>LR990997.1:10005000-20005000 GCA_905163435.1 Mamestra brassicae | reverse complement strand
GCTCTGAGAGCGCGGATATTGAGGGTTTCTTAAAACAATGTTTCCATCCAAGAATCCGTTTTCGAAATATTAAGCTTTAAAGTGCTAATTAGCTCTGCCAGCTAAACGGTTGTTTTTGGAGACGTGAAAAACATCATAGTAGTAGCATATATAACGAATTTACTAAACTATCACCGCTACCTAGGCTTAACGAGCTAATGAGTAATTGTCGACCAATTCATAAAATGGAACTGGGTAAGTAAAAAAGTCCTAAGAATTCCATAGAAAATTACATAAAACCAAGTGCATTTGTAACTTTGCAATGTAATAATAGTTAAGCACTTTTTACTATTTTTCAGGCATGGTTTAGGAAACCCTTAACGACGGAACCCTACACTGTGCGTGGTCCTACACGCACAGTGTCCGGTTTTTTATTAAAATAGATAGTAACCCTCTAGTGAGGCTATCCAACTTGCGGCCTGGGCAATCTTTTCCTACCTAAAAAAGCATTCGTATTTGTTGTTTGGTCTGCGTCGCGTCGTACGAAAAAGAAGAACGTAAGTAAAAGTATGAACAAAGCGCACGCGGAACGGCCGGCAGCTGTGCCGGCCGCGTCGTGTGGGCCGCGCCGAGCCGCACGCGCATGTGCGCGCGTTCTGTGTTAGCGTAGAACAGCCCCTGATCTATCCCGCTAAACTGATGCTGCCTAGTAGCAGTCAAGTGTACCTAACCGGTAACGAACAGTTCATGCTTGTATTTGGACTTCGGTTTGACACGAATGTTACTTTCACATATTTCATACAATGTTTACAAAATTATGTAGACTCCATGTCTTCATAGAATTCCCTTGGATCATTCCGGAGATCATAAAGAAACCGTAAAATGTAAAAACAAGCAGTACTATGTGTAGGCGCGTTATTATAGTCGCGTATTATTAATATACTAGCTGCCGCCCGCGGGGAACATAATCCCGGGATGAAAACTATACTATGTCCTTTCCCGGGACTCAAACTGTCCCAATTCCAAATTTCATCTAAATCGGCCAGTGCCAGCCGTTTGCGCGTGAAGAAGTAACAAAGATACACACACTCACAAACTTTCACCTTTATAATATTAGTTAGATAGTGGGATGTGATTTCATAACGAGAGCTGTCTTGTTATTTATCGATACGATTATGTATTAGGTTTTTTTTTCTGGCATACCTTTATTGTAATGTGTAACTGTTTTATGTTCCAATAAAGCAAAATAAAAAACTTTTTACAGAAAAAATACAACTGGCTTCCGAAAATAAAGTTATTTTATATTTTGTACTTAGTGTTTTTTTTTTGGAAGTCGGCTGTATTTTATTGTAAAAAGTTTTTTTTTTAACCCTTTTTAGTGGAACACATTTGTTTACCTCTTCACAGCGTACCGGCGTGATTTTATGTTATGAACTGGTGTTAACAATAGACAGACATGAAAATTCAGCAATCCTAATCCATTTGCTATCATTTATTGAGGAGTTCCGTTGCCTATCTCCGAAGTTCTTCATCAGATCTTCACCAAATCTCCGAGAAAGTACTTACTCTTCCAAAAACTACCCAAATCGCTCAAAGTGTGCCTATAAAATTTGTAGAGTTCTCTCTATTTCTCCAGGATCCCATCATCAGATCCTGACTTGATGATCATGGGACCACCTGGGAAGTACCTATACGGTTAAAAACAAAAAAAAATCCAAATCGGTCCAGCCATCTTCGAGTAATCGGAGAACATACATAAAAAAGAAAAAAAAAATGTTCCGATGAATTGATAACCTCCTCCTTTTTTTGAAGTCGGTTAAAAATAATCTCGATCTCGGCAGCGCGGCAACCCGCTATGACACGTCAGGTGTCGACACAGGGATGCGCGCTGTATGGTCTCGCCGCAGCGGGTGCAAGCGCGTCCGGGTTGTACACAGAGTCTATTTTGAGCATCATCGGCTCGGCGCCAACACGACAATTACCGAATGCAATAAACATTACAGCTGCAACTTTCCTTATTTTCGTCTTACGGATCACTGCGCCGATTTCACTGTTTTTAAAGCAGGCCAATATAACTAATTTACACAAACCTTTTGAAATTTTTGCTTTCTAATACTATAATGTACCCTTACTTTTCCTAGCATTCTATCGCGAATTTATGTTCCCGGTATCAATATACATAGTATGTTCTAAACTGAAGAGACATGGAAGGGATTGAATGAGATCAAGTAACCCCGTCCATGTGAAGATAAATGCTAACTGTAACAATAATATATGGCCTTATGGCCACAAGTCTATGAAAAAGCTCTTAAATGTCATAGCAAGTACGTAAAGATAAATGATGTCAATTCCGCAGTGGGGCAGTGACTTGGCCGTATTATTAGCCGGCGCGCCGCCCGGCTGCAGCCCGTGCAGCCGGTGTGCGTGCTGCACGGACGCGCTCGTGCCGGCGCATCCGCCGCGCATCGCACTGCGCACGTGCTCTATTTTCCGCGCCACTCGAAATAGGCGTCTCTCTGTCCGCAGCGCCGCCACATAACTATCGTATTTCCTCGTTAACGACTTCGCCCCTTGGCTTGCTATTTCTACTTATTTTCACAAATCTTAATCTAATCTAAGATGATTCCTTTAAACTTTGGAATGCTCTCAGCTACAGGTCAAGTACATCGTTGGGTTTCAACAAGCTAGATCCGGTTTAAAGAAAGAAAGGAAGAAAAGTAGTTTATTTGGCACACACAGATACTCACAATATATGTACAAATAAAAGGAAACTTATTTTAAAACAATTATATTGTGTGGTCTGCGACCAATAGGTTCAGTTCAGCAAAATGCCAGACAACTAGTAGTTCCCTGACGCTGGTTTCAACTGAACCTTATGTTGAAGTGTACGGATGTGAATCAGTTTTTTAA
The DNA here is from genome assembly GCA_905163435.1 of Mamestra brassicae. Lineage (NCBI taxonomy): Eukaryota > Metazoa > Arthropoda > Insecta > Lepidoptera > Noctuidae > Mamestra > Mamestra brassicae. The sequence continues at coordinate 20,002,111 of LR990997.1, read as the reverse complement.
GGTGTTAAATATACAGGTATATAGATAAATTAAGTATATAGTAAACGAAATATACCTATCTACACTTCTACACTCATATTATAAAGAGGAAAAAATTGTATTTTTGTGTGTGTGTGTGTATGTTTGTAATGATTAAACTAATAAACTACTGGATTTCAAAAATTCTTTCACCATTGGAAAGCTACATTATCAGCGAGTAACATAGGCATATTTTATCCCCGTATTCCCACGGGAACGGGAACTACGCGGGTGGAACCGCGTGACGTTCGCTAGTGTATAATATTTTATCGTCCAGTGATAAAAAAGTTTGTATTAATACCAAAAAAAATAGTTTAAAAAAACTAAAAAAAACAAGCTTTTATAGAAAAATCCAACTAAAAAACAGAAAATAAATTTGATTAAGAATAATGTAAAAAAGAAATGAATGTACATTATTGTTAAAAAGCGTGGGGTGCATTTAAAGTGAAGATATTATCAAAGTGATGATTCTTCTACTCATTATCTGTCAATAAAATGTTTATAACTATTGACACTATGCACCCCACGCTTTTTTACAATAATGTACATTCATTTCTTTTTTACATTATTCTTTATCAAATTTATTAAATTTTATTTTCTGTTTTTCATATTAGTTGGATTTTCCTATAAAAGCTTGTTTTTTTAGTTTTTTCAACTACTTTTTTTTTTTTTTAGTCATAGTTTATTTAAATAGAATATGTGTTTTTGTGAACAATAAAAAAGTGTGTATTTATGGATAATGTTTTGCTTTGTTAGAATATTTTTTAATTTTATTTAATTAATCCTGGCGAATCTAATTAGGATAATCGGATATTTTAATTGAATTCTTGCATTGTCATCGATCCTTGACAGGTGTGCAAAGTTTGAACTAAATCTGATCGTTCAAAGTAGGGCAAAATCGAGCTCAAAAGGGTCGGTTACATACAGACATACATACAGGTGAAGCTAATAAAAGCGTGTTAATATATAGATATAAATGGAACAGACGAAGCAACAAGCACAAATTAATCTAAACCAATAGGTATTATAAAGAGGAAAGATTTGTTTGTTAGTTTATTACGATTTGACTCAAAAACTGCTCGACCGATTTTAAAAATTCTTTCACCGTTAGAAAGCTACATCTTCACCGAGTAACATAGGCTATATTAATTTCCAGAAATAATTAGGGATCCCTACTAAAACTTGAATAATGTAACAAGGTGTTAAAAATTTTTTCATAAAATATCTTTCATCGCATGCGCTGCGAAGACTATTGATGATAATATATAAAATAGTGTTTAATAATAGTAGTCATGATTGCTCATACAAAAGTCCGCGATGGCATATATCTAACTATTATAGTTACGCCACAATAACAGTCTTTGTTTAAATGAATAAGTTCAAATACGGGTGGAATCAAATAGTGTTGATATTTGTATCATGATATTAATCTTTATCCACTTAAATGGTTTGATATTAAGGTTGATTATGTAGCTACATGTAAATCACACTTGACGACGGGTATCAAAATGCTCTAAGTAAGATAAATGTTGCGGTTTGAGCGAACTGGAGAGAATCTTCATACTTGGTCCGATGAAGTTGAAACACGGCTTTTATTATTCTTCTTTTTTTCCAAATCATTATTTGGAAAAAAGAAGAATAACAAATGTTTGGATTTTTTTGAAACGGCACGGCAGGTCGACTTGAGAGAGATGAGTTACTTGATGTTTTCCATTCCTATCATTGATATCTCTGTAGCTTGACCCTTTTAGAAGACGACACGCCACTGATGTACCTAGATGAAGTAACATTTTTTTTTCAAATATCGTATGCGTATCAAAAGGAATAACAAATTAGCGTACATACATAATACAAACAAAAGCAGTGAACATTCATTCGGTCGTGTCCATAATTGCTCAAAAATGCTTTGGTTTGCTTTTTGGGGCTAAAAACGAGATTTAATGAAATAATAAGAGTGTTGATAGCAGTGATGGACGTTGTGTTGCAGGGCGGCACTCAGCTGGGCCCGCCACACCGCGTGGAGCCGCTGGGCCAGACCTTCGTGCCCTTCCAGGTGTTCGTGGACTACCTGCAGGGGCTCTCCTCCACCACCTACAGGTGAGCACTCTCCGACCACTCGCTGCTGACTGCATGCTTGTCTAGAGAACTGACTTGGCTCCGCTAGCAAATAAGAAGATATCAGAAGCCGGTTCCTGAAAGACCATCAACAACAAAACCAATTATTTGTTTTGGTGTACAATGAGTACCTAGTATATCTATGGTTGTACACAAAAAGCAACTAGATGGCAGTGGTGGACTGATGGTGAGAAGGTCGCAGATCAAGCACTTTTAGGTGCGGACACGGCAGCCTTATTTTATCATGTTTTAGGGTACGTCCGAATGAAAAACCCTTACAGTATCACCCGTGTGTCTGTCTGTCCCTGTCCGTCTATCACAGCCAATTTTCCCCGAAGGTACTGGACCGATTCAGTTGAAATTTGGTACATTTGAATTTGTGGTGTAATCAGAAATATAAAAAAAGCTTTTCCAAACTATGCCTGAGACATATTAAAAGAAATGACTTTTTGTGAAATATATTCTTATCATCATTTTAAAATTTAATGGGGTAGGTGCAAATACAGAATTTATAAAAAAATGTGATTATAATGATAAAAAAAGTATAGAAAAAGCCTAAAAGTTAATATTGATATTTAACTATAATTACGAATTAAAATAACGTGAACCAGTGACAGACAGGAGTGACTTGTTATTAAACACTGACAGTTTAATAAAAAGTCACTCCTGTCTGTCACTTTAACCGCAATATTGGCAATAAATGAAAGCGTTTAGTTTTTAATTTATGCTTTACATGGAATTCTTTAAAATTAAAGAAATATAATAAAATATGGCATGCTCTCTATTGAATTTACGTTAAAAGATTTGTAGGATAGATCTATGTAAAATAATCACAAGTAATAATTGATACACCAAGTATAACGTGTAGACAATATCTTTATTTACCTGTCTTGAACCTGGAGCTCAATCTTCTTCGGAGAGGACAAAACTAATTGCCGTACAATTTGGAATTTACTGAAAAAATCTATTTAGTCCGTCAGATAATTTTCAAAAATATTGGACACCTATGTGTTTTTTCTTTTTTCACGTAAACTTTTGTTTAATTAAGACGATACAGCTTGTTGAAAACACGCGTGACGTCACTATGATGCTACTATTTTTACCAGCGACCAAAGGGTAACCAACGGAACCCTATTACTGAGCTTCCGCTGTCCGTCCGTCCGTCCGTCTGTCTGTCAGCGGGCTGTATGTCAAGAACCGTACGGTAATAGAAAGACAGTTTAATATTTTCAGAGGGTGTACCTATGTCTATTGCCACTATAACAACAAAACGTTTTTTTTGTTTTCGGTTTATGGTACGGAGCCCTTCGTGTGAGAGGCCGACTGGCACTTGGCTGGTTTTAAGTTACCGTTTTTAGTTATGAAACCAGATGAAAATGTACCATTCCCCCTTGTCTTCGAAACTACTGAGTACCTATAAAATGTTGAATTAACACTTGTTTGTTAGCCATTTTCTATAGAATTATTAGGATTTTTTTACTCACCCAGTTCCATTTTATACGGCGGGACATCGAAAGACGAACGGACATGGCGAAACTATAAGGGTTTCTTGTTGACTACGGTACCCAAACAAAAATCCACAATTAAAAATTTAATTAAATGGGGATCAGCCGCGAAATCTAACCTAAACCCTCTGCAAAGAATACAAAACAAAATGATCAAAGTACTATTTCATTATCACTACCTATATCAACAAAAAAACTATACGAAGAAACTAACCTACTAAATCTTACACAACTGTACACATATTATACCTGCATTCTCATAAAAAAGATAACCACGAACTCCCTGCAGTCAAACATAAAACTACATAAAAAATGCCTACATATAACACAAGAAGTAAAAACAAGTTTCAAGTAACGACTACACGTGCACGGACTAATTACGGCAAAAAGACAATATTGACGGAGGAAGCACAACTATTTAATAATCTACCGGAGGATATAAAGAGGTGTGACAGTATCAACATATTCAAAACAAAGCTGAAAAGACATGTATGTACCATACAACGTCGACTACACCCTAGAGACAAACATTACTAATAAATAGATGTAAGCACTATGTATCTCATTTTAAGTGAACTGTTATTTAAGTTCTTATGAGAATAAAGTTCTTTAAACCTAAATAAAAATCGTTTATTTTCAGGCGTCGATGGCCCATAGCGTGTTAGTTTTATCAAAAATAACTTAAAACCATGTTAGTAAAAAAACAAAAAACACAGCATCCACTTAGAGGAAGATTTATCAAGCCCCATGACATGTAGCTTGATAAACCTATCCATTGTAGGCCCTTCTGACCTTTCTGAAAAAGCCTTCAGAAGCATTCTGAAGGCTGCTTCCCCTCACCCTGCGCATAACTGATGCCACTTTTTTTGCGCATGATCGCGAAACATTTTTAACAAATGCATTTTTTTTTATTAACCAAAAGGTTTATTACTGGCAGCGGATGAATGCGGACCTCTCAAGACCGGGATGGTTAGCGCTCTTTGGGGGAGGCTTACGTTTAGCAGTGGACGGCAGTCGGCTGATATGATGGCTGGAATGTCGCATTCGTGCACCGCGCGGTCGCCTGTGACGTGCCGCTCACTGCACACGCCATGCTTATGTTAACCTTAACCTTTTTAATGTTGTAATATTTGTGTTCCGTTCCAGTCCTTCGTCGTATAACCTGCTAGAGCACAACTGCAACCACTTCAGCGAGGAGGTGGCACAGTTCCTGTGCGGCGCACACATTCCCAAGCACATCGTGGCGCAGCCGGAGGAGCTGCTGGCGCCGGGCGCGCGCGCCGCCGTGCAGGCGCTGCTCGACAACCTCGTGCCGCACACCCCGCAGGTACGCACCGGTCACTCTTCAACCTTACCTTATTGCTAACCATATGCTGATGACAGATGGCAACCTTAAATAACCTAGTGTATGCCGATTGCTGAAACATACTTAGGTATATTATGTCGTGTGTCAGCACGTTGTGTCCATTCGCCCACTTGTTGTTAGTCGAAGTGCTGTGTGTCTTGCACGTAGTGGTATCGCCTGCCGGGCGGCCGTGAAGCCAGAAATGTTACACCTGTTTAGTAAACAAGTGTCCGACCGAACTTTCAGGTTTCGGCCTAGTTTCGGCAAAAAAATGGGTTTCGGCTTAGTTTCGGTTTCGGCTGCCATCCGGCCAAAACTGAGAGCGACGAAGTGTCGTTTTTCCGCGTCCGCGCCCACAAACATAAGTCGTGTCAAGACTTGTTTGCAAAGTTAGTCGAAAAAAAAAAGATAATTTTATTTTTACCAAGAAAACATGTGCTTTGATAGAATTTTCGGTTTCGGTTTCGACCATAAAAAGTAGTTTCGGTCGGACACAAGTTGAGAGTGTTGGTCGTGGCTTGCAGAATGTGAGCGATGTGAGTGACAGCGAGCGCGGACACGACGGCGCGGGCCCGTCGCCCGCTCACTGAACAGAGAAAGAAAATGCATTTGAGCCCTGTGAGTCGTTACACTGCTGTTACGAGTATGTAGATTAACCAATCAATAATAAGAACCTTTTTATTGACTACCTTTTGACAGGCTCTGTGTGCACCTCCACGGCCTACACTAAAATATGTATATCCATTAGAAATACCATAATTATTATCTCCTTTTAAAAACTTAACAGGCAAACCAATTTTGATACACTGATACAGAGATTGATTCCCATCCTGTACAAAAGCCATCAAGTAGCCTACAACCGTCTCCTGGGTACCCTGGAGACGGTTATAGGCTACTTGAACGCGAGAGAAGCTCCGCCCAAAAGCTACAAGGTTATCCATAGAGGAAGGGGTATATTTGAATCAAATAAAAACGCATTGATTGTTAAACACATCTAAATAGGGTATTTACTCTCTTTCTCTCTCTCTCAGGTTTGTCCCGTCTATCGAGTCTGGTTTTCGCACTTAGTCCTGATGTTGGACCTTTACACGTGAGCCATGGCGGCCGTCATTCCAACGAGCTAACCTCCCTCCAGAAGCAGATTAGGCCTCCTAGTTTATTCAGCATGTTTGCCAGAGAATTCGTTGTTCTAATTGTTTGCTTCCATATTTCGGTGACGCTTGTTGTGCACTCAAGGACGTGCTACCGTTTCCTCCTCCTCCATGCATGCTCTGCACAGAGGACTGTCTGTTATACCTATCATGTGGAAATGTTTGTCCAGGGAGCAGTGCCCGGTGATGGTCCTCGTCACCAAACCGAAAAAACCCAACCGAAACTAAAGTGCCTATTTCTTTTTTAAATACAGATAAAAGATTAACATCTTTTTTAAATAAGTACAGATAATAGATAAATTTAAAAATAGATAAGAAGAAAATAAGAATTAGTTTTTAAGTTATTTAAGAAAATATAATTATGCCGTTTTAACCAATCCCCCATAACTCCGAAACTCTTATGTATTACAGGACCTATGGTAAGCGCCAGATAAATTAGCAATCAAGTTCATTGCCCTTTCCTTAATTTGTCTGCGTAGATACCCGGACAATTTATTATGAGTCGTTTTTCATTACTAGAAAAAGTAAAGGATCACTATAGATGTCCCTTCAGGACAGCTTTATGTCATTATTTCTGATTTCGGAATTAAGTATGTGTATAAATGTATGTGGGTCAATAAAGTTTATGATTTTAAAGTCCCGTTTTGGTTATATATATTATGTATACAGGCATATTTACTGTCTTTGGGATTCCGAACATCCGTAAGAAACGGAACCCTTATAGGATCCAGGGACCATTCGGGCTACCCATTGAAAGGGTTTTCGATTTGGTTTTTCTAAGCCGTAAATCAGAAATCCATACGAAATGGGTAACACTTTTGAACGGCTTAATTCAAGCCGTGACCATACTGACAATTTTGGTTACCCATTGAAAGGTTTTTCGATAGGGTTTTTCTAAGCGATCAACAATCCATACGAAATGGTAATCCCTTTCGAAAGGCTTAATTGAAGCGGTTCATAAAGGTACACTTTCAACGATCTTTCTCTCTTTTGAACTGACTTCAAAAAAGGAGGAGGTTCTCGGTTGTTGGTTTTTTTATGTTACCTCATAACTCCGACATTTATGACCGACTAGCTGCCGCCCGCGGCTCCACCCGCGTGAATATCAATAACATACAAACAAACAAACTTTGAGTGATTTCAAAAAATCTTTTTTCATGTGAAAGGATATATACGTTCCGATTGGTCCCATACAAATTTCATCAAAATTGGTTTAGTAGTTTGGTTTTTAAATTAAAATAGTTTGAGTAAATAGAAAATATATCATCCGTATTTTGCTTTCCTGTGACTTTCCAGTGGTGTTGTCAGGTGTGGGTTAACGCTAAAAAGTGAAAAATAAAAAAATCTTTTTGACAAAAAATATAACCGACTTTCAAATAAAAAAAAAACACTACAAAATAAAATTTATTTTATTTTATTCATTTTTTATATAAAAAAGTTTTTTTTTTGTTTTTAAAGCTTCCGTGTTCTAGCGAATAAAACAAAAAAAGAATTATTCAAATCGGTCGAGCCGTTTTTTAGTTTTAGCGAGAGTAACGAACAGCAATTGATTTTGTATAAGTGTACATACAAGCTGAAATTTTAATGGTTGTTTTCCTGCAGTGAAATGAGTTTGTCTTGAAAAAAAATTGTTCATGATATGAAACTATGATAGATATATATCTTATTTATGTGGGCTATGGACGGTAATTAAAAAAATATATATATTTTTCGTAGCACTTCACTGTTCTGACATATAGAGGTCTTTGTTTTTTACCGTTCTATTTTGTAAACAACTGTGTGATTCGAAAGCCTTATTTAAAAAAAAAAAATGTCATCTAGAGTGTGTAAACTGTACATAGAACACCGTTTAACCGAATTTTAAATCTACTGTCTCCACAACAAGAAGATCCGTCGCATCCGAGCGCCCAAGCAAAACTGACCGAGACGCTGCAGCGCGCCGCTCAGATCACGTTATCCCTTCCACTAGTTGCGTCATCGTGATGGCCCCGCCCTCACAGCAGACAAATCTTCTAAGAATATACATTTATACAAGGCAAGGTTTAGCAGGGATGTAACGGAGGTAGTTTTATCGGAACCGAAGTCGGAGTCGGAGTTTTTAAATTTGATTTATCGGAGTCGGAATCGGAGTCGGAGGCAGGGTCAGAAGTGGTGGCATGAGAAAGAATTTTTATTTAAGGACAAATAAAACATTATTTAGTCATTTTTTTAGACGTTGTCGTACCTCCCTTTCTTGAATACGTCTTCATACACAGTTTACACTTTGCGGAATCTGAATTAACTTCAATGAAGTAGTTCCAAATACAACTTGATTTTGGTTTCATTGTCCAACACAAAAACAGATCACTTTTATTGATAATAAGCCAAAACAAATATCTATAGGTAACCTATGAACGTGTCGTGTGCGTAACAAATTAACAACAAGTGAAAAAATAATTTTATTGACGATTGAGTGCACGTAACGGGGGTCGGCGAGATTCCCCGCGCGACATGTATGAACCTGTTCATAACAGTCGACACAGGCCGCCGTCGCCGCTATGTTATGCTTCGACCTCCGATTAAAACCTCCGATTTAAAAGTGTCGGAGCCGAAGTCGGAACCGAAGGTGTAATAATAATCGGAAGTTCTGACTTAACGGAACCGGAGTCGAAGCTCCGTAACATCCCTGGTTTAAAGGTATTAGATATTGGACGGGTACAAAATTCGAGAGCTTTAACCGAGGTAGAAAAAGCAGTCTGGAACTCTTTCAAAATTGTCGTTGAAATTTTTTTAGGAAATAAAAAGTGATAATAACAAAGAGATTGTTGAAAATCTATTGCAAAATTATGAGCGTATGTATGGGTGGGTGTAAATATGTCACTAAATTCATATTTTGCATTCCCATTTCGATTTTTTCTAGAAAATCTTGGTAGTGTGAGTGATGAACACGGTGAGCAATTTCACCAGGATTTAAAATCATTTGAGCAAAATTATCAAGGCTTTTGGGTCCAAAATATGCTAGGTGACCAATGTTGGTCTGTTTTGAGAGATACTGATGAAAATATTTTATAAAAAAGAGCAAAAGATGTAGTTTTTTGTAAAAATCTTCTTAATAAATACATATATTTAAAAAAACTGACGTGCTGGATCACATGGCTTATTGTGACGGTTTTAAATGATAATATTTTTCATAATTTTCAATTAAATAGTTTTGTAGTTATTCAAGAAATTAGAAGAAAAAATACCATTTAAAAAAATAGGCTCAGTAGTTTCTGAGATAAGGGGGAAAAACCGAAACTACATAGCCTAAAATTTTGAAAATAATGCTTATAATAGTTCTTTACCTAAAAATTACAAGAAAACGTATAGAAATCTATAGTTTTAAAATACACGCGAGTCCGACTCGTACCTCAAAAGGGTAAAACGTAACCCTTATAGGATCACTTCGTTGTCCGTCTGTCTGTCCGTCGGTCTGACACGACCCTTTTTCTCAGGAACTCGTGGAGGTATCATATTTAAAATAATATCAAATACGTCTCTTAAAAAAATCAAACTTCGAAGCCAACGCAATAAGATAAGTACTTACGCTATTTATGCATAATTTTTGCGACATATTTTGGTACTGTCGAGTGACCTAAATCATGAAATTTGGCATGAAGACCTTACGTCTTACAGCAAAAATTATGGAAAACGTCTGAAAATTGATAATTTGTAAAATTATTACAAAAAAACATTTTTTTGCAATTACAAACTCATATTTGCAATTGTAGAAATGACCATGACGTACATCGATGGGGGAACATTTTTTTCAACTACTAAAGTTAGTTTGTCCTTCAATAGTACTGTCTTATCGTTTCATCAGAGTAATGCGAGTGTTTTTATACCCAGTTTATAAACTTCAGTAGGTAATGTATAGTCGGAAAAAAATCGAGACACGATTCCCATAATAGACGAACCATATTTACATACGAATCTGTACGGAACCCTCGGTGCGCGAGTCAGACTTGCATTTGTCCGGCTTTTTTACATTTAACTAGCTTATGCCCGCGACTTCGTACGCGCATATTACGTTTTTTCCCGTTCCCGCTACCCGGAGGCCCAGACGACGAAGCTTCGCTTCGCGGGCTCCTATATAGCTAGGAATCCCCTTCTTACCTAATCTGTCCGAGTCGGGGTGCCCTAAGTCCCAATACTGGACAAATGACGGCGAGTTTTCTTTTATTTTTTTACTTTTACCGACAAAATTATTGAATTATTTATTAATTATAACTGCTAAAAGCGATAAATTGCAATTCACATTTACCAAATCATGAAGTAATTATTAATAATGTTCGGTAATTATTTAAATTTTTTCGGTTAATCAAATTTACCGTACCTAACATACATATATGTATATTGAATTAACTCACACACTGCTCCATTGTTGTTTATTATTTAAATAAATGGTTACAATAAGTATTTGTAAAATATTCGGTTGTCTATGATACCATGTCCCTATAGTAGGCGCCAGATAAATGTGGAATAAAGTATATTGACCTTTCCCTAATAACTGTTCATAGGTACCTGAACAATTAAATATGAATCGTTTTTCATTATTAGACAATGTTAAGGATCACGAGAGATGATGATTCGGGACAGCTTTGTGTCATTAATTCCGTTTTTCAAATTAAAAATGTCAATAATTGTAGGTGGGTCAATGACCGTTATTCCACGATTATCTGGCGCCTACTATAGTTAGCAAACGTATTATTTTGCCTCTGCTGGCATTACCACATATAATGAATTGATTCATAGACGATCGAATTTGGCTGATATCAGCGGTCAAACAAAGATACTTTGTCCCTATTGAAAAGCCCTTGGAAAGTATGAAATAGTTGAGAGGACGTGTTTGTTGTGCAGATGTTGTACACGAACGGCGGCGGCGCGCGGCCGCGGCAGGACAGCCCCGACTACGTCACGCTCAACTCGCAGATCGAGGAGGCCAGGTAAGCGCGCAGCGATACTGTCGTAGCTACCGTGTGCGATGTGTCCCCCAATGATGTCGGCTCGCTGTGCTGGTGTAGGTCGCCCTCGCTGGCGGAGCGCGCGTGGAGCGTGTGGCGCGGCGTGGGCGCGCTGGCGGCGGGCGCGCGCGCGCTGCACGAGCTGCGCCAGCGCGTGCGCGCGACCCAGCACGCGCGCGACCCCGGGGACCCGCGCGGCTGCCAGCCGCACCTCCGGAACACCACTCACCCCTTCTGAATCACCTGCTGCTATCTTACTTTTATTTTTGTTTCTTTGACTGACAAATACAAAAATACAAAAAATGGTCAAGTATGTCGCTTGTAGCTAGCTAGATTTAATATTTGCATCCCGACGTTCGTTTATACGTCGGAATGATGGTCAGTACACATTTAGCGAAGACGAAAAGATTATAATTACAACATCACGCCTATGATAACCCGGCACCTCAGGATAAGACAGATGTGTACCTATACTACATCCGCATTTCGCTAGCTATTTTAAAAGTCTAAGTAACAGGGGTTGAGTCTATTGCCACAAACTAGGCACAACACTCGACACTCTGAGCTGGTCCTAAGAAATTCCTGATGGAAGGAGTTTCATAGTGACGCCAGTGACAGCCTCCAATCACTAGTTAAAAAAACTACACTTATAATTTTAAGTAACGACTGATTACGAGTTTGGGCTAACAAAACCCAAACTGGTCATCAGTCGTTGCTTAAGAGCGGGAAGAGGGCGTTGATAAAGAGTTTTTGGATTTTTCGCCATAAAAGTCCGTGACTTACCACCGGTCCATCATCGACAATCTGTGAATATATTAGTACTTAATTGGTATAATTAGTACCCGAATAAAAAAATAGTGCCTTACTAGCTTTCAAAGTAATCGACTTCGTAGGTGGGGCGGCGGAAGTCACACCTCCGTCAGCAGGACCACCTAATTTTTTGCCAAAAATTAGTAATCCAAAAGAAGTAACAGTGATCAAAAATTTAGAAGCATTCATATTCTGAATCAGAATCAGAATCTTAAATATTGTATTCGAAGATATATGTGTATCATCAGTGCCTGGCTTTTTCCCAACTGTATTGGGGTCGACTAATCGGCTTCCAGTCAAACCGATTTAGTTGAACCAGTATTTTACGTGGAGCGACTGCCTTGACCACCTCAACCCACCACCACTTAATCTCCATGTATAACCCGACCAAATTAAGTTGTCGAAGGTACCTATTGAAAATTACTGCAGGGTTCTGTGAATTTTGTCTGTCTTTAGATACTCATTTTTAATGAAAAATATTCTAAATATTTGCGTTCTTAGAATAGCTATAGTTCGACTTTTAATTTTATTCAGCAACACTAAAGCTCCGAATATCAAAGTCAAAGTCGAAACGTTTATTTCAATTAGACCATTAAACGGCACTTTTGAACGTCATCATTTACAGTTCAGTAAAATAATAATATTACATTTATAAAGTGACTCTAATGTCCATTCGGAAAGGTAGATTCTTATGGAGAAGAACGGATAAGAAACTCCATAGTTACTCTTTTCAAAATCACTGATAGAAATTATCTTCACCTCCTGGGCTCCTCAATTTTGGATGAATCCATTCCGTCATTCATTGAGCAGAAAATTTGAATGTCTCGGAAAGACTTTTCAAAATTAACATGCATTCGGCCTTTACACTTATTCGATACTGTTGTTTTGGACCAAAATTCACATATATCCTTCGCTCCTCAATGGAAACATTCACATCTTTCAAAAAGTAGACTAAATTATTAGAAACACACTTTCATCAATCCTTAATGTGGCTTTGGACGTCCAGTCGCACATCGCATGGCAGCAAGCCACACTTCCCGTTCGCATGGGTGGCCTCGGCGTCCGCAAAATTTCGAGTATAAGTCTACCGGCCTTCCTCTCCTCGGTCCACACCACTGATAAAAGTTTCAGTTCAGTACACAGTAACAGTTCTTTAACCAGGAATATTTGATCATCCTCACTGGTTGATTGAATGGTACCGTGTTTGACCGATGCGTTGAACGCATGGAAAATGGCTTGTCCCAAACCCGACAACCTGTCCTCACAGAGACGGTGGGAAGTGCCGCTCTGCAGTATTTTACGGAATAACCTGTTTCATACGTCGTCGAATACTGCTGAGCGTGCACGTCTGTTGGCTTTGGTAGAATGGGAGTCGGGTTTGTGGCTTCAAGCACTCCCGTCATCCACTATAGGCACTATGATGGATGACGCATCGTTTCGGCTCGCTATCTGTCTACGCTTAGGCGCACCTTGTGTTGCTCCGCATCGGTGTCAGCCTCGGGCACCATGGCTTTTCCTGCTGCAAGAGCGCAAGCAAGCATCAACGATATTATTCGTCAGGCCTTTGCCACCTCCTGCGTACCTGTGGTATTAGAAACCTAGCGGTTTGGTACGTGACGATAGGAAAAGACCACATGGAATGACGTTGGTGCCGTAGAAGGTGGGACCTGTGGTATGAGATGCAACGTGTGTCGTCATCCATATTTCAAGTACGGCTGTGCCGGCGCTGCTGCTGCGGCTACTGAGGCCCTCAAGCGACGCAAATACTGTAACCTTATTGTAAATTACAGTTTTGAGCCGTTTGGGGTCGAAACGCTTGGGTCATGGGGTCAGAGTGCGCGTCTCCTTTTCAAGGACGTATCTCGCCGACTGATCAACACTTTGCGTGACCAGAGGGCTGGCTCGTTCTTCGCTAAAAGAATTAGCATTGCCATTCAACGTGGCCATGCTGCCAGTCTTCTGGGCACGTTTCCGGATGACAGCGATGTGAAGGAATACTTCACCGCCTTTTTTTATGATGGTATATCATCAAATGACTTCTTCCGCTCTGGGTGGAGCGGGAGAGACTGACTCTTACTGACTAAAACCCATCGGTATTCCTTTTAAAGCCCTTTGCGTTCCAGGGCCGCGGTGAATCTTTCGAACAAATTCTGCAACAATACTTCGATGCCTAAGTATTTTTTGTTTTTGTATATTCATTCATAATGTGTAGTTAGGTTTAGTAGATATAAATACATATTTTATGTAAATAGTTTTACGAAAAAAAAAAAACTAACTTGACAGTTCAAAGACAATCTTAATAGTGTATTTCATGTTTTTAAGAGGAGCTCGTGGCTAAATAATAACAGCCGCACGGGTCGATCTTCAAGGTTAAGCAACGCTTGCCGAGGTTGGTCTGTGGATGGGTGACCATCTTTACATACCGAGACTCCTCCGTGCCTCGGAAAGCACGTTAAGCCGTTGGTCCCGGCTGTCATTTGTAGATCTTTGGCAGTCGTTACGGATAGTCAGAAGCCAGATAATCTGACACCAGTCTTTCCAAGGAGTACCGTGTTACCCAGTTAATGGGTTGTGGAGGTCTGGTAGGCAGCCGCTCCACACAAAGTACTGGTATACAGCTGAATCCGGTTTGACTGGAAGCCGACCCCAATATAGTTGAGAAAAGGCTAGGCAGATGATGATGTCATGTTTTTAAGACAAGTTATATTTTTTTTTGTGATAATCTGAACCACTGTCAAGTTACTGAATACAATTAAAAGTCGAACTTTATCTGTAGTGTGCATTATTTTTCGTCGTTGAAGGCGATCCTGCTGACAGGGGTGTGACTACCTACGAAGTCGATTTTCTCGAAAACTACTGAGCTACCAATAATTTATTCGGGTACTAAGTAGTACCAATTGAGTACTAATAATTTACCAAATTTGGAAGCGATTGGCGATGGTGGTCAGGCGGTAGTCACGCACGTCGCCATTAATTAGCGAAACCAAACACGTCTGCGGAATTTCGCTTATTATGTTATATCCTGTATTCCCGTTGTCCCTGTAATCTGTGTCCCCGTCACGGGACAACAGAACGTCCTTAACGTTGTCCCCCTTATGTACTATACGGGCAACGGGGACAATAGACAGTTAACATTAAACATATCGTTGTCCACTTCAAACTTTTATTTCTTTTTTAAACGTGGCGTGGGTAACATAGCGCGGCGGGCATAAAACTAAATAGAGATATTTTGTTTATAATATCACAACTAAATTCCTAGTTCCTAGTCATAAAAGGAGAAATTCTGAACTGGAATTTAGAATGAGTCAATTAGAGCTTTGCAAAAAACAATGTTGTCTGTGCTTTTATTCCGCGGCTGCATCGCCGGCGCATCCATTTCAAGGTCACGTGACTCACGAGTTATGAGTTTACTAGGTACTTGTTCAATTATATTATACATATAATAAAATCGTAAATTATGAATGTACCAAACATTTGTGTCGCAATCACAAAAAACCTGCTAGACGGATCGTCACTGCTACATATACCTAGTGTACTTTTTATTCGGTAGTTTCTACCCGCGGGGTTTTTTTTTCGGCTTTTATGTATTTTTTAATTTTATATGTAGGCATTTGTGGACTGACATAAACTGGCGACCAATCAGCTGCCTGGTATACAATTTATCTGTTTTGGTGTGATAGTTAAATTGGTAACTTGGCCCCTCATTGGTCTTTGTTCTTTCTAAATAGACCAATGAGAGCCTTGTTTCCAGGTTTACTATCACATGAAAACGGTTAAATTGTAGACTTGTGCTCTGATTGGTCGCCATTTTATGTCAGTCCACAATTTCTCGGAATGACTTCGCGAGATTATAGACAATCAAATTTTGATACGTAAAATAGTTGTTGTTCAGTTGACAATTTTTCGAGAGTTAACAATCTCTTAAGTTATTTTATAATCTTACGGAGTTTGCTATTTTCCGGTGACATATACATATTAAATACATTAACGGGAACAGCGTACGGGGACAACGGGAAGTAATTTAAATTATTTTAATAAATTCTCTTTGTCCCCTTTAACGAAGACATAGCCTACGGAAACAACGGGAATACAGGGAACCTAGTCTGTTATAAATGATGATGGGAGAATGTAAGAATAGGTTTTACAGTTACAGAAAAACATTTCGCGACGACCATGGACATAGGGCAAGAAGAAGAAAATATTATATTAATTAAATTACATGTATTCGTTTTTAAAGTAGCCACTGTAGCCAAGTCGTACCTATATGTATACATAAGTACAGCTGGACGTGACTACTGGGTCCGTGTCACAAGAACGGCACTTAGTCTCTCGACTGCTAAATCTATCGATTTGGAGATTTATAGTAATCCCCAAAAACTCCTTCTGTTCACTTCGCGTGGATAGTGAGTAAACCAAATGCCTTGGTTGACATTAAGTATTTTGAAGGTGACATGACCGGTTTATATTTGATTTCCAGATTTTTTCTGCAATAAAGGTACATACCTTTACAATATTGCAAAAAATATAATAGTGATCTTTCTTCTCTCGGGTTCGTTTCTGTGACAAGCGAATACAGAATCGTAAATAATTGTTTGGGAGTTAAATAACGAGATGAGCTCAAACCTCGCCCACTCACGTCAGCGGAGCCCAGCTTGTCTACGTGTGCTTAATAAGTGCACCGGTTTATTGAAAGCTTACAAACACAAAACATGTACATTTATGTACACTATAAAAGAGGGCAAACCTATTGGCATCAGCCGGGAACCAATCCAGGCTCCGGGCTGCTACTGAATATTCGAATAACGTCTTGCCTGACACGGAAATCAATCCAGGACCTCATCAGCATGAGCGCATGCGACCAAAACACAAAGTAGATTGATATCGGTAGCGGCAATAGGTGGTGTAGTTAGATAGTTTGTGATGGCGTGTGTTCCGCAGAGCGGCGTCGCAGGAGCTGGATGCGCGGCGCAGCACGCTGGCCGAGAAGCTGGCGCGCAAGGAGCGGCGCCGCGACAAGAAGCGCAAGAAGCTGCAGCGCGAGCGCGGCGACGCCACGCCGCCCGACGACGACGGTGAGTCACGCATCTGTCGCAGGCGCTGGACGCGCGGCGCAGCACGCTGGCCGAGAAGCTGGCGCGCAAGGAGCGGCGCCGCGACAAGAAGCGCAAGAAGCTGCAGCGCGAGCGCGGCGACGCCACGCCGCCCGACGACGACGGTGAGTCACGCATCTGTCGCAGGAGCTGGACGCGCGGTTCCGCAGGTGTTTCAAACGAAGTGATATGACGTCCGCTAACCACTAACACCGGTGACGACATGTATACCGCCCCAAGCGAACTACACAAGACATCTTTAGGTAAAGTTAGACCAAACGTGCGAATGTTATACGATAACAATAATGAAACGTGTTATTATCAAATTCAACACGTGTGCCTTAACTAAGCGCTTTATTCTTTGTTTAGTATAAACCCACCTTGAGCGGCAATGGCGTTGCTCGCATGCTGCTTTGCACACTTTTTTGTGTTTTTGCTTGAAGTTTTCAGCTGTGACGTACATATAACGAAAACAGGTGATTTTGCTGTATTCTGAAAAACTGTGCACAGTTTTTCAGAATACAGTAAAATTAGGAACCTCCATCTGGTTAGAGGACTCTTCCTTTTCAATTTACGCGCTGTTTGCCGCTAAATATGTAACGTCTCACTAATTATAATGGCAGTTGGTAATCAGGGTGTAATGATGAAGAGCAGAAAACAGATAGTGGAACACTTCGTTTCAAACTACAGTGAATTGCAACTATCAGGACAATTACAAAAAGCCCCCCAAAAAAACAACCTTCTGCTCTCCATCATCAGACCCTGGTAATAATCTGCAACCAATAGAAGCCTTCAGGACGATTTCAATGAATCCAAACACGATGGTCATACTTGTGTTCAACCTGGCCACTCCCTCCAATTCTCAATAATTTGTTAGTAAATATTATATTAATTAATTTCTCCGATTAAGTGTATTAAAAAACATCGTTTGATACATGTGGGCATTGGTCATTGCAGTCTCACAGCACCATAACGGCCTCTGTACTATACAATGCAAACGATAATACTAAACTTTAGTCATTGTAATAGTTTTTTTTTTTTACATTCACACACCATTACTTGTACAGACAGCCACACGAGGACTATAGCCGTAAGTCACCATCCGAGGACGTCCTAGAAAACCAGGTAAACGACGACTTACGACTTTATTAACAAGACAGAAAGAAAGAGAAAACAAAATTTTGGCTGACAAGCTCATTCTTATAGTGCTATCTCATTTTGTTTTGGTGTGACTTCCTATGAACAATCCGAGGACCTACATACATTCGAAAACCCGCCTGGGAAGTACCATCCGAGGACCTGTGTGTGAGCCAAACGAGGACCTTAACCATCTGACTAGAGACACCAATGCGAGGACTTCATTTGAGAGTCTGAACTTCGGTGCCACCATTGAGCAAAAAGCCCAAACTGCGGCCAAAAAGCTGGGCATCCTAAATAGAGTGAAGCGATACTTCCTGGACAGCTTTTAACCCTTTACAAAGCACAAGTCCCATCCTGCATGGAGTATTGCAGCCACCTTTGGGATGGCTCAGCTAAATACCAACTTGCGCGCTTGACTCGGTGGAACGCAGAGCTAAAAGGCTCATTGGCGACGTAAAACTGGTGGATGCCCAGCTTCACAGCTTGGCTCATCGCCGCAAGGTTGCCTGCTTCTCGGTCTTCTACAGATTGTACTTCAAGGAGGGGAGAGTGTCCAGGAACTCCACGATCTCATCCCACCGGCCCCCTTCTACCATCGGACATCTAGACGCACTGCAAGTTACCATCCCTACCGTGTTGCTATTCCACCAATTCGCACTAAACGTTTCCAAACGTCTTTTATAATGCGCACAGCAAAGGAGTGGAACTCTCTGCCTGCGTCTGTGTTTCCGAACGCATACAACCCTAATCTCTTCAAAATTAGAGTGAACAGGCTTCTTCTGGGTAAGCTCGCTCCATCGTCGACTTTGTCTCTGGTATCTATGACCTAGACTAGAGTCAAGAGCAAACCCATATAAAATAAAATAAATCGGAAAGGTAGATTCTCATGGAGAAGAACGGACAAGAAACTCCATAGTTACTCTTTACAAAAAAGGGTTTTTACAAAATTTGGTATACAAAAATTTATTTAATATTATGTGGGGACGATGCACCCTGAGTAACGGTACTTAAAGGAACAAAGTATTACCAGCAGAGGTAAACTTTTTCTAAATAAATTTAGGTAAATGGTACTCACATATTTACAAATATTGGAATCATTAATCAAACAGTGTGTGAGTTAACAGAAAAATAAAAACACAAAAAAGAAACAGTATAGGTATCTATAAAGTTAATACATAAATCAACCAGTTTGATTTTGTCTACACCCTTGATTGTCCTATGGAGCAGGACCAGCATGTTTCCAAGCATTCTTATCCTGAATGTAATCTTCCAATTTGTAAATGCTTTTTAAAAAAATGTGCTTTTAACATAAGTTTTAAATATTCCTTCATTTTGTTCTAATATGTCGGAAGGTATTTTGTTGTAATATTTAACACAGTACCCCATGAAAGACGTGTGGACTTAATCTAAAAAATGGTTGCTCTAATTTGTCTTTATTTCTAGTATTAAAATTATGTCTATCACTAATTTTACTAAAAAGATGTCGATTTTTCCGCACATACATAATATTTTCATAAATGAATTGGCAAGGGACTGTCATAATATTAATCTTTTTAAAAAGTTCCCTAAGAGAATCACGGCGACGCAGATTATAAAGGGCTCTGACAGCTCTCTTTTGTAAAATAAATATGGATTCAATGTCAGCAGCCCGACCCCACAGCAAAATACCGTACGACATAATGCTGTGAAAGTAACTAAAGTACACCAAACGTGCGGTTTCTACGTCTGTTTACTGTCTTATCTTTCTAACAGCATACGCGGCTGAGCTTAAACGACCCGCAAAACCCCGAAAAACTTCCATCCGAGGACATATGTGTGAAGAGAAATACATGAGTCCTCGCAAGGTACTAAAAACATAACTGATATGTAAATGTAGTGTGTTAAAATTTAATTTGACGTCATACACGATCGGGGTGTGAGCATGAATTTTCGCGACCAAACCGAGGTCCACCAAGGTGGACATCAGGTTTTCCTTATTAAGTATAAATATGAATTGGTCAGGTCAATCCGAGTGCGTACGAAAAGTCCTGAGGTGCATGTCCTCGCATGCTACTTAAAACAAACACACACACACACACACACACTTACACTTCAGAAAAAAAAACTGTTATACATCATAGGTCTCATTCTTGTTGGGCTTAGATCACCTAATTTTGTGCCATTCTTCGCTTGTATCGCTTTACGGCACGTGGCGGGCGCGCGAGTTAATGATCGCTGTACCTTCGTTGTCGTGCCGAGCGTGTCAGCCGCCGAGGCACTGAGGCTTTGATGACAACCTACGCGGCGCCGCCGCCGCCCTGATCTCGTATGTTTGAATTCGTTCGACACCATATTTCGCTGATAGGATCAAATATTGTTAAATAAAAATCTTTTAATTCGAATCTTGATTCTGATAAGTGCTTCAGTTCGTTAGATGTTTGAAGTTCGTTAAATGAATTTTGTAATTTTTCTCCGTGTCAGTTTATAAAAATACTTTTTATTTCATTAGTTTATTTCATACAGTCATGTGGTAGGTATTGCAACCGCTGATTAAAGAGGATTTAACTGTAAACGTTTCCGCTCATGCGATCCAGCGCGCTATTTATTGTGAGGGCGGCCAGTTGAACGCTCCGCAAGTGGGTCGGAATCGACTCCAACCGACCATTCGGGGCAACGACCACCGCAGGTGCCGCGCTCATGAGTCTGTCAATATCGGCAACTAGAACATGAATACTGCACAACTCTATTATACACAACCCTGTCTTAGCGAGCCAGCGGCGAAACAATGATATATACCATGAAAGTAACTCATTTACAAGTAGGACTGCCGTCTGAGGACATTGGATCGTTTCTGATCTTATGCATGCGACTGGGACTCAGAGATCGCGGAGATGTTTACAAAACGAGTAGGAACATGTAAAGAAGAGTAGAGCGGGAGCCGATCGCGCACCCGGCGTAATTATAAATATAATAGTGTTGCGGAGGCGAGCTGGCGCGGCGCCAGCAGCCGGCGGCGCGGCATTCCTCGCGCGGACAGCAGCGCGCCCGCACCAGCAGCACAGCGTCAGGTGCGTATGCCGCGCCGCGCTGTGTCTCACGCCGCACTGCACGCCGCACGCCGCGCGCCGCCCTTCTTCAGTGTATTTATGTTGCGGCTATTTCCGCGCTGGACCGACCGCGTGCGCCACGTTGTGCGAACCCAACATTTTTGTATTCGGATTGAAATTTTAATGTTTTTTTCGATTTAAGTGATCTATTCTGCATTCTAAAATACTCCGTGTCGGACACGTTATCAAAATATCTACGTTTAAGTTTCTTCAAGCTTAGCAAAGTTTTAGGTTAGTTCGTAGCCTTCCAAAGTGTGCAAGTGTCCACAACCTAATCGTTTAAAATCTTTCCCGAGACGATTTAGGACTTCTCAAAATCCACATTATAACAAGTGCCAAGCAGCTAGCATTTGATTAGTCTTCCGGGTTTAATTTAGTTCCCGAAGTGTCGACGGTTGGTCGAGTTCGAGACGAGCTGTGGCCGAGCGTGTGGTGCTGACGAGTGGCGTTGTGTTCGGCAGACATGGCAGAAGCAGTGGAGGCAGCCGGCGTGCCGGAAGAGCTGTCGCGCGCGGGGCCCAGCTCCGACGCGCTGGCGGCCGAAGCGGACGAGCGGCGCCAGGAAGAGCTGCGCAAGCGCAGCCGCGACCCGCCCATCGTCTTCACCGACATCGACGTGAGTACTTCACAGAACACGCACCCTCAGCTTCCTAATCCTATTTTCATTAGGTCCCGCGCTTCACCGCATTTCTTTGATATCGAGTGCGCTAAAAAGTTCAGTGCGAAGT
Source organism: Mamestra brassicae (assembly GCA_905163435.1). Taxonomy (NCBI): domain Eukaryota; kingdom Metazoa; phylum Arthropoda; class Insecta; order Lepidoptera; family Noctuidae; genus Mamestra; species Mamestra brassicae. Next base: position 19,980,141 of record LR990997.1, on the reverse strand, counting down.
TGTTTAGAATTAATGTGAACACATTGCTAATAAGTGTAAGTAGGTACCGATGTAATGGATTGTATTGCTGTAAGCTACTGCAGTGTGCCAACGGCCGCTACCAAGCACTGCTTCCAGAAAGCAGTTACTTCTGGGTTTATGGAGGACGTACCTCATAAATACACACACCCACAGGCATACTCTTCATTTTATTCTCCTGTCTGAACATTCTCGTAACCCTTACAGACGGCAGTTATATTGAAGGGAAAGCTTCCCTAAATAAACTTGATTTTTCACCCGATGACTCACACATGCTGTAAGCTGTAAATATAAGATGTGATGGTTGTTGCACCGTCGTCAGCTTTATTACATTCGGTGAAAATTGACGAGCATAAAATGCTTCTAGAAGTTTCCAAAGTGTGAGCAAAATGGTCTGTGACACACGGTGCGCCGCGCACGTGGCCTATGGCCCGTGGGCGCCGGATGTTGTCCTGAGGGAATGTTTACGTTCCGCACTGATACATCGTCGCTGTCACGCAGAGAGCCAAATTATTGCCACTCCAACGCTTATGTCATGCGTTATTAGAATTGACTGCCTCGTCTCCGTTATTAACAAATATTGATATCAGCACTAAGTAAGACGTAATGCTGCATTACAATCGAATAGGCTATTTGACAAACTTAGTATGAAAAATCTAAATTAATGTTAAAACATTATGATTTGTGGAAAAATAAATAAAAATGGTCGAAAAACAGAGAAGTTCTATACTTTTGGAGTTATTCTTCTATCCTTGTCACACAAAATGTAATTTGTACTGGATGACTTAAATTCAATATGGTGGGACTTGTGAGTGACGTCACACACAATTACTGCGGTCTCTGTTTATTACAGATAGCTTTTCAAAGTCAAAGTCAAAGTTCATTGTTGTGAGACAGTGGTTTCAGAGTTGTTATAAGGTTAATTGGTGTGCGTTTGCACTGCTCTACCAAGTTAGGCATACAGTGGTTTACAATTTGTTGCCCGCGACTTCGTCCGCGCATATCCCGTTTTATCCGTTCCCGTAGGTATTTCGGGAAATCCTCTGTTAGTGCACCCCTGCGGACTGTAGGGAAGCTTCATCTAAATTTCAGCTTTTTACGACCAGTAGTTTCGGCTGTGCGTTGTCTGTCAGTCACTCAGTCAGAATTTAATATAAATGTTACGGTAAGTGTGATTAATTGAAAATTAATAATAATAATAACCGAACATCATTAATAATTACCGAAAGTCGAGGTAAAAGTAAGAAATTAACCACTTTTATCGGTGACTAGTGACCCCGCCCCGGCTTCGCTCGGATGTAGAAAATTTTATTTCATAAGAACCTTCCCCTGACAATAACAAACACAATCAAAAAAAGAATTAGCGAAATTGGTCCAGCCGTCCAAGCGTGATGCCGTGACCAAGGGAAATAGGGATTCATTTTAACCGACTTCAAAAACAGGAGGAGGTTCTCAATGCGATTGTATTTATTTTTAATGTTTGTAACCTCAAAACTCCGTCATTTATGAACCGATTTGAAAAAATCGTTCCGCTTGGTTCCATAGAAATTTCATCAAAATCGGTTCAGCAGTTTGGTTTTTAAATCAAAGTAGCTGCAGAAAATAGAAAACATATCATCCAAGTATACCCCTCCTCTTGAGGGAGGCCTGTGCCCAGTGCACGTCTTTTGGCTGATGATGAAACGAAATTTGTGTGCGTGTTTTGCTTTCCTGTGACCTTACCAGTGGTGTTGTTAGGTGTGGGACCACTAAAAATTAAAAACTTCCAAATTAAAAAATACGCTACATAGTATAAAATAACTTTAATTTCGGAAGTTGGTGTCAAAATACGAAGAAACTACCAAAAACACCGACTTCCGACATTAAAGTTATTTAGAAAGATTTAGACTAGGCGAGGGGAGATAGAGCAGAGGCAACCTCTTGAGGTTGGCGAGGTAGAGCCACCGCTCCATCTCCCCTTAAAAAGGCAGCACATCGGCTCTCTTGAGTCGTGATGTGGTGAGACTTTGGAGCGCTTGCTTTTATACGCCACTTGGTCAACCAAACATTGGTGGCATTGAGCTGGCTTTGCAACAATCTGCTCGCTTCATTTGGATCATGGTCACAACTGAGGAAGGCCGCGTTATCGGCGAAGGTTGCTACAGCTGTGTTAGGTGATTGGGGTAGGTCACTAGTAAATGTGTTGTAAAAGACCGGACCAGGTACGGAGCCCTGGGGTACTCCGGCTGTGCAGCTATAAAAAGATCTTGCGTCACGGAGCTTGACTTGAAGTTTTCTGTCACTGAGATAAGAGTCCATCAGCAGGTAGTTGGACTGTGGAAGGTACTTTTTAATTTTGCAGAGTAGTCCTTTATGCCAAACCCGATCGAAGGCCTGTTGTACATCGAGAAAGGCAGCCGAACAATACTCTTTCCTTCCCAGACATTGTCTAACTGTAGAATAAACTCTATGTACCTGCTCCACAGTTGAATGGTGCTTCCGAAAACCAAATTGTTGGTTAGGTATTGCATGGTCCATATCTAAGTAAGGATAAAATCGTGCAAAGATGATCCTTTCGCACAATTTTGACAATACAGGCGTCAGGCTAATAGGGCGATAAGATGAGACTTCGTTAGGCGGCTTACCAGGCTTATGAATCATAACAATTTGAGATGTTTTCCAGAGTGCAGGAACATGTGAGGTTCTCAGTGTGGCATTGACTAGGTTGGTCATAAAGACAATGCACTTCTTAGGGAGCTCTTTCAGTAGCCTAGGGGTGATCAGATCAAATCCAGGTGCTTTATTAGGATTCATTTTGGCTATTTCTCTAGCTATCTCCCTTGGTGAAGTAGGGCTCAACGGCAGGCATAGTTGCAGATCTTGCTTAAGGACTTGATCTATTTCTGGATCTTCAAGACTATCCGAATCGTTGGGTTTGAAGACTCCGGCTAGGTATGTAGCAAAGGCCTGAGATTTATCTTGGTCAGTTCGAGGCCATGTATTTCCGGATCTAATAGGCGGAGAACACTGTTGCGGCTGTGGGAGGTATTTTGTTGCCTTCCAGAGATTGTGGGTCCAATTTGCATTTGAAGACATTCTCACTAATCTCTGTTTGAGCGATTCATTTGCAATATGAGCCAGGAGATCTTTGAGTTCTTTAGTTTCTCGTTTTAATCTGGTTTTATCTGCGCTCTTATGAGTCGTCTGCCAAATTCTGCGAAGACGACGTTTCTCGGCGATTTTTTTTTTAAATGCAAAAGGGTCCGGTGCCCCACGCGATGCATCCTTCAGCTCGGGAGGACTAGACCAAGCCGCCATTTGGATCAGATTTGTGATATAGAGACACGCATCGTGAACTCCCTCCTTGGTTTTGAGTGGGACATTAAGGTTAATATTTGATTCCAGGAATTCTCAAAAATACTGCCATTCCGTCTTGTGATTGTGGAGATAGTCTGTATGAGTGTCATTGGGTATGGCCACTGGACTAACCATTAGTAATACAGGTGAGTGATCAGAGCTACCGTCGAGACTTGACTTTATGAGAGTGTTCAGTTCGCTGATGCCCTTTGTGATAAAGAAGTCTAGGAGATCAGGTGTTTTGTTGCTGTCCATGGGCCAATACGTAGGCTCCCCAGTTGATATAGGTAATAGGTGATTCGCTTCAATATTCTTTTTCACTAAGTCCTGATACTGGATAAATAACTTCGAGTTTTGTTTTATTTTATTACTTTTACCGACAAGGGTAGTGAATTATTAATAATAACTGCTAAAAGTGATGAATTTCAATTGCATAAGCACATTTACCAAATTATTATGTAGGTCTTAATAATTTTCGGTAATTATTAATAACTTTTCAATTAATCAAATTTACCGTAACACATGTATATTGATTTTAAAACTCTGACACCACCGCCATTTTTTGAGATTTTAATGCAATATTTTATAACTGCGTCTTTCCGCTTTCTAGGTCTTGAAAAATGTAATAAAAAATCCAGTCAAATACCCTATTCGTCATGTATCTACATTCTATATGTTATGATTGATGCTATGTTTGGCTGTTCTAGTAGTTTATACAGTTGACAAATCAGACAACATTCTGGTATTGTGACAGTCGTCTTAGGGCCGACACTTCAAATAGCGAAGCGATGTAGATTCAAAAGTCAAAACGGTCATGCAGGCGTCGAGCTCACTTGTATGTTGTCTTCGCTTTGAGGATTTGAGGTTCGACACTTAATCGGATGACACAAGTGATCGCCGGTTAAGTTGGCGTGTTGTTGGCGCAGGCCGTGCAAGAGTTCGAGAAGCTGTCCAAGGCGCTGGAAGGCGTGGAGCTGTCGCCGGAGGAGCACCAGAGCCTAGACGAGCTGCAGCAGTACTTGGTGCAGGGCGAGGGCAGCTGGGTGCTCGGCGACGACTTCCTCGCCTTCATAGGTACGTACCACGTCGCCGTGTTGGGCTTCTTAGGCTTTTATGGATAGAATGGCTGCTGTAATAGTACACTTGCGTGCCGCAGGTCGCCTGCTAAACGACTCGGCGCTACCGTCGGAGGTGCGCGTGGCGACGCTACGCAGCCTGGCTGCGGGCGCACTGCGCGATGACGTGTCGCTGTTGCTGCACCAGGACCGGCGCCACCACGCGCTGCTCAACTACGCCGCCGCCGTCGACACGCTGCCGGCGGGGGAGCAGCTCGCGCTCGCGCTCTTCGTACGTATGCTAGTAGTCTGACATGTGTTGTGATAGTGTCGCTGCTGCTGCTGCTGCACCAGGACCGGCGCCACCACGCGCTGCTCAACTACGCCGCCGCCGTCGACACGCTGCCGGCGGGGGAGCAGCTCGCGCTCGCGCTCTTCGTACGTATGCTAGTAGTCTGACATGTGTTGTGATAGTGTCGCTGCTGCTGCTGCTGCACCAGGACCGGCGCCACCACGCGCTGCTCAACTACGCCGCCGCCGTCGACACGCTGCCGGCGGGGGAGCAGCTCGCGCTCGCGCTCTTCGTACGTATGCTAGTAGTCTGACATGTGTTGTGATAGTGTCGCTGCTGCTGCTGCTGCACCAGGACCGGCGCCACCACGCGCTGCTCAACTACGCCGCCGCCGTCGACACGCTGCCGGCGGGGGAGCAGCTCGCGCTCGCGCTCTTCGTACGTATGCTAGTAGTCTGACATGTGTTGTGATAGTGTCGCTGCTGCTGCTGCTGCACCAGGACCGGCGCCACCACGCGCTGCTCAACTACGCCGCCGCCGTCGACACGCTGCCGGCGGGGGAGCAGCTCGCGCTCGCGCTCTTCGTACGTATGCTAGTAGTCTGACATGTGTTGTGATAGTGTCGCTGCTGCTGCTGCTGCACCAGGACCGGCGCCACCACGCGCTGCTCAACTACGCCGCCGCCGTCGACACGCTGCCGGCGGGGGAGCAGCTCGCGCTCGCGCTCTTCGTACGTATGCTAGTAGTCTGACATGTGTTGTGATAGTGTCGCTGCTGCTGCTGCTGCACCAGGACCGGCGCCACCACGCGCTGCTCAACTACGCCGCCGCCGTCGACACGCTGCCGGCGGGGGAGCAGCTCGCGCTCGCGCTCTTCGTACGTATGCTAGTAGTCTGACATGTGTTGTGATAGTGTCGCTGCTGCTGCTGCTGCACCAGGACCGGCGCCACCACGCGCTGCTCAACTACGCCGCCGGGGGAGTAGCTTGCGCTCGCGTACTTCGTACTGCGTATGCTGGTAGTCTGATATGTGTCGTTGCTAAGATGCGTCATTTTATGAGATGATTTTTCCTCCTTTATATGTGACGTATTCAACAGATTTTCCATTGAAAACGGCCAACTGAGCTTGTTGTCATCTGTAGTAAATGTTATTTATGTTGTGTTTCCTCCGCAGCTGTGCAACCTGTTCGAGAACATCTCGTCATCGGAGTGGCTGCTGTACATCAGCGAGTGGGAGCACAACGGACAGCCGCTCTCCAACATTCGCGCCACCACTAAGGTACGCAGACTCTCTGGGCGTAAAATGATCGGTCCGGGTCGACATCCGTAGAGCTTTCGATGTATAGTCGTTGTGGGTAGTGAGAAGTCGGTGCGCTCGGTGTGTGTGGTTGTGTACAGTGGGCGACAGTCGCGCGGTGTCCCGTGCGGTGGTGCGCTCGGTGTATGTAGTTGTGTACAGTGGGCGACAGTCGCGCGGTGTCCCGTGCGGCGTTGCGCTCGGTGTATGTGGTTGTGTACAGTGGGCGAAAGTCGCGCGGTGTCCCGTGCGGCGGTGCGCTCGATGTATGTAGTTGTGTACAGTGGGCGACAGTCGCGCGGTGTCCCGTGCGGCGGTGCGCTCGGTGTATGTGGTTGTGTACTGTGGGCGACAGTCGCGCGGTGTCCCGTGCGGCGGTGCGCTCGGTGTGTGTGGTTGTGTACAGTGGGCGACAGTCGCGCGGTGTCCCGTGCGGCGGTGCGCTCTGTGTGTGTGGTTGTGTACAGTGGGCGACAGTCCCGCGGTGTCCCGTGCGGTGGTGCGCTCGGTGTATGTGGTTGTGTACAGTGGGCGACAGTCGCGCGGTGTCCCGTGCGGCGTTGCGCTCGGTGTATGTGGTTGTGTACAGTGGGCGACAGTCGCGCGGTGTCCCGTGCGGCGGTGCGCTCGGTGTATGTGGTTGTGTACAGTGGGCGACAGTCGCGCGGTGTCCCGTGCGGCGGTGCGCTCGGTGTATGTGGTTGTGTACTGTGGGCGACAGTCGCGCGGTGTCCCGTGCGGCGGTGCGCTCGGTGTGTGTGGTTGTGTACAGTGGGCGACAGTCGCGCGGTGTCCCGTGCGGCGGTGCGCTCGGTGTGTGTGGTTGTGTACAGTGGGCGTAGTAGTTCCATTCCGTCATACTCGAGGGAAAAACGCCACAGGCATGGAGCAGAGGTGTGGTGGTACTCTTCTTTAAGAAGGGCGACAATGCCCTGAAGAATTACAGGCCCATTTGACTCCTGAGCCATGTCTACAAGCTGTTTTCCAGACATCATAAACCTTCTCGCGCGCAGGTTTGACGACTTCCAGCCTCCCGAACAAGCCGGATTCCGAAAAGGCTTCAGCACCGCAGATCACATACGCGGCAGGTTATACAGAAGACCGCAGAGTTATAATCTGTCCCTCTGCTTAGCGTTTGTGGACTACAAGAAATCCTTCGATTCGATCGAGACTTGGGCTATGCTGCAATCTCTCCAACGGTGCCAGATCTCGCCACCATGTCAGTCCAACTTCAGGATCAGACCTCGAAACCTATCCTCTTGCAGCGGGGTGTGACGCAGGGAGACGTCATTTCGCCGAAACTGTTCACGGCTGCAATGGAGGATGTCTTCAAGGTTCTGGATTGGAGAAGGCTAGACATATAGTCGTCATGGCTGAGACTATGTAGGACCTCAGTACAATGCTCGATGACCTCAGTAGAGCTTCCGAAAAAGGGAGTCTTGAAATGAACATGAACAAAACCAAGGTCATGGTAAATACCCATGTAGCACCCACTCCTATCAAGATCGGAGACTCTACACTCGAAGTTGTAGACGAGTACGTCTACCTGGGACCAAAGGTCCAGTGAGGTAGGGCTAACTTCGAGAAAGAGGTCAACCGTCGAATCCCAATGGGCCTCATCAGAAGGCTTAATAAAATAAAAGCACATAATATTCAGTATCATACTGGTATATATATGTATCATACTAGTGTTCAGCTGGTGATTTACGTCACATAGTCAGTCATAAAGTATCATAGTGGTGTTCAGCTGGTGATGTACGTAACATAGTCAGCCACTATGTATCATAGTGGTGTTCAGCTGGTGATGTACGTCACATAGTCAGCCACTATGTATCATAGTGGTGTTCAGCTGGTGATGTACGTCACATAGTCAGCCACTATGTATCATAGTGGTGTTCAGCTGATGATGCACATCACAAAGTCAGCCACTGTGTAACATACTGGTGTTTAGCTGGTGATGTACGTCACATAGTCAGCCACTGTGTAACATACTGGTGTTCAGCTGATGATGTACGTCACATAGTCAGCTACTATGTATCATAGTGGTATTCAGCTGGTGATGTACGTAACATAGTCAGCCACTATGTATCATAGTAGTGTTCAGCTGGTGATGTACGTCACATAGTCAGCCACTATGTATCATAGTGGTGTTCAGCTGGTGATGTACGTCACATAGTCAGCCACTATGTATCATAGTGGTGTTCAGCTGATGATTTACATCACATAGTCATACACTATGTATCATAGTGGTGTTCAGCTGCTGATGTACGTCACATAGTCAGCCACTATGTATCATAGTGGTGTTCAGCTGGTGATGTACGTCACATAGTCAGCCACTATGTATCATAGTGGTGTTCAGCTGATGATTTACATCACATAGTCAGCCACTATGTATCATAGTGGTGTTCAGCTGCTGATGTACGTCACATAGTCAGCCACTATGTATCATAGTGGTGTTCAGCTGGTGATGTACGTCACATAGTCAGCCACTATGTATCATAGTGGTGTTCAGCTGATGATTTATATCACATAGTCAGCCACTATGTATCATAGTGGTGTTCAGCTGGTGATGTACGTCACATAGTCAGCCACTATGTATCATAGTGGTGTTCAGCTGGTGATGTACGTCACATAGTCAGCTACTATGTATCATAGTGGTGTTCAACTGGTGATATACGTCACATAGTCAGTCACCATGTAACATACCGGTGTTCAACTGGTGATGTACGTCATATAGTCAGCCACTGTGTAACATACTGGTGTTCAGCTGGTGTTGTACATCACATAGTCAGCTACTATGTAACATACTGCTGTTCAGCTGATGATTTACATCACATAGTCAGCCACTGTGTAACATACTGGTGTTCAGCTGATGATGTACGTCACATAGTCAGCTACTATGTATCATAGTGGTGTTCAGCTGGTGATGTACGTCACATAGTCAGCCACTATGTATCATAGTGGTGTTCAGCTGGTGATGTACGTCACATAGTCAGCCACTATGTATCATAGTGGTGTTCAGCTGATGATTTACATCACATAGTCAGCCACTATGTATCATAGTGGTGTTCAGCTGGTGATGTACGTCACATAGTCAGCCACTATGTATCATAGTGGTGTTCAGCTGGTGATGTACGTCACATAGTCAGCCACTATGTATCATAGTGGTGTTCAGCTGGTGATGTACGTAACATAGTCAGCCACTTTGTATCATAGTGGTGTTCAGCTGGTGATGTACGTCACATAGTCAGCCACTATGTATCATAGTGGTGTTCAGCTGGTGATGTACGTCACATAGTCAGCCACTATGTATCATAGTGGTGTTCAGCTGATGATTTACATCACATAGTCAGCCACTGTGTAACATACTGGTGTTCAGCTGATGATGTACGTCACATAGTCAGCTACTATGTATCATAGTGGTGTTCAGCTGGTGATGTACGTCACATAGTCAGCCACTATGTATCATAGTGGTGTTCAGCTGGTGATGTACGTCACATAGTCAGCCACTATGTATCATAGTGGTGTTCAGCTGATGATTTACATCACATAGTCAGCCACTATGTATCATAGTGGTGTTCAGCTGGTGATGTACGTCACATAGTCAGCCACTATGTATCATAGTGGTGTTCAGCTGGTGATGTACGTCACATAGTCAGCCACTATGTATCATAGTGGTGTTCAGCTGGTGATGTACGTAACATAGTCAGCCACTTTGTATCATAGTGGTGTTCAGCTGGTGATGTACGTCACATAGTCAGCCACTATGTATCATAGTGGTGTTCAGCTGGTGATGTACGTCACATAGTCAGCCACTATGTATCATAGTGGTGTTCAGCTGATGATTTACATCACATAGTCAGCCACTGTGTAACATACTGGTGTTCAGCTGATGATGCACATCACAAAGTCAGCCACTGTGTAACATACTGGTGTTTAGCTGGTGATGTACGTCACATAGTCAGCCACTATGTATCATAGTGGTGTTCAGCTGGTGATTTACGTCACATAGTCAGCCACTATGTATCATAGTGGTGTTCAGCTGGTGATGTACGTCACATAGTCAGCTAATATGTATCATAGTGGTGTTCAGCTGATGATTTACATCACATAGTCAGCCACTATGTATCATAGTGGTGTTCAGCTGGTGATGTACGTCACATAGTCAGCCACTATGTATCATAGTGGTGTTCAGCGGGTGATGTACGTCACATAGTCAGCCACTATGTATCATAGTGGTGTTCAGCTGATGATTTACATCACATAGTCAGCCACTATGTATCATAGTGGTGTTCAGCTGGTGATGTACGTCACATAGTCAGCCACTATGTATCATAGTGGTGTTCATCTGGTGATGTACGTCACATAGTCAGCTACTATGTATCATAGTGGTGTTCAGCTGGTGATATACGTCACATAGTCAGTCACTATGTAACATACCGGTGTTCAACTGGTGATGTACGTCATATAGTCAGCCACTGTGTAACATACTGGTGTTCAGCTGGTGTTGTACATCACATAGTCAGCTACTATGTAACATACTGGTGTTCAGCTGATGATTTACATCACATAGTCAGCCACTGTGTAACATACTGGTGTTCAGCTGGTGTTGTACATCACATAGTCAGCTACTATGTAACATACTGGTGTTCAGCTAATGATTTACATCACATAGTCAGCCACTGTGTAACATACCGGTGTTCAGCTGATGATGCACATCACATAGTCATCCACTATGTAACATACCGGTGTTCAGCTGATGATGCACATGACATAGTCATCCAATGTGTAACATACCGGTGTTCAGCTGGTGATGTACGTCACATAGTCAGCCACTATGTATCATAGTGGTGTTCAGCTGATGATGCACATCACATAGTCATCCAATGTGTAACATACCGGTGTTCAGCTGGTGATGTACGTCACATAGTCAGCCACTTTGTATCATAGTGGTGTTCAGCTGATGATGCACATCACATAGTCAGCTACTGTGTAACATACCGGTGTTCAGCTGATGATGCACATCACATAGTCATCCAATGTGTAACATACCGGTGTTCAGCTGGTGATGTACGTCACATAGTCAGCCACTATGTATCATAGTGGTGTTCAGCTGATGATGCACATCACATAGTCAGCTACTGTGTAACATACCGGTGTTCAGCTGATGATGCACATCACATAGTCAGCCACTATGTATCATAGTGGTGTTCAGCTGGTGATGTACGTCACATATTCAGCTACTATGTATCATAGTGGTGTTCAGCTGGTGATGTACGTCACATAGTCAGCCACTATGTATCATAGTGGTGTTCTGCTGGTGATGTACGTCACATAGTCAGCCACTATGTATCATAGTGGTGTTCAGCTGGTGATGTACGTCACATAGTCAGCCACTATGTATCATAGTGGTGTTCAGCTGGTGATGTACGTCACATAGTCATCCACTATGTAACATACCGGTGTTCAGCTGATGATGTACATCACATAGTCAGTCACTATGTAACATACCGGTGTTCAACTGGAAATGTACGTCATATAGTCAGCCACTATGTATCATAGTGGTGTTCAGCTGATGATGCACATCACATAGTCAGCTACTGTGTAACATACCGGTGTTCAGCTGATGATGCACATCACATAGTCAGCCACTATGTATCATAGTGGTGTTCAGCTGGTGATGTACGTCACATAGTCAGCCACTATGTATCATAGTGGTGTTCAGCTGGTGATGTACGTAACATAGTCAGCCACTTTGTATCATAGTGGTGTTCAGCTGGTGATGTACGTCACATAGTCAGCCACTATGTATCATAGTGGTGTTCAGCTGGTGATGTACGTCACATAGTCAGCCACTATGTATCATAGTGGTGTTCAGCTGATGATTTACATCACATAGTCAGCCACTGTGTAACATACTGGTGTTCAGCTGATGATGCACATCACAAAGTCAGCCACTGTGTAACATACTGGTGTTTAGCTGGTGATGTACGTCACATAGTCAGCCACTATGTATCATAGTGGTGTTCAGCTGGTGATTTACGTCACATAGTCAGCCACTATGTATCATAGTGGTGTTCAGCTGGTGATGTACGTCACATAGTCAGCTAATATGTATCATAGTGGTGTTCAGCTGATGATTTACATCACATAGTCAGCCACTATGTATCATAGTGGTGTTCAGCTGGTGATGTACGTCACATAGTCAGCCACTATGTATCATAGTGGTGTTCAGCGGGTGATGTACGTCACATAGTCAGCCACTATGTATCATAGTGGTGTTCAGCTGATGATTTACATCACATAGTCAGCCACTATGTATCATAGTGGTGTTCAGCTGGTGATGTACGTCACATAGTCAGCCACTATGTATCATAGTGGTGTTCATCTGGTGATGTACGTCACATAGTCAGCTACTATGTATCATAGTGGTGTTCAGCTGGTGATATACGTCACATAGTCAGTCACTATGTAACATACCGGTGTTCAACTGGTGATGTACGTCATATAGTCAGCCACTGTGTAACATACTGGTGTTCAGCTGGTGTTGTACATCACATAGTCAGCTACTATGTAACATACTGGTGTTCAGCTGATGATTTACATCACATAGTCAGCCACTGTGTAACATACTGGTGTTCAGCTGGTGTTGTACATCACATAGTCAGCTACTATGTAACATACTGGTGTTCAGCTAATGATTTACATCACATAGTCAGCCACTGTGTAACATACCGGTGTTCAGCTGATGATGCACATCACATAGTCATCCACTATGTAACATACCGGTGTTCAGCTGATGATGCACATGACATAGTCATCCAATGTGTAACATACCGGTGTTCAGCTGGTGATGTACGTCACATAGTCAGCCACTATGTATCATAGTGGTGTTCAGCTGATGATGCACATCACATAGTCATCCAATGTGTAACATACCGGTGTTCAGCTGGTGATGTACGTCACATAGTCAGCCACTTTGTATCATAGTGGTGTTCAGCTGATGATGCACATCACATAGTCAGCTACTGTGTAACATACCGGTGTTCAGCTGATGATGCACATCACATAGTCATCCAATGTGTAACATACCGGTGTTCAGCTGGTGATGTACGTCACATAGTCAGCCACTATGTATCATAGTGGTGTTCAGCTGATGATGCACATCACATAGTCAGCTACTGTGTAACATACCGGTGTTCAGCTGATGATGCACATCACATAGTCAGCCACTATGTATCATAGTGGTGTTCAGCTGGTGATGTACGTCACATATTCAGCTACTATGTATCATAGTGGTGTTCAGCTGGTGATGTACGTCACATAGTCAGCCACTATGTATCATAGTGGTGTTCTGCTGGTGATGTACGTCACATAGTCAGCCACTATGTATCATAGTGGTGTTCAGCTGGTGATGTACGTCACATAGTCAGCCACTATGTATCATAGTGGTGTTCAGCTGGTGATGTACGTCACATAGTCAGCCACTATGTATCATAGTGGTGTTCTGCTGGTGATGTACGTCACATAGTCATCCACTATGTAACATACCGGTGTTCAGCTGATGATGTACATCACATAGTCAGTCACTATGTAACATACCGGTGTTCAACTGGAAATGTACGTCATATAGTCAGCCACTATGTATCATAGTGGTGTTCAGCTGATGATGCACATCACATAGTCAGCTACTGTGTAACATACCGGTGTTCAGCTGATGATGCACATCACATAGTCAGCCACTATGTATCATAGTGGTGTTCAGCTGGTGATGTACGTCACATATTCAGCTACTATGTATCATAGTGGTGTTCAGCTGGTGATGTACGTCACATAGTCAGCCACTATGTATCATAGTGGTGTTCTGCTGGTGATGTACGTCACATAGTCAGCCACTATGTATCATAGTGGTGTTCAGCTGGTGATGTACGTCACATAGTCAGCCACTATGTATCATAGTGGTGTTCAGCTGGTGATGTACGTCACATAGTCAGCCACTATGTATCATAGTGGTGTTCTGCTGGTGATGTACGTCACATAGTCATCCACTATGTAACATACCGGTGTTCAGCTGATGATGTACGTCACATAGTCATCCACTATGTAACATACCGGTGTTCAGCTGGTGATGTACGTCACATAGTCAGCCACTATGTAACATACCGGTGTTCAGCTGATGATGTACGTCACATAGTCAGCCACTATGTAACATACCGGTGTTCAGCTGATGATGTACATCACATAGTCAGTCACTATGTAACATACCGGTGTTCAACTGGAAATGTACGTCATATAGTCAGCCACTGTGTAACATACTGGTGTTCAGCTGATGATGTACATCACATAGTCAGCCACTATGTAACATACCGGTGTTCAGCTGATGATGTACATCACATAGTCAGTCACTATGTAACATACCGGTGTTCAACTGGAAATGTACGTCATATAGTCAGCCACTGTGTAACATACTGGTGTTCAGCTGATGATGTACATCACATAGTCATCCACTGTGTAACATACCGGTGTTCAGCTGATGATGTACATCACATAGTCATCCACTGTGTAACATACCGGTGTTCAGCTGCATCCAGTTCCACTGCAAGCTGTTACAAAGGCATGTTTTATTGATTTGAAGTATACGTGAACTTAGATTAAAACATTCAAAGTTATAAATAATGATCAAACATTATAATAAATAAAAAGGTATTTACTTTCTATAAACACAATAATGCAACGATAAATCACTGTGATAAATGACAATGTGATGACACAAAAAAACATAATTATGACTTTAATGGTAGTTTAATCATATATAAAAAATGTATGAGTAAATGGCATATATGATATATATAATAAATAAGTAAATATTCGAAATGTTAATTTATGATTGAACGCATGATATGAAATACTACATATACAATGTGTAACAAGATAAACGCAATACCTCTTAAGGAGTCATTGTACTCATCATTATGAACAACTTTTACTATAGCCCCAAAACTGAAATCGCGAAAAAAAAAGTCGATTCCCCATATATTTCTGAGCGCATAAATCGACAAAATGTACTGAACAGCTGATTTTTTTTTCGCGATTTCTGGGTTGGTCTCATGGTAAAAGTATAGTATATATTAGGTATTTAACCGTCAAATATGTAACCACTGTACGTGCGCAGGTGTGCGTGCACAGCTGCCTAAGCGCCGAGCTGCAGCTGCGCGACGTGGGCACGGCGCTCATGCACAACATCGCCACCAAGGAGGTAAAGACCGTGGTCTGTATCCGCTCCACTCGTGTGCTCGTGTGCTCGTGTGCTCCACAGCCTCGTACAGGCTAATCAGTCATTACTGCAAATGGGATGTCCAAGAACTCATTCGCAACTTCACTAATACAGGGCGTTCCAGAAATGCGTGCTCATTTTTCAAAGTGGTGTTCTGTACCTGCTGTACAATAGAGAAACAATATCACAGATGTTGACCTTATTCAAAGAAGCCGTTTGCTAATAACGACTCCTCACTCGAAAGTTCCAAAAAAATCAATTCGCAAACAGTCTGATGCAGTTGGTGTCGTTTATTTTAGTTCAATTACAGATCCGATGCCATCAAGTGCATCACATTCACACTGCTTGAAAGCTGATTTTTTTTCTACTGTTTCGTAGTCTTACAAGGTAGGTTTTAAAAAACACGTTCTTTTTGTTATTGTTTCTTTGCTGTACAATTATTGTTATTCTGTATAAAAATTCGATTACTCCTCCAAGTTACCGGGGCCAAAATCGTTGTTAGCTCTAGAACATCCCATTTAAAGGAATGCACTCAGTTACCAATCAGCCTGCACAGTCAGTCATTCAACACAAAAACGTTGTGCGATGTATCGCTAAGGGCGAAGATTTCATACAAAGTTACCTATTGCTTTAAAACTTTGGCTACGTTAAAATACGTTTTTCGACCAATTATTAGTTTATAACTAATAGTTATTTAACCAAACCAAATATCAAGCCAAATATTGATCGAAAAATGCACATTAACGGAATTTAGGTGCTCATCACTTTTAACCATCGGTTAACTACGGATGAAAAATTCAACCCTAGTGTAACAACAGGTTGAAGGGTTCAACGATGGAATGCAAATGTAACTAATACTCAATAAACACATACGAGTACATTGTGGCCGGCCACAGTTAAAGTGTCGGTCGGTCTAAAACGGATCGTACCTCCCTGTCTTATACTTTTCTTCAAATAATTCATTTCAAACCTAGATAAACTATATCTTTGAGCATGCCCATCGTTAAACCAGTCTTACTGTATTATTATAAGTGTATGCTTAAATGTTTAAATTACTTCAAGTACAGTTCATATTGCCGAACGCCACTATCCTTTTTTCTTCAAACAAATTGCAGGAAAATCTCATATTAAAATACGTAGTGTAGAACACATGAACACAACGAACACCTAGCTATCTGTTGTAAACGTAGTGTAGAACACAACGAACACCTAGCTATCTGTTGTAAACGTAGTGTAGAACACAACGTACACCTAGCTATCTGTTGTAAACGTAGTGTAGAACACAACGAACACCTAGCTATCTGTTGTAAACGTAGTGTAGAACACAACGAACACCTAGCTATCTGTTGTAAACGTAGTGTAGAACACAACGAACACCTAGCTATCTGTTGTAAACGTAGTGTAGAACACAACGAACACCTAGCTATCTGTTGTAAACGTAGTGTAGAACACAACGAACACCTAGCTATCTGTTGTAAACGTAGTGTAGAACACAACGAACACCTAGCTATCTGTTGTAAACGTAGTGTAGAACACAACGTACACCTAGCTATCTGTTGTAAACGTAGTGTAGAACACAACGAACACCTAGCTATCTGTTGTAAACGTAGTGTAGAACACAACGTACATCTAGCTATCTGTTGTAAACGTAGTGTAGAACACATGAACACAACGAACACCTAGCTATCTGTTGTAAACGTAGTGTAGAACACATACACACAACGAACACCATAGATGCTTGAAAGGTGTCGAATTCTTATTTAATTAATTTATTAGTGATATCAATTTGACGAAAACCCTATTTTTCTGTTTCCTTCTTATCTTTTTATTAAATGTGTACATAAATTGTTATATAAATAAATAAATAAAGTATCGGTGATGTCGTATGAGCGGCATACACGGCACACATGCACGGTCTCAATAACAAGCACTCGTCACCCACGTGATACTTGAATACCAGTCCATCTATCGGCGCTGCCACGCTGGCGGCACTAGCGCACCGCACGCTATCCTGCGTGTGATCAGATCACTTCCTCGAATGTACGAGTATGTCATGTAATACAAAAAAAAACAGGAAAGCCAAAATTGAAGAACATTGCTTAACCTGTTCATACTCCGACTATACGTAAAGTACTAAACTGTTGTCTTATTTCAACTAAAACAACATATTCCTTCGAGAAAGGTTGACACGATTCGTATCTTCCCACAGTGGTAATACTTTAACCCATTTCCGTGTTTCTGCGGCCGTTTAGCTAATGCATTTTGACAAAATTGTCATGTCAATTAAATAAATTATCAGCAGATGTTTAGGTGTCCCCCTGTGTTCATGCCTGAGTTTGTTTCGGTGTTTCTTCTCACGGGAGTCAGCTAGCAAACACTAGTCTCCGACCATTTAAACTGACAAAAAAAAACGATATTATTTAGAACCAATTTTGCAAAAATAAATATCATTTTTTCATCATTCAAAGCGCGTCGGGCTCAAATGGGAATAAATAATGTTACAATGGCATAGTTGAAAGCACACAGACTCGTATGTTTCCTCGCCACCTGCGTAGACGTGTACAACATAACAGTAACAAAATAATGTTAGTATAGTTGTGCAAACAATAATGTGTTCGTGCTCGCCACGACCTAACAAACCCCCGCTGACCTGGCCCGACTTCCTGTTCTCTTCACAGTTTCCTTCTCATTCTGTTTAATTGTATTTATTATAAGTTTATAACACATCTTATTGTATGTATTATTATTTGTATTTCACAACAACACACTATATCAGTGTACCTGTATATTTATCTCGAATTTAATAGCACTTGATAATATTAAATATAATTGTTTTTTGATTGAGAAAATCATCCAAATCAAATTAATGCCCACTATTGGACAGAAAATGTGCTAAAATGTGATAAGCGAAGTTCAAGAGACCAAGTGGGCGTCTGCTAGTTGTAGAGTAGGTAGCCAATGTGACGCAGAGTATCGTTGATAGATCGCGTGATGTAGTCTGCGCTCCAAGTGGGCGTCTGCTAGTTGTAGAGTAGGTAGCCAATGTGACGCATAGTATCGTTGATAGATCGCGTGATGTAGTCTGCGCTCCAAGTGGGCGTCTGCTAGTTGTAGAGTAGGTAGCCAATGTGACGCATAGTATCGTTGATAGATCGCGTGATGTAGTCTGCGCTCCAAGTGGGCGTCTGCTAGTTGTAGAGTAGGTAGCCAATGTGACGCAGAGTATCGTTGATAGATCGCGTGATGTAGTCTGCGCTCCAAGTGGGCGTCTGCTAGTTGTAGAGTAGGTAGCCAATGTGACGCATAGTATCGTTGATAGATCGCGTGATGTAGTCTGCGCTCCAAGTGGGCGTCTGCTAGTTGTAGAGTAGGTAGCCAATGTGACGCAGAGTATCGTTGATAGATCGCGTGATGTAGTCTGCGCTCCAAGTGGGCGTCTGCTAGTTGTAGAGTAGGTAGCCAATGTGACGCATAGTATCGTTGATAGATCGCGTGATGTAGTCTGCGCTCCAAGTGGGCGTCTGCTAGTTGTAGAGTAGGTAGCCAATGTGACGCAGAGTATCGTTGATAGATCGCGTGATGTAGTCTGCGCTCCAAGTGGGCGTCTGCTAGTTGTAGAGTAGGTAGCCAATGTGACGCATAGTATCGTTGATAGATCGCGTGATGTAGTCTGCGCTCCAAGTGGGCGTCTGCTAGTTGTAGAGTAGGTAGCCAATGTGACGCATAGTATCGTTGATAGATCGCGTGATGTAGTCTGCGCTCCAAGTGGGCGTCTGCTAGTTGTAGAGTAGGTAGCCAATGTGACGCAGAGTATCGTTGATAGATCGCGTGATGTAGTCTGCGCTCCAAGTGGGCGTCTGCTAGTTGTAGAGTAGGTAGCCAATGTGACGCAGAGTATCGTTGATAGATCGCGTGATGTAGTCTGCGCTCCAAGTGGGCGTCTGCTAGTTGTAGAGTAGGTAGCCAATGTGACGCAGAGTATCGTTGATAGATCGCGTGATGTAGTCTGCGCTCCAAGTGGGCGTCTGCTAGTTGTAGAGTAGGTAGCCAATGTGACGCAGATAGATCGCGTGATGTAGTCTGCGCTCCATGTGGGCGTCTGCTAGTTGTAGAGTAGGTAGCCAATGGGACGCGAGTATCGTTGATAGATCGCGTGATGTAGTCTGCGCTCCAAGTGGGCGTCTGCTAGTTGTAGAGTAGGTAGCCAATGTGACGCATAGTATCGTTGATAGATCGCGTGATGTAGTCTGCGCTCCAAGTGGGCGTCTGCTAGTTGTAGAGTAGGTAGCCAATGTGACGCATAGTATCGTTGATAGATCGCGTGATGTAGTCTGCGCTCCAAGTGGGCGTCTGCTAGTTGTAGAGTAGGTAGCCAATGTGACGCATAGTATCGTTGATAGATCGCTTGAGGTAGTCTGCGCTCCAAGTGGGCGTCTGCTAGTTGTAGAGTAGGTAGCCAATGTGACGCATAGTATCGTTGATAGATCGCGTGAGGTAGTCTGCGCTCCAAGTGGGCGTCTGCTAGTTGTAGAGTAGGTAGCCAATGTGACGCATAGTATCGTTGATAGATCGCGTGAGGTAGTCTGCGCTCCAAGTGGGCGTCTGCTAGTTGTAGAGTAGGTAGCCAATGTGACGCATAGTATCGTTGATAGATCGCGTGAGGTAGTCTGCGCTCCAAGTGGGCGTCTGCTAGTTGTAGAGTAGGTAGCCAATGTGACGCATAGTATCGTTGATAGATCGCGTGATGTAGTCTGCGCTCCAAGTGGGCGTCTGCTAGTTGTAGAGTAGGTAGCCAATGTGACGCATAGTATCGTTGATAGATCGCGTGATGTAGTCTGCGCTTCAAGTGGGCGTCTGCTAGTTGTAGAGTAGGTAGCCAATGTGACGCATAGTATCGTTGATAGATCGCGTGATGTAGTCTGCGCTCCAAGTGGGCGTCTGCTAGTTGTAGAGTAGGTAGCCAATGTGACGCATAGTATCGTTGATAGATCGCGTGATGTAGTCTGCGCTCCAAGTGGGCGTCTGCTAGTTGTAGAGTAGGTAGCCAATGTGACGCATAGTATCGTTGATAGATCGCGTGATGTAGTCTGCGCTCCAAGTGGGCGTCTGCTAGTTGTAGAGTAGGTAGCCAATGTGACGCATAGTATCGTTGATAGATCGCGTGATGTAGTCTGCGCTCCAAGTGGGCGTCTGCTAGTTGTAGAGTAGGTAGCCAATGTGACGCATAGTATCGTTGATAGATCGCGTGATGTAGTCTGCGCTCCAAGTGGGCGTCTGCTAGTTGTAGAGTAGGTAGCCAATGTGACGCAGAGTATCGTTGATAGATCGCGTGATGTAGTCTGCGCTCCAAGTGGGCGTCTGCTAGTTGTAGAGTAGGTAGCCAATGTGACGCAGAGTATCGTTGATAGATCGCGTGATGTAGTCTGCGCTCCAAGTGGGCGTCTGCTAGTTGTAGAGTAGGTAGCCAATGTGACGCATAGTATCGTTGATAGATCGCGTGATGTAGTCTGCGCTCCAAGTGGGCGTCTGCTAGTTGTAGAGTAGGTAGCCAATGTGACGCAGAGTATCGTTGATAGATCGCGTGATGTAGTCTGCGCTCCAAGTGGGCGTCTGCTAGTTGTAGAGTAGGTAGCCAATGTGACGCATAGTATCGTTGATAGATCGCGTGATGTAGTCTGCGCTCCAAGTGGGCGTCTGCTAGTTGTAGAGTAGGTAGCCAATGTGACGCATAGTATCGTTGATAGATCGCGTGAGGTAGTCTGCGCTCCAAAAATGTAAAAATGACAAAAGCTTTTTTAAATAACTTAAACGCACATAAATAATTTAGATTCTTTTAGCTTACTTTTGAATGGGATATTATCATAAAATGGAACCAAGGATCTGAATATGGTATAGGCATGTTGTTGTGAGATACAAGCGCGCGAGCGAATATGGTGCAGGCCAGTGCGTATGTTGCAGCGGTTCCAAGTGGGCAAGACGCTGCGGGAGCTGCTGCCGCGCGGCGCCAAGTCCAAGGTACTCCCGCGCCCGCTGCATCCTCTTCGCTGTCTAGTCTGTGCTGTGCCGCCTCCCTCTCACCCTCTCCCATCTCCACACACTTCTGTGTTCCGCTCATACGAGCCAGTCCTCTCTGCGAGACAAGCTCGTCCTTCCATGTGGCCTTCATCTGCCGCGTCGCCTAGCAATCACGAAATCGTTGTAGGCTTCATTAATAACCCCTATAAACATCATGCTTGCATTCGCAATAAACTTCTTTGTTTAATTCTGCTGACATAGACTTGCGTCACCGTCTGCCGACAATCATAATACCTTAACTCAAGTAGCTTATAACTACATGGAATAATAATAACATGTACTAATACTGAATTAAATAAGATGCACCGTGCCATTTGTATCGTCTCTCAAACACTCATTCATTATTTTATTTATTCCTGGTTCTTTTGAACTTAACTTACAAAACGCCTACGCCACGTAACTGTATTTTTATCACTAGAATAGACCACACGACACAGACTTGTCTGCGCAGGCTTTGTTGTAAGTCTATGCAGAGTTAAATATCCAACAAGTACCTACTACTACGATATAAAAATATATAATTAAAAGCTTGAAGCGTGAACGTCCATTTTACACAGTCTAAAGGAGGGGCCTCTAGTTAAAAAACTTGCTTCCTAACCTCTGTATGGGAAAACGGAACCCTTATAGGAATCACTTGGTTGTCTGTTTGTCCGTCCGTCACAGTCGTTTTCTCCCATTCTACTCGACCGGCGCCACTCCGAAGCTTGTTGACTGGTTCGCATGTCAAACTCGCAAAACCACGTCTCGTCAGCAGTAATGCGTTTCATGAATGTTGGCTTGGAATCGATTCGTTCTAGCATGTCCTCCTCAGCGACTCTTATGTGATTAGGTTTTTGGAGAAGTTCAAATATTTTGAAAATAGTCGAGCGGCAACATGTTTCATACCCAAGTGATTGTTTAAAATGGTACGGATCGACTCGTGAGACACAGAAAGTTCAGCAGCTAAGTCTCTGAAACTTGAATGAGAATTTTCAGTCACTATTTCCTTCACTTTCGCGAAGTTAACTTCTGAAGATGTTGATGGCATACCAGAGCGAGGCAAATCTTCCATGACATCTCGACCGCTTTTGAACGCATTATACCACTCATAAGCAAGTGTTTTTTTTATAAAATCGATTCACCGTAAGCCATGTGTAATCGTCGACTTTGTCTCTGTCATCTATGACCTAGACTCGAGTCAAGAGCAAACCCATCTAAAATAAAAAGTAAAAACTCTTTGTTCGATGTTTTTGTCTATTATGAAATTCGCAACACACACTAGAGATGATCCAGCAAAAAACGGCATTCTATTGAATATATCGCCAAAATGGAAAACAGTTGTGCCAAACTAGCAACAATAATAAAAATAATAGGTAAATTGAATTTCGAACCATAAGCAAATGATCAATTCCCGATATTTTTTTGACAGAATGTATGTCACGTTAACATAATTCTTGTTGTCCGTTTTAGCTTAATTAATATGTTAAATATTCAACCTGTTTCTCATAAATTCATAATGAACACAACGAAATACAAAACAGTTACAAAGTTCTAATAATTAATTAAGTACCTTTAATCATCTCCGAACTCGTTTCTTTTAATTATGTTACCCAGAATAGGTATATTTGTCCTTACAGCTATTCATATATAATTAATCATATATTTCAATAACAATTTAGTGAGAAAACTGTGAAGTCTTGATAATGGTCGTATGTAGACGTGAGCCGATCGGTATCTCTCTCAAACACCTGATTTATGATTGTCGTTATCTAAGTAGCGGTCATAAATGAGACGGGACGTGTACACAATACGCGCTCGCACGTCGTATTTCCCTGAATGTTATTATAATAAACAGACGTGAACGTGAAGACGTCACACGGCACACAGCGACACAGCGCGCACCCGCGCACCTAGTGATGCTGGCGATGGCGCCTCCTGCGCCCCTGCGCTGCCTCGCTACTACTCTTCCTCTTTGGCTATTTTAGTTACAATCTTACGTGCAAAGGCCATTGCATCTAAAAAAGAGTTTTGCTGACTGCCGATGTACTTAGTGCTAATTATATCTTTACCTACAAAGATTACGGCGGGGAGAGCTGCCCAATACGGACCATTATGTTTTCACCACGAAAATCTCAGATCGCAACAACACAATGCAAATATTAGTGTTTTTCTGAAAATGTTATCTTCAGAAAGCCATAAGAATTAAAAAGATATATAGTAAAAAGTTAATGATATTAATTATTATACAAGCTAATTGTTGTATAAATATGTAAATCACAAACAAAAAGAAATGTTTACTTAAAGCTTACAGTGTAGGTAACAATGTTAGGAGGCAATCTTATGTTATTTTAAGATTACTGTGATTGGGTCGTTGAATGGTGCTAGCAGTGCTAGGACACGAGGCGGCGCGGGGTGCGGCACTGGCCGTGTTTGCGCGCTGTCGGATGTGGCATTACTGGCTGACACTGTGTACGCACATCACTGCTCGTGTCACATTTGAACACAACCAAAATATTTATCAATGTTTGGATAGTAATTATTTAATATATTTGTATTACATGTCATGTTGTTCCATATAAAAAGCAAAAATATGATTAGAGAACATAACAATTTCATATGAGGTAGCACATGTTTCCCGCGAGGTGATACAATTTATCAATTGAACATGTATTGTATGGTTACATCGAAGTGCACCTTTCACGTGAACGAGCGAATGTAAATAGCAAGCATTAAGTACTCAGTCGATAAGTGTGAACCAAAACATGACCAGTGCCACGATACTAACCGATACCTACTAACCTTTCATTGCTAAAGAATGGCGCTATTTTAGTGATGCACAAAACTGCATCCTTAGTTAATGCTTCTAAAAACATAACCCCCCTTCTGGCGCAGCCGGGTAGAAACGGAATCATTAACTTTCGGTGGATACATTGGCGATAATTTTTTAGTTTTTATAAATACCTACTTGTGAGTGCTTTTTTTCATGTTCTTTTTAATGTGATGAATAGTGATGATGGCAAATTAAGAATAAGCGATTGCTTAAGAATGTAAAGAAAATAACAACAAATAAACTTAATTTGTTATCACGAAATTGAGCATTACTAATTAAAAAGCGTTTAATGAAAACTACTCTAATACGCATCTTAATAATCGCACGTGCCATGTAACTACTCGGACCATGCTAGAGAAGCAACGTCCTCCATCACAACATGTTGACGGCGCATCCCTCGGCTGCGTTCACTTTCTGTTTCGGCTTTCCCCATTTGCAAATTATAATATTGATCTTTGTCACATGTTATTTATTTCAAAACAAAATTTCAATCAACTCAATCATTACAATGTAACGGTAACGTAACAATGTCTAATGACTATTTCCAGTTCTTGTTCCCGTTATGCTGTTGCAAGCACTGCTTTGTACCGCAGTCATAATGATGCAGATTCAATTGTTAGGAGATACGCTAATTCAAGGAATCGCAGTGAAACAGATTTCTATATATAAGCAAGTAGGCTCATATCATTCACTACATTATTTGAGAGTCATGTATAGTCGGCGTGAGGCAATATAAAAAAATGTGTGCGTGTACACACGTAAGAAGTGAAACTTCTTTATGACCTTATTTTTCGAAAAATTATCTACTTTTGTTTTCATTTTTACTTTGTAAAAACAAAACAACAACAACTACCACAACAACAACTATCTCTAATACAAAAAACGGTCAAGTGGTGGGAGTAAGTCCGCTTAAACGACATGCTATCCTTACTTCGCTGGAGAAAGTACTCTTCGAATCAACTATGGTAGGGACAAGGAAAAGATGGCGCGTAACGGAAAAATGTGACGGATTTTTTTTTTCCAACGCCGATAAAGAAGTTTCACTTCAAAAAAAATGTACTTAAGTCGGGTATTCCTGGGAAGCAAAAGTTGCACAACATTGTTTCAGCATATTTCGTGTTGCAAAACAGACACACACTGAGTTTTATTTGCCATGAATACGGTCTTGAGAACCTCAAAAGTGTTCAGTCCATCCGCTTTAATCACAACTCCCTGTGATAAGTTTATTAGTATCATTATTTTATATAATTTTATTCAACTGGTGCATGCCGTTGGCGTGCACTGCCTCTATTTGAGCGGCTGGACGCGACGTCGTGCTCGTGTGTGTGCGCGTATTGTGTCTCTACGCTGCGCAGGTGTTCGACGAGGTGTGCGTGGAGCTGGCCATGGCGCTGCTGCAGCTGCTGCAGTGGGCGCCGGGCGAGGAGCACCTGTGGCGCGCCTGCAAGGCGCTGGCGCGCTTCGTGGCGCACTCGCAGGACGTGCCGCAGCTCGTCGCCATGATCGGGCCCGACCCCTCCGCCTTCAGGTGAGCACGAGCACTACAAGCTTCCATGGCGCTGCTGCAGCTGCTGCAGTGGGCGCCGGGCGAGGAGCACCTGTGGCGCGCCTGCAAGGCGCTGGCGCGCTTCGTGGCGCACTCGCAGGACGTGCCGCAGCTCGTCGCCATGATCGGGCCCGACCCCTCCGCCTTCAGGTGAGCACGAGCACGAGCACTACAAGCTTCCATGGCGCTGCTGCAGCTGCTGCAGTGGGCGCCGGGCGAGGAGCACCTGTGGCGCGCCTGCAAGGCGCTGGCGCGCTTCGTGGCGCACTCGCAGGACGTGCCGCAGCTCGTCGCCATGATCGGGCCCGACCCCTCCGCCTTCAGGTGAGCACGAGCACGAGCACTACAAGCTTCCATGGCGCTGCTGCAGCTGCTGCAGTGGGCGCCGGGCGAGGAGCACCTGTGGCGCGCCTGCAAGGCGCTGGCGCGCTTCGTGGCGCACTCGCAGGACGTGCCGCAGCTCGTCGCCATGATCGGGCCCGACCCCTCCGCCTTCAGGTGAGCACGAGCATGAGCACTACAAGCTTCCATGGCGCTGCTGCAGCTGCTGCAGTGGGCGCCGGGCGAGGAGCACCTGTGGCGCGCCTGCAAGGCGCTGGCGCGCTTCGTGACGCACTCGCAGGACGTGCCGCAGCTCGTCGCCATGATCGGGCCCGACCCCTCCGCCTTCAGGTGAGCACGAGCACGAGCACTACAAGCTTCCATGGCGCTGCTGCAGCTGCTGCAGTGGGCGCCGGGCGAGGAGCACCTGTGGCGCGCCTGCAAGGCGCTGGCGCGCTTCGTGGCGCACTCGCAGGACGTGCCGCAGCTCGTCGCCATGATCGGGCCCGACCCCTCCGCCTTCAGGTGAGCACGAGCACGAGCACTACAAGCTTCCATGGCGCTGCTGCAGCTGCTGCAGTGGGCGCCGGGCGAGGAGCACCTGTGGCGCGCCTGCAAGGCGCTGGCGCGCTTCGTGGCGCACTCGCAGGACGTGCCGCAGCTCGTCGCCATGATCGGGCCCGACCCCTCCGCCTTCAGGTGAGCACGAGCATGAGCACTACAAGCTTCCATGGCGCTGCTGCAGCTGCTGCAGTGGGCGCCGGGCGAGGAGCACCTGTGGCGCGCCTGCAAGGTCATCACGAAGACTACGCTTCAAGGTTTTATCGCATCGTCGATGAATTTCTTCCGAACAAGGGCAAGTTCAGTCGAAACGAGGGTGGGCAAACATAGACTCAGTTCAGAAAGTACTAGGTATATCGATGGAACCTTACATATATATTCCCTACAGCCCTATGGTACAGTTAGCCCTGTTGAAAGTTTCCTTGTCGCTGTTTATGTAATATGCACTCATATCGCTCACAGCTGACCTTAAAGGCCATGTTCTGACTCGTGCGATCAGGAGCCCCTGATTATAAATTATTATTATAGCGTCAGTATTAACTGTTCACATCGTAAACGTAGAAGTGCTAGTGCAGTGCAGCTGCAGTGTCGTGTGCACTGTTTAGTAAGCGTGGTGTTTGTTGCAGAGGCACGAGCGCGCGCGTGGACGAGCAGATCGACCTCATCATGAAGAAGGTGAAGTAGCGCGGCGGCAGCGGTCGCGCGCGACAACTACACATGGTTACCATTGTTTTGTTTTTGTTTATATTTTTGTATCGCATAATAAATACGAAGTCGGTGCTCAAGTGATGTAGATAGTATAGTAGCGCCTGCAGCCAGTAGCGGCGCCTGCAGAGGGTAGCGGCGCAAGCCGGAGGAGGCGCCGACGTTCGCTTGTAAATATACGTTACCTGTTAGTACTAATGTATCTTAAGGGACTTTAGCGTAAGTACCGGAGCTTGTGACGAGCCTCAGTTATGTTAATTATACATCCACGTATGTATCTATTTATATTATGTATGCTGCTAGCACTAACGCGTGGTGACTACGGTGCATTTACTCTATATACTTACGTATTGTATAGTTATGTTATATAGTTGCAAAAATTTTAATAAATTATTTGGTGTATCGGGGAGTCTGTGGTATTATTTAGTAGTAACAAGTTCTGTAGCAAACTCTGACGTGTGCAGTGTAAGTACTGCGGCGTCTGCGCGGGAACACTGCGAGGTCGGCGAGCGCGGAGCGCGTGCTGCGATAGCTATTGTAATAGCTTCACTTATGTAACTTCACTGTTACAACCAAACGCTTGCCTTAAAAGTTTTTCACTGGCTGCTTTCCCCATAGCAATGAATACGTATGATTTTTAAGCCATCGCGATACAATATATAGGAAGACGTCAAAGGGGTTTTTACGTATACGTATGGCACACAATGTAGTAAAACATCATCCTCTTGCCCTTATCCCGTCCGGACAGCGTCCGGGCAGGCCGCGCCGAGCTGCCACACTTGAATAGTGTTTGTTCAATTTTCACTGTCCGCTTTGTCACTTAATAGAGTTTAATACAGTGTGGCAGCTTCTATGAGGGACATACTACAAGAAAGTGCAGCAATAACTTTAACTTTAACTGCGGGACCGCTTGTCTAAAATGTGAAAAAAAAAATGTTGTTCCTATTATACATATTTTAATGAGAGTGGAGCAGTAGTCGACCGCTGATGACGATGACGGTCCCGACTTCGAGTTGTAGGTCGAGGATAGAGCCCCTTTAAGAAGAGTTTAGACTTTTAGAGAGACAGAGTGATTTTAAGTTTTGAGTAGAAAGCGAAAAATCTCTCTAAACTCTATCGAAAATCTCTCTAAACTCTATCGAAAATATCTCAACTAACTTTTAGACGTAGATAAGTAGGTATATCTTGCGTATCGCGTACCTACTTGCGTAGTGTTCATAATTAAAATCGGTTTATTAGTTTCAAGATTAAGACTTGCTAAGCCCAAGTTTGTATAAAATAGGTACTATGAAGAATAAATGCTCCAACCACCCTGTCAAATGAGCGCTCCACCGTAGTACTATTATATATTCTGTGGCTCCACGTAGTGACCACGTGGTCACCACGGCTGGATGGGGGGAGGGAGTCCAAACCAGTGATGGATTGTGTGAGGGATATGGTGACAGCTGACTACAAGGAGAATGCAGGGCGAATACATTTAGCGCCGACCACGAATACTCGACAAGGGACGAGGCGAGGCAGAAGAAGTGACGAAATAAGTAGACACATCGAATCACTCAATTGTCTAATGTGACTAATGAGTTGGTGGTAATAGGGATAACTAAATGTGCTGGCAATTAGTTCACTGGTACTAAGAGGGACGGAGACTTGGTTCAGCAGCTATCTGCTACAGTAGCTATTGAGCGACCTCTGATACATATCGCTCCCGGGGTGCCTCTGGACATTGTTGTTGGAACCATTCAGGTATGAGTATGTACTAACACTAAGTAGTCCTGCGATATCTTATTATTGCGATGTATGGCAGTACGTTTGGCCGACTGGTTTGAGCAGGCGCCAGTTTTTCTCGTTTGTCGTTTATTTATAGTGACATCGGATACATGCGCAATGCGAATTCATTCCAGTTTGCTCATTATGAAAAACGATTAAATTTATTTTTAGCAATTAAAATTAAGTTCTAATTTATTACATTACCTTGCGGAACTGAGATTCGCTAAGAGACGACATTGTCTTATGTATTTTCTAGGTATATATGATAGTTTGAATGTACGTAGGCAGGTAGGTATAGTAAACAAACCCTTCTCGGACGCTGGGCTAGGCACGCCTTTTAGCAGTAGCAATGTCGCAGACTATCACCTAAAGCCTCTCGTCTATAAATAGATAAGAATCGCAATCAACAATAGATGCAATCGCAAGATACCAGCGAGACGTTGCCGGCATTAGGAAAACGTGTCAATGTCGCTCCCAGCGTCACAGCCGTCGCCGCGCACAGCTGACGAGTAACCGACTAACCGGTGACATCAAACGCTATCATTGTTGTGAACATTAGCTATCTGCGGGTGTCACTGTCATCTCTTCATGGTATAAACTCATCGGTAAATAAACAGCTTACCTATTCTGTGCACTAGTACATGCACTACTTATCTACATGACTTCGTCTTTGTTATTTGTTCAGCTAATTTTTTTAACTATCAGATCTTGTCTTCACGGAACATTGTCAGATTTCTCAGTTTTCTCAAAAGGAATATTACTGAAAAACTTGCTGAATAGCAATCTCATGGCCGGGTAGGTAGCTCGATGAGCTTGAAGAAAAATTAAAACATTCCACTCAAAATACTAGTCAGTTTAGCAAGTCTCGCGGTAATGTTCCTAGTATCGCGGCGTCGAACCGAGTCAGTGCTGCCGACTGGTAGGCCTACTGGCGGCATTCGTAAGGCAGGCGCCTACTGCTGCCAACTTGTAGTATGATCATTTCTCGCTAACGCACCGGCTTAGGAACTTCATTAAAAACTAGTAGGAGTGGCCGGTACCTACCTATGTGCTCAAATATTCAGGTTAAACACTACCACTACTATGGAATGAAGCAAGCGCTACCCACGCGGCCATTGACTTAAGTTTCGCATGGACTAAGTGCCTGCTGTGCAGCAGTGCAAGCCCTACGCATATGAAATTATATGTTGTAGGTACCTACCTAATAGGGAATATGCATGAAAAAAATATTTATTAAGTACCTAAACAGTTTATCTAGAAATATACAGAAATATAATACTTACTAACAGTGGAGATATAATCGAAATTGACCGAAAAACAAACGAGATAAAACTATTTTAAACAAATATATCTGTCCCTCTCGCGAAAACGCGGTTTTGTATGGCAGCTGTATTGGCGACATAGTATTTGACGTCACTGTTGGTGTCGAACTTCTCTTTCTAATTGTCAACTTTGAAGCTTAATAACTTCAACACAAATGAAGATATTTTAAAAATTCTTACGTTACTTGAGATAATAAGTATTTTATTTTGCAAAAAAAAAAATTGCATGCATATTCCCTATTGGGATATCCTTTAACAATAAGTAAGTAGGTGGGTACTTAATTAATTTGTGTTGTTGTTAAACTACTAAATGTATGAATATCACTAGGAACCTAGATCCATTATTGTGGCTGATAGTGTTATAATAATAATATAACTTATCAGCTACAATAATGTCAATAATTTAATAATAAATTAATGATACCACATAATTGAAAAGCATTTGTTGTAATAAATCTGTGGACTGTGTACGTATCTACAAATAGGTATCTACTAATTAAAAACAAGGTTTGCTTTCAACGAGACCCCGAGGTAAAACAACTGCATAAAACATAAGTACTTAATCATACGAAACTCGTAGAGATATCATTCTGTTGCAACACTGAGGATGCATTTTACTCCAAAATATGTCTGGACAGGAATAGATATTAAGACGATTCCATCACTGTACCTAATGACATATTTTTGTAGGCACAACACTGCACGACAAACATGATGGCTGCCTGTTCCTCCTCGTTGTGGACAGTAGGGTCGTGTGATGGCGGGAGTGCCCTCAGCGGCCAGCCGCGGCTGCGAACGTCTGGCTTGCTCCTGTGGGTACAACAGGCAGGAGTGAGACAGAAGCACTATGGGTTTTGATAGTAGTAGGTAGGCCTACTACTATCAAAACCCATAGTGTTTATTATTCTATGTCAAAACCTATTTCATAAAGCGTATTTTAAGGAATAGGTACCTCGTCTATGGCCCAACTCTAGGTAGGTACACAAGTAGGTACCTAGAGTTAGGCTGTGCTCGACCTCTGGCTCGGGAGAAGGCACGGCTACCTGTCGTTTTGTGCGACGCAGGTCCTCTCGGGGCATGGCTGCTTCGGGAGGTTCTTGTGTCGCATAGGCAGGGAGCCGGACGCCGACGCGAGGTGGCCCGCAGAGGCGGGCGGGCACCAGCCGGGGATTACGGAAGTCGCATACGTTCCCGCGATCCCCGGCGTAGGTGGGAGATGGAACACCGGGGTGGTTTTAGTCAGTAAGAGTCTGACAGACCCCTCCGCCCGCCCCAGGGTGGAGTATTTCCATGAGGATTTCCCCACATCAAAAAAAAAAAAGTGTTGGGTAGGTTTAAAAGTTTTCTGACACTGTTTATGCACGAATCTGTAGCAAACACCTGACGGAGTTTATCACGACGAGTACGACGACAAGCGAATAGTTCCGGCACTGTTGTGACTGACGCGCTCGTACTCAATCATAAGCCCGGCCTTGAGATGTGCATCACGTCACCATTCAAGCAAATACTACCTACTTAATGTTATAAACTTATAACAAATGCCTTGGATTATATTGTTCTTCATGAAATGTTTACATTCCTCTGTTCACTTTATGTTAAGTTTCTATAACATGTCTATTTATGTTAGCCTTAAAATAAAACAAGACTAACCATGGGCATACCGTACCCACTCAACAGTCGAACGAATCTATCTCAACAACAACTCGTGAGATAGATTCGGTGTATGTAAGCTATCCGTGATTGTGATGCTACATTCTTCGGTCAACCTCGTAGGTAAGCTCGCGAAGTGGACTGGAGTCATTGAATTATGCACTTACCTGGTTTATTTGGTGCGGTGAGCCGGCGGCGCGGCTGTCCGCGAGTGCACAGTGTGAGCGGCGCCGCCTGCACGTGTCGCGTCCGCCGCCGCTAGCGCTACTAGCGCTCATCACGACTTCCATTTTCTGTTTTCTTCTGTGGAAACCAACTTTGCTATTTAACTTCTCGTGAATTTAGGAGATGTATAAGAAAAATAAATCGGTTTAGCTAGATTATCGCAACCAAAGATCGATAGCTTATCTGTCAGTGTTTTACAGAAACCTGCAGCAGTGAGTGAGAACTATACATTGTGTGCTTGTGGTACCTGAGAGAACATGCGGGCGACGTTCGACACATACAAATATATTGCTCCGTCTTCTCCCTGGAAAATAAATTAACGAAACAGCTGGACAGTGTCATGACAGTTGTGTCTCCTTGTGATCTGCGCTTGATTCTATGCCGTGGTGCGGCAGCCGGCACCGCGCAGTGAGCACGGCGCGGCGGCACAGCGCGCTGCAGCGAGCGCGTATCTGCGTGCCTGTTTATGCGCGCTGTTTACTTACCCATCGGAAAGGTTTACTGATACCGAGATAATGAATTAAATTATAACGGGCGGCAGCTCGCCCATCCGAAAGCACAGTGAGGCTCGCACGCTGGGCTCGGACGCGCGACACCGCCTTAATTATACATTCTAATTAATTCATTCATTAAATAAATTAGTGTAACTGATCGGTGAACAGCGCTCGTAGAGTCGTCGTCAACGCTGGTCTGCCGGTCGGTGTGCAGGCAGCATGGAGTCAGAGCTGGGCGTGCCGCTGAGGCGCCGCGCCGGCAAGTCGGGCGGCTGGCGGCGTGTGCTGCGGCGCCGCGTGCCGCTGCTGCGCTGGCTGCCGCGCTACGACCGCGTGTCGGCGCTGGCGGACCTGGTTGCCGGCGTGACGCTGGGCCTCACGCTGGTGCCGCAGAGCATCGCCTACGCCAGCCTCGCCAACCTGCCCGTGCAGTATGGACTCTACTCCTCCTTTGTCGGTATGTCAGAACTCCATCCATGTCATTCACCCAAAAAAAAATTGCTCGTGAAATTGGATAATTTCGACTTATCGAGTAAGTCCAAAACTGGGAGCATAGGGTTATGCTCCCAGTTTTGGACTTACTCGATAAGTCAACCAGTACTGAAGGAGTACTTTAATTCGGATGTTCAGCGTCAGACGTGATGTTCCTGTGACATTCAAGGATCTGAATTAAGTAAGCATATCCGATATCAAAAAGGCCGATTGCTCACGATACCTTATTCACCGAACCAACCAAATACTTGTAGCAGTAGTAGGTACTTGTTATGGAATGCTCCTTCTTTCAAATTCAACAACTGTCCAATCTAACGCTTGATTTGTTGACGGTGTTAACATTCAGTAAAATCATGAAATACATGTCAAAATTTTATGAAAACCATTCGTTTTAAATCGTCTTGTTTCGGAACTTCTTAGGTAGGTGTCATGGGTACCAATTTAGCTTAAGCTGTAGGTTGTAGTTGTAGGGTGTTGCACCTACACCCGCGAGCAAAAAACTGGAATTACTTCATCGCGCGTTGCTCAAAACAATTTGTTTTAACAATTTCTATGAATTGTGGTGTATCATTTGAAAGGTAATTTTGTTAGCATTTAACCCCTTTCAATATCAAAACCGAAGATTATTCACCTTATGTCATGAAACGTAAAAACAAAAGACATCAATTAAAGAAAAAACACCATGTTTGAAAAAGTGAGTGTTTATGAAAATTGTCCATCAGTCCAATGTTTAACGTCACCGGGAACTCTGAAGCTAAAAGCAAATGGAAACCACACCTTTAGCAGCCGTTCAAGTCGTCATCCTAATCCAGCAAGGGTTGTCTCAGCGTGTAGACAAGAGGTTTAGGGAGACTGAAAACTTAGTCCAGAGACGAGGATCTGGACGACAGCGATGCACTTCGATGAGAGATGACCGATTTATTGTCACTACTTCTCTCCGAAATCAACAGCAGCTTAGAGATGTTCGAGTGAGTTCTGTCAGCGATCGAACAGAGAGGCGAAGACTCAAAGAAGTGAACTTGACCCCAAAAAAGGCCAGCCACGGGACCTAAATTGTATCCAGCCCACCGACAAGACCGGCTTCAAATTGCTCGCGATCACTTATGTTGGGATATGGAGCAATGGAGCCGAGTCCTGTTCTCGGACGAATCCAGGATGTGCCTGCACGGTAGCGACCGTCGACGGAGACTATAGGAGACCGGGGGATCGATTCGCTTAATGCTGTTTTGCGGAAACAGTGGCATACGGGCATGGGTCTAAATATTCGTACCTGGTGGAAGTCGGGGAGGGGGGCTAACTGCAGAAAGATACATCAACGACATTCTTCTAGGCCATGTGCTCCTCTATGCCAGGTTTATTGGTAAAGATTTCCTGCCAATGTCCGCTGCCACACCGCTGCAGTGAAGTTGCGCTGCAGACAGTACTTGGAAGAAGTTGGGACTCTCTCACCAGACTGGCCAGCCAACATATGTTCAATCGGATTCAAGTCAGGACTACTTGAATCCGATTGAACATATGTGAGTCGAGCTGAGAAGGCGGGAACGAGGAAGATGTCCAGCTTAGAAGACCTTAAAACGGCTCTAGTCGAAGAGTGGCAGGAAATCCCACAGGATTCCATCAGGAATCTCATTCGGTCAGTGAAAAACCGTTTACAGGCAGTCATTAGGGCCAGGGAGGGTAACACAAAATATTGAGGAGTAAATAACATAAATTGAAAATTAAAATGTTATCTTCTCGTATTACTTCCTATTCACCTATATTTAGGCAATTGTTGCAATAGCTCGAAGTTATGTCGACCTATTGCAATAATTGCCTAAATATAGGTCGATTTTTTTATTATTTTTGATATCATTTGAAAGCCAACAACATTACCTGTCAAATGACAATGCTACAATCCATCCATTTCATAGAAATTGTTTTGAGCAACGCGCGATGAAGTGATTCCAGTTTATTGCTCGCGAGTGTAGTGAGTACAAAACATTTAACAAGGGAGAGTCTCAGGAGCCTGTTAAGTGACAGATCATTTCTTCTGAACTTGGAATATTTGTTCTTGCGATACATATTATTATTGACTACGAAGTTCAATGTCTACGTTGTATATAAAAGGTGACTTTAGAAAGAAGAATTTACATCAGAACACTACTTTATTTTATTTTGTGTAGGTACAGAAGTAGCAAATGTACGGTCAAGAGCAAAATATTTCGATATCTTCTTACATAGGACGCATGCGGTCCACGCTAATGGCTCAGAGCCACATAGTTAAATCGACCAGAACAGGTTCTATTTCAGTTATAGTAGCAAAAGAATAACATCATTTTTCGACACGGACACAACACAACAGCAACAAACACAAATAATAAAGAGAAGAATAATTGAAACGCTCCGGCGGGCGCGGGTGTTCGGCGATGTGGGCCAGTTTGTAGCGGGAGGGTGTTGCAGGCACGATGCTGTACGTAGTGCTGGGCACGGTGAAGGAGGTGTCCATCGGGCCCACCAGCCTCATGGCGCTGTTCACGCTGCAGATCTGCCGCGGCCTGCCCGTGGAGTTCGTGGTGCTGCTCACCTTCCTGTCGGGCTGCGTCGTGCTCATCATGGGGCTGCTGCGGCTAGGTAATTTACTACTTCACACTATCAATCCTTCGCTTGTTAGCTCTTTCCCCATCTATATACAACCACCATCATCCGTACATATAGGGAAGCTTCGGAGATTGCGCATTTTTCTTCGACGCAATCGGTACCTATCGTTAAATCGAACATTTTTAGCGATAATATAATTATAATATGTACTTAGGTACTTATTTTTTGTTTTTGAATACTTAATTCGGATCTTTTATCTCGTTGTTAAGTATCGAAAAAGTGACTGCTGTGATAACTTTAGTTTAAATTAATTTTTCGAAACATGGTAAAATAAAAAAAAATACGTTTCCTTTTATTTTGAATGATCGTGCAAAACGCACTATCTCTGAAGTATCTAACCCTGTCTAACGGGATCGCTCGCTGATTTGATTTGTTGACACAGCCACATACACTTGTACCCTCTAACTAAACACCTCGTTATCGCACGATGCTTATGGCATGTGCGAACATTTTAATTTCACTTAATGCCACATAATAACGAACAAATGTTTACCTACTTAGAAACACTGTAAGACATTGTGTGATCGTGATCAGCGAGCGGCAGTCTTCAATCAAAAGTTTGCCTTCCTACTTTACAACGGTCAATTACGTAGTTTGTTATCCTTATCTTATGTTGTACCAGGAACACGTAACACCTTACAACTCTGTATTGTTGTATTTTCAAATTTATTACACAGTTCGGTGGCCAATCGCTGCCGTAATATTAATGTTCGTAACTCATCATGAGGGTTACTTCTTGCCTTTTGACCCACTTATTTGATTTTAAATAATTATTTTGTATCAGACCGTTTCGTTAGACGTTGTCACATACTAGCATAACGAACAATAAACAAAAAAAATCGGCTATTCAACTTATTGAAAACGTCACTATTTACTCTATGACAATGTACCAAATCTTATTGTAATACATAACTTAGAATTCAATTGACGACAAATTTTAATAAAATAAAAATGAGTAGACAAACGTCAGCGATACAAGCTAACGCAAATATGTGCAATGTATGGCTGACGTGTTCAAACATGATAACGTGTCAGGGTTCCTGGTGGAGCTGATCTCTCCGTCGGTGACGAGCGGCTTCACGTCAGCCACGGCCATCATCATCGTGGCGGCGCAGCTCAAGGGGCTGCTGGGGCTGAGCTTCACGGCCGAGTCCGTGGCCGACAACATACGCCTCATCGTCACCAAGTGGGACGACGTGCGGCCGGCCGACGCCACGCTGGGCGCCGTGTGCTGCTCAGTGCTGCTGCTGCTCAGGGTACGTACACATGCTCCTCATGTCACAAGTGGGACGACGTGCGGCCGGCCGACGCCACGCTGGGCGCCGTGTGCTGCTCAGTGCTGCTGCTGCTACACACGCGCCTCATGCCACACAAATAATATGCTTCCTATATGAAACTTAACCCTTTAGCAATAGATTAATAGTAGGTTTATAATATGCGAGGTGTGTTGCGCAGAAGCTGAAGGACGTGCGCGTGCGCTCTCCACGGCTGGGCCGCGCGCTGTGGCTGGTGTCCATCAGCCGCAACGCGCTCGTGGTGCTGGCCGCTTCGTGCTTCGCCTACGTCACGCACCACCCCGGCCAGCCGCCGCTCTTCAAGCTCTCCGGTGAGCAGCGTATTCTGTGACTATCCGTCTTCTCTGTACAAATCCCAGCATAACAATTTAGGTTAAGTGAAAGAAATTGGAAATTCTGTCTTGAGCTGTCAATGGCTGTCATAGAGCTTCAAGTGGAATGAAATTTCACAACAAGCTTTACGTTAAAGCTTGTTGAGATTGTTACGGAATAGACCGGCTGATGTCAATGGGGCAGGGAACAGCTCAGTCAGTTTGCTTGATGACACATTGACTGCTGGCAGGTCGCGTGGAGCCGGGACTGCCGCGGATGTCGGCGCCGCCCTTCAGCGCTGTGCTGGACAACAGCACGGTGACGTTCGTGGACATGGTGCACACGCTGGGCTCCGCCGTCATCATGATGCCCATCGTCATGGTGCTCGCCAACATCGCCATCGCTAAGGCTTTCTGTGAGTATCTGCCCCTTCTCTTACATTTTTGACAAAATCAAGGGATGCGGTGCACCCGGGCGCACTCCTAGGGGGCGCAAGCCGACCGCCATAAACTTCGATAGGTACTAGGTACACGGAGACCACGAGAGCGGAGCCGCGGGCAACTTTTGCCCGCGATTTCGTACGCGTATATTTTTTTTTCCCCGTTTCCGTATAGTAATTTTTACTATACCGTAAAGTTTTTTGCCGTATAGCCTAAATAGCCTTCCTGATGAGTGTGGCTATCATATACATACAAAAGAATGTTTCAAATCCGACGGTACTTCCACAGATGAGCGTGTTCAAAAAACAAACTCTTCAGCTTTTTTTTCAGCTATGTATTGTTTTACTAAAGACGCCGCATGCCGCTTTCGGCACGTGTCGCCGTCCGCAATGTACAATTTCACTCGTATTACTACACCGCTAAAAATTAAGAACGCTATTTAACATAACTGCTGCCCGGTTTTGAAGCGGAAAAGTCTCCATAATTAGGTTCAACTTCGTTTGAATTTGATAAAGGTAGGGTAACGCGCTCACCCTCGCCCGGTGCTGCTGCTCGGGGATCTCAACGCCAAGTCTGCGGCGTGGGGATCCCCGGTCACCGATGTCAAGGGCGAGGCGTTGGAGGAGTGGGCGGTCACGACCGGCTTGACCGTCCTGAATCGGGGCTCGGTCTACACGTGCGTGCGACAGCGGGGTGGTTCTATAGTGGACGTTTCGTTCGCTAGCCCCGCTGTCGCAAGCCGTGTCCGCGATTGGCGTGTCGCCGTGGAGGTGGAGACGTTGTCGGATCACAGATATATCCGTTTCAACGTCTCCCCCCAGACCGCGGGCGGCCGCAATCCAACGGCCCCGCGAACGGACGGTCCGCGTTGGGCGCGAAAGCGCCTCGACAGGGAGCTACTCGAGGAGGCCGCTATTGTGCAGGCCTGGATCCGGGAGTCGGCAACGACCGGACCCGTCGACGTCGAAGAGGAGGCGCAGTGGTTCCACGGGGCGATGACGCAAATTTGCGATGCGTCAATGCCCCGGGTTCGCACACAACCCAGAAGGCGCCAGGTGTACTGGTGGTCCGCCGAGATCGCGCAGTTGCGCGACTCGTGCGTGGAGGTCAGGCGCCAGTACACCCGATACCGGAGAAGACGTCGTCGGGTCCCTGACGAAGAAGCCGCGCGGTATGAGGTGTACCGCGCAGCTAAGAAGGCTCTGTGGCTGGCCATCGGCGAGGCGAAGACGCGAGCCAGGGAGGAGATGTTGGAGACTCTAAACGGGGATCCGTGGGGGCGTCCTTATCGCTCGGTCCGAGGTAAACTCGGCCCATGGGCGCCCCCGCTTACGGAGAGTCTCCAACCCGAGCTGCTGGAGGACGTGGTAGCAGCCCTCTTCCCGGCACGAGCGGAGCACGCTCCGCCGCCGATGGCTCTGCCCACAGCCGCAGAGCCCGAAGAGGACGCCAGCGTCCAAGAGGTGACACAACCAGAGTTGAGGGCGGCCGTGACACGGCTCCGGGCAAAGAACACTGCCCTGGGGCCCGACGGGATTCACGGCTGCGCGTTAGTACTCGCTCTGAAGGAGCTGGAGCCCCGACTGAGAGGACTCTACTCGGCGTGCCTGGAGCGGGGCCAGTTTCCCGCTCAGTGGAAATCTGGTCGTCTGGTCCTGCTCAGGAAAGCGGGGCGCCCTGCGGACTCACCGTCCGCGTACCGGCCCATAGTGCTGCTCGACGAGGTGGAAAAGCAGTTTGAGCGGATAGTCGCAGCCCGCCTCGTCGGCCACTTGTGCGGAGAGGGGCCGGACCTGGCCGAATGCCAGTACGGCTTTCGGCAAGGGCGCTCCACTGTGACGGCGATATCCCGAGTGAGAGTCCTGGTGGAGGAAGCGGTGTCGCAGGGCGGTGTGTTGTTGGCGGTGTCCTTGGACATCTCCAACGCCTTCAACACCCTGCCCTGGAGTTGTATTCGGGAGGCACTGCGTTATCATCGAGTGCCTCCCTACCTCCGCCGCGTCGTCGGGGCTTATTTGGCGGAAAGGTGTGTCACCTATCTGGGACGTGATGGCAGATACCAGCGACCCATGTCGTGCGGTGTTCCGCAGGGTTCGGTCTTGGGCCCGCTCCTGTGGAACATCGGGTACGACTGGGTGCTGAGGGGCGAGCTCCGGCCGGGAGTGCAGCTGGTGTGTTAAGCTGACGACACACTGGTCACTGCCCGGGGGAGCTCGCACAGGGAGGCAGCGTTGCTGGCGACGGCTGCGGTCTCACAGGTGGTGAGCCGCATACGGCGCCTCGGCCTGGAGGTGGCCCTCAACAAGTCGGAGGCCATTGTTTTTCATGGCCCCCGGCGAGCGCCGCCGCCGGGATCGCACATCGTGGTCGGGGGGGCCCGTATCGCTGTCGAGTCCACCATGAAGTACCTGGGATTGGTGCTCGACAGCCGGTGGGATTTCGGCCCCCACTGGGACACGGCGCTGTCAACGCTGCTTCCCAATCTGGGGGACCCGAGCACCGCCTGTAGGCGGTTGTACGTGGGGATCGTGCGATCGATGGCCCTTTATGGGGCCCCGATCTGGGCGGCTGACCTGACGGCCAGCACCATCACTGTTCTGCGGAGGCCGCAGAGGGTGATGGCCGTCAGAGTCATCAGGGGATATCGCACGATCTCCTACGAGGCGGCTTGCGCACTGGCCGGATCTCCGCCGTGGGACCTGGAGGCGAAAGTGCTCGCGTCACTGCATAGGTGGCGCGAGGACGCGCGGGCGCGCGGCGAAAGACTGACGCAGCAACACTTGGAGCTGCGTCGGTCGCAGCTGCGCGAGGTCCTGGTGGCGGCCTGTCCCGCCAGACAGGCTTTCGAGCCCTACCGCCGGCCTCATCACCATCGAGGCCATCCGGCCAGTGCTCGACCTGTGGCTCGGGAGAAGGCACGGCTCTCTGACGTTTCGTGCGACGCAGGTCCTCTCGGGGCATGGCTGCTTCGGGAGGTTCTTGTGTCGCATAGGCAGGGAGCCGGACGCTCGATGTCACCACTGCGTCGACTGTCGGGAGGACACGGTGCGGCATACGCTGGCAGAGTGTGCCGCTTGGGAGGAGCCGCGCCGTGCCCTCATCTCTGTTGTAGGCGGTGACCTCTCGCTGCCGGCCGTAGTTCATGCTATGGTCGGCGGTGAGGAGTCCTGGGACGCGGTGGTCTCCTTCTGCGAGACAGTTATCGCGCAGAAGGAGGCTGCGGAAAGGGAGAGGGAGATCACAACCGCTCTCCCTGCCCGCAGCAGGCGCATCGGGCGTCGGAGGAGGGCATATGCTGCCCTCTTCCGGCCCCCCTAACTGGGTCCAGGGGCGGCGGACTTGGGGATGTCCGTCGCCCCCACTCATCCGGACCCGAGGTGGCGGCGCGTGGTGTTCCCGTGCGCCCCTCTTTGACGTAGCGAGGGGAGTTAAACACCTCACTTCCCTCACCGACGCGAGGTGGCCCGCAGAGGCGGGCCGGCACCAGCCGGGGATTGCGGAAGTCGCATACGTTCCCGCGATCCCCGGCGTAGGTGGCAGATGGAACACCGGGGTGGTTTTAGTCAGTAAGAGTCTGACAGACCCCTCCACCCGCCCCAGGGTGGAGGATTTCCATGAGGATTTCCCCCCGAGATCAAAAAAAAAAAAAAAAAAAAAAAGGGTAACGCGCTTCGGGCGCGCACTGGGTGTCGGTCGGTGATTGATGTTAATGGATGAACTATGAAAATTGAGCCTTAAGGACTTGGACTTGGGAAGTAGGAGCCAGTCTTCTTTATTAATAGTCTAAACCAGTATACCTTGACTTGGGAAGTAGGAGCCAGTCTTCTTTATTAATAGTCTAAACCAGTATACCTTGACTTGGGTAGTAGGAGCCAGTCTTCTTTATTAATAGTCTAAACCAGTATACCTTGACTTGGGTAGTAGGAGCCAGTCTTCTTTATTAATAGTCTAAACCAGTATACCTTGACTTGGGTAGTAGGAGCCAGTCTTCTTTATTAATAGTCTAAACCAGTATACCTTGACTTGGGTAGTAGGAGCCAGTCTTCTTTATTAATAGTCTAAACCAGTATAAAGTACTTTTTGTTATTAAAAGACTTGTATTCGTTCATTTGATCGATTTCAGATAAAATGTCAAGACAAACAAGTCTACTACTATTTTTACCATTCTGCAGGCTATTTAACTAAGTAATTTTGTTCGAAACAATACATAGATTAAAAATATAATCTACGAACATACAATTGGTACACGAATAATCTTGCCTCAACGTAAACTTTTTCATTAAATGTTCGATAACATGTTTCAACGGCTAGCATGCCATTAAACAAACACAACAGAGCAATAAACCAGCAGGTAATAAAACAGCAGCCTTTACAAAACAGCACCTACTTATAACATTTTTGACACAAACATTACCTAAGGCTAATGATGTGTAATTTTTGTTTCTATTTTTTTAACCGACTTCATAAAAAGGAGGAGGTTCTCAATTCGTCGGAACGTTTATTATGTATGTTCCCCGAATACCCGAAGATGGCTGAACCGATTTGTATTTTTTTTTTGTTTGAAAGGGTATTCTTCCCAGGTGGTCCCATGATCATCTAGTCAGGATCTGATGATGGGATCCTGGAGAAATAGAGAGAACTCTTCAAACTTTTTAGGCCAACTTGAAGCGGTTTGGGTAGTTTTTGGAAGACTACTTTCTCGGGGTGGTCCCATTTCAATTTGGTGAAGATCTGATGAGAACTTCGGAGATAAGCAACAAACATCCTCAATAAATGATAGCAAATGGACTGGGATTGTTGAAATCTCATGTTTGTCTATTGTTTACACCAGTTCATAACATAACATCACGCCGGTACGCTGTGAAGGGGTAAAGCACATGTGAACCACTAAAATGTGAAGAAAAACAAAGAAAAACACCGACTGCCGGAATTAAAGTTGTTTTATACTTTGTACTGTTTTTTTATTTAGAAGTCGGTTGTATTTTATAAAAGTTTTTCTCACAAAAATGTTGGTTTTCACTCACGACGACGCCATCACGATTAACTGTGGTGGGGGAATATCGGCTAATAATTTCATTGCAATAAAAATGATCATCGTACTTCAACGGATCATACTCCCTCACAGATCAGTAGGATTCAGCTCGTCGAACCAGCACTCTTAGAAAACACAAAAACAGACCGCGTTCCGTTTTCCGGCCCCGCCGCCGAGGCCCGTCGCGACGTCCGACGTCAGTAATAACCCTTCCCGACCTTTGATTACCGAGCCAGCCCGCGTCGCTGAGCCAGTAGTTTTAAATCCCCTAATTAATAATGATATGACCCAGCCTGTCCCTTGCTGTCCTCCCGAAATGACGCCGCTAAGCCGAGGTCCGTATCCCGCAGGGGATGCCCTAGCGAGCGGTCATTTTTGATAATTAGCTAGTTTGTAAACCCTGGCTGGGGCTTTAAATTCATTTGAGGCCACCACAGGATAGGCCGGTTAAGCAGTAACAGTAACCAGCCTTAGTGTGCTGAAGTGCGAGTGGTCCCCGGAAAAACAAAAATCAACGTATCATCTCGTACTGCTTTGCCCTAAGTACATAGACATAGTTTCGGGAACTTCACTTCATTGCGTCCTTTGACTGCTGACTTAAATTCGAAATTCATAACTATTAGCGCTAAGGCGCCGAATGCCGTATGCTAACGTATTGCTGCCACGCGTACTAGTTACGCGATGTTTTCAGCCGTCTATCTTTTGCGTAATGAGGTCTTTTTGTATTACAGCGACGGGCGGGCGGGTGGACGCGACGCAGGAGATGGTGACGCTGGGGCTGTGCAACATGGCGGGCTCGCTAGTGCACGCCATGCCCACGTGCGGCGCCTTCACGCGCTCCGCCGTGTCGCACTCCAGCGGCGTGCGCACACCTGCCGCCGGCCTCTACTCCGGTCAGTACACGTCATGCGCGTGCGGTAGGCTACAGTAAAGGTAGGCCAGCCCATACAAATAATGCCCAAAAAAAAATTTTCGTCGTCAAAAAATTCGTATCGTGATTTCAACCCTGAAAACTGTGGTGAGTTTTTTTGGGAA
The DNA here is from genome assembly GCA_905163435.1 of Mamestra brassicae. NCBI lineage: Eukaryota > Metazoa > Arthropoda > Insecta > Lepidoptera > Noctuidae > Mamestra > Mamestra brassicae. Next base: position 19,936,152 of record LR990997.1, on the reverse strand, counting down.
TCATTTATGGGCTGGCCTATCCTTACTACACGCCACACTACACCACTGTGCAGCACGCCAGAGATGTACAACAAAATACTTTTAAAGATACAAATACCTACTTTTTAAATTTCTTTTTTCAGATGAAGTTTATTAAATGAATCAATATTTTCTAACATTTGCAATGTGATCTTCTCACATTGCAAATGTTAGAAAATATTGAACATTTCAGTGAGATAAGTTTCAATTGAGACTAAAGTAACACCAGTTCGTCAAACATTTTGTCGTTCATTTTTCTTCAGTTGAGGACTCATTATCATACCTCCAAATACAAAGACTCGCTCCGCAGGGGCAGAACTCGGCAGACAGCTGTTATATTTATTTATTTTATTGTAGGATAATCATTTAAGATCTTCATGCTGATATCGTTATTATTTAGGTATTGTAGTGTTTCCAAGTCAGCGGTTCTGCCAGTAGGCCCTGTCTTTTCGCTACTTGCAATAGAGGAATCAGAGTCTTCTAAAAACATGTAATAAGACGTAATAAGACGATGACTTTTTTCTGATATCAACCTCCATTACGGTCTAAAGACTCCGATTTTTAGATTTTCAGCACGCTGCATGTGCAGCACGACACACTATAGCGCAGTGCAGCACGACACACTATAGCGCAGTGCAACACGCCACTCTACAGCACTACCTATACAACGCGCCACACTACAGCACTATACAACACGCCACTCTACAGCACTATACAACACGCCACACTACAGCACTGTGCAGCACGACACACTTTAGTGCTGTGCAACACGCCACACTACAGCACTATACAACACGCCACTCTACAGCACTGTGCAGCACGACACACCATAGCGCTGTGCAACACGCCAATCTACAGCACTATACAACACGCCACACTACAGCACTATACAACACGCCACACTACAGCACTATACAACACGCCACACTACAGCACTGTGCAGCACGACACACCATAGCGCTGTGCAACACGCCAATCTACAGCACTATACAACACGCCACACTACAGCACTATACAACACACCACACTACAGCACTGTGCAGCACGACACACCATAGCGCTGTGCAACACGCCAATCTACAGCACTATACAACACGCCACACTACAGCACTGTGCAGCACGACACACTATAGCGCTGTGCAACACGCCACACTACAGCACTATGCAACACGCCACTCTACAGCACTATACAACACGCCACACTACAGCACTGTGCAGCACGACACACTTTAGTGCTGTGCAACACGCCACACTACAGCACTATACAACACGCCACTCTACAGCACTGTGCAGCACGACACACCATAGCGCTGTGCAACACGCCAATCTACAGCACTATACAACACGCCACACTACAGCACTATACAACACGCCACACTACAGCACTATACAACACGCCACACTACAGCACTGTGCAGCACGACACACTTTAGTGCTGTGCAACACGCCACACTACAGCACTATACAACACGCCACTCTACAGCACTGTGCAGCACGACACACCATAGCGCTGTGCAACACGCCAATCTACAGCACTATACAACACGCCACACTACAGCACTGTGCAGCACGACACTATAGCGCTGTGCAATACGCCACACTACAGCACTATACAACACGCCACACTACAGCACTGTGCAGCACGACACTATAGCGCTGTGCAATACGCCACACTACAGCACTATACAACACGCCACTCTACAGCACTGTGCAGCACGACACACTGTAGCGCTGTGCAACACGCCACACTACAGCACTATACAACACGCCACTCTACAGCACTGTGCAACACGACACACTGTAGCGCTGTGCAACACGCCACACTACAGCACTATATAACACGACACACTATAGCGCTGTGCAACACGCCACACTACAGCACTATACAACACGCCACTCTACAGCACTATACAACACGCCACTCTACAGCACTATACAACACGCCACTCTACAGCACTATACAACACGCCACACTACAGCACTATACAACACGCCAATCTACAGCACTATACAACACGCCACACTACAGCACTATACAACACGCCACACTACAGCACTGTGCAGCACGACACACCATAGCGCTGTGCAACACGCCAATCTACAGCACTATACAACACGCCACACTACAGCACTATACAACACACCACACTACAGCACTGTGCAGCACGACACACCATAGCGCTGTGCAACACGCCAATCTACAGCACTATACAACACGCCACACTACAGCACTGTGCAGCACGACACACTATAGCGCTGTGCAACACGCCACACTACAGCACTATGCAACACGCCAATCTACAGCACTATACAACATGCCACACTACAGCACTGTGCAGCACGACACACTATAGCGCTGTGCAACACGCCACACTACAGCACTATGCAACACGCCAATCTACAGCACTATACAACACGCCACACTACAGCACTGTGCAGCACGACACACTATAGCGCTGTGCAAACGCCTCACTACAGCACTATGCAACACGCCACTCTACAGCACTATACGACACGCCACTCTACAGCACTATACAACACGCCACTCTACAGCACTATACAACACGCCAATCTACAGCACTATACAACACGCCAATCTACAGCACTATACCACACGCCACTCTACAGCACTATGCAACACGCCAATCTACAGCACTATACAACACGCCACACTACAGCACTATACAACACGCCAATCTACAGCACTATATAACACGCCACACTACAGCACTGTGCAGCACGACACACTATAGCGCTGTGCAACACGCCACATTACAGCACTGTGCAGCACGACACACCATAGCGCTGTGTAACACGCCACACTACAGCACTGTGCAGCACGACACACTATAGCGCTGTGTAACACGCCACACTACAGCACTGTGCAGCACGACACACTATAGCGCTGTGTAACACGCCACACTACAGCACTGTGCAGCACGACACACTATAGCGCTGTGTAACACGCCACACTACAGCACTGTGCAGCACGACACACTATAGCGCTGTGTAACACGCTACACTACAGCACTGTGCAGCACGACACACTATAGCGCTGTGTAACACGCCACACTACAGCACTGTGCAGCACGACACACTATAGCGCTGTGTAACACGCCACACTACAGCACTGTGCAGCACGACACACCATAGCGCTGTGCAACACGCCACATTACAGCACTGTGCAGCACGACACACTATAGCGCTGTGTAACACGCCACACTACAGCACTGTGCAGCACGACACACTATAGCGCTGTGTAACACGCCACACTACAGCACTGTGCAGCACGACACACTATAGCGCTGTGTAACACGCCACACTACAGCACTGTGCAGCACGACACACTATAGCGCTGTGTAACACGCCACACTACAGCACTGTGCAGCACGACACACTATAGCGCTGTGTAACACGCCACACTACAGCACTGTGCAGCACGACACACCATAGCGCTGTGCAACACGCCACATTACAGCACTGTGCAGCACGACACACTATAGCGCTGTGTAACACGCCACACTACAGCACTGTGCAGCACGACACACTATAGCGCTGTGTAACACGCCACACTACAGCACTGTGCAGCACGACACACCATAGCGCTGTGCAACACGCCACATTACAGCACTGTGCAGCACGACACACTATAGCGCTGTGTAACACGCCACACTACAGCACTGTGCAGCACGACACACTATAGCGCTGTGTAACACGCCACACTACAGCACTGTGCAGCACGACACACTATAGCGCTGTGCAACACGCCACACTACAGCACTGTGCAGCACGACACACTATAGCGCTGTGTAACACGCCACACTACAGCACTGTGCAGCACGACACACTATAGCGCTGTGTAACACGCCACACTACAGCACTGTGCAGCACGACACACTATAGCGCTGTGCAACACGCCACATTACAGCACTGTGCAGCACGACACACCATAGCGCTGTGCAACACGCCACATTACAGCACTGTGCAGCACGACACACCATAGCGCTGTGCAACACGCCACATTACAGCACTGTGCAGCACGACACACCATAGCGCTGTGCAACACGCCACATTACAGCACTGTGCAGCACGGCAAAGGGGGCATTGTCATTGACGCCGTGTGTTTGTGTGGTTGCAGGCATCATCACGCTGCTGGCGCTGATCTTCCTTACGCAGTACTTCTACTTCATTCCGAAGGCGTGTCTCTCCTCCGTGCTCATCTGCGCTGTCATATTTATGGTGAGTATTCTATTAAACATTAACATTTACTAGCACATAAATCATCATCAAAAGTATCGTAGTGGAGAAGCATCAAATTATTGACAGTATTCCTTTTCAGTATAATTATAATTCTATTGGAAATAGTAAATACAGATAACAATAGTAAACATCGAGAAATTCACATCAAGGCCGGGCAGGGCATGAATGACAAGTTGTGTAGGTTAAGACAGCGCTATCTGAGTGCAACGGCCCGCGGGCTCCGCACTGGCCCGGGGTGGCGCTAGCAAGAAGTCCGGTTCACACGGCCTTTTTATCGGCACATGCACTGCATTTTCAACGGGGCTGTGCCAAGTGTTTAGAATCCAGCATAGCGTAAGCTTGGCGCGTTATGAAGCCCACCGTTAAATTTTTCTCTTACTCATAAGGTATTAAACCAAGAGTTAAAAATCGAAAAGCAAACATCCCGCTAAAGAAGCGACCGTGTGCACTCGGACTAACTAGAGATAACCTCTGTCGGTTGAATTGAATGTACCGCATCGACGTTCATTGTAGAACAATTAAGCGGAGATTTTCCAGTGACCCGTTAAGTGAATGAACGTGCACTAAGTTGGTAGTTGATGTTGCTTTCTTATCGCACCTGTTACTAGAATAACTTCCTCCAATGTAAACAGGGTTGAAAATTACGTCCAGCGGCTGGAGAGACAGTACATACCTGAAATATTTAGATGATAGCTAAAACCTGAGTGTAGAATAAAATAATAATATCGTCTATCATAAAATATCTTATTTTAATATTTTTCCACTACTATTGATGACGACAACTTTAGCAAAGATAGGCAATAGAAGAGTATGTTTGTGGATATGTATGAGAGTTCCTTCGTTGACAGATCGACGTGTCGATCGTGTCTCGGCTGTGGCGCAGCGACCGGCAGGAGCTGGCGGTGCTGGCGCTGACGTTCTGCGTGAGCGTCGCGCGCACCGTGGAGCTGGCCGTGCTGGCCGGCGCGCTGGGCTCGCTGGCCGTGCTGTTGCGCCAGCTCATGCGCCCCGCCGTGCACGTGCACGCGCTCAAGACGTCCGCCGGCGACGTGGTGCGCGTGCGCGCGGCTCTGGGCGTGCTGTACGTCAGCGCCGAGCTGCTGGCGCGCCGCGTCACGCGCGCCGCGCACGCCGCCGCGCCGCGCCCCGTGCTGCTGGACTGCCAGCACCACGCCATGCTGGACTACGCCGCCGTCAAGGTGCGCTCCTGCTCGACCCACCGCAGCCGACTCCGGTGCAGCCGGCGACCGGACACGTAATAACTTGACTCATTTGTTGTCCCCAGATGCTAGAACGTCTGATAAAGAAGTTTAAGACGGACGAGCAGCTGCTGATCATCTACAACGTGCCGGAGGAGCAGCTGCACCACTACGAGCAGCTGGAGGGTGTGGACGCGCGGGCTCTGCGCGCGCACAGCGTGGCGGCCGCGCTGGCCTGCGTGGCGCACGACGCCGACGAGAGCGTCACGCTGCTGGCCAGCACGGAGCGCGCACACGACGCGCACGACGCGCACGGTGCGCACGACGCGCACGAGCCGCTCGTGTGACGGCCACACTCACAATGGACACATGGTCGTCCGAGCAGTGTCCAGGCCGGACAGCGTCCGCTGCGACCCGTCCTCACCGCCTGCAAAGTATTTCACAAACAATTGAGTGGTGACGACTACTGCCTCAAGTGTTGTCAGCGCTTATTCATCTGTTACGGATCACTGAGTGTTATGATTTTATTTTGTATATAATTAAATAAAAGGATGCATCGACATGCGACTCCGGTCGCAGGAGAGTAAATGCCGCGGCCGTGTAGCTAACAGGCAACATTGCGGGCAGTACAAGTTTGTAGTATGAGTGTAGACGCAGTAGGAGTGGAGTATCGTGTAGTTCCTGCCTACTTCCATTTCTATATCATGTATATTATTATGTCACCGGATAATTGCAAATCCCGTAAGATTGTAATAAATATTTATCAATCTATCTAAAATTCTCGCGACAAAAGGTAGCCCTTGGTTGTCCTTCTCCAAGGTCTAATCTATCTCTGTACCAAACTTAATCTAAATCGGATCAGCGGTTTAAGCGTAAAGAGGTAACAGACAGACACATTTTCGCATTTATATTTTATAATATTAGTAGGGATAGTATGAATAGATCATTAATACAATAAATCCCATCTAATTTTAATAATTTCCAATTTATTCGTGTCTTATTGAGAAAAATGAGTTTACTATTTCACGCGTTATAATATTATGAACCTATGGCCGCTATCCCACTGGCGTTTTACGAGCGTTGGCGATTCTCAAACTCTTCTCAAAAAACGCAAAGTTAACGTCGTGTTGACGCGATGTTAACGTTGCGTTGCGACGTCGGAGAGTCGCCAACGCTCGTAATACGTTAGTGGGATAGCGGCCTATGGCGTTCGTAATCATCCGGTGAAGTACTGTATGAAAATTCAAATCTAATATCCGCTAGGTGTGCTCCCCTTGGGCTAGATTTAACGTTAACTAGTCGTATTTGTATATTTTTATTAAAATAAGTTATAGAATAAATATGAAAGAGAGCTGAAGTTTATTAATAATAATTAACTTGCGACCCGCTCCCGAACCCATGCTTCCTGCTTCCCTTTCGTGCGATCGAGTTGCGGCTATTGCCAAAAATTTAGATTTCCTTCTAAATTCTCCTGCATAATGATGAAAACCGGATCTAAATACACCGTTCAGTTTAGAAGAACTAACTGTGCAAACAGCCACGGACACGAGAAACGACAAGTTATTTATGTACAGATTGCAGAAGTTAAGATAAGATAAGAAATTTATTTTGTAAAACATGAGTACAGTATTCGGGTCTTAGAATTAAAATGAGGTAGCTACATTTTTTGCCATTTTTGGTGTACAAAATTGTGAAAAATGCAAGGAAATAAGATGAATGTTAAATAAGAACTTTGCTCTAGAAAGTTTACTACTGCGACATACGTTGTCGCGAAAGTTCTTTACTGCGATGTACGTTACTGCGAAAGTTTACCATTGCGACGTACGTTGTCGCGAAAGTTCTTTACTGCGATGATTGCAGTTTCAATAAGATGCTATTGCGATGTAGGTGATGTAAGAGGGTTGCTGATACTGGAGAAAAAAACTCGCGAAAAAATATCAACAGTTCAGTACATTTTGTCGAGTACGCGAGTTGCGCAAATAAATTTATGGTGAAGATTTTTTTTCGCGATTTCAGTGTTGATCCCATAGTTCAGAAGAAGTTGTTCATAATGATGAGTACAATGACCCATTTTGAGTATTGCTTTATTCTGTTACACGTATACAATACTCAAAATGAAATTGTAAACTGCCCTCAGAAAGTTTTTGTTTTAAACACAAACAACACTACTTTTAAGAGCCTACTAATTCAAGGAAATAATATGCTGCTAAATAAAATTATTTCAATATTCCGAACTAAGTGTAACTCAGAACTAATTCGTATTACTTATTTTATTATTATTATAAATAGATAAGTAGGTAATATTGTAAACATTATTGAATTAGTTGCGCCTGTTACTAAAATAAGAGCAATATTTTGCCTTTATGAGATTGCTATCAATTTTTAACCGACTTCATAAAAAGAAAATTAAAGGTCTCAATTCGCCGGAACCTTTTTTTTTATTTATGTATGTTTCCCGATTACTCGTAGATATCCAGCCATCTTCGAGTATTGAACGATTTGAATTTGTTTTATATACTTCCTAGGTGGTCCCATGATTTGCGGAATTTGTTCGAAAGAGTCACCACGGCCCTGGGACGAAAAGGGCTTTAGAAGGAACACGGATGGGTTTTAGTCAGTAAGAGTCTGACACGCCCTTCCGCTTCACCCAGAACGGAAGAAGTCATTTGATGATATTCGATCCTTAAAAAAAAAAGGTGGCCCCATGATCATCAAGTCAGAAATAGAGAGAACTCTTCAAATTATATAGGCGCACTTGAAGCGATTTGGGTAGATTTTTGCCTCCGAAATCTTTCATCTGATCTTCAATTGAAATGGAGCCAGTTTAGAAATACTTTTCCAAACAAAAAATAATGATCCAAATCGGTTGACAATTGGAGAAAATGTCGCTGATATAAACATATGTCCTGGGAACCCAGCACTAGATCCTAACTTATACCTTCCATCATCAGCTCAGCAAGATGAGATGTTGATTACCAGACACAATTATCTGAATTGCGTTAGAAAGTATATGAAAAACATTGTACGTGTATGTGCCTTTAAAATTTAAGGGTTGCCCTCGATTTCCCTAGAATCCCATCAGATTCTGACTTGGTGCCAATGGGACCACCTCAGGGGAGGACCTTTTGAATAAAAAAAGAATCATCAAAATCCATTAATAATTGACGGAATGCTAAATGCACAAACAGTGCGAAGCCAAAGAAGAAAAAAAAAAAAGAAACTGACGGAATAATCGCATAACAGACACAAAAAAAACAGTCGAATTGATAACCTCCTTCTTTTGGAAGTCTGTTGAAAAAACCTCAGCATCACGTATTTCAAATACCAATTACAAATTCCATTTTAAAGAAGTATACTTAATCTCAAATACGTATGTTTTTCAATTACGTATTTTTAACCAACTTCAAAACAAGGAGGAGGTTCTCAATTCGTCGAACCTATTTTTTTTTAATGTATTTTCTAATTAAAATTTTCTAATTTAATAATATAATAAAGCTGAAAAGTTTCTTTGTTTGTTTGAACTCGCTAATCTCTGGAACTACCAGTGGTTTTTGGAAAATTCTTTTGGCTATGATTGCCACATTCATGAGGATGTCTATAGGCTATACGAGAACGGGAAAAAACGAAGTCACGGGCAAAATCTAGTAAGATATAATGTCTACTAATATAATAAAGCTGAAGAAACTATCTAACGATAGTTTGTTTGTACTCAAGCGCTAAGCGCCTACAGCTTTGTTTGCACTGGTCGGTTCAAACGTTTGGAAGTGTACAGTTACTAAAAAAAAATGATCAGGCATCCGTGTATAGGTTTAGCTATTTCTAATCTCCAGCAAGAAGTTTCGGTCATGCCACTAAATTTATTGTGGCAGAATATTCACCAAATCACCAGTGTTGCCGGATAAGGCGAGCTCCAAGTCCTTCTTCCTAAAGATTATGTTTTTGATGTGTATTCTCCGTCTTCACATCCGGTGCTCAAACCAACAGGTTTGAGACCACAAACTTTAAGCTCTCTGCAAACCTCAAGGTGGAGCTCTGTGGGTTGTTGCCCACAGTGCTCCACCTTGAGCCTTCACCTTTGAAAGAGTTTGCCAAGAGCTCTCAGCGAAACAAGGCTGGCATAAAAAATATTTGCTACTAATAATTGGATAAAGCAGCATGTCAGCTATGCACAGGGAGCACAGGTCTCATTAATTATGAACCGAGCCCCCATTTCAACGTTTACAGTGATCCAAACATTTAACAAACAAAAGCGATTTTTAGAAGCCAAGAACATTATAAGCAGTGACTGACTTGTCCATCTATCTGTCACCGGAAAATTACAGACTCCGTAAGATTGTAATAAATCTTTATTCCGTGTCAAATGGGGTGATGAAGTTTTTAAGGGGTAGGGATGACTTTATTGCTTGCTTCAATTTACTTGGAAATTGGTATGAACAATCTAAAAATGGTATAATTAAAGCGGATCTCGACAAGAAAAAAAAAATGTTAATATGTGCAACAGTTTTGCTGATCCTGAGACCACAGGATCAGCAGCAAAAATGGCTGACTAATTATTATTAATAGTTTCGATTAATTTTCAAAAACGACCTGTAAAAGACCATCCCGTTGAAGTTTCTGGAGTACTTACTAAATCCGCGCTGACGGAACTGCGACGAGCGAAGTGCTGGTAGAAATTCTAATAAATAAGGCTGAAAGCTTCTTTCGAATGGCTTTCCATTCCAACTTTCCGGAACTTAGTCTATGGTCAGAGCAAAATCTGTCGTTCAGATTCATCCATTCAATCAGTTCTCGACGGGGTTGCCAAGATAAAAACTTTAAGGGCTAACCTAGGAGGATCTATTGTTTGTTGCTACTTATTTATAAAACTGTGTTTTTGATATCTGTGATCATGCCTGTAATGTAGATGTGTTTGTTAGGTACTTTGTTGAGCTCGACTTTTATGCTAAATTACATTAAATTAAATTTAAGAGATCAGGCAGATAGCTTTTAAGATACACTTCCTGTCGAAGGATTTCGTAGGCAATTTCTAATTAATTTCTTTTTCTTATACATTTCTGCTTCATATATTCTTAAAAAAGCACCGCTTCAAAATGTAAATAACATTTCTAATTGTGTGGAGTTCGCACAAGGAAAGGAATTAATTGTAACACACCAACGAAAAGCACAATTTTATTTAACTTCGGAATGGAATATTTCAGCAAAAAAATTAAAACAATGTTTTGGAGTACCAAAACATTGTTTTTATTTCTCTGCTGAAATATTATGGCACGAAAATCTTAAGCAGGGTATACAGGTGATTTTTACAAGTGTGCGTGGATGGCCATATCCGTAACTATGAGGAATAGCGAAAAACATTCAAAGGATTCTCAGGCCCGATTTAGGTAAAAACTAAAACTTCATCATTGGATTTTTTTAAATCTACATTGATTTTAAAAAATCCAATGATGAAGTTTTGACCTGACCAAGAATCGAATACGTTCATTTTGGAAACGAATCGGTCTCGAGTGCAAAGGGTTCCGAAATAATAATATTTTTTAACTTTTTACTTTTAATCATAGACTTTTTATAGTTTTTTTTTGTAATCTATAGGTAAAGATCTATTATTTGTATTTTTTTTTCAAAATGATCGGGTCAGTAGTTTCGGATATAACGGAGGTCGTCAAATTTATTCTATTTTCGTTGCTTCGTAGTAGAATATTTATAAATAATAAAAATAAAAAATTTGAGACCCTTACAATGACTTCTTTGATTTGATATGTTTACCTCCACATAAAGTGACTCTGTTTAAAAAAGATACATTTTATTTTCGTTATACATGTGTGTTTGGTTTATATAAGGTTACATGTGTACCAAATTTCAACTAAATCGGTCCAGTAGATTCGGAGACAATCGACTGTGACAGACGGACAACAAACAGCCGAGTTGTCTTATAAGGGTTCTGGTTTTAACCCCTTCCAAACAGGAGGTAGTTCTCAATTCGATGAGTATTTCTTTTTTGTTTTTAATTTTCTTATTTGTGTACACCGATTACTCCGAGGATTCTGATCCGATTGATGTGATTATTTTTTCGTTGTATCGGTATACTTGCCATTTGGTCCCGGTTTACTTCTTAGGAACAAATTCTGGGAAGTTAAAGTTAAGCCTACATTTAAATCAGCAGACTGCGATTGATTAATCGTGTCATTCAGTGTCATTTACGAACACAGTCGGAACAAAAATAGTCACTACAATACTTTAATATTAAAATCCAATTTGATTTAATATTATAGATTGAATAAAACAGAATAGTTCTCTAGTCTTAGTGTTTTTTTTTTCATTAAAACAAGCTTAAATAGAATTTTTGACCAAAAGAATACTGTTAATTTTTTTAAATATTGGGGATTAAGCATTTGATGCTGGCAATATTATGAAAAGACCGAATGGTAGATTATTTTCCGTCGGTCGTTGACATGTCAGTGAGCGAATGAATGCCGCAGCCAGCCAGACCCTGAATCAAATCAATCGTTCAACTGCGTTCAACGGCGTTCGTTCGCCGCTATCATCGACCGATCCGTTGTGTCGGACCGTATTCTTGTAACAAAAGATTCAAGTAAAAAATGTGTGAATCGTAACTTAAAATGCAGATTTTTTATAAGATTACTGTATAAACTTTTGTTTAATTTAAAGTCGGACGGAAAAACTAGGCGTAATGTTTCAAAGTTCCATTTAAAGTGATTATCGACCTCATTCGGCTGTTTATGTTTAGTAAACGGGTATCTCGAAGTTTGTTTTGCAAACAGACAGTTTACCCACAATCGAATTATAAATAGAGTGTGCATACGTTGCGTGGTGTGTCGCGTCGTATCAGTGATGTTAGTGCTCTGAGATGATTGCAATGGCCAAAATGCGTGCAGTAGTGTGGTGTGTGTGTGTGGTGGCGATGAGCTGGGGCGGCGCGGCGGCGCAGATGGGGCGCAACGTGCACAACATCACGCGCAGCATGCTGCAGGAGATGACGGACGCGCTGGACCGCGAGCCCGTGCGCTTCACGGAGCCCGTCATCAACCAGTCGATTTACGTGGCCAGCCTGCAGTTCGACATGCGCGCCATGGGCCTGCTCTACAACTGCTCGGGCCTCGTCGTCGACACCATCGCCAAGAAGCAGGCCTACCCGGAAGGTAACGATACGCGAGTCGATACTACTCATGGCCTGTCTGTAGGTGCTAATAGTTTACTGCTCTCTTGACCTTTTGATGAGAGGGAGAAGCTATATTAAATTACCAATATCATCAAAATTCCTTGGGCTTAACTGATTATGTTACTCTGGTTTTGCAGTAGATATTTGCACTAAGTTGGAAAACAATTTTGATGATAGCATCATAGAAACTTAATTCTCAAATGAGTATAAAAGCAGTTTTTGATGGATTAAACGAACTAGTGATTAATGTACATTATAATATTTAGTGCAGGAGTGAGTATACAAATAGCTTGTCTGCAGCTCACAGGACACACATAAAGTCAGACCAAGTTTTTATTGGTTCTATCTTTGTCTCTATTGTTCTTCTACAATAAGAAGAAGAATAGAGACAAACCAGAATAAATGTGCAATAACGGTCCTTGACCCACATACATTTATTGACTTTCTTAACATCAAAAACAGAAATAAAGACAAAGCTGTCCTGAATCGACTTCTATCATGACATTCTCTAGTAATGAAAAATAGTTCATAATTTTTTGTGCGGGTCTACGAAAGGATATCATAATGTTGCTAGCTATGTTGACCCAACTTAACCACTTCCGTGGCATTGTAGGAGGCAGCACACAGGTCACTTTCTGTGTTTGTGGTTATTCTACAACTGATTTGGACAGTGTGATGAACTCTATAGGTCTATACATAATTTACATAAAGCTAACCAGGATGGTACATTTCCATACAATGGGTTTCTCACAATGGTGTTGTAGCTCAGCTGGGAACAATGCTAGGCGGCCATCTGACCGGGCTCAATCACTGCACCATGCCATGCAACTGAGTGTTGTTTCCATCTCTAATTTCTGCATTCACCTGAGAGCTTGTGTTGGCACCTACATTTTATGCCAACTTTTCAGAATAAGTATAAGTTTGTATGTTATGTTAAGAGTGAAAAGTTATAACACAATCAAATTACAAATTAATTGGCAGTGTAAATAGTGGAAGTATAGTTTTCCAGTATTCCAAACAGATTTTGGTGAAATGATCAACTTTTAATTATAATTAACTAAAATCACATTCTTAATAAGGTCTGATTAACTTAACAATAAGTAAGTTTTACTTATCAATAAATACCTACGTACCTAATGAGCAGGAGACAAGAAGGTATTCCAGAATAACAAAATATAAATGATAATGAATAAGAAACAGGAAAATAGAATATTTGAAAAATAATGTGCGCTTCGGGAAACACATGCATGCATGATGATACTTTGTGTATTTGAACATAATAATGTAAGAAACCCTTAAAATAACAAGTAGGTGTGATAGACATGCTGGTGACATAATACTTATTAGCTGTAGCGTGTAGCTGTTTGTTGCTCAACTAAGTGTTCTCGGCTCATAGCTGCACTAACATGAATAAGACAGGCAAACACAATAAAAGTTTTATGTACTGATTACAATAATCATCTTTATCCACATCAACATGAATCACCACTGAGTATAACCCTCTTTAGTTGTGCCAAACCTCATTCGCTGTGCCAGCCTCATCCAGCTTCTATTCATGATAGCTAATTTCGTGGTCCCATCACCTTCCCATATTAAAGAGTCAAGAATTACATATTATTCAGAACTTTCAAAATACATATCTACACATCTTATAATTTCACTGGAAAATAGCAAACTCCATAAGATTATAAAATAACTTGAGAGATTGTAAACTCTCGATAAATTGTCAACTGAACATTTGGAATACTTTTATACGCATCAAAATTTGATAGTCTATAATCTCGCGAAGTCATTCCGAGAAATTGTGGATTATAATAAAATGGCGACCAATCAGAGCACAAGTCTACAATTTATCTGTTTTCGTGTGATAGTAAACCTGGAAACAAAGCTCTCATTGGTCTATTCAGAGAAAACAAAGACCTATGAGGGGCCAAGTTTAACCATCACACCAAAACAGATAAATTGGAGACCAGAGAGTTGATTGGTCGCCAGTTTATGTGATTATAGACTATCAAATTTTGATGCGTAAAAAGTATTCCAAATGTTCAGTTGACAATTTATCGAGAGTTTACAATCTCTCAAGTTATTTTATAATGTTACGGAGTTTGCTATATCCCAGTGACATACATTCCAGTCTGGACATAATGACTACTAATTAGGAATCATACCGTTCCATGTTGATAGAGTTCTTATAGCCACACTGTTTGTGCTGTACTGTACCTATATCATGTATCTATCATATTGGAACTGGTAACACAAAATGTTACAAAAATAATGGGATACTACTACTTCGCATCTGTACAATAATGATCATGTACAAATAGGCAAGCAATGCTGCCTACTACGAGTATCATCTCAGTGAGAAAAAAAAATATACGTCATATATTTGAATGTCTGGGTACATATCGGTAGTTACTGCCGCCGCTTCCCAAAGGGATGCAGGTTTTCCGAGTGAGTGTAGTAGTGCAGGGTGCGGAGAGGTCGCTCCGGCGGATGTACAGAAATAGTCGCGGATCGCGGCGTGTCCCGACAGAACAACATATACGTGACGTGACGCGCCGGAGCCGCACTCGCACACCCTGCGCCTGCGTCTCTGACGGCACATCAGCACATGTGTAGGAGCAGTATTTGTTTAGAGCGCAACTTAACAACGTGTTAATGCCAAATTTTGACAGGTTTTCAGTCTAAAAAATAGACTTTGAGAAATACCTACTCGACTTCAAACGCTTCATTCAGGATTCGGGGGCAACTCTTGATAACTTTGCAGCTTTGTTACGTACCTAATTATTCAACTAAAATAAACGCGGTCTGTGGCGTAGATTCTATTAGCAGGAAAATATTAGATAACCTATAGTAGTAGTTTAATTAATTTGGAATTGTGACTATGGTTTAAGAACCTTTTCCTCTTAAGAATCAACAATAATTTACTGTTTTCATAATTCACATTTTAAATAGAAAAAAGTATTGTTACGAGCTTGAGGTTCGTGACAATAAAAAACAGCCGATTAAATAACCAAAATGACACTTTAATTTAAAACACTAATTACAACTTTTAACTCACTAATTATAACACACAACTTCACCACTGATCACTTTAATCGCACTTAAAGTTCGCTTTCGAAGTATTCGCTTGTATCGCAAATCCAATACTGCCTCGGTCGCGGAATACGCGCTCCTTTTATAGGTCAGTTTATTCTAGAAACTTCCATTCTCGAAACATCTGGAAAGTACTCGTAACTACCGCTGCCGACTGACCAGATACCGAGAAGTGTGGAATGTTCTGGCAAAGAAATATCTAGAAGGTACTTGACCCTACTAGTTCTGCTACTCGATACTAGATGGCGCTAGTAGTAACTAAATGTACCCGACATTAATCCTGGCGCGTAACACTGCCCCCTCCTAAGACATGCTCGTCCCGAGCATCATCGGTCCCATAATAACGCGCCAGTCGATTCACATGGACGATCTTAGGAGCACTTCTTGTACCTTTCTGTATACGATAGGTCACGTCGTTAATTTTTGTCACAATCCGGTACGGCCCGTCCCATTTAGCTTGAAGCTTAGGAGATTTCCCTTTACTGCGAACTGGATTGTGCAACCACACTAGTGAACCTTCGTCGAACCCTTTATTGTTCATTTTGCGGTCATAACGGGTTTTCATCTTTTCAGACATTTGCTGGCCCGATTGTCTGACGTGCTCATAAATGTCATTCATTTTGTTCCGCAAGTCATTCGCATAATCGGTTATACTGCGTGGGGCATCAGGTGGTATTCCAGTGATCAGATCTGCGGGCAGCCGTAATTCTCTTCCAAAGTTTGCGAAGGCTGGTGTCACCGATGTACTTTCATGAACAGCACTTCGGTATGACAGCAAAAACGGTTGTATATGCTTGTCCCAATCGCGTTGCCGGTTTTCCACGACTTTTGCCAGGTATCTCTCCAATGTCTGATTAAATCTTTCCACCATTCCATCCGATTGTGGGTGGTAAGAAGTTGTTCTCGTTTTATGAGTACCCATAACTCGACAAGTTTCCTGGAATATTTGGGACTCAAAATTCCTTCCTTGATCGCTGTGAATCTCCAAGGGTACTCCAAAACGACAGAAGACTTCATGAACTAGTTTATCTGCAACTGTTGAGGCTTCTTGATTTGGAATGGCGAAGACTTCCGGCCACTTAGTGAAGTAATCCATTACAACCATGAAATACTTGTTACCACTTTCACTTTCCGGAAAAGGTCCCGCAACATCTAGGGCTATCCTTTCCCATGGTGCTCCGACGTTGTACAATTTTAATGCACCTCTACTGCGAGTCTGAGGTCCTTTTACAGCCGCACAACTTGTACATTTGCGACACCAGTCCTCGACATCGTCACGACAGTGGACCCAGTAAAACCGTTCTCTTATCTTCAGTAGAGTCCGTTTTACTCCCATATGGCCTCCTGAAGAACCATTATGGTACAGCTGTAGGACATTCGGTACTTTTGCTTTAGGGACAACCATTTGCAAATGACAGCTGTCTCCCCGAGCATTTTCCCATTTACGGCACAGGACTCCATCCTGAATCACTAAGCTGTCCCATTGGGCCCAATAACTTTTTGTGATCGAACTCATCGCTGAGACGTCACTCCACGTGGGCTTAGGAGCACTGGCCTTCATCCACCCCAGAATCGGCTTGATGTCCGAATCTTCCTGCTGTGCACATTGTAGGCTTTCCTTCCACTCGCTGCTGAGGTCTGTCTTGACCATTCTCACAGGTACGACTTCTTTACCCTCTTGCCTAGTACAATGCTTGCAGTCTTCAGGGCAAAGTCTTCTTGACAATGCGTCGGCGTTGCCATGAGATCTTCCGCTGCGATGTTCAATCACAAAGTCGTATTCCTGCAGTAGTTCAATCCATCTCGCAACTTGTCCTTCTGGAGTTTTGAACTGCAATAGCCATTTCAGCGCAGCATGGTCAGTACGTAAATGGAATTTCCGTCCCAGCAGATATTTGCTAAAATGCTGCAAAGACTTTACCACAGCAAGCAATTCCCGTCTCGTGACACAATAGTTCCTTTCTGGTTTCGATAATGACTTGCTGAAGTATGCTATCACAACCTCTTGATCGCCATTGCGTTGAGATAACACACCGCCAAGTCCGATATCACTTGCGTCTGTGTCAACTATAAATTCCTTGTTCGTATCAGGATACCCCAGAATAGGTGTTCTGCACAGACGTTCCTTTAGCTCCTGGAATGCGACGTCGCAACTTTCATCCCAGTAGAAATGTCGCTTTTCCTCGGTTAGTTTGTGGAGGGGTTTGGCTATGTCCGCAAAGTTCTTGACGAATCGCCTATAATAGGAGCACAAACCCAAAAATGCTCTGACCTGTGTCTTGTCTTTTGGAATTGGCCAATCCTTGACAGCGGCGATTTTCTCTGGATCTGTGCGGATGCCTTCTTCCGACACTACGTATCCCAAAAAGCTGACTTGACGTTTGAAAAGTGAACACTTCTTTGGACTCAACTTGAGATTTGCACTCTGGATCTTCATGAGCACGCGTTCCAGGTTTTGAAGATGTTCTTCAAACGTACGGCCTACGATGATGATGTCATCCAAGTAGACCAGGCAGGCATCGCCAATTAACCCGGTTAGTACAAGTTCCATCAACCTTTCAAACGTTGCCGGAGCATTGCACAATCCAAACGGCATAACTTTAAATTGCCACAGGCCCTTTCCTGTCGAGAATGCAGTTTTCTCCTTGTCCTTAGGGTCAATTTCAACTTGCCAGTAACCACTTTTTAGGTCTAGCGTGCTAAACCACTTCACTCCAGTAAGCATGTCCAGCGTGTCATCAATTCTTGGCAAAGGATAGCTGTCCTTCTTCGTGACGTCGTTTAGACGACGATAGTCAACACAAAACCGCATGCTGCCATCCTTCTTTCTTACCAGCACTACTGGTGAACACCATGGACTGGATGAAGGTTCTATAACACCATCCTTCACCATTCCTTCAATCATGGTTTCCACTTCCTTTTCACGTGCTACCGGCAATCTTCTTGGCCGCTGACGGATAGGCAATTCTTCTCCTGTGTTTATTTTGTGTTGAACTAAGCCAGTCTTCCCGATATCACCATCGTTTGAAGAGAAAACACTGGCGTACTTCTGTAACATTTTCTTTGCCTTGACCAGTTCATTTTGAGACAGAGCGCTGCGACAGTCGTCTAAAAGTGTGGTCACTTTCGTTTGTGCGTCCTTGCTGAGGGTCCCGGTCGAAAGATATTGGCATCGACGCAACCAATCCACTTCCTCGCAAGTACCAATCAGAGTGCCTTTTTCTATCATCTGTTCCTTATCACTAAGGTTCAGCACACGTACCCCTGAGATGTCGGTGGCTCTGACCAAAGTTCGTGCCACTTTCCATGGAAGGTCATTGTCTACCTTTTCCACGAGTACACAACGATGATTCTGCCCAGGATTCCGAGGAAGACTAACCGGCACAATCGTTTCCGATCTCGGAGGAAGAACAATCTTCTTTAGGCTGTACACATTTCCTGGTAACGCTCCTTCCATGAAAAGTTCCTCTTGTCCACATTTCATAACTCCTTGATTAACGTCGATCTCACAACAATTCTTCCTCATAAAGTCTAAGCCCAGGATGCAATCGTCCATTATATCAGCCACGACAACATTATGCAGGTAGATTCCGTTGCCTAGCTTCAACTCCATCTCTCTCTCTCCTCGGACGGGTATACGCTGACCAGTGGCTGTTACCAAATTTATGCGGTCTCGGTTGTGTACGGAGTCCCCAAGGAACCGACTTACAAGTTGGGAACTGACAACCGTGCGAGAAGCTCCAGTGTCTATAGTCAGCTTACAAGGCATTCCGTTGACCTCGCCCTTGATGATTAGGCTATTCCCGTCATGGGTTTGTGAGATCGAAATCCTTGGGGCTCTTTGAACATCAGCCAGCACCCGCCCCGCAGTCCTGGCTTTCACTCGTTTCCCTGCTGTTGCTGGGCGGTGCTGTTAGCCGCCCTACCCTCTGGAGATTGGCTACCTTCCCTTTCTGCAGTCCGCTTAGGGCAACTGGATCGAAGGTGGCCCCTTTCCCCACAGCCGTAGCACCTAGGGCTGTATCCTTTTAAACGGTCGCGAACTGTAGGCACTGCAACCTCCCTGATGCGATGGGAACGATGATCCTGTCGCACAGCTTCCACCTCCAGTGCATGAGCCAAGGCGTCCTTAAGCGTCCCGTGGTGCCCGAGCCTCACAGCAGCTCTAACTTCAAGGTCGCGGATGCCATCGATGAATGCCTGCACCAGGTTCCCTTCAATGAGCGCAGGTACGGACTGGTATGCTTTTCGTACCAGCTTTTCCACTTCGAGGGCCCACTGCTGCAGGTTTTCACTGCTGCGTTGCACGCGATCCTTGAGCTTCGCACGAAACACATGTTCCAGATGAGCGTCGCCATACCTAGCTTCCAACGCCTCAAGGAGTTGCTCGTACGTCACTTCTTTACCGAGAGCTTCCAGGACAGTTAAGGCCTGGTCGCGCAGGCCGAGGGTGAGAGCAGTCATGGCCTGATCTTTAGTCCACCCATTCGCCTTCACAACAGCCTCAAACTGTATTTTGTAGGCCGACCAGGAAGATGTCCCATCGAACGGTGGCACTTTGAATCCACGTAGCGAAGGTGTAGAAGCTACGGAAGTGGCAATTCCATCCCCTACTTTAAGGTTGTCCAGCGTTTTCTTCACGTCAGCAATCACGTTGTCAACTCGATCATTCATTTGGTCGATTCGCGTTTCGGCTTCCGCCAGGCGGTTCTCATGCTGGACCACCTTTTCTTTTACAACACTTATTTCTTTGCCGAAAGTAGCGTGTAGATCCTTCATAACGAACATCTGTTCTTCCTGGCGGCGCGCCTGCTCCTCCTTGTCACGCTGGAGCTGTTCTTCCAACCGCCGGGCCTGTTCCTCCTGTCGGCGAGCCTGTTCCTCCTGTCGGCGAGCCTGTTCCTCCTGTCGGCGAGCCTGTTCCTCCTTGTCACGCTGGAGCTGTTCTTCCAACCGCCGGGCCTGTTCCTCCTGTCGGCGAGCCTGTTCCTCCTGTCGGCGAGCCTGTTCCTCCTGTCGGCGAGCCTGTTCCTCCTTGTCTCGCTGTAGCTGTTCTTCCAGCCGACGGGCCTGTTCCTCTTGTCGGCGGGCCTGTTCCTGCAGCATCATCATCAGTGCAGCAAAGTCTGGTGCTGCAGATGCTGGAGCTCCTGTGGACGGACCGGCCTCCATGATCGGCAACTGGCCCTCCGACGTCTGCGGCGTTGTACCTCCAAAACGCCTATGGTCCGTCTCCTGCTGACGTTGACTCCGGGTACGGATACCCTCCGTGTCGTCCTTTGGTAGAATCGGCATGATTTAAATATCCACTCTTCTGACACCAATTGTTACGAGCTTGAGGTTCGTGACAATAAAAAAACAGCCGATTAAATAACCAAAATGACACTTTAATTTAAAACACTAATTACAACTTTTAACTCACTAATTATAACACACAACTTCACCACTGATCACTTTAATCGCACTTAAAGTTCGCTTTCGAAGTATTCGCTTGTATCGCAAATCCAATACTGCCTCGGTCGCGGAATACGCGCTCCTTTTATAGGTCAGTTTATTCTAGAAACTTCCATTCTCGAAACATCTGGAAAGTACTCGTAACTACCGCTGCCGACTGACCAGATACCGAGAAGTGTGGAATGTTCTGGCAAAGAAATATCTAGAAGGTACTTGACCCTACTAGTTCTGCTACTCGATACTAGATGGCGCTAGTAGTAACTAAATGTACCCGACATTAATCCTGGCGCGTAACAGTATATTTGCGGATAGGCGATGAATATCATCAACCGGACCTAATAGGGTTAAGTCATGAAACATTACGAAATTCAATGTAAATCGAATAAAGGATCAATTTCAAACAAAAGAATATTGTGGCGAGTACGTAACGTTATAGAAAATGATCTCGACAAGACAAGGGTTCATTTGGCTCGTTGCGTGTGCTGGCACTGTGTTGATTGATACTGGCTGCATTTATTTGTGGTGCTCAGTATAATGCGAGCGTTGATGGGCGAGCCCGAGTCGCGTGGCGCGGCCGTCGACCTTGCGCCTGTCGACACAGGGCTGCTCAGTGCTCAGTAACCAATAATTTACTCGAGGAAATTAGTAAAGATAGCATTAGAAACTAAATCGCAAAGAAATACTTAGGTAGTACTCCAGCGCACGCTCTGTTCTCACACGTGATCTTAGTACGTATGATGCGGTCGAAGTTTGTCATGTTACTGATAACATGACAAACTTGAAAGTACATATGTTTGGATGTTTCAAGTCAGTCACGGATGACACTTGGCGGTCGAGCAGACCATGACCAAACTATCATTATTTGAATTGAGTGCGGTGAGCGGTCGGATCGCAGAAGGCCAGCACCAGCTCCAGCCAGCAGCACAAGAAGCTCGCTCTTCCAAAAGGCATAATTTTCAAATATCAAATCAAAATAAGTTATTGTTACTTTACTAGCATACAAAAATTGCATCGTCTTGTATTTCAAGAAAGCAAACTATTCCAAACGATCGGTATATAATTAAAACGAACCGGAGCTCACGGTAAGAGGTGATTTAATATACTGCCTCACATTGATAACGGTCGCACTGGTCGCTACTGTACTGCCACAGCGCGTGGCAGTACAGTAGCTCTACTTTGCACCACCTTCTAATGTGACATATATTTTGTATCACTTTTGAGCGTTTTACACGTAATAGGAAGCTACACTTCATGAACAAAAAATGTATGGTAAAGAGATGATTTGATTCGTCTTCTTTCCTATTCCGTCACTGCACCTTTAATGGCCAGAGCAAACAGAACGTCAACTGTAGGACTGAGAAGTCCGCATGCCACGTCTGTCTGTACGATAAACTCATCAACGACTGAACGGATTTTCATACGGTTTTTACAAATGGACGGAGTGATTCATGTGAGGTACGTTTTGCGTAAATTGGCTGAAATAGCTATGACGATAATTTTTGGAAATGTCGCCGGACCGTTTGTGTAAGCAATAATTGTTTAAACTAAGAATCTATTATGCTGATGACAAACATGACAAGTTATGTATATAGTATAAAATTAATTGATAAATAGTATATAATTGAACAATAACATTGTTGTTTACTTGCTGTGCCGCACTGACCGCTCAGCAGCGGTCAGTGCGCCTGCGCCTGGTGGTTGACTCATACCTACTACCTGTTACGAGTTTAGACTCCTTCACATTCTCAGAGCTGACAATGACGTCACCACACGGTTTGGCTGTTTAACAGTCCTAGTTATGTGAGTTGCTTTGTCGAATTATGCAGAAAAACTGAAAACCTAAGAGGATGCAAAAACAAACGAAGTGCGAAGACATCCAACCTCTTTGAGGTGGCTCAAAGAGGTTGGATGTCTTCCCACTCTATTAACCCTGCAGAATACCTGCTCTAATCTCAAAGGGAGTTGGTGCCCTCATGTTCGGGACCGCTGTCTCAGGTTCATCTCGTTTAGGTCCTATTCACCTTATTTTGACAGTTTTGCATTGCGGAAGTATTAGCAGCAGTGTACTGAAACAAAATATTATCCTCCTTACAATAGGTGCTTTGAACATAACAATAATGAGTGCACTTAAAGCCGTCTTGAAGTTAGCGCAGCATGAGGGTCTTCCGATGAGACAGTGTGTATTCCAACTGATTGCGGAACACATTACCCGCACTTAACTCTCTCCGAGCAGACGCAGGCGCTTGACCGGCAGGGCCGCAACAGTTCGACGCTTAGCCTTCACTTTACGACTCTCGAATTCCTCTCCATTTAAAGTCTCTGGTCACTTCTTTGTACACGACTTTGTCAAAATGTGGTGAAGTAAACTCTACAATGAGCGTCGTGCTTACAATAATATTATAGCGGCCAAGGGTCTAATAACCGAAATGTTTTATGGTTGAATAGAAGAAGCTTGTAAGGTCGGTTGTCTTTCTTGTCTGTCCTGCCGGAATCAGGTTCGATCTCGGTTAGCTCATTAAAAATTTTCGTTATGGTTGTTCAATTCATTACTTTATGTAATGAAAAAGACCATCCATGAAAATATCGATACGAGAAGCATTCTGTTGCTAGTTTCCTCCTTTGAAACATCAATTGAGCAACTTTTATCGACGGACCGACACGCCACAATTTGAGAACTATTTTATTGCACCAAGATCAATAGCCCGCCTGGACCTAGTCGGTTCATCATCACGACTTGCACTGTGACCTACCTCAGCTTGTTTACTGCCACATACATCATGCGGTGATTAGTGTCTTCTTCTGCGATCCTTTCCTGCGTTTTCCCCAAAGCCCACAGGGCACAGGGCATACTACTAGAGGATAGGGCTGTATAGGCGTAAAGGGTGGTTGAGCCACTTGATACTTTACTCACGTTCTGCCATACCGTTAGGTGCCGTGCTCGGCGTCCAAAATGAACAGTATACTATTATGTAAGTGCTTTAATTACCTTTACTAATATTATTTGTTTAACACGCCAGCTGTTCTCCGTTTTGCACCTGGAAGATTTAATTCTAACACATTGATGCATGACACACATGACAGATCAATATTTGGGACTGCATATTGGTGTACTTGTAATTAACTCGGGGTTTAGCAGCTTATATTCAATGAGTTGATAGCTTATCACTTTCAATCGATCAGTCCGACGCGTCCTAATCCAAGTCACGGCAATACGGTTTTCAAAAGGTTTCAATATAAACTTTTACTTTAACCTGTCATCAAAACGAATCCATGCTAATATTATAAATGCGAAAGTGTCTGTCTGTCTGCCTGTCTGTCTGTTACCTCTTCACGCTTCAACCGCCCAACCGATTTAGGTGAAATTTGGTAAAGGGATAGTTTGAGTCCCAGGAAAGGACATAGGATAGTTTTTATCCCAGAAATCATTTTAAGGAGGTGATAAGGGGGTTGGAAGCTTATATGGGAGTCCATCATTATTGAAGAATTAAAACCATGAACCCTTTGTATAAAAAATTAATACTTAAACATAATATGTTGCGTTTATGAAAAATAAATATGGCTGCCCAAAGTAACTATTCCATCGTTCCATCCTTCTAAAGTATGAATAGTGTTTCACTTTTACCGTTATTTCGGTGCCGAGTTATTATTCACTCCATTTGAGTTTTTACATGCAAACGAATAGTTCCATTTGAAAGATATCGATACCAATTTCACGGTTGATCGAATGATGTGAGCCGTTCGCATGATGCCAGACTTGAGACTTGATTCATTGCCCTCGGATACCATCGGCACGATCTACTTTTCGAAGCTTTTTCATATATGATGCCTTCGTAAAGGCCTGCCATATTAATGTCAAAACAGTGACCAGCTCTTCAGCAATCATCATAGATAGCGTTGTTCTCCGTGACATCGTGATATTGTGCCGTGAGATAGAGATACATACATAACATACAGCTATTCAAGCGCAGTTGAATTCGGCGGCGATTTGATGATTTCACAATCGCGTCATTGTGCTTACAACTCGTTTGGTCCATTATCTGAGGTAATGAGATAGTGATCGCCGCGAGCGGTGGCGCAATGCAGCTGGGGAAGTGGAGACATTCGACAACGTCAGCGCGTCCGCCGTACTCTCGTGTCGGCTTGACGTTGGAGCTGCTTTGTGCCACTGATTGCATTAATTCAAGTGCTATTGATGTCACGCCGTGCTCCCGACGCAACCAACCTATTGGATCGATTTTAATTACCTGATTAATGGAGTCAACCAGAAGGAAAAATAAACGTATCCATTCTCATTGTTTATAACCAGTGATCGGATAATCGGGCTCTTATATACCTAAACTTATTCCCGTGAAAGAATAATATAATTTCTTTCTGAATAAATAAGTAATCCCAGGTTCCCGGGATTGAACAATTTTGTAAAAACAACTAGGTATAACAAACTTAATGAAATTATAGCAGTGGTTATTTTGATTTAGTATCTTTATTTTATTCAAAACAAATGGAATACCTATAAAAAATATAATGAGAGTTCACAATCACAACGAATTCTAACTATATTTTGTATGCGGGCATTTTCAGCAATCTCAGGAATTTCGAACGATTGCGGGATCCAGGATTTTGAAAAGCATGTCCGTATTCTACTTTCGAGGGAATAAACATGAAGTTTAGGTAATTAGCGCCCGATTATCCGATCACTGTTCATAACATTCTAAGCATTTATGTCCCTTCTTCCGATTAACCCCAACCTCTTAAATCGAAGATCTCGTTCCGTTTGAGATCGGAAATCATCCCGAATTTGTAAATTGTAACACTTTTGGACTGGATCCCTTATCTGCCTTGTTATTTTATGAAAACCTTTTCCTTGATGGACGGTGTAGCGGACGCGAACACTAGCCTCTCATTAGGAGGAAAACAATATTTTTGTTCATTAGCGACAGTTATTGGGAACGTGTGTTTGGAATTATTTATAAGTAGATAAGTATATATTAATATTAATGAATACCTAAACATTCCGAAGTTGAATACATCAGACGTCATTCATGTAAACGAGTGGTTATAACATAGCGAGGATATGATGTGTCGTGGGGGCCTGCAAAGGTCAGTCTGCAAAGATACAATCCCGATCTTGGCGACCGCGACGGGCGACAATGTCGTGCGACCCCGACCCACTGGTTTGTTTGAATTACCATAGTATCCCTGCGGGTGTAAGCGACCGAGTCGCGCGACCAAAGGGCGTGGCCTGCGAGCGACGCGACGTAGAAGAAAAGCATATCAAATGGCGGTGTTTCTTCATACGAGGACGAGATGTTGGTAGAATTAGTTGATAAAACCTACCTAATCAAAGAGAACGTTGGAAATATTTGGGAGGAATAAATTTACTATAATTAGCTTCATCATAATTACATAATATATATGTCACCGGATAAATGCAAACTACGTAAGATTACAAAATATCTTGAGTGATTGTAAACTCTCGATAAATGTCAACCGATTTCAAAAAAGGAGGTTTTTAATTCGTGGGTTTTTTTTATAAAATTTATGTTCCCCGATTACTCGAAGATGGCTGGACCGATTTGGTTTTTTTTTTTTTAAAGGGAATACTTCCCAGGTGGTCCTATGATCATCAAGTCCGGATCTGATGATGGGATCCTGAAGAAATAGAGAACTCTTCAAATTTTATAGGCACACTTGAAGCGATTTGGGTTGTTTTAGGAAGAGTCTTCTCAGAGAGGAGATTTCTCGGAGTGGTCCCATTTCAATTTGGTAAAGATCTGATGAAGAACTTCGCAGATGGAAGTCCTCAATAAATGATAGCAAATGGACTGGGATTGCTGAAATCTCATGTCTGTCTATTGTTTACACCAGTTCATAACCAGGTCATCACGCCGGTACGCTGTGAAAGGGTAAGCACATGTGAACCACTAAAAAGTGAAAAAAAAACTTTTTCCAAAAAAATACAACAGACTTCCAAATAAAAAACACTACAAAGTATAAAAAACTTTAGTTTCGGAAGTCTGTGTCAAAAAACGAAAGATAAAAGAGAAAATCGAAAGTGCCTGTTTTTTTTTTTGCAAAACAGGCTTGTGGCACGAACAAATCAGGGAGCTTTGCCTACCTATGCACTATGCACACTCGTAATGTTTGCTGAAAACCTGCAGTCCAACGGTTTCATCATGACGGATCCGTTCGGGACAACTGTCACCGTCGCACCGGCTGTGATTCTCAAGAGCTGACTAAAGCACACTGTCTGGCCTATAGGCCATCGTAGCAGTAAGTTTATAACTTCGTCGATTATTAGGAAAACATGCAATATTACTGAATGATCTCACACTGTGAATCATGGAATTAGTAAATTCTTCTTTCCACCACGAGTCATTATTATTGAAAGATCCTGTCTTTGCGAAACATGCTTTGCTAAGATTAAAGCTCTGATTGACGTACCTACTAGTCACTTGATAAACTATACAACGTAGGTATTAAGGAAATCAGGTTTTCTGTGTTCCGCTATTCTGATATCACACGAACACGATTCTAGTTTTTTCAACTGAGGTCGTTTAGATATATCTACGACAGCTGGTTTGGTCAGACAATCCTTGAACGGCTTTTTGATATTTCACTGAATTAACGACCATCAACCGATATGCATAAAATAATGCCTTTGTTATAAGAGTGGGATGTTACAATCGTGATGCACGGCGGCTGGCGCAGTCATCTCGGGCCAACTCAGTGGGTGCCGGCGGCGGCCGCGACCCACTTGACGCACTTATTATCGACTCTTTGTTTAATCAGTCAAATACCTATTAGTCATACACGCGATCGTACGACTACATTAATACAAAACAAATTCATCTTTCGGGTCCTTCAAGGATGTTTTACCGTTTTTTTCTTCTTTTGACTACGCAGGGCCCAAGTTTCTTGAAGTCGGCTCAATGTTTACGCGATTTTCCTGATCTGTGAGCTGTCTCTTCTCTTTTCTCTGATTGGATGTAATGATTGCAAATTAGTACTTAAACAATATTGTTTTAACGGAAGGGATGCGATGCGGCGGACTCGGTAATGGTCGCTTAAACAAAGTGGTCATTTAACCGCACTTGTCTCGCGGCTCACTAGCGGTGCTGTGCGCTAGTGCTAGAGTGCAGTGCTCGCTGCTCGCCACTAGCTACTCGCATACTTTCTAATTCGGGCCAGCGGGTGTTTGTGTTTACGCAGTTTGCGCTACGTTGTGTGCCAAGGTCATGCATGCTGTTACTTTGATATTTTACCATTTCCAGACGCCCGATGCCCAGGGACTCCAGAAGGACCTTAGCAATCTACCTGCTATACACAATTTTGTGGTTAGAAACAATTTTATAATTAAACCGTTTATTTCCGCGTCATCGGCGTTATTATATTCCTCTTGACATAAATGGTATGGTACGTATATTCTATGGCTATATGGAGCAGATATCTTTATATGGCGAATAGTTACCGTATTATCGACAGGATAAATAGCTGTTGAACTTGATGAATGTTATAGACCTTTGTTACAAGTACCTAAATGCTTAGTTATTCGTAACTAGCACTTCGTCCGCCCGGATTTAGTCGGTACTCCAGAAACTTCAACGCCCCCTCTACCCCCTTTTAAAGGTTTGTTTTGGAAAATAAAGCACAACGATGCGATCATTAATTACCCAGCCATTTCTGCTGCTGATTCTGCCGTCTCAGGATCAGCGCAACTGTTCACCCCGTTTCCCGGGATTTATTTGCAAAAATTGTTAGATCTGTTTCAATGATCCCACTTTTAGTGTGTTCATACCAATTTCCACGTAAATTGAAGCAAGTAATAATGTCCTCCACTAAAAACTTCATCACCCCTTTTGAGGTGTATTTTCGAAAAATCCAAACATTTGTTATTCTTTCTTATTTTTATCGAAAATCGGTTTCAACTTCATCGGACCAAGCATTAAGATTCTCTCCAGTTGTCTCAAACCGCAACATTTTTCTTCTTTCTTAGAGTATTTTTATACCCATCGTAACTTTTAAATGAAAGGTCCGATTTGTATAATTTTACGTGTAATTTACATGTACATAATCAACCTTAATTATCAAACCGTTTAAATGGATAAGGATTAATATCATGATACCAAAATCACCACGTTTCCTTTCCACCCTGGTTTTGATTGAGTAATTTGAACAAAAAGCGGCCATTGTGACTTAGGTAAGCGTAATAGTTAGACATGTCACAATAGTCACTTTTACCAAATAATGACTTTATTAGGCAAAATTTTGCTACTACATTATTTCAATTTTCGTAGGGATTCTTTTGCGAATTTAAAATATAGCCTGTTTTAAGGTAATAATGTGGCTTTCATTAGAAAAGCGAAAGAATTTTTAAAATCGGTTGAGTGGTTTTCGAGCCAAATTTCAACTCAACAAACACACAATCAAATCTTTATAATATTAGTTTAAATTGGAGGGATGAAATAAACGTAACTAAAAGAGTTATGAATATAAATGTGGATGGATGGACAGGGAGAGGGAGGCCAAAGAAAAGATGAATGGATTGTGTTAGGAGTGATATGAAAGAAAAGGGAGTTAGTGATAGCGGGACGGTTGACAGGACAGAATGGAAGAAAAAAACATATTGCGCCGACCCCAAGTAACATGGGATAAGGGCAGGAAGATGATGATTAGTTTAAATTCATTACAGTCAACAATATACCAAATAACAATATAACAAATATTTTAATTATTTTTCCTTAATTGTATTTAGTTAGGTGTGACTTTATGTATGTATTTTCCCTGTAATTTAACAAAAGCTACACAACACCGGTTAAGCAACGGTAACTGTAAACAATAGGTTTTCATACATATGTATTAAACTTTATTATTTTTACAATATAATGTATTAAAAATATTGATTGATTAAATTAATGTTTTTGGTAATTGACATAATTATTTATACTGTCTATAAGTGTAGTGAGCAGAATAGGGACTACTTATTTAATTTATTTAGATTACATAATAAATTACTGTAAGGTTTTCAATAGGGTTAGTCAACCTTTTATACGATGAACGGATAAATACATAAACCCGTTAAAAACTTTTATACTTTTTTTTTTGTTTACGGGGGGAAACCTTCAAAAGGCGCCTGGACTTTTGGGGTAAAGACCAGAGTGTGGGATTTTTACCTCACTAAAACCACCCCGGTGATCACCATCCGCACATACAAGGGGCTCCGTTACCTCTTAAAAGACCACTCCGGAACCCCCTCTGTGCAACGCCTATTGGGGCACATCTCTGGGGAGACTGTAAAGGGGTCTCCCCTTAGCCTCGCTGTGCACGGCAGCACGTGATCATTGTGCCACCGCCTTTCCTAGGATCACTGGGTTGGCGGACAGAGTCCCCACACTGAGCGCCCGCGACCCTGGAGGCCCAACTGCCGTTAATGATGCAGGCGTCGAGGCGGTTGCCTCACCGACGCCTCCTTCTCCGAGCGGGATCAGCCCTCTCACAAAAACTTTTATGCCTACTTCCAAATCAATTATTGAACCGTTCTCAGGATATGGACCCTGAAAAGGGTTTTAATGAGTGACTTGTTGGTCCCAATTAAGGTTTGCAGTACCGGAACTAAAGTGGATTTTAGAATTCCCGGTACTAGATCATACCCAGTAAATAACCAGAAATACCAGAAAATTCCGATACTTCGAAAAAAAACTTAAAATACTTGTTTATTTGTGACTTAGAAGAAATTAAACAACACATATATCTTACAAAAATATTAAGTCAACGGTAATGCACTGAAATACTTTAGTAATTCACTAAGGCATAACTTTAATTTTAAGAGATTAGATCATTGAGATCACAAATTTGCAATCAGTCTCTGAATTTACAATGGTACAGTGCCTGCTAATCCATTATTAATCAACAAATTGTAACAATATGTATTAATATTACTCCTACAAGCCACGCACATCTAAGAATCCTCCTTAATATACATTTGTCGTTGTCGTACTAGCTACCCGCCCCGGCTTCGTAATATAATAAATCGTTTCGGTAATATTTTCTGATGTGCGTCTGAAAATCTCTTTTTGGACACTTGGCAAATCGAGTTTTCTGAAAAAATCTCTAAATTATAGTGATACCCGCATTAAAATCCGTTGCGTAGTTTAGAACATGTAAACGTACAGAGGGTCAGACGGCGAAAAGCGACTTTGTTTTTATCTATGTAGAGATAATTAACATTTGTTTCAATTTCAAACTGATAATATACATAACAAATCAGCTGAGAATATACATAAAAGCTGCCCAATAGTACCAATTACTGCCGATTTGTCGACGTTTCACGTATCACACTCGATCTCTTCCGCGATCTGTGGCGTTGGATTCGCGCGCCTCACTCGCAGTTTTAAAGATACAAATTTTAGATTTCCCGTTACTAAAAATATAATAATTTTTGGGAATTCCCGATTTTTTAGTACCGGGAATACCCGGGTGCAAATTTTATTTTAACGTTCCCAGAAGGTTGAAGCGATGGTACGCACCGTTGCGTGTTCCATTTTCCTCTACGAATTACAGGCAAAATTAATTTATAGTGCGTGCAAGTAGAAACTTTAATGACATTTGTAAACAGCATGATTTGGCCAGAAACTGTCTGAGCCTTAGCTTTTTTAAATAAGATTTTGGTTGTTAGGGTTTCTATTCTTGTATTAAATATGACATGTGAATTTAGTTTAACGTTGAATGTTTTACTGTTTTTCCTTTTTTGGTAGTAGTGTTGTGTTTTTTACACTCTTTTATTCTAATCTGTTTTTTAGAAGTGATGACTTTTAATTGGCTGTCAGTCTCACATGTTATTTTTTTATTCTGTTTGTTTTAGCTGTAAGTCATCCATACTTGGTAAATAAATAAATAAATAATGACTTGATTTCGCATAGTGTTAATAGAAAGAACAAATAATAACATCGTTAACTTATGTGCCGTTTAGAGCCATAATCAAGAGTATTATTTTCATAAGACAACAATAGAGTATCGCGGCTCGCTCCTCAAGTGGGTCGTTTGTGTTCGGTCGCTGTAACGTTATCATACGTGTTTGTCTCGCATCACAATTCACATTTTATTATTATTATTATTATTATTATTATTACAATACACCCGCGGAGCAAGACAAGCGGCAACTGGCCGGGCAGCAGGCTGCGCGCGAGTGCCGCTGGGGCGCCTGCACCGGCTGACCCCAAAACAAATAAGATAAGCGCTCTGTTCCGAAAAGCATTGTTCCAATGTTCGCTAATCATTTTGCACTATCCGCTCTTCAAACTAGATCTTATGCCATTCCTTTTAAAGTCGAGATGTGTTTGTAGTGCCTGCTGCGTGCAGATTGAGAGCGACTTACTACATATCCTCTTCGTAACGAGAGAGACTAGTAGTAACTACTGTGACCAGCGTGTCGTGGCGTGAAGGATGTCGCACTAATATGATATCACACTCGCAGATTCTACCACACAGCTTGTAAGTTGGGATCCAATATAAAGATTCATTAAACTGCTAAATTACGTAATGGATGCGTTGTTTTTACATGACAAATTACAAAATTTTGTAAACACTTAGGATATTGTTTAAATTGAGATTGAGATTTGACGCACAATTCACTAAAAGATTATTAGAGAACATGATTACGAGTTGTGTGACTCACACAGAGTAGGAAATTAGTAAGTACGATATGATACCGTAACGCAGTAGTACCGTGTGTTAGTGCAGCAACGTCACGGTAAATCATAATAATTACGTAATGAGTCGCGCAGCCAGTGTGGAGATAGCTGGAAGCGAGAGATAATGATTAACTGTAGTGGGCTCTTGGACGGAAGTTGTTTACACAGCTGGCGGCTCGGCGTGCAGCCGCTAATTGAGTGCGCCTGCGCCGCCACACGACTCTACTCCTATTTAGTGGCTAGGTGCCGAACATTGCCGACGAAGTGCCAACCACCTGGCCCGAGTCGATGGTGCGTTGTGTTCCACGCGCGCCTTAAAGGGATGTCAGCATAGAAGACGGGGCCCGCTAGGGCCAGAGCCTGCCAGGGTTGCGGAATTTTTTCGAAAGAGTCACCGCGGCCCTGGAACACAAAGAGCTATAGAATGAACACGGATGGGTTTTATTCAGTAAGAGTCTGACACGCCCTCCGCTCCGCCCAGAACGGAAGAAGTCATTTGATGATTGCCCATCCTTAAAAAAAAAGTGCTAACCACCTAACATCTCAGCTGGAGTCTACTCCGACGTGCAGCTGTAGTCAAAGCTAAATAAAAATGGAAAGTCCCTTAATCTGATGGATGAGGTATATTATTTCGATTCGGCACTGATCCGGCTTTTAGGATAGATTCATGTGTAAATAATCTTTAAACATTAACTTGCAGTCCCTTGAAATTATTGATAATACATGAATAACATATCGATTGAACGAGTTGTGTTTACTATCGTTGTACAGTTGTGCGTAAACCGCGGTGCGCGGACGCAGGGTCAACATCCTCATGTCTTATCTCTTCCGACAGGCAGCGCTACTAGATTTGAATAAGGAGTTTATTTAAACGTCCCGTTGTGCGCTCCTCTGGTTCTGTACCAGTGGCAGTTGGCCTAATTGGGTATTTTTACTGAAAAAATCTAATTATTCCGTCAGATAGATTTCCAAAAAATATTGGACTCGCATTTCTTATTTGCACTGGTTAAAATGGTACCATTCATAGTGACGTCACGCGTGTTTTCAACGCCCTGTATGGTCTTAATATTTTTGTTAACGTGATAGAAGAAAAAATATGTGTTCAATATTTTTTGAAAATCTATCCTGACGGACTAATTAGATTTTTTCACAAAAAATACCCCATTGATCAAGTTTTGTCAAGTAGGTGTCTGTTTGAGCAGTATTAACATATTATACCTATGTTTTGGTCGACGCGACATTCGTCTACGTCGTTCTCTAGCCGCTGGTACTTCTGGGCTATCTATGTGTCAACAGCACGAGCAACAATAACACCACACTTGTTGGTCTTCTTTTCGAATAGATGGAAGTTATAAAACAATCCAAGAAGTTAACTCCTTAGATTGTTTTATTCGCTGGCTACATTAACTGCAGCATCGGTATCGGTGGTATTAATTAAATCCTCCTAAGTACAAGTGTATGGGCACTTGGAGAACTCCAGCGTGTGGCTCATGTTCTGAACAGGAGCACCGCACTCGCACTGGGTATCTTATCTTTGTGAATGCAGCGCCAGCGGGTAACGACGGACTCTGTGCTTGTGTGGTTCCATTGACAACAGCACACTGACACCCGAATGACAGATCGGTCACGGTTCTAGTTATGTCCTTCACATCGTCTGATGATTGCGTTCCAGAGTTTAAACATGGTGGTTTGCTTGCCATCAAGCACAATGTTCGGCACTGTTTGTTCAGCGTTCACCTTAACATTGACGGACTTCTGTCGCTGTTCCGGTGTGGGCGCGGTGTGGCTCTTACCGAGTCATCGCTGCACCGCGTGGCTACGCCGACACTGGTACGAACACTAGCCTGCATCTACCTGCACGGGGATTACACAACCTCGCGGTTTGTGCGCACCTAACATGCTTGATGCTCCCAGACCTTACTTGTTTGACCTCTTGAGTGCGTTGAGAAGACGTACATTGACTAATTTTTATTACTTATTTCTTAATGTTTAACCTGTTTTCATTGATGAATAACAGTTAACTCCCTGACGAATGAAAAGTCGGTAAAAAACAGTTTATTTATTTATTGACTAAGTCTATTAACACATTCACAATTTGTTATTTGATGACCTTTAGGGATAAACCCAGTGACACATCGTTCAAATATCACAAGGATTTGTTAAACCAATTTGGCCTATTTAATAATAATTCATTCACAGCCGTTTTTGTACCAAAATAAAAAGTCTAAATATTGTTGCTCTTTGAATTATCAACCCTCGGCGCTGAACCGAACGTTGAAAATGTAACAGTTTGCTTTAGTTTAGATACTACATTAAGGTGTAGCTAAGTAGGTATTAGCGAAATTGGTCATGAATAATCTCTAAATAAACACACGCCATTGAAGCTGATAAACATTATCAATTCATAACACACGCCAAAACGTTGGGATCGGATCTACGGATAATAACAATAAGCCATTATAACAATGATAAAATACTAATCTTGCATAAAAAAATACAATATTGCAAGATCGGTAGTATTTGGTACATTTAAATAAGTTTTTCGCATATTTTACTAGGTTTTCATATCCGCGCATAGGTTATCGGTGACTATGATCTTTTTACTCGGTCGACGACACTGATAAGATATCGTCGCGTGCTGTAGTCGGCGTTAACACCGCTGCAGCGACGACGTCACGAAGGCCGCCCCGCCCCGCCCGCGCCCGGCCGCGCCCCGCCTTCGTCCTCACTGATAACAATGACTTCTATCGGTTTATGCTCGCCTAGTACTTTTTCAGGAGTTACGCTGTGGAAAGTGTTTTTCTCCGTGACGTTCGTTACCAAAGAAAAAAACAGCACTAGGTTACTAAAACTGAAAGTACTAGAATGACGTCGATCGACGAGTGGAGCGAAATAAAAGAAAAAATTATGTGTTGTGCGCGCGATAGTCATATTGTTCATACACGGTATCCATATTACAGTATTTTCCAGCAATATTTTCAGCGGTGATGCACATGGTAGACTGGTAGTGTAAGGCTTTTGCCCCGCCCGCCCGCGCCCCGAGGGGAGACGCACATCACGTAACACTGCTCGTATGAATGAGGCGACGCGTTCACTGCGTTCAGCAAATAACCGCGGCGCTCGGCTCGAGGCGGCGACGTCACGCCCGTGTAATTACTCATTAAACAGCTGTTCACTGAAACATTGCCACACGCACCGTTAATTAAGTCAAACAGAGTCTGAATAAACTTATTTACAAACGTTTTGTTTCAGTATGGCCGATAAAATCCATTTTGAAAATTTAAATAATAACTACCTATACCTATATGTACTTACCTATTTTATGAATCGCCAGCCCGATCATAAATTTTGAATGGGTTAGTGAAAACCCTTTCAAGCCGAGGGGAAACTATTATTTAACAATCGAGTCGGAACGGGGTTTCCTTTGTCTCAAAAGTTTTGAAGGTTTCATTCAAAGGTTAATCGGTTACCGGAATATTAAGGTTATCAATATTTGATTGGGTTTCCGCTTCTTAGGGGTAAGCCGTGTTACGTAGAAAATATGTGTTTGGTGTGTGAAATTCAGTAGATTAAAAATCTAGTTTCGCTGCAGACATCAACAAAAAAAAACCCATGCCACAGTATTAATTCCTCATTTAAAGTGCAGGATAGGTCAATTCGATTCTCTGGGACTCTTCGAGCTTTATATTCTTGGCGGTTTCCGCTGGCCGCTACTGTGTAATCTGGCTTTTAGGGTTCTTTGCCCAAAAAAAATGCTACGTGATCGTAAATTATTCGGGTTTCCGTTTCTCAGGGATAGAAATGGTTTTGTCTAGAATCTTGTATGAAGATGTTACACGGCCCGTAGGGTACCTGACAGAATTTAAGACTCAATATTTGAACGACCTAACACTGAAGCCCTCGCTTATTATCTTTGTACGTGGACGACACGACCCCTAGCTGCTAGCTTGGCGAGTAGCTATCCAGTGGTTAGCTAACCTCGACAAAAATATTCACTGCTCATTAGCAATTTTAAATGATATAGGAAAACGAAGTTAAAAATAAGTAAGGTCACCTGCGTACTGTCCTGCATTATGTCCAAGTTAGCAATCCACTAACAATAGATGCTAAGCGTAGATTTCCCACAGCGAATAAATGTTAATCTAAGAGATAATAACAGTGGCAGTAGGTCATGCGGTTTTTTGTTTATGATCAAAGCACCGCCAAAAGGCAACTATTTGAGCGGCGGTGCAGCGCGCCCCTCCGATGTAGGTCGCACCTGCAGTGCGTCGCCCGGCTCTCACTCGACCTCTTTCCCGAACGGTGCAATGCGTTGTATCCGCTTTGCCGGTCAACTCGCCGATGTCCGCCTCAACAGACATACACACCACAAAGCCGCATCGCACAACATAACGTTCAATTGCATTGGCTTTCAATACAATAACAATATAGCTACTTCAATCGATAAAACAGTTTCCATTATCTCACGGAGACCGGTAGATAAATATAAACTTTCCCTCGTGAATTCGCGATAGTTTAAAGTCAGGCCTCAGCAAGTTTGCTTGTGATAGCCAAAGTACTGGCCTTGCGGCTTGTTCATGATAAATACGTATTTAAGAGCATTCAGGTCAATAACGATTTAATAAACAAACTTTGATTTCATATTTGGCATGGCGAGTTAACACGCAA
Source organism: Mamestra brassicae (assembly GCA_905163435.1). Taxonomy (NCBI): domain Eukaryota; kingdom Metazoa; phylum Arthropoda; class Insecta; order Lepidoptera; family Noctuidae; genus Mamestra; species Mamestra brassicae. The sequence goes on along the minus strand of LR990997.1, from coordinate 19,898,593 downwards.
AATGTTGACCTTATCTGAATGATTGATCCGCAGGCAATCTCTGAGTTAGGATAAACGTGCGTTATTATTACTTGTTTGCAAAAATCATTTATGTAATATAATATTTAATGGAGATTAGTTTGATGTAGGTACTGTATTAGTGTAGGAACTCGAAGGTTGAATCAATTGCACGCGAAGCAGACTGGTCGCGCTCCCTCCGTCTATTTGAGTAGCGCGACGCGTCGAGGGGACCTGTTGCTCCCCGCGCAATAGTCTCTACATGTGCAAATATACAGCCATCAGTTCTGACTATGAGTGGCAAGTCACGCCCAACAAACACCTGACCCATAAAGGAAGTAAAATATTGAAAGCTGTGACATACAATACAATGTATTTTCCGAATCGAGGTAAATGGGACACTGCGGCAATTGCTCGGCATGTACTAAACGAGCTTGTAGAATCTGTATCATAGATATCGGAATCTGTGTTGAAAGATATACCTACGTAATTGGGGTGTGTAACGTTTGATATAATAAAAAAAGATCTAATGATCATATGCCCTAATTTCATTTCACAGACTTCTGTTTAACATAGCGATCAAATGATAAAATGTTTTTTTGAAATAATTTCAATTTACTTAATTTTATATGGTATAATGAACATTACGTATAATGCACATTTCAAAATTCTATGAAATGAACGTTATACTAAATGACACTAGAGCAAATGAAGGTTATATGAAATATAACATTAGATCACATGAAATTAGGTTTATATAGCATATGAAAATTATATCATGTGAACGTTATTTCAAGTGATATTATACTATCTGCTATTATACCAAACATTACACACCCACGTAATTTTGCGTAGCCAGACTATAGAAACTGGCCTATAATCTGTGAGTGGTAAACTCATACGTTGACTGAATCTAGCATAGTAGGACTAAGTATAAACTTGAGCGATCCTATTTGATCACTTTAGTAATTAATTAGTTGATAGATAGCAATTTCCTGATATGAGATCAATAATTGACTTGATTACCGAGTTCTCAATGTCTAATTAACAAAAATTACATGCATTTAGCACAGCCAACCAATACACCAAGATCAAGGCCATCGCTCATCTATCGTGGCCATCACACACACACACACGGTTTTTATTACACAAAACTTAATTTTTCGTGCTTTGAATAGTAACGCTTGCCAGTGGTTGGCAAGCGTTCTGAGCTCATCATGGAATTAGTAGAAATACACAATGATCAACTAATTAAAGCGTATTCCTAATATGGATGTAGATTTTATTATTTTTTTCTAGTGGCGCACATCGTTTGCGCCTAATAACGGGTGTTTGCAGAAGTGTTCATTGTAATTTGTAACGATGTCGTTAAGAGCCGGGTGTATTCACCCGTGACGTGGCTTCCTCCAATAAACGAGCAGTGCGCGGGAGTGGCGGCGCCCGCGCTCGCATCTGGGTCGCTCTCGCATACTTGCACAACTCTCACGCATACACGAACATCGAACTGTCCCTGTGCCGGAGAGCAGACACCGAACACCAATTAAGTCCTATTACGGAATAGTTCAAATAAAGTTTCATGAAACTGAAGTCTCCCATAATTATGTGTGGCACACGAATCGTTCGCTAAAAAAGCGGCCAAGAGCGTGACGGGCCACGCGCAGTGTACGTCACAATAATTGCCGACAGAGAATGGTGCCTTTTGTTTGATTCTATGAATATATTAATTCAATTTACAATTTAACGGTTAAAAACATCTAAAAACGGGCACACATAGGAATTTGTACGAAATTTTCCTTCTCCAAGTACATTTTATAGGTTGGTCGACTAATAATCGTAAACTTGTAAAGCCTACTTGAGCTGCGATAGTTTTAGATTAAAATTACTTGTATATGCTACTACCATGATTTTATTAATGGCGGCCCAAAAGTACCGCTTTGCTGGCAGAGGGGACACACACACACACTTGACTCTAACAAAAATGAGCTCTTTAAAGCTTAATAATTTGCAAACGGATCTTTGGATGGAAAAACGATTTTCTCACTTCCTCAATATTTTTAACGACCTTTCCAACGATATCCCACACCATGGGATAGACAATAAAAAATAATAATCGCCGCTTTAGGCGTAGGGTGGTACCACATATTATATATTTTTTTAACATTTTATATTAAAAATAAAAAATAAACCAAATTCCAACTTTCTAGTGCAAAGCGTCTCTGACCTACACCGCGGACCGAGGATGGACGAACATGGCGAAACTAAAAGGGTTCCTTGTTGTCTACGGTACCCTAAAAATGTGCTTAGTTTGCACAGTAGTTAGCCTTTGTTTTATGTTTTTATGTAGCGAACATCAAAGCGGTCACCGAAACATCTGTTTCGTGTACTATCTGGCTCATTAGGTTACAGTTACGGCTAAAACAACATACAGTTACGGCTTACGGCCCGAGATCGTTCTCTTCCACTCAGTGACTCATGCTCCAAGTCTCGTGCAAATTCTCAATAGAACCTTACCTTTCAAGAAATAAGATGCAGATTCGCATTGTTGAGGGTGGCAGGAATAAAAAGAGAGTGGACTAGGCAGCCGTTGGGCACAGTCATTCGAAAAGTATGGGAAGGCCGTTTAGCTCGCCATGTTTCTTATTCGCGACCGCGAGTGATGTCAGTTAGTTTTTATAACTAAACAATAATAAGCTGTCTATGGAATGACTTTTTACTTTGCAGGTATCCTACTCCTTGTCTTTTCGTCCCAGGGTACCAACGTAATAATGAGTGTTGAAACTTGAAAATAGATTTTCGAACTCGAATTTATTCAAATTTTTTACGGTTGTTTATTTTTTGAGTTAAAAAATACAGAAGTAGGTATTATTCACACGAAAAAAAAACCTTAGTACGATTGGTTGTGATGCTAATTCGTCTCATTAGTTATTTCGTTGCTATCACCGATACGTCTCATTCACATCGTCACTACAGCTAAGCACTAAATAACATTTTATTAAAAACGTTTTTTTTTTTTCTAAATTAAGATTAGATCGCTATGCTCGTCATGTTAATTCACCTCTTAAATATAATAAAATAAATTATATTTAAGAGGAGACCAGACCAGATTTTTTTTTGGATGGGTAGTCATCAATCTTCTGGCAATTCGTAACGACTGCCAAAGATCTACAAATCACAGCCGGGACCAACGGCTTAACATGCTTTTGCACAGAGGAGTCTTGGTATGTTAAGATGGTCACCCATCCACAGACTAACCTTAGCAGGCTTAGGTTAACCTTGAAGATTCGACCGACCGACCCGTGCAGATTTTATGATTTAGCTACAAGCTCTTCTGAAATCGGGAACAATAAAATGCGCTTTATAATTTTGTACCTAATTTTACAGAATTTAAGTGTCGGACGAATTGGGAATGAGACGAGTTAGGAAAACGACTAAATATACAAAGTGACGTATTAGTGAACGAGATGAATTAAGGGAAGCGACGAAATAAGTAATGTGACGAATTAGCATCACAACCGTACGTTGGTATGGAATATAAGCGACTTGCGCCTTGAACGTTAAGTTCAAAGAGTTAACCATTTATGCGATTACCCTTACCGAGCAAGACAATTAACATCAGGATAACTCCACGAAGCGGTAACCCAGTCGTGATGCTGGGACTAAATCTGCACGTATCAACCAGATAGGACCAATGCGTGCCAAAGCTTATGCGCTCAAAAAAATATCGTGAAGGCTTTCGAACGTGCAAATAGCTTCATGTTATTGACGGTCTGACTTTGTCAATTCAAAAGTACCTGTTAATGGTTTATTTGAAATAAATGCTTTGAACGAATCTGCGGGCAAAAGTTTGTCAGCCTATAATGCTTCCACTGCTGGGGCACATGTCTCCTCTCAATAACAGGAAGTAGGCCGTCATCCCCCACGCGGGCCCAGTTTCAGTGGTTTTCACTTGTCTTCGAATGTTTTGTTCTGCCATTCAGCACATGCCGGTTTCCTCACGATGTTTTCCTTCACCGTCTGCATTCGAACCCACGACCTACAACTTGTAAGTCGCGGCCGTTGCCATTGGAGCCAATGCTGCTATCAATTAAACATGTTGCTCCGACGTGACCCCAATTAAATTGGGGTGAGGGTGTGCCATAGAAATATAAATTATATATATGGGGTGTGCTGACGGTGTTTTCTGGCCAAGTTCTTCTCCAAGTAGTTGGCTAGTTGACCCATATATTCCAGTAACATCGTGCGCCGCAATCAAATTGGCGTCGGATGGCTAATGAGGTTGTTTTACTTTCTTTACACACCCGTGACGTTTAATTGTTTTGTAATAGAAAAAAAAAACGTTAATTAAATAATAATGTAAATTCTTTGTTTGTTTACTAGAGCGGGTGGTTAGTTGCTCACACGAGTGTGACGTGATGCGGCTGGAAGCCGTTACCTCATGACATTACAAAACATAATCTGAAGCACTTTTTTCTGGTGCGCTCACAATTTTATCGTTTAATCCACCCACATACTTAGGCATATGGGGCAAGAACCAGACTAGTCCCCACGCTGGCATCCTGAACCGGGCAATTGAGTACCAAACTCTCATCGCTGCCGCGTGTGATAGGACACCGAGTAAATCTATATTGAACAACAGCTGTAGCATACAAACAACAGTAGAAGAAAGGTATCAGGCAGGAGTCAATGAAGTACGCATTTACACAGATGGCTCAAAAACTCACAACGGTTCAGGGGCTGGACCTCAACATTCATTACCACCACTAGGCGCACACGCGATTCCAATGCGAGACTGTCGCCATAACACAAGCTGCAGAAGCCGTAAATAAATAAATAAAATAAAATAATCTTGAATTCGGATAAGCAACATCCATGTGGGTTAGTAAACAAAAAAAAAAGTCGTAAAGTCGTCGTTTAGCGATTCGTATCTGACAGCCTGGCTCTGATCAAAGCCCTAGAAAACAAAGAAACTGACAGTAAATAAATTTTTGAGTGTCACCTCGCACTGGAGAGTATACCGCTGTCTAACAGAATCCGGTGTATCAAGGGACTCAGTGGATCCCGAGGCAAAGACGCCGCGGACAAACTTGCAAAAAGAGGTTCCGAGATGGCAGTGTAGGATTCGCCAGAGATCAACTGAACTTCATAACAACAAATGGTCACGAACTACAGACTGCAGGCAGTCAAAAAGTCAAAATTGCCGACCGCGTAGCAGGCAGCGTAGCAGACTACGCTGACGACACGCTGGTTCTGGCACAGGGGAGGTCGCATCAGGCGGCGGCCGACTTAATAACACGCGGGGTCGCGATAGTCGCTGTAAGGATCCGGCAATTGGGTCTCGAGGTGGCCCTGCACAAATCCGAGGCCATGTGCTTTCATGGTTCTCGGAACAGGCCACCAGCGGGATCCCAAGTAACCGTAGGAGGGGTTCACATCGGCGTCGGGTCGACGATCAGATATCTGGGGTTCGTTCTTGACAGCCGGTGGAACTTCGAGGAGCACTTCCGACGTTTGGCTCCCAGACTGGAGCGGGCCGGAACTGCCTTCAAGCGGCTCCTGCCCAATCTAGGGGGTCCAAACGCCTCCTGCCGGAGGCTCTTTGCGGGAATCGTGCGGTCCATGGCCCATTAAGGGGCCCCTGTGCGGGCCCTAACGCTGAAGGGGCGACTAGCCCGCCAGCTCAACGCGTCCCAAAGGGTCATGGCCATCCGGCTGGCTCGGGGATACCGCACGGTCACCGGCGAGGCGGCGAGCCTCCTTGCCGGATTACCACCTTCGCCGGGGCGAAACTCGGGGCGAAACTCAAATTGCATCGCGGCGGACGGAGCTCCGGCAGGATGCCATGGCGGTGTGGAGACAGCGACTATCGCGGCCCAGCGCTGGGCACGCCACAATTGCGGCGGTAAGGCCCCCTCTTTGGGGAGTGGCTGGAGAGGCGCCACGGCGTCCTCACCTTCCGCCTGATGCAGGTACTGACCGGACACGGCTGTTTCGGGAGGTACCTGTTTCGGATTAAGCGGGAGGACACGCCCGGGTGTCAGCACTGTGAGGCTCGCCCGGAGGACACAGTGGAGCATACGGTGGAGGTCTGCCCTGCTTGGGCGGAGCAACGCCGTGTCCTCGTCGAGGCGATCGGCGGCAGTGACCTCTCGCGTCCGGCCCTGGTTGAATACATGGTCCGGAGCAAGGAGACTTGGGGAGCGGTCACCTCCTTCTGCGAAGCAATAATGCTAGCGAAGGAGGAGGCGGGCCGCGCGAGGGAAAGGCAAGGCCTTCGCCCCAACCGCCGCTACAGGAGAAGACGCCCCGGGCGTCGGGAGTCGCAGGGCGATCCCCGGCCACCGTAGGCGCGGTTCTGCGGACAGCGAGCGTTGGGTGGCTTGCTGTCTGATCACCACCAGGCCCGGGTCGATGGCGCGTTGTGTTTCACGCGCGCCTCAAAGAGATGTCAGCACAGGAGACGGGGTCCGCTAGGGCCAGAGCCTGCCAGGGTTGCGGAATTTGTTCGAAAGAGTCACCGCGGCCCTGGAACGCAAAGGGCTTTAGAAGGAACACGGATGGGTTTTAGTCAGTAAGAGTCTGACACGCCCTTCCGCTCCACCCAGAGCGGAAGAAGTCATTTGATGATTTCCCATCGTTAAAACAAAAAAAAATATTTGTCCTTAAATGGTTAAAGTGATGGTTTGCGATGAGCTCGTCAGGTTAATTGAAGCAAACTGTCGGTACCGCGGCCGTCTCGCGTCTCGGCAGAACATTTTCCGCTCGCGTTGATCTTTTGATTATCCCCATCCTATTTATTTACCCTTCCGCTATCGGGAGCGTTATCGAATCACGTCCCCTCTGCGACAAGCTATGCTTCGCCAAATTCCGCTACAGCCTCACGATATTGATAGCGGCTGCCGACGATATTTTATTTAGCACCGACTGCCGACGCTAACGAGAGGGGAGCGAAATCCGGCCGTGGAGATAATTGTTCCATTGCGGAACGCAGATTGGTAATCGAACAGAATATTGCAATTTAAATCAATATTTTCGTAAAAGTTCTATTAGTTAACAATGTTTTCACTGTCGGATGTGATAACGACTAGATAAACGTAGTAACATACTAATTTTGTAATACCTATTACCTAAGTAAATATTATTATATACTCGTACTGATAAGATGTCTTGTATGGCATTTTATTCTCTTGTTTAGTTTTGTACAACTTATTACAGAATAAATGTAGCAGTACTTTATTATTATTATTTCATTATTATCATTTCTCGACTACCGTCGTTTGTAGATGTCGTCCCTGACACCAAGACAAGTGCGATGAGCAATATTCTGCCCACAACGTCCAAACATACACAATGTATAGAATAATGAATGTACCTACATTACCTTCTTATTTCATTGTGGGCGGGTAGAAAGTGATCATTACCCTATTTGTGTGTCATCTTCATCTCTTGCTATTTTGCGGGATACAGTCATTAGAAACTACTGATTGCTACCACTTCAACAAGTACAGCTACTCAATACAAATCTAACTTTGTAACCGGCAACCAGACTCCGATAATGCTCAATCAATACTTGAAATGTAGGCTGTTAATAGATTACGTCTGGGTAAACACATGTCCCCGATCAGATAGCCCCAAACACGAACACTTGGATGCTCGTAAAGCCTGTGTCAGTGTCTTCGCTCACGCTATTGATAGAGGCTGGCATCGATCGCGTGCTCGAGGCGGTGAAGTTCATCGTTCGCTGACCTCGCCACCACTGCCTGCCTGCCATCCCGGGCTTTCTAAATGTTTCCAAACACATAATTGGGCTTTCTTGTTATACTACTACTAACTTAAGCGAAAAATTCACTAGTCAGACATTCCTGTAGGCATGTCAATTGTCTGCTGGACGTCGCCGGTATAGGTAGATATGTCCTTTGTCTGTTTCGTGTGTGACCATTGTTATCGGTTGCAGAGTGTCCGTTTTATAGGACATTCTCCGCTTCAGGGGAGCTACTCTCTAATCCCGAAGTCCGTAGTTTTGGGCTTCGTTGCGGGCGTATTCTACTCCGTATCACCTACGGACTTACGATTAGTTCCGAACCCGAACTAAGAATGAATGACAACACGATTTGACAGTAACTGTCAAATCGTGTTGTCATTAATTCTTAGTGGTAAGGTGATACGGAGTCCGAAACTACGGACTTCGGGCTTAGAGAGTAGATCCCCAGCTATGGATTCCTGAAGTATAACTACTACTAGTCGCCGCCTGATACGAAACGCACTTGTATGCAGTATTGCTTATGCGAATTTCCAGCTACCTTACAAGGCAGTATGCTTGCACGCGACTCTGACCGACACACAACTAGAACAATGACTCTCCATAGTCTGCTGGTTGGAAGACGTTTCTTATTTATATTGTGTTCATGTTCTGGATTTACATATGAACGGTCAATGAAACGTTTCGTTTAGGAGGTTGATACTAAGGATAAAGTGGTGCTGTAGTCATGCATACGCCTGACCAAGAATATTACACTTTATGATAAGATAAAGTAGACGATTTCAGTTAATAGGCCGTTTGAGATAAATCCGTTTTCATTACCGTATTGACGTATAGGAGATGCTATTTAAAAGCGTAGGATTTGTATACTAGCTATCTTATTGTGAAGTTGAAATTTCCTATCTCGTAAGTCGCGTCTCGAGTGAAACGAAGTAAAATTAAATTGTACACTTGTGTGGATTGCTACCGTCAACCACGTCATAGAGTTTAAAACAATTCCTAAGCCCTTACAGAACAGGTAAATGTTGCACTGTAAACGGCTGATCTCATACGAAACGCTTTATAAACGGGTCAGAAAATTCCACCAAAACAGTTAACGCATAGGGTTACCCCTCATTGTAAGGTAAAGACAAAATAAAAGATTAACGAGCTTTTTTATCACATGTCCGATGCTTCATAACCTTGGTCGTCTAGCCACACGCAAGGAGCTGGCGTTCAACAAGTAATAAAACTAACGCACTCAGTTGCTACTAAGGAATAATTCCGGTGGCCTAGCTAGAGCGCCCCTCCGACAGTCTGCCGAATGTTCACTAGTTCACCTTCTAACCTAGTTTCGGTACTTACACACTGCATAACAATATATCATTGATGTTGGGACCCACCCTCCAGTAATATCCTTTACCCAGTGCCCAAAATACGGCCGGCACGCGCAAGTAACTGCGCCCAAGTTCACGAGCCACTGGCCCGTGCTCGTCTCGAGGGTCAACCCGACCCCTTTCTGCTTTGTTCGCACATCATAACGTTTTTCTGCCACCTTTAGCCTTTAACAGCTGTAAACATAACCTATCGGAACCCTCACTTGACCCAAACTAGTTATTAATATGATCACTTCAACAATTTTTAAGTCATTCGTAAACATTCATAACTATGCTTTATTAAGATATAAACATGTACTTATAATAACAGTTTCTTAAATGTTAAAAATAACCGCACGTCTTTATAAGTGTGTGGGTCATTGTAACTCATCCGTACTTACTTCAGGGGTGATTCATCTTGAATTCCTGTAAATAAATCATTTCAATGCCATTTTCCTCATATGTTTTGCTTTGCAATAATTTCCGTGAAGCCCGACTGCTGCAAGTTACTATATGCCTTGCTCCCACTAGGTCCCTATAAACTTGTTGGATTTATAATTTACCTAAAAATGTTTTTGCTTGTTCTGTTGTCCTTATTTGTTTCATTTGTATTTATTTATCATTCTTCTCGGTTCCACAAATGTCCACTATCACAGTGAATTAACAAAATTTCCAAATTATATGGCGAAAAGGAATTTAATTTTTAAAGTAATTTCCTTTTGTTACAGGTAAGGAAACGTGATGGAGCGTTCTCAAAACAGTTTATCTATAAAGTCAATGCAGTAAGTAATGTGAAGCGACTGTGTGAAACAAAATGGTTCTGATTTCTGATTTCCCAGATTGTTTTGTTTTCATTGAGCGTTATGTTCCACTCCGTGGAGTCTTTTATCGTATTGATAGTCTTTATTCCTGCTGCAGAAATTAAAAATAAACACTGATAAAGTGAGTCAGGTTGAGCAGTTCATAACAATGGTTTACATTACAGAAGCAATAAACATGTCTAAGATATTTTTACACTAAAGTAGCGTTTAAGGTTTTCCTGTAAATTATAGTTTGACTAATGGGTAGGTAGGAAGGATAGGTCTGCAAGTCCTTACCACATAATATTTTTAAAATACGTTAGGTACAAACAAGATGCTATCTTCGAGTATCCACTCGTCAGTTTGTTTATTGCAACACAAGCTGCATCGATGTCACTAACTGGACACCCGATAGTACTTCCCAGAAATGTGCATGCGCCGGCGATAACGCCTTCTGTTGACCACTGAAGAGAGCGGGATTGATCGTGTTATATTGTGACATTTATGACGCGATCCAGTGATTCCTGCAGTGCGATTATGTCGAAGTGAAGTGATCACGAAGTGAGCTGTCAATCCATGTAATCAAGATGTGATGACAGCTTACTTCGTGATAAGCCTTCATTTCGACATGTTGACAGAATCGACCGGCTGATCGCGATCAGAGATTTCGGATCGTGGATTCGCGGTCTGTGTAGCTGTAGTGGGACCGTTTCGATGATTTCAGAAGTTTATTGTCAGCGCAGGCTCGGTAGGGAATGGAAGATAAGCGGCCCATCGCGATGAAATGCGCCCTGAAATGCACCTACGATTCCCGCAAAATCGACTAATGGTTCATGAATTAAACATTTTTTAGAAAGTATTTTCATGTCGTGACAGTGTTATTAAAGCTCCTGCTGTGATCATCGCCGTGTTATTAGAAGTCCGGCGACAAGTTTAGGTCGGCAACTAATTCAATAAGCGGCATGCATGTCGTACTTTATCGATCACGGTCTATTACAGACTCCGGAAGGGAACAAGACTTATAGATAAAGTCAACCGGCGATAGCACATCGAGTACAGGTTCGACAACAACTTTCATGATACGTCAGGTATCCAGCCCAGAGCTCGGTGCATCCATGACCGTATAAGACCCTGGTCCTTTCTTGCCGTTGAGACATGGCTGTCATACACATATGCGGCATAATTATATTATAATTAGAATTCTATGCAATCAAGGCAAGCGGACCTAATTTATTCTTCATACAATTTTAAATGTTCTGATAACAAGTATTCAAATTAGTTTTCCTCCTCTGATTTTCATTTCTTCGCACCCCGTATACACCAATGTGTGGAATTTTCGTAGTCAGTTAATCTTGTTATCCGACAAATTTTATTCTTGCGCGTCCATTAAAATAGGAAGTAGAGACCTATGATTGTACAAACGTTTGATTAGCTTTTGTTCTCTTTCTGTAGGATTAGCTTGTTGATCTGTCAGAGACGTTGATGTCTGGCGGGACGCCGCGCGCCGCGCCGATAAGATGCGTTGTGATGATTTCCTTGAAAACAACACTGAGCGAGGCCAACACCCGGTCCCATCCCTGTTCCTCTAGCTATGTAACGTCCTTAGAACTATTTTGCGACGAAAAACGAATACTATGTAACAGCAGTTGGTGAATACAAATGTACATGGGTATCCCAGTGTGTAGTGTGTACTGTGTAGCAGAGCTCGCGTGGCGGCGCTCCGGCTATCGATCGGCTGCACCGGCTCACAAAGGGCCCGCCCGGCGGCGCCGCGCCCCCCGCTAGCCCCGCGCCCCCGCACCCCGCCCGCCTTCGCCCCGCCACCAGGGACGTCCTTATTGTTGCCCACCTTGCTTGTTGCACTGCGTTGTCTTGCTGAGGGACGGCTATCTCTTGGATGTAGGATAGACGTGTCTGTCTTTATGACTGTACATTTCCTTGCAGACGTGCGAATGTGCAAATATCTAAAGAACGACTATGCTACTGCTGCAGCTGGTTAGCTGGTGTTTACAATTATGATAGCCTAAAATATGCAAGCTGAGCACAGCTTTCATATCAGCAATTGACGTGCGGCGAGCAATTAGTACACAAATTGTATTCATACCGCGTGCTGTCAATAATCATGTAATTTCATACTTTTATCAATAAATATCCATCAAAATCATCTTAGAGTTTCAATCTTAATGGTTGGTTGGTGGTATATGGCGACCTTACCTAAATACAATATTTTTTACGAAGACAACCCTAAGGAAACCTAGCGAAACGTCCCTGGTGTCGGGGCCACATCGCTCAGCAACAGGTCTTAAAGCATGAGTTAGGACTCAGTGTGATGACCCCCGGATTTGCTCCTCGATATAGTATTAGGTATAGAGAATGTGGATACTGTCTGCACTGTACAATCAGTTGCACGCCTGCCGGAGGATTGGCTGTATTAATATGTCCCGAAGAACTCTCAACGACTACGTAGCATCACGGATTCACGCTTGGATCCTCCGAAGGGATGGAGAGAGGAGCAGTCCGCATTTCGCCGGTTATGTTTAAGTCCCATGTGGCTTGCTTACTCTCATCAACCTGGCACAACTTCTCTAACTACATAATGGAGATTTCTACCTCTAAGGGTTATATAATGTCTATTTTGTGGTCAGGGAATTCCGTTTTAAATGTACGTGAAAATAATAAATTCTCACAAAATGAATCAATTTTATTGCGTTTGGGTGAGAGGGTAGGTGATCTTGAGAAGAGTGCTCGAGGCGGTGGAGTTTCAGAGAGAGCCCCTTTGTTACGATATCTCGATATAATGAGCGGCTCGAACTCACCAGCCGCCACTCACAGAGCCACCGTCACTCCAGTGGAGCGACGAAAGACCCTCCACTCGCCTCTTATTTCCACTTCTTCAATTTTGAGACTTGTGTCCTAACATTGTGAAGGGCGGGGCTATAAGAAGCTTGTTATTGCATTTCTCTATGTTTGTAGTGAAAGGAAATCTTGAAACGAAGTACCTATTTGTAAAGTAGACCCATTTTACTTAAAGTATATTTTCTTCTTACATTTTTTTATGCACCTGTCGTGTTATATCTTCACTACCCTTGGTTGACTGGAAATAAACTTAAAACCTAGTAAATTAGCTTATTGTGGAATCAAGTTCACTAATATTGATCTAGTTGTCCATCGCCTGCCGACTACAGGTTGATTAAAGGAACGATTACTGGTTACATCAGCACCACGTTGTAACTGACCTCACTAAACTCAAGGTTTTACGAATAAACTCTGGCCGCTGTACCAAAGTTGTAACAAAAATAATTCCATGAATAATTGAAGTTCTAACACGAACCCGGAACCAGTGGCGTTTGAATAACCCGGAAGTAATTTGTTATTTTGAAGGATAAAATAAAATGTATTGTTTTTTTCTGAATGCAGTTTTGGACCTCAGTATTTTATTATTTAAAAATATTATTGAAAATGTCATTATATGAGCGGTCGTCGAGAGCCCAATGTCGTACTATTCAAGTGCAATAGCGGCGAACTGTGAGTTCAGCAGAATCACGTGAGAGTTTGCATCGAATCGGATGAAGGTGATGATGAAGGTTCGTTTCCACTGAAACATAGACGTGCACAAATAGACAAATTTTGAACAAGACAGGAGATACAATACCTTCGCTTCACAGTAAACGGATCATCATGAAGTATCACAATTCGATCGAGCTATACCGCGCGTCTGCTCCGCAGTAGGTTTTGTCAACACGCTTTTCAGTGTGACATGTTTTTTCGGCAGTGGGCTTCAACGCAATGCTAACACTGTTTTAAGTGTGGTCAGGCTATATCTACTAAAATAACTCTCTCCAACGTCTCCAAGGTACTCTTTTTACTACAACAATTTTCAAGAAGTTGCAGAACGTCCATATTCAAATAATAAAAAAAAAAAACTGGATATTGTTAGCACAACTTCTGATGGCAAGAGTATGGGTGCTATTGCAAAGTGGAAGAAAGTCATCGAAGGGTTTTCCAATACCGAAATTCCTAACATTTTCCGAATGTTATCCTTCGTTTTTAGTATTCCTAGCTCAAACTGTTTCGTGGAAAGGGTTTTTATACAGATAGTATTTAAGTGGACTGATGTACGAAATAAAATGTACCCCTTTTTAAGCCCGTTCTTAAGTACGATAATAATTGTATTGATTTTTACAAATATGTTAAGACGAATAAAAATATGTTAAAAGTCACTAAATAATCTTGGGTAAGCCCGGGTAAGTGGGTGAGGAGCTCGTGGCTAAATAATAACAGCCGCACGGGTCGTTCTTCAAGTTAAGCAACGCTTGCCGAAGTTGGTCTGTGGATGGGTGACCATCTTAACAAACCGAGACTACTCCGTGTTTCGGAAAGCACGTTAAGCCGTTGGTCCTGGCTGTCATTTGTAGATCTTTGGCAATCGTTACGGATAGTCAAAAGCCAGAAAATTTGACACCAGTCTTGCCAAGAAGTACCGTGTTACCCAGTTAATGGGTTGTGTAGGTCCGGTAGGCAGCCGCTCCACGTAAAATACTGGTATTCAGCTGAATCCGGTTTGACTGGGAGCCGACTTCAATATAATTGGGAAAAGGCTAGGCAGATGATGATTTGTCCCGGGTAAAAAACTGAAATCCCGTATTTATTGCCCATTCAAGCATTTGTCCCTTGTAGGCTGAAAAACAAATCTGGCAACCCTCTTTACTGTATTTTATTTTTATTTTTTATTACTTGAGATGGATTTGCTCTTGACTCTAGTCTAGGTCAAAGATGACAGAGACATAGTCACGATGGAGCGAGCTTACTCAGAAGAAGTCTGTTCATTATAACTTTCAAGAGATTAGGGTTGAATGCGTTCGGAAAATCAGACGCAGGTAGAGAGTTCTCTTTTGCTGTGCACAGTTATAAAAGACGTTTAGAAACGCTTAGTGCGAATTGGAGGTAACTTGCAGTGCGTCTAGATGTCCGATGGTAGAAGGGGGCCGGTGGGATGAGGTCTTGAAGTTCTTGGACACTCTCCCCGAAAAACAATCTTTAGAAGACCGGCAAGCAGGCAACCTTGCGGCGATGAGCCAAGCTGTGAAGCTTGGCATCTACCAGTTTTACGTCGCCAATGAGCCTCTAGCTCTGCGTTCCACCGAGTCAAGCGCGGCAAGTTGGTATGTAGCTGAGCCATCCCAAAGGTGGCTGCAATACTCCATGCAGGATCGGACTTGTGCTTTGTAAAGGGTTAAAAGCTGTCCAGGCGTGAAGTATCGCTTCACTCTATTTAGGATGCCGAGCTTTGTAGCAGCAGATTGGACTTTATACTCAATGGTGGCGTCGAAGTTGAGACTGGGTGTCAATTCCATGAGGAACTCGAGCCGATCAGTTACAGGAGCAGATGTACCCCGAATAGAAGGAGAATCTGCATTCGCAAAAGGGTACTTGTCGTGCCGTGCCGTTCATCTAAAAGTGGTACTGAACCCTTCGTCCTTACTTACCTATATTGCAGTTCAAGTATTGTCCGTTTAACGGCGTAATTATAAATGAGCGCCTCGCGCCTGGGCCGTAGACGTTAAGTCCCAAACAAGCTGTTCCATATTGTTTCCAGACCATTTTAGGTAGGTCACTAGGTCATCAACTCATACTCATCATTCTTATTGCAATATTAAATCCTTCACCAAATTCATGAGTATGAAGCGCACTCAAATTAATTACGCATAACGTAGTGGTTTACGTTTGTCGGTGCAGTTACGAGGCGCACCGGAGCGAAACGCGCGCGCACGGCCAAGGTTTGTGGTGCGATTTACACAGACAGGTGCGCCGGGGTATGAAGGGAATTTAAGAGAGATATAATGACAGATTGTATAGGAAGAGAGATATTGGAGAAAAAATTGCGGCCGAAGTGCGCGTTTGAGACGTTTGTTTTTATTTTACACTCTACACCTTAAAGATAAGGTTTATTGTTAAGGAGCTTTATTGTAGCGCCATGAGTGTAAACTAACTCGTATGTGGAGTGAGCATCACGTGAACTGTCTTTCCAGCTTCTTTGTATGGATTGACAGCTCACTTGGTTTTCACTTCAGCTAAGCTTCGCACTGCAGCAGTTCCATTGTATAAACATGTCAACGTGTAAGCTTAGGTAAAGTGAACACGAAGTGAGCTGTCCATACAAAAAAGATGGAATGACGGTTCACTTGACGCTCACTCCACCTATCTTAAGTCAGTGAGATGTTGACAGAATAGACCGGCAGATCGTGATACATGTGTGTGAATGCGTGTGCAGGCATCGTGTCGGTGTCGGACGGGCACATGAATGTGAAGCCGCTGCGGCAGGAGTGGCGCGCGCTGCTGCTGCACTACGCGGGACCTACCAGCGTCGTCGTCGCCGCCCTGCTCGTCATCGCCGTGCTGCCGCTCGTTGGGTAAGCTAACTTTAATGATTTTTTAAGGGTGAACGAGGCTTGAAGGTACATGTGGGCAAGAAACGCAAACCCCACATTGTGCCTTCATCATGCCCAACTATAACCACTCGCCTAACACCTGATTCACCCCCTCAACCCTTTTGGAAAACTCTGGCAAAATTGAAATCATCAACACCCGTTTTAAAAAGAGTTCCTCGCGGCGCCAGACCATCCGTGGCTTCGAGTTTAGCGCGATGTGTCCGCGTCGCTGTCCGAGAGAACTCACAAAGTGCTTGGGAGCAACTGTTCACCTTCCCTTTTAGGGTTCTACATGTGCAAAAAAAATTGGCAACTAAAAAAACGCTAACAGCGCAAATAAAAGATAACTGTAATATTTCGGCCCAAAGTTTCGAACCAAATTCATCATCACACCTCCCCCATAGAGGCTTATTGCACCATGGGGAATCTAAACTAGGCGAGGGTGATATCAGGGGTGCAGCTAGGATCATCTTCAGCAGCGATGTGGTTGCGCCGTACTCTCCAGAGACACTTAAGGCACTGGAGAGCAAGCACACCGCCCCGGCAGTTGATCTCACCTTCCCCGACCCCCCCGATCCAGAAACAAACTCTTGATATAACAGGACAACAAGTATGTGCGGCCGTCAGCTCCTTCCGGAGTGGCTCCGGACGCCTCAACATTTAAAGGACCTTATATGCGCAGGCGCTGGGGAAGCTGGGGAGTCCCTTTTGAAGGAGCTTACGGCCCTCATCAACCTGATGCTCTCATGCGGAAATGTGAACGAAGCCGTCATTGATATTTTGTACGGGGCGAACTTATGTGCCCTGCGCAAAAGGGATGGCGGCATTCGTCCCATAGCCGTAGGGTCTACATACAGATGTATCGCAGCCAAAATTTGCTGTGCGTTTTATAGTGAGACTCTGGCCAGCTAATTCCAGCCCCTACAGCTGGGCTTTGGTTCCAGTGGGGGCTGTGAGGCTGCGGTACACGCATTGTCCTCTTACCTCAACAGTAACGAAGGTGAGGTCATTCTTAAGGTTGACATTAAGAATGCCTTCAATTCCGTGAATAGGGACACCTTGTTGACAGAAGTTAAAAAAGAAATCCCCAAAATTTACAGTTTTCTCCATCAATGTTACAGGCACCCCTCTAAATTACTCTATAAAGAAAACCTTTTGGAGTCAGCAGTCGGTTGTCAGCAAGGAGACCCTCTTGGGCCAGTCATTTTCAGTTTGGCAATTAATCCCATTATTCGACAGCTAAATTCTAAATTCAATGTTTGGTATTTGGATGACGGAACCCTAGGAGGTGATGTAGACACAGTCCTTAAAGATAACTTTTTTGATGGATAAATTTAGTTCAATCGGGCTAGAACTCAACCTTTCGAAATGCGAAATTTACCTCCCTCAAACGACTGACAGGCAGACTACCTTAGCAAAATTTAACACTATAGCTCCGAACATCAAAATATCACTGATAGAAATTCTCTTCACCTCCTGGGCTCTCCAATTTTTGATGAATCCTTTCCATCTTTCATTGAGCAGAAAATACAAAATTTTAATGATGTCTCGGAAAGACTTTTCAAAATTAACATGCATTCGGCCTCTACACTTATTCGATACTGTTGTTTTGGACCAAAATTCACATATATCCTTCGCTCCTCCCATCTATGGAAACATTCAAATCTTTTGGAAAAAGTAGACCAAATTATCAGAAACACACTTTCATCAATCCTTAAATATGGCTTTGGACGACCGAGCATGGCAGCAAGCCACACTTCCCGTTCGCATGGGTGGCCTCGGCGTTCGCAAAATTTCGAGTATTAGTCTACCGGCCTTCCTCTTTTCGGTCCACAGTACTGAAACATTAACCAGGAAAATTTTATCATCCTCACTGGTTGATTTTGAGGTACCGTGTTTGACCGATGCGTTGAGCGCTTGGAAAATGGCTTGTCCCAATACGGATTTACCCGACAACCTGTCCTCCCAGAGACGATGGGATGTGCCGCTCTGCAGTATTTCACGGAATAACTTGTTTCATACGTCATCAAATACTGCTGAGCGTGCACGTCTGCTGGCTGTGGGAGAATGGGAGTCGGGTTTGTGGCTACAAGCACTTCCGTCTTTCACCATAGGCACTATGATGGATGACGCATCATTTCGGCTTGCTATCTGTTTGCGCTTAGGCGCACATTGTGTTGCTCCGCATCGGTGTCACTGCGGAGTAGCTGTTGACAGCCTCGGGCACCATGGTCTTTCCTGCTGCAAGAGCGCAGGCCGCATAGCACGCCATGCCAGCATCAACGATATTATTCGTCGGGCTTTTGTCACCGCCGGCGTACCTCCGGTATTAGAACCTAGCGGCTTGGTACGGGACGATGGGAAAAGACCAGATGGTATGACGTTGGTGCCGTGGAAGGTGGGTAGGCCTCTGGTGTGGGACGCAACGTGTGTCGACACTCTTGCGCCATCGCATGTTCCAAGTACGGCAGGCTGTGCCGGCGCTGCCGCTGCGGCTGCCGAGGCCCTCAAGCGGCGCAAATATTGTAACCTTATTGGGAATTACAGTTTTGAGCCGTTTGGGGTCGAAACGCTTGGATCATGGGGTCCGAGTGCGCGTCTTCTTTTCAAGGACATATCTCGCCTACTGATCGACACTCTGCGTGACCAGAGGGCTGGCTCGTTCTTTGCTCAAAGAATTAGCATTGCCATTCAACGTGGCAATGCTGCCAGACTTCTGGGCACGTTTCCGGATGACAGCGATGCGGAGGAATACTTTGACGCCTGAGTGTACTTTGTTTTTGTATATGTACATACTTAGGTTTATTAGATGTAAATAGTTTTAAGATAGTATATAGTTATATTATGTTTGTCTGATTGTAATAAATATTTATTTATCTGACTTTAATGTACATCATAGTTCATCATGCAATGTGCACCAAATTCTATTGGGTCTCGCGGTGTGATTTGAATCTCGTATTTGTTCAGTCTACACTACCTGCATGCTAAGAAAGATACTAATAACAAAGGCGTGACAAAATAAACTCACATTCAATCAGAATTTAATCAAATTCTTCGCACAATGTTTCATGTTAAAAAAAAATCGTCTGTTCGACAACACAAAACACGCAATGAATATTGTTGAATTGTAAACGCAATTATCCAGTAGGTTCTCTGTGCATGGGAACACTGTCGTTCGGTAATATTTTTCAAATGGTCTGTTTTGAACTTCACGCCAGCTGCAACATTGCAGTTCGGATGTAGTTTTTGTGCAGTTCTGTTTAGAGCGTTATGACCCGGGCTTTGTCGGCCAACAGTAATGTGGTGTTTTTGACACGGAGCTGCGAGTTAAAGTATTGTGTTGTCATGTTCCAGCCTGTTCTGGTGCTGCTGGTACTGCTGCCGCATGGGGCGGCGGCGGCGGCCCTTCGACCGCAAGTACGACGAGTGGCTGAAGGGGATCCTGGCCATCATACTCATCGGGCTGCTCACGCTTTTCCTGTAAGCATGCTTGTCCCACTTGACTTGAGGTGACTATGGAGGCTCGTACGTAACTGTGCCTTGTGCCGCAGGTTCGGCGTGGTGTGCGCCTTCGCGACGGACTCGCAGGTGGATCAGGGCGCCGCGGAGTTCTCCACGTCGCTGCGGCAGGGCGTGCACGACATGCACGCCTTCCTCAACTCCACCAAGAGCTGGGCGCGCACGCTGTTGCTCATCAACTACCACGAGCTGGAGGCTAGCCTCACCAAGCAGCAACAAAGTAAGTGCACATTATTTAGAGTTGCTTCATTACTCTACATTCTACAAACATAGTAATGCCAAGTTTACAGAATCATTTATGTGTCAAAAGGATCATTTATTCGTTCAGAATAATGATGAACGCTTTTTTGGATTAACTGGGCTTGGGCTACATATTGACAGAGAAGAAACACCGAAACTAACTCAGAGATCAGTCTCCATGCAATGGTAATCATGACATGATCGAATGCTA
The DNA here is from genome assembly GCA_905163435.1 of Mamestra brassicae. Lineage (NCBI taxonomy): Eukaryota > Metazoa > Arthropoda > Insecta > Lepidoptera > Noctuidae > Mamestra > Mamestra brassicae. Next base: position 19,878,287 of record LR990997.1, on the reverse strand, counting down.
TGGTCTATGCGTGTAAGATGTATATTGTGATGGTATTGCAGCGTTGGGGCTGACGGCGTCGTGGAAGCTGGGCGCGTTCTCGCGCGCGGCGTCCGTGACCACGCTCAACCAGATGGTGCAGGAGCTGGACAGCGTGCAGCGCAAGCTGCGCTCCGTGCAGGACCTCACCGCCACGCTGCGCCTCAAGGCCGAGGAGCTCAACAGCGGTAACTCATTTTTCTTATATTTAACCCAAATAAAGTGCTTGAAATTCTTGGATTGTTTTCAAATGTTGTCCTGATAATACTGACATTACATTGACGTTTGGTTTAGTTACCAATTTCTATCATATAAGCGTGTTGATAATTCAACGACCGCTGCTAGCGGCAGCAAAGTCAGTTTGTATGATGTTAAAAAAAACCGCTCGTTACAACGATTCCGTGCCCTGTGATTTTATTGAAGCTGCATCAATACTTCCACAAGTTAAACTAACGAAGCGAAATTTGTTCGGCACCAAAAAGAACCAACGCCATTTATCCCGCCAGCGACGAACTACTAACGAAATCCTGCATCGCGGTATCAGAGTTTTCCGTGCGACTTGAACATATACAACAGTCCGCATATCAAATATCGGGCAGTTGCCCACCGGACACAACAACCGTCTGGTCAGAGGATCCTCCCTTTTCAATGGAGGTTTGCGGGACTTACACCCTGTACCGAATACCTTCATAAAGCCCTTTTTCTCTTTTCACCATATACAATTATAATCTATGATCTTGTCTCTCTTATTGCATGCTGAAGTAGCTGAAATTGTATGTTGCAGTGGCATAGAATATACAGTATTTTAACATATACAGATTCATTTGATAGATTATAGAGTCCAGCAACGCAAAAAATAGTACAAATTACAATAGTAGGTAAAAGAGTACTGCTCGCAATCCCGATGACTGTATATATATTTGAAACGTTGACGTGCAGGTCTCCGAAAAGTGAAGAACCAGCTGCTGCAGACGCTGGCCAAGTGCGACCAGCCCAAGTGCCGCGCGCTGCAGGAGAAGTACAAGATCGGCCAGCTCGACACCGAGATCCAGTACAGCCAGGTACCGTCCGCTGACACATTCTCGTCGCGCCCTTCTCTATTAATTGTATCTCATGTATTGTTTACTAATATAGTGCTATGTTTTACGCTAACATGGATAGATGCTGGACAAATATTTCCCCACCGTGAGTATCGATAATTCTATCAAAATGGAAATAATCTTGTTGAACTGCTGTTACTTTCTTGTTACTAATTGCTATTTATATTATCTACTAGCACTTCGTCCGCGCGGAGTTATTAGATATTCACTCACATGCATTTTATTAATTACTCAGCCATTTTTGCTGCTGCCACGGGGATAAGCGCAACTGTTGTACCCTTTAGCCCGTTGGGGTTTGATTTTGAACAAATCGTTAGATCTGTTTCAAATATTCCACTGTTAGATTGTTTATATCAATTTTCAACTTAATTGAAGCAAGCAGTTAAATCCTGTCATAAAAACTTCATCACCTCTTTTCATCCTTTTAAGTCTCAAGTTCATGGAACCAAGCGTTAAGATTCCTCATAACAAACATTGACACCCCCTAAACCCTCATTTAGTGGTAGTTGTGAAAAACTAATAATGGCAGTATTTATTTGGGTCAGTATTCATGCAAAGTTTAAAGTTTATAAACCGAAGGAATAAGATTTTTCCATAAAAACATCTCCTAAATAGTACATGTAAAAATAATAATGTTAACCTTAATAATTCACTTAGGCTGGTATTCGTGCCAAGTTTCAAGTTTATAAACCGAAGGAGTTATAAGAGAGAGGAAAGAACAATAAGATTTTTCATAATAAAACTTCGACCCCCTATTTCACCCCTTTGCGGAGAGAATTTACTTAAATCCTTCTCTTAGCTGACGTCTTCTGATCATTGTCTACCTTCATGCCAAATTTCATCTTCATAGGTTAAGTCGTTTTTGAGATTTGTGATTAAAATTACCTTTCGCTTTTATATACAAGGAATTAATAAGAATTAAAATAGATGGACAAACATTTAGAAATCATTCAGACCACCAAAATAAGGACAATGGTAAAAAAATAATAAGATAACACATTAGATACTTACAAGAAAAAAAATCAGCTACCTAACGAAAATACAATAAAACGGTTGATAACGCAATGCATAAACACATCCATGTCTTTGTTATCTCATATTGTGATACTACAACAGTGCAGGCGCAGCGCACGTGACCACGTCCAGTACCTACCCATAATGGATGTGTTTATTGTAGTGTGCCGGCAATTTATTATTTTCAGTGTTTTTTTTTTGCTTGGATATCTTTGGTTAGAAGTACTGAAAACGCTGTGTTAAAATTTGTCCGTCTATTTTAATGGAACCTTTTATATAGACTAGCACTTCACCCACGACTTTTTCTGCGCAGATTACGTACAAACAATGTCAACCCCCTACTTCACCCCCTTTACGGGGGTAGTTTCCTAAAATCCTCTCTTAGCAGACGTCTCCTATTTGTACTCTACCTCCGCATTTTCATAGGTCTAGTAGTTTTCGAGATTTCGTAATTAATCAGTGAGTGAATGAATGAATGAATGACCTTTCGCTTTTGTCGTATATGTCGTAGCCGACTAGCTTAATCAGCCGTTTAATTGGCTGCTGAGCTATTTCATTGAACGGCACCGTTAAATCAGCGGCCTAAGTGACATCCCGGCATTTAATTGAGCAGCTAGGCAGATGGCTTGGTTCAATATCCATATCGTCTAATGACTTGCCTAGCCAAGTAGCGGAACAAAGGACACAGGGAGCTCAGGGCACCTCCACACGAATAGGTTAGGTTCGACTCGGCTCCGGCGCCGAGGTTAGAATTGATTGTTGTTTGTATTTAGATTTCCAAAAATTAAAATATTTCAAATATTTTCGTCACACGGTCACCCTATGAATGGCCTACGCATCTGCTAGCCCGCTCAGTAAATGTTGTATTAGACGCATTGGCAGGATGTCTTTTAGACCATTGATCAAACTGCGCCTTCAATGAAATGGCTAGGCAGCCAATTAAACGACTGATTAAGCCAGTTGGCTGTGACTTGTATATAAATAGCTTTTGCCCACGACTTCCTCCGCGCATATCCCGTTCCCGTATAGCGTTTATGAATGTGGCTATCATATATACCAAAAGAATTTTCCAAATCCGACAGATTTGCGCGTTCAAACAAACAAACAAACAAACTCTTTAGCTTTGTAATATTGGTATAGATATTGTGGTCAGTTTGCAAAAAAATCGTATGATCCTTGTATGTTTTTTTACTCTCTACGTTTTAGCACTGATGTGAACAAAACAATAAGATCGGACACATAACCGTCAAAATAATGTTGTCACAATAAAACCATATTGTTTTACTTACAACTATTTGATCTCAAAATCCACCCATACTGCTAGAACGTAACGACTTATGCTACTGTCCGTCTGCTGACGGCTCGGGAACCGTAACGAGGATTGAGTTGGAGTATGTGACAGATGCCGGACGTGTCGGAGCTGCTGAACAACGTGACGGCGCTGCTCGACAGCGGCATCAAGGAGGACATGGCGGAGGGACAGCGCGTGTTCAACGACATCCAGCGCAACATCCAGCGCTCCATCGACGAGCGCATGCCCGACGTGTCCCGCTCGCTCGGCAGCGTAGGTACGTACGCACGCACACGCACGCGCGAGCGGCGCTGCGGCAGCGTGTACTAACTGCACGTGTCGGTCGCAGGGGACAAGCTGAAGCAGCTGTCGGCGAAGGTGACGGAAATACTGGACGCGGCGGATCAGCGGCTGCTGGCTTACGAGAAGTACGTGGACGACTACGACCGGCTGTACGCCGAGTACGGGCCCTACCGCCGCTACGCCGCGCTCGCCGCCTCCATTGCGCTCCTGCTGGTAACCACTCACTCACTCGCTAACTCACTCACTCACTCACTCACTCACTCACTCGCTAACTCACTCACTCACTCGCTTACTCACTCACTCACTCGCTTACTAACTCACACACTCACTTACTCACACACTCACTTACTCACTCACTCACTCGCTAACTCACTCACTCGCTTACTCACTCACTCACTCGCTAACTCGCTAACTCACTCACTCGCTTACTCACTCACTCACTCGCTTACTAACTCACTCACTCATTCACTCACACACACAATAATTCGCTCACGAATGAGTGAGTGAGCGAGTAACACACTCACTCATTCGCTCAAATCTCTCATTTCATTGCAATCAAAGTTCACAAATGGATAAAACACAATCGAGCAAGAAATCCTCATGGAAATCCTCCACCCTGGGGCGGGTGGAGGGGTCTGTCAGACTCTTACTGACTAAAACCACCTCGGTGTTCCATCTCCCACCTACGCCGGGGATCGCGGGAACGTATGCGACTTCCGCAATCCCCGGCTGAATCGAGCAAGTACTAGGCCAAGGTTTGCCCAACCGCAGCTCCGAAGGATCGCATTTGGATTAGTCCGTTCACAGCGGAGTAGCTGACGGTAGTCATTTGAAATATTATTCCCCTATTCTTAATGCCACGCCATGATTAGACTAAGACTGTGTGCTGTGTATAAATGTAAGGAAAACAACTTGTATGTATAAATAAATAAAAATATTAATTGCAAAACATAAAAGAAACAATATAATCCGTGAAATAGGTTATACATTTTATAAATTTCTTAAAATCTGTGAACTTTCTTTGGACATTTTGATCTGGATAAATGTATTTTCGACTATCAGCTTTGTGAAAACAAGTACAGTATTATACTGTATAACATATTTCAGAGTTGATATTAACTTCTGGCTCAGTGGCTCCTTCGGACCCAATGTGGACTATCTATGAACCCAAAATTTTGTTGTGCGTCCTTGCACGCAGCTCTCAGGCCCTCAGAACGTGTCACGTAAGGAGGCCATGCGTCTGGGCATTTATTAAGTTCGTCCTCCGAGCTCTGTTACGTAGTGACCCAAATATTTTGTTTGCTTCAACTTTTGTACCGTGCAACGTTACCGATGCAACACACAGTGCCGCTACCCATGTTAAAGACTGAACATCATGAAGTGTTTTGTAGAAGTAACACATATGTTTTTGTCAGATCACGTTGATGCTGACGATGGGGCTGATGTGCGGCGTGTGTGGCAAGCGGCCCGACGTGTACGGCGCCAGCGACTGCTGTAACAAGGGCGCCGGCTCCAAGTGTCTGCTGTGGTACGTACCTACACACTACACGCTACACACGTGTACGGCGCCAGCGACTGCTGTAACAAGGGCGCCGGCTCCAAGTGTCTGCTGTGGTACGTACCTACACACTACACGCTACACACGTGTACGGCGCCAGCGACTGCTGTAACAAGGGCGCCGGCTCCAAGTGTCTGCTGTGGTACGTACCTACACACTACACGCTACACACGTGTACGGCGCCAGCGACTGCTGTAACAAGGGCGCCGGCTCCAAGTGTCTGCTGTGGTACGTACCTACACACTACACGCTACACACGTGTACGGCGCCAGCGACTGCTGTAACAAGGGCGCCGGCTCCAAGTGTCTGCTGTGGTACGTACCTACACACTACACGCTACACACGTGTACGGCGCCAGCGACTGCTGTAACAAGGGCGCCGGCTCCAAGTGTCTGCTGTGGTACGTACCTACACACTACACGCTACACACGTGTACGGCGCCAGCGACTGCTGTAACAAGGGCGCCGGCTCCAAGTGTCTGCTGTGGTACGTACCTACACACTACACGCTACACACGTGTACGGCGCCAGCGACTGCTGTAACAAGGGCGCCGGCTCCAAGTGTCTGCTGTGGTACGTACCTACACACTACACGCTACACACGTGTACGGCGCCAGCGACTGCTGTAACAAGGGCGCCGGCTCCAAGTGTCTGCTGTGGTACGTACCTACACACTACACGCTACACACGTGTACGGCGCCAGCGACTGCTGTAACAAGGGCGCCGGCTCCAAGTGTCTGCTGTGGTACGTACCTACACACTACACGCTACACACGTGTACGGCGCCAGCGACTGCTGTAACAAGGGCGCCGGCTCCAAGTGTCTGCTGTGGTACGTACCTACACACTACACGCTACACACGTGTACGGCGCCAGCGACTGCTGTAACAAGGGCGCCGGCTCCAAGTGTCTGCTGTGGTACGTACCTACACACTACACGCTACACACGTGTACGGCGCCAGCGACTGCTGTAACAAGGGCGCCGGCTCCAAGTGTCTGCTGTGGTACGTACCTACACACTACACGCTACACACGTGTACGGCGCCAGCGACTGCTGTAACAAGGGCGCCGGCTCCAAGTGTCTGCTGTGGTACGTACCTACACACTACACGCTACACACGTGTACGGCGCCAGCGACTGCTGTAACAAGGGCGCCGGCTCCAAGTGTCTGCTGTGGTACGTACCTACACACTACACGCTACACACGTGTACGGCGCCAGCGACTGCTGTAACAAGGGCGCCGGCTCCAAGTGTCTGCTGTGGTACGTACCTACACACTACACGCTACACACGTGTACGGCGCCAGCGACTGCTGTAACAAGGGCGCCGGCTCCAAGTGTCTGCTGTGGTACGTACCTACACACTACACGCTACACACGTGTACGGCGCCAGCGACTGCTGTAACAAGGGCGCCGGCTCCAAGTGTCTGCTGTGGTACGTACCTACACACTACACGCTACACACGTGTACGGCGCCAGCGACTGCTGTAACAAGGGCGCCGGCTCCAAGTGTCTGCTGTGGTACGTACCTACACACTACACGCTACACACGTGTACGGCGCCAGCGACTGCTGTAACAAGGGCGCCGGCTCCAAGTGTCTGCTGTGGTACGTACCTACACACTACACGCTACACACGTGTACGGCGCCAGCGACTGCTGTAACAAGGGCGCCGGCTCCAAGTGTCTGCTGTGGTACGTACCTACACACTACACGCTACACACGTGTACGGCGCCAGCGACTGCTGTAACAAGGGCGCCGGCTCCAAGTGTCTGCTGTGGTACGTACCTACACACTACACGCTACACACGTGTACGGCGCCAGCGACTGCTGTAACAAGGGCGCCGGCTCCAAGTGTCTGCTGTGGTACGTACCTACACACTACACGCTACACACGTGTACGGCGCCAGCGACTGCTGTAACAAGGGCGCCGGCTCCAAGTGTCTGCTGTGGTACGTACCTACACACTACACGCTACACACGTGTACGGCGCCAGCGACTGCTGTAACAAGGGCGCCGGCTCCAAGTGTCTGCTGTGGTACGTACCTACACACTACACGCTACACACGTGTACGGCGCCAGCGACTGCTGTAACAAGGGCGCCGGCTCCAAGTGTCTGCTGTGGTACGTACCTACACACTACACGCTACACACGTGTACGGCGCCAGCGACTGCTGTAACAAGGGCGCCGGCTCCAAGTGTCTGCTGTGGTACGTACCTACACACTACACGCTACACACGTGTACGGCGCCAGCGACTGCTGTAACAAGGGCGCCGGCTCCAAGTGTCTGCTGTGGTACGTACCTACACACTACACGCTACACACGTGTACGGCGCCAGCGACTGCTGTAACAAGGGCGCCGGCTCCAAGTGTCTGCTGTGGTACGTACCTACACACTACACACGAATTTTTTTATTGTTTTAATAGAGCTAACTACCACGTGAGTTTGTAAACTCCAAAACCGGACATACTGTGTAATACTCTATAATAGTCTATAAACGATTTCAGTACCTTCTGTAAGCATGCAGACCAGTTGTAAGAGGCTAAATATTCGCCAGTAACGCTGTAAGTGTAGCAATGAGTACAAGCGCAAATGTGATAATTAAATGGTTTGCAGCTTAGCTATTAAGCTTACGTTATTAAGGGACTAAATTAAGTCTACAATAACATTTTATATTTGTCTGAGAATGTGAGTGAGGTCTGGTGACCCTGGGATCTTACTCTATTAATCTCGCCTCTCGTCATGTTTCGCCTACTTGTCAAAAATGTCTTTTAACCAATTAAAATGTCAAGTTAATCGAATTAACTAAAACGGTGGTTTGTTGTGTGCAGCGGCATCTTCCTGATCTTCCTGCTGGGCAGCATCGTGACGGCGGTGATGCTGGCGCACTTCCTGTTCGGCGTGGCCTCCACGCGCTTCTTCTGCGACCCGCTCACGTGAGTCACTACACATTTAGTGAACAGACATGTTCTCTTGGAAAACTTACCCAAATCCACCGCAACAAAGAATGTTATCGTCTGTAATTTAGTTCAAGTGATGTGTGTTCCGCAGGGAGCCGCGCGGCAACCGGCTGTTCCAGGACTTCGACAAGATGGTGGACTTCGAGATGGTCGTGTTCAACTCGCGCGCCGACCCCAACTTCACGCTCACCAGCGCCGTGCTGGCGTGCCACGCCAACCGCACCGTGTACCGGGTACGTGTGCCCAGTACCTACGTCACTCTCTGCCCTCCCACACTCTCTGCCCTCCCACACTCTCTGCCCTCCCACACTCTCTGCCCTCCCACACTGCTTGTTTCTCTATAGCTTCACAGGTTTTCGCACAAGGTGGTTAGTTTTTGATTTTGGGTTTTAAGAGATATTAATTGGCACAAATGCCATACTGAAGTTAGTGTAAAATTTTAGTTTTGTCTTAATACTTTCGTTTCTTCCTTTTTTGGAAGAGCTATCATTACGCTCTAATAGCTAGCATTTCGCTCCTTCTGCGGCAGTCGGGTAAACAATAGCAATAGCCTCGGTCGTGTTAACTGTTGAATAAGTCAGTCAGTTAGAAGTAGATCTATTTAGGCCCATAGTCGGCTTGCAAGGCCGAACCGTTACAACATTCATTTGTAAAAAATGAGAGCTTTCCTTTGGTGACACTTTCGTATGGTGTAATAGAACAGGGTCTGTTTTTTTTTTCAAATAATTTGTTGCAATGAATGGCTAGTAATACCGATTTTTCAAAAAATCCAATAATAGAGTTAGAGTTTTCAACAAACTCGGGCTCGAGACTCTTTTCAGTGTTTTTCGATATTCTATACTTTAAAAATTCACCCCGAACCAATGAACCATTATTTGACATGTAGTGACGGCCCATCTACCGTTTATAACCCAGCAATAGGGTAACATAATACCCCTTGGCAGGATTGCTGCCTGATTTTCTGGCCTCTGAGTACTCGAAACGACTGACAAATGACTGCTGTGACCAACGGCCTAACGTGCTTTCCAAGACTGTCTCGCGTATGTAATGACATCAGTCAGCGAAACGCGACGCCGCCATTTCGTGTGCAGTAGTTTATAGTTTTCAATTTATTGTAATGAGTATTATATATAGTTATTGTTTATGTTATGGGCCCTAGATGCCTGAAATAAAGGATTAAATTAAATGAATGAGTCACCTACCTACGTACTGACCTCGGCAAGCGTTCATCGAAGTCATCACGAGTCGATCTCCTGATATCAGTTCGGCACGAGCGCCTCTCTTGCCCGCGTACGCCAAACCTATTCAATATCCGCTAAGTAAAGACTTAGCGGTTCGTGTCAATCGTTAAAAGACGCAGAGGTCGGCTGAGGTGTTAAATTCGTTAGATGTTGAACAATCGAGGTCCATAACGAATGTGATCGCAGACGCTGCACCTGTGGCGCTTCTTCAACGTGAAGCAGCTGCGCGCCGACATGCTGGCTGCGCTGGCGGCGCGGCGGCCGGCGCCCGAGCCGCTGCTGCCGCGCGGCGCCGGGCCCGTGCGCATCCTGCGCGCCGGCGCCGCGCTCAAGCTGCGCCGCCTCGCCGACACCGGCCTGTCCGACTTCGACTTCGACAGGATCCTCGACGCGGTCAGTACTGCCTCCTGCCTCTCCTGGCGCACGAGAATGTTTACATTCTCTTTACATTTTCATTATACTATTAACGTGATTCATCTTTTCAGAATTTTTCGTACTTTTATATCATACTATTTCATACTTGAATTTGTGTTCGCGCCCTTCGTTATAAGCGACCCCTAAAACTTCTAAATGACACCCATAGTGAGGAAAAAAATTGGTTATTTTCGCTCCGTTTATAATTATTTCGGAAATACACGCAGCCCGAATCACACACTTTCGAATGTTGATGGCTTTATCGTAGAAGCAATGTCTTATTAACAAATTATCGAGAGTTTTTAATCTTTCTCTCTCTCGAGATATTTAATTTACAAAAAAATTCGGTAGCATAATTATGTAAATCTAATTTTAAAGATTTCAAGGTGGCCAAAATTCTTATTTTTACTAATATCGTTTATTTGAGGTTTCTGTGGGTGCCGATACCGCATATTTAGTTATTGTCCAAGTCAGTCTGTATGAAAATATTGAAAGGACAGTGTGGATCGTCGCTGACGTGTGGTCGTTTGCAGCTGGAGAGCAACATGACGTCGCTGGCGCTGGACCCGCTGGCGGCGCAGCTCAACAGCACGGCGCGCTCGCTGCAGCAGCCGCTGTTCAGCGCCGAGGCCGCGTCGCTGCGCCGCGCCTCCGCCGCGCTGGCCGCGCTGCAGCACGACGTGCTGCGCCCCATGACGGACATCTCCGCGCGCCTCAACGTGCGTGCCCACACACACACACACACACACACACCCCGCACACCGCCGACACACTCGTGACGTTGCACTGTCGTGTTGCAGAGCACCGCCCGCGAGCTGCGCGACGACCTGCGCTTCAACCACTCGTCGCTGAAGGAGGCGGTGAGGTTCCTGGTGCACGAGACCACGGAGGGCGAGGCCTTCCTCAACAACATGGGCGGCTTGACCTGGCAGAACGTGAGTCTTGCCTAGTGCGCATTGATCATTATTCTCTTGCTCTACTGTTTAATAAATCTGTCGAAAATTATAACAGGAAGCAATGCGGCGGCTCACATTATCCGCAGATAATACAAAAAGTATATATACCAGCATTTAACAGAATATTTTCATAGATATATTGACAAGATACCGTTATAATGTTAATGCCTTTAAACAGTTCCTTGGAGTATCGCGACCACGGAGATTGTAATTGTCTCTACTCTCTGCAGAGTCAATTTTTTTATATTTATTCAAGAAAGTTAAATGAAAAAAAAATGCATATTGTTTGTTAAACTGCTGTACAGTTTGTCGGCAGTGTTCTCGTGGATACAGTTTTATGATATCCAAGTACTTATTGACTACCTTATACTATGGGTATACATAGACGTAAAGTCGAAACAAAAAGGGATACACACACTAAATATCCAATAATCTAATAATGGCACGCAAGCACACAATCGCCCCGGGTCGATGACGCGTTGTGTTCCACGCGCGCCTCAAAGAGATGTCAGCATAGGAGATGGGGCCCGCTAGGGACAGAGCCTGCCAGGGTATAGGGATTCGTTCAAAAGAGTCACTGTGGCCCTGGAACGCAAATGGCTTTAGAAGGAACACTGATGGGTTTTAGTTAGTAAGAGTCTGACACGCCCTTCCGCTTCGCCCAGAGCGGAAGAAGTCATTTGATGATTTCCCATACTTAAAAAAAAAGAAAGCACACAATCGTCCCCGGCGGAGGACACAAGCAGGGCCACACGCCCGCCTCCACTACACAACTAGGTTCTTACGCTAAGGTAAGGACATAAACCTAAATAATGCTTACGCAGGACATTTTTTAGGACATTTTCAGAAACTGCTTCAGTTGTAATTTGCGTAGGTAACTCATTTAATAATGTTCGAATTAGCCATCGCTGCGTCCTTTGACCAAAATAATTCTTTACTTTAGGGACTAAATATTTGTTTATTTGCGTCGCTTTACGGCACTCTCTTAATTTTGTGTTCATTTTTATTGTGGTGTGTCCTAACATTATAATTATCTTTACTTTTTCCTGTATATTCTACAAATTTTAAATAATTTTTCGTACTCCTTATTAGTTGTCTTTAGTTGCCTTGTTTTAAGAGTCTGATTTGCTATTTTTTATTTTGTTTAAATGTACCGGAAACGTCAGTCCATAAGCAACCAACCCGTAATTTATTGTTGCATCTGCGAGTGCGTGGTAAAGAATGTACAGTGTTCGCGTTTCCCTAGTACTGAACGAAATCTACTATACGCAGTATCTACATGTGCGTCCTAAGCAAATGTTTCATCGATTGTTAGTCCTAGGTACTTGTAGTTCGCTACGCGCTCAACACACTCACACTAACAGTTTGCCTTGTTATCATGAAGGCGTTCATACGAGTGGCCCTTTACTGAGATATAGGCATTCTTAGCTACACGGTTATACGGCGACGATATCAACATACATTTGGTTTTATTTAAATTGATAAGAATGCCATTATCGTGCGCCCATTTAACTAAATTATCCAAATCTTGCATTGCGGGCTGGATCAGTTCACAGTCCCGGCCACTATATGCCAAGCACGTGTCGTCTGCATACATATAGGTATTACAATTTTTGATGACATTGACCATACTATTGACGTGCATGATATACCCAATCGGTCCATAAACTGACCCGCTCGGCAAATAGAAACGATTTCTGAAGACCGTCCACATAGTAAGAGGTAGTAAGACATGATACTATCAAATAAGCTAAAATAGACTAAACTCGCGGTATCAATGTATACAGCAGTAGTAAATACTAAATTGTGCGGATTTTACTAACAGCATATGGTGCTGAACTTAGCCGTTAAATAAGGACCCCATTGTAGCCTTGAGTCAAGCGTTATCTCCAGGAAAACTGTATATTGGACGAATTCTATATTCTCTTTGTTTACTACTATACCTCACTACTTTTTGATATTAGGTAAGGCAAATGCTTAGCTATAAAACTAAATTATTAGCTGTGAACCAATTTTAGACCTGTAGTTGGGCATTATTTACTTCATCAATATTATTTTATACGTTTATTATCTTAAAAATCAAAGATTCGTCAGCAAACAACACTATATTAAGATTGATTTGCAATAAATAGGGCAGATTATTTATATAAAAATATGAAGAGAATAAAATAGAAAAAAGGACCCAAAATTAAGCCCTGAGGAACCTCAAATGCTTCACACAATCAAAATCCTTCGACTGGTTCGAGAAGACAAACCGGGTCATATTCAATTTGTTTTGCAATAAATAGGGTAAATCATTGACATACAATTGAAATAAGAAAGGACCTAAAATGATCCATCCAGTTACCCCCGTTTTCACGTTTAATCCCGACGAATTGATACCGTTTATTTTAGTATTTGCTGTCTATCATTCAAGTACGATTTTACAAAGTTAAACGCTTTTTTGCCTAGTCCGTAATGATCAAGTATCATGAGTAATGTTTCGTGATTTACACAATCAAACATCTTCGACAGGTCGGCTAAAACGCCATAGGCATCTCGTGCCGCTTCTCGATCATTAACGGTGTGTTTAATTACTTTGTGTTTATTTAGTGCTAGTGTACAATCCTCAGGTCCTGGGATTATCTGTAGATAATCTCGAAATAACGGGTATAGATGTAGTAACCGGCATCTAAATTTCTAACTCTACCATACCTCCTTGCGATGTGATTGTAATTGAGATGCGAGTTTTCTTAAGTCATAGAGGGAGGCTAGAAGAAACTAGGCTTTTATGGATAATTCCTCAGACTGCGTTTTAAAAGCGTCGGCTCATGTATGTGTGTTCCTTTCAAAGTTGGTAGAGCTGAATAGTGTTGGTCTGGTGAAATGTTGAGTTCAATTATTTTTGAAAGGGCCCCGGCGGTTGGGACCGGTCATGTCTTAGCTGCCAACTTATTCTTTTTTATTTTCTCTGGTGTTATTGATATACATGATGAGCTTTGATAACCGTATGTTCACGTGGGGGGGGGACGAGCGAATTCCTCTGTAGTAGTCAAGTTCGTTTCATCGGGCGCAGGTGACGTCGGGCATCATGGACTTCGTGGCGGAGCAGGCCAGCAGCTTCCTGTGGTCGCTGTCGGAGTCGCTGATGGAGAGCGCGGCGCGCTGCGGGCCGCTGTCCAACGCCTTCAACACCACGCGCGACGCCTTCTGCCACAAGACGCTCATGCCCGTCGTAAGTCACATGCCACCGACTATATTCTATTATGGAGACAAAGACTGGAATGAACTTTCTTATTTCAACTAGACGTCTGCTTCATTTGTGTCGATGTATTAAGTGAACACAAATGTATCAAACATCTCATGTTTTTCCGATTTCATGACTGGTCTAAAATTCAAAATGATTCACTTGACAAGGATGAGCACAATGACCCCTTCAGAGGTTTATATGTTAGATCAAACTGGGTGGTACATGTTGCGGGGCGTGGTGTTACAGCACGGGTTCTGGATCTCGCTAAGTTGGTGCGTGCTGCTGCTGCTGCCGCTGCTGCTGGTGGCGCAGCGCCTGGCGCGCCTGTACCGGCGCGCGGAGCCCTACCCAGGCCCGCTTGTGGACGCGTGAGTACACCCCTCACACCTACACACACACACACCACACTACACCAATCTCCATAGAATCGACACGTTCCGATTTCAGTTCCTGTTTAATTTTTCGGTCTCTTTCTGTGTTATATAAGATTTGATAAACGACTGAACGTGTTGATTCTCAGAGGAACAGTCTCAACGATCTGTGTGCCGAGCCGCGATCACAGAGCGTGCAACAGTCAGCGAGCCGCGATGGTGGAGACTGTTCTTTCTCCTTCATACAATGCTGTAACGCCGAATCGACACTGCAGCATAAAATTACGCGTTTATCAATTTTGACGACAACTCCCAGTAAATAAATCGTCACTAAGGTGGCAACCATCAAATTGTCACATTAACGTGTTCGTTTTATGACGCACCAGTGACTTGCAACCGTACAAACAATTCATTCCCCTGACCTCAAATAAATAGATTTCTTACCATCAATCCTAGATTATGAACAAAGTTATTGTTGGGCTGAGCAGTGCCTCTGAACATTGTGTGAAGGAGTCATTACAAAAACAAATATCTAATGTTACTTTCAGGCTTGATTGTTTTATGATACATACTGACTGATGTTCTATAATCCTACGACTGATACTACTTGAAACACATCAAGCTTGAATAGTACACGAACGAGGCAAACACATTAGTTATAGTATAATGTGCTTCCCTTATTTATTTTGTTGGTTACAACCGCGGATAATGGTTTCCCACTTTTCAAACTTATTACTAATACTATTACAGTAATAAGGAAAATGCAAGTCATTCGCACTTAAATTGTTAAAAAAAGCAGCCGACATACCCAGGAAATGTATTAAAAGCAGTGAAAGGTGGTCCAATGCCACTGTCCGCGGTTGTACCTTACGTTGTATCTGTCATAGGACTTGGTTGAACCTGACACCCGCGGTTGAAACACGTTGCTGAACAGTGTGAACAGCTTCAATCATTCATATATGGCTCTTTGGTTAATATTAACCGATATTTTTGTTTCTGAAGCACATTGCAATCACAATATTATAAGTCTTGTAGTCGTTTCCGCCTACTGATGCAGTGGTACCGTAGTCATTTGTGTTGTGACATCAGTATTGTGATTGCAATGAGATGTGTAAGCTAAGAGATCATCCATCGACCATCGTCATGTTGTGGAGTCGCGTGCAGCCGCCGCCCGCGTGCTGAGCACGTGTCGCGCACGTGTCGCGCACGCGTCGCGCACGTGTCAGCGCTGCAGGCGACTCCCGTACTTCTCAGTTGTTTGGTTTCGTTTCTGTTTGAGTTCGACTAATTTTCAACGTTTAGTTTGTTGGTTTTGTTTGAGAGCTGTGTTAACATTGATTTCATTATTTGTAATGAGTTTGTCGGTGTGTCTGTCCGTTATGTTTGGGTTAGTTGTGCACCCTCCGGCGCCGCAGAGCGCCAGTAGAGCAGTTTATGTTTTAATACTACTTTACTTTGTCCAACTTTATGTTGTCGTATAATTGACATTGGATCAGTAACAAGCTGTCCGTCACCTGCTCGAGTCAAATCCTAAAGACACTATTTTATTTAGCATAGAGCCGCTACACAGGATGGTATCAATGTCCAAATATACTTCGACCTCTAATACTGTTCCAATTTTGATTATGACATTAACACAAACTGGTTTAATTTCTTATTTTTCTGTCGCCAAGCAAAACTGGTTCTTATTTGTTTTGTAAGCAAAGCATAAAGTTAAATATTTTCGTTTGTACAACGGAACATAGAACGAGTGTAGTCACTCTGTTGAGTAGGTGCTGCGGTTGAAGAGCTATCGCTGCGTCGAAGACAAACTGTTCGTGCAGGAGAAACCGACCACATGTCTATTACAAAGACTAACAATTTAAATAAACACAATGGCGAGTAGCATCTTCTGGCTTCCCTTAACTTTTTTTACGACATAACGAATAAAATATGTGCTTAGAGTTTGTTTTATTATTATGTTTTTTTGTTGGTTTGTTCACTTCACCGCCATCCAGCGTAGTGACATCGAGGATTTATTAGTGATGAGCTGAGCTAACATATCTGACTGCTCTATGACAGCGTTTATCACTTCTACTAATGTGCCAACCGAGCTCGTGTATCACAGTTCAGAGAAAGTCCAAAGTCGATTCTCTGTTTTATTTAAAAACGAAAAAGTAGCAGTATTGTGAAATGAGCTTACCGTGGATGGAGTGTGTGTAGGTAGCGCTCGGCTGTACTCGTGTGTGTTGTCGGCAGCGAGTATGAGCCGATGTGCGCGCGCGCCTGCCTGCGGTGACGCGCCGCCTCGCCCGGTAACTGCGTGAGCGTGACGTCACAGCGGCGCGGCCTGTGCTCTTCGACCGATAGCAGCTTGCACGATGTTCCCCGTAGTGTCGTGGAAATCGCACTGTTCATTGGACAAACGCCTACAACTAAATCCTAAATTAAACTTGTAGAAAATCATTTTACATATTTATGGACTTATTAAAATTAAAAAAGACACGGTGTGCTCTAATGAACACTGCAGATTGTCAGTATCGTCGTCGTGTTATTGTTGTATGGCTGTGAGCAGGAGCCTGTACAGTTGTGCTAGTGCGAGGCAGGCATGCATCGCTATCGCATTCGTAGCTTGCGGTCGCGGGTTACGCGATGTATCGCTTGGTCGTAACCCGCTATGTAATGGACACGAGTAGAGTTCACTTTTTATTTGCAATGTTGTAAATATACTAGTTGTGTTGTTTGTATGTCGTTACGCTTCGATACGTCCCGGCAGTAGTTCAACTATTATTGGTAAACAGTCTATTCGGAGGCAGGCACACGAAATGAACGAGCAGGTCTACACTACAAGAAGGTCTAAACACAAGCTTTATCATTGGAAGCTTGATTAGCAATTGGTTCAATATTACGAGCACTAGTTGTCGTGAGCAGTGTGATCGTGATTGGCTGCGAGTCTCAGCTCGCGTACGGTCGCGTGACGTCACAGCACAGCCGCGTGCTGAGCGCACCGTCCATGACCCTCAGTCAGTTTTTTTAGTTTGTTAGTTTCGGTTCCTTATTTTTATTATTTTTGTTGTATCATCCAGTCACACCCTTCATAACATTTAGAAATTGTACGTAGAAAGTAAATGTCATACATGAACCACATTAACAGTAGTGTCAACTTAGGTATGCTAAATACATATTTAAAACAAGGATTGTTGATGCAACATTTTGAACAGAAACTGTTAAGTAGTTTTCGCGCCAACATCCATCCTACGATTTAGTGATATAAATACTTAGATACCAAATTCACATGAGTTATAGTGTAAGTTATAATGTTTTAGAATACATTAATTTCACGGTAGATCTTTAGGCGTCACAATTCCATACTGTCGAGGTGTTTGTTCCCCGAATGCCCCCCACCTGTTCCCGATAGTGTAGCGTCACGGTGAGCTGGTAGAACGTTGCGCCGGTTAGTGAGTGGTAGCGCTGACTGAGTGTCTGTTGTCTGTTGCAGCGAGTATTTGTATGACGCGTACGCGGACCGCGATAACGTACCCCTTGCCAAGTAAGTGCCCCGCGCGCCCCGTGCTTGTGTCCCCGTGCCTGTGTCCCCGTGCCTGTGTCCCCGTGCCTGTGTCCCTGTGCCTGTCTGTGCCCGCACCGCTACCGCGCGCGTGCACGTCCTGCGTGCGCGCCCGCATGCATGATATTACAGCTTTTTATTTTCTGTTCTAATTCACAATGTGTATGTGCCTAAAGTAACGATCTCCTTTGTAAATACGATGTAGCGGTGAATGAACGAGTACCCTCGTTGTAATTTAGTAAATAATGATATCTTGTACAAACATGTAGGATGTGTTAAACAGCATGTGAAGGACGTAGCATGGTGCTGTACCCGTACTAACAGTTAGGCACGTCGTGTGAGCGCATGATCATGTCACTACAGACTCTGTTAGCGTTCTGTTCAGTTGTTTTAGTTCGTTTCATTTTGTTCATATTATTTTAACGACGGTCGGTCAGGATCACACTATACAGTCGCACGACTCGAGGCCGGCTCGAGCGTCAAGTGTTATCGGTAGATAAACTGTGCTCGTTCTCAACTTGTCACGATATTTTTTCGACGACAATGAATTAAAAGATGTTTATTTTAGCGACGCACGATCTCGCTGTTTTGAGCTGTCGGTTTATCTACCGGTAACGAACCGGTCCGAGTTTCGCTTCGGGACACTAAACATTGTGGTCGCGCGCGCGCAGCGGCTCCAAGCGCAGCACGCTCGACATCGAGGGCAAGATACAGGAGTGGCGCGAGCGCAACCAGCCCTCCGCACCGCCCCTGGAGCCGCCCGGGGGGCCACCCGGCGGGCCGCCCGGGGGGCCACCCGGCGCGCCCGTGGCGGCCACGCGCCTGCTGCTGGCGGGCGACGACGTGGTGTGCCAGCTGGTGCCGCCGCCCGCGCTGCTGGACGACCTCAAGACGCGCCTCGACCAGAAGGACGAGGACAACGAGTCCGGCATCCACGAGTCCGAGTAACTGCCGCGCACACCCGGCCCGGGGGGGGGGGGGAGGGCGGCTCTCATATAATTGTATAAGTTTTTATTACAAGATGTCACGTGATGATAGATGGTGTGCGACGCCTGCACCCTCCCCCCGCCACGCGTGGCCTGCGTGGCGTGTAGTCACGTTGGCCGCGTTGTTCCACACACGGTGACGTCAGTTGTAGTCACGTCGTAACAAGATCATATGTGTTAACAATTATGTGAGTTCAGTTGAAGGATGCCGCAGGGTTGATTTAGCCAACACATAAAATTTCGACCAATTTTTAGTAGTTAAAAAAAATGGATTTGTCTTCCGTCGTTAGCAGTTTTTTATGAGAGTTTTATTGTTTAACTTTCAGATGTCGTTTGTACCTAAGTACATTTTGATAAAAACACTTTAAAAATCCAGGATTTTAAGGTCTTGTAGAATCTAGGCCAAAGCATATTTAAAGCTGTCCATTTTACTAATTAATTCATATCAGTCGTTATATCTGCAATCTGCATAACTATGAATGTAAAACATTGTTAGCTCACGACATAGGATAGCATAGCTAGGCTTCGCTTCATCGTTTCGAACGAGAACGTCCATTCGCTCCGTATACAACCGCTTCTGCCTCGCCTGCTGTTTGTGACAAACATTGGTGACACGTGACGAAGGCTACTACTACACTAGACAAAAATCTATTGAGAAGCACATCATTTCATAATGCTTTGGAAATGTATTTTGCATCTATTTACACTACATTCTTGAGCTCGGTATACTATTATCCAAACATAAAGAAAGTAGTCGTTTCATATACATTAACTGCCGCTCATAGATGACTGAAAACTGTTTTCTAGCCGAATCAAAGTCGACAGTCGACACGGCCTGTCGAATAAGATCAGCCAATATTTGTCCAAACATTTGAACCCTTTTGTATACTATATTGCAACGCTGGTACAAGATATATTGATCTCTCTATTTTGTATATCGTGGTAGAGTAGCGTGCGCTCGCGTGCACGATAGCTAAGTAAGTCCACATTTTGTGCTTTATCGTGATATCGAATGCGTATGTTTGGCAGCACTGCCCTCGAGTGCCACTAGCTAGGAACTTATTGTACTTTACAACGTTTAGGCGTAATAAACTATAAAACATATTTGGAACGCTTTTAAGAAAAGCAAGTTTAATATAAGAATGATTATAAAATCGAATAGGTACTTTCTTGAATTTTTGCTAATATTTATTCCCATTTTTATGCATTTGGAATTTTTAACGAATAAGTGTTTGGTAGGTAAGTTAATTTATACGAAACATTGTAATGGTAGATTTTTCACGTGTTTCTATTTATTCAATATTGGTATTGTTAACTGTATCCAAGTAAGTATATTGGGATTTAATAATAAATACAAATAATAATATGAAGTAATCGGAACGCGCGCACTGCAGTGAATTGACGTAGTTACATAATGACAGTAAGAAACAGTTTGTACATAGAAGTGGTCTCAGCCGCGCGCGGCGCTGCTCTGTCAGGAGCTGCTTCATTCGGAATGGCTCACACCCCTTGTAGCCATACAACTGATCATTGGATACCGCAAAAGGCATTTTAGCTTTCTGTCACAGTGCACAGTCCTGTCTTAAACACATTGAACTATAATCCATAAAACAAAACGAGGTTTTTGATGTGAGGTCAGCGCCGGCCCGCCAGCTGTTCACCACACAATACTCAGTCATCATGAATATAATACACAAATTTATTAATAATAAATATATCATAATATAAGGTTGTAGTCATTTATCAACATATCCGTGTTTTTACATTTATACCTACATTGTAAGGTAACAATTTTTAGGATAAGCGTGTCGTAGAACAAAGCACGAACATGATCTTGTATAAAGTAAGTGTATGTGTAAGTAAGCACTGCGCAGGCAGCGCTCGTGTGCTCGGAGGTTGCTCGGGCTCGTGTGCTCGGAGGTTGCTCGGGCTCGTGTGCTCGGAGGTTGCTCGGGCTCGTGTGCTCGGAGGTTGCTCGGGCTCGTGTGCTCGGAGGTTGCTCGGGCTCGTGCGCCCGCGCCGGCCGCTGCGGTAACACTCACCACTCTAACCCGATTTACTGACTTCGCTTATATTTAGTGCTTCTCTTTTGTTGACGTATCTGTGTACCTCTTTGTAGTGCGTGTTCTTACCTCCCAGAATATTTGCCCTCTTCAAATGGCGTGGTAATAATATGAAACGTTTGATGTTTCTTTATGTTACGATGCTATGGTTTTGTTTTTACTAGATTGTTTTATGAAAGTATGCACGGTGTCATTGTAGTCGTCTCACAACGGTAGCCCACTTCATCTATCCAATGACTATACTCACATTTGAATGTTTAAATTGAAAATATTATTCATAAATTATCATGACGCATGACATAGTTTGAAACATCCTGTAGCGAGCGCAGTCCGAGCCTTGTGTTCCAAGGACAGTGCGGAATAGAACGGCGACTTTGTTTTGAAACGTAAATATTATTAACGGGGTATTTCATCATTCTAATGCATTATTTATTTTTCTTGTACCTATTATCTTAATTAATTATTAAAAAAAATATGTCAGGTAGGTACATTAAGTGGGCCGCCTTTGTAAGACGACTAAAATGGTAGTGTGTATAAACGTACCGAAAATGATGCATCCCTGTTAGATGTGTAACGACTTGTATTTAGTTTAATACTTTAATAGCGAATGTCGAAACGTCCTTAGCTGAAAGAATGCGGTAGTCTAACGGTGGTTGACAGTTTAGAAAGTTTTTTGATTGAATAGAACAAAATTAGTTTAGATTAAGTTCAAAATGGTTTTACACATTAGTGTCCTTAACCAATTACTCAGTGTGAAACATAAACATGAAAGCAGTGAATTTACGTGGACA
Source organism: Mamestra brassicae (assembly GCA_905163435.1). Lineage (NCBI taxonomy): Eukaryota > Metazoa > Arthropoda > Insecta > Lepidoptera > Noctuidae > Mamestra > Mamestra brassicae. The sequence continues at coordinate 19,856,447 of LR990997.1, read as the reverse complement.
GTCCGCCCTGTCAGCTATCAAGCCCACCCTGTTAGTGCTGACCGTGTTAGTGCTGGCAATGTTAGTGCTAACCTTGACTCGCCATTGATAATGCGCTCCTGTGCAGTGTCTTGCAATCCCCACGTTCCGCCGGGAACATTCCTGGCAACGCCATCAGTTTTTGAAACGTGCTCATACATGATCGTGCTGTCCACACGACGACAGCCGGCGCATCAAGTTGTATTTGCATGGCTCGATGTGCCTTGCCTAGTTACATACAATATGAACCTTTGTTTGTGGTGGATCTTGCGTATTCTAGGTTCTGTAAATGTTCTTACGTTTTTATGCTAATAAATATCTGTGATAACATTAACGTTACTAATGGTTTGCATTCTAACATTACCGAGTTCTTGCTTGTACCTAGATATTCGATCATTGAATGCAGGAGAGTAGCCTTTCTGTCATTCTGGTAACTGTTGCATGACTCCTCGGCCAGCTTCGCTTGTGTGCTCAATGTGCTCATGACTTATTTGTTATTGTGTACCTGTCTGATTAAACTTTCCTTTAATTTTCTTCTCTTCAATTAATTGTTTCTTTGATAAAATCTCATGTAGTTTTGTTAACATCACCATAACGATAATATGAACACTTGATTTGGACCCTACCTTAAAAATGATTAACTTCCTTAAGAATAATTAACTTTACCTTTTGATTTTTTATTAATGATATCGCTTTATTGTATTCGTTTGCACCCGATCGCAGGACAGACGTGCCCGACCGGTCCGGCCGGCACGCCTGTCCGCGGGCGCGTGCTGACCGTGTGTCGTGTGTGTAGCGCCTACAAGGCCGAGAAGCGCTCCGCTCGCTCCAGCCGCAGCACGCGGGAGTCGAGCGGCGCGAGCGGCGGGAGCGGAGCGAGCGAGGCGCGCTCGCGGGCGCCCGAGCGCCAGTCCGGCCGCGACTCCTCCGTGGCGCCGCCTCTCGACTCATACCACGCGCGCCGATATAATGATATGGCGCCAAAGTAAGTACTCCTCGCTCGAACGCTTCCAACTGACTGCGGCCTGCCCTTTTGATGGCCGCTGTCGTAAGCGACTCAATGTTGCACTGAGTTCACGATCAGAATCGTTAATTTGTGTCATTACTTATAATAACCTAGTTAGGGATTACAATCCGATATAATTTTCATTTTGCAATCCCTAATCCATATAATTAAACAATGTAGTCTAACTATGAGAAATACAATAAATTTTACTGTCTAAGGTGTGATAACGCGATCAACTTACTGTTGCTAAACTCCCGCCAGTACCTGTAAGTACTCGAGCAGCAGCAGTCGGACAGGCTTGCGACAGTACAGTCGCTGCACTGTGCACGCTCGTGTGACGTCACTAGCTATCATTGTGTCTAGACTTATCAGTTCACCCGAGCACTGGATTCCAATGGTTTTGGAAACGACACTAGCTCATATGCAAGCAAAGTTTCATCAATATCAACCTCACATTCAAATTCTTTCATTTAATGGTAAAATAATGATTGGCTTGTATCTCACGAATCTTTATACTCAGAATCAGACCTCTTTGATTTATATTAGGTACAATACTTGGTAAGTTAATGAACAGAACCCAGCTTTCAGTTAACTCCAGGCGTTGTACTGTCAGAAATGTATAAATATTATCAAGAGGCCTTAGGTTCGTATTACACGCTGAACATTTTCAACAGAGAGGTTTCGCGCTTTAGTCTGCATTAGGATATCATTAAAAATCGGCCAAGTGCGTGCGATTCAACATTCTAGCGCTAAGCGTCTCTGAGCTAAACCGCGGACGGACAGACGGACATGGCGAAACTATAAGGGTTCCTTGTTGACTACGGAACCCTGAAAATGACAGATTTGTCAAAGTTTATTTATTTAATTTGGCGATAGTTTCAGCATTAACAGTTATTTCAATTTAATAATGCACGAAGTGGAGATTTTTTTTTATAGTCGCAAGTAATCACACCGGAGCGAAACATTTTGCGTGTTTCTGGATTATCTAAGTTATTAAATTAAAACAATGCGCATTCTTACTACGGCGACGGATGTATAAATAAATATAAAATAATTATAAATCTTGCAACACTCGAAAACATATTTATTTGTATGTAATTCCAATAGTAACATTCATAAGTACTTTTTCCATTAAATTCGATGAGCTTCGTCAATTCCTTATATCCTTCCCTTTCCGTCCCACCACGATCCTACCGGTGGAGCTAGAAGGTGGATGTCGGCCATTTTGTCGAAAGGTTCGCGCCTTTTTTTGTAACAATGGATGACGTCACCAAACACTTGCACTTGTATCATGGATTCTTTGACGTCAAGTCACTTGATTGCGGTTTAATTCTTAGCTACTTATACCAAGTTTTATTTTTCTTTTTCACATTGATCTAATGCGGCTTTAATTGCTTGGTTTCTTAATTCGGACAAATTTAATATGTAGCATTCAGACATAGCTGGATGAGAGAAGAAAGACAAATTATTGGATGCGATTAAACCAAGTTTATAAGCCATAAAACCATTTAAATATCCACCTGAAGTGAGGTGAGTCTGTGAGGATGTGAGGATACTATCATCTTCAAGACCTCGGCAGCAGTAACCTGGTGAGCCTATTCCTCCTTTATCCATTTCCGACGACAGTTCATCGATGTATATATTTTTCCCCGCCAACTTGTCTATTCCATATCCCCGCGAACGAAACCACCTCATAAGAACACTTTGCATCATTAAATGGTACATATTATGCTCAAAATAAGTAGGTAAAGTAAAGCTCCGTTACAGCATCTGTATTGGTTACAGCTTTTGTAGTTCCAAGAGTGAGTACTAAGTGCGCTGTACCTGACTACTTAAAAACCAAAGTCTTCGATTCCTTTGTGTCGGCTAGGGATCGCTCACAGCCAGTTGAGTTTGAATGATTTGACCTATGGGAAATTAATTGTTTTTCACCAATGTTGAATATCACTTGCACGTCATGAAACGACAGTCTTTTTGTATATATGTATGTGTCACAAAGTTCAAATTTCCCGTGCATTGTTTTCAAAAGTGGTAAACAATGAATTTCCCTGAGTTGAGCCGGTGAGGTGCACGTGGTGACGGCGCGTCTGTTGCAGGCACTGGGAAGAAGGACCCCCCCGCTACCTCGGAACTGAGTACGAGCGACCCCCTCCGTACTACTATCCCGGACCACAGTGAGTATCACGGTCACTGATGCACACTACTATGTACCGCACTACACACTCACTCAACAATATTTGTGTGAGAAGTTATTAAACCGGGGTTTCTAGGTCAGAAGTTTAAACGTTAGTCCTACCTGTGACCTTTGAACTGCTTGTCACTCAGATGACGGGCTACCTTAGGTTATGAACCCTTTATCCAGTGTCTTTAAGAGATACACTCAGTTGTTTGAATGAGCTGAACAAAATCGTTGTTGTCGTCGGTGATATTGTGCCGTATACCGTCAGTTTGAATCAGGATCACCCATTGTCCGTTTAGAAGACTATTCTGTTTGATTTTTAGCGGTAGTGCGGCCCGCTTTAGACCTCTGATAGCGAGCAGTAGAGAGAATGGTCGCGCGGAGCACTCGACCGCGCACACGGGCTGGAGCTGGACTAAGTACACCGATAGGTACCGCGAGTGCTAGTGCCGTCCTTCCATTGTAACGTTTCATCACTCCCATGATTCATTGCGGCATCACTGTATGTGGTTAGTGGCGAGTTACACCGGAGAAGGTACACTACGGAGCTCGAGAGAGACCAGCAGTATTACCGGCGCGCGGCGTGCGGCGTGCTAGTTGTTCTATGTGGTAGTGTCGTCCAGTGTACGTTAGTTTGTGTTTCTGCTATTTGTAGGAGCTACTTCGTCGTTTAACGGAAGGCTAAATTGTGTGCGTTTGTCTGGGTTTGACATAGTATGTTTCTTATGAAATGGAAGAATCAGGATACCAAAAACTGTATGTTTACAGGCAAGCTCGCTTTCACCTATCGTGTGTTGGAAACATGTTCATGTGTTATAATCACAGCGTGGTATCTGTACAGTGATCACATCGCATCAGCACTAACATGATCTCTTTGTGTTCCAGTGATAGACAGTAAACTGGCGCTCACGGAACTCGACGAAGACCTGCTCAAGTACTGAGGCGACGGCCGCCAGTGTGCGCGACTGCGCGGTAGGCCTCCCCGCACACTGAGCCCACTCATCTCATAGATCTGACATCACTGCGCTATTGATCTCAACAGTCTCGTGCAGTGATGACTACAGCACAGTCGCTACTTAGTTAGTCACTGCGTCAAGCAGGTTACAAATATAGTCGTAGAAAATACTACATATTGCAATCTAATAGTCTATTTTAAATACCAGATTATCCATTTTATAGTGTAACTTAGGTGCGAACTCGTTTGAAGAGTCAAGTGTTCTGTGGTCGGTCAAGTACGTAGTCAACAAAACAGCAGACAGGTAAACAAAGCAACATATTCAACTTCCCATTGTACTGCCAGTATTCATTGTTAGATATAGCTTCACTACTGGAATGTTGTAAAAGTCTTGACACTCAACACATGAAGCAGGTAGCCTGTATAAGTATTCGTCTGTCCGTTTGAGTGTAGCCACAGGACACCCCGACTGGGTCGCCGTCTACATCTCTTGTCTAGCACGTAGAGTAGTCACACTGGTGACGCAGGATACCCTGCCTAACTGTGATGAACAACACTAGATATACGCCTAGCTGTAATCCACGTACTATTGTAACGTAACAGTGTTAGTCTTCTATTAAGTAACATAAGTATAGAATGCGAGTGTCCAGGTACTGCCATATGTTAGACGGTGAGTGCGGGAGCAGCGCGCGGACACTCGGTGACGATGACGCCACACGCGCCGCACGCTCCCGCACAACGTCGGCTCAAGATTATTAGTAGAATACGTTGATAGCGATCTCAGGGTCGTGTTGGCTTTAAATGATTTACACAAGTATAATACTTGATATGTGCTGTTACACACGGATCATCACGACCGCACAAAATGTGTTTGAGTTTGAAATCTAAGAGATTCAGTTTTAAGTTACAATTTATGTATTATTATTATTAGAAAAGTAAGTTGGTGTCTCTCGTTTTTTCATTCACTTACTGTACTACAAGTGTTTGTATGAGAAAAGACAACGTTCGTGTGAAAAAGCGACAGAGAACAGTTGCTGGCGACACAGACACGCGACCCACGCGACACACGCGACTCACGCGACACTGTGTCTGTGTCGCGAGCACACGTAGCGTTAAGTTCACTCGTTCACACGTACACATCACGCGCGAGATTGGAATGCATTTATATTTAAATTAATATCTTCGGGTATTGTCGAGTAGTCTGTCTCGTGTGAGCGACGTCCTCGAGCTCGACTGCCAAACTACGAGTTAGTCGTACGTGACGCGGCTAGCGGCCGGTGTGCGCGCTCCCTACGTTTACCTTTACTATTCTCACTCTAATGGAACGTTGACACTGGCCACTGTACGCTTCATTTTTATAGAAAATTCAAATATTTACGTAGTCAAGTTTTTTATTATTTTACATATTTTGTGCTAGTTCATATTTACGAACAGTAATATATATTCTATTCACATTTGTAAGCTCGGGCATTTTATAAAACTGCCCGAGCATTGTACATCGTTCGTAACGTAGCGCTAGCAATATTATCTTATTTAGTATAATTTAGTGATTTTCGACATTTATATTTGATCGGTGAGCTCGGAGTGAGAGATGTTCAAATAGTTGATTTGTTTAAACTGATTGTGTCATATCGTTAGTAAGTGCCGTTCATGTATGTGCGAGTGTGAGTGTGATACCAAATATGTGTGTTGTTTGTGTTGTGACGTAGCTGTCTCAGCCGCGTGCGCTTTGTGTTGTGACGTAGCTGTCTCAGCCGCGTGCGCTTTGTGTTGTGACGTAGCTGTCTCAGCCGCGTGCGCTTTGTGTTGTGACGTAGCTGTCTCAGCCGCGTGCTCTTTATGTTGTGGCGCAGCTGTGTCAGCGTCGCGCTGCTGTCGCCACACTTGGACGCAGCGGTGCCGGTCAGTCACTTTACGTGTAGTCAATTAGCCGTGCTACTCAATTACTAACTCTTACGGTGTAATAACGTTACAGACGCGCGGCCGCTGCGTCCCCGCGGCCCACAGCTGCAGTCTCTACGTACTGTCCGCGCGATGTTGTAGCGTCACGCGTTCACTAGGATAGGAGCAACTCATGGACTGCTGAGGATTAGGAAAATTTTGTACGTAAAGCAGAACGAGTGACCGCTACAACGTCACGCGTAAGGTAACCTGTCCTATCCGAGGTGTCAAACAAGAGGGAACATGATTGTACACGTAACCTTTCCTGCTCACTTTACCGTAGACGACTTCCTTTTGGAAACAACTTGTGAAAGTATACTAGTGTTATGTTGTGCCGCTGCTCAAAGTAGTGCCGAGCGGCCGCACTGGTGCTGCCCCGCGGCGCCACTCGCCCGTCGCCACTACGTATACATTATTTAGCCATTCGTATTGTTTACTGAAAGAGTGGCGATGTACTGGATAGTGTTAGTGAATGTTAAGTTAAGCTAGAGTTAACGTAATTCCAATGTAATCTTTAATAAATAGGAACGTAACCAAAAAGAAAGGTTTGTAAGCGCGCCGCAAGACGCGGATCGGACTGTAACGACGAATGTAAAATAAACATTTCATTATCTCTTACAAGCTGTTTTATTTACAAACCTGCACAGAACCACTCAAATAATCCTCTGCAAAATTATTATTAAAGAAATATTAATCCGCGGTGGAACCATTGTGTTTCGATAGAATAACTAACCCTATTGCAGATACCGAAGAGAGAAAAAAATGCATCTGAAATTGAAAACCCCATAGACTTCAAAAAAATTGCCTGAAATTATCTACATGTGCTTAAATATTTATTTGGGTCAGTTTCTTGTAATCCCAATATAAAATTCTTCCCTTGCTGACTGACTGACAGACAACGCACAGCCAAAACTACTGGGCATGTAGCTTCCCTACACTCCGTAAAGCACTAAGAGAAAAATTCCCGAAACTCATACAGGAACAGGGAAAAACGGGATATGCGCATACGAAGTCGTGCGATTTTTCTTCTGTGGGTTATTCTCAAAAACCCTCGTAATTTCTTTCATAGAACTTCAAATCGTGGTGAAACCGTTCTCCTTGTTCATCGCCCATTATTTCCAGTTTTTTAGAAATAAAACCCAAGTGCGTGTAAAAATTAATTGTCATGGAAATGTGGAGTTCCCTTTTGTATCTCTTCAATTAATTTGAAACAATTCCTTAAACTAGGTACCACTGTTTTATTGTTGCCCAAGATTTGTTCACCACCGCCATTGTCCGCCATTGCAGGCATCTTAATCTTAATTTATTTTAATTTGAGGTCCCATAAATATTTCGTGCTTTTGTTGAACGTCGGAGGAAATTTTAAACTTAAAGGTTTTTTGCGAGGCAAAAATAGCAGTTCACGCGAGTTACTCGTAGGTTCTCTCCTCAATATTGGGACCCCAATTTTCAGGTATTTTAATTTCCAGCAGCCAAGTTTTAAATACGACTACATTTTCACTCACTTCAGCAGGAACACATTTTTTCATAAAGGTTTTTAACGGTGATGGGAAATATTGGAAGTGCACCCGTTTTAACCCTTCGAGGTCTTGTCCCGTCGTGATTATCCCTAGATGTTTTGCAGTAGGTAAACATTGCAAAAGATTTAGAAACAAATGAAATTAGCACCGATTAGCTTAAACACCATTAATAAATAAATAAATAAAATAAATTTATTTCAGGCATAGCCTATAATTATCACATGAATACACTTTAAAATCACACAATAAATAAATACAATAGAATTGGATATGGCATGTCAAATTAAACCAGCTCACAAATACATTGATTAAATCACAATTATAACATTAGTCAGTAGTATGTCGAAAAACGTGGTGTGAGATGTCAAAGTTTTGACATAAATTAAATAATATTTTATTAATGATTATGTCAATAGATAAATTAATTGATAACTAATAACTAGTGACAACTAGCTACCTACCAGGAACGGATTCCTTGAATCTTCCTAAGGCTATATTAAAAAAAAACTAGACGTGATAAATTATTTGACAGTGTAAACTTTAGTCTTATAGAGGTAAGCAGAAAAAAAATCACTGCAACGCATCCTTGGGTTAAAGATTGATTATTATTTTGTAAACTTTTTTATTCAGATTTGTGATTCAGCTCGACATATGTAGAGCTATTCCGGGCGAAACAGTATCGGCCGCCCCTTACAATATCAGCGGAAATAGTAAAACCTAAGAATGTTTACATCATAGATGATTTATTTCCCTAGCGAAGCGAGCTCGAGCACCTCGCTTTGGATAAGTTAGATTTTCTGACCAAACGAAACGGGCTGCCAGCTGCCATAAAAATCGGGAGCATTTCCTTATATTATCAATTTTTATTTATGTTTTTAATGATTTCAAAGTCCATGTCTTAAATTTTGCCGCCACTCGTTGCCGCTTTGGGCATTTGCCCGGCTCTTGCGGATTTCTTGCGTGTATCGTACATTCAAACCGCTTGCTTAGCCTAACTAAAAACAATAAACGACTAAGAGTAAAATAAAACAAAGTGCTAAAATAACCAACACGTTTATTTGTCTGCGGCCACTGGGGCTGCCAACACTTAGGCTACTTAGCGCTAACTAGGCTAGTATAAATACATAGGTATAACTAACGAATACTGTCCGTGTGTAGGTACTACGACGCAGGCGACGACGACGAGGATGAAGATGACGACACGGAGCGCCGCGCCGTCTGTGCCGCGTGCTCTGGGGAAGCCAGTCTCACGTTAGCTCCCATAGAACGGAAGAGTATGTGTAGGATAGTCTGAGCTCGCTGGGGCAGGGAACCACACCCAAACGAAGAGACGGGACTAATCAATGTTATAACCAAACAACAGTCCGTCCACACGAGAGGTACAGTCTTCCATAAACTTGTATAGAATGTTGTCTGTGCAGACACAAATGTCTGATTGATAGTTTTTTTTATTCAGAGTTCAGGCTGTATAGTGTGGAGCCACTAAAAAGCTCGCATCAAGCGCCGGCGCGGCGGCGTGCGCGCATATCAAAGAGGTCAAATTAAATTAACTGGCAGAACGTTATCCGTGAAGCCAATGTTGTTTTAAGTATATTTGCGACTACTCTCAATGTTAGTCAAATTTCAGAATGTTGTGTTTTTTATCCTTTTAGCCAATGTCACAAAGATTTACTTGTATATCTCATTCGTTAAATCAATCAAGTTGTATCACAAACTATACCTTGCAATGAAAAAAAAAAAACTGGTGATTCCATATATTTTTATGTTTGATAAGTATGTTTGTTTAGCATTAGAATAAGCGTCTTTGGGTTTTATGTAGTTTTCTTTCTCTTCTATTTTTTGTTATCAAATATAGGAATGCAATGTAGGAAATACTTAATTAATTATAACTAGGTACCTATACCTATATACATAAATACATTTGTACAGTTTTTAAGTGTGCATTTTATGTCTTAGTAAAAGTCACTTATTCATAATTTGAAAGACAGACTAAGTGACAAGGTCTCGTTATTGTTAGAATTTGTTTTAAGTTCTGTACATTTTGACGCAGTGTGTTTTCGCCAGTTAATTTAATTTGACGTTACGTTACGTTTATAGTTTTTTCTTTGTACCTGATTTCGACGATTTTACTCAATTATTACTGTTTAACTATGTAATACAAGTGTTAGTCTAAGATCCTACAGGCAGCGACCTTCACCCATCCGTTTAATGGATAAAACGTTTTTTTTATATATATTAAAGAAGGGTGAGACAAAATGGTCCAAGTAACCAACAGCAATAGCCATTTTTCTTCAAGGCTTTCTTTAGCAGTCCCTTTCATGTTATGGGAAAGCTAAGGTTAATTGTGTCCAGGTTTTGAAATACCGAGGTAAACGTAAACAGGCAATTTACAATGACTTAGGACGGACAGTGTAACCAATAGCAATGAGGCTAACTCCATCTGAAAAGGCTTCTTTGGAACCTTATTTTATGTTTTGAAAGCGAAGATCGACATGTCCCAGTTCTAAAATATTGGGGTAAACATACACTGGCTTTATTTGATGCGTTAGGAAATACCAAATAAAGAACCTAATGTGGCTAATGTTCCAAGATGCATTTCTCACTAACATTAATGTGCCATATAATGTTTGGGACATAACGGAAAGGTTTCTTTAGCACTAATTTCGACTCTGTTGGTTGGACCAGATTTGATTGAAAGTTGCGCATCCTCCTAAGGGAGCGTTTACAACGGCATTTCATACAAACTTTCAAATCCTTATTTTTTTAAATGAATGAAAGAATTTGAATGAAAATTGGTATGTAGCATACGCTAGATATCCAAATCTTTATAGTTAGTAGAGATCATTTTCGAAAAAGAGTTTAGAGGGAGAAAGAGAGAGCGATTTTTAGTTTTTTTTATAGAATCTGAAAAACACTATCTTCCCCCTGAACTCTTTTTTGATAACACTCCTGTTTATGGGCAGTCATGTAAAAATGCGGCGTAAATGCTTTTAATCTGTTAAAAAATACCCGGAGAGGGTTGTCTAAAAAAAAAAAGTCATTACTTTTTTTTCGGTTTTTGAATGATCATTTTAAAACAACAGGGGTATCACTGTTCTTAATGAAATTATCTTTATTTTGATATGAGGTTTATTTATTAATCAGATGAGCACTCATCTGTTCTAGTGACTATTATTGACTCACTTGCCTACCCAATAGTTCTGTCGGGGAAAACATTCAACCTGACGTTTGCATATTGTATAGGCTTCATATTTTCGATTCGTATGTAATTTGTCTATTAAACGGATGAGTGTAATGTTTAAAAAAGAAAAACATTTTTGAATGTTTAGATAATTAACTTTAATCTTGATAGAAAGTTTTTAGGCCGCTCGCGATATATTTTTTAACATATTCAAGAAGAATGGTCACGGCCCTTACAAAATTTACCCATCTCCGATAGAGGTATCCTAGTTTCTCTGTCGTCTGAAATATAAGAGATAAACGTTTTTTTTTTCGGTTTTGTTGGCGAACTCATAAATATATATATGGTGTATATATATTTATATTTATTCACTCCACTGGGAGTTCCACTCCTTTGCTGTGCGCATTATAAAAGACGTTTGGAAACGATTAGTGCGAATTGGTGGAATAGCAACACAGTAGGGATGATAACTTGCAGTGCGTCTAGATGTCCGATGGTAGAAGTGGACCGGTGGGATGAGGTCGTGAAGTTCTTGAACACACTCCCCGAAAAACAATCTGTAGAAGACCGACAAACAGGCAACCTTGCGGCGATGAGCCAAGCTGTGAAGCTTGGCATCCACCAGTTTTATGTCGCCAATGAGCCTCTTAGCTCTGCGTTCCACCGAGTCAAGCGCGGCAAGTTGGTATCTAGCTGAGCCATCCCAAAGGTGGCTGCAATACTCCATGCAGGATCGGACTTGTGCTTTGTAAAGGGTTAAAAGCTGTCCAGGCGTGAAGTATCGCTTTACTCTATTTAGGATGCCCAGCTTTTTGGTCGCAGTTTGGGCTTTGTGTTCAATGGTGGCGCCAAAGTTGAAACTGGGTTTCAACTCCATGCCTAGGAGCTCGAGCCGATCGGTTACAGAAACAGATGTACCTCGAAAAGTAGGAGTTAGGTCGAAACGCCACCAAAACACAAGCGTGCCTTTTACCGCAAAAAGGAGTCACTTTTTGCGGTAAAAAGACACGCTTGTGTTTTGGTGGCGTTAAAAGAGACCAGATTATTATCACCCCACTGGGAGATGACAAGGCAGGTCAAATTTGTCCGCTCTACCATGGCCTCGCTCAAGGAATGAACCTCTTCGCCTCTGGTTTTTGCGCTGGACAAGTATCTATCTGAAACCGAACTGTCATCTGCGTACCCAACAATACCAGGCTGAAGCAGGTCATTGATGTGCAGCAGGAAAAGAGTTGCAGAGAGAACAGACCCCTGAGGAACTCCGGCACCAATAGCCATGAGGTCAGAGGAGCAGCCGTCAACGACTACTCGGATCGACCGTTCATTAAGGAAGTCTGATATCTAGCTACAAAAATCAGCTGGGATGCCGGAAGCTTGCTGAGTAGGCTTGCGTGCCAGACCCTATCAAAGGCCTTCGAGATATCAAGCGATACAGCAAGTGCTTCGCCGTGTTTCTCGATGGCTTCGCCCCAGCAGTGCGTGACATACACAAGAAGATCGCCAGTGGACCGTCCCCGGCGAAAGCCATATTGACGGTTACTGAGGAGATCATTGTCTTCAAGGTAGGTCAGCAACTTACTGTTCAGTACCCTTTCCATAACCTTGCACAGAATGGAGGTAATGGCGATCGGTCGGTAATGAGCAGGGTCTGCACGGTCGCCCTTTTTCGGCACAGGTTGTACATTCGCAATAATCAATATATGGTTTTAAGAGTTCGTTCAAGTCAAGTATTGAATAGCTATTTTTTATACACTCTCGCTAGCATAATCATCGTGTTCTCATTTAAATCGTTCTGATAGACACTATTCATTGTTGTTTGTAACAGCTACAATGAACATATTCTTGCTCTACTTCAGATGACAAAAAAACTTCGATAAGTCTCAATGCTGTCGAACTCTGGGTCAGAAATGACCATTCTTCTTTGATACAAATACTTTTCATCCATTAAACGGATGGGTGAAGGTCGCTTCCTACTCGGATCTTCTACTTTGTATGAACATCCGAAATAATTTATGAAGCTGTTTTTGATTATGTTTATTTTAATTTTTTAATTATTATTTAATCAATAAAAGAAGAAGAAAAAATATAGTGCTTTTTTAACTCCCCAAATGAAAAAAATATGGTTTGTGGATTGGTATTATTTATAATGACGTTTGAACGTTTACGCACTCCATCCGATCCGAATCCGAATTTCCGATTAGTTCCGAGTTATATCCGAATTGGAAGTTGAATTCAGACGGATGGAGTTAGGATCTAGTTCGCTACTCACAGAGTCGTGGTCGCTGCGCGTGGTCTCTTGCGGCGGCCAGCAGCAGGCGGTCGAGCTCGGCGCGGCACGAGCAGTGCAGGAACTCGCGCGGCCGTACGCCGCGGAACACCTCCGCGATGGACGGCTTCACGTTGTAGAAGATTATGGTCTGCCCCCGCTGGTGGAAGTCGTCTATCAACGCCTTAATGCCCTGCAAACCGACAACACTTTACTTACTGTAGTTCTGTAATACGAAGGACCTCAACTCTCAGTATTGTTTTCTTCTGCAGAGATATCAGCCTTCATTAATAACTACAACTGAATCACCATTGTTCAGTTGATCTATGAAGGCTGTTTGATCGTTTCTGCTTAATTGATCTGACTAGTCTTTTCCTAACTATATTGGAGTCTGCTTTTAGTGTAATCGGATGCAGCCACCAGTATTGTATTTAACCACAACCCCGTAACAGGAAAGCAGCAAAATTTTGTGTAATCAATTATTTGGCGTGCGCTGAGAAAACTATTGATGATACATAAAAATTGTACTACATGATTAAAGTACCTACATATTACCTACCTATGTGAACTTGGCACCCGACTTTTTTTCGTTTCTTTTATAGATTTCGATAAGTCGTGGATAGTAGTGAAGCGAACTTTGTATCATGATATGAATTGTTATCCATTGAAATGGTTTGATAATTAGGGTTGATTATGTACCTACATGTACACCTCAAAGTAGGTATTGAAATCTAACCTTACGTTTAAAAGTTCCGACGGCTATAAAAATGCTCTAGATAAGAAAAATAATGAAAAATATCAATCGCTTTTTATTCACCATATTGCACCTACCACCGTTCTCTGCATCACCCAAAGGTTGACTGGTAGAGAATGCCTATGGCATTAAGTCCGCCTCTATATTTGTGTGCGTAAAGTGTTAATAAATAAATTTAAAAAAATGTTGCGGTTTGAACGAACTGGGGAGAATCTTATAGGTTGGTCCGATGAAGTTGAAACTGGCATTAATGATTCGATTAAAATTAGAATACAAAATGTTTGGATTTTTCGAACATAAACACCAAAAGGCGTGATGAAGTTTTTAGGGGAGAACATTATTGCTTGCTTCAATTAACGTGGTAATTGGTATGAACAAACTAAAAGTGGGATAATCAAAACAGATCTAACAAATTTTGCATTATCAACACCTGACGGGGTGAATGGGGTGAATAGTCGCGCTGATCCAGACAACAGAATCAGCACCAGAAAGTCTTAACCTTTAAGAGGGGTCTTTAAGCCTTTAAGTCGCGTCCGAAGTGCTACTTCTAGATAAAATCATGTAATAAATATCAAATAAAAAATACTCAACTAGTGAAAAGATGTTTATTTTCCAACACTTCATTTTACACAGTTTGTTTCTTTCCCGGGGTGCGACGATTACTGATAAGTTAAGAGCTCGTACCTTGGCGGCGGTGAAGTCGGCGGCCTGCACGTGCGTGGCGTCGAGCACGAGCGGCGTGTCGGTGTGCGCGCGCTCGGCCGCCTTGCGCAGCGCGCGCCGCACGAACTCCGCCGACGGGAACGACAGCGAGCGGTCCACCACCGCCACCAGGTGCGCGATGCCGTCCCGGGACTGGAACATACAACATACATTGATTTACATTTTTATCTAGCGTGATGTCATTATTTTAGAGCAGTATCCGTGTTCAGCAAGGTATTTGAACAAGTAATGCTAAATCAAATGCTAAATCATTTTAACACGATTAACATCTTGCATGATAAACAGTATGGTTTCACCAAAAGACGTTGTACAACTGACGCTGGTGAGAGCACATCTTTAATGAGTGGGAAGAGGCACAAGATGCCAGGAGAATCTTTGGCGACCTATCTAAGGCATTTGATTGCATTAATCACAACATTATTCCTGAAACTTGAGCATTACGGACTGAGCAAAACAGCATTAAGGTGAGTTCGATCTTATTATTTTGCTGAGTACTGGACCAACCATAAAATTTTATGTGTATTTGCCACCGTTTAAAAGACTGTCCGTGGAGTTTCTTGCACGTTCTTTTCCGTGTATGTATACACTTTAGAACGCGCCTGTAAATGCTAGATTTTATTTTAAATTTAAAACAGTTTTGGTAACACTACAAACATATTATTTTGTTCAAAACTGAAGTAGAAGTAGAAAAAAAAAAACCACACAATAATGTGAACTGGCGGAGGCTCTAGACTATCATTCCATCCGCGGTAGCGATTGTCGAAATGCCAAAAAACAAGGATTGATCACGTGACATTGCAATAGCGCTTTTCAACTTGCATTTTGAGTTTTTGACAATCGCGAATGAATGCACTCGTAGATGATACGAATAGTGTAGTACTCACGACAGCGGTGGTGACCTTGACGGAGGGCCTGGCGGAGGCGTACAGCAGGAACACGAGGTTGACGGCGATGCCGATGACGATGCCCAGCTCCAGCCTCAGCATCAGGCACGTCACGAACGTCACCACCGCCGGGATCAGGTCCAACTCTGTGTAATCACAGAAATCAATCATTATTATATTATAATCTTCAAGGACCAGCCACTACTTTTCCAGTTCCGAAACCGTCTGCGCTAGGACGGTCTCGTTAACTGGAATAGTAGCGGCTTGGACCTTTCAGCTTCAAGATAGTGAGTAAGTACTGTCATGCATGATAAACGGTAAACCAAAGCGGGGTAATAAATAAAAAGACCGTGAATTAGACTTCAGCGATGACGGCAAATGCGATGTGCGGAAGAAGATGCTGCACTAGCCCCATATGTACCTACCTATCTAATGGGAAAAGGGCAGAAGTATGATGGCATAGGGATTTAGAAATACACTCAATCGCGGCAAAAAAAGCAGTTGCCTCAAATAATGACAAACGGTACAATCGGCATTTAAATTGGAATGGAATTAAGGGTAATAAGCGTTTCTATAGCTACTTTTAGTCCTCCAAATAGGCTTGAAGACGTGCAGTTCCATCATGAAGACCACGGCGGCGATGATGACGGCCGCCAGCGACGCTTTCGGTATGTAGTAGAAGTACGGCGTGAAGTACTGGAACAAGGACGAACAATATAGCTGACTATAGTAGCATGGCTGCTGAGCCTGGGGTTCTGGTTTATATTCCCAGATCGAGATAAGTGTTACAGTGGCAAACTGGACTTTATAAGTTGGCTGTGTGATAACCCCATGCTTCGAAAAACACGTTTAGACATGGTACTACGCTTGATGTTTCGATGAAGAGACACCTGTTTTCGCTCACACTAGTACACTATTCTATCTCCCACATCGATTCCGTCCAAAATATAATCCACTTGTTGGATACCATAAGCGCCCTTACACCTGCCCCATTGAGGAACTAATGAATGCCATTGATTCCGCTATAATCGTGGGCACAGTCTGTGAAAGGCCATCGATGAAGAAAGAAGAAGAACATCGATGGCTGGTCTCCGTTGGAATTGGCCGCAATTCAGTCGGAAGGAATACGATAGTTACTTGTAAGGAGAGCAGCACGAGCGCGCCGGTGTAGAGGCCGCCGGCGGTGGTGGCGACGCCGCTGGCGTGGTTGACGGCTCCCCGCGACAGCGCGCCCGACACCGGCATGGAGTGCACCAGCGCCGACGCCATGTTGCACACGCCCAGCGCCACCATCTCCTGCGTCGCGTCCACGTACTTGCCCTCCGCTGCAACGCAACACTTCCTTTAAACCTACACCTTGAATTTCATCATCTTAATTTGTTGCTCTGAATGTAAGTCTAGTTAATCCTAATGATAGTGTATCCGTGTGTCTGAATAAGTTGCAAGCCATTTTTATATAGCATCAGTTTTATGCAACAGAGATTAGCCGTATCTACAATTATTTGTAAAAACTGTTATGATTAGGAATTTCTTCCTTTAAAAAACATAAAAAAGTTATCTAGAATTAATTAAGTGCATATTTTCCTGTTCTTTTAGTCTGGTCTGTTTATTAAATGTATATTGTGTATATGTACAACCGTTTGCTTAAATCAATAAAGTGAGGCTCACAGAAAACTTTGGCGAGCGCGATGTTCTCGAGGATGGACAGCAGCGGCACCACGAAAATGGCGGAGCCCAGCGTGGAGGCCATCTCCGAGAACGTGTAGGTGTGGTTGCCCACCGTGGCCGAGAACGGCGGCAACGACAGCTCGGGCAGGCCGGGCTTTACCTCGCCTGGAAACATAATACACACCCGTCAGGACTTGACCTTGCAAACATGTACGAATTTCTCAGTAGCAGCGCGGGGTTTGGACGGCAATAGAAGCGGTTTAATTGCTCTATGACATTTAACCTTTTGAACGCCAGAGCATAAACGCATCGTCGTGCCCCCGACGCCAAGCCACAAATTCGCCGTACATTTTGTCACATATTTGTGACGTTTGGCGTACAGGGCACGCGCTTGCTTGTCATGTATACGTGACAATGGCGTTCAAAAGGTTAAGGATTAACAAATGTTGTGTTCACCGGTAAGTACGAAGGGCGCTATCCTCTGCGTATCGAAGTAGTAGGCGAGCGCGGCGCACACCAGCACGACCAGGATGTTGCGCGTGGTGGATAGGAACCACAGCGCGTGCGCCGCGCCGCGCCGTGCCAACGAGCCGCCAGCGCCGTCCGCACCCTCCGCGCCCGGCGAGCCGCCGCCCGCCTCCGGCTTCGGGTTCACTTGTATGTCTTTTACTTTCTGAAAGTAACACAAAGGTTAATTAATATCTATTGTAGCTTGTTATTTGCATTCGAAGATAAGTAGGGAAAGATTAAAGACAGTTCTTCTTCATTTCATGTCAATTTACTCATACTCAATTTTGTCCGACCAGTATTGAGTATCCTGTACACCTCTATCATTGGCCTCGTTCAAATCATGGATGGTGCAAGTGTTTCTGCACCACGATGGGCAATTAAGGAGGTGATGCTTCATCATCCTGGTGAAGGAGCTCCGCACTGGCACTATGTTTGGGTTGGGTGAAGAATGCCCCATTTGGCCAGGTTATTTTTACAACGGCCAACCTGGGTCCGCAGTCGGTTAAGAGATTGCATTACAGATTAACCACTGAAGTTCGCGTCCAGGGGGTAGATGCTCTGCCGGGAGGATAGAGTATGGAGAGGAGGGTGTTTGTGCCTCTTCAGTACTAATCTCCGTAAGAAAGTTAAACAGCCCTCTCAACGCCTACAATTCACCACGTTTTAGTGTTTTCGCTGGGAAGGAGAACTGGCGTAAGTACGAAAAAACTTCCCAGCGAGTAGACACAGTTAAAAAGCGTATCCTCCTTGTTCAAAATAACCCGCGATCGAGCCATGTGCCGGTGCCGCAGCAGGCTGTGAGGAACGTACCCTGAGCAGCAGCAGCACGACGATGCAGGAGATGCCGAGCACGGAGTCCCACAGGCGCGTCTCGCCGATGTGCTCGTACAGCCCCGTCCACACCTGCAGCAGAATTACAGCCCATTGTACTTACTGCGATGGTTGGAACATGAACAGACACTTGGTATGCCTACTTTCCATGGAATTGGATATTGATATTGAAAAAAAAACAAGATACGGTTAATAGGTAGGATCTACCCGTGAGAACTTGAGGAAGTCTCAGTATGATGATAAGGGGTATGTAATAAGGGGAATATTTAAGCAGCTGAGAGGATTAGGTAACTTAAGTGTTTCGGAACGTAACATGAACAAAAGACGAAGGCGCGTCGTTGACACGAAGGTCGATAGAAAGCGCTGTCAAATCGAGACATGCAAAAAGTTTCCAATGATGTCAACAAAAAGTGCTCCTATTTATCCACAACACAAAAACGTGCTAGCCTCGTTATAAACACTTTTTACATCGCCCTCCAGTGGTTTGACACACGGACAAACCTACTGATTGATTGAGTGGAACATGTTTGCGAAATTGGCATTACTCGGCACTTTTTAAACTAAAATAGGGATGTCGATCTACTTTAATTCATAAAAGCGACTCTACTTATATGCTGATTGCCTATAGCTAATTATTTTTTCATTAGTAGGTAAATGCGTGTCTCAAATGATGGTTCTTCAACTTTCCGATTTTTTTATCTTTATTCATGACCCACAAAGTCCTTGAGTCGTAGTCTTTGTTATTTTGATAGAAAACACTGTTTTGCATAAGCATGCGGAAGATGTTACACATTCTAATGTTTTTGGTGTATTTAACAGAAAAAATATCGAGTCGGCCTTCTCTGCAAGCTTGCATCCGAGCTCGCGCCTGTTTGAATGATTTCACAACCACAACATGTTGTCCAGAAACAAAACTATACCAATTTTACTTCACAATACCCAGTAGTAATCAATTAGCGAAAAATTAAAACAGCTGCTGAACTTCATTGAAAAAATTCCCTCCAAATATTCCTGCAACGTGTGTCCGCCAGTTTTCACACTCAGGGCTTTAGTCATCCTGTCCGCGTTGAGAATGACTTGAGAGCTCACCTGTAAGAACTTGCCTCCTGGGAAGCTAAGCCCCAGGATGTCCTTGACCTGTGTGGTGGCGATGATGATGGCTGCGGCCGACGTGAAGCCCACGGACACGGGGCCACTGATGAAGTCGATCAGGAAACCTGCGCGCACAGAACGATGACATTACATAATGGCCCAGTTTCACCAGGCGCTGTTCAGGCAGATGTGTGATGTTTGACACGTAGATAAGGGATCGTCGTGAAATAGTGAATTATCTTAAGGACGCGTTCTCAAAACAGATAGGTATCGAATCTGATCACTACATTGACACGGCTCACGCACACACGAATATGCAAGGTTAACAGCGGATATTATGAGTGACTAAACTGATTTTGATACTTTAGCAAGTTTGAATATTTTTCTTAGATAAGTTTAATGTTTTTTTAGTACTCTTTCTAATACTATATCTTGATTTTTTTTATGTGTTGACTGATGTTTTGGAATTGATGGAGTAATATACCTACATACTTCAGTGACTGCTACTGGAACTCTTAGATGACTAGAGCTAGATGTGCAGATTTTGGGCTCGTTTTGTTAGTTATGAAGAGACCTTACCACCGGACTTGATGGAGTCACCTGAAAGTGTACTTCGGTGACTCCTGCTAGAACTTCTAGACGACATGAGTAAGATATGCCGAGTTTAGGCTCGTTTTGTTAGTTATAAAGAGACCTTACCACCGGACTTGATGGAGTCACCTGAAGGTGTACTTCGATGACTCCTACTGGAACTTCTAGATGACAAGAGTTACATATGCCGAGTTTGGGCTCGTTTTGTTAGTTATGAAGAGACCTTACCACCGCACTTGATGGAGTCACCTGAATATATACTTCGGTGACTCCTACTGGATTTTCTAGACGACACGAGTAAGATATGCCGAGTTTGGGCTCGTTTTGTTAGTTATGAAGAGACCTTACCACCGGACTTGATGGAGTCACCTGAAGGTGTACTTCGATGACTCCTACTGGAACTTTCAGACGCCATGAGTTAGATATGCCGAGTTTGGGCTCGTTTTGTTAGTTATAAAGAGACCTTACCACCGGACTTGATGGAGTCACCTGAAGGTGTACTTCGATGACTCCTACTGGAACTTCTAGATGACAAGAGTTACATATGCCGAGTTTGGGATCGTTTTGTTAGTTATGAAGAGACCTTACCACCGCACTTGATGGAGTCACCTGAATATGTACTTCGGTGACTCCTACTGGAACTTTCAGACGCCATGAGTTAGATATGCCGAGTTTGGGCTCGTTTTGTTAGTTATGAAGAGACCTTACCACCGGACTTGATGGAGTCACCTGAAGGTGTACTTCGATGACTCCTACTGGAACTTCTAGATGACAAGAGTTACATATGCCGAGTTTGGGCTCGTTTTGTTAGTTATGAAGAGACCTTACCACCGCACTTGATGGAGTCACCTGAATATGTACTTCGGTGACTCCTACTGGATTTTCTAGACGACACGAGTAAGATATGCCGAGTTTGGGCTCGTTTTGTTAGTTATGAAGAGACCTTACCACCGGACTTGATGGAGTCATCTGAATGTGTACTTCGATGACTTCTACTGGAACTTTCAGACGCCATGAGTTAGATATGCCGAGTTTGGGCTCGTTTTGTTAGTTATGAAGAGACCTTACCACCGCACTTGATGGAGTCACCTGAATATGTGCTTCGGTGACTCCTACTGGATTTTCTAGACGACACGAGTAAGATATGCCGAGTTTGGGCTCGTTTTGTTAGTTATGAAGAGACCTTACCACCGCACTTGATGGAGTCACCTGAAGGTGTACTTCGATGACTCCTACTGGAACTTTCAGACGCCATGAGTTAGATATGCCGAGTTTGGGCTCGTTTTGTTAGTTATGAAGAGACCTTACCACCGGACTTGATGGAGTCACCTGAAGGTGTACTTCGATGACTCCTACTGGAACTTCTAGATGACAAGAGTTACATATGCCGAGTTTGGGCTCGTTTTGTTAGTTATGAAGAGACCTTACCACCGCACTTGATGGAGTCACCTGAATATGTACTTCGGTGACTCCTACTGGATTTTCTAGACGACACGAGTAAGATATGCCGAGTTTGGGCTCGTTTTGTTAGTTATGAAGAGACCTTACCACCGGACTTGATGGAGTCATCTGAATGTGTACTTCGATGACTTCTACTGGAACTTTCAGACGCCATGAGTTAGATATGCCGAGTTTGGGCTCGTTTTGTTAGTTATAAAGAGACCTTACCACCGGACTTGATGGAGTCACCTGAAGGTGTACTTCGATGACTCCTACTGGAACTTCTAGATGACAAGAGTTACATATGCCGAGTTTGGGCTCGTTTTGTTAGTTATGAAGAGACCTTACCACCGCACTTGATGGAGTCACCTGAAGGTGTACTTCGATGACTCTTACTGGAACTTCTAGATGACAAGAGTTACATATATACTTCGAGCCACAACACGAGCCCAAACTCGACATATCTTACTCATGTCGTCTAGAAGTTCCAGTAGAAGTCATCGAAGTACACCCTCAGGTGAATCCACCAAGTCCGGTGGTAGGGTCTCTTCATAACTAACCAAACGAGCCCAAACTCGGCATATGTAACTCTTGTCATCTAGAAGTTCCAGTAGGAGTCATCGAAGTACACCTTCAGGTGACTCCATCAAGTCCGGTGGTAAGGTCTCTTCATAACTAACAAAACGAGCCCAAACTCGACATGTGTAACTCTTGTCGTCTAGAAGTTCCAGTAGAAGTCATCGAAGTACACCCTCAGGTGAATCCACCAAGTCCGGTGGTAGGGTCTCTTCATAACTAACCAAACGAGCCCAAACTCGGCATATGTAACTCTTGTCATCTAGAAGTTCCAGTAGGAGTCATCGAAGTACACCTTCAGGTGACTCCATCAAGTCCGGTGGTAAGGTCTCTTCATAACTAACAAAACGAGCCCAAACTCGACATATCTTACTCATGTCGTCTAGAAGTTCCAGTAGAAGTCATCGAAGTACACCCTCAGGTGAATCCACCAAGTCCGGAGGTAGGGTCTCTTGATAACTAACAAAACGAGCCCAAACTCGTTATCTAACTCATGTCGTCTAAAAGTCACTTAGAGCGAAATAAAATATTATAATAAATAATAATCCGTGATTAGAAAATAATCTTACCTTGTCAAGTATCAAATTTGGTTTATCGAATATTTTGTATTTCTATAGCGATCTTTTACAACACGAGCTGCTGCAAGCAAGCGATACGTGTCCACTCACAACGGCGGCCGAGCGCGGACTGAGGGATTACCTCGATGTTTGTCGAATAAATCCAGACAGGGACCAAAAATAAAATAACTCTTATTACAACCGATTAAGAATTATCCGTAATAGCAAAATATGTGAAAATGTTAGTTTCAGATTTTATTTTTTTCTGCGAATATTTGTATGATTTTGTGCAATTTTTTTACCTAGATTTGGAAATTAATAACTCTGCCTACTAATAGTATTTTTAGAATTCTAAAAATACGTTGATAATAGGCCCAAAAATGTACCGAAACTCAACCCAGTATCGTGAATTTTGTGAAAAACGGCATCGTAAGATCGTTTATACAATAAAAAATACTATTATTTTTAACAACAATTTTACCCACATTTGAAGATGAAGAACCAAGCTAAATGTTTAAGTTATTAGTTGTATTTGATTTGGTTCAGTTTAGCCACAAAATGTACCGAAAAACAGCATAATTTTGTCCAAATTGCAAACGCGCCCTTAAGGGCCCGCTTCAGAGGCGGAATTTGTCGTTCAGAATGAGTCAAACCCTACTTTAATGCCATAACTTGACGGATTTTCAAGCGAAACTAGAGTTTCACAAATACTCTTGGTGCTTCAAATTCTAAAATATAGAAATAAAGGTAATTCTTTTCGAGTTAGTAAATGTAGTCTAGAACTAAGCTTCAGTTTATGACTAAACAGGTAGGTAACAATTTGATAAGAATCGCATAAATAACTGCATGAAACATCATTGTAATAACAGAACTGCATGCCAGGCATTGTCAGGGTGGCCGTCACACTGTCACACACTACAGTAAGTATTCCTGAAGTGGTCATCGACATAGTTTGCATGCCACTGTTGACATTTCTTTTTAATCACCTCATGAAATAAACGTTTTTCATGTAGGATTAGACGTATCAAGTTGCAGCTACTTATTATAATTATTATTATCGCTTCTTTATTTATAAAATTCTTCCGTTACCGACTGACTGAGTGACTGACAGACAACGTACAGCCGAAATTACTGGTCGTAGAAAGCTGAAATTTGGCATGAAGGTTCCTTGGAGAGTGTAGAGGATCAGGATTTCCCGAAATTCCTACGGGAACGGGAAAAAACGGGATCAGCGCGTACAAAGTCGCGGGCAAAAGCTAGTACCTATGTACATAAAACATTCTAGTTTTTTTTATTTATTTGTCCGGTATTGTTTACATGCACCTAGATATCTTCATAAAGTTGCCGTATTCATCGATTTATTTTGTTAAAATTGCTTGACTTGACTTACAAGAGTTCTTTAACTTTGACCCGATGACAGAAAAATAAAAGTGATTTCTCATGAAGATTGCCAACCGCGTGGCGATGACGTTTCGGTCTAGATGGGCCAATTTGAGGCGTCAGAAAAACGTGTAATCCATCCTTTTTACTATTTAAGTCAATGTCTTTAAAGCAAATGATTCTGGAAGCGGTTGAGATTATCTACGAGACGTAAGTCAATGACCCGACTTGCTGAAGATAACCGCGGTGGAGCGGTCATTGTCATCATATTAATAACATGACTCCTGACACACCTATACACTGATAACATTTACCTCACGCTTGTTTGTTATCGAGATAATGTAAATTAGCGCTGTTTGACGCGTGCGGGCTTTGTTGAGATGCAGCTGACTCACTGACATACTATGTCACAATGGAGGAGACACTGACATTCTTGCAGCCGCCGCCGCGCCTGTGGGTGCTGTCGGCGCTGGCTATTGGTACTGTGTAGGTGCATGTCAGCAAGTGTGTATCATTTATTTATTTTGCAATGTTTACTTATCCTGACGCGAGCGAAGGCCCGTAGAGTAGGCGTCAGCCGTGGTCAACATTATGAATTTATGACAGAAAAGCTATTAGCTGAAAATCCTGGTCGTTGCTACTGTTAAGTTTTTTAGTTATATAAGTCACGGTTTTATAACCTGTGTGTGTATGTTATCTTAGGAAATTGTCATCAAATGACAAAACATTCCAGAAAATGTTTGTTAGTTGATTTAAAAGTGTTTCCAGTACAGTCACAGTGTTTAAAGATAAAGTAAAGAATTAAAATAACTACCGTTAAAGTCCAACAAACTATGAATAACAATGACCTGTAAACGTTCTGTTTAGCTGCTATTTAATAAAATTAACAATAAAATACTGACAATACAGAGAAGCTCGCAAACAGAGCGTGTTTTAGGATTGTGCTCAATTGTCGCAACAACAAACGGCTTCGAAAAAACGCTTCTCATTTCAGAGTTGCACCGGTCGACGCTTGCGCTTGTCTCTGTAACGTCATGCGAATGTCAACTGACACATGTCACGGATGGGACTACCTTTTTGATTATATTAAAACAAATTTGTTGGCGCGAACAGGTTTTGATTAAAAGCATACTTCAACTGTACAGTTGTGTGTACACACAGTGCCATTGGACTTCTTATGACCAGCTTAAAATGATACACTGCTAGGATATAGGACAACCTGAAGATAACCAAGTAGGTGTTTTGTAGATTGTCGTAACAGATTCAATATCCTAGCTCAGTAATTAATTAGGGAGTAGCAAATAAAGACCGGCTATAGATAGTCTCTGCATGAATCCATAATAGGTGCGAAGTACAACTCACCAAGCTGCAGTATCCCCATGAGCAGCTCGACGCAGCCGGACAGGAAGGCGAGCAGCACGGCGAACTCGGGGCCCAGGCCGTGCAGGTTCTCTCTGGTCAGGATGGCGGCGATGGCTGTAGGGCCGATGGCGGAGTCCTTCACGCTGCCGAACACCGTGTACACGAAGCACGCCATAAACGACGAGTACAGCCCGTACTGCGGCGGCAGACCAGCCACGCCCGCGTATGCGATGGCCTGCGGGATCACCGTCAGACCCACTGTTATACCTGCGGGACAGCATAAATAGGTATGTTATTTTGAGAAGACATTCATATCATCATAATGTCACTAAGTATTCGCTTAGAGCGGCCTACATTGCAGAACGAATAACCTATGTGGCCGCGATCCTCAGCAGTGAGGGAACGACGAAGATGAGGTTCCTAATAACCTTTAATCTATAGCAAAGATTCAAACACAAAATTAATGCAATTAGAATTGATGAGTCTATAAATATGTGGTGTAATTGTTCGCATATGAATTTATCGAGGGGATTTGACATCGAACTAAAGTGCGTCGATATTACAAGCACCGCAGTATTTTATGTAGTATTTGGGAAGTTTTATTCTGAGTAATGCAAGCTGAAAAAAAAGGTTAACGTGGATAGGGCAACCTTTTCCCACAAACGTATGCACAGCAAAAATGAGGAAAGAGAAACGAAGTCGTATTGTAGCGTACGCCTGTGGTAGGGGCGAGGCTATTACCATCAGTCGGCACACAAATTCAGACTGGACTAAAACCCAGTAACGGACCGAGACTGAACTCCAAGACGGACCAGGATCAAGGAGTTAACTTTACAGTTTGTGTGCAACTAGACGGAAATCAAAATAATATACACAAAGCAATTACACGAGTCTCATATTTTGATGCGTTGCAATGCAGCGAATGTGATGGATTATTTATATAGTATATTTATATGTGTTATAGTGGCTCGCTCGAGCATTACACTAGTTTCATTGCTTCTTTCTTTGGATTACGTTGGATATGGTAAATGACGATCAAAGGTAAGACACATAAAAAAATAAAAATTATAATGGTTTGTTATCTGTACATAACTCTTGTTAAACGTTTGAATGCGCGCCCGAAGTTCGGCTCGATGGAAGCGACACAATAACAGAAGTCACTTGACACGCTTGGCTATTAAATGCTGGTGTTTGCTTGTTTAACTTCTCTTGTTAGCTCCCGGCGCCAATGCCACTGGCTGATAAGCACATCTTTGTGACAGTACGCTGTGAGCATCTGTCGTAGGCTGCTACGCTGATGCTACGCTGTTGCTACGCCGGTGCTACGTTGTAGCAACGGCTACGAGGGCACAAGATTTGCTTGCTTACTCATTTGGCCTAATTAGTATTTTTTGCAGTTTTAAGTAATTATTGCCTTTGATGATGTATAGTCCCACTTCTTGGCAAAGTCATGTTGAGTAGTAAAAAAAATATTGAAGTGTGATCAATAAGATTTTCTCGGAGAATATTTGTAACTGTGGGCACACCAGTGTGGTAAATTATGTCAATAAAACAAAAATCGTTTCATTTTCTATGAGTCACGTCTGATTCCTGGCGCGTGACATTTAATTTATAGGTACGCCTTTTTCTCAGCGAAGGCGTTGTCACAGATAAATTAGATCGATACAGTTTTTATGACGAGCGAACAATCGCAGCATCGGCGAAAGTGGGTAATTGTCGCGTCGCAAAAACATTGACCCGGCGATAAGTGCTTCACTGTTTAAATACATTAATTATAAACCAAGGTTCGTTAGTGAAGGGATCGCGATACTTGTGCCAGAGAGAACGATGGAACTACTGAAACGCCTGGAGATTATACTAAACAGTATTTATTATACAGTTTAAACTAAGTTATCCTTAATCAGGTGTTTTTAATGATGTAGGTAGAATGCATACTGATGGAGTTAGGTCTCCACTTAGTGTTGATTCAATGGTTTTAGTAGTAAAGCAATGATAGCTACTGAAATCGTCATTATATCATATTAATCACTGACTAATATTGTACTGAGGATGATTGTTTGTTTAACAAGGAAGGTCAACAATGATTTTTTTTCAATTATTCTTGTCAATTTGTCACATTATGAAATTATAATTCGTATTGCATAAGAAAGACTCGTTAATGAGGACCCTTATTATTTATTTTTTATTGTTCATTACTATTCATGATCCTTTGTTAAGAGCGCGTCGTTCTTTTATTAATTAAGAAAGTGTTAGTCTATCGCGATCTCGAGCAGGTTTAATAGACAGGCGTGATGAGTCATCTTCCTGCCCTTGTCCCATGTTACTTGGAGTCAGTGCAACACGTTTTGTTCTTCCATTCTCTCCTGTCGCACGACAGATTTTTCTTATAGCATTCCTCACACAATTCTCCATCCACATTTATACTCTTAACTTTTTAAGTGACATGAGTTTCATCCTCCTCTTCGCTTTTTCAAAAAAACTAGGTACCAAGACAACCGCTTAATTCCCTTCCAGCTTTTGTTTCTAATTAAAGTTCCCCCCTATTTCGGACTTGAATAATTTAATTAATGGGCGTGATTATGTAGTGGTTTATAGGCCATCACCTAGTCGTCAAGTACCCATAAAGTTTTGAAACATAGGAAATGACAATTAGAAAGCGTTGATTGCGCCGGTAACACTGGGTGGTCTAGTATTGGAATTTAACTACTTCTACGAGTATGAGTTCTTTTGGTTACAAGTTTTAGTTTTGATTGTCAATCAATATATTGACTATTAAAAATGTATAAATTAATGATGATTGCTTGAAATATTATTGAAATTGCATAGGTATTGAAATTTTTTAATAAAGATATTTCAAAGAATTGCGCACCTATTTAAATAATTGGTATTTACTGGTAGTACTCGGTTTACGAAACTAGTCTAGATCTAAATTAAAAGAAATCGGCCATTGTAGTGGTAATGGTTGCGACACACTGCACCGGCCAGCGCCGCATAAAGCCTGTGACGACACCTGCCATTACACGCTCCACCGAGCCTCAATACATCTGCTCTCAAAACACTTTTTACACCGTATCACAAGGACGTAGAGTTCACAGTCCCTTGTTTTTTTACGATACTGCAATACATTCCTGCGATAATAGTGCAATTTTAAAATAATGTAATTCAGGTCAATGTACTTGCCTCGATTATCGGTTGCTTGTAATTCTGACGATGTTTTCTTTGACGAATATTTAATTGAATTTGTTAGCATTAGAAGCATTAGGGACTGTATAATAAGTACATACAAACCTGTTCTGTATACATTCTGAAATTCCCAAACAAGTGTTATATCATTCTTGTGCAAGTGCATGGTAAATTTCCAACAGTTTAATGATTATTTATATACTATCACTGTACAATGCAAATCGTTATTTTATAAACGCTTTACAATGTTTTCTATACGTCACAATACCTATGTACATTAGTTAAGGTATTTTTCCTTGTTCTAAGTATTACTGACATTTTGCAACGTATCGCGTGAGTCTTAGGCATCCTGTCTACTGTAGCGTATCGGACAAGTGAATTGGAATAGCACTTGTCGCTAGATGCTAGTAATACGAGCGTAAGCGTCTGTGACGTGGTGCTGGTGACCACGTTACGCTCTGGTGGGCAGGTGTTCTTAGAATTGCTAAGAAGTGATCAGTTGTTGTACAATATGGTTGCATGTTAGTAGTTTTTGTTAAAAGACTATTAAGAGTTTTGGTAATAAAAATCACAGTGAACTTTGAAAATAGATAATTTGAAAATAGTGCATCCTAAAATAGCAACATTTTTCTTACAAAATAAAAACATTATTTTAAATCACGTTCCGCAGGCTCTCTTTTCTCGCTTCACAATTATCTACGTCTAGCTAAATATATCATGGTTTGTTTTAAAGTGAAATTTTTTGTTAGAGTCAAGTGTCCCCACCCTCTGCCAGCTATACGGTTGTCTTTGGAGACGTGAAAATACTCATGATAGTAGCATTTATAACGAATTTAAGAATAAAACTTTCACAGCTAAGTAGGCTTTACAAGTTAACGAGTTATAGTCGACCAACTTAAAAAATGGAACTGGGTAAGTAAAAAATCCTAATAATTCCATAGAAAATTACTGAAAACCAAGTGCATCTCTCAAGGCGCTTAGTTGACACTTCACGTGACCCAAGGGCTGTCTTTTACCTTGGTCAAAGATTAAGCATTGCCATACAACGTGGCAATGCCGCCAGTCTTTTGGGTACACTTCCAGTCGACAGCGATGCGGATGAATTTTTTGACGCTACTTTAGGGTCGATATTTTAGGGTTTATTTAGTTAGGAGATTTTATTTTTATTTCTAGTGTATATAGTTAGTTAAGTATTTATGGAATAAAGATCTAATAGTGCATTAGTTACTTTGTAATCTAATAATAGTTAAGTATATTTTACAATTTTTCTAGCATGGTTTAGGAGACGGGTAACTACGGAACCCTACACTGTGCGAGGTCCGACACGCACTTGGCCGGATTTTTTATTTTACAATATGAGTAGCAATACGGCTGTAAGACGTTTATGCATACTGACTGAGCGCTACTAACTGGAATTTTGCGTTTGCACAAATTCCGTACACTTATAGACAGACACTAAAAATCCGTAAAAGTGTGAAGAGTACAGAAATTAAGTCAGACATTTATGTCGCAATTTCTGTCGTAGTCTCAACTTAGCTTAGCCGCGTGACGATGGCAGACACCATATATGTTATACAATATACGTACTATTTTCTATTGTACTATACTGCACTACAGTATACTCTATCATAACTTTGCTATAGCTGTTACGGCAGCAGCGAGCACTCGGCACGCGGTACTTATCACGACGATTCGTTCTTCCACTCCATGGTAAGATAAATAATCGTATTATGAAACAGTCTTGTCTTCGGCTTTTTCTAATGCATTATTGCAATTAGTTTTAAGTTCTCAATACTCAAACTTTATTTGCATTCCACAATGTGTTGGGTTGTTGTTTTGTGTTGTTGGGTCGTGTTGTGTTGTGTTGTGTTGTGTGTGTGCTATATAGGTTAAGCAGATATCCAGTTGCTGTGATAATGTTTCATTCTTAAACATTGTCACAGGAGTTCAAAAACTGATAAAATTTAGGATTTTAACTTAATAAAAAAACTAATCATTTATTATGTTGGCCTTTTGTCCTTGAAGTAACACATTTTCTGGTGCAGTCGTTTTCTCTGAACTCGTAGGCGTCGCTTATCGCGGCCGTATCACCTAGTACCTAATATAACTGGTGTAAAGTTCGCGAGAACGGCGCCGTAGGCGAGCGCGCACAACTTCTCACGCACACAACGCGCATAATTAAATCACCACTCATGCGCATCGCCTTACATGCTTTACATTATTTCAAGATGAAAATATTTGGTAGGTAGCTGTTTTACGCAGCAATTATCGAATTTTCGTAAAGACTACTTCAGGTGTCTTACTTATTTTAGTTAACTGAATGATTGGTTGATCGATCGATTGGTGTGTTATCATATAACCTGGTTGGTGGATTCGATCGACGTTTATCGATCGATCATCGATAGACTGGTTGAAACATCGATCGATCGATTGGTGTGTTATCATATAACCTCAACACACAGACACGTAAATTTCGTGAAAACGTATTTGTTATGGAACTTCGTTCCTGACGGGGGTTCCCCGACCGCACAATTTTTTTTTATGTTTTTGTTTGTCTCTTTCTTTTATCTCAAGACAATCTGCAGTCCGGTAAGTACCGTATCAATATCAGTTCTGTCTAAAAGCCTATAAGTGAGAATCATTACTAACCAACTTTAAATCGTTATAGATCCTAAACCGAAATTCTGATTGAAAAACGATATGAGAAACCTAAAAATGATTTTAAATACCTGTTCAACGATACCCCATTTGACATAGTTCGTCGATTTAATTTTTTTTCTTTTTCATATTATAGCATCCAAAATCGGTCATTTTGATTTAATTCATGACAAAATCAAACGATGTGTCATTTATCTAAATCGGCCCACGCGTTTGGTCTAAATAGTGCTACAAAGGTACAAACCAGGAGGATTTATGTATGTACCTACATACATACATCCTCCTTTGCGTCGCGCAGTCGGGTAAAAAGGCACTTAGTTCCATGTACAATACCAATACTGGTATCATGTTAGATTGGTAGCCGATTCCTTAAGATTCTTCTTAGTGAGTCGCTGGCAATCTCAATAGTTTCGACTAGCTTTGTGCTCAGTAGCGTCGATCAGGCAATAGGTGACTCACCGGCAATTATGTCGGCGAGTCCGTTGCGCGGCGTGTACTTGGGCAGCCACGTGAGGATGGGCAGGCGCCGCAGCAGCGTCTTGGTGGAGCAGCAGGCGCGCGCGCGCCGCGCCGCGTCCCGCCGCCAGCCGCGCCTCTCACCCGCTTCGGAGCTGCCCTCCTTGTGCGGGAGCTCTCCATTGTAGGTGCCATTTGAATCTGGAATTACAGGAGATTATTTAAAAATATTTGGAAAGTCTGTCAAGATTGGAGTATGTCAATGGGAAATGGGGGTAATTGCAGCAAGATCACACGTAGATGGTGCGCAGTCTTCCGGTTTTTAATTAAGATTACTAGGATGCCATAAAGATAAAGATATATTTATTTGTAAACATGTGTAACATTGTACATATACATGCAAATGTGGATGTAAAAGTGAAAAATCTGTGAGTTTCAACATGTTTTGCCACCATTGGCGTACAAAATTAATTATAACCACTCAAAATATAACACAATTAAGTAAGAGAAGAAAAAGCATAACAAAATTAAAATATGACACAAATAGATTAGAAACTATCATTTAAAAAATCTTTAACACAATAGTAACATTTTTCAGTAAGTAACTTCTTAAGTTCTCTCTTGAATAAAATTGGCTGGTTTATATTTTTAATAACCTCTGGAATGCGATGGCAATTGGCAAATCTTTAGATTAATGGATTATAATAATTTTTTGTTCTGCATAAGTGACCTTTTTTCTAGCCATAACAATTATAAAGTCATGCTGAACAGTGATGATTATCTAAGTGGATGCCAGCAGAACGATGATGCTAATTGCTGACTATGCAAGAATGCAATCTCAGGTGATTACACACAGATACTTGGTACATAGTCGCGCGCTGTTTACAAAGTGTATCTTGGAGGAAGGAAGTCCACTCGACTGCAGACGAAGACAAGCTACAAATACTGCTATAATACCGATACTTTGCGGTTTTCTACGGGGATGCGGTATTATAATTGTTACTTAATCTAGTCTCTTTATTATATATCTAGTATATACAAGCTAATGAAAGAATATGTATTCATGTACAAGCGGGATAAAAAGGGGAGGGGAAGAACTCACAGGGCATCGAAAAAATGGCTGACAACAGGAAAAGTGCCCAGAGCACTGGCAGCATTGCTGCGTTGAATGCTTCTTTGGTCGATTATTTGGCTGGTTATTAATTAAAACTTCATGCAGTAATAAAAAAACACTGAACAAAAGGCGGAGTTAATGCCTTAGGCCTTTTTTTAAACCTCCCAGAACAAAAGAGAGGGAGAGACCGCCCGCCATTGACCTGGTGGAGCTCCAAGGAAAGAGATCTCAAGAGAGCCCAATTGCACGAAACGAAGAAGTGAGTATACCTGACCCCAAATAATGGGATGAGGAGAACAGGAAGAAGATGAATTTTGATATAGTTAATGCATTTTCTTGAATGCAGCTACGTACAATGTCATCAATTCGTCTTGCTGAAATAAATTAGGTTCCTAATTATTACGAATTGATGGCATTATACGGAACTGCACTCAGTTACAAATCAGTTAAAGTGTGACAGGAACGTGGCGGCAGCTACGATGACACACGGCATGATGCGATGGCGGGGGGAAGCCCGACCCCGAGCGATATCGTACGATACTGGGTGTTTAGTTACCAGTGGAACAGCGACTCATACATCACGTGAAGAACCGACATTTGATCTGCAGTATCAACGTAGCGCAGTCAGTTAGTCATTCGCTGTGAACCCCCACTACCTGTCAATTTGATCACCTTCACCTCCATATACATAATGATATTATAAATGTGAATGTTACCCTGTCTGGCTGTCTGCCTACTATGACCCGGTTGTCCCAGAAGGAGGGTAACGTTGCTCGAGAGTATTTGTGTCTCTATGTCTATTTCTTTGGCACGCCCTGTAGCTCAAACGGCTGGATAGATTTTAACAAAGGAGGAGCCAAAAGATTCGTTAGGTAAGTGAAGTCGTATTTTTCGACTCATAGTCACGTGGGGTATCAAAGGGCTCGAGGAGAAGATTCCAAAAAGGTAACTCAGTAAAATATAGGAAAGAAAAATACTTGTATCAAAAAAACCCAACTAAAAAACTACTTTTCAAGCTGTCTGAAACTGTCAAAAAGAGGATAAAAAAAAAACTGAACTTTGACTAAAAAGTCTTATCTACTTGGCAATGTCAGTGTCAAGTTAGGTATAGTAACGTTACAACGGATGGTTAGTTGGTTACCGCACAGACCGAAGAACTCGAATTTGAAGATTAGATAAGCACAATGAGCGGAACAGTTACACTGTAGCGAAGGTCAGGGACGTGCCACTGACAGCGGATGTCAACACTGCGAGCATTATCTATCAAAATATATAAAGAGGGCCAAGTACCAATGTTTTGACGTATAGTAACGTTAACGTAAGTCAATTTTGAATATAAAAACTTTTTGTATCGTGCAAAAATATGAATATATATAGTATCCAATTCAAATAAATATTATGTGCGAAACGAGTATTATAGTAATAGGAAATTTTTTATTATTAAGGAAGCAATTTAACTCATTAAATAAAATGGAATTGTTTAGTATGTCGTTAAATGAAGAAATTAAACCTCAATTGAGTTGTTTTTTTCCCAAATTTTTTGTCTACTTCTGTTATTCAATTTTGTGTAAACAATTAAACTTATCATAATTATATTTTTATTAAGTTAATTTCCGTGACGTCATAGTATTATTTATATAAAGCATTCCTCGCTTTGCCGCATTATTATATTCTAAATTATTAGCTATTATTCTTCTTTAGATATTTTATTAAAACTCATGAACGTCCAGTCTTTAGAAATACATGTGTATTCCAGGCTATAAATACTTTTCAACTGTCAGACAATAAGCGGCGTTGACACACACTCATTTATGTAATTTGTATTGGTTTACTTTTATACTCGTCCACATTGATTTTGGTTTCCTATTTCAGAAGCAGCTGCACAAACACACATATAGCACAGTATTAAAAAAGAGCAATCTATTTGATCAGATGGATTAAATTCAATAGGTTTGGGTAGAAACTTCCGAGGTATGCACTGTTTCAGGTATTTAGCAAGTTCCTTTCACCTTTGAGCATATTTTCCTGGCCTTAGAACATTGACTGTTGATTCTGTTCGGTCCACAACTGTACGCAATGGCTCTGTGCAATAGTTTTGCTCACGTGCTTGTTATACATTATTTTAGTACTTTTATTATATTATTTTACGCACGAACTTAACGCGTGCTGAAATTTTCCGCCTGATATTGTTACATTATTGATAATAAGGTACTGGCGAGTTAGCCACACGGGCCGGAAAATAAGTTCCATTATTATAAATAACATGGCCACAGATTGATACTGCAAACAATAGGTTATCAAATTAATTAGGTTTTCTTAGAAAAGTCTCGTGTTTATGATGTAAACAATACAAAAAACATATTATCTGTCAGTTACCGAGAGATAATATATTAATATATAATATTCTATGCGGTTTAGTAAGGGTCACAGTTATGTACTTGTTCTTACGAAACTGTCTTGATTGATAGATGATGTTCGCGTTAACCTGCGCGTCAATTAGATACATAATTTTCTGACAAATTATCCGTGAAAAAAAAATAGGTACAAAAATCGTTGTCCATTATTATACCCTGTCCCTAGACTCCTCGCTACCACGATCAAGATTTCCAGTAGATATAAACTTTCGCTCTAAAATACCTTATCAAAAATAACTATTTTACAAAAAAAATACTTCCAAACACTCCAAACGAAAAACGCCAATCACAACCACACTACACACACACACTACTTCCAAATGAAAAAATATTACAAAGTATAAAATACTGTTTAAGTTATTTAATGGTTTCGAAATTAAAGTTATTTTATACTTTGTAGTGTTTTTATTTGGAAGTGGAAGTCGGTTGTAATTTATTGACTTTTTAGTGATGATATCCTACAACTAAATTGGCATTATTCCCATAATGAGTGGTTGTACTATTTGCCGTTAAGGAGTTGCTTTGTGTGCCTTCGCACTTCGCAGTCCAAGTCCAGACCAGCTCATAGTTAAATAAGTAGATATTTAACTGCTTTGAGATTGCCATAAACTCATTCTTGATTTTAAGTCAGAATGTTGGGCTGTGAAAAAGACGGATGAGAAAAGATTGCATGTAGCGGAGATGAGAATGTTGAGATGGATGTGTGGAGTATCGAGAATGGATAAAGTGAGGAATGAGTTCATTAGAGGTAGCTTAAAAGTGGCGCCAATAACGGAAAGATTGAAAGGGAACCGCTTATCTTGGTATGGTCACGTGAAGAGGAGGGATGAAATGCACGTAACTAAAAGAGTTATGAATATAAATGTGGATGGATGGACAGGGAGAGGGAGGCCAAAGAAAAGATGGATGGATTGTGTTAGAAGTGATATGAAAGAAAAGGGAGTTAGTGATAGCGTGACGGCTGTCAGGACAGAATGGAAGAAAAAAACGTGTTGCGCTAACCCCAAGTAACATGGGATAAGGGCAGGAAGATGATGATTGATTTTAAGTTGAGTAGGTCACTGGTTTATCTTTGACTAGCGACCCGCCCCGGCTTCGCACGTTAGCAAATTTTTATTCAGCCCAAACTAACAAAGTAAACATCTATTTACCAGAATCAATAATATTGTGGTGCAGGCCGAAATAAAAAGTGAAATAGACATCCATCAACGATGTCTGCTCTACATAAGGTGTCGACCAGCTCGGGACACTATCTCTACCTCCGCGGAGCCTCCTCACACGGTGTTCCTCACTAAAATATTATAAAACTAAATCCTCCGCCGCGTCTGTCTGTCTGTCTGTTTGCGATAAACTCAAAAACTGCTGAACGGATTTTCATGTGGTTTTCACCAATAGATAGAAGTGATTCATGAGGAAGGTTTAGGTATATAATTAGTGTTTATTAGGTGTATATTATGTTTTAGGCTTCATGTGAACTGTCATGACACATGAAGTGATGAAGCAATAATTTGTCAGCTTCCCCGAGATCTCTTAAGTTTTCACGGCGCCATTTACAAAATAGAACTATAGTAGGCGCCAGATAAATGTGGAATAAAGTACATTGACCTTTCCCTAATAACTGTTCATAGGTACCTGAACAATTAAATATGAATCGTTTTTCATTATTAGACAATGTTAAGGATCACGAGAGATGATGATTCGGGACAGCTTTGTGTCATTAATTCCGTTTTTCAAATTAAAAATGTCAATAATTGTAGGTGGGTCAATGACCGTTATTCCACGATTATCTGGCGCCTACTATACATACCTATGGTGACGCTGTCCGTACATAGACATACTTAGGTGTCGTTACGTCAAACTGACAGATGTTGGCACCATGTCTCATGATGGAAGTACGGCTAGGTTATATAACAGTGGCTGGTGGACGTTTCTATGAAGCATCAATGCCACGTTATTGTGTGCGTACAAAAGCACATGTGTTTGAACCAGCGGAGCATTCGACGCGCTTGTCTGTTTCAGATTCAACTAGTTTAAGGGAATAATGTGTATTGTTAAATAATAATAATGACTGGCAACTCGACAATGCCTTAGATGTAATAATAGATTGAAGCTAGTAAGTGAAATAACGTAGGTATTAGAAAAGTATGAATGTCATTATAAAGTTATGCTTTGTCTGTAACAGAGTTTAAGTACATTGTGTGCAATATAATTCATCATCTGCCATCATCTGCCTAGCCTTTTCCCAATTATATTGGGGTCGGCTTCCAGTCAAACCGGATTCAGCTGAATACCAGTATTTTACGTGGAGCGGGTGCCTACCAGACCTCCACAACCCATTAACTGGGTAACACGGTACTCCTTGGCAAGACTGGTGTCAGATTATCTGGCTTCTGACTATCCGTAACGACTGCCAAAGATCTACAAATGACAGCCGGGACCAACGGCTTATCGTGCTTTCCGAGGCACACAGGAGTCTCGGTATGTTAAGATGGTCACCCATCCACAGACCAACCTCGGCAAGCGTTGCTTAACCTTAAAGATCGACAAATGCGGCTGTTATTATTTAGTTCTATTTAGTTTTTCTGTTGTTTATTTGTTTAATTATGAAAACAAAAATAATCTTGGAATTGAATAAGGAATTTATTCAAACCTTTTCCCATTTTTAGGTAGATATGCGAAACACAAGAAACAACGTTGATTGTAACGTTTACTATGATGTTCTAGTTGGAGTACCTATTTGTACCGACCCATTTCTATTACTACCCGCACGTTTAAGTCCAAGAAAATCGGCTCGTTCCTTTTATTTCGTGACTGACCCTAACTTTTTAGTAAAGCCGTAAGTGGTTCATCTTTAACTCTTTAGAGGTAATTAAGGTACTGTTTAGCGACGTTTAATAAAAATAAATCTTTGAATAATGGATGTCTGATAGCAATCACCTAATCACGGCCATCACGAACTGAGCGGGAATCGTGTTCAACCTGTGCTGTGTTAAGTTTAATGCGACTGTCTTTTGTTATTAAACAGAGGCGATTCGTTTTTTCTGTAAGAACCTACTTAATGATAATCTTAAATTCACTGGCAGGTAATGAACAGCCTAAACTTAAAATAGAAGTTCGGTGGTTTTGCCGGTGTGAAATCCCATCACGCACGGCTTGTAGATGTCAACGGGCTATTGCGCACGTCGTTAGATTGTAAGATCACCTTTCTCGATAACACGGATATATTGGAAACTATTCAAAATCAATGTAAATTTAATAATTATTTATAATAAATCCTTTATTGTATTCAAAATTATCTGTTCACAAAAATATAAACATAAACATTTAAAATCTTACGGAATTTGCAATTATCCGGCCAGATATCATTAGAAACTCAAGCCTGTGACAATAGTCCTACCGGTGCTGAGGTACACGTATTGTTATGTTACGCGTCGCCAATCTTGTTTAGGCGTTTGTCGATTTCGATAGTTTTCAACTTTTCGCAAGACAGTTGGTGCGTAGTACGGGGGACAAGCGACGAGCGATTTAATGGTGATACAGAATTATTGTTGAGGGGACCTATTTCATAAAAGGAGGAGGTTCTCAATTTGACATTGTTACACGCCTGCCCAAAAAAAGGAGTGTTATTTATTTCTTTTTACGAACTCCGCCGCTATCTCGATATTTAAACACATAAAATGTAAACATTTATTTAGTCATGTACTGGGCACGCGGTGAGGTCATGACCCTATTGCGTAAAGAATTGATTGAAATAATTTAGGTAATTTAAAAACGTTCTATCTCTGCAATAATAATAAAGGAACTAGCCAGAGTAAATATTCTCCGGGTTTTTACATGACAGAAAGGTTAAGGTTATCGGATGAAAAGTTTAAATGCTTTGGAGAGACTTCTTATAAAGAGAGCAGATAAAGTTATCAATAAGGTAATGAAAAAAAAAAAAAAATTTGCTATGAAACTACGCAATACTTAAACCATGTTTTTTTAACAACTTCTTAAGTTGATTTGACGTTCTAATTAGTACATTGTGTTTAAAAATACTGTACTAATTAGAACGTCAAATTCTGCAAAAGTTACTTAGTTTTCAAATGGCATACTTACCAAAGCAATATCATCGTTTATTTTCTCTGAGCCTAAAGGCTCAGTTATTGTTTGCCTCAACAAATGATAAGGTAATGTGAAAACTATGTACTTCGCGGTTTGTGTGAAAAAAAAAGAAATCTGGGTCATGATGGATCTTAGTAAGATACCTAACATGTTTTATTAAAGTAGATACAATTCACAACTAATTAAGAAAAAAAAGTTCATAAAAACTTGAAAACGATTATTATTATTACTTTTTTGTCTCATGAATTAAATAACACAGTGGTACTTTTTACATTATATTATAACCCAGGGAAATCTAAATCAAAAGATTACGTATTTCAGTAAAGTAACCGTAAGTTTCCTCCGACTGTAGGTGGTGTCACGCACGAACGGCGCGGTGCGACCGGCGCGCGCGCAGCCGGACGTAGCAGACTATTGTCAACAAGGCTTTGTTCAGGCACACAATGCGCTTTAGGAAGTCACTGCGTTTGCGCAAATGTAAGGGAATGGAAGGGTGGCTCTTTTGTCAACAGCTTGTAGCTTGAGTTCCTCCAAATTAGCGACGTTCATTGTATGTGCTCCAGGGGGCTTGTGCACTTAAAAGACTTAACCAGGTAAGAAAAATTTGCAGTTGAGATGTCGTGAGAGGGACAAAACATAAGTACCAACACACACAAATAGTAAATAATAATTTAAAAATCCCGAGCAGGCAGTAGTTAATTAGGCTTTCACGCCAAAAACCGCTAAACCAATAATTTTAAAGAATGTTCTTATTGAGATAGGTTGGACCTTGGAGAAGGACAACACACTTGTCTCACGGGAGTACGTTTCTTTGTGATACATTCCGACCCTTACGCAGGCGAAGCAGAAGTTGGTATGTTATAAATAGCCTGCGATCTATTTTCCCTACTATCAGCCAGTCGGTACAATTAAATTAAGTAATTGAGTCTCCTCGTGTACGTGCTTGTCCCTCGAGCAAACCCGATGCACTTTACGGAAGACAGTTTACCGGCAGAAGGCTACAGGCAACGCTTTCTTTATAATTAGATCGCACTGTGTGGGACTTTTCATACATTAAATCTGGTTGGTGATTAAATGTGTTGTCATTTGTAGTTTTCCTAATATTTCTGGACTATTTTGTGTTGTTTTGATAAAATTTGTTTTATTGTGTTTTGTAGATACACTGTTTTGCTTATAATACCAATCATGATTTTGGACATTAGATGTTCATAGATATATATTTGTAACGACGTCTAAGCCCTTCACTTATCGACGTGTTTGTGTGGTAATTGTACGTCGCACGCGCAGCTGGTAGTTACACTATTTATAAATATTTAATCAACCGTTCTGAAAGACACGTAATTCACCCGCTTAAGGAATTCTTAATCATAACTTTACTAGGTAAACGCAAGTATCCATGTCAATGCAAACACGAGGAAGTATAATAAATTAATATATCGAGCAGCATCGTTATGATAACTAAAAAAAAAAATAGCTGAATTTACTAAGTTTATAATGCATAGTAATTATATAAAATTAATTATTCTCTACTAGCTATATTGTCTATATAAATCTTTTAA
Source organism: Mamestra brassicae (assembly GCA_905163435.1). Taxonomy (NCBI): domain Eukaryota; kingdom Metazoa; phylum Arthropoda; class Insecta; order Lepidoptera; family Noctuidae; genus Mamestra; species Mamestra brassicae. The sequence goes on along the minus strand of LR990997.1, from coordinate 19,815,525 downwards.
ATATAACTACAACAATATTGGATTAGATAATTATTATCAAATATTTTACGAAAATACATAAATGATGATGCTATAAGGACCGCTTTCGAATAGCGGTCCAGATCCCTGGTCAGTAGGGTGCGGGGCAGCACCAACAGCATCCTGTCCATGGTAGCAAGCAGACTAGATTGTGCGTGAACCACTGCTGCAAGGTATCAGCCTGTCACCTAGCAGCAGTGATGTCGCAAACTGTGTCGGTTTTTGTTTTTGTCGTTTTACTGACATAGTTTGTAAGTATATTGTTACTAACACTATGAATCGTCTTACTTGATTAAATGATGATTATTATTATTGTAAATTTGTTGTCAAAAGTCAAAAGTCAAAAACGTTTATTTCAATTAGGCCATTAAACGGCACTTTTGAACGTCAGCATTTACAGTTCAGTAAAATATATTAATAAAGTGACTCTATTGTCCATTCGGAAAGGTAGATTCTTATGGAGAAGAACGGACAAGAAACTCCATAGTTACTCTTTTCAAATAACGACTTTACAAAATTTGGTATACAAAAATCAATTTAATATTATGTGAGGACGATACACCCTGAGTATGCTACTTATAAGAATAAAGTATAACCAGCAGAGGTACTTATTCCTTTTGTAAAAAAAAAATTAGGTAAATGGTACTCACATATTTACAGATAATCTTAATAACCACCAATTAAACAGAAAATAAAAACACAAAAAAGAAACAGTATACCCATCTATAAAGTTAATTCATAAATCAACCAGTTTGATTTTGTCTACACCCTTGATTGTCCTATGGAGCAGGACCAGCATGTTTCCAAGCATTCTTATCCTGAATGTAATCTTCTAATTTGTAATATGCTTGTTTACAAAGTGTAGTTTTAACATAAGTTTTAAATTTTCTTTCATTTAGTTCTAATATGTCAGAAGGTATTTTGTTGTTGTTTAAACTAGATTCGTTTGGTATTTACATTTAACGAACAACCAAAGGATCCTTGCAAACAATAAATTAGTGTTAGGCAACGTTCGGAACCGATAAAAAACATATTACAATAAGGATATTATTGGCGTTCTAATTCAAAACACAATACATGTTGCGGTTGACCTCCATCTAGATATTATTAGAACATGTTTGTTTTCAATTGGTTTTACAAATCTTTACTTTACTAACTCTTAATTTTGGAGTCTCTTTTTACTTGGATTATAAAGGTCACTATGTTTCAGATTGACTGAACTGGATTCTTAATAGAGACTTATGAACACGGCTTTACATAACGTCGCAAAAGAAAGAAAATGAAGATCAGTTTTGGATCATAGTAATGAGTGTGAGTAACCAGGGGTCATACTTTGTCGTCTTTAAACTATCATGATTTCATTGTGGTATGTGTATGTGGAGTACTATCCCTTTTTCACCACGATATCGCAATGGCATTGGCTCGTCATAGTAGGGGGCTTGTTTATGCTTACGTAATAAATAATATTATAAAGAGGTAACATTATTTATTGGAGGTAATCTCTAACTGTACTCATTTGGGTAAGAAAACTGATTGGTGAATTGCTATACCTTAACTGCATTTTGATTACTGATTCTTTTATATGTCAAAAGTGAAGTTGCGGAAGAAAGCTAGTGTCAAGATTTACATATATATATTTAAAAAATAACCTCTTTTATAAATTGTTTGAATTGGTGAATGAACGATTGAATAGAAAAACAAACATTTTAAAGAAAGAAAGTAATTAATTATACTAAGCGTCTTTGTCCACCTGTTTACGCCGCAAACGTTCCAATGAGCTTAATAAAAACAAACAGCGCTAATGAATGCATTAGGCGCGCATTTTAAAGTTTTCCACTAATTATTGTGCGCGAGCGATGGGCGGCGCGCATGCGTAGTGCGCAGCGTAGGCAGTGCTCCGCGGTCAGCACACAAACCTGACCTACACGGTATTAACATAACGAAAGTTTCCTTGTGGCCCCCGCGATCCGGAGGACGGGCGGCGGCGGATGTATCCATCCATAACAACTAACTATCTCTGTGTACTAACTCTGTCTGTTTGTTAGCTCTTCACGTTTTGACGGCAGGACGGCTTTGGATGATCTTGACACATACCCGTGTGCTGGAATACGACATTGGACATACTTTTCATCTCGGACGTACCTACTTCTTGAAAGCCGAACCTGCTGCTTAACACGTTCATTGCTACCGACTCACCCTGCGAGTTCACGTTAATTTTATTCCAGTTCCGGCGACTCGCGTGGTGAGTTCAGTGTGTTTCGGCAATATTTATATTGTGTAATGTATGCGGCATCCGCGAAGAGGTCATGAAAATCGTAGTGGCATTGAATGTGTTAAAAGTCACTATCAAAAATCTAGTTCGTTCATAAACGCCTGTTGAAAGATGATATGGCCAGAAAAGAGGTGACTCTTGAGAAGACAACTAACAGAGAAGTGAGGACATTGGAGACGCGATGCATCCAACCCGAAGGAAATTGAGATAAGGGCAAAAATATTATGATGATGAGATTATGATGGGTGTACCTACAAATTTACAAATGGAGAATGGTGAAATAAGCGATTATTTTAATTGATTGATTTTATTTTGTACTTCTGATGACGATCGAGACAGGACTAACTAAATATACTTCACGATTCATTAAGTTTATCATTTCACGAACGTGTACGTTTTGTTGCACTAGCCCCATATGTATTTATAAAATACTTGTACGAATACTTTCTTTGTGTGTACAGCTACGGAGTGCAATTCACTGCCGGTTTCTGTGTTTCCTGATAGCTACTACCTCAAGTCAAGAGTGAACAAGTTACTTCTAGGCAAGCGTGCTCCGTCGTCGACCACATCGCTTTCCTTCAGGTGAGATTGTGTTCTAAAGCTAGCCTATCAATAATAATAAAAATTTACCAAAATCGCTCCGCTCATGCCTTGCGCCCCGCACAACGAGGCGCCCGCGTCATGCGTAATAGACGATGCTAGAACGCACGCGGAGAAATTCGCGCCAGAGCGCCAACAACACGCGGGCCGCGGCGCGCCAGCTTTCTATGCAAAGCGAAGGGAGCGCATTACGCGTACAGAGCTTACACCTGGCATGACGTGCGTTTAATTGCTTGATTGTATTATCTACTTACCTACATGCCTACTAGTTACAGAATATCTTTGCTGTGGTAGTCTTGCCGGTACCTACTTAAATGGTTTGATAGTGAAAAGCTACTGGCAACATCTTGAGAAGCTACATATATTGCTGAGCATAGATAGAGAGATAGTTTTTACCACGACACGGCATTGTGAGAAAGTTAACTAACCTTCTAAGGTTTTTCACTCTGAATTCGTAACCAACGATAACTACTAGGGTACAGAAAAGATACTACAAATTCGCCTCCTCACTACAGTACAGGAGCTGCAGGATCCCAGTTATGAAACCGTAAGCTGCCACGTCTTGCACGACGAACCTTTTGTGTTTGGCGCTGGTAAAGGTTTTCCCTTAGATTGGGCCTGCAGTGTTTAGTGTATGCTAATAAGTATTTTCTAAATAATAATCCTAACTAATATTACAAATGCGAAAGTTTGTTTGTTTCGCTTTCAGGCCTAAATCGCACAAACAATTTTAATGAATGTTGGCGCAGGGATAGAGTCGACTTTGGGGACAGTTTTGTTCTACTTTAAAACCAGTGAAGCTGAAGGAAAATGCTAGTCAAGAAAAATTGTGTTTAATCTCACCATAACATTCGACCTGAATTACCGTTCAAGCTAAAACCTTCGCGCCTTTCGATTTGCCTTTGATTGGCATTAGTCTTGCTTTTACCTACCTATTCCCTCGAATGTTCTACGAACTGTGTCACCAACACCTGTCATCATTCCGCCTGAGCCGCGCATCTTCTACCTTCTGTAATTGCCTTGTTGTGTTGTTGAAACTGTCACGTAAGTAAACACGGCGCGCTGAGCTCAGGTGACGTCACACCATGCATCGCTGACCGCACTGGTCACAAGTCATTAGGTACCTACGTCCTCTAATTGAAGCATTCTACAACGTGCATTCTTAAGGTTAATCCACACATAGGTATCCGGGCCGTGCCAGGGACGTGGTAGAACCGTGGTCCGTCAGCTCAAAAAAGTATCGGTACCTACGTAGCGTAGGTACATTTTATATAAACTCGTTCACATACGTCCGTGTTCAGGTCTAAAACTACAGGACTGTACGTTCCAGGCACGGTCCAGATATGTGTGGATCAACCTTTAACCATGTCATTAATGTTTTCACGATAGAACAGAGCAGTGTTTCAACGCTTGACATTCGATCTTACAGGAAAATGTTTCGTTTAAAAGCGTATTTTGTAAATCTCTGCATTCACACACAATGTGGGAGTCTACTTGGTTTCTGTTACATTTAGATTACGATCAAAACATTACAATGGTTTTACGTAAGTATTAGTTTTGTATGATTTTACGTAATCTGCTGTTTCGTTTTTATATTATTGAAGCGGGTACCAATATTACCAATGATATCATCGATTGTGGGATTTCATAAATTCTTTTATTTCTGGTTTCTTTAAATAGCCGCCCTTCAAAGTTATTAATATTTAGACAGCGCAATCATATAACTGTTGGTACCTACTTTGCATCTTTCAAACAATCCACGTTTAAAATAGCTATCTGTGAAGCGATTGTAACTCCGCTGAAAGAATACAAAAATGCCTAAAATAGATTTTTTTAAATAGGATTATTAAGTACCTAATCGTTTTTATGAGTTTCCTTGAACAATTTTAAGTCTTCTTAGTCACTAAAACTTATTTATTTATTTAAAACTAATGCGTACCTATTAAAAACATTGTCATGAAGGTTAAATTTTTTTAGCTTAATTAAGTACCAATTTTCATTTATTATCCGGACAAAAACTTAATTACGCTATATTATGAAACAATAGTTCGTTATCTATGGTGCTGAATATTTTCATTATGTTTTCTTACAATAATAGCAGCTATGAAAACTAAAGTGTTGGACAAGAATACCTACACATAAATCTGTGTTGATTTTTACGGAAACAAATATCGTTTTGCGAAACAAGAAACGTTGGAATTGGTAATGAGTGCTATTAAAAGACAAGTTTTGAAAGAGAAAATGTCTGATTGTAAAACGGATAGTTTCCTTGTGAAAATACATCAATTTGCGATGGACTATTGCTGATTGATGATTTTTATGATTTACTTACGAAGCTGAAGTAGGTAGATAAAAAAAAAAAATACTTACCTATATTATGCCAAAAATAATACAGATTACAAACTAAATTTAGACCCTAGACCCCACGCTAGGATACCCTGTGTCGTGGGATCAGTTTCAGTTCAGGAGACAGAATAGACAAAAAAAAATCATTCTAACAATAGTTGTAATTAAAATGAGTATCGTGTAGTTTTACAAAAATGCAAAAAAGGAAAAGAAATTAGTTAGTTTTTAAACGTAAATAATAATTAAAACTTATAAAATAAAATTAACATAATTTTATAATTTAAACGCATTGTACTGGTGTGTAGTGTAGTGTAGTGTAGTTGTATAGTATGTATGTGTGGGGTGAGTGTGTGTGTGTATGTTAAGTTCTATTTGGGGTACCTATTTGTAAAATTGCTTCAGTGTACGCATAATCTAAGCTCAGTAACCACTTGTGAATTGTTTTCCTTAATGTTTTTTTGAAGAGGGTGGCAATATTCAGTTTGCAACAATGTATTCAAAAATGTAAGGTCCCATAAATCGAGTTGACTTTTGCCCTATTTTTTTGCAGCATTTATAGGTATTCCACCTCAGAAACCTCAGATTGAGACGGTCTCTCGTGGTGAAGGTAACGGTCAGGAATGTGAAAAGGTAATGAGGTTTTCCATCAGTTGCATGAGTAGCTGTCTGGATCAGGACTAGTTCATACTTAGACTCGCTTCATATATAACAAAATATATGCCACTTATGGCACTTTTTGCCTATTCCGTAATAAACTTATGATCCTCAACCATTCACAACAATTTAATTACGCTTATTGAAGTCGTCTTACGTATAATATCACACCCAATTTAAACTGATTATTATTAATTATTTAAGTAAATCTGATGGAGTATTTTCTTTTATGTAGTCTTCATATGGTAAAGTAGCTCCCATTTATCTTTCATTGTACCAAAAAAATAAGTTTAGTTTAAGGATTTCATATTGTGTGTATTCTTGATTTATGTTCAAACTGTGTACTTCTTTAAATTACAAATTCACTATACTAATAGATAATAAGTTCTTTTATGTAATATGTTATTAGTGAATAAGTCGTTGTAGTACTATTAAAAAGACTGAAAAAAAAAAATGTTCACCAACGCCTTACCCACCTTAGGCTCACACCTTATATCTATGGCTCACACTCACACGTACAGTTTGTATATCCTATTCACGTTTGCAGTAACATGGATCCGGTTGAGGCTGGTTGGTCCAGCGGCTAGCGCACCCTCGCAGAACCGCGCCGGTACATGTCAGGGCCGAGTGTCACGTCGTGACGTCACGGTAATGGCCGCCATCTTCCACGGATCATTGTCATGCCAACGATTGACACACAGAATGTAGCGTGTACCTATGTATGTACACACTACACAGGTACATGCAACACTAAACTTTTGCTGATCGTTCAATTGATGCACTTCGTTTGGTGACATTGTAGTTCATACCTGTTGTTACTTTTGTCCTTAAGGCTCCAGCCAGACTGCCAATTTATTAGCAAATGCCAAAGGGACTTGTCTAGAACAAGGTTAAGACGAGGTCATCGTTATACTCATTTCTCAATTTTATCTCTCTGATCCGTCCCTATAACTGGGAGTTTCGTTGTGTCTCGTGTACCTATCACATCTATTAATGTTATTTGCATAATAATTCGACTTTCTGATCTTAAACATTTGCCCTGTCTCACTTGCATTGCATTGTTTGATAATGACACCCATTTCATAGGGCTATTTAAATATACATAATATTGCCATCCTTTATGACTCCAGATTTAAACTTTTTAATATATTTGGCATCAGCCTTCAACGAGCGCGAGCGCTAAGCGCTAAAAACAAAAAATATTTTCATATTCCTAATTCAAATTTTCTTTTACTTCATGCCAGACGCTTCCAAAGATCCAAAGAGGCATCCATGTTTGCCAGAGACCTGGAGCCAAGGACAGTGTGTGACAATACCTAGTGACAGTTACAAGTGACAGTACCTAGTGACATTCACAGATCAGATAAGTTCTGCCCGCGTGTAAGTCGGAAATTATTCCAAGGGATAAAAAACCGTCTACCCGTGTGCCTAGTTTCGTCCAAATCTGTTCAGCCGTGAAACTTTTATAAAAAAATAAAGTAGTTAGAATTACGAAACATGATCATCTTATTTAGGTACCATCAAAACCGCCATGTAAAATTCTATGAATTGGCAAATGTTTATTTGGTTTTGTGCTACAACTTTGGGGTACAACAAAGTATATAATAATATCTCCTTCCTACTTCCCTAGATAACCCTTCCTACATCTGGGTAAAGTGTGAAGCGCAAGAGTGCAGTTGTGGAGTGCTAGCGAGCGAGCGTCGCCGGGCGCAGTTCCGTGTACGTGTGTGTCAACAAGCAGTCGTCTCCGGTTACAACAACTCGTGACGTCACAATGCTGCGCCGCCACCGGACCCGACTAATGCTACAGACTATTGTTTTTCGCGAAAATGATACACATTCCTCCGCCTCTGACGCATGCCACTGATGCTGAACTAACTGTGCTTTGACGAGAACTACTTCTGTGTTTTTCCCTTGAAAATCTTTTTCACACTATTACCTGACTATAACTATGACTTAGGACCTCGGTTCTGTTGTTCTCAACGCATACCACATTTCCTTATTCTTTTTCTTTTTCCTTTTTCTAATATCAATAATTCTAACCCAACCTTTCATTGAAATCGGTTTCCATTTCTGAAAACCGTGAATAGCTAGCGGCAAGGTCATTAAACTTGAATCATTGTCGGTGGGTGATGTTTGGATCGCCATCAAATGAGGCGTAGCGTCGCGAATTTGTGCTATTTCTGAATTGTGTATGGTCCACAGAATATACACTCATGATGGAAAACCTAAAAACAAGGTTACAAAGTGTATCGGAAACAACGATTATATAAAACGAGATTGCTATTTGAAAGCCACACAAAACACATTTTAATTCTAACTTCTGCTAGCGATTTCGTCCGCTTCGGAAAGTATCACCAGGGATAAAAAAGCCTGTGCTATTCAAGACTACAATCGCTCTGTGACAATTTCATGCAAATCCGTTTAGCCGCGCCGCCGCCGGTGTGATTGAGTACCATCCATCCATACATACATACATGCAAACTTTCGCATTTATACTTAATATTTGAAATGACCAAGTAGGTAGCTAGGCAGGTAGGTAGGAAGCTTCGTCAACACGAAGCTTCTAGGACTCTCCAGGTCCACCACGATCACATGCACGTATTTACCGTTGGTTCAGTTATAGGATCACTTACACTTATTGGTACTTTGGTAGTATCGTGCCACTCGAGCTCAGTTATTGATCGATTGGATGCTTATTGAGATCACGTGGATTCTATTACATCAGCATGGGGTGTGTCTGTTGACTGTTGAATATGTTTGCTGATGATTGTCTCACGGAAATGCAGCGTTACAAATTGAGGACTTGTTTAAAGAATGTTAAGCGCCAGGTTCTTAACACAAATTTCCTTTTGGCAATGTGATTTATCAGCTCAATGTGGAACTTTTTGTGAACGCTAAAATATAGTGTAAGGTAAAGTACCAAAAAAAAATTCAAAATGTTACCATTAGGTGTCAAGCATGATGATGAACGTTAAGATGGTAATGATGTGATAGAAAATTGATATATTAAATCGACATCATCTTTATAGAGCTTTTTATACAGCAATTCACTGACCTCGATTATAAACATCACGAAGAAAGATAAAAAGAAGGACGTTCGTGTTCCGACAACTCAGTTTTCGTACCCTAAGGAACTAATCCGTCACCTCAGGCGCGCCACAGTTCCGGCTGCGCGGGAGTCGCGTCGCCTGCTACCGGTGCGCGCCGCACGCCACCCACTTATATCACCTCGACACGAGATGGACCAAAGAACATCAAGAGGAACGGTGTCCTAGGGTGTCTGGGGACACTGGGAAGTATTGACGGGTAGGTGTTTTGTGGACTGTCTTAATGTAAAACTTATGTACAAAAAGTACAGGTTGGAGAGTAAAGTAAAGGCTTTTTGGATAAATCTCTTTCTTGAATAACAGTACTGCCTGAATCACGAACATGTAGGTAATGTCTTGATGGAATTAAATCAACTAACTCCTCAGAAAGTAGTCACTTCCATCACTTTGTTCTTTATCCGACAAAGTATTGACTTTCATTAAAAAACGATTTTCACTGAAAATCGTTTTTTTATGACAATGGCGATTGGGTTGGTTATTCAAACCAACTCAGGCTTTGAACTTGAAGCTTTGAGCTGCTGCATTCTTGGTCGATGTACCACTTGTAACATGGGGGGATTCGATGTATGTAAGCGATGCCCATGTTAAGTTAGCAACAAAACGCTCTCATATTTTACAGACTAACTTTAGTACTTTAGCAGTGTCTGAACAAAAACCATCACAAAAAGCCGCGAGCGTGTAAAAGGAAGCCGCACTTCACTGCCTGCCTTGACACACCAATTAGATGAAAAACTTAATTACACTCTCCAATCTCAGGAAATTGACTTGACATATAAAAACTTATTGCTTCGACTGCTTGGGGCTAATATTTTGGTTCGGAACTGAATTTCTGTGAAGACTTGAGAATTGCCGTAGTTCGGTCAGTGACCACCGTTTTGTTATGCTCTTAACTTATTATGAGGTCAATGTTGAAGTCAAGTGAATAGTTTGCAAACTTAAGATTCTTTGGCCCCAAAAGCTGTCAAACTTGGCCAAGATTCTTAAAGAGAGAGAGAGAGAGTTCGTTGGCCCTTCAATTGACTGGCAAAAACAGATCATGCTTGACCCCAAATACTCTTCGCCTATGACCCTAATCCGAGTCAAATGCTAGGGTTGCCCCAACAGTCACGGTTGAGGTCAGGTTCTGGGACTCGTCCAGGGTTGACGCCTTTCATTGACGTATAATATGAGCCCTGACCTTACGCCCTGTGCCCTGAGATTCGGTTCCGCAATTCTTTAGCTTAAGGCCTTCTTATCTTATAATTAGATTTATTAAAACGTTGCTGAGTGCTTTTCGGTAAAGCGGTCAACTTTAATTAAATTGGGGTCATGTTCTACTAAGGCAGTAACTGGAAGGTACCTACAGAGCTAACGAAAAAGTTCTGATCCAAAAGTACCTTATTACTAGCTCCTGCCAACGGCTTCGCTAACGTGTATTTCGGAAATGATCCCAAGGGAACATACTCCCGAGTTATGAAGCCTGTGTGATATTCCAGACTATCATCTATCTCTGTGTCAAATTTAGAGCCAGATCATTTCAGTCGTTCTGGCGTGATTGAGTATCAAAACATCCATTCATCCATCCAATCGTACGCATTTATAAATAGTAGTCAGAACTAAGACTATCGACTACTAATTAAAAATTATCGCCATCTCTTAATCGCTGGTTTCGCACTAATTGCCGTTCATTTTCTCCACACCCCCTCTTTAGTAGAGTAGGGTGTACTTACAGTGTGAACTGCTAATTACCAGATAATTAGTTGATGATAGGTGTGATGGAGGCAGGTGTACGTCGACACGTGTAGAGGCGTGGATTTCATGCTGATTGTTGTTCACGACATGTAATTGAATGTGCTGAATGCTAACAGGACGGCTCCTGGCTTCCCCGTATTTACTACGTAACTGTCAATCTATTGACACGTGATTGAAAGTCGTGTTTATAATAATATATCTTATATTTTTGTAATGTTTTCTCTTTTATCGTTGATCATGATATTTTTTAGTCGTTGAAAAAACTTCTGTCTAGCCTTTTCTCAACTATATTAGGGTCGGCTTCCAGTCGAACCCGATTCAGCTGAATATCGTTTGACAAACTGTGGCACACAATATAGATGATCATGGAAGATATATATAATATTTATGTTCTCGTATATAGTAGCTTCTGCTAGCGACTTCGCCCGCGTCAGGGTCGAAAAAATCATCAGTCTACGGAAACGTGCAACCGAATTAAGGAGTATCTTATGTCCTTCGCCAGATCATGGTGTACCAGCGGATCTGATCTGTGCAGCCGTTGGTGTGGTTGTCAGGGTGGGAAGTACACCTTGTCTAACTGAACTTCTTGTGAAACGTTCTTAATTCAAACTATTTAATAGAATGAAATGTAAACTTAATATTGACTTGAGCCGCTTAAGGTTATAAAGAGGTCAGCCATGTTTGTTGCCCCAACCAACGAGAGCCGCGGTCGACGCAGCCTTTTTCATTGTTAAGCAATATTTGAACACCGAGTCTAGACCACTTCGCTTAAATATAACACTGACAACTAAACGGTATTGAAGAAAATATTTAAGAAGGTACAAAATGTATATCATTTAAGTTAGTTTCAACCCAGGATTTCTTAGTTAAACGAAAAATCTGTGCTATCCCTACTGAGTAACTTTGTTAGTTTATCTTCCTTTTACGACCACGTCGCCAAACTTTTTTTAATGTTCTACGTACATTGGTATAGGATGTTTTTTTATCAAACAATCACGCGGGCAAAGCTAAATTTGTTGGCGATTGTAATGTCTGCTGGCTCTCTAGACGTAGTATGAGTACTTCGAGCGATATGCACTTGGTCTAGTGCTTCAGAAGGTCGCCATAACAATAGAATAAGCGATAGCCATCGGACCGGACTTGTGATACTATCTGCCAGAGTGCCGGTCCCGACACAATAGTACCACGAATTCTAATAAAGAATGAAATATATGGAAAACACGTTTATTTGAGATTTGCACAGGACAAATGAGGAAAATGAAATAAATTGAAAAGTAGCATTGTGTTTTTATGTTGTGGTCTTTTAGTACTAAGTTTCTACTTTTCCAGAATTGTACAGAATATATAGATTTTAAAGAAACATGATAACGATACTGACCGGATCTCGCATCAACATGGATTCCAATGAAAGCTTCAACAGATCTCTGAGTCAACGTAATGGATGAATAAGTAGTAAGTACGCACATTTCGTTCTTTGAAGCGATGTGATTGACTTTTCCCGTCGTTACTGTTTTCTGAAAAATTTATACTTCCCGAGAATTGTCTGAGCAGTTGAAAAAGAAGAAAATGTTAAGAAAATGAAGCAGTTTACATTAGCCTTAGATTGTTTGGAGCAACAGCTAAATATCAGGCATGCGTCTACCGAACAAGTAATTAATTTTAATAAAAGCAATGTTAAAATACATGAGAATTAGTTTCATTCGTTTTTCAAACTAAAACTGAAATAAAGCAAGCGTAGCAAACTATCTTGTCGTAATTTATTTCTTGTTTAATTCAAACGAGTGTGAAACAACTAACAATAACACAGTTTCAAAAGAAAATGTTTATATTAAGTACTCTATTTGAAGGCGATAGCGCAAATATTTAATGAAAACTTGTTTGTAAGTAATTCATTGCTTTTCATGGAGCTGGTACTCTTTCAATTTGTTCCGCATAAGTCATTATACAATGAATTCCAATCATTGGCGAGGTTCTCTGAAGAGGTTACTAGGTGCCCCCTGCAGCTCCACTCGCGTGAAAAACAAAAGTCACCCCAAAGGAGCACACTCCCGGGACCAAAAATAAATAAATTCGATGTGTTAATCTAGGTTATAAACTGCATGTGTGTCAAATCCCATCTAAATACGTTTAGTCGTTTTTGCGTGAAAAAGTAACAAACAATTTTCTATCCTAACAAACTTTTACATTAATTATAATACTAGTAGGGCGATAGGATAGGACTGTTATAAAAACCAGGCTCTGTCAGCGATTTACACGTGGCATGTAAATGATACCTCATATTTAAATACTAATATAACTATATACACTTTAAATAAAAATACAAACTCCTAACTAAAATATGGAGTCAAAAACATCTTCCGCATCGCTATCAACTGGAAGTAAGCTCAAAAGACTAGCGGCATTGCCACGTTGTATGGCAAGGCTTATGCTCTGTCCGAGGTAAAAGCAAGCCGTTGGGTCACGCGAAGTGTCAACTAAGCGTTTAGATATGATAATGATACCTACATAAAAATACGGGTATTGAGATGTCAGATTGTGATCATCCTAAGATTCTCATCATACCTTGGAGCCTTGGCGTAACTCATCATCCTGCTGTCATATCCTAATCTATTTCTGTTCACACAGCATATCTTAAGGGGTATCGTGTCACCAGTTATCTACTGGGTTGTGGCGGTCAAATAGGCGCTCCACGTACTGGTATTCAGTTGCATCCGGTTGGATTGAAAGCCGACCCCAATATAGTTGGGAAAAGGCAGATCATGATGACAGGATGTCTCCTTCTACCATACATCTCATTTACCCTCATATAAATATTCCTTTGCAGCCACATCACCGTTCACACATTCAATCCATCATCTTTAGCCCTGGAATAACTGCCCAAGATTCATTTGAGTGGTGAAAGCGTCCCCTCACTCACTCTCTCATAAAGACAAATGAGTGATGATCGCGCAGCCGTTCACTGATCATGTGATGTATGGCAGAGACAATGCAACGTCATGCGGGTCCCGGGAAGCAATACATTGGCGGGAGCAAGTGCTTAATGCGCCCGCGCCGCCGCCGGCCACAAGGTGAATACTGAGCCGGTTCACTGCAGAAGGTCAACGGAAGGTATCACCATCCTATCAATCAATCAATATACATGGTGGAGACGACGATACGATAGTAAATCAAAACACTGGCAATACTAGTTCATACGAATATGTTGTCTTTTATCACAGATTTGATGTCACTAACACAACAGACTGCTTGGAATATTTCGTCAGAATAGTAGTCACTATCCTTGACTAGATTGAGTTTTTTAACGTTTTATGCAATTGGGAAGTTTATTTTTAATTTCGATGACAGGATTTATAACAGTTTCAAAATATTCGTATTATAATTGGCAGTGTTGTGTTTTCATTTATTGTCGTATCGATGTCTCCACATCAATATATAATATAAAACTCGTCCCTGACTGAGTGACTGACAGAAACGCAAAGCCGAAACTACTGGTCGTAGAAAGCTGAAATATAGCATGTAGCTTTCATACAATACGTAGAGGAGCAATAAGAGAGGATTTCTCGGAATTCCCACGGGAACGGGTATGCGCGTACGAAGTCACGGGCAAAAGCTAGTAATATTATAGGTGCGAAAGTGAGTTTGATAGTTTTTTACGTTAAAATCGGTTAACCGATGTTGATGAATTTTGATACACTTTTTTGAAAAAATCTATATTGTTGCGAGCAAAGTCGTGGAAAAAGCTAGTACCCTACTAAAATGTCTAGAGATTGTTGACCCCAGTAAAACCGGTGTTATATCAGACGATTGCAAAAATCTAAAATGTTCGGGATGAACTGGACACTAATTATTTTTTTATGATGTTCACGTTTTTTAATTTATTTGTGTGTGTGTGTGTTTTACCTGAGGGCCAATAACTAATTTTCAAACAACGGTCGGATTCGCATCTCAGTCACAATCTATCAAAAAGCCTCAATTTCCATTAATTTTTGACAGATTGCATAGTGCACAATCTGTCTTCAGATAAATGTTTTTTTTTCTAAATGTCACGTTTTTATCGAACTACGAACACTTTCTTTTGGAAGTTTTGATGACGCGAAACGCGAGGTTGCGACTTAGAGGTGTTTTGTTCTTTGACAGATTATGACTGAGATGAGAAAGCAAACGTTTCATTACAAGTACAGAAATTACCTCTCGGCTCTCTTACATGCAGCTTAAACAAATGAATCACGATCTTATCAAAATGCAATGGAATGTAATTAGCAGGCTGTCACTTGATTATTATAAACAATGCAAAGGTACAGCCGATACGATCAGGTCTAAGTGGTGTATGATTGCAGGAGTACAGTCAACAAATGAGGTAAGGTGTGCAGTTCAGTGAATATAATATCTTAGACTGTCTATGCAAAGGTATTCACTGCACTGTACACTTTAACTAGGCAAAATACAATGCGTAAGATG
Source organism: Mamestra brassicae (assembly GCA_905163435.1). Lineage (NCBI taxonomy): Eukaryota > Metazoa > Arthropoda > Insecta > Lepidoptera > Noctuidae > Mamestra > Mamestra brassicae. Next base: position 19,800,336 of record LR990997.1, on the reverse strand, counting down.
TTCTGTTGCTCATAACAAAAAAATGCCCAATAAGTAGTGTTTGGATAATCGGGCGGATACCTAAACTTCACTTTTAATTCTCACGAAGTATAATACGGACATGCTTTTCAGAATCCCGGACCCTGGATTCGTTCAAAATTCCTGAGATTGCTAAAAATGCCCGCATACAAAATGTAGTTAGAACTCGTTGTGAACTATCTTTGTAATTTTTTATATAAGTATTCCATTTGTTTTCAATAAAATAAAGATATTAAATCAAAACAACGACTGCTATAATTTCATTAAGTTTGTCATAGTTGTTTTTACAAAATTCTTCAATCTCGGGACCCGGGATTACTTATTTATTCAGAAAGGAATGTCCATATTATTCGTTCACGGAAAGAAGTTTAGGTATAAAAGCGCCCAATTATTCTATGACTGCCAATAAGATAATGCCTAAGTTCGACATGGGCAATTATAATTGCTCATGTCGACCTATCACGTGCCCTCTAAGCGTAGTTGATGGCTACAAGACTGATGTGAGAGACTTGAGTACTTGGCATACTCACAGGATAGTTCATGCGGTGCAAGACGAAATGTGAGCCATGCCCTGTCACTTGTACAAATGAGGAACTTATGGCTGCGCCAAACATAAAATCCAATAAAACTGAATTTGCCATCGACACGCTGACAAGAAGAAGCACACTCACAGCAGCAACAGTAGCAAGTTATCTGTCACTAAAGATAGACCTAGACACCCATGTCTTTGTCTGTCTGTACCAGTGTGCGTACAGGAAGCCTGTCGTGTCCGCCGCTGGACGGAAACGCACAGCTCTTAGATCTGCTGATAGCTGTGTTGGATTGATGCAGCGTGAGAAACTGCCTTTATTGCAGATACAACTGATTGTGTTACAGGGTTTCTACAAACTTCTACAGTTCACTTTTGAAATATGTGCCTAAGCTATGCTTGTAGGGTTGACGCTACTTAGAATACAAAAATAAAGTTTAAAACTGTAACCCGACTACATAAAATAAAAGTGAATGTATCAAAACATTACTTTTAATTAAGATTTCGCGAACCCCGTTAGCCACCATTTAACAAAGTTATCAATGAAAATTATAAAACATCTACTTATGCTCACAAACATAAGTAATTTTAATAATAGCCATTCCAAAACAGCAAGCCCGTAAAAGATTGACTCTTTTACCTGTAAACTCTCGCATACTAAATTTAGTGAAAATTTACATGTGTAAAATTTACTATGTCACCCGGAGTATTATTACGAATCTTTTGATTCATTGAAATCGGTTCAGTAGTTTAGGCGCGACGGTGGAACATACAAACGTACATACATAGACAGCTAAAATCATAACCCTTCCTTTTGGCTTTGCCGTAGTCGAGTAAAAAGATACACCAAATGTGTATCTTTTTACCCGACTACGGCAAAGCCAGCCTTGTTAAGCCTGTTCTTAACATTTGTGAAACTATTTCATTATTCTGGATAGATGGGCCATGACTATTCCCATAAGATGACTTCTCAGACTGCATTACAAACCGAGTGCTTCTCTAAAAATGCGCTCGTTTTAAAAATATTATAAGAAATATCTGGACTTAAGAAAACCTTGAACTTTTAGTTCATTTGGGTGTTTTTTTTAGAGGTAAAAGTAAACAACGACCTCAACAATACAAAACAGAAACATCGTCTACATTTAACAAGGCAGTAACCATATAAACTGGCTTATGTAGCCAAATAATCGATTCGTCATCTCCGTGGAACATTTGACGAACAATCGTTCCACCCACGCTGAATTATCAGTGGCACTACTGTTCTCCGCGTCGCTTGTCAATGTGTCAGCCGGGTGGTGCCGACATTCAGCGACCTCGGTACCCGACACGTGAACCCAGTAGCTCTATTCTGTGAACATCTCACCATGAAAACTTAGGTGAAGTAAGCGGTTACACGGTACTTCTTGCCAAGGCTGGTGTCAGATTTTCTGGCTTTTGACAATCCGCAACGACTGGCAAAGATCTACAAATGACAGCCGAGACCAGCTAATTAACGTGCTGTGTTAAGATGGTGACCCATCCACATACCGACCTCGGCAACCTTGAAGATCAACCCGTGTGGGTCTTATTATTTAGCCCCGAGCTCCGCTGTCCATAGCGTCACGCTCATCTATCTATCAATTAACTCCCCGTGATAACTTACGTGGAGTGAGCATGAGGTGAGCTGTCATTCCAATTGATGCCTGGGATTGATAACTCACTTGAGGCTAATTTCAAGTTATCACGGTGAGATTGTTATATAATAGCTCTATGGTAGAATGACGGTTCACGTCACGCTCACTTTATAGAGTATGCGGAACAGGGTGTTGAGTCCCGCAATCCTCCATTGAAAAGTGAGGATCCTCCGACCAGACGGTTGTTGTGTTTGGTGGGCAACTGCCCGATAGTTAATATTCGGACTGTTGTACATGTTCAAATCGCACGGAAAACTCTGATACCGCGATGCAGGATAGATAGCGTTGCAGTTTTTTTTGCGTCCGTACATATTCAATTTTGTTAGTTTTTCTTGTGGCGACATTGATGCCGCTATAACTTCACCTAAGCTTTCACGAGCACAGTGACATTTTAAAATAATAGACTCGCAGTTCACTCAGACCTACCTGTGTGTGTCTATATCATACCTAAAATGTTCTAGGAAAGCTATTTTTACTCTCGGCTGAAGTATTTTTCCACCGCCTACATTATAAACAGGTACCTATTGTTATCGATACCTCCGCGAACTGAGATTTATTATAACGCTTTGTAATGCGATACTGGTTGGGGTTATTTTTAGAAGACATTCATCAATTATTAACCACCTTCAAAAAGGAGGAGGTTTTTAATTCGGATGTTTTTTTTTTCATGTTCGGGTATATATTTATATAGACGGATGAGCAAAATTCTTATGGTCTTATTTAAATTTCGTAAAAATCTGATGAAGAACTTCGGAGATGGATAGTTAAATATATATTATGGACTGGTTGGAATTTTTGGGGGTAGCACTAAAAAGTGGAAAATAAAAACAATAAAAAAAACAACCGACTTCCAAATAAAAACCACTACAAAGTAAAAAATATCTTTAATTTTGGAAGTCGGTGTCAAAAAATTTAAAAAACACATCATAAACACCGACTTCCAAAATTAAAGTTATTTTGTACTTTGTAAGAAGTGGTTTTTATTTGGGAGTCGATTGTATATTTTTGTTAAGTTCTTTACATGGTATAACACTTAAGCGATGAAGCTGAAACCAATAAAAATGAAAACGGGAATAAAAATATCAGAAAACCAGCAGAAGGGTCAACTTTGAATGGACACAGTAATCATTATTATGTTACTAAAGAAATAATAATAACATTCAATGTAAGTAAAGGTGACAAAAAAAATAAAAGATAATTTTATGAATGAGAGATGTTTGCACAAAAGGGTCTCGAAAATCCTCGAACACGTTTGCAAATCTTGAAGATAAACAATAAGTAGTAAACCAGAGGGTCGAGAATAAAAGACCTGATTGCTACGTGAGTAAAGTTTGTAAGAATAAACAAATCTATCAGCAATAAAGTGGAGACTGTGAAAAGATTTCTTTACAAAGAAGTAAATAATTAGCAAGTTTTTTGATGGTCTCTTGATTTGAAATTCTGAGATTTTATACAGACAGCTTATCGGATTATCGAAAGTAGTATCTTGTAGTATTTATTGAAACGTCTAGTTAATTATTTCATTTATGTCTGTTGTCATCATATACATCGTTAGATAGTTAGGTTTGAAAATATTAGTCGTTCAGTGTCGCAATTCTTAAAGATTATTATGTAAATTCCGCTCTCTGACGGGTGTAATGTTTCTAAACAGTATATTATTTTGGATTCTCAGTTTATATTCTCTTTTTATTTGAATTTGTCTGTCGTCCTGCAGTGATTTACTTATGATACATTATTTAAACAATATTTGCAAATTCATGCGGGATCGAGAGCGTCCATGAATCGAGATTATGTCAATTTAAATATTTCTGTGAAGTGGAAATATATGCAATCCATTGGCATTGGCAAAAAAAAAATTGTCATTTAGGTATGGAAATCTTTAATCTACCTAATTCTATTAATAGGTTTTCCTCGTAAATACTGAGACTGGTTATTAGTCAGGTTACCAAAATAATTAATATTTTATTATTCAACTATCATCTGCGGTCGGATACGTAACAAAATGCAAACATCTTGAAACTGTGATTGATTTCCTGGTCTATGAACTTTGCAACGTATTACATATTATGTTTATTTATTTAGTACCTGTTGCTTGTATAACTATCAACATCACTTACCTATCCATTGTTGGATGAAGTTGGTTTTTTTTACATTAAAAACGTACAAAAGTGGGACGCTAACTTAGCTCTCTTCTATCAGAGAAAGTCCAGGAAAACTTTAAGTGGAGATAGACATATTCAAAGGAGTGGAGCTTCTATACTTAGTTCCTACTTGTGGTAATCGTAAGTTTATAAATTCTCATTGTCAAACCTCTCAGTGATTGAGAACTGTTTGCCTCACAAATATTGGCACGATGGCGCAATAGCCAAGTTTCCGCCTTCTGTGCCGGTTGACGGATTCAATTCCTGCCTTAGGAGTACATGACCTACAGATTTTACGTGATATTTGTCCTGAGTCTATAATATTTGTGTACATTTATATTTACGACGACGTGTATGAGTCAAGGAATAGCGGGGCAGTGAGTGTCGATAGTTTGTTTAATAAAATGCAATGGTTTACTAATAAAATAACGGTGAGGTAGTAACCTCACCGTCAATATCGTGGTTTCTAAAGACCGACGACGGGTCAGTGGCTTATGAGATGAAATATTAGGTGCTTCAGATGTGACGGACCTAGCTGTGTAATTCGAATTTAATAATAAACCCTATCAAAATAATCTAATACCAGTTTTCGAAAATTATTCCCTGGGAACGTACCACCGAAGAAATTCATAAATTTCGTCATGGTCTACCCGTCGCCAAGTTTCAATCAAATCAAATCAGCCATTGAGGCGTGAATAACAAACATACAAATTTCGTATTTACTATAAGAGTGTTGGTAGGAAGGAGGCACTGGAGACTAGCATAGGATATATTAGCAAATGTGGTAACAATCTTGGTTCTAATGAAGAACAAACCCTTCTTATACCACCAATTAGGGCTCTAAGCCATGAGAGAAAAGATTATTATAGATGAAGACGAACAGGTTCATGGACTTATTAAACAACTAAAACAGCTAGTAGCAGGTAACGTCACCCAGGGATACAATTCCAGCAATATTGTTGCAAGACGGGAGTTAGAAAATAAGACAAGGTAACTTATCGATGATTTACAGTCAAACTCTTTGAGAATTTATTACAAATTGTTTGGTTTTGCGATATCGAATATGTTAGCAAGTTTCACAAGCACCTTATAAATTGTATTATGTAAGAGTAACGGCTCCAAGTGTTTGACATTCGTGTCAAAGTCAGGTTACCGTTACTAATGTTATTAGCATAATCAAAGTGATAAAAGGACCAAACTATTGAGGTTCTATAAACATGGAAAGTTGGATGACAGTTAGAATGTTTTCATTTTCTACAAACTGATTCTTTACTTATTCATATTTATATTGATTTCTGCCTTGCTTTTGACAATAGAACATTCCGGACTAAATCTGCTGTCTCGATGTATGTTTCTACATCTAAAATAAATTTTAAATCTTTATCTCTTATACAATGTGTAACAGAATAAACGCAATACCTCTTAAGGGGTCATTGTCCTCATCATTATGAACAACTTTTACTATGGGACCAAATCCGAAATCACGAAAACCGAAAAAACAGCTGTTCAGTGCATTTTGTCGAGTTAAGCGCACATAAATGTAGGAGACTATTTTTTCGCGATTTCAGCTGTTGGTCCCATAGTAAAAGTTGGTCATAATGATGTATACAATGACCCCTTAAGAGGTATTGCGTTTATTCTGTTACACGTTGTAGATACCTATTATGCTTAAAATATGTTGTGTGGTATTGATTGGTGACTTGGTGATCAATTAATTGTAACATTAGACGGTCTACTCAATTAAGTAACAACAACAGTTTGCATCATTTTGTTCATTTATGGTTGTTGGTGATAAAATTGGTTTTGAGTATTGTAATCTTATAGAGAATCTTCTTAGACTGGAACATAGTTTGAACTTCAAATAAAACTACTAGTGATAAACTGAAGACGTGAAGAGTACTCACTGTTATATATGGCGGCGCAGGTGGAGCGGTGGCATGCGAGGCAGGCTTCCTTGCCGTCCAGGCCGAGCGCCAGCGTGGGCGCTAGGCTGGGACGCGGGCACAGCTTGCAGCCGCCGTTGTACTTCTCACACAGGCACACGTTCTTGTCCAGCCCGTCCACGCGCAGCTCGTTCAACCCGAACTTGTCGCTCTCCTGCTTGGCCAGCGACGCCGCCAGCTTGTCCGACTCCTTCAGGAAGTCGCACGAGTGCGGACACACGTGACACCTCTTCGCTTCCAGGTTCCTATTCGACTCTGAGTTGACATTGTCGTTCTGGTTGGTGTCCAGGTCGGGCATCTGGTAGCGGTCGTCCCTCTTGTTGGTGCTGTCCGTGCTGCCCATGTACGACGTCAGGGTCACCTCGGACGCGGAGCGCACTGTATTGTTCAACTTATACTTCGTCATCTTTCAGTCTTGCTTCAAACAAAATTAAAATACGGTCTTGAACGCCGAGGCACGAGACATTTTATTTCGACGGCCGCATTTGAATTTATTTACTAACAGTAGGTCACAACACTGGGAAATTAAATTAATTTAGTGTTCATTATTATCACAGATAGCGTAGGAATGTTTGTTTGTCACAATGTTGTCGTTGTTGTCGCGGGTTGTTTTGTTTTATTGTTGTATATTATCGAGTCTCGTAAGTATTTAGTTTGTTTGTGCGTGTGTCTAACCGCCGCGCTCTGCCGAGTGTGGCGAGCGAATGACGGCAGCTGTGGCGAAATGGCGCGAAATCACCAGCGGCGCCCGGCGACGGCGACCGGCGTCCGGCCGCGGCTGAAAAAAGGGGTTGTCGTTAGCATAGAACTTGAACAAGTTTCATTGGACCTTGTAGTCAGACAGGTGTGGGGCTAGCGGTACTTCAGTCGCACTTCTAGTACTTAGTTGTACATTGTGACTTGTGAGCAAGTTCACAGTTCACGTCGCTACAAGGACACCGCAGGGAGTCGTCGCGTGACGTCACACGGAACTTTCCAATGTTTTGTATTCATTCAAGCTAACTGGCGACTGTGAGGATCACACTGTTACTATTTTTCTTTATTGGGGCTTCTTTACGACTAAGAAATTTTAAAATTGTCCTGAGGAATCTAAGTATGAAGTTTGCACATTGAGGAGCCCAGAAGTTCAGCACTGTATTATTAGTTTTTGTAAATTAGGACACCATAGGTATATACCACACACCCGAGCTGGGCAAAATACATGCTTTGCTTAATTTGCTTTAATTAAAATACAAATTGCAAAATAGTATCTCCCATGTATTTAAAATACGAAATAGGTACAACATACTTTACGTCGTGTATTTAAAATTTAACAATTTTTATTTAAAATGCAAAATACTAATTACAAAATACTGTCAGGTGTTAGGTTAGGCTAGCTTTTTTTCTTACTAAAGCTATCGAGCGTGTTTTTCTGCAGAACGCACCCATTAATAAGATTGCTAAATGTATTCATGTTCTGATGTATTTTAATGTCATAAAAAATATTAGAAATACTTACAACAAAAATCTCAGCGTCATGTATTTCAAATACCAATTACAAATTACATTTTTAAGAAGTAATTGAAACACCAAAAACGTATTTGTATTTTAATTAAGTATTTTAATTTTATTAACATACACATATAAGTATTGCTTTTTTTCCTAATTTGCATAAATTGACTTCTTCTTCCAAATAAATTAACGTAATTAAAATATTTTCATACCTATTGTATGGTCACGAAGCTGCAGAAGAATATTGTTTAAATTATTTATTTTCTCATTAAATACCAATGCTAAAAATAGATGGCTGAATATGTTGAGTTTTTTTTTCCTGAGATAGAACCACAAAATAAGACGAAGTTGGATAGATAGTTCGTACAGAGGTAGGTACCTATTGCTGATAAATGGCAAACGGAAAACATTGAGATTTATTTTAAAGATCATAAATATAGAGCATAGGCATAGCATAGGTCTTGAAATTACGTACCTACCTCTGTAAGTAACTATATTATACCTCGAAAGGGTAGGCAGAAAAGTAAGTTATGTTAGTCCCATATAGAAAGGGAGCAAACTTCTTGCAGCCTGAAAATATTTTTTTCCAAATTATTTAAGTCAAACGACAACATTGGTCAACGTTCCAAAACGTAGCATTTTTTCCTCTCACTGCTTTTTGCAAGTTTTTATAATTTAATGTATTGTCATTTGTCACAATCTACAATTTCCGGTGTTGTATAAAAAAATAATAGTTTCTTATTTCCCTACATGATGTGGCATTTAATAGTGTGCTTTATGTATGTATTTACTATAATTATATATTGAACTAGCGACCCGCTCCGGCTTCGCTTGGGTAATATCTATTTTTTGATGTGCGCCCGAAAATCACTGTTGGACATTTGGCAAAACTACGAACCAATCAGTCTTGAACGCCTCCAAGTCGTCACGCCAGCGTTTCTTAGGCCTTCCTCGGCGACGACGCCCGTCGTCTGGCTCCCACTACGTAATGACTCTGGCCCATCTGTCCTGGTGCATCCTACATAATGTGACATCGGCGATCCCTGTTTTGGAGCGAATCGTGGTATTACGTATTCGGATCGTTGAGCCTAATATCTAGAACGCTTCGCTACCTCGTCCTTTGGCAAACCTTGAATTTAGACCTTTGGGACTCGGTCAGGGACCAAGTTTGCGCATCATATGTTAGGATGGGCAGAATGCCCGTGTCGATGAGTTTGCGCTTCAGGGATAGAGGTAGGTCACCCTTCATCAGCGACTTCATGGGCAAGTAGCTCTTCCAAGCGTTTTCGATTGTCATGACTTTAATCTTCGACCGATTCGTCATTAGTCCATGCTCAAGGCTTGCTGTGCTCAGATCGTGGAGCATATTTTGCAACTGGGCAGCAGTTGATGCAAACAGGATGATATATTAGCGAAACGAAGGTCGGTAAGTATTTTGCCACCGACGGCTATACCTTTACTGGACCACGAGTACCTATACCAGGTTCTTAAATACCACTTCTAGAGTAATAGTGAACGGTGTGGGAGAGAGTGGTTATTTTTTTTTTTTTTGACGATGACCACTCGCAGTTCAGCACACCTAGGCTGGTTACAGCCAGGGCTTACAGGGAGAGAGTGGGTCACCCCCACGCCTTTATTTATTTTAAAAGATTATCCGAGAAAATAAAGTTGATTAAAGCTGGTGCTATTATTATAAATTATTTTGAAGATATTGATTTAACTTTGTTGTAACAGTTGATTTGATTACACTACACTATTCTATTTTATTTTAATTATAACTTATTATACATCTAAACCTTCCGGAAGAAAACCGCTTTAAAATCAGTTGCATAGTTTAAAATACCTGCGTACACAGGGACGGACGGCGGGAATGGACTTAGTTCTATGGTATGTAGAGTGGCGGCCTCATACGTGTTATTTTGTCTTGTACGCACTTATATAGGAATGTTAACTTATGTCGGAATGATGAGACAAATATTGAGGAAATTGCTGAACATGAAGTTGTTCTTGGAGAATTACTATCTGCAGCTAGTCACTGAAGGGCTGGGACTAAAGGAATATTTTCGCCATGTTGTGGGAATTGAACCCAAGCATGACGGAGGCACGAGCTATTTCCGCAATTAAAATAAAGTCAGATATAATTAATTAACTGGAAGCAATTTAAATGAACACGAAATAATTTTGATAGCATTAAAAAATGTATGAAAAGTTGAATTTTAAATGAATACTTCGGTAATTTAACATTAATAATTTTTATTTTTATTTTGTGTTAACAAAAATGTCACAAAACGTTAAAATAATTGACAAAAAGATACCGCCCGAACAGGGACTTGAACCCTGGACCCTTGGATTAAAAGTCCAATGCTCTACCGACTGAGCTATCCGGGCTCTGCATGAGTAGTCAAAATGTCGCCACGTTATCTAAACAGACGTCAAAGTCAAACAATCTGACGTCATATTTTTTGTTGTTTCATCTTTATGTGATGTTAATGAACAAATAATAAAATCAGCACATGCGTGAATCAAATCGTTATACAGTTATAAAATACTACAGCTAAAGTATCATTATATTCCGGTGGCGCTTACTCAACATTATTCTAAAAGGGCTATAAATGAGTTTTACGTTACACGAACTAATCTATTTTCGTTTATCAAAGAAAATGATCATAACATTCAGCCGCTTCAAGCGAAGTAAGCGCTGTATTGTACAAAGACCAAACGATGTAAGATAACTATTTAATATGACAATTTCTTTGCCAATAAAAGGTAAATTAGGTTCCATCCTGTGTACTATCTAAGATAAGTGTTCATCAAACATGTATATTTTACGAGTCTGATCAAACATCAATAAGCATAGCTTTTTACGACGTTTACTGTATACCTAACCTACCTACCGTTGGCATAAGTTTGGCAGTGGTCGCCACTCAAGGCCAACGACCACTCGAGGCCGTGGCTTACACTCCAGGGGCCTTGTGTCAGCAGAGGGATATCTCAGGTAGCTAGCCAGGATAGGGCTGGGACAAGGATTTTAAAGAATGTGGGTAAGACGTGTTGATTTTGATCTAAAGTGTTTGTTTGTCTATTACATCCCTATTCATAAATAATCTTCTAACAGTGGGTTTTTAAACTAAGCATAATGGGTAGGTTTTTTTTTATGAATTAGCTTGTTAAAGTTAAAGTAGGTACTCTTATATTATTTATCTATTCGTTCCCCACGCTATCGGACGTCTTAAAAAAACAATTAAACGCTTAATTGCTTTTTTAGCAACATTTATACTTAAGTATCTATACAGTCACGACATACGACACAAAATTAGCAATTCAAAAAAAAACCGAGAACTTATTACACGTTAATAAAGTTCTAAGTAACGAATGTATTTCCTAGATATTGAAGGTCACAGGACTGCGAGGAATTACAATGTTTGTCGTGACACTTAATTCATATCCATTAGGTAGGTACGTGTGGTTCAGACGGGAGACAATTTGTGCCACTGTTCTGCTTTGATGATTGCATCTTCACGCCTTTGTTCCTGGAGGGGTACGGCAGATCTGTAGATATCCACATTTTGCCAATCAAGGCTTCCACAGACATGTGCGATTAGTAATCGTTCCTGTCTTCGAGGGCCTTTATATTTTAACTTCTTTTTCATTTTCATGAGAAAGGGAGCGTTCAAGTATTACGTAACGCAATTTAAGATTTTCGACCCTCCCGGGATCCCCCCTTATGTAACGCGCCGTAACGTTTATCTGTACCCCCTCCCGAAACGTTACGTACCATCCAAGTGACAATTTTTACCTAAAAGTCACTATTATGTCTACTACTCTCATGTTACCAAATTTTTTAAAGAATAAATGTCATTTCAAAGAAAAATATTGATGTTTATTTTTGTTTGGCAAAATGACTAACTGCTTAGTGACTGTGTAACTCGAAAATATGTTTAGTGAGCTAGCGTTAAATAAAAAAACAATGTTACGTAACGCGTTGTTCGAACACCCCTCCCGCCCCTGTAACGCATCGTAGCGTTTTACAAGACCCCCCAAATTGCGTTACGTAATACTTGAACGCCCCCAAAGGAGTGGAAATATTATGAAATTTTTCAGTCGAATGGTTTTATATTTATATCTACTTAGATACATTTTAGTTGGATTACATATTTGTTGGACTTTTTATAGTTTATTCTTGCTCTATTTTCAAGTAGTTGGTCAAAGATTGTCGTCGCTAAGACGATGTAATACAGCTGCTTTGTTTCATCAGAGCTTTCCAGGTATCTCATTACTTTAATAATTATAACAAGCTAAAAGAGAGCTAAGTCGCATCAAAATTAGGTACAATTTCAATTAGGTACGTGTCAAACCTTTTTTTTCTTCTTTGGCAACTGTGCCGATGACGACTATTCTGCCAGTGTCCGTGAGTCAAACCTTATTTTAGTGTCGACGTTTGACAGATTTTCAGACCTCAGGAGAGTTTGACAAATGCCATTTGAAGTTGAGTATTTGTCAAGGAACTTTGAATGGTCTGAGTTCATCTAACTCAAGAGACAGATGTGTTGCTGGGGAGTTTGTTGCGCCACTTCTTCTTCCCAGCTAAAACACTAGGAAGTGGTGACGGGCGGGCGTTTTGGGGGACTGTCTTTATGTAGAACTTTGACGTTCAAAAATTGCTGGCACTCGGCCTAATTTGTATAAATGACTTTTGACTTTGACTTTATGGATGAGACAGTTAATCGTAAAACTATTGCCTTTCAGTAATTGTAAGTTAATTGAAATGTCATCCTGATAAAGTCGCTATGAATAATAAAATTAACACATGTAAATAATAAGTACTAAGGGGTAATAGGTACTAGGAAGCCTTCGTGTAGGTATTTTGAGATGGTAATGTTTGTATCATTAATTCACTATGTTAAAATTATAACATTAAGTTTGGTTTCCTAGACTACATTATAATTGTAAGTAAGTATAGGTACTTATATGAAGCGTTTAACTTGACATAATATTTTTGTTGCCATTCATAATTTTAACCTTCACGTACATGATAAGCCATGCGTGTATGTAGGTATTATAATATGACAAATTTGCAATAATTTACATTAAAATTACATGACAATCTTGTTATTTTCTTAGAATTGCAGAATTAAAGTTTTTAGGTGTCATTGCATGGCTTATTTCAGTAATGATATCTAATAGAGCATTACAGGTCTAGTTACAGGTATCTAGAAGCAACTGCGTTTTTTTGGTTTTCTGCTGCTCCGAAATAAATGACTCAATACATCTGATTTTAAGGGAAATCAGACCATGGGGAGTGACCTATGTAGTTCCAAAGATACAAAATGTACTATACAACCCAGACATTTTGTATCAAAAGTCGTTTTCCAAACCTCATAATCGAGAAAAATTGCTCACTGTTTTTCTTTTCGTGAGCCTCGCTCAATTCTCGCGAGCGCAGACCAGCGAATAACACCCTATTCGCTGGTTGCCCGGCGACCAGCCTAAAAAGAAATTGTGGAGGATGAATTTTCCGTGTTCGTGTCCGTGTTGGATTTGGAAATCCGTTCAGCCGATGAGGCGTGATGAGTTGATGACTAATATCAAAATCAGAATCAGAATTATTTATTTGCCAGCAATGTAGGTACAATATTGAGATGGTATAGAATTGGGTGTTGCCGCTACATTGTACAACAATTGTCAATAACTTTGTACTAATATGTCATCGAACATACAGACCTTCACATCTCGCACAGTCGTCGGTAGGCTGTGTTTAGCCCACTTGAGATGTTTAGAGCAGATAAGCTGCTGCCCATTCTCCCGTATCAACTAATACAGGTAGGACATCTATTTATTTGCAATGGTATCATTATGTCGTTTAACATCATCCGCTACTAAGTGCAATAATTAAATAGATGCATAATCTTCTGTAGTTATTCGTCCTTAAGATATGATATAAGATATGATGATAGGTTGACTTAAGGATAACTTCAATAAAAACTCATTTTGATTTAATTTTGTGCATAGGTACTTTTCACTCACTGACGGTATTAGGAATGAATGTGTATGCAAGAGACGTTTTTGATCTATTAAAATATTTCATTTTACAAAGCCGCCTTTCCACCTTGGTTGGAACGAAATTATTTCTCCAATGCTATTTTTCAGGAATTTACATTCTGTCACAATAGGCCCCAGCTATTCAATAAAACCGACAGCTAAAATCAGACCATTTTATTTCATAGAATTTCTGCTTTATAAATCAGCGTCTGTGGCGAAATCTTACAATCATGTACGAACAAGTATAGTACAGACGCTAGCACATCAAGCTACCGAAACTGTCAAATTTTCCCAATCAACCTTGAACCTAATGCTTTAGCGATAAAGTTGAAAATTTATTAAAGAAATTTGGCAGACTGTTGCAGCTTGATTTGCTGGTGACTGTACCTAAGGGCAGCTTTACCTGTGAAGTGAGAACCCTCTCTATTTTAACTTCTTATTGTATGGAACAAAATCTGTGTGTAAAATGCAATGGCGGTTAGACAGTATGATCAACATTATACATTTAGTTACGGTTGCGTGCAAATTAAATTCTTATCGTGTTTACTTTTCTTTCCGTAGGTACGAAACTTGCCCCTTATTTTATACTAGTCTGCCAGCTTCGCCCGCGTGAATATCGGATATTATGCCAAACGAACATACGTAGGTACTCCCGGGATAAAAAATTGATATTCCAGATTACAATCTATCCCTATGCCTACTTTCATCCAGATCCGTTAAGCCGTTCCGGCGTGATTGTATTACAAACATCTATTAAAACTTTTGCATTTATAACAATAACAAAATGTATGTTAATAGGGTCCTGGCAGCCCTATATACCTCAGTGTGATTGCGAGATTTCCCTCTTGATTCCACATAAATGCAATGTGTCCAATCCGGTATTTATATAATTATTGCAATTACAATTGATTGACATCCCACTTTAATCTCGTGCCAGTTCCATTGTTTCAGGTAAACCTAGAGTAATGTGATGTGATGGTGACCAATCAGGAATGTATTTTATAGTGTTGTTATTCCTTCATGATATACTGTTTATTTACATGCAATCAGTAAATTGTGTGGAACAAAAACAATAAGATTAAGTAACTAAAGGCAATGTTTAAAGTAAGTATCAAGTCCTATGCAATTTTTCAAGTGTGCGTGGATGGCCAAATCGGTTACTATGAGGAATAGCGAAAACCTCATAAAGGTGTCTCGGGCCCGATATTAATGAAAACTAAAACACCGTGGTCACAGGGTGAATAAAAATTTTGTCACAACAAGGAAGGATGATTTAAATACTGATGTTAACCTTACTTCAAAGGAGAGGTCAAAGAGATGATGGGAGAATTGTGTGAGGACGACTGAAAACAAACATAAAGCAACCGTGATGTTCTAACTCCCTTGTTAGAGCATTACGGTTGACAAGCAGCATGGAAGAAAACGTGTTGCGCCATCCCCAACTAAAATGGGACAAGGGCAGGAAGGTGCTGATGAATCGTGTACCTACGTATAGTGGTATACATACACTTACACGGAGCGCAATGAAGACATAACGGAAAAGTACAGACCATCAATTTATAAATGGAACTTCTTTTGTACCCACCTAAGCGTAACTAAACGTACAGCTAGCATTAAAAAAACAAATAATAAAAACTCGCCAAAAATGTTCAAGTTCTAATTTCGAATTCTATAGTCGCACTGGTAAACGTTTATAACGGCGGTTCAGCATGTGATCGTGGACGGTAGGTCTTGTATCAAAGCACAGCATGTCAGTTAGCTCGGGTCACGTGCGCCTGCGCCGCGCGCGTGTGCCTCGTGCCCCTGTGACGTCAGCGCGACACACGGTTGACATTAGCGCAGAAGGTTCAAACGATTTACCGAGCCTTTTTACAAGTTGGAATCAATTTCCAGTTTAATCGTATATAGCTGAATACCAGTGTTTTACATAAAGCGACGCTTATCTGACCTCCACCAAAACGATGCCCCTTGGAAAGAACACGTAGGTACCTGTACCATACCTGCAACTTTACAAAATTTGTGGACCGCTTGTGGATATCTAACGCGCATAGTAGGCAGAATTTTGACTGCAAAATTGTTTTGGTTATCGGTACAAATATCATGCTCAGGGTAACGTCAGAAAGCTAAATCATGCGTGGCTGAATTTCAAGACGAACAAGTAATAATAATAATAAATAATAAACGTTTATTGAAATAGTAAGTTTGCATGAAGTGTACATATGGTTCAATATTATATATTGTTTTATTATGACGAACTAGTGTTAAATAAGAGAAATTTTTTTTTTCTTCTTCTCTTTATGAGCAACTACATAGTACTTTCAAGATCGAAATTATATTATATCAGTTAGAGCGATTGTTAAAAGACCTAGATTTTCTGTATTGACCACGTGACGTCAACCGTAAGGTAGAACATGCTTTCTTGTTGATAATCTTTTTTTTTACCCGACTACAGCAAAGCCAAAAAGAAGGATTATTGAAAGTCTTAATCTCTGATAGTATGTCACTTTGTGTTTTATATAAAAGACAAATCTTTTAACGAGGAAACTATTTAACGATGCATTCCAAAACACTAGCCGTCTCGTTCATATTCATAGGGAGACCAAATATACCTGTCGCGCACCAGCGGTTGGCACAGTAATATTAACTCCGCACCGAAGGAAAGATGAACATCGGATATGATCAACCCAATACCACAACGAACATGTTAAGCACTGTTTCTAGGTATCACTTTGTCCAATAAACTCATTTCTAGATTATAAATTGCACAATGACTACGTAGCCGAGCTAAAAGGAAAGATAAACAGTTTAATTGGTAGTGTTCTCTCTCACAGTGAACCTTCTCTTATTAATCTCTTATGTGCCACATAGAAAACTTACTTTCCGAGAACACACGAACACGAATCCCATACTTATTATTGTATTAGCGGTACTACCATTTGTCTTATCTGTCAGACGATAATCACTCGTAATTAGTACAATTAATTACTATCAGGAAATTATTACAGGAAAGTAAAACAAAAGAGTTACGAATGGAAAATGAGCACGACATGAAAACGCATATCAATAATTATGAACATGAATTCAGTGTAAGAAGGTGATATTTTTGATCGGTTACATAATGTCATGTGAATTGCTGAATTGATCACACAACCTACCTGCTTATAATGTGTGCTTAATAACTTGGCGCTAAAAATAAATGGCGATGTTTAGAAGAATGAGCGGAGAAATAGGCAGCGGCAGACTGTAACTTTGTTTTACACCAATTTCGGTCGGTTTCAGTAACGTATCTACCTTTAACCAACTGTCAAATTAGCTGCCAACAGTAGCTGAAACGTCATGTCACGTCACAAAGGCAAAGATGATGTTTCAGATACTGTTGGTAGCTAATTTGACAGTTCGTTAAAGGTAGATACGTTATTGTGACCGGCCATTAGAGAAGAAATAGTGACGATGTCGGTAGTTAAGATAACGCTAAGCAGATGATGTTGACGTATGCAAAAACAACATGGTGATAGACAAACTGACTCGTCTACCGAGAATCTCGTCGTTCTAGGCTGCAGGTGTGGTAGTCAAGGTAGGCTGCTAATTGTGGGCTTCCTATTGTCCCGCTGTACGGTAACATCGAGGTCTCGTTTGGTTCGTGAAATAAAATTTCTTGAACTTCTAGACTAGAAGATATTATGTGACAGTCCATCCAAAGGTTGCTTGATCGATACAGCTGACAGTGACGAGACCGCCACTGTACGCACCCATGGAATTAATTATGTGTTAAGACTTGTGCAACTGTTTTTGGTGTATAATATATTCATCTTCTATACTTGACCTCTTTTTTTTTTAAAGGTAATCATCAAATGACTTCTTCTGCTCTGGGTGGAGTGGAAGGGCGTGTCAGACTCTTACTGACTAAAACCCATCCGTGTTCCTTCTAAAGCCCTTTGCGTTCCAGGGCCGCGGTGACTCTTTCGAACAAATTCCGCAACCGCAATACTTGACCTCTTACGTCGAGCTTTATGCTTTGGAAGATCCATCTTTTAGATGCAATATACCTCGATATGTCTCAATAGGAAATGTTTTGTTTATATGGTTCGGTGCCTACAAGAAAAAATCAATGGCCAGTAGCGGGCTTTTGGCTTAAGTCTTGAGCAAATCTATGTACCTACGTAAGCTTAGATGAGTATTCCACAGTAACAAGTATTTTAAATTATAAGAATGTATTAACGTCAGCTCAAAGTTGTAGCACGTGCTGACGCGTGTGGCAGACTGACATAGATCGCTACCTCTAGTTGTGCTCATGTTGTAACAGAAACCGAGCGTGAAGTTTGTCAACATCATCACCATCAACTATGCCGGTCATGTATCACAACATTACTACTAAAATAGCTCTTTTAAAGCTAGCTAAGCGTTGTATTGCCATGGAGCCATTCTTAGCTGATGTCTGTCTCCGAACTCATTTAATTTTGATGATTTGAACTCAGATTGGAGTCAATCAGTCCGCCTGGCCTTTTTAAAACTCTGTTGGGGTCGCCTTCCAGTCTATCTGGATGCAGCTGACTACCAGGATTTTACATGGAGCGACGCAAGACTGGTGTCAGATTCTCTGACTGTAACTACTGTCAAAGATGTTCAAATGACAGCCGGGACCGACGGCTTAACGTTTTCGAGCAACAGAACGAGCAACGGAGGAACCTCGGTTCAGACCCATCCATGGACCAGCTGCGGCAAGCGTTGCTTAATCTTGAAGATTGTGCCTGATATTATTTAGCCACGAGCGAAGAATTCAGATTTGAGTGTTGATTTTAATTGCCTAATATGACGAATGGCCATTCATGATTTCAGGCGGATGTGCGGTTTCAGATAAAATTTTAACATTTTCTCACTATTTTCGTCACGAACGGAAAATTGCACGGAAATAATTCTCGCAAAAATAGGCCAATTTGTACGTAATTACTGTCAAATCCTGTGCGACGGACGATTTCGGTGGGTAGAGCAATTTCCGAAGCGTGAGTAAATCGCTTCCCAAAACTACTCCCAACGCTAATTGTGGCTCAATTATTTTCCTCAATTTGAAAAAAAAACCCAATTACTGAAATAATCGTATGGCATTATTAACAGAGCACGTGGAATTAGGCTGCCAGTGGCTACGGTATAGCAACATATAATAGGTACCTATTCGGTGGAAACCAATGGTACGCAGTACTTGAAAGTTGTTACGTAGGAAATATAGAAAATAAATATTCAATTGGCTAGAATATTGAACATGGAAGGCAGAACTTCAAAATGGAACTGGAACAAATTATTCGACGGCGGTCCGTGCCTTCATGAGTGCAAATTAATAGTGGACTTGATTACAGTGATAGGTATATTCCTAATGTACATTACCTACATACAGATTTTTTTGCTCAGTGTTGTTTTACCTGAAGAAACAATTTATATTTTCGTACAAAATAGTGTTGACGTAAGCCAAATAGTCGAGTAGGAAATTTTAAATTCGGATTAGATCTCCCCAGCCGACGATGCTGAATTTGGTTTAGATTCAAAGAAAAGATTCAATAAATAAGCTAGGTAGAAATGTCCATTTCAGTTCTGATGGTTGAATTCTAATGGTTGACCACTTCATGAAATGGCCACCTCGAACATAATCTATCATCGTTGACGAAGCCTCGGTTTTAAGATACCCTACCTACATGGTTGGGATGACGGGAGCTAGAGTGAGCGAGCGAACTAAGCTACTGTCGAGCCTCACCTGTCGGTTACCCTAACCTTTTTTCGGGGTGGAAATCCTCATAGATGTCCTCTACCTTTGGGTACGCGGAGGGGTCTCTCAGATTTATACTGACTAAAATGTCGTCCCTAATACACTTGCGACCGGGGTTGCGGGTGCGTATGTTTTATGGTTGATGGGGGGCGACATATGTCCTCAAATCCGTCGTCCCTGAACCCTGTGTTAACCGAACCTTATCACTACCCAGGTATACTCGGCCACATCATGAAAATGACCAATTCTACGATATGGCTATGACATTCGTATACTTATAGCTAATGCTGCAATACATTTTAACATAGCCATGTTTCGGCGTAACTTGTCGACGTAACGTGTCGGCCACATTGGGCGTATCCGACTCGCAGTCGGCATTGACGGTGAAATGTTCGGGCTAGCAGCCTGTTGGCGACATTGACTGGCAGCCGGCGAGTTCGCTTAGCGTCTATAACGCTGAGCGGCCTTTAGGCAAGCTGTAAGTATCTGCTTCCTAAGTTGGTGTCTGCGTTCGATGACCGACAAGGTTGTCAAGCATTACTTCGCACATGTATAACGTCATATGGATAAAAATGTTACATGTTTGATATACCTATGGGTCTATCGGGTATCGTCATTTGTTACTCGGTTTGAGACGTCTCGTATTGTTTCGTGACTAAAGAATTGGATTATCTTTTTGAGAATCACTGAATGCTTTTCAAAATCCAGTATCCATATCTTAGATAGCTTTTGCGGCCTTCACAGAGGAAGTTTTGTTGAAAAAAGTCTCTTGCTTCTGCATTCTGCATGTCATGTCAAGTCGTATGATCATTAGTGTCGCTGCGCCAGCCCTGCCCCCCGGCCTTGCTGCAGATCTGACGACCAGTGGGTGCCACAAAAACTAGTCTAACACTAATTAGTTAATTTAATTAATTAGCGACGGTTACGAAACTGTTTGTGTCCTTTAGATCGCGGCACATCTAGACTATGTAGTAAGGTCAGTTATTAAGAGTTTAGGTTAACTGACCAGGTTGTAGTAGAATAGGTACAGTTAGTTTTATTTGAATGATGTAGACAGTTCAATCTGGGCCAGAATGTATCTACCGTTGCCGTTTCGTAGAATTGTCTATTTCTTGGCCATTTCCGTGTCCCTAAATTGCGATGTGTTAGGTTATGGTTGAGGTGGCCATTTCATCAAGTGGCCATCTATTAATGAAATGGCCGACCACTTCATGCAATGGCCAATTTAACAATTTGGCTACGACATATCCAAAGGGTCAAGCAAAAATTCACAAGACACTGGTCTGTTAAAAGCAAATCATACGATCATTTCAAACAAGTAATAAAAAATATTCTAGCTCTTCCGAAAACAGAATAGAATATCAGTGATATCTGCGGCCAGGGATCGCGACTGCGACGGAAGGGCCATGGAGCTCCATACACAGTGCGATTGAATTGTAAAACCTAGAAACACAAGTGCAGAGTAATTTATATTATTTATCTGTGGCTGGTTCAACTTGGCACCGTCGACTCGGTGCGGCTGCGCGGGCACTCACTGAACTTGGCATTTCTTTCTACATTTTTTTATTAATCACTGTTTACTTTGAATGGCAGTCGTTGGCGTTCTACTTAATGAGATGTTTTGAAATTGGAATACGTTGGATATAAGTTAAGTATTATAACTGGTTTTATATTATAATAAGAAGCAGAGCCTTTATTTACATTAGCTTCAACTGCTTGCCAGCTACACATCTCTCACAGGTATGGGAGGAGGCCTCAAGGGATCTTAATATTTCAAGTTGTATGAAGATCCACAAAAAAGATGTTCCACAAAAAAGGCGTGCCACGACAAATGTGTAATACATTTGTAGTACCTACACATTTGGGATATCATCAAATACTAGGTGCGTATCTATCTAATACCTTTAAACGAGCAATTCTTGTATATTTATATATATGTATATCATCTGAATCTCTGAAACGGCTCCAACGATTTTCATGAAATTTAGTATGCAGGGGGTTTCGGGAGCGATACATCGATCTAGCTAACTTAATTTTTAGAAAAAGTTTACTAAAACAAAACCAGGTCATCCAGGTACTACTTATATTGTAAACGTGCTAAGAGTAGGCACTATTATACCCTTTCAGAAAACTGGTTTAACAAGAAAGTGCCTCTTGTGATTCGTCAAGTGAAATTCTTTTATTTTTGGAGGATTGATATAAAATAGATTAAATAGTTTCCAGAGGTTATCAATATTTGTAAGAAAAACAAAATGTTTTTTGAGTAAAGTATCAGTTTATTATCCAGAGTGGAGTGGAATTAGTACTTATTAAGTTTAGTAAGTATTTATTAAAACAGTTGTAAATATCTATGTAAATAAAGTATCTTTAGGCCCATTAGTACTTCCATGTT
The DNA here is from genome assembly GCA_905163435.1 of Mamestra brassicae. Taxonomy (NCBI): domain Eukaryota; kingdom Metazoa; phylum Arthropoda; class Insecta; order Lepidoptera; family Noctuidae; genus Mamestra; species Mamestra brassicae. The sequence continues at coordinate 19,778,355 of LR990997.1, read as the reverse complement.
GTAAGGTATTACCTCCCAAAGTCATGACATAGTACGATAACTCGAAAACAACTCTATTTGGACCCTAAGTTATCGTTGCATTTTAGCTGTAGCACAACCCATTTCAAGGAATCCACCCAATTACCAGTCAATGGACTGGACAGTATCTAGTGTCCAGAGAGAATCAGTATCCTCATGAGCTCACACTAGTACTTCTATTAATAGTGGGTCCACTTTTGTCAAAATGCTATGGAAGATTATGGAAGCCTGTATCGTGTGGAATTGTGTACCCACCATTAAGCAACAGTTATCTCTTGTTACCTACATACGTGCTGCACTGCCCAACACCCAGTTTTGTTGACACACACTTATCATCCGCCAAACGTGCTTCGTCCACCGCAACGTAGTGATACAATATCATTGATTGGCATTTTCCAGCAATTCATTATTTAATTGTAGTGGTCAAGGATGGATTTGGAAATATATTATTGTGTTATATGTATATAGAAGCTGGTGTAATATGCAGGTATATGGATATCAGTATATTCTAGGTCATAATTAATTTTAATTTTGCACTGTAAGAATCAGCTGACTGTAAGGAGTTATTTAATGAACACCGATAGACCATGTCCTGGATAAGGATCTACGATACTCTTTATCCCGGGAGTTTCTTCCCTTGGGAAAGATTTCGACTTACACGCGAATGAAGTCGCGTGCGTCAGTTAGTAGTAATATATGTACCTATACTAAACAATGATATCTGTTACACTATGGGTCTGTTGTACACACTCCAACACATCAAGCTACCCGTAACTGTCAATTTTTTCCAATCAAGCTTGAACCTAATGCTTTAGCGATAAAGTTGAAAATCTATTAAAGAACTTTGACAGATTGTTGTAGCTTGATGTGCTGGCGACTGAACCTAGAACACAGTTTTTGAAACGCAACTGAATGTCTATGTAGCAATCTATCGTAGCACGACTTTAAAACATAAATTTATAGAAGAAAAGCTTTCATAATATGAAAAAACTATAAACATAAGTACCTACGTGTTTAGTTTTGAACATGTTTACTTACCAGAGTGGAATTAATAGACACAGAACAACATAGAACACTTTAGAACTCGTCACCGTCCGGCTACACTTCCGAGTGCGAGCGACCACGACCGGGTGCAAGTTGCATCGGTTGCAACTGCTGCGACTGCGCATGCAAGCGACGCGGGTGAGCTGCGGCGACTGGCGCGCGCGCACCTCAAGCTGCTGTTTTGTTGCACTTCCGAAGTTCTGGACGACTACAGAAGTTTATCTTAACTTGTACAGAGAGGATTAATTATTGTTTGTTTGTTTATCAAAAATCTTATAAGTCAGACAGAGTCCATTGATTGGTTAGTTTACACAAAAAAACTTTTTTACAAAAAAATACAACCGACTTCCAAATAAAAACACTTTTTCGGAAGTCGGTGTTTATTTGGAAGTCGGCTGTATTTTTTTGTAAATACATACTTAGGTTAAAAATAACACTTTTACTCGTCAATCATTTTGTTCAGTTTAAGCTAGACGAAGCCGGTGTTTCCTAGCTGTCTACCCTGAGAAGAAACATCGAAACAAACTCAGATAATATCTGCATTTGAGATTTCCGAAGACGCGCCGCATTACTCACGAACATTACTTGATCCGGAGTAGCAGTTCGCGCGAGGTTCTCAATGCGGCGCGTGCGCTGCACCGAGCGGAGCTTACGTGCGGTCAAGGTCACTGCAGTCAGCTGGTGGCATTATGTCATCATTAGGTACTAGTTTCTGCTCGCGGATTCACCCGCGAGAAAGTGTCAATAGCTCTGATTAATTATATATTGTTGATTGTTGTCATGGAAACCGTATCTGCTCCAAACACACGGTTTCATCACATTAATATTATAAAGGCGAAAGTTTGTGAGTGTGTGTGTGTTTGTTACTTCTTCACGCGCAAACGGCTGGGCCGATTTAGATGAAATTTGGTATAGAGATTGTTTGAGTCCCGGTAAAGGTTTTTATCTCGGGAGTATGTTCCCTTGGGATAATTTTCGACATCACGCGGGCGACGCCGCTGGCAGAAGCTAGTGTAGGTCTAAATTAATGCGTATTTACTGCGATATTATTAGGTGATATAGGTAATTACTAAAATAAAACAATGTTTTGTGGAAAATATGATGCTTTTTAACCATTTACATGTAATCGAGTTAGTATGAATAAGTCTAGCAATAATATTGATTGTTTGTTTCCTTTACGTTATCGATTCTGATTTTAATATTTTTAGTATCGATGCTAGCCGTGGAAGGACAAACCATGACTCCTGTGTCCGCCATCCCCTCAAGCCCCACTTAGAAAAACTCCATCAGCCTGAAAATAAAACTGTGGTTTTTACGTAAAAAGTTATCAACACATCTTTGAAATGAAACTGTAGAAGTGATTGATTAAGTTGAGTGTTACAATAACAACGGAATATGTTTCAGGTGACTCAGGTTAAAATAAACTTTCCATTTTCCTCGATGTTTGTGCCCAAGCGTCCGATTTCCGATAGTCCAATTATATGAAAATGTATGGTTTAAGTGCTTCTATGAGTTCTAGTAGTCGCCCATACGACGACAACGTTCAGTGTATGTTTGCACGTACGTGGAGTTTATTGCTTGATCTGGGTGTATGGTGTTGTATTACGTTATTTGTTTCTTCTTTGGAGGGTTATGGTCATAATCTTCCACGGTGACCAGCCGGCTTGGAAGATGGGTTTCGTTTTTTGTTGTTGTTTTTTGTATGTGATGCATATGAGAGGGGCTCAGGTTTAATTACAAGTGAATTTTTAAATGGCCAAATCGGCTATGATAAAGAGCGAAAACCACTCAAAGGAGTCACGGGCGCAATGATGGAAGCTAAAACTGCTTCAGTCGGTTTTTGAAAAAAACCGGCCAAGTGCGAGTCGGACTCTCACAGGAAGGGTTCCGTACCAAAACTGAAAGAAACACGTGTCTTGTATGAGAGACCCCTTTAATTTTTATTAAGTACTTGTTGTTATAGCGGCAATAGAAATACACACTCTGTGAAAATACGGCCCTATTACGGTTCTTAAGACACAGCCCGCAACAGACAGACGGACGGAATATAGTATGATTCAGCCTCATGCCTCAGCTAAAAGTGGGATTATTTCATACTATCTTTGTCACAGTACAAACACTATTGGACTCAATTTCATCATATTAGCGTGAATGACATAGTGTGACTTCAAGTTACACTTAAAACTACCTCTTATTTTAAGTTTTCCTAATTAAATACGCGTTCTTCTCAGGGTAGACAGCTAGGCAACACCGGCCTCATCTAGTTTAAAATTACCCAAAAAGATTGACGTGTAAAAGTGTTATATTTGAAACACTTACAAAATAAATATCATTTATAGATCAGGGAGCGTAATTCGAGACGAATGTTCTTTAGAGAAGGGACCTACTATGAAGTCTTAAAACGATCATGATTCCGCTCTAAGAGAGAGACGGAGCTATACATAGCGAAAAGCACTATCCCGTTTACATCATCAGAATTGGATGGCATTAGCACCTCATAGTAGGGCTGCTGAGCAGCCATAGTAACGATTTTTCCACCGGCCCCCTTCTACCATCGGACATCTAGGCTAGACGCACTGCAAGTTACCATCCCTACCGTGTTGCTATTCCACCAATTCGCACTAAACGTTTCCAAACGTCTTTTATAATGCGCACAGCAAAGGAGTGGAACTCACTGCCTGCGTCTGTGTTTCCGAACGCATACAACCCTAATCTCTTCAAAATTAGGGTGAACAGGCTTTTTCTGGGTAAGCTCGCTCCGTCGTCGGCTTTGTATGTGTCATCTATGACCTAGACTAGAGTCAAGAGCAAACCCATATTAAATAAAAAAAAAGTACTTTACACATCTCAGAAGGTGGCGTTAGTGTGACATGAAACGGCACTATTTTTGGGCATAGCTCTATAAGTGCCCAGATGAGCACTAAGAACATTTGTTATGTTTAGCGAAGGAATTACCTGTGTATACTACAGCTACACATTTATTAAATTGATTGTAAAATCGACGTTGTAGAAAAACTTGCCAAGTTGATAATGGGGTCTATTTTAAGAAAAATATTTTTCAAGTGTTTCATCATTTTTATATATTCTCAAAAGACACATGTAAGAGTCAGGGACTATTCTGCAGTTCTGAAACGCTTGACCTGTTATTGATCTCACTACTTCTATAGGCCCAATTTTTAGGATCGGAACTTGGCCTTTTTTCACATTTTTGTTTTTTGTGGGTTAATAGTTACTTTGTCAGAGGTACCTTATTGTTGTTAATTGGTATTAGAACCAAAATAAGAGCCTTCGTTCCAATTTTTCGATGTTACTAATTGTGCAACAAACTCGGTAAGTATTTCCTAAGTTATGCATCACCAAAACCTTGACACGAACTTGATTGGTGGCTTTATTGAGTTTTGCGAAAAGGTCCATTTGGAATTTCACGTAACGTAATAGAATATATTGACCAATTTCACCTTTTGCAGACCATCATAAAATATGTGAAAATTCATGGATGACAAGGATTGCAGAAAGTCCAAAAAGGAGAACTTCTTACAACCTTAAGAAACAGACTTCGCATTTTTAAAACCTTTCTCAAAGGATTGAAGACCAAAACCTTGATACAGTAGGTATTCGATTACTGACTTCCTATGCTAGTTCATCGTTCAGCACTTCTGGTATTAAAAGAGTTGCATCTAGGTGTTTAGTGACAGCCTTGTCGTGGTGGGGCTGACCTTCCGGCTGGGGCCTAGGAAATGGGTTTCTTCTTCAGTTACCTGTCTTACGGATTTCCTTATAGTGGTGAAGTGCTGCATATTCTTTGATTGGCGATTGTATTGAAAGGATTGTTTCATGTTTCCAGTTAAAATCCTAGAACTAGCGTGAGTTTCGGGGGACGTGGAGATTAAAGTTCAAAAAGTGCCGGCTCTAAACATTATTTTAATAAATGACTTTTGATTTAAGTTTGTTGTGGAACTTGTGGTTTGTTGAAATTGCGCAATATGTTCATTTGCGCATTTCATCATTGACGTTAGTTAAATCTTTCATTTATTCTATCTCCACTACCATTTATTTATCATTTATCAGCGGCAAAAAGCCATTCTTACCCTTGTTTTTTCGAACCTACTCACACATACCCTAATGCCCTGTGGGTACAATACCACGAAGCAGTACCAATATTATTGTTATAAAATACATTTTAATCTTAGCAGTTTATAAAAATCCACAAAACATTCCCAAAACCCTTCCACAATTGAATCAGCTGTGAGTGTCAGGTGTGCACTCCGTGGGTCACTGGGTGCGGTTAAATTTAGTCGCCGAGGTACCCGATTAGGTGGCTACCCATTGTCAATTATCCATGATGCCTAGGACTGCATGGTGGCTGTGTTTTTGTGTGAAGCGCGGAAGCCGCGACACCGCGAGGTCGCCGCTGCGTTTCCGCGTTTCCCGCCGAATTATCCGTGAAATGTCGCAGAGCGGCGCGCGCGCCGTGGCCACAACATGGCCGGCGCTTGGGTGCGCTTGCGCGTAGTTTCACATTATTAGCTCGTTTCGGCTAACTTTCCACACGGGAAGGTTAGGTTAATACGTAAATTACTAAGAAAAATAAGGATTCGTGCTTCATTGCAACTACATCGATAATAATTAGATAGTTAATGAGTTTCCTATTTCAGAAAATTCACTCTAATTAGGATTGCAAATTAAATAGGTCGGATTTAATTTATGTATTTTGCTGTGCTGATCTTGTTTTCGCTTACCCAATCACGTCACGGCTGTCCAATGTTTCAAGAAAAATAATTATTGTGTTAAGCAGTGTTAAGTCTCTGTTAATAAGTTAATTAAGTTATTTCTAAGTAGCTAACCGTGGTCTAGATTATTTATTGATTTCAATGAAATGCAATCATTATGTTTTCTAATTGAAAGATTAAAAAAAAGTTAGAGAACAAATCGGACCAAGGTGTCGAACTGTCCAGCCGCTCGCCACGCGATGACACGAGGGACACACTGCTGACACCCGAGCTTCGTATTGCGATGACCGTGAGGTATCTCATACAATTCGTTTCCACAGGCGTTGCGTTGTGCCCATATTTTAAATTTCGCTCGTAGGCATCCATTGGGATGTCAGGATTCTAACTTCGAAGATGTTAGAACCTTAGGACCAGTCAGTAAATTGTTGAAGTAGTCGGCGTGGTTTGTATCCAGATACTGCACAATTGCATTAAACATCTGGCAACCTGATGATAATCGAAATACTAGCTACTATATAACTACTATATAATACAATATAAGAGACTGGCTGCTGGCAACGGCTTCCATGTGAAAGTTGAAAATGATTCCGGGATCTCTATATCCTTCACTCTATATCCTATTCCGGTACAAGGTCCTCCAGGCTCCAGTCTGCCAAATTTTTAACCGACTTCAAAAAAGGAGGAGGTTCTCAATTCGACTGTATGTTTTTTATCCAAATCCCTTCAGCCATTAAGACGAGAAATCAGACAGACAGAGTTACTTTCACATTTATAATAATTAAAGTAAAGATAGTTGATACAGATCATTTACGTGACATTTCGACAGCGTTTGGCAATCCCATATTATATTTGACGCATTTGCCATTTTGAGACCTAGTCCTTTTGCCCTACAATCGTATTTACCACGCTGCCGCAGACAGAATGTCACTCTGTTAAAAGAGCGGTTATATTTCTACTGTAGGACAGACAAGGGATAGATATGAGCAGAGTTAGTCAGCCACAAGCTAGTAGCTATCCTAGGTTATAATATAACAGTAGGTAGGTACAGGCTGTGACGCACGGTCTCCCGCGGCTCCGCTCGTTGTCCTCGCATGACGGCGTGTTAACTAATAACGCCTCGTCGTCTGAACCGCATTATTTTGTCGTAAAACAAAAGTACGATGATATTTGTAGTAGGCTCATGCGCCTCCGACGGTTTTACTGCTGTGCTTTTGTTCATCATTCATCTAAGGAAAAAGACAACTAGGTACAGTAAATAAGTGTCTGTGGTCACCCAGCCACATACCCCGTACCTATTTATAAAAAGAACCGGCCAAATGCAAGTCAGACTCGCGTGCAAAGGGTTCAAACCGAATCTCTTTTTTGTAACTCGGTACTATAAAACTACGTGTTTTTTTTTTATATGTTATACTTTAAAAAAATTACAAAGTTAAGGTAAACATCGAATAAAAATTGCCGAAGTTAAGTTGAAAATAAAACAACATCAGATAAAGATAGACACTTTTACGAAATTAATAACAGAATCAAATTATAATAACCAAAGTCAGTCATATAGTCAATAATCAAAATCAGTTAAACTTCAGGTATCGAGTTGCAATGTACAGTAATCTCAGTCCAGTAGTACAAAGATGTAAAACCGGCCAAGTGCGAGTCGGATTCGCATGCGAAGGGTTCGGACGAATCTCATTTTTGTAACACATATTATGGTGTTTAAGTGTTACAAAAATCAGTAAGAATAGATACCTATTACCCTTCTTATAGGTTTTCCTGTAATCTATAAGCAAAGAACTATTATCTGTACTTTGGAGATAAAGGGGGCAGAGATTGGAAAACTTTTTTTATTTTCTGATTTGTCCCCCAAAAGTGACAATACTTATTCAAAATTTATTTTACGTAATTCGCCCACAGATGTGTTTGGCTCACAAAAGTTCATATCCATATCAAATTTCAACAGAATTGGTCCTGTAGTTTCAGTAAACTTCGTTTTTCGTCAGTGCGTGTTCCCTCGGCAAACTTCGAGTTTCGCCAGTCGTCGGATTTCTATCAGAAATCTTTAATAATAAGTATGTAAAACATAGTCGGGTTAGTTACACCATTTATAACTCAAGAACGGTTGGACCAATTTTGAAAATCTTTGGTTTGTTGGGTTAGTATTTGCTCCGAATAGCAGAATAACTATTGACACAAAGAGAAGAAGATCCTTCTTTTTTTTTAAGGATGGGAAATCATCAAATAAGACCAGGGCGTGTCAGACTCTTACTGACTAAAACCCATCCGTGTTCCTTCTGGGCCGCGGTGACTCTTTCGAACAAATTCCGCAACCAGATAAGAAGATTCTACCTACCTAATGCGTATTTGAGTATTACGGAATTCGAGAATAGCTACATTGGTTCATTTGGTTCATCAGCATCTAGAATTTTATTTTGGAAATTACTGAATTAATGGGCGTAACTTACAAAGAGAAAAGAATAAATACCTACTTAGATACATACCTATAACAATAAACAATGTTACTGTGAAAAAATAAGATTCCAACAAATCAACGCTGTGGTGATTCTACCAACTTCTTGCGAACGACTGTGTTCATGTGCCTTCACCATAAAAGAGCCCTTAGAAATTATTCTGGTAGACTTCCACAAGTAATTATATTCAAAATCTGTAGCATCTTAGCAATTAGGTAGTCAAAATGTGGACATCACTTCTGTGTGTTGTGTTGCAGCTTATTAGGGATCGTCAGAACTTTATAGAACGCCATCTATATAAATCTTTCTAAACTACTGGAATTCTGCCATCTAGTGTTGAATAGCAAAACTACTACAATGATTAGTGAACTTATTCACTGAATGTTAAATAGTTCACCTACTTGCCGCTAGGTGACTCTTTATGAAATAGTCACCGTTCATGTACAACAAATACCTTATTAGGGATTTAATAAAAAGACAATTTATGTAGCAATAGGCTCCCGGAAACTGCTGTTTACACCCTTGCACCCCAAAGTATGTTAACAGAACCCAGAAATCCCGAAAATCTAACCTAATCCCTAAAATATCGTATAGCGTTTTTTTGGGGTTCCGAACCCTTCCGGCCGTCTGTCTGTCGACTGTATCTCATAAACCGTAATTTTCACAGTGTGTGTTTCTGTTGCCGAACCAATACATGCGCGAGTCCGACTCGCACTTGGCTGGTTTTTGTAGTTTTATTTTAATGTTAAGTATTTAAATATAATATAGATAGAAAGGTGCAGGCACAATTATTATGTACTTTCCATAAAATTTGACTTTTCTGGACAATGCGTCCTAACGAAAAATGTCACTAAGCCCACTTGTTACTTAAACCAGTTTTCCTCAGTTTCCTGAGGCACACACTCAAGGGATGGGCACTGGGCAGGGGTATCAGTATACACCTCGTATTTAAGTGCCAAGCCATTGGGGGCAAGCCTATGTCATCAACGAGGCACTACATCAGGGTTGCTACGGGGAAAAATCGTAATGGTAGTAAGTCGTAGCAATTTGCTCAACTGGGAGTCGAACCCATGTGGTCACGCTCAGCAATAATTGCTTGTAAGTGCTGTACCAACAAGGCGCGTCCTCAGTGCTTACGTAAGGCCGCCTGCGCTCGCTCATGCGCTTGCCCGGCTATCCTCACAGCCAAGTTCATGACATCACAAGCCCTGAGCTCCTCGCTCAACTCGCGACTAACATACTAATTGCTTCACGCTAGGGCTGACTGTGCTGACTTCGCGTTTTTCGAAGACTTCGCGAGACTTCAAAGTTTTCATTTTTAGCCGACTTCAAAAAAAGGAGGAGGTTCTCAATTCGGTTGTATTTTAAAAAAATGTTTTCTACCTCATAACTCCGTCATTTATGAACCGATTTGAAAAAATCTTTAGATTTTTGTTCCGATTGGGCCCATAGAAATTTTATCAAAATCGGTTCAGTGGTTAGGTTTTTAATCAAAATAGTTGGGGGAATAGAAAATATATCATCCAAGTAAACGAATTAATTGCGTGTTTTGCTTTCCTGTGACTTTCCAGTGGTGTTTGTAAAAAAGTAAAAAATACAAACGACTTCCAAATAAAAAGAAAACACTACCTACAAAGCATACAATAAGTTTAGTTTCAGAAGTCGGTGTTTGTGGTTGTTTCTTCATATTTCTTAGTATTTTTTCTTTGTAGTTTTTTTTTTTTAATTTGGAATCCGTTTGTATTTATACTTTATGCACACAAAATGTAGCTACAACAACGGACGTAATGCTTTAGGTCGTCTACCAGTCAACCTTGGGGTGATGCAGAGACAAATAGTGGTACATAGATGCTGTAGTTTTTTAAGTTTTGATACAAACTGCACTTAGCATTAACGTTCGCACTATCGATGTGGGGACACAAGTCACTCTGTGGACTGGACTGGGCCGCAAGCCAGCACGTGGTCACCCTCGCTCATCTCACGTCTCATATTATATTTTAGTTTGTTTGGTTTTAGGCTAGCTACGCAACAAATCTGAGGAGCTGTCCGTGAGAAGTTCAGCTCAACTTATTTAGGATAGAATTTAATGAGTTTTCCAAATCATTTAGGAATGCTTTAGAATAAAATTTTAACTACCTCCTGGGTATAAACAACAAACAACTATCCAAACACTTTTAAAAATATTTTAATGTTACTCAATCGTGGGTTTCCTCAACCAATGAATATGACGTACAATCAAATGAAATATTTGCCTTCAGCTGTCATTAGGGAATTAAAACTAATTTACCTACACATACGAGGTCAATGTGTAGTTTCATTTTATTCAAATGATATTAATAAATTAGGTATAAATTCGGTTAGGCACTCCGATCAAATGTGACAAATACATTGTATATGTAACGGTACCTATAGGCCCATCGGTACCTAACAGTTCTTCGGTAATAATTAGTCAGTTCTCATTAGTTCGCTGCAGTTAAGTTATTCTGACCTGTAGGTGCTAGGTACGTTTCCAGGTAGGATCGAAGTAAAGTTTCACTTTCGCTTCATATTATATGAATAGTATTACTAACCTAGCCAACAACGCCGCAGTGGTCCGACAAAGGTGTGTGAGGTAGTGGGTTCAAACTCTTTAATTCTTTATTGTACACCATAACAGCTTATATTAATTCACAGTGATTTAAATAGTTCATGTACAAAGGCGAGCTTAACTCAAAAATGAGTTTTCTACCAGCAAACCTTTGAGTGATAGAGAGAGATCACAATAGAGGGTAGGATCCAGTGCACACATTTTACAATACTACATTCTGTATCATACATAAATATACTTACACACATAAACATATAAATATATACATACATATCTATAAATATTATGTCATATGCGAAAGGAAATGCTCTTTAACTTTCCTCTTGAAGATGTCAAGAGAAGGGCTGTCGCGTAAGGAGTGTGGGAGAGATCTCTGCTCGTTGCACAAATATATAAATGGGTATGACTGTGAACCTACACTAGTAGAACAACTTTTTAACATTTTAAGATCTTCGCGTGAGTATTTTAATAAGCGACATAAACTACTAACAGTCGTTACGAGTATGCGAAAAACATGTACCAACGGAATTTTTTAATTGATGAGTGTCCCAATCTACCAACAGCATGGCTGTCAACCCTGCGCACGCGCCGCTGTGGTCGCGTTAAGAGTCGCTCACGCATGTTCAGATCGTCGTCGGTCAGTGTCGCGCGGCGGCCCTGGCTGCAGGGGTCGCCGCAAGGCAACTTCTGAATGGTACCTGCTGTGTGTTGAATACTAAGCTGTTTAAGCAGTTTCTAGAATGTTTGTACCTCGGTCATTTGCTCTTATTGCAATTACTGCAGGTAATATTAATAATAATAATAACAATATAATAATAATAATATCTTGGGACAACTCACACACGGTCATCCGATCCCAAACTAGGCAGAGCCTGTGCTATGACAACCAGACAACTGATAAACATACTTACATATTTCTAAATACATACATATTATAGACAAATTACACCCAGACACAGAACAAATGATCATGCTCATCACACAAACATTTGTCCTGGGTGGGAATCGACCCCACGACCTCCGGTTTAGCAGTCAGGGTCACTAACCACTCGACCATCAGGCCAGTTAAGACTAATGCCTTATTCTAAGCAAATAAGTACTTATAGTTTTCCAGGGATGTGTTTCTTCTCTGATTTTAAGAGAACTTGGTGCCCCCGTCGCGCTACTTCCTCCGATACAATTTATCATTGATACTTCACAAAAAAATTAAATAAAAATTGCTCCTACCTAGTCACTTTTTCTGGACCAGAAGGTTACCGACCGATATCACCTATTAGAAACAAAGTCTACGCTGATTGAAAGCCCTCCAATGATTCACAAACACCGCATACTAAGCTGATATCCGTGACTCAAGATATTGTACCGACCGTATGTGTTCATTCACTGTTCCAATGAGTCAAGGAGTATATCTTCCTGTGGCCATATGGGCCCATTCATTCTTTTGTCAGACACAATGGAATTATTTGCACTTGTGTCCATGTATTTCTTTTCATTTACATATTTGGGGTAGTTATTTTGAAGCGGTAGATTGTTAAGTAATTTTGGAAAAAGTTTTGAAGGATTTAGAGATACCCAGGTCGCTGGGTTTAGAGATACTCAGGTCGCATTTGCAAGTTTCAAAATAATTAACACGTATGACAGCTGGTTGGACCCTTTGTTTTTTCAGACATTTATGCACTTGTTGATCATTTTCTGGGTTTGACTTCCACGTTGGTATTCGGTCGCTTAGTGTGACTACTGAGCGTGGGGTCACGAGTTCGATTCCCAGGCTGGGCAAAGTGTTATTTTATTTTTCCTTCATGAATTTGTCAGTGGCAGCCGGTTTGTAAGTTGTTGGAGGGACGACACTGTTCCTCAGATTGCAGGTAGAGCCGTTGGTCTTGTGCCTGATATCTGTGGTCGTGTTCAATTGTCGTTCTGTCACCATGTGAGAGTGAAGGAACAGAGAGTGCAGTTGTGTTTGCGCACACACTTGAGCACCATAGGTATATCTCCTGCGGTGATAGGTGGTCTCCTCAGATATTGGCCGACATTCGGTCGACTTCGAGAACTTTTATAAAACGTGTGGACAAGGCATGGATGAAACACGCTTACAACCGCATTGCGCATAATGAAGTAGCCGTAACAAAATGACTTTACAGGTATAGTACATGAATCGAGTCACGCACACTGCAGCCCTGACTACTAAACCGCAGACCGGTGCCATCATCAACCGTCACTGTGCTTCGGAAAGCACACTTATACCTCTCCTTCAAACTTTACCGACTTTCACGGAAAATATTCAGCCGAACCCACAATTTTTAGCCGACTCTCATGGCCCGTTGGTGTTATAAATAAAAAAAAAACAGGAAAATCGAAGTAATAATAAAATTGTATAATAATTAATAATAAAACGTGGTAGGTATAGCAACCGATATCACCCTACTCGCTGGGAAACCCGCACCTACTATTATTTTATTGGTAAATGTGGTAACAGATGGTTGGATGTATATGTGTAGGTAGACCAATGAACGCTCGGGCTTTGCAGTTTTTGTTGCTCGGCATTTGATAAAATACAATAGGGAAAAGAATAATACTGTCAAACAATACCTACTCGGTTTTTAATAGTAAGCTTCCTTTACTTTCTGAACTGTTTGAATTCCGCCAAATAAAAAAAGGACACACACACGAAGACAGTCATCACTAGTCTTTAGGCAGCAAAAAAAAAAAGATAAATCAGAAGGTTTACCCGCGACTTCGTACGCGCATATCCCGTTTTTTCCCGTTCCCGTAAGACTTTCCCATTCCCGTATAGCCTATAGCCTTCCTCGTGAATTTGGCTATTGTATATAACAAGAATTTTCCAAATCCGACAGTGAAGTTCCAGAGATGGCGCGTTCAAACAAACAAACTCTTCAGCTTTATATAATAAGTAAAGACATTACGCTCCTTCTGGAGTTTATTTATAATGGAGCTGAAAGGGTAGGGTACAGGTAGGGTAGGGGTGGGGTAAAGGGTGCCTAAGTAAGTCAATGATTACCATTGCCACACCACATCGTTGCCACAACGTTTCGTCAAAGAGGAAGATAATTATCTTGGCATGGTTTATCGACAGCTAAAGCGTATGAGGTGAGCTTTCTTATAGCCAACCTTTCAACACATAGAGATAAGCTAGACTCGAGATGTAGCTGAGCTCCCCCGCTCACCTACTCAAACTTTTCAGCCCCCTCTATTCCTTTGAGCTATTTTTTTACCCGACTACGGGGAAGCAAAAGCAGGGTTATGGTTTTTACCGGTACGAAGCTATGTATGTATTTAAAAAAAAATAACTTAATTGACAGATGTGTTGCTGGGGAGTTTGTTTCGCCACTGGTTGTGTTTTAGCTGGGAAAAAGAACCCAGGCGGGGGACTGTCTTTACGTAGAACTTTGACGTTAAAAAAGTGCTGTCACTCAGCCTAATTTGAATAAGTGACTTTTGAATTTGATTTTGAAACCTAACTATGAATGTTCTCTATCTAGATTTTAGCATTATGTCTTAAAAAGTGGAGCCACATCCACGGCACACGCATAATAAAGTAAAATAAGTTGCTATGCTTTACTTGTTAGCCCGTCCACTTAGGCACTTGGCATGAAGCCAGGCCGTCAGGACCAGATTTAATAATTTCTTTACGCACTGAAGTTATGACCAGAATGGAAATTGGACAATTCTATAACGATTTAGTATCCTCATGTGGTCATGTAGCGATAAGTGACTGTAATGTAGTTTTTGTGGTGTAGTGAGTTTATATGGCTCGCTTACGTCATGGCGATTATTTCAAAAGGGGATAAGTAGCAGAAGTGTTGGCTTTTATAGGTACCTATCAAAGTGACAAGAGCTTCGCTTCCTCTTAGACAAGTGACATTCTGTCAGCGCAGCAAAGGCAATTGCAAGACGTCAAAATTATATGGGATTGGCGTGGCGTGTAATAGTTACTTTGGGCAGCCATTTTTATTTTTATGAAACCAAATTTTAAGAAACGGTTGAAAATATGTTTATTTACTTTTATTAAGTGCCATAATACCAAAAAAAGCCCCTTTAAGCAGCTTTCTTGCTATGAAAGGTAGCTTATGTCCATCTCCAACATCTAATCTATCTCTGTACCAAATTTTATCAAAAACGTTTCAGCGGCTTAGGCGTGAAAGCGTTACAGACAGACTGATAGAGAGACACACTTTCGCATTTATAATATTATATATTAGTATGGATTGTAAATGACCGGGTCAGGCTGTATTTATTTATTCATATTTTATCTGTATGGGATTATAATTTATGGGACCTAAACTCCAAACCACCTCTTAAATAGGTACCTACTAAGAGTATTTTAAAGCTTTGTTTAAGTTCTTGGCGTTTGGAGGCCCCGACCTATGTTTTGTATATTTTTTTATTATTGATAGTCTCGCGTTGGACCAATTCATCACCAGGTGGTAAGCGATGATGTGGTCGACGATTGGGCACGCTTGTTGGGAAGTAGGTACCTAACCTATTCATTGCTGAATTAATGACTTTTGGTTTCTCGTGTCAAGAGGACATTTTATACATCCCTGTTTTGCTTACCGCTTTAGGATGCACGCGTAATTTTTAATCATATTCAGTATTACTATGATAATTATTATTGAAAAAAAATGTCATCATCGAAGATACTCCTGCGGGCCTATTCTACTAAAAGGTGTCCCAATATTAACGAAAGATTTGAGTTTTCTGCACCCAAAACAAATAAAAATTTGAAAGCTGATAGTTTAGAAATAGTAAAAATGGAGCACAACACGAGAGAGCAACGTCTTTGTTGAATAATATAAAAAAATAACATTATTTGTGACGTTCACAGTTCAAAATCAAAAAAATCCAAATCAAAAGTCATTTATTGAAATTAGGCTGAGTATTTAGTACTTTTTGAACGTCAAAGTTCTACATAAAGACAGTCCCCCAAAACGCCCGCCCGTCACCACTTCCTAGTGTTATAGCTGGGAAGAAGAAGTGGCGCAACAAACTCCCCAGTAACACATCTGTCTGTTAAGTTATAAAAACTTGAATTTATACAGCAGTTTGCAAAGTTTACAAAACATGACACAGAAAATTATATGTCTAATATATAAATCAAATTAAATTAAATGAATTGCCACTTGTTAGCTAGCACACTCCATTATGCCATCAAAAACAGACAAACTTCATAAAACCTATCATTTCTGTGATCAAAGTTGCCCCCGAAGTCAAGTGATTTAACGCCACTGGATCTCTGCAAACAAGCCCACAACCAACAGGGCATTGAAGGAAGAGAATTAACAATGTATCAGCGAAATTCAGCCATAGTTATAATGCAAAATGGTAATAGAAAATTTCGATAAAATAGTACATGTGCAAAGCCTTGGAGGCCATTTGCCATAAAACCATATCCTGTGTACTTTATAACTTACTAAAAAAATAAAAATTGTAAACGAAAAACGCTGTTTTCTAGTTGAAATCAAACCTTGCGTAAATTTTGGGACAGCCCTTTACATTTTATGCGAGCGAACTCAAAAATGAGAAGAATTGGTCCTCTGCTGATTGTAAAGATCAGAACCTGTATGAAAACAAAACATGAGAGTTATTCAGCTAGGCAGGGCGAAGCAGATGATATTGGTTAACCATATTTCAGCCAAAGTACATAACAATATAATAATAAATAATAACGAAGCCACGCTAAAAGCGTCCACGATTACTGACCGCAGCCTTAATTAACACAATCACCAGGCAAGCAGCGCCGAATGACGATAATTTCCCCATATACAAGTATTGTTGTACAGGGACACATTAGCTGCAGTCCAACCACATCGTTATACAGTTAGCAGGTACCTGTCACTGAGGCTCAACTGATAGCCCTTATCAGGCGCTCAGAATTACAAACATATAAACTGCATATGGGTTATTTTTGTTCGGGTATTTGTGGTTTAAAGTTAATAAACAATATACCTGATTCTACAGGTAAATGATCTCATTAAAATAAACGTGTTTCAGCGGTGTCAACTTCATCACAATCAGTCAGTAGAAGTACCCGGCTAAGACTCTTCAGTTCATCCCGATGTTCCAGCTTTCTTATCCAAAGAACGAAAGAGGATAATGTTGATCCCTCTCAACATTATCCTAAATCAAAGGCTAATACAATCTATACCTACATATATTTATATCTTGTCTATGTTACCGGAAAATTGCAGACTCCGTAAGATTATAATATATCTTTATTAGATTATAATTTCTCGATATATTTTGAAAAAATCGTTTTGCATACAATAAATCCCATCCAAATTCAATAGTTTCCAATATATCCGTGTCTTATTAAGAAAAAAATAGTTTACTATTTCACGAGATATCTTACAATTTTACGGCGGTTGCAATTTTCGGGTGGCATATATGTACATACGAAATATGAATAGAATTGATGTGTCTGTTTGTAATACCAAAATAACAGCTTTTTACTAAATGCATATGAAAGTAGGTATAGGTACAGGATATTTTTCTTTGTCTGTCTGTCTATTTGTTCCGGCTAATCTCCGAAATGACTAGACTGATTTTGACTGGAGTTTCAGTGAGAGATAGCATGATGTTATAAGGAGTTACTTAAACTTAAAATTATTTTAGAAAAAGGATAAGGATTCCATGCAAAAAAAAAACATGAAATTGTTAACAGATCACGGTTAACAGATTACGTTAACTTCTAAGTGTCTGAAAACATTATTAAATGAGAAATATATAAGTATTTATATACTTGTCTACTGATTAAGCTGACGGAGCTAGACTTGCAGCCGCCACACTAAAGATGAATAATTAAAATGGGTGAATCAAACTGAACAATATGTACTGTCTACAAACTATTTGGTATACAGGCGAAAAAAATATTTTTTGCACTGCACTGCCAATATTTATTTCTAATGTGTGCATTATAACTTTTAAGCTAACACGAAATTTGCATTTTGTGGGAAATCACAAAATTGACTTCGTATTTTAGGAGTTTCCAATAAAATATGTCATAACTTTTTCAAATGGAAAGCTATTTACATATTTATGATGCCAATATATTGTTTAGAAAAAAAAATTGGTTGCCTGTAAAGTCGGTATACGGGCGAAAGTTTTACGTGACAACGACTTTGAGTGGTAAAATAATTTTAATGTGAATATTCATTCGTATAGTAGGAAGAAGGATGAAATAATAGTAACAATTTAAAACATTTATTTATACAAAGAATTATATTTAAAACATTAATTTATACAAAGAATCTCGCACTGAATTTCATATTAACAAATATGTCTGTCTCTCTCGCTCTTAGGCGGGCTAACCATGCCCGAGTGGAAGGGACGCGTGCCTCTCACTCGCTCTCATTGTGAGCGCATAACGTGAGCGGAGCGTAACGCAGTTTCTTGAAGTGTCACTCGGCAAACCAATTACATATGACTTGTTAATATAATAATTGTAATTTTGTAATATTATGTAATTTATAATGATGACCTAATAATGCTGCTGACATTTTAATTGTGACTAATGTGTGTATTATTTTTCTGTAATTGAGTCTTGATACTTGAAATAAATTGATTATTATTATTATTATTATTAAAAAAAACCTTCCAAAAATTTTGAGATTTTGAGTTCGGTCACTTTCATTCTCACTGTGCGATAAGACATACTTACGAGTATGGTGTACAATAATTGTCTACTCAGCACACCCACAACTATATTTTAAAGTAGTTGCAAGTTAGCTAACTTGTATGCCTGCATACCAAATTGCTTTGTTGACTGTACCTATGTCTATTCATAACTGAAAATATTCAAGTTATGATTCTAACTTTTGTTCTAATGTTTTTTGTTTGTGACGCTTTTACGCCTAAATAATTGAACCGATTTTGATAAATTTTAGTACAGATATAGATGTGCCCCTGGAGTCGGTTATAGGCAAGTTTTAAAGCATTCGAAGCAGGGTGCCAAAGCTAGATTGTAACAAATCACATGATTAAGAACTGTAGGGAACAATAGAATATAAGTAAAACACCAAAACAGATGAATTGTAGACCAGAGTTCTGATTGGTCGCCAGTTTATGTCAGTCTACAATTTTTCGAACCTCTATTTTTTTTTTCTGCGTAATAACGTATTTCGAATTTTCAGTTGACAATTTATCGAGAGTTTGCGATCTCTCAAGTTATTTTATAACCATACGAAATTTGCTATTTTCCGGTGACATATATATTCTTTCTCTGTTCAGTAGCATTTACTGAAACTTTACTAAACTTCATAATCTTGAAATAAAAATGTCTGCCCCAAGTAACTATTCCACGCGGACGAAGTCGCGGGCAAAAGCTAGTACTAATTTTAATTATAAATAAATTTTACGGAATGCACGTAGAACCCTAGATGCACTTGTTCCATAATGAATAATGTTACAAAGGTTAAATTCGGAGAACTAACATCGCGACTTCTATGTATACAACATAAATTGACGGAAATACCTGACATATTTGTAACGGAGGCAGATACATTTACTAATTATACAGTATATCGGCCATATTTATTTTCCATTTGTTCCATGTCGAACCGTTATTTTTAGGTTTTCCTGAAATACGTTCCTGTACGTATGTACAATCACGGGTCGGTTATCGGTCCGGGTCGGGCCACGTATTAGGGTAAACCAAGTTAAGTAACCAGGAATTTGGTAAAAATAGGGAAGTCAAACATGAGTCAAGCATGGCTGTCTGCTACAGTACATGCGACTACCAATCCATTTGAAGGCCCTAAAAACTTAGTCATATCTTCTTTTCTTCAAACTCTTTACATTTTTTTTTATATTCCACGGCTGCGCAAAGGCCCCTTTGATTACTTTATTACGGTATAAATGTCGACACTATCACTGTTATTTTTTAATATCCTAGTATTGTGTAGCGACTGATTAGCAGATTCTTCATTGATATTTTCTTTATAACGAATATGAATGCTTGTCACTTGCAAAACAGTTCAGAGATTTTTTTAAATACACTTTGTCCACCAAAATGTACAGTACATACAAAATGGCAGAAAGAACTTTAGAGAAAGTTCGACTTTGAACAGTTTATCTACTGTCAGGTTTACATGACATTAGATAAACTGTTCAAAGTCGAACTTTACCTCGTATGCGACTGTCTCTTTCAAAGATCATTGTTTCATATTTGCCGGACATTGATTGAACTTACCTTATACATATAACGATTAACTTATGTTATTACCTAACAGGATAATCAGGAGGATAAGACTTGCACCTGACTCCTGACGACATGTTCAAAGTTCAATAACCTGAACAGGGAGGGAAAACTTGAGCGTATACCTCTGTGACGTCGCAGAGGGAAGGAAGAAGTAAGACTGTGGGTCAGTGTGGACGTGGTAGGTTAAGGACGTCCCAGTGGGTGACGACAGCGGACACGCCTTCATTTAAAGCAGGAAGTGGTCACTGCAACTTACAATGCAGCTGAATTTGCTACGACTATTTGTTTGGGAATACTTTCATTGTGCGTCCAGCTCTGCCTAGCCTTTTCCCAACTATATTGGGGTCGGCTTCCAGTCAAACCGGATTCAGCTGAATACCAGTATTTTACGTGGAGCGGCTGCCTGCCAGACCTCCGCAACCCATTAACTGGGTAACACGGTAGTTCTTGGCAAGACTGGAGTCAGATTTTCTGGCTTCTGACAATCCGTAACGACTGCCAAAGATCTACAAAGGACCAACGGCTTAACAGGCACAGAGCAAACTCGGTATGTTAAGATGGTCACCCATCCATAAACCGACCTTGACAAGCGTTGCTTAACCTTGAAGATCGACCCGTGCAGCTGTTATTATTTTGCCACGAGCTCCCTCAGCGTACAGTTAAGACGTGGAATTCCTAGCCGGAGTCTCTGTTTTCAGATGCCTACAACCTAGGTTACTTCTAGGCAAGTGTGTTCCATCGTCGACCACGTCATCGCTTACCATCATGGGAGGTTGTGGTCAACTGCCTATCAATAAAAGAAAATACACGTTTGTTATCCTTTTGTCTTGTTGATAATTAAAAATGTTACGTAATGTTATAAGACAATTAAAAAAACTGGCCAAGTGCAAGTTGGACTTGCACACGAAGGGTTCCGTACCATAAGCCCTTTTATTTTTAATTTTATTTCATTGTTATTATCTGTTGTTATAGCGACAACAGAAAAACATCATCTGTTAAAATTTCAACTGTCTAGCTATCGGGGTATCGTGGTAGTATCGCGGTTCATGAATTCAGCCTGGTGTCAGACAGGCAGACGGACAGTGGAGTCTTAGTAACAGGGTACCGTTTTCACCCTTTGGATACGGAATGTACCCGATTTATTCGTATCAATTTAGTTAGATGTAAGTGCATTAAAACCAGATGTTTCTGAATTGTACCGGTGCTCATGTCCTTACGAGCAAAATACATCAATTGCTGCTTGGCGGCAGAAATAGACAGGGGTGCTACATCCACAAATATCTGGGTCGTGTCAAGACGTGGACGAAATGTGGTCCGTCACAACGTGTCCAACATGAGTACGCGGCCCGGACATGGACGTGTATGAACGAGTTCATATCAAATGATATAAAATGACGGGCGGGCGTTTTGGGGGACTGTCGTTATGCAGTACTTTGACGTTCAAAAAGTGCTGGCACTCAGCTTTATTTGAATAAATGACTTTTGATATTGATTTAATATTCCAAATTTTTTTGAGCTCCTGACGACCTTCAGCCTGCTTGACTGTGAAAGTTGAAAAAGTGTATACAGATTTACCTACTCGCAGATTCACCTAGTCACAGATTTTCCCCTACAATAAGTATACTTCAACAGCTGCACAGAACCAATTGATATACTTTACAATGTTATCGCAGGCAATCTAAATCAGATTCTACACGCGACCAAACATAACAAGCCTAGTAATGCTCATTCATTCACTACCTCCGGGTTTTTCCTTAAAAGAAAGACGATCAAGTATTCAACGTCTTCATGGTCATCGAATCTTGAATACAAATCTTGGGCTATCCCCGCGTATGAAAGTCAAAAGTGCTTTTTTTTGCAGTAATAAACCTGTGCATCGACCTGCGGTAGTGTTAAGGTTCCGTCCTTTATTATAACGAGTATGGTTCAAGGAAATTCCTGCTGTCTGTGAAATATTAGGTCTTATCTATGATGCTGCCTTTTTCTGAACTACGATAATTTCGGTTGGTCTTGGAATTTTAAACTGATGTAATTAATTTTTGGAATCAGTAACTTTTGTAATATTGCCATTTCTATAAAACGAAAATGACATGACATAAGCCCCCCGCTGAGGTCAATTTGTGATGTATTGCAAAATGATGATACTAAGTATTTTTGATTTTGGCCCCGTTTAAAAGAAGCCAAAACTTCGATGAATACAAAAATACATAAGAAAACCATTTTACTTAAACCTACTTGTTTCTTGAGGAAAATAAATTTAATCAGACACGTTTTGACGGGAACTTTTTATATTTCGACGGGACCCTAAAAAGCAGTTTATACTCCTGATCTGGCCGACCTTGAGATCTACAAGGATAATGGAGTTTCTACGAAGAGAAGACAGTTATTCGTTCGGAAAGGATTTCCCCTTGCTGCCGCGCCGGTCCGCGTGCGAAGTGCGCATGCCGCGGGAATGTTGCGCAATCTCGGTGTAACTGAGTGGACCACGTGCTGGTACCACTACGTACAGCTGTGCTATGATTGGGTAAAAAAGTAGGCGAATAGAGCTGAAAATTGATAGCATTTTTAGTGTATTCATTACCTGTGTACCAG
This sequence comes from Mamestra brassicae, assembly GCA_905163435.1. Classification (NCBI taxonomy): domain Eukaryota; kingdom Metazoa; phylum Arthropoda; class Insecta; order Lepidoptera; family Noctuidae; genus Mamestra; species Mamestra brassicae. Next base: position 19,755,705 of record LR990997.1, on the reverse strand, counting down.
TGTACCTTACTATATTCTACTATCCTACTTCCTATTAATATTAGAAACGCGGAAGTTTGTACGTATGGATGTATGTTTGTTACTCTTATTGTTATAAATGCAATGCCTTATTGCATTTCTGGGGGGGTAACAGACTACAGTGAATTTCAGGGCCGTTGCGGGTGTGTTTGAGAGGCGAAGTCCTCAAGGAGTATCTCCTTGGCAAACTGGATCACATCACATCTGGATAAAGGTGAGCATCAATATTGACTTCGAATTAGCCGGTGGGCCAACTAATACATTGTTAAACAGTTAACTATTATAAGAATACTGTTAAAATATGTGTATCTTCTTTCGGTACCTAAAATTTTATGAAAATTTCCAACTACATTGATTGTAAAGAAACGGTTTGAGCAAGAAATCTGTTATTCCATAACTTCGTGAAGGAAACGATTGGGAATGGACTCTTAAAGAGCAGATTATTTTAAATCCTGGAATACTAAACTACTGCCAGTTGCTGACTACTGATGGGGGCCACCCCAAAAGCGCGGGCCTGGGGTTGGACGGCCTTGTTATAGTCAGAAAGACATTAAAGCAGCGATAGCGATTGTCAAAATGCCAAAACGTATCAGATAGACCACGTGACATTTCGATAGCGCATGCCAATCCCGTGCAATTTGAACTTTTCGCTTTGTCTAAAGTTCCGAGAAAACACACATTGAGGATGGTTCTAGCAACCCTACCTTATGTCCTCAGTAACAAAACCTTGGGTATTTCATCATCGCATATCAAGGTAAGCCATTCCTCAATCGTCCTGCAGCGGGCACTTATCGGAAGCCGCATGATTCAGCTGTTAAGACGAAGCCTTTGAATAAGCGGCTGAGCGGACGTGTGCGCCGATCTGTGACTTGAATTTGAATAGCATGCTATCATTTGGTGTTAATAGTTGTGGTGACTGTCAAGTAGTAGGTACTAATTCTGAAGATTCTGTAATAATGTAAGAGATTTAAGCCGCGTATCCACTAGGCAACATTTGACGCGCAACACGTGACGCTCAACCTGTTCGGTAACGTTGCACAACAGCGCCAGCTGGCGCACAATATGAAAACGATACTTAACAATGGTTGCTCACAACTTTTACTATCAGAACAACCGCGAAATCGTAAAAAAAATCGATTTCCCCATACATTTACGTACGCATAACTGGACAAAATATATAATTTTTTACACGTTGTATATAAAATTAAAATAAATTCGTAATTTTTCAGGCACTACGCTGCTTTCCTAATAGATAAAATAAAAACTGTAAAAATAAAATGAAGATGAAATGACAGCTCACTTCGTGATCACTTCACCCAAGCCTTCACTTCGACATGTTTACAGAATCGACCGGCAGGGCCATAATGTTGTTATGCGGAACTGGGTGTAAACCTTCATTGAAAAGGGAGGATCCTCCGACCAGAAGCCAAGGGTGTTGTGTCTGGTGGGCAACTGGCCATTCGTTGATATTTGGGCTACTAGTTCAAATCGCTGGGAAAACTTTGATAACGCGATGTAGAACAATTGTGACGTGAGGACTTTAGTTCGTATGTGGCGGCTAAAGATGGCCGGCACAGACTCACGGTGAAATAGTTATTTAGTATTCTTACTCATTTTAATGCTTCCCGTGTAGTTTGTGTCTAAACAAGAGAGAAATAGAGAGCTGAACTTGCTTATTTTGAAAAATATCTTGCTAGTTTTTATTCGCTAGTCACAAATTAGATATCATAATGTATTCTTCAAGAAATTAGCATGTTTATATGATGATTTGATATATGAAAATAGAGATAAATAACATTGATAAGAATCTCAGAAAAGTTCATCAAATAAAACAAAGGTGTTCTTAGATATAATTATTACAATAAAGATTTTGATACGATATTCAAATTTGATTAAATTCTTCGAAATGTTTTATGTTAGTCAGGTATAATAAAATAAGTATTTAATTTATCTCCAATTATTTAGTCTTTGTAAAACTGGTTTATTTTTGTGCGAAACTCGATTGTACTGGCAGCAAAACTGACAAAAATGACTTTGCTGAGTTAGAAGATCTACTTTTCAATTTTTTTTTCATGTTATTTTTGTGTATATTTTAAGTTTTAGAAGAAGAAGATATCGATAACCATTGCTGAGCAAACGCAACGCAAAAAAAATACTATAAGCCACTTTTTAGTGCAAAGAAGTAAAGGTGTTTCAAACGAAATTCTTTTGTTGACATTACCCTTCTGTGACTAACGCTTCCAATTAGACCTTTACTTATACGTATACATTCAATAAAAGTTCCTAAGTGTACCCGAAATGTGGGTGAATGTTTTGCAGCCAGAGTGACCGTGACCTTGGGTCTGGGACAGGTCTTACCGGTATAGGTTGGAGGCAAACTTGTTTAGGTCCGAGCATTTTTTTGCCTTTTAGCGTGTGGCACAGGTAGCCTTACATTTTGGCACGAAGTGTGGTAACTTGGTAAATGTAGATTGGCAGGCACAAAAAAAAAGTTGTTTGAAATTGTTAAAGGACATTGTTAAAGCATCTTCTTATCAGCCGATTAGACGTCCACTGCTGGACATAGGTCTGCCCTAACTTGGGGGGGGGGTTGCCAGAGTCCCTTAGTCGCCTATTACGAGACCCACGGGAAGTGATGGGATGGTGCTATTCTTTTATGTCCGACGCCATACATAGCAAGTTAAAGCATTGGTAGACTTCAATAATAAGGTTGATCGATCATCATTTAAGCTACACTTCCCGCGGTCGACCTGTGGATGGGTGACCATCATTTTCGAGAAATTTATGACTCGTAAAGCTGTCGGTCCCAGCCATTCCCCACTATATTTAATGGAGTCCTCTTCCAGTCTCAGAGACACAAAGACTCAAAGCATTTATGTCAATTACACCATTTACAGGCACTTTTGAATTGTCAAGGTCGGTCGGGCAAAAAAATGAAGCTCTTCGCACGTTCCAAAGCATAGACATCTATGGGGAAGAACGTGCAAGAAACTCTACGGACACTCTTTTAAAAATAATATTTTTTACAAAGTTATGGTATCATCATTCATGTTGAAATTAAACATATATGTGAGAACGATGTAAAAGACGTGCAGGATAAAAGCGTCCGGAGTGAAAAGAACAATTCAAAGAAACAATGAAAATAAACCGTGGCCGCCGAGAAATGACCAGTCCAAGCTGACAGCGCCTATTCACGAACATGACGCATGCGCTAGCACCATTCGGCTCAACCATTTTGAAGGGAGCCGAACGATCCAATGCATGCACCACCATCAGCCAGACTTTTGAGTGAGCATGACACTCCCAACCGCCATGATACATTCAAGTCGAGACACCCAAAAGTGAGAGTTATAATATTTAAGTTTAAGGTACACACAGTCTCTAACTGAATGTAATATCTGAAATGGACGACAGCCATTAGACACTAGTATTCTGTTAGTCGTGATACGACTTGTAATATCCTATTAAAAAAACGAGAAGGATTAGTTGCCATAATAAATCTAGCATAGCTGTTAATGGCATAAACACTGCAACTACTGGCATTGCATAACTACGTGTCAGAGATGTGGGCGGTTACATAATAATAGTAGCATGATACCTACAATCTACATGTGTCTCGTTTATTCATGACGATTTCTGTTGAACAACCCGCTGATGTCAGCCAGGGTTTTGGGTTTCGGATGGAACCAGGGAGCCCTGTTCCAATGCTGTAAATTCGCAGAAAGAGACTTATTCTAAGTAGATCGCTTCCTTAAAAATAGTATTCGCGGAGAATCTAACTATTTAACGAACTATTTGTGTCGAACAGTTTCTCCGCGGTATTTTCAATCCAAAGGGCAAAACCACTACTTACGTCAAAAAAGTACAAAGAGGAGAGCTACAGCAACAGTTATGTCAAAAGGACGACAATAACATGTGGGATGGTTTTATTTTCTTACACTCTGCGTCATTTCAATTGATTCCATCATACATAAATACTGCAAAAAAATTAACAATCCTTATATATTTAACTTTTCCTTATTAAAATTAGCATGTGGGGAAGATGACGGAATAATATATTTCAAGATTTCTTTATAGACACATTAAATATTCTTATGTATTTATTTTTAGTACAAGGAAATAAGTTGGTAATGAAAAATGTACAAAAAATGTTTGGAGTTTCCCGACTTTCGTCACAATGTTTTGTTGAAAAGGGTAAACAAAATAACAAAGTGAACTGTAAGGCTTCCTTGTGAACTAAGCGTTGTGAAATGGCCGCATTTCAACTGACCCAGAGAGAGAAACAAAAACAGAAGTTAAAACATTATCACGTGTTGTAGTCATACTTTGACTTCGAATTACTACGAAGCTGCTTGCAACTTTAGACATGTGTATATAATATAACTAGCTTTTGCCCGCGACTTTGTACGCGCATATCCCGTTTTTTCCCGTTCCCGTCGAAATTTCCCGTTCCCGTATAGCCTATTGCATTCCACATAAATGTGGCTATCATTTACAAAAAGAATTTCCAAATCCGACTGGTAGTTCCAGAGATTAGCTCGTTTAAACAAACAAACTCTTCAGCTGTGTGACGATGGGTTTTCTTTCAGTACGTAGTAGAAACTGTAATTCTACTCCGAGTTAAGGAGGTGAGGATCAAAACTTATTTGTCCACTTATAGTAATTTGTTCAAAAACAATAAAAACCCAAACTATTCTTAGTACACTGATCAGAGAGGTTTTCAATTGAAAATGGTTTTATTATATTTTGAAATGGTATCGTTTTTCAACTATCATAAGAAATCCGAATGGATATGTGTAGTTTTGTCAAAACCTTACCATACCATTCTGGATTAATGTTTTCAACCACCCTATTGGATATGTGCGATTTTTGATGGCCACTTGATAAACAAAAAAATATGGATATTTACGATATAGGTACTATTGTAGAAATCAAAGGATTTATTTTTTATTTATTTATTAAAACTTTATGCACTAGTAAAAACACTGTACAAAGGCGGACTTAATGCCTTAGGCATTTTCTACCAGTCGACCTTAGGGTGGTGCAGAGACAACATGGCAGGTGCAACTTAAAGAAAAACTAAAAATAGAGAGAAGAAAAAATATAAAAAACATTTATAAATACATAGATACATACATACACATAAACAAAGTTATTAAGAAAAAACCAATCCATCGAATTAACGCTGTGATGATTCTACCAACTTCTTGCGAATGTGCTCACGTACCTTCACCTTAAAGGACAACCGACTTGTTGCCGTCCTGATGCTCAGAGGGAGCGCATTCCAAAGGAAAATCGCTTGAACAAAGTAAGAGGAGCGGATAAACCCAGAGCGGTGAGAGGGACATCGTAGAAGGCGATTATTAGTAGAGCGAATTTTTACTGTGGGAATTGAATTTGTGAAGTTAGATAAGAGGGAGACGACGGATTATTATGATTATTGACGGATTAGGATTTGTGTGGCTTTGAATTTTATCATGAGAAATATAATTTTACAGTAGTATTTGTGGTGGTTTTGAAAAAAACTCTTGATATAGTTTGCGTTTCACTGAGGGATACAAGCTGTTTTATACTTTCAAAAAAGGAGGCGGTTCTCAATTCGGTGGGTTTTAAAAAAAATGTATTTATTACACCGAATACTCCAAAAAATACAACAGACTTCCAAATAAAACACTACGAAGTTTTAATAAAAAATGTTTTTCTAAATAGTGAATTTTATCATTTGGAATCGAATTAGAAAAAAAAACGAAAATGTCAAAAGTGGATATTATTATGTGCGTTTTTGGTCCTAACCTCCTTAGTTGTCAATCCATAAAATCATGGTGGAATGACAGTTCACGCCAAGCTCACTCCTCCTATGTTTTCTCGAAGAGATCTTTGCAGAATGGACGGCAGGTTATATCTTTGACCACAATAAAAAATATCGTTCAAGATAATTATCATAGTACCTACTATAGTAGTAGAGTTGCTATTACTATGCAAAGATGTTCAATACGTGAGATAAGCAAGTCATTAATTGTTGTTACATAACAAGTGTGCAATTTATTATATACACGCATTAAATTGTAGGATACCTGTTATGTACCTAATATATGTATTTATAGTTGGGTTATACATAAAGGAGGAAAAATAGAGGATTTGCGAATACCTACTGGTCGGTAGGCATTCGTAAATCCTCAATATTTTTTTCGGTTCGGTAGTAAGTTTTAAACTAGGTTTTTTCAGCGCGCGTGAAAGACGAAAATGATTTCACGAGAACGTAATACCGAGATAACCTCTGGTTTCTGAACTAATTTGAAGTTGAGTAGGTATTTAATAATAATAACTCTTTATTATCAGGCAACTAAGGCCCATAGATAAAATACACAAATTAAACATACAAAAAATAAAATTAAGACACACGAAGTGACGGCGTCGAGTTACGCTGCGCGGTGTCGCGTAGCCTGCTGCGAAAACGTCGGTAGACTACACCCTTCGGCCACAACTCTTCCTTTAGGAACGTGTCGAGATATTGTGTCGGAACCCGCACCACAAACGACTTGAAGTTGTTGTGACGCTGTTCCAACTTCTCGTCCCTCAAGGTCCAGTTGGTCTTCACCTTCATGTACTCCACGATCTCCTCAACCTTCGTGGAGTGATGCAGTCGGGACACATACAGCGACGTCGAAGGTATCGCTGGACGTAGCAGCATATTTAGTCCTGTCAGTCCAGCACCGCATTGATTGCGACAAGTAGGCTATTAGGGTATTAGTAGAGTTAGAAACGTTATTAACTTCAAATTCTAAACTCAAAGATATAATAATCAGAGCTTATCTCTATTTACCAAATGCCATCTAAACTCATTTGACTGTTCGACTTACCTAACAAACGTGCCTACATATTATGTTATACATTAATATTATTTATTTCACGATTGTTCTAAATTGCCTTAATGTGTGGATGTGTTGTGGTATTTTAATGTTAAATGAACAGGAAAATTGTGTTACCATGGTATTTATGTGGGGCTCTCGACTCAGGCTGACCATTTATAGCTTCGTACTTCTTACCTACGTATGTATTATTGGGTCGACAAGCTAAAATTAATTAATTAGGCTATTCAATCAATTTGCCTAGCTATTTTTTTTAAGGTTCCGTACCCAAAGGGACCCTATTACTAAGACTTCGCTGTCCGTCTGTCCGTCTGTCACCAGGCCAACCGTGATAGTTAGACAGTTGAATTTTTCACAGATTATGTATTTCTGTTGCCGCTTTAACAACAAATACTATAGAACAGAATAAAATAAATATTTAAGGCGGCTCTCATACAACAAACGTGATTTTTATGCCGTTATTATATGTAGATAATGGCACGGAACCCTTCGTGCGCGAGTCCGACTCGCCCTTGGCCGGTTTTTTGCAGCTGAGGACCAGTATTTTAGATGGAGCGCGGATCTGACCTCTAAATCCCAGGAACATGGTAGTACGATAAACCTTGGCGAGACTGGTGACTGGTTACATGGCTTCTGACAACCATAACAACTGCCTACGATCTTCAAATAACAGTCGAGAGTCGCTTTCACCACGGCGATGTCTGGGTATGGTCACCCATCCACAGAGCGACCACGACAAGTTTTGCTTGACCTTGCAGAATAACCCGTTCTGCAGTTATTGAGTACTTAGCCACAAGCTCATCAAAATTAAAATTAAATAACTTAGTGTAACAACAAAAATAAATCATGTCATCTCGGGATGCTGTTAGCTTTGATCTAGTGAAGGTAGATGTTTAATGAATCGCTTTATATGGACGGGACATAGTAATAATACATATGCAACGTCTCGCAGGCGTACACACACTGTGAACATTAATTAATGTCCATCTCATTAGTATGTAAATCTATTAACTGTCCCCGGAACGTGTTAAAAGATTCCCTTAGGATATCCCCAAACGACGGACCGCCAGAGGTCACAAAGTTAGTAAAAAACCGGCCAAGTGCTAGTCGAACTCTCACCCGAAGGGTTCCATACCATAAACCGAAAAAAAATACACTTTTCTTGGATAGGAGCCCCCTTTCATTTTTTATTTAATTTATTTTTTTATTTAATTTAAATTTTATTATTAGTTGTTATAGCGGCAATAGAAATACACACCTTGTGAAAATTTCAAATGTCTACCTCTTACGGTTCTTGAGATACAGCCCGATGATACACAGACAGACAGACGGACGGACAGCGGAGGCTTAGTAAAAGAGTTCCGTTGGTTACCCTTCAGGGACGGAAGCCTAAAAAAGTAGGAATTCTTAGCCTACTCTGCTAGGCTTTATGTTTAGGAGAAGTGTAATCGAGCTGAAAGTTCAGTCACTATTCAGGCTAGGAACATCACTTTAATCCCTCAGTCCACCTAGCCTCTCCCAGCTATGACGGCGTCAGCTTCCAGTCTAACCCACTGCAGCTGAGTACCAGTATTACACATGGAACTATTGCCCATCTGATACAACCCAGTAACTGGGTAGCACGATACCCCTTGGCAAGACTTGTGTTAGGTATCTTGGCTTCCGGTACCCGTATGTAACGACTGAAACTGAAAAATACTGTTCAGAAAAAAACATATTGAAAAGATGTTTACACTATGCTATGTCCAGCACAAGTACCTACTAAAATAAAATATTTGTCGTTTTCGTATCGTTCACAGATTAGCAGCCTTATTCATAAAGGCTTCAATAACGTCAAATTAGCTACCAACAGTAGCCGAAATGGTTAAAGGTAGATACGTTATTGAAACCGGCCGAAAAACGTTATAACCATTACATAGCTAAAATAATGATAAGCAGATTCTTTATTCAAAATTGTCAATGGAGAATTTGAATTTAGAATCTCTTAAATGGTATTTTAAATAAGTAAGTAATGTTTAATAAGTTTTTATGAATAAATTTAGAAATTTAACAGTCAACAGTCAACTATGCAGTGGCACTTCACGGTGGACATAGATGTCCTCCAAGCTACGCCACAACAACTTTTTTTTTCTCATTGGGATGGGGAGCCACGCATCGCACTTTTAACATTTAAATGCAATTCTATCTATTACAAAGAGAAGGATATTTTGTACTTTTGGACGTTAAGGACGTTTTGTAATAATTTGACTATTTCAATGAACAGTAAAAGCACCGTGTATTCTTAACTTGTATCAAAAATCTGAAAATTAAATAAAATATTTCTCGAACTTATGTAATTTGAAAAATTATTACTGTTTTTGTCCCATAGAATAAAATGATGAAAACAACATATTAAATAAAACTTTTTTTTTGTTTGGGCCCAGAATTAATGATGTCCTTTGCTATGTATGTAAAGTTATGCTTGAAAATTAATAGCTATTACTGTATTATTATTTATTAAAATACAATTTGAAAATATAATTGTTGGTGTATGCTCTTGTTATGTTATGTTATGCCCGGTTTGAAGGACCAAGTGTTGGGAACGTAATGCCTAACAGTGAAAATGTTATGTTTTTGTTATGTAAATCTCTTAAGGTATGTTATGTTATGTAAAATGAGTAGACGAACGATTCCCTCCTATTTAATGATTGTACAGCGTAGCTCGAACAATAACTAAATCATGAATTAGATCATCTTTCATTCCAATAGAAATTCGTATTAATTACTTAATGGTTTTAGGTATTGAACTTGCGTCAGAGTTTCTGTTGAATTTACAAAAGGTGTTCTAGTGTATGAGTCGCAGTTACATGCGCACCTAACAAAGGTTACCTAATAATCTAATGACTATAGTAATTGGACATTAAAGGCAAGTAAATAAGGTACTGCTACGGCTTAAAATCGGGAGAAATTTATTTTTTTACTAACGTTTCGTACATACTATAAACCGAAAACATATAGTTTCTGGTCGGGTTCCTTATAATTTTTATTTATTACTATAGCGGCAATAGAAATACACACCGTGGAATTTTCAACTGTTTAACGTCAGATAGACGGACGGACGGACACGGAGGCTTATTAATAGATAGTATTTCGTAGGTTACGTGCAACCCTAGAAACGTGTATTTACTAACTTCCATAGTGCAGAAAGTTGCATCAATTGTTGGGAATGGGATCCTATCACACATTAAAATACCTCTGAAGAATGAGTAACTAAGTCTGTTGATGACGCTGTCTATCTATTAGTCTACAGGCAGCACCTTGGGCTCTAAATGAAGTCATACATTCTCAAAAGCGATAATGATAGTCAGAAATCTCAAATTATTAAACAGAGTGATTTTTTCAAGTGTGCGTGGAGGGCCAAATCCGAAACTATGAGGAATATCGAAAGACACAGAAAGGAGTCTCGAGCCCAAATTTAATGTAAACTAAAACTACATGATTGATTTCTGGAAAAATTGATATTCCTAGCCGGGAATATAACCGGTTGATTTTGAATAGACCCTCCACGCACACTTGAAAAATTCACTCTGTATACCTACTCGAAAATAACCCAACTTTTTTGCTCCAGTACATCCAATTTAAAGGAACGCACTCAATTACCAATCAAACTGTGTGTATGTAATTAACCACGTCCCGCTCGCATGACTATCCCATACAAGCTTTATTGCTGATAAAATACCCATTTTGAGCCTTATGATTCTCATTGAAAAGTAGCAGATTTGTTGACAGACAAATTCAACACACAAGCAACATTTTTGACGTATATTTTAGTCACCTTTTTAATAATCAGAATTCAGCTACGTAATAAATAACATTGTTCTAGAAAAGCACGTGCTTTTGTGGCTCACAAACAATTCAGGGCCAAGATATTGTAACTGTTTCGTAAGGCTAAGAACTTTTCTGAGGAAAACGCGGTGTTATGAAAGCCGAGAAGTGTTTGAAAAACTTTTTCCCAACCCCTTTTAAATAACACACCTGTTCTCGGGGTTTATTTTATAAATTCATACAATGGAAATGGAGAAATTAATTAAGAAAATGTTTTTTTTGTGCGATGAAGTAACACTTTTTCGACAGGTGTGCTGAAAAAGTTTGGGCAATGAAAATTATTCTGCCGTGTCGAAATATCTTATAAACTAATGCTTCGTCATAACTTTGACCGATTGTGGGAAACTATATAATAAATCAAAATAAAAGAAGAGTTGTAAATCATTTTTTTTTTTTTAAGGATGGGAAATCATCAAATGACTTCCTCCGCTCTGGGTGGAGCGGAAGAACGTGTCAGACTCTTACTGACTAAAACCCATCCGTGTTCCTTCTAAAGCCCTTTGCGTTCCAGGGCCGCGGTGACTCTTTCGAACAAATTCCGCATCCCTGGCATTATTGCAGACCATACAAGGTCCATTTTCACATTTAAAAATTAATAATTTTATATTAGGATTTTGTGTTTTAGGATGGTTCTTAGCGTTTATCCCAGCAATTGTTATATTTATCGTTCGTGCCCTCTCAAGCTCATAGACTCTACTTACCCAGTAAATTGGTCTATTCTTAAGTAAATGCAGTACCTACTTCCATACGCACAGGTAATACGAATCTTACGTACTGGTAAGTAAAACATTTGTAGGAAGAGCCGTATGGCGCCATAGTTCATAAAAATAAATAGTTTCCTTGGCAGCGCCACCTGGCGTCACGTAGCGGCGTTACGTTTTATGTAATGTACATGTTAACATGTATTTAGGAACACATTGTGCCCGTAATGGGTGCGTTTGGCCGAGATTGAGATAAACTATTGTTTGTTCTCTGAGTAAATCATTGCCTTGACTGTGTTTGTAAAGATGACTCCTTTTTAGGGTTCCGTACCCAAAGGGTAAAACGGGACCATATTACTAAGACTCCGCTGTCCGTCCGTCTGTCACCAGGCTTTATCTCATAAACCGTGAGAGTTAGACAGTTGAAATTCACAGATGATTTATTTTTGTTGCCGCTATAACAACAAATACTAAAAAACAGAATAAAATAAATATTTAAGGGGGCTCCCATACAACAGTCCTATTTTTTTTGCCATTTTTATAGAAAATGATATGGAACCCTTCAAGCGCGACTCCGACTCGCACTTGACCGGTTTTTTTTTACTAGATGCTTTGCTGGAACTGTGCAGTTTTCCGGAAGATAAAGCAGCCTATCAAACTCAACTATAGTCTTGCTTTCTATCAGGATCTCTCCAATCGGATGAGTAGTTTCGGAGATCGCCTATTGTATGCAAACTTGCGAACTCTTATTTATAATATTACTAGCTGCAGCCCGAGGCACCGTTCGCGAGCCATAAGTACTTCCCCCTTTAATCACTACATGATATAAAACAACGTCGCTTCCCGCCGTCTGTACGCAGCTCTTTTAAATTGGAATTTAATGCGGTTTTCACTATTTTTTTAATACCCGTGCGAAGCCGGGGTGGTCGCTAGTAAATTATATAATGTGGTTTGGGTGTTATTTTTATGTTTTTTTTTTTTTGTAATATATGGGGTGTTATTTTTGTATGTTTGTTTGTAATATATGCCTAAACTAACTTGCCCGGTTTAAAAAAAACTTTCACCAAATAAAAGCTTTAATAACACTGAATAACATAGACTATATTTTATTCTCAGTAAGCGGACGAAGTCGCGAGCGAAGTGCTAGTAAGCTATATAAGTGTAAAGTTTAATAAAAGTAGTTTTTATGAAAAAGTAACAAACATCTATCGTCACAAACTTTCACATTCAGATACCTTTAATATTAGTAGGAACGGATATAGGTAACACTGGTACAACAGAGCAGCATCAGAAAATTTTTAGCTCTGGGTTTCCTAAGTTAAGTATGAAATCAATTTTCAAGTGCCTTTTAAAATAAATCAGCAGAGAAATTCTGTAATCATCTCACCGTGTAAGCTTAGGTTAAGTGAGTATGAAGTGAGCTGTCAGTCCATGGAATGACAGTTCACTTCACGCTCACTCCACCTTAGTTAACACTGTGACATGTTGACAGAAAAGACCGACAGACAGAATAGATGTTACGTGATCACGAAGTTAGCTGTCGTTCCATCTTGATTATATGTATTGACAGCTCACCTCGTGATCACTTCACCCAAGCCTTCACTTCGATATGTTTACAGAATCGACCGGCTGGTACAGGTCATGTAACTCCTGTATTCCGTAACCCGTATTCCGAACGAGTGAATCCTACTAATATTATAAACGCGAAAAATTGAAAGTATGGATGGATGGATGGATGTTTGTTACTCCTTCACATCAGAACGGCTAAACGGATCTCGATGAAATTTGGCACAGAGGTAGATCATAGTCTGGAATAACACATAGGATACTTTTCATCCCGGGAATATGTTCCCTTGGGATAATTTTCGACATAAACGCGGGCGGAGCCGCGGGCGGTAGCTTGTTTATAATAATAGTAAGTACATATAAATTTCACCACTTCGTTTTCGTATGTTGTAGCTAGTATTACATAAGCATCATTCGTAAGAAAATATTTTATGTACTTACCTTATAAGTATGTATGTTTATCAGTTGTCTGGTTACCATAGCACAGGCTCTGCCTAGTTTGGGATCAGATGACCGTGTGTGAGTTGTCCCAAGATATTACTATTATTTTGGTTATTTTATTTATTTTTTTCTCAGGTAAGTACCTGGTATTTGCTGGGATCTCACGGGTGTGAACCAAGGTGTAGACCCTAGTTATTATTATTATTCGATGGCAAATTACTCTGCACTGCGGTAAAATTGTTTTCCAAATCAAGTTGTAAAAATTTTCTAACTTCGTAACCTTTTCCCAACTATATTGGGGTTGGCTTCCAGTCAAAGCGGATTCAGCTGAATACCAGTATTTTACGTGGAGCGGCTGCCTACCAGACCTTTACAACCCATTAACTGGGTAACACGGTACTCCTTGGCAAGACTGGTGTCAGATTATCTGGCTTCTGACTATCCGTAACGACTGCCAAAGATCTACAAATGACAGCCGGGACCAACGGCTTAACGTGCTTTCCGAGGCACGGAGGAGTCTCGGTATGTTAAGATGGTCACCCATCCACAGACCAACCTCGGTAAGCGTTGCTTAACCTTGAAGATCGACCCGTGCGGCTGTTATTATAAATTTAGCCACGAGCTCCTAAAAATTTTTTAACTATTCGGCAAGTATTTAATTATTATCTTCCTATAGAATTTTTTTGGTGGGAATCAAAAAAATAGCAACAATTCATGAAATCTAGTAACAAATAATGAGCATAATGCCAACTTCCGAGGAAAATCCACAAAAAAATAATTCAATGGAACCTCGATTAAAAAGACTGGTTCCATAAAGTCAATGCAAGGTACACACAAACAAACTTCGCCTGAACTAGTTTGTCACATCAAAGCGCCGTAACAGCAGAAATTATGCAGATGACCGAATATGTTTACATGTTAATGACAACAGGATAACAACAGAAGGTGAATTCCTCAAAATAATTGTCAAAGTATAAAAAACAATGGATTTTTAAAGCAGAGTTTGAGAAAGTAATTATCTATTAAATTCTGGAAAAACAAAAAATCTAGGATGTATAGAGGAATGGACTGAGCGTTCCCATCGTTCAGTCCATTTCTCTATGTCTGAGGCCTATTTATGCCATAGGATAACCAAGACAACCAAGAATATAGATACCAAAAACTATTTTTTTTTACAGAAAGCTTTAGATATCCAAAAAAATATATGGTTTGTGTGTTGGAGTTCACTGAAAAAGCTAGCATTGCTAATAGGTAATTTTAGCAATGCTAGTTTTTTCATTGTGAAAGGAATGGAGTCAGTTCATCGTCCTGATCTCTGATTTGACAGTCCGGGGAATTCCCTATCAAGGTTTACTTAATCCTGTTTCTTCAAACCCTTACAGTGTACCTTCTGCAGCCACCACTCTACGTAGTGTAACACTCATGTAAGGCTGGTCTTTTGGGCAAGTCCCTCGCCCCTGACCTTCGCGAGCGATGTAATCGTGCCACCGCGACGTGATCGCCATACTAACGCTGTGGACGCGGGGAATCACGTGTGAAGGCTGAAACCTGGTAGTAGGTGATAAACCTCAGGCAAAGGTGATCGGAATATTATAAAGCTGTTAACTGGTCCTTGACATAATTTGAGTTGCAGGTTTTATTGCCTTTACAAATCCATTACAAACAGGCATTAGATGTGCATCCACGTTTAGGCGATGGATTCTACATGAACTTTTCTAATCTACTATATTTCTCCTTTCAGCAAAGGGGTCGTTGAATCAAAAGTAACTGAACAAATTAACTAATCACTTCTTCTTTACATTTAATGTGCTCATCCAAAGAGTGGAATGCCTGCATCTTATTTTCCCAACCCCCCATCAAGCTTCATAGCAAGAGTGGAGAGATATCTTTTGGCCTTGCCTTTTCCACATTAGATCTCATCCAGGCGAGATCGAAGCCAAGAGCGCGGGCGCTCAAAAATAAAAAATAAACTTATTATGGCGCGTTAGACATTTTCTAAATGGGTAATAGGGTTATTGGGTTATGAATTGTATTTTATTTTATTTATCTAGACGCGTTCGCGGTCTGCTATATGTAAATGCATATATGAACACACTATAGCTGCGTCTCGTAACGGTGTCGCGAGTCCAAAGATTTTATCTCATCTAAAAATATGCGTACCGCGCTAAAAGAAGTTTTCACTTCAAAAAGTGTCATCTCTATCAAATGAAAATATATTAGGATTTTCAACATGCCTTAGGTCACTCCCCTCCATTCATTGCCATTGTGAAGGCCATTGCAAAAAACACAATTAAAAACACTGGGTGTGTCTGTTTAATTGTCTGCGGGGAATCACATGACCGGATAACTTGCATATTTTTGTTGTTAATCATGTACACAACAAAAATAACAACAAAATTATCTTCTCGTTTACCCTCGCCTCTTTTCCTTACGTGTGTCGGTTTTCATAATATTTTAGCGTCAGTTCGCTGGTAAGTATCGTCAGCTTTAAGGCTAACTTTCGCATGTTCTTCCAGACATTTGTTATATAGATGGTTTGTGGTCTACCTCTCCCTCTCTTTCTCTATTTTAATAGCCATGGAAAAGCACGTCGTCTTTGCATAACATTAACATAAGTAACACCTTAATTATAATGAAGTACATTGTCGTCACCGCATTTTGAGTTTTATTTACTCTAGAAAAAAACTCGTTGCTTTTCAATTCTTGTTTAGTTAAAACTCAAAACCCCAACAGTTATCACCTTAGCTGTGATACAAGTGTTACATTCCAAGACGGTAATTTGAAATAAAGACGCGTTCACGAAGCAGTTTTGAAACGCTTTCATGATTATTTTAAGGTTTAATTACAATGTAAGAATTAAATTCTGCGTTTTAACTATACTATATTTAATAAATATAACTTAAGGAGCTCGTGGCTAAATAATTATAGCAGCACGGATCGAACTGCGAGGTTAAGATACCCTTGCCGAGGTCGCTCAGTGGATGGGTGACCATCCATTACTAACTGAGTTTCCTCCGTGCCTCGTGCAGTCGCTAACGGCATTTTTAGCTGTTGTTCCGACATTTGAAGATCTTTGACAGTCGTTACGGGTAGTCAGAAGCCAGAAAACCTGACAGCAGCCTTGCCAAGGGGTATTGTGTTACCCAGTTACTGGGTCATGAAGGTCAGATAGGCAATCGCTTCATATGAAATACTGTTACTCAGCTGCATCTGGTTAGACTGGAAACCGGTCCCAAAATATAGGGTGTTTCAGAAGTACGTGGTCATATTTAAGGTTGATGTACTGACTGATCAAAAACAAGACATAAAGAAACAAGACATAACACCCTGTATTTGAGATAAGGCTAGGCAGATTTCATAGATAGAATGTAATTTGTCTAGAGCCCAAGTCTCAGCCTGCACACGTGACCCCACATCCGAGGCGTTAATATTGCGATCACGTCTGCTTGAATTAGTTTTTATCATCATTAGTAATTTTTCGCATAAGCTTTATTGTTGAGTTAGCTATCTTTAGTTAGTATTAATTCGTGAGTATTTACTTGTTGATACAATTTACAGCGTCTCATGTACCGGAAAAAACAGTTCTTATTACTTACATATTTAAGTCTTGTGTCGGTTTGGTACTTACTACCTACCAGCCTACAGTACTATGGTGTGTCAATGGCATCGTGCATCCGTTGTGAAAAAGAAATAGTGCAATTCGTCCTGTACAGCTCTGTCTCTCTCACACAACGGAATCATTCATGATAGATAAGATGTTTATTATTTCACAAAAACAGAGTTTCATAAATCTTAAGACTAAATAAAAACAAGAAGATACAAGACGTATTAAAATAACAACATATTAAAACGAAACAGACAGAATACCATGTTTATGGCACATTTATGCAGTCTGTGGTGCAAGAACTTAATATATGATGATTATGTGTATGACTTTCGGTTCGGCTACGCGCTCAATCTTGCTTGCACAAACAGTTTGTGCAAAAATTGGCGCAAAACTGCATGGTATCCACGCGATAGCGACTTGCATGCGCAAAAAGTTTGCGTATTTAAAGTGTAAAGCAGTTTCCATCTTGTAATATTTCTGTTCGAATTTATTATTGTTACGAATTCGGTTGTGTCGAATGTCGAATGTCGTCTGAAATCGGTTCGACCCGGGTCGTAACTACACGGGTCGAACCAATTTCAGACGTATTTCCGATGTAATAATTATCCTATTAGGAATAATAAATAAAAAGAAGTTTTCCGCGTTTAAAGCACTGCCTGTCATTCATTGGATAATATTTATAAATACCCGGCACGTGCAGGTTTTTGACAAGGACACAGCTAACTGTCCCGATAATTACGTAAATCGGATGCTCCTTGAAGGAAAATATGTTTTTACTTCGTAGTATCGACCATGATTTAGAACATCTTAAGTTGAAAAACATTAAAAAAACCTGGTACTAGTCTGAAGGTTGATGTGGCTTGAAACTAGGAGGAGAATGTTGAGATCATAGAGGTTAGATGTAAGAACATAGAAGATATGACGGTGACCCACATTTAACTGGGTAAGAGCAGACGGACGATCATGTAGATCATGATTTCGAGTATTAATAATTGTGTGGTTCAAAAGAAAGATAAGACTCTGATATAAAGCATAACCTAAGTTTTTAGCGTATAGTCGTTTAGTTTGTGAGTTTTTTTTTTTTTAGAAGCCCTGCCTGGATGCTTAAAATATTTTATTGAGGCCACCACAGGCAAGCCCGGTTAAGCAGTTGACAATCTTGCAGGACCTTGTAGGTTGAACTGCGAGACGCCACTCACAAAAAAAACCTAAGTCTACTACAGACAATATTGTTACCATTGCTGGTAGAACCTGGATGAAGCTGGCACAGGAACGTGAGGATGGCACAACAATAGAGAGGCTTATGCTCAGCAATGGACAAAATCAGGTTGTGGATGATGATGATGAAGTCTACTGCCTACTAATAAAACTGAAGTGACCATATTTCCCTCCATAAGTCTAAGTGCAATATTGATGATGGACTATTTTGAAGAGGAAAAGTTTTTTACGTTCCCCAGAATTTTCTCGACGTTTCTGTCGGTCAAGGCAACGAGGTTGGAATAAGTTATCCTTGTTTTATTGCGTAGTGTGAATATAACGAGGAGCAAGTTTACTTCCTGTTGTGTTACAATAATAAAGAAATGATGCAGGACAATTCTACTAATTCCAGGCTACAAATATATAATTTAAATTGTGAAAGTGTCACCATAGCCTCAATTAGGACAAATATTATAAATACGAAAGTTATTGTGTCTGTTCGTTATTCTTCACGTCTTACGGCCGGTTTCAATAACGTATCTACCTTAACCCAACTGTCAGCAGTAGCTGAAACGTCATGTTACAAAGGCAAACATGACGTTTCAGCTACTGTTGGTAGCTAATTTGACAGTTGGTTAAAGGTAGAAACGTTATTGAGACCGGCCATTAACGGATTAGGATGGAACTTGACGCGCGCGTAGAACAGCTTCATGTCTTGGAACAGGACATCTGACTTTTATCTCGGGAGAGTGATCCTTTGGGATATTTTTCGACCTTGAAGTGAGTGAAGCTTAAATCAGAAGCGGGTTATTGTAATAAAACCAGCTAAGTGCGAGACGAAGTCGCGTGCAAAGGGTTCCGAACGAATAATATTTTTTAACATATTACTTTAATATCACAGATTTTTCATGGGTTTTCCTGTAATCTATCAAAGTCAAAAGTCAATTCATTTATTTCAACTAGACCATTAAAAGGCACTTTTGAACGTCAAATTTACAGTTTAAAATTAAAATATAAGTGACTCTAGTTGTCCATTCGCAAAAGGTAGATTCCTATGGAGAAGAACGGACAAGAAACTCCATAGTTACTCTTTTCAAATATGTTTTACAATATTTTGTATACATAGGTACATTGATCAATTGATTATATTATGTGAGCACAATGCATCCAACATTACACTAATATACAGCACACACTTATATACTATAGGTACAACAAAGCAATACCAGCAGAGATAAAATTAAGTTTGCTAGTAAGGGACATGGTACTCACATATTTACAATATAATTAAAAACAATGGATCAGTGTGTGAGTTAAATTACATATTAAAAACCTGAAAGTACACCAGTAAATAAAACAAGTTTGACTTTTTCTACTACACCCTCGCTATAAAATTTAAAAAAGAATGCAGATAGTAGGTCATTACCTATTATCTGCATTTTTTTTAAAATTTTAGTCTACTGAGACTAAAATTTAAAACTACTGAGTTTCAGAGATAAGGGATAATAACTTCGCAATGGAATATTTGAAATTATGAAAAAATACTTTTGAGATCCTTATAATAAGCCCCTTCATATGACGTGGCCCCATTTCCCAAATTTATTTATTTCGCTACGCGTCCGTGTTTGGGGCACAGAAGATTATATGTGTACCAAATTTCGACTGGATCGGTCCAGTGGATTCGGAGAAAATTGGCTGTGACAGACGGACAGACAGACAGACAAGACAACCGAGTGATCCCATAACGGTTCCGTTTTTCCATACAGAGGTTTGGAACCCTAAAAAACAACAAGACTTGCATTAATATGTCTTTGCTATTAATGTCATCAACCATTTCGCATTTGTCTGATTTGACTCGTCTTTGTTTTCATTTGACTCGTCTTTGTTTTCATTTGACTCGTCTTTGTTTTCGAGATGCTCGATCAAGATTTATCAGTACCTAAATCTTCTCTCAAATTCCAGTTGATATCAATTGAATAAAAAAAAAAACAATGTAATTTTTTTATTGAATTGACTTTTAAGCAGTATATTATTCAGTAACAATCTCAACGTCAAAACTGAGGTGAAGAAAAAATGAATTGAGCAGTCAATCCATCCGATCAAGCTGAAATGACAGCTCACTTCAAGCTGAGCTGAATAGACCGTCTGTCATTCCAATGGATGCTAGGGAACTTCAAGCTCACTTGGTGAGTTTTTTCTAGAATCGACCGGCTAGTTTTCAAATGCGTATGCCCACAGCACATGTTGTAACATGTGCCAGATAACAGACGGTCCAGTGGCTTCCATTTTTACCCTATTGTTGTCCTGTATATATTTTTATCCTATGTATGTACTATATATTTTATGTATAGTCATTAAATCGGCAATGTAACTGGTGACTACATCTTTACGTAAACTACTTTTTGTTTTGGTGAGTTGTAGAATTCTCAAAGTGTGACCTTCAAGGCGGCGGTTTTTAGTGAATCACCCTGTATATACGTGTTCTTTTAAGATAATTGGTGGACTACACGGTTTCCTCTTTAACACGGAAATAAGGAAGGAAAAAATAAATGCTCATCTAGGTCTTGTAAGCTAAAGAATTAAGGTTATTTGATGGAAAGTTTTTACTATAGGAATTGATGATCAAGCTGGTATTCACATAAAACCGAAGGCTTATGAGTCTGACTTAGAAAAGGTTAAAAGAAATATCAGAGTGCCAATTCTACCAACTGTCAAGCAACGTTCACATTCGCATGTCAGTCGAAATCTGTCAAAATTTTATGAAAATTAAAGTTTTTTTGACAGTTTGCGAGTGACATGCTGCGAACGTTGTTTAAAAATGAGTAGAATTGTCCCTCAGGTCTACTAGATATTGTACTACCGTGTATCGAATGAATTCAATAATCTTTTTTTTTTTAAAGAAGTTTCCCCACACTAGGAATTTCTCCTGTATCGTGGGTGCATTTACAAACATACAAACTCACATACACAAACAGCCAGACCCGGAACAACTATCTGTAGGCCATACAAATATTTGTTCCGTGTGGGAATCGAACCCACGACACGCAGCGTAGCAGTCAATCGCTCAACCACTGCGCCTATCGTGTCGTCGAGATGCATAGAGTTATATTAAGTAGGAATTGGCACCGAAGAAACGGCGGTGTGACCTTGTGAAATCCGGAATTAATCACAGCAGCAACACTGAATTATAAAACACAAGCACTTGATCCGCGACTTTGTTTGAGCAGGTTTAGTACAAACTATTTCCCCTCTTATCACACCCATCATCATTTGCCTAGCCCTTTCACCTGCTTCATCATCTGCCTAGCCTTTTCCCAACTATATTGGGGTCAGCTTCCAGTCTAACCGGATTCAGCTGAATACCAGTATTTTACGTGGAGCGGCTGCCTACCAGACCTCCACAACCCATTAACTGGGTAACACGGTACTCCTTAGCAAGACTGGTGTCAGATTATCTGGCTTCTGACTATCCGTAATGACTGCCAAAGATTTACAAATGACAGCCGGGACCAACGGCTTAACGTGCTTTCCGAGGCACGGAGGAGTCTCGGTATGTTAAGATTGTCACCCATCCACAGACCAACCTCGGCAAGCGTTGCTTAATCTTGAAGATCGACCCATGCGGCTATTATTATTTAGCCATGAGCTCCCTTTCACCGCCTTAAAGATTGAATTTCCGAAAATCCCTTCTTCGTGCTCACCTAAATCATAAAAGGAACCCTTGTGCTAAACTTCGTGATGCTTGTCACAGTAGCTTCGACAGTGCGTTGATGTCAGTCAGTTATCCTTTTATAAATGTACTTATATAGATTTAATGATTACAATATAATAACATACATACAGCAAGAAAGGGAAACTAATGACAAGCCCAAAATTGATGAGATTAGAAGCCGGAGCGTAGTGCAACAAACTCAGGGTCGACCAGTCGGTCGAGTCGGACCGGCTCCGAGTCATACCTAACATCATAAACTTTGCATATGTATATCAATGATATGCCATATCTTCGGCTTGACCTTTACGTTTTTGAAAATGTGTATCTTGTAAGCTCGATTTAAGTTTTGAAAATGTAGCCCGCCATTTTTGAATGTAGCCCGCCATGTTTAAATTACTGAGCGTGTTGTTTCTTAAAATTTTCGTGGTAAAAATAAAAATGCTTACTATTATTATTTTGACTGCGAAAGTGAGTTTGTTTGACGGTTATACTTTCATGCTTAAATTGCTGGACGAAGTGATGTATGGAAGCTGGATCCGATTTAACGCTCATTTGGAAAATAAAACATAATGCGAGGGCAACCGCGAATTAAAGTTAGAATTATTATATCCTGCCATGAGTGAGATATCTTTGGCCGAATAAAAACAACGTGTTGCACTCCGGGAGTGCCGGCAGAAGTGAAAACTTGAACATTAGCGTGGATTTTTGATATTTTGGAATGGTTAGGGAATAATTTTGCACGAATTGCATATGCATGCATTGAGGCATACATTTTCGCCCCGCGGTAGAAAGAGACGGGAATTACTTCCTCTCCTACGCCACGCCGACGGTCTACTCTCCCTCCGTCTTATGAATTTTCGATTAGGCCACGAGGCCTGACGCGAGTTTAACATTTTAACCCATCCCAAAAAGTGCAGAACGCCGCTAAAGAAGTTTTCACTTCAAAAATTGCATAGGTAAATTGTAACTGACGTCGTAGGTTATAACTTACAGTTATTTTATATTTTTTTATATCAGCAGTGAAGATTTCTCTAAACGGGCCATAGATAGTGTCGACTCAAGTTTAGTCAGGAATGTTTCAGTCAGCAGTGATTTCCTAAATATTTATAAAATATATGTGTAAAAATAATTCATTTATTTGATTGCTTATTGTCACTCGTGTTTCCACAAATAAATATGGTATCCCGTATTTTGAAGAACAAGCTTGAAAAGATCATGTAAAGCACAGAAATATTTTTGAAGTGAAAACTTCTTTAGGCGCGTTGAGCACTTTTTGGCTGAACAAAAATCATGGAACTCGCGTCATCGTCATCGAACGCTTTAGCGTTCGCTTAGTTTTTACTTCTATCGGCAGTCCCCAAAGACTGCCCAGCATGTTTTATTTACATAAAACTTTGTATAAGAGGCCAATTTTACTAACAGCAAGTTTCGCTTTTCATCATTGGCATCTCAGTCGCAATGTGGTAAAAACTTTTCTAATTTCTCTATATTTTGACAGATTGCGGCTGAGATACGAATGCGAACCTCGCTTTAAAATGAGTAGAATTGGGACTCAGTGCGTTGAGCGAATGACTTTGACGAATGACTGCAACTGCAATTTTTCATCATCATTACTTCACTGAATCGCCATTCTTTCATTCTTCGTCACCTATTATGACCCATCACTTTTACCATTGACGTCCAACTTTCCATGATTCACTGTATGATACATTACATGTTTTTCTTCTGTCCATACATACCTACGCAGCTTTTTGATCGTGTTTACCTTCATTGTTCAATAAAATATTGCGTAGGAATGTTATTTCGTTTATTGAAATGAAGTGTTACACGTGTTCGAACATTTTTTGTGGCAAGATACATACCTTGTTTGTTTAATTGCTCTATTAGATAGCTACTCGTATTTGATCCCTCGGAGTTCGTCTCACCTCGTGTTTTGTGGGTGATACTTATGTCATTAATGGAGAAGTCAATATAATCGATTGAAAACAAAACAATAGCGGTGATTGAGCACTTCAGCTTGTCAGAGTCGACAACGACATCACACTAGACTACAAACGCGTTTTCTAAGGTCAAACCCAAGGGTAGAATGTATTCAGTGGCAGCCTAGAATTTGGTTTTGTGCCCGGTTGATGGCAGTTGGCTCATCACATGGGACTTAAACGTAAATGTCGGAATGAGGGCACAATATGCCCCTGCCGAACCCTTCGGGGTTACCTTTTTTTTTTTTTTAAGGATGTGAAATCATCAAATGACTTCTTCCGCTCTGGGTGGAGCGGAAGGGCGTGTCAGACTCTTACTGACTAAAACCCATCCGTGTTCCTTCTAAAGCCCTTTGCGTTCCAGGGCCGCGGTGACTCTTTCGAACAAATTCCGCAACCCTGGCAGTTCGGGGTTACCTTGACGTTATATTATAATAACACTACCTGTAGCTCAAACCCAAACCGGGTACCTCTCCAGTATCAAAACGCAATCCAAAATTCACAAAAAGCTTCGTTGTAACACGCCAGTCGAGTTTGAAGGTCATCGTGAACAAAAACGTTAAACAATTTGTTCGTGCAAAAACCCAAAACTCAAATTACGATTTTCGACAAACCGGTCTTTTATTAGGTTTTTGATTTCCATCGTATAAGGCCTGTTGAATTTATGGTGTAGTATTAATATTGATGTAAGACACAAAGGATTTGTTGAAACTGCGTTGCGGATTTTTCTAAGCCTTAAGCCAACTTTTTACCTGCAATTGGAAGATTCATCGGTAAGACAGCGTCGGAAAAAAAAGAAACAGGTCGCTCTTGCGATAAGTAGGTATTCGGAATGAACATACATACTTTGATGCAGTTAATAATAATAATAATAACGGAACGGCGACCCGATAAGGATCGAGCGTGGTATATTTCAGGGCGACAGCCTGAGTCCACTGTGGTTTTGTCTGGCCCTCAACCCTCTGAGCACATTGCTGGAAGTTTCGGGCCAAGGCTATCGGTTGAGAAGAGGTGGTCAGGTCATATCACACCTCCTTTACATGGATGACTTGAAACTCTTTGCCCCCAACAACTTGCAACTGATGGAGCTACTGAAGGTAACAGAAACCTTCAGTAGCGCCATCAGTATGGAATTTGGTGTGGACAAATGTGCGGTCATGCATGTGAAGCGAGGGGAGATTATGGAATCCGTGGGAACCCAACTCTCGGATTCCATACACCTTAGATCCCTCAGCTCAACCGAAACTTACAAGTATTTGGGTATGTCGGAAGCGTTGGGCATCAATGCTAATGACATGAAACAATCGTTGAAGGAGCGCTTCTTTGGCCGCCTGAACAAAGTACTAAATAGTCTTTTATCAGGCGGAAACAAGGTGCGCGCCTTTAACGGTTGGGTCATGCCGGTATTGATGTACTCTTTCGGCATACTCAAATGGACTCAGACGGAACTTGACGCCCTGGATAGGAGGGTACGCTCGCTGCTTACCGCAAATCGGATGCATCACCCACGGTCATCGGTGATGAGGCTGTATATCCCGCGGAAGTGCGGAGGTCGTGGCTTCTTAAATGCTAAGACCCTGCACAACCGCGAGATATGCAGCCTTAGGGAGTTCTTCCTAGAGGCCGACGTGGGTATGCATCGGGATGTGGTAGCAGTGGACAAAGGCCTCACTGCGCTCTCCTTGGCTAACGAGAACTGGCGCAAACCTGTGGTATTAGATACTAATGACCGCAGGGAGGTATGGCAGAGCAAGGAGCTTCACGGACGCTTTTACCGGGTCCTACATGGGCCCGATGTAGACTTTTTAGCGTCCGTAGCCTGGCTGCGTTTTGGTGACCTCTTCGGGGAAACCGAAGGTTTTGTCTGTGCGATTATGGACGAAGTTATGATGACGAACAACTACCGGAAATACATTGTGAAGGATGGTACCGTTGACATATGTCGGGCATGTCACCGGCCCGGGGAATCCATCCGCCACATTATTTCCGGTTGTCCTAGTCTAGCTAACGGAGACTATTTGCACAGACACAACCTTGTAGCCAGGATTATCCACCAGCAACTTGCTCTTAAATACAATCTTGTGGAATCGGAAGTACCGTACTATAGGTATGTGCCCGACCCAGTTCTCGAAAATGGCAACTGCACGTTGTATTGGGATCGGTCTATCATCACTGACAGGACTATTGTTGCCAATAAGCCTGACATAGTGGTGATAGATCGACTAGAGCGTCGCGCAATGATTGTTGATATAGCAGTCCCTCATGACGAGAACCTCGTGAAGACTGAGAAAGATAAACAAACGAAGTATCTTGACTTGGCTCGCGAGGTTGTCGACATGTGGGATGTGAACACAGCAGTCATTGTGCCGATAGTCGTGACGGCCAATGGCATAATTGCCAAGAGCCTCGACCAACATCTAAAGAGGCTCTCGTTGGGCAGCTGGATCAAGGGCTTGATCCAGAAAGCAGTACTCCTGGACACAGCGCGCATAGTGAGGAGGTTCCTCTCTCAGGGGCCCTAACCACCGGTAGCTTGGACCCTGTTCCCGATACTGGTGGGCTACTATTTTTTTTATTTTTAAATATTTTTATATCTTTGTATTTTAATATTTAAAAATGTAATTTGTATGTATTTACAACGAATAAAGAGAATAATAATAATAATATATCCGCCACATTATTTCCGGTTGTTCTAGTCTGGCTAACGGAGACTATTTGCACAGGCACAACCTTGTAGCCAGGATTATCCACCAGCAACTTGCTCTTAAATACAATCTTGTGGAATCGGAGGTACCGTACTATAGGTATGTGCCCGACCCAGTTCTCGAAAATGGCAATTGCACGTTGTATTGGGATCGGTCTATCATCACTGACAGGACTATTGTTGCCAATAAGCCTGACATAGTGGTGATAGATCGACTAGAGCGTCGCGCAATGATTGTTGATATAGCAGTCCCTCATGACGCGAACCTCGTGAAGTCTGAGAAAGATAAACAAACGAAGTATCTTGACTTGGCTCGCGAGGTTGTCGACATGTGGGATGTGAACACAGCAGTCATTGTGCCGATAGTCGTGACGGCCAATGGCATAATTGCCAAGAGCCTCGACCAACATCTAAAGAGGCTCTCGTTGGGCAGCTGGATCAAGGGCTTGATCCAGAAAGCAGTACTCCTGGACACGGCACGTATAGTTAGGAGGTTCCTCTCTCAGGGGCCCTGACCACCGGTAGCTTGGACCCTGTTCCCGATACCGGTGGGCTACTATTTTTTATATTTTTAAATATTTTTATATCTTTGTATTTTAATATTTAAAAATGTAATTTATATGTAAATACAAATGAATAAAGGAAATAATAATAATAATATCTTGGGACAACTCACACACGGTCATCTGATCCCAAACTAGGCAGAGCCTGTGCTATGGCAACCAGACAACTGATAAACATACTTATATATTTCTAAATACATACATATTATAGACAAATTACACCCAGACACAGAACAAATGATCATGCTCATCACACAAACATTTGTCCTGGGTGGGAATCGAACCCACAACCTCCGGTTTAGCAGTCAGGGTCACTAACCACTCGACCAACAGGTCAGTCATAATAAGTTGTGTGATTGCTCCATTTGCCACACATTGTAACAATTTCAATAACTTTATCGTAAAATATTTTGTGCTTCCCAGTCTACGTCAGTAGCAGTAGGTACAGCTCGAGCTTCAATAACTCCTATTTCATCATTTTGCTCACCTATATCTTGAACTCTGCGTCAGATCTTCTCGGATTTACGCTGACGTCAGGAAAATAAAAGGTGTGTTAAAGGAAATTCTCCCATGTTTCCTTCTACGACAAATATTATCATTTAACATTAAAACACAAGGAAAAGAAGGTGCATTGATCATCGACCGCGTCAACGATATTTGAAAAGGATAGCGGGACATGTATTGCTTCCCAGGGAAGTAACTTGAAGTAGGACCGCAAAGAGAGAAGTAGAACGAACAGGGGGAGGCCTCTTTCAAGGAACGGGACGGATCAAGCTAATAAAAAAGTTTTTATTCGTGTGAATTATGTAAAAGCTAGTGTGGTTAAAAAAGAGGTTACAATTAAGATGGCGTCGAATAAGAGGATTTTGAATAGGAAGATGTTGATGACGACTCAATTTAAAACTGGATTGTAGTAGGTTTACTTTAAAAGGCGAGTTAACATTTTAATCTACAAGT
Organism: Mamestra brassicae; assembly: GCA_905163435.1. Classification (NCBI taxonomy): domain Eukaryota; kingdom Metazoa; phylum Arthropoda; class Insecta; order Lepidoptera; family Noctuidae; genus Mamestra; species Mamestra brassicae. Next base: position 19,727,527 of record LR990997.1, on the reverse strand, counting down.
ATTCCAAGTGAGTTTCCTCAAATCCATCAATCGTCAGTAGCGGTCTGATGACGTGCGTTAAGTCACCTAATTATTTTAATCTAACATGTCAATCATCTACGTAGATCTAACTTACGGTACTCAGGGAAGGAAAACGGATGCGTTGCGTTATCAAAACTTATCGTTTTGAGTTAAACTTTAATTAGGTCTGAAAAGTACTTTTCGTATCGAACCCGTTGATAGGTTTATGTTAAGCCTGGTCCAAACTGGGCATGAGATTTTGATTGAAACTGTTTAGGTGCTATGTAACTTAAACCCTATGGTTTCGTTCGCCGTCACCATATCGATCGCTTCTTTGTGACTCCCGTCCTGAAGATTATGAAGGTCTTATGGTAGGTCTTCCAAAGCTGCGTCTTCTGGTACGTAAGCCTGGTCCAAACTGGGCATAAGATTTTGATTCAAACTGTTTAGGTGCTATGTAACTAAAACCCTATGGTTTCGTTCACTGTCGCCACATCGATCGCTCCTATGTGACTCCGGTCCTGAAGATTATGAAGGTCTTAAGGTAGGCCTTCCAAAGCTGCGTCTTCTGGTAGCCATTGAAAAACCTTTCAGACTCATCAGCAATCTCATCTGCGAGCACTGTTCCCTGTCCACGACACGTTGCTTTGGGAATTCTTCGAGCTATGTCAGTGACCTTGGTTCTTTTGCGTATCTCTTCATTTCTGTTCGATCAAGCAGGGAATTCGGTAGGGGGTTTCGGTAGTGTAAGATAAAGGGCGATTGTCATTCTGCTTACTAAACTGTTAGTAGACAGTGACGTAGTTTATATATCATTGTTAATAGAAGACTGTATGGAGCCATACTTGCTGTGCGTACTGCGGTCACTTATCCGTCAGCAGTGTAACTGTGACAAACTGAGTAGTTTTAGTGGTTTTTAGGTTAAACTTTGTGCTTTTGCCTACGTTAGCTGTTATAACTATGATTAATTAATATATCCGACTATCAGCACGTAGCCTTTCGATTCTGGTTTTCCTTTTTTTTAAATACCAATATGGTTGCAAGTTAAACTCATGATTATTTAAATTAACTTCCTAAAGGAAAATAATAGCCACCAAAATGTTCATATCGCTGTCGCTATGTCGCAGTTCTGTATGATTGTCATCGAAATTTCTGATAGCAACCAATTATTATTTTTAAGAACGTCCGAAAGATCAAATACCTGCCCCTAGTTTTTTCCGTCAAGAACTTGATTAACTCTATTTACAAGCTCTATTTTAAATACTAAGTTTGATAACTTTTTACGTGATTGTTAAACTCTAGGTAGTTCGACAAGTTCTCACGTCGAATTCCGAGTTCGGAAACCAGAATTAACCTTTTCAACTTGAAAATTATAATTTTCTTTATCTACATATACTTCTACATTATAAAGAGGAAATATTTGCTTTTTTTAACTAACCGATACATTTATTTTCGTCCCTTGGATTTTGCAAGGAGTAATAATTTTTACAACTGTTATTGAAACATTAGGGATGTTATTATGCAATGCAATGTTAATGGGCAGCTAGAAAATGATGGATGGACACCCCGACACGGATAGGTTAGGTTCAAATGGTGATTTTAGGCTTAGGCAAAAACAAAAGGTTAAAATTAAATGTTAAAATTCCCAACTACTCATATCACTAATGACATCACAAATAGTGGTCAGTATTTCACACCACCGATCCAGTATTGTATCCAAACTAGGTAATACCTAATTATTGATTCCATTGTACACGGGACAATAGGTTTTGATAGTGAGAAACAATTTTGCAAAACGGTATTTTTGCTTTTGTAACAACTTGTTTAGAATCTGTCTGTTTTGCTGCCAATCACTTGCTATACGTGGGATCTGAACCAAGTACCAGTAGTAGCAGTACCCAGTAAGCTCGCTCCATCGTCGACTTTGTCTCTGTCATCTACGACTAGACTAGAGTCATGAGCAAACCCATCTCAAATAATTAAAATAAAATAATAGATTACGGCATGGTAAAGATGGACAATTTTTTTTTTAAGGATGCGAAATCATCAAATGTCTTCTTCCGCTCTGGGTGGAGCGGAAGGGCGTGTCAAACTCTTACTGACTAAAACCATCCGTGTTCCTTCTAAAGCCCTGTGCGTTCCAGGGCCGCGGTGAGTCTTTCGAACAAATTCCGCAACCCTGGCAGGCTCTGGCCCTAGCGGGCTCCGTCTCCTATGCTGACATCTCTTTGAGGCGCGCGTGAAACCCGATCCCGACGCCCGGGGCGTCTTCTCCTGTAGCGGCGGTTGGGGCGAAGGCCTTTTATTTATTTATTTATTTATTTAAACTTTATGTACAATAGTGGTACATGGGCGGACTTAATGCATCAAGGCTTTTCTCTCCCTGGCGCGGCCCGCCTCCTCCTTCGCTAGCATTACTGCTTCGCAGAAGGAGGTTATCGCTTCCAAAGCCACCTCGTTCTGGACAATGGATTTAACCAGGGCCGGAGGCGAGAGGTCGCCGCCGCCGATCGCCTCGACGAGGACACGGCGGTGCTTAGCCCAAGCAGGGCAGACCTCCACTGTATGCTCATTCCAAATGAGCATACGGACGTCAATGAAGCGTGTGAGTTGCTATTAAACTAATTAGATCAAATAAACAAAGTCACTAAGCACTTTCAAATAAATTTATTATGGGTCGAGGTACTAGATAGCCCGTCATAACTTTCTATCCTAAGGAGGTAGGCGCGTCAAGTACTATCCTGGCTTTATGCGTAGCTGAAGAAGACGTGGGAGCCGAGGAGTTGACCCTGGGTGGTAGAAGACCCGCAGGGTTGATGGAAGTGTTTAGATCAGCTTCGTGTGTTGACTGCCAGATGTCACGGCAGCGGTTTTCTCGGGCAAATGAAACCGGAACTTGAAACTCCAATACGGGGATAATACACTTATATTATATTTATAATTAATAATAAGTATTTATAAGCTCTTTCAAGAATTAGAATGTTTAAGGTGAGACTGCACGTGTGACGTTACGCACAGGTGTATGCGTGAACGCGCGTCTCAACTGACCCGACTCAAGCCTGCTCCTCGATCGCAGCTCGCGGCGCGCATAAGTCGAATGGAGTGGGAATTGAGATCTGAAAATGAAACGTTTTGGCTGCTTGTTTTTGATTTATCCAATCGTTTTGCTTGCCCTTCCTGGAACATACAATTTTAATGCATCAAAAGCTTATATATATATTATATATATATAAGACTCACATCAAATGAGTGACACAAGTTGTCTCTCTTCTCCTCTTCTCTTTTGTCTTGTGTGGTCGAATTATTAAATATTAAAAACATTGTGTAATTTAATTATACGCGGGATAACGCCGGAATTAGTTTTTTTGGGAAAGTACCAGAACTAAGCCTATTTTGCGTCAAGTGTCGACCAATATGATTGTATCTTAGTTTCCTTGCACGTGTCACGAAATCTACACTACAGCCATTCATTAAAACTTTTAAATACCTAGGTATAGCTGGTATGTAGGTATACTATTATTGTTGTTTATTTAATTGCATAGTTGCCGTAGTAATCGTTAATTTTCCTCATAAATGATAGCTTCCTGTGTTAGTATACGTCCGTGTTAAGAGCTGCTACAAGTCTTCTACCCAAACACAGCTGCACCGAGCATTGGACATCAAGCGTAATGGAGATGTCAGGCCTAACGTAGCGATGCACATGTATTCACGGATTTTTAAACAAGTTACTTAGTGATCACAGCCGCTAAAGAACACTTCTTAAAGTGCCAGTTGCATTGCTTGCCGAGGTCGGTCTGCGGATGGGGGACTTAATATACCGAGACTCCTCCCTGACCCGGAAAGCACGTTAAGCCGTTGGTACCGGCTGTAATTTGTAGATCTTTGGTCGCCGTTACGGATTGTCAGAAGCCAGTAAATCTGACTACAGTCTTGCCAAGAAGTACCGTATTGCCCAGTTACTGGGTTGTGGCGGTCAGAGAGGCAGTCACTCCACGTAAAATACTGGTATTCAGCAAAATTAACCCCAATATGAATGGGAAAAAGGCTAGGCTAATGACGATTGCAGTTTCATTGTTTTAGAACTAGACATTTTAGAACTGATGACGGTCGGGGCAGCCTAAGCTTACTGCTCCGCTTTTCAGCAACCATAAGGCGGAGATGTGCGGAGATATGCGGAGAAGTCCAAAGCGGAGACGAGAAGAGATGTTTTTCAGCGATTCTATTGGTTGTTTAAAAAACATCTTCTCTCCGCTCGTCTCGTCGCCACTTTGGTGGAGTCCGGGCCTAAAGGGAAGGAGTTTCATAAAGCTAGGAGGAGCGAGAGTTTTTGCAGGATAGCTGGTAACAACTTCAAGATGAAGCAATGGACTGTCGTAAGCTGATGCTAAACAGACCAGAATACGATACGGTATGACGTCGAAAAAGAATGTTCTCAAAAAGTTTTACTTTTACTCATATTAAATTACTAAGTTATTTTTACTTGTGCACGATGCATGTATACAATAAATCTATAATTCAGGAATTAACATTGATTAATTAACTTGTCTGCTAAAATAATTTCCTTAACTTCGTGCTGATGTCACGTCATATTCGGTTGTAACCAAATTACCCTAAGTTGTTTGTTAGTCACTTCCATTATGTTATAGACGTTGAAGCATTTAACAGTCGTAGTAATGACGATGGAGCGGCTTCCCATGAATCATGAAATTGGCCAGTTGTGGAATGACGTTCAACGATTGCAATCATACAGCTATGTTCCAAACCTTTATTCCTTAAATCGGCATAGAAATAAATTTAAAATAAATTTGAAATAACTCTGTCCGCCTGTTACGCTTTTGCGGCTAAACGCTTGATCCAATCATGATGAAATGCGATATAAATATAGTCTCAAACTTGATGAAGGACATAGGCTCCTTATATCCTTTTCGCCCGCGAAAACCGACACCCAAGCGAACGAAGTCACAGGCAAAAGCTAGTACAATATAAATTTAATAAATTAAATAACTCCTTCATTCCTTAAATGGATAGTATCTAACTTGCACTCATGCATTGCCATTAATGAGTCGCATTAAATAGAAGACGCTGTCGTAGTAGTGAGGCTAATGGAAATGTTCAAACTCAATAGAAGTAGGTGTGTATTGGGGTACCTGGATCAAGAGATCCAGGTACCCCAATACACAATTCAAAATGATTGTTGTATTCAGAATCCTCTATTCAGAATCCTCTATTCAAATCGAGTGTTGTATTCAGAATCCTCCTTTCAAAATGAAGGTTGTATTCAGAATCCTCTATTCAAAATGAGTGTTGTGTTCAAATTGAGTGTTATATTCAGAATCCTCTATTCAGAATCGATATTCACAACGAATGCTGTATTCGAGTAGAGTTATAAGATATGTGTATTTAATAAATATCGATGTTGTCTCTGAGGAAATACACCCAATTTACATCATCATTTTATATATTACGAAATCTTGTTTGATGCATTGATGGTCTACTATTAGAATTTAGAATAGGTATGCTGTTTATTGGATCGAAAAACAGATTCTGATCTTATACATTACATTCTAAATGGATAGTGATCCAAGGTACAAAACTGTGTGATTGATCTTAACGGTGTCATAAGTTTTTTATTAAATAAAACTACAAATAATGTTAATTTAAAAATACTATACATATATTTGTGTTCTGAAACAATGGATGGGACAAAAATTTCATCTTCAGACAGATGTTTCGTCCTCCGCATTAGAACCATTATATATGTTTGTTATAAATTGATTTTTGAGTTTATCTTAGGGTTCTGGATTACTTTCTCTCGCTTCAGTGATCCTCACACAATTTATATGAAACAAATTTCATTTCCTGGCAGTATCTGGTAGCAATCAATATCTTCTAATGCAGGTAAAACTAACTCATGTGCTGTATCACTCTCCTGATGGAATAAATCTGCTGTTGCTATCGATATATTACTCCCACTATTCTTTGACGAACTCTCAATCGATTTTTTATGATCAGCTTGTTTGTTGCCAACTTTGACGAATGTATGAAGATTCTCACCAGGTTCGCTTTTGAGTATAAGGTGATGAGTATTTTTCAAGTTAGATTTCACTGAATCTTCCACCTTCTGGTAAAATAAATCTTCTGTTAGGGTTATATCATTATCCTGATGTTTTAATTCACCAGTGCTCAATTTATTTTTTCTAGGATGCATATCTTGAATATAAATTGTCTCACCCCTAGCATTCTTGCAAATTATTTTACGAATTCCATCTAAATTTGATTTCACTGAGTGAAACATTATATAAATAAATTTAGTAATTTATTTAGAAGATAATTTAAAATTGAACCTTTCCACTGCAATGTTCAGAGTTGAATTGCTGTGATGCACGACGCTTCTATACTATATACACAAATTTGACTCATTTTAAGTGCAATGTGGCATCATGTAGGTACTCAAACATTCTAATAGGATACATATTAATCGACTCATTTTGGAGCACGATACAATGTCGCATATTCTAATAGAGTAACTGTTTCAGACAGTTATTAATGTAATATTTTCCTCTCACAGCGTTCAAATTAAAACATTGAGGAAAATGTATAGCATGTTGCAACCGGGGATCATCGTAAATCTCTCAATCTTCTATAACACCTCCACATGAGACACATGCTGCTTTATCATTTACACCATTTCCACAATAAAAAAATCCAGCGTCAGCCATTTCCATCACCAATCTTCTTCTTGAATCAGCCATTGCCCAATAATAACCAAATGAAAATTCACGCATTTTATATGTATTATACATATCATATCGAGTGTTGTATTCAGAATCCTCTATTCAAAATGAGTGCTGATATTCAGAACGAATGCTGTACTCAGAATTCTTTATTCTGAGTGAATGCTGTATTCGAGTAGAGTTAGAAATGAAACTTGTATTAATTTCGAATACTTGTTTCTTTTAAAAATGTAAATCTTGATCAGTACACAGTATCATGATACATGGTGTTTGTATGAAATATATATGTATGTGTGTGTGTGTGTGTGTTTGTGTGAATGGGGGGCGAGCATACAAACAGCATTCGTTTAATTAAATATTATGTGCTGTTCATACTAGAATTTAAATGCTGTTCCATAGATGAGTGAGCCGTTACCTCTGTTTTATATTAAAGCCCTTATAATGTGACGAAGACAGGTGTTAAAAAAATAAAACTAAAATGTTGGTTATATCAATATTTATATTGCTGCTTAATTTAAAACGTTATTTTCAACACACCACTTATTTAAACAAAATACATTTTTTAAGGCACAAATATTCGTATGATTGATACAACTTATAATATCAGGTGAAGTAGAATATTTTTTATACAACGTTACTAGACTTGGACACTGCTTACTTTCTAAATTATATACATTATCAATTTCGAATATATCTTTTAACCATAACACTTTTTCGTTACCTTTTGTAAATACAGTCTTATTTAAAAAAAAAAAATCAAAGTTAGCCTTATAGTTAAAATATGGTACAAAACCTTCATTCCAATGTATCCCTCTGTTTTTTTCAATCCAAGCTACTTGCAACCGTTCTTTTTTCGTCAAGTCATAAAATGGTCGTGGTGGTTTTATCAACAGTACTTGTATCCGTCCTTCATACATCATTGCTATTTCTTTTGGAATAAATTTGTTTTCTTCATTCTTAAACCCTTGCACATCCACAATAACATTCATGATAATTTTCTGACAATATTACTCAAAGGTTTGTATTCGAAAAGTCGATCGTTTATTATTAAACAATAAGCAGAAGTATTATCTGGAATATCTTCTGAACATTCGATTTCTAATCGCACGTCGACCGGTCCAGTTTTAAGCGTTTCGTTTTGTCTTGAACAATCAATCACAAAAAGTGGAGCAATTTCTTTAAATTGATTTAAGCTAAGCAACGGATCTATGCCCAAGTTGTAATACGACTGACGAAAGTTAGCATACATTTCGTATAATATACTGTATTTGTTTTCATCAAATTTGAGATTAAGTGAGTCGTATGGATAATATTGCGAATTTAAAAATAACTTAATATTGCTTACATCACAATGATCGAATAAGGAAGAACTTTTAGTTTTATTAGTTTTTCGGTTAGTTTGCAAACCAAATATAACAAACCTTGGTTTCTCTAATTGTGAAGTTGTCTTTATCGACCATGAATGCTTTGTTGTTTTTGGTAATAGCGGATATTCATACAAATCCCAATTTCTAAACGCTAACTGTATGGACCGGTCTCTCTCCAAACTTTTAAGCAATGATAACTTGTTACGATCAGAGACTTTGATATGCGGTACACGCCACTGTATTTTTTGTATATCTATTTCTAGGATATCATTTTTCTCCATAAGCACACTGTTCAATGTCGAGCTGCTTCTTTGTAAAATTAGTTCATGTTTACAATTAATTATTATTTTGTTATAATCTTCTGCAAATCCTAATATTCTATTCAGTGGCACAATAACGCTAAAATGTCCTTTTTCTATTTTGGTACCATTTAAGTTCCACCCCCAAATTGCTGCAGCTTTACTTTCACCTTCGTTCATGGAGATATACGATTTTAAAGTTGTTGTGATACCAGCATTTTTAATGCGGTCGATTTCAACACCATTTATTTCGTATCTAATATCTTGAAACAAATATAAGATTGGGTTGTTTATGAAATCAACATCTTTTTTTATTATTTTTCCTGATGGATCTTTACTAGATACACTTGCATACCCTTCTATAAAAATAGAACTGCTGCAGGGCAACACATACAAATCTTGATGATGAATGGGTATCCTGATTTCATCATTTTCTTTAAAACTAGAATTATACGGATTGTAGCTATGAATCTCATAACTTTCGATAGAGTTGTCATGTTGCGCTAAATCTGTTATTTGAAGCATGTTTTTATTATTTTAATTTTAATCCAATATCTCTGAGAAATCTTTTATTCTCTTCAGTAATTTTAATTTGTCTTTTAAAGTTTATAGTGTTGATACGTCTGACTTCTTTGGAAACAGGGAGTGAAATATTACATCTTCTTCTCACGGTAGGCGTTTTATTAAAAACAAGCATGTTGTTTTTATGCATAAACAAAATAGGTAGTATCACTATTATCAAATTTAGCTCAATTAGTCTTTACAATGTGAGTAGTGATTATCATCACATACAATCTAAGAATGTGAGTAGTGTATCAGAATATAAACTTTTATAACTATTTTTATTTACGCTACAAGTACACCTGTCTGTATTAATAAAAAAAAAACAATATGTTATGCTACTTTATTATCTTTCCAAAATGACTTAAGAAATTTTAAACATAAATGTCCACAATTGTACAAATGATCACGCTGCACGTTTTCATAATTATACTGAATGTTATTTCCTACATATTTCAAAAATTCTTTTGGAGGTTTTAAGTTACCATAACTGTCAAAATATTCAATGTATTCATTTATTTTACCATAGGCTACCCAATGAGTACCAGAGTTTTCAAAAGAGTCGAGATTGATCACTCCACATTCTATTGGTAAAACTTTGGCTGGTAATTTATCTCTCATAAACACACCTCGGAAGAATGGCACATTATTCGAGTGTTTGACTATGTCAATATTGGTTAAAGCTCTATTAGGTAGCCGAGATTTCAGTTTTTTTTCTCTGTTAAGTAAATGCCTAAACCATCTTTGTAATGCTTGAGATGTAATCCTTTTCCAATGAATAACGCCTCCATTTCCTTGTTGTGTCGTTCTGCTTCACACAATTGCTTCTTAGCTGTTTTATATGCGTTAATTGCTTTTGCAATACCAGCAGCACCTCCTGCTAAACTGCCAGCGGCAGATAATCCAGCAAATATTGGTACTAAAGGAAGAAATCCTCCAGTTTTTGGTATTGGTATAATCCTAGGTAATTTGATTGGTGTATCTGATACAAATTCTTTTGCTGCTGTGTATGCTAATTCCATCAATGCTTTCTTACATGATGGTTTTAATTTTGTAATGCGCTTTTTAGTGTGGCTAACAATCTTTCTAAGAGTTTTGTTAAAACCAGCTCCTGTTTTTACTTTATTGATGTTTTTGTTGAATGCTGGTGAAACTGTTTTTTTGTTGTCTAGAATAGCTTGTATGGGTTTCATTTCTATTCCTTTATTTTTCTTCAGATTAAATGAAACGTATTTAATAGATACAAATACAAGTCTTTTTTGTTTTAAGAACAAATACGTAATGAAATGAAAAAATATGTGCGTTTGCTTAAATACATATTAGAACAAATTTTTGTTTGCCCACTTAAAATACATTTGTTTTATCTATCCAGCTGTTGTCGCTAGTAGGAAGTCCGAGCCACTTTACGTATACTTGATTCCCTTTTCTTTTCAATACTTTTTCAACTAAGTACAAATCAGGATGGTTGGTTTTTTGAAGTTCTTGAGCATAAAACGCTCCTAGTATTGGTCGACATCTTGCATCTTCTATTAAGTAAGTTATTGGATTCGTTTCTTGTATTGTTTTTATCTTAAATATTTCTGTTGACCAATTAGGGTAATAGCCTTTATCAAAACATCCTTTGTATTTACTTATTCTTACAAAATCACCAACTTTAAGTTTCCTACACTTCTCGCTTTTCTTACATTTAGCCATTTGAATATATCTTTGCATTATGCTTGTTTTATTTTTATGATTTATAGAAGCAGGAGATTTTCCCACAGTTCTGTGAGTAGTATTATTGTATTCATTTACAATTTTGTTGAGCGTTCCATTCATCCACTTGTAATTACCATTAAGACTAAACTCTTTGTATAATTTATTTTTTAATGTCCTTATTAATCTTTCTACAATAGAGGCTTTTTTAGTAGAATACGTTGAATAATGATTAATTTTATACTTTGTAACAATATTTTTGAATTTCTCATTATAAAACTCTTTTCCCAGATCAGTTTGCAAATTTCTTGGAACACGTCCTTTAAGCAATAGACTTTCAAATGCTTTTGACACCTGTTGCTTATTTTTTTGTTTTAAAGGAACTGTCCAAGCATATTTTGAAAAAGTGTCTATGATTGCTAGTATATATTTGTAACCACCATTCACTTTTGAAATTGATTGCATGTCCATTAAATCTGCTTGCCAGAGATCGTCGATATCTTTGAGTATGACTTGTCTTCTTGGAAAGTTAACTCTAGCACATTTATGAATTTCATTTATGACATCTACTTTGCTCATAATGCTTATTTAATTTTCCAGCAATTTCTTTCAATGCAATATTTTTTTCAAGATTTCTTATTCTTTCATTTAAAATTGAAATCAGTTTATTCAGTTGCTCTATTTGCATACAAAAATTAACTTTATGTTTTTCGATACGCTGTTCAGTAATATTTTTACCAGATTCAGTTTCTGTTATTGTATTTTTTATCTCAACACGGTCTACTCTTATGTTACTTTCAGTAATGACTGATGTTTTATTTGTACGAACACAATTAATATTTTTATGTTCATTCATGTTTTAAAATACTTTAATAACTGAGAGCATTTCAAAGATTTTAGTCTTTTATAACATCAGCTTCTTTTAACTCTTCTATAATTGATATAATTTCATTATCGTGATTGGTATTACCAGCATTTTTTGAGGCAATTAGAAGTTTCAACCTTTCAATTAGTTCATTAGGGTCATCCCAGTAAACATAATCGGTATTACTTTTATATTTTTTCAATTTAGGCAAAAAACCACCGCTTTTTGTTCTCATCATCTGTCCTTCATCTTGAACATAACTATTTTGCGAAAATAAGGGTTTAATAATTTGCCGATATTTTAAACTTTTATCACCTTTTATCTGACCATTAGGATGAAAGTCTCTTTTGTGTGCGTGCGTATTATGAAGCATATCTTTATAGACAATTTTATCTAGTTCGGTAACCAAACTAAGGTCAGGTTTACTGCGTACCAAAAGTTCCTTTAGGCCTGGTGTTAATTCATAGGGCCTTTTATCAATAGTGACTATATTGGTTTTGGGTGAATTACTGCTCTTATTTGCAATAGAAAACGAAACCTTGCTATTGCCCATCATCAGCTTTTTATCTTCACTACGTATCCCAAATGGGACATTCATATTATCATAGATTTCCATCATATCTTCTTTATTTAATGAAATCAGTGTATCATCAGAATCTTTAAAAGGATTTCTTGTAAGAACGTCTTTATAACACTTAGAATCTTCATTTGAATCTATTTTTATACATTCTTTAAAATTTTCATAATCTGGAGCATAATCTGTTGATGAGCTGAATCTTCGAAGCGTTTCATCTCTTGAAATGTCTAATATTGGTTTAATTTTATCATTTGCCTTAATCAATGTTTCTAGTGGATCTGTTATTGGTTTGAACACCTTTTTAAATTTTAAATGAGCTGTTTCTTCTTCATTTTGTATTGTTTTAATTTTATTTTTTATACTATCAACTGACTTTATCAATTGTTCTTTAATATTAACCTGCATAATGTTGTTTAATTATAACCCATCCGTTATTTACTGATATCAGATTTCGATTGATATATTTTCTGTAATGAGGTGATATATATGTACTTTTTAGAAGTATATAAATATATCAAAGCCTTGCCTGTATCTACCTTCATTTAGAGGACAATCTTTATTAATTAATAAAAAGTCAAAGCGGTCTTTCCAAATAGCAGAGCAAAGTTTTTTAAATTGATTCCATTCGATATCTGTATTCACGTGCTCATTATATATATGTTTTAAGTTTACCTGGTCTTGTTTGAAGATAATCAAAAGATTGACATTATCTCGTATAAGTTGTTTAGGTATTTTAGAATAGGTTTGTGATAAGTAAAAACAATCTATCTGTTTATGTCTCCCCATTGCAAAGTAATTACGGATATTGATTTGATTTTCGCATGCTACATCATCAAAAATCATTACTGCATTAGTTAAAGCATCGTTAGGGTGTATGACTTCTTTATTATCACTGAAGACAAAAAAGTTGGCACCTGGTATGTAGCTCATAACTTGTTTTAAAAAACAATATTTTGGCTGGAAAGCCGTCTTCGAGTATAAGTATATATGCTTAAACTTGAGACCATTTTCATGTAAAATTAAATTAAGCATTATGTTAGTTTTTCCACAGTTAGATGGACCGCATATAATACATCTAATAGTATTGGGTAAAAGTGCACTATGTTTCACTTTGCATGATTGATTTTCTAATTTTATATTATTAACTTCTAAAGTGTGTGGTTGCTTGATGAACTTCATTATGAAATGTAAGATAAATGTAAATGACCTCTGTTTATATAGGTATCAATAAATAAAACAATGTTCAATGCCATTACATATCCGTTTATTAACATATATCAATCATAGTACTTAATGCTATACATTAATAGCTTAGGTAAATATAAGTTATAATACAACGTTATAGTGACCCCAAGGTAATGTTTCGATCTGATTTGGAAGTATATATCTTTTATCGTCATTTCTATTCATCACCAGTTTATTTACTTGTTGCGAATACAAAACATGTTTGATTGACTTAATCATATTCATCGTACATGATCTACTTTCATCATCAAACAATGATTTATTGTAATGCATCATCTTTAGCCTGTTAGTTACAGAGTTTGAAATACCTTTTGCTTTTTTTATTTCAGTTTTAGAGGCCGATAAACAGTAAAGTTTTGCTCTTAAACCAGTAAATTCGTTGATCACGTCTCCACCTAGTTCATCTTTAAATAGACCAGGTACTTTGGCATTTACTCGAGGTATTGAATATGGGTTATCTAAATCAAAATTACTTGTATCAAATTTCTTTATATTATTTTTTATATCATGGTAAATATCTTCTGTGTAAAATAAATAAAGAAGACTGTCGGTGTCTGTGTAACATAGCCTGACATTATTCTTATATATTTTTTTAATATTATAATGGTATTGATAAAGGTGTAACTTAGCATATTCTAAAACAGTAAAACCTATATAAATCGGTCTGTCTAAAACAATTCTCTCGGGTTTTAGTTGCACAGCTACAAAGTTTTCCGAAAATATCGATACACATTTTAAATTAGGTTTACAAATTAGTTTTTCAGCACAGAGTTGCTTATTTGTCACATTTTCTTTGTCCATCCATTTTGTTGCTAGTTTAATATCTACCTGTTTACGTTTGTTTTCTATCGTTTTACCAAAAATTGAATTATTTAAAAGCTTGAAAAAGTCTTTCTCAAATGCAGTTGTAGATGCTTGACGCAGGGTAGTATTTAAATCAATATATTTTTTTAAATATTCTTGTTGTTTGAAAGCAAGAATTCGATGAATTTTTCTTAGAACTAGCCCGGATTTTAAACATTTCTTTAAGTGAATATAATGAATTACATAGTTAAATTTATCATATAAATTAGCGATGAGTTTAGCTGTCTTTCCTCCAGGGGGTATGAATTTCTCTGGAGCAAAAGGCAAATCACTATGAAAATCATGTACTGATTCAGGATATTCGAGATCTACTTCTAAAATGAAGCCATATTCACTGTCATCAGATACGCTCATAATATCGAAACAGTTAATTTCCTTCTGATTTAAAAGTCTAAATTCTGAAATGGGGATTTTTTTTGTCATTGCATATCCGTACAAATTGTTGCAATCGAGATAAATCAAATAGCTAGACGGTTCTTGATCATTGTATTCTGATAGATAAGGATTATTTGCTTTTGCATGACGTAGTGAGCACTGAGCCAGACCACCACGTATGCCCTTTTCTAACATTTGATATATTTCTAAGTCATCAATCAAGTCTAGCTCAACACGCGTATAAAGCAACATAGCATCCCAGCTTAAACTAGGTGCCGTTACATAGTACCCAGGGTCTAACTTATAATATTTTAAGCTTATTTTACGAAAATTTTCAAATATATCACACAGTAATAAAACATCACATTTTAAATATAAATCAGTATACTCGCCAATAGTATTGATATTAAACGCGTTCCACACAGTTTTTGCGTGTTCATATTCTTTATCGCTAATGTGTTGCATTTTCAAAGTGTTATAAAAGTATTTTTTTTGAGGGAGTGTTGTTTCTTCGTACTTGTCCCAAGTGTTAATATAATCATAAGGATAAATACCTTTCTTTTTTAACAAGTTTAAGTTTTCATCATTGAATTCTGCTGATAAATGAATAAAGTCGCGATCTAATAGACTTTTACTTAGTGCATCTAAACTAGAGCTTAAAAATTGAAACGAATCTATGAATTTTATTTGAATAGAACGGCCCCTTTTCTCGCTATGTATATATTTTGTAATAGTTAAATACTTTTCCTTAGTCTTAGGTATAATTTTGATATCACCTTCATGTCTCACTAATTCTTGTATAAAGAGATGGGAGTCGTAATTCGATAAATTATGAAAAAATACTGGTATGAATGGACATACTCTAAACATTAAGTTACATTGAACATGTGCAGGTCCCCTATACTTTCCTGTCACATGATCGTGGTCACGCACCTTATCATGAAATAATAACTGATCACAAATATGACAAATACTAGCATTGTTATAACTGATTTGCTCTTTTTTTGTTAAAGGTAACATTGGTTTTATTATTGATAATATTTCAGTTATTTTCTTGACATCTTCTATTAATCTAGTAACAAATACTTCAACACAGTCAGGGCCTCTATATGTAACATATTTATTTTGACTTGAATCGTGTGAACAACATATATAGTATCCAAAACAAGACGCCTGATGTTTTTTGAAATTATGTGTTTTTTCAGATTTTGTTTCGAAACAACTCTGCAATAGGCTTTCAAAGTCTGCATAAATGACATAATTAATTATTTGTTTTCTTTCAAAATTCTTAAAACCGAGTTTACTATTCTTTTCGGGTAAAATTGATAAAACCTTTGAACAGATATGAGATCTATATTTATTTTCACTGCTATAGAATTGTAAACATGATTCACAGAGTAAAAAAATACCTTTATGACATGTCACTTGTCGTCTTACTAATCGTATCAGATTTTTAATAAGACAGTAATGACTCAATCCTTTTCTTTCTAAATATAGCAAATTTACATGTACAGATTTTCTGTTATTTGTCAAATACAGAGGACCAGTCACGTTTTCGGTCTTATTATCTACTCCATAAATATTAATACTAATGTCGTTGTTTATTTCAAATAGTTTTATATCTTGATATGAGACAGGAAAAGACATTCCATCAATATTGAATACAGAACTGTAGTGTGGGTACGAATGAGTCCTGCTTACGTTCATCTTAGCAGGAAACAAAGCAGCTACCACACTCCATAAAAAGCAATGATTGTCATTATTTTGTATATTAATACAACTTTTAGAATTCTTAATTTTTGTGGGCAAATCTAGATATGTACCACCTCTCATTGGACAATATTTATTAACATTGATTTCTAGATGACTTACAGAATGATAAGACCAACCAGAGTCTTTGTGCTCGAATTCAGACATTTTACATTTTAAAAGTTCTGTTACTTTCGAATACAATTCATCAATATCCGTGTTATTACAAATAATTTCATATTTCGTATTAAATGATTTGAGTTGTTGCTCACTCGTTTTTGGTAAGATAAAGTGGGCAAACAATTCAAAATTAATCTTGAGACAAGTATTTTTCATTAAAGATGTATGAATAAGTTTCAGGATATCATTTTTATTCTGACACAGGAATGCCTCCGGCGTGAGGTATTCAGCATCTTGTGCAGGATTTAAACGATATGTTATGATTCTGTTTTTGAAAGCACTTGCAATTATATAAATATTTTCAAATTCGCTTTGCAATAAACTATTAGACTTGTGAATATTGGTTCTCAAATGATATTTGAATTCATTCATTGGTAATTTCATAAAGCATGTTTTACATTCTATATATTCTGGATTATTTGTATATTGCATTCGGTGAGTAGACGGGGTTTTTACTGTAAATTAAACAAAAAGATAATATTATAGTTACATTACATTTAATTATATGACGATTCCATTTATCACCCTATGAATATTTTATGTATGCAAATACCCTTTAACTATTATATTAGATTCTAAAATTAAAGTGATTAGGTAAATGATTAAAAACAATTAAGTGAATAAGTAACATTGCATAACTGAGACTGATATATATCTACTAAAAATAACTGCTGACATAATCTATGGGACAATGCTTGAACTCTTTTTGGGTTTCTTTTAAAAAATCTTTTAAATGCTTCCATGCGGGCGTGTCATCATTAGTACGATTTTTAACACTAATGATTGCGTGCCTCCATCGATTTATAGGCGATATACGCTCTACCTCGCTGTGATCGTAGATCTTTAATTCTATAAAAAATCTACCCTTTTTGTTTTCATAAGACTGTTTACTGATACCCTTGGCTACTCTACGGGTATAATACGAATGCAATGGCGCTATTTTGTTACCCAAGGTGCTTCCAGCGGTCTCCTCTTCCTCTTCGTCGCTGTCGGTCCCGAATAGATCGTGCGATGTGGGTCTCATGCTGGCGCTGATGGACTTGATTGTGGTCTTATTCTGTTTCTTCTTCTTCTTTTTCATCTCGGTGTTCGACGATTCTTCCTCCGCCAACCTCTTGCCAGACAGTGACGAAGATGACGCTCTGGAATCCTTCGGTTTTTTCAACTGCTGCTCGGCTTCATCATCGGAAGAGAAAAGATGTGTAGCTGTTTGTTTCGACCTGCAACAATATGTATTAGACAATGTATTAGACAACAAAGAAAAACATTGCACAAGGCACAGTTCAGTACATGTTTGAATTGTATTGCTTTAATTGAAAGAATAAGATTAAATGCATAAAAGGTAGATTCATTATTTGAATAAAATAGATTAATCGATTATTAAATAATTTGAAAGATAAAGAATAAATGAAATGAGTAAAGGGATAAAATGATTGAATCGTTGAATAAATGAAACGGTTGAATAGTTAAAATGTGTGAATAGATGAAATTATTCATTAGAGAATTTATTGAAAAAATAATAAATTACTTACATTTCAAAGTCTGCTGAGTTTTTCTTGATGTACTAATGTTCTGTTGATGTAGCAAAGGGGCACCGAGTCCTTCCGTTGATGGTTTGTGTCGAGCAGTAGCCCTCAACCCGTTTATATAGGTGAAAAAACGCGTCACGCATAACCAAATTTGTAAAAATGCATAAATGCAAAAATAAGTTCATCATAAAGATTGCAAGCACAGCATTTATGTATGCATAGACAAAAATCTGTAGACGAGCGTTATAAACGCAGAGTTTTAAACGCTCAATTCATTTGTCATCGCTGATGCCGCTAACAATACCTAGAATATCAATTGTGTCTCATAAGCAACTCTTTAGAGATTAAATGAAAACGTCCTTATTTAATTATTTTAAAGTGCAATTTTAATATTGATATGTTAGAGGGACAAACGTTGCGGTTATAACGCTCATCTATAGATTGCAGTGCATCTTTGCGCATGTGGCACAAATTCCTACCCATATAGAGAGCCTTATGTTTTGAATTACATTACATACATAAAACGAAATTAAATTGAACCTTAATGACAATAAAAAATAGGTTTTGTACCTATATAAGCCAGTCAAGATATCAAAAAAACATTCAAGTGGACTTGCCTGCTCCACGATGTCGGTAAGTAAACATTATTATCAAAAAGTATTTTAAATTATTAATAGAAATATTAATAAGTAATGTATATTATAATTTAATTTTCGATATTTACAGTAGGATCACTAGGATAGTTCATTGTCTTCATCAACTTGTAATTGTAGTCTTATTTAACTAATAATATGTACCTCTTTGTTTCAGATTTCCAGCGACATTTTCCCCACTAATTCTTCATACTCACCAATTCCTGCTGACCAAACCCTACGTCAAAAAGTGGTTAACTATTTGGAGAGAGAAAGACCATTTCAACCATTCGAATTTGAAGACACACCACCATGCAGCAATAGTAACAACAGTAACAATAATAATAAAAGACGAAGAACTGATGTTGTATACTCATACATACAGAAACCATCAACGGGTCATCGCAGTAAAATAATACGAATACAAGTTTTTGACGCCGATGAATTTACAAATTCGCCATGTGATTGTAGTGCCAATATCTGTGTCCAACATGTTGTAGGGAATGTATTTAATGACGATATCTATAAATGTGTTAAGGATATTGTAAGCAAATTGCATAAAAAGATGTGAATAAACCAGCAATCCCATTTCAGTTGTTTTATTTCTATAAGTTCCGCTAAAAAGTGGCCACCTACACATCATACACAGAGTTACATTATTTTAACAAACATACAACTTTGCATACACTAAGAGTCAAATTATATTCATTTACCTAATTAAAATGAGTTATTATAGGGGAACATTCACATTTTTATGCATATACTTCATTCTATTCATGTCAGTACTCATAATGTTACCTATTTATTTATCATAGGTATACATTTGGCATGTGTTTTAATAGTAATACCACATGCTGATTTCTGGCGTAAATTAATAATTAAAGCTTAGGAGCTGTGAGGCACTATATGGGTAGAAAAGAATGCGATCAGTTTCCTTTACGGGAATGGCAAAGTATTCGTTATGTAAACAAGCAGTCGTGCCTAACAACTGATTCTAGATGCGATTTCAAACGATATGGATATTCAGTATTTCCTCAGAGACAACATCGATATTTATTAAATACACATATCTTATAACTCTACTCGAATACAGCATTCGTTGTGAATATCGATTCTGAATAGAGGATTCTGAATATAACACTCAATTTGAACACAACACTCATTTTGAATAGAGGATTCTGAATACAACCTTCATTTTGAAAGGAGGATTCTGAATACAACACTCGATTTGAATAGAGGATTCTGAATAGAGGATTCTGAATACAACAATCATTTTGAAAGGAGGATTCTGAATACAACACTCGATTTGAATAGAGGATTCTGAATAGAGGATTCTGAATACAACAATCATTTTGAATTGTGTATTGGGGTACCTGGATCTCTTGATCCAGGTACCCCAATACACACCTACTAATAGAACATTAGAAATGTGCAGGGTGAATGGACTTGGGAGATTTTTTTTGGAATTTTAAATTAAGTGGTAATTCTAGAATATATGATACAACTACCCATCTCGGTGTTCAAACCCACGTCTACACGATCGACAGTTTAAGCTACCGCTATCCCTAAAAAACAATAAAAGCTCTGCAACCAACGTCTGTACCGTATTATTTTTAAGGATGGGAAATCATCATATTATGACTTCTTCCGCTCTGGATGGTGCGGAAGGGCGTGTCAGAGTCTTACTGACTAAAACCCATCCGTGTTCCTTCTAAAGCCCTTTGCGTTCCAGAGCCGCGGTGACTCTTTCGATCAAATTCCGCAAACCTGGAACGACTGTTCCGCGCGACATTGACAAGTCATTACCGATCCCTCGCGTGCAACAAACCTAACCTCTAAAGACGAGGAAAAACAACGCACTTGAACCAGAGAACTATAAAATGTAAAACGGTTTACTTGGAAAAAATAATTAAAGTGTTAATATCAGTGTTGTTGCGTAATACCTACACAACTTATGAGCACGTGGTGCGCACGCGGCGCGGGTTTTTATAATGCGCTCCGGAAGACCCAAGTATCTGCATTATGTGAAGCAAGTGTGTATTTGACTGATGACTTCTGGGGGCTTGGCGGCCGAGCCAATGGGTGACGTCCTTTGAGATATTGTACTCCTGTTTAATTTTAAGGATGGGAAATCATCAAATTTTAATGACCTTAAGAATGAATGAATGTTCCTGCTTTGGTCGGTGCGGAAGAGAGTGTCAGTAAAACCCACCCCTGTTTTTCAAATGCTGTTTTTCAAATGCTCTTTGCGTTTCAGTGCCGCGGTAATATTGAACTTTATTTTGTAGGAATTTGGGAGGATTGGAACTCGAACTCGTGAAATTATCTCTATGTTGCCGGAATTATTTCGTATGAAGTTCGAAATGTTGATACGTTTAGGGAAATCCCCTGATTTGTACTAACCGAAATTATATAATATTCGTAACATTTATGAAATTTTAAAAGCATTGGTTTTCCTCTCCGTGGCTCAGCGTAGGTATTACCTATTTAAGGAATCGATATAATTTTTTTGTCTGCCTAAAATATTGCTTTGTAATTAAATGTATGTGACCATACATAGGTACATTTAATAATAAAGCAATATAACAACTAGTTAGTACTTGGACATAAGCCTGTGCTAGTATTAGGTTGCAAAAACTACAGATATTTACCGTCGGCTGCTTTTTGTTTTGCACACAAAGATATATCCATATAATCAATCATGATATCTACTTTGTTATACCTACCTATTGCAATTAACTTGTATTTTTCATCACGGCCTTTCCCAGTACAAACTTACAAGAGTCAGAATCGCCTTATGGGTCAGTGAGCTGTATCAATTCTAACGCCACGTCAAAATCATTATTAATGTCCAAAAAACTGGTATTTAATGTATTTACCGCTGTGGGAATTCCATTTTTTTCCGTTAAAAGGATTTCGTCATGCAAATTTTGATAAAAAATCGGATTTATTTTTTTATAGCTACGAGTACGTCTAGTTTGGCCACCGAGGAAAACCATTGTTTGGGGTCATAAGCAGCCGAAAGACGCTTGGCAGGCGGGTTGGCGATCGCAATGTAGCTGTTGCAATGCACAGAGAGTGCTGCTGCCCATTCTCTGGTGAGTCCCTTAGTCGCCTCTTACGACACCCACGGGAAGTGATGGGATGGTGCTATTCTTTTACGTCCGACACCATACAGAACGGTTGTTTGGGGTGCATTTATGGAATCAGTAAGTTATACAGCCCGGGATAACAATAACTTTAATTTGACCGAGCCATCCTTACAGACAGAACCATACATTACAATAGACCAGACATACTTTATAATTGAAATAGCAGTTCCAAATACACACAATCTATAAAACGTAATAGCAGAAAAACTGTCAAAATATACAGACTTAAAAATAGAAATTAGCCGAATGTGATGATAATCCCTGTAGTACTTTCAACTACGGGACTCATACCTACACAACTGCATCAATCATTAAAGTCGCTAGGGACAGCTCCCTCCACCTACCAAACACTACAGAAAGCTGCTATATTGAACACTTGCAGAATTGTCCGGAAATTGGCTATAGCCCGTGTTTTTCTTTACAAAAATGAAAAACGACAAATAACAATAATTCCAGGACATAGTCTACCTGTCATTGAATTGTGCTTGTTGCGACACATATACTGTTGGGTTTTGCCTATATTTGGAGTAACAGGGAGTCCACGAAGAACTGCAGATAGATGGAGTGGAGCCAGAAGTAGAAGGCATCAGTTGAACACAGACAAAGACAAAACATCTTCACTGACCAAAAATGTATCATCATTATGCAATTTTTGCTGGATCTCATTGCTGGGAACCTGAAAAGTAATGAATACATTGCAACTGTTAGTGGTTTAGTGACTGAAATGAAGTACGTAATAACTATGCTCAGGGTGCGGAACTTGTTCGAAAGAGTCACCGCGGCCCTGGAATGCAAAGGGCTTTAGAAGGAACACGGATGGGTGTTAGTCAGTAAGAGTCTGACACGCCCTTCCGCTCCACCCAGAGCGGAAGAAGTCATTTAATGATTTCCCATCCTTAAAGAAAATAGTATTTTTTACTTAATTCATGTAGATACTCCAAAACTTGCCTTTTTGAAGGCATGTCGTAAAGCAATTGCAGTGTTAATTTTAAACTAGCCAGTAAAACAAAATAAATACATGCACTATTACAAATAGTAGGTATCTATCTACATTGTAGGAGTAACATTACTGATAGTGATAACGGTAATGTAAGACGATCTTTGTTTAAATAACATTAAAAATATAAAATTGGCGGCTAACACTCAATTCGTGACGTTATAAAGTTTGGTAGTAACAAGTGGGATACCAGTGATTTCTGCAACGCTATTAGTGCTATTACACACTCGTTTGTACTGTTTTATCGGCCTACCACCTAATGGGCGTATATAGCATAAAAGTTAACCATTGACTTAACAAGAAGCGTTCTACCTAACCACAGGTGAAGCCTGAACTCGTGCTTTCGAGGAAATAAACAAAGACAAAGAGTTTTTTGCAGACGATAGCCCTCAGGTATTAATAAAAAAAATGTAACCGGTTGACCCTATATTCAAATTAAAGACCATTTGAATAAAGAATATGCAAATCAATATTTACACAAACCTTATTTTATTGAGTAAACATGGCTGCTTGTTACAAGCATGAGTTAAAAAAAATATTTACACGATATAGGAGAAAATAAAATGGGATACAAAAACAAGAAACCCGGTAAACAAAACAATGCATATTGGGCACGCAATGAGCATGCTGTGACATAATCTCTTCCAGACCTACTGGTCACTCTCATTGATTGTCACATTGACAGTCAAAGGACCTTGTAGCTCCACTGTTTCTTTTTTAATTAGTCGATGACTCTTACACTGTGGTTAATATACCGTTCATCTCTCACGGTCTATCTGATTAGGTATAAATAAGGCAAACCGCAGGAAACTTCAGCGTGTGTCTTTTCCTCAACCTTGGCAGTGAATATGCTCTCAAGGTCCAAGTACCGTTAGATTACGTCTGAGAGTGACTCAAACACCTAATGTATAAAAAGTGTTGAGTAAGTAATTATGTTTCTTGGAAAATCATGTAAATATACAAGGAAATATCACATATTACGCAGGTCTTGATGATATGTCAAGTTTGACTGGCCTGTTGGTCGAGTGGTTAGTGACCCTGACTGCTTAACCGGAGGTCGTGGGTTCGATTCCCACCCAGGACAAATCTTTGTGTGATGAGCATGATCATTTGTTCTGTGTCTGGGTGTAATTTGTGTATATTATGTATGTATTTAGAAATATATAAGTATGTTTATCAGTTGTCTGGTTGCCATAGTACAGGCTCTGCCTAGTTTGGGATCGGATGACCGTGTGTGAGTTGTCCCAGGATATATTAAGTTCGAATATCGGATGATGATTTTAGAAGAAATTTCGGATGCTGCTGTGACGCGGACGAAAAAAATTTATGGCTTGACACACGGCTGCCAGATCTATTATTTATTTTTTTAACCCAAGCAATGAAATCAGCATGCAATATGCGCTTTATCCGAGACCCTTGTTGCCTGCCGATTTGAATATTTAAGTTTACAATTAGATGTCAACACATTTGATTTTGATGATTATTTTTTTAATTCAAATACTTTTTTATTAAAAAATAACTTTATTTCGGAAGTCGGTGTCAAAAAACGAAAAAACAACGAAAAACAGCGACTTCCGAAATTTAAAGTTATTTTATACTTTGTTTTTTTTTAATTTGGAAGTCGGTTGTATTTTTTTGTAAAAAAGTTTTTTGAAATACCAACAACACCCCACATGATGGCATAGCTTATACATATAAACAATATTTTTTATTTTTTAAGATTTTGAATTCGTAACAAATTAGAGCTTTCTAGGAACAAGAGAGAGAGAGTTAAAACGTGGACGGACCAATAGACTTGGCGCTACGGAACCCTAACAAGGAAGTCCGTGCTTATCACGCAATATGATAAAATTCATAAAAATAATCAAAAATTAAGCTCGTAATTCTTTATCTACTGCTAATTGTATAGGCTTTCTGTCTCTCAATTGTATGTCAACCAAAACAAAAACTTATATCAGACAGTTAAACTTGCTTTTATGCAAATTCAGTTTTACTATCGTGATATCAAACTTTTACGGAGGAAAGATAGTAGCATTAATATAGATGACAACTGCATTTTAGGATGTACAAACCTTCTATATTATATCTATGGTACAAACGAAGTGGAAGTTTGGACTGTCATCATGAGACAAATTACTCAAAAGATGTTGCTCCTTAATTTTTCTTTATACATCATACCTCAAACTGCGATTACCATTTTTCAGTAGATTCTAACAATTATAAAAATGATACATATTATTCTTTCTTTCATTCAGTTGGCAGAATTGAAACTAATTTTCTAAACACAGGTTACCTCGTAACCTATCTAGAAGAACAGTACTGCACCCACTAACTAGATTAAAAAAAAATGTATACCTGTGTAACTCAACCGTGCAATGTAATCTAGTCCTAAGTTAATCAATAAATTATTATTATTATTAAATTTCTTTTTACCCAA
This sequence comes from Mamestra brassicae, assembly GCA_905163435.1. Classification (NCBI taxonomy): domain Eukaryota; kingdom Metazoa; phylum Arthropoda; class Insecta; order Lepidoptera; family Noctuidae; genus Mamestra; species Mamestra brassicae. Next base: position 19,702,269 of record LR990997.1, on the reverse strand, counting down.
AATATATATTTTTTTAATTAATTTATTTAAACTTAATGTGCGATAGTGGTACATCATAAATCAGCAGACAACCAGGACCTTATTCAAAGCCCTTGTTGCCTGCTGATTTAATAGTTCAAGTTAACAATTGGATGTTATGTCAACACATTTAGACAAAAAAAAAACGACCAAGTACATGTGGGGCCACGCACAGTGTGGGGTTCCCTAGTTACTTGTCTCGTAAACCATGTCAAAAGATAGCAAAACAAAACTAAGTTTTTGAGAGGAAAGATTTAAGATAGCAGCAATGGGTTGAAAACAATTGCATTTTATGATGCAAAAATGAAACGCAAGCTCAGATAAGACCTCTAGGAAAAAAAGCTGTGATAAGTCTCTTTAATTTTGTTGTATTACCCTTACTTTAGTATTTAAACTATTTGCTTTGACATCATACCTCACATGGCGATTTATATTTTGACATATACCTAAATCTAATGAGTTAATTTCTATTCTGAAAAAGAGTTTAGAAAGAAAGAGAGAGTGATTTTACAAAAAGACTTAAAATTGGTCACACAGCCCCTCTAAAAGTCTAAACTCTTTTCCTCAATAGTAGATTATGTACTGAGAGGATAAAGCAGTGTGTTATGTCACGGGCATCATATTGAATCCCGAACGTAATGAAGGATTCGTGAGTTAACTTCTGATCGTAGCGAGGGCGTTTAGAGTGTAACTCACGAGCGAAGCGAGGGAATTAATACAAGAATCCTGAATGCAGTGAGGGATTCAAGCTAGCCCAAGGCAAATACACCTTTATCCCCGAGGTGGATACTCTATTTTTCACACCTACTGTAATAAAATGTGTTGACGCCATGAAGAGGGGTGGCGCTACGAGTGGCGCGCGCGACGCTAAGAGCAGGTCGCGTGTCCGAAGCTGTGCCCCCAGCTCACCGCCGGGCAATAATACTGTACTGAATTTCATCATAACCGGATATTAATAAGATTTGAATTTGGAACCTCGCGACCTGCACCTAGCAGCGGAGGCTTTAGGTTGGGTTTCATGTCATATAATTTGACGTTTTTGTGCAGGTCTGAAAAAGCTCTTAATGTTCCAAGATCCCAGAGCTTCCAGACGTTACTCATTTTCTGTCTCTAGGATCTTGCTCTCTTCTCTCGTATGCAAACCAAGTTTAATTAAAATATGTTCATTCATTTCTAAAAATAAGGACATGAAAGTTTATATGACAGTGTACAGGTTGAACTGAGAGAAAAAAAAACGTTTTTCCTCTGTTTTACAGGTTACTCGCGTCAAACAGGTGAGCTACACTCTTCTAACTGCGTACTTCAGCTTGTACACACTGACGTCATCTGAAAGTGCCCTGCCACCGCAAGCGCATCTTTTGACGTCATCCGCACACACTGGGAATTTGTCCACCATCTTTTTACTTCGGACACGAGGAAAAGTGTGGGAAGCTGCATTAGATTTAATTCAATTCTGAGAATTTATCCTTTAAACTTTTTCTTTCAGCGATCTTAACGGTTCAAGTGGCTTTTTTAAGGTAGGCTACCTTAAAAACCCATCAATATAACTTTGTCCTGCATTTAGGTATTGGGTCGGTACTCCATATTGTGAGTTTGTACACGTCCTAAACAAACATACAATATAGCTTTGTCAGGGAAATTAAATGTATCACAGTATTTCTTCACGGTATTTCATATAAAATCGCAAGTCTTTATAGAAATGAATTAACTGATTTTAATTAAAGTTAGTCCTTTTTCAACAAAAAGATTATAAGGACTAGCGAGTTTGTATTAAATATCGTGAGTAGTAAACTTATCCTTATCTGCTTAACACTTTTTGACTGCTATCTTTTCTTTTTAAGGATCGGATCTCATCACCACCCTTACATCCTATCCCTTATTGACTGAAACCCATCCGTGTTCCTCCTAATGCCCTTTACGGTCCAGGGGAACTACTAAAAAGAGTCACCGCGGCCCTGGGGGGCTACTCTCTAAGCCCGAAGTCCGTAGTTTCGGGCTTAGTTGCGGGCGTATTCTAGTACGTATCACGTAACCACTAGGAATTAATGACAACACGATTTGACAGTTACTGTCAAATCGTGTTGTCATTCGGGTTCGTAAGTCCGTAGGTAATACGGAATAGAATACACCCACAATTAAGCCCGAAACTACGGACTTCGGGCTAAGAGAGTAGCCCCCCAGGGCCGCGGTGACTCTTTTAAACGAATTCCGCAACTGACTGCTCTCCTAGAACGAAACTGTTTCAGAGTACCTACGTAAAGGTTAACTTTCAAACGGATGGTAAAAGAAGTAGGTATATAAACTGCCTAATATTATTTAATTAATTTATTTATGACTTCTTTCAAGCAATACCGTAATTTTTTTTTTTCGAAATATTTCGAAAAGTAGCCAATTGCTGATTGTGGATTTTGTACATCGTCACATTTATACAAAACTGTTAAAAAGGACCTGTAGAGGGGTTTTTCACTTGCACGATATTGATTTGTTTATGTCACAGCTACCTACACCGTTTATTTCAACTTCAGTGCAGATGGCATACTGGAGTGTGCTAGCTAACAAATGTCAATTTATTTCATTTAAAATTTTATTTACATATTAGACATATTATTTTTCTGTGTCATGTTTTGTAAACTTACTTTGCATACTACTGTATAAATTCAGACAGATGGGTTGCTGGGGAGTTTGTTGCGCCACTTCTTCTTCCCAGCTAAAACACTAGGAAGTTGTGACGGGCGGGCGTATTGAGGGACTGTCTTTATGTCGAACTTTGACGTTCAAAAAGTGCTGGCACTCAGCCTGATTTAAATGAATGACTTTTGATTTTGTTTCAACTATAATTTCTCTAACCCCGCATAAAATTGGACATATTGTTGGCATATCGGTCATTTATTAAATCCAACAGAACTAAAACATATGAATTAGGGCAAGTTTAGCAAACTTAGAGTGAGTTAAAAGATAACTCTGGTTAGTGTAACGACTTAGTGTAGGATTTTACTTAACTTCACTTGGCGTTTTGTCAAAATATTCACGTTACCTAATACCCTAAAATCATCAAGAAAAACTTCACTTTTTAACAAATAAGAAAGGCGAATATTTGCGCAAATACGCCAAGTAAATTGCCAGCGTAAGAGACGAGGTTAAATGATTAAATAACAAGTATAAAATACATAATGGCCCCGGGTTAGCAACTATCTTAGAGTCAAAGATAACTCTGGTTTGTGCCAGTGGGCCTTAGATTGCAAATCTAATAATCTCACTTGGAAACAGCGGAACATAATGAGTGATCGATGCCAGTATTCATCTTGAACAAGACTGAACCGGTATGACTAGATCAAGTTTTTTTGCAGTAATAAGCTACAAGCAGGCTGTTTGTTTATCTCTAGACCTAGCAAAGAATGCTTGTGTTACGTAACGTACATGACCTTCATGGCTGGTTTTCCCCTAGAGAAGTTCAAAAACATTGTTTCATTGTGTACAGGTCTCATTGACATGGACCTCTAGGTGCCCGCTACGAAGACCGGTCAAAGGAGATATTGCTCTATTGCAAAGTGTGTTTTGTTTTTAGTAGTCAAAGATATTGCAGCTCAAGTTGATGAATTTCGACGTTCCTTCGAGTGCATTAACTTTACTTTTCTGGGCTATCAGCTCCGCTACCAAAAGTCCAATTCAAAATCTTTAACGCTGAACACAGTGCATATAAAAATTGCAAACAGTGCATTTCAAGATGTTGAGTTTATTCACAGTACCTACACTAGCACGTTTCCGGATGACAGCGATGCGGAGGAATCCTTCGACGCCTGAGTTTATTTTGGTTTTGTATATGTACATACTTAGGTTTAGTAGATGTAAATATCTTTAACATAGTTATGTACATACATTCATGGTATTATGAAATACTTACTTGTACACTCTACATTTTACAATAATTGAATGTTAGTTTATTAGCGACATTTTTACCAATAAATGAGCATTTGTCATAATGTTCACACCAGCATTTGGCCAGATTCATAATTATCTCATATCTAAAGAGTGGAGACATGGGTCATACACACATTTTTTTTTATTTTTATGAATTCATGTCTTGTTGCAAGTGATTTAAATTCTAAATATTTTATTCCTTTTTAATAATTTAACTTTGTTAGCTTCGTTGTTAACTGCGCATGCTGTGGTCTCCTGTAAGTGAAGGAGTACACCTACTCGATATTAATTGTAATTTGTCATTTATGTGTGTGTTGTGTATATTCTTTGTTGGAGATCCTAAGTAAATAAATTAAATTAAATACCAAATGTATCAGTAGGACCTTGTAAGAGTCCTCAGTTTTGAGTTACTTTATCGTCCATAGGTCTTTGACTATACTACTCAATTTAGATGTTCGGAGTTCATGTGGCGATGAGCAAGTTTCTGTACAACACGTGAATTTTGAACATGGCAGGTCGAAATCACTTAAGTGGTTTTGGACACGAGCTTGTCACATGTGGCAGTTAAAAAATGTATCATTATTTTGCCGTAGTGCGGATGAGACTCTAAATCTTGATGTAAAGATAAAGATAAAAGATAATTTACTTTGCAAAAATAGGTAACCTCAAACGATGACAAAAACATATAATGGTACAGCGATATTTTACCACGGAGGCATGCAAAAGATTTAAAATATCAACTTATAACTAAATCCAATTTTATACATAATTATGCACTAGTTTAAAAACTCTTTCTCAATTAGGAACTCTTTAATATTATAATATGAAGGTAAAGGTAAGACTTATCTTATTAGCAGAGATACCAACACTTGGATTTTTCTAAAATAACATTTCCCTATTTAAGATCCCAAATAGGTAAATGTTATTTTTCATATTCTTTGTTTACGATCTTAAACAAAGAATATACAAAACACATATCACATAAAGATTATACATATATCAATTCCGGAAGTATTATTTAACGTAAGAGACATTTTCCCAAAATTCCAAAATGTACCTGACAGCAATTGGTATTAAGTAGCATTTACCAAAAAATGCTAAAATGTCCCTTACGTTAATTGATACTTCTTGTATCGATATATTACATATGTACGTTTCTAGTTTGCGTGCTCTTGCACTTAGATATCTAATTATTATGCACAATTTATTAAACTACTAGGTCAACAACATAAAAAAACTTTAGAACAGAAGAGATCAAAACAGACCATGAAAAATCTCACATGACATATTGGTTTTTTTTAAATTTAATAATGTTCTTCAATTGCAACTTAATTTATTGTACATTTCTAACTTTTTAGGTGTTGATATTTTAACGAAAGAGAACATATTATGATATTTTTAATATTATTTTATAACGAGAATCGGAGGTTAGTGACCATAGTATGCAAGTTAAGTAATTATACGACGCTTTGGTTTGTCTACCCAAGTGTTTTCTGGCTGAAGTTACTGAACAGTAATGTTTTTGTTGTTTTTAAATCTGAGTTTTTTTAAAACGACATTGTAAAGCGTTTTTCATCTGTCTAGCGTTTGATACATCCGGCTCTTGTCAAGGTCGAGCAAAAATTTTGAGAACGTTAGTATCAAAAATATTATTTATTTTATTCTATGCTTTAATTTTAAATGCCAATGACGTGCAACCGAAACCAGGGTGCGGGAGCCAGGCCCCGGCAGCCATAGCTGAATACCAACATTCTGCTTGGAGCAACTGAGTATTTGACTTCTAAAACCCTGTTACTGGGGAATACGATATCCCTTGGCAAGATTACTATTGCCAGACTTTAAGATTCTTGCTAGTCGTCACGACGTGATGAAAAAATATTTTGCGCTGCTTACTTATACATATTTCGATTCGAAAATTTTGTCAAAAATGAGTTGTCAAATGACATGAAGAAATATGAAATTTAGTATTTTTTTAATTATTTAATTTGAGTTTGCTCTTGGCTCTAGTCTAGGTCATAGAAGACATGGGGCGACGATGGAGCGAGCTTACCACAAAGAAGCCTGTTCACTCTTATTTTGAAGAGATTAGGATTGTTGCAATCCTAATCTCTTCAAAATAAGAGTGAACACTGTGAACAGTGCTTTTCTTTGGATGGGTAATCATCAAATGATTCCTTCCGAAGCGGTCGCGGGCGTCTGGAGAGGAGGGTCTGACTCATACTGACTAAAACCCACCCGTGTCCCTACAAATGCCCTTTGCGTTCCGGGGCCGCGGTAACTCTTACGATCAATTCCGCAACAGGTACCTACAGTACAAACACATTTCTCACGGTTGAGCCCCAAAAATCTCTCATTATATTTTTGTATATTTTTCCAGTGAAGTTAAAACAACATACAGACCAGATATTTGGATACATAATGGACCAGGCGCCATCACGAGAGTACTTCACAATATATGCAATACATCCAATTTGGCAGAATGGTCGTCCAACACATGTCAAGGTAAAAATACAGGTACATGATAAACTGACATTGCTCAATAAAACGAAAATTTGTAGTAGGACTGGCCTGGCCAGGACTGACGCCTTTTCCATGAACTGTGAAGCAAGAAGGCGCCGCGGCTGACCATGCTGAAGATGGTGGGACGAGCTAGACACAAAATACTGACCAATGAGGGGAGGTCTTAGCTCAGCAGTTAAATGCTACCCGGCTGACATTAACTAGACTATTTCCCGATGGAAAACGAGATTATCCAATTGCCGTGATGCATATGCATACCCGGCTTATTCTACTAAGAGTTTTCTAAAAAAATGACCAGCCCAGTGTGAGTCGAACTCGCGTGGAGAGGGTTTCGTACGATTAATATGTAAACCATGATTATTAGTAGGTATACATATCATTTAGTGATGATAATATAATTATGGCATATGATTGTATGTGTTCGGAAACACAGACCCAGGCAGAGAGTTCCACTCCTTTGCTGTGCGCATTATAAAAGACTTTTGGAAACATTTAGTGCGAAATGGTTGAATAACAACAAGGTAGGGATGGTAACGTCTAGATGTCCGATGGTAGAAGGGGGCCGGTGGGATGAGATCGTGGAGTTCCTGGACACTCTCCCCGAAGTACAATTTGTAGAATACCGATAAGCAGGCAACCTTGCGGCGATGAGCCAAGCTATGAAGCTTGGCATCCACCAGTTTTACGTCGTATTTTTATTTGATCAGACTATTTGACCCAGCCTGTTTGATCAAATTACTTGAACGTCTATGATCAGAGGATCAGAGGACCAATCGATCGATCGTCTATCGATGCCATCGATCGATGGTAGAATTGATAAGTCGACGTCAATCGATAGTTTCTACTACACCAATAGATGGATCGTCGATCGATGGTAGAATAAATGTGTCGACGTCGATCGATGGCTACTGCTTCTACCATACCAATTGATCAACATCAATCGATGCCATCGATCGACGTTGATCAATTGGTGTGGTTTCAATTGTTTATCGCCCCGTAACCCTCGATCAGCCAAAGCTACTACACTAATCAATTAACAATTTTGATGTGGTAACACCCTAAGCTTCCTGCCAGGGTTGCGGAATTTGTTCGAAAGAGTCACCGCGGCCCTGGAAAGCAAAGGGCTTTAGAAGGAACACGGATGGGTTTAAGTCAGTAAGAGTCTGACACGCCCATCCGCTCCACCCAGAGCGGAAGAAGTCATTTGATGATTTCCCATCCTTAAAAAAAAAAAAAAAACACCCTAAGCTTACACTTTGTACAAACATACGAAAAAAAAGGTACACGTGTCTCGTTTTTCAGATAAAAACTAGACACGTGTATTTCATTTGAAAAGATTGTGACTAACTTTTGCACGCTTACAACAGCGCTCAACTTTTTTATTTTTCAATTGATTGACATCTAAGTGAAATGAAAAGAAATTATTACAATTTCTTTTGAGTCTTGGCTGAAAATGAGACCTTCTCTGAAGCGGATTTGTGAAGAAAATAATTAAATAGGTCAGCGCCATGCGTAAGTCAAAATAGACTTTTAATCTGATTCACGTGGATTTTGATTGCGGAGGTGGAAGTTATGGAAACGGTGATTTCTTTCATAATTGTGTTGAATTGCTAGGTTGAATGTTGCAATAATTGAATATAATATTTAGTTATTCATTTAAATTCAGGATTACCAACAAATCAAAATCTACAAAACCATTACCCTCCTTCTAGGCCGGGTTACTAAATAGAAACTTGGTATAAAGAAAGAAAGAAAAATATTTATTTGGCACTCGCACAAAAAAAAAACAGAAAATTAAAATAAATTAAAACTAACAGTCATAAACAATAACTAACAGAAACAAGAAAGAACAGCATGAATTTAATACGTCATGTGCGAGGGCAAAAAGGTCCCTATCTCAGCATATGCTGTGCTATTTAAAAAAGTAAATAACTCAGCACTGGTATGTACCTACACCATACATTATCAACTGATGCGTACATAATTATAATAATAATATAATATAATAATATCTTGGGACAACTCACACACGGTCATCTGATCCCAAACTAGGCAGAGCCTGTGCTATGGCAACCAGACAACTGATAAACATACTTATATATTTCTAAATACATACATATTATAGACAAATTACACCCAGACACAGAACAAATGATCATGCTCATCACACAAAGATTTGTCCTGAGTGGGAATCGAACCCACGACCTCCGGTTTAGCAGTCAGGGTCACTAACCACTCGACCAACAGGCCAGTCAATTTTAGGATAGGAAACCACGGCTAAGCATACTATTGCGTATAAATTACAATTAAATCACTTATTCGTTTGTTCCAACGCTGCGTCTTCCGGTACGCGGTCGCCGCTCCAGAACTTTTCGGCCCCATCGACATCGGAAGGTCTCCCACAAGGTGGACTGATGACCTGGTGAGGGTCGCGGGTAGCCGATGGATGCGAGACGCACAGGACCGGTTGTTGTGGCGACACTTGGGGAGGCCTATGTCCAGCAGCTTTCGGCTGATATGATGATGATGATTCGTTTGTTTGTATTGGTTAAGGACTCTTTTTTTTAAGATAGATGACGCTAATAAGGTTAAAATTGTATAAATTGGGATGGTCTGTGACCCCCAAACTAGACATTTGCCTGTATCTTGGTGACCCAAGAGATAGGCAAATGTCTAGTTGAAACTCTGACCGAGTTACCCCTGTTTTTAATCAGCGAGATGGTACAATAATGTTAAGTTAAAAAAAAGAAAGTGTTATTAGAACTAGGTACTATATAAAATAAAAAAAATAATGTAGAAAACTCGAAACCATCTTAAACATGTGATCAAATAAAATTATTGTTATTAATCAACTCTCAATGTAAATAGTAATAATAATAACTTGTGAGATTGCCAAGATTGACAAGAAAAAAGAAAAAAAAAATTTAACAACTTTTAACTTAACAACAATATCAACTCTAAAATATTAAAAAAAAAAGATAATGTTGAATTGGGTTTTCACTTATGAATTGATAAGATGGACTTCATGCTCGAGTTATTCTGGACCATATATTATCAGCACCCGTTAATTTAAACAGAAATGTAATAGTAGCTATTAAACGGTTTGACCTCAATATGAACTTGCAGCCGTCATTCCTGTAATTGGACAATCCAAACGTTGAACTAATTGTAATAGTGTTCCCGATTTATGAAATGTGCCTGATGGGATTACCCGCCGGCAAAAAAAAACGAACTCCACATACTTGGATGCTCCATTTAAACAATTTAGAAGGTGAACTATAAAAATCTTCCTTTCGTACGTTCGTTAGGAAAGAAAAAAACTCTTCTGCGAAATGTTATGCATGACCCAGCAGCGGCTCGGATGTGCCTGGACTGCTGCCTAGCCTTCATAGGCGTCAGCTTCCAGTCTAACCGGATGCCTCTGAGTTCCAGTTTGTTCCAAGGGCGACTGCCTATCTGATCTCCACAACCCAGCTACTGGGTTACACGATATCTAGGGTTGGGCAGTATTTGATACGTTTAATTAAAATACGTAATTGAAATACAAATACGTATTTGGTATTTTTTTTTACATGACTTCTTAAAATATAATTTGTAATTGGTATTTGAAATACCTGACGCTGAGATATTTTGTAGTTAGTATTTCAAAAAGTTATGACTTTTTTTTTTTTTTTTATATATCTTGGGACAACTCACACACGGTCATCCGATCCCAAACTAGGCAGAGCCTGTGCTATGGCAACCAGACAACTGATAAACATACTTATATATTTCTAAATACATACATATTATAGACAAATTACACCCAGACAGAGAACAAATGATCATGCTCATCACACAAAGATTTGTCCTGGGTGGGAATCGAACCCACGACCTCCGGTTTAGCAGTTAGGGTCACTAACCACTCGACCAACAGGCCAAAATACATTTGAACATAAAATATTTAGCAATCTTATAATGGATGCGTTCTGCAGAAAACAGCACTTGATAGCTATCGTAAGCAAAAAGGCTAACCTAACCTAACACCTGACGTATTTTGTTTTAAATTAAATATAATAATAGTTAAAATACGTATTTTGTATTTTATATTTTAAATACACGCCTTAAAAGTGTTTTGTATTTCATATTTTAAATACATGCGATATAGTATTTTGTAATATGTATTTCAACTAAAACAAGCATATATTTTGCCCAGCTCTGCCCCTATCCAAGACTGGTGTCAGATTTTCTGGCTTCTATACGTTACGACTGCCAAAGATCTCTAGGTGTCTCGGTATCATCCAAGGATCGGCCTCGGCAAGCATCGCTTAACCTCAAAGATCGACACGTGCGGCTGTTGTTACTCATCCCTCACACTAACACATAATTTACTATAATTTTATTTTAAGTTTAATAGCTTGAGATAAGTGTTAAGTACATCATTGTTTTCGCAAAACCTGTTTTGTAATCATTTAATTTAACGCAACTCAGGCCCCCAAGATACAGGCACTGCCTGGTTTGGGGACCACAGTTCAAATGTCCATGCTAATTTAACTTTGTTACTGTAGGTGAGCATATTTTATAAGTGTACCATTTATCATTTTATTTTTGTAACGATGGTCCAATATACTAATTATTATTATTTATTACTAGCTGTTGCCCGCGACTTCGTTCGCGTGTTTGTTATAAACTAAAAAGCTGTCACTGAAATAAGATAAACTAACCGTCAATATCCTGCATTACCTGACCCCTTTAATAATGATAAGGAACTTGGAAGAGTGTTATGCAAGACACTGATTGTATTACCTCTTTCGTTTAAAATTCCGAAATTAAAAATGAAAGATTTTTTAATGATAACGCTTCTGTATAGGTACACGATGTTAGCGGCGGATAGAGCTACATAAAGTTGGCCATTGGAAAAGCAACTAGAAGAGAAGTGTACCCCCACAAGGGATGATGTCTGGCCATGACGTATCATAGGCTCACTGGGAATTGAACACGTTTGAAACTAAACAGACAAAGGATCGCGCACATACAAACATACAAATACTTACACGGGTCAAATACAGGATCGCCTGCTTTGTTATTATTTATTATTTGAATGACAGTATTTGACATTTTTTTATTTTATTAATTCTTAACTTTTCTGACATTTTATGATTAATTTATTTTACTGACTTATCAATGTTTATTATTGACAATTATGTACTTGGATTAAAGTGCTTTTAGTTATTTAGTTTTTATTTTGTAATATTTATATGACCTACAGATAGTTGTTCGGGGTCTGGCTGTTTGTATGTTTGTACCCACGATACAGGAGTAATTCTTAGTGTAGGGCAACGCTAAAAAAAATATTTGTTTATTCTTTGAATTGTTATATTTTTTGTCAATATTAGAAAATTTGTATGCCTTACGTAGTGAAACATGTACGTACGAAACATTAATATTGTGACATCCTGCATGTACACGCATGTTTTGACAAGCGAGCTCCTCAACTGTCCGTTAATAAATTTTATATTTTTCTTAAGTAGATGTAAGATAATTTCTGGATTCTCTACTGCTTCACTACTTATGGCTAACGTCCAACAAGCCGTCAAGACTCAACTCAACTCATTAATCTGCAGCGTTTCGTTTAATTGTTAGTACCTAGGTACTTATAATTCCAGGCGCGTGTACGCGTGCCTTGTATTAAATCTATAAAAACAAGTTTTTTATAATGGGACTTTACCCATTGCAATATTTAATAGCGTGTTGTCCTATACAGTATAGATACACACAACACACGTACCGTATTGTTTAGCAAAAAGCTTGGTTTTGAAGGTCATGACCGCTGCAACTAAACGCTTATGCACTGTTTACATTTATTCTTACACAAGTGTAATAAACAAGCTATTTGCCAAGGCTTTGCCCGCGTTGATCTTGATATTGACAAAAAACTGGCCAAGTTCAAGTTGGACTTGCACACGAAGGGTTCCGTGCCATAAGCCGAAAAAAACTTGTGTCTTGTATGTAAAATAAAAATTAAAGGCCCTTTAATTTTTCATTTAATTTTATTATGTTTTTTTTTATAGCGAGAATAGAAATACATCATCTGTTAAAATTTCAACTGTCTAGCTATCATGGGTCATGAGATACAGCCTGGTGACAGACAGACGGACAGTGGAGCCTTAGTAATAGGGTTCCGTTTTTACCCTTTGGGTACGGAACCCTAAAAAGTAGTTCATATGCGTCTCCAGGATACCGTCTATCTCTGTAACAAAATTCCTAACATCGGTTTAGCGTTCACTTTTGCATTTTTAATATAAGCTTCAGTGGGAAAGTAGCGTGTGTGCTATTCCAAACTATATCTATATTGTGCCAAATTTCATCTAGATCCATTATATATAGGTATGTATATATCTATATATATAATGGATCTAGAAACAAAACTCCATACAAACATTCGCATTTACATTATATCTAATAGTTTACTAAGATTAAGTTAGGATAATGCGTATCACAGTTGAATTCAATCTTGAACCTAATAAACCATAAAATTAGTTTAAGTAATGTTATTCGTTGAATAAGTTTTAATATGTCCATTTGTAAGTGGGTCTGTCAAACGTGAATAGTCGCGTGCGCCAATGTAAGGTGCGTCCGCCGGGCCACTAAAATGTCGCACTACATCTATTGCGTTCCTCGTTGCTAAGTGATTCATGGGAAAAATAAGTTATTTGTTTTTTTTTAGTGCGCCCGTACTCGTACAAAATGAAGCCAAAAACCTGTTATGTTTACGCTTACTATTTTTTAAATAATTAACTTCAGGTTTCGTGATGAGTTCGCAAACTAGTTTCTGGCACGTGTAACTTTTTTATCACATTAATTTGTTATTATTATGTGTTATTACATCATTATTGGACATTAACATTCGGATTATAGTTTGTAATTATATGTATGTCGGAGTGTAGAAGGTTATTTTTAATACGATGAACTTACTGCAGAACAGTGAAATTCGTAAACTGAGCAACACTATTGTTTTACTAAATGGATAATCTCTAGCTAGGAGTATCTCCAGAAAATTATATTTTTTAAAATTATATTTTTTAAAGTATGACTTTCCTCTCGAAACAATATTGGTATCTAATAATAAAATGTCGTTTAATTTCTATAATTGGCATAAATATAATACTAGGTAAAACCTAGCCCTTCCTCAAATACCTTAATTCATTCACTAACAGAAAACGAATACACCACAAGAGCTCTTTTTATAATTATAAGTAAAGGCATCGCCTATAGAAGTTGGTTTAATAAGGGTTGAGGAACTTAATTTTTTAGCACAACTAAAAAGTCGTTTAAAACTAGACAACAAACTTTAGCCACCCCCTCCGGTTCCCCAGACATACATAGCGACATACTAGCGCTCCTCCCCCGTGGTAATCCCGTGCTCCGTGGGTTTTCCTGCGGTGCTCGTGCGCCGCGACGCGCGCGATGCGACGTGATGCAAGCGGCCGTTGACCCCAGATATGCACTGATATCCCTTGCAGTGGAGCCAAGTACTTGCGACCATTATCAGCAGTTAGGTTGTGTAGTAAGTACTTTAGAATTGTTTTAAGCGGGTTTGCATTGTTTACAATGTCTGGCATTCGTATTAGTGTGTAAGTACTTTGAAGTGCCTGCCATATCGATAGTTTTGACTTGGTTTTAGAAAATATGAATTTTAGACTTCCAAATCTTAGTGAGATAAGTCAATTTTAAATATTATTTTGATTTATTGTATACCTGCCACAGTATAGTCTTTATAACCCAAAGGTTGACTGGTAAAGAATGCCCTTGATGTATTAAGTCTGCCCATGTACCAATATTGTATATAAAGTTTATATAAATAAATAAGTACCTACAGATATAGTTAACTACCTGCTCAAAAATGAAGAACAAAGTACTTAAAAAAGTAAATTAAAAGGCTTTTGTGGGATATTGATACTCTGTTGTAATTTAAAAATAAAGAATTCTGATTCTGACAAGCGTTAGTGAAATAACTGAAAACAGCTGGTCCGGACGTAATACGAGTAGGTATAGTATATTTTCACTTAATTCGACAAATTTAGGTTGCCTTAAACCATTGCCTATCATCGGAGACACGGTCAGCTGCCTTTGATAACAAAGTGGAAACTGTGGATTTTTTTTTTGCTAGCGTCCCGTGTCCAGTCAAAGGCCCCTTCTAGGAATTACTCTCCCACACCACCTCGTACCAGCCCTCCCGGTACGCGTCCAGATCGTATCGCTACCTCTTTCTCTTCGGGCGCTCATTGTATGGAGACTTTTGCCCAACGGTCACAGTGCATGCGGCTCACGTGACTCAGCTGATGGAAAACGACGATGTGGTCGACGACGGAGCACGCTTGAAGAAATAACCTATTCGCTCTTGTCTTAAAAACCCGAGGTTGCAGCTATCAGGAAACTCAGACGTTAAATCACCAGCTGGCGGAGAACAAAAGCAACTAGTTGGTCTTACGTAGAACACGTCATCTTTCAGCACGTTACACTTGGACCGGGAAAACTCTTGAACGGAAAATATTCGTCATAACGTAACATAACAAACTGATTTTCCTCACGCGACTGTTGAGACACACCTACTTACACTTCGTCATTATAAACACAGCTAACACAACAACTATTGAAACAGCTAGTGAAATCCCTGAAGTCATATGTACTTACGCATTTCTTAGTGGTTGGGAATTATTTGTTTAGGTTAGGTTGGTAATTATTATCTAGTTCCCGTATAGCCTGTAACCTTCTTCATGAATGTGGCTTTCATATATAAAAATAATTTTCCCAATCCGACTGGTAGTGCCAGAGATTATCGCGTTCAAACAAACAAACAAACGAACTCTTCAGCTTAATTTTTAAAAGTGCATAGTGCTTATTGTTCCTAAATGATATATGTATATTTGTATTCTTTTTTTATCGTGCTTGTTAGTGATCCTAAGTTTTCGACTACTTTTTTTGTTTTTACCCGTGAGAACCGTTACAATAGCTGTTGGTTCTCCTACGATTAAATAAATAAAAAAATATATATTATATTAGTATAGTATCGATTCTACATTGACGACTACTTCATCAATATATACACACTTATTACCGTTTTCGTGTCCATCCTGCAGGTGAAAATGTCACTTACGATTCCTTCGACGTCGCTCGCTAAATTAACTTTTACTTCGGTTTCTCTCGTAAACCTTCGGCGCTAAATACTGGCTGGGCGAAGTTCCAACTTCTCTATTAATGTGTTTTATATGTATATCTAGATTTATGTTTAAAACATATTAATCGAATAAACTCAAATGTCCAGTTTCTTTTGCATGCTGCAACCAGAGAGTCAATTCTACTATTTATATAAGCAACGTTCGCATTCGCAAATTTGTAGGATTGGACTTAGGTGTAAAGGACTAAGGTCCGTCCACGTCCCGGGCACGGCTCGGATATGTGTGGTTTAACCTGGCATTTTGAGGATGGTACCAGTAACGGTTTGAGTAAACCTGTCCGAGCAGACGGGACGCTAGCATCAGCCCTGTCTTTGATTTGACCCTCAGGCTCTACCTACATATAGGGCCTAGGTCTAAACTGGGTCGGTAGCCCAACAGATATCCCCGGCCACCGTAGGCACGGGCCTGCGGACGGCGAGCGTTGGGTGGCTCGCTGTCCGATCACCACCAGGCCCGGGTCGAGAGCGCGTTGTGTTTCACTCGCGCCTCAAAGAGATGTCAGCATAGAAGACGGGGCCCGCTAGGGCCAGAGCCTGCCAGGGTTGCGGAATTTGTTCGAAAGAGTCACCGTGGCCCTGGAACGCAAAGGTCTTTAGAAGGAACACGGATGGGTTTTAGTCAGTAAGAGTCTGACACGCCCTTCCGCTCCACCCAGAGCGGAAGAAATCATTTAATGATTTTCAATCCTTAAAAAAAAAGCCCAACAGATTTCTGATTCCTTGTGTACTTGTTGTAACAAGCCCATAGACAAGTTAGAAAAGATGCCGAATAAGGTAGATACCCATTCTCACGCTTTCATGTATATCTTGTCATCATGGTGTTTCTATGGTTCATCCTACAAGGGACTGGTTTTCTACATATAAAGTGCATATTCCAAGGATATCAAGGAAGTCTTCAGTGAGTAACTACGTCTTTAATGACAGAATAACTTATTAATACCTGACAATATTGGCACCCTAGTGTGAATTATCATTAACTTGAGATAAATGACTTTATTGCTCGTCATAAAAGTGCACCATTATAGGTACTAATTAGCATAGTCAGGAGTTCGCAGGTTCAGCTGCATATGAAATTGCCAGGGTTGCGGAATTTTTCTAAAGAGTTACCGCGACTCTGGAACGCAAAGGAACACGAGTTGGTTTTAGTCAGTAATATTCTGGCAGTCTGTCAGTCAGAAGTCATTTGATTTCCTACCCAAAATAGCTATTATCTAGAGAGAAAAGATAAGACAGGATAGGTATGTGCGATTGAGATTTGTTCGTAATTTTTAACCGACTTCAAAAAAGGAGGAGGTTTTCAACTCGGTTGTATTGTTAAATGTTTGTTACCTCAAAACTCCGTCTTTTATGAAACGATTTGAAAAAATCTTTTTTCCTGTGGATGGAAATACGTTCCGATTGGTCCCATAAAAATTATGTCAAAATCGGTTCAGTGGTTTAGTGTTTGGAGGAAATAGAAAATATATCATCCAAGTAAATGAAATTGCGTGTTTTGCTTTCCTGTGACTTTCCAGTGGTGTTGTAGGGTACTACTAAAAAGTGTATAATAAAAAACTTTTTGCCAAAAAAATACAACCGACATCCAAAATAAAAGATAACATACAAAGTATAAAATAACTTTAATTTCGGAAGTCAACCAAAAACACCGACTTCCGAAATTAATGTTATTTTATACTTTGTAGTATTTTTTTTTATAAAATGGTTTTTTCGATCGTTTTTCATTTGTCTATTTTTATTTTATCCTCTTGCGCAAATGCTCCTAAATAAAACTAATGACGTATTTCTAAGACCAAGTCTTGCGTCGGAAGAACTGGTTTGATTTCACTTTTTGCTTCGTGTATCCGTTCCTCTGTGACGTCTCGCAACAATTTATGTGTGGCTACGTCAAACCAACATGCCAAAGCTTAAATGACGTAGTTATCTTCATTCGATGCTGAGGGCTGGGACGTAGGAGTGCCAACTATATGACGTCAGAAACGCTGCTTGCAACTGCAATAAAAATGAGCATTAAACATTGATGCAATCAATAAACGTGATTATAAAATGATGCAAATAATACAAGATGGCGGCGCGGTGGCTTAGCGATTAAATCATAACGTGGAATCAAGTTTTTGATTTTGAATCGATGAATTTAATATTTTGTGTTTGGGTTTTTGCTTTTTTCTTTGCATTTTAATGACTTGGTTAATACATGTTTTTGACATTTGATTAATAAGTAGATAAATAGTCCTGCTAGGAAGAATGCCACTTTAAAGTGGTGCTAGATTCAAGTCCCTCCGCAACCCTGTTACACCGCATTGGGGTTGTGTTCCGTTTTCTGGTTACTGATTATTCAATATTATGCCTCGGAGCATGTTATTGCGTTGCTCAACAATAATTCTTTCTTGTTCAAGCATTAAGCCCGGACTCCACCAAAGAGGAGACGAGACAAGCGGAGAGGAGATGTTTTTTAAACAACCAATAGAATTGCTGAAAAACATCTGTTTTCGTCCCCGCTTTGTACTTCTCGGCACATCTGCGCTTTGGTGGAGTCCGGGCCTTAAGGCTCCCACAAAAAGGTGCGACGCCACCACTCGATGGCAACGCGACGAACAGTTTTCATAGAAAATTGTTGTAAGGAATATTTTCTATTATATGTAGATCACGTATGTGTTTGGGAGCTTTTAACATGTAAGTTTTAGGGGCTGCTTTGTTAATCTTGATGTTAAAATGGTGCACATCCGCAGTCTTATTAAAATGAATAATATTTGATTCGGACTAAGTATAATTATCTGGTACCCACTTAACTTTATAAAAACCGAAAGACACGCCACATTTAATGCGCAAATAACGCCTATTATAATAATGAAAAAAAAAAACATTAATCATCAGAACAACTGCAGAGTGCTGTCTAAATAATTTAATCAATCACAATTAATGCACATAGCTACAGACCAACATAACATTAAATGTAATCACTGCCGTATCTACATATATTATGGAAACTAGCTGTTATCCCGCGGCGGCGTTTGTTACTATCCGTGTACTTACTACTGGCTTGCGGCCTAGCCTTTTCATCGAACGGCGCCGTTTAATCAGCGGCCTAAATGATGTTTGTCCCGGCTGTCAATTGACGATCGTTACGGAAGTCAGAACCTATAAAAAAATCTGACTCCCGTCTTGCCAAAAGTACCGTGTTACTAATTATTGGGTTGTGGAGGCCATATAGGCAGTAGATCCACGTAAAATACTGGTATTCAGCTGAATCCGGTTTACTGGAAGCCGACTCCAAAATAGTTGGGAAATGCCTAGGCAGATGATAATGATATATTTTCATAGCATCCAATGGGAACCTCGCATTTTTCTCTGATACAAAGTGCCCATCAGATCATGAAACCGACGCTTGAATACCAATCATTCAATTAAATAATTATTTACTTCCAGAAATAAACTAACACAAATAAACAATTCTCATTTAACTTGTTCAGAAACTATGTAACAGAACATTAAAAGCAATTACTGTTGCATATGAATATTAACGAAGTTAAAAGGAAAATACTCGTTTACTTGAAGAGCCTAAACACTCGTGGGTCAATCCATTGCGTCGGATACTCAATGGTCACGAGAACAATGAGGAAAAGGCTTGGTATCACCATAGTGATCTTAAATGACTGATTAAGATTACTTGTGACATGTATATGATGCTTGGGTATGTTTAAAGAGCTTTGAGCGTACTTTTTTTTTTTTTACCTTATTTGTGGAACCGTGCATTTTTCAAGGATGCAAAATGGTGTTTAAGAGTTTGCGTTCACTGTCAGCTTCAGCTCTGCTAGTATTCTTGGGACTCAGCGTGCGGTTGTGGGATATCGTCTTTTTTTGTTGGCAACCAGGTCATTGCTGGACGACCACCAGTCGAAGTCCACGGTCCCTCTTTTTTGCCGTCTAAATATAAAACTCTCTTCCATTCATAATGGTGTAGAAATGATGATCATCATTTCGTGTCCGTGCCAGCGCAGCCAAAACAAATAATTTCCTACCATGAAAGCACAGGCTGTCCAACAGTACTTAAAAAAAAACAAACAAACATGTTTTTTTTCAGTTTTTTGTTTTGAATGTGAAATCATGAAATGACTTCGAAGAAGCCCGGGGGATGGTCAGAACACAAAAGTGTACCTCTTTGGTATTGTAGTCGGAAACGCAGTTGTTATATTATTATTTTGTGCAATTCCTGAACTGGAGTTTACATGTTTTGGATTTTTTTATTAGTAGTCAGTAGAGGCAGTAAGACTGCCTGAATCAATGAAGATCTTACTGCATTTTCCTATAAGGAAGTTACAATAGATCGCATAACAAAGGTAGTATTGTCTCCTCTGCGCAATTACAGAGCACTACTCTGTAACAACAATTACTTCAGATAACACTGCCATTACCGCAGCCCAGTGTTACTCAACATGTTTGATTTACACAAATAAAGTAGCCATGTGTATTAAGAGTGGCAAACAAGAACAATATTTATACAGCTAGAGTTCAAAAATTGTTTTGTTACTGCGACGCATATTAATTAGTTGTATTTGCCAGGGTTGCGGATGTTCGAAAGGGCATTAGGAGGAACACGGATGGGTTTTAGTCAGTAAGAGTCTGGCACTCCCTTCCGCTCCGCCCAGAGCGGAAGGAGTTATTTGATGAGTTCCCGACTAAAATAAAAAAAAAAAGTTTTATTATGAGAATGCTTCATTGTCTGCTTAGCTTTTTCTTACTAATATTTTATAGGGAGCAACGGTACTGACTTCCACAACTACTTGTGATGAAATAATATCACGCCTAAAATTCTCGATAGGGTTAGGCAGAGGGCACCTGTATAATATGATGTATACCCTCATTCCGCCAATGTAGTTTCAACTCACATATTTTAGATGCAAAGCCTATTGACATCAACTGGCCACAAATCCGATCCAATCAGATCTGATAATAAAAACCTTATAACACTTTTTCTGCCTGGAGAATCGAACCCGATGCTCATGTTCGATTAGTAGTGCTTACGATCACTGTCCTATCAAAACAGAAAATTGATAGATTACTTTTACGATTATGATATCCTTGGAGAAATACGAAGATATTTTTTTCCATGTCTTTCTTTTTGACTTTTGGGCCAAGCTTCTGGTAATAATGTCAGACTTGCTTATTGTCACAAGTTTAAACCTCTGATCGAAATAGTCTTCAACAATTCAAATAGTCTAGGATTTTAATGCTTTGCACATATTTTCATAGTACACATGATTATAGGACCTGACGGTGATATCACATTGTCATTCTTTACAGATTTGAGAGCAGAACACTTTAAACAAAGTTATGTGCTTGCTTGGGTCCAAAGCCACTACTGCTCGCTTCGGGGTGCAAACAGCTATTGAAATAAAAGTTTGACAGTCGCTGTCGGGCTGAGTGACAAGATGTCAATGTTCCACAGCGTGTTGCCACTGAGTCTAGCGGCTAGCTACCTACCCCCGGTAGGTACATACTACTTAGCTGATTCACTCAAATATTCTCTTACGTACATTGTGGTTTAACTTGGTGGTACTTTTACATTGTTTGTTTATGCTATAAAACTGTCTTAGAAATAAAATAATTATAGCAAAATAAAGCTCAGTAGGTATGTATGATATTAATGTTTATAGTTTTTCATAATTAGGTCATATATGTGTGTCTGCAATCGTGTGGATACGAAGAATAGGTTTCAGCTGGTTTGTTATAAGTGTTTTTTTTTTTTTTAAAGAATTACTGGAAACATTATGTGTAGTTTCTAGATTATCTCTTTCTTTCTAGTAGTTGTACGAAAATGTATTTTCACTATACCTGAATCAACATCACATATACATATATAGACTTCCTGACCGATTTCAGCCATGGCGGCTAATCTCAACTGAGACTAGATTATAGTGCACAAGTGTTTGTGCAAACATAGGTGCACTCACTCTTCCATCACTCATATTCCGATGGGATGGCAACCCGACACGACCGGAGAGATCTGGCGCAGGACCAACGGCTTAATGTGCTTTCTGAGGCACGGGGGTATCACACCACCAACCTCCAAATCGTATAACACGCCATATTACATAGAGTCGCGCCGGATTAAAAACGCCGCTGTAATGTAATGCGACTATCTCAAGTTCAGTCGGATTTAAATTCGGTTAAATTAAAGTACGCCGCATTGAATGAGCACTTCAAATTCGTCAAAGCGTTGCTAAGCGCAACGTGGAGCCCACATACAAACGGGCGCATCTTCGATACGCCGCTTTAAAAGTTTTAGTTACAAAAACTAGCTTCATCGTTTTAGTCAGTAAGAGTCTGACACGCCCTTCCGCTCCACCTAGAGCGGAAGAAGTCATTTGATGATTTCCCATCCATAAAAAAAAGGTTCCTTGGGAAGTGTAGGGGAGCACGACGAGAGGATTTCCCGAAATTCATACGAGAGAACGAGTATAAACGGGATATGCGCGTACAAAGTCGCGGGCAAAAGCTAGTCAATTTTAGGTACTCTTTTCTGTATGCGGAACAGGGTGTTAAAACCTCCATTGGAAATGGAGGATCCTTCGACCAGATTTGTGTTGTGACTGGTGTCCGTACATCCGTGTAATTAGCGCCAGCGGTCCGTAACTCGACCAATACTAGAATCGAGCCTCCAAATTTATTACAATGGGTAATAAATTGCATATTTGGTCCAAAACAGTTTTATGCACCATACCTGTTCAACAAGCCACAGGTATTTCGGTAATTCCCCAACTGAATTAATTCACGAATACATTGACGTCGCCAGTCAGGTCACTATTACTTATTCTACCTAATCTAACCACTTTATTCCATAGTAAGTTAACGTGACGTAAGAGTCGGCACATCTTTCATTCATCAATCCATTCATTCAATATCGTTTTCTTTTAAGTTATACAAGAGTAACTTCAATAACGCTGGGGAGTTTGTTGCGCCACTTCTTCTTCCCAGCTACAACACTAGGAAGTGGTGACGGGCGGGCGTTTTGGGGGACTGTCTTTATGTAGAACTTTGACGTTCAAAAAGTGCTGGCACTCAGCCTAATTTGAATAAATGACTTTTGAATTTGAATTTTGAATATTTAACCTCGATGACACTCGTAGGTATTTTGGAAAATGCAAAAACATGGGTTTACAAAATAGGATCTAATGCCAAGTCCACACGTGCGCTCGGCGTTTTTACGTTCATTCGAACCTATAGACCGTTATAAACATAGATGTATCGCTAGAAATCGTACCAAAATGTTGGAATTGCTTTTCAGAAGTTTTAGATTTACGTGGCCTAATTTATGTTTTATGATACTTACTCATCGAACATCAGCAAAGTGTAGAACCGCAATAAGAGAGTAAGTTCAAAATGTATGCGCCACCGGAATGCCAGGTGGCCATTCAATTACTATGTGTGTGAATGTCACTTTTTCTGGAGTCCAATCAGTAGTAGTATGCTGTTCTTGCAACAATAACACCATCTTCACGCCGTTTCCTCCTTTAGGGGTTGGCACAGGAATACATTTCTCTAGGATTTGGTTTATCTTTTAGATTATGACAGATAGCAAGTTATAGAGGTATATAGTTTACCGACTACAAATCTTAACCTGATGCGGAGAAATTATATGAAAAATTTTCAACTACAGAAGTTGAGAATTCTTCATAGAAATCCTGGTTTCTATCATTTTTTCCGAACTGCAGCAGCTAAAGTATTCAAGATTTTAGCAGATCTTGTGTTTAGCTGAGGACATAAATATAAATAATAAATATTTATAGCTGTGCCTTAATTTTTCTTGTAATTGACATTTTTAATGATAAGAATTTGTTATAATTCCTAGATAAGCTTATGGATTTGGTAATCGACTGTAGGTATATGTGACAATTGAGTTATTTATGTGAATTTTGACGACATGTTAGTACTAAGTCAATAACAATAGGGAATATGCATGATTTTTTTTTATTTGCAAAATAAAATACTTATTATAGTTGTAAAAGAAGTTTTAAAATTATAAATTATGAAAGAAGTTTTAAAATACTTTCGTTAGTGATGAAGTTATTAAACTTCAAAGTTGACAATTGGAAAGAGAAGTCCGATACAAATTGTGACAGCAAATACTATGACGTCTATACAGCGCGAAAACAGTGTTTTCGCGAGAAGGACAGGTATACTTGTTTAAAATAGTTCTATCTCGTTTGTGTTTCGGTCAATTCCGATTCTGTTTTCACTGTTAGTATAATTTTTTGCATACTTCTAGATAAACTGTTTAGATAGTAAAAAAAAATCATGAATATTCCCCATAATGTTGTATTGTAACTTCAAAAAATAATGATTTAGCATGCCGTAAGGTAGAATGTAGCGGAAACACCCAATTCTGTACCATTTCAAACTTGTACCTACATTGCTGGCAAATAAATAACTCTGATTCTGATTCTGACATCATCCACTTTAACGATTAAAAGTTCCTTTTTCGCTTTCGAAATATTGATGTCGGTACCGACTGAGAAGGTTTGCAGTAGCACAATAAAAGTGTGAAATATGAATTGTTACAACTTTAGGGACTTTGCAAACACGAGGTTTTGAAACCTGACAAGTGTACACGTGACCTATTTAATTTCATAATGATGTACTTTTTCAGTTAATCTTGGAGACGACCGAGTTTCGTTGGGGGAAAAGATCGCGTAGAACGAATTCACAAGTTAACAAGCGAAGTGCTAGAAAAAAAGTTTTTTATTTTCAACCTGAAAAGTTGTTTTACATAACAAGTATTTTTTGAAAAATATTATGTAGATACTCCTTCTAATTTCACAATCAAACTAAGAACCTTAATTACTTTCGTACTTGAACAGCGTTCAAATTCAAGATCAATATCATCTCAGCGATATCAATGTCAAAAAACTGGTTCAAACGTAACTTTTGTACTAATTCCAGTAAAAAAGTTTCTTAAAAAAAAACTACAACGTATAAAATAACTTTAATTTCGGAAGTCGGTGTTTTTGGTTGTTTCTTCGTATTTTAACACGGACTTCCGAAATTAAAGTTGTTTTATACTTTGTAGTGTTGTTTTTTATTTGGAAGTCGGTTGTATTTTTTTGTAAAAAGTTTTTTATTTTACTCTTTTTAGTGGTACACACCCACACCGAACAACACCACTGGAAAGTCACAGGAAAGCAAAACACATAATTTCGTTTATTTGAATGATATATTTTCTATTTCCAACAGCTATTTTGATTTAACAACCAAACTACTACACCGATTTTGATAACATTTCTATGGAACCAATCGGAACGTATCCGAATATCCTTTCACATGTAAGAAGATTTTTTGAAATCGATTCATAAGTGACGGAACTATGAGGTAACAAACTAGACAAGAATTGGCCCTCTGTTTTGCGCTAATTTACGAATGTGAAACGTTTTTAAAATTATTTAAAATAACCATAAAATGAAAATTAAATAGTTGTTATTTAAAATGTATGGGTGGTCACTAAGCCACTGATCACTGCAAATCACACCTCTACATCATGTTATTTAATTCTAAGAAATCATTTAGATAATCACTTTCAAGAAACACAGCATAGATCAAAGGGTGTGAAGAGAATTATAATATTAATTGCTTTCATGTAGATAATACTTGCATCAGCGGTATTGATTTACATTCTTCGAAGACTCGTAGCAAATGAGCTACGCTTTTTCGTAGCAAACATTTTTATGTAGACCTTAACTTTAACTGTATTTTAAACTAACTATAAGTCTTAGGTCACACGAAGTGTCAACTTAAAGAGTGTATGAGCTCTTGGACCACGACCATCAGCTTTAACCCCATATGGCTCGAAAATTTAAATTTAATAACTAGGTTTTAATAAGCTCTTACACAAGTGAAATTTTATAATAATACATGCTGATTAATAATACCAATATGGTTAGCATTAATAGTCGTAGCTTGTCGGGACATATTTGGGCTTGCTACGAGCTACGAACAATATTGCATAGCAAGTGCCTTCGTAATTTTGTTTTAGATTTTTTTGTGCCTAGGTTTGAATATTTTTGGTAATTTAATTTGTAAATAATACAAATTGATTGCAGATGGATTATTTGTGAAGATGATAAGTCATAATTAATGAGTTGTCAAAGTTGCCCATTTAGTTTTTCAAAATGCTGTCAGTCGTGTCTGTGAAGGCCCTCAACTCAGGTGTTTCAAACCTGTTTTTATTTGATGCGGGTTTTTCAAAATGGGCCGAGTAACCCGTCGACTGTTACAAATGACTTATATTCAAAGGATACTTTGGTTTTACGTGATTATTGGCATGTTATATAACAATGATTTATTATTATTTGTATTATTACAGTTATCTTTCAGTTGTGGTTAATTAAATATTACAATAATAATATCATTTTGCCCTTATCCCATATGAATTTGTTAACGATTTCGAAAATGGTTCAAAATATGTAAATTACAGCTTATCTCATCTTTTGTAGTCCCGCTGTGAACGCAATTAGTGTTACTATATTTACATATGTACTGATAACAGGATTAAATTGCGTAGGACAACGTTTAAATTGGTAAGTATATGCCCAGAGAATAATAAATAAAATTATGCACTTTGACATCTTGTTGACCATCCACATAATAGGTTTAAAGTAATAACCATCTGAATATAAGATAAGCATTAACTTATTTAGTCATCTCCGTCGCAGTTCGCCTTGGCGGCAAGCACTGTGTGCATTGACAAGTATAAACATTACCTATGCAAAGCGGCATGGCCTAATAAATCGCGAAAAAATTGCACTTGACTATCTCACAGTGATCTTGATTAGCGGCGCTCTGCCCACGTACCCCGGAGCAGCGCGCGGCGAGTTTATCAAACGCATCTTGTAAACAAAACAGTGCGCCAGTAGCGTGATAGTCATAAGGCGCGCTCGCCGCCTACCGCCCATTCCGCCGCGAACCGCCGGCCACGCCGCACGTACGTCGCGAACATGATCGATTACGCGCGCCCCCTGTACGACCAAAACATGCCCTGCGATCTGTACTTCCCTTCCACTTCGCCCGCGCCCGCGCGCCTTGATGACTTCCAAGTCTTTAAGAAGGGAACTGCCTCTCACATCTACGGGAACTACTACTCCAACGCTACTTACGACGCGTACGCAGAGCCCGAGATCGACAGCGCCATGAACGTGTACCACAACCTGGTCAGCTGCCGCGAGTACCCGCGGGACAACCGGGATGACTGGAAGTACAAAGTCGTGAACGCCTGGAACGAGGACGACACCGTGTCTTGGATGATAGACACGGTCCAATGCTTGGGATTTTGTGAAAATGAAATACCGTTCTACAACTTCAGAGTTAAGGGATTCGAGTTGAGAGCTATGAAGAGAGAGGATGTGCTACACAGGATGGTTCACCCGAGCATCGACCAGGTCACCTCGAGACGAATTGCAGACAGTGTGTTTGAGAAGTTGCACAATCGCCTCAGCGAGGAGATACTGCGTCAGACCTCCATTATCAGGTACGCAGATGTAGATCCTTACCACAGCCACGAGGCTGCAAACACGATGCTCGACTTGGACTCTCTGGATCACAAAAACAGACTTTACACCTCCGACTACACTCCCAACGACAGCACTCTCCTGCACCAAACTGATTCGAGTGATGACGCTGAAGATGTATTCCGCTCATCAGAGACGGCGTCCCCCGAGTGCTCGTATGGAAGTGACGGAAGCAAGTCTGGAGACGAAGATGACAAGAGAAAAATATTCAAGAGACCGCCAGGCAGGCCGAAAGGCAGTGGCAGGAAGACTTTCAAGCGCCCGAGGAGCGTCTCCGTCCCCGAGTTCTTGAGGAATCTCCTGCTCGATTCCAAGTACTGCCCATCCATCATCAAGTGGGAGGATCATTCTCAGGGAAAGTTTAGGTGAGTTTTGCAAACATTTATATATTTTTACGCATGATTAGTTACGAGGGAGTTGCAAAAAGTGAGTTGTCGTGACTTGGAGATTTGTTTACGGGGCTCACATCTCGCTGCTTTGCTCATACATTATTTATCACGTCCGAGGCACGTGGTGGCGCACTGGCCAACAATAAACTATTTTACAGCTAAACTATTGAAATTGCAATGTTCTCAGTAGATGCTTATGGATCATTAGTTTCAGTCTTACATGACTTGTATGTGTGGCGGAGAATTGTCTTTACAAGTTAATATTTGCAACGGTGTCAAGTACATTGTGTTCGAACTATTTTATTATATTTTCTTATTGGGATCAACTAGACGATGAAACTACAAGTTTGCCGTGTAACCCTCATCCTTTAAATCACCATAATGATCACAAAACCGGCCACAAAAGTCCTTGATTGTTAAGAACTATAGCTAACATGCAATTAGTCATTGGCATAACCGGCGTTCAATCTTCATTTGTGGCGAGTGATCAAGGTACGATGTAATTTCACATGCAGGGTCGTCCTGTTCTATATGCAGATGATCATCAACCTGCATAACACATAAACTCATTTATTTATCCCCTTCGACCTTCCATTAATCGTTAACTCAATTAATGTACATTTGGATGCAATGTGGATTTCGCAAACAATCATGTTTTTCTGTGCAAGAACAACGCATTGAAAACTATTCTTGGACGAAAGTTTCGAACATGAATACTTCTCGCCCACAGCGTCCGAACGGATCTCAATCTTTGAAATGTTTGGAATATTCTTAAATTAGTTTTTGTGAGTTTATAATCTCCTGGTACTCCGTTAACAATATTCTGTTCAACCGAATCGATTAATAACTGCATACAATAAGGGTATGATTTTTGTATAGTTGTATCTTGTATGACCACTTTTATTACGTTGCATTTATGATGTGTTGATATATCACATAACCAGTTCTTAATATTATTGTGGCATATCATTCCTAATTCGATTCGAAGTATTCAAAATGTCAAAAAAATTAAAAGCATTCGATTTTACCTAAATTATTTTTTATACTCAAAACGATGAAAAGTAAATTCTAACAGCGCTCTAATCATCATAAGGCCATCATTCCATTATTTTTACCCTTTTCTGTAACACTTATACAGACAACAAGCGACTGGCCTTGCTTATCTCCATAGAGGTCATTATTAAGGATCATTTGACACGCGATCGCTATTAATTAATCAGCAATTAAACCTTTACATATAATTGCTCTATAAACGATATCCCAATAATATTTCTCAGAATATTCGAAAATTGCTAAGTTTTGCATACTTTCGACTTCTTTTAGAAGTACCCTTTCTTTGTTGTTCGTATTGCACAAGTCAGGAAAGTTTGCAACCTCTTAATGTCAAGAGCAGTAGCTTTAATAGCCATTTAACGACTGTTTTATAGGGCCACTCACCTCCGGTACTCTCGCAGCTCAGTAGGAGTATGATTCGACAGTAAAACTCGTGTTATCATCGTTTAGAACTAGATTTGTAGCATTTTTATCGACACGTGAGTTTTTGCTGTTATAATTATTATTTATGGTATTTTTTCTACATCAATTATTTTTTCATGTTTGGTGTTCAGCTCAGTCATCCTAAATTCTTCCAAACCTGTTCAGTCTGCTCGTGTTCCAAGTTCGTTGGCTTTCTTATTCACTGACCCAACGCCTTTAAAAGGATCATTCAAATAAATCATCGGTTTAGCAAATATTCTCGAGTCCTCACAATAACTTATTCTGTGGTTGTGTTTGTTGTTTTTATCTGTCGCCTCAACCTTGCCGCACCGGTTCGATGCTGGCCTCGCTCAATGGTTCACATGCTGATGATTCAAATTCTCCCATTAAAATTCGATCTTATTTTTACTAGGTTTAGGTCTAAATTATCTTATCGCATCTTTTCAAACATTTTACAACTTCATTTATCAATGTATGAATCTTGTTCTGTTTCAATATGATGCTTATTATAACAGACGTTAGATTTATTTTTCTATGCATGAGAGCTTGAGAGCAAATTCGCGTTTCAGTGTGAACGTTTCGCTTTACTGGGCATTTACAATAGTTTGAACTAAGGTGTCATCAATTTTTGCATAAATCTTAATAACTTTGCACACAAACGGTTTAGTTGCAATTAATTCTAGACGACCACAAACGACTAAAAATGAACTAGAACATAAAATTACTTAAAGAAAATCTTGTAGTTCCATCTCTCTCACTCTCAACATAGCAACCACGAGTATTTAAAGATTCATAGTTTTCAGCTTAGCGTTATGTTCTCAAAGGTCATCACAGTAATATACACTAGTATTATCATTAAGTATGACTGTATGCAGTTTTTATTGCTCGTCCGAGGTGGCCTGAAGATCTCACAACCGGTTTCTATGGTCTATGTTAGTTTTAACTAGATTTAGGATGAGACTGCAGTGGAGAAGAGGTGGCGATTTAGCAGCTAGGTCATAATGAACGATGCAAAACACGTATTGAATGGCATTGCGAAAATGTTTTTGTTTTTAATGCAAGAATGTTGTAGTACATTAATTGAGCGGAAACAATTTATTCTTAATGTAACAAGTAGCGTAACATAGCATAACGACATAACCATCTATTATATCAGTACCGCTGTCGCCACACCAGTGCATTCCCAGCCTTAGAATTTAATGCGAGTTTACTTTACGATAATTAGTGCTGACTTCATGTTTACTAATCTAATGTTTTATGTGCACAACTTTGATTTCCATGAACTAATGAAGAAAATTATGATAGTTGTAAAAATTAATGATGAAAACTAAGATACGACGATGACGTAGAAAAAACCATTGAACCATCTTCTTCTACTGTTAGCACTTTTATATCTATAGGCATTAATGAATTACCTATTAGTAGTAAAATCTAGCATCCGTTTCCCCAGTTTATAAACAAAGAAGTCAGTGCAACAGTTGATAAACTATGTCAAAGATCAAGACAGGTCTGGAGAGAATACAGATAACACATTACATGTGTTGGGGAATTCCTAGCCGCAGTATGCTAACGAGGTGACCATTCACTCCGAATGAAATGCTAAGCGCTTCCAAATTGGCAGTGTCTTTGTACTGCGTTTAATTTGAGTGAATGACTCATAGGGACAATATTATTAAGATGGTATCAACGCGTACAATGATACTTGTAGTGTTGTTCATAATTGTTATTCAGATGCAACCTCAACATTTAATAAAAAAGAAAGCATTACACCAGCTTAACACATGTATCTAGATAAAATATAAAACTAGGTAGTATTATTTTGTGATGCATCAAGTAATGCACCTTCTATTAAGTTTTGATGGAAGTAACGATTTATTTAAATTGGCGTGGTAGAGTCCAATTTATTTTATCATAAATTCAGAATCATAATGAACTAACTACGTCGTTAATTAAAACAGCCCACGAATGTTACATTCAAACGTGAATTCATAATAGTATGAAAACAGACTAGTCAAAAAAATCCTAAAAAAACACATGAAATAATATAAACTAACCATAAAAGGTCACTGAATGGCAAATTTTAGTAATCATGTCAACACGCGTTCAAGTATTAAATGTTTATTGGTTCTCCGAGCTTTGCTTTTTTGTCAGTGTTATTGTGTTATTTTACGATTTGCCCATCTCGTCTCGACCTCGCAGTTTTTATGACTCGAGACTGGTTAAAGTGTTAGGAAGCAATTTAGCGTCAAACTTTTAAATGCTATTTATTTTATGATTGACTGCATTTGAGAAGTTGACTTTCATTAAAATCTTCATAATCTACAACTTCATGTAAGATAGCAAGTAAACAATGAAAATATCAATGTTAAACAAGCTCTATTTCATCTGGGTCAAAATCGTTTTTCCTTCTCACGGCATCATCACTTACGCCTTTTCAATGTTACGTCAAAGTTTTACTCGTGCCGCTTTGATAAGTATCACAAAAATGTATCTACCCACTTATAATGGAACGAATTCCGGGAACAGTGCTTTCCCACGCATTTTCCTCGGCATTTCCGAAATTTTGCCTCCAATAACCAGAAATACTGTCAAGGTAGAGGGAAATTGGTTGACCCTTCAAGTAGTCAGATTATAGCGGAACGTGTAACGATTAATTTAATAATAAAAATGGATAGTTCATTAGCTAAACAGTTTTGGAAGTTATGACCTTTTGGGATGGACAGGCGTAGACGTTTTCTGAAGCTCATAAGATTTTTGTTCAAGTCAAAACTTAATCAAACAAAAGTGCAATGCCCACCAAACTCCAAACTCCTCAAAGGACTTCAATACTGAGATTGTATGATCAAAACTTTGGTCTATGTTATTAACTAAAACTGGGGCTTGTCCTGGGGGCTGGCGTGGTGCGGTGGTACATACAGTCGGAGGGTAGCCGGGCCGCAACTAGGGCGCCCCCCCTGCACCGTAGTACTATTATAGATTTTTTCTTTTTCTTCCGGGGTTGCTACGCACCGCCAAGGACGGTGCGGGCTTCCGGTTACTTTGCTGGGATACACGTGGACGTTTCGCCTATTTTTATCGTTGAAATACCCGAAGAAAAATGTTTTGCTTACTTTTCTAAGGGTAGTTATTAACTAAGAGGTCTGAGGGATGTTGTAATTGGATACGCGGCTTGTGTGTTATTTTTGTATTTAATAAGTTGTTTTTGGTACTTTTTTCCTTTGACTGGGGGTGGATGGCATTTGTATAAGTTTTTAGTACTCGTAGTTGGAATGCGAAGAAGCTTTTTAAATATTAGATATCATAGGCTAAAGTTACTCCCTTACTTAACGTAATCTGAAGTCTTAATAAGCTCTAAAAGTTGTGTTTGGTTTCCTACATGAAAAGTACAGACTGGCTCTTCGTTTCACTTTCTGAGATTCTACATTAAACAACAAACTGTTGAAATTATACAAACTATTTTGAACCTTATTTGTTGCTTTGTAAACCTTAGTTTACACAGAAATATCTGAAAGATAACTTAGTATTTCAACACCACAAAAGTCTTACACAACATAGAAAAAAGCTCAAAAACATTAGGCAACACAAATAAAGTCACAAGAAGCAAAACAGAACACAGATTACGCAAGAAAAAAAGGCACAATTGCAGTGTGTTCGACAAAGAGCGCGAGTTTCCGCAGCCCTGCCGTCGTCGTCATGGCAACGTTCCCGGGAAGCCCACAGTCACGTGTCGCGGGAACTTGTTTCCGCTTTTCGCGTTTTTCTTTTTCTCTCGTTCCACGCGCATTTTTTCTCCCACCCCCCACTCCCGGGGGGGCGTTACTCGTGCACCCCCCTTTGCCCCCCGACAGCTCGTGTACGCGACTTAATTGCGTCTGTGAGTGTGGTCCAGAAAAATTAGAGCGCGTGTAGCGATGCTTCGCAGAATTCCTTTTTTGTTTTTTTTTCTTTTTATTTTTATTTTCGTCAGTGGCGTGTTTGGTCGAATAATAATTAATGTAGCGATAAGGGATGAATTAAAATAGGTTTTTTTTTTCTGTTAATTTTGTATAGGTATTTTATTTTGTAATTGTTTTCAGGAAAAATACTCGTTCTAGCATTCCATTCTATTGTCATGACATCATTATACCATATTATTATTTATTTTAAAATATGAGCACAGTTTTCAGTATTTCCTTAAACTATTTATATTTGATCGTCAAGTCCTCTATAGGTACCTATTGTTTTAAATAAGTTAACGAATGGTGCCAATTTTACAATGGATAAAACTGGTTATCGGGGCCAGTTAATAAACAAAAGAAAAAAAGGAGCTAGTTAAGTTTCATATCAGTATAAAGTTCTTTTTATAATTAAATCATCAACACCAAATTTGGCGTTTACTGATAAACCTTTTTAATGACGGGCTTTATCACTTTAAAGTAAAATTTTATACTTTATCAAGGAGTACAATTAAATTAGTTTTTTTTAACAATAAAAAATATAACGAGAGGTCGTAAAGGCTGCGACCCATATGTGTAAGATAAGCTCTAATCTTTTGACCTTGTTACTAAACTAAGCACTGTTTACACGTCGGAGTTACAAGCCAATTAGTACAATATTATTGTGTTTACACCACTAATTAATAATGGATAGGTATCTGCACCGACGTAATATTCCAATTTACAAATATTAATTCTCATATAAACAAGTATTAATACAATAAATAGCCATTTTAAATGTTGCGGGCAATTAGAAACTATATAAATATAAACCAAAATCATTATTAATATTGATAAACCGTTTCAACAACAATGACATAATAGGATAAAAGAGATATCGCGAAATATAATAATCTGGAAAATGTATTTTAAATAATTAAAATAATAGACTTTTCCCTTAAATAAAACCAACTGTTCGGTATTTATACGTATTGTATATCATAATGCTATTCTATTCTTATCAAATATCTAAATTAAAATATATTTATACATAAAACTCTAGACCATTGTTCATTTTTACAAACAAATGATAATTCGAGCCTATTTAATTTAAAATATTTTCTGCACATTATTTGCTGCCATGGCTATATTATGAAAAGGAAAAATGAACAAAAGAAACCCAAAAATATCTAAAACGTAAAAAGTACAAAACAATGTTGCACCAAGCACCTTCTGGCTCATTCATTACTCTGTGCCCGGTTTGCACCAAATTCCCTGTAACATTTCTTTTTCGTGAAAATCTATTTATAACTAGGGCAGCCTCGTGCTACCTACTCTCAGCATTATGTACCTTAACTGTATATTCAGAAGGCGTCATTTCGCATGTACTAGGCGTCTTGGAGCGTATATATGTATTTTTTTCTCATAGTGGCTCTATTATATTGATTAGTAAGACTCCCTTCTTCCGGGGAGGCCAGTGTCTTTTGCAAGATTTTTTTTCTTTAGCTGTCTTTGTTTTTACGCTACTGTTTTGGTAGTAAATGAGTATTTACTTGAGCTCAAGTAGAAAGGGTTGCGTTGTTCCTTTTAACATAATTAGTCGAGGGTTTCTCAGAGAACTAC
The DNA here is from genome assembly GCA_905163435.1 of Mamestra brassicae. Taxonomy (NCBI): domain Eukaryota; kingdom Metazoa; phylum Arthropoda; class Insecta; order Lepidoptera; family Noctuidae; genus Mamestra; species Mamestra brassicae. Next base: position 19,667,639 of record LR990997.1, on the reverse strand, counting down.
TTAGTCTTATAGCTGAAGAAACGTTGGGAAATTAGGAAAATGTTCAGAGTAAAAAAATATTGAGTTCAATGAACAAAGAACTTTCTAAAGTAAACTTTGTGACGTCACTCTTGTTCGAATGTCTTCAAAGTACCTAATGTGAAAGTATTCTGAAAAATGTAGATGCAGATTTAGTGTCCATCTTTATAGTAGATGGATGCTGTGGACGGATTGTTAGAAGCCAGTGAATCTGACACCAGTCTTTCCAAAAAGTACCCTGTCACCCAGTTGCTGGGTTGTGGAGGTCTGGTAGGCAGCCGCTCCACGTAAAATACTGGTATTCAGCTGAAACCGGTTTGACTGGTCGCCGACCCCAATATAGTTGGGAGAAGGATAGGCAGATGATGATGATGCTGGCGAAACGACATGCGCAGGCTGTGTTGGGCGGATACAGCTCTTAGGTAACGAAGTGGTATAATAAGTGAAAGTTTACAAGTACTTGAGCTTTATATGTTGACTTTAATTCATACAACACCAGTACTTATAGCGAAAGACAAAACAATGAAAAAATACGAACAGTTAGTAACAGCTACATGTCTACTTGTTAGGAACTAGTGCGTGCGTTAACTGCGTTAGCTATTGCATCGATTGTGAAATAATTTTCATTTAAAATAATAATATTCTTGATAGCGTTGTCACGTCAAAGACGGGTTTTTGTGTATAAAAAATTGTGATAAGCTGGTTTTTCAAAAGAACATTAATTCGATTATGATTACAATAATATTGACGCTTTATAATCACTGCACGATAACCCTGTGACAACTATTTAAAAAACTGATACACTCTCACCCACGTTTTCTTAAAACATAATCGTAGATACAAGTATTTTGCACGTTGGGATTCCCCCGCGGCTGATTTCGCACACATTCGTACGACACGCACACACACATACCTGTAGCGCGTCCATAGCTCGCACGCGCTGACGTGTGCCACAGTCACTTATGCTAATCAACTTCATTAATTTTTACTAGTTTTTTGTAACGGTATCATAAATTTACGTAACACCAAATATGTGATAAGATCATTAGAATTTAAACGTTATCCTCTAAGGAAAATGGTTTAAGTTTTTTTGCACCTGCAAAAAATTGTGAGTCACCTCGATTGAACGAGAACCAGTATAGCGAACGGGGAATCAATGCAATTAAATAACTCTGTGTGAATACCGGCAATGTATATAAAAGTCAAGTTATGTAGTTTATTTACTATGCTTGTTTGTTGTCGCATATTAAAACTACCGAGAAATATCACAACAATGTATAAAAAAGGCCGCATTTTTGTGTTGATAATCAGTTTATTAATAGCTGTGATAAAGATATCACAGATAAACGATGTGCGATTTTATCGAGTTATAACAAATTAGACATGACATTCAGACATGAGTTGTTACATAAAATTCTTATGATTTTGCTGTGCACTGAAGCGTAACGTTACAGTCTCCTTGGCTGGCATGTTGAGTCGTGGTTCATTGCTTTTTACGATGCGATTTTGTAACGGTAAAGACGATGGGAACATTCTATCTTTCCTGAAAGTCATGTTTCATGTTTTATCCGCTACGTAGGACGCAACCACGGCGGCGCGTGCGCCGAACTGAACGGACACAAAGATATGTTCACATTTGAGTATTTATTTTTATTTTTTCGCGGGTCAAAGTGACCGCTACCCAGTGTTTACGACCTTAAAGTAAAAAAACTACTCGTGTTTATTCACTGATTACATCACTCAATAGACTTTTCTCACAAACATAGTTGATAGCTCGCTTATCTTTGTCAATAATATGAATCATGCGCAGCTAAAGATAAGCACTTATATCTCTTAGTAAAGTTGTCAAGCTTTTGTTAAACTAATAAGATTAATAAGACAAGATTTTAACAACAAACAGGTTTCACACTCGTGAATTGGTTTTCAAACTTGTTTACAGAATCAAATCAAAACTTACTTACATGTGATGATGATGAATGTTAAAGTAAACACTCTTGGTAGGTACTCTAGTGTCATACCTGTCCATTGAAGCATTGCACTTTGTGTCAAGTACGTAAGTGCAATATTGACAATACTCATTGCAAGTTTTTTGTTTAATTCAACCGCAGATCAACAGAACCTCAATACATAAACCAACTGAAAAATGCGAGCTTAACACCTTATGACGCGACTTTATTGCAAAAATACGGGTCACGATATAAATACCGTTCACTATAGCAATTAAAGAGCAGTGTCTGTCCAGCGGCGCGCCAGAGTGAGACGGCTTGAGGAAAACGTGAAATAAAATAGTAAACACAACGATATCGGTATCATCGCTATCAGAATGCTTTGGAATCGAACGATCAGAGATTATGCGGCGACGTCACTTCAATTTCGACCTGTTTTCACAATGACGAGTTTTTGTGACCCCAATTTTCCATCAATCTTATCAGTAAACGTAACAGATGTAATCCGACCTTAGGGTTAAGTAGGGTCATTAAACATTAGTAATTAGTTAACTTGGTGATACTGTAGTACTATTTTCATGGAATAAAAACAGAGCGATGACGCAAAGCGGATTCAAGGTGTTTGTAAAAATGGCAGCACGTGAGTTGCGCAGTTCGAATTTTAAACAGTTGAAAATGGAACCAAGACTATACTCAATATGACTGAACTGTATTATTACTGCGACAGAGATAGTAAACGCCAATTTGTGCGGTGAACATTGTATGAACACGTTTACAATGTAATAGTACCAATACATAATATAATTATGTATGTATAGAGTGTGTTTCTATGTGTGTTCGTGTATACACACAGCTGTTTGACCAACTAATTTGCATTTTCTCGGAAGTCATCTTAATGACCAGTTTGAAGCATCCGTATCGTCGACTATTGTATTTAATTATGTTAATTAATATGCTAATATCACAATTCATGGCACGATTTATTAGATACCTAAACGTTTTGAATTTTGAATTTGACTTGATGTTTTTTTCTGTGTTTCTGAGAACTGGTTCGTTCTGATTTTTGATTTGGCAGTTGTATGACGTAAACCGAAGGCGGAGGCTTATTATTTTGAAAAACTAATGCATTATTAATTTTTAATACCTGATTCCGTTTAATGATCAATACAGACTTTTCTTAAGCAAATCATTTAATAATAATCATATTTTTTACACTAATCATTGTTTAACCAAAAACCATCTGTCGGGGACTGTAGCTAAACAAAGAGACACATAACGATAGGTTCTCAGTAACTACGAGATTATAGATTGATTGGAAGTAGCACACAATAACTAATATTGTTTTCATGATCGAAACTCTCTTAGCAGATATCTTTCCCGTAAATAAGATTTTCCCAAAAGACGGTGACTTTTTCAAACAACAGAGTCTTCCTACCAATGTTAGTTATGAAGTTGATGGACAGAGTAAAGTCATCAGTCTTATTAACGAGTGCAAGGCAAACCTTGCGGTTAACAGAAACACTACACACTAAAAACAAAACAACCTCAAAAAAGAAATCAAACTGTTCGCGAACATCTCTTGTTTACGTACGCAACTACACACAATACCTGGAACGCATTAATTCAGACATGTTCAGAATTTAAAACAATCGTACGGTACATCACTGCAGATAAAACTAAACTTTAAAACGATTGTAACAGAGGCAGAAGTTGAAGAACCGAACAAGCGTAGGTGTGTGGAGCTCCTTGCCAAAAATTTCCACCACAACTTTTAACTAATGTCCTCAGAATGTTGCAATGAAACAGCTTTTACTACACTTTGGTTAACAAATAACGACTTTCTGGATGTTCTACCTGTGAAACAAGTAGAAATTAAAGATAGACAAATGAACAGGTGGTAAGGTTCAAGACTATTCCGGAGTATTTTTAAGAGCCAGCCCTTACAAAACTGAAAATCTAACATGTGTGTTAAAGTGGTTTTATAAATTCTTTACAACATGTGCAAGATGATTCACGAAATATAAAAAAAACCAAATTAGAATCAAGGATCAAACATGGTCGCCCTAAATAAACCTACCAAGTTTCGCGAATATTTCCAAAATCGACGAAGTATTTCTCAATCGAAACTTCTAAAAAAGGTCATTAATTAGACTTAGAATAACAGAAAGTTATTGAAACGTCTACGTAATTAATTGCTTATAACCAAAAGATTTAGGACTTAATGAAAGTGTTGGTGTATCTGCCAATATGGATAAACTAAATTTTTCCACTCATATAGAAGTGGATAAAGCATTGAGTAATGGTATAGACGCAAAAATAACAGATTACTGCATTGCTTCTATGAAATGATAAGATATGGCAATGCAAGCATTAAGTCATGTCAAAGAGGGGTTATACTAGTTCTTATAATCCGCTGCTTTAGTAAAGCAAACCTCCTAAAAAGTGGCGCAGAAATAAGAATTCTTTGAGTATCCAACATTTCTGTTCGTGATGAAATAGTAGAACAAATAATAGCAACAAAACGAAACATTTGCATCTTACATTGAAACAACAAAACGATATAATAGCTATTGCACACTCATTTGAATTTTGTAAATGTCCGTTTCTATCATATAACAATGAATTCGTAAGAAATGGATATGTTACTTAGTCAGATTTAAATACCTAGCATATAATGTTTACAGATACATTTTGTTTGAATGTCACGTCCACAAAACTCGGAGATATTTATTAGATAACCCTAATGATTCAAGTCGTTAACACTCTGATAAGTCTGATGTTATCAGCTATCTACTAGTTACCGACCCTATGATAAAGGTTCATACTAATAACGAACCGGTCCTGGGTTAAACTTCCGAAATTCTGCTATTCGCAGCTGTACAATTTCTGGAAAGCCAATAGAAAAATATAGCCAAAAAAGGTGGCAGAGGAAGAATGAAAGTGAAGAGAATTCCAATCAAAATTACTCAATACATTAATGCACCATTGGTAGCACTAATTCTATGATTTTCAAAACTATTAAGTCATTGTCCGAATTAAACGGGTAATTATTAATTAATATTTAAATCATATATGCAATTTAAAAGCAAATACCCAATGTAAAACTCACTTTGCTCGTTAAAATGTGGATAATATTTGAATGCGTCAGCATTACTCAAAGCCACAAAAGCTCATTGACGTACTGGGTTTCATGCTCACAATAATAATAACAATTTTATTATGAATTAATATTATGGCTTGGCTCAGTCGCATTGATGACACCTTGAGTGTCATTCCCAAAAAGTTTTGTACAAAATTTTATATTTCAAACGGGTCAAAGCAAAAACGATTTTGGAAAGATATCATGTATAATTTGCATGATAATTAATCACTTGATCAATTCTCCCTAAAATTCTTATACATCGCAATAAATGGATTTAAAAATCTATAAACATTAATAACAAAATATAAATCCAAGCACCACAATTCAAAGTGGTACCTATACGAATATTTATTGCAAGGTTTAAACCAAATGTGAAACCGGTTGTTGAAACAGGTTCAGTTTATGATTTTGAAAAAAATAATGATACACACAATGTTGCTAAGGTAACCACACCAACCAGCATGCTAATGGCTTACCTGAACAAGTTTGACGTAGTCTGTATGCAGTAGCATCAGTCAGACTGGATAGCAACACAGACCGCGATAATAGAATTAACGAATTCAATGTAGTTTTAATTAAAAACATTGATTCAACGGGCCTTACAATCACAAAAGGTTTTCGGAAGCTGTATCTTTTACAAAAACTACAAACAAATGTGCCAATTATACCTATTCACACGTAAAATGTGTACCAAGAATCGTGTACAGTGTGCAAATTAATAGTAACATTATTGAGATCGGTACCTCCCCGCGGGTATCTCCCTTCCACTGGTTACAGATGTGAAACAAAAAGACAATTTCACAGGTAATTCACTCTATGTGCACGCATATATTTGCATTTTAAACGCACCGGTGGCCAAGGCAAGTCTGCCAAGGCTTTTATCTGTCAATGCACCGATATGATTATGAAAAAGGTATAGAAGAATGAGGATAGTGAGGAAACTTATTAGGTAAACCCTACATTTCACATCTTGGCGTATACCTTTTGATTCTACGAAAGTTATTAGTAATTTCTCCAAAGGGCCGATGGTTTATAAGGCCAAGGAGAATGAAGAGAAAGCTTGTATGTGATGGCCTGCATGATGTCAAAGATGAAATGTTTTGTAGAAATTGCGGAGGCAAGGCTTCTGTGTTCCTCATAATAGATAAAACATTTGATAAGCCGTGTTAGATTAGACAGACTTGAACTTTTTAGTACGTTTAAATGTTTTGTTGCGGGTTTAAAGCAGAAAAAAGATACAACGCAATACTAAGTAGTACATAAGTATACACAGATACCGACACATCAAGCTCAAGCCCCTGATTTGCATACACAGCAACAAAGGACGAGCACCATCAGATAAGTTTTGGTAAAAAATATATAAAAAAACCAAAGGAGGTCTCGGAAACTTGTTTACGAAAGTCAGAGTCACGTTTTGCAAGTTTACTTGTTCGCGGGGGATACATCCGAGAGGGGGGTCAAACAGGTTACTGTTTACATGTACATATACATGCTATACACATATTATGTGTTATTGTGCGTCATTTAAGTCCAAATGACTCTTAAATTGACCAAATTTTGGGTTCCTGTTTTGGTATTAAATATATTCTGCGAAATGATTTTGCTGTGGCCGATACCTCGAAATGGACACTTAAAATCGTTTTTTAATGTATTATTTGAATGCAGTTTTTCCATAACGTTTTGTGACTTCGTCCGCTCATATTTCTTCTTCAAAATTTGCATCCTGTTCAATCGTGCCTCAATATCCTCAGTAACATCGCTCCAATCATCCTCGCAGTATTTTCACCGTACGTTTGGTATCCATGCGTGTCACGTAGGGTCACAGTCGATCCTTGGCCCAACTGATGCAGCGATACAACACAAGGCCGCCAGCCGGCCTCGTTCGTACGCAACGAGCATCCAAATTCGTATGAATCACAATTTTTATAGTTCATACCACGCTTATACAAGGTTAATGATATAATACATTTGTTGGTTTTTCGAAATGACATCCTATTGTTTGAAATAAAAGAAGAAAATGCCGTACTGCATTGAAGAATTACTCCAACTTTACACATTGTTTTCAATAGTCAAATTGATGTCCTTACAAATGTTAATGATACATGCCAAGTTGCAACACGTTCCAAAACATAATTATCGTTATTCAACACAGCAACATGTCTGACAAATTGATACGATTAAGTGTTCATAATAATTATGCAGCTGCATTTCCTGTTATATTCTAAGAGGAAGCTAGACCGTATAACTATGTTTGGACCAACATAACGAAGATTTAGGACAATTCGGAAAATCTTAAGGAAAAAGGTATCGATGATATAATATTATCTGCCACACATTTTTATCAATTCATTCATTCAAGTTTGTGGGCAACAGCGATAGGCATATCTATCTATTTTTAGATAAACAATAAGTACTAAAGTCCTACGATTAGATTACAAAAACACAAAGTAAATTAGCCAATAAACTTCAAACAGCAATGTCGGAAGCGAAACAAATGATCAGTTATTATTAGCTAAGGTTCGGTGTGGCAATCGATCAGGATGTGGCATTGTGACCCAATGACAGACCACTGTAGGAGAGAAAAAAACGCAATTATAACAGATGAGTCGAAGAAAAAACGGCTTCGGACACGCCACGCCAATGCCACGGCTGTCTTCCAACAGTTTTATGGAGAGCTATAAAATAGATGCTAACACGTAATTCCCTTTGCGATATCGAATCGTTCAGTAATTTGCATTCGACCTAGACTCTCAATGTTAAACGCTCTTTAACGCAAAAGGAAAGTTATAAATAGAACTTTTTTGCTGATCAAATATCCACGATTGGAGTCGATGAACTAGGGATGCATACCATTGTTTGTGTTTACACAAAAATTAACTTACTAACGATAACAATACATATTGTTTATGTCTCCTGCCTAAACAATGTTTAATAGCCGCTTCAAATAATCCAATAGTTAATAAAATACTATTACCTAATGTGCAACACAAACATAAAGATAAAGGTCATAAAGCAGGAGCAAAAGTTAATGCTATAATAGTTGAGCAAATGAATATGATCATTAAAATAAATAGTAGGCCACATTGAACAGTTAATCATTTGTCACAACACATTGTTCGGTGGGCGCATTACTACGACGCTACGCCTCAGTAGATAATTCCTAGTATAATGTAGTATGAGTATATTATATTAGATCTTGCTTCGGCGTCTGTATTGTTGCTCGCTTGTCGGTCTCCTCGTCACGTTTGCTAACTATGCCGATAATGACTGCAACAAGATATCCTTGACTCTGCACACAATTATCTGGACACTTTGCATCAGAACTTGACACGGTTGCTTATACACATACTTTTATGCTACAACAACTATTTAAGTCTAACCAATAAAGGCTGAGAATTCATTTAATGAGCATTAAATTATATGACGAGCTGTGTTATTATCGTTTCCAGTTGAACTTGACTTGATTATAATTGTTTATTCATCGATGTTACATAAGTACTAGATGATCGTCTAATAAAATATTTTAGTATTCCATAAAACTAATAAAAACTGCACATGATAATGATAAATGACGACGTAGAGCTCTGCGATGCTAAGGTTGCAGTTTGGACCTTGATGCTGAGTGTCAAAGATTTATTATCCTTTGGTTTCTTGAATGTGGGTCACGTACTGACAAAGGTTGCTTGTCTTCAAGCCCTGGCGGCACACTTCCGAGGAGTGTAGTCACTACAAAGAGGGTGTCGTGCTCTGGCTGACAATTAAAAATATTTAACTCTTTCCGAGCTCACCAATGAATCACAGCAACCGACACTGAAGATAATGTTGTATTTAGTAATTGCATTTCCAAGGAATAAACTGACGTGGCCTACGACTGCGCGACCTTAATTATGAACTTCAATCGATGCACAAACCATAAAAGCACAATAAACCTTCAAACAAGATTTAGAACATAAAAGTACTTGGGCTTCATCGTTTTGCAATCGGTTAGATGTTTGCAAATATAATATATAGATCCCACACAATAACACAAAGCACGTGTCTTGAGACAACGTTGCAAATGCATTATTCACGGCGCATTTCGTTAACATAAATAGAATTAGACTAACAAAACATTTTTCATTGCAGGTTCGTGAAGCCAGACGAGGTGGCGAAGCTGTGGGGCCACATGAAGCAGAACGAGAACATGACGTTCGAGAAGTTCAGCCGCGCCATGAGGTACCACTACCGGCAGGCGGTGCTGGTGTCCGTGCCCACCGCGCGCCTCGTCTACCAGTTCGGCCACAAGGGACCCGACTTCAAGACCGACAACCCCAACTTCGTCAAAGTCAAATCAGAAAACCTAAGCGATATGTCCTACTCTTAGTTTAAATTAAGAAAAAAATAGGTTAAAAATTTGTTGAAAGTCGATGCTCAGAGTAAGATAAACAGTGATATGTCGAAGGTTACGTGCGAGTATAGTGGAATCTTGTCCTTGGAGAATGTGGATTGAGGAGGAATTCAAAAATACAGTAATAGTAAGTAAGTCTTTGAACAACTGTAGAAGGATATGATATGATATGGAGGAAATGATTGTTGATGTATTGAGAAGAGATAATTAATTATTTATCCAGTAGAGAATGTCAATTGATTTTTCCAAAAAATCATCGTTGTATCCAAGGACACTATTGAATGAAATGAATAGTTATAATCAGGTTAATTGAAAGAAATGGGATCACCTCCAAGCTTAGAAGGTCTGAGTATGGTCCTGTTGGACAGTTGTGTCTCGACCATCGAGTTATATATGAACTGCTTTGGCATTTTAACAAGATTTTTGATGTAACTAGATCTATGAGTATGGAAGTTGTTATGGATTGTAATAGTTAGTACTGTATTGAACCCTTCTTTGTACTTAATTATATATTCTTTCTTTCTTATGAAACCAATTTTACTATTACCTAATTGTTCTAGACTTACAGTCCAAATATTTCAATGTAGTAAAGTCGACCATAATTTGCAATTGGAGGTGGTCTCAAAGTTAGGTGTTTTTGAAAAGTTATATGAATGTAATTAGCTAAGATAGGCTCAATGTTCGAATCGAAATAGTTTCAATGGTTGTACTCGTGGATGTTGGATCAATTACTTGTTGGATATACATAATTGGTTGGATACCGATCTGTTGGATGACGATCGGTTGGATGCCGATCGGTTGGATTGTCCCGTCAATTAACTCGTACCTACTCGTTGGTATGTCCATATTATTTTTTTAAGTAATTTTATTAGTATTTTATTCTCGATGTACGGTTGTACTGTCGAACAAAAATTTTGATGGTTGTTTACGTAGAAACATTACGAATTTTTGATAAAGTATTTTTAATTGTTGTTACCGTATGATACGTGTGTGTAATACGTAGTGTGTTATGATAATGCGAACATTCCAATTAATTTATAAAACCTAGTGTTAAGTTGTTTAGTGTCCAGTTACTTTATAATAATGTTAAGCATATTTCGAGTTGCCATATGTATTGTATACGTAAAACGATAATGTACTTAATTTCATAGTTTCTTTAAATTCATGTCATTTCTCGAGCTCTAATATTTTATGATAAGATTCATCTCTAACTGTAATTTAAATCAATTTTATACTGTTGTTTAAAATTCCCGTCTCAGTGTTAGTTTAAAATTAAAAATCTTAAGATTAAAATGTACGCGTTCGTGCAAAATAAAAATAAAAATGACAAAAAGATCTGCAGGCCAAAGATTAGTTTTGATGAAAAAGAGTTTTATAATTTAAGATTTAAAGAGTAAATAAAATACATGTTTTTGACAATTTAATTTTAATATTTTCTAGTATTTAAGTTTGCGACTCTCAGGCACACGCTGTGATGTAAGATAAAAATTAAACATTGTTTTTTTCTGTAAATAGTTCCTTTCAGTTGTCATCACTAACAAATCTCCAGAAAAGTGTTATAGCCATATATTTTTAATATGTATTAAAAAACAGAAATATTAACGAATTAACCTTTCATTCTTGCACAAAAACTAATATATTTATTGAAGTACATATAATTATAAATATAAGATTGATTTTATGATATTTTATTTACGTATCGTTATATAAAGTGACAGTACAAAGCCTGTGTCTTAACAGAACAACGATTTTAACTCTCTTTACAATATAATAGTCGGATCATTTGAATTTATTAAGATCTAAGTTATGGCTAGTCTATTGTAGTGAAACTTGATATTTTGCGTAATATTAATGTGGACTCACTTTGGGAGACGTTTGCATATTTTTTTTTTCTTTGAACTTTTTACCTACCGCATTTCTTTCTTATAATTATGTATGTAGATCTCAGTAATACTGGCTGATTTAGTTTTTAACAAAACATTTATACTTTAATGATATTCAATCAAGCACCACAAAGGAGACAATTGAATAATTTTGGTTACTTAACTAGTTTTTAATTTCATTCGAAGCTATATCAGCCCATATTGTTTCAGTCTCTCAAAGTTGGACCATAGTTAATAGTTTGAGCTACAAAGGTGCATTATTCCAGTTATTAAGTATTTATAGGTGTTAAACATTTTGTTTCGTATTATGTTCATTTATTTTAAGATATTTTTTCTTTACTTTTAAGAATGATGTAGTTGTATTATCGTACAATTGATGAAAAGACAGATTTTATGTATTATTTCATAAGAATTATGTGAAAAATAAGAAGAGAAATATACGATTTATGAATGTGAATTAATCCATTGTTTTAATCGAATCCTCTTGCAAACATATACAAAATAGAAAGTCTGAAGAATCACCGTTCTAAACATTCATTCCATTTACTTAACGCTTTTGGTAGAGTCTATGTAGGTAGTAGGTACAGCCTAGCTTTCATATTATAGGTACCCCGTAATTGTTTAAACCAGAATAATTGAACTATTCCATCTCAATAACTGTGACGGTGGCTGCCGGAATCCGAAAATCTGTATTTTCAGACACATATCTACAGAACACAATATAGGTACCCAATTCCGTCAACGCTACATTTTTCGAACCCCTGAGAGTAATAACAACGCTCCCCTACGGCGTCAGGGGTAAAAAACCTTCGAAATTTCTGGATATCCTAAAAACTTAATTAACCAGCTGATAAATAAGTTAATTTGAGGTTTCCCTAAACAACGTAACTTCCTTATAGTTCTGCACAAGGAATGTTTTTGTATTGTGGTCATTATCCAGAGCAACACTTCATACAAACGTTTTAATTGGATTAATTACTGCTGAAACTAAAAACCCGTAGGTGTTTAATTAATACATGTATATAATATATTTACCTAGTACATAATAATTGCATGTTTTCGGGAATTTCTGTAACCGCAGCGATACGGACAGACGTCATTGGTCGGTAGGTACCATGTGACTTTGTTCGTGTCATGCAAGTAGGGAATGGGCTTTATACAGCGAATTGATAGTTTATGTTTGTTAATAACACATACTTATTATGAGTATTTTTGTGCTAATAATATCAGCTTGTAAGTGCCAGGAATGTGCCTAGGTATAATACTACCTATGAACCAAACCAACCCAAAAATGCTCTGTTTCTCTTCCCGTAACAAAGGTCAAACCCCTAATTTATAGAACTTTGGTCTGATTGGCCGGCTCGATGCTTTTAAAAGCTTCCATCAACCCTTTTAGGAAAATTTGTTATTTTCAAAAGAATTTAGCCAATAAAGTCAGAACGTAATCTTAGAAGTTAAAATACAGGTAGAACAGTTGCTGAGAGCTGAAATTAACTCTAATAAGTTAACAACTGACTGACTGTTATCTAAACAAGTCATCTGTCTCCACAACAATAGTTTAACAAGGACTTGCATTATGTCATTGGTAGTGTGAACATTGCAGTCTGTGGCGCCATCTCTTATCGAATAGCAATATTACGTCATGTTTTGGAACGATTTGATTATTCGACAATAGATGTCGCTCTCAGTTTCATGTCTCTGTCTTTGATGGAGTTCGTAATAATTAACATAGATGGCGTATTTGGCGATGGCGTGTGTTACTTTGCGTACATACTGCAAACTTTATTTTTCATATTTAGTGAGGATACCCTTAAGTTTTTTTTGGTGAAATGTGATGCATTGTTTTGCATTTTATTGATTTGTAACAAGTCGTAGATACTGGTTATTTTCCATTGGAAACGACGCGAGCACTAGCTTTTGATGTTTTATAAGTGCCCAAGTGGCCTATCTATCTATACTAATATCTATGTATGATTGCGAAGAGTTTATTTGTTTGAATGCGCTAATCTCTGGATACCAGTCGGATTTGGAAAATTGTTTTTGTACATGATAGCCACATTCATGAGGGAGGCTATAGGTACGGAAACGGGAAAAATAAGTGAAAAAAAAAAAATAAGTAAGTACGTATATTTCTTTTTTTTATTTTCAATTTGCTCGGCCTAAAGCCTAGACTTGATTAAATGACTAAACTTATGCCAAGTTTGTGCCTTCATATGAAAACATTCCTCGTTGGCTGAGTCGGATTTTATTTTTTCTATAGGTACCTAATGTCCAGTGATCGGATAATCGGGCGCTAATATACTTAAACTTCACTTTTATTACCACAAAAGTATAATACGGACATGCTTTTCAAAATCCCGGATCCCGGAATCGTTCAAAATTCCTGAGATTGCTAAAAATCGTATACTAAATATAGTTAGAACTCTCATTTTTTATTTTTATATGTATTCCATTTGTTTTGAATAAAATACATTTTACAAAATTGTTCAATCTCGGGAACCCGGAATTATTTAGATATTATAAGCGCTCGATTATTCGATCACTGACAATAAAATTATATTATAGACAGATAGTAGGTACATATCTATGGGTTTTACTTAAAAGGCATAAACAACAATGACGATTGTAATATATATCTACAAACACAATTCATGGGTTTTAATGAGTACTTACTTAACTTTGCTACGCTCGATACCATATTTTACTTACGTCAATAATATATTACTGTTACCATCCCCGCGATATTTAGCGTTAATAGGCACGCCACTATTGTAGCGATAAGGAGGGGACTCTTTGAGAAGTGGTTAGAGAGGTGCGACGGCGACCTCACCTTCCGCCTGGTGCAGGTACTCATCCCACACGGTTGTTTCGGGAGCTACCAGTTTCAGATTCAGCGGCAGGACACGCCCGGATGTCATCATTATGTGGATCGCCCGGAGGACACTGTGGAGGTCTGCCCTGCTTGAGAAGAGCACCGCCGTGTCCTCGTCGAGGCGATCGGCAGCGGCGACCTCTCGCGTCCGGGTCTAGTTTAGGGGAGATACAAATCCCAGCCGCCGCAACAGAAGAAGGCGCCCCGGGCGGCGGGAGTCGCAGGCCATCGTAGGCACGGGCCTGCGGACTGCGCTTTGTGTTCCAGGCGAACCTCAAAGAGATGTCAGTATAGTAGACAGGGCTGCTAGACCCAGTGCCTGCCAGAGTTGCGGATTTTTTTCGAAACACCGCGAGTCACCCCGGCCCTGGAACACAAAGGGCATTAGGAGGAATACGAATGAGTTTTAGTGAGTAAGAGTCTGACACTCCCTTTCGCTTCGCCCAGAGCTGAAGGAGTTATTTGACGATATCCCATCCTTATATATATATATATATCCCACCCAAGCGAATATAATTGACATCTGCATAGAAGAGGAGTTTTCATATTTATTTGATTTGATTATATTAGGGAAAACAAACAATTGTACATTTTGTTTTACATCTAAGTACCTATACAATAAAGTACCTAAGTTAACGTACAATCAACAACTTTTCCACATATTACTATAACTATTATTTACTCACACACAGTATGGATGAAAGGTAGGGCTTATTTTAATATTATACTTAATTATTAGGTTTTAAGTGTATTAACTAATTCTTTTTTAAACACATTATGACATAACGCAAATATGTATGTCTATCAACATCACGATTTAAAATCATCGTGTTGCCTGTCTGCATACAAATGTTTCAGGATTTATTTATTTTATGATTGATAGGCTCGCGAGCTCGTGGCTAAATAATAACAGCCGCACGGATCGATCTTCAAGGTTTAACAACGTTTGCAAAGGTCGGTCTGTGGATGGGTGACCATCTTAACATACCGAGACTCCTCCGTGCCTCGGAAAGCACGCCAAGCCGTTGGTCCCGGCTGTCATTTGTATATCTTTGGCAGTCGTTACGGATTGTCAGAAGGCAGAAAATCTGACTCCAGTCTTGCCAAGAAGTACTATGTTACCCAGTTCATGGGTTGTGGAGGTCTGGTAGGCAGCCGCTCCACGTATAATGCTGGTATTCAGCTGAATCTGGTTTGACTGGAAGCCGACCCAAATATAGTTGGGATAAGGTCAGGCAGATGATGATAGGTTTGCGTTTGTCCATTATCCAAATTACTAAAGCCATTTCCATCTACCCTTTATCAAAAATTAAATGTAAAATCAAGGTTCAAAATTGGCTTCAACCTCTCGATTATGAAGCAGCCGAGGGACTCTTAGAGGTTATCTCTTAGAAAAATTACGCCACCCCTACACACGCTTTTCATAAACGTATACAAACTTTTGGACCCACATTTAACACATACCCATACGAATTTTTGCACCCAATCTTAACCCACACCTACACGAACTTTTGCACCCAAACCTAAGACACTCTTACACGAACTTTTGTACCCAACCTTCTTTCTGATTAGTGAAGCAAATATGTCTTTAAATTGTTTATTAATTTTTGCAGCAAGTCTAAAATATCGCTCTGTGTTTGTAGTATAGCAACTAATCTGGGTAGTTGGGAGGCCTGGAACCCTGTAACACAGGTATTCCTAGTACAGGTTCCAGTCTCCACAACATCGATGATGTAATACCGATTGAAAGCATGTACTATATTTTATAAACTGATTTATTGCATTATGTGATGGAGATAAATAAAGGCTATTTATTATTTTCTCAATTGCTAAGCCTGAATGACCCGATGGCTTGCCCAGAAGTAACCTTTTCATTGTTGACTGAAAGACCCCACATCCCAGGCTGTTACTGCCAGGAAACACAGACTCAGACAGAAAGCTGCTAAGATAAAATGATTTTCCGTAAGCTAAAGATATTGTTAAATAAAAAAAATAAAAATTGACGAGCGTTTTCGAAATATCACGAGGTCAATTCCTTGCATTTTGACTTTTAAAAGTCAAAGTCAGGCCTTTTAACAGGTTTATTCATAATAAAATAAACAGTTTTAAGGGATTCTCAATTCAAATTCTCTTTAGAAAGTTTTGAATAAAGAATCCGGTAATAAGATATTCTAATTATTTTTAAGAAACGTTCGCTTTGACATAAAAATCCTCAATTTCCATACAATTTAGACAGATTGCGACGAATGTCGAATGTTGCTTAAAATTTAGTAGAATTGGCCCTTAGTATTGAAGCTAAATATCTTCAAAGCATGATACAAAACGAGCATTCATGCAGTCAGTATGTGGAAACAAGCACGAACACGCGCATGTTACCTGGATATTAGGACACGGTGTATCCTGACCGTAAAATGCTCGTTGCGAATGTTACATAACGACCTGTAACACCGGTCAGTACCCATCTTAATGGAATGTTCATCATTCACACGAACAGCATGTACAGCATTCTGGGGGTCATTAGTGATAAGCCGTGTTGCACCATCATGGCGCATTGGGTGCATGTACATGTGCATGTACCCGGTGCGTCAGGTGAGTGCAACAGATATATGAATTTAAAAAAAAAAACTTTTAATATTGTTGTACTAACATAGTTCATAAGTTTGTATAATACTAAAATGATATGGATCGAGGTCTGAATGTGTGGAGATGTGTGGAGTATCGTCATCGAGAATGGATAAAGTGAGGAATGAGTTCATTAGAGGTAGCTTGAAAGTGGCGCCAATAACGGAAAGATTGAAAGGGAACCGCTTATCTTGGTATGGTCATGTGAAGAGGAGGGATGAAATGCACGTAACTAAAAGAGTTATGAATATAAATGTGGATGGATGGACAGGGTGAGGGAGGCCAAAGAAAAGATGGATGGATTGTATTAGGAGTGATATGAAAGAAAAGGGAGTTAGTGATAGCGTGACGGCTGACAGGACAGAATGGAAGAAAAAAACGTGTTGCGCCGACCCCAAGTAACATGGGATAAGGGCAGGAAGATGATGATTTTTTTGTTACTATCTGGAGTCTCACGAGTGCAAAACAATATGGTGCAGTTCCGTGAATGATGCAGCACAAAGATAAAGCCTTGATAATGCCCATTAAGTAGCTGTTCCAATTAGGCTGATGAAATTTTCATTAATTTCACGTGTACCTAATTATTATTTAATTCGTAATCGTAATAATATCATAATCAGGCACTTGGAAACTAAGTGATTGGTTTGTTATTGTTATTTGATCAATGAAATCGCTTAATCCATCAATCGATAAAATCTATGACTGTATTTAAAGCGATGACTTGCAAACATGAATGATTCACTGATTCAGTTGAAATGCACACAATATGAACTTTTGTGACTGAATGAAAACAGAAAATACATCTTTATTTATAGATTACAGAAAAAACGTTAAGACGCCCGTGGTTGAAAATAGCATTTAAAAACACATATTCCGACGAAACCCTTTGTGTGTGAGTCCGACTCGCACTTGGCCGGTTTTTTAGGACGAATTTCAGAACCTAAGCAATGCAAGCCAAGATTATATTCATGATTAATATGTCTGATTAAGTGTTGTCGTTGACACCAAAAAGCATAAATGTGGACTATACACATAGTGTCTAGGAATTCAATAACTGGGGCCAAGTACTCTTTCCGTATGAAGAAAGACAATGTAGTTGCAAAATGAACGGAAAATACCTGAAAGCTTTTCCAGATATTTTCCGTTCGTCTTGCAACTACTTTGTCTTGCTGGCCCAAAAAGGACATATCCAAAACTGAGTGCCCATTGACATTATTATATACCTAGTGTGTACTCTGTAACAGGAGAAGACGCCCCGGGCGTCGGGAGTCGCAGGGCGATCCACAGCCACCGTAGGCGCGGGCCTGCGGACGGCGAGCGTTGGGTGGCTCGCTGTCCGATCACCACCAGGCCCGGGTCGATGGCGCGTTGTGTTTCACGCGCGCCTCAAAGAGATGTCAGCATGAAAGACGGGGCCCGCTAGAGCCAAAGCCTGCCAGGGTTGCGGAATTTGTTCGAAAGAGTCACCGCGGCCCTGGAACGCAAAGGCTTTAGAAGGAACACGGTTGGGTTTTAGTCAGTAAGAGTCTGACACGCCCTTCCGCTCCACCCAGAGCGGAAGAAGTCATTAGATGATTTCCCATCATTAAAAAAAAAAAAAAGTGTGTACTCTGTCTTTCAATTTATAAAAGCACACACCCGTGAAAAATAGTATTTCAAACTCAAACTCAAAGCATTTATTTCAATTAAACCTTTTGAATTATCAAGGT
This sequence comes from Mamestra brassicae, assembly GCA_905163435.1. Classification (NCBI taxonomy): domain Eukaryota; kingdom Metazoa; phylum Arthropoda; class Insecta; order Lepidoptera; family Noctuidae; genus Mamestra; species Mamestra brassicae. The sequence goes on along the minus strand of LR990997.1, from coordinate 19,649,060 downwards.
CGGTCTGTCTAAAGAGATGAAGCTGTTTGCACGTTCCAAAGCGTAGATCTCTATGGAGAAGAACGCGTAAGAAACTCCTCGGACACTCTTTTAAATCAATGTTCTTTTACTATGATATGGTTACATCATTCGTATGATAATTAAACATACAGTCTTTCTACATTGTTCTCACATATGTATATGTGAGAACGATGTAGAAAGACTTGCACGATCAAACGTCCGAAGTACAAAAAAAAGCAACAATTCAAAGAACAAATAATTAAAATAAACGGATGAGAGATGACCAGTCCTAGCTGATGGTGGTCGCTCAGCAATATGACGCCTGCGCTAGCACCATTCGGCTCAACCACTTTGTTAGGCGCCAAATGATGCACTACCTTGAGCCAGACTTTTAAGTGAGCATGACACTCCAAACGCCAGGGCACATTCAAGTCAAAGAAAATTATACAATGCTAAATTGATTGAGTCTATGCAATGAAAATTGGATGCTTTTACAATATATATTCAGTGGGTCTTACAACTGCTAAATGATTAGTTTGTGGGCCCTAGTGGCTGTGGAGCAGGACCAGCATTGAGCCAAGCATTTTTATCTTCATAGTGCCTACATAGTGTGCGTTTAATACAAGAGAATTATTAAGTACAATTTCACGCCTGTCATCAAGCGGCTCGTTGGTCTAGGGGTATGATTTTCGCTTAGGGTGCGAGAGGTCCCGGGTTCAAATCCCGGACGAGCCCAATCATTTTGTATTTTTAACCGACTTTAAAATTAAAAAGAAAGTTCGCAGTTCTGAACGTTTATTTTTTCATAATTTGTTTTTTTTTTAAAGACTTGATATTTCTGAGAATCTCACCATATTGTGACTCCAAATACTGCGTACAAACCACCCTTTTTTCAGAAAGATAAAAATATCCCATCAAAAAATAAATGGAGGCCAAATTAAATTGATACAACAATGTGTTATTATTGGTTGTTTATGTTTTATAAATAATTAAAACGATAATTTAAAAGCATCCTTCTCCTCCGAGAGAAAAAGTTTTTGCTAATATAATTTCGTAAGGCGCTAAGTGCTAACAGAAATCGATTGCTTGGAAAATATTTTCACTATTTTTTCAAGGTTTTCTTTGTATAAATATTATTTTTCTAGATTTTGCTGGTCTTCACACACAGAGCCGAGCACAACTATTTGTCGTCATAAAAAAATAAAACTAAAACAAAATAACAGTATGCTGTGTGTTTTTGTTTACTTCGTTATTATAATTGTGAGATTAAAATGTCAGTTTTTATGTTTCATATTACAGTGGATTTTATTTCTTAAATAATCGGGATACATTGTTTTCAAATCAAACAATATGTTTTCCATAATTATGGTCGGTTGACATCAAAATATGATCTAAACAGCCCTAAAGGGTTTCGATTTTTTTTTCTATGGGAGCTGGCATAGTCAACAGTCGCCATTTTTTTTTCAAAATCACAACGCGGGATGACACGTGTAGAGTACACTAAAAGATTAAAATAAGCACGAAATTACCTCCGAATGTCTCAACAACGTGACATTTTAGGGCACCATATTGCCAATTTTTTTTTGTTATTTAAGTATCCTGTACCCATACATATACCCATTTCATCATGCGCTTCGAACGCGATTTCGAAAAAAGATCTAAATGGCGGCCGGGTACCTATGCCAACAAAGGTTCTATCCCTTTCCACTGAAAAAAAAAATATATAAAAATCAAAATATTGTTTGTTTGTTTATTGTTTACTAAGGGTATACGAACATAATAACGTTTCCTAGTCTATTTTTCCCCTAACTACTAAAGCCATAATGATGTAGATTATGTAAGGACATGTGGCTCTAAACAAAGTAACATTGAATCGGTGCCAGCGATTGTCAAAATGACAAAATATTAAGGATTGATGTCAATGACCACGTAAAATTTTCGTTAGCTCAACAACATGCAACCCGCTCATATCAAGCCACTGTCATTTTCAATTCAATTCTCAATTCTTTATTGCGTACCATAATGGTATATAGTTGGTAAGGAAATAGTTTTATAAGTCACAATTATGGACCCTGTCGGGCACTGCATAGATTAAGTAGGAGAGAGGAGGAAGGACTCTGGGTGTTTGAGTTTGATGTGATAACTTTCATTATTAGTATTTAGTAATATTGCAAAAAATAATTTATTTTTTAAAATATTAAATTTTTCTTAGTATTATTTCGCTTCATATTTATTTAGGAATTTATTTTTCGTGTAATGAGTACCTACCTACTCATTATCTTTGATTGAAGTTACTTATAATTTATCATTTAAGTATTCGTTAACACTATAGTAGCTTACAAGGAAAAACTTCAATTTATTGATGAAGATATTATATTTATTTAAATTCTTTAGTATTTCTGGTAACTTATTAGATATACATTTTTATGGACATGACATGACTATGAGAGTGAATTTTTGACATTACGATAATCTTAATTCCTGACAGAATGTGACTCTGTAAAAGGCATTGGAAAGACAGACAAACAAGCAGATGTTATAATGGTAACCTATACGAATACACACGTGTATATGTACTTACTAGTGATGTAACGAATATTCGCATTCTCGAATTTCGCGAAAGCGGTGATAGAGGTGAATGTATTTGCCAAATAAAAAGGAAATTAAATATGGACTGGAGGATATGAAATGATAATACAACTGATAAGATTTATATTTTCATATATACTTATATTTAAAAAAAATAATCACGGAACAGTCTTGAATTAAGTAGGCAACTAAACGAGTAAGACTTTCTATTTTGTTCTTATAAGTCTCATAAAAATCACAACTAGACTGAAAAAAACAACATACCTATGTCTTCCTAAGATTAAAAAAGTATTACAAAATTATAATATTTTTGGTAAAAAAGAACTTGTGAGGTTTGATCGAATTAATAATCTAATTCTGAGTCTTGTTATAATCCTGTAAGATTTGTACTTACATACTTATTCAACAAATTATAACCGATATTTTTAAGTAGGTAATGTTAATTCTTTTTACAGAAAACCAAAAAAAAATATAAAAATAATTCCTAAAATCCAAGATGACTGTTTTTTTGTTACTAACTTCGTTCATTCACTCTGTTTCGGCTCGGCTATGTTCGTCTCAGCACGGTTTAAACAGGGCCGACACGAAATGTCAAACCTCTAACATTTTGCGCGCATTTTAATTGAAAGTTTACAGTTTGAAAGTTAATTGTTTGAGATAAATATTCGCAATCGCGAATGTGAAAAGTCCAACATTTGTAACATCACTAATTTATAGGTACCTTGCTATCTATACCTACCTTTTTATATGAAAACACCAAATGACTCCTCCGCCCAGGGTGGAGCGGAAGGAAGTGTGCAGACTCTTACTTACAAAACCCCACCCTTGCTCCTCCAAATGCCCTTTGCGTTCCAGTACCAGTAACTCTTTCGAACAACTCCACAACACTGCTACCTGTAGCTACCTTAATTATCATGCACCATCCAAATGGTTAAATTAGTCATATTAAACCGATAAAATGTTGTTTAATTAGGGATTTATAAATAAGTTAAGATCATGCTGACTGGACAATTTCACCTTGGACACATTATTACACAATATATTATTATTATGTCCTTAAAAAAATACCCACAGACATAAACAATGATAACATTTCATAATATAATGGCCGAGACATTTTGTTCGCGCTCCGAACAGCACGTTTGGTTGAGCCTATACAAATAGGTGTTGTAGCGAAAATGTAAGTATTTCTGTATTTCCTCATTAATTACGATACCAAAGTTCACAAAAAAATATTTGGGAAAACAAACAATCGTACTTTGTATATTATATATATAAACGCAGTATGCTATAAGTAAATGTACAATCCACTACGTTTCCATATTTTATTAGCTTATATTTGATACAGTTTTGGTAAACTTAAATAAAACCATATATAACAACAATACAATTGTTTCGCTATCTTAAAATCTAATTGTTAATATATACTTAAATAATACATAATAATTAAAAATGTTGCGCAAGGCACTTCATGATTTGTTTTTTAAATTTATGTTAAGAAAGAGCAAATACATCGTTATCGTTCAAATAATTCTCTCCTTCCTGCATTTGTATGACTAGGAGTTGTAGCAAACAGTGCATAAGAGCGCACCTCTCGTCTCATTACTGATCTAGGTACAATATAGTATATTCTACTAATTAATTCAGAACAATCAAATTAATTCTCTGTTACCATCATTATTAACATAATAACGATTGTCAAACAGTCCGAAATGCTTGGTATTGACACGCGTCCGAAATGTCAAAAAAACAATAATTTACCTTATCGCTAAAATAAACACCTGTTGATGTTTTGTACCTACTATTACAATCTGATCAATACCTTATTGATTACGATGACAAGGAAAACATAACTTGTTTATATACACCGTAGCGTAGCGTGTAGGTCCACTTATCAAGGTACCTAAGTAAAATTGTAAGTAGCTGTAGCATCTTTGCTTACTTGAATAAGTCGAGATCGGATATTCGGATGCATATTTGCCTAATGTATAGATAGTTTAGTTCGATGGTTATTCTTTCTCAGGAAAGCACTTTTTTATTTTAAAAATCCAACATATTTGATTGTATACTCCGTACTCAAATGACAATTGACTTGTTACAACGTAATATGGTTGTTTTTCCTTAATTTTATTGTCAGAAAAAGTATGAAAAATGCCTAAGTTGTTCGGACTGACTTAAAAGCAGTTTGTGCTGGAAATCATATTAAGCGTGATCGTATTCTTTCTTTCTTTTCATTTCCTTTTTTTTAGCGGGTTCTATTGTATTAATGTATGTTTTTTTTTTATCAACGATTAGTTATGCAATCCCGTAATCCTGGGGTTTATTTTTTTAATAAAAATATTTCAGGAGCCGACTCCATAATATGTTAGCCAAAAATAAACTTTAGGTAAATAAGCATTCGATTATCCGATATCTATTAAAAGCTGAAATAAATAACCAATAGGAAGTTTTTAATTGGAGTTATTTAGAGGATAGCTTAGACACAGATCTAAATATGAACTACAAGAGCATGCCCCAGAAGAGGTTTTTGAGATACATAAAAAAGCTACAGTTGTGACTTATAAATTAGAATTATATCGATCAGTTACCAAGTTCGGTACCCGTTGCTGATGGAAATGTAATTAAGTCTACAGATATCCTATACAAAGTGACATTTAATGCTTTGAAAATCTTTCAAAGATCTAAGTATCTGCTGTACATGAACAACTTACATTACGAAACCAAGTCCGAAATAGGAAATAAACAAAACTTGATTTCAAAACCCGACTTCAAAAAAAAAAAAAAAAGTTCTTAAAAAGTCACTTTTCAAACAGTTCGACAAAGTTGGTGCTTACATTTTATTTATGGTACATGTTGGATGCCATAGAATATTGAAAACTTAAAGCCTCTGAAAGATTGCCAATGAATAAAAAATTAGTTTAGATTTTGGCATCTATATTTTGTTACAGACAATGATATTGATCTTCGTGTGGGTGGCTGTGCTGCTCGCCGCGTTGTTCGTCTACAACTGGCAGATCTACTCAAAGTTCAGTCGCTATGGCGTCAAACACTTCAAGCCCATCCCCTTCTTGGGCAACATGACAAGGATCCTGTTCCGTGTGGATCACTTCACTGATGACTCGATCAGGCTATATACTAGCTTTCCCGAAGAAAGGTAACTTATTTTCATAATAAGAATGACCAATCAACAATAATGTGAGATTGTACAAGTTGTTTAGCAGCCAGTTGCAAACTCGTTACATCGTCATCATCGCTTAACTTTACTCAATGGTGGACATCCCTTCTCTTGTGGTATTCCTCAAGTGCCTGTAATGTCTAAGTACTGAACACGTTGACAACAACGACATTTGCATAGGCACTGGAATAACTTTGTTCAGTCGTTGACGTCACCCAGTCATATTTAATCAAACATTTAATTTGCTTCGATAGATTCGTGGGAAAATATGAATTTACGAAAGAGATGACGGTGATCCGCGATATCGAGCTGGTGAAGAAGATTACAGTCAAAGACTTCGAGCATTTCCTTGATCACCGTGCCCTGTTCAGATCTACCAACTCGTACTTCTCTAGAAGCTTAATATCTTTAGAAGGTACGTAGAATTATTATGAAACTAACGGCTTTCATACTAAAATCTAACACGCTAGAATAGTACATTGTTCACCGAGAGGAGAAAGTGACCGATTACCGTCGAGGGTGTCGTTTGAAGCCCGAGCCGTAGGCGAGGGCTTTAAAACACCCAAGATCGGGAATCGCAGTTTCTCTCGAGTGATACATAGTGCTTTATACTACACCTAGAAGGAAAATAAAAAACGAAATCTTTACTAATTGAAATTTATATTGAAATTGTTGCAGTTAAAACTGAATCCTCAAACAACACACAAATTGGAAATGGCGCCAATGGCGTCTGCAATTTTCACATGTTCTTTTTTCAAATTGTTTATCCTGCCGCCGCAGGGTCGCACTGCCAGCCCGACACCATCCAACACACAGCTAGTGGCCAGTGTCATTTTGCGAACTTGGAGATAAAAACTCACTGTAAAAATTTTTTGGCTTTTGATATTTAGGTTACCGGCGCATAGTCTTACCCAAAATTAAAAAAGAAAAACCACGTAAGAAATGGATTTTCATACACTTTTCTCTCCCGCTCAGATGCGTTTTCTCCCCGCATATTTGTTCGATATGCAATGACGTACTTTCTACCGTAAGAAAGAAAGTCAAGTTCAAAAGCCAAAAAGTTTTTACAGTGAGTTTTTATCTCCAAGTTCGCAAAATGACACTGGCCACTAGCTGTGTGTTGGATGGTGTCGGGCTGGCAGTGCGACCCTGCGGCGGCAGGATAAACAATTTGAAAAAAGAACATGTGAAAATTGCAGACGCCATTGGCGCCATTTCCAATTTGTGTGTTGTTTGAGGATTCAGTTTTAACTGCAACAATTTCAATATAAATTTCAATTAGTAAAGATTTCGTTTTTTATTTTCCTTCTAGGTGTAGTATAAAGCACTATGTATCACTCGAGAGAAACTGCGATTCCCGATCTTGGGTGTTTTAAAGCCCTCGCCTACGGCTCGGGCTTCAAACGACACCCTCGACGGTAATCGGTCACTTTCTCCTCTCGGTGAACAATGTACTATTCCAGCCTAGGTAACAATACTGTAATTTTTGAGGGCAGAATTGGTTCTCTTAGACTAAAACATATTAATTTTATCTCAAAAAAGGACAAGAATGGAAAGACATGCGCTCCACATTGAGTCCAGCGTTCACAAGTTCTAAGATGCGTCTGATGGTACCTTTCATGGTGGAGGTCGGCGACCAGATGATACGTTTGCTAAAGAAAAAGATGAATGAATCCAAAAGTAAGTTTTTAATACATATTTTATAAACTGTTTTGTTGTTCGGTAGATTTTAAACTTCGTGGCACGAGTAAAATATTTGTGGTACTACTCAATGTGAGTAGTCTTGTAAATATCTTGAAATATGAAAAAAAAGTATAAATGATGATTGCTTTGCACCTATTACCCAAATAATGATTGCAGCTGGCTACATAGACGAAGAGTGCAAGGACCTGACGACTCGTTACACCAATGATGTGATAGCCTCCTGCGCCTTCGGCCTGAAGGTGGACTCCCTTAATGACGTCGACAACGAGTTCTACGCGATGGGTAAAATGTCATCCACCTTCAATTTCCGCGAGATGTTGCTGTTCTTTATACTTATCATCATACCAGCATCCATATCCAAAGTAAGTGTATTGGAGTTAAATTTGAAGCTAGACAAAAGACAATGTTTAATTTTGGTAGTATAAAAAAGTATTCTAACCGTTTCATCATCATCTCATCTTCCTGCACTTATAGTTTTCTCTGTAGTGAATCAATAATGAGCTAATATTTTTGTAAAGATTAATTTTCTTATGTTTTATTTTACAGATTCTAAAATTGGATTTCTTTTCTAAGGAGTCAAAGATATTCTTCAGAAAGTTAGTACTAGATACAATGGATGATCGTGAGGCGCGGAAGATTATCAGACCCGATATGATTCACTTGCTAATGGAAGCTAAAAAAGGTAACCTTTATAATAAATAGCATGCACGCCATAGCAATTTTTATATTACAACTAGTTTATTTGCAGGCATTAGCTACCAATTACAATTTAAGCAAAAATGAATTCTTTTAAAAAAAATCTGTACTGAAAAAAAAAACATATATATAGACAAATACAACCTTTCTAAATCATTTTTGGTCTCATAACTTAAAACATTTGGCTGAAATTTTAACTGATGGTGATAGATGAATTAGGCACTATGTTTACCATTCTCATCATCGAGTAGGTGACGCGAAATTCAGCAGTACATATCATGGCATAAACTAATTCAAATGAAATTTCAGGTAAACTTACTCATGAAAATATCAAATCCAATGATGAAGCTGCTGGATTCGCGACCGTTGAAGAATCTTCTGTTGGTCAGAAACAAATTAATACAGGTAAGTGTTTCAAATAATTGATTAATTCAAAAATTTATCCGTACATTTTGAAACTGACCATAGGGTACACCGTCTGAAAAAGTATTTTTTTTTCTAAAAGTTAATATATTTTCAGTTTGGCCAGATGATGACCTCATCGCCCAAGCGGTGGTGTTCTTCATTGCTGGTTTTGAAACTGTCTCAGCTGGTATGTCGTTCCTGCTCTACGAGCTGGCGCTGAACCCTGAAGTTCAAGAACGTCTGGCACAAGAGATCAAGGAGACTGATGCTAAGAACGGCGGCAAGTTCGACTTCAACTCCATTCAGAATATGACGTACATGGATATGGTTGTATCTGGTAAGATTTCGATGTTGATAAATGTAGTCTTAAGAGAAGTGCAGTAAAATTACACGCAAATAAATTTTGTTTATTTATTATTTTTAAACTAGAATCTATTTCTTTCGTTCGTTTTACAGAAGTTCTGCGACTGTGGCCGCCTGCTGTCGATCTTGATAGAGTTTGTACTAAGGATTACAACTTGGGAAAACCTAATGAGAAATCGGAAAAAGATTTTATTGTGAGTGATTTTTTTTTTCAGCCGCAGCTCAGCTTTTATTCAAATAACTATCGAAGTCTAAAAAAAATATGAAACACGTCAGAATATTCTAAAACTATAATGTTGCAGATCCGCAAAGGTTCGTCTATCTCAATACCGGCGTATGCCATCCACCGTGACCCGCAGTTTTACCCCAACCCTGACAAGTTCGATCCTGAGCGCTTCTCAGACGAAAACAAGCATAACATCCATACATTTGCTTACATGCCCTTCGGTATTGGACCTAGAAACTGTATCGGTGAGTACACAATTTATTATAATGATTATATGAAGCAAACATTTAAAAAGAAAATTATAAATAGAAATCAGACTACAAAGGTGAGTATACAGGAACACAGTAGTATATGTACTGTGTGCCTAGACAGTGTGTAAATTACACGAAACATTTCGATCTGTTTTTCCTCCCTCATAACTTTGCTTGTAATAATCACAACTTGATGAAGTTTGAGCCATTTATTACTATTACCTAGTTGAAGATTACTGGAATTAAAACATTAGATAAAACCGTTGAGGAGATACAGGAGACCAAAATCTGAAGATTTTCCTACTGACTCATTAAAATTATGGGGCACTTCCAGTCATGCTAGAAAAATCAAATTTGGTGTGAAGATAGGTTTAGTCTACAATTCAAGGAAAAAGCGGAAAAGGGCATTTTTAAAAGTTAAAACTTTGAAATCAAGGTCGGCCCTCATGAGCTAATAATTTTATTTTATTTATTTCCCACACCTAAAAAACTTCAAATTTGGTATGAAAGCAACTCTTGAGAACATTTGAAGGATTAAATCAGGGAAATACATTATTTTTGATGAAATTATGAAATCAAGGTCGGATCTCATGAGTTTAGTATTTTATTTTCTTTGTTTCCCGTAGTTTTTTCTACAACGTTGATTTTAGAATAAATATAATTAAGAAATAAAAATACCAAGTTGATAATTGGAACTTGTGAATTTTTTAAGTAAACGATTTTCCAAGTGTTTCTACGGTTTATACGGTCAGGAAAGATCGTTCTGTTCACTGAAATTCTCAAAAGACACATGTTAGAGTCATGGACTGAATGCACTGCAGTTCTGAAAATGCTTGGCCTATTATTGATCTCACTACTTTTATAGGCCGAATTTTTGGGGATAGGATCTCGGCCTTTTTTCACATTTTTGTTTTTTGGAAGACCTCACTAACTTACTCAAATTTAAAATTAAAATATTCAAACCATAATAAGCTTACATACAAACGTACAGAGATATTTCACTAAAGTATAGTATAGAAGAGCGAGACTTGTTTCTAGATGACAGTTTTTTAATACTTTTTTACAGCCACAGTTTTTAAGGTTGTAGCGATTTTCACAATCGTACTACATGAACAAAGAAAGAATGAGGATAGAAATGAGTTTTATGTGGTGGGAAAGTCAAAGCATTTATTTCAAATAAACCATTCACAAGTTCTTTTGAACTGTCAAAGTCAGTCCGTCAAAAACGTTCCTGAAAAACTGTCATTGAAACTATTACGCCCTACTTAGCTGTCATTTTTAAAACAAGTGTAGATTGGTCTACACTTGTTTTAATTAGAGAGTATTTACGGAGCTTATGAAATACAGTAAAGTAATTCCTTTGTTGAAATCGGGTAATAGTCAAGAACTTAAAAATTATAGGCCCGTTTCAATTTGCCAGTCCTCAGTTCAGACTTTGAAAAGTTAATGCTTAACCAGATTTTACGTAACTTTAATAAAAAATCCATCTTACATGAACAACAGTACGGTTTCACCAAAGAGCGTTATACAACTGACGCCGGTGTCGCCCTCATAAAGAACATTTTTAACGCCTGGGAAAAGTCGCAAGACGCCATTGGAATATTCTGTGAATTCTCGAAGGCGTTCGATTGCTTTAACCATGAGACACTTTTGTTGAAATTCGAGCACTATGGAATAAGGAATACAGACCTTGAGTTCCTTAGATCATACTTAATGGATACACAGGTTAAGGTTCAGGTAAACAGTGTAAACTCACTAGGGTCTGAAATGACAATGGGCGTTCTTCAAGGCTCAATATTGGGTCCATTGCTTTTTTTAGTTTTCATAAATGATTTGCTCCATTTACTTCAAAATCAACCAAAGATGGTGTTATTTGCGGATGACACATCATTGATATTTAAAACAGAGTGACGGTCACAAAACCTTGATGACGTCAATAACTCTTTTCATCAGGTCCAAAATTAGATTACGGCAAACAACTGCTGTGTGTCTTGTCTACACAGTGTGCGTTTTATGCACATTTTAAATTTTCTCTCATTTAGTTCGAGAATCTCAAGTGGCATTTTATTACAAATTTTAACATAATATCCCATAAAAGAAGTGTGTACTTTAGCCAATCTGAATCGGGGTTGATCTAATTTGTTCCTATTTCTAGTATTAAAATTATGCCTATCTATACTAGAAAGATGAAGATTTTTCCGAACATACATAATGTTGTCGTTTATGTATTGACAAGGTACCGTCATGATGTTAATATCCCTGAACATTTCCCATAGGGAATCGCGCGGACCAAGATGGTATATAGCTCTGATGGCTCTTTTCTGCAGAATAAATATAGACTTGATGTCTGCAGCTCGACGACACAACAATAAGTTACCGTAAGACATGATACCATGAAAGTAACTAAAATAATCCAGCCTCGCGGTATCTATATCAATTGACTTTTCTGACAGCATATACAGCTGAACTTAGCCATCCAAGAGATGTTAAATGAAGACCCCATTGTAGCCTTAAGTCAAGCGTGATCCCTAGAAAAACTGTGTCTTCGACGAATTCAAATTTCTCTTTGTTCAATACTATGTCGCAATTATTACTTTTGACATTCGGTAAAGCAAATCTTATACACTTAGTTTTTTTCCCATTTAATTAATTTATTTATTTAAGGATTACCAACGACGTCCAGATTTGTAGAACGTCTATTTATCTTAAAAATTAAGGACGTATCGTCAGCAAAGCAAGTTGATTTTTTAAAAGATGGAGTAAATCATGAATGTTTACTAAAAATAGGAAAGGACCCAATATTGAGCCTTCTGTTACCCTCATCTTGACTTTTAAACCCCTTGAATTGATACCGTTCATTTGAACTTGCTGCTGTCTGTCATTTAAGTAAGACATCACTAAACTGAGTGCAAGTTTACCTAGTCCGAAATGTTCCTGTTTTAGTATCAACGTTTCGTGATTTACATAATCAAATGCCTTGAGAAGTCACAAAAGATTCCTATGGCATCTTACGCCTCTTCCCACGCTGTATAGATGTGTTTCGACAACGTGACACCAGCGTCAGTCGTACAACGACATTTGGTAAAACCATACTGTTGTTGATGTTAAAATGAATGAGCACTTGATGTGCATTACTTTTTCAAACACTTTGCTGAAAACCGGCAATACGGATACAGGTTTATAATTATTGGCGTCTATACTGTCACCGGATTTAAAAAGTAGTATAAACTTACTGTATTTCAAAAGAAATTTAAAAAAACATCAGCAGGTTGAGTAAACGAATACCGAGCGTACAGTTAGCCAGGGTATGTAGTGTTAAAGAGGCATAAGAGAATTAAATTGAATACTTGATTTTTTGACGATGGTGATACTTCTCGTATCTCTATATTGTTACGCGCCAGAACTAATGCTGGTGTATCGACATTACTTACTTCTAGCGCCATCTAGTATCGAGTAGCAGTACTAATAGAGTCGTCAAGCTCGTAACAATATGTACATATGTGGGAAATGGAACGCAAGTGAAAGTAAGAGAGAGAGAGAGAGCTATGTGTGAAGGAGAGAGATATACGACAAAAGAAGATTAAAAAAAGGACGCCATATTGAGAGGACTGGGAATCACGAAAGATTGTGCTCAAGCAAATAAAAAGACGTTAAAATATTTTGAAGACTTACCTAACCCTATATATATCCCACATGTACATGAGATAAAAATGTTTTAAACTGTAACTATGTTTTCACAGGGTCAAGATTTGCTCTCTGCGAGATCAAGGCGATGGCGTACCAGATCCTGCAGCACTTTGAGATCTCTCCTTGTGAGAAGACCACAATCCCTGCCAAACTTTGTAAAAAAACCCTAAACCTTAAGTTAGAAGGAGGCCATTGGCTCAGATTGAGACCAAGGAAGTAAAAAAAAAAACAAGGAATCTGTTGATTCAAAATATCTAGCACACTGAAGTGAGAGATATTCTAGAAGCATTATTTTTTTCTCAATTCGAAAAATGTTCAGGAAAAGGTTTATTGATTGAATTATTGAAAAACCCGAGGACCTTGACGAGTGACATTCTAACTGACCGGCTATATTATTTGGTTTCGGTTTCTTCTCAGAGTATTCAGCTAGGAAATATCGGCCTCATCTAGTTTAAAACTTTAAATTCTAAAAAATAGTATCCAAAAATGTATTTACCTATTTAAAGAAAATCACTGTATATGTATTTAATAAATAATATGTTAACTAACTGATACTATCTACATACCTACACAAATATTATAACTATCTAAAATAACTTCATTATATATTTTATCATCATTTTTGTTTTTTTTAATCTTTATAAACTTTTTCCTGACATAAAAGTTGATGGAACGATGCTAACTTAGGCCTGATACTTTGGGCATTCCACTGCAGGTAATTTAATTTTATAAATTTGTTAGCCATAACAACTTATAAAATAGTTAAACATAGCTTTTATCCACGGCCACTCTGAAATAAAACTCGCAGACACTACAGTTAACCATTTTAGGCACAATTGGTAGATACTCCTTATCTTTAAAATTAAGCTAGACTTTTTGAGGTGGATAATTTCCTTTATTCTCGACCACAACTCATTGAAAGATGGACGTTCATCGTTACTCTCTCCATCATCGGATACTTTATCAGATGTAGGCGTATCTGAGTTCCAAAACATCCAGTCATCTTTGGGTGGGTTATCCTTGGCTTTCGGAGACTTCATTGATTTTGGATTAGGAAGGTGGTTTTCCTTTCTAACCGCGACAGGTGTCTGTTCCTTGTGGACAACATACTTCGTAAGGATTATTTCTGCATAAGTGGAACGAATAGAGGCTTCCGGATTCGTTTCCCTAGCTTGTGAAGGGTTTTCAAAATAAAGGAGGGTCGAAGAGGGACGATTTTCTATGACTGCTGGGGCTTGAGGGAGAACGTCAGTTCCGGAACAAACGGGATTTTTGGGTGAGACATAACATTCTAGGGCTTTCCTGTATGTGCATCCAAACTCAGCCATTACCTCCCTGAGCCAGGAGGCTCAGGGAGGTAATGGCTGAGTTTGGATATAAGAAGGAGAGGACTCCTTCTTATATCTTGGGCAAGTCTTACTGAGTGAAATGTGATTGCCCTTACAGATACACAATTATATCTGTTTTGGTGTGATAGTTGGCCCCTCATTGGTCTTTGTTTTCTCTGAATAGACCAATGAGAGCCTTGTTTCCTGGTTTACTATCACATGATAACGGTTAAATTGTAGACTTGTGCTCTGATTGGTCGCCATTTTATGTCAGTCCACAATTTCTCGGAATGACTTAGCGAGATTATAGACTATTAAATTTTGATGTGTAAAATAGTATTCTAAATGTTCAGTTGACAATTTATCGAGAGTTGACAATCTCTCAAGTTATTTTATAATCTTACGGAGTTTGCTATTTTCCGGTGACAAATACATCCAAACCCGTTAAAATTACAATCCTCCACCATTCCATCCACTTACAAACCTCAAAGCTGCTTAACCCCACCCATCCAAATCCCGATCTTACCCAACATAATTTCTAAATCATATCCAAATAATAAAAGTATGAAACTCGTACTTACTTTTATTTCACTGATCCTTCCGATCACGTTATACGAAGACGGTACGACCTGCGACGGTACTCACACGCATACACACTAAAATCTTTTCTATTGCTTTTAGTTTTATTATCGTATTTATTTTTTGCGAGAGAGCGATACAGCCATCCTTTCACGAGCACTTCTGAGCGCGGAATGATGAACCGCGAGTGAAAAATGTATGAAGAAATCGGCAAGTGTTTTTATTTTAGCCAATTAAATATAATATAAATAATTAAATATAAATATTAAACATTTTGATTTAGATACAAAATAATTAGCTGAACCTATAAAGGACTATACATATATACCACATTTTTTTTATAATTTTGGAGACAAAATATGCTGTAAATTTATCTAAACTGGTAGCGATTCGGACCCTACTTTTAAAAAAAAACTGCGATTATTGTGATGGGAAAAACGTATTTGTTCGAAAATTTTGTATGACGACATAACATTTTTATTATTTTACCTGGAGATGAATATATCATCTTTAAATTAAGACCAAGATATCTTCACATTTCTAATTGCTTATACATTTAAATGGTACCTGAAAAGCAATGTTATTTGTAGAAAAATGTAATAGCGTCTTTAAGGCCGCTTTCACATTATAAGAAACAAAAACTAAACGAACTTACTACAAATTTTAGCCGAGCGACTGTCGCGCTGCTAAAGTCGCCTAAATGTGAAAGCGGTCTTACATTGATAAACATAGCGTCATCATCATCAGCCGAATGACGTCCACTGCTGGACATAGACCATCCCCAAAGAGGGGTGTTAACCATAATCGCCACGCTTGTCAGGCGGGTTGGCGATCGCAAAGTAGCTGTTGCAATGCACAGAGAATGCTGCTGCCCATTCTCTGGTGAGTCCCTTAGTCGCCTCTTGCGACACCTACGGGAAGTGATGGGATGGTGCTATTCTTTTACGTCCGACATAATATTGTGACTTGCATTAATGCATTATAATATCAATATTAGAAATAAATAAAAAAATACGGCTAAGTTACTAAACAAGATAAAAGTTAAAAGTATTGTAAATTAAATTATGTTGGATTTAATTAAAATTGAATTATTAATAAAAAGTTGAAAGGAGCCAGCTGATCACAGGTTGATAATTTTGTTTTTGAATTTTGACAGACTGACAAATAAAATATCGATACCGCTGTCGATAGATTAGGTTCTATTGAAGCAACATTCTATTTAGGGGAGCAGGTTCGTGCTACATGGTTTTGTAACAAAATTAATTGTAAGGGTCATCTAGGTCGATTTTGTCAAGTGATAAAAAATGATAAATTTATTTTGTAAGAAGGTTAAAACAATACTTTTACACGTCAATCTTTTTTGGTCATTTTTAAACTAGATGAGGCCGGTGTTTTCTAGCTGACTGACCTGAGAATAAACACCACCGAAACAAACTCAGAGGTCAGTCTCTTTAAAATTCCAGACAATCGTACTGGTCAAATCATATGAGAACCATGTAGGTTAATGTCTGGTCTTTTGAGGAAAGTACCACTCACATTTGAGTGGACCTGTCCAGACAGTGCAAGCATTTGTCCGTTATCGTGTAGCTCAAACTTAGAACTTTAAGGAGCTCAACGATTTGACGAACAATACCAAAGTAAGGACATTTTGGTAGGCCGCATATAGAACTCAAACTGCCAGACTAACATGAAATGAACCCCTATTGCTATCTACTTGGCCCTCACGTTCACAATACGTTATATGAGGACCATGCAAATCATTGTCAGAAATGGTCTTTTGAGGAAAAAATCACACAGATTTGAGTGGACCTGTCTAGTCAGTGCAAGCCTTGGTCAGTAGTCGAGTAGCTCAACTTAGAACCAATAAGGAGCTCAACGAATCGACGAACAATGCCAATGAAAGGTCATTTGACTAGGTAATTTAGGATTAATAAAAATAAATGTGAAAAATGAATTGAAATCAAATAAAAAATGAAATATAAATAGAATACTTAACAAAGTAAACATTCATGTGAAAAAGAATATAAAAATACGGATAAAAAAATGACAATATGTAAAAATAAAAGAATAATAGGCACAAAAAAAAAATATAAACATTGGGCCATGTATATCATCGAAACAGCTCAATCCTTTTTATCTTCAAGATAGTCTGTGTAAAAAGCTTTCTGGCATAGCTTGCGTTTTATAAATATTTTGAATTTATTAATACTAAGGTCTTGAACATGACTAGGGAGTTTATTATAAAACTTAAACCCTGGCATCATAAATGAACCACCTATTTAAGAAAATAGGTGGTTCATATTACAAGTTTTTATAATAAGCTCCCTAGCCATGTTCAAGACCTTAGTATTAATTATTAATTTAGAGCCTGGTTTTAGGAATGACAAAATTGTGTTTGTACCTAGTATTTACGTTATGGATTAAAATATTAATTTATTTAAAAGAAACAGTGATATATTGTTTTAAATAAATTAATATTTTTATGTGCATACAAAAGATTCTCATAAATATACTGAAAGAGCATAGTAATTATATTAATCTTTTTAAATTAGTCTCTGAGGGAGTGTCTAGGACTTAATTTATATCTGAATTGCCTGAATAGCCCTTTTTGTAAAACAAACACTGACTGAATATCGGCGGCATTTCCCCACAACAGAATGCCGTATGACATCACTCTATGAAAATAACTCAAGTAGAAGGAGAAGGGACAAGGAGATCTGGAGTTGATGTCATCCCGTTTACAATTTTAAAAAGTGTTGTTTAATCGTTTAGAGCTCTTCGTCGCTAGATTTTCGAAACATCGCCAAACGGTTCCATCACTCTCATGACTTCTCTAGTGCGATATTTACCTTGAATGTTTTACTTTTTTATATTTTCTCTCATGCATAATCTCAGAAAAAAACTGAAGTGTGGGTCATATAGCTTTAACATTTGTCTTTTAGTTTTGTATAGTCTCAGAAAAAAATAAGTGTAGGTAATTATAGTTTTAAAATTATTTCAGTACCTACTTATTAGTAGTTGTCATCTTAAATTTAAGTTTTTGTTTGCGTGCTGAACATGAGGAAACAAAATATGTTGAACAATTTTAACTTTAGAGCATTATGTAACATATTAACAAAAAAAATAACTATTCTGTTCTAAGCCATTTCGTCTACTCGAATTAATGGCTTCATATCGACTCCTTCGACTACTAATTTGGCATTTCGACAATCGACATCTTTACTGATAAGGTGTTACTTTGTCTAGAGCTTCTTGTTATTTATTAACATTAATCAAAGTTTTCTTCCGTTGTCATGGCAACTGTTTCCATTGGAGTGAAAGCAGTTTCCTTAAACATTTTTTTTTTTAATTTTCTTATTATTTGCGATGAGTTTGCTCTTGACTCTAGTCTAGGTCATAGATGACAGGGACAAGTCGACGATGGAGCAAGCTTACCCAGAAGAAGCCTGTTCACTCTAATTGCGCATTAAAAAGACGTTTGGAAACGTTTAGTGCGAATTGGTGGAATAGCAACATGTTAGGGATGGTAAATTGCAGTGCGTCTAGATATCCGATGGTAGAAGGGGGCTGGTGGGATGAGGTCGTGGAGTTCTTGGACACTCTCCCCGAAGTACAATCTGTAGAAGACCGACAAGTAGGCAACCTTGCGGCGATGAACCAAACTGTGAAGCTTGGCATCCACCAGTTTTACGTCGCCAATGAGCCTCTTAGCTCTGCGTTCCACCGAGTCAAGCGCGGCAAGTTGGTATTCAACTGACCCATCCTAAAGGTGGCTGCAATACTCCATGCAGAATCGGACTTGTGCTTTGTAAAGGGTCAAAAGCTGTCCAGGCGTGAAATATCGCTTCACTCTATTTAGGATGCCCAGCTTTTTGGCCACAGTTTGGACTTTGTGCTCAATGGTGGCACCGAAGTTGAGACTAGTTGTCAACTCCATGCCTAATAGCTCGAGCCGATCGGTTACAGGGATAGATGTACCCCGAAAAGTAGGAGTTAGGTGGAAATGAGTCCTTTTTGCGGTAAAAAGACACGCCTGTGTTTTGGTGGCGTTAAAAGAGACCAGATTGTCTAGTTCCTCTCTCACGGAACTCTAATAACTCGACATGTTCAGTTTAAATACAATTTGGTGCAATGTTAGCGGTAAACAACGAACAAGGAGAGTTCAATGTCCTTTGTTGTAATTATTATCCTTATCACATCAAACGCATGCACACTTGTCAGATTGTTAGTGCTATGGACTTATCAAACAGTATTTCGTCTTATCTAGAATAATCTTAGTCATTACATCAATAATAATTATTATCATAAGATAAGGCACCTAATCTAGGCTTAGACCATGCTTCATGGTCACGATAGTCAAAAGATTCGAAAATTCCAATTCGCACTAAACGTTTCCAAACGTCTTTTATAATGCGCACAGCAAAGGAGTGGAACTCTCTGCCTACGTCTGTGTTTCCGAACGCATACAACCCTAATCTCTTCAAAATTAGAGTGGCTTCTTCTGGGTAAGCTCGCTCCATCGTCGACTTTGTCTCTGTCATCTATGACCTAGACTAGAGTAAAGGGCAAACCCATAAGTATTAAATAAAAAATAAATAAAAAAAGATACAGGTAAATACGTGAACAGTATAAAATAGACTAGTAAAGCTTGGGTCGGTATTGAGGAACAAGCGGAAGGATAATCATAGAAAAAAAAACTAATTTTATAGATCATTCACACGAAAATACGAGGAAAAAAGGAGAGACGAGAATCTATTCTATCTATGCTTCTATACTATATTTACTATCTATACTAATATTATAAATGCGAAAGTTTGGATGGATGTCTGTTACTCAATCACGTCAGAACGGCTGAACGGATCTTGATGTCATTTGGCACAGAGGTAGATTATAGTCTGGACATAGGATACTGTTTATTCCGGGAGTATGTTCCCTCAGGATACTTTTCGACATTAATGCGGGCGGAGCCGCGGGCGGCTGCTAGTGTGCCATATTTACAAGATTACTGACCTCATCTGATTATGGGCTGCTTTAGGGGGATCCCAAAAGCAGATCACTGCTGGGTGGGCCCCTCTTTTACAACATACCAATACATATTTCAGCCAATCATCACAAAATCCAAAAGGAATTTTGTTTTTAAATATCGTAAAAAAAATAGCCCGTCAATTAGCAAAAATCTACACACTCTGGTCAAAATGACAATAACATTGAGTAGAAATAATAGCAGGTTTACTACTAGTATCACTAAAAAAACTAATTAGGTACGACCACTTTGCTGATGACAGTGCTTTTTATCATCGTCTAATTTTCTTATTATCTTTGCACCATCATCACTATTTGTTGATTACCAAACCACCCCTTAAATTAAAACATATACACTGTAGCTGAAATGTTTTAGTATTTTAAACCATAAGATAAAACGCACATCATTTATAATTATTATAATTAATCTCATAACATTTTAAATTGTCGTTGTCCTTGCTTTTTCTAGATCCTTGGTCTAAATCTCAACCAATGTCCTCCTTCTAGCAACACGTTAAACGTTGACTTATCAAGCTTTGCAGGGATTGTGGTCTTCTCACAAGGGGATAACTCCATGTGCTGGAGGATCTGGTACGCCATCACTTTGATCTCACAGAGAGCAAATCTTGACCCTGTGAATATAAAAGTGGTTAGTTTTGAAATTTTGTTTTACACATTACGAATAGTAATTGGTCTTATTTAGTTTCATCTTCTTTCTTATTTGTCATCTTAGCTGAGAATTTGAGGAAGCTATTTTATTTACATCGTCCTCTGAACTTCTGATTCCCCCTTTTTTCTATCTCCCTTTTTTTCTATATATCTTATCACTCTTATGTTTACTTATTTATTTAGTATCAATTGCTTCCTATACTAACAGTTTGCATCAACGCTGGTTGTTGCCAATGGAATTGTTTTAAATTGATGAATTAGGGAACTTTCTAAACTAAAAAAAAAATACAATTTTTTATCATTGATTGTGGTTAATCATAAGAATAAATAGCGTACTCACCGATACAGTTTCTAGGTCCAACACCGAAGGGCATGTAAGCAAACGTCTGGATGTTATGCTTGTTTTCGTCTGAGAAGCGCTCAGGGTCGAACTTGTCAGGGTTGGGGAAGAACTGCGGGTCACGGTGGATAGCATACACCGGTATTGAGATACCTGTACCTTTGCGGACCTGTGATTACAAAGTTTTAAATTATTCTTCACATTCTAGATTGTTATTGTACACGACGGCTATATTCTCGTTGATCGAAATACTAAATTGACTTACGATAAAATCTTTATCCGCCTTCTCATTAGGTTTTCCCAAGTTGTAGTCTTTAGTGCAAACCCTGTCTAGAGCAACGGCAGGCGGCCACAGTCGCAGAAGTTCTGTAAATTGCAAACATTGGCTATAAAATAGATTAATTACATGTTTACGTACCACCGCAGCACAGTTACTAACTAAATTAAGCCTAAAATCAATTTGTATTTTAATTTTTACTCTACTGTCTCTTCTACTCTTTGTTTTCTTAACTTTGAACGGGTCTGGCTGTTTGTGTATGTGAGTTTAAATGTTTGTAAACACACCCACGATACAAGAGGAATTCCTAGTGAGGGCAACGTTATTTTTTTTAAAAAAAAAACACAGCTTAAAACCACCATGACCATTTTTCACTCTATTAAAAAAAAATACATGAGAACCTTACCAGAAACAACCATGTCCATGTATGGCATGTTCTGAATGGAGTTGAAGTCGAACTTTCCACCGTTCTTGGCATCAGTCTCCTTGATCTCTTGTGCAAGTCGCTCCTGGACGTCAGGGTTCAGCGCCAGTTCGTAAAGGAGGAACGACATACCAGCTGAGACTGTTTCAAAACCAGCAAGGAAGAACAGAAACGCTTGAGCGATGAGGTCGGTGTCAGTCCAAACTAAAACAAAAAAAAACATAAGTAAGATAAGAAAAAGTGTTATTTATCAGACAATGTAGCACATAGCCAGAGCTTATCCAATACCCGGAAATGTATCCAGTTACTACATGTCAGTAATTCAAAACTGTAAAACGAGAATTTGGTTTTACTTTTTGTAGTTTAATCAAACAGAATGGGAACTGAACCGTATCGCTTTATGTTTATGTAAAAAAATAACGACACCTCTATCATATTTTTTTAAAACCTTAATAATTCACACCTCTGTTAATTTGCTTCTGACCAACAGAAGATTCTTCAACGGTCGCAAATCCTGCAGCTTGATCATTGGAGTTGATGTTTTCATGAGTCAGTTTACCTGGAATTACATTTGCATTAGATTATGACAGTCGAACAGTTCTGGAGTGGCGACCGCGTATCGGAAGACGCAGCGTTGGAAGGCCTCCCACAAGGTGGACCGATGACCTGGTGAGGGTCGCGGGTAGCCGATGGATGCGAAACGCACAAGACCGGTTGTTGTGGCGACACTTGGGGGAGGCCTATGTCCAGCAGTGGACGTCTTTCGGCTGATATGATGATGATGAGTCAAACAGTTAAACAAAATTGGTGCTCCCTACATTTCGTCGAGATATTAACTGAATTGTACTAAACAGCTTATTAAAATATATGTATTTGGGGATAACAAATTAATAGCATGCTATTAGTTATAAAAAGGTAACCTTTTTTAGCTTCCATAAGCAAGTGAATCATATCGGGTCTGATAATCTTCCGCGCCTCGCGATCACCCATGGTGTCAAGAACTAACTTTCTAAAGAATGTATTCGCCGTCTTAGAAAGGAAATCCAACTTTAAAAACTGAAAAATAATATACACATAAATTACACTTTCCATCAATACTAGCCTGTTACCGTTCCATTCTAGTGTAATCTATTTTAACATAGAGAGGGCACGAGCTGTCATGATCACTACGCATGCTCAATGCGGGTTAGCGATTTAAGATTTATGTTTTGTTACAATGTAAAAGCCCAAGATTTTTCACGATATCAGTCAGTGTCTCTATGGTTCGAACTTTAAAATTTACAATTACTTTTAGTATAGAATTTTAAAAACAGGAAAACCATAGCTACTTTATCATTGTCTTTAGTTTTGCTTGTCAAGCAAACCTACTTTGGATACTTTTGAAGGTATGCTGATAAGCACGAAGAACTTCATCATTTGCCGCAGATTGAAGGAGGTGGATTGCTTGCCAATGGCGTAGAACTCGTTGTCCTTCTCATTATGGGAATCCACCTTCAGGCCGAAGGCGCAGGAGGCTATCACGTCGTTAGTATACCGAGTCGTTAGGTCCTTGCACTCCACGTCTATGTAGCCAGCTTAAAAAATAATTTGGGTTTTAGTAACGACGTCGATATAATTCTCAATTTAAATTTTGTATGATTTTTTTAACACTTTTACAAGACAATTTCATTATGTCTTACATTATTTTGTGAGAAAGTTATGAAGTTTAAAAAAAAAAATGAACTTACTTTTGGTATCTTTGATGTTTTTCTTTAGCAAGCTTATCATCTGGTCGCCGACCTCTACCATGAAAGGCACCATCAGACGGATCTTAGAACTGGTGAACGCTGGACTCAATGTGGAGCGCATGTCTTTCCATTCTTGTCCTGTGAGAGATTAAAACAATTATGACCAAATAATTTTGTCTGCAGGGGAATCTTATTCTTGACTAATGGTTTAATGAGTGTTTGATTTTACTATGAGAGTAGTAATTTTCATTATAACTTTCTACGTACCTTCTAAAGCTATCAAGCTTCTGGTGAAAAACGATTCACCGGATCTGAACAATGCGCGGTGATCCAGGAAGTGCTCGAAGTCCTTGACTGCGATCTTCTTCACCAGCTCGATATCGCGGATCACCACCATATCTTTCGTGAATTCATATCTTCCCACAAATCTATCGGAGCAAATGAAATGATTGACCCATTTAATTTGTAAACGCACATTTTACGACTGGCTTTTGAACGACTTGTTCAATTCGACATGATTCTTGGTTTGTCATTATAATATACTAGCTTTTGCCCGCGGCTACGTACGCTCATATCCCGTTTTAGCCTTATAGCCGTATTGCTATCATATACAAAAATAATTTTCCAAATTCGACTGCTAGTTCCAGAGATTGGTGCGTTCAAAAAAACAAATAAACTCCTCAGCTTTATTATATCTACAGTTAGTATAGATAGTAAATGGATTTTACCTTTCTTCAGGAAAGCCATTATATAGCCTCACGACATCATCAACGATGTGATCCACACGGAACAGGATCCTGGTCATGTTGCCCAAGATGGGGACGGGCTTGTAGTGCTTGACGCCATGGCGACTGAACTTCGAGTAGATCTGCCAGTTGTATACGAACAACGCGGCGAGCAGCACAGCCACCCACACGAAGATGATTATCATTGTCTGTAACAAAATAATTATTAAAACATTACTATTATTTTTGGTGGTCCCTTTGTGATTTTTGGTGTCATTGCGTCTAAGGAAATCAGTCATCTAATTAAAAGAGTATTAGATATCTGTGGCCTTTGTCACATTTCCGTCATCATTACCGAACTCACTACCTGATTGATTAGATTCAAGTTTGTAGTTCGCAACTGTACCTTATCTTAAAAAAATCAAATTTATTTCTGTTGTGGACCCTATCTATATCTTCATCCAAATAGTGTTTTTAATAAAAAGCTTCATCGTCTAGAATGTTTATTTATTTATTCCTTTTCTGACACACAACACTGTTAAAAGAAAAAAAAAACAATAGATAGAAAAACACAAGTGCGCTGCATATTTCAAAAGATTTTTTTTTCCAGCAGACCTGCGACAGGAGAGTTGGATGAAAGATTTAAACATAGTTTATATAGAAAGATTAGGAAACCTAAAATATAAAAACTTAGCTACATAATTCACACATAATAAACAAACATACAATACAATAAACATATATACACATACCACGTGTAACAGAATAAACATGAAATAATAATAATAATACCTGAAAAGGGGTCATAGTTCACATTATTAGGAACAAATTTTTCTAAGGGACCCACCTCTTAATCGAAAAAAAAATCAGCCGTTCTGTACATTTTGTCGAGGTATACGGTCGATTTTTTAAATTAATCGTGATTGATTGATCAGTGTCGTTTCCATATTTAAAGATCCAGGAGGGGGCAAAATTGGAAATGACGCATAATTTTCTTTAGAAAACTTATTTTTCAAAGAACTGATGACAAGTAGGCGCATAGATATCCGTTTCGGAAAGCATCGCGCGGGACGGGAATTATGGATTGTATTTAAAAAATAGGAAAATTGAGCATTTTACTTTATAAAATACGCGCTAGTTGGCGGCGTGGCACCTCCGCGTGGGGAAAAAAAAAAACCCCGGGGAGGGGTTTTTTTTTTTGTTTTAATATGGGTTTGCTCTTGACTCTAGTCTAGGACATAGATGACAGAGACAAAGTCGACGATGGAGCGAGCTTACCCAGAAGAAGCCTGTTCACTCTAATTTTGAAGAGATTAGGGTTGTATGCGCTCGGAAACACAGACGCAGGCAGAGAGTTCCACTCCTTTGCTGTGCGCATTATAAAAGACGTTTGGAAACGTGTAGTGGGACGCCCTTGGTTATAGATACAATACATAATCATTTCATAATAATGTATATACATAATACCTATAATATATACAATAACGCGATTAAAAAAAAAATGTTCGACTATCGTTATCATTAGCGAAGATGATAAAATGTATTACTATAAGTTATTTTGGATTATTAGAATATTTGTGTTGGTACGTAGATAGTGTCAGTTTGTTAATAGACATTTATTGTAATTTTCTTTAAATAGGTAGGTAAATACATTTTAAGATATTATTTTTTTCTCAATTTAAAGTTT
The DNA here is from genome assembly GCA_905163435.1 of Mamestra brassicae. NCBI lineage: Eukaryota > Metazoa > Arthropoda > Insecta > Lepidoptera > Noctuidae > Mamestra > Mamestra brassicae. The sequence continues at coordinate 19,623,186 of LR990997.1, read as the reverse complement.
TAAACTATGATGAGGTGAGACCGATGTTTCCTAGCTGAATGCACTGAGAAGAAAACGAAAACAACTAAAGTACCCGGTCAGCTTGAATGTCACTCGTCAAGGCTCTCGGGTTTTTATTTGGTTTGTTTACAAGTTATAATATTATCTTTTTGTGTATCTACGTAAGATATTGAATGTATAATTATGTAAGTAATCTAATAACACGTCAGGAATTAAAAAAAGTGACTGGCATTACTTACTTCTTTTGTTAAATCACTTGTTAGTAAACACACGTACAATCTTGAACAAAACAATGAGTAATTTTAATTTAAAACTTGAAACGTGTTGTCTGGAGCACGAGCGAAGCGAGTCTGAATGAACTACAGCGGAGTCGCTAATTTATTACGTAATGTTATCTTTAATACGCATCGATGTATTTTTGTTTTTAGGATTCCGTGCGTCCGAATGAAAAACGGAACCCTTATTGGATCGTCGGGAGTCTTCTTATTTCAGATTGCTTCTTCTAAATCTATGTTTTTTGAGGGATGAATTAGAAAATTAATATGTTTTTTAAGCTGCACCGTGTGACATAAGAAAGAACATATCATAGGGTGTAATTTTTTTTTAATTAATAGCTTTTTTAAGTTGTTAAAGAACAGAATAAACATAGTTCTTTCCTATACTTACTCTTATGGATATGAAAGAGAAGGAAGCTTACAAATATATGATTCCATCGGAACACTTTTTGTGCGACTTGTGACTCCGCTGTCCGTCTGTCACCAGGCTGTACCTCACGAACCGTGATAGTTAGACAGTTGAAATTTTCACAGATGATGTATTTCTCTTGCCGCTATAACAACAAATACTAAAAAACAGAATAAAATAAATATTTAAGGGCCATACAGCAAACGTGATTTTTTGCTCGTATTTGCTCGATATTGCTAACGGTAACAGGTAGACGCTTGAGATATTCACAGAATATTTAGTTAGTTTATATTCACTTTTAAAACAAACATTTAAGGGGCGGCCCTCCGTGCGCGAGTCCAACACGAACTTGGCTGGTTTTTTGTTTACAAATACATAATCGGAATATCTGTTGATAAGATAAATACAAAAATAGAAAGCGGATATAGAGTACGTAGGTATAGGTACTCTCTTAAGTATTTGTTGATACCGATTATTCGAGTTGTAAAGTCATCGTGATCTGAACTTGTCTGCGACCTTGAAAATTCCTAAATATAGAAGATCCTATTAGATTTGATATGCTTAATTAAGCCAATTTGATAATGCATGCATGATAATCCCGGTAGATAGATACAAGAGGGTAGGTAGCAAGGTGTATTGTTGAGGTACTCCACTATTTATATATCCCCAATGACCCAATGATAACATCTTCCTTTTTTACCTGACTGACCCAGAAGCAGCGTAATGTTACCAAATCTTTTGAGGGGAAGTAAAAACCGGCCAATTGCAAGTTGAATTTACACACGAAGGAATCCGTACCATGATCCGAAAAAAACACCCACCCTTTATTTATTATTTAATTTTATTTTTATAATTTGTTATAGCAGCAACAGAAATAAACACTGTGAAAATTTCAACCGTCTACCTATTACGGTTCATCAGATACAGCCCGCTGACAGACAGACGGACGAACGGACAGACGGGTGGACAGCGGAGGCTTAGTATAGAAGCTGGTATAGCCTAACTCCTTTCCTGCTTTTTTGAAGTTTTTAAAAAATAGTCTCCAAGGATATACAAACATCCCAAGTTTAAGCTTAATCGGATGTCAAGTAATACCTGATAAATAATTTACTATTTTGTAACCAACACGGATGAACGATGCCAGTAAATAAAAATAAATCTTGAAAGAATGATGCCAAGTCATCATTATTATTGCAGATTATGTTTACATGACTTCTTGTAGTACATAGTTTTTTTTTTAAATAGCTTATCACAATTTATGAAGTAAACAGTTCTTTGTTTATAAAAGTTTTTATTTAACTTGCAATGTTTATAATGGTATGTGCTACATAGACTTCATCAAAATCCAGCTACATTTATGGTGCAAACCGCCTCGTCGGGCACTTGTGAGGGTGGGGCCGAATCTGGCGGAGAACCAGTTCGGTTTCCGCACGGGGCGCTCAACGCTGGATGCCATCATGCGCGTGAGAGCCCTCACGACGGGGGATGCGGTGTCCCGGGGCAGGGTCGTCTTGGCGGTGTCTCTTGACATCGCCAATGCTTTCAACTCCCTGCCCTGGAGTTGCATCAAAGTCAAAGTCAAAACGTTTATTTCAATTAAGCCATTTGTACGTCATCATTTACTGTTCAGTAAAATAATAATATTACATTAATAAAGTGACTCTACTGTCCATTCAGAAAGGTATATTCTTATGGAGAAGAACGGACAAGAAACTCCATTGTTACTCTTTTCAAATAAGGATTTTACAAAATTTGGAAATAACTAAAATAATTTAATATTATGTGAGGACGATGCACCCACAGTATGCTACTTATAAGAACAAAGTATTACCGGCAGAGGTAGAGTAATTAATTTTCTAAAGAAATTTAGGTAAATGGTACTCACATCTTTACAAATATTGGGTCCATTTATTAAACAGAAAATATAAACACAAAAAATAAACAGTATATCTATAAAGTTAGTACATAAATCAACCAGTTTGATTTTGTCTGCACCCTTGATTGTCCTATGGAGCAGGACCAGCATGTTTCCAAGCATTCTTATCCTGAATATAATCTTATAATTTGTAATATGCTTGCATCAGGGAGGCACTTCGGTATCATCGGATGCCGACCTACCTCCGTCGCTTGGTCGAGGCCTATCTGAAGGACAGGGCCGTCATCTACCCCGGTCACCGGGGAGAATGGAACCGGCGAAAGTTGTAGTGCAGTGTTCCACAGGGTTCGGTTCTGGGGCCGTTCCTGTGGGACATCGGCTACGATTGGGTGCTGCGCGCCGACCTCCCTAGCGGCGTCAACGTAGTCTGCTACGCTGACGACACGCTAGTCTTGGCGCAGGGGGGGTCGCACCAGGCGGCGGCCGAAGTGATGACACGCGGGGTTGCGACAGTCGTTGAGAGGATCCGGCAATTGGGTCTCGAGGTGGCCCTGCACAAGTCCGAAGCCATGTGTTTTTATGGTTCTCGGAACAGGCCACCAATGGGATCCCAAATAACGGAAGGAGGGGTTCACATCGGCATCGGGTCGACGATCAGGTACCTGGTGCTCGTTCTCGACAGCCGATAGAACTTCGAGAAAAACTTCCGACGTTTGGCTCCCAGACTGGAGGGGGCCGGGGCTGCCTTCAAGCGGCTCCTGCCCAATCTAGGGGGTCCAAACGCCTCCTGCCGGAGGCTCTATGCGGGGATCGTGCGGTCAATGGCCCTTTATGAGGCCCCAGTGTGGGCACTTACGTTGAACGGGCGACCTGCCCGCCAGCTCAACGCGTCCCAAAGGGTCATGGCCATCCGGCTGGCCCGGAGTTACCGCACGGTCTCCGGCGAGGCGGCGAGCCTCCTTGTCGGATTAACGCCATGGGATCTGGAGGCGAGAGTCTTCGCGCACGTTTACGCGTGGCGCGTGGAGGCGCTTCGTCGGGGCGAAACTCCGCTGCCGCGGCAAATTGCATCGCGGTGGACGGAGCTCCGGCAGGAAAACGGATGGAAACGGCGACTATCACAACCCAGCGCTGGGCAGGGGCACGCCACAATTGCGGCGATAAGACCCCTCTTTGGGGAGTGGCTGGAGAGGCGCCACGGCTTCCTCACCTTCCGCCTGACGCAGGTACTCACCGGTAATGGCTGTTTCGGGAGGTACCTGTTTCGGATTAAGCAGGAGGACACGCCCGGGTGTCAGCACTGTGATGATCGCCCGGAGGACACGGTGGAGCATAAGGTGAGGTCTGCCCTGCTTGGGCTGAGCACCGCCGTCTCCTCGTCCAGGCGATCGGCGGCGGTGACCTCTCGCGTCCGGCCCTGGTTGAATCCATGGTCCGGAGCGAGGATGCTTGGGAAGCGGTCACCTCCTTCTGCGAAGCAGTAATGCTAGGGAAGGAGGAGGCGGGCCGCGGAAGGGAAAGGCAAGGCCTTCGCCCCAACCGCCGATACAGGAAAAGACAAACCGGGCGTCGGGAGTCACAGGGCGATCCCCGGCCACCGTAGGTGCGGGCCTGCGGACGGCGAGCGTTGGGAGGCTCGCTGTCCGATCACCACCAGGCCCGGGTCGATGGCGCCAATTGTCATGTTTGTGTACGATAGCGCAATAAACGAATATCGTATTTTACCACACAAATGGTAGTACTTTTATACTGGTCATTAAAGCAATTCGTGCGAAATTATTCCCTAATCATTCCAAAATATCAAAAATGCACAACGTTAATGTTGTGAGTGTTCATTTCTGCCGGCACTCCCGGAGTGCAACCCGCTGTTTTTTATTATTTAAGTATTCTGTACCCATATAGGTATACTCGTTTCATAATGCGCCGCGAACGAGATTTTGAAAAATGATGAAAATGGCGGCCGGGTTGCTATGCTGCAGAGGTCCTATCCCTTTCCACTAACGGCATATGAACAAATAACGTTTCTTAACCCATTTTTCCCTTAACTACTTAAGTCAAAATGATGTACATCATGTAAGGACATGGGGCTCTAAACAAAGTAACATTGAATCGGTGCCAGCGATTGTCAAAATAACAAAATGTTAGGGATTAACCATGACCACATAAAATGTTCGCTAGCTCAACAACAAGCAACCATGTCAAGCAATTGGCTTTTTTGACATTACGACAATCTGTACTACTGATAGAATATTAAAGGCAACAGACAGACAAACAAGCAGATGTTGATAACCTATACGACTGCACACTAGTTTAGGCACTAGTGATGTAACGAATATTCGAATACAAATAGTTTTTTTTTTTTAAGGATGGGAAATCATCAAATGACTTCTTCCGCTCTGGATGGAGCGGAAGGGCGTGTCAGGCTCTTACTGACTAAAACCCATCCGTGTTCCTTCAAAAGCCTTTGCGTTCCATGGCCGCGGTAACTCTTTCGAACAAATTCCGCAACGAATACTAATAGATGCGAATGTATTTGACAAACAAAAGGAAATTAAATAAAGACTGGAGGATACGAAATGATTATACAACCGTTTTTTATATGAAAACATCAAATGACTCCTCCGCCCAGGGTGGAGCGGAAGGGAGTGTGCAGACTCTTACTTACTAAACCCCACCCGACTTTTTCGAACAACTCCACAACTGCTTACCTACCTTAAATATCATGCACCATCCAAATGGTTATTTTAGTCATATTAAACCGATAGGATGTTGTTTAATTAGGGATTTATAAATAAGTTAAGATCATCCTGACTGGACAATTTTAATCTTGGACAACAACAACATATTATGTACTGAAGAAAATATCTACAGACTTATACAATGATAACATTTCATAATATAATGGCCTGCACTGCCTTGATACGTTAAGAGACATTTTGTTCGCGCTCCGAACAGCAAGTTTGGTTGAGCTTGTAATATTACGCGGTATTTTGTTGATATTTACTTATCGTGTGTTTACAAGGAAGTGTTGTAGCGATAGTGTAAGTAATGCCAGTGACTTTTTCTGTTTCCTCATTAATTAGTTCACAAAAAAAAAATGTAATTATTTTAAAAATAATCACATCAATACCTGGAGACGAAGTGATATTCTATGAGACTATTTCGAATAGGTACACCTGGTAATTGTATGCACTTAAGAGATTTAGAAGTCTGAGTTTGTATTAGTGTTTTTTCTCTAGAGAGTACTCAGCTAGAGAGTATCGGCCTCATTAGTTAGAAGTTTTAAAATGACAAAAAATAATCCAATATAAACATATTCGAAAAGTCGCACTCGCTTCTAGGCTCGCAATAAAGAATTTTTCGCACTTGTGCGAAAAAATGCAGCGGCCAGCTCCAGTTTCATTGATCATTTTAAAATACTGGCCCGTCGCCCGGCTTGCACGAAATTAATCCGCGAGGCATTTCTCACAATTAATTTGTACCAAATATTTTGTGTATAATTTATTATTTTTCAAAGTTATTTTGTTGAAAAACGAATTTTGCACACAAACCGTTGTATGAAAAACGTGAGTAGGTACTTGTAATTACGGTATCTCGACTCCATATCGGGCTCGCCTTAAGTATTCAGCTAGAGCGTCTATTTTGCCTCGACTACCAAAACTAAGTTTACCCAGTTGCATCCTGCAGGATGTACTCTTACCATCATTATTAACATGAAAACGATTTTCAAACAATTCGAAATGTTTGCTATAGACACGCGTCCGAAATGTCACGTGTCCTTTTGAACGGTAAATCATTGTTTGATATTTTGTAATCGCTGATGAAGTGCCCCATTCTGTAGATCCTCTGGTATTTTTGTGAATAATGAAAATATTTCAAGTAGGTAAATACCTAAATACAATAGGTAGGTACCTGCTTTATAAACACTTTATTCTAGTGCATAGGTTCTTAATCAGCTTATTAAGGTACTTAAGTAAAATTGTTAGTTGCTGTAGCATCTTTGCCTACTTGAATTAGTAGAGATCGGATATTCGGATGCATATTTGCCTAAACTGAGATGTTGGTTATTCTTATAATGGTATGGAGGGTTATTGGGTCTGGTGGGCAATTGCCCGATACTTGATGTTCGGACAGTTGGAACTTAACTTGCACGGTAGTTCGTTGATGGCGTTGCGGTTATTTTTGCTGCTGTGCAAATTTCTCTTCTGGCGACATTGATGGCGCTACATGGAAAGCACTTTTTTATCTCAAAAATCCCGCTATTCTGAGATCAACATATTTATTTGTAAACTCTGTACTCACATAACAATTGCCTTGTTACAACGTAATATGGTTATTTTTTCTTAATTTTGTTGTCAGAAAAAGTATGAAAACATGCAAGTTGTAGGGACTGACTTAACAGCTGTTTATGTTCGAAATCGTTTGAGCCGCCTCCATAATGTGTTAGCCAAAAATTAACTTTAGGTAAATATGTATTCGATTATCCGATATATAGTAAAATCTGAAAGAGATAACCAATAGGAAGTTTTAAATAGAAGTTATTTAGAGGATTGTTTAGACACAGATTTTAATATGAATTATAAGAGGATGCCGGAAGAAGAGGTTTTTGAGATACGTTAAAAAGCTACAGTTGTAACTGATAAACTAGAATTATTTCGATCAGTTACCAAGTTCGGTACCCACTGCTGATGGAAATGTAACAAAGTCTACAGATATCCAATACAAGGTGACATTTAATTTTTCAAAGAGCTTAAGTATCTATTGAACATAAACAACTTACATTATGGAACCAAGTCCTAAAAAGGAAATTTAAAAAAAAATTCTAAAAACGTATAAAAAGTTCGAAGTCACTTTACAAACAGTGCGATACAGTTGATGCTTTTATTTTATTTATAGAACATATTGGATGTCAAAGATTGACATTGGCAGCGATTTGAAAGATAATCTTGATGTGGAGCGGGAGCGCAGGTCGCTGGCTGTTCGATGTGGGATGTTGGCCCACAGGTTTGCGCGTTGTACGGTTCAGGTTAAGGTGACGCTTTTCAAAGCTTACTGCCAATCCTTTTACACGGGCAGCCTGTGGGTGAACTTTACGAAAAGGGCATATAGTGGCCTGGCCACACTATATAACAACATGTTCCGGGTGTTGACGGGGCTGCCGCGTTTTTGTAGCGCGTCCGGCATGTTTGCCGACGCGGACGTTAATAGTTTTTCGGCAATCATGCACAAGAGATGTGCTTCTCTGCTATGCCGTGTTCGCGCCAACCCCAAAACCATTCTTGGTGGGTTAGCTGATAGGTGGGACTGTCCGATCTTGGGGTGGTGGATACGACTGCACACAGTCAAGTAGACATTCCCCAGGATCGGCGTGCCTTACGCAGCTCAGAATAAATGTTTACTAATACTAGTTTATAAGTTTATATTGTTAATAACAAATATTATGGATTCTCTTCCGAAATAAATGTTTATTATTTTTATTACAGAATTGCTAGGCTTCTGAAAGATTGCCAATGAATTAAAAATCAGTTCGGATATTGGCATCTATATTTTGTTACAGACAATGATAATCATCTTCGTGTGGGTGGCTGTGCTACTTGCTGCGTTGTTCGTCTACAACTGGCAGATCTATTCGAAGTTCAGTCGCTATGCCGTCAAACACTTCAAGCCCATCCCCTTCTTGGGCAACATGACCAGGATCCTGTTCCGTGTAGATCACATCACTGATGACTTGATCAGGCTGTATACTAGCTTTCCCGAAGAAAGGTAACTTGTTTTCATAATTATAATGACCAACCAACAATAATGTGAGATTGCACAAGTTGTTCAGCAGCCAGTTGTTTCATCGTCATCATCGCTTAACTTCAGCCAATGCTGGTCCTCCCTTCTCTTGTGGTATTCCCCTGGTTCAAGTGCCTGTAATATCTAGGTTCTAAACACGTTGACAACAATGTAATTTGCATTGGCACCGTATAATCCGGTGCCAATGCAAATTACATTGTTGTCAACGTCCACTGCCGTCTTTGTTCAGTCGTTGACGTCACTCAGTCATATTCAATAAAACATTTCATTTGCTTCGATAGATTCGTGGGAAAATATGAATTTACGAAAGAGATTACGGTGATCCGCGATATCGAGCTGGTGAAGAAGATTACAATTAAAGATTTTGAGCACTTCCTTGATCACCGCGCCCTGTTTAGATCTGGCGACTCGTACATCTCTAGAAGCTTAATATCTTTAGAAGGTACGTATAATATTTATGAAAATAATGGCTTTTATACTAAAATCTAACACTAGAACAAGATTCTCCAGCCTAGGTAACATTACTGTTATTTTTAAGGCCAGAATTGGTTCTCTTATACTAAAACATAATAATTTATTCTCTCAAAGGACAAGAATGGAAAGACATGCGCTCCACATTGAGTCCAGCGTTCACAAGTTCTAAGATTCGTCTGATGGTGCCTTTCATGGTGGAGGTCGGCGACCAGATGATAAGTTCGCTAAAGAAGAGGATCGAAGAATCAAAAAGTAAGTTTTAGATACATATGTTAGTATCTGTTTTGTTGTTAAATTTTAGTATCTGTTTTAAACTTTGTGGCACGAGTAAAAAATTTGTGGTACTACTCACATTGTCTTGTAAACATTTGAAATATAATATATTTTTTTTTACTATGATTGTGCTGCACCTATATCACAAATAAATATTGCAGCTGGCTACATAGACGTGGAGTGCAAGGACCTGACGACTCGTTACACCAATGATGTGATAGCCTCCTGCGCCTTCGGCCTGAAGGTGGACTCCCATAATGACGTGGACAACGAGTTCTACGCGATGGGTAAAATGTCATCCACCATCAATTTACGCGAGATGCTGCTGTTTTTTACACTTATCATCATACCAGCAAGTGTATCCAAAGTAAGTGTATTGGAGTTAAATTTGAAGCTAGACAAAAGACAATGTTTAATTTTGGTAGTATAAAAAAGTATAATAACCATCTCTTCATCATCACATCTTCCTGCACTTATAGTTTTCTCTGGAGTGAATCAATAATGAAATAATATTTTTTTAAAGATTAATTTTCATATGTTTTATTTTACAGATTCTAAAATTGGATTTCCTTTCTAAGGCGTCAAAGATGTTCTTCAGAAAGTTAGTACTAGAAACAATGGGTGATCGCGAGGCGCGGAAGATTATCAGACCCGATATGATTCACTTGCTAATGGAAGCTAAAAAAGGTACCTAGTACAACTAGTTTTTTTGCTGGCATTAGGTATCAATCACGATTTAAGCATAAATGAAATCATACCTATAAAAAAACATCTGTACATACAAAAAACACTTATACTTATAGACAAATACAACATCTAAATAATTTTTGGTCGAAACATTTTGGATGGTGATGGATGAACCAGGCACTATGTTTACCATTCTCATCACCGAGTAGGTGACGCGAAATTCAGCACTACCTAGATATCTTGGCATAAACTAATTCAAATGAAATTCCAGGTAAACTAACTCATGAAAATATCAAATCTAAAGATGAAGCTGCTGGATTCGCGACCGTTGAAGAATCTTCTGTTGGTCAGAAACAAATTAATAGAGGTGTGTTTCAAAAATAATTAATTAATTCAAAAAGTAATCCGTATGTTTTGAAACTGACCATAAGGTACACCATCTGATAAAGTACATTTTCCCTAAAAGTTAATATATTTTCAGTTTGGACTGACGATGACCTCATCGCCCAAGCGGTGTTGTTCTTCATTGCTGGTTTTGAAACTGTCTCTACTGGTATGTCGTTCCTGCTCTACGAGCTGGCGCTGAACCCTGAAGTACAAGAGCGTCTAGCACAAGAGATCAAGGAGACTGATGCTAAGAACGGCGGCAAGTTCGACTTCAACTCCATTCAGAATATGACGTACATGGATATGGTTGTATCTGGTATGATTTCGATTTTTTTTTCAAATTAAAAAAATATTGTTTAGTCTTAGGAGAAGCGCAGTAAAATAACACGCAACCCAATTTTGTTTATTTATTGTTTTAAACTAGAATCTATTTCTTTCGTTCGTTTTACAGAAATTTTGCGACTATGGCCGCCTGCCCCCGCTCTTGACAGAGTTTGTACTAAGGATTACAACTTGGGAAAACCTAACCAGAAATCGGAAAAAGATTTTATTGTGAGTGAATATTTTTTTCAGCTGCAGCTTAACTTTCTTTGAAATAACTAACGTAGTCGATCGTGTCGTAGTCGTGTAAATATTAATAAAAATTATGAAACAATTCAGAATATTTTAAAACTATAATGTTGCAGGTCCGCGAAGGTTCAGGTATCTCAATACCGGTGTATGCCATCCACCGTGACCCGCAGTTCTTCCCCAACCCTGACAAGTTCGACCCTGAGCGCTTCTCAGACGAAAACAAGCATAAAATCCAGACGTTTGCTTACATGCCCTTCGGTGTTGGACCTAGAAACTGTATCGGTGAGTGTGCAATTTACTATAATGATTATTTGAAGCAAACATTTAAAAAGAAAATTATATATAGAAATCAGATCACAAAACATTTCGAGCTGTTGTATCCCCCTTTTACGTTTGCTTGTAATAATCACAACTTGATGACAATTTATTATTTATATTTTATTTATTTCTCACGACAGTATAAACTTCAAATTTAGTATGCTGGCGACTCTTGAGAACATTTGAAGGATTAAATCAAGGCAATGCATTATTCTTGATGAAAAAGAATGAAATCAGGGTCGGACCTCATGAGCTTATTATTTTATTTTCTGTTTCCCGTAGTTTTCTACAACGTCGATTTTACAATACATTTAATAAAGAAAAAAAAAAATTGCATTTTTGCATTTGAATCTTTTTGAGAAAACGATTTTTCGAGTGTTGTTATACGGTCAGGAAAGACCCAAGGTCAGTAGCTTGTCAAAAAGCTGACCAAAAATATCAGTGAACAGTAGTTCACTGATATTTTCAAAAGACGCATGTTAGAGTCATGGACTATTCTGCACTTCTGAAATGCTTGGCCTAATATTGATCTCACTATTTATATAGGCGGAATTTTTGGGGGTAGGAACTTGGCCTTTTTTACATTTTTGTTGTTTAGGGGGTTTAGCTTTTTCAGAAGACCTGCAACAGAAGAGTAGAATAAAATACGTCGACATAGTTGGTAAAAATAAACAAACGGAAACTTTTAACAGACTATACTAACTTAACCCAAATTTTAGATATAACAATTCAAATTATAATAAGCTCACAAACAAACACGTCCAGAGATAATTTCGCTAAAGTAATGTACAGAAGAGCAATAACGCTGTTAGGCTTGTTTTTTGATAAGAGGTATTTAATACTTTTTTACAGCCACAGTTTTGAAGGTTGTAGCATTTTTCCCTATCGTACTACATTAACAAAGAAGAGTGAGCAAAGAAATGAATTTTATGTGGTGGGAAATTTACAAAACATCAGCAGGGCGAGTAAACGAATACCGAGCCAGGGTTTGTAGGGTTACAGAGGCAAAAGAGAAAGGAGAATAAAATTAAATACTTGATTTTTTTTATCTACGTCTATGGCCAAGGATAACGAAAATTGAAAAAAGAAATGTTTTAAACTGTAACTATATTTTCACAGGTTCAAGATTTGCTCTCTGCGAGATCAAGGTGATGGCGTACCAGATCCTGCAGCACTTGGAGATCTCTCCTTGTGAGAAGACCACAATCCCTGCCAAGCTTTCTAAAGAAACCCTCAACGTTATGTTAGAAGGAGGCCATTGGCTCAGATTTAGACCAAGAAACTGAAAACAAAACAAGAAAACTGTTGATTATAAATGTTCGATATTGGTTTATTATTAATTAACTTGTCACAGATATGTATGTATTCCTGTGTTTTCTATATCTAGCACACTGAAATGAGAGCTATTCTATATTATATTCTATTCATAATTTTTTCTCAATTCGAAAAATGTTTAGATAAAAGGTTTATTGATTGAACGATTGATATACCATACATATGTAATAATATATAAAATTAAATATATATAATTCCTACTATAGCAGCTTGTATGATAGTTTTTATTTCGGAACTGGTTTGGTAGCATCTAAACAACAATATTCTACTATGTTTAAAAAAGTACTTCAAAATGTTGATTTCCTAACAAAAAGCCTAAAAAAAAATATTTTGGCAAAATAAACACGCTGTATTGCCATAAATTAAAATTTAAACCTTTTCTTATTCCCGCCAAAAACGCTGTCTGACATTTTGGTGACGTCATACTGGTATGTTAGCAAAACAGTCCAAGACGACCGGCATTCATTCAACATTAATCCATAGACAATGATAGCTGTTTAGACTGAACTGACAGATGACATATGTAGTTTTTGCCTTTAAAACGTCACATCATGGCGGCTCGTGTTTTAGGTCATGTGATAATTATGTCACCGGAAAACGGCAAACGCCTTGTAAAATATCGCGTGAAATTATAAACTATTATTTCTAAATAAGACACAATACAAATTCAATAGTTTTCAATACACCCGATTGAAAACTATTGAATTTGTATTGTAAACAAAACGATTTTTTCATAATATATCGAAAAATTATAATCTAATCAAGATTTATTACAATCTAACGGAGTCTGCCATTTTCCGGTGACATATATAGATTAATTAACATAATGTCGAATTTTAATTTTAATATAATAAAGAAAGAATGTATATTTCTACATACATTAAATTTAAAAGCAACAAGACATATTGATAAAAGACATTAACAAATAGAGATTCATGATATGTGATAGAAAATAGAATATCGTGATATAAGTTTTTTTATTTCAGTGGTAGTCATTGTACAGCAATAATGTCTGTTCAATGATTTTCTCATTGTAATATGACTTTCTAGATTTTACACCATTAAGGCAAAGTACGTCCTCATTTGTATGGATACGTGACTAAATTATTTTTAAGTTGTAAAATACACTGTAGCTAGCGTTAACGTAGCTTTTATTTAGTGTAGTACATATATTTAAGTGATTTAGTCATAGCATAATTTTTAATATACAGATATAAATAAAGATATAGATTATTTAGTATAAATATTTTACTCGACATTAAAGAAAAGATCTTTTGGTATAAATAAGTTTTTATTGCCACCGTCATCCTTCAGCCCTTTCTATGCTAAAAATAAAAGAAAAATTATGCAAAAAAAAATACAATATGAAAGTAGTGTCAATGCAGAAGTGGTTAAATAAAAATATTTATATAATATATCGTATTTCTTTCAGAAATCCCTTTAATTTGATAATAATGTCATGGGGTTACGTAAAATTAATATAATTAGTCCACCATCTTTGGGAGCCCACCATAATCGATGGGTCGCCATATCGGTTTAAGAATGATGTCACTATACTAACCGTACGTTGTCATCCAAAATCAAACGTGTATTCAAAATTGCCGCTAATCGGTTGCGTTATTTTGTTTTAATTTTTTTTATGACGAAATCTAGTTGTACTCGGCTCTGTGTGTGAAGACCAGTAACAACCTAGCAAAATAACAATTATATAAGGAGTTTAAACAACTTTATATTTGTTTTATGTTTGATTAACTTCAAACATTTAATCTAGACACGCGGTAGCGTGTCAAGCCAAGTTCAAACCAAAACGAACTGGCGACGGAGCAGTCGTGTGTATATTACACGAACCATTTGGTGCCACGTTTGACCCTTTAATAACTCAAACTCTATTTAACATAAACATGTGAAATTCGGTTTATTAATTAAAACCCAAATGATAATCAAGAACCCAAAATGTCATAAATATAGCTGAAACAGTTATTGAGATAGTATTAATATCTAAAAATTAGCATTTTTACAGCTGAGTGAAATAGGGTAGATCAAAAAATTTTAACTTTCTAGGTCATCTCGAAGGGGCCTAACCCCTTCGAGATAACCTAGAAAGTTAAAATTTGGCGTCCAGCTGGATGTGTGTGTTTGTGTTACGTTGAAAAACAGCTCACAACGTGTAGTTGCTTGTTCCGCGATTTGGAATTTTGGAACAAGCCACACGCGTTGAGGGCTGTGTTATCCCAATGAGCGTTTATTTATTTATTTATTATATACTTTATTGTACACCTCATAATAAGAACAGGACAATCATACATAAAATGAGTGCACAATGGGCGGTCTTATCGCACAAGGCAATCTCTTCCAGACAACCTTTGGATGGATTGAACGAAGGGAGATAGATTTAGGGCTGTCAGTGTAGTGTAGAGTTTTTGGTCGTGGGGCGTGGCATACAATGAAAAACTTGAGAAAACAGTGAATTCTTACGATTTGAAATATTTTCAAAGCAATCGATTTTTGTTAGCACCTAGCGCCTTGGGAAATTATATTAGCAAAAACTTTTTTCTCGCAGGAGAAGAATGCTTTTATCGTTTTGATTATTTATAAAACTTAGAGAACCAATAGTAACACATTGTTGTATCAAGTTAATTTGGCCTCCATTTATTTTTGGTGGGATATAATATTATCTTTCTGGAAAAAAGGGTGTTTGTACGCAGTATTTGGAGTCACACTATGGTGAGATTCTCAGACATTTCAAATGTCGTCTTTAAAAAAAAAACAAAAAAATAATAAAAAAACGTTTAGTCGAATTGCGAAACTTCTTTATATTTTTGAAGTCGGTTAATTTTCCAAAATTATTGGGCTCGTCCGGGATTTGAACCCGGGACCTCTCGCACCCTAAGCGAAAATCATACCCCTAGACCAACGAGCCGCTTGATGACAGGCGTGAAATTGTACTTAATACTATTTTTCACGGGTGTGTGCTTTTATAAATTGCGAGAGAGAGTACACACTATATAATTATGTCAATGGGCACTCACTTTTGGATATGTCCTTTTTGGGCCAGTAAAACAAAGCCGTTCTAACTACTTTGTCTTGCTTCATACGGACTCATGCGTAAAGAGTTTCGTCGGAATATTTCTTTTAATGCTATTTTCAACCATGGGCTTCTTAAAGTTTTTCTGTAATCTAAAAAGAAAGATGTATTTTCAGTTTTCATTCGGTCACAAAAAATCATATTGTGTGCGTTTCAATTGAATCAATACAGAACATTCGGAGAAAATTGGCTGTGATAGACGAACAAACAGACACACGGAACCCATTTTTTTACAAATTTTGGAAGTTCTGTGAAGCATTAATCTTTGAAATTCATCGCTTTTAGTACAGAAATACATTTTATCGATTAAAAAAAGAAAGAAAGAAAGAAAAATGTTTATTTGGGACTCGCACAAGATTAACAAACTAGTAAAATAAAATTAAAAACTAAACAGTATAAAAAAAATAATTATCTGCGCGAGGCCAAAATAAACCAATCGAATCGTATAGAAAGTAATTTTATCTTAAAAGCTATAATATCTGTCTCTGTGTTTCCTGGCAGTTATAACCGTCTTTAACTATATACATACATGTACCTTTTGTGTATTTTTATTTTTTTATTTTTCTATTAAATAACTCACACAGTGGAATCAATTGTTTGCAATATTCGTAAAAAATATTCGAATGCAGACAGGCAACATGATGATTTAAAATAGTGGTTATGAAAGTTCCTGGGTCTCTTCTGTAGCTTTTGAAGTGCGACCTTTGTAGCGGAAAGGGTCGATATATTGGTTTAAGAAAAGGCCTTGGCTCTGCAGGTGGATGATAACAGAAATATATTATTGACGTAAGTAAAACATAATATCGAACGAGGTTTATTTTAGTACTCATTAAAAACCTATTAGGAGATATGATGTTTTGACTGGCCTGTTGGTCGAGTGGTTAGTGACCCTGACTGCTAAGCCGGAGGTCGTGGGTTCGATTCCCACTCAGGACAAATCTTTGTGTGATGAGCATGATCATTTGTTCTGTGTCTGGGTGTCTATAATATGTATGTATTTAGAAATATATAAGTACATATGTTTATCAGTTGTCTGGTTGCCATAGCACAGGCTCTGCCTAGTTTGGGATCGGATGACCGTGTGTGAGTTGTCCCAAGATATTATATTATTATTATTATACATATATTATACAATCGTGATCTTTGTTAATGCCTTTTTAAGTAAATAGGCGATAATCCCGATGTTTTTGTTGAATTTTGTTAGTTTTCGAAGACGAAAACCCGAGTCCGAGGTTTCTACTACTTAATGACCATGGCGTTCTTTTCCTGAAAAAAATATGTAATGTAAATATTATTACTGAAAATCTTTGTCTTAGGTTTGATTCCTTCACCGTACCCTCTTCTCTGTGGTAGAAGGTGACCTCTCGCTGCCGGCCGTAGTCCATTCTATGGTCGGCGCGCGGCGGCGAGGAGTCCTGGGACGCGGTGGTCTCCTTCTGCGAAACTGTTATGGCGCAGAAGGAGACTGCGGAAAGGGAGAGGAAAATCTCAATCGCTCTCCCGGCCCGCCTAACTGGGTCAAGGGGCGGCGGGACTTTACTCTCTGTACTGCGTACCTCTATAACAATAACCGCCCACCTATTACTTGAGAATTTAACATACCTCGCGAAATGTGGGATAAGTACCTACACGTCTTAACTTCAGAAAGTAGATACCTAAACACGATTAAATGTAACTAAACAAAACATGTTCTGTTTGTATCCTACTGCTTCACTTGAGATTAAAATATCGTTAAATTAAATTACATTGTTCTCTTATAGAAACAATAAAAAACATATTTGTTGACAACTTAATAAACACAAATACCTACTTGTCATCTTCATCATCATTAGTTGGCACATTTATTGTAGCTAATTAGTGTGATCTACATTATATTATATATATATATAATTTATATAAATTATACATAATTAATATTTATATATTTAGGGACCGAAGATTCGTAACCGAACCCACAGCCCGCTGGCGTATGAACTTGCTAAGTCGCCTCATGTTTCGAGTCATCAGTAAGTTGGAATCTACTTCCGCTCTGGGCGGATCGGAAGGGAGTGTCAGTACCTAATACTCTTTACGTTCCAGGTCCAAGGTAACTCTTTCGATCAAATTCCACAACCTGGCAGGCACTGGCTCTCTTACTTCTACAACTTTTTTTAAACACAAAACAGTCTTTACTTAATACATATGCCGGTCTCGGCCTGTGTTATCTGGCAATAAATGGTGTTACTTATTACAAGCCAAGATATCGTTGACTATACATTTTTTATCACTTTGATGCTACTCTTAGAACCTTGAACTGGATCCTTGAAATGGGTGCAGCATCTCAACAACAATGAAATTTAGACGCTGCAGAAGATGTGATGTATCTATTTCAGATGGCTTAATGGAGTGTGCTAGCTACCAAGTGTCAATTAATTTCATTTAATTTGATTAACTGTTTGAATATTTTATTTTCTGTGTCATGTATTGTAAAATACTTTCCATACTATTGTATAAATTCAAGTTTTTAAAAGCTTAACAGACAGATGTGTTGCTGGGGAGTTTGTTGCGCCACTTCTTCTTCCCAGCTACAACACTAGGAAGTGGTGACGGGCGGGCATTTTGGGGGACTGTCTTTATGTAGAACTTTGACGTTCAAAAAGTGCTGGCACTCAGCCTAATTTGAATAAATGTCTTTTTTTTTTTGTGCAGCTTTACCCGACCAATAGGAGGCTAACGAGAGCTTCCGACTTGCGGCAATAAATTGCTCTGCAAATACAGATTGGTCATTACAACCATGCCGTAATGCAACATGTTTGTTTACAAACAAACATGATTAAAACTTACAAACAAACAAATGTTAGCTTAATAATTTGTTAGGTTGCTCCAGAGTTATTGGCATTATCCTTAAAAGCTGCGGTCTTCAAACTTGATATTAAAGTAGGGTTTAAGACTTCAAAACCCAAACATAGACTAGAAGAGAATGCTATGTTGCATTAAATCCGCCCACCACCACTACCCTGCGGTTAAAATAAATACATTCTCAATTCAACAACTGGTCCCAAGTCAAGTGTTGCAAGTGCCCGGGTTTGATTCTCGGGTGGGCCAAAGTGTTACCTGGAATTGAGTTACGCCCCTTTTCATGGGACTTTAACGTACCTGGCAAAATGTAGGTGCATTATGGGTGTACCTCTTGCGTTAACAAGAGATACTCCAAAAGGGTTACCTTTTATTATGGAAATGCAGGTACTGCTTCCATAACTCATAATTTGCCTAGCTTTTTCCCAAACTATATTACATGATGATGATGATGATGATTGGAGTCGGTTCTTAGTCAAACCGGATTTAGCTGAATACTAGTATTTTATGTGGAGCGGCTTACCAGAACTCCACAACCCATTAATTGGGTAACACGGTACTTCTTGGCAAGACTGGTGTCAGATTTTCTGGCTTCTGACAATCCGTAACGAATGACAAATATCTCCAAATGACAGCTGGGACTAACGGCTTAACGTGCTTTCCGAGGCAGGGAGGAGTCTCGGTATGTTCAGATGATCACGAATCCACAGACCAACCTCGGCAAGCATTGCTTAACCTTGAAGATCGGGCAGTGCGGCTGTTATAATTTAGGCACAAACTCCTGTTTCCATAACTATAATCTTAAGAGTAATAATTTATACAACTATTTTTTAAACATTAGGGATGTTATTATTAATTCCCATACTTCATTCGAAGCTAGAGCATCTTGGTATTCGCGGGACGGCCAACGATCTCTTCAGGAGTTATCTAACAGGTCGTCGACAAATAATCAAACTTTAAAACTACCTCAGCAACCCTGTGACGATTACTTTTGGTGTCCGCCAGGGCAGTGTCCTGGGACCCCCACTTTTTCTAATATACGTGAATGAATTGTGTCAATTATCCTTGCACAACTTCAAAATTATAGCTTATGCCGATGACACAGCTCTAATTGTTCATGGCCGGAACTGGACTGCAACTCGCCTCAACTCGGAGTTTGCCTTGAGCACCGTCATGAGGTGGCTGACCACTAATCTTCTCACTGTAAATGTCAATAAGACCAAATTGATCACATTCTCTACTATTAAGTCAAGTCAGCCCCTACATCGATTGAAATTCGTGCGCACACCTGCCCAAACTTACACGCTGTGGCTGTCAACAATTACAAAATGCCCCTAGTATAAAATATCTTGGAATCACTTTTGATAGCAACCTGAAATGGAAGCAACATATTGCTTCAACTGTATTTCGAGTGAGAAAACTCATTTATATTTTCAAGAAGCTCAGCGGCGTCACATATTAGAACTTCATGAAGGAAAATTTTAAAAGCACACTTTGTAAACAAGAATATTACAAATTAAATGATTACATTCCGGATAAGAGTGCTTGGAAACATGCTGGTCCTGCTCCGTAGGGCAATCAAGGGTGTAGACAAATCTAACTGGTCGATTTATGTTAAAACATAAATGGAGAGGTGTGATTTTACTTTGGTTTGGTTTGTGTTTTTCTATAGATATACTGTTTCTTTTTTGTGTTTTTATTTTTCTGTCACACACTGTTTAATGAATGGTTTCAATATTTGTGAATATGTGAGTACCATGTACCTAAATTTATTTAGAAAGTAAATAAGTTTACCTTAGCTGGTAATACTGGTTCCTATAAGTAGCATACTCTAGGTGCATCGTCCTCACACAACATTAAATTAATTTTTTGTATACCAAATACCCATTGTAAAACCAGTATGGAGTTTCTTGTACGTTCTTCTCCATAAGAATCTACCTTTCCGAATGGACAGTAGAGTCACTTTATTAGTAATAGACATACTTACATAGAATTAATGAGAATTTGGAAAGTGTCATCCTACTCATTTCTTGAAATAATCATTTCCTATAACTACATATAATTAATTTAAAGTAATTCAGTATAATTTTCTCTTATAAAGTGATTTATACGTACATAAATAAATAAAAACATTAAAAATGGCGATTACTTGTTAAAAATAATTTCTCCACAACGGACCTGTTGTAATCAGCAAAACGTGTATATTTAAACTTATTTACGACTTTGAACACAGTAAACAGGCTGGTTAGTCACGCTGCAGCAGCGCGGGCGCCGGCTGCCTCGAGCTTTACTTCAGTTGGTTTTTGCAAATATCCACAGGTATGTCGTATGAAATAAGTTGTTTAATAAGAACTTGATATATTTAGAAATCTTTGTTTCGAGTCCATGGTTAACTGGCCTAGTAGGCAGCTTCGTTGCAGCATCGGTAGCATTCGTAGCATCAGGCTGGTTTGATAGCAGTCCGGGAGACCCGTACGGGTTCCCGGAGCGGATCGGATCGATTCTGTAATGTGGTACTTATAGAAGCTAATTATGTTATTATGGAAACTGTAACGCGCACCGTTTCCGAACGTCTCAAAATACTTCACGCCACGCCGTTAAGTTGGCAGTGTGTGCGCCGCGAAGGCGCCAACAAAACAACCGCGTCCGCCCGCCGGCCCGCGCCTCGTTTCCCCTCTAGTTCTTCTCTTTTTCCCCGGTATAAACTATGAGACAGACGTACGCACTTGACCGCGTCCCGAACTTTTATCTCTGTAAACTTCCACTCTGTGTCAAACTGTTTTGGTAAAATTGCTGTAACTGTGTCATTGACAATAAACCATATTGTAAAACGAGTGTGTGAACGATTTTTTTATGGTACGAACCCCTACAAGTGGCTGCCCAACGTGCCGCAAGTGATAATAAGTGCTCGTTCGAACTCAACTCTGTAATAATCTGCGTTATTCGCGTGTGTTCGCCATCACCATGCCGCGGACGCGCGGGGATCGGGCGGCAGCGCTCTCAGGCGATGAGGCCGAGATCGACGGCGACAATGAAAACGTTGCAAGTTTTTCATCAGGACAAGTGGCCGCCATGATGGCCGCCATGCAGCAATCCCAAACGGAAGCGTTCGAGCGCCTGTTGGAGAAAGTTATTAGTCGCCAACCGCCATCCCCAGCTCCAAACTCTGCGTCTGCATCACCAGTCGTCGGCAGCGGCACCTTCACGCACTGCACCGCCCGGTTCGGCGGTGACGCCGACGAGTCCGTGGATGCCTTCATAGACGCCATTCAGAGCTACAAGGACTGCGCTAACGTCTCGGAGGAAAATGCCCTCAGGGGCCTCTCAATGGTGCTCACGAATAACGCCGCAATTTGGTACCAGGGAGTGAAGAAGGAGATTCATACATGGGATGATTTCATAGAATTATTAATCAATACCTACGGTGATAAAAGACCCCCGCATCGTATTTATATTGAATTATTTGAACAAAGACAAGGTGATCAAAATACGGACGTATTTGTCGCTAAATGTCGTGCATTGCTGTCAAAAATTCCCGCCAACGAAATATCCGATAAAGCGCAAGTCGACATGGTGTACGGCCTACTTGACGCACGGATACGAAAACACCTGAGGAGGGAAGACTTCACGACCTTCCCGGATATGCTTCGCCTCGCCCGTTCCATTGATATTGAAGTTTCCGAAACGCGTACTCAAACGCAGCCGAAACCCGGCCCGCCATCTAGCAGCCGCTACACAAAGTCGACGAGCGCCAGCGCCGGCCCCGCCAACCGCAACAACAACAACACGGCGCGAGCGGCCGCGCCGCTGCTGCGCCGCTCCACTGCCCCAGCGACGTCGAGCACGGCCAGCGCAGCACCAACAGCGTCGTCGAATACGGTTATTAGTGATAATGCGTCGAATCAACATGCGAAACCAAGATGTGTGTATTGTAAACAATATGGACACGTGCGTGACGAGTGTAATAAATTAATTAATAAGAACGGTGGTAATGATAAGTCTCTAAATTGTTATGGTTGCGGAGCAAAAGGAGTAATGAGGTCGCAATGTGCTAAATGTAACAATAACTTGTCATTTTCATCTGTTACGATCGAAACTTATTCGTCAGATTTGGTAAGTGAATACAAACCCATCATTCCTCCTACATTCTCAGTTAACACTGCAAGTCATGATATTGCCCGTAGACGTTGTAATAGTGTTTATTTAAATAAACAGAATGCGCATTCTCATAGTTATTGTAGATCGCCGTGTTTACAATCGCAACCATGCGAATGCATTAATAATAATAATTTATGTTGTGATTGTCGAACTTTTATTAGTTCATGTAAGTCAGGTACTTTTGTCGACTGTTCTGATAGGGTAAAAATGCCTGTTACCATTGATTATGATAGTCACTCACCTGATAGGGTAAACTCACCTGTTATCGTTGATTATAATAGTGACTCACCTGATAGGGTAAATATGCCTGTTACCGTTGATTATAAAAGTGACTCACCTGATAGGGTAAATATGCCTGTTACCGTTGATTATAATAGTGACTCACCTGATAGGGTAAATATGCCTGTTACCGTTGATTATGATAGTCACTCACCAGTTAGGGTGAACTCACCTGTTATCGTCTCGACTCGGGGATTGCGCTGCTCAAACGTCGACCAGTTCGACACGCCTTCAGTAGTTTCTTCATTTTGCGCCGACACTTCGGCGACTACTACCGGGGGTGGTGTTACTTCTACGGTCCCTCTCTCTGCGTCATACTTTCTGCCGACGACGACCGCACGTTCAAATCAGCAGAGGCCAGTGCTAAGTATTCAGGTTCTTGGTTTACGGGGTATGGCTCTCATTGATACAGCCGCAAGGTGCTCGATAGCGGGACATACACTTTATAAAATATTTAAGGAAAGGGGACTTACCTTTGGTTCCAAGCAGGTTAACGTAAAGCTGGCTGACGGTGTTGTCCGTTCACGCGAAGTTCTGGTGGCAAGCGTTGACGTCATCATTTCTGTGGAAAAAACTGTTCGAGTGGACTTCGTGATTTTTCCGGAAGCTGATAACAACGATACTCTTCTTGGTATCGACTTCCTCAACGCTGCAGGTATGGTTATTGATTTTTCTGCTTCTTGCTGGCACTTTTCTGGATGCACGCAGACTTACCCGCTCGAGTATGAGGGTGAACCAATGTCACAGCCCCACCCCATCTCTGTGTCTTCAACGAGTATGTCGTTAAGGGCTGACGAAGGCTTGTTGCTTACTTGCGATCAACGCCAGCAACTCACTGATTTACTACAACACCATGAAGATGCCTTCCGTCTAGGAGGAGAGGCTACTCGCTTCGCCGAGCATCATATTGACACGGAAGGCCATGCGCCTATTGCAGTGCCTCCTTACCGCCTCACACCCGCGAAGAGAGCCGCAATGGAGGCTGAGATCAACAAGATGCTGAAGGATGGTGTTATTGAGGAGTGCGAGTCGGCGTGGGCCGCACCCGCTCTCCTCGTCCCTAAGAAGGATGGCTCGACTAGGTTCTGCGTCGACTATCGTCGACTCAATGCCGTTACTAAAAGCGACACTTACCCTTTGCCGGTCATCGAGGATCTTCTTCACGCTACCAAGAGGGAAGGGTACATGAGTACCATAGATCTCCGGTCAGGCTACTGGCAAGTGATCGTATCACCGGCAGACCGGGACAAGACAGCATTCGTGTCGCCTTTTGGTACGTACCGTTTTATTCGCATGCCGTTTGGCCTCAAGAACGCGCCCGCCACTTTCCAGAGGTTGATGGACCGGTTTCGATCTGGAAGTGCCTTGAAGGACGTTACGTTATTAGTTTATTTAGACGATCTGCTGGTCCTGTCAGATGGGCCGTTCCAGAAACACCTAGAAGACCTGGACGCTGTGTTTAACCGCCTACGTGTTTTTGGATTGCGTGCCAACAGGGACAAGTGCAACTTTGCCTGTAACCAAGTTAAGTACTTAGGCCATCTCATTACTCCCAAGGGTATCATGCCCGATGAGTCCAAGGTGCAGGCTATTCAGCAGATGAATGAGCCAACCAACCTCAAACATCTAAAATCCTTCCTACAAACCTGTTCGTGGTTTAGGAAGTTTGTGCCAGGGTTTTCCGAAATAGCTCAACCGCTCACCAAGCTAACTAAGAAAACTCAACCATGGGCTTGGACCGAAGACCAGCGACGAGCCTTCAACGAACTGAAGAAAAGGCTCATTACAGCACCAGTCCTAGTACAGGCAGACCACAGTAAACCTTTTATTATTCATACAGATGCCAGTAATTACGCACTGGGTGCCGTCCTCCTGCAAGGTGAAGGTAACGACGTACACCCCATCGAATACTCCAGTCGTTTGTTGACTTCTGCTGAACGTAAGTACTCAACTACAGAGCGAGAAGCCCTTGCCGTAGTCTGGGCCGTAGAAAAGTATCGCCCTTACATTGAGGGTTACCCAATAATCTTACGTAGTGACCATCAACCACTGAGGTGGTTATTGACCTTAAAGTCTCCCAGTGGCAGGTTGATGCGCTGGGCCCTTAAATTACAAGCTTTTGACATAAAATACGAGTATACTCCTGGTAAGGTAAATGTCATTGCCGATGCACTTAGCCGACCTAACTGCAATGAGTCATCTCAAGAAAGCTGCGGGGTCTGTTCGGTGATCCTAGATGTGCCACGCAAGAGTCCAGCTGATCTGCGATCTGCTCAGCTAGACGATCCTGAGGTGAGTAAGATCATCAATGATGTAGAAAACACCACTGACCTTCTGTCTTCGACTCGCTGGTTAGAGCGCGGCTACCTTATGGACCAGGGTGTCCTCTATCGTCTCGCTCCTGACTCGGAATCCGAGGAGCCGCAGTTGGTAATTCCTGTATCCATGGTTAATGATGTTATGGATGAGTTCCATAACGCAGCTACTGCTGGCCACCAAGGTGTGGATCGCACTATTGATCGTATCAGACAGCGATACTACTTCACAGGTATGCGTAAATACGTTGCAGATTATTTAAAGAATTGTGTCGACTGTCAAAGGTATAAGTTCTCCAATCAAAAGCCCGCCGGTCTTTTGCAGACACCTATTCTACATCAAAGGGGTGAAGTACTAGCTGTGGATCTGTTCGGTCCCCTACCAGAAGCCGAAACAGGAGAAAAGTGGGTATTTCTTGTCGAGGATACTGCCACTCGATGGGTAGAGTTATACGCACTAAAGGAGGCCACAGCTGAGGTATGTGCCAAAATAATGATCGAAGAGTATTTTCTTCGATATGGTTTTCCCAGGCGTGTCATTTCTGACAATGGAGTGCAGTTCATATCTGCAGTGATGCAACAATGCATGTTTCTATTCGGTGTTAAGCAGAACCTGATACCACTCTATCATCCTGAGGCCAACCCGGCCGAAAGGAAGAATCGAGACTTGAAGATCCAATTGGCAATACTGGTCAAGAATGAACATCGCATTTGGCCCCAATTCTTATCACAGGTACGGTTCGCCCTCAACACTGCTACTTGTTCGACCACAGGACTAACACCAGCATACATGACGTATGGCCGCGAGATGCGAACACCATTTGATGCACAGCATGATATGCGTGCAATCCTAGATAAGGAAGCTTTCGTGCCCCAGGTAACGCCATACCTGTCCAAATTTATTGACTCTTTGAAGGATATACGAGATCGGGTCGAAAGGCGCCAAGACCTTAGAAAAGAGTATGCTGACGCTTCCCGACGCCAATCTCCAGTTTTTCAGGTTGGTGACCAAGTCTTGCTAACCACTCATTCTCTTAGTAATGCGCCGAAAGGCTTAACCCGAAAGTTTATGCCTCAGAGAGATGGACCGTACACCGTCAATAAGGCCATTAGCCCTACGACCTACGAGTTGGTCGATAGCCAGGGTCAGTTGTTAGGCCGTTACCATGTTTCCGACCTTATATCCCTTATTAGTAACCAGCCTGATACTATAGAGCCGGTCCAACCTCGCCGTCTACGAGGTCGGCCGCCTAAAGCCAAAAGGAAGGCACGCTCTTAGTTTTCTTATGCCAAATCACTCTCGGGCCGATGTCGTGACTTGGAGGAGGAGGATGTAACGCGCACCGTTTCCGAACGTCTCAAAATACTTCACGCCACGCCGTTAAGTTGGCAGTGTGTGCGCCGCGAAGGCGCCAACAAAACAACCGCGTCCGCCCGCCGGCCCGCGCCTCGTTTCCCCTCTAGTTCTTCTCTTTTTCCCCGGTATAAACTATGAGACAGACGTACGCACTTGACCGCGTCCCGAACTTTTATCTCTGTAAACTTCCACTCTGTGTCAAACTGTTTTGGTAAAATTGCTGTAACTGTGTCATTGACAATAAACCATATTGTAAAACGAGTGTGTGAACGATTTTTTTATGGTACGAACCCCTACAAAACTTATTTTATGGCAAATAAAAGTTAAGGCTTATAAAGTGATATGACAAGCGTTATTAGTATAAATGATAATAGTGCAAGTAAATATTACGAGGGGGAACGATTATGAAAAACAATAAAAGAACAAATTATATTATGGAAAACAAGACAACACCATTTAGAATACTAAAGTTTCAACGTAACGCCTACTCAATTTTAGTTAGCAATTATGCACAAACAAATCTCACTACAGGGTGGAGCGGAAGGGCGTGTCAGACTCTTACTGACTAAAACCCATCCGTGTTCCTTCTAAAGCCCTTTGCGTTCCAGGGCCGCGGTGACTAGCCCTAGCGGGCTCCGTCTTCTATGCTGACATCTCTTTGAGGCGCGCGTGGAACACAACGCGCCATCGACCCGAGCCTGGTGGACTTATTATACCAAAAAACGATCACCTAAAAATCAATGTCTCAGCGCTGACGAATTAAAACAGTCATTCAAATTTATTATAAGGCTCTCGCAAAAGGACCAATTTCCAGAATACATGACAAAAAACATCCTTTATTACTACAGCCTACTCATATTGTCACAAAATTGTTGTTTAAATATATGCACAAAAACTTATGCACGCTGAGCCGCAACTGTTACAATAAATTTCTCTTTTGAGCGCCACCATTGGAGAAAATTTTTGGCCGATTGGTGGGAGACATTTAGCTGAATCAATTTATAGTAAATGTATTTTATATTGTCGCATGAAAGGACAGGTAGTCTTTCCTCTCATGGGTAATTTGCCAAAGCAGCGTTTGATTCCCAGGGGTTACCCCTTTAAAACTATAGGTGTGGATTATGCTGGACCGATTATGTCAGCCACTAGACAAGGACGTGGTTGTCTTCTTACTAAAGTACTTATACGTTGTTCTTTTTATATGTTTCACGACTTAGGCGGTACACATCGAGTTGGCAGGTGATTTAACAAGCAACAATTTTTTATCAGTTCTTCGTAGATCCGTTTCGCGAAGGGGAAAGCCTAAACACATCTACTCTAATAATGGGATCTTGTTTGTTGGAGCATATCATGAACTTGGCCAGTTCATCAAGAGTAATTGCAATTCGTTGTCCAGTGATTTAGCAAATGAAGAAGTTAATTTTCATTTTATCCCTCCTTATGCTCCTCATTTTGGAGGAGGGAGGCCGTTATTAAATCTACTAAATATCATAAAAAGAGTGTACTGGGAAATTGTGATCTTACATTAATGAGGAGCTGAACACTGTGTTAGTTCAAATAGAAGGTTTACTCAATTTTCGCCCACGCACACCACTCTCATCGGATCACAACGATTTGTCGCCGCTAACGCCTGGACAGTTCTTAATAGGATGGACACTGATAGCATTGCCTGCACCCAAACTCATTTGACCAGATACCAGAGAATAAAGCAACTCTTCTGGTCCCGATGGAGCAAAAAATACGTCTCAGAACTACAACAGCGAGTAAAATGGCGATCCTGCACTAAGCCATTAGAAAAAGACACTCTTGTGGTCATTAAAGATGAGAAACTAACTCGTTTGAAGTGGCGATTGGGTTGAGTCACGGCAGTTTTCCCTGGACAGGACGGCGTCAGTCGCGTCGCTGACATCAAGACGACATGTGGAGTGGTTCGGCGAGCTTCCAGCAAGATATGCTCGTTACCTCTATGTCATGCAGCGGATTCTGATTGAGAGATGATCTCTCAACGCCCGGGGGGATGTTTAGAATACTAAAGTTTCACCATAACGCCTACTCAATTTTAGTTAGGAATTATGCACAAACATGTTTCACTACATGAACGCTTAGCTGCTAAGAATTTATTTTATACCTTCCCCTTTGAACAACTTTTTGTTTTTTGTTCTTCATGTTGTCTTTGCACGGAATATAGCTTTTAAATAATTAGAACCCTTTTATTTTCAATAATTCTGGATATAAAAGCCCAACAGTATCCGACGGTTCTATAAAATCCCAATTAGCCAATTTAATGTCAGTGAGGAACTTTACAGACCACCCATTTATTTATTTAAAACTGTTTGTGCAAATACACACATCTGTGTGAACTGTGGTTCAGAGATCTCTTCATATGATCTTGTCTGTCTGTTTTATTGAGTTTAACTTTGTTTTGTTGTTGAGTTTTTATCATCGTATTTATTACTGTTACTAAGTTTATGAACTTCTTGTGCCAGACAGATAAATGATTATATTAGATAGTTTATCTTACCTCCTGGCTAAAGAGAAGTTTGACCCGAGCAGCCGTTAGAACGGGTCAATCATCTTCTTTTGTCAATCAGTCAGCGATTTTCATGGCCATATTAAACTGACTGACTGTGTTTTCAGATTTCTGGGTCACTCAGCAATAGTGTATTTTTTTAGCGTCCGCAGATTTTACCTTACCTTTAGCAAACCAAAAAATCTAATTTAAACAATTTTGTCTAGTCGACGATTGCTGGAAATATTCGGAAGAGCTAGCATAAAACCGGGACAAATGAAAGAAAAGAAAGGAGGCTTATACCCAGCAGTGAATGACTCTAGGTTGCATCAACGACCGACACGCTACAGCAAACCTAATGCTTTCTTTTTCCATTCTAGTCATGATCCTGATATACACATGGCTAGCGGTAGTCATCACGGCGCTAGTTTTGTACCTCCGACAAAAATACTCCAAGCTGTCTCGAGCTGGGGTCAACCATCTACCCGTAGTACCACCCTTTGGAAACCTCTTCTGGGTGTTTATGCATAAAGAGCACATGATTGATCACCTGATGAGGATTATGAGCACATTTCCTAATGATAGGTAAGTTTTAACTATACTTCTATATGATCTGATAATGGAGCCAAAAGGTTCTGGAAGACGCAACGTTGGAAGGTCTCGCACAAGGAGGACCGGTGGTCTCGTGTAGGCCGCGGGAATGCGCTGGATACGGAACGCACAGGATTGCGAGCTGTGGTGACACTTGACCTATGTAAGGCCTAGGAAACGCTGGCGTGACGACTTGGAGGCGTTCGTGACGGATTGTTCGGATAGAGCAACACACTGGGAAGAGTGGAAGGCTATGGGGGAAGACCTTTGCCCAGGAATATGGGTTGACTCAAAAAAGGCTGATAACGATGATCATTTCAGGATAGTGGGACACTACGACTTTGTGGCTCCGGTGTATCTAGTTCGTGATGTGGAAGCAATGAAGCGAATAACCATTAAGGACTTCGAGTACTTCGTGGACAGGCGCGAGTTCACCAGCACTAGCGACCCGATGTTCGGAAGAGGTTTGCTGCTGTTGCAAGGTACTATAATATTACATACCTCTTCTTCAATCCGACTTATATGCACACAAAAATCTCAACAGTAGTTAACCGATGGTTTAAAGATGTCATAAGAGCTTTTCTGTGTCTTTAGCTATGTCGATAAAATCTATCAAGCCGTATAAGCTAAAGAGCGTGCCAAAGAAGTAAACATAGGTATATATATACACACACTCGAAAAACATAACCCTCCTTCTGACGCAGTCTGATAAAAAATCAGGATATAACAACAGTCAGTAAAATATTTACGAGTAGCTGCATCGTGAATTTGTGATAAACGTCAATTATATACTATCTCGAGTATGTACAAATATAAAGCGAAGATAACAGAATAACGAATGCGTGATTGCCCGAGTTACGTTTATTTGTTTAACGAATAGGTATCTAAATGACGACATATTTCGTGTTATTGACATATAAATAACTGATAAAGATGATTAATGAAAATATCGAAACAATGCAGTGTGAGTGTGGGGTGATAAAATTATTTGCTAAGTGACTTTGCGAAGCATGTTGTACCTTGACTTTATGGGATTAGCCCACTACACACTATTCCCAATCAGTGCAACTTCTAATAGCCAGAATCATCAGTGGCAATCACCAGAAAAACGCCGAGTCAATAAAACTCGACGAGTCCTGGAGAAACGATTCAACTGTCTTGGATCCGCAACGGAATTAATTAGAAAAGAACAGCAGAGGAGCAAGAAAAACAAAACCGAGGGTCCAGTTTGCCTTGACTACCAATAAGAATAACTACAGATACCTAGCTACTACCATTGTTGTCAAGGAAGTAGAACATCTGGTACTTATGTATCCTACATCATGATTAGATATTTCAAAATTAAATATTTTGTTTCAGGTGACGAATGGAAAGCGATGAGATCTACAATGTGTCCAGCATTCACAAGCTCCAAGATTCGTCTGATGGTGCCGTTTATGGAGGAGATCGGCATAGAGATGATCAAAGTGATCAAGGAGACGATCAAGGATTCTGGAAGTAAGTATTATTATAAACATATTCATAAAGGCATTAGCAAGGTTAAATTTAGGTTTTTGGCCATACTCGATTAGACGCAGTCGATTGAATGGAATAGATACCTAAGAAAAAATGTGTTTCCTAGATAATTAATACTTGCAACGACCATTTTTAAGGAGCAGATCAAGTTATTTGATTTAATTTATTTCTTCGGTTCTGAAAATGTTAAGATTGTTTTATTAGTAATTTTATAAAAACAACAAGACAAGGATAAAAACAAACAATGAGATATGTAGGTATCTGAGGCAGTCTATGTAGAGCACAATAAAGCAAGGAATATGCTACCTGACCATTATCAGTGCCTCAGAATGGGGGAGTAAGGACTCTCCACCAATGTTTTCAGACTGCTATTTTCACTGACACGCGTTCGAAATGCAAGTGTAAAAATCTTTAACCATTTTCGATTTAAGTGAATAACATTCTGGTAAAATACTTAATATTAATCCCGCAGACCCATATATCGACATGGATACAAAAGATATAATGACAAGGTACGCCAATGACGTCATCGCCTCCTGTGCCTTCGGCCTAAAAGTTAGCTCACAAAAAGTTGACCACGAGTTCTATACGAACAGCAAAGCAATCACCAAGCTTACGTTATGGCGAGTCATGAAGATATTCTTCAGTAAATGTTTTACCAGCGTTGCTCAGGTTAGAACATTTTTATACTACAAAGTTATCAGTATGATCCGGATCCGATTGATGATTAAAAACTGTTATCGGTATTTATTTTAAACTAACTTTAACCCCCGACTTTGCCTGCGCGGACTTCAGGATTGGACCCAGAGAGAAATGAAAACTGTGTATCTATTCAATCTCAGATCGCCAACCCTAGAAAAGACATTATTTAACACACATTATTTTTACTAAGTTACAGACAATAGCTCCGATGTCATAAAAACTTAAACGATATTTTCTGTGCAGAAGATGAAAATTTCACTGGTGCCGCAAGAGACCACAGATTACTTCACAAATGTGGTCCTCGATACCATGAAGGACAGAGAGAAGAACAACATAGTAAGGCATGACCTCATCAACATTCTAGCAGAAGTGAAGAGAGGTGAGAGTTTCAGATCTTACGAGCAATTTTACATATTTTTTTGTCTTCAAGTTTTAGAAGACTTTAGATTATATTTTCACGTGACAAGCTTGACTTACAATCTGTTGATAGCCCAAACCTGTTCGTTGTTATGATACTTCATCATTTTATTTTTGTTGAATTTTGGAGCAAACAATGGTTTTAAATCACAGTTACAACAAGAGGCCAACGTAGCTTGTTTTTAGCACTTTGATGACCTTATAGAAACTTAGATGAAGAAGATGTAACTGGAGTTGAAGAATATGAAATTAATAATCTTGAATATGCAGGTCAACTTACTCACGAGAAAGATAGTGCAAACACCGACGTTGGTTTTGCAATAACTGAAGAATCACATGTTGGCAAGAAACAACATAATTATGGTATGATTAATTGCGATTGATTTTATTACTTAGATTTGTTTCAGTCTGGACAAAAACTCAACTGAAATAACTAAAAGAATTAATTTTAAATAATAATTTGCATACACTTTTGAATTATCAAGTCCCAAATGACGGCGCGCTGCCCTATCACGATTACGACGCTTACGCTAGCTCCATTTAGCTCAACCATCTTGATAGGCAACTCCTGAATTAAAAAATTCATACATAAACTATTCATACATACATCAAATATGCAGAAACAACAGAACGCCACCAGCTATGATCCTTCTTTCACTTCATTAATACCTCCATTTAGGAAAAACATGGGCTGTTTCTTAGCTCTTTAGCTAGTTTAAGCTACACTGACCCTATTCCACACCTTAAAGTTTTAGTTGTGGAATAGATGTTTTGAGGGCAAATTTCATTTTCTTCTATCTTCATGAACTTCCTTCTTATTCATTTTTTTAAGTGTTACGTAAACTGAATTTTTAAGGTCTATTATATTGAGGCTATGGCACCATAGCCTCAAAATAACACAGTGTGTACAGTGTAGTGGAGATAACTATGGGCACGACGTACACTTTATCTTACCTCCAAATTCTTGTCACTTCCTGTTTCAGCGCATTTTTACTTATTTTCTCCCCTATTTTCTTTTTTAAATGGTGCGTGTTGGGGATGCAATATCTTATTATTATTGTTATAGCCTGAAATGTGCCACTTCTTCCATTGATCATTGACACCTGTAACAGTATAAATCTAATCTCATCTTAGTAGTCCTTAATGTTTTACTGCAGAGCAAAGGCGTCGTTTAGAATAAAATTGTCTTTTAATTAAATTAACTGTAATAAAATTTACTTCGTTACATTGTTCTCATAAATAGAAGCAACAAGGTTAATGTAACCAGGATTTTTGTAAACATAAAATTATTTAAAAGAGTGTCCGTGGAGTTTCTTGCACGTTCTTCTCCATAGAGATCTACGCTTTCGAACGTGCAAATAGCTTCATGTTTTTGACGGACTGACTTTGACAATTCAAAAGTACCTGATAATGGTTTATTTGAAATAAATGCTTTGACTTTGACTTCCTTATTTATTGTTGATTGTGTTTTCCAATTAGTGCTTAGCTGATCAATCGAAAACTGTTTTCCAGAATGGTCGGATACGGACTTAGTAGCCCAAGCAGCGTTATTCCTGTTCGCTGGGTTCGACACAGTTTCCACGACGATGTCTTTCCTTTTGTACGAGCTGGCAGTGAACCCTGACGTGCAGGAGCGACTGGCGCAGGAAATCAGGGAACATGACACTAAGAATGACGGCAAGATAGACTACAGTACTATACAAGACATGATGTACTTAGACATGGTGGTTTCTGGTAAGAACGTGATGGCAAGGGATGGTGCTCGTATTATGTATTATATTGTAAAAATCCTAATTGAAACCAATGAAGTGAGTGTTGAGAAGCAATATATTGAACCAATACCTAGCACTATAAAGTACAAAAGGAACCTTAAAAATTTAGGCATAATGAATCAATTCAATTCAAATGTTTATTGCTCAACACAGAACATTATCATTTATTTCTAGATGTCAAGTGAATGCGCAGTCCACTGTGTTGCATGCAATTCAGGCATGCAACACTTATCTATATGTATATAGAAATGAATCCCTATTTCCCTTGGTCAAGGCATCACGTGTGAACAGCTGGACCAATTTCACTAATTCTTTTTTTGTTGTGTTTGTTATTGTCAGGGAAAGGGTTTACGACAGAAAATTTTGAAAAAAAATTAACATTCGGGCGAAGCCGGGACGGGCCACTAGTCATACAATATATATATCATAATTATCAGTAGATTATTGAGTTGCTTTTTTAATACATTAATATCTTTAATAATTAACAAAGCATTATGTAATTTATTATAAATGAATGATTGAGCAGAAGATGTACCATTATACGCCTACCAATAATAATTTATTTTGTTGATATATTTTCAGAGGTACTGCGGCTATGGCCTCCTGCTGCGGTTGTAGACAGACGCTGTGTCAAAGATTACAATTTTGGTAGAGCCAACAGTCAAGCCACGAAGGATTTGATTGTGAGTAAACACATTACACCTGACGAGGTGGACTGTATTTTCTTGAATTAAACTTCGGAACTTCTTTATCTTGTTTATTTTCCCAGGGCTGGCTTGCTGCTGACGGTTGAGTGACGAATGACGGAATGACACCGAGCGCGGCAAGCCACCCGCTTTTTATCTTATTTCCTACTTACACAGGTAGTGAGCGTGGGCGCTTAGGCCTCGGCCAATCAGAGCGCGGGTGGTGGCGCGGAGTTCGAGTCGTTTTAGCGCTGACCAATCAGAGGCGAGCGCATCTGTCTATTGTTTAGACAGGTTCAGACCTGCTCGAAGCGTGTTACGACCGAATTCTGTGCCACCTTACAATCTTCCTTTATTAAACATAAATTAAAACAATCCCTACACTATTGCTTATACATAAAATCCCTGCTATGAACAGTCTTTATTTATTTAAATCTAAACCTTATCCATTAGGTATATAATTTCCCTTAACATCAAGCCTTAGTATCTAACTTATCTATTTATTTATATCCTATTTATTTCGACGTCCGTAATATCCTCCCCCCGGCGCAGGGCTACCGTAGCCTAATCTTCTACGTGAAGGACGGCGAGCTTCGTAACTGGACGTCGTAGGACGCCCGCTGTAGTTCTGACGTCAGCTGACCGCACCTTTCCATCCGGACCATTGTAGACAGCCTCCACGACGCCTCGAGGCCACGTTCCTCTCGGGAGTGAGGAGTCGACGATGACGACTAAGCTGCCGACTTGAAGGGGTCGTCGTTGGTCGTCTGACGCCCCCCGGGGCACCAGCGTAGGCAGGTACTCGTCTACCCAGCGCCGCCAGAAATGGTCGGCGAGCGCCTGGGCAGCTCTCCATTGTTTGCGGCTGGCCTCCTCACAAGGCCCGGTACGGGGAAGGCCCGAGGAGGTACCTATTAAGAAATGGTTAGGCGTGAGGGCCTCCGGATCCTTGGGATCGACAGAGACATGGGTTAGAGGTCGAGAGTTTATGGAGTGCTCGGCCTCTGTCAGCAGCGTCAGTAGTGTTTCTTCTTTTAGCGGTTTTTGGTGCAGCGTCGCTCCCAGCGCCGCCTTAACGGAGCGCACCAGTCGTTCCCAGGCTCCCCCCATATGCGGCGCTCCTGGTGGGATGAACTTCCATTTCATGCGCTGCTCCAGTCCGAATGGAATGAAATCTTTCGTCCACTCTTTGTACGCCGCTCGTAGTTCGGCGTCTGCCCCTCTAAAGTTGGTACCATTGTCTGAGTACATGACTCTGGGCCAACCTCGTCGAGCTGCCATTCTTCGTATGGCCATTAGCGCCGAGTCGGTAGATAAGCTCGACACTAATTCCAGATGCACTGCTCTCGTAGTCAGACAGGTGAACAGGGCTCCCCATCGTTTTTCGTGTCTTCTTCCGATGACTACCGTTATCGGTCCAAAATAATCGGTGCCGCAGTGGGTGAAGGGCCGCGGCGTCTCCATGATTCTTTCCATTGGCAAGTTTCCCGTAACTGGTTTCACTGGCGTAGCTTTTCTTATTCGACAGAGCTGGCATCGCTGTGCTATGGCTCGCACTGTAGGGCGTAGGTTGACGACCCAATACCGCTGTCTTAAGTCATTGATTACACGCTCGTTATTAGCGTGCCCAGCTTTGCGATGTGCATGTTCTACCAATAGCCGTGTGAACGGATGTTTGCCGTGTAAGATCACCGGGGTTTTCTTCGTTTCCTTGACTGCCGCATGTCCGATTCTCCCTCTGACCTTGAGAATATGATCCTCTAGGTAAGGGTCCAGTTTATACAGACTGCTGGACTTGGGTACCGGCTTTCCTTTTCGAAGTAACTGTATTTCATCGGCATAGTTTTCCAGTTGTGCTTGTTCCAGCCATAATTTCTCGGCCCTTTCGATCAAGTCGACGGTCATTTGGCTGGACCTATCGTAACACTTTGCCTTGAAAAGGAATGGCATGGCTGTAGCTCGTAATAATTTTTCGAAAGAAGAGAATCTATTTATGTCTGGCAGGTGAGAAGGTCGTTCTCGTTCTCTTTTTTCTTCGACTATCACGTACGTTGACTCGTCTCCGGTAGTGTCTTCTTTGGATTTCTCCTTTGGCCAGAACTCTTCGTCATTGTACAGGAACGCGGGACCGGTGAACCATCTGTCTTCGGGTTTCATTCGTACGGTGTAGTTAGGGCGTGTAGCGTCATCTGCCACGTTGTGATCGGTGGGTACCCATCTCCACTGGCTGGCGTCAGTTAGCTCCGCGATTTCACCCAGGCGGTGGGCCACAAACGGTGTGTACTTCACGGCGTCTTTTTCGATCCATCGTAGGACGGTTTGTGAGTCTGTCCAATAGATCACGCTTCTGGGCTTGTCACGGTGCTCCTTTATTATAGTCTCCGCCAGTCGTGCGCCGATCACTGCTGCCTGTAGTTCTAGTCGTGGGATAGTAACTAGCTTCAGGGGGGCCACTCTTGCTTTTGCTGCGACCAGCCTCACATCCACTCTTCCGTCTTTCTTCTGGATTCTCCAGTAGGCTGCAGCTGCGTATGCTTGTTCGCTAGCGTCGCAGAAAATATGCAGGTCCATGAGGTCGTCTGGGCCCTTATCGTAGCACCTTGGGATGCGAAGCTTCGTTACTTCGTCCAGACTTTGTATCCATTCCTCAAAGTGCTGCGCGTCTTGTTCTGGGATTGCCTCGTCCCATCCGATGCCGTGTCTCCACAAGTTCTGGAGCACGATCTTGCCGGTGACTGTGAAGTGGCTGATGAGTCCTAGAGGATCGTAGACTGCCATCACTGCACCAAGGGCTTCTCGTTTAGTCGGCGCTCTGTTTCGAGTTTTCACTTCGGGTGACAGCCGACTCAATCCAGTGTTAAAGCCTAGCTCGTCTGAGCCTGTTTGCCAAAGTAGGCCTAGTGTTTTGTCCGTATTTTGTTCTCGTTGTCCGAATCTTACTTCTGTGTCGTGTGCCAGCTTCTCCGGTGTAATACTTTTCAACACGTTGAGTTTATTTGAGCACCAACCTCTCAAATTGAAGTGGGCGTTCTGATGAACTCTAATGACTTCACGCGCTGTCTTAATTGCTTCTTCCTCGGTTGCCACGCTGTCTACGTAATCATCCATATAGTGGCTCGTTGTTATAGCTTGCACGGCGTTAGGGTATTCTTGCGCGTACAGTCTTGCGTTGGCGTCTCGTACTGAGTGCGCGATGAAAGGTGAACACGAGGCTCCGAAGATCATCGAGGTCATTTTATATTTCTTCGGTGGCTTAGTACGTTCCTCACCTCGCCAGAGAAACATCTGCGCAGCCTGGTCTTGGTCTCTTATCTTCACTTGGAGAAACATTTCCTGTATGTCTGCCGTGACGGCTACTGGACGCTCTCTGAATCGAAACAATATTCCTGGCAGCGATTTCAAGAGGTCAGGTCCTTCTAGTAGATAGTCGTTTAGGCACACTCCACTGTATCGATGTGCGGCGTCAAACACTAGACGTATCTTGCCCGGTTTATTTGGGTTTACAACCGGGAAGTGCGGCAGGTACCACACTTTCTTACTTCCTTCTTCCGTTCCGTTGCACTCCTGGGCGTATCCTTTATCGAGTAGGTTTTTGACCAGAGTGCTATACTGTGCTGCAAAGTTTGGTGATGAATCCATCTTCTTCTCTAATATCTTTAATCTTCGCAGGGCACAGCTGTAGTTGTTGGGCATCGAAGCGTCTTCATCACGCCATGGTAACCCGACTTCGAAGTGATCACCGACTTTTCTCAGTGTTCCCTGAACCACGTTCATTGCCTTCTGATCTTCGGGTTTGATCTTCTTGGCCAAAGAAACTCCTAGGGCATCAATCCTGAAGTGTGACTTTACTAACTCTTCTATACGACGTACGTCATCTGTCTGTCTCGCTGCAGACACATCGTATAGATGTAGCACGACTTGTCCCTCTTGTTCCTTCAGCGTGGTGCGTGGCGCAGTCCCGTGGATCACCCATCCTAACTGAGTGTAGGATGCTGCAGGCTCATTTTTCTTGCCCATGCGTAACTCTCGCGTGACTATTAGGTGCCAGTTGTCCGCACCTATCAGTACCATCGGTGTAGCTTCTCTGTAGAATGCGTCGCTTTGTATGTCTTGGAGGTGAGGAAAGTTTTCGAGTTTTAACCTGTCCATCGTCTGACCATGAAGTCGCAGGTTTTTCATTGTTCGTGCGCGTAGTTCTTGGAATTCACCGCTCTGGCCACGTATCTGTAACTTGACTTCCTGGCTTTGTTCTTCTTGTTGTTGTGAAGTCACGCTCTGGATACGTAAAGTAGAGACCGGTCCGCTTATGTGCAAACGACGTACTAGTCCTTCGTCGACGAGCGATATTGTTGAGCCTTCGTCCAGTAGGGCGAACGTCGATATTTGCCCGCCGGGCCCTTTTAATAACACGGGACACATTTTCAGCAATACGCGTTGCGACACATTATTTGACGCGGAGACGGTCATTACCGCTTCCTGCGAGTGTGGGTTCTCGGTATCAGTTGACTTATCTGGCTTATCACTTGGCGGTGCCTCTCTCTCCTCTCGATCTTTGTGCAGCAGCGCGTGGTGTGGGCGGCTGCAGGTTCCTCTGCCGCATCGCTTCGCTCGGCAATGTTCGCGTCGATGGCGTCTTGTCACACACTTGAAACACACTTTGGCAGTACGTGCCCAATCCCATCTTTCATCAACGCTCATCTTCAGGAACTTTGCACATTTCGGTACCTCGTGATCACTGCCACAACACAAACACTCTTGTTTTCTTTCTTCCTCCTTTCCCGATGTCGCGTAAACTACTTCCCGACCCGACTTCTTCTTGGCGTTAAATTGTGGCGCGCTTCTCATTTCCTTCTTCTGGACGGGTGCGGGCGTCGCGCTAGTGAAGGCGTATTTCATGGCTCGGTCAGCCTCCCGCATCAGGAATCTGGACAACAATATCACTTCCGGTTCACGCGACGATTCCGCAGTTTCAGAAGCGTAATCGCACCATCTTGACTTTATGTGCGGGCTCAGTTTCTCTACAACTTCGCGAACTAGCATCGGGTTCCATATATACCCACGATTGTCCATCTTGGAAAGCACGCACACTATGTTTTGAAGTTTCACTGCGAACGAATTTAATTCACTGGCCGCACCCGTGAGTCGAGGTAACTTCTTCAAATCTTCCATCACTCGATTCATGAGTATCTCCGGTCTCCCGTAATACTGTTCTAGTGTCTTCATGATCACTTGCGGGTCAGACGCGGAGTATAGGAGCGCGGACACAGCTTCTCTTGCTTCACCCTTAATGCAATTGCGTAGTCTTGCCAAATTTTCTGTTGTCGTGAATTTGCACAAATTCGACGAGTCGTCGTACGCCGCCTTAAATGGCAACCATTCAGTAGCCGCTCCCGTGAACGTGGGCAGCTCAGTCACTTGTCGCGGCGGCGGGCGTACGTGAATCATTTTTTCCAACGCGTCGGCCAACTGTTCTATTCCTCTTCCAACTCGGCGTTCTCCTCTGGTAGGCGAACGCGAGGTCGACCGTTGCCTTTTCTGGTCATTCCTGGCAGGTGCGGCGGCTTCGATACGTGCGGCGGGTTCGACGTAAGTGGCAGGTTCGAGGGCGGCGTGCATGGCGGCGGGATGCGGAAACTGCGCTTCTCTCTGCGGTTGATCCGCGACTGGAGGGCGACTTCGGTCAACACTTTGAAGCCACTCGTCCACCCTGTCTTCACTCATGTGCACGGAGCCTTCTTCACGAGCCTCTGCCTCTGCCTCAATCGTCGACACTTCATATTCGAGTCGCTTGTTGACGAGTGCTTTTTCGAGTTCTAATTGCTCGTTCCTTATCGCAGCGATTCTCTTCTGTGCCTCGTATTCTGCCTTCTTCACTCTTGCCACGTCACTACTGTACGATCTTCTGGACCTTATCGTACTTACTGTATCCCTCACAGAAACATCGTGCGCAGCTGTCATAGTTCTCACTGATTCCTGGGTTCGAAACACGGCGCGCGTCAACGGGTAACGCGATGTGGATGGTGTGGCGAGCGATTCACCATAGTCGTACGCGGTCGCGGTCGCGGTGGCTCTACTTCCCGTCGGGACGCGAGGAGCCGGCGCGGCGAGGGCGCCATCGGACGTCGTCGGCGCAACTCTCCCCGCCGCGGGCGTGGCGGGGTGTGCGATCGCGAGCGCGGGGGCGGCGGGATCGGTCCCAGCCGCGGGCGCACCATGCGGTGGGCGCGGGAGCGCGGACGCGATGGTCGACGGCGACCTAGGCGGCTCTTCGAATGCGAGATGGCGGCGACTATCGTAGCCCGATTCGGATTCACTTTCCTTGGCCGAAATGCTTCTAGTCTTCATTGTAGATGTTCGTTTCGACCGGCGGTTTTCTATCTTCTATCTGCTATCCGGCTCGAAGGACCAAATGACGAGGTGGACTGTATTTTCTTGAATTAAACTTCGGAACTTCTTTATCTTGTTTATTTTCCCAGGGCTGGCTTGCTGCTGACGGTTGAGTGACGAATGACGGAATGACACCGAGCGCGGCAAGCCACCCGCTTTTTATCTTATTTCCTACTTACACAGGTAGTGAGCGTGGGCGCTTAGGCCTCGGCCAATCAGAGCGCGGGTGGTGGCGCGGAGTTCGAGTCGTTTTAGCGCTGACCAATCAGAGGCGAGCGCATCTGTCTATTGTTTAGACAGGTTCAGACCTGCTCGAAGCGTGTTACGACCGAATTCTGTGCCACCTTACAATCTTCCTTTATTAAACATAAATTAAAACAATCCCTACACTATTGCTTATACATAAAATCCCTGCTATGAACAGTCTTTATTTATTTAAATCTAAACCTTATCCATTAGGTATATAATTTCCCTTAACATCAAGCCTTAGTATCTAACTTATCTATTTATTTATATCCTATTTATTTCGACGTCCGTAATAACACCTCAATCTTAATCATCACCATCTAAATCACTTCAGGAATCTACCTGTTTTGAGTTTTTGAATAGTTTCCTAGTTTATTCGAACGATATTAGTAGAAATACCCGATTGCTCAACCCACGTGTTGTGTTTAAACAAAAGTTCTATAATATAATTAGAAGTTCAAGGCCGGACGTCTGGTAGTTGTAAAATAAAGAAGCCCGTGGTTTTGTTTGTGTCTTCGTATTTGTCACCGTCTTCCGAAATTATTGTTATTTTATACTTTGTAGTGTTTTTATTTGGAAGTCGGTTGTATTTTTTTTTAAAAAGTATTTTATTTTTCACTTTTTAGTTATAGAATTATTCCGCTATTTGCCGTTAAGGAGTTACTCTGTGTGCCTTCGCATTCCAAGTCAAGACCAGCTCATAGTTAAATATCTGCTTAGCTTTGGGATTGACATAAACCTAACTGTATCTCAGTTTACTATATTTTATTGATTTTAAGTTCAGGAGGTCACTGGTGTATCTTTAAAGTTCACTTCAATTCAATTCAAATTCTTTATTGCGAACTAAGTGTACAGAATGTTGAAGATGTTAACAATCTTGATTCTTTTACGTTGGATTAAGTTATGCCTACATAACTTAATCCAACGTAAAAGAATCAAGATCGGTTCATAAACAATAAAATTATGCCCAAATAGTTAAACCCAAAAAAAAGCATGGAAATGGAACATAACTGGTACACATCTGCGTACCCCTTCATAGCGTACCGGCGTGATGTTATATTATCAACAAGTGTAAACAACAAACAAACAAGCGATTTAAGCAATCCCGGGAGATTTTCTATCATGACTTATTGAAGATTTATTGAAGAGTTCCGTTGCCTATCTCCGAAGTTCTTCATCAGATCTCGACCGTAGAGTCACTTTATTAATATATTTTACTGAACTGTAAATGCTGACGTTCAAAAGTGCCGTTTAATGGCCTAATTGAAATAAACGTTTTTGACTTTTGACTTTTTGACTTTTGACCAAATTGCAATGGGACTAGTACAGAAAAATATTCTTCCAAACAAAAAAAGAATCATCCAAATCGGTTGACAATTGGCGAAAATATAGCTGAATAAATATTTTCCAAGTTGGTTAAAAAGTGCTTAGTATCCAAAGTCGCAATACGTTTGTAGATAAACAGACGTAAAATGTCACCACAAATTATTTTAATACATCCTAAATTTTTTAAAGTATTGTTTATTTGATTCCACAGATCCGCAAAGGTGATACCGTGGTTATAGCACCCTGGTCATTCCACAGAGATCCGAAAAACTTCCCCGAACCCACTAAGTTTGACCCTGACCGATTTTCACCGGGAAACAAGGACAAAATCATACCTTTGACGTATATTCCTTTTGGATTAGGTCCTAGGAACTGTATTGGTGAGTCTGGGGCTTGTAAAATCTTTGAACGGAATTGGAGCCAAAGTCATTGGTCACCAGTAGACACGTGTAACGTAAAGGAATCAATTAGCAATACATTTATATTTTGTTGCTCGATATAATTGGAAATTTTGAAATGCAGAATGTAAGCCTGTCTTCACATCAACCAGCAGAACATCTTATGAAACACCTTTTAACGGTTAACCATCAGTCCAATTGTAATTTTTAACTGACTTCAAAAAGGAGGAGGTTCTCAATTAATTTTTTTATGTTTGTTACCTCATAAAGTCATAACTCCGTCATTTATGAACCGATTTGAAAACTTATTTTCAAATGAAAGGATATACCTACGTTCCGATTGGTCCCATAGAAATTTTATTAAAATCGGTTCAGTAGTTTGATTTTAAATCAAAATAGCTGGAGGAAATAGAATATATATCATTCAAGTAAACGAAATTACGTGTTTTGCTTTCCTGTGACTTTCCACAGGTTGTTAGGTGTGGGGGTATTAAAAAAAGGAAAAATAAAACACTTTTACAAAAAAATACAACCGCCTTCCAAATAAAGAAAAACATGGAGAAATATAAAATATCTTTAATTTCGGAAGTCGGTGTTAAAATATTCGTATTTTAACACCGACTTTGTCGTTTCTTCGGAAACAACAAAAACACCGACTTCTACTATTTTTATTACTAATCCAGCACAAAAACCTTCTATCTCACACTATTAAAAAAAACAAAATGTTTGTTTTAATCATTGCGTAGACTTTTGACATGAGATAGAAGGTATTGGCGGTTATGAATCGTTTGGCAGTTGTAATAAAACAATAGATGGTCTAATACAGGATGTTCCAGCAGGTACAGCATCACCCTAAAATATGATCACGCACTTCTAGAACATGCTGTATTAACATGTTCCGTCAATTTTCCAACTGTTCCAGGTTCTCGCTTCGCGTTGTGTGAAATCAAGGTGATGGCTTACCTGCTCCTCCGGGAGATGGAGGTGTACCCATACGAGAAGACATGCTTCCCTCCCGAGCTGACAAAAGATGGGTTCAGTCTGGCGCTAAGAGGAGGTTCCTGGGTTAGAATCAGAGAGCGTCCCCAAAAATAGATCTTGGAAGACCGTTTGTTTTAGTACTTATAAAAGGTATATAAAAATGTGCCAAATTACCTCCGCGGTTGTTAATTTGGCACATTTTTAATAAAAGTGCAGTTTGTTGTGTTTAGCCTTTGTTAGGGTTTCGTATCTGAGGAGACGGAACCCTATTAGCCTTTGCTGTTCGTCCGTCCCTCCGTCTGTCTGTCAGCGGAATGTATCTCATGAGCCGTAATAGGAAGACAGAACAAATTTTCACAAAGTGTGTATTTGTATTGCCGCAATTGCAAAATATAATAAAAATTAAATTTAAGCGGGGCCCATCCTTCGTGTGCGCCTGCCAGGGTTGCGGAATTGGTTCGAAAAAGTTACCGCGGCTCTGGAATGCAAAAGGCATTTGGATGATCGCGGGTGGGTTTTATTTAGTAAGAGTCTGAAACTCCATTCCACTCCGCTCAGAGTAGAAGGAGTTATTTGATGATTTCTCATAAATAAAAAATCTTAGTGTGAGGGTCCGACTCGAACTTGCCCGGTATCATTACCGGCCAAAAACTGCTTATTTTATTACAATGAAGTTTTT
The DNA here is from genome assembly GCA_905163435.1 of Mamestra brassicae. Taxonomy (NCBI): domain Eukaryota; kingdom Metazoa; phylum Arthropoda; class Insecta; order Lepidoptera; family Noctuidae; genus Mamestra; species Mamestra brassicae. The sequence goes on along the minus strand of LR990997.1, from coordinate 19,578,542 downwards.
ATTGTAACTTATGTCTTATGTGGGTAGTGATAAGAGTCTAATACGATATATATTGAGTGTGCAAATAAATCTTATTATAAACTTCTTTTATTTGATTTTTACATCGTTTGGTCATCACTATAAGTAAAGGTAACCAAGCAGGAGAAGGTTCCATAACCGAGCACTTTGGCAATCATGTTGGTACTTTACTATATCACATGTTGGTTTCCTGAACTTAGCCTGCACAAACAGTTGTCGATTCTAGAGCTAAGTATGATATTGTTACGAGCTTGATAAACCAAAATCAAACTTTTATTAATAATTTAAAAACACTAATTACAACTTTCGATCTTGAAGATTGCTTCCGAAGTATTCGCTTGTATCGCAAATCCAATACTGACCCGGTCGTGGATTACGCGCTCCTTATATAGGTCAGTTAATTCTAGAAACTTCTATAGTAGGCGCCAGATAAATGTGGAATAAAGTACATTGACCTTTCCCTAATAACTGTTTATAGGTACCTGAACAATTAAATATGAATCGTTTTTCATTATTAGACAATGTTAAGGATCACGAGAGATGATGATTCGGGACAGCTTTGTGTCATTAATTCCGTTTTTCAAATTAAAAATGTCAATAATTGTAGGTGGGTCAATGACCGTTATTCCACGATTATCTGGCGCCTACTATAGTGTCGAAACGTCTGGAAAATTCACCTAAATACCGGTCCCGACAGACCAGATGTCGAGAACTCAGAATGTTCTAGCATAGAAAATACTAGAAGGTACTTGACTTTACTAGTTCTGCTACTCGATACTAGATGGCGCTAGTTGTAACTAATGTACCCGGCATTAATTCTGGCGCGTAACAATATTGTATGATAGACGCTCTGATGTCTCTTGATGTCTCTGACAGTGACCCTGACTCCTAATTCCCCTGTGGGCTCAACATCGATCACCGCCTACCATCACCCCGACGTGAGTATTTTAAGTACCTACATAGCGAACAACATCTAGCACGTCTCGTGTTTATGTGACAGTTTTGTTTGACCCATTTGTTTGCGAAAATCAGGAGTTTAACTCTTAAAGTGTACTGTTACCGTCACACATGTAACTTATCTACCTTTACCTTATATACCTTTCTTTTGCCTGGAAACTGGAAGTAAATTAACGGAAGTAAATCATGGCGGTTAAAGAGTTCAATGAAAAATATTCCTGATTGGACACAAAATCAAAAAGTTTTACCATTATGTTTAACACACAATCAACACTAACAATTTTGTTCATCTCCACACTTAAGGAGGAGATGAACAAAAATGTTAGTGAATGCATATAACAAGTAAAAGTTACAACAAAAAAAAAACAAAATTGTGATAAGAGATGTACTAAATGTACTGAAATGTACTAAACTAAATTAAAAGTCACGTGAGTGTAATTTACAATAATAATTTGTGACTTGACACTTTTGATATGTAGGCGCTTCGAAAAAGCTTTTTAAATGGTTTTTTAGGGTGTATACAACTAAAGGACACCGTTTATTATTAATCTTATTTGTTTCGCATTTATTGAGCCATGCTGTAACATGACGAAATTTTTTCTTTTCTTTTACCAGAAAATATAATGAACCTTTACACTGTCTACAAACGATTCCTAATGAAAATTTCCAGAAACAAGTTTAAAGATTTCAAGTTTTTATTTTTCACTCAACTATAGACCCTTAAAAAAAACTACTAACTAAGTAAAACCTTAAGATATGGCGCCAAAAATTTTTCGCTGTCGACTGGAAGTGTGCCCAAAAGACTAGCAGTATTGTCACGTTGTATGGCAATGTTTATTCTACTCGTATATCCAAGGTAAAAGCCCGCCAACTAGGCGTTTGGATAGATCTTCAAATAGTGTAGGAGTACTCGGTCCCCAACCCCACGGTCCAAGAGTTTCGAACAAGTTGCCAGTGTTCGATAACCGTGTATTGAATGGCCAAGTGCGAGTCCGACTCGAGTGCAAAAGTTTCCGAACGAACTATTACTCAATGCATGCATCCGCATTTTTTTTTGGTTCGCAGTTTCGGGTATAAGGCGAGGATGGTAATTTTTCAGTCGTTGAATACTTACACAAAATAATTTCTTTTCAAATTTTTATAAAAAAAATCTTCACAGAACGGTCTTTTCATTTGTGTCTCAAAAGTAACCCCATACACAGAATTTATTTATTACGCAACGTGTTTGGGCCATATAAATTCACATAACGTGTACAAAACACTTGAATTGGTCCAGTAGATTCAGAAAAAAAAGGAATTGACAGACGGGCAGACACATGAGTGATCCTTTAAGGGTACTGTGGACGTTAGTTACCCTAAAAATGTTATAAGTAATATGGTGATCAACGACCCTTAAAGCATAAATAATATGACCAGTCATATATATGCTTTAAGGGTCGTTGATCAGGTATATAAAAAGCATCCAGATGTTTCTTGTATACCTACCGCCTACCGTTATTACCACGTCTTATCCAATTGGTTGTATTTATCGTATTTAAATTAATTAGTGGCTGTAGACAAGGATTTCTCGAGATAAATACATTAAGATCACGATGAATTTACAATTTACCAATTTTTAAAAGTCGATTTCGATTCGCGTATTATCAGTGATAACAATTATTATTTCGATGATTTTCAACTATATTAAACAGATATAGATGCACCTTTAAAGATAACATGATATAATATATATCTTGCACTTTTCCTGGTACGCTCAGAAACAATTTCATCGAGCTGAGAGTAACACGCCGGGAGTTGTAAAATTACACAGCAGTTTTTAAGATCGTTATTGTAGGTATAAAAACAAGTCCCGACGAAAAGTGAGTAACTTCATCGATTTCATCTTGCCTAAAACTAATATTTACCGCAAAAGACAAATTCTACAAATTTTTAAGCAACGTTTGGATTTTCATCTCAATCGCAACCTGTTAAAAACATCTAAATTTCCCAACACTTTGAAATGCGAAAGCGAACGTTACTTAAAAATTTGTTGTCTTGGCCCTCCGATCTCTAGAAAGCCTTTGATTGCATACACCATGACACACTTCAGCCATAAACTAGCTCATTATTGTCTCGGAAAATTGTCTTTTGATCTTTTTATGTTTTTTTTTTGTAATTCTATGTTAATTAATATAATTGGACTTATACCGTTTTAATTAACTATAAATAAATAATAATAATACCCATAGTAAAAATGAAAATTTAAAGTTTGAATAATTGGGCAGAACAGTGGATGCCAAAAAAAAAATCAAAATCAGAATCAAAATCAAAATCAAAATCAAAAGTCATTTATTCAAATTGGCTGAATGCCAGCACTTTTTGAACGTCAAAGTTCTACATAAAGACAGTCCCCCAAAACGCCCGCCCGTCACCACTTCCTAGTGTTTTTGCTGGGAAGAAGAAGTGGCGCAACAAACTCCCCAGTAACACATCTGTCTGTTAAGTTATAAAAACTTGAATTTATACAGCAGTATGCAAAGTTTACAAAACATGACACAAAAAATTATATGTCTAATATGTAAATCAAATTTTATTAAATTAATTGACACTTGTTAGCTAGCACACTCCATTATGCCATCAAAAAAACAGACAAACTCAAGCATTAACAAGTAAATCAAACTAATTAGGCCTCCAGGCATAAATGCCCGCTTACACGTACAATGGTATAATCTAACAACAGGATTGTGACTGGAACCACAAGTAGTAAGTTTTTAATATTACAATATGCAGACAATAACATTAGCAAAACTACAACAAAGAAAAAAACTTAAAAAAAGGAATGGCCAAAACAATAGACGAAAATAAAGACCTGCTCCATAAATAAAAAGAGCAATTGGTACTAACAAATTCAGGGCCAACAACATGTCACAGGACGGCAGGTATGTCTTCTTGGAATCTGGGCAGGTGAGAATGAGCCTTTGTTCACAGAACACACACTCTCTGCCTCAACTAGATTGCTGCAACGAAGTCCTAGCACGAGCGTGATTAATATTCGTGATTTTTGTACTACTTTTTTAATTTTGCTTTTTTTTTGCCGTGCGTAAATAATTATATCTTTAATTATATATTGTAGTATTTCTTATTTCTAATAAAAAAATGATTTTCATGTGTCAATACACAGGACAATCAATTCATTTTTGCAATTAAATTGGGATGATGACTAAAAAATCGAATTATTTCGTCAATTGGACACGTATTTTTCCTTTTGTCACGTAACCAAAAAATAAAGACTTTAATTAAAATTGTACCACATTTTACTCAAAAGTGACGTAAGAAGCCCCCACTCCTGAACTTCGATGCGTTTTATCTTTGTAATTTTTATTTATTTAAACTTACAAAGATAAAACGCATCAAGGCATTCTCTACCAGTCAACCTTTGGGTTAAAAAGACTACACTGTGGTAGATTTACAACAAATAAAATAGAATTTTGTTTCGGAAAGAATACATAAATAATATATATTACTAGCTGACCCACGCAACTTCGTCTACGTCACATTTTTCATGAATGCTCGGCTCTTATTGGTAGCGTGATGTTAAATAGCCTATAGCCTTCCCCAATAAATAGACTTCCTAGGATTAGCGCGTTCTTGGGTGCTGCTCGCCGACCTTCCTAGCGGCGTCAGCGTAGTCTGCTACGATGGTGACCAGCCCGCCAGCTCAACGCGTCCCAAAGGGTCATGGCCATCCGGCTCGCTCGGGGATACCGCACGGTCTCCGGCGAGGCAGCGAGCCTCCTTGCCGGATTACCGCCATGCTCCGGCAGGATACCATGACGGTATGGAGACTGCGACTATCGCGGGCCAGCGCTGGGCACGCCATAATTGCGGCGGAAAGGCCCCTTTTTGTGGAGTGGCTGGAGAGGCGCCACGGCGTCTTCACCTTCCGCCTGACGCAGGTTCTTACCGGACACGGCTGTTTCGGGAGGTACCTGTTTCGGATTAAGCGGGAGAACATGCCCGGGTGTCAGCACTGTACGTATCGCCCGGAGGACACGGTGGAGCATACGGTGGAGGTCTGCCCTGCTTGGGCTGAGCAACGCCGTGTCCTCGTTGAGGCGATCGGCAGCGGTAATCTCTCGCGTCCGGCCCTGGTCCAATCTGAATCCATGGTCCGGAGCAAAGATGCTTGGGGAGCGGTCACCTCCTTTTGCGAAGCAGTAATGCTAGCGAAGGAGGAGACGGGCCGCGCGAGGGAAAGACAAGGCCTTCGCCCCATCCGCCACTACATGCACTACTACACCGCAGGCGCGGGCCTGCGGATGGCGAGCGTTAGGTGACTCGCTGTCCGATCACCACCAGGCCCGGGTCGATGGCGCGTTGTGTTTCACGCGCGCCTCAAAGAGATGTCAGCATAGAAGTCGGGGCCCGCTAGGGCCAGAGCCTGCCAGGGTTGCGGAATTTGTTCGAAAGAGTCACCGCGGCACTGGAATGCAAAGGGCTTTAGAAGGAACACGGATGTGTTTTAGTCAGTAAGAGTCTGACACGCCCTTTCGCTCTACCCAGAGCGGAAGAAGTCATTTGATGATTTCCCATCCTTAAAAAAAAAACTATTAGCGCGTTCTACCAAACTAATAGTCAAGAATAACTAACTGATCGAGTGGTAAATTATCAATTATCGACCGCCGAGAGTAGAAAATAATCAAAGTCCTAATATCGCTTTTAAAAATAGAGGTTGGTGATAGAAGGGTGAAAATTTAGGGTTGTATGTAGTTTTAATTGCCACATTATAAAAAAATAAACATTTTGTCTAAAATATTTAAAAAAATGTTAGGGGAGGACAACCCTTATCACTTAGGGGTATGAAAAATATATAGTAGCCGATTCTCAATTTTACTGAATATGCATATAAAATTTCATAGTCAAAGTCAATTCATTTATTTCAACTAGACCATTAAAAGGCACTTTTGAACGTCAAATTTACAGTTTAAAATTAAAATATAAGTGACTCTAGTTGTCCATTCGCAAAAGTAGATTCTTATGGAGAAGAACGGACAAGAAACTCCATAGTTACTCTTTTCAAATATAAGTTTTACAATATTTTGTATACATAGGTACATTGATCAATTGATTATATTATGTGAGCACAATGCATCCAACATTACACTAATATACAGCACACACTTATATACTATAGGTACAACAAAGCAATACCAGCAGAGATAAAATTAAGTTTGCTAGTAAGGGACATGGTACTCACATATTTACAATATAATTAAAAACAATGGATCAGTGTGTGAGTTAAATTACATATTAAAAACCTGAAAGTACACCAGTAAATAAAACAAGTTTGACTTTTTCTACTATACCCTCGATTGTCCTATGGAGCAGGACCAGCGTGTTTCCAAGCATTCTTATCTTTAATATAATCATCTAGTTTGTAATATGCTTGTTTACAAAGTGTGGTTTTAATGTAAGTTTTAAATTTTCTTTCATTTAGTTCTAATATGTCACAAGGTATTTTGTTGTAACATTTAACACAGTACCCCATGAAAGATGTTCGTACTTTGGCTAATCTATAAAATGTTTGATCTAAATTATTTTTATTTCTAGTATTAAAATGATGTCTATCACTAATTTTGTTAAAGAGATGTCGATTTTTTCTTACATACATAATATTCTCATAAATGAATTGACATAAAAATCGGTCAAGCCGTTTCGGAGGAGTATGGTAACTAACATTGTGACACGAGTATTTTATATATAAGAAGAAGATACTAATAACATACATATATTTGCTAAAATAATAAACGAATAAATAAAGAAAAAGAAAGAAAGAAAATCAGTTTATTCTGCTGGAAAAAACGCACAGAACACTAAAAACTGAAAAAAAAACACATCACTGCCAGCCCATGTCTGGACCGAACATTAACCGAAACGTGAAATATGATATTTAAAAATTTTACTGATTAAGACAATTCATAATAATCATTACGAAGAACAACTAAGAATGACAAGCTTTTAAGTAGTGTTATTGATTTGATAAAGCAAAAAATACGTGTCCAAAACGACTCGACGTTTGATAATCTAACTTACGGACTAAACAGAAGTATTATTTTATTTATTTATTTATTTATTTAGGGACAACAAACAGCAGTGTAATAATATGTAAACATAGGTTGAAACTTAACAATAGACGTAACAAATACACTCCTCACAACGTTATCCACATATTACTTAAGAGATCTACTAGTTGTTAGAAAGAACGATATACAAATAAACAGGAGTAAAGTAAACATTACTTAATAATTAGGGTTTTGATCACTTAAAATAGTAACAATTTCTTTCTTAAATTTAGCCTTGCTGAGAAATATAATGTCAGTTGAGTCAAACTGCCTATTGTAGGTGTCAACTAATCGATGCAGCGGTGAGCGTACGCCTGCGTTGGTTCTACAAAAAGTAGTTGCAAACAAGTGTCTCGAACGAACTTCTCGACGATGCACGGTACGAGGGATCAGGTAGCACAAACTGTTCACTAGATCAATACAGTCGACTCTATAACGACATATACTAAACAGGGAGGTCGGTTTAATCTTATTATATATGTCATCTTCCGTACGTATGGCCAAGGTAGCGGAGTCTTCAGATTCCTTAACCAGAATTGTTGCATTTCTGATCCAAACGAACTTAAACTTGTTAGATTTGGCTGCTGCACGACATTTACGAAACAAATCCTTATTGCGCAGCGTCAAGTGCTCGTTCATGTAGATGCGACATGGTGTACCAGAGAGACCTATGCGGTCTGAAGTCAGTCCTTTAGATAACCGGTATGCACTTAAAACATTGTCACGTATTAGTTTAGATGTTAATTTGACTATGACATTTTTTGGCTGGTTATTTTGCAAATGTGCGTGCGGAACGCGGTGAATGGATATAATGTCTTTTGATGTTAAAGACATGTTGAGTACGGAACCAAAAGACTCTAGGATAGTAATTAAGTTTTCACCGCGTCTTTCTGGCATATTTCCAATTTCAATGTTGCATTGCCTTGCCTGTTGCTCCAATGAATCTATTTTCCTCTCCAAAACACCGATAGTTAAGGCTGCAGAACTGCTCATTTTCAATTCCAACTCATTCAGACGCTTCTCACAGTCAACATAGTTTTCAGAGTTAAAGTTACCCTGGAAGCATCCAAACTACCAAACCAACCAAACAAACAAACGAACAAAAAACAGACAAAAATAAATTAACATGAATTCCGTAAAACAAAGTTAACTGTACCTACTGTTACAATTTATCGTAACAAACATATGTACAAGCAAACAAACGAACAAAAAACAGACAAAAATAAATTTACATGAATTCCAAAACGAAGTTAACCTTTTTTTTTTTTTGAGGATGGGAAATCATCAAATGACTTCTTCCGCTCTGGGTGGAGCGGAAGGGCGTGTCAGACTCTTACTGATTAAAACTCATCCGTGTTCCTTCTAAAGCCCTTTGTGTTCCAGGGCCACAGTGACTCTTTCGAACAAATTCCGCAACCCTGGCAGGCTCGGGCCCTAGTGGGCCCCGACTTCTATGCTGACATCTCTTTGAGGCGCGCGTGAAACACAACGCGCCATCGGCCTGGTGGTAATCGGACAGCGAGCCACCCAACGCTCGCCGTCCGCAGGCCCGCGCCTACGGTGGCCGGGGATCGCCCTGCGACTCACGACGCTCGGGGCGTCTTCTCCTGTAGCGGCGGTTGGGGCGAAGGCCTTGCCTTTCCCTCGCGCGGCCCGCCTCTTCCTTCGCTAACATTACTGCTTCGCAGAAGGAGGTGACCGCTTCCCAAGCCTCCTCGCTCCGGACCATGTATTCAACCAGGCCCGGACGCGAGAGGTCGCCGCCGTCGATGAGGACACGGTGGTGTTCCGCCCAAGCAGGGCAGACCTCCAGCGTATGCTCCACCGTGTCCTCCGGGTGATCCTCACAATGCTGACACCCGGGCGTGTCCTCCAACTTAATCCGAAAAAAAAACGAAGTTAACCTACTGTTACAATTTTATACTGCGACGCAAAATTTTTGTACAGCGGGGTCAGCGAGTTCATTTGAACTGGGCGTTTGAGCGACTTGCTGCGCGTGGAGGAAAGTAACGCCAAGTGCCTAATGCGCTCGAATATACTGGCCTTAACCTACACAACATTATGGTCATAATCGAGCCGGATCATTAGTAAAGTGAATATTAAAGAACCACATCCCATCAGAGATGAGAAGCCGGCGAGTGAATCCTTAAGCGTAAAAAAGTGATAAGAGTCTTAAACAATTTTATAATATTGAAGATTTACGTGCTTAACATAGAAATATGTCTCAGCCAACCGAAGAAGCATTATGCATCTTATAAGATACGGCAGAATTACTGAAGAAAACACAAATAAACTTAGGAAAATGTCCTAAGCAACGTTTAACTAGGGGATACATACAATCTAGAATTCAGTGCCTCGAAGAATACTGAAAACATTTAACAGTGCGCATCAAGACTTGGCGAAGATAAGACCGAGGGATAAACGTAATTTATTACCGTATTTCGTTAATGAGGAGTACTTTTTTTCGAAGACCTTTATTTGTGTTTGATGGGTGAATTACGCGACATGTTAGAAAAGTTAAATAGACCAACGCAATCGATGAACATCGATTACGCGGATGAAAATAACCAACAGACACAAGTGCGATTGCCACGTATAACAATACCTACGTTTTCTGGAACCTATGAAGATTGGCCTGCGTTTAAAGATTTATATGTCTCGTTAGTGCATGATAACACGTCACTAAGCAACGGTCAAAAGTTGCATTATAAGTTAACTTAAAGTTGAAGAGATTGGTTAACCGAAAAAAGGCGAACGCTCAATCGGCCAGTCAACTGAAGTCAATTAAAAAAAAATAAATAATAAAAAGTTTTTTAAATAAGTAAATCAATCTTCTGACTCAAAATACTACTGAATTGATGTGTTTTTTCCACGTCAAAAGATTGTCCAAAATAACACCGAGGTATTTTATGCTATCGGACCGTTCTATTTGGGCACAGTTAAAAGTGTTGGCCATTGGGTCCTGATCTCAAACGACAAAGGTGGTTGGCTAAGAATAATCGGGGTGAAGGGGATGATCTTAGTCTTGGAGATGTTGAGAGTGAGCAGATTCGAGGTTAACCACATCATAACCATCCTTAGTGCCAATTCTGCCCTTTCACGAGTCTCAGACCACTTTTTGCCATAGGTTATGAGAGCTGTGTCATCTGTATATGTTATAATTTTGTGTTCGGAAGAGCTTATTGACATATATGAGGAAGAGGGTTGGTCCTAGGACACTGCCCTGGGGAACCCAATAAAACAAATTTTCTTCGTCACCCATAAATGATCCAATCTTCACAACTTGTTTACGTCCCGATAAGTAGCTACGAAAGATTTTGAGAGGAATTCCACGAATGCAAATACGTTCCAGCTTGTCAATCAGTTTGGGGACAGAAACGGTGTCGAACGCCTTCGAGAGATCTAGAAAGACACCAAGAGACTTCTGCTTATTTTTAAGGTGTCCGACTATTGTACTTATGAGCTCCAGAGTAGCGTCTTCTGTTGATTTTCTCGCTGTGAAACCATATTGATTTCCAGATAGGATGTTGAATTTAGCCACAAATTTCACGAGTCTCATATTCATAACTTTCTCGAAATTTATTGAGATGGTTGAAAGGATGGATCATCTTCATCATATCAGCCGAAAGACATCCACTACTGGATATATGCCTGTAATTAGAAACAAGATCCTTGTCTCCTCCCTTGTGTATAGGGTAGACTACGGCAGAGAGATTAAAAATGTGGACAAAGAGAGGGATAATTGTATCTTTTGTGGCCTAGATAACTGTGGATGGGATTCCATCATAACCGACAGCACATTTATCTTTGAGAGTTGATATAATATTTACAATTTCGGCGTCATCAACGTCGTACACGACCATCGATTCCAAAGGGGCTGTTATGAGTGCAGGGGCGAAACGCCAAAGTCTAAACAGTTATTCTGTGATGAAGAATTTGAGAACTTGGATGCGAAGGTACTGCCCAAATTCGCAAAGTAAAAGTTTACTAGATTGACAGAAAGAAGAGGGTCGTCCTCACATTTCAGTAACTCTGAAGAAAAAGTTTTACCCTTGTCCATAATGACCTTCCAGGTTGCTTTTGGATTCTTTTCAGTCTTTTTAAATTCTGACCTTTCATATTCGCGTTTGAGCTATTTTAGTAAATTATTGCAGAAATTTCGATAGCGAAGTTAAATAGTTTTATGAGTATCATTTTCTGGGTGTTTCTTGGAAATTTTATGTAATTTATCTCTTTGTCGAATACATCTGAGGAGGTCAGGAGTCACCCAAGGCTTGATGATGCGCCTTCTACAAGGAATGACCGAAGAACTTGTATGGAGATTTACTTAAGAAGATAGAAGAGATACGAGAGTTTTGGCCGCGAAATTTGGGTTATTTGAATTTAGAATTTTAGTTGTCTGCTTTTTCTATGTCAGATTTCACTTTTGCAATATAAATTTTTGTGACTGAAAGTTTTCGTGTATTTATTGTGATGTCAGGATTGCAAAACAGTACAACGGGAGACTGGTCAGTTATATCGCATTCAAGTATCAAGGTTGTAGCAGTGTGTATCGACGTCAGCAAAACATGGTCTAGACAATTAGCAAGCCTGGTGGAAAAAGAATGTGCGGGAAGCACAGTGTAGTTATTATGTTTAAATATTTATCATAATTTGGATACACACTTGTAGGTGCAATGTTAATATTTATACCTCCGATAAGAGAGATAGTTTTGAATTTTTCCAAGTGGTGAAGCAACATATCTAGAGTTCTGAGAATTGGATTGAGGTCTTTAATCGAGGGTGATCTATATACCGCGATAATTGCAACCTTGTCAGAGAACTTCAGCACCAAACAATTTGCGTCGTTAACCGAGGAAGTTTCAAAAGAGTATTGTAAATACTTTTCTGACGTAGGTAACAAATCCATCATTCTGGTTTTTAAAGGAAGTGCTACAAGTATTGTAGCCTGACAAAGGGGGGATATTATAGCCAAAATTCAGATAACAAAATAACATCCAGTGTGTAGCTCAATCTGCCTAATAACAATAATAGATTGTCAAAGTTACAATGCATGCTTCGAATATTGACATGTAAGATTTTAAGTGTATATTCTGGTTTACTCAAATACTTAACACTTGCCTAAGGAGAGCAGACAAAACAATTTGAGACAGAAAGTTTTTCGATCTCGGTATTAATTATGTTTAGATCATCCATACTGATTACATATTTTTATTTTTTTACTTAGTATGGGTTTGCTCTTGACTCTAGTCTAAGGTCAGCTAAGGCTGTGCAATTTAAATCCATAACCTTTACAGGTAGGTAATATCTGTGAAGGTTATGGATTTAAATTTATGTTGAACAAACTTAGTTATGTATGGAACTGCTTCAGGCTTAGGTAATTTTCTATTACGATAAAAAGCAAGACTATCATAATTATTAAGCTTACTTTTGCGGTGTATGACATGTAGTGTTAGTTTCAGAGTGTAGTAGAGAAGTTGTGTGTCGCAAAATGAAGTAGTGTACAATTGATTGTTAATTAAATTAAATAACATTAACAGAAAGAAATACAGGTAATAAAAATAACGAAAAACTTTAAGGAGCAGAAACCAGTAAAAAACAGTAAACGGCAAAGCGAGTAATTTGGTTAGATAATACGAAATTGGGTATAGTCATGCGAACTTCAAAGTGGTGGAAAGATCAGCATCAGTCTTAATTTCAAAGTGTTTGTATCCTTCTTTCTTGTGGACGAAGATCTTGCCATGTTTAATCCAGCAGAATTTGTAGTCGTTGCATCTAGCCGCTTCGCGTGCCAGGAAGTATAGTCTCTTTTTCCTGGGTATTAGATTTTCAGAGACAAAGATTGGTTTTGGTTTGGTAGGGCCACTGATTTTAAGGTGCTCCGTTGTCTTGAAAGAGTTCCTGTTTTGCTTACGGAAGGTTTCCAAAAACTCATCTTTGCGTAGGACTGATGTAAAATCGACTAAGATGGTTTTGTTTGATGGATCCTTTGCTTACACACGGAAAACATCTTTAATTTCGTGAGGTTTAATTTGCAAGTTGATGAGATTGCCCGTAGCAGTCACGGTTTTCAATAAGGTTGTCTTCGTCTCAGATTTAGCCAATGCAATATTGCGTGTCTCTATACAGGAGGACCTGGAACTCTTCTCACAATATTCGAGTTTAACTTCCAACTTATGGATGTAGGACAAGTTTTCCTTGCGCTTTTTATATCTACATAATTATGCATATCTTGTTACAGACAATGATGGTCATCATCGTCTGGCTGGCGGTTATACTCGTGGCGTTGTTCGTATATCAGCAGGCATCAGGCAGATGTACTCCAAGTTCAGTCGCCATGGCATTAAGCACTTGACACCCATCCCTATCTTGGGCAACATGGCCAGAGTCGTGTTTCAAGTGGATGACTTTGCTTCTACTGACATAAGGCTGTATAACAGCTTTCCTGGTGAAAGGTAATTGAATTAAATTATTTTAATGGAATTCATAGAAGTTATGTATGGTATTTGAAACGAATAAGTGCTTTAACTTACTGATTCTCTATATCTAATTTATTCAACCAAGGGCAGATTTTCAGTAGTCTTTCATCTTTGAAAGAGTAAATATGGAAGTTTGGTATATTTTATATACAACTAGCTGACCCGGCCACGCGTTGCTGTGGCTAAAGTTTTTGTTATATTACATTATAGTAAACAATCTAAGAGGAACAATAAGAGAACATCAGTCACGGAGTCCACTATGCTTTTTCACACAGATGGTATTTGTAAAAAAATACGGTGATCTCCTTATTTGACTTTCTACTACTATAACCCTTTAGTACAATGAAATTATTTACGAACAAAGACGAAAATGTTGATGTTGGTATACAAATTCACTGGATTGAGATTTGAAGGGGAAGTACGTTGAACACAATTAATTAAAATGTTCTTACACTTGATATTAAGCAGAAATCAATAGGTACAAAATAAAAATTTATCAGATTTATTATTTCCATTTACAAATATAAGTATATTACAGTATAATACAGTAAATAACATGTGACGCTTAAACTCATGAATGAGGTAGGCAAGGCAGACAGTCTTAAACTTTTAAACATTAATATCTATTTTTTTGAATTATAAATACTTTCAATTTCAATTTAATTTAACACCAATCGGTGCACAATGTTTTTGGTTAACCTGTCTTTAGCTAACACAAATAGATTCGACGGTTTCCCAACACGTGAACACGCAACATATAGTTGCCCATGAGAAAAACATGGATTTTCCAAATCTAAACCACAAATGGACATTGTTTGACCTTGAGATTTATTTATAGACATGGCGAAAGCTAAACGGATTGGAAACTGTAGCCTTTTGAAGGGTATGGTAGAATCTGATGGTATCATGGTCCACTTTTCCTTTAAACTTCCCAGCCAAAATGGTTGCTTCAAGAATGTTTCCGATGATCTTTTTGATGACCAAACGCGTACCGTTACATAATTGAGGTGGATTCAAATTACGGAGGAGAATAATAGGGGAACTAATCTTTAATCGAAGATTATGTGGTGGCATTCCAGGGATATCTAATGGATTTAAAAATTCAATCGGAAAATTTACACTTTTATTTTCATCAACAACAGTATCGATTGATTTAAAAGACATCAGATCGCCTGGTAACAACTGTTGTATCTGGAAGTTAATTTCGTCAACATCAACGTTTTTGGCTGCCAAAATCGCCCGTTGACTAAGCCATTCATGATTCAAATAATTATTCTGTATATCCGGGAAAATACTCTGAATCAATTCATTTTTATCCTGAACAACAGTGCAAAAATTGTCTGGTAGTTTAATGCATTGTGTATTTGGTTGCAGTTCTATTTTATCGTTCCGTACCGTAGATATTGATCTAGTAGTTGTTCGGAAAATATTTGTGCTGATGGATCATTTTGCAATTGTACTCGCAAATTTATGGTCAATCGAAGTGTTTCAACACTTCGCCATAAGAATGATTGTTTCAAACATGCATTAATCTCATCCGCGAAAGTAGAGCGAGGTATAACCGGTAAGGTCTGCCGGAAGTCACCAGACAAAAGTAAGATAGCACCACCGAAAAGTTTATTATTGCTGTTTAAATCTTGCATAGTTCTGTTTAATGCTTCAAGTGAATATTTGTGTGCCATTGTGCACTCATACCAAATTATTATAGAACTCTTCCGCAACACTGCAGCTATTCCACTATTCTTTTTGATGTTACACATTGCATCTGGTTTATTATGAACGTCCAATGGCAGCTTGAATGTTGAATGTGCTGTTCGCCCACCATCCAGTAAAGTAGCCGCAATGCCTGACGATGCTACTGCTAATGCGATTTTTTGTTGCGACCGTATTTTGGCAAGAATCAACGATATTAAAAATGTCTTACCGGTTCCACCGTGTGCATCCAAGAAAAAAAAACCGCCTTGTTCAGCAGCAACAACCAGCATAATCCGATCATAAATAATTTTTTGTTCTGCTGTCAGTAATGGTTCACTGTTCATGATAATTGTTGCTAAACTTCCATGGTCATATTGATTTTCTCGTTGTATTCGGTATTGACTAAGTCGGTGGCTGGACGATTAGGTGATGGTATACCATAATGATTAAGTGGTAAATTTGAAATAAGAACACATAAATCCTCGATCAAGACCAATGCTTCATTGTAAATCTCTGGTGTATAATCTATGTTTTAGCATTGATTTGTTTGTCTAATTCGGTGCAAGATGTCTTCTGTGATACAATTTTTATATTTTTCCCACAAAGTTTGTGCTTGCGAGGGATAACATGTCAAAATAATTGCAAACAACTGACGAATGTTATTCGGTGTTGATGTCAACGCAGCATCAGCAAGCGTTAAGTCCCAATGGTTATCGTCTTCTAGCAATTGCAGTTCACGACATGCATCCTGGTATGTATTGAATACTCGACCATTAACTGTTCGTAAAAATTCAAAAGACGTTGGGACGTCCGGGAACATTCACCAATAACAAACGTAAATAGAAGCACTCACGTTGCTTTGGATGTACCGTGTAAAGTCTCCCCAATGTCTTAGCTTTGAATATGCCTGTAATGGAAGGATGTGGTTTTCCTTGTTTCCGTGGCTCCCATTTTTTACTGGATTTGTTCCATGTGAAATAACGTGGAACATCACCATACACCAATGTCTTCGCGAATTGGCCAAAAACATCAGGTTTTTGACACAATGTAAAAAATTCAGTTAGAGTCGTTTTCGGAGCTTCGAACGCTCTTTGGAGAACATTTTCTTCAGTGAAGTATACACGTTGACCGTTTTCAAGATGTATTGCCAGATGTTGGACAGCAGGATCTCTTTCGTGGATGGGAAAGCTGAGAATATGCCAAATAGCTTCATTGCTGCTAATGTATCTGCCCATTTGGTATCGTGCTATTTCGTCATTTTTATTTATGTTTTGTACTTCAAATATGGCCAAATCACTGCCTTTGTTTACATATTTACAAATATACTTAATTGATTTAACAGAACTGCAAAGCTCAACATTGATATGAGCTTTGTAAGTTTTTGAAAGTAGTGGTGAGTATGGTACCACCCACTGATTATCAAACTCAACTTGATTTGGAAAGTTCGGCAGTCGCATTGTAAATGTGTGGCCACCATTCTCAGTACTTCTGCGGCGATACATTGGATAACCATCAATATCCGTGATCGTGTCATTCGTATGCGGCTTTGGGAAGTTTTTTTTACATTTTCCATTTTCCATGCACGGTGACGTCATGTTGAAAGCACCGCATGGCCCATGGATCATGTGTTTGGTGACAATATCAAATAATTCTTGATCAATTAATGTGTCTGGAATTTCGGCTGAAATTATTTGATCGATTTCTTCAGGACGGATTCTATCTTTAAGCCAAACCAAAATGTGGGCATGAGGCAAACCTCGCTTTTGCTACTCTATCGTATACAGCCAACAACGTGTGATACCAAAAATTGAATATTTAACAATAAAATCAATTAAGGATTTCAATTTTTGTTTAAACACACGTGCAGTTAAATCATGACGATGAATGGCTTGTTGTCCTGGCAATAGTAAAGTTTGTATCTCTTCCCTAATCGGATTACATGTGAACGTAATAAATAAATCCGGTCGGCCGTAATGACGTACGTAAGTCATCGCATCTTGTATGTATTCCTGTATGTTCCGTGGACTGCCGATGTAGCTTGAAGGTAAAATGAAAGCATTACCGATGTCATTGGGATTTAAATTTCCATCGATGTTTCCAGCAACAGCATCTCGTAAGTGAATATATTCTTCCGATCGTAGTTTTGCCTGGTTGAATCGAAGGAATCGCAAGCGTTCGCTTTCGACCTTAGCATACATATCAACAATGTATTGATGGAACAGCTGACGATATCGAAGGATATAATTGTCTTGATGTTGTCTAACCATTATTCGGTGTGCGTAGTAGTTCATTGAGCTAACTTTATTATTTCTGTAATCACCTAAAAAAATAAAAAATAAAATGCAATACGAAATTAAAATCTATACATACAGTAAGAAAGTAGATAGATAATTGTCAAATTTACCGGTATTTGGATCATACTGTTTGATATTAAGGTGATATTCATCTTGTCCTTGCCAAAATATCAATGGATATTGTAGTGCGTCATATGAACGGTGTAGATCCGAAATCGTACTGACAGTGTTGTCTCGCCGTGTAATTTTTATAGATCTTTTGTCAACTGGATCACCAACCATGATAACAGCAACCTCATCAACAGTTGGAGCGTTGAATCTACCAGCATGTTCACCTAATGGTACTTTGTCGGCTTTTATGACGATTTGATAATTGTCATTTTGCAGTCGTGGCGAAACTCTTTTGATCAATTGAATTAGTTGATTGTGATCTTCTAAAAAATTTTCCAATAATATCACAATTGCTCTTTCCTCTGCTTGTTCAATAAAATTATACAGGCACCGAGTCGTCACGCGCTCTTCACAATCGCCCATAAAATAAATTTGAAGAAATTTCGGATTGTTATCAGGCATTGGCATCAGTGATCCGATTTTATGGTACACCTGGCCTTGAATTTTTAATGTAGTTTCAAAATTACGTCCATCGGATGCACGATCGCAAATTTTAGTTGCCCCAAATGACGTCATTTGGAAGCATCTGAATTGCCAGTAAGAAGGGATAATAAAGGCTCCGGCGGAGCGGGTAGAGGTGACAGCACAACTTTTCCTGATGCGCAGCACATGCCGGCTGCTTCATTCCGAAATTTCAATGCCTGACAATATTGACATACTTTATCCATTCCACTGATAGCAATTTTTGAATGCGCTGAGTAGTTAATATCTGGTGCATATTCAAAGGCAAGCCGAACGAATGATGCACGTGATAATGAGCGGCTGATCCGTTGCCTTTGTCGATCTAGTACTCGTACTGTAGCTATGTTTCGTTCTCGTGCCGCTCTTGTTCTCGTAATATTTTGTTGCAGACGTTCGTCACGCTGTTCTTGAGATTCTTGTGCACGACTTTCTGCAGTCCTGATTCTTTGAGCTGCATTTCTTGTTTCAATTTGTTCTGGTAATTGCTGAGCTCTTTCAACACGTTTGCGTCGTGACCCTTTGCTGCGTTGTTGAGGTTAGATTTTTTCGGTGGCATTTGACTGAAAATAATAATTTAATCGTTTAAATATTAGAAAGAGGAACTGAAAAACATGTTATCATAGCACATTGAAATAATAAGTGCAAAATAATTATCAATGGAGGTTAAATAAAAATAATATAAAAATTTTTGTACAATTATTGAAAAAGTGTGGGGAGCTTTGTGCCATTTTCTCATTGATATATTAATTAACTTTTATAAAACTATGTGATATTACTTACATGTATAAATTGAAATTATTGTTCCTGTGCTCCTACTGTGGCTATGTCTCGTTCTCCTGCTGCTCTTGTTCTTATGATATTCTCTTGAAGACGTTCGTTACACTGTTATTGAGATTCTTGTGCATGACCTTCTGCTGTCCTGATTCTTTGAGCTGGATTTCTTGATTCAATTTGTTCTGCCAACTGATGGGCTCTTTTAATACGTTTTCGTCGTGCCTCTCTGGTGCTCGCGTTGTTGAGGTTAGATTTTTTCCGTGGCATTTGACTGAAAATAATAAATTAATCGTTTAAATTTAAAAAAAAAAATTGAAAATAAATTAAAAAAGGTTAAGGTTTAAATTATAGAGTATAAATTATAATTTCAATAAGAATTGAAATACTAATTTAATCGTTTAAATATAAGAAAAAAAATCTGAAAAACTTGTTATCATAGCACATTGAAATAATAAGTGCTAAATATTTTTTAATAGAGGTTAAATAAAAACAATAAAAAAAAATATTTGTACAACTATTGAAAAAGTGTAGGAAATTGTGTATCATTTTTGCATTGACATTTTAATTAAATTTTATAATTATGTGATAATACTTACATACATATATTCAAATTAAATTATAAAGTTTTGATCAATGAAGCACAAATAAGTAAAAAACAGGATTAATTTCACTGTATTATCTTCATTATTATATGAATGCAATTTACACTTCAGACTAAGTAACACGTGGCCGGCTATGCTAACACCAAAAATTTAAAAAGTGGAAATAATTGAATTATACGGTATTTCGTTCACTACAAAATAAATTTAATTAATTTTATAGCGTCAACAACACGTGGTAATTATGCTGTTAAAATGTAGCTTATATGACACGTTCGTAGATTTACCATATCAGCGCCATCTATTGATTACTTACTCAACCCAGTCGAAAGGTATCGACATTTGTTAGAATCATTTGGAGTTAACAGATAATTGTGACTGTCAAATAATAACAGACAAATAATTAGCAATAAATTAAAATTGCGACTATAATTTGAGATTTAAACTATCCTATCTCTCAAGTTGGATCGAACTGCACATGGTGTGCGAATTTTATTATAATCGGTTAAGTGGTTTAGGAGTCCATTGAGGACAAAAATTGTGACACGAGATTTATATATATAACGGGATGTCGGGGAGCCGGGCTGCTGCATCTGATTGCTGATTCGCGACATCTTCAGTTCGGGAATCCATAGTGGGCGTTGGACTTCAGGAAACGTTGAAATAAACACACTGTAGCGTTGGCTATTCACTATTTTAATTATTCAAACACTTAAATTACTAAAACAATTAATGATTGCAACGATAATTAGCGATTTAGAGCCAATGGGTTTGCGAGTGACCACCACGTGCAACGTCTGTCAACAACTGAACGAATTGACATGACGTTCGCCCGCCATGACAGACGCAACTCCATTCGGTGTTACCCGCTCTAAATTAAAATTACCATTTAGTCGAATTCAAATCGATGAATCGTTAAAAATAACAGAATAATTTCCAATGATTAAAAAATCTAACAAAATAAATGACAACTGTCAAAATTAGCTGATTTTCATTATTAAATAATGTCACGCGCCGTTACGGCCGTCCTGCATTTTCACACGTCCTCGGGTGAATAGTTTATGTCATCAGTCCTCATCTGTGGACAATCATAAAGCAACTCAAATAAACAAACTTAACGTTCGGTCATTCTGACCGTTTAAATCAAACACCGTCATATCGCAAAAAGCGATCACAGCTATCGGATAACACCAAACAATTATCAGATTACCACACAGGTCACTATCACACAGGCTGGACCCACATAGGCTAGTACCATTTTGAATAAACAGGCCAACAGACCAAACAGGCTATTGCTGCACAGTCTACTGCCACACAGGCTATTGAAGCACAAGTTATTGCCGCTCAGGCTACTGCCACACAGGCTATTGCCACACAGGCTAGTGCCACATAGGCTAGTGCCACATAGGCTAGTGCCACATAGGCTAGCGCCACACAGGCTAGAGCCACACAGGCTAGTGCCACATAGGCTATTGCCACACAGGCTAGTGCCACACAGTCTAGTGCCACACAGGCTAGTGCCACATAGGCTATTGCCACACAGGCTAGTGCCACATAGGCTATTGCCACACAGGCTAGTCCCACACAGTCTAGTGCCACACAGGCTAGTGCCACACAGGCTAGTGCCACACAGGCTTTAGCCACCTATGGTTAATATTAGCAAAAGCAGCTGGACAACTTACCTGCGCCGTTATCGGCACATTCTGACTCTACATTATTTGTAGGTGGCTCCAAACCTACATTCAACTCCAAAGGAACGTAGCATTCTGGCATAGGTCGTATGCGATCATGTGCATACTTATACGTCCGATTAGAGTTCAATGCTTTTAGTAAATACCTGTCACTGTCAAGCACCTCAGCCACCCGATAAGGCCCCTTAAATTTGGGTTCTAGCTTTGTTTTATTGCGTTCATGATTTTCTAATAACACATAGTCACCTACTTTAAAATTTCTTACTTTTGCTTTACTTTTGTCAAATCTAGCTTTTTCTACAGTAGCGTTTGTCTCTATTTCCTGCGCCGCGCGCTCTCTTACCAAATCTAAGTCTAAATCTATCTCGGCTGTATCTAACGTCATAAGTTGTAACGGTCTAGCAACTTTACCTATAAATAGCTCAAGGGGACTTGCTTTAGTTGTCCGGCTCATTGTGCAATTAATAGCTAGTTGTACTTCTGGTAGTGCAGCTTGCCATGATTTGTGGTTGCTTGTTTCTACTGCCGTGAGCATATTTTTAAGTGTGGACATCACACGTTCTACCTGACCATTAGCACGACTAGAACCGGTAGCGATGAGATGTAGATTAATATTATGTGCAGCACAAAAGTCCTTAAATTCTTTCCCAGCAAAACATCTGCCTTGGTCGGCAATCACACGCGTAGGGGGGCCAAATAATGATACACTTGACTGCAACGCCTTTATAGCACTATTAGCGTCAATGTTCATAGTGTGATGCAGAAGTACGTATTTCGTAAAAGCATCTATTGACACAAACACGTACTCCTTAGAATCCCTCTTACCGCTAAGCTTTCCCGTTGCATCCATATGAATGGTATGCCAAGGTACCGTTACCTTCGGTATTGGGTGTAATTCTGCTTGAACTTTCCCAGAATGGGATTTGGACACTCTACATGTGATGCAATTTTCAACAAACTTCCTGACATATTTGTTCATGTTAGGGAACCAATAATGACAATACGTTTTTTCTAATGTTTTCTCCCACCCTAAGTGCATTACGCTTTCATGAACGTGATTTATGATTGACCACTGAAACGCTTTTGGTACTATGGGTAACCAAATACTTCTGCTGTTACGCTCTATCTTTCTATGCAAAATCCCTCGTCTAATTTCGTAAGTCCTAGCAAGGTCAAGGTCAAGCTCATTATGCTGAAGTTTAGCTATTATGGAATTTATTTCGCTATCCTTTTCCTGCTCAGCTTGTAACCATGTATCCGAGATTTCAGTGAAATTGACTCGCTTTTGCTCTACTTTTGGGACGGAGGGCTGGACACCAGCTACGGGTAAGGGATTTCGTGATAGAAAATCAACGTGCCCCATATTTTTACCTTGACGGTGTTCAATATCAAACTCAAAAGCTTGTAAAAAGCACCACCATCTATGCACTCGCGCAGTAAGATCTACTTTTGACTTCGACGCTTTGACTGCATTGCAATCAGTCACTACTGTAAATTTTCGCCCATGTAAATAATGACGAAAATGTTTTACAGCTTTGACTACTGCGAGCGTCTCCAGCTCGTAAGAGTGATACCTGGACTCAGCGCTAGAGGTTCGACGGCTGTAGTATTCAATCACGTGCAATTTACATTCAATTTTCTGCATTAATATAGCGCCATAACCTTCAGCGCTGGCGTCAGTGTGCAATTCTATCTGCTTAGTAGGATCAAAAATAGTCAAAACTGGTGTGTCTGTCAGTAATTTAATGACTTCCTGTCTAATAACTTCAAGTGCTGGAGTCCAACTAACTTTTCCTTTACCGGATGTTAGTCTGTAAAGAGGAGCAGTTCTCTGTGAGAAACCTTGA
The DNA here is from genome assembly GCA_905163435.1 of Mamestra brassicae. Classification (NCBI taxonomy): domain Eukaryota; kingdom Metazoa; phylum Arthropoda; class Insecta; order Lepidoptera; family Noctuidae; genus Mamestra; species Mamestra brassicae. The sequence continues at coordinate 19,555,454 of LR990997.1, read as the reverse complement.
ATAAATTGCCTAAAGTAAGATGCCAATCCTATAAATTGCCGTAACTGTGTTACCGTCTCGGGTGGTGGAAGCTCTGTTAAAGCTCTGATTTTACGAGGATTTGGTCTTATTTTACCAGCAGAAACGTGGTATCCTAGGAATTCAATCTCAGTTTTCAAAAAAGCACACTTATGAAGGTTCAGTGAAAAACCGGCATTTGTCAAAGCTTCCATAACCTGATGTAAGCGATCTAAGCCCTCTGCAATAGAGTCTGATGGAATTATGACGTCATCAATATAAACTACAGCAAATGACTCAGTTAAGTGTCCTAAGGCCTTATTTATGGCTCGTTGGTACACCGAAGGGGCATTTCGAAGACCAAACGGCATGGTCAGATATTCGAACTGCCCGTCCAGCGTTACAAAAGCTGTACGCTCTATGGACTCTTCTTGAACCGGTATTTGATGATAGCCACAAGCCATATCAAGCGAGGTAAAGTAATTTGCCCCTACCAAACGTCCTATCTGGTCAGAAATTAGTGGCAATGGGTACCGGTCGGGTACTGTATTGCTATTCAATTCTCGGTAGTCGACGCAAAGGCGATCAGTTCCGTCTTTCTTTTTAACCAGTAATATTGGCGACGCAAAGGGTGAACAACTCTCCCGAATGATAGAAGCTTCTAAAAGTTCTTTGATTTTAGTGCGCACTGCCTCCCTCTCTTCGGGGCTTAACCGATAAGGCCGCCGTTGTACTGTGCGGTTTGGATCAGCTAATCGAATCTCTAACTGCCCCGTCGTTACTCTACCCGTTGGCGTGCCTTCCACAAAATAATCCGAGCTACCCTTGAGCAAAGAAATTAACTGATGCTTATACTCAGCGGGAATGTCAGTGTTGATATTATCAAAATTGCTAATTTTTTTACCTACATCACAAACTAAAACTGTTCTAACTTTTCTCAAAACAAGTTGGCTTTCACAAACTTCGACCGAAAATCCTATAGATAACAGGTCCCTTCCAATCATAATCGAATCAGAGATACAATAGTCTGGCACGACATGCAATAATAACTGCATCGTGTAACCCTGTATAGTTACAGTTGTCAATATTTGAACATTACACTTAACGTTTGATTGGCCTATACCTATTAAGGTCACCAAGCTATGATGACGCTTGCCTGGGAACCTATTTGCTAAACTTTCCTTGACTAAAGAGCACTGAGCGCCGGAATCAAAACAAAATGAAAATTTCTCACCGGATTCGATAGCTAGGTGATCAGTGGCTGGCTTCACAGTGCAGGCATTCACCCTGTGTTCTACGTTGTCGCTGCTAGTCTTGGTGTCCTTTTTCGGGCAGCGAGTCGCGATGTGACCTGCTTGGTTGCAGTAGTAGCACGTAGGCGACGAAGTTTTGTTTGGTACACTGCTGTCCTGGGTATCTTGCTGTTTGTTTGCTGAAAACTGAGGTTTGATATTAGTGCTAGAATTACGTGAGCCTTTGGAGAGGCATTCGTTTGCCATATGGCCTAGTTTGCCACAATTGTAACATTTCTTCGGTTCATATCGCGGCTTCTTGGCGTCACTGTAAGTATTGGACTTTTCAGGCATCGGAGGTCCTCTTTTTCGATAAGTACACGCCATTAATTCTAGTTGCAATTTCACTCTAGTATCAATGACTTCAGTGTATGCTAGTCTTTGCAAACGTGGTTCGATTTTCACTGCGTGAGCCAGAGTTACAGCAATTGCAATTTGTTCGGTCGATAAAGAATGCCACTGGTTCATCAATGTACTCAGGAATCGAGAAGCATAGGCCGACATGCACTCTCCGTCTTTTGGGCTTTCATTAAAGAGTCTACACAATGTGGCAGCTGGAGTCTCGACGTAAACGAATCGAGCAAGAAATAAGTCTTTTAACTGAGGCCAGCTTATACCAGGAAAACTATTTTGAGACAACCACGTGGCTGCCGAGCCCTTAAGTGCTTTGCTCATGGTGATAATCAGATTACAACTGGATAATTGTTTTTCTTGCATGCATAAGTCTACAGTATTACACCATGACCTGGCATCGGCGTCTCGAGAATCTGGATTAAATTCAGGGAGTGCTAATTTTGTATCAATCGTGTTCGAGTCCTTTATGGCTCGAATTAATTCCATCATACTACGTTGCTGCATTTCAAACAACGTTTTCCAACGTTCGGATTCACTATTTAGGTTAGTAACAGTACTCTGACCTGTTTCACGTTCCTGGGAAGTCCCTGGTAATCCGACTTCTGATAACGGGATGTCGGGGAGCCGGGCTGCTGCATCTGATTGCTGATTCGCGACATCTTCAGTTCGGGAATCCATAGTGGGCGTTGGACTTCAGGAAACGTTGAAATAAACACACTGTAGCGTTGGCTATTCACTATTTTAATTATTCAAACACTTAAATTACTACAACAATTAATGATTGCAACGATAATTAGCGATTTAGAGCCAATGGGTTTGCGAGTGACCACCACGTGCAACGTCTGTCAACAACTGAACGAATTGACATGACGTTCGCCCGCCATGACAGACGCAACTCCATTCGGTGTTACCCGCTCTAAATTAAAATTACCATTTAGTCGAATTCAAATCGATGAATCGTTAAAAATAACAGAATAATTTCCAATGATTAAAAAATCTAACAAAATAAATGACAACTGTCAAAATTAGCTGATTTTCATTATTAAATAATGTCACGCGCCGTTATATATTAAGATAGTTTTCGAACTGAAATTTTTATTTATCGGCTAAAAGTTATCTGACCATTGATAAATCAGCAATTGCTGGACCTCTTTTTTTCTTTGTGTCAACCCGCAGGCTCATATGCGAGATTCACACTACCACCGGAGGATGGACACTGAGTCAGATTTAATTTGTTCCGATAGATTCGTGGGAAAGTATGAATTCACGAAAGATATGGTCGTGATCCGTGACATCGACTTGGTGAAGACGATCACAGTCAAAGATTTCGAATACTTCCTTGATAACCGTGCCTTTACAAGATCCAGCGAATAGTACTTCTGCAGAAGCTTGATAGCTTTAGAAGGTACGTATAAAATGAAATTGAAAATCACGACTCTCATAATAAATCTAATATTGATTTGACCAGTAGTCAATTATAAGATCCCCCTGTAACATAATAATATCAATGATAATAATAATATTAATAAAGTTTATTATTCTTCTCTCCCATAGAATTTTACAAACAATATAAAAAAACAAACAAAACATTAGCGATGGTTGTTTTTGAGTATTATAACCTGAAGACAGAATTATTTCATAATAATTATTTTAAACTTCTACAGGACAAGAATGGAAAGACATGCGCTCCACGTTGAGTCCAGCGTTCACCAGTTCTAAGATTCGTCTGATGGTGCCTTTCATGGTGGAGGTCGGCGACCAGATGATACGCTCGCTAAGCAAAAAAATCAAAGAATCAAAAAGTAAGTTATTTTTAACCGACTTCAGGAGGAGGTTCTCAATTCGACTGCAATTTTTTCTTGTATGTTTGTTCTGCGATCATTCCGTCAATTATGAATGGATTTTGATGATTCTCTTTTTATTCGAAAGCCTATACTCCTGAGGTGGTCCCATTTGCCAATGGGACCACCTCAAGTCAAGCCAAGTCAGCATTTTACAATGGAATTCTAGGGAATCGCGGGCAATCCTTAAATTTTAAAGGCATATATAATGTATTTCATATTTTTTCGAAGTCGATGTCAAAAAACGAAAAAAAGACTTCCGATTTTTTTTTAATACCTGTCCCTCAATATTAGTAAGGGAATTTTAAACTTCGTAACAAATGAACAAAACTAGACGCAAAAGAGACTTTGTATAGTTAGAGTATTGAAAAATGCGAACACAATTTTAAACTACAAATTATAATCAACGTTGGTACTATAACCTAAATAATTCTTACAGCTGGCCACATAGACGTGGAGTGCAAAGACCTGACGTCTCGCTCCACTAACAACGTGATAGCCTCCTGCGCCTTCGGCCTGAAGGTGGATTCTCATAATGAGGTGGACAACGAGTTCTACGCCATAGGCGGAGTCAACCACTTTCAACACCCGAGACATCCTGGTGTTCCTCTTGATCGCCGCTATACCAAAAACCATAACTAAGGTAGATGATAGCAAAAGAGTGGAACTCTCTGCCTGCGTCTGGGTTTCCAAACGCATACAACCCTAATGTCTTCAAAGTGAACAGGCATCTTCTGGGTAAGCTCGCTCCATCGTCGACTTTGTCTCTGTCATCTATGACCTAGACTAGAGTCAAGTGCAAAACATATTAAATAAAAAAAAAAGATGAAAGTAAAGACCATGATAATAATTATTGATGAAGCACCTAATGGAATGGTTGCACTTAGTACAATTTCTTAGTTTATCTGAGTCTTAACTACTCGTACTGACATCTGTGAAGGGAAACATCATGCGGAAACCAGGGATCGCCATTCCGCTGAACTAAGCGCTGCAATTTATTTACCTGTCTACTTTGTTTAAAAACAAATCACCTGGTAGTGAAATAGTAAAAGACTGTTCGACTGAAGATTGTTTATTTTGTTTTATTTTTCAGATTTTAAAGTTGGATTTTTTTTCGGACGCATCGAATAAATTCTTTAGAAAGTTAGTCCTTGAAACAATGGGAGATCGCACAGCGCGGAAAATTATCAGACCCGATATGATTCACTTGCTTATGGAAGCTAAAAAAGGTACCTATGTATACCAAAGTCAAAGTCAAAGTAAATTCATTTATTTCAACTAGACCATTAAAAGGCACTTTTGAACGTCAAATTTACAGTTTAAAATTAAAATATAGGTGACTGTAGTCGTCCATTCGCAATAAGTAGATTCTTATGGAGAAGAACGGGCAAGAAACTCCATATCATCTTCGTCATTCAGTACAATGTCAAAACGTTATGTTATTAACTAATTCAAACGACATTTCAGGTAAACTGACCCATGAAAGCGTTAAATCCAATGATGAAGGTGCTGGATTTGCCACCGTTGAAGAATCTGCTATTGGTCAGAAACAAATTAACAGAGGTGTGTATTTTAATAAAACTGGTCAAAATTATGAAAATAAATTTCAGTTATTGAATACTAGCTGCCGCCCGCAGCTCCGCCCGCGTGAATGTCGAAAATTATCATCCATACATACAAACTTTCACGTTTATAATATTAGTAAGGATAGAGTAAAAAAAAACCCGGTAGTCGACAGAAGCGATTGTCTATGTCCTTTAAGATTATGAAAACAAATTTACTTCGTTTTGGGCGCGTTTAATGGAGAATAAATAAAGCAAATGAGTTTTCAAAATTCACTATTCGACACAACGGGTTCCTTCACAAGTTTTAGCCCTGGGATAAATTTTTTGACAAAATACACTTTGGTTCCAGCGTGGACTGACGACGACCTGATCGCTCAAGCGGTCCTGTTCTTCATTGGTGGTTTCGAAACAGTCTCAACTGCTATGTCCTTCCTGCTCTACGAACTGGCGCTAAACCCTGAAGTACAGGAGCGCCTGGTGAAAGAGATCAAGGAGACTGATGCTAAGAACGGCGGCAAATTCGACTTCAGCTCCATTCAGAATATGCCTTACATGGATATGGTTGTATCCGGTAAGAATTTGGTGATATTCAAAATGTTGAAATAAGATTTTTTTTCTAACTTACATCGCCGTGTTATCTTCACAACCCTTAGTTGACTGGTAGAAACTGTCAATCCACCTCTATAGTTTTGTTCATCACAATGGAAATAAAATCAATTTGATCAAAGAATTAAATTGGTTATAGTAGGCGCCAGATAAATGTGGAATAAAGTATATTGACCTTTCCCTAATAACTGCTCATAGGTACCTGAACAATTAAATATGAATCGTTTTTCATTATTAGACAATGTTAAGGATCACAAGAGATGATGATTCGGGACAGTTTTGTGTCATTAATTCCGTTTTTCAAATTAACAATGTCAATAAATGTAGGTGGGTCAATGACCGATATTCCACGATTATCTGGCGCCTACTATAGTAATTTAATTGTCCTCTGTTGCTATGTAAATATGCCTTTAATTTTTCACTTTTATAACCAATGTGTGTATTTTGCAGAACATTTGCGACTATGGCCGCCTGCTGTCGTTCTAGATAGGGTTTGCACTAAGGATTATAACTTAGGAAAACCTAATGAGAAGGCGAAAAAAGACTTTATAGTAAGTATTTATTTGTTTCGAACACGTAATCGACGATCTAGAAAGTACCTCCAGAATATTATAAAACTACATTTTTCAGATCCGCGAAGGAACCGGTGTCACAATACCAGTGTTTGCTATCCACCGTGACCCGCAGTTTTACCCCAACCCTGACAAGTTCGACCCTGAGCGCTTCTCAGACGAAAACAAGCATAACATCCAGACGTTTGCTTACATGACCTTCGGTGTTGGACCTAGAAACTGTATCGGTGAGTACACATTCATTCCTAAAGTCAAATAACAAGGACCTAAGTATAAAGATGATGGTTGGGAGATGGAAGGAAGTCAATATATTTAGCATTGGGTCAGTAAGGCTCATTAATAGTGTAATTGGGAGAGACTAGGTAGTGGTGACAGCACAGAAATACAAAAACAAGAAGTTCTGTCACCAAACTAACTAAGGTTATGTTTAGGATTTGAAGGTCAATGGTATCAATATGCAATAGCCGTAAAATTGATGGTAGGTAAACAATATAAAAGCAAGAATAACATAAAGTATTATTCCTGATATCAAGATGACAGTGCAAAATTCACTTGAGCCAGTATAAGCTCACGGTTTAGCTGAAATTCTCTTGCGACACAGGAACAGACGGACAGCAGTCTTTTGGACACTTTGGGTACAGAACCCTAAAAACAAAAACTATGAAATGTTATTTTTATTAATATTGGATTAATATAAAACATCATATTTATTAGTTTATTATCTTAGGATAAAATACATATCTATTATGTATTTTATTAATTTAAAAAATATTATTTGTATATTCTTTCCGAAACAAAATTATATTTTATTTTTTTGTTGTAAAGCATAACAAATAAATAAACCCTTTAAACTCAAAGGTTGACTAGTAGAAAAGCTTTTTTGCATTGAGTCCGCCCATGTACAACTATTGTACATAAGGTTTAAAATATATATAAATGTTTAAAAAAAATTGTTATCCTTAACCACTTTATTTATTTAGGGTCAAGATTTGCTCTCTGTGAGATCAAGGTGATGGCGTACCAGATCCTGCAGCATATAGAGATCTCTCTCCCCTTGTGAGAAGACCACAATCCCCGCTAAGCTTGATAAAAAAAGCTTTAACCCGTTGCTGGAAGGAGGATATTGGCTCAGGTTTAGACAAAGGAGCTAGGAAAGTCGTCAAAACGGCGTGTTCAAAATTTTCAGAGATTTGTGATTCAACTAGTGTCATAAAAGTGTCACGTGATAAATATTATTCCTATTTCAAATAAATATACCGTTACAGCAGTTGTATATTGCAGTTTTAATTCCAGGATTAATCTGGATGTGTTAAAAAAATAAAATAATGAGTGGAAAAGGCTACATAAAAATCCACCATAAATTACGCTCCGTTGTTTTTATGAAAACAACTAATGCATTATAATTAAATAAATAAGTTATAAACAATCGTAGATTTGGTCTTGTGACGAAGAGTTTAGAACCTGACATCTGACTGTTGTCAACTTGACGTAAAATTAACAAAAGTTTCAATAATTAGAAAATAATATTTATTTATAAAAATCTTTCAGAATACAATTAATTATATTAAATATTCAGAACACAATTAATCAGTCAAGTTTTTAATTTTTAAACATTAATACATAATTTAGTTCGTTACATTATTAGATGGCTTGATGAAATGATTTGCCCCATTTATTGCAACAAAAACTTTATATGGTGTTGTTTGCCGAGGATACTTCTTTAATTTTTGAGATAAATAGACGGACTAATAATCTTGACGACATAAATAACGCCATAATGAAGGTCCCAAATTGGTTCACTCTAATAATTTGGTTTTAATAAAAAGAAAACAAAATGCATAAGATTTTACCTAATGTTTAAAACAGTGATTATGGCATAATATTGAACAGGGATTATAGAATTTGTAGCGGAAAAATCTTCATCTTTTTAGTAAACGAAGTGACATAATTATGTTACTAGAAATAGGGATGAATAAGTTCAATCAGGGTTCTGGCTAAAGTAGCCACATCTTTCATGGGTTACTGTTTGAAATCTTACAATAAAATACCTCCCCATACATAAGACCTGAATGAAACGAAATTTAAATCTTGTATTAATCGACAGTCTGACAAACAGTCTTGCATCTTACAAATTACCTGATTGATGAGTAATGACTCTTTTTCAAAACTATTAGAAATGTTGTTTTCATTTTCAAAAAACAACGTGAGAAAATGCCTACCGGTTTCCGAAATCTTAATGTTCTAATTGCAACGTTCACATTCGCAGCCGCAATCTGTCGAACAAACATACATTTTTGACATATTGCGAAAGATTTTTGCTTAAACATTTGTGGAATTGGCATACTGGTTTCTATTTTAAGGTAAATTTGCAATGGGAGTAACTGTCATAATCTTATAATAGATACTTGGTTCATTTTGAAATATTAAACAACAAAAATTGACGCGTAGGTACCTACATAAAGATAATTTGGTATAATATATCACCTCAAGCCCTGGCTTAGTACGCTCAGAGTAATTTCGTTTGTGCTTCGAGTAGCACGCTTGAAACATACCTTCAAGTTTTAAAATTCGGCACCTTGTATTTTGTTCACGATTGTACCGTGTGTTTACAAAACAGTGTAGTGCTTGTGACCAAATAGTAAGTCATTTATATGATATAAATATGTACCTTAACTATTATCTTCCATCGTACTCTTACCCCAAATAAAAACACTCATCCCAATTTATTTTGGTTGATACCCAATATGACTCCATGACCATCATGACATCCATGTTTCTCAATTTGTCGTCTAATGTGTGTAAAACAACTAACGGCCGGTCTCAATAACGTATCTACCTTTAACCAACTGTCAAATTAGCTGCCAACAGTAACTGAAACGTCATGTTTGCCTTTATATCATAACGTTGGTCTCACAACATAAACTTCCATGTTAAGTTACTACTGAGTAATTCCATAAGAAAACTCAATTACCTACACTTTTTCCCGACCTGCAAATCGAACCCAGAACCGCTCGACAGTCACTCTTGCACGATACCAACGCGGCAGTTAGCACGAGTATTTATATAAATTAGTAAATAAATGATGAGCTTCTGGAGCCCAATTCTAATAAATTTTAAACAACGTTCGCACACGTGCTCAGATGCGCAGTCTGTCAACAAACTCATTTTTAACCCCCGACGCAAAAACGACAGGGTGTTATTAGTTTGACGTGTGTGTGTATTTGTGGCATCGTAGTCGGATAAACCGATTTTGATTTTTTTTATTTGAAAGATCAATTAGTCAGGGGGGTTTTTAGCTATGTTGGATGAAGATCGGTCCAAGATGGCCGCCGCCACAAAATGGCGAATTTTTTTTTTTTTCACAACTCCCTCAACATGGGTATCAAATGAAAGTAGAATACTAAATACTATGATACATTTCAAAACCAAGATGGTCGCTACCACAAAATGGCGAATCACCTATATTTTTTTCACAACAGCCTCAATATGGGAGGAAAGTGGAGTGATGACTGGTACCTAGTACCTAACGAATTATTTTTTATTTAGCTTTTAGTACATTATAGGTAAATTAATTTTAAAAAGCATTAAATTAAAAAATTTAGAAACACCCAACTTAAAAACTTTAAAATTTAAAAATTAAAATGTATTGATCTTTTTAGTTTAATATCTGGGTACAATTCTTTGGGCCAAGCGGTCTCCCGAGGCGAAGACGCTTGGCCTTAAATTGGATTAAATTATCATAACTAAACGTGGCTTAACACGCGTAACATATTAATAAACAAATAGGTCCACAAATATTTGTTTGATCTTTACTTAAAATACAAGTTGATAATTTTGTTTTTTTTCATACAATTGTAGATAATGTATGTTCATTTTAGTATTTACAAACAAGTTATTAGTAAAATAACTGTCAGTATCATGTTAAATACGTCACCCAAGCCACCTGTTATGTTATTGTTGCTACGTATAAGTATATATTATCAGTAATGTTAATAAGTATTATCAGTATTTTTATCGAGTTTAATATTTTTCATATATTCTTTATTATTCGGTTTTCGTAGTCCATAATTTATGTCTATGGCTTTCATATTAATCTCCAGTAGTCACCATCTTTCCAGCCTAATCAACAGTCTCAAATATTTGCAAGTATTTGAGACAGTTATCAAAATCATCGTCTGCCTAGCCTTTACCCAACTTCAAGGCACGGAAGAGTAGTATGTTAAGATGGTCGACGCTTGCCGAAGTTGGTCTGCAGATGGGTTTTACAGACCAACTTTGGCAAGCGACGCTTATCCTTGATGATTGACACATGTGGCTTTTATAATTTAGCCACGAGCTCTTTCTTATTGAGACGGTTACCAACAAGTTCAATAATTCAATTGATGTCTTTGTTATATAGTTTGAATCGCAAGCCAGCAAGACAAATCAACTGGTCTATTGAATAACGCTACAGATACACATGCTCGAAAGTAGCACGAAAGCATGCCATTTTTGAGCAAATGCTATCAAGTAGCGCGTGTGTATTGGGCCTTGCTTGAAAATAGCATGCTAGCTAGTAGTTTGCTAGTAAATCGACCAACTGTTGATTTTTGAGCACGCTACCTGAGGAGCGGGGTAGTGGGGGCTGCGTTTAAAGCATGTCTGAACGTGTTTGCTTTGTAGCATGCTTGTTAGTAGCAAGCAGTGAGCTTAGTCAGTTGGTTGTGTGTAAAATGGCGCGTTGGGGAGACGATAAGACGCTAAATTTTGTTATTAATTACCGTAACCATGAGTGTTTGTGGAATCCACGTTCACCTCTGTATAAAAACAACATTGCTCGAAATAACGCTTGTACTACCAGCAAGAGTTCTGTAGCAAGTGTGACTGGGATGTTTGCTTTGAGCATGCTAATACAGCGGCATACTCAAAACTAGCATGCCAATACCTAGCATGTGTACCCAGTACGACAGCATACTCTATATTAGCATGCTGTCAAGCATGCTTAGTAGTGTGCTACTTTCGAGCATGTGTATCTGTAGCTTAACAATGAAGTTAACGAAATAGGTTACGAAAAATAAAACTCAACTGCAACGATATACGTATTTTCTCTGTTTAGGAATGGCCAACAACCATATAGAATCGAACAGTCTAGCAAGCATGTGTTTCGACTGAAATGATGATGATGAATTACATATTATTTAAAAAATCTAAACTAATATAATAAATCTGAAGAGTTCGTTTGTTTGAATTCATGAATGCGCTAATCTCTGGAACTATCATTCGGTTTTGGAAAATATTTTTTGTATATAATAGCCACATTTATAAGGAAAGCTATTAGGCCATACGGCAAAGGAAAATTTCCACGGAAACGGCAAAAAACGGAATATGCGCGAACAAAGTCACGGGCAAAAGCTATATGATGTAAATTGGAAAACAAATGTTCTTTTTACAAATGATCCATTGTAAATTTTGATTCTTGTTTTTTCAGATCATGATAATCCTTCTGATCTGGGTGGCGGTCTTAATCGCCGTTCTAGTCTCTTACCTCCGGCAAGTCTACTCCAGGTTTAGCCGCCATGGCGTCAAGCAATTCATGCCCGTTCCTATACTGGGCAACATGACTAGGATCCTCTTTCGTGTCAATCACTTTGCTGAGGATATTATGACACTATATAACAGCTTTCCAGAAGAAAAGTAAGTAGTTTAAGTTTAAATACTTTTATTTCAGCCTAGAGGTATACTGTGCCACTGCTGGCCAACTCCTTCCAGATGTTTTACGCTTGAGCCCGCTCTTGCAGTAGGCGTCCAGCTCATCTCGCCACCTTTTCCTAGGCCGACCTCAGCGGCGCCGACCATCTTATATTTTCATAATTTATATAATTTTTTTATCACTCATCAAGTAATTTGGCAATTAGACAAAAACTGCTCGTCAATCTTTATTTAAATGTTACGTCGTTCTTCAGATTCGTGGGAAGATTTGAATTCTTGAGTGAGATGGTGGTGATCCGCGACATCGAGCTGGTGAAAAGGATCACTATTAAAGACATGGAGTACTTCCTCGATCATCGCACCATTTTCAGTGACTCTTTCTTTTCCAGAAACTTGTTTTCTCTGAAAGGTACGTATCAACAAATTAAATTTTCTATTTCTAGATTGTTCAGTGCGATTCTGTAAACATCTCACCATGTAAGCTTAGGTGAAGTGAACATGAAGTGAGCCATCAATCTATACAAACAAGATGGAATGACATCATGCTCGCTCATCGAAGGTTACATGGTGGAACATTGAACGAATAGACCGGCTGCAATGGAATGCTGTAAACCTCTCACAGTGAAAAATCAGGATAAGTAAACATGAAGTGACCTCACTTCATATGCATTCACTGTTTAACAAGTTTACACGGTTAGAAGTTGGCAGAAAATACCGGCGGGTACATTTGAGTTGTAATGTTACGTAAAATGGAATTTAATTGAAATCTATAAGCAAAGCATGTAAAAACATGCTTTGATTGGAGATATAAATTTGTATGAAAGTTTTTATGAACAAGTCTTGTTTTAATATTTGACAAATCGTTGACTATATTTTTCGATTTGATAATATTTAAATCATTCACAGGTCAAGAATGGAAAGACATGCGCTCGACATTGAGTCCAGCGTTCACAAGTTCTAAGATACGTCTGATGGTGCCTTTCATGGTGGAGGTTGGCGACCAGATGATCAGTGCACTACAAAAGAAGATCAAAGAATCCAAATGTAAGTTTTTTTGGAAGTTTGTATAAACTTTTATGATCGGTGGTTGTCGACGCTTCACGTGACCAGAGGGCTGGCCTTTTCTTTGGCCAACGAATCAGCATTGCAATTCAACGTGGCAATGCGGCCAGTGTTCTGGGCACTGCGGCCAGTGTTCTGGGCACTTTTTCCGTTGACAGCGATGCGGACGAATTTTTCGATGCCTTGTGAGTTCTTCCTCTCTCCTTTTTACTACGCTTGTATATTTTCTACTCGCTTGTATAAAGTATCTATAAGTTTTTATGTATCGGTGGTTGTTAATTTTGGGACACTAAAAATAGTAATAACAATTTAAATTATGTACTGTTGATGACCTCTCTGACCATTTCCGATTTAGTTGAAGGTTTTTAGATGAATTCCATAGAATCCTTAAATTTTTGTTTTGCAACTGTGCGTGCTAAGCGTCGGTGAAGTCGTGCAGGCGCAATACATTGTTATGTTATGAATTCATTAAACTAAAGTGTTTTTTTTTCAGATGGTTACATTGATATAGAATGCAAGGACCTAACAACCCGCTACGCAAATGACGTTATAGCTTCTTGCGCCTTCGGACTGAAGGTAGACTCTCACAACGATATGGACAACGAGTTCTACGCCATGGGCAAAGTGGCTTCCACCTTTAATTTCCAAAAAATGCTCATGTTCTTCATCAATGCGAATGCGCCAGTAATTGCTAAGGTAATTTGATTTAAGCTGAGATGATAAATGAATTTTTTGTAGAAACTTTTTTAAAAGACAATTTTATTGTACACCTTGTATACAAAATAGTGATATCTGGAGACAAAGACAATAAAACTAATAACATTTAATTTTAATGAATATTATCAACAATTAGTAACAAGAGGCAACAACCTTACGTCCAAACAATTTCGAAGGTCAATGTACAAGAACAAACCTTAGATAACGTAATTACAATAATTACAATAAATAAAAATGACGTTCAACAAGTTTGGGCCAATAAATATCACAGCAAATCACACTAATATTATAAAGGCGAAAGTTTGTGAGTGTGTGTGTATGTTTGTTACTTCTTCACGCGCAAACGGCTGGACCGATTTAGATGAAATTTGGTAAAGAGATTGTTTGAGTCCCGGGAAAGGACATAGGTTAGTTTTTATCCCGGGAGTATGTTCCCTTGAGATAAATTTCGACAATCACGCGGGCGGAGCCGCGGGCGGCAACTAGTATAACATAAAAATAACACAAATTGTCATGTAATATTTAAATGAATATTTGTGCTATCACACTACACTGCCTATGTATTAATGTTAACAATATCATCACTTGGTGGTTCCAAGGTCAATTTCGCAGTTCCTGATGGTTGGACGAGAAGAGCAATCTTACTATTAGTAGTGACGTTCATTCATCATTCATCTTATATAACCCACTAAGTGGAGACCAAGTGGTGACCATAAATAGAATGATACCTAAGAAGTTTTAAGAGATCAATTCAATTCAAATCTTTATTGTAATCGAATGTCTTTAACAAGATCTTAATTATAGCTTTACAGCTCACATGGAACTTATGTACCTATCCAATGAATCACTAATCTACTATAGTAGGCGCCAGATAAATGTGGAATAAAGTACATTGACCTTTCCCTAATAACTGTTCATAGGTACCTGAACAATTAAATATGAATCGTTTTTTATTATTAGACAATGTTAAGGATCACGAGAGATGATGATTCGGGACAGCTTTGTGTCATTAATTCCGTTTTTCAAATTAAAAATGTCAATAATTGTTGGTGGGTCAATGACCGTTATTCCACGATTATCTGGCGCCTACTATAATATTTATATGTAAAACTGTTCCATTAATTGTTTTAAAAGTTTTAAATTATACAGATCCTAAAGTTGGACTTCCTATCAGAGACGTCGAAAGATTTCTTCAGAAAGTTAGTTTTAGAAACGATGGCGAATCGAGAGATGAAAAATATTATCAGACCTGACATGATTTATTTGCTTATGGAGGCGAAGAAAGGTATCTTTCCATTGTCACGATTTACTTACCAACTTAATTTCTAAATATTTTAAAACTGTTTAAATCTACATATCAATTTAATTACCTTTGATGCAAATAAAATTAAATTATGAACAAACGGACACGACAACTTCTTGTGGCGCGCGGTTTTATATATATTCTAAAATCCCTTCCTTTCACCTAACACACGAAGCGCGAGCGCATTCATTCCGCGACGGCAGCCGCCAGTGACACTCAATCGGCTATCGAGGAACCACGCATACTAAGTTCTCTAAACAGCACATACCTCTGCTCCCTCGTACTCCATATAATTTTATTATAGTTACTGGAAACCACCTAGAAACCGTAGTAGTTATTGAAGTAATTAGTAAGTGCCTAGTGTTCTCCCCGTACTGGGAACTTCTGCACGGCTGAAGATCAGCGTAGCTGGCTGACTGGACGGCCCCTTTGACCGGCCCTACCTCTACCCTCTCGTTTCGGATTTTTTTTAACTTTAAAATATATTCGTTTTTTTATTTTAAACTTCAGCGTTTCCTTTTTTTAAAAAACCTAACAGCTAAGGAAGAAGGAACGTTTAACGTTTTTTTTCCATTTCAGTTTATGTGCAAAACATAGTTTATTTGCAAGACTTTATCATGAGATTATCCAATTTTGCGATAAAAACAAGAACAAATGATGAATAGATAATTTATGATAATTGATATGTCATTTCAGGTAAACTGACCCATGAAGACATCAAATTCAATGATCTAGCTGCTGGATTTGCGACTGTTGAAGAATCTGCTGTTGGTCGGAAAGAAATTAACAGAGGTGTGTAAAACAAAACAAACAACGTATCAAACGTAGAACCCGTCAACTTCTTGAAAAACAATTGGGTAACCACATTTTTTTTTATTTGAGATGAGATTGCTCTTGACTCTAGTCTAGATAACAAAGTCAATAATGGAGCGAGCTTATCCAGAAGAAGCCTGTTCACTCTAATTTTGAAGAGATTAGGGATGTATGCGTTATTTTGTGGCTGGTTCCGAAATATTTTGAATGAGATTAAAACCGTAAACCGTGAGATTAAAACTGCTTCCAGTAAAAACAAACATTTCCAGTTCATGAAAATTATCTTTTATTACCATGAAGTAACTGAACATTAATTACTTGACTGTACTCATCATCAGTTGGAGCACGGGACCATAAGTCCCGTGCTTCACCCAGGTGGAGAACCTAGGTGAAGCACAGGTCCGGACCCAATAAAACTAAGATGGAGTGGCAAGTTCCGGCCTTGATGTAGGTACACGTGTGATCATGAGCACTAAAAGTATTACTCTTTCTTGAAGATCTCATCCCATCAGCTAACCGAAAAGGGATCTCTGCTTGCGTGGCATGTTCTGGGCTTGATCAATCAATTGGTGAAACATAGGTGTTTACATAAATAGGAATGTTTTGTCACTTGTCACTAAAGCTTCAAATATTGCTCTTTCTTTCTTTGTCCGAACGACCTACTTCCATTTTGAGCTAAACCACTTTGAAAGACACATTAAATCTTGCTTCTTAGGGTTCCGAACATCCGTAACAAACGGAACCCCTACAGTACCACTCGATTGTCTGTCTGTCCGTATGTAACAGCCAATTTTTTCCGAATCTACTAGACCGATTCGGTTGAAATTTTGTATACATTTGAGCTTCTGTGACCCAAAATACGGAAGCGCTACGTAAACAAAAAAATATTAATTCAAGTTTAATAAATTCTTTTGACGTTATTCATGAAATTAGGCGAAAAATTACCATTCCTTATCTCCGAAAGTACTGAGCTTAAATTTTGGAAGAAATGCAGATAAAGTTCTTTACCTATAGATTACAGGAAAAACTTTAAGAAGTCTATAGTGTTCAAGAAAAATATTAAATCAAAATAATTAGTTAAATTCGTTCGGAACCCTTTGCATGCGAGCCCGACTCGCACTTGGCAAGATTTTTCTAATTATAATTCCATTTGGCTTTCAGTATGGAGTGAAGATGACCTCATCGCCCAAGCGGTGCTGTTCTTCATCGCTGGTTTCGAAGGTGTCTCATCTGGTATGTCATTCCTGCTCTACGAACTGGCGCTAAACCCTGACGTCCAGGAACGACTAGCACAAGAGATCAAGGAGACTGACGCTAAAAACTGCGGCAAGTTCGACTTCAACTCCATTCAGGATATGCCCTATATGGATATGGTGGTATCTGGTAAGACTTTGATGATTTTCAAAAAAGTTTTCATGCTATCGCAAACTTAGACTTGGTTTTTTATATAAATATGTTCATCTGTTTTAATACAATTTTTTTTTGCAGAGCTTTTGCGACTGTGGCCACCTGGTGTGGCTCTGGATAGGATTTGCACTAAAGATTACAATTTGGGAAAACCTAATGAAAAGGCTGAAAAAGATTTCATCGTAAGTAAAAACAAAATAATATATTTTTCTTTCGATCAGTCTCTAACTTTATCAGTCATAGAGAATCGCCCTCACAATGGAGTAGCATTCGCAGTGCATTGTGAGGGCGATTCTATATGACTAATGAAGTGCCAATTCTAATTTTAAGTAACGTTCGCATTTGCATCTCAGCCGGAATCTGTCAAGAAAGCCTCAATTTCCATACCTTTTTAACAAGTTGCGACTGAGATGGAAATGCGAATATCGCTTCCAAATTAGCAGAATTAGCACTCTGAGACTAAAGGCTCAGAGTGCTAATTCATTACATATTATATATTGTCTACAGACAATTGATATTCTGTTAGTAGTAGCGTGTCGAAGGGAATTGTCAAGACGTCAAAAATGTATGGGATTGACGAACGCTGTTTCATCATCATCATCTGCCTAGCCTTTTCCCAATTATATTGGGGTCGGCTTCCAGTCAAACCGGATTCGGACGAACGCTGTTTATCAAATGAATATCATGTGATTAAACAGAACGGCACTCCGTGCAGAGCCTCAGTATATTTGCACGAAGCTCTGTTTGTTGCAGGTCCGTAAAGGTACAGGTATCTCGATACCGTCCTTTGCTTTCCACCGTGACCCGCAGTTCTTCCCCAACCCTGATAAGTTCGACCCTGGGCGCTTCTCTGAAGAAAATAAACATAAAATCCAGATGTTTGCTTACATGCCTTTCGGTGTTGGACCTAGAAATTGTATTGGTATGTCCACTGTTTATTGGCATTTCTTAAGGAGATAATGGAGGCACTGATAAATAAAAATATATTGTAAGTGAAAGAGACAGGATTATCCAAAACTAAAAGGGAATAATTTAAAAATTAAATTAAAAATTTAAAAAACCCTCGACATACAACTTTTAATAAGTAAAAAAAAAATTGCTTACTTGGCCCAAAGAATCGTACCTATATTTAACTAAAAGGATCAATACTTATTATTTTTTACTTTTTAAAGATGTTTGTCAGGGGTTTTTTAAACTTTTTATTTAATTTTTAAATACCTATAATGTGCTAAAAGCTTAGTAAAAAAATTAGCTTTCAGTACATTGTAAAGAATATTCGTTAGGTCCTAGGTACCAGTCATCACTCCACTTTCCTCATCAATCTAAGGCACTGATCAGACAAATAATATTAGTAAAGACATACATAACATACATACATACTTACAAATCTTTTTATTTTCATTTCGTTAATATTCCTCATTCCCTTTCAATATAGTGTACATTATTCTACTAATCAAGCCCTTTCATTTGATACCCATATTGAGGGAGTTGTGAAAAAAATATGTAATTCGCCATTTTGTGGTGGTGGCCATCTTGGACCGATTTTCATAAAACATAGCTAAGAACACTCCCAACTAATTCACATTTCACACCCCGTCGTTTTTGCGTGGGGGGTTAAAAATGGGAAGGACTGAAGGATACGATGATGGCGATTTGTAACATTTGCTTCATGCAAATGTTACAAATCGCTATTGTCTGCTGGGCTTAAATTCGAGTAAGATTAACTTGAGAGTGTAATTTAAAACCTTAATTTCTACCACACAGGGTCCAGGTTTGCTCTCTGCGAGACGAAGGTGATGGCATACCAGATCCTCCAGTACATGGAGGTCTCCCCTTGTGAGAAGACCACAATCCCGCCCAAGCTTGATAAGTCAACCCTTAACGTCAGACTCGAGGGTGGTCATTGGCTTAGGTTTAGAGCAAGGAAGTAGATAAGAGGACGATTGTGATTTTATAATAAGAACAGTAAAATTGTTTTGAACAGAACACAAAATTTTCTTTTATTTATTTTTACCTTCGTCATCAGTTCATCGTGCTTCTGAAATTCCTTTTTTTTATGTAGCCGTGTTAGTGTGTTCAATCTTTGTCACTATGAAGCTTATACAGAGGCTCTAGAAAAGTGGCATTCTGTCAACGACAATAAGAGATTGAAAAATAAATCTGTTGAAATGTCACGTGATCAACCCTTTTTATATATATTTTTTAATTTTAAACGTTGCCCTACACTAGGAATGTCTCCTGTGTCGTGGGTGCGTTTACAAACATACAAACTCACGTACAAAAACAGCCAGACCCGGAACAACTATCGGCAGGCCATACAAATATTTGTTCCGTGCGGGAATCGACCTGCGACACGCAGCGCAGCAGCCAGATATTGGCTTTTGGACAATTACATTCGATGCCTTTTTTCATTGTATATCTGCAACCGTTCTCCGTTGCATTCAATCTTCAGCTACTCTTAATTAAGTGATTACAGTCACCTTGCTATGAGATCTTATTAGCAGGGTGACAAGTTTACGATTGACCATTGCAAGTGAAGCGTAGTAGCTCAGATTGAATGACTCAGCTAGGGATATGCTATACCTATTCTAATGTTATCTTAGATAAGACAAAATACTGTTCGATAAGTCCATAGCACCAACTATCTAACAAAGATGGACGCGTTTGATACGATAAAGTGAATTACCTACACCAAAGTACACTGACCCGTTGTTGACCGCTAGAACTGCACTCAATTGATGGCCAACTGAATTAAAACTTTAATATCTCGCCGTAAGACTCATTGTCTTTAGTCGTTGCGAATGAATCAACCTTGTTGGAAATCGTTTTGCTGGTAAATGATGTAATTGAATTGCAATGCTGATGCAAAACCAAAATTATTGGAGGATATCTTAAAGTTGAAGACATCAAAAGGAACATATGATTCAGAAAGTTTTGAGGTAAATTAAAAATTAATTTAATTAAAAATAGTAAGAAATATATTTTATTGTGCAATGTGGCGTCAGCTCTAAACAAAAGCGGATAGAGAGGGAATGAGGAAAACGGAAACTTGTACGATTTACGTGTAATTTTGATTGCAAACATTGTTTGCAAGAATGAGGTGGTGGAATTAATAATATTACCCCCACAATAGAAAAAATCTGGTAGAACAGTTCTTGATAGCATCCCATTTTGTCATCTTCAGACAAGATCTTGATTGAGAGAGTTATGCAAGAATAGTTTATATGTAGTTAGAGGTACAGCAGACCAGCAAAGTTGGTAGTGGAACTGGTTTGGACATAGGAAGGCACATTTCTTCTGTTCATAATTGATGGACTCGTGTTTGTCCACAATCTCAACCTGTTGGTAAACGATGATGTGGTCGACGATGAAGCATACTTGCCTAGAAGTAACTTATTCACTCTTTACTTAAAGACCCCAAGGTTGCAGCTTTCAGAAAACATAGACATTTATATTCATCATCCTCATATCAGCCGAAAGACGTCCACTGCTGGATATAGGCCTCCTCCAAAGGCGGGGGGGGGTGCCATTATCGCCACGCTTGGCAGACGGTTTAGCAATCGCAGTGTAGCTGTTGAAATGCACAGAGAATGCTGCTGCCCATTCTCTGATGAGTCCCTTAGTCGCCTCTTACAACGTCCACGGGAAGTGATGGGATGGTGCTATTCTTTTACGTCCGACACCATATAGAACTCGACATTAATGAGGAAAATTCCTAGAAGTTGAAAAGCACACATAGAGTTCAAGGCAGCATTGTGTTATTGTACCTATGAATGGATCATGCACAAATATCTAGTTCAAACTTGTTTTAGTTAGCAGTCCGAGGTTGGTTATGTTCAATTGATCCATTTATCATTTAGTACGATGGCCGGTCATTTTATGATCCCCTGTCTTTTATTACGTCTTGGTTTCTGAATCCGTTCTTTGAAAAGGTTGATGTAGACTACAAAAAACAAATCGAGTTTACGAACAAGAAGTCAACATCAATTTGGTTTGTTGAAAATATTAAGTTACAGCAAAAACGCTCCAAAATACACGTTACCAATAAAGGATATGTTTCCATATAAGGTCATAATCATAATATTATGATGCATATTAACAACGTGTCACCTTATCCTATCTACATTATCAACACTTGTTGTGTTATCTATCTGTTAAAGAGTGGTACTTATAGTTCTTTATCTAATTTACATGATTTACAAAGATATTTTAAATGATTTGTCGTTTAATTTGTATCCCGTTTATTAAAATCCTTTCTATAAAATCTTTTTGTTTTCACATTCCATGCTGAAAGTTGTAATGGTGACTGTTAAATTAATAGTCTTTAAAAATATCGTTATTTAGGTCAAAACAGAAATGAAAAACCGGACAAGTGCGAGTCAGACTCTCGCACCGAGGGTTCCGATTGAGTCTCGATTTTTTCCTACGAAATCGACGATTTCCTACGAATACATCAATGTACGTCACGGTCATTTCTTCAACCAAAAATATAAGTTTGTATTCGCATTTTTTTTTTTTTTGTATATTTTAAAAGAACAAATTCCTTATTTTCGGACTTTTCCTATACTTATACTATAAGATCTATTTTCTTAGAAAATTTCAGCACTGTGGGTCAACGGGAAGTACCCTATAGGTATTGATTCCGTTGCGAGCGTCAAATAATGCGCCATAAACGGCCTTATCTTTAGATTGCGTTGACTTAGAAGTTAGGTTTTATCTCTGCTCCAAGAGATAGCTGTACAGACAGACAGGCGGGCAACAAAGAGATCCTATAAGGGTTCCGTTTTTGCCGACTGAGGTACGGAACCCTAAAAATTATCTCTTACCGTAGTACCCGTGTGTGCCAAATGAACTAGTTTTCTTTCCTTCTCTTGTTTTATTAAACATTTTTACTTGTTTATTTAACACAATTCTAACATGTTCAATCCAATCCAAATCAAAAAAACTTTGGAGGTCTTATATTAAATTCTTTAAACGTTTTGCGATATCAATTTGACATTATGGTGTAATATTCAAAATAAAAGCTTAAATAGAAAACCAATGCTTATAAAGATTTCAACTAGTTTTATTTTGCTTATATTTTGTTCTAACAGAATGGGCTGCAATTTCATACAGTTACATGAACCGAACTTAGCTATCAACAGTAGCTGAAACGTCATGTTTGAATGGCAAACATGACGTTTCAGCTACTGTTGGCAGCTAATTTGACAGTTGGTTAAAGGTAGATACGTTATTGAGACCGGCCGTTAGTTGTTTTACACACATTAGACGACTAATTGACAAACATGGAGGTCTTGATGGTCATAGAGTCATATTGGGTATCAACGAAAATAAATTGGGATGAGTGTTTTTATTTGGGGTGAAGAGGTAAGAGTACGTATAAGAAAGGTACATATTTATATCATATACATGACTTACTATTTGGTCACAAGCACTACACTATTTTGTAAACACACGGTACAATCGTGAAAAAAATACTACCGAATTTTAAAACTTGAAGGTATGTTTCAAGTGTGCTACTCGAAGCATCGTTATATCGAAGGTCGTTATACATCTTATTTCTTACTACTATTATTTTTTATCAACCTTTATTGTCCCACTGCTGGGCAAAGGTCTCCCCATAGCGTTCCACTCTTCCCGGTGTATTGCTCTCTCCGACCAATCACACCAGCGTTTCCTAGGCCTTCCTCGGTGACGATACCCGTCGGGGTCCTAATATGAAGTTTTAAAACGGTCATGATTCCGCTCTAAGAGAGAGACGGAGCTATACATAGCGAATAGCAATATCTCTTTTACATCATCGGAATTTGATGGCATTATCACATCATAGTAGATCGGTATATAGAATAGTAGTTTTTTATCTCGAGAGTATATATCCTTTGGAATAGTTTCCGACACTCAAGTGGGTGAAGTCGCAGGTAGTCTAGTAAATAATACATATAGTTGTGCATAAACAATTCTCTAGCCAGCGAAGTAACAATGATGTGGCATTGCATTTGTAGCCTTAGGTTACCTACTGATTTCCACACATTTTTCAGAATTAAACAATACTTTTTTACAGTCAAGATAAATCTCCTTAATTATTTTCAAGAAAAAGTTAAAGGACTTTTCCAAAGATTGCACAATTTCTTCCCCGCTTTCATTATCAACAAAATACTAACAGATCAATTTTCGTAATCCTGTTTCTATTTTCGTGTTATGCGCAATGAGATTATCTTTGATAACAGATACTACATTTATTTTTAAATATTAAAAAACAAAAATAGACGCGTAAATAAAGATAACATGACATAATATATTAGCTCGAGCCTGCCGTGATACGCTCAGACGCATTTCGCTCCTGCTTCGAACAGCACGTATGTAACTTGCAACTTTTAAAATTATATTTTGTTCATGATTGTACCGTGTGTTTACAAAATAGTGTTGTGCTTGGAAATAAATAGTAAGTGATTATTAATACAAATATTTACTTTAGCTATAATAAATAATAAAAATATTTATTCATACACAAGATAACTTTTGCTCGACATTACGTGTTAGTAGCACTTAGTACTATGTTGGCTATTCTACTATGCTAGTTGTTGTTGTTATTCATTATTATTTTTCCCTGATATTTATTTCTGTTGTTGTTCAACATGTCTTTGTACAAGCCTCTCAATAAGGGCAATTATTTGTATCCGCAGTTGACCAATGTTTAAACATTATGGGTAACGATTTCTTAATAAAGTTAATAATAGCTTTTAATTATTTTTTAACATTGCCCCTCTCCTATGTCGTGGGTGTTTTTACACACATACAAACTCACATACACAAGCAGC
Organism: Mamestra brassicae; assembly: GCA_905163435.1. Lineage (NCBI taxonomy): Eukaryota > Metazoa > Arthropoda > Insecta > Lepidoptera > Noctuidae > Mamestra > Mamestra brassicae. The sequence goes on along the minus strand of LR990997.1, from coordinate 19,531,419 downwards.
CAGACCCGGAACAACTATCTGTAGGCCACACAAAAATCGAACCCGCGACACGCAGCGCAGCAGTCAATCGCTCAACCACTGCGCCAACCGTGTCGACAAAAAGCCATTAGTTACATAGAATAGAAATCATTTACAGACACAACACAACAGCTACAAACACAAAAGAAATAACGATCAAATGCCATTACATGACATTGCGACGATATGTCACCGGATTCCGCAAGATTGTAATAGATCTGTACTAGATTAAATTTCTCGATATATTGTGAACATATCATCACAATAACAAACAAACAAACAGATATCTTGTAAATAAGTACTAAAACGTATGGTTTAGTAAAATATTATAATGTAGCAGTTCTTTTTAATTAAATAATTCACTGAACATCACTGGTTTGCAGTTAGTATTTTTACTGGAAATTATTTAGTACAAGCTGTCGAGTTTGTTTACGATATTATTCACACGACAAAAACTGTGGGTATAATTTACCTGCACATTATAAAAACATCCGGTAGAGACAAATGGTTTATTAGAGGTTTGAGATTCAAATTAAAAGATCATTTGAAAACTATAAACCTGAAAAACTTGCCCGTCGCTTTGTCTTCGTGACTTATTCCGCAGGCAACGTGAATATTTAACTTATCGCTAAAGCTAAAATGTAACTTATCGTACCTACCTCAGTAAGGGTCAATCGACATCGACATCGATGGACGTTCATCGATTGACATCGTAGCTTTGGTTGATCGACAGATACCGGGCGATAAACAATTGATCGACCGCTGATCGATGTCATCGATCGACGTTGATCGATTGATGTGGTAGCCTTGGCTGACCGAAGAAATGGTGTAGTAGAAATTATCGATCGAGGTCAACTAATCTATTCTAGCATCGATCGATGATCGATCGTTTGGTGTGGTATCACCCTAATAGAGTAGGTTTTTTGAAATGTTCATAATTGGACCAATACTTCTAGAGATTGACTCCTATAAACAAACGTTGTTACCTCATTATAGGTTGATACGTGTATATCCCGTTGAGTGGTCCCCTACGGTAGATAAGCTACATGCCAAATTTCAGTTTTCTACGACCATTAGTTTAGGCTGTGCGTTTCTATCAGCCACTCAGTCACTCAGTAACGGAAGCATTTTATATATTTACTAGCGGTCCCGACGGACGTTGTCCTGTCCGAACGTTTGCTTTGTGTTTGACGAAAAAAAAAAAAATTATAGAAATCGATTGCAGCGCCACCTACCGGGTCCAATTGTAAATCTAAACCATTCTCAAATCCCCTTGACCACACACAAAAAATTTCATCAACATTGGTCTAGCCTTTTAGGAGGAGATCAGTGACATACACACGTACACAAGGAATATACATATGTATTAAGATTGATATTGCTATGTGATTTAGATGAAAAAGATGTCTTTAACGGTCAACATAACACAATCAGCTGCAATGAATGGGTTAATAAAAAACTAAATTATAATAATAATAATAATGTAATAATAATATCTTGGGACAACTCACACACGATCATCTGATCCCAAACTAGGCAGAGCCTGTGCTATGGCAACCAGACAACTGATAAACATACTTATATATTTCTAAATACATACATATTATAGACAAATTACACACACAATTATGAATAAAAGCCGCTATTATGTAAGAATATTATACAAATAAGTAGACCGAGGATGAAACTGGTTTTATTCGCGTAAAACACGGAAAGCGAGAGTAAAACAAGTTATAAATTTAACATTGAGTAGTGTCCAAGAACTGTAGACATCAGCTGATGGTGACGGGCGGGCGTTTTGGGGGACTGTCTTTTGTAGAACTTTGACGTTCAAAAAGTGCTGGCACTCAGCCTAATTTGAATAAATGACTTTTGATTTTTTTTTATTTGATGATTAATTTGGTAGAAATAAGTAATTACGGTAGTAGTGATCCTTCTGAATTCCTATTGAAATTGTCTGCCTTTAGTGTTCAGAGATTTTTAATTCTTGCAAAGTTATCTAACTAAGAAAATCTCTTCAGTCTTCATGACATAATTCTTTTTTAGGATTCCGTAGTCAACAAGGAACCCTTATAATTTTGTCATGTCCGTCTGACTGACTGTCGGCAGAGGCGCTTAGCCCTAGAAAGTTGAGATTTGTTTATGTAAATATATTAATTACGCCGGACAAAGTGAGAAAATACAATCTTGATATAGATATTTTATGGGCCCTACATGTAAAGTGGCGATGAATTGTTTTTTTTTTTTTTATCGTCCACTTCATGGTGTGTTTAAAAATATTGAGGGTTTGCTAAAACCATTTTTCCATTCAAGGATCCGTTTGCGAAATATTAAGCTAATTTGTTGAGCCAAGTGCCCCGGCTGAGGGGGGGACCCCTCAGCCGGGGATTGCGGATGTCGCATTCGTTCTCGCGATCCCCGGCGTAGGTGGGAGATGGAACACCGGGGTGGTTTTAGTCAGTAAGAGTCTGACAGACCCCTCCTCCCACCCCAGGGTGGAGGATTTCCATGAGGATTTCGCCCAGATATAAAAAAAAAAAAGTGTCCCCCCCTCTGCCAGCTAAACGGTTGTTTTTGGAGACGTGAAAAAAATCATAGTAGTAGCATATATAACGAATTTAAAAGGAAAACTATCACCGCTACCTAGACTTAACGAGTTAATGAGTAATAGTCGACCGACTTACAAAATGGGCCTGTAAAAAAATCCTAATAATTCCATATAAAACGACTTAAAACCAAGTGCATTTGTAACTTTGTAATGTGATAATAGTGAAGTACTTGTTTTACTGTGGCATGGTTTAGGAGACGGGTTATCTACGGAACCCTACACTGTGCGTAGTCCGTCACGCCGGTTGGCCACTTGGCCGGTTTTTTTCCAAGTTTTTCCTCTTTGTTTTAAATGCGGGGCTGTAAAATTAATTTAATTATATCTCTATAGGGAAACTAACTAACATAACATATCAACACACAGCTGAAACTACTGAGGATAGGAACAGGACATTTTGAGCAAGGCTTTCTTTTATGATGTTTAGATTAAGGGGAGCAATAAGGGGGACTATAGTAGGCGCCAGATAATCGTGGATTAACGGTCATTGACCCACCTACAATTATTGACATTTTTAATTTGAAAAACGGAATTAATGACACAAAGCTGTCCCGAATCATCATCTCTCGTGATCCTTAACATTGTCTAGTAATGAAAAACGATTCATATTTAATTGTTCAGGTACCTATGAACAGTTATTAGGGAAAGGTCAATATACTTTATTCCACATTTATCTGGCGCCTACTATACTAACTCTGCGCAGACGAAGTCGCCGTCTCAGCGCTAGTAATACATCAACATCAACAGACATGACTAATAGACTATGCACCTACTCCTACATGCACATTTAATACAAATTAACAAACATTTAAACAGACGTGACACCACTGCCAATATAAAGGGTAACAATCAAGAATAATAAAGTAAATTGTAATTTATTTATTTAGAACCAATGGTTGCGTATGAGTTGAGAAAATTGAGATAAATCGAGCAATACCCCTTTGGATATGTAGGATTCATCAGTACTTATTACCTCAATGCACATAGAAGAAATCTTAAGATTTAATCATTGCTTAAATCCTCATGGATATGTCGCAGCCATCGGGCTTAAAGCCTAGGCTTTTCATTAATAAGCGCCGTTTAATTAGCGGCCTAAATGACATGCGTCCAAAACAACATTAAATGAACGGGCTAGCAGATGTGTAGGCCGTCCATAGAATAGGGTAACCGGGTGACGAAAATATAATCTAAAATATTTTATTTTGGGTATTTTGAATTCAACCAACAATAAATTTCAACATACTAACTTCGACGACGACGGAGTCCCGCTGCGTGGGTCTCCTATTTCTGTCTACAGGGTTCAAAGTAAACTAACATGAACGACATAATGGCATGGCGTCATACCATTCGAACTTAACCTATCCGTGTCGGGGTACGATAATGAACCAAGTCATTTGCCAAAGTTGTTCAATTAAATGACAGGACATCACTTAAGCCGCTGATTAAACGGCGCCGTTCAATGAAAAGGCTAGACCGCCCATTAAACGTCTGATTGAACTAGTTGTCTGTGACAGATACACTAAACACTTGTTTTATGCCGCTCCTTCCGACTAACCCCACAGTTCCTACAGTTACCATGAATCGAGGGCCCGGGGTACCTAACGTAAACGTACCCTAAAGTAGTTTTACATAAAAAAGGGGAATAAATACTTTACGGACAATAGCATTTTGACCTACACAGTCATGTTAGTTAGTAAACAAACGATTAGCTGTTGATTGATTTATTTGATTACATACCTACATAAATAAGCATACTTATGCTTACCTATCTACCTAATGATTAAACCATAATAAATTATTATTATAAGTAGTTAGACACGCGTAACATACATGATAATATGTAAACAAATATTTGTTTGATCATAACTAAAAGAACGAGTATTAAGTAGATTTAAGTTGATAACTTTGTTTTGACATACACTTGTTTTTGATTTTGGTTCATATTTCCAAATACGCAATTAGTGAACATGACTTTTTTTTAACATATATCGCTTATGTACCTGCAATGTTTTGTTATTATCAAGTAAGGAAAACTGAACCCTTTTCGCAGTCGGGGGCAAATTAGAAATTTTATGACAAAGATTTTTACAGTGTGCCATGACATGTCGTAAAAATATAAGTGATTATTAGACAGTAACCATACGATGCTTTTTTTTTTAAGGATGGGAAATCATCAAATGACATCTTCCGCTCTGGGTGGAGCGGAAGGGCGTGTCAGACTCTTATTGACTAAAACCTATCCGTGTTCCTTCTAAAGCCTTTTGCGTTCCAGGGCCGCGGTGACTCTTTCGAACAAATTTTGCAACCCTGGCAGGCTCTGGCCCTAGCGGGCCCCGTCTTCTATGCTGACATCTCTTTGAGGCGCGCGTGAAACACAACGCGCCATCGACCAACCATACGATGCCTAAATTATTTACGTTTTTAAATGTTACGTATACGTTTATACGTTGTTAATGAATGGACTATGACCAGAATAGTGGCTTACCTTGGCAATGGCAAACATAGCGTGCTTAGGTATAAACACATTTATGTACTTAGAAGTAATAGAAATATATAGTATTATTTATATATATATGTCCACACAATATAATTAAAAATAAGAAAATTTTGTATAGAGAAAACAACAGCACAGCAGTTTAGTATCTTTAAATTTAATATTGAGATAACAAGGATAGGTATAAGTTCTAGTAGGAAAAATCTGCAGTATCAATAAATAGACCATCGGTGATGTGACAAGATACTGTCTCGGTAAAGGACGATACCAATAAAAATATGCAGACAGGCAATTAAAAATATATTAATGTAGTTATGATAGAGCTTGAATCTCAAACCAACGACGAAAAACTGTAGTTAACAGCAAAGATCCGAAAGTACACAGCTCTAAAAGAACATTGACTGCAAGCATGTACGTGTACGTATTTTCTCAGTTTAAGAGTCCACCATTACTCAATCTTGAATACAAATCGGAAAATTTAAGTTGCTTGTACAAATAATTCGTTTAATGTTTTGATCCTTGTTTTTTTTCAGATCATGATTATCCTCCTCATCTGGGTGGCGGTCCTAATCGCCGTTCTAGTCTTGTACCTTCGGCAAGTCTACTCTAGGTTCAGTCGCTATGGCGTCAAGCATTTCAAGCCCGTTCCCTTACTAGGCAACATGACTGGAATCCTCTTTCGTGTTAATCACTTCACTGATGATATCGTGAACCTGTATGACAGTTTTCCCGAAGAAAAGTAAGAAATGATTGTTACTTAATACACATTCAATTATTGTCGCTTATTTAGTGATTTGGAAATCAGCCAAAATCTGCCCTTTTTTATTAATTAAAATGTCTTCTTCATCAGATTCGTCGGAAGATTTGAATTCCTCAACGAGATGGTGATGATCCGCGACATTGAGCTGGTGAAGAAGATCACTGTCAAAGACTTCGAGCACTTCCTAGATCATCGCTCCATTTTCAGCACAAGTGACTCGTTCTTTTCCAGAAATTTGTTTTCTTTAAAAGGTTGGTACGAATAAAAATAAATATCATAATAACGATTCTCTGCTTAGAACAGTCTGATATAACTATAACATTTGAGTTGCAATGACATCTTTCACATTACATTCCACGCTTGAATATTAAATTCCTACTTAAAAACAATACCTGACAAGTCTTGTAAGAACATTTCTTAAACCTTTTGAGAAAAAATTGTCTTGAATAATATATAATAATGAATACCATATACATATATTGCTGGAGTGCGATACTAATATTTAAATCAATTACAGGTCAAGAATGGAAAGACATGCGCTCGACACTGAGTCCAGCATTCACAAGTTCCAAGATGCGTCTGATGGTGCCTTTCATGGTGGAAGTTGGTGACCAGATGATGAGTTCGCTACAAAAGAAGATCAAAGAATCCGAATGTAAGTTCTTCGTCTTACTTCTGGAAACAAACAATGAAATTAAAATCACTTTTGAAAATCTTCATTTTGAAACTTATGTTCTAAATAATTTTGAACGAATTGACAAAATTCATTCCTTGAACGTCCTAAGTGCTTCAATTGGTCCTTAGGATCAACACAACTTCCGATTCTTTTTGAAATCTATTCAATGTGACTATCCGCATGAATCAATAAAATTAAAGGTTTTTTTTTTACAGCTGGTTACATAGACATAGATTGCAAGGACCTGACGACCCGATACGCCAATGATGTGATAGCCTCCTGCGCCTTCGGGCTGAAGGTAGACTCTCACAATGACGTGGACAATGAGTTCTACGCCATGGGCAAAGTGTCTTCCACCTTCAACTTCCGTCAAATGCTCATGTTCTTCCTCATTGTTAATGCGCCGAAACTTGCAAAGGTAAGTTGACAATATAGGAGATGACAACTGAAATAATCTGTGTAGATACAATTGTTTAACACAGTAAAAAGTAAATAATAAAAAAGTAAATAATGGTTAGCAAAATAGTAATATCTGGAGACAAAGACTATTTAAATGATATGAACGAATTAGGTTATCAAAAACATGTTAATAAGAGACAACAAACCGAACGTACCGACCATTTAAAAGGTCAAGAAAATACTTTAGATAAGGTAATTCCAAATATGAAGACGGTGTGATAACTAAACACAATGCCATAAAAATATGACAGTAAATTCGGTTTTTATCTTATTTTCGCCAAAAAATAAAACAATAACAAAACAAAAAACATTATCATCATTGTAATTGATAATATTGATATGTAAACATTAAATCACATGGCATAAGTATAATGATTCACAATATCACGTGGTGGTCCCAAGGTGAACATCGCAGTTACTACGGATGGATGGACGACAACCGCAATCTTACTATTATTAGTGACGTTCATAATGCATTCATCATGTATAATCCACTTGGTCATAGAATAGAAATAGAATGATAGCTGGGAAGTTTTCATAGGTTTTATGATAACCGATAGTATAAATAATACAATGAATTTACTTTAATATACAAAAGGGCGGCCAAATCGGATGTATACCTATGTCACCGGAAAATTACATAGATATATATTTCGTTACTCGAAATATGAAAAAATCGTTTTGTGTACAATAAATCCCATTTAAATTAATTAGTTTCTAATATACGAATATATTAGAAACTAATTAATTTAAGTCTAATTAAGAAAAAAAGTTTAACAATTTCACACGATATTTTACAATCTTATGGCATTTGCAATTTTCCGGTGACTGTCCTCATTGTTTTTCCTATTCTAACGTATTAAAAAAAAAATAAAAAATTAATAAACAAATAAATTCATTTATTTCAGACATTTTCCATATATTATATAAAAATTAAAAATCCAATAAAAACACATTCCAAATAATCAACAACAAGAATGAGATGTTTTAAAGTGATGAACTGAATTCATGTTCATTTCTTGTAATTTTTGCTTTACAGGTTTTAAAGTTGGACTTCCTTTCGGAAGCGTCGAAAATTTTTTTCAGAAAATTAGTTTTAGAAACGATGGCGAACCGCGAGATGAAGAATATCATCAGACCGGATATGATTCATTTACTTATGGAAGCGAAGAAAGGTACTAATAATATAATGCAATTTTTGCAAAACGACGTTATAGGAGTATCCATTATGTAATAATTATACACAAGAACCAAAAGTTAAATTACATGTAATTTCAGGTAAACTGACCCATGAGGACATCAAATCTAGTGATGAAGCTGCTGGATTTGCGACTGTTGAAGAATCTTCTGTTGGTCAAAAAGAAATTAACAGAGGTGTGTAAGCTAAAAAAATAACGATTAAACTATAAAAATAAAAATGTTGATAATAACCTATAAAAATGTAGGCAAAATAATTAACAACCATAACACAAACCCATCAATAATAACATTCAGTGATGGGTTCCAAAATATTTTGGATGAGATTAAAATCTCACGAGATCAAAACAACTCAGTAAAAACAATCGTTTCCGGTTATCAAGGAGACCGGTTCGGGTCACCGGTAAGTATGTATAATAAGTAACTAAAAAAAAGATAGACAATACCACGACAGTAGTGTTGAGTTACATGAAATGACTGAATATCTGTGATAAAATTGAGCTTGTGTGGCAAGTTCTTGCCTTGAATCTTCATTTTCCTAATTATGATTGCAATTGGCTTTCAGTATGGACTGACGACGACCTCATCGCACAAGCGGTGCTTTTCTTTATTGCTGGTTTTGAGACTGTCTCAGCTGGTATGTCGTTCCTGCTCTACGAACTGGCGCTGAACCCTGACGTCCAGGAGCGACTTGCACAAGAGATCAAGGAGACTGATGCTAAGAATGGTGGCAAGTTTGACTTCAATTCCATTCAGAATATGCCATATATGGATATGGTTGTATCTGGTAAGATTGCAATGACTTCGTTAGCAAAGTTTCCGTAGATTGTATTGTTGCTTTAAAATTTTGTATAAATCTGTTTATCTGTTTTATAGCCAATGTTTTTGATTTGCAGAGCTATTGCGACTGTGGCCACCTGGTATTGCTCTGGACAGGATTTGTACTAAAGATTACAATTTGGGAAAACCTAATGAGAAGGCTGAAAAAGATTTCATTGTAAGTTAACAATTTAATTTTTTTTTGGAACCGCCTTTGTAAGGGACATATTTTACTATGACTTTAGAAACTGACCAGTATAATATTAGAACCAAATTCTGTTTCACAGGTCCGCAAAGGTACAGGTATCTCGATACCAGCGTATGCTTTCCACCGTGACCCGCAGTTCTTCCCCAACCCTGATAAGTTCGACCCTGAGCGCTTCTCTGAAGAAAATAAACATAATATCCAGATGTTCGCTTACATGCCCTTCGGTGTTGGACCTAGAAACTGTATAGGTGAGTCTACTGTTTATTCACGGTGACATAAATAAATAATAATATAGGATGAAAAAGAGATTGTAACAGATATTGAAGACTGGCACTGACATATAGAAGAGAAGAGATCTTAGATTAATGCAGTAAAGCAAATTGAAGTCCTCATACATCCTCGACATCCTCAAAGTAATTAGAAAAAGTTTAACTTAAGAATGTAATTTAACAGCCTTTTTTTTTTTTTTCAGGATCCAGATTTGCTCTCTGCGAGATGAAGGTTATGGCGTATCAGATTCTCCAGCATTTGGAGGTCTCCCCTTGTGAGAAGACTACAATCCCGGCCAAGCTTGATAAGCAGACGTTTAACATTAGACTTGAAGGAGGTCATTGGCTAAGGTTTAGAGCAAGAAAGTAGATTAGACAATAATTGTGATATTTACATTAAAATAATAATTATAAGAACATTAAAATAAGTTTTTAAGCAGCTCAAGTTTTACTTTCTTTATAACCATCGTCATCAGTTCATTCTAAAATTTATTTTACACGAGCCACATTATTTGGTAATTTAATGATCCACTCCAATTTTCTTTTTCCTTGTTATTTTTTTCAATGAAAATGGATCAAAACTGCCCCACGTTCTACAGCAAAGAAATCTATGAAAATCCGTATTCCTACGTCCAAGTGCAGCGGCGGATCCAGGATTGTCGTTTGGACAATTGACCTGACCCCGCTGAGGATAGGTTTTGCAAACTAGCAACGGATTACTTTTCTTAAAATTTTCAAAGACTTCGTTAGGATGCAGACTATCAACGATATCTCGTCGTTTTTTTTTGGGGGAGGGGGCTTGACCTCTTAGATCTGCAAATGTTCATGGGCAAAAATAATTAGCACGAATATCCTTCAATATTGAGAAATCTTTAAGCTATTGATCGAATACCACAAAAAGTCGTATGGCAAGCAATCCGAGCCCAACTGATGCCAGAACAATACATCAGTATCATACAAGACATCTATGATGGCGTAATAACGCGAGTGGTATCGCCAGCGGGCACTACCAATAATTTTAAGGTCAAGGTCGGAGTGCACCAAGGATCCGCTCTAAGCCCCTGCTTTTCAACATTAACATGGACTTCATGGACACTTTTGTTTGCAGATGTGGTTTTAATAGAGGAATCGCTGCTGGAAATCCAAACTAACCTAGAAAGATGGCTAAAGGCTTTGCAATGCAGCGGCTTACGGGTCAGCTGTAAAATACCGAACACAGGCATAGCAGTTTCTCTGGTGACAAAATCAATATCCAGGCAGCTCTCACTATCGAAAGCATATCGTCAAACTAGGCAGAAGAACTTATGAATCTCGGATCCATAGTCAACACAAAGGCTAACATTGAGGGGGAACTATCAAGCAGAATTAGAGCAGGCTGGTTCAAGAGGAGGTCGCTCTCTGGGGTCCTCTGCAACGCAAAAATACCTGCTACAACTAAAGGCATGGGATCCGCGTGTTAGGGAATAAGGAAGTGAAAAGAGCAAAAAATGCAGGTCATCGAGATAAAAATGCTACAATCAGTGGTGTGACAGAGCTGGCTAAAATAAAAAATAAGTAATATAATAATATATATCTATAATATCTTGGGACAACTCACACACGGTCATCCGATCTCAAACTAGGCAGAGCCTGTGCTATGGCGACCAGACAACTGATAAACATAGTTATATATTTTTAAATACATACATAATATAGACAAATTACACCCAGACACAGAACAAATGATCATGCTCATCACACAACGATTTGTCCTGGGTGGGAATCGAACCCACGACCTCCGGTTTAGCAGTCAGGGTCACTAACCACTCGACCAACAGGCCAGTATATCCGTGGTTCGTTTAAAGTAGCGGAAATACCACAAACATTTAAAGGGATGCGCCTGCGCTGGTTCGGTTACGTAATGCACCGTAGTGTAGACCAAAAAGAGGCAGAGGTCACCCACCGAATATCTGGATTAACGCCGGAAATGACTCAAAATAGCCAACGGTGTCGAAAATGTATCAGGAAGGCTCACCCCAAATAGGAAAAAAAAATAGCCAGGAATTGATTGATTGATGAAGTGGTCATAAAGTATAACTTAATTTGAAAAATATTTTACTGTTGATTTATTCATTTTGATCTGTGTTTGGGATCATATTGTCATCACCGTCATCAGCATACAGCAGATAGGCTACTCTAATTCAGACGAACCATTGCGAGGGCGAAGCATACGAAATAAATCCATATCACGTACTAACTGTCAATGTTGAACGCGTTATTGACCTCTAAAACTGCACTCAATTGATTGCCAACTTAAATTAAACTTTAAAGTCTTATCGAGTGACTTAGTTTCGTTAGTACATAACGTACAAACGATTCGGCCTCATTGGAAATAGGTTTGCACGTCGATGATGCAAATAAATGGATTGCCATTTAATTGCATCAGTGACGTGCAAACCTACTGATACAAAATCCAAATTAATGAAGAATATCTGCAAATAAAAGGATTATATTAATAAGAAAGTTTTGAGGTTGCTTGATTTAATTTTTACATTATGAAATATTTATTATTGTGCAATGTGGCGCCACCTGTAAACAACAGGTTAAACATATGAGAGGGAAGGAGGAAAACGGAATTAAGTGTTATTTCGATTGTGTGTTCACATAAATAAGATGGTGAAATTTTATAAATTCAAGTCGCAATCTCTGTCTCTGAAACCATTAACGTCAAAAATATGTCAAAATGAAGGAAAATTTGACAATTAGCGACTGTGAACGCAATCGCGACATCGCACGCAATCTTTTATTCAGTGTTTTAGCGCCTCTAATTAATACGTTATAATTGCAATGAAAATGGGCACAGCATTAATAATATTTTTTTTCTTATTTTGGACCAATTACAGCCAACAGTACCTATTGGTCTTGCTACAGTCGTAGCTAGTCTAGTCTTGTCCTAGAATAAACTCTTACCTTGGTATTATGAAGAGCGATAAACTAAATAAAAAAAACACTACAAAGTATAAAATAAGTTTGTGTTTTTGATTTTTTTTCGTTTTTAACACCGGCTCCCAAAATTAAAGTTATTTTATACTTTATATTGCTTTTTTATTTGGGAATCGGTTGTATTTTTTGTCAAAAAGGTTTTTATTTTTTACTGTTTAGTGGTACCCCACACCTAACATAACGACTAGAAAGTGACAGGAAAGCAAAATACGCAATTTACTTTACTTGGATGACATATTTTTCCAGCCATTTTGATTTAAAAACCAAAGTACTGATCCAATTTTGATGAAATTTCTATCGTGGTCCGATAGAAATTTATTTAATAATTTAATCGGAAAGTATATCCGTTTACATATTTTTTCAAATCAAATTTCAAATCGGTTCATAAATGACGGAGTAATGAGGTAACAAAAATAAAAAAAATACAACTGAATTGAGAAACTCCTCCTTTTTTTAAGTCTAACCGACTTAAGAGAAAAGGGTGATTACCTAATATAAATTGATGGATAGATAGAGTCATTTGATGATTTCCCATCCAAAAAAAAGTCGAACCACTGACCAAAATTAAGAGAAAAAAAAAACATTTTTAGTCAACCAAGCGATACGACAGTGTTTTGTAATTGGGCACGATATTGCACCTGTTACTAAACATTTTGTTAAAGAGTTTTTTGACACTTGTCCAGACGACGAACCAAATATTTTTTGGGAGGCTTTTTCACAACGATTTCACAATTTATTTTCAAACTTAATTATTATTAATTATCTACAAATAACATGATAGAATCATTATCAAGTTTAACAAACAGATTTATATCTGTAATTAATATTGCGTTTACAATCGACGTTAAAATAAAGATAGCATGACATAATATTATATTAACTCGAGCCAGCTTTGGTACACTCAGTAACACTTCGAGCGTGCTTCGAGCAGGACGTTCGAAACATACAAGTTTTAAAAATTCGAAGCTTTTGTACACGATTGTACTGTGTGTATACAAACTAGTGTTGTGATTGTGACTAAATAGTAAGTTACATATATTTGATCTTTTTCTTGATAAAGATATGCCTAATCACTATTTTATCATTTCCTATCTTTTCTGGTCTCAATTTATTTGCAGTGTTATCAACCTGAATGATGAGTGTTTAAGCTTCTTAGATTTAACAATACACTGATCCCCAATGATTTGTTGTTCGTAATTTTGACTTAGAAATATTTTGTTAGTTGTGGTCACCGACAAAAAATACTCGTATACATACGTAATTTGCCTCCAAATAAAAACAACGCCTAGACAAGATAATTTGTTGATTAGAAGTTAGATAGGGGAAAAACCTCGATAGCAAACTGTATGTCCAATACAATACAATATTTTAGATTGCGAACGTAAAGTGTACAAATAATTGCGGAAGTGTACGTCGCTACTTGCTAGCGATCATTTCTGGAGGCTTTTTTTTTAGAGAAAACATTGCCCAGGCTGAGGGCATAGTAGTTCCATAGATAGTTTGAGGCGTCCAGTCAATTTAGCCAGACCAACCCAACCAAGCCAACAAGCCCATATTTTAAAAAAAATTGATCCTGTAGCCTGGCAATCTCCTGAGTCGGCAATATCTTTGTTTTTTTTAGGCCTGCACCAACCGAGAGTGGTCTTTGGGTGTACAAATTGCATAGAGCATACAGGTAGGTATTAATGGTGCATGTGTCAATATGGTTTCTGCACCTCGTCATGGAGGAGGTCTTTTGGCCGTAGGACGTGTTCCGTCGCTTCCGCGAACAAGTGCCACTGGAACGCACTATAAAATAGTTCTAAATGAAGTTTTTGCAAAAATAGGCTTGCATTTCTGTACCTATACTGACACAAACTGTATTATAATAATATATATGGTAGTCTATCAAGTACATGTCTATGGGCTGAAATAAAGAGGTTATTATTATTCCATTTTTGATGTCGGTTGGTATCTCATAATATTTAAAGTGTATAATGGGGCCTCTGCGAGAAGGCTTCGGCTTCAATAAAAGGGCAATGAAAATTCCACTATTAACAAATAATTTCTGACAAAAATAAACACTGTTATGCCACAATTAGAGAATCATACAGACGAGTAAGCCGGAGATGAAACTGGTTTTATTTGAGTGCATATATTCGCGTATCACGTGAAAGGCAATCTGCACATTTTTTTTATTTTTAACCGACTTCAAAAATGTAGGTTATCAATTTGATTAATTATAACTTTTTATGTATGTACGGGCATAACTCCGTCATATTATATAAACAGATTTGCTAATTTATCTTTTCTCGAAACATGTTTATTTCGGAGTATATTTATTCCCATATAAATTTCGTTAAGATCGGATGAAGAACTTCGGAGATAGACAATAAAATTTATACGGACTACTTGGAATTATGTGGGGTAGCAACAAAAATTAAAAAATAAAACACTTTTTACAAAAAAAATACAACCGTAAAGTAAAAAGTAACTTTAATTTTGGAAGTCGGTATCAAAAACGAAGAAACCACACCAGCAATAACAACTTCTTAATTTTTTTATACTTTGTAGTGGTTTTTCTTTGGTAGTCGTTTGTTTTTTTAGTAAAAATGTTTTATTAACTGCATTACATCGAGACGACCAAGTACCTACCTGAAACCACAAATTACACTAGTTCAAATGAAGTTATGATTTCCAGTAATCACAGGAGTCAATGGCCGCTGAAAGCGTTGCTCTAGACTTTTTTTCCTGTAGAAAGAGCAATGACCTAATGGAAGCATTAAAAATCAATAAAAAAATCCATCCACTGTCAATGCCAAAAAAGGCACGTGTAATAATTTTGTATGGTAATTACTAAACAACTGTTTATCGTTTTGATTCATTTGATAAGGTAATAAGTACCTGTTTTTAATAGATAACTACTGTGTCTTCAAATTATATAATTAAATTATCATAATTAAAATTTGTCACGCGTTACATGCATAACTTTCGTGATAATGGGTTAACAAATATTTGTTAGATGATTACGAAAATTATCTTATCTTATCTTAAATATTTTGTATTATTAGGTATTGTGAGTTCAAAATCATGTTTGTAACCTATTTATTGCCAGTCAACCAGTGTATATGACTCGGCACATAAAAATCATAATGCCAATTCCACGCCGGCTGAGCCGCGAGTCGCTCCCTGCCGGTCTATTCTGCACGTGATCACGTCAAGTAAGCTGTCATTCCATCTTGATTCTATGGATTGACAGCTCACCTCATGATCACTTCAGCCAAGTCTTCACTTCGTCTTGTTTACAAAATCAACCGGCAGACCTCCTCACCCTCTGAACATTATAGGGCCGTCTGTAATGTTTTTGTTTTTAGTTAAATTTTACATTTTTTAACTGGATTCCAATATCTTAAACTGGCTTTTTATTCTCTTTGTATTAACAGTCATATCATTAATCATTTTCTACTAAGCCAAGCTTCCACAGCTGTCACATAATCGTTTTTCGAAATATTAGTTATACTAACTTTTGCCCGCGACTTCGTACGCGCACATGCCGTTTTTTCCGATCCCATAGGAATTTTCCAAACCCGTATAGCCTTCCTCTTGAATGTGGCTATCATATACAAAAATAATTTTCCAAATCCGACTGGTAGTTCCAGACAGTAGCGCGTTCAAAACAAACTTTTCAGCTTTAATATTGTTATAGATAGTCATAGTGAAGCAGTCAAAAGACTACTGTTAGAACCAAAAGACTGGCATACCTTGGCACTGACAAACAGCTTTATTACAAACTAATCACACTTGTACGTACTTGAAACGATCAAGATAATTATAGTTAATTATGGTAATATCTTGAATTCAATCTTCAGATTAATAAGGATAGGTTAGACGTATATATATGTCGAAAAACTATTGAGAAGGTTGACATAGGTAATCTTTAGAAGAAGGTGAAGCTACAACAACGACCAGGAATGGAACAATCAGATACTGGTTAAAGATGATAAAAATAAAGGAGACAGAAAAAAAGAATTAGGATTTAATGTCACAGAACTGAATTGTACACAATTGACTGGCCTGTTCCAATCTTTATGTAATGAGCATGATCATTTGTTCTGTGTCTGGGTGTAATTTGTCTATAGTATGTATGTATTTAGAAATATATAAGTATGTTTATCACTTGTCTGGTTGCCATAGCATAGGCTCTGCCTAGTTAAGGATCGGGTGACCGTGTGTGAGTTGTCCCAAGATATATATTCAAATAGAGTTTGAACCCCAATTCAAGTACAAATATTCAACTGCTTGCTTGCTGTTAAATTATTACTCAATATGTAACAAAAACCCTGTTGACCCTTTAAAATTCTTTTTAAAAAAAATAAACATTTGATAAATAATATTTGGCAAATAAAACTGTTGGCTAACCTCTGCATCTCCGTCTGTGTCGCCGCTGCACATATCGTGCTGCACCAGGGTCATGACGTAGGTATACATGTATTCGAATTTCAAAGCATTTTTATTTTCAGTCTTTTTATTATACTTAACTAACTAAATACACTAGAAATAAAAATAAAATCTCCTAACTAAATAAACCCTAAAATATGGCGTCAAAAAATTCATCCGCATCGCTGTCGACTGGAAGTGTACCCAAAAGACTGGCGGCATTGCCACGTTGTATGGCAATGCTTATTCTTTGACCAAGGTAAAAGCCGGACGGCATGTCGTTATTTCCATGGAAGATGGGTAGGCCATTAGTGTGGGACGCTACTTGTGTCGATACTCTTGCGCCATCCCATCTTCCTAGCTCTTCGTGCTGTGCTGGCGCTGCCGCTGCGGCTGCAGAGAACCTCAAGCGGCGGAAATATAATAAACTTGTTGGTAGTTATATTTTCGAGCCGTTTGGGGTTGAAACTCTCGGGTCTTGGGGTCCGAGTGCACATAACTTATTTAAAGATCTCTCAAGGCGCTTAGTTGACACTTCACGTGACCCAAGGGCAAGCATTTTTTTGTTTGTACAATATAATTTTTGGTAATTTTTTTTTTTTATTGTAATTTATGGTAGTAGGTATACATATTATTGTCAGGAAGATCTCCTTGGCGTCTGGTAAAACGTAAAAGATAATTTGAACTAGAAATATGAAAATATGTTATGGTTTTTATATGGGACTCCGGTACTAGCGCTTGTTGAAGGCTGGCGGAAAATATATTATGAAGTTTCAATCTCAAATATAGTTTTGTTTTTTAATAATATCGGTAATTAGCACTAGCGTGAGTCCGCTGGTATTACAATAAACACTCTTTTATGGAACTAAAAGGTTTTAGTTAATATTGTATAGTTAGTTAAAGAGATACTGGCGATCATGGAAACCAATGTAGGATAGTTTTTTTTTTAATTAAAAACAGCTTTGAACTTTGCAAAAAATCATAACTCTGTTTTTTTTCTTGAATCGTGTATTTGATCTTAAATTTTCCAATAATATCAAATAAGATACATTTCCCAAGTCCGGGTCATTCCGAAAAAAAAAACTGATTTTAATAAATGGCGTTAACAGATAATGCTCAATTTGGTTGATTAGTGAATTGAGATAATGTTTGATTAAGTAATTTTATTAAAAGTTATTTTTAGTTTGAAGTACAAAAACAAAAACTTTCATACTTTAACAATATAGGGCAGTTGCACGGATTAAATAAAATAAAATTTAAATAAAAATTAAATAATATTTATTATGCCAATAATAATACAGATTACAAACTTAATTTAGACCCTAGATCCCACACTAATCCTAGTGTCGTGGGATCTAGTCTCTTTCAGTCCAGGAAACAGAATAGACAAAAAAATCATTCTAACAATAGTTGTAATTAAAATGAGTATCGTGTAGTTTTACAAAAATGCAAAAAAGGAAAAGAAATTAGTTAGTTTTTAAACGTAAATAATAATTAAAACTTATAAAATAAAATTAACATAATTTTATAATTTAAAAGCATTGTACTGGTGTGTAGTAAAGTGTAGTGTAGTTAAAAATGTTTATTTTCTGACCAACTTGTAAAACTTTTCTACGAATGCTCCAAACAAACATTAATACTTTTTTCCATGAAGTTATTATTGAAATTTGATGTTTTATTTGAAAAAGAACATTATGACAATGTAATTTACACGTTAAGGGCAAAAAATCAGAGAAGATAATTATTGAAAGTTAGCCTAATTTTCGGCGTTATTTAACTGGACTAATGGATGAGAAGTCAAAGTCAAAGTCAAAGCATTTATTTCAAAAAAACCATTATCAGGTACTTTTGAATTGTCAAAGTCAGTCCGTCAAAAACATGAAGCTATTTGAGAGAAAGTTTATTAAAGAACAAACAAAAAAAGAGATGAATGAAGTGAATTTAAGAAATAACTTTTATTCTTGTTTTCTTCAGATCATGATCCTTCTCCTAATCTGGGCGGCGGTCCTACTCGCCGTGTTGGTCCTATACTTCCAGCAAGTCTACTCCAGGTTCAGTCGATATGGCGTCAAGCACTTCAGGCCTGTTCCCTTTTTCGGCAACATGAGCAGGCTCCTCTTCCGAGTTGATCACTTCTCTGAAGACGTCACGAGGCTGTACAACAGTTTTCCTGAAGAAAAGTAAGAAATTATCTTTGCTAAGTTCGTAATATAGTTCCATTTTCATGTATATCTTTATTTATTTATTTATATATACTTTATTGTACATCAAATAAAACACACATATAGAAAATCTTAAACTTAAAAACATTCATTTGGCGGCCTTATCGCATTCCATTCCACGCCATATGACTCGGACTTCCACCTACGGTTTTTTATGATCAGTTCTGACCTCTTCTAACACATTTTCTTACCCCATCTACAATCCGGCCCATTCTGTCCTTCATTAAGTTTCATTTAAAGTGTCTCATCAACGTTCAGCAGTCAGGTATACATATATGTATTGGCCCATCAGTGTTTATAAAAATATCTTGTTCATCAGATTCGTGGGAAAATTTGAATTTCTCAACGAGATGGTGATGATCCGTGACATCGAGTTGGTGAAGAAGATCACTGTCAAAGACTTCGAGCACTTCCTTGATCATCGTTCCTTTTTCAGCAAAAGTGACTCGTTCTTCAACAGAAACTTGTTTTCTTTAAAAGGTACGATTAAAATTACTACTCTTTACTAGATACAATTTGACACTTTTGCTTAGCAATGCTGAAATTACATGCGATGCATTAAAGTTAGAAATTAATATAGAAGTACTTATACCTGAATAGTCTTTTTTTTATTTCATAAAGCTTCCTGATAAAGACTGTCCTTGGGATGGTACTGCTATAAGAGAATATAAACTTTCAATTCAGTCACATCTTTATCATTTACAGGTCAAGAATGGAAAGACATGCGCTCCACATTGAGTCCAGCGTTCACAAGTTCTAAGATACGTCTGATGGTGCCTTTTATAGTGGAGGTTGGTGATCAGATGATCAGCTCGATTCAAAAGAAGATCAAAGAATCCAAATGTAAGTTTGTTTGGCAATCTCTATAAACGTTGCTTCCAAAATATTGGATATTAAGTCTCTGTAACTCATCATCTGCTGAGCTTTTTCCCAACTATATTGGGGTTGGCTTCCAGTCAAACCGGATTCAGCTGAATACCAGTATTTTACGTGAAGCGGCTGCCTACCAGACCTCCACAACCCATTAACTGGGTAACACGGTAGTTCTTGGCAAGACTGGAGTCAGATTTACTAGCTTCTGACAATCCGTAACGACTGCCAAAGATCTACATATACCTGAAGGATTAAAAGTTTTTGTAACTGATACGTTTAAATGACTGTTGAAGAATACGACCGCTTTTAAACTATAAATGGAATTAATTGATAAATTCATTCCCTGAACCTATAATTGCACCATTTCCGAATACTTTAGAAATCCTCAAACCAAAGTTTTTTTTACAGCTGGTTACGTAGACATAGAGTGCAAAGACCTGACGACTCGCTACGCCAACGACGTGATAGCCTCCTGCGCCTTCGGTCTGAAGGTAGACTCTCACAACGACGTGGACAACGAGTTCTACGCCATGGGCAAAGCCTCTTCCACCTTTAACTTCCGTCAAATGCTCATGTTCTTCGTCATTGGTAATGCACCGAAACTTGCCAAGGTAAGTGTCATTATAGGAACCTGTAAATAATATTTTTTTTTGTGTTCTAAAGTAAAACAACAAGGAACCCTAGTTTTACCAAGATCGTCCGTCTCTGGTTTAACTCGGACACTAATATACACACTCGATTGCGAAGTTGCAATTCCAACCCCAAATGTTTTTGAATTACGACTAAAAAAATATCATCCTCCACTGAATCCGGTTTAACTGGAAGCCGACCCCAATATAGTTGGGAAAAGGCCAGGCATAATGATCATCCCATATCTGTGTATGGGAAGGACCTTAAAAATATTTTCAAATTATATTTTACAGTTTTGTATCCGTGATTAATATCTATAACCACACCCAATTACCGCTTTACTGCATCAATCGTCCCTGAGACGAACAGACGATCGCCGTTGTTGTCATGGGAAGTGGCTTCCACACGGTTATTGTATTCAAATCACGTGGCTGTCCCAAGTTCAGTTCAGTAGTCACACGGACGAGAACTGCAATCTAACTGTTAGTAGTGACGATCATATATCAATCATCTCTTATGGTCCACTTGATCATAGACAGAATGATAGCTAAGAAGATTTTGTATGTCGAGATAAATACAGAAAATAAAAGACCCAATATCATAACGGCTCACCAAATTGCTCACGTTATTATTTCAAACAATTCCTTATTATTAGTCCAAGTGGAGGACCTACTAGTTTGTAAGACATTCCGTGAGCGAATTGAAGTTATTTTGTTTTTAATTATATTTTACAGCTTTTAAAATTGGATGTCCTTTCGGCGGCGGCGAAGAATTTCTTCAGGAAGCTAGTACTGGAAACGATGGACGATCGCGAGACGAGGAACATCATCAGACCCGATATGATTCACTTGCTTCTGGAATCTAAGAAAGGTATAACATCATAAATCAAAAAATATAAATATTCATTAGAGCTTATATTCAAAACTCAACATAAATACATTTTTGTAAAACTTCGTTAATCTCTAAGTGCATACACAATCGTAATAGAAACAAAAAAATAAGAATCCAAATAAAATTTCAGGTAAACTGACCCATGAAGACACCAAATCCAATGATGAAGGTGCTGGATTTGCAACTGTTGAAGAATCTGCTATTGGTCAGAAACAAATTAACAGAGGTAGGTAAAACAGTAAAAAAACGGATTAAACGAATTTAAAAATATGTTTTTGACAAAGTAATTGACAATAGTAAAAAGAAACATTTAATAAACAATATCTTCCGGCTTTTTCCGAAATATTTTAGATGATATTAAAACGTTGTAAGATCAAAACAGGTTCTTGTAAAAAAACGAACATTTTCGGTTCTCAAGGTGACACGGATATAAGCAAATAAAATTGTAAAAACGCTAGACCACATTGTATGAAATTATTAAAACGGTAAAACTAATCATGTTAATGTTATTAGAAGACGTTAATGAATATCTGTGATTCAACTTAGTGTGGCAAGTCCAGGCCTTGATGTATGTATGTACACGTAATCATGAACATTAAAAATTACAATATTTTGTTTTATTAAGGAGCTCCTTAAAAAAAATCAACTGACTACCGTAGCGTATATCGCCTTAGCGCGGCACGCGAATCTTAATGACATCATCCGACGAGCTCATGTCACCGTCGGCGTGCCGCCTGTGTTAGAATACACAGGCCTGGCACGCGACGATGGCAAGAGACCGGACGGCATGTCGTTATTTCCATGGAAGATGGGTAGGCCATTAGTGAGGGACGCTACTTGTGTCGATACTCTTGCGCCATCCCATCTTCCTAGCTCTTCGTGCTGTGCTGGTGCTGCCGCTGCGGCTGAGCGGATGAGCTGCGTTTGCGAAATATAAACTTTAAAGTGCAAATTTTGTAAGAGTCAAGTCCTCTGCCAGCGGTTGTTTTTGAGAACATGGTAGTAGCATATACATGTAGTATCACAGCTAAGTAGACTTTACAAGTTAACGAGTAATAGTTGCAACTACGGAACCCTACACTGCGCGTGGCCTGACACGCACTTCGCCAGTTTTTATTAAATCTTCTTGTATTTAATTTAAGTATGGTTTCAGTGTGGAGTGACGACGACCTCATCGCTCAAGCGGTGCTGTTCTTCGTAGCTGGTTTTGAAACAGTCTCAGCTGGTATGTCATTTCTGCTCTACGAACTGGCGCTTAATCCTGAAGTTCAAGAGCGACTGGCAAAAGAGATCAAGGAGACTGATGCTAAGAACGGCGGCAAGTTCGACTTCAGCTCCATTCAGAATATGCCATATATGGACATGGTTGTATCTGGTAAGATTTCGATTATTTTAAAGCATAGCTATAGTTTATATAAATTGTTTGAACTTTTTGTAATAGTAGTAGTAGGTAACAGCAGCTGCATTGGTGCATATAATTAACTTGTGTATTACTGATGGCATATTTCCAGAGAGACTTAAAAAAGTTATAATAAAACCCTTGTATAAAAAATATCACAAAACAAATTTAAAAAACCATAAACCTATTGCAAAAATCCCAATTTTTCAAAAATTGTTGAGAAAGTCATCTATAGTTCTCTTTACGCGTATTTCGAAAAATATTAATTATTTTGTCAAGAACAAAAAGGGTTCCGTAAGAATACTACAGTTAATATGGCACTCTTTGACCTATTGACTAACGTCATGTCATCTGTAGATAAGAGAAATCCAGTTTGTGCAATTTACACGGATATGATTAAGGATTATGTGGACCATAAGATTTTGTTACACAAGCTACATAGTTATGGTGTAAGAGAAAACATTCTAAAGTTGATAGAATCGTACTTGAAAGATAGACTGCAATGCGTAGAAGTTTCTAGAATTTGTCCAAAGAGTAAGTAAGAGACAATATATGTATCTGAACCAAGGTATACAAAATATGGTGTTGCTCAAGGAAGTGTACTTGGACCGCCACTTTTTTTGATATACATATACATCAAAATGGTTATTTTTGCAGATGACAGTACAACTGTAATCAAGTGTACAAATAAAAATAATTACAAGCAAGACATTAATACTACTTTACAAAATATAATTAATTGGTTTTAAACTTTAGTAATAAACCTAAATAAGACAAAAATAATGCACTTTCATCAACGTAGTGAATACCCAAATGTTCGTATTGATTACCATGGATGTTATATTGAAGAAACAAATGAGGCTAAGGTTTAAGGTATAGTGATCGACAGCAGACTCACTTGGAAACCTTATATGAAGTCCTTTGCAAAAAACTTAGTAAATCTGCATGTGCTCTCTTTCAATTTTCAAAAGTCAACAGTCAGGCTCTTTTAACAGCCTACCATGGATTAGTTGCCTCTGTTCTGCGGTATGGTATTATTTTCTGGGGTCTGCTAATAAGGAACTGGTATTTAGAATGCAAAAGAGATGTATACGGTCAATGTTGGGTCTAAAAACAACAGATAGCTGTCTTCCCTATTTCAAATCTTTAAAAATGTTTACTTTTCCGTCGTTATATATTTTGGAAACAGCATTGTTTGTAAAAAACAATCCAAAATTATTTCAAAAACTGTCGGAAGTCAGAATTAATCCGATACGGACTCAATATTTAAACCAAGTATGTCATGTAAAATGTAAAACCGCGCTAATGAAGAAAAGTTTTTTTGGTATTGCCCAGCGCATTTATAATAAAGTACCTGATGTAATAATAAATATGACTGTTATAAAATTTAAAAGGGTGCTTAACGAAATATTAATAATAATAATAAATATATAAAGAGAATAATAAATATTAATAATATCTTGGGACAACTCACACACTATCATCCGATCCCAAACTAGGCAGAGCCTGTGCTATGGCAACCAGACAACTGATAAACATACTTATATATTTCTAAATACATCCATATTATAGACAAATTACACCCAGACACAGAACAAATGATCATGCTCATCACACAAAGATGAATTGAGAAAGGATATTACGCGATTGACGACTTCCTTAATGATGAATCGCTGACTGACTGATTTGTTATTATTATAGCTGCTACTAAGTAGATACATAACCTGATTGACATACCTTTATTCCAATTGCCTTACTTATTATTTTATTTTGTATCATCACACTCCGACAGTTTTCAGATATCATATTTTTTTATTGTAATGTAAACATGACATTTATAGAACAAAATTTGACATTTATAATTTTTATTAGCATAACCAGTCCGACATTTTTTTTTTTATTGTAACCTCAACATGACATTTATTTAACTAAATCTAACATTTATAATTTTTGTGATTTTAATTTGTATAGTTATTTTTTATTTGATTTTAATTTGTGGACTCAATATTATTTGCATGCCCTTGCGACGGTAAAATATGGAGAACTATACTATGTAAAAAAGAACATCTATGTACCAATACCCATGTTTGCAAATAAATAAATGATTGATTGATTGATTTGTTTAAATTCACTGTTCATCTGTTTTATAACCAAGATTTTAATTTTGCAGAGATTTTGCGACTGTGGTCTCCTGGTATTAGCCTCGACAGGATTTGTACTAAAGATTACAACTTGGGAAAACCTAACGACAAAGCTGAAAAAGATTTCATTGTAAGTTAACAATTTAATTTTTATTTCGATCACCTCCACTGTGATACCAACATTGACTTCACCGTGATAATTTGATTCATATTTTTTTAATATAACTCTGTTTTGTGCAGGTTCGCAAAGGTACAGGTATCTCGATACCAGCGTTTGCTTTCCACCGGGACCCGCAGTTCTTTCCCAATCCTGAGAAGTTCGACCCTGAGCGCTTTTCAGACGAAAACAAGCATAAAATCAAGACGTTTGCTTACATGCCCTTCGGTCTAGGACCTAGAAACTGTATCGGTGAGTGCATTGTTTGTTGTCATTTGAAGACTAAAGTACGAATGAAGAGAAAAGAGAACTCAAAATTAAATAGTAAAGTCGTACAGGGTCATGTCTGTTGTATGGGATGGGTTAAATGTTTCTTTTATTCTGTTTTTTAGCATTTGTTGCTAAAGCGGCAACAGAAATCCATCATCTGTGAAAATTTCAACTGTCTAACTATCACGGTTCTTGAAATACAGCCTGGTGACAGACGGACAGACAGACACACGGACAGACAGTGGAGTCTTAGTAATAGGGACCCTTTACCCTTTGGATACGGAACCCAAAAAATAAAACCAGATTTTATTGCACCAGAAGGCCATTTCTTTTTTTCCATATCAATTTACGAAAAAAACCCTTTTATAAATTTCCCTCCATTTTAACTCATTTCGACCAATGTACAAATGCGAACGTTGTTAATGTAGAATTGAACATCAGATCATTGTAGGCAAGCAAAATCAAATAGCACATAATAATATTGTCGGCTAGGAAGGACTTGCATCCCTAAAGCAATTTTGTATGAAGAACTTGAGGATGTCATTTCAAACAATAATATTATTTTGCAGG
Organism: Mamestra brassicae; assembly: GCA_905163435.1. Taxonomy (NCBI): domain Eukaryota; kingdom Metazoa; phylum Arthropoda; class Insecta; order Lepidoptera; family Noctuidae; genus Mamestra; species Mamestra brassicae. The sequence goes on along the minus strand of LR990997.1, from coordinate 19,505,363 downwards.
ATCCAGATTTGCTCTCTGCGAGATAAAGGTGATGGCGTATCAGATCCTCCAGCACCTGGAGATCACACCTTGTGAGAAGACCACGATCCCTGCCAAACTTGATAAGGAGACCTTTAACATCAGACTCCTAGGAGGCCACTGGCTCAGATTTAGAGCAAGAAAGTAGAAAAGCCAAGTTGTTATTGTACATAGTTTACCAGGGTTACAGAAGAATGAAGATATCGAGGATGGTGCATCTAGACGTTAAAGTTAGCTGAAAGAGAAATATTTAAGTGAAAGGAAAGAATATTAGGGGTGGGCAAAGGGCGGTGCCAAATAAGTGAAAAAGAGAAAGCCGTACACACATTTAAACACGCATTTAAACACAATGCTTATTAAATTATATTTTTGTGAATCGAGTATTACAAGATAGGGTAAATTAAAGTAATAAGAATTTGCAGCTACTGGACTGTCCGCACAATACAGATTTCCATACTGTCCTCCATACTTTTATAGAATTTCGTTTGTGCATCAAAGATTGCAAATAAAAGGGGAACTAATTTTTTGAGCTGTTGTTTAAATATTCGAGATGTTATTATGATCAGTTAGAAAACATATTCAGCAATTATTTAATTTCCCTGCTCAATTATATATTCACTGATACATTTAATTATTTTTATTACTCATTTTTGTTTACTTTACTGCTTAGCTTTAACTGCTGAACTATAGTAGGCGCCAGATAAATGTGGAATAAAGTACATTGACCTTTCCCTAATAACTGTTCATAGGTACCTGAACAATTAAATATGAATCGTTTTTCATTATTAGACAATGTTAAGGATCACGAGAGATGATGATTCGGGACGGCTTTGTGTCATTAATTCCGTTTTTCAAATTAAAAATGTCAATAATTGTAGGTGGGTCAATGACCGTTATTCCACGATTATCTGACGCCTACTATAGTTATTAAACGTGCCATTTATAATTTTTAAATTACCAAACTGCTATTTGCAACTGCCTCTTTAAATGTCGTGCAGTGCCAAATAAAAGTCTGTGTCGTGTGAACCCACTATAAGATACAGTCCATTCGCAATTATTTCACTTACGATTTTGCATCACAGTGATCCTTATTCTTAGTGCTCTAAGGTTTCTGTTTCATTGCTGTCAGAGGTAAAATAATTGTGCACCCACTGTAAGGACGACAGAATTTTCTTATGATCCGAAAAGATGATATGTAAATTCCGTACTTTGTATACAGGCATTGCTTTGTATTAAAATTTTCGTAATAAATGGCGTTAATCTAAAAATTATTGCGTTATTTATCAAATCCGATTAATATCATATACTTAAGCTGTAACATAAACAAAGAAATTGTGATAATTTTTGCACAAATTCCACTGCCGACGCTAAGCTGACAGTATCTTAGTTTAGATTTGATTGCATCATAGTTTTAATAGTCGAAAGATTCTTAAATAGGGATTTCAATATTCCCGTTCTACCAGACAAAAATGTTGAGTTTTAGAATTTTTGCGACTAGTTTTGCTTGCGTGTGGCTCCATCTACGACTTGCAGTTCGCTTGCTGGCTAGGTAGTAATACGACTAACCGTACAGATGTCACTACGGTCTTCGCCAAAGTGAGGGCCTAGAAAAAATGATGTTCTATCGGCAGTAAAGATTACCGATTGTTGAAAAATTAAAAATGTAGCATGGGTAAACTGTCAATTCCAATATTTTGTAAGTAATTGGCAATCGTTATTGTTGATACAATGCCATTTTGTCTAGAGCTTAGCTTCTACTGTGGGTTTTTCTCCTTAGAGATAAGTGCGACAGCTCTATGTTTGTTTTAATCATCGAGATTATTTATTTTTATTTTTATTATTTATTATGATGTAATATTGATGTAATATAAGAATATGATTTCAAAGAGTGATCGCAACGATATTGTATAGGCGTTTTTCGTACAAAAAATAAATAATTTATGAATTAAATATTGTTGTAGTAACCTGCAAAGTCAACAAATATATTTCTTTCAATCCGTAATAGTTTAAAGGATGGAAACTTAAACCTTTTTATTTGTATGTACTACACTATATATGTATGTACTACTACTTACTGTCCGAATATTAAAACAAACAAACAAACTGCTTAAAATCATTAATATTCTGTTATTTGACCAAGACCTTGAGGCCTATCTCACAACGTCCCAACGAACAGTGATATTAATGTTCGAACCTGACGAAATAATAAAATGGTCGTTGAAAAAAATGCTCTATCTTGAGTAGATAAGATTGCTTTTTGGAAAATCTTTGTTTATATCGCAGATTCATATATATATTTGTGTAGGATTTTTTGGAGTTCAAACTCAGTGTGAAGTCGGCAGTGAATTGAAAAGCACGTTGTCATTGACTTTAAGTTAGTTTATTGTGTGCCATTGACTTGAAACAGCTGTTTTATTTGTAGAGATTTATTCTATTTTTTTTGTAAGTATCCAGTGTTGTATTATTATTTTCAAGCAAATCGATAGCACGACGTATGTATGTGAATTATAAATCACTAGAAAACCTGTAATTGTTTTGTAATCATTCAATTCATTCTTGGTACTTTTTAAGTGCATTAAAACGATAGCTCTACTGAAGGGCTTCGTTATTTTTAGAGCCTTAATTTACAACACTTTTGAAAACTATTGCTACAGTTTCAAAAGTTTGTACTTGTCGTTACATGTGAGCAAAATTGGCGCCAAGTTTTTGTAATAAACCTTCAAATTGGTCTCATCCAATTGAGTCTTATTGTTCCGCATGATTTTATGACAATTTTACGACCAAGTTCTACGATATAATAAGTGACTTATCTTTAGGTCTGTGTATCAACATTTGTTTTTAAGAAACAAAAATACTGCACAGGAAAAGTAACTATGACTAAAGCATCAGAATAATACATTTTTTATTTACAGAAAATGATAATAATTCTGCTTGGTGTGGTCGTCGTACTTGCTGTACTGGTACCATATCTCCGAAAGGTCTACAACTTCCGTCAGAATGGCATCAAGATTATCATGCCAGTCCCACTGTTGGGCAACATGAGTGAAATCCTCTTGCGTCGAAGCCACTATGCTTATAATCTTCTTAATTTATATAATCGCTTCCCGGAAGAAAGGTGAGGATTTGAGAGAATACAGTTACTTGGAAATATAGAATTTTGTATGTGAAAGCGTTTGTTACCTTTCTCTAATTTTATTGATTGATCTGAAAATCTAAAAATACATATCGATGGTTGGTTAGTTATTTGCGTTCCACAGGGTAACAACAAGATGTTACAAAAGGTTTAAACCTAAATATTTCTGTTTGTATTTGCCAAAAATCTTCATGAAATTATCATTGTACCTAATTAAAGATTAAAACATCAAATCAAAAATCTCTAAAATACTAGCCTTGATCGTAATCGAAGTTATAACAAAAAACTTTCTAAAATTACAGGTTTGTGGGTAGATTTGAATTCTTAACGAATGCAGTGCTGATCCGGGACATTGAGCTGGTCAAGAAGATCACTGTCAAAGACTTTGAGTACTTCATTGATCACCGCAGCTTTAATGGCGAATCCTTTTTTAAAAGAACTTTGTTTTTATTGCAAGGTAAGAAACTGCTAGCTTTCGCTAGCTGTAGTTTAGAAACCAATTTGAAAATTTATTAAAATTATATTATTATGTGTCGCAGGTCAGGAATGGAAAGACATGCGCTCCACATTGAGTCCAGCGTTCACAAGTTCTAAGATACGTCTGATGATTCCCTTTATGGTGGAGGTAGGCGACCACATGATACAGTTTCTGAAGAAGAAGATTGAGGATTCCGAAGGTACCGGAACCTATAAAAGATTTTTTACCATGATGTAACAATTTCAGAAGATTTATGGAGAGGTCTTCATTAACAAAGTACTTAACGTAAGTTATAAGTCATTTATTTAACATAAGTAAAAATAATAATGGTGTAGTAAGGTAGACCGAGCACTATGTTATGCCAGAGGGCGTACAAATATTTGTGATAGATTAACAAATCAAGCTAATGTCAAGATACAATACTAATGTCAACATACAATACCATAAGTACTTTGTTGATGAAGACCTTTATAAGTATATTTCTAAGAATCTTATTGTCTGTTTCCAGATGACTACATAGACTTCGACTCCAGGGAACTGACCACGCGCTACTCTAATGATGTCATAGCGTCTTGCGCCTATGGTCTGAAGGTAGACTCTCACTCCGAAGAAGGCAACCAATTCTACTCGATGGGCAAAACGTTATTTGACTTCAATTTCCGTACATTGATAAAATTCATTGTGCTTTTGAATATGCCGAAAGTTGCTAAGGTAATCATAGTTTAAATAATCAGTTGTCAACGCTTCATGTTACTAAATTGGTGACCAATCACTTAAATGCATAGGACCGGCCGTTGTGACAATACAACCTGTTTCATAAAACTCCCAAATGACGAGGAAAATGAAATCGTTGGATAATTTTCAGTATTTTACTCGACAACGCGATGTCACCACTGAGAAAAGCTTAGACAAAGACAAGAAATGAAAAAAACTGACACAGAATTTTTATAAATATCATTTTGGTTTTACAGTTTTTGAATTGGGACATAGTACCAGATGTGGTCAAGGAATTCTTCACTAGCTTGGTATTGGACACAATGAAGGACCGAGAAACGCGCCACATTATCAGACCTGACATGATCCACTTGCTTATGGAAACCAAAAAAGGTACCAATAAGACAAACTAATTAATTACTATAGCTTAGGAAGACAATTTAAAGCCTTTATAGTTGTGAGTCATTCAATAATTTCGTCGTTATAGGTAAACTATCTCACGAAGATGTCAAGTTTGATGAAGCAGCTGGATTCGCAACCGTCGAAGAATCTTCAATTGGAAAGAAGCAAACAAATAGAGGTAATGGATGAAGCATTGAACAAATCAATTGAAAAGTTCTCAAAGAAGAATTAACTAATTTACTATTTTCAAATTTTCAGACTGGAAAGACAGTGACCTGGTCGCCCAAGCGTTCCTGTTCTTCTTCGCTGGCTTTGAAACGGTTTCGTCAGCTATGACTTTCTTGATGTACGAGCTGGCTGTGAACCCTGACGTGCAGGAGCGACTGGCGCAGGAGATCAGGGAACATGACGCTAAGAATGTTGGCAACTTTGACTTTAATACTATTCAGAGCATGGCGTATATGGACATGGTTGTTTCTGGTAAGACTACATCCATTAATGGAGTAGTAAAGCTAATAAATAAATTTTTAAATAAGTCTAGTTTATCATACATGAAATCATTTTCAGAGGTATTACGGCGATGGCCACCAAGTATGGTTATGGATAGAGAATGCAACAAGGATTACAATATGGGAAAACCAAACAAGGCAGCCAAAAAAGATTTTATCGTAAGTTCCGTGATCATCATTTGACTATCCATTGTAAGTTTGTGGTCTTTTGGTATGCTTATAATGGATATTTCACATTTCAGTTACGCAAAGGTGCAGGCATTATGATACCAACTTACGCCTTCCACCACGACCCTGAGTTTTTCCCTGATCCTGAAAAGTTCGACCCTGAACGTTTTTCTGAAGAAAATAAGCACAAGATCAATCCGCTCACTTATATGCCGTTTGGTACTGGACCAAGAAATTGTATAGGTAAGATCTTTGAGTCTTGGAAACATTTCAAATTAAAGCACTCGATTTATAGACAAGCATTGAGGTGGACCGGAAAACGAAGCGTTCGAACGCCTCCCACAAGGTGGACCGATGACCTGGTTATGGCCGCGGGAATCAGTTGATTGCAAGATCGGTCGATGTGGCAACTTATGGGGGAGGCCTTTGTCCAACAGTGGATTTCTATCGGCTGAAATGTTGAAAATGATAACGTTTGAGATGAAAATATAGCTTCTGAAATTATCACAAAATTAAACATTTGTCTTTATTAACAGGCTCAAGATTTGCTCTCTGCGAGTTGAAGGTGATGACTTACCAGCTCCTACGGCATATGGAACTCTCTCCCTGCGCGAAGACTTGTATCCCAGCCAAACTTGCAAACGACAATTTGAACATAAGAATGCATGGAGGACACTGGCTCAGGTTTAGACTGAGAAAGTAGAAGAAGCTATTCGTGTGATGAATCACCATAATCTTAATAGTTATATTTTACTCTAGTCATATGGTCATTCAGAAATACACGATGGGAAAACACGGAGTATATAAGCAATCCCATTTTTATAGTTTTCTGCTTCTGCTGAAAATAATGTAAAAAAAAATTTAGATGATTTATCATATAAGTGTAATTTTCTTAGTTCTTGTAAGTGCGAGCTAAGTTAAACTAAACTAGTGCTAGTATTACTCCGTTTTGTTACCTATAACTGCTTTACCGATAACTGTATTTAATCTTTGGGATTATTTAATGTGTTACCTAGAGATTATTTTATCACATTTGATGTGATGATAACGTAATTTAGGAATGTATTGCAGTAATCGTGATGATAACATTATGTTTATGATGTGTTGTATAGTAAAATTAAATAATTTATTCAACTAAGTCATTGTTTTCGTTGAAATTATCCCCTACTTACAAGCTGTGTTTAGGTAACTCAACGATACGCAAATATCAATGAAACCGCATGTTCATCTATTTATTTGGCGTACACCTACCATATCATATTTTATAACCCAAAGATTGGCAGGTAGAGAACACCTTGTTGCATTAAGACCGCCTATGTACCACTACTGTACATAAACTTGAAATAAATGTGTAATAATTGCACAGGTCAATTCGATACCAGACGATAACACTCCAGACCCAAGAGGCAATAAAAAAAAATCTTGATAATACCCATTCAAAGGACACTGAGAACTAAAGTCACCGACATTGCGCGTAGAATGAGAATGCTGAAGTGGAAGTGGGCCGACCATGTCTATAGACGGACAGACGGTCGATGGAGCAGACATGTGGTAGAGTGGAGACCGCGTATGGGCAAACGTAGTGTGGGACGCCCTGCGGCACGATGGATCGATGATTTGAAGAAGGTGGCTGGCAGCGGATGGATGCGGACCGCTCAGGACCGGGATGGTTGGCGATCTTTGGGGGAGGCTTACGTTCAGCAGTGGACGGCAATTGGCTGATATGATGAAAGGACACTGACTTTTTTCTGTCTATTGCGCTGACCAATAACTGAGCTCGAATTCTTCTTCCACCTATTATATTATTATATCTAGCCTGAACTGTTGGGCATTGGCATTTCTCCATTCATTCCGTTGTTTCCGGTTCTATCCCAATTCTTGTCAATAAAGACGTCTAATAAGTCCTGCTTTCTCCTTAATGATTCGTTTCGGTCCCATCACGCGGTTTCAAGGCAACAATTTTGTTTCTTCTTCCTCTTTGACCAATTTATTAAGAGTCGGCCCTCCTTATCCTTTTTCCATTGAGCATGCTACTCTTTTAAAAGCTGGCATGCACAAGTTAAGGCAAATAGTTTAAAGCAAGCTTTACCATATGGCCTTTCACTGGACGTGTCTGATCAAAACTATCAGGAGACCAGGAGTCCTTGAAGAGAGAAGAGAGTTAGGCAGCGGGAAGAAACCAACCTTCTTGACTGGTATTAGCCGGAATACCAAAGCCGTGACATGATACTTCCGTTGATCATAACATATCGGCTGCATTATTTAAAAGGGTCGGCAGATGCGTATCTACACTTACAGTTTGGATGACCCTTTATCCATCAACTGTATCCTGAGCCAGACTCTGGGCTAATACTACTGAGCATCTGGTTTTTACTTGTTTGCTACTCTGGAGTAACAAACAAACAACTGCAAATGACTGCGCAGTAGTTATTTGTACAAATCATTATTTTGACATTGTAAACGTTACCTCAAAAGTCGCAATGTAGCAAAGCAATATTTTTAAAATAGCTAGCTTCCAATGCTATAATATTTTTATATAATTAAGAATGAAAAATAAAGGCAGTTCAACCCTTAAAGTAACTGGACTCAACAGCAGCACAACATGACATGCACAACTTTGGTTTTAGAGCGGGAAACGCGACGCAAACTGTACGACACCGGCTTACAAAACTTATTTACTAGAACTTGATATATTTTCATTGTAACAAAGCAAAGCGCATGAATGAAATTGCATGAATGATTTCTTTCGTCATTCAAGTATTTATATTCTTAAAAGCTGGCCTTGAGGCGTGCTTCACGACAGACTCCAATGATAAAAGTAACATAACATAACAACAAATAATAACATAAATAACGTCGAAAGAAGCCTACTCAGCCTACTTAATATCTAGCAGATACCTATACGTATAAATATTTTGTTTTAGTAATAACTTGTTGAGAGTCCGAGTTCAGAGTGGATTCGGTAGTGACTTGAGTACAACGTTGTCAGTGACGCAGTGTTGTTTACATACAGTGAGTTTGATATGTGATATGTGTTACTGACCCGCGACGGCTGTTGTTATCGTATACTTATATTGTTTTTACCTTCCAATATTTGTTTATTTAGATTATTGCTTATTTAGAATTTAATGGATTATAGCTTGATTGGAATTTAAAAAAAGTTGTTATAGTGTTCGACATTTTTGTTAATAACTATGTCGCCTACTATTTTAATATATACGCGACCTTGGAATGTACTGTACAGTTCAACTCATAAAATGTCTCATCAAATTATTTCATTGACCGCGGCTGAAGTGTTGTTCTTACCCAATTAGGGACTATTAGGAGAATATATCAACGAAACGCGGTGTCCTAAGGACATTGAGATGTCTCGGGGCCCGAGCTGGGCTACTATGCTATATTAGGAATCAAATTTTGTGCTCAGCACACTTAACGCAGCTATGAAAATAAATTCTGTAGGTTAGGTCATCCAGAGAAATTCTTCAGATTTCAAAAGGATTAATTCTCAATCCCATCTCTTCCCGTGGGTGTCGTAAGAGGCGACTAAGGGATTCACCAGAGAATGGGCAGCAGCATTATCTGTGCATTGCAACGGCTACAGTGCAATCGCCAACCCCTCTTGATGGAAACCTATGTTCAGCAGTGGACGTTTTTCGGCTGATATGATGATGATGATGATAATGATGATGATGGTGATGATGATGAATTCACAACTTCTGAATACGAGTTTTGTCTTACAGAAAATGATAATTTTGCTGTTTTGTGTGGCCGTTGCACTTGGTGTGCTAGTGTTGTATCTCAAGCAAGTCAACTCCACATTCAACCGACATGGCATCAAGCACATCACGCCGATCCCACTGGTGGGCAACATGGGCAAGATTGTCACGCGACGAGACAACTTTGCTTATAGTCTGCTTAATTTATACAAAAGCTTTCCGGAAGAAAGGTGAGAAATAAAATAACAAACTGATTTATCCTGAAGAAAGTAAAAAAACTAGAAGTGGCCCAGAAAAATATTTATAACAATAGAAATATTCAGTCATGTTTTGGTGATGCAAAGAAATTTTGCCATTTCTAAAAAAAATATTGATATGGGTACTGTTTTTAGGTTCGTGGGAAGATTTGAATTCCTAACCGAGGCGATAGTAATTCGGGACCTTGAGCTGGTAAAGAAGATCACTGTCGATCGACTTTGAACATTTTATCGATCACCGCACCTTTGAAGGAGAATCGTTTTTCAACAGAACATTGTTTACTTTGAAAGGTAAGTGGTGGTGGTTCATGCATTATTTCATTTTTAAACGTAAAATTTAGTCTTTTCTTTTTAATAAATCTAAATTTTTTCATCGATGTTCTAGTCCTCTCGATAACTCTTATACAATCGATACGTATTCACTTCCAATTCCTCTCGCAGAACGCAGAAATAGAATATTTGGCTATTTCAGAATAGTTTTTAACAATTTTGTTTGATCTGTCACAGGTCAAGAATGGAAAGACATGCGCTCCACATTGAGTCCAGCGTTCACGAGTTCTAAGATACGTCTGATGGTGCCTTTTATGGTGGAGGTCGGCGACCAGATGATACGCTCTCTCAAGAAAAATCTTGCGGACTCCAAAGGTACCTTAATCAAATTTTAAACAGATCCTCAAATTTTCAAGAGATCAACTCGGACTTCATGTTTATTTTTGCATTACAGATGACTACATAGACATAGATGTAAAAGACCTCACAACTCGCTATGCCAATGATGTGATAGCGTCATGCGCTTACGGTCTGAAAGTGGACTCCCACACCGATGAGAACAACCAATTCTACGCAATGGGCAAAGCACTATTCGACTTTACTTTGCGAAAGATGATAATGTTTTTTGTTCTTCTGAATTTTCCGAAAGTTGCTAAGGTGATTTTTTGTAAATTTTATCCAACCAATTTAGTAAATTTTCATCGTGACTATAAAAACGCTGGTGTTATAACAAATAGGTAGTTAAGTTGTTTTTTGTTACTTACAGATTCTAAACTGGGATATAGTACCAGATGAAGTAAAGGTATTCTTCACAAACTTGGTACTAGATACAATGAAAGATCGAGAGATGCACAACATTATAAGACCTGATATGATCCAGTTGCTTATGGAAGCCAAAAAAGGTACCAATAAGACCATAGTCATACCAGTAGATGCTTGTTTAGCTGACTTACTCTTAATTTGTTTAAAAAGTAATGTTCAAACGTTGTTCATTGTAAGAAAAATATGTAAAATAGAAGTTAATCTTATTTCAGGCAAACTGTCTCACGAAGATATAAAGTCTGATGAAACGGCAGGATTTGCAACTGTCGAAGAATCTTCAATTGGAAAGAAGGAAGTAAATCGAGGTAAGGATTAACTTATTATACGGTACTTTGCACGTAGAGAGGCTAAGTAATAAAATGAAAAAAAAAATAAAAATCTGATATACTTTCTCATTTTGGAACTTGCAGCATGGAGTGATGGCGATATACCCGTTTCGGCGACACGGTTGGCGCAGTGGTTGAACGATTGGCTGCCGCGCTTCGTGTCGTGGGTTCGATTCCCGCACGGAACAAATATTTGTATGGCCTACAGATAGTTGTTCCGGGTCTGGCTGTTTGTGTATGTGAGATTGAATGTTTGTAAACGCACCCACGATACAGGAGAAATTCCTAGTGTGGGGCAACGTTTTTTTTTTAAAAAAGAAAAAAAAAAAAAAGAAAAAAGATATTATTGCTCAAGTATTCTTATTCTTTGTCGCTGGCTTCGAAACGGTTTCGACTGGAATGTCTTTCTTAATGCATGAGCTGGCAGTGAACCCTGACGTGCAGGAGCGACTGGCACAAGAGTTCAGAGAACATGACGATAAGAACGGCGGCAAGTTTGACTTCAATTCCATACAGAATATGACGTATTTGGATATGGTTGTTTCAGGTAATTTCTAAAATATAATTTCTTGTTAATGGAATTATCAAAGAGCTGTCTAGAAAACTTTCTGAGCTTTCATTTTTGTTTTCAGAGTTACTGAGACTCTGGCCTCCAAATCTGATTATGGAAAGGCAATGCAACAAGGATTATAATATGGGGAAACCTAATAAGGCTGCTAAACACGATTTCATTGTAAGTTTCGTGATCCTGTAATATTGACATATTCAACGGATGTTTGATTTATGAGTATACATGTAATGTGGATATTGTTTCCTAATAGCTACGCAAAGGTGCAGGAATTATGATGCCGACATATGCTTTCCATCACGACCCCCAGTATTTCCCTGATCCTGAGAAGTTCGACCCTGAACGTTTCTCTGAAGAAAATAAACACAAGATCAATCCACTTGCATACACGCCTTTTGGAGTTGGTCCTAGGAATTACTTAGGTAAGAAAAAAAAGGTTTAGTGGAATACTCAACTCAACATTTAAATGATATCCATGAAAAAAATATTTTTGCACAGAACCATAGATATAGATGAAACCCTGAAGATGTCTTATGGTTTACTATATTTTGGAAAAATATTGAGTAAAGCGAACGAAGTCACGAGTACGCTAGTTTAAAATAAATGAGACATAGCGAAACTCTTTTGATGGTTCTTAATAAATATGTACCTATATATTGATTTCATTAACAGGCTCAAGATTTGCTCTCTGCGAGTTGAAAGTGATGACTTACCAGCTTCTACGGCATATGGAACTCTCTCCTTGCGAGAAGACCTGTATCCCCGCTAAGCTATCTACTGATAATCTGAACATCAGGCTGCAGGGAGGACATTGGCTTAGATTAAGACAGAGAAAGTAGATTATCTAGATATATAAAATAAAATATGGATGACGAAGTACTTATGTTTTTACCTGGTAGCACTTTTTTGTTTATTTATTTTTAGGTGTAATGTAAAGCAATAAAATTTATTTTAACACAGCTTATAATTTCGTTTTCATTATTTTTAATTAAAATAAAACATAAACCATTCGAATTGGCCACAAAGTTTCAGAGCTCAAGACAGTGCCTTGAGGCACTACTTATGATTGACCCCAGAAATGAAACTCTCAAAACACTACCTACTCTAAAAAACAATATACATATAAAATTTTCTAATCATTTGTTTCTGCCAATTCTATTTTTAAACGACACATTCGCATTTGCCTCTCAGTCGCAATCTGTCAAAAATAGAAAATAATAAAGATGAAATGACAGCTCACTTCGTGATCACGTGACATCTTGATTATATGGATTGACAGCTCACCTCATGATCACGTGACATCTTGATTATATGGATTGACAGCTCACCTCGTGATCACTTCACTCAAGCCTTCACTTCGACATGTTTACAGAATCGACCGGCTGTAGGTTTTTAGGACAGATTGGGACTGATATGTTCTGTATGGTGTCGGATATTGCGCCATCCCATCACTGCCTGATGGTGAAGTAAGAGGCGACTAAAGGACTCACCAAAGAATGGGCAGCGGCATTCTCTATGCATTGCCAACACGCCTGCTAAGTGTGGCGATTATGGCGAACCGCCCCCTTTGAGGGAGGCCTATGTCTAGCAGTGGACGTCTTTCGCGGCTGATGTGATGATGATGATGCGAATGCAAACGACAGCGATTCTAAAAAGAACTTTAAAAAAAAATACAAGTAATAGGAAGTTAACTCGACTAGAGCGATGCAGAATACAGACGGAACTCTTGGTGACACTTTTACTATAGTAGGCGCCAGATAATCGTGGAATAACGGTCATTGACCCACCTACAATTATTGACATTTTTAATTTGAAAAACGGAATTAATGACACAAAGCTGTCCCGAATCATCATCTCTCGTGATCCTTAACATTGTCTAATAATGAAAAACGATTCATATTTAATTGTTCAGGTACCTATGAACAGTTATTAGGGAAAGGTCAATATACTTTATTCCACATTTATCTGGCGCCTACTATATGTAAGGATTTGTTTACACAATGACGTACATTTCGGAAACTGTCCCACGGTTAAGTTATTGTTAATAGGTGATATCATAAGTTATCTCAACAACTAGCTGTTGCCCGCCACTTCGTTCGCGTGTATGTCAGAAACTTAAAAGCTGTCACTATAATAAGAAAAACTAACTGTCAATATCTTGCATTACTGACCCCTCTTAGAATTAGGAATTTGGAAGAGTGGTATGCATATAAGGAAATTGCAAAAAGGGTATTGGCTAAACGAATGAATAATTGACATGTGAGGAGTTATTATGTTGACAACTGATACAGTGATAAGTTGAATTGAAAGTCTAGGCTAAAACTAATCGAATGTATCCAACTGTGTGTAACTTTGTTTCGCCTAGATTTCAATAAATCCAAATTTTGCAGTTTTTAATGTCCTCATTTTAGATAAAGAGCCGCAGTTTTGTTTGGGATAGTTTTTGAGGCCAGAACTATTATATTTATTTCAGTAATTTGACTCGAAAGTTCCAAAGCAGGTTGTAAAACGACAATTTTTTTTCGTAACGTGTCCCCAGTCATCCTCCAAACAAGATGAGCAAGCCCCGCAATATCACCTCAAGCAGTAACTTACATATTTCTCATCATCATCATCATGTCTGCCGAAAGACGTTCACTGCTGGACATAAGCCTGCCCAGCAAGGTTATTTTTCGCCTAGAGACCTTTGCTCGTGGTATCCTTCACATAATAACAGCTTTCCAGAAGAAAGGTAAAATCCTACTAAATTTTAAACGCGAAAGTTTGTAAGAATGTATGTATGGATGTATGTTTGTTACTCTCTCACGCAAAAACTACGAAACGGATCTTTATGAAATTTGGCACAGAGGTAGATTATAGTCTGGAATAACACATAGGATACTTTTTATCCCGGGAGTATGTTCTCTTGGGATGATTTTCGACATTCACTCGGGTGGAGCCGCGGGCGGCAGCTAGTATATTATATGATTACTCGTAGGACAACAATTAAACTTATGAAGAAAGAAAGTAAAATAATTACTTTTTTTTTCTACACAGTAAGTTGTGCTAAAGCCTCGTATCGACTAGGCAACATTTGACGCGCAACATGTGACGCTCAACATGTTCAGCAATGTTGCACAGCAAAACGCGACGTTGCCAGCAGCAGGCGCGCAATATTGACAAGGTTACTAAACAAAAGTGAATCGTTGCCGTTCAACGTGATGAACATCATGTTGCGCATAGCATCGTGTCGCGCGTCAAATATTGCCTAATCCTAACATTTTGAAATAAAAATCATAGAGCAATTTGACTTTTAATGTATCATTATTTTTTGAGGTTTTCAGGCGGTGGTCACCAATTTCGGTTGCTGATAGAATATGCAACAAGGATTATAACTTGGGAAAACCAAATCAATCTGCGAAAAAAGATTTCGTTGTAAGTTTTATGATCTTTAACTCGGTTGAATAATGGTATTTTTCTATGAGTTGGTGGGCAAAATAAGAATAATTTTCTGTTCCAGTTGCGCAAAGGCTCAGTTCTGACACCTTTGCCTTTCACCATAAACCTCAGTTCTTTCCTGAACCTGAGAAGTTTGATCCTGAACGTTTCTCCGAAGAAAATAAACACAACATCAATCCTTTTGTTTTTATGCCCTTTGGTGTTGGACCTTGAAATTCCATTGGTAAGGTTCAGCAGCCTAAAGCCATTGCACATTTTATTTTCATTGAATAATTAAATAAGTTCCCCATTTTGAATTTAAAATTTAATTTATCTCAAAATTATAGATAGTGACTGTGCGGACTATGAGTGATACAAGCAAAATAACACCATTGTCTGGTAGTTCATGTACTTTTGCAGCCCAACCACACTTTGGTATTGTTTGTCAAAGTCAAAGTCAAAACGTTTATTTCAATTAGGCCATTAAACGGTACTTTTGAACGTCATCATTTACAGTTCAGTAAAATAATAATATAACATTAATAAAGTGACTCTACTGTCCACTCGGTAAGGAACTCTTTTCAAATAATGATTTTACAAAATTTGGTATACAAAAATTAATTTAATATTATGTGAGGACGCTACTTATAAGAACAAAGTATTTACCAGCAGAGGTAAACTTATTAATTTTCTAAAGAAATTTAGGTACTCACATATTTACAAATATTGGAACCATTAATTAAACAGTGTGTGAGTCAAAAGAAAAATAAAAACACAAAAAAGAAACAGTATATCTATAAAGTTAAAACATAAATCAACCAGTTTGATTTTATCTACACCCTTGATTGTCCTATGGAGCAGGACCAGCATGTTTTCAAGCATTCTTGTCCTGAATGTAATCTTCTAATTTGTAATATGTGTTTACAAAGTATACTTTTAACATAAGTTTTGAATTTTCCTTCATTTAGTTCTAATAATCAATATCCATTCTATCTTCATTTTCATCTTTCATCATCATTCATCAATATCTTCAAATCGTTTGAACTTCTTAAAATGATAAGTTGAGCTACATGACTGACAAATATTTGCTCTGTTGGCACAGGTCCACTGCAATCTGTATGGTTCTTTACTTCAAATACCACCTCACCTATGGTTCTCATATGCTTTGCCCATTACATATTTACATAGTATGGATTTTAAAAGTGTTTTTTTTTTTGGCTAATTTGCAAAATAAATAATTATATTTTTTCATTATCATTTATGAATTATTAAAGGTTTGCTGGTAGAAAACTCATTTTTGAGTTAAGCTCGCCTTTGTACATGAACTATTTAAATCACTGAATTAATATAAGCTGTTATGGTGTACGATAAAGAATTAAAGAATGGACTAAATAAACCACCTACCTTTGTTAACAGGTACAAGATTTGCTCTCTGCGAGTTGAAGGTGAAGACGTATCAAGCTACTACTGCATATGGGAATCTCTCCTTGTGAGAAGACCTAAATACCGGCAAAGCTTGCTGCTGATAATTTAAGTTATAACATTTTAGAGCAAAGAATTCGTTACATGTCCCATAAAATGTTAAGTCATATTTACGTCGCCCTTCGAGAAGCTTATTACCTACACTTTGCATTTTTAATTTTATTTTTTATTCATAAAAAACCTGTCCACCAACTAAATCGTTCTCATTGTAAATACATAAAACGCTTGTCACACATAAGTATATTCCTTTACAAAAACTTGGAACAGTCCCTTGTGGCACCCCTCTTGACAGACAATAGCCATAGGTACCTGGAGGCCCAAATGTAAATAAATCATCGCTGCAACAATTTTCTTATCAAATCTGCGAACAAAAACCAACACATAGCTGTATAAAATATATACTATGTTCTTGTCCAAGTATCGTGTTTACGAGTCCATCGTCACAGTGAGGTTGTCAGTGAATTGAGTAACACGCTCGCACCGATTAGTTTGCTGACATTGTGTTTTTGTTGTGCCTGATCCGTGCCTGTTACTGACAGACTTTAATGTAAGATAATATCACACATTATACTCAATTTGTTATGATTATATTCCCAGAGTCCAAACGTTGATTCTGAAGCTGGTATAATTTAAAATCCAATAAGGCTATTTTACGAAAATGTAAATAATTTTTATTGAGAGAATTATACAATTGAGAAGTTCAAGGTTAAAAGTGCTTTAAATAACGACAAGTGATGACAATCAAAATTCAACCAGTTTACCGTGTGGTCAATTTAAGGTCAAAGTATTTTATCTCTACATCTGTAAAATATAGTAGTATTGTTGGTTACGATTGTTAGTTAATCGAGGAAGAGCGAGGTTTATCCCATCACAAGTATCTTCGGATTACTTTCTGGGAAGCCCCGGCAACTTAATTGTATAGATTTAAGATGATAAACACATTTTTTTTTATTGTTCTGAGTGCATTGTCCTCACATTTAATTTTTTTAATCAATTTATACTTAACAATCAATAAATCAGAACAATCTTATTGTAAAATAATTTAACGGCCTCATTGAACTAAATGTTTGATTTGACATTAAAAATTTGCTGTTAACGTTTGGTTGAATTATAACAAATATTTTTCACTTATAACTGTTTTCAAAAATCACGTTTTAATTACTAATATCTACTTTCAAAGCATAAATACGTACTTTTTCTAGTACCTCTTCAGTTACTCATTCGTGTTCTCAAGAGCATTTTGCTACGATAACACACACATTCTTGAAACAATAAGTATTAGGTAAACAAACAAGCTTTTATATATGCGATAGTGAGACATTAACCTTTCATTATCATTTTATTAATCATGTAAATCATATCTTGCTCTGACAGCCATTCTATGTATTTTATATTAGCACGTTAGAAAATTTATGACTCGTTTGGAACCAATTGCCAGCGAGTCCGACTCGCACTTGGCCGATTTTTCAGCTGATTCCCATCAGACCAAAATCGTGTTTCTTACATTATTACTCTCAATTGGTCTTAATCACATCAAGGAATAGGCACCGCTCAGCCGTCTGTGTCGCATTAAAAGTTATAAATTGCCAATTATCTTCCAGAAAATGATAATCTTGCTGATATGGGTGGTCGTTCTAATTGCTGTGTTGGTGCTCTATCTCCGGCAAGTCTACTCCACATTCAGCCGACATGGCATCAAGCACTTCAAGCCACTCCCTCTGCTGGGCAACATGGGCAAAATAATTATTCGCCTGGACCATATGGCTTATGACCTTTGTAACTTATACAACAGTTTCCCGGAAGAAAGGTGAGAAGTGGAAAGTGAACAATATTTTGGAAGTTGTGTTCTAGAGCTGTATTATCTATGGTAGTCACTGCTGTCTATCAAAAAACTCAACACTCATTTACAGGCACTTTTAAATTGTCTAGGTCGGTCAATCAAAGATGAAGCTATCCAAAGCGTAGATCTCTATCGAAAAATCGTGCAAGAAACTTCACGGACACTCTTTTAAATCATTTTCTATATACAATGTTATGGTTACATGATTTTTGTTGAAATTATACACACATATATGTGAAAACGATGTAGAAATAAATTCACAATAAAAGCGTCCGGAGTATAAAAATAACAATTCAAAACAATATAAATCATTACCATAAACCATGGCAGTTGAGAGATGACCAGCCTCAACTGACGGCGTCCGATAACAAACATGACGCACGCGCTGGCACCATTCAGCTCAAGCATATTGAGGGAAGCCTAATGATCCAACACATGCGCCACCATCAGCTAGACTTATGAGTGAGCATGACACTCTCAATCGCCAAGGCACATTCAAGTCAAAGAAAAATAAATAATAGTAGTTTAAGGGACACAGTACTCACACATGTGCCGTTAATGCATGAAATTATACAATGAAAATATAATGTTAACAGTCTTCAGCCGGTCCAACAATGTCTGAATGCAAAAAAAATAGATTGTGCGGTAGCTGCAGAGCAGGACCTGCATTGAGCCAAGCATTTTTGTCCCCAATATAATTCTTCAACTTATAATATGCTTTTTGGATACAAACACGATTGGATACAAACTTTTTGGATAAAAACGATCAACATACAAACCCCCAGGCCATTATAAAAGCTTTTAAAGATCTTAAAATTAAATCAACAGAAGATCTTTGGGGAATAACTGTAAAAGTTTGTAGATCTATCATTGAAACTATTGCTCCCTACTTAGCTGTCATGTTTAACACTAGTGTAGACAAAGGAGTATTTCCAGATCTCATGAAACACAGTAAAGTCGTTCCATTGTTCAAATCAGGTGATTCTCAAGAACCCAACAATTATCGGTCGGTGTCCATCCTGCCAGTTCTCAGTAAAGTGTTTGAAAAGTTAATGCTTAGTCAGATGTTACGTCACTTTAATAAAAATTCCATCTTTCATGAACACCAGTACGGTTTCACCAAAGGGCGTTGTACAACTGACGCCGGTGTCACCCTAATAAAGAACATTTTTAACGCCTGGGAAGAGTCGCAAGATGCCATTGGAATATTCTGCGACCTCTCGAAAGCGTTCGACTGCGTTAACCATGAGACGCTTTTGTTGAAACTTGAGCACTATGGGATTAGGAATAGAGCCCTTGGTTTACTTAGTTCATACTTGATGGGCAAACAGGTGAAAGTTCAGAAAAACGGTGTAAACTCAATAGGGTCGGAAACGACAATGGGCGTTCCTCTGGGTTCAATATTGGGTCCATTCCTTTTTTTAGTTTACATAAATGATTTGCCCCAATTACTTAAAAATCAACCAAAGATGGTATTATTTGCGAATGACACATCATTAATTTAAAATAGACCGACGTCCACAAAATCTTGACGACGTCAATAGCTCTATTCATCATGTACAAAATTGGTTTACGGCAAACAACTTGGCTTTGAATAAAAAAAAAACTAAATGTATTAGATTTTCTTTACCAAATGTTAAAAGTAGCGAATGTGACATCATATTGAATGGAGAAAAACTGGAGTTCATTAATCAGACGGTTTTCCTAGGTATCACATTGGACGAGAAATTACAATGGGGGCCTCATATAACATCTCTTGCCGGTCGTCTAAGCTCAGCCGCGTATGCTGTTAGAAAGATAAGACAGTTAACAGACGTAGAAACCGCACGTTTCGTCTTCTTTAGTTACTTTCACAGCATTATGTCGTACAGTATTTTGCCGTGGGGTCGGGCTGCTGACATTGAATCCATATTTATTTTACAAAAGAGAGCTGTCAGAGCCCTTTATAATCTGCGTCGCCGTGATTCTCTTAGGGAACTTTTTAAAAAGATTAATATTATGATAGTCCCTTGCCAATTCATTTATGAAAATATTATGTATGTGCGGAAAAATCGACATCTTTTAAGTAAAGTTAGTGATAAACATACCACAACCATTTTTTAGATTAGCTAAATTCCACACTTCTTTCATGGGGCATTGTGTTAAATGTTACAATAATATACCTCCTGACATATTAGAACTAAATGAAAGAAAATTTAAAACTTATGTTAAAAGTACACTTTGTAAACAAGCATATTACAAATTAGAAGATTACATTCAGGATAAGAATGCTTGGAAACATGCTGGTCCTGCTCCATAGGACAATCAAGGGTGTAGACAAAAGGTCAAACTGGTTGATTTATGTATTAACTCTAGATATAGTGTTTCTTTTTTTTGTGTTTCTATTTGTCTGTTGACTCACACACTGTTTAATTAATGGTTCCAATGTTTGTAAATATGTGAGTACCATTTACCTAAATTTCTTTAGAAAATGAATAAGTTTAACTCTGCTGATGATACTTTGTTCTTATAAGTAGCATACTCTGGGTGCATCGTCCTCACATAATATTAAATTAATTTTTGTACACCAAATTTTGTAAAATCATTATTTGAAAAGAGTAACTATGGAGTTTCTTGTCCGTTCTTCTCCATAAGGATCTACCTTTCCAAATGGACAGTAGAGTCACTTAATTAATTTAATATTATTATTTTTACTGAACTGTAAACGATGACGTTCAAAAGTGCCGTTTAATGGCCTAATTGAAATAAACGTTTTGACTTTTGGATAGTGTGCGTTTAATACAAGATTTAAATTTCGTTTCATTCAGTTCCAATATATTGGGATGTACTTTATTATAACATTTTAAACAGTAAATAATTACAATAAATAAATAGACTCGATGTCTGCAGCCCGTTCCCATAGTAAAATACCGTAAGACATGATACTATGAAGGTTACTAAAATAGACTAGTCTCGCGGTATCAACATACGTAAATTGGCGGATTTTTCTAACAGTATATGCTACTAAACTTAGTCGTCCTGCAAGAGATACTTAATGAGGACCCCATTGTAGCCTAGAGTCAAGCTGAATCTCCAGGAAAACTGTACTATCGACGAATTCCAGTTTTTCCTTGTTCAACACGATGTCACAATTACTACTTTTGAAATTTGGCAATGCAAATCTTATGCACTTAGTTTTTCTCCCATTTAAAACTAAATTATTAGCAGTAAACCTATTTTGGACCCGCAGAAGGGCGTTATTTACGTCGCCATGATTACTACTACGTCTATTTATATTAAACATGAAAAAGTATCGTTGACAAACAAGACCGTGTTTAGTTTTTTTTTGCAATAAATGGAGTAAATCATTAATATAAACTAAAAATAAGAAAGGACCCAAAGTCGAGCCTTGGGGGGCGCCCATTTTGTTAATCCCGACAAATTGACACCGTTTCTTTGAACTAATTGCTGTCTATCATTCAAATAAGATTTTACTAAGTTTAACGCTGTTTTGTCTAGACCGTAGTACTCGAGCTTCATGAGTAATGTTTCGTAATTTACACGATCAAACGCCTTAGAAAGGTCGCAGAAGATGCCTTCCGCATATTTTGCCTCTTCCCACGCATTAAAGAAATGTTTTAGTAGGGTGACACCGGTGTCAGTTGTAAAACGTCTTTGGTGAAACCATACTGTTTAACGTGTGAGATTTTATTCGTGTTAAATGATTAAATATTTGATTAAGCGTTACCTTTTCAAATACCTTGCTAAATAATAGCAATACGGACCATAGATATACGGGATAGACCAGTGGTCTATAATTATTTGTGTCTTAACTGACCCCGAATTTAAAAAGTGGTATAAATTTACTGTAGTCTCAATAACTGAGGTACAAACTTTGATATACAATTTCCACAGATCTTCGGTAAATTTAATCGTGATTTGTTTAAACACCTTTATTACTCTTATGGGGTTTATATGTTTAAAGTTAAATTCAGTAGGGCAGGATGAAACGTTGGCCTGTAATAATTAACCTAATTGTTTTTTTTTATGGCATGTGTATAAAATACTTGGCGCCAAAGGCAATGCCAACAATAACTGAACTTTTGGTCAAATATATTATATATTTGACCAAAAGTTCAGTTATTGTTGTAATGACACAAAATAATAAATAACAATATGGCACATTGTTTCTCAGGTACGTTGGCAGATTTGAATTTTTAAACGAGGCAGTAATGCTTCGTGACCTTGAACTTGTAAAGAAGATAACTGTCAAAGACTTTGAATACTTTCTAGACCATCGCAACTTCGAGATGGACTCGTTCTTTGGCAGAAGTTTGTTCTTATTGAAAGGTAAATTATAAACAACTCCCATATTTAGATCCTATTTTTGTTTTTGTGGATGGAAAATCATCTAATGACTTCTGCCTCTTCTGGACTGAGTGGGAGGAGTGTCAGATTCTTACTGACTAAAACCCACCCGTGTTTCTTAAAATGTCCATTGCATTCCAGGGCCGCGGTAACTCTTTCGAACAATTCCGCAACTGGCAGCCCATTTTTTGATCCTGTACGATAGTGTCGTCTAATAAATTATTGTTTTAATCTCCGCCAGGTCAAGAATGGAAAGACATGCGCTCCACCTTAAGTCCAGCGTTCACAAGTTCCAAGATACGGCTGATGGTACCATTTATGGTGGAGGTTGGTGATCAAATGATCTTGTCACTCAAGCAAAAGATAAAGAATTCAGGAGGTAAGTATAAAATACACATTATAATAGTATTAGTTATAATTGATGATGAGTCAGAACTTAAGTGTTGTAGTTGTAGCTTTTTTGATACCTTGACAATGTATCTTTATTATTTAAAAATATGTATCTTTTTTCTGATAACAGTTGACTACATCGATATTGATTGCAAGGACCTCACAACACGCTACGCTAACGATGTGGTAGCTTCGTGTGCTTTTGGTCTAAAGGTGGACTCCCAAACTGACGAGAATAACCAATTCTACGAGATGGGCAAGGCTATTACTAATTTCAGTTTTCGCCAAGTGATAATGTTCTTCTTGCTTATTAATGCGCCTAAGCTTGCCAAGGTGAAATTAATATTCAATTTATTAACGAGAATGCTTTGTACTTTAAATTATATGTGGTTACCATTTTAAACAATGTGTTATTAAAATCACCAAGATGACTTACAGATTCTAAAATGGGATATAATATCAGATGCGTCAAAGAATTTCTTTACCAACTTGGTGCTGGATACAATGAAGGACAGAGAGATGCGTCACATAATCAGACCTGATATGATTCATTTGCTCATGGAAGCCAAGAAAGGTACCAATATTAACATCTGCAAAAGCTAAAATTATCCATCTTAAATTGGATATAAATATTCAGGCTCATTGTTCAAATTGGAAATACTACTGTTATTCTTACTTAGTAGTGAAAATAACAAGACGTGCGTGTTATTTCAGGTAAACTAACTCACGAAGATGTCAAGGCCAATGATGAAGCTGCAGGTTTTGCAACCGTTGAAGAATCTTCTCTTGGAAAGAAAGCAATTTTAAGAGGTATTAATAAAAAACATTAATAGATGAACATTAATGTTATAATACAAATATAGACTCAATTTGCAATTTTGTATTTTGCAGAATGGACAGATAAAGACCTAGTGGCCCAAGCTTTTTTATTCTTTCTCGCTGGCTTCGAGACTATTTCGTCCAGTATGTCATTCTTATTGTACGAGCTGGCAGTAAATCCTGTCGTACAGGAGCGACTGGCGCAGGAAATCAGGGAACATGACACTAAGAACGGTGGCAAGTTTGACTTCAATTCTATACAAAATATGACATATTTGGATATGGTTGTTTCAGGTAAGACTTTCTTCATTATTAATCAGTATTTAACTTTCGAAAGTATCAGCTGAGTGACTGCTGTTTATTATTTCAGAGGTGCTGAGGCTGTGGCCGCCTGTAATAGCTATGGATAGACAATGCAACAGAGATTACAATTTGGGAAAACCAAACAAGGCTGCCGAAAAAGATTACATTGTAAGTTTTATCAGCTTTCAATGGACTCTTTCTATACACGTATTTGGTCCTTTATCTTATTCTGTATGGTACATATAAAAAGTTGTTACGTTTGTTAAACCAAGACATTATAGAAATAATTATTTATTTGATGTTATAGTTACGTAAAGGCGCTGGTATCATGATACCAACCTTTGCCTTTCACCGCGACCCTGAGTATTTCCCTGAGCCCGAAAAATTCAACCCTGAACGTTTCTCTGAAGAAAATAAACACAAGATTAATGTGCTGGCATATATGCCCTTTGGTTTTGGTCCTAGGAATTGCATAGGTAAGATATAGTACAGCTTACATCTCTTCGTACCTTAAGACAAAGCAATGGAAGGCCCCCCACAAGGTGGACCGATGATCTGGTTAAGGCCCTGGGATTCTACTGGATCCAAGACAC
This sequence comes from Mamestra brassicae, assembly GCA_905163435.1. NCBI lineage: Eukaryota > Metazoa > Arthropoda > Insecta > Lepidoptera > Noctuidae > Mamestra > Mamestra brassicae. The sequence continues at coordinate 19,480,791 of LR990997.1, read as the reverse complement.
CCAGGACATCTTTTGAAATGATGATGATGACATGCATATCAGTGACTACCATGACATCCATGTTACATATAACTGCGAATGGCATGGTTGCGTGAGCCCAATCCCATGTTCCTCGCACTCTCTGTACTCAACGTTCACTTGGACGTAAATCTAGACTAAGATGTATGTTGGATTTCTGTGAGACGATTGTTTGAATTTTACGTAACTTCTTTAACTAATGTTATTGGCGGATGGCCCGTTTTTGTTGAACTAAAACCTATAAAAAAGTTCCTGAATGATTTTATAATAATTACAAAACTGATTGTACTATGTATCAACAGGGTCAAGATTTGCTCTCTGCGAGTTGAAAGTGATGGTTTACCAGCTTCTTCGCCATATCGAAGTCTCTCCTTGCGAGAAGACTTGTATCCCCGCCAAGCTAGCAACTGATAACTTTAACATCAGACTGAAAGGAGGACATTGGCTTAGGTTTAGGCTGAGGAAATAGCACTAGGTTAAGGTGAATGATGCGTGTATAATGGAATATTTTTAATGTAAAATGTATTACAATAAAGGCACAATTATATTTTCTATGCATTTTTGTTGTTTTGAAATACGTAGTGGTTTTTTTTATTATAAATATTAATCCACACCTAATGCTGATTATGATTCTAATAATAGACTACAAAACAAACATGCTCTGTACATTATTATCTGTATCACTGTACTTATTTTATAATTAATTATGATGACTTCTTCCGCATAGATGTCGGTAATCAACATCCTCCTACCATCCCCCATTAAATTACTTTTTAGCGCAGCTTTAGTCATTTCACAATTTCATAAGTTTTTATTTATTTATTTACACTTTACGTACACAAATGTACAGAGGCGGACTTAATGCCATAGGCAATCTCTACCAGTCAACCTTTGGGTGATGCAGAGAATGGTGGTAGGTGCAATATGGTGAATAAAAAGTGATTGATATTTAATTAATACACAGAAACATTTAAATAAATAATACGAATATATAAACTATACATACAATATAAATATATAATAAATACTCAAATTAACAAGATAAATAGGTACACGAAATACTTAAACAATTACAACAAATAGGTCATTGGAAAACATTAGCGATGTGATGATACTACTGCCAACTTCTTACGAATATGTTCGCAAACTTTAACTTTGAAGGCTAATCGGTTGGTGACCATCCTTATTTCCTGGGGTAGCGAATTCCACAAAGAAATATACTGAACAAAGAAGGAAGAGTGAATAAAGTCAGTACGGTGAGTGGGAAATTGAAGAAGACGGTTATGTGATGAGCGTAAATTCCGATTGTGGTTGGCGCAAATATGTATATTGAAAGTGAGGGGCTAGATAACTGGGAGAGTTAGGAGAGTTGAGAAATGAAAACAAGGTAGTAAGAGCTCTTTGCTCCCTACGCTCGCGTATGGGCATCCACTTTAAAAGCGACCGATAAGTATTCATATTAGAAAATTGCTTTCATACACAAGACAATCTTATAAAAGTTCACATTATATATTGGATCCTTTTCGGGCCCATGACTATGCCTTGAGGTACTCCTGGCAACAGCTCGCAGAAATAAAACGTCCGTTAGACAGGACAAGATAAAACAACCGATTTTATTTTCTTATCCATCATGTATATCGCAGATATGCGTATATTATGTTTCGATTCAAACTCAGAGTGGATTCGGCAGTGTGCTCGGTAGCACACGTTGCCTGTGACGCGTAGTTTTGTTTACATATTGTGAATTGTTATGTGTTTGTTTATTTATCTGTGACCGCTGTTTTTACTAAAGTAAGTAACCTGTTTTCAAATGAAAGTATTCTAATATATTCTTGTTTTGGCTAATCTACAAACGATCTACGAAAATTGACCTTGTTAGTGATTTCAGAGGACGTTCAATGTTAAAATTAGTTTTTTGCCTTTAATGTTTATTTACATTAAATACTTGCCTAGATGTTGACCAGATGTTTTGCAAAAATACTTTTGTGCCAGTTGTTATGAAAAGTTTCAATAATAATGATCAAAGATAATATAATAATAATAAATATATTGCCTTTTTGGCGCTACGTCACTTTGTGCTAGCGACCGCTTTCGGGCCTTTTATTGAGTGTGCAAGTCACCCCTGCCATTTTAAAGCCGTGTATATTGCCAGTGGTAAGGCAGGGGCCAATAGTTCTTCCATACTATTCGATAATCAGTCCACTAAACCACCCAAGACCCATAGCCTCTCATCTTGTGTTTCCATATTCTGCAATAGTCCTCCATCAACTGGGGGTTGTCCTTGGGTATGCTTTAATAGTGCATACAGGGATAATCGTCGGCTGGTGTTCCGCGAGTTGGCTTCGGTTCCTCATACGCCTACCAAAGGATCGGAACCCCAGGGTGCTGACATTTTCAAATACATAAAATAATAATATGATGATAATAATGTTGTGTTCTCTCGTTTATGAAAAAATCGCACTGCAACAGTTTGAACATAAAGTTTTTGTCCTTGATATAGCATGTTCAAATATAGAGTCGTACGACTAACAAACCTTAATTGGTTGGATCCAATTTGAAGATTACGAGAACTTCATGATTAAGAAAACGATGTCATAAGTGACTTATAATTTGAGTGAATGACAAGAGACTCATCGAGATTTTAAGTAAACGGAATGAAATAGCAGTATCTAAATCTAAACTAATATTATAAAGAGAAAAGATTTGTTCTCAGATAAAAATTAAGTTTAATAATAGTTTTAAAAACGATCTGTGTACCTAGTTTTTAGTAGTTGTTATCTTAATTTTAAGTTTTTTTTGCATGCTTAAAATGAATGAGCAAAATATGTGGAACGATTTTAACTTAAGACCTTTATGTACCCTATTTTACGCAAAATAAATTTTCTATTCTATTCTTCTAAGTCAAAATGACCGCTTTTTGTTAAAATTATTCAATCAAAGCACAGTTGGAAAGAAAAACTGATGATTTTAATATCAAAATATTAATCCTTCTCCATGTAATATTAAGGTTGATTATGTGCATGTAAATTACACTTTAAATTAATCAAATCAAACATTTCGTTTCATAGTTACGACGGGTATAAAATGCTCTAAGTAAGAAAAATGTTGCGGTTTGAGCGAACTGGGGCGAATCTTAATGCTTGGTCCGATGAAGTTGAAACACGGCATTAATAATAATTATTATTATAATAACCACCTATCAAACTCTACAGAAAACAGCTATCCTAAACACCTGCAGAATTGTCCAGAAACTCACACAAAACGATATCAACGCAGACAGATTTTCTATAACTTAGGTTTACTCTCAGGGGTAGCACTTGGCTTCGGCCCGTGTTATTCTTAAAAACCGGTGATACAAAAGTGTATACCAACAAATAATAATACTTTATTTTCGGATAACAATGATGCAGTGTGTTAGTAAAACAATGTTATAACTGATTACTAGTGTTAGTAGTTAAAATAGAGTTGTGATGAAGACAAAATAAAATAGTATTGTGAAAAGGACATCCTAAAACAAAGTAATGTTTAGTGATTGTCCTTAATTAATGATTTGGATAAAACAAATAAGAATATAAAATATTTGGATTTTAAGAAAATAAACCCCTTAAGGGGCGAAAAGTATTAATACTTCAATTTACGTGGATATTGGAATGAACAAACTAAAAGTGGGATATTTGAAACAGATCTAAAAATTTTTACATAATCAACCCCTGAGATGTATGAATATGTGAATCATTTATGTTACTACTACTATTATGTTACTATTCACATATTATGAATAATATGTGAATAGTAGGCTGATCCTGAGATCGTTGAATGGATATCGTGGTGCTTTATTTTCCAAAACTCAAAAAGGGTTAGAGAGGACCTTGAAGTTTGTGGAGTAGGTACCTACTAAATCCGCGCGGATGAAGTTGCGGGCGAAGTGCTAGTATAATATATTTTATATAAGCTCAGGATCGAAGCGACCGGAAATCATAATTAATGTTGAGACCTTTGCCTAGCAGTAAGATGACACCAGTGTGATAGAAACCGGTAACAAAAATAATTTACAGATAATGATAATCTTGCTGATTTGTGTGATCGTCCTGCTGGCTGTCCTGGTGCCGTATTTCCAGCAAGTCTTCTCATTCCGGCGGCATGGCATCAAACATTTCATGCCCATTCCACTGTTGGGCAACATGGGCAAGGTTCTTCTGCGGAAGCATCATGGTGCTGACGATCTTCTTCATTTGTACAACAGCTTTCCTGAAGACAGGTGAGGAAGTGATTAATACAAATTATAATCACAGAAACAAGAACACAATTTACCTTGAAAGATGTAGCTAGCTAAAACATTTATGTAATTTAGTTAGTAGTGCTTTATGTTAAAGAAATAACTGTCTATCTCGGTTGTATAGGTCTTCGATTGTTTAACGTTGTCTGTATCTTTAACGTTGTTTTTCAGATTTGTGGGGAGATTTGAATTCACGTCCGTTGGAGTAGTGATCCGGGACGTTGAGCTAGTAAAGAGAATCACCGTCAAAGACTTTGAACATTTCCTCAATCACCGTAACTTTGGAGTCGACTCGTTTTTCACTAGGACTTTGTTCCTTTTGCAAGGTAACCTTGCTGTATTAATTTAAATCATAGTTCGGGTACCTTCGTTAAAGTTTATTCTATCAAATGATTTCAAACCATTTTAAATCGCAGGTCAGGAATGGAGAGACATGCGTTCCACATTGAGTCCAGCGTTCACAAGTTCCAAGATACGTCTGATGGTGCCTTTCATGGTGGAGGTTGGTGATCAGATGATTCAGTCGCTCAAGAAACAGATTGGTACTTCGGATGGTATGTTATATATTTATTAATATGTCGGATTCCAGTCGACAGCGATGCGGATGAACTTTTGACGCCATATTTTACAGTAAATTTAGTTAGTTAGGAGCTTTTGTTTTTATGTTTAGTATAATAATATATAGTTAGTAAAGCATTTGTCTGGTTTTGTGTACAGTCATGATACAACTTGAATTAATGATTTTATTATATTACTAGCTTTAGCTAGCGGCATTGCCAGCGTTAAATTCAAAGTCAGCTTAAAAACCATTTATTTTAAGTTTCATTTAAATCAGTTCAACCGTTAAGTCCTTGTACTAGTGTACAAGGTAAATTTTACACATTATTTTTAAAGGTAAAAGTTGTTCATAGAAATGAGAACAACCTTTTCAGGGTTTGCATTATTTCTATTTCACTCTGTATATTTCCGTTTTCAGATGGCTACATAGACGTTGACTGCAAGGATCTCACCACGCGCTACACTAACGATGTGATAGCCTCGTGCGCCTTCGGTCTGAAGGTGGACTCTCACACCGACAAGGATAACAAATTCTTCGAGATGGGCAAGAATGCAACCAACTTCGGCTTTCGTTCGATGCTAGTATTCTTTGTTATGATTAATGCGCCGAAACTACTCAAGGTGAATAGCATATTATTAGTTGTCGTATACGAACGAATACATCAAATTTAAAACCATCATGCGGATCTATATAATTACCAATCTAATTTTAACACAAGAAAATATGAAGAAGATAAAATTGGCCTCGCATAAGGTGGGCAAATGACCTGACGACGTGTTGACGCTTGGAGCCGACCTGCGTCCAGCAGTGGAAGTATATTTACTGTAACGACACGCAACGATGATGAAAAATTCTATTGGATTTTATTCTTCGTCTCCAATATCTACCTTTACCAACCAGTAATTTTAAATAGGAAAAGAAAAATAAACACCATGCCGTCTTTTATGTACCATATGTTCGTTATTGGTGACCTTCGATCACTTTCAGATTCTTGATTGTGACGTAATATCAAAAGCAGTCAGGACATTCTTCACAAGATTGGTGCTAGACACAATGAAAGAAAGGGAGATGAACAACATTGTCAGACATGACATTATCCATCTGCTTATGGAAGCTAAAAAAGGTGGCGATCAGATCTAGTCTATTTAAAATTAATTTAAAGTTCAGATTGATCCAGTATTGCTTTCGTTTTCTTAGGAAAAATATCTCACGAAGATGTAAAACCCAACGATGAAGCTGTTGGTTTCGCAACTGTCGAAGAATCTGCATTTGGAAAGAAGAAAATAAATCGAGGTAATAATTGACTAAGAAGACTATATTTATGATGAATTAAGTAAAAAAAATCACCGATACAAAGAAGTCTTCTGAAATAATTTAATGAATTCATTATTCATTAAATTATTTATTATACGTATTTATTTTTTGTGACTTGCAGTCTGGAAAGATGATGACCTAGTCGCCCAAGCATTACTGTTCTTTTTTGCTGGTTTTGAATCAATTTCATCCAGTATGTCGTTCTTGATGTACGAGCTGGCCGTGAACCCTGACGTGCAGGAGCGACTGGCCCAGGAGATCAGGGAACATGACGCTAAGAATGATGGCAAATTTGACTTCAATTCCATACAAGAGATGGCGTATATGGATATGGTTGTGTCAGGTACAATTTTGATGAACTATTTAAATATCGACTAATTTGTCCTATTAAAATCACAAAAGAATATAACTTGAATCGAATATAAAACATTGCATATGTGTTTCGGAAATTTTAGAACGATTGACAGATATGGGACATTTGTTTAAATTCGTTTAACGTAAAGTTGGCTTTCAAATACAGTCGATTTTACATTAGAACATTATGTAACTGATGGTTTAGCCTTCCACCAGGTGTCCCGATGGCCTGGTGAAGACCGCGGGAATTTGCTTGATGCGAGATGCACAGGATCGACCGATATGGCGATGATGGGCGGATGCCTATTTTGAAATGATAAAGATGATGTAATTATTTTCAGAGGTATTGAGGCTGTGGCCACCGGCTGTGTTTCTGGACAGACAATGCAACAGAGATTACAATATAGGGAAACCAAACAAGGCTGCTGAAAAAGATTTCATTGTAAGTTGCATGATCATGTATTCATCAAAAGTCAAAAGTCAAAACGTTTATTTCAATTAGGCCATTAAACGGCACTTTTGAACGTCATCGTTTACAGTTCAGTCTAATAATAATGTTACATTAATAAAGTGACTCTACTGTCCATTCGGAAAGGTAGATTCTTATGGAGAAGAACGGACAAGAAACTCCATAGTTACTCTTTTCAAATAATGATTTTACAAAATTTGGTATACAAAAAATAATTTTAATATTATGTGAGGACGATGCACCCAGAGTATGCGACTTATAAGAACAAAGTATCACCAGTAGAGGTAAACTTATTAATTTCCTAAAGAAATTTAGGTATCATCATTGTAGTTGTACGAGAAAATAAATAAAATGTATGATGGCTGCTAAATGATTGAGCCGATTTCTGGGTTGAGTATTTTAAGTAAATGTGGAAGTCGTTTGTATGTTTTGTAAAAAGATTTTATTTTTCACTTTTTACTGCTGGTACCTGCCAACATTTTACACATTTCAACCAGTCCATTTCAGTTTAATTTAAATTTGATCATTTCGAAATAGGTTTCTTTTGAACAAAAATAGTTTTGCAAATCCGCCTACATGTATAACGGACTTATGCTCGAACATACCTAAAAAAATATAAACTTACAAATTGATAACCTCCTCCGACATCAAAAAAAAGAGGTTTTTTTGATGTCGGCTAAAAACGTGTCAAGCTCTACTTGAATAACATAGTTTACAGGCTAAAATAGAGTTCAATTTCAGAACTCCAAATTCTTAATTCATTAATCTGCAATTAATATGAGGAGAGTTAAGATTTTGTTATTATCTATTAACTAGTGGTAGTACCTGCCTAGAGCGGAAGGAGTAACTTGATGATTTCCCACCGGTAAAAAAAAAAAACAAATATAAGTTTCGGCGATTCATTTTTATTTATATAAATTCTTACTTTACAGTTGCGCAAAGGTTCAGGCATTATTATACCGACGTATGCCTTTCACCGAGATCCTCAGTTTTACCCTAATCCTGAGAAATTTGATCCTGAACGTTTCTCCGAAGAAAATAAACACAAAATTAATCCGCTCGCATACATGCCTTTTGGAGCTGGACCTAGGAATTGTATAGGTAAGTTGCTGGTCTATATCGTATGATAATCTGTATAGATTGAATACCAAAATTTGGCGGATTTAAAAAAGTTCATATAAACATACTTAAAGCAAAAAATGTTTTTGTGTGAAAAATGTTTAATTTACATGTTAGCACTATGTTTCACATTTCAAGTGAACTATTGATTAAGTTCTCATAAGAAATAAAATTCTTTACACCTAAATAGAGTCTAAATTATCAATTTTAACAGGGTCAAGATTTGCTCTCTGCGAGGTGAAAGTAATGACTTACCAGCTTCTACGGCATATAGAGCTGTCGCCTTGTGAGAAGACCTGCATCCCTGCTAAGTTAGCAGTTAATGATCTTAACATCAGAATGCAGGGAGGACATTGGCTCCGGTTAAGACTGAGGAAATAGAATCGTCAGAAAATAATACTTCAATATGTACAATAGATAAAATGATGATTAATATATGCAGTGTGTATTTTTGAAACAAAATTTGTTTTATTTTGTCGTAGATCCACTTCCTGCATTTTTTCATGGTTTATCTCTTTAGGAGCTCGTGGCTTAATATTAACAGCCGTACATGTTAAACACTGGCACACAACTTCATCCAGTTAGTCAAAAAAAAGTCAAAGTCAAAAGTTATTTATTCAAATTAGGTGGTAGTGCCAGCACTTTTTGAACGTCAAAGTTACATAAAGACAGTCCCCCAAAACGCTCGCCCGTCACCACTTCCTAGTGTTTTAGCTGGGAAGAAGAAGTGGCGCAACAAACACCCCAGCAACACATCTCAGTTAGAGTGGAGGCCGACCCCAGAATCGTTGATAAAAGGCTAGGCAGATAGATGTTCTCTTTTATTATGAAGAAAATGATGCCGAGATGAAACTATTATTTACCCTGACACATACACAATAATACGCATAGCATCGGGTCATTCTATTTTAGTGAAAACCAGCGCGAGCAGCATCTACAGCAATGCAATTGAATGGAAAGTGGTAAGGGCACCAATTTGACACCTGAGTTTAGTCTTAGTAACCATACTTGCCAAGAAAACTCTGTTTGTCTGAATTTCTGTCTGATTGTTTACTCTTCACGTCTTAAGGGCTGAAGCCGCGGACAGAAGCTAGTCTAAATCCTAATCTATACTAAAATAATAAAGCCAGAGAGTTTGTTTGTCTGCTTTTTTGTTTGTTTGAACGCGCTTATCTCTGGAACGAATTCGGAAAATAGTTAAAAAAAAATTGTATATGGTAGCCACATTCATGAGGAGGGCTATAGGTTATACGAGAACGGGAAATTCCCACGGAAACGGGAAAAACTTTCAGTGAAATGCGCGTACAAAGTCGCTGGCAAAAGCTAGTTAATATTATAAATGCGTAAGTATTTGTTCGTTACGCTTTCACGTCTAAATCGCTGAGGTGGCTAATACTAGTATAAAAGTCCAGATCTGGACCAACTTTTTCAAGCTTAAAACTACTCTACTTCTCTACTCTACTATGCTACAAGCTACACTCTGAATCTCAAACCGTAACAGACTAACTCACGACTAGTTATAGTTGAAGAATTATGCAATGTTGTTTTCCGACCCAACGGCAAGTAGAATGGTTTGCACAGCTGTTTGTAAAATTCTGGTGGGGCGATTCGAGGTAGGCAGCCGTTAGTTTAACGTGGACCGTCAGTGGAAGCGAGTTGCTTCATAGGATTGGAATTAAAACTGTAAATAACGATGTCAGACTGATTTGTATAGATTAAAAGGTAGTCTCAATGGTGTTATTTTATATCTTGGGAATGTCAGGAACCAGTTGAGTATGTTTGGCTTCTGATTAATAACGCCACACTCATTAAATAAATAAAAGCAACTCACTATTTCGTTTTGTCAGTCTTGGCCAATAAAATGATGGTTCGATCGTATGAAGAATTCAATGAAAGAGAAAGAAGAGAGAATATATATATTTATTTACTTCGGGAAAACAAACAATTACACAAAAATGGTATAATAAATGGAATGAAGAATGGACGAAGAATTCGCGAACATAGAGTAACTCGGGACAAGGGTGCTGATAATATCTTTTGAGGCCCATCAATAAAGCCTTCAGGTAATCTTGACAACAATTACCGGTGATGAAAGCTTGAAGCTGATGAAATAATAAAATTATCGCTGAAAACGTTGTCTAATCTAATCTTCCAACCATCGTGGCTATATAAATAGCAGATGCGTGAATGATGTTTTAGAGTTTGTGCTCAGAGTGGGTTGGTTCGTGAACGAGGGTACACGTTTCGTTCCGAGTTTTAACGTTGGTATCGATTTTGTTGACACACAGTGTAATAGTTACGAGTGCTTTGTGGTTGTCGTTGAATGAAAGGTTTGTATTTTCTTTAATATTCTTTATGTTTCTGACTTTTAATATTGAAGAGTGTCAAATCAAAAAAAAAAATGAGAATACAACAAACTACCAAGCAAGTCTTGATTTTCATTTATGATTGCGTTACAATACAAAATAGTGAACAATGAAATGATGTGTGAGGACTACGGTTATCCTATAATAATACAGAAATGTTGGATAAATACAAAACAAACACAAAACTAGCTGATAACATGACCGTTACCGCTCGTGGTTAATTTGAGCGTCGGTTTTGTACGATGTTTGGCCTTGAGTGACGTCACAGCCAGAATATTAACTAAATCATAAATTGTTTTGACGCCACTCGCCGGGTTGGCTTATTTCGTATAAACTGAACAAATAGATAAAGAACACATTATAATACCAAAACCAAAAGCCTGATTGATCTTATCCAAGTGACATAATAACATGAGTGAACGACCGTAGGTATTGATTTGCAATCCACGGCAGAGTTGACAAAGAGGAAAAATAAACAATACCGGTACGTTGGTACTGTGTACACACCATGGGACCTCACCCATGATACCACTTAGTAATTGTAATATATAAAACACCGATTATGATTATACGAATACTTATTCACGGCATCTGCCTTAGAAGGAAGCTACTACATGACTGTCATATAAAACGAAGCATCCTTTTTTACATTCATAATTCAAATACCATTCATATTTCTGCCGGACGCTTCCAAAGTTCCATCGACTAACTTGTCTTCCAGTGTACTGTAGACAAAATCTACAAAAATGACAAATAGTTCAACCAAAAAGATAATTCTTCAGGAATCAGTCAGCTAGGAAATGGCGGCATCATCTAGTTCAAAATTTTCCCTTTGTCTCTGACCTAGACTAGAGTTAAGAGCAAACTCATCTCAAAAAAAACTACAAGTCAATACTTGTGAAAGTATCTTAAATGAGTGTTACAGGAAATACAATGATTAACAAATGACATCTTTTCTCCCAGATAATGATAATCCTACTGATATGGGTGTCGGTGTTGATTGCCGTGGTGGTATCGTACATGCGGCAGGCCCACTCGACCTTCAAGCCATACGGCATCAAGCACCGGAAGACAATACCGATGATCGACGACATCATCAGGATGGTGAAACCCAAAGATCATATTGGGCATGATATTGCTAACTTGTACAACAGTTTTCCGGAAGAACGGTGAGAAAATTTTACTAAAATAAAATTAATGTAGGTAATATTGACATTATCTAGGCAATAATCTTGATAGTAAATTCTCGTAGAAGCTTCTTAGTTCAATGGGAACCAGAATATTAAAATAGCTGTCAGTGAAAGATATTTTTGTGTTTTGGTCAAATATGTCGCAAGCCTTTATTCTGGGGAATAGGGATTTTAGTTTCAACCTAAACCTAATACTTTAGCGATAAAGTTGAAAATCTATTAAAGTGATTTGACAGATTTCTGTAGCTTGATGTACTGGCTGGCTCTATACAAAGGCGGTCATAATGCCTTAGGCATCCATCGGTAATCTAGTATTCAATTTGTAGGATCCACAATGTCTATTGTAATTTGAAGATGTTGCGTTCCAGGTTCATCGGCAGATACGAATTCTTGAAAGAAAGTATATTGATCCGAGACATTGAATTGTTAAAGAAGATAACCATTAAAGACTTTGAACATTTCGTTTATCACTCCATGAGCGGGCCGGAATCCTTCATAACCAGGAGCTTGTTCTTTTTGAAAGGTACTGAAAAAATATAAGCTGTTTACTTATACTTTTAATACAAAATTTAGACGCGAGTGTCTATTCTACAATTTTTTTAAGCAATGTTCGCATAGTATGATGTCAGTCGGAATTTTTAAATAAAGATTTTTTTGACAGGGTGCGATTGAGATGCGAATGAAAACGTTGCTTAAAATTTGAATAAATTGTACATTAGCTTTTCTTACTTTTTTTCTTAGCTTAGAAACAGTTGAAACTCAATTCAGATTGCTAGTCATTCTTGCTTTTTTAAAGTACCTCATAATGCTAATGTAAAATTAATCTTGAAATTTGCAACTAACGACCAGAGGCTTTAGTAAAAGAACCATTCTGTAAGCGTATGCGATTGTCGAAATAACAAAATATCATGATTGATCACGTGACATTTCGGTAGTTTCTCAATCCCATAATTTTTTGACTTTTTGGGAATCGCCTGCGCCTAGTTTCAGCTGACAGAATGTCACTAAACTTGTCTACAGCCTCAAGTCTTGTTGTCCTGATACAGTTTTTAAATTCCTTGACTGAAACTGTATTTTTCCAAATAGGCGAAGAATGGAAAGACATGCGCTCCACATTTAGTCCAGCGTTCACAAGTTCCAAGATGCGTCTGATGGTGCCTTTCATGGTGGAAGTCGGCGATCAGATGATCAAGTCTCTCAAGAAAAAGCTCGAGAATTCGAATGGTACAAAAACAAATATACCACATTTGTAAATACATATTTTGATAGCATATTTTATAGATGTATAGATACAACTCTGACTAACCTTTCGAGGAATGTAGACATGATGGTATGTTATGTAGGGACCGTTGTGAATAAAACTTCACACAGATTGCTCACTGACGTCTCTTTTAATCGTCTTCCGTCTTTTGTCCTTTCTATCAAATTATCTCACTCGTACAGTGTTGTCCTACCAATTTTCTAAAACCTCTCATATGTTCCTTTTATATTCCCACAGCTATATTATGGTTATGGCGAATAAAATTAGAAGAGCCTGCGAGTCACGACCTCAAATTTATTGGTGCAATCTTATCATTTTTATTATGTTTACTTCCAGATGACTACATAGACGTTGACTGCAAGGACCTCACGACGCGCTACACCAACGATGTGATAGCTTCGTGTGCCTTTGGTCTGAAGGTAGACTCCCACTCCGACGAGAACAACGAGTTCTACGCAATGGGCAAGAAAATCGCCGACTTCAAGTTTTCTCGAATACTCTTATTCGTACTGCTGGGTCTTATCCCTTACCTTTTAAGGTGCACACACTTTTTTATTTATTTACCACATGATAGTATTAGTCCCCAAAATGAGGGATCCAAATTCCAAATTTAAATCTTTGACCACCATTTGAAAGTCGGGCCACTAGCTCGTCTTAGGGTTCGATAGCAATGCTATTTATGTTTGATATAATAAATGGCAAGTATCAAAATAAGTTGCGTAGACAGGTAATCAAAATTTTGGAAAAGTAAAACAAATGATTTTAAACTGACCTCGAACCAATAAGAGCAGATAGATGATAAAGCAAAAGCCACTGACGTATATTTGTTTTAAGTTCAAAACAAATTTAATTGAAGTAAAACAGCTAAGTTGGGTTATTATAATATAGATATAGAAAAAAGGCCATATCAAATCAATCTGCTCAAAAGGTTAACAATACAATACCATGAATGATTTTCACTTTCAGATTTTGGACTTTGACTTCATACCCAAGTCAGCCCAAAATTTCTTCAGAAAGCTAGTGTCAGGCACAATGAAAGAACGTGAGGAGCGGAACATCATCAGACCTGATATGATCCATCTGCTAATGGAAGCTAAGAAAGGTAAATTGAGCGAGTTACATTATCATATAAAATATCCGACTCTTTCTTAATTCATGTGGCATAGACAAGAGTACTTTATATTAAATTCTAGTTTTTTTTTTATAAGAAATATTAATCCTTACTTAGTATTATAAAAGCGAAAATGAATTGGTTTGTTACGGTGTCACGCCTAAATAGCTGAACCGGTTTTGATAGATTTTGGTACAGAAATAGATGGGGCCGTGTAAAAGGTTAAGTCTACTTTTTTATGAGAAATCTATTAATTCTATAAAAATAAGAAATCAACCCGAGAAAAGCCGCGGGCAGAAGCTTGTGTTTTATAAAAACACTTACAAGCCATTTAAAATTGACAACAATAATATATCAGAATTTTCATATTTTCTTTTTTTTCTCTTCATGTATTTTTACAATGTCTGGCAGTTTGAGTTCCTTATGCCGCCTACCCAAATTTTCTTATTGATATTGTTCGTCTAATCGTTAAGCTCCTTAAAGTTCGAAGTTTGAGCTACTCGATAAATAACAAATATTAATGCTTGCACTGTCTGGACAGGTCCACTAAAATTTGGTACTTTCCTCAAAAGGCCACCTCAGACATTAACCTACATGGTTCTCATATGATTTGACACGTACGGTTTGTATGGACTTAAGAGTCTTTAACCTCCGAGTTTGTATTGGTGTTACTTCTCAAGATAGTCAGCTAGGAACCACCGGTCTTATCTAGCTTAAAATTATCAAAAAAGATTGTCATGTTAAAGTGTTGTGTTTTCCCTACTTACAAAATAAATATCATTTATCATACAGGCAAGCTAATTCATGATGATGCTAAGTCCAAGGACGATGCTGCTGGATTTGCGACTGTTGAAGAATCTGCAGTAGCAAGGAAGAAACTGAATAGAGGTAAGTAAAGTTTTATTCATAGGAGGATTTGTTATAATTTTTTTTTCGTTGTTATAAAACGTTTTTATAACAACGTTCTGTATCTTTGATGTTCCAGTATGGCAAGACAATGATCTCAATGATGACGATGATCCCAAGCATTCCTGTTCTTTGTCGCCGGCTTCGAATCCATTTCGTCCAGTATGTCATTCTTATTGTACGAGCTAGCAGTGAACACTGACGTACAGGAACGTTTAGTACAGGAGATCAGAGAACATGATGTGAAAAATGGCGGCAAATTCGACTTCAGCTCCGTTCAGAGTATGACATGCCTGGATATGGTTGTATCCGGTAAGAATTAAAACATTTAGATAAAAAGAAGGAAGAATTCAAAATTGAAATCGCAGAAGGTGGATGGAGTAGAGGAAGGCCTTAGTTCAGGATTAGGACAGAACAAGATACCAAACAAGATAATTTAACGAGATTTGAAGAGATAAGAGAAAGCTAATCCTAGGAAAAATTGCAGCAATTTTTGTGTAGATCACAAACGAGCCAATCCAATGCAGGATGCTAGTCCCCGATGAATATTCAGGTTATCCCGAGGTTGAAAATGATATCTCTCACAGATAATAAACCCTTGTTTTAGCATTGAGAAAATTAGAGACCGATATACGAAAGCTAGACATTCAATAGATTAATTGCAAAAATATTATTTTTTACAGGTGCTAAGGAAGTGGCCACCGTTTGTGGTTCTGGACAGACAATGCACCAAAGAATACAATTTGGGGAGACCAAACGATGCCGCCAATAAAGACTATATTGTAAGTTATGTTTTGTTTAACCGACATTTACATTCTCCAAAGAATACTTTGATATCTCTGAAAACAGGGTCAAATAAAATGGAATTTACATTATGTCGCAGTTGCTATACATATTTTATT
Source organism: Mamestra brassicae (assembly GCA_905163435.1). NCBI lineage: Eukaryota > Metazoa > Arthropoda > Insecta > Lepidoptera > Noctuidae > Mamestra > Mamestra brassicae. The sequence goes on along the minus strand of LR990997.1, from coordinate 19,464,946 downwards.
CAGGGTGACGTTATATCCGGTACGGGACTGTTTTCAAGTTGACTAACAACGCAGTTGCATAGCTTTAGCCTATATTTTACCATTTGGTGCTTAAATCATGTTTCATAGTTTTGGTTTTTAGATGGTACGTTAGTGTGTGCGCCCTTTTTATTTTCCATAACTCGTCTACTTGTGTTGACCTCATTGTGACGTCCAGTGCAGTAGTATACTTATTTAAAGTTTATTTGTAATTCTTAAAAATCTCTCTGTTTTCAGCTACAAAAAGGCACGGAACTATTGATACCAACCCTGGCCTTCCACCACGACCCTCAGTACTACCCTGATCCTGAGAAGTTCGACCCTGTACGTTTCTCCGAAGAAAATAAACACAAGATCAATCCGATGACGTACATGCCTTTTGGAATCGGACCAAGGAATTGCTTAGGTAAGAAACTGGTAAATTTATATCTCATTAATCCAGATTATGATAAATCAATAAATTAATATACGCAGAATTTTAAAAACTTTGTTTATGACAACAATAGATATGGAAAGCTTTTTGTTGAGGTGAATAATCATGCTGTTAGATAATTTACTTAAGTGAGGATCATTTCCTTGTCCTGTACTAATTTATATGAAGTTGGCGTTGCCTGTAACATCTTCTACTATACTCTCTATAAGTCCTCATCCTAGTACAATAGTCACTCTTATAAATATTTACTTAAGTCAAACACACAGACAGCAAAACTTAAATATGCTGCTGACTGGTAGAAGAGCCTCAGGGCTTGCAGTCTCGACATAGTTACTGATCGCCTACAGACCGAATTCGCTCTATAAGTCCTAACGATTTGAAAATACCGTCATTTGGTAGTCTCTACATTCAAAGCCGAATATAATCGCTACGAGTTGCAAATGTCCAATAACTGAACTTTTTCCTAAGCTTTTGCGAATCTAGCGTCGAATTTTGACAGCCCGCTAAGCGTATCCATATTATTCGGTAGAAATTACTGATATTGCTCTCTATGCAATGTCGAGACTGCGGGCCCAGATCGTGGAAAATAGCATCCTATTCCAAATGTTAAAGTCTTGAATTATTATTTTCCATTTCCAGGATCAAGATTTGCTCTCTGTGAGGTAAAGGTGATGGCGTACCAGCTTCTACGGCATATAGAGCTGTCTCCTTGTGAAAAGACCTGCATCCCTGCTAAGCTGTGTCCCGACAACTTTAACCTGAGGCTGCAGGGAGGACACTGGCTTAGGTTAAGACTGACGAAGTAGAACCTACTGTACTGATTGGATTTTTTTTTAATGTATAAATATAATTTATTTAAATAAAAAATATCAGAATAATTTTGATAGAAACAGATTTATATTGTTGGATATTTCCTTGTTAGCTTGTCTGCTTCAAACTCTGATAAATCAGTGTGTCTGATACTTGAAGATTATCCCAAAAGGCTGTTGAAGCAGAGATCTGAAAATGACAGTGGTTACAGTTGTGACGATAAACTCATTGCAGGCCTTAGGGCAGCGCCTTGAGGCACTCAGAACACCTCAGAACAGACCACGGCGATAAAAGACTCATGCTTAAGAAACGATAAAAACGATTGTCCAAGCAATTGGCTAATCTCTCTAAATTTGTTCGAAAGAGTCACCGCGGCCCTGGAACGCATAACCTTTAGAAGGAACCGGATGCGTTTTAGTCAGTAAGAGTCTGACACGCCCTTCCGCTCCACCCAGAGCGGAAGAAGTCATTTGATGATTTCCCATCCTTAAAAGCAATTGCCTAATGTAATCATGTAGATGTAGTTATGTTATAGCTGCATCATTACGATCGCACCCAAAGTGAGTTGGTCAGTGAACCAGGTAACACGTTCAAACTGGGTTTTAAAGTAGCATTTTTGACATACAGTGAAAGCTTAAGTTTGCCGGGGGCTAAACATTTGAAGTAAGTATTTTGACTTTTGTTTTCGTATCCCTTGTCTACTGTAAACATTGAAGTTTCATAAAGCAAAGAATTATTATATGAAATCTTAGGCTTTGATAAAAGTAGATACTAAAGATTTTCTGTAAATAAATTTGAAAAAAGATGCTGATAATGCTATAGCTACTTCCCAGTTAAAATTGTGTATACAAATTGAACTTCTGCCTGTCAGCTGCAGCTTTGTCACAAAAAAAGGAAAATATTTGATTGTACAGTTTACTGGTAACTTTTTATGAGCCGTCTAGGTCAATTATTTTAATTAAAAACTTAATTTACATAGGACTAGAATTTCTGAATGCAAATGCTTGACTGGTTTATGATAATCCCAAAATCGCTTCATGTTTGCCTATTATATTCGAAGAACTCCCTCAATTTCTCATAGATCACACCAACATTGCTCGATTTTAATAAAAGTGACAAATACAAAAGTTTATAGAATGTAAATCCTTTCAATTGAAACACGAATTCAGACATGGGAGACAAAACGTGACAATGACGAGGTTCCATAGCCTTTAATTTAAACTAGTTTCTGTTAGCCGCTTCGCCCTCGTGTATATCGGAAATTATCCCAAAGGAACATACTAATACTACTTTTTATCCCGAGATAAAAAGTAGCATTTGCTATTCCACAAAAATCATCAACAATCGTCTCTGTGCCAAATTTACAACAACAACAACACAAACAGCAGCAACAACATTTTTGTTCTTTTCATGTAGATCCGTGTAGCCATTCTGTCTTGATTGAGTAACATCCATCCATCTACCCATACATCCAAGCTTTCGCATTTTTGATAGTACTAAGATTACATATTACGGGTTGACGTCAAGGACCTCACCACGTTCTACTCTAACGATGTGATTGCCACGTGTGCCTTCAGTCTGAAGGTAGACTCTCAAACTGAGTTCACGTTCGATCAATTGCTGGCTGATGCTCTTCTTTATGAAGAATGTGCCTGATCTTTTGAAGGTAAGTTATGAGCTACTACTTAAATGATGACCTGGTGACCGCGGGAATCCGCTGGATGCGAGACTCACTGGATCGGTCGTTCTGGTGACTCTTGGGAGGCTTATGTCCAACAGTGCACGTATTTCTACTGAAATAATGATGATGATTATTTACATCTAATTTTAGAAATTAGCAACCACTTTTTTCACAACGAGCTCTATAAAACACTCAAGGGTCAATATGGTTATTTTCGGAGAGAGAAGTTACTAAGAAGCATGCAAAAATTGTAAAAAATTTTTAGTTTCAAAATAATAAATTTATGTTGCTCTCATACACCTTTTAGGTTCATAAAAAATTACAAGTACCTTTTATGAGTTCTAACAGATTTTAAACTGGGACCTGATTCCCAAAGAATCCTAGATTTTCTTCAAAATATTGGTGTTTACATTCTGAGACCTGATATGATCCATCTGCTTATGAATCCAATATGAACCTTTAAAACAACATCGTATCGAAATCCTTGTATATAAATAACAAAACAGAAGAATCTGATACACTTTCAGTCAAATATATCGTATCTCATGATGATGTCAGATACAATGACTCTGCAAGGGGATTCGCAACCGCTGAAGAATCTTTAGTGGGACAAAAAGAACTAACCAGAGGTCATGAAATTATGAATACCGATCAAACAAACGGTTGTTATTAAACCTTTATTTATCATGAAACTTACATCTTGTAGTCTGGACTGATGAAGGCCTGGTCAAACAAGTGTTTCTATTCTTTGTTACTGGCTTTGAATCTGTATCTAAAACAACGTAATTTAAAACAAGCTTAATAACAAGATAATTAATGCACATGACTAAACGCTCACCAGAACCATAGTACTGCCTTGAATTATTACTTATATCTAATTTTAAACATTAATATTGCAAATAAAGAATAAATTAAACACATTAAGAAATTATTAAAACTTAAAAAGTGGATTAATAACAATGACAATAGATCAAATATTAAAACTAAAACTGCACAACAATCCGATCGCCTGTATGCCTTTCGGTCTTGGACCTAGAAATTGCATTGGTAAAATAATGGAGACTGTATTGTAAATGTGTGGGTCTTCTCTGTAAATAATAAAAATCGATTTGTGGATGGATGACCATCCATTACATAACCTTTCTTGTCAATATAGTTTGGAACAGGCTCGGCAGATTGATTGTTTTTAGAGTTCCAAACATCCGTAAGAAACGAAAAGCTCGGGTGTCGGTCTGTCTGTCCTTACCCAAACCCTCACTTTTTGGGGGGAAAAGTTTTTCAAACTGTACCGTGTGACATTTCAAATGAAAGGGCTTATTGCGAGGGTTTCTTTATAATAAAAAAAAAAAAAACGTTTGTAAGTCCGACTCCCTTGGCCAGTTTATTTAATCGGCTCCATCATAATCATCTGCAGCCTTATTATCTCACTGAAAATCATTAATTATATAGTTTATGCCTTTAAATCGAAGAAGATTAAGTCTTCCCTTTTGCAGTTTTTCTTTATATCATCATATTATTGTAATCTTTGTCCAGTTCAATCTATTCTGATTACAGTTTCAAGATTTGCTCTTTGCAAGTTGAAGGTGATGGTGTACCAGCTTCTACGGGATATATAGAACTGTCTCCTTGAGAGAAGACCTGAATCCCTGCTAAGCTGTGTCCCGACTACTTTAACCTCAGACTGCAGGGAGGACAATAGCTTAGGTATAGACTGAGAAAGTAGAAACGGATCTTGCTTGATCTTGTATATTTTTCATAAAATTGTTTATTCAACAATATAAGCATTTAAGAAAAGTTAATACCTTCTTTACTACTCATTAATTCAAAATATGGGCTGATCAACAAAAACTCAAAAAAGTTTTATTTGCATTCAAATTGAAAAACTTGTCATTTTAGAGATAGAAACTTCATTTGGGGATCAACTCATTGAGTATTCAAAAGTGCCTTTAAATAAATGCCTTGAGTTTGAGTTTAAGAACAACCTTATGATTAAATTAATGCTCATCACTTTGTTCTTCCATAAGACACTCACCCTCTTTTATAATTTTGTCATTGTCCTAACCATTCTAGCCCACTTACCTTGCCGAACTCAAAATTGACGCCATGGTTTACCAAAAATAACTACTCAAAATTATTCATATCATGAATAGAATTAAGACGGGGCGCGCTAGGGCCAGAGCCTGCCAGGGTTGCGGAATTTGTTCGAAAGAGTCACCGCGGCCCTGGAACGCAAAGAGCTTTAGAAGGAACGCGGATGGGTTATAGTCAGTAGGAGTCTGACATTCCCTTCCGCTCCACCCAGAGCGGAAGAAGAAATTTGATGATTTCCCATCCTTAAAAAAAAAAAACTATCATTTATGTCAATCTCTTTGTTAAACTGTTTTAAAATATGCGTGTGTGTTTGTGATAAAAAAACAACGTTTGTTACAGGTGACCAAGCCGGCCGAATTCATTACTGGAGTTAATTGCCACGGAAAATTATACCGGTCAATTACGTCACTAAGGTATACTTTTAATTCTGGGTGGACTTGATAGAAAATATGATCTTGATTATGCACGTAAATGATGTGAAGGTAGATAAAAGGATTATATTATGTCACCAGAGAAGTATTATGAATGAATTTGATAGAATGCAGTAAAGCAAGGAATGGAGTGAGAGTACCTATGCTACAAATTAAAGACTTACCTGCACTGTTCTAATAGAAAATCAGAACCAGATCTAGTGAATGACTGAAAACCTAACGCATTGTTAGCAGCAATCAGTTGCAAGAACTGGTCTATTTTCCTGATGCTGTAGCTGGTTGCAGCAATTTTAATTTTACTAGATAAACAGCATTTATATAGTATATCTACATGTCTGCATATCTTCCCAACTTGCATAACTTTTGTAAATTAGTTTATTTTGTTTTTCTGGTATGCGCCGTGCTTGTCGCAAATAAACTCTTTTTCTTTCTTTCTTTCTTACTAAACCAGGGATTTTACAAAATTCTTCTCTTTTATCTACGGAACAGAACATTTTTTTTTAACTGACTTCTTCAATTTCCTTCTTCGTCTCCCTTATCATCACCGTACCTAATTTCTTGGCTCTTCCTCCATTCATACTTTTAACTTCCTTTCGTTTCTTATTCGACATTGCATGCCCATACAATGTCAGGCAATTACCATACATTCTCTAAAAACTAAAGCCCCCGTCGATCAAAGTAATGCACCAAAATTATTCCAGAATGTCTGCTTTTATTTTGGCTGCTGATTAACTTAAAACTTCCGCTGGCGGCCGGCAGTCTGGTATATTTTCGAATTTATTATGTAAATTAGCGGTCCACTGTTGCAGCTAATCCGGTTGCTGCTTTGTTTTCTCTTACATTATTCATTTGTTTTCATTGCGCTAATGACCCCTTGATGACAGTCTTACAAATGGGTTTTGAGAAAATAGTGCAAAGAGAATTTCAGCTTGTATCGTACAGAACAAAACTTATTTTTATTAAAGCAAACGATTATTGCGGTTGCTCATTGCCCGTTAGCGATTGCATACCACTATTATTGTTTTGATCTTTATATCTTTATCCTCATACTTGGCGCAAATAATCACTTTTATTTCTTTCTTTTCTATATTGTTCACTACGGGATTCATCATCGTTTAGTTCGTGGTCCCAAATTTCCCATTTTTTTTTCCATTATAACTTGGTCAGCACATTAAAGTTGAAAAATAATGTACCTACCTAATACTATTTTACCATAATGTGGCTAACATCTAAACCCGAATTAAGCCTGGGGAGTAATATATTTGAATAAGTTCACATCTGCGACAAAATTTACGATTCCCTGTACATTACTGGAACTCTAAACAAGCAGTCACGAGTAATTCTTCTGAATACATTACTGCAAGTGCCACAGTCCAGACTTGCAAGGTCATTTTTTGTTGGCGCACTGTTTAAAAGTGGTATTTTTTGTGCGCTTCGTCGTTTAGCATGTGGTGGGTTGTACACAGTGTGTTACTGCGCCGCGACAGATTATTTATTAATCGCGCGGGGGACGTCACAGGCAGAATGACGCGTGTCACTCGCGTGGGCCACGCGTGGTCGACGATGGAGCATGTTGGGAACTGGAGCGAATCGTGTGCAGGGAGTTTTACATGAGGGAGATTATAAGAAATATGACGACGACGTAAATATTAGATTGGCTGACCTTTACATGGTCTGGGTGATCACTGCTACATACTGGACCATTATCTGAATGCGGAGATCATGACAAATATAGCAATGAGAGCATATTAGGCCCAACCCAACGCTCAACACAAATTGACATTGTATAAGTGACAAATATTGTCAAAAATAAATTTGACAATGTTTGTCGCTTCTACAATGAAATATCTCATGATAGGCTTTTTGACAATTGTAATTTCAGGTAGAAAAGCGTTTTGTCGGCCCCTTTTTATATGGTAAAAACTGAAATCATTCCCGAAATATAATGTTCATATCAAAATTTCCTAACTTGGGGCATCCGCACAGCGTTAATGTTACGTCGTACGTTGTCACCGAACACAAATTCGTGGCTAGTGACAATTCATGTCGTACTGCAGGCTGTCGACGACTTTGGGAAAGAATTTAATGTTTGTGAATATCCAGACCTACAGTTTAGTCATGACACGTTTCTAGCGACTTACTCCTTATTGATTGATCTAGCAATTTTCATTGAGTAAGAAGCGACTTTGGATTTCCTAAAATTCCTACGGGAACTGGAAAAAAACAAGAAATGCGCGTACGAAGTCCCGGGCAAAAGCTAGTTTCATATAAATCGCTCTACGAATATATTATCTGTCTGTAGGAAACTTTATATAAAAGTGAATGGACTATAAAAGTTCATCCGTTATTATTCTGTCTTTTGAATTATTATTTCTAGTGCTGTAGTCTGTAAGAACGTGGGAACCAGAAAAGAAAAAAAAATATTTTACATTTGAAGTAGTACAATTCATATAGGTATGTCACCGGAAAATTGCAGACTCCGTAAGATTGCAATAAATGTTGGTTAGATTATAATTTCGAGATATAAAATGAAAAAATAGTTTTTTATGCAATAAATACCATCCAAATTCAACAGTTTCCAATATATCCGTTTCATATTTAGAAAAAATAGTTCACAATTTTGGGCGATATTTTACAATCTAACGGCGTTTGCCATTTTCCAGTGACATATATACACACATAACAATGATGAAATTAATTCAGCTGTGACAAGCTTTTATCTCTTCACCATCCATCGAATACCAAAAACACCACCAAACTAAAACAGTCACACTTTATTAAAACACAATCTTCCCAGCATCCCATTTACAAACCCTTCAGACGTCATCCGATGTCCCTTTAAACAAATGAAACACAATGGACCATAAGAACGACGTCAATAGGCGTTGAGGGTCCGTTTATCGTGGCCAGCACTGTAGCCAAGTCCAATGAGCATACGTCACGAGACTCATTAGACGAAGGAACTTTGCCACCGAACTGACACGAGGCAGATAGGTACAGAAGGTCAACTCCGTGTAATCAGTGAAAACGCACGCAAACGCGGTTAATCTGTGAGTTTGTGAGTAAAGTGCACTCAAAAATCATTTCCAAATTCAAAATGTCTTAGTAAAAATAATAAACAATGTCTATTGACATTTCACAACGTCACGTGTGACATGTTTATGAATTCCCTGAGTATTTTATTACAAGACCAGTGTCTTCCCCACTTCCTCTAAATTTTGGATAACATCTTTTGTAATATTCGAATAAACTTTGGACATTGGCTGTTTTTTTTTAGTGTTTATTTTTTTTCTTTAACCAGCAATGAGACAACAAAGGCTGATAAAAAATCTTTCTACTTTTAAAACAAATCCCCCGAACAAAGAGTCAAAACCAATTATCGTATGGTCCGGATGGCAGGCCAAAAACGGGCGGAACTACACGAATGGATGGTTGGATGTGGATGGCTACTGGCCACCGCCATCCAATGAGGTCGTTCGGGATCGTCATTCGAAGGCGTCTATGTGTGGGAGCGCCTGTTTTCGCTGGTTATGTGGAATCGACCTTCTGTACCTGTTTATACTGTGAAACTTCGCCACCAAGCTGCCGAGATAAAGTTTGTATATCGCTCCACTGATTAAAGGCACGTTATTTATTTCCCATTCTTTGTTTTGTTGATTGTTTATTTGTATGGCGTTGGCGGGTAAAGTACTTGCAGTTAGTTAGCAAATTAATGGTTAGTTTCGCTGAATGAAGAGTTAATTCAGTGAAACTAACCATTAATTTGCTGCTGCTACTTTGGCTTTAAGTTAATCAATGTTTATTTACATGGAAAAATTGAATATCTTATTAGAAGAAAGCAAGTTTGCAAAATTTAAAAGCAGCTTCGTGCAAATGCAGATGATGTTATTGATTGAAGTTTAGATCCCACTTTTATGAAAGAATTGGTTGCCTGCGGTAGGTGTCAGCAATAAGACAGTCACTGTGCTCATCGAATTAGGTTTGTGGGAAAGGTTGTGTAACTATTTTTGGTGTACAATAGACTAGGTATATTAAATCAATAATTTTATTCAATAATCTATTATTCCTATCCTACTATCTAAAGCCGATGGATGCGAGACGCTCGGCACCGGTTGTTGTGGCGACACTTGGGGGAGTACTGTGTACCTGAAAGTACTTTTATTTTATTATTTTCTTTGACTTGAATGTGCCCTGGTGGTTGGAAGTGTCATGCTCACTCAAAAGTCTAGCTGATGGTGGCGCATGTGTTGGATCATTTGGCTCCCTTCAATACGGTTGAGCCGAATGGTGCAGACGCGTGCGTCATGTTCGTGAACGGACGCCGTCAGTTGAGACTGGTCATCTCTCAGCTGCCATGGTTTATTTTAATGATTTGTTATTTGAATCGTTGTTTTCCTACTCCGGACGCTTTTATCGTGTATTTTTATATCTATATTGTTCTCACATATATGTATGTTTAATTTAAACAAGAATGATGTAACCAAAACATTGTAAAACAAAAATGATTTAAAAGAGTGTCCGTGGAGTTTCTTCCACGTTCTTCTCCATAGAGATCTACGCTTTGGAACGTGTAAATAGCTTCATCTCTTTTGACTGATCAACCTTGACAATTCAAAAGTGCCTGTAAATGGTTAATTGAAATAAATAATTTGAGTTTGAGTTTGATATGATGATGATGGCCATCGAAAGTGCTTTGTGGCATCAAAATGCATATATAAACAACTGCCATGTAAAACAGCCTGCCATTCAGTATGATTTTAATGCCTGACGATGTTCTAACTTCAATATTAGCGTACAAATCCGCGGAGGCACACAAACATAGAATAATAAAAGTGTAGGAACAACTTTGTGGAAACAGCCGGTTTACGATGCGAGACCTTAGCCACACACGGGGATGGAGAACGTCTAGCGTTTTGTAGGACAAACCTTTGCTCAAAACAATCAACTTCTGAAAGTAAGAACGATGGCGAACCCCGAAAACCAGCCAAGCGCGTGCAAATAATATTTTCGTTACGTATGGTAAAGAAAATATTAATTGCACGCGAGCATTTGAAATCCCTAAAATAAGACCTTTCATTGATATATCATACAGTACATAACAGTTGGAAACACTTTTTTTTTAATTTTCTAATTGTACCCTCAAAAAATTGCCCTCCATTTTCAAAATTTTATACTTCTATATATTTTATACTTGGGTCCCAGAAGCTTATAAGTGAACCAAATTTCGACCAAATCCGTCCACTACATTTGGAGAAAATCGGCTGTGACAGACGGACAGACAGCCAGCCAGACAGACAGACATCCAAGTGATCCTATAAGGGTTCCGTTCGTCCATACAGAGGTTCGGAACCCTAAAAAGCGTCCATGGCATGAAACTCTACGAGTCCCGGAGAATTTCGTCAGCTTTCTGATTTCCGCAACGAGAGGTAAGCATAATCTTCGTAGGTTCTAACACCTCGGATGACATAATTGGCAACTTATCAGGACAGCAAATAAACTGTTTAGCCGCACGTAACTCGGTTTTGTGAACAAGTTATGCCCTGTTGCCATGGCAATAAAACTGAGTGACGCTCTGTTGCTGTGGTTTACTTTAAAACAGTTATAAATGCGGTGTTTCCTTTTTTGAATAACGCCTCACCATTGGTTCAAACTCTCATAGAATGTCCCTGACTTTAGTGACATAATCCTTGTATTTTTTCAGCGTTAACGCAGAGATGTAGTAATAGTATCTATTATACGATTTTTACCATTGATTTATAAATTCCTTATTATTTTGTTAAATATTATTATAGTTTTAGTAAATGTTGTGCACGTCTGTAATAATTGACATAAACACTAGAATAAGACCTTATTCAATTTAATATTTCCATGTTTGTGTTGTTGATGTGCCATTAATAAATAGTAGAAACCAATGGTAGACTATTTTGTGTACCTACTTTTAATTTGAAGGACTATGCGCAAATGAGGCACACTAGTGTGTGAATTTAAATTCGAACTGTTGCAGTGTCTAAACAAAGTGACTGAATGCTGGTAGAAGTACTTAGAAGTTAATCTATAGGTATTATGCGTTCTAGGATTTAGAGCGAAATCATTAAGCCTATGTTTCGAATAGTAATTTCCGTTAGATTTAGTCAGCCAACAGGAGATAATTACACAGCTGCATACATTCTTCAGGTGTGTGTTAAAAGTACACTTTGTAAACAAGCATATTACAAATTAGAAGATTACATTCAGGATAAGAATGCTTGGAAACAGGCTGGTCCTGCTCCATAGGACAATCAAGGGTGTAGATAAAATCAAACTAGTTGATTTATGAATTAACTTTTAGATATACTGTTTCTTTTTTGTGTTTTTATTTTCTGTTTAATTAATGGTTATTAAGATTATCTGTAAATATGTGAGTACCATTTACCTAAATTTCTTTAGAAAATGAATAAGTTTACCTCTGCTGGTAATACTTTGTTCTTATAAGTAGCATACTCTGGGTGCATCATCCTCATATAATATTAAATTAATTTTTGTAGACCAAATTTTGTAAAATCATTATTTGAAAAGAGTAACTATGGAGTTTATTTTCCGTTCTTTTCCATAAGAATCTACCTTTCCGAATGGACAGTAGAGTCACTTTATTAATGTAATATTATTATTTTACAGAACTGTAAATGATGACGTTCAAAAGTGCCGTTTAATGGCCTAATTGAAATAAACGTTTTGACTTGGACTTTGTACATTTTTTTCTATAAATCTTCTTTAAACTCACCAAGCATGCTCCAGCTACTTCTTCCCCATATCCTCCGCGGTCCGCTAAGTCCGTGGCGCAGTTGATGGGAACTAATGTTGCAAAGCTTTTAGCTTACCCCCCCTCCTCCCGCCCCCCGCACCTGTCCTCATACAATACTCCTCATTACACGTCACATAAAACACTAACGGTTGTTGGAAACTTCTAGAAAAATGTCTTGAAGATGTGGAGTTAGCTAATTAGTTTAAGGGCTGATGTTTGTGGGTTCATGCTTTTAGAGAAGTATTTTTTTCTGTACCTTTTTAGGTTCTTCGGTGGAAAAAAACATTGCAGCTCACTTGTGTACCCCAAAGGGATAGGTAGAAGTGTAGGGGGCTTATTATGTAGATACTACATAAATAAGATGTTTAATTACCGAATCTTTTAGAACATTAATGTTCAGCGGACAGCCCAGTGCCTCAGAAAGTACTTCATGCCACGGTCCCGACAGTCAGGCTGAACAGGCTTCTTCTGGGTAAGCTCGTTTCATCGTCGACTTTGTCTCTGTCATCTATGACCTAAACTAGAGTCAAGAGCAAACTTATATCATTTTTTTTTTAATAACCAATTTACCTATAAAATCAAACAAACCGTAAAAGTGGATTTTTCGCTATAAACGATGCTTATGCGCTAGTGTGTCTAAAGGGGAGCAAAACGAGTGATGTCCATGAGGTAGACCTTGTCCAGGAACTACAACGTTAACCATCTTCCTACCCTTGTTCCATGCTACTTGGGGTTGCTGCTACACATTGTCTGCGTTAATTTTTCCGTGTCAATGGTTACACTGTCATTCGCTTCCTTCTCTTTCATATCATTCGTCACAAAATTCATTCATCTTATCTTCAGTCTCACCCCCCATGCACACATTTTGTGCGTGGATGGAGAGGGAGAGTGTTATGAATTTTACTTCATTCATAACTAGATTTTTCCGCATGAAAATCGGAAATTATTTCAAGAGTACGTTACTCTCGTGATAAAAATCCTATGTTCTTTGTCCTATTTCAAAACATGGTCTACCCGTATGCTAAGTTTAATTCTGTTTTTTTTGATTGAGGAATAGGCCAGCTCTTGACCTTTGTCACGCCTGATGGAAAGCGATCGATGAGGTCTATGATGGAGCGAGTCTGCCCAGAAGATGCCTTAAGGCACTGATACTCCCACGCGCCGACGAAGATGGGAGGGTGGTAGCGAACCAGGCTGACAGTCTTACCACCGCAAGGGAAGGATTGGCCAGTCTAATATGGTTTTAGGTGAGACCTCCCAGGATGCTCCGAGTGCTCGTTATTCAAATATATTCAGCCGTTAAGAAATCAAAAGGTTACAGACATTAGTTACTTCCGCAATCATAATTAAGGATAGGTTTAGTATGGATAAGTTTTTTAGTCGTATGCATTTCATCCCACCTCATCATATACCTTTCTTTTTTTTTATGTCGGGGGGAAATCCTCATGGATGTCTTCCACTCTGGGGCGGGCGGAGGGGTCTGTCAGACTCTTACTGTCTAAAATCACCACGGTGTTCCATCTCCCACCTACGTCGGGGATCGCGGGAACAGATGCGACTTCCGTAATCCTCACCTCGCGTCAGCGGGGGGAGTGAGGTGTTTGACTCCCCCCGCTACGTCAAAGACACGGGCACGGGAACACCACGCGCCGCCACTTGGGGTCCGGATGAATGGGGGGCGATGGACATCCCCCAGTCCGCCGCCCCTGGACCCAGTTAGGGGGGCCAGCGGGCAGCGTTTATCCTCCTCCGACGCCCGATGCGCCTGCTGCGGGCTGGGAGAGGGGTCGAGATTTCTCTCTCCCTTTCCACAGCCTCTTTCTGCGCGATAACTGCTTCCCAGAAGGAGACCACCGCGTCCCAGGACTCCTCGCCGCCGACCATAGAACGGACTACGGCCGGCAGCGAAAGGTCTCTGCTTACCACAGAGATGAGGGCACGGCGCGGCTCCTCCCAAGCGGCAAACTCTGCCAGCGTATGCCGCGCCGTGTCCTCCCACCTCATCTCATGCCTATGTTTAGATAGACGACTTCCTTTCTGTCACCGACGCTACTTTTAATTAACACTTATTTATCACTTTACATTCAACTCATCCATCTCAACACTTTATTTATAACCATCTATAATGACAGTTTTATTGCAGACGTTCAAAGGAAGTGGTGAACCGACAGGTCACTTAGCAACTGTCCGTAAGTCACCTGATAAGATTACAATATTTTCCATTCGGTATTATTAAAAATGCTATCATTAAATTGCCAGTGATAAACTTCTTTGAGAAATTAAATAAATACGAGCGCTCAAGGATATACAACATTCAAAATGAAATTTGATTACAGTTTTTATAGAATTTAATTACAGCTGAACATCACAAATATGTAAATGACAAAGTAAGGTATTTTAAATCATTGTTTCACCGACATAAATTGTTTCCAAATATTTACATCGTAGACCACATATTTTCTGAGTACTCGTAAATCTTTTCATTCAAGAGGGCCTGGACAAAGTAAAATCCGATCAGCGATAATGACTGTCAAACAGTGCAGAATGATTGAAAAGTGCTACCGAAATATGACGTGATCTACGCCAAAAATTTGGAATTTCACTGTTTTTTTAGTATTTTACTCAAAATCTAAAGAAAAAGTCAGGCGCAGAAAATATATAATTTAAAAAACTAAAAAAAATACAGAGTTGTGAGTGTTTTAAAATTTGTGATAAACAGAGAGTGTACTAATTGCATGTGACGTCACTCACTAGTATCACCATTGTGAATTTGCGCCATCCAGTTCAACTACAAACGACATTTTGCATGAAAAGGATAGAAGAATATCTTCAAAGGCTTATAAATCCTCTATTTTGCTATCAATTTTATTTATTTTTCACAAATCGTACAATTTTATTTATAGCTTTAAATATCCATTCTTCTCGATTTTTGATAGTTGTCAAAAACACTATTTTGACAATAGTTGTCACTGATTGTCACTGAATGTCACTTTGTCCTTAGTTCAAGAAGTTTTTGCTTAATCTAATTGTTATTTTTAATAATACACTTTAACACATTGAAGCTAATTTAATCGGTTCGTCATTTTCCTTAACCCACACAGTCCCAGTTTCTGCAAAGGTAAAAATTTCCACAACAGCCTTTGCCACAGTCTCCGGCGTCTGCATTGTTACTTCATTTTTCATGACATTTTCAAAATCTTCCTTGTGCCAGTCCCACGAATTACCTGATAGAATTAGGGTATCGGTAAAACCTGGACAAATGGCAATAACCCGTACACCACTCTTTTCATAGTTGTAAGGATGACCCAATGATCTTGTGAACCCTATTACAGCATGTTTCGATGTCTTGTAGAATACTGCCCATGGATTGTACTGGTATCCGTAAATCGAAGCTATATTGTAGATTGTGCCTCCGCGACCTCCTTTGTCCGTTCTCATGTATTCCCAGAACTTCATACTCCACTCCACTAAAGCTACACAGTTGATTACAAGAGTTTGCTTTAGTGAGGCTTCGTTCAAAACTCCTGCATTATTAAAGAGCACGTCCACTTGGTAGTTTTTGAATATTTCTTCAGAAACTTTATCCAAATCTTTGGTAACGTCACATTTCATAAAAACTGCTTTACCTTTGCCGTATGTATCGTTAAGTGTTTTGACAGCATTGACTCCAACGTCTTCAGTGATGTCCAAGATGATCAATGTCTTAGCTCCATTCTTTAGAAACTGGTCTGCGATTTCGTATCCTATGCCTCTTGCTCCTCCAGTCACAACTACTACTTTATCTTTAGGGTCGCGCTCCATGTCGAGTTTAACGTCTGTACAGTGAGCTTGAGTAAACGGAAATGTTGCAAAATTAAGTAGCTAGATAATAAAATATAATCTAGAAAAATATTTGCTTGTCGCTTCGTATCATAAAAAAATTGCTGATAATGATTTCGTAATATTCGTTAAACTGAGATAATTTAAAATATTGCACCGAAAATTCATGTTATGTCGATCAATCACTTTATATTTATTCAGTTCTTTTAATGCAAGATTTTAGTACATTTACTAGTATAGGTCTAATCAGAGTAATGTATGGCGATTGACAGGACACACAAAAAATTTAAACTTTCGCACCTCCAAAGGAAAGGACCGTTTTCTTATTAGGATCACTTCGTTTGCCGTCTATCCGTCTGTATATCTGTGAGTCTGGTGAAGCTCCTTTTCTAAGGATAGCGTGGAGGTATCAAGTTCAAATACGTAAGTCTACGGTTCCTTGGAGATCATACCTCTGACCTCGACTAATGAAATTTGGCAAGAAGCACTGTTCTCACAGCACAAGTAAAGATGTTAAAAAAAAGTTGGGGAGTTAATATGTAGTTTTACTACATTTTATTGCAAATAAAAACTTACATTTGCAGTTGAAATATTGACCGTGACGGATTCAAGTACAAAGTTAAGTTTGTCCTTCAATTCTACTTATTACATCAGAGTAATGTTTGGCACTATCACAGTTTAAAAAAATACTGTTCCCGTAATGAACAAACTATCTAAATACATAGATACATTCTAGTTTGAACCGTACCCTTGGTGCGCCACTTAAAGTAGCACTTGTACGGATTTATTTTTACTTTCGTGAGATAGTAACGACAAGTACCTAATAAGCTATTTAAACAAATCAGTTATTAAATAACCTACTTCGATCTATGCAAAGTCTCCGTGCAATGAACTTGGAATGCTTTATCAGTTTTTACATAACATGTCTGAAAAATAAACAGAAATGTTTAAGCATGTTGCCAGAAAACGATGTGCATTATCGAAGAATGTAGTCGAACACAAATCTGTAAATTATGCTACATTTATTGTTGTGGTTCAAAGTAACCATTATTATGTAGAGTCCAGGCACAGCCAGAAGACGGGCAGACGTAAACATAACAGGGATAGCGAACCTTTATAGGAGACCGTGCATTTTTTTGCAAAAATGAATAGTGGTTTGGCCATGGCGTACGAATAACGAATCTTGCCTTTATAATGGAAAGAAAAACAAATGTTTAATAATTCTAAACATCTCATCCTTTCCTTAATCAGAATGAAAGCTGAACTTGAGTCATCTGGCAATTATTAATTTTGTCGTGCCAGTATTATTTTTGTTCCGTGTTACCTCTGGTACGCCATCCCTGTCGTAGAACATGGCGGGACGAACTAGACAAAACAAACGTAATCTTATTGAAATGTTTAGTACTATTTCAAAATCCTCACACAGTTAAATTTCGCTAGGTAACACTAATTTGTCCTTTCCAAAAATAACTGACTTTTAGTTTTGAGAGATTGATTGGCGGTAGTTTCCATCACAGCTGTTGAATTATGTAACTTAGCAACTGCAGTAATAAATGATTGATCTTTATAGACTAAATTTAAGAGCCAGCATTAGGGTACTCTGCCAGGGTTGCGAAATTTGTTCGAAAGAGTCACCACGGCCCTGGAACGCAAAGGGCTTTAGAAGGAACACGAATGGGTTTTAGTCAGTAAGAGTCTGACACGCCCTTCCGCTCCACCCAGAGCGGAAGAAGTCATTTGATGATTTCCCATCCTTAAAAAAAAAGCATTAGGGTACTAAAATAAAAAAATAAATAAAAGCAATATATAAACAATATTTAATGAATTTCCGAAATGATAATAAGTCACAATAAGGCATGTCGGGTTTCTTAGCACTTCGCAACTTCTACAATAGGCTTACCACCTTCAATGAGCCAAGCTGTCCCACTGTGGGCCTTTTGATAGATGTCCACCGCTGCGTTTCCTACGGATTCCACCTTCTGCCACGCTTGAGCCTTCAGGAATTGGCCGAACTCTTTATCTTGCCCCATATCCCAGGAAGCAGGCTGCTCCGTCAACTTGGTCTCAGTAAATCCAGGACATATAGCTACTACTCTTACACCAGTCCTCTCACAGTTTGCGGTATGTCCCAAAGACTTGGTGAATCCCATTACGGCGAACTTCGAAGCTTGGTAAATTGGCAGAAACTGGTCAACTCTGTAGCCGTATATGGAAGCAAGGTTGATGATTGTACCTCCATTTCCGCCTTTGTCTTTCCTCATGTGGTCCCAGAAGGTGAGTCCCCATTCCACGACTGCAGTGACGTTGATGTCGATGGTCTTTTTCAAGGCGCGGTCGTTGAGGATACCAGCGTTGTTGACGAGGACGTCTACTTTGTAAGTGTCGAAGATCCACTTGGAAACTGTTGATAGGTCTTGTGTGACGTCGCATCTGAGGAATGCTGCTTTGTTGTTTCCGTGTTTGGTTGTTAGTTTTTTCACTGCTTCAGCTCCAAGTTTTTCGTTGATATCGAGGAGGATGGTGATTTTGGCTCCCTTTTGTAGGTACTTGTCAGCAATCTCGTAGCCGATTCCGTCTGCTCCGCCGGTGATAACAACTACTTTGTTTGTAAGACTCGCCATGTTGTGAGTGTGTCGGTTGCACTTTAGCGACTAATAGGTTTACAAACTGGTCGAGGAATTTATAATGCATTGCAATAATGCGATAATTCTTGACAAACAAGCAATTAATTTGTTATTCAGCTCTGTGTTATTTAAAACATTGATAATAACTTGAACTACGCTAGGGACGCATCGTGATGTTTGATCTAGTAGTTATTATCGGTATCTAAATGTTTACTGGTTGGTTTTAAAAGTAAGATAACTTAGATCTAATTCTCATATTAACGACGTCGTTGACGGTGAGTCCCCTTCGTTTTTATCAAAACTTATTTATGCACTTTTTTAATTTTATGACGATCTTTGGTTTTTTCTTGTCGACTCGTTTGGACAGTGTGACGGGCTTCTCTTCCCGAACCAGTTGTCTGTTTGTGTGTTGGAAAAATTACATTCCGAAGTTAATAAAGAAAAAGATAAAAAATTACCATGGCAATTGGTAAATTTTTATCTATATCTAATTGGAATGGCAATGCTTGAGCAAAGAACAAGCCAGCCAAAGTATCGATCATTTGGCGAGATATAACCTTGAAAAGGAAACGCGCACTCGGACCTCACGACCCTGATGAGAGGTGCGCGCTCAGCAGTATTCGATGATGTATGAATCAGGTTATTCCGTAAGATATTGCAGAGCAGCACATTCCGTCGTCTCTGGGAGGACAGGTTGTTGGGTAAATTCGTGTTGGGATAAGCCATTTTCCAAACGTTCAACGCATCTGTCAAACCTGGTACCTCAAAATCAATCAGTGAGGATGATAAAATATTCCTGGTTTATGTATCAGTACTGTGGACCGTGGAGAGGAAGGCCGGTAGACTTACTTATACTCATCATTTTGTGGACGCCGAGGCCACCCATGCGAACGGGAAGTGTGGCTTGCTGACATGCTCGGTCGTCCAAAGCCACATTGAGGATTGATGAAAGTGTGTTTCTAATAATTTGGTCTACTTTTCTCAAAAGATGTGTATGTTTCATAAATGGGAGGAGCGAAGGCTATATGTGAATTTTGGTCCAAAGCAACAGTATCGAATAAGTATAAAGACCGAATGCATGTTAATTTTGAAAAGTTTCCGAGACAAATTTTCTCTGAATTTACTGGACCCATTTTGTTGAAATTTAGTACAAATATGAACATCTAAACTCATAGTATAATGAGGAAAGATTTAATTATTTGTTTAGTAAAAAGATCCAAACATAAAAAAATATACTTCCCTAATTTAACCCTAAAAAAATCTTGCTACTCTATACACACGATATAAAAACTTATCAAAAATCCAGTTTTAAAGATAACCGGCAGACCTGGTTATTTGACTGATAGACCTTGACAATTCAAAAGTGCCTGCAATTTTTAAATATCAATGGCCTGCAATTGTCTATGGAATTGAACATTCAAAATAAAAGATTTCGATTTGATTATAGTAGGCGCCAGATAATCGTGGAATAACGGTCATTGACCCACCTACAATTATTGACATTCACAATTTATTATTGTTGATGCAACTCGTAGGTAATGATGTATAAATCCGAACCAATTTAGTAAATGTGTAAAATAATTTGTATATTTTTCTTTAATACATGCATTTCCTAGTATTGTTTTTGACTTCCTAGGAATTGTATGAAATTTTTAACTGGTTTTAGAAAGAGCACCAAAATTAACATTGCGCCATGGAATTAGTAGACTCCAAATAAAACACAGTAACATTATTGCAATCGTCGCCGTTTTTTATTGTTTTTTTTTCATATTCAAATATAATTGTATAATTTAAAAAAAAAACAAGTTTATACTTAAATAAGTGAAGATATTATGCTTCACTTATTTAAGTATAAACTTGTTTTTAAATAAAATAAAACTTTGAACGCAGATAAAAGGAAGAATAAAATGTTAATTCTTATAAAACATACCATGTCATTAGTAATTAGGTTCGGTCCCCCGACCGACCGACATCTCGTATCCAAATTTAAAACACATTTACTGTTGGTTTAAGGCATAATACACGATTTCCCATCCTTAAATTAAAAAAATTAAAAAAGGCATACTACATATTTTCTGGGAATCCTAACTATAATATAAAAAATGCGAAAGTGAGTTTGCTTGTTATGCTACTCATTGTTGTTTGCTTGTTAAATCACTGAACCGATTTTGATGAATTTTGGTACAGAAAAATGGAGCCTGGGGATTATTATATGCTACTTTATTTGCTAAAATCTATATTGACTCAAGCGAACCCCTGGCTTCGCTTGAGTCAATATAGATTTTAGCAAAAGCTAGTTCTATAAAATTCTGTATAATATCGGATTGCATACATTCCCGATAACACTATCACCGATTACATAAATTTAAGAGGAAGATCAGTAAAATAACAATATTTCTGGTGAGATGAATAACATATTTACAAAGTATACAGATGTAGATATAGTAGACGTGACCTATTAAAGTCATAGAGGTCAAGCTTGGAAATGCAAAAATAAATATGTAACAGATAAATTCAGATATGCTTGAGTAACTTGGGAACAAACACGCTTGTTTGAAAAATTTAATAACCAAGCAACATCTTCCAAATGAGCATTAACATATAGATAAAAATGCGTTTTTTCGTCTACCGAATAACTGAGGGCCAATTCTACAAATTTTCAAGCAACGTTCGCATTCGCAACTCAGTACCATCTGTCAAAAATGTATGAAAATTAAGGCTTTTTTGAAAGTTTGAAACTGCAAATGCTGTTTCTTAAAAATTAGTAGAATTGGCCTTCTGGTTACACACACTCGAAGACCACTTTTAATAGCCTTTTATGTTCACCTTATCATTTCAAGATTTCCTTATCAACTCGACATCTTCTTTAGATTCTAGAGTGTTCTTCAGCTTGCTACACTTGTAAACTACGATGTTAAAAATCTCCACTCCGTAAAGTTCCTTCAAAGAACTTGTATTATTGGTTTACCACCTTCAACCATCCACACGGTTCCACTATCAGCTCCTGCATACACTTCTACTGCTGCCTTGCCAACATCGTCAATCTTTTGCCACGGAAAAGAGTTTGCGAATTTTACTAAGTCTTCAGGCAGTGTTTTTTGAAGTTCTGGTTCCCGTAGATTTAAGGTTAGTCTAGTTTCAGTAAATCCTGGACACAAAGCTACTACACGAACATTAGTTTTTTCAAAATTGTCAATGTGTCCCAAAGATTTTGTAAATCCGTTTACTGCAAATTTTGACGCTTGATAGTCAGGGCAATATGGCATTGGTCTAAATCCAAATATTGATGATATTAATATGATAGTTCCACCATTTCCACCGTTATCCATTCTCATGTGCTCTAGAAACTTCATGGACCACTCTATAACTGCTGTTACGTTTACGTTGATCATTTTTTTTAAATCATTCGAACTTGCAACGCCAGCACTCACAACTAACACATCAACTGTTTTGTAATTTTCAATTACAGTTTTCGTAACTTGTTCTAAATCTGTAGTTACATCACATTTTATGAATTCAACTTTATCTTCCCCATGTTTTTTTCTTAAGTTTTTGCTTGTTTTTGCTCCTTGAACTTCATCTAAATCCAGTAATATAACAGCTTTAGCATCCTGTTGTAGAAACTGGTCAGCTATTCCACATCCAATGCCTTGAGCTCCTCCTGTCACAACCACTACTTTATCCTTAAGCGAATTTTTCATTATTTTAGGTTGAATACAAATAGCGAACTGAACATTGGCAAGAATCAAATATGTTATCATTAGATTAAAATAGAGCAATTCTCTGTGCCTTTGTTTGTTTCCATTATTTTGTTGATTATTTTATTTGCTGCGAGCAAATCAATTGTACCGTCTGCGTAAACAGAGTTTTATCACAGTAGGTAATGTTAACTGTGTTTATATTGAACTTTGTTTACACAAGTTCAAAAATTCATACGTATTTTAGATTCAACAATAAGTCGTTAGTCTATATTTTCGTTCTTTTTCATCTTCTAGTGTCTACCTAACTGTCGTCTAAATCCATTGACGATCATGGCTGCAATGGTTTTTAACCTCTTCCTTGTTCTATGTGCCACATAAGTCACATACATCATAAACATTGACTTAAAAAGTACAAAGCCTTCAGTGAAAATATTCGTCTTGTTATAGTTAACAAGCTCCCACGGAACACTAATTTACATGTAAACCGCTTATAGCGACGGCAGGCGCCAACCATAAACACAAGAGACCAAAAAAGTATAGGTATTGGTAGGCTTAAGTGTGCGGGACAAGTAGACAGAAAGTGACAGTGTACATAGTTTTAGTATATAAGGTTAAATAGTTTTTATATACTTTACTATTTTGTTCATTGTTTTGATAGTTTGATAGTTTTGTTTATCTCTTACTTACCTTAAGCTATTGTTTGTTTTGTACAGTTCATATTTTTCCTAGATAGTTTATCCAATTTAGAATTAGAAAACATATAATTTTAATATGTTAACTTGGAAAAATATCATAAAATGTAAGATTTTATAAAATAGCTCTCGTTACGGTAATGTAACGCAGTACCTAAGCAAACTGTACCGATGCCTAATTTGTCTAGCTCTCGTTACGGTAAAGTAACGTCGTACGTAACCTAATTGCACAAAATATCGACTTCGCGCTGATTGGTTAAAAAGTCCTTTGATCTGATTGGCTGACCAATCACAGGGCCTACATTTTTTAGGCAAAATTTGTATAAATTACGGGCCATTTCGCCGTATCGGTACAGTCGGCGGGTAGCAGTAAAATAAAGAAGAACACTGGAGAAGAAAATAAAGGAAGCTCTTCAAGAAATCTCTCTTCGGGTTTTACTCTTCACCAACCCAGCAAGCGAATGTGCCTATACGGTACATTTAATGGTCCTTCGATAGCCGGATTTACTGTGAAGAATACTGCTTGAAGATTATAGTGCCGCAAGTATTGAAGATTATAGAAGACTGTATCCAGTAACTTCAAGATCGTCGATAGAAGAATCAGCTGACGTCATGCCCGTTACACGCTCCGAGGGGAGGGGCCGCAAGCCGTCGAGTGAACAGAAGCCGTCGTCATCTGAAACCACGCCAGGGACCTCAGCGACCGGCACCAGCACGGAAGCCACGACCGAATCGACACAGACGGGGACGAAGGCCACGGAGACCTCCGAATATACCGCCACCTCCGCGGCGACTGATCCCACCACCGTGACTTCCGCCGCCACCGCCTCGACCGCGGCGACCCCCGCTTCCGCCTCGGCCACGAACGCGCCCCCCGCCTCGCACCCCGCCAGCGCCGCCGCCTCCTCCGTCGCCCCCTCCGCCACGACGACGCTTGTTGCTGGTGGTGCGAAACCGAAACAGCTGATGAAGCCGCCCGCTGCTGTCACCTCCAGAGATGCTCGCCATGAAGCAGAAGACTCGACAGTGAAGCGAGTCATCAAGAACGCCGGTACGTCGAAACCAACCGGCCCACAGTGCCTCCCCCCCCCCTAGCAAGAAGGGGGGAGGGGGGGGATCGACGCATAGCAAGTCGAAACAGATGAAGATAGTGAAAGCGAAAGAAGAGTTGCTCCGTCTTCAAGTGGAATTAGCTGCAGCGCGTCTCGCCGCACTGGAGACGGGGGACACAGATGAAGAAGTTGAAAAGAAGGAGAAGAAGATAACGTCTCCCTCTACTCAGAAGTCAATGCAAAAGTGGACAACTGGTTGGACAACCAGGTGGCTCGTCCCATATTAGCCATCGCCAACGAGCCACATCGCCCTCCAGAAGAACCAACGGCTGTCCACGTCGAGCAACCGAAGCATGAAGAAGCACGTCATGCACCGGCGGGAGGTCAAGGGGACCTAGCCCTCTTAGCTGAAGCCATCACTAGGGCTGTCAGCGCCGCCCAGCGACCCAAGTTCATCGAGCTACCGTTCTTCAGTGGGTCACACCAGGAGTGGCTACCCTTCCGCGCCGCCTACTATGAAACAGAAGCAATGTTCACCGCCGTCGAGAATACGAACAGACTACGGAAAAACTTGAAGGGCAAGGCCAAGGAAGCAGTAGAAGGGTTGCTGATCACAAACGCGCACCCAACAGAAGTCATGAAGACATTGGAGTCCAGATTCGGAAGACCAGAGTCCATAGCCATGTTGGAGATGGAAACGCTTCGAAGTCTGCCGCGCCTCTCCGAGTCACCGAGGGACATTTGCATATTTGCTACGAAGATCTCCAACGTCGTTGCAACATTGAAGACATTGGGTTGTTTCAACTATATGTACAACCCTGAACTAGCGAAGACATTGGTGGACAAGCTGACACCGACACTGCGGTATCGCTACTACGACTTCTCAGCCACACAGCCGCGAGAAGACCCCTGCCTCATCAAGATAGAGAAATTCTTCAAGAGAGAAGCCGAACTGTGCGGACCTTACGCACTGCCTGAACAGGTGGCAGTACAGTCTACCGCCGCACCACAGAAGAAGACGCAGCGGGTCACCAACGTGACTGAGAAGACCAACACGCCGAAGTGCTTCGTGTGCGAGGGAACAAGCCACACCAATGCAACCGAATGTGAAGCATTCAAGAAGATGAATGCCAATACAAGATGGGATACAGCGAAGTCCAAGCGCCTCTGCTTCAGATGCCTGCGATATAGGAGCAAGATTCACAACTGCCGAACGAAGCCGTGTGGTGTCAACAACTGCAAATACTCGCATCACAACCTGCTTCACTACGAGAAGAAGACAGAAAGGGCAGAGAAGACAGAAAATGAAGAGGCAACAGAAGTGATCAATTCGACATGGACAATAAAGAAGCAATCCTATCTGAAGATCCTGCCGGTCCAGGTGAAAGGACCAAAGGGAACAGTCAACACCTTCGCTCTGATGGACGACGGGTCAACAGTCACGCTCGTCGACGACAGCATCGTAACTAGCATCGGAGCAACAGGACCCATAGACCCGCTGAAGATCGAAACCATCAACGAGCTGAAGACGGCAGAATCGACGTCAAGAAGGGTGACTATCGGGCTTAAAGGGATCAACAACAAAGAAGAGAAAATTCAAGCAAGAACAGTCAAGAACTTACAAGTCTCATCTCAACGGGTTTCGCAAGAACTAGTGGAGGGATGCCCGCATCTATCAGACATCAAGGAACATCTTGCATACTCCAACGCCAAGCCACAAGTCCTCATCGGTCAAGACAATTGGCATCTTCTGCTGACCGAAGAAACCCGAAAAGGCGACAAGAACCACCCGGTGGCGTCTCTTACACCGCTTGGATGGGTTCTTCATGGAAGCCAAACAAGATCCTTCGGTCAGAAGATAAACTTCGTGTCTCATATGAAAGAAGACTCAGAAGATGACCTCGAGGACCTAGTGAAGAAGTACTTCGAGATGGACGCCCTCTGCATTAATCCGAAGAGACCGAAGACCGATCCAGAAGAAAAGGCGCTTCAAATATTGGAACAGAAGACTGAGAAGATTAAAGCAGCCAGATACCAGACCGGCCTTCTCTGGAACAAAGAAGATGTTAAGTTCCCCGATAACTACGACAACTCGTTGAAAAGACTCTTCAATATAGAGAAGAAGATTGACCGTGATCCAGCCCTGAAGAAAAGATATGTCGAACAAATGGACGCCCTTATAGAAAAAGGATACGCCGAGCCTGCGCCGCTTCAGAAGACACCACAGAAGACGTGGTACCTGCCTCATTTCGCTGTCATCAATCCTATGAAGCCGGACAAACTCCGAGTTGTGCACGACGCCGCAGCCAAGACCAAGGGAGTAGCACTCAACGATATGCTGCTCAAAGGTCCAGATCTACTCCAGTCATTACCAGGCGTCGTCATGCGCTTTCGGCAGCACCTCATCGGAGTGACAGCGGATATAAAGGAGATGTTCATGCAGGTCAAGTTACGAACAGAAGATGCACTGCGGTACCTGTGGCGTGGGGATCGCCGCGACAACCGACCTCCGGAAGAATACAGAATGACTTCGCTGATTTTCGGAGCATCGAGTTCGCCATCCACAGCGATATATGTGAAGAACTTGAATGCGAAGCAACACGAGAAGACTCATCCGGAAGCCGCAGCTGCAATCGTAGAGAAGCATTCCGTCGACGCCTACCTTGACAGTTTCAGAAGCTTGGAAGACGCCGAAAGAATAACGAAGAGTGTGCGCGAAGTGCACAGCAAAGCCAGTTTCGAACTAAAGCAATGGAAGTCGAACTCAGCGTCACTCCTAGAAGCACTGGGAGAAGAACACAAAACAGAAGACCTGGAACTATACAGAACAGAAGAGAAAACGGAACGAGTACTAGGAGTCATCTGGAAAATCAACTCGGACGAGCTTACCTTCAACCTCAACTTAGCCAGAATACCTTCGACGTTGATAGAGGGAAAGCAGCCAACGAAACGAGAAGCCTTGCGAATAGTTATGTCGCTCTTCGACCGAAGTCCGACAATCCGAGCGAAGCAACTACTCCAAGAAGTTTGGCGCCGAGGAATAGGGTGGGACGACCGAATCGACGAAGACCTGGCGGAACAATGGGACACGTGGATGGGACACCTGAAGAGTCTCCACGACATGGCAATCCCGCGGCAGTATATACACTACAGTGACGCCGCCTCCCTAGAGCTCCACGTCTTCAGCGACGCCAGCGAATCGGCCTACTCTGCAGTCCTCTTCTGGAGAGCTGTAACATCGGACGGCGAAGTCGGCATATCACTCATCATGGCCAAGGCTAAGGTGGCACCCTTGAAGTTGACTTCGATCCCGAGATTGGAACTGCAAGCAGCGGTCATGGGAACCAGACTTGCCGAGACAGTTATAGAAGAACACGAGAGGAAACCCGACCGAAAAGTGTTCTGGACCGATAGCAAGACAGTACTCACATGGATAAGGACAGGGTCACGTTCCTACAAACCGTACGTGGCTCATCGTCTAGCAGCAATCGAAGAAAGTTCCAAGGTCAACGACTGGCGCTGGGTTCCGACGAAACAGAACGTAGCCGACGATGCAACACGAGATGTACCAGCCGCCTTTAACAGAAATCATCGATGGTACAAAGGGCCGGACTTCTTATACTTGACTAAAGACTCCTGGCCTACAGAAACCGCAAGGACAACACCAGAAGAACCTTCCGACGAGGAGAAGACGCATCACTTGACCGACAGAAGAAGACTGAAGCTTGCAGAGGGACTGCCTGATCCGGTGAAATTCTCCAACTGGGACCGCCTTCGATATTCAACAGCACGCGTTCTGCAGTTCATCGAGCTCTGTAGAACTCCTAGACAGAAGGTCAACTACCGAAGAACTAAGAAGAACAAAGAAGCAGACCCCACCTGGAAGAGAAACAAGCCAACTGCAGCAAAACAACAGGCGCCCAAAGCATTGAAGAAATCGTCGCTCAAGCTGATCCCAGTCACAGCCGAGCTCCTCAAGAAAGCTGAAGAGCTACTGATGCGATCCTCACAGGAAGAAGCCTTCGCGGAAGACATTGAAAACTTGAACAGCGGGAAGCCGATCGCCAAAGAAAGCCGCCTGCACCAGCTCAGCGTTGAATCAATAAACGGCTCACTCCGAATCCAGAGCCGTATTCAAGCGGTCAGAGGCATGGATGAAGACTTCAAGAACCCACTAGTAGTCAACGGAGATCACCCTACAGTGAAGCTTTGGATACAGGCAGTACATCGACAGCTACATCACGCCGGCGTAGAGGCTACAGTCAACGAGTGCAGGCAGCAATACTGGGTACTACGATTGCGCCCTACTACACGAACACTCCTGCGAAGATGCCTCTTCTGCCGCATGAAAACTCAAGCACCGCCGCATCCAAGAACCGGGGACCTGCCAGCGTGTCGCTTAGCGCAACACAAGCGACCCTTTACGTTCACCGGGGTCGACTACTTCGGCGCTACCTCAGCGCTGACTACGCAGTAATGGCGATCAGGCGAATGATCGCACGACGAGGCTGCCCGACTGAGATATGGTCGGACAACGGCACCAATTTGAAGGCCGCCGACAAGGAACTTCGACAGGACATCGACGCGGCGACTGCAGAAGAAGCGGCGAAGAGGACAATCTCCTGGCGCTACATACCGCCTGGAGCTCCATTCATGGGCGGCGCTTGGGAGCGAATGGTTCGCTCAGTCAAAACCGCTCTCACAGCGACACTACATGAGCGCCACCCCACCGAAGAAGTCCTCACTACTCTACTGGCCGAGGTGGAGTATACGGTCAACAGTCGTCTGCTGACGCACGTCTCCGTCAGCGCAGAAGATCCCGAGGCCCTGACTCCCAACCATTTTCTCTTGGGGGGTCCTGGACGTGTGCCACAGCCGGGCACATTCACCGAGCAAGACACCATCTCCCGGTCCAGCTGGCGAGCTGCACAGAGGCTCGCAGACGTCTTCTGGCTCCGCTGGGTGAAGGAGTACCTTCCCGAGCTCCAACACCGGCGGGAGCCCCACGGACGAGGCCAACCAGTGAAGCTGAACGACCTCGTGCAGATCATCGACCCGAACCTGCCCCGCAACGTGTGGATCCGAGGACGAATCATCGCGGTGTATCCGGGACCAGACAACATCGTGCGGACGGTGGACGTGCAGACCAAGGGAGGTGTGCTGCGACGGCCGGTGAGGAAGCTGGTGATCCTGCCCCTGCCTACGGACGACGACGTGCCCGCACCGGAACTTAATGCGACGCGGTCGCACGGCGGGAGTGATGTGCGGGACAAGTAGACAGAAAGTGACAGTGTACATAGTTTTAGTGTATAAGGTTAAATAGTTTTATATACTTTACTATTTTGTTCATTGTTTTGATAGTTTGATAGTTTTGTTTATCTCTTACTTACCTTAAGATAGTAGTTTAGATTTAAGTAAGATATATTGTTTGTTTTGTACAGTTCATATTTTTCCTAGATAGTTTATCCAATTTAGAATTAGAAAACATATAATTTTAATATGTTAACTTGGAAAAATATCATGAAAATGTAAGATTTTATAAAATAGCTCTCGTTACGGTAATGTAACGCAGTACCTAAGCAAACTGTACCGATGCCTAATTTGTCTAGCTCTCGTTACGGTAAAGTAACGTCGTACGTAACCTAATTGCACAAAATATCGACTTCGCGCTGATTGGTTAAAAAGTCCTTTGATCTGATTGGCTGACCAATCACAGGGCCTACATTTTTTAGGCAAAATTTGTATAAATTACGGGCCATTTCGCCGTATAGACCGTTTCACTCTTCGCCCGACGCTCGCCCGTGACGGACGTGCCGCTCCCCGCCGCTCGCCCGCTATCGTGTTGTGTTGTGCTCTACATCGTTCCGTCCCGCTTTCGCCGTGACGTCATCTGTGGTCGCTGACTACAACCCTAGATCCGAAGCCGCCTTTTTCAAGGCAGCGGACGATTATCCTGTTTCCGTAACGGAAAAGTCAAAAAACGTAGTGCCCCTTCAGGGAAAAACCACAGTTTCGTGGTCCTTGGTGGGAAACCTTACGGTGCCAACGAAACCAAGGGGGTGTTGACCCAACACACCCGCTGATCCCCTTCAGGGTGAAGCAGTGAATTGGCGTCGGGAGCTAGGTTTTGGCCTTGGGGGATCTCCTAGTCAAACCTAAGTCTTCGAGTTCTCTTCACAGCTACACACCTAGTGTCGGTTGGGTGTGTCTACCCCTTCGCACTAGACCCAAATAGGGCCCGGTTCGCACAATAAGACTGGCGACCGGTTACAAGCTTAGGGCTCACCAATAGGTACTCACCTCCCAGTCTATACCCGACTGGGAGGGTCACACACCCCCGGGCCCATCCACCCGGGGAGCTAGGTTGTTAGGGTTTAGGTCCCTCGTGGGAAATAATCCACCACCATTCCGCGATTTTAGGTCCCCCCACTCATGATGACGGACGCTATAATTTTAGCGTTCGTCAAGGAGGTCCTTTTAAAGGACCCCGAATTCCTCGCCAAATATGGCACAAAACTTGCTGCTATGCAGCAAACACCCAATCCGTCAACCTCGGCTGAAGAGGCTTCCGTCGCTGGTTTCAGCGACGTCCTGGACAGCCCACTATCTCCTCCGCCTGCGGAACAAAACCCGGCCTCAAATTGGGTACCGAAAACGGTACCTAATAACAGAGCCCCAGCCCCCGCGCCTTCCGTGAAACCTAAATCGGCTATTGTCTCCAAGACAATAGACACCGCCGCTACCCCTTCCGCGAAACAAGCTATTGTCCAAAAGACAATAGATGCCGCCGCTGTCCCTTCCGCGAAACCAACTATTGTCTATAAGACAATAGACACCGCCGCCGCCTCGTCATCAAAGACGAAACCGGCTATTGTCCCGAGGACAATAGACGCCGCGCCGACCGCTCCCCAACAGCCCATTGAGCCCTTAATGGACATGGACACGTCAGTGCCGTGCTCCAACCCTCCCTCCGAATCGGAAGAATCATACGACGCCTCTTCCTCTGACGACGGCTATGAAGTCGCCGGTAGAAAGAGGAAGAAGGGTAAATCTTCCCAGACCAGCAGGGCCAAGAAGTCTGTTGCGTCTCCCCCCTCCCCCTCCCCCTCCACCTCCGCTGCCCCCGCCTCACAGGCCAACCGTCCGCGCAGCCCCAACGCCCCCGCATCAGCTTCTCAAAAGAAGCAACGCCCTCCGCCGCCCTTGTACATTCAGGACAAGGCGAAATGGACCGAAGTGTCCAAGATGTGTGTTGTTCGTAAGATCAACTACACAAACGCCAAGGCCTGCCAACTTGGGATCAAAGTAGTCGTTCCGTCAGCAAATGACTACCGCGACCTTGTCCGCGCTCTACGTGAAAGGAACATCTCCTTTCACACTTACTCCCTTCCAGAGGACACGCCCACCCGAGTGGTGATAAAACGTGTCCCCAAGGAAATAAGCACAGAGGACATCAAGGATGACCTCCTCGCCCAATCCATCCCCGTCTCCGCCGTACACCGCTTACACAAAGCGAGAGGAGGAGAATATTACGACATGGTCCTTGTCGTATGCGACCCCACCGAGGGCCATCACCCGATCTTCAAGATAAAATCGGTGTGCTCCCTTACCGGCATCCAAATTGAGAAGCCGAATCGCCCGACTGCAATTGGCCAGTGTCACCGCTGCCAACTATATGGACACTCCCAGCGCAATTGCTATGCGACGCCCAGATGCGTTAAGTGTCTGGGCGAGCATAGCACTAGCGAGTGCGAGCGTCCCAAAGACCGCTCACAATGCGCAGAACCTCCCAGCTGCGTATTATGCGGCCAGTCCGGTCACCCGGCAAATTACAAGGGGTGCCCTAAGGCCCCCAAAATCGCCCCCAAACTGGCTAAGCGCCACAACGCCCGCCAGCAACGCGAATCTCCACCCGAGAGGATTCCCTCCTCGGAAATGCCCGAACGGCTCGCTCCACAGAGACCCTCTCCATGGAACCGGCTGAACCACCAGAAAGCGTTCCCAGCTTTGGTGGCCACTACTTCCCAGCCCATACCAGCGCTAATGGACACGCCCGTCCCAGCGCCGATCCCCGTGCCCGTGACTCCAGTAGTCCCGGCTGCTCCCCTGCCTGCGCTCCAACACACCGCTGCACCCGCAGCAGTGCAGGAGCGCTGCACACTCCCCCTCAACAAGAATAACTGTCCTAACGTGGGTGAAACAATCACCGAAGCGTACTTGTTATTCATGACCCGTGAGGCAAGGTCCATGAGTGCTGAACTCAACAAGTTCAGAGGAAACGATGGACTTTTACATCTATCTCCAGTTCAGGCGAATAAAATCTTTAACGCCTACAGGCCCATCTTGGACCAATTAGACGCAATGGCTGCGATTGATGACTAATTAATGGATAAGCCACGCACTAATTTTAACAGACCCCGATCCCTCAAACTAGGATTCTTTAATGCCAATGGCATTAACAACCAAAGAGACGAGATCGCCAAATTCCTCCGCGACCATCAACTAGACGTCCTCCTCATCCAGGAAACCTTCCTAAAACCCCATCGCAACGACCCTAGAATTGCCAACTACCGTATAGTTCGCAACGATAGGACGCGCTGCCACGGTGGAGGTACCCTGATTTATTATAAAAAGGAGCTGTACTGCATCCCCTTGATTCCTCCTGCCCCCCGCTCGTTACTCGAGTACTCAGCCTGTCGGCTAGGTATGACTGGTCATCAACCGATCACCATCATCTCTGCCTATTACCCACCGCCCTCGACCTCGTCTCCCACGCCTGACGACCCCATCGCACTCAGTAGCGACTTCACCACTCTCTTTGGCTTGAGTGACTCCGTTATATTAGCGGGAGATCTCAACGCCAAACATCCCGCGTGGAATTGCAACACAACCAATGCAAGAGGCAGGGTGGTGTTTAACCTAGGTGCAACCCTCAACTATGACGTCATCGCTCCGATGACGCCTACTCACTTCCCGCACGATCCCAACCAAAGGCCCGATGTTCTCGATGTGGCGTTGCTAAAGAACGTAAACCTCCGTTTGCTATCTATAGAAACGACACACGAGCTCAACTCGGACCACCGTCCAGTGATCATGCACCTAGGCCCCCGCTCGGGTCAGCCCGACCCCGACCAACCTCCCCCGTCTCAAGTGATCACCGACTGGAGGAAAGTAAGCGAAAGGCTGAAATCCACTACGTCGCCTCACCTAGACAACATCCCCGACCACATCGTCTCAGTCGCTGACACGACGGCGGCGATCGACTCGCTTACGGATCACGTTCAATCCGTCCTGAACGAATGTTCAAGGGAGGTTCCAGTGGTGGAAGACCACCGCTGGAAAATGCCGGACGATGTACGGAATCTGATAACCCAGAAGAACGCAGCCATTGCGCGTACAGCGCTTTTCCCTGCGACGCGAACAAAGCTCACATGCGCAACTTACAGCGAGCTGTGAGGAAACGCACTGCTGAGCTGCGTACCGCACGCTGGGACAAGACGCTCAGCGAGCTCGTGCCCACCCATCTCGCCTTTTGGCACCTTCAGAGGAAGTTACGATCCAAAGAAGAGGCCACAATGCCCCCTCTCATCCGCCCCGACAAGAGTGTCGCCTTTGACAACTCGGACAAAGCGGAATGTCTAGCCGACAGTCTAGAGGCCCAATGCTCTCCTAGCTCTCAACCAGTAGACCAAGCTCACCTCGACATGGTGAATGCTGAAGTCGAACGTAGAGCTTCCCTCCCACCAGTCGAAGATCCTGATGATCCTCTGCCCCCCGTCACGCCCGACGAGGTACAGGAGATCATCAAAAGGCTCCAACCTAGGAAAGCCCCAGGCTCCGACGGCATCACCAACAAGGTGTTTAAACTCCTCCCCGCCCAACTAATAGTGCTTATGACTGCCATCTTCAATGGCGCATTAAGCAATAACATGTTCCCCCGAGCATGGAAACAGGCCACCGTTATCGGTATCCCCAAACCAGGCAAGCCCAAGTCTGATCCCGCCAGTTACCGTCCCATCAGTCTACTCAACGTTCTCGGTAAAATCTACGAGAGGCTTATTTATAAGCGGCTCAAGGATTATGCCGAAGCAAAGAGTCTTATCCCCGACGAGCAGTTTGGTTTTCGAACCGAACACTCGTGCATCCAACAAGTTCACCGCATCGTCGAGCATCTAAGCGCTGGTTTCCAGCGTGGCTCGATGACGGGTGCCTTGTTCTTCGACATAGCGAAAGCATTCGACAAAGTATGGCACAATGGCTTAATTTACAAGCTCTACCAACTCGGCGTGCCAGACCGTCTCGTGCTCATCTTGCGAGACTTTTTGTCGAACCGCACCTTCCGCTATCGCATCGAGGGTGCACTCTCGTCCCCTCACCCCATCCGAGCAGGAGTCCCCCAGGGCTCAGTGCTATCCCCCCTAGTCTTTACGCTGTTCACCAGCGATATCCCCAAAAGTAAAAAGGCGCAGTTGGCCCTATTCGCCGACGACACCGCCATTTACTACACCGGTCGCGAACCTGACGCTATCGCTCGCACTCTCCAAACATCTGCAAACATCTTGGGCAGATGGTTCAGGAAATGGAGAATCGAGGTTAACCCCGACAAGAGTCAGGCGGTTCTGTTTACGAAACCGCGGCACAAACCCCCTCCCCCTCGTCCGATCACCATGTATGGCAAGCCGATCCCCTGGGAGAAGCAAGCCAAATACCTGGGGGTCATACTGGACAGCCACCTCACCTTTGCTGAGCACATAAGGCAGGCCCGTTCTCGCGCCGCCTTCGCTCAGGGAAGGCTCCATTATATCACGACCGCCCGTAGCAAATTGTCACTCAAGTGCAAGTTGCGACTCTTCACCGCGGTCATCCGTCCCATCATGACGTACGCTTGCGCCGTCTTTGCACACGCAAAGCCACGTCATCTCCACGGGATGCAGACGCTCCAAAACCGTTTCCTGCGCAAAATCACGGGTGCCCCCTTCTACGTCCGAAATGAGACTCTACATGTAGATCTCAAATTGCCCACCATACAGCAGTTCATGAAACGCATAGCCAAACGTTTCTTCGACACTGCTGTAAATCACCGTAACCCCCTTATCGCATCGGCCGCCCGATACGAACCCTCCCGCATCTCCAAGGTACGCCGACCGAGGCATACCCTCGTCACGCCCGACGACTCTACCACTCTCCTCCAAGAGAGTCGCAAAGAGACCAGCACTCTTCGCAAACCACGACCGCCGTCCTTCCGCCCTCGCCGCCGAGGCCCGCCGCGACGTCCCCGTCAAAATCCGCCCCGACCCTTGCTCGAGCCAGCCCGCGCCGCTGAGCCTGTAGTCTTAAATTCGCCCCTTAATAATAATTTAAAAAGTCAAAAAAGTCAAAAGTCAAAGCATTTATTTCAAATAAACCATTATCAGGTACTTTTGAATTGTCAAAGTCAGTCCGTCTAAAACATGAAGCTATTTGCACGTTCGCAAGCGTAGATCTCTATGGAGAAGAACGTGCAAGAAACTCCACGGACACTCTTTTAAATAATTTTATGTTTACAAAAATCCTGGTTACATAAACTTTGTTGCTTCTATATATGAGAACAATGTAAAGAAAGAAAAAAAAACAATTTATAGTATGAAATATTAAAATGAGGCAGTGGCAACCAAGGGATGACCAGTCTCCACTGACGGCGCCCGTTCACGAACATGACGCGTGCATCAGCACCATTCAGCTCAACCATTTTGAAGGGAACTGAATGATCCGATACACGCGCCACCATCAGCGAGACATTGGAGTAAGCATGACACACCCTCAACTGCCCCTGCTATTTCATGTCAAACAAGGAAACTATCTATTAACATAATGGTCCAGGGTTCTCACATTTACAGAACTTGAAATAAAAATTGCTTCTAAATTATATAAAACTATGAATATCAATCTGAAAATACAGAAAAAGAAAAGTTTATTCCAAACATAATATAAGATTATGCGGAATAGTATTATTATTAGACATAAAAGAGGAAATTCCAGTTCGATCCAGCCCGTCCCTAGCTGTCCTCTCCCCAGCGACGCCCTAAGCCGAGGCCCGTACCCCACAGGGGGTGCCCTTAGCGTGTAGTCGCTTAGTTTGTAAGTTTTTTATAAGCCCTGGCTGGAGGCTTTAATATTATATTAAGGCCACCACAGGCAAGCCCGGTTAAGCAGTTGACAACCTTATAGGTTGAACTGCGAGAAGCCACACAAAAAAAAAAAAAAAAACCGTATAGACCTTTCTCAAACCTTACCATCGAGACCCGAAAATTGCGAACTATCGTATAGTTCGCAACGACAGGACTCGATGTCATAGGGGAGGGACTCTTATCTACTATAAGTCGTCCCTGTACTGCATCCCTATGGATCCGCCCGCCCTCTCTAGACTTGAGGTCTCCGTCTGTCGGCTGGGCATGACAGGCCATCAACCCATCACGGTCATCTCCACTTACGTCCCACCTGCCATCCCGGCGGAGAACACCTCCGCCATAAAAGATGACTTGACCAAACTTTTCGGTATGAGTAACTCCGTCCTTCTGGCGGGGGATCTCAATGCCAAACACCCCTCCTGGAATAGTCACACGAGCAATGCCAGAGGCAGAGCCGTGCTTGATCTATGCGGGCCCCTATGTTTCGATGTCATCGCTCCGATGCATCCTACACACTACCCTCACGATCCCACTCACCGCCCCGACGTACTCGACGTAGCTCTCCTCAAGAATGTCAACTTACGGTTGCATTCTGTGGAAGCGATCGACGAGCTCAACTCGGACCATCGGCCCGTGGTCATGGAGTTCGCTCCTAGATCAGGACCCATGGACCCGCACAACCCCCCCCGACCCGAGTGATCACTGACTGGAGTCGAGTAAGCGAAATGCTGAAAGACACAAAGTCACCTCACTTGGACAAAATCCCCGACCTTATCGAGACCGCCGCCGACACGACGGCTGCGATCGACTCTCTCACAGATCACGTGCAATACGTCTTGAACGAGTGTTCGAGGGAGACTCCGGCGGTGAGCGATCATCGCTGGAAGCTCCCAGACGATGTGCGTGACCTGTTGACGGAGAAGAACGCGGCTGTCCGTGCCTACAGCGCCTTCCCCTGTCAGAATAACAAAGTTCACATGCGCTACTTACAGCGTAAAGTAAGTAATCGCATTAATGAACTGCGCAACGCTGACTGGGATAAGATGCTGGGCGACCTCGAACCCAACCACTTGGCATTCTGGAAACTTCAGAAGAAATTACGATCTGCTGAGGTCACCTCTATGCCACCCCTCACTCGCCCAGATAACACCGTCGCCTTCGATGACGACGAGAAAGCCGAGTGCCTAGCCGACAGCCTGGAGGCTCAATGCACTCCCAGTTCTCTACCAGTAGACCAAGCTCACCTTCGCATGGTGGATGCTGAAGTCGAACGTAGAGCTTCCATCCCCCCCGTCGAGGACCCCGATGACCCCCTGCCCCCCGTCACTCCAGACGAGGTAAAGGAGATCATAGGCAAACTCAAACCCAGGAAAGCCCCTGGGTCCGATGGCATCACCAACAGGGTGATCCGTCTCTTTCCCGCCTCCCTGATGATGTTGATGACCGCCATCTTCAATGGCGCTCTGTCCAACAACATGTTCCCACAATCGTGGAAAGGGGCTACCGTTATCGGTATCCCCAAACCAGGGAAGCCCAAGTCCTCCCCGACCAGCTATCGTCCCATCAGTTTGCTCAGCGGCCTAGGCAAAGTCTACGAGAGACTTATTTATAAGCGACTCAAGGACTATGTCGAGGCCAAGAGCCTGATTCCCCCCGAGCAGTTCGGCTTTAGAGCCAACCATTCGTGCGCCCAACAGGTCTTCCGCATCGTTGAGCATATCAGCGACCGCTTTCAGCGCGGCCAAGTGACGGGAGCCCTGTTCTTCGACGTGGCGAAAGCGTTCGACAAGGTCTGGCACAACGGTCTGATATACAAGTTATATCGACTCGGTGTGCCAGATCGTCTCGTGCTCATCTTACGAGACTATCTGTCGAACCGCACCTTTCGATACCGTATCGAGGGTGCGCTTTCAGCCCCCCATCCCGTTCGCGCCGGAGTGCCCCAGGGCGGTGTGCTCTCGCCTCTAGCGTTCACGCTGTACACTAGCGACATCCCGACCTTCCCCGGGACGCACTTAGCCCTGTTCGCCGACGACACGGCCATTTACCGCTCCGGCAGAAGCGAACAGTGCATAGCTCGAGTCCTCCAACAATCGGCCGACGCCCTAGGCGTCTGGTTCCGAAAGTGGAGGATCGAAGTTAACCCCGAAAAAAGCCAAGCGGTTTTGTTTGACAAAACGCGAGGCCGATTTTCCAGACCCGCTCCCAGCCCGATCACCATGTTTGGTAAGCCGATCCCTTGGGAGAAGCAAGCCAAATATCTAGGTGTGATCCTCGACCGCCATCTTACGTTCGCTGAGCACATAAAGAAGGTACGTTCTCGTGCCTCTTTCGCTCTCGGTAGGCTCCACTCCATGCTGAATGCACGCAGCAAGCTGTCCCTAAGATGCAAACTGCGCATCTTCACGACGTGCATACGCCCCATAATGACGTATGCGTGCGCCACTTTCGCGCACGCAAAGTCGCACCATATCCATAGGATGCAAGTAGTTCAAAATCGATTTCTCCGAAAGGCCACGGGCGCCCCGTGGTTCATTAGGAATGAACGACTCCACGTCGACCTCAAAATCCCGACAGTGAAACAGTTCATGAAACGACTATCGCAGCGTTTCATCGAAACTGCTTCAAAACATCAAAATCCCCTTATCGCATTGGCCACCCGATACACTCCCTCACAGATCAGTAGGATTCGCCGCCCGAGGCATACCCTCGTCGAGCCCGACGACCCCATCACCCAGATTCAAGAGAGCCGTAGGGAAACCACCACTCTTCGAAAACATACACGACACAGACCGCGTTCCGTTTTCCGGCCCCGCCGCCGGGGCCCGTCGCGACGTCCCAGTAATAACCCTCCCCGACCTTTGATTACCGAGCCAGCCCGCGTCGCTGAGCCAGTAGTTTTAAATTCCCCAAATAATGTTACGACCCAGCCTGTCCCTTGCTGTTCCTCCCAAATGACGCCGCTAGCCGAGGTCCTTATCCCGCAGGGGATGCCCTAGCGAGCGGTCATTTAGTTTAGTTTTATTTAGTTTGTAAGCCCTGGCTGGGGGCCTTAGAGTCATTTAAGGCCACCACAGGATAGTCCGGTTAAGCAGTAACCAGCCTTAGTGTGCTGAACTGCGAGTGGTAATCGTCAAAAAAAAAAAAAAAAAAGCCGTATCGGTACAGTCGGCGGGTAGCAGTAAAATAAAGAAGAACACTGGAGAAGAAAATAAAGGAAGCTCTTCAAGAAATCTCTCTTCGGGTTTTACTCTTCACCAACCCAGCAAGCGAATGTGCCTATACGGTACATTAAGTGTGTACTGGGGCTTATGAGACGTAACATGCTGATCCTTTTTAATCAGATTCTCATATTTAATCACTAATACAAAGCTACATATCGCTTAACAAAACTTTTCATTAATTTCTTGAAAAGAGAAACAACAATTTTGATCAAGCGTACCTAATAAGTACATTTCTAGACGATTTCCAACGAAAAAAAGTGTTGATGAAGCCCACACATCCTCCTTTCGCTGTCTCGCTACTTTAGTAGAAGAGGGGATGACAATACAAATAAGTAAACGTTGCAGAACGAGGAAAGGGGTGATGCGTCGCTGATTGTGCAGCGCTTGTGCGCTTGTTTGCTTTAAGCACAAAAATGTCATCGTTTACTGGATTAGGGCTTTGTATTTTGTTGAGCTATACAGGATTCTGTTTTATATTTAGCTGCTAACTTACTCATCGGATTAATGTTTTCAATGGCAGATAAGTGAATTATATTACTTACACAGAACAATTTTCACGAATTTAAAAGAAACCTAATTGAATGCCTAAATATTTTTGCACTGTTGAATTTACTACTCGACGCTGAGCCGAGACTTGAAAATCCAATAGTGCGGATATTTAGACATGTAAGTGAAAACAAACACGGATAGGTACGTAAACATTTCAGATGACCAGCGTCGCGACGTTTCATAAGTAACATTTTAATCCTGTATTCATTAAGCCTCAAGCAATGTGTCGCAGTATATTGAGTAAGTACTACTCAATATACTAAAAGGTAAATAAAAAAAAAGAAATGAAAATAACAAGGAATTATTACTGTCACTTTTAATTGCTACGGATAGATGTCGCTAGCTGTTGTAATGTTGGCATTTTATTTCATCGAATCTTTTTTTTTTCTTAGGCACTGCTTCGTATCGCATGGTAAAAATACCCTGACGTCTCACCTAAATACATAATCCTACATCGCGTTATTAAAATTTTACACGCAATTTAAACACATAGCGCATAGGTACAACAGCCCGGCAACAAACAACGACATCTATCTTCGCTTTTTAATGAAAGTTTACCGGAATTGTCACCCTGAGGCTCTTAACAAAATACAATTCTGTTAACGAATGTGTATGGGAGCCGTTACGTTTGTTGTATGGGAGCCCCCTCTCAATATTTATTTTATTCTGTTTTTTAGTATCTGTTGTTACAGTGGAAACAGAAATACACCATCTGTGAAAATTTCAACTATCTGACTATCACGGTTCATTGGATACAGACTGGACAGGTGGACAGACGGACAGCGAAGTCTTAGTAATAGGGTCCCGTTTTACCCTTTGGGTACGGAACCCTAAAATAACACTACTGAATTGAGAACCTCCTTTTTGGAAGTCGGTTAAAAAAAAGTGACATTTCGACGGCGGGTTGTCAAGCCGATACATTTTAGTCGTTTTGACAATCGCCTTCGCCACGCTACCGCTGTCAGAATGTCACTTGTGTAGAGCCTCTGTTCGTGGCGGAATTTGTTCGAAAGGGTCACCGCGGCCCTGGAACGCAAAAGGCTTTAGAAGGAACACGGATGGGTTTTAGTCAGTAAGAGTCTGACACGCCCTTCTGCTCCACCCAGAGCGAAAGAAGTCATTTGATGATATCCCATCGTTAAAAAAAAAAAGAAATGAGCCTCTGCTCCACATACCTCTATAGCTTCGCCTTATAATTAACGAAACTGATAATAAAATGTGATTGACAAGTCTCAGCCTCACCCGTCTGGAAATCGAGCTCCATACTCATAGAAACTAAAAGTAAGGAATTAAAAAAAAATGTGATGTCTCTGGTATATCTACGTGGTACTAACGTATGGATGGTATTAGATTAACTCCACGCGTGAGAAAAAAAGTTTTGAGTTTTTTTTTTTTATTTATTTATTATATACTTTATTGTACACCTCATTACAAACATAGTAAAAACGTTTAAAAAAAACAAGTGTACAATGGGCGGTCTTATCACACAGGGCAATCTCTTACAGACAACCTTTGGATGGACTGAACGAAAAAAGAAAACACTTAAAGTACATTTTTTGGAAACCGAATGGAACTGAAGGGCTGGTGCTCACACAAGTTATTGTACTATCCACGGCAATCACGATGACATCCTATTCA
Source organism: Mamestra brassicae (assembly GCA_905163435.1). Classification (NCBI taxonomy): domain Eukaryota; kingdom Metazoa; phylum Arthropoda; class Insecta; order Lepidoptera; family Noctuidae; genus Mamestra; species Mamestra brassicae. Next base: position 19,423,235 of record LR990997.1, on the reverse strand, counting down.
TGTACCGTTGGGCGCAGTTTTGTACGTAGAAATTTTTTGAAATTTTTGATTTTTCAATACGTGACTTTTCAAATTTTTGACGTGATTAAATGAAGTTGCCGATAGATTTACTAATATTATCGTTAGTTTATTTCCAACAAATAACTTTTATGATGAGAGTAAATAAAAAAACCGGCCATTTGCGAGACGGACTCGCATGCAAAGGGTTCCGAACGAATCTCATTTTAGTAACATGTTACTTTCAAACTATATTCTTCTTATAAGTTTGTCTCAGTAATTTCGGAGATAAGGGGTCAATTTTCGTCTATTTTCTTGAGTATCTTGGAAGCTATTTATTTTAATATTACAAAAAATATATTTAAGATCCTCATAACAAGCCCTTTCATTTGATATGTCACACGATGCAGTGTGTAATTTTTGTTTTTTAATTTTCCCCCGCGATTACCATGTTATTTTAAGATCATGGATTGTACAACACTGCACGACTCCAGCTCCAGCTCCGGTCTAAAGGATGTTTATGCACCCTCGTTTACACCAAAATCAGAACTGGAACCTGGTTCCTGTTCTACTGACACTAAAGAAGGGGTCATCTTTTCTGGCTGTGAAAAACAATTGTTGTTTGCCACAAACATGAAAATGTCCAAATTGGCAACAAAACCTCCCATCATAAAACAATAATAAGTTAGTGCGTACAAGTGGTGAGAGCTACTGATAAAAATAAGTTCAAACATCCTATTTTATACAACTACCCTCATTAACGTTCGCTATTCTCTAATTAGGTACCTACATTACAGACAATATAATTTTATTGTGACTAGGGCCCCATTTGACTAATGTCATTATTATCTAATTATAACTCAACGGTGATTAACAAGAGAGAGAATAATGAAATCAAAATTATTCTCATCATAAAAGTCATTAGCTGGCTATAAACAAACGATAGTATAATTAAATCTATCGGCAACTACATTTAACCACGTCAAAGATTTGAAAAATCACATATTGCAAATTCCAAATTTGCTACGCGCAAAGCTGCACCCAACGGTACATGAATGGATGTCATCGTGATTGCCGTGTAAGGTACAATAACTCGTGTGAGCACCAGCCCTTCAGTTCCATTCAATTAAAAAAAAATACTTTAAGTGTTTTCTCCCATACAAAAAAAACTCAAAACTTTTTTTCTTACGCGTCGAGCTACCAATACCATCCACACGTTAGTACCACGTAAAAGGAGGTATACGAGAGACATTATTTTTTTTATTCCTGACTTTAAGATTCCATGAGTATGGAGCTCGATTTCCAGACCACTGTGCTCCGGTCCCCTTGTTGTAGGGAGAACTTATTGATTTTTGCTGGACACAATATTAAACAACAAACGAGATAGAAGGTACTGACCGTCACCAGTTTCGATCCTCACATACTGTTTTCAGTCCCTGGTTTCGCTACACCTTTTCTTTTTAAGGGTGTGAAATCATCAAATGACTTCTTCCGCTCTGGGTGGAGCATAAGGGCGTGTCAGACTCTTATTGACTAAAACCCATCCGTGTTCCTTCTAAAGCCCTCTGCTGGTCTTATTTTGTGAAAAAACTCAATAGAGCTTGTAGTGAGCTGTCATTCCATCCGATGCTAAGGATTGACAGCCAGTCAATTCTTTAAACAACCAAAACAGCTGCCATTCCAACTTGAATGGATGGATTGACAGTTAACTTCAAACTAAGGTAGGTACAGTGATCACCTGAGTTTTCACGATGAGTCGTTAACAGAATAAACCAGTTGGTCATACACACACGCTGGTTGTACGAACTACGCATTTTTTCTGAAAACCATCTCTTCACCAATTAAGTCTGCATGTGTCTTTCAAGGGCGTCCTCTCCCAACGTTTCTATTCACATCATCGCCATGTTCGTCTGTCTGTCTGTTTGTCCGTCCGCGGTTTAGTTCAGAGACGCTTAGTGCTAGAAAGCTGAAATATGGTATGGGTATACATATCAATCACGCCTACCAAGTGGTACAATAAAATCTTGAAATTCATTTTTTTTAGGGTGTCCCATGTAAAGTGTACACATAGTGTAGGGTGTCTTTGGATAGGTCATAAATATTGACGGTTTGCTAAAACCATTTTTCCATCCAAGGATCCGTTTGCGAAATATTAAGCTTTAAAGTGCTAATTTCAGAGCCAAGTGTCTCCTTCCTGCCAGCTAAACGGTTGTTTTTGGAGACGTTAAATAAAACATGGTAGTAGCATATATAATGAATTTAAAAGGAAAACTATCACAGCTAAGTAGGCTTTGGAAGTTAACGAGTAACAATCGACCAACTTAAAAAATGGAACTTACACAGTTCCATTTCTAAGTTGGTCTATTAGTTAGTAAGAAAATCTCCTAATGATTCCATAGAAAATGACTTAAAACTAAGTGCATTTGTAACTTTGTAATCTAATAATAGTGATAATAGTGAAGTATTACACTTTATTTTTCTGACATGGTTTAGGAGACGGGTACCTATGGAACCCTACACTGCGTGGTCCGACACGCACTTGGCCGGTTTTATAAATGTAAAATCAGTTCCCTTTATGGTTTTTTATAGCAAAGTTTTGTTCCGGTAAAATTGCTCTTATTAGTAGTAAATAAAATAAGCAAGAAATGTAAAAAATAAATAGAAGAGGAATTGAATTAGGATAGTTTTTCTTGGTGTCAAATATTCCAGGGCGAGTATTAGTTATCGGGATGTTTGCCCGCCCTGGCGTCACTGTCACTCGGCGGCCTTGGACGGAGGTGCAAGTTATAAGCGTAATGTCCAAAACAGTCATTTATGTAAATACTTTTTAAAATGTTTACTTATCTGTGTTTTACCTAAAATCAGACAGCATTTAAAACAAGTGAACAGGCGTCTTTTGGGCTCACTCGCTTAATCGTAGACCTCGTCCATAATTTGCGGAATTTGTTCAATTGCGGAATTTGTTCGAAACTGTCACCGCGGCCCTGGTCAGGCAGTCAGTAAGAGTCTGACAATTCCTTCCACTCCGCCCACAGCGTAAACAGTTACCTATTTATGATGATTTTCAATCTTAAAAAAAAACATTTGTCGGTCGCTCGCAATCTTCAATTGAAAAAGCTATCACATTGATGCTTATAGAAATTCAGTGACTCATCAAAATCCTATCATTTGAAAATTAGCACCTATTTACTGCTTGTAAACTCATTGCTTTATTTTTTTGTCGTTTTATTAAAGTGATTACTTTATTCCTTTTTTTTTCTTCTTTTTTATTATTTGTCACTAATTTTCAAATATATTTACCGTCACCGTAAATTAGACGAGTGGAACCACCAACTACAGGCTCTTATTGTTCAAAAGGAAGTTCCTAATATTGTATTGTAACCACATAAGTTGATGAAATAGTTTTCTCTTTTTTGAAACCAAATAACTTGATTTTATGGCGTTCACAACAGTTTAAATAACCATTACCTTAGAAGTTATACAAAGAAGCGTATTCTAAGTACGGTTTACCCTTACGTAGTGCAGTCAATCTCTGTGGAAGTTTGCACTGAGGGCCATTTTTGCCACTATAGTAGGCGCCAGATAAATGTGGAATAAAGTATATTGACCTTTCCCTAATAAGTGCTCATAGGTACCTGAACAATTAAATATGAATCGTTTTTCATTATTAGACCATGTTAAGGATCACGAGAGATGATGATTCGGGACAGTTTTGTGTCATTAATTCCGTTTTTCAAATTAACAATGTCAATAAATGTAGGTGGGTCAATGACCGATATTCCACGATTATCTGGCGCCTACTATAGTTTATGTTGACAGTACCACAGTTAGATTTGTCAGGGCTGTCAATTGCTACGAGTGAACAGATGACTTACCGGTCGATTCTGTAAACATGTCGAAGTTAAGGCTTGGGTGAAGTGATCACGAGGTGAGCTGTCAATTCATATAATCAAGATGTCACGTGATCACGAAGTGAGCTATCAATCCATAAAATTGAGATGGAATGACAGCTCACCTCGTGATCACTTCACCCAAGCCTTCATTTCGATTTGTTGACAGAATCGACCGGCTGACATGCGTGGCTTTTACAAACCACTGGTGGAAGGGCGACTCGTTATTTGAGGGTTTGTGTTAGTGCCTAACTTTACGTCCAACAAAAACACAACATTTTTATTTTCTTCCACAATCACTTTTCCATTTCTTCGTACCACAGCCATCCCTAACTCACAGCACCGAGATGAAGTTGATAAATGACACGAAGGTAATCCAGCTTGTAATCTCCGCCGGTGCGTCCCGTAATTTTTCACCTTTTTCTATCTTTTAATCCGGAGCCGATCGCGCAATGGATGACGTTCCATACGTTATGAACGCGCGAAAACAGGACTGCGTAATGAGGGGGTCGGTTTACGCAGGTTGGGTGGAAGAGTATCGTAAAGTTTGTTCATTTTATTTTAAGGTGGTTTTTAGCGTATGTAAAAAAAAACCGGGTCATCGCGAGTCAGATTCGCACACCGACAGTTCCGATCGAGTCTTGATTTTTTCCGAGTATACTTACGGAAGTATACTATCTATGAAAGCAAAATAAGATTAGTAGGTAAGATTGGAGAACAAACTTAACTTTGTTGGTAAAAAATGTTCTCCCATACATCAATGTACGTCACGGTCAATTCTTACACCGAAAATATAAATTTGTAGTCGAAAAAAATGTTTTTATGTGATAAAACAATAAATTCAAATTTTCACTTTTTCCTGTACTTGTACTCTAAGATCTATTTTCTTGGCAAATTTCATTAATCTATGCCAACGGGAAGTACCCTATAATGTAGTCGTCCTATAAGTGTCGAAATATACGTTTTTTGCGGAATCTACTGCCCGAATCGTTTTTTACGTTAACTTAAAAGTTTGATTTTTTCACAGCTTCAAAGGACTGGACCTGAAGATATAGTTTAATTTCAACTTGATACCTCCACGTATTTCCGAGAGAAATGGTCTTGAAAACCCTTGACAGACGGACGGATGGACAACAAAGTGATCCTATAAAAAAAGAAGAAATAAAACCCTCAAAACAGGAACTATTTCAACTTATGTACAGTAGTGGCACTACATAGGCAGACTACATGTAACAAGTACCAAGTACCAGCCACCCTTTGGGTTAAAAATACTACGCTGTGATGTAATAATAGTGTGTGGTGCGACATTATTTAAGATCGAAATAAGTTTCGTATATATTTGTAGGTACTAATAAAATACTACAAATATAAGTAAAAGTAAAACATTGTTCGGGGTTCGTGCGGTCCACGGCCCTTTATGCGGCGCGCAAACTGAGGAGGCGACCAGGTCGCCACCTGAATGCGGCCCAGAGGATCATGGCCATCCGGCTGGCCCGGGGATACCGCTCGGTCTCCGGCGAGGCAGCGAGCCATCTTGCCGGATTGCCACCATGGGATCTGTGTGTACGAGTGGCGCGTGGAGCCGCCACGCTGGGGCAAAACTCTGCTACTGCCGCAAATTGCTGCATGGCGCACAGAGCACCGGCAAGATCTCATGGCGGTATGGAGAGAGCGACTGTCGCAACTCAGCGCTGGGCACGCCAATATCGTGGCGATAAATCCCCTCTTCAAGGAGTTTCTAGAGAGGCGTCACGGCGTCCTCATCTTCCAGGTACTCACCGGATACGGTTGTTTAGGGAGACACCTGTTACGGATTCAACAGAACGACACGCATGGGTGTTACCGCTATGTAAATCGCCCATAGGACACGGTGGAGCATATAATACAGTGAAGGTCTACCTTGTTTGGCTAGAGCGCCGCCGTCACCTCATTAAGGCGATCGGCGCCGACGACCTCTTGCAGCCGGCCCTGCTTCAATCTATGGTCCGGAGCGAGAGGACATGGAAAGCAGTCACCTCCTTCTGCAAAGCAGTAATGGCAGGACGCTTGAAGGAAAGGCAAACCTGACGCCCCAGCCGCCACAGCAAAAGAAGATGCCTTGAGCGTCGGAAGTCGCAGGGCAATTCCCGGCCACCATAGGCACGGGCCTGTGAATGGCGAGCGATGGGTAGCTTGCCGTCCGCGCACATCTAAGGGTCAGCACAATTATCCAAGTGTCTGCCAGGATTGCGGAATTGTTCAAAAGAGTTACCACGGCCCCGGAACGCCAAGGGCATTTGGAGAAATGCGGGTGGGTTTTAGTCAGAAAGAGCCTGACACTTCCATCCGTTCCGCCCAACGGGAGGAGACAATTGGCCACGTAGAGAGTTGATAACATCTTGCTGATTTCAAGAAAAAATACGCTAGGGCCGAGTGGTATATCAGCTACCCAAGTCACTTAAATATGACCACGCACTTCTAGAACACCCTATATATAATTAGGACGGATTTTGCTAAAACCCAAGTATTTTCTTAAAAATATTTGTAGACGACGTCAATTTCAAATTGAAAACATAATTCCTGCTTGGTTAAAAAATATTTGTTCAGTAACTAAACTAATTCCTACTGCGTTTATTATAGTTTCTATATATTTATAACGTTCTAAGTGCACCATACATGGTGTAATATGTTTCAACGTTTTCATACGTATTAAATTTGCTAAAATGGTCGATAATAATCAATTACATCGAAGGAGATTAAGAACTGTTCCCAGCTACTATTTCTGTTTATAATTAGCTCTCCAAGATACAAGAGATGACTATCAGCACCTTTGGACTAAACGCCGCACGCGCACATACAATATGTTGATAATAAACAAACATCACATATGTACATGATACGGGTAAGGTTAGTAAGGTGCAAATACAATGGTATACTCAAACTTTACCTTCGAGTTTGTTATCAGATCAATCTGATTTTTTCAAGTTATGTTGGTGTCGGCTTCCTGTCTGACTGGATACAGCTGAGCATATGGAGCGTCTCTCTATCTGACCTCAAGTTACTGGGTTGTGAATGTTTTTCTAACAAGATACCCCTTGACAAGACTGGCTGTAAGACCGTCTGGTTCGGCTTGAAAGACCTCTTTGAACCGTCAAGCATTGTCTGAAACAATAAAAAACTATGAAAGCAAAATATAGCAGGTTAGATTGAAGAACAAACTTGAAAAAATGTTCTCCTATAGATAAATGTTAGTACGTCACGGTCAATTCTTCAACCGAAAATATAAGTTTGTAATCGTAAAAAAAATTATGTGATAAAACTATAAATTCCCAATTTTCAGTGCTTTTTCCTGTACTTGAACTATAAGATCTACCTTCTTGCTAAATTTCATGAATCTAGGTCGGACGGGAAGTATCCTATAGGTTCAGATTCCATTGCGAGCATCAAAATATGCGCCATAAATGGAGCTTAAACGACCTTATCTTAGAAGTATGATTTTTTCACTGCTTCAAGGAGTAACAGGCCTGAGTCATTTATATTAATTTCAGCTTGATTACTGCACGCGTTCCTGAGAAAAAGGGTCTTGACAGACACAACAAAGTGATCCTATAAGGGTTCCGTTTTCGCCGACTGAGGTACGGAACCCTAAAATTGTTTATTTCAGTTATTTCAGCAACTTCTAATAGTCCCCATTAACAGATACGCCGCAGGACCTGTGTTCCCAGGTATCACACCCTTAGAGACAAAGTTGTTGGCGTGGTTTTTAAGATAGCAAAACAAAATTTATCCCTAATTTTGTTTTGTTTTTCAATAAACTTGCAAGCAGCTAGTCATCATGATTATAATTATTGGCAGTACCAATGCGAATAGTGATAGTCGTGATGACTTGCGGATATTAAATGGCGTTCATGCTTTACCGACATTAATCTAAACATGTTTTCGTGCAAATGTGTGTGTACTCACACTCGCGATGTTCTTTAAGTGTGAGTTTGTCTGGTCGTGTGATGTTATGATGTTTCTGGGTTCCGTGAAAGAGTAACGCAGATATACGCTATTTAATAGCAGGATGTAGTTTGTTGACACTTGATGGAGTCATTTGATGATTTCACATAAAACAAAAGAAAAGGATACCAAGGAACGTAAAACACCTTGGTGAGGTAAGAGTATACCCGGGTGACCTGTACACATGCACTTACCCCTTGACAGCGTACCGGCGTGATGTTGTGTTATAAACTGGTGTAAACGTTGCAGTCAAAACTCATAACCAGTCAAAAGTACTTTTAACTTGCAGAATTAGTCAAAAGTACTCTTGACTGTAAGCTCTCGTCAAACTAAGCTCAATGGAGCTGGGTAAAGATAGTTTTGACTGACTTAATTCGTTAAAATTAGTTTTGACTGGTTCTATCCACCTAAACTCGTTAAAAGTTAAGGTGGTCGACATGAATAACGAAGAATTAGAGAATCGACTGATATTTGAACGGCGCCGTTTAATCAGCAGCCTAAGTGACACCCCGGCATTTAATTGAACAGCTTGGCAAATGATTTGGTCCAATATCGTTTACTGACTTGCCTAGCCAAGTAGCGGAACATAGGGCACAGGGATCTTAGGGCACCACGGGAACACAGACAGAAGTAGGAGCCTCGCGCAACGGGGCTCCGTCCTCGAGTGTTAAAATTGATTGTTGTTTGAATTTCCAGTGCCCAAAATTAAATATTTCTCATATTTTTGTCACACCTAAACCTTTGGAAGAAACGAATTTATTTACAACATACAAAGTCTTTTATTACATAATATCTGGTTAAAAGTGATTTTGTCTGATGCTGTAGGGGTTAAAAGTAGTTTTGACTAAGAGCGTTAGTCAAAATGACTTTTGGCAAAACTACTTTTGACCAACGTGTTCAGTCAAAACTAGATTTGCCTGATTTTTTCAGTTAAAAGTACTACTGACCGATTTAGCCTTTTGACTGTAACAGAAACAACACACAGATATGTAAATATGTATGTTCCTGATCTTCAAATACAAATCAGTGCCCATGCCCTGTTGCTTTGTAATTCAGCCTGCGAAATGTAGGTACTTAAAGATTTCATTATGAAGTATTCGATTATCACAAATATATGTAGCTATATGTATAGTAGTAGTTAGTGCAGCACACAGGGATAGTAGTATCAGCAAAACAAAGATTACGTATTTATCTGGCGTTATAAAAACCTGTTGGTAATTAGCGGTATCTGTGTGTTATTTATACCTACCGATATTTTTTTTGTTTTGCATACCGTAGGAGACGACGGTCCAAATCACTCGTGTTTAAGCCAGTGAGTAATGTTATCGTATTTATTTATTTTAGGTTATAGATAAGTCGTTGTGATTTTTAGGTTAGGTTCTTGTAAACATATCAATGATTTTATGAACCCAGTTAATTGATAAATATGTGTATTTTGTCAATGATAATCCGAAATTACTACAATTTGTACACCAAAGGTAAGTTTTTGGCTGAAACGGCTGAAGAACGGCTTTATTAAAATTTTCAATTCAATTTAAAATGTGATGTTCGTGGATTCAAAAAAATATTTGTTTTATTCAACAACCAATGGCACCTTAAGTTTTTTTTTTCGTTTTCTCTTTTTGTCGTATTATACTTATAATGAGTAAGTCTACACATTTGCGTTATTTGCTGTTATGTGCCTTTGCATTCCAAGTCCGGACCAGTTCATAGTTAAATATATACTTTGCTTTCTTAATTGACATAAACCTAACAATATCTCACTTTACATATCCTAGATTTTATTGATTTTTATTTGTGGTGGTCACTGTTATATCCTGCAAAATAACTAACCCCAACGTAAAACACGTTGGTGAGGTAAGGGTGTACCCGGGTGACCTGTACACATGTACTTACCCCTTCACAGCGTACCGGCGTGATGTTATGTTATGAACTGGTGTAAATGTTGCAGTCAAAACTCATAACCAGTCAAAAGTACTTTAAACGGCTTTATTAAAATTTTCAATTCAATTTAAAATGTTCTTAATTTTTCTATATCAATTTGCTTTGTCACACCAGTTTGTCGTACCATATTAACTTTGTCAAATGGTTGGCTATTCATCATTCGTTTAATAAATCTCTGTTTTTTAATTATCTCAATAATAATGTCTTTGAGTGCTATCAATATTTATTAAATAGACTAGGTATGTATCAAACAGTAACAAACAATATTTATTGCTTAATCAACACGTTTTTAGTAAGAGACAATGTACAGTAGATATTATATGATGAACACAAACTGACGTATCATCTAATCATTTATTTCATTAATTCATTCAATCACACATCAAATTGTTTGACCTAGGAATGTTAATCACGTATACTCAAAGACGCTACTCAAAAACAAATCACACACTTTTGATCACTCAGGCTTAATTAGTTCAAAGTATCGCCTCTAAAAACCGGCACAAGTTATAGTAAGGACAACTCGATAAGTGTTACCCTCTGAAAAAACGCTATGGAATATTTTTACTGCCCGATACATTACCGGAACTTTGAACAGCCTCTCCTTCGGTCCCGATACCCCGATACCCTTACTGTTTGGAACGTGTAATCCCAATGATTCTAATATTAGTGGTATCATTTCGTACCAGGTAACTGACCTAGTGGTCTAAATGTATTAATGTCCGTGTTTGTGTGTGCCGAATTTCAACCAAATAGGCCCAGTAGTTACGGAGCAAATTGGCTGTGATGACGAACAGACAGATAAACGAGTAATCCTAATAGGGGTTCCGATTTTTCATATGGCAGTTCGGAACCCCGTAAAATATTCACGTTCATGAGTACCTACCAACCTACTTTTACTTTCCGAAAGATTTCTAATGAATCTGTCTGTTTGAGTCTCTCTGTTTGTCGTCCTTTGAAAGGTTCATTAGAAAACCAGCGTCAGACAGCATCAGTCTGTCTGACATATCGCTGAAATGGACCTTTTTAGTGCAGCCGTGAGACACACACTTAATTTTTGGCATAACTACCTTTTTCTTGTTATTTTTACCGTGCGTGTTTCATGTACCTGTGCTAAATAAATTTTATTCTTTCTTTCTTTTCTTTTTCTTTTTCTTTTTCTTTTTCTTTTTCTTTTTCTTTTTCTTTTTCTTTTTCTTTTTCTTTTTCTTTTTCTTTTTCTTTTTCTTTTTCTTTTTCTTTTTCTTTTTCTTTTTCTTTTTCTTTTTCTTTTTCTTTTTCTTTTTCTTTTTCTTTTTCTTTTTCTTTTTCTTTTTCTTTTTCTTTTTCTTTTTCTTTTTCTTTTTCTTTTTCTTTTTCTTTTTCTTTTTCTTTTTTTTTTCTTTTTCCTTTTTTTTCTTTTCTTTTTTCTTTCTTTTCTTTCTTTTCTTTTTCTGTCTTTTCTTTTTCTTTCTTTTCTTTTCTTTCTTTTCTTTTTCTTGCTTTTCTTTTTATTTATTTTCTTTTCCTTTCTTTTATTGTTCCTGTCTAAAGTTTTTATTTTTCCTTTCAGACAATGATAGCTCTTCTATGCCTCGGCGTGATCGTAGCGGCAGTGGTGCTGTACATGCGCCAGGCCTACTCCAGGTTCAGCCGCTATGGCGTCAAGCATTTCCCGATAGTCCCACCAGTCGGTAACCTCATGAACGAGCTGATGCAAAAGAAACATGTGGCTGAAACGTTGAATGATATGTATCACAGTTTTCCAGAAGAAAGGTATGAATATGACTATTTGGATTCGCTCTTTACTTCGCTAACGCAAAGTGATGAAGCGAGCAACTTATACCTACTTGTCCTGTTGTAGTACGGAACGCCAATGCTGGCAGAGAGCCTGATACTGTCGCTATGCTTATCTATACATATAATAAAAATGTCACGGATCGCTGTCTGTACCTGTAAAAATATTACAGGGACCTTCATTTACGCAAATAGCACCCAAAACAATGATTGTTAGAATTTTTGTCTGTTTGTCTGATTCACAAGTCTCCAAAAAAAAAATAAAGTAAGAGCTGTTTTGGTTTTTATGTGGAATTCTTATGTTTTTGAGTATGCTGAATTCGAAAATAACTTTCATTTTGTCCTAGAACGTCACGTTTTCTGACAATGTAGGTGTCTATTCTAAACAAGTTATTAACGTAAAATAAAACATAAAAAATTGAAAAATGAATTTATAATTTATAATTGCGTAACAAAACTATTTTTTTTATTTAAAATACATTAATTAATACGACATTGCACTATATTGATCTAAGATCTATAAAACAATGACGAGTTAACACGTAATTGTACCGCGCCATACTCTACACTGTCGGAGCGCGCACGTTCAGGTTACAACATGTTTATATTTGTTAATGTAGCTCAAACAGGTGTTCCTTATTTAGAAATTAATGATAGTTATGTCCTGTAAACATTTAAAAACAGTAATCAAAATAAAATTATACCCACAGTTTATGACTACAAGTTAGCCCAAAAAATCCCTTTTTTGTAATAGAATTGTGTGTTTTGTAAAAAAACCTTACGTTCTGGAATTTTTTGAGTATTTTCTTAGTTTTCAGAACACCTTAATACATAGAAATCAGTTGGAAATATCCAGACAGCATTTTTGTTGCAGACCTGTGTTATCTGTCTGTTTGTGCATTTGTGCACGCTAATCTCAGAAACGGCTTATCCGATTTAGATGTGGTTTTCACTTCACTTAGTGTTTGTTTTATGTCAATCGGTTTATAAATAAAAAAGTTATGCCAATTTAAAGAATCACGTCGAACATTTGTTAAACTATCAATATCTATCTATTCTTTCTCTGTTCAGTATCCTTGACTGAATCTTTACTAAACTTCATAATCTTAAAATGTCTGCCCCAAGTAACTATTCCACGCGGACGAAGTCGCGGGCAAAAGCTAGTTATAAAATTAAATATGAAAGTGGAACCAAGTAGGTTTTTTATCCTGCAGTACTTACATACGTCTGGCATCATTCCATTTTTCTAATATTAAAAAGACTTCCCGCTGTAAATCACAGTAGCCTGATTTAGTATCCTAGATATTTCAATTTCAGCCCTTCTCGGTCCCTGTATAGAATAACTTGCCCAAGAAGTATTAGAAAAAACCGAAAAGCGTCAACTACGTATTAGGACTTAGTAGAGTCACTTTATTAATGTAATATTATTATTTTACTGAACTATAAATGATGACGTTCAAAAGTGCCGTTTAATGGCCTAATTGAAATAAACGTTTTGACTTTGAGTTTCACTGATTGAGGAAAAAATTAACGAACAGTTTTTAGCAAATTCACAACTAAAATATTTTTTCTCATTGCACTAAACATATGAGGCACCAAAATCATTTTGTACTGAAAGACTCCCAGTGGGTCGGTACGGCTACCAATGAATTTACTAAAAAAGGGCCTGCCGACTTCACTATAATCCACCACATAATCTCCCTGGCCTTTTCCCCAGTAAATAAGTTGAAGAATAATTACCAACCGGTCCAATAACATTCCCAACTTTCTAGGTTCGTAGGCAGATATGAGTTCATGAAGGGTGTGGTGATGATCCGCGATTTGGAGCTGGTGAAAAAGATCGCTGTCAAGGACTTCGAACACTTCCTGGACCATCGCTTGCTGGTGGACGACTCTGTAGAGCCACTGTTCGGCAGGAACCTGTTCTCTTTGAAAGGTATAGAATCTACCTTTGAAAAGTATAGAATATTATTATGAAGTCGTTATTATTGTTTAACGATATGTAGTTTTAGTATGAAAAGCTAAACCTGTATTTTTACAAACAAATTAAAGATCGTCAGCAAATAACACCATAAAGTTGATTTTGTCTACCATATCTTACGATTCGAATCTTGCCTCAAAGAGATGTCAGCATAAAAGACAGGGCCCGCTGGGGCCAGAGCCTGCCAGGGTTGCGGAATTTGTTCGAAAGAGTTACCGCGGCCCTGGAACGCAAAAGGCTTTAGAAGGAACACGGATGGGTTTAAATCAGTGAGAGTCTGACACGCCCTTCCGCTCCACCCAGAGCGGAAGAAGTAATTTGATGATTTCCCATCCTTAAGAAAAAAAAAAGGCTGTTATCTTCAGAGATGAATCAATAATAAATCAATAAATCATTTTGTGCAGTACCTCTGGTCTTATTATGTCGATAACTACATTCGTATTTACTTTTTTGAAGGTAAATTATTAGTATGTTGAACATAATTTAGGTATAATTTAGGAACATACTATATCCTTTCTTTATAACGGCAACCTCACAATTTTTTTGTACAGGTCAAGAATGGAAAGACATGCGCTCCACATTGAGCCCAGCGTTTACCAGCTCCAAGATGCGGGCCATGGTGACCTTCATGATGGAAGTCAGCGACCAGATGATAGGCTCTCTAAAGAAGAAGATCAAGGAGTCAGGAGGTTAGTTTAAGCACTTTTACAACGACTAAAATTTATTGTTGTAGCCATCCATAATGTAAAATTGCCGGTCTATTCAATGAAAACTTGAGTAGAGTAAGCTTGAAGTGGACTGTCCTTCCAACTGGATTGGAGGGATTGACCGCTGTCTTCATGTTCACATTAAGTTAAAATTCAGGGTGATATTTTTACACAATAGCCTTACTAATTCGGACTCAATTTGGAGCTAAACGTTGTTCAAAGTACTTTTTTAAACTAGCTACTAAAACGATTGCTGGCTTAAAAGCGGTTGAGTCAAAATGAGTTGTTTAGAAGAAAAAGGCAAACTTCTCCGAGAAGTTCAGGAGCATGATGATCGGTTGTTTCTAGGAGAAACCCATTGTCCAACAGTCTTTTTCATAGCCAGAATTAAAAAATAAAACATAAAAAATACACAGTAGACTACGTGGACGTGGACACCAAGGACCTGACGACACGCTACGCTAATGACGTCATCGCCTCCTGCGCCTTCGGCCTGAAGGTTAACTCCCATGATGACAGGAACAATCAGTTCTACAATGTTGGCTACGAGACTGCTACGTCTGGCTTCAAACGAATTCTGATTTTCTTCGGGTACACCTCGTTCCCGGACATTATGAAGGTGAGTCAAATTACTATCATGCGTTTGCTCTTTCTTTTATTCCGCGTATACCGTCCCACTGCTGGGCAAAGGCCTCTCCCAAATCCCTCTGGGGTGTCCCCTCCCTCAAGTTAGTTCGGGTCAAAGTACTACCTTGTCTGAATCATTTCAGTTTACTGTTCTAACAAATGCCAAAAGTGGGTGTTATCATACCATTTTAGAAAGCTGATTAAATAAGTAAGTGTATTCTGGCATTTGTTCGTCAAGTGCCATACATTAATTTCGAATAAATTGCTTCAGTAACCAAGAGATGTTTCAAGAAATTTCCAACTATACGACGCTTCATTTCAAGAGATCTGGCTTTTTTATTTGGCTATTCAGACTGGATTTCTCACCATTTTCAGTTATTGCTCGTGAAGCACAAAATTTCTAAAAAATCTAAAAACTTCAATACCTGGAAAACCACCCAAAATGGTCAAGTTTTCGGGGTCAAAATAGTTGCAAATCAGCTCTAATATGACCCATTTCAAGGATCTGCGATGCGTCCGCTTTTGTAAGACGGCTAAAATGTCACGTTACCTACTTTGTTACTCTTATTTCATTTTTTCTTCAATAATCCAAATCTTATAAATGTGTGTAGAAACCGATTGATCCGTGATTTGTGACCAAATCTAGGACAAAAGTTCTAGTTCCCAAACTCTAATCGGTACTAAAGTCAAAACAGGAAAAAAACTAAGTAAATTTAAAATAAAATTGTTATGATAGTTATCATTGTCAAGCATCGAGTAGGTATATCCAATCGAACGATATTCCTATCATTGTAATGACTTTGATTAAATCGCAGTTACTGGTGACCATGACAGGCATGTTTAATATGTAAACCTACTTGATTTTAATTGCAAACAATTAAAGGCAATTTAAAGACAGTTTTGTGGCATCAAATAATCATATTTCTACAACTATTGTTTTTTTTTTTGATGGAAGACAGGCAGAAAGCATTTCGTATCTCGTGCTTCCGTTGGAGGATGTCCAGCGACGATGTGGTTGTATGAAAATGAAGTTATTGCTGATACTTAAATTTTGTTCTATGCAAATTAAGCAGACGGTCTCCTCTCAAATTTATAGCACTGAAACCTTTGGGTCCTACGATATTCCGATTGTCATGGTCAATGCTTACGCCAAATTTCGAATTAAAGTCACCTAAAACGGTGGCACAAAAAGCCCTCCGGAGTTGCCGGGCACTTGGGGATGGCTTGTTGTGTGATTCATTGGGAAAGAGGTTTAGACAATATAATTATCTCATCACGCTTGTCTAATGCGGATTGGTGAGCGTGCGGTAAGCCAGCCGACTTAGCTTATGGGTGCCGCCATTAGTAAATGAAGTACTCCTCCACCGCCTCTCTAATTTGACATCCTGCGCTGATTTCAACTATCCTTCTAGAAACCTAAGCTGAACTTCCGCGCTCATGAGCTCTCTAGAGGAGAATTAAATGGAAGTCTCGACACTAGCCGGTCGTCAGTGCCTTGTTGGTAAGTAGCAGGGTGCACCACGTGCAAGTGAGGTTGACTTTTGGGGAGTCTAAATGTTGAGTGTCTTCCCACTTAATATTTAAAATTAATTTTCCCTAAATATGGTTATGTAGCTAACTCACTAAAGTTCTTATAACATAAGAATATAGTTAATACGTTTTTGCTTTACAGAAGTTCAACGTGAAACTGTTTACGGAAGCCACGACGCAATTCTTCCAGAGTATAGTATTGAACAGTATGGACGAACGACAGAAGCAAAATATAATTAGGCCTGACATGATACATCTACTCATGGAAGCCAAGAAAGGTATGGAATCCTAATTGTTTTGAAGCTCTATGTTGATGCTCTATTAGATTTTTATTAGAACAAAAGTAGCCTATATGACACCCATCATTACTGTAGCTGGCTTTTGCTGATAGAATTTGCGTAACCGGATGGTGTGAGAGAGACAGAGCTATGTCTATCTACCTTTATCCATATAATCTACCTTTCCGAATGGACAGTAGAGTCACTTTATTAATATATTTTACTGAACTGTAAATGCTGACGTTCAAAAGTGCCGTTTAATGGCCTAATTGAAATAAACGTTTTTGACTTTTGACTTTTTTGACTTTTATACAGGATGAATAGCAATCTTTTTCTCGCACCGGAATCATGACGCCAGCACTTCATAGTACGGACCCAGAACTGTCAGAGATTACCTCCATGAACAAACAAACAATCTTACCATTTATTCTTAGTTTAGGGACGAAAACTACCAATTGCTTATGTTAGTAAATTATAACCGAAGAGAAACAAGTAACCATTTTAACTATTTGCCTAAATCTTGCCTTGATACCATAGTTTTATTATAATTAACAAAAACAGCAAGTTCCGAGCAAAACAAATAATTCATAATCCAAACGGAGTCCTCGTAGTTTAGTTAAATTGAAAGCAATTGTAACTGGTATAGAATAACAAAAAATTATCAAGGTTATGAAGAGTTGATGCCATTAGCTAAATTATATGAATGGTAGACGTCGAGAATGTTGATTAGGTAGACTATTGATGACATACAAATCCGTGTTCTTTTTTGTTTGTATGATAATGTTACTGCGTACCATACGCCATGATCTCTAAGCGTACCTACAATACAGCTAATACATGAACTACGAGCACGGAGTCCGGAGATTTTTTGTTCTCTACTTTGTTTTCTAGTAAACATCCCAAATATATTCCTGATAAAATTTAATTGGCGGCATTTAATTTTTACAGGAAAACTCACCAGGGATGAGAAATCGGAAGAAAAAGGAAACACTGGATTCGCAACAGTTGAAGAATCTGAAGTTGGTAAAGCAAGTAACAATAGAGGTCAGTATAATGATTACAATTTGCCGTTAAAATTATGTTTTTTCTTAAGAACTTAAAACACAAATATTAATGGTAATAATATCCACAGAATCGTATGCTGAGTAAGATAAAGCATTTTTAAAAAAAAATTATTACATTTGTGAAAGTGTAGAGCAAACACGTGACGTGGTAAAAAAAAGGCAAAATGTGTGTCGGGCTACGCGCAGAGTAGGGTTCCGTAGTTGCACGTCACAATTGCCGACTGAGAATTGTGCATTTGGTTTGATTCTATGAATATATTAATTGAGTTTACGGTTTGACGTCGATTATCGTCTAAAAACGGGCTCACATAGGAACTTCTACGAAATTTTCTTTCTCCAAGTAGGTACATTTTATAGGCATATTACTTATCCAACGATACCCACGCCATGGTATAGGCGATAGAAAGCTTTAAGTGTAACCTAAAAAGATTGTATTCAAAATTTTATTTTCTCACTTTGTCAGCGTGATTAATATGTATACTCATACCAAATTCCAACTATCTAGTGCTAAGTGTCTCTGAGCTAAACCGCGGACAGACAGATATGGCGAAACTATAAGAATTCCTTGTTGACTACAGAATCCTAAAAATTTTGAGCGTTTTAAAATCATTCAAAAAGAGAAACATCACTAATTGCGTGTGATGTCACTCGCAAGTGACGCTATAGTGAATTTCCGCCATCTCCAGTACAAAAACGTTTTGCGTGCCAAAGAAAAGAAAAACTTCAAAAAACGTGATACTTCTCTATTTTCCGCCGATTTTATTTATTTTCCCACAAATCGTACTTTTTTAGTGACATCTTTAAAATAAATATTCATTCATGAATATTTTTGACAATCGTCAAAATAACTGCAACCTTTTCTTTTCAGAATGGTCTGACATCGACTTAACAGCCCAAGCCATCCTGTTTTTCGTGGCTGGCTTCGAGACGGTTTCCACTGCGATGTCCTTCCTGATGTACGAGCTGGCTGTGAACCCTGACGTCCAGGATCGACTGGCGCAGGAGATCAGGGACATTGACGCTAAGAACGGCGGCAAGTTCGACTTCAACTCTATTCAGAACCTGCCTTATCTGGACATGGTTATTTCAGGTGAGAAACTTTGAATCATTTTGGAAGGGCCTTTGAATTGTTTTATTTTACTAATACAAGTTTTGCGACAGGTTGCGAGAGGAAGGTACTCATTGTAAGGTATATAATTTGTTATCAACTTAAGGATGACTGGAAAAACGATTGTCTATGATGTGTGGTTTAACCAACATAGAGGAGAACAAAAACATACAAAAATTATGTCTCATAAATTTAGTTTTGTTTCATTTTTTTGCCGTAAACATATTTCAGATCTGCGAATAAAGTTGTTTAAGCCGTTAGGATTTGTGACCTTCGTTCATTTTTTTAAATATCAATGATGATAAAATCAGCAAAGGAAACCATCTTGGGTTGAGTATAGGTATAGTAATTGGGGCAAATCAAATAATTATGAAAACTAAAAAAAGATGGACCCAATATTGTACCATGAGAAACGTTTTCCTAATCCCACAGTTCTAGAGTGTCAAGAATAACGTTTCATGGTTAACGCAATCGAAAGCTTGCGAGAGGTCGCAAAAGATCCTAATAATTAAATGTGATGAGTCGTAAGAGATAATGTCTCCTAGGCGTCAGTTGTACAACGCCCTATGGTTTAGCCGTACTGTTGATCATGAAAGATGGAATGTAACAGACCAATTTTTATACATATTTTATACTACCTTCTATTAGCGGTTTCGCGTGAAAGTTGAAAATTTACAAGGGTACATACTTACGGGAATTTGGCTGTCTTCTTTTTCAGAGGTGTTGAGACTGTGGCCACCAGCTCCTTCGCTAGACAGACTGTGTACCAAAGACTACAATTTGGGTAAAGCCAACGCCAAAGCAGACAAGGACTACATTGTAAGTTTGAAAAATGCTTTCATTAGTTGGTAATTAAAATGTAAACTACTTTTACTACCTAGAGAGTGAAAAAGTCATCCTTTTGTATGACTAAGTATGTTAACAAAGTCAAACTCTGCGTTCAAAGTTGTACCTGAAAAACTACATATCAGGTCAAACTGAGACGTATTGTAAGAAATAATGAAATACATTTATTTGACAGCCAATTCCCACATAAAATAAAATTATGAAGTGACACTGAAAACAAACAATGAAACATAGTGCTTCACGGCTGTGCCAAAAAAGCTTCAGCAACGTTGTCAGACAGATGCTGTCTAACGTTGGTCTTCCGATGAACCTTGAGTGATGAGTGACAGAGCGTTATTTTTTAAATTTTGGATCGTTCAAAGCTGACTTCTTCCAATCCTCTATATCCTTTCATACCTCTGTCTTCCTTGCAAACATGTAAATTCTACTACGGATTTTTGTTTTTCCAGATCCGTAAAGGAGAAGCAGCAAACATCCCCACTTGGGCTTTCCACCACAACCCAGAGTTCTTCCCGGACCCCTACAAGTTCGACCCTGAGCGATTCTCTGAGCAAAACAAGCATAACATTAAGCCGTTCACCTATCATCCATTTGGACTTGGACCCAGGAACTGCATTGGTAAATTTCGAGTCAAATTATTAAATTCGAATCTGTGTATGTCGTTAGAAATCAGTATTCGCCCAGTTTGGGTAGTTGCAAAACAAAAAAATGTTCTTCATCATATCTTCAACAAATTGAAATGGGACTTATCCGAGAAAATATTCTTCCAAACAAAAACTAATCGGTTGACAACTGGCGAAAATATCGCCGAACAAACATACAAAAAAAAAAAATTAGAAACATTCAATCGAATTGGGAACCTCCTTCTTTTTTTTGTAGTTATCACTTACTGGCTCTAATCCCAATTTAGTTGGAATCAGCGCGTCATGTCTTCTGACATCTTGTAGCATACTTCTATATTAGTCGTCATCCTATCAGTCAAACCTTTTTACTCATTAATATGAGTATCATCCACATAGGCAAACTCATTGTTTCTATGATTTTCCTCTCCTCTTAAAAATCTAAATGCTTGATCCAAATCTACAACAAAAACATTCAGGCTGTGACAAATGAACATAGATACACGAGTAATTTTGCTTTTTATTTGGACATCGGACAAATATTGAGCTAAATTGAGCCTAGAATCTCGACTAGTGACTAATAAGCAACCGTGATGTTTCTAATAAAACTTTCTTTTATTTCCCAACTGATCCATTATATAATAGATAACTTGCATACTGATGGTGAATTTAATTTCAGGTTCGAGATTCGCTCTATGCGAGATCAAAGTGATGACTTATCAGCTGTTCCAGCAAATGGAAGTGTCCCCTTGTGAGAAGACCAGCATACCCGCCGTTTTAGCCAGAAATTCGTTCAACTTGAAGATACAAGGAGGAGAATACGTCAGGTTCAGGATTCGGAAGTGAAAATATAATAGAAATGAATTACACCCATATTATAGGACTCGACTCAGTCACCATGTTAATGGAAAAAATATCTCTATTCGACCGAGTACATTAATAACAAGCTACAACTATCAGTTTCATAAAGGGAGGCCGAGTCAAAGTTGAGTCAATCTGAGGAAAAGATAGACTCAGGGTGTTCATTTTTTAATCATTACGTATAATAAGTTTCCAACTAAAACAAAAAAATATAAATCATACCCATCAACAACACACAAAGTAACAAAAGAGAAGACCAGTTAAGAATGTTACATGCAATCAAATAAAATTGGGCTTTGCGTGCCCATGCCAAAAGGTTCAGCGTCTTTTCTGGGTATTAGTCGGACACCTAGCACTGGTTTTACAGTTAGCACCTCTCAGTGACACACGCATGCGAGTAAATAAAATTGATGCTTGATTAAAAGTATGATTGATGAGACATTACACGTACACAAACACATTCATACACATTGTTTTGTTTTCAATTATATCTGTTTATTCTTTTATTTAGATGCTATATATCGCACCCTTAGAATGAAAGTGACCTAACGCAAAAATTGCAACAAGCAAGAAAATCGTAAAAAAGTAGTGTTACGAGTAGGTACAAGAAAAATCTCTCCTGTGAGCTATGTATAAGCTGCCCTTTCCTATTCATAATTTGGACTCTTTTTCACCACAGGGTTTTAGAGTATGCTTTTTAAGATCAGTTTATATCAAAATTATAAGTAACAGGAATTTTGAGTTAGGTCACTTTCATTCTAAGGGTGCGATATATGTAAGAATATTACTTACTATATTAGAATGATTCAAATGAACCGCCACTCGTCCATTGAAAGGTTCATTAGAAAACCAGCGTCAGACAGCATCAGTCTGTCTGACATATCGCTGAAATGGACCTTTTTAGTGCAGCCGTGAGACACACACTTGGTTCTGAGCATACCTACATTTCTTTTTTTATTTTTTTATTTCTATGTACCGTGCGTGTTTCACGTGAGTGCTTAATAAATATTATTCTTTCTTTCTTTCTTTCTATGATATTATGTAAGTAATACTGTTTGATACACGTAAAATAATAACGGAGATAGAAGATATTAGATACATAATGTGTAATGGTTAAAAACTATTATTAAAAACCCATCCCCCCACAATATCTCACAAGGAATAAAATCTAACGTCAATATGGCGCATCAGCCGACCAATAGCAAGCCACCGGTTCAAAGTCAAAGTCCAAGTCAATTCATTTATTTCAACTAGACCATTATAAGGCACTTTTGAACGTCAAATTTACAGTTTGAAATTAAAATATTAGTGACTCTAGTTGTCCATTCGTAAAAAGTAGATTTTTATGGAGAAGAACGGACAAAAAACTCAATAGTTACTCTTTTCAAATATAAGTTTTACAATATTTTGTATACATATATTGATAAATTGATTATATTATGTAAGCACAATGCACCCAACATTACCCTTATATACAGCACACACTTATATACTTAGGTAGGTACAACAAAGCAATACCAGCAGAGATAAAACTAAGTTTGCTAGCAAGGGACATGGTACTCACATATTACAATATCGGGGGATACCGGGATATACCGGGGGAGGTCGAAGTCGGGATGCATTTTTGAGATGGACGTATTTATCGAAAATAGAAGAACTAGAATAAATCTGTTCTAATATTATAAAGAGGTAAAGTTTGTGAGCTTGTGAAGTTGTAGGGGGACTGGATCTACGGAACCGATTTTAAAAATATTTTTTGTATATGAAAGCCACATTCATGAGGAAAGCTATAGGCTATACGGGAATGGGAAAAAACGGGATATGCGCGTACGAAGTCGCGTGCTGTTGCATGCGACTTCGTACGCGCATATGAAAAATAAAATTTATTAAGTTTGACATCAATTTATTGTACATAAGTTGTTGTAGATGAATAAATATTTTTTTTAAATATGGTGATGTTTTATTTAAAATTACTTGTAAAATACAAGGTGGATGAACCAGTATTGCCGGTGTTTTCATTTATTGTCGTATCATCGTCTCCACCTTGTCATGGGTCATGGTCATTATTCTAGGCAGATAGATTAGTTAAGTTTCAGTGTCAATATTTGGAGACAATTCAAAGCAATCAGCATAAATAATTAAATATATTTATTTTGAACGAAAAATAATAAGTGCAATGAAAACTAGAATCCTGTGTTTCGTCGTCCATATAGACTTTAGTATAAGCGCAACATGCATAATTTAAACTTCACAGCTTTCTACCGTGACAGTAATTCCGAACTTATTTGCATACAATTTTATAGACATGTTTGAATTACGGTCTAATATGTGTGGTGGGAATTTAATCTAGGGAATTGGTAATTTTGATAATTATTGGACGTTAAAGTAATTTTGCTGTTTAAATCTTGAGTAAGGTGAAGCTTTTTAACAAGCTAAAAGATATTTTTCACATGGCCTTAAAATAAAATTTCTTGATAAATATAACCGGAGCCTTAAATTCAAGAATGAATAGATTACCGCTCAATATCGAGTCCATTAAAAACGTTCTGAATATTAATTTAGAAAGAAAACTCCGGTAAATAAGTGGTTCCCGTTTTTGTTTTTGGTTTTTGTAATAAATTTGAATTGTGCTGAGATTTTCATGAGAGGCGATTAAAATTATTTTTAATTCACAGCGAGTTTCTGAAATCAACTGCAAGAACCACACTATGTTTTGGATTTTTCACACGCGTTTTATTTTTAGGATGGGAAATCTACTTATGTCTTTCTAGTCTCCTTCCGCACTAGGCGGAGCGGAAAGGAGTGTCAGACTCTTACTGACTAAAACCCACCCGTGTGTCCTCTAAATGCCTTTTGCGTTCCAGGGCCGCGGTCACTCTTTCAGACAAATACCGCAACCGAACAAATTCCACAAACATTGACATAAGAAGAATCTACAAAGTTATGCCTACAGTGATAATATTCATCTTGTTGTGGTAGCACTAATTTACTTGCAAACAGCTTACTGCGACGGCGACGGCAGACGTCAAAAATTAAAAATTTTCTCCGAAACTACTCGACCGATTTAGTTAAAATTAGGTACACATATCATCTATTGTGACCCAAAGACGGACGTGTAACGAAAATAAATGCATTTTGAAAATGGTGTCACGTTTTGGGGGGAAAACTAGATGACTTAAAAAAAAAAAGTTTTTCTAACTGTACCGTAAAAATGTAATTTAAAATTAAAATAACAGCCGAAACTCTTCCATGCCTAGGAAACGTTACACGTTAAGCCGTTGTTCCCGATTGTCATAACCTACATTATAATGAAGTCTGTGGTCTCAAGTAGATCTTTGACAATCGTTATGGTAGTCTTAAGCCAGAAAAACTGACAGCTGTCTTCCCAAAGGGTGTCGTGTTGCCATTGAGTTATCATTGAGTTGTGGAGACCGGAGTGTCAATTCCTCTAATATTTAAGCAACATTTGCATTCGCATCTCAGTCGCAATTTGACTAAAATGTATGGAAATTGAGGCTTTTTTGGCCCTCAGATAGGCAAGGCAATCACTGTAACTCAGCTGCATCCGGTTCGACTGGAAGCAGTTTATACTTCGGCAATTCCGCTGAGGGACGTTTTTTAAAAAAAATGTAAGTGTGTCTCCTGTATTTTTGTTAGTGAAATTTAAAATTCAGAGTTCATTAGGCGTCAAGTAATACGCTGGGGAGTTTGAAAATAACAAAAATAACAAGGTGCTCAGATTATGACGAGTACTCACTCGTTACTGTCACTTTTAATTGCTACGGATAGATGTCGCTAGCTGTTGTAGCGTTCGCAAAAAATCTAGAAAATTTTCATTCTGTATATTTTTTTGAAGGAGGCAATTTTATTTGATCGTTTCCCTCATATTGTTTATAAGCATCTTCGTTGTAAACATGCTGATAAAGGTAACCGACTTGTAAACTACACATACATCACTGGAAACTCCCATTTCTAACGTATTATCTAATTTTCAAATAGATATTTCTTGATGTATTCATATTCAAGTATATCCACATAATGCCATTCATGTTTTGGGGCAGTCTTTTTTACATGACTGTCCAAAAAAAGGAGTGTTTATAAATACTGATCTACCTAAAGAAAATCATCAATATGGTCTGTCTTGGGCATTTAAGGGCGTTTCCTATCCCCGGCACTGCTATTCACAACTGCCTGGTATATGCCTTCCGTTGCCTGGTCCAGTATACGGGCACGGCAATACCTTCTATTGACGGAATCATCAGGTCCTCAGGTAAACATGTAGGCATGTAGCGCAACAATATTTTTTTAAGCGTTTTCCCACACCAGGAACCTCCCCTGTATCGTGAATGCGTATACAAACATATAAACTTCCATACACAAACAGGCAGGACCCGGAACAACTATCTTTAGGCCATACAAATATTTATTCCCTGCCGGAATCAAACCCGCGACACGCGGCAGTCAATCGCTCAACCACTGCACCAACCGTGTCGTCAATGATTAATGGTAGACCATGGTTTATGTAGACATTCTGCACAAACACTGAAGATCGGAGTTTTGTCTTAGCTGCGACCGGTAACGCATGCCCGGCGGTAGGCTCTCTGATGGCTCGATGAAATGATTAGGAGGTTCTTCACCAAATTAGGTTGCTATAAATTCGATTTCTTGAAAAGTATGCTTGCTGACGCTACACGAACGTTACAAAAACAAGTAAAACTAACGACCTCCTCGATAACTACTTCACATCGATATGAGTCGGATTGGATTCCTGGCGTACTGAATATCAACAAATTTCGAAATAATAATTATGATAGTTTGGAGACGTTTCATTCTCGGTACGTAAGGTTTGAGAATGATAATTATATTCCCCCACGAAGTTAATAGCAGTTCTCATTAATAAAGATTAACCCTAGAGTGGGCGCGTCTTTCTATGTAACGTGAGTTGGCGCTTGTCGGCATTTTACCGCTCATATTGAAATGCATTGAAATTAAATATAATTGTTTACATGAAGCTATATTTATTCAACTAATTTCAATAAATCACATTAAAATTATTTTTACTCAATTTACCTGCTTATAACAAATATAATAATAGTAAAACAAAATCACAAAACGTTTTCACTATCTTTAATACATGTTCCAGAGAATTTGACACATGTAAGTTTAGTACATATTACAATGTTCGCTGCACAGTAACTTTGTGCACTCATACCACCCTATTTTGTTCCTTTTATTTTTCTTAGAAGGGCATACAGTGCGTATGGTTTTTGATTGGTAAAAGTCAAGAAATTTGTTGTCACAATGTTTAAGCCCACTTTCTCTGCCAAAATCTTCTCATAATTTGTGGTCGTGTCAGGGCAAATACAGTCATTTTAATCAAAATTAATATCTATAATAATATCTTGGGACAACTCACACATGGTCCCAAACTAGGCAGAGCCTGTGCTATGGCAACCAGACAACTGATAAACATACTTATATATTTCTAAACACATACTTATTATTGACAAATTACACCCAGACACAGAACAAATGATCATGCTAATAACACAAAGATTTGTCCTTGGTGGGAATCGAACCCACGACCTCCGGTTTAGGAGTCAGGGTCACTAACCACTCAACCAACAGGCCAGTCAAATTGTACAAACGATAGCGGGCGCGCTGAGCAATTTGCCACCGGACGCAACCTGAAGGTAGCCCTTTATTTCTGCAGCCGTTATCGCACTGATTGTATTTCAACTTGGAATACAGGAAGGTGAGGGATGCAGAGGCAGCTACTAGGATACTTAACAAAGACACGTGCATAGTTCAGAATACATGTGCATTTTAAAATGCTATTAGCGCGCCCACTCTAGGGGTACCTGTTGAGACATTCTCTGAATTAGTGAGTTAAATGTCTGAAGTTCAGTCAAATTATCCTAAAAACCTGTTTTAACATTAAGGTAGGATTAGACAGACCCTGTAAGCATATAAGGTATTCTCTTCGTGATTAAATTGAAAGTCAAAGTTAATTCATTTATTTCAACTAGACCTAGAATTATAAAAGAAGAGATCCATAGGAAGTCAAAACAAATAAAAAATATTTATTTGTTAGAATATGGTACAATCGATGTTACAATATTGGTTCCAGCATATCCTGCCATAGTATGGCGCACAAGTATTACTTCTATTCTATTCTATTCTATTCTATTCTATTCTATTCTATTCTATTCTATTCTATTCTATTCTATTCTATTCTATTCTATTCTAT
This sequence comes from Mamestra brassicae, assembly GCA_905163435.1. Lineage (NCBI taxonomy): Eukaryota > Metazoa > Arthropoda > Insecta > Lepidoptera > Noctuidae > Mamestra > Mamestra brassicae. The sequence goes on along the minus strand of LR990997.1, from coordinate 19,395,775 downwards.
TCTATTCTATTCTATTCTATTCTATTCTATTCTATTCTATTCTATTCTATTCTATTCTATTCTATTCTATTCTATTCTATTCTATTCTATTCTATTCTACTCTATTCTATTCTATTCTATTCTATTCTATTCTATTCTATTCTGGATTCGCGAAGCACAGAACTGGTTGTTGTGACAATGTTTGGTGAGGGTTATGTCCAGGCAATTGACATCTCTCGGATGAAATGATGTTTGTGAAGCTTTCAAAGATTTATCTTGATTCAGAATTAAAATAACTCTCTTATTATTTACAACCCATATAACCCCTTTTCTTAATGATTTTATAGTAAAGTTTTGTTCTGGTTAATTCGCATTTTTTGCTTTACTTAGTAATAAATAAATACTAAGCAGGAAATGTACAAAATAAATAGGCGAGGAATCGAATTAGGATAGTTTTTCATGGTGTCAAATATTCCAGGGCGAGTATTTGTTACCAGGATGTTTGCCCGCCTTAGCGTCACTGTCACTGGGCGGCCTTGGGCGGGGTACTAGTTACAAGCGAAACTATCTAAAAAGAGCAATTTGGAAAGATATTGAACTATAACTGCATTTTCATAGCAATAACGAAATATGTAGTTATTAAATACAATGATGCTACAAGAATATTTTCGTCAGTTCGTAATTAATGGCCGTTTTCCGAATTGAGGTTTTGAAGTTAATAACACGTTATATATCAAACCAAGACGAGACTGAATTTATCACCAATGTTTAACAGTTTGAAATACTCAAATTCTTGACTGAGAAGTGGGTGTATTAAAGCTGTAAATTGTGTGTTTTTAAACTGGCAACAAAAAAATAGAAGCATAGTATTAATAAACCGTTTTACATTGCTTCAATTTTATTCTAACATATTTTTTGTCTTATCAATAAAGTGAGTAAATACGTTATTGTCTTTCATAACTTGCCTGTAAGCTATTAAATAATTTAGGTAAAAATTCAATGTATGTATTTAGATGCAGTCAAATACGAGTATTTTATATGGAGTCTGGTGCCCATCTGGCCGTCACAAGTTAGTGACTGAGGAGCATGGTTGCCAAGACTTCGGCTTTCGGGCTTCTGATTACCCATAACGACTGTCAAAGATCTTCAAATTACAGTCGGGATCATCGCCTTAAGGCTTAAGGTGTAAGGCATTCGGTCGTCACCGTATCGCCTTTCGCCTCGCCGTCAAACAGGAGTCAACCTAACGTAAGCACGTAACCAATGCGGATCAGCAGCTCCGGTACGTCGACTCGGCTACGGCTAGGCGACACCGTGCTTACGGCTCGCTGACGGTTGGTTGACCTGGCTGGCACCAGATCAGTTTCATCCGAACGTGAAGATTATGTGCGGTTTTGTTCCGGTTCACAATACGCGAGATTATATACGCGAATGCGTTCGGAACAGTAGTGTGCTGCAGGCAGGCCGCGGGAGAACGCTGAGATTAAGCGGTCACGGTGAGACGTAAGCGCGGGGAAGACGAGTTGATCACGCACCGCAATGCAGTTCCTGAGCTTGGCCCGAAGCGAGGCGATTACGATACGATTCCGATTAGTGTGCGTTGCAGAAGGGAGTTTCATACAAGGAATACTGCACGGCTCGAGTTGATATGTGTGCTATGACCTTTAACGTGCTTTCCGAGGCAAGGAATTCTTCATGCTTTGGAAAGCGGCACTCCCTCGGACCGAAGCAAAATTTTATTTTCCCACAATCGCTTCTCCATTTCGTCGTACCACAGCCATCCCTAACTCACAGCACCGAGATGAAGTTGATAAATGACACGAAGGTAATCCAACTTGTAATCTCCGCCGGTGCGTCCCGTAATTTTTCACCTTTTTCTATCTTTTAATCCGGAGCCGATCGCGCAATTGATGTCATTCCACGCGTAATGAACGCGCGGAGACAAGACAGTAATGAGGAGGTCGGCTTACGCAGCCAGGGTGGAAGTGTACCGTTTGGTTTTTTATTATATATTTACGTTAAGTTGGATACTTTTTTATTCATAAATGGTTTTCAATCAGAAAAATAATGAAAGCCTTCTTTTAAGAGATCATCAAAAAAGAAACCGGTTTGTTACTTTGAAATATAGAGTTTAGATTACTTTTATCCGTTTGTACTTTGCAATTATTATTTAACCACACAAATAACTCAAATCTTATATATATGCTTAAAAGGTGCGCACATAAAGCTAAAGGAACAGTTTATCTTCGAGTTTGTTATCAATATCATGCACATATGTTACCATAACGCGTCGGCGTAAAAAGTATATCGACGAGCCCCTACTCCTGAACTTTGATGCGTTCCATCTTTGATATATTTTATTGATTTGAAAAAGCAAAAAATAGGAGTCTAATATATTTTGCTAATTTAACTGGCGGACTAAATATAATCATATACGTTCAAACAGTATACGAACCAACAGGTTATAATTTTCCGTATCCGGTGCGTCGAGCATCGTCTCCATTTTTTTTCTATTTTAATCTGTGGCACCCCAAATATTTTATGAATCTTTCCGTGGTATGAAACCCTTATCGCAAATCTTTGTCTTGCACTTGGCCGTCTTGTAGAGATAACCTTACGTGTTCCTGATTATGTTTCTAAAAAAAACATATTAGGTACAAGATAGTCATAGTCATGTCGATAATGGTAATAATGATCATCACGGTGACTTGCTGTTAGTAAATTACGTTCTTTTGAACATATGTATTGTTGAAGGACTGAGGCTAAATACGGTCAGTTAATAATACATGCACTGGTGCTGCTGGGCAACAAAAAATAGGTCACCCCTATTAAAAGGCCAGGTCTATCAAAAATTAAATTATTCGTTTTCTATCATTAAATCTTAGTAGAGTAGGGTGTCAAATGGCAGATAAACAGTGATAGCTACCTACTTTTAAGGGTTTCGGAACCAAAGGCAAACGGGACCCTATTACTAAGTCTCCTTCCGTCCGTCCGTCTGTCTGTCACCGGGCTGTATCTCAAGAAACGTAATAGGAAGACCGTTGAAATGTTTACAGACTGTGTATTTCTGTTGCCGCTACAACAACAAATAATAAAAAAAAAACAATTAAATTAATTTTAATTAATAAAAGGGTGTAAAATACAAGAAACATGTTTTTTTCGGCTTATGGTACGGAACCCTTCGTGTGCAAGTCCGACTTGCGTGGCACTTTTTATTATTTTATGTTTAATGCTCTATCGTCGGAAAGCGATTTCAAACTGTCATAAAATTCATATCGTTAACTAAAGTTCTGTTCCTCCCATTTCCTTTTCACGCATAAATATAAAAGAAAAAGAGTTTATTTGCGTCAATCATGAAGCATACCTATATATATAGTATAAAAAATAAAATAAACAAAATTACAAAAGTTATTGTAGTAGTTATAGTTATATGGATCTTCACGAAGCAGAATTTGTTCGAATCGTAACGTTGCTACAAACTGGAATGCATCTGCGAAATGTCGCATGCACGTGTGAAGTTATTCTATCAACGATCCAATATATCAACGGTATAATCTCAATTTTCTAAATGTCTTTCATTTAAATATTAATTTTATCATTAATTTAAAAAATATTATTTGTGCTTATTACTATGTAAGTTACCATGTGTTTACCTCTCAGTAATTGTTACACTGTAAATTTTTATTTAAGCTTAAGTTCCTTATAAAAAATCAGTGTAAATAATTTTTGGTAAACCTGATAAGATTAAATAAAAAATAGATATATACCTATATTATGTCTACGATAGGTACCTGGAAACCAGGGGCAAAATATTATAAACATATTTCAGCCATGATAAGCGCTTTGGTAGGTGGCCATTTTTTTTGTCCCCCAGTTTATGTACTGTACAAAGTCAAAGTCAAAGCATTTATTCCAAATAAACCATTAATTACTATTACGGTACTTTTGAATTGTCAAAGTAAGTCCGTCAAAAACATGAAGCTATTTGTACGTTCCAAAGCGTAGATCTCTATGGAGAAGAACGTGCAAGAAACTCCACGGACACTCTTTAAAACATTTTATGTTTACAAAAATCCTGGTTACAACCTCCAAACAATATTATTTAAATTTGTGTATAATAGTGATTTTCAATTTAAAACAATGTAATTTCGTATCTCTAAAATCAGTAACTGCGCACTGTAAAAGAAACAATTAAAGCTGTGGTTAACTCGTCGAATAAGTGTATTCCAATTTGCAGCCGTGATATATTATAGTCACAATGTTGGTGGTAGCAGATAAAATCTTTATCTGCATGACGAATGTCTCTCGATACAATTACTGATACTCTATACCTACTTTTCTGGCATTATTACAACATATTATGAAAACACTTTAGTACCTACCCACATGTGTATTTGTTATAAATAAACGATTTTCTTTTCTTATATTCTTGCATGTCGTCACAGACGTCGGAGAAAATCACTCGTATTTTGGTAGTAGGTAAGTAATTTTCGTGAATTTATTTCAAAGTGTTTCAAAGTTGTAAGTCGTGAGTTTTAGGTAAAGAAAAAATCCAACTATATTGAACTAATGAGTCCAGTTCATTCTTAATAATATTTTAAATAAGAAAGTGACCTTGTTTGTTACGCTTTCGCGTCGAAATTGCTGAACCATTTTTGATGAATTTTGGTTCAGATATAGATGGAACTCTGGAGACGGTTATAGACTTCTTTATTTTGCGGAAATAAAACATGGACGCGAGTGAGCCGGGGAAAAGCTAGTTATAAAATATAAGGTGGATTTCGTCAATTATACCCAACTACTATAATTTATACAGCAAAGGTAGGTTCCCTACAGAAACGACTTGATTAAACTTTTCGATTCAAGTTTTCTCGATTTTCAAATCAATTTGCTTCTTAAATCATCCTGGTGCGGATATCGAGTTTGTCAAGCGGTTGGCGTCTCAATTTATTTAATGAATCTGTCTATTTTGGGATTACAACAAACTTATCTCAATTTAGTGGCGTAGCTGGGTGGCACCCAGTGCGGATACTGTTGTGACATACCCGGATAAAAATTGCGAGAAAGAAAATCTCTAATCAATCTCATTGAGTTAAAGTTTTTCGAGAGTTTAAAATCTGTCAAGTTATTTTATAATCTTACGGAGTTTGCTATTTTCCGGTGGCATATACATAACTTTAGCTCATCGCATATTTATACCTCGAAATCCTATCCCTAGTATCTTCTTTATGTATCCGTTCAGGTATTGAGACGTAATTCAGAAGCAAATATCCAAACATACAGTTTTTTACATTTAAGTGACTCGTATTAAATAGTTAAACTCATTGGTTAAACATGAATCAACGCAACGCTACGTCATAGTAGGTACGCATATGTTCTACTTGTACCACTTCGATTCCATATCTTTGTCTAACCCTTTATGTTTTAAAGCGTGACCACTAACTTATGCATGTGGTTACCCGCGACCTCCACCTATCTCCAAGGTGAGTACATCAAAGCTATTCCAGCCATAAATATTCATATCAAATCCAAAGGTTACCTTGAAATAAATTGAACTATTCTGAATTCTTACACACAAAGTTGGCACAGAACTCTTTGGATTCAGACTGTTTTAAATATGCATATGATTTGCTTTCCTTGGAGGATTTGAAGACAATATTTCATATTCTGGCCATTTATAAGATATTCAAGTGAGTCAAATAATAATAATAATAATAATAATAATAACTTTTATTGGAACTAAAACACAAGTTACAATAAAATTATGTACGATAATGACTGCATTAGTTATAAACTGTGTCGCAGCCATTAACGCCCTTACAAAAATGTTTATGCGTCAGTGCTCCAGGGTTGAGAAATTATTATTAACTTAAATAAAAAATTATAAAGGATAGTAATAATATAAAAGCGAAATGGTATAGTAATCATAATAGGCAAGCGTGTGATGTGCTGTGTTGTGCGTGTGTGTGGGTGTGGTGAGTTGTGCGTGGGGGGTGTTGAAAGTGAGTGTGTGAGTGTGGTGTTTTATGTTGTGTTGTGTGTGTGTATGTTTACATACGTATATGTGTTTTAATTACGTTTTAATTAACTTTTCAAGTTCTTCATAAGTAAGGGTATGAAGCCACTTATCAACGGTCACTCGACATTCCCTCAGACCAAGTGAATAAATATTACATATACTATTTACTCGGTTGTACAAAATAGAGCTTAGGTATGTATATTGACGTCTAACTGCTTCGATGCCGACTGACTCAATTAAACAGACTCTTTTAGTCCTTCGTCTGTGCTTAATGAGGTCAGGATCGAAAGTCAGTTCGGAGTGCTTACGTAGTACGGTGCTAAGCACAAATGAGTGTCTGACTCTTGGTACCTCACATATTGCGTAGAGTTCATTTGTGGGGAAGCGGATAGGTTTGTGGGCCATAACTTTTAAAACTGCCCTCTGCGCTCTTTCCATTCGCAGTAATGAGGATTTCCCAGAACTGCCCCAGGCTGTTATGCAATAGGTTATGATTGAGTGAGCTAGAGCATAGTATACCGTTTTTAAAGTAGGGAAATCAGCAGAAGCCCTTAGGTTCTTAAACACATATATTAATTTCCTGACTCTACCCACCAGTGACTTAATATGCTCGTTCCATGACAGAGTACTATCAATATAGACACCAAGATATTTCATACAATAAGTACGGACAATTTGAGTGCAACTACAGTCCTGATTAGTGCTCGGGTTACATTTGTGAGCTGTTAGTGTGTAGGCAGAGGTCGGTTGTGATGTTCTGCGTGGGGAGAAGGTCATAAATTTAGTTTTATCTAAGTTGAGGGTGAGCAGATTGTTTCTAAGCCAGGTCATAGTAGTCTGTAGGGCAATTTCAGCATGAGAGAGCGTATCGGACCAATCATTACCATGTACTACTATTGCAGTATCGTCAGCATATGTTATAATTTTACAGTTTATTAAAGGAAGGTTGCAGAGGTCGTTTATGTATATCAGGAATAAGGTAGGACCAAGTACGCTACCCTGTGGCACACCGTGACTGATAAATTTGGGTCCACTTGTGTAATTTCCTATTTTAGTAGTCTGAGAACGACCTGTTAGGTAACTTGTGAAAAGATTTAGGGGCAAACCTCTGATTCCAAGTCGTTCTATTTTGTTTAGTAAGAGTGGAATGGAGACCGTATCAAAGGCTTTAGAGAGATCTAGGAAAATTGCTAATGTTTTTAATTTATTTTTAAGGTGTTTAGCAATAGTATTAGTTAATTCCAAAACTGCATCTTCAGTACTTTTGCCAGATCTAAAACCATATTGGTTATCAGCAATAATGTTTTGGGCTTGTAAGTAATTGAGGAGTCTACTGTTGATAAGTTTTTCTAATATTTTGGATAAAGTAGTTAGCACAGAAATTGGCCTATAATTATCGACACGGTCTCTAGTTCCACTCTTATATATGGGATGAACCAGACCCTTCTTGAACACCGAGGGAAAAACCCCAGTAGCGAAAACAAGGTTGAAAACATGGCACATAATTGGAATGAGAGTATGTCTTGCATTTTTGACAAGTGTGGTTGAAATGCCATCCCACCCAGCCGCACTCGTAGAGTTCAGCCTGAGAATAATATTTTCAATTTCCTCGTTATCAGTTTCGAATAAAGCCATTGAATTTGTATATGTACTTATTGCATGGGAGCCTAAGAGACCTTCAGAGTCATAATGATTAAAATCAATTTTGGATGCTAGATTCTTCCCTACATTTACAAAAAAGTCATTAACAACGTCAACAGCACGCACGGGGTCACCCATCAGAGACAGTAGCTCATTTGAACTAGATTTATTAGTGTGAAGATTTGCAATTGTTTTTATGAGATTCCATGTTGCCTTTGGGTTTTTTTTATGTTTTTTGAATTCTGCTCGCTCATATTCTCGTTTTATTCTTTTTAATAAATTGTTGCAGAAATTTTTATACCGCAGGTAGATCACCCGGGCAGTTTCATTATTGGGTTCTTTTTTAGTTTTCTGATATAATTTATCGCGATTTCTTATGCATTTTAGGAGCCCGGGGGTGATCCAGGGCTTAAGTATGCGTTTCTTACTTGAGATTCTATCATTGCGTGTATTATTACTGATAACATTGGATATTATATTTACTAGTGTATCAGCCGCTTGTGATGCGTCGTGACATTGTAGGACCGATGAAAAATCGGCTACCTCAAGTGCTTCAACGCATGCTACAAAGTCCACTCGACGAGTTAATGCTACTGATTTTGATGATTTAATTCGGGAGTCGTAAGACACTATCAAAGGGGCGTGGTCAGTAATAAACGAGTCTAAAACCAAAGTGATCACTCTCGCTTTTGATTTAATGATTGCGTGATCCAAGCAGCTATCGCAGCGAGTCGGAAACAAATGAGCTGGTAGCATTCCATGTGATGCTAGTGTATCTAGGTAAAGGTGAGAATGCATGTCATCATTATTATTAGGAGATAAATTGATATTAATATCACCCAAAAGCATAATATTTTTATGGGACTTGAGTGAGTGTAAGGTAGTGTCCAAACTGGTAACAAAGTTTTGGATGTTCCGGAAAGAAGGAGAACGATATATCGCGATCAACGCCAGTTCTGTAGAGAATTTAACAATAAGGCAGTTTGCGTCGCCGAATATTGGATTTTCTAAGGAGTATTTTATATCTGACCTTATGTATACGACCACGCCATCATTCTTATTAGTATGATTGGAGGCATGAGATTCAAAGCCCGATATAGTAGGGAGATATGGACATTTTTGTAACCAGCATTCAGTCAAAACAATCACATGGAATTGCAGTTTAGTTCTATCCAATAAGATTATAAGGTTGTTAAAATTATTAATGTTTCCTATGCTACGAATGTTTACATGAAAAATATTTAATCCAGTTTTTGTAGTTTTTATATATGTATTACATTGTTCCGGAGAGCAGGAATGGGAATCTGAAACATTAATTTGTTCCAGTTCAGATACTATATGTGATGTATCACCCATTTTGTTGGTTATATGGAATAAAGAGATAATCCAATAAATTAATTCTCATGGAATGACAGAGATTGGTACCAATAAACGTGGTTTCAATGTTGAGGACATGCCCAATTACCGAGACTAGCGAAGTATTATAGAAGAAGACTATTTTGATGAATAACCGTTTTACCACATAGTGTAGTGTAGAGTTGTATGAGATTTGTACGAGTAGGTGTAAGTGTTCAGTGTTGTGTGTTATGGGGTAGATTGTGAATGGTAATAATAAAGATTTCGTGTACAGGAATATTAACATCTTACATAGTAATAAAATATTGTATGATTTGTAGGTATTGCTTATGTTAATTTTATAAGAATACAATTTTATAGCATATACCTTTGTAATAATAACTAGAATTGAAATATACAACATGCATATACAGGGGTAAGGAGTAGAATATTCTAGTCATTTTTTGGGGAAATCTAATTCATCCTTAATTAAGATATGTGGTGATCCTTGTTTTTCGCGTATGTATATTTTACCATTTGTGACCCAACAGTACTGGTATTGGTTACTGCTTGCAAAGTCTCTAGCCAAAAAGAACAGCCTTCTCATTTAAAATACATATTACGTACATATTTCTATAATACACATGGTATTTTGATCGGTTTAACAAATACCGGAATCTGGTTGGTATCTTCTGTTTTATTATAAGAGCAATGTTTTTGTGAATATCAATATGTTACTATTGAAGGCGCTGAGGCGTAGTAGTGTGAAATTGGTTTCTAAATTTAGTAATAGATATGTTTGATAATATAACTAGCTCCTGCCAAGCGTGGTTATTGCATAGTATCACGATTTGTATTTCCCAAGGGCAACGCAGAGAAATTAAACCGACTTATCTAAGTTACTTTAATTCTCAAATCAGGGCACCTCAGAGTTCAAGTTTCTACTGAGCACTTCCTGATAAAAAAAAACTCTTGCCAGGCCCTAATCTTATATATCGTCTGCTGACCAATGAGGCAGTCGTTAGTAAAGTATTTGCGTGCATATCAATAGAAATCACTGATTCATCAACATTTTACTCTAACTTACCTCTAAATTTCTGAGTCATTTTCTCCACTGGACCGTGTCAAATTGACAGTCATAACATTTTATTTATTGACATTATTCGAGCGTTTTGTTTCCGATGTCACGAAGATTGAGTCGATTGACGAGGGAAGAGGAGATTTCCCTCAAAAATACCTAGTTCCTAGTTCAATCACAGATTTTTTGCCACCAACTGCATCAGACTGCTTGAAAACTGGTTTGGAACTCGTGTTTCAGCGGCAGCTAGTGAAATTAGCTAATATCTGAGACTGTAGAACATGAAGAGTAGTCATAAAATATACTACCGCTATTTCTCTATCGCATTGGATTCCAACCTGTGGTCGGTGGACCACCTGTGGTCCGCGAAAGTTTTATAATTTCAATCCTTTCACCTCAAAAATAACATGCCGACAGTTTCAAAGAATAGCTAGCTACAAATTAAGAATATCTTTATGACGTAAGTTAATTTTTACATTAACACAGTTTAATTTGATTCTTGATTTCTGGTCCCTGCTAGCAACAAGGCAACAAAAGTGGTCCCGGGTCAAATAAAGGTTGGGAACCACTGCTCTATCGAGTGGCTTTAATTTTCATTTCCCTAAGAAGTTTGTAAGGCGTTCTTCAGAAAATCTCATTTTGGTTCAAATTATTCATGTTAGTTGTGTTAACTGAATCGCACATAGAAGCTTATTGATGGCAAACACAATTCAAAGTTGCATTATAATAAGATAAAAATAAATTCTTAAATATTTTGATACAGATCATTTTTTGATACGTATTTTATTTTCACCAATTATTATTATTATTATTTCACACTTTTGAAAATCGTCTCATCGGGCCTTTTCTTTTCTTTTTACTTTTATTTTTATTTTAAAATTAGCACAGTGGTTTTGTTTATTATTGTGACACTGAGCACTATAAACTATTTATATTGCTGTGCCCTAGCAGGGTGCATGTATGAAAAAACCTGTAAACTACATGAATTCAATAAATGATGATTAATTGATTATGATTACTTCATATTACCAATTCACAAAAAATACGCCGACTTTTTATCCGCTATCTTGTTTTTTTTTTCAAATTTCTTTTGGAAGAATCTAATGATTCCTCATTTATTAAGTGTGTACCCATTGTCAATGTTGCGGAATTTATTCGGATGAGTAATCGCGGCCCTGGATAGCTAAAGGCATTTGGAGGAACACGGATGGGTTTTAGTCAATAAGAATCTGACACGCCCTTCCGCTCCGCCCAGAGCGGAAGGAGTCATTTGTTGATTTCCCATCGTTAAAAAAAAGTGTAGGCTCCATCCGGTCGATTCTGTAAACATATCGAAGTGGAGGCTTGGGGTAGTGATCACGAGGTGAGCCGTCAATTCATATAATCAAGATGTCACGTGATTACGAAGTGAGCTATCATTTCACCTTGATTATATGGATTGACAGCTCACCTCGTGATCACTTCACCCAAGCCTTCACTTCGACATGTTCACAAAATCGACCGGCTGTGCTTGACAAAGACCCTACCCTAAAAACTTCTATAAAACAAAAGTGGTATATTATTTTACTACTCTTTATACTCAATAGTATATGAGATATAAAAACGTTTGCGCTGGAGTTTGGTTAATTTCGAGGAACCATGAATCACTCCATGAATATTTTCATCGATCTAAATTATACAAAGCTTTCAAAGTAATATGAACTTAAATTCCAGGTTGGAGGTTCGCTCTCTGCGAGGTCAAGGTGATGGCGTACCAGCTTTTTAAAGAAATGGAAGTGTCTTCCTGTGAGAAGATCTAAATTTAGCTAAAGATACGAGGAGTATACGTCAGGTTTAAGGTTCGGAAGTGAAAATGAGGTGAAAATTGATCCGATATTGTTATTTTTGTTTTTTTTTTTTGTTCATGAAAATAAACAGTTATACATTTAAATCTTATACTAAGTTATAAATATATCAGAATAACAAATGTATAACCTGCGACATTTTCCACAACATATTAAAAGTTATATATAACAGCTAGTGCGTTATTCTAAGCTGTTAAAACAGATACTTTTTTTTTTTTTTTTGCTTTTCAAGGAACCTTCCCCGACTCTGCTCGACTTGGATGTCCTATTGATGACCAGGGAAAATAATATCGGGTTGAAAACGCTAATCGCAATCTATAACTAGTTGTAACCGTCGAATTGATTAAGTCAATTGGAGGAAATGACTTTGGATATGGTTGTTATTTTGTTATCAGCACAGAAAAATAATATCATACCCATTATTATTAGTTCCTCATTTTTTATTAAGTCTGACAGTCTTGTACATAATACTTATATGAACGGGTTCGAGATGTTACAAGTACAAATTCAAGCGATTCTTTACTCAGAATGTGTTTTAGTTTTTATTCGAACAATTAATTTAAAGAAAACATCATCATCATCTATCTGCCTAGCCTTTTCCCAACTATATTGGGGTCGGTTTCCAGTCAAACCGGATTCAGCTCAATACCAGTATTTTACATGGAGCGGCTGCCTACCAGACCTCCACAACCCATTAACTGGGTAACACGGTGGTTCTTGGCTAGACTGGAGTCAGATTTACTGGCTTCTGACAATCCGTAACGACTGCCAAATATCTACAAATGGCAGCCGGGACCAACGGCTTAACGTGCTTTACGAGGCACGGAGGAAACTCGGTATGTTAAGATGGTCACCCATCCACAGACCAACCTTGGCAAGCGTTGCTTAACCTTGATCGACCCGTGCGGCTGTTATTCTTTAGCCACGAGCTCCTCGAGTATTTAAGAATATAAGACCGACTCGCCAGCACACAGATATGCCCTGAGAGGTTTGCGTGGGTGGCAAAACAATAAATTGTAACGTAGAATAAGTGTTTCGGAAATAAATTAAAAAAAATATATTGGCAAAATTTTTAATAAAGGCAACTTATATAAAATATTAGGAATTAAAAAGGTGATTTGACAGCTTTTATATTAAATATTAATGTTAAAACCTGCCAAGTTTATTCTTTAAATAGAAGTTTTCGGATCATTGGAAAACTAGCCCTTTGGTTAATAAATAATTTGAGCATGTGTTTGTGTATTATTTGCTGAGTAGCTTTTCGAATTAAGAACTAGAAGTAAAGCTTTTTTTCTAGCTCTACGTCGGCCTAAAAACTTGTCAAATTATAGATTAAAATAAAATTTGCCATAGACTTGCATAAAAAAGATCATGTTTTAACTGTTCTAATTTTTAGAACTAAAAATATAAAACTAGAATTCTGTAGAAGTCTTTCATCTTCCATACAAATTTTATTATAAGCGCAACATGCATAATTTAAACTTTACAACTTTCTGCGGTGCGAGTAATTTCGAACTAATTTGCATTTAATTTTATAGACGTGTTTAAATTATGGTCTGGAATGTGATGGAATTGAATCTCGGGATTTAGTATCCGTCATATTAGACATTAATGTTATTTTGCCTATAACTCAGATAACGTGGAGTTTGGAATATGTTTTACACAATTATAGCGCTACCCCACTGGATAACTCCGCGCAACTCTAGAACGCGTCGTCTACCGGCTTGGTTACGCGACTAGTTACGTTTGAGCGCTACACAAGCCGCTACACTGTTCGCATTTCCGAGTTCTGGCCGCCATTTTAGCTCAGTCAGTCACCGCCAACCGCGAACCGCGCACGCACTCGACTCCGGCGCCTTATGAGACGGCTATTGTAAAATTACACTTAAGTCCTTATAATTGTAATGTAATTCACTCTGTATTTTGTTTACGCACCATTAAGTACAGTTTTACACGCGATAGTTGGTGTTTTATTTGTGGATCAAAGTACCCTGACATACAGTATTTCCTGAAAGCTATAACTTGGGAGTCTTCAAGTCAAAAGTGAACAGGTTACTTATAGGAAAGCTAGTAGATTCTGATCAAACGGGATTCTATCTACAATATTTAAAATAAAGTACTTATTGTATTTATTTCTAAAAATAAAACATTCATTTAAAAAAAAATTGGAAATAAAACAGAACCCGTTGCTAAGTGCTTCTTTTTGAGTTTTGTAACTGTCGATTTTCATTTTTTTTCATTGTTCATTTTCAATCGTTCCCCGTTCAAAACGTGTTTCTGATACCACTTGACTCTTGAAACCTATTCGGTTTTTTGGATAAATGTTGAAATTGTGAGAAAGGTTTACAGGTAGTTTATATAGATATTTTACTCAAAATTATAGAAGATGGGCTTTTGAAGAACGAGAAAGGATTGTAGAAATTGGTTTCTATTTTTCATTTTCCTGGTCTGTGGGTAAATTAGCACTAAACCAATTTTCACAAAGAGCACGACAGTTTATAATTTCAGACTTCATTTGCCTAAACCAAATTCTCCCACATTAAAACAGGTATTAAGCTATTTGTGTCCTTATCTATTTCAAGTCCATATAGGCATAAATGGAACCTTAAAACTATTTAATTATTTAATAGTCAACTAAAACTAATAGTAATTCACTGTTACGTTGACGTCATGGTAATGGTAATTATAATATACTAGCTCGTAGTTCCCGTTCCCGTTCAAATCGGTTCAGTAGTTTTTAAGTTTATTAGTCACATATTAAAATACGAATCTTACCTTTTTATAATATTAGTATAGATAAGCCACCATGCCCGGCCTTGTTTTGATCAGTTGATGAATTTTTCACCGTCGATTGAAGGCATCGATCAATTAAAGACCTTCATCAAAAAAGTGTCAACTAACCTTTTAAAATCAAATAAATATGAGCATCATATTTCAGCCTTTAGGCGTGCTACACACATAATTAGCAGCATAACATCAATAGATTACATCTATTTGCGCGACAAAAGCGAGTCGCGTTTCCAATCAGGCGTATGTGGCCGCCCTTACACCGGCCCCAATAACTACGTTAAAGGAGTATTAGAGTCTGTGGTAAGACTCGATAATCCAACGCGTTGAGAGTCTATGACGTAAGATACAACTGCGATCATCACACGACTGCTAGGTAGCAGTTGCTCTTTGAGATTTATGTTGGCAGAGTATCATGTTGAGTGGGAGCATTCTTTTCATAGTCACGACGTGCATCTGTCAACTTGTATTTGAGTCTCTGTTTTTATCTCTCCCTTAGTGTATTGTATTAACTTCGTCTTTGATAATATAATTTAAGTAAATATAACGTTTTAGCTAAGAATGTATAGTTCATAATTAGTTTAAGCCTCTTATCCACGAGGCGATATTTAACGTGCAACACGTGACGCGGAACTTGTTCAGCAGCGTGCACAGCAACGCGCGGTAAGGCCCCTCTCTTTGAGGAGTGGCTGGAGAGGCGCCACGGCGTCCTCACCTTCCGCCTGACGCAGGTACTTACCGGACACGGCTGTTTCGGGAGGTACCTGTTTCGGATTAAGCGGGAGGACACACCCGGGTGTCAGCACTGTGAGGATCGCCCGGAGGACACGGTGGAGCATACGGTGGAGGTCTGCCCTGCTTGGGCGGAGCACCGCCGTGTCCTCGTCGAGGCGATCGGCGGCGGCAACCTCTCGCGTTCGGGCTTGGTTGAACCCATGGTCCGGAGCAATTCAATTAGATCATTTGCAAGCACTGTTGAATTGTCAAGGTCGGTTGGTCCTTAAAGATGAAGCTATTTGCACGTTCCAAAGCATAGATCTCTATAAAGAAGAACGTGCTAGAAATTCCACGGTACGTGCAAGAAACATTCATATCGATTTACGTCAGCTCTATATTCTATGTTTAAAACATGGCGTTGAAGAAGCATCTAGTGGCTAGATAACGACTTGGGCAGACCTGCCGGCAGACATTCCGTGAATGGCTGACCATCTAAACATACCGAGATGCTTCCATGCCACAGAGAGCACGTTAAGCCGTTTGTCTCGGCTGTCATTTGAAGATCTTTGACAGCTGTTACGGATAGCCAGACGAATTCTGACAGCAGTCTTGCCGAGGGCTATATCTGACACCAGTGTGGCCAAGGGCTAAAATCTGACACCAGTGTGGCCAAGGGCTAAAATCTGACACCAGTGTTGCCAAGGGCTAAAATCTGACACCAGTGCTGCCAAGGGCTAAAATCTGACACCAGTGCTGCCAAGGGCTAAAATCTGACACCAGTGCTGCCAAGGGCTAAAATCTGACACCAGTGCTGCCAAGGGCTAAAATCTGACACCAGTGTTGCCAAGGGCTAAAATCTGACACCAGTGTTGCCAAGGGCTAAAATCTGACACCAGTGCTGCCAAGGGCTAAAATCTGACACCAGTGCTGCCAAGGGCTAAAATCTGACACCAGTGCTGCCAAGGGCTAAAATCTGACACCAGTGCTGCCAAGGGCTAAAATCTGACACCAGTGTTGCCAAGGGCTAAAATCTGACACCAGTGCTGCCAAGGGCTAAAATCTGACACCAGTGCTGCCAAGGGCTAAAATCTGACACCAGTGCTGCCAAGGGCTAAAATCTGACACCAGTGCTGCCAAGGGCTAAAATCTGACACCAGTGCTGCCAAGGGCTAAAATCTGACACCAGTGTTGCCAAGGGCTAAAATCTGACACCAGTGCTGCCAAGGGCTAAAATCTGACACCAGTGCTGCCAAGGGCTAAAATCTGACACCAGTGCTGCCAAGGGCTAAAATCTGACACCAGTGTTGCCAAGGGCTAAAATCTGACACCAGTGCTGCCAAGGGCTAAAATCTGACACCAGTGTTGCCAAGGGTATCGTTTTATACTGTACTGGGTTGTAGTAGTCAGATAGGCAGGCACTCCATGTAAAATTGTTTTATTTTATTAAATTTTTATAATTTAATTAAATGTATAATTTAATTGAACGCATGTTTTTTCTTGTTTTATTATGAATGTATCTTGAATTTTTAACAAACGTCATAATAATTTGATTGTATTATATTATATTGGTTTATCCAGCGGCATTGACTGCCGGTAATTTTGTATGTTTAATATGTGGATAATGCAGTGGGCTGCAATATTGTAAACGATCGTTTGAGCCGACATTTTAGTGAAGATGTATATTGTTGCTGTTTATTGTCCCATTCAATAAAAAATATACTAGTACATAGCTGCTTCCGGTAAGACTAGAAGCAGACCCCAACATAGTTGAGGAAGGGACAGGCAGATTGACAACTAAATTATCTATGCTAATATAATAAAGCTGAAGAGTTTGTTTGTTAAACGCGCTAAATTCTGCAACTGCCAGTCAGATTTGGAATATTATTTTATAAATGGCTACATGGGAACGAGAAATTCCTACGGAAACGGAAAACACGGGATTTGCGCGTACGAAGTCGCGGGCAAAAGCTATTTTACATATAAAATATGTTCTCTATCTAATTTAAAATGAAAACTAATTTATTAATCAAGGATATTTTTATTTTATTTTATTTTATTTGTTTGGGACAAAAAACAGTTACACGTTACATTTTAACACAGGTGTTTAAAATAATAGAAATAACAAACATGTAACCCACACTATTGTCCGCGAATTTGTAAAAGAGACAGAGATTGACCAACGTGCACATATTGCTCATCAGATTAATTTAAAAAATATATGAATGATTTTATTATGTAAACATTATGTGGAACAACAAATTAAGAATTTACCCCTACGGGGATCCGGATAGAAAGGCGAGAACCTGTTTTTTTAAATTCATTTTGCGTTAAAGCGAAAATATCAAAATCGATAAAGTGAGTGAGGGGAGTTATATGTAGCTACGAGGCGGCGGAGAGGTGCCCGCTCGCCCGCGTGTGTTCTGCACTTTTTAGTAGGAACAAGCAAGGAACGCGCACCTCTCGCCGCATGACAGTTCTAGGTACTACGTAACACAAATTGTTCGTAAGACTATTGCAATCAAACTTATTGTTACAAATACCGTGTAGTGTCATGACCATTAGAAAATAATGTTCGCCTGGACTCCAAGTTTAAGTTTGAATATGATATACTCGTAGGTACAAAAATGTTGCAGTAGTGCAGTCATTTCCATAATACGTGAATACAAGTAATGACACTGCATGATATCTATCATAATAAGCTAAATTGTATAGACCTTAGTAATGATATTAAACTTGTAGTTCCTAGATCAGTTCTTCGTCGTGGAGTGCGTGATTACCGATTGTTTGATCAGGCATCAATGCGGACAAACGCAGGTAAACGTGCACCCCTTCAGCGTCTTGTGCAAATGTACAATGAACATTTCATAGATATTGATATATTTATGTTAAACAGAAATGCTTTTCGAAGTAAAGTTATCGGTGTACTGAACAACTTAAATATATACGGTTAAAGATATTTATTTTCTCAAAAGAATTACAAATTCACTTATAGAGAAAACATAAATAAATTTAGAAAAAATGTTATTTGCCAGTAAGCGTAGATAAAAACAAAAACAAATATGTAGGTATCTTAAAACTAAACATTATAACAATACTTCGATCAAAAATACATCGTTTTAGCAGTATAAATGTAAAATAAACAAATCAGAAAAAGGTAGGTTACACAATAGACAGGACAACAGTTTTTGAGCGATGAGGGTAGGGTGCAAGTTAATAGATGTTGCGTGTTTACTAAGGCCTACGACACAGTGCAGAACATAAGCGATTATTAGTGTTTTAGGTCAATATTTGTACATATTTATTTATTTCTGTTATTGTGGGGTATTTATTTTTGATTATATTTGTTTTTTCTTTGTATTTCAAATTTAATTTGGTACGCATATTCATGTTCTAAAATTATTATTTTTTCTTTTATTATTATTATTTTTTTTTTTTTTTTTTTTCGTGTATAACTATGATTATTATTTTTTGATTAATTAAAAGGCAGGGAGAGGTCTTTTAAAATATATTTTTTTAAACTTTTCTTGTAAACGTATGACGATTTGACTTCTTTTATGTCTTTAGGTAGTTTGTTATAGAAATTGGCCCCTTCATACATAATATTCCTCTTTCCATATTTAGTCCTAGGCTGGGTTAAACAGATGTCATTAGCTTGTCTCGTTAAAATTTTATAAGTTTGTGCCCTTTTTGTAAATATTATCTGAGACTGTATATCTTTAGTTAGAATTTTTCTTACGAGTATGCATGTGTTGTACTTATACATTTGATGGAGATTCATAAGTTGTGTTTCTTCGTATATTTTTTCAGTAGGAGTTAAATAGCTATACCTAAATAGTGTTTTGATTATTCTATTTTGGGCAATTTGGAGTATTTTTAGGTTTGATTTGGCAGCAGTTCCCCAGACCTCAATCAAGTAGTCCAAGTGAGATTTAACCATGGAGTTATATATAGTATAACGCACATGTCTAGGAAGACATCGCACTATACCACGGAGCGCACCTGTGAGTGATGTGAGCTTGTTTTTGATACTCTCTATATGTGGTTTCCACGTTAATTGATCATCAAGTATAAGACCAAGATATTTTTCTTGATGAACTCTCTTTAGTATTTGACCATCAATATGTAAGTTACTGTGCTGACCAATCTTTTTGTTTTTTGCCGCGAATATAATATAATTGGTTTTAGAAATGTTTATTGTCAGTACGTTTGATTTAAGCCAAGTATGTAAAAGGTTTAGATCATGTTGAGCTTGTTCTATAATTGAGCTTACTGAGGTACCCGAGTAAAATAAACTCGTGTCGTCAGCGTACAGTGCTATATCCCCCCTTAGACCGATTTCATGGATGCTATTTATGTAGATTAGAAATAACAATGGCCCGAGGATTGAGCCCTGGGGGACTCCGTAGGTGATTTGTCGAGATTTGCTTTGAACTTTACCGATTTTCACAATTTGATGTCTGTCGCTAAGGTATGATTTTAACATTTCAAAAGCGGATCCTGAGACACCTAAATGATTTAGTTTCAACAAAAGTATATTGTGACTAACAGTATCAAAAGCTTTTTTTAAATCTACGAACACCCCCAGTGTAATTTTCCTTCTATCAATATTGGATTTGATTTTTGTCACTAGATCGGTTGCAGCTGTAACCGTGTTTGACTTTGGTCGAAACCCATATTGTTTTTTATATAAGAACTTTTTTGAATTTAGAAAAGCACTAAGTCGGTTGTGTAATATTTTTTCAAACACCTTTGATAATATTGGTAATACAGATATTGGTCGGTAATTACCTGGATCTGATCTGCTTCCTGACTTATATATGGGGCTAACTTTTGCAACTTTCAAGGATTCTGGAAAATATCCTTCTGTTAGACACCTATTAATACAAAGACTTAATTTTTCCGCTATTTGATATTTAATACATTTTAAAAATTTTGTATTTATTCCATCAATACCGGCGCTGGTGTTTGCATCTAAATTTTCAATTATTTTAAGTACCTCCGCAGTAGTAGCAGATTCAAATTGTGTTAGATTGGCCGTACTAGCTTTGCTAGCGGGTACCTGTAAAGTATGATTATTTTGATACGATTTTGGAATTTTACTAGCGAGCTCAGCACCTATATTTGAGAAAAAAAAGTTAAAACACTCACAGATTTCCTTTGAGTCAGTAATTTGGCCTGTTGGCGTGTCTAATTTTGCAAGAGTAGAGTTATGTTTTGTTTTGTTGCTAGCCAGACTATTAATAAGTTGCCACATTTTAAGAGGATTCCTTTCACAATCTTTAAAGGCTTTGTAATAGTATTGATTCTTTGTTGATTGAATTTCTTTATACACATAATTCTTCTGCTGTAGGAACTCGTCTTCTACCTTTTTGTCTTCAGGTGAGGAATGTTTGAATTTATGCCACAAAATATTTCTTTTGTTTATGGATGTTATAAGGTGATTGTTGATCCAGTCTTGTCTAGGCCTGTTTAGTATTTTGGTCTTTTCTATTTTATTTTTAGAAATTACATCCAATAGGTACTTTTCCAACGTTGTGAAATCATTATGTATGTCAGACAAAGTATGATCTTTTATAGTTTTATTTAGATTATCATAATTAATAGCTTCGTATGTTACTTTTTTGGGCCTTTCCGGTGTGATTCTGTTTACCTCGAAGTAAATTTGTTTATGATCTGACATGGCGCTTTCAACTAAAGCCATATGAAAAGTGTTATCTTTTAGAGTTGTACACACATGATCTAATATTGTCTTAGTAGTTTTAGTAATACGGGTACAGTACGTTTTATCAATTTTATTTAGTATTCTAAGTCCGTTTTCTTTTAGCGCTGTCTTATATTCTTTAATAGATTTTTCTTTACTTAGTAGATTCAGGTTAAAATCTCCAAAAACGATTATTCTTTTCCTTTTGATTAAGTGATTTATATATGTTTCAAGAAACTTTTGTACATTTGCTGCAGGCTGTTTATAGACTACTCCAATATCTAAAGAAAGTTTGTCCAGGTGTATCCATAAAAAGTGATTGTTATCTTCGCATTGCTCTTCCATTAATTCATGCTTTAGTTCATTATGCACATATATTGACACTCCACCGCCCCTTGATGATGTTCTATAGTTGTAATAGTGTGTATAGTTTGGTAATTTTTGCCTTAATGCTTCATTTTCATTCTTTATCCAGGTTTCGACCAATAATATTACATGTATAGTGCACTTAAACGTTTGTATGATACACTGTATTTCATCAAGTTTTCCGGGCGCAACAATACTGCGAACATTTGCGTACAGGAAGCTTATTGATTTAGTTTTAGTTGTGATATTTGCATAGTTATTTGTTAGTTCGAATGTAATTGAGTTTCGCTTTGTAACACGTTCTCCTAAGTCACTTAGTTTTTTGACTGATCTTTAACTATCTTAGGTGTTCCCTTTGAAAATTTTATTATTAAATCCTTTTCTCCATTATCTTTCCTCTGTTGTAATTCGTCTCTAAGGTTTTTCATGTAGTTTTGTTGTTGAGGAGTCTGATCTGAGTAAATTCGCGCACCATCTACTTTAAGGTTAGCTTTATTTCGCAGTATTGTTTTCGCAATTTCCTGGGATGAAAAAGATAATTTAAGTGGTCGTATTTTCTTGCCATCATATTTTCCGACTCGTAAGACTTTTACTGCTGCAGGACAATCCGGGTATATAGTGTTGATAATTCTTGCTGCTTCATTCCTTTCTGTTTCACGTCTCTTTTCGCTGTTACTTATATGTCTCTCAGGAACGCCCACAATAATAATGTTCTTACTACGTTCAGCTCGGTCTTGAAATTCCTCAAATAAATCTTCATAAACAGTCCGTGGCGTTGCCTGTGGATGTGCCGGTTCTGAAGAAACTGATTTTAACTGCTGGACATCCGTTTGGAGGGATATTATTTTTTCTTCGTTTTCTTTAACTACGTCCGATAATGTACTAATTTGCGTTTTAAGACTTTTATTTTCTGCTATCAGCTCTTCAGTTGTGATCTTTATGTTATGCAATGTATCTTTAATGGAAGAGACATTATCACATATTGTTTTTATATTTTGGTTCTGCTTTGTACAAGAATCTTGCAGTATTCCAACTATTTCTTTCATCATTTCATTTTTAAATTCAGTGAACTGGTTTTCAAAATCGCTATCAGGCGATTTTCTCTTCCGGTAAGACACATTTTCTGAGTATAGCTCGTTCATTTTTGACAAATCAGGTTGAGAAGTACTGGTTTCTCCCGAAAATTTTGTTTTCGTCGTAGTAGGATTTTTAGTAGGCGAGCGAAAAGCCTTCATGTTGTTGTTGTTGTTCTTGTTGTAAAAAGGAGTGTCAACAAACAATAACTCCACTTATCGCTCCGCTCATGTACTGCGCGCACCTTTATAATAACACTACCGCTATGCGTGCCGTGAACTATATCTTTCGCACTTATGTGTCGGTGATTAGTTAATTGCGTACACTTTCTGAGCACTTTGAAAAATCAACTGTCTTTATATGGTAATTAAGTTCTAACTTGAACGATCGTATTAAGTATTTATTAAAGCAAGACAGCAGACACGTCCACTCACTACGCCGGCTGGCATATCTAGAGGGTAAAACTTGTTTATTGGTTAGTAACGATTTAACATGTTTCGCGGATTGTGAATATTAACCAGCTCACCGATAAGTCCTCATCATAGCATATCTCTTAGTTAATATGGGGAAAATGTTGTGGTTATTACATTGATTTAGTTTTATGTAAGTACATCATTGATAAGTGTTATATTTAATGTAATATCGTTTTTTTTTCCAAAATAAAATAAAATAAAAAAATACACAACCAGCAAAATTACATACAAAAATATTTTGTAGCGACCACAACTTTATTCTACAAATATTTTTAAATTCTTCATTTCTAACTTTGCAATAAGAAACAGTGTTGGTCGCTTGTTGTATTATTCTATGCGCGTCGTAAAATGTAACTGAGGATAAAGAATGAGATAAGAAATGACACAGACAATGAAACTACGACCAGACGCCATTTTGGCTGAATTGCTGCTTGTTGCAATTTTCTTTATTGTCGTTTTGTCCTTGGAATGGCATATAAACGTCTAAAAGTTCAGTTAGATTAGATTTTAATATTATATTAGTAAACATTGTTATGATTTAAATAATGCTATATCTGTTAAATACTGTAACTTATTGGGAATTACAGTTTTGAGCCGTTTGGGGTCGAAACGCTTGGATCATGGGGTCCGAGTGCGCGTCTCCTTTTCAAGGACATATCTCGCCGACTGATCAATACTTTGCGTGACCAGAGGGCTGGCTCGTTCTTTGCTAAAAGAATTAGCATTGCCATTCAACGTGGCAATGCTGCCGGTCACGCACGGTCTGGGCACGTTTCCGGATGACAGCTATGCGGAGGAATACTTTTACTGACGCCTGAGTGTACTTTGTTTTTGTATATGTACATACTTAGGTTTAGTAGATGTACATAGTTTAAGTAAATAGTTTTAAGATAGTTATGTACATACAATTATTTATGGTATTATGGAAATAAATAAACTAATATGTTAAAAATATTAGTTTTCGAATGTAACACAAGAACTTTTTAATATTGTTCATGAATCACTTCCAGCTTTGTCGCCAGTGTAATAATAACAGCAAATTTACTAATATTGTGCACTTTTCCATTCACAAATAAAGAGAGTCAACAACCGATATGAAAATTTAATCAACAATTTACAAAGACTTGATTTTCTTCAGACACAAAAACATAAATTTTAACACCTTACTCAATTCACAAAGAGTCATCATCTACAATCAAGTTTGTTTGCCTACCTTTGGCAAACCACAATTTATTACATTAACCACCTCAGCGTAGCCTAGACTAGAGTATCGAATAGGTACTTAATCCTAAAAATAAAACTTTACATTCCTACAGTAAAAATATCTAAGTCCCAAAGCAATCAGTCGCTATCACTAAATACATGACTCACCATCAGAAGTAGGTCTCTCTAAATTATATTGACGTGTTCCCATTCAATCGTCGACGTCGGGTTCTTGCCACTTAGCACAGACCCCCACAAAAAGGCCACATAGGGTCCCGTACACCACATTACGTCGTATTCAGGTGACGGGGTAATAGCAAGTGAGGAAGCATAGAATTTAATCAGGTTGGGGAAGCAGAAATCATAAGTTCGTAATTAATTTATTTTAAAAGGAAGGAAAGGAAGGAGGAGGATTTTGTGTATGTATGTGGAGGATTTAGGGGGTAAAGGAAGATCAAAGGATCGATGGAAGGATTCTGCGAACTAGAAAAGAGGTTACAATTACGATGATGAAATAAATTGGAATAATTTTCAGGAGGTTAATTTAAGGTGCTGTTGGGCATACTGTGTAAATTTTGATAATTATATTATAATTTTTTGTTTTATTTAAAACGTAAATACTGTTAAAGATTTATTCCAAAGAAATGGTTGAATTTATGAAGCTGTCAGTACGGAGAAGTTGGAATTATTGACTGAATGCATGCTTATAATGTAGTAGGTACGCTGTGGAGTCTAATTGGGGGCAAATTAATATATCATACTGGTAGGTTCTGTGGCCAATCTCCCCAGACCAGACAGAGTATATCCAATATTTCCAAAAATAAAAAATTGGCCTGATTATGCAGCACCATGTTGTAGTTCTGATAAACCCATGTCATTTTAATTAATCGTCGGTGTTCCAGGAAGGAAGATTTTGTGGATTATTGTTTCATTATGTTATCTAACAGGACATACAGACAACAATATTTTTTTAAAGATATAAAGTCACTTCCCTTTAATTATTAAAGTCAATATTAATATAATAACAGCATTAACTTAGCCGACAAGTCTCCAACTATCCACAAGCTGGGAGCTCATTTATTTCCTTTACTTCAGTTACAATTTGCAAGAAAAATGAGTGCAATTTCTCACAGATTCTCAATACGGAAACAAGATATATACTGATATTGTTCGAAGTAGGTACGCTGCGCGCTGATGCGGAGGCAAAGAGGAAATTTTAAATGGTTTATGGGAGCCGTTTACTTGGATAGACAGTGGAGCTTAATAAAAGTTGGCTAGAAATATGTGGAGAATCGGATAAGTATTAATGCGACTTTTTCAATTCATAATAATGTGGATATTTATCATAGCATCATGCTGAGTGTCGACTAATTTTTGATCCACCCTTTTTAGGGTTTTGTATTTTGTCTTCATGTTTTAAACTAACCCTATAAAACGGGGTGGATAGAAATGCAGGGGTTAATAAAAACGAAACTTTTATTGGGATTTTCACATAAATACCATATTAACAGTAATTCACAGAGCGTCCATTTCAAAGTAAAATAATTGCAGTTCTTCATTGCTGATAACAATATTTAAATAACGTGGAAATTCCAATCAAAGTTTCGTTTTTATTCACCCCATCATTTTTATCCACCCCGTTTTACCCGGTACCTTTACAAACATAAATTAAATAGGTATCTATTTTTTTGGGTGAGAAATCATGAAATTTTACTGACTTCCCCCGTCCGGAGTGATAGGGAGTGTAAGACTCTTTCAGACTAAAACCCACGTGTTCCTTCAAGTGCCCTTTACGTTCCAGGGCCGTGGTAACTCTAGCAAACAGTTCCGCCAATTTTGAACGAAGCACGTCTGATCTGTGGCCATAAATATTTGTTTTTCTTTCTTTTCTACCCATAAGCCATCACTGCCATCGTCGAAATCAAATATCGTGGGAAAATCTCGACGTTAACATACCTACGTCTGAAATCACTTCGAATAAGCGTGGTGAATAAAATACGAGCCTTTTCTGCATGAGAAGCCACCTTTGCCTTGCAGTGTAATGACAAAAGTAACTGAAGTAAATTACTTAGTATAATAATAACTTAGTATTTCTAGCGAGAGTGGCCCGTGGGTGTTAGTTCACAATACCTGGTATTCTAGGAAGCAGTTCAACCTTTTTATATCGATATAACCCAGTAATTGGGATGCAAAGGTCAGGGGTCGACCTGTGTGAATTACTGATATGCAGCCACATGTGGTCTAGAGTGAATGCTGACCCCAATATTGTACCTACTAGGAGTGGGTAGACTATGTCTGTGACTGTCTTTTGTCGGCAAAGCATATTACACAAGAAGTACAGAACTGCGTGGTCATATTTAAGGGAGCTGTTTAGTAGCAGACATACAAACGACTGAAGTGTTCCGAGGAAATGATTTTTCAAGCAGTGAGACGTCAAGTCTCCGATATAACTAAAGGCAATGGCACCATCTGTAGAAAATTGCTTGAAAGTAATTTCTTCGGAACTTTTATATATAAGAATATGCTTTATTGTACATAAAAATAGTTCCACAAATTATTTATAGACACTTAATTCAAAAGGTATTAATGTGTTTATTGGAAGTAGGTATACTGTAGAAGTACAAATCTGGTAACACAAATCCTTTCATTGATAGCATTTTGGCATTCTATTAATAATCACAATAGGCAACTATTTTCACTGAAATTGCTCGGTGTTTTGTGATCACACGAGTGACGCCACTAGAAGCTATCTACCAGAAGCTAGTATGATTAGCCTTATATAATTGGTTTTAGCTGAAATGACGATGATGGTAACAGGCAGAAATATTCGTCAATAACAAGATTAATAAGACTGAAAATCATTAAAGAAACCGAAATAAGACCAATTAACAATACCTTACCCAGAAGCATTGAATGTCAGAAATGTGTAGGACTCAAAGTCTGTCAAAGAATCTTGGCGGAAGCCAATAACTAGCCTTTAAAATTACCTTTTTACAATTTTTCCTGTACCGTAGCTAAACAAATGGCTGGTATCTTCCCTCCCCTACCCCCGTACTCGCCGGGGAGCGATACACGCCAGCATAAATCACAATCATTCAATAGCGCGCCAGATTCGTCTCGTGCGAGCGGATGCGCCGCCGCAGCTCATTAATCCGCGTTTTGAGCGTATATTCCTCTTAGCGTGGTGGGAGTGTGGGGGCAGTGGGAGCGGTTGTACTTGGAATAGAAAGAGTAAATCCGAATTCATATTTTGATATTTAGTAGACGGACAAACCGATTGCTAACCTGGTTCTCTAGACACCCTGCCAGTGTTGCGAAGTTGTTCAAAAGAGTTACCACGGTCCTGGAACGCAATTGGCATCTGAAGGATCACGGGTGGGTTTTAGTCAGTTAGGGTATGACACACCCTTCCGCTTCGCCCAGAACGGGAGAAGTAATTTGAAGATTTCCCAGGCACCAAAAAAAAGTGTTTCTATACACAATGACACTCAATCGTCCATAGCGATTGTCTAAATGTTTGGGACTGGCCTCGTGACATTTTGGTGGCGCCGGCAAGTGCGAGTCGGACCTGCACAAAGGGTTCCGAATGAATATTTATTTCAACATGTCA
The DNA here is from genome assembly GCA_905163435.1 of Mamestra brassicae. Classification (NCBI taxonomy): domain Eukaryota; kingdom Metazoa; phylum Arthropoda; class Insecta; order Lepidoptera; family Noctuidae; genus Mamestra; species Mamestra brassicae. The sequence goes on along the minus strand of LR990997.1, from coordinate 19,367,948 downwards.
CTTTCAAACCATAGACTTATTATAGGTGTCCCTGTAATCAATAGGTAAAGACCTATTATTTGTACTGTAAGTAGTTTCGGAGATAAGGGGGGAATGGTAAATTTTCACCATTTTCTTTAATAAACTTCGGAATGGATTGTAAGATTATGAAAAAAAAATCTGTTGAGATCCTTAGGATGAGCCCTATGCATTTGATATGTCATACGTTACAGTTGGAAAAAGTTTTTCTAAGGGTCCTGTTTTCCGTAAACTGCTCATGAACAAACATGTCGAATACAGTTTAATAAATAAAAAAAAGCAATGCCTCGGGCGCCAATTTAATAAATATTGTCAACAAAAATAACCACCTGCATTTTTATCAAAAGTGTAAAATATTTAAACAAATAATCTTCCCAACTCCCGCTCAAACTGAGGCCCCAACTTGTTTTATCGGAAGTTGGATGAGCCGCACAAAAACCCGACTGCTTGTAATACATGGACCGAAATTACGCTCCAAAAGGCAGAGATTATATAATAAGTATACAGCCATAATGTATTGCATATTTCCAGTCATATTTTTCAGCTTTACGCTTTTATGCAGTCGAGTTCGCTCATTATGAATGAAAGCTTTATAGACTTACTTATTTAAACTGGCATAAAAAAAAATACGGTTTGCACTCCGGGAGTGCCAACAGAAGTGAAAACTTATTTTGGAGCGTTAGACATTTTTTAGATGGGTAAGTACTAGAGTTATTGGGTTATGAATTGCATTTTATTTATGAGTTGTATTTTATTAATCACTAGAAACTTTAAAATACATTTAATATTCTTTTATGAATCATCATTAACAATTTCGACAACTCTTGTATCATCATCATTAACATTAATTTATAACAATCTAAAATAGAAACTATGGGTTCATGGTAACTAAAATAAACAATTTTTATTCGACGTTATTTAAATATCTCGTGAATACCGCATCAATTGTACTTTCATATCTCGTTGTGCTAATATTGCGTTGATTCGACATAGTAAAATCAAATTCTCTATTCAAAAATTCAATTAATGGTAGATTGTTATCGTCTGCGTCTCGTAACGGTGTCGCGAGTCCAGAGATTTTATGTCATCTAAAAATATGTGTAAAATAAGGTTTCACTTCAAAAACCAATGGAAGAGAAAGTCCATTGCTTAATTGAAGAAAGAAGTTGCGTTACTGAACCATTAGATTGCCATTTGGGACAAGGTTTTGGTTTATTACTTGACCTTAAGATACAACTACTCGTTTACGGATCTTTTCCCACAGGCATCATGCATCTTTTGGGAATAAATATAATAATAGTTTGTGACACTCATTCAATCATTCTGCCTTGCCTTTACCCAACAATGCTGGAGTCGGCTTCCAGTAACCAATGCAGCTGTGGAAATGGGTAACACGGTTACCCTTTGGCAACAGTGGCACAGATTTCTTGGCATCTGACTGTCAAAGATCTAAAAGTGACAGCTAGACGTTTTTTTTAAGATTTTAACGTTTGTCTGGCAGTTTGAGTCCTTCGTACGGCCTACCCAAATGTCTTTTGTTTGGTATTGTTCGTCAAGTCGCGGAGCTCCTTTGTAGTTCTGAGTTGAGCTACACGATAACTGACAAATGCTTGCACTGACTGGACCGGTCCACTCAAATCTGTATGGTACTTGCTTCATCTCCATGGTTCTAATACCTAATATGACGTATAGTGATTGTGAGAACTATGTAGGTCGCTATATGTCGGGTTCATTTCATGATGTTTGGTAGTTTGAGTTCTTTATGCGGCCTACCAAAATGTCCTTACTTTGGTAGTGTTCGTCAAATTGAGCTCCTTAAAGTTCTTAGTTAGAGCTACACGATAACTGACAATTAATGCTTGTACTGTCTGGACAGGTCATAAAGAAAAGATGGATGGATTGTGTTAGGAGTGATATGAAAGAAAAGGGAGTTAGTGATAGCGTGACGGTTGACAGGACAGAATGGAAGAAAAAAACGTGTTGCGCCGACCCCAAGTAACATGGGATAAGGGCAGGAAGATGATGATATCTGTCTGGACAGGTCAACTCAAACCTGTGTAGTGATTTCCTCAAAAGGCCACCTTAGACGTTAACCTACATGGTCTTCAAGTGGTTTTAATCATTGTATGGATTTCAAAAGAGACTATGACCTCTGAGTTTATTTTGGTGTTTCTTCTCAGGGTAGTTAGCTAGGAAACACCGGCTCCATCTAGATTAATATGACCAAAAAAAAAAAATTGACGTGCAAAAGATTTAATTTGACTGGCCTGTTGGTCGAGTGGTTAGTGACCCTGACTGCTAAACCGGAGGTCGTGGGTTCGATTCCCACTCAGGACAAATCTTTGTGTGATGAGCATGATCATTTGTTCTGTGTCTGGGATGTATTTAGAAATATATAAGTATGTTTATCAGTTGTCTGGTTGCCATAGCACAGGCTCTGCCTAATTTGGGATCAGATGACCGTGTGTGAGTTGTCCCAAGACATTATTATTATTATTTTCGGATGTTTTCTTTTTCTCAGCTCTGGGCTGGTTTCGTTTACATTTACGGGTTAAAAATAAGTAAATGCAGCGTGTAATGTGTACCTATTCAAGATGAGAGTGTATTTTCATCTTCCAACTGCATGAATTATTATTTATTATTATATTATTATTAATTTTATTACTTGTAACCTATTTGCAAAATATTTAGGACCAACAGCTTTACGTGCTTTCCAAGGCACGGAAGAGTCTTTGTATGTTTAGGTACGAGCTCTTCTCTGTGCCTTTCAGTTAAATTAAAAAAGAATCGCAACAGCAATACTTCCAGAGATAACCATTTCTCAAAGAAACAGAACAATCTAAATTTTCCTCTTTATTATACTTAATTACTAGTTGTCAGCCGCGGCTCCGCTGGCGAGATTGTCGAAAATTATCCCAAGGGAACATTTTTCGGGATAAAAAGTATTCCATGTGTTATTCCAGACTATAATCTACCACTGTGCCAAATTTCATCAAAATCCATTCAGTAGTTTTTACGTGGAAGAGTAACAAACATCCATCCATCCATCCTCACAAACTTTCGCAATGATAATATTAGTAGCATGATTTCAAAGTTTTTTTGAATGAAGGTTTTGGTCAACGAACCTAGAAATAAAAGGCATTTTTCAGCTCCTTATTGTTGACATACCAACACTGCTAGTAAGCACCAATAATACTCCCTCTCAATACCATTGACAGTGAAAAATAAGAAGCCCTAAAGAGGTTGTTACACAAAACATGATTAAAACAAAAGAGTATCGAAATAAACTTTGAACGGATTCGTCTGAGTTGGAACAGTGTTCTCACAACGGTTTTAATATCAATATTTAATTAAATTGGAAGGAGAAACAAACTTTTTATGTCTCCCTTTTCATAAAACATCGTCTGTCTTTGTATTTTCCATAACTACCAAGAAAATCGCTTGTAGCCAATGTCAATTCACTTATTTCATTTAAACACACCATCACACCACACGCATAACACCTTTCACTTCACACTCACACGCTAACAACACACACACGTTTTAGCTTTATTTTATTATTATTTTTTATTTTTATTTTATCATTACTTTTTTAGTATTTTTTTACAATAGAGTCTTACATGTCCTACAATTATTGTGATAATCCCAATCTTGGCGAGGGGGGCCAGGAGTCCATAGCACAGGGTATCCTAGTTTGGATTCCCGACTCCCACAAACCTTTGTACCTCCAATATTTGTAACACCAATTATTTGTAATATTGTACTTTGTGAGAGAAAATAAATCTTATTATTATTTTAAAACAATAAACCATTGAAAGGCACATTTGAAAGTCAGTATTTACAGTCATTTGATAAGAGTATCTCCTCATACTGAAGGTCTGCTCACAGATAACCTGTTTCAAGTCCAGAGCGAATAGCATATTTCCAAGCAAGCGTACTCCATTTTCGGCCACACGACTGCCATCAGGTGAGGCAAGGGTCAAACGCGACACTATAACTAATGCTGCTGTGCTGTGCCTCGATCTGCTTTATGTATTCTCTTCTTAGAAAAACTTTCTTTTCCTTCCCGTTTTTATTTGAGCAGTCACTTTTTGACGTGACAACGTCTAATAAATCGATGAACGCCGGCTGCACGCACGAAAAAGGATGACTCATTGTAACGTTACGCTCACTGTAACGTTACGATCATTTAATCAATGTTTAGTTATGACGTTGTCACGTTAAACTATCGTCCGTAAACTGACTTTACAGACAACCAATTTTTTGTACTGCTCTTTTTGTTAACAACATTCCCAGATACAATTTTAAGATAACTGTTTAAGATGGCTATATTAGAAACCAAAACTTCTCTCAATCTATTGAACTTCCAAAGTTATGAACAAAACGCAAGCTCAGGTACTCAAACATAAAACAAAACCTGATACTTGAGCTACACAATTTAAACTTAAATAACGGTGGTTTAGTTTTCAAAGATAGTACAAGTTAGCAGTAACAGCGTTCGGTAAGTGCGGTGTTTGGCCTTCGGTTTGTTGTTTAAGGTTCCTAATGAACGTTCAAGAGTTTGTTAATAGGAGCTGGTGCTTGTATTTAGTGGTTAAAGGTGATTAAAGACTCGGGTCTGGGAAAAGGAAGCAAAGAAAGAGTTGAAAGACGTGTTAGGTGAACTTAAAAACGGAGTGAGTGTTTTCAGGTTTTATCTGTTTAATTCCTGGCTTAGTGTAGATAGCTTATTTTTACTGTTATGCATAGAGGAGTATGTTACTAGGGTTGCTACATGCAAAAATAAGGCTGAATAAAAATTTGAGCAAACTCAAATAAATCGAATTTTTAAAAATTATTTAATTATTTTTCAAAACTTAGCATGACGTAAACAAGCGTACGTACTATATTCATTAATTATTTACTTTATTGCACACCTCATAACAAGCATAGGCAAAACGTTTATAAGAACAAGTTTATTAATTACCAACCGAGTTTAACTATTCCATTGGTAAAAGAAGAAAATATAAGTTAAACTTATCTACTTCTTAAGGAACACAGATTTCTTTCAGCGCTAGTTTTCTCGCAACTACCCGTAATTGAATGAAAGAGGTAAACTGTAGACTAGGCCATCATAAAGCCCTATATCCGTGCAACTATTTTCCTTTATGCAGAGCCCATTAGCACCCAGCTGCGTAATACCGTGCAGCCCTAAGTGCGTAATGACTTCCTCGCCGTAATTGTGTGTTTGCTGGCGGTTGATTAGAATCTAGACTCTGATTGGATGGCCGATTGTATCTTAGGCTAGGTTCTGGTTATTCAATAAGGACGGGTCTTGTGTGTATTGTTTTTTGGGGTACAAAGGACTGGTTATTATAGGCTGGGTAAGTGAGTGGGAGTTTAGTTCAAAAAGGAGGGCTATGAAGAAAAAAAATGTTATTTCTTGTATAAATAAACTTATCAAAGGGGAAATTCTCGTATTTTTAAATTGAGTATTCGTATTGAAATTGCAGACTGCCAAAAATACTTCTTACGAGTATTTTCCTACGTTTTAACAAGCTTAGGACATTGAATATCGCTGAGACATTGCATTGATGTTGCGACTTGAATTTTATCACTTTTTAGGTACTATACGCGGATTGGCCGTCCGGTATAACACACAGGAGGAGAATGTTTTATTTTTGCAAATCTAGCCTCTACCAAACTTGAAACCATTGACTTATACAACGGTTTAATTAGCCTCCTATTCTAAAAAGATCTGTGGGTCCACAATTATTTTTTCTTCAATGACTTTTATAAATTACAAGTTGCCACCCCCGGCTCCGCCCGCGTTAATGTCGAAAATTATTCCAAGGGAACATACTCCCGGGATAAAAACTATTCTAGGTCCTTTCCCGGGACTCAAACAATCTCTATACCTACCAAATTTCATCAAAATTCGGCCAGCCGTTTGCGCGTGAAGAAGTAACAAACATACACACACTCACAAACTTTCGCCTTTATAATATAAGTGTGATAGTATGATTCTAGGTCTGTGGATTCAACCCACTTTCATATTCTACCTTATTTATAAGACCTCAATTTTCTCAATATCCAGATTAGGCTTTTAAAATAAATCTAAACAACATGAGAGGGGTAAAAATCCTAACAAAACCTCCTACATTTTCCCAAATCTTCAGGACAGGATTAGCATTCTTCCCTTCACCCAGCTAATCTCCGCTGGTATCTAGGCCTCGGTCTCGGTTTCGGTCTCAGAAATTGGGATCAGTCCTCACCGATACCATTATTTTCTCGTTCCACGTATGATAAGGGTGGGGTGGGAATTAGCCTACCTTTTCTTTTTATATTTCCATCCACATGAGATTGGTGTTTCAGATTTATATTTAGGTGTGAAGAATTACATGTTTTGTTGTGTTGGTATAATGTTTATGGTAAAGAAGGTAATGGGTCTCTTGCGAAATAAATACAGCACATGTAAAGGGAAAATTCCGAAAAATAAAAAGTTGAAAATTAAGGTGAATTTTGGTACTTACAAGTTTTCGCGAAAATCTAAATTTACATATATCTAATTATCGTATTGACTTTTATAATAGGGACTATAGACAGTATCTGATATAAATTTCAACTTGCTAGGAACGGGAACTCAACTCGGGAACCGATTTTCTCAGGAACGGGTAGACCCGTTCCTGAAAAAAAAAAAAAAAAATCGGTGATGACACACGAACAGACAGGCAGACGGACAAGAGAGTGATCTTATAAGGGTTCCTTTTTTACCTTTTGAGGTACGGAACCCTAAAAAGGCTTAGAATCAGGGGCGTGTGATTGGTTTTGAATGTGAAACTTTCTTCTAGTGTTAATGATTGTCAAACAGCATAAAATGTACGGGATTGACAAGCCCTACTAAAACTTCACGCGGTCAGTCACAATCATTTTGGATTTTTAATAATTAGTACCCAAGGTGGATCTCAAAATTTTGTTAATTTGCTCCCTCTCTTCAATACAACTCCAGTAGAGTCGACCGACTCGAATCTCCAGATAAAAAAAACGTTAATACTGTGTAAAATTGCTCCCAGTATTTACACAGAACCGGTTAGCGTAGCGTTAACTACTGTATTATTTAAAGTATGTTCCGTTTCGTACGTAAGTGACAGACACTAATGTGTTTACACAACACATTGTAACTACATTTAAATCTGCAAGTAATTACCGATCGCTTGTCTGGAACTGCCGTCGACATTGTTAATGGCAAAAAACGCGGGAATTCCGCCATCTTGATTAAGCGCTTGTCAACCGCGCGCCGCTCCGACACACTGTGACGTCACCACTAGGGATGTTACACGTGGGGGACATTATGGGAATTAAGGGAATAAGATCTTTTCGAGATTAAGTGTTGTTACGGGGTCTTGGTTGAATATTCTTACATTTGTACTTGTCGGGAATGCCTGTTATATTTTCAGCCTTTACGAGTCACACCAAATAGTTTTTAAATAACATCATAGCAATGCAATAAAAAAAGCCAATCACGTTGAATAATATGTGATACATGATCTGATGAAAGCCGCTGAGAATCTGCTGATTCTTCTCAAAGCACAAGATCCTAAGATTTGGCCACGCCTGGCGGAGGACTGTGTCCAGCAGTTGACGTCTTTCGAATAAAATGATCATGGCACAGAAGCAGTGTAACAAATTTTATTACTCACGTGCTTTTCGTCGTTTGCTCAACTAAAAAGAGTCTTTAAGTAGAGATAAATAGACGAGATCTTAATACAATCAAATCCCGGCAAATTACATCACTACCACGAACGTATCTTCGACGCGAATTCGTGTGGCATATTTTTTCGAAGCCGTTCGAGGGTTGGAATCAAGAAATATTCACCGATAAGATTGATGGCAGTCGCGACAGGTCGGAGGAACAGTCTGAAGGGAACACGTATGCTGATAAGGGGATAAAAACGGATGTATTTTGTTTATAAAAGAGGAACAATTTTGGAGATAGGACGGAAAGGCCTCATTAGCCTGACACTGTAAGCTCGGCTTGTTGGATGTTTGGATGTCAGGCGAATTATTTTGATCATGAAAGACGCTTGTAAAATTATATTCTTTGCTCAATATGTAAGGTGCATTTAAAACTTAAAGATTGTCACTGTAGATGCAAATGAACGTACATTCAATAAATTTACCAGAAATGGATTAAGGGCGATAAATAAGGGACATACATTTGTTGGCTTACAGGGGTGGGTAATACCTACCGGAACCCTAAACTGTGCGTGGCCCGACACGCACTTGGCCGGTTTTTTAGAATGATCCAGGTGATTCCGCCGCTAACATCGTGTACCTATAGAGAAGCGCTATCATTAAAAAGTTTCTAATTTCCAATAAATACCAGGACTGGTCGGCATTTTAAATGGAAGAGGTGATACAGTCAGTGTCCTACATAACTCTTCCAAATTCCTAATTCTAAGAGGGGTCAGGTAATGCAGGATGTTGACTGTTAGCTTATCTTATCTTAGCGACAGCTTTTTATTCTCCAACATACACGCGAACGAAGTCGCGGGCATCAGCTAGTTATTAAATATAACGTAAAATAAACTACCTTAAGACCAAACACTACCTATCATGAAAATAACAATGAACAGCAAAGAATTAGGTTGAAAACTTTTCCATTACTTACCTTTCTTAGCTATGTATTATTGTAATAAATTACATTTCAACTTCCCATTGTAACGTTATGTCGTTTCAAAGTGAAAGTATTCACTAAAACGTGTTTTGTGCAGTCTTTTGTCGAGAGGGCCATCTATCTATTTTGTTCTACGTTATTGTTGTGTTCCATTGTGTCCGACTGCTCGCTAAGGAATATAAGAAGTAATAAAATAACCACTACAGTACGCAGTTACTCGCTTCTACTGCTGTAGAATAAATAGAGATTTTAATATCAAAGTACAGGGAGTTTTCTTGCATTGAATGGGGGATAACATTATGTTGTGTAGTTGTACGGGGACATATTTGAATGTCGATAATTAAAATACCTTCGGGTAAAATGTCAACGTTCAAAACAACGGAAATTTAAAAATCGATTGTATCATAATATCGAAAATTGTTATACCGAAGCCTAAAATGTCCAACATTAAAATGACGAGTGATAAAAAAAATGTAGGTAATGATTAAAAATATCGATAGTCATTATAACTAAGTTAAAAATGTCAACATTTAATACACCCAATAACGTTGGTATTTTAATTTTCGACATCCAAATATGTACCCGTCTGTATGGGTATATTTAAAAGTACGTGTTACCATCTGAGGATTAATAAACTGAAAAACTTTTTGCTGTGGTGCTGTTTGGACACGTCCTTGACCAAAGATTAATTTCCATTTTTCAGTCTTTTGGACTTATTTCCGGATGACAGCGATGTGCAGTGTATGAATGTTTTTGACGTATAATAACGTAACGTAAAATTTTACTATAACTATAACATTTGTTTCGCACATAATATTTATTTGAATTGAAAACTATATTCATATTTTGAATTGAATGCAAATTGTGTATGTCGCATAAAATGAAACCACAGTCAATACAATCGGGTTGTTGTTTTTTAGGGTTCCGTAGGACAATGAACCCTTATAGTTTTGCTATGTCCCTCTGTCAGTCCGTGGGGATGGGTCGTCTACCCCATGGTGTGAGGTGTCGTTGGATAGGTCGTAAAAAATATTGAGGGTTTGTTACAACGAATATATTTACGTCGTCAGGTTCCATGTAAATACATAGATTGCTACTTATGTATAGTATCAGCCGAAAGACGTCCACTTGTAGGCCTCCCCCAAGGGGGGGTGCCATAATCACCACGCTTGGCAGGCGGGTTGGCGGTCGCAGTGTAGCTGTTGCAATGCACAAAGAATGCTGCTGCCCATTTTCTGGTGAGTCCCTTAGTCGCCTCTTACGACACCCACGGGAAGTGATAGGATGGTGCTATTCTTTAATATCCGACTCCATACAGAACCCATACTATACTTATGTACATATATTGTTATTTACATTGTAAAAAAATCAGCGAAATAAATACTACTTAAAAGATAAAGTTTAGAAAACGAATCGAACGAAAGAATAGAATTTTACGGCTACACTAACCAGTAATCTAAAACATTAAAGCTTTAGAAAAGACTTAGAACAAGAAAGCCAACAATGATTCGCCAAAAGTACAATATAAACCATTAATTACTTCTTTTATTAAGGCAGTTTGAGTGAAATTATCAGTGGCGCCACTCGCGGCAGCTTAAAAATAAGCTTACCTACCTCTACTCAGCATTAAGCCTAGCGAATTCTTTAAATTCTTGCTGACTGAGTGTTTCAGCCCTTTTTTATACAACCTGGATTCATGAAAGCCTAGGTGACAGACTTCTAAAGTCTGTTCCAGTTTCTTTAACGTTGATACTGTTGGATTTAGTTTGAATTATTTTGAGAAGTTTCTGAAAGTATAATTCATAATGTTTAATTGCGGCTTCGTTGTAATGTAAAGCATATAATATAGGGATAAGGAGTACAGCCCAAGCGGTCATTGTAATATCCAAAGACTGTCCAAAGTATCTATGGTAGTGCATATTTTCTTTCACATTTAATTCAAAACAGCTTATTTAATAAGTGGAACAAATACTCTATTATTGGCTGTGTTAATGAATGTCTAAAGAGCTCAACTGATCGAAAGTGGAGCGATATAATGCAGTGGAATCACGGATTAATTATACCAGGAAGGCAGAGAATGAAGGAGTTCCCAAACATTTCTAACTAAGTAGGTTCCTTAACACGGAATATGTTGAGAAGGGGTTTAGAATCCATTAGTGCGCTAATAAGTTCTGCAATCCGAATATCCTCATGTCAGAAACGGTGATTTTTACTCTTATTAAAGTATTATTTTTAGAGTAAGTAGTATTTCATGGCGTATGTAGGTAAGTAGGTATGTAGGTTCCCTGAAAACGTCGTATCAAAAATAGTGAACTTGTTTTTAACAGATTTTTATTTTAAAGGGGGTAAAATTACAAGCTATGGACCGTAAAAATATATTCGTTACCCTAAAATCCGGTTTAAAACAAAAAAAAAAAACGAATCGCTGCCTTTCAATAATTATACGCAACTAAAATATGTAGGTACCTATGTCTTTATTTTCCATCAGTCGAAATTATTTATATCCGAAACATTTTCCTTCGGGTTCTGCCATTTAAAGTTTTCAGCAAATCGCTGTTAAATGATACTTTAAACAGTCGAAAATGGAGCGTTTCAACAAACGATATTATTGGAAGCCGTTCATTATTTACGGATATATTTGCTCCGCGAGGAAGGTTTTTGCCATTTCACAAGTTTCTGTTGAATTCTGAATAACAAGCTCGTATGTTTTTATTTCTGTATTTTTTTTTGGTTTGTAGGTACATGTTGATGGCCCACGCTAGCAGGTAGCTACTTGGGACCATTTACGCATACATTCTAACACACTTAAGATTGCTGATCTCAGGGCGGCTACTCTCTAAGCCCGAAGTTCGTAGTTTCGGGCTTAATTGCGGACGTATTCTACTCCGTACCACCTACGGACTTACGATTAGTTCCGAACCCGAACTAAGAATGTATGACAACACGATTTAACACGATTTGACAGTAACTGTCAAATCGTGTTGTCATTCATTCTTAGAGGTTAGGTGATACGGACTAAGCCCAAAACTACGGACTTCGGGTTTAGAGAGTAGCCTCCCTGAGACAGTAAAAAAGTGTGTGTATCAGCACTGACGCACGACTGGAGTTTACTCCTTAAGAACTATTATTGTGAAGATTATGTAAAAAGAGGGTAAATGAAAGCATCTTAAATAAGCTGAGTATACTTTGTATATACACACAAACATAATCTCGAAGTGAAAGGTGCGCAAAGTACGTTGCGCAAAGGAACGTCATGCCTCACTTTTAGTTAACGCTCGAATTTACTCCTCATTAAATGTTCATACCGCGAGCTAAATATGAAAATCGTTTCTTAAGGCGTAAACGCCAAAAAAAATATGTTTGTAATTTTATCAGCACATTCTTACGACTGGAGCACAGCGGTAGAAAATGCTACATTACAAAATTTTACTCTTTACGTGATAAGTACTGCTAATGCTATCAACAGGCATCACTCAAGCGGTTGCCACAAATACCTACTGGTCATGTGCACAAAGTCTACGTTCCACTTTGTAAGGTCTTCCATCGTTGTATCTTCCAGCAGGTAGTACACGGTGGCTTTTCCAAAATAGCTATTCATCTATTCCATCTATCAGAATCTTTTTCAAAAGCAACAACGAATAATGGTATATTATAATTTATAACATAAGTTGATTACCTTTAAAAAATCAATGTCTTAATATGTACGTAACAATTCATTGAAAATAAACTTTCACATTACCTTTTATCTGAATTAAATGTTTATTATTATTCCATTTATGAATTGTATATTACATATTAGTTAAATTTTTAAATATTTCTGTATAATTAAAAAAAAAACATTTAAAAATATAAAAAATAGTAGCCCACCGGTATCGGGAACAGGGTCCAAGGTACCGGTGGTCAGGGCCCCTGAGAGAGGAACCTCCTCACTATGCGCGCCGTGTCCAGGAGTACTGCTTTCTGGATCAAGCCCTTGATCCAGCTGCCCAACGAGAGCCTCTTTAGATGTTGGTCGAGGCTCTTGGCAATTATGCCATTGGCCGTCACGACTATCGGCACAATGACTGCTGTGTTCACATCCCACATGTCGACAACCTCGCGAGCCAAGTCAAGATACTTCGTTTGTTTATCTTTCTCAGTCTTCACGAGGTTCTCGTCATGAGGGACTGCTATATCAACAATCATTGCGCGACGCTCTAGTCGATCTATCACCACTATGTCAGGCTTATTGGCAACAATAGTCCTGTTAGTGATGATAGACCGATCCCAATACAACGTGCAGTTGCCATTTTCGAGAACTGGGTCGGGCACATACCTATAGTACAGTACTTCCGATTCCACAAGATTGTATTTAAGAGCAAGTTGCTGGTGGATAATCCTGGCTACAAGGTTGTGTCTGTGCAAATAGTCTCCGTTAGCCAGACTAGAACAACCGGAAATAATGTGGCGGATGGATTCTCCGGGCCGGTGACACGCCCGACATATGTCAACCGTACCGTCCTTCACAATGTATTTCCGGTAGTTGTTCGTCATCATAACTTCGTCCATAATCGCACAGACAAAACCTTCGGTTTCCCCGAAGAGGTCACCAAAACGCAGCCAGGCTACTAAAAAGTCTACATCAGGTCCATGTAGGACCCGGTAAAAGCGTCCGTGAAGCTCCTTGCTCTGCCATACCTCCCTGCGGTCATTAGTATCTAATACCACAGGTTTGCGCCAGTTCTCGTTAGCCAAGGAGAGCGCAGTAAGGCCTTTGTCCACTGCTACCACATCCCGATGCATACCCACGTCGGCCTCTAGGAAGAACTCCCTAAGGCTGCATATCTCGCGGTTGTGCAGGGTCTTAGCATTGAGGAAGCCACGACCCCCACACTTCCGCGGGATATACAGCCTCATCACCGATGACCGTGGGTGATGCATCCGATTTGCGGTAAGCAGTGAGCGTACCCTCCTATCCAGGGCGTCAAGTTCCGTCTGAGTCCATTTGAGTATGCCGAAAGAGTACATCAATACCGGCATGACCCAACCGTTAAAGGCGCGCACCTTGTTTCCGCCTGATAAAAGACTATTTAGTACTTTGTTCAGGCGGCCAAAGAAGCGCTCCTTCAACGATTGTTTCATGTCATTAGCATTGATGCCCAACGCTTCCGACATACCCAAATACTTGTAAGTTTCGGTTGAGCTGAGGGATCTAAGGTGTATGGAATCCGAGAATTGGGTTCCCACGGATTCCATAATCTCCCCTCGCTTCACATGCATGACCGCACATTTGTCCACACCAAATTCCATACTGATGGCGCTACTGAAGGTTTCTGTTACCTTCAGTAGCTCTATCAGTTGTAAGTTGTTGGGGGCAAAGAGTTTCAAGTCATCCATGTAAAGGAGGTGTGATATGACCTGACCACCTCTTCTCAACCGATAGCCTTGGCCCGAACCTTCCAGCAATGTGCTCAGAGGGTTGAGGGCCAGACAAAACCACAGTGGACTCAGGCTGTCGCCCTGAAATATACCACGCTCGATCTTTATCGGGTCGCCGTTCACCTGGATCTGTCGACATCCTGGATAGCGGAGGACCGTCCTCCACTGCCCCATACAAGACATCAGGAAGGTGCGTAGAACTGCATCAACTTTATATAGCTCCAGCACCCTCATGAGCCATGTATGTGGCACTGAGTCGTAGGCCTTCTTATAATCTATCCAACATGTCGACAGATCCTTTCGGGAACGACGCACTTGTTGGCTAATGGCAATATCCATGAGGAGCAGCTCCTTAGTACCGCGGGACCCGTTCCTACATCCATTCTGAGAGGCAGACATGATTGAATTACTTTCAATATGATGGTTAATCTTTGCTCTCAAAATGGATGTAAGAACTTTATAGACCGTCGGTAAACACGTGATTGGTCTATAATTTTTGGGCTCCGCAGTACTACCTGATTTATGGAGCAGGTGGGTTATTCCTGTAGTTAGGAACTGGGGCAGCGACCCTGACTCTGAGGCAGACTGGAATTGAGACGCCAAGCGAGCGTGCGATCCTGTAAACCATTTGATCCAAAAATTGTGCAGTCCGTCCAGCCCTGGAGATTTCCAGTTAGGCAACGGACGGACTGCACGAGCTACATCTTGGGGGCTGATGGTAATTGCCCCCATTTCTAGTATTGGATCGCACGCGCGCTCAACCTCCCGAATCCAGTCACCCTCGGTGTGACTGACAGGCACCGACCAGATGTTGCGCCAGAATGAACACATGACATCATCATCCGGTAGGCGCGTATTAGTCACACCTTGGTCCGGTCGCTCCCAAGCCCTATAAACCCACCTCTCATTGCTTTGGAATGTGCGATTCTGAGTGTATCGCTCCACTCGCCGCTTGTACCGACGTATACGGTTTGCCCATGCATAGATTTTCTGCTTCAGGAAGTCGATACGCTCTGTGACGCGGGTCAGATAATCCCGAGGATTAGTATCAGTCCCCGAGAACGCCCGCCTCACAAAGCGCATCACTCTACGGCGAGTGTTGCCCTCCCTGAAGCAGATAAGTTTGCCGATGAGTGCTCTAGCTTCACCGATACGACGCTCGATCCTGCACTGCCAAGCTGGTACAGCTGGTCGTGTAGCTCTGTCACTGTTGAGAAATTTGACATGAGCTACACGACATGCCGCTACAGCCGCACAGTACAAGATCGAGTGGGTATCGGCGAGGTCTTCGCTGCTATCAAAACAATTTGTTAGCTGCGAATCTAGAGCACACACCAGCGCCCTATTTTTATTATGCATGGGCAAACGAGGTATTATTATTATTATTATTACTCACATTTTGACTTTCGTGTAAAACAACGTGCACCAAATCCATCAAATTGTTACTTCCTCCCAAATTAAAAGTAAACCAGTTATTGATTAATCCTCCGTCTATTACGGATAATCTCTGATTTTCTCCGAAGCACGATTCCACTAAAGTTATAGAAAGTTTGGCCACCAATTAGAGTTTCTGACAGATTCAGTGGAAGCGACTCAATTGTTTGAATCCTTTGTTAATTAAACGATAAATGAACCGTCACAATAATGCATTGGAAATCAAGTGGTATACGAATTATTTCAATTTGAATGAACGACTTTGAAGTTTAAAAAAATATTCCAAGTCAAGTCAACTAGACTTCAC
This sequence comes from Mamestra brassicae, assembly GCA_905163435.1. NCBI lineage: Eukaryota > Metazoa > Arthropoda > Insecta > Lepidoptera > Noctuidae > Mamestra > Mamestra brassicae. The sequence goes on along the minus strand of LR990997.1, from coordinate 19,352,115 downwards.
CTCAAATCATAAAATTGATAGTTAGGTATACCTCGTTGTTTATTGACACAAATAATGTGTTTCCGCTGAGACGAGTGGAGGTCCTTCAATCGACCTTGAAATATACGTATATGCAATATTGTCTATTCCGGGCGTGGTTGAAATCAAAACAGTATTTTTCAGCTCATTATTAATTGCAGAAAACTGTTGTCCAGAAGACCTCAGATACAGGTATCATCTGTTAACAAAACAATCCTCCATGAATAAACATAACCGTCAAACAAGTCGCATTAAATACGAAACGAACCACAAAAATAACAATTCCGAAATAATTCGCGAAAATGTTTCTGTAATCCGTCTGTTGACTTGAAACTTTTCGTCGAAAAGAATAATTGAACGCGTAAAAGCCCGAGTAATAATAGCATTTAGAGGAGCCGCACAAAACGATAACTGCCCTAACTGGGGATGATTGCCCCTCAAGGGGCGAACTAAAGTTTCTACCCTCCTACGAACCGATTAAGGAATTTGGTAATAGAATAAAAAATTCTCCGCCTAAGTTGGGAATAAGTTCAGAGTTGCGAATGGCTGTAAATATGCCACCTGCGCGTGTGTGATTCTGTTTTTGTATGAGAGTGGTTTATAAGAAAGTACGAGTACCTACCTAACTTATAGAAACGAAAAAAGGCTAAAACAGGGTGTCGGAAAATATGAAGATTAGTTTTTTAAATAAATGTCGTTAGAATAAAGAGATTGTCCTTTTTTATGGATGGGAAATCATCAAATGACTCGCGGAGCGGAAGGGAGTATCAGACTCTTACTGACTAAAACCCATCCGTGTTCCTCCAATAGCTTTTTGTGTTCCAGAGCCGCGGTGACTCTTTCGAACAAATTCCGCAACCCTAATGATTCCGCAAACCTGGCAAGATAATGTCCTAAACGACAGAAAAAACGATGTTGATCTTGAAACCAGCCATTCCTAAATTATTAATTCCCTGCTAGACATCAAACAATTTTAGACAAAATTTCCTTGTAATATCAAAACTGAGCGCGAAAGATGTATGGAAGTTCAGAATTTTTGCTTATGGGAAAAGCAATTGGTTGCATGCCGTAAACAATCCTAGACTTCATGCTTAGAAATTGCCAACAAGTTCTGAGCATACTCGTACTTTATCCACAAGAAAAGAAAACTTTACAGTGTTGATACCCCAATCGACATCTATGTTCAACAATACGACCTGATTGGTTGACTTCATATAATATGTACCTCTCGACACAAAGACGAGTATTAAAGGCGAGATGCTCTCGAGTGATCCACTTATCGACACATGAGCTGAGCACGACCGATTCCTACTCAAGAACTGCGGCTGAATATTACCTCATTAGATGTGACTGAATACAAAATACGGCAGTTCTGGAGTTAATATACAACCCATAATAAAATAGAAAAGACTGACAAACACAGATTGGTAAAACGCCGAGTTAAAAATGTATGATAGCAGTGTAGATTGATGAAAATATTTATTCAACCCATCATCTACATGACCTTTTCCTAACTGTATTGTAGTCAGCTTATAGACTAACTGGATGCAGCCAAGCTACTTATCAGAACTCCACAACCGATTTATCATTCATCATCACAATTATTTCAAGACTACTGCTCTACTGCTGGAAATTGGGTATCCCCAAGCATCGTCGAATCGACCGCTCCTATGCTGCTTGCATGTAGGAGACTACCCTGGCCCGAACGATTTCATTAATGCAGTTTCAACGACCCTTGGAACCAATGGAACCATGATATTGTAAACACTGATTTAAAAGAGTATCCATGGAGTTTCTAACACTTTCTTCTCCATAGGATCTACTCTTTGGAACGTGCAACTGCCGCGCTGGAGATAGGGTCGGTAAGTGTGATTTGCTGCAGAACAAATGACTGCTCTTGTCGCTAGCGCGGCTGGACTTGACTTATCTATTTGACTGACAGACCTTGACAATTCAAAAGTGCATGGTACTGGTCTATTTGAAATAAAGGATTTTGCATTTGTATTTGCACATTCATCCTTTTTTAACTTTACACACCACCAAATTTTAGACAGTACCACACATTTCCCTTACGTAGCAAAAATCTCAGCAGCATATTATCTAGAAAATCATAAGGTGTGCGTAACATTGGGGTCGTTGCGGGCACGAGTGACGACGGGCGGCGCCAATAAACGCGGTGCGTACCGAAGCAATATTTCTGACACAGGAAGTACGCCCTAAATATGTTTCCAACATGTTAGGTGGTTCAAGATATCGTCGGTTAAATAGAAAAATGACGTAATTCAGAAAGTACAAATATTACAGTACAAGCGTTTGAAGTTTTTAATTTCATTAAAGTTCGTTTTTCTAGAAAAGTGTTATTTTTACATATAAATGTCATATATCATTTAAAAGGTATTTACATGGGGATTTAGGTGGTGTGTTATTAAATTACTTATTTTTGAATTAAAATCAATTTTTAGCAACAAGTGTCTTTTTTCTACATAAAAAATATATATAACAAGCACGGATTTTCTAAAATAAATAACTTCATAATGGAAAAATAGTTTTATTAAGTAAGTTTCTTTTCCAATTTGATTTTTATAGGATGGCACATCCACTTAAAATTACTTATAATGAAATAAGATTCCTTAACAAACCCCTATCTTAAAATTAACACTGTCTTATTAGATAAATCAATGGCTAGAATGTTATTGAGATCAATGAGCTTAAACTTAAAGCTATTTTATTAACATAAACAAAATAAAATTGTTAATAGAAATTTGTTTCAGTAAACTTAAAAACAAAAATATTAGTCTTCTATAAATTAAAAGTTGTATCTAAAAATCAAATAGGGCAAGAAAATAGATTTATTTGATTTTTAGATACAATTAAAAATCCAAAAACAAAAATACTACCAATGAATATAGAATTAAAACATAAACTTAAAACATCTCTTCTTAATTAAAAGTAGTCTAAAAATCAAGTCTTCTAGCAAAAATAAGAATAACTGGTAAAAAAGAAAAATATCAAAAATCAATGAAGTTACAGATTCTCATAGAAGTTTTTATAAAATCTAGGTATTATATTTTTATCTATAAGTGTAAGTATACCTGCTTTCTTACTGTCAGATACAGGTAATTTTGTTGAATACAGTGGTTGTAATTCTGAACTCAAATTCTTTTTCATCTTGCTAGCTCGAGTTTTGACCAGTACAGTTTTGAAGCTATCTTCTTTATAAGAACACTTATAAAAGAATCGATCATTGTGAATTTTCTCCACTCTAATAACTTTAATATCCCCCATTTTTACCTTTTCTTTATCTTCATTAATTGAGTAATTTGATCCAACACCGTCTGCGATTTTTTTAATGTCAAAGAAACTTTCATGATTTAGTTCATGGACTCTGTATGGATTCCCTTTTTTTTTAGCGGTTCTTATCAAAGTTATGTATTGTTCCGGGACGTAAATAGGTGCAGATTTCAAGGATCTTGAAATATTACGCTCTATCACAGAATGTGCGGAATCTCCCTCGTTCTGTGAGTGTCCCTTTATTAGAAATTTGTGGGTAATTGCCGTCAAATTTTCTAAATTAGTGACTGCGTAAATATACATTGCAATCATAAATTTATTTTTTTGTTGTCCACAACAGTTGTCGCTATAAAATATAGCTTCAAAATCATCCTTAATGTTTTCTTGTAGGCTTCTTAAATATCTTAAAACGCAGGATCCTATTTCATTGACTCCTCTTCCGCCTTCACCTTCATGCCAAACGTAACAGTTTACGTCTTTGGATCCAAGTTCGTAAATAGTAAAGTTCAGAACATTTAGTTTTGAAATGTAATAAAAATTGGAAACATCACCTCTTGGACACGGCATCACGGCTTGCAAATCATAGACGGCAGTTATGCATTTTCCATTGGTATTTTCTTTATCCAAGTCTTTTTCTTTTCTTACTAAATCTTTTTCTTCTAGATGAGAATCGTATTTGGTTTTCAACGGCTCTTTATCTTCTGCATTATTATAAGCTGCGCAATCCTCACATTGATCCTTTTTTGGAGACCAAAATGAAATATTGAACTCTTTGGTAAATATGTTGTAGTATATTTGATAATCTGCATGAGGAACATTTTCTGTACGACATTTTGTAACATAGTCTCTATGTAATTGTGCAATAGAGAGACCTCCTTCGATGTATTTCCGGCTCGTACTAGCTCGACAGTAATGACTATCAATTCTAGGTATAGAATTGATATGTTCTTTAATCCCATCAATAATTGCAGTATCAAGCTTATTGTGTTTACCATGCTTCCCTCTTTTGTCATCTTTCAGAAAACCCCCAACTATAGAGTTTTGCATTGAAATTACTGTTCTTATCGGTCTGTCGGATATACCTAGAGTATTTTAAAAAAAAATCTTACACACTCGAATTATCTCTCTGTCAACTTCAAAATTAAATGCATGGTTATAATCTTTTCTAGTACTTCCTTCGCGAATATATCTGTACTTCGGTTTAATTGCAGTTACATGTTTATTGATAAATTGACGTTGCTTATCTAAATCGCCCATTTTCCAAAAATTCATAAAAATAAGTTGCCTCTTCTCCTCACTAATCTTGTTATAACATTTCAGTTTACATTTTTCAGTACATGTTGGTTTCATTTGTCTTTCTGGCATTGGTTTTTGTGACTTCGATGTCGATATATACGCTTTTCGACAATTTCTTAATAGTTTAGCTTTATTTTTTCTCCATTCTTCCGGTACAGCTTTTCTTTTTCTGCCCTTCTCCGCTTTCTCATTTCCATCTTGAACTGTATTTTCTTGGATTTCAATAATTGTAGCGGTTTCATCCTCCGAAGATGATGACACTGCAAGATCTTCGCGTAGTAAAAAATCCGGGTCGTCAGGCGAGAAGTCATTTTGACTATCAGGTATAGAGTTGGAACAACTATCGTCGTCATCCTCAGAGGATATATCCGATTCCGATATTACTATATTGCTTGAAATCTTGGAATGGAGAATGTCTGTTCTTTCTTCTGATACTGAATCACTTACGGGAGATTGCACAATAATCCTACTAGGCCCAGGTTGATCATTTGGCAGGTATGGTGTAATTTGTGAATCCGAAAGAGAATTGTTGCTAATAGGATTCGGTGTCTGAACATTGTTATTCAAATTAGTCAATGGAGTGCGTATGGAATTTAAATTAGTTTGCAGTGGCTCAACATCAATAATCTCACAAAATTTAGATGTGGATACTATGTTTGATGGTTCTATATTCTCTGTAGCTGGGATATGGCTCTGGATAACTACTTCAGATACATTAGACATCTCTTCTTCAGTCTTCTCTAGATTGTTTTCAGAAAGTCCCTTGGACATAATCATTTTTATCATTTTTTCACCACGCTTCATCCTAAAACAAAGAATTAAACTAATCAAGCCAATTGATGTAATATTATTTCAAATTGTAAAATATGACTGTGTAATCCTTATAGTCTCGGAATAAAATGGCTGTGACATACGAGACAGACATACATTCATGACGAATCTATAAGTGTTCCGTTTTTTGCCATTCGGCTACGGAACCCTAAAAAGTAATAAATATAAAATGAAATTAAAAATATCAAATAAAATAATCAATCAATAGTATAATTATTATTAACTTATATGTACTTTTAACGCTAAGATCTCATTAAAATGGGTTTATTTTTACAAGATAAATTTCATTACTTTACAAAATCCATACAAAAAGTGTTTTTCATAAACAAACACAGTCTTATTAAAAATTATGACATTTTTCTGATAAACTTCATGCACCTAAATGTGCAAAAACTATATAGGAAAATGTAATTTGTCCAAATATGTCATGTTTCATTAACTCCATTTCACAAAACGTAGTCACATTTAAAAAAATGTCCTTTTTCTATTAAAGATATTGTCATAGTTATAGTCAAATTTTAAAGGGACAAGGTAATTTCTCAAAGAAATACATTTTTCTATAATATTGCTTACCTTTTATAGTCTTATCCAAACACAATTTTTGAGAAATGACACTTTTCTTAAAAAACGCACGTGTGTTCAGTGTCGTGGCCGGTGGCAAATGACAGAGGGACATTTTTCTACAATCAAAATGGCGGATGACCACAGAGAATCGAAATGACACTTGCGACATCTAGTGAACTTGGCGTGAACTGTGTGTGTCGTTTTTACATATAAAATAATCTTGTTAGTAGACTCGTTTTATGTAATAATCTTATTTTACAAAAAAAATTAAAAATGCCATTTTTCCATTTAATCGACGATATGAGAAATATGCTCAATTTTGTACGTCCACCGCTGGAATTTGGTTCGAAAAATGTTCGAACCAAATTCCAGCGGTGGACATCTTTTGGGTGAAATGATGACGTTGACCTTGGGATCTTGAACTAAGTACTAGACTTGGAGTTTTATGATTTAGGTTTAATCATTAAAACAAGGACTTAGTCATGGCTTTAATTTTAACAGCTTTGAATTCAGTCTCGAGCTCATATTCTAAGTCCGCTTGAAGGCGCTACTACGTCGAGTACCTGACACCGATTCTAATGCCGTAACTCTGGAAAGACTTGATTAAAATATAACTGTCAATTCGATGATGAATGAAATGAAATGATCGAAACTCGTAGTACACGGAAATAGTTCCGTGTACTACAAGTTTAGAGCATCTCATCCGACTTGGCTCCATCTCGTATCATCGAATTGACAGTTATATTTTAATCAAGTCTTTCCAGAGTTACGGCAAATGAAACGGTTCAGGTTCTCAGTTCCACTTAGATTTTACTGGGATTTTACCTATTTTTCATCTTAGACCAAACCATTAAAGTTCCTCTACATCAACAGTAGAGATTACAGCGTTCAAAACCGGTCATACTTCTGCCCCTATCCGACCCAAAACATACAAATTCTGCAAGTAACAATAGCTCAATCGAAGCAGTAATGCTAGCGAAGGAGGAGGTGGGCCGCGCGAGGGAAAGGCAAGGCCTTCGCCCCAACCGCCGCTACAGAAGAAGACGCCCCGGGTGTCGGGAGTCGCAGGGCGATCCCCGGCCACCGTAGGCGCGAGCCTGTGGACGGCGAGCGTTGGGTGGCTCGCTGTCCGATTACCACCAGGCCCGGTTCGATGGCGCATTGTCTTTCACGCGCGCCTCAAAGAGATCAGGTCAGCATAGAAGACGAGGCCCGCTAGGGCCAGAGCCTGCCAGGGTTGCGGAATTTGTTCGAAAGAGTCACGGCGGCCCTGGAACGCAAAGGGCTTTAGAAGGAACACGGATGGGTTTTAGTCAGTAAGAGTCTGACACGCCCTTCCGCTCCACCCAGAGCGGAAAAAGTCATTTGATGATTTCCCATCCTTAAAAAAAAAAAAAAAGAGTAGCTCAGTCGTCAATGTGACGACGCTTGAGCCAAGCCTACGTCCAGCAGTGAACCTCTTTTCACTGAAATAAGTATGACAAACCCAGAAAATACCCTCATCGCTAGAGCCCATAACTCAGAACACCCACCATTCAACAACCACATCCGGTCGAGTGCCCTTCCGGCCCACTCATAGAATAAACAAGCAAGTATAGGCGGCCTCTGATTGGATATAAATCAGCGCAGTAAGACAATCACGTTTGAGTTCAGCTTATTTGGATCATAACCTTGTTACAGAATACTTTGTGCGGGAAATGAGTTTTGGAGGATCGGTGGAATGGGTCTGTTATATCAAACAGAGAAAAAACTTGAAGCATCACCTCTATTTTGACTTATTATGATAACACAATATTACATCACACCTTTGGCCCTTCATGATTCCGGTGTGAGATGCAGCTCTATCCCTGTTTCATAATGGAATCACGATGGCATTGGCAAGTGAAAGACTAGATACAATACTCCTTAGGGATAGACGGAGGTCATCATCAGCCGAATGACGTGCACTGCTGGAAATAATCCTTTTCCAATGAAAGGGTTGCCATAATCACCACGCTTGGCAGGCGGGTCGGTGATCGCAGTGTAGCAGTTGCAGTGCATAGAGAATGCTGCTGCTCATTGTCTGATGAGTCCCTTAATCGCCACTTATGACACCTATGGGAAGCGATGGGATGGTGCTATTCTTTTACGTCCGACTCCATACAGAACGGAGATGGAGGTGTACTTACGATACATCGACTTTTTTCCGGTTGGTGGCAAGTCTACTTCTATCAATCAGGCGTAAAGACTCCGATCAGCTCCGAAGAAATTCCAGAGGAAAAAAAAATGACACTTTGCCCAACTCCGGAATTAAACCCAGAGCCTTATGCTCAGCAGTATTAAACGAGTCAACGGATAAAAAGACTGGTTTCGGCATACAGTCCCACAGGAAACTCTTAGATGCCTGAATTATTCACCACCAAACTAACCTCACGTCCAGTTACTAAAGAAAATCAATAAAAATAGCAGACACTTTTATAGAGCATCTAAATTCACAGGGAAATTAACTACTGCGCGTGTCCATAAAGAGGTTTCTTTATGCCCTAAGCCGTTGCTAAATTTTGTATGAGAAATGTGGGTGGCTTTTTAAGTAGCGTTTTTATAGGGTTCGATGTTTTTTCATTGGTTCTGTCAAAGTGTGTTAAGGTACGCTGGGCGGCTGTGCCTAGTTATTTTTATGGCTGTTTTCTTGAGGGTTTTGTTCTTGTAAGATCTTCTTTTATTACTCTCGGTTTTTTCCGGGCTTTTCGGGTTTTAAGTCAACTTCGTCAATAACACGCTTAAAGTAGTAGTTTTTATGTAGCACTTGGTACACAATTCTAGAAGTCCCATCACAAACTGAAATCCAATGTTGCACTTTTAAATTTTGATTGATGGTTGAACATGCTGTGGGTCCCCCACGGCACAGCATTATGCTGAGTGGAAGCCCTTTTTCCACAACCACGACATGAATCTACTTTATTTATACCTACTCGTATTTTGTTTCTTATTGTTTTTAATTTGTCTTTGCTAATATAATTTAAGAACTTCTAACACTATCGTTTAGGGTTTAGTTTAAAAAAATAAAATTATGTCAAAAAAGTCAAAAGTCAAAAACGTTTATTTCAATTAGGCCATTAAACGGCACTTTTGAACGTCAGCATTTACAGTTCAGTAAAATATATTAATAAAGTGACTCTACTGTCCATTCGGAAAGGTAGATTCTTATGGAGAAGAACGGACAAGAAACTCCATAGTTACTCTTTTCAAATAACGACTTTACAAAATTTGGTATACAAAAATCAATTTAATATTATGTGAGGACGATACACCCAGATTATGCTACTTATAAGAACAAAGTATAGCAGAGGTACTTATTCCTTTCTAAAAAAAAATTAGGTAAATGGTACTCACATATTTACAGATAATCTTAATAACTACCAATTAAACAGAAAATAAAAACACAAAAAAGAAACAGTATACCCATCTATAAAGTTAATTCATAAATCAACCAGTTTGATTTCGTCTACACCCTTGATTGTCCTATGGAGCAGGACCAGCATGTTTCCAAGCATTCTTATCCTGAATGTAATCTTCTAATTTGTAATATGCTTGTTTACAAAGTGTACTTTTAACATAAGTTTTAAATTTTCTTTCATTTAGTTTTAATATGTCAGTAGGTATTTTGTTGTAACATTTATGTTTGTGGGTATGTCGTTTTGTGGTAATTAAATACTTTTTCTTTCTTCTATGTGTGGTGCAAACAAAGTTTGTATCCTATACAACTGCTTTTTGAGGACCTAATGCTGCTTTGTCCACCTATTTGTCTAAACAGTTTACTGTCAACTCGAAAAAAGAACTTGTGTGACAAAATATCGAGCAACCATACAAATAAACACGCGACAGAATAAACATCAAACGCAGTTGCATGATTTAAGTAAACTGAAGTCAAAAAGCCAGTTACAACAAGCGCAAATAACGTGCTCTCTGTTTCCTACATTTTCAATTATTTTTACACAAAGTTCTGAACACTAAAAAAGGACCCGCAAAACCTACGAGCAGGCATTAACATGTAGCATTACACGAAAACATAGAACGTTCGAATCGTGCAGTCGCGGTACACTGCAGAACAAAAGTTAATTTAATACAGAAAGCGAGTCAAAGCGGGAGGACTGGCGTTCTTTGGCAAGTCAGCCCCGGGCGTACTGGCGAGCTCAAAACTTTTACAACTATTATTTTTGATTTCTGGCATAATAAATGGTAAATGCCAGTAGTTATGCGAGTTATTCTGGTTTAAAATTTACTCGGTTTACTTCGGCTTTTGAGCTGTAAGGTTGCCGTTGCGTTGCTCATTTTGTGGTAAGTGCTTAATTATTACGGAAATTATTTTAAATATCCTTGTTAATCTCTGAGCATTGCAGTTTTGATTAAATGATTTAATAAAATTTCAGTGTGTCTTTCTACACAAACATTTATTTCTTTATTGTTATTTTATTTATTTATTTGGTTCACTAACAATTGTTTACACGGGTATAAGCAATTAGCAACAAATCATTCATCAATAGAGTGTAACAATCAATTACTTACTCTTCATGCACATAACACGGTGTCGTAACTTACAAAAAAATAATTAAATAAAGTTAGACTTAATTAATTAAACTAAATCAAAACTGATTAAACTAAATAAAACGAGGTAATAACAAAATAGGTAATATTTGCCTTAATGCCTTAATTCACCCGGTGAGATAATGCAGGGCTAAGAAACTCAGTGTTCGGGGAGATATAAGTATAAAAATTTGGCGCTAATAGTGCCGAAGATAATAATTATGTAGTTTGTTTTGGTACCTGTCCCATGTTTCACATAATAATAATTATTCCTATGCTGTATAAAGGCGTCATCTACTCTTACCATGTGTATAGAAAAAAAAAACTGTTTATGAATAAACGCTTTTTGAAGTGTTTATTACATATACGAGGCCATAAAGTTGCCTTAATAGATAGGTAGCCGTAAGCAATAGTGCATAGTCCATTCAACCATAATCCAGTTATTACACTAATAAGTTAATTTTCTTTCTGCTAGGTACTCGAAATAAGGTCTCTTTCATTCCATCTCTAACTTCAATCTTATTTGTCTCACGAGCTGTAATAAAAGTTATAAGTGCCTCAAGTACCCATCAATACTTAGCCCAATTAGGTGATCTATCTTTAGGCACTTAAAGTTCTTACTTATAAGTTTTATTACTCTCAGATACGAGTAATTCGGTAATAAATGTCGCTTTATTATGTACTTGATGAAAGACAAACAAAGGTGAAAAAATGTTATTACAGTTTCTGCGAAGTTGATAGGCAATTTACTGGTTTATTAGAAAATACATTTGCTTAGATTACTATTACTAACTTATAATTCAGGTACCAATAATATCTAATGTAGTGCAATTAAGGTAGGTATAAAAATCTATATTTTTCAAGTTAACCACACCTCTTTACGACTGTCATTAAAACAAAGTAAAGTTAAGTTAGGAAATTGACCATAACAGCTGTCATTATTTATCAGACGTATTAAAAGGCTATAACAGTGCTTATTCATGTAGGACGGTACGGTAGGTAATGTATATGTCACCGGAAAATTGCAAACGCCGTAAGATTGTAAAATATCGCGTGAAATTGTAAACTATTTTTTCTTCATAAGACACGGATATGTTGGAAACTATTAAATTTGGAAGGGATTTATTGTATATAAAACTATTTTTTTTACCATATTGAGAAATTAAATCTAATAAAGATCTGTTACAATCTTACGGAGTCTGCAATTTTTCGGTGACATACATGTACATCTGCTATAGAATTTCCCAAACTGTGCTTTATTACGACTACGAACCTTCCATATTTTTATATTCCTATTTACTCATTCAAATCTATCATAAATTCCGATTCTTTGACAAACCCAGCACAAGATTTAAACCAATCTTATCACTCCTCACATAAAATTCAAAGCCAAAAATAAAATGCAGCGACATTCGAAAAGAATAAGAAATGAAATCACTTCTGGCGCCACCTGTACCGAACGAAACACGGCTGCACGTACCGTGCAAAGGGAATACGAAAATTGTTATGTAAAAGATGAAGTGTGCATCTGTGCGCCACTGTACTACGCCGGCTCGAATCGTCAAACGATACATGGGAATCGGTCGGACTGGGAGCGGGTGATGGGACAACTCGGATAGCTTTTGGAATAGTTGACTTATTTTCTTTCTTTTCATTTTCCGTTTTCGGTTCCTCTACTATGACGTGTAAATGACATTATGATTCCGCTGTAAAAAAAAGGTTCGTCTCTCTCTCCCAATGAAATCATGACACGCCTGAAAAGGGGGATGTCTTGTCGTTGCCGATTTTTTTAAATATTGGGAACGAAGTTATATTTTGGTGTTGAATTTTCCTACTAAAAGCAATTTAATTCCACTTCTTTATTTCTAGTAAAGATGTGGCCATCTTTACTAGAAAAAAAGAAGTTAAATGCTTAACTTGACACTTTTAAGAGCTTGTTCATGGGTATTCAATTAATTTAGGCCAATTACGGAAGACAGGTGGACCGATGACCTGGTGAGGGTCGCGGGTAGCCGATGGATGCGAGACGCACAGGACCGGTTGTTGTAGCGACACTTGTGGAAGGCCTATGTCCAGCAGTCGATGTCTTTCTGCTGATATGATGATAATCATCTGCCTAGCCTTTTCTTAACAATATTGGGGTCGGCTTCCAATCAAACCGGATTCAGCTGAATATCAGTATTTTACGTGGAGCGGCTGCCTACCAGACCTCCACAACCCATCAACTGGGTAACACGGTGCTTTCCGAGGCACGGAGGAGTCTCGGTATGTTAAGATGGTCACCCATCCACAGACCAACCTCGGCAAGCGTTGCTTAACCTTGGAGATTGACCCGTGCGGCCGTTATTATTTAGCCACGAGCTCCTGATATGATGATGGTGAGGCCAATTAAAACCAATTCAATCTTTATAATTATTCTTCTACCCGCTCGTTCTACAACCGAGTCGCAATAGGAAACTCGTCAAATAATTGATATTACATTTTCAATATTCAATATTTCAATGCTATGGCAAGCTACGTTTGATTAGGTACTTACGTGTTATGTCAACTGTTACGTTATAGGAGACTCGGAGGTTACTAGTATCTACAAATTGAAGACGTACCTACTCGTGATTCTGTGACTGTGATTTTGTAGTTAATCGCAAATGGTGTTTGACTTGGCGTTGATAGTACTTTTTCAATCAATCTGCATAGCCGTTTCCTGTTTTTTTTTATATCTTTTGTTTTAGGGGTTTTTTTTATTCTAGGACATTTTCTATGTTGGAACCGGCTTCCAGTCTAGCTGAATGCAGAATTTAACATGGAGCAGCAGCCTATCTGATCTCCAGATCTCCATATTTTGTTACCCAGTAACTGGGTAATAAAATACAACTTGGCAAGACTGGTGTCAGTTTTCCTGGCTTCTAACTACCCGTCATCATCATCATCAACCGAATGACGTCTGCTGCTGGACATAGGCTGAAGGGGGGGGGGTTGACATAATCGCCACGCTTGGCAGTCGAGTTGGCGATCGCAGGGTAGCTGTTGCAATGCACAAAGAATGCTGCTGCTCATTCTCTGGTGAGTCCCCTCTTACGACACCCACAGGAAGTGATGGGATGGTGCCAATCTTTTACGTCCAACACCATACAGAACTACCCGTAACGACCGTTAAAGATCTACAAGAAATAGCTGGGACTAAAAGCTTAACGTGTTTTCCAACGCAAGAAGGAATTTCGGTGTCTTAAGATCCCATCCACGGACTGACCTCAACAAACGTAGCTTAACCTTAAAGAAGCTTTTTTTAAGGATGGAAAATCATCAAATGACTTCTTGAAGATGCTGCTGTTAGTATTTGGGGCCTTAACTGATAATAGGTAAGAGAAGAGGTCAAAATTGTTTGTTTCTGTGTGAAAGTTACTTCTTCAAGTAGTGAAGATTCCAAAATGTATTTACTAACAAATATAAACCCATGTTTACAAAGCTAAACCATCGATGACTGTCTTAGGACACGGTTGGTGCAGTGGTTGAGCGATTGACTGCTGCGCTGCATGTCGTGGATTCGATTCCCTATAGATAGTTGTTCCGGGTTGAGTATGTGAGTTTATACGTTTGTACATGAGAAATTATTAGTGTGGGACAACATTAAAAAAAAACCTGAAAAACAAACACGAACCAAGCTAGTAAGAGATTACAGAAATAGCAAAATTAATAAGATGCTTGAAAGAGCCTCCACGACTGACGATAGATACTTAAAAGTAGTCAATTTACCCGGTCTGTTCCTAAGGGATACTTATAAAACTTATCAGATACTAACTTTTACTCCAAATTAATGTTAAAAATCGTCGCTGTTGAAGTTGGTTCCCATAAATTATAAGGGAAGTTTGAACAAGTGTTGCGACGGAACCGTTTAGCTCAGCGCTATAGTTGGCGAGAAATCCCTTGGACAGACTTCCTTGACGTTATTGTTTAAAAACAACCGGTTGCTGATCGACTTATTTAGTTTGTAAGTCCTGGCTGGGGGCCTTAAATTCATTTAAGGCCACCACAGGATAGTCCGGTTAAGCAGTTACCAGCCCTAGCGTGCTGAACTGCGAGATAATGTCCAAAAAAAAAAACTACTTATTTATTTCTTTATGCACAGTAGTGGTATATAGTCTGGCTTAATGCAACAAGGCATTCTCTGCCAGTAAAACTTTTTTAAACCAGTTAAAAACTACTATATAAAAAAATATTTATATATAATATATTCACAATGTTTTATTTGTTTTTCCCTTTTTTTATTAATATATATATTTTTTTAATTGTAGGTTTGATTAATTGTGAACAAAGTGTCAACAATCCCACATTATTATTAATAGCACTTGTATATTTTTCTTGCTATTTTCTAGTTAACCTAGCTTTATCAATGCCGTGAAACTCTGTTATTGGCTTAAGAGATAATTGTCATCGTCTCGCTATCACTATGCAGTATATGCAGACTCTAAGATGCTAGTTACTTGAACACAACTGCATTGGGCTGTTCATTGATAGGGAGGTGTACATTCATAATTCATTTAAATTTGTAAATTAATAATAAGCCGTTGAGCCTCCAAAAAATAAATAAATACGATATATGTGTTATTTTGGTGGGTATTAAAGGGTCGTTAGATATCTGCTCGTAGATCTTATATTTATTAAAAACTTATGTACACAGAAAATAAATAATTAAAGGTTTGCTGATGTTATTCTGTCGCACATTGATGTACTGGTGTACACCTTTGAACGGGTTGACGACCAGTGTCAGATTAAACACACACAAAGTGTTATTGACAGTAATAAGTTAGGTAAAGAAAGGCAACCATTTAATATAAGACGAATAACTGCAAAATAGGTGAAACTTACACTTTGCTGTACTTTACGGTACAATTGGAACACAGCTGTCGCATCTCAATTAAGTATAATTGTGATGCGAGAGTAATCCACCAGTCTCTCTAAAAACATCAAACTATGACTAGTAAAACAGTCTCAAATTCAACAAGGAATTCTTGACAGAAATCAAACTACTAACAATTCTTTCACAACTGTTGCACAACGATCGTCCTTCCATAATAAACAATACATCCACGAAAGTGGAGCCACAGTTTGAAAATAGTTTAGAAGCCGGAGCGAAACCAGACATCCGGCGACGGGACAAACGACGCGGCGATGCGGCCCGCCTCTTGCTTTTTAAAACTAAGACTTGAGTTCAGGAATGCACCAACTTTTGGGGCAGTTCGTGGGGCTAAGCTGGTAAAATTGAGAAGTATCGTTAATGATGTTGCCTATATGAATAGGATTTTTCATGTGCTTCTTCAGCTAAATCGTGAAAATCCCGGCAGTGTTTCCGGATAGCTTTTTTTTTTTTTTTTTTTTTTTTTAAGGATGGGAAATCATCAAATGACTTCTTCCGCTCTGGGTGGAGCGGAAGGGCGTGTCAGACTCTTACTGACTAAAACCCATCCGTGTTCCTTCTGAAGCCCTTTGCGTTCCAGGGCCGCGGTGACTCTTTCGAACAAATTCCGCAACCCTGGCAGGCTCTGGACCTAGCGGACCCCGTCTTTTATGCTGACATCTCTTTGAGGCGCGCGTGAAACACAACGCGCCATCGACCCGGGCCTGGTGGTGATCGGACAGCGAGCCACCCAACGCTCGCCGTCCGCAGGCCCGCGCCTACGGTGGCCGGGGATCGCCCTGCGACTCCCGACGCCCGGGGCGTCTTCTCCTGTTGCGGCGGTTGGGGCGAAGGCCTTGCCTTTCCCTCGCGCGGCCCACCTCCTCCTTCACTAGCATTACTGCTTCGCAGAAGGAGGTGACCGCTTCTTCCGGATAGCTACCAATAGAGAGTTTTTAAGTCAAGATTGAAAAGCTTTTTTCAAGATAAACGTGCTCCATTGTCGACCACATCACCGTGTCTTGTCTTTTGTCTGCCATACTTTTTGGGATTGATGCTGAACTGCTTTTTTAATATCTGGCAACTTTATCGTTATCAACTGTGAAAAAGGAAAAGTGCTAAGTATTTGTCCTGTTTCCCGTATCTTAATTTAATATCAGTTACAGCTGTGTGTGTCCAAACTCTGGAAAAATGTAGTACTGATTAGAAGACACCAAAAACTCGTGTTAATAATTCGTATCGCGCCTCCGTGAGAGAGTTTTTATGAAGACTAAAACTACCTTACAAAATACAAAAAAGTTTTACCGAACGCTGAAAAGCTTTCTTCACAAAGTAAAGCTAAAAAAGACCTTTCTAAAAATAGGAAATTTTCAGGGCCATTATTCCCTGCTATCAAACATTTTATTTACATTAGTTCTTGTAGTCTGAACATTAACGGTGATTGTACAAACTTCCATTGAGGTATGATTTTATTTCATGAACACAATGCTATCTGAAAAGTTTAATGGTCCATTAAACCTAAGTTCCAGCCGATTAATGTGTCCACTAAACCATTAGTGACATTTTATTTAAGTTAAAGAAATTGTTTCTATAACTTTATTATTTTTAGTGGGTTGAGGCATATTTTCATGGACAACACCGCTGAGGCGAGAGATGGCGAGACGGCTTAGATGCCTAGGTACTCTTATAGTTAGTTCGAGGCGACTCGGGATCGGATAAATAATTCCTGGAAGGATTTGGCGGAGGCCTTTTGCTCAGCAGTGATCATCAGGCGAGATGGAGGTTTATAGCGGTCTCCTCATTTTAAAAAAACACAAGATTTTACCTCCCTTAACGCCACCATGATCTAGATGTGAGAGAGAGCAAACCAAAACTAATAACACTATTCCGTCTACACAACGGATTCATCATGCCAATGTGACGTCATGACGGGGGGGAGGAGGGGCAAAAATCATAAGACGATTTTTTACGTTTGTAACAAACATGAAACATTAAATTTAACATTCTAAAAATACCCAAGTCCAGCTGGTGTGGCCACACTGGTTTTGGTACTATAGCTTGGTGCATGAAGTAGGTAGGTATAGCCATTGAAGTCACCACAAATTTCATTGCCATGCTAAAAACATTTTGACAATAAATTCAGACAGATTAATTAACCTGGCTCAAAGTTATCATGATTTACTCAGGTTAGTTTCGAAACAGATATTAAAATGTATAATATTCTAGAGCAATTTTGTTATATTAGTGACTAACGTCTGCCTCCCAAGGGCCAAGATAATTTTAATTCGATTTTTGAGTAGGTATTTACCTGATGAGTAGTGATGAGTCACAGTTTTGAACCGCGTAGTAAGTAGCACACCTTCAATTTGAATGGAAATATCACTATGCCATTGCTGATCGAAACTTTTGTAATTGGAATAAACAAGAAAAAAATATATCGAAACATTTAAAAACCACGTGAAATTTCGGTAGCGCAAGTCAATTTCAAATTTTGACAGTCGTTATCACCGAAATAATTATTCTTTATCGATGGCATCACGTAAAATTAAATATTTAATTTTCTCATAGCCAAAAATGGCGGCATGGGAGAAAATCTATCAAGTCTTTGGTTTAATTTGTTTGTTCGTTTCGGTTTAAATTTAAGTAAACTTGAAGATGGAAATTAGTGATCGGTACGAACGAGCTTTTTGCGACAATCCAAACGATAACCACAAGTAATATACTTAGTTAAAAAATATAAACTGCCTCATAGTTTACGCCAAAAAATAGGTTATGCTCGTCAAACAAAATCAGCGCACAGTTACTAGCATGACAGGATTGCACCTTGCCCCTAGCTTGCTAGTTTTACTAATCAAATCCCACGATACAACAGCTCCAGGAAATATTCGTGTACTGCAATTTTACAGGGAACACGTCACAGATTCACAGAACCCTGCGAGGCTGCTAGTCAAACAACTCCGTGCAAAATCGGTCCGATAAAAAACGAAATAAAGTTCTGTTCGCTCCAAATTTTTGCTTTACTTTTCGTACCTGAATGGTTGTAGTAGGTACGTATTCGGGCTAAGGTTTTTGAGTTCTGTAGGTAAATTATATTAATTTTACATACAGAGGTAACTTTATAATAATAATAATAAATTTAAATATTCAGGTAAATTACACCCATTTTTAATATCAGTGACATTAAAAATAACAATAAACATTAATTCGGACGACAAAAATACTAAAATAAAAATGATTATGCATGTCAAAAAAAAACATTATATTTAAATTAATTATATTAATTTTTAAATTATATATATAAATTACATTTATATAAAAAAAAATTATAAACCTAGAAACAAGGCTTCTCATTGGTCTATTCAGAGAAAATAAGACTAATGAGGGGCCAAGTTTCCAATTTAACTATCACACTAAAACAGATAAATTGTAGACCAGAGAGCTGATTGGTCGCTTATGTCGGTTGGTAGTTTATGTCAGTCCACAATTTCTCGGAATGACTTCGAAAGATTATAGACTATCAAATTTTTATGCGGAAAAAAGTATTTCAAATATTCAGTTGACAATTTATCGAGAGTTTACAATCTCTCAAGTTATTTTATAATCTTACGGAGTTTGCTATTTTCCGGTTACATATACAAACAATTAGTATGTATGTGGAAGACTGAAAGTGACTCCGGTAACGTAGAAGTTGTGTCGATGACGGTTGTCATCGAATTAGCATGTGATGTGTAGGAATAAGCTACGGCTGTTGAGGAAAGTTTTGAGTAAAAAACAAATAAAAAAACACTACCTAGTATAAAATAACTTTAATTTCGGAAGTCGGTGTTTTTGGTTGTTTCTTCGTATTTTAACACCGACTTCCGAAATTAAATGATATTTGTTTTGTAAGTAGGTTAAACATATCACTTTTACACGTCAATCTTTTTTGGTAATTTTTAATTTCACAGGTTTTAGTTTTTCATTTCACAGTTTTTAGTGGTACTCCCACACCTAACAACACCACTTATGTAGAACGTTGCCGTTCAAAAAGTGCTGGCACTCAGCCTAATTAGAATAAATGACTTTTTGATTTTAATTTTTGATTTTGACTGGAAAGTCACAGGAAAGCAAAACACGCCATTTCGTTACTTGGATGATATATTCTCTATTTCCTCCAAACCAAACTACTGAACCGATTTCGAGAAAATTTCAATGGGACCAACCGGAACGTATCCTTTCACATGGTTCATAAATGACGAAGTTATGAGGTAACAACAAAAAAAAATACAACCGAATTGAGAACCTCCTCCTTTTTTGGAGTCGGTTAAAAAGAAAGAAGAATGGATGTGGATGGGATAAGGGTAAAAGAAGACCAAAAGTTCGACTGGGTAAAAGATGTTGAGGCTAAAAAGTAGCAGTAATACAGTCCAAGAAATCTTGAGAGAAAATCAAATCAAACATATTTTTTATAAAAAAATAATAAATTCACAAAAATATTTTAATTTAATTAACTACGCATTTTGTAGAGCTACGAAATTTTTTGGCAACAAATTGAAAATATTTTCTAACTGACACCTCATATTTAATAAGCTTTCGTTTCCCGTGTTTTCTTTTTTAAATGAAATACAGCCTATGATGGAAGCCTACATTTTGTCCTTAATTAAAAATTTCGTGACGGCATTTGTTTATGAAATCCGACAAAATGTCTTGTTAGTGGAACAAAATAATAATTTGAAAAAATCTAATAAGTTTCGTAATAGTCAAAGGATTACGGGATATTATGACTGACAGGTTGTTTTATCAAATTTATTTTGATAAGGTTTCTTGCGAAATTTCTTATTGCGGGCACAAATTGCTTGGAACCTGAGCTGCGTAGGTATACCTTCACAATTTGTTGAGACCTACCTACGCAGAAAAAAGTCATATAACTTGCGACTGAAAACTAATGAGATGTCAGAAGGCCAATTTTGTTCTAGTAATGTTTAAGCAAGGTTTGCATTCGTATCTCAAAAACACGTCTGATTTGAAAATATTAAATGTTAAAATTCAATTTCAAATTTTATTTTTGTTTATTGTACACCTACCACAGTACAGTCTTTATAACCCAAAGGTTAACTGGTCAAGAATGCCTTGATACATTAAATCCGTCTATGTACCACTATTGTACACAAAGTTTAAATAAATAAATGTGAATGTTAGTAGTATTGTGACACAATCCGACTGCCTATCATAATAAAGTATTTGCTAAAGTATCACAAGAACTACATACAATATACTAATGAAATTTTCAACAACTTAAACTTTTTGCAAGCGAAAAGCAACTGCTCCGTATTCATTGTCGACTCCAAAAGCTAAATGATTATTAAAAAAATCAACTACGTTTTGGCACGTAAAACAACTGCAACAAAAAAATGGCTCATTTATTAAAAAGAAGGCTCATAAACTTAAGCAGACATGCATTAAAACAGTGTACCGGAAAAAGTGGCTCGTTCATAAATATCGTGGATCGCGTGCTAGCCTCGCGTAGCATAGCTTTGTCTGACGCGATCCTTTATGTGCACGTGCTGAGTCTAAGAAAGTTGTAAATTGTCTTTTAAAAGACGGTATTTTTTTCACTTTAAAATGTGGAGAGTGTAGAAACTTGGCAGTCGGTGTGTGTTTCAGGGTTTAAAGATTTTTTATGGGTTCTCACTCTCAAATAGGCAACTTTTAAGCAAATATTAAAGTAAATCTGTGAAGTATCTTCGGAGATTAGCCTGAACAGACAGACCAGCAAAAAAATCCACATAAACTTTTTTTGTGTAGTATGTTCCCTCATAACTGGATAAGTATCTAATATATAATGTAATTACAAAATCTCTAATATTTACAAGATATAACAACTGAATCTACAACGACCTTAGAGACTGATATAGGCTACCTTAAAAAAATAACTATATTACTGCGATAGAAGGAACCTCTTCAAAAAGCTTGTAAGCAAACTTCGTAACTTTTACCCTTCTGGCTTCATACTTTAAGTACGCTTCTATATTTTTATCTCACTCAAGGAGGTAACTAAGTCGAAACTAATATTACGTTCTTTATTATTTGCAATGTTTAAAGTAGTTGAAGTAAGTATTGTCATAACGTCTTGCGTGTTGTGTTTCACGCGCGCCTGAAAGAGATGTCAGCATAGAAGACGGGGCCCGCTAGGGCCAGAGCCTGCCAGGGTTGCGGAATTTGTTCGAAAGAGTCACCGAGGCCCTGGAACGCTGGAACGCAAAGGGCTTTAAAAGGAACACGGATAGGTTTTAGTCAGTAAAAGTCTGACACACCCTTCCGCTCCACCCAGAGCGGAAGAAGTCATTTGATGATTTCATATTTTCACAACCCTAAATAAAAAAAATAGAAAAGTTTCATCGTCTTTCGGCCTTATTCCCATGTTACTAGAAGTATGCGCAATACGTTTTCTTTTTCCATTCCCTCCTGTCAACTGGGACGCTATCAGTGACTCCCTTTTTTTCTGTTACTCATGAAGTTATAATAATCAAGAAAGAACAACCCAAAACAGGTTGAATTTTGTTTCTCTTAAAGCTGCTTCGTCAAATTTATGATCCTGGTGCTAGTGTTCCACCTTCAATATTTCTGCGTAGGTAGTCTGTCTTTAGTATGAATTTCCTTTCCATAAAATAATAATTGACACTCGTCATCAAAAAAAAACTTTTTTACAAAAAAAATACAACCGACTTCCAAAAAAAACACAGCAAAGTATAAAATAACTTTAGTTTCGGAAGTCGGTGTTAAAATACGAAGAAACAACCAAAAACACCGACTTCCGAAATTAAAGTTATTTTATACTTTGTAAGTAGTGTTTTTAGGGTTCCATACCTCAAAAGATAAAAAATGAACCATTATAAGATCACTCTCTTGTCGTCGATCACCACCGATTTTCTCAGGAACGGGTGGACCTAGCAAATTAAAATTTATGCCAGATACTAAGGTTTATAGTCCCTATTAGGTGTATAAAATCAAGGTCCTAACTCAACACGATAAAAAGATATGGGTAAATTTAGATTTTCCAGAAAAAAATTAGGCAAAAAGCAAGGTCTTACAGCACAAATAAAGGAAAAATTCCAAAAAATAAAAAATGGTGAGAATTAAAGGGCCAATAAAAATGATATTAATTTTATTATGGCGGTATAATGATATACACACGAGTTTGACTCGCACTTGACCGGTTTTTTTTTATTTGGAAGTCGGTTGTATTTTTTTGTAAAAAAATTGTTTATTTTTCACTATAGTGGTACCCCTAATAACACCACTGGAAAGTCACAGGAAAGCAACACATGCAATTTCATTTACTTGGATGATTTATTTTTTATTTTCTCCAGCTATTTTGATTTAAAAACCAAACTACGGAACCGATTTTAATGAAATTTCTATGCAATCAATCGGAACATACAAACTTTGACATGAAAAAATATTTTTTCAAATCGGTTCATAAATGACGTAGTTATGAAAAACAAACAAAAAAAAAAAAACACACAACCGAATTAAGAACCTCCTCATTGTTTTGAAGTCGGTTAAAAACATGATCTCCATCCAATTTTTCTAAACCGCATAACGTGACACCTACTCCTTTTCCAATTTGACGTAGGTACTGAATTATAAAATCCAATCAGAACCTTAGAACTTTATAAAAATAGACGTAATTTCTTTAAACGAATCGCTCGTATCCTTAGAGCGACGTAAATCCAATTCCCGTTGCCCAGCGGTGGGAATTATCGTCGGCTGCATAATTGGTTCAGTGCATCTGCATATAAATGGCACGCTACTATATGCTAATCAAGTTTTTTTGTCTCACTTAACGTTTAATAAGGTAAGTGGAATTATGGTTTTTGTCTCACTCTTTCTTTGTTGTCTGATGAGGTATTTTAATGAGATTTTTGCTTACGTGGATTTTGAGGATATGTGTGTGGTAACACCGTTATATCACGGAGGAGCCCTCACAAGGGGCTCAGGAGGAGGCCGAAATGGAATGCTAATAACGGCCCCATTACGCCTCCTCCAGGCGAATATCAATCACTGCGCCGCCGCTCAGCACCTGTTGCTCCAGAGCATGGCGCAGTGGTCGATCAACATCGCCGTGGTCGCTGAGCCGTACCTTGTCCCGCCCAGGGATGACTGGGTGGAGGACCTCAACGGCTCAGTGGCCCTAATTTCTTCGGCCGCCGCCGGTACCCCGTCTCTCGAGAGTGTCAGGAGAGGACAGGGGTGCGTAGCAGCACGGTTTGGGGAGATTGTAGTAGTGGGGGTCTACTTCTCTCCGAACCGATCTCTCGCCGAGTTCCACAACTCCCTTAGGGAGTTGGTTGTCGTCGTCGCCGGGTATCGTTCCCTCCCCGTGCTCGTACTCGGGGACTTCAATGCCAAGCACTTGGCTTGGGGTTCCCGTTATACGGACACGAGGGGTAGGATGGTGGAGGACTGGGCTCTGGAGGCAGGCCTAATCGTCCTAAACCGGGGTTCTGTCCCCACGTGTGTGCGGATGCAGGGTGAGTCGGTGGTGGACATTTCGTTCGCCAGCCCTGCTCTGTCACCGCGTGTCGTCGACTGGCGCGTCATGGAGGAGGTGGAGACGTATTCGGACCACCGGTACATCCGGTTTGACGTCTCCGCCCAGACCTCAACCGCGCCAGTCCGAGAGACCCCGAGTGGTCCGCGGTGGGCGCTGAAGCAGCTGGACCGGGAGCTTCTCCTGGAAGCCTCGATCGTGCAGGCCTGGGTGTCACCACCAGACAGGCCTGCTGACATCAACGACGAGGCGGAGTGGTTCCGGGAGACCATGTCCGAAATATGTGACGTGGCAATGCCCCGGGTCCGGCCAGGACGCGCCCGCCGCCAGGTGTACTGGTGGTCGCGGGAGCTGGCATCGCTGCGCGAGGCATGCGTTGCTGCACGGCGCCTGTACACCAGGCATCGCAGGCTCCGCATCCGGCCTCCGGATGCGCAGGCCAGGGAGGCGGAGCTGTACGAGGAATACAGAGTTGCGAAGGCCGCCCTCCAAGCGGGGATCCTGCGAGCCAGGGATCTGGCTCGTAAGGAGATGCTGGAGTCTCTGAACGGGGACCCGTGGGGACGCCCTTATAAAATGGTGCGGGATAAACTCCGCACCTGGGCCCCCCCGTTGACGCAGAGTCTCCGGCCCCAGCTGGTGAAGGACGTGGTGAGCGCTCTGTTCCCTTCGCATATGGCTCCGCCACCTGCGGTGCCCGATGCAGACCACACCGACGTCGGCGACGACGATGACGACGCTCTGGAGGTGACTGAGGCAGACCTGAGAGTGGCGGTAAACAGGCTGAAGGCCAAAAATACCGCCCCAGGACCCGACGGCTTACCTGGGAAAGCCTGGGTCCTGGCCTTGGAGGCTCTCGGGCCTCGACTAAGGGGGTTCTTAAGCGCATGCTTGGAGAGAGGCCAGTTCCCACTTCGTTGGAAGACGGGGAAACTGGTCCTCATTAAGAAGCCTGGGCGCCCTGCGGACTCTCCGTCCGCTTACCGGCCCATCGTGCTGCTCGACGAGGTGGGCAAGCTCTTTGAAAGAGTCATAGCAAACCGCCTCGTCGGGCACCTTGTGAGGGTGGGGCCGAATCTGGCGGAGAACCAGTTCGGTTTCCGCACGGGGCGCTCAACGGTGGATGCCATCATGCGCGTGAGAGCCCTCACGACGGGGGATGCGGTGTCCCGGGGCAGGGTCGTCTTGGCGGTGTCTCTTGACATCGCCAATGCCTTCAACTCCCTGCCCTGGAGTTGCATCAGGGAGGCACTCCGGTATCACCGGATGCCAACCTACCTCCGTCGCGTGGTTGAGGCCTATCTGACGGACAGGGCCGTCATCTACCCCGGTCACCGGGGAGAATGGAACCGGCGAGAGATGTCGTGCGGTGTTCCACAGGGTTCGGTTCTGGGGCCGCTCCTGTGGGACATCGGCTACGACTGGGTGCTGCGCGCCGACCTCCCTAGCGGCGTCAACGTAGTCTGCTACGCTGACGACACGCTAGTCCTGGCACAGGGGGGGTCGCACCAGGCGGCGGCCGAAGTGATGACACGCGGGGTTGCGACAGTCGTTGAGAGGATCCGGCAACTGGGTCTCGAGGTGGCCCTGCACAAGTCCGAAGCCATGTGTTTTTATGGTTCTCGGAACAGGCCACCAATGGGATCCCAAATAACGGTAGGAGGGGTTCACATCGGCGTCGGGTCGACGATCAGGTACCTGGGGCTCGTTCTCGACAGCCGATGGAACTTCGAGGAGCACTTCCGACGTTTGGCTCCAAGACTGGAGCGGGCCGGGGCTGCCTTCAAGCGGCTCCTGCCCAATCTAGGGGGTCCAAACGCCTCCTGCCGGAGGCTCTATGCGGGGATCGTGCGGTCCATGGCCCTTTATGGGGCCCCAGTGTGGGCACTGACGTTGAAGGGGCGACCTGCCCGCCAGCTCAACGCATCCCAAAGGGTCATGGCCATCCGGCTGGCCCGGGGATACCGCACGGTCTCCGGCGAGGCGGCGAGCCTCCTTGCCGGATTAACGCCATGGGATCTGGAGGCGAGAGCCCTCGCGCACGTTTACGCGTGGCGCTTGGAGGCGCTTCGCCGGGGCGAAACTCCGCTGCCACGGCAAATTGCTACGCGGCGGACGGAGCTCCGGCAGGATACCATGGCGATATGGAAACGGCGACTGTCGCAACCCAGCGCTGGGCACGCCACAATTGCGGCGATAAGACCCCTCTTTGAGGAGTGGCTGGAGAGGCGCTACGGCGTCCTCACCTTCCGCCTGACGCAGGTACTAACCGGACACGGCTGTTTCGGGAGGTACCTGTTTCGGATTAAGCGGGAGGACACGCCCGGGTGTCAGCACTGTGAGGATCGCCCGGAGGACACGGTGGAGCATACGGTGGAGGTCTGCCCTGCTTGGGCTGAGCACCGCCGTGTCCTCATCGCGGCGATCGGTGGCGGCGACCTCTCGCGTCCGGCCCTGGTTGAATCCATGGTCCGGAGCGAGGAGGCTTGGGAAGCGGTCACCTCCTTCTGCGAAGCAGTAATGCTAGCGAAGGAGGAGGCGGGCCGCGCGAGGGAAAGGCAAGGCCTTCGCCCCAACCGCCGCAACAGGAGAAGACGCCCCGGGCGTCGGGAGTCGCAGGGCGATCCCCGGCCACCGTAGGCGCGGGCCTGCGGACGGCGAGCATTGGGTGGCTCGCCGTCCGATCACCACCAGGCCCGGGTCGATGGCGCGTTGTGTTTCACGCGCGCCTCAAAGAGATGTCAGCATAAAGGACGGGGCCCGCTAGGGCCAAAGCCTGCCAGGGTTGCGGAATCTGTTCGAAAGAGTCACCGCGGCCCTGGAACGCAAAGGGTTTTAGAAGGAACACGGATGGGTTTTAGTCAGTAAGAGTCTGACACGCCCTTCCGCTCCACCCAGAGCGGAAGAAGTCATTTGATGATTTCCCATCCTTAAAAAAAAAAAAAAAAAAAAAAAAAAAAAACCGTTATATATTGTGTGTCGGAACAGGTTAAAGTGTGTCCTTTTTGTCATAAAGGGAAGTTAAGATTAATGCACGTTTTGATTATCTCTATGCGACATATGCATTTGTTACTGTTGCGAAGTGCAAAAACAGTGCGCTCGAGCACTTCATTTAGTGGTTTACTAGTATTCGTAAAAACGGTTGGAACAGAAGAGTCCCAAAATAAAGTGCAGTATCCAATTCAAACCGTATTGCGATTGAGGCAATTTTCTTATTGAAATCTTATTGTTTCCGTATTTTTTTAGAGAGAGACGGTTTAGCGTATCAGTTCGATGATGCCTTACGTAGTCTTTCCAACAAATGAATTTAACTTTGAGTGTATCAAACTTGTGTTTTAAAAAAGAATTTTCAAGATCGGTTAATAAACAATAAAGTTATGCCCGAATAGATAACCCCAAAAACATGTTAATTCAGGTTGACTTGTTTGTTATATTGTTATATTATGAACTGGTGTAATCAATAAACAAACATGCAATTTCAGCAATCCCGGCAGATTTGCTATCATGTATCGAAGAGTTCCGTTGCCAACCTCCGAAATCCTTCATCAGAACATCACCAAATTGAAATGGGGCCAGTTTGGAAAAATACTCTTCCAAACAAAAAAGAATCATCCAAATCGGTTCAGCGATATTTTCGCCAATTGGGGATTTCAGCATCAGATCCTGACTTATACCTTCCATCATCAGCTCAGCAAGATGATATGTTGATTTCCAGGCACAATTATCTGATTTGCTTTAGAAAGTATATGAAAACATTGTACATGCCTTTAAAATTTGAGGGTTGCCCTCGATTTCCCTTGGATTCCATCATCGGATTCTGACTTGGTGCCATTGGGACCATCCCAGGACTATAGGCTTTCGAATTAAAAAAGAATCATCAAATGATCGCATAGCAAAAAAACATACAGTCGAATTGATAACCTCCTTCTTCTGGAAGTCGGTTGAAAATAAGCAGCATTTTAATACCGCGGAATGTGGGACGTAAGTGTTAAAACATTGGGCATGCCACAATTGCGGCAGTAAAACCCCTCTTTGGGGAGTGGCTGTAGAGGCGCCACGGCGTCCTCACCTTCCGCCTGACGCAGGTACTGACCAGACACGGCTGTTTCGGGAGGTACCTGTTTCGGATTAAGCGGGAGGACACGTCCAGGTGTAAGCACTGTGAGGATTGCCTGGAGGATACGGTGGAACATACGGTGGAGGTCTACCCTGCTTGGGCTGAGCAACGCCGTGTCCTCGTCAAGGTGATCGTCGGCGTCGACCTCTCGCGTCCGGCCCTGGTTGAATACATGGTCCGGAGCGAGGAGGCTTGGGGAGCGGTCACCTCCTTCTGCGAAGCAGTAATGTTAGCGAAGGAGGAGGTGGGCCGCGCGAGGGAAAGGCAAGGCCTTCGCCCCAACCACCGCTATAGGAGAAGACGCCCCGGGCGTCGGGAGTCACAGGGCGATCCCCAGCCACCGTAGGCGCGGGCCTGCGGACGGCGAGCATTGGGTGGCTCGCTGCCCGATCACCACCAGGCCGGGTCGAAACACGTTGTGTTTGCCTCAAAGAGATGTCAGCATAGAAGACGGGGCCCGCTAGGGCCAGAGCCTGCCAGGGTTGCGGAATTTGTTCGAAAGAGTCACCGCGGCCCTGGAACGCAAAGGGCTTTGGAGGGAACACGGATGGGTCTGACACGCCCTTCCGCTCCACCCAGAGCGGAAGAAGTCATTTGATGATTTCCCAACCTTAAAAAAAAAAGTGTTTAAACATTGTTATGTACGTTATTCATAACGAGTTTAATTTACATTACTTAATTCAGCATTGGTTCATTCTCTTCCAAGTTATTCACTAGAGTAATTTATTAATTAATGACGGGAAGTGTATCACTGAGAGCATAATTAATTAAAAGTTCCGTTAAAGCAACTAGTAAAGTGTATTGTACCGACATCGACAAACACTAGCACTATTTCTGTATTTCTTTAGATTTCACTTGGCTACCAATAGGTGTGTTTTGATTACGGGATTTAGTAACCAGAATACTTGGCAGGTGAGTTTGCGATCGCAATATGTCATTGCAGAAGGATGATGACGTCAAATTTCGAATCACTGTTCCAAAAAATCGCACTATTTAACACTCCTTTTTGGGCAGTCGTGTAAAAAGTGTTTTATTCATAGTCAATCCAGCCAGTCCAATTTCCTTATCCCCTTCACCTAAACCTTCACAAAAAGCAACATAACCCCAATATCATCCAGCTGACCGACTTTAAGTCTCTATTCAACGTTCGCTAAGTATGATTTTTTGTTCAAATTGCTCAAAGTTAAGTGCAAAGTCAAATAACGTAAGAAATCGCCGAGTTTTCTTCTTTCGGGATGTTGAGGCCAAAATATACTGTGGTTTAATTCCCAGGCCAAATACGTAGGCCTAATCTCGACGTACGGGGCTTATGAGATGCTCGATTTTATTAAGGATTTCGCGACAAAAATTGGAGTTGGTTTTTTGAGTTATTATCTTTTTTGGCCTTAGGGAGTCGTGAATTTCCGAGCAGCATTTTTGACATTTATGAGAGATAATTATAACATGAGGAAGTTGAATATATTAAATTTCATTTCAAAGGATAAAGGCGCGAGTTTATGTGTGAAACATTTTTTATTGTGCTTGTTTACGGGGAAATTATATTTCGAAATAGTAAAAACTTGTATGTTTTACGACCTCATCAATGTAGTTTAAAGTGACCAAAGAGTATTGACGTATACAACTGTTAATTTCAACATACTTGCATAAAATAAATATTAAAATAAGTACTTTTATTTTTAAAAGTAGATAAGTTTTATATTTTAAATACTGAACTAACTTCTTATAGACTGAAAATCTGTCTTGCCAAGAAGTACCGTATGACCCAGTTATTGGGTTGTATCCGGTTTGACTGGTAACCGACCCCAATACAGAATGATTCAGAAGTGCGTGGTCTTAATTCAGGGCTGACGTTCTGTATCGGGATCGTTTCTTTTAACGAATATAACAGTACAAACTTTGTAAATTCTCGCAGAGTTTGTATGCTACATTCGCAAAAAATGTGTACCTGTTGCCAATATTAAGATCGAGAAAAACACCCCAAAAAAAACAGGTTTCTAGCCCTCTTTAATTATTAATTTATTTGTTGTTATAGCGGCAACAGAAATACACACTCTGAAAATTCCAAATGTCTACCTATTACGGTTCATGAGATTCAGCCCGCTGACAGACAGACGGACGGACGGACTGACGGACGGACGGACAGCGGAGGCTTAGTACTAGCGTCCCGTTGGTTGCCCTGCAGGTTCGGAACCCTAAAATATAAAATAAATCTATAGTGGTTAAACATTTAATCTTAACTGGTGGCCTAACCAGGATAGCATGACTAACGGACGAAAATAAGCGTTAGAGACACGTAGACAGGACACATGAATAAATAAAGACAGGTAATACAGTGAGAGACCGATAGCTATTTACTTTAACGGTGATTGAAATATATTGACGCGGTACATTCGCATCGATATTTCTCCATCACGTTAAATTTTACTTAAAATAGGTATGGTTGTCTTTGTAGATGGGTATGGCACTCCATTGTTTATTGTTTCATAGGATTCGAATTCCAAGATTTTTCAACTTTATTTATTTCCTTTTTTAAGGAAGAAAATATGACAGTTTTAACAGGGAATTATTTTTGGATAACAGCAGTTCTAAATGAACTACAAACGATTGCCAACTAGCCCACTTTTCCTCATTTAAATAATAAACGCCCCATTTCACAATACAAAATGTTAATAAGACTGTCAATAAAGGAAATTATCTGGCAATTTCCTTGGATCGCTTGTGGTCGGGCTAGCCTGATATATTGCATATTAAAATGCATTATGTACAGCCGAACGGAAGCCAGCGCCATTTATATTGACAGAAAATATGTATTTGTGCAGTGGCTGATGCAGTTTTTATTGTTGAACGAATGGTTGTGTCAGTTTCGCTTGCCAAGTGTGGTCGTTTTAGAGTAGTTTATGAAGATCTGTTTAGTAGGGCGTAAGGATACACAAGAGGCTGTAGAAAGAGTGACAGTAAGTAGCTCACTCACTGTTCCTGTGTTGTTAAACGAATATCATTTCTATTAGATATATATATTAATCAAAAGTTGCAATATTTATTTGTAAGTATGCGAGTACCGTGTCCCTATTCATCAAATGAATTAATTTCATACTGCCAGTAATTCTTTGTACCTATAAGCAGTGTAGTAGTGTGATTTTAGGTGTTTCGTCCTCACATTTACATATCCACACACACACTCACACACATAAACACAACATAACAAAAACCCTGTTTAAAATAAAACGCACATACAGTTTACACATAGGCATACAACTACAGTTACACAAAGAGCTGCAAATTAGTTTATAAGTCATTTTTACTGTTATATTTTCATCTTAAATTTAATTTTAAATCACCTTTTAAACAATAGTCTCAATATTGATAATAATTAGGGGAAAGAGCGAGATGGCCCCAACACAAGTATTATCAATTACTAGGGATGTCTCATTTATAATCCATGTAATTGTTTTAGGACAACTAAACATTTTTTTTTTCATATTAATTAATGTTTACCAATAACATTGTTAAGCTTTTATTTGAAAAGATTTACTATGGAATTTCTTATCCTCAAGGATCTACCTTTGCTAATGGACAACTAAAGTCGCATTTTTTTTACTGTGTTTTCAGCGATCGTCAAAATAAAAGAATTTTATTACCGTTGATCGTTTTTGCTGATGTTGAAGAACTTTATCTAAAGCCTCTCAGACTTTCGAAACTGGCATTAATGTGCTGGAATCTATCGGGTAAAATTATTTTAAGTGACTGTTAGATGATGAGTAATCCTTGTGATTTTCTTTTTAATAACATCCCAAGAGACCATCACCAATGTGGAACTAAGAAATTATATTATCCCTTTTGACCGCTACGCTGCAAAATTTTTGATCGAAACGGAATCCCTAGAATCGTTCAAAAATAAATCACTTATTCAGTCCTGTACATTTCTGAATATAAAGCTGGCATTTTACTAAAATCCTATTGAAGTCTACTAGAAAACGATCGAGAAGCAATCAACATTTCGGGCGCAGCTCTAGTACCTACATAACGCAGATTGAGTTCGCCTTTTTACAATCAAATGCACGGGATAAGTGAAAAATGCACGAAAGCACGGATTGCTCGGCACAGCTTAATGCAATCAGTGCAGGCAAGTGTCCGTGCACGAGAGCGGGGAGGGGTGTTGGTCTGCTTATAACTTATCTAGATTTATTTTGTGTTCAATCTGTAGAGTTTTTAAATGAATACATTTGACTGAATGAGTGAGTTTTTAGAGGGATTAAAGTTGATGATGTGGAAATCTTTTAGTTTATTTTGGTATTCACTATTAATGATAGGTACAGAATAAGTTGAACTAATAAATAACAAACTTTATAATGAAAGATCGTTAAGGGAAGAAAATACATTTGAATAAAATTTCACCACTTGCCTGTTGGTACAATGAATGACTTAGAAAAGTTTATAGATAATACTATAAATGAATAGAATATTAATTTACGTCAAATATGGTACATACATTGAATAGTCTTAAGTACAAAAATACATATTTTGCTTACTTATCATCAGCAATGCTTGCCACTGAAACGGGTTTCAGAACCCGCCGATTTATTTTTTCATTTCAATTGTTAACATGTGCGTGGGCCGTCTTGAGTTGCAATATAATTCCGCCTACGTTCTTTAAATTATTTATTTATTCATATTGTCTCAGAGTAGGAAGATGCTTGTGTACATGTGGGTGTTTGGGCGCTATGCTATACAGGTTGTCCATCAGCCATGTCTGAGATGGTTTTTAAAAGAAATAACTACACATAGACATGCCCAATCAGTGCAAACAATTATCAATACTCCTGTAGCCCAACTCAGAACAACTTTCGAGCTCAACAACTCGAAATCACATTACAAGCACTAATTCCAGCTTATGGTATTTATTTCAGTTCGATCACAAATTTGATGCCACCAGACTGCTGATTCGTTTTGAACTTCTTAGTCGTTTTTTGCGGTCAGTTTAAAATACAAACGCAATATTTTTTTGTTTTTTCAGTAGTTTCTTTACTGAATATGAGATACAAAATATCAATCACCCTTAAATATGGCTACGAATTTGTGAAACACTCTGTATACAGCCTCCGATCTCCGTCCAGTTAGATGAAAGGTAAGCAGAGACTGGACTGTGTCAACAAACACACTCCTCTCCGGGTCGTTTGAGACATGAAGTGGCATGGTTTCAATCGGATATTACTCTTGTTGCTCAATCTTCATTATTCTTGATTGATTTGCATAGCTGATAGAAACACATTTTTGAAAAATATTAGTTTTTATAATTTCGGTACCTGCATAGTTCGGGTATTGTTACATCTCAATATGGTAAATATGCTAAATTACGTATTAA
The DNA here is from genome assembly GCA_905163435.1 of Mamestra brassicae. Lineage (NCBI taxonomy): Eukaryota > Metazoa > Arthropoda > Insecta > Lepidoptera > Noctuidae > Mamestra > Mamestra brassicae. The sequence goes on along the minus strand of LR990997.1, from coordinate 19,318,649 downwards.
TAAACTTAACTTAAACTAATTAAACCCAGCTTTAAAGTCATTAAATTAGACCCAGCATACAACGTTGAGCCACATCAACTTAATTGTAAAAAATAACCACACATTTCCAAACATAAACTGGAATTCAACTTTCGATCTATGTTATTATATGGAACATTTAAAAAAGAAACAGTTTACTAACTTGCTTTTTAAACATTTTGAACACACAAATGATCCGTAATGTAACTTCATTAAATTAATTGATTTGACGTACAATGTAACTCGTCTGAAAATCATTTTGGATAAATTAGCTACAGCAAAATTTGTAAGGGCAACTCACGTGGTTTAAACATTTCAAGTGAAAGCCAAAAAGAGCTGAAAATACCCAAAAAAAAACTCTAACAAACTCTAAAAATAAAACCCGGGTACCCGAATAAAACCCACGTCTCACACATCATCTATTTACATACCTTAACCTTTTAGCATTACCCATTACATTATACGTTAGTCTAATTCGAAAGCCCAAACCTCTGACTCCGAGAATAAAGTGTCAACATATTGTTTTCATAAAAATGTCACGACTCGACTGCGCAGGCGCGCAACGGCCGGCCGGCTCTCAATTAAAAATGTATTGCCAGATTTAGGAATGGTTACCCGAAAATAAAGGGAAATGGAGGAGGAATGACGTGAATAGTATAGTGAGTGCAATGGAGTGTAAATGTGAAATGGTCTTGGTGTAGATGGGATTGGTCAGTTTTGTCATTTGGGCGTTTTATACGTACTTTATAAGCGATAATGTTTCTAAGAAAACCGATATTTCTGTCGCTCCCTTTGATCAAATAATATAGAATCAGATATTACCTATAGAAATCACTTGAAAAGCAGCCATAGAAACTCCGATACAACATGAAGTGAAAGTAATGAAAAGTGAAATTCAAGCCTGCCCGTTGCTACGATTTCGTAGCAAGCGTAGCAGTGTGCTACGCCGTAGTAGTGGCGTAGCACTTTTGTACTCACAATATAATCATCAGTCTGTTTATTTCGACTAAACGTTAATAATTACGCTTATTAATTTGAAGAGTCACTGAATATTACACCTATTATGTGGAATATACCCACATATTTAAATTAGCATCATTATTTCAGCCGAAAGACGTTCATTGGTGGACTGTCCTCCCCAAGCATCACCACGACCTGTCTTCTTTCGTCCAGTGTTCTCCCATAGCCTTCTTTAAGTCATCGATTCACTTTGTAAGAGCTTTTATAATGTGGAATTTCAGAGCCATCATCATCCACAGCACGGCTTTGCCTACAGCTGGGAATATACCTCTCTTTACTTGTGTCAACCTCATCTAGATTCTACCGGCGAAAGCAGAAATATAATCTGCCCATCTTACCGCCGGACGACCAAGAATATTTTAGACCACCTAAAAATAAATTTTAGGTATTTACGGTTTACATGTAGCAACCCCGAGCCGGTATCTTATCATCTGGCATCTGGCAGTTGACAACCGTCGCGCGCCCCAACCGCACGCCCCTCTGCGGTCCGAACCGAATAAATACGCGAGTTCGAAAGTAATGTGAAAGTACGGAGAAGTGACACTTTGGTGAATGATTATAAAGTTCTGAATAATGTGACAGAAGAACAGTGCAGTGAATTATTATTAACAATGTTGTTGTTATTAATCGGCATGTTTGTTGGTGAGTTTGGTTTAGTTTTTATTAGGTTTAGAAGTGTTTTAAATTAAATTAAACCATGCAATCTACAAGTTAAGGAAGCCTTCTCTCAATATTCGTTAGTAAGTTTTTTTTGTTTAGCTTGGTCAAAAATGGTGGTAATTTGTGAAGATAAATGATAAAATCCTTGGCGGTAAAGAGTGGTCAGAGTGATTCTCTGCATGCTTTCGAACGGGACCTTCACAGCTGAGTTAAACGATTGTGTTTTGTTTTATTTAGCAGCTTTAAATAGTCAATATATGTCAATCTACTACTGGATCTAATGGGTCTTCATTTTAAGAGCTGATCTTGAGCTGAGCTGATTTGAAGGGATGATTGAGATGAAGAGATAGTATCCTATGGCAATCCATATATATGTTTAGGAACGTTCGCATTCTAATCTCTGCTGCTATCAATCTGTGATAATGTTAATTGTCACTGAGCTGAAATAACGGCTAAATTATGAACGTTTTAAGTACGGAAATTGGCCATCCGCTGGATGAACCCTAGATTATTTTAGGCAAAAGAGACAAAGCTTCAGCAATATTTTCTAACCCTCGTTTTAAAACAAGGTTATCTGAACGAATAAATATGACAGCTGTTTTGATTGATTAATCGCTTTTTTACAAAAAAGAAGGGATTGAGGTTTTAAGTGATTAATGATAAATGAACGTTTTGCTGTATTGAGCAGAGTTTCGTAGTAATCAGCTTAATGTTTTTAAGCCGATTAATTTTGGTTATTGAAAGCGTGTTAGTAATTTAATTTTAGAGGAAATTACTAGAACTAAGTTTGTTATTTTAATTCATGATGTTGTATGAATGTTTTAACAAATTGTGAAAGAGGATACATAAAATAACGATGTACAAATTTTCGTACACAAGTCAGTTAGGTATCTATAGTAGGCGCCAGATAAATGTGGAATAAAGTACATTGACCTTTCCCTAATAACTGTTCATAGGTACCTGAATAATTAAATATGGATCGTTTTTCATTATTAGACAATGTTAAGGATCACGAGAGATGATGATTCGGGACAGCTTTGTGTCATTAATTCCGTTTTTCAAATTAAAAATGTCAATAATTGTAGGTGGGTCAATGACCGTTATTCCACGATTATCTGGCGCCTACTATAGTGTTTATTTTGTAAAATTATGTAAATAGCTTTAACACAAAATACATAAAACACAGTCTAGTTCAGCTAGATACAAAGTAAATTAGCTTCAGTTAATGCAGATATTTTAAAGGCTACTGTTTAATTTATAGCTGCACTTTGATTCTGTTACACTGTTTAGATTACTTTTGTTTTATAGAATTAAAAAATAATGAGTTTTGCTACTCGTACGTCTACGAAAGTACGGCCAAGTGCAAGTTGGACTTGCACACGAAGGGTTCCGTACCATAAGCCGAAAAAAACATGCTTCTTGTTTACCCTTTTGTTTTTAATTTTATTTCATTTTTATTATTTGTTGTTTTAACGGCAACAGAAATACATCATCTGTGAAAATTTCAACTGTCTAGCTTTCACTGTTCATGAGATACAGCCTGGTGACAGACATACAGTCGGACAGTGGAGTCTTAGTAATAAGGTCCCGTTTTTACCATTGAGTACGGAACCCTAAAAATCAATCGGCCTAGCCTTTTCCAAACTATGTTTAGATCGTCTTCCAGTCTAACTGGATGCAGCTGAATACCAGTATTTAACATGGAGAGACTGCTTATATGACCACCACAACCTAGTAACAGTAACTGGGTAATACGATAAATCTTGGCAAGACTGCTGTCAGCGTTTCTGGCTGGGTGATTTCATCTCACGGTCTTTGAAACGACATTAAAGTTAACAGTCAATTCTCAGCCTAAGAACAAATACACTAGTATTTCAATCAGGAAACGAACCTTCGACCTAAATCGTAAAAATTCAATCATTTCCCCAGTTCAACCTTCTAATATTAAAGTTGCTTTACGGCGAGCTAAATCTTATCAACCCTAATATCTACATAAAAACTAGTAGCAAAAATGTGAAAAATATCGGCCTAATATCGAAGTTTCGATCTTCAAGGTTCCGACAAAAACGCGCCATTTTTTTGCCTTCATCAAGGCCGATAGGTCATATATATAGGGTAGTTAGAATAAGAATAATAACTTATTTTTACTTTCCGGTATACGTGTTAACTCCCGAAGGCTAGGCTGAAGTAGCGACTATTGTTATCAGTCGGTTACAAATGTATGAGCTACTGAGTGAGAAATTCCTTTACAAAATCCTAATTACACTTTGCTCAACCAGAGATTTGAACCCAGGAACCCATGCTCACCTGCAGTAGTGCGTGAAACCACTAGACCAACGAGCCAGTCATATTTATGTTCCATTTAATAGTGTGCGAATCTGATCGGGCATAAATTCTAATTCTGTGCTCTTAGCCTAGTCCAGGCTGCAAAAATTCAATCGCACTGACCGATCTGAGAATCAGACCCCGGATACCAGTATCAGCAGGCATACTTGCGCCTAGTAGATCAATTCGAGACAACTGTGTAATGACTTCAGTTTCAACCCACCCTACGAGTTTGCTTATATCCCATGAATTAGTGGAAGGGTCCGTGACCAACAATTGAGCACTAATCCAGACTCCAGGCTGCAACCAAAGTTGGCACGATCAGAAGTTGAAACCAACTCCACGTTCAGTTGAAATCAGGCAGCTAAGATAAACATTCAGTAAGATCGACTGTCTGGAATGTGTAACTACCATCAGTTACTGTTTCAGGCCGTTTCAGCCAGCCTCAGTTCCTTCAGTCAATCACGTAGCAAAACCATTTGAATCTTTCGCATAAATGGGTACTAGTATATTGCTACCATTGATTTGAACAAAAGATAGATAGTGGTGTATTAAAAGATGGATTGCCGAGGTTTATTTACTGGTTGAAGGAAAAATATAGTGTTCATTAGTCGTTTATATTCTTTCAGGAAAATAACTAGCTGTACAACGTTGGTTGTTGATAGTTTATTTTCTTTTAATTTATTATAGTGAGTTTGTTTTATGATGTTTAATATTTTAGTGTATGTTGGGGTAAGTTGATTTTGTAATTATTGATTATCTCTTTCGTCAGTTATTACTAAATATATAACCATTACGCGCTTTTAAAATAAAGATTACAGAACTAACAGTAAAAAGAGATTATTAGGGCCTAGATAGTGCGAAATTAGACGTTTTGCAATCGTAAACCGACTCATTTCGTACTGGCTGAATTTCAATCAAAAAGTCTTAATCTATGGGATTGACATGTGCCACCCAAATTTTTACCACAATGTTCAACCCCAAACATTTTGGCCTTTCGAGAAACGTTCTCACAGAGTCTAATTTCAAAATCTGTAAAATCGGTATGCTTATTTGTAGGATTCGATTTTTTGAGTGTTCGGCTTCTTTTGAACCAAAAAAATCATTAGTTCCAGTAGGCGATATACCAAGGTAACCAAGAAGCGGGAAAAACCTAGTCACAGATAAAACCTTTCATCTTTGCCTTGCCTGACGAGGTGATAAACAGCCCAAGGCAATGCGAGCAAAAATACTAGCACTCAGAAAATTACGAGATTGCCTCATCACGGGGCAAATAACAACTAGAAAAAAAAAGGTAGGTTTCTTGTACTTAAACAGTAAAAGGACTAGTTAACGAATTACGGCCCATAACCTGATTTCTTTACTTAGCTTTTACACTGACTACCTACGGTTTTATGTACTTCTATGTTATTCATTTTGGTGATCTAGTCTGTGTGAGTTTACGATCCAGGCTATAATGTCAGACGTGCGAATTCGTCCACGGTTGTGTAAAACGTATCAAGGTTTATCGTACGTGATTTATTTTCTGCTAGCTTTTGCCCACGGATCCGCCCCTGTAGTCTCTTTTTTTGGGATAGACGTTTCTTGTCAATGACAGTGTAGCTTTCTATCAGTAAAACAGTTTTTTTATTGGGGTCAGTAATACCAGAGATATTTATTAAAATACTGGTACTCAACTGCATCCAGTTTGACTAGAAGCCGATCCCAAAATGGCTGGAAAAAGGCTAGGTAGATTCAATATAACATCCTAATAAAAAACAAAAAATTTTAACTCTAGGTATATAATAATAAAGTTTAGATTAAAATTGTGAATAATGTAGGTTACGGCTTGCGGTTCGGTTTCAGAACGAAAAGTAATTTGCAATGAAATTAACTACATAGATAGATAATGATATTTGTATTTATCATTGCAACTGATTAAATGGCCGTTAATTAGTTTCGTCAGCCTCATAATAACATTACCATGGATCGGGTTATAATTAAACCATTTCTCAAATAATGTATGATTAATGAATATGCAATTAAATGTATCCTCTTTTTATTTATTTATTTCAAATACAATCCAATGCAAACAGTAATAGATAGTTATTCCCACAAAGTTTCTATTCTTTTTTTTTTCATTTTCCGTTGTTCCTTACAATTCAGATGCTCCATTTAATACCTTCTAAAACCCCGTGCCAATTTTCCAACTATCAATACCCACATCTTGGCTAACCCTGCCGTGAGGCCTTGACTCCATTCCGTTATTGCGGACTTGTGCGAATTTTTAATATGCATGTTATTACATGGTCGAAAGCGAGTCAAGGGCGAAGGGGGCAAAATGAGGTAAGGTGGGGTAATATGGAGGTAACTTGGGGAAAAAGAGTTGAAGGCTCGTCTATTGTTGGTACTACATACATATTTAATTTCAAGTTTATAATCCCTCAAGGGGACCAGGTAGCAAAGGTCGGGCTTGAAACTTTGAAGCTTACGTGAAAGTGGACGTTTGTGGAGCGGCTTAGAGGTGACAGGGTTAATATGCAGCTCTTGGCTTTGCTTTACGTCAGTGTCAACGGCTTGTGTATGGATGAAGAGTCAAGGAAATTAAATAGCTCTGCTGGTAGTGTGGTTTCTTGTGAAAGATTTCGTCCGAAGTTGCTGCCTCGGGAAAACTGACCGTAACACTAAATCTAGGATAGGTTATTTAGGTAAAACGAAAATTGTAATAGCCTAGGGTTATTTAAAAATAGTCACACGCGGTCCCGTACAAGGTAAAGTTAGGTTTTTCAGCATTTGGTAATAAGGAAAATAAAATAGTATGAATTGGAACAAACCCCTGAGAAAAACTAGTACATAGTGCAATCTGATAATCTGGACTATGAGAATGCGTGGAGAATCCAACGTAACGTAAAGTTTTACTATTCCTATAACACTCGTTTCGCACATAATATTTATTTGAATCTGATACTATATTCATATAATTGTACGACACAAATTGTGAATGTCGCATAAAATCAAACCAAAAGACTATGGAGTCGTAGTTTTTTTATATTCAAAATTCACTTAAGTTAACTGTACTGTAGCGTTACTATACGTCAGAACATACGTGCTAGGCCCTCGGTGTTACCTTTTTCAGCGTGTAAATCGGAAATCATGCAAAAGGAAAAAAAGTTATCAGAATAAAAAGTCTTCAATATCCAATTCTAAACCCTACTAGTGTACCATGTTCAGCTGTTAAAACATTAAAAACACTCATACACGCTTGCTTTAACATTTATGAAATGATTAGCTACCGCCCGCGGCGCCGCCCGCGTGAATGTCGAAAATTATCCCAAGGGAACATACTCCCGGGATAAAAACTCCTATGCTCGTATCCTATGTCCTTTCTCGGGGCTCAAACAATCTCTATACAAAATTTCATCTAAATCGGTCCAGCCGTTTGCGCGTGAAGAAGTAACAAACATACACACACACTCACAAACTTTCGCCTTTATAATATTAGTGTGATGTGATGCGATAATGTGATGTATTAATTCAAGAATACTGCTTAGCACTGCTGTGAAGGGCGTGCCGTGTCATGAACGAAGAAAGATGCCTATCGCAAAAACTAAGTTAATTTGTTATTAAGGTTGACAGGCTATAAGTAAAGTATGCATAACCTACGAGGAGTCGTGATTGTGAAAGCCAGACATTTCCGAGGTAATATCTTACAGTATTTGTTCCGCATGAAAGAAAAATACACGTGTCAAGTTTCCATACATAAGACAAAGTAAGTCCAACATTCATGATATTAATCTTTAAGCAGTCGTCTCCAAGTTCAGTCCTTATAACTTATGTATTCACTTATGTTCTTACTTTGTGTTTCACTTATAAGATACCGTCACATACAGAACACTATCTTGTGTTAAAACGATCGCTCCTAGCTAGAGAAGGATGGAGATATATTCTTGTAGTAGGTTCTGCCCGCGGTTTCGCCCGCATCAAAAGTTTTATCTAGGTTTTAATTTTTTATCACGGGACATTTGGAACCCTAATCCTTTAAAAACAAGGATTAGTGTTCTAAATATCTACATATATCTAAATATTGTGTTACATCTCATACCTTTAAACGAGCAATTCTTGTATATATGTGTATGTATAATCTGAATCTCGGAAATGGCTCCAACGATTGTCATGAAATTTAGTATGCAAGGGGTTTCGGGGGCGATAAATCGATCTAGCTAGGTTTCATTTTTAGAAAACGTTTACCAAAAAAAAAACCGCTCGGTCAGTAAAGTACTTTGATAAATTATGAACAAAATTCTTACGTACATACGTTACTCCTTATGACATCAGCTATCTGCCAGTGAACGTTCCGTCAAAATCGGTTGAACCGTTCCGTAGATTAGCCGGAACAGACAGATAACCAGACAAAAAAAGAGCATTTTTGCCATAAGTATCGTATATACTTCCATAGGCATTTATAAGCCTTTTTTTAGTTATAACAGACAGACACTGCGATTTAATTTATTTGTGTATACAAATAAATAAAATCGTGTGTACATAGTGTTGTCTCTGTCTTTCTTGCTACATCTCAAATGGGAGCTTCGCAGTCCAGTAAGTTTTTATTATGTATGAAGAAGGATATTGTTCGTTGTCTTCAAAGTTTTGTTCATGCGCCGTATGTACGGGGTGTTCTATTAAAGTTGCGCCGGATTTTGTTGTTATTATAGATTTGATTGTTTAGGCTTCTGCGGGACGGTGTCTGTTTGTCTTTCAACAATATTTGTTTAATAAAATTTATACGTAACGTTTCAAAATGTTGTAATTCGGAAAATGTGAGATTTACCGTTTATTGAGGACTGTTATGATTTGTTGGAAAAGTGATCATGGGCTTAATTATTTTACATCTGATTATGAATTCAGAATATTTTAATTATAAAGTTTATAAATATAATAATAATATAATTTTCAGTTCAGTTCAGTTATATCTCTCTGTACCTGTTGGTTCGTACTGTAAGTGCAAAGAGTAATTAAAGCTGAATAAATAAATATAGATTTGTTGATTTATGTACTTGGAAGCAATCATTAACTTTTGGTGTTAATCTGGATGTGATGATCTGCCACCCACACTTTTTAAAGCATAACTATGCTACTATTTATTCAATCTTTTACAGAAACTTCGCACCTGATACCAACCTAGGTATATGCCAACTCGAACATACATAAGTGACTCCGCATACGCCTACAATATTTACATAGCCTGCGGTTATTCCCATAAGTGCAGCACTTAGCAAATGTGTAAAATGCACGCCAGTTCACCTGCTGTGAAATGAACTTGTACAGAAGTGTGTCAGGGTAGATTATAGAGGAGATTTGTGAATAAAACATCGTGAGGATTAAACATAGATTTGGATTTAATAGTCGCTAACTTATAACAATCAAGCTCTTGCATTCAAATGGAAGTGGGCCGGAAACATAGCACGCCTGCAAGATCAAAGGTGGACAAATAGAGTGTCAGAATGGAGGGGGCTAGTGGGCAAAAGAAAGAAAGAGAGACCTTGCAACAGATGGGAGGATGAAACAAACGCACAGCGGGTCCAAACTGGATGCAAACAATGCAATCCAGAGAAAACTGGCTCAATTTGGAGGAGGCCTTTACCTGCAGAAGGGTTCCTACTGAATAATTTCACTATAATAAAACTGTAAATACAAATATAGAATAATAAACTACTAATCTTTTTGATACTAACAAAACTAATTAACTTTGCAAATTAGCAATTTCTGTAAGAAATAAAAGGATTTTTTATTTTAATTTAACTTATAACAATCACACAGGTCGATCATCAAGTTTAAGTAACGGTTGCCGAAGTTGGTCAGCGGATGGGTGACCACCTTTAACATACCGTGGTTTCTCAGTATCTCTAAAAGCACGTTAAGCTGTATTCAATTTTTAATATGATCTTTCTTTTACAGTCGTTACGTTTAAGTCTTGTCAAAAAGTGTTGTGTTACCTAGTTGCTGGGTAGTGGAGGTCTGTTAGGCAGCCGCTCCACGTGAAATACTGATATTCAGCTGAATCTGGTTAGACTGGAAGCCGACCCCATCATCATCTACCTAGCCTTTTCCCAACTATATTGGGGTCGGCTTCCAGTCAAACCGGATTCAGCTGAAAACCAGCATTTTACGTGGAGCGGCTGCCTACCAGACCTCCACAACCCATTAACTGGGTAACACGATACTTCTTGGCAAGACTGGTGTCAGTTTTACTGGCTTTTGACAATCCGTAACGACTGCCAAAGATCTACATATGACAGCCGGGACCAACGGCTTACCGAGCTTTCCGAGGCACGGAGGAAACTCGGTATGTTAAGATGGTCACCCATCCACAGACCAACCATGGCAAGCGTTGCTTAACCTTGATTGACCCGTACGGCTGTTATTCTTTAGCCACGAGCTCCTCGGAAGCCGACCCCAAGGTAATTGGAATAGGCTTGGGATAGTTAAACAAAAATTTTCATTAGCAATATTATGATTGACAGGTTCTTGGCCGCGTCTTCGTACACACATATCCCGTTTTTTCCCTTTTCCGTAGGAATTTCGAGAAATCCTCTCTTAGTGCTCCCCTATACCCCCAAGGAACCGACGCCAAATTTTAGTTTCGACTGTGCGTTGTCTGTTAGTCACTCAGTCGGTAAAGGAAGAATTTTATATATCGATACCAAAACTACCAATTAACGTAAGGGACATTTACCTAAAATGCAAAAATACCCCTACGAAAATTAACGTAAGGTTCGTTTACGGAAAATGCCAAAATGTCCTTTACGTTAATTGATATTTCTGGTATTGATACATTGATTGGTGTAAATCTTATTGCAATATACTTATAACATGATGTAATTCGTAAGTCCCTGTATTTCGTAGAGGTGTAGGCTCTACTTGTACACCCACATTCTCAATCGTAAGTCTCACGTAAAAGGGGGCGAGCCCTGGCGTGAACCGTTTGCAAATCAATACTCTAAGCCGTTACTAAGAACTTTACAAATAACATAACTGAGTTTGGAATAAGTTAAAATGAATCACAGTGGCATAAAGTGTAGGTACTAAGATAACAACTATGAATGTGTAATTATTAAATAATTGTAAGTGCGATAGAAGCCTTCGCCCCAATCGTCGCTACAGGAGAAGACGCCTCGGGCATCGGGATTCGCAGGGCGATCCCCGGCCACAGTAGGCGCGGGCCTGCGGACGGCGAGCGTTGGGTGGCTCGCTGTCCAATCACCACCAGGCCCGGGTCGATGGCGCGTTGTGTTTCACACGCGCTACAAAGAGATGTCAGCATAGAAGACGGGGCCCGCTAGGGCCAAGGCCTGCCAGGGTTGCGGAATTTGTTCGAAAGAGTCACCGCGGCCCTGGAACGCAAAGGGCTTTAGAAGGAACACGAATGGGTTTTAGTCAGTAAGAGGCTGACACGTCCTTCCGCTCCACCCAGAGCGGAAGAAGTCATTTGATGATTTCCCATCCTTAAAAAAAATGTGCGATAGGAAATTATGCACCTCTAATTTAATTAATTTGATTGTTAAGTTTATAACTCATCTGATCATTTTTATTGTTAATCCTTTGAAATTTGTAATATTTCTGAATTTATTTTAATTTAATATTTAAAGTATAATAATTTTGAAATGTTTGTTTAATAATTGCTTAGATTTAGAATAACAATAATATAAATATTTGCACTCCTTATTTGGTCATGATACTTGTACATTTTATATTTATTTGTAACATCTGTTTATTATAATCAATCAAATTATAAATTATATATTTGGATCCGAAGGATTTTGAAAAAAAATATAATTAATTGCAAACGATGTTTGAAGTCTGCTTGCCAGCGTAAATAATGTCTTAAATCTAATTGAGTTGTCAAAACTAAGGTGACTGCTTTAAACTGTGTGATAATAATTACCCTGTTTGACATTTAACATTAGTTTACTGTACCTACATTCGCCGCTGTTATCAATCCTCTTTCGAAATTTGGAGGTAACCCATAAACACGTGCCACTTTAAAAATATATACGCAACAAACACCGCAAATAAATACATATAAACTTTACGACGTACATAACAAGATACAAAATTGAATAAAACAACATTTATTAGAAGTGACAGCCCAATTCACAGGTGGCACTGTAACAAAATTATGATTAGTTAGAGCTATGCTACATTAGTTGTACGTACAGTCAGGGCTGTCCCTGTACAGCGATAACTTTTGTTGTTCAATTATTACCTTAGCTGAGCGTACTCGAATCCCCCTCTATTCTGCCAGATAACCTACCGGTGACTGATAAAATATATCCCATCAAAAACATTTTCATGTAAAATGTTTCCAAGACGAGACCATATGACTCGCACTGTCAAAATGTTATCAGATCTCATGTAGAGCCAAGCTTCTTACTCCACACGCCCTAAATCTACAACTAACTTCACAAACTCTACATCTTACTCAAAATTGTGGGTGTATTTCTTGCACTTCAGAGGCGCCTTTTTTTAACAAGGAGTCCCTATATCAATTTTCAGACTTCTAGCGTCAAAATTCTCGTACAAACTTCCATCCTCTAGTTTAAGGGTTGGGGAATTAAAGTTACAAGTTTTTTTTTTGTTTTGTTTGTGTACTATAACAAGCTTACCCTAAGAATTTGATTATCATCAGTGAGTTAGTGACGAAATCAGGTTTTTTTTAAAAACAATAAAGTCTATGCAATTAAAACTTTATATGTTTAATAAGTCTGCTATTGAAAACATATCCCGAGAATTTTGTTTATCTGATATAATCAAACCAAATTTATAAGGGTTCAAAAAAACGACAAAGCGCTTCGAGAAAAGGTGTGCCCTTGCGCTTCGCTTAGCTCGTCTTGGCCGGCACTACCGGCCCCCAGATATTAATTTTAAGAAAACCAAACGAATATAATATGTAAAAATGTTCCGAATAATATTAGGTTAACATTTTTCATTTAAAGTGACTTTATAAACGGTCGGATGTAACTATAATTTGTTTTTTTTTTGTCTATTTTAGCAAAATAGTCCTTTGTCAAAGTCATAGGGGGCCCCATTTTCCTGTGCTCAGGGCCTCCAATAGGTAAAAGACAGCCCTGACTTCTAGGGATCCATCAAGAATTGTGTATGTGTGCGAGCGAAATATTTTTGTGTATAACTGTATGTGAGGGTCGGGAATTACGGTAATATGCGACTGTGGGTACGACGGGTAACCGATGTATTGGGTTTCCTAGTGAGCGGTAGTGACGTGAAGTGGGTAATACTTTAAGCGGGTAATTCAAGACGCTTTTGTTATGCTTTTAGGGTAGCGTTTAGGAAATGCGCATTTGTATGTGGATGTATTTACATATTAATGTACTGTAGCTATTATAAGTAAGTAGATTAGATGCTTAAGTAATAGTATACAATATAAATCATTATATTTTATTGTATACAAAAAGAATTTTCCAATGCCGACAAAGTTCTAGAGATTAGCGCGTTCAAACGAATCAACTCTTCACCTTTCAGCTTTTCTTTTTCAGCTAGTTTTTCATACATTTGAGTTATTGACAACAGAATCGTGGAACACGTCCAGCATAAGACCGGATGATGTTTTGATGCTTGGTAAAAGCTTCATCAGTGACCAGTTTTGTTTAAAGTAATAATGTCCATGTTCGACGATACTACTTTCCGCCTCGCTGCCTGCCTGCGTCTTGGCGCTCCTTGTTGTTCTCCTCATCGCTGCCACTGTGGCGAAGTTGTCAACAGCCTCGGACACCACGGCCTGTCATGCAGCCGTAGCGCGGGTCGCATTGCGCGGCACGCGAATCTTAACGACATCATCCGACGAGCTCTTGTCACCGTCGGCGTTCCGGCTGTGTTAGAACCCAATGGCCTGCCACGCGACGATGGCAAGAGACCGGACGGCATGTCGTTATTTCCATGGAAGATGGGTAGGCCATTAGTGTGGGACGCTACTTGTGTCGATACTCTTGCGCCATCCCATCTTCCTAGCTCTTCGTGCTGTGCTGGCGCTGCCGTTGCGGCTGCAGAGAACCTCAAGTGGCGGAAATATAATAAACTTGTTGGTAGTTATATTTTCGAGCCGTTTGGGGTTGAAACTCTCGGGTCTTGGGGTCCGAGTGCACATAACTTGTTTAAAGATCTCTCAAGGCGCTTAGTTGACGCTTCACGTGACCCAAGGGCTGGCTTTTACCTTGGTCAAAGAATAAGCATTGCCATACAACGTAGCAATGCCGCCAGTCTTTTGGGTACACTTCCAGTCGACAGCGATGCGGATGAATTTCTTGACGACTTGACAATTTTATTTCTAGTGTATATAGTTAGTTAAGTATTTAACGAATAGGTCACTAATAATGATAATGATTGCCAACTAAAGAAAAACCCATTTCATCCGAACAAAACATCTTTAGGTACAGTACAGTACGCACCACAGTAACTAAACCAGTATAAACTAGACTCTTAATCTATTAAAACTGAACTCCGCTTGGCCAGCTTAAAGTCAAAGTAATACCACTAACGTGCAGTCAACTGTACTTACTTAATACATTCCAACACAATATTTTCTAGATTGTTAAACAAAGATCAACGTCCCAAAAAGGTTGTTGCGCGAAATGGACCATAGACATTGTAACCCAAAATGTCAGTGGGTATACACCGTGAAAACTGTCAGTACGCATGCCACGGGCTTGCAGCTCGTAAACTAAACCAAGATGGAGCAAGACCACCGTAAACATCACTGACCCAATTCTCTTAGAGAACTGACAAAACGATTTAGTTGAACCACCCAGAAGAAAATACATCTTCCTTTGTATACCCATTGTTTTTTAACTAGTACATAAACTTTTCATAAATAAAGAAATCGTTTGCTATTTGAAAAGAAACAAATAAACTGAAATTTGTTAAGAAAAATATAAGTTTTATATTCTTACCCATATTCCTGTACCTACTAAAATATTTGTTTATTAAATAAATATTTACTACGGGCTATAAAACTCATAAAAGGGTATGCACATTTGATTTATCGAATTACATTGTTGAATTCATTGTTAAACCAGTGAGTTTCATAAAGTCATTTCTCGGAACTGAAAGTCAAATATGTTAAATTCAATATTTTTATGCCTCAAAGAAATCAAATAAAAATATTTGTTAAAAGACGGGCAAGCGTAGAAATAAATTTAACAAGTATTTAAAACACACAATTTACAAAATTAAGATATTGTTGATAAAAGCAGATTTCATTTAAAAATCACTAGAATGTATGTGTCATTTCAGTACTAGTATTCCAACAAGCTTCAAAGAATTCAAATAAAAATATTTGTGAAACAATAAAACGTGAGTGACTGATTGACTATAACTTATATGGGGTACATAATAAAGCATTATATTTTATGCTATTCTATTCACACTATTGAACAAGATTTCTGTTTTGCTTAAAAGTTTTTACCTGCAGACGTTCAAGAAAAGCTGAACTTGCATACTAAAATGTAGCATACACGATAACCTAGATTAGTTTTAAAACAAGGCAAATGCGAAGTTACGGAAGTCGTGTTGTGTATAAAATTCGCATTTCGTGTAACACAGTCAACAGTCGCCGACCGCACTGAGATCGGAGCCAAAGCGAAATTTCAATAAAACTTTGATTACGAACAAGTTTCGTGGTACCAGGGATTAATGAAATACGTGGATGTCTTATGTATTTTGTTGGAAATTTTTGGCATAAAGTTTTAAAGACTTATTAGCATTTGTGAGTTCCGTGTTAGTTTGGAATTTTGTTTGTTTTTAGTTGAAAAACAGGCCCCAGTTTCCAAAGTTCCACGCGCAGTCCCAGTCCCAGTTCCCACGCGCTGATTCTGAAAAGTGTCCAAGGATATCGTCAATTCGAAAGAAAAAATAATACATAATACATTTAACTTTAAATCAGTTTAAGGCAGCTCTGTATTCTTTATTCTCTCAATTTAATACAATTGTGTTGTTTTTGCCAGCGGCTTTGACCCTGTGAAAGTCAGAAAATCCCAAAGGAACGTATTCTTGAGATAATCAGCATCTTATGTTCTTTTCCAAGGTCCAATCTAAATCTACCTATACCAAAATCGACGCGAAGACATGCTGTTGTCTTGGCAGTATATCAATTTACCCTGATGAATGATAGCTGTAGCAGATATTAAATAAATATCTAAATAAGAATATCTTCTAAAAACAAAACCTCCGAAAAGCCTAGTCATCTCAAGATCAATCACTCTTAAATACCTTCTTTCTACATGAAAATCTTTCTCGAAAAACAACGTAAAACCTCTAAATAACCGACAGACAATTACAGTACATGACGTGCAAGACTAACGGTACATGATACTCACTATTACGGGACATGACAAGCCAATCCAGCCAGTATAAAATTCCACTTACGCAGGCAATAAGCCAGAAATTGGCTGAATGTGCCAGAAATTCCCGAATATCCTGCGCACTGCTCACTCATGGCGATAAAGGCCTAAACAGGGGAACAGTTCTATGCACAGCCGATCGTAAAATGGTCCGGACGGATAGGCTGGGTCCGCAAGCAACTAGGGCTGCCAAATGCAGTGCCGTTATATAAAATTGGCAACTGGCAAGTTGTGGTCGGCCGATGTGGTTTGGAGGGTGCAACTGTCGATATATATCCGGCGTTTGGGTTGCGTAAGTTCGGTATTATTGTTGTTGGGTGTACATTGTTTTTTACATTTCTTGCAAAGATTTGATTGGAACGAAAGTCAGTGTTTTAGGTTATTTTGAGGCTCAAGTATGCCGTTATTTATTATTAGCTATTACTCAAAAACTCGTCGAAACTTTCTGGTACGCTCCATTTATATTCTTTGAATGCTAATAGTAGAAGGTTCATTTCATTTATGTTTATTTCTCTTGAAAGCGCTTACCCTGTACAGCAAAATTACAGCCTATACAAAATTAATCGGTTCAGTAACTAAGCTATTTCTGATAATTATTGGATTTCTATATTTAGGTCGAATGCCGCCTAATCCCTACTTACCAGAATTCAAGAGCGTTGAAGTTTAAAGGTCAAGTGGCTCCCCTAAAATTGTTTAATCGTTAGTAGTTAATGAGGCAATTTCAGCAATTAAGATTTCGTTATAGAAAATGGTTAAAAAATAATCACGTAGCCGATTAAGGCCAACTGTCGGCGGCAATAAATCGTCAAAACTAATTGAATTAATGACTTTACAAAAATTCTCGGCTATATTAGAGAAATAACGAGACGAAGAAAGCCGGTGTTTCAAAGTTGACTGGTGATTTAGTAATTGGAATTATAGACTAAGAATTGTCGTTGAAACCTCAAGACAAAAATAAATATTTCATAAGATATTGCCCTACAGCGGGGAATCTTCTTGATAGCATTAACTAGGCTCATAAAGTTCCCTCTCCGCCAACCCAAAGCGCGTAGTCTAATGCATAACGCATGTACACTACTACTTGCTTCCTACGAAACAAAAAAAGTGCGCAAAGCGAATATTTCTTTTGATCTCATAAGTACACTGGAGGCCGAAGAAAAGTATACATCGGGGATTAAACCTTTATTGCGAGAAAGGCACGTATTGTTGCGTATTCAATACGCGGAGGCCGAGAATAGGATATTTTAGCATTAGGCGTAATGACTTGCTTTTGCCCGCGACGTATCGTGGGTCTCAACTTAAGTGCCTACGGGTCACGAAACGCCGACTTTCGCCTTTTATTTTACGTTCCACTGCGTTTTAACAGCGTCGCTTTGATGATAATTTTTGTTACGTTTAAGAAATAATGACTTTTCTTGAGGAATTAGGGAAAATTAATTCGACATTTGAAGCCGGATTTGTAGATTGTGTTTGGTTTTATTTTTCTGCTCTTTGATATACAAACTGATTTTTTTTAACCAGTTGTTGTTGTTGCTGAATCTAAAATACCTAAGTACTAACTGAGTAATATTAATATTATTTCAACTCATTGTGCTTGAAAGTTATTAGGAGACGACTACGCGCCCTGATATTTCCAAGAAACTAGTGTTTAATTCAAAGTTTCCTTCGAAACATAAATTAAGTATTATTCATTAAATCAACTAACTTTTAGCGCTTTAAAGCAGTTCCATTTCCAATCATAATTAATTGCTGTGTTGATTGTTCCTGGGATACATTTAAGGTATAAATTAACACCTGAATAGAATATTAATTAATTGAAACACGCAGTAAATTGTCGTTTATTTTACTGAAACCATACAGTAATCCCAGTTGCCAATGGATGTGAGACGCACAGGACCGGTTGTTGTGGCGACACTTGGGGGAAGCCTATGTCCAGCAGTGGACGTCTTTCGGCTGCTATGATGATTTGATTTATTTTATTATGATGATTATTTTCTATATTACGGAAATAGATAAGTCGAACTCAGGCTAATTAATAATAAATCTGAATGTAATCTGTCGTAATAGAATAAACATTAATGTTACGTGGCGAAATAAATCTATAGAACAAATTTATTTACTAAGCACGATGGATGGTTTATTTAATATTTAATTTGTTGGTCAATTTCGTGGCCGGCAGTGTACGTCGGTAAAGGGTGGTTCTGAATAAATTATAAGAAATATTGGTACGCACGAACTGGGGTTCAAATATCGGTTATAAATGTATATTTGTTACACTATTTCTCTCGTAGTTTTATTGAGGAATAAACTAGAAGAAATCCCTTTACTACGAGGAAATAGAACGTACAAGTGGGTCCCCTGTTGGTTAGTTGTAAAAACCGACAGAACAGCCCACTTGGTGTTAATTTTCCTATTGCTGTATAAAACATTGTTTAAACAAAGTTGAAATCAGATAAAAGACAACGTTGAAAACTCTCATTCCTTCGATATCACAATTCTTCAAATCGAATCGAGACAAACCTCTTTGACAACAAAAAGTAACGACACAAATAATTCTCAAGAAATAACTTTTTCACACAAGAACCTTTGCTAAAAACACGTACAAACAAATATTAAATAAGTTAGTAATATTCACATATTAAGTTTGTGCAAGTTAAGTTTCATTTAGACGCTGCAAGCTATCCTAACTGGGAACAAACTCACTAGCAAGTGGTAACGCGTTTGAGAGAGGCTAGCATAATAACTAAACTTGTACAGTGACTGTATTACGACGTCCACAGTTTGTAACTGTATTCCAAGTTTACAAGTTTCGTAATATAATATCGTTTACGTAATATAATCTGCTGCAATGTCAGCTTGTACGGTAATATGGCGCGATCGCCGCCAATCAGATTGTTTTACGCAGTAATTATTGCAATTAAGAGTTATTGCAATTAAGGAGGTTGGTGTTCATATTTTGAAATTCATGCGTGATGACGAGGAGCTATGGATGGGTGACCATCTATGCCGACTCCTCCGTACCTTGGATAGCACGTTAAACCGCTGCTTTCGGTTGGCATTGCAGATCTTTTTACAGTCAAAATTAAAAAAAGAAAGATACCTATTTGCAAATGTCGTTCCGCAATACTAATGTCGTCACGGGATTAGTAAAAAAAAAACCGTTAAATCTGATCCACCTTTATTGAGTTTTGTACGTCAGATATGCAGTCCCATGTTAAATACTCAGCTGCATGCGATCAGACTGAAAACTGAGCTCAACTATTACTTATTACTGCTTTGTTCCGGCCTGGGAAAGACTGGGTGGTAACCCAGTCTTTCCCAGGCTGGAACAAAGCTTTCCATTTCTTACACATATTAAATGAAATGAAAGAAAATCCCATAACACACCAATCAAAGCTACTTATTACCTCCGTTCTCATTAATGCAAATCGTAACATTTCCTTACAAAAAAATAAGAAATAGGAAATTGAGTTTCCAGGTGTAGGGGCCATGCATGAATTTCTTAACGATACGAGCTCGAGGCTGTTGGCTTTGACGTTAATGCATATTTATGCATTACCTCTCAGAGGAAACCGTTCAATAGTTGGAACCCATTTAAACTCATGTGAGTAAAACATTTCAATAACTTTCGTGTTTCCAATTTCAAACGACTAAAAGCATTCCAAGATGGCCGTTATTAGGTAGGACTAAATAGTTTTCAGTCGACAAAATACGTAAACATTTTTCTTCTAAATTGACGTTATATTTTAAATAATAATAGATTAAGCAACTCTAGCTGAAGTCGGTCCGAGGATAGGTGATCTTAACATATTGAGATTTCTCCGTGCCTTGAAAAGCACGTTCAGCAACAGTATTTACGGGTGTCTACCCTTAACTACTGTGCTTCTGATCAGAAGCAAAGAAATTTGACACCAGTCTACCACGGGGACTTTGATCAAAGTGTCAATTTCTTCAATTTCGCATTCGCATCTGTCAAAAACACGTAATTTTCCATACATTTTAGACAGCTTGCAAAGGAGAAGCGAATGAGATTATTGCTTAAAAAAAAAAAATAGAATAACTGGCTCTCATTTTCAGGATTAAAACAATTTTTTTTTCTTAAAATTACAAAAATATGTAAATATCAGTTTTGTCTATACTGTACATTTCTTGAATCAAAAAATTAATTATTTGATTATTTTTTGAGAAAAAATGAATGTCAGTGAAACGGAAATCGCCAACAACCCTGATCAAGAACAAAACGCAAAAAAACCGACCGTAGGTGAAAGATTGATAACAATCTTTATGGTAAGTACAATTTTAATGGTACAGGACTGTACAGGTCAGATAGGCAGCTCCATGTTAAATACTGGTACTCAGCTCCAATCTGTTACACTGGAAGTCAACCATAAAACAGGTATACAGTAAAACAATACCAGTACACAGGTATACGAGTTCTTTTCAACATTAGTTCACGAGCGCGATGCCCACTAACAAGTTTAATTGTGCAAGTTTAGTTGCTGCAACCAACTTGGACTGCGTACACGTTTACAGAAAGATAACTCTTTGAAAGCTAGAAAGTTGCCACAAATCGTTCAGCAGTTAGTATGTAATTCATTAAGAAAGCCATTTTCAAAAAACGAAGGCCAGAAACACCGAATTTCAAAATTAAAGTTATTTTGTACTCTGTCTGTAGTGGTTTTTCTTTGGAAGTCGGTTGCATATTTTTGTAAAAAAGTTTTTACTTAACCGTGTTCAAAAACAGGAGAAGGTTCTCCATTCAACTGATGACTGATTTAGATGGACTGTATCTTAAACTTAGACTCTCACCAAATTGGCATTCTATCTGTGATACCGAATTTCATAAAGTCAAAAATGCTTGGGGCTGACGAGATGCGTTACCGAGAGGTCGACTGATCAATCCATTTTGGCATTTTGACAATCTTTCACTTCGTCAAAGCCTTTTTATGATCCATGTATGTATGTATGTATGTAACTCGGGCTGGTTTCCGCAACTCCACGACTAAGCGCGTATTTTGCGTGCAGGTGGGACAAATGTGTCATTCGATCCACCCCAGCTCCCCAAGGAAGGCCAGCAACGCCTTGGTGTTACTAACTATCTCACAAAGGGTACCTGGGTTACCGAAGTACTTAGCCCTGTAATCAGCGACTACCGGGCAGCTTAGTAGCAGGTGTGCTGCTGTCTCGTCCTCCTCCATGCAGGCTCTGCAAAGTGGGCTGTCGGTGACTCCTATGACATAGAGGTGTTTATTAAAAGACCCATGGCCAGTTGTGACGGCTGTGACTATACGCAACTGCTGTTTAGTAAGTCTTAGGGCTTTTTTCGTGAAACGGCCATCAATAGAGGGAAGTGCCTCTTTGGCCTGCCTGCACTCACTATGGTCAACCCATAGCTTGTGATGTTTATCATTAGTGCGTGTTCTTACCAGATTGCGTAGGTGACCGAAGGGGAGTGGTACAATAGGTTCAGGTCCTATCGTTGTCATACTCGACCCCCTTCTGGCGAGTTCGTCCGCTGCATCGTTGCCTCGGGATTCGCTGTGTCCTTTGATCCATTGAATGGTTACCTTGTTGTATCTACCAACCTGGTTGAGACGTTGGTGACACTCGAGAATCAGACCAGAGTTAACTGTGTGACTGTTCAGAGCTTGCAGGACGGCCATGCTGTCCGAGAGTATGCGTATTGAGTGGTCCTTAACTTCCCTGTTTATGATGGCTGAAGTCGCCAGGGAAATGCCCATGCACTCAGCTTGAAACACTGTGTTGTGGACCCCCAATGGTGTGGCTATATGAATGTTGAGATCCTCTGAGAAGATTCCCGCACCCGTGCCAGTACCTGTTTTTGATCCATCGGTGAAGACCCGCAGCTCTGTGGGGCACAGCCCTTCGCAGCGGTGATCTTCATGCAATTGGATTTTGTATTTTTTATCAAAGATAAATTGCTTGGGTATCCGGTCATTGATTGCTTTTGTTATGGGGAGTTCATTGTTGAGCTCCTCGAGCAGAGCGGTGTGTTGTGTTTCTCTCTTACCCCAGAGATCCAGTGTTTTAAGACGGACTGCTGCCATCGTCGCTTCCTGTTGTATGAACAGGTGGAGCGGAGGGAGTCCCAGTATGGCTTCCAGCGCCGCAGTCGGAGTAGTCCTCATGCAGCCCGTCGTTGCCATGCAGGCTAGCCTTTGCATGCGCTGAAGTTTGTTTACGGCTGTACCTAGCTTTGTGCGGGTCCACCACACCACGGCCCCGTAGGTGATCATGGGCCGAATTATTGCGCTGTATAGCCATAGTATTATTTTGGGAGATAGGCCCCACTTCTTACCTATCATTTTCCTGCATTGCCAGAAGGTGATGCATGCCCTGTTTAGTTTGTAGTCTAGATGATTACTCCAGTTTAACTTACTGTCTAGGATGACCCCCAGGTACTTAACCTCGTTAGATAACTGGAGTTCAGTGTTAAAGAGTTTGGGTAGGCGGTAGTGGCCTAGAACTCGCTTTTGTGTGAACATGACTAATTCAGTTTTAGTGGGGTTTACTGATAGATCAAATTCTCCGCACCAACTCTCCACGATGCGTAGTGCTTGCTGCGTTAGGTTGCAAATCGTACCAGTCACCTTCCCAGGCACAAGGATTGCGAGGTCATCTGCATAGCCTATTGTATAGTACCGATGTGCGTTGAGTTTGGTGATAAGGTCATTTATCACCAGATTCCACAGAAGAGGGGAGAGCACTCCTCCCTGCGGGCAGCCTCTGGCGACTAAGGCCAACTGCTGCTCTTCCTCAAGTCGAACTACTCGCTTACTTAGCATATTAGTTATCCAGTCATTTAATACCTGTTCTACTCCGTGCTTGGAGAGGGCGGCACTAATGCTGGAGAAGTTTGTTTTGTCGAAGGCTCCTTCGATGTCTATGAAAGTGCCCAGACAGGAGCCTTTCTGGTGGATCGCGTCCTCTATTTGGCTCACCACCAGGTGAAGAGCAGACTCTGTCGACTTACCTGAGCTGTATGCGTGTTGGTTACCATGCAGTGGTAATGTTTTTAAAACGCCATCTCGTAGTTCTCTTTCGCACAGTCTTTCCATGGTCTTTAGCAAGAAGGAGGTCAGACTGATTGGTCGATAGGATTTTATGATCCATTCAGATTTATTAACCTACACACAAGCAAAAGCGATGTGGGAGTACATACTACGTTTGCAACCTCTGCCTAACCCTTCAGGGAATACAAATCTGATATCGGTTTAAATATCTTTATTGCCTCACAAAAATAACAAAAAATACCAATCCTGTCGATTGCCTTAAGCATTCTCTATCAGTCAACGAAGGGTGACTTTTTTGACTTGACTCTAACAAACATTAGAACTTGTAAAGCTTAATATCTCGCAAACGTATCTTTGAATGGAAAGATGGTTTTTGCATACCCTCAATATTCTTAAACGACCTATCCAACGACACCCCACACCGTGGAATAGATGATAACAAAAAAAACATCGTCACATTACTTGCACCATAAAAAAAAAATCATGATTTTAATTGATCACTTTGTCGGCGTGATTAATATATATACGAGTATATACCCATTCCAAATCACAATTTTCCTGAGCTAACCTTATCTGAGCTAAACCGAGGACAGACAGACAGACGGACATGGTGAAACTATAATGGTTCCTTGTTTACTACGGAACCCTAACACATATAGAGAGGACACAATTCTGAACAAAAAATACAGGTTTTTACTTTACTAAAAATATATGTAAGGAACGTATAGACATCCTTATCATATTGCCACACTTCCGTATCGGCGAAGTTAAAATTGGATTCAATATTACGCGCTCGTCTCGAAGCCACATTTGTAATGCGTTTACAAACATATAGGTACTATGTTATTACCTATTCTTATGTATTCTTCGTACTACGCTGAAGTTTGTACTGGAAGATAAAATTCAATGTTTTTGTTACGATAATTGCATTTCTGTAGTATAATATTTATTGTTTAAAGGTGTCTTAATATTTTAAAAGCATCATGGAGGGTCTTTGAAAATCTATCCTCTAAATGGGGTTAGTATAACGGTTGGAAGTTTCTGTGGAATTTCGACATGTTTGCCGTATTTGCTCGGAAATAGCCATAGATTTAAGTAGCAAAGAAAGTACCGTCAGAAAATTTGTTTTTACGCATACACCGTACAAAAAACATAATGTATTGCCCACACAACCACTCCATCGGGCCAATTTATAGTATCACAAAAACGTGCGGTGCACACTGTCATGACCTGATTCACCAACTTCACCAATATTGGCGTGAACCAACCTCCCAATGACCACGTAAGCACTTATGTCACACTCTGCTTCCTCTACTACCCATAATCCCATCACCTTCGCAAATATCCCTAATAGTACAGTGAAACCTTCCTAATAAAAATCTCCACAAAGCACGCCACTAATTTCCAACGTGCCCAGGATTAACTTACAAAAGTGCAAAAGGGAGCTTAGCTATAGCCAGGTGAATCCCTGTTATATATTATGGCTACGTAGAAAGTAGGCCTGGAGCAGAGGTTGCCGCTAAATAATTCGTAGGACCCCCACGTTAGGGCTGTTTTACATGAGAAGCGATTCTCGCCACAAATAGGTAGTTTTTGAAAAGCTGTAAAAAAGTTGTTTACGTGGGATTCACGCATATCCAAGGCGAAACCCTTCGTCTTCAGAAAATACAGGGCTACATACACGATATTTTGTCGTGATGTAGCCTGTAACCTGTAAGTACCGTGTTACCCAGTAAATGGGTAGTGGGGGTCTGGTAGGCAGCCGCTCTACGTAAAATACTGGTATTCAGCTGAATCCGGTTTGACTTGAAGCCGACCCCAATATAGTTGGAAAAAGGCAAATGATGTAGCCTGTAACCTTTATTTAACGTAACCTATATTAATACATTTTTAAATCATATTTTCTGAAAACAACCTGATTCTAAGTACTGATCTCTTGAATATAAAAACATTTAATTGAAAAACCACTACATATCTCTCCCTTTTTCACACTGGGGAGTTGTTTGCACCACTTCTTTTTTCCAGCTAAAATTCTAGGAGCACAAATACTAGGAGACCCGAAGTGACGGACAGGCGTTTTGAGGTACTGTCGACGTTCAAAAAGCGCTGGCATTCAATTTAATTTGAATAAATGATTTTTGGTTGATGCTTTTGATTCTGTTTTCTGCTACAAAACATATTAAGTCCGATGTAGCCTGCGAGAAATACAGCATAATTCTCGCCTCTCTTGAGACGAGAATATCGCCTCGTGTAAATATGCCTTTAGCTACGTACCTGAGACCTCGTACGTAATGTCGGGAAAAAATCCGACATGATCATAAAATTAAGAGAAGTACCGCTGAATTATATATGATATTAGCACCGGATTTTTGGCTGATGTTCTTGTTGATTGGCCTGTATGAAATATGGTTATTTTTGGGTGCCTTGGTTTCAAAATATTTTGGGGGTTTCTGGGGTAAAATTGGCATGTGAGCTTAATACATTATATTTTGGGTTTTATAAATACTTAACTAACTTAAATTTTGGTTTTGAATCATTTAGGATTAAGATGTGGTTAAGTATCTAGAAAAATATTAGTTACGATCTATTATTCATATTGCGTCGACAAAATATATTTGTCCAAAAAAAAAAAATTACGGTTTTAGCCTACAACTCAGTGGAAGTGTAATTTTCTATCAGTAATTTAAAAAAAAGTACCGGATAACTGCTTCCAGAGAATATCTATAAAAAACAGATACAAAACATCTCTTTATATAAGTTTGGATATAACAATGCAGAAATAATTGTTATAATTTAATTTTACTCAAATTCAGTGTCGATATTTCACTGCAAACCGTTCACAATTGCGAGCGGACGAGTGGGTTCCGCACTCGTACCCGTCACAAATGGAAATGTAACTATATCGCAGAATAGTTCGTGCGGCTACTTTTACTTTGATGCAGTACGTCGTATTAAATTTGTGAAATGTCGCAGCGATGCAGGGAATTCCGGTAGTTAATATTTTAGTAACAAAAGCTGTATTATTGTGTCAGAAATCCTGCCAGCCATATTATTTGCATTTTGTAGACTCTCTTATTTCTTAATACTGAATTAGATGTTGTGTTCAATTCCAATTAAAAATTATGTATGTGGGTAGGTTTGTCGTTTTGTAGCAATTATAGTAGGCGCCAGATAAATGTGGAATAAAGTATATTGACCTTTCCCTAATAACTGCTCATAGGTACCTGAACAATTAAATATGAATCGTTTTTCATTATTAGACCATGTTAAGGATCACGAGAGATGATGATTCGGGACAGTTTTGTGTCATTAATTCCGTTTTTCAAATTAACAATGTCAATAAATGTAGGTAGGTCAATGACCGATATTCCACGATTATCTGGCGCCTACTATAAATACTTTTTCTTTTCTTTCTAATTAAATCACCACGTATCACTACACTACATTATTATAAAACAAAGTTTCTCTACTGCGTCTGTCTGTCTGCAACCAGCCAACTGGGAGTCGGACTCTCACCGACGGGTTCCGTACCATAAACCGAAAAGTTCCGTTGGTTACCTTTTGGGTACGGAACACTACCCTACCCTACGGAACTACCGAACGGATTTTCATACGGTTTCACTAATGGTGAAATGAGTGACTGATGAAGAAGGGTAAAGTGTATAATTTATTAAGGTTTTGTGTCAATTGGCTGAAATCATACCGACTAAGAGCTTACCTATAATTATGCTTTGCACCCCGTGCAAAGCCGGGACCAGGGTTGCTAGTTTTCTTACAAAAGTACAAAACATCTTCCCATAAAGAACACTTAATTAACAGTGCTTAAAGTTAAATTAATTTAGATGACTCAAAAACAAAATGTTTTGAACACCGAGCGAACGCGAGCTCAGAACTATTCATAAGTTTGAAACCACATATTCTTGAAGTTTTAATAAGGTTCAGCGTTTCATACGTGCTGCTCAAAAATTTCCAATGACCACACAACTTTATAGCAAGTACTGTAATTTTTTCAAAACCCTTGCTACGTATTCTAACGTCCAATAATTGTTCTTATTTATTTTTAAGCAACATTCGCATCTCGGTCGCAATCTGTCAAGAAAACCTCATTATTCATCCTTTTTTGACAGACATAGTCTGTCAAAAAAGGATGTGAATGCGAAGACTGAGATGTGAATGCGAAGGTTGCTTGAAAATTAGTAGCTGGGACTCTGATGTTATAGTTTTGCAGTTTTGACAAGTGACATTTTGTCAGCGGTAGCGTGGCGTAGGCGATCATCAAAACGTCAGAAATATATGACACTAACGTCACGCGGTTTCACCCGCGTAGTTCCCGTTCCCGTGGGAGTACGGGAATAAAACATAGAATATTTTCATCATCATCATCATCTCAGCCGAAAGACGTCTACTGCTGGACATAGGCCTCCCCGAGTGCCGCCACAACAACCGGTCCTGGGGCCTCGCATCCATCGGCTACCAGCAAGCCTCACCAGGTCATGGGTCCACCTTGTGGGAGGCCTTCCAACGCTGCGTCTTCCGGTACGCGGTCACCACTCCAGAACCTTTCGGTCCCATGGACCATCTGTTCTGCGAGCAATGTGCCCTGCCCACTGCCACTTCAGTTTGGCAATCCTTCGGGCTATGTCGGTAACCTTGGTTATCTTGCGGTTTTGTCGTTCCTGATTCGATCACGCAAGGAAACTCCGAGCATTGCCCTCTTTGGGTGACTTTAAGCCTTCTGATGAGGCCCATTGTGAGCGACCACGTTTCAACCTATGTTACTCGCTGATAATGTAGCTATCCATTGCTGAAAGAATTTTTCAAGTCGGTCTAGTAGTTTTTAAGTTTATTCGTTTCATACAAAAATACAAATCTTTCCTCTTTATAATATTATAGTATAAAGTTTAGATTGAGAAACGCTGTCAAAATGAGATGTATGTGTAAAATGTAAGGGACTGATCACGAGGACACGTGATCAGTCCCTTACATTTTACACATTTTAGCATTTCGACGATCGCCATCGCTTATAGAATGACACCTTGTCTAGAGCCTCTGCAGGGATTTGTTTTATTTAATTTTTCCAAAAACTTATCTCAGGTTTTATGCCAACTCAGATAAACAAAGTAACACTAACAGTATACCCGCCCCGCCCGGTTCCATCAAACCGGGGCGCTCCGCAGATAAGAAGGATAAAAAAACTCCCGACCATTCATTCCATATCGGTGGAAAATTCGCGACGTCTGTATTTCCCCGTTTTCTCGAATTTCTCGCCTGACAGCTCCCCGGATTTATCTTGTTTACTATCTCGAAAAGTAAATCCTAAATAAATACGGAAGCCAGATACGAATAATTTTCCACCGCAATTAAGACCAAGAATCATCACGTCAATTCATTTGGGCTTAAGTTATTCAGTGAGGGGAGATTCGGGGAGAAAAAAATGTTTTTAATCCCTTGATTCGCAGCTTCCGCAATACACGGAAAGCGGCAATGCTGCTAATCTTATAATAAATAACGGTTTCTGGAACGATATTTTCTGAGACAGGAGCTATCGAGGATTGAAGGCGAGGATTTGCGGTTGGTTTGGAAAACATCGCTCTTGCTCGAATCAATCCGACTCGAACGGAACTGAACGACCTACATAGAAATGGGATTCATCAGAAATTCTACGACTTCCAGTCTTTTCCCCGGAACCGGTTTCATATTCTAAGTATTGTGAGCTCTATTCCTCTCTGCGATATTGTTAGTGTACTCTCGCAAAGTATGCAGAGCTGGGGGCGGTGTCAATACCAAGTCATAAAAAGTTGCGCGGCGCGCGCTCCAGTTAGCAAACTTTGAATATTAAAAATCAATATAGCATCAAGTTAGACGCGAGAGTCTAACCCAGGAGACATTGTGTTAGGATCAGGTATCCTTATTGCTTTCCGGAATTTGTTCGAAAGAGTCACCGCGTCCCTGTAACGCAAAGGGTTTTAGAAGGAACACGGATGGGTTTTAGTCAGTAAGAGTCTGACACGCCCTTCCGCTCCACACAGAGCGGAAGAAGTCATTTGACGATTTCCCATCCTTAAAAAATAAATAAAAATCAAAAAAGGTATCCTTATTGCTATACGAAAATAGAGCTTAAAGGGGAACATTCAAATAGAACATTCACCGCTCACTAAGGCCTAGAAGAGCTTGTAACCACAGAATATCTGACTAGCAACTATAAGTAGACGAAGTAGACGCGAGGTTGTTGACATTTATCAAATGACAAGCACATACGTCAACAGAATTCAAAACAAAAATTCAATTTAAACTGAACAAGTATAAAGGACACGACTTGCCGTCAAGGGACACATCAAACGGTTAGCCAAAAACAAATAACAATTTCAAAAATAATGTAGTAGAGTAATCAAACCTCCGTTCAATCCGAACAGCACTGTCGCCACACTTGAAAAGGATAGACAAACGACCAAAAACATTTTAACAACATCATAAAATCCATCCACATACTCTTGGAACTGGCTATAAACCCCTTGGAAGCAACTAAAGTAATATTTACGAGGGAACAGATTCATCGTGGTACATCCAAGATTGCGCCACAGAATAGATGGATACAGAAGGTCAGCTCCATACAACTAGCGAAAACGCACGTACATGGACGCACTACTCGTAGTAATTTAACATGCATGCGTGTTTGTTATTACCAGGTGGGAGCGTGACTTGATAGAATTTCATTTTCTCCGGAACCCCACCCATGCACACATAGATAAGAGTTCACGTATAGCACAGCGGTTTAAGTGGCTACATACCGGTCGGTGAAAAGAAAAGTTGAGTCTATCGACATACATTTTTTTTACAGCAAACAGAAACGCAATCGCAGCTGACAATTCTTTCAACCGGTCTATTGTGTAAACATCTCACCGTTTAAACTTAGGTAGAGTGAGCATGAAGTGAACTTTCATTCCATCATATTTGTACAAATTGGCAGTTTACTTTATGTTCGCTTCACCGAATCTTATACGATGAGAGGTTTACAGAATCGCACTACTGATCTCCGCGCGTAAGCGTTTGTGTGAGTTTATTTTCACTCGTTGTATGAAGCTAGCCTTCTGTGCGTATCTACTCTGTGACGGCGCGTCATGTTTTCATTATGTTAAAATAAAAGTTGTTGCACTCTAGGGAGCCTAAGGCTAGTTATTGATAGAACGGTGCAGCGAGGAGAGAATGTTCTTTTTCTTGAACACTGTTAAATGAGATTGCTGCCATGGCTGGTGGGACGCTCTTGTACCGGTGATGCGATGTTGTTTGCATTTTAACAGTGTTTGTGCGTTACATTTTGCTGTGCGGTTTTGAAGAGTTCTGGAATTAAGTAGAAGAGAAGATAAATAAATATGCTTCGTTGACACTATGATGTTAAGTTGATGAAGGGAACGCAAGTATTTCTTGGTGGTTTATGCTTGTCTAAGAGGTATGTTAAGTTGTAAATGCCTTTCAATTAGTTTTTTGTCATTGTAAGATTAAATGACAATGATTTCTTTAAATGGTTACCCGTATGTAACCAGAGAATGGGCAGCAGCATTCTCTGTGCATTGCAACAGCAACACTGCGATCGCCGATCCGCCTGCCAAACATGGTGATTATGGCAAATCCTTATCCTCTTTGGGGGAGGCCTATGTCCAGCTGTGGACGTCGTTCGGCTGATATGATGACGATTTCTACTTAGATGTGTTGATGAGTATAGTAGATACTCTTGAGAATTGGTTTAAAAGACCAATCATGATTGCTGTTGTAAATTATCAGTTTTCAAGCTTGACGATCGTGGCATTTCCGCATTAAATTAACCGCATAGCGTACTATAAGAGCATAGTGGGCATTAACATACCTTCTCGTCCCTTGCGAGAAATAACATATATTTTCATATCTTGAACTGCGAAAAGAAAAAGTATATATCAGCTGCTTATCTGAGCCGTAACTCGCGAGGGTCGACAGAAGGAATGGGGTATGTGGGGTATGGTGCTCCTAAATAATAGGATGGAGGAAGGTACATGTTCACTTAGTTTTATGGAAATGGTAGATGTGGAAGTATTTTTAGTTTGGATGAATTTTGTGTGAATGAGGCCGTTGGGATAATTATTGACCTGCTATTATAGCCCTGATTTTGATTGATAAATTTGTCAGTAGATAAAAACGGTTTTCTGATTCCACCTTTTTCGAAAATGAGACCATGCTATATGTTTTCCTGTTAATGTGTGTTTCATGAATAGTTGCAAAAAACCTTGTTTTTTTTTCTCATCCGTAACAAATATTATTTACTTCAAAATTTGACCGTTTGACCACTATCTCACCTGATAGTTAGCGATAATGTGGTCGAAGATGGAGAACGCTTGCCTAGAAGTAACCTATGGTAGTACCTGTATTATTTTTAGAATCATCACAAAATATTGGTTGTGTAATGTATGGTATAATAAAAAATAGTATAATATCACTTGAAATAACGTTCACATGATATAATTTTCATATGTTATAAAAACAAATAACCTAATTTCATATGATCTAATGTTCATTATACCATATACAATTAATTTTAATTAAATTATATCAATAATTTATTATATCATATGATCGTTATACTAAAAAAGTGTATTAAATTAAATTAGGTATTATAATCATTAGACCTTTTGTTTTTTTTTTAACGTTACATACCCCAAAATATCAGCCAAAAACTTTCTTCCACTAAACTTTTCCGGCCCATTCTGCAACACCCGTAGAGGATATACTGATAAAAAGTAATCGCCACTTATATAGCCCCAGTTGCAAGTTGAACCCTCCTCAGCTTCTCCGGGGTTGCACCTTTGAAACCCATCCTAAAAGGCGGAAGAGATTAGTATTCCTTCCGGACCCCTCCAAATCTGAGGGGTATTATCGACTTGTTGATATGTTGTCGAGTGTTTCGCGAATCTTCGAATCTTTTTGTAGTTTCGTGTTGCCCCTTTTTGATTTTTGTTGGCGTGAGGTGGAAGTTAAACACGTGTTATATATGTACTTAAAAAGTGCCAATCAATTTAGCCTTTTCTCAACTGTTCTATGTGGGGGTCGGCTTTCAGTGCAGCTGAGTACCGTTTTTTTACGGTGTGATACTGCTTATCTGACCTTCACAGGCCACAGGGGTAATAAGATACCCCTTGGCAAGACTGTTATCAGATTGATGAAAAATGTTAGATAGGTACAGGAAATTACGTACAACATCTACTTCAAGTATTGTGATTTCATTGAAATTGGTTGGATTCTCCTGCAAAAAATATCGATTTATTCGCTTTTAGAAGCGTCCTGAAAGGTGTATCTAATGTCTTGGATTGTTCATGACTTCGAAATAAATAAAACGAATAAAATATTGCAAAACGTTATAGGTATGTCTTATCATCGGTTTTAATTTATTTAAAATCAAAAATATAAAACCCAGTAAAAAACCTTTATTAACTAGATCCACGCAATCAAAAAACATTATTTTTAAACGACGTCGACGGATGATTGATTCGTTCTAAGTAAAAAATCCCAAAGCGATCAAAGACTTAATTTTCTGAAGCAAAAACTTGTTACAGACCTTTACGTAATCCGAAGCTTTGTGGGTGCAAAAAATTAAATTATTCGCTGAAGGAAAGCGCCGGGGACAAATAAAACTTGGTCCCCGTAAAGTATGAATGTTTGATAACTAAAAAAAAAGTTTTAATAAAATCCCGGGACCACAATGCTTGCAATCGAACCGCGGTCCTTGACAAGTTCCCGGAACTTTTAGCGAGCTTGTCGCCACATTTAGTTCTATTATTCAGTTTTTGCTTCGCTGCATAAATGTGAGAAGTACTGGTTTTTAACTGCATATTGTTGTGCACGGATTTTGTTGCGGTTCGCAGTTTGTTTTCTCTCACTGTATATACAACAGTTTCATGGTTTTATTCCGGCAAATAGTTTCCGGGAATACAATGAAATGACAATGACAAAAACGCTAAAAAACTGAACAACGTTCCGAAGCGTTGGACACAAAGAATAATGAAGTATTACAATATTAAACATGACTTGGGACGTGTAATCCTATCCGTATCTAAACAAATTTAAATTTGATCCGCACACATCGCAAACACTTATAAAAATATGCAAATTTTAATCGATAAAGTGATTTATAAAAATTGGAAGCAATAAAGAGCTTGGAAAATATTGTTATCGATGTGTCAACGGGCGTAGCCAGTGGGCAGGCGAGTTTATCAATAACCGCACAGTACCGCGCCGCGCCGCGCCGGGCCGCCGATGATCGCGTAAAAACGTCAGAGTAACAAATTGATAGCCATCGGGACGTAGGGATGTTACACGGAAATGATCGAGCACGTGAACTTGAGCGGCGGATATTTTGTCCGCGGATTACGGATGCGGATATTATGACAAGTCATCGTCGCGTTGAATATTGCTGGAGTTTTAATAAAATAGTTTATTGAACTAGTTTTTAGGGATTAAATCGTCCCTAGTTTTACGTGTAAGGGGTGATTTTTCTACAGTCACACTATTATTGGATGGCTTTTGTAAAAATATATTTCAAACCGCATATTTTTGCTTCAAATAAAAATTATCTGTCCATTGAAAAGTCGGCCATTAGCGGAGTAGATACCTACCTACCTATAAAAAAAGCCGATGGGTATACGTGGTATCTACCAACTTATAAATGGGTTTATTACAAGTTAGGTAACTAAGAAATCCTAGGCAGTATAAGACTCCTTATTCATCGCTCAAAGGTTTCTGTGTCAATATAGACACTACTTGAGTAGATCTGCGATCCCAAATAAACAGTAGTTAGCTACGCGTTGTATTTACCTAGGTAGGTACATGAATATGCTTAGTTTCTGTCTTAAATATAATTCCTGTTTAGTCTCTGCGTTTACAAAACGATGTTGTAAACAGTCATGACGTCTATAGGTAGGTACTCGACGAAGAGCTGTGATGTAT
Organism: Mamestra brassicae; assembly: GCA_905163435.1. Taxonomy (NCBI): domain Eukaryota; kingdom Metazoa; phylum Arthropoda; class Insecta; order Lepidoptera; family Noctuidae; genus Mamestra; species Mamestra brassicae. The sequence continues at coordinate 19,284,235 of LR990997.1, read as the reverse complement.
AATTATAAGTTTGTGTACAAACGTATACTGCAGCTAAGATCTCTCATGTTTGTAAAGTGATTTACAAATATACACGTCTTTCTTCTCTGAGAAAATGCTATTTTAGTGAAAAATCCTACTATACATAATTATACTAATATTATAAACGCGAAAATTTGTAAGTATAAATAGATGGATGTATGGATGTTTGTTACTCTTTCACGTAAAAACTACTGAATGAATTTGGATGAAACTTAGCACACATATATGTAGGTAGTTTATGACCTGGATTAACACATAGGATTTTTTATCCCGATATCCGGATCGAGAGTTACGCGGGTGAAACCGCGGGCGACAGCTAGTCCACCATAAAGGGCATCCCTTTTACGGGAGATTCTCTCTATTAAATATTGGCCAATGTAGTGAACTTGCAGAAACATCAGGTTACCCATCAATTAACGGCAACTCCAAGATTATTAAGAAGGAGTCACGCAATTGGAGTTGCTCGTTTAAACGCCCCATGACAATAGTTATTTTATTCTATACTGTAGAACAAAAGGCCTCTTTAAAGATTGAGTAATGAAGGAATATCGAACATAACTCCATTAGTCTTACTGCTTTAGTTACAGATATTCTTGCCATCATCAATCATAACACTGCCAAGTATTATATCTATAAGAGCTTAAGTTCACATCCTTCCTTAACATTTCGCACTATAGTAGGCGCCAGATAATCGTGGAATAACGGTCATTGACCCACCTACAATTATTGACATTTTTAATTTGAAAAACGGAATTAATGACACAAAGCTGTCCCGAATCATCATCTCTCGTGATCCTTAACATTGTCTAATAATGAAAAACGATTCATATTTAATTGTTCAGGTACCTATGAACAGTTATTAGGGAAAGGTCAATATACTTTATTCCACATTTATCTGGCGCCTACTATAGCTCATTGTCATTTCGTATCTATATCTATAAGAGCTTAAGTCCACATCCTTCCTCACTAGTTCGCACTAGCCCATTGTCATTTCGGAGTTGACACGAGCACGTTTGCAGATGAAACTCCCTGCACCTGTTGTATGGATACGAGGCACTGGGGCGAAAACGGGATGCACATCTGGGGAAACACTTATGTAATTCAGAATGAACTGCGAACTATTATACAAATAGTAGAGGAAACTGTGTAGTTATTAGAGCTGGTTGTCAGCAAATGCTTGTAACTACATTGAAAGGAAAATAATAAATTCATAACGATTTCAATTCAAGACTTGTATGCGGCTATCAATATGCTAACTTGATATTCTTTCACAGTGAACTCGCAGCTTATAAAAAAAATTACGAGTTGCACTTCGGGAGTGCCGACAGAAGTGAAAACTTATTTTGGCGCGTTAGAAATTTTTTGGATGGGTACTAGGGTTACTGGGTTATTAATTGCATTTTATTTATTAATTGTATTTTATTACAATCTAAAATAGAAACTATAGGTTCATGGTAACGAAAATAGGAAATAAACAATTTTGATTCGAAGTTATTTAAATATCTCGTGAATACCGCATCAATTGTACTTTTATATCTCGTTGTGCTAATTTTGCGTTGATTGGACATAGTAAAATCAAATTCTCTATTCAAAAATTCAATTAATGGTAGATTTTTTTCGTCTGCGTCTCGTAACGATGTCGCGAGTCCAGAAATTTTATCTCATCTAAAAATATGCGTACCGCGCTAAAAGAAGTTTCCACTTCAAAAACTATGAATATTAAGTGGGATACTAGTTTTTTCTTGCGACGTCACTCTGGTTGTCCACCACATGATTACTGGGATAAATAACTAACTAATTTTTGGGATAACATGTGACCTGTGAAACCCTAAAAAAGCGTTTCTTTCTAACACTGAAAGATTTTTGTAATCAAAGCAGGACTTACATACATCTAGATTTATACATAAGTTTAGATTGCCGCTACGTAAGTCCTTTTTTTATCCATCACTCACACACACAAAGACACCTAAAACATTGTTTATGTAAAACTACTCCAACTTTAATATCCGACACGGTACATCCTTAACCGCACCAGCGCGGATTTACGACATCATTTGACGCCAAAACCTTCCAGTAAAAAATATTCGGATATTATACCCACTTGTGATACACCTGGGCCCATCCCTAATCACAGCCCCGCGGATTTATGACGTCATCTGACTGGATAGGCCATAGTGTGATGTGACGAGTGTTTTTATCACCGGGGATAATATTCCAGCGCTATCACATATATTTTAGTGCTATATAAACATCTTCGGTGATAAATTGTTGTTTGGATAGATTACCTAGTAAATTGTGTTTACTTGATGATTCGAGGATGGATGGCTCTGTTGTTTGTATTTCTTGTTGTAGGAATATTTGCTATTTGGTTATCTTATTGTCATTGGTTCTTCTATATTTTTGAGTTATCCGTATTTAAGTCCTGTTTTTCTTTTTCTTGTTAAAATCAATATTTTACCCAGCGGGTTGTTTCATTTTGTTTATAAGTCTGAAAAACAATAACATGAAATTCACTCTGAGCTTCATAACTCATGTGAAAGATGTTAAAAAGAAACAGCCAGGCTAAGGGTGCCACCAGAGATGTGCGAGGATGCGTATCGAGGGATATTTGTGTTAAGAACCAATAGAATCGTTGCGCTGAGCGTGGCCTAGGTAAATTAAGCGATTCTATTAGCACTTAACAAACATATCCCTCGCTACGCATCCACGTCGCACGAATTCACCCGAACAAGTGGGCGGGCAAAGATCGTCACACACTGGACACCTGACGATAGACGTCACCGTCATGGTCGACAGCGGCGAAGTTGTTTGCCTCAGAGAGAGATGTTTGGAAGAAGTGAAGGCTAGCAAAAAAAATATAGCAACTGACATCTGCTTCTCACTAATACACTTCAATTAAATTCACCAAACAAAAGCCATGCAAAAATCTGTAGTTTAATGAGACAATCTAGTGTGTTAGAAAACCCCTATTTAGTAAACAAAAGAACTCAAACCCCGTCATATTCTCAGCTCGAAACCCTACATGATAACATGAACAAACAAGAGCTCACGACACTCTGGAACACAAGCCACTTCCACTTTCGGGGCTCTGTTTACCAAACATACTCGTACTGAGTGCTTTATTCTCACCTGGGCGATGCTGAGATTACATATACAAGATTTATGCTCTCTTGTTGCTAGATGAGAATAGCTCTAGTTGAGGAAGGATTAGGTAGTAGAAGGAAAGTTAGTGGAGTAGCAAGCTTAGTATGCAGCCTATCGAAGCTTGCCTACATTTAGTATGTATGTGTGAGATGGTATTTAAATTCTGTAATACATTATCATCCTTCTAAGGTAGGCTTACCTTTCGAGGCGATTGGCGGCGGCGACCTCTCGCGTCCGGCCCTGATTAAATCCATGGTCCGGAGTGAGGAGGCTTGGGGAGCGGTCACCTCCTTCTGCAAAGCAGTAATGCTAGCGAAGGAGGAGGTGGGCCGCGCGGAAAGGCAAGGCCATGTCAGCATAGTAGACGGGGCCTGCTAGGGCCAGAGCCTGCCAGGGTTGCGGAATTTGTTCGAAAGAGTCACTGCGGCCCTGGAACGCAAAGGACTTTAGAAGGAACACGGATGGGTTTTAGTCAGTAAGAGTCTGACACACCCTTCCGCTCCGCCCAGAACGGTAGGAATCATTTGATGTTTTTCTATACTAAAACAGTTAAAATAACATATGCCTTCAATGCGGTTGTGTAAGTAAGAACTGGCATTTAAATTATTTCAGAAATTGGAAAATGATTCTTATGATTCTTGATTCTTTAAATTACTACAGTTCAGTGCCTCGAATAACAGCCGCACGGGTCGATCAAGGCTAAGCAACGCTTGCCAAGATTGGTCTGTGGATGGGTGACCATCTTAGGCTGTCATTTGTAGATCTTTGGCAGTAGTAATGGAATGTCAGAAGCCAGAAAATTATGTACCAGTCTTGCCAAGAAGTGCCGCATTCAGCCGCATCCGTTTAGACTGGAAGCCAACCCACACATCATCACCAGTTGAGAATTAAGTAGGTACTACTAAGTAATTTATATATACAAAAATGAACGCCTATTTCTCCTGGTCACGCTACAACTTGAGAACGGCTTGACCGATTTGGCTAATTCTTTTTTTGTTTTGTTCGCCAGATTACAGGGAAGGTTAAAAAACAAAAAAAATAGGTAGCTAGGGTAGGTATGTAGGGTAGGTAGATAGGTAGAGTAGGGTAGGTAACGGCTGCTGGGAGGTGACGGGAGCGAAGCCACGGGCACAGCTTGTCCTCTTAATATAATGCCTACGGTGTAATTTTATTAATTAAAGAGTTCAACACACTCTCCTGTACCTACACACCGCTTAATATCTAATTCTACTAAGAAAGATAATAAAAGTAAAGGTATCATATCCTTTTTCCGTTTATGTGTGTAAAAGATAAGATTCTAGTCTTTAACCGGATCTAGCGTACCTGTGAGCAAGCACTAACAGGCTCGGTCTCAAATGTAATGGCCTCGTTCCATGGGCTATGTCTTTATTTCTTCTCTTTATAACAATGTGCAGTATCTAATACCTTTAAACGAGCAATTCTTGTATATATGTATGTATATAATCTGAATCTCGGAAACGGCTACTATGATTTTCATGAATTTTAGTATGAAGGGGGTTTTGTGGGCGATAAATCGATCTAGCTAGGTTTTATTTTAGAAAAACTTCCCCAATAAAATCATCAATCCAGGTACTCAATACTAACATAATAAAGCTGAAGACTGAATGAACAGGCTAATTTCTGGAACTAACAGTCGGATTTGGAAAATTCTTATTGTATACTAGTTGCCGCCCGCGGCTCCGCCCGCGTGATTGTCGAAAATTATGCCCAATATTCCCGGAATAAGAAGTATCCTATGTGTTATTTCAGACTATAATCTACCAATGTGCCAAATTTCATCAAAATCCATTTAGTAGTTTTTGCGTGGAGAGTAACAAACATCCATCCATCCATCCATACTTACAAACTTTCGCGTTTATAATATTAGTAGGATGATGCCACATTCATGAGGAAGGCCAAAGGCGGGAACTGAAAAAACGGGACGTGCACGTACGAAGTTGCGAACAAAACCTATTTTCTAATAACTTGACTAGTAAACTTAGAAAATGTTATATTTGCTTTTGTGCTGGAAATAACCGATATTAGAGGTATTGATTATGTTGTTTGTTTTATTTTAAATTCCAAATCAGAACCATAAACCCTGGATTTTTGCACAGGAAACAAATTATATGTTTGACAGTCTCATACGACAAAACTAGCAAAAGAGCAGTATGGAATGTAGTACCTATATCTGCATTTTATATTTCACAAGCTGTGCCTGTGGCTTTGCTTCCGTCACCTCCCGTCAACCGTTACCTACCCTAAGGTATCTACCTACCCTACATAACTACCCTATCCTACCAATCCTACCCTACCTACATACATACCTACCTACTTTACCCTACCTACCCTACCCTACTTTCCTACCCTACCTACATACATACCTACCTACTTTACTCTACCTACCCATCATTTTTTTTTTGTTTTTACATCTTCCCTGTAATCTGGCGAACAAAACAAAATAGAATAAGCCAAATCGGTGCAAGCCGTTCTCAAGTTATAGCGTGACCAGGAGAAATAGGGGTTAATTTTTATATTATACAGATTAAGGAGTTTTCCGTGAACTGATATTTGACATAACCTGAATACCAAACCAACAAAATTGTCGCCTCTCCACAAAACTAGTTTTCAGCAAAACAGTTGAAAACCATCAACTCGCGTCAGCTGTTTAGCATTCAGCTCAGCTCGTACACTTGAGAAGGGAAGGGTTACTGGCTCTAAACGACAGACGATGGCCTGACAACCCAACATTACAGCGATAGGTACCTACCGAGCAATAAAATAAGGAACGGTAGCTAAAAAGATAGAATGTTAATCATTATAATAATAATAAATAATAATCAATTTATTTCAAGTATCAAGACTCAATTACAGAAAAATAATACACACATTAGTCACAATGCTCAAAGGGACGCTGTTAAAGACTAGGTTTCTACCTTGGCAGTTTATTTAATTAATTTGTTAAATTTTTTGTTTTTTTTTTATTTTTATTTTTTTTTATTTAATATGGGTTTGCTCTTGACTCTAGTCTAAGTCATAGATGACAGAGACAAAGTCGACGATGGAGCGAGCTTACCCAGAAGAAGCCTGTTCACTCTAATTTTGAAGAGATTAGGGTTGTATGCGTTCGGAAACACAGACGCAGGCAGAGAGTTCCACTCCTTTGCTGTACGCATTATAAAAGACGTTTGGAAACGTTTAGTGCGAATTGGTGGAATAGCAACAAGGTAGGGATGGTAACTTGCAGTGTGTCTAGATGTCCGATGGTAGAAGGGGGCCGGTGGGATGAGATCGTGGAGTTCCTGGACACTCTCCACGAAGTACAATCTGTAGAAGACCGACAAGCAGGCAACCTTGCGGCGATGAGCAAGGATTGGATTGGATTTCCTTATTGGATCGCGTTTGATCACAATCTCACCTGATGGAAAGCGATAATGTGGTCGACAGTGGAGCACGCTTGCCTAGAAGTAACCTATTCACTGTTGACTTAAGACTTCCTAGTAGTAGCTATCAGGAAACATAGATATAGTTTCAAAAGTCAAAAGTCAAAAAGTCAAAAAAGTTTATTTCAATTAGGCCATTAAACGGCACTTTTGAACGTCAGCATTTACAGTTCAGTAAAATATATTAATAAAGTGACTCTACTGTCCATTCGGAAAGGTAGATTCTTATGGAGAAGAACGGACAAGAAACTCCATAGTTACTCTTTTCAAATAATGATTTTACAAAATTTGGTATACAAAAATTAATTTAATATTATGTGAGGACGATGCACCCAGAGTATGCTACTTATAAGAACAAAGTATCACCAGCAGAGGTAAACTTATTAATTTCCTAAAGAAATTAACACACATTTTCGGGAATCCGATTTTACCCGTAATGACATAGTGTTTCGTCCATTATAACTTACTCACAGGTCTGGCAAGTAGGTACTTGTGTGGTGATTTTGTTTAATATAAGTTTTGTTTTGAAAATTGTAAATTGTTATTTTCTGTAAAACTCAAGAATTTAATGCCTTAAACTGTTGTTATTTGTGTATAATTGATAAAATAATTATATTTATTTTGCAAGTAGGTACACATAACACTTTTACACGTCAATCTTTTTTGGTCATTTTAAACTAGATGAGGTCGGTGTTTCCTAGCTGACTGGAAGTATGTATGGGCATTATTGCGTGTTGAATAGATTTAATGTTTTCATACCATCACAAAATGGCAGAATGTGTCTTTGCACTAAATATATTATTATACATCTATTTATATAACATTTTATGCAAATAAAAGATATTTTATTATGTACATATAGGTAAAACTTGACCATTATTTTAATAGAATGCACAGCGAATCACTTTTTTACAACGGTTATACCATCTGGAATATTAAGCGTACAACACAAATGTACTAATCAATCCCCTATATCGAAGAAAACCTCTTCATCCTTGGCATAAGAACTAAAACTTATAATTGACTACCCAGAAAGAGGATATTCGAAATATATTCAAAGAGATCCCGACACAAGATCGTTAATTCCAGTATTTTGCATAGCACATTACTATCGCAGTAATAATCTTCACTTTAGCCTTGCTGCTGTAGTCTCTTCATTAAAATGCATGCGGAAGACGACATTACTCTGGATAGAGAGGTATAGTACGTTTTTTTAAACCAATACAGCTTCTATTACAGTAATATGTTTCTTATAGGTTTCTCGAAGACAGGCAGTAGTTTGGATTTCGTTTAACTAGATATTGGGTTTTCATTAGGTATACGTACAGTGTGAATGTCGAGATTCTGTTAAAACGGAGTGTCCGAAATTAGAGTACTAATAGTGTCAATATAATCTCCGCCTCCGAAAACCTAAATACTAAATACGCCACTGATACCGCGACCGAAGTAGCCATCTACTTGGCTCGCATCATTTAATAAAAAATAATAACACTTAAATTTTTGAAAATGAATTTTTACTAGTTACGGTTACCAAGTATCCAAAATTTCCTTCATAGCATTTAATATTGTTACTGAAAACCTTTATGTTAGGTTTTGGCGTCTACAGATACAATTATTTCTAGCAAAGAGTACTTTTGACCCCTTTCGCTGAGCCTGAGGCACCACTCTAGTCTTGTATAACAAAAAGGCAAAAAAGAAACAAAGGAGATCTAAGTAATATCTCATTTTTAGTTATTTATCCTTTGTTAGGGCTCTAGGCGTTTGGGTTAGCTGTAGTTGCCAACGATACCTACCGCTTTTGGTAGCCATGATTGTCTGTAAAAAATAAAATTAATTTACTTAGTAATCCACGGTTGGTGCAGTGGTTGAGCAATTGACTGCTGCGCTGCGTGTCGCGGGTTCGATCCCCACACGGAACAAATATTTGTATGGCCTACAGATAGCTGTTCCGGGTTTGACTGTTTGTGTATTGTGAGTTTATATGTTTGTAAACGTACCCAGATTACAGGAGTAGTTAGAAGAGAAAGAAAAAAGCAGAAAGAAGAATTAATTAAATTTAAAAAAAAATGTTATCGCGTAACAGATGTATTTAGCTGTAACTAATGATTCAATACAGCACAGAACTTATTTAAAATTTTACTATAGTTTAAACATGAACGAAACATTTCTTTAAGCGGTTTGTACACTTGACTTGCCCGTGGACCTGGCTACTGCTGGATCTGTCCAATGTCTGTTTAGAGGTCGCATTCACGAGAGAGTAAGCGTGTGAATCGCCGCGATATGTTCTTTCACCAGCGCATTTTTGTAACACTTCATTACAGCCGGTCGATTCTGTAAACACGAGTGATCACGAGGTGAGCTGTCAATCCATACAATCAGTATGTCACGTGATCACGGAGTGAGCTGTCATTCCATCTTAATTATATAGATTGACAGCTCACCTCGTGATCACTTCACCCAAGCCTTCACTTCGATATGTTTACAGAATCGACCGGCAGATCACCGCGCGGGACCACACGTCGCGAGTAGCTGTCAATTCAGACATGCTCATTTGTTTTGTAAAAGAGATTTGAAGCAAATTGCCGCGATAATATCGCTGAGTGGAGACAAGTTCATATTTTTGTTATAGAATGAAGTGGCAGGACGATAATATCGCCAGAAGACACTATCTCGTGAAGATGGCACCATAGTGTGTGTTTGACGCTGACAAACCTATAGTAGAGACGTCCAGCAGACATTACCCACAGGCATCAATCCCGTCTAGTGTATTCCTCGACTCACAACACAATAAAGTCAAAGTCAAGTCAAAACGTTTATTTCAATTAGGCCATTAAACGGCACTTTTGAACGTCATCGTTTACAGTTCAGTAAAAATAATAGAATTACATTAATAAAGTGACTCTACTGTCCATTCGGAAAGGTAGATTCTTATGGAGAAGAACGGACAAGAAACTCCATAGTTACTCTTTTCAAATAATGATTTACAAAATTTGGTATACAAAAATTAAATAAGAACAAAGTATCACCAGCAGAGGTAAACTTATTCATTTTCTAAAGAAATTTAGGTAAATGGTACTCACATATTTACAAACATTGGAACCATTAATTAAACAGTGTGTGAGTCAACAGAAAATAGAAACACAAAAAAAGAAACAGTATATCTATAAAGTTAATACATAAATCAACTAGTTGGATTTTGTCTACACCCTTTATTGTCCTATGGAGCAGGATTAACACACAATAACAATGGTGCAGCACTAAACAAAACAAAAGCCATCCCTGTCTCAATACGGCCAATATCTATTATCACACATTGACATTTCAATTAACTAATGATGTATATTCAGACCTTATCTCTCAGCCATAATTGCACATACATTACGCAGTTACACAGGACAGAATACATTTGCAATATAATAAAACGCGCAACGAAGCGACGTGCAATTTTAACTAACACGCGAAGGATATTATGATAATTTGGTGAGGGGATTATGTATGCGACTGTTTGCATAATTCAACGATGCTTCTGTATTAACCCAATTACTTGATAGGTGTGGTTTTTTAAGCTTTTTTTGAGTAAGCAATTAGTGGTTGTTGGTGAGATGTGGTGGTCGTTTTATAAATATTTATTTCTGTTTGTCGTGTTGCCTCGATTCGATTGCAGCCAAGATTAACAACGTTTTATTCGTAAAGAATTTAAATTCGGAATATTTATTGACACCAGTTTTTCTCACGGATTATGCACTTATATGGGATAATAAATAGCGTATAGCATAGGGCACTCAGCGTTGGTTTGGCTTTCTACGAGATAAATTAATTTCGTAATATGACTTTCAGAGATTACCTTATACAAAAAAACAATTTTATCTCTTTATAGTTTGAGTTCAGATGATAGATCAAAATTATAGTTCCAAATCAAAAGAAACAGCATAATACTTAATAGTCCAAATCACCATAGTCAGTCAGCCATTATAACATTTTTTTAAACTGTTAGAACCACCTGCACCTGTCGCTTATTTACTTATTTTTTCCTAGCGAGAATCAAATACCCAACCCTTAGCGCAAACCAAACCTAGCCACTGCACCACTCAATTCCAATTCTAACAGATACAACCACAATAACATAAACTCGAAACCTACTCACCCCTTGAAAACAATACAGTAGGTAACAGTTACGAATCCCCGAGCGGGAACATCACTAGCTTGGAAACAAGCAATATTATTGGCTCTCAACTCTGCAATACTATTAGTGAACCAGTGACAGCTTGCAAGCTCCTGCAAGTACCTTGCTGACCTATTTCCCCCAATCGATACAACTTCCAGCGAAAAGTAAAATTTTAATTGAATTTTGTTAGAATAGGAGCTGAAATATTTCAGTTATTCGACTAAGAATTTGAAATGTTTCCTAGCTGTATCATCAACTCCAGTTGCGAGAACGCTTGCTGGAAATCAAGCTCACTTATTTATTTTTTGTTATATCTACCGAGGAATAATTGGCTTCTTCTTGTGCTGTGAAGTTTTTTCTCGCGTTGAATCTTGCAAACTTTCTCCTCCAATCCCGTTTTCGATCTTGATAGATAAGATTAATTAGTACGGAATTAAAAACATTCTGTAGGAGAAAAATCTTGAATAAGTCTTAGATGAAAGTATGACTTTATAGTTGACGTTATTTCGGATTATTCAATGTAAAATAAAATTGGAGACCAATCATAAATCATGTTGAAAAATATTTTTTTATATTTCATTTGCATAACTTGGCAAAATTTCGAGAACCGCATCTTTGCTTGATGCCTAATGCCTGGAAAAAAAATGGCTACTGATAGAACAATAACCCTGCATTTGAATTCTGAATTCGAGATAATTATCAAATGATGAATGAACAAACTTTATGTTAAACATGACAAAGTTCAAATTCCATTATATCCTTTAATTTATAGGCTCTTGTGATTCTGGCGGAAATTAGCTTTAGGAATACTATATGTGTGTGAGGGATGTGAACGAAGAATGTTTGCGATGTCTGCGTGATGAACAAACCCCTTATTGTTGCTAAGACGTTACAACCGTGGCTGTGCGTGAAAAATACCTTACTTAACCCCAGTCATTGTCACGTGAACATGACAAGCAAGCGCGTGTCCTGTACGCCAAACGTCACAAATATGTAACAAAAAGAACGGCGAATTTGTGGCTTGGCGTCGGGGGCACGCCGATGCGTTTATGCTCTGGCGTTCAAAAGGTTAACTAACTGTTAAGAGATTTATCTTAAAATCAACAAGCTTCAATCCCTAAAGAACCATTCTCCTCCCGAAGTGTTCTTTCTACCTCGATTTTATAGATACAAGTTCCATGTTTTGTGTTTACCGCCCAAGATGCTTGCTCACTGGATTGTTAAACAAACACTATCGCGTTACTTTTATCGCTACACTTGTTCTCTTCTAGTAAGTCAATAGGTTTATTTCTTTGCAATTTATTGAAGCGATGTAGAGATGTACGAATATATATGTAGAATTTCATATAGTGAAATTTGTGTTCTGTAATGCTGCTTTAAATTGGTGTCTTCCAATAGCAAGACACCAATTTAAGGCAGCATTCCTACAAGATCACCTGGATAAACTATCGCAGCTAAGTCCACCTGAGACCTTCTAAAGAAAACTAAATTAGTCGAAAGAAAATAAAATAAAGAAACAGTGTTTAATGGTCACAAAACTGACACAGATACATACAAATTAAAACTTAAACTGGAATTGCTAGAGGTATTACGTTTATTTTGAAGTATTTTTTTCACCTACTTGTGTTCTACACTTTAGTAATAGTGCATTAATAAGGTAAAAAGCTACTATAAATCAATCAGAAAATGTTTTTTTTTAAACGGACTTTCAGAGATTCCTTCCGCAGTCAAACAAACAATACATATATATTTCTTGTGTACGTTTGTATGTTAATGAACTTCTCCTAAACGCCTGGACCGATGTTGATGATTTTTTTTGTGTGTGTTCAAGGGGTTTCGAGAATAGTTTAGATTCACAATTGGATCCGATAGGTGCTGCAATCGATTTCTATAATTTTTCGTAATACCCAAAGCAAACATTGGGACAGGACAACGTCTGTCGGGACCGCTAGTATAGTTATAAAATTGTAATGTTTTCGCCAGTATTAGAGAAACGTAAGGTTTCTACATTGATACTCAATCCTTTAAAACAAAAAAGATGGCTGACAAAGACGGCCGTGGCTTTTATGTTGCCTTTTGAAAGTACTACCGTTGTACACTGAAATACATATTTCAGTAAATATTCCTGATAAAGCTAAAGCAATTTACGTCTCGTTTTATGAGAGTAACATTTATTAAATTTCATGCTGACATCGCTGAAGTTTATACCAAAACCGAGACAGAGGTAGCCAACCTTAATAGCAGTTCATGTACAGTAGACAAATTACCGAAAAATGACTAAAAAGTTGCAATTTCTCGAATTTTTTATTGAGTTTTTTTATACAAGACATTATTTTATGTCCTGCATTTGAGTGAGATACATTTATGAAAGCCTGTCCTTGAGCCTTTTATGTTTATACCCCACAAAACAATGTCACAAAACATACGACTGACGGCGGCCGCCATCTTGTTTTTTTTTTGTTTATAATTCATAATGCCTCTTAAATATTTCTACATATAATCTAATGACACCAAGCTAATTAGCCTACAGGGCATCCCAAAGAACTAGACATACAAACATTCATACATATGTAGGTACTCTCAAAAATAGACTACCCTTCATCTGGGGCAGTCGTGTAAAAATATTCAACGTACTTTTTTCAGTGGACTAATCGCTGTTCAAAACCAACCAATGGAGCATCCTCAAACTTTCCGCCATCTCATGGTCCAAATTCAGTATCACGATGACGCGTCAGACCAGACCCTTTCTAATTTACCGCTAGACCAGACAAACTTGGTTGAACGTCACCTATTATGTCATGGCCGATCTCTTTTAAAAGTTTTGTCTTACCCCAACTATTCGCCTTGGGATTAGCAAAGTTATCGCGGGGATAATCAAAGTTTCTGCTAAGGATTAGTCGTGGATCGTTTCGCGATTTATTGGATCTAATAATTTTATGTCTATACGGATTATTGTTTTGTATGAGCTCTGATTAAAAAACTTGTCTATTACGAATCATGTAGGATCCCTAGGAAAAAAAGTTGTGAGACACATTTGTCATAACTACAAACAAACATGTGTTTGATATATTGTAGCAGAAACGTTTCACTTAGATATGATATAAATCTTTGTATAGAACAACTTTGCTGGTTTAATGGTCCATTCAGTAACTGTACCTATTCTTAAAGCTCTTCTAAGAGTTACTTAGAGTTTCTTCCTCGTTTCATGCAAGATTAGCTTCAAATTATTCATAGTTGGAGCACGCCAACAGCGTTGAAACTTAAACCTCTTCGATTTTCGTTTCTCCTAGTCACCATTACACTCCGTTTTTCAAAAAGAATTGAACAAAATCATTCCAATCAAACGAAAAGAAGCGAAGATCTGCAAAAAACAAAACACTTGGAAAATTGCGTTTCGTAAAATAAGGAAGATTTCATCCAATATCCTTGCACAAATGATGGGGCTCCAGCAGAGAGCCGTAAAACAGGGCATCTGTTCCGAACAGGATGGACCATTTATTTCTTATTTTTCACGACTATATTATTCGATGATATCTGCAAATGTTTCAGAGAATTAAGGACCAGTTTTGATGTACGTTTAGGGTATAAGGAGTAGTGAGGCAAATTGAAGCTGAATGGTTTTGTTTTGTATCTAAAAAGCATTCAAACAAAAGCAGTTCCGTCATCACAATTACACGTTCAATAAGTTAAATGCCAAAAAATATTGGTTACGTAGTTTTGCTCTTGTTACGTAATCATAAAAGCGATACAATATATTGCGTTGAAATTTCGCGTGACGTCGCGTCGTTTCACATGCTTACACAGCATACCGGCGTGATGTTCTGTTGTGTTCGTGTTGAACTAGTGTAAACAATAGACAGACATGAGATTTCAGCAATCCCAGTCTTTCTGCAATCCCATTCATTTATTGAGGAGTTCCGTTGCTTACCTCCGAAGTTCTTCATCAGATCTTCACCAAATTGAAATGGGACCACTCCGAGATAGTAGGTACTCTTCCAAACACTACCCAAATCGCTTCAAGTGTGCCTATAAAATTTGAAGAGTTCTCTCTATTTCTCTAGTCAGGATCCTATCATCAGATCCTGACTTGATGAACATGGGACCACCTGAGAAGTATACCGATTCCGACGAGTTGAGAACCTCCTCTTTTTTTTGAAGTCGATTAAAAAGGAAGGGTACCACTTTTTAACCTATAGATGACGTAAGAAACAACTGAACTTAGATACCATGTGCCTTTGTCAATTTTATAGATTTCATAAAGCAAAAAACACGTATCCAAATGACCACTTAAAAGAATTGAAACCCACGAATCATCCCTCCTCACTTTCGTCCCTACAACAAAATAAAATTAATTTTAACAATTAAATATCAAAAACAAGCTTGCAACATTCCTAACCTCTCCAAGCGCACTATAACCCACTTCTCCCTCATTTCCATCCGTCTTGAGGAAACAAAAATGTGCTCCAAGTTCGGGGCACAAAACAGACGACACGGAAGTGGGGCGCGACGGTTCTTGTCGCGAAAAATTGCATTTGCCCCAAGCTAAGAGGGAAACTAGTTAATTTAATAAGGAAAACATTACTTTGCTATCTCATTTTCTTTTTACAATTGGAATTCTTGACTTGTTTTCGGGTACATAGCTAAGTTTTAGATAGTTTCGAAGGGAAGGGAGAATTTATTTTGGTGGTAAGCTCGGATTTCTCAGCTAATTGTGGACAACTGCAGTTTGAAAAGTTCCTACTTATCTTAACGGTTGGTTTTTAAAAGAAAAGTTTTTAAAACCTGAGCTTGCAACGAAGATAGAAACTGGGTGAACGTTTGTTGAAAAAAATACTGTGCTGAAGTAGCAGAGAGAACTTTAAAAACAAGCTCTTAAATCTGTGATAGGTAATTATATTTTTTTGTTTATCACGTTTTTATAATTTATTAATAGATTCTACATACTAGAAGGTTTCATAAATCATACATTGGTAAATACAAAAACCCATGCCTTTTTTGCATGGCTGTAGACCAAAGCTACATAATTATATTAAACAAACCGGCCAAGTGCAAGTCGGACTCGCGCACGAAGGGTTCCGTACCATTAACTATAAAAATAACCAAAAAATCATGTCTTTTGTATGAGAGCCCCCTTAAATATTTGTTTTATTATTTTTTCAGTATTTGTTGTTATAGCAACAACAGAAATACATCATCTGTGATGATGTGTTAGTAATTTTACCCTTTGGGTACGGAACCCTAAAAACGACAGTCGGTTTCCCTAAAATTGTTAGAAATCAACATAAGAGTAGATATTTTTAGAATTATACAGATAAGATTCCAATTCCAGTCCTACGTTTATCAAAAGAGTATGTATTTATGAAGAAACATATCCCCAGTACGAAACGTCACGTTGTATCAATAAAGGTAAATAAAACCTTGCAAAAATAGAAACAACAAAAATTCATATCCACCCTTCACACGCTCTTCCAACAAAGGATAAAGGCGATACACCGTAATCGCGGACGAATCCATTAGACCTCCGCATTACCGTTTAAAACAACACCCGCTAACAGAATATTTTACATCGCACCGCTTATTTATGCAAATCCAAGACACATTTCACTACACGCTGTATTAATGCTTTTCCATCTTACCTGGACCGTATTAAAATTTATAGAGAGCACACAAGAAGGGTCGGACCGATTGAATGTTTTATGAAACTCCCACGCTCTATCGTAGTGGTTACTTGGGAAAAAACCCGGTCATGTGCGACTCGGACTTGCGCAAAGGGTTCCGAACGAATGTTTTTTACATGTTAGTTTGAAACTATAGACATCTTGTGATATCTGTATTGTTTTAAAACTTTTAGGCTTAGTACTTTTTAAGTCATAATCAGAATGGTAAATTTTCATCAATTTTTCTAGAATCACACACACACACACAACACACAAACTCATCACAGAAATTAATTTATGTACCATATTTCAAATGAATCGGTCGGTAGATTTGGAGAAAATTTACTGTGAGAGACGGACAGACTCACACATGGAGTTATCCATGAGCTATTCTATATGGGTTCCGTATTCCATTCTGAAGTACGGAACCCTAAAAAGACCCCAGGCATTGAATAGTAATACTAATCTGTATCAAGCAGATTATGAAAAGCGAGAAGACTTAGAGTATTCTTTTGAGGCTAAATCTTGATCGGGATCGTGTTCGAGATTACATTGAGTGTTAGAACGAACACTTTCAGATTTGTTTGTGTTCCAACGAACCATTTTATCGGTTGGTAATCTTTTTATGTGTACACATTTTTTGCTTAAGCTTTTGGAAAATTGTGTTGAATGTTGCGGATTTACAGGTGGTATTTTTAAACGGGATTACGTTTGTGGATCTTATTCCTACAACTATACACCCACAGATTTAGTCTTAAAAGGAATGAAAAATGTTTATTTGTGACTGCCACAGGACAAAAAAGACACCAGGCTGAATGTAGCACCTTGTTAAGCAACTGAATTAAGAATCTATAGTTTCTATAGTTCAGAGAAATTTAGTACAAGTTCAGCAAAGTACAACAAAAGAAACAATCAATTCTATCAGTAGTCCCAAAGTCTGTAACTTGCCAAAAACCAATTTGCCAGTAATTTCCCACAGACAACACACAACGGACCTCGATCACTGATTATAGGACAACTTCAATACGTTCCAGACATCAAAGAGCCATAACTATTGATACGAGGGTTTGACTGGCAGTTATCGGAAACACATCGGTCATAGATAATGATGGCCACGACACTTAATTTCGCCATCATCCTAAAATAATTACTCAAGACTGAATGTAAACTGCAAAATCCCCACTTTATATGCGTTGCCTTGTTTGCGTTTTATTACTATTAAATCAGCAAGGGTCGGGTTTAGAAACAATATTGTATACAGGGCGAATGACCTTACGGTTGTCTTTCACTAAATACGGACGTACGGAACTACAATGTTTAATGCTCTTCATTGACAAAGTGATGGGTTTAACTTGCGGTAATAAACAATAGATGGCGTTGAACTAAATTTTGTATTTAGATCGTGAATCGCGCAAGAGAAATTTGCATGGCAGTAACGATTTCATTATACAGTCTGTTTCGAGCATTTGGTTAAACTATCAAGTTTGATGAAGTTATGAAGGTTTGCTACTCTTTCCTCGGAACATCTCAGTTTATTATTAATCTTGGTTCTAAATTAGCTTCGAAAATTAAGTTTAATTAGTGTTCAAGCTTGGAGTTTGCTTTGTAAATTGCTACTAATGATGAAAATTAGTTTGTTGTCTTATTTAACAAGTTTCTTTGGGACAAACTTGCCAAAAACTGCTCTTAAAGTCAAAGGAAAGTTAACTGCTTGGAATAGTCAACATGAGTTTTTCAACAACAAAACACAATATATTAAAAGAATAAATAATTACGTTTGTAAAATAATATTCCATTAGCATACTAACCAAATCATACTAACACACTACATAATTTGATACACATTTACGATTCCAAGAAACCTTACAAGATTTATGTTTTATTTTCTACAAATCTAGTCGACGTTGGCTAGATAAGTCTGGAGGGTGTAAGCCTCAGGGCTTAAAATAAACAACGTCTCAAAGAAGATAAAAAGAAAGCGAAAAGGACTTGACGACATAGAATCGTTTTTATTTGGAATAGCCGCGGCTCGTAATACGTAGTTAGAGGCAATCCATGAATAACTACGCACCATTATTAGCTGTAGTGGGCAGGGGTAAAAGAATACTGGAACGGGCAGACGCGTAGACAGCCAGATTTGTAGGTAGATACGAAATAAAACCTAAACTTTTTTTTTGGCATTTAAGCCGATGGCTCGGATTCGGCTAGGGCCGTGTGATGTCGATTGCGGTGAGGTGATCTAATCTCTTAAACTTTATGGTAGATCTATGTATAATGTTAGTAGCTGATACTTATAAGCATCTCACAAAATTAACTGTCGCGATTTATTTATTATTTATCGTTCATTACAACGGTACAAGTCCAATTACATAAATTAACATAGAATTACAAAAACAAAACAAACATAAAAAGGTACCTAATGTGTGTGAATGTGAAATTGTATACAATTTATGATTATTGGTATTGATTGAAATCATCGGAATAACAAACTAACAACATGGAAAAGTGAACACCCCCACATACTGTCTCTCACAGAACATCTGACATCCACGCATTATTCTTCTCCATTCATCAGAAAACACATCACATTCAGGGTCGGCAGTCAGAAGGGCGTTAAACATTCTTAGAGTACGACATACTGGAGACTCGGCTCCAGCGACAGTTTTAGACGGCGGTGGTGCGAACGGGGTGTGACGGTGGCTCTGACGGTGACCAATTTATTTGCCGGACACAAATAATCGACAGAAAATTCCGTGGAGCTCAGGGCAGTCAATACGTCCCCTTAGGGTTTTAAAAGCAACCATGAGCTGATCAAAGCCTCTTCTCACTTCCAACAAGTTAAAATCCAATATCCCTAGAAGATAATTGGTGGAGTACATGTAGGGGAAGAAATGGATGATACAGCCTTTGAAACGAAAATCTCAGGAAGGTTTTTTGTACTTTCTCAAGCATCAGTGTCTGAGACGCGGTATGGGTGTGCCATGTGCGATATACGCAGGTCATGGGGATGAATGAAGAACATGTCCTGAGGAATTCAAGTATGCATGTGGATGGTTATAAGGGCAGTGGAAAACCAAAGAAACCGTAGATATTTGAAAAATTAAGACTAGAGACGAGTATTACTTTGATTATGATTATGACGGCAAATCTAGACGCATAAAATGAAAAAAAAATAAGGATAAAAACAGATATTCAAAATTCAGAATAATCACTACTAAGAGTTTGAATTAAACCACAAGAATAAATCAGTATGGAATAATTTCAGTATGCAACAAAAATATTTAAAAATATATAGAGGTATGCGGAACAGAGAGTAAAGTCCCGCACACTTCCTCCCTCACTTTCCGTCTTGTGGGAGGATCCTCCTACCAGACGGTTGTTGTGTCTAGTGGCATCTGCCCCAATGGTTGATATTCGGACAGTTGCATATGTTCAAATAGCACGGAGAACTTTGCTTGCGCGATGCAGGATTTCGTTTTAGTTCGTCGTAGATGGCGTTGCAGTTCTTTTTGTTGCCGTACAAATTTCGCATCCTAGTTTTTTTCATGTGGTGGCATTGATGCCGCTAAACATATAATATTTATTAACGCAATGTTGTGTACAATGGACAATTTCAATGAAACACAGTTATATTTATAGCCGTGTTTCATTTTTGTCATATTCCTACGCGATGTCGACAAACTCAATATTTGGAAAGATATTTATAAATAGCTTGGAATTTGTTAAGCAAGTATTCAAAAAGGTTTTTTCGTGATCGAAAACCTTTTAGCCGCTGCTATCCAAGTTATTGTGATTCTTTGTTGTTTTTGCCATTGGGATTGTAGCAGCTATATTTGTTTTACGTAAATGAAGCCTGCGTCTGTGTTTCCGAACGTTTAGAACCCTAATTTCCTCAAAATTAGAGTGAACAGAGTTCTTCTAGGTAAACTCGCTCAATAATCAAGATCTTTTCTCTGGTATCTCTGACCTAGACTAGAGTCAAGAGCAAACCCATAACAAATAAAAAATGAATAAATAAGTGCAAAATTATATGTGATATTGGTCTGATGGTTGTAAGTGCTACTGCTGAGCCCATCCTGGGTACGGTTGCAGGGTCAGGTCAGGTCAAAGTGTAATTTAGGCTTTTCTATCTAGAATTTTCCAGTAGTAGCCCGAAATCTGAATTTGTGTCCGGTCGATATCAATAGGCTTGCTATGTTTCTAAGACTGTGACTTAAACATTCTGGCAACACTGGGTGTACCAGTGCCTAGTCCTTCCAGGCGTGTTTATTTATTTATTTATTTAACAGTTTATGTACACAAATTTAACAAATAAATAAGAAGAAGGGAACAGAAAAATAGGTACAAAGGTGAACCTCATTTCTAAAGAAATCTCTTCCAGCATACCTGCGAAAGGAGAGTCGAATAAAAGATGTAGACATCGTGTGTAAAAGTTATGTTAACATAAAAAGACAAAAAAACTTTAAATATAACATACTATAATAAATATGACTAAAATTAATATCATACTAATACATACTACTTAAATAATACTATAAGAATAATAATAATATATACTTTAAATATGCAACTATGATGGTACCGAAAGGTAGTGTTCTTTCACTCTTCTTTTAAAATCTGGAAGAGTTTTGCATTCCCTAATGTCAGGCGGCAGTGCATTCCACAACCGTACCGCGTTGTAATCTTATGAATGTTATATAATGTTCCAAATATCACACTATCTCCCGCTTTAAGGGAATCTTCTCTTAAACCAAACAGCAAAGTTCAAATACAAATAATCCAATAGCATGTCTCTTTGTAATAGTGTATAAATAATCTGGCGTGTTTTTGTAAATGTTGTGTTTGCCCGTAATTGGCATATATATTAGAATATTACCATAAGACTCAATGTATCTATGTCCATATATGTGCTGTGGGTGAACCTTATAAATAAATAAATAAATAAATAGCAAAACTAAAATCTGTCGAAACTAGAATTTGTTGTTTAATTACAGTATTGCGGTCTACAAACTGTGTTAACGTTCAGAAACTATCGGTAGAAGTTCAGCTAACCAGTAATTGGAAGCAGAGAGAACGATAGAAGGAGATAAGAAATAACATAGCCAAGGAATTCGGGGCATTCAGATAGTAAATTGATCTGTTCCAAGATAACAACTTAACTTACTTATACATTGAGCTTAAATTCTCGACATGTTTCTGTCGAAGTTGGGAACAAACTCGCATCAATATGTTGGAAGTCTTTGATAGCTTCACTTGATAGATGCGTTAAAAATGTCTTTTATCGAATGAGGTGAAGATTTTTGCTGATTTTCTTGTTGTATCAGTTTTTGATGCGATATCAGTTTTCAAATAAGTATGTGAAAGTTTCTTGTATTCAAATATTACGCTCGGACGCTTTTCTCATAATTGTATTTTGTTGTCTTTACAATGTCAAAACGCTGAAGTGAGTTTGTATATAACATTAGGAATCTTTCTAAACTGCGCTCTTTCTATGGTTACAGATTGGTTTACGACAAATAATCTAGTTCTGAATGCGAAGAAAACAAAATGTATAAAGTTTGCCCTGCCCAATGTTAGAAATCGGGGGCCCAATGTCATCTTAAACAATGAAGTGCTTGAAACTGTGGACTCGGCAGTATTTTTGGGCATAACTGTCGATTCAAAACTTCAATGGGGTCCACACATATCAAGCCTATCAGGAAGGCTCACTTCTGCCGCATATGCCGTCAGGAAAGTTAGACAATACACTGACGTTGACACAACTCGGTTAGTATATTTCAGTTATTTTCATAGCGTAATGTCCTACGGTATCTTGCTGTGGGGTAGGGCTGCTGACATACAGAATATATTCGTTTTGCAAAAGCGTGCTGTACGAGCAATATACCAGTTAGGGTTAAGGGTTTCATTAAGAGAACTTTTTAAAGAGATTGGTATTCTCACGGTGGCATCTCAATTCATTTTTGCAAACATTTTATATATTAGGCCAAATATACATTTATATACTAAAACCAGCGATATCCACAATTTTAACACCAGAAACAAGCACAAGCTACATGCTCCTTCCCACCGTCTCCGTAAGATCCAGGGCTCGTTTGTGGGGCTCGGAATTCGTTTTTATAATAAACTACCCCTTTCTTTTCTTGCCTTGCCTTTTAATGCATTTAAAACTAGAGTTAAATCTAACCTTTGTTCTAAAGCATACTTTTCTATCAATGCTTATTTAGACGATAAGAATTGTTGGTCGCAGAGTTGAACGCAAGATATTTGTTATACTTAATGTTCTTTCTATATGATTTAGCTTATAACAGGTTGTATGAGTTCATATAATACATATATATATTATTATCTTTTCTCTGACCGTACTGATCAGTTATCTTTTACTTTTTTCTTTTTAGACATAATCTACTCGTTACAATTGTTTTTTGTATGAGTTGTATTGCAACATATGATGAACTACTGTTGTCCATAGCTGTTTTATATATTATTTTTGCCTGATCAACCGGCAAGTTCGTCATGCTCCCCTAGATGTCACTGCTTGCGGTAGCATCGGGGGTCGGGTTACCTCCTTCCCTCAAACATGGCGAGGGCGGTAATGGCTGATCTTTGCGTTATGCTCGTGAACGAGTGCTGCTTGTGGTGACTGGTCGTCTTGCTGGTCATAGTATTTTTTATTATTGTTGTTGTATTAACGTTAAACTAATGTTTATTATTAGTATTATGTTAGCTCTAGTTCATCACTTGTGGCTCCAGTCACAATCCTATTGTTAGACTATACTGCACGTGTTAGCGGTTGTTATGCCCGGAGGCATAATTAGTTTGGTTTACTTGTTAATGCTTGAGTTTGTCTATTTCTGATGGCTTAATGGAGTGTGCTAGCTACCAAGTGTCAATTAATTTCATTTAATCTTATTTATAGTTTGATTATTTTATTTTCCGTGTCATGTATTGTAAAATACTTTCCATTCTATTGTATAAATTCAAATTTTTAAAAGCTTAACAGACAGATGTGTTGCTGGGGAGTTTGTTGCGCCACTTCTTCTTCCCAGCTACAACACTAGGAAGTGGTGACGGGCGGGCGTTTTGGGGGACTGTCTTTATGTAGAACTTTGACGTTCAAAAAGTGCTGGCACTCAGCCTAATTTAAATAAATGACTTTTGAATTTTGTAATAAGACAAATCAATGACCGGGTCGTCCCAGAAATGGGCTGGATGCAAATAGTTTTTTCATTAAACAGAAATAGTCTCATAAGAATAATACCTGTTACCTACCTACATTAAATTAAGTTATATTATAATACTATATGTAGACTTAAATAAATAAAAAAACTTACTAAAAACAGTGTAAAATATGGCGTCGAAAAATTCCTCAGCATCGCTGGCCACTGATAATGTACTCAAAAGGCTGGCAGCATTGCCACGTTGTATGGCAATGCTTATCCTTTATACAAGGTAAAAGCCAGCCCTTGGGTCACGCGAATCGCGTGTCAATTAAGCGTCTGGACAGATCTTCAAACAAGTTATGAGCACTCGGACTCCACGACTCCAGAGTTTCAACCCCAAAAGGCTCGAAAATATAACCAACGAGGTTATTATATTTCCGCCGCTTGAGGTTCTCCAGCACAGCACGATGAGCTAGGAGGATGGGATGACGCAAGAGTACCTACCTACGGTTGTTTCTCTAAGACCCATACGCGTTGGCTCTATTTACAACTACGTAACTATATTTTACTTACCTATATACTCGTTGTTGTTCCAGCTCGAAGTGTATCCCACACGATCACAACGCTGGAAGTGCCCCTGTGGGCAGACCCGCGGCGCGAGGCTGAGCTGCGGTGCCAGTACATGCGACAACAGCATGAACCTCCGCTGCACTCCGTCAAGTGGTACCGGGACCTGGATGAGATCTTCAGATATACGCCACAGGTGGTGAGTACTTGTAAAGCATTTAATTTGTTGCTAGGTGACGTAAAAGACTTGGTCTTATTAAAATTTTCTAGGCTCTTTTAAGGATCTATTGAAAAAGACACTCCGCATTTCCTCAAACCTTATTAATTGAAACTTGATAATATTTTTAAACAAAAGTACCTATATACACCAGCCGTTGTTAAAAGCCGTAGATAAAACTTTTATTTTGACAAGTAACTTAGTTTTTCGGATGTGTCTTGATATAAGAAAACAAAGCCTGATTTAGAGTCCTTAAGTTTAGCTGGAAAAGCAATTTTGGCCAAAATGCCATGAGTTGTGATAAAACCATTCCAATAACATACCAACGGTATTTCAACTTACAATCTTTTCATAATGGTTTATCACTTTACGTCATAGCATATTTTAACAATTTTGCGAACTAAATAAAAATTAAGATCGTGAAATAATTTTCACAGCAAACGTCCTCCTCGTCACAACCAAACTGAATTTTTAGCAAAAAATCACTTTGTACAAATCGTTTTCCAAGCAAAATAAAACGTTAAAATTAATTAGGTAGTATCAGAGAAACAGTCTCCAATAATAAAACAATTGTGAGTGAAACGGGACAGAAGGCATCATGCGTCGCTAGCTGAGCGTCTGACCACAAACTAGATGGATACAGAAGGCTAGCTTCATACAAATAGCGAAAACACAGGCTTACTAAGGCTTTGGCCAGGGTGAGAAGCTTTCAGAGATGCAAAGGCGCAAAGGATCAGACATCCTAATTAACATTATAAATGCAAAAGTGAGTTTATTACCTCTTGACGCCTTAACGGCTGAAAAGATTTGGATGAAACTTGGCACGCGGGTAGACCATGTATTGGTTTAGGACATAAGATACTTTTCATCTCGGGAATATTTTACTCGGGAAAATTATTGAGTTCCACGTCTAGTACTCGTATAAATACGCCTAGCTAGGCTAGGTTAAGGTGAAAGCGGCCGTCACTGGCCGGCAAATAGCAAAAAACATAAGAAAATTTGAATTTCGCAGGCTACCCTGACGCTTCCACCTTAAGGCATTTTAGCAAGTGCTCGTCTATTGTTTTGAAGTAATACAACAACTTGCTATGTGATGTAGTCACCTACTTGCGCTCGCACCCGCCTTAGTCACCACGTTTTCACTCTGGGCAAGAACATGAGGCCCTAATACACATGCCTGTAACTTACAAAAAAAAGTATGCAAATAGCTTGCATGTCAGCCTATGCCAAGCCAATCAGAACATTTGATTGCATAATGGCATGCAAGATACTTGCATATTTTTGTGCAAGTTACAAGCAAGTGTGTGCCTATAGACACGTTTCACGTACAGCGAGTGCAAGTGCTCTCACGATCGGCATTTGTTTGAGCCGCATGTGTGCGGCTACGTGTGCGTTGTCGTTGGTTGTGTGGGCTGGCCTTCTGCATCTATCTATTCTGTGGCCTCACTCACGGCCGGACGGTCTCGTCAAAAGGATTCGTGTATAATTGTCTGTACGGCTCGTATTGCTCTGTTTAATGTTGCTCCTCTGTATCTCCCCGTGTACTCTTCCGAATTAAAATGTAATGTGGAAATTGGTTGTCCGGGATGCTGATCAAAGCCTTGTGCAATATGGGCAAAACATATGTACGTCTATGGACCTCGTTGTGTACCCGTAATGCAAACCTAGTCCAAAAACGATGGTCCTGAAAAGGCAGACTTATGACTACCTACCAGATATTTTTTGTTCATGTTGCGTATATGTAATTTATTTCGGTTTTAATGGAGCTAAGTTTTATAAAAATAATATGACGTGTTAAGCGGGTGTAATTTTTTTTAAAATATTCTATTCTATTCTATTCTATTCTATTCTATTCTATTCTATTCTATTCTATTCTATTCTATTATATTCTATTCTATTCTATTCTATTCTATTCTATTCTATTCTATTCTATTCTATTCTATTCTATTCTATTCTATTCTATTTAATTTTAAGCCACAGTAAAGAACACCGAAGACTTCCTAACGGGTGGTGGGGTGACCAAGATACCTTAGTTTTGCTTACAGTTGCTTCCTCCTTTATGCTCATAAGAGCAAGGACGATATGATAACGCAAGAGTATTGACACAAGTAATATCCAACACTTGGCACATCCATCTTCCATGGAAATAAAGCCGTGACGTCCGATCTTTTGATATGTCAAGTCAACGACTACATCAACAATTAGAGATAATCTCCTTAAGAATATACTTTGACGTCATGTTCCTGTTCACAATCTCACGTGAACGAGGCTGGGCACAGCTACATCATAAGTATGATAACATCATACCTATAGTGGCAATCATGTCCATTTGTCCAAACTTTGTAATTTTGCTCTTAGAATTTATCATTCAATTAAAACTAAAACGATCATTCAATTCGATAGCCTAAATGCCAAAACCAGTTAATTCAGCGTAAAGTTCTGTTCTATAAGCGGTGCAGCGCTAAATCGTTTGGTAGTGACGCGGCTACATGACGGGTCCCGTTTGTTTGGGTCAGCTCCAGACAGATGGTGGCAGGCAGGCCGATTGCAAATTGAAAATCATTTCGGGAGCGGTCTCGTGTGCTCGGATTTTGTAGGTTTTAAATACGCTTGTTTTGTGGGTAGTTTTTTAGGGAAGCTAACTGAACCAAAAAAATTCTACCGTTGTATTAAGAATGTTTCGCACTTTTCTGGGTTGAAAAGTGTCAGTGTTTAGAAGTAATGTAGTTTTCTTTGATTAGGTAAATACTTTTTTGTAATCGGTACTTCCAGAGACAATCTTTTACAAACATATAAATAACCACGAATTTTTACCTCTTTGTGATAGTTTAAACATCACATCACAATAATATTATGAAGGCTAAAGTGATGATGAAGGTGAAGTGATGATGTGTGTGTGTGTTTGTTACTTCTTCACGCGCAAACGGCTAGACCAATTTTAATAAAATACTTTTTATTCCGGGAGTGTGTACCCTTCGGATAATTTTCGACATTCACGCGGAGTATCTGATAAACCGCGGGTAACACCGGGGTGCTAGTAATGACTAAAACAAAATTTACTATTGAAGATGTAAAACTAAATATCAATTACCTCAATTAAGATTTTTAATTTTAAGATGATTGTTTCATTCGAGAGCTTTTCATTACTTTAACCCGTATTCCTTCAATTATTTATTTCCTCTCAAAAAGTACCCAGTCAACAAAATTTTACCTCCAGTCAGAACTAACATCGATTCGTAAGTTTTAGGAATCCGGACAACAATCGAACATAACAATCAAAAATGAAATTCAACTGGTCATATTCCCGTGACCATAACTTCATTATCACGCACAGATCGGCGTTGTCACAGCGATTAATTAGAGGACCAAAAAAGAACTATTAATAGAAAGAAAGAAAATAGTATTTAATTGCCACAAACAGACATACATAGTTTTATTTTTCTTAAACTAAACCCTAAACGACAGTGTGCATGTGTGTGTAGTGTGTGTGTGCGGTAGTTAATGTGGTGTTGGTATTTATTTCCCTTACTATCATCAGTGTCACAATCACTACATATTATAAAACAAAATCCTTCACCGTGACTGCCCGTCTGTCTGTTCGCGATAAACTCAATACTCAATACTCAATACTTTATTGCATTCCATAATGTGTATACATAACAGTTGGTATGTTAAAACATCGAATCAATTATGGACCCTGTCGGGCACAGCAAAGTTTATTTTAAACTCAAAAACTACTGCACCGATTTTCAAGCGGTTTTCACCAATGGATGGGGTTATTCATGAGAAAGGTTTAGGTGTATAGGTGGTCTCGAAATTCTTACGGGAACGGGAAAAATGGGATATGCGCGTACGAAGTTGCGGACAAAAGCTAGTTTATTATAAATGCGAAAGTTTGGATGGATGGATGTTGTACTCAATCACTCGAGAACGGCTGAAGGGATCTAGATGAAATTTAGAACAGAGATAGATTATAGTCTGGAATAACACATACCGGGTAAAACGGGTGGATAGAAATGATGGGGCGAAATAAAACGTAACTTTGATTGGAATTTTTACGTTATTTAAATATTGTTTAAATGACTGGCCTATTGGTCGAGTGGTTAGTGACCCTGACTGCTAAACCGGAGGTCGTGGGTTCGATTCCCACCCAGGACAAATCTTTGTGTGATGAGCATGATCATTTGATCG
Source organism: Mamestra brassicae (assembly GCA_905163435.1). Taxonomy (NCBI): domain Eukaryota; kingdom Metazoa; phylum Arthropoda; class Insecta; order Lepidoptera; family Noctuidae; genus Mamestra; species Mamestra brassicae. The sequence continues at coordinate 19,255,670 of LR990997.1, read as the reverse complement.
GTGTCTGGGTGTAATTTGTATAATATGTGTGTATTTAGAAATATATAAGTATGTTTATCAGTTGTCTGGTTGCCATAGCACAGGCTCTGCCTAGTTTGGGATCGGATGACCCTGTGTGAGTTGTCCCAAGATTATATTGATTTATTTGATTTATTTGATTTATTTGATTTATTTGATTTATTTGATTTATTTGATTTATTTGATTTATTTGATTTATTTGATTTATTTGATTTATTTGATTTATTTGATTTATTTGATTTATTTGATTTATTTGATTTATTTGATTTATTTGATTTATTTGATTTATTTGATTTATTTGATTTATTTGATTTATTTGATTTATTTGATTTATTTGATTTATTTGATTTATTTGATTTATTTGATTTATTTGATTTATTTGATTTATTTGATTTATTTGATTTATTTGATTTATTTGATTTATTTGATTTATTTGATTTATTTGATTTATTTGATTTATTTGATTTATTTGATTTATTTGATTTATTTGATTTATTTGATTTATTTGATTTATTTGATTTATTTGATTTATTTGATTTATTTGAGATTATATTGTATGAAATCCCAATAAGTTTCGTTTTTATTCACCCCTGCATTTCTATCCACCCCGTTTAACTAGGCATACTTTTTCTCCCGCCATGCAATATGTTCTTTTAGAATAATTTTCGCCTTTCAAACAGGTGAAACCGCGGGTACAAGCTAGTCGAATATAACAATTAAAATGAAATCCAACTGATCAGATCCCCGTGACCATATCTTCATTATCACGCACAGATTGGCATTGTCACACCGATTCGTTTGTGGTCCACTATTAATGTGGTGTTAACGTTCACATAGGGGCAATGAGCTCGTATTTATTGACGCCTCATTTCATATAAATTAGGTTTTGTTTTGTTTATTGGGTCATTCGGTTTAGTGGTTGAAATGTGGTTAGGTGTAAGTGGATGCATGAGTATCATTGTTTATTCTATAGGGAATTAAAAAAATATTTGATTGTTATTTATTATTCTCGCGGTTTTGTTTTTTGATATGTAAATAACATAGTTGTTTTTATGACTTCTGAATGCATTGCAAATAACCGGCCTATTGCGAGTTGGACTTGCAAAAGAACGGTTCCGTACCAAACTTATTTAATGTTATTATTTCGGACGAAAAGATGAATAGGATTGAAGAACTGTTGCTGAAAAATGTTACTATGTTGTTGATATACGACACAATAAACTTTCGAACCGCAAATGTACGTGATAATTAGTAGAGATCTTTAATGTTTGACGATTGCATGAAGTAGTACTGCACGACAAACCAATATTGAAGCCTTTCTCCAGCCAGCAAATCATCAACCAATGTTTAACCTAGTACTCTCTATGCATAAATAAATGTGCGGTCGGGGGACCCCCGTCAGGAACAAAGTTCCATAACAAATACGTTTTTACAAAATTTGAAGGTGTCTGTACAACGTGTGTTGAGGTTATATGATAAAAAGAGACAGGGTCAGAGAGATAGAGAGAAAGAGAGAGAGAGACAAAGAGAGAGAGAGAGAGAAAGTTGCGCACCCGGCTGCGCACTCACTTGATCGTGTCCTCATTTGCTTGTAATAGGCTCGATACACACTCGGCATACGACGATTTCTACTAAATCGCACTACCCGTAAGCTGCGTTAAGGAACTTCGTTCCATAAATCGTAGAGTATGTAATTGATAGAGTATGTACGTAGATGTAGTACGGCAATAACATACGACTGATACCTCGTTGATTTCACTATTTTCCGCTTGACCACCTGTGATTTACTATTTACGTCGTTCCGGAATAATATTCCAACTGAACTCAATGTTTGCGTTAAACCTATCATAGTTTAAGAGAATTAACCAGCACTGTTTTAGCCCCAGGTTATCAGCAATATCATTGTTGTGCGGCTCGGTTTAGAGCCGATCTATATGTGTTTGTTGGGCGTCACTCTCCGGACGGATGCCTGGTTGCTGTCAAAACAAAACCACTGCGGTGCGATCTGACCCGCGCTGAATACGGAAATACTTCAATGTTTTAGTGTATTTTAGAGGTTTGTTTAGGTAGTGTGTATTTTTGGATATGTGTATGGTTGTTTGTTTATTTACTCACTAGTTTTTGCCCGCGTCTTTGTACGTGCTTATCCCATTTTTTCCATCCTCATGAATGTGGCTATCATATACAAAAATAATTTTGCAAATCCGACTAGTATTTCCAGAGATTAACGCGTTCAAACAAACAAACAAACAAACCCTTCGGATTTATTATAATTTTATAAACAGGTATACCTTTTCACGTGGATATCAGTTTTTATGCTCAATTAATTTTATTTCTATTAAGTCGTGTCAATAATATTTGTAGCTAATTTTTATAAACCTCTGCGTAAATAATATTTGCTTTAAGAGCAAACGGAAATGTATATTTTTGAGGTTTTTCGAAACTAAAACTCAAAAGAAGATAATGTTAAACCTCTTATTTTAACTCTGGATTTTTTGTAACGAAAACATAAACAATACTAGATAATAACTTTATTTGAAAAACATTTTTTTTTTGGCAACTAATTATTAGAATCAAACTAGTTAACATGCTTATTTTGTTTTATATTATTTCTACTAATAAATGAATATGGTGCGAATGTCAAATATTGTAGAATTTCCCACTCAAATCTACTAACAGCCAGTTCGAAATTCAAATTCCATTTGCTTTTCTGGGAATACATCGTTAGGTAGCTTTGTGTGTGCCAGTTTTAATTGGCGCGCGCCTATTTTGCGAACAATGTCTGGTATTAATCGAGAGTGCGAAATAGATGCTACTAAAAATATATATATCGGCTCAATCACAATATTTTGTCATTACAAGTATTCAAATAATTAAGATTCATAATTTGATTGTCCAAAAATGAGTAGATTGATTGACTTTTAAGTTTATTACGATGTAAAATTAACGTTAAACAGCATTTTACTATTCCTGTAACTTAAATGTTTCAATACTTAACCTAAAAACTTACACGTGCACGTGGGAGGGGCGAACCCTATAAATACGGCCGCACTGTTGGCGTTCGGGCATCTAGTTCGATCCAGCCCGTCTCTAGTCGTCCTCCCCCCAGCGATGCCCTAAGCCGAGGCCCGTACCCCACAGGGGGTTCCCTTAGCGTGTAGTCGCTTAGTTTGTAAGTTTTTTTATAAGCCCTGGCTAGAGGCTTTAATATTATATTAAGGCCACCACAGGCAAGCCCGGTTAAGCAGTCGACAACCTTATAGGTTGAACTGCGAGACGCCACTCACAAACAGGCGCGCTTGAGTTGCTGGACAGTACGGATCTTTCTGTGACGTCGTTACGCTGTTCGTTGAATAAACGAAGTTTGAAACAAGTAGTGAAGTTTTCTTTTGAAAAACCAAAAATGAGTGATCATGATGACATTTGTGACGTCAGCTATGATGATGTCACACTTTTTAAAAAACACGACGGAGGTACTTTCTCCGTTCTATATATAAATCATATAAAATCATATCAGCCGAACGACGTCCTCTGCTGGACATAGGCCTCCTCCAAGTGTCTCCACAACAACCGGTCCTGTGCGTCTCGCATCCACCGGCTACCCGCGACCCTCACCAGGTCATCGGTTCACTTTATGGGAGGCCTACCAACGCTGCGTCTTCCGGTACGCGGTCGCCACTCCAGGAATTTTCGGCCCCATCGACCATTTGTTCTGCGAGCAATGTGCCCTGCTCACTGCCACTTCAGTTTGGCGATCCTTCGGGCTATGTCGGTAACCTTGGTTCTCTTGCGGTTATCATCATTCCTGATTCGATCATGCAAGGAAACTCCGAGCATTGCCCCGTCTATTGCCCTTTGGGTGACTTTAAGCTACTATCATGACCCTTTTAAGTCGTACGATCCATTCCTAGAAAGGGTTAAGTGCTTAAATTCTCAGAATCACTGCAAAGTTTTATTCGAGCCTGCAGGCTTAGAGTTATTATGAGACATTTTATTTTCACTGACCTTAAGCTTGACAAAGTGACTTTCTCTCAGTTGTAGCAACTGTCAACAGGTCCAAAATGTATGGGCTAATTACACACGAAAAACAAGCTCTGTCTAAAGGTCAGTGGATGGGTGACCATCATAACATACTCACCAAGATTCCTGCGTACCTTAAAAATCACGTTAAGCAGTTGTTCCCGGCTGTCATTTATAGATATTTGACAGTCGTTACGGGTACTTACAATCCAAGAAATGTTATACTTAAAACCAGTCTTGCCATAAGGTATTGTGTTATCCAGTTGTGGAGTTGTGGTTGCGGTTGTGGAGTTCAGATGGGCAATCCTTTCATGTAATGTACTGTTACTAAACGGCTTCTGGATATACCCGAAGCCGACTCCAACTTACTCGTAGATTGGCTAAGGCTGGGCAGAAAGATTGACAAATGTTATCACTAATAGAATATGTCACTTTGTCTGAACCCTCATTTAGTAATAGCAGCTGTGTTACCGTGTGTTTTATTTTTTTTAAGCTTTTCCCTTCATTAGGAATTTTTCCTGTATCGTGGCTGCGTTTACAAACATACAAACTCACATACACTAACAGCCTACCTACCCTTCTGCCTACCCCAAAGTTTTACATAGTTGGTTTCATACAAAAAGAGAATATTTCGATTTTGTATCCGACAGACAGTTATATTAATTTAATCAATAAAAATTGTTGAACAGTACACACTATCCTACGAATTGTTCCACGACAACACAGAAAGTGAAACAGGTCACGGCGGAAACTTTGATTTATACCCGTAATACTAAAGGTACTGATTTATGTCTTGTTGAGATTTAGTATTCAGTTCAGTCTGTGAAAGCAAACAAGGTAAATAAACAGGGGAATGAGAAAGAAGTTTAATAAGACAGAGTCCCTTCTGGAGACGTCTGCGGGCCCGGGGTGCCAATCCAACGTTATTTATCTTGTATTTCTCAGAAATATACTTGGCTTGAACATCTTCAGCCGTGTTCTACGTAACAGTGTTAGTAACGCGTTTTAGATAAAAAATTACCATAAGCATAATACGGCACAAGGTTTTCATATCACAAACAGGAACCACTAATTCGACTATTTTTAAAATGCAAAAGTTCCGATGGATGTTTGTTACTCAATCACGAGTGAACGGCTGAACGGATCTGGATGAAATTTAGCATAGGCACAGATTATAGTTTAGATAGTCTATAGGTTACTTTTTGTCCCGGGAGTATGTTCCCTTGGGATGTTTTCCGACATTCACGCGGGGGAACCCGTTGGCAGAACCTAGTTTGGAAATACATTGAAGTATAATCACGATTCCAGTTTAACTGTGAACTTTCTGGATGATATGTTATACCTGTGGTACTCAGCAATAATATCGTTTGCAATTACTGTGTACTAGAAGTGAAGAAGGAGTACTCTTATCCCGTACTTTCAGAGATAACCGACAGCAAAGAAACATTTACGCAAACTTTTTTCATCATCATCATATCAGCCGAAAGAATGCTGCTGCCCAGTCTCCGGTGAGTCCCTTAGTCTCCTCTAACGACACCCACGGGAAGAGATGGGATGGTGCTAGTGCTTTTACGTCCGACACCATATAGAACAAACAATTTTACCTAGGTACAACATCAGTTCATATTATAGTTTTTCCTCCAATTGTCATACTTAAGCGTGCTTACACGGGTTTTAAGTGTTCCGAATTCCGTAAAACTTTATAATCCCCCTTTTCTCGCCTTATTTTTTCCCTTCGTCTACTCGACACGCCATGACAGCGTGTCCTCTGACGAATCTAATAACCTCATATCTTAAACAGCTTGCTCCAATATTCAGTATAATCTTGCACCCCCACATAGCCCCTAACTTCGTTATTACAATTCTCTTCGCGATACAAAACGATGCTTTTAACGTCTCCATCTAAAAGTCGACGTTTTATTGTTCATATTTACTGCCAACACTTCATTTTTATTCTATTGACTCTTGCCCTTTACCCGTGACCAAAGGTCAAAGTCCTTTGAAGGGTGGACCATTCTCACAGTTATTGTTTCAAGCGATTTTAAGCCCAATCAATATTGATTTACAGCTAAAAATTGTAACTTTGTTTTTACTTTGCGTGCAACAATATCTTAACTAAGTAGTTAAGATTGTTAAAGAAGTTATTAATGTAATTTATGGAAATACTTTTGGTTGTGGTTTCGTCAGATGTTTGTAAGTTAAGAAACTCAATAGAAGTTCATTAAATTAATTATTTATTTATAAAAAACTCAATGCAAAAATAAAACACACTGTACAAATGTGGTTTTTTGTATGAGGAATTTTCAACCAGTCAACCCTTAGCTGGTGGCGAAACAAAACGTGGTAGGTGCAACTTAATAATAGTTATTATCTAGGTAGATATGTTTTGACATGAGTAAAAACTTTTTGACTGACATTCTCCTCGGGCTTCAAGAAAAAGTAATATATCAGTGATAATGATTGTCAAAAATTCCAAAGCGTACCTATACGATTGACATCCGCTAAAAAAATTACGTTGTCAATCCTGAATATTGGGGAATTTGACACTCGTCATCGCCGATGAAGAGTTTTATCTTTTGACAATCAAATTCAAGTGCAAAAACAAATTAAATATCTTTGTTTTTCCTTTTCTTTGCCAGCGGTTACTCCATCTTGTCTGATAGACTCTCATTTGCGATAAGTCTTTCATTTTAGTATGGTGATCTTGTAAGGATTGGCGTAAGGATAGAAATGAAGCAACTGAATGCTGATATAAGACTGACTATTTATTGGGATAACACACCGTTATATATGAGATTACAATAGTCTTAAAGTTACTTGGTTACACTACCACTACACCTTCCCCCTTTGGGAAAAAAAAAAGTGTTATATAAGGTAAAAATTACACTTTTTTTTTTTTTTTTTTTTTTTTTTTTTTTTTTTTTTTTTTTTTTTGCATTTTGAATACATTACAGATTATAAAATTATTACTGAAAGTAAACAATATATAGTAGTTTACATGAATCATGAATTATGAATCTAAGTATACAATGTTCCTAAAACTAACCTTTTATTGCATTATAAATGACAAGCCATTCCATGTCATGTCAGTGATTACAATTTAAAACATTGAAAGGCTTCGTACGGTTTTTATGAACTATGTCCTCTTTTCCTTTATTGACAATTTTCACATTAGGATCCAAGTCCTCTAACACTAAATATGGTCCAAGATATACTGGATCCATTTTATTTTCAGATGGATTCCTTAATAGTACATAGTCGCCTTTCTTATAATATACAGGTTTCAAATTGACATCGTGCTTAGCTTTTCGCTTGAGTTTGCTAGTAAGCAAATTATCGCGAGCGTCTTTTTGTGCTAACTGAAGTCGATATTTTAGCTCTAACGCATAGTTATCGTGGGCGTATAAAGGATCTACGACATTACCCGATAAATTATTCGGTAAGATACATTTCCTACCAAAAACAAGTTCATGAGGTGTATACTTAGTTTCAGTGTGTACCGTATTGTTGTACGCAAAACACCAATATGGTAACCAGCTGCTCCAATATCCTGTTTTATTTTCACAGTTAATTCTAAGGTACGCACCCATAGTTTTATGTGAATTCTCCAATGCTCCTATACTCTCGTGATGGTAAGCTGTTGAGGAGAGTTGATTGATTTTTAAGAGTTGGCATACTGCTTTCATTGTACTGGATAGGAACTCTGTCCCCCGATCAGTGGCGACTTCACGAGGTATGCCAAACCTTAAAATAAAATTATCTACTAAGGCACGCGCTACACTTACCGTATCTTTGTTTTGTAATGGATACGCCTCGGTGAACTTGGTAAGCTCACATTGCAATGTGAGTATGTAGCTGTAGTTATTGACATCTCTGGGCAGTGGCCCCATTATGTCTAGAAATACTTTATCAAATGCTGACTTAGCCGTACTCGTTACTACCATCGGTTGTTTAGTATTTATTGAATATTTCTGTTTGTGACACTGCTCGCATTTAGAAACATACTCTACTATATCTTTATGCATGTTTGGCCAATAATAGTATTTTTTGATATTACTCTCCATTCTCCTGATGCCCGCATGACCACTTGTGGGTAACAAGTGAAAGTCGTTCAATATTACTTTTATGTTATCAACGTTATTTACTCTTTGCACCTTATTTACAATACATATACGAGGTCCCGGCCAACTTTGATATTTTTTTATTTCATTTATAAGACCTGCAATGAATTCTTTATTATTTTCATTTCTCAGTATACATATATTATCGATATTAATTGTCTTACATAAACTTACCAAATCCCTCACCAATTCGTCTCGCGATATTGATGATCGGGATGTTCGGTCTAAGTATATAGTACATTTACTCGGTGCATATAATAATTTATTAAATTTTTGTAACCATATTCCACGTTTTATTAATTTACGCAATTCTCCACTACTAATTAGCAAAATTTCAGTAGAGTGATTTGGTTTTTTAACTATCTCGACCACTCTCGGTTGACTGTTATTCAAATTTATGTTGGTGTTATCAATTAACTCATTGTTACTAATATTTTCGTCATCCGCTGCTTGTAGTTTACGACGTTGAGCTCTTGTTAACACATTTATCCTTGTTCTTTCGTTCATATGTTTTAAATCGTCAGACGACATAATAATGCGTGATAAAGCATCCGCAGCTGTATTTTGTTTTCCTTTTAGATATTCTATATCAAAATTATACTCCTCTAATTGTAACCGGAACTTAAGCAATCTACTTGAGGGGTCACGCATTCCAAACAAATAAACAAGAGGTCTATGGTCGGTCTGTATCTTGAACTTTCTGCCGTATAAATATGGTCGAAAGTACTTGACACTCCATACTATTGCTAAGAGTTCCTTTTCAATGGTAGGATAGTTAATTTCGGCCTTATTTAAACTGCGACTGGCATAAGCTACAGGCCGCCCATCCTTATTACATAGCACTGAACCAATAGCAATCCCTGAAGCATCTGTTTGCAAAATAAATTCACTGCCTTCAGTAAAGTCAGGATATTGTAATACTGGCGGATTTATTAACGCCAATTTCAAATGTTGGAACGCGTTTTCACAGTCTTTTGACCATAAATATGTTACACCTTTTGAACATAACCTATTTAAGGGTTGCGCGACCTCTGCAAAATTCGAAATAAACTTTCTGTAATAATTAGCAAAGGCCACGAAGCGCTTGACTTCATCAACACTTTGTGGCCTTGGATAATTTTCTAAAGCCTTTATTTTTTCCTTATCAGGTTTAATACCGTTTTTTGAAATAACATGACCGAGGTACAAAACTTCTTTTTGTAGGAAATTACACTTTGGTGGGTTTAATTTCAAATTTACATTACGTAATCTGCTGAAGACGTCCATTAAGTTCTGATTATGGGATTTCAAATTTCGACCGAACACCACAAGGTCATCTTGATAGACCAGGCATTTGTCGTAATTTAGACCTGACATCGCTATTGTCATCATCCTACTGAAGCTATTGGGACTAGATTTCAAGCCCATTGGCATTCTTGTCATTTGGTACTGATTTTTCCCAGTTGTAAACGCTGTGCATGGCCTACTGTCTTTTTGCAAATTCGTCTGAAAAAATCCCTGAAATAAGTCAAGATGTGAGAAATACACCGCTCCCGATAAAGAATCCAATATGTCTGATATGTTGGGAAGTGGGAATTTATCGTCCTGTATTTTATCATTTAGTTTACGGTAATCGATTACTACGCGCCATTTTTTTTCCTTAGTAGCGTCAACTTTTTTCGGAACCAATAATAACGGACTAGACCATGCACTCCTGGCTTCTTCTATTATCCCACTTTTTAACATGCTATCAATTTGCTTATCTAATTCTGCCTTTTGGGCGTGGGGTAAACGGTATTGCTTTGTGTAAATGGGGGTACTATTTGGCTTTAGCTCAATAGTTTGCTCATATACTGAAGTGACTGTTAACTTGTCGCCAGGTAAATGAAAGACGTCTGGAAACTTTGCACAAATTTTTTCAATTGACTTTTGTTCCTCGTCATTTAAATGTGTCAAATTGAGTAATGTGAATAATAATTTCACCCGATCCGCGTTTATACTGGGCCTATCAAATTTACAGATAAGGTATTCATTTAAATTATTTGTTTTAATTTGAACTGAATTTAATTTAACTTCTGTATCCCTAGTGTTTAAAATTCGTATCGGAATTTTTCCTTTAATTGGCCTGGACAATGTACTGGCTAGGAAAACTCCTTCGCATAGTTCCTGAGAAGTTACTACACAATCTTCCCTTATATTAGACTGAATATAATGTATTGATTCGCAACGCTTAGGTACAATAATGTATGAATCACTTGAGGGTGTCAAGTAATCAACCCGTAATGTAACCCGTTCGTTCCGTTCTGTTACTAATTCTAAACTGTTTAACTCATAATTTATAAGTGCACGATATTTTTTAAGAAAATCCTGTCCTAAAATTCCCTGCGTTTTGCAAGGCAGGCTTTTAAATATAAAAAATTTATGCGTAAAAATGTTCCCCTTATACTTTAACTCTAAATAGCAATACCCTTCCGAAAAAATATCTCCTCCGATACCTTTGACCGTAATGTTCTCTTTATGGGAAGGTATTTGTAAACGTTTCACTGAATCGGATTTGATAGCTGAAATCGATGCTCCAGTGTCTATAAGTAAGTCATGTCCACATTTGTCGATCAAGAATGAAACTTTGTTTAAACTGCTACATGATAACATAAACTCAGTCCCGAAAAAATGATTCAGCGTTTCCTTATTGGGACTTGCTTGTTCCGTGGTATCTGGATCATTGCCCTCTGTTGTCACGAGATTCATGTTACCCTGAGTGGAATGATTTTCTGCACGATTTTCCGAATAATTTCCGTTAGCGTAATAATTACTTCCACGATGATTACCTCTTGAGTACGGTACCTGGGATCGCTGAGCAGGCGTGCGCCGGTACGTATTATGCGTGCGTCCTCTGGAGTTGGGTTGATAGCCTCGACCTCCTCTGTACTGGCCACGTTGAGGTCTCCTCCCTGTGTTGAAACGATAACTGGAGTTATACATACCTATCATCTCCCCCGTAGCGGATTGAATTTCTTCATCTTGCGCCGCCTGGACTGCTTCTGTCAAGGAATCGAAGTTTCGCGCAGCGATTATAGTACTTAGCCGACGATCTCGCAGCCCGTCGGCAAACCTTTTTATTGCCAATTTCTCATTAAGAGGTCGCAAAACATTATAGTTGTTAGGGTTTCCATCTGCCTGCGAGATAGTCAGGTCTATAAACAAGTCTGAAATTTCCTTTCCAAAGTCAAGAACCGTTTTATTTTCCTGTTGAGCACGCTGTAGCTTTGTTTGTAAAGCCACATAACTTTTGCGGGGTAATAATAATCGTCGCATGTCCTTTACAAGCTCATCGACAGTATCATATTTCGGTAGTAATTTTAGCTTTGCCTGCTGCGATAATCGGCTTTTCAGTATGAACATTATTAATTTATTTTTACATTCGGGTTTTGTTAGCACTGAGTCATAATATTCTATAGACTCAATTAATTGCTTTGTATTCTTATCTTCATCCGTCATGACAGGGAATAGGCTTAAAGCTGTTTTTAAATCAAAATTATCTCCCGCCATTGTTTGTGTTTCAAGCAAAGATTTCTTAGTCCCAGACTGATCGATACACAAAGAAAGGACTTCCGTAAATAAATTGTCAAATTCTTCACAAATTTTGGTAATTAAGGAAACTTCTTCTTTCGAGTATTTACCTAATTGCGATTTATATGTCTCTAAAAACTTATTATATTTTAATAGCACTATATCTGCTTCGCTTCTTTTTATCTCTATTACTTTACCTACTCTACGACCGGGACCGATTTTAATAAGGTACGTTCTTATAACTTTTAATTCATTTAAAATTATCGCCAATTCCTCTGCCATAACACATAATTATCTTCTAAATAAACTAGCGTTAAACATTATAATGTGCATTAATATTCATAACCATGCACATAAATATACTAATACAAAATATGTTGTTATACCGTATCTAAAAGAAAAGTGTAATACATAATATTCATATATCTATAGCATAGCAACGTTAAGCACAACTAAATAGACAGTATAGTACTCATTACTAAACATTTCCTTTAAATACGGTCACATTGAGCCCCTTACAATTTATGCACTGCATATTCGCATCACTTTACGCACTGGGATATGGGTAATCTTTGCACTCCGCACAAATCACGGCACCAACACTAACACTTCTTCTTCACCTCATACTACACTGTCTGGTTTGATCTCGTGTCTGCGCAGGATACTCGCATAGCGCGTCAGCCTTATCTCATCCAATCTCCTTAGTATTTGCTTGTCATGGCACCTTTTTGCCAATTTATACACGACTATGATAATTCCAAACACCAACGTAGTACATATGATGATAAGTAAAATATTTGTCGTTTCGTGTTGCTGAACTTGTTGTGTACTAGCTGTATTTTGGCCCCCGCTCTGAGCAATTACAACTTCCTCCTTTGAGTTGGTGCCTCCCATTTTTGAAGATAGATAATACTTTCAAGACCGAGTTTTTGATTAAATTGTCGCGACAGTTGCACACAGTGTCTAGCTTCTGAGTAATAACACATCTTGGTAAATTGAATAATGAATAATTACATTCAAAAGTCACTGGTCCTGATAGATGTTTACATAACTTAGTCCTTATTGGGACGCGCGAACGCACTCGTGCAGACTTCGGGTGTCACGGTCGCCATGTAAGGATTGGCGTAAGGATAGAAATGAAGCAACTGAATGCTGATATAAGACTGACTATTTATTGGGATAACACACCGTTATATATGAGATTACAATAGTCTTAAAGTTACTTGGTTACACTACCACTACAATCTAGGTGGTCTAGGCACTCAGAACTATGAACCGGTGAACTTCGTTACACCTAAAATAATTTCACTGGAACACACTTTTTCCTAAACCTTTTACGGGCTTGACTGGTTTGAGCCTAGATCTTATAGGTCGGACCGGAATGTTTTGCTAGACAAGAGCAAGGCAAATTAAGTTTTGTTTAGGTGCATAAATGTGTAAGGTATTGGACGTAAAAGAATAGTGGGTATTGTAAGAGGCGACTAAGAGACTCACCAAAGAATGGGCAGCAGCATTCTCTGTGGTTCTGTGCATTGCAACAGCAGCACTGCGATCGTCAACCCGCCTCCCAAGCGTGCCGATCACTGCTGCCTAAATCCAGCAGTGGACGTCTTTTGGCTGATATGGAGTTTCTTGTCCGTTCTTCTTCATAAGAATCTACCTTTCCGAATAGACAGTAGAGTCACTTTATTAATGTAATATTATTATTTTACTGAACTGTAAATGTTGACGTTCAAAAGTGCCGTTTAATGGCCTAATTGAAATAAACGTTTTGACTTTGACTTTGACTTGACTTTGACTATGATGATGATATGATGACATAAATGTGTGAAGATAGATTGTCTTCATCTATCCATTTGTTCTACAATATTATAACTTAAAAACAACACCTACCCAAACCTAATTAGTTTTTTACCAAATTCCAGAACAATGTGTCCTTACTTCCTGAAAAAAGATCTCACAAAACTTGAAGATTAATATCCTCAGCTAATTGAATAAAGTTCGCCTCTACAGGCATCAAATTAAAAACTGTTCCTTTTATCTCCGTAATAAAAGAATCGCCGTGAATGGAGCGATTCGAGTAAAAATCTTCAATTGTGTGGTTAGATGAATGTTTATTACGATAATTTAATTAATTGAAATTGGTGCTGGTAATTAATGAATTGAACAGTGGTTTCGGATTCGTTGTTTTGTAAAGGGAGCTGTTTTTGTAGGTGCTTGTTTTATTAATGCACATATGGTTGGCGCCAAATAAACTTGCAATTGTGACCATTGACCTACCTACATGTTTTGACATTCTAAATTCCAAAATACGGAAAAAATACATAAATTTGACCTGAATCATCTATCGAGATTCTTTATATACATTTTTTAGTAATGAACAACCATTCATAATTTATTTTTGCGTACCTATGAAGAGATGTAAGGGAAAGGTCAATGTCCTTTATTGCAAATTTATCTGGTGCCAACCATAGTTTATGTGGTTTTGTTTGGAAGAGAAAAGAGAAAGTAAGAGTGAAACCGCGGCTAATTGGAAGAATCATAGCAGTGTAAATTGATCAAAGCCGTTTTTCTTAATTACTTTGTTAATTTTGGTTTTATGCATCTATCTATCTAAGCATAAGCAAATAAAACTGAAAAAAAACAATAATAAGTACTAATTATGTTACTATTTTTTTTTCTGTTTGTGCTCTGCACCACCTTTAAAGTCGACGACGAATAGAAAATATCTAAGTACAGTACAATGTATTTTAATTATGCATAACGTTATAATGCTGCGTCTCCCGTGCCGCGTGTGTTAACCGCACTAAATAAGCTCTTGGAGGCCAACCCGGACTGCGATCTGTTCGCTGACAAATTCGCCAATTTAATGTTAATATGTCTACATTACTTCGAAAATAATAGTAGATAGTTTAAGTTTTTGTTAGTTATGCCTTGATTTATGTAATTGGTGTTGTACGCCGTGTAAATCAAATAAATAAATAAATAAAAATAATATAAATAAATGATATTATTTTTGAGGTAGGTACGCTAATTTTCAGAATGAACAATTTTAAAGGCTCTAGAAAAAGTGAAATTCTGACAGCGTAATGATTGTGGAATACATTTATGGGGTTGACTTGCACAAAATGCGAAGTGGTCAATTCTAGTGAGCTCGCGTGTAAGTGGACCTCGGTCTCTAGACAGTGTCATACTACAGGCAATAGCAATTGTCGGAATGCCGAAATATGTGAAATTTACTACGTGACATGCTGATATCAATCCTAATATAAAATCCCATTAAAATTGATGGGCTAATTTTAACACAGCGCGCAGCATTCAGTACGTCAAACCAAAGATATCCAAGCAAAAAAAAAAACACTGATTTAAGTGATTTTATATATTAAATATATTATTATAATTGTCAACATTCTTAGTGTATTGTAGTTAGCTGATTTATTTTCTTGTAAGTGTGTAATGCGTTTTTCTTATTATTTTTATAGTATTGTCCTTTTTTTGGTGGTCTGAATGATTTCTAAAAGTTTGTACGTCTATTTTAATGGAATTTTATATAAAATACTTCCGTTACTGACTGAAAGACAACGCACAGCCAAAAATACGGTCGTAGAAAGCTGAAATTTGGCATGCAGGTTACTCGGGGAATGTAAAAGAGGATTTCCCGAAATTCCAACGGGAACTTGAAAAATAAACGTGTGCGCTTTGGACGCCCGACAGAAGTGATAACTTAAACTAATCTAAATTGAACTATTTAATATGGGAAGCGTCTGTCCGAAATACGACTAGCGCTGTGTCGGTTAGAGTGAGAGAGGAAGAGCCTGCCTACCGCTGCCGTATGCGTGAGAGAAAGGGAAGCCAGACAGACTGGCGCCGTAACGCGTTACGTTACGAAGCCGTTTACCCTCCCATAAGAAGTTATCACTACAAAAACGGTATATGCGCGTACGATGTCGTGGGCAAAAGCTATTAGAATAGGTGAAACATAATAAAACACATTTTTTCTAATCAGACACAACACGACAACAAAAGACAAGAAACGACAGTAATAATAATAATAAGTAATTAAAATAATGTCACTCTGCACAGAGGCTCTTTACTACGATTGCTGAACAAAGATTCTTATAAAGTTCGTATACTTTTATGTTCTTTGACTTCATCATTGATATCTGGATGTCAAAAAAAAAAAATAAAAAGAGTTTATTCACAGTAATACATTGCTAACAATATAATTATTATTACCTCTGCCAAACTACAAAGCAATTTGATGGCATATGTAGCTCATTTTCTTTAGCACACAGTTTTTTTTTAAACATGCTTTTCAATAAAAAATATACTAAAGTATTCACAGAAACTTTTATCAAAAGAAAAACAAAAAGTTTGAAACTCTTTTAAAAATGCACGAAACAAGAAGGTTTTCTCTCGAATCCTTAAAAGATATAACAACTTAATGCCAACACTTAGTACGAAAATTATCTTAGAATATCCCCTCGAGACGGCGAGGTATTTAAGCCATAATATCGCTTACGCACATAATATTTTAAGCTCAGCAGAGCGCGGCGCAGTATTCATAAAACTCGGTAAGCCTTGAAGAATTGACGTCGTTTCTCATCGGGTTACCTTTGACTTGCACTCGGGGTCTTAAGGTGGCGGTAGACGAAACTATTCCGCAGCTTTGTAGTTTGTTATATTTTGTGGAATGAGAAATAATTTTCGGGATTTTCCTCCTTACTTAAGATAGTTTTTTTTTAAACTTAATTGTCGCAAGTAATTTATTTATTTGTGAAGGGACTTAGTGTTTATTTTTATACACGACTAGTGGTCCGCCCCGGCTTCACCCGGATGTATTTTTTTTCATAAGAACCTTTTCCTGACAGTAACAAACACAACAAAAAAAGAATTAGCGAAATTGGTCCAGCCGTTCACGCGTGATGCCGTGACCAAGGGAAATAGGGATTCATTTTTATATATATAGATAGATTACTGACAATTTTATTCGGTTATTCTGAAAAATCACTAATAATTACTTACGTTAAACTAACATTCTTAATTGTAGGCAGTAATAGTATAAAGAACAAGACCGGCCAGAATACGAGTCAATGATTTTCATGGAGATTTAAGTGAGACATTTAAAAATAGATGAATGTTTTAATTAATACTTAACTAACTATATACACTAGTAATAAAAATTAAAACTCCTAACTAAATTAACCTTAAACTATGGCGTCAAAAAATTCATCCGCATCGCTGTCGACTGGAAGTGTACCCAAAGGAGTGGCGGTATTGCCACGTTGTATGGCAATGCTTATTCTTTGACCAAGGTAAAAGCCAGCCCTTGAGTCACGTGATGATGAATGGACTCAATATTTCAACATGCTTTTCGCAATACCCCAACCTTGATCTTAGAAGTTACTACGCAAAGCAAAAAGATAACAACAATACAATCAATACACTCCACCAATTCACAACAAAACTTCCTTTAACAATAACCGCGCTCAATCCTGCAGAGTTAAATTAATCTCTGCACGCGTCATTTGCAGTGCAGAGTCGTGTCACAGTGTCTGAACGTTTTTGTGCTTATTACTCGCGACTTACACTCTCGTGACAAATGGACGCAAAGCCAACAAAATGCGCGCAAACCCTGACTTATTAGAGGCACGAAATAATTCACACTTTCACGGGTATTTCGGACTAATTCTGCGTCGTTTAGACGAAAATTTCAGTCTGGTTTTAAGATTTTTGGGGTTTTGGGTCACGTTATCTTATTATACTACGAATGTTTAAACAGAATAATGAGATACGGTAAATATCGTTTGAAGTTCACCTTAGCAGAGGAGGTTTATAACCCAGTAACCATGTGATAGTCGATGGATAGTTGTACCATAACATCTGGGATATGAAAAACATTCAAATCATCTCGAATTTCTCGACATTTTGACATGAATTGTTGCTGAGATAATATTGCAACTTGAATTTGAACTCATTTTAAGTTCGAGAATTTTTTTGGCCTTATTAGAAGGAAACAAAATACTTATAGCCCGGTCAAGTTAGACATGCTAGGTTACATTAATTCGCATTAAGCTGAAAATTTGTACAAATGTTAAGAACACCATTATTATTAAAATGTGAAAAATCCCAATCTATCCAACATTTGCAAAAAAATACAGGGTCAAAGTTCGTAAATATATGTTACGTTTTTCAACCAAACGGTAAGATTTTAGCTCTATGCGAATTATTGTAACCTTACCCCAATTAAATGAGCAAACTTGACCGGACTATTATTATCTCAGAATTCGAGTCGAATTATATCGTAAATGTATGTACCGTGGATCATTTAACAAGGCAAACAGTAGAGTAAGCATTCAGATAGCGTGCAAAATTTTGCTGGTTTTACTCTTATCTAAGCAGAGAGTCGCAGGGCGATCCCCGGCCACCGTAGACACGGGCCTGCGGTCGGCGAGCGTTGGGTGGCTCGCTGTCCGATCACCACCAGGCCCAGGTCGATGACGCGTTGTGTTTCACGCGCGCCTCAAAGAGACGTCAGCATAGAAGACGGGGCCCGCTAGGGCCAGAGCCTGCCAGGGTTGCGGAATTTGTTCGAAAGAGTCACCGCGGCCCTGGAACACATAGGGCTTTAGAAGGAACACGGATGGGTTTTAGTCAGTAAGAGTTTGACACGCCCTTCCACTCTACCCAGAGCAGAAGAAGTCATTTGATGATTGCCCATCCTTAGAAAAAAAAAAATTAAAGCGTGTAAAATTTTGCCACTTTTACTCTTATGTTTATCAATCAATCGATCAATTATTTTGTTAAACATAGGAATGGTAACAAATGGTATATTGTCTAATATATATGGGCTATATTTTACCAATATATGGCGTACAAAATTTACATAAACAAGCAATTACAATTACAGTTTCAAGTCAGGTGACATGTAAGATTACATTAAACAAATAATTCAATTTAAAACATGTCAGTTAGGTAAACGGGTCATTTATAAGCTTAGATAAATAAACACATTCATAATTAATCAATAAATAAAATCAAAAGTGTTTAATTAGCAAGTCTGAATCGACATAATCTATTTATCAGTAGTAAACCCCAGTGATGGAGTAGTACATGTAAAATAAATTTAAACAGGAACCCAGACACTCTTTGTTTCTAATAGCTGCTGGTATACTATTATATATTTTTGGGGCCATACCTAGCACACTTGTTTAAGTCCCATAAAATGGAAGGAAAATTAGTGGAATAATTAATTGGCATTATAATTAACAAAACAACCATCCATAACACTATGCAAGCAATTTAATTAATGGCACTTCAACACCCGATCTGCCAGCCCAATCGCGTATCCGCCAGTTAAATGGGGCGCATGATAAGGAGCCATCCGTCGCGCCATTAGACGCTCCGCAGATTAGCCGCCGCTTTGAGCTGCCATCCAGTTTAGACAGCGCTGTGTTTATTAATAGGTCTTAAACAGAGCTATTAATAAACATGATATCGAAGAATACGATGAAAAAGGTCTTAAATTGAACTTTAAGGGGTATCGTAACGTATTATAGGGGTAAATAGTATTCACATGCAGGCCATGTTTTTCCCGTATTCTACATTCAAAACTGTTTATTCGCAGAACCGTGATTGATCTACAAACATCCAAATATCTTCACATACGGACTTTATCGTTTACAATCATCATCTGCCTAGCCTTTTTCCCAATTATAGTGTGATTCTCCACAACCCATTAACTGGGTAACACGGTACTCCTTGGCAGGACTGGTGTCAGATTTTCTGGCTTCTGACTATCCGTAACGACTGCTAAAGATCTACAATAACAGCGGGACCAGGCTTAACGTGTTTTCCGAGGCACGGAAGAGTCTCGGTATTTTAAGATGGTCACCCATCCACAGACTAACATCGGCAAGCGTTGCTTAACCTTGAAGATCGACCCGTGTGGCTGCTATTATTTAGCCACGAGTTCCTCACTTTATCGTTTACAATATAATATGAAAAATAAGGATTGTAGGATGTTCATTGACCTGGCTCAGTAATATAAAGTTCAAATATGTCGTTTGAATAGTAGCCAATTGCTTCTATTCAAGCTATTGTTGATTTGATTCTTGAATGAAATATATTCTAAGGCCTAACAAGAAATTCAAAAAAGTCACAATCCAGGAGAAATTAAAGATTGAAGTTTATCTAGACTAAACCGCATAATTATTTAGTAGACTATGTATGACTCGCTCGTGTACTCTTAATACAGTTAGAGGGGAACACACATGTCTCTATAAACTTGAAACAACTGACAGAATTTCGTAAATTTAGTTATATTTGTCGTTAGTAAGCTAACGAGCAATCAAAGGGGGCAATTTCACTCATTTTTAAGCAACGCTCGCATTACAAAAATATTTGGAAATTGAGGTATTTTTGACACATTGCGACTGACATCCGAATGCGAACGTTGCTTTAAAATGAGTAGAATTAGTACTCTGTACTTCGTTTCGATGCAAGACTCCAAACAATCCATAGGAATAGATATTATAATGCCAAAGTAACTGTGTTTGTCCGTCGGTTTGTCCATTTGTAACCTGTTCACGGCTTAGAGACTGAACAGATTTGAATGAAGCTTGGCACTCGGGTAGACCATGTCCAAGAATAGGACATGGCATTTTTACCCCGCGAGGTTCTTCCTTTGTAATGATTATTTACTTTCACAAAGAAATCCGTCATAAAGTCAAAATATGAAAACAAACAAAAGAACCTACACTATTTTTCAAACTGGACTATTTTCCTCAATAAAGAACAGGAGACAGGAAACATCTCCGAAATAAACATTTCTTGAAAAATGACTCCCCTAGTTTTTGGAAGACTAGCGGAAGCACAGCACTGATTTGAATAAATATGTCATTGCTCCTATAAATATGTATGTTTTGAGAGCAAGGCCAGACGGCTTGTGGGCCTAAGATTCTGTGTATGCATGTGTGGGCACGCCTTAGACTTGCAGAGTGGAAACAATAGTAAAGGGGGTGATAGACTGATTTTCGTCGATGAGTCATTTATTTTATCTGCCCATTATGTAGCAACCTGGACGTGGATAGCTCTATAATTTGCCTCATTTTAATCCTGGAATGTGTAGGTAGTAGTGCACATTGAGCATGAGAGAAGATGCGGTTGGTTTCCCTGGGACAACTGCACAATTGTGCTGCGAAAACTTGTGTTTCATTGGAGTTTTTAAAACATGCTTTTCTATCCATTTATGAAAATTAAGTTAGCTAATGTCCGACGGTGGAATATTTTCATGAAAGTTTTCCTCGCCGATGGAAAGACACTCCAAAGTGTATTGTCCGGTTTTATTCTTTATGGTGTGGCCGGCACAACGATAGTCACTCAAACCCTTGCAAAGTGGTTTTACCTGGATGGAATAACCGAAGGGTAGAATTTGTGTTTCAAACTATTATTGAACAGACCTCCTTTCTGTCGTTTATGGCCCAAAACATGCAGCTAGCTGACCAGCAATTGACCTTTACGTCGCCGTATTGTCCAGTACAGTCACTATGTCATGCTCTGAGACATGGCTGCACACGACACAGTTCAAAGTTAACAATACGCCCGGAATCGCCAGTCGAGTTAGTCTATTATCACCCTAAGATGTCAAGACGGCTATACGCGTGTAAGTTCACAGGTGTAGTGGCCTCTTGTGACGTGTCCACGTTAATATTATATGGATAACATTCCTGTTTCTGTTAGCTACGTATGTTCTGAAGAACATGACATAATTATCACGCTTGGGATTAGTTGAGATTCAAAAGGAATTTTGAATTTTTGATGATGATATTTTGGTAAAAATATGGTGTAACCACGGAGACCGAGTTACAATAATGCTCGTCCCTAACATGCCTGGACTACTCTACAGTTTTATTTTTTTGGCAGAAAAAGAGTTTGGAAATCTACTAAAAATGTACTATTTTATCTAGGAAGATAAGTACTGGTGCTGCCTCGGAAAGCACGTTAAGCCGTTGGTCCCGGCTGTCATTTGTAGATCTTTGGCAGTCGTTACGGATAGTCAGAAGCCAGATAATCTGACACCAGTCTTGCCAAAGAGTACCATGTTACCCAATTAATGAGTTGTGGAGGTCTGGTAGGCAGCCGCTCCACGTAAAATACTGGTATTCAGCTGAATCCGGTTTACTGAAATCCGACTCCAATATAATTGGGAAAAGGCTAGGCAGATGATGATAATAAGTACCGGTAGCTTCTCTTCTCTAAAATCAAATCGTAAAAACTGCTAATGCAGTTATTACGATTTGATCTAGGGCATATTCATCAATTGAATTTATCAGCCAGATAGTTTGTAAATTGCAGTATTCTTTAAATCTTACGACAAACGCACACTCTCGGCTGTGTGCGTTTGTCGTAGTAGTTGTTTTAATCTTATAAATTCAAATTTAAAATATATTACTTCACATAGGCCTACATGGACACTTATTCAAAGTCAAAAACAAATGCATGGTTCTTATTGATCGTTTCCTATGGAGCAGGACAGGCTTACTCGTATAGACAAACAAAAAGTTATTTCATTAACATCAAGAACGCCATTCTTTCACTCCACTTCACTTCTGTAATTATTTTGTAAATAAACTTTATTATTATTATTTCCTTTATTCATTTGTATATACATATAAATTACATTTTTAAATATTAAAATACAGAGATATAAAAATATTTAAAAATATAAAAAATAGTAGCCCACCGGTATCGGGAACAGGGTCCAAGGGACCGGTGGTCAGGGCCCCTGAGAGAGGAACCTCCTAACTATGCGTGCCGTGTCCAGGAGTACTGCTTTCTGGATCAAGCCCTTGATCTTTAATTATTATTATTATTACTGAATCCACTTCTTACAGCTGTTTGCTTTTTTGGCCTAATGCCTAATAAAACTATCTCCTAGCGTTTGCCTTAATTTGACTCGCCAGACCGAATTTGGTTTTGAATACCTGATCACAGCTACCTCTCCAAATAATAATAATTGAGCAACAAGAAACAAATAACTAGCCTTGGATTCTGTTACGCGATAAAGTTTAAAGCAGTTTTTCGCCTTGTTTACATTTCATTCATTCATTACAAAAAAGAAAAGGTACCTACAAAAAACTTTTATTATAATATCCATAAAATTACTCTAGTAAGGAATAATATTAGTACTGGAGGCTATTGTAGTAGCTCAAGAGTTCCCAAAGATACGCGTGGGCGACCTGGAATTAAAATAAAACATTCGCTTTGAATTTTCGTTGAGGATCTTTTTGTTTTATTATAATAAGATTTTATTACAATATACAATAAAGAAATGTACGCGAAAATGAGAAATGAAATTATATTTTAGCGGCTAAACTACCGACGAATGTTTGCATTAGGGAAACATTATTGAGCTCATGGTCACAAAATACGAATTGGAAGCCTATGAGGCCTATCACGATATGGAATACATCTGAGGGCAAATTCAACTAAATTTTAGCCACATTTGTGTTCGCATGTCAGTCACAATATGTCAAAAATTTACGGAAACTGACGCGAAAAATGAGTAGAATTGGCACTCTCATAGCATATTAGGCTACGCCGTAGGACATTGACCTACGCCGTAGCACATAGAGCTACGTGGTAGCACATTGAGCTACGCCGAAGCACATTGAGCTACGCCGTAGCACATTGACCTACGCCGTAATACATTGGGCTACGTGATAATGCATCGTGGTAAATACACGGATACGTGATTTTAAATACGTAGTTCAATTAATCAAGTAAAACCTTCTAGAATATTCGTGTGATAAAATTACGCTGTTGCAAAATATCATCTTTAGTTCTAACTTCATTTGCAAATTCAAATGCGCTACTACACTTCGCCATGAAAACCTACTTAACTGAAAATAATTCCATTACACGGGTATAATCTACAAAATTATAGTAACAGTTTAATCTAGCACTTCATCATGCTTAAGAGGATTCCGCAGTAACTTCTCTGTATTACTTTGTGCAAATATAAGTTTGAATAGATGCAACTCTCTTGTGTACAGTACTGAGTCTCATTATTTTGTGAAAACCATGCATTTTGGAGTTATATTGTCGGATTTATTTTAAAGCACCGGTGTGTGTTGTAATGGTATTACCAAACGAAGTACGTTATTTACTATTTATCTAGCCTCTGAAAATCTGATGTTTACAGGGAGGTACAAAACAGCATTATTAAGAAAAAGCATAATATCAATAAGGCCCGTTATCTATAAAAAATATCTCATGCCTACAAAGATGAATCATCACTACATATTATAAAACAAAGTCCCTCGCCGCGTCTGTCATTCTGTTTGTTTGCGATAAACTCAAAAACTACTGAACGGATTTTCATGCGGTTTTCTCCAATGAATTATACACTTTAACCTTTCTCATGAATAACTCCATGTTAAGGTGTTAAGGTGTATGATTCGTCCCAAAATTCCTAAGGGAACTGGAAAAATGGGATATGCGCGTACGAAGTCGCAGGCGAAAGCTAGTTGTAAAACGAGGCTAACATCCTTACTAATAGATAAATGTAAAATATTGTTTTGAATTATATAAGTTTAAAATGTTATATTAATTTACTATATTTTATTTCAAATTTCGTTATGTTCCTTGTTGTAAGCATATAAACCAATCGTCTGTAAAAATATGGAATTCAGTTTGTTGTTTTGTAGTTTAAGTAGGAAGGATGGATCATCATAACTGTACTCTTTTATTTTATTTGGTTGTATAATTGAGTAGATATAAATATTTTTTACTTTTGCATGCCTTAAGGTAATATGTTGAAACTGCTTTTACAATGTTGACATTTTATATTTTGTAATGAGTACTCATTGCAAAATAAATGATTTCTGATTTCTGATATTTTTTATCGTTGGTATAATTTTCGACGTTCACCCGGGCTGAGCCGCAGGCGGCAGCTAGTATCTCATATTCCAGAAAAAAAGTGAAACTACAGAGTTACTATGCATTAATAATAATATAGTATGGCTACAGGCATCTTCTGTTGGTTACACTGATTTAATAATATTCGAACTACGATAGCATTTTCATCAGGCAATAACTGCGAAGACTTATTTAATGCTCCATCAGAATATAATATAATAGAAGTAATTTACCAGAACGTGTAGGATGTCCTGGTAACACGTTCTGGTAAATTACTTCTGGAAAATTTTCCCTTCACATATTTTTATTTTGCCCTGTCATATTAACTGTTTATTTCATCTACACATCTTTCAAATTCTTTCCAATCTCCATGACAAGAAACACAAAAAAAAAACATCTTCAAAAGCTATATCCGGATGAATAGCAAATAATCCCACGTCCCATCATATTTAACTGGTGCCAGGAATAGAATTTCGTACCCAACAAAAAGCAGGATCTCACACAAGTAACTAAGGAAAACATATCCGTGAGTACCTCGTAATCCTCGACACAGTGAACATCGTAGAAACCAACGTTTTAATAATATATTCTTAGCACGTCTGTCGGTGTGTGGTGTAAGTTCCTATTTGAAATATAAGGCAGGTTGTACAGCGATAAATGTGTGTTCAGAGGAATGTGGAGCACGGGACTGGCCTTAGGTAATGTGCAGTGTTGCATCGTCAACGAGAGGAATGTTTGGGAAACAAAGGATGAAGTGAAATGGTGGGTGAATTTTAGAATTTGGGAATAAACACTAACAATATTATTAAAAAAACATCGAACTGTTTAACACAGCTATAAAGCAGGTTCTTAATTCAAAGAGGTTTTAAAGTTCTTTAGAGAATTTGAGTTTAAAATCTGTTAGTCAGCATTAGAACTAATGTACCAAATACGGATAGATTTTTTTCTTAGGTGATTTATTTAAAAGTAATAACTTACAAACTCGTAATGAAATGACCATTCACATTTCACATACACATAACTGGCAAAATAGGCTGTACTTAGATATCTGTTCCATTCTCGTTTTTAAGGAATGTTCACATCGCAGTTGCAATTTGTCAAAAAATCGCTAATAGAAAATTGTTTTGACAACAACTTCCACTGAGACGAAACTCCGAATTGTTTTAACTTTTTTAAAGTTAGGAAATTTGCCTTTTGTTTTCTGACACCTGTCTTTTTCATTTTTTAAAACAAAAAGAATACAACTTCATGAATGATATTGAAGTACTCCTTACTTCAATGTCATTCATGAAGTTGTATTATTTTCTTCACTTATTTTATTTTTCCATAATATCATTGCAGCCAAATATGAACACAACAGGAAAATAAATAAAATATTAAACATTTCCTGGAATCTTTTTATATCAGAGGCAGGCGGGCACATTCCTACATTTAAACCGGTAAGACAAATTAGTCGTACTTTTCTTACGACTGTAGCGCGTTAAAAATCGCAGGCCCGTCATATCTATCCGGTCCGTGATCCTGTGAACGATGGCCTTAGTCGCGGTCTTTTATGGCTTAAGTCAAAAGCATAAGCGACAGCGTTTTGAAACACTAGTAGAGAAACTGTTTTTTTTTTACACAACCGAATATCATTAAGTTCATAGGTAGAGTTTATAGGTTAGATTAATCTAAAGTTTACGGCCTCAGAAAAAAACCGAAACTGTTGTTCCAGGACAAAATAAGTGCGTCCATGAATCCCAACTTATGCTGTCATGCATTATGTTTCACAATGCAATCAAGATGATGAGCTTAGGCACATTTATAGGTTCATAATTAAAAACGCTAAAATCATAAACGTGTTTTTATTTTTTGCAAAAACTGTTTTTAATTTAGATATTACCTTTGCGATTAGTTTTGATAATTCTTAATTTGCAAAAGTAGTTAATGCCACTAGGTATTAAGTGCTATTTGTAATTACATACAGAGTACATTTTATTACGATGTGCGACTTACATTTACTTGATACAATTTGGGTTTGTAGAAAAAATGAAAACAAAAGAGTATGTTAATAACTGTCATCTTGTCAGTAACTTGTTTAATCAACTTTGTTAGGCTGAATAAATATTTTAGTAATTTAGAAGTTAGCTATTGAATACTCAATTTTGCTAGCAATGGGACCATTTTCGAGATCAAGTGAGAACGCGATACATTCAATGTAAGCCCCAACCCGCTTCCTCTCTTAACTTGGACCACGCCCTCGAAAACTGTGCGCACAACTAGGAATAATGAGCGCCATTTTTTCACGCTTATGCGCATAAATATAGAGGTAAAATATCGCAGCTTGCGATACCAAGTCGCGTTATTTTCGCGTAAAAAGATTTGCCGCGCGGTCTCAGCGTGTAAAGTATGGCATTCTTTTTTTTTCAGGTGTTTCTGGCATACAAGATTTTTTCAAAGTATTTGTTTTTCTGTTATAATGAGAGCTACGTTTAGTTTTTTTGCTTAGGTCTCGAAGAGCCGCTTTTTTAATAAATTCTGTACCTAGGTAGTAATCATGTCAGAACCGTTATGCATAGGTAAGCATATATTGTACTTTCTGTAGTCGTGCTATACGTACTTGCAATACTTTTGGTATTTATTATTTTGCTTTGCAGCAAATTAAATAGCTACTTCGACGTTAAACCGACATTTTAGCAGCGCAATCAATTCAATTTTGAACTTTTCGACAAACGCTTCCACCGGTAGAATGCAAGGGGCATCTTAACCATCTTCTAAACCATCTTATTAATATTGTCATCATCATCATATCAGCCGAAAGATGTTGGACATAGGCCCCCCTCAAGTGTCCTGTGCGTCTCGCATCCATCGGCTACCCGCGACCCTCACCAAGTTATCGGTCCACATTAATATAGTAATTTACTACAATATACCTCGAGTTGAATGGCGGGCACTAGAAGAGGCTTATGTCCAGCAGTGGACTACTATGGGCTGATGATGATGATGATGATGAAGATGATACTCTATGCCTACAATAAATAAAAATGTGCTGAATAGTCGCACAAGCCCACGGCACAGCATTATGCTGAGTGGAAGCCATTTTGCTTTATTGTTTTTAACGTGTCTTTACTAATATAATTTAAGAACTACTTACTAACACTATCGTTTAGGGTTTAGTTTAAGTAAAATAAAATAATGTTTTTTTTTTTTTTTTATTTGGCTCACCAACAATTGAGTACACTCATACAATTATGGGTTACATACAATCAAATTCGGGTCTAGTGTATCAATCCCTTACAGGTAAGCACATCATGCATTACATACTGGTTAAATAAAATTATATAAAGGCTACTAACAATTAGAGGGTATTTAAATACACAAAGAACAATCAGGCTCCTCAAGTCAAATTGAAAACTAAAAATTGAAATAAAACATTAAAAATCATAGGCAGAAACAAAATTAAGAAATAAATAAAACTCAAATCGGATTAAAATCATAATAAAATTAAATACATTCAAAATAATTAAAACATAACAAAATTAAAATCCAACAGAAACATAATCAAAATGAATTAAACAGAATCATAATTAAAAACGTATATAAATTATGTTTGTGTGTAGTATGTCGTTTTGTGGCAATTAAATACTTTTTCTTTCTTTTCTGTATAGTTTACATGTATGACTTTTTACGCTAGTAGTGCCCAATATACTGTCAAATGATTGTGTATTGAGCAAATCAAGCTAATGCCACTGTTACCAAGTATGTACATACATTATTACGTTAAAGCCAAAAATACAAAATGTCGATATAATTCAGTCATGAATGCGCAATGGATTCGGCTCTGGTTTATGTCGGAGCAGTTGACGGAACTCGTATTATCTGCGTTCTCAGGTCAGTACACTTGTGAAGCTTCGTTATTAACAATCATGTGAGTTTACTCGCTATATTTACTTGGATAATTTGTTGGTATTTAGGTATCTATAAATGTATCTGTATGGAATATACTTAAAGCTACAACTCGTTATTTAACTCTTAATAGTTAAACACAGTACACAGATTATTTACATGCTAATTTGGCCTTGTGGGTATAAGGAATTTTCAAAATTGCTTTTGAGCGGAATTTTTTTGAAGTTATACTTCTTCTGGCGCGATGGAGAAAACTGATGAGAGTGATTTTTTACGATGCGCGCGCACACCGACATCTGAATTCTACATCGTGAAGTTAGTTCTAGGTGGCATGAAAATCGATAACTATGTTCAAGTTGTATATTCTAGTATTTTTTTATTGTCTTTTGTTTCTTTTATGTTTGAATTTCGAAGAAGAATGTGGTTTTAATTTCGAAATAAAGCGCCGAAATATAAGATACAAATATTTTGATAAAAGTAATTGATTAGACACTCATTTTTTCGTGATGAATTAGGTCACGAGCTAGGTCTAATGCTGGCATTAAGCTTTCGAAATTTATTAAAACAAACTGCAATCAGCAATTAGTTGAGTATTTTCAGAGACTGTGAATAAGAATCATGAAAATAAACCAACTGTAAAGCCAATATTTTAACCAAAGCAGGAGGTTTTTATTTAACACAAAACCGACATGCCAGGAGAAGAACATATCCCAGGATACAGGCCAAATCCTGTACCGGGACATTTAAAAAAACTCAGCCCCCTATCGCGTCACAGCCGCCATCAGCCGTCGCCATTTAAATAAATCGCAAGATAACGGTAATACCCACATATATTAAAACTTCGCGAGACAGGACTGAAACCGGTACACTTTCGCTATCCGAATAAAAATCACATTAAAAACGTGAAACGATCCAACTTCTGTGAATATATCGTTATTTAATACGTATGCGGATTATTTCGTTGTGTCACGGTTGTAAATTAGGAGGGGTCTGTCTGTCTGAAGGGAAGAGAGTGTTGGAATGATTGCAGGTTTGGAAAAATTGGAAGGGATTAGAGATTGCCACTAAATAAATTAAAGGATTAGAGAAAATTGCTATTTCTTCACATTTACATACGAATGATAGAGGCTCTTTTGAATGTTATTGTTTTCTTGGAAGCTCCATATTCCCTACTATGATAAGCCCATGTCATTATGATTCAGTTGTGAGAAAGGGATAGTGATATTCGAGCTGTATAGCTATATATTTCTCTCACATCGGAATCAAGATGGCATTGGCACGCATAGTTGGGATCCCCAGTGATCGTTACCATGATCGACCATACATAAATTGCCATAATCAAACACAATTTAAGGAGTCAATTAATACTACTGTAAAATACCTCAGTTGCCTATCCATGAATGGAAGAAACGTTGTATTGTATTGAGTACCCATTTTTCAATAAGTAGTTACAAAACTTTTATTATGAGCAGCAAAAATGGCGAATTTTTTATATCTTTATCTAAAAAACGTTGCCCCACACTCGGAATTTCTACTGTATCGTTAACAAACATACAAACTCACATACACAAACAGCCAGACCGGAAACAACTATCTGTAGGCCATACAAATATTTATTTTTTGCGGGAATCGAACCCGCAACACGCAGCGCAGCAGCCAATTGCTCAACCACTGCGCCAACAGTGTCGTCAAAAAGGTTTGAAAGCTTTATGGAATAATAATATGGAAAACTACTGCCACCCGCTCCGCTCGCTTGTAAATCGGAAATTATGCCAAAATTAAATTATAAAACTTATCCCATTTCCTATTACACAATCCAGGACATGGTCTACCTGCGTGCCAAATTTCATTCAAATCCTTTCAACTGTTAAGACATTTAGTAGAGAGAACAAATAAACAAACCAAGAAATTCCCTTTCGCATGTATAATATTCGTTTATCATCACCCACAGCCCGACTTCGCCCACTGCTGAGCATAGGCCTCTCTTCTCTTGTACCAATCCCCACGTTCCTGTGCCAGCCTCATCTAGGTTCTACCCGCGATGGCAACAATGTCGTCCGCCCATCGCGCCGCCGGCCGACCAACACTTCTTCTTCCAGTCCTCGGGCGCCACTCGGTCACTGCCTTACTCCACCTATCATCATTTTAATATTCGTTAGGATATGTCGAACCCTCATATTTATTCTTTAGGTAAAAGCTAACCAACTGTTTAAACATCAGCCCTTCTACTATTTATTTAAATAGATATGTACCTTACCTTCGTAGAATTTACTAATATCGCGTAAACTGAGCCTTTTAACAAAACCCGTCAAAATGTACCCTTTCTATTCAGCATCTCACGTTAAACTTGGTGGCAGGTACCCGACCCATCAAGTATCATATTTGTCTACTTACAATAACGTGTCAATAGTTAGCGAACTTCGTGAGCGCGCATAATGATGCGCTACCTTGTTTTTATACGCTATTTGGTTCCGTACAGTGAAGTTTTAATACAAAACGGCTGAACTAGGAAAGTGTTTTAGCGTAACGGTTATTAGATTTTGTAAACTTGTAGTTTGTTTACTTATGCTAAAGAAAACACGCCCCAACTTATTTTTATTTTCTAGTTTTTGGCCTCATCATCATCATAGCAGCCGAAAGACGTCCACTGCTGGACATACATAAGCCTCCCATAAGTGTCACAACAACAACCGGTCCTGTGCGTCTCGCATCCATCGGCCACCCGCGACCCTCACCAGGTCATCGATCCACCTTGTGGAAGGCTTTCCAACGCTACGTCTTCCGCTTGACTGTTTGAATGTAAATAATAGTAATCATGTAAATGGTCATTATGGAATGGTCAAAGTAATTTTATGTACTAAGAAGGACAGTGTTGCCTGAGGCTGTGGCGAAGGCAATTGTCAAAATGTCAAAAATACATAGGATTGATTCAGCCAAAATGTCACGTTATGAATCTCTTATATTTTGGCATATCGGCAATCAATTACGCTAATATAAAGACATTTTGTCTAGAGCCTTTTCTCACTTCTTCACCACAGCAGCTAAGGAATAACTTCAAAACAAGTTTCTATCGTGACGGAACCGCTTAATAATGTATAGAAGGCAATTGCCATTAAAAGTCAAACAGTGTCAGGTTTAAAACCACCAACCTGATGCTTCAAAAGGTGTTCGTAAAGCAACCACTTATCTTGAACACGACTTCTACTTATCGTTATTACCTCCTTCCTGCCACGTTCTGTAAACTAAACGAGTTTCCTTTTATTCGTGTTGGCAACACTGAGGCTCGCGGCGAATTTAATTAGTTAATGGAGTCAGGTGTTGCCAGAGGAAAATAGACAGTAATTATGTTATAACGTTTTATGGTGTTGGTAAGTGAGATGTGGGTGTCTGTTAAGCCTTTTTCTTATGCTTTAGGCTTTTTTTCACCAAATGACTTCTCCCGCTCTGGGCCAAGTGAGAGGGAGTGCCAGACTCTTTACTAAAACCCACCCGTGTGCCTTCAAATGCCCTTTACTTAAATTTAACAATAATTCCAAAACCTTGGCAGGACCGCTATCCTGGCAGAGAAAACAATTTAGCTACACATTAACTTTTTTTTTCCTTTACCTGTTTTGTCCCACTGCTGGGCAAAGGCTTCCCCCGTATCCTTCCAGACATTCTTTTCTTGCGCCACCTCGAACCAGCCCTCGCGGTGTGCATCCAAATCATCTCGCCACCGCTTTCGGCGACGCCGTCCATCCTCGGGCACCCATTAACTTTAAGTGTTAAATTTGAGGATTTTTATTCCTCTTAATCTCTTAAAAGGTGTACAGAAGCCAACTTTAGTCCCACGATTTTCTGTCACTTTCCAGAATTATACCAGTTCCGAGAATATCCTTCACCATGAAAGCACGGAAATTAAATATTAAACTATGTAAACTTAGCCGAGTTTGGTTTCCTCTCGATGTTCCTAAAACAAAAGTTTCGCAATTTACGTAAAATATATGATGACAGGACCAGTTTGGTATTTCGTTGAAAATTTCCATGAAACCTGCTATCTTAAAGATTACCTATTATATTTATTTTTCTTGGAGATATTTTTTTTATTTTCTTTAAGAGTGTAGTGAGTGCTTCTCTCGGTATTTCATACGAACTCGCAAGTTCTTGGAAATTAATATTTCTTTCATATTATTCCATAGATTAATTTTCATTCCTCACGCAACCATCATGTTTTTTCTGTAACCTTGAGTTTTGTCTACATCTAGCAGACCACGTTAATGCTTAAAATATAAAAAAGAAATGTGAAAATGAAAAAAAAATGGAAAGAATAAAATTTTAAAAATATTTTATTGGCCTATCTACAATTGTTACACTGCATATATAGACACAGCATGCAAAAACAAAATTATAACATCAATTAAATTACAATAATAGTGCAGAAATGTTAGAATAGTGCACAGTAGATACAAAGATGACAAGGTGACATGACAGTCAATACGAATATGAACGTACTTATAACGTACTTTTATGATTGTTTTTCAGAACATGTTTTTTAATTTTTGCTTTATTCACATTTCTTTACTGGAGGTAGGTAAACCAACAAACTAAACAAAAACAATACTACACCTGACAAGTACACTAAAAGTTTAAAATAAATAAAAGATCCAGAACAAAGCAGCACATCAAACAAAGGTGAAAAGAAGTCTTTGAAGTCGGAATCCCTCTTTCAGAAGTCTAAATCCCCATCTTTTGAAGTCTCCACAGAAGTAATGACATGACAGATCAAAACGGTTGCAACGTAATTTAAATTCTCGAGGGATAACGTGAAAAAATATGTAAAACGTAAATTTAAACGAGACGGCCCGGAATACGGTAAATATTACGTGAAAACGCCGTAATTGAGTTTGCATATTACAGATATACCTGATGCTCAGGCCTTACGGACAGCGGAATAGGAAGTTTATGTGTTTATGAAACTTCTATATTATTTTTCATTGTTGTTATGATAAAAACAAGTAGTTAAAATTTGGTAGATGCCCGTATATGGGCACAACAATTTGCAGTTTTTAATCCGATTGCCCCAAAAGGAGGGTATTTTTCTTTTAATTTTTACAACTCACACACGGTCATCCGATTCTAAACTAGGCAGAGCCTGTGCTGCAACCAGACAACTGATAAACATACTTATATATATTTCTAAATACATACATATTATAGACAAATTATACCCAGACACAGAACAAATGATCATGCTCATCACACAAAGATTTGTCCTGGGTGGGAATCGAACCCACGACCTCCGGTTTAGCAGTCAGGGTCACTAACCACTCGACCAACAGGCCAGTCCAAATATTATTCAGTCCAGTATTATTTTTATTAGAAAATTTTAGATTTTGAGTGTCTTTCATTTCGTTTTACCTACCTATATATTTTCTTCCTTTATTTTATCTCTACCTAATCAAACAAGGTATTTAGGTATAAACTATGATGCCAACTAAAATTATGAATTATTTGAAAAAAATCAAAAAGCTTTCTTTTTAAAACAGTCTTTCGGGCACTCTTCTTTGACACCATATTTTAAGGTTTCCTTAGTTAGAAGGTTTTATTTTAAGTGTTTAAACTAAGAAAATTATAACTGTCTATATACCGACAAAAATATTATCTTTCATTAAAACAAAAAATCTTTTCAATTTCAGCAGCCTTAAAACAAAACCTCAACAAAATTCAACGTTTTGAAACATTTAACGTGTATCCGCGGTGGATCGTAATTCAGCTGTGAATTATTTAGAGCCCGTTCTTTTAGTGCCCCTACACACGGCCCGGCAAGCACTCGCTAGTTCCACGCGATGCAACGTTGTTGACAACCGTTTGTTTTATTGTGCGTTAGTCTTTGATTGTTGGTTTAAAAGCTGTATACATCAAAAATGTAATTTTATTGGGTAGAAAACTTGTGGAGGACGAAGAGAATAAACGTGGCCTATCTACAGAAACTGTACTTTTCAGGGATACAAAGACCCTCGTAGAAAGCTTCACTATCACTGAATGCTATCTCAGCGATAGTGTAGCTTTCCATTATTAAAAGAAAACTAAATTTATTCAGTAGGTGATCCAGAGATTACAACAAAGTATAGAGGGTATGCGGAACAGGCTGTTAAGTTCCGCAAGTCTACATAGAAAAGGCAGGATCCTCCGACCGGAAGGTTATTGTGTCAAGTGGGTAACTGCAACTATTATATTATGTGTTCAAATCGCACGGAAAACTCTGATACCGCGATGCAGGATTTTGTTGAGTAGTTTGCTGCTGGTGGGATAGATGGCGCTGTGGTTATTTTTTTTGCCATACGAATTTTCTTCATTAGTTTTTTTTCTCGTGGCGGCATTAATGCCGCTACAAAAGCGTTATAATAAATAGTAACCATTTAAGATTATGCTCCTATTCGAAGACATCACTGAGTTAGAAATTAACAGTCTTGCTAGGCGTCTTTAGAGTTTATGCCTTGCTGACGCTGCTGTTCAGACAAGTATTATAAGTACCTATGCATGTGTACTTGAATACATTTCTGTTATGTTGACTTAGTCTTAAAAAAATATTGGTTGTCCGTAAAGTCGGTTTACGGACGATAGTTGAACGTAAAAACGTCATAACAAAATATTGATGAAAAGATCGTAACGTTATAATGATCATAACGTTACAATGAGCGTATCGTTCCAATGAGTCATCCTTTTTCGTGCGTGCAGCCGGCGTTCATCGATTTAGTAGACGTTGTCACGTCAATAAATAATGTATTATATTTAATTTTGTTAATGATGGTGTCACACAACATTTATTTTATACGTTACATTCGTTATTGTTGTATACAATTGCTCAAATAGTTGTATGCCAACAAGCTGTATGCCAACAAAAGGCGAAATGTGTCAGATCAAAATTTTAGAATCAGGTCTTAAATGTACAATTTTTAATATAAACAAAATATTCTTGTAGTTTAGATTGAGTTATCAGGATCACTGTAAATGTTTCTTAAATTACAAGAATATTTCCGAATCCTTTCACACATTTATCTCAATATAAATTAACCGTTTTCCCATAACTGATCGTCCTTTCACAACTAGAGCGTTAGTGAATCGACGCTTACGGGGTAAATTGAAACACGATATCACGGCAATTCAGCACCAAAGCTACATAATTGGTCGTGTAGTCGGGCACTTACATTTGATGCTATGATTCATACTGGGCTCATTTTTATTTATAACGTTTACCCTGTGTATTCGACTCGTTCAGTACATAGATACTTATTTATTTTTTTGTACCTATTTATTATTTTTTACGAACTCAAATCGTTGAGCGAAGTCAGTATCGGTTTTTCAATATTTATTAGTCATAAAAGTATTGTTTAATACAAAACAAAGGTGCTGGTGTTCATTTGTATTGATTCATAATATTGGATATTTTTTATTGCAACACTTTAAAATAAATTGTTACGTAGAGCGTTGGTGACGTTTATCGGCTACACATCGCCATTTACCTGATCCCTAATTACTATGGTGGGGTAATTTCAACAAATGGAGTTCTTGGATAGTCGGCGTGCATATTTGTAAAAAAAAAACAAAAGTAGTACGCTATGGTTAGCGTACATAAGACTTCCTTAAACTTTTCCTCTTCGAACTCCATCCATGGGTCTTTATTGTTATTTATAGTAAGTGACGTAAGTGTGGCCAAGTAGCTGCAGGTGTGGGGCAATAGTCTACATGTCTATTTAACTCCTGTTACCGTAAGCTGGCTTGCTTAGTTTAGCTTTTACGTATATACGTATATAGCGTATAATAGCAAAACTAAATAGAAATCATTATGAATTCGTGGCTAAGTGCTAACAGCCGTTGCGGAATTTGTTCGAAAGAGTCACCACGGCCCCGGAACGCAAAGGGCTTTAGATGGAACACGGATGGGTTTTAGTCAGTAAGAGTCTGACACGCCCTTCCGCTCCACCCAGAGCGGAAGAAGTCATTTGATGATTTCCCATCCTTCAAAAAAAAAGTGCTAACAGCCGAACAGGTCGATCTTCAAGGTTAAGCATCGCTCGTCAAGATCGGTTCGCGGATAGGTCAGTCGCGCCAAGAAGTATCATCAGCTACATTCAGTTAGACTCCAAAAGAATTCGGAAAAGGCTAGACAGATTCATTGAAATCCAATGAAGGGCAAACGCCTCCTATTCTTTCCATTTATCATTTAAATCTAATGTTTTTGATAGGTCGAAATCGTCTCACCATCTCCTTTAGGTCTACCGCGTGATCGGTTTTTGATATCTGGGACCTAATCTGACTGTGACTACTTGCGTCCAGTTCTCTTATGGTAGGCGGCAGATATGACCTGATTTATCATTTGGCAGCTGTGTGTCTACATTTGCAATTTGAGTTTTTGAACGAAGTTTCCTGTTCTTTCTACGGTCTGTAAACCTTACTCAATGGAGGATACATCTTTCCTTAAACCTTTATATACACTCGTTCAAACAAAATTATTATTTGGTGCAGTTATAACAATATTTATTATCTAGCCCAATCTTGTGATAGGAATTCAGAATTCTGAAGATGTCTTCCAAAATCTAGTTTGTTCTAAAATCTAACTAAATTATATCTTTAACCCGCCGGTACTCGCGTCTCTTTTTAAGTCATAAACAGTCGCGCGAGGGTCGAAAAGACCCAGATTTTGAATGTATTGTTTTTAATAACTGAATTAAATTTCAGGAGTATTTGTAAATTATTTAGAAAGAGGATAACAAAAAAAACTTTAAAATAATAATTTTTTATTATTTAGAGAAAAAAAAGTAATATAAATCACAAAATTCAAGAGATCACTGCTAAATCTTACTTTTTACGATATAGGAACTAAAAATAACTTTAACTTTTTTATTTAATCTAGAAACAAACTAAAATCTTTTTTATTATCATAAATATCAACAATCTTCTAAATAGTGGAACAATATTAAACTTAACACGTAGCATATTTTTATAATCAGTCTCCAAATTACACGTAAAAATCTACTATGAAATAGTTTAATTTTTTTTCTATATCAATTTTACAACAGTCTTATCTTAGTTTTGGCTTAATTTTTGATTACAATTAATACATATAAATGAAGTATGATCTCTACAAATATAAGTATTGCAAAATTGGCATTGCGTTTTGGTTTTTCTGTCCTTTTTGGTAGGGCAGATCGAACATCGTCCGCGCATATTACTAGGCCCTGGCAAGGTTGGTCTGTCTGTATTTTCTTCTCTGCCAAGTACTTGAAACATTCTGTTTCGGATATGTCAGTGCATCTTTTGTTTCATTGATTGGCCCTGGTACTTGGCTTATGATATTGTGACTACGGGTGCGAACGTTTCTTGGAGGCTCTTCAATGTTCCAATGAGTGCCATTCCTACCCAAGTAGTAACCTTGACGGACGTATTTCAGAGGCACATCATTCAAGTCGGGTCTTTGCAGCAAACTGGAACGTAAATGTTCAGGCTCAGAAACTTCATTGTCTTCAATGAGTTCATCTTCACCACTCTGACAGGAATCTGAATCGTAATTATCGATATCCAAATGGTCTTCAATTTCTGACGAAATTTCACCTTCAATGTTTTCCTCTTCTAATATATCTGCTATTCTCTGGTCATTCAAACGACTTGACGAC
Source organism: Mamestra brassicae (assembly GCA_905163435.1). Taxonomy (NCBI): domain Eukaryota; kingdom Metazoa; phylum Arthropoda; class Insecta; order Lepidoptera; family Noctuidae; genus Mamestra; species Mamestra brassicae. The sequence goes on along the minus strand of LR990997.1, from coordinate 19,217,503 downwards.
ATATCTACAAAGAAATAAAATGAAATAAAAAAAAAAACAATTAAAAAATACAGTAACACATTACGTCGCACAAGGGTCGAAACGACCCATACTCACTTGACACGTCCTTACTGTCCAAATGCCGCACGGGGACTGGCTGAGGCGGGGTGTGCGGATAGCCTGTGAAGCTACTTGAAGGTACTTAGTGCGACGACACGAATGAACTAATACAAAAACAGTTATGGCACAAAAACTAGAGTACTGGGTCTTTTCGACCCAGGCGCGACTATCCGCGGGTTAACAAAAACTATCGTGTTACATAAAATAAATTTTGAATAATCGAATTTGTATTCATCTTGAATTCTGAATTTAGATTTGTATTTAATTCATTCTAAGTTTAAGTAAGTAGCTCTGAATAAAATCTTTTGTTCTCAATAGGCTTTGATTTGGAGGCAAGTTTCATTAATTAGTTTACACAGTAAAATAATGAAAGGGCTGTTTTTTTATTCAAACACGTTAATGCTATCTTTGCTTGAGAGTTTTTTAAGTACTTGTTTACTTAAGCTCAGTCCCCTCTACTATAATGTTTGAATGCCATCATGATTCTGTTTTGAAAAAAGTATGATTCTATTCATCCTCTACAGCTCCGTCTCTCTATCATAGCAAAATCATGATGGCATCGGGACTTCATTATAGGGGGATATTCCACTGAATTTTTACCTCAAGAACTTCATTGACCATAAGCGCTGATGTTATAGATGGTATGCGGTACAAAGTCAATGACAAAGTCAAAGTCAATTCATTTATTTCAACTAGACCATTAAAAGGCACTTTTGAACGTCAAATTTACAGTTTAAAATTAAAATATAAGTGACGCTAGTTGTCCATTCGCAAAAAGTAGATTCTTATGGAGAAGAACGGACAAGAAACTCCATAGTTACTCTTTTCAAATATAAGTTTTACAATAATTTGTATACATAGGTACATTGATCAATTGATTATTTATTATGTGAGCACAATGCATCCAACATTACACTAATATACAGCACACACTTATATACTATAGGTACAACAAAGCAATACCAGCAGAGATAAAATTAAGGTACAGAGAGTAAAGTCCCGCACACCTCCATTGAAAAGGGAGGATCCTCTGACTAGGCGGTTGTTGTGTCTGGTGGGCTACTGCTCGATAGTTGATATCTGGACTATTGTATATGTTTAAATCGCACGGAAAACTCTGATACCGCGATGCAAGATTTTGTTAGTAGTTAGTTTGTCGCAGGATAGATGGCGTTGTAGTATTTTTTGTTGCCGTACAAATTTCGCTTCGTTAGTTTTTTCTTGTGGTGGCATTGATACCGCTATAACGTAATCCGTACTACCAGTATCCGATCATCTGAAATTAATATGTCTAATGACTGGCCCTTTGAGTTTACCGGTCAGACTGCTTAAGCTGTTAGCATACCAAACAACAGCTTATGTATGGATCTACTAATTCACTGCTCAACGTTAACTTGTCATTGAGGCTATGATAGTCCATTGAAAGTAAGGTAGGATAACCAACGGAACCCTAATACCAAGTCAGCGCTTCCCTCTGTGTTAACGGGTTTGTAACACAATTAAATAATAAAAATTAAATTAAAAAGTAAGGGCCATACAAAAAACGTGTTTTTTTTTTGAGTTTTGCGTTATTTTTGTCTTCGTTCTATCATTATCTTTCATCATTTCATTACATAAAATTCTTTAAAGCATCATGCGTTGTGTGCTTATGATGTTAATAATAATAATAATAATTTAATTCAGAACAAAATTCCATATAAAATGATTAGTAAGACTTAAAAACTATGTTAGTACCTTAAAACTACTCAAAGTCAAAGTCAAAGTCAAAGTCAACCCTACTACAGCACCCTATTCCAGTGTCGCACAATAGGGCACTCCACCCTTTCCGGTATAGGGTTTAGAAGGCCATTGGGGCTGCCCCGCACACGACACATCAGAGAGGCCACTCTTTTGCGCACAATAGCCCAAAAGCCGTCGGTGTTGGCCTCCGCAAACATCCCTGACGCACTACAGTATCGCGGCAGCCCCATCAGCATCCTAAACCCATTATTGTAGAGGACCCGCAGGGCACTGAAAGCCTTCTGCGTATAGCGGAGCCACATTCTGCAAGTGTACATTGTCTGGCAGTACGCCTTAAACAGAAGGTACATTCATAACAACTAATATTAAAGTAGGGGAGTTGGGAGTAAAGTTGGGAGTATGACCGATGAAGGGTGCCGGAGTCGCAATTTCGATACTCGAATTCCTATATTGCACATGCAGTTGACATTTAAAAAAACAAGATCTTCTAATGGTACGGAACCCTTCTGTATGCCAGCCCGACTTCAACTTGACCGGTTTTTCTAAAAGGTTCAATGTACCAAAAATACAAATTCGTATAAAATTTAATGTTATCTGCGTCCGATTCAAAAGCCTAAAAGGACTTCGGTAGGCACCATTAAAGGGAAAAAACGTAAAATATTTAGCGAATTAGCCTATTTTGTAAAGCCTTAATGTTCCAACATGAATTTTAATATGATTAGACTTCTCGGAATGCTTTAGATGTAGGCTTTAAAGATTCCGATTTCTGTTTGTACTGAAATGTCTTAATTCAAATTTATGGCTGTCTTGTCTTCATATAAAAGCTCGTTTCGTCTTTTCATTATTTCTGGAAATGCCAACGTTTCTTTCAGGATCATTTTTCAAAGGTAAAATATTAATTACTTACCTCCGAATTTTGTGAAAACAATGAACGCGCTTCCGTATTTTTGAAACCGACTCTTTTTTCAAAACTTATCTAAATAAGCACGTTTTTTTTTCAAATTACATGTTGAACAACTTCTAGAATTTTTAGGCACTTTTGCTTACGATATTTTTAATATTGTGTATTGACCTCGTCTCAAATGAAGTTATCTAGAAGAGCAAGTATGTGATCGAGCAATCTTCTCAGTATAAAGTCATTAGGGCACTATTGTACCCATCTATTCACTACGGCGACAGCCGGACGCGCGTAAAAACCATTCTAACATGAGTTAACCCAAACCGCAACGTATCTCACTTTTTGCGATAATCAATTTGGCTTCACATTTCCCTTACTTACAAAATAGTTTTTTAACCCAACATGTTTTTATTTTTCCTTTTTGAATTGTAGTAGCTAGGTGTATAGTGTACCCAGGGTTGCGGAATTTGTTCGAAAGAGTCACCGCGGCCCTGGAACGCAAAGGGCTTTAGAAGGAACACGGATGGGTTTAGTCAGTAAGAGTCTGACACGCCCTTCCGCTCCGCCCAGAGCGGAAGAAGTCATTTGATGATTTCCCATCCTTAAAAAAAAAAAAAAAGGTGTATAGTGTACACATATTTAAAACGAAATTCTCGCCAACGTTTATAACGTTTGAATCTCTACGTAATTTAAAAAAAACATCACCCTCAATAAACGAAAAGCTTAAAAAAATATATTTCGTTTTACACGCGGCACGGCTCGTCCGTATATTTCGCTCATCACGCCAACAGCCACAAAAAAAAAATGTTTGGACATGAAAAACCTGAACGCGGAACTCGTATATAAAACTTTATAAACGTTATTTTAAAGTGGTGGATGTTTGCCTGTAGGTACCTGTTATGGACCACCTTTTGAATCTGCGACTAGGAAATATTTTACGGAATGAGGGCGAAGTGAGGGCTCTGAAAGAATGAAGAGCCTTTCAACAGCTTTTAAAACTCGTGCTGGTAATCTGCGTGATGTATTTTATTATATCTATGTTGAGGGAATTGAAAAGGTGCTATAATTAGTTACGCCGGTTGCTGGAAGTAGGCTTTACCTTCTCAGTTTTGAATAATTTGTCGATTTTTTGGGCACTAACATTACTTACAATCTGTTTTTAATAGGGATGTTGCCTGGTTTAAAAAATATGATTCTATTTAGTCCGTCAGTTAGATTGTCGAAAAATATTGGATACGTATTTTTAATGTTATGGAATCACTAAAAAATTACAAAGATATAACTCATCAAAGATGTGGTGGCTTGTAACGCCACTTTCCAGTAAAAAGTCACAAGAGTTTTCAACGCACTGTATCGTCTTAATTTTTGTTTACGTGACAAAAGAAAAAGTACGTGTACAATATTTTTTGGAAATCTATCTGACGGACTAATTAGATTTTTTTAGTCAAAAACCCTATTATACACGTCTATTGAACTAACTACTAACAAACTGATTCAACAAAGTTATCTTATCTATAAAAACTTTGAATTCTTTTCATGCCAGAAAACGTTAACTAAAACTTCCCACATCAACAAAGCCTCAGACACAACTTTAACTCTGAAATCAAATAAACCTCGAGACGAAAACTATGCTTACGTAGGTACTTACAAACAAGGATATATTGGCTTTTTGTCATCCCGCAAAAGTCGTAAAATTCAAGTGTGAGAAAGGGTTATCTGTTCAAACGACACCCGCGGGAAATAAAATGGCATGATCTATTCGCACCGCAGAAGAATCATGGCCATCTGTGAAAGCTATTGCTCTTACAGGTGCAATCGTAATTTATGTGAATTGCATGACATTGAACCAAAAATAATTCTAGCCAAACCGACTATACCGATTTTTATAAACATTTTTTTTTTTAATCAATGCTGGATACTGGGTAATTCTGCCTCACTGTAGCAAAATCAAGAAGAGTATGTATTGACACTACACGCTACTGTCCGTGAGAAGTACTGTAGGCAGTTCTACAATAACCATTTGACCAGTACGATTGTATGGACTTTAAAAGAGACTTTGACCTCTGAGTTTGTTTCGGTGTTTCTTCTCAAGGTACTCAGCTGGGAAACACCGGCCTCATCTAGTTTAAAAATGGCCAAAAAAGATTAACCTACTTATAAAATAAATATCTTTGAATATTTACCCGACTCCCTCAGAAAGAGGGTAATGTTTTTGGAAGAGTTTTCACGGAAAAAGTCGCGGCCAAATAAGGAACTAGTTATATTTGAATGGAATTCAGAAGACAGTCAAGTGACGATCAAAACTGTTACCAATCAAATTATTTATTTCAATTAAACCATTTACAGGCACTTTTGAATTGTCAAGGTTGGTCAGTCAAAAGAGATGAAGATATTTGCACGTTCCAAAGCGTAGATATCTATGGAGAAGAACGTGCAAGAAACTCCACGGACACTCTTTTAAATCATTTTTGTTTTACAATGTTTTGGTTACATCATATTTGTTGATATTAAACATACATATATGTGAGAACTATATAGAAAAAAATGCACGATAAAAGCGTCCGGCATTATTTCTAATCACTGTTTTTGTCCACAGCTAGAAACAAGAATATTCAACAGCACAGACATATCTGTGACGAACAGTTCCTGTGACCCTGAGGCGTGTGTCATCACAGTCAGGCCGGAGAGAGGAACTGCTAAGTACACCTGTGAAGTCTCCAGCGAAGGTCCCCGGTTCGCCGTTGACAAGCGGTCAGCGAACATGACACTTGCTGGTGAGTATGCTGTCCTGGTACTTTATTTTATAGTTCGGTTGCAAAATAAAGTCGTACAGACAAATTATTGTCTGTGAAAATGATTAAATAGTATTCTGTTTAGTTAGGGTTACAGATGAAATAAATTTTCCCATCAGTCAGTAAATTACATTCAAGTCATGTTACCCTAGTACCTACATATAGAAGAAAGAATAATGTCAATAGAAAGATGTAATTTCCGGGAACAATAAACCCAACAATGATGTAAGAGCAAAACCCATGGCCGAACCCTAAACCAACAATACTCATATCAATAAACAAGAAAGACCACAATTTAATATCAATACGCAATCCCACATAAGATCATAATCCATACATACAAATATTATTTGCTTTACTGAACATTATCTCATTATGATGAGCCCAATATAATATAATGACGTCATATACTGAAGATTATCATCGTGTGGAAGCCAGAATCTACGGCAATGGTACCAGGAAAGTAGGCTGCGGAAATGGTATTAAATCTAACATTTCAGATGTAGTTTCCCTTCGATAAATAAATTTTCAAGGAAGATATGATTTTGGAATAGAATTGGAAATGGATCTGATTATATTTTTGGTACGAGTTTGTCATCATAATATGGTGAATGAGTGACAATTTGCAAACATGACATTTAAGTATAAAATATTGATCTCATTTTACCGTCACATAAATACTCATTATCATCTGCCTAGGCTTTTCCCAACTGTATTGGGGTCGGCTTCCAGTCAATACCGTATTCAGCTGAATACCAGTATTTTACGTAGAGCGGCTATCACCAGAACTCCAAACCCATTAACTGGGTAACACGGTAGTTCTTGGCAAGACTGGAGTCAGATTTACTGGCTTCTGACAATCCGTAACGACTGCCAAATATCTACAAATGACAGCCGGGACCAACGGCTTAACGTGCTTTCCGAGGAAACTCGGTATATCAAGATGGTCACCCATCCACAAACCAACCTTGGCAAGCGTAGCTTAACCTTGCAGATCGACCCGTGCGGCTGTCATTATTTAGCCACGAGCTCCTCATATAAATACTCACAGATATAAAATTATTCATTTGAATACGCACGTCAAAACAGCATGTTCATTCATCACACAAAAACACAAACCGAATTGGAAAACAGAAAAAAAAAAGATTTGTCGAGCATGACTATGAAAAGTAAACAAAGTCGATAAAATAGTTCTGAAAAATCCATTACATTCCAACTTTTATTTCGGTTATTTTTATAACTGACGGCAATTTAGCGTTTGGTCTAGTTTTTCACACATGCAGGAAATATAAAAATTGTTGGTAAAATTATCAGAATATTTTTTGAAGTCCTATATTGCTAGCTAACATGAACGATAGAAAATCCACACTATTCATACTTATTACATTACTAGTGGTCCCGGCAGACGTTGTCCTGTCCGAACGTTTGCTTTGTGTCTGACGAAAAAATATAGAAATCGATTGCAGCGCCACCTACCGGATCCAATTGTAAATCTAAACCGTTCCCGAATCCCCTTAAGGGGTTTAGATTTACACACACAAAAAATTTCATCAAAATAGGTCCAGCCGTTAATAGGAGTTCAGTGACACACACGTACACAAGAAATATTATAAATTAAGATAAACGCTAAAGTAACTCTATCTGTCTACCTAGCTGTTTGTCGCTCTGATAGTTACCTCTTCACTTCTCAACGGCTTATCGGATTTGGATGAAACACAGAATATGGCACACAGATAAACCAGGTCCTGGAATAGGACAAAGAATACTAGTCTTCCCAGGAACATGTTCCCTTGGGATACTTTTCTCAATTCATGCAGGCGAAACCGCTGGCAGAGAATAGTAATAGAATACATAGTAGCGGTAAGCCTACCCGAAATATTGGATAACCCTTGTTAAGCTCGTAACAATAAAATAACAGTAGAGTTAAAAGTTAGGGAAGGGATCCAGTACAAGCCGTCCACTTCGGTATTGATTATTTTGTCATACCTCCTGTTTCATAACTTGTAGGAACACAGGTATTAGGTAGTTATTTTGATGTGAAAGCTTTTGACTCGGTGTTACTAGAACTGTGTTTAATATATCTGAGCAAGAAAATATTGTAGGATTTCAATCACTCATAACGTAATATATTCTTAATGGTAGAGTAATCATTGAGCAAGCAAAAGACCTTGTTATACCAACTTGTGAAATATACAAATGGTAAAGACACGTTACAAACATTTAAAATTACCAAATTGGTGGCTCGATTCATCAATTATTGTGAAAATGACTATGTCAAAACATTTTCTCTTCAAATCATTGTCTTAAGCTTTGAACGACATGGTCCGACAACGATTAACAAAGTAATCTTTCCACCAGTGATGCCGGAGTACGACCCACTGATCACGGGTCTGCCAACACTAGTACAAGTCGGGGAGCAGGCGCTGGTCAACTGCACGTCGGACTACTCGCTGCCAGCTGCCACCATCGACTGGTTCGTCGACTCGGAGCCTCAGGAGGTAAGGAAATGATGGTTAAGTCTTTACAAATCAACCCACCCATGACCCAAATCAACTATGAACCCTAATCTCTTCAAAATTAGAGTGAACAGGCTTCTTCTGGATAAGCTGGCTCCATCATCGACTTTGTCTCTGTCATCTTTGACCTTTTACACAAATAATTCGACAAAAACCGGCCAATGGCGTATCGGGCCACGCACAGTAAAGGGTTCTGTAGTTACCCGTGTCGTAAACCATGGTAAAACATCAAAAGCATATTTTACTATAAGATTGCAAAGTTACAAACGCATTTGGTCTTTAGTCGTTTTGTATGGAATTATTAGGAAATTTTTAGCTATCCGGTTACATTTTATAAGCTGGTCGCCTATTATTCGTTAACTTGTAAAGCCCACTTAGCTGTGATAGTTTTCATTTTCATTCTTTTAAATTATCATTCGTAATATTTAATTGGCAATTGTGACTCACACTGATTAATTTGTAGTCCACGCTCCTCTCAATCCCATACACTTTTCAACAGTCATTATTGCTGATTGAATCTTAGTTTTTCCAAGCTTTTCATCTTTAAAATCTTCTCAATACGTGAAAAACCATCAAATAATAATCGTCAAACTTTCAATGGAGTCACATGAAGTATGCTTTAAAAATTTGAGAAATTTTATGTTATCGTTATAACATGAATAACTTCATAAATCAATTATGTCATTACAAAGAGAAATATCCATGTCGAATTATAAATAGCTTCGAAAGAAAAAAACATTCTAGAATCTGTAAACCCAACTAAAGCACTTGACTCCTCTAGACATCTAAAAGCGCAGAATAACGACTTACATTCGTGCTTAACTCTTATCGATTTTCAAATAAAATATAGCTCTCAGTTCGTAAAGCTGACTTTACAGGTATAACCAGTGTGCTATTTATTTTATTGGAAACCTATAGCCATTCTCGTTGAAAAGCTGACGCTACCTGATGTCAGTCGAATGGCGAAGTATAACCTGGATTGTTGAAACTTTATGTTTACTTGAGGGACATTTTATATTCGTCATCACAGTTTGCAATGAATCATGGATTTATTTTATCTGGCAGCTTGAAATGATAGCTTTGTTTTTATGAATGTGATATGGATTCGTCATTTTTATCAGCTTTTCTGTTGGAAATATTGTTGGAATTCCTGTACTTAATATTCTTCAATTCAGATTATTGTTTTTGTTAAAAGGTTTCGTCCCACCTTTAACATGACAAGTCGTCCCCATAATAAATTACAAACCACCTGTCGTAACGAAATCATTAATCAGGAAGAAAGCATCACTTTGGACACATTTATCAAACAAATTACACGATCTATTCACGGCTCTGATGACCTGTTGTGCCAGAAATTATTTTAATTTCTCCTCTCCATTGTTGAGCTAAAGATTTTTCCTTTTAGAGCTCGGTATCGGCGTCTACGTTCGCCTTTTGTCAGCCCCGACGCTCCAAAAGCCGGTGTATTTGATTTCGTATAAAAGAATTTGGTGATATATTTTTAAAGGCAGGACTCCGTTAAAGAGAGGGCTCTTGACTGTTGTGAGGTTTTTCAGAAATGGAGCTACGGAATGAAAGGTGATGTTGTGATTTCAAATGCGATGTCGTCTGTACCTGAATTGTACATCATATATTTTTAAAACCACAGTTGCTTATACAGCTACTCAAATACATTTTTCAGACATTTCTTTAAAAATCTTTTCTTCTACGACATGACATGATTTATTACGTTGTTACATTATCTGAGATGTCTTAAAAATCTTTCCTTGAGTCGGAAATTGTGCTCGTGGTATTAGACGTAGACAGCTCTGTAACAAGCTTAACTGCCTCGTAAAAGTCTTATAAAAATGTGATTATACATCTTATTCTTTACTTCATCATCTAGTACCTGAACTGGAATATTTTTCTTTACTTTTCGTGTGTTATATGAATGTATATCATTTAGAAAGTCTACTTCGGGACACGTGTGACCTTTGGCTTTCATTTGTTTTATTAATGTTATACCATTGTTATCATTGTCATCCATCTTCTTGTGTAATTTATTAACTATATATACCTATACTTACATAATGTTTATATTTCCTTGGAAATTTAGAATTGTTATTGTGATGAAACTTATAAATAACTTATTCTTATTACTCTCATCAATCTTCACGTCACGAACAAACTTATTGTTATAAATTATGTGTCTTAACGGAAATATCTTATATTATTCCTACTTCTTGATGATTAAAAAATCGATCAGTTTCTAAAAATGTTTTAATTAACGATTCCATATTCTTCATTCGCTCTTTACTTTCGACAATCTCAGTAGGTACAATCAATTTTTTATTGAATCTTGGTGGTTTACATATCAATTCATCAATAATGAATAACTTAAACAGATCCCCTACGAAGTTAGACAAACTTACTCTTAGAATAATTGAATTGCGGGAGGTCGGAAAAGGAAAGGCTATCTCTAACAGGAAAGACAAACAAACGTAACTTTATAACAGCGGTAAACGTTTACAAACTTTACGACAATCCTCAATGGGCTTCAAATAAATTAGATTTTGAAGTCCGTGAAGAGTCTTACTTCTCGAGTCATAATAATGTTCATGTTTTTGTTGCGGTCAATTTCATCGTCGCTCTCATTGTTTATTTCAAACGGGGCTTGAACGAAATTAATATCATTCTGTAGTATTTACACCATCAATCTTCATTATCATATCAGCCGAAAGACGTCCACTCCTGGACATAGATCTCCCTCAAGTGTCGCCACAACAACCGGTCCTGTGCGTCTCGCATCCATCGGCTACCCGCGACCCTCACCAGGTCATCGGTCCACCTTGTGGGAGGCCTTCCAACGCTGCGTCTTCCGGTACGCGGTCGCCACTCCAGAACTTTTCGGCCCCACCGACCATCTGTTCTACGAGCAATGTGCCCTGCCCACTGCTACTTCAGTTTGCGATCTTTCGGGCTATGTCGTTAACCTTGGTTCTCTAGTGAATATCTGTTCTGCGAGCAATGTGCCCTGCCCACTGCCACACCAGTAGAATAGAAATTATTTAGGTAGGTAAACTAAGTAAGAGATCACCTTAGTTACTATTAGGCTGATACTAAGTACTTTGCCCCTCTTGGCCTAAAGTAGTTAGTATCAGCCAAACAAAAAACAATGTAATTTGGATTGATAGATAACTTTGTTTGAACTTTCTAAGAGTTAGTTCTAGAAATGAACTTTTTATGAATTTACCTAGATTGAAGATTTACAAGATCAGGTGACTTCCTCCTAATGTGAAAGTTTGTATATCTGGTGGTTTGATTTAGATAAAACTTGAAACATGGGGTATAAATAACCTAGATTAGGTTATAGATCACATTTTATCTCAGTAGCGAGAACGTTTCCGTGGGATAATTTCAGGCGGGTAAAACCGCCGTCAGCCAATGTTTTGAGTAGATTTACTTAAATAACTTAAAATCAATTTGATGGCATTTGTTGTTTCAATATTTTTTTTATAACTTATACAAACTAATCTATCACTAGTATTAGTCGTTAATTGTGCATGTACGTTTATCACAAAACTGATTTACATCAGTACACTCAACGTAATGGCTAGTTTACACAGTGCGAGCTAGCATGCGAGTCAGCCTGCCGAGTAGCTGCAGTGCAGTAAATCACATCGTATACCTGACGAGTTACTGTCACGTGCGATTTGGATAGTAGCTCGCATCCGAGTTACTTCAACATTTTTTTTTGTTTTCACTCGCCTGCTCGCCTGACAGTAACTCACACATGGCAGCAACTCGGATATCACTCGCATCGTTGGGAAGCGTTCGGCAGTAGCTCGCCAGTGCCAGCCAGGCAGTTGCAAGTGGAGCCTATATTTCGTGCTGCGCCTTGCAAGAGACTGGGCAGCTACTATTATCGTGTAGCCAGCTAAAGTGAACCAAGCTGCTGGCATACGAGTAGGCAATCCGAGTAACTATCTAGTCAGCAGCTCACACTGTGTAAACTAGGTTTAGTTGAAAACCAGCGACTGGCAACTCCTAGTTATCTGGTAAACTGAATCTATTTGGCGCAGCCGTGAGCCACATAATATTATTTTTAACATTAGGTTTCCTTCTATTATTATGTCCACCTATATTGTGGGTATCAATGTGTGCAAAATAAACAAGTTCTCTTTTCTCCTTTCTGTCAAAATCTATTGTTTTTTTTTAAACACGGTAATTACATCAAAATTCAATATTCCAAACTTTTATTACTATTTAACTCAATATCCATCGGTTAAAACACTCGTTTATCTAAACTCTTCTCTCCAAAGTAGTTACCTCCTGGTTTGTGTTGGTCACAATTAAGTTAGGTGTACTAACTGAGTCTGGGTCTGAACCTAACCTGATTAGCTACCTATGTGCTGCTGTGACGTGAGATTATGGACACGTCCTCGACTGTGTTTATGTGTGATTCAGTTAAAATGTTTAGTTGTGGTTGGCTTTCTAAAATCTATTTCTTGTTTATTTATTTATTTAAACTTTATGAACAGAAGTGGCGGACTTAGGGCGAGTTGTTTCTCATAATGATTAAAAATTGTAGATAAACGTTAAAATGCGTTTTTGGATAACAGTCTTACTGTTTTTATAATTTAATGCTTTTTTTTTAAGGATGGGAAATCATCAAATGACTTACGCCGCTCTGGGTGGAGCGGAAGGGCGTGTCAGACTCTTACTGACTAAAACCCATCCGTGTTCCTTCTAAAGCCCTTTGCGTTCCAGGGCCGCGGTGACTCTTGCGAACAAATTCCGTAACCCTGGCAGGATAATTTCATGCTACTTTTATATATTTTTTAAAAGTGGCCTGAATTTTAGTTTTTTTTTTATATTTGATAAATATTTTATTTTTGTATTATTGAGACAGCAAAATTTTCCAATCACAAACTCAGCGAATTCCATTTCGATAATAAATCAAAAAGTTGCGTACCGATATCTTCACAAATACCTACTGTTGTCCAGTTCATATAAGATATTACTAAGCCAACATTATAGACCATTAATCGCAACAACTTCCCCACAATGCACTTCCGTTCCTCCATTAGTAACACAGTAAGTATTCCGCTAAGCACTCGCGTGTACATTCCACACACACAATTTATCATTCTTGAAATTAAAACAGTAAGCTAGGGCATCATCAATCTTCCAAAAGTAAGGATATACAAACCGCACGCCGAAGTCTTGACAGCCAGCCACATTGCAAAATAAATAACACATGCAATTTAATCCAGTTTCTTGCTCCCCTCTTTGATTGAAGTCCCTCGTAAAATATACATATCTCAAACCCTATCAGATAATTTTTTATGCATATCACATCCTCAGCCAATTTTAGGAGTCGAAATTCAAATGTATGTGTTTGTCATTGATCGACGGATAGAATTTGTTTAAATTACATGTGATGAGTCCCGACGTCTCCCTCCGCGCGCAGAATTTTGATACGCGGATTTTCTCCGCAAAGTGTGGGAATGTCAAAGTCAACGACAGCACATCGATTTGTCACGATCTTCACTGAAAGGTGATGTTAAAAGACTGGAAAATATCTGAATATTTTTTCCTTAGAAATTCTTGCGGGGATGGTATTTTTTTGCTTTTTAGTAACCTCATCCGTCATCATTATAGTGTATTCATTTTGATATTACTTAACGTGTTACTTCGGGCCGGATCTGTATTAATATGTTGCTTGAGTATGAACTTTTTTTTTCATAAATTATACTAAAGAACGTAAGCCAAAACCGCGGACATTTTCAATAAAACAAAAACATGGACGGAGTTGTAATTGTTTAATGTCACTTTTATCTTGATTCGAAGTCACTTCCTCCACTGCAGTCAGCCTACATCAATGACAGTGACCGTAGAGACTGGACTGGTATCTATTGACACAAACGACTTCGACTCAGTTTTGTCCCGATTAGGGCGATTGAGTCCAGTAGAGTGAAGAAAGTTTACTTCGTAAGGACTAAGGATATTATGGTCTAGTTAGAAATTATGAAGTCATAAGATTTCCTCATGTACCACTCCTTCATTTTATCTTATAAAAAAACATGTTTCAATTGTTTGTCTGGCAAAATAATCAGCTACGGTAACACCGTTGCAGACGCAGTCATTAGTGACTCAATAACGGCCGGTTTCAATAACGTATCTACCTTTAACCAACTGTCAAATTTTCTTTTTTTTTTTTTTTTTTTTAACATTGGAATACAAGTATTTTTATAACCATTTTAAAGAACTATAATAATTAATGCAACGCAAAACGAAAGCAAGTAACTAAGTACCAGCAAGTTAATCTGTTCCTCTTTGTACATGGAAATAACTCGGATACAGTTTGTTATATAAATTCTTGGAACTGACTTGCTAAGAGCATTACTTAGTTTTGAAAATATTCCGCTGAAACTTTTAATAGAGTCGTATGTTAGTCGGTGCGGAGTGGTTTAAAGATTTATTATAATGTAGGTTTTATCAGTGTGGGTTCTTCATCCTACTATTCAATTTGTATTTTTTTTTAAGGACGGGAAATCATCAAATGACTTCTTCCGCTCTGGGTGAAGCGGGAGGGCGTGTCAGACTCTTACCTACTGACTAAAACCCACCCGTGTTCCTTCTAAAGCCCTTTACGTTCCAGGGCCGCGGTGACTCTTTCGAACAAATTCCGCAACAACTGTCAATTATTATTACAATGTGAGAGTATGTGGAGATGTATGAATGGATGTTTGTTTGTAACTATTTCCCGCAAAACCATTTACTGGATTTGGATGAGAAGTCCTAGTGACTTACTAACATTTTAAATGTGAGGATGGATCTATGGATATTTGTTACTATTTCACGCGTATTTGAACCTCACATACATTTATAACTCGAATATACAACTTTACCCCGAACCCATATAACCGAACATAGTTAAAAGTTAAAACTTGTTTTCCGGGGGATTGAAATAATTATTAACTTCCACGTGGCAGCCTGATATATATTTAGTCATTTATAGTTATTTTAGACTGATATATGTATGTTTATGTTAGTTTTAATTACTTAAAACTTCGTTGTTGGTCATGTAGTTGCAATCGCTAGCATTGAGTTTGATTGCCAGGTTCAGCAAAGTGTTATTTAGATTCCACCTGGGATTTCTCAATAACAGCACAGAGTCGGGATTTGTGGCTGGCTGATATTAATAGACTCGCCCCCTAATACGTGAGACATAACTAGCGGAATTTGTATGTGCCGAGTATAGAAAAGAATAGAATAGAAAACATTTATCTGATACAGACACAACACAACAGCAACAAAACACAAAGTAAAAAAGAGAACAATCATAAGACAACAATTATCTAGCAAGCCGCTAGCTGAGCGTGCCTATACCGAAAGGGTTACCATCTCAGCATTTGCTGGGCGTCAGACACCCAGCGCTGGTTTTCAGTTGGCACCCTGCAGTGACACACGGACGTGGGTAAGAGAAATAAATACATTCATACTTGAATATTAAAAATATATAATGTTTTAGAATACGTTAATAAGTATTATAAAAGTTTTTTTTTTGTTTGCTACACTGTCCAGAGATTTTTCTTTTATAGTACTACCTACGAATCTGTTATATAAAACAACAGTACAGCTTTGTCTTAACTCTTGGGGTAATATGGGTTTGATAATTTACCTACAACCTACTACCTGCAATCACGCAAATCAAACTACATAATATGTATGAATGAATTTTATTTTTCGGCAACCGCTCCACCATTCGCCTTTTATGTTATTTTGACGACAATTTTCTATTCAATCAACCAAGAATCAAAAACGCCGCACAAAAAATTAATTCGACAAAACCATTCTCAATTTCACGGCAAAACAACCCAATCAGTCAATGTTACATTAATAAAACAGCCAATCATCAAAAAATCTCATTAATTTTAGAGACCTTTTGTTCAGATTATGAGGGCACGGCCCCAATAAAGGAAATTAAACCTTACTTCGCAAACGATCATGAGGAATTTACTTTTGTACTCTGTAAAAGTGGTACCACACGGGCGCTGTCGGTGCGTTGCGTTGTAGCAACGCGGCAACGGTATGATTTCAACTGGGTATTGGTACTGCCACACAGGCGTTGCTGGTGCGTTGCATTGTAGCAACACTATGCTTTTAACGAACACGGTTCCACACCAACAATTGCGGTCACGTCGTACGTCGTAGCAGGGTGCGCACAACTGTCACCTTCAATTTGCAAGGAACTAATGCGCTGCGCTGCATTGCCGCACTGATGCAACGTAGCAACTCTCCCCAGCTTCCCTTTTCAACGCATCATGTAGCACGTCGTTCTGTTTTAGATGTTGGAAAACGCAGTTGTCCCGCTCAGTCGCTAACACAACGCATCGTATGGCATCGCTCTAATGGCGAGTTTGTGTTTAATTATTTAAATGAACTGAAAACAATTAGAATAACGATCGCTGATGGCTCGAGGAAGTATCAAAGTGTTCCGCTGTGCCGTCCATCGGACGCTAAGTCATTACTTTGAGAATTGTTGCCTTGTTTGGCTCAGCGGCTAGTGAACCGGCAGAATGGGAATTTTGTTATTTTTTTGCCTTTTCTTAATAGAGCTTTAGGGTTATTTCGTTCCTTGAAAGAAGAAAATAACCAGAAAATTAACGTAGCATTTGAAGGTAGTGAATTAAAATGTTCCTATTTGAGTTTGTTAATATTTTTTCTAAATTGATTAGTTGTGAAACCCCACTAGCTGAGTTAGGTCATAATTTTATGCGCGATAACTACTCTCATTGGTATGGTTTGGTGTCGGACGTAAAAAAATAGCACCATTCCAGCTCTACCCGTGGGTATCATAAGAGGCGACTAAAGGACTCACAAGAGAACATGTAACAGCTACATCGCCATCCCACTTGCCAAGCGTGGCGATTATGGCCTATTAGGCCTATGTCCAGCAATGGACGTCTTTCGGCTGATATGGTGATGATGATGAACTGCTCTCATTCCAAATCACAATGTCCTACAAAAGGGTCTTAGAATCCTTTCATCATCAGGCAAACCAAACTATACAGTCTTTATTCCCAAAAAAGAAACAATTTGATTCCTTTTAGGTGTGACAAATGGTCTTTAGTCGTGTGTTATCTATGCTTTATTTTAAAACCATTATCTAAATACCCGTGATTGAATACTAGTTTTAACCAAAACACGACCAGTGTACGTCTCCCCTTATTCAAAGTTGGACAACTCTCACAAACATATAATTTGTGTACGGACATGCTCGTAAAATTATTTAATTGAATTAAAGACGTCCGGATCCTAAATTTAAGTTAGGGGTCGAGCAAGGGAGGAGATTATTGTAGCGTTGCGAAGGTTCTTAAACTTAATTGTTAGTTATCTTCCCTTCTAGTAGAATTGATTGATTAGTCTGGGGGCTAACTTGAAAGAAACAGTTCCATGTTTTACTAGAACCAACTTCATCATCTGCCTAGCCTTTTCCCAATTACATTGGGGTCGGCTTCCAGTCAAACCGGATTCAGCTGAATACCAGTATTTTACGTTGAGCGGCTGCCTACCAGACCTCCACAACACATTAACTGGGTAACACGGTACTCCTTGGCAAGACTGGTGTCAGATTATCTGGCTTCTGACTATCCGTAACGACTGCCAAAGATCTACAAATGACAGCCGGGACCAACGGCTTAACGTGCTTTCCGAGGCACGGAGAAGTCTCGGTATGTTAAGATGGTCACCCATCCAAAGACCAACCTCGGCAAGCGTTGCTTAACCTTAAAGATCGACTCATGCGGCTGTTATTATTTAGCCACGAGCTCCTCTAGAGCCAACTTATTGACTGATTAATCTATTTTACCATGATAATTATCATCCTGATCGAATTTTGTGACAGGAGCTAATCCGGATTGGATATCAGTGCTAGAGTGCTCTCGTAGTCCGGTGGGACGACAATCTAAACGGGGAGAGAGTAGGCGGAGAATCGACAACTTTACATGCTGTTTGAGGCAATGAGGTGTCACATCACCAGCTTTCAAATTCTTATGGAAAACCCGAGACCACTTTGGCTGTCTTAGGAATCAAACCCAAGGCTCCACCCTCACCAGCCGAGCTTGCGACCACGAGATAATTGGAGCAGATAGCCTGCATCCACCAATATGACACTAGCTGCCGCCCGCGGCTCCGCCCGCTGAATGTCAAAAAGTATCCTAAGGGCCCATACTCTAAAGATAAAAAGTATCCTAGTCTATAATCTACCTCTGTGCTAAATTTCATCAAGATCCGTTCAGCCGTTCTGACGTGATTCAGTTACAAATATCCATCCATCCATTCATCCAAACATGCAAACTTTTGCATTTGTAATATTAGTACAGAAGTAGACAGCACGGTTGGCGCAGTGGTTGAGCGATTGACTGCTGCGCTGCGTGTCAGGGGTTCGATTCCCGCACGGTACAATTATTTGTATGGCCTACAGATAGTTGTTCCGGGTCTGGCTGTTTTTGTATGTGACTTTGTATGTTTGTAAACGCACCCACGATACAGGAGAAATTCCTAGTGTGGGGCAACGTTTTATTTAAAAAAAAGAAAAAAGAAAAAGAAAAGAAAGAAAGACTAATAATTAATATTTAGATAGCTCGTGACAATACGAATATTTTTGACTGCCCTGGTAATTAAACCCAGAAGGTCACGATCAGCAGTCGCGCGTGCAACGAACTAGGCAGTAATATTGTTACTGCCTAGCTAGTCCTATGACAGAATCAAATAGAACAAGTGAAAATCGAAATATTGGATATTAATCAAAATATTGTTAACTAGCACTTCGCTCGCGACTTTGTCCGCGCGGATTTAGTAGGTACTCCAGAAACTTCAACGCCCACTCTACTCCCTTTAGTTTCGGAAAATAAAAAAACGATTTTTATTAATTACCTTCATTATCAAATCATTTAAATGGATAAGGATTAATATCTTGATATCAATATAATCACTTGTTCTTTCCAACTGGGCTTTGATTGAATTTGACCAATTAGCGGTCATTGTGACTAAACCATAATAGTTAGACATATATCCTCGTGAACTTTTATAGTACTTTAATCATGTAGTACATTATTTTTATGTATCATGAATAGTTTTCCCAGCGCACGCCAAATAATGAATTTATTAGGCAAAATTTTGCAAGTTTGGGTTACATTACTGCATTTTTCGTAGGGATCTCTATTTTTATATAATAAAATATAGCCTATGTTTTAAATCACTAATGTACTTTTCCTATGGCGAAAGAATTTTTAAAATCGGTTCGGTAGTTTTTGAGCCAAATCGTAACAAACAAACAAATAAATCTTTCCTCTTGATAATATTAGTTTAGATATATTAACTCTTTATTATCAAATAATTACATAATCTTCTAACCAGATATCATACTCAAATAGTAGAAGCCAACCCGAGAATTAAACGGGCACGCGGCAAGTTATATAGCTCTTCATACAATGTCTTAACTTTACTGCTAACTAAACTAAACGATTTATTTGTTCCCGGGAATACTGGGGTAGTATTGCTTACTCAGTACTTAAGTACCTACGTCTCCTTAAATGTTAGACAAGTTTTGCATGATATACTGAATCTTAGAACTGAGAATATAAATAACTAATTAATTGAAGTATAACGTTATGTTTTCTTCTTCGTTTTATTGATATGCCTGTGCCTAAATATTCACCAAAATACTAAAAAATCTCTAGAATATTTAGTTCCTACGTTATCAAGCAATAAGACGGAGTCCGCTAGGGCCAGAGCCTGCCAGGGTTGCGGAATTTGTTTGAAAGAGTCAACGCGGCCCTGGAACGCAAAGGGCTTTAGAAGGAACACGGATGGGTTTTAGTCAGTAAGAGACACACGCCCTTCCGCTCCACCCAGAGCGGTAGAAGTCATTTGATGATTTCCCATCTTTAAAAAAAAAAACAGTTATCAAGCAATGATTCAGTCTATGACTTACAAATAGCGAGCAATTCAAAAAACATTTCATCCTAGACCCATTTATTTTTTCCTTTTTACGTAATCGAAAGAAAATCCAGACAGACACACTCTTTTATTTCCATTTCTAGGTCCTCTAAAAACATCATTACATTTGAATAAAAGTTGTCAGGGGCGTATCGGAATCAGATTAGTGGCGGCGCGGCCGCGTACCCTAGCGGATCCCGGACGGATCTGACCGGACCCGAGTGGATCCGACCGGATCCATTCCTCATGGATGCTATCTGATCCGATAGGACACAGACGGTCGAGTCCTGTGTAACAGATAGGAGTTTAAAAAATTAAGTTTCACTTCGTTAGTATAATGTGGTGGGTCTTTATCGGGTTTTAATGGAATTGGTAGAGGTGTTTGCCCGTGATTCAAGCTTCATTAACTAATTACTTTTATCTCCTAGTGATTAACGTAAACTTGACTTGTTCAGCCTATTAGATGACTTTACTAATAAAGATAACTGTTCATAAGTAAAACCGAAGTCAGTTTTAGTTTATTTAGGTGTCCTGTCGTTATCCTGTAACACGATGTTCATCATCATCATATCAGCCGAAAGACGACCACTGCTGAACATAGGCCTCCCTCAAGTGTCGCCACAACAACCGGTCCTGTGCGTCTCACATCCATCGGCTACCCCCGACCCTCACCAGTTCACGATGTTACTGTCGAGGTTATATCGTAGAATTGGCAGTTTCAATACTAACTTATAGTTGTTAAGAAAACCAATTCTTTTTCCCTATCCAAAACCACCCCTGCTCACCCTATACACCAACCAAACACGTGCCACGTCGTCAAGTGTCCGCCAAAGTGTCTCGATGTATGGATCACATTTATTTGCATATAACAGGCGGCGCCGCGGAATACTAACCATTTGCTAAGGTGTCCGGAACGCTGCCTGACTCACTAAACTTTACCTTTGAATGTGGAATGTTGAATTTTACAGGTATTTTTTATTTCTCTTTCGACTCAGTTATAAACGTCTCCGAGATTGTGTATTTTCTTTCTCATGCACATTTTTCACACCCTGGGACGAAAGTACCTGTCTAACGCTTAATTTCAATACACTTTGTATTGTATAGAATGGTGCTCGTTAAATTAAATATTTCCCTAAATTTTCAGCACAGTCTATCTCCTACGAAGACAGACACTATATGATTTTTGGGATTCCGTTCTTTAAAAAAAAAACGGAACCCTTATCGGATCATTCCGTTGTCTGACTCTTTTACTCAGGAATGCGTGGAGGTATCAAGTTAAAAGAATATCAGATACACGAATTTAGAGTCCCTTGCAACTCTATAAAAATCAAGCTTATTAGTCAACACAATAAAAATACGGTTATTAATGCGAAATATTATGATATTCGTTAATAAATCATATTATCATCATCTCTGTGAAAGGAACTTGGTCATAAGCCATCACGCGAGCGCAGTGCTGGTTGTCCCGTGTCTTCGAATTTTAAGACCTAAGGCATGCCGGTTTTCTTGGTATGTTTTCCTTCGCCGTTTTTGAGATAACTTAATTTACACAAAGTAATCTGTCTGCATGGGTTCGAATCTATGACTTACGTTGTGTCTACTGATGGGGAGATATATACAACTGTTGAAATGTCAGGATTTGTAGGGCACGACTTCAAGACTGGCAATATCTCGCCAGGGGAGTGAGACGAAAAGCGCAATCACTCCAGCGTCCCGGCCAAGGAGAATCAAAGAATACCGAGTGATTTTAGTGAGTAAGAGTCTGAAATGTTGCGGAATTTGTTCGAAAGAGTCACCGCGGCCCTGGAACGCAAAGGGCTTTAGAAGGAACACGGATGGGTTTTAGTCAGTTAGAGTCTGACACGCCCTTCCGTTCCACCTAGAGCGGAAGAAGTCATTTGATGATTTCCCATCCTTAAAAAAAAAAGAGTCTGAAATACCCTTTCGTCTTCCTTGAGGTGAGGACATTCATGAGGATTTCCTCATGACAAATAAGGGCTTCATCGGTACAAATCTGCCTACCTTTTCGGGGAATGCTTATAATGTGTTTTTATTTCTCTCAGGTTTCTCCTTCCTGATTGTTAAGGAAAACTCTTAAGGTCCTATTCAAAGAAATAAAGAAAAATGTTTACTTAGGACTCGCACAAGACAAAAAAAAAAGTAAAATATATTAAAAACCAACAGTAATAATCATCAATCAATATATTCAAAACTTTTCCGTTACTGAGTGACTGAGTGACTGACAGACAACGCACAGCCGAAACTAGTGATCGTAGAAAGCTGAAATTTGGTAAAATTGAAATTTGGAAAGTAGCTTTTTGGGCTGCAGCTGAAAATCAGAGTCAGGTGGTATACCTTGTGTTGCCATCTGGCATTATGCTGAGCTGAAGCCCTTTGGCATTGTTGGTTTTCATTATTTATTTTGTTTAATTTTAAGGTGTTTCTGTTTATAATGCCAATAAACACAATTTTCTTTCTTTTCTTTCTTTTTCTTTCTTTGGTAGATTGAGGGATACCGGCCGATAAACAATTGAAACCACACCTATTCCTTCTACCATCTATCGGCGATCGATCGATTGGTGTAGAAGAAACTATCGATCGACGTGGACTAAGCAATTCTACCATCGATCGATCGAATGGTGTGGTAGCACCCTTAGGGAGGATTTCCCAAAATTCCTACGGGAACGGAAAAAAACGGGATATGCGCTTGCGAAGTCGCGGGCAAAAGCTAGTTTATTAATAGTATAAGCTAACAACATGAATATTAGCTATGCAAGGCCAAAAAGATCCCAATCTCAGCATTATGCTGCGATATTCAAAAAAAATAACACAGCGCACTTTGGTTTGATAGCGTAAATTGGGCCTCTAAGGTATTTGTTAAAACCAGTCAAAACCACTTGAAAGCGTACAAAACCTTCATCTGCCTAGAATCACTCATTTTTTGACGTGACAACGTCTAATAAATCGATGAACGCCGGCTGCACGCACGAAAAAGGATGACTCATTGTAACGTTACACTCATTGTAACGTTACGATCATTTCATCAATGTTTTGTTATGACGTTGTCACGTTAAATTATCGTCCGTAAACCGAATTTACAGACAACGAATTTTTTTTTTTTGTAAATTTCTAAGAAAAACTTAAAGTACTCACAGGTAAGTTAATAACTAGTAAGCATTTTATTACTGTTCCATATTTCTATAGAAACTAGCCCCACTAGACAGTTTCCATTCGCTGAAATAATTAGTTTTAGGTACTTACCTTCTAGAAATGATCGTGAAAGGATATACGAGACCTAATTGCTTGATATATTTCTTTAGAAAATTGTTATTTCGAAGTACTTGGTACACATTTATGAGTAGGTAATTTAATTTCACGATTTCCAATACCATTAACAAATTTTCTAAAGAAATATAGGTTCTAAACAAAAACAGGTTGTATCAGAAATGACAAAAGTCAAAAGTCAAAAAAATGTCAAAACGTTTATTTCAATTAGGCCATTAAACGGCACTTTTGAACGTCAGCATTTACAGTTCAGTAAAATAATAATATTACATTAATAAAGTGACTCTACTGTCCATTCGGAAAGGTAGATTCTTATGGAGAAGAACGGACAAGAAACTCCATAGTTACTCGTTCAAATAATGATTTTACAAAATTTGGTACACAAAAATTAATTTAATATTATGTGAGGACGATACACCCAGAGTATGCTACTTATAAGAACAAAGTATTACCAGCAGAGGTACTTATTCATTTTCTAAAAAAAAATTAGGTAAATGGTACTCACATATTTACAGAAAATCTTAATAACCATTAATTAAACAGAAAATAAAAACACAAAAAAGAAACAGTATACCTATCTATAAAGTTAATTCATAAATCAACCAGTTTGATTTTGTCTACACCCTTGAGTGTCCTATGGAGCAGGAACACCATGTTTCCAAGCATTCTTATCCTGAATGACACATAATCTGAAAAGCGGTAATTGTATTTTTCATTATAAGACTTTTAATATGGCAACAACACTAAAGAAAAATGCCCTAAGTATACATTTACCTGCACAAAATGTACTGAATATAATAGAAAAAAAATATTTGATACAGAAGACAACAGCAAAAAACCCAGAATAAAAACCGGCCAAGTGCATGTCAGACACCCACAGTGTAGGGTTCCGTAGTTACCCGTCTCCTAAACCATGCCAGAAAAATAGTAAAATGTAATTCACTATTATTAGATTACAAAATTATAAATGTACTTTGTTTTAAGTCATTTTCTATGGAATCATTAGAATTGTTTGACTCACCCAGTTCCAATTTTTAAGTTAGTCGAGTATTACTCAAAGTCAAAGTCAAAGTCAAAGCATTTATTTCAAATAAACCATTATCAGGTACTTTTGAATTGTCAAAGTCAGTCCGTCAAAAACATGAAGCTATTTGCACGTTCGCAAGCGTAGATCTCTATGGAGAAGAACGTGCAAGAAACTCCACGGACACTCTTTTAAATAATTTTATGTTTACAAAAATCCTGGTTACATAAACTTTGTTGCTTCTATATATGAGAACAATGTAAGGAAAGAAAAAAAAACAATTTATAGTATGAAATATTAAAATGAGGCAGTGGCAACCAAGGGATGACCAGTCTCCACTGACGGCGCCCGTTCACGAACATGACGCGTGCATCAGCACCATTCAGCTCAACCATTTTGAAGGGAACTGAATGATCCGATACACGCGCCACCATCAGCGAGACATTGGAGTGAGCATGACACACCCTCAACTGCCCCTGCTATTTCATGTCAAACAAGGAAACTATCTATTAACATAATGGTCCAGGGTTCTCACATTTACAGAACTTGAAATAAAAATTGCTTCTAAATTATATAAAACTATGAATATCAATCTGAAAATACAGAAAAAGAAAAGTTTATTCCAAACATAATATAAGATTATGCGGAATAGTATTATTATTAGACATAAAAGAGGGTGAGCATCTCTTCCAAATATAAAACCTAACTAGTGGAACCAAGCGGCTGAGGCTGTGGAGCAGGACCGGCATTTAGCCAAGCATTTTTATCAAGGATATAATCTTCCAGTTTATAATATGCCTGTCTACATAGAGTGCGTTTTATGCATGTTTTAATTTTTTTCTCATTCAGTTCGAGAATCTCACGTGGTATTTTATTATAAAACTTAATACAATATCCCATAAAAGAAGTGTGTACTTTAGCCAATCTGAATCGGGGTTGATCTAATTTATTCCTATTTCTAGTATTAAAATTATGCCTATCACTAATCTTATTAAAAAGATGAATATTTTTCCGAACATACATAATGTTTTCGTATATGTATTGACAAGGTACCGTCATGATGTTAATATCCTTAAACAGTTCCCTTAGGGAATCGCGCCGACCAAGATGGTATATGGCTCTGATGGCTCTTTTCTGCAGAATAAATATAGACTCGATGTCTGCAGCTCGTCCCCATAATAAGATACCGTAAGACATTATACTATGAAAGTAACTAAAATAAACCAGCCTCGCGGTATCTATATCAGTAAATTGACGGATTTTTCTGACAGCATATGCTGCTGAACTTAGCCGTCCTGCAAGAGATGTTAAATGAGGACCCCATTGTAACTTTGAGTCAAGCGTGATCCCTAGGAAAAGCGTGTCTTCGACGAATTCAAGTTTCTCTTTGTCCAATACTATGTCGCAAGTATTACTTTTGATATTCGGTAAAGCAAATCTGATGCACTTAGTTTTTTTCCCATTTAATACTAAATTATTCGCAGTGAACCAATTTTGGACCTGCTGTAGCGCATTATTTACGTCGTCAAGACTTGTAGAACGTCTATCTATCTTAAAAATTAAGGACGTATCGTCAGCAAATAACACCATCTTTGGTTGATTTTTTAAAAGATGGAGTAAATCATTAATATACACTAAAAAGAGGAAAGGACCCAATATTGAGCCTTGTGGTACCCCCATTTTGACTTTTAAACCCCTTGAATTAACACCGTTTATTTGAACTTGCTGCTGTCTGTCATTTAAGTACGACTTCACTAAACTGAGAGCAAGATTACCTAGTCCGTAATGTTTTAGTTTTAGGAGCAAGGTTTCGTGATTTACGCAATCAAATGCCTTGGAGAGGTCACAAAAGATTCCTATGGCATCTTGCGCCTCTTCCCACGCTGTATATATGTGTTTTAACAACGTGACACCAGCGTCAGTCGACCTTTGGTAAACCCATACTGTTGATCGTGTAAGATTTTATTGATGTTAAAATGAATGAGCATTTGATTGAGCATCACTTTTTCAAATACCTTGCTGAAAACCGGCAATACGGATACAGGTCTATAATTATTGGCATCTTTACTGTCACCGGATTTAAAAAGTGGTATAACCTTACTATATTTCATTATATCCGGAAAGACTCCTTGGTCTACACATAAATTGAATATTAAAGCCAAGTATGGTGCTATGGTCTCAATTATGGACGTGCACACTTTGACAGACATTCCCCATAAGTCTTCGGTCAATTTGATTTTGATTTGCCGTCGTAGGGTTGATATGTTTGAATTGGAATTCAACCGTACAACCTGGAACGTTTGCTCTTAATAAATTAAATGATACCTCGGGAGAAGAATTTAAAGCTTCAGTAGTTCTTGATGGTATTTCGGTGAAAAAATTTACAAATACTTGAGCTACTTCTAAATTAGAGCTTATGGCACCATGTGCAGTCTCCAGTAAAAAATCAGTGTTTCGTACTTTATTCCTACTTGTTTCATTATTGATAACTTTCCAAACTGTCTTAATTTTATTATCTGCCGATTTGATCTTATTGCTAATGTACAGGGCTTTAGCTACTTTGCAAGTATTTCTGAAAACTTTAGAATATTTGTTTACATACATACTAAAGGTTTCTGTGTTAATGAAAGGCTTAAGGCCATATAACTCATATAGTCTTTCCCTACTTATCCTAATACCTTTAGTCGCCCAGTCACTAAATATAAACTTAGGGGAAGTATTTTTAGACTTCTTTTCAAAAGTTGTATTGAATTCCTTTAGTACTACTGAAAAGAAATTATCATTAAACTTATTTGCGTCCTCACTATTATGGCCTAAAAAATTCAACTTATTTTGTAAGGTAACATTGAATCTAGCTAGTTTGCCTGTTGTAATTGGCCTATATTGTATTTGAATTTTTTGCAAGGCTGCTTTAAACTTAAATGTTACCAATTGTCCGCTATGATCCGACGGAAGGTAATTAACTATGGCTTTATCTAAATAATCAGAATCGCAGAATACATTATCGATACAGGTTGAAGAAGTTGGTGTTACCCTAGTAGGTTCAGTAAAAACATTAGACAAATTAAATGATTTAAAAAGGCTTAAAAATCTGCTGCTATTTAAATTATTTCCTAAAATATTAATATTAAAATCTCCGCAAATAATCGCGGATTTGTTACCTGCTGCAAGTTTCGCAAGGAAATCTTCCATAGTTGACTCAAATAAAGTAAAGTTTTGAGGGTTTGAGGGTCTGTACACGCACACTATAACATGCTTATCCAGCTCAACACAGGAAAGTTCAATACAATGTTCCACTGACAAGCTGACAACGTCATTACGTTGCTTAAATTTTAAGCATTTTTTCACTAAGATGAGGGAACCACCGCGCAACATAGATTTGCGGTTAAAGCAACTGCCTACACTATAATTTTCATAACTAATTTGCATCTGGTAATCTTTCAACCAATGTTCACTAAAACATACAATGTCAAACATTGTTTTCTCTAAAAACATTTCTATTTCTAATATTTTGGAAGAGATACCTTGAATATTTTGATGAAATAATTTCAATGTATGCTGCTGACCCCCTTTTTGATATGTATCTAACTGAGAGCAAGAAGATACCTTAATGTCTGTAGGTATAACTAATCTGTTATTGGTAACTTCTGTTGTCTTATAAACTAGTTTAAATTAATATCAGGAGTTTGCCCTAAGACTTCAACATCATCACTTGGCAGTGAGATGGAACTACATGTGGCCTCCACGTTAACAAATAATTTTTCCATAGTGATACATGGAACCTCCTTCATACAATTTTTAAAAGAATTTATAGCTATAGTGCTACAGTTATTTTGGCTCACCACCTGATTCTTAGTAATATTACTAAACATTGTGGATTTAATTACACAAGATTACTATTTGTATTGTATGTAATTAACTTGTAAAGCTTACTTAGCTGTGATAGTTTTCCTTATAAATAAATTATATATGCTTCTACCATAAATTTCACGTCTCCAAATACAACTGTTTTGCTGGCAGAGGGGGGACAATTGACTTCAACAAAAATTGGCACTTTAAAGCTTAATATTTCGCAAACGGATCCTTGGATGGAAAAATGGTTTTAGAAAATTCTCAATAATTTTAAGCGGCCTGTCCAACGACAACATGGGATAGACGATAAAAAAAATCATCGCAACTTTACATGTACGGTACAGGGGGGCCACCCTAAAAAAATGTATTTGAAGATTTTATTCTACCACTTTGGAGGCGTGATTAATATGTATACCCATACCAAATTTCAACTTTCTAGCGCTAAGCGTCTCTGAGCTAAACCGCGGACAGACAGACAGACGGACATGGCGAAACTATAAGAGTTCCTTGTTGACTACGGAACCCAAAAAAAGGATAATAATACACTGAACAGATGATTTTTTTAACGATGGTCAATTGGCCACAGTAAAAGATGTTCATAATGATGAGTACAATATAACCCTTTTCATTATTTCGCTTACACCTTGTATTATTAAAATGGTTCAATATATTCGATACCGCTGTTCGCTAATATTTCCGGATAAGTACCGTCTGTCTAAATATAAATTGTCCTATCTATCTGAAAAATATACCTGTCAACGAGTTATCGAAAGGTCTTTTGAAGATTATTTACGGAAGGCATGTTTATGTAACGAGACGATATTTGCCAAACAGAAGTCAATATTTCATATGCATCAAAGTGTTGCTACTACTATATATTGGTCGTAAAAATAATGTTCCTGCATTGTAGATATATGTATGTCAATATAAAGAAGACTTAAAACCATTCTCAGTTCCCATAATATTCGTCTTTTCAAGCTTTATGCATGGTCTAGTACCTACATATAAAGGCTAATGGTCAATGCCGGAGTAAGCTTACATATTCAAAGGAACTGGCCAGTGACCGCGTTCTCATTAGCTTAGATTCCGTTCCTTTATTCCCAGCAGCACGGTATGAGTAGCTTATGGATTAGTATAATACTACTCAGTATAATACTACTCAGTCATATCTACGCAACATTTAAATATATCAGAAATGGAAATAGAATTAAGATTAGATGAAAAGACGTAGAGGGCAATCGAAGTTTCCCTGCGAGATCGAATCAGGAATGATGATATCCGCAAGAGAACCAAGGTTACCGATATAGCCAAGCACACGGCAAGGCACATTGCTCGCAGAACAGTGACCATCGCTACGGGCAGTCAGAATCCAGAAAATCTGACACGAGGTTACACGATGCTCTACCAACATATATAGGTAATATCCTGGTACTCAGCTGTGTCAAGTGAGCCTGGAAGCCGACTCCAAAAATAGCTGAGAAAAAAATAGGAAAAAATATTATTAGAATTGTCCGAGAATGTTTCTTTATTTGCCTGATAAAAGTCCTCAGTTCTCGCTTAAAGAAAAGTTAACGCCGAGTTGACAAACAATAAAATATGCTCCAAACTTTGAGTCATAAATCACTCAATCTAACTCTACAAGAAAAAACACTTGCGAGAACTACAACACAATAAGATAATTCAATCAATCGTTTCTCGATGTGGGTCAAGTTATTTTGCTACATAAGTTGGTCGCTCAGGAGAAAGTTCCAAGAGATGAAATTGCCCGTAAGTGCACAGTTTGTCACAAACATAGACACAAAGTCTAACTTTCTGAATTCGTCGGCAACAATAAAAGCAAACTATTGCGGCTTCGATGAAGTTTGTAAAGGAAAATACGGTTTTGTGGCAAATTTTTATGAATTTATAAGTGCTGGCTTGAGTTCTGTAAGTAAGTAAGAACTTGGTAAATTGAGTGCATGCTTTGTAAGTTAGAGGGAGTCGCGGAGATTGAGCTGAAGTTTCAGAGGTCTTTTAAAATACTTTTATGACGACGTTTTCAAAATGTAATTTGCTGGTAAAACAATGCAGACTTAACCTAAAATAATCTTTTACGTATTGCCCAATATTAGGAAAGGCGTAAGGCGTAAGGCGTTTTCGGTTTTTCGTATTAATTACTCGTGTTTCACGTCATTTTATTTTACGTATCTGATCATAATATTTTCGCTATTTTTAAATACACCGTGACATTTTAGGTGTCTTGTTAATTGACAGAAAGCACCTCTAGGCACAGTCATTTAAAAAAAATATTCATTAAGCTAATAGGTACACTAAAAATAAATAATGCATTAGAATTATGAAACACCCTGTTAATAATGTTTATGCAAAACAATGTCGCCAATTTATTCCGCGCCGTCCTTGGAATACAATGCTCGGACTGTGCTCGCTACAGGATGTTTCAAACTACATCATGCGGCATGATAATGAATAATTTATTTTTTTAATAATTCAAATGTTCATAAATTTATGTATACATTTTTTATTGAATGGGTAGTAGTCATTGGATAAATGAAGTGGGCCGATGTAAGACGACTGAAATGTTACCGTGTATAGTAAGCCAAGCCTGGTCTCGGATGGACTTTTCTTCAACTGCAATGACCATCATTAGCGTAAAATGCTATGTCAGACCACCCTGTTTTATCTTAACTGCGACGGTTTTATGCACAGATTGACTTCTTTTGATCCAAAAACGAGAGATAAACATTAAGGGCTAGTTTTACAATAGTCAGACAACTTTTATTTGAAGAACTTTTATATGGTGTATATAATTATTTCCTTTAAAAAATCTGTCAAACCTCCAATTGAAACCCTCAGATTAAAGATATGTGGCTGTTAATTGTGTTTTTTTGTTCAAGTTTTTTTCCTTCTACAGCCATAAACTACCAATCATCATTTTAAGCCTATTTACTCACTAATAAATGCCCTCTTTCTCCACCAGGATCCTCTAATAACACCAGACACGGTAGTGTCCGGAGCAGACGGCGACGGTCTCCGCGCATCATGGCGGACGCTACACGTCTACCCGGATGACTACCCGACGCACCGCGGATACCTGGCGCTGCGGTGTCGCGCCACTATCCCCACGCGGCCGCCGCACGTGCGCAGCATGTCCGTGCGGCTATATGTCGCCGCCAGGCCTCATATATCCTCCTATATGTTTAGTAAAAATAGTAAGTATCGTGTTGCAACTAGTAGTGTGACGATTACCCGCCGCATCGCGGATACCTGGCGCTGCAGTGTCGCGCCACCATCTCCACGCGGACACCGCACGTAGGTACGCGGCATGTCCGTGCGGTTGTAAGTCGCCGCCAGGCCGCATATATCCGCCTATATTATGTTTAGTAAAAAAGTGAGTATTGGGTACTAACTAGTAAACGGGTACCCGGACGCAACACTGCAATGTCGCGCCACATGTTTTCCTAATTTTCCCTTCCTACCTTCTGGAAAGCAGTGTTGATGTTGAAACATAGTGACGTACCTACCTAAATACTACATCAAGATAGGTTAGGAAAAACTTTTCAAAACGTTTGGTTTTCCCATCTTGAATTCACACCTCAACAACAGTTTAAATCCGAAGTAAAATTAAGAGGATTTACTTCTCGAAGTTGTTACCTCAGGGGCACAACATGTTTCAATTAATTGTGAGTACGCTTAGTTTATATGTTTTTGGAAAAGATACATAGGTTTTCAAACACTCTTGAAAACAAAGGACGTTAGAGTGTGAGAGATCACTAAATAGTAGACAAGATCAGATGACTCTGATGAAGAAGAAACTCGGCAGATATGTTTAGTATAACGATATGTTATAACGAGATAAATAAAAAAGTTCACGGCCGCTTGTAGTAAATATTGGTATTATGAACAAGATTTTTTTTTTTAAATTGTATAAATTAAATCGATACCACTAAAACAATGGGTCCACTAGTTGGTTAGAAAACTAGAGACTGAGGTAAAACTCATCATCAGTTTAGCAACATGATAATTTATAGGAGCGTCTTCATTCACACATATGCGGAAAATTATGGCTTTAAGGGTTACCAACACATCCACAAAAAATAAGCAATATTTTGCACCTACTAAAATACAATTCCAATACACATTCGTCCGAAATTTGAAAGGTATTTTACGTGAACGAAGCGAGGACTTTTAGAAACCTTGCTTTTTGAAACTGTAACAAAATTGAACAAAAAGTTTGGAACCCTTTTGTTGGCAAATAAGTGACGTCACGACTCACATGTCTATGGCCTAGAGTGGACAAGCTATGGACATGGCTACGCATGTTTCGGGCTGTTGATTTGACACACGGGCTTTTGAAAAAAGTCCAACTTCGTCAACAAAATCAAAACAAAATGTAACCCAATTATGAAAATACTGTGGCACACGATAATTTACTATGTATGTATGTGAAACTTATTGCTTAACAACTTACAGAAATAAATAAAAGATCCAATTGGTGATAAATATTAACATTGACATCGCTTCGGGCTCTGCATAAAATCACGTTCTAGAAGCGATAACGCTATCGCTGCTAGAATGTAACTCGCGCTAATATAATAGATACGCATATATTATATTTCACGACGTGACATTTATTTAAACTTTAAGTACGGTATTGTAGTGGTAAATAAGCGACTTTATTTTATTATAGAAATAAGGCATTTTGTACCAGTCAACCTTATGGTACCTTTTGGTAAAAAAGACAACAACGAAATAATATTTAAAATATAAATGAATTCCATTTCGATTGCGCATGTCAGTCCCATACACTGCTGACTTTTCGACATACGTTGTTGCTGATAAAATATACTTTGTATAGAGAGGAGGCACATCGAACGCTCACTGCCATTTACACTACGATAAACAAGTGATATTGAACTGTGTATATATTATGTAGGTACACAGGCACGCCACAATTGCGGCGGTAAGGCCCCTCTTTGAGGAGTGGCTGGAGAGGCGCCACGGCGTCCTCACCTTCCGCCTGACGCAGGTACTTACCGGACACGGCTGTTTCGGGAGGTACCTGTTTCGGTTTAAGCGGGAGGAAACGCCCGGGTGTCAGCACTGTGAGGATCGCCCGGAGGACACGGTGGAGGTCTGCCCTGCTTGGGCTGAGCACCGCCGTGTCCTCGTCGAGGCGATCGGCGGCGGCAACCTCTCGCGTCCGGCCCTGGTTGAATCCATGGTCCGGAGCAAGGAGGCTTGGGAAGCGGTCACCTCCTTCTGCGAAGCAGTAATGCTAGCGAAGGAGGAGGCGGACCGCGCGAGGGAAAGGCAAGGCCTTCGTCCCAACCGCCGCAACAGGAGAAGACGCCCCGGGCGTCGGGAGTCGCAGGGCGATCCCCGGCCACCGTAGGCGCGGGCCTGCGGACGGCGAGCGTTGGGTGGCTCGCTGTCCGATCACCACCAGGCCCGGGTCGATGGCGCGTTGTGTTTCACGCGCGCCTCAAAGAGATGTCAGCATAGAGGACGGGGCCCGCTAGGGCCAGAGCCTGCCAGGGTTGCGGAATTTCTTCTTCCGCTCCACCCAGAGCGGAAGAAGTCATTTGATGATTTCCCATCCTAAAAAAAAAAAAAAAAACACTGGTACTGTAGTAGGTTGTCTCCTTCTTTCATGTCGATTAACTCATATTATATTTTGCCCGACCAGTATTGAGCAACTTGTACAGCTCTATAATTGGCCTCGTTCAAATCTTGGATGGTGCAGGTGGTTGTGCACGACGGGCAATTAAGGTGGTGACGCATGTCCTGTGAAGGGGCTCCGCACTGGCACTGCGTTTGGGATGGGTGAAGAATGCCCCATTTGGCCAGATTATTTTCACAACGGCCAATCTGAGTCCGCAGTCGATTAAGAGATTTCCAGGTAAATGTTGGGTCTTAAAAATGATGCTGCAGCCGATTTGGAACAGTGTTTTATAAAATAACCAGAATTATTATTCTTTCTTTCATGGTGTGTTTAAATTTCATTAACAAAAGCGTATGTTTGACCGCCAAACAAGGAAGTAATAACGTTTCGGTTTGATTAAAACCTTTTCCCCTTTTATTTTAAATCCCAGATTGGTTAACCAAAACATGGCGCGAAATAATCTTTTGCTTTTTAGGCCCCCTAAAAAGCAAAAGATTATTTTTTATTTAAATATTTGCGACTTAAAAATCTCGCTTAGGGAAGAGCCTGCTTTTAACGAAATCCGCGGAATTTTGTACACTTTGAGGTATTAAGAAAAAATGTAATTTAATAACGTAAACGGGAAAGCATTCGGAGTTGACTTGGAAGTAACTTTCTGTTGTTAAGTGAAGGCTTATTTTCGTTTTGTGTACAAAGTGAAAAATGTCTTTATACTTTTAATTTGGAAGGCACATTGCGTAAATTCTCGAAATCCCTAATGATGGCTTAGCTTTTATTTCAAAATTTTGCAATGAGGGTTTTTCGGAATCAGCTAATTTAACTGGTCCAACCATTGTTCTCATTTATGATAATTTGTGAAACAGTAAATAATAATTTTGTATTTGGAACTTAGTTCAGTTATTCATAATTAACAGAATAGGTATCAATATCTACCTGAACACTAAATAAATTTTATTATAGATATTGTTAATATTGTAAATGGTTGGCCGACCTTTTGGTAAATAAGAATGCCTTTATTAATACGATTATTTTAATTTCAACGATCATTTTGAGATAGAATCATCATCATCATCTGCCTAGCCTTTTCCCAACTATGGGTCGGCCTCCAGTCAAACCGGATTCAGCTGAATTCCAGTCTTTTACGTGGAGCAGCTGCCTACCAGACCTCCAGAACCCATTAACTGGGTAACACGGTAGTTCTTGGTAAGACTGGAGTCAGATTTTGAGGGAGAATACCAAATGAAATGTAATAAGAGTTTGGAAAAAACTGTTTAATGTAGTGTATTAGACAGTTGCCACACGTAAAATACTAGTACTCAGCTGACTATTAGACTGGAAGCTGATCCCAACACAGTTGGTAAATAGCGAGAATGATTGTTTTATTCTTTTTTTTTGAGATGGGTTTTTCTCTTGACTCTAGTCTAGGTCATAGATGACAGAGACAAAGTCGACGATAGAGCGAGTTTACCTAGAAGAAGCCTGTTCACTCGGGTTGTATGCGTTCGGTAACATAAATGCAGGCAGAGAGTTCCACTCCTTTGCTGTGCGCATTATAAAAGACGTTTGGAAACGTTAGTGCGAATTGGTGGAATAGCAACAAGGTAGGAATGGTAACTTGCAGTGCGTATTCTGTGTTAATACCAAAGATTTATTGGGTAATCATAATATTTTAATTTAAAAATAGATTGGTAGATTGAAATACCTCGAAAGTTACGCTTACAAATCTTACAAAAGCAAGTATCCGACGCTATTTCAACCTACGACTACGTTGAAAGATTTACCAAATTCGTAGAATACGTCAATGAAATCGTGGAGTCGGTACATACTAAACTTTATTCCAAGAACTAGATATATTTGACTCATGACCTTCGTTTTATATTGCCACAGTCGGGGACTTAAGTTTCCAAACGTCTTTTATAATGCGCACAGCAAAGGAGTGGAACTCTCTGCCTGCGTTTGTGTTTCCGAAAGCATAAAAACCTATTCTCTTTAAAATTAGAGTGAACAGGCTTCTTCTGGGTAAGCTCGCTCCATCGTCGACTTTGTCTCTGTCATCTATGACCTAGACGAGAGTCAAGAGAAAACCCATAAAAAATAAAAAATAAAATTTATAAAATAATGTTTATTTATCTATTCCACCAACCTAAATCAGTTTTAAGACCTACCCTTTCAAAATGTTACGGCTAC
The DNA here is from genome assembly GCA_905163435.1 of Mamestra brassicae. Lineage (NCBI taxonomy): Eukaryota > Metazoa > Arthropoda > Insecta > Lepidoptera > Noctuidae > Mamestra > Mamestra brassicae. Next base: position 19,181,460 of record LR990997.1, on the reverse strand, counting down.
ATTAGCAAATCCGCAGAGGTATATTTTAGCTACTTTTTATGGGATTCCTACACACGCCGGTTCCGTACATTATAGCCCATAAAACTACACTCCCTGGTGACAACCGAATATAAAACGAAAAAGTTTCGCGTATGTAATTATCAAGTTGTAAAAATCGTGTTTAACTCACGTCATGTGGAACCACAAAGAAGATAAAAGTGGAAGGTCAACGTTTTGACAGGACACACAACGCAAGCATGTCAAAATATTGATGGGGTAAAAATTACACACAAATACTTATCTATAACATACACGATTTTCTTAAACTAATACTGGAAAAATTCTTTATAGAAGCCCGCGTCCGGAAAAGGGTATTTTACTGAAAAAATCTTGATAGTCCGTTAGATCAATTAAAAAAAAATATTGGACATTACCAGCGATGTTACGTCAAGCGTGTCATAACGCTTGACGTAACATCGCTGGTAAAAAATGTACCATCATATTACATCACGGGTGTTTTGTTAAAGCACTGTACTGTCTTAATTTTTTTTTTTGCTGTGGAAAAAGAAAAAAACGTATACATTATTTTTCGGAAATCTATCTCACGGACTAATTAATTGTGTAGTAAAATCCCCTGTTTTGCCCGGTTCATAGTAAAGTTGCAATGTTATAAAATAATAAGTGAGCGAGAGACCATATTCATACAATTGTATGAATATGGAAAGAATAAATAATAAATAAAGAATACATTTATCCTTACATATAAAACTAATTGTAGCCAAGCTATTATTTCATTGACGACTTCGCCAGCCATAAGAAGAGATATGGCGAGTAAATAATTCAAAATATTAACTAAACCTTCTGCATGTTCTTTGCTAGTCTACTTCAGAATTTGTTATGTAAATGAGTTCGGGTTTCGTCCCGGTTCGTGACGTATCTACTGTCTGTGTCGCGATATATCCAAGTCATATTAAGCTTAATTTTCGAACGATATTAGGAAAATTCATGCTTTATTAACTCGGGAAGGAGCGAGCGAAAATCGTGTTTACTCTTTCGATACATCATTATGTTTCGCGTTATATTATAATCGTATTTTTTGGCTGTAAATAGGAAGATGTTTTTGTCGTCTTTTAGCAGAATATTTAGGAGACTTCTTCAAGTTTTGATTAGTATTGACTAGCTCGCTTTTGAAACAATCTTTGATGGAAAACGATGATGTGGTCGACTATAAATATGATTATATTAGATTGATTCAAATGAACCGCCACTCGTCCATTGAAAGGTTCATTAGAAAACCAGCGTCAGACAGCATCAGTCTGTCTGACATATCGCTGAAATGGACCTTTTTAGTGCAGCCGTGAGACACACACTTGGTTCTTAGTATACCTACATTTATTTTGTTTTCTTTTTTATTTCTATGTACCGTGCGTGTTTCATGTAAGTGCTAAATAAATACTATTATTTCGTTCTTTGACTGTGTGTGTCGATGAAACACGCTTGCCTAAAAGTAACCTATTCATTCTTGACTGTTCTGACAGGGAATTTAACTCCATAGCTGTAAACACAATGAAAGCATTCCCTAAGAAGATGTAAGACTAATACCTTCTCATCTTCTATTTTATCACTTCATTGGCCTAGTGGTTGCACGCATTTGCTGAGTAAAAGATTTTGCGTTTGATACCCGGGTCTGGTAAAATGTCCATCTGGATTTTTTGCCCGGCTCATGGCAATAGGGTCGCACCCTTTGACATTGAACTTTAACTGACTGACGTAATATAGGTGTGTACTCCCCTCTACCTTACCTTTTAGATAGAGGCGCGACGCGTGATGTTACGCTATCTTCTTGAAAAATGCAAACTATTAAATTGCAAATTGCAGACAAGTCACGCCTTCACATAGGAAATCCCAGATTTTATCTCAAAATTAGGCCTCGCGATATTGGCACAGCCTTTGTTAAAAAATAAAGAAAACAATTGAACCCCGGACTTGGCATCGTTCCCAAAAGAGAATATTGATAAGCCAGCCGGCCATTTAATCGGTTCAGTAATCGTTTATTCAATAAATAATATTTTGCAGATGCTTACACGTCATTATTGCTGGATAAACGAAATTTTACGGTATATTGTAAGGGGTTAAGGTATATTTTTATGGAGGTATACTTTTTGACGTGAAAACGTCTAATAAATCGATGAACGTCGGCTGCACGCACGAAAAAGGATGACTCATTGTAACGTTACGCTCATTGTAACGTTATGCTCATTATAACGTTGCGCTCACTGTAACGTTAGGATCATTTCATCAATGATTTCACGTTAAACTATGGTCCGTAAACCGACTTTACAGACAACCAATTTTTTTTTTCTTTTATCAACCTATATTTTCCCACTTCCACTATTCCCGGTGGCTTGCTTTCTCCAACCAATCCTTCGTTAACGGCTCTCAGTCGTCATGACAGCGTTTACGATGGGATCAATAAGGTAAAAACATTACCTTAATCTTTAACAACTACATTTAAACCTAGTTTTGGTTGACTACACAAAAAACTAGGTTGAAAAGTGTTGTCAATTTCGTCAAGAACAGCTTCTTCTCGTTGTTTTAATGATAAGGTATTTTATTTTATTCTTTTTTTTATTATTATTCAGGTTAACCAATAATTGTTTACAACAGTACATTAGCAAGTTGTTATTTGTAATAGGATACAATTGCGGGTTCAATAATTAATTATAGGTTAACACCGCTAGCACAAAAAGAACTGGTAAAACCATTAATTTATTAATACCAAAAATTATTAAATGACAACAGATTCACTAAAATATAAGTGAATACAATCAAATTAATAACTTAGAACATAAACAAGATAAATTTAAATTAATGAAAAAAAAATTGATTTGAAAACTAGATTATACATAAGACTAAAATAAATTAAATTACATTGACAATATTTAAATTGGTAGAGGAGAATGAAAGAAGAAAATGTGTTGCTGCGACTCCAGATAACATGGATTAAGGAAATTAAGCCCCTGCATCCATCCGCTAAGGAAAGGAAGGGGGGGGGCCTTCCTTTCCTTAGCGGATGGATGCAAGACGCACAGAACCGGTTGTTGTGGTGACACTTGGAGCGGTCTATGTCCAGCAGTGGCCGTCTTTCGGCTGATATGATGATGATGATGAAGGGAAGGAAAATGACAATCTCAATTTTTATCGACCGCTTAAATAGGACGCCAGAGGCTCTAGGAAAATTGTAACTAGCTTGTGCCCGCGACTTCGTCCACGTGGAATAGTTACTTGGGGTAGACATGTTTATTTTAAGATTATGAAGTTTAGTTAAGTTTCACTCAATGCTACTGAACAGAGAAAGAATAGATAGATATAAATAGTTTAACAAATGTTCGACGTGATTCTTTAAATTGGCATAACTTTTTTATTTATAAATCGATTGACATAAATCAAACAGTAAATGTTAAGTGAAGCTTACCACAATGTATTAGTGACCACCATGAAACCACATCGAAATCGGATAAACCGTTTCTGAGATAAGCGTGCACAAACGCACAGACGAATAGATAAACAGACAAACCGGCAAACAGACAAACATTCTAACAATCATTGTTTTGGGTGCTATTTGCGCCCAATAATATTTTAACTCTTATATCTTCCATGTACAGACAGCGATCCGTTACATTTTTATTATATGTATAGATAGATAAGCAAACTAGTCGATTGTGACGTCATAAAATATCAAGCAATTTACGGCAACGGCAGCACGCGTCCAATTTGTGAAACATTTTGCAATGACAACATAGAGCGAGTAATTTAGTTGAAAAATAAAACAAAACACTATGGCATAATAATATATAGAGCATTATTTTTCTTTCTTTTTTTAAAAACGTTGCCTCACACTAGGACTTCCTTCTGGTTCGTGGATGCGTTTACAAACATATAAACTCACATACACAAATAGCCAGACCCGGAACAACTATCTGTAGGCCATACAAATATTTATTCCGTGCGGGAATCGAACCCGCGACACGCAGCGCAGCAGCCAATCGCTCAACCACTGCGCCAACCGTGCCACCAAAACAATATTGCCACATTTAATTGAACTTAATCCACATTGCTCCACAAATTAATCCAGATTGATCCATGCATATTGCCGAGCAAAATTGTTCAAAAAATTTCCCGCATAAACGCACCCTAACAGCAGTGCGATTCTGTAAACAACTCAACGTGAACACTTAGGTGAAGTGAACATGAAGTGAGCTGTCAGTCCAAGCAATCAAAATGGAATGACAGTTCACTTCACGCTCACTCCACCTAAGTTTACACGGTGAGATATTTACAGAATAGACCGGCTGAATCACTTCCATTCAATGAATTCATATCTAAAGATCCCCTTTGTTCACAGATGCAGTCCCAAGCAGTAGTTCCCGACTGCGCATAGAAACGGCTTTATGGACGTTATTGTTTTTAGTGAGAAGACAAGTGCCTTCAGTTGTGAAGTAAAGTGCTAGTGTGTCGTGACATACAGACAGACACGCCGTGTATTGTGACGTACGGACTGGCGAGTGCTGTGAGTGTTAGGAGTTAAGTTGGTGGCTGAGGGGTGTCTGCGTTGGAGAGTGGAGTGCTAGCAATGGGGACGGGGAGGATTTGTGAAACAATTCCTCTGTATTCATTTTCTGGTTTTGGTCTCTTGGTGATTATGACCTGTAGCACTATCCGTATTAAAACACACTAGAGACAAGAAGGGCAATTCTCGTATTTTCATAAATCAATCGTTTCGCACCGCAGTCCCAAACAATAAAAAATACTTTGTCAAAAACCCGATCCCTATAAATGACTAAAAAGTTCCAAACAAACGCTTTTCAAGCAGTCTGATGTAATTGGTAGCATCAGATCTGTGATTGAAGTAAATTAAATGTCACCAACTGCATTTTTGAGTATTTTTTTTATTTAATACATTTTAGTGCCTGGCATTTTCAGATTTATTTTCTCGAGCCCTTTATTTTCATACCTCACTCGATAGGTTTTGAGGAAAAAATATTTTGAAGACAGAAAAAAGAAATAAAATTTAATTTTTTTATATACCTAGTGTCACTCTCACAATCAAGACAAACTGACGACGCATCTCAAGCTAAAATCCATCAAGCCATTAAGGCTACAGAGTGTACCAAATAAATACACATACATAGGTATTTATTTGTCTTGTACTGTTTTGAGTTGCTAAGCAGAATGCGGCTTTGGCATTGGAACGAGGCAAAATATAACTAAGGTTTTCAGTATAACTTGTATATTTTATTGAAATAGCTAAGTAATTATAATCCGTCAACGATAGTGGTGCGTGGCGATAGTAAGTTTAAATCCCGCCCAATTAAGCTGCTGTGGTTTACCTTCTCAAACATGTTCGAGTTAATAAGAACGGGTTGCTTGGCTGTTCAAACAGGAATACGCCTTAACACTTCGTGTTTAATTAATTGTTCTCGTCAAACAATTTACTTCTAAGGCCCTTTTGGACCACTAGCCATTATCGTCACCGTCGTCAATAAAACGTCATTCTAGCTAGAGGCAGAATGACGATGTCAATTGATTGACGATGACACCACCGACAGAAACTAAACGAAATATCAAAATTTTAAATTAGGTTTTAAATGCATGCAAAGTGGGCCTAAATTATTGTATAATAATGCAATTTCATATTTTTAAAAGGCCTAATTCAAAATAGGTAAATTTAAAATTAAGAAGGTATACCTTCTAAGGCGTCGTCCAAACAAGCGATCATCGCGCGAATACGCGATTGTCGCGTTAATTTCTTCAACCACAAACACCGAACTCAATGCCGAACAAACGAACGATGCGGGATGATGCCTTTATGTGTAAAAAAATACAGGCTTGTGAGTATAACGTATGTTTCTGGCCTAATACTTATGTACACTTGTCCACTATAATATTATTTCCCGCGCCAATGGCTAGTCTCCGTTGAGATTGGCTACCATGGCCGAAATCGGTCAAGAAGGCTTTCTTACATATATAGTATACATATATACAGGATGTTCCAAAATTGCGTGGCCATATTTAAGGGTGATGATGGGTAGTTGATATACATTAAAGAAAAAATAGTAAAACAAAAAAAAAACTTTGGAACGTCGTTTTCAGTGGTCGAGTTTTTTGAAAAAAAGTCATTTCTTTTTGCTGTTTTTTCCTTGGTGTATATCAGCTACCAAATATCACGCTTAAATATGACCATGTACTTCTGGAACACCCTGTATATGTACACATTGCTAGAAAGTTTCAAAAATGTAAATATATTCATTCAACGCAGACACCCCTTTTTTTTAATGATGGGATATCATCAAATGACTTCTTCCGCTCTGGGTGGAACGGAAGGGTGTGTCAGACTCTTACTGACTAAAACCCATCCGTGTTCCTTCTAAAGCCCTTTGCATTCCAGGGCCGCGGTGACTCTTTCGAACAAATTCCGCAACAACGCAGACACCCCTACCATAAAAGTTATGTAAAAGAAAGTTATTTATATTCTGCTGTGAAATAATCCGTTATAATATTATGTAAAGAAATAATATATTTTCATGAGGCTAATTAAAAAAATACACTTAATAAAATCTGTTTCATATGAGCACGCGACCTCTAACATTCTAAATTATATAAATTATAACAATAATATATCAAGTCCTTTGCTCAATTGTTATTTATTATATTAATTATTTTAAGGCTAGTGATGCTTTCAGTTCATAGCTTTTTCCATTCATCTTTAAGGTTTCCCCAGACATTAGTAACGCGACAATGCAACAACGATAAACAAAGGTATTAAAAAAAATAAAAAAAAATCGCATCATTGTCGCATTGTCAAAATCGCATCTTAAAAAAATTGCCTGATTGTTTCTGGTTACACTAGAAACATTCCACTATCAAAACTGTTGCTTTAACTAACATATTAAACCTGATTTTGAAAAGATGGACCGGGTTATTAAGTAAGGCCTAGCATTAAAAATATATTTTCATCTCCTTTCCTGCATTTTATCGGTAACATAGTTCATTTCACATTTAGATTGACTAATATTACAGCTTCTTTCATAAAATGGTCGCTTACACCACCAAATGCCTCGACTCGGCCTATTTTATGGCACATTCTACATAACAAAATGCTCATAATTATTCCGAAGTTGTACATTATTATATTGTTTCGTGGATACGTTGCCAAGCCACATAAAAATACAAGTACCCCCATGTACTGTGGCTGAATGCTTGCCAGTATTCTAGATAAATTACTGTTAAGTTATGTAAGACTGTAGGTACTCGGCTAGGTACTTTTTTACGCTTAGATTTCTGTAAAATGGACCAGTAACTAGCCTTTTTTTTTTTTTAAGGATGGGAAATCATCAAATGACTCCGCTCTGAGTTGAGCGGAAGGGCATGTCAGACTTTTACTGACTAAAACCCATCCGTGTTCCTTCTAAAGCCCTTTGCGTTCCAGGGCCGCGGTGACTCTTTCGAACAAATTCCGCAACCCTGGCAGGCTCAGGCCCTAGCGGGCCCCGTCTTCTATGCTGACATCTCTTTGAGGCGCGCGTGAAACACAACGCGCCATCGACCCGGGCCTGGTGGTGATCGGACAGCGAGCCACCCAATGCTCGCCGTCCGCAGGCCCGCGCCTACGGTGGCCGGGGATCGACCAGTAACTAGCCTGTATCTTGATTTATTAATTTACCCCATGCATTCTAAGTTAATTCCTAAAATGCCGATTTTTTTATCGCCAAGACATTTTCACGTAGAAGATGTGAAAACACCATTTTAATCCATCTGGTAAAATAATCGGGCCTTAGATGACCAGAAGGCCAATACTCGTTCTTAAAGAGACTCAAATCTCAGTCGCAATAACACCTCAGCGGCAAACAAATTCCAAAACTTGTCACAGGGAACGGAAATTAAAGGTAATATTGACAGTTTACGACTGGGACGCTTCTTACAAAGACGAGAATAAAAAAAAACGTGAAAATTATTGTAATGATCTTTGAAAACTCTCGAGGTTATTAATTATATGAGTGATGTCACCTTATAATTGTCAATGTGATTGGTTAAGGTTGAGTTGAGGAAGTCTAGTGGAAGATAAAGGTAAGAATACTGATGCTAGAAGTATATAATTCGATAGGGTGTATTGGCAACTATATTTAATTTATTTTCCTTTATTTAGGTAACCGAGAGTGATACTTAATTTTCTATATTTTCTTTAAACTGTATATATGTCACCTGAAAATGGCGAACTCAATAAGATTATAAAATAACTTGAGAGATTGTAAACTCTCGATAAGTTGTCTATTGAACATTTGGAATACATTTTTACGGATTAAAATTTGATAGTCTATAATATCTCCGTGCCGGTCCGAGAAATTGTGGACTGATATATAATGGCGACCAATCAGCACTCTGGTCTACAATTTATATGTGTTGGTGTGATAGTTAAAATGGAAACTTGGACAGACCAATTAGAGCCTTGTGTCCAGGTTTACTATCACACGGAAACGGATAAATTGTAGACTTGTGCTCTGATTGGTCGTCATTTTATGTCAGTCCACAATTTCTCGGAATGACTTCAAGATATTTAAGACTATCAAATTTTGATGCTTAAAAAATATTCCAAATGTTCAGTTGACAATTTATCGAGAGTTTACAATCTCTACATTTTTTTTTTATCTTACGGAGTTTGCCATTTCCCGGTGACATATATGTATATAGGTACATAATAGCTATACCATGTCCGTATGGCGCATGTATTCTGTAACGCCAAATACAGACTTATTTTCCAGTTACATTTTCTCAACAACAAGCAACAATCAAAACAAAAAGAAATTTCCGTTCCAGTTACAATACTTGAAATCTGAAATATATTTCCAGTACACTTGTGCACTTTAAATTTTCCCATTTCACCGTTTTCTATACACCTATGGCTCCATTTTTGAAAAACGGTTTTAAAAGACCACACTGTCGTGAGACGTGACGGGACTGAACTGAAAGCAGAACTGGCCTTTGTCGACACCCCACAGACTTGAAGTCACCCCTAGATAGAATATAATTGTAAATAAAAATCTTTAGGACCTAAAAGAACTGCGAAGAATCGAGATTAAACCTTCGTTGCAATCCACTGCCTTTTCCAATTACCGTTCTGTTAATTAATACGTATATAGCTAGCAATGGACTGCGCAAATTAATTTAGAACTTTTGTTTCTACTATTGTTTGAAGTTGGCTGGTATGACTTGTTGGCGGAAACAAAATAAACAATGTTATAAATATAAAATTAAGGTATTAAAGTCAGTGCAAACTCAGTTTGCGGTTGACGACGATGTATTTATGATAAAAGTGAAAACAGAATGTCGTTTGTGGTTTTGTTATGTTGGCACAACTTTGAAGTTTGAAGTCGCATTAAGGTCGCGACAACATTTAAAGTCACCACTGCGCTACATAAAACAACCGCAACACGACTCCGAGGGTAAGAACGCAATGCGTGGCAAAAAGGAACAGGTTTTCAATGTTTATTTTTACCGTTTTATTTTCCACTTTTAGTATAAGTTTGCCGAAGCTGGATCTGGTTTGTCTGGAAGCCGACCCCTATATAGTTGGGAAAAGGCTAGGCAGATAATGAGTATAAGTTTGCCAATTTTGTTAAATGGCCGCTAATTGAAACATTGGGCTCTTGTCAAAGTTCTTCATAATCGTGTTCCCTGCTTATATGTTAAGCAGGGAACACGATTATGAAAAACCAAATATGTTTGGTTTTTAACCACGTGGCATTTTGATGGTGCATGTCAATTCCATACATTTAGTACCTATTTTTGTTAGCCGTTACCGTTGATAGAATGTTGTGGCCGTATCGTTTTAATTTGCCGTGTAAAAGTTGCCTTTATTAATTCGTAATAAGTTACCCAAACCAAGATCCGTACTAATAAATTACACAACAAACTGACTTGCCTACACAAGGGCATTCCTAGTTCAAGAACCTACTTATATTCGAGATTGTTACTGTGATCAATCATAACTGTTAACTGTTCGAATTACCAGAGAGACTTGATCTACCTATAGAGGGATACGGAACAGGGTTGTAAAGTCCTGCAAACCTCCATTGAAAAAGGAGGATCCTCTGACCAGACAGTTGTAGTGTCTGGTCAGTCCAAATATCAACTATTGGGCAGTTGCCCCCAATAGTTGATATTTGGACTGTTGTATATCATTAAATCGCACGGAAAACTCTGATACCGCGATGCAGGATTTCGTTAAATAGTTCGCTGTTAGCGGTATAGATTTCGCCACGTAAGATTTCTTTGTGGCAGTGTCGATGACACTATATGCCCTCAGAATCCTATGGCGAGACTAGTATTACAAATTAATTTAACATGACATTACATATGAACTAATCTACCATCTATCAATCACTTCTACATATTTAATTGACATTTCAATTTCAAGCAGGTGTACAAGTAGTTAATTTGACAGCCTGTCAGTTTGAATCTGATTTACCTTTTTGCCACGCATTTGTTGCAAATACAATGCAGTGTGATAAATTAAAAGTGCCCACAAACAGGTGCGACGCGACACTACGAGAAATATGCGATTATGGCTTTTCATAAATCTGTTAAGGAATTTTAGAACAATGTATATGAAAACGCGCCATTGTTTTTCGCATTGTCACATCGCAACTGTCTGTAGGAGCCAAAACATGTACATTTTATTTGTAAATATAATTAAGTGGACGTGCCAATTTGTTAATAAGCTACAAATCACGTTATATTATTATTTTATCCCAAATTATTTATTGATGTTTTCATATTTTGCATTAAATGTTGTCAATTTTAAATTATGTGGCGTACTCCCCGATTCTGTGTCAACATACCTTAACAGATTAACGAAATAATTGTATATTAAATTATTCTCAGGGTCTCGTTATTACTCAACAATTTATTACTTTCGTTATTTTTATAATTCATATATTAACCTTACTTTATTTTAAGCGTTTTCGCTCTATCGGGCTGTGATTATTATAAAGATTATATTTTTATCTATACGAATAAAAAGTTTATAATCTACAACAGGTATTTTATCAGGACCACATAGGGTAGCATTCAAAACTATAGAATATATTATTGGATTACTCAGACAAAATTGACTGACTGGACTTTGTCTTATAAATATCACTATTTAACTTTGACCCCTGTTTTCGGCTTGTAAAATCTCCCCAAACATCAAAATTAGTTACTTTAAAAAAAATAACTGCCGACTTACAATTTTATGAACTTTTTTTTTTGGTGTGAATAATCACCGTTTACGGTGGCGTGTTTTGAATCACATGCAAAACATTGTGCATACAATGCTACATGGTTATGAGGGTATATAATATGCAGTAGCTAGGTGCATCGCGTTTACTACAACAAAAACGTGTTATTTTGACCTTCAGTATCTCGGTAGTCAAAAGTTTTCAGGGGATTCTGACAAAGTGTCATCCTCCATGTGAAAGGGGTTTTCGATAGGTAACAAATATAAGGGATTGTCCACGTGATATTTCGATAGCACTTGCTAATTTTGATAACTTTTTTGTCAAGTACCAACGCCACGCTGATTAGGTAATAGTCCAGTAAATAAAATAAATCACAAAATCAAGAAAAACAAGTGACTCTCGGCTTCGTTAAAGATCTTTTTACACCAGTTATGCATCATGTATATTGACGTGGTCGATAAAGATATCCCTTGAGCTCCTTTTATCATGGCTCATTGGAAAAAGCGACCTGGAGCCACGACTCTTAAACTCAATTTAATGCAGCAGTCGTCAAAGAGAAGTGGCCACGTACAACCAGGCTCTGCATCAGATAATCGGATCGGGTTCGTTACCACGATCTACGTCTTACGAATACGAGCCAGCTTATTGAGACTTACTGGTCTTATATTTAAATGTAAAAGATCGACTTGGCTAACCGAGCATAAGTCTTTAGGCTTCTACAGACAGGCGCGATGTGACAATGCCACAATAATGCGACACTAATTATTATTACAGAAATTGTTCCACGAAATAAATAGGCATCCGAAAATGTGTTCAATAAATCAATCATTTATTTTGTTAAACATAGGTATGGTTACAGATGGTACATTGTCTAATATATAAAATATATATTGTGTGTTGTCATTTTATCAGAAAAAAATGTTTGAATTTAATATCAGTTGATTAATTTTCGTGAAAAGAATTGTAGCCTTGTCGCTTTTCACCTGTCTGGAAAGCCTTCCGAAAACTTTCGTGAGTTTTAAATAGGTTTATGTTGTTAGCCACCTTACTGATTGTTTAATATTTTCACTACGGCAAGATTTTGTTTTGTAAAGTTCCGGAGAGATGATATCAGACAAGAAAAAGTTTTTATTATGTCAACGTCTTGAGCTTCCATGTTTTACTTTTATGAAAATGAATTAAAATTGACTGTTTTTCTTGTACATTGTTCAAGATTTTAAGAAGAGCTATTAATAACAATATTGTATCTAAAAACAAACAAATTATTTTACAGTAATTAATTAACTGTCATAGTGTTTTAGTTTACATAAATTCTACATTTAATTTAAGTTGAAATACGAGAAACGACTCTCACAGACAGGTGCGACGTGACATTTCAACAACACTTTTTATTAAAATTGTTGTATAAAACACGTTGTCGCATTGTCGCGTCGCGCCTGTGTGTGGGAAGTTTTAGTGGCGCTAACAAAAAACCATGCTGCCAAAATCGTAGGGAGTACGCCAGACGTTATAAAATAACATTGTATATTGTACAGAATAAATTGAAATGTCTGAATGTCATTAATAAAAACGATTCCAGTACATGAGCTTGTTATTTGATCCCGGACCTATAAAGTGTGTGTCAAATGTTTGTAGACTGTATCTCGCCAATTTATTTTGATTTGACGTAAACTAGACTGGACTGGACTGGACTGGAACATGCCAATTGATGGGAACTGGTTTGATAGTTTGAATTTTGTTTTAACAACTGCTATTATTGTTGGAACGAGTTTTTTATTTACTACGGTAGATTGGATGTACTACAGTAATAGGTTGTATTCGAGTTACATAATAAATATTTTATACCCATGAATCCCCGACCAAAACGAAGGGGTGTTGTTAGTTCGACTGTAAATGCTGACGTTCAAAAGTGCCGTTTAATGGCCTAATTGAAATAAACGTTTTTGACTTTGACTTTGACTTTGTGTATCTGTCTGTGGCATCGTAGCTCCTAAACAGATGAACTGATGTTGAATTAGTTTTGCGAGGACTACAAGTATACTAATCCTTTCAATAATTGAGAAGGTAGCCCAATAGTCAATTGCATCTTAAAATAATCAAGGAATAGCGCTAATAATGCATGTGGATATAATATAATACCTTTATATAAATGGACTTTAGTATACACGGGTGTGTCTTCCAAAATGAAATAACTCTGTAAAAGATGAAAACTTTGACAAACAAAATATTTATAAAAAGAAAACGAGTCTTCCATGTCGAGTTTTCACCAAAAATACAAGTTGACACGACATTTTCAGCTAACACAATATAAATATCGACGTTACCGCCTTATTCTTGAAGACGGAACACCTGTCGTTTCACCTTAGTTTGCTGGCGTAAGTGTGAATTTTATATGAAATTATGTCTCGAGTGACGGCTGTTTTCTCGCACGAAATATCTTCTACGGCAAAGTTCAAGATACTTTGTGCGAGAAAACATCTGTTTTCCTTGCGTATACTGTAGAGTATTTTTATAATGATGATTTTAGGTGAAACTTTTTAAAAGAATATTATAACACTTGTTAGGTAGAATAAGAAAATTGTTTATCTATGAAATAAAAATAAATTATGCACCATTTAGCCGAAAATATATTTTGTTAGAAGCACAGGATCGGTTGTTGTGGCGACACTTGGGGAAGGTCTATGTCCAGCAGTGGACGTCTTTCGGCTGATGATGATGATGATATTTTTGTTATTGTATTCATTGGTGTGGTCACCTTTTTTATTTTCTGGCAAACAAATTTATATTTACCAGATTTGACTAGAAATAAAAACATCCAATCGGTTTTTGTATTAGTCTCCAACGTTTTACCTCTATCAATATTTCGAATGGACAGATCCTATGAAGAGAACAAACATTTGCTTGGAAAGGGATTCTGTTTTCTTTGCATATACTCTCCTCAAGTGTTTGACAAGGATGGCGCACCCCTCGACAAGCTGGGAGATGCTTAAAATGTTGTAAAATAAACTTGAGAGATCGATTAATATAAGATAGGTATAGTTATTATTTCATAGAATGGTTTAATTATGTGAAAACTTAATTATACCATGACTTGCTGCTGCCAGCAGATTCGCTTGTATAACAGTCGGAAATTATCCCAATTATCTCTTTACCGCTGTCAAATATGACCGCGCCGAAGGTCGTGTGACGATCTCGTGACATTTACGGGTCAAACTCGGCCAGAGATCGTGGAGGACGGAGGGGTTTGAGGAAAGAGAAGGGAAAAGAATTAGCGCCGCACTATTGGCCATGTAATAGTAAGAAAAAAAAATTTTTTTTTGGCCATAAACCCTTGGGTGATAGATATTAATAAACACAGTTTATAGTTATTCAAAACAGCTACAAGACTACTACAAGTACAAACCTCACGCCCCAGTCGCCGTGACAGAGCCACCGTAGGCCTGGACCTGCGGACCCGAGCGACGGGTGGCTCGCCGGCCCATAAGAACCAGGCCCGGATCGACGACGCGGTGTCAAAGGGCATTTGGAGAAACATGGATGGGTTTTAGATAGTAAGAGTCACGCTCCTCCCATAGTGGAATGAGTCATTTGATGATTTGTCATCGTTAAAAAAAGGCTAACTACTAGTGTTTTCGCTGTTCAAATGTCCATAAATCATTCAACGTCCGAGGGTTCAAAATAGAGAAAAACTTTCGTTTAAAGAACTTAACACCATAAAGATCAACGATATCTCTTCCTTACAAATAAGGTAAGTTAGCCGAAAAAAAGTAAGTAAACCGAATAACTCAAGCATAAGTCCCAATCTTATCACAACTAACTTTAAACTCGTTCTAACTTCTGCAGAACCACAATTTTGCAGATTTAATACTTTTACTTTGTTACTAACATCACTCGGTTGTAAAAATACAAGCTTGTGGTCATATTTTCTGGGTTTTCAAATTGACACAAGTTTTAAAATCTATTAAATGTAGCGTTGGTTGTCAAATGAATGTCTATTCTTAGATGTCTAGCCGAAATGGCCTAAAGCGATGTCCCCATTCGTATTATTTATTCGTGCACATATTGTACTGGTTTATATTTATTTATTGAGGACCTCCAATAAAAGATGTAGGTAAAAGCGTCTAATGTGTGCATTATAACTTGTTCAGCTTATGAAATTCATAAACTGAAAAAGTATACCACACATTAGAAATAAATATTGGCAGTTGGCCAAGTTCGAGTCTTACTCGCGTGCGCAAAGGGTTTCGAAAGTTTTTTTTTTATTTTTATAATGTGTGACTTTAAAATCATAGACTTCTTATAGGTTTTCCTGTACCTACCTAATCTATAGGTAAAGATCTATTATTTGCATTTTTCCAAAATTTTAGGCTCAGCAATTTTGGGGATAAGAGTCATTTTCATCTTTTTTTTAATAATTTTGGAATGGAATATTTTATTTTTATATAAAAAAATTGAGACTGACAATAAAGCTCTTTGTTTTAATATATCACACGGTACAGTTGGATAAAATATTTTTGACCCCATTTTCAAAATTAATATATTTTCGCTATGCGTCCGTGTTTGGGTCACAAAAGGTTATATGTGTACCAAATTTCAACCACCACTAACCAACCAAATCGGTCCAATAATTCTGAGAAAATCGGCTGTGACAGACGGATAGACACAGAGATTCGGAACCCTAAAAATAATACGAAAATAGTCGTCCCTTGTCGTACGCGAAAACTGATTGCAGTCCAATCTACATTCCCACCGTACGTGCAAAACACGGCACATAAAACATCCTGGGATGTACACAATTTTAATTTTAAATTGACCTATATTTTCCTTTTCCTGAGTCCCCGCATATTTTATGCAGCTCGATATGTAAGTAAAACAGTCAACGTTTCTCATTTGCTGGCAGATCAACCTGGAACTGAAACGCTTCTTGAATATAAATAGGGTTTTGTATGAATTTTTCAGTCTTATATCTCGGCGATATCTGAAGATGTCACATGTACGTCAAGATGCTGCAATACATGCAGATTGTTGAATGGAATTCTGAGGTAAAAACTTGTAATATGAAATTCTGTGTTGAAATAAAATAGATGGATTTATATTATGAAGAACGAAAACTGTTTATTTTTTTATCTTATAATAAAATAATAATAAATTATTTATTGAGAGCAACGATGACTCATATAGTGTTAGTAACAACAAATAAACTTTTAACTATGTTAGTGATACAATTGCAACAACAATTACATAAACACACCCAACACATAAAATCATTACTTTAGCATTCCAGCTGAGATACCGGACAACTATTGACAATTCGGCAGTCCAGCCTGCCAGCAATCATGCCCAGAATGCTGTTGGAACTGGCTCGCAACCTGCACACTAAGGACGCACATCTTTAACGCATTAATGCAAAGAAGCAATCAATACGCATTTCCGCAAACATCCCTGATGCGCTACAGAAGCGAGACAGCCCCATCAACACCCTGAAAGCATTATTATACTGTATGCGAAGGGCACTGATCTCTGCGTAAAATGTACCCACAGGCTACAGGTATAGAATGATGAACAGAAGGTTTTAAAAAGTGTTTTTATAACCTCCGTAGAAGCACGCTTAAACCTGCGGGCAATAATATTCGCTGTGACTGACAGCGCCTTCCGCTCTCTCTCAATATCGTCATATTCCTTAAGGCTTATATAAGTCTGGCAAATTTTCCCAAGCATGTTGCAGTTGGCTTTCAGTCTAGCAGGAAGCAGCTGAGTACCAATATTTTACATAGAGATACTGCCAATCTTATCTCCAGAACCTAATAGCTGGGTATCAGAGTACCCCTTGGCAATATTGGTAATTTTTTTTTGCTTTTTGACTAACCAACAACAACTGATACAGATCTACAAATGATGATGATGATGATATTTATTTGTAGGTAATCTCTGGGATACTGATCTAAAAATATCATGAAAGATTCTTTTCATGATAGAAAGTTCAACATCGCAGCGTGCCATGAATTGCTGCTCGTAGTATAGTAGTGAAGAACGGAAAATGCAGGATTTCTCATAGATAGATGGGAATGAAGTCGTAGGAAAGACCTAGTATGTTATGAATCGATTCTGCAATTGAAATCGCAGACAACTTGTTTATACTCTTGAAGCAATCGATAGTGTGTGTCACCGAATATGTATTTTTACATTATTTTATCGTAGGCTGTGCCTTGAAATCCTTTCAAGCATTCTCTTACCAAGCCACCTTGAAGCAGCCCTTGGCCACCTCTTGGCAACCGATCTGGATGTCTTCTACGTCCAGATCGGTTGCCAAGAGGTGGCCGGCCTTGTCTGCGCCGTCCAGCCACAGGCAACTTTGCAGAGAACATTGTCCAGCGGTTACTGTGCATACAGCTGGCACGACCCGCTCTACCCATTTTCTAAAGTAGGATATGATTACAGCCTATTATAAAATATTATATAAAATTAAAAGTGAATTTGCTTGTTACGCTTTCACGTCTTAATCGCCAAACCCAATTTGAAGAATTTGTTACAGAGATAAATGGGATCCTGGAGACGCTACCTTCACGCGGGCGAAGCCGCAAAAAAAGCGAATAGATAATATTGTTACAAAAATCGGTGACCGCACAACATTTTTATTAACACAATGGCGGACGCTACGCATCCCCTCGACATTATCCCTTACTCGACAATTTATATCATCCACGAAAAGACAGATTACCTACCTAGTCTCGCCCTAAAGTACTTCTATATCTTAACATAAAAACAAGTACTTGTATAACGTTTTTGGTCGAGTGCCAAGTGCCAATATTAATACCTAAGTCCCAGCAAATTTGTTGAAATTAAATAAGTTTTAAAGAACACACATGTCGTCGAGATGTACCTAGGTATATTCTGTTATTATTTGAAAATAATTTGTTTGCGAAACTATTATTTAATAATAATTTGTCTGCAAAACTACTTCAAAGAAGTCTGATGTTGTAAATTAACTTTATTAATAATACTTTGAGAAGACATTTATTTAGTGTTTTATTATTTGTTTTTGATTTACTAACTTTATTTATGAAAATAATTTAGTTACTTATTTCTGTGTAAGTTCAGCATGAAAGTCAGATATAGTAATAATCGAAGTTGTCTTAAACGCAGCGACCGAGCGAATGCTTGCTGAACCGCGTATCGTGAGTTAATTTGCCACTCGTTCAATATACTTATTTCTGTAACATATACCTTATCGTCCTAGACACGAGTAATTTTGATTCAATGGAAGATTAGAATTATATATAACTTTTTTTTTTTTTAAGGATGGGAAATCATCTTTTTCTTTCACTTCTTTCACTCTGGGTGGAGCGGAAGGGCGTGTCAGACTCTTACTGAGTAAAACCCGTGTTCCTTCGAAAGCCCTTTGCGTTCCAGGGCCGCGGTGACTATTTCGAACAAATTCCGCAACCCTGGCAGGCTCTGGCCCTAGCGGGCCCCGACTTCTATGCTAACATCTCTTTGAGGCGCGCGTGAAACACAACGCGCCATCGACCCGGGCCTGGTGGTGATCGGACAGCGAGCCACCCAACGCTCGCCGTTCGCAGGCCCATATATAACTGCTAGCTTTTGCCCGCGACTTCGTACGCGTATACCCCGTTTTTTCCTGTTCCTGTAGGATTTTCAAGAAATCCTCTCTTAGTGCTCCCCTATACTTCACAAGGAAACTACATGACAAATTTCAGCTTTCTACTACCAGTAGTTTCAGCTGTGCGTTGTCTGTCAGACACTCAGTAACGGAAGAATTTTATAGATGTTGATTGATTAGACATATTTTTTTATGCTTTTAAAAGTAATCGCAGATTTCTTTTTTTTTATTAAATTTAATAACGATTTTTTTCGACTTAAAGAAAATAACACTATCGCTAAAATGCATGGATTCTGTGCAATAAGACACGAAAACTTAACAAGACGGGTAATATGTACCTACTTATACCATTGAGTGAACCCAATGATGTTCCGATCTTCACAAATATAATAGGGCTTATCAATCTCCGAGCCAGTAGCCATTCTATTGTCAGTCTCCGCCGAGTACAAAATCAATCAAATACTTAATTAAATCCAGTTAAGTGTTATTGTTCGCTGCCATTGTGGGCTTCAAGAGACGTAACTCAACAGAGGTCATTATTAAGCCTTTCATTTGTTTTCTAGGCCATGTTGTAATTTCTGTCGTTTATTTTATTACCACGAAAACCGGAGGCTCGTGGCTGTGGATCTCATAATAGCTGCACGTGTCGATTAATATGTTTAAGGTATACTTGCCGAAGTCTTTCCATGAATGGGTGACCATCTGTTTTATATCAGAGCACGGCGTGCCCCGAAAGCAGGCAAGTTAAGCCCTTGATCCCGGCTCGTAGATCTTTGACAGTCGTTACTGGAAGCCACTGCATCTGTGCTTAGACACGGCATCACATTTTGGGGTAACTCTACGAATAGGGAAGTCGCGTTTAAAGCGCAAACGCGCTGCATACGATCTATGTTTGGGCTTCAGGTGACGGACAGTTGTGTACCATATTTCAGAGAGCATCAAATTCTGACGCTACCAGCTTTGTGGAACTGCCTTAGTTGTGAGATTAAATCCAATTTTTTTTCCGTACCTATCTGATACTGTACAACGTGATAGGAGAAATAGAAATGATATGCTACGCGGTCGCAGAGCAAAGAAGCTGAAGAGCATATTCTGTAGAGCCCCGCAAATGTGTTACTAACACAACTTTCTTTTATATATAGTCACCGGAAAAGCAAAAGTACCAGACTCATTTTAGCCAAAATGGCGCTTTAGTACTTTTGACTTTCCGGTGACGATATTATAGATGTATAAAAAAAGTCGTTTTAGTTACACTATTTATAACTCAAGAACGGCTGAACCGATTTGGCTGAAAATTGGTGCGGAGGTAGCTTAGAACCAGGAGACGGACATGTGATGCTTTTTTATCCCGTTTTATTACAAAATGCAACAAACAGAAAAACGAAAAAATTATCAGTTAAAACATATTTTATTAGATCAGTCTAGCCGTTCATTCGTTAAAAATTGTATAACAAAACGCAACGGACACGGAATAACAAAACGCAACTGACACGGAATAACAAAACGCAACTGACAGCTAAACGCAATGTTATCTATTATTTAGTATGATTGAAAATTTGACAATTAGAAGTTTTGAAGTTGACCGGTTGATGTGTTTGTTTCGAGTTTCTATTAGGTAATAATAGAAACTAAAAGTTTTAAAAAATATTCTGAAGCGGTATGAAGTTCGCTAGGACCACTTGTTTATAACAAAATTAAAAAGTCAATTAGGCAGTTAGATTTAGCTGGATTTAAGAAGCAATTTATGGATTTTTTTATGTAATTAATGCCATTATAATTTGAATGACTACTTAAATGACACTTTGACATCATAATTTAATTCAATTTTTATTTTATTTCTAACTGAAATCTCTTTGTGAATTTTGACTACTTATAGCTTTTAAATATATGATATTATTGTGTAATGTAATTATTATTACCTGTAAAATTTGTTCACCCATATGGTCGAATATGATGAGACATTTGTGTTAACATAAGACCATGTAATATTAAGGGTGTCCGGTGGCATAATCAGGAATTAAAAGTTAAATTAAAAAAGAATCTCTAATGGCATACGTTTATTTTAAAAAATATTACAAAGAAAACAAGTGCGGATTTCAATTTTTTTAAACTATTTTGTTTAAATGTTGACCGTCACGTCGGACACTCTCTTGGAATCTGGCCTCCGTATTTCGTGCCACTCGCTGGAGAAGTGATATCGGGATGCCATTAACTTCGCGAACGATATTTTCTTTTAGTGCTGAGATGGTCGCTGGGTTTCAAAAGGGAACCTCAAAAGTAAAGTTTATGAAGGAAACTTTAAATTCCTGATTCTGCCACCGGACACCCTGACTCAAAGACTCAACGACTCGAAGCATTGATTTCAATTAGACCATTTACAGGCACTTTTTAATTGTCAAGGTCGGTCGGTCAAAAAGATGAAACTCTTCTCCTGCACATACCGACCATGTTCTGACAAATAAACAATTGATTATGGTTATGATGACTAGGGGTTGTAGGTATTCCCAGCCAGTTCAATGTAATTAGTCCAATTGGGAGGGAAACCTTCACTAACTTACTTGGAAAAAACTAAACAGACAGTAAATTGAACCGATCAAATCGATTCTTGACTAGAAGAAAATTATTTTTAACTTTAAATTTGCTATCTTACAAAGAAGAATCAAGCTGTAATAATAACCCTCGACATGGAATCCTGACCATAACTTGGGAAAAGCCTGTGATTTTAGGACAATAAGCTGTCTATAAAAATGTTTCTATCGCAAAAAAACATATCATAGTGTCTCCGAATTTCTAGCCGAAAATGTTTTTTGTTTTGATTAATTTTATCTTTTCCTGACATTATTACAAATTTTATAGAATATTGACATTATAACAAAAGAATCATTTACATTTAATAGTTTCTAATTATAAACTTTGTAAGTGCCTATTCTAGGTAATTTTTCGATCATTTCTTATTCTTTTCACTGTTTGGTTTGTTGTTTGTTTGTTGGACTTAAACTGACTGCGATGTAATATCTTGCATGCTCTTGTATGTATATGTCACCGGAAAATGGCAAAATCCGTAAGATTATAAAATACCTAACTTGAGAGATTGTAAACTCTCGATGACTTGTCAACTGAACATTTGGAATACTTTTTTACGCGTCAAAATTTTATAGTCTATAATATGACGAAGTTATTTCTAGAAATTTTGGACTGTCATAAATTGGTTCGTGTGATAGTAAACCTGGAAACAAGGCTCTCATTGGACTGTTCAGATATGAGCTCACACCAACTAAGACCAATGAGGGGCCAAGTTTCCAATTTACTATCACACCACAACAGATAAATTGTAGACTTGTGCTTTGATTGGTCGCCATTTTATGTCAGTCCACAATTTCCCGGAATGACTTCGAGATTTTATAGACTATCAAATTTTGATGCATAAAAATGTGTTCCAAATGTTCAGTTGACAGTTTATCGAAAGTTTACAATCTCTCAAGTTATTTTGTAATCTTACGGAGGTTGCCATTTTTCGGTGACATATACATACAAGAGCATGCAAGATATTACATCGCAGTCAGTTTAAGTCCAACAAACAAACAACAAACCAAACAGTGAAAAGAATAAGAAATGATCGAAAAATTACCTAGAATAGGCACTTACAAAGTTTATAATTAGAAACTATTAAATGTAAATGATTCTTTTGTATACAACGTTTAAACAAATAAAGAAATGTTATCTTATCTTATATTCTCAAACAGTAAATCAACTTTAATTCTTTCAAAAGTTTTTAAACTCAACATCATAATTACTAATCTCCAAACATTGACCGGTCCTAAGTTTATCACATCAAGTGGACTTTGCTTTATTTTAGTTTAACGAAAAGTCACATTGTTACTTACTAGTTATTGAACCCAAAACCCAAAGTCCATTAAACTCACGAACCTCGACTTTAAGAAACTAGCTTTTAAAATGGCACATTAAAAAACGAACTTAAGAAACTGAGGAGAGAATTAAAGAAGTTTTCTCATCTAAAAGCATTCAGTTAAAATCATTGGGTCGTCACTAACTTAGTATCGAGCGGCCTTCTGATACTGGAATATTTAAAGTCGAGCTTATTTACATTCTTTGTTAATACTTTTTTGTTGAGAGAAAATAAGTGCATGTTTTAATATGCAGGGACAAAAAACTCAAGTGGATTTTTTTTTAATAATAATAAAATCTTTAACTTCAGACAGAGTCCATTAATTGGTTAGTACACAAAAACTTAGAAACTAGTGTTAGTACTTATAACTACCAGAACAAAATACAATTATATACTTACACTAAACTCACATGCAGGCTTATCCAATACCCCAGTATGGGGCTGTCCCACCTGTCCGCTATAACTCCCAGGATGCTGTTGGGGCTGGCGCGTACCCGACGCATGGCGGAGGCGCAACGCTTGCGCATGATGGCATAAAAACCATCAAACTCCGCCTCCGCGAACATGCACTACAGTAGCGCGGCAACCCCAACAACACCCTGAATGCATTATTATACTGGACTCGCAATGAATTGCAATCGTAGCTCTTATAACATATCTAACTAGTAATGCGACAGATTATTTTGTCGAAACTTTACAAGACAGTTACAAAGTAATTTATTTCAAATTAAGCTTCATGAAATGTAACGATGCACTGTTCCAATTGATCGTCTCCTAGGTAGAATAACCAGCATAAATACACGGTAATTGTTTGCATTTTTTGTAAAGCCAAAATCTATGAAATAATTTTATCTAAGATTATTGGATTGTCGCCTTCACCATTCGCCTCGCAGAACAGATAGTCGATGGGTTCGAAAGGTTCTGGATCGCGTACCTGATCTCCCACAAGATGGGCCGATGACTTGGTGAAGGCCGCAGGAATCCAATGGATATGAGACCGCACAGTTCCGGTCGATCTGGCGACTCTTGGGAGAGACCTATGTCCAGCAGTGGGCGTCCATAGGCTGAAATGATGATGGCATCCTTTTGCCTGGCTCTGTTGTTAACCAGACATAATTGACTAAGTAATATCGACATCGACAACAGGACAAGCCCTATAGAACATCTTAAATTTATCTAATATCTTTGACACAACAAAATTCCTTACAAAAATGGTGACTTAAATCTACAGAAGTTCATATTCCTCGTAGTTTTAACACAAACGTAAAGCTCACGACTGAATGAATCTTTGCAAAGGCTCAGTTGACAGTTAGCCAATGACGATATTCAGTCCCGATGGGTTTGATCCAGCCAGTTTATCGGGCTTGAGTCAACTGCGTCGCTGTAATTACGATGTTTGCGAGCAGATCAGAGCCAACTGAAGAAATATACCTATAGTAGGCGCCAGATAAATGTGGAATAAAGTACATTGACCTTTCCCTAATAACTGTTCATAGGTACCTGAACAATTAAATATGAATCGTTTTTCATTATTAGACAATGTTAAGGATCACGAGAGATGATGATTCGGGACAGCTTTGTGTCATTAATTCCGTTTTTCAAATTAAAAATGTCAATAATTGTAGGTGGGTCAATGACCGTTATTCCACGATTATCTGGCGCCTACTATAGTTGTTGTAGTACTCAGTACAGACAGCGACAAAAATTAACACTGATACTTTTACACAATATTTGATCATCTGTTATACCATTTCACATAACAGCTCAGAAAGAGGTCGAAATCTCGGAGCTCGAAGAAGTGAAATTCTAGTGTGAAGTTCCGATTTAAATTAATTACAATACGGCCGACGTATCTTGGCGAGTCTGAACATAGGCTCTGCGAACTTTAGCGCATGTACACTCGCGAAGAAAACTGTTAGGTATTGTCATTTTTTTTGTATACCAATGTACGAATAAAATTTCCCTATTACCTTCGATCAATGATAATATTGATAATACTAGATAAAGGATCAGGAACAAAAATAAGTCGCTCGAACGCGAACGCGCACTGTGGCATTTCCACGTTTTAATGTTGGCTATGACTCTTAAATAAACTTTATCTACATCTTTTACGCCTGCTTTTTTCATATACTGCGTTAAATCGTAAATGTTTTTTCTCGCCTGGCGATTTAACACAGTATTATGTTTTGGTGGCATATTTGGCGTATAATATAAGTGCCAATTGACACTTGCAAATAACACAAACAAAACAAACTTAACACTAAACAAAAAAAAACTTAAAAAAAATAACAATGAAAAACAATAACAGCGAAAACTTTTGTAACCGACTGTGCTCAAGACAGAGATAGCGACACGAACACGACACCAATGCTAACGTGTGACTGAGACATATTACCGTGTACCGAGCATTGCCGAATAAGCACGAAGTAACCAAAAAGGGATGTCCAATACGCGTGCCTGAGGGTGTTGTTTGATCGATTTACATTCAAATCGATTGAAATTAAGTCATAAAAATATATTTGTATTCAATTTTATAAGGAGGTTTTAGATTTTCTCAAACAGTCGTAACTCAAGTAGACGTTAATAGATAACTGATATTTAAGTAAATCATGTCTTTCAACTAAGAAAATAAAATTTTATTAGTTTTTTTTTATTTAAATTGAAATCTCGTTTATTAACTACAAAATTCACTAATTTTTGTAAATCTATTTCGTTTAATATGTTTGTACGAGCCAATAATGCTCATACAGCGAAATACATTTTGCATAATAAACTCTACATTTTAATTAGTCGTAACTACACCTCCGTCACGCGGTATTGTGTCAGTAAATAATAAGTGCGGCTCAGATAACTAAATATAACTTTCTATATTTACAAATAAACATTTTAAAGTGTTACTTAGTGGTTTGGTGTTTATCCTTTACAACCTACAACAACTACTGGAGGATCGTCAACGGCGAAATACTCCAACATCTTTTTGGTCCTTCGAGCCGGATTGGGTCATTTGGTCCTCACTGGTCCTTTCGATCCATCGAGCAACCAACAAAGGTGAGTCGAATCAATATTTGAATCATCGAAGTTACGAACCGGCAGAGATTACGTCTACTGCTACAAACCTGCGGGGATTACGTCTGCCGCTACAAAACCGTAAACAAGGAATAATCTGCGGGGATAACGTCCACTGCGATTGAAACTACACAACACCTATAACCAACTACTATCTAGTAACAATGTCGAAAGAAGACTACGTCGAGTTTGTAGAACTTATAACCAAGCAACAAAGCAGCTACGAGAACATCAAGACTCTGCAAACTAACTACAAAAAGGATTCTGCGAAGAGAAAGTCCATAGATTACCTCAACAAACGCATCGAAGCTTTGCAATCCCTCTGGGATGAATTTCGGACAAATCATGAGGTCTTGAAGAAGTATGAGTCAGTTAAGAGCGACCATGACTACTTTGAGAAGAACATTTTCGAAATAACAAGAAGCATGTTCAATGAAACAATGCAATCGATGAATCAACTACGAGACAACTTACTAAAGGAACCGGGATTTTCGGGTTTCTCAAAACCGAGAACCCCACAACCACAAGAAACCCCGCTATTCGATACAGCTGGTGTAAACCAACAAATCGAGATGAACCAACGCGTATCAATGCTGTTACGTAACCAAACATGTAACTTCAACGCCTTTAAGCGAGCAGTCTCCAAAATGAATCTGGATGATATGAAAGAGAAGTGGCAACTTCAAGATCACCTAAACGTACTAAGCGCTAAGTGGGAATCCATTGACAAAATACATTGGGAATTAAGCTACTTACTGCAAGGAAACGACAAGGACTATGAAGCAGAATATGACCATTGGGAACAAGTCTACGACGACCTAAAGGCAGATTTGAATAGAAGAATCTTTGAAACATCTCATTACGAAAAAACAACACCACGGATGGAATTGCCGGAGTTCAATGGCGCTTTCAGCAACTGGATCTCTTTCAGAGATTTATTTATTGAGATGATTCATAACAATCCAACGCTAAACAAAACGCAGAAGATGAAGTTCCTAAAATCTAAATTGAAAGGTGAAGCCGAAAAGTTAATTAAACATCTACCTGTGAGTGCTGAGAACTACGACTCATGCCTCAATATAATCCAGCATCGCTACGACAATAAGCGACTACTTTTCGTAACATACGTGGACACACTTCTCAATCAATCATCTATCGACAAACCGAGCTCGACTAACTTGAAAAAGCTATACGACACAACCAAAGAGTGTCTGAATGGCCTAGAGAACATTGACATCAATGTTCCAG
Organism: Mamestra brassicae; assembly: GCA_905163435.1. NCBI lineage: Eukaryota > Metazoa > Arthropoda > Insecta > Lepidoptera > Noctuidae > Mamestra > Mamestra brassicae. The sequence continues at coordinate 19,154,360 of LR990997.1, read as the reverse complement.
TATGGGGTCCACTTATCGTGCACTTACTGTCTTCCAAACTGGATGATGTCACTTACGGAGACTACATTAAAAACATGAAGCATTCAAGAGAGCTTCCAGACTTAGATGAGTTTATGGAGTTCCTGGAATTACAATTTATGACGCTGGAAACATCGCGAACTAAGAAAAACGGTGTAAAACAAAATAATTCATCAAATAACCAACATAAAAATTATAATAACAATAAGTCAACGAACTTTAAAGACTCAGAAAAATGGACGAAAACCTACCATGCATCGCTACGGAAATGTCCACTCTGCAAAAATGATCACGCGCTAAGGCAATGTTCGACATTCCTGAACATGGATATTGCAACGCGAAACCAAACAACAAGTAAACTGAAACTTTGCAAAAATTGTTTATTCAGTCACGGCGACAACAAATGCAACTCAACGAAAAGATGCCGCACGTGTAATTTTAAACACCATTCCCTTCTTCATGATGACAATCTGAAAGGGCAACAATCAAAGCCAACCACCTCAACGGCGGCTGAGCGAACATCTAATCACATCAACGGTGAACAAGAGATACTCTTAACGACTCTTCAACTCAAGGTCAAAAACAAAGAAGGAGATTACGTCATCCTTCGAGCATTACTGGATCAAGGCTCTCAAGTAACCTTGATTACAGAAAACGCTGCTCAACGACTGAACTTACCCCGAAACAAAATGCACGCGGCTATCACTGGCGTGGGCACTATAATGGGTTCCAGTAAAGGGATGATTAAATTGGAATGTAAATCCATCCACTCTGAGTATACATTCCAAACGGAGGCATTAGTGATGAGTAAACTCATCAACAATCTGCCGAACTCTTCAATCGACACATCGAACTGGACACATCTACACAATATTAAGTTAGCCGATCCAGACTTTAACATCTCAGGGCCCATCGATTTACTTCTAGGAGCAGATATTTACTCGGAGGTGATCTTAGAAGGAGTACTAAAACCTAACATTAACTCTCCTGTAGCGCAACAGACGAAGTTAGGCTGGATACTGTGCGGTGCTACAAAGCAATTTAACTGTCTAGTTACTCTAACGGAGCTAGATAAAATAACAACCTTTTGGGAGATAGAAGACATTCCTTCAGAACCTGAAACAACAACAAAAGACGAAGTCTGTGAAAAACATTACACAGAAACAACAGAGCGATTAAGCAACGGGCGTTATGTCGTGAAGATGCCGATGAACACCAACTATGAACAAAACCTTGGAAAATCCAAGCCTCAAGCTATAGCACAATTTCTTCATTTAGAAAAGAAAATGGCGAAACAAGAACACTTCGCTACACTTTACAAACAGTTCATCCGAGACTACATCGAATTAGGTCACATGAAACCAGTGACAGAATCCGAGAGTCGAGTACAAGCCTACCTTCCACACCACGGCGTGGTAAGGGCTTGCTCGACAACGACTAAACTGCGAGCTGTATTCAATGCATCCATGAAGACAGACTCCGGCTACAGTCTTAACGATCTGATGGAAAAAGGGCCCAACCTTCAAAAGGACATTTTATCTCTGATCATAAAATGGCGGAGCTATAAATATGTTCTAACGGCGGACATCGAAAAAATGTATCGTCAAATCCTTATTCATCAAGATCAACAACATCTGCAAAGGATAATCTGGAGAGAATCCTGCAGCGAACCCCTCAGAGAGATGCAGCTGTGTACTCTTACTTACGGTACCAAAGTCGCACCATTCATTGCGATGCGCACTCTCCAACAACTAGCTGAAGATGAAGGCGACGCTTTCCCTTTGGCCCAAAAGGCGCTGCAAAACGAATTCTATATGGATGACGCCATCACTGGACACCATACCATAGAAACAACAAAGTTGCTGCAAAAACAGCTTAGCGAACTATTAAAGAAAGGTGGTTTTGTTTTACGGAAATGGTCCACGAATGAACCATCTATTCTTAAAGAACTACAGGGGGAAGAGAAAAGTCACAACAATGATTTTAATTTCAAGCAGCAAGAGTTCAGCAAAACACTCGGACTCACATGGAATGACTCAAGCGACACATTCCATTTTATTAGCGAAGTGCCTGCCAATAACAAAACTACACCATACACTAAACGCAGGCTTTTGTCAGAGATAAGCAAGATCTACGATCCGCTAGGATGGTTGGCTCCAATGACCATCCAAGCTAAACTCTTATTTCAAAAATTGTGGAGTGACGACTGTCAAAATATTGGCTGGGATGAAAACGTACCCGATATCATCGAAAAAGAATGGCTGAAAATTATTTCCGATCTACCAAATATAAACAAAATCACTTTACCAAGATGGTTGAAGAACGTAAACAAAACGATCGAATTGCAAGCCTTCTGTGACGCGAGCGAGAAAGCCTACGCATGCGTTATCTACAGCCGAACTACGTCACCTACAGGCCACTACGTAACCACTCTACTCGCAGCAAAGACTAAGGTGGCACCACTCAAAAAAAAAAACTACAATACCGAGGTTGGAATTATGCGCCGCAGTTCTGCTTGCGAAGCTACTAGAAAAGATAACTAAGATCCTAGCAGATTACGATCTAAGGATACACTGCTGGACCGACTCTAAAGTAGTCTTAGCATGGCTTCAAGGAAGTCAGTCAAAATATGAAAAATATATAACAAACAGAACGACACAAATAACAAACATCGTACCTGCGATAAACTGGGGTTACGTAAAAACGAACGAAAACCCTGCCGACTGTGCGACAAGAGGACTTCCACCATCAAAACTGGTGAACTTTTCCCTGTGGTGGGAGGGTCCTAAATGGCTTAAGGAACAAGAAAAACAGGACAATAACTTAAAAGAAACTTATACTACAACTGAGGGTTTTCTAAAAAAATGTTACGCGACAAATAGTACGGAACCCATGCCAATTAAAAATGAATTAATCGATTCATTACTTGAGCGGCATAGCAACATAGATCGTATTACAAGAATACTCGCTTGGATAATACGTTTCGCTGATGTATTACGAAACAAAAGGAGGTCAAATGAGTGTAATGAACTAAACTTGAATGAAATAAATAACGCTACAGAAGTAATCATCAAGTCAATACAAGGGAATTATTTTGAAAAAGAAATAAAATCTCTCAACGTTGGGGGAAAACTTCCTACCAAAAGCACCATTTTGAAACTCAACCCATTTTTGGACTCTGCTGGCGTTTTACGCGTCGGTGGTCGTCTAAATCACTCAAACTTGCCAGTAGACACTAAACATCCCATCCTCATCCCGGGAGACGTAAGACTCACTCAACTACTAATTGAAAAGGCACATCAACGGACACTACATGGTGGAGCAAGATTAACGCTAGCTTACACTAGAAATAAATACTGGATCATCGGTGGTAATCGAACTGTCAAGAAGAGACTGCGGCAATGCATCCGGTGCCGTCGATACGCAACAACTCCAACAGAACAGCTGATGGGTAACCTTCCTAAAGAAAGGATCACACCGTCGAGACCGTTTTCACATACTGGCGTGGACTTTACAGGTCACGTGGATGTGAAGATAAACAAAGGTCGCGGAATAAAAACTTGTAAGGGCTATATAGCCATATTTATATGTATGTGGACGAAAGCAGTACATATAGAACTTGTTTCGGACCTATCAACGCAAACTTTCATCGCTGCACTAAAACGTATGTGTGCCAGAAGAGGCACCCCAAAGCATATGTATTCCGACAACGGAACCAACTTTGTAGGAGCAGCAAAGGTATTATATGAGGAGTTCCAAACATACAGAACAATGCTATCTTCAGAGTTCTTTAAAGAGATCAATGACCTAGAAATCGAGTGGCATTTCAACGCTCCATCCTGGCCATCGGCAGGTGGATTATGGGAAGCTGCAGTACGCTCAATGAAAACACACCTGAAACGCGTAATCGGACAACAGAAGCTAACCTACGAACAATTTGCAACTCTTCTTACACAAATCGAAGCGGGCATGAATAGCAGACCGCTGAGTCCGTTATCTGAGGATGTAGAAGATCTGGACTATCTCACTCCTGGGCACCTACTCACGGGAAGTCCGACGCTCACACTACCACTTAATGAACCTGAAGAAATGAAATCAATAGACATCAGGAACAATTGGAAACTCATAGAGCTTATGCGCCGCCACTACTGGGATCGCTGGTCGAAAGAATACCTTCATTTACTTCAAAACCGAAACAAATGGCAACGAACCAGAGAAAATATACAAAAAGGGCAACTAGTTCTCGTCAAGGAAAATAATCTACCTCCGTGCAGGTGGGCTATGGGCCGCGTCGTAGAACTGCACCCAGGCAGCGATAACCTAGTGCGTGTAGTAACGCTCAAGACACAAAGTGGAATACTAAAAAGACCTATTGTCAAACTAGCCCCACTACCAACGAGGCATGTGAGGGCATGGATTCACAGAAAGAGATTCCTGAATCGAAGCAATGCAATAAAACTAAAGGGGCCAGTAAAACCCAGAGAGGGGCTAACAGCTTGCTCATGGCATTACTAGTACTGTTTACAATGCTATCATGCGGACAAACAACCCCCCTGCAACATTTCAAAATAACACAGTTAGTTGAAAATCAACCCATTTACTTCGATCCTGCTGGAAATATTCAACTTATACACGATGAATGGAAACTACTAGTATACTACAATCTGACAACATTCTGGCAAAGTACAACAAAGGTCGAGAAATTTGTGAATCGTCTAGCTCAACTATGCGACACAATGCCCAACGAGCCATGTCACTCGACGACAAAACAACTTCAGTACGAACTGAACCAGTTGAACGAATATAACGTATTGTTACGTTCTCAACATCAACAACGAAGGCGTCGCGGCTACGTCAACGGCGTAGGAAACATTGCACGAGCCCTGTTTGGAGTCCTTGATAGCGATTTCGCCGAAAAATACTCTCAAGACATTCAAAAAATCCAAACAAACGAACAATATTTATTGGAGCTGATAAGAAATCAAACATTGATCATCGAAGCAGAAAACAACATCATAAAGAAAAATGAAGACTTTGTGAAAACGCAACTAGAAGTAATTCAGCAATTTATGAACGAAACAAGATACAATACAGCAGTGATAGAAAACAGATTTCAAATCATGAAAACAATGAATGACCTCAACGCTGGAGCCCTGACTGCCAGCTTACTACTGACAGTATTGAGAAGAAACCAACAAATGCTGCTAAACGCATTGACAGATATCTACAGAGGCAATTTGGATATGGAACTATTCACACCGGCACAACTGTCTGAACAACTCCACTTCATTGCTGGAATTATATCGAAAAGATTAACGCTACCCATTACAAACAGAAATGGAGCAAATATTAAAGATATCTACAAGATCATTTACGTCAAAGCACGGCTCACAGAACAATACCTACTGTTCGAACTACACATCCCACTACTAAGCGATGACGAATACACATTATATCGCAACATACCTATACCTACACAGCACGCAAATAACCAATGTCAAGTGATAGCGATAACAACAAAGTACATCGGAGTGAACTTCGTAAAAAATACCTATATACAGATGGAAGAGGCTGATCTTCAACAATGTACGACAATGGGGGCGGACAACTACATCTGCCACGCCTACACAGCCATTAGCAACTTACATGGAGCCACAGCATCTTGTGAAGCAAAAATGCTTAGTCAAAATGTAAACAATATCACATGCGATTGGATACCACAGCAATGCTCTGACCAATGGATAAAACTTCAGAGACCAAACATATGGCTGTATAACTGTATCAAGGAGTGTGCGCCACGAATGGTGTGCGAGAATCGTATTACAACGCTGACGATTGCTAAGTCAGGACTCATGGCCCTAGGTCAGGATTGTGTACTACAACACAAAGACGCTACTATATACTCACACAACGTTTTTAGTAGCTATACAAATATTGGAATGACTTTAGAGGTACCAACTATTGATCCACCAAATGACATCTGGAAAACTCTAAAGAATACGAAGATTGTGCTACCGAAACTAAACTTATCTGATGAGCACAAACAACTGGACAACAAGATAACTGCACAAAAGGCACGAGAAAATCTGCCCAGCGAACTGAGTATCCATGACATCGGCAACTATACTATAAGTTCTTTGCTGGTGGGAGGAATCGTCGTTGCTATTATAGTATGGCTCATAAGAAGATATCTTCCGTCGTGCAAGAAAAGCAACATCTCCACCAACACTAAGACTCAACAGATACTTTCGTCAACACCTCCAGAAAAGAAGTTAGAAAGTATAGAACTGAAGGAATTTGCAAACAAATCTGAAACAGATGATGGTCATTCGAAGTACCCAATGGGAACTAGATTCAAACTATAGTCATTTGTAATTTAAACTTTGTTTTTACTTATTATTTTATTGTTTTTATTTTTTACTTTGTACTCTTTTAACTTGTAACGCAATTTTAGCAATCTGAGTACGCCTATTATCTTTCCCTCGGGAGCATGTACGAGCCAATAATGCTCATACAGCGAAATACATTTTGCATAATAAACTCTACATTTTAATTAGTCGTAACTACACCTCCGTCACGCGGTATTGTGTCAGTAAATAATAAGTGCGGCTCAGATAACTAAATATAACTTTCTATATTTACAAATAAACATTTTAAAGTGTTACTTAGTGGTTTGGTGTTTATCCTTTACAACCTACAACAACTACTGGAGGATCGTCAACGGCGAAATACTCCAACAATGTTATTTAAACAAAAATCAATAACTTCTAAATAAAACTAATCGATTACGATATTTGATTGAATAAAGTGTCGATTGTGTTTACTTATGGTCAATCTCTAGCCTAGACCACCGCCCCCCGTACGTCGCCTCATGCCACCATTTTGTTCCTAAAAACAGTCATTGCGCGGCCTTCTGCGCGAAGTTCGGACTCGCCAAGATACGTCGGCCGTATTGTAAAAGTTTTGCTTATAGTTAACATTTAAACATTTGAAGTGGTAATTGTTTCCTTTTGTGGCTGACTGTAACTAACGTATTGCGTAAGATACATGCTTTGCTCCTGAGATGACAATAAATAATTTTGTATTTATTGTAAAGCAACGCCTTATTGATTAAGGTCGGTGTGAGTTCGATTCCCAAGTTGGGAAAAGTGGTTGCGGAATTTGTTCGAAAGAGTCACCGCGGACCCGGAACGCAAAGGGCATTAGGTGGAACACGGATGGGTTTTAGTTAGTAATGGTCTGATAAGTGACAAGCCCTTTCGCTTCACACAGAGCATTTGATAATTTACCATCCATAAAAAGTGGTATTGTTTTTCCATCAAACATTTTTAAGATCAGCCTGCAGTTTGGATTGCCCGCTTAATTGGCAGTTAGTTCGCTCCCTATTCAAAGGACTTGGTCATGACTGGCGACATGTAGGTCTACAACTAGTAACGTCGCTGCCTAAGCCTTAAAGTAAACAGGTTTGTTATTATGTTATAGCAATACATCTGCTCCCATCTGCATCCGATGACCTGGTGAGGGTCGCAGGCAGCCGATGGATGCGAGACGCACAGGACCGGTTGTTGTGGCGACACGCGCGAGGAGGCCTATGACCAGCAGTCTACGTCTTTCAGCTGGTACGATGATGATGATGATGATGAATACATCTGCGATGTATCGTAGAAGAATGGCAGTACCAGTAAAAATACAGAAATTAAACTACAACATTATCTAGCCTCTCTGATATCTATATTTTAGTTTTCTAATATAGGACATAATTAAACTTGACTTTTTCAACAGCTAGAAGAGCCAGCAATTTAATTATGTATGATTAGATTTGGGCCTATTTGTTCGTGTCCTTGCGAACTAGGTCTAGATAATACAGTAATTAATCCGGCTGTTAATTATCTTGTAGATAGAGCGGGAATGTGTGATATCTAGGGCTGCTTTTTTTTTTTTTTTGACATTAACTTCTATTCTTTAATTTTATTAGGCTGACTTAAAATTTTGACATGAAATGAAATTGATTTTTATTAATAATTTAATTTAATTGTCATGCATGTGTAATTACCATAGCATCCTCACAAAAAAAAAATAGCTGTATATTAATTATGTATATGACAGTTTGTATGCCAATTGGCAAAACATAGCGCACTACCTAATTTGTAAGATCTTATATCATTATTGTTACCTATGTTTAACAAATAAATGATTTTGAATTTGAATTTACGATTTATTGCTTTAATGGCTTTTGGGTAAGTATCTCCCAAGGCTTTGCGGAAATAAATAATAATAATAATTTATTCAAATAAAAACGTCTACAAAAATGTACATTTAGTCAGCAGTAATAATATTTTCCATACAATAATAATAATAATAATTTAATTCAGAACAAAATTCCATATAAAATGATTAGTAAGACTTAAAAACTGTGTTAGTACCTTAAAACTACTTATTAATTTACCTTCAATTATATCTTACAATGTTCACACTATGCACCCTATTCCAGTGCCGCACAATAGGGCACTCCACCCTTTCCGGTATAGGGTTTAGAAGGCCATTGGGGCTGCCCCGCACACGACACATCAGAGAGGCCACTCTTTTGCGCACAATAGCCCAAAAGCCATCGGTGTTGGCCTCCGCAAACATCCCTGACGCACTACAGTATCGCGGCATCCCCGCATCCTAAACCCATTATTGTAGAGGACCCGCAGGGCACTGAAAGCCTTCTGCGTATAGCGGAGCCACAGGCTGCAGGTGTACATTGTCCAGCAGTACGCCTTAAACAGAGTAATTTTAACCTCTTTTGTGCACCTCGCAAACCTGCGCGCCAACATATTGCTTCTGACTGCCAGTGCCCTGCGTTCCCTCTAAGTCAATATAATAGTGCCTAAAAATAAACTAAACTAAGATATTTTTATTAAACATGCAATTAACGGTGGTTCGGAATTGCAATGTTAAACAGCGATCCGCCCGATCTAGAAATAAAATATGGTGGTCTTAATAGGGATCGGGGTCTAGAGAAGTAAACACAACACAGCACATACTGAGTCCAAAATGTATGTTTATCACTGACTGTGTTACCGTACATACCTCGTGGTCAATCCCTTAGGCTGTTATCACACCAATCGATCGATAGTAAAATGGGTTAGTCGAAGTCGATCGGCAGTTTTTACTTCTTTCTTCTATCAGCCAAAGCTACCATACAAATCGATCAACTTTGATCGATGTTGATCGATGCCATCGATTGACGATCGATCGATTGGTGTTGTAATACCCTTATATTTTTGACTACTATTGATACTTTGTTTAAAGCCCAACTTTTTCTTCATTATCTCTGCTTGGTATAAAGATTATCCTGCCAGTAACGTTGCTTTTGAGGTTACATCACGTGAAATAATGACGTGCTGTGAACACAAATTCTACTGAAAGTATGGTGATTTTGTAATTGGTAAATAAAACTAATTTAGGGTTTTTTGATAATAAAATCTATCTAACATCAGGCATTATCGTTAGCGTCATGTCCAGCTTAATATGCATGAATCATTTTTTTTTCTTACTTTCAACTCCGCTAATGCCAGAAACCAGATCGCATCAAAGCCATATAAAATTCGATTGTAAGTTAGTTAAGAGGCACCGTCCGTCGCTAAAATATTCATGTTGCACTTATTTAAGTTTCCCCGACTGAGGTCAACAGGCTAGGTAAGGAAATGTTCACGATGGAGACTAGATATTTGTGACTTAATATTTTAGGAACCTCTGAATACTTGATGTAGGATGTGATCGTTAGTATCCATGGAAAATGGTATGTAAACTGATGCCAGTAGGGGTATGGTATCCTGCCAGGGTTGCGGAATTCGTTCGAAAGAGTCACCGCGGCCCTGGAACGCAAAGGGCTTTATAAGGAACACGGATGGGTTTTAGTCAGTAAGAGTCTGACACGCCCTTCCGCTCCACCCAGAGCGGAAGAAGTCATTTGATGATTTCCCATCCTTAAAAAAAAGGGTTTTGGTATGGGTAGGTATTTAAGCAATTAATTCAAGAATTAAATAAATAATTATAATCATCGTTGATACCCTCGTTAGTTGCAATCGCAACTGGTGAGCCATGAGGTCATGAGTTTGATTACCTGAGGGCCAATTCTACTAATTTTTAAGCAACGTTCACATTCGCATCTCAGTCGCAATCAAGTCAAGAAGCCGATTTTCCATAAATTTTTGACAGATTGCGTCTGAAATGCGAATGCGAACGTTGCTTAATATGTTGAATTGGCCCTCAGGTCGGTGGGTTTTATCATCTCGGATTTCTCAGTTTACCGGAGTCTGAACTTATACCTGGTTTTGGACAATATGCTTGTTTTTTTAAAGATGGGAAATTTTTAAATGTCTTCTTCCGCTCTGGGTGGAGCGGAAGGGCGTGTCAGACTCTTACTGACTAAAACCCATCCGTGTTCCTTCTAAAGCCCTTTGCGTTCCAGGGCCGCAGTGACTCTTTCAAACAAATTCCGCAATCCTGGCAGTTGGACAATATGCTAGCCCTGTATTACATGAGACTTAAACGTAATTGGCGAAATGTGGTTAAGACAAATACTAAGCACTGCTGAAATCTTTTGGGAATTCAACAATCAATTAAATTAAACTATTTTTAAGGACTTAAAAATAGTTTAAGCATTTCATGTAAATTTTATAATGGATAGTTTCCTTGTTTGACATGAAATAGCGGGGCCAGTTGAGGGTGTGTCATGCTCACTCCAATGTCTCGCTGATGGTGGCGCGTGTATAGGATCATTCAGTTCCCTTCAAAATGGTTGAGCTGAATGGTGCTGATGCACGCGTCATGTTCGTGAACGGGCGCCGTCAGTGGAGACTGGTCATCCCTTGGTTGCCACTGCCTCATTTTAATATTTCATACTATAAATTGTTTTTTTCTTTCTTTATATTGTTCTCATATATAGAAGCAACAAGGTTTATGTGACCAGGATTTTTGTAAACATAAAATGATTTAAAAGAGTGGCCGTGGAGTTTCTTGCACGTTCTTCTCCATAGAGATCTACGCTTTCGAACGTGCAAATAGCTTCATGTTTTTGACGGACTGACTTGGACAATTCAAAAGTACCTGATAATGGTTTATTTGAAATAAATGCTTTGACTTTGACTTTGATGATTTTATTTTTCCTTTCAGTCAGATTAGCGAGTTAAATCTAAAATACATGTTCAAACCGGTTTCTGCATAAATTTTCCTTCAGATATATTAAACGTGACCTATTTATATGACACTTGGATGAAATATAGGCATCCGATAACATGTAGTTAAATATGTCTTTGGAATTAACTGTAAGGCTCGTTATACGACATCGATTTTCAAGTTTAATATATATGGTTATGAAACTCTAGGGTTCAACTGACGTTTTGATTGCTTAACACCAAGTTTTGTCTACTAAAGATTGTGCTAGAACATATTTTTTGAAAAAACTACTACAAAAATTAAGATGCGAGATTGTTTTTATAAATACTTTCCACATGATGGAACAATCACCTGGAAAATACCGTGGAAATCCGCTGGATGCGAGACGCAAAGGACCGGACGTCAAGACCAGGTCGTCTTTCGGCTGAAATAATGATGGTACTTTGTTGCTGATAAATGGCGACGGGTCACTGGAACAACTTGCGACCCACAAATGCCACTCAAGTTAGAGGGCAAAATCTATAAGTCCGTGATAAGACCTGTCGTTCTGTATAGATCAGACTGTTGGGCTGTGAAAAAGACGGAAGAGAAAAGATTGCATGTAGCGGAGATGAGAATGTTGAGATAGATGTGTGGAATATCGAGAATAGATAAAGTGAGGAATGAGTTCATGAGAGGTAGTTTAAAAGTGGCGCCAGCAGAACGGAAAAGTTAAATGGGAACCGCTTATCTTGGTATGGTCATGTGGAGGAGGGATGAAATGCACATAACCAAAAGAGTTATGAATATAAGTGTGGATGGATGGACAGGGAGAGGAAGGCCAAAGTAAAGATGGATGGATTGTGTTAGAAGTGATATGAAAGAAAAGGGAGTTAGTGATAGCGTGACGGCTGACAGGACAGAATGGAAGAAAAAAACGTATTGCGCCGACCCCAAGTAACATGGGATAAGGGCAGGAAGATGATGACTTTATTGCTACATTGTGGCTATGATATTTTGTATGTAAACCAAGTATTTTTACAATAAGTAAGTATTAAAAGGCTGTAATGAGATGATGAGGGACGGTTTGAGGTGGCAAGTAAAAGCTAACTGAAAAATACATAAGCAATTGATATTTATATATCAAAAGATCATCTTTAAACAACTAAGTCTTTTAAACTTGCGCTTTTATACTTTTTCGAATAGAAGTTTAAAGTTCTAGCTTGGTGCACCACCCCTAACTATTCTTTTATCCAGCAACGTAATTACGCGACAATTTTAACTTTTATCTTTTTAGCTTTTATTTTGAGCTTTCTTTTGGCTATTTTATAAAACAATATGACCTGGCTTCAAAGGTCTTTTGTTTTCTTTCTTATGTTTCTCTTCCAGCAGAACAGTAAAGAGCAGTTTTATGAGATTAAGCTGTTTGGGCATTGTAAGTTTTAAAATGCTTATCCTATGTTACGTTACAATAGAGCAGTTTTTGCGTCATAGAAGATTCATCAGTTTGTTTTTTTTTGGATTTTGGGGACTGCATTAAATAGTAGGGGTGTTTGATGATAAATAATAATTTAGTATGTAAGAAATTACATTATTAAGGTTGGAATGCTGAAACTCACACAAGGATTCCCTGAGTCATGAGATCGTATGCCTGATAGATTTACGATCATACGATAAAGTAATATGAGTTTAAAAAGCGCTTGGCATTCATTCTTGTTTGCTTGACTTTGGTGTTCAAAATTTAACTGACAAATAAAAATTATTGCAACATCGTTGTAAAATTTTCAGCATCAGCTCGTATGAATTTTCCTAAAGCATCAAATAATCCAACTGTCGAACATTTCAAACTGAATTCAACATTTCACAGGCACGCGAATAATGACAGCTTTAACAAAACTAAACAATTCAGAAATATATCGTTTCAATTCACAATATCGTATCGAAATGTATCGAGCACATTTCATGAAATATCCGTTGGAATATGAAACGAATTAAAAGCAGACAAAAATTCAGTATCATTTCATGCAGCACTGTTGTTAAAATACAGGGAATGTCAGCAAATATCGTGAAAAATATGATAAAGATTTCAATAGTATGGAGGATTATCACCGGATCGGATTATCGTTGAAACAAATAAATCCAAAAAAGTTATCGTATGACATCGATATTGCAATCAATTTTACATAAAAAACATAGGTGGTATATATGTGAAGATATTATAATAAATAGTACATGTACTTTTCTTGCAGCTTTTTACTCTTGTTTAACCAAGAGTTTTTCGGAGATAAAACTGGCCAAGTGCGAGTCGGACTCGCGTGCAAAGGGTTCCAAAGAAATCTCATTTTTTTTTAACATGTTACTTACAAACCATACACTTCCTATAGATTCCCTGTAATCTTTAGGCTAAGAACTAATACCTATATTTTTTAAAATTTGAATGTCAAAGTTTCGGAGATAAGGCGGTGAAACGGTAATTTTTCATCTCATTTGTATAATCACAAAAAATATTCGGAACCCTCATGATATGCTCTTTTATTTGATATATCACACGGTACAGTTAGAAAAACTTTTTTTAAGTATTCTAATTCTCCCCCCCCCCCCCCCCCCCCAAAGTGACCCCAATTCCGTATTTTTTATTACACGTCCGTGGTTAGGTCACAAAAGATTATTATGTTTATGAAATTTTAATTGAATTGGTCCCGCAGATTGGGAGAAAATCGGCTGCGACAGACAAACAATCTAGTGATTCTATAACAGTTCCGTTCTTCCATATCGAATTTATCGAAAACATAGATAGGTGAAGATGTAATAACATGTATGAAGATTTTTCCCGCAGCTTTGTACCCCTTGTCTATAATAAAGGAACCGAGAGTTTTTCCGAGTTAATTAGTAGCCCAGATCAGTCAGCGATAGTCTAGCACTCTTTCAATTAAATATTTTTTGTAATCGGAACAGCACCCCAATTTTGTAACCCAAAAAGTCGGATATTCTTTCAAAATTGAAAGGAACTTCAGATCCATTACTCAAATGTTAAAAAATTTGCTTATCGACAACCTTGCATTCATTTTTGTATAACGTAATTAGGCTGCAATATTTCCATATTAGTTTAGATCTAAATGTTAAGGTTACTTAAGATTTAGATTGTACAACATTTATTTGCACAACGATAAAGAGCCGCCACAACAATTGATGCAATCGTATGCGACATCTTAATTTTATGGCGTACACTTTGTAGCGCATACCGCGTAGCACCGGAGCTCGCTACGGCGTAGCATCGTAATCACGTAGCGGTAACCGAGAAATGCCGCCTACGCCGCTACGCTCGTAGCACAGATCAGGGAATCGACGCGAAAATAGGGAATATGCATGCAATTTTTTTATTTGCAAAATAAAATACTTATTATCTCTAGTAAACAATTATGAAAGAATTTTTAAAATACCTTCATCAGCGATGAAGTTATTAAGCTTCAAAATTGACAATTAGAAAGAGAAGTCCGATACCAACTGTGACGTCAAATACTATGTCGCCTATACATCTGCCATACAAAACAGCGTTTTCGCGAGAGGGACAGATATATTTGTTTAAAATAGTTTTATCTCGTTTGTGTCTATTCTATTTTCAATGTTAGTATTACATTTTTGTATATTTCTAGATAAACTGTTTAGATTTTATTTTTTCTGCATATTACCTATTTCGGCTGTATGTGTCTGTATGTGTATGTGTATGCCATACCTATCAATCCAAGTGCCTTACCTTTTCTAAACTATATTAGGGTTGGCTTCCACTCTAACTGGATGTAACTGAATTGTAGTGTTTAACACCGAGTGATTGCCGTCTGATCTCCACGTCCGAGGAACTGAGTAACACATTATATCATGACAAGTCCAGCTGTCATACTTTCATTCTTTTGACTACTTATAATGACTTTTAAAGATCATCAAATAACAGCGAGGTTCACAACTAACTTACATACTCTTCGAAACAGCTAAAGGGGCTTTGATATATAATAATATAATAATAATATATCATTTAATTCAGGTAACAAAGACCCATTAAATAAATACCTTACAGACTATCATACATATTTATAAAAACCACAAAAAAAATAATAAATTTATATGTAAGCTGAAATTTTATTGATTGTTTTCCCGCTGCGAAATGAGTTTATCTTGGTAAAACAATCGATTTATGAAGAATAATAAATTTAAAATCCAGAAATGGCAGAATGACAATTGTGATAAACAAAAAAAAATACTACGCGCGAGAGCTTATTTCGCTCTGAACATTTATGAATCACTTTTCACTTTGTCGGCGCGCCGCCGCCGCTCTACCAGAAGTACCTACGTCACATCTAGTGAGTTACTATTGCTTCTCACGCTTTCAAGTTTATGAATATTTTTTTTTGTTATCTGAAAAAAATATCATTTTTATTTTTTAATTTTATCTTTATGTTTCGACTACTGATGGCTAATCGTTCTGCCGCAGGAAAACAACCATTAAAATTTTAGCGGGTATAATGGATGGTGAACCAAACACCAAATGACTTCGGCAAACGATGATTTTACCTTGAAGACGGTACGTCTGACTGAGACTCTCTGTTATGTTATATTATGGAAAGTATTGACAAGGCTGTTTCTGGCAGTGAACACTATGACGTTTCCAAGCTCTGTGGCTCGCAGCGCATAGAAACGTTGAAGTGCCCACGAGCAACACAATGTTTGCATACTTCTTGATGTTGGAATGTATTTTTAAGGAATTTCTGTATATTTTTAAAGTGTTAGTGATTTCTGGTTGTGGTACAAACATATTTTTTTGCTAAAACTGCATTATTTGTTATATATGTACATGGATAGAAAAGAATGTACGGTCGTTAATAGGCTTTCCTTTCGTATAAATATCTATATGGTACGTACGTAAAGTTCCATCATTGACAAAACCTTGTTGCATGCTGAGACATTATTTTTGAAGTATTTCAGACAGTTTTGTCTAAGATTGCCAACAAACTAATGGTAAAATCCCACCAATTTCTTACATTCACCAGTAATTATAATTTTTAATTATCCATTTCCGTGTGGGTTTTACATTTACCTACCTATATATCTTATGAATCAACCTTAACATGTAGTAAATAAAATTAAATAATATTTTTTGTCATTTAACTTCAACCAAAGACAGAAACACAGATAGACTTTTTTTTACTTTTGTAATTTAGTTTTTTTTTGGTATGCGTTATGCTTTAAGCATCAGATAGTTTTACAAACGATTCCTACTCGTGTAAGGTTTCTGTGAAAACCAATTCCATCACTATTTCTGGCTTGAAGAGAAGGCTTGGCTTCTAATACTCTATTCGGTTCGATACCGAGAAATGGCTTTTATGTAAAGTAGCAGTATGTGAAGGAGTAGATTTTCACCAGGAGATTAATAAAGGTGGTAACATCATCATATAGACGGTTAATAAAATAAGGAAGATTTTTAAAGAGACTTTTTGGTAGCTAAGATTAGAAATTAGAGTGAACAGTCTTCTGCTGGGTAAGCTCGCTCCATCGTCGACTTAGTCTCTGTCATCTATGACCTAGACTAGAGTCAAGAGCAAACCCATTTTAAATAAAAAAGAGCTTAAGGAATTATCAAAAATCCTGTTTAAAAAACAAAAAAACAAAATCAAAAGGTTTCAAACTTAAGTACATCACAGATGTTTTTTAATTGTAACCGACCATTGAGGTGTTCCGCTACTGGTCTAAAATCTGCCATTTTTCCTTCCAATCTTTCCAACAACACACACTTTTATAATTAACTATTAATTTATAATATTGTCTTCAAATGACATTCACGTTGTCTATAATATGTATGTATTTAGAAATATATAAGTATGTTTATCAGTTGTCTGGTTGCCATAGTACAGGCTCTGCCTAGGGATCGGATGACCGTGTATGAGTTGTCCCAAGATATTATACGATATTAAATTATATTACATACACACAGTCATGTATTCGAAAGTACCCTGACATCATATCTTGAAATTTACAAGATCAACTCCCAATAAATCATACATTTTAATTCCTCTCCTAAAACTAACCAGACAAAGACCCTACATACACGACACCCTCTACTGAACAACTTGCAAACACACCAGAATCGAGAAGGAAATGGCCGCCGCACAGACGATAAATTTCTCGCGCACGAATATTAAAACTAGGGAAGATAAAGCAATAAATTGTCCGAGGTCGTTGTCCGGTGTGGGTGATAGCGGACACGGGCCGGACGGGCCTGGACGGTACCGGACAGTGGCCGTACGGGCACCGCGACCATAACTCACGAGCCTTTCCCGTGCGTATCGAAAATGAAAAGATTTTCGTCGCTCTGATGATGTATAGTCTTGTGACCTTGACAATAGATTTTTAGGTTTTCTTCGTGAAGTGATATTTTTCTAAGTTTCCCATTATATTGGGGACTAACTTACAAACGAAAAAAAATACATAGATATAAGACAACTGTTTTAATAAATACTTAATTAACTAAATGCACTAGAAATAAAAATAAACACTCCTAACTAAATTAACCCTAAAAAAAATACTTTAATTCAGAACTTGATCCATATTATGTTAGTATTATACAAACTTATAAGCTATGTTAATACAAAAATATTAAAAGTTTCTTTTTTTAAATCATATATCTGTTGCACTCACCTGACGCACCGGGTACATGCACATGTACATGCACCCAATGCGCCATGATGGCATGATGGAAATTATGGCGTCAAAAAATTCATCCACATCGCTGGAAGTGTACCCAAAAAGATTGGCAGTATTGCCACGTTGTATGGCAATGCTTATTTTTTGACCAAGGTAAAAGCCAGGCCTGCTTCATCTTTAAACAAGTTATGCGCACTCGGTTACGACCCGAGAGTTTCAAAGCAAAGGAGATTCAGGATGAGTAGTATTTTATTTTCTTTCTCGTATCTATCTAAGTTCATTTTGGAACCTAGTATTAATTTTTACTTCGTACATACTTTTTATCTTTGATATTGTAATTCAGTATTCCATGCACACTGTATTGTAATGCACGTTCGTACGAGTAGTAGGTACACAGTGTTCACGCCAGCTAATTGCCAATTATAATCGAAAGCAATTTAAATCCGGTATAGTGAACCTGTTTTGTTGTCTCTTCTTGCTCGTATAATCGAAACCAAGTTTTATTCATTGTTCCTACGTTGTTATCGGAAATGAATATTAGCTAGGGATAATAATAATATGTTATTTATTTTAAATTACTACATTGTATTTACTTTAAAGATACATTTACTCATATATTTGACTCATCGTCTAGACTCGACTAATCGTGTCGAAGCTTCAAAACCTTGAACATGATCTCCTAGTTGGCAGCTTATCGCTTTAATTTCGGGAAGTGGTCCTTGGGAATTGCACAATTTAATTCCCAAGCCCGTTTCATCAACGGCCAAGACGCACGGCGATGCGATGCGATGGTGAGCATCCCACCTATACGCATAAAACGTTTTGGGAATGCGATAATTTTGCGTACAGCTGAGGAGTGGAGTTCCTTGCTGGAGTCTGTGTTTTAATACACATCTTTAAATTATAAATCATATCCGCCGTCCGTGGCTCCACCCGCGCGAATGGCGAAAATTATCCCAAGGGAAAATACTCCCGGGATAAAAACTATCCTATGTCCTTTCCCGGGACTCAAAAAATCTCTATACCAAATTTCATCTAAATTAGTCCAGCCGTTTGCGCGTGAAAAAGTAACAAACATACACACACTCACAAACTTTTGCCTTTATAATATTAGTGTGATGTGATATTTATTTTGTAAATAGGTCAAAAATAACAGTTTTACACGTCAATCGCTTTGGTAATTTTAACTAGATAAAGCCGGTGTTTCCGATCTGACTACTCTTAGAAAAAACACTGAAACAAACTCAAAGGTCAAAGTCTCAATCAATCAATCAATGTTTATTTGTGAACACAGGTATTACAATAAAGGTCGTATGTAAACATTAATTTAATCGAGCTCTATGTCCTGCCAAAGAAATCCATGTACAAATATATTAGTTTTTTCTTCGTAATAAGTCTGAATCTATACAATACAAACTCGAGTTCGAGTAAATAATGTCAATTAAATGTATATTATTAATAAATAATTAATTATAATTTATTTTTAACATGCATGCCAATAGTGAATTATTTTAAAGTACCTATGTCATATTTAATAGTTTAAAGAAAAAATCTCTTTTAAAGTCTATATAGTGGTAAACATGTTTTCAAATCATATGACAACTATGTAGGTTAATGTCTGTCTTTTAAGAACAGGTCCTCAAAGATTTGCCAGGCAATCCTGAAATCAACGCCTTATATAACGATCTAAATATTCCTCAACTCACACTCACAGTACGTTATATGATTATTGATTACTATGCAGAATAGTGTATGAAATAGTGTTTTGAGAAAATGCCTTTGAATAAAAAAAAAATGAAAATAACTCAAAAATCTATACAGTTCAAGATAAATTATGAATCTCTTTATGGACCTACCGCCTTCGTTAACTTGATTCCAGTACAGTGACTAGGCACCAACCAGTACAAAGATAATCAGACACCTTCCAGCGTCGGTTCACAAAGAGACGGGTTTTAGAGAAAAAAGTTAATGAAAGAAAAACAATATTCGAATTTTAACGTTGTTGCGATGAGAATAGAATGTCCGATATGTTGTTACGACTGCATTGTATTTCGATTAAATTATAATATCTTAGTAATAAATATGATTTAGTTTAATAGAGAATGGGGGAGCTTGTGACTAAATAATAAAAGCCAAGCAAACTTTGAGGTTAAGCTACGCTTGCCGAGGTCATTTCAAGGATGGGTGACCATACATTACATACCAAATGTCCCCCATGCCTCGGAAAGTACGTTAAGCTGTTGGTTCCGACTGTCATTTGTAGATCTTTGAGAGTCATTATGGATAATCAGAAGCCACGAAATCTGACACTAGTCATGGCAAAAAGTATCGTGTTACCAGTACCCATCCACAGACCAACCTCGGCAAGCGTTGCTTAACCTTAAAGATCGACCCATGTGGCTGTTATTATTTAGCCACGAGCTCCTGCACTGAGCTCGAGTAAGACCGGCAGTTGCTCTATGTAAAATACTGGTACTGAGCTGTATCCGGTCAGATGCGAAGCCGACTCCAACAAAGGAGAAGGCTATGTAGATTGATTGAACTTTACAACGTGTAAGAGAATAAAGGACAAAGTAAAACAGCTGTTCAGTCCATTTTATCCAATTATGCGCACCTAAATGTATGAGGCAGTCGATTTTTTTTCGTGATTTCAGTATTGGTCCCATAGTGAAAGTTGTTCAAATGATGAGTACAATGACCCCTTAGAATGTATTGCGTTTATTCTGTTACAAATATTGACCCAGTCATAAAACCGTTTGATACACAAACTAGAGATTGAAACTAATTATTCCAATCACCTAATGGAAACGTTTTGAGAATCTCAATTCTCAATCCAGCGAGGTAGCGAATCCTGCAGTATTCACAAACTTGGCGTATATTCAGACGATGGAGCAACTTCTGATACAAGTTGGAGTTACTTGTTAACTTAGCTATTTCTGCTGCTAATCTTCTGTGAAAAACAAGCAGGAAGCAGCCAGTGATTTATAATTTTTTGATGGAGTTTCTAAAGTAAGTTGGATGAATTTCCTAATCTATATAGATTTTTTCACAGATTGCAATCATCTCCGACATCATCATCATCTATTTTTTGACTTCATCATCATCTACAACCCGACTTCGCCCACTGCTGAGCATAGGCCTCTCTTCTCTTGTGCCAATCCCCACGTTCCTGTGCCAGCCTCATCCAGGTTCTACCCGCGATGGCAACAATGTCGTCCGCCCATCTCGCCGCCGGCCAACCAACACTTCTTCATCCAGTCCTCGGGCGCCACTCGGTCACTGCTTTCTGACTTAGCCCCAAGAATTGTAACACATTGTTCGCAGGACGGATGTCCGATTGGACCGAAAGGTTCTGGAGTGGACACTGTGTATCAGAAGATATAGTGCTGCAAGGTCGCCCACAAGTTGGTCCGAGGTGGATCGATGACCGGGTGAACGAGATGATGCGTGTGACACAGAACCGTTCGATGTGTTATCATGCTGCATGCACGCGGATACCTGTGTGCACCTAATTGGCTGGCGTCAAATAAATGTATTTTTTTCTTCTTTCCATTGTATAGCTTTATCTTTAGTCTAATGAATATTATCCAATTACAACTGGTCGTCAGTTGGCTTATGCAGATGGTCGCAGTATGCTTTGCTACTATATAAAAGGCGAAACTATTGAGAATTTATTATGTTATAAAATATTGTTATTGCAGTGACCATTGCACATTTTAACTAAAAAAATACAATGTGAATATCGTTGTTCTAGTTAGGCTTTTATTCCAATTAAGGCACAGTTTTGATGCATTGCTAAAATTGTTGGTTTTGAAATTTTAAAAAATGTTTTGCTTTATAAATCTACGTATAATCGAAACATGTAATGTCGCCTTCTATCTCCAAATATTTTTTGACTCGGGTCAGCACTGTTGGAGATTACCCCGGACAAACAATTGTAGATACTTTCATCATCTGCCTAGCCTTTCCCAACTATATTGAGGTCGGCTTCCAGTCAAATCAGATTCAGCTGAATACCAGTATTTTATGTGGAGCGGCTGCCTACCAGACCTCCACAACCAATTAACTGGGTAACACGGTACTATTTGGCAAGACTGGTGTCAGATTATCTGACTTCTGACTATCCGAAACGACTGCCAAAGATCTACAAATAACAGCCGAGACCAACGGCTTAACGTGCTTTCCGAGGCACGGAGGAGTCTCGGTATGTTAAGATGGTCACCCATCCACAGATCAACCTCGGCAAGCGTTGCTTAACCTTGAAGATCGATCCGTGCGACTGTTATTATTTAGCCACGAGCTCCTCAATTATAGAAACATTGTACTTTTTAAATATTTAAAGCGTCTTTATAATTGTAGATTTTATTAAGATAATTGTTTATTAAATTTAAAATATTGTCTTGCTTTACAAGAAAGACAATATTTTAAACTTAATAGTAGTAAAGTACTTAATTATTATTTTTTGGTTTGTTATTTACTGTTATTTTTTTAACAATATTTGTACGCCTTCACGGCAAAACATAGCGCCCATGTGTTTAATACCTATGTTTCACAAATAAAGTCTGACTCTGATTCTGAGATAAGATATATAGGCCCATATTTCAAGACAGTATGAAGGATCTCTTCTCAACCTAGGCATCATAACAACGGGAAAAAACCCGATTATTATTAGTAATTTAATAAAATGCTATAACTGTCATTTCATGTTTCGCTTCGAATTGGAGAACATGACTTATCATAATAATTATAGGTTAAGATTACGTCACAACCTTTTAAAAAAAGTCTTAAAGGAAATGTAGTAAGCCATTTAAAAATTACTGTTTCATCACTCGAGAATATCGATTCACTGGAAGACTACCCGCCAATATACATTTGAAATTACGAGAACTTAGCGAAAGCAATAGACGATGAATATTTAGTTGTTGCTCCCGAGTTAGAGTTGACGAGCTGCGCAACTAGCGGCAACTTTCTTGTTGCGCTGTTTGAACTAACATTTATAAGCTATTTGTAGGAAATTTGGATGAAGGGTGGGATGGCAGCTTGGAGTTTCTGGTACTAATTCTATGATTTGAACCAACGTTTGTCTGTAAGTTACTGTCTGAAGTTTATTTGTTAGTGAATACTGGTTGTTGCGTGGGGTGTAAGTGCAGTAAAAGTATTGGGAAATCTTATGGATAAATAATAAGAACCATAGGTTTTCCTCCTCATCAGGTTCTTAGGCTAAAATACCACCCCAACCGCCGCTACAGGAGAAGACGCCCCGGGCGTCGGGAGTCGCAGGGCGATCCCCGGCCACCGTAGGCGCGGGCCTGCGGACGGCGAGCGTTGGGTGGCTCGGTGTCTGATCACTACCAGGCCCGGGTCGATGGCGCGTTGTGTTTCACGCGCGCCTCAAAGAGATATCAGCACAGAAGTCGGGGCCCGCTAGGGCCAGAGCCTGCCAGGGTTGCGAATTTGTTCGAAAGAGTCACCGCGGCCCTGGAACGCAAAGGGCTTTAGAAGGAACACGGATGGGTTTTAGTCAGTAAGAGTCTGACACGCCTTTCAGCTCCACCCAGAGCGGAAGAATTCATTTGATGATTTCCCATCCTTAAAAAGTCAAACTGGGTGATCTGATGATTATAATGCTAGACACAAACAAAACAATACTCAAACAAAACGAAGGTAGCCACCGTCAGCCCAATTTGTGTGATGACGGCTTTGTTTATAAATTACTCGTACAGTACACAGTTTAAACACTATTAACAAATTTAATTAGTGTATAAATATTTGGATATATCTCTCGTGAAAATTTAGCTTCGCTTATACATATTTGAATAGAATAGAATAGAAAACATTTATTCGACACAGACACAATACAGAAAATTATAGCAAGAAAGACAAAGTAAAAAAAATATAATAGGTGAAAAATTGCGCTGAGCGTGCCCATATCGAAAGGGAAATTACGATACTTAGCAAACTATATACTGCCAGGGTTGCGGAATTTGTTCGAAAGAGTCACCGCGGCCCTGGAACGCAAAGGGCTTTAGAAGGAACACGGATGGGTTTTAGTCAGTAAGAGTCTGACACGCCCTTCCGCTCCACCCATAGCGAAAGAAGTCATTTGACGATTTCCCATTAAAAAAAAAAGCAAGTATGTATGTTATAGTTTACTAGTACGTATATTTTAACTGTTTCCGAGTATTATGTGTTAGCTGCGAATCAATACTCTATTTAAACGCTAATTTTAGTAAGTATTTGGAATTTTGGACTTGTAGTCATTTAAATTCCAGAAACATCATGGTTATTTAATTTATTATTATGTCTAACAGTGGACTGCTGGAAGGTGATGATAACGATGCAAATTAATTTAATTATTATGACTTTGTGAGTTAAGCCCTCGAGGAAACTAACAGTTGTCAAATAATAAGAACAAAAAAAATATGTTAACTAATTTTTTTTATCATACACAGTTTTGTTGTATAATTAAATAATTATCCTACACGGTACGGGCACAAACATCATTTACATTTACTGGCCAGATTCTGAGTATAAGGTTTTGCTGGGTATATAAATATGGAAAAGAAAAAAAGACATAGTATTTAATTGCCACAAAATAACATACATAAATAAACAACAAAAAATCGAATTAAAAAAGCGAAACAAATCAAATTAATATTTAAATCTATTCAGGCGAGCTGTTCTCTTCATTCATAAAGTTTAACAGAAAACTGCTTAAGTATTTCTGATCTCCTGGTAGC
Organism: Mamestra brassicae; assembly: GCA_905163435.1. Taxonomy (NCBI): domain Eukaryota; kingdom Metazoa; phylum Arthropoda; class Insecta; order Lepidoptera; family Noctuidae; genus Mamestra; species Mamestra brassicae. The sequence continues at coordinate 19,129,764 of LR990997.1, read as the reverse complement.
AGTACAAGAGTAACTTAATTCTACAAAGCTTGCAGGAACACATTTTCAGTTACCATGTTTGAAAAATGGTTTTATTCTGTGGACCTAGATCCTAATTTATTAATATTACGTTCTAGGAAAACTAAAATCATCTACTAAAGTCATGACATATTTCATTAATAACAAACTCAAGTAGAAAGACGTAGAGTAGTAAGCTGTTGTTAGTCAAGCACATACCTTTTTGTTGTATCTCCTTGACAACACTTAAGTCCTTATAACCCTCGAGTATGAAAGGCTGCTAAGGTACTTTTCCCCAAGACAATACCTCTCAACTCCGCTCATACATAATTAATTCTTCATACTACCCTCAAATCGTCTTCGCCAACATTCAACGACAGATTTTTAGTACTTTTTAACGGGACTTGCCAAGTACTTGGTGAAAGCTAAAAAGTCGCTTGAAGACTCAATTTCCGAGATGGAAAACCAACTTAATTGCTCGAGCTCCTTTATAGAAATTCTTTTAACTTTGAACTATCTTAGTTCTTACTACCTTAGCTTCTTACTTAATAAGTTTCCTTTACTAAATTAAAAGATATTCCTCGGAAAATCTTGTTTGTATTTGATATTTGTTAAAGCTTTGTCGTTTGAAATAGTTTCCATCGTTTTTAGCGTGTTTTTATTTACTTTGGAAGTTGGAAATTAAAAATTCCACTTCGAATTCCAACTAGGAGAATGTAATATTTACTATTCAATTTGCTCAACAGAATCATTTAAAAATACATAAAAACTTATAGATACTATATACATGTTTGAAGAAAATATTCAAGCGGAGTAAAAAGGGGAGGGGAAGAACTCACAGGGTATTGAAAAATTTGTCCATATCGCTGTCAACGGGAAAAGTGCCCAGAACACTGGCCGCATTGCCATTGATGGCAATGCTGATTCGTTGACCGAAGAAATTACTTGTTTTTTCATCATCATCATTATTGGCATCGTGTTACCAAGTTCTTCAGTTGCAAGTTACTCAGCTACTTAATTCCAGTTACAATCCACAAGTTCGCGAACATATTCGTAAGAAGTTGGCAATAGTATCATCACATCGCTAATGTTTTCCAATGACATATTTGTTATAATTGCTTAAGTATTTCGTGTACCTATTTATCTTGTTAACTTGAGTATTTGTTATATATTTATATTGTATGTATAGTTTATATATTCGTTTTATTTGTTTATGTGTTTGTATGTATTAATTAAATATCAATCGCTTTTTATTCACCATGTTGCACCTACCACCATTCTCTGCAACACCCAAAGGTTGACTGGTAGAGAATGCCTATGGCATTAAGTCCGCCTCTGTACATTTGTGTCCGTAAAGTGTTAATAAATAAATAAATACATAATCCAAAGAAGTCGACCCAACATATTTGAGAATTGGTTAAGCAGATTTGATTGATTATCATTACCATTTTAGAAATCGCAACGAATACAAAGCCCAAGCGTCTCCACATAGACCGGTCCTGTGCTTCTTTCCCTGTGTATATAAGGGAAAGGAATATAAAGGATACAGGCCCATCTTCTATCATGCGCCTCGTATTTGATTAGCCTCAAACGTCGCCGTCCAATCATTGGGCGGGACGTGCGATGCTTTCATGACAGTGTACGTGCGTCGGGACCACGGCTTGTCGTGCGTGTCATCCGCTGCTGAAGTGGAACACAATTTTGTGTGTACGTATTTTTGCATTCTGTTAATAACGCATTGTCCCGTTGTTGGTCTTGATGTTGCCTGATAGAACGATTGATAAATATTTGGAAGTAGCTTCTGACAGTGACTCCACCCGTGTGGAAGTCGGGAACATATCTAAGAATGAAAAGTATCCTATGTCCTAAACCAGGACAATACATGGTCTACCTGTGAGCCAAGATTCATCTTGATCTGTTAAGCCGTTAAGACGTGAAACGGTAACAAACAAACAGACAAACAGAGTTGAAATAAAACGAAATGTCACTTGGGTAAAATACCAAACATTTTTCACTTTAAACAAAGTAACAATTGCTCAGAGCCCTTGTAAGCTACTCATTCAGAATTTAACTTTCACTTCTGCTCAGTTCCTTATCGCCAGAAACCTTAACAAAAATATTCTAGCACCATTATTAACTTTGCAGAAAATTACAACACTCCAAATACATTGGTAAACGAATTTGTTCGAAAGAGTCACCGCGGCCCCGGAACGCAAAGGGCTTTAGAAGGAACATGGATGGGTTTTAATCAGTAATAGTCTGACACACCCTTCCACTGCACCCAGAGCGAAAGAAGTCATTTGATGATATCCCATACTTAAAAAAATATATATACAGTAGAACTACAATCGTTAAATTGAGTAAGCAGGAGCATACTTTGAAGTTACTTAGCTCTGCAACGTGTAACGTGTAACTGGCCACTCTTCACTCAGTATTCAAGTATATTCTGCCTGTATCTTTGGAAACTGTTTAAGGTTGGTTATTTGGGATTTCAATTTGAAATAATTAGCAATAGCAGTTCTTGATTTATTTATGTACAAATAGTAATACTATTTAATGTTTTAGCCAATTGTTTCCCACTGTAGGGCAAAGGCCTCCCTTTCTTCCTTCCATTCCTCCCGGCTTTGGGCAAGTGTGGACCAATCCTGCCGATAGGCGTCAAGCTCGTCCCGCCATCTTCCCCTGGGTCTCCCGCGATGTCGTCGGGCATTTTCTGGAACCCACATTGTGGTTGCTTTAGCCCATGAACCGTTCGACATACGGCAGACAAATAGTAATAGAATTTTCAAATACAGGTTTGAGGTTTGCTAAGGCTTCTAGGTGAATTTTTGGAAGTTCGTTTTTTAAGATATTCCATGATCTTGCAGGTCAAATCATTCATTTCAATATGTCTTTTTCCACTAGAAAAAGGCACTTCTTATCGCATTCTTTAACAGTTTTCTGTCCATATACCTCCAACGACAAACAATTTTCCCTTTTTATAATATTATTATAAGTTTAAATAGATTTGTTTGGCTTCCTAAAACAACGACTCAGCGTTTAAACATCACTAAAGAACAAAACCAGCAGAATCAGATTCTAATTTTAGTTAGTAGATCGCTGAACTCATTAAGAACAACTTAATTTTAGAGTTGTTTACACAAAACGGGGAAGTGAGGAAAGTTCTGCCTTCTTGAGAAGTTCTGAACTTCTTCTTTGACCAAGTTTTTTGTTTAACGTGGAATTTCAATGGTCCTGCTAAGCGGTTGGCTTGAGAGTTTTTTGCGTCCCTTTTTTTCTAATTCTTCTTGAATGAAACCTTCATTGAACTAAGTAGGTACTGTTACTCAAATATTCTAATTTCTTTTAGCTTTTCTTTTGTTATTGGTATATTTATATATTTGGATGGGAAATGCTCATCCTCCTAAAGTGGGAATTTTACTTCTCTAAAATCACACATCATTATGCTGTATTTGAGAGGATTGGTTAAAAGCTTAATCCTTGACTAAGCTGAAAAAAACACAGAGTATCCAAATTATTTTTATTCTACTGGTAGAAATTTTCCACTATTTGTGGTCACCTTATATTGACCACCGACTCTGCCAATAGAACCTCTACCTTTTCGGAAACCCATACCCAATAAAAAATATTTCCTAAAACAAAAGATTCCCATTCGCAATTAACAGGTCTACTACCTCTTTTTCCCATTACGCAATAACAATCAGTTTTAAGACCAAAACAATACCTACAAAGTTATTCCAAGAGTCTTCAATATCCTGCTGAAGATTGCAATTCATCATTCAAATGTCTTTTGGCCGATAAGACCCTGTTGTTTGCCGATGCCCCACGATGCCCCGCGTTCGCCCCGCAATACCCCGGATTCGCCCCGCGGCACCCCGCCGAGCCACCGATGGATACAATTATTAACAGCCACAATTGTGAAGACCCTTTCTTAAAGGAGTTTGCACAATTGGAGATCGTATTTCGGTTTCATTTCTTGAGTATTGGACAGGAATGGCTTCCGGTGTTTTCTTTGTTTTTTTTTTTAATGCGTTCCAAATATTACCTTCACAGGTGTTTGTGAATACATTTCTGAGATGGCAGCAAAAGCAGGGATGGTGATGATACCTTTTCGGTATGGGCACGACCAGTGCAATTTTACGGTATTATTCTGTAATTTTATACTTCTATTTTACTCAGTGTTTATTGCTTTTGACTTGTCTGTGTCGAATAAATAATTCTATTCTTTTTAAAAAGTAACGAAAATAGTCTAGCATTATGGACGCTCATCAATATTCCAGCACAAAAACGACAAGTGAACAAGGCAAACTGAGATGAATAATTGAATAACGTCGTAGCGATTTGATCGTGTTTCATTTCAATAACTTTCATGTAGATTCGAAAAAGTCACGATTTATAGGTCACTGGCTTCGTTGCCGTGGCCTATCTCACAGGAATCATGCATTTCTATTCACGTTACTCTTTGGCTAATCTTTGTATGTAATCGACGATTACCCATCCATGGATTGGCTTCAGCAAGTCTCACTTAACCTCGAAGATGGTCCCTTTTTTTTTTTTTTTAAGAATGGGAAATCATCAAATGACTTCTTCCGCTCTGGGCGGAGCGGAAGGGCGTGTCAGACTCTTACTGACTAAAACCCATCCGTGTTCCTTCTAAAGCCCTTTGCGTTCCAGGGCCGCGGTGACTCTTTCGAACAAATTCCGCAACCCTGGCAGGCTCTGGCCCTTGCAGGCCCCGTCTTTTATGCTGACATCTCTTTGAGGCGCGTGTGAAACACAACGCGCCATCGACCCGGGCCTGGTAGTGATCGGACGGCGAGCCGCAGGTCCGCAGGCCCGCGCCTACGGTGGCCGGGGATCGCCCTGCGACTCCCGACGCCCGGGGCGTCTCCTCCTGTAGCGGCGGTTGGGGCGAAGGCCTTGCCTTTCCCTCGCGCGGCCCGCCTCCTCCTTGGCAAGATGGTCCCTTGCGATTATTATTATTAAGCCATAAGCTCCTCACTAGATATTAACCTTAACAAACATTTAAATACCTAATCTAATTTATCTCTTTACAATATTAGAATATAATGTTCACATCCAACGATATTAAATATCAGGTTTTGAACGTATCTTTTAGGAGTAAGAATCAAAAGTTCACGAAGTTCATTCCCCTGTTCCAAGTACCCTGGCCGGTATAATTGGGTTTTTCTGTCGATAAATTCCCGCTTAGTCCGGATTGGGTTGGAACCCGATATATGGCAGTAGAGTCACACCTATTCTTGCTGTAATCAGTGACCCACTTGTGGACCCCAATTGTGTTACACACTTGCAATAACAATTGCTTCCTATTTTAGAAGAAATCGCTTACCAATGGCAAAAATAGAGCTGTTTCGATTATTTTTTGCTGGAAATCTCACAATATCTTCTCATATTCATATTCATTTATTGCATTCCACAAGGTAAAATAAGATGTTTACAAAGCTTAGTGCTAAGAGTCGTGTAGACCCTGTAAGGGCACAGCAAAAATTAAACTAACTACTTCTCGATGCTTAACGATATGGTAACACATTTAGAATCAACACATAGTTATATCAGTACATCATTACATCATCCTAACATTTACATTTTTGGTCTTTCATTGGTGACATATTTAATTAAATCAATGAGTTGAGTTCAGTAGATAGTCACGCCGATTGAGAGGTTATTGAAGTTTTCAGGTTCTCAGAAGTGCTTGTGTATGGTCGCTTCGGACAGTCTACTAGATGAAACTTGTTTTGTATTGGAGGGATTTTTTATGGGTCATCATCAAATGGAATCTTCTCCGGGAGTGTCAGACTCTTACCGACTAAAACCCACCCGTGTTCCTCTTAATGCCCTTTGCGTTCTTGAGCCGCAGTAACTGTTTCGAACAATTCCACAATGTTTAGGAGTTATGAGGATATAAAGTTTTCAGCTATGGTAACACCAATTCCTGAACCAGTCTCTAGATCCTCAGGATTACAGATATCAGGGAAAATTTAAAAATATATCCTGTGGTGAGACGCCACTGTAAGTCTGTAACTCAATTAGCTCTCTGGTTAAAACGTTTCTGATGTTTGTAACATAGTATGATATTTTTCTACAGCAGGATCACTTTGTTCAACATTGAAAGGTTTTTTATGGATATACTCGTACTTCATCATGCCATAATTTATGCACTATTTGATAACTGATTTAGTCTCGTAAAATTGTATGCTCTTTAACCCATTTAGCGAATGCTTGCAGAATATTATGAATCTTTTTATAACATCGTCAATCCTGTAATGAAGATCTGCAGCTTTTTATGTTCTAGACTGACCTTCTTTTACTACACTGTAATTTACAAAATTGTAGAAGACAATTTTCTATTCTTATGTTAAACTTTTAACCTATTCACTATCTACATTTACAAAATGAAACCGGGACAGAATTTGTTGCACTGAACACAAAATAGTTACACACAGAATCGACTAGAGATGCCATTGCAAATATTTGAGTCCGCGCAACTTATGCCGAGCACACATTTCAGCTGTCAAAAGGCATAGTTAGAAAGAAGGTTTTTGGAAAAAAATCACGCCACCAGTTGGTGCCATGTACTAAGGCGAGATCATCTTTGAAACTTATTACTTATGACGTAAACATAACGTTGATGTCAATTAAAGAAATGTCGGAAAACATAAGCATTTTGACAGATGCCCCAGTGCTTTCACCTGGTGCATTTAGTTTCAGAAAACCCTCATTGTCACAGGTCGTTAGTCTTTATGTGCTACGCTTGGTTTGTATGGAAAGTGCTGTCTGCATTGTCAACAATTTCCAACTTCCATACAAACCTTTTTTTTTCATCTCGCAGTGACCGCCGAGGCAACTCCGTACTCTATGGTTTTGTTGGATCCTTATCTATTTATTATACAAAATCTCAAAACATTCTGTTAAGGTACAAAACAAAGTTATTTTGCTACTGACCTTTCTAAAATTCTCAAACACAGCTTTCACATTGAACGGTCGCAGTTTTAACTGAGAAAGCGACCAGGTACACTGTACGTACAGAATACCGACCGCCCAGGGTACAGTTGTAACAGAAAGTGCACCTTACAGTGTACCTGGATAAAGTTTTATTTTCCTTCGTGTTTGTTTCAGAGAGAAACGGACCGAGGGTAGAGTTTCATAGCTGGAACTTAGAAGTTACATGGAAGAGGTTTTTGCCGATTGCAGATACTGAGGTTTTAAACACAGCTTTTTTTAAAGTCTAATTCTTTCTTTTTTTCGGTAAATCACCTTCGAGCACCTTAAATATTTAATGTTAATCAATTACATGGACACAGAACAACTTCTAGAAATATTGGCATGATGATATTTAATGCCCTTGTAAGTGTTTACTTTTGTATAATTACATAGGCTTAGTTTTAGGTTTTAATGTACCATTAAGATTTTTCTCGTAGTCGCTAATAGATAATTTATTTTTTATTTATGTATTCATAGTTTAACTTTAAATTGTATTGTCACACACAGGTTTAAAGTAAACTAGATCGGGCGTATCGCTATCTAACATTGCAATTCCGAACCACCGTTTATAATTATTGCACGTTTAATAAAAATATCAATAATTGTGTGGAGAATGTTATTACTCTTGACTAAATGTGCACTTTTGTGGACGTTTTTATTTGAATAAAATTATGATTATTAAAATCTCTTAGGTAAGTTTCTGACACGGATCGAGTTATGGAAAGTCAACAGACAGTACTGTGCTTTTATTTCGCTAGGTACTAGACGTCGATTTCAATATCCAAGTTTTATATTATGGCAGCCTTATTACAATCAAAACCTGGAGACTGAAATTCGAATAATAATAATTATTTACCGACATGGTGATTTCATGGCGGAGAAGCTCGTGGGTAAGTAATAACAGCCGCACGCGTCGATCTTCAAGGTTAAGCAACGATTGCCGAGGTCGGTATGTGGATGGGTGACCATCTTAACATACCGAGATTCCTCCGTGCCTCTGAAAGCACGTTAAACCGTGGGTCCCGGCTGTCATTTGTAGGTCTTTGGCAGTCGTTACGGATTGTCAGAAGCCAGAAAACGGATTGTCTGTCACCTGTCTTGCCAAGAAGTACCGCGTTACCCAGTCAATGGGTTGTGGAGGTCTGGTAGGCCGCTCCCCGTAAAATTCTGGTATTGAGCTGATTCCGGTTTGACTGGAAGACCCAGACCCCGATGAGGGTGCAATAGGAGTCGAACAATCGGTCATCATTCGCGACATAATAGTATGGTTGCAATTGCTTGCTCCTAGTTACATACATTTTAATAAACAAGGGCATTTTCTCATGGTTTAAGGCATATAATTATACTTTGCTTGTGGCCCGCCCCGGCTTCGCCCGGATGTATATGTTTTTTTTTAAATTTTATTTCATAAGAACCTTCTCCTGACAATAACCACAACAATAAATGAAAAGTTTAAAAAACCCCCGACAAAGAAACTTTAAAAAGTAAAAAAAAATAAATGTATTGATCATTTTAGTTTGATTTAGGTACGATTCTTTGGGCCTAGTGTCATCGTGTCGGGGGACCGCTACTATACTAAGCAAGTAATTACAAAAATTTGCGGTCTCCCGAGGCGAAGACGATTTTGCGTCGGGGGCTAAAAAACGAATTAGCGAAATTAGTCCAGCCATTCACGCGTGATGCCGTGACCAAGGGAAATAGGGATTAATTTTTATATACATAACTAGTGGCCCGCCCCGGCTTCGCCCGGTTGCTTTTTTATTATCTCTCATAAGAACCTTCTCCTGACAATAACAAACACAATAAAAAAAGAATGAGCGAAATTGGTCCAGCTGTTCGCGCGTGATGCCTTTACCAAGGGAAATAGGGATTCATTTTTATATAAATGGATTATTCTTTATAATTACGTTATTAAAATCAAAAACAAACCGCTGGTTTCTGATGGTCTGCTGAAAAATGAAGACATTGTGAAATCGCCCTTCAAGTTGTTCCTATTAAAGTCAAGCAATCCCAGTCAGTTGAAATTAATATTTGTCTAGATGCAGTTCAAACAAATACAGCTTTAAGGCCAAAGTTTTAGCAAGGTGATTGTAAAAGTGACTTAACAATAAGACAACGACGAGAGATGACCGTGAATTATGATCCCGGGGACTCGGGGACAGCCTCCGAACGACCGGGTGACAAAGCACTAGATATGCCCCGTCAATATTTAGCTAGACGAGCCCAATCTTAACCAAGATTAAATTCAAGACAGCGATAACTCGATCAAATATTTAGTTTGATTTAGCTTTAATGAATTTATGTTAGAAGGGACAATTTTCAGAGGCTGGATTAATAAGATTATGTTTAGTAAAATATGTTATTTCTATAGTTGTATTTATTAACTTATGTTTACCTAAATGAATATTGAACAGCCTATGCTCCATTTTGAGACTTCACACTAATATTATAAAGGCGAAAGTTTGTGAGTGTGTGTGTGTGTGTATGTTTGTTTCTTCTTCACGAAAAACGGCTGGACCAATTTTGATAAAATTTGGCGTGCAGGAAGCTGACACCCTGGATTAACAAATAAGCCGCGGGGCGCGGCTAGTAATTATGTAAATGTAGAAAGAATCAGAAATATTTAACGGTTTGTAATGATTAAATGCTCAACTTCATCGAGATCCAACTTTTAAAAATAATAGTTATAGTATTTGTGCTATGATAGGAATATGTATATTTATAGAAAGAGCGCTGCAGGCTACGCGACACCGCGCAGCGTAACTCGACGCCGTCACTTCGTGTGTCTTAATTTATAAGTTATATTTTGTGGAGGCAAGATTAATACGTATTAGGTTGTTTTTTGTGTGTTTAATTTGTATTTTTTGTTGGGCCTTAGTTGCTTGATAATAAAGAATTATTATTATTATTATTAAAACAAAAGGGCCAACCAACAACACGCACGTTGCGCACGTTGTAAAAGCGCCATCATGGATACGATCAAAGCGATGTTTGCTTCGTGCGTACAAGGCGAGCGATGGTTCACGAGTGCATACGTGCGAGTTACGCTTTAATGATAAATGTAGAATGTGGACGTGCGCGACTGATGTGATAAACCGCCAGAAAAATATTTTTTGTATCATGACTAGAAACGAGACAAATGTAGGTACTAAATCGAAGAGTTAAATAGAGGTGTACCTACATTCCTCATAATCAACATTTCAGCCGAATGACATAGGCCTCCCCCAAGTGTCGCCACATCGAGCGGTCCAGTGCACGTCGCAGCCATTCCCGCGGCCTTCAACAGGTCATCGGTCCACCACCAGGAGGTCTTCCATCACTGCGTCTTCCGGTACCTGGTCGCCACTCGAGAACTTTTCGTCCCCATCGAAGATCTGTTCTACGAGCTACCTATTACCTAGGTACCTATAGAACACCCACATGTAATGTTACCACCAGTAATGTTTTATTCCCATGAAAGTCTTAAGTGAATTCAGATTCGGAGCTACAACTTATTGATTCCAGATGGGAATACAATTTTAGCATTACCCGACCCGTGAATCAAACACCAGCTTCTTAGAAGGTCAGGTCATTTTTTTTTTTTTATTAATGTTCAAAATATATATCGCAGACTATCAAATATATATTCTCAAAACCACAGAAGCCTTTGAAGGCTTATATATGGCTAGTGAGTTCGGAATAATTATTTCTAAGACTATTAATTAATACTAAGATACAGATGATAAATCTTCGTCCACATAAAAAAAATATAAAAATTAAATGTTCCGTAAACCGTGTACATTTGGCAAAATAGGTCCGTAACTATCAACTACCTACCTATAACTCACATACTACTATATTCACAATACCAAAACCCATTTCAGAACCAATTCCTTCATATAACTTCGACCGTAATGCACCATAAACAATAGTACACACTCCATTTTGTCGGTAACTAACATACAAACGTTCACTTACCACAGTAATAGTGAATATTTAATACAAAACATTCGGTAGCACTAACAGGCCGCAGGTGTTCGGTTCCCCGGCGAGGTCGTTTTTATTTCACCCACTGTACACATTATGAAATGCTTTCTCAGTACTATTTCTTTATGCTTCACTATTTCTGTGAACTCCTTGGGTGTTATGTGAGCCTGGTACGTGGGAGCGTGTGGCGTGGCTATTAGCTGCTTGGCACCTCGTTTTGCTGATGGAATTCCAACGAAGAAAATAATATCAGAGGAATTGCAAAGCAACTTATTGACAAGAAATTAATTCTGAGATGTGATTTACATACACCTTAATGGTTTGAAGTAGTTCATTTAACTAAATCATTATTTTAAACTAGCTTTTGCCCGCGATTTTGTTCGCGTATATCCCGTTTTTTCTTTAATTCTTAATTCTTTAGTGTACACCATAACAGCTTATATTAATTCACAGTGATTTAAATAGTTCATGTACAAAGGCGAGCTTAACTCAAAAATGAGTTTTCTACCAGCAAACCTTTTTTCATGTTTCGATTGGAATTTCGGGAAGTCCTTTTTCCCGGGAAGTGTAGGGAAGCTACATGTCAGCTTTCAACGACCAGTAGTTTCGGTTGTGCGTTGTCTGTCAGTCTCCGGTCACAAGTAACGGAAGAATTTTATATTTAAGCAAAATTGTTTGTGGGAGATCCTTTTTTAGAAAGCCACGCTATCGTTGAGTGCCTCAGTCTATTTTAATCCTGAAATTTTGCTCGATTGTTGTAGCATAGGCTTTTGGAGCAAAACCGCGGGAACAAGCTGGTTTCTTTTATAAAGTTAATTAATAACTGCTGTCGCCATTTTCACAGCGCCCGTAAACTCCTGGACGTATAAAAATAAATAATATTACAATATTATTTTTATCTGAAAATAGCTCAGCTGAAAACCTGTAAAAGTACCTACTCATTTAATTATGAGAATTCAAATGTTAAGAAATAAAAATATTTGATAAACACTAGCTCCTGCTTATGGCTTTGCCCACGTGAAGGATAAAAATTATACCTACCACGGGGACTGACTACCGGAGTAAAAATTCAAATGTTAGTCTTAACCACGGTCTACCCGTATTCTAAATCCAAAGCTATTGAGATGTGATCGATTAACAAGCATCGAAGCCCCAAAATTATTTATTTAGAAGGAAACACAGGTAGTCTTTCTTAATTGTGATATTGAGATAGATAGAAAAAATAACTACTTATTCTGCTAAAATGCTTCATCATCATCAAACCAGCCGAAAGACGTCCACTGCTGGATATAGGCCTCCCTCAAGTGTCGCCACCACAACCGGTGTCGTGCGTCTCGCATCCATCAGCTACCCGCGACCCTCACCAGGTGTTCACCATGCGGTAGTACTTGTCTACTAATAAATAAATCTATTAATAAAAAAATAAGGATCATTAAACAATGAAATAAAACAGTCTAGCCATGTCAGTGATGAACATTACTGACGCTACTCCTCATCATACTGATCTTTTAAGTTATTATTAGGTTGAAAAAGAAAGACAGACATTAATTCTAGAACTTTGTAGTACCGTAATATATATAGGTACTGTTAGCACCATAGATTGCCCAACGTCTACTTAAATATACTTTTTTTTTTGGTGGTACATAGGTACAATGGCAGGCTGTTGTAAAATGTATTAAAAAGTGAAAAATTAAAGAAGAAATTTATTGAAAATTGACATCCGGGTTGTCGACGTTAGTATTAACTGCAGCCCGTGAGTGTTAGGTGTGGTGTTAGAGTCAACATGCATATCCCTCATTGACTACAATTGGTCTTTTAAGATATAATAGATTTCTTTTTAAATAACTACTTACTAAGGTAATATTATATCTACTGAACAACATTTTTTATTATAAGTATCAACCAAGCGACGCAGCGGTGATATTTCCAAACAAAAAATTATCAAGTTCTGATAAATTTTCAAAAATCCATGACGCAGTTTCAGTTTTAATCATCATCGGGCTCGAGGATCTACAGTGCATCATTGGATGTTTGAAACATATCAGTTACGGCTTAGGTCAGTAGGTTTATTCAGAAATTTAAAAAGTACTTAATTTGTTAAAAATGATTGCTTTCCTTTAGTTTGCCATTTCCCAGAATAGTTCAAGTTCAATTTCAAGTTATTTATTTCTTAACAAAAATACATTTTTGTCGAAATATTTACACAGCAGGTACACAAAAAAGCAACATAATTCAATCATACTAAAATAAAAAACTTGCTTTACATATTTAAACAGAACAAAGCCCCTAGCAATATTCTAAAAAAAAAATACATTTAATGTCAAAATATGAAATATAAAAAGCAACATTTATAACAAAGGAGACGGACAAGGAGCATTAGGTACACATTTAATTTAAGTTTAATTTAATGCTAGTTTTAAGGTTTTTGTCATTATAAAATTCGTCAATGCTGTAATAAGCTTTATTGACTAACAAAGCCCTGAGTTTATTTTTAAACATTCTGAATATTCTTTAATTCTGCTGGTAATCTGTGAAACAGATTGACAAACTGCACGCGTGACGAGTGTTTGACAACATTAATCTTTGCCTGCAAAATAGTAGGAAGATCTTTTCTGCGAGTATCTACTCTTTTTTTCTTTCATCGTCTGTTTCAAATGCGTTTAAGTTTTTGTTTAAATGAGTAAGTAGGACTAAAATGTAAAGGCATGGCACCGTGTAAAGTTTACAAAACACTCCCTACATGATTCCATCTGGTTTAAGCGAAGCATGGTTCTTAATGCTCGCTTTTGCATTGTAAAGGCTGCCTTAATATTATATTTATAGCTGTTTCCCCAAAACTGAATGCTATATCTAAGTTTAGATTCAACTAGGGCAAAATAGACGGTACGAAGTTGGGCAATAGACAAAAAATCCCTCAGAGTTCTGATAGCGTAACACGCACTACTTATTGTATTCGTAATTGAATCTAGTTCTGGCTTCCAACTAAGTAAAAAATCTTTTTGTACCCCCAAAAACCTTAAACTTTCCACTATACAAATTTTTCTGCCTAAGGATTCTACATTTACTAAAGCTTTGTTGCCAACTGTAGATCTAAATATCATACATTTTGTCTTACTTACATTTAATTTAAGATTATTCATAGAAAACAAGCTTTCACAAGCAGCTATTAATACGTTTAATTTATATTTTAAGGTCTCTATATTGTCAGCAGCTATAACAGCACTCGTATCGTCAGCAAATATTATCAAGTCAGCATCTGGTAAAATGTTTTTAATGTATTCAGTTAGATCGTTAAGAAATATTATAAAGAAAATGGGGCCCAGCACCGAACCCTGCGGAACCCCTCTAGTTACAGTAAATAATTTCGATTTATGAATTTCTTCCACACCTTCGCGAAGTGATTTAATTTCGACGTACTGTTTCCGGTTGGTCAAATAAGAACTTAGAAGTTTTAAAACATTCCCTCTTATACCATAATGTTCTAACTTATCCAATAGAATGCAATGTTCTACAGTATCAAACGCAGAACTTAAGTCTAGGAATAAGCCAGCATTTTTAAGTTTATTGTTCAACTTATTTACTACGTTATTAACTAACGAGTCTATTGCATCTAGTGTCCCTTTATTTTTTTGGTATCCAAACTGATTACGGTTTATTATTTTTAGACTACTCAAATGTCCTACAAGCCTAGATTTGATCACTTTTTCAAAGAGTTTGGATAGCACTGGTAACAATGAAATGGGCCTGTAATTGCCTGGATCTGTTTTAGCACCTTTCTTAAATAGTGGTAAAACTCTGGCTAACTTAAATTGGTCAGGAAAGACGCCTTCATTAACGCAGTTGTTTATTATTTCAGATATTGGGTATGCCAGTATATCTATATTATCTTTGATTACGCTCAGTGGTATTTCATCGTGTCCAAATGACTTTTTACTTTCCATACCCTTTACCATTTTATAAATCTCTATCGGCATGACGTGATTAAAAGCCATAGATTTATCAAGTCTGTCAGTATTCTCAATTAAATGCTTCTTAGCCAGTTCCGGATTACCAGAGTTTACGCCTTTACTGTTGTCAATTTTTTCCGCAAAAATGTTAGCAATGTCTAAAGAATTACAAATTAATTTATTATTATGTTAAGTATTATATTACCATTTTCGAAATTTAATTTTTAAGTTAATTTTGTTTCTAGTTTTATTGATTATTTTCCAAATTTCTTTGCTAGAGTTAGCTGCTTTGTTTATTTGATTACATACTTCCCTTTTTTTAGCGTTCCTAATAAACTTTTTATAAATTCTAAGATACTGTTCACGATGTTTTGATAACGATTTGTCGCAATTAGCTTTATCTATTAAATTAAGTAATCTCTTCATTTTGCTGGATATTCTTATACCTTTCATTAGCCATTTAGATCGACCAGTTCTTTTTAAGTTGATTTTAAGTTTATTTTTTTTAAAAGTACTAGGGTGTAGTTCTTTAAATCAATCAATCAATCAATCAATCAAATCTTTATTTGCTAGAATATGGTATAATATAAGGTGTTACAGTATTTTTGTTTCAGCATATCCTGCCATAACCTGGCGTGCAAATATATTCGCAATAAGCGATGTCAGTAAAAAATGTTGTGAAAAATGTGTTTAAATTTTCGTATAAACGTGTTTGTACCTAAATTCCAGTCGTGCTCCAGTAGTTTCTGTCTGAATGCATTATTATTCTTCTCGTTATATAATCTTCTCTCTATGTATTTAAAACATTGTGCGTAGTAACTTTTTTCAAATATGTTGTACAGAAGAGGGCTGCATGTCCATCCGCTAAGCGATTGTGGTCAATGTCTGTACTATCAATATTTTTATCACCGGTATTGGTCAATATATTATCTATACAAGATTCGGAGTTATTTCGCACAAATGTAGTTGAACTAAATAAATATCTAAAATTATAGCATTTCAATAGTGATGTAAACGAACTTCTTGTATCGTCCTGTTTTGACAAGTCAATATTAATATTAATATTATTAATCGTCAAAGTTTTTATTCACGGGTGTTCTATAGCAACAGATTATGTAAGAGTTTGTCTCAATGTCCCTTACTCCACATACCTCAAAGCTATTAGTTTTATATAGCCTTTTACAAACGTCCAAGTCCTCAACAGGCCTGTTTTTATGCGTTAATACTAAAGTACCACCTCTTGTTTTATTCAACCTTGTGTTGCAAGAGCTTACGATATAATTAAGAAAAAACAAATTGTGATACCATTATTCGGTTTAATATGATCCTTATTAGCGACACTTTTGGATGGTTTAATAATATAGGGTGTGTTTTTTGGATGAGAAAAACGATTTTTCAAAAAGACCAATGACATTTTAGTTTTCATCAAAATCGGGCTCGAAACTCCTTTCATTGTTTTTCGATATTCCTCATAGTTCCAGATTTGGCCATTCACGCTTTCTTTAAACATTCACTCTGTATAAATCTTTTTCCACAAACTTCAACCGATTTTCTCACTCTCGATCATTATAACCAAGCTCACCCGTGAAACCCTACCAATGCAGATCCATCAGACATATTTAACCCCTGACACATAATGACACTGCGCAAGATCCTGCACTCATATCCACATGGCCAAAGTTACGACTTACCATCCACTAATATAATGAAAAAGGGTATATAAAGAGGTATGAACCGGAACTTTGATGCGCTATGGCGATAATAAAATATTCGTCGTACGCCCCGGTGTGGGGGGGAGGATAAATAAAATTTATTGCCGCTCCGAACAAATTCACTACTTTTATGACTGAATTTCGATTCGGACCGTGAAATAAGTGTCGTTTCATTAAGACGAAGCCCTCTCGGGATGGCATCTGCTTTTTATCTGATTCTTCAGTCCCATTTTCTCGTTATGAGTTATGAGGTGAATGAACTTTGGAGAAAATTATCCTGCTTTGTCGTCTGATTTTCAGATTTGAGCTAGACGATTTGAATAATCTGGTTAAAGAGACGGCCTGCATTTTTTTTTCAGGATGGGAAATCATCAAATGACTTCTTCCGCTCTAGGTGGAGCAGGAGGGCGTGTCAGATCCTTAATGACTAACACCCATGCGTGTTCCTTCTAAAGCCCTTTACATTTCAGGGCCGCGGTGACTCTTTCGAACAAATTCCGCAACCCTGGCAGGAAGGGACGGACTGCTACCAGGTTAATATTAAAACAAAACAAGCATGTTGTGTAGTCCATTGTCGAAGCTTCTGGCGCTTAGAAATATCCGTTCCATATGTAAATACTTTACACAGAAATAATCAAGCACACACATCCTTAAAAAAAATTGTAACTACTTCTTATCCTTTTATTTTGTATATGGTAAACGATATAGCGCAAGAGAACCAAGAATACCGACATAGCCCGAAGGATTGCCAAATTGAAGTGGTAGTGGGCAGGGCACATTGCTCGCAGAACAGATGGTCGATGAGGCCGAAAAGTTCTGGAGTGGCGACCGCGTACCGGAAGACGTAGCGTTGGAAGGTCTCCTACAAGGTGGACCGATGGCCTGATGATGGTTGCGGGTAGCCGATGGATGCGCACAGGACCGGTTGTTGTGGCAACATTTGGGAGAGGCCTATGTCCAGCAGTGGACGTCTTTCGGCTGATATGATGATGATGAAACGATATAGCAGCAGTTGGTCTTTATCGATTCGATAACATAAGACCAGTACCCCATATTCTTTCACAGCAGATAGGAAATCCAGATTCATTATTTTAGATCTTAAACAACTCGTCAACACAACAATAAATTGAAAAAATATGCGATCGTTCGCAATTACTTTTGGATTATGCAATAAGGCTACAGAAATACAAGAAGAAAGTAAAACTTGCATAATAAATTCACCTTTCGAGTTCAACTTACCCTTAAAAAGAACTTGTTATCAGTCGCTGGTGAGCTCTCATTGGCAATGGGAGAAACTTCCCGCCCTTACCGCTGTGTTATCTACTTTATGCCACTTTTACAGGTACCTACGTTCTTGTAATAACTCAGGAAATACTTCCTATGTTCTGCGGTGGCTGTTTTGTAAGAAACGTGGAAAAGTTAGTTGTTAGGAAGATGTGGTGTTACTTTTACTGTGTAAGAAATTTTACTTTAACTTTGTGTTATTGTGGTGTATATAAACCACTGACTGGCCCTATCAGAATACCAGCGCTGCGTTATTTATTTTTTAGATATCGCAGCATAAGTTGAGATAGGGACCATTTTGGCCTCGCACAGATAATTATTTTATTATACTGTTTAGTTATTAATTTTATTTTACTGGTTTGTTTGTCTTGTGCGAGTCCCAAATAAACATTTTTCTATCTATCTTTCTTTTTTTCTATATGTTATAGATTGGTCGAATATTACTCGTTAACTAGTTAAGCCTGCTTAGTTGGATAATTTTCCTTCTAAATTCGTTATGTATGCTACTACCATGAATTTTTTCACGTCTCCAAAAACACCCTCTGCCAGCTAAAGGGTGTTTTATACTTGACTCTAACGAAATTTGGCAATTTAAAGCTTTATATATTGCAAACGGATCTTTGAATGGAAAAATGGTTTTCGCACACCCTCAATATACAGACTAAAAATCTAAAAATCGTTAAGTGTTAGACCAAAAAAGCAAGACCCTGAAAAAAATTTTTGTTTATTTTATCAATTTTACCACTGATATAGTGGTAAAATCAACTTTCTAGTGCTAAGCGTAACTGAGTTAAACCGCGGACTGACAGTCAGACAGACAGACAGACAGAAAGATAGACGGACATGGTGAAACTAAAAGGGTTCCTTGTTGACTACGAAACCAAAATAACAGTCAAAAACTATATTAGTTTTATAATTTGACCTTGAAGCAACATCGCATAAGAATAGTATTATAAATATTATCGAAAAAAGCTTAAACAAAATGACATTCAATAATGAATAAAGATGGTAACTTATTAAAATAAATCGTGGTTTTTCGGGTGGAAACCCATTAATTTTAGTAAGTATTGCTGCCACTTCGTCAATGCTTTCAAAACTATTAAAATACAGTACATTTATTTTGGTCCTGTCTCACAGAATAGAAAATAACAAACTGAAAATATTGCTATTAAGAAAGAAAGAAAGAAAAAATGTTTACTTGGGACTCGCACAAGACAAACAAACCAGTAAAATAAAATTAATAACTAAACAGAATAATCAAATAATTATCTGTGCGAGGCCAAAATGGTCCCTCTCTCAGCTTATGCTGCGATATCTAAAAAATAAATAACGCAGCGCTGGTATTCTGATAGGGCCAGTCAGTGGTGCCACGGATACACTCACGGAGCATATATATAAGAAATATACAAATAAAATAATAAGTATAAATATGGGTAAAAATGCAACAATTATTAATATATATATATAAATAATGAAAAAATAACCAAGCACCCAATAGCCCAGTGCTCCAGCTACATTTCGATATCATAGACAAATGAATAGAGCGCGCGGGCGCAAGTGGGAGGTTATGGTCGGCTGTCACAAAGAAAAGATGGTTGAACAGAAACATAAATGTAAATAAAACAAAAAGTTATATCGCCACATATTAAGCCACATACACCAAATAAATTTTGGCACAAACAAAGTCTGCTGCAATGGAATGAGCATCTAAATCACAGAGCGGTCAACATGCACAGTTAAAACGCGCCAAACCACTGCCACGGCTAGAAACCGCGATTTGGCATTAATATGGCTGGTTAAAGATAAAATAGCTGAAATAGGCCGAGAACAGTGTGTGGACCGCATCCCAAAAGTGTGTGGTAATCTATACATATAATAAAAATGTAACGGATCGCTGTCTGTACATAGAAGATATATGAGAAAAAATATTATTGGGACCTTTATCAACGCAAATAGCAACCAAAATAATGATTGTTAGAATGTTTGTCTGTGCGTTTGTGCACGCTTATCTCAGAACGGCTGAAGTATTCCACGCGGACGAAGTCGCGGGCAAAAGCTAGTGCACAATACAATGCAAACACATGCGTTTAAAGACTGCTTCGTTTTAGACGATCTTTTGGTCGCAAGAGCTTCTACTGAGTATGAGATCCTGGTATCAAACGATTCCGTATCAGGCAGTGTTATTGAGACTTGTTCCCGGATGATGGCAATAGGCTCGCCCCTTATTACATGAGACTGAAAACGTAATTAGCAAAATGTAAATGTACTTAAGGTGGGTACATATTTGCCTAACCCTTCGGTAAATATTGGCGTGATGTTGAGGTTAGAGATCATTTATTCTCATAAGAATTACAATTCACTCACATGAGAATATTAAAACTAAACATATCACAAAATAAAATAAATGTTGGACGTATTACAAAAACTGGGCATCGATTATAATTTTTTGAGGGTAGGTTACAAATAATATTAACAAGTGTTAGTTCGATACACGGGCTCAACTGTCAGAGTACGTAAACAAGTTTCCGTACAACACAGATCAGCGTGTTAAGCAATGTTATGTTTTCTTTCCCTGAAATACTAACCCAAAAGGAGGGTATTTATTTAATATACATCTTTGTACCTAGCCTAAACGGCAAAACGGGTTTGGCTGGTTGATAATATGCGACTTTTTTAACTTTTTGTCGTTTTCTGCGGTTGTATTTTTTAGCTTAGCAGAGATGACTTTTTCTGTTATTTAATTACTTTTTTTCTAAATAAATTACCACGTTTTTGTTTGGCGTGGTGATTAAACAAAACTGATATCAATCCATGTCTGTGACATTCTAGATTCTGCGTGCAGCTGGAATTAAAACCAGATTGGGGATGCCATTGTTCCAGAGATTACAATTACCGCATATTGGTGTCCTTAAAATTAGAGTCACATACTGATTATCAAGATAACATACAAGGCAAGCTTTGTCAAGCTTAATGTCAGAGATTATGGGGACAATACGCGCTAGTGACGTTGAGCGAGAAAAACGAACACACGTTTCACACCCGCGTGATCAACGTTTAGTCGAAAAATCAACCTTACACATTATTCTTTGACTTTAAAATGAAAAATCCTATACTTAATTTATAGATACTCAAATAGGCTCTAAGCAAATGGTTGTCGTTTTTTTGTCAGCGTTACACATGAACACGAATGAACTCTACGGTATACACACATAATTTCACATTTCAAAAAAACTATTAAGGAAGCGATCTAGTATACAACAAACTGTTTAGACGTCTCTATCGAACACATTATCGCTTTCCATCGGGTAAAATGAAGGTCAAACGCGAACCCATCAATATCAAAAAAGAAAGTCGTATTATCTGCCACTTCGGGACCAAAAATTATAACAAAACAAAACAATTTTCTCAATAACACAGGTCCATATTCTGAGACTATTGCCCGGGTCGGACCTCAATACTTCTACAAGGTGACCTCTGGAATATTGATTGAATTAAAACACTGCACGCATCGTTACCCCCAGGCCTCTGTATACTCTTATTTATATTAGTGAGCGATATATTAATTATTTATAGCTAAGTTTGGACCGGCGGCTTCACTCAATTTAGGCGTGGGGCACGCGGGTAAGTTGTGCCCAAATTGTATTTATTAGTGTTGCGTACATTTGTTCTACAAGTTAAAGAGCTCGATTTTTTTTTGTAGCCAATATAACAGAATTGTTTGAACTAAAAAAAAACCGGTTAATTGCGAGTCGGACTCGAATATGAAAGGTTCCGTACCATTAGCTGACACTGCTGCTTACGAAATTTCATGATGATAATGATTTAATGACATTTATAATTTCTGTGTTTTTTTAATTTTTATTTTTGCCTAGATTTGTCAGGTTTTGTTAACAGTAGTATATATTTTGTTTTTTTTTTTAATAATATTTAATTTTGTTTTGGACGGACCAATAACTTGTTTGTGTGGTTTTTTAAACTGTTCGTTCAAGTTGGTTATAATGATAAATAAATAAAAAAATAATAAATGATTCGAGGGCAACGCCAAATGTCCCATAGGTTTTGCGAGCATAAAAAATGTGACATTGCGAACACATGTGTGTGAGCCTGACTAGCACTTGTACAGTTATTATTAATTTGTTATTATAAAGTCAACACAAATACTTACTATGTTAAAATTTCAAGTACCTACCTATAACAGTTCATGAGATGCATCCCGCTGAGAGACCGGCAGACGAATGATTAAACGGACAGCTGAGCCTTAGTAATAGTGCTCCATTGGTTACCCTTCGGGTCAGGGACCCTAAAAACCAATCAGTTTTGTTGTGAATATCAAATATTTTTTCTAAGGACAAACAAAATAAATGTAAACCATGACATAAATCAAACAGTACAACTAACACAGAAAAATAATAACACCGTTCCTTAGTAATCAGAAACAGTAAGTTTTCTTGACATTAATTAGGAAGAAAGTTGGCAAAACTTTGTACCTACATTATGTATGTAGGTACTCGTACATGAACGTAAGTAGTTTGTACTTAAGACAGCATCTCGTCGTTACTCTTCAGAGCTCAAGACAACTTAAGATAACAGCATTTAGGAAACGTTTAACGTTCCAGAGAACAAGGTTAAGCAACACTTGCCGAGGTCGGTTTTACGATGGGTGACCGTCCACTACTTACCGAGACTTCTTTGTGCGTTCAGCCGTTGGTCCCGGCTGTTATTGATGGATTGTGGTAAAGTGATGGAAGCCTATAAATCTGATACCAGTCTCGCCAAGGGGTCTGGTGTTTCCCAATCACTTGGAGGTCAGATAGGCAGCCTTTTCATGTAAAATACTGGTATTCTCATGTGTTTCATCAGATGGAAAGGCTCCGCAGATTGAGGTAGGAAAGTAACAGACAGAAACCTCTCAATAAAACGACACATTTTCTAAACAAAACAAGTAAATAAAATAGAAGTGTCTGTTTGATGTAATATCAAAATAACAGCTTTTTTCTAAATGCATATCGGTCTATTTGTTCCTGCTAATCTCCGAAACAGCTGAACAAATTTCGACGGGAGTTTCACTGGCATATAGTTGATGTTATATCTTAGGCTACTTTTCTATCTTTTTAGGGACCCTATTACTAAGACTCCGCTGTCCATCCGTCTGTCCGTCTGTCACCAGGCTGTTTCTCATGAACCGTGATAGTAAGACAATTGTAATTTTCACAGATGATGTATTTTTGTTGCCGTTATAACAACAAATACTTAAAAACAGAATCAAATAAATATTTAAGGGAGCTCCCATACAACAGACATGATTTTTTCGCTGTTGTTTTAGATAATGGTACGGAACCCTTCGTGCGCGATTCGCACGTGGCCGGTTTTTCATAAAGAGTTGTCCGTGAAAAAAAATTAACATCCCATGTAACTTTTTGTCGTTTTCTGCGGTTGTATTTTTTAGCTTAGCAGAGATGACTTTTTCTGTTATTTAATTACTTTTTTTCTAAATAAATTACCACGTTTTTGTTTGGCGTGGTGATTAAACAAAACTGATATCAATCCATGTCTGTGACATTCTAGATTCTGCGTGCAGCTGGAATTAAAACCAGATTGGGGATGCCATTGTTCCAGAGATTACAATTACCGCATATTGGTGTCCTTAAAATTAGGGTCACATACTGATTATCAAGATAACATACAAGGCAAGCTTTGTCAAGCTTAATGTCAGAGATTATGGGGACAATACGCGCTAGTGACGTTGAGCGAGAAAAACGAACACACGTTTCACACCCGCGTGATCAACGTTTAGTCGAAAAATCAACCTTACACATTATTCTTTGACTTTAAAATGAAAAATCCTATACTTAATTTATAGATACTCAAATAGGCTCTAAGCAAATGGTTGTCGTTTTTTTGTCAGCGTTACACATGAACACGAATGAACTCTACGGTATACACACATAATTTCACATTTCAAAAAAACTATTAAGGAAGCGATCTAGTATACAACAAACTGTTTAGACGTCTCTATCGAACACATTATCGCTTTCCATCGGGTAAAATGAAGGTCAAACGCGAACCCATCAATATCAAAAAAGAAAGTCGTATTATCTGCCACTTCGGGACCAAAAATTATAACAAAACAAAACAATTTTCTCAATAACACAGGTCCATATTCTGAGACTATTGCCCGGGTCGGACCTCAATACTTCTACAAGGTGACCTCTGGAATATTGATTGAATTAAAACACTGCACGCATCGTTACCCCCAGGCCTCTGTATACTCTTATTTATATTAGTGAGCGATATATTAATTATTTATAGCTAAGTTTGGACCGGCGGCTTCACTCAATTTAGGCGTGGGGCACGCGGGTAAGTTGTGCCCAAATTGTATTTATTAGTGTTGCGTACATTTGTTCTACAAGTTAAAGAGCTCGATTTTTTTTTGTAGCCAATATAACAGAATTGTTTGAACTAAAAAAAAACCGGTTAATTGCGAGTCGGACTCGAATATGAAAGGTTCCGTACCATTAGCTGACACTGCTGCTTACGAAATTTCATGATGATAATGATTTAATGACATTTATAATTTCTGTGTTTTTTTAATTTTTATTTTTGCCTAGATTTGTCAGGTTTTGTTAACAGTAGTATATATTTTGTTTTTTTTTTTAATAATATTTAATTTTGTTTTGGACGGACCAATAACTTGTTTGTGTGGTTTTTTAAACTGTTCGTTCAAGTTGGTTATAATGATAAATAAATAAAAAAATAATAAATGATTCGAGGGCAACGCCAAATGTCCCATAGGTTTTGCGAGCATAAAAAATGTGACATTGCGAACACATGTGTGTGAGCCTGACTAGCACTTGTACAGTTATTATTAATTTGTTATTATAAAGTCAACACAAATACTTACTATGTTAAAATTTCAAGTACCTACCTATAACAGTTCATGAGATGCATCCCGCTGAGAGACCGGCAGACGAATGATTAAACGGACAGCTGAGCCTTAGTAATAGTGCTCCATTGGTTACCCTTCGGGTCAGGGACCCTAAAAACCAATCAGTTTTGTTGTGAATATCAAATATTTTTTCTAAGGACAAACAAAATAAATGTAAACCATGACATAAATCAAACAGTACAACTAACACAGAAAAATAATAACACCGTTCCTTAGTAATCAGAAACAGTAAGTTTTCTTGACATTAATTAGGAAGAAAGTTGGCAAAACTTTGTACCTACATTATGTATGTAGGTACTCGTACATGAACGTAAGTAGTTTGTACTTAAGACAGCATCTCGTCGTTACTCTTCAGAGCTCAAGAAAACTTAAGATAACAGCATTTAGGAAACGTTTAACGTTCCAGAGAACAAGGTTAAGCAACACTTGCCGAGGTCGGTTTTACGATGGGTGACCGTCCACTACTTACCGAGACTTCTTTGTGCGTTCAGCCGTTGGTCCCGGCTGTTATTGATGGATTGTGGTAAAGTGATGGAAGCCTATAAATCTGATACCAGTCTCGCCAAGGGGTCTGGTGTTTCCCAATCACTTGGAGGTCAGATAGGCAGCCTTTTCATGTAAAATACTGGTATTCTCATGTGTTTCATCAGATGGAAAGGCTCCGCAGATTGAGGTAGGAAAGTAACAGACAGAAACCTCTCAATAAAACGACACATTTTCTAAACAAAACAAGTAAATAAAATAGAAGTGTCTGTTTGATGTAATATCAAAATAACAGCTTTTTTCTAAATGCATATCGGTCTATTTGTTCCTGCTAATCTCCGAAACAGCTGAACAAATTTCGACGGGAGTTTCACTGGCATATAGTTGATGTTATATCTTAGGCTACTTTTCTATCTTTTTAGGGACCCTATTACTAAGACTCCGCTGTCCATCCGTCTGTCCGTCTGTCACCAGGCTGTTTCTCATGAACCGTGATAGTAAGACAATTGTAATTTTCACAGATGATGTATTTTTGTTGCCGTTATAACAACAAATACTTAAAAACAGAATCAAATAAATATTTAAGGGAGCTCCCATACAACAGACATGATTTTTTCGCTGTTGTTTTAGATAATGGTACGGAACCCTTCGTGCGCGATTCGCACGTGGCCGGTTTTTCATAAAGAGTTGTCCTTGAAAAAAAATTAACATCCCATGTAATTTTTTTTTGACGCGGGCGAAACCGCGGGCTTCAGCTTATAATGAAAATTAATAAAGAATTTCTTTGCTGAATGACAAGTCACAGACATTGCACTTTAGATTAACACCCACGTTTGAAGGACGTCTGACACCAACCAGACGGGGCACAAATATTTGGATTAGTGTCCAAATATTGACAGATCTGAAACGCCTTTGATATAATCTATTTATGCTTATACCTATATAGAAACTGATATGTTAATCTTGTTAAAATGAATGATATTTTAATCTTATTTTTTCTAATTGGTCACATCGATAAATACAAGCAATAGTCTTTTGGATGTTTGCATTAGGGAATTCTTGAAACAGCCAATGGCCTATTAATGTTAAGCTAACTAACTACATTATTCAATCCGACAATTTTTGGCGTTATTCTTTATTAGGGTTCCGTACCCGAAGGGTAACAAACGGAACCTTATTACTAAGCCTCCGCTGTCCGTCTGGCCATCCGTCCATCCGTCCGTCTGTCAGTGGGCTGTATCTCAAGAACCGTAATAGGTAGACAGTTGAAATTTTCACAGAGTGTGTATTTCTATAGACCCTATAACAACAAATAATAAAAATTAAATACAACCAAAAATTAAAGGGCTTTCGGTACCGAACCCTTCGTGTGAGAGTTAAACTCGCCCTTGAACAGTTTTTAAATAACATCTGTTGTTAAAATTTGACAATTATGTTTGTGTGTGTTATTTTTTTTATTATTGAAATTTCTTGTATTTTCAAATTATTGTATTTTAGAAGCGTTCGTATTTGTATCGTAGTCGCAAACTGTCAAACACTTCACTTGTAATTTCCTTACACTTTGATATTTTTTTACCGGGATTTGTATTTGAGCGTTTTTAAGAAGGTACGAGAAGGCCTTCTGAAGGCTAGATTTGTACCCAGGTCAAGTCCAGTTGGGCAAGTTGTCCCCCGATCGCTTAGCTCGCTCCGTTTAATATGTCCGTGTAATAATTAAAATGCCAAAATGAGCAGATATCTGCATAAATTCGCTCGTGATTTTACCTATGGATTGTGACGTTTGCACAAGATTCAGCTCAAATAATTTAGTGCATGAGCAGTGAGTACATCACTAACAATTTTTCAGTTACTTTGTGTGTTTCACCGGAAAATGTAAAATATCGCGTGAAATTGTAAACTATTTTTTCTAAATAAGACACGGATATGCTGGAAAATATTGAATTTGGTCGGGATTTATTGTACCAAAAACGATGTTTTCTTAATATTTCGAGAAATTATAATCTAATAAAGATTTATTACAATTTTACGGAGTCTGCAATTTTTCGGTGACATATACATTTAAACCGTCTCACAATATTAGATTGTTGCATTTATATGCAGGGTCTGCAAAGTAGGCCTTCAAAAGTTGTGACGAAATTAAATGTCACAATTTACAATTGTAAAACGAAGTTGTATTGTGTTTTGATGGCGTATTTACTTGTGTAGATAAACAAGTAAATAAAATAACTTGATGTGATTGATTTTAACTATTAACATTTCCAAACTAAGTAAATACGAGTACTTAAATCTCGCGACAAGCTTTTATATCATATAAATTGTGTAATGACGTTATAAGTTGATAGTCAAAGTTAGTGAATTTCAATGAAACCTTGTTTTTTATAAAAGGATTTTACTTTTAATTTTTAACTATTCTGTCACTAGTACCACAATATTTCTACTGCACTATTCCCAGCAATAAAATTTCAACCCTGCACGTAATTAATAACATTTAATTAATTTAACTTGACCAGCCCATGACACACAATATGCATAACTAATTAATATTATAAACACATTGACCTAATTGCGACAAGCTCATTAGGCAAAAACCTGCATTTACAGGTACCAGGGTGGCATGACATCAAGGTAGTTTGCTGCGTGGCCTGACTAATTTGTAGTGAAACTATGTGCATTTGCATCTAGGCTAGGAAAATGGTGCTTTTCAAAGTTATTTACTAACTGCCTCGTTGGTCTAGTGGGTACCAGCTCGTTTGAGTAAAATGTTTAGTTCATTAGATGCTTGCATTAGTGGCCCCGTTACCATATAAGCTTAATCAACCCATAATCTTCACAATACTGGGGTACAGGCCCTCTCTCCAACTTCAATATTGTTACTAAACACGCGTTTGAACACAATCTCACCTGATGGAATCAAAGATGGAGCACGCTTGCATAGAAGTAACCTATTCACTCGACTTGAAGACCCCCGCGAGAGAAGTGGCCCAGTAATAAATAATGGATTGAGATATCAAATATCTTCAAAAACACTCACCTTTTAACATGGAACCTAAAAAACGAAAATTAATGTATTCTGACGGCCAGCTATATTATAAGATGTGACGTCAGATAGAGACGAATTAAAGCAGACAAAGCATTGATTGCCTTATTGCAGTCGAAGCCAGTCATCTTAAACATAGATTGCATTCTCTCTGAGCCCGTCGTCTAAGTTCTGAAACAAACTTTGCGTTCAAGTCACGTTGAAAATACTTGTTCTGTAGGTATAGCCCAGTACCTACTATCCAAGTCACAAAACATATTTTGACATAATCTCACGCCTGTCTCCGAAGGATTAGGCAGGGGTGTAAACCTTCAGATTCTACCGATAATGCTAGACGGATAACCCTAATAACACTTTGTCGGACCTAAGAGTCAATGCCAGGGAATCAGGTTAAAATGTAGCGCTTGCAAACAACAAAGCAGTAGACGCAATTCAAGTAATATAAATAGTCGTTTTACAGTTCCTACATGAAGGTTATAATTTGCATTATTTGTACTTTGACAGCAAAAAATTACATTTCCAAGCACTTCATAAATCTACCACAGTTATGGTTAAGTTTAATAATTAGTACACACCCATTTGTACCAGGAGCAAAGAACACGAAAGGGGTTGTCTAGGTAGTGCATACTAATTTGTAGGAGCACTGATCGCCACCTACTATTTTGTACGAAATTATAAACATGTTGTATATTTTGTATTCGTTGGCAGGTTTCACATTTCCTAAGAGCCAAAATGCATTGATACACATGGTTTAATTAAACAAGGAAACATAATAATCCCGGATCAAATGGGAGTGGGAAAACATGTGTATTCAATTAATTGAAAAATTGTGGTTGAATAATTATTTGATAACATATTCCCAGCACAATACGCGCAATCACGATTGAAAATAGTTAATTAACCGCGCTTTTGGTATCTCACACAGGAATTTTTTATTCAGATGCATTTTTATAATAAAAATATTGTAACAATGTACCAGGATATCATGAACGCGCAACACACTATGTAATCTCGATCTCTCACATGTCCCTTCCAAAACGACAAATAAAGATTCACTAGATAAAGTCACTCAAATGACGTCACGGTGTCCAAACTGACAGTTAAAAAGGATCCAGTCAGAATGGGTCTCCTTTGTGGTCTTCAACAAACAGACTGACTGGGGAATCATGCGTCTATTTCACGGTGGAATATTTTAAACCCCGTTGTAAAACCGTATGTATGCCTCGGGCTGGCATTATGGAGTTACACTGCCAAAATGATGTAAACCCTTCAGTGGAAATCATAGAGTTGGAAATCCAATGTGTGTTGTGTTTGAATAAACGAATTATTATGTGTAGGAGTATTACACATTCGATATGTTTTGTGGACAATGTTATGATATTTTCTTTGTGCTTGGATTTTAAGGTAAGCTTGATCCGAGGAAGAAATGTATTGTAGTGTTTGGACGTATTATATCCAGGTACTCACAAAGATAGGAAAAGGTTCAGCGATTACGGTTTTCTTTTTGTAACAATGAAAAAATATAAGCTTGAAGAAATAACGATGGCCGGCTGGCGTCAGCTGGAAATAAACCTCAAATAGATAAGGATATAGCAAAGTGGATTAGGAAAATGTCAAAAGTATTTTGAGATGCACAGATCAAGCATACTGGTCAACTCAGGATGGATGAAATGGCGACAGGTCACTGGAATAACTTGCGACCCACGGATGCCCCTCAAGTTAAAGGGCAAAATCTATAAGTTCTTGATAAGACCTGTCGTACTGTATGGATCAGAATTTTGGGTTGTGAAAAAGACGGCTGAGAAAAGATTGCATGTAGCGGAGATGAGAATGTTGAGAAGCATGTTTGGAGTATCGAGAATGGATAAAGTGAGGAATGAGTTCATTAGAGGTAGTTTAAAAGTGGCGCCAGTGACGGAAAAGTTGAAAAGGTATAGTCATGTGAAGACGAGGAATGAAACGCATGTAACTAACAGTGTTATGAGTGTATATGTGGATGCACGGACAGGGAGAGGGAGGCCAAAGAAAAGATGGATGGATTGTGTAAGGAGTGATATAAAAGAAAAGGGAGTTAGTGATAGCGTGACGGCTGACAGGACAGAATGGAAGAAAAAACGTATTGCGCCGACCCCAAGTAACATGAGATAATGGCAGGAAGATAATGACTGATCAAGAATACTGGTCACTGAATGAAAATATTATAATGGTGTGTCCACATCAAATTTGCAGCGAACAAGTAAAAATTCGAACAACATTCATCCAAAAGGAGAATGCTCGTTGCAACATCTTCTTTGTAATGATCGGTTCGGTTCTAACCATTTAGGTTAGAAACGAACCGGCTTGTTCATCGAACGCATAAAACTTTGCGAATAATGTCGTTGTGAACCTAACCTGTATTGAATAATTTGACCTTGAAATTAAAGGTAGATTTAAAATGAACGACAAACATAGATCAGCCG
The DNA here is from genome assembly GCA_905163435.1 of Mamestra brassicae. NCBI lineage: Eukaryota > Metazoa > Arthropoda > Insecta > Lepidoptera > Noctuidae > Mamestra > Mamestra brassicae. The sequence goes on along the minus strand of LR990997.1, from coordinate 19,098,931 downwards.
ATCTTAATTAACCTTTTGAATGCTACTGTCACGTATAGGTGACAAACAAGCGCGTGCCCTGTACGCCAGACGTCAATTTGTGGCTTGGCGTCGGGGGCACGCCAATGCGTTTATGCTCTGGCGTTCAAAAGGTTAATATGCACTGAAGGGAGCTGTGGCATGAGAGACGCTATTCTCATATTTTAAAAAATGTTCGTATTTGCATCTCAGTCGCAATCTGACAAAAAACCTCTAAATTCCTTCATTTAGACAAGTTTTTGACGTTTGTGGTCGCTACGATTATATCAGACTTGAATTATGTGTTTGCAGTTTTATAGGTGCAAGAATTGACCTACAGCTCGAATGACAGCTCACTTCAACTAAGTTTTCTCAGTGACAATTTAGAGAATAGACCAGCTCCTAGTTATCTTGACATCGGTAGAAGCCAAAGTAAAAATACTCCATCATACTGGCTTTAATTAGAATTTCTTCGACCTTGACATTTAAATATGGAAAAACCCATGTCAAAAGGTTCTGACTTCAGGAACAATTAAAGCCTCCTTTAATATTTAACAAGAGCTGAAAATTACATGGATTGCTAAACAAACGCAATCTTTTTTGAGCGATGAAAGGAATAAATGAGGTATTTTTGTATTGTTACGTTACGAGTTTAAAGGAATTATTAATATTTTTATCTTCTCTTACCGTTTGTTCCTGTTTTTTTTGTGTTCAGAGCAAAGCATCAAATGCAGTGTTAGATACTTGATTTGATTAGAAAATTCCAAAAAAATCTGAATCTACTGATCATACTAATAACTACCTTCCCCCCTACTTTTAGCTTTCCCCTTTCCTTCCTTGAACTAAGTTCTACAACAATCATTCGCCATTGAATTCTGAAGTGATTTCCACTGACGAATTGTGTAAATGAACTCACTAATATTATATATATGTATATTCTATATTCTGCTGCACAGGCGTCGCCGATATACGCAGACAAACAATAGGGACGCCGAATTCACTCACAGACATCCTGAACTCTTTAGGAGGACTGATCTGCTTCTGGAGGGAGGTTGGCTGGTTGGAATGACGGCCGCCATGGCCCACGCACAATGGTCCAACATCAGGACTAAGTGCGGAAACCATACCCCAATAGATAGATACAATATTCTGTGAATATGTCAAGCGTCTACCTGTTGCCGTTATCCATATCGAGCAAAAACGAGCAAAAAAATCGCGTTTGTTGTATGGGAGCCCTCTTAAATAATTATTTTATTCTGTTTTTTAGTATTAGTTGTTATAGCGGCAACAGAAATACATCATCTGTGAAAATTTCAACTGTCTAACTATCACGGTTCATGAGATCTGGTGAGAGACGAATAGCCAGACAGACGGACGGACAGCGGAGTCTTAGTAAGAGAAAAAAATGTTACGCCTACTTATAAGTTTCTTCCTTAGATACCAAGGTAGATTATGTGAGAATACAGTAATAGGGACAAGGGTTTCTATGATAATAACACCTATATTGACTCACACAATAAAATATCCAATTACAATCCGTGTTAATGTCTCAAATTAACAACAGATAAACAAATAACATCACGCTAATTAATACTAACGAGGTAAATAGAGGCGCAATTAGTTGAATACAATCATGGTAGGTACACGTTTGGAATTAATACGACTGGATCATCGGTTTAGTTGGTGTTAGTGAAGATGTTGAGTGTGGGCTAACTGGTTCCAATAGTTTTTTTTGTTATTTTTTATAGCTCGCGTTTACCACTATCTCACCCGATGGTAAGCGATGATGTGGTCAAAGATGGAGTACGCTTGCCTAGAAGTATCCTTACCTTAAAGTTCCCTAGTTTGTAGCTATCAGGAAACTCAGACTCCGGCAAGTAATTTCACCTCTTAGCTCCTTATAATACTGTAGCGGTAGTAATGTCGCCACATGAAAAACTAAGAAACGAAATTTTTAAGGCAACTAAAAAGAACCGCAACGCTATTTATCCTGTCAACGATGTACTACCAACGAAATCCTGCATCACACAAGCAAAGTTCTCCGTGCGATTTGAGCATACACAATAATCCGAATATCGGGTAGTTGCCCACCAGTCACAACAACCGGGTCGGAGGATCCTCCCTTTTCCATGGAGGTGTGCGGGTCTTTACTCCCTGTACCGCATTCCTCTATAAGACTAGTACTTGGAAGGATAGATAGAATTTATTGATGATTGAGAACGTGGCTGACCACATCCAGTAGATACCTAGTCTTCAGGCTGAAGATGATGATGGGGCGAGCTCGTGGCCAAGTAATAAAGCCGCACGGTTGGATCTTCAAGGTTAAGCAACGCATGCCAAGGTCGGTTCATAGATGGGTGACGAACAATCTGCCTACACTGTTCCCAACAATATCGGAGACAGCTGAATATCCGTATTTTACATGAAGTGCCTTGGTATCTGACCTTCAAAACCCAGTAACTGGGTACCACGATAGGTACTTCTATACAAGACTGGTGTCAGAAGTTTTCTACTAACTGCTGGCTACACCGACTTTCAAAAATATACGAATGACAGCCGCGGCCGGACGCTTAACGTGCTTTCCGAGGTACCTAAGGAAGAGTTTTGATATGACATGGTCACCCATCCACAGACCGACCTCGGCGAAGGTTGCTTAACCTTAGATACCTACCTCAATTAGGCTGTATATAACATTTAGAAAGTGCCATCATGTTACATTCACCAAAAAACTTACGCTTATTCTCAGATCTATCGCTCAACATGACATCTCATCTATTTGCCTGCAATATCCCAAAGATACGGTACAATAAATATATCGCAGAACTCTTGAGATAAACCCTAACCCGACCCCTGTATCGTCGGCATATAACAATAAAAACAAAAGCAATCGAAGGGAACCTTTTCACGCAATCCTACAAATCCTAGGTCGATGTCATGAAGTACTAGGAATAAACTTTAGTGCCCACGTTCAGTCGTAAGTCTGGGTTGAATTCGAATCGATATTCTTATATTTTTTTAGAGATAGCTCGCATTCCTAAAATGTGATTTATTTTTCAGATGCCATGGGAATTCATTCTTGTGACTCAATTGTTTGTTAAAACGACAAAACTTCGATTAAAGTGTCATGCATTCAAGGCTCAGATTTCTTCAAAACAAATTCTGTATCTAATCTCCCAAGAGAATAGATATTTTTTTAAGTTTCTCAATTTTTTGTGCTGTCACGTCAACTAGAAGATCTTTTCCGTAAAGGTACTTCCTCACCTTGAGCATTCGCCTGTAATGTAACATTACGGAGTCAAACATTACATCTGTGAGGGAGGACAACCGAGTATTACAGTGCGCAACCTGTTATGTTACAGATTCCAGCATTACATTGGTGAGGGAAAAGACCTTGCATTGCAGTGCGCAACTTGATGTTACAATGTGTAGTAAAATCGTTTCTAAAATGATACATTACAGGCGAATGCTCGTCAAGTCAGGGAGGCAGTACTGTAATCTAATACTCAAAATCGAATCTGAAATGTTCCATTACAGGCAAACGCTCCAGATGAGGGGAGCACCTTTAGGCATAAGCTTGTATTAAACTGCCTTACCTAATGAAAATGAAACTCGTTTACCTAGATTTTTACTTAAATCAACTAAGCTTAAAGGACCCGTCTGCTTACCCCACTAAACACACAGAACCTACATTATAATTTAACCAAAAATAATGCTGATCCTTGTGAACAAACAAGGCCGAAGTATATTTTAATTATCTCGCCGTAACGATGGGCAGTACCAGGATAACATAAATACGAAGGGACAGGTTAGAGGCCGTAGACACGCCATTACGCAATCATGTTGCGGTTTGCGGATGATTTGAGAAGACACGAGGCAGTGTGTTTTTTGGAAGCTATTATAAATTAGGATAAAGGTTTTTTTGGGTTATTTGTGTGGGGTTATTTGGGTTAAAATTAGGTAGCTTTTGTATCCCAGGATTACTAAGTTTTCCGAGAGAGAGATATGTACAATTATTTTATCAATGTTATTACCATTTTAAAATATCCAATTCTTAGATACGATATTATATAACAATACTTTAACTTTACGATTAAATATTGTTAAGGCTGCCTTTAGGCAATTTCACATATAAAAGCGTCTTATGGAGAAATTTAAGGATCAATTCTAGCTAGTAGGTTCCCATAGATGCTGTAGATAGCACACCACTAAAGAGTCTGTAAAGTCCAACTCACATATTATCATCATCATCATATCAGCCGAAAGACGTCCACTGCTGGATATAGACCTCCCTCAAGGGCAGGGGGGGTCCATAATCGCCACGTTTGGCAGAGGGGTTGGCGATCGCAGTGTAGCGGTTGCAATGTACAGAGTATGCTGCTGCTCATTCTCTAGTTCATTCCTTTAGTCGCCTCTTACGACACCCACGGGAAGAGATGGGATGGTGCTATTCTTTTACGTCCGACACCATACAGAACACTCAAATATCATCATGCCTTTATTCCTCAAAAGGTATAGCCAAAAACTGTCGACTAATGGCAATGATAAGTAATCAAATTATGTGTGATGCCATTTGGACATAATTTCTACGACTAAACTTGTAGATAGATTACAAACCACCTCCTTTAAACTTGGCAGAGTAACACAATACAAACTTATAAGCGAACATAAACTGTCATACCCGGCCACTTCCTCCTCATCCCAAACTTGTCTTAATGTACATCTTGTGAGGATTGTTTGAAGGAGGTACAGTCGAACTAACAGTTAGGTGTACTGGCAAAATATTTTTCATACCACTACACAGTCATTATCCATTTTTATTGTCAACGAGATGTCTAATTTTACGCCTCAGATACACTAAGACGTTCAATACATGCTTAATTCATTTTTAAAACCAGAATCACAAATGATTGGTAGGTTAATAGATGCCAACATCAATCAGCAGGGCTTATAAACTATTTCTAGCCAGTGGCCCCAGAAAAGCGCAGAGGAAATGAATTTTGATAAGTTAACAATATTTTGAGTGGATGTAACTTTTTTCTTTTAATATTGATAGGCTCGTACTTGACCACAATAATTATGACACAATAGAAAACGAGGATGTGTTTGATGCGAATGTTGGTGGTATTTTTTTAAACGTTTCCCCACGCTATGAATTTCTCCTGTATCGTGGGTGCGTTTACAAACATATAAACTCACATACACAAACAGCCAGACCCGGAACTACTATTTGTAGGCCATACAAATATTTGTTCCGTGCGGGGATCGAACGCGGGACACGCAGCGCAGCAGTCAATCGCTCAACTACTGCATCAACTTCGCTGGTGTGGACATGTGTCACGGATGACGGAGCAGCGAGTGACGAAGCGCGTCTTTTATTGTGATCTTGAAGAGGCCAAGCACAAGCATGGCGAACAGCTCCTCAAGTATAAAGATGTGCTAAAGCGTCACTTTGTCAAGTGCGACTTAGTGCCGTCTCGGTGGGAGTAGCAAGTTGCTCTAGACTTGAGTGGAGGACTTTGGTTAAAAACAAAGTACATGTTTTTGAAAAACAGCGGTGCCTTGAGCTTTATGCCAAGCGTTACCAATTGAAAGCCCCACCACCTGTGGCAATTAACTATAATCACATAGATGGCGTGCTCACGTGCCCGCAATGTGCGAAGATCTTCACAAAGAAGATTGGTTTCATGAGCCACAGGCAAGCTCACAAACGACAACTACAGCGAAGCTCAAGCAATCGCCTTGACCAAAATCGAATCGAATCGGAATCAGTCGGAGTTGCTATCTGGTAACACAGGCTCCAGCAGGATTTCAATCCTCAGATGCACACACAGTGAAAGTATTTCTTACTTAGCTGCCTGTACACCAATCTCTTCGTGCGACTGTACATTATAGTCCTACGCATACGGAGGAATCTTCCCACTCACGCAAGTAGAATACTAATCAGACTACACAGTTCAGCATTTGTCTTAACAGTGAAAACATCTCTGACTTCGGAAATCTGGTTTCTAAGATATCGTGGAGGGTTCCTGGTAGAAGTTATAGTTCATTAATATTAATAGCATTTTGAAGGAATCATGATCAGCATGTTAATGTAAATTTGTTACCGAGGTTTGAAAGTGATCAATTTATGCTTAAAAACGCTTAAATTGTTTATGCTAAAAAAACATTTCAAAAGTCAAAAACCCTGTAGGTTAGTGTTTAACCTTTTGAACGCCACTGTCACGCATAGGTGACAAGCAAGCGCGTGCCCTGTACGCCAAACGTCACGAATACGTGACAAAAAGTACGGTAAATTTGTGGCTTGGCGTCAGGGGCATGCCGATGCGTTTATGCCTTGGCGTTCAAAAGGTTATAGGATTTCCATGCAAACTGGTGCTTATTGATAAAATTCTCCAGACCTGCGGCAAGTACATTTGATTTGAGTAGTTTAGTTTTTGAGCGTAATGCCTTAAATGGAAACCCAGTAGTGCTATCCAGTGTTCTATATGGTGTCAGACGTAAAAGAATAGCACACATCACTTTCCGTGGGTGTCGTAAGAAGCGACTAAAGGACTCACCACAGAATGGGCAGCAGCATTCTCTGCGAATTTAACTGTACAATTCTCGGAAAGTAATCGATCATCATCATCATCATATCAGCCGAAAGACGTCCACTGCTGGAGATAGGCCTCCCCCAGGGGGGGTTTTCCATAATCGCCATGCTTGGCAGACGGGTTGGTGATCGCAGTGTAGCTGTTGCAATGCACAGAGAATGCTGCGGCCCATTCTCTGGTGAGTCCCTTAGTCGCCTCTTACAACATCCACGGGAAGTGATGGGATGGTGCTATTTTTTTACGTCCGACACCATACAGAACGAGTATGTTACCGATACAAAACCGATAATTTGGCAAGTAGACGACGCAAAAAATAGACCGCTTACAATAAACGATCACACACGACATCCACTCATTTTCTAAGAATATCATATGTAGTGTTCGAATACACTCTTTGGCCTTTAGTCATGGGAAGTTTAACACAACACAGGCTATTTTTCCCTTTCTGAGAATCCGGAATAATCTAAATCAAACGGACAAAACACCAACAACAGTCATTCATAAAATTATATCCACCTACACACAAAAATTAAACAATAGCTTCCAAATAAACTTGATGTAAACTATTGATTTTAATACAAAATTGTATAATCATCCGCCTACAGTAATTGGAAAACAACGGATAACCGAACCACGCCGAGCCGCGAACATTCGTGAGAGTAATAGACACTTGTCTGATACTAAAATGGACGGGAAATTGCGTCTTTTGGCCCTTTCATTCAGGTAGATCAAGCAAACAGGTTGTTTATTTTGTAAATGTAACAGGGTAAAATTGATTATTTATTTTTATCCAACATTACGCCTTTATTGTCTCAATTGAATGGTAGGAGTTGAAATACCTTGTTTTATGGCTGTGAAATCGTCAAATGACTCCTTCCGCTCTGGGCGGAGCGGAAGGGAGTGTCAGACTCTTACTAACTAATACCCATCAGTGTTCCTCCTAATGCCCTTTGCGTTTCAGGGCCGCGGTGACTCTTTCGAACAGATTCCGCAACAGGAGTTTAAATACCTTTTCCTACATTTTCGGTAACTTCATATTAAAATAGATGAAGCCAGTAATAAACTTCTAGATTTATTTTTAAAATAGTTTGTAAATCATTAGTGGTCCTACTTTGATGAAGAAATGCCATCAAGATACCGAAGTGAAAAAGAGATGGTGCTATGCGTCTTGTACACCACGGTCTCACTTCCACACATATATCATGATGGTTTTTAGACATCATTTAGGAGGGCTCCTGAACTTACCAATCTGTGAGTCCCAACTCAATTAAGAACGCAGTAAAAAGGTCTGAAGATGCATGCTCGATCTTTGAGACAATTTTTTTTTTAAACTTTGCCCCACACTAGGAATTTCTCCTGTATCATGGGTGCGTTTACAAACATACAAATTCACATACACAGACGGCCAGACCCGGAACGAGTATCTGTAGGCAAAAAAACATTGGTTCCGTGCGGTAATCGAACTCGCGGCACTCATCGCAGCAGTCAATCGATCAACCACCGCGCCAACCGTGCCGTCAAATGTCAAATAATGCCATAGAAACGTATCATAAACTTAAATAACCCCCGTTACACCATTATAACTCCATTATTATAACTATTAGCGCAATGATTCGAAAAAATACGGATAACATGATACCAAATTGGATTGGTCGGTGAATGTAGTACGTCATGCAGAGTTAATTATCGGGAAATAGCCAAACAAATGCTATTGATAGTAAATATTATTGCTTCGAGTGTATGGGCTCCTGGTAGTAACGGGCCAATGAGTTGGTATTAGGATTATTTTGGGTGGTTTAGTAGCTTTGTAGCGTGGTTGATTAAGTGGGTTTTGTTATTAATATAAATAATGTCAGATTGTGGTTTGTGTGTACCATTTAATTTTAATTACCCTCTAGTTTTGTATTTTATTGCGAAACAAGCAGTGTGTGTATTTCCTATTAGTGAAAATTACGTATTCCCACACAAACCAGATATACTCAGCGGTTTAGGCTATGCGTCAGTGGTTAATTTTTCGTGTTGGTTTAGTAGTCGCGAACCGTAACTGAGGGGAAATACCTATGTATTGAAGTTGCTCAATTCCCCGCTCAAGCAATATTTCATTGGGTTATTCCATTACGAATATCTTAGCCCGGAGTTAGGTGGTATGTGATCCCCCACGCCTAGGAAACGCCTGTAGGCCTGCGTCTGATCTCTCCCTGCCCGTGTCGGATTGGCGTCCATCATACTATATACCTACATACTAGGGTAATCTCTGTTGTTCGGTTTCGGTTGGAAGGATTATATTAGGTACGTAAGAAGTAAAGAAGATATGCAGATTAATTGGGCAAAAACTCAATCACCGACGCAACCAAAGACAAAAATTATTTTCTTGTTTTTGTTTTAAATTTTAAGGAGTTGACCATATTGTTTTATGTGATTGTCGAAATATGATATGTGATGGTCGTGAAAGAACCTTTCACGACCAATAAATGGAATCAAAATATTGACACGCTTTAGACAAACTTTGCTAATCTAATTCTACTTCTTATCTGACCTATTTACAATAGAACACTATATTAAAACTATGTAGATTTATGTTAATTTTACGTCCAAACTGTTGAGGATTTCAGGAGCCATCGGGAGTTGTTATGCGCTCTGAATTATAATTTGTATTCTGAACTTATGTTTTTAAAAACATTTTATTATGAATAGCTTCTTCCAGCGGCTTCACCCGTGAGAATGTCGAGAATTTTCCCAAGGGACCTTACTCCCTGGATCAAATATCCTATGACCTATTCCAGGATATCTTCTACCCACGTGCCAGGTTTCATCTGGATCTGATTAGCCATTAAGAAGTGAAGTGGTAACAAACAGACAGACACAGTTAATATCACATTTATGACATTAATGTGGATAGTATGGATAAAATGACATCGTTGTTATCTCAATAAAGCTATACAAATTTCTACACCATCTCATTCTACCTAAAACATTAAACCAACGCCATGCCTGCTTTCTCCAAACTAAACTTAAATCAGTCCTGCTGCTACTGAAAAAATCCAGAAAAACCTTTTGCACGACCCTGAAATCGAACCCATGAACTGCTCAACGGTGGTGCTTGAAACCATTAGACCAACGAGGTAATCATTTCCTTGCCATTGTCAGTGCCTAGAAGTGTCAAAGGTTTGAAATAGCACGAGGGATGGATTATTGTATTGCTACAGTAAATTCCTCACAATGTTTGAATCTTGAATCCAGATAACGTCAATTTACCTCAGCCGAGACTACTTCCCATCTCGATTTCCTGAGGATGAAATATCTCTCCGTAACTAAATGTAAGACAAATTCCTATTTCAATACTCAGTCACGCGTAAGTAAAGGATAAACCCATCCATCCACCTTTTATCGACCACTTAATCCCAATACGGTATAATAACCGGAGATTATCTGATCTCCTAGACTCTCTAAATCCCTGGTACAACGAGCTGACGAGGCTAAATACTTTCCAAATGAATGATTTTAATACTACGTGTTTTCATGAACGAAGTTTAATTTGCGAACTTTGTGATAAGGGTTTCCATGTGGCTAGCCTAAAGTCGGATTAAATTAAAGATATCTGACCCCTGATTGGTTGACACGTTCCTATTAGGATTAGTGGACGTTTGATTAGATTCTGCGTCGATGTCGAAGAAGAAAAAAATGATTTTTTAAAGTGACACTTGTTCAACAGCTAAATTGGGAAACAGAAGGCCTAGTTGAACTGACAGCGATAAAAATATTGTCAAAACGTCCAAAATGCATGGCATTGACAAGTTCTACCAAAATGGAACTTGATCAATCAAGCTCTTTCATTTTCAACAAAGAAAAGCAAAATTTAATTAAGAATGTAGCTATTGTGACATTTGCATATTTACAATATTCTAAATATGGCTTAGAGTTAAATCGACATTTACTAATTTTGTATGTGAAGGATACTTTAAATTAAATTCACGTTAGCATAAAACTTCTTCATCCATATTGGCTTGCAAAAACTAAAATTAATATAGTTTTACTTGTACAAAGTAATTAAGAATTTGTTTAGAAACTCTACTGTGAATTATTTATATTTTAATTTTCATGATGAACTCAAAGAGCTCATGCAATAAAAAAACTTTTAAATATTATTTTTTTATTTATTAAAATCGTTTGGGTGCTGAGATAAAAGAAAAAGGTTACTAAGATGTAAAAAAAAAACTTATAATATATTTTAATTCTTTTTATAAAAATCTGCAAAATTTGTATTCCCATTAGAACCAAATGTAAACATTTTTCTTTGACTTCTACGATATAACGTAGATTCATGATCCTACAGAAACTACGCGAAAAAGCACTCAGCTTTATCACTCTAACTGTTTCGCCCATAACGTATTCTCTCACTACAATATTTCCTGAAAACTACCACAACATACATCAAATTAAATATCCCAACGCGTTTGAATGTTGCAACATTTTGAAATATCTCCCTGACGCTATATCGAGCGGACGCGGCGCGCTCACGAATGATCGAGTTTCGAACTCCTAGTGTATTCTACACTCCTGGTACAGAAATTTTCTAGATTTCATTTTCTTCAAAAGAAATTCCAGTGAATGGAGTCACGTGTTGAAAACATTAGTTTATTTCGATTGAATAAAAACGAAAACTGCTTTCTGTTTGTGCGAAATGTATTTGGAAATTGGTTCTGCGTTTAGAATGATTTTATTGAAATTGTATTGCATTGTTGTTGCGTCCGATTGCGTTTCAGATATTTTTGACGTTCGAAAATTTTTTCATGAAAATTCTTGAACTAGTTTTAGGTGGTTTCAAAATTAGAGCGGGTTCTACTAAATTTGATTGATAAAAAAATCCGTATTGCCTGAAATTGTTTGTACTAAACCCAACTCATTGTACTCCACACTTTTTCTTTTATTTATTAACAGACTCACGAGGATAGGGCCGTCGTGTTTGCCTAGAAGTAAACCTATTCACTATTTTCTGAAAGATCTCCAGGTGTCAAAAAAAATTGACTCCGACAGGGAATGATTTTTCTAGCGTTAAGCTAAGATAAAGCATGTCCTTTCCACTATAATTACACTAAACCAAGTTGTAACCACGATGTGGTGTATGCAATGTTCATGTCAGTAGAGACTGGTCATCCCTTAGTTGCCACTGGCTCATTTTAATATTTGATATCATACATTGTTTTTTTTTTCTTTACATTGTTCTCATATATAGAAGCAACAAGGTTAATGTAACCAGAATTTTTGTAAACATAAAATGATTTAAAAGAGTGTCCGTGGAGTTTCTTGCACGTTCTTCTCCATAGACATCAACGCTTTGGAACGTGCAAATAGCTTTATGTTTTTGACGGACTGACTTTGTCAATTCAAAAGTACCTGATAATGGTTTATTTGAAATAAATGCTTTGACTTTGACTTTGACATCATTATCACCATTTCAGCCGAAAGATGACCACTGCTGCCCAACTGCCCAAGTGTCGCCAAATCGACGGGTCCTGTGCGTCTTGCATCCAGCGGATTGCCGTGGCCTTCACCAGGTCATCGGTTCATCTTGAAGAAGGCCTTCTAACGCTGTATCTTTCGGAACGAAGTCGTCACTCCAGAACCTATCGGCCCCATCGACTATTCGATTCTTCGGGCTCTGTCGTTAACCATGTTGCAATGCTGCGTTGCTAAAACGTAGTATTGCACGCACTTCCTATGTTCTTGACTTGACTAATGCAAAGCCTTACATTCCTCCTACAACACGAAACATGACAAACAAAAAACGATTCAAGTAAACACAAAATCGTGTTCGCAGACAAAGTAAAGAAAGTTAAGTTGGCCCAACATTTGATTAGACCACAGAACACGGAATCGCTACGAAGAGTTCGGCCTAGAGGCGCCATTCGTTTCCACAAATTTTGACTGTCATTGTCATAGTTAGAAATGTCACGAGCCGTCAATTTCCATGAGCAGTCACTGAAACTCTTGGTTTGTATGGGAGATAGTAGTCTCTTGCAAAGTAGTACAGTCATTTAGTGTTCATTAAAGGTGTTACCAGAAATGTTTCCGGCATAGCTGGTTGTATACATAGATTAGAATAAGAATGCGTTTCTTGCAATACGATTCTTACTCGCGCTCGTAAGCTAAAATAAATTCATTTTTACAAAAAAAAAGTTATTTAGTATGTAATTTGACAGCACGGTTGGCGCAGTGGTTGAGCGATTGACTGCTGCGCTGCGTGTCGCGGGTTCGATTCCCGCACGGAACAATTATTTGTATGGCCTACAGATAGTTGTTCCGGGTCTGGCTGTTTGTGTATGTGACTTTGTATGTTTGTAAACGCACCCACGATACAGGAGAAATTCCTAGTGTGAAGCAACGTTTTTTTTTAACAAAGAAAAAAAAAAGAAAAAAAAAATTAGGAAACTTTCTGTCAGTTTAATTTCTAACATTATTTATTTCTGAAAATGAGTTGGAAAGGAAATCACTACATATTATAAAACAAAGTCCCCTGCCGCGTCTGACTGTCTGGTCGCGATAAATCCAAAAACTACTGAACGGATTTTCAAGCGGTTTTCGCCAATGGATGGGATTATTTATGAGAAAGGTTTAGGTGATTATAATTCCTACCGAAATTCTTAAGGGAACGGGAAAAATGGGTTATGCGCGTACGAAGTCGCGGGCAAAAGCTGGTATTTATATAAGGACTAGTTGAGGCCCGCGGTTTATCAGATACTCCGCGTGAATATCGAAAATTAACCAAAGGGAACACACTCTCGGAATAAAAAGTGTTCATGTGTTAATCCAGGGTGTCCGCTTCCTGCAAAGCAAATTTTATCAAAATTGGTCCAGCCGTTTGCGTACAAACACACATACACTCACAAACTTTCGCCTTTATAATATTAGTGTGATTTCCACCGTTCACCCAAAAACAGTGCTTAACAAACACTGTTTTTGGGTGCATTGTGGTGTTAACGACCGCGATTCGAGGTAGCGTATTAAAAATTCAGAAAGAGCATGTAGGTATCTAAATTAATAATTTTCAAAAAACCCTGAAAACTTTCCAGTTAAAAATACCATAGTGTCCAGTGGGGCGCCTCTCTGCTCTATGTATTCTATGCCTATTTTTGTTGCATGTCACGGCAGGCATCGCGTGCTTCAGTTAAAATAATTTATTCGTTCGTTATGTGGGGTTTAAGTTAATTTATGACATTATATAAAGTTCGCACTTTACAATTTATTGTGACGCGTGTAGGTGTGTCGTTATCTGAAGGTTGGATGAAGGCTTTTGTTTATGGTTTCATTATTGTTGCGTTGCAGGCTAATTTTATAATTTGTGTATACCTTTGGCAATGTAACAATTATGTTATTACATAAACTCACGCGTTATAAGTTTTATTCATTAAACATCAACTGAATCTTTGTTATAGTAGGCGCCAGATAAATGTGGAATAAAGTACATTGACCTTTCCTTAATAACTGTTCATAGGTACCTGAACAATTAAATATGAATCGTTTTTCATTATTAGACAATGTTAAGGATCACGAGAGATGATGATTCGGGACAGCTTTGTGTCATTAATTCCGTTTTTCAAATTAAAAATGTCAATAATTGTAGATGGGTCAATGACCGTTATTCCACGATTATCTGGCGCCTACTATAATCATGTTAATCTTTCATAGAGAATGTTGTGCATACCTATAAGTGATGTATTTGCACAGAATTCAATACTTACCTATAATTTCCTGTTTTTTTTTTATTGTAAATATGTCGTTGGTGTGCCTTACTTAATAAATAAATAAATGAAATATATTCTAACTATAAACTAATCTTATAAAATGGTAAAATAGTTTGTTTGTTCGAACTGGATTACGACTACATTTGGAAAGTACCGTCGTATATAGATGGCCAAATCTCTGTATCAGGTTTAAATGAACGAGCAACACACTATAATTATTACCTTCAGAATTCTATTTTTTGCAATTGTAATCTTATATTTGTCATTCCATTACTTATGTAATATGTATATGTAACTCGGGCTGGTTTCCGCAACTCCACGACTAAGCGCGTATTTTGCGAGCAGGTGGGACAAATGTGTCATTCGATCCACACTAGCTTCCCAAGGAAGGCCAGCAACGCTTTGGTGTTACTAACTATCTCACAGAGGGTACTTGGGTTTCCATAATACTTAGCCCTGTAATCCGCGACTACCGGGCAGCTTAGTAGCAGGTGTGCTGCTGTCTCGTCCTCCTCCATGCAGGCACTTCAGAGTGGGCTGTCAGGGACTACTATGACATAGAGGTGTTTATTAAAAGACCCATTGCCAGTTGTGATGGCTGTGACTGTAAGCATACCATTACTTTAATCCAGATTATTATAATATTTTTAAAATGTTTTGTTTATTAACTACTATTTATCCAAAAAAATGCACGGATACCGTGAGTTAGCCCAAGGGGCTGTGACTTCCATGAGAATTTATACAAGTAAAAAAGCCGAAACGCGGGCCCGGAAGTCTGGTATCAAAATAAAACATTTATTAACTCCATCCATTAACTCCACCCTAAATAAACCAACTAACCACGAAAATTCCCGGGAAATTCAATACAGCACATTAATAAGTCCGAATTCCGGTAAACAGTGTTCAGTTCACGTTGGCCTGATGTTTAATTCAGGGCTACTAAAAGTGTGGCCGATCACCGCGGCTAGCCAGCCTTGCAGTGGCCATGGGCACTTCAATATTAAAATGGCGATCAAAAGTCAGACGAGTAGTGTTCCCTTTATCCTAACGGCAGCATGAATTAGTTACTCGTAGATTATAGGAAATTGAAGTGGAATTACAAAACCTAAAAGTTTCAACAAGGCAGTTTAAATTGGAATTTAAACTGTCTTCAGAAATAGTTGCCATGTGAAATTATTATTTGTAAACACAAAATAAAATGTCGCTTATCATTTTCAACATCTCTTGTTAGCCGTTATTTATTTATTAAATTACTCTCTTTAATTACTCTCTGCACTTACAGTACGAACCAACACGTACAGAGAGTCATAATCTAAAAATTCAAAAGTTACACATATACAGAACAACAAATTATTTACCAATAATAAAAACCAATAATAATAATCAAATAATAATAATATGTCAATCATAAAAACATTTAAACACTAAAATAATCTTTGTCCACATCCGGATGCTGAGCAACCTAAAATACCAACCAACCACCTTATAAATAAATAACCTATCTTTCGCGTTACGAACCAAGGTTTTTTTTCTCCAGCAGCAGTGGAAAACAGGCACCATAAAACTTTTCCAGCCATCACAGAATTCTAGATTTTTTCACAATAATTACGCTTAATTTGCATACTTTGACATTATCTGGCAAAACTGACTTTCAATTCATTTTATAAACTACTGAATATAATTATGTTTTCTTGAACTAATATAAAATCTTTCGAAGCTAAATAATTTCTTACTAACCACCCGTCAACGACTTTACACGCCCAGAATTAGCACCTTCAGCGGTTCTCAGAAACCATACTGTTGATCTTATCAGAGTAAATAAAGCGGTTTCTAATATAAAGTAGGTAATTTTAACGCGATCATGAACCTTAACAATTTTATGATTTTATTTGGTCTTATTAGAACTCGTGTTTCAATGCCTACCCTGTACGGTACTAGTTGGTAATTATTTTAGGAGTTTATACACAATAATAAGCCGTTGGTCCCGTAGGTCTGTCATTTGTAGATCTTTGGCAGTCGTTACGGATTGTTAGAAGCCAGAAAATCTGTCATCAGTCTTGCCAAGAAGTATCGCGTTACCCAGTTCATGGGCTGTGGAGGTCTGGTAGGCACCGCTCCCCGTAAAATACTGGTATTCAGCTGAATCCGGTTTGACTGGAAGCCGACCCCAATATAGTTGGGAAAAAGCTAGATGATGATACACAATATTAGATCATTAAATATTTACAAGTTGTATAATAAGGTGTCAGGAAAACTTTAAATAATCGTCAACATCGCTGGCAATGGCAAAAGTGCCCAGCACACTGTTAGCGTTGAACTTAATTGATTCAATATCAGAGAAAAATATCATCGTTTTTAATAAATCGTAATGCAGGGAATTCTCATCTTCGTACTTCGTTCAAACTTCGTATTTTCTAACAAACTAGAACCTGCTTTGTTAAAAAATACGAAGTTTTGGAAATTAATATCATAAAGAGGTCTTATATTTTGTTTGTAAAAGGTTTTAAAAGTTTTTGTGTTGCCAAAGGAATTAACTTTTACAAATATTTATTTCCCGGAAGTACTGAATCTGAGTACGAACGTTCTTTCTCTGATAGAACGCTGCAATAATAGATTGAGATCCCAGAGCTAGCAGACCTTCCCTTATTTCCTCACTAACAAAATATTGTGTTGGTTTTTGTTTGTGACGTATCAAAGGTCAGTAGTCAAGGAGGTAGTTTTACATCCTCCCAAACCCTGACTTTAGCTTTCGTTATTTGCACCTACTAAATAAACTAAGCCCGAATTTCAGCCTTGGAAATAGGATCTCACTCGAGGTGGCGCTGCACTGCTGCTGTCAATCCATATAATCAAGATGTCACGTGATCACGAAGTGAGCGGTCATTCCATCTTGATGATATGGATTGACAGCTCACCTCGTGATCACATCACCCCAAGCCTTCACTTCGACAAGTTTACAGAATCGACCGGCAGTTACCAACACACAGATGGATGGTAACACAAACAGCTAACATAATCCTTTAGTTATTTGTAACGACACGAAGGGCAGCGATGGAAGGGTTTACCGATAACAAACAATAAAACGTTTGCTACATTTAAATATCACTGTTGCTAACTGTTATTTTTAAATAGGAAAATATTTTTCAAAAAAAAAACATTGTAGAAATTTGAAGGGAGAGGCGAAAAATCATGACCATTGGAAGGAATGGAGGGAAACTAATGCCCAGATGCCTTAAAATGAAGTCTTAAAACGATCATGATTCCGCTCTAAGAGGGAGACGGAGCTATACATAACGAATAGAACTATCCCGTTTACATCATCGGAATTGGATCGCGTTAGCACGTCATAGTAGGGTTACAGGAGAAAATAATTTTCTGTTTAAACATCTTCAAAACCCTCTTTAGGAATAGATAATGTATCCTTGTTGGTTTGATGTTGTTGATGTTTGAATAATTTTCTTACACGTTTGATATAAACTTGTTTTTTAGGGTTCTGTAGCAAAATCTCTGGTGTGTTTCCTGCACTTAGCATGTTATTGAAGAGTAATTGTAGGGATTTGAGTAATGGGATGCATAGGGATTTCAGAACATCGTTTGCAATATTGTCACTACCGGGTGATTTGTAATTTTTTTTGCTTGATTATTGCGTATTCAATCTCCGATCTGAGAAAAGAGCAAAATAACAAGAGCCAAGGCTAGACAAAGTGTCCCTACATATGACGATTGTAGAAAAGTCAAAAATGCATTAGACTTATGTATGGCTAATTTACACAGTGCGAGTTAGCGTGCGGGTCAGCCGACTAGGTGCATAGTAACTTGCATGTCCTTCCTGTAGCGAGCGCAGTCCGAGTCTTGTGTTCCAAGTACGGCACGGAATTAAAAGGCTTCATTTTTTTTTTTTCTTAAAAAAACGTTGCCCCACACTAGGAATTTCTCCTGTATCGTGGGTGCGTTTACAAACATACAAAGTCACATACACAAACAGCCAGACCCGGAACAACTATCTGTAGGCCATACAAATAATTGTTCCGTGCGGGAATCGAACCCGCGACACGCAGCGCAACAGTCAATCGCTCAACCACTGCGCCAACCGTGCTGTGAACACATTGTTTTGATATGTAAATATTATTTTAACAAGGTGTAACATTATTCTAATGCATTGTTTACTTTTATTGTACCGATTATCTTTATAAATATTTTTTTTTAATAATCGCGCCTAGTAGTAGTTTATGTCGGGTACATTAAGTGGGCCTCCTTCGTAAGACGACTAAAATGGCACCATGTATTGTAGTAGTAGTTGTATCCCATGATAGAATATTCTTAGTATTTGGTGGACTCCTGACAGCCAAAGATAAGATTCTACAGACTTGTCTGGCATGTAATAACACCTACTGTCGCACAAAATACATATCCACATGATGACGTCACAAGACAAAGTTCTAACTCAAATCTTCCGAACCACGGAGATATCTTGACAATTCGCCTAAACAAACACTTGATCGAAACTTTAACCAAAAACAAAAGAACGGCTAATAAAAGTTTTAATAAAAGACGTCCGGATTCCAACGCGATGCCATGCCAAATACTTATTCAACTGCATGGCACCACAATTTGTACCCATGTCAGTTCTGTGCAGCCGGAATCTGGCATGCCAATATCGATAGTTTTTCCTCACCGAATTTATATATTTGTACCAGTTTTTCGTTTTTATTGCGGTCATATTTTTTAAGAATTGTTGGTGCATTTACATACGAGTGAAACGGGTTTTTACATAAAATTTGCGGTTGCGGTTTAACATTGGGATGATGGCTTGAATGGTATTTATTTCGTGCAAGCTATATCATAAATATCTAGCCTAGCCACTTTCCAAGTTTTTTTTTCTAGGTAACACGAAACCTCGTTGAGACTGGCCCTCAGAATCAATATTTTTCTCCCTAGGTCGGCCTCGTCGTCCATACTTTTTTGAAGTGAAAACTTCTTTAGGCGCGTTGAGCACTTTTTGGGTGAAAAAAAAACATGGAACTCGCGTCATCGTCACCAAACGCTTTCCATGAGCTATATGTATACTGTGTATATGTGTGTACTTTTTAGATGAACAAAAATCATGGAACTCGCGTCATCGTCACCGAACGTTTTAGCTTTCGCTTAGTTTTCACTTCTATCGGCAGTCCCCAAAGACTGCCCGCATGCTTTTTCTGCAAATATAACCCTGCAAAAAAATGGCGCAACTAAAAAATTCTCTCAGAATAATATGCTCCTCACACGAAACGTGAAATTGGACTTGTAAATATATCAGTACGCTATTATGATATTTACAATTCAATAACTTTTCTGGCAAACTGAATAGAAATGAAAGTCTAGATAAGTACGAGTTTTATTTGCTGAACTCAGGCTCACGCATCACGTAGGTATTCTCTGTAGATGCTTGCTCTATTTACATGTTGTTTTGTTTAAGTTTTCTTTTAGAATGTTAAGAAAATTTTAAGTTTTAACGGGCTAAATACTTGTCTCGTGTCAGAATGTAAAAAAATAAACGCAATCGCTTAAAAGGGGGCTTACAAATCGACAGCCCCCGACATTTCTGTGCGCATAACTCGAAAAATTAATGTAAAATTGCTGATTTGTTTTTTCGCGATGTCGGGTTCAGTGTAATATAATGTAATATAATGCATAGTAAAAATTTATCATAATGGTGGGTAAAGTACCTCTCCCCCTTTACAGGTATTGTGTTTATTCTGTTACACGTTGTATAACAGCACTGGGTCTAACGAAAACAAAGGGCTGACAGACTTTTGCCAAAATTGTGGACAGCAGAAATCAGCTAAATTAATGCAAACACCGCAGAACTTCTGATCTACGCTTTAGAACGTGCAACTATCTTCGTGTTTCTTGACTGTTCAAAAGTGCCAGTAAATATTTTATTTAAAATAAATGCCTGCCGATACATCTAGCTGTGAACGATTTTCTATAATAGCACCCGTGAATGCTCTTTTAAAACACCAGAATCATAAGCAAAACAATATAATTTCCAAAAGTGCGAAGCAAAATTATGGTAGCAATAAACCAAAATTGCAACTTTACCTTAACTTTACAACCCTTTCAACACGTATAAACAATAAATGAAGGTCGCTGGCAAATAAACGATTACCTTCGTGACCAAACTTAGGTGAAAATAGTTCCCTAACTACATGTTGGACAAAAACAAACGGCGAATAAATCGTCTTGTTTGTTAATTACATAACACAACTTGCCAGGCGTGGTTGAAATGAAAATTAAGGGGTAACCCTGCGTGTGACACACTAGCAACAAAGTTAACCCGAACACAGACAAAGGAAAATAGAACATGGGAATAGGTCGATAAGAGTTATGTGAAGTGTATAGATAACTTTGTGACATTGAAGTAGTGGTGGGCAAGCTATAACTCATAGAGAACGAGCAACGAATTTAAAGTTGGACTTGAAATAAAATTCGTTTTCTGAGTTATTTATGCGGTATAACCCGGGACCGAAAGAGTGCTAATTCTTCAGCTGGGGAAGTAAATGCGGATTTAATTAAGACGTGTTTTCCGTTTTCTAATGGGTAATTTTGAAGTTTTGTTTACGGACTTAAATTGTGGGGTGTTCAAGAAAAAATGTAGAAAATCAATATGTAAGATTGTAGGTATTGGGTTGCGGAATCTGTTCGAAAGAGTCACCGCGGCCCTGGAACGCAAAGGGCTTTAGAAGGAACACGGATGGGTTTTAGTCAGTAAGAGTCTGACGCCCTTCCGCTCCACCCAGAGCGGAAGAAGTCATTTGATGATTTCCCATACTTAAAAAAAAAAAAAAAAAAGTAGTAAGATTGTAGGTATTCGGCTGCAGACGGTTATACTGGAATTTGATCCCAAATAATTGGGAAATAGTTAGCAAAACTATGAAATCTACGCTTGGATATTTCCAAACACGAAATTCATAAAACTAATAAATTAGCTGCTAAAATCAGCTCGATATTCAAGCCAGCCCTGGTAATAAGTATTTCTAGGAGGCAACGGTCCATATTTTTTAAAATTTTAAATATTTCGGGCCTCGGGAAATCTTGAGGCGGAATATTTTTTTGTAAAAATTGCGAGCTGCGAAAATAAAATTCGGCAATTTTAACCCGACTGCGCCAGAAGCAAAATTGGACCATTTTTTTGCTTTATGTCTAGTCTTTATTTTATTTTTAAAACTGCTTTTGTTTGTCCTAAATACTCGTAACTAAGTAAACCCTAAAATATCATAGTAACCGTTAACTAATTTACAGCTAGTTTACTCATCAAAATTAAAAAAAAAATGTGTTTAAATAAGTTTTATAATTTTTCACGGGTTTTTCTCTAAGAAGCCTCAAATAAAAAATTTGTTTTACAAGTTTAAACGTTTTGCATACTATGCATAATATATTATGAATCATTTCTGAGAGATTCACAAAGACGTGTGCAAAAATAAGTTCGTCCCACATCGCAGTGGAACAAACAAGCTGGATTCTACTTTTAAACTATTTTGTAAGAATAAGAAGGTTTTATATTTAAAAATTGGTGCTAGGGTTTCATGATATGAAGCTTTTGATTGACATTATAATATTTGTAAAAGTAAAAGGTACCCAAAATACTTAAAATAAAGGAAGAAATAAGGGAAATGTGATAGAGTGGGAAGTTTTAAGTTAAATATGGATACTCGTAGATAGAAAAAAGGAGGAGACGAAAACAATGGATGGACTGTGTTAAAAATGATATTAATGTAGCAAAGGCTGAGATGGTTACCCTTTAGGTAAAAAAAAAAAAAAGTGTTTATTCACAGCAATGTATTGTTAACAATATAATTATAACGTCTGCCGATGTAGCTCATTTTTCTAGCACACATGCAAGCAAATACAGCAAATACATATACCTACTATTATTTATATTACTTTGTCTTCGTTGCTGTACGTTTATGTCCGTGCCGAATAAATGTTTTCTATTCTATTCCATTCCATTCCATTCCATTCCATTCTATTCCTTTCGTTTCTTTTCTTTTTTATTCTATTTTATACTATTATATATGGCAACTTGGCAAGGAAGGGGCCGACTTAAGAGATGACGACTAATAGAAGAAGTTATGTTACGTAGACCACAAATAAACTAAGGCAAGAGCGAGAGAACGATAAATTCCCAAAATAATCTCTTTCTTTTTCGATCATTGCTGTAATTGCATTAGCAATTTCATTAGCGTCTCGTCCAGAATAGGCTTTATGCCATAGAACACAAATACTATTAACATTAGTTTTCTTTCTGATCGGTGCAAATGTCAAGTTGAAAGTTATTATTCTACTCAAGAAAAAGGTTTCTTTGACTTTAGGCATGTCGGGTAACAACATAACTTTTTGTAAATCCATCGAATAGTATCTCACACAGGAAGTATTTTCTAGGGAGGCATCTTCTTGATACTTTTGTATTGTTTTATTTGCTTTAGCTTTGTGATCCTCGTATGCAGTTTTAACATCCTCTGGAATATCTGCACCTTCATTTATTTTAAGTCTTTTTTCATACAGCCCACAATCTACACATTTATCGCCTTTTTTAGTTACCTAGTCCTTTTATTCATAAAAAAACCTTGGAAAACAAAAAACTTTGACAATATTATACACTGAAGCGTACTTACATTTCACCATATTGTTCTTAAGATCAATAAAGCACTTAAGATAAGAAGAACCATTTTATATCCAAGTAACTACAAGCACTTACTAGGTTTATAAAATGGTTGATGTTAGATACTATGTTTTAATCTTGTAATTTTGGCATTTTGAAAACGTTTACTGTAGATACTGGGTTTCCGACTTTGTGCAACTTCGTTATTGACTAATTTTTGGGAGTTTTTGCTATCCTAGTATGTGGAGAGTGGTCTATAATGTCGAAAAATGCAAAAACACACTTATTTTAAAATTTGTCAGATACTAGGTTTTGAAATTGGACAGCCGAATTTATTTATCTTTTAGAACCCCAAAATTAATAATTACTGAAATATAAATTAAATACGCTTACATGTGTATTTTCGTAAAAGCAAAAATATCTTGATTAGTTCTAGGTACTCGGAGCTGAAAGAGACATAATAAATAAGACGTAAAGAATTCAAAATACAAAGAAACAGACAATCTCAATTTACTGCCATTTCTTTGTGTACTGTTGCTCACTATTAGGTTTTTTATTTTCCTTCTCTTTCATTTATTCCTTTGTGCAGTTACAGGGTTTTAGGGCGAGACTCCACCAAATTGGACCGGAGAGGAGATGTGTTTTAAGCAACCGATAGATTTACGAAGATAACAGTGCCAATTCAACTAATTCAGGTTCCAAAAATCCGTAAGAAACAATCGATTTATTATTACGCTCGGGTGTTTGTCTGTCTGTCCGTCTGTCACAGCCAATTTTCTCCGAATCTACTGAACCGATTCTGTTGAAATTTCAAACACGTACGGATTTCTGACCCTAACACGGACGCGTTAGGTAAATAAATTTTGAGTACGGGGGTCACTTTTGTGGGACCAACTATAAAATTTAAAAAAAGTGTTTCAAACTGTACCGAGTGGCATCTCAAATTTAAGGGCGTAGGTAGGTATTGTGAGGGTTTAATTAATATTTTTATCATAATTAAAAAAAAATAATTAAGTTATTCAAGAAATATTATTATTCATATGTCCACAATTTCGTCAAGCATGACGCATATCCCCGCTTTAGTGGAGTCTCCGCTTTACATTCGCTTAAAGTAGCTACACGATGTTGTACTAAGCTTTCTACTTGAACTACAATCACAAATCAAAGACGGAGCGTGACTACTTAGTTTCTATCGCCTTAGGGCTTGTTACACTGCCTTGTGACATAGCACACACTTAGGTAAATGTTTCTCTGTGTTGTGGGATTATCTTTAACAAGTTTTATAGTTTGTGTAGAGTTTTTTTGAATTTAAATAAGTTTTATGATGACTCAACTTTCACTCAAAGATTTTGTTATTTTCATTTTTTGATGTTGTAGTGTGAATCTCGAATTATACAAAGTGTTCTTGCGCAAAGGGGGTTCTAGATAAAGTGACATTTTATCAGCGATTCGACAAAAATATTAAATCAAAGGGATTAACGATGTAACATGTCGGTAGCGCATATAGATCCCACATGTTTTGTACTTTTTACGTACCCGAAGGGTAACCAACGGAACCCTATTATTAAGTCTCCGCTGTCCATCCGCCCGTCCGTCCGTCCGTCATTCTGTTGTTAGCGGGCTGTATGTCAAGAACCGTAATAGGTAGACCGTTGCAATTTTCACACAGTGTGTATTTCTATTGCCGCTGTAACAGCAAATACCCATACAAGAAACGTGTTTTTTTTTTTCAGTTTATGGTTTGGAACCCCTGGTGTAAGAGCCCCGTTCGCACTTGGCCGGTTTTTTGTTGTAATATAATATAATAGGGAAACGATTAGGCCGTTTGATTGACAATAGTTATCGCTGAAAGAATATCTCATTGTCTAGACCAATATATCTCTATTTTCCTAGTGCAGACGCCAACACATCAAGCTACCCGAAACTGTCAAATTTTCCCAATCAACTTTAAACCTAAGCCATAAAATTGAAAATCTATTAAGTAAATTTGACAGATTGTTGGAGCTTCTCTGTACCTCTCAGGCGATATCAACACCACATCACTTAAGCTTATCCTTAGACATAAGCATCTCTCCATAACATTCCAATTCCCCGAAATATCACCACAATTCTGATCATTTACGAAATATCTCAGATTCGAATCATTACATCAAATACCTCAATGAGATCCCCAATCCATCGAACTTTATTTCCTTGCTAAGCAAATCCACAATTGGAAATGAGTCAAAGAGCTCAATCTCGAGTGAACGTTCTGTCACAGAAGATATACAAAACAGTATGTCAACAAAGCAGCAGTAATTTCTGCTAGAGTCTGTGTTTTATAATAACTATAACACGGGAGCTTTTAAGTTAAGAGTGTGTACGCGTCCTTTTGGCAAACGTGATCCATCGTCTACCAAATCATCGCTTACGCACAAGTGAGATATTGGTCAAACGCGGGCTTATTAATAATATTAAACAAAATCTTAGCTATGAATACCTAAGCTTCGTTATTAAAAATACTGGGGCTAAATATAAAAATAGATAAATCGACATTGTCTTTTTAGTTTCCTTTAAATAGGACGAACGGGGCAGGGTCGCATAAAACAAAACATACACACCTATAGTAGGCGCCAGATAAATGTGGAATAAAGTACATTGACCTTTCCCTAATAACTGTTCATAGGTACCTGAACAATTAAATATGAATCGTTTTTCATTATTAGACAATGTTAAGGATGACCGTTATTCCACGATTATCTGGCGCCTACTATACCTGCCTTTTCATAGTCAGTTACCAATTACCATACTAATTTACTAATAGGTCGAATAAGAAAAAGACATCTGTGCCCAGCAGTAGACAAAGTTGACGATGATGAATAAGTCGTACCACGACGCATACCCTTGTGAATGTGTCAAATCAGGAATCTGATTCAAGTTGGCCTACTGTTTATTACATTTGTACTGTGGTGCCTTCGTGTTGGGATCCCGTAAGCCTTCCGTAATTAAATGGCCGTGTTCTTTGACAGTTTTGCCGTATGCACAAGTATTTGTCAATGGCAATCTGTTCGGAATTAGGGGAGGAATTGAATCTGGTTTGATTTGGTATTCAGTGGAATTTGCTTTGTCGAACTCTAGAAATAGGAGTTGCATTGATCAAAAAGAAGGTTTATTTTATATGGCCGTGTATCTGTTTTGTTGACTGCGATAAGCGAACCTTTCAACGAACCACTCAACGGAAGATTAAGTTGAAAATCAGCCCAAATAGTAGGTTCCTTACTATTTGTTTGGCATATTGCTGAACCAGACCTATTTGGCGCTTGTGGCATACAATATTACTTTTTGTTTTAAAAATAAGTCTTCTAAGTTTTGATTTCTATATTGTATGTGTATATCTGTGTGTGCTAAATAGTGTTAAACGGCATTCTCCTAATATCGGGTATTTGGCTATTAACTGCTCACACATTTTTACAAAACAATACAGCCGGTCGATTCTATAAACATGTCGAAGTGAGGGCTTGGGTGAACTGATCACGAGGTGAGCCGTCATTCCATATAACTAAGATGTCACGTGATCACGAAGTGAACTGTCATTCCATTATCTTGATCGTATGGATTTCACATTTCACTTCGACATGTTTACAGAATTGTCCGGCTGTTGCCAGTTATAGTGGTATAATCGTTTAAGAATTACAATTTTATATGAAGAAGCAGATAATTTTATTTCTGTGTTATATTTAATGTGAAATATGTTCATGTTTGGCACAGTACAGTACTGTGATCTGCAAAAGTTTATACGGTCGATAGCCAGACAGTACCTATGTTAGAAGGTTTAACAAATACCATTACTACCTACCCCATACCCGATAACTATAGCGAAATATTTTCCGTTCATTGTCGCGGTATATATTTCTCAGTGCGACAAATTATAAAATTCCTCATAGGGGAAAGTTTCCCTGTTGAACTGGCGGCTGTGAAAGGATTGAACACTTGGCAGTGATATACGGCAGTGTTATATACTTTCAAGTTTCTATGTGCGTAGTGCAAATTAACTTGTTACGTTAGTGTTTAGTGCTTCGAGAAGCTGCATTGAGTGGAAACAACTTACAAGCTACTAACATACTTTGAAACTTTGCGTGACCCAAGGGCTGGCTTTTACCTCGGACAGAGGATAAGCATTGCCATGCAACGTGGCAATGCCGCCAGTCTTTTGGGCTCAATTCCAGTCGATAGCGATTTTTTTTTTCTAAGGATTGGAAATCATCAAATGACTTCTTCCGCTCTGGGTGTAGCGGAAGGGCGTGTCAGACTCTTACTGACTAAAACCCATCCGTGTTCCTTCTAAAGCCCTTTGCGTTCCATAGCCGCGGTGACTCTTTCGCAAAAATTCCGCAACCCTCACAGGGTCTGGCCCCAGCGGGCCCCGTCTTCTATGGTCAAAGATAAGCATTGCCATACAGCGTGGCAATACCGCCAGTCTTTTGGGTACACTTCCAGTCGATAGCGATGCGGACGAATTTTTAAACGCCAGTTTTTATTTTAAGTGTATATAGTTAGTTAAGTATTTATTAAAACAATTGTAAATTTCTATGTAAGTAAAGTTTCCCACCCTAACTTACTTTGACATGACTTTTGTTTTGTTTTTAAGCTTTCTTTGTTTTACAACTCAGATCTCAAAGCATGTTTTTTAATTAATCCTTTTCAGATACTTTTGAATGATCGTTCAGTTAGAAAGTTGTAGCTGTTACAAGTTCCAAAACGCATATCTCTGTGGCAAGAAACTTTATGGACAGTCTTTTGAATATATGTATATCTGTCACCGGAAAATTGCAAACACCGTCAGATTGTAAAATGTCGCGTAAAATTGTAAACTATTTTTTCTAAATAAATCACGGCTTTATTGGAAACTATTGAATTTGGATATTATTTTTGAATATTTCGAGAAATTGTAATGTAATAAAGATTTATTACAATCTTACGGAGTCTGCAATTTTCCGGTGACATAGATAGGTTAGATAACCTATTTTGTTCCGTTGCTGAGCCATGGGCAATTAATGAGATCCATGGTATGGTTCAAGTTATTAAAAGATCATGATTACATTACTCATGACGTGTTCTTTATGTAAAACAAGCAATTCTAAGTTTAAAGATAAGCTCCGGCAGTTAAGAGATGACCAGTCACGTTCACGAATATGGCGCGTGGATCC
Organism: Mamestra brassicae; assembly: GCA_905163435.1. Classification (NCBI taxonomy): domain Eukaryota; kingdom Metazoa; phylum Arthropoda; class Insecta; order Lepidoptera; family Noctuidae; genus Mamestra; species Mamestra brassicae. Next base: position 19,070,772 of record LR990997.1, on the reverse strand, counting down.
GCCTGGGGGTCTTTAAGTCAAGAGGAGGTACAAATATTTATTAACAACAGCTTACTATTCTTACAGTTTGCGCACAAACAAAACACCAATTAATCTTTTCAACTAAAACAAACCGGCCAAGTGCGAGTCGGACGCGCGCACGAAGGGTTCCGTAACATTATCTATAAAAATGCCAAAAAAAAACACGTTTCTTGTATGGGAGGCCCCCTAAATATTTATTTTATTCTGTTTTCAGTATTGTTGTTACAGCGGCAACATAAATACATCATCTGTGAAAATTAAAACTGTCTAACTATCACGGTTCATGAGATACAGCCTGGTGACAGACGGACAGACGGACAGCGAAGTCTTAATAATATAAATATAAAAATCCCGTTTTACCCTTTGTCTATCGGTATACGGTACGGAACCCTTCCGTACCATATACCGAAAAACACAAGTTATTTGTATGGGAGCCCCCTTTAATTTTTAATTTAATTTTATTTTATTATTTGTTGTTATGGCGGAAATAAAATACATACTATGTGATAATTTCAACGGTCTACCTATTCCGGTCCATTGACAGACTGACGAAAAGATGGATGGACGGACGGACAGCGGAGGCTTAGTTATAGGGTTCCGGTGGTTACCATTTGGGTACGGAACCATTTGCCCGACCATTCTGAAGGTTACTACCGTGCGATTCTGTTAACAAGTGAACATGAAGTGAGCTGTCAATCCGTACAAATAAGATAGAATGACATCATGCACACTCCACCTAAGTTCACAAGGTGAGATGCTGACAGAATAGACCGGCTGAATGTTAGTTATCTGCAAATGTATTATGGTTACTGAAATGCCCCTCTGATGATGGCGAACAAAATGACAGACATGAAGTAAAGATCTTCTCAGGTTTCTCCTGTCTCTTTAAAGGATGCAGTCGTGTTTTTTTCTACTAACTTAACTCCGCTAAGTAGGTTAACGTGTCAAGAACAGTTTGTTAGATCGTTAAATCATAATTGCTGGGGAGTTTGTTGCGCCACTTCTTCTTCCCAACTAAAATACTAGGAAGTGGTGACGGGCGGGCGTTTTGGGGGACTGTCTTTATGTAGAACTTTGACGTTCAAAAAGAACTGGCTCTCAGCCTAATTTTAATAAATGACTTTTGATTTTGATTTTGATAACGAGAACTAGAACAACACATTCATAATAATTTATTCTCCAGCATATAATATACTTTGACGCAATCTCCTCCATTCTTTCCCTTGAAGTGATAGATGGCTGAATATTTACTAACCCTTGCCTCAAGAAAGCGATAAATATTAATAAACTACCCTCCAGTTTTCTTGGATAACTACCGAGAAACATGCGTTTGTAATATCTTTTTTAATTGTTTTGAGTGAAATTAAGATTCGTTGATTTCGGAAGTTGATTCGGTTGTGATTCAAATCCTAAAATCATTGTTAAAACCACTTTTACAGTATTTAGATTACAATATTTATTTGGTAATATAATTATATTTTTAACGGTACATTTAAAAAAAACTTTTTTATATCACTTTAAAAAAAAAATACAACCGACTGCCGAAATTAAAGTTATTTTATACTTTGTAGTGTTTTTAATTTGGAAGTCGGTTGTATTTTTTTGTTAATAGTTTTAATGATACCTTATACCACTGAAAAGTCACGGGAAAGCAAAACACGCAACTTCGTTTACTTGGATGATATATCTTCTATTTTCTCCTGTTATTTTGATTTAAAAACCAAATTACTAAATCTATTAAAAAAAAAATATGGGACCAATCGGAACGGAAATCCTTTTACAATATTTTTTTCATTTATCAATATGGTTCATAAATAACGGAGTTATGAGGTAACAAACATAAAAAAGACTAGAGAATTGAGAACCTCTTCCTTTTTTGAAGTCGGGTAAAAAAGGAAGGGAATAAGAAATAATATATGATTAATTAAAGTTAATTGTTTAGCCTGCTTCTACAGCGCGCGACTTGAAAATAGAAAATAATCCCAAGGGAGCATATTTCCGAGATAAAAAAAACCTTGTCCTTACCCATGTGCAAGGTTTATCCAAATCTGTTCAGCCGTTAAGAATTGGAAAGGTAATAGACAGATAGAGTATTGTTTGCACTTTTAATACCTATTAGTTAGTGAATAAGTAGTAGGTATATTTAAAATATTGAAAGAATATAAAATCTTTCTACCACCCGTTAACGAGTTTATACGCCTCGAAAGAACAACTTTAGCAGTTCTTGGAAACCTTTCTGTTGATCTTGTCAGAGTAAATATTGCAGTTTGTAATAAAACCAGCCAAGTGCGAGTCGGAGCCTCACACGAAGGGTTCCGTACCATAAACAAAAAGAAACGCGTTTCTTGTTTGGGAGCCCGCTTTAATTTTTGATTTAATTTAATTTGTTGTTATAGCGGCAATAGAAATACACACTCTCCGAAAGTTTCAACTTTCTACCTATTACGATTTTTGAGATACAGCCCGCTGACAGACAGATGGACGGACGGACGTTGGTTACTCTTCGGGGATTCGGAAGCCTAAAAAAGTACGTAAGATATTTTAGAGTTTGATAATCTTAAAAAGCTATACTATCGGAAAACAGCACGGTTTTTTGTGAGGTAAACCACGGAAAAACTCACCAAATGAAATTAGTCAAAAATGTGGAGAAAAAAAACCGGCCAAGTGCGAGTCGGACTCGCGCATAAAGGGTTCCGTACCATTATCTAAAAAAATGGCAAAAAAATCACGGTTCATGAGATTCAGCCTGGTATCAGACGGACACACAGACAGACGGACGGACAGCAAAGTCTTAGTAATAGGGTCCCGTTTTATCCTTTGGGTACGGTACCCTAAAAAGTAGAAAAGGGGGAGCTGCCTTTTGCTTATGCTTTAACAATGACGTTCAACCTAACTTTAAGCGAACGATGGTGCAAAGGTGGGTACTTGCCTTAAAATAACCATTTCATTCGTTACTCGAAGGCTCTAGCTAGAAATACATCCCCTATGTTCATGGCGCGAAGGCTGCCTACTCCAGCGGTCTGTTGTATTAATCAAGGCTATCCCAGACATATGCAAATGTCCTACACAGTACAAGTTTACGAGAGCAAATGCATGTATTTAACGGCCATCTGGCGTTCCATCAAGTTATTCCGGCTTTTTTGGACTTCCTCTGGGCACTTATGTTGCCATACGTTGTGTAATTTGCATAGTTACAGATGGACAAAAAGTTACTTATATTAAAGTTACTTAAACTTTAATTTGATGACCGTAACGAATAGGGTGGAGGATGGATATAATAAATAATAAATAAAAAGCCTTTATTTCCCATTACCCTTAACAATAATCTTAATATAACAATAAGTTTCTGTTTGTGTAAATTTGAATTTTGTTAGTTTCTTTTATAATCTAGGTTATTATTTCGCTCGGGGGTATGGGCCCCTCCTCGGGTGAAGGCCTCCTCCAGTTGCTTCCAGTATTCTCTGTCATTTGCTATGTTTTGCCACTCGTCACCTGCTGTATCGCTTATGTCGTCAGCCCATCTTCTTTTTGGTTTGCCTACTTTTCTTTTCCCTATGGGCCCTTTCCACTTAGTAGTTTTGGCTGTCCACCTGTCGTCTGTCGGCTGTCCTTCCGCCTATATACCACGACTGTACTGTACATAAAGTTTAAATAAAAAACATTATAGCCCGGTAATGTTAAGTCCCTGTTAAGCACCGTCCAATGTATATGATATTTATTTTATAAGTAGGTTAAAAACGTCATTCTTTTTAGGTAATTTTAAACTAGATGATTTGGCTAGATGAGGACCATGCAAATCAATGTCTGAAATGGTCTTTTGAGGAAAGAACCACACAGATTTTAGTGGACCTGTCCAGTCAGAGCAAGCTTTGGACAGTAGTCGAGTAGCTCAACTTAGAACCAATAAGAAGCTCAACGAATCGACGAACAATGCCAATGAAAGGACATTTGAGTAGGCCACAAAAGTACTCAAACTGCCAGACATCGTTAAAAACAAAACATGAAATGAAAAAAGAAAAAGAAAACCCATAATAGTCCTCATATTCACTATTATGAAGTTAAAATAAAATTAAAATATATAAATACTGTATTTAAAAAGTAAGTATTCATGTAAAATAGAAATAAAACAAAAAATAAAAATAAATAGAATGCTGCATATACAGAAAGCATTAATGTAAATAGAATGCTGCATATACAGAAAGCATTAATGTAAATAGAATGCTGCATATACAGAAAGCATTAATGTAAATAGAATGCTGCATATACAGAAAGCATTAATGTAAATAGAATGCTGCATATACAGAAAGCATTAATGTCAAAAATACGAATATAAAAACGTCAATGTGTAAAAATCAAAGAATAATAGGTACAAAAAAGTAAATTTAAACATTGGACCATGTACATCATCGAAGCAGCTCAATCCGAAGCCTTTTATCTCCAATGGTTTGCTTGTTGAAGAAAGTTACTTACTGTATCCCAGTTTCTTTAGCGCTAAGGTTTAAATAAAAATAATGTTCAAACAATTTTTGTTAGTCCTTAGTTATACATATCTCAAAATGTAACAAAAATAATCTCTGTATTTTTAAAAATTCAGGTACTGTTGCGCATGACAGAATTTTATTTAAATTTTCCAGAGTCATGAGCTCTCACCGCTTTAGCAAATACCAGGACTTTAGATACAGCAGAGAGTTGGCTCCGACTGAAAGGAATGAAATCCGCTTTCTTCACAGTGTATGCCTTTTCACTTCACTTTCAATCAAGAAACGAGAGACTTTCTATTCCTAACTTTCGTCGTTTTATATCCTTTCGGAGTACAAAGAAAATTTTAAAATGTTTTATAAGAACTTGAAGGTGGCTTTAGTATAACTTTTTACCTACTGAAGCAGGTGTATTAAAAGTGCTGTTTAAAAGGATAATGGTACTACGGAAAACCTGGATATTTTAGTGAAAACTGATTTGAAATCATCAAAAAACTCGGAAACTTGGCATACAATAGGTCCAGGCTATAACTTTAAGAAAACAATTGCAATGAGTTCGGAACGATCGCTTGAAAAAGTTACAAACGATTCCTCTTTACAAGAAAACCCCATTCAATCATGATTTACACGCGCATACATCAGCGCACACAAAAGTATCTAAAACCCGATACAAACACCATAAAAAGAGTCACAAAAAGTTATAGGATCTACTTGTTGAAGCTCCAAAAATGCACTTTCGTCCGTAGTCACGTAAGTTGCGACCCCTTACTAGGACAATAGTCTGCCCGACAATGGCCCGCCCCACAATGGCCGCGATCAAACGACTGAATACTCGGCCAAAAGCATTTTATATCTGGCAACGACCACAATAACACGACAGCCAATTTTGTCACAACTCATTGGGCCTTATCTTGACCACGAATCCGACCCCCTACTCCAAACCGATATGTTGAACAAAAACCGCATTGTAACCATCGGAATACATTGCTCGTTCCACGAACAATAGCTATTAAGTGGTGTAGAATAAGGAGTAATGTATATGTGAACCGCAGAAAGGTTAGCTATATAATAAGAGGCTGGGAGAGCGTGCCAAAGGAAAAAATGCCCATAACTAGGCAGCGATCGTCGACATAATGCCATCTTATTTATTTCTTAATAGCAAAGAAAACAACATTTCTGGGTAAACCGTACGGGATTTAAGCTGAGATGTATGAGGGAAGTAAATAGCGCCTAACTCGTGACGAAATGGCCACATTTAGGCACAACTAAGGCCATTCAAAGATATAGTAATGTAATTGTAATTTCGGGCGTAGGAAGATACCTCTAAACTTGGAAAATTTTCCGTTTGAGAAAGGGCTAAAATTATAAAGAAGATTTGTTTCAAAGATATTAAATATCAGAATCGCTAGAACAAGACAGTTTTGAAGTTTGACCTGAAATAGAACTGTAAGGTTTGTGTTAATTTTAAGAGCTAATTCATTACTCTAGATTGGTTGAAAGCAAAAGTTTTAGTGAAGTGTTTCTGACTTCTTTGATAATTTATCTGGTTCTAGGAAAGTAAATCTAGTACCTTTGTTACTCAAAGGTTGCCTATTTTGTTAATGTTCGTCTTGTGCTTGTGTGGTTTAGGTGGAAAAATAAATAAGAAAAAATCTTTAAAATTATACGAACATTTGATAAAAAAGAAACCCAGGGTTTTTTGGATGGTAATTAAAAATCAGGGAGTAAGTATATCGCTATCTGTAATTAAAATTTTTATAAGGATTGGTCGCACAGAACTATACAAATTGTCGCTCAACGATCGAAATTTTAAATTTTCAAATCATAAAAAATATTACACACATTCAAAACAACTATGACTTACGCAATTATCATTCATAATCAATCTCAGATGTCTTAAATCCTTCAGACAGTTCAACAACACATACAAATGTTAACAAGCCGCAACCAACCCCATCAGTACTAAACAATACAAGACAAGCTCTACAGTACAGCTAGTATTATTCGGAAGTCCAAACGAGCCGGAACGATCCCTCACTCAAATAACAAGCTCGGGAGGAAATGCGCCAGTACTTGGCAGGACACCAAAAAATACCACTTGATAATTAAGTTGATATAATGTGCACTTTAATTAACTGGTGGTACAGGAAAGTTGTTTGCAGAAGGCGCATGTGAACTCTCTAAGTTTATTGTAGATATAAAACTGTAATACTTACTGGTATTATTTGTAAGAAAACATCGTGGGAACCTGGAAGAAGAGTGAATAGGTTACTTCTAGGCAAGCGTGCTCGAGGTGAGATAGTGGTCAAACGCGTGCCTATCGACAGAAAAAAAAAGTTCAATTTACAGTCGGAAATCGCCAACCCTTTTTGAGCAAAAACGGTGCTTATTGCTCGTTAATCTTTTATTTTAACTGAATACAGCTGAATACTAATATTTTATTTACATGAAATATTTTGCATGCACATCTGATCTCCAGTCGCTGGTACAAGATACCCCTTGGCAAGACTGGTGTCAGTATTCTGGCTTCTGACTACCCGTCACGACAGACTAAGATCTAAAAAAATAATTAAAAGTTTTAAATACCCCCGACAAAACCTTTCAAAAGTAAAAAATTAAATGTAATGCTCCTTTTAGTCTAATATAGGTACGATTCTTTGGGCCAAGCGTCTTCGCTGAAAAAATATTTAATCCACCATTTTGTGGCGGCGGCTATCTCGGACCAATTTTCATCAAACATAGCTACGAACAATCCCGACTAATTAACCTTTCAAACAAAAAAAAACAAAATCGGTTCATCCGTTCCAGAGCTACGATGCCACAGACAGACACACACACACACACGGACACGTCAAACTTATAACACCCCGTCGTTTTTGCGTCGGGGGTTAAAAATTACAGCCGGGACTAACGGCTTTACATGCTTTTTGAGGCACGGAAGCATCGCAGTATGTTAAGATGGTCACGCTTGCCTGGGAGTGACCTATTCACTTTTGACCTAAAGACGCCCAGGTTGTACTTATCAAGGAACTCAGACACTGACAGGAATCATACTGAATTAACCTTCTGTATTTCCCTAAAACACATTGCTATGTACTTTTGTCAGTAGCTAGTGGCTATATTTCTTGTGTGCTGCAGTTTTGTATAACATTTAGTACACAGCACTGTCTTTGTCTGCACCGAACTCCGTGGTCGGGGAATTAGAGCTAATTTTGATAAATGTGAGCATAAGTAGAATATATTAACTAAGTATGAGGAGTTCGCTGGCTGGTGTATCGGCTATGAATAATAGACTGTGCTGTGATTTCCCGTAGGTGTCGTGTGGAGTGAATAAAGAATTTGTTGGTGAGGCTGAATCATATGTTTAAGGGTAATTTGTGGGAATCTTGAGGTTTCCGTGCAAAATTTGGTCTGACCCATGAGTATCGTAAATGAAGACTTTGTGACTGCGGAAAATGAAATGGGGTTCGCAATGCTTTACGACCAGCAAACTGTGGTCACAATTCGGTCTACCAAGTGTCTTGTGACAGTTAATTTCGTGGTAAGTGGACATTTGTAGGCTCATTTATGTGTTAAGGAAAATCGTACTGTCTTCAAAGTCAAGAATATTACATTATTTTTAAGGAGGAGGCTCCCAATTCGGTTGTAAGTTGTTTTATGTTTGTTACCTCATGTTGTCAACTCCGTCATTTATGAACCGATTTGAAAAATTGTTTCATATGAATAGATCCACTTTCCAATTGGTCTCATACAAATTTGTTAAAATACGAAGAAACAACCAAAAACATTGACTTCCGAAATTTAATTATTTTATACTGTGTAGTGTTTTTGTTTGGAAGTCATTGGTATTTGTCTGTAAAAAGGTTTTTATAATTTTTTTTGGAAATCAGGTTTTTTTGTAAGTTTTTATAGACTGCAGTAAACCATCCTTAGTTTTTAATACACTCGATGCAAAGAGAGAGAAGTAAAATTGCATATTTGCTAAGAAAAATCACTTCTTCGTGTAAAATCTGCCGGCTCATGGAATCCTTTTATAAATCCTATTTTTAGCCAAGAGGTTTCGATCTTTAATTTTAAGGATTTTTGCTCGCTTGGCAGATTATAAGTCCTTGAGCTCGATCACTTCCAGTATGCCATTAGGCACGGTAGACTCAGTACATCCATCAAACATTACACGCCTCCTCTCATAATTTCCTTTCAAAAGAAAACATGTTTTAGTCCTACATAATATGGGAGACATATTATTATGAGCCTACCTATTTGTTTTTTAATCAAGTTCCTAGATTAATATTGTATACGCCTGTTTCTCAAATCGGTGTCCACAGTTAATCTAGGCTAATTTAGGCTGGCTAATCTGTGCGTGTGTAATGCTGTATGGCGTCGGAAGTAAAATAATAACACCATCCCATCACTTCCCTTGGGTGTCGTGAGAAGCGCCTAAGGGACTCACCAGAGAATGGGCAGCAACATTCTTTGTGCATTGCACCAGCTACACTGCGATCACCAACCCGCCTGCCAAGCGTGGCGATTATAGCAAACCTCACCCTTTGGGGGAGGCCTATGTCCAGCAGTGGACGGCTTTCGGCTTATATGATGATGATGATGATGAATCTGTGTAGAAAGTCAAATGAAGATCCGAATCAATGCACCCTAGTTTGTGAATTTTTTTAAGTAAGTAAGTATACTATGTTAAAAAAATGTTATTATTAACTTTTTGTGCTTGTGAAGATCAAATTATGTTAGTGTGTCTTTTTATTTGTAGAATCTCTTGAAATCCAGAACATCTTAAAACATATAGCTACTTTGATTCCCAGAAAAATGCACTGTTTCTGCGAAATAGAACGGGAGCAGAATCGCGAGAAAAACTAGCGTTGTCATAAAATAAATTCCTTTATCTAAGGACACTCACCCCATCCATTACGTAGGTCGCTTTGTTAACCCGAATCGAACCGAGGCTAAAAGTGCCAACAGTGTCAAAACATCAATACCAACTAATTTCTCTATACAAATTGCCCGAGCAATTTTCGAGGAACCCAGAAAGTTTCCTGATAGATAATCGAGTTAATGAAGTTCCACATAATGGGTATTGCAATCAAAACCGGAGGCTGTGCCAACTAATGACTTGGAGAATTGAGGCAGCATAAACAAGTGGTCGGAATTATATCGCTTGTTATAAGTTCGTTAGTCTAATGATTGAGGGCGCTGCTAAAGACCCGCTGTAGTTTATGAGATCCTGGTACCCCAAGTTAAAAGTGAGGTGATTTTATTTTTAGATTGATAAGTTCTTTTCTTCTTTACCGGAGCTTTTTTACTAGTTTTTAATTAATTCGATTTTTTTTTCCTGTTTGGGACAACGAAAATCCCAAATAAATGGGGCTGGACGAATGTGTAAAAAAATATGGCTAAATATGTGGGACCAACTTTTACACACCCGGAAAATTGCATTTTTCCGGAGCTGGTCATTCGGATGGAAATGAAATATAGCACTGATAAAAATAAAAATGTGTATTAGTTACCACATGTCGGGACTCTACATGATGTATTGGGCCACTAGCTTTTACACGCTAGTTCACTCCTGTGGTATTTAAGGGTAGGCAGGAAACTGGCATTTTTTTGCGATAATAGTTAACTATGTCAAGGGTATTTCACTATAAAAACCTAATTCGTCCGTCAGATAGATTTCCAAAAAATATTGAACACGTATTATTTCTTTTTTCACGTAAACAAAACATTAAGACGATACAGTGCGTTGAAAACTCGTGTGACGTCACTTACCAGTACACTGTTTACTGTAAAGTGACGTTACAAGCCCCCACTACTTAACATTGATGAATTTTATCTTCGTAATTTTTTATTGATTTAATAAAATAAAAAATACGTTTCCAATGTTTGTCGATAATTGACGAACTAAATAGAATCATATTTTTTAAACCCAGGTAACATCCCCATTAAAGATAATGTCGCTTCCTATCAAGGAACGAATTTTTGGAGTTAGATCTGTTTTTTTCTGAGTATTTCTTTTACAAATATAAATTGACACCCACAAACATATTTTTCCGAAAGACGACGAAAATGACGTGTAAAAGTACCTACATAAGTCCTCAATGAAACTGGTGACGAGGGTTTAGTTAAGTTTTAAATCTTCTGATTATAATTCTAATTTTACTAATGTTTGAATGACATTAATCATGACAAAGCTCCTCATAACTTTATTATTTCCTAAACAAAAGCTTGTCCATCAAAGTCAATTAAATTAACCCAATTGCGTAAGTAATTGATATGCAAATAATGAAAGCTAACTAATTACTGGGTCTAAAGAAGTGATTGAAACAATGTGTACCCTTCTCCCATCAGAACTTAGTAATCAACACGATAGAGCAGCAAAGGGTTAGGATTAGAAAATGCTGTGTTTCATTCAGCGGGATAGTCTATGCTTATCTATACTTATATTATAGAGGTATGCAGAGTGTAAAGTCCCGCACACCTCCACTGAAAATGGGAGGATCCTCCGACCAGACGGTTGTTGTGTATTGTAGGCAACTGCCCGATAGTTGATATTCGGACTGTATGTTCAAATCGCACGGAGAACTTTGCTTGCGCGATGCAGGATTTTGTTGTTAGTTCGTCATAGATGGCGCTGCGGTTCTTTTTATTGCCGAACAAATTTCGTTTCTTAGTTTTTTTTTTGAAAATTATTTTTTGTATATGATAACCACATTTATGAGGTAGGCTATCGGCTATACGGGAACGGTAAATGCACGTACAAAGTCGCGGGCGAAGTGCTAGTCATAAATAACCCCTCGAAGAGAACCGATGACCTGAGGCGCTAGATAGACAAAGTGCCATATCTACTAGCGAATGCGATTATCGAAATACCAAAATATTAGGGGTAGATCTCGTGATATTTCGACAGCATTTGTTAATTCCATACATGTTTATGTTTCATGCATGCAAATTTTTAAGCAACGTTCGCATCCGCATCTCATTCGACAAAACAACTCAACAACTGAGACTTTTTGACAGATCGCGACTAAGATGGTCGGGAAATTCGTTGGACGCGAAGTACAGGATCGATCCGGTTCGACGCCACGATTGGTGCAGAGGTTGAGCGATTGACTGCTGCGCTGCGAGTCGCGGGTTCGATCTTCACACTTAACAAATATTTGTATGGCCTACAAATAGTTGTTCCGGGTCTGGCTGTTTGTGTATGTGAGTATACATATATGTTTGTAAACGCACCCATGATACAGGAGAAATTCTTAATGTGGGGCAACGTTTTTAAAAAAGAAAATAATATGAAGCCGTTAAGCCGTTTAAGGTAAATCTGATGTTGAATTTTCTTATAACTTTATTTGTTTTAGAAAACAAACCTAATCCGCAACACGTACAATGATTCAAACCAGTTCGCAGCAATTAATCCAATTACAAGCCTAATTGATGAACAAACACAGCCAACTAACAAATGACTGGGACTAAACAAGTGATCTAAACAATGTGTATCACTAATCGTCCCAGTTAATCGCGCCGTATTAGGGGTTAGACTCGACTCGCGTCTATCGGCACGAAAACACAGAATAGATAGGCACAGAAGGCTTTTGACAAACGATTGCCAAAATGTAGAAAATTCCTGACCCATAAAATCATTTTTGCGAGAGCTCGGAAATTTTAGCACTGAGTCTACTGATGCCGAAAACTTCAGAATCAAGACGTTTTTGAACGCAATTTATGTAACCGTCTTATCTGTATGGATGTATAAAATTGGACGCTACCTATATAAGCTACACATATTCAAGTTTCAACACGAGCTCTATAGGTTAACGCGGCGTGCGCCATTAAAGCCCCCAGTCGGTCCAATCATCGTTATATTTCAACTAATTTACACAAATTTGGATTTATTTTATTTCTGAAGTGCCCTTATTTTAAAGATAATACGGCAGTCTGCGATAAGGGACGTCCTGCGCCTCTTTCCGCAGTCTGCTGGGTCATGGTCCTATTGGCCTAAGGATAAATAAGCTATTGCGTAAATGTATGGAAAAGCTAGCGAAATATCACGTTCCCCATCCCATATATTTTGAAGTTTTGACATCTGTAAGGGCTGACTGAATAAATGTCATATTAGACTAGGCGCCAGAGGGAGTTTAGTGTGCAAAAGTGAGGACTGTATTCTGCCAAAATTTGTCATAAGAATGGGACAAATATAGAGACGGCACAGAAAAGGACAGGGCTAAAATTGGACCAAAAGCTAGGCCGGAAAGATCGATAACCTCTATATTTGACCCATTCTCATGGCAAATCCGTTGGTAGAATGCGGTCCTCATCTTTCGTACACTAAACTCCATGTAGCGCCTGCACTGTTTTGTATTAAGTCCAAAGTCGGCTCCATATGACAAGTGAATACAGGCGCACGCACACATGTTTGCGAATGTTTTCGATCGTTGTATGGACCCAAACTTCTGTACCTGTATATTTTGTGACTCAACTATTTCGGGCCTAAATGAAGAGATTGATATTGGTGGTGTATGAGAAATTGCCGATCTCGGACAGAAAATCGTGGAAATCAGGGATCGTATGAGGTGTTATAGTGAGTTCTAAGTTCTGACTCGATTCGCTAAAATTGTAACAAAAGAATAAAAAGTACAAAGCGGTAACATGGCGGACGGCACTTAGCGTTGCCATACACCATGGGGAAGTAATTATAATGTAAAAGGTTGAACAACAAATCGATTGCTTGATGGCAAACACAATAGTTACTTACCGCTTACATTAATAAACACCATTAACACTATTGTAGGATGTGTTTATACATTACCAACTTGCCAAGCCTAGCTAGGGGTTGGCTTATAGTTTAAACGGATACAGCGAGGTCAATCATGAGTCAGAAAAAGCATCAAAGCGCTATATACAGTTTGCACATGTAAAAGGTAATACTTGTACCGTAAGTTGGCCTAGCGTACTACGAAGTTTCAATAGACTGCTAACAAAGTCAAAAGTCAAAGTCAAAGCATTTATTTCAAATAAACCATTATCAGGTACTTTTGAATTATTGTCAAAGTCAGTCCGTCAAAAACATGAAGCTATTTGCACGTTCCAAATCGTAGATCTCTATGGAGACGAACGTGCAAGAAACTCCACGGATACTCTTTTAAATCATTTTATGTTTACAAAAATCCTGGTTACATTAACCTTGTTGCTTCTCTATATGAGAACAATGCATAGAAAGAAAAAACAATTTATAGTATCTTAAAATTATTAAAATGAGGCAGTGGCAACTAAGGGATGACCAGTCTCTACTGACAGCGCCCGTTCACGAACATGACGCGTGCATCAGCACCATTCAGCTCAACCATTTTGAAGGGAACTGAATGATCCGATACAGGCGCCACCATCAGCGAAACATTGGAGTGAGCATGACACCCTCAACTGCCCCTTCTATTTCATGTCAAACAAGGAAACTATCTATTAACATAATGGTCCATGGTCCTCACATTTACAGAACTTGAAATAAAAATTGCTTCTGTATTATATAAAACTATCTAACGCAGCTTATACTGATTGTATTGTCACTGAAATGTGGCTTACTGCACCGTACTTCCAGTACCCAAACGTTGTTCCCCCAAACAGTGTAACTCCCTTTCCTCCCTCAAACCATCAACTACCCAAAAGTAATCGACTGCCATTCAATAACGTAACTGCACTCTGACGTCATTTCGGAAACCGCCGCCGCGTGCGGCACAGCGCTCGCCGGTCCGGCCCGGATTCAACCGGACCGCGCCATGTATCACGGCCCTAACACCCATTTGATTTACAATCGGCCGGATGACACACGCACACGCCGCAATCGGCATTTGTCGTGCCGTAAATAAACCGGAAAGGGTAGTTACGTTTAAATCTATAGTAATCTCGGGTTTGGGAGTTTATTCGGGGTGATCCGGAGCCACGGTCACGCTCAGTATTTATCGTGATCCGATATCTGTCCGGGATTCGTGATCAATATGGGGATTCATTACTGTTGATGCTGATAAGTATTTATGTGCGTTGTGTTTGATGTAGATGTAAAATATTGATTGATGAAAGCTTTTTACATTAATTTTACAGCTCTGTTTGTAAGACTCAACATGTTTTACTCTTTCTTCTTCTGGGTAAGCTCGCTCCATCGTCGACTTTGTCTCTGTCATCTATTACCTAGACTAGAGTCAAGAGCAAACCCATATTTAATAAAAAATATAATAAAAAAATCAATCTTGTTATTCTTTAGTTTCTCAACAATAGCATCCACAATCATACTCAAAACTATCTCACGACTTGTTCCCTTTACTTTAACATCATATGCCCATATCATGACAACCAAGTCAAATCAATCAGTCTTCCTTGTAAATTTCAATTCTTTCTTCTATTGGGGTATGATTTCCGCACTTAGTCCTGATGTCGGATCGTTATGCGTGAGCCATGGCGGCCGTCATTCCAACCAGCCAACATCCCTCCAGAAGTAGATCAGTCCTCCTAATGAGTTCAGAATGTCTGTGAGGGAATTCGGTATCCCTATTGACGCTTGTGCACTCAAGGAGCACGTGCGATACCGTTTCTTCCTCCTCCATGCATGCTCTGCACAGAGGGCTGTCCGTTATACCTATCGTGTGGAAATGTTTGTTCAGTGAGCAATGTCCGGTGATGGTCCCCGCCACCATTCGTAGGTTGCCCCCATCCAGTTGCAGAAGGCGCTTGGTAATTTTTCTGTCTAGGAATGGCATAGTCTCCTTGGACTGCCAGCAGCCTGGTGCCGAGGCCCACCACCATTCCTTCTTCTATTCATCGCTCACATCCAGTAAAAGACCGTTACTATAAGCCGTAAAAATATTTCCATACAACGACAACATTTCGCCAGCACTTTCTGTGTATCATTTCCCAGTATATATTAATAAAAACGGGCCAGAGTTACGAAAATCCCTGTGTTAATTATCACTATCCATCGCAACGCCATACTGTACACAGAATATTTATCACGTTAGTTATCGAGTGGCGTTCCCTTACAGGAATGCCTTTACACGCTGGTGAGTGGCTATAGAAGCCAATACGGAACACTACAAAGAAAATTCCTCACAGATTAGAATTTCCTAGGCCTTCTCGATTGAACCCTGGCTAAAGATGCCGACTAGTCAAATAGTTTCTTGCTCTTAGATTGCTTTTAGTAGGTTAGTACCGTGGTAAAGCAATCATGGAGAAAATCTAGATCATACTGAATATCTAGATAGTTTTAAATAATCATAATTAAAATGCAATGCGGGTAAATTTGTAATGAGCAAAACAACAATTCTAAATACCAGATTACTTAAAAGTTAATTGTATGATAGTTTTTAAAGAGTAATAAATTTTTTTTTTAAAATAATTACATAAATGACTAAATTGTATAGGTATGTCAACGGAAAATGGCAAGCTCCGTTAGATTATAAAATAACTTGAGAGATTATAATCTCTCGATAAATTGTCAACTGGACATAAAAATTTGATAGTCTATAATATCTCCGTGCCGGTTCGAGAAATTGTGTACTGACATAAACTGGCGACTGGCGACTTGGTGTGATAGTTAAATTGGAAACTTGGCCCCTCATTGGTCTTTGTTGGTGTGAGCTCATATCTGAACAGACCAATGAGAGAGATGATTCTGCTCAATAACGATCCGCCTAATTGCCAAGTATGCGTCAATGAGACTAAGAACGCATTGCCTTCGTGCTGGTTCTGAATAAGATGACGTGATCCTGTCCTGCGATTTTCTAAGATTTTATTGTAAGTGTGGTGGTCTTTATGTTTGTGTAATCATGCTTATAGCTGATGGGATTTTTATTTCAGATCATGGCCCGAAGGACACTCGAAGACAGGATACTTTATCCCGGTACTTCGTTCGTGCGAGATCATTTTCGCTCTACACGTGGGCCGTCGGCTTTTAGTTTCCACATAAATGTAAGCACACTATTAAGAAAACTACTTCCCATACTCTGCTAAGCCAACGTGAGCCAAACTTCCCAGCGTACAAAGCAAAACCCACTCTAAACTAGTTACCATTCTTAACAACAGAGCTCAAACTTTTAAACCAACAATTTTTCTTCATAACTGCGTCTGACAGAGTGTCAGCGAGCTAAATGAGCTCCCATTGCGGCTGCCTCATTAGACTTTAACATAACGGAGTCAACGTCGCCTGTAAACTGCGGGGCAAATGCATAAGCCGTGTCGGGAGTCCCGCTTGCCTTTAGGATACAATGTTTTAAGTAACTTACCATGTACGTTTTCGACATAAAAAGTTTGAGGTTGTAAAATGTAGATGTGAAATCTTGAAGTGAGAAAAATGGGAGGTGTCGTGTGTGTAAGTGGTTTCGGTAAGATTATGGTGTTTGTTCCTGAGTGGGATAAAGATGATAGGAATAAAATAATAATAAAAAATAAAAAAATGATATCTAAAATGAATGAATGATTTTATCTATATATAAAATTATATCTTAAAACTACAGAGTTAACGCTACGCGTAGGTACTATGGGACTACGGGTAGATTTTATGGTGTTAGTAAATTCAATTAATGCATTTGTTAGCAGATCCTATTACATTTAAGCAAGGTGAATAAACTACATTGTTATATCTTTCGTTTGAGTCGGTACCTCTTATTTTGTTTTTATATTATTTTTTAATTTTCACTGATGTAAAAAAATATAAGTAGACGGTTTTTTTTGTTTTGCATTAAGCACTTAGAAATATTACCGTTTCTCTCTGTAAAAATGAGATACCTAAACTTTGAATTCACTCAAGATTAATGTTCATCGAGAACATCAAACTCGCTAGGGAGTTTCTATGCTCAGCCTTTAAAATAAATCCCAATGTCACCTTTGCTAATTTTGTAAATCAACTTTCAAATCTGTTAAATACATTAAAATCAAAACAGAAAATTTGTTTATAAAAAAAACAATTACCAACATGTTCATAATAATTAACCCAACCGAAACAAAACACATTAAAAATGTTGAATAATGAAAACAAACACCTATTTTATTAATCAAAATTTAGCTATTACAATAACACCAAAATTATTCTAAACTCATTCGATATGGGAGCCATTTGCTCGAAATTTTTACGATTACTGCCTATATAAAGTTCATTTTAACTGGATACGGGGTACTCTCAAATTGACACCACAAAATAGACAGGTACAGAAGGTGAAGTCCGCACAATGAGTAAGAATAGGCACAAATAGCCTAGAAAGGTGTCTAGTGTATATGTTATCAAAACATCAGTGGGCAAAATGTACTATTTTTAAGCAACGTTTGCATTCGCATCTCCGTCACGATCTGTCAAATACATCTGAATTTCCCTACATTTTTTATCCGGTTCTAATACCAAGCCTGTGTTCCCCGAAGGACATTTTACCAGTTGTGTTTAAGTCCCAGTTAACACGAGTACTAGAGGTTGAGCCAAACAAAGGGTACAAATCTATACGACAAATTTCAGAAAAAAAAATCCCATTAACACTGAACCCAAGAAAATTACCAACCAGTATATTCTGTCAATATCTCACCGTGTAAACTTAGGTAGAGTGAGCGTGAAGTGACCTGTCATTCCATTTAGTTTGTATGGCATGACAGTTCACTTCATGTTCACTTCACCTAAGCTTACACGGTAAGAGGTTTACAGAATCACACTACAGTAGCAGTTGTGTCCATAAAACCGACGAGTAGCGTGTCTATCGCGCGATTTTGATCGTTGAATGGAGCTAGCCTTCTGTATCTATTTACTCTGTGTCGTTCGTCCCAAACACTTCAGGGGCGCAATTAGGAAGTTCGTTCGCAACGACAAGTCAATAAACAAGAGAGGAGAAGGGCTAGTAAAAGGTGTAATGATTGACAAAAGGTTTTTCTTCCTCTTTTATCTCTGGATCGGGGCTTTTATCTGGAGTGCTGTGAAGTTGAAAATGAATAAATAGACTTTTTGAGTGGGAAGGTTCATGCTTAAAATGCTCGTCAACAAAAACTTTTTTGGCTGGCCTGGGCCTTCTTTTTGTTCAAAATATATATTAGCGACCCAAAATAAAAATGATTGATTTGAAACCGATACCAATTGATTCTTCATGGGACATAATACAGTTTTTAAACTACCTTTATAGGTAAAATCACTGTCAGTGCAAAGAAATGGCCTTAACAATGATGATGGCAAGATCTCAAGGAAAATTATAATTTTTTTGGAAGAACAAAAAATTGTTTCATTTTACAGAATGTGGAAAAGTCTCTGACGGTGATCTATAAGCAGCTGTTGGTTCCAATCGTACTTATCTTTTTCTTGCACTTGTGCCAATTATTTAATACGAGTGCAGGAAAAAGACTTAGAGTTATTGCAACACGTGGTCTTCCATTCTATCCTGTTTACTTTCACTGGTTCCCTTTTCTTCATTACCATTCCAAACCGAATTAGACTATTATTAATATACTATTGTTTCATTCCCACTAAACCATCAGAAACAAATGTTTTCACGCACCTATGTTTACTCAAACTACGGTCCATAAAACATAGTATGTTACATTCACTCGAATCTAAATTACTGAGCAATTTACGTTGCTATCGCGTCAATAGCCAAATAGCTCGTCTCTGTGAGCTGTGTCAATTACGCAACAGTAATTTGTATGGAAACCGACAGTTCATTTGATTTTATCTGGTTTTGTGTTTCGCGTGTAATTTTTCATTGCGTTTTATGAGCTGAAATCAATTTCAGGTACTTTATTTTATTTTATTTTATTTATTTGGCTCACCAACAATTGAATACACGTGTACAAGGATGAGATACATCAAAAAAAGTGATAGACCAGTGTACCAATTTGTTACAGGTAAGCACATCATGCATTACATTATTGTCGATTGATGCTGAACAATTTGCACAACACTTAAAATTAGGTGAGTTCTAAGTTACTCACCGAACATTATTATGATCTATGTATAACTAGATTATGTATAAATTAAATTAAAATAACATGCAAGCCTTAACACTAATATGATTTTACAAGTTTTTATAAATAATACTTCGAAACCTACCAAGTGAGTCAGAGTGCACATCGACAAGATCACTGCAGCTGTTCAATAACTTACACAGTCGGGGGATAGGAGAATTAGCACCGTACTCATCGTATGTGTATTTGATTTCATTCGTAACCTACGTAAAATAAGGAGCTCGTGGCTAAAAAATATCAGCCGCACGGGTTGATCAAGGTTAAGCAACGGATGCCAAGGTTGGTCTGTGAATGTGTGACCCATCTTAACATAACGAGTTTCCTCTGTGCCTCGGAAATCACGTTAAGCCGTTGGTCCCGGCTGTCATTTGTAGATCATTGGCAGTCATTACGGATTGTCAGAAGCCAGTAAATCTGACCCCAGTCTTGCCAAGGAGTAACGTGTTACCCAGTTACAAAGAGAATTGAGAATTATAAAAGTTTAATTCTTTTGACTGGCCTGTTGGTCGAGTGGTTAGTGACCCTAACTGCTAAACCGGAGGTCGTGGGTTCGGTTCCCACCCAGGACAAATGTTTGTGTGATGAGCATGATCATTTGTTCTGTATCTGGGTGTAATTTGTCTATAATATGTATGTATTTAGAAATACATACATATTATGTATTATGTTTATCAGTTGTCTGGTTGCCATAGTACAGGCTCTGCCTAGTTTGGGATCGGATGACCGTGTGTGAGTTGTCCCAGGATATATTATATATTATTATATTATATTATATTTATGATAAAATCATAACCCTACTGTTTGCATCGCCGTAGTCGGGTAATAACCCAGGTGTAACCTGGTATCATAAGTCATCATCATCATCATCATCATCATCATCATCATCATCATCATCATATCAGTCGAAAGACGTCCACTGCTGGACATAAGCCTCCCCCAAGAGTCGCCACAACAACCGGTCCTGTGCGTCTCGCATCCATCGGATACCCGCGACCTCCACCAGGTCATCGGTCCACCTTGTGGGAGGCCTTCCTACGCTGCGTCTACCGGTACGCGGTCGCCACTCCAGAACTTTTCGGCCCCATCGACCATCTGTTCTGCAAGCAATGTGCCCTGCCCACACCACTTCAGTTTGGCGATCCTTCGGGCGATGTCAGTAACCTCATCATAAGTAGCAAAACAATATCTGCACCTTTCCATGAAAGTAGTGAAATCTATCCAGATCAATTTTGTTCCACGTTGAAATATTCCTATCGTCAAAGAATATAGAGCGACATAGCTTCACAATTTCATTGTAGCAGGCCGCGGGTGACGCTACAAAAGTAAAGGCTTTCAACCAATTCACGACAACCTCTCTCGATATTGAGATGTTACAGGACGGATGAAATGTCTCACAGACTTATATTTATTGCTGAAATTCATGTTCTCGTAATTTTAATGTCAAATGTCGAAATTCCACTTAAATAGAGTAGGTTTTGACATTTCAGAAACTTATTCAGCTTAAGTGTTATGGATATCGGACAAAAGCCCAAAAATAAATATGAGTTAGATAAGTACGAAAATAAATCATAAAAAATTGGTTGTCTGTAAAGTGTCATAACAAAACATTGATGAAATGATCGTAACGCTACAATGAGCGTAAAGTTACAATGAGTCATCCTTTTTCGTGCGTGCAACCAGCGTTCATGGATTTATTAGACGTTGTCACGTCAAAAATTGTGAGATTGCAAAGAAAAAAATTCGTTTCATGTCACAAAAACTAACATATATCAATATTTACAGACCTTTACTTAATTTGAAGATTGAGGTAAACTTAAAAGTTTGATCCTCACAAATCAGGACCGCGCCCGGAACATGGTCGGACCGTGGAGTTCATATATAAAATGTACGCACCGATATTTTTTGAGCTCCTGGCGAACCACGGCCCGTCCACATCCTGAGCGCGGCCCGGATAACCTTCAACCTGTGTGTTGAGGTACAAATCAATTGCCGAGTTACAAAAACCCCAGCCAGCACCAACGGGAAATGAGCTCCTAAACACACAAATACTAGCCATAGTGCTCATTACTATTCCTGCCAAGCGCTCCAACTGAACCCTCGACAAACATATTTAACGTTTGAACCAGAAATGGAAAATAATAGTTGAACAACTGAGATTTGTACTTGTACTCAATCAATCGAAGGCTTTATATACATTAACTGTACACCGGTAACAGAATAAACACAATTAACAACTTTTACATTGGAACCAACGTCGAAATCGCGGAAAAAAACAGCTGTTCAGTACCTACTTACATTTTGTCAAGTTGGGTTTTTTAAATGTATGGGACAGCCATTTTTTTTTATGTGGGTTTGCTCTTGAATCTAGTTGCTCTTGCGATTTCAGTAATGGTCGAATATTCTTAGCAATTTTTTGATAATCTTACTCATTATCATCTGCCTAGCCTTTTCCCAACTATATTGGGGTCGGCTTCCAGTCAAACCGGATTCATCTGAAAACAAATATATTACGTAAGCGGCTTCCTACCAAACACGGTACTTCTTGGCAAGACTGTCAAGAAGTACCGTGTACCGTCAGGTTTTCTCGCTTCTGACTATCCGTAACGACTGACAAATCACAGCCATGACCCACGGCTTAACGTGCTTTAAAAGGCACAGAGGAGTCTCGGCATGTTAAGATGGTCACCCATCCACAGACCAACCTCGGCAAACTTTGCTTAAAAATGTTTTTTTTTTTTATGTTGGGGGAAATCCTCATGGATTTCCTCCGCCCTGGGGCGGGCGGAGGGGTCTGTCAGACTCTTACTGAATAAAACCACCCCGGTATTCCATCTTCCACCTTCGCCATCCACCTTCCGTAATCCCTGGCTGGTGCCAGCCCGCCTCTGTGGGCCACCTCGCGTCAGCGGGGGGAGTGAGGTGTTTGACTCAATCTAACTGGCGAACTAAATAGGTTTTTATTCATCTTTGCGGTGAAAACTTGTGTTCAGTGAAATGTGAGGAACCAACCATCCACGAATATCGTAATAGCATCTTCAATGGCTGTTTACGCGGCAGTCGTTCCGTGTTATTTAGCTTAAACCTACGTCTATTGCAAACACTCAAGAAATAAGACCCTAAATACACAAACAAAAAACTACCCGCCGTTAAATCCAAACGGTTCCATTCCAATATTATATTTCAAAAATAAATTCCGCGTTCCAACTTCGATAATGTTCGTAATTCCGATGATAGCCGAACATGACGTATTGAGGGTCGTAACTTGCCGAAGTTACACGATCGTGCTGTGACGTAATGGCAGCCTTGGAACATTATTTTTTATCTGCAACTTCGGTTGTAAATCAAATAAAAAAAGTATTTCGTTCTTCCTGTGAACTGAATTCACTTACTCTTTTTGTTTATATGCACGAGTTATAGTTGTATAGTTTGGTTGGTTAGTTTTAGTTCAGATTCAGAGCCGCAGTGCGATTCTGGAAACTCGCACCGTGAAAGAAGTGAACACGAAGTGAGCTGTCAATCAACATCAATAAGATTTTACCAATAGAGACGTCATATTCACTATAAACAAATAAAAACATGGCCAAATTCAACATCCTCTAGCGTCGTTCGAATTTCCAATGGACACCACCGGGCGCTAAAATAGTATACACACACTCACAAACTTTCGCCTCTAAAATATTAGTGTGATATCATTCCAACGAAACCAAACTCATAAACGGGTACTGGTAAGTGGTACCTCATGAGCGTGAAGCTGGAATAGCCTCTCTTCTGCTCCATCTACACTGTTTCATATACTTTCAATACCATCAGTGTTTTCTATTCCACAGTAAACAACAGCAAATAATCTGCCTAGCCTGTTCCTAGCTAAATTGGACACGGTTTCCTGTGCAACCGGATGCAGCTAAATACCAGTATTTTACTCGGAGGGACTGCCTATATGATATCCACAACCCTGGAACTGGTTACCACGAATACCAAGGGGTGTCGTATTAACCAGTTAATGCAAGACTGGTAACACATAAACAACAGTAATCGTAGTAATTTACTAATATAAAAAAAAAACATGCTCTGGTCTACGTACGTACTATTAATGTTGCATTTGACTTTCAAAACAGCATCCGAATAACACACAATGGAGCGTATTACCAACCCGTGTGATTCGTACAAATCTCTGGTTGAAATGAAGGGATCTGTGCTGGGAGCACGGGATTACCCTACGACGCTCCGTGTCCACATGTCCTTGAGTGGGGAGGTAGCTGTGATTACAACTGCGTGACCGACGTGACTCTGGCGTTCTGTGCCACGTGAGCTACTTTCACTATAATATTGTGGAAGGATTGTAAAGGCTAGTACCTACCTATTACAAATTATAAGCTTCTTCTTAATAAGCAATAAATAATAAGCAATAGGTAGGTACAATATTACATGTGTTTTCGTAATACTATTCTTTAGAATTATTCTCTACAGTTTAGTATTTACGCTTTAATGAAATAATAATATCTTGGGACAACTCACACACGGTCATCCGATCCCAAACTAGGCAGAGCCTGTGCTATGGCAACCAGACAACTGATAAACATAGTTATATATACATTTCTAAATACATACATATTATAGACAAATCACATCCAGACACAAAACAATTGATCATGCTCATCACACAAAGATTTGTCCTGGGTGGAAATCGAACCTCCGGTTTAGCAGTCAGGGTCACTAACCAGTCGACCAACAGGCCAGTACAATGTACAATGTAAATTACAAAAAAAAATCTTTATTATATATATTTATTATATATATCATTACCTAACTGCTACTTTTATGTGATGTCTGCCACATCACATAAAAGTAGCAGTTAGGTAATGATAAGAAAAAAAAACATTTGAAAAAGCTTTAAGAATTACTTTCTTTTTGTATTCTCAACATATCTCCGCCCGCGTCTAATGAATATTTATTTTATTATATATCCACACCCACACCTAACCACACCACTGGAAAGTCACAGGAAAGCAAAACATGTAATTTCGTTTACTTAAATGTTTTATTTTCCATTTCCTCAAGCTATTTCGATTTAAAAACCAAACTGCTGAATCGATTTTTAATGAAATTTCTATGGTAGTCCCATAGAAATTTCATTAAAAAATGGACGTATATACTTTCACATGAAAGAAGAATTTTTCAAATCGGTTCATAAATGACGGAGTTATTAGGTAACAAACATTAAAAAAAAATACAACCGAATTGAGAACCTTCTCCTTTTTTGAAGTTGGTTAAAAAGGAATAGAAATATAAAGGTGATGCTTATTTCCAAAAAAATCTTTTCCAACATACTTGCAAAATATGAAAAAAGTGGACATAAAACAATAACATTTATTTAAAATCTTAAGTACCTTACAATTAATCACAAAGCAATCACTAAACCATCCAACTCAAAACATCAATCCATCGCATCGTTCCAAAACTGTCGTCGGTTGATCCTAGTTAGAACCCAGCACTGCACTTGTCTCCCGATTCTTTTATTAAAACCAGCTTCGAGATGCAAGTCGTTCGACTTCGGCGGGCGTTTCCGCCGGCTTCCATTAGGAGAAGCCGGATATTGGGGGCGATACGTGACCCACCCCGGAGACTCCTCGCGAATAACGCCTTCCATAGTAAAAGCTTTCGAAGATATATCTCAAATCGGTGCGGTTAATTCATTCTTTGTTTGAATGTTTTGGTTGATTGATAGAAATAGAAAAATTGTAAGGGTTCTGCCGGTTTATTCTGTCACCGTGTAAACTTAGGTGGAGTAAGCATGTAATGAGGTATCATTCCATTTGGCTGGCCTGTTGGTCGTGGGTTCGATTCCTACCCAGGACAAATCTTTGTGTGATGTGATGAGCATGATCATTTGTTCTGTGTCTGGGTGTAATTTGTCTATAATATGTATGTATTTAGAAATATATAAGTATGTTTATCAGTTGTCTGGTTGCTATAGCACAGGCTCTGCCTAGTTTGGGATCGGATGACCGTGTGTGAGTTGTCCCAAGATATAAAAAGATATAAAAAAGAAATCTTGTTCGTAAGGTTTGACAGCTCATTTAATGTTCACTTCACCTAAGCTTACACGGTGAGATGTTTATAGAATGGCTCTCTTTCGTCACGCATTAATAAGCCTCTATCTCTACGCTTTTCTTTTAAAACGTGAAAATTATATAACTATTTTGTCAACAAATGACAAAAAAACTGGTTAAGTGCGAGTTGGACTCACTTGTAAAGAAAGGGTTCCGGACGAATCTCATTTTTGTAACATCTTATGTTAACTCACTTCTTACAGGTTTACCTGTAATCTATAGGTAAAAATATTCATGCATTTTTATTAAAATTTTAGGCTTTCTAGTTTCGGATATAGGGGGTGGTGAAAAACTTTTAAAACTGTTTATTTTAAAATAATGTAAATAATAACATTAAAACCCTCATAAATATCCCTTTAATTTGATGTGTCATAGTGTACAGTTAAAAACTTTTTTTTAAATTTCAATTTTGGGACTGATATTTAGATAGATAGACCATACTAAAAATTATGTTTTTTATGTAACGCGACCGTGTTTAGGTTACAGAAGTTCATTTATGTGTACCAAATTTAAACAGAATCGGTCCAGTAGATTCGGAGAAAATTGGCTGTGACAGACGAACACCCAAGTGATTCTAAGAGGGTTCCGTTTTCACGCATGTTTGGAACCCCAAAAATCGTTTTTTAATACCGTTTATAGATAAATCACATTTTGTTTTATAATCGTTCTTACAACGATGATAATTTTAAGTACAATGCCACAAGCAACACTTTATGCCAGTCAACCTTAGGGTTAGCAAGAAACACGATATTGTATTACTTATTTTTTTATATTTTACGAAATCGGGAAAAATACTTGGCATGAATTGGGCTCTAGCAGTCTAAAATATGCTGGAGAAAAAAATACTCTCTCCTGAAATACTAACTTCTGATGAAACAAAATCTTCCCGTAGTTTTTGGTTCACGAAAAGTTGACACGTATTTTACCAATAGCGAAATACGAGGAAAAACTAAATTCTTGAAATTCGACCAAAGAATTCAAAGAAATACGTACATCCAATAAATGTTCGCTTTGGTAGAATCTCTCGCTTCTTTTTAAATTTTGGTTTTTACTGCAAAGTTACAGCTTTCAGGAGGAGCCGACATGCTGTATTTCTACAAATCTAGATTTTATAAGAACCGTAAAATGTCATAGTGGCAATATTGAAGAATTTGGCGTGGAACCTTGCAAATTGGTACGACAAATGTGTTGAGTTTTTATACATATCACGCGAATAGCTGGACCAATTCTGATATATTTTTTTTTTGTGTTTTTATTGTCAGGAGAAGGTTCTTATGAAAGAAAATTTTGAAAAAAACAAATAACATCCGGGCGAAGCCGGGGCCACTAGTTGAAGTATATTTTTTACTATATTATGACTTTGAAATTAGTTATATAAAATTATTTTTGATTCATATAAATGCTTGTCCACATATTTCATTCAGTTTTAAGATAACTAGGTAATAATAAAAAATGGTAATTTTTTTATTAGGAGCGAGAAGACTCATCGGACATTTAGGACTGTAATTCTAAACAAAGTATTAAAATAAAAGTGTTAACAAATAAATATAAATTGTTAATTTACATTAAACGAACTATAATATGTACAAGTAACAACGAAATACTTAAACAACTAGACTAATAATCGTGAAATTATGTACAAACGCGTGTAAAAACATAATAAATCATTGGGCATCAAAAAATTCAAAACAAATTAAAAAAACCTTCTATAACTTCAGGGCACAGTGAAAAATCTGCTAAAACAATGTACCTACACAAAATCAAGGTAAGAAGAAAGCGACAATGTACACAAAATCAAGGTAAATAGAAGCCCTCACAAACCTTCAAAATCCTAATATGTTTTCTCCAAACCAAACAAAACAGAACCCAATAAGACTCCCTGCCCCAACATCCACACACTCACAAAAAGCCCATCCGTCTACTCCATTAACAAGAAATGCATTCACCAGCCTGCATGGTTTATTTGTTCCTCTCCTAGTGTTCCGATGTTCCACCACCTTCGAACCGGGACAGGCCAGCGTCCCGATGTGTTCGCCTTTTGACGTCCTTACCCCGAAGCTCTGAAGACACAAAGGCTGCCGCGGGAGCACTCACACTGATTGTATCTGGAACGTGTCTTTGTTAACGTCCTGGTTCAAGAAGCAGGATGGGTCCGAAGGTTCAGGGGACTACAGCTACGCATTACAAAGTAGTGGTGGCCATCACAGATTGTGGTTATAAAAAGAAATAACTGAGATCCTATTTATATTGCTGTTGTATCTGAATGTGTTTCACAACTCTGAGAACCTGATTCAAGGTTTCTGTATACACACCATCTTCTACTTTTTCAATGTTTTAAAACAAAACAGAAAAAAAAATGAAATTATCTGTCGCAAGTTAAACTGGAATCTCTTCAGCGTTGGTTAACTGGACTATTCCTGATAGGCCACAGTCAGCACAAAAAAACGAGCGAGTCTTACAGTAGTCGCATAGGATGTGTGACATCTGACGTCTCACCTTGGTAAAAAGCAACATTAACATTAGACGTACCAACTGGCAGCCAACTCGACCAATCAAATGACTTCTTCCGCTCTGGGTGGAGCGGAAGGGCGTGTCAGACTTTTACTGACTAAAATCCAGCCGTGTTCTTTCTAAAGCCCTTTGCCTTCCAGGGCCGCGGTGACTCTTTCGAATAAATTCCGCAACCCTGGCAGAGCCAACTCGACCACTGCGCGCGCTCATTGGTCAAATCGAATAGCGCGCGCTTCCTGTTACACACTTCCGTCCCATTTCACGAAATCACTCCCACATATTGTAGGAAAGCGAGAGGAAAGACGTTACACATGAATAAAAAAAATTAAAACAATCTATAACGTAAGTAGTCCTTATCTTAGTCCTCATCTTTTTTTGTTGGTGTCCTTTAGGTAGCAAAAAAGTGAACTGGAAATATGTGTAAGGGATGAGCCCCATAAACATATTTCCAGCTTACTTTATCTTCTGTCTTCTCCAGCCAATCTGTCAAGAACGAGGCCAAATCAT
Organism: Mamestra brassicae; assembly: GCA_905163435.1. Classification (NCBI taxonomy): domain Eukaryota; kingdom Metazoa; phylum Arthropoda; class Insecta; order Lepidoptera; family Noctuidae; genus Mamestra; species Mamestra brassicae. The sequence goes on along the minus strand of LR990997.1, from coordinate 19,042,169 downwards.
CACACGAGTTTTTTTACAGTGTTTTGAGGCCTATCTGGGTTATGACGTTTGTCTTCAGGTCCCCACCACATGACAAAACTAGGCTTCTGCACTTTCTTCTGTAGTGTAATCACCGTCAGTGTTAGCTTCAGTGCCTTAGTGGCAGTGCCGGCGTGTTTGGCCATACAATTCACTTAGCTCTCAAATAACTTTATGCGGGCCACACTCGATAGAATGCGCTTTGCTTTTGGTAGCCGTTCATTTGGATTTGATGAAGAAAATGTGATTTTCTTTTTCAAGCTTTGTCTACTTATAAGTCTGTTGTGGTCAGAGTATACTTTATTGTAGGACTAGCTTTTGCCCTCGGCTTCGCCCGCGAGAAAAGCGCTTTTTTTGCACGGAACCCCCATCCTTTTTCCTAAGTTACTTCTTATTACATCAGCTATCTGCCAGTGAATAATCTATAGGTACTCATAATAAATCTAAAAAGTTTGTTTGTGGAACTACCAGTTGTATTTGGAAATTCTTTTTGTATTTTTTTTTAATGTTCAAAATATATCGCAGAGTATCGCGTGATAGCCATATTTATGAGAAATGCTATAGGCTATACGGGAACGAAAAATTCCTACGGGAACGGGAAAAAACGAAGTCGCGGGCAAAAGCTAGTCCCATATAAATCGCAGACTAGCCGGAACAAGCAGACCGACAGACAGAGAAAACATGTAAAATAGTTTATTTTTTAAAACTATTGTGTATTGAAAGTATACACAATAGTTATAAAAAATAAACTATTTACTATTACCAGTAGTATAAATAAATTACTATTCTAAATGCGAAAGTTTGGATGAATGTTTGTTACTCAATGACACCAGAACGGCTGAACGGATCTAGATGAAATTTGGCTCAGAGATAGATTATAGTCCGGAAAAGCACATTGGCTACTTTTTATTCTGGGTGTCGGGTCTTCAGAAAATTCCCGACATTCACGCAGGCGAACCCCTTTATAGAAGCTAATACTGTAAAATGCATGTAGTGACACAGATAGAAACCCCATTTTTAATGGGACTAATAGCATTTTGCCAACAGCCCTGAGTGGATTAGCCATGTTTAAAAATTCTTGGAAAACTCGTACTGGCACAAAAGCACATCAGCAAAGATTTTTCGACTTTCCAAATCCAGGATTTCCTTTTAACACCGTTCTACGAATATGCGCTTAATATCCTCTTAAACAACACACATTCGGGCTTAATTCTCGACTGAATGTTTCTATCCCGTCTTTAAATACTGGCATTAGTGTGTTCCACAGGAATATATTACGCGTGCAGCGCTGCAGCGGACTAAATGGTCTAAGATCCCGGAGACGCCACACCTTACTTATTTTGTCATTAACAAAATATGTGGGATATAGTCCTCCTGACCGATTTTGGCCATGGCCGCCATGGCCAAAATCGGAGGAATCAGGAGGACTATATAATTCCTATTGGAAAAACTGAATTACACTTTTTTACCCGACCTGGGAATCGAACCCAGGACTCCACGCTAGGCAGTCGCGCTTGCAACCGCGAGACCAACGAAGCACGGTAACGAAGCGGACATACCTACGCATAATCGGTACCTAGCTAGCAGATACCTGCTTGGGCCGATGGCCAAACTACATAAAACCAAAACTCTGATTGCTTATTTTTATGTAATAATAATAATATCGTTTATTTGCATGAAATATGGTGCTTACAGATCTTAAAATACATTATATATAGTACTGCATATTCCGCCTACTAAATTCAGCATGCAAATTTAGATTGTGACATAATTGTTATGAATCCAATAATAATCGTAATAATTCAAATATGTCACGATAGGAAAATGTCAAGAATTCAAATACAAATGTCAAACTATGAATATTAAAAATGTCAAACTATAAAAATTACTAATGTCAACTCTAAAAAATACTAAAATTAGAACTACAAAGGTTACAATGTTCAATCAAAATAAGCATACAGGAATGTCAAAGTTAATTCAATTACATTATTCATGTCTGTAATAAATTCCTCTAAATATTATAATTCATAAATTCATTAATCGAATAGAAACAGTTTTCAATAAGCCATGTTCGGAGTCTTTTTTTAAATAGATTTGTAGGCAGTTCTCTAATTATCTTAGGTATCTTATTATATATCTTTATTGCCATTCGACTGGTGTTTTTATGGCAAAATGCTGTTCTACACCTAGGCATAGCCAATCTGGTTGGATCCCTTGAGTGTTTACCTATTTTATACATGTTTACACTATCGGCTTTACAAAATAGGTTAGGGTGTTTTTTTACAAACACTCCCATTTACAATATATATAAGCATGCCAGTGATAATAATTTATGCTCTTTTTATATATGTAGGTATGTTTTACAGAATATTGTTAAATTATTATTAATAAAATTATATGTTAACGGCTGATTAGTTATTGCAATAGCCTTAAGAGCTGGTGCTACCTCGAGTGGGATCCTGTTTGGAGGTTGAATTTTGGGCATAGTTTATTTACTAGGAGTAAATAAGGAACACTAAAGTCTGCCAGGATTTCGGAGGATGCAAAACTACATCCTACTGTTACTATGAATACTATTAAATACGTTTTATACATCCCTAAAAAATAATTGGCCGTCGGCCCAAGATAGCAGATATGCAAGATATGCGTAGGTTAAAAGAACATACTGACACTACCTTATCCCACATATTTTGTTCGTCAAAGATTCAAGATTTAATTTGAAATAAACCATGTAAAAGGCACTTTTGAATAGTCGAGATCAGTCAGTCAGAAACATGACCTATTTGCACGTTCCAAAGCGTAGATCTCTATGGAGATAAATGTGCAAGATACTCCACGGACATTCTTTTAAATCATTTGATTTATTGCAAAAATAGTGAGAAGATAAGTAAAGTCTGAACCCTAAAAGGACATACTGTTCTTATTGGTGATGTTCTCAAAATAGGTCAGGCGCGTAGTTACCACAACGGTCGTGCTTGTATATATATCCAGGGGCCCTACTTACACATGTGTTAGCGACGCGCTCTTATAATAGTTATAGCTTTAAAAAAAGAACAAGGAAATGTAAATAACGTAGTATAGTCTTCTAATAAGTAACATCCCTAGTTAAGAGACGGGACACACTGATATGCTTGTCACACCGTGGTGTCACAGTCTGCCACCGAACGCGAATCAATGCGCACACTCGATATTAAATTTTTTGCGCACGCGGCCATCTTGTTCTGTTTCGAAAACTTAATAAACGTTTTTCGTTGCAACAAACCCATTAGTTCCTGCAGCACCATCCCTAACAACGTGCCAATGCCATCGTAATTCCGTTTTGAAAAAGGGATAGTGCTTTGTGTCTTTTATAATTCCGTCTCTCTCCCCCACTGGAATCATGATGGTTTTAAGATGACAAATAGTAATTGACGGACGGCCTCTGAAAATTTTACCTTTCATTATTTGTCGTGCGTTGAGAAAACTATTGATGATACATAAAAATAATGTACTACATAATTAAAATACTCATTATTACCTATAAAAAATCCGCAAGACTATATGTCTAACTATTATGGTTAAGTCACAATGAACGCTTTTTGTTAAAATTATTCAATCAAAGCCCAGTTGGAAAGAAAAAGTGGTGATTTTGATATCAAAACATTCACTTAATGGTTCGATAACTAAGATTGATTACAAATGTAAATTACACTTTAAATAATTCAAATCAGACCTTTCGTTTAAAAGTTAGGTGGAAAATAAAATGCTCGAAGTAAGAAAAATTTTGCGGTTTGAGCGAACTGGGGAGAATCTTAATGCTTGGTCCGATGAAGTTGAAACACGGCATTAATCATTTGTGTAAAAAATACGAATAACAATTTTTTTTTTAATAAACCTCTTAAGCGGCGAAAAGGGGTGATGAAGTGTTTAGGGGAGTACTTAATTTTCCAAAACTAATCTTTAAAAAGGGTCAGACGGGGCGTTGAAGTTTGTGGAGTACCTACTAAATCCGCCCAGACAAAGTCGCGGGCGATGTGCTAGTAGTTTATAATATTAACAATAAACTTAAAAAAAGTAATTAAATTCATTGGTTAATTGAATCGATTAAAAAACCAAAAATATATAAGACATGAAATATGTTTGTAATCGTGGAATATAACATACTTACTCCTTTCTGTTCATCCCCATGAAATAAAAGGAGTGAGTTTATGTATATCTGATAGTTCATCTTAACCAAATTCATAATGAACTAATTACATAACTCAGCCCCAAACAGTATTGCACACATATTACGCCAGTTTATCAAATTATAATTAAAAGATAAGAATCAAGTAGAGACGCGAAAACGAGTAACCATTTCCACAGCTTAAGTACTGAAACTTAGTATAAATTATACAAAGGAGCCCCTGTTGCTACCTGTGGCCTTATTAATTGTGTCAAAAATAAGGTTTCTATAAGTGGCAATCTTCTGCAATATAGCGAATATAAATAGGTACTAACTACCAATAATAATACTTTACTTAACGAATTTCGGTCATGAGGTATCATAGCGCAGAGGTGCGTGCTCCCCTAATCCTTCACTCTCTGAAACCAATGAGACGAAAATCCGACACGACCACGGACGTGAGCTTCCCGAGCCACGACGTAGTAACCCAAATAACACTTTGCCCGATCTGTAACCAAATCCAGGACCACGTTCAGTAACTACGCTCACAACCAGAAACCAATAGTAATTTTCCTATTATCAATGGCTCGGCTTACCAACACTTTATTTAGGTCACTATCTTCTGCCACCTTCTTCACCCGCGTGAATATTAGAAAATATCTCAAGGAAACATACTCCAGAAACATATTCCAGACTATAAATAATTTATCTTTGTGACATTTTATCCACATTTGCTCAACTGTTCCAGCGTGGTTGATTAATAAACATAGATACAAACTTTCGCATTTATAATAGTAGCAAGATAATTAATATAATAATTCATTTATTGGCACACACAAGTTATAACACATAAACAATTCACACAAATAAAAGTAACATAAAATGTACAGGAAATGCAACAAAAATGACCATGGTCCCCAAACTAGGCACAACCTGTTTCTTGCTGGCCCAGGATTATTGAATAAGCAGATTGAATTTATGTGTGACAGCACAATGTTACCTACTTTTAAAACATGTCAAAAATTAAGAGTAAAATAATTACAATCAGAAACAATAAAAACTAATTTTAATAAAAGATAAAAGGTATAGGTCAATGGCCTTAACCATAGAAATATAAAAATCTATGGTTTAAAATATTCTACATATTTTTTAAATAAGATTGTATACGCTGACAAAGCCAAAATACTAGAAGCCATTTTTAAACAATTAAGGGAACAATAAATTCTGATAAATAGCTACGTATATCTACGTTTACTTGTAAAAAGCATCTTTATAAATTGAACAAAAGGTCGCTGAACAAAAACGTGTTTGATAAAAGACATATTTTCTAAGCCTAACTCCCAGAGGCGCGGAGATATTATCATATTTTGTACAAATATAAACAAAACTGCCCTCTTGGGCTATATCCTATGAAAAAGTAAATTGGCGTTGCGGACCAGGGCTATACAACAGTTCGGAAAATGGTTGTGAAAGCACTTTTTGATTATCATCGGAATTTGTGGGAGTCGACTGGGAGATGAGACATGCCATAACCGCTTGAAGGTTAAACTCTAAGGGACTTCAGAGCGGACAGGGCGCCCGGCCAGGGCGCTGACAATATAAAATGTATGAAGTCAAGAGAACGAAATATACTTAGCGTCGCGGCCGCGCGGACTGATGCCATACATTTTCGTCACAGCGCCCTGCCCGCGCGCCCTGTCCACTTTGTATATCAAGTCCCTTAGAGTTTTAAAAAGCCAATCCTTTGAAAATCAAAAGTCACTCATTCAAACTATGCTGAGAATCAGTTTTTTACATGAACATCATTCATTTACATGAACGTCATTCATTTACATGAACGTCATTCATTTACATGAACGTCATTCATTTACATGAACGTCATTCATTTACATGAACGTCATTCATTTACATGAACGTCATTCATACACATGAATATTCGTGTGTTTTATTTTAGCAGCGAAGAAGAAGTAGCATAAAAAGCTCCTCAGCTGTCTGTTAAGTTGAAGAACTTAACATAACATCTATTCAGATGTTTTTTAAACAATCACACCACAACTTAAACAGTTTGACTTGATTGAAACTTGGTTCACTAATTTCATGCCTTTAAAAAAGGGGGGATGGTTCATTATATTATATAATTATTTTAAGATTGTATTAGTGAATAATTTATGGCTTTGTACACAGAAGCACTAAATGTGTTAAAGAATTAATTTAGGTATGCTCGTTTTAACGACGGCCATAAATTAAATATCTCATAGCATAGACGTATTCTTATCATCCTCGCGCTGCGGGCGGAGCTTATAATTAAGTTTGAAAAAATGAGAATATGTTTAAAATACATGCTCATTTAAGTAATATAATATTATGTACTATGTGGAGACATCGATACGACAATCAATGAAAACACTGGCAATACTAGTTCCCGGGAATATTTTTAATTTATTATAAATCCTGTCACCGAAATTAAAAATAAACTTTCCAATAACATAAAACGTCAATAAAACTCAACTAGTCACGGATAGTGACTACTATTCTGACGAAATTTTGCAAGCAGTCTGTTGCAGTTAGTGACATGAAATCTGTGATAAAAGACAACATATTCGCATGAACAAGTATTGCCAGTGTTTTGATTTATTGTTGTATCGTCGTCTCCACCCTGTATAATTAAATAATTGTGCATGTACATACTCTCCACAGGAGAGTTCAGTTCACAGTTCGAGTTAGTTCGGGCTATGTCGGTAACCTTGGATAGGTTACCGAAATAGCCCGGAGAAACGCCAAACTTAAATGGCAGTGGGGAGATACCGATAGGGTTGAAAGGTACTTGAGTTGCGACTGTGTACCGAAACATACAGAGGCAGAAACATACAACAAGGCCTCCCAAATGATGGACCGATAACTTAGTGAAGGCCGCCGGAAACCGTTGGATAGGAGACGCAAAGAACCGAACGATGTGGTGACGCCTATGTCCCAAACTGGTTGAAATGATGAGTTATGTAACTTAGTGAAGGAAGTCGGAAACCGTTGGATGGGAGACGCACAGAAACAAACGATGTGGTGACGCTCTTTGGGGAGGCCTATGTCCCAAAGTGGCTGAAATTATGAGTTATGTTCATAAAAAATATTCATTATCAGGTATGTAATTAAAAAAGATGGTTCCCAAAAAGGCAAGCTCACAATTTTTAAACAGTTATACCTGATACTTCAGAATCCATTGATACCAATAATTCACGTTCAGAGAATGTCCGTATCCTTTACATACAACATCGGAGTATTTCAATAAATAATGAGGAATCTGAATTGAAGTACTTTTTTCCGATCATTACGAAAAAATGAGAAATACGCCATTCAGATGCAGAAGTCAGATTTAAAGCGACCGATCGGATTCATTATTTATTTGTAGAGTCACTGATCGAAAAGAAGGGCAGACTGGATTAAATTACTGCCTGTATGGTTTAATCAAAAGATTTCTCGTCTCTGAGAATTGTAAGCAGATTTATATTGGACTGCCTTTGAAGCATCAAGTGCGGTATTGGACTGAGAAATAAATAATCTAAAAAAATATATACAACCGACTTCCAAATAAAACAAAACACTACAAAGTATAAAATAACTTTAATTTCGGAAGTCGGTGTTTTTGGTTGTTGCCGGCTTCCGAAAAAAAGTTATTTTATGCTTTATAGTGCTTTTTATTTGGAAGTCGGTTGTATTTTTTGGAAAAAAGTTTTTGTTTTTCACTTTTTAGTGGTCCCCACAACTAAATTGATATTATTTCCATAACGAGTGGTTGCGCAACGTGCCGGTAACGAGTTACTTCTGGGCCTTCGCAGTCAAAGTCCAGATCAGCTCATTGTTAAAAATCTACTTTGCTTTGGGATTGACATCAACCTACCAAGTCACTTAACTAGATTTTATTGATTTTAAGTTGATGAGGTTACTGGTTTATCTTTGTAGTTCAACGTCCAATGCATATAGTTATAACTGAACCCAACGCAAAAATAATCATCAAGATTGGTAGATAATAATAATAGAAAAACATGGAAATTAAGGTTGACTTGTATGCATCTTCGTACTCCTTCACAGCGTACCGGCGTGATATTATATTCTGAACTGTAATAAAAAATAAACAAACATGCGATTGCAGTAATCCAGGGAGATTTGCTATCATTTACTGAAGAGTTACATTGCCTATCTCCGAAGTTCTTCATCAGATCTTCACCACTATTGGCGGAGAAATCGATGAAAAAAAAAAAAAACAGTCAAAAGTCAAAAACGTTTATTTCAATTAGGCCATTAAACGGCACTTTTGAACGTCAGCATTTACAGTTCAGTAAAATATATTAATAAAGTGACTCTACTGTCCATTCGGAAAGGTAGATTCTTATGGAGAAGAACGGACAAGAAACTCCATAGTTACTCTTTTCAAATAATGATTTACAAAATTTGGTATACAAAAATTAATTTAATATTATGTGTGAGTCGAACATAGAACCTCCTCATTATTGAAGTCGTTTAAAAATTTACTATCTTAACACTCTCCCTGCCAGCAATATATTAGGGTTTTAGAGTCCAGCAGGCCATGGAGTACGCGGGTGGCCCCCAATGTAATGTATCTTGACAGGCTGTGACCTAAATTGCAAAATCATTCCAGCAAGCCATGGGATCCGCCGGCGGTATCCATCAAAATTAAAACAGCAGGCCGTGGGACCCGCATTGACCCCCCAAATTCAAACATTTTTCCTACCTTCTGGCTTGCAGATAGAAAAAATCTAACTGTACTATCGGCCTCTGAGAAAAATATCCTATAAGTTGAAAAAAAAAAAAAAATTATAGCATTTGTTGACTACTTATGAGACTGGTAAAAATGAAAATGAAATTGTTTTAAATCAGTCTATATTTACTCCTTTATAATAATTATTACTGTTTGCAAATCAACAAGTACAAAAAAACATTATTTTTTAGTATAAATATTGGCAAAACAAGGCGCGCAAACGCTGGGTTGTGTAGGACACATAAGGCAAACAGTGTTAGTCTTCTTAGTAAATTTCTTTGCTTCCAGACTTGATTTTCCTAGTGTCCTTGAGAATCGGCACTGACGACGGTGTTGTCACAACTACTCGACGATTCATCACTAGTATCGCAAAGGGAGCTGTCTGACTCTGGCATGTAATTAGGATCGAAATCCGAGTCGTCTGACATGTTAACTCACGTAATATTATGCACGGACGCGTAATTGCAACAAAAGCGCGGGAAAATGCGCTAACAGCAGGCCACGGGTCCTGCCGGCGGCATACTGACGATTTGTATGATTGGCGTGCAGTAATAAATCATAACAAAATAGGGATGGCCTTAGAAATAAGTTAATTTGAGGGCGGCCGGCAGACCCCGTGGCCTCCCAGTCAAGTTTCTAGAAAATAGACCTGGCGTCCCGTATAAAATATGTTGGGACCCGCCAGCGGACCCCATGGCAGGGAGAGTGTTAAACAAAGAGACATAACTACTAAGCGATCAATATCTTTCTATCCATACATTTTCTTATACATTTGTTTATATGAACATTTAACACAGAATGTGGGATTCTGTTAATAATGCAGCACACTGTTGGTAGCCTCGCACTTTATCCAGCTCAACTTTTCACCACAAGTCACCCAAAAAGTATCTAAAATAAAATGGGACTAGACCAAACAGGTCTGCCGGATATCAATATTGGTCCCAAAAAATTTACAGCAATATCGCGGCAGACGCAGGCAAACTTGACGCCTATCGAGTAATTGGCCCATGCAAGAGTTAACCGGTATGCTTTTGGAGCTAGGAGGTATGGAAGGAAGAAAGGGAAGCCTGTCCCCTGCATTAGGGCAAAAAAGGTTAAAAAAACATCAACAACAATAAAATAATTAATCTGTCCTCATCGTGTCCAAACGAAAACATATTTACAAATCATTCTTCGTTTTGTACAACAGAAACTCCACAAAAGAGACACAAAACGATTCTTCAGCCAGTACATGATAAACCAAACATACAAAGTCAAGTCCAAAACACATTGTATCAAATCTGATGCCTTTACAGCACCACAATAGAGTGACGGCTCCCTCCCTCACAAAGACCTTTGTCCTTTTAAAACAGACATTGACTTACACATCGCTTGACGTCCTCTGACTTTGGCTGACGTCGCGTGTGACGCCGGTGTGATACCGCCCTTAATCCTGTGTGCCAACGCTATGATCCCTCGGAAAAATAAATGGGAAATAAGTTAAACGTGACTTGGCTTAAAGTAACATGACGTCACGAATCTGTGTGGACACGGGGATACGGGTCGATTGCTGGGGGGAGCAAAAAGTTTTATTTTTGGGACGGTGAGGACTCATTCAGGTTGAGGACTTGGGTGCTTTTTTTGTTGGAGGAAAGGCACTCTAGGCACTGCGCGTTATTTTATTATGAGTTACTGGGATGGCAACAATGTTCATATCAAATCAATCAATATCAAAGTCAAAGTCAAAACGTTTATTTCAATCAGGCCATTAAACGGCACTTTTGAACGTCATCATTTACAGTTCAGTAAAATTATAGTATTAAATTAATTCAAGTGACTCTTCTGTCTATTCGGAAAGGAAGCAATCAATCAATGTTCTGTATGGTGTCGGTCGTAAAAGAATAGCACCATCCCATCACTTCCCGTGGCTGTCGTAAGAGGCGATTAAGGGACTCACCAGAGGATGGATTCTCTGTGTATTGTAACAGCTACACTGCGATCGCCGACCCGCCTGCCAAGAGTGGCGATTATGACAAAAAATATGAAACTCTAGTTTGTTCACTTATCCGTATAGATTTTCCGTATCAGAATAGCGTTACTAGTAAATCTCTCATTGAAGAACATGTACATTTGTACAAACACTACGCGCAGGAATCGGTAAGCGTAGTAACAAAAACTTGAATACCGTAATTTTGAAGCTGAGCTCAGCACTGTACACATTCTATCCTACTTCCTACTAATATCATAAAAATGTGAAAGTTTGTGAGGATGGATGCACGTATGTTAGTTACTGTCTCACTCTTATCATTAGAAAACCAGCGTCAGACAGCATCAGTCTGTCTGACATATCGCCGAAATGGACCTTTTTAGTGCAGCCGTGAGACACACTTGGTTCTTAACATACCTACATTTCTTTTTTTAAAATTTTAGTATTTCTATGTACCGTGCGTGTTTCATGTAAGAGCTAAATAAATTTAATTACTTCTTTCTTTTAAGATATTAAACTGTAGCGTACAAAAATTACACGTAGACTATTTTTTTTTAAGGGACGGAAGTACTAGTTGAAAGGAGACCCAATCCAATCTCCTTTAAGCCACCAACGATATTCCTTGTTATCCACATCAATTCTTCAAGTCGACTATTTGACTTTTTACTGTAAATATTTAAAGTAATTATCAACTATAATCTAAGGATAGTGTAACAATTTCTTACAGGTTAGCACCGCATGCCCCATTGACTTGAAGAATTGAATAAATAAAACAACTATAACGGTCCTTAGGAAGATTTGTAAAAATACATCATACGTCATAGGTAGATAGATACTCCTCCAAGCAAATATATCTACAACATTCACATTTCAGCGGCAAAATCACTTCTCTAGCACAATGAATAATATTAGGACAGAATATATGTTCCCTGGCCGTGGATATTATCTGGGCACGGATCGTACTAGATAGACGAATTCGGAACGTAGCCCGAATATATTTCATCGTAGTCATAATAATATTATTCTCCGATTTTTTTTTTAACACGTATTTACTGACAATGGATGGATTAACTGGACCAATAGCCATTTATGTACACAAATATGTATTTGGTATTTGTATTTCAAATACTTTATAAAAATGTAATTTGTCATTGGTATTTGAAATAAATGACACTGAGGTATTTTGTAGTTAGTATTTCAAATAATTTCAAAATACATTTGAACATATATACATTTACCAATCTTATTAATGGGTGCGTTCTGAAGTAAACAGCACTCGATAGCTATCGTAAGCAAACAGGCTAGCCTAACCTAACAACACCTGACAGTATTTTGTCATTAATATTTTGCATTTTAAATAAAATAGTTAAAATAGTGTAAATTATATTTTAAATAAGTACACCGGTTAAAAGTATTTCGTATTTTAAATACAATTCGAAATAGTATTTTGTAATTTGTATTTTAATTAAAGCAAAGCATGTATTTCTGCAAACAGGAAACAAGTATTACATTTAAATGGTTCAAAATAATAAATATTTATTTATTATATAGATACTTTATTGTACACCTCATAATAACAGGACAATTAATCATAAAAAAGTTTAAAATGGGCGTTCATAGCGCACAAGGCAATTAAAGTAGATTAATATTATTAAAAATACACCATGTATGTGAAAGTAGTATTTTTTCACATTGAAATCTAAAATAAATTCTAAAACATACCATTCAGCCATTGACAAATTAAATTTTTTTTTTTTTTTTTTTTTTTTTATTTAATATGGGTTTGCTCTTGACTCTAGTCTAGGTCATAGATGACAGAGACAAAGTCGACGATGGAGCGAGCCTACCCAGAAGAAGCCTGTTCACTCTAATTTTGAAGAGATTAGGGTTGTATGCGTTCGGAAACACAGACGCAGGCAGAGAGTTCCACTCCTTTGCTGTGCGCATTATAAAAGACGTTTGGAAACGTTTAGTGCGAAACAGAACCGACCCCAAAATAAAACCAGTTCAATGCTAACACACGTATCACCACGGAATCCCTTGAAAATTTTCTTCCACAGATAATGCTAATGGATTTCCTTCAATTTTTCCCTTTATCCGTGATGGGAGCTAATGAAGGCGAGGCAAGCCTACAATCCAAACCTTCGTAAACATATACAACACATATCCTACCTTAGTACAATGTTATAAAGTTGAGAGTTGCTTGAGATTTTCTGACACGTAGACACACTTAATTTTTCTTGCTCAGCATGACTCCGTGGAGTTTGTCAGTAACACCATTGTTGTCGTAAGATAATGTTGGGACAAATATTGTACAGAGATTTTGTGCTAATTAGGTAAGTATTCAAAGGAGCTAATGAATTAATGTATCACTTTTAGAATTTATGCAACCGCCCCTTATCCTTTTGACCGCCCCGGTCGGCTATAGGCGACAAAAAGTACGGCGAATTTGCGGCTTGGCGTCGGGGGCACACCGATGCGTTTATGTTCTAGCGTTCAAAAGGTTAAGACGTCCTACTGACCAATAGTTTTACACCCGAAGGTCAATCCAGTCGAGGGGAGGTGGTCTTGACTAATTGGTTGAAGGTTCCTTAAAAATACGGACACGCACTCTGGTTTAAAGTCCATACCTAAATTAAAGGTAATCTTATTTTTCTGCCCTGTCAAATCAACAAAACCAAAAGCACACAAATTCAACTTCGATCTAAAAATAACCCACTTCATAGTCGTAAAAAATAGCACTTTGCTTTGTAATTAATGATTTTAACGGCCAACCAACTATTGACTTCAAACAAATTGAAACGGTCCGGGCGGATGATGATGGCGTCGTGATGGTGCAAAGGAGGAAGCGCCGTCAGAGTAGCTGTAAGAACCTCCTATGGAGTAAATTTTTGCATGCTGCAAAGCCGAATACCCCAGTGTATATTTCCCATCTCCACTACACTGCTGACGCGGAAGACACTGTGAAGTACATGCACCAGAGGCTGAAGAATGCGCCGAGAGTGCAGCTGCTGGAGTCGCATCGCAATGTCAACTTTAAGGCGTTGTTTGTGGTGCGCATATCAACATGCCACCTGCATCAGGTGATGGGAGTAATTTTTGGCCACAGGATGTGGTATTTCGCCGGCACGCACAGACAGTGATACCATCATGGTTTTAAGTTTTATTAAATAACACAATTATTATTATATGTATAACTAGGTTTAGGTATTTATCTATGGGCCTTTATAACCTGAAAATAAATGTTTTATTCATTTTTTTTTTACTTATATCTTATTTTCCAAATATTACTTAAAAATACAAAAAAAATAAAAAATATTATTATCATATTGAAATTTTCTAGTCTTTAAAACAATCAGTCAAGGTTATACGTGGCTCCCAAGTTCCTAGTTCTACACGTACGCAGAACCCTAAAAAGGGATCCTTCCAGGCCCCGTGCCCTTGGCCGTGACTTATCGAGTGACTTATCGAGAGGCGGCATAGTCGGGTCGACCCCGAACTTATTTGATGACGTTATGGCTTTCCACTTCGATCCCAGTGAGCGGACTTGGCAGTTTATAGTACTACTGATGAATTATTGGCGGTTTTTATGTTCGGATACTGAACGTTTGTCTTTTTTGATAGTTGTTATTAGGCTTATATGGAAAAGAGATAGGAAAAGAAAACCAGTCAAGTGCGAGTCGAGCTTGTGCGCAAAGAGTTCCGAACGAATCATATATTTTTATATACCACTAGTTTTTTCCCGCGACTCCGTGTACTGTACGCGGCTATCCCATTTGTCACGTTCCCGTAGGAATTTCGGGACGAATTATATACCTAAATTTTTCTCATGAATAACTCAATTCAGTCTTACTATAACATTTATCTATGACCTGTATATTTAACACCTTAAAAAAACTGATTCACATTGGTACCCTTCAACACAAGGTTTAGTTGAAAACCAGCATCATGGAACTCCTAGTTGTCTGGCATTTTGCTGAACTGGATCCATTTGGCGCAGCCGCGGGGCACACAATATAATTGTTTATAATTAAGTTTCCTTTTATTTGTACTTATATTGTGTGTATCTGTGTGTGCTAAATAATAAACTTTTCTTTCTTTATGTCATTCCAAAAACCGCATGAAAATCCCTTCAGTAGTTTCTGAGTTTATTGCGAATAGACAGACAGACGCGGCGGGGGACTTTGTTTTATAATATAATATAATATATCCTGGGACAACTCACACACGGTCATCCGATCCCAAACTAGGCAGAGCCTGTGCTATGGCAACCAGACAACTGATAAACATACTTATATATTTCTAAATACATACATATTATACACAAATTACACCCAGACACAGAACAAATGATCATGCTCATCACACAAAGATTTGTCCTGGGTGGGAATCGAACCCACGACCTCCGGTTTAGCAGTCAGGGTCACTAACCACTCGACCAACAGGCCAGTCAAAATATTAAGTGTCTATAAGGTTAAACTATGTCTGTATAAGTTTCGGAGTCTACCTTATTTCCGAAACTACTAAAGAATATAATAATAGAAATAGACAATTTAATAATCGATCTATTGTAGTTAAGAATCTTCTTTTCCGAATTGGTTTCAACAATAAGGTATAACATTCAATCGCTAAACAAAACCAGGTCAGAATGATATCAATTAATTGATCTGCTCGCAGGTGCCCGCCAGCTGATTGTTCAGAAATTGAAGAGAACTGGGTACAATCCGTTTCAATTATTTACGACCTACATATTCTAGCGACTACTTTCACTTGGATAGTACTTATTTTAAGCTAAAATATAGGTGAGCACATAAGGAAAATCTTTGATTGGCAAACGAAAATGTAACACGTCAGATAAAACAAAAAAATTTATAAAAAACAAAACTTCAATGTAAAAAAATATTACACTTGAAGAAAAAAAAGTGTTCAATAAAACAAATTTAAAGATTTTTACTACAGTGACATAGGTCAGTTAAAACTCTTTGATCAAATAGAAGTACGAAATTTCGTATTACTTCATGCCATTTGACAACTCATTTTTGATCAAACTTTCCCTCAGACATTCATGTCAAAATGTTTAATCCAGCCTGTTTGGTCAAATTATTTGAACGTGAAAAAAAACACGAAAAAAAATACACGATACACGATTGTAGCACACTAAAAGCTGCGACTTATCTAAGCGCATAGCATAGAAATGCAGGTGCGGGATAACAGCATGGATTATTGTATTTCATAGTACAATGCCCAGATGCAAAGGTAGCGCTAGTTTTTTTGTTTTAAAGAGAAGGACGATATTTTGTTTTATTGTTTTGTACTAGTTACCGCCCGCGGCTCCGCCCGCGTGATTGTCGAAAATTATCCCAAGGGATAAAAAGTATCCTATGTGTTATTCCAGACTATAATCTACCACTGTCCCAAATTTCATCAAAATCCATTCAGTAGTTTTTACGTGAAAGAGTAACAAACTTCCATCCATCCATACTTACAAACTTTCGCGTTTATAATATTGTAGGAAGTAGGATTTAAGGGGAAATAGTTCCAAACATCTAGTTTATCAATAATTTCAAGAAAAAACTACTGACTAGTCTTTTGCCAACTATTTTGGACTTTGGCTACCAGTCAAACCAAATTCAGCTGAATGCCAGTATTTTACATGGAGCGGTTCTCATTTTTTTAAGTATGGGAAGTCATCAAATGACTTCTTCCGCTCGGGGTGGAGCGGAAAGGCGTGTCAGACTTACTGACTTAAACCCTACTAAAGACCTTTGCGTTCCAGGGCCGCGATGACTCTTTCGAACAAATTCAGCAACCCTGGCAGGCTCTGGCCCTAGCGGGCCCCATCTCCTATGCTGACAACTATATGAGGCGCGCCTGGAACACACCGCACCATCCACTCATCGCCAACTTGTGATCGGACAGCTAGCGACCCAACGCTCGCCATCCGCAGGCCCGCATGGAGCGGCGGATCCGAATAAAAATCTTCTATTAGTTTTTTTTTTAACAAAACTCCCATTGACGAGACACCCCACCCTCATCTATTCACATCCCTTATCAGTGCCTCGCAGTGATTGTGCCAAAGAACTCATCAGCCAGGTGCGTCCAACATTGTGTGTGCTATCAGCGGCGTCAAACGTGTAATGTCTAGAAATGGCTCCAAGTGTTCTGAACTGTAAGCAAAGCGATGTCCGACGTTATTTACCCCTGTATACTTCATGTAGTGCGTGGAGATACAGTAGGCTAAGTTGCATGAGTTTATTTGTTTGCAGTTATTGAACTGAAATGGCAAAGACCTGCAGATGGAACAGCCAAAATTAACCACGAAACCGAGTCAGAGTACCGAGTCGTACCAATTGCAAAAATTGGCCAAGTGTAGACGGACTTCTCGCATTTTGTGTTCCGTAGTCGCTTTAAAAGTTATACATTGTATAAGTTTAGTTTATGTAATAACCGGATTAAAAATCGTTACGAGACCTAAACTTCAAGCATCTAAGTGTGTGAAAAAAAAGAGAATAATTCCATGTTTTCAGGTTATAAGGCAATGATAATAATAATTATAACTGATGAAATATACTGACACGGTGTTGAGTAATTAAACGTTTGTCTAAATTGGACCTTCCATAAAGAAATCGGGAGAAAGATACTTTTCCAGCCCCAACAGACTTGCCTCTCTGTTCCCCCGCTACTACACCATGTTGGCCCCTCGTGAACCACTTTGTCGGCGTTATCGCGACGCCAGATGAATGCTATCTCTCTCTTTTGTGCGCTGCCGGGAAATTAACACGTTTTGCGTTTTAGCAAAACAATTACACACGGCCATTGTGCGATACTGCGGGTAGTCGACGTTTGTACACGGAGTACAGGGGTAGGTTGGTACATAGGTAGGTTGGTACAGGGCATTGTTGATACTGAAAAGATGTTGCCATTCAAACGTTTGCTATTATAGTAGGCGCCAGATAAATCCTACTACTATTATAAAGGCGAAAGTTTGTAAGTATGGATGTATGTATGGATGTTTGTTACTCTTTCACGTAAAAACTACTGAATGGATTTTGATGAAATTTGGCACAGAGGTAGATTATAGTCTGGAATAACACATAGGATACTTTTTATCCCGGGAATATGTTCCCTTAGGATAGTTTTCGACAATCACGCGGGCGGAGCCGCGGGCGGCAACTAGTGTGGAATAAAGTACATTGACCTTTCCCTAATAACTGTTCATAGGTACCTGAACAATTAAATATGAATCGTTTTTCATTATTAGACAATGTTAAGGATCACGAGAGATGATGATTCGGGACAGCTTTGTGTCATTAATTCCGTTTTTCAAATTAAAAATGTCAATAATTGTAGGTGGGTCAATGACCGTTATTCCACGATTATCTGGCGCCTACTATAGGTACATTCGCTTTGACGTGGACGAGTTTATTTTGAGGTTTGATGATTTTAAAAGGTCATGTCGTTGGTAAAGGATGTGCTCAGACGATAAGAGGACCTACACAAAGTTCACATTCACTTTGTCTAGGTCCTTTGCCTAGGTATTAGTTGTCGTTACCACTGAAATATGGTAACCATAATACATACTGTTATCTGTTACTTTTAACAGACTTCAAAAAAGAAGGAGGTTGTCAATTCGACTATATTATGTTTTTTTTTTTTGTTTTGTTTTTTTGGGTGTTTCTTATGCGATCATTCCGCCAATTTTAAATGGATTTTGATAATTATTTTTTTATTGAAAAACCTAATCTCCTGAAGGATCCTAGGGAAATCGAGGGCAACCCTCAAATTTTAAAGGCACATACGATGTTTTTCATATACTTTCTAACGCAATTCAGATAAGTTATTGTGCCTGGTTATCAACATCTCATCTTGTTGAGCTGATGATGGAAGGTATAAGTCAGGATCTGATGCTGGAATCCCAGGAAAAATGTTTGTTCAGCGATATTTTCACCAATTATCAACTGATTTGGATGATTCTTTTGTTGTTTGGAAGAGTATTTTTTAAATTTTAATATTAAACAACTTAAAATGAACAAGCATAAGTAATTTAGAATGTTCCATTTTTAATTTATTTGAATTTAAAGTACTTCAGTGAATGAGCATTAGTTAATGTGGCGGTGATTTTTAATCTGTGGCATGCGCGATTATTCTCCCGCCATGAAATGTTCAACATATTTTGGTTAATAATTTTATTGAATTGAGTATTATGAAAAATATAACGAAGCATTGGAAAGTATACTGCGCTTTATTTAACCTGCTAGCTCCTGAACTTTTCAATGCTTTAAGTTAAGAAATCTATAAAACAAAATAAAATGACAATTGGAAGGAGACCCTTATGGACATGATGCAGTCACAGCTGATGGTACCTATAGTAGGCGCCAGATAATCGTGAAATATCGGTCATTGACCCACCTACATTTATTGACATTTTTAATTTGAAAAACGGAATTAATGACACAAAACTGTCCCGAATCATCATCTCTCGTGATCCTTAACATTGTCCAATAATAAAAAACGATTCATATTTAATTGTTCAGGTACCTATGAGCAGTTATTAGGGAAAGGTCAATATACTTTATTCCACATTTATCTGGCGCCTACTATAGTTGTTACAGTCTTAGGTCTGTGCTGAGTATGATGAATCATCATATCACATCTATAGTGAAATCTATTTCCATTTTGTCTCGAAAAACCTTTAAAAACAAACGGACATATTTCATTCTCTAGAATGAATGAAAATCTGAAAGGTTTTCGAAATACCCTTCATCTTTTCTGCACGCAGCGTCATTTCACCGCTGCATACATTGCCTTATCTACCCTCATTTAATATTCTTGTCCTCACTATTCTTTGACTGCGCTTATCAATGGCGCGTTGCCAAGGTTACTGCAACCAGATAACTTACATAAACACTCGACTATCTATTTAACTCGAGTTCTTGCACGCTCTCTGAGAATCACAGAAAAGCGTTGAATGCAAACGTGGTTGATAGCATCAGCTAGGAGGTATTAGTTCAAAAGCTCCTTGATTTTTAAAGGATTTATTTTTTAATAGAAGAGAAATTGTTTGGAAAACCACTTCTCGTTATAAGATTAGGGGCTTACTTTGAGCATGAAAAGCGCCCATGTTTAACTTTAAATTGGTATCGAAAATTTATGATGGAGAAGAAGTATAAGGACCATAATATAAAAAGTTAGTTTGAAGGAAACTCACATCCACTCGACTCAGTTGACATGGCAAAGGAAAAAAACACTTATCAATAATAAACAACGAGCTGTAACTGTCATTTAATAATTCAAGGTAGAATTGAGTTGTTGCACATGACTTGGAATAAAGGGCAACATCCATATTATAGTAACTAGTAACTACCTTTGGCCCGCGACGCGCATGTACCGTAATTTACCGTTCCCATATAGCCGTATACAGGGTGTCCCAAAACTCAACGTCAATCCGAAACGGGGTGACAGGATTGATCATAACCATCACGAGAAAAATCTGAAAAAAAATCTATCCCATGCAGTTTGAAAATTATGGGCATTTTAAGTAAAACCTAGAAATTTGATCAAACTGTACCATTTTTCGGTTATTGTGGTTATTCTTTTTTATTTTTGTTCATTTGAACTTTGGAAACGTAATCCTAAATAACATTTCTAGAATCCCAATAAAAAATAATGACACAATTGCCTCAAGTTCCCGAGAATTGAGACTATTTGTTAAACTACGAATTTAAAATTTTCAAGATTCGTCGACTTTGACAGGCCCTCCTATAAAAAAAATGTACTAGAGTGCCTTGGCAAGTAGCATTAAAAGTTGGCGCATTTAATCAGAATTCTAAAATGGTACAATACTTGTTAGTTCCATACAATAGAAAAGAGTAAAAAAATTAAAACCTCAAGTAACCCGATTTTTGCTATCAGATTTTACTCAGTTAAAATGTTTTTAATTCGCACAAGCTCTAGGTAGGTTCTTAATTTTAAGGCAAAATGATGAGAGAGATGGATAATGGGTATGTTTGCCATGAGTGAGCGAGACAGATAGTGACGCCACGCATTGAGACGGAGATGCGTCGTTTAAACGAGTGCGAATGAAACAGATAGATGATATGGCATCTATCTGTTTCATTCGCACTAGTTTCAGCCAAGCAAATGGCTACGCTACCAGTCCGACACCAACCAGTTAGTACGTTTCGCTCATTCGTCTACTGCGCACGTTCGTATTCGTATTAATTATTTTACTAATTTTACTAACTTTTTTTCACTTTGGTAAAAGTGGCGTCACTATCTGTCTCGCTCACTCATGGCGAACATACCCATTATCCATCTCTCTCATCATTTTGTCTTAAAATTAAGAACCTACCTGGAGCTTGTGTGAATTAAAAACATTTTAACTGAGTAAAATGAGATAGCAAAAATCGGGTTACTTGAGGTTTTAATTTTTTTACTCTTTTCTATTGTATGGAACTAACAAGTATTGAACCATTTTAGAATTCTGATTAAATGCGCCAACTTTTAATGCCACTTGCCAAGGCACTCTAGTACATTTTTTTTATAGGAGGGCCTGTCAAAGTCGACGAATCTTGAAAATTTTAAATTCGTAGTTTAACAAATAGTCTCAATTCTCGGAAACTTGAGGCAATTGTGTCATTATTTTTTATTGGGATTCTAGAAATGTTATTTAGGATTACGTTTCCAAAGTTCAAATGAACAAAAATAAAAAAGAATAACCACAATAACCGAAAAATGGTACAGTTTGATCAAATTTCTAGGTTTTTCTTAAAATGCCCATAATTTTTAAACTGCATGGGATAGATTTTTTTTCAGATTTTTCTCGTGATGGTTATGATCAATCCTGTCACCCCGTTTCGGCTTGACGTTGAGTTTTGGGACACCCTGTATAGATATATACACAAAAATAATTTATTAAATCCGACTGGTAGTTCCAGAGATTAGTGCGTTTAAACAAACAAACAAATTCTTCAGCTTCATTATATTACTATTGATTTCCTCTATACATACGACTCAAACATTCCCCAAGAAAGGAGATTGTAACAAGTTAAAAAATATTGTCACTTTGACATGTTGCTCCTTGAAAACTCTTGAGTCAGAAACGTTAATGTATTGGTTACATTAACGTTTCTGATTATAGACTTTGAGAACTGTCAATGTGATTTATTGAGTCGGGGTAGAATTAAGTGAAGAAGAATACAGAAGAACTAAGAATACAGGGGTAAGTATTGATCCAAACGAAACGTTCACGCTTATACCTCTATTATAACGCGCCTAAAACTGTATTTATCAAGAGCTTACTAACGGCATTATAGAAAACCTAAACGTTAATATCTCTCCTAAAAATCCATACCCTTTACTCCTCAATATGTTTTGCTGACAGCCACTGACACACACACACACAAACCATAACAAGTAAATCACCGAACCGCCCACGATACGCGTCTAAATTATACGCTAAACGCGCGCTAAACTTAGAGAAGGCTTTGTTCGTCATAATGGCAGCATTGTTCTGATGTGTGCCAAAAATTTATGTTGCCAACATAATGGGACGTGAGTTACGAAGGTTGGTATGATGCTGACTGAATGAATAGTGACTTGTGGGGTGTTTGTGAAGTGGTGACAGATATATTGGTTCACAGTTGTGCGTTCACCTTGAGTTGTAGACAGAGTGAAATGGTTGTCAGAAGTAAAAATGTATAAGATTGTTGATCATTTGTTCTGTGTCTGGGTGTAATTTGTCTATAATATGTATGTATTTAGAAACATATAAGTATGTTTATCAGTTGTCTGGTTGCCATAGCACAGGCACTGCCTAGTTTGGGATCGGATGACCGTGTGTGAGTTGTCCCAAGATATTATTATTATTCAGTTTATTCGTTTTCTTAAAGTTATTTTTTACATTTTTAAATATTTCTTAAAAAATACAAAAACAAAAAAAAACATTTAAAAACATCAAAAATAGTAGCCCACCGGTATCGGGAACAAGGTCCAAGCTACCGGCGGTCAGGGCTCCAGAGAGAGGAACCTCCTAACAATGCGAGCCGTGTCCAGAAATACTGCTTTCTGAATCAAGCCCTTGATCCAGCTGCCTAACGAGAGCCTCCTGAGGTGTTGGTCGAGGCTCGTGGCTATTAAGCCGTTGGCTGACACGACTATCGGTACAATGATTGCCGAGTTCACATCCCACATGTCGACAACCTCGTGAGCCAAGTCAAGATATTTGATTTGTTTAACAGTCTCGGCTTTCACGAGGTTCTCGTTATTATTGTCATGCTCTATGGTTATGTGACGTGGTCATTCCCCTACATATTTGACTTTTTAACCGACTCACAAAAACGGACGAGGTTCTCAATTCGGTGGGGTTTTTTTATATATGTACACCGATTACTCCGAGTTTTCTGATCCGATTTATGTGATTATTTTTCTTTCGATGCGGTATACTTGCCATGTGATTCCGTATAAAAAATATTCAGTTTGGCTCAGTAGTTTTTATTTTATGAGCATTTTGCTTACTTGTTGCTTACTTGGATGATGTAATTACGTTGTCCAAGTAAGCAAGATGTTTCTAATTTAGTTGTTTCATTTTTGACACCGACTTTCGAAATTAAAGTTATTTCAGGTTTTGTAGTATTTTATTTAGAAGTCGATGGTATTTTTTGAGTAAAAAAGTTTTTTTGACAATGGATATCGCTAACAAAATCTTGCTTTATCTACGGCTTCTTGATGTGGTAAGAGCGAGATTATCA
Organism: Mamestra brassicae; assembly: GCA_905163435.1. Taxonomy (NCBI): domain Eukaryota; kingdom Metazoa; phylum Arthropoda; class Insecta; order Lepidoptera; family Noctuidae; genus Mamestra; species Mamestra brassicae. The sequence goes on along the minus strand of LR990997.1, from coordinate 19,018,521 downwards.
ACCTGTTGCTTGTTATCTGTAGGTAGTTGATGTGGGCTACCTTACAAAATACGTGGATGTAAAAACTTTTTGCAAAAAATACAATCGACTTCCTAACAAAAGTTTTTTATACTTTGTATTTTTTTTTTGGAAATTGTATTTTTTTGCAAAAAGTTTTTTTTTCACTTCTTAGTGGTTCACATGTGCTTACCCCTTTACAGCGTACCGGCGTGATGTTATGTTAAAAACTGGTGTAAACAATAGACAGACATGAGATTTCAGCAATCCCAGTCCATTCGCTACCATTTATTGAGGAGTTCTGTTGCCTATCTCCGAAGTTCTTCATCAAATCTTCACCAAATTGAAACTTAAAGCGATTAGGGTAGTTAATGGAAGAGTACTTTCTCGTAGTGGACGAGAAAGTACTCTTCCATTAACTACCCTAATCGCTTTAAGTGTGCCTATAAAATTTTAAGAGTTCTCTCTATTTCTCCAGGATCCCATCATCAGATCCTGATCATGGGACCACCTGGGCCATGATGATCACCAAAAAATCCAAATCGGTCCAGCCATCTTCGAGTAATCAGGGAACATACATAAAAGAAAAGGTTCCGATGAATTGAGAACCTCCGCCTTTTTTTGAAGATTAGCCTTCGTTATCATATTTTCTTTGCGGGATCCAAGACAGTTTCAAAGAATATTTAGAATCGTTTCTCCGGGACTCGGCGAGTTTACACTGAAGAACTGGATGATTATTATGATCATAGGTACTTTACAATGACATGTTACGTATACTTAAAGTTAACATAGTTTGAAAAGGCGAGGCAGATTGATTGAGAACAGACATTCATAGGTGATCTTAGGTATAAATAGTCCTCCTGACCGATTGCGGCCATGGTGGCCAATCTCAACGGATATTAACCATCGGCGCGGGACATATTATAGAGCACAACTGTGTGCGCACACACAGGTGCACTCCCTCTTCCATATCTCTCATATTCCCATAGGACGGCAACCCGTCACGACCGGAGGTTAATCTGGCGCAGGACCAACGGCTTAACGTGCTTTCCGAGACACGGGGTGTCCCACCACCAATTTCCAAGGTTCGGGTAGTCACAGAGAAATTCGTAATGGAAAAACCCAAAGTAACTTTTTGCCAGACCTGGTAATTGAACCCAGGACTCCACGCTCGGCAGTCGCGCTTGCGACCACGAGACCAACGGAGCAGCGCGAAGGTATTTACTATGCAAACATACGTGATGAAAGCCCGTTCCAATTTAAGACTCCCTATTACGCAAAGTAATCTTATTCATCACGAATACGTCCTGAACGAGGTCATGCGAAAACCCTTCACTCTATGAATTACTTTCGAACCCTTAAAAATCGGAAGGAGTACAGGGGTCAAAAACCTTTGGGGCGCGAAAAAAATAGTAGGTACGCGACGAGATTTATTCGGATCCTGGAAAGGCCTTCTGACATAAAGAAGGATGACAGTTTAGTGTAATTAATAATGGAGAATCTTTTCAACGTGAATAATGACATTATCATTTTTGACATTAATTCTGTATCGTACAAGAAAACAACTTATAATACAGTGATGATAAGCTGTGGTGTGCTTTGGTTTTTCGCAACTATTTAAGGTATTCTGGAATACAAATACTTCACAAGAAGTTACTGCTATTGATAGCGACAGCTACTGCTAGTATTTGATCTCCACAACCCAGTAAAGCGATACCCCCTTTTTTTTTTTTTTTTGATCTCGGGGTGAAATCCTCATGGAAATCCTCCACCCCGGGGCGGGTGGAGGGGTCGGTCAGACTCTTACTGACTAAAACCACCCCGGTGTTCCATCTCCCACCTACGCCGGGGATCGCGGGAACGTATGCTACTTCCGCAATCCCCGGCTGGTGCCGGCCCGCCTCTGCGGGCCACCTCGTTGTTGTTAGAATATGGGCTTCTGACTACTCAAGACGACAATCAAAGAATCAACCCAAATCACTACATAGTATAAAACAAAGTCTTTAAAACTACGCAACAAACTTTGATGTGTTTTTTTTTTTTTTTTTTTTTTAATAGATGGGTTGATTCAAGAGCATGGTTTATATGTTTAACACATGCATAATATAGTAGAGAAACACTGATAATTTTAGAGTGTATGTCTAGTTTAGTGTGAATGTCTATTTGTAAGGGATAACCCAGAAGCAGTAATGCTAGCGAAGGAGGAGGCGGGCCGCGCGAGGGAAAGGCAAGGCCTTCGTCCCAACCGCCGCTACAGGAGAAGACGCCCCGGGCGTCGGGAGTCGCAGGGCGATCCCCGGCCACCGTAGGTGTAGTCTGACACGCCCTTCCGCTCCACCCAGAGCGGAGGAAGTCATTTGATGATTTCCCATCCTTAAAAAAAAAAAGGGATAACCCACAATAACCATTTTTTATCCTTTGATTTTTACGAGAAATTATGGCTTATTTACGAAGCGATTTTAAGCAATACAGCATTACTCCTTATCCAATTAAGTACCTTAAATACATTTTGCATTTAATATAGATCAATATGGCCCTTTACAGCATGTAATTAAGATGAATATTTTCGAAGATATTACAGTTTTAAAATGCAGGGACATAGCGGTTGCGGCGGTACCAGCCGGGAGGCCGGCGGCGCGTGCCTATAAATAACGTTCAAGTTATGTGCTCAAGATGATGTCGCGAAAAACTGACATATGACAGAGTTCCAAGTTACTATGCAGGGAACCAGAGTTCTAAAACCGTAGTATATTTAGTATCACACTGCACCTGTGCGAAGCCGGGGCGGGTCGCTAGTCTATATAAATCATAGAAAAAAAATATAATAATAAAACATAATCTAAAGAATATTTGCTTTTCCAAAATCTGAGTATAAATAATCTAAGTTACCTTTTTAGAACAATAATTCTCACGTACTTCCCAAATGTTTACATCCCCTGCATTTTGGTTCCTTACTCAGCGGGTACAAAGTCACGCTTTTCACAACTTTCAACACACATAGAGATCTTATAACTTGGGTTAAGTTGAAAAGGCGACATTTGTAAGTACATTACTAAAATTGCTTGCGACTTTCTCCGTAGGAGCATACTATGTACTGGTATGAAATGCCATATATATATTAATAGTTTATTCAAACAAATTCCTAATAATCTGGAAAAATAGGCTTTATCCTATACTTAATTAATACCTAGCTCTTCGAGAACCTCACCCTTAAGGTTGGCCTAGTTATTAAATTACATTAATCACATGTTAATTATTTATCATCATGTACATTGGTAAATATCCACCTATTTCATGAAGGATTTCGTTTTCTATCGAAAACTAAAAATACCTTAATTATTTTGCGTAAACGTGTCATCGTATAGTTAAACTACACAGGTTGACGAGTTTCAAATTTTGGACATAATATCTATATTTATAAAAATTAATCCCTATTTGCCTTGGTCACGGCATTTCGCGTGAACGGCTGAATCAATTTCGCTTATTATTTTTTTTTTTGTTTTTTATTGTCAGGAGAAGGTTCTTATGAAAGAAAATTTTGAAAAAAAAATTTACATTCTGGCGAAGCCTGGGTGTGCCACTAGTTGTGTATTAAATACCATACCCCGTTAACGCTCTTAAACTGATTTACCTACACTTATCAAAGCCAAGAAACAGATTTCCCTACAGAATTATCATTTGTATGTGTACATTCTTCTTCACTCGGTCCCTCATTACTGAGGATCGTGGTTACTGGACCCCTTTAAGCAGACAATCTGTCTCCATCGATTCCGGTCCAAAGTTGCCATCACCACCTGCTGGAATTTGCTTGAGGACATAGCTTCTTTCACTTGGTCTGACCATCTTGTTGGTGACCGGCCTCGTGCTCTCTTTCCTTCGGTCATCATCTGCCTAGCCTTTTCCCAACTATATTGGGGTTGGCTTCCAGTCAAACCGGATTCAGATGAATACCAGTATTTTACGTGAAGCGGCTGCCTACCAGACTTCCACAACTATTAACTAGGTAACACGGTACTCCTTGGCAAGACTGGTGTCAGATTTACTGGCTCTCTTTCCTTCGGTATTGCCAACAATTACCAGCTTTTCAAGGCTGATATCTCCCTTCGCCTTTGTGTACATTATGATTACTGAAACAATCACAATCAACTCAAAGGAAACTATAATAGTCCTAAAGATTATCTTTAGCTAGTACAGACAGTAACGTGACATCTCACCACTCTCACACTCACGCGATTATCAACCTTGAAGTTCAGAAGTAAAGGGGGAATATCGCGTGAAGACTTCTGTCCATTTGCAGTAACATCTGGTCAACAGTGTAGTTAGAATCTTGAACCTTATTAAGTAATTAGCTGTTGTTGCTAATTGTAGAACATATTCGTAGACAAACAAGGATTTTGGGACAGCTACTTATGCTTAAAGTTTTAGTCAAAACATGTTCACATTTTTCTCCAAGGTACTTTTCCAGTACCAATGTAACAGTAAGCTAACTTAGGTACTACCAAAATAACCTGGAACTATCGCTTTTTTTATAACGCTTAGAAAGAATTTCTTGTAAACTCACGAACTCATGTAAAACCATTCGTCCAACTATTGCTCGACTAGAAAAATAATCGTTCATTGCGGCTTAGATTCCGACACGACACGAGTTAATACAAGATTCTGAATGCAGCGATAAGCTAGCCCAAGGCAAATACACCTTTATCACTGAGGAGCATGCTCTGCTTTTCACACCTACTGCGAGAAAATTGAATTAATAAATTAATATTTTTTGTTTTTATTGTTGTACACCTACCTACTTTTTAACCCAAAAGTTGACTGGTAGACAATGCTTTGTTGCATTCCGCCCATGTACCATGTACATAAAGTTTAAATAAACGATTAATTTTTATTCCTTATAGAAATTAATCATTCATAAAGATAGAAATGGCCAAGGGCGCTTTGAGCGGTTTTTTTTTTTTAAGGATGGGAAATCATCGAATGTCTTCTTCCGCTCTGGGTGGAGCGGAAGAGAGTGTCAGACTCTTACTGACTAAAACCCACCCGTGTTCCTTCTAAAGCCCTTTGCGTTCCAGGGCCGCGGTGACACTTTCGAACAAATTCCGCAACCCTGGCAGGAGAGCGAATGGCAGGAAATTTGGGTCATGGTGTGTAGCACTATTCTAAAAAGAGTCTTACCGTGAAAACTCAGGTGAAGTAAACAAAAAGTGAGCTGTCTTACAATCACGTTGCTATGACTGTTCACGTCAAGCTCACATCACTTAGGTAATCAATCAACTAAGCTTTGAAAAAAGAACTTAAACGATTCAATGCGGTACACGGTTTAAAAAACTTCTTTCTGTGGCAGAGGCAACAATTATGCCATGCCACGACTGGCGTGTTTAACGCCATAGAAGATGATGACCCGCCTATTGTGGCATCAGCTGTGTGTATAAAAAAAATACTTTAAGTCGTTAAAAATAATGCAACTTGAAAAGGACCTTAACCACAGAATTTTAAATCTAAACAATATCTATACTATAAGTGAAAAGCAATGATAATTTTGTTCTGGGTAAACCCTTCAGAAACTAAATTTGAAAGAGTTTTAATCGATTTAAAAATGGCACGTCTCTCGTGTCATACGCCACAAGTTAAAATATTGATGACACGACTATCGTGCCATCCGCAACGAATCGGTTAACGAGCGAAAAGTAGTCTTTATTACAAATCTTTGATACAAGATGTCGCCATGTCAAACTGTGTTGACATTTATAACCACGCGTCTAAATTAAAATTAACTCAGTCAAATGCCAACAGGCGCCAGTATTCGCTAAATTGGTCTCAAGTATCATCAATTATGGTAACGCGATTATCTAGATGAAAGTGTACTAATCTTAATGTACTTATTAAGTTAAACCCGATATTCATTAAAGCTGATTTATAATTAGTACCGAGTGACAGACCTAAATCGAAATTATGGAGAAATTATTAACTTCATAATAGTACCTAGGTGTTATAACGGGATAAAAACTTCGAACAAAACATTTTATTCAATTTAAAAGCAACAGAGATTTTAACGCAGTCAAAATGGAAGTTGGACGTAATGCTTTTTGTTTATGAAATTGATCTCCATTGCAGCTTGTATTCTGTATTTTTATAAAAGGCTGTCTCAAATCTAATATTCATTAACAACAAGAATTTGCCGGTTTCGATCGAGTTCAAAACAGAAATTTGAAAAAGCCGGAGTAGCAAAAATCTACTTATCCCGCCTTATTATTCCCGCGATTAATAGTATTCTATATCCTAAGGTAACACGACCTCTCACGTCCGGCCCTGGTTAAATTCATGGTCCGGAGCGATGAGGCTCGAGTAGCGGTCACCTCCTTCTGCGAAGCAGTAATGCTAGCGATGGCGGAGGCGGGCTGCGCGAGGGAGAGACAAGGCCTTCACCCCAACCGCGAAGACGCCCCGAGTGTCGGGAGTCGCAGGGCGATCCGCGGCCACCTACTGCGCGGGCCTGCGGACGGCGAGCGTTGGAGCGATCACCACCAGGCCCGTGCCGATGGCGCCTTGTGTTCCACGCGTGCCTCAAAGAGATGTCAGTATAGTAGACGGGGCCCGCTAGGGCCAGAGCCTGTCAGGTTTACAAAATTTGTTCCGAAAGAGTCACCGCGGCCGTGGAACGCAAAGGGCTTTCGAAGGAACACGGATGGGTTTTAGTTTTTATTATTGGCAAATAATTTGTTATTCTATACTTTTTGTTAATTTTTGTGTGTGTAACTTTTAAATTTTTCGATTATAACTCTCTGAACGTGTTGGTTCGTACTTTAAGTGCAGGGAGTAATTAAAGCTAAATAAAAAATAAATAATTTAATCATTTCCTAACCTTAAAAATAAAAAAGGTAACATGGTCTAAAGAAGTAAGTACCAAGTTTCACTCAAATCCGTTCAGCTGTCGAGACGTCAATGATTAATAAACACGCGTCATAATTCTAATTTCATATTATAAATGCGAAAGTAAGTTTGTTTGTTTGTTATGCTTAGGCGCCTAAATTGCTGAACCGATTTTGATGAATTTTGGTTCAGAGATAGACCCTGGACAAGGTGCGTTTTTTTTCGAAATTCTATATTACCCCACGACCGGGCAAAAGCTATTTTATACCTAATATTAGTTGAGCAGGTTACGCACTATAACAATTAAACCGTCTAGCTCCGACCTTAATCTTACATCAAAATCTTCCAAGCAAAACCCGCTAACATTCAAATAGCCAAAAAGCACAATGAATGTCATGAGATTTATCACAGAAATAACAGATGCGGGTCTGTTGGGCCGCGCGGCGAATCTTGGCATTGTCGTATGATCTACGGGCTGGACCGGCCAACCCGCCCCTGGGTGTCCGATAGCGGGTTTTTAAAACCGTCGCATTTGCAAGGTTCCAAACTCGCTGGGTTCCATTTAAACATAGTATGGTTGGATGGTTACTGATTCATGATTGGGTTATATTTTTGGGCTAATAACGGAGTTGGTTTTGATGGTTCGCCGGATTATTTCCGTTTTTCAAAACGACTCGAAATTCTCAATCATATTATTAAAACTAGCTTTTGCCCGTGACTTCATACACGCATATCCCGTTTTTTCCCATGCTCTAAGGAATTTCGGGAAATCCTCTTAGTTCTCGCTTATACTCCCTAAGGAACCTACATGTCAAATTTCAGCGTTCCACGACCAGTAGTTTCGGCTGTGCGTTGTCTGTCAGTCACTCACTCGGTCAGTCAGTTACGGAAGAATTTTATATTTAAGGATTAGTTTCACGCAGTCCATACACCGATTCTTCGGCCTTCTCATACTTTCATACCAATACACATTCAAAATCATAACACAATTTATTATTGTCAATATTATGTTTTCTATCAAAGATTCAACTCATATATTATATGCCATTCTACTAAAACACAACTCCATCCAGCCATCACATTCAAATAATGCCTAATCACAAAAGCCACCGTTCTCTTCATTTGATTCAACTTCCATCGTTTTACCCACGCGCTAACAATACAATCCAAGGTAAGTAAAATACCCGTTAAATTTCGAACAAAGACACAACCAAATGCACGAAATAGGGAACGTTAAACACGAAAATTGTGGACACACACCGCCATCGAGCTACAGAACAATACTGTTTTCAAACAATAATAAATTCATGGCGAGGGTGGTTGGAAACAATATCATAACGTATTCAGGGCCCGGCTGTGCTCGTACTTCGGGTACTCCGGATATTTGGAGGTATCTCGGTGTCAACGAATCACGGAGCGTTGCGATGAAGTCATTGTGAACGGTTCGAGGTGATGGAGCGATTGTCGTGTACTTCCGACGTCGCTAGACATTGGGCAATGGACTGGGATCGTAGGCTTTAAGTGTCAAATGTTAGACAACTAAACTGATTTGCTTTCTACCATCAATCTATTTCTGTTACATTTTCCTACTTGGTATTCATTTGTTTTTTCCGGTTCTAACCAAACCAGGTGACACCAAACTAGTGGCGGTAAAGCTAGATAGTTGGTGTTTTTTTTGGGTTAGTTACGTTTATCGCCCTAAATAACAATAAGTTATAGGTAAATAAGCTCTGTGAATAAATGAAAAATGTAAAGGCTGATCCCTGAAAATGCAATAGAAATTAATTAGTATGTCCTGTAGTTCACTCATTATGGTTTCGTACCATAAAACAAAAATACATCTACAACCTGTAATAGAAAAACGCAATACCTGAAAAGGGGTAATTGTACTTATCATTACGATCAACTTTTACTATGAGACCAACAACAAAATCGCAACAGTTGTTCAGTACATTTTGTCGAGTTATGCGCACAGAAATGAATGGGACAGTCGAATAATTTTTTCGCGATTTCAGTGTTGGTCCCATAGTAAAAGTTAATCATAATGATGAGTACAATGACCCCAGGTATTGCGTTTATTCAGTTACACGTTGTATATCAAAATTAGATATAGAATACATGGTTTTTTAGACTGAAATCTCGCCATAATCTACACTTAGAGGGATTATTCCATAAACAGATTTAACTTTAAAAATCATAATGTTCGTAGCAATCGTAAATCTGTGAGGAAGCGAGGCCATGTGGACCATTGGAGACTACTGTCGTTTTAGGAAGTTCGGTTCCGTATCCAAAAATATAGCCTAATCCTCTTAGCTGATGAAGAACTCAACTTATTTATGTAGCTTTTGTTACAGCCATATTTTAACCCGATAAATTCAATTTCCTTTGAGTGCTCATAAAAAAGTAAAAGCTTCTCTATGGCCATAAATGGTAATGGCACACTATCGTGTACAATAACATACATAGATGTATTATGTAATGAGTTTAAGTGAGCTATCAGTACCTTGGGTACATTAATGTAAATAAAGAAATTGGTACATTTATAAATTATTGGCGTTTACAGAAATGACATGAATTTAATTTATTTATTTAAACTTTATGTACAATCAACCTTTGGGTTATAAAGACTATATTGTGGTAGGTGTACAATAAATAAAAATAAGATTCAAAATAAAATTAACCCTCTAAATTATGTACATACAGACCATAATCGACGATTCTCCACCACCACCTAACTGGTGGTTAACCGTCGATATGCACTGCCAGTTAAAATGCAATAGGAAAAAAAACGAATTTCATTCGTTGTTGTTGAAAACCGACCAAGCTCGATTCGGACTCGCGCATGAAGGGCTCCGTACCATCGACATTATTATACCTAATACTATACTACACTATTATGTAGTAAAATTGAGCAAAAAAACTAAAAAAAAACAAATATGTATAGTTTTTTTAGCCAATTAAACAATATAAACTCTGTGACTATTTCAAGTGTATAATACCTATTGTCATTACTAATATCGAGAAAAAAACACGTTTCTAGTTGGGGAGCCCCTATTTTTTTAAATTTTTATTATTTGTTGTTATAGCGGCCACAAAAATATTCTATGAACATTTTAACTGTCTACCTTTTACGTTCATGATATACAGCCTGACGGGCAGACGGACGGACTGACAGAGGATGCTTAGTAATAGGGTCCTGTTGGTTAAAAAACAGTTTTAACCCTTCTCCGAAATCATACCTTTCTTTTTCTGATAACTTTCTAGAAAACTAAATGAAGAGTAGAGAAATGTAGCTCACTTTACGCATTTGGTAAAATTGGGAATATCACTAAGTTATTTGCGACTTCGGTACAGCACTACTGAAATCACACAATTGTGCACAACTCTACAGAATAGGTTATTTTTTTTTCTTCTTTGGCAACTGAGCCGATTCCGACTATTCTGCCAGTGTCAGAGTATTTGACTAGTATGAAAAATCTAAATTAATGAATACTCATTTGATACATGATTTTAAATCATTACGATTTGTGAAAACAATTTAATGAAACAGAGAAATTATACACTTTTGAAGTTATTCTTCTATCCTCGCACAAAACGTCATTTGTACTGGATGGCTTTAATTCAATATGGCAGGACTTATGAATGACGTCATACGCAATTAGTGCCGTCTATGTTTATTACAATTTTAAAACGCTGACAACACCGCCATTTTTTGACATTTTTATGCAATATTTTTTGACTGCGTATTGTCTGCTCTCTTATAGGTTTTGAGAAATGTAATAATAAAAATCCAGTCAAATAAAATAATAGTGAGGCGAAATTGGCCCACAAAATTGCTATTTTGCGGGCCAATTCTGTAAACATCTCACATTCAAAACTTAGGTGAAGGCAGAAACTATTTCTTAAGATACATTTCTTTAAGCGTGATGTAATGTATGCAAAAGCACAAGTAAGTTTATGCTTCTAAAATGAAAAACGGAAGTCCACACACTATCTGAATTCATTTACTATAAGCTATATCCCAATAACATCACCATTAAGTAACATTGGTATTCTCATAGTTATGGTTATACCACTAACTTTTCACCCGGCGCCGTCCAACTTATAACTTCGCAAAATATAGTTGAGAGGAATCTATTCTATTTAAAAGTTTCAGTGTTTTGCGAAATATGGTTTGGATTATAATACTTTTCATACTTGAGAACTCTTCGGAAAGAATCTCATCCCAGAAAGTACCTATCAACTACTGACATAGGTACCTCTTTGTAACTATGTTTATTTGGGACTCGCATAAGACAAACAAAATTTAAAATAAATTAAAAACTAACAGTACCTTATAATAATTAATTAAGGCGAACAACATGGATTCTAGCTGTGCGAGACCAAAAAGGTCCCCATCTCAACATATGCTGCCATATAAAAAAAAATATATCACAGCGCTGGCATTCTGATAGGGCCAGTGATGCCACGGAAATGTAAAGCGAGTTTAACTTACTGTCTTGAATTAACTGTAATTTGTTGATTGAGAAAATAAATACCATTAAACCGACTCTCCTACAAGCACATAAAACAATGCTCTTTCTATCTTTAAACGGGGGGTCCGTTTAAAAAAATAAAAAAAATTGTTATGTCAAAAATTTTTGAGCCAGCATTTTCCATTGTACTATAACATCCTCTTCTCTACTTTTTTCTCATCTTTATGACATTAAAACAACTTCCTCAAAATGCTTACTAACTTCCTCCCAGGTAAACTGTTCTCGAACCACTAAGTCCTAAAAAGGCTATGTAGAAAACTACACTCGACAATTTTATTACGATGTCCTTTCGCCTCTAATGGCTTCAAATGGCTATAAATGGCTTTTCTAGTGATCAATCGACTAGTTCAAACCGACGTACGAGTGTGTATTGTATGTGGATATATGTTCTGTTCAATTACAATCGATTTCGAATCTTATTACCATTGTCTCTGAGTACAACTAATACTGTATTTAAAGGAAGGCGTGTTTGTTTAAATGATGTTTTTGTAACGATAAGTGTGCCAGTTGTATGACATTATAACTAGAGGAACTTTGGCCCCTAAGACATAGGCTTTTGGCCTAGTTTAGGAGGCATCAGTTCGCCATTTATTGTGACTCTATTGTACAATATTTCCTTAATCCTTGTGGTCTTATGTTTTCCTTTGTATACAAATAATTATTTTATTTGATTACTATATTTATCATGAAGAACTACTTTTGTGGTCATGGTAATGACCTATCAAGTGTTTTATTACATTTATTGATGAGCTCGCTCTTAACCTCGATCTCGTCTGCTGGTATACGGTACAACGATCGAGCTACTCGTAAGAAACTGCCTGTCCATTCTTATTTAAGGTTTTCACGTCACGGAAGAAAATAACACGAGACCACGCTCAATTCAATTTTCAAGGAAACATCGTAGCTTACTTCGTTGACAATCATGTCATTAATACTAGAAAAATTAACATTTACTTTCATCACGCGTTTATCATTTACGTAAATCGCTTTTTCTAAGTTATTTCAGACCTTTATGACCTTGATGATTATAAGATATTGTACACATAATGGGTATGTTACAGCGATCTTAATATTATTGTGATAAGAACTGCTTTTCCACCTGTGACAAACAATAAATGAATATGAATTGAATTGAATTTACATTCATTCACAGCTTACCAACATCACATTGTTCAGCAAACTATTTCAGCACCACAGCACAGTTATCAAATCCATTAGACTATGGCACCATATGTCACTAAATATAATTTAATTGATCCAGACTTAGACCACACAAATCTACGAAGCGATCTCAGGCAGATACACAAATTAGCATTTCCAAAAGAAAATATCAAGGGATTCAGAAGAACCAGATTAAAATAACGAGATATCTCTCAAGGGTTTTAATAATAATAATGGGTTTACACCATAAAATTTGAGTAATAAATCTTATTTTAATCTAGAAACATTTTCAGTATTGTTAGGTTAGTTGTTAGGCCCTGTATAATTTGACAATAATGATTTATCATTATTATTATTATTCCTAAAAATAAATCATGAATAGTTCTGTCGCTACAGCAGATGAGTTTTAGCATTGTTAAAGCGGTTATTGACCCACCTAAGTACATGTTGTACATTGACTGACTAATTTATGAACAAGAAAAACATAAAACCCTATTGAATTGGCATTTATTCTATTGTTATCAACATTTATATAAATGAAAAACGATACGAAATTATGGTTCCAGTTATATATAGGAAAGAGCCAAAAAACAATTTCTGACTGAATTATTCGCCCGTTTAGGATAGGTAAATCTGACTGAGGATGAAATGAACAGAAATTTCACACAACACGTCATGAATGTCGAACCACACCAAACAACACATTCAATCGAAGAGACCTTTGTGAATACATAAGCGAACCTACGTAAATAATTAATTATGTAAAGCTTACACATTTACCTCTGCACACTAATAAGACCCTTCGTGTATTCTGATTAAAGACTTAATACCATACAATATTAATAAACTGAAAAGCTCAAAATTCCATCACAAAAAACGGCTATTATATTTAGGTAAATCCTCAAGACTTCTTGATTACTTAATGAAAAGAATTCTCAGTCTTATTCATCTAAATCTCCAATTCAATTACGAATAAAGATTTCTTTAGCTTTTCACTTTGAGATAACATTTTCGAAGGTTTTCTTATAAACTAGGTCTTCGGTATGTGTCTCTTGGGGGGGGAAGGCAAGACAAAGGCTGTGATACAATCTGTAAACGTCATAAAACGTGACGCTCTTGTTTATATTCCCCAGAAGACCCGCTTCGATATTATTGATTGGCTCACAGACTCCTGATAACGGTACACCGCCAGCCCAGAATTTAGGTTAGACTAAGTACCGTTGAAATCCAGTCTGGCTCTAAGAAATGGGAAGGAAGAGCCGCTCTTACTAATATCAGTCATTTTTCTTTTTGGTTTACTTTCGTAAGTACGTCTGAATCTATTGTGGGCAGAAAATAAGATTTATAGAGCTTTTTCTCAGACCGACAAGACTAAACTTATCTGGTCTTATTCCAAGCATTAAAAACCAGCCAAGAGCCAGTCGAACTCGTGCACAAATGGTTCCATACGAATTATTATTGTTATGTGTGATCCCATTGTGATGGACCCGGGGCGGTCCAATAATGAACCACAATGAATAATCAACCACCTGTACTTATGACTCACACTCTAGAGTATTTCGAAGAAAATTGAGTTCAAATACAGCAGTAATACATTTACTAATGATAAGAAGAGAGTCTTCAGACGAGATCAGCGTGTTTACGAATCCAAGGAGATGAGGGTGTGAGTCGTAAGTACAAGTTGGTTGGTTATTCATTATTGGACCGCCCCGGGTCCATCACACCATATTCAAAATTTATTCAGATATTTACGTCACGTGTTCCTTTTTAACCGACTTCAAAAGAAGGAGGAGGTTCTCAATTCAAATGTATTTTTCTTACCTCATAACTTCGTCATTTATGAACCGATTTGAAAAATCTTCTTTCATGTGGAAAGAATATACGTTCCGATTGGTCTCATAGAAATGATATCCAAATGTATATAGAATTATTTTGTAAAACAGTTTTTTAAGCAAGGAAGTTATTATGTTTACCAAATTTCAACTGAATCGGTTCACTAGATTTGGAGCAAATTGGCTGTGACATACGGTCAGACACTGTAATGATCCTCTAAGGGCGGATTTGACCAAACCCGAATTTACACACGAGTAACTATACCAGGAATAATCTATTCCACGATTTTATCCTCGAGTAAATCAACAGTCGTTTTTCCACGCAATCTAACGTATAGCTATACTTGGAATAGTTATGCGCGATTAACAGAGTGAATGTGAACCTTTATGTGAACGAATGTACCCGGCTAAATAACGTTGTTCTACAAACGGGACAGTGCAGAAACGAAACTTATGTCAACTCTCATTTGTCGTATTATGGCGAGGTAAAGTAGCTGTCAATAATGTCAATGTCAATAAAGTTGTTTTGTTTGTCGGTCGGTTCGGTTTGGTTCATGTGGTGTTTATTTTTCGGCATTGCAAGTTTATTACTTTACCAGCACTTCCTTATCAGTATCACTATCTTGAATCAAATCGTTTAGACGTTGCATTTTATTTATTTGAAGCAAAAAAGTCCTTGTGTTGACTGTTGAGTTAAAATGACAGCTACATAAAACAATAGGACGCAATTTTGTTATTCTTGGAATAACTCCATATTCCATGCATATCGGTGGTATAGTGAGTATTCCCGAAAAAACTCGCTATTCCTCGGATTTTAGTTAGATAACGTGAAATTGGTTTACTCTCGCATAAGTAGCGATTTATTCCGAGAATAAGAGTTCCACTTTAATCCAACGTACCGAACCGTAAATTAACCAAACGAGTCAAATCAGTATCAAAAGTTATTTATTCGAATAAAGCTGAGTGCCAGCACTTTTTGAACGTCAAAGTTCTACATAAAGACAGTCCCCCACAACGCCCGCCCGTCACCACTTCCTAGTGTTTTAGCTGGGAAAAAGAAGTGGCGCAACAAACTCCCCAGCAACACATCGGTCTGTTAAGTTTTAAAAACTTGAATTTATACAGTAGTATGCAAAGTAAGTTTACAAAACCTGACACAGAAAAATAATATGTCTAATGTCTGAGTATGTTCCCTCTAATGATTTTCAAATGAGAGGAATATATAACACATATCTACGTTATATATGTAGTTAGTCCAACATGTCTATGATGAGCTATGCTAATTAGTTCGCGACAGCTTGTACTACACGGTTCTGTGACTGATCTGAATATAAACAAACACACGATATTAGCATTGTTAATTTTCATATTCACTGTCAACTGTGTTACATAAATAGACGTAGTGGTTTTGATTCAACTGAGCGGAATGTAAACTAATTTATACGAGTTTATCTCTAGAAGTGCTGAAAAGCTACACTCTTCTTCGTCGTATCAATCTTGGCAGAGTGGTCGTAGTCGTCACATCAGGGGCGATACATGCCAAGCTTCACAATCCGTCGCCAGTCCTCACGTACGTTAGCTCTTCTTGCACATTCGTGGATTGGACCATTGAGTGCAGTTTTGAATTAGCCGATCCAACGCATTGGTGACCTGCCGCGCGCTCTTCTGCCTTCAACTTTTCCCTGCACTACGAGTCGTTCCACTGATGTGTCTTGTCGACGTGTGATATGTTCAAAGAAAGTGAGGATACGAAATTGGACGATGGAAGACGGACGCTGCTTAATACCGAGTTCTTGGAGGATTGAGACGTTGGTTCAGAACTGTGTCCAGGTTGTGCCAAGCATTCTTCTCCAGCACCATATTTCTAAAGCATCTATCTTCTTTTGCTCGCTTTTTCTTAAAGTCCCTGTCTCAGCACCGTAAATAAATATGGGGAGCACTAATGCCCTGACAAATCGCATTATAGTGATGTTTCTGTTTCTCCATATTACTTGTGCCGATCCATGGCGGACTTGGTGGTAGCCATGCGCCGAGTGATCTCATCAGCGCATCCACCACTGTTTGAAATCAGTGCCACCAGCTAGATGTGTGATTGAACGATGTCGCAATTCGCAATTTGTGACTTCAGGTGAGTTATTGTTATACCGATAATATCGATAATCATGATCTTCGTCTTGCTGTGGTTTATCTTCAAACTGAAATCAAGGCTAACTTGTTCAATTTAGTTCAGCGAGGAATTATCTATATTTAATATCCAAGGGAAGATGACAATTCACGGTTTCAGACTAATTCTCTCGACTTGATCGGCTACGGTGGCCAACCTAAAGCCTGTAAGCAGATATTATCTTTCTCTCACAGTCCGATGAGATGACAACTTGACTCGAGCGGGAAGAGATCAGCCGCTGGTCCTGCGGCACAGCGATATCACACCACCGACTTCCAAACTCCGGGCTCACATCATCATCGTCATCCCAGCCGAAAGACGTCCACTGCTGGACAAAGGCCTCCCCCAAGTGTCTCCACAACAGCCGGTCCTGTGCGTCTCGCATCCATCGGCTACTCACGACCCTCACTTGGTCATCGGTCCACCTTGTGGGAGGCCTTTCAACCCTACGTCTTCCGGTACGCGGTCGCCACTCCAGAACTTTTCGGCCCCATCGATCATCTGTTCTGCGGGCAATGTGCCCGGGCTGCTACAGAGAAATTCCTTATGAAAAACCCCAATAAAATTTAGCCAGACCCAGGACCTCACGATCACTACTAGACCAACGAGCAATAGACCATCGCCCCAGCCTCAGAAAAAAACTAGTTGAATAATCTAGAACCAGTTAGCAGTTGAATGAAGAGCTCTAAATCCCCAACGAAAATGATATGAATTTCCAAATATCACCGGAGTACAGGCTATTATCCTGTTCAATCTCCATCGATATCTAGAAGTGTAATATCGCAATTCAGAACCCGTGTAACTAGGTTAAGTGAGCTCGACGTGGCTTAAGACGGATTTCAATAACTATTTGAACTGTGAGAGTACTTGATCCACTATTCTGCTGATCCTCTACAAACGGATAAGTCTAGATTACGTTCAGTATAATTAAATAGTCGTTAATGATCTCTTTGACTGCAGTGCAACTTAATTCTGAAAAAGACAAAAGTTCTAGAGCTCTACATGAACATTCTCAAAAAATAAGAACTATCTGGGGGAGACGTTACTTATGTTTTGAGTAAGAAAATTATGGAATAGAGTAGTGATAGTACCTACTTTTAACGGAAATACCTGGTAGCTTGAGTCAACAATTCACGAGGCAGGTGCTACTAGAAAAAGTATCATTCTATCAAATATAAGGTTGTCTAAAGTAAATAATCTTTGGAGTTGTCCACGTTTCGTTTTGATAGAGCATGTCAATCTCATCCAGTTTGAACTTTTCGACAATCGTTGTTGCTGAGAGAACGTCAGTCTACCAACAGTAGCTGTAACGTCCTGCTTGAAAGGCAAACATGACGTTTCAGCTACTGTTGGTAGCTAATTTGACAGTTGGTTAAAGGTCGGAGTCCGGCCGTAAGTCTAAACGTAGATTTCTAATTGCTCTTGGCGATACACACATTCTATCAGTAAAAGTCCAAAATGTGTGGCGCTACTTGTTACTATACTACCTTGTTGCTATTCAACCAATTCGCACTAAACGTTTCCAAACGTCTTTTATAATGCGCATAGCAAAGGAGTGGAACTCTCTGCCTGCGTCTGTGTTTCCGAACGCATACAACCCTAATCTCTTCAAAATTAGAGTGGACAGGCTTCTTCTGGGTAAGCTCGCTCCATCGTCGACTTTGTCTCTATCATCTATGACCTAGACTAGAGTCAAGAGCAAACCCATATTAAATAAAATAAAAATACATTTGTGAAGAGAGCATTCAGCGAAAACTTACGGAAATATCATGGTCGTCTGTGGAAGTGGTTACTTCCACCCTCATAAAACATTTATGCCGCCAAGCAATGCCGTAACAATTCAAAATGTGGCAGTCAATGAAACGTGTACTGTTTTGAATGATGGCAGTCTAGCAGTGGATTCCTATAGGTTGACGATAATACAGGGTAACTCGTACTTCGATATATTCTTACGTTAAATATTTTCTACTCTTTCTTCAACGTTTTCTTGAATACCATAGATTTTTGCCTAGGCTGCGTGGGGTTCTTACTAAATATATTGTAAAACAAACTTTCACATCTTGAGGTCAAAATATAAGGGATTGATCAAGTGATATTTTGACAGTGATTGTCAATGCTATATGTACATTTTTGATGATTTTTCATGCCTTCGCCACGCTACCGCTGCACGCTGGCAGAATGTCACTTGTCTGGCGCCTCTGGAAGGAATATCGAATTACAAATCAACATTGTTAAGGGGCTAACTCCATAGCATTCATTTAAATGGTGGTTCCGAGTCCTCAAAACAATATTCTTAACTTCCCAGTTCACAGCCCCTACATAGCTACAGAACCCATTTCTGGTTAAGATAATTAATATCCCAACACGACAGCCCTAGCAAGCCATAATTCGCGCAAATAGAGCGAGATACCGCGGCGTCGCCCGTTCAATTTTAATTATCCTTGCAACGTTGTCGCGCAATAATCGTTAGGAACAAGCCGAACATTGGTCGTGCCGTTTATCCGGTTATGGGAACAAGGGCCCGGGAATAGGGAGGTACCTATGGATATGTAAAGTTGGCGTAGTAAAGGTACGTTTTATGGGAATTTGACTAATTAAATGTAGCAGTAAGTGTGGTGGCGATATGGGTTTTATGCGCAAAATTAAATTAATTGACACTGTATATTTGTAACTGTATTTTGTCATTCTAATCCACAATGCCTCTTATTCTTGTAAATTACCAAAAAAGGGGTTCAAACATTTTCTATGGGAGCTTGCATAGCCCACCCACCCCGCCGCCATTTTTTTTAAAGCCACATAGTGTCACGTTGCCGAGATATTTGAAGGTAAAGCCGCCATGTGAGAACAATGATAATAATCATTAAAAATGAACTTATCTCGTGCTTAAATGCAGAAATTTATATTCTAATAATAGTACTCGGCTTGCTTTAACCATTTATATGAAAAAATACTAAAATAAGCATGTAAGATCGTGCGCCGCAACTTTGAAAAAATAAACAAAATGGCGGCGGGGGCTACGCCACAAAGGTTTTATCCCCTTTGTTATGAATGACTCAGATCGTTTGAAACTTAGGACACCTAGAAGATAGGTACCTACTAAAGTCAACTGCCAATCATGGTTATCGTCGTTAAATCTACTGTAGGTACAGTTCACAAGGCGGCCATCTTTTCTCTGGTATTCAGGATATAATGCAAATCTAACACTGAAATGTAAATTCAGGTAATATTCTAACTGTTGTTTAATGGCCTGAGAACTCCAAAATTCCGGAGCATATTTCATATTTTTATTGTTTTTACTTTAACAAAAAATAGCAATAAAAATTCCTTTGTAGTCCTGAATGGAATAAATATTATAATATTATGGAACACAGAAAGAATACAATTATTGCAAAAGTTTTATCATAAATGTACGGAATATTAGTATCCGTCTCCTAGAGTTGAGACGGAGTACAGTCGGACACAGAAGAGAAATGGAAATTAATTGTTTATGTGAAATTCTGTAACTTTTCCGTTCAAATATATTCGGCACTTGGTGAGAAAAAAAATGTATTTTTGCATTAACTGTTTAAAAAAAAATCAGTAAAAAAGACTTTAAGATACAGTCTTGTGCGCAATTAAGTGAAAAGTCTTCTCAATAAACTCATTATTTCTGCAAACTAATGAAAAAGCCCATCGATCAAAATGTTTAAAAAATACCAACAAAAATACATAATTCATGCTGTTATATTTCATGAAAACGCATATTGTCATACTGTTCACAAAAGCAGTACATAGTGAGGTTCATCAATAATTCTTAATGAAATAACGACTACATTGTAAAATAATTAAGTGAATCAGTTTCAATCATCGTTATGGATGCTTGCTACATGATATTCATTAATAATTTTCATCCATCAGTTTTTATGACGTACGATTTTATGTTTGTTTTGAACACTCATTGTTGTAAGGTCATGAAGTTCAAGACCTAAAGTTCAACCGTTGTGACGTTCGGTAGCAATCAGACGCTGAAAATAGACATTCTTAAGTTAATGTTATGCATAGCTTAGTCGATCACCAATCTGCTTGTCAAATCAAGGGTTCTGGCAGTGCATTTTGGGATAAACAATACCTCTATGACGTCTTTGCAAAAACCAATCAATTTATCTATAGTATAATATATTATATGTATAATTTATTATAGGCTTTATCAGAATTATTTGGGAATTGTCTAGTATTGTGCTATTTTATTTGACCAAATAAGTGCACCGTTATTAAATAATCGAGTTTGTATTTAGTAAGTATGTAAAAACTTCGTTATAGTAGGCGCCAGATAAATGTGGAATAAAGTATATTGACCTTTCCCTAATAACTGTTCATAGGTACCTGAACAATTAAATATGAATCGTTTTTCATTATTAGACAATGTTAAGGATCACGAGAGATGATGATTCGGGACAGCTTTGTGTCATTAATTCCGTTTTTCAAATTAAAAATGTCAATAATAGGTGGGTCAATGACCGTTATTCCACGATTATCTGGCGCCTACTATAGTATTATTTCTAAGGTTAAATATTCATGAACACTTGTGTACTCTTCAGTACATACTTATTTATTACTTTGTCTGTGCTCATTACTAAAGTTGTGCGCGTTATATAAAACACATTAAATATTCCTCTTTGATTACGAACGTGTGTCAGTATTAAATATGCCCGTTCATTATTTTGTACGCAAATTGAAATATGTTGTACTAGTTAAGTATCCTTGCTTGGTTTTTGAACATGTCATGTCAAACAGAATAATTATGTTGTGTCAGGGAAATGTGCCAACAAGCTGCAAAAGATAAGTAAAATAAATCGTAATCATGTTTTAACTATATTCACTATAACATTACGAACGACAGGCTTTTCACCGAACGTTTATGAAAATGACAAGGAAAATTATTAATTACTTACCAAAAATAGCACAGTATAATAAGGGGTTCCTCACAGCTCCCACATTCAACACCCACAAGTTTATGAAAATAAATCATTTTCTTTTGCTTAATACTTTTCAAAGTAATAAGACAATACACACGTACCGCAGACAAAGGGCTCAATATCGCGTCGAATGCTCACAGACTAACACAATTCTATAAATTACTTTTCTTTAAGATACCAGACACGGAGCTTTGTAGCCGTTTCTTTCATTATCAGCCATTTCCTTGGCCTTTGTTCTAACACATATTTCATAATTCTACTATATTTTTGATCTTATTCTTTGAATACAGGTTGTGTTTAAAAGAAACCTCCCAGGTCTTCAGGTTTGAGAATGAGCTATTCTTCTGTCAGTACTTCTTCATTATTTTCAGTAATACAAGAAAAGAACAAAGAAGTACGTGTTTATTTTTGTGAATTCAAGTGAGTACAGATTTTTCAGTGTTTGTTTGGTGTTCCTATGTAGATAATTATTTTGTAATAATCATGTTTATTAACACTTTTTTCCAGTAGCGTGCTGATATCTCTGTAGAAGCCCGGAGTCAAGATGTTGGTCAAGAAGTTTTGTCAAAAGGCTTGCCGCACTTGGCCACATTGTGGCATTTTACCTATTGTAACACCAGCGGACTCACGCTAGTGCTACTTGTGATATTATTATAAATATATTTTAGATTTAAACTTTAAAATGTATTAGGCGTCTGCCTTCAAAGAACGTTGGTACCGGAGTCCTCATAAGAAAACAAAACATATTTTTACATTCCTATTTCAAATTCTTTTAGTTTTCTCCAGACGCTTCCAAAAGGCTACCTTGTCTGCCAGAGACCTGGAGCCAAGGATATCCTCGTCACACTATGGTACACCCAGTAAACTTCTATGTATTCCTTGGAGGAATACCAGCGTGATAGTATGTTATCATAAGAAAATAAAGTTCATACACAACTAATATGCAAACTTTAACAAAATCCTAGCATGTCATCTATGCTAGGTTTTGCAATTTGCAACTTGTGTGTTAGAACTTTGTTTAATATCACAGTTTACGCCCCCCCCCTTGAGTGTGTCCTGACAAGTTTGTTTGTCATTGTACGCCTGCGCGGCTAAGCGAGATTGAAAATTCTAAAGTAAAACTTAAGTTAAATATTTTGCTTAAATGGTCTCTGAGTTAATGAAGATACTTTGTAAGTAAGAACGGAAAGGTACAGTGAGATTGCTAGGAAAACTATGATAGGGGGGGATTTCAATGGGGCGAGAGGTTCTGATTTCTGTTCTGCGACAGCGTACTGGACAATAAAGCATTGTAAGGCCTCCCACAAGGTGGATACGCTGGATGCAAGACGCACAGAACCAGCCGATGTGGCGGCACTTGGGGAAGGCCGATGTCCAGCAGTAAACGTCTTTCGGCCTCGCGACGGAGCGATGCGCTACCGGTACATGATGGATAGCCCACCCACACGCACAAAACGTTTAGAGAACACCTTCATTGTGCGTACACCTATGGAGTGGAATTCCATGCGTTTGCCCCACACTAGAAATTTCTCCTGTATCGTGGGTGCGTTCACAAAGATACAAACTCACATACACAAACAGCCAAACCCGGAACAACTATCTGTAGGCCATACAAATATTTTTTTCGGGCGGGAATCGAACCCGCGACACGCAGCGCAGCAGCCGATAGCTCAACCATTGCGCCAACCGTGTCGGTAAACAGTTACAACCTGGGAGTCTTCAAGTCAAAAGTGAATAGGTTACTTCTAGGCAAGCGTGCTCCATCTTCGACCACATCATCGCTTACCATCAGATGAGATTGTGGTCAAACGCGTGCCTATCAAAAGTAAAATAAAATAAAAAAAACTTCACATAGGTTTTTACGATGAGTCTTTTTACAAAATTAACCGTCTGCTCCCAAAATGGTGAAAGAAAACTTCGAAGAATGTGATACCCACTAACCCGCTTTTTGCGCCCGCGTGGTGGATAATGGCCCAGTCCCTCTCTTATAGAAGAGCCCTATGTCCCAGCAGTGGAAACATTGTAGCCTGATTACATTTATGCAACCAGTTTCTTTTCGATTTAACATAGGTATCTAAGTAGCATAAAACTTCCCTATAAACAAAAACAACTCATCCATCCTAGACTCGAAAACCTCACTTTTATCTCTACGTAAACACACCTATCCCCTATGCATAACACTAACCTATAAACTTACGTACAGAGGTAGACGCCAACCATTCGCCGGAGTCCGACAGTCTCCATACCATCCGGGACGTGGACCAATAAAATGGGTACTCACCACCGGCTAGTTTACGGCCCTAAGTAATACTACCCTCCATTTGCCATTATGAAGCTCTGGCCTCAGGTCCTAGAACTCATATAAGAGGTATATAAATCATGACATTTGTTTTGTGTGTCAGGGCGTTTGAAGGGCAGACGAATTTGACACATTGGCAATATGTACGTATTAAAGTACAAGTGGAATTGAGCGCAAGCTAACTAAAAGATTTAGTGATGTTTTGAAAGAAAGATGGCACTCTTTCTTATTGTTTTTGATTGTGATGTCTTTCTCTTTGTTTGGCCAGATGTTTTGTATTGTTTTTTTATGGGTTGAGTGTAAAGACTTTAAAGCGAATACTTCGGAAGCGATTTTTAAGTGCGATTTAAGTAATCAGTAGTGAAGTTGTGTTTTATAATTAGTGAGTTTAAAGTTGTAATTAGTGTTGTTCAATTAAAGTATAATTTTGATTATTTAATCGGCTGTTTTTATTGTCACGAACCTCAAGCTCGTAACAATTTTAAGCTATTTGATGGAAAATTATCGAACCAAGACGGGTTGGCCGCTACTTGTGTCGATAATTTTCCACCATCCCATGTTCTAAGTTCACAATAAGCGGTGGAAATATAACAACGTAGTCGGTACATCCGATTACATTTTAGAGCGGTTTGGGGTTGATAATCTTGGACCATGGGGTCCGAGTGCTCATACACTATTTAAAGATCTATCCCATAGCCTAGTGCTGCTTTGTAAAGGTTAAGCATTTCCATACAACGTGGAACGTGGCAATACCGCCAGTCTTTTGAGAACTCTTCCAGTCAATAGCGATGTGGAGAACGCCATATTTTAAGTTTAGCTCAGTTAGGAGTTTTTTTGAAGTTATTTAAGAATTTTGTATACTGTAAACTAACAAAACTTGGTTTAGCTATAGATTTATACGTGAGACTATAAAATACTCTAGTTTTTGTATATTCATCCAAGTGCGTATCTCCATATATCCCCACTCGACGTAACTTTTCATAAGCACAAAATTACCCTATAAAATAATTCCAAGACCCAGCTGCATCTTACTGACATCCCAAACCATCAAGTGGTCGCATCAAAGCAATAGTTTATAAGAGTTCCGCATCTTCCCGAATTAATACGAACTCAACAACTCGACTCAAACAAACTCGGGAGGGAACTCCGAGTAATGTCGGTTTCTGATCTGAGTAATTTAATTACGTTGAGGCGGCCGCCATTTTTCTTGGTTTTGTTTAAGATTGCTTCTTAATTAGTTGCGCTTGTGCTTTCTAGGAGTTCTCGTGCAAGGATATTCATTGACATATTGAGCAACATTTCTTCAAGGGTAATGTTGTGATACAATCCTTAAAATTGGTCAAGTATTCCTAGTAAGAAAGAAAAACTTTTTTATTCGCCAAAAAAGATAAGTACACAAAATAATATCTTACACTTGGTAATAAAAAAACGAGTGTGCGTTAGACCACACGACTGAAGTAAAACTTCTTTAGCTCCATCTATATGTATGTATATATAAATGTTTAAATATGTATAATATATACTTGTATATACATTCGTCGATCGATCGAAGACAGAGAGAGATAGAGAGAGAGAGAGAGTCGCGCACCCGGCTGCTCTTGCTTGAGTGCTCATTTGTTTGTAGTAGGCTCGATACACACACGCATACACACACATCATACGGCATTTCGTTCCGTTCGCCTCGCCTGATCACACTTTTCGTAACGCTCTCGTCACGCATTCACCAGCTTACTCCCCAAGTCAAGCGTTCGTAAAGAAGTTTTATATAAGAAACTAAATAGAAAAAACAGACAAGTGCGAGTCTAACTCGCGCACCGAGAGACGAGGGCTTTATTTATGTATGTTACTCCGTTAACATTGGGTACAATACCCAATGTAAACGGAGTAACATATAATAATTACTTACTACCTGGCAGGCCCAGTTAGGCTCTGTTAAGGCGCAGCAATCGACTAACGACTAATAAAAGCTGTTCTATTCTACAATTCCAGACATCACGTACCTAATCAAAATCATGTTTCGTGAATTATTTTTCTATTTCATAAAGGTTGACCAAACGGGAATGAACGGGCATTCTCAAATGTTTACTAATCGGGAATTAATGCATAAAGATCAAAATCTTGACCAAACGCCACTTGTGTTCATTTGTTTTTTCTACTTTTGACATGTTGACGAATTGGGAAGCACGAAACAGTACTTGGATAACCGAGCTTTGCTCGTTTTTTTTGGTAAACGTTTTCTAAAAATGAAATCTAGCTATATTGATTTATCGCTCCCGAAACCCCCTGCATACTAAATTTCATGAAAATCATTTGAGCCGTTTCCGAGATTCAGTTTATATGTATATATATGTACAGGAATTGCTTGTATAACCTTTTGAACGCCAGAACATAAACGCATCGGCGTGCCCCCGACGCCAAGCCACAAATTGACCGTACTTTTTGTCATTGTCGTATTTGTGACGTTTGGCGTACAGAGCACGCGCTTGCTTGTCACCTATACGTGACAGTGGCGTTCAAAAGGTTAAAGGTAAAAGATAGATTATGAAACAGGAAAATATAATTATATAAGATTATGGGCTGGTCAAAATAACGAACACCATTAACCACCTTAAGGCAATGTCCTCAGATCAATCACCCGTTACACTAACATTGCTAACTTTACCCATCGATATTCAATGAACATTTCAAACGTCAAAACCATTCCGTCTTACACGAGCCATATCTGTTATCAAGACAGCTTATTCAGTTTCAGGCTAAATTGATTGATGGCAGACATTTAACTATCTACAGACAATGAAATAAACTGTAGATATGTACATATATTATACGCATTCTAAAATAGTAACATAAATTGGAGGAGTACCGATAGTGTTTTTTTTAAATGAAAACTTCTTTAGCAGCGTTTTGCACTTTTTGGGATGGGTAAAAAATGTTAATCTCGCGTCAGGACACGTGACCTGATCGAAAATTCGTAAGACGGAGGGAGAGTAGACCGCCGCAAAATGAATATATTTGATATCCGCAAAATGTCAAAAATGCACAACGTTAATGTTCAAGTTTTCACTTCTGCCGGCACTCCCGGAGCCGGCCCGGTAACCCGTTGTTTTTTTTTTAAATTTAATATGGGTTTGCTTCTTGACTCTAGTCTAGATGACAGAAAGAAAGTCGACGATGGAGCGAGCTTACCCAAAAGGAGCCTGTTCACTGTTTACGCTGATATTTAGAGCTGTGATGAACGTCCTATTCCTGGAAAGCAATTGTACTACTAGAGGTCATTAGCAACAAATTAAGTTCAGAAAACCGCGGTTACCGCGGCTCTGGAACGCTAAGGGTCTTTAAGGGTACGGGTGGGTTTTAGTCAGTAAAACTCTGACGCTCCCTCTCGCTCCGCTCAGAACTAGAAAAGCCATTTGTTAAAATCAATCAAAAAATCTAATCCAGC
Source organism: Mamestra brassicae (assembly GCA_905163435.1). Classification (NCBI taxonomy): domain Eukaryota; kingdom Metazoa; phylum Arthropoda; class Insecta; order Lepidoptera; family Noctuidae; genus Mamestra; species Mamestra brassicae. The sequence continues at coordinate 18,991,266 of LR990997.1, read as the reverse complement.
CAAATCGGATTCAGCTGAATGCGGAGCAACTGCCTACCAGACCTCCACAACCCATAAACTGGGTAATACGGTAGTTCTTGGCATGACTGTAATCAGATTTACTGGCTTATGACAATCCGTAACGACTGCAAAAAAAAAAGGATAAAGACTGGATGTTTACCGAGCTGTGTCGGTTCTTCGAATTTTAGAATTTTCTTGCGACGAATAACAGCCGTACCAGTCGATCTTCAAGGTTAAGTAACGCATGCCGAGGTCGATCTGTGGATGAGGGACCATCTTAACATTCCGAGAATCCGGAATTTCCCCGTCACTCTATATTGGCTACAGAAGCACAAACACTTCTGCCAATTAGTGGCAATTAAATCGTCGCAGTCTGCAGCACGCGAATGCGATCGCAATGAATGGAGGTGACGAATTTGCTTCAAAAGAATAATTTCCGGCGCTATGTTGGAAGGCGAACTGTGCTAGACTGCTCGCCTTGATGATAGGTCTTTTTGAAGTTTCACTGCTCGTTTGCTTTTGAAATTTTGTGCTGTTGCAACTTTGCAAAGGCCTTGTTGTGGTAAAATTGTTGGTTGGATTAAGTTATTACTGGAATAGTGATTGCTTACTTTTGTAATACTAACTAATGTATAAAGTGTTATAATGGTTCTACACGTACGTTGATATTCGACGAGGAAGTATCACCACATCATACACAAATTAAAACACGTTTAATTTGTTAAATTTTTGCAAATTAAAGTAGGAGGCCTGAGATATTTCCTTTAATTAATGTCATATCCGACACATGACAACAACAATACGATAATGTGTTCTATCTATGGTGTGATCGTGAAGACGAAGGAGCTAATGACCGTCCCTTTTTTCCCATCATCAAATGACTTCTTCCGCTCTGGGTGGAGCGGAAGGGCGTGTCAGACTCGTACTGACTAAAACCCATCCATGTTCCTTCCTTTGCGTTCCAGGGCCACGGTAACTCTTTCGAACAAATTCCACAACCCTGGCAGACCCTGGCCCTAGCGGGACCCGTCTCCTAAGCTGACATCTCTTTGAGGCGCGCGTGAAACACAACACGTCTTCGACTCGGGCCTGGTGGTGATCGGACAGCGAGCCACCCAACGCTCGCCGACCGCAGGCCCGCGCCTATGGTGGCCGGGGATCGCCCTGCGAGTCCCGACGCCCAGGGCATCTTCTCCTGTAACGGCGGTTGGGGCGAAGGCCTTGTCTCTCCCTCGCGCGGCCCGCCTCCTCCTTCGCCAGCTAATGTCCGTCCTTTGCATGGCTTGGCGAATTTAAGGTTTTCACTCTGTAGGTATTTAGTTTTAGTTAACATTATTATAAGTAGCTATTTTGTGCGTCACTTCTGGAGGGATATAAGATCCAAAAAGATCCAAGATTCATCTTTATTTAATCTATATTACTCAGTTAGAGTCGAGAATACCGGAAAATGCGGTGATTTAGTCCTTAATTATTACCCTTGTTGTGGTTATGTCACAAAGACTTCGTTACAATAATCCATAGCCCTGTTAAAGCAAGCTTTCAGACCATTATACTAAAAAGTTATTTTATATTCCTGGGAACCATTTTCATTAAAAATAACTTTTAATAACTTTTACCTAGTAAACACAAACTGCAGTACACCGCGATGGCACAACTTCTCCCATGCATCCATCTAATCATTAAATTTTTAGAACGTAATTACGCCAGAATTTCCGTAATTTGTTCAAAGTTGAGTGGTTGTTTGCGTCGCTTTTTACTGCGGTGTCATTACGCTGAGAGGCGCGGGACGGTTTATATCGCGACACCCTTGACAGCGAAGCCGACGTTGCAAAGTCACGTCGGCTGGTTTTGGTGGAGTTAATTTGTCGATGTGTGTGTTTATCTGTCACTCGGAAGTGGATAGGTATGACTTTGCGTTGGTGCGTTTTTCGTTTTTCTAGTTTTTCACAACCCAAGTATATTGCAGACTCTGCAACATATCTGGATTGCTATCTAACCAGTTGCAGCTCAATACATCAAAATTTCAATGAAGTACCAGGTAAATGGGGAATAAAGTAAATCGCATTTTATAAGAAAGGATCATATACTCGTAACAAAAAAAGAGCAAGACATTTACAAGGGGTCACCTACATTTCAAAAATAAACAAAGGACAAACATTGACAGATCGAAATAACATCCAAGGTGCCTTTTTATGTCATAGCAAAACATAATAAGATACCAAATCATATTTGCCTTCGCAAATGTGCAGAACATGCCTCCATGTTGTTCTGGGAATAACTGTCTGTATGCGACAGTGATCGATTCAGTCACTTTTATACGAATAAATGTTTTAGACAAGTTGGAACGCAAAAAGTAGGCAAGATGTTGTCGGCAACTTTGGACAGTTTGGGCAAAGTTCTGAACCTTAATTTCCGTTTAGAATATTAAGAGGTTATTGCTTGGAAGAAGCGTTTTGATGTGTCTGATATTGCTTGCGTTATAAGATCGGTGGTCTCACATGTTAACAAGAATATAGCATTATGCTGTATTCCCTGAATGATTAGGCAGAGTTGTACCTACATAACAGAGTGCCAATTCTATTAATTTTTAAGCAACGTTCGCATTCACATCTCAGTCGCAATCTGACAAAAATCTAGCAGTAAACAAAAATGGTGTCGGTCGTAAAAGAATAGCACCATCCCATTACTTCTCGTGGGTGTCGTAAGAAGCGACTAAGAGACTCACAAGAGAATGGAGAGCAGCATTCTCTGTGCATTGCAACAGCTACACTTGGCGATCGCAGTGTAGCTGTTGCAATGCTCAGATTCCGCCGCCAAACGTGTCGATTATGGCAAACGCTCCCTTTGGGAGAGGCTTATGCCCAGCAGTGGACGTCTTTCAGCTGATATGATGATGATGATGATGATGAAAGCCACATTTCCACAGTTAAGTTTTTTAAGTCTCTTGAATTAGGGATCGACCTATTAAATGCATACGTTATTTACAGTTCCAGTTAATAAACTAGCTACACCCCGCGGTTTGTCGATGTCGTTGATAAATAATTATGTATATTTATAGGTAGTCTTTTCTAGGCCTCATTCCAATATCCAGCCGCTTCTGGAAACAAAACCAATACATATCCTAAACAAGCTAGATTTTTCTATAATCTCAAAACAAAAAACCATCAGCTCTATTTAGTGTAACTTTTTGTCTAGTATGTCATTCAGGATTATAAAGCTTAGCAAGGGTTGGTCGAGTGACCTTTGCCCGCGTCGCTTTGCCCGCGTCACTTTGCCCGCTTCACTTTGCCCGACAAATGACACGCATTTACGGAAATACGCGGCAGTTGACCTTGGCTTACGCGATGAGGCGGTTAGTTATGGTCGGGCTAGAGGATAAAATTTGAGTAAATAAAATTAACTGGCACATAATTTTTCAATGGCTGAAATGTGTTGTTTTAGTTTAGGGTGGCGAAGGAAGTGGTTGAGCAATCTGTGGGGGACGCACGCAACATTTTTCTTCAACTAACATGTTCATGATAATTATTCACGTTTTTAATTATTTATTTTTTTAAGGTTGAGAAATCATCAAATGACTTCTTCCGCTCTGGGTGGAGCGGAAGGGCGTGTCAGAGTCACTAAAAACCATCCGTGTTCCTTCTAAAGCCCTTTGCGTTCCAGGGCCGCGGTGACTCTTTCGAACAAATTCCGCAACCCTGGCAGGATTCACGTTACACTGCATATTTGGTCTGCTTCAGGTTCTAAGCACTGTTCAAGGTGCAGGCAAAGCGGCAAAGTGTTGTTCAGTTAATTCATCTGAAATTTCTCAGAAGCAATCCAGAGTCTGAAGTACCCGGTTAATGGCAATAGGCCCGCCCCCTGACGACATTCGGGTTTTTAGCATTAAATACTCAAATATCGACGATCGCGTATTCGCGCGATCATCATATCAGCCAATTGCCGTCCACTGCTGAACGTAAGCCTCAGAGCGCCAACCATCCTAGTCTTAAGCGGTCTGCATCCATCCGCTGCCAGCCACTTTCTTCAAATCAGTCGATCTATCATGCCGCAGGGCGTCCCGCACCACGTTTGCCTCACCACGTTTGTTTTACGCGGTCTCCACTCTAACAAATGTACATTCGCGTGATGATGCCTTTATATCGTCGACGCCACGCTTATGCCTCTGCCGGATTCCTTGAAGAAAAAAGGCGTGCTATTATGCTACGTGTGACAATCATTTGCATCTGTACATGGCCTCCACAAAACTAACGATATTTTAATGTCGAAAGATTTTAGCAGAGTTTTTCAAAACATAATCGTCAAAATCATCCAATTCAACTTGAATAAAACTTTGAATACCATCTTAACTGTGACCTTGACCGTCCAAAGTCGCTGAAAACTAACCCTTGAAACAGCACCAAAACCCTCAACTTTCAGAGGTCGTTGACCGCGCAGTATAAATCATGTATTAATGCGTTTTTCAGCCGTTTTGTACAATGGCTTGGTGCGTAAATAAATCTTTAAGATTAGGGGTGCTCGTTCCTGTATATGACCTGCAAGTGATGGGACAGTAGGGTGACCACAGTCACACTTTCTAAGACTTTTTGCTGTCCTTATCTATATATATCATCATACCAGCCGAAAGACGGCCGCTGCTGGACATAGGCCTCCCCCAAGGGGGGGGTTTGCCATAACCACCACGCTTGGCAGGCGGGTTGGTGATCAATGCACAGAAGCACAGAGAATGCTGCTGCCCTATCTCTGGTGAGTCCCTTATGCGCCTCTTACGACACCCACGGGAATAGATGGGATGGTGCTATTCTTTTACGTCCGACACCATACAGAACGTTTATACTGTTACGAGCTTGGGGTTCGTGACAATAAAAAGAGCCGATTAAATAACCAAAATGACACTTTAATTTAAAAACACTAATTACAACTTTAAACTCACTAATTATAAAACACAACTTCACTACTGATCACTTGAAGATCGCTTCCGAAGTATTCGCTTGTATCGCAAATCCAATACTGACTCGGTCGCGGATTACGTGCTCCTTATATAGGTCAGTTAATTCTTGAAACTTCTATTCTCGAAACATCTGGACAGTACTCGTAACTACCAGTGCCGACTGACCAGATTTGGAGAAGTGTAGAGTGTTCTGGCAAAGAAATGTCTAGAAGGTACTTGACTCTACTAGTTCTGCTACTCGATACTAGATGGCGCTAGTAGTAACTTAATGTACCCCACATTAATTCTGGCGCGTAACAATACGTTATCTTTTAATTAAAGTAAAATCAAAACAACTGTCGTGTCAGCGACACGAAGAAGAAGAAGAATTAAAGTTAGGTCGCCTACATAAAATAATCTTGTATTTAATAAAAAAAAACCATCAAAATTGTTTGATAATCCTTGGCAAAGAGGGATCTTTGCCAAACATTTTCAGCGGGAGCTGAACAAACATACAAAAAAAACCATCAGTCGAATTAAAAACCTCCTTCTTTTTTTGAAGTCGGTTAAAAAAATTTATTTGATTGCATATTAGAGCAGTTATAATGTGAGTGTATTACTTCTAGGCAAGCGTGCTCCATCTTCGACCACGTCATCGCTTACCAACAGGTGAGATAGTGGTCAAACGAATGCCTACTAACAGAAAAAAAAACTTAAATGTTTCCTTTTTAGATACTTACCTACTTCTTCGGAACACAAATCTTTTAAGAGAAAAGATTCTCAAAGTTTATGGAAAGCAAGTAACCCATAACGCTTCTTTTTCTCTCCTTAATACTGCATGGCCTTGCCCACTCTACTATGGTCAAAATAAGGCTAACACATAGCCACACATAAGTCATGGGGTAAACCGGCGATAGTGGCCGTAGTTCCGGCTAATATCGTCCGGCGATAAAACCGTAACTCTGTTTACGCGCCGGGTAATACCGTATTACCCACTCATATTTTTACGCGAGATAGAACGTCATTACAATAAAACAGTTCGGAAAGGCGTGCGTGTGGCCATTCCTTTATTTTTATGTTTATTTTATTGTATTACTCTTAGGTTTGTTTGTTTGGTTCCGGTTTTTTTGGATGGTTTCGTTATTATTTCGATGTTGTCTGTCTATGTATGTGTGAATGTTTCTTCTTTCTTTCTTTTTCTTTTTTTGAAGTGAAAACTTCTTTTAGCGCGGTACGCATTTTTTTAGATGAGATAAAATCTCTGGACTCGCGACACCGTTTCGAGACGCAGCTATAGTGTGTAAATATATGCATGTACACATAGCAGACCGCGAACGCGTCTAGATAAATAAAAAAAAACAGTTATTGCTATAAAATGTATAACAACTGTTTTGCCTAGTGTTTAAACAACCGATAATACAACAATTGTTAACTCCCGATTAATATATATATATTTTTTAACTATTCTAATGTTACGGTATCACTAATCACAGCAACATATATACCGAGTATAGACGTTTAGTTTGGCGTTTCGCCGTCGGGACCGCATCTTGTTTGGTAAGTTTCGGAGCATTAATTTTTTCGGAGCCAATATGTGTGCCAGTAGGCGTTTTGGAACCGTGAACTCTGTACAGTATACATTTATATTTAACACAATTTTTTCACTTCTGTCGGCACTCCCGTATTTTTTTTCTTCTTTTTTGATAAAAATAACTCCTGTATCGTTGTATGGTTCGTGTGTTTGTGTCACATATGTTTATAGTATATTAACTGTTACTGCAAATCAAATCCTTGGTAACATAGAGACATACGGGCAAGAGGTTGTAGGTACTGCCTGTCGATTCTATAAACATGTCGAAGTGAAGGTTGAGTGAAGTGATCACGAGGTGAGCTGTCAATCCATATAATCAAGATGCCACGTGATCACGAAGTGAGCTGTCATTCCATCTTGATTATATGGATTGACAGCTCACCTCGTGATCACTTCACCCAAGCCTTCACTTCGACATGTTTACAGAGTCGACCGGCTGTTAGAGCCGACCCATTTTATCAGGACCTCTGTAGAAGTTTAGAAACTTAATGGTGCATTATAAATAAAAAGACATATACACTAATTCGAATCTTAAGGCCTGCTACACGGTCGGAACCAACCACCGACAGAGGTCACCTTGGTTGAGTTTGCATAAAAATTGACCTTGTAGACGTCGGTTTACCCAACGACCTTGCAACGACCTTGGTCGTGAGCGCATCCCTCACTACCAAGTACTAATAGAGGGCATTGAGTCAGATCTCGACCGTGTGGACGCCTGTTGGCGGTTGGGTTTGTCAGTTAGGGCTTGGCATTCGACCGCTTGACAGCACCTTGGCACGTCAAGTTAAAAATGGAACGCCAAGAGCGGGAAATTTTGACGGAATTTGTAGATTTATACTGCAATCTTCCATGTTTATGGGATACAGGGTCCGAATTATATAAAGACCGAAACCAAAAAACCCAATCTTGGAAATTATTGGCTGTTAATAATTTTTGAAAGAAGTTGATGTGATGCTGATGTGATGTAGGTAACTGTACTAAATCTGAGATCTTTGTAATCTCTTCCCGTAGCTAGAAATCTCAAAGTAGCTATCAGACGTTCTTCAGCAGATACAGCTTGTCTCGTTACTGTATTTTTCTTGGTAATCAATGGCCGCACCATTTCTAATAATTCATTAAAAGTGTTTTGGTCCATTCTAAGGTAATTCAGAGTTGAGTTTTTTAAAATGTTAATATGACTTAATGCTGTTCTCTCTTTTAGCCATTGTTTCATCCATTTTCTTCTCTTTCTTTGTTTTTCTTCGTCACTTACGCACAAAAGCGTTAATGCTAAACCGATTTTTTGATGTTTTGAAAGATATGGTGCCATATTTCAAGACAGTAGTAATCTGTTGCGTTCGCAGTTTCTTTACTCTGTGGTTAGCAGTATACACTGACAAGTTGTGTCAACCACATGATCGTGTAGAACAAAATAAAATTTGGTTGACCCAACCAAGGTGACCTCTGTCGATGGTTGGTTCCGACCGTGTAGCAGGCCTTTTAGGAGGCCTGTCAAGCTGTAAGTTTAATAAAATTGTATTGACTCATTGGAATATATCTAATGCCAAACAAAACTCAAGCAAAATAAGCCTTTTATTTAGAAGTACCTGTCACATCCCTACCGTACCTTTCACAGTAGCTAAAGACGATGACATAATAATGATCAGGTATCATCAATATCATAGTCATTTTAGGCGAAACACGTCTACAGGCTCATAGGCCTACTCGCATTTCCACTGCGAGCGGTCCTGTGCCTCTCGCATCCAGCTCACCACGGCATGGTTCCATCTTTAAGAAGGCCTTTCAACGTTTTGGACGTTTTCAAGTATACCGTTGGGATGATTAAGAAGGTTTACGTGAGCTTTTTATCATTTACCAAACACAACAAAACGGTGTGAGCTAAACAATATAAATCAAAACCTGCATTTAACTTCAGCATTCAAACTACAAGCCAGTATAAGTGAATGCAGCTATATCACATAATTATGAAGTTAATCTGAGACACGACGTATACCAACTCTGCGTCTGAACCAAGTCTGGGTCTAAACGCAATGGGACTAGGGTGAACGATCTTTGCCACCTAAACTGTGGTGAAACAAAATGGATTTGCTTAGTTCTATGAATCATCATCATCATAATCATCATCATCATCACCATCATCAACATCATCATCATCATCATCATCATCATCAATATCATCATCATCACCACCATCAACACCACCATCAACACCACCATCATCGTCCTCATCATCATCATCATCATCAATATCATCATCATCACCACCATCAACACCACCATCGTCCTCATCATCATCATCATCATCAATATCATCATCATCACCACCATCAACACCACCATCATCGTCCTCAACATCATCATCATCATCATCAATATCATCATCATCACCACCATCATCGTCCTCCTCATCATCATCATCATCATCATCATCATCATCATCAATATCATCATCATCACCACCATCCACACCACCATCAACACCACCATCATCGTCCTCATCATCATCATCATCATCATCATCACCACCATCAACACCACCATCATCGTCCTCATCATCATCAATATCATCATCATCACCAACACCACCATCATCGTCCTCATCATCATCATCATCATCATCATCAATATCATCATCATCTCCACCATCAACACCACCATCATCGTCCTCATCATCATCATCATCATCATCATCATCATCATCATCATCATCATCAATATCATCATCATCACCACCATCATCGTCCTCATCATCATCAATATCATCATCATCACCACCATCATCATTATACATCAACACCATCGTCATCATCATCATCATCATCGTATCAATATCATCATCATCATCATCATCATCATCAATATCATTATTATCACCACCATCGTCATCACCATCAACACCATCATCATCGTCCTCATCATCATCAATATCATCATCATCAACCCCATCGTCATCGTCATCATCATCATCATCATCATCATCATCATCATCGTAATCAATATCATCACCATCATCACCACCATTATCATCATCACCATCAACACCACCATCATCATCATCAACATCATCGTCATCATCATCATCATATCAGCTGGAAGACGTCAACTGCTGGCGTCTCAGGGGAAGCTCGGCAGGCAGGTAGCTGTTGCAATGCAATGCTGCTGCTCATTCTCTGGTGAGGCCCTTAGTCGCCTCTTACGACACTCACGGGAAGTTATGGGATGATGCTATTCTTTTACGTCCGACATGTTCATGACAGTTCTATGAATAAATAGTAGATTTAGGTTGTCATTAGTCAATTTAGAATTAAGTAGCCAGTGAACTGCCTCCACTGGTCTAGTTTTTCATCTTGAATTTCTCGGTTTGGAATTGTTCCCAGTCGGTGGCGAATTAGACTCGCCCCTCTCTCGGCGTGATGTTATGAGATCAAAAATCGGATGCATATTTGCTTAATGCTGGCTCTTCACTTGACGTTTTTGTCAAAATATTTGCGTCACTTCTGCAACACAAAATATACCTCGTAGATTTCGCAATAAGCTATATTTTATAATTGCACTAGTGACAAAAATATTCTGAAAAATACGCCTAGTGACGTTCCAGCACAATGTTAAAATGTTGGCTATTATGAATGAAGATCACTTTTTGTCGACAAAATTCGCGTTTCCGGGATCAACAAATTTAAGTTAGATGTAACAAACCCAATTTGACACAAATGACAGGTTCCTTGTGTTACTATGGAATATGGTTGCTTTCCGTATTTTTTTGTCAGAAAAAAGTATAAAAACATGCCTCAAATCCCTGCAATACTAACTTAAAATGGCAGGTTTGTGCGGGAAATCGTAAGAAGCATGATAGTATCATGGAGGTTATACTGTATTAATTAATGTTTTTTTATTTGCGATTTTTATGCAATCCCGGAATCCCGGGATTATATTTTTGACATACATATTCTATGAAACCGCCTACATATGTGTTAGCTAAAAATATGCAACTGACTATCCGATCTCGAGTTATGAATGACACCGCCATAAGGACGCAAGCTACAAGGGACGCGGCCTGCACAACAATGCAGCCAGCTAATGATGTTGCGGAATTTGTTCGAAAGAGTCACCGCGGCCCTGGAACGCAAAGGGCTTTAGAAGGAACACGGATGGGTTTTAGTCAGTAAGAGTCTGACACGCCCTTCCGCTCCAACCAGAGCGGAAGAAGTCATTTGTTGATTTCCCAATTTTCCCATCCTTAAAAAAAAAAGCCAGCTAATGATGATCATCAAAATGATAGGGTCTTTATAGTCTAACGAGTAATATTGTGAAAACTCGGAAAATACTTGGAGAATGACAATTCATACATTGTATCCCGCGAGTATATTCCCGAAACATTCTTGTTGATCCATGATAATATTGCGAGAACTCTACAAGCACAAGGAAAACTCCTATTTAACAAGCAACTACTTCAGAACAATCTGAAGTGATTTAAGTTGCAAGAAAGCTACTACGTTTTAGAATTCTTCTTGATTTAACGCCTTAAACTAAACACATTCAAATAGGAAACTAAGCAAGTTAGACATGCAACAAAAATTCGCATAGAGCTTAAAATTTGTACGAAATGTTTTTAGTTTAAAAAAAAAATTGTTGCTGTTGATCGAGGCATAAAGACATTAATTGATGCAAGTACTGAAAGACGTGATGAATTTTCATTAAATGTCAGAAACGGTGACTCTTAGGACCAAAATGTCTTACGAGTATATTGTGTAAACTCGGAAAATACTTCAAACTCAACTTCAAGAAAACTATCCCAAGGATTTTGGGTTCAGCTTCCAGTCAAACTGGATGCATGAATACCAGTATTTTACATGGCGCGACTGCCTATCTGGAACGCGATACCCTGGCAAGACTGGTGTCGGATTCCTGGCTCCTCACATTTACGGTATGGGATCATATTTTGGGGAAAGTACTGAAAGAGAAACCGCTTGCAAGGTACAAAAAAGATGCATTCGAGCGATGTTTAAACTTAAACCTTACTTTCGAATTTACAAAATATTAACATTACCTTGTTTGTACATATTTGAAGTAGCTGTGTTCTTTAAAAGACAAGTCCGATTCCCGTGTTTGAAAAGACTAACCCGAGTCGATTCAGACGACTATAAGATGTAGCACCCCGCAATAGACGCGATAATAGTGTGCTATATCTGGAGTCAGCCAAGACAGCACTTATGCGCAAATTGCCGAAGACATGGAAAGAGCTTCCGCTTTCATTATTTAGAAAGAGACTCCTAAGCTTTTTGGTGTCGAAAGCATATTATGATGTTAAGGAGTTCCTAATTGTGAAAGAGTTTTTAAGATAGTACATAATAATATTTTAAAATTGTATTTAGTGTGTAATATTTTAAAATTGTATTTAGTTATAAGTTGATATTTTAAATCTTTTGCATGCCTACGTGGTAAAATATAGCTGTACTTTTTTTTCTCATCGTTTGATGTTACCCATATTTGCAAAATAAAATTATCTTTATCTCTCTTTATCTGACAAGCAACAACCCGGACCAACATCATAACGAATGCTTAACGAGGCACGGACGAATTTCGGTAAGTTGTGATGGTCACCCACTCATCCATAAACCGACCTCGAAAAACGTCACTTAACCTCAAAGTTCGACCCGCGTGGCTACTATCATTTAGCCACGAGCTGCTGAACAACGTGTCAACCTTTACAAAATTCCAAACTCCATATTTAAAAGGACAATGAACCATCCAGATTGATAAACAAGGGTACCTGGCCACCTAGGGGAGAGCGGGGCTAAACGTGTCATGGGGAAGTTGTTCCGATTGAAATAGAATTTATGAAAAAAAGAGATACACATATCGAGTAAATTCGTCATAAAACGGAACGCTGCAGCGCACCGATGGCAACTATCTTAGTTTGACCATTAACGTCCGGCAGCCACATTGTTAAATTACATCGGAACAACTTCCCCGCAGCACGTTTAGCCCCTCTCTCCCTAATCACATTCTAAAGCAGTCAGGTTCGCGTATTCATTCAATGTTTCAGTCGACTGTAAGCCGGGAGGCAGGAGAGAGGTGCGGGGAGCGGGGACGGGTCAACTTAGCTTTATATCCCATATCCAAGCTGTAATTTCTCTCAGAACAAAGTTTTCAGTCGACTTACTTCTGAAATATTTATAAGGACCTTTCTCGTATAAACTGATGTCGAGTTACAAGCTTTTTTGCCGACAAGGGTATGAAGGCACTACCTCCATTAAAATTTAAAATGCGTATTGAATTGGCTTTAGCTATGCATTTGTTAATCATTTATTTTTTCATAATCCATACCAACTATGTGTTTTTTTGCACTATAAAATGTGCTCATGAGGCCGGCCGCATTTTTACTTTGCTTGTCACCAGGCTCACAAATAAAATTAAATACATAATATAAATACAAATATATCACTGGTCAATTGATGCAATTGACCAGTGTTACATTTGGTTTGTTATATTGGCTGATGATAATTCATTCAACCAATCACGCCAACTAACGCGCGTTAAACAATATGTCATAATAGGAGCTGCCAAGTACCATTTTATTATGTAAGCCAAACTTCCATCCTGCCAGGGTTGCGGAATTTTTTCGAAAGAGTCACCGCTGTAACGCAAAGGGCTTTAGAAGGAACACGGATGGGTTTTAGTCAGTAAGAGTCTGACACGCCCTTCCGCTTCACTTAGAGCGGAAAAAGTCATTTGATGATTTCCTATCCTGAAATAAATAAATAGCCAAACTTCCATCAAATTATCTTTACCAAATCAGGCAACAAACTTGCTAAACATCGCAAAAAGCGCTACCCACCGCGGAATCGTTAACCGTCCCAAAATAGACCATAACACTGAACATCAAGCATTTTAATAAAGCTGCTGAATTTACAACTACTGCTCCAAGGCGGGGCTGCCAATAAAATGTTTTATTCTTAACATAATTTGTAACGACAGACTTCAGAAACCTTTGTCCGTAGTGAAAGATGCCGCTAAACACCGCCTCTACCATGAAATGTTTAAAGTTCTAGTTTAATGGAATACTTCCTAAGGTTACAACTGTTTTATGTTAGTAACTTTGACCCTTCAGGGATTTGCTTGTAGTCTTTTGGCCATCTAAAGGTGATAGCACAACCTGGGGGTCTTTAAGTCAAGAGTGAATAGGTTACTTCTAGGCAAGCGTGTTATATCGTCGATCACATCATTGCTTACCATCAGGTGAGATATAAGGCAAGGATTGTGGTGATTGTTCAAGCCTATCAATAAAAATGCTTTGAACTGAGTTTCCACGCAGATAGGCATTCTATTATTTGCGCAACAGCATTATGTAAAAGAGAAATAGGCAGGCACGAGAACTCCGAGAGCCTATGAGAACTTTTGAGAAGGTGCGAATTACCTAAGTGAGGAAACGTCACAGCCCAACATACCTAGTACGGCTTTGTTGGTAAAATAGAATTACCTTAAGCAAAACTCGCTTCAAAACCTAGCCCTTTCTTAGAACGTCGGCCTAATTATAAATATTAAGGTTCATTAAAATTCATCAGAATTCACAGAAAACTTAAAGCATTTATATCAATTAAATGTTTACACGTGAAATCTTCTGTCAAGAAGTTCAACATTAATTTTCCCTTTTCAAAACGTAGAACAACGGTAAAGTTTCCTCAACAACCATTACATCCGTGCTTAATAAATATAAATGTGAAAGAAACTGTCTGTCTATTTGTTGCTTCTTCATGTCTTAACGGCTGAACAGATTCGTATGATATTTGGCATGCCACACAGGTAGACCGTATCCTAGAATAGGACAAAGGATACTGTTTATCCCGGGAGTATGTTTCCTTGGGATATTTTCGGTATTCACGCGGGTGTGATAATATTCTGAATGCGAAAGAAACTTGGTCTAACTGTATTACTGTTTGTTTGTTAAGTTTTCACGCCAAAACCGCTGAACCAATTCAGCTATATTTTGGTATTTATTTATTTATTTAAACTCCTTGTACAATAGTGGTACATGGGCGGACTTGATGCACCAAGGCATTTTATACCAGTCGACCTGGGTTATAAAGACTATACTGTGGTTTTAACGTTTCGGAAAGAATATACAAATAATATGTATAATACTAATAAAATACATATATATGCTAAAATAATAAACTAATAAAATGATATATAATCATCCTAATAAAATAATAATTATATAGATTGGACCTTGGAGAATGACAAATTATACTTTTTATCTTGCGAGTACGTTCCTTAAGTGGCTCGGTCAAGTGAGACGTGCAAGATTATAAAAAATCGCATAGAGCTGAAAATTTGTACGAATTGTTTTTAGTTTTAAAAATGGCGCAGTTTTGTTTTATCTGTAGTAAACTTTTAACTGAAAGTGAATTTGTTACTGTTGATTGTGGCATAAAGACATTAATTGGAGCAAGTACCTACTGAAATACGTGATTAATTAATCTCTTAGGACAATTTTTTTTTTGTTTTAATAATTGCATGATCTACAATTTTAGTCTGACCTATTTTATGATAAAACTTACCATTTGGCTAAAAAACGCAAAAACCCTTATTTGCGAACTTTGACTTTGAATTCCAGTTTTGCAAAGAGGCGAAGCCGCCGGCAAACCTCAGTTCAATAATAGTATGTTACAGGATGGGCGAAAGCAGGAAAAAGCCCTTATTTGGTCTAAGGGGGTCATGGAGTGGAGCAATCGGCCGATTAATGCCCCATGACCGATGTACTGGTGCGCGCCATTGAATTTGAGAGCAGTTCTTAGCCTTTTAGTTTATTGGAATGGTGTACCATAGGAGAATGTGTTTTGTTTTATTTTGTGGATAGTAAAAGCATCTCAAATACTGTCAAAGCCAAATCTATTTGCGTTAATGTCACATATATCAACGAATAAAGTAACAAAATACTCTTTAGATTCTTCCAAATAAAGTACACCTTTTTTTTTAAGGATGGGAAACCATCAAATGACATCTTCCGCTCTGGGTGGAGCGGAAGGGCGTGTCAGACTCTTACTGACTAAAACCCATCCGTGTTCCTTCTAAAGCCCATTGCGTTCCAGGGCCGCGGTGACTTTTTCGAATAAATTCCGCAACCAAATTAAGTACACCTGCCATGTTATCTCTTCACTACAACTGGTTCACTGGTAAAAAATCTAGTCATTCTTTACCAGTGAACCAACTGTAGTGGCATTAGGTTTTCCCTTGTACTATGTGCATGATAAAAAATAAAATAAAATAGCCTTTATTGCTGTTTTTTTTTTTACAATTACTAAATGCCTACTTACTAAAACTAATTTGATCATAATTCTAACTTGTATTTCAATAATCGGCAACAACATCCAGTTGCCGAACGCCGTGCGTCGAACAGCTTGTCTGTCGGCAATAGTCCTCCTCTAAAGATTTCCACGTAGTTAGGACTACGTGGATTTTTTTTAGAGGAGGCACATTAGAGGAGAACACAGTTCTACTTGTGTTCGCGCTTAACCCCTCAGTAACCATAGATTCACCGTTGGAAGTGGTCGACAATGAATGTTGCATCAAAATCTGAACACCGTCAGCACAGAACAATAAAATTGGATCGACACGAACATTTTTGACGAACACATTAGGGTTCGCACCTGCGAAAAAGTGCTCGGTGTTTGTATTCACCGTGTTTTTGTTCGTTCGTGCGAACACGGCTTAAGATTTCATGCTCAGCAATAGCGCCTACAAACACTAGTGTTTGTAGCTTCAATTAACCGCCTGGGCTGTTAATTAAGATTAAGAGGTAGTTAATAATAATTCCTCAAAAAAAATTGGTAGTAAAAATTTGGTAGTGTTAGTAAAATACACTCATTTCAAGTAAGAGTATAAATAGAGGCCTTCATTTAATGCGAAGCTTATTCCATTTCCATAACAAGTAAAACAGGTACTTACTGGGTTCCTAACGAACCCACAAATTAATAGTAAACACAAAGACGCGAGCCACCTTTGTCGCAAACCCAGTTCTCACCTAATGCCGTCAGAAACACTAACTACAATAATTAATTAGAAGTACGGTAATTAGGTAAATTAGTTTTCTTCTTCAGAGCCTCGTTTTCAATAATATGATTGCTAAACGTTATTTAACTGAAAGAGTGGACAGTTTGCTTTGAATAGTTCTGATTGAATTAGTTTTGTAACGGTACAACAGTCTTCCCGGAAAATCCCTGAGTCTTATGAAGGGGTGTTGTGATACCCAGAAACTGGGTTACAGAGGTAAGATAATTTGTATAGATTTAGCCAATCCATGTAATACAGGTATTCAGCTGAATAAGATTTGATTGGAAGCCAACCCCAAAATGGTTGGCAAAAGGCTTCATTTATTCAGTTATGGATGATCTACCTGGAAAAATAGTATTATTACTTGGAATATGCTTATATATAAGGTCCCAGGTGGACATTCAGACTACCAAATTAAGGACAGTGGTGAAAAAAATATAATTAGAAAAACGCATACTTTCAAGAAAAAAAAACAGTTAACGAAAATACACTAAAAATGTTGGTTACCCAATGCATAAACACAACATGTCTTCATAATCATCAAATCACTTTAATCAGTGTTTTTTTTTGCTTGGATATCTTTGGTAAGACGTATTGAACGCTGTGTTAAAATTTGCCCACCTACTTTAATGAGACCTCATATAATTATGTTACAAAAGTGGATATAACCTCGTGTTCGGAATATTCGGTGATCGCTAATTCTTTTACTAATAATACTAATTACAACTTTATCTAACTCCTAATTAATCATTTTTCTTAGCATCCTATTCTACCAATATTATAAGCGCGTACGAGATGTATCTGGTATTTGGTCGTTTGTTATCAAGCACGTCTCAACTGAATTAGTTGACACAAGGGGCGAACATGGCCTGTACTCTGACCGACTTCAAAAAAGGAGGAGGTTCTGAATTCGGTTGTATTTTTTTATGTTTTTTACCTCAACTCCGTCATTTATCAACCAATTTGATTGGTCCCATAGAAATCTCAAAATCGGTTCTGCAGTTTGGATTTTAGAAAGAAAGAAAGAATAATATTTATTTAGCACTTACATGAAACACGCACAGTATAAATATAAAAATAAATAAAAGAAATGTAGGTATGCTAAGAACTAAACGTGTGTCTCACGGCTGCACTAAAAAAGTTAATTTCAGCGATATGTTTTAAATCAAAATAGCTGGAGGAAATAGAAAATATATCAGCCGAAATTGCGTGTTTTGCTTTCTTGTGACTTTCCAGTGGTGTTGTTAGGTGTGGGGTACCACTAAAAAGTGTAAAATAACAACTTTTCACAAAAAAAATACAACTGACTTCCAAATTAAAAAAAAAACACTACAAAGTGTAAAATACTTTTCATTTCGGAAGTCGGTTGGACTTTTTTGTTTAAAAGTTTTATCACCCAAAGTAAGCTCCTGTGGAATAATTTTCGACTTACGTTCAGGCAGCAGCGAAAACTAGTTCAATATAAGGCAATAAAAGGGTCTACCGGTGACAAAGTCCAACAAAAGAAGGGAGACAAGTAAAAGATCTAGTATTCAATGTTTCGTTCGACCTCAGCTCCTAGTAAGCCCTAACAGACACCAATCACGATCCAGCCTTGAACAATAAACACTAAACAGTACTAAACTAGCTAAAACAAGTTACTGTTTGACTTAGTTTGTTGCCTAGTAAAATATAAATACACGAACTCAGCCGGGATCTCGGGGCCCATAAATTTCGCCAAATTATAATTTACGCGCAAAACTTATGTTGGTACCGTTAGCCCCGCAGTTCATAACTTGGTTGTTTAAAAAGGGAAGATCTGGGGTAATCTGAGATGGAATTGAGTTCAAGGTTAAGTGAGGTAGACAAGTTGGGAACAGTGTTTGTGAGTGACAAGAGAGTAATTGATTCTTCGTCTGTTATTGAGGGCAGGTCTTGATGAACTATCTGATTAATTTCGACCTGTAATTTTATGTTTCAATAAACCTATGGGACTGATAGTCAATTTTTTTTAAGGATGGGAAATCATCAAATGGCGAAGCAGAAAGGTTATCAGACTTTTATTGACCCATGCGTGTTCCTCTTAATGCCCTTTGCGTTCCTCCTAATTCTCGAACAAATTCCGCAACCCTGCATAGTCGATAGGGTTGAAAGTTTTTAGAGTGGCGATTGCGTACCGGAAAAAGCAGCGTTGAAAGGCTTCCAACAAGCTGGACCCATGACCTGGTGAAGGCTGCAGGAATCCGCTGGATACAAGACGTACAAGACTACTCGATGTGGTGGCACTTGGAGTAGGCCTATGTCCGCAGTGAACGTTTTTCGACTGAAATAATGATGTTACCAATAATGGTGTCGTATATCAATATGACAAGATGCCTGTGCTTCATAGGCATTACTGAACTGAAGGGTTTTCTGAACGCGGGTGTTGAAAGTCATTATTTATTACGAATTCCATAGGAAAATGTATCCTGCATCTGTAGCTTAGCACCAATCAGCCAGCTACTTTACATCATTCCATCTAAATATTCTACTAAGAAAGATACTTTTTTAGGTTTGAACAAGACAATATAAACTTTTTCGGCGTTCTCGCTGTGTAGAACAAAATACATTATTTTCTTCCTTTGTTCACCTCTCTTTGAGTAAATCTTGAAGAAAGTATGTAAGATTTTTTATCGCATTCCCTCTGGGAGGCAGCTAAGAGGATCTTTCTGAAATATATGCAGTACTTATGATTTTAGTACCGAGACCCCGCGAAGATGAAAGAGCACTAATTCTGATGTACGATGGACCAGGGAAGCATAAAACAACAAAGTCATTTTAATATTCTTATTTACTAATTCAAGTGTATTTTTGGGGACAGATTTTTTGTGTTGCTATCCCAATAATGTTGGCGAAGAATACTGTTCAGTCTGAGCAACCGAACACTTGCTAACACAGCAGTTTACAACAATCATTGTACTCGTATATAAGTGACAATTTTATTAATACTTTGACATCAGTGCATTACCGGACATCAAAAGGACCGGGTGCATTCATAACATTTAACATACCATTTTACTTTGAGACATTAAACTTGAAGAACCTTTAATAAACTCTTTAAAACTAAATCAGTGCTTTAATATCACCGACCTTTTGTGACGTGACAACGTCTAATATAGCAATGAAAGCCGGCTGCACGCACGAAAAAGGATGACTCATTGTAACGTTACGCTCATTGTAACGTTACGATATTTCATCAATATTTTGTTATGACGTTGTCACGTTAAACTATCGTCCGTAAACCGACTTTACAGGCAACCATTTTTTCTTTTTAAGGATGGGAAATCATCAAATGTCTTTTTCCGCTCTGGGTGGAGCGGAAGGGCATGTCAGACACTTACTGACTAAAACCCATCCGTGTTCCTTCTAAAGCCCTTTGCGTTCCATGGCCGCGGTGACTCTTTCGAACAAATTCCGCAACCCTCGATCACCTACGACCTTGCACCCCGAAAAATACTCTAGTGACCAGTGTGTCAGGACAGGCGTTGAAATATTGCATTAAAGTATATTTTTGACCACTTGTATAATAATTCACTTACAGTCTCTTATGAAATACTATTTTATATTACATGTAATTGACAATGGTGAATGGTTGTGTAGAATTACAGGCCCTATTATGAAGTCTTAAAACGATCATGATTCCGCTCTAAGACGGAGACGGAGCTATACATAGCTAATAGCACTATCCCGTTTACATCATCGGAATTGGATGGCATTAACTTTATGTAATTCAGTAACTTTAAGTGAACCTATCTATTTGTTATTAATTTAAAGAATATGGCATCAAAACAACCTATGTACCTAATATTAATGAGAATACAAATTTGTCTACAAAGTCAATGACACAAGTTCAGCTGTTAATTTTAACAGTCTCATAATAATTTTGCATTTATTACCAGCTTTATTACAAGATAAATAACTTACCTACAATCTTTTAGTATCGAGCCACAAATAATCTCATTTAAGTAGCCAACATTAAATAACCTAGTATTGAACATTCCTGTTAAATATGATTGACATTCTTAGATGTTCTTCGTCATAATTATTATGAATTTTCTTAATCAGTATGATTATTATATATATATTTATATATCATTTTATATGAATATTATCTGTATATTCTTTCCGAAACGTTAAAATTCAATTTTTTTTTATTGTTCACTTACCACAGTATAGTCTTTATAACCCAAAGGTTGACTGGTAGAGAATGCCTTGATGCATTAAGTCCGCCCATGTACCACTATTGTACATAAAGTTTTAAATAAATATAATATTATTTTATATTAATAATATTTTATAATAGTTTTAAATAAATAAATTGACATAATAACATTTCAGCAGTTTGTATTTCAGTTATACCAGTATCATCGGACGTAAATGCGTAAAAAAATGAGTTTCAGTTTATGAATACGATATGAACCACGGTAAACGTGATTGAATAAAAATTGGAATAATTATCGTGTTTTAATGACGTTGAAATTATTTTAAACGGGTATTTTAATCGCAGGCTTACCACATAGCTTGCAATAAATAGCGCACGTCAAATAAGCGGTTATCAAAAACCGTTACAGCAAAAAAGCCGTACATCAAAAGCTGCATTTTATATAAAGAAACCGGACAAGTGCGAGTTGGACTCGCTCACCGATGGTTCCGATCACAGACTACAATATAATAGTTTCGATTGAGTCTTGATTTTTTCCGAGTACCTATACATTACCTACTACCCTCATAACTGTGACAAAAATATAGCAGGTATATAATGTTCTTCCAATCATCAATGTACGTAACGGTCACTTATTCAACCGAAAATATAAGTTTGTTATCGCAAAATATATTTTTTATATGATAAAACTACATATTCCCAATTTTCTTTTTCCTGTACTTGTACTGTAAGATCTATCTTGTTACCGAATTTCATGACTGTAGGTCAACTGGAAGTACCCTATAGGTTTTGATTCCCTTGCGAGCGTCTATACATGGGCCATATACGGAGCATAAACGGCCTTATCTTTAGATTGCGGTGACTTATAAGTTTGATTTTTTCACTGCTCCAAGGGTCTGCAGAACTGAGTATTTGATATAATTATAGCAGCATATAATTTCAGCTTGATTCCTCCACGCGTTCCTGAGAAAAAGGGTCTTGACAGACGGAAAACAAAGTGATCCTATAAGGGTTCCGCCGACTGAGGTACGGAACCCTAAAAATCGTGGGCATAACAACTTAATGCGCTTTTAAAGTTACCGTCAATACACGTTTTACACAAAAACACCCAGTTTCAGTTCACCTGCGAATTGCCTTAAGACCGTCGTAAAAACTTCTCCCAGGTTCCCATAAAGGGCTTTATTCGGCTCATTCCACACGAAAATATTTAAGGCGCGTTTTTATTTAGACGATTTGCGTTGAGCCTTAAGCACAACCCGAGCAAAGCGAAGTCAAATCGTAAAAAAGTTTCAGTAGCGACTCACACTCCGATGGTCAATATTTAGGACATCCACATCAATCCATTTATAGAGTAGTACCTTGCTGTTTGATTTACATTACCGCATCCGTCGACAGTTTTATGTTTTCCTTCAAACTTAACCGGCAATGTACGTTAAATAAGTCGATGTTACCACAACGTTATTGGGTGAAAGTCCCACTTAGACTCAGCAGAAGACGGGTGTTAAATTATTCATAGACACATGTATCTCGCTTAACGCATCATTTTTCCTTCAGGTCGTTACTATAGGTGGGGGAAACGAGTTTTACGCCAGGCACGTAAGCTTAGCTCGGCTGTGCGATAATGTATGAGTGTTGCCGGAGGACTGTCGGAGTTATCTGATGTTTTATTTAAATACCTTTACTTAGAGGGAATTACCGTGCCTGCGAGGTAGAAATGTGTGTATGGTATTATTATTTTCAATTAACAGTGGTTTGGTAAGGCGCTTTGTATGATGACGTGCGCGGAATAAGTACAGGCATTAGGGATGGGATACATTGTCATGTGTGCGGCGACGTTTAACTAATTGTTGGATTTATAACCTGTAGTAGATGAGTGTCATTTGTCAGAACAGTTTTTTTTTGTGCCGATATCGCAGCTGCTATAGAATTGTTTCATAAAGCATACAATCGTACTTGCCTTCTTTCTATTATATGACTATTCGACATTAGAACCTAATTTTTAAAGTTGGATAGATGACCTATGTTTGGATAGATATTTGTGATTCTTGACTCCTTAACGGATTTTGATGAAATAAGAAGCACAAGTAGACCCACGCCCCTCTTTTTTCCACTGGACACACAGGGCAAGTGTCTAGGGCCACGTGATCCGCCGTGTCCTCGTCAGGGCCTCGCATCTGGCCCTGGTTAAAACCATGGTCCGGAGCGAGGAAGCTTGGGAAGCGGTCACCTCCTTCTGCGAAACTGTAAAGCTAGCGAAGGAGGAGGCAGGCCACGTGAGGAAAAGACAAGGCCTTCGCCCCAGCCACTACAGGAGAAGACGCCCCGGGCGTTGGGAGTCGCAGGGCAATCCCCGGCCACCGTAGGCACGGATGGCGAACGTTGGGTGGCTCGCTGTCCGATCACCAGCAGGCCCGGGTCGATGGCACGTTGTGATCCACGCGCGCCTGAAAGAGATGTCAGCATTGGAGACGGGGCCCGCTAGGGCCAAAGCCTGACAGGGTTGCGGAATTTGATCGAAAGAGTCACCGCGGCCCTGGAACGTAAAGGGCTTTAGAAGGAACACGGGTTTATATTCAGTAAGGGTCTGACACGCCCTTCCGCTCCACCCAGAGCGGAAGAAGTCATTTGATGACTTCCCATCCTTAAAAAAAAAGGGCCACGTGATCCATGAGGGCCCCCTACTTTCTGCCAGATCACTTACCGATGTCTAAAAAATATGTGAACTTTAAGAAAATCAAAGGAAAAAAATATTTGTTCCACTGTAAAGTTTTGTCTCTCGAAACTCTCACTAAGTTGTAAATGCTTCAACTGTTTCAGATAATATCACGTATACGATTGCCGTTTCAAGCAGTCGAATTAATCTCGAATTTAGTTTTTCAAATAGTTCTCTGTTAAAGTCAAAAAGGGGCCCCATAATCCCGTGCCCAGGACCTCCAATAGGGCAAAGACGGCCCCAGGTAAATCATGGCCCTACATGTCTACGTTAAGACAAAAAATAATTTTCTACTTTCAAGCGGGTGAAGTCGTCAGGAAAAGCTAGCAAAAATAATGATGTCGAACAACTGAAGATAAAAACAATGGTAGGACAAAATTAAGTAGCAGGGATCCTTTGTCAAAAATCTCAATTAAACAACCATCAAAGGGAACCATTTGCATTATTCATTTTTGCAGATTGTTTAAATTGAGAGCTGTGAAGTTTTTGACAGAGTATTTATGGACTTAAAAATAAAATTTTCTTTAGGAAGAAGAGAAATTATTCGCGCCAAGTATTACGCACAAGTAAAGGTACTTGGTGAAGCTATCAAAGACCAAGATTTAAGTGAGCTGTTTCACCGTATAGATATGTATCTGCATTGTGCTGCTGCAGTAGTGGCCCGTGGTAATGTGTCCCGCCTGTGAATTGGTTTCGAACTCAGTCGTTTTCGGCAAGTGCTTTACTTTGTGCAATTTATATCACCATTGCTCTTAAAACAGTGGAGAAAAACATCGTAAGGATACACACGTACAACAGGTTTTAGAAGCAACAAATAGAAGACATGTTTTTTTTATTATTTGGAGGCACATTTGATTTCTAACCCGCCTGATGGAAAGCGGTAAAGTGGACGCCGATGGAGCACACTTGCCTAGAAATGACCTGCCGGTCGATTCTGTTAACATGTCGAAGTGAAGGCTTGGGTGAAGTGATCACGAGGTGAGCTGTCAATCCATAAAATCAAGATCTCACGTGATCACGGAGTGAGCTTTCATTCCATCTTGATTATATGGATTGACAGATCATCGATATGTTTACAGAATCGATCGGCTGTTCCCTCTTTACTTAAAGAACCCCAGGTGGTAGCTATCAGGAAACGCAAACAGCTATGTACAAACGCACAATGACTGTGGCATCTACCAGTCCACATTGGACCCACGTGTACGGCCCGCTCACCTGTGGGAACATTTTAGGCTAATTATGTAATAGAATAAAACAAGTGACCACCAAAATTGGTACCAAGAATAATGCCCATAGAATTTATGAAAATATACTTCATTTTATACCAAATATCAGGCCAGTAATACGTCGATAGATAATAATGAATTAGAACGTTGTCATACCAATTCCAATGCGGCGTTGTATTACCGTATTAAACTCTGTTAGGAGCAGTTTCTAATTTCATTTGTTTTGTTAGCGGCAGCCATTACGGAATTACGTCAATTTACATTAATTTTGTCAGTTTTATTTTGGTTTTTTGGTTGGAATTGTTGGAATATTACGTAATTCGCTTTGTGGCAGCCAATTTGAATAGTGGTAGTTATGGCTTAGCCTTAATTTATTAATATTCTAAGTAAATACTTTTACACTACCACACAAAGAATTTGGTCAGCTGCATTTTGTGAGGCCAAAGCTTGGGAAGCCGTCATTAAAATAAAGATGGACTCAGATGTGCCTTAAGTATAAAAAACAATTAAGACACATCTCGCACGTTCTGGGTGGCCAAATAACTTTGAGCAGTAGTGTACCTAAGTACCTATCGATGCCTCTCTTTAAACATGAGACGTCGCCTTGTGGTTTCAATTTGATTCGATTTTCGTTCGAATTTATAAGCACACACTAGCACTTCGGCCGCGACTTTTTAGTGACGGATTTAGTCGGTACTCCAAAAACTTACTCAACGCCCCCTCTACCCACCCTGTTTTGGAAAATTAAGCACAACGATTTTCATTAATTACATTACCCAGCCATTTCTGCTGCTGATTCTGTGCTCTCAGGATCAGCGCAACTGTTCACCCCGTTCACCCCGTCAGGGGTTAATTAGGCATGCCAGGGTTGCGGAATTTGTTTGAAAGAGTCACCGCGGCCCTGGAACGTAAAGGGCTTTAGAAGGAACACGGATGGGTCAATAAGAGTCTGACACGCCCTCCCGTTCCACCCAGAGCGGAAGAAGTCATTTGATGATTCCCATCCTTAAAAAAGGGGGTTAATTCTGCAAAAATTGTTAGATCTGTTTCAATTATCCCACTTTTAGTCTTTTCATACCTATTTTCACGTAAATTGACACAAGCAGTAATGTCCTCCCCTAAAAACTTTGTCACCCCTATTTGCGCCTTAAGATGATAACTTCGATTTTTTTTTATCGAAATCATGAATACCGTGTTTCAACTTCATCGGACCAAGCACAAAGATTCTCCCCAGTTCGCTCAAACCGCAACATTTTTCTTACTCAGAGCATTTAAGCCCGACGTAATTTTTAAACGAAATAAATAATTTAAAAAGTAATTTACATGAACATAATCAACCTTAATCATTAAATGGATAAGGATCAATATCATGATACCAAAATACCACTATTATGATTGAATAATTTGAACAAACAGCGGTAATTGTGACTTAACCATAATAGTTCGACATACATATTTCGCGGACTTTTTATAGGTGATAATAAGTACCCTAAACACATACATTATTTTAATGTATTATCAATAGTTTTTTCAGCGCAAGACAAATTACTTTGGGTTACATTATTGCAATTTTCTTACCGATTTTTATGTTTTTCGAAAATAAAATATAATCTTTGTTTTTAGTTAATAATGTGGCTTTCTTATGGCAAGAGATTTTTTTAAATCGGTTGTGTTGTTTTCGAGCCAAATCGTAACAAAGAAACATATTTTTTTTTTCTATTTATAATATACATATATTATAGTTTAGTATATTATTATAGTTTAGATAAACGGTGAGTTCGGAACCATACCTGACCTCACACACAAAACTAATTTACAACGTCATATTTTCTCTATTGAATTTGGATGGGGTTGATTGTATACTAAACGATTTTTTCATAATTATCAAGAAATTATAATCTAATCAAGATTTATTACAATCTCACGGAGTCTACAATTTACCGGTGACATATAAAAATCTTACCCTCTGGCTAAAATGTTTAATATTCTCCAACTCTTACCACCTATAAACTGTTTGATTTTCATTCCACTACAGGTACCTTTCAATCAAGAAACCTTAGTTCCCAAAATTTGTCACACCTCCTTCACGGGCTTCCCATCCATTCAGGCCAGTCAATAGGCACCATTACGAGAAGTGGTCGGAATATTGAGTGGGGTCTGCGAGGATCGATCACCGTCACACTTCTTCGCATATCCAATCACCTTCAGACACTGATTGATTGCGTGTATGGCTAGCGAATTAGTGGATTTGGAATGTTTGAAGAACTCGTAGCCAAATAACATCTGCCGCACGAGGCGATCTTGAACGCTTGCACAGGTCGGTCGACGCGGGCATTACATGGCGAAACACCATCGTGCTTTGAAAATCAAGTTAAATTGTTGGTTCCGACTGACATTGTAACGTCCGTTTTTCCGGGTGATCAGTCTAATTATGAATTTCCGTTGTAGAAAGGGATAATACTATGCGTCTTGTATAGCTCCGTTTCCCTCCCACACCGGAATCATGATGGTTTTGAGACGGTCAAACAGATCCCCAGGTCTGGTCACACATGTATGTACAATTGTACAGTCAAAATGTGAAGCAGTGTTCTCTCCCCCTTAATATTTTAAGGATTACCCTTAAAAGATTAAGGGGGGAGAGAACACAAGGGAGATAAATGGAAATTACGTATGTATGTAAAACTGTATTTCCTGGTGGTGATATAAGTAAAACTGATTTCCTGTTTCCACATTCTATATGGACAAACTCATGGCATAGTCAAAATAATGAACTCATAAATAAGATATTTCCATAACAGAAGGTTAGTAAATAAATGAAGCGATGAGAGTTCAGCATTGTTCAATTTAATTAATTATTGTATTGTAGGTAATGGCGGGGTAAACCACCTTCATATTTTGTTCTTGGTATTGCTTTGTGTTAGGCTCACAACACGAGGTCGTCGACCCTCGATTAATACCTTTTACACCAAAGGTTAAATAAATGACCCACTTACTCTATGCTTGGGAACTCCTCCTATCGCTAGGGACCACGCAGGAATGCTTATTAAAATCAATGTCTATTTTTGAACCGAAGAACATTTGGTGACGTTCTTCAAAACAGATCAGGTTCCTGGATCAGTACTCACAATTGGCGTACGCGTATGACCAGGGGGCCAATTGCAACGTTCTCGATCTGACAAAAAAAGCCTCAATTTCCAAACATTTTTGACAGATTTTGATTGAGTTGCGAATGCGAACGTTGCTTAAAAAATTGTAGAATTGGCACTCAGATAAGATTTATAACATAATATCACGCACGTATTCACCGAAGTGTTAGGCAGAGATAGACCTTTAGTACACAATACGCTAGTTAAGTCCACTGCAATTAATATAAGGGCCAGCCTATTGCCATCAATTTCGCACAAGGGCTGCACCTTAGAAATTCCAGATTACTTTGCCCGACCCGGGAATCTAACCCAGGACCTCATCCTCAGCAGTAACGCTTGCAGCAGCAAACGAGGCAATGGTATGAGCATACCTCTTTTTTTATTGGTTGGGAAATCATCAAATGACTCTTCCTGCTCTGGGCGGAGCGGAAGAGAGTGTCAGACTCTTTCTGACTAAAACCTCCCGTTTTCCTCCAAATTCCCTCTGCATTTCGGGGCCGCTCTCAAAAAACTCTGCCAAACAATACCGCAACCCTGGCATCCCATCCTTAAAAAAAAAAAAAAACCCTGGCAGGCACTGGCTCTAGCGGGCCCTATCAATTATGCTGACATCTCTTTGAGGCACATGTGAAACACACCGCACCATCGACCCGGGCCTGGTCCTTATCCCTACGGGCGATCCACACAATGGTGATACCCGGGTGTGTCCTCCCGTCGAATCCGAAACAGATACCGCCCGAAACAACCGTGTCCGGTGAGTACCTACGTCAGAAGGAAGGTGAGGACGCCGTGGCGCCTCTCTAGTCACTCCTCAAAAAGGGGACTTATCGCCACATAGTGGTGTGCCCAAGTATGAGCATATCTACCAACTCCTTTTGCTTCGTTAAGCAAAATGAGTCTGTAAAGATATAGCAGGTGGCATTCTGTAGTATCTGCCTGACTCCATTGGAAAAAGGTGTGAGTTTAAGTATGAATGTAGGCAGACAATTCAAAGAGATGTCAGCATAGAAGACGGGGCCCGCTAGGGCCAGAGCCTGCCAGGGTTGCGGAATCGGTTAGAAAGAGTCACCGCGGCCCTGGAACGCAAAGGGCTTGAGAAGGAACACGGATGAGTTTTAGTCAGTAAGAGTCTGACACGCCCTTTCGCTCCACCCAGAGCGGAAGGAGTCAAGACGATATCCCGGGTCTGTGTTTCCTGATAGTTACAACCTGGGTGTCTAGTGAATAGGTTCTTCTAGGCAAGCGTGCTCCATCGTCGACCACATCATCGCTTCCCAACATGTGAGATAGTGGTCAAACACGAGTCTAACAATAAAAAAGTAGTCAAGAGCTATTGATACGAATCTACTTATAGGATTAATGGTATGTCCATTGGAAACGGATGTATCCCGGTCCGATCCTCCAAATTGATCCGCCATTAATAAAGTAATTAAAGATTTATATGATGGAGGATTATTTCAGGATGTAACCGGAATAACATCCGAGATATTAATTGTATCCGTATTTTATATATTGAGGACAGAATAGTAACACATCGTTGATATATGGAATATTTAAGCTATTTAAGGTGCAATTTGTTTCTGTTTATTTGCTAACAGCCAACTAAAATTTACAATTTTTAATGTGTCTTGTATACCAAACTAGTAGTGGAGACTAGTCTTCCTACTCTCTTCTGATATTAATACTGTTTTGTATTCTAAAATGGCAAAGTGAAGTCGCCTGAAGTGACAAGGCCGAGACAACCATTGTATGTTTCTGTCTGTACTATCTTCATACAGTTTCGTAAACAATGAAGAGTTACTGTATGGTATCATTTTATATGTTAATAAGAAAATTGCACTTTGTCTTATCTATATGTCTCCACCAATTAAACTTGACTCTCTACAGTACTTTCTAAATAATGTCAACAATGTATTGAATTGTGTCGATGATGTTGTGATTCTTGGGGACTTTAACTTGGGCTTTATTGATTGGAATCGAATGGACGATGAATTACATCAATCACCATCAAATTATGAAAATTCACTAGGTTGCTCACTGGTAGACTTCCTGTCAGTTAATGAACTCCATCAGTTCTTGATTTAGTGTTAACCAACATATCAAACTTAACAGTCACTAAGCCCAATGACCTGCTTAGTAAACTTGATTCATATCACCCAAACTTACTAATAACAATTCCATTCTCAAATATAAACCAGTTAAAATCTAAACATCGCTCTGGTAGCAATTTTTTCAAGGCTGATTATGAAGGAATCCTAAATTATCTTAAAAATATTAACTGGTATGATAGATTCAATAAATGTGCTGATGTTAATATAAGAGTCGATTCCTTTTACGGAGTGCTACAAAGTGCTATTGATAAGTTTGTGCCGAAATATACAAGTAAAAAGTCTAAATTTCCTTCTTGGTATACTGATTCACTCATTAGGGCCTTATCTGAAAAAGAGAAATATAGACAAAAATATCGTAAACATAAAAATCCCCGAGACAAACTTACCTTTGAACTGCTTCGTAGTCGCTGTCATACGTTAATAGATAATTGCTACTATAAATATAAATGTAAAATTGAAAATGATATTCCCGAAAATCCTAAGGCATTCTGGCGGTTCACAAAAGACAAACGTCGTGGAGATTCTAGCATACCTGCTGAAATGTTCATGAATGACCAGGTGGCTAGTAGTGGCACTGAAATTGCAAACCTATTTGCTGATCAATTTGTATCCGTGTTTAGTCAAAACTCTGCACCCCGTTATAGTCCTCCTTATGATACCTCGAGTATTGATAGTGTTATAAATACTATAAAGTTTACGGAAGAAGAAATTTTAAATAAACTCAAACACTTGGACGCTTCGAAGGGTCCAGGACCGGATTCTTTGCCACCCTCATTCATAAAACGCTGCAGCCACGTGCTCGCATTACCGTTACAGTACATTTTTAATTCATCTCTGGAGGAAGGGATTTTTCCTAAGTTGTGGAAAAGCGCTAAAATCGTTCCGGTCTTTAAAAAAGGTGACCCTTCAAACGTTAAAAACTACCGCCCTATCTCAATCTTATCGTGCTTTGCAAAAATATTTGAGTCTCTTATCTGTCCAGTCATCACTCGTCATATAGATAAAATTATATCGCCTAATCAACATGGTTTTAAAGCTGGGCGCAGTGTTGAGACAAACCTTGTCGAATTCGTATCAGACGTGACTCTAGCTCTTGATAAAAGGTTAGAAGTGGACGCCATCTACACAGACTTTAGCAGTGCGTTCGACAAAGTCGACCATTCTCTGCTACTAGCGAAGCTAGAATACAATGGTATACATGGTTCATTGCTGAACTGGTTCTCGTCTTATCTGGCTCGTCGATCGCAGATTCTTGTCGTGAATGGTTATGAATCTTACCCATATTATGCTGAGTCAGGAGTTCCCCAGGGTTCTCATCTAGCCCCAATTCTTTTTTCGCTCTTCATCAACGACATAGCAGACGGAATCCACCACTGTAAATATTTAATGTTTGCTGACGATCTAAAAATTTACAGAATCGTCAGATCAAGTGAAGACGCTATACTAATTCAACACGATTTAGATAAGATTGAGCGATGGTGCAACTCAAACCTTATGAAGCTTAATGTTCATAAATATAGTCACATACGATTTTCCAGAAAAAAACAATCCAACAGTGACTCATACAAAATAAATGGAATTCCTGTTGAATCTGTGAAAGAGGTTCGCGATCTTGGAGTTATCATGGACGAAAAACTTAACTTCAGAAGTCACATTGATAGCATAGTAAATAAATCAGCACGACTACTTGGATTTCTTAAGAGAAGCACTAAGGGTTTTAAGCTTGTAAGAACCAAAATTGTTTTGTACAATGCATTAGTTCGCAGCCATTTAGAATTTGCTAGCGTGGTGTGGAGCCCGCACTATGCAGTAAACTCGCAAAGAGTTGAAAGTATCCAGAGGGCTTTCACGAAGCACCTAGCATACAGCTCTGCTAAAAATTTTCCCAGGTGTCCATATGAACAACGTATTCGATGCTTCAATTTGAATTCTCTGCGCGATCGTCGACTATCGCAAGGTCTTCTATTTCTTCACAAATTAGTTAAGACTGCAGTAAGCTAGTCGAGCGTACTACACTTAAAGTTCCATACAATATACCCAGATTTCCTATCACTAATATTTTCCATGTTCAGCCATCTAAGATGAATATAGGGCTAAACTCCCCAGTTAACAGACTCTGTAGAGAGATGAATTCTTTTGTAAAATCTGTA
Organism: Mamestra brassicae; assembly: GCA_905163435.1. NCBI lineage: Eukaryota > Metazoa > Arthropoda > Insecta > Lepidoptera > Noctuidae > Mamestra > Mamestra brassicae. The sequence goes on along the minus strand of LR990997.1, from coordinate 18,959,169 downwards.
CCAGAAGTTGACATTTACCATGATTCCTTGAAAGTCTTTAAGGCCAAAATACAACAGTACCGAAGAACGAACTGAATAATTAATTAAGTGTTTATAATATGATTCGATTATACAATTATAAATGATTGAAATTTTTATGTCATTGTTTTCTGATAACTGTTATTATTTTGATTTTGTTTTTTTCTTTCTCTATTTTAATTTTATTTTAATTTTATTTATATTGTACCCAATATTTGTAATTTCGTTATGTTTTCTTTTTAACTCTAATTTTATTATTTGTAATTTTATGTCGTAATTCCTTTTGTCAAGATTTTAATAGTTGATAATAATTAAGTGTTATTTTACTTACATAGAATGTTGGTCGACCTTTTATTGGCGACTGTATAAGTCTGATGCTTTTGTTACCATTATTCTTATGTAATGCTGTTTGCCTTTTTTAATAAATAAATAAATAAATAAATAAATATGTTTGTTAAAATATACATTAACTCACCGGCCCCATCTAGGCTGATTTGACATTAAAAAGATAGACTTATAAAAGAGTATTTCTTATCTATTTGCAAAATAAACCTAATTTATCATTTAAGTATAGGGGTTGTCCATTAATCACGTGACGTTTTAGCGACATTTTGTTGAATTTTTTTTGGACAAATTTATCTTTAAATAATTCAGAATTTTATTATCTTAAAAAACAATCTTATTTAACTCTGGAAAATTAAATACTGGGTCAGAAATCGCGCGTTCAACAAAAATAAATACACGTGATATCTCACTAGACACGAATCGTGTTTTTTTCCGAACTCCCTCCGTCTCTTTCGAGTCTCGCGTGATTAGTGGACGACTCCATAAGCATAGCTTCTAAAGAAATAGACATTAATCATTCAGCAATAAGCAGAAGATAGCAGTAACAATACAAGCCACATTTGCCCATAGCTCCGTAATGTGGCCTTTAATACATGGGCGACATTTATGTATTGCGCTGATTGGGGGCCACGTAACATGTGCCATTGCCCCGGAACAAAGACGCGGATATTATCTTGTGATGCATCGGTATTACAGACAGTAGACATAGGTATAAATATCGATGTGCTGGAAGAATTGTAATGAAGGAAAACAGGACTGTTATAGCAAATAGCAGTTGTGTCTCCAAGAAAAAAAACTTTCTTGCAGTTTCTGGATTTTTATTATGGATACAGAAGCACAATTATAATATCTGTCGTTTTTAAGTCGGAGTTTTTAAGGAGCATTCGCATTGGCACTGTCATAAACTCCCCTTTTTTTAAGGACGGGAAATCATCAATTCACTTCTTCCGCTCTGGGTGGAGCGGAAGGGCGTGTCAGACTCTTACTGACTAAAACCCATCCGTGTTCCTTCTAAAGCCCTTTGCGTTCCAGGGCCGCGGTGACTCTTTCGAACAAATTCCGCAACCCTGGCTGGTCATAAACCCTAGTTTCTATATGTTGACAGGTTTTCGACATTGATGTCCTTGAGATGATTATGATTTGATTGACGCTTGAATGCGAACGCTTTTTTAGCTCGAGAATTGGCCTTCAGACATAGAGTAAAAAAAAACGACCAAGTGCGTGTCGGGCCACGCACAGTGTAGAGTTCCGTAGTTACCCATCCCGTAAAAAGTAAATTAGCAAACATAGTAAATTTTACTATGACATTACAAAGTTACGAATACAGTTAGTTTTAAGTAATTCATATATTCAATACTTTCTAGTGCTAAGCGTATCTGAGCTAAACCGCGCACGGACAGAGAGACGGACATGGCGAAACTATAAGGGTTCCTTGTTGACTACGCTCTTAACTTAACCCTAAAAAATGTTGATCCTGGGTAAAAACAAACTGGGAGTTAAAGATCTAAACTCGGAGATAAAAAATCCCATCACTTCCCGGGGGGCGTAAGACTAAAGAACTCACCAGAGAATGGGCAGCAGCATTCTCTGGGCATTGCAACAACTACACTGCGATCGCCAACCCGCCTGCCAAGCGTAGTAATCATGGCAAACTCACGCTTGGCTGAGGCTTATGTCCAGCAGTGGACGTCTTCGGCTGAGATGATGACGACGCTCCAGCTAAGTTTTCACGGTGCTGCATGATAAAGGGCTATGTCCAGCAATCAGCTGTATTAGCAAGAAAAGATAGTGTGCAAGCAACAGACAACTTAAACTTTTCGAGCTAAACTTATTCGTTCATTTAACCTCGTTCTCCGAAAATATTTGTTTATTTATTGCACATCATATATAGGCACATCAGCAACACAAACATGGACATATTAATTTTGTATAAGGTCTTATTCTAGTGTTTATGTCAATTACAGACGTGCACAACATTTACAATAATAATTATAAAATTTAACAAAATAATTAGCAAGATAATAAGGAATTTGTAAATCAATGGTAAATATTTGATCCGTAACTAGACAACATCAACTATCCTACTTTGACCTTACCCCAAAAACTCGACATAGGTAACTAGCAAACAATTTAGAGCATCTAACAGTTCTAGTTAGTAATTCCTAAGACGATCAAATTGATACACTCACCGCAAACTATGTGTCGCTGGCTTGTACAAGCTACAACCGCCGTGATCTTAGCAAGTCATTGTTAAGTTTGCCGCCAAAGTTGTGGGTTGCCAAACTTCGATTATTATCCAATCTTAAGTTTTAATTAAAGCGTTTCTAGGGCGAATATGAGGTTTTTAGTGGTATTGTCGAAACTGGTGTTAGGTGTACTGCGATGTTTTTGTTTTGGTTTGTCATACTGTTTGGTTATTTTTAGGCTTTTTACACGACTGCCCAAAAAAAGGAGTGTTATGTTTTCAGGGTTCATGTATGTATGCATGTTTGTGAGTTTCTTTATTTCACCATAACTTCTAAACGGCTTAACCGATTTAGATATATGTAATTGGTATCGTTAGAATCGGTGCATAAGTTTGGGGACATTTCCCTGGAACATTTCTTCAAACGATGAAGTCCCCCGACTGCAATAATAAAGTTGTTTTTCAGTTTTCAATTTTTGGGTCCAATGCTTGTTTTTCATTTAATTTTTAGACATGGCAGGCGTGTTTTATAATTTTTTAATTACTTGTTTTTTTAGAATTAGTGAGTGAGCAAATTCGAGGAATGAAATTGGCATGGTATGTCAGTTTAAAAACGATAAAATCGAAAATGAAAGTCAAACCGCTGCAAATGAATTATATTCAAATACTTGGATGGAAATACTTACAGATTTAAATTGTTAGTAGATTATAGATTGTACTTTGGTCTTTCCTTAACAGGTCTGTAGCCCATTTGATGAGATGCAAGTGGCAGCCCTCGTGGTAGTACAACCATTCATTCCATCTCCCCAAATATAATCTGGTGAGCTGTTATGTACGTTATTAGTTCCTAGCCGTGACGTCACACCGACTTAATGAATGAAGTAATCTATCTCCGAACCAGCTCGCCCGTACATCAGGCCGCCCGTCACACCGACGCGTATTAAAAGCGCGCGGAAAATTGCCGAGAATTAATCTTGTCCCCGTCAATGGAATGCGGAACTGAATGCGATGTAATAGTGGGGTTTGGTCGGGTGAATAGAACGCTGTGCTGCTACTCGACGGTGTGAGAGGTGATTAGGGAAGTTTGTGATCGAATTCGATTTATTGGGTTCAGTGGGTTTTTGGCATTGTTGCGTAGAGGAAGGATTTGTTAAGAATTAATTGAGTGGCCTTGTTGCTGATGCGAAGGAAACAAGGCCATAGCACGACCCACAATGCTCACATTTTTTTTCAAAATGAACAACTAATTTAAATAGTATAAACTTAAAAAAAGAAAAATGTTTATTTGGGACTCGCACAAGACAGACAAAAAAATAAAATAATTTAAAAACTACCATTACTTACGTAATAATTAATTAATAACGCAAACAACATGAAAATTATTTGTGCGAGGTCAAAAATCTATCACATTGCTGGTATTCTGACAGGGCTTGTGTGATGCTACGGAAACACCTACGGAGCAACTAAACATAAATATTCAGATGCAAATAAAATAATCATTATAAAACAATTAAAAAAATAGAGACACATACAATAATTAAAATTAAACATCGACCAACGTCCAAAGGCCCAATGCTCCAATAACATTTGTCATTGTCATATACAAATGACGGAACTTAAGCACATGGTCCAAAAAGACGAATACGTGTGACATCATCTACAGACATGCATGAGCCCACTTTTCTCATACAAATGAAATCTGCGTCCCAGCAGTGGGAAAATAATATAGGCTGGTTATCCTAATTCTTAATTATTTGTTTTACACCGAACATGTCATAGAAAAACATTTATAAAATTACTAGCTTTTGCCCGCAACTAAATCTGCGTGAAATAGTTACTTTGGGCAGCCATTTTGATTTATAAGATACTAATTTTTCAAAAACGCTTGAACATAATATCTTTATTGTCAAAAACAAAGATTTGTGGTTTTATCTTCAATCATGACGGACTCTCATACAAATTTTCATCCCCTATTTCAACCTTAAAGGATCTCTATACGAAATTTCATCGAAATCGGTTCAGCGGTTTAAGCGTGAAGAGGTGACAGACACACTTTCACATTTATAATATCAGTATGGATATGGATTGAGAGCCTCAAAGTTATTTCTCCCAGCACTAAATATTGCTATTTTTAGTGCAAGGAATAAGGCATTTTGAAAATAGGCACCTTTAGTACACACAAATGACTTGTTGAGTTTTTATTTGATTTCAACAACAACGACTGTAACCAAATTAAACCAAGTTTCACCAACAGATAGCACAAAACATTATTTATTATTTACTCAGATTCATAAATAATAAAACGTCGGAGTTTGGTGTGTACCTACTGCGTAGGCGGGACCGAGTGACTTCCCCACCTCTGTTTATATTAATTAAGTCTTTTATTAAAGTACATTGTAATTATTACGCTTATGAATAAAGATGGGCTCGTATAAATACACAAAGGGTGTCTAGATAAATAAGTACGTTGAAATATGTTGAACATATTAAGGTTAGTGTGGTAGCCACCTACTTGTATGTATGTTTTTTTCCTTCCAATCTGCCTTATTCAGAGTCTTTTAGTATGCCAGATACATATTTGTGTATGTGCGCTAGTGGCAAAACTGGTTTTACAATTTTTCCAAGAGAATGGTAATTTTAGAAAATAAAACAGCTCTATTTCAGCAGTCATAGAAAAGTTACTGCAGTTACAGGCGGACATCTCTAGATGCCCACAAATTTGACGATCAACAATTATTTTCTTTCGTAGTGATTATTTTTATGAGAATTACCTACCTCCATAAGAAAATGCGTTTCGATCGTCAACTAGTCTATCATGAAATATGAGTGTATTAAAAAAACATCGAAAGTTATGATTGCCAATAAATCAACATCACTAATACCACATCGGTGTAACGTGCAGCCAGTCAGCATGCCAAGATGATAGGTGCATGCATTTAAAATTAGCTCAATCTGGCCGCGGTCTGCTGAGTAATGCCGGTGTTACAGCGGCTAACTATCGCAGGCCGCTGTCTCCCTGGTAGCTGTGAGCTTAGAGCTAGCACCGATTAATGGAAAACTCGAGTAAAACCAAACTTTCAGGTTAACGAGATCACTGCACCTTGAAGTAAATAAAGGCTTTCCTTTACTTGAAAGAGTTTGCAGTGTCGAATGAAAAGTAATAATATTTTCTGGCTATTAGATTATTTTGAATTAAGTTAAATCTGACCACTTCCCTCTGATTAGTGTTACAATGGCTAACTATCACCGGCTGTTGGCTCCCTGGTACCTACAGCACAGGGAGCACCGATTTATGGGAAAACTCGAGGTAAACTAATCTTGCATGTTAACGAATACTGTAGCTTGAAATAAAGAAGTTTTCAGAGTAGAATGAATAGTAATATTTTTGGCTATTAGATTATTTTAAGTTACATCTAGCCGCGGTACGCTGATTTATGCTAGAATTACAGCAGCTAACTATCACTGGCCGCTACCTCCCTGGTACCTACCGGCAAGCATAGAATCAGCTCCGTTTTATGGGAAAATTCGAGTAAAGGTTCGGGCTACACGCTCAATCTTGCTTGCGTAAACAGTTTGTGCAAGCATTGGCGCAAAAACTGCATGTTGTGCTAGCCGTTTGTACGGTATACCGTCTGTCTACGCACATGTTTGCTTGCACAAACAAGAATTGGTGCAAATAGTTTTAAAATTAGAGTGAACAGGCTTCTTCTGGGTAAGCTCGCTCCATTGCCGTCTTTGTCTCTTTCATCTATGACCTAGACTAGAATAATGAGCAAACTCATCTCAAAAATAAAAATAAAAAAAATTGAGCGTGTTGCCAAGGCTTAAAATATAACTTGATTGTTAGCGAGATCATTGTACTTTGAAATGAAGAAAGAAGTTTGTAAGTGTCAAGTTAATATAATATTTTAGAGAATAGAATAGAATAGAAAACATTTATTCGATACAGACACAACACAACAGCAACAAAACACAAAGTAAAAAAGAGAACAGAGAGCTATATGATTATCTTCAAATTTGCTCAATCTTGCCGCGGTCCTCCGATTAATGCCGGTGTACCTGTCTCCCTGGTAATTATGAGCTAAGAGCAAGCAGCGATTTATGGGAAAACTCGAGATAAACTAACTAATGTTTGTTGTTGACGACATTTTATTCCCAGCTAAACCACTAGGAAGTGGTGACGGGCGGGCCTTTTTCGGGGGACTGTCTTTATGTAGAACTTTGACGGTCAAAAAGTGCTGGCACTCAGCCTAATTTGAATAAATGACTTTTGATTTAAATTGATTTTTGATTTGATTTTAAATAAAGGATTTTTTTTGAGTCAAACACGATATCCCTTGGTAAGACTGGTGTCAAATTTACTAGCTTCTGACAACTGTCAAAGATCTACAAATGACATCCGAGACCAGAGACTTAACGCGCTTCCTGAGGCTCGGAAAAGTCTCGGTATGTTAAAATGGTCAGCCATCCATGGACTGACCTCGGCAGGCGTTGCTTAACCTTGAAGATTGACCCCCCGAGCGTCAGTTAATATTTAGAAACGAGCTCCTCAAGTGAAGGTCAGAGAAAAGCTAAAATATATTTACTAGTTTGGCCCTAATTTGCAGCGAGAATAATAATTCCCTTCTATGATATCTATCCCAAACCAAATTGATTATCGTCAGAATAATATTTCGGGTTATTTCTAGTGCTCCGAGAAATTGGGAGTATTTGTGAGCGTTCATTTTATTAGTATATATCTATTTGCATCGAGATGAATAGAGATGGGGAGGGTCTGATTATTCCAATATTGCCCTCAGTGATAGACGAGGCGAATATTATTGATGTTGGTCTGAAATTGATTAAATTGTGATGAATACTAAATAGTGAAAGTAACCTAATAGTAAAAAAAAAAAACACTATTAGTTAAATGTTAAATAATTAATCAACAGCTATATTCATTCGGTCTTTACAAACTTCTTCTTTTAGTAGGTATCAATTTACTCAAACTGAATTTTATCCTATAAGTATTTACCAACGTAAAAACTTTAACCATACGTTTTTAGAAACTTCTTGCTACTAATATCAGTATCTTAATATGAATTAATGTCCGATGCTATCGATACCTGGAATCCCGCTTGCCCGAATACAGACCAAACCAACCTGATAAACCTTCCCAGAGGCGGTGGGACGAGCCACTCTGCAGAGTAATTCAGAACAACTTACTGAACACGTCTGCTGCTGAGTGTGCACGCCTGCTGGCTGTGGCAAAATGGAAGTCAGGTCTTTGGTTTCATGCACTATCGTCGTCGAACCTAGGCACTTTGTTCGACGACATCACTTTCCGCCTCGCTGCTTCTCTACGTTAGGGAGCTCCATGTTGTTCTCCTCATCGCTGTCACTGTGGTGCTGCGAGGACTTTCTTGAAACCGAAGTGCGGGTCGTTTTTTGAACGAAATTATCCGACGAGGTCTCGTCACCGTCGCCGTTCCAGCCGTTTTAGAACCCAATGTTTTGGCACGTGACGATGGCAAAAGACCGGATGGCATGTCTTTGTTTCCATGGAAGATGGGTAGGCCTATCGATACTCTTGCGCCATCGCATCTTCCTAGTTCATAGTGTCGTACTGGTGCTGGTGCTGCGGCTGCGGAAAACCTCAAGCGGCGTAAATATAGTATACCTTATTGATAACTATATTTTCGAGCCGTTTGGGGTTGAAACCCTCGGGCCGTGGGGGGCTTGTGCTTACAGCCTTTTCAGTAAGTTTTGAAACGGCTGGTTGACACTTCCCGTGACCCAAGAGCTGGCTTTTACTTTGACCAGAGGCTAAGTATTGCCATTCGACGTGGTAATGCCGCCAGTCTCTTGGGAGCATTACCAGCTGACAGCTTTGAGGACGAATTTTTTGATGTTATATTTTAATTTGTTTTAAGTTTAGTTTATTTGTTAATATTGTTAATTTGTAAACAGCTATAAATAAATCTTTGTATTAATGTTATACATTAACTAAATCCCCATCCTAACTCAAAAGTAGCCCTAGGCAAGAGAACCACATCCCAAACTACTAAATATTAGTATTTAGACAGAATATTACGTAATAATATATCAGGAAGGAGAGGCAGTCTTGGTTTTACGTAACGAAAATTTTCATTATTCAGCGAATTATGTACATGTAGATGTAAGCTACATACTCGAAAAACAACTATTTTATCTGCTCAGCTTTAGCGTCTAACCAGATGGAGCTGGATACTAGTAGTTTACAAAGGAGCAACTACCTACGTGACCTCTACAACCCAGTAACTGGGTTACACGACAACGACACTGGTATTTATCAAATTTAAAATATTATCTTAAGTACTTTTAATTAAAAAAGTTAATTTTGTTTTTTTTTATAGTTTATTATTTACTGTTATTTTTTTACAATATTTGTACGCCTTCACGGCAAAACATAGCGCCCATATGTTTAAACCTAAGGACTAAATAAAGTCTGATTCTGATTCTGGTGTCAGATTTTATGGCTGACTACCCGTAACATCTCCTAAAGATCGACACATGACTGCCGGGACCAACAGCTCCGTGGCCCTGAGGAGTCCTGGTATGTAATGGATAACCCGCTCCCGGACCAGCCTCGGAAAGTTTTAATTATATTAATAATAATCATTTTATTATCAGGCTACTGAGGCCCATAGACACTATACACAAAATAATCTTAAACAATAATAAACTAATTCATATTAACCTTGAAGATCGACTCATGCAACTGCTATAATCCAGCGCGAGCTATTCTAAATAAATATATATATATATATATATATTGTCCTCCTTGCCGATTTCGACAACGACGACCCTAGTATCTTCGTAGACTTGTCTTAGTAACTTCCTAGCGTGTGCCCTGATATGACTCGCTAGACCGAATTTGGTTTTAAATACCCGATCACAGCTAAGGCAATACAGCTGACCGGCGGAATTATAATTATTATATGAGGGCTTGGGTCTCTCTTTACGTATTTGGCGTATCTAAATAAATACAAAGGAACCGAATTACACAGACGTGTGGTATGAAACATGCCTAGTTATAACACTACCGTAGTCAAATACTGTTTTAATTATATTCTGTCAACAACTGAGTGTAACATCAGGTGTCGTAAACATACCTACGTACCTAGTCGCTTAGCATCGGGTACAACGCTATCCCGGCTACAGTTAGTCAATAAGCGCTCGCTAGTGGCTAAAGGCGTTGCTGTACTACAGGAGCCATGCGATAGATATACTGTGTAAAACGGAATATGCGCGTACGAAGTCAAGGGCAAAAGCTAGTCAACTATTAATGACAATAGGCTAAACCTATTGCCCTCTTCCTGAAACTGGGTGATACAATTAATACAATACCGCTTGGCAACACTGGCGTCCGATTTTTTGGCTTCTGACAACCCGTAACGACCGTCAAAGATCTACAATTGACAGTCAGAATCAAAAACTTTACGCGATTTTCGAAGCACGAAGTAGTATCGGTATGCATTGCTTGACCTTGAAGACAAGCAAAAGAACTCAAACTCCGATTTACAACGTGTAACTGAATAAAACGCAATACCTTTTAAAGGTGTCATTGTACTCATCATAATGAACAACTTTTACTATGAGAATAACACTGAAATTGCAAAAAAAAAACGATTTTACATGATAAAAATATTGACCTTGAAATAAAGTTGAATTTGACTATGTGGACTATATAATATGTTACCTGATATTAATGAATGACAATGTCATTTTGACATGAATAAATAATATTATGAACGATAATGTAATTTTGACAGTAGTTTTGACATATTAATGAACGATAGTGTTATCTGGATTTGAGAAATAATATTAATGTATGAATTCGACATGAGTTTTTCAAATATTAATTAATGATAATATATTTTGACATGAGTACCTAATAATATTAATGAATTTTAATGTATTTTGACATGATTAATTAATTACAATGAACTTTGATATTAATGAGAAAAAAGATTTGGAATGATTATATTATTAGATATTATACAGCGATCTTTATGTTATTATGATAAGAACTGCTTTTCCACCTGTGACAAACAATAAATGAATTTGAATTGAATTGAATTGACTACCCCATACATTAACAGAAATTAACGTATGGGGTAGTCGATTTATTTTTCGCATACTTCGACAAACTGTACTGAACAGGTGATTTTTTGTGACCTGTCAATGACACCTTTTCAAGTATAGCGTTCATTCTGTTACACGTTGTAAATTGGCAAAATGTGAATAAATACATACCTGTCTATCCCCTCCGAGTATACATAAGTAATTACAAACACCGATTACTGTATTGATTCTCACAAAATTCCGAAATAAACTTAACAGGTACGTTCCTGAAATGGGAATTTAATTTTAGTAAAGATTGAAATTCCAATTACATTGAATTATTTTCTCGAACGTGAGTTAATCTTTTGAGCGAATATTAATTTGAGTTATAGTCGAAGAGGAAATTAATTATCATTAATGTACTCATATTCGTGAATATTCTCGCAAACGTGAGTACCTACTAGAAAATTAACATACTGGTGGCCTACATTTTCAGTAGAAGTGACAAATATAAACCGTAAGATTCTGAATTCTATACGTGAGTCATCATCTGCCTAGCCTTTTCCCAGTTATATTGGGGTCGGCTTCCAGTCAAACCGGATTCAGCTGAATACCAGTATTTTACGTAGAGCGGCTGCCTACCAGACCTCCACAACCCATTAACTGGGTAACACGATACTCCTTGGTAAGACAGGTGTCAGATTTTCTGGCTTCTGACTATCCGTAACGACTGCCAAAGATCTACAAATGACAGCCGGGACCAACGGCTTAACGTGCTTTCCGAGGCACGAAGGAGTCTCGGTATGTTAAGATGGTCACCCATCCACAGACCAACCTCGGCAAGCGTTGCTTAACCTTGAAGATCGACCCGTGCGGCTGTTATTTTTTAGCCACGAGCTCCTATACGTGAGTGTAGTTGTAAATTTGTGATGGGATCATGTTTCGGTTTTTTAAACGTAGTATGCGTATACAGAGTGAATTTTCAAGTGGGCCATATCCAAAACTATGAAGAATAAAAATACTTCAAAAAATCTCGAGACTGATTTTGATGTAAACTTAGAGAAGTGCCACACGCCGCTTCGCGTTGCGTTGCGTAAACGCTGCGACGACGCAGCACTGACCCCGATTATTACTACTGCGTCAGCTGTAGATTTCACGTTTGTTGGTTTGTACTTACACAGTAGGTTTATACTTAACAGTAGTATTGAGCAGCGAAGTTGAAATTCGGAATATTAATTAGGACACCAAACTGTAACACTCTTCGAAATACGAACTCTCCTTGACCCTTTGGAGCAACAGCTACCTTTTAAGTATTGTCTTCTATATCGCTTGCAGTGAACTACGAGGCTAAGTGAAGGCAAGCGCGGATTGATTGGAGTGCGCCAGAATGTAATCAGCTTGCTTTTTTCATTATTAAGTGAACCGCGAGACACAGGACACGTCACACGTCAAACGGTTATTACACTGTAACCCTAAGACGTGTCGTGTAAAAGGCTTTGATCATAAAGCGATAAGTTGAATAGTTATCAAAAATTATGTACCTATAATTACAAGTAGGGGAGAGCGGGGCTAAATGTGCCGCGGGTAAGTTGTTCCGATGTAATTTCACTTCTTTGCTTCAATAACGTGATAAGTTCGACAGTATACCGGACGTTATTGGCCAAACTAAGATAGTTGCCATCGGTGCGCTGTCGCGTTCAGTTTCCGTCTTCTCTTTTCATAAAGCCTATTTCAATCGGATCAAGTTCTCCGCGGCACGTTTAGCCCCGCTCGCCCCTATTGCCTAGGCGAGGTTTAGAGATGAACTAGACTCCTACAACAAGGGCTGGTACGAGGTGGCTCAGGAAAGATTACCTGGAAGGATTTGGGTGAGGCCTTTTAGTCAGCAGATGACAGACAGTAAAGGCTAAATATAAAAAAAACACAACTTCATTGGAAAAGAGGCTCGTTACTATGTAATAACAACCGCACAGGTCAATTGCGGAATTTGTTTGAAAGAGTCATCCTGAAGGCCCTGGAACGCAAAGGCCTTTAGAAGAAACACGGATGGGTTTTAGTCAGTAAGAGTCTGACACGCCCTTCCGCTCCACCCAGAGCGGAATATAATTTGATGATATCACATACTAAAAAAAAACATGCGGGGCAGTCTTTGGGGGACTGCCGATTGAAGTGAAACTAAGTAATTTGTGAATTATATCGTCGAGCTATTAGATTATTATTTTTTAATTTGGAAAGCGTTCGGTGACGATGACGCGAGTTCCATGATTTCTGTTCACCCAAAAAGTACACATATATACTCAGAATACATATAGCTCATGGAAAGCATTCGGTAACGATGACGCGAGTTCCATGATTTTTGTTCACCCGCAAAGTGCTCAACGCGCCTAAAGAATTTTTCTCTAAAACGGGTCAATCTCCAAGGTTTCTTGGTTTTTAGATGACACAATACATGCCCAGACCTCCATGCCACTACTACTGTCATTAGATTGTATGTATTTGAACCAAATGACGTATTAAGACGAGCGCTAATCCCGCCTACAAACTGTTACGCAGTTTGGTGGGTGTTTATAATGTAAAAATTGTGTGGTCCAGAATAAACGATTTATTATTTATTTATTTATGCCGCGGTACGCTGGTACTACTTTAATTCCGTAGTTTTTAGACTGTCGTTACGGTTTGTCACTCGTCAGCAGCCTGAAGGTCAAAAAGTATCGAGTTACCTAGCACATGGTTTGTGGAACTCAGATAGGCTAGGCAAATGATGATCACAATATCATTCAGGAGAGTAGCTAATAATAATATCTTGGGACAACTCACACACGGTCATCCGATCCCAAACTAGGCAGAGCCTGAGCTATGGCGACCAGACAACTGATAAACATACTTATATTTTTGTTTTTTGTGTGGCGTCTCGCAGTTCAACCTATGAGGTTGTCGACTGCAAACCGGGCTTGACCTTATATATTTCTAAATATATACATATAGACAAATTACACCCAGACACAGAACAAATGATCGTGCTCATCACACAAAGATTTGTCCTGGGTGGTAATCGAACCCACGACCTCCGGTTTAGCAGTCAGGGTCACTAACCACTCGACCAACTGGCCTGTCACTAGTTGTATCATTAGTTAATAATAATATCTTAGGACAACTCACACACGGTCATCCGATCCCAAACTAGGCAGAGCCTGTACTATGGCAACCAGACAACTGATAAACATACTTATATATTACTAAATACATACATATTATAGACAAATTACACCCAGACACAGAACAAATGATCGTGCTCATCACATAAAGATTTGTCCTGGGTGGTAATCGAACCCACGACCTCCGGTTTAGCAGTCAGGGTCACTAACCACTCGACCAACTGGTCAGTCACTAGTTGTATCATTAGTTAATAATATCTTGGGACAACTCACACACGGTCATCCGATCCCAAACTAGACACTACTACTATGGCAACCAGACAACTGATAAACATACTTATATATTACTAAATATTATAGACAAATTACACGCAGACACAGACAAATGGTCATGCTCAACACACAAAGATTTGTCCTTGGTGGAAATCGAACCTCCGGTTTAGCAGTCAGGGTCATTAACCACTCAACCAACAGGCTCGTCACTAGTTGTATCATTAGTTGTATCATTGATTGATGCTAATCTCAGCTGGTTAACTACTGGTCAAAGCCTCCTGTTGGAATGCGTCAACAATTTTCCACCGTTCGAACCTATTTCAAAATAACATAAACCAACAAAACAATGTCATTCAGTATTCAGCACACAACGCTAATAGATTGTTTCTGAACGTAATTTTAAACAATTAGGCATGAACGCTGAACAGGTACCGGTAAATGTATGTTAAAAGCTTAATGAGCCGCCATTTCACGCTGCAAACACGCAAAATGTCAATAACAAGAAACAAACATTGTATAAATTAAACATTCATCGGGCTAACGATTCCAGCTTCCAACTTCTATGCGAGGTTTCCTTGGTGCTAAAAATGAACGCATTTAACCAGGCAGTCTTAATTGGTTCGCGTTTAGGCTTTCTTGAAAGGCTTGTGGCTAATCACCGCCACGTGAATCGTTTGGGTAACACAAATCCTCACCATACATATGTATATAGTGTACCTACACACCCGTAGCTCACCAGTAATGTTTACGTTACATATAAAAGAGGCAAGTTTATAATCATATACAGGGTTGCAAATCCTGACACCGGGTTGCTACAGAAAAAATCGTGATGGTAAACCAATTGCACTTTTCCAACCTGAGAATTGAATTGAAAACCATAAGAAAAACTTGGATAGATTTAAATGCCATGAACATAAGAAAGAAAATTGTATGTATGGCTCAATAAAAAACTAAAAAAAAACTCCTTACAAATAATCATATTGTGCCAAAAGGGCCTCAGCTCAGCATAATGTCAGGTGGCAACAGTAGGAGTTACCACCTAACGCTGATTTTCAGCTGCAGCCCACGGGTACCATACGCTCGACCGTGCAGTAGACATATATAAATAAAAAAATTTAATAAAAAAAGTGAAGTGATAGGTTCGGAAGTGGTACTTACTTGTAAACATAATAATTACAATGTAAAATCAAATTGAAGTTGAGAAGTGTAGAATGAGCATCTGCGTTTGTTTAGTGGCTCAGCTCCATAGATTATACATCAAAGCCTCTTCGTGTTTTTAAAAACTACTTTACGTACTGCTTCTCGTTAAAAACCCAGGCTTTCCAACATTAACAGAGAGCTTAAGATAATTTATTTTTCTCAACGTTCCCTCTTTACCCGGAACACTAAAATACGGACCAAAATAATCAGAAAGTACGAGTATTTGCCTCAAACAATTAACATAATTAGAACGGAACGAAAAAACGAAGCAGACGCGAAACAACTACGAGTAGGTACGGACGCGTCTCATCAGAATTTCATTGCAAACGTTTACAATTTCCATTTGGACCACCCCTTCCCCCTCTGCGCATCTAAATAGGATTTGTAAGCGTAGTAAACTCATTAGGGCCAAGCTTTGTCTACAATCCGAGCAGGAAATAATATCGGACTTCGTTTAGGACAGTAGGAGATATGACATTTTTAGACTTGATGATCAGCGATTTAGTCGCTCTTCCGAAGACTGGTATGGCGTCTGAACGTTAGACAAGTGGGTCGAGACAAGGTGCTGTTTTATCAGCGTAAATTTAGAATTATTATATTTCTACCGTTAGATTTGCAAAACATAATGGTCATGTATTTTAGAGAAAGCGCATCAAAGTTGGCTGTTTGGTTGTTCGGTTGGTTGGTTGTGGCTAGTGATGACGTCACATTTGAGTAAAAAGTGTACTAAAATGTGACGTCACGCGGGTTTTGAACGCACTGTCTTTATTTTTTATTTACGTGAAAAAAGACGAATCCAATATTTTTTGGAAATCTATTTGATGGACTATTTAGATTTGTTCAGAAAAGTACCCAATTAAGAGATCGATATATTATGTGGACACTTTTAAACATTTGGCCCTGTTGACGTCTAAAGCCATTGGTTGAAAGTCGCAAAATTAAATATTTTGTGAGACATTGAAATTCTGCGCAACACGGCTCAATGCTATTTTTTTACCGCAAACGTAAAGTATCGCCTTAAACGATACAGCATTAAGGCAGACACAAAATCGTTGATCGCCAATGCTAAAGCCGGTACCATACCAAGAGCTAAGCCACGTTACTTTAGCCAAGTTCGCATAGCTGAGGCAGCTTTTCATACTTCTGCATACAAGAATTAAAACCTTATCCATGCAAGAAAAACTAATTCAGCTTAGCTATCCGGCTAACCGGCTTAAAAGTATTGTGTCTGCTACCGCCCTTAGATATTTAACTAGTCCAAGACTTTAATATCGGCAGGATTTTGGACAAAAACGTTATTAGCATCCTTATTAACGGCGGGAGCCGTGGTTTCGAGTTTGGCACTTTTTAATTTACTTTTTCCCGAATTTCGGTGTAAGTTGGACTTCTTTGTCGGTGTTATGATAATTGTTGGAGTTTTGAGGGATTGGTTTCATGATAAACGATGGTATTAAGGTTCGGTATTTTTTTTTTACGTATGGGAAATTATCAAATGACTTCATCCGCTCTGTCAGACTCTTACTGACTAAAACCCATCCGTGTTCCTTCTAAAGCCCTTTGCGTTCCAGGGCCGCGGTGACTCTTTCGAACACATTTCTGTACCCTGGCAGACTCTGGCCCTAGCGGGCCCCGTCTCCTATGCTGACATCTCTTTGAGGGGCGCGTGGAACACAACGCGCCATCGACCCGGGCCTGGTTGTGACCGGACAGCGAGCGACCCAACGCTCGCCGTCCTCAGGCCCGAAGGTTTGGTATTGAGCTGTAATAATGGGACGAGCAACGTAGTTGTAGCAACTTCATAACTAACGCAAAATTCGCATTTAGAAATCGCTAGTATAATTTCGAATAGCCTGAAAAGAAATCCCAGAAAGAAACATTTACTTTACACAGTCTACACAGTCTTTGCGTGCAAAGTCACCCAACCATTCATAATGATTCCGTTGTGAGACAGAGACGGAGCTAAGCAGGACGTATAGCGCTATCCCCTTTTCGCTACAAAATTATTATAGCAATGACACGTCATTAGGCACAGATTTGCTTAATATCACATAGTTAAAAACATGAATAGAACCTCGATATAATGTCATACATCCCACTTAAAACAACAACTAATTTGCTGTTGAAAGCACGCATTTTCACAACAAAACCTAGTTCCAAAATAGTTCACAAATTACTAGTTGTGATGCGCAGCATATTGCGAAGTTAGCTTAATTACGAGCTGTATTATGAAATACTGATAGAGTATATTGGCTGTTAAATTAATTGTACCGCAAAGCAGCATTGGGAGGCAAACATTGCATAAACAGCGAATGGAAATTTCCATCTGATACCGGTCGCGCTAATTGCTAAACAGCCACGGAGGTGCGCTCATGGTAAATTGAGGTGTGAAGCTTTGTATTTGCTTTTGTTAACTTTTACGCTGTTTTCAGGCTTCCGTACCTCAAAAGGAAAAAACATAACCCTTATAGGATCTCTTTGTTGTCCGTCAGTCTGTCTGTCAAGACTCATTACGTCGGGAACGCGTGGAGGTGGCGAGTTGAAATGAAACCATATACTCAAGTCTATAGTCCCTTGAAGCTGTGAAAAATTCAATCTTCTAAGTTCATCATCATCTGCCAAGCCTTTGCGCCTTTAGCCGTTACGACTGCCAAAGATCTACAAATGGCAGCTGGGACGAACAGCTTGACGTGCTTTCCGAAGCACGGAGGAATCTCGATATGAACACGGATGGTCACCCATCCCCAGACCGACCTCGGCAAGCGTTGCTTAACCTTGAAGATCGACCCGTGCGGTTTTTAAAAAAGATACGGTAGCTCCGATTATTGCCCATTTTTTGACGCTCACAGGGAATCAAAAGCTTGGGTACTTCCCGTTGACCTAGAGTCATGAAATTTGGCAAGAAGATAAATCTTACAGTACAAGTACAGGAAAAAATCCGAAAATTGGGAATTTGTTGTTTTATCATATAAAAAATATTTTTTTGTGATTACAAACTTTTATTTTCGGTTGAAGAATTGACCGTGACGGACATTGATGTATCCGTAGGTATACACGGAAAAAATCAAGACTCGATCGGAACCGTCGGTGCGCGAGTCTGACTCGCACATGTTTTCAGCCTCTGTTACCCCAGTGCTGAGCAAAACCCTCGCATTGACCCAGCTGTTGGGAGAAAGGGATAGTTCTAGTCGTCAAGTGTAGCTACATGTTTCTCTCACAACGGAACCATGATTTAAGGGGGCAGGGCAAGTGTAGGCCGTTTGTGTGTGTGCGAAATAATAGGATGTTGAAAGACACAGATGGAATAAAGAGAAATGCAATTTGCTTTTTACTAAACAAATAAATCAAAAATTATTAGCCACACAGATAGCGTGGGACAAAACCACAACCAGCTTAAGAAAATCGCTCAGCAACTGCGTGAACCTTTCCATTAGAAACTCCAATCACAAATTTTAGGCTTAAATACTTCAATATCACGCTATTTACTCCTATTAATTGCCACCATTATGGAACCATAATTAACTGAGCTCGCGCTAAATCTATTCATAGCCGAAACCGCATCAACTCGGAATTTATACAGATCGAAAACTAAATTCCCTTTCAATGCATTATTGAAGATAAAAGCAAACTTTTTAACTGGAAATTATACATTTATACAGAAATTGACCTTAGACGTTGTATTAGCATATTTTTCTCATTGTAAAAGGCTAAACTTTTCACTAAACAGAAACATTTACATATTTAAATTGTTTTTTCTTGTAAACGATTTTTTGTGACGCGTAAATCTCGTCGATGGGACGCGCGGACGGTGGGAAAATGAAAGATTTGTGGAACGATCACTTTGGGTCCGAGCTCCGACCAGACCAAGTTCTATGTTATTTTACTTTTTTTCAAGGACATAAGTTGTGTTTGTTCTGCCAGGGTTGCGGAATTTGTTCGAAAGAGCCACCGCGGCCCTGGAACGCAAAGGGCTTTAGAAGGAACACAGATGGGTTTTAGTCAGTAAGAGTCTGACACGCCCTTCCACTCCACCCAGAGCGGAAGAAGTCATTTGATGATATCCCAGCCTCAAAAAAAAAAAGTTGTGTTTGTTGAAAGCCGAATAGACAGTTAAGTGGTGTATGTGGCTATAGGGAAAAATACATGTGTAAAAGTGGCGTTTTCGATTTCTTCGGCTTTAAGGTGACATACTGAAGAAAAGGGGTACGTACCTACATGGAGTAATGGTTTGAAATTTTGGTATATGTTTTTTAACTATATGATTTTGTCATTATAAAAAAATGCAAAGTTGATACTAGTGGTCCCGATAGACGTTGTCCTATCCGAACGTTTGTTTTGTGTCTGACGAAAAATTATAGAAATCGATTGTAGCGCCACCTACTGGGTCCAATTGTGAATCTAAACCATTCTCGGATCCCCTTAAACACACACAAAAAAATTCATCAATATCGGTCCAGCCGTTTTGGAGGAGTTCAGTGGCATACACACGTACAGAGGAAATAAATATATTAAGATACTTGCGTTTGACTGCAATCTCACCTGATAGAAAGTGATGACGTGGTCGACGATGGAGCACGGTTGCCTAGAATTAACCTATTCACTCTTGCTTGATTTAAATACCCCCAGGTTATAGCTATTAGGAAACACAGACTCAAGAAGGGAGTTCCACTCCTCAGCTGTGCGTACGATGAAAGTATTGCTAAACCATTTTGTTTGTGCATATCGCTATAGTAGTTTAAGTACTCACCGTATTTAAGCACCCCTTAATAATAATTCCAGTTCGATCCAGCCCGTCCCTAGCTGTCCTCCTCCCAGCGACGCCCTGTTTTTTTTTTTTGGATTTCGTTGGGAAATCCTCATGGAAATCCTCCACCCTGGGGCGGGTGGAGGGGTCTGTCAGACTCTTACTGAATAAAACCACCCCGGTGTTCCATCTCCCACCTGCGCCGGGGATCGCGGGAACGTATGCGACATCCGCAATCCCCGGCTGTCCCAGCGACGCCATAAGCCAAGGCCCGTACCCCACAGGGGGCCCTTAGCGTGTAGTCGCTTAGTTTGTAAGTTTTTATAAGCCCTGGCTAGAGGCTTTAATATTATATTAAGGCCTCCACAGGCAAGCCCGGTTAAGCAGTGGACAACCTTATAGGTTGAACTGCGAGAGCCACTCACAAAAAAAAATAAAAAACCGTATTTAATCTTCCTCATTCTGGTCCAAGTAACCGGATGAACCTTGATCCCTGTCATACAAGTTGTCCTAGTTCGGGGGTCGAGACAACATTGATGTAATTTATATTTGAAGTTTTAGAAATAAATTATAATTCTTATAATAATTTATTTATGTCTTTATTCCCATGGAAGTTGGGTAGGCCTTTAGTGTGGGACGCTACCTGTGTCGATACTCTTGCGCCATCCCATCTTCCTAGCTCGTCGTGCTGTGCTGGTACTGCCACTACGGCTGCGGAGAACCTCAAGCGGCGGAAATATAATAAGTAATATAATGCGCACAGCAAAGGAGTGGAACTCTCTGCCTGCGTCTGTGTTTCCGAACGCATACAACCCTAATCTCTTCAAAATTAGAGTGAACAGGCTTCTTCTGGGTAAGCTCGCTCCATCGTCGACTTTGCCTCTGTCATCTATGACCTAGACTAGAGTCAAGAGCAAACCCATATTAAAAAAAAAAAGTAGGTTTTTATATATCCAGCAATTATATTTTAGGCAATTATATTTTCGAGCCATACGAAACTCTTGGGCCGTGGGGTCTGAGTGCTCATGCGTTATATAAAGAACTTGCTAAACGCTTAGAAATCAGAAATCAGAAATCATTTATTTTGCGAAGAATGTGGGTATACAAAATAAGATGTCGATGTTTTTAATAAATGATAGTTCCAACACACTCTACCTTCCGGCATGCAAAAGTAGAAAAACTTACATAAATTCAAACATAATAAAAATTTAAATTAAAAAAAAAAAATAGTTAAATGACCTTGGATCATAACAAAAATTCACATAAATTATTAACACAAAAAAAACAACAATCTGAGATCATATTGACTCCTTTACAAATACAAAAAAAAAACTACATAACATTACATTAAATTACATAATATAACAACATTACATTAAATTACATTATAAAACAACTTCACATTAAATTTGAAATAAAATATGATTAAATAATATATCATTATAATCTTTTATCATTCAAAAAATCTTGTATGGAATAATAACATTTGTCCAAAGGTAAGGATATTAGCCTCTTTTTAAATATGCCTAATGGTTCCTCTTTATATGCATGAGGTATTTTATTATAAATGATTGGCCCCATTGATAAAAAGCTTTTTCTTAATAACGCTGTTTTGTACCTTCCTGTGAACATTAGATTTTTGTATTGCGATCTAACAGATCCCGGCCGTGTTCTAATATCGTCCATTAGGGTAAAAAGGTGTAAATTTGTTCTAACAAACAATGCAACTTCCAATATATATAAGGACGGAGAGGTGAGTAATTTTAGAGACTTGAACACAGGTGCACAACTGTCGGTATTTTTAAGACCAGTCATTGATCTTATGCAACGCTTCTGAGCCTTGAATATCCTCTCCTTCTCAGTACAGTTACCCCAGAATATAACTCCAAATCTCAAAACTGATGCTACCAGACCATGATAAGCTTCCAGACCATGATAAGCTTAGTTGACACTTCGCGTGACTCAAGGGCTGGCTTTTAACTCGGACAGAGGATAAGCATTGCCATACAACGTGGCAATGCAGCCAGTCTTTTGGGCTCACATGTGGACGAATTTTTTGACGCCATATTTTAGTTGGGAGTTTTGATTTTTATTTTAAGTGTATATAGGTAGATTAGGATTAGGCTGAAATGTTTTACCAGTGGCGTATCGTCATGCCAAGCTTTAACGTCGACGGGGTACTCTTCTATCAAGCCAGGAAAATCTCAACGACAAATTGCTCATGTGGTAATAAAAATAATACGCACATCCTCTTTACAAGCTGTTTTCAAATAATTCCAGAAAAAATTGTCCCATTTCTAGATTACCATGTGTCCCGGATTATACTCATACCGTGCTTACACCCGGCTTCATCTACTTTGCGTTCCCGGCTTTCAACATTATTTTTAAATTTCGCTACTTTTGTAATTGAGACACAAAAATATATAATCCCTCTACAGTGGACTGACCAAATAAAAACTGTGTCAGTTTAAGCCGAAAAAATGTGTTGGAAAAGTTTAAAACTTTTGATTAAATTATATTTGGAAGGTTTTATGCATACGTACTGTATTATTTCGTGATGATGTCATGTGAAGGGGAATTAAAATAAAGGAGATTTTAAGAATGTAACCCACTAAAATACAAAATAAGAAAAACAAGTGCGAGTCGGACTCGCGCACGAAGTGTTCCGTACCATTATCTATAAAAACGGCAAAAAAATCATGTTTGTTGTATGGGCTCGCAACATGATTTTTTTGTCGTTCTAAAAAAATGATGCGTGAAACAGTACAATGGAGGTTTCCACATTAATTTACTCTCACTTCTGTTATTATTTGCGAAAACTAACGTCACGTCAGTGTTTCAATAAAGTCTATCAATTACTTCAACCGACAGGCGATTGCAATCACTACTCTCGCAGTATGACCAATCGTTTCTACAGCAGAACTTCATACATCAGCAACCAGCTGTAGATTTATGATGCCCTGGTACATACTGTTCACGTCTGAGTATTCGGTACAGGAGTTAGGTCACGCAAAGCCTATTCAGCGCTGCCTTACGTTCATGTGCTCCTAATTAAGTAATTGCTAATTAGTGATTCAGTCTAATCTATTGATAAATTAATTAAGCACTGTTCAGCTTTATTTTTTATGTGGTTAGACTAGATCCTAAAATAGTTTGAATAAATTCGACTAACTTTACGACAGCACAAAATGAGAATTTGAATTGTGTTTGCTTAAAATTTAAGTTACTTCTTGAGGGTAACGTTCGCCAACATTTAATGTAGGACAACTTTTGTACGTATGTATGTCATTAAACTCAGTCCTCGACGATTCTCATCCAGCTGCTCTAAGCCTCCCTGCGAAGACTATTGCTCGACACTACTACACCTAGCCGTCAGGGGTCTTATAACGTTTGTCGTTTGCCAAAGCGATCTTGATTGCCTAAACCTAATTTACCGGAGCCACTACTCGTATATATAGGCATAAAACTACTCCCCTGGTACACAGAGCCACATATGTACAGATACCTTCGCTCGTTTCGCGTAGAGCGCCGCCATGAAAGCGGTTTTATCGAATTTAACACTTTACACAGCGCGACACAGCGCTTAATGGAATTTTCGACGACAAATCTAACACCGATGCAAACTGTCGCGAAAGAGAATTGCTACTTTGATTCTAGCCAAAAGAGATAAAATTTGGAACACGTGTTTAGGAGCTGGCTAAATTAGATTCCTTGTCGCGTTCTGCGAATTATTCGGTGCTGTTTCTCCGAAATTGAAAGATAGAGAAATAAGTTTCCTTTTATTGTTTTCCACCTAAATCGTAATGTTGTTACTATTATCGATAGGACCAACTTAACTTGGCTTTACCAAGTTACTTTCTTGTGCGATTTTATTCGTTTTGTGTATTAGTCCGATTTCCTTTTTTAGATTTTGTTTTGTCTGTTCTAGATTAAAGTAGCTAACTTTAATCTACCTATGAAAGCACTATACTAAATAAAAGAAAATTACATAGCTATACAATTACAAAGTTGTTCTCTTGCCTCAACAAACCGGCACTTAGTAATTTGGCCTTCATTATACACTGAATGGTGCTGGGAGCTGGAAGTTTGACGGGGAAGCCATTGTTGACCTAATTAAATAGTTTTGCCGATGCCCGGAAGCTTCCAGTTAGATACTTTTTGATAGGATAATTTTACGGTCACTTAGTTTTACAAGTGCTTATTAATATTAATAAGTGCGTATTATCGATAGAAACTTGAAAACAATATAGTTACTACTAGAAAAATGCGTGTTTGGAACCCTGCCTCTGCTATAAAGCGACTGCTGCGACGCTTTATGGCAGAGCAGGGTTCCAAACCGGTTCTCTTTGGAAATCGGTTGTTTATTTTTGTATTTTTTTTTTTCACTTTTTAGTGACCCTCCAAACATTTCAATCAGTCCACATCAATTTAATTGGGTATTTGACTAAACAAATCGAATTAGTCCGTCAGATAGATTTCTCAACAATATTGGACACGTAGTTTTCCTTTTGTCACGTAAACAAAAAATTAAGACGATACAGTGCGTTGAAAACGCGTGTGACGTCACTTACCAGTTCAGTTTTTACTGGAAAGTGACGTTACAAGCCACCCTTATCTTTGATGCGTTTTATCTTTCTAGTTTTTTATTGATTTGATTAAAAATACGAATTCAATATTTTTCGATAATATAATGACGGACTAAATAGAATCATCTTTTTCTTAACCCAGGCACTCGCACCCTTCCGCCCGGAGCCAGAGAAGTCATTTTGATGATTTCCCATCAAAACAAAATATGTGACCCATAGATTCTATTTTTCTTAAATTAGAACAAGTTTTTTTGAAATTTTTCAACAATCCTACCTTCTTGAATAGGTTTATGGAAAGTATTATATTCTGGTCTCGACGCTTAGTACCCAGTCCACATTAAATACTTACTAAAGAGGCTTCAAGCAGATTAACTTCTCTATATTTCCTTACCATAAACGCAAATTTATCCCATGCTTACGAACCCTCTTCCCCATTAGGCTTACCATGTTTGTTTCCATTTCACCGCTCCACATCGATCACTCTCAGCTGATAGGCCAGACATCCGCCATATTGCATTTTGTAATTTACAGCAGTTCGTGACATTTTTGACGCACGCATGGATTTGATTGGGACAATATTTCAAACGGATTGCTTGTTTAGTTTTAGACGTGTTGTGCTCTAGTTTAGTAAAAACGTGTGGTTTTTGTATCGATCACTTCAATTACTGTGTAGGTTATGACTATTGGCTCGCTGTCCGATCACCACCAGGCCATGGTCGATGGCGCGTTGTGTTTCACGCGCGCCTCAAAGAGATGCCAGCATGGAAGATGGGGTGCGCTATGGGCAGAGCCTGCAGGGTTGCGGAATATGTTCGAAAGAGTCACCGCGGACCTGGAACGCAAAAGGCTTTAGAAGGAACACGGATGGGTTTTTGTCAGTAAGAGTCTGACACGCTCTTCAGAGAGAGAGAAGTCATTTGATGGTTTCCCATCCTTAAAAAAAGGGTATGACTATGTATACACGGGTTATCCCGATATTCCAAGTCATGTCCTCCAACTAGATTCCAACACGAATTACCTAATAAACAGTTTTTCTTAAACCAATTCTTTGTAAAAGCCTTTTAAGTCGTCACTCGGTTACTAGGCCTTTCTCGGTGACGACAATAATAATATTTTGTTATTTATTGACATTAATGATTCACACACGATTTCTTGATCATTCGCGTTACTATTTTGATGTACAATAAATAATATTCTACTCTAGTGTAATCGAGGGATTTTTCAGTTGTCAAGGCGACATAGTCGAGTGGGGGCCCATCAAACTGACTTGGAATATGGGTCGAAATGGCCATGTTGGATTTCCATAAACCTGTTACCTACCTATAGGTACTATTCAAGAAGGTAGGATTTCAAAGGGGTCAATAATATTGTTCCGAAAACCATTTTTATTCAACGACCTTTTCAGACAAATTTGTAATCATACCCAAAATCCTTCACTAACACCAGATTTAGAAATAACAAGTCACATTTAAATTCTTATTTTATTGGTCAACAAAATCACAAAACACCATAGTTTCACACACAGTGAGCACTTATTACGAACGTTTATCCGACTCGACGGTTGGCACCAGAATGTTCGTCCGTAAACGGAGTCGAGTAATTTATAAACATGACTTTAGTCAATTGAGCTACTATACTCATAGCAAATAATGCTAGCAAACTCCATTTTGCTAGCTGTAGTCAAACTAGCAACTATTTATCCTTTAAAATAATTGTGATAAAATAGAGTAATTATATAGAATTGTTTACACACTTTTGCAAATAATATTGATATTCGTCAAATATCAAGTGAAATATTTTTCGCTAAAATACAATCCCCTTAATAAGTGGTATAGGGTACAAAGTGCTTAATGGCAGTTCGGAAATTAAATCATACACAGGCAGACCAAATATTCTTGCGCCTACCTAAGTAACTTACATAACATACCTAGATCAATGCCTAAACTAATGGTCTCTGAAATCAATTAACCCACTTCGTCCGAGTCGGTGTGGTCACGACCTTATCGCTGAGCAAAGTGCATTATACCTTTACAGTTAGACGCTAGTAACTAACATGGTTACTAAGTGAATATTATTCCTAAGGTTATTTTCATATTATTTATTTTTATACTTATAATAAATCGTTTGTCCTGGCTAAAAGTCCAGAAAGATAAAATTTGTTTATACTATATTTTTTAAGAGTTCCTTACCTCAAAAGGAAAAAACGAACCGTTATAGGATCACTTCGTTGTCCGTCTGTCGGTCTGTCACGAGGCTTTTGCTCAGGAACGCGTGAAGGTATTATGTTGAAATTAATATCTGATGCGTAGGTTTATGGCCACTTGGAGAGACTTCCCATGATCTGCAATCTTAAATTTAGCATGAAGAAAGGTCTTACAGCACAAGTTATGGAAAAGTCTGAAAATTGTATATTTGTGTTTTTTTTCACATAAATAAAAGCACTTTTTGCGATTAAAAACCTATATTTGCAGTTGAAGAATTGACCGTGACGCAGGTACAATGTTTGGGACAACCGTTTTTTCAACTGTAAAGTTAAGTTTGCTCGTCATTCTTACCTACTTATCTTTTTGTCAGAGTAATGAAAGTGCTTTCACAGTTTATATTTTTATACTCGAAAAACACGAGACTCGATTCTCTTAATAGACGAACTATCTACATACGAGTTTGTATGGAACCCTCGGTGCGCGAGTCAGACTCGTACCTGACCGGTTTTTTTTTTCAATTTTATTTGTAGTGTAAGCATCGGCTAGGATTTTTTTTTTGAAAATTTCAATTTTAGCGGGTTTTTCTTTGCACTGCGATAATCGACATCTGCGTGCAAACATGAATTAGCAAAAATAGATTTTACTTATGAAATCATAGTCATCGTCATTTTCATAGTAATTTTCGAGCACTTTGATATACTTGATGGAACTAAATACGTGATTGAAATAAACTAACTAATTAACCACTAAATGCATGCATTTTAAGAGGTATTTAGTCGTTTTATACGATCGGTTTTTTCATACAAGTTTTTTAGGGTTCCGTACCCAAAGGGTAAAACGTCCGTTTGTCACTACGTCGTAAATACGACCTAGTGAAACGGCAAGAAAATCATGTTTGTTGTAGGTATTGGCTCATACAACAAACAATACACACAATATACAATTTTTTGCCGTATAACTATTTGTTTTATTTTAATTTAACTGTTTATTTTTAAAGTGAATATATAACTTAATATTCTGTGAATATTTCAAGCGTCTACCCGTTGCCGTTATCAATATCGAGCAAAAACGAGCAATAAAAATCAAGTTTATTTTTTATTATAGCGGCAACAGAAATCTCTGAAAGTTTCAACTGTCTTACGATCACGTTTCATGAGATACGACCTAGTGGCAGACGGACGGACAGCGCAGTCTTAGTAATACGGTATAATATCATAATGACACACATACGTACAAAAGTTGTCCTACATTAAACGTTGGTCAACGTAACCAAGCAGTGACTTAAATAAGCAAACACAATTCAAATACTCATTTTGTGCTGTGAAGTTAGTCGTCAAAAGCTTTGAATTTATTCACACTATTTTAGGATCTAGTCTAACCACATAAGAAATAAAGCTGAACAGTGCTTAATTAATTTATCAATAGATTAGACTGAATCACTAATTAGCAATTACTTAATTAGGAGCACATGAACGTAAGGCAGCGCTGAATAGGCTTTGCGTGACCTAACTCCTGTACCGAATACTCAGACGTGAACAGTATGTACCAGGGCATCATAAATCTACAGCTGGTTGCTGATGTATGACGTTCGGCTTTAGAAACGATTGGTCATACTGCGAGAGTAGTGATTGCAATCGTCTATCCGTTGAACTAATTGATAGACTTTATTGAAACACTGACGTGACGTTAGTTTTCGCAAATAATAACAGAAGTGCGAGTAAATTAATGATGAAGTCTCCTTTGTATTGTTACACGCATCAGTTTTCAGTGCCTCTTGTAAATAAAATATAAATCATGCCGAAAATAATACTGCGTTGATTCTTGTCTTGTAGTTGTCTTGTTTTTTTTTTTTAATTTTATGACCTTTAATGTAAATGATAACGAATAAGTGTAATTTAAATTTAATTAAATGTCTTGTATGTTTGTATTGTTATTGTAATTGTGTGCCTAATAATGAATATGAGGCTTTGTTAATTGATTATGAATAAATAATAATAATAGTCGCAAAAAATGCTAATGGAGATAGTGTCGTTAAAAAAAACAAAAGTCAAAAAGTCAAGTCAAAACGTTTATTTCAATTAGGCCATTAACCGGCACTTTTGAACGTCATCGTTTACAGTTCAGTAAAATAATAATGTTACATTAATAAAGTGACTCTACTGTCCATTCGGAAAGGTAGATTCTTATGGAGAAGAACGGACAAGTAACTCCATAGTTACTCTTTTGAAATAATGATTTTACAAAATTTGGTATACAAAAATTAATTTAATATTATGTGAGGACGATGCACCCAGAGTATGCTACTTATAAGAACAAAGTATCACCAGCAGAGGTAAACTTATTAATTTCCTAAAGAAATTTAGGTAAATGGTACTCCCATATTTACAAACATTGGAAACGTAAGTCTACAAAACAAAAGCATTACTGATTTACGCTGAAAGAAAACATCGTGGGAATCGATGCCCATGTATGCACCACATATAATTTTTTTTTAACGCTTAACGTTTTAAACGATTGTTCTTTATCTTTAATTTTAATTCTTAAGCGCTATAAACATTTAGTAATTCCTGGTGCAAGTGGGCTTTTAAAAGAGTGTCCGTGGAGTTTCTTGTACGGTCTTCTCCATAGAGATCTACGCTTTGGAACGTGCAAATAGCTTCATGTTTTTGACGGACTGACTTTGACAATTCAAAAGTACCTGTTAATGGTTTATTTGAAAATGATTTGACTTTACTTTATAGTCACTACAATACCAACGTTTCTACTATAACAAGAAAAGACATGCTTGATATTATTACACTAGTTACCACCCGCGGCTCCGCCCGCGTTAATATCGAAAATTATCCCAAGGGAACATTCTCCCGGTATGAAAAGTATCCTATGTGTTATTCCAGACTATAATCTACCTTAGTGCCAAATTTCATCAAGATCCGTTTAGCCGTTGTGACGTGAAAGAGTAACAAACATCCATCCATACTTACAAACTTTCGCGTTTATAATATTAGTAGGAAGTAGGATACCCTTCAGAGTTGCCTAACCTTCCGAACTATAAATTTAATTCCACCTTCAGACTACAAATAGTGGATAAAACTCACTAGCCGTCATACATTCGAATATAACAGAGTTTTGGAGTTGTTCTGTCTAAACTGACAAACTGCCTCTGTTTACAATATGCAAATGGTTTATGCTCAACTTTATCCATCGCGTTTCAGTCAGACGTAAACATGTATTCGTAGAATATGTTGCTGGTATATTGGTTCAGTGGAATATGTTGTCCTAGGATAATATTTACAGTCTAGTAGTAGTAAAGCTTGATTAATAATTTTATTTTATATGCCTAAAACTGTTACTGTTGTTATTATATTTCTCAAAACCTAGAGAGCAAACAAGACGCAGTTGAAAAATATTGCTTAAAAATCTCAAAAAAATACGGTGTTGTCAGCGTTTTTAAATCTATACTAATACTAGCGGTCTCGACAGGCATTGTCCTGTCCGAACGTTTGCTTTGTGTATGACGAAAAACTATATAAATCGATTGCAGCGCCACCTACCGGGTCCAATAGTGAATCTAAACCATTCTCGAATCTCCTTGAACACACACAAAAAATTTCATCAGTATCGGTCCAGCCGTTTAGGAGGAGTTCAGTGACATACATACGTACACAAGAAATATAAATATTAGGATTTGTATTTTTGTATGTAACGAATAAACTTAAAATTCAAAAGTCATTTATTCAAATTAGGCTGAGTGCCAGCACTTTTTGAACGTCAAAGTTCTACATAAAGACAGTCCCCCAAAACGCCCGCCCGTCACCACTTCCTAGTGTTTTAGCTGGGAAGAAGAAGTGGCGCAACAAACTCCCCAGCAACACATCTGTCTGTTGAGTTAAAAACTACTGGACCGATTTGAAAAATTCTTTCAGCAATGGATAGCTACATTATTTATTAAAAAGATTTTTCATACTAATCAAATACCCTTTTAATTGCGTAGCCTTTCCTCAAACTATGTTGTGATCAGATTGCAGTCTAATGGAATGTAGCTGAATACCAGTATTTGACTGATGACTGAGTTATCTACCCTTCACAACCGCGTGAAGAGTTTTGATTCCCCGTGATGAATCTCGTTGTTTGATTTTCGTGTTTAGTTTAGGGACCAAGGCATACATATTTTATGTAAAATCTTAATGTCAATAAAGTTTACTCCACCAACAAAATACAGCAGCTCGAATGAATATTATTTATAACAAAAATAAAAAGTCACAAACATAATTAACCATTCCGAAAAAGCGGCGTACATTATTAAATCCACGGAAAAATCTACGGTACTTTAAAAATGTTCCAAAATACAACTAAAAAAACTTTTTTACGTTTACATTAAAACAGTTTTACATGCACTACAAGCAGTTAGAACAGCCCACTGGTTCACAATTACTCGCCCCGGACAAAAAGAACAAATTACTTTTGCTCTTAAAAATCTCTTTTGTCTAGCTTTAAACAATTTTCTTTAAGCTTCCACAGAAACCTCCAAAAGTCCGCAAAAAAAAATTATGTGCTTAGAACAAATCTATTATCTACTTAAAATTTTGCTCTTTTGTTATTTCATTTCAATGAAAAAGCACTTAGCTGTAATTTTAAAATGGTTTAACACTGTTTTTATGCCAGTGAACTATATTCATTGAAAGAAAGAAAGGAATATATGGTTATTCAGCTAGAAAAGACGCACAATCATATCTTATAATTCTGTAATTTAAAAACGAAATACTAAAACATTGTGTTCTTGATTACCAATTATTTTCCTTTCGTATTTTAAAATAAGTATAGAAATTGTACAGTAGGCTGAAAAAAATGCAGCCACTAATCATATACATGAGTAGGTTCTCCTTGAAACTTGTTCAAAGATAATATCTATGATCTACATACATGAACAGTATTTTATTCTGCAAAATTCACGCTGGTGAAGGCCTGAATCGCTTAAAAGGCAATGTATATCCTGTGCTGTGGGGGTAAATTGTAAAATATAATAATGTTAAGAAGGTTATCGATTTATGAAATACTAGCGGACATCACGCGGTTTCACCCGCGTAGTTCCCGTTCCCGTGGGAGTACGGGGATAAAATATAGTTTATGTTATTGCTGATAATGTAGCTATCCATTGCTGAAAGAATTTTTAAAATCGGTCCAGTAGTTTTTAAGTTTATTCGTTACATACAATAATACAAATCTATCCTCTTAATAATATTAGTATGGAAGTATAGATATAGAATTAATCACAATATATTTATAAACAACATACCTCCTGATAATAATAATGTACAAACACATATAAAATAACTCACTGTGCATAAAAAAGTCCGTCACATCGCTGCATGCGCATGCAGTAGGCTACAGTAAGGGTGGGCCAGCCCATACATAAAGCCCAAGTCGAAAATTCGCACTGTCGATATTGACGATGCGAATTTTGATTTCAACCCTGAATATTGTGTTGAGTTTTTTTTTGGGCATTATGTATGGGCTGGCCTACCCTTACTGTAGCCTACTGCACGCGCATTCAACGATGTGAATGACTTTTTTATGCACAGTGAGTTATTTTATACGTGTTTGTACATGCATCGCTGTCATTTGGCTCCCCTAAACTTTTAACACCATTTTTATTTTTTCTTTCATTCTTTCACAAAACGCTGTCTAGTTTCATTGCCACACACTCAGCTATTTCATTCATAACACGACTACACGAGGTCTTCCCCCAAAGTGAAAGCACGAGTTTCAGAGTCCCCAGATTTTTGTAACATCATTCGTCGGCCATTATTTAAATTTTAACGTCTACGCTGTGACACCTTAACTTTTCTACACGAGTATTGTTACGGGACTGAAAAGAAAACTGGAAAAAGGGCAAATGTTTTGTGTAACGTTTTTGGCTTTTCTGTAGGTAGCCTTTTATTTAGAAATGATCTTTGGCCTGAAGGTATTAAAGTAACAAAATAAATTATCAAAATAATAGGGTAAGTGGTCCGTCAGATAGATTTACAAAAAATATTGGACACGTCTTTTTCTTTTGTCACGTAAACAAATAATGAAGACGATACAGTGCGTTGAAAACTTCTTACTGGAAAGTGAAGTTACAAGCCCCGACTCTTTATCTTTGATGCGTTTGAATATTTTTCGACAATCTAACTGACGTACTAAATAGAATCATATTTTTGAAACCCAGTTAACATCCCAACTGTTTAAAATATTAAGTACCAACTTCTGCAAGCGTCTTCGTCCGCGTGAATATCAAAGGATATCATAAGGGAATATACTCCCGAGATAAAAGTAACCTATGTCCTATACCAGGATGTTGTCTACTATTCTAGCAAGTTTCTTCCAAATCCGTTCAGCCGATAAGACGTGAAGGGGTAACAAATAGACAGCCTTACTTTCACATTACAATATTGCTAAATACGAGTATGTGTACCCGGGTCGATGGCGCGTTGTGTTCCACGCGCACCTCAAAGAGATGTCAGCATAGGAGAGGGGGCCCGCTAGGGCCAGAGCCTGTAAATAGTTAACTACTAATTTCGTAACATCTACTTCCTATTCCCATTGAAAAGTTCAAAACAATAATCCATTTATACGTAAATCACAAAAGCCATACCGAAACTGAAGGCCACCAAGGCCAAATCAAATATAATACGGGACTTCAAAAGATCCTCCAGCGTCGAAGATAGCGACAGACTTGTTTTAATATAACCCTCCCGTGATCCAGTATGGCTTCCCAAAGGACCAATATTATTTCCCTAGAATTTGATTTGGAAGATGTAATTGAAATAACTTAAGGTTTGACAGGGTTGGGATGTTTCAGCCTGTATTTGTTATTCGTGGTTTGGATTTAATGTTTCCGTTTGATTAAACGTCTTTTAAGTCAAAGGCGATCAATTTAATTGATCAATGATTTCATGTTTTGTGTTTCTATTACGTTACTATTTTAGTCTTTAGAAATAAACGATTTTTGAAGTGAAACTTCTTTATCGGCATTGGAAAAAAAAACCGTCCCATTTCTCAGTTACGCGTCACATTTTTCCGTTACGCGCCATCTTTTTCTGGTCCCTACCACGGTTGATTCGAAGAGTACTTTCTCCAGCAGAGTAGGGATAGCATATCGTTTAAGCGGACTTTGGGAGTAAGTCCGCTTAAACGATATGCTATCCACTAGACTTGACCGTTTTTTGTATTAGAGATAGTTGTTGTTATGGTAGTTGTTGTTGTTTGTTGTTGTTGTGGTTGTTGTGGTTGTTGTTATTTTGTGTTTTGTTTTTATAAAGTAAAAATGAAAACAAAAGTAGGTCATTTTTCGAAAAACAAGGTCATAAAGAAGTTTCACTTCTTACGTGTGTACACTAGACACGCACACATTTTTTTTTGGTTTGAATAAGTGAAATTTCGCTATCGTTTTGAATTTTCATATTTATATTTTCATTTTGGATTTTTGACAATCGATAGTGCTGATAGGATTTTATTTGGCAAGTCATTTACCTTTTCTTGGTTCAATATTTTGGAAGACTTAAACTTAACGTAACAAATCGTTCTTTACTTGTGTTGCTGGCAAGTTAAATTCAACAGTTAATCATTTAATAACCGGCGGATTTCTCGGTGGCCCTGGGCTTAATAAGATTAAAAGTTAAACCTGTACTAATTACTTTGTTAGTATTCTACAACGTGTAACAGAATAAACGCAATACATAGGAGTACAACACTTCGTCGCGAAAAAAAAATCGATTGCCGCATGTATTTCTGCGCGCATAACTCGACAATGTGTACCGAACAGCTGATTTTTTTCCCACGATTTCGGGTTTAGTCCCGTAGCAAAAGTTTTTCATAATGATGAGTACAATGACCCCTTTCAGATATTGCGTTTATTCTGTTACACGTTGTATACAGAATATTTATATTTCAACAACATTCCTTTGTAGCAGTTCTCGGTCTACAAGAACCCTCGCTTTGGGTTTGGTCCCATGGCAAAAGTTGTTCATAATAATGAGCACAATGACCCCTTTTCAGGTATTGCGTTGATTCTGTTACACGTTGTATTCAGAATATTTATATTTCAAAAACATTCCCTTGTAGCAGTTCTCGGTCTACAAGAACCCTCGCTTTT
Source organism: Mamestra brassicae (assembly GCA_905163435.1). Lineage (NCBI taxonomy): Eukaryota > Metazoa > Arthropoda > Insecta > Lepidoptera > Noctuidae > Mamestra > Mamestra brassicae. Next base: position 18,924,243 of record LR990997.1, on the reverse strand, counting down.
AAATATCAACGCCTGAATTCGTAAAAAAAAAAAACACGCCGAAAAACCAAATCCCGCAAAAAATTAACATCATCAGTAAAGACAACAGAACCTGCAAAAACCTAAGCCCTAACACACACGAATATTTCAGTACCTAAGCACACAGCCTAAAGTTTTATCAGAGATGATTTACTGTAAAAAAACTGTAACGTTATGAAATAAAACGAGCGCGAAAAAGTGTAAAAAATGTCCAGTTATGAGAGAGGTCGTTTTGACGTGACGTCACTGGCTAATCTTGAAACATGTCCGTCATGTGTTGGTGACGAGGCGGCAGTATTCTACGAGACAGATGCGATGTCGCTGCGGTGATGAATCAGTAAAATATTGAGGTACTAGTTGAAAATTGTTGTAGAAGTTATTTTTAAATGATTAGGTACTTGCAAGGTTTGAATGCCTTAATGTTTTGTGTTATATTGTACCGTTATTTATTACTAGCTGCACCCCGCGGTGTTACCCGCGCAGCTAGTATAAATATAAAAAGTAGCCTATGTGTTAATGCAGGGTGTCAGTTGCCTGCATACCAAATTTTATCACAATTGGTCCAGCCGTTTGCGCGTGAAGAAGTAACAAACATACACACACACACACACTCACAAACTTTCGCCTTTATGATATTAGTTTGATTTTTGTTAAGTGTTTTATATAAATATTTGAATATAGAATCTATCTGCATAACTAATAGAAAATCAACAATTTAATTAAATCACTAAAATGAAAAATAATTCAGAAAGACTTATAGCAACACTATGTTATCAATAATAATCAGCATCTAGGGCTCACTATCTTTTGAGAGAAACTTCATCCACTTCACTCGACCCAGTCGTCATGACAACGAAACCAAATCTCAATTAGGACATAAATAACAAACTGTAATTTTCAACTTAATCGAAGTATGCAGTCGATGTGGAGTAAAGATGAGGAATTGACCGACATAGCCCGAAAGATCGCCAAACTGAAGAGGCAGTGGGCAGGGCACATTGCTCGCAGAACAGATGGTCGATGGGGCCGAAAAGTTATGGAGTGGCGACCGCGTACTGGAAGACGCAGCGTTGGAAGGTCTCTCATAAGGTGGACCGATGACCTAGTGAGGGTCGCGGGTGGCCGATGGATGCGAGATGCACAAGACAAGTTGTTGTGGCGACACTTGTGTTCGCAAAATAAGCTTTTCTAAAATGCCAGCCTGCTGAAATCAGACTTGAATCAATTTGAACAAAATCATAGATCAGAATAATCATTAATGAGGCATTTTCGAAAACTTCCACTATTGAAGATAGGCCTCACAACTACCGCTATATTTAACTAACAAGAGCCACATTAGCATAATCAGAAAGACAGATTAATGGTCGCCGTTTGTACTAGCAAACAAGAGAACACTGCTGCTTATCTCCTTACCTACTAATCCTTGAGCCGCGTTACAAGACATTCCCTGGCAGGTAAAGCCTGACTTTTTGTGATAAGCAGTGATCGGATAATCGGGCGCTAATAAACCTAAACTTCACTAATGATTCCCACAAAAGTATTATACGGACATGCTTTTCAGAATCCCGGATCCCGGAATCGTTCGAAATTCCTGAGATAGCTAAAAACATACAAAACATATTTAGAACTCGTTGTGAACTCTCATTATAATTGTTTATAGGTATTCCATTTGTTTTGAATAAAATAAAGATACTAAATCACAATAACCACTGCTATAATTTCATTAAGTTTGTTATAGTTGTTTTTACAAAATTGCTCAATTCCGGGAACCCGGGATTACTTATTAATTCAGAAAGGAATGTCCATATTATTCTTTCACGGGAAGAAGTTTAGGTATATAAGCGCCCGATTATCCAATCACTGGTGATAAGCCTAAAGATTGTGTATGGCGCTGCCTATTATCAGTTTAGCCGAATGACGTCCTCTGCTGGACATGGACCACCCTCAAGCGTCACCATATATACCGGACCTGTGTTTCTCATGTCCAACCGCAATGGACTACCGCGTGCATCGCAAGATTATTCGTTCATTTTGGAGTTTGAAGTCCTACGTAGGCATAAATATGCAATTAGATACAGTTGCGTTTTACATCATTAAGATTTGTAATGTCGTAAGAGCCTGTCATTACACAGGCCATCGGGCCAAGCAACTGTCATACGTATGTTCAAAGTACATTCTAACACTACTATATGTAGGGTTGCCAATTCTTAAAACTGGAACGCCGAACAGACCAGTCAATTTTGCCTGCTTTTTGGGTAAAATTAAAAAAAGGCCGGACTACATATCCTATTCAGAATTGTGTGTATTTAAAATAATATTACTAAGTATTCTTGGAAGAAAATCCAAGCTTCTTGTCAAGGCAACATAAAATTGATTTAACTTATGAAATTCAGTCTTCTTAATTGTGTTTTTTAGAGAAATCAAAGTAGCTGGTAAAATTCAAAAACCCTAAAGAAAGCCGGACAGGCCAGACACCGCTTAATTTGGCCGGACACGCATGTAAAAAACCTAAGCCCGGCTTTATCCGGAAACCGTAAAAAAAAATGCTTTTTAGTGTCACAAATATGTGTGGTGATTGTACTTGAACTGTTTTACAAAGAAATCGACAGTATATTACTGGCTTATATTCTTTATAACACAATATCAATAACATCGATATCAGAATACCACCTGGATCCGTAAAACGTGTAACCCGTGATTGAGAGCCGTAATTGGTTGGAATTCCGACAGACACAGCCGACACGGCCTACATGTGCGTTCGATCGCGCGTCAATCAAATGATTTGCGTCGTGACACGTGCGTCGCAAGCACGCATTGCATATCGACGGTGTAAATGGAATTATGGAATTAGTAGTTTAGTCGAGGAATTAGCGGTCGCTTGAAATTAGTGTGATAATTTTGTGCAAATGAAAACGGGACTGTTACTTCGATATACGTTACTGTAACATCAACATAGTCCGACTCCTGAAATTTCTAAAGGATTAGTCTGAGATGTACCGATGGTAATGAACAGACGAGACATTATTTTCTAAACAAATTTTGTATTTATTGGAGTGTTACGTCTACGTAAATATGTTAGGGAGCAACAGTATCTATCTCTAAATAGTATCAAACAAACGCTGTCTCTGCCTGTGTATGTTTCTTCGCTTACTACTTCTAACCACATAAACGGATTCCGATATGGTTTTCACTAACCACTAATAGTAAGACGGGTAAACTAGTAAAGTTTTTGAGTATACACGGTGCCATTTTAGTCGTCTTACAAAGGCTACACATTCATTAAAAAAAATAATTAATCATTAAAAAAATGAAAATATTATTCATTATCTTGACGCATGACGTAGTTTGAAACATCCTGTAGCGAAGGCAGTCCGAGCCTTGTGTTCCAACGAAGGCGCGGAATGAAACGGCGACATTGTTTTAATACTTAACATTATTAACAGTATCTAAATATATAAAACTCAAAGGTGACTGACTGACTGACTGACATAGTGATCAATAAACGCACAGCTCAAACCACTGGAGGGATCGGGCTGAAGTCTAAATATATAAAACTCAAAGGTGACTGACTGACTGACTGACATAGTGATCAATAAACGCACAGCTCAAACCACTGGAGGGATCGGGCTGAAGTCTAAATATATAAAACTCAAAGGTGACTGACTGACTGACTGACATAGTGATCAATAAACGCACAGCTCAAACCACTGGAGGGATCGGGCTGAAGTCTAAATATATAAAACTCAAAGGTGACTGACTGACTGACTGACATAGTGATCAATAAACGCACAGCTCAAACCACTGGAGGGATCGGGCTGAAGTCTAAATATATAAAACTCAAAGGTGACTGACTGGCTGACATAGTGATCAATAAACGCACAGCTCAAACCACTGGAGGGATCGGGCTGAAATTTGTCATGCAGGTAGATGTTATGACGTAGGCATCCGCTAAGAAAGGATTTTGATAAATTCTACCCCCAAGGGGATAAAATAAGGGATGAAAGTTTGTATGAAACTTTGTCAATTTTAAACCGATCGGTCTGAGACTTTGCATGCATATAGCTACTATGACGTAGGCATCCTCTAAGAAAGGATTTTAATACATTCCACCCCTAAGGGGATAAAATAGGGGATGAAAGTTTGTTTAAATCTTCTTAGATTTTCGACTGATTGAACTGAAATTAAAGATTGGAGCTAATATGATGAAGACGTCCGCTTAAATAGGATTTTGATAAATTCAACCCCCATGGGGATAAAATAAGGGATGATGGAGGATGTAAATGTATTAGTTTGAACTATCAGTACCTAATGGAACGAATAAATTAAGACGAACAAAATATTTTTTAGTTCTAAATGTTAACTTTCTGAATCGCGGTGTTAAGATTTTCCGCGGATTAATGACCCTCTCCAGTTATTATTTAACTTTCGTCGTCAGGTAGGTTAGTTGTACACAGTTGGTTGGATGTTGTTGGTCGTTAAAATTGTATTGGTTGCTGTATAGTAAAAACTATACCTAAATATTTCTAGCGGATATTTGACGATTTTGGCTGTTCTTTTCTTATCGATCCAACAACCGATCCGGGCAGCGACCGGGCAATTTCCGGCCCCGGGTTGTATATCGATTGTAGCCGTACCGTATGCGGTATAGCTTTTGATGAAATTTGGTATAAAAATAGATTAGACCTTGGAAAAGGACGTAAGCTACCTGTCGTCACGAGGAAATGGCTAAAAGGGGTTGCAATAGGGGATTAAATTGTGTATGAGAGTCCGACATTTAAAGATAAAACCATGTACAATGTATATGTATATATGTATATAATGCACTTGATAAAAAATAAATAAACATTACGTTCAAGCGTTTTTGAAAAATTAGTAGCTTAAAAATAAAATTGGCTGCCCAAAGTAACTATTTCACGCGGACGAAGTCGCGGGCAAAAGCTAGTGTTTCATAATTTTAATGCATTTTTTGACGTGACAACGTCTAATAAATCGATGAACGCCGGCTGCACGCACGAAAAAGGATGACTCATTGTAACGTTACGATCATTTCATCAATGTGTTGTTATGACGTTGTCACGTTAAACTATCGTCCGTAAACCGACTTTACAGACAGCCAATTTTTTGTACCTATTATTCTTAATGAATAATTTAAAAAAAAACACGCCTAGAGGTAGTTTATGTCGGGTACATTGAGTGAGTGTGTGAGAGCACCGTGTATGTTGCACCCAAGAGAAGCCGGGGCGGGTAGTAACAGATATTGCTTAATTAAGTATGGATAATTGGATACAGCGTCATCGTACTCATGATTCGAGCGGTTAATTACGAATTCCATAATCACGAAGCTTAGTTCATAGAATGGTGGACAGTGTATATTAACTTACACAATAATCTGCTGCTCATCCTCTTGGCAGAATCTCTTAGTGTCTTTAGTCCCGCTAGGATGAGAATAAAAAAATCTGCCTGCCTTTTGCATCTTTGTTGGGTGCGACTTCCAGAATAACAGAATGCACCTGAACTCCACAACCCAGTTACTGGGCAACACGATACCCCTTAGACTGAAGACTGGTGTTGAATTTACCGGCTAAATAACGGCTCAATGATCTTCAAATGACACCTAGAACTAGCTGATTAACGTGCTTTCCGAAGCACGAACGAGATTAGATATGTGATGGATGGTCACCCATCCACGGACCGACCTCGACAACAGTTGCTTAACCCTAAAAGTTGACCTGTGCGGCTGTTATTACACACAGCTGGGGTCACAAAATGGTGATCAGTCACAAGAACTGCTCCCCGTACTCTTAACATAATGCGATGGAGTCTTTAGTCTTTTGACAACTATTGAGTGAGAAACAAAAGTAATAGACAAAGATCCCAGAGCTGCCAAACCTCTCTTATTCTCTCACAAACAAAATAATACCATGTGGGATAGAGTAGGGTTGGTATGTACTTTTAACATACGTATACCTTCTAGATTGGGCCGACGGCCATCTTTTCTTTTTGTACCAATGGTATTTCAGCAGTCAAGGAGGTAGTTTTGCATCCTCCCAAATCCTGGCAGACTTTAGCTTTCGTTATTTGCACCTACTAAATAAACTACACCCAAATTTCAGCCTTGTGAATAGGATCTCACTCGAGGTGGCGACCAGCTCTTAAACTATCACAATGACTAATCAGTCGTTAAAATATTATTTAATTACTAATTGTATTTAACAATATTCTGTAAAACATACCTACATAAAAATCAGCAACGAGACTTTAAAAAAAAGTGATTCAATGGCTTTAGCACCTGATACCTGGAAATTGGTCGTCGGCCCAAGCTAGCAGATATGCGTATGTTAAAAGTACATAATAATGTAACAACATCAATGCAGCCACATAAAAAACTAAGAAGCTAAATTTGTACGGCAACAAAAAGAACCGCAGCGCCATTTACGACGAACTAACAACGGAATCCTGCATCGCGCAAGCAAAGTTCTCCATGCAATTTGAACATATACAACAGTCCGAATATTAACTATCGGGCAGTTGCCCACCAGACACAATAACCGTCTGGCGGGAGGATCCTCCCATTTTCCAGTGGAGGCATGCGGACTCCGTACCGCATACCTCTATACTGGTGACTCTCGACATTGAACGTCAGCGCAGCCTTCGTGCATCCACTTCAGCGTGACGTCATCATTATCACTTCCTCATCCTGACCTCAAGCTCTCGAGCAACGAGTCATACAGCTAGCCAGTACCCCCGGCTCCTACGGGTATCCTGACCACCAGTATGCAGCGGACGCGCATTCCTGGTCAGCATCCTCAGCCTCTCATCATCCTCTAACTCATCAGCGACCTTGGCAAGCACACTGCACCTTCGGCCTCTTACTCCCACTACTCTATCTAAGAAAATGAAAAGTAATTTACAGTTCAATTTTAACTAAGAGCTTCTAATAACAGTAAATATTAATTGAACAGTCAATATGTATATTTGTTCCACGTTAATGTTGACAACGAGAGCCTTAGTATTAATAACTTTGTCGAATATTAATTAAAACTTATTAATAAATATTAGATGTAAATGAAATACTTTATATTCTGGATAACCAAACGTAGTAATAACATAACTAGAGAGCATTCTATTAATTAGTTGTATCGTTTTATACCTCTACTAGCTTTTTCCCGCGACTTCGTACGCGCAAACCCCGTTTTTTCCTTTTCCTGTAGGAATGACCCGTTCCCGTATAGCCTATAGCCTTCCTATAGCCATTCTTTATGAATGTGGCTATCATATAAAAAAAAGTATTTTCCAAATCCGACTGTTAGTTCCAGAGATAAGCACGTTCAAACGAACAAACACTCCAGCTGTATTATATTAGTATAGTATAGAATTATATATGTATATCGTTAGATTATTATTATTATGCTTCTGAATTAACGATACGATATGAATCATTAATTTTATCAATTAATGCTCTGTATTGATTCTATATTGCCAATAAGTAATTTAATTTATATAATAGTTTTTGCCGGCCCGCGTCAGAGACAAATACATTCCCTCGGGAATGGACTGGACTGGACTTATGCATCCGGTTAGATCGATAATCGACCCAGACATAGTTGGTAAAAAACAGGAAGACTTCACGATAACCCCTCGTCATTGGACAACTTAATCAGAACTATTCTTCTTAAGTTTCATCACTTTAGACGACTGAATCTTACTTAAATACTTGGAAGTTTGTTTGTGCCTTAAAAACGCCTGAACGGCTAGTCGGATCTGGATGAAATTTGACACAGAGATAGATTATAGTCTGGAATAGTACATAAGCACAAGAATATGTTCCCTTGGGAGAATTTCCGACATTCACACGGGCAGAGCCGCTGGCAAAAGCCATAAACAGTGTCAATACCATCACACCATTACATTCCTCCATCCGATATATAACAGATACATAATGAGCCATCATTATGTTATAATACCTTACTAATCGCGTCTCTAATCGCGTCCAATCAGCCGTGAGCACCGGTCATTAATTAGTCCAATGATTTGTATTGACATTCCGTCGCTCACGTGACATATAGACGTATCTTACAATTTTGTCGTAACAGAACTGAGTCCACATGTACAATTGTACAATCTAATGCTTTTTCTTCTGTCAAAGTAGCGTATCTACACGTTACATAGTTTCGAACTAAATGAATTAATCGAAATTTGTATCGCAAATTGTTCAAATCCAAACCGAAAAAACGTTGCCCTGAACAATCTGCTTGATGCTATAAAAAAAATAGTTATGCCTGTGTCATGCGAGTGACGATATGGTGTGGAAGGTTTTATTGGTAGATATTAATAGTAATGTGCTGAAATGTGGCGAGGTATGGCTGGAGAGTGATCAAGTGTTTGGGCCGGGTGTAAGATGGTCTGCCTAAGACCTAAGGTTTAGTTCCATAGAAGGAGGAGGAAGCCGTTATTCGCAACATATAAAAAGCCTTGTTAAAGAACAATGGCCACTTGGCTAACATGCTTTTTGTTTTTTAAGGATGGGAAATCATCAAATGACTTCTTCCGCTCTGGGTGGGGCGGAAGGGCGTGTCAGACTCTTACTGACTAAAACCCATCCGTGCCGCAAAGGGCTTTAGAAGGAATTCTAAAGCCCTTTGCGTTCCAGGGCCGCGGTGACTCTTTCGAACAAATTCCGCAACCCTGGCAGGCTCTGGCCCTAGCGGGCCCCATCTTCTATGCTGACATCTCTTTGAGGCGCGCGTGAAACACAACGTGCCATCGACGCGTGGCTAACATGCTTGGACTAGTAAAATCTAAGAAAACGTAACTTGATGGAACATATTATGTCGTTTCATTCGCCTTTATGTAACTAAGTACGGCCTTCAATATATTTTTAAAAGGTCGGAGATTAAAGTTACTATGAAATAAGTTTTTATAAATCAGCAGTATTTTTTTTAAAAGATATACTATATTTTCCCTGCTTTAAAAAATAAACGAAGAAATTCAATCATTACATTAACAATGTACTACATATTGGTGACAGTTTCATCTCGGTACGAATATCTATTTTTTCCTAGTCCAAAGTGACTATTGTTCTTTATATGGGTATTGAGAGGTTCTACGAGACAGGCTCGTTATTGTATTTTGTTCCTGATATATAAATTGCAGACAGTTCGGACGCGACAACACGACAAGTTTTCGTAAAAATTGTTGTCATCTGGAAAAATTTGCTATCAAAACGCGTTGTCGCTTTGTTTCTGGGAGAGTAAAATAGATGGATTTTTTTGCATGAATAAGTCTAGCTACAGAGCAACGCAGATCGTACGACCAAGACTCCAACAACTTAAAGTATTAAGACCAAACTTAATACGGGTAGTTCTACTCCTTAAGCTGAAACTTTATAAAAGCATCAAAAATTAAAACAAAATTGGAAGGTAACGAGGTAGGTACTCAGCTAAGAACCCCACTTGGCATAGTTAACATAATGTTTTACCGTATTAATTTACATCTCTTCTAAGACGAGATCTTGAGGCGAAGCTCTTGGGAGCTCTTCGGGCTCAAACTACTTCGAGTAGGTACTTTGTAATAAGTATAAGTATAACTAGTCATAAAAAATATGCTGCGATACTCTCCCGATGAAAAGGTGTACTGGGAACCGTTTTCTTTTATTTTGTTGTAGCGGGCGAGGAAATTATTGAAATAAGAGTGAATTTTCTGCGGTTATGGAATGGGTAGCGTTTTTTTATTTGAGTTTTTTTCTTGAAGTTGTTAAGTTTTGATTTGTTCTTTAAAGTTGGTTTCTTCAGTTTTGCAGTACTTCGATTGCGCTCTAGAAAATCTCTCTCGCTCTCTAAAATTGACAATTCTAGGTCAACTGGATGTACCCTATAGGTTTGAGTCGAAAACCTATGGTAGTTCCCGTTGACCTAGAATCACGAAATTTGCCAAAACAGCACAAATAAAGGAAAAATTCCAAAAATTGTAAAAATTTAATATTAAAAGTTTTCCCCATAAGTACCTACATAGTTGACGCCTGTCACAAATAAAAATGATACCAATTTTCTTATGGCGATATAATGGGTAGGTACGGAACCCCTCGGCTCACGAGTTCGACTTGCACTTGACGGGTCTTTTTTCTAATGTGTTTTCATCTTTACACTCCTACTTAGCTTCAGTTTCGTATGGGAAAGAAAATAACCGTAATAAATAAACAGTAATAAATCTTCCACGTTTAGGATAACGGAATAAAAATATTCATTGAGTTGGTGGTGCCAATCTAAACTAACATGGTAAAATGGTTTTTTTTTTTTGTTTAAATATGTTTGTAGAAAGTTATCTCTGGAAGTACCGACTAATCCGATTAAATTATTTCACTAATATAATATAGCTCCACTTTTATAAAAAGTTGAATGTCAAATATTTGAGACCAATTGAGCGAAGCCGTTCGCATTTGAGAAAAGGTTAGTACCTACCTAATAAATACAATATATTTCGAAATAAATTTTGTAAGTTTTTATAAAAATAATAATGCTGATGAGCCAAGTTGAAACTTAATCCCTCATTTCTGAGTCAGGCTTTGATGTTCACACATGCGATATGTCGACAATTCCAAAAATAACATATTCGTATATGGAACCCGAAGGTCTCGCTGAGCACCAAAATATAAAAATATGAGTTATTGCTCTCACAGGAATAGGTACACGTGCTACCTACAAATATGTTACAAATTAGAACATTCGGGATTAGGACCAAGTTTCATTCCCAGCTTTAATTCGCAGTGGGTTGAACTAGATACGCCTACAGGAGAATTATTTTGTTCCAAATTCTTCTCTTATTTCGGTAGGAACGTTGAGTTTTAGGTACTTTTGATCACGAACAAATTCAAGTTTTATTCCACTAGAGCAAATTGAACCGCATGCTAAAAAAAGGTTATTCAAATTCAAATATTTTATTTCAGAATTACATCCATTTACTGTTGGTATTAGTATTAAATTAAATTTACAATTATAAACAACTAGAACGAACAGTTCAATGGTAATGGTGTGTCTGAACACTTACCCAGCTTCGTAAGGGGGTAGAGTCCCACCGGTCCACAAACACATTCAGGATGCCATTGGAGGAGGAGCGCAAGCGCGCCATCATGGAAGCGCATCGCTTTCGCATGATCGCTGCAAACCCGTCGACACACGCTTCCGCGAACATCCCTGACGCGCTACATCGCCACGGCAACCCCAAAAGCACCCTGAATGCGTTATTGTACTGTACGCGCAGGTCGCTGTATGCCCGCTGGGTATACTTGGTCTACAGGCTGCACGTGTATAACGACTGGCAGAAGGTCTTAAAAAGCGTTATCTTTACCGATTCAGTACAGCGTGTAAACGTGCGGATCAGCATGTTGTAACGGACAGCCAGCGACCTGCGCCTATCTATGTCTACATTGTCTTTTAAGTCATCAGTGACCCAGTGGCCCAAATACTTAAACAATCATTATATATTATCATTATCAATAAGTTTAAATTTATTTATTAAAACTTATATGCACTAGTAAAAAACACTGTACAAAGGCGAACTTAATACAATACACACAACACTGCTCCGCTCCCGCGGTCTATAAAAGGTGCAATTATTTGCTTTGACAAAAAGTAGCCGATGATAGTCTGCTATCAATATTTATAAAACTCTTCCGTTACTGAGTGACTGAGTGACTGGTAGACAACGCACAGCTGGAACTACTGGTCACAGGAAGCTGAAATTTGGCTTGTATGTTCCGTGGGGAGCAATAGGAGAGGATTTTCCGAAATTCCTACGGGAAGGGGGATAAACGTGATATGCGCGTCCGAAGTCGCGGGCAAAAGTTAGCAGTCTATAAATGGTTTCTTATTCTGAATGTTTAAATGCGAAAATGAGTTTGTTTGTCACGTTTTTATGCCTAAATTGTCAAACTGGTGGGGATGAGGTTTGATACAAAGGAAGATGAGACCCTGAAGACGGATATACATACCTAAGCTACATTAACGCGAACGAAGACGCGGGAAAAAGCTATATAAATAACGTTTAACAAACAATTGTTCTGAAGTTTAGATCTCATTTACAAATACGGCTTCAGAAAATAAACAGTCCACTGCTGTACTGTCTGAGGCAAGGCTGGACACTGGCCATTTCTTAACACGCCATTACCCAGCTCCCGTACAAATAGCACACAACTCGTAATAATCGTCCATCACATTTTTATTCAAAAATTTCCGGCGGGAGTGTTCCCCACGCGGCAAATCCGTAATTTAACAAATTCGCTTGTCCCCTATTTGTTCGGCTTACGACACCCGCGTCCGGGTTTCTTAATCCGGATGGTTCCATTTATCACCTTTTTAGTGTTCCGCACCGAATTGTAAAACGGTACCCATATGGAAGTGCCTCTGAGAGAATGCCGTGGTAACACAGATGGAGTTTGTGATAGATGATTTTGAGGCTAGTCGAAAATTAAGTCTAAATATTATTTTATTTTTTTAAAGAATGTTGCCCCACACTACGAAGTTTACAAACATACAAAGTGACATACACAAACAGCCAGACCTGGAACAAGTATCTGTAGGCCATAAAAATATTTGTTCGGTGCGGGAATCGAACCCGCGACACGCAGCGCAGCAGTCAATCGCTCAACCACTGCGCCAACCGTGCCGTCAAGAATTAGAAGAGGTAATCAGATTTTTGGTTTTTATGAGGTCATCTGCAGAAGTACCGAGGGTCTAGTGTGAGTTTTTATAACAGGGTATTTGACTAAAAAAATCTAATTAGTCCGTCAGATATGTAGATTTCCAAAAAATTTTGGGCACATATTTTTAATTTTATTTATTATTTATTAAAACTTTATGTACAAGTAAAATTATTGTACAAAGGCGGTCTTAATGCCTTAGGCATTTTCTACCAGGACGGCAGGTGCAACTTAAAGAAAAACTGGAAATAGTGAGAAGAAAAAAAAAATTATAAATACATGGATAAATACATACACATAAACAAAGTTATTAAGAAAAAACGAATCCAACGAATTAACGCTGTGATTCCGATGCTGATGTTGATGCGGATTTTGTCACGTAAACAAAAAATGAAGACGATACAGTGCGTTAAAAAACTCGTGTGACGTCACTTACCAGTACTCTTTTTACTGGAAAGTGACGTAACAAAGCCCACTCCTTATCTTTGATGCTTTTTATCTTTGTAATTTTTATTGATATCTATCTATCTATATAAATAAAAATTATTCGCTAAATGTGTTGCTAAGCGCAAAACTAGAGAACGGCTGGACCAATTTTGCTAATTCTTTTTTTGTTGTGTTTGTTATTGTCAGGAGAAGGTTCTTATGAAAGAAAATTTTGAAAAACCATTTACATTCGGGCGAAGCCGGGGCGGTCAACTAGTGATCAATAAAAAATAGGTACGCAACCAATATTTTTCGAAAATCTAACTGACGGACTAAATAGAATAATATTTTTCTGATCCAGACAACATTACTGTTACTCAATCGCGTTAACGTAAACTTTGGCTTACGTTACGATGCTTATTGTGTTAAATTCGAGGGATTCCGTTAGTGTCATCAGATGTTCTATGCGAGCCAGCCGCACGTGTGAGGTGTCAGAAGATGCGTCTTGACGCGGACTAGCTAACTAGAGCGTTTTCAGAAATTTAGAAAAACAAAATTTTGCACAGTGGCCTAAAAACCACTTTTTTCAGGAAAAAATCGAGTTTTCAGCGACCAGTTGAAATTTCGGCTCGCGTAACGCGTCTCGAAACCAAGACTAGGTAAGTGAGAACCCGATTCTGCAAAAAGAACGGAAATTAATGGAGAGGTTTAGTAGTTAAAAATTGGTAAGTATATTAAATTTTGAAAAAATTACGTAAGTATGGTGACTGAAAATTCCTTTCAGGTAGGTCAATTAAAATGTGTCACAAGGTAAGCGGAGGCCTATTGGACAACGTTTCAGTCAAAAACCGCTTGATATAAATGAAATCAATACATTTACAATTAATGGAAACTATTGCACACGAAATGACGGCGACGTGTTTCATTGACTGGTGTCGCGCAGCTGGCCGCGGAAACGTCGATACACGACACCCTTCGGCCTAAACTCTTCTTTGAGGAACATCTCGAGCTGATGAGTTGGAACACGCACCACAAACGACTTGAAGTTTGTGTTGTGACGCGACTCCAACTTCCCGACCCTCAAAGTACAGTTAGTTGGTCATAAGAAATGCAAGGTTTTGTGGGAGCGAGACGGCGGGAAAAATATTTTTGTTAAAAACCTTTAGACTTCGCCCCTTATATCGTACTGGCTAGCTGTAATTTCACAGTCAAACATATGTGTTTGAATAAGATATCTTTCCTTTTCAATATTACAAAGCTATCAAAAGATTTGACAGCGTTCACTGATCCGTGTCTAACTTGACTTAGTAGATTCGTAGAAATGTGCAAAATATGAGAATCTCATATATTTTCTGTGTATATTTGGCTGAAGGAGTGCCGAGTACACAATATTGGAAGCTCTGGTTATTACCATACATAAAAATACATACGATCACAATTGGCAGAAATCTGACTAAAGGAGTATTCAGTGAAGCGAAACATTATTTCTATAATAGGGTGACTATAAGACTGTATAAAACGCGGATAAAAAAACAAATGTGGACATACTCACCAAACAGTTTATAGTACCGATACACAAAACCACTATTTACTTGTTTACATTTTAACTGTTCTGCATCTGCTCGACGTTCGTATGTCGCTATTGGGATCCAGCAGAATACCAGCGTCAGGTATATTTGCCTGGCACATGCTGAGTTGGATTCCCATTTGGTGCATGTCATGGATTTTTTTTAATGTCAAATATTGTATATGTCGTAGGTAGTTTGGCACTCACAGATTGCCATAAATTCTGTCTTTTTATTTTTAAAGTTTTTATTTTTTTTATTTTCTACTATAATGATTTATGTAAGTGTGCTTTTGTGTGTTGTGTTTTCTGTTTTTGTGCCAAATAAATATTTTACCTATCTATCTATGATAATATTTCGTAAAATAACATATGGAACACGAGCATTGACATCGTGTTTAAGTAAGGGGCTATCACTGAAGTATGATTGACAGAGTTGACGCTTAGAACAAAAACGAAAAAGAAGTAAGTTTATCTAAATTTCTTCTGGAGGAATCTGCCTTATTTCGCATCAATTGTGAATGTAGATATCACACAGTCCATCAATTTAATAATTTCATAACTGAAAACTCGAATATACTGAAACTAGTTTGTGATTAAGACCAAACTAGTCTCTGAGTTAAACTAGTGTGGAAATAAAATCGTTGATACGGTTCACAGTGTCATGAACCAATTTGGAGTTCGTTTGGACTAGTATGAAAAATGTAAATGAATGAATATTAATTTAATAGACGGTATTAAAACATTACGATTTGTGAAAAGCATAGTAGTTATACACTTTTGAAGTTATTCTTCTATCCTTGTCACACAAAATGTCATTTGTATTGGATAGTTTTAATTCCGTATGGCGGAACTTGTGAGTGACGTCACACGCAATTCGTGCTGTCCCTTTTAATTACAGATTTTTAAACGCTGACAACACCAAAGGAAATAAAATATACAAGAGTTATTAAATTCTATCGATTCGTATTCTAAAAAATCTAAACCATTTATGCAAAGGTGGGTCATCTAATTGCTATAACTGACTATATCAAGACCGTCCTACATTCTTCACAATCGCTGGCCACCCCACAGTATCCCAATCACGCGAACCCGTTCTTCACAGTTATGACAGTGTAACATATTAGTATTCCTCCCGAGCTCTCCGATGAAAAATCTATTCTCCTCTCAAAGCCTACTGTTTACTGCTTCAAGACGTCTGCGTAAAAATAGTCCAGGGTTAATACGAAAGCCAGACACAAAGGTTCGGTTCGGTCGACGGTAAAAGAGGGCTACTCCAGAGTTCGGTGGAGCGAAGATCGAACTTAACTTAATATTATTGGGTCTTTCTGTCTGGGATTTGGACTGGTGTCGGACTATATTTATTTTCTAGGTGTTACCTTGACTTCGTCTGCGTCAAACTCGTAAAACAGCACAAATGCCGCTGTTTACAATTTCATGTGGATATTAATGCTCACAATATGTTTTCTGTTTGTGAAAGTTCCTTCAAAATTGGTACACCCGTTTTGGAGATTAGCCGGCACAGGTATTTTTTTGTATATATATTAACCTTATAAAGATTAATTTAATAAAACGCTGTTATTTCAAATTACCAACATACACTTTCTTTTTATCAACTTTTATGTATTTAAACTTGTACATTATGGGTACACATACGACCTAATGCCTTTCAAGTCAACCTTCGGGTATAGAGGTGCTTTTATCAGCAAAATCTATCAGAGATTGATTGATTAAACAAAAAGTATGAAACTTGTGACATCATTGTGTTTACAAAAGTATTTACGATTTCTTTTCTTTAGAAAACCATGCAACTTGAAATTAAATTTAAAAAAAAACTGAACTGTTTTTCAAGTGAAAACTTCTTTGGGCGCGTTGAGCACTTTTTGGGTGAACAAAAATCATGGAACTAGCGTCATCGTCACCGAACGCTTTAGCTTTCGCTTAGTTTACAGTCCCCAAAGACTGCCCTGCATGTTTTTTTTGTGTACCTACGTTTTTCCCTGCTTATTCTGAAACAGGTATGGTATTAAGTTTGATAGAAAGAACAACGAGATGGAGTTTGGAAGAAGAATCCGACACTCATGGAAGTTGTGTAAAATATTTAAAAGTGCGATGCCAACTAAATTAAAAACGTAGGTTTTAAACTCCTGCATTTTACCGTGCTTGACCTATGGCTGCCAAACTTAAAATTTACATAAAAGGTCCAAACCAACTAATAAGCTGCTAACGGGGAATGGAGCGAACGTTAAATATTAGGAAAATCCAAAAAATCAGACAGAAACCACAATATCAATAGATGCTCCTGAATATGCCAAAAATCTAAAATGGAAATGGGATGGACATGTAGCAAGACTTGGACCGCAAGAGTAACTTCATGGAAAGGGCCACAAGGGAAAAGAAAAAGGGTCGCCCAATGTCAAGATGGAGGATGATATAAAAAATATTGCTGGCCCAAAATAGCTAAGAATAGCCCAAAACCGAACCAAATGAAAAGACTTGGAGGAGGCCTTCACCTGTTTAAGGGGTTCCTGCTAAACATTAGTTTGATTACAAAAAATAATACTTACCTACATTGTGGAGGTATGCTGTACAGAGAGTAAAGTCCCGCACACCTCCACTGGAAAATGGGAGTATCCTCCTACCAGACGGTTATTGTGTCTGGTGGGCAACTGCCCGATAGTTAATATTCGGACTGTTGTACATGTTCAAATCGCACGGAGAACTTTGCTTGCGCGATGCAGGATTTCGTTGTTAGTTCGTCGTAGATGGCGCTGCGGTTCTTTTTGTTGCCGTACAAATTTCGCTTCCTAGTTTTTCATGTGGCAGCATTGATGCCGCTACATCACTTCCCTCCGGAGACCGGCGGTCGATAGTGGATGAGTCTTCCGTAAAACTTGAGATGCTTGAGAGGCTAGTGGAAGCCAGTGAGTCGGAACCGGAAGTCGCAGAGTCTGCGTTGCGGCGAACTGTCTGCGGTGCCCCAGTGAGTCAGGGTGATGCATCACATTGAGTCGGGATGAATCTGCAGGATTTTGTTGTCAGTTCGTCACTATATGTGCCGTACTAATTTCGCTTCTTAGTTGTTCAAGTGGCGGCATTGATGCCGCTACAACATTATTAATTTAATTAAATAAAAATCCTTACATATATTAATTAAATAAAAAAAAGCCTATTTCCAGTGAAAATAAGGTTTTTTTTATTTATGATGTTTTGTTGAAAAAAAATTTAATTTGAACTTTTATTTCACAATTCTTAAACTTTTGAGGTTCGTGCACAATTTTCAAACTCATTCATAAAAAGTAGCTGTTTTTGTGAATGAGTTTGAGAATTGTGCACGAACCGCAAAACACCATTAAAATATTCATTCCCGTCCATCCGTCGCAATAAATTGCGGACAGGTACTCGTATAAAAAGGATACATAAACACAAAGGCAGTAGTTTGCGATTTCATCAGTATAATCTGGATTATCACTGTTTTCAATTATACTGAACGGTCGCGAGCTAGCCGGTAGTACGCGGGTTTACGCGTAATGTTTGTTCATTTATTTCTAGTAATTGATTTTCTATAAGAGTTTAATAAACATAATAATATGTTTTTATGGAAATCTTCATTTCAAACTGTAGTAGTGAAGAAGGAATTTTTGACACGAGGGTCAATCGCAACAGTGATGCGCCAAGACATAAGAGATGTTTTATATTTGAATAATCTCTTAACTCAACGGGACAACCAGGAGATAAAAAGCGGCCACAACTTAAAAACGTTAAATTTGTATTAAATTCAAACATCCATACGTTTCAACGGGTAATTCCTAAATCAAAATCATTTTAGTCTTAACAAGTCCACTAATGGACATGGGCCCTCCCTAAGCTTTGCCACATCGACCGGTTCCGTGCTTCTCCAGCGAAGGCGACCTCTGAACACGTCGTCCGTCCACCTTACATGTCGCATTCCGCGGCTAATAGTTAACGACGAAGTTTAAAATCGCTGGCTTACTTTTTAAAAAGACTTATCTCTTCTCTTGATACAAGTAATCCCAAGTCCTCCATTACAATATTTGAGAATGAAGTCTAAACGATACGTTAACAGCGACCCGGTCCAAATCTCTCAAGCGTCTTGTCTGGCATACATTTAAATATAACTTCTTGTACCCGAAGAAGAAGGACAGAAAACTTAAGCCCTTCTTCCGGGTATTTGGGAACCAGCAGATTAATAAAGAAAGAAAGAATATAAATGACTCCATGACAAGAAACCTCATAAAACTTCTAACTATAAATCATGATAATTAAACCCAAATCCATGTTCCTCCCTGTCATAAAAAGTAGCTGATATTACAATATTCTTCGTAGACTACTCATTTAACGCGAATCAATTAAAAGCAGTAATTAAAAAGTCGTCATTGCGTCGTGGGGATCTGTTACAGCGAAAAATGTTCCCTTTTATAATAATAAAAATGTTATGAGTCCGTCCGTCGGTCTGTAAAACTGGTTGGCGCCTATCAAACTCGAGCAATACGCTTGACATTTAACTTTGACGTTAAAGAAATTGAAAGAATTTATAATGTTGGAGCAGTTTCAAATGTTAACACATAGTTGTACCGCAATTTGTTGTAGTTGAAACGTTACCCCGGTTTTGTTAGTAGTTTAAAAGGCCAAGATAATTTAAGAACTATCGTTTATCTTATGCGAAAAACAATTATTTAAGTAAGTATCTATCGTAAGTATCTACATATATACTGTAAGTTACCTACAATCGCCTAGCCTCGTAATGGTTATAATTATGTTTGTTTTCTACTACATTAATCTGTATTATTAAGTTAAGCATGGCGCATGTGGTGCTTACCTGTGAAAATAATTTTAAGCTAATTTTTTTATATTTTAAGTGTTAACAATTGTTGATGAGCGTAATAAATAAATAAATATAATAATTACCTTCTGTAATAAGCAGGCTTATAGTAATTAATTATTGAAGATTTATTGGTCCTTATATTTAAATAATTAATTGGACATGGATTATATTCATTTGATATATTTTGTTTAGCTAATACATACATATTAAATACGAGGCATTACATAGACGAAGATTATATATTAATAAAGGAATAATCAATTTCAAAATAATTTATTTTATTTACTAATATCATATAATATATTTAATTATGTCCAGCATAAACGTAATTAGGATATTAGGTTTCTGTCGCAGCCAAATAGCTTAATCAGCCGTTTCATTGGTTGTCTAGCTTTTTCATTGGCGAGGGGGGCCAGGAGTCCATAGCACAGTGTATCCTAGTTTGGATTCCTGACTCCCACAAACCTTTGTACCTCCAATATTTGTAACACCATAATAATATGTAATATTGTACTTTGTGGGAGAAAATAAAATCTTATTATTATTAAATCTTATTATTATTTAACTGCGCCTATTTTTCAGCGACCTAAGCGACATCTTTGGTTCAATATCGTTTAATGCCCACGTCACTATGTCGATGAACACACGGCGCAGTTCAATGAAAAGGGTTGGCTTTTAATGAAACGGCTGATTAGTCTAGTTGGCTGCACCATTTTCACTGCTGGAATACAAACATCTTCTCTGTAGGAAGAGCTTGGCTATAATAATTCAAAATGCGTGCCTAGTGCGAGCGAGCGGATGTCACCATGTCATCATTTTTTTGGGTTCTAAGGCATGGCGGATTTTCCTTCACCATTTGAGAGCAGTAGTGACAAAATGCACGTTCGAGCGTATGGTACCCGTGGGCAGCTGAAAATCAGCGTTAGTTGGTAACTCCTACTGTTGCTACCTGACATTATGCTGAGCTGAGGCCCTTTTGGCACAATATTGTTATAAATACTTAACATTTTTGATATTCTCTATTCGTAAGGTTATTTTTTATTTTTTAATGTGTCAAAAAATGCAGTTTTCTTTATTTCTTTTCTTTCTTTCAAAAAATAATTTGCACAAAGTAGTGTTTCTACCTGGTAAAGTTGCCACTCATAAATCGGTCCAATACTTGCACTACTAAATAAGCTCCCAGTAAGCCGTTAAAACTAATTAAATTACTACAAAACGTTTGCACCATTTACGTACAACAGCGGATCACCGCGCACCACAACGACCGCCTAATTATTGCATGTAAAATTATTTGATTCAAAATCAATTGCATTATATAAATATTAGATTAATTTGACTCGTTAGTTGACTATCTCCGTATACACAACTACGGAGCGAAAAATTATGAGTTTGATCGATCGGCATCGCAGAATGGCTTTTGGACAATCCCATCAATAATTTCTTTAATAAATCGGCCAAGTCCATCAAACCATAAACTTCTTATAGAGATAGATAGATTATCCTGAAGTCTATAAGTAAATAACGTATCCGTTTTTGTTTCAATATTTTGGGCTCAGTAGTTCTGTAGATAATGTTCAATTTTCACGCATTTTCTTAAATAACTTCAACAATTAATTTAACAATTATGAAAAAATATATTCAAGACTCTCACTATGAGCCGTTTGAAAAAGAAAATCCTTTGACCCCTTAAAGTCTTATTTGTGTATTTTTTCCGAAACAAATACTTATTTTAAATTTTAATTTTATTGTTGTAAGCCTATCACAGTGTAGTCTTTATAACCCAAAGGTTGACTGGTAGAGAATGCCTTGATGCATTAAATCCGCCCATGTACCACTATTGTACATTAAGATTAAATAAATAAAATTGACTCCATGCTCAAAATCAAAATACGCGCTTGTGTTTGGATCACAGAAGTTCACATACGTACTAAATTTCAACTAAATATGTTTTGTAGATTCGAAGCAAATAGGCTATGACACCAGGACCGATCTACACACGTCGTGTGATACAATGAAGGTTTCGTTTTTTCATAAGAACGCCAACATCTCTGCCCATCCCTTTCGGGAATACAAGCATGATGATACAAAATAACTATTATACCAGTAGAACAGTAGTGATCGCGTTGATTCCTGCCTACAACAGACTATCAGCGGCACGGTTCAAGTGTCAATCTGCGCCATTGTGCTCCATTGTGTGGCCGATCGGCTATCGTGGCCTGCTCACTGACTGTCTCGGGCTTAACTTGATGTCTCTACGAGTAACTAAGTGCGTAGGTTTAGTGGGAATGTGAATTTTTGTACTCATAATTCATCATTTCAGTAGATACAAGTCCACAGCTGGGCACAGGCCTCCTCTCAGCGTCGCCACGTCCAGTGCTGTGCGTCTTGTATCCAAAGGATTACCACGGCCGTGACCAGGACATCAGTCCACCTGGAGGCCTTCCAACGCTGCGTGTTCCGGTACGCGGTCGCCACTCAAAAACCTTTTGCCCTCATCGACTATCTGTTTTGCAAGCAAGGTCCTGCCCGCTGCCTCTTCAGTTCGGCGATTCTTCGAGCTGTGTTATTACGGGAAAAAAATATCTCTGTAACTCTTTGCTAATTATACTCAAAAGTCTAGCTGATGGTGGCGCATGTGTTGGATCATTTGGCTCCCTTTAATATGGTTGAGCCGAATGGTGACATATTCGTGAACGGACGCCGTCAGTTGAGACTGGTCATCTCTTAGCTGCCATGGTTTATTTTAATGATTTGTTATTTTGAATCGTTGTTTTTCCTTCTTCGGACGCTTTTATCTGGCATTTTTTTCTATATCGTTCTCACATGTATGTTTAATTTCAACAAGAATGATGTAACCAAAACATTGTAAAACAAAAATGATTTAAAAGAGTGTCCGTGGAGTTTCTTGCACGTTCTTCTCCATAGATATCTACGCTTTGGAACGTGTAAATAGTTTCATCTCTTTTGACTGACCAATCTTGACAATTCAAAAGTGCCTGTAAATGGTTTAATTGAAATAAATAACTTGAGTTTTGATAACTGTTATTCTGATATCAAAGAGTCACAAGTCGCTCAGTAGAATATTGAAGCAAGCAAGAATTTCGGAATCGTTTAAATTAATTTTCCGGAGGCATACATTACATAAACTTTATCGACTCCTCAACAACGCCATAACTCAAAGCTGCCACAGAAATGGGTCATCAAAAAACCTCGCACCATACTTTAAAATTCCGGAACTCATTAAAAGTTTAAGATGATATAAACGGGCAGATCCGCCGACAAAGTACTAGCGACCAATACCACAGATATTGCGGCCCGTAATCCGGTTGATTCCGGTTATTACCAGACCGATATTACTGGCTGCGACCGGCTCGAACCTGATATTAAATTAACACCCGAACACGATGTGCTGGACACGGAGATTTGTTTCTTTTTGTCAGGTTCCGTTTATTAACAAAAATCAAAAATAAATTGGCAGTCGGAGTTACACAGATTTAGAGATAATTATATGGTTTGTTTGTAGGAGTTTGCAGGAATTAGCTGGTACAATGACCACGGTCCAGGGGAACCACTGTTGCAATGTTTCGGCCCTTGACCTTGCAGTAGTGGTGTCACTAACAGTTTTTTTTATGTATGTATGTCACCGGAAAATTGCAGACTACGTAAGATTGTAATAAATCTTTATTAGATTATGGTAAAAAAAATTGGATAGGATTTGTTGTACAAAAATCGTTTAGTATACAATAAATTCTATCCAAATTCAATAGTTTCCAACACATCCGTGTCTTATTAAGAAAAAATAATCTCTAACCTCAAAAAATAGTTTACAATTTCACGCGATATTTTACAATCTAACGGCGTTTCCAATTTTCTGGTGACATAATTATATGTACATTACAAAAACATAATTAACAAAACAATTAAAAATATTGTTGTAATAACATAGTTTGTATTGTAAGTAAATTGTTACTAACACTAGTCACGTTACCCGAAAATAAATGATTTATTAATACGAATAATAAAGGTTGTTCAAAATGATTATCACAAAATGACCCGTTCCCAGGTGTTGTGTTTGTTACACATTGTATATTAATTATGAGATTCTGCTCCTTCCTTCTCAGGGATTCCTTAGCTCTATAGTAACTGAAATATTTATTTAAAAATATTTGTTAGTTTTGATAATGCTCGTCTAATGGAAACCACTGATCTTTAGATATGTCGTATCTGCGGATAATGCAGTGGACTACAACATTACTACTAAAAGTTTTGTTAAAATTATTTTGCATTATATATATGTATATGTTGTAGTTGTGTGTATCTCAATAAATTTTTTTTTCTTTCTTCTGCCCTGACGACGGACACTTTAATTTTTGTACTTTACTAGTTCCCCGCCCGGCTCCGACCGGGTGCAAATTGTAAACCAAAAACCTTCCTCATTTATCGCTCTTTAATTAGTGAAAACCTTATAAATACCCGTTGTGTGTATTATTAGAAGTAAGCGGAAAACAGACAGAAGTAGACACTTTGTCTAATAGAGAAAGCGACTTTATAATATTCAGATAACTTCTGTTGGAAGAATAATCATGACGTTTTGACATTTTTATCTTTACAAAAACGGTAAGTACGACATTTTGATTCCTCAGACAAAAGTCCTTGGAGACAGTGGTGTTGTTTGCGCCCAGTAGGTGGCCAGATTGATTGCGGCACCAATGGTATTCTTAAGATCGTACAAGTTGCAAGAGAACGGGTGCTTAGGACAGGAAGGACATAGTCCTATGGTCGGCGGTGAGGAGTCCTGGGACGCGGTGGTCTCCTTCTGCGAGACAGTTATCACGCAGAAGGAGGCTGCGGAAAGGGAGAGGGAGATCACAACCGCTCTCCCTGCCCGCAGCAGGCGCATCCGGCGTCAGAGGAGGGCATACGCTGCCCTCTTCCGGCCCCCCTAACTGGGTCCAGGGGCGGCGGATTTGGGGATGTCCGTCGCCCCCCATTCATCCGGACCCGAGGTGGCGGCGCGTGGTGTTCCCGTGCGCCCCTCTTTGACGTAGCGAGGGGAGTTAGACACCTCACTCCCCTCGCCGACGCGAGGTGGCCCGCAGAGGCGGGCCGGCACCAGCCGGGGATTGCGGAAGTCGCATACGTTCCCGCGATCCCCGGCGTAGGTGGGAGATGGAACACCGGGGTGGTTTTAGTCAGTAAGAGTCTGACAGACCCCTCCACCCGCCCCAGGGTGGAGGATTTCCATGAGGATTTCCCCCCGACATCAAAAAAAAAAAAAAAAGGAAGGACATAGTCCTGAAACTTTAAACATTAGTATGACTGTTTTTTATTCGTAAAGTATCTCAATACAGATTTACGACAGAAGTGTATCGTCAGCGTCCAGAAAGAGGAAAAAACAGCAGTAAGGAAACAACGAAAAGACGGAAATAAAACCTTATTGCGTGACGTCATCAACTTTATTATTATGCGCTCTCACATTGTCTTGTGTACGGGACATTTTTCAGGAGAACGTCCCTGAAATATTACTAAAATACGCAGAATTTGAAGTAAATAATCTAACGTCGTGTTTTGTTTTTTGGAAACGGTATTTTCCAAAGCTTGCAGTTATTTTAATTTTGAGAATTTTGCAATCACAAGTAGCCGCAGCGATTAACACGTAACCACAACATTTTTTTATTTTTTTTTTATTTTGCTCTTGACTCTAGTCTAGGTCACAGATGGCAGAGACAAAGTCGACGATGAAGCGAGCTAACCCAGAAGAAGCCTGTTCACTCTAATTTTGAAGAGATTAGGGTTGTATGCGTTCGGAAACACAGACGCAGGCAGAGAGTTCCACTCCTTTGCTGTGCGCATTATAAAAGACGTTTGGAAACGTTTAGTGCGAATTGGTGGAATAGCAACAAGGTAGGGATGGTAACTTGCAGTGCGTCTAGATGTCCGATGGTAGAAGGGGGTAAACTTGTCCAGTTTCAGTCGCGACGGTGTGGTGTGGTCGTAGTACGTGTGAATTAAGCCTTGCGTAGGTAGGTATTGACGTGTAAGTTTTTCAAAAAGCTATGGCCATAAGCTTTTTCGTGAGGAAACTTTATTTTAAGAGCTTATTCTGATAATTAGGTTTATTCTCAGAATCTGTTTCTTTTGAGAAAATTTTATCGTTTTATTGATCTTTGTCAAGAATCAGGCAGAAGTGTATCTGTCACCGGAACATTACAGACTCCGTAAGATTATAATAAATCTTGATTAGATTATATTTTTTCGAAATAAGTATTATGGAAAAATTGTTTTGTTTACAATTAATCCCATCCAAATTCAATAGTTTCTTATATATCCGTGTCTTATTTAGAAAAAAATAGTTTTCAATTTCACGCGATATTTTACAATATTACGGCGGTTGCCATTTTCCGGTGACATACAATCATACCCAGATTCTGCGAGTTATGTTTAAGTCTCATTAGTAGGGGCGAGACTGCCACTGAAAAATTGTGATCTCTCCTATCTTCACAGCTATACAAGAATATAATTGACCGTATTCGCTTAAACCTCCCACCCACACATTACGCAAGCAGTGCCGCGTGAACAGCGCTAGTAATAAGTCTGCGCCAGTTCCCGCCGGCTGAAGATACGTCCGCGTGAACTCATCAGCTGGCATTGTTGTGCCGATCGGTGCGGGCCCACTGTTGTACACGAGACGGCCTTTCACAAGACGTTTTGGCAGCCACTTCTTTTTTTTTAATGGGAAATCATCAGACTCTTACTGACTAAAACCCACCCGTATCCCTCCAAATGCCCTTTGCGTTCCAGGGCCGCAGTAACTTTTGCGAACAAATTCCGCAACTGGTAGCCACTGCTGGAGTCGATTCTGTCATAACGTTCCACACAAACCAGGAATGTCAGTGACTGTCTACTCATGGAAATTGTCGGGCCGTGACAATTCTGAGTATAACTAACGGCCGAATACTGAAACGCCACTCAAATATTTAAGGGCTGCTTAAACGTTTGAGCAGCTCCTAAACTTTAATTTCGTATACACAAACGTCTATTTTGAGCATCTGTTAAATATAAGTGCTTCTTAAATTAAGTGGTGCTCAAACACCACTCAGTTTAAAAGTCGTATACAGGAACGCTACTCAACGTTATTTAGCTGTCAAATGAACTGTCAAACTGATTTGAGCAGCCCCTAAATCTGAGAGTGGTCGCGAGGTCCCTCAAATCCAGTTAAATCTATTGAAACCAAATAAAATAGTGATCAAAATGTCTTTATCGTCCTTGTCATCACTTTCGGATCACGAAAGGCCAACTGTGAGCCGCAGAAATGAAGAAATATTGAACGCTTTTGAAAAGTACAACGACAGGGAATTTGTTTCACGGTTCCGCATCTCGAAAGAAACTGTGTTATATTTGGACTCTGTATTTGGTAGCAGTATTAAACCCCTAACAAAAAGAAACCGAGCCATACAGCCAGTGGACCAAATTCTTATAGCTCTCCGGTACTATGCGACAGGCAGCTACCAACGCGTAATAGGCGATATTTTTGAGGTTGAACAACCCACTGTGCACCGAATAGTGCATAAAGTAACAGCCAAGATAGCCAGCTTGAAGTCAACATACATAAATATGCCAACACCTGAAGAATTTCCAGCTGTGGCAAATGAGTTCTTTGCAATAGCAGGATTTCCAAGAGTTGTGGGAGCTGTGCACTGCACTCATATTAAAATAAATTCTCCAGATATGTACTTACCAACTTCATTGTAATCATGTGCCCTAAAATGTTGATTTTGCTCACACAGTACAAAAAACAACAATTAATAAGTCTTGTGTTACATTAACAATTAGAACCTTACTTGTAGTCTTGTTTCTACAAAAATATGTTAGTAGATACTTTAGTAAAGTTTGTGGTCCCACAATATAACTAGAATTTATTTTCAGGTGGTGCCCAATCTGAAGTCTATCGGAAAAGGAAAGGCTCAAAAAATTCCAAGAGCATATCTTTCTCAGCAGGTGTATAATTGCATCCACCTTTCTTCTTCTCCTCCATCGTGAATCAATTTATAACTTTAAACTTGATAATAATCGCGCGTAAAATGACAAGTGTGACGTTCCAATCTCGACAATTATCTCAAGAAATTTTCGTTTCTTGTGATGTCTTCTTTTGACATTCAGCTGATTTTTATGTATATAAATACATTATTTCAATCGTAATTCAAACCAAACTTATATCACGCTGTTATATTTCAATTACTTAATAATTATAAAAAATATTTGTTCTAAGAAGACTGCGTAAAACGAATACGAGACTCAAACTAAATTATTTTGTAACTGAGAACGTGCTGAGATCAACTTTTTAGCAGGATGTTGCCATGATGTAAACATTTGAGGACTGCTTGGCTAATCATGGTTTCAAATTGCTTGAGTGGCGTTTGTGTATACCATTTAAATTTGAGGGATGATTATATTTAAGTAGCTTTTAGGTGACTGTGAGATTTGAGTGGCGTTTGAGTATTCGGCCGTTAGACACACCTGATACTTATCGTCAACGCAATTGCGCGGCCTACAATGTATAAGCAATGGCGCCTCTCGTCGCAGCGTTCTATGCTCTTTGGAAAAAAAGTATTTAATTACCACAAAACGACATTCCCACCCACATACATCATTTTATTTTTCTTAAACTAAACCCTAAACGATAGTGTTAGTAGTTCTTAAATTATATTAGTAAAGACACGTTAAAAACTAAATAAGAAAAAATTAAAAAAAAAAAAAACAAAAGTATAAAGTAAATTCATGTCGTGGTTGTGGCAAAAGGGCTTCCACTCAGTAATGCTGTGCCGTGGGGGACCCACAGCACGGTGCTGATTTTCAGTGGTCGCCTAGGACATGACGTACACCTCTGCTTAAACCTTCAGGAAGTACAGGCGTGATGTTATCCATAGGAATTTCATCAAAAGTAAAAAAATTGAGACTTTTTTTAAATTTTTGGCACCTAGGCTAAAGCCGATCGTCCACCGCAAACTATGATAGCTGGACGCACATGTATAAAAAACTGGCTCAACTATGCGAACTAATCTAAACTAACTTAGTTTAGTTGGCGGTGGACGATCGGCTTCATAGTCACTTTAATCAGTGGTATCAAAGATCAACTAATCAAACGAAACTACGTGAGATTTGAACACAGCATACCGGATTGCTAAACGCGTTTTTAGAAATTGGCCTGTTTTGCCGTTAAGAAACCTAATAAAAAACAAGCAAGTACTTATTAAAGCAATAAATATTTTTAAGAACTCATAATTTACAAGCCAAATGCTAATAATGGAGCGAATAATCTTAATGAGTTTTAAGGAAAAACGTTTAAGCTTTATTTCGGGGAAATTATTAACTATTTTTGGCATTTTGTACGACACCAAAATTGAACTTTAAGCCTTTTACTAGTATCTACAATTACAAAAGCAAATCCAATTTGAACTAATATTTTAACATAGGTTTTAAAAACCTTCATTCATTTATTTTCGCGTAACAAGGCCCATAGTGTCAGTAACAATTTACTTACAAACTATGTTAGTAAAACAAAAACAGTTACTGGCACCGCTACTGCCAGGTCACGAGCCCAGCCGAAACCTTGTAGCAGTGGCTCACAAACGCACGTATGAGTTTTGTTTATTGCTATCATCGAACGTAGGCTGTAGCGGTATCAATGCCGCCACAAGAAAAACTAACTAAGCGAAATTTGTCCGGTTCAAAGAACCGCAACGCCATCTATCCTGCCAGCAGCGAACTACTTACGAAGTCCTGCATCGCGGTATCAGAATTGTTCGTGCAATTTGAACATATACAACAGTTCGAATATCAACCATCGGATATTTGCCCACCAGACACAACAACCGTCTGGTCGGAGGATCCTCCCTCTTCAATTGGGGTTTGTGGGACTTTACACCCTGTACCGCATCCTTCTACAGTGGTGACGGTCTCGACAAAGAACGTCAGCGTAGCCTTCGTGCAGCTACCTCATCATAACGTCATCATCACTTCTTCACCGTGACCTCAATCTATATAAGGCTATTTTAATTTGGGAAATGCTTAATTCTTTTACGTCAGCCTAAGAGAAAAAAGCCTTAAAAAAATCAATATCAAATTAATCATCACCGCAACAAAACCACTTTAAAATCCTCCGTCCCATATAAATCCAGCAAAAAATATTCATTTTAATTTTTCCACCGACATAAACATCAACTCCCGGGTGCATTGGATACCAATATGACTCCAATAGCAGTCGATCTCGGCGCGTGATTGCCGAGGAGTATGTCGTTCACTGATTACGACATCACCCGATACCGACGACAGAGCACGAGTCAATTGGAACGATACTGTTTTACATTCACTTATATATGTGTTGAGTTTTTGATTGATTCTTAGGAGGAACTTTTGAGTGTTCCTGTTGGTTACTTTTTGCTGCCAACAGCTAGACGGGGTCGTGGAAGACCGAGAGGAAGATGGCACGCCTCCTTGGATGGCCTTTTAGTGAATTGGTAAGAAGATACCCAACAAAAAGATAAATAGATCGAATGATAGGAGGCGTTTCTCTGGGAGTGGAACAAAACAGGCGAACAAAAATAATTTGCTGCTTCAAAAAGCACATTTTTTAATTTCCAATTTTTCAGTCAGTCTGGAGTTTTCTACCCGGTAGTAATGGGCTTGCCCCTATATTCTGATGTTTCTGTTTTTTTACGCAGATTGTGTCTTTTTTTTAAATCACAGATTCAATAAGATTTTGATAGACTATTGATTTATTTCGCGATACTAATTTCTAGAACAATTTCTTGTAGGTCTATATTACAGGCCTACGCATTTCAAAGATAATTTGAAAAAACATTCAAGCAATTTGTTTCGGTGTTTCTTCTCAGGGTAGTCAGCTGGGAAACACCGGCCTCATCGTTCTCGTGTTATATTTAACCAAGTTACAAAATAAATATCATTTATCAAGGTTTACAATTTAAGTCAACACTCTTGTGAGTGACCATGAACTGTAATAAAGCTATATACACATATAACAAAACTATAGTTCAATAGTGTTGCTAAATACTTTGAACACGTAAACTAACGCATAACCATAGCACAAAAGATTTCATAGATGTATGGACTCACATTTAACAAATCGAATTAACCGATTTCATACATTTATCCATGTACATAATTAAATAAAATTTAACTGTATGTTTGTAATATTAAAATAACAGATTTTTAATAAATTCATATGAAAGTATAATTATATATAAGTACGACACTTTTACAAAAAAAAACAAAATTCAATTCAAAGAGAGATTTGTCCGAAGAGAACAAGTCAGACAAAAATATAATTTTGTGTGCCGACAAAACACACAACAAACCCGCCGGAAAAAGTTCCGGCTAATCTCCAAAACGGCTGCACTGATCTTGATGGCACTTTATGTTTTTAGACTATTTAAGGGAGTAACTGAAGTTAAAAATATTTTAGAAAAAAGAATTACGTTTCCGTGCATTAAAATTAAAAACCATGAAATTGAGAACAAAATGAATCAACTATGTTTCCATACTCAAAGTCAAAGTCAAAACATTTATTTCAATTAGGCCATTAAACGGCACTTTTAAACGTCAGCATTTACAGTTCAGTAAAATATTAATATTACATTAATAAAGTGACTCTACTGTCCATTCGGAAAGGTAGATTCTTATGGAGAAGAACGGACAAGAAACTCCATAGTTACTCTTTTCAAATAATGATTTTACAAAATTTGGTATACAAAAACTCGCCGCAATACCAACGCAGTCCTACATTAAAATAGTAAAACATGGGCCAATGTATAAAGAGCCATTCAATAGCAATTGCCAATGTACTTTAGTATTTACCCATGTGCGCACAGAAAGGAGTATTGCTTTTGTTCTCCTCCCCGTTTAAAATGCCAATTTTCCAATATTACTTCTTTTATGTTCTGCGAGCAATTCGCGCATTTCATTGGCCACAGATATTCTGTTTTTACTGCTTTAGAATACGAGGGAGTATTGGTTTTAAAACAAGGTTTGTCTTTAAATTCTGTAAAAACGAGTAGGTACTTACAGTCGCGTCCTATAATACCACTATAACGATCCTGACATAGAACCTTTTGCTTTGTTTACGTTCATACGTAGGCCTAGTCAGTTTTTTAACGTACTCGTAAACTTTTGCTTATGTCAAATAGTATGGAAAATACTTTTTTTCTTTTAAGTATGGGAAATCATCAAACGACTTCTTCCGCCCTGGGTGGAGCGGAAGGGCGTGTCAGTCTCTTACTCACTAAAACCCATCCGTGTTCCTTCTAAAGCCCTTTGCGTTCCAGGGCCGCGGTGACTCTTTCGAACAAATTCCGCAACCAGTATGGAAAGTACTGGTTTTCCATTATTGTCACCTGACGGAGTTTATTCAGTTTTAGTTCAAATTGACGTTTACGCTTAGGCTTTAAAGTACGTTTAAAATGCGCACTAAAGCTGGTCACACACGCACGTCGGCGTCGGTTGTGAGTAAGGGTATTCATCCATGTGTAAAAAATCTCATACAAATTTGTAATTATAGTTGTGGACAGCTAATTCTTTAATTCTTTATTGTACACCATAGTAACTTATATATTTACAGTGCAGAAAATTTCATGTACAAAGGCGAGCTTAACTCAAAGTTGAGTGTTCTACCAGTAAACCTTTGAGTGATAAAGAGAAATCACAATTTAGGGTAGGATCATGTCAAATGTTTAACCTAGGTGACATTTATCGTCTGCCTAGTCTTTTTTCAATCGGCTCGGAGGGTCGGTAGGGTTGGCTTACAGTGATTAGACTGATTATTTTATGTCGCATTTGTGGGAAGATATACATAGGTTTTTGTGTAAAACAGTTGTGTAACAATTAATGTGTACTTTGCAAAATTATAATTATGTTCTTAGCTTGTTTAACATAAAAATAATATAATCACACCAATGTGGACTACAAATTTTTTTTTTTATTAGTCAGTTACTACAGGAACAAATCAAACATTGTTATATTTTCAATAACGTATATTTTATCTATCTGTTGAATAGCTTCTGCTGGCTTATGAACTAATTTCCTTAAACTATCAAATATTGATAGAACAAATTTCATGTTATCAAAACACCGCATTTATTCTGAATACTAAATATTATTCGGGGTCCTAGTTTCAATAGATTGTGAACTAATTGAATGATCATCAATTAAGTTTATGATTTCAGACACATAATTGCTTCTAATTGTGGAGTTAATTAATGTGATGTGCAATAGTAATTATGTACTTGGATTGTTTAACATAAAATAATATAATCACACCAGTATGGACTACAAAACAATTTTTTGGATTAGTCAATAACTATAGGAGACACATTAAATATTTATTACTACTGTATGTTTTTATCAAACAGAGGCTCTTCTCTACAAGACAATGATTAACTCTTTATAAAAATAATGTACCCAGTGGCTGGTCTCGTTAACAAGTGTCATTGGCATTAATTAGGTCCTTAAAAGGGCAGCTGTACATATGAATGTTTGGGACACACCAGTATGTCATATTCTCTATTCTCATACACTCTCAAATGCGTTTTAAAACGCTATTTTACCAAATTGCGTTTTAAGTGACTTGCAAACTAGTTTAAAACAAACTAATATCTAGTAATACTAAGAGGACATCAAACATGTCACCCAAATATATTTCTAAAATCTAACAACCCTCGTTTTCTATTTATATGAAGTATGTCTAGCAACATTGTAGCGATAGTATGTATGGCACTTGCCATGCACACTATCGCTACGATGTTGCTACGGTGCTACGCCGCTATGATGTTGCTACGGTGCTACGTCGCTATGATGTTGCTACGGTGCTACACCGCTGTGATGTTGCTACGGTGCTACGCGCTACGAGGTGTTTCAACAAACTTTGTGTTTGCCAAAGCTCGCTCGAACTGTCATTTGTTCTTGTGACTACGATGTAGTAATGAAATTTTAGAGGTATTGAAGGAGGTAATACTGATTTTACCTAAAAAACTTAAATTTTAGGTTAAATAAAAAGGTAATGAGATAAGACGTATGTATACAGGGTGTTTTAGAAGTGCGTGGTCATATTTCAGAGTTACTTTCTTTCTTTCTATGAGTGTCTTTTCTTTATCTGATAAAAAGTAAAAAATAATAAAAAAATTAAAAAATATCGACTTTCAAAATTATATTAAGAAACGACTGAAAGGTTCCAAAAAATACGTTGCAAGGTTGCATCAAAACAGTGATTCAACTGAATAAAGTCCACTAACTACATGAACTATATTTAATTTTGTGTTACTTTTGCTACAGGTAAACCCTGTAGCAAAAGTAACAAAAGGAAAGATTTGGTATCATTTTAAAAACTGCTTCTGGTAAGAACTTTCTTCAAGAACATTACCAAAAAAAAACAATTATCCGTTTAACGTTATTATCAGCTGATAACTCACTTGAACCTCACCCAAAATTCACGATACTACAGTCATCCTCACAATTTGAGAGGTTGTTAACCTCTCAATTATTGAAACACCACATCTTCCGAAGTTTACACGCTGACAATAGATTGTGTTGTTCAGTCTGTCTATTTCTACGTCTGTCTGTATGTCTGTCTGTGTAGAATAATAAGCAGCTCGCGGCTGCGGCGAGCGGATAAATATGAGGATTAAGACTCGGTTATGTTCGTGCGGAGAAAACTAGTGCGTACCTTCTTTTAAAGAAGAATCAATTTTTGACGTGACGACGTCTAATAAATCGATAAACGCAAAAGGATGACTCATTGTAACGGTACGCTCATTGTAACGTTACGTTCATTGTAACGTTACGCTCATTGTAACATTACGATAATTTCATCAATGTGTTGTTATGACGTTGTCACGTTAAACTATCGTCCGTAAACCGACTTTACAGACAACCAATTTTTTTTTGCATACTGGTTACTTAGATGTTACTTATTTTACTTTTATACTGGGAGACACTATAGATTATAGTCTTCAATGGGGGTTAAACGCAAATGTTTAAGTATAACCTGCATAAGTCAATAATTTTGTTTCTCTTTTTTACGGTATATGCATCTTTCAATATCTACTATAACACATCTTTTTCGTAACTATGTTTTTATTTAAAAACGTATCCTTGGAGGTATTCGACGTTCTTTTGCATTGAGGTACGCTTACGTACATATATTATTTTTTGCAGTGCATACGCTTTGGATCGTGCAACTAGTTTCATCGTGACAATGACTGACTGACTTAAAATATTTTAAACGTGTAATGAAACTTTGATTTAAAGTTCGTGTCGAACTAAGACCCAAAAATTTTAAAAAAGTCCTGGAGGTCCTGTAATTTTTATAGCAGACAGGAATGAAGACAATGTATGTTAAGAAGTTTTAAAAAATTGCAGATATGCCGCGAAAGAGTTCAAGGTTCATCATAATATGTTTAAAAATTAATTAAATTCGTGTATGAAAACAAATAAATTAGCTAAAACCGAAACGCAATTACTTTGGATATAATTATGATCGTTGTTTATCTAAACTATCGATTGTTCATAGATTGTCCACAATTTATACGACACCCAGTATTGGCAATTATATCTGAGTCTGCGATGATTAACGATTCACGTGCTACGCCGTAGCACTGTAGCGCGTAGGCGGCGTAGGCGGCTACGAAATCTTGCTACGAGCTACGCTGGCTGCGGTAACAGACCAATATAATATATATGTTCATGTTCAAGAATGAATAGATTGGTTTGTTATTTATGATTTCTCGTGATTTCAGCAGGTATTGTGCCAGCTGTAAAAGTTACTCCTAATAATCTCTTCCAATCAAAACAGAAGCGTCTAAAATTATAGCCCTCGCGTTTTCAGTTAGCAATATTTTCTTGTACCATCATCAGCTGAGACGTCAAAACAGTTGTCTAACTTTAGACCAAAGGCTTACAGTCAAGTTTCTGGACATCTGGGCGACTCAAACTGCATCCCACTTGATAATAATAATTCTACAAAGCAATAAATAAAAAAATGTATACAGGATGAAGCAGATCAAACTCAAAACTGGAAAAGCCTCATTTTAAAAAAAAATATCAGTGGGACCATGCTTGAAATGGTTGTGCATACCGACATAAATATATTAATTGTTTGCATAACTCGACAAAATGTACTGAACAGTTGTTCCCATAATAAAAGGGTTCATTACCCCTTTTCAGATTAGTCGTTTAATCTGTTCCCCTCTGTATAAAAATAAAATAACATTTCTTTTAGACTGCACTGCATTTGATTTAATATTTAAAAGCGTGCACCTCAACCGAGCGTACAGCCTCTTATATTTGTCCTGCGTTAGGTAAATTCGTCGCGTTTTGTCTTAAGTTTAATTAACGCGGGTAACCTTATTAACACAATACAATTCAGATGGAGACGTCTTTGAACTTTTCGCCATCACAAGTCACAGAGTTAGGGCAAAAAAACAAAATGGCGGCGAGAATTTCATTATTGGGCTCGTGTCTGGAGTGAAAGGGTTTGTACCTATCATCATTGAATTGCTGATAAAGTTAATGACAATGGTTAGTTAAATTGTGTTTTTAGGTACTTTTGTGGCACGTCTTTGCCTTTATTTTGTGGTATAGGAAGGAAACAAACACCCGAGGAATAAGACGTCAATGGTTTTGGGAAGACAATTTCAACCAATTCGCACTAAACGTTTCCAAACGTCTTTTATAATGCGCACAGCAAAGGAGTGGAACTCTCTGCCTGCGTCTGTGTTCCCGAACGCATACAACCCTAATCTCTTCAAAATGAGAGTGAACAGGCTTCTTCTGGGTAAGCTCGCTCCATCGTCGACTTTGTCTCTGTCATCTATGACCTAAACTAGAGTCAAAAGCAAACCCATATAGATTTTTTTTTAATAAAAAAATTGAGCTAGCAACGATTTTAAAACAATGTAGGTGGCGTTAAGTAGTTTGTGCCTTGGAGAAAAGTATTTACTTATACACATATTAAACATACCTACGTATGTTGAATATTATAATGTACTAGTGGTCCCGACAGACGTTGTCCTATCCGAACGTTTGCTTTGTGTCTGACGAAGAATTATAGAAATCGATTGCAGCGCCACCTACCGGGACCAATTGTGAATCCCCTTAAATACATAAAAATTCATCGACATCGGTCCAGCCGTTTAGGAGGAGTTCAGTGACATACACACGTACACAAGAAATATATATATTAAGATAATACTATTTATTAATAACACATATTAAACATACGTAGGTATGGCAGGCTATGGTAGGGGTCATATATATCACCGGAAAATGGCAAACTCCGTAAGATTATAAAATAACTTGAAAGATTGTAAACTCTCGATAAATTATCAACTGAACATATGAAATACTTTTTTACGCATTAAAATTTGATAGTCTATATCTTACGGAGTTTGCCATTTTCCGGTGACGTAGATGTAAAACCCATCAATATGAACGAAACCCAGTGTGATAAATATTCAAAAGTGCCTTTTAATGGTCTACTTGAAATAAGTAAATTGACTTTGACTTAAAAACATATTTCTTTTCCAGTCGTCTGTCAGGAACGACGGCATGCATCCTTAGCCTCGACAAATCAGTTTTTGCATACACCCATATTAATCCAAACTTTCCTTTTAACAACTTGTAACATTAGAACCACACGCAAAAACTTTTCATCAAATTACGTCACAAAGTTTTCACAATATAACTCGCCATCACAATGCAGAACGGTTCAGAAGCTCGGCTCCATACAACGAGTGAACACGCACGCACACAAAGACATACTTCGTGTACAGTGAGTGCAAGTGTACTCGCGACTGGCGTTGGTTGGAGATAGTTTGAGTTCGTCATGCGTTGATACATAGTTAAGACCTCAAGCAAAAATATCTATATTTCCACAAGCCACTACAATGCCAGTGTCTGTTTTATTGTGAGCGTATGAGTATGTAAATCATCACTGCCAACCTTATCACAACTACGTTGGGGTCGGCTCCAGTCTAACCGCAAGCACCTGAATTGTTTCATGGAGTGAAAACCTATTACTGGGTTAAAACCCAGTAACTGGTACAGCTGCATCCAGACGGAGTGGAAGTCGACCCCAGCTTAGTTTAGAAAAAGCTTTACAAATTGGTTTACTAATGATGAGCATAAAATATATTGGCACAATTTACAATGGCATAACAAAATTCAGCATAATGATCATTACGGATAATATATAAGGCATAAATGTTTTGCCATAATGCTTGTTGCCATAAATACTGCTAGCATAATAATAATGAAGTATAATTTTACAAAGCATAATGTTAAAAAACGCATAATGATATAAACACATAATGTTTACCACCTGCGCTAAGATAGTTCGACGGAGCCGGACGTTAGACCATTAATATTAGACGAATAAATATTATGCCTTTATAATTCATGCTACTCCAATTTATGCCAAAACATATTAGACTAAATGATAGTTATGCTAACCTTTGCATTATGCCAAAGCATTATTATGCAGCAGTATTATTATGCTAATAAAAGTTATGCGAAAACGTAATGCCATACAATTTTATGCTTAAAAAAAAAAAAAATTAAGGATGGGAAATCATCAAATGACTTTTACCGCTCTGGGTGGGGCGGAAGGGCGTGTCAGACTCTTACTGACTAAAACCCATCCGTGTTCCTTCGAAAGCCCTTTGCGTTCCAGGGCCGCGGTGACTCTTTCGAACAAATTCCGCAACCCTGGCAGGCTCTGGCCCTAGCGGGCCCCGTCTTCTATGCTGACATCTCTTTGAGGCGCGCGTGAAACACAACGTGCCATCTACCCGAGCCTGGTGGTAATCGGACAGCGAGCCACCCAACGCTCGCCGTCCGCAGGCCCGCGGCTACGGTGGCCGGGGATCGCCCTGCGACTCCCGACGCCCGGGGCGTCTTCTCCTGTAGCGGTGGTTGGGGCGAAGGCCTTGCCTTTCCCTCGTGCGGCCCGCCTCCTCCTTCGCTAGCATTACTGCTTCGCAGAAGGAGGTGACCGCTTCCCAAGCCTCGTCGCTCCGGACCATGGATTCAACCAGGGCCGGTCGCGAGAGGTCGCTGCCGCTGATCGCCTCGACAGGGACACGGCGGTGCTCAGCCCAAGCAGGGCAGACCTCCACCGTATGCTCCACCGTGTAGGGGTACTATCTTACAGATTGATATTGAAATAGCCTTCTGTACTTCTTTACTTAGTGACGTCATTTCACAGAAGTGTGCAGTCAGCTTTATCCTAGTCTGCAGTGGGTGGCGACAGCGGCGCCGCCAGAGGGCAGCACTTTACAACACATTTGTTACCTTCCTGAATCCTGGGGTAATTCACTTCGTTGCAGTCAGGATGTATTTCAGAGGCTCCCGTGTTTTACGAGTACTACTGATGTCCTGTGATTTTGCACGTGGTGATAATGTTCTTTGATGTTTTACGTCTCTGCATATTTGGGAAGTTGCTTGTATGTTGGATACGAGTATTACTTTTCGCAAGCAATTTGATAAACTTCTCGTAATAAACAGGTAGCACTATGTGTTATATCTTTTGAAATAAACTGAATATGACTCTGCGATAGACGCATATTCATAATTGCTTGCGGAAGAATGGAAGACTAAGTATTTCAAGTGTTACAAGAACGTTCAGTATATCATGTGTGCATATTTAAGTAGTTTTTTGGTAACTTATTTTTTACATTACTTTATCTTATTGTTCCAATTTGTTGTGTTTAAATAGTGTAATTGGCTTCGATGTTCTATTTAAATAAATATCAATAAATAATACACTCGCGAGCAATAAACTGGCATCATTTTATCGCGTGTCGCTCGTTTTTTTTTTATAATGTCTTTTTTTACTATTGTTAGGCACGCATTTGACCGCTATCTCACCTGATGGTAAGCGACGATGTGGTCGAAGATGGAGCACGCTTACCTAGAAGTAACCTATTCACTCTTTACTTAAAGACTCCTAGGTTGTTGCTACCATACACATTAAAAAATATAGAAGATAACACAAATTTATTTTATTATATTGTTATTAAATAATTTAAAATTAAAATAAAAATTTAAGGCATGCATGGAAATGCTTGTTAGTGATGTGTATACATGTAAGTGAATAGTGCTTAATTAATTATGTATGTATATCTTTGACGAATAGTCTTTCAGTCGTATATAAGACTTTTTTTTCATCATCGAATGATTTCTTCCGCTCTGGGTGGAGCGGAAGGGCGTGTCAGAGTCTTACTGACTAAAACCCATCCGTGTTCCTTCTAAAGCCCTTTGCGTTTCAGGGCCGCGGTGACTCTGTCGAACAAATTCTGGAGATATTGTCTTACAACTCTCTTAAATTTGCATTTCGGAAGAGGATATATTTTGCAAGTTTTATTGAGTGCATTATAAAGGCGACCACAGCATCGCTTACCATCAGGAGAGATAGTGATCAAACGCGTGACTATAAATTGTAAAAAAAAGTGTCGACTTGGTAGGGCAGTATTGACTCTAACAGAAG
This sequence comes from Mamestra brassicae, assembly GCA_905163435.1. Taxonomy (NCBI): domain Eukaryota; kingdom Metazoa; phylum Arthropoda; class Insecta; order Lepidoptera; family Noctuidae; genus Mamestra; species Mamestra brassicae. The sequence continues at coordinate 18,884,141 of LR990997.1, read as the reverse complement.
GGCAAACCAGGTCCTTACGTCGCTTGTTTATTAGAAATTTATTTATTCGTTAAAAAGTGAGGAATGTTACGTCGTACTATATGGAGTGCACATAGTTGCTTGAGGGTAATAATTCAAAACTGCCCTCTGCGCCCTCTCAAGACGAAGCATAAGTGTTTAAAATGTGCCACCAGAAACTGAGATGCAATAGGTGAGAAGCGACAGCGCTAAAGCATAGTATATGGTGTTGAGCAGTGGGACAGCAGCAATATTTCTTAATTTTTTCTATGAGATGACCAAAATTGAGGATAAATTTCCATGCAATGAACTATAGATTGTTGTATATCATTTGAAAGGTGATTTCGTTAGCTATCAAATGATATCAAACGTATTTAAAATTAATTTAATTTATAATAAAGTCCCGTGGCTGGCCTTTTTCCGTCACTGTCCTCTCGCTGACAGCTTTCCCTCGATCTTCTCTGAGCTGCTGCTGGACGTCCATGCCGGTCAGATGTAGATTTCGGAGAGAAAAGGTGACAAAAAATCGGTCATCTCTCACTGAAGATCATCGCTGTCGTCCGGATCCTGGTCTCCGGACTAAGTCTCCAGTCTCCCTGAACCTCTTGTATACCTTCAAGACACAAGACTGGCTAAAGTTAAATTGTAATAAAATAATATTGTGTGCTTTTCCATATTTTGAACAATTGTCAATTAGACAAAATAATTATATTCATAGGTTTAATAAACACATGCACTTCCTAGTAAGTCATTATAGTGACAAGTTTATGTTTTTTGACACAAATATTTTTGTGGATCATTTAAAATCGACCAGGGATACTGTGTATCTGCCAATTAGTTTTAGACACACAATAGCTAGGCTATTAGCTTATTATATTAACTCAGACATAAGTAGTATGTCGAAGTCTTGTGTAATTAAATCCACAATGTTTAGTAATATTACTAAGAATCAGGTGGTGAGCCAAAATAACTGTAGCACTATAGCTATAAATTCTTTTAAAAATTGTACGAAGGAGGTTCCATGTATCACTATGGAAAAATTATTTGTTAACATGGAGGCCACATGTAGTTCCATCTCACTGCCAAGTGATGATGTTGAAGTCTTAGGGCAAACTCCTGATATTAATTTAAACTAGTTTATAAGACAACAGAAGTTACCAATAACAGATTAGTTATACCTACAGACATTAAGGTATCTTCTTGCTCTCAGTTAGATACATATCAAAAAGGGGGTCAGCAGCATACATTGAAATTATTTCATCAAAATATTCAAGGTATCTCTTCCAAAATATTAGAAATAGAAATGTTTTTAGAGAAAACAATGTTTGACATTGTATGTTTTAGTGAACATTGGTTGAAAGATTACCAGATGCAAATTAGTTATGAAAATTATAGTGTAGGCAGTTGCTTTAACCGCAAATCTATGTTGCGCGGTGATTCCCTCATCTTAGTGAAATAATGCTTAAAATTTAAGCAACGTAATGACATTGTCAGCTTGTCAGTGGAACATTGTATTGAACTGTCCTGTGTTGAGCTGGATAAGCATGTTATAGTGTGCGTGTACAGACCCCCAAACCCTCAAAACTTTACTTTATTTGAGTCAACTATGGAAGATATCCTTGCGAAACTTGCAGCAGGTAACAAATCCGCGATTATTTGCGGAGATTTTAATATTAATATTTTAGAAAATAATTTAAATAGCAGCAGATTTTTAAGCCTTTTTAAATCATTTAATTTGTCTAATGTTTTTACTGAACCTACTAGGGTAACACCAACTTCTTCAACCTGTATCGATAATGTATTCTGCGATTGTGATTATTTAGATAAAGCCATAGTTAATTACCTTCCGTCGGATCATAGCGGACAATTGGTAACATTTAAGTTTAAAGCAGCCTTGCAAAAAATTCAAATACAATATAGGCCAATTACAACAGGCAAACTAGCTAGATTCAATGTTACCTTACAAAATAAGTTGAATGTTCTAGGCCATAATAGTGAGGACGCAAATAAGTTTTATGATAATTTCTTTTCAGTAGTACTAAAGGAATTCAATACAACTTTTGAAAAGAAGTCTAAAAATACTTCCCCTAAGTTTATATTTAGTGACTGGGCGACTAAAGGTATTAGGATAAGTAGGGAAAGACTATATGAGTTATATGGCCTTAAGCCTTTCATTAACACAGAAACCTTTAGTATGTATGTAAACAAATATTCTAAAGTTTTCAGAAATACTTGCAAAGTAGCTAAAGCCCTGTACATTAGCAATAAGATCAAATCGGCAGATAATAAAATTAAGACAGTTTGGAAAGTTATCAATAATGAAACAAGTAGGAATAAAGTACGAAACACTGATTTTTTACTGGAGACTGCACATGGTGCCATAAGCTCTAATTTAGAAGTAGCTCAAGAATTTGTAAATTTTTTCACCGAAATACCATCAAGAACTACTGAAGCTTTAAATTCTTCTCCCGAGGTATCATTTAATTTATTAAGAGCAAACGTTCCAGGTTGTACGGTTGAATTCCAATTCAAACATATCAACCCTATGACGGTTATAAAAGCTTTCCGGCAAATCAAAATCAAATTGACCGAAGACTTATGGGGAATGTCTGTCAAAGTGTGCACGTCCATAATTGAGACCATAGCACCATACTTGGCTTTAATATTCAATTTATGTGTAGACCAAGGAGTCTTTCCGGATATAATGAAATATAGTAAGGTTATACCACTTTTTAAATCCGGTGACAGTAAAGATGCTAATAATTATAGACCTGTATCCGTATTGCCGGTTTTCAGCAAGGTATTTGAAAAAGTGATGCTCAATCAAATGCTCATTCATTTTAACATCAATAAAATCTTACACGATCAACAGTATGGGTTTACCAAAGGTCGTTGTACGACTGACGCTGGTGTCACGTTGTTAAAACACATATATACAGCGTGGGAAGAGGCGCAAGATGCCATAGGAATCTTTTGTGACCTCTCCAAGGCATTTGATTGCGTAAATCACGAAACCTTGCTCCTAAAACTAAAACATTACGGACTAGGTAATCTTGCTCTCAGTTTAGTGAAGTCGTACTTAAATGAAAGACAGCAGCAAGTTCAAATAAACGGTGTTAATTCAAGGGGTTTAAAAGTCAAAATGGGGGTACCACAAGGCTCAATATTGGGTCCTTTCCTCTTTTTAGTGTATATTAATGATTTACTCCATCTTTTAAAAAATCAACCAAAGATGGTGTTATTTGCTGACGATACGTCCTTAATTTTTAAGATAGATAGACGTTCTACAAGTCTTGACGACGTAAATAATGCGCTACAGCAGGTCCAAAATTGGTTCACTGCGAATAATTTAGTATTAAATGGGAAAAAAACTAAGTGCATCAGATTTGCTTTACCGAATGTCAAAAGTAATACTTGCGACATAGTATTGGACAAAGAGAAACTTGAATTCGTCGAAGACACGGTTTTCCTAGGGATCACGCTTGACTCAAAGCTACAATGGGGTCCTCATTTAACATCTCTTGCAGGACGGCTAAGTTCAGCAGCATATGCTGTCAGAAAAATCCGTCAATTTACTGATATAGATACCGCGAGGCTGGTTTATTTTAGTTACTTTCATAGTATAATGTCTTACGGTATCTTATTATGGGGACGAGCTGCAGACATCGAGTCTATATTTATTCTGCAGAAAAGAGCCATCAGAGCCATATACCATCTTGGTCGGCGCGATTCCCTAAGGGAACTGTTTAAGGATATTAACATCATGACGGTACCTTGTCAATACATATACTAAAACATTATGTATGTTCGGAAAAATATTCATCTTTTTAATAAGATTAGTGATAGGCATAATTTTAATACTAGAAATAGGAATAAATTAGATGAACCCCGATTCAGATTGGCTAAAGTACACACTTCTTTTATGGGATATTGTATTAAGTTTTATAATAAAATACCACGTGAGCGAGTCTTACGGTATCTTATTATGGGGACGAGCTGCAGACATCGAGTCTATATTTATTCTGCAGAAAAGAGCCATCAGAGCCATATACCATCTTGGTCGGCGCGATTCCCTAAGGGAACTGTTTAAGGATATTAACATCATGACGGTACCTTGTCAATACATATACTAAAACATTATGTATGTTCGGAAAAATATTCATCTTTTTAATAAGATTAGTGATAGGCATAATTTTAATACTAGAAATAGGAATAAATTAGATGAACCCCGATTCAGATTGGCTAAAGTACACACTTCTTTTATGGGATATTGTATTAAGTTTTATAATAAAATACCACGTGAGCGAGTCTTACGGTATCTTATTATGGGGACGAGCTGCAGACATCGAGTCTATATTTATTCTGCAGAAAAGAGCCATCAGAGCCATATACCATCTTGGTCGGCGCGATTCCCTAAGGGAACTGTTTAAGGATATTAACATCATGACGGTACCTTGTCAATACATATACTAAAACATTATGTATGTTCGGAAAAATATTCATCTTTTTAATAAGATTAGTGATAGGCATAATTTTAATACTAGAAATAGGAATAAATTAGATGAACCCCGATTCAGATTGGCTAAAGTACACACTTCTTTTATGGGATATTGTATTAAGTTTTATAATAAAATACCACGTGAGATTCTCGAACTGAATGAGAAAAAATTTAAAACATGCATAAAACGCACTCTATGTAGACAGGCATATTATAAACTGGAAGATTATATCCTTGATAAAAATGCTTGGCTAAATGCCGGTCCTGCTCCACAGCCTCAGCCGCTTGGTTCCACTAGTTAGGTTTTATATTTGGAAGAGATGCTCACCCTCTTTTATGTCTAATAATTATACTATTCCGCATAATCTTATATTATGTTTGGAATAAACTTTTCTTTTTCTGTATTTTCAGATTGATATTCATAGTTTTATATAATTTAGAAGCAATTTTTATTTCAAGTTCTGTAAATGTGAGAACCCTGGACCATTATGTTAATAGATAGTTTCCTTGTTTGACATGAAATAGCAGGGGCAGTTGAGGGTGTGTCATGCTCACTCCAATGTCTCGCTGATGGTGGCGCGTGTATCGGATCATTCAGTTCCCTTCAAAATGGTTGAGCTGAATGGTGCTGATGCACGCGTCATGTTCGTGAACGGGCGCCGTCAGTGGAGACTGGTCATCCCTTGGCAACTGCCTCATTTTAATATTTCATACTATAAATTGTTTTTTTTTCTTTCTTTACATTGTTCTCATATATAGAAGCAACAAAGTTTATGTAACCAGGATTTTTGTAAACGTAAAATTATTTAAAAGAGTGTCCGTGGAGTTTCTTGCACGTTCTTCTCCATAGAGATCTACGTGCAAATAGCTTCATGTTTTTGACGGACTGACTTTGACAATTCAAAAGTACCTGATAATGGTTTATTTGAAATAAATGCTTTGACTTTGACTTTGACTTTTGACTTTGATGAAGCTTTCGAGCAATAGTACGCTGAGACAACCCTTGCTGAATTAGGATGACGAGAGCGTCTTCTATAAGTCAAAAGTCAAAAGTCAAAAGTCAATTCATTTATTTCAACTAGACCATTAAAAGGCACTTTTGAACGTCAAATGGTGTGGTTCCCATTTTATTTTAGCTTCAGTTTTCCCAGTGACGCGAAACATTGGATTGATGACCAATTTTCATACACGCCCCCTTTTTTAGGGTTTCAGGACTATCAAACAACATAGTGTTTTGTTTTAAAAATTGATTGATTTTGTTTATACGTTCCATGACATGAGGTGAATAATCTTTGGTTATGATATTGGTTACTTTGATAGCCAACAAAATTACCTTTCAAATTATATACCACAATTCATAGTACAATGCGTATAAGTTGTAAAAAAATGTTTTGAGCATCGCGCAAGTGATTCCAGTTTATTGCTCGCGAAACGTTAATCAGACACGAAACCCATTAGATCAAAGAACAAATAACATCAATTTTCTATCGCGACGGAAAATTCTGTAATTACAATAATAAATCAATTAATTTGATCAAAAAGGTTTTATCAATGAATATTTGACAAGAACATACACGAAATATCTACCTACGTCCTTGAAATATCGGAATATTCCTTCCATCGATGGCAACCTTTCATATAAGGTCAAAATAACCGTAACAATAAACTTTAACAAACATAACAAAGAATTTCCCGTGAACTGAGTGTGAAAGAAATAACAAAACTCAGCAACAGTTGTTCGTATTCCCACAGAAAGTATCCAACTTAACTTCTCGAGGAAATGTATGGAAGAGATGGGTAAATAAATATGGCAAGTTCTCAGCGTCTTAAACTTTGGTAAAACGTTCAAAACGCTACTGGGTATGAGTGAAATTTATGCGTTTGAACAATAATTTGAAAGAACATTTCTTCACTAGAAAACCAAACAAGTATCTTCAGTTTCCTTCTGTCTCTTTACACATTGTGTCTACGTCTCTCAACCCACTCTTCTGTCGCAGGTCTGTTGGTAGAAACTTCTATTGAAATAAAAAATATCTTTGTGCTATATTTTCTGTATAAAATATTCTTTTATAAGTAGGTATATTATATGTACAGTCAACAAAGCTATTTGGTATGCAAGCAGCTAACTTGCAACTACTTCTAAACAATGTTGTGAGTGTGATGAGCAGACAGTTATCGTTCCCCACGCTCGTAAGTATGTCTTAAGCTTAAAAAGTTATAATGTACACATTAAATACACATTGAGTACACATAAATATTGGCAGTGCAGTGCAAAAAAAAAATATTTTTGCCTGTAAACCAAATAACTTTGCTGACTGTACATAATTAAATAAATGTCTCAAGTTCTATCTATCTTACCACTATCGTCCAGGTAACAACCTCAACTCTTCAACACCTTTAATCACCAAATTAATAGTTAAAGCTTATTTTTGTTTACATGATGTTGTCATGGTAACTGATTCGAGTGGAGGAAAGTGACTTGGAATATGGGCCTTAATACGTTCTCAACTCAAGTGGTAACATTAAAACTAAAAAAACCCTCTAAACTGCTACAAAAAAACGCTGTCAATGTCAACTTATTGCCAAGTACTTACAATTAACTGTACGAATTGGTAATAAACAGACATTCGTATACTAAATGCCTGTGGCTAAGACATGAATCTTATCAAAGATCTATAAATTCGCAAGAATACTATACCCTCTGTAATTGAATAATAAAAGGCGGTATTTATGGCTAAATATTTATTTATTTAAACTTTATGTACAATAGTGGTACATGGGCGGACTTAATGCATCAAGGCATTCTCTACCAGTCAACCTTTGACATTTGATATTTGAGTTATATAACTCATTAGCTTTTGCCCGCGACTTCGTACGCGCATATCTCGTTCCCGTAGGAATTTCGAGAAATTCTCTTAGTGCTCCCCAACTCTCCTCAAAGGACCTACATGCCAAAATTCAGCTTTCTACGACCAGTAGTTTCGGCTGTGCGCTGTCTGTCAGTCACTCACTCAATCAGACAGTAACGGATTCATGATTATTTATATTCATCGTATCAGAAACAAAGAGAGGAGTGTTATGTTGACTTTATGTACCACATATTGTTTTGAATTTAATTTATTGAATGTATCGGAGCGAATAGGTATTATTACTTCACACTCGCCTTACGATAATAAGGTACGTGTATGGAATATTTTTTTCTAACCATCTTCTTCGTAGTTTGTGGTAGATATTACGAAAAAGATGGCGGGACGAGCTAAGTTTATACATTTATTTATTGATTGGAGTTAACAGCCAATGAACATTAGACCGAAAAAGCTGGAATTTATGAAGGAAGGCGTTTGCTCAGTAGGATGGCCTAGGATGGCCTAGGATGGCCTAGGATGGCACTGGCTGACAGTAACCTATACGTTACGCCCTAAGCCACTTAAATTAAATGTAAACATTTCTCTCAATCAACAAACTAAGACCTCTACCATATTATAAACCTATTTCCACAGAAAAAGAAAATATTTACTTGTATTGTTGTAGGTACAAAACATTGGCACGTCTTTCGAAAGGCCCAAACAAGTACAGGCAAGTTACAATCCTGATTGGAAAGTAACGAAATTGTAGCGCCAAAGATGAACGACTCACAAAGTTATTCAATAAAGAAAAAAAGGAAAGAATTCTCAGCTTCAATATCAAATAATACTAACAAAAAATACGAAATTTTCTAAGAAGTTCCGATTGGAGAATTCCGTAATGTTTGCTTTGAGGTATCTTGGTCCTTTATGTTATCATCACGCATAAGGTGAATAAAGGGATACGTATTTATCACATCAACACGTCTAAGATCTCTAATCTATCTGTAGAACCTATTAGTAATATTAATGGTCAACATTAAATAGCATCCGCCGGTTTCTGAAATTAGTTAAAAAATAATGAATCGATTTTAACTTTTATTTACTTGCACGTTAATGTTTAAAATTAAACTTATGAATACATCCATAAAATATATCAATATTTGTTTTGCGTTAATCTACGCTTGAGTATTAAAAGGATCCTACTGCCTAAAAATACTTCTTGAATCTATTAAACTATATGTTTAAAGAACATGTCAAAAAAGTCAAAGTCAAAAGTCAAAACGTTTATTTCAATTAGGCCATTAAACGGCACTTGAAACGAACTTGAACGTCATCGTTTACTGTTCAGTAAAATAATAATGTAACATTAATAAAGTGACTCTACTGTCCATTCGGAAAGGTAGATTCTTATGGAGAAAAACGGACAAGAAACTCCATAGTTACTCTTTTCAAATAATGATTTTACAAAATTTGGTATACAAAAATTTATTTAATATTATGTGAGAACGATGCACCCAGAGTATGCTACCTATAAGAACAAAGTATCACCAGCAGAGGTAAACTTATTAATTTCCTAAAGAAATTTAGGTAAATGGTACTCACATATTTACAAACATTAGAACCAGTAATTAAACAACAGTGTGTGAGTCAACAGAAAAATAAAAACACAAAACATGGTACGACATGTACTCGCAAGTACGTATAAACTTAATAGCTATAACTGTTTATATTTAATCAATTACTTTTTAGAAAATATTTTATTAATGACTTAAAAGGAATATGAAAGGTCGGTAGCAGGTGGCGTTCTGTAGTTTATTTCTTCCTAACCTCATGGGAAACATACATAAGCTCACTTGTGTATGTATGAGAAAATCTAAAGTTGCCAAACGTCCAACCTATTTTTTTATTGAGGAATGGGCTTGCTCTTGACCTCGATCAGGCCTGATGGAAAGTGTTGAATGAAGTCCATGATGGAGCAAGCGTGCCCAGAAGATGCCTGTTCACTCTGGTTCTGAAGGCAGACGGGTTATACGTGGAAGTGAACACAGACGCTGGCAGAGAGTTCCACACTATGGCTGTGCGCATAATAAATGTGGAGGAGAACCGCTGAATACGACTAGTCGGGATATCGACCCAGTGCGGCAGTACCCAGCAGTACGTCTGGTATTCCGGTAATAAAAGGGCGATGGTGGGACCAGGTCGTGGAGTTCCTGTAAATACTACATCAGATATTTTAGTATACTTAGGTATTAAAAATTAAGAACGAGTCTTAACCGCGTAGCTAACGTTAACAGTTTTGTAATACCAGGAATGTGAATAAAATATATATAATACGTAGAGGCCAAAGTATGCCAGACTAGAACTAGCCCATATTAAAATAAAATTGTAGAAGTTTAAAGATGTTAAGGACGGTCGTAACACGGACAGATTTTCCTTTTATAGTTGTCCAAATTATATTTCTTTCCGACATTTATTTTACCCTCTACATTGAATAACTAAATAAGCTTATTTTATTGGTATGTTGCGCCAAACACAAACTTACTTATGAACTTTAAAAAAAAAAACCGGCCAATTGCGAGAGTCGGACTTGCGTACAAAGGGTTCCGAACGAATGTTTTTAATATGTTACTTTAAAATAAAAGATTTTTATAGGTCTTCCTGTAAACTTGTAGTAAAGACTTACTATCTGTATTTATTTTTTTCAGAATATTAGACTCAGTAATTTGGAGATAAATATGGGGCGATGGTAAATTTTCATTGATTATCTTTAATAACTTAATTTATTAATTTTATAATAAATTAAAATTATGGAAAAAATATTTTTGACACCTTGACGATAAGCCCTTTCATTTAATATGTCACGCGGTACAGGTCGAATAACTTTTCTTTTTTTTTCTAATTTGCCCCCAAAAAGTGAACCCAGTTTCAAAAATGTATTCATTTTCGTTGCGCGTCTGAATTTGGGTTACAGAAAGTTATATGTGTACCAAATTGCAACTGAATCGGTCCAGTAGATTCGTAGAAAATCGACTGTGACAGACGGACAGACAGACAACCGAGAGAACCTATCCCGGTTCCGTTTTTCCGTACAAAGGTTTGGAACACTAAAAACCAATATAAGCATCAGAAATTCTTACATTACACGAACTTCAAGAAGGTACTCATGAAAGTAATAATTAAAGAATAATATTTAGGTAACTTTTAAGTGCTAACAAACTCGTAGAAGCAATAAATAACCTTCATCATTTATCACTCGAAGGTCCCAACTTAATATATGTACGTATACATGTCTAAGTTGCAGTAAAAGCCTTCTTAGTGCAAATTCTATGATATTCTAGGAATATAGGTTCAATAAGGATTACATAAATAACCTAAGAAACTTGTTTCTTGTCTTTTACACGCTGGATATAAAATTTTCCTTGAGGACGTCGATAATGTCTATAAAAAGATTAATCCCCAGATTATCAGCAGATTTTAGTCTCGAGAAATTATGTTTTGATCAAAAGTGAAAGATCGTCAATATCCAAGAAAAAGTAAATTTATGATATTTTAAGTCGACAAAATAGCTAAGTTAAGATATACTTCATCATTAGACCTTGTTCTTTACTATCGCGTGTCTATAACATCACCCTTAATCTTTGTCGTCAAGTAAAAATCTAATTAGCAACGTCACAAAAATGTAATCACTGATTGCAAATTTCAATAGGTCCTTACAATACCAATAAATTCTTTTGGCATATAGCCATCTGAAGGTTTGTCAATATTTCTCCTTTTACACCAACACACACGTCTTACAGTCACAACGTATAGTCAGTTCATTAATTCTTAAGCACTTTCACGATAACTGATGCCTGTTAATCATAACTATGAATACGGATTAAACTTCAAGTGAATTATACAGTAGATCCGAATCCACTTATAAATTAATCAGTTTCTACCCCGACTATGAATAACGCTCCTCAGATTCATGCTGCCCTGGTACCATTGATGTGATTTTGGCATTTATAGCTCATTTAATATTGATGTTTAATGTTGTGTATTTTAAATGAGGGGTTTGCGATCTATAATGGACATTAAAAGCAGATTAATATTAATAACACCTTCAATAACTTTTCCAGGGTTTTAAAGTTTTATTTTTGGCATTTAGTTAATAATACACACCCACAAACCAACTCTCGATTTTCACTGCTTAGCATTGAACTCTCCGTTCGATTCTCAGGTCAGGCAAAGCGTCATTGTGACTTCCCAGTAGCAGTTCAAGGTAACGAACATATTATACCTATACATAGATATGTATATACATACGGCTTATGTACGTCTTCATTAGTTCCACTCGGCAAATCAGGAGGGTAAGCTTAACATTTCGCCCCAAGAACAGCTTACTACAAATAAATAATAACTACAAACTAGAGAACTTAATACTGTGTACCTATAACGGAAGCACTTACCTACAAGAAATATACGAGACATTGACCTTCAAGTAAGGTCCCAGGAGATAAGGGTTAATGTTGATAAGGCAGTATGTTTAATTACTCAAGTCTGTGGTTCGGCCCACGTGAAAAGTTGTGATTTTATCGAAGCTTTTGTTAAAATTTGTCCTTTTAAGGGTTCCTTACCCACAGGGTAAAAACGGGACCCTATTACTAAGACACCACTGTCCGTCTGCCTGTCACCAGGCTGTATCTCATGAACCGTGACGGCTAGACAGTTGAAATTTTCACAGATGATATATTTCTATAACAACAAATAATAAAAATTAAATAATATTAAAAATAAAAGGGGTTCTTGTGGTACGGAACCCTTCGTGTGCAAGTCCAACTTGTACTTGGCCATTTTTATAAGTATGATATCCTTTTCTAATACCTAAATGACATACAAATTGTTAGAATAAATTGTGTGAATCTGTGACAGTAAAAACTGCAAAAGCTTGACAAGAATAAATTTGATATAGGGCCACATGGGGTACGATTGGACAAGCTTATGTTCGGGAGTGGACTGCTGTAGTCTGATGATATTAGTAAGGCCACTTAGACCTCCTTCTTAGTAACCGTTTCCAATAGGTCGGAGTTCGCAGTGGAACGCAAATTAAAATAATGTTATGCTCCAGAATTAATGCCGGGTGCATATCGACATTTGTTACTTCTAGCGCCATCTAGTATCGAGTAGCAGTACTAGTAGAGTCAAGTACCTTCTATACATTTCGATGCCAGAACATTCTACACTTCTCGACATCTGGTCAGTCAGGACCGGTAATTAGGGGAACTTTCCAGATGTTTCGACAATAGAAGTTTCTAGAATTAACTGACCTATATAAGGAGCGCGTAGTCCGCGACCGAGTCAGTATTGGATTTGTGATACAAGCGAATACTTCGGAAGCGATCTTGAAGTGCGATTAAGGTGATCATTAGTGAAGTTGTGTTTTATAAGTAATCAGTGTTTTTAAATTAAAGTGTAATTTTGGTTATTTAATCGGCTGTTTTTATGGTCACGAACCCCAAGCAAAAATGGGACACCATGGTGCATCACGTAATCGAACTAAATCCCTAAATATCTGTAATTCTTAACACTGCTCAATAATACAGCTACGAAATGAAACTACGAATATTACTTAGAAGTAATATTTGTAGTTTCATTTTTAGTTTGCTTATATTGGCTATGAAAAATAATAACGAATATATTATGGTTACTAAAGGCTTTATCGCTCTCAAATGGACCCCGATATTTAAAAAAGAACGCAATATCTTAAACATTTCAGAGCACTATTTGCTCTATAAAACTCATTCATTTATCATCATTATTTATTTTGAACTGTACGATAAAAAAGCAAGTGAGGTTATAAAAAAACAGATATGAAATATTCATTTCGCAGTAAATCACTCAGAGAATTTCAAGAAAATGAAAACGTTATTCAAGTACTTAAATAATTCTCTTAATTGTTACAATCATGAAAGCGAAAAGAAATTAGTTAGAAGATAAAACTTTTCATGACCTTTCAGAACTTTGAAAGAAACTTTTTTAAGGTTACGTTTTTTTAATCGCTGTCTTTATGAAGCCACAAAAAGTTTGAACTTACGCACCCTTGAAACATTGTTTAATCTGATAACAAGGATTGTAAAACAGTAAATTACTCTAAAAGAGACCAATCACCCCACACACAGCCCTCCAAAGTCCATCTGAATGTTTTTTTAAGGCTTTCAAGTTAAAACTTGTCACTTTTTATACAGGGTGCTCCGGAAGTGTGTGGTCATATTTTAGGATGGTGTTCCGTAGCTCCTATACAGTAAAGAAACAATATTAAAATAAAAATCTTAATTTTTTTTTAAAACCTAAAAAAATCTGAAATCTATAAAAATATTCCAAAAACATATTTTTCAACCAGTTGGTGGTTTCACCGGATAATTGTAAACTACGTAAGATTACAAAATATCTTGATAAATTGTCAAATGAACATTTGTTCTAGAATTTTGTGAATCAAAATCTTCATTTCTATAATATCTCTGTGCCTGACACCTGGAAACAAGGCTCTCATTGGTCTATTCAGATAAAAGAAAGACCAATGAGCGGCAAACTTTCCAATTTAACCACCACACAAAAACGGATAAATTGTAGACTTGTGCTCTGATTGGTCACCATTTTATGTCAGTCCACACTTTCTCGGAATGACTTCGAGATATTATAGACTATCAAATTATGATACGTAAAAAAAATCCAAATGTTCAGTTGACAATCTCTCAAGATATTTTATATTCTTACGGAGTTTGCCATATTCCGGTGACAGTGGCAATGAATCTGTGATGAAACTAAAACAAACGCCACTAACTGCACCAGACTGTTTGCTAAGTGATTTTTTGGAACTTTGAAGTCGTTATTAGCAAACGGGTTTTTTAAATAAGGTCAAGTTTTTCGTATTTTGATATTGTTTCTCTACTGCATAGCAGGTACAGAACACCCAGTCGTACCACTTTCCAACTCAACGTCAAACTTTCAAAAAAATTCTTTAAAAAAAAAAAAATTCTTTCTTTCTAAGTAGACTATTGGTATCTTTTGACCACGTCATAGAAAGCACCACACGTTATTATCTCCTCAGCCAGGTGCCCTAACAGGCGTTGCACGAATGCACAGAGGTTCCGCAGGTAACGGGGGGTTCCTTGTGCTTGATGGTGATCACCGGTGTGGTTTTAGTAAGGTAAAAATGTCACTCTCCTAGACTTCTCCCCAAAAGACCAGGGACAAATTCCAGACGCCTTTGAAGGCTTCCCCCCAAAAACAAAAGTAAGTTTCCTGCAAGCACCGTGTTTCCTTAGTAGCAGGAGAGCTGGTGGACATTTTTGGGTAGGTGTTTGAGGTAATCTGAAAACTTGTCCTATACCTCTCCTATAATACCCTAACACATCACACATGACATGTTCACAGAATCATGTGAATGTGTGAATGTGTGTGTGAATGTGTGTGTGAATGTTCATCTCCCCAGTCAGGTCCAGCCGGTCGATTCTGCAGCAGGTGAATCGACCTGCTGCCGGTCGATTTTGTGAACATGTCGAAGTGAAGGCTTGGGTGAAGTTATCACGAGGTGAGCTGTCAATCCATATAATCAAGATGAATTGACAGCTAACTTCGTGATCACGTGACATCTTGATTATATCGATTGACAGCTTACCTCGTGATCACTTCACCCAAACCTTCACTTCGACATGTTGACAGAATCGACCGGCTGGACCTGACTGGGGAGATGCGGGGCTAAATTAACCCTTATGTTTTCAAAATACGATTATTGTTATTTTTACAAAAAATATACTTGAGGCAATCTAAAATTCATCACTAGCTCTCGAACCATAGTGAAAACAATCTATAACAAGACTTTGATCAGTACCTAACACACACTGGCACACTGGGGAAGGACAGGGAGGAGGATTTTAGAAAGCCCACCGCCTCACAACACGCTATGAAGATGATATAGACGAAACAAGAACAATGGGCACTTGCAATAGATATACACAGTGGGTTATTGGAAAACAATGTCTAGCTCATACATCATGAAGCGTCACGCTTGTATTCTCCTGTTGGAATAGGCAGAAGTGAGCACTTACCTACACACATTTTGCTAGCTATGTTAAGTCTATATGTAGATATATGATTCCGAAACAAAATCTATTTTAAATTTTATTTTTATTTGTTGTAAACCTACCACAGTGTAGTCTTTTCAACCCAAAGGTTGACTGGTAGAGAATACCTTGATGCATTAAGTCCGCCCATGTACCACTATTGTACATTAAGTTTAAATAAATCAATAGGAAGCGAGTACCTACATATAAATTACATATCGTTTTAATTTAACTACTGCAAAGTGGATGTTCCATAATGTAAGATGCATTTATACAAAAACTCACGCATTTTACTAATCTATACATATAATAAATGAGGAATAAGCCATCAATTTCTTGACCGAAAAACTCAATAATACTTGGGCTAATTTTCAGGATTGTAACATCTACCAAAATGCAGTCCATCATGTTCCCGCTATTGGGCCACAATAGCGGGAACATGATAGGCTAAATTATATTTTGTTACAATCGTTTGTCATGTATGTATGCTTGTAAAAGTGAATCTCTGGAAATTCTGATTCGCTTAAAAAAAAAATTTACTTACGAAAGGCTAAACTATCGCTGAGGATATCGACGGTAAACCGCCAAGATCTAACTCAAATATATGAAAGTACCCAAGGCTTAACAATGTTTGGTGCAGTGCAGGAGTGATTAAAACGTTGCGTTTTTTTAAAAAAAAATTTGTGTAAGATTTTGTGCAGAATCAGTGAAAAAAGCAGTTTGAATAAAAATTACAATTAGCTCTAAGTGGTTTCCCGCCGATTTTCTACTTTTATCCCGTAACAATGCACGGTTCGAGCGTTTACACACTGCATCCGATCCGAATCCGAGTTCAAAGTTTTATCCTGAATGGAAATGTACTGAATTCGGACGGACGGAGTTCGGATCTAGTGCGTAACGCCTCCTAGAAGTAGTACTACGGCTATTTCAGACCGACCATTCTTCGATTCGGATCGGATGAAATGCGGAAGCACTCTTCCTGTGCGATAGGTCACAAAAGCAAAGCCCCGGGTACAACGCTAAGGCTGCACTAAGAGATGTGCTAGGATGCGTAGCGAGGGATGTGTTTGTTAAGAACCAATATAAATAGCGAGGCTAGGTAAATGCAGCGATTCTATTGGTCAGTAGTAGTTTAGGCAGAAGCTCACACATTGTCCCCATATAACGTAATTCCAGTCGCCACACTCCTCCCCACTAATACGACAAAGTTTCGACTTGTACACTTTCGGCCGCGGCCGCCAGAGGCCGCTAGTTGGAATATAATTACTCTGTGCTCGGTTAAATATGAATAGCCGTCTGGCTTTGCCAGAGTTTAGAAGGTTTTTTGGTGAAGTTATTTTTTTTTTGAGGTTTACTTTTGGCTACATGGGTTTTGGGGAATATTTGAATTGTAGCACAATTCAAATATTCGTGAATAGCAGGAATAGAAAGACACTAATTATGAAAGTGCTAAGCCGTAGTTTCTTGACAAGATTCTAATCTCCGATTTAACAAATGATTCTGGTTTCGTAAAATATTAATTATGGAAAGCAAGCATGCTTATTTGGCACATAATTTAGGTAAAAAATAAGGAGACCTAAGAGTAATGTAATATACTAGCTTTTGCCCGCGATTTCGTACGCGCATATCTCGTTTTTTCCGTTCCCGTAGGTAGGAATTTCTCCAAGGAACCTACCTGCCAAATTTCAGATTTCTACGACAAGTAGTTTCAGCTGTGTGTTGTCTGTCAGTCACTCAGTCAGTCAGTAACGGAAGTATGTTATATATTAGGATAGGGAGACCTAATTATGAGGTCAGTTACATTGTCAATGTCGTGCAATATTTTGTATTATCGTTTCCATTCTCACATAGTACAAAAACCCTTTTTCGTAACTCATTTCCTAAAAAATCAAAGTTGTAACGCTAAGATAATCAAAACATCACCAAACCCATTAATTATGGCTGACCCAATCCCGCAAGAAATGCAAACAGAAAAAAAACATTGCAAAATTTTCCCACAGAAATATTAAACCCGTCGGTTCTGCTACAAAACATCGCAACTACCATATTTTAATATTAAAACGGACTATTATTAAAACCCTGATCCGCTTACTTTAATATAAGTCCAGCCACGGTATTCCCGCGATAATATTTTTTTTTATATTCTTCCTAATGAAAAATGACGATCGTCTACGAGCGAAGCTGGGGAGCTATTACTGTATTACAAAATGTGAGTTTATGAATATAGCCCCGTGTTGTTTTACGAGCGTTCGCTCATGTAGTTTATGTTTGAATTGAATGGCACACGTGTAGGTTATCGTGAGGGCAGTTTAAGTTAATAATCGTGAACGTGTTTTATTGGGTCTAGAACATTTATATTGGGGAGGAGAAAGACTGGAAACTAAGACAGTACATTTTCATTTCTCAATAGCCCTTAATACCATTTTAAAAGCTATGTTAATAAACAGCGATGATTGCAAACATCAGGACCCGATTATTTATATTATTTATTGACCACCATATAACCTGATTTAATTAAATCAATACATTAATATTTTTATTTTAAATGTAATATTTAATTAACAATATGACTATTCTATGTACTTAACTAATTTTCCATCACACCACTCCTTGAAATCGAAACATAATTAATTATAGTGGTTAACCATATTATTATTATTATTTTTGTATCTTTACTTTTTTTAAATGCACTAAAATTAGATTGAATTCGAAAATGAATTTGCGTGCACATTGCAAGAAATAAAAGGCTTTTTATTTTATTTTTATTATATAACCTGATGGTAAGCGATGATGTGGTCGAAGATGTAGTCTATTTTCCGCCTATTGTCATAATCTTTCCAGCCTTTTTACAGTTATGTTGGGGTAGAAGAAGTCGCATACGTTCCCGCGATCCCCGGCGTAGGTGGCAGATGGAACACCGGGGTGGTTTTAGTCAGTAAGAGTCTGACAGACCCCTCCACCCGCCCCAGGGTGGAGGATTTCCATGAGGATTTCCCCCCGAGGCTTTTAGAATACATCTAAATAGCAGTCAAACACAAACATAAAGCTTTTATTTAGAACTAGTGGACCGCCTAGGCTTCGCTTGGATGTAAATGTTTTTTAACTTTTGACAATAACAAACAGAACAAAAAAATAATTAGCGAAATTGGTCCAGCCGTTCTCGAGTTTTGCGCTGAGCAACACATTTAGCGATTCATTTTTATAAAAAGATAAACCATTTGCAGGTACTTTTGAATTGCTAGGATCAGTCAGTCAGTCAACACTAATTGCACGTTCCAAAGCGTAGAACTATATCAATCAAAATGTTTATTTGCAGGAAAATCTATAAAGCGTGAAAAAAAACTAAATTCAATTCATATTCTTCCAATTGGACACTCCACCTTTTGCACGCTAGAGCAAAAACGCATCGTCGTGCCCCCGACGCCAAGCGCATATTCGTCGTAATTTTTGTCACATATTTGTCACGTTTGGCGTA
The DNA here is from genome assembly GCA_905163435.1 of Mamestra brassicae. NCBI lineage: Eukaryota > Metazoa > Arthropoda > Insecta > Lepidoptera > Noctuidae > Mamestra > Mamestra brassicae. The sequence goes on along the minus strand of LR990997.1, from coordinate 18,865,223 downwards.
CAGGGCACGCGCTTGCTTGTCATGTATACGTGGCAATGGCGTTCAAAAGATTAAAATCATCTTATTTAAAGGCATGTCTTTTAGTATAACAAGAACAGTCCAGCTAGTCCGTATCGCTCCTCAAGGCAACCCCGAAAATCCTAACAAAAAGCCAAAATCCTGCAAGAAATTGAAATAGCGACCGCAGCCCGTAGCCACAGCTCCAATTACTAATCCGGTAAGATATTAGCAGACACCTGAGAGGACCGGGACGCTTACTACTACGACCACAAGCGCGGTTAGCAGCTGATAAGTGACTTGTATCCGTTCTAAGTACCGTGTGTTACATAAGTTGTATATAATGCCCTTTGGTAGACTTTGCTAGTGCACTTGTAGTTTAGCAAATCCTTAAATTGAATTTGAAAGTAATGTTAAAAGATGTACTTACCATAATAAATTTTCTTGGGCAAAATTACTTTTACAAATGCACTAGAAACATTAAATGCTCCTTTGTCGTGTAATTGAGCTTGAAAACAGATTAAAGACAGCAGTGTTCTTTCTACAAATTACGAAATGGGCCAAAATCTCACAATCGTGAGACTACTTAAATATTTATAAGATACTCTACATATTATTTAGTGGAATTCAGGCTTAAACAGAAAGCTGTCATCATATTACCATCATCAGCAATAAAATAGCCGTATGGATCGATATTGTAGGAAAAGAACTTCGGCAAACGTTGCCTGTTTGCCGAAGTCGGATTGGGATGGGTGACCATCCATTCCACAACAGACAAGGCACAGGCCTCCTCCTCTTATATCATGGTACCCTGGTCTGAACAAGGTAGAAAATACAACCCACAATGACATACGAAAGCCATTCAAAGACATGTCAAACACACGTAAAGGATTCTAATCACGCGAGTGTTATAAAAACACTCGTTGTCGAGTACCTAACGTTTGGGAACAAATTGCTTTTCCGCGTTTAAAATTATTTAAATAGACCATACATGTACCGGCCATAACCAACGTGACTATTGCAGAATGTTTTATTAAAAAATGTTTAAATTAAACTAACTAGAACCGTTAGGTATTTCGATTGCCGAATAGTTTTAATATTTCGTTCGAGGAAAAACTATTTGAATGAATTGTGGTATTTTTCATTATTAAACCAGTGCAGATTGAATAAGTGGGTATGAATATTCAAATACAAAAAAGGTTTACTTAATTGGTTTAATAGCTTTTCTACAAAAAAACTACAAACGGCCACGGATTAAAAATTTGCTAAATAGAAACGACTTATAAACAATCCGAAAAGACAACACTCTCTCCATCTCTAATACACGAAATTGCCTCAAATAAAAGTTCAATTGATAATACAAAACAAACAAACATTTAAAATATTAAACAAACACACGGCGATCCAAACTCACCCTCCACAACTTTCTTCTATTATATTACCATCGAGGCTTGCCTACAGTGTATTAAGCCACCGCTATCCCCTTACAAAAGGAGAAGCTGCTTATACCTTTGCTACGCGGTAGGGCTCCGGTCAGCAAAGTAGGGGCCTCTGATCATGATGGTAAGGGCCCCTGATCTTGGCTTAGCTTAGTTTGCCATAAAGCTGTACCGCGGATTGTATCTCTTTTAGTCTGCCCCGACTCCCTTGTGTTGAACCGGCATAGACCTAGGGTTCAGTGGGGCCAGCGTCGAAATAGGTGGGGTTATTTTTGTTATTACTGGTGCTTATCGTATTGTTTCTTAAACTGAGTAAGTTGAAGACGGGATATTGGTGGGTGAAGTACGATACGGAATGCTAAAGTTTTTACGTTAAATCAAGACATGAAACAGTGTCAGTGTTCTGTAGATTGATATTGTTAATGAATCTATACCACCAGCAATGAATTACGTCAAACAAATCCTGCATCGCGGTGTAGTTGGAGTTCGATGGAGTTTTCCGTGCGATTTGAACCTATGCAACAGCCCAAATATCAATCATCGGGCAGTTGCCCACCAGACACAACCGTCTGACCGGAGGATCCTCCCTTTTCCATGGAGGTTTGCGGAACTTCGCACCCTATTTCGCATACTTCTATAATATCATTTGCCAGTTCCGTGATCAGAGGGGCCCCTGATCAGTTTAGCAAGCCGGTCCTTTACATATTTACTAGGTCTTTCTGCAAGCTTTGACTGCGACACTAACGCAATCACTGTGCAACTGCATGTTTCCCTTTGAACAGGTTTGAAAGGCTACAGATGTAAGGGAGGTTTAGATTGAATTTTGACTGTGAATGCATAACATGAAAGGTTGTATGGTGGAACAATATTGAATAGAGAAATGTGAATAAACTGTTTTATATGTAGCTGTTGTTGTTTCGTTTAAGGAGGTCGGTTAGATTTATTTGAACCTCCTTGAGTTTATTGGAGTAGCTCAGAAAAATTGACTATTTATAGTAAATAGCGGGATTCCCACCAGATTTACAGGATTCGAAGAAACTAAAGGTAATAAATCGAAGACTAACGAGTTAAAATCAGGAAAAAAGTTGGAATTAAAAATACCTAAATCATAAAATTCGTCATTTAAAGTAATATTGAAGGCAGGAAAAATGGTTTTGTTTATCTAAATTTAAAAAACGTAGTTTTAGAAAATTAATCGAAACAATTTATAATATTAATACTTGCCTATGTTACTCAGTGAAGATGAAGCTTTCTAACGGTGAAAGAATTTTTTAAATCGGTTCAGTAGTTTTTGAGCCTAATCGTAACAAACAAACGAACAAACAAACAAATCTTTCCTCTTTATAGTATTAGATTAGAAGTTTAGATGAAATGTGAATTTAGTAAAATTCAAGGTTAACCTTGAATGTTTTAATGTTTTTTTTTCTATTTTTATTAGCTGTGTTGTGTTGTTCACACTCTTTGTTTCCAATCTGTTTTTAGAAGTGATGACTTTTAATTGGCTGTCAGTCTCACATGCTATTTTTATTCTGTTTGATTTAGCTGTAAGTCATTCATAGCTGCTCAATAAATAAACAAATATTAAAATCAAACATTTCGATCAAAAACTCGCCATAACTCACGTCCGATCCCCGAACAGTTTACCAAGTTTAACTTGCTAACTTTATTATAACTTATCTTAAATTCTCAGAAAATGGCCGACGCACTTGGAAAGTAGTTGAACAATAAATTGCCCAATTTCTATATAATTCGGCGAATTTCGGCCTCACGATTGTGGATTTAATAAAAAGAAATCTAAGTACGTGACTAAGAATGAGAGAATGCAAAAAGTTCTATCTTTTATCTTTTAGTTTAATAAAATCGATGAAAGTCATAAGAAGAATAATTTGTGAGTTGAATTGAAGTCGGAGTAAACTCGAAATAGAAATATATTTTAAACAGACTGTGGTGAATGGGTGGTTGTTAAATCGCTTATTACATGACAATAAAATATACATAGTGTTTTTTTAAGGCATGAGAAGGTACCACAAAGCTTAAAGGACGACATATACTTAATCCAAAATTGTTTCTACTTAGTAAAAGAATATTTAGAGTCTAGCTTAAAATAACGATTTTCTCTCATGTATAAAAGTGGCGATCCGATCCATCCTATACAAACAATAAGATTTAGTCTATCCTATTTAACTTTATATAAAATTATCATTTGTACTACCTGTGAAGGATGACATAAATATTGCTGGATCATCATCATCATCCACAGCCCGGCTTCACTGCTGAGCATAGGCCTCTCTTCTCTTGTGCCAATCCCCACGTTCCTGTGCCAGCCTCATCCGGGTTCTACCCGCGATGGCAACAATGTCGTCTGCCCATCTCGCCGCCGGCCGACCAACACTTCTTCTTCCAGTCCTCGGGCGCCACTCGGCCACTATATTTATTGCTGGCTAATTGTATTAAATTAATTATTATAATTGTAAATGGCACTTTAGCCATTGACAGCGATGTGGATGAATTTTTGATGCCCAATAATTTATTTGGTTTTTATACGCATTTGTACATAATTTTGAGATTATTATAGTAGGCGCCAGATAAATGTGGAATAAAGTACATTGACCTTTCCCTAATAACTGTTCATAGGTACCTGAACAATTAAATATGAATCGTTTTTCATTATTAGACAATGTTAAGGATCACGAGAGATGATGATTCGGGACAGCTTTGTGTCATTAATTCCGTTTTTCAAATTAAAAATGTCAATAATTGTAGGTGGGTCAATGACCGTTATTCCACGATTATCTGGCGCCTACTATAGTCTAGTTGTTTAAGTATTTAGTTGTTACTAGTACATATTATAGTTCGTTAAATATAAATAAACAATTTAAATTTATTTGTTAACACTTTTATTTAAATAGTTAGGAAAGAATTAAAGTCCGATGAGTTCTTCTCGCCTTGTTTATGTGTGTATAATGTAATTATTATTGACCTTTGATTATTATTGTTTAAAAATACATTGACCTCTAATATCTATTAAAACAAACCTTAAGCCAGTTCGATAAGTAATTCACAAAATAAATAACACAAAAAGTTCAGTTAATAAAGTAATCACAAAGAATGTACTTCACATAATTTACATTAACTATCCTATTAACGGAGTAAAGGATCGTTTATTTTGAACGCGCTGTGCAGGGGGCATCGTAAGTCTGGCAACACCGGACAAAAGCAAAGAAAGCTGAGAAATTAATGAGATAGAAAGACAAACACTCACCCGAGCGGAGCGAAACGAGCGGAGCTGAAAAAATAAAAAATAATAAAGTGAGTAATTTAAATTCAACCCGTTTGGAGCGGAAGGTGTACCTATCTACTGGAATGTTGTAGCTACGAGTACCTTCAAAAGAGTAAATTAACAACGGCGACGTTAATAAATAAGCTGTTTCATAGTTTTTAATTTTGTTTCAAAGACTTTGGATCCACATGAATTTACTAATGAGCGTCGCTACTGAGTCGTGTTAAGTCTATCAACTAATCAAAAACTTTATTTCGAACAAGAGTCCATATGTGTTAGAAGCTAGTACTTAGGAGCTATGTTATTACGACTTTACGAGAATACAGTTCTAATTACTATTATTCATAATCAATTTAAAATAAACACTAATTCAACAGTCCAATTTAACAATTCAAAATAACCAAATTTCATTCCATTTAATTTAATAACATTTAATCTAATTTAATTTCACTTACTTAGTCTAATTTAATTTTCCCAAAACTTAACTACTACGGAAAACATAAAAACTAGTTCAAATATCTTTCCTCAGCACCAGGCCCGCAGCTATGTTTACGGGGCCAGTGCATCAGAAAAGGGATGTCTGGCCTCTCCACAATAACCTTCAGAATGCTGTTGGAGCTTCCACGTTCAGCCAACACCAACAGTAGGTATACTAAGCGTGTTCGCGGACATGTGAAAGTCTCCACAGCTGCACCACTGGATACGATTGCACTGTGAGTAGTGGACAGTCATTACTTCACGTCGTATTATACAACGCGTTCCTTTTGATATCCTATAACTGTAGGGTATTAATCAGACCAGCTAAGAGAATCGAATAGCATATTACAATATTTTCATTTTTTTTTTTTTTTGTTTGTCATCTCTCCTACAGAATAATTCGACAAATCTGCAATACTAACTGTCCATGTAAAGCACCCTTACCTGAAAATCGAAAACGTCTTATTTTTTACCTTAATTAGTGGATGACTGACCTTACTTGGTTGATTGGCACGATTGGTGCAGTGGCTGAGCGATTGATTTGGCATACCAACCTATTCCCGCACGTAAAAATATTTTCATGGGCAACAAATACCTAGTTTTTCCGGGCCAATGTGAGTTTAAATCTTTGATAACGCAGCCACGAGACAGGAGAATTTCCTAGTGTGAAGCATTGATTTTTTTTAAATAATAAAATACATTATGTTTTTTGTTTGATTGTAATGTCCGTAACTGACTTTTAGTGCTTATTGTATTTTTTATCTATGTTTACTTAACTATGATAAATCTGATGTAAATATTTTGTTTTTGCTTCCACAACCTATTGGATAAGACCAACGAAGTCCTAAACATTAGATCAAAGTGCAAGTACTCCTGCATCGCCAAGACAATAAGAGTATCAAATACAAGAAACAATGCCTACATTCCTCTATTTATCTTAACTGAGAAAATAACAGAGCATTGACAGATTAACACTATTTTGCCAGGTTTAACTAATATCCTGGTGCTAACAAACCGTGACACACCTAACTACACAACATTCAATCTAACATTAAAACCAGGATCAAAGCGTTTCAGCAAAACACGAGAAAATAACACTAAAGTACAGCCACCAAAATCGTAACCAGGCCACTTACGATTATAATCAAACACTAGCAATGCCCGCGGTTTCAGCCGCCCGCGCTTCCACTTAACGTTCTATTTGCTCGAAGGCTTTTTTTTTTTTTTAAAGATGCGTAATCATCAAATGACTTCTTCCGCTCTGGGTGGAGTGGAAGGGTGTGTCAGACTCTTACTGACTAAAACCCATCCGTGTTCCTTCTAAAGCGACTGGCCTGTTGGTCGAGTGGTTAGCGACCCTGATTGCTCGATTCCCACCCAGGACAAATATTTGTCTATAATATGTATGTATTTAGAAATATATAAGTATGTTTATCAGTTGTCTGGTTGCCATAGCACAGGCTCTGCCTAGTTTGGGATCAGATGACCGTGTGTGAGTTGCCCCAAGATATAAAAAAAAAAAAACCCTTTGCGTTCCAGGGCCGCGGTGACTCTTTCGAACAAATTCCGCAACCCTGGCATTGCTCGACGACTAAGGGTTGAAGCGTGACGTTAAATTCTCGAAAATTCTGCTAGACTGTTACCTCATAACTCCGTCAGTTATGAACCGATTAGAAAAAATCTTTTTTATGTAAAAGGATATACTTTTCGATACCATAAAAAATCCATCGAAATCGGTTGAGTTGTTTGGTTTTTAAATCAAAATAGCTGGAAAAAATATATCCTAGTAATTGCGTATTTTGCTTTCCTGTGACTTTCCAATGGTGTTGTTAAGTATAGGGTACCACTTAAAAGTGAAAAATTAAAAATTCTTTTACAAAAAAAATACAACCGACTACCAAATAAAAAAATACTACTAAGTATAAAATACTTTAATTTCGGAAGTCATTGTTTTTGGTTATTTCATCGTATACACACCGTTTTTTTTTCAAATCCTACTGCCTATCAATAAGAAAAAGTTTATTTCGTTTTTTGTTGCGACAAACAAAAAAGCTAACAAACTCTTCAACGTATAATATTAGTAAACGTATAGATTGTGAAGAATCCAATTACACCGTGGCAGCCGACTGGTCTAGGTCAGGGCATTCGTGTAAAGTGGTGATAAGGGCACAAAGGGTTCAATACGACCAACTAAAGGGTGTAAAGATTGTTCCAACCCCGCTATTTGGTATAACGATTCTAGTTTTGTACTATTTTTCGTTGGTTTTTATTTTTCCCAAAATATCCGTTTCTGGTTTGGCCGATTAGTTAACCGTCTTTTTATTTATTTAAACTTAACGTACTATAGTGGTACATGGGTGGACTTAATGCATCAAGGTATTCTCTACCAGTCAACCTTTGGGTTATAAAGACTACACTGTGGTAGGTTTACTTACAACAAATAAAAATAAAATTTAAAATAGTTTTTTTTTTTTGTCTGCAAACGGAGATCCATGAGCTCCATTAAAACACATATTCCTTTCTACGGTGTTACTAACATGTATCTCACTGTTACTAAAACCCTGGTCTAAAACAACTATCTCCGTGCTGTATTGCAATAAACCATTAATGTAAGTTCCTATAGGAGATTGTGTCATTAATTCACCGCCGCTAGCTATGCGACTAAAACACGACATAATCTCGGCTTAGCTTCAGATTAGTCGTACGTTCCGCCGATAAATCTTGAACTTAAACGATATAACGTATCTGTTCCCCCTCCCTCCCCCCGCCCTGCCGTGTGACGTCACGATGCCATGCCGTGTCATCTTGCCCGCATTCTTCTCTGTCACTTCTATCGCTGGTGGGGCACGTCGCGAGCATTTTTCCACTCCTTACAATATCCCTTTGTAGCGTCTCAACAATCTTTATAGGAGAATGATCGTGGCACGTACACTTTTGACAGCTTCCCTGTCTTACCTACCAGAAGTTACGCTATTATAGCCATTAACGCGTACGAATAGAGGCTAAAATGGCATTAAATCGTAAAGTTTTTCTTCGAATGGCTCGGCTCGGTGGCTGATGGAGATCGGTAGGTACGAATGTTTTGCGTAAGGAGGTATTCCAGCGATCAACATTCTTGTTTTAATTAAAAGGGTATGCTGTCTTGGAATCTGTTCGATTTCGACCTATTTGTCCTTAACTCCATTTTCAATAAAACACATTAAATAACGTTGGGTGCGTTGAGAACGCCTAAGCTTTTTTCCGAAATTGCATTAAGTTTAAATCAATCAAGTCCGAGTGCTCATAACTTGTTTAAAGATCTTTCAAGACGCTTAGTTGACACTTCGCGTGACCCAAGGGCTGGCTTTTACCTTGGACAAAGGATAAGCATTGCCATACCGCGTGGCAATGCTGCCAGGTTTCTGGGTACTTTACCAGTGGCCAGCGATGCGGACGAATTTTTCGGCGCCATATTTTTGACTATTTTTTATTTAAATTAAGTGTATATATAGTAAGTAGTTGTACATTATGTATCTAATAAACAGATTGTCCTGAATAAATTCATAATATTAAAATATTTTTAACCACTTCAGCTAAAACAAAGACTCTCAATTAATGAAAACCTGAAAATCATAAACAGTTCATGAACTAAGTGCTGAAACAGGCCGAACTAGCCATTCAGTGAATTCGAGTTATTGAACTCGACGGTACTAATTGCTCTACTTTTGTTTCTGAAGCTACTAATTAACTTCACACGATAATAGGAACAACTGGCTCTGTATTCAATTAGAATGCAAAAGGTTGTTCAGTTAGTGTTCACTGTAGAACTGAATTACCAAAGAACCCGTTAAAAACGGACTACAAAAACATGCCGTAGTGTTTTTACGCTTGCGAAGTTTTGTGTTCAATTTCAAGCGAATTTGTTGCAGTTGAAAGTTTCACACTGTTGTCATTCGGACACAAATCTAAACTAGAACGTTGAGTACACAAATGAGGTAAGAAAAATGTGTTTAGCAATCAAGGTTAGTTTTTTCCTTTGACTTCGCTCGCGTGGATGTCGGAAATTATTCGGCGGAAACGTGCTACTGAGATGAAAAATAGGGCCCGAGAATTAAAAATAGTAGGTATACTATGTTCAAATTCTCGGGCCCTACCATGACGTCTTAAAACCATCATGATTCCGGTGGGTGAAAAAGACGGAATTATACAAGACGGATAGCACTAGGTATCCCTCTTTCACAACAGAATCGTGATGGCTTAGCCACGTCACAGTGGAGCTCCAGGTCTAATCCAGGGGTAGTTACGCTAGGATAGTGCGGATATGAAAGTAGACTCTCATATTCATTTCGTAACTAATAGTATAAAGCTAAGGTGAGTTTCTTACGCTTTCACATCTAAATCGTTAATCGCCTGAACCCGTGAAACTTTTTATGAATTTTGAGAACACATAGAGAGCTGGGACATTGTAGATGGTTATGGACTACTTTTATGCGAAAATAAAATTCTAACGCGATCAAAGCCGTTGGTTTTCTAATTTTAATAGGATAAACTTTTTAAAAATGTAAAAACTTAAAGTTCCACCTAAGACAAAATGGTAATGAAAAACATAATTCCGAAAGGCATCAAAAAACACAATCTGCCGTATACCACGTGCTCCCTTTAATCTGTGCGTTCGGTTGGCTGCCTCCTCATCTCAATAAGCCGAGCCATCCATTTCATAGGCGGAGGAATTAACATAGGTTACATTATTAATTAACGGCTGTTCTATTTAAATAGGGGTTAAGGGGAACGTCGACGAACTCGGCTGTCCTGGTTGTTGAACATGAGGCTTTTTATGGTAGGTTGGGAAACAGGTGACACCCACTAGAAAGAAGATAATCAGGGTCTTTGGGGGTACGTAACATCAACAAAATATCCCTAAGTTGTCAGTCCAAATATCCAAAAAGTTTTCATATGTTTCCTCAAGTTTCAACAGAGCTATATATGTACATACATACAAAATACATAAACTCACGCCTATTTCTTAAGGCGGAAACTGCAGAACGGCAGTTGCTGCATGTTTTCGTAACTACTCCTTAAGCTTTGTTTATGTTTATACATTTGGAGTCTCTAACTAATTCTTCTCCTATACATATTTTTTATTTACATACATATTTACATTTACAACTGTTTTAATACTTAACTAACTATATACACTAGAAATAAAAATGCGGATGAATTTTTTGACGCCATATTTTAGGAATAATTAAGTTAAGAGTTTTTATTTTTATTCTTTTTATTCTTTAAGAAAAGTTAGATGACTCCAGAAATCTAAAGCTTTAGCAAGTTACAATAGTGGTCACAAACCCACACATTTAATATCTGGCTTTGAAAAGTAAGAAACCTCTCATCGAAATCAACACGGAATAGTGATTAACCACCCCCACAACCATGCACAATCCCTCAGTAATTCCCGCCACTTCAGTTCGGGTCACGGGGTCGCTCGATTTAAATTCTAAAGCAACTTCTACTTATATTTTTATTTTGGCAACGAATTCTTTTGGAGTACTCGCCTGTTCGCTGCCAGTGACAGGGCGAAATTAAATCCTATTCGGGGGTAGCACTTATTAAAATCTGCCCGAAAAACTGCTCTTTTAGACCACAATGGGTAATCTAGCGGCCGGCGCTGTGGATGCAGGCGGCGGTGGTACCGGTGTGAGCGGATAGCGGTTTTATTTTTTTACATGTTTGGAATCTGGCAAACCTTTTATTCGAGTAGTAAGTTTAGTGTTTAACGAAGCCATTGGTAATTAGTTGCTAGCAAATCTTTTCAGGGTCTCTAACACGGTACGAATTCACCTGCATTTCCTGGATGTCCTCAATTTATAGTAACCGGCCCGCCAGATGATTTGCATGCGTAATACGAGCGAGTATTTAGTTTTAGATATTTTAATATTGTTAACCTGTTACGATTAGATATGAGCGCCGCGGCGGCGCGCCGTCGTCGCCGTGGATTGTCAATGGCGCGCCGCCGCCGCAGAAAAAAGCAGCGCGCCGCCGCGAAACATTTGTTTTATGACGTTAAGGTGCTTCTACGTAAAAACGAAAAAAATTAGCAAGCGTTTCAACCGAATATGAACCTTTGCTAATTCATAATTTTATATTCGTATGTCACGCTTGCAGCGTCTCAGTCGCTCCGTCTCTCTCTTACAACAACTGGCGAGGAATTTTATTTATATACTTCTTCGCCAGAATTACTTTATAAAATGTGAAGGTTTTTTATCATTTTCTTTATCGAGTACGACACTAGCCTACCTATTATTTCCCAAATTTATAATTTTGCGTCGCTTAAGTTACACGAATGCATTATAATTTTATGCATACATTGCCTATTACAGCAAAAAGAGACCCTTAAAAATTATCATGTATCTCTATTTACTAAAACAGTTTCATCATTATCAACATCAGCGTTTATCAACCTACTGCTAAACATATGCCACTTTTAGACTGATTTTCAACCGAAGATGTGCTATGCAACGCTGCTATGGATGCGTTTGATATGGACCAATCATATTCATTCATTTATAGTGTAAGGTTTACAAAATGTAGCAAGATGTTGTCGGAATATTTAATGTTACTCAATTACACGGACACAGAACAACTTCTAGAAATATTGGCATGATGATATTTAATCCCCTCGTAAGTGTTTACTTTTGTATAATTACATAGGCTTAGTTTTAGTTATTAATGTACCATTAAGCTTTTTCTCGTAGTTGCTTAGAATAGATATTTTTTTATTTTTTATTTATGTATTCATAGTTTAACTTTAAATTGTATTGTCCCAATGTAATTGGATCGTAGAGTGATGGCCTGAAACACAGGTTTAAAGTAACCTAGATCGGGCGGATCGCTGTTTAACAATGCAATTCCGAACCACCGTTAATTGCATGTTTAATAAAAATATCTTAGTTTAGTTTATTTTTAGGCACTATTATTGTATGGAAAATATTATTACTGCTGACTAAATGTACATTTTTGTAGACGTTTTTATTTGAATAAATTATTATTATTATTAATTATTATTATTATTATATTCACATAGCGTACCACCGCCGGTGGAAACTGATTCAACTAAGCTGACTACTAACTGACAACTAAGATGCAAGTTATGGATGCGTGCAGTGGACCTACAGTAGGCGCGCGTTTGTCATCGAAAATAGACATACTATTGTGCGAAAAAGAACGTCGCAGAGCTCGAGCTGCGCATCTTCCTCGCACACCTTGCGGCGGCGCATTTTTATAGCACATCTTACTCGCTCCGCTACATAACTTAGCACCAGTGGAAATAGTCACATATTTATTTATTCGTAGCTTAGCTTTTACTTTCTCGCAGACTAGATACATAGCACATCAAAATATTTTATTCGCTAGAATATGGTACAATATGGTGTTACAGTAAATTTGTTTCAGCATATCCTGCCATAACATGGCGTGCAAATTTATTCATCTCTGGTAGGCCAGGTTATATAGCATAGTCGTGTCAGAGAACGGCCTGCCAACACCATATACATTATTACTAAATATCTACGTCTATATACAAATTAATCTTTCATATACGCACAGGTTATCTCCCTTCCCAACCCGCTTCCTCCCACAACTTGATCCCCCCCCACTTTAATATTAAACGTTGTATTATTAAATTAATTTCCGGATGTGTCGCGCGAATCGAGACGTGAAATACGGGATTGTTTCAGATAGTATTGTTGTTTTATACGTTATCTGTGATGTGCCATGCCTGCCGGTTACACGCGCTCAGAGACTCACAACTTTCGCGTTTATTACTAAATATGGCTTGATGAAATTACTAACGTTGTAACAGGTTTTAGTAGGAATATGAATTGTGGGGAGGGACCTGAAATAGATTGTTGGCACAATTCACACATTACAAAACATCGCTCGTTTTCCGCGAAGGGTTTCCAGGAGGTCGTAATAAGTAAATATTGATATTTTAACCAGTGTTTAGTCATTTATCAAAGGGGTTTCAAAGTACATAAAATGTCGAATTGAATGCTATAAAGCTGGTGAATGCGGAAAAGATGTTTACACTCTGATTGTAACGAAGTACAAAATGTAATAAAAGTACAATATTCAGTGGACTGATACCTCTTTATTCTTCCTGAATACATCAAAACTATTACAGAATGTTATTTTTGAGGATTGAGTGAAAATTTTCTCCATTAGTTCCATGCGTTTAAGCCAGTTTATTAGAGGTCCGCGCAAAATGCTTCTGTATGTCATATCATAGAAGAGAAATCATCTTTCACACAGTTCATCCAATGTGTCTTTTGGTCTTCCCTTTCTTTTATAGCCTCAAGTCCTAGCTCTGATTCCCGGGTGTTATTGGATTTTTTTCAGTTAGAATTCTCAGTAGCAGCCCGGAGTTTGAAAGCCAATGGCGAAGACCTCCAAGCCGTTGATCATCCACCTGAACTCTCCCCGGTCGTGTCGGATTGCCGTCACATTGGAATATGACAGTAAAGGAACATAGAGTGCACCTGAGTTCGTGAACACACTTGTGCACTAAAATTTCTCCAGCGTACGTGGCTATTCTCCGTTGAACCTTAACTGACCTAGTGGTCGAAATTCGGTCAAGACGATTATTTTTGCCACAATATGTAGGTATGCCAAAACTTTTCTCAAGATATTCTCTTCTTTTCTCAGTATCACTTAACTACTTGCCCATATCATGACAACCGATTTTCCCACAAATTTTCAGTCACTGGAGCTAATCTCACCTAATGAAGTTTAAAATTAATTTAGCATAGTACCTAACGCTTCACTCCCACATTATGAACTGACAGCATGCGTCTAATTAGCAATTTTTAATCCCCGGTTATTAGCTGGCACGTCATTACTGGCACATATCATGTTGTAATTAATTCCGAAAGTTTTCTATTTCTGGCTTGATCTAGTTTGCAAAATAGGCATTTAATATTTGGGTTAGTTATGAACGAAATTGTGGGGGAGCGGTACGAAAATAGCTGAGATTTAATAAGGTGAATGTTCTCTAGGCAGAATGGGTGGTACCAGGGAAGTATGACACAAAAGGAAGAAGGTCTCTACTAAATTATTCTTTATTTCAGAAGTGGGTTGATGAAGATGAAGGGAGGTAGCAAGGTGGACTGCTAAGGATGCGCTGAATGTATGTACTTAGTGATTTAATTTACCTACTAAAAACCGTAGTGAAATTTTATGTTTCAAACTCAACACCAGAATAGTAACCACAGCCTTATTAGCATAAAAGGGTGCCCAAAATACATAAAAAGACCATCGACACTTAACAGCTCCTTATATTTCTACAACTTTTCCCTTGTGTCCCGATAATCCCGACAACATAGTATATGATATCACAGGAACATCGTAAACGGGACATGTTTTATACCAACTTGTTGGCTTATAAAATTTTGTTACGTCCAAACAAGTTGGAGTACGTTTCCAATTTACCATATCGAAGCTGTAAAAATGTTAATACGTTTTTATGTACAGACAGACAATTTGAGAATTAGAAATAGATAGGGTTACCTCCGGAATGGCACGAACGAAGTGACATTTAGAAATAAGGAGGTGCTCGTATGTAGAGGGAGGTACATGGCATGTTTTGTCTGAATTATGTTAACATGTTGAAGGTACAGCGGGTATTATAGACTGAGATCCCAGAGCTCTCACTAACAAAAATGACTAACTAAAAAGCTCGGCCCGACGGCCAATTTTTTTTATTGTGATGTGTCTCAGCATTTTGTAAGTGTATTTCCGTAGTAGTCAAGGAGGCAGTTTTACATCCTCCCAAATCATGGCAGACTTTACCTTTCGTTATTTGCACTTACTAAATAAAGTATGCCCAAATTTCAGCCTCGTGAATAGGACTCACACGAGGTGGCGACCAGCTCTTAAACTATTGCAATGACCATAATCAGTCGTTAAAATATTGTTTAATTACTAATTTGTTTTACTATATTTTTAAAAGTCAGCACCCAGACTTTAATGAAAAAAGTGATTTAATGGCTTTTGCTATCTATCCTGGAAATAGACAGCAAAATATACCTGGATATCATCGGTCGGCCCAAGATAACAGGTAAACGTATGTGAAAGTACGTACACATTTTGTTAGTGACAAAATAAGGGAAGTCTCACAGCTCCTGGGATATATATGTATATATCTTGGGACAACTTACACACGGTCATCCAATCCCAAAGTAGGCAGAGCCTGTGCTATGGCAACCAGACAACTGATAAACATACTTATATATTTCTAAATACATACATATTATAGACAAATTACACCCAGACACAGAACAAATGATCATGCTCATCACACAAAGATTTGTCCTGGGTAGGAATCGAACCCACGACCTCCGGTTTAGCAGTCAGGGTCACTAACCACTCTACCAACAGGCCAGTTAATCGGATCTTAGTCCATTAATAGGAATATACATAATATGATTATGTAATGTTTTGGGTTATGATTCCTTGGTCGGGCAAAGTGCTATTGGGATTTTCCATGTAAAATATGTCAGTAGTTATACACATAAAACGATCTGATATGGGTGTTACTACAACTGTAGATCGACCTGTGCCTTACCTTCTAAAAGCTATGAAATATACTAATAATAAAACTATCTGCCAGTCTCACTATCTCAAATAAAAGGAAAGAAATTGACAGTTTTTGTGATTTAGTTTTTTAATGTAAAACATGTATAGCCGCGGGTAAAACCGATTGTTGGCGTGGCGACGCATGCCGGGCGACACGTCGCCGTCGTCACGCTATACGATGGTATATATATATACAGTCTATATATGTTTTTTTATTATGTCATATTTAGTTCCTGCCGTAATCTGTTTTTTTTGTGCATATTACTTGTACAAAATAACTTCGATGTTTCACATCTGCCGGGCGTCCCGTGACGGCTCACAATTTTTTATCATTATTCATCCAATCTTAGCAACTAACGCGCGTTTGATAACTTATGTTAATTCTACGATAATTTTCGATCCGAAAACTGGAATTAAGGTGTTAAACTTTATGCCAGCTCTGTTGTGGCAGCCCTACCGCGGTGACATACGTTACGTGACTCTCCGTATGAATATAATGTTTAGAGTTATTTTCCATGCGACGTTTTTATTATTTCTAGCTAACCGAGTGGCCATCAATGTTTCGGGATGGCGGGTTTTACAGTTAAAATTAACTTTATGCTTTTATTTTATTTCCTGCATGATGGTTATTCAAAAGGAGAGGGATATTGGAAATGGATTAGAAGTCCTGATGTATTCAAGTGAAGCTGCGTAGCTTCGTACACAATAATTTTTACAAAAGTGGTCTGCACAAAACTTGTTGTTTGATTTGTTGATGAGCCAGAGAGAGTTAGTTAGAGAGTCAGGCCTCAAATTGAATAACTTATCCTTTTAGCATTCAAGTATTTTATCTCATCCTAATCATTACTTTTGTTATAAATGCGAAACATGGGACATAAGAGACGGCTATACGACATATAGTCCTCCTGACCGATTTTGGCCATAGCGGCCAATCTCAACCGAGACTTGCCATCGGCGCGGGACATGTTATAGTGCACAAGTGTGTGCGCAAACACAGGTTCACTCCCTCTTCCATCACTCTCATATTCCTATGGGACGGCAACCCGAAACGACCGGAGAGAGATCTGGCAAAAGGAAGCGAAGAGCGTTGTCGATCCGATGTAATATGCTGGCTCGTAGGTTTGCACGATGTACTAGAGAAGTGAAACTCGCTCTGTTCAAGGCGTTTTGCCAGTCGTTCTGCACGTGCAGCCTGACGCAGGGGGCTTACAACGTTCTTCGTGTGCAGTACAATAACGCTTTTAGGGTGCTGTTGGGGCTCCCACGGTTTTGTAGCGCATCGGGCACGTTTGCTGAAGGTGATGCAGATAGCTTCCAAGTTATTATGCGGAAAAGAACAGCATCCGTGATGCGAAGGCTTCGGGGGAGCACCAATAGCGTTCTAAAGGTGATAGTGAACAAGCCTCATTGCTCGTTCCAGGGGCACTGGACCAGGATGCACAGCTGCAGGTCTAGTGAAGTGGGAAGCGGACAAAGTTATAGGTATTTGAATTAGTTTTATTTTTGTTTTAGTTTTATATTATTTCAATTGTTGAGATAAGAAAAGTTCACTAACATAGTTTCATAAGTGTTAACAACAATATTAATAGTTTGTGTTCGATCTATAAATAAATAAGAGTATTTAAAAAATCGAACATTAAGAAATTTAGGACCTCATAGTCACGAGTAAGTTACATACCAACTTGCTTTTAACTAAACCAATAGAGTGAACCGAACACCGATTTACTATAAGCGAACGTAAAGTTACCCGAGCTTTCAAATCTACGCAGTTTTTTGTGCACTTTTGTTCAACTAGTTTACTTTGTTGTTCACACCAGTTTTCTATTAATGCGTGAACAGTTTTCGGAATAGTGGGTTAACAGTAACAGTGGTTCCGCACTGCATCGGATCATCCGTGAAAATATAGATATAAAAACTCGGACCGTATTCGGATGTTGCTTTTCGCGCTGCATCCGATCTGAATCCGTGAAAATACGGTTCAAGAGTCTAAAAAACTCGGACCGAATCCGGATATTACTTTCGCACTAATCCGATCTCTGATCCAAATCCACCCCACGCCCCGCCCCGCTGTCGAGCCGCGCGAATATGTCCGATTTGAATCCGAGGTAAATCGAAAGCGTTCATACAAACAGTACTACGGCCAGAGCTGGGCAAAATAAATGCTTTGCTTTAATTAAAATACAAATTACAAGATCTAAGCCAATTACAAAATCTAATTAAAATACAAATTAGAAATACAACATACTTTTAAGTCGTGTATTTAAAATATAAAATACAAAATACAGTATTTTAAACATTTTTATTTAAAATGGAAAATACTAATTACAAACTACTGTCAGGTGTTACGTTAGGCTAGCCTTTTTGCTTACGAGCGCTGTTTTCTGCAGAATGCACCCATTAATAAGATTACTAAATGTATTTATGTTCAAATGTACTTTGAAGACATAAGTATTTGAAATAATAACTACAAATTCCTCAGCGTCCTGTATATCAAATACCAATTACAAATTACATTTTAAGAAGTATTTGAAATACAACTACCAAATACGTATTTGTATTTCAATTACGTATTTTAGTTACAAGTAATTCAAATACCGTTCAATGGCTACTTCGGAACGTATTTTCATGGATCCGAATCGGATGCAGTGCGGAACCGTTCTGACACATACTGACTGATTCTAACTAGATAGAAAGCTATAAATAGAATACGTTCATCAGTACACACACAGTTCGTGGTATGTCTACACTGATTTCTAGAAAACTAGTTAACTACATCGTTATTTAATGGAGTTTGCCTACATCTACATTTATTTTGTAATTCCCACGCGAACATTTCCAGTGAGACATTCTTGGAGAAAAACATCTTTGTACACTGATTAACTTGTGGTTTTTATAAACTTGTCTATACGTGTACCTACCCGTAAAATATCGAATTACAAAAATAAAATCGCATATTAAGCACTTTTCCCGCTGTCGTGTAGACGAATTATTCGATGCCGAATTAGTTTTTCCTCTCCCCTTTTATCCGTCTTAAACATAATTTCTTTATTAACTTGTATCTGGCACCGGAAAATGGAAACACCGTAAGATTGTAAAATATCTCGTGTAATTGCATATATTTTTCTAAGTTAGATACGGATATATTGGAAACTATCTGATTTCGATGGGCTTAATTGTATACAAAACGATTTTTTCATAATATATCGAAATCACAATCTAATCATAATTCATTACAATCTTACGGAGTCTACAAATTTCCGATGACATATCCACTATGTCCCACAGCGAGGCAAAAGCCCCACTTTTCCACACACGTCTGCCATTCCGGGCCATTCTTACTGGTAAGAGCCAAGTTCGTCTCTTCGTCTGCGTCATATGCAACGTGTAACAGAATCAACGCATTACCTGAAAAACGGCCACTGTACTGATCATTAGAATAGAATAGAATTTTATTTTGCAAATATGGGTAGTATACATAGTTGTTACAAATAATTAAATTAAAGGTCAGCCATATTTTACCATTCGGCATGCAAACATTGAGGTACACACTTACATTATATATTAAACATACATTTGATGTCCAGAACAAGCAATGAGTAATCGTTACGTAATCAATATAAATTAAAAAAAATATCAATATCATCACATTATGCAGATGTCAATTAAAAAATGTTTACAATGGCACCAACCACGAAATCATCAGCAAAAAATCAGCTGTTATGTACAAATGTATGGGGCAGTCGATTTTTTATTTCGCGAGATCAGTTTTGGTCCCATAGTGAAAGTTGTTCATAATGATGAGTACAATGACACATTTTAAGGTATTACGTTTATTCTGTTACACTTGTATAAACAAAACATCTTTGTATCAATATGAAACCCCACAAATCACATTCCCATCACAGCAGAATCTTCAATCAAAACAAACCACAAAAGCAAGTCATGTATTCAATTGAAATACCGACCGACTCATGCGCCCTCACTTAAATATAACCTGAGCTCAAACAAAAAAGGGTTACCATCTTAAACGTGGGCCACCCTTACACATAACTCCTTGGCTTAGGAGATAGGCTCGGTACTCCTTGAGGAATACTAATGAGGATGGACTGACGCGGTTGTCGATGAGGGGTCGGCAGATAGGACTGGAAAGATGTAGTGTAAGTCGCTGGACACACAGAAAAAACGTAAGACGCAGACAGGGCGCGGACATATTTCTCTTCCGCGTCCCTTTCATCCAAAATGTATAGAAGCGTCGCGACGCAGAACATATAGAAAATCGTAAAAACATTCAGAAAGGACGAGAGACGAAAGAGGGACGGGCGAGAAGAGGGACTCGCGCGCAGCGTTACCAACCTGTGGTAAATTCCCTAAACTGCGGGGAATCTCAAGTTGATTGGCAGGATGTTGGGAAAATGCGGGGATTTTGAATATCGATAGCCCGGGGCATCCAAGTTTCATACTTTGGTAAGAAATCTAAATACGTGTCTTAAAATTTTTTGTAAAGTTACTAAGGACATTCAATTTCTCGCTTTTTTAATTATCTTAATTGTACCGCATTTAATTTTCGGATTTATTTCGGCAACTTTTTTTCCGTCATCAATGGTAAAATAATATTATGCATCAATGTGTGTGCTTTTGCATTTATTATTTTATTCAATGTTACTCCAAAAAAATACATAAGCAATGCTATTTAATTGTAATATTAAATCGGACGGCTGAATGAAGTTTGATCTCTCGCGGCGCCCAGCGTCGCGTCCGTGCCTCGTCTTTTCTATATGTTTTAAAAAGCCCCGACTGCACCCCGTCTGCGCTTTATCCGCGCCCCGTCCTCGTCTTACGACGTTTCTGTGTATCCAGCGCCTTGGGTTCTTATAGACGAACGCCACGACAGCAACCGACGAACGACGAACCCTTAAATGGAAAAATTTCCGCACTGATAATAAGATTTTCCTATAGTTATGATCGACACCTAACTTTTTGTTTTCAAAGATTTTTTACTTTATACGTATCTCCTTCTCTATATCATCCATCCAAAGGATGTCTGTGAAATATCGGTTTTAGTCATACACCACCCATTATTACGTCCTTTCCATGCTCTCCATCCAGCCAATACTTTTCTTCGAGTAAAAATGAAGAGGCCAATTTTTTTATAATGTACTTAAATCGAGCTCTCGATTAATTAATGACTGATTGAATATATGTGCAGGTGTAATAGTGTGTATTGTAGTGCAGAAAGTAATTGAAATGAAATAAATAAATATCATGAATTCATGAGACTTTTCGGTATGTTGCGTAATCCTAACTTCCTAACTAATATTATAAATCGAATGTGAGTTAGTTTGTTACTCTTTCATGACTCAATCACCGAACCTATTTTGAATAATTTTGGCACAGAGATTTTTGTGAAAAGTTCGAGGCCGCGGAAAAAAACTAGTTTATCATAACAGCTTGAGTTTTTGAAGCTAAAAATATTCATCATATCTATAAATCTCAACATCTGTACTATATTCATATTATCTTCTCAAAACTCCATCAAAACCAAGGGGTCACGTTTTATATAAACTTATCTAGTTTTAAAACGAGTTTTGTAAGAAATAAAACGGTTTATTTTACTTGTCCTCTGAGATACAGCTTGAGGAGCTGAAGTCTGTGATTCGAAACAAAAAGAGAAGCGTTTACTTCACTTTCAGGAAAATTAATCGTGTTTCGTAAAGTAACCATAGACACTACGAGTCTTGTTAACTTCTCAAAAGGAAAAGGCAGTAATATTGTAGGTGGTCGATTGATGGAACACGTATTAGAGACAATAAAATGGGGGCAATAGTTTGATCTGCAATTATGCTTGTACGAACACGCGGAGTGATTTTTATTTAAAGCTGTCGCTCAGAAACTCTGCACACAGGCGGGAGGCGCCAAAGCGACAATAATGCAAACAGAATAGATGGGCCAGAGTCGTTACGCACGGGAGCCAGAGAACGGGCGTCGTCGCCGAAGAAGGCCCAGGAAACGCTAGCGTGACGACTGAGAAGCGTTCATGACGGATTGGTTGGAGAAGGCAAAACACCATAAAGAGTGTAAGGCTATGGAGGAGGCCTTTGACCAGCAGTAGGAAATATGGGTTGTTCAAAAAAAATATGATCTGTAAAACAAATTCTATCCCATCATCGCATCGTCGCACCCGTCTACGAGAGCTTGAATACCACAATACTGCTACGCCGTAGCTACGCAGCTACGCGTGTAGCTTCGCGCTACGACGCTACGCGGTTACCCGATCAAATATTGTTACATAGGAAAACTAACGCGCTGCGATGTGCAGACATGTCGAATGACCGCGATACCATACACGAGTTTCACGCTGAAATAAACTGAAACACGATGTGAAACATGGAGATACTCGTATTTATCGAAAATACCACCAACCACAATGTCGTCCAATAATTATGTTTTACTAGCAACTCGCCCCGCTTCTAAAACGGTAACGGAGCATACATTTTAAGCTCCTAATTGACAACAATTTACACAAAACCGTTTGAAAACCTATTCAGTAGATTTTGACACACATAGACAGACAGACGTAGCGAGGGTACTTTCTGCTAGGGTTGCGGAATTTGTTCGAAAGAGTCAAAGCGGCCCCGGAACGCAAAGGGCTTCAGAAGGAACACGGATAGGAGGAAGTAAGTCAGTAAGAGTCTGACATTCCCTTCCGCTCCTTAAAAAAAAAGCGGGGGTACTTTGTCTTCGTACTATGTAGTAATGATGGCATGCGCGTGCAGTAGGCTACAGTAAGGGTAGGCCAGCCCATACATAATGCCCAAAAAATTGTTTTCGTCCTCTTCCAAAGTAGACGAAAATTCGCATCGTCACTATCGTGATTTCAACCCTGAATAAAGTGGTAAGTTTTTTTTTTGGGCATTATGTATGGGCTGGTCTGCCCTTACTGTAGCATACTGCACGCCCATGAATGATGGCTGAAGCACAAAATTATCCAAGCTTATAATAATATTATTTACAAGAATATCCCATATGTTCTTGCCTCGCCCCTTTGAAATCTCATTGGAATTCAAAAAATTCTCATCGAAAAGTATCGATAAGGTTACGAATTGAATATTCCGAAGGCAAGTTAGTGAAGAAACTATAAAACACTTTTGTAGGTGTATGAAAAAGAAATAAAATAAGCACACATTACGTATTTCAGTCCGAAAAAGGTGACATCGAAAACATATCGGAAATTATTTTCACACGAAATATTTCAACGAGCGACTCGTTCATGTTGATATTTTTAATTGTTGCGAAATTCATACGACTCGACTCGATTGCTTAACTCAAAGCAAATCGTGAACATGGCACAACCTATGTAACTCTATTTTTAAGTAAAAACATACATGTAGGTACATTAACTCGTGAACGCATGACTCGCCCCTTTTTTAAAAGAACAGAAAATATATAAAAATATAGTAAAACATTTGCTGTCCTTAAAAGCAGAAGATTTTTTTATGTGCCATCAACAGAGATCGGAATAGGTTCACTATATTTACCTAATGTTCGTGGAAGTAAGTAACATAGAGTTGATAATACCTCCTGTAAAATCCCGGAATCATAAATGGAATCATGACAATTAAATCCGGGATTTTAAAAACATGAACTGGACTTTGAGTATAGTTACAAATTATTGATTTGAAGAATCAAAAGAAGAAAGAGTTGTGCGAAAACAATACTGTGTAATATAACAGTTTTAGTACGTACGGAACTCTAAAAACATAATAAGATTCTTCAATATAATAATTTTGTGCAAATGTATTCAAAGCACAATAAGTAATTTGCAATTTCTTAAATCCCGGGATACAATCGTGATGTTTATGATTCCGGGATTTTAGAAGCGGTATTATCAACCCTATGTTAGCTACTTCCACGAACATTAGGTAAATATAGTCTACCTATTCCGATCTCTGGTCATCAATCATCAAATGAATCTTCCTGCTGTGGGCGGAGCGGGAGATTGTCAGGCTCTTAGTGACTTGAACTCACCCGTGTTCCTTCTTCTTCTTCTTTTGCGTTCAAGGGCCGCGGTAACTCTTTCGAACAATTTCGCAACCTTGGCAGACGCATATCCTAAAGGTCGTACATACTCAAAGGTCTAAAATTTAAAAAAAAAATCTATGTGATAACGGCCTATGAACCGTCCTATTGAGAAATAAAAAATAATTTAGGTTTTCACAGACTGTAGCTGGTTCCTAACAATTCCTCCAATAAATCATTTTCTTGAGTTTTCTTTCTTCCCAAAAATAATTCACACAAAAACTCGTACCCTTGTACCAATTTCCTAATACATTTGCGGAGATTTCCCCGCAAGAATGTAATCTCAGCCGGATATCTGTAATATGACGGTCGCATAGCTCGCAGCCTCCGCGTCAATCCGATCTTGGCAGCCTATTGAATCTTTGAACAGAAGAATATTGTCTAGACTTACATACATATGTATATGTTGAATATCTCAAAGCATATCTTGATATGTTGCGAATTTTTGTTTGTCAATCTTGTGGTGGGTAAAAACGTATAATATGACTTCTCTCTTCATTGGCTGCATTTGAATTTCAAGGTATTTTGTGAGGACGCCATATTATAGAGTTTTATTTTAAATGTTTTTTAAGCGTTTAAATAGTTTATTATGTATATTTTTCCCCTATAAATAAAGTATTTGTGGTTCTGAGTGCTGCGCGACTTATGCCCGGTTTCTGAGGTTTTTATCGGTCGTTTATCGGTCCGTTAACCACTAAGCAACCAATGGCGTTATGACAAATAGCGTAAACGGACAGATAAACGACCGATAAAAACCTCAGAAACCGGGCATTAATGAAGCACAGTCACTGTCAGATTGTACTGTAGAAAATAAATATTAATATACTTAATTCAGAATATAATTTAATTGCTAAATATGAAGCATTTTATCGATTTACTAAAAAAATAGAAAAAGGTATCTATAATTTGTTAGTAGTATTTATTTTAAAGACGTACGTAAAGTGGTATTAATTTTGAAATGGTTGGAGAACGGTAAGTTTACCGACATGGACGAAATATAAAAGTATAAAGTTTATTATAATTTAAAATTTTAAGTCAAACCGAAGTTATCGTAGATCAAAGTGGCCCATTTAATAAAACGGCAATTTTATTAGGTCGACCTCAACTTTAGTTTATTTCTTACTAGTGGACCGCCCCGGCTTCGCCCGGATATTAATGTTTTTTCATAATATTCTTTCATAAGAACCTTCTCCTAATAATAACAAACACAACAAAAAAAGAATTAGCGAAATTGGTCCAGCCGTTCTCGAGTTTTGCGCTTAGCAACACATTTAGAGATTATTTTTTATTATATAGAAGATAGATAGAAGATATAGTTGATATTGCAGTTTACATCACACAAACTGAAAAGCTTAGCAACATGTTCCCGTGTTCCGCATTCGAATTTAAAAAAGTGTTTGTTTGAATTTGGAATACGCGTGTTGGTAACCTGACGTCACAAACTACCCGCAGATTGTAGTGTTCCCACTCCCTTTCCGTTGACGAATTGAATTCGTTTTTCGGGTTCCGTAGCTCAGGGTATCAACGCGACCCTATTACTATAGTAGGCGCCAGATAAATGTGGAATAAAGTATATTGACCTTTCCCTAATAACTGCTCATAGGTACCTGAACAATTAAATATGAATCGTTTTTCATTATTAGACAATGTTAAGGATCACGAGAGATTATGATTCGGGACAGTTTTGTGTCATTAATTCCGTTTTTCAAATTAACAATGTCAATAAATGTAGGTGGGTCAATGACCGATATTCCACGATTATCTGGCGCCTACTATAAGTCTCCGCTGTTTTTCCGTCCATCTATCTATAAGCGGTCCGTATCTCATGAACCCTTACAGGTGGAAAGTTGAAATTTTCAGTGTTTATTTTTATTGCCACTATATTAACAAACAAAAATATAAAAATCTAACATACAAGAAACGTGTTTTAGAATTCCGTAGGAATTAATATACCCCTTATGAACTCGCATACGGTACTATGATGTGCCAACACCATCATGATTCAATTTTGAATCTTATTTTTATTTATTGTACACCTACTACAGTATAGTCTTTATAACCCAAAGGTTGACTGGTAGAGAATGCCTTGATGCATTAAGTCCGCCCATGTACCACTATTGTACATAAAGTTTAAATAAATAAATAAATGATTCCGTTGTGAACTAGGGATAGTGCTATCCGTCTATTTCTGGAGAGAGACAGAGCTATGGTTCCGTCTCCCTCCTACACCGGAATCATCATAGTTTGAAGATAGTCATAGTAAGGCGGCTGTATGTCTGTCAGAGGGTGGTTCAAACTTTTCAACATGTTAAACTTACTAAGTAGTAACAGTACGTACCTTTTTTTTTTGATC
Organism: Mamestra brassicae; assembly: GCA_905163435.1. NCBI lineage: Eukaryota > Metazoa > Arthropoda > Insecta > Lepidoptera > Noctuidae > Mamestra > Mamestra brassicae. The sequence continues at coordinate 18,838,993 of LR990997.1, read as the reverse complement.
TCGGGGGGAAATCCTCATGGATGTCCTCCGGAGATCCAACCACCCCGGTGTCCCATCTTCAACCTACGCCGGGGATCGCGGGAACGGATGCGACTTCCGTAATCCCCGGCTGGTGCCGGCCCGCCCCCGTGGGCCACCTCGCGTCAGCGGGGAGAGTACCTAAGTGAACTCCGAAGTTTACTTAGGTAGGTACTGTTACTAGTAAATACTTTCTATCGCTGAGCATCTCTTCCGCATGACACGAAATTTGTCCTTTTACTCTGCTGACACTTGTGTGTGTGTGCCCCTGGCTTCACTTGTGTTAAAGTAACCCATAATCCTATTCAGGGTCCAATTTCTGTACCAAAATTCATCACAGAGATTCAGCGAAGCATAACAATCAAACTTACTTTCCCTTTATCATATTACTTCTTGGATAGCTAGGGTAGAACTGACCTCTTCCTTGATTCAAACACCATCGATGAGGTTCAGAAGAAAACATAAAGTGGATTCAGCAAGCTGAAATATTAACTTACAGCAGACAATACTCTTTGTAAGTTTATATTTGAGCTTGCTGAATATCTTCCTACTATATTTTTCTAAATAAACTATTTGATCTGCCTACGGATCCCTGCATTTGCGTGGTTCAACACAACTTGGCAGAGCTTTGCGTATTTGTTTTGCGTACCGCAGCTGACAAATAAAACGAATCGCACTGCGGCGTAGTTTTATATCCTAGCTCAGTTTATTAAAACATTTTGATGCTAAATAAGTGATTGGTAATTTTGAATGTATTATCTGTAACACATTGTAATAAACATTGAGGAGCTCGTGGCTAAATAATAACAGCCGCTCGAGTTGATCTTCATGGTTAAGCAACGCTTGCCGAGGTCGGTCTGCGGATGGGGTGACTATCTTAACATACCGCGACTTCACCGTGCCTCGGACAGCACGTTACGCTGTCCCGGCTGTCATTTGTAGATCTTTGGGAGTTGTTACGGATTGTCAGAAGCCAGTAAATCTGACAACAGTCTTGAGATTCAGTACCGTGCTGCCCAGTTACTGGGTTGTGGCGGTCTAGTAGGCAGTCACTCCACGTAAAATACTGGTATTCAGCTGAATTCGGTTTGACTGGAAGACAACCTCAATACCTATAGTTGGAAAAGGCTAGGCAGATGAAATCTTCATAAACATAACTTTACGCATGGAATCTGTGAATTGTTAGGTATTTATAAAGTAGGTACCTAGATACAGTAATATCATCAGTCTGTGAAACCCCGGTTTCTGAAATTAAATTATCGACCTATAAATGTTGCACTTCACTTGGCGTCTTTCGCAAAAGATTCGCGTTACTTAGATAATAGAAAATATATCCTAGTCATCGAGATAATGGTCATTTTAACCAATAAGTATGGTAAATATTTGCGCAAATACGCCAAGTGAAGAGTTACCATAACAAATCAAACGCAAGTCAAGTGATGCTGTTGCAAACTTATTCAACCAATACCACAGATAAATAACGCAAGCTTTACAATTTGCCACAGTAATGTTGTGATCATTTTCGTTGAAGAAACTGGGCCTTAGTTTTCTAACAGATATTTTATTTTAAAAGAAATTGCTCTTTTAGATCGGCAAAGGGATTTGATCATTTTTCTATAGGAGCTGGAGTAGCCCCCTCCCCCCCCCCCGCCGCCATTTTAGGGGCACCTGTTCCCATCATTTTTTGTTTCTTTAAGTGTCCTATTCATATATAGGTAAACGTTGCTTCGTGCGCTGCAACTTTGAAAAAAAAAAAATAATGACGTCGGGCTATGCCACAAAGGTTTTATAGGATAAATGATTACAATATATCTTGGGAGATTGTAAACTCTCGATAAATTGTCAAATTAACATTTGCTGCCAGCCTTGTTTCCAGGTTTACTATCATACGAAAACGGATAAATTGTAGACTTCTGCTCTGATTGGTCGCCATTTTAGGTACCTATGTCAGTCCCCAATTTTTCGGAATTACATCGAGAGATTATAGACTATCAAATTATGATACGTAAAAAAGTATTCCAAATGTTCAGTTGACAATGTATCGAGAGTTTATAAAATACTTTCATGTAAGAGAATTCAAGGAAATGTAACCGACGTTTAGTCGCAATACCTTAGAGACCGGTGAGCGGGTCGAGCGCCCGGAGCGACGCGCCGGGGAACTAACGTTGTCTGACATGCAGACTCGCTACGGCAGCTTGTCTAAAAGTAGGTTATGTTTTTAGTTTTTGACACGGATAGGACTGTGCCGAGTCTTAAATTGTGTGGCTTAAAGTTATCTTAATCAAAATAACTAACTTGAATTCTCTTATCGGAATAGTCAATCAACTTTTAATTTTTAATGTAGGGGAGTGATGAAAACAGGTATGATTGCTTTGTGGGACTAGTGATGGGAAACGCGACTGCCAAACGTGGGAGTTCTGATTCGATCTGACTACGACAAATGTAGGATTTTACAATAAATTAAAAATCTCAATAGCGAAAGTTTTGGATTTATTTACTCGTCACACTTTGGAACTGATCCTAAATTAGCCTTTTTTAAATATGGGAAATCATCAAATGAGTTCTTCCGCTCTGTGTGGAGCGTAAGGGTGTGTCAGACTCTTACTGACTAAAACCCATCCGTGTTCCTTCTAAAGCCCTTTGCGTTCCAGGGCCGCGGTGACTCATTCGAACAAATTCCGCTACCCTGGTAGAGGTCCTAAATTACCCTACGTTTTTCGTTTTTTCGTTTAACGTTTTTCGAAAATATCCGAGGGTCGGTTTTTCTCAATGTAATAATGCTTTGCTTCTGTCTGCCAACCCTTTCGAAGAACGCAGGCATGTCGGTGCGTGAGAGCGTTTGTAACAGTTTTGTCCTCGACAGAAAGTCAAGATTGCAGAACAATAATTACGTACCTACCTGCCTAAACTCACCACAACTAGTATTTCTCCAGTATTCTACCGTACCTACTACCAGCCTATCAGCTCCATCAACTGCTTATAGAGCTACTTGATAACCAGCCATAAGCCGACCTTTCGCCCAAAACCCGGCCATATAAGGGACCCACAATTTGCAACCCTCTTTTATAAACTACAAAATGCAACAGGATAATATTCTTTTGTAGTAATAGTCCCACATGTATGTAGCTATACCATGTTTGTATGTTGGGTATCGTCCATCAGACATAGAGAATGGACTGAGCTTCCCGGATCCAGGTAAGTGGGTATATAGATAGGGGGCGGAGAGAGATTAAGCGATCATGCCGGGATCAAGCCAGCATGATCGCTAAATGACTTCTTCCGCTCTGGGTGGAGCGGAAAGGCGTGTCAGACTCTTACTGACTAAAACCCATCCGTGTTCCTTCTAACGCCCTTTACGTTCCAGGGCCGCAGTGACTCTTTCGAACAAATTCCGCAACCCTGGCAGGCTCTGGCCCTAGCGGGCCCCGTCTTCTATGCTGACATCTTTTTGAGGCGCTCGTGAAACACAACGCCACATCGACCCGGGCCTGGTGGTGATCGGACAGCGAGCCACCCAACGCTCGCCGTCCAGCATGTCACAGTCTTGCAGTGTCATCTTTGTCAGTGTAACCTACAGAAAAGAGGAAAATATAGACCGCACAGTCGTCTCTTTTTACAGAATAGTAAATTGTGTAAGTTTTTTTTTTTTTGGAATTTAAATCCGCTGTTGGAGGCCCTGTTAATCAATTTGCCAGCAGACTATCTTCTAACAGAACTATATGGAGAAAAATCATGAGGTGAGTTAAAACGACACCAGCGATTGGACGGAATTCATCCGCGACCACGAAGAAGAAGCAGTTTACTATTTATGTGTAACAGATCCATATTTTTGTTAGTAGTTTTACTTAAAACTGTATTAGTAACCGAAATTAAATACACTTACACACTATGTAAAGACAATTTTAAATTAAATGAATAACAGATAAGTGAATTAAACTGAATTAAAAATAAATTAAGGCACAACCACATTTAAAAATCTTTCATTTAAAAATGCTCAGTCCATTCTCTTTGTCTACGATATCGTCAGATCATGGGATAGTCCCCTGCGAGGTCGTCGGGTCGACCAAGCGCCGATAGCTAAGGGAATTCCTGAATTCTTTTGTTTTATCAACTTTCATAAATGTATTCATGAAATATCTCCGCAGTTTGTCGACTTGCCGTTTCACCTTTTGGGCTTTTGTATTTCGAGGTCACAGGTCGAATACAGGTGATGTCATGAAACTGTCTTCCTCTTTTTCAATTGTGAAGGTTTATTTATTTTATTTATTTAGGTTAGCCAACAATTATTTACACATTACATTGCATTTAAAAGTACACGATATGCATTTATAAGTGCAACAATTACTTACAGGCTTACACCTCATGCACTATTATATTTATATTATACATTTCTATTATTACATTTATTGTGATTGATAAAAACAAAGCATAAAACTTTTGAATTACTTAACAAATAAATCAAAATCAAAATTTGTGTATTAAATTAAAAATGATTATAGGTACCTTCTAATTGGTAATATAATAACATAACAGATAAATATATTGAACTAAACTAAGATTAATATTTGGTTTACATTAGAAACCAAAGTTTGAAAGTAGATATACTCTTTTTTTAATGTATTAGGTTTAATAGATTATAACCAGAGATCGGAATAGGTACCTAATGTTCGTGGAAGTAAGTAACATAGAGTTGATAATACCTCCTCTAAAATCCCGGAATCATAAATGGAATCATGACAATTAAAATATCTCTGATTATAACCCATACACATGATGACATGAATTAATGAATACCTACTTAGGTAAGTAAGTATAATTTAATACGCATTACGTACATACATACATAGGTAATCGGATGGTATAAAGAGTAGACAAATGGAATGAGAGCTATCGCGTTTTAATTCGTCGCTAGAGGCGTTAGTGTAGCGTGAGGTCTTCGAAATGTAAAATTACTCTGTTGGTTTAGCTTTTAACGCAAATTTATATACTAATGTTGTGCTTTTTGCGAATATTCTACGAAAACCGCCTAACTATGGCAGATTAAGTTACGGTTCTACCGACCACTGCATTGAGGACTGCACCTTTACATGGCATTTTCTGCCGGAAATATGTGTAGGCCTCAGAATACAGAACAAACAAGAAAGAGTGTTTTATCACATTTGTACGCAACGCATTGTGTCCAAAATGGCTCCCGCCCGCGCCTCACTCATCCGCGCAGTGTTAACAGCGCACCATGAAATTACTCTCTTTTAAGGTAAAATGAAAATTTTATGTAGGTATGTACGATTAAGTCATTTGATAATAAAATTTAACAATCAATCAATAAATCTTCCTTTTAAAAAATAAAAAGATTGTAGAAAGTTATTTAAAAAGTTGGGTAATTTTTTCGGTTATTCTGTGGCAACACTTACCTACGAAATGGACGCGTGATTGCCATTTAAATATAAGTTCATTTAATAAATTCGTATGCCCGGTAGGTAGCATTTTTGCAAGTGGGAACGACACACGACGACATAATTATTTAAAAACTGACAACTGCAACTAGGTGTAAACAGTATGCGCGTCCGAAGCTATTTGAATAGTGTATTATCTATGCGTGCGTCGATCTTTGACTAATTGACAATTTAACGAAACACGCCATTCCGGCGTGGTTTACACCGCCTCACATTTGAGCGCGTTGATGGTTTCTGGTTTGTTCTGTATTCTGAGGTGTATGTATGTCCTTATTTCACGAACCAATGGGCTGATTTAGTTGTGTCAATTTATCAAATTTCATTTAAACCTGTGTTGAATTGGTGGTAAAAGTAGGAAAGACCGACAAAGAATAATAAATGACAGCCGTGAAATAAGCAACATGGCGTCGGTAATTTAATTACATTTGTCTTTGTACCGTCGCCGTTGAATATTAAATAAGCGAGCCTTATAACGTTAACCATGACTCGTTGGATTAATTAAAGCAGCTTCCAGATTGGTTGAAGTTACCTTTAGAAAGGCACCTTTTCTGGCATTTGTCTTATTTAGGTGTTTTTTTAAGGGTCCGCAGCCAACAAGGAACCCTTATAGTTTCGCAACGTCCGTCTGTCTGTCTCCGCGGTTTAGCTCAGAGGCACTTAGCACTAGAAAGTTGGAATTTGGTATGCGGACATATACAAACGTATAATCCGTCCGACAACTGGTAAAATAAAATCTTTAGAAAAAAATGTTTAGGTAAAAAGTGGCGATGATTTTTTTATCGTCTATCTCTTAGGGTGTCGTTAGAAAGGTCGTTTAAAAAAGTTTAAAAAATATTAAGGGTGTGCTAAAACCAATTTATCCATCCAAGGATCCATTTGCGAAATATTAAGGTTTAAAATGCTAATTTTTGTTGGTCAAGTGTTCCCCCTCCCCCTCTGCGAGCTAAACGGTTGTAAAAATGCTGGTTTGAAAAAAAAAATCTAATACAATCGACCACATAAATCGACTAAAAAGTTCCAAACAAATTACTTTTCAAGCAATCTGATGCAGTTGGTGACTTCCAATCTGTGATTAAACTAAATTAAATGCCACCAACTGTAACAAACTGCTTGAAAAGTCATTAATTCGGAACTTTTTAATCGTTTTCTGTGGTCGATTTTCTTGAAAAACTTTTTTATATTTTTTTCTTAGTGTATATTAGCTACCAAACATCACCCTTAAATATGACCACGGACTTCTGGAACATCCTGTATTACGAATTTAAAGGAAAAATTATCACAGCTAAGTAGCTTTATAAGTTAACAAGTAATAGTCGACCAACATATAAAATGTACTTGGCAATAGTGACGTGCACCTACGGAACCCTAACCTTCGTATGGCCCGACACGCACTTGTTTTTTATTGAAAGGCTTGCGTTTGAATGTATGTCACCGGATGGAAACCGACAACGGAGCACGCTTGCCTTGAACTAACCTGGGGGGCTACTCTCTAAGCCCGAAGTCCGTAGTTTCGGGCTTAGTTGCGGGCGTATTCTATTCCGTATCACCTAACCACTAAGAATTAATGACATTCTTAGTTCGGGTTCGGAACTAATCGTAAGTCCGTAGCCCACAACTCAGCCCGAAACTACGGACTTCGGGACTATAGAGTAGCCTCCCTGTTCACTCTTGACTTAAAGGCCCCAGGTTGTAGATGTCTCCCAGTTTTAGTGAAAAGACGCGTAGGTAAAAATTAGTTATATTACCTAACTAACAACTGGCAAAATCTGATAGACCAGAGGGTACAAAGCACCTGAGCTCGATTCTGCTTTAGGAACTACCCCACGAAGAACTCGCGGTAATTAGCATTCAAATACCTACTCAAAATGTAAGTATTCACACCATTTGTTACCCCTGGCTACTTGGCTAGCGGGGCTTGGGGATCTTGGTGTACATAATGTAATAGTAATGTAGGAATAATATAGGTTGGGTTCATCCTACCTTCTCTCCAGTGAGATGGTTCCTTACTGATGGTTGGCGGTACCGAACATAATGAACCTTTAATTCATTCCAAAAACTATTCACAACTCCTATCATAAAACACATTCACTCACTCAGATAGTTATCACATCGTTTTTTTCGGCTTATACAAATAACAAAAAGTACGGTTTACGTATGTAAATACTATGTTATCTATACTTACTTCTATATTATATAATATGTCGGAGTTGGTTATCAATTACAAATGTGGGTAGTTGGCAAACTATGCAAAAAAAAAAATTCTATTTTTCTTATTGTTAATTTAGAAAGAAAGAAAGAAAGAAAAATGTTTATTTGGGACTCGCACAAGACTAACAAACCAGTATAATAAAATTAAAACTAAACAGTATAATAATAGTACATTGTTCACCGAGAGGAGAAAGTGACCGATTACCGTCGAGGGTGTCGTTTGAAGCCCGAGCCGTAGGCGAGGGCTTTAAAACACCCAAGATCGGGAATCGCAGTTTCTCTCGAGTGATACATAGTGCTTTATACTACACCTAGAAGGAAAATAAAAAACGAAATCTTTACTAATTGAAATTTATATTGAAATTGTTGCAGTTAAAACTGAATCCTCAAACAACATACAAATTGGAAATGGCGCCAATGGCGTCTGCAATTTTCACATGTTCTTTTTTCAAATTGTTTATCCTGCCGCCGCAGGGTCGCACTGCCAGCCCGACACCATCCAACACACAGCTAGTGGCCAGTGTCATTTTGGAAACTTGGAGATAAAAACTCACTGTAAAAACTTTTTGGCTTTTGATATTTAGGTTACCGGCGCATAGTCTTACCCAAAATTAAAAAAGAAAAACCACGTAAGAAATGGATTTTCATACACTTTTCTCTCCCGCTCAGATGCGTTTTCTCCCCGCATATTTGTTCGATATGCAATGACGTACTTTCTACCGTAAATTTGATAAAGTATCAAGGTACTTTCCAAGCAGGTGTAGTATAAAATAATTATCTGTGCGAGGCCAAAATGGTCCCTACCTCAGCTTATGCTGCGATATCTAAAAAATAAATAACGCAGCGCTGGTATTCTGATAGGGCCAGTCAATTTAAGTGATTGTTACTATTAAATATTGTGTAATAAATCAAAAAATGATTGTTGGCACAAATTGATTTTTGGCAACTTATTTCAATAATAGTGACCGTTGGACTTCTTCGTAGAAGTCCAAATTGTCCAATCAGTAGGGACAAATGACATGTTATTTTGGTTTTAAAACGATTTACTTCGTTAAACCACTACCTACTTATTGTTAATTTACTATAATTATTCTTGTACAATTTTATTAATTTACAATGTAAATCTTACTAGATTTAGCTTATTTTAGTGTTTCGTATTAAGTAAACACGTGACGTACTTCCGTACGCCAGCGGACCTAAAATAAAGGATCTAAATCTTAACAACTATTATAAAGAGGAAAGATTTATTTGTTTGTTTGGTTGATACGATTTGGCTCAAAAACCGCTCAACCGATTTTTGTTCTAATTATTCAATCAAAACCCGAGTGGATTGGAATAGTGGTGATTTTGGTATCAGACTTTTCGTTTAAAAGCTACGACGGGTATAAAAATGCTCTAAGAAAAATGTTGCGATTTGAGCGAACTGCCCTACGGTTTAGTCTTTAATAAGTAATTTACACATTTACATTTATGTAAACTAATAAAAAATATTGAATCAAGAAGAATAATATATGTTCATTAAGGAAGGCTTCAAGCCACGGGAGCAGGGCTATAACAGCAAACGCACATCCGCGTTTGCCGTTAAAATAAAATATAATAAGCTAATATTTGTAAAAGCTCCACGCGGACGAAGTCGCGGGCATCCGTACCCTATAGAGAGGATAGACGGGAGATGAAGTTCGTCAAATACCTAGTAAACCAGAGCGCAAGTCGCGGGCCAAGTGCTAGTCTAATTATATGTATCGCTGTACCGAGTGTGTCGCTACACTGCCAATGTTTATTAGAATTCAAAGATCATTAAGTACTTACTAAAAAAAACCAAATTCTAATATATTTCAGTATCGTTTGTAATATCGGAATTGTTGTGATCAAAACAGGAAAGCGAAAAAATATATATAATTTTAGCGCACATTTATTAAGCGCGCGCGCATAATAAATGCGCTACTTCCCAACGCCCAACCAAAGTCCTAGATGAAGATCAAGTTCTTAAATTAAAGTTCTCAATAGCTATTTCAATTGTTTAATTTTTTCTAGTTAAAATACTAGCCCTAGGTACATTTCCATAATAATCAATAATTATTATGCATTGTGTATACCATTTTTAAACAACGAAGTATCGAACTCCGGAATTCCAAAACTGTACTGCTTAATATTGAAACCCAGTTGCAGAATTGCAGAATTGCAGAAATGCTCATATACTCAAGCACTACTTTTGCTTTGAAGGGTTTTATAGGTAGGTACCTAAGTGAAAATGCCATTAATTCCTTTTCCAGAAATATTGACATCTTTACGAGTAGGTACCTATTACCAGCTCGCAAATGCAATGCTCGAAAGGAAGATATTATGACAAGTTATAAGTCAAAGACAAATTCAAGCTAAAATGGTCTTTATTATAATCAATCATACATAATCACGAATTCTTAGCATAAATAGCCAATACGAAAAGACCTCGATCAATAAAATATAGGTAACGCTACATTTATGAGGTATTTATTAATTAACAACTTCTACAATAAAATATTTAATCGAATTCGACTTATTACAATATAATTATCAAGTAAATGATTGCTTATTTTGGTGTAAACTGTTATAATAATCACAAATGTTCAATACCTATGTAAAATCTTAATGTGCGAATTTGTTATATTTGTCATTAATTTATTGGGATCATTAATATCATGTTGTGGATTATATTATAAATATCAAATGGCTAGAGCTATTCTTAGAGTTGTTTAATAAAACTGTATCTGAATTATAAGTCTTTAATATAACAACCGTCTTTGGTTCTACGTTGTGCCGATATTCTAGAGAGTGCAAAAAATACTATGGAAGAACTTTATAAGAGTTATTTTCATTTAAAATTACATTATTGCGCTTAACTTTCTCTCTGACGAATTATATCGAAAATATCTAATGTAAATTGTCACGAAAATTATTTGAGTCCTACAACTATCTGTCTATAATGGCTTGGCAATCTTGCTTTCTTCAAACACCAATCATCTACTAGTCAATACTACGATACAACTAGCTAGCTATACTTAATAATAAGTATTTGTTTGGTTTCTTCGATACTCATTAGGATTTCTCATTTTATTATCACAATTTTATTTTTAGACATGTTTAAGATTCAAGACAGTAATTATAGCTATTACAGAATGCAGACAGGTAATTTAATGATCATAATTTTAAACAGGGAATTCAAAATTCTACAATTTTAACTGACACAAAATACTCATTTTCACACTGAAGAAGGATATAAAGGACGATTATTAAATTAAATTTGATAAAAATTCACTGATGTTTTAAAATAGTACTTATCTGAAACTAAAACAAAATGTAGAAAAAGTAAAAGAGAAGTAAAGGAGGCAAGCTAGAAGTGAAAAAGAAAAATAAAACAAAAATGAAACAAATTCAAAAAAAGAATTTTACTAACATACACACGACAGAGCACATCAGATATATACATAATACATTTGTTTGTATACCCGTTTAGTACAATCACTTGACATGTCGACCACCATATGCGAGCGAAACGAAACACGTTAAATTATTGGTATTATTAGAACTACTTAAATAAACATACACACTGATAGTTTTAGGGAACACGTTTTTGTTTTATATTTCCTACTTACTAATAAAAAGATACAAGTCCATGCGTCACTTTAGATGGGATGATGATGTAATTGCTACTTTGTTTAGTATAAGATCGAGTTCAAAATGTCAAACGGATGATTGGCAGTTGTGTGGTTTATGAGATAACGCAGTTACGAGTTTGACAAGCATTTCTTAGACATTTTCATAACACAACCATTCCCACCGCAAACGGGGCCACAAACTGTAATTCCAAATATATATTACGATGACGAAATATTTCAACCATGCAAGCTGTTTCAAAAAACCAAGAGAAGAATGAATTATATCTAGAACAAACTTTCGCACATACTAAATAAATATATTTTGGCAAGAGCTTACCGACTTTCATGAAATACTTATAAAATTAAATTGTAAATTGATTTCATAATTAATAATTAGTAATAATTTTCATTCGAATTGTTTTGTCATGATATTAAAAAGTATGATATTAATAATAAGATTTGAATACTATTATTTAGTAACGACGGAAAGTTATGGCTCCAAGTTTTAAATACTGCATTTTCTCGTTTCGATCAATAATTTATTTATTCATAGTATTTTACAACTAGAGAATTAAAAACTAGAGGTTAAAGGTCATTTTTCGAGTTCTGGAACTATCGATGCGAGAAAACACAGCAGTAAATATCTTAATTAATATTATTAAAGATGGATAATAAAAGTGTAGCACGGAAATACTAAGATTATTTATTTGTGTCTTTTAAATAGCACTACATTATCATACAAAAGTTACTGGTCTTATAAAGGCATCTGGTAAGTTTCATAAACCTGCGGTCTTAATTTGAAAATATTAAATGTATTACAGTCGCGATTCAGCGTTCAAGGCATTAATTCTAATATAACACCTAAGACTACACAAAATGCAACAAAGCTACATTATAACATTTTTTTGGTACTCTATTTGTTTAATTTTTTCCTCGAATCATAACTTACACACTACGATCATTCTATTATAAATATCCGTACTTCAAGGTATTCGTTCTTCATTTATTCGACAGCATACAGATAATAATGATGTTTTATATAATTTTACGGCTTGAGGATATATTATTCTTAAAGTTATTATATTTTTATTTAATCACATTAGTTTTCAGAACTTGTATTTTGAAAATATTTGCTAATACCATACTATATCGCACAAATAACGGAGACTTACTTTTCGCATAAACTGAACAGTCAACACCTTTGCCAACCATAGACTCCAAAGAGTGTAGTAGCAAAGGAGTTTACTATTCAGCCTTTATGTTCTAATAAACTACAGGAAGATCTATATTTTTTGATTTTTATACATGAGCAGTCTTTGGTGATACATTTTTAAAGTTTCTAATTTCCTTGTTGACTTTCAATTTTATTATAAAGCTGGATGAATATTAAATCTTGATATTGAAATTTAAACTTGAATATTAAACTTGATTGATGGAGTAGCATAGAAAAATGCTAATAAAAATGTTTTTTTTTATTCTGTTGATTCAAAGTCTCATTCTTGATTCTGTTTCATTTTGCCTGCACTTCTATAACTTACAATTAGTATTGGGCATTGTAGCACACACTGTCTAAAAAAACAAATTCTATCGCATTTCACAAATTAAACATTCATTTTTACTGGCAACGTTCTTTAAAATAGCTGAAACATGCCCATAGGTATTTATCTATTCTTACAATTTCAATTATCCTTATAAATACGACTTATTAATAAGAAACTCGATTTATTCCTACAAGTGCTTCTAAAGTCACAACTTTGTTCTTAGTTATCTGTTACAATATTTTTGGGTTCCGTGCCTACTAGGGGTAAAAGTCTGTATATTAATTTGTGATTTCCCAAATAGTAATTAGTTTCGTGATACGGAACCCTTAGTGCCGAAATTACACTTGCACTAACATATCTACATTACAAATTCAATTCATATTCTTTCCATCGCAAGTAGGAATCACGCTGCTACCTTTTCTATATAAATAACATTCAGTTGACGTCACAATTGCTACACTAATTCACTTTCATTAGAAACATTATTTTAAACACTTTATTCAGGGATGCTTCATTTGATATTTAAATCATATAGAATCAAAGGCAGTAACATTCACTTTTTACTAAATATATTATGGTAGGCAGGTAAAATAACTTAAGGTAAATAAAAAAGAAAATAACTTAAGGTCGGGAATCGATTGCTTCGTTTCGTGTAGATACGTCTTTTTTCATGGTTGCAGTACGTACAACCTCAAGTTATTTTGTATAGAAATAAAATAAGTTCAAGCTGGTTTTCATATTTGTGGTAGACGGAACACTATCTCACTGCATTTTAAGTTGCAAAACCTTTGATTTTATACGATTCTTTAATTTAGTAGCCACTAGGATGTAAAAACACTAGAAATACTTACGTCGCTATAATTGTAAGGAAGTTGTAACATTGAGCGGGTAGACCTCGAGTCTCTAGCCTAGATAGTGCGTCTAGTTCCTAGGCATCGTTTCCTGGCCGTATTGTTAGCTATAAAGGCTATGTACACTGATCTTATGTGTCTTGATAATAGTCATGCGTTTAAGATTGTTACATAGATTTGTATAAAGAAATATTTTATCAGATGACATTGAATTGACAATACTCTTCTAGTACCATGACTAAAAAGTTAAAACACTACGCAATAAAAAAAATTACAATAAAACAATATTAGTCTGAAAATTACTCGAAAATACTTTCATCTTAATTATTTTTGATATTTCTGCACCATAGAGTTACATAACTCACTATTGATTCGGCAACTGTTTTTAGACGAATTATTTACAACATGAATAATTTATGTGATCATAGAGATGTTTTTACTAAACCTGTGATACGATTCTAAATACTGTCAATTTCGCCTTCAATTAACAGCATGTCAACCACTTCATAATTTACACTTTTATCTGACAACGAAGCTTACGGAGTTCTATCGTATGATACCAGTCAAATACTTGTATTCATACAATGCTTCCCACGTAAGTGGTTGTAACCCACAAATTTGTGATTTTGTGTGCTGGACGTAAGTGTCTATTTGACTGTATATTTTCCTGTACTACAATTATTGCGGGTTTACAACTACTTATGTGGGAGGCACCTATTTATATGGTTAGACTGGAATCGGCCTGAGCAAAAAGCTAGGGAGAAGATGATGCCATGTTTTCTTCTTTTTAAAGATGTACATTAAACTTATCTTCCCGAAATGAGAAGAGACTATTGTCTTGCAGTTGGCCAATCGCAGGCTCCAACGATGCAGTGGTAGTGGCAATGTTTTGAGCCATTTAAATCTGAGAACGTCGTGCCAGCGATAGGAAGAAGATGACAGGCTGGTATGAGTATGTTGGCTACACCATAAGATTGCCGTTCTGCTTGATGTCTCCATTGTGCTTGTCGGGCGGCTCGGCGGGCTCCGCGCGGGCGGGCCTGCGCGCGCACGAGCGCACACAGCGCAGCAGCGGCGACACGAACAGCACGAGGCCGGACACGCCGATGAACACACCCGCCAGGTAGAACGACAGGTCGTACGAACCTGTCACGTCGTACACCCAGCCTGGAACACGGACAGTTTTGATTATGAATTGTAGTGTGAAAATTTTTTGTCGTTATAATTGAGTAAAGTTGTCAATTTTCTGTTATAACCTAGAATTTACAGCCGTTAACATGTGTCTGACAAGTAATTGTAAGCTTATTTCGATTCCAGCAAAGAAAGTAATCAAACACAAAATACTAACCAGCTAAAGGCGGTCCAATCAAATTCGCAACTCCCTGAATGAGCAACAGCAGCCCGTACGCGTTGGTAAACTTCTCGAGCGTGATCTGCTCCACCAGTATGATGCTGGTGAGCGAGTAGTTGGCGGCGATGCAGGCGCCGAAGGCTCCCGAGGCGGCGCCGAGCGTCACGTACGAGCGCAGCAGCGGCATCAGCAGCGTCACCAGCCCGCACGCCACCATGCAGCCCGCGTACACGATGCTGGCGTTCACGCACTGGAAGTCGCCCACCCAGCCCAGGAGGATCTGGAATTGTGGAAGAGGTTTGTGATCACACAGATCAGTCATTCCAAAGTGGTCCACCAGAGGACCCCAGTAATCTATAGAGAACTGCAAGGAGTCTCCGACAAAGAAAATTAAAATTGGCGGTGCATCAAGAGGTAAAAGACCGGATTCTATTCAGTTAGACGGGGACAGGGCAAAAACTTTGGGACCTGGGGCCCTACTATGAAGTCTTAAAATGATCATGATTCCACTCTAAGAGGGAGACGGAACTATACATTGCGAATAGCACTATCCCGTTTATATCATCGGAATTGGATGGCATTAACACGTCACAGGTCTCCTATGACTTGCACGTCAGCCGCACAACTGGTAAATTGGCATGCCTCAAGCCTTTATTTCGTAGCATTAAGGTCGATTTTCATAGAGCAACTTTTACCCCAGATGTGTGATTGATTCACACAACCCTGTGTAAATTAATGCGCTTTACATTATACTCGTTACCACTGCTGAATACTGTCTAAACATATATGTTTACGAATATTTGAATTTATGTATCCTGTGACATAGATAGTCAACTTGTTTTTATCATTGTACACCTACTGTGTAATAATTCACCTTTCAAACAAAATCAAAATCGAATCATCCGTTCGAGAGCTACGATGCCACAGACACACACACACGTCAAACTTATAACACCCCGTCGTTTTTGCGTCGGGGGTTAAAAATAGAACTAGTTACCCAATCCTGCTCGACATCAAATTTCATGCATATCTCCAATACATGTCAATAACACAATAATCTGTTGGTTCATATACAAATACGATTGCGTAACAATCCGTGCGTCTCGCTGTCATCAGTCGCACGGGATGGGTCAAGTTGAACAATGCCTGCTGATAACGGCTGATAGTGGGACTGTCACAGGCCTATTTCTAGGTAGAGGTAATTGCTTCCTCTTGTCGTGGGCAGAGATAGTAGATAGTGGAGATAGAGTAGACGTTTAGTGTAATTTTTTGAGAACAGTACAATATACATTTATATTTTCTTGTGTATAGCGATGCAAACTAGTACAGTTAATTAAGACTTAATTGGTGAAGCCTCTTCGGCATGTCATATTTTGACTTTGTTGTGGATCAAATGGGAAATAAAGCCAAAACCGAAAAGCTTTGAATGTACTAACACGATTGGCGTGAAAGCGATTGTAATTCCTGCAGGGAATCATGTTTTTGGTTCTACAACCTATAGGCCATGAACACACTTATTTAAATCCTTTTGAAGGAAACCGCCTTCTTTCCACTCGACTCAGGTGCTAGGAAAAAGGAAAAAAACTGAAAAGAGTTGAAGACTTTCAATGTCAATAAATAACAAGCAACTGCCAATTCCACCCATTGCCATTGCCATTCCAGAAGGCCCAGTCGAGGGGAGCAAATTAGTTAGAATATGAGTGTCCCACACGCCACAGAACCTGAGACATCTAGCTAGAAGTTTCAGTTAACTGTCCAAATACATAAACTACTTACTCAAAAATAAATGAACTCACCTCGCCAAACATATTGAGTATCCCAATGATGGAGATCAGCATACTGGCCTGCGACTCGTTGAAGCCCATGCTCATGCCGTTGTCAGCGATGTACACGTACGGCACGTCGTACCACATGTACAGCAGGAAGTTGGACACTGCGAAGATCAGGAACGCGGGGTTCGAGAAGTGCGAGAAGTCCAGCACGTCCACGACTAGGTCCCAGAAATCCCACAGGCCGGCGTACCATTGGACCTGGAACGGTGAGATATGGTGATGTAGAAGGTGATTTTGGAAGTTGATCGTAATAGTAGACGGATGGTGCCAGAGTGCGTTCGCTTTCACGTCTCAGCCTGTCAAAATGTTTAGAAATTATGGGTGTTTTTGATCAATTGTTAATGCTAAAGCGTCGGTTGAAAATTAATGGAATTGGCCCGCAGAACTGTGTAGGTGTTCAACTTTAATTTGCCAATTTTTTGCCTTTCTGTACATAAGCCGCTCCCAATGTTTTCCGCCATATTACACCTTTCGTATTTACTCACTGAGAATGGCCGAAATTACGAAGTTTTTACCGTACTTTACAAAAAAAAACCGAATAGTTTTTAGTTAAGACGAATTCAGAACGTGATCGTTATTTAAAGTTGGTTAAAACGTACGGTTTCCTTCATAAACTAGACTTATCGAAAATGGATCTTAGGAAAATCACGCTGTATTACGCTTATCATAAATGAGATCCAAACGCAGATTTTCTTTTATCTGTAAACTATGCTTAAGGTACCTATTGCATCATCATCATCATACCAGCCCAAAGAAGTCCACTGCTGGACATAGGTCTCCCCTAGGGCGTTTACCATAATCGCCACGCTTGGCAGGCGGGTTGGCGATCGCAGTGCAGCTGTTGAAATGTACAGAGAATGCTGCTGCCCATTCTCTGGTGAGACCCTTAGTCGCCTCTTACGACACTCACTGGAAGAGATGGGATGGTGCTATTCTTTTACGTCCGGCACCATAAAATAATTATCTCAACGATATAATAAAATCACAAAAGTCCTCACCTTTTCTTTAGCAATGGTCGTCATGGAATTCCTGAAGATGTTAGGACAGGAGGAAGCCCTCAGCCGGTACCGGTTGATGTTGAGCATAGCGCCTCGGTACGTGAGCGAGTGGCGGTGCACCCTCAGGTCTTTGAGGAAGGCTGGAGGCTTCTTAGTGGAGCCTTGTCCAGCCTGGCGCCGTAGCCAGAGGGACAGGGCTGCCTTATCGTTGATGGGAGCAGAGCTCGGTTCTGGTGCGCGAGGTGTGTTGGGAGATAAGGCTCCTGGTGACGCCGTTCCCGGTGACATCAGCGCCCGCGGCGGTGACATCTCGTGCAAGCGCCCGCTGTCGCTGAAGCTGCGTGAAGGTAACATCACGCCAGGGTAGTTCTGAGCCAAGATGGCGTACGCCCGACCTCTGTTTGACATCAGCTCGAATACTTCGAGAGAGACCCCCTCCCCGCCCGTCATGAACGTGGGCAAGTCCACTAACGAACTAAACTGCGGAACGATCGGCGATGTCACAGTCTCAATATCAGCGGACTCTTTCTCTTTCGTAGAGCCCGCAGGACTACTCTTAGTGTCTGAAACGCTATCGGCTGACGACGCTTGAGCCGCTTGGTAGCGCTTCAGACGTTTCCTCTCTCTTTTCCTTTTCCTCTCTTTCGCTCTCTCCTCATTCATCGTCGTCGTCCACGGCAGGTCTCTGAATAACAGTCCACACACTGCCATATTTAGAAATAAACCAGCTAATATTAAGGTGGTTCCTCGCCACCCATACTCATCTAATAATACATAGGTCAGGGGTGCGAACACGAACGTACCGATGCCGCTACCGCAGACCGAAATTCCGGTGGCTAAAGAACGTTTCTTCTCAAAGTAATACGCGACTATAACTACCGCTGCCACGTAACACAGACTTAATCCGAATCCGGCCATTATGCCGAAAGTCAAAAACAATGTCTCCATATTATCTACGAAGGCGGATATAACGAATCCTATGGCGGCCAGGATCGAGCCGAATATCGTCATCCGCCGACAACCGTATCTATCAGTAAGGAAGCTGGCGATTGGGCCAGACAGCAGCGGCATCGCCATGAAGATGCCGGCGATCCAGGCCGTCTTGCCCTTGCTCTCGCCGAAGTACTCCAGGAAGTGCGGGAAGAACACGCCGAAGCTGAAGGTGATGCCGTCGGCGATGAGGTTGACCATGAAGGAGGCGAACACCACCACCCAGCCCCAGCCGCCGTCGGGCGGCCGCGCCTCGGCGATGGACACGTCCTCGTCGTCGGACGAGCTGGAGCCCGACGACGACAGCGACGCGGGCGCGGGCGGCGACTGCGCGTCGAACTGCACGTGCAGCGGCCGCCCGTTGTGCTTGCGCAGCACATTCTCACTGATGGCACTGACACTGAGCGGCTCGCGGAGCAGGGGCTCGCTCTCGGGGATAGAAGCTAACGCGCGCGGCGCGGGCCGCGGAGTCTCTGGTTCGTTTAAGGCCTCCGCGGGCGGGGCTGCGGTATCGATGGTTTCGCGGGGTCCTCCTTGGAGCGGCCGATGGTTCGCGCAGTCCGGCGGCGGCGAGAGGCGCGCGCGGTCCATTCCGGCAGAGCGCGGCGGAACTGCGCTCGCAGCGTGTGCAGCGCGTGATCAGCAGTCCGCCGGGCTTCCATGCGGACACCACACCACCGCCGTGACCTCATGCTGGAACAACACAACACACACGTTAATATTACACTCAAGACAATTATATCACCACTCAAACAAGTTTATATGATGAATAAACAACACATGAAACCACCTATCCCTTAACCCTCAAGTCTGCACACAAACGACATCTTACCACTTCAAGAGATATTTGCACTACCACTGGACAGATTTATTTGATTTATTTCCAAGCAGTGACTTGTCACCTGACCTACGCACATACGAATAAGCCGAGCTCCCAGAGCGTTCTCTAATTGGGTCTTTTCTATCTACTGAAATAGGAAACGAGTATAATGGACGTTCGTTCATCGTTCATCTGCAGCGGATGCCCCAAGTGCTAAATCGTCGATCTGCAGACACCGCTGATTGGTGGACAATGGTCGCGCCGGGAGGCCGTGCAGAGATCGACGCCCGACGCTTCTTGTATTAATAGATGTGAATGGAACTTAAAGAACATTCAACTGTCGTTTATTGAACGATGTTATACCAACGAAGTTAAACTTTGTTGGAAAAAGGTTAGAATATGAGATTAAAACGCAGTTTTCTGTAGTCGAAATTGGTACACTGCAGACACCATTCCCAGCGGCATTGTCAAAACACGCTAGCTCTGAGGCTCAGCACAGATGACAAGATTACCTACGTCTTATTACGTCTCACGTAATACATTACATAACGTAATTACATCGGGAACGTAATAGGCGTCACATTAACAAGGCACTCAGTCTGCTCCGAGATTTTCAACGTCGTCATATCGTCCCAAATCCTAATTAAGTCGACCTCTGCCACTTACTCCGCCGTAATTGTTTTACTTCAGGGTCGGCTTTTGTGCCATGTAAGCGAGTATTTATTGATTATAATAATAAGGCTGAAGGAATACTTAGACGTGGCGACGTTTAATATACGAAGATATAAGTCACCCTAAATGAAACATGATAATTTCGAAGAAAAAAACGACCCCTATAGTTTATGGTTCCCTCCGCGACCCTTGGGACACATCTTTTATGGCCTTGAGGAGAAAAAGTCAAGAGTAAAACAAAAAGGTGATCCCTTGTCGAAAAAAAGTAATTTTTTCTCAAACATCTTTTTTAGCACGTCGGTATTTTCGATGTCAAAAAGTTCTCGGACACGTCTGGCAATGGCGTCAACCTGCCTATTGTTTCGACGACCTATCTATGAGAACAAAGACCACTTGTGGCCTTTTTACAATGAACCGTTGACATTCGCCCGCCAAGCTCACAAATATCACTGTATTTTACAGTTAAGACCACAGAAACACTTTAAAATTGCAAAAGTTTGGACCTTTAAGGTAAACTTTTGTGTTGAGTTAAGCTGAAATTTTCCAACTTCGTAACTTGGGAGCAATACCAGATTTCGTGTGAAATGTATAACTACTTTCAGTCCAAACAATAAGCTATGAATTAGGGAGGTACTATTTCAATATCAGCAAGTACATGTGTCACGAGTAACGAGGGACGGATCTAAAGGACAAATAAACGAATGGGGAGATTCGTTTTGTGATGCTAATTTACTAATTAGTCCGTCAACTTCGCCGTAATCCTTCGTCACAGGACAAAATTCCTGGAAGCCGCACCCCGGCCCCCGAGCCTATCACTTTGTGGTCTCACAGCAGGTTTTAATAGCCTGTTATATTGGTTTTTGCTTTGAAGGACCCACTTCACGTTTTTCTGGGACGTGAGCAGTTTTTGTGACACTTCCAGGTAAAAGAAGCGACGGGACTGACAGGTTTATTAGAACGTTTACAACAGAACTTTTTGGAAAGGTTTTTAGAGTAAATTACATTTTCTGAAAGTTTATAATTCGAATGATTAATGTAAAATTTTCCTGCCGCGTTATCAATTGGTCTTGAGAAACAAATTATTGCAAGGGATTCTGAGTTACGAACTTGTTCGCGGATAACAGTTTCAACGGTGAATCCGGGAGTACTTTTAGAACATTCTAAGAAGCGCCTTGGCTCTATTTTTGTCCGCGTATTGAGATATTTTTTTAGGATTTTCATATCTAGGCGTGACTGGAGTAAATGTGTGGGGTATGTCCTGCTCCCCCGACCGCAATGCACCATGTGTGGTGTGACCTGTTTCGGAACAGGGTCACCTGCACCGCCAGCCTGCATTAGCCTATTTCTCTGATTAGCCTGCATGTTCAAAACGCGTACACGGTGTTGTTACTAAGGCTAGATTAAAACGTGCCGAAGAAGGCCGAACCTGCCCGATCATAAATTATGATTCTAAACAAACGAAGCTGCTAATATTTAAACGGGTTTGTTACGCTTTACTATGGACTAGCTTTTACACACAATCTGGATTACTTGTATTCTAAGAATGTTTTCACTGTAAGAAAAAATGTGAACATTATTTTTCGTGTTCGCTTTTTGCGTAATCAGCGTGTAATTCAATTCGGATTACAACACAGGATCGCATAACAAAAAATAACGACAAAAGGTCACCGAAAAACATGTTTACCATTTACAACTTTTGTGATTATTTGTTGTAACAACTCCCAGTTCTAAAAGTGAACAATTTATAGAGCACAATTCGTGCGGTGCGTGTACATTCGAATGTATGAGAATTTCGTTTTTCCCTGAAAACAAAACAACATTGCTGCTCGATTGAAAGGCAAGGGGTTTAATAGAGCGAGGGTGAGCACATAACTGAACGAACTGTTTTTTTTAACTATATTGAGGTTTTCACTTTGAAATGTTTTTGCTTTGCTTTTATTTTCCAGACTTTTATAACGAAACTTAGCTTTTATTGTTTTGTGCTTGAATGTTTCATTAGATTTTAGTTCTTTTAATAACACATGAATGAGCTCTATCCTTGGACTTTCTAATCAAAATCCACGTCATGAAAATTATTGCTAAAATTCGCCTAAAGGCAGACCTTCACAACGTTGGCAATCTTAATTTGAAGTTTGCCCATTTCAGATGAGGTCATGGGACCTACAACCAATATGGCCGGCCCATTGCCAATTGGCTACAACCACTTTGTGTTTCCCAAAAATACTTATTCACTTCTAGTACTTTAGTGCATTTATAGATCATGAAACCAAATCTTAGGTACGAACTGTGCCAAAGGGTAAGTTAACAACGAACATGGTACTTTGTAGTTGGATGATAATAGGTAGATGCGTTGTTATGTCGACTCTGGTGACCATAGGGCTGTCACAGGAGAGTGCACATGGAAATGACAGAACAATTACACCATAGTCACCATACACATAATTAATGGCATTGTAGTATGGAGGCTTATCTAGTGGAAGATATGTTTACCTTTGTTATGTAAAATCCCATTAGCACCTAACTACCGCTCTGTCCCTGAAAAAATTATATCCTACTTGTATTATGACTAAATCTATGTATACTAATATAATAACGCTGAAGAGTTTGTTTGTTTGTTTGAACGCGTTAATCTCTGTAACTTCCCGTCGGATTCGGAAAATTATTTTTGAATATGATACCCTTTGCCACATTCATGACAAAGGGTATATAGGCTATACGAGAAAGGAAAAACGGGATATGCGCGTACGAAGTCGCGGGCTAGTGTTAATACAAAAAAAAAACTTTTAATATTTTTGTACTAACATAGCTTATAAGTTTGTATAATACTAACATAATATGGATCAAAATCTGAATTAAAGTATTTTTATTTTATTTATTTATACGTTTTTGAAGTCTTAACGACTGGAAGAATGTAGATAAAACTTAGCATACGGGCAGACCATGTATATTGAAGCCGACCCCAATACAGTTGGGAAAAGGCTAGGCAGATAATGATGCAGACCATCTCCAAGGTTTAGGTGATAGGATTCTTTTAATCCCGGTAGAACATTCCCTTGGGAAAGTACCCGACTTTCTCGCGAACGAAGCCGTTGGCAGACCCAGTGGAAGAACAAACCAATGAAGTTTGAGACTACTTCATGAATCAGATTAATAATTCAAAATCAAATAACCCAAAGACAAAAATCTCGATATTTATTCGCACTTTAAATATTAACTTTCTTCTTCTTTCCGAGAAACAAGACATTAAAACTTTACGACCATGAAAAATACATGTAGAAGAAAGGTAGGCACCTAATGTAATATGGGTTTGGAGTCGGACTGACCTTTAAATATTGAATGCTTCCTACCCAGAGAACGTTACGTAAGTACGCAACTTACTTCATTTCCCAACTTTATAGGTGAAATGGGCAATAAATTTAATGTACGTTTCGAATAGTAGCTTTATTATCTTGAAATCATGAATTATGGGCGTTGGATTGATTTGAAAAATTAGAGCATTGAATCTACACTAATATTATAAAGAGGAAAAATTTGTATTTTTGTGTGTGTGTATGTTTGTAATTAATAAAATCAAAAACTACTGTGCCGGTTTCAAAAATTCAATAACAATTTCACCATTAGAAAGCTACATTATCAGCGAGTAAAAAAGGCTATATTTTATCCCCGTATTCCCACGGGAACGGGAACTACGCGGGTGAAACTCACCTAAAATCCCTCAACAAAAAGGTTTACAGGCATTTTTGTACAGCCTTATTTCGAATGATTAGATTCAACAGCTATTAGCAGATTCTTAATTCAAATCCTCCATGGATGCATTGAGAATATGCAACAGTGCTTAAATTAATAATATTAAAAATAAGTAACATTTTTTTTTAAAAGACCCTTGGTTACAAACGCGACTTCATCTTGTTTTATCTAAAATACCCAGTCTAC
Organism: Mamestra brassicae; assembly: GCA_905163435.1. Lineage (NCBI taxonomy): Eukaryota > Metazoa > Arthropoda > Insecta > Lepidoptera > Noctuidae > Mamestra > Mamestra brassicae. The sequence goes on along the minus strand of LR990997.1, from coordinate 18,814,691 downwards.
TAAATACTTTTTACATAATCAGCCTTTAATGCTTCTACGGCTGGGACACAGGCCTGAACTCGTGAGAATGAGCGCGGGCCCATTGCGAATTGGCGGACATTGGTTTCCTCTCAATATTTCAACAGTCGCATTTGCCTTCTAACACTACATATTAAAATTCCTCAGGTTCAATAGACGACATCAAGCTACAATAATCTGTCAAATGTCTTTGATAGATTTTCAACTTTATCGCTAAAGCGTTAGGTTCAAGGTTGATTGGGAAAATTTTACAGTTGCGGGTAGCTTGACTGAATATCTCACAAAAACGTTACTCGTCTTTCGGTACGAAAACTTGCCCATTGAGTGAGGGACTCAGTAAATAACGTTGCTAAACTACTAAAGATAAAGACGGCTAATTAAGAAACCTTAGCTCCAAAGGTTGAAGAACTTCTAAAGACAATAGTCTGCAATTAAAACATTAAGGAGCGTTAGTATTTACTACATCTCCATTACGAGAATAGCTAAATAAATCGGCTGGAGTTAAACCATTAGGCGCATATTACCATAATGGGACTAATTAAGACTATTTAAGACTAAATTAGCAATCTGTTCGTGGATAGGATTAATCCATTCTAAAGTGATTAGAAGAAGTTGTTGTTGATTTTACTTTTCTTAATTAATTGTTTGGACATTTTGTTTTTCTCATTAGGCGTGATTCTATTTATTTTATTCTTTTGATCCTTAATTGCTAGCCCAGAAACTGTTGTTTATTTTTTTATTTATGTAACAATCCATAATGCCTAAACGTAATTGGCGGCAAATTTGAAATTCAATTTTAATTCAAAACGAACTAGCGGAAAATATTTCATTTACAGTATAACTACATAATATTCTTTGTGAAAATTAAAATTGGAATAACGATAAATCTTCTCACACGCAGTACTTCTCCAAAACGTTATTCAGTTATACATGACATGTGCACCTACATATGTATATGCCTACAGAATGTAATTGGCGCTAAATTTGAAATTTAATTTTAGTTCAACACGAACTAACGAAAAATATTTCATTTACAGCATAACGACAAAATATTCTTTGTGAAAACTAAAATTGGAATTAAGATAAATCTTCTCACACGTAGTACTTCTCCAAAACGTTATAATACAATTATACACATGTACCTACATATATCATAGATGCGTCTAGAATGCTTGCACCAGGCCTTGGTCGTGAGGTCGCCAAAGCAATAATTTTTATTTTAGAATACAAATATTGAACTTCCTCAATGATGTTTTTTAATGTAGGTTTGCTCGTATGTAAAAACAGTGTTGTTTATTTCAGTGGAAGTTTCTGAGATGTTGACAATATTCGAATGATGAATTTTCTTATTTTTACCGACTCCATCTGTCGTGATATTTAGCGTTATTTGGGAACATCGCGTCAGATTATCTAAGTGTTAAATAAATGCGCTTATAATTTAATTTAAGACAGCTCCAAAATTAAACGACAGCTGAGATAATAAAAAGTTTAAAAAACAACCTTGAAATACTACTATAAACGAATCTTCACCTAGCCACGGCAAAAACAACCGTAACGAACAGTCCAATTCTGTGAAAACAGTTACGAGTAGCACCAAAAACTCACGTGTTTTTAGAAACCTCGCAGTAATGGGCGCTAACTCGAACACATGGCACGAGAGCACGAGACACATGACAGACCGACTGGCCATCTTCCAGACGCCGTTTACGTCAACTACTATAAATAATACGACTGTTTGGCAATACCATTATCGCGTGAGAAAGGTGGGTGGAAATAGCTATTTTTTGAGAATATTGTGGAAAAACACTAACTTCAAAGTGGCAATCAACATTGTAAAGCGCAGGAAGGAGCCATTAGATCAAACACACATGATTGCATGAATCACAATTTAGATAGGTGATTACAAAAATAGTTACTGCATACTTTTGAAGTTCACTACAAAATGTGATGGGAGAAATTCTTTTGACGATATGCCTCCCCTTCTCCGTCAGTACACACATTCTTGGGACTTGTCCATTTTTTTTTATCATATTTTCTCTGGGGACTAAATATTTATTTTCTTTTATACAATTTTCCTCTATCTTTGACTGGCCTGTTGGGCGAGTGGTTAGTGACCCTGACTGCTAAACCGGAGGTCGTGGGTTCGATTCCCACCCAGGACAAATCTTTGTGTGATGAGCATGATCATTTGTTCTGTGTCTGGGTGTAATTTGTCTATAATATGTATGTATTTAGAAATATATAAGTATGTTTATCAGTTGTCTGGTTGCCATAGCACAGGCTCTGCCTAGTTTGGGATCGGATGACCATGTGTGAGTTGTCCCAGGATATATATTATATTATATTATCTATCTACATCTCATACTACAAATCTAAAACAATAACAACTTGATTTAAAACATCACCAATCAGCCGCGCCAGTCAGGCTGTCACTTACAATTACACAGAAACTTATACTTCACTATAAATAACTCTCTTAACCTCATGGAAATCTACAACAGCCCTTGAATAATTGATAGTATGGAGTGGTTTAACTTCAGGGGAATATTTAACTAACAGAAACCTCGTCCATGTTGTAAACAGTGGAGGAGATCCCCGGACCGTATGAATCGGCATTGTTAAGAGTCGAGAATACAGCGTAGGTGCCAGCGTACGGAAAATTATTCAGAAACAATAGAAAGTTACGCGTTTTGTGCTCGGAGTATATTAGTTGGAAACAAAACGAAACCATTGTAGGAAAAGAATAAAAGGGAATATTTGATATTGGGACTGTATTGTTCTTTTCAGACAACGACAATGGGTACCATCTACTACGTCTGAATTTCGAATTCTTTCTACTTCTCTAAATTGTATAAAATAAAGCCGCTGCCTGTGTAGATAAATTGCAATCGAGCGGAGCCGCGCGGGACGCTAGTCTCGTCACCACTTCAGAATAATCTATATGACAAAGTCGGATTAATTACACCATTTATAACTCAAGAACGGGTAAACCGATTATGAAGATCTTTGGTTTGTTGGATTTGTCTTTGTCCCGAATAGCAGAATAACTATTAAAGCATAGGAAAAAATAAATAAAAAATGAACAAAAAGCATTTTTGTTACAAAACAATATTCTGAGACGGTACGAAGTTCGCCGGGACCGCTAGTATTAAAATAAAACAAGGTTTGCGATTTAACTTTGTAATATGTTCGGCCTTAAAAGAGAGCTGGTACAAGAGTCCTATAAAAAAAATATTTCACGCTCCTAATTCAAATCCTCTTTTTCTTTTACTAGACGCTTCCAAAGTTCTACCTTGTCTGCCAGTGACCTGCAGCCAAGGAGTTTACCTGACAGTACGCTACGGTCGGATACTTTTAACTTTCACTGTTGCGAAGCCGCTGGCTCTATACATCCCTACACTTACAATGTATATGATGATTTAATTTATTTGAGTATCAATTATGAACAGTATCATCGTTAAACTGATCTCTACTCGTGCCAACAATTTTGTTGAAGGTCACCAGTGGAAAAGCACCAGAGGAAGCCCTATTAGTACACGGAACGGACAAATTGAATTTCTTATTGTATTTGAAAAAATACTGTAATAAGAAAATTCAATTGAATTTTAAGATGTATATAATTGGTTTTCTTTATCCGTTCGTTCATAGTAAATTAAAAACGTGTTAGTAACTCTTTTCGCACATAAACCGATCGTTATTCATTTGTTTGATAAGAACCAGGGAAGAACATAGATTAATTTGTATCAAGGGTATTCAGACTGGTGGGCCCGTTTACACTGGTCTATAACGATTATATAGATGCCTCTATCCGATTGCTATCCGAGACACCTTCTATGATCAGCAGTAATTTTAAGTTTCGGACAGCGTTCAATATACCTTTAATCAGTATTTTTTTAATAGACAGTAACTTTTCTTCTACATTACTAATGTCCTGTCTTTTCTCGCTTCCAATAAGGACAATTTTTTTCAGTCATTATTTTTCAAATGAAGACTTAATATGTCTTCGTTTCTATACAAAAGTTCTCAACCCGCCATTTTCAATCCTCAGGTAATATCTGAATTATTGAAAAATCGGACCACCGAAGTCTTGTTAACACGGAACACTTGAGAAGCAGAAACTCCTGGTCCTCTATAAATCAGCAGGTAGTTAGGTTAGTCAGGAGTAGCACAAGTGAGTGACAACCGGCTTCCTGTCACGCGGGGCTCAATTGATCCTTAAAACAATCAGGATCTCCGCAGCGCCGGCGTCAAGGAGGAAACCCAATATAGACATGTAAATGGGTAGTTGTCTAAACATATTCTTTGTATAAAGTAGTTCTTTATTTATGACATTCAGCCTTTATTAAAAAAAACTGACTATGATTATAGTAGGCGCCAGATAATCGTGGAATAACGGTCATTGACCCACCTACAATTATTGACATTTTTAATTTGAAAAACGGAATTAATGACACAAAGCTGTCCCGAATCATCATCTCTCGTGATCCTTAACATTGTCTAATAATGAAAAACGATTCATATTTAATTGTTTAGGTACCTATGAACAGTTATTAGGGAAAGGTCAATGTACTTTATTCCACATTTATCTGGCGCCTACTATAGTTTTAATACTACAATGTAGAATGCTTAGGGCCTATGCATGATGCATTATCTATTGGAACTAGGAACATGAAGTTTTGCAGCGAAGCTTCCTTTTAAATGTTTTTTTTTTAATTAATCTGCGCAGGCGAAGTCGTGGGCAAAGTGCTAGTTATATATTTTTAAGTAAACCAGTATTTATCTTCTTTACCAACTTTTACTACTTAAAGCTATAAAAGATAGTCTAGCAAAATATACCGTGGCAAATTGAACGCTTCCTCTCGTCTGCCTCATGATTGATCGACATGTCACGTCCACTAAAAGATTGAACACGTCGGAAATTAACTTAGGCTTTGTTAGATCAACAACTTTTACGGTCTGACCTAAATTATGACTTGTAGCCTTACGAAGAAGAGTGTTTTAAACATGGTTTTAGTTTGATATTGAACAAATTCTTAGATGAAGTACACAGTTTGTCTATAATATGTATGTATTTAGAAATAATAAGTACATATGTTTATCAGTTGTCTGGTTGCCATAGCTCAGGCTCTGCCTAGTTTGGGATCGCATGACCGTGTGTGAGTTGTCCCAAGATATTATTATTATAGTTTCTTCTATTTTATAATGTTACAAGAACTAACCTTAATCTGCTAAAGCAACCCATATTCACATTAAAAATGCCATCAACCGTACTCGTTCCAGAAAGTGGTGCCCAAAACAGCAATAAGAATAGATTAACGAAAAAAGAGGCATAGTTCTCAGTTCTCGTTGATTTACTGAAGACATTAACATTTCAGAATCATTTACGCCTGAACAAAAGTGTGCAAGATAAATTATACCGTAGAGGGGCAGAAATAAAGGTCATATCCTAAGGCTTAAAAAACTTGGGCCGGCTTGGCACCGGGCCAGGTTGGTCGGGATCTGCGGATATGTTACATAATAGTTACGAAGGCTTTTCTCCAACTTAAGAGCTGTAACATTAGTTCAAAACAAACGATTTCCTTCGACAACTGTAATTGTATTCTAGAGATTAACATCTGCGTTATTGTTAGTAAAATCGATAGCTCATGACGTGTTCTCATGCGATATTTCTACTGAACTATTTTATTTTAATATTTATTTTAATTCAGAAAAAAAACCCCGTCCATTGCTTTCTTATTTCAATAAAATCTTGTTCTCATCACAATTTGTAGTTCACATACACATCAGAAATGATCACGTATTAATTATTTATCATAGCTGTGAAAAAACCTTAAAATGCTTGATAACCGATACTAATAAATGGTACTTAAGTAATAAAAATTCACAATCTGAAGTCGAGGGTCAGGCTGATAGATAAGTTATCATAGCAAACGTCATGTGGTGCGGTTCGATGGCCAAGTTGAATGAATGGCGAGGTGACGGAAACATAAGTGCTAATGGACTCGGTAACTAGGTCTATTTATTATTAATATACACTCCGGATCCAATAAAGGCTTTAGTTTGAACGCACAACGCAACGCTGGTCAATGTGATATTCAATTCTGCAATTTAGGCCTGGAGCCAAAACAAAATCAACCAGCTTAATTAAAGACCACTAAATTCTTGGATATCGCATGTTCTGGGAGACCTGGGGACCTATCAAATGACGAAGCTTACAAATACGTAGCAACCAAAAGTCACAGAAAATTACATCTTTTCACAAATACAAAAAGTAAAAATGTAGACATAGAACGGTTCCACGAAGGGAAAGAAATCATTAGCGTCGGAAATATTGAAGCACATTGTACGACTAGTTACTGTAGCTATCCCGGTTTATAGCATACTGCAGAGGGCAAATGATGATTGTTCGTTTCTCTATCTAACACTTATTTTGAAGAACTACAGACTAAACCATCCTTGGGTTCTTGTACATCCTTAATGTTGTTTTGACGAAGATTTTCTTGTAGGTATTTTCCATTGAGATTTTTGGGAGCACGGCAAAACTTTTGGGTTTCTATGAGTGCTTTCCAATAAACAAACTTTTTAATTTGATTTGTACTTTCGAAGTTGAGAAGTATAATAATGTTGCTTCCTAAAAGTTACGCAGATGCTGAATTTTGATGTACGTCAACGTTATCCCTATTTTCAATAAATAACTGTCTGCTCATTAAATACGTTATTGTTCACACGTGCATGTCTGTCTGTAAAACAATGATTATTATAAACCACGCTATGCTATCGTGGAAGTTTTGGCGAGAATTATCATTAGTAGAATTTGAACGCATACCAAAAGTTTAATAGTCTATCGTACATTCGAGATGAAAATGGAAGTTTAACCCCGTCACCTCCGCAGATATCAATGTTTTGACAAGATAACCAGATGATTGCGACCGTGTATTGAATGACTAAGATACTTAGGTATAATTATGACATATTTGTGGTGATAACCATATAAGCAAACGTCACAAGACGTACCTAAGCTTCTCCCAAACAAAGATGTTTTTTTTTGTTTTGATGAGCATATTTTCATACTAATTCCGATTTCAAAAAATGGCTCGACAAATACTAAGTAGCTAATAATTTTGGCATAATCAGACAAACCAAGATAACATAGAAGATAACAGTTCAGGAACTAACTGCTATCAGTTTTTAAATATCACTCAGTTTAAAGGGGCAGCTAATATACTAAACAATGTAATTAACTGTGATATGATAAAGTAAAGGAGGTTGATAAATACCAGTCGCTATCAGAGAAGAAATATTTTAAGGCAGCTATCACAGTTTGGTTAACCTCTTTTCCAGAATATGTATAAGAATAAGTAAACAATTTAATTATTTATAAACTTGACGACGATTTGCGGTAAGGAGTCATTTCAGCATTGTATGATAATTTAATCAAATAATAATATATTGATCGATTTTCCTCAATGAGTATGTAAATGTAGATTACTATGAAATCGTAAAATGCGTAGTAATTAAAGAGACAAGCTGAAAGTAAATTATTTTCTTGATTACAGCAGGAATCATTTGCGTAAAAACGGCAGTAAACCCGACGACTTTATAGCTAAAATTGTCGAGGATCGAGCAACGGTCACCGCGTTTATTTACCGTAATGCTGTAGATATCATTCTAAAGAAAACGAGCCCAAGAAGTCGATATCGTAATATTTGTTTGTTATAATAATAAAACCTAATGAGCAAGTGACGATAGTACAACTGAACGCTTCAAAGCTGAATCCTACGATATACATGCATGTATTAACATAGTATCGAAGCAACAAACGAAGGAAGACGACACTGTTGTTAGCGTGGTAACGCCAGCACAATTCCTCAAACTGTTGCCAACGGAAACAAAGTACTCGCGAAGAATGCCTCAGCTTGATAGCCGCGTTCCTCGCATTCACTCGATTGTTTCTAGATCAAGTTTTTGGTCCTCAGAGACGAATGCAAATAACACTAAACAATTGGACTAAAAATTTAAGATCTATTTTAAAACTGTTTTAAGTGGAATTAGAGAAAAATGCGATCGGCGCTGAAGAATTTGAAACGACCTCCTTAGAAACGGACATTGGCATTGAAGAGTTGGTTGACACACTGGATTGTAGTGACATTCAGAGGGAATAAACATCATTGTAATTAAAATATGAACTCCAGAGACAACAACAGGCAATGTAAATAAAAACAAGACGCACCTCTGTTTTCGCCGTCATTTTGGCAGTCTCTTCTTATAACGGGTGCTTGCCAAATCCCGGTACTTTCAATGTATACAACCACATTTCCCACTCAAACATTATCTGATAGTGAATTTCCACATTTTGTCTTAATCACACTGGTCCACAAACACAATATCCTTAGCCACACAATTTAGTTTGAGTTACGTTAGTTGAAGAGTTCACTAATGCTTGTCACTTTATGGGGTGAGTTCGAAAGGTATTTTAAGTCCAAGATGGTGTCAAATGAGATATGTGAGCGCTCGACGGGCGTCCGTCTCCGAACTAGCGCGGGCGCACGTACGAAGTGGTCGGCAGTGCGCGCACTCCCGGTCGCTCATTATTTAATAGTCAGATAAAAGATTATCTATTCAGACGTCCTCGGTCAATATGACATTAAATTACGTATTTATCACTAAACACCACCGAGTTATATGACCGCAGAGGTCATCAAATATTTCTATCGAATTTGCGCCTTCAAGATCGAAGCTTGCAAAATTGGACGATGAAAGAAGGGCCGAATTTGAAAGTGAAAACTGGTGTGATGTCTATTTCTGGACGGATTTGATAGCAATCGTATTCAGACATGCAACAATAGATCTCCACTGTACAACGTAATGTTAAAGCACTCACTCCTCGAGATACAGAATCATTTTCCACTGTTAAATTCCATGGAATGCAAAAAAAAGAATGAAGATAAATAAAATTAAAACACGGACACTACTTAACCTATTAATTGCCGCGACGAAACTGACAGTGATACTGAAATATCAAAAGGTCTGTACCCGGCACACATTGGAAAGATAAATGTCGTCAACGGAGATAACATGGCAGAAGTAACCAGAAATTGGGACCTCTAATAATAAAGTATATATAAATGAGAATAAAGTGGATCGACGACATGTTGGCGAACACTTAAAAGAAAGTAACGGACAAACAGTGCCCTTATTGATTGGACAAACATGTCATCTGATTGGATGTGCTTCAATATAATAGATTAAAGGCTGTTAGAAACCTAAGATTGAAAGATGGTATAGGACATGATTTGCTCCAATTCTTTGGGGAATGGCTTTAATTTTAAAACAAAGTTATTTAATAGAGATATTATTATTTCGTTATTTAACTCGTGAACTGAAAAATCAGAACCTCATATTCACTCTATTTAGACAAATATACAAGTTGTATGTTATCTTGTTATTCTAGGAATCTCATTACTCCACGTGGTATTTGTGATAGTATTTATATAACGGAACACGAGGAGCATGGACTCGTTAAGATAATGACAAATATCTCTTATTTAGTTACAATGTAATTACTATGAACTAAATTCCCTTTCATTTGGTTACTCGTTCTTCTCTGCGTTTTTGTTTTCAGTGAATCTTTTTTAGCGTCAGGGTGGAATATAAGAAAAAAACGTTGCGTTGCGCTGACTTTAAGAAACATGGGACAAAGGCAGGATAGTGATGATGATGATTCTGATGATTCTGATGATGACTTTTCATAAAGAACTGTCAAAACGACAGTCTGTGTAAAGAGTTAATGTGACAGTTTAAAGTGGAAAGCTAATACAGTACTTGACGATAAAACGATCGAACGATTAACGATATGATATGACATATTTATCGATGATTAGGTCGTTATACATAAATGGTTAGGTAAACAATCTACTGATGAAATCGGTTTTATCCGGAAATCTGAGACGAAAAATCCTTGAAACATTGCAAGTGTGTCTGTGGGTCACGTGTTTAACCGATTGGCTTGGAATCTAATTAATATCGATGGATAAAGAATCCGGTCTTCTTTGGTCGTAAACTAGCTGAGTTTGACCTTTTTTTTACATTTTATTTGTTGTGAAAGACGATTATATCTATGAAGGACGTGACTGAGATGAAGGCAACTTAAAGGTACGAGTTCGTAAGCCACAGCCGACTGCAGACAGCAGCAGTGAGGGCGTGTCGCTAGCTACGAAAGGATTTTTTTATTGTTGCAGCGACACGTCATCTGCAGTCGGCTACGAACTCGTACCTTAAGATGTACGGAAGAAAAAACATGTTGCGCCGAAACCAAATAATTGGAAAAACGGCAGGATGATGGAGAATGTATACTAGTCTAACTTAATCTTAACAAACTCTGGCTAATTGTGTGATTTAATCCTACAACGCCAAAACAAAGTTTGAGGTTATTGCTCAATTTTAAACAATCCAAAATTCTCTATATATATTTTTGACACCGAACAATTAGTCATTGTTCGAACTACACACATCTGGAATAATTAAATTTTTATAATTTGGACAAAGTAATGTAGTGATAACGTTATCCACACGAGCTATCGCGGAAATGGAGCGTTCAGTACATTTCTGTCATATTGTTCTCATTACTATGGAATAAATGCGTAAGCAATTGTCTAACTCTAGGGCGTGTGGCGGTTACAGAATTCAAACCTGCGAGAACCTATTCACATGGAAAGAAATAAGCAAGGCAATGAAAATTGGGGCAAACGGTAAGATCGTACGACACTGATTCAAAGTACAACAAAGTAAGTGTTCATTCATACTGTTCATATAATCCCACATGCCACTTATTTCAGCTGGCCCTCGGCTACTAAGGCAGACTGATAAATAAGAGGTTCGTGTTTATCGCCCAGTACGACATCTACATGGAAAAAAATCTAGTGTCAACCTTTCCATTATTTTTTCGACCGAATTTCTCAATTTTCGCAATCGTGTATCGATGCCAAAAATAGTATATTGCAGTGGTTATTCAACGAGGCAGTTGTGAACATATTTCAAGTAGAGCAAAGCCGAAATCGTACTGAATAAAACACTCATAACCTCGTTCGTGGCATTCTTTGGTACTTTATTGTCAACTGCAATGCTGCTGAATCCCATTTTTATTGAGCACTGTTTTTTGTTATCTACGAAACGCGACGATTTAACAATCAGTCACAGATATGACTTAGATAATTTTTATTCACGTGACGTCGACACGTGTTTTGGCTATCACCATATTCCAATCTTAAACCGCAATCTCAATTCTAGACTATCTCGTAAAAACCAGAACTAAAATTTATGTAAAATGCAAATGACTCACATGGACACGTGCTGGTGTGAAACTCGTTAGTGATATTGTGCCCGGTTCCATCGTTCAACTGTCTATTGTTTTAGCCTATCGTTTATACAGACGACAAGTTGCTGTCGTCATGTTCAAGTACATAAGAGTATTGGTTTGGACTGAATTTGTACGTTTGAATAAATAATTACAATGCTAGTATGTCTTAATAGAGATATTAATTATCTCTATTAGATAAATGTTCATTATTTACCTTTGTCTGAATAGTTGTCAAGGAGTTGTTATTGAAGTTCTAATTGTATATTTAACTAAACATTTATCAACACCTAAACAGCAGTTAACTGATCTAAGAATGATAAAAATTCTAATCTACTTAAATCCGAGGTAATACTGCTGACAAAAACGTGATGATATATTTTCATTCGTCTAAAATATAATACTAGAAGCTTTAACAATAAAGCCATTTAAATCATCTTACGTCACGAAAGAAAATATCAGTTTATTTACAGAAGATTTAATGCTACAAAAAACTCTTATTAAAGTCTGCGCCCAAATGATGGATGGCGCGATGGTTTTGCTCAAATACATTTGGGAACAATCAAGGATCATTATTCACTTTTCTCTAATATCGACGCTTTAGCAAGCTAAGGATTTGGTTCTATTCTTATCTTTTGAGAAATAAAAGGTAAACGATGGGTAAATTGCTTGAATAATAGAAAAAGCTAAATAAAAAGATACAGTACTAGAGCCATTGGGAATTTGTCTCCAACACTAATTGAACAAGTACCTCAACAAATGGAGCATACAATTTCCATTAAGAGAAACAGTTTTCAAATTAAATGCATGACGAAGCTAAGCAACTTCAACAGAATATAATGAGTTCTTAAATATTCTAGATACTCCAGGGGTCGACGGACTGCAATGAAATGCACTCAGCTGAGACTGACATCTGGGGAGGCAATCAGAAAACTTTTACGTGTAGTAAACTGTTGGAACTTCATTTAAGAGACATTTTAGAACGAAATACTTTAGAAAGTTTTTATATTTTATTCAGTTAAGCAATATCATAGATTTCGAGGAGCAAAATATGTAGATTCGTTTTGCGGCATTGAACTCTTTATACTGTTTTCGAACCAAGGACAGTCCCTGTCCCTGTCTTTATTTAACGTGCCAAGTTCCACAACACAAGTTTGACAATGAAATCGACGACGACGGTCGACGCTGACGGACTTTTACCCATGAAACCCTCTTGAAAAAATAACCGACGCAGCTCAAATATTTTCAAGAGAATAAATAATCAAATAATACCATAACATCTTGGAGGTCTTGTTACTTTTCTGCGACAGTAAACGTTGAATATTTTACTGCTGAAAATCCGAGCGTTTCAGGCAAAAGTCGAGGGTTAACGACACATGGCTCCGAGACAATTGACATACAGGCTACGTGTGACCTTCACAGTGTCGAGTAAAACGCAGCCCGACGCCATGTCATAAGCTCCCCCAGACGGGACCCTGAATTTATGCCGACACTGTATCTTTTTCAGATTTGATTAACGTTTTTCTTTCGTCAATACAAGAGAATAATTTTCTACAAGTAGGCTTTGCTCTTTTACTTCATTCTCGACATTGAGAAAACCTTCAATTCGCAAAAACCAACTAACATTGATGTAAGCAATTGAGCAAGCGAAGAGGTTCCAGAAAAATGATTACACATTTTAGGTCAGGCGATGAAAAGCCGGGCTGGCGCTATGGCGCGTCTAAATACTAAAAGCCTGTACAAACAATATCCCAGTTTATGAGGCTTTAAGATTATGTTGGCATATTTAAAATTGACGTGAACAGGCAATTTTGCGCCGGCACAAACGAGAAAATGAGTTCTGTAGCCTGAGCTACTAACATTAAATGTTTAGTTCTTTAACGTCTTCTTCTCAGACAAACAGGAATTTAATCTAGCGTGAAAATCTCTGTTTTCTGTCGACCATAACTTGAAAAAGGCTTTAAAAGAACCATCATTTATGAATAGTCCAAAAGCACGTTTCGTATAACATTTCTTATGCGAACATTAGCTACACATCTCCTTCCCAAAGCCGCCGTTAGTCTATTAGCATAATGAGTGCTTTTTACAACATAGTCGTTTGTCCCGGGGTACATTATGAGTAAGATGCTCTAAGAGCAGCCCTGTTTGGAGCACCATTACGTGAAGGTCAAGGACGAATAGCTCAAGTACAACTTTCTAAGAACCACTAAGTGCTCCGGCCCGAAATGCTGAAAGAATTAGGCTGAAATTAGTGTGTCGGTAAATTCAGCGCACTTTTACGACGTTTCTGGAGTGTGGTAGTTGAATTAACAAGAAAAAAAATTACCTAGAAGAGAGCTCTATCAGTTTGCTTTGCATTATTTAAATGTACAGCATGGTTTTTTAATCGTATTCTTTGTGAAGTGTGTCTGCTGTTTTGGTTGTCATGAATATTTAAAACTGTTCATTGTAAGTAGTTTGTTTTCAAATCTGACCATGAATTAATTAATTTATATGTACTTATAGCATTCTCGGATATGACTGATTTAAAAGCCAATTATAAAGGTTCGAAGTACAAACTTTGGGAAATGGCTATTGTGCTAAAATGATATCAAAGGCTAGAATGGTCCTGTTTCAGCAATACTAAATGTATGCAATATAAGCTCTAAAATGTAACGAATTGTTGACGAGCTGTGTAGACTACATGTTGATTTTTATAATGTAGTTACAATTTTAAGGATCCAGTTGTAAAATATTAACTCAAATACTTTATCCATCTAAATATACTATAATCTGAACATTAAATTAGATTAGGGACGAAAAATACCCTTTCCAACATCGAAAAACACGAAAAACTCTGCAAGCTTCTAGGTTTAATGAGAGACAACCACGAGGGAAAACCTTTTGCGTATGACAGAAAGATGTATAGAGGTCAAACGCGACCCACTGGAACAAATGTGAAATAAAAATAGCTGCTAGAAACACAGACGAAGCTATCTTTTGCTCCATACCGATGAGCAAATGTCGCATGCCTAGTCAGGCGTGAAACATATCAAAACCCCTTCGCTAATGTTTTCTCTCGCATATTTTTGCCTGTGTCGGACGCCGGAGATTCATTTCATTTGGGTTCCGACATGTTTTTCATAGCGTCCATGAAAAGTGTTTGAAGAAAGTGTAATATAATTTCATGTCGCAATAACTCAGCGGGACGGAATGAGATTAAAAGGAATTAATATCATCTCCGGGGCTTACTTAAAAGGATCTTTATTCACGGATGGAACAGAAGATGATTCATACCAATCGTATTTGGCGAGGAAAATTTCGTAACGACGAAGGTCAGTATCTCGAATGATTAAGGACAGAAATTACTCAAAGACGTAAAAAGCGATAGTCTTGAAACGTCATCAGACGCTATAAACAAGACGAATGAACGGAAGAGTGGAAATGACACAAATGTTTACGAGAATATTTTCAAGGAAAACAAAGCAGTTGGAATCACAAACTAGGCCACCATCATAGTTTCACATGTGGGTTATCGGCAGGATAATAATATAGATAGGAACCAAATTGGATATTCTGATAAGACTATGTAGGTAACACATTACGACAATAGCGATTCGAGAACTGTATAAACAATAGGACTACAATAAAGCTAAGTATGTATTGTGAGTTTTTATAACAAAGATACTTTGGGACGGCTATCTACGACAACACAGTACACGTGTTCCGTTTATAAACAAAACAGATACATACTATGTGCATACTGTATGTTACTCAGTGACCGTTGTCCTACGTGTAATTAGCTTGAAGCAATCAATTATCGGGTTTATGACCCGTTTAATAGAGTGCAGAATAGCGTGGTTAATACGTAGTTTAAATTACGGTGTACGAACGACGTTATCGCATTATGCAACAGTGTTGAGTATGCGCAATAAATATACGGTGATGAACTTTGAAGGAGAAATGTAGAAAGGTGTTATGTCAAAAGAAAGTCACACGAGAGCAAGACTGGAATTTAAAAATATATGCTAGATAGATATTTAGATAAAACATTTATTTGGTACAAGAACAGGAAACACAACACACAAAAACACAATTACACAAATCATAATACTAGAAAATACAAATGAAAACACATTTAAAACAAAAAGACAGAATTTAAGGCAATCTGTGATTAAAGTGCCAAACTACCTTTCGACATATACTATCTTCTCTATGTCTTCTCTTCTCCCTCAAAAACCAAAACCGAAGAGCCATCAGCGAATCTTTCTGGGTGTCCCCACCAAACCAACATTATGTGACAGTAAAAAAAAACTTCAGAAATAAAAACATTGAACTTTGCCTAAATTATCGCCAGATGATTAAAACGCTTCCGTATCTAATATTGAATGTCAAAGATCTTGAGAAATGCAAATATTTGTGAGAATCCATCAAAATCAATAAAATCATTTCAATAACACCGTAGGCTTCGATATACAAAACAGCTAAGCTATTGTTGAAGATGGTTAACACTCTGTTGTCCACAAAAATCCATAACTGCTGCCTACACGCATATCTGATCTTGCAGGATACCACATTATGTCCTTCATTAATAAAGCAATGATTCCATCCACCTCCTGTCTTATCGAAGATGCAACTAAATAGCTTCAATAAAGGCCCATGGTACACGGATTACTGGATGGGCCGACCCAAGACGCTCGGTATTCGATTCAATTGGGGTCAGTTGGCTATTTTAAACGCGCACGATGGAATATTCTAGTTCACTGTCAAAAAAGATCAAAACAGTTTAAACTTCATAGTTCACTACTATAAAGTTATTGCCGAGATAGTTGACTTGGCAACAGATAGTACTAGACCAACTGTTCACTTCCTGAACGTGTTGTAAGAGATGACTCAAGCATTGTATATCAGGAAGTAAAGCTGCATTCTAAAGAGTATCTAGAGGTTAAAACTACAAATCTGTCTGAATTGGAAGTGGAAAAAATGTCGCCGAAGATTCTGCCACCATCGTGGCAAATGATATTCTTACAGCACCAAACATGAAGCTAGGTTAAAAATACTTTCGTAATTTAACGCCGCTTGACGACAATATCGATTGATTGCAGAATGCTGTAACGAAACTACTTTTAACTGTGTAACCTTACTGCCTTAGTGCAGTTATTGTAAACATGATTGTACGGCTTACTACACACATTGTGCGTATTGTAATATTACAATCGATAAACAAGAATAACCTCTACCAACTAAACAATAATATCTTTTCAAGTTATACATACCGAAACCGAGACAAACAAAGTAATACTTATTCAATTCAAAGCGTGGAACGCGATACGGTGTCGTTCACTTAAATTAACAATCAACGCAAATATAAGGTCCTATTCAAATACAGACTATGGGAGACAGACAGTTGAATACAGCTTGCCTGACCCACATAGTCATTCGCCAGACACCTGATACCGAAGAAAATCTATGAGTTAGCTGAGTCGGCTTAGGGGAGCGGATGACATTTGTTTTTCATGGCCCCCGGCGAGCGCCGCCGCCGGGATCGCACATTGTGGTCGGGGGGGCCCGTATCGCTGTCGAGTCCACCATGAAGTACCTGGGATTGGTGCTCGACAGCCGGTGGGATTTCGGCCCCCACTTCCGGCGGCTGGCGCCCAAGTTGTTGGGCGCGGCGGGGGCGCTGTCAACGCTGCTTCCCAATCTGGGGGACCCGAGCACCGCCTGTAGGCGGTTGTACGTGGGGATCGTGCGATCGATGGCCCTTTATGGGGCCCCGATCTGGGCGGCTGACCTGACGGCCAGCACCATCACTGTTCTGCGGAGGCCGCAGAGGGTGATGGCCGTCAGAGTCATCAGGGGATATCGCACGATCTCCTACGAGGCGGCTTGCGCACTGGCCGGATCTCCGCCGTGGGACCTGGAGGCGAAAGTGCTCGCGTCACTGCATAGGTGGCGCGAGGGCGCGCAGGCGCGCGGCGAAAGACTGACGCAGCAACACTTGGAGCTGCGTCGGTCGCAGCTGCGCGAGGTCCTGGTGGCGGAATGGCGGGACAGGCTTTCGAGCCCTACCGCCGGCCTCATCACCATCGAGGCCATCCGGCCAGTGCTCGACCTGTGGCTCGGGAGAAGGCACGGCTCCCTGTCATTTCGTGCGACGCAGGTCCTCTCGGGGCATGGCTGCTTCGGGAGGTTCCTGTGTCGCATAGGCAGGGAGCCGGACGCTCGATGCCACCACTGCGTCGACTGTCGGGAGGACACGGTGCGGCATACGCTTGCAGAGTGCAGCTTGGGAGGAGCCGCGCCGTGCCCTCATCTCTGTGGTAGGCGGTGACCTCTCGCTGCCGGCCGTAGTCCATGCTATGGTCGGCGGTGAGGAGTCCTGGGACGCGGTGGTCTCCTTCTGCGAGACAGTTATCGCGCAGAAGGAGGCTGCGGAAAGGGAGAGGGAGATCACAACCGCTCTCCCTGCCCGCAGCAGGCGCATCGGGCGTCGGAGGAGGGCATACGCTGCCCTCTTCCGGCCCCCCTAACTGGGTCCAGGGGTGGCGGACTTGGGGACGTCCGTCGCCCCCCACTCATCCGGACCCGAGGTGGCGGCGCGTGGTGTTCCCGTGCGCCCCTCTTTGACGTAGCGAGGGGAGACAAACACCTCACTCCCCTCGCCGACGCGAGGTGGCCCGCAGAGGCGGGCCGGCACCAGCCGGGGATTGCGGATGTCGCATACGTTCCCGCGATCCCCGGCGTAGGTGGAAGATGGAACACCGGGGTGGTTTTAGTCAGTAAGAGTCTGACAGACCCCTCCACCCGCCCCAGGGTGGAGGATTTCCATGAGGATTTCCCCCCGAGATCAAAAAAAAAAGGGGAGCGGATGACATAAGCCAAGAGCAACGTTTTACTGCATAGCTGTAAAACATTGAATAGAATTAAGAGATCATAATAAAGTCAGATAACAGATTTTTTTAATGTCTTGGCAACTTAACGAAATCTCAGAAACAATTTCATACAGAAAAACTTCCACGCTGATATGGAAGAAAATAAGGAAACATCAGTTATTGGCTGGTTATGCCAAGTTAGCCCCAAAACTTTTCCGAGGAAAGTTTATTGCTTATAATCACTATTGATTGCTACGTGGACCAATAAGTCCCGTTTCGGTGAGAATTAACTTATTTGAGATGCCAAATCAGATCCAAGAAGTGTTTTGCCCTAAATTAAGTTGTGAGGGATAAGTGTAAAAGGGTTTTGGTTCGCTTCTCGAATGATCCAATATTTTATGTAGGACAAACATAATCCCTCGTCGACGATGCGAAAGCCTAAACGCACACTTCTGTATAGCTCATTACTCGTAATGATCGCTCAATATCGGAGACATTGACTGTGCTTGTATAGGAATATCGGCTTTATTGTCATGTGGTCGATCGCTAATCGGGTTACCGTTGTTTGATAAATTAGATCAGGATTTGGAGTGGCTAACGAACACTAACAAGCTAAATGTAGGGCAGGACGTACTGAAAGGTTTAAATACAGAAACCGACTTTTTGATTGGGACATAGGGACATTTGGTGCAAAAAGACCAAAGGCTCCTTATAATTTTTATTTATGGTGCAACATGTAAATCACTACGTGTCGTATCACTCCTCAACGACGCATCGAAACCACTAATTAAAGTCAATTGCCATACATTGACATCAATTGATTGATTGCAAAAGTACACAATTCCCTTGTAAACAATCAATTACTGACCAGCGGCCAGGCGGGGGTCTGATACCGTTAGTGCAACTTCCTGAAGCTTGGACGAGAAACTTCGACTGAAACAATCGAACAAAGTTAAGATGGTTCAAGAATCAAGTCGGACAGTTAAAAGTTACGGAGTGCAGGGCTTGTTCCTTATAAACTGTTCTCTTTTTCTGCTGGAGATTTCAACATTTAATTTTCATCAAGATTGATATTTAATGGAGCTACGTATTTTTCTTCGGGTTTTCTTCATCGTGATTTCTGTTGCGTTTTTAAAAGACACCTAAACTGTTTGTTTGGATTCCTCTTATTCATGTCAGATCTTGCATTTGAAGTTTAACTGTCCTTCTGCCTAATCCTTTCAGTTTAAGTACCATGTAATTTAGGTAAGTACAAAAATTACACGAGTGCTTAGTTTAATATTCCTCGTCAGTAATTCCCGAATACCTACTTCCAAACTAGGTAAGGCTCGTTGAACCCGAGATGAGCCGCAGTGCGGCTGGCGCATCGATCGCCAGGCCTATCCCAGCCATCCCGGAAACCACCGAGCCATTTAACCTGGCTGGAGACCGAACATGATCCTCCTACTCGAAATGTTCTCAAAATTATTGTAGAAGGGGAAATTAAACGTCTTATCGCTCCCAATATTGTCAAGCACTTCAAGAAATAAGTACGATTTAAGGCAATGCGTGGGTTAACTCCTGTTGGCTGTGATCTCATTTCAACGCAATTTAGAAACGAAAACAGATGTTCAACTAGGCTTCCAAAACTCATTTCTTTAAGTGTCTTGGTGTTTACCTACATGATTTTAAGTCAAGAAAATATTTTCCTCGTGAGAAAACACTTGTTTAATTGACGTATTAGCACTGAAGTGTTAAGCGTAGGTAAGTTAACCACGTTCAGGTATATGTACCTCGATTTAAACAAACTAGTTAACCAAGATTACAGAGCATCGAACTGGAACGTGATCCGTCCGTGACATTGAATATTTTACATTATTTTTATTGGTTTCCATAAGTAAACAACCAGTATTGCTACAAAAGGCAATGCCGCGAGGATATTTAGTCATTCGTAGAAAGGATTCGGTTATGTTAAACACGCTCATTTTTGAAACTTCAATTTTCTTCCAACCGGAGGTTTTATCGATATTTTAAACGGAAAGACATACATTTTAGGGGATGATAACCTTGATGGTTACAAAAAATTAAATTCACAGGACTCAGAGAACCCAAAAACAGGACCAGTCTATTCAGAGGATCTAAAAACGCTTAAAATCTAAACAACAAAACGAGCAGTAACAAATGATTGCTTAATACGCAGAAACTAATCCAACTCCAGAGCACAGCAAATGTCATTACATTTCCCTTTCATGGCACTCGTTCCCGACGTATTTGTCGCAACTTTTACAGGCGGACCATAAAATAAATCAGGTTTGTTGTCGCCAGCGATACGTTGATTTACGTCCGATAGAACTCCAGAACCCACGAAAGGATTTCGCCCGGATTTGGGAACTGACCTCAGACTGGCGTGTTTGACAGGACTTATAGTTTTCTGCGGAGTGATTGATAACTTTCTGTAGACTGCTCATACTGAAAGTTCAGTTTAATTTCGTGATTCTGTTTTGCCTAAAAGGAGACTTATCGCGAAGCTGATTATTTGTACTTCATTTTTTCCAGTGATCGTGACTTGATCCAGATTTCCAATCAGTAAATCATATTCGTTTATGTTACAGCCATAACTGTAAACAATTCGCTCATCGTCTTTTATAACACGTTTCAACTTATAAGGTTATTTACCTGTGTACAGATTTCTAATTAAACATTTAAAGAAGAATAATTTTCGTTCTGCTAATTAGCAAATAGTAAAAATAATTATTTTACCTCAATCCAACAACTTTAAAGAAATCATTAGTACGAAATTGTAGTCCTAGATTTTCTCCCACGTTTTTTGGCTAAATACGTTTCCATTAGGGCCATAATTGATTTCGTTCGTTCTGGTGGATTCTGAATCAATTAGAGACGAAACATTTGTTGTGACGGGCAATGGCCTTTGCTTATTAGTAAACAGTATCGCGTTAAGTCATTGCCCACGTGATCCGGCCGGCATAATAAGACGAAATACAACGCGATCATTGTTCCAGCTCTAGAACCACATTCAATGACATACGAATTGCAACACACCTTTGTTACAATCGTAATGTTTGATCTATAGTTGCAAGAATTGGATAGTTGTCGGCCGAGGCTTGGCCCGTGAGGAATGGACGAAGGCTTCAAAGAACAGTAAATCCCCTGGGGGCTAAATTCAATTTCAGAGCAAAAAGGTTTGTTTCGTATTGACTGTGCTTTAATTCACTTTCGCGCATTGATCTTTCTTCACTTCATCCAATAGAATAAAACATTTAACATGACGTCGCACCTCATAGTGCCGAGCATTGATTACAGGTACGATTCAGGAATTTAGTAACGGTATTAATTTATCAGCGTGGGTGGTTTTTTATATTTTCACATCGAGAAACTAAAAGTTACAAAATAATATTATTTTATCGCTAAAGCGACATTATAATCGTCTGATTAGGTAATCCGTTGACAGTAAATACAATTGATTAAGATTAACCTAGAATTAACTATTCATAAATTCCTAGAAACTAGTTTGACTGTTTATTTATTGTGGTGGATACCTAGTCTAGGTCAGCCATACATACTTAACCTTTTTTTCTTCATGGGCCACATAGTGCTTTTACTATATCATGATGGGCCGCAGTAACGTATAGCAACTTTAACAATATCTAGGTTCATCAAGGGGATTTGTGAATTTGTGATTAATGGATAGTTTGCTTATGGCATGGGCCAACTTTTTCGTTTTGCTAGCGGGTGAAGTGTCTAAGCATTTTGTCAAGGAGTGAATCAGTCAGTCGGGATATGTACAACACTGATAAACTCGGAGTTAATAACTCTATAAATATGCTACCGAGACAATGAGTAAATATAACACCAATAATTTCCTAGACTACAGACATTATTAACTCACACAAGCCTGGAGGCCACATGCGGCCCGCGGGCCCGTCGTGTATGGCTGAGCTAGGAGGAGCGACGATCTTCGAAAGGAGGATGGTGGCAACTGGACGAGAGTAACCCAGGATAAAGTTAATGGCAGGTTATACGAGACCTATGCCCGGCAAAGTAGTCCGATGATGAATGAGACGCGACATTAATTTCAAAGAAAAAGATGTGTCGATGGATTTCCGCTAGTCTTGCGATCATGTCTGACACGACCTTATAGAATTAACACCATGCTAGGTACTTATGTCCTGAACTCGTGATTCTTTGGACCTCGCCATACGACATTACTGTCGCATATTTACTAAGAATAAGTTCAACTATAGAATCCGATCGTGTGTGGCTGACGGAGTAAAATCTATCACATGAAGCTACCCGAAACTGTCAGTTTCCCAACCTCCCAGAACCTAATTCTTTAGAGATAAAAGTTGAAAATCTATTAAAGAAATTTGACAGATTGTTTAAGCTTGATGTGCTGTCTGTACAAACAGAATATATTGCTCAGCCACCCTTATCCAGCCAGTCTGGGTGTCTTACGCCCAGCAAATGCTGATTTGGCAACCCTCCCGGCACAGGCATACAGGTTCGTTCTTTGAAATGGGCATCAAGAATTTCACAACAGATGCGACGGCAGTTTCACGGAGCAGAATATTTCAATGCTATCGAGAAAATTGCCGCGCTAAATTCGTCTTTTCAATTTACCGCCGTATTTGACAGTAAGGTTAATAGCACGTGCCGCTTGACACTACGTGATGCATGGAATTAGAATGTACCTACATTTAGTGTTAATGAGCAACGCGAATATGCGTGTAAACGCGTCACGCCCACACGTCACGACGTCCGACGGTGTCCCAGACCGAACTGAACGAAAGCAGAAATAAAATTAATATATTGTTGGATGAGGGAATCTAAACGGGCGCCAAATGCGCAAATGCAGATGATAACCGCCAAAAATTCGAGCCATGTTCTAAAATTGATTTTCTGTAAATAAATTGAAGGGAATGTTCTGGATGTGAATTTAGCATGTTGATTGCATGTTTTATTCATATCTCTGGCACCTGATGAGCAGTACCTAGAGCATCTTTACTACTTTTGCTTAATAATTTTGGGATAATTCACACTGTATTTGTTTTTAACCACATGCCCAGTACAAATGCATGCTTTAGTTGTAAAAATTGTAAATAAAATAAAAAAGCAATAAACAAAAATTCAAATGTAAATATAATGCAATGTATGAACTATTTTCTTTTTGCACAGAATATATCAAGTCAAAGAAATAAATTACAGTTATCTAACTAACATGACAATTTTAATTGTCACATTAATTTATTAAGAAGTTTACTTAAATTTTTTCAAGAATAATTTATGAGTAATTAAGTACTGTACTAGAAATTATTTGGGTTTTAATACAGTCCTACACATGAATATTAAATGGTACACACTGTTACTCAGTAGCAATGTATGTCGGTCAGTATAGCTTGGGCCAATAAGAGTTCATGTACAAACGGGCAAAAGATAAGCTATAAATAAATTGCCAATGAATCATATTTCTAATGGAGTGCGTACTTTTATTAGCTTAGCTAAGGAGGAAATTATATAACTTTAATTAACATAAAAAAATATTTTATTTTGGACAAGCTTTCCTTGTTTCAAAAAGAATAATAAGATTGTGATTATCTCTGAAAGTTATTTTTTATCCTGGTCTTTTTCCATTTATAAATATTACAATAGTGAACATAAAAATAGGAGATGAAAAAAAAATGCTTAAATGGTATCATTTCTATTGTTACTTATTAATTTGGGAAAAAATAAAGACCAACTAACAAAGTAGAAAGTATTATTTCCATATGGATCCTCAAGAACATATGTTTGAGAACCTAGTAAGCAACCTTCACTGTTTGGTTTAGAAAGTGCTCTTCTTTCAACCTTATTTATTCACACACAAAGAATGAGAATATGAAATAAAGTACATACTTAACATATATTATTACTTATGCAAATTATTTTATTTATTTAGACAAATAATAAATAAACCTAGGGCATTTACTAAGCTTTTCACTCCATTTTTTATTACCTACTTAGTGCTACTTGTTTATTACTGCTGAATCAAGCAAAATGTCGAGAACATATGAATTAAAAGAAACATTTATATCATAATTCCGTCAGCTGTTCAGCCTACATCATCAGCAAGGTGTTACACAAGGACATGTGTTGGCCATGCCATGTTACTTCGCACTTTTGGGGGTTATGTCTCCAAAAACTGCCCTTTCGCAACATTATGAATGAGATCTATTTTTAAAATTATCATTTACGCCGTGTGATATTTTAGAACCAATATTTATAACTGACAGCGCATAATCTTTGTAATTTTTCATACTTTCGATTAAGTTACTGTCAAGGCATTGCAATATGTTTAGCGAAGTTTCGGAGACTAGCAACATGAATAATTTAATTAAAATTCATGCATGACTAGATTCACGTTTACCTCCTATCTACCAAAAAAATAAAGACATGCAAAAACACTTACCAAAATTCTTTATTCGACTGGACGATGCTAGAAAACAGCTCGGATCATCGCAATATTCGCGTAAAATCACTAAACACCAAACGAAAACAAATGAAAGTCGATAGATAATGGAAACAACAAAAGATTGTAAAATGTTAGGCACTTGGTTTCGTTTTTGATCGCTCAATCGAGGGGTAATGAACTACTTTTAAGTATTATTTTAACTGGAGTAACAACGTTAAATAGAAAACGTTGTGTATTTTAGTGACAATTAACTTTATCAAAGCTATATTGCGTGAAATCCAACAAACATAAAATCCACAAAATCTTTTCTAAAAAACTCCGACGAGCGATTCTAGAGAATGGAAATGAAATAAATAAAGACACCGGACGGGTAAAGACAGAATTGTGTAGGAATAACTCGATTTTGAATGAACTTCTCGATTTCACCATGTGAACGAAAACTATTTCGAGTGATATAGACTCGCCTAACTGATGAATGATTTTTTTTAAATTCTTTTTTGTGAATTTATTTTTACAAATTATTGAATAACTTAGAAAACACCATGGAATTATATAATTTTATAAAAACGCATCATTTAAACGTCTAAACTACAGTCGAGAATATCATCCAGAAACATCAACCAACGTTTCGTTATGCCAATTTGTTATGGACATATTTAACGAATTAACAATACATTCCGAACTGCACGAGATTTGACAGCTAACTAAACGTGTTAAAGTTTGATTTGAATTTCAAACCGCTGCCATCCATCTGTTTCTAATTGTTTTGACGATAAAGATACTTGTTTTAAATCTACAAGAATGGGAAAATCTCTAGTAGAAAGCCCATCCTTATTCTTAGTTGAAGAAAGAGTAAAAACCTTTAAAAACTGGCCATTTAGTGATAAAAATAAATGTAATGTGCGTAACATGGCGGAGGCCGGATTTTATTCGGTAGCGACTGGTGCCGACGATGCTGATGCTGCGAAATGCTTCCTCTGTGGGAAGGAGCTGGATGGTTGGGAAGCTCACGATGACCCATGGGCGGAACACAAGAGCCACGCTATGAAATGCGCATTCGTTCAGCTGGGAAAGAAAGAGGATGATTTGCTGGTTTGTATCATAAACAAAGTATAGGATAAACTGGGATAAACACCCTTAGTTCGAACCACTACTTTTCATAACTACTATGTATATTTGCCAGAAAAACCTAAACTTCAGGCATTGAGTATTCTTGGGTACCTACATTAACTAACCTATTCAGGAACTATTGGAGGACCATATTAAATTTACCCTAGCTACACATAACCCACACATCTTCATTGATGCTTGATTGTAGTTGCTTAGGCATTCAAAGATAAATCAATTATGAAACTGTTCTTATCATGACCTTCAAACCTTGTCCAACCAAGTCATGAAAATGAGAGTATGTTGAATGTTATATTTACTTTGTAACATACCCTTCCTATGTGTTTAGACATCCTTGATGGTGATGTTTGCATATTACTCGAATTAATTTTTGTCATTTGTTCCAGCTCTCTGAATTCCTTTCAGTGATAAAACAGTACATGATTAACGAAACAAAGCGCCTTACTGAGGTGGTTAAAGAGCAGATTGATGAGAAAGCCAAGTCCGTCCGCAGAAGATGCCTAGGAAGAAAATGATTTCAAAGATATAGACTTAAAATTATTCACAGTGGCTAGGCTATCATTATGATTTAGACTAATTAATTATAACGTATTGACTGAATGTTTGAATGTTCAATACAATGTTTATCTTATTATCTGTTTCTTTATTTTGATTTTATCTTTTAACCTTTTGAACACCACTGTCACATATACATACAAGGAAGCGCGTGCCCTTTACCCCGAACATCACAATTATGTGACAAAAAGTACAGCGAATTTGTGGCTTGGCGTTCAAAAGGTTAAACATTCACCAACAGGCACTGGGCTAGTATTTTGAGTGGGAGGTCGGTGTCCCAACAGTGAGCATGTTAAACCGGATTCAGCTGAAAACCATTATTTTATGTGGAACGGCTGCCTACCAGACCTCCACAACCCATTAACTGGGTAACACGGTAGTTCTTGGCAAGACTGGAGTCAGATTAGGTATCATATTTTAATATACTATTAATAACTAGCTAGCATCAACATCAAAATGATTGAACTTCGTAATGGTAAAACTTGAAAAAACAATTTTATCAGTCTAATTTTATGTCACTTCTACATAACCAAACTTCATGCTCATGAAGTCAGATACCTACCATAACAAAAGAGTTTGTATATCTGTTGCTTAGCAACCATCATAACAAACACCAAGTCTTCTGAACTGACAATATACATTTTCTATTTCTTATTTTATTACACAAATATTACTTATTATATTTGACAATAAGAGAAAAGACTGACATATTACAAATAAGATGGGTGATGTGAAGAATTTGGAGTCTTACGCTATTATTGGATTTGATGGTGAGAAGTTTTTGCTGTTGCTTGTAAAACTTGTGAAGTTAACTTTTCACTGAACTTTAAAACCCTTTGTCTGAACTTTGAACCAAGCTTCCTCTAACAGCCCTTGTGCCTTTGCAAGAATTAGTGTCATTTAAATTTATTGTATATGTTCAAACAATATGATTGCTTTGCTAAGCTTTTTCCACATCAAAGATACCATCTTCTTTCACTTACCAATACTTATTTGTGATATTCTGAAATAAAAGTTGTCCAAACCTTCCACCGTCCTTCAGGATCTGCCATCAGAGGTCTGAAAGTCCACCCTGACAGTGAGCACATTGTCTATCCAATGGGCAACAAGGTCTGCATCCAGGAGTGGAAAACCAAGAAGATGTACTTCCTCAGTGGCCACACCAACAGCGTGTCGACTGTCGCTCTGTCTCCCAAAGGCACATTCGTGGGGTCGGGTCAAATAAACCACATTGGGTTCAAGGCTTCAGCTAAAGTATGGGACTTTAAGAAGAAAGTGCTACTTGGAAGTCATGAGCTGCATAAGGCAAGTCTATTCAGGTTATTTTTGGTATATTTCCTTCTTTACAAAAAATATATAACAAAACAGGATAGGTGGGAGATTCGAAGATCTTCACTCACTGGACGCTAAGCTGAGGAAGAACGTCGCCGTCTAGATCGACCGCGGCGAAGATGTGGCGATCTGATCACGTTTGCATGGCAAACTTAGCCAGAGATCGCCCAAGACACTCTGTCTTGGACGATCTCGAAACGAAACGGAAACGGAACCCTGATGGGTTCCGTTTTTTCGAGGTTCGAACCCTAAACAAGAGTTTGAAGTGAAACTGTGTACCAAAGGTGCTACGTTAAAGCATTGCTTGAAAAAGGCCATTGTCCAACACTGGGCTAGACTCTTTTGAATACTCTGGTTACCCGACTCTAGGGGTAAACTGGTTATCTGTATAAGACAATCCTGTAGCCGTCTCTAGAATGGGATAACCAGGTTATACGTCTAAAGGGTAATACGGTTATTCGGCTCTAGGCTGATCTGGTTTTCAAGCTCTAGGCTTATTAGAGCTTCACTTCACCACTTTCAGGTCCGCGTAGAAGCACTGACATTTTCGTCAGACGAGCGCTACATGATATCCCTGGGGGGTCGCGATGACGGGTGCGTGGTGCTATGGGACTGCTTTGCGGGCTCCGCCACGGGTACCGCGGCAGCTGCCAAGCTGACCACTGGAGACGCCATGACATTGACCGCGCTGAACTTGAGGGTCAACTCTTTTGTTACTGGCGGTGATTGTGAGTACCTATTCGAAGAGTTTTCACTTTTTGTTTACCCGTCGCAGAACTGAACGAGAGAACTGTAGGTACGAGAAAAGCAGTAAGTTCCTACATATAACAATAAGGATACCAGTAAGTAGGTAAGTGCACAGTTACTGGACTGACGCCCATCATCATCATCATCCACAGCCCGACTTCGCCCACTGCTGAGCATGGGCCTCTCTTCTCTTGTGCCAATCCCCACGTTCCTGTGCCAGCCTCATCCAGGTTCTACCCGCGATGGCAACAATGTCGTCCGCCCATCTCGCCATCGGCCGACCAACACTTCTTCTTCCAGTCCTCGAGCGCCACTCGGTCACTGTCTTACTCCACCTATCATCACCGCGCCTTGCCAGGTGTCCTGCCCAACCCCATTTTAGTTCCGCAATTCGTATTCCGATGTCGAAAACCTTCGTACGTCTTCGGATCTCGACGTTTGGAATTCGATCTAATAGACGTATGCCAAGCATGGAACGCTCCATGGCTCTCTGTGCAACTCTCAGTCTGTACACAGCCTCCTGTGGAAGCGTCCATGTCTCAGCACCGTAAGTCATGGTGGGCAATACACACTGGTTATAGAGGCGGGACTTCAGACATTGTGGAATTTTGGCAGACTTCAGAATGTCATCCAATTTGCTAAAAGCGGCCCATCCAAGCTGTATTCTTCTCGATATCTCCGTTTGTTGATCTTCTTTGCCAAATGAAAGGATATGGCCAAGATAAACATATCGGTCCACCATCTCCAACGATTCATTCCCAACTTTAACACTAGAATTTGAATCGCTGAAGATGTTTGCCCTAACCTTCGTCTTGGCCATATTCATTCTAAGACCCACCTTAAAAGAAGCATCACAAAGATTTGGACCATTTTTTGGAGGTCATCGAAGTTCTCAGCGAAAACCACAAGGTCATCTGCAAATCTTAAGTGAGACAGGTAGGCACCATTGACGTTAATACCGCTATAGTCCCAATCTATACTTTTCACAATATCTTCTAGGACTGCTGTGAAAAGTTTTGGTGAAATGGTGTCACCCTGTCTCACTCCCCGCTTGATCGATACGGGTTTAGATAGGGTATGCATGCGGACCTGTAGAGTGGCCGAGGTATATAGTTCCCGCAGCACATCCACATAACGGGAATCGATGTGGCAGCGATGGAGAGCGTGAAACACAACCCAGTGCTCGACACTGTCGAAAGCTTTCTCATAATCGACGCAAGCCATGCACAGGGGCCGGTTGTATTCTTGGCACTTCTCCATCAGCTGCTTCACCGTGAATATGATCAATGGTCGAATATCCGCTGCGAAAACTAGCCTGCTCGATGGGCTGGGCGTAATCAAGCTCCCGGGTTAACCGATTAGTGAGAATTTGAGCAAATAACTTAATATCTGAGAGAGGAGACTAATGGGTCGGTAAATGGTTAGTTTTGATATGTCACCTTTTTTGTGGATAACGGTGACAACAGCGTTCTTCCATAGTACGGGGGTGCGGACATCATAAATAACCCTATTAAAAAGTTTTACCAGGATCTTTTGAACTGGTTCGCCGCCTGCTTGCAACAGTTCGACTGTGATTCCATCTTCACCAGGAGATTTGTCTGCCTTCATGTCGTGCAGAGCTTTTATGACCCACATTGCAGAATAGGTGGTAAATTTTCCGAATCTTTGTGTTCAATAGGCGGCGCTCTTAAATCGTCTTTGGGAGGAATTGGTTCTGCAGATTTAGAAGCATAAAGTTCCTCGTAGAACTTCTCAACAATGTCTACAATTTGAGCCCGGTCCGTCACTATGTTATCCCTGTCATCTCTGAGCTTACTAATCTGTTTGGTACCTGTGCAAGTTTTTCTTCTGAACACTTTTGGGCCTCTATATGACATTATTATATTTATAATTAAATTCTTATTAAACTGTCTTAAATCCTTCCGAATTAACTTATTTATTTGTTTATTGATCTTATCAACTTCTTTTTTATTCATTGCTGTATTAATCGTTATGTCTCGCCTCTTCTGTATCAAGTCTAAAGTTTCCGGTGATAATTTCTTCTGTTTCTTTTTAACTCCGCTTAGGTGTTTTTTCGCTACTTCGGTTAGAGCCCCGCATAAGAGATGGTTTATGTGGTCTACATCTAGATTTTCCTCTTCGAGCCCTTCAAATTTATTTTGTAATCCTAATTGGAAAGTGTCGGACAATAAAGCAATTTCTTGTTTCGCATACCTTCGTGTGGATGTTATCATCTTATTCCGTTCACTCTTCAAGTCAAACCTAAATTTAGTTCTCACCAGCCTGTGGTCACTCCCGGCATTAAAACGCGTGAGAACCGAGACATCGGTGGCAATGTATTAGTGTGAGCTAATTATGTAATCTATCTCACTCTTAGTGTTACCGTCTGGACTTATCCAGGTCCACTTTCTCGTTGTTCTTTTCTGGAAAAAAGTGTTCATTGCATATAGTTTATTGTACTCAAGAAAGTTAACTAGGGTTTGCCATTTTCGCGGAAGCCTAGGCCAAAATTACCTACGGAAGTTTAATTATTTAACGGTTGTCCTATTCTGGCGTTGAAATCGCCAATTACTGCTATTGCTTAATTAAGTAGTGACATGGAGCTTCATTAAGGGCCTTTTCAATGTCGTCATAGAAGGTCTCCACTTCTTCATCTGAATGGTCCGACGTTGGAGCGTATACTTGAATTATCTTCATGGAATATCGTTGGTTGAGTTTAACAGTCAAAAAGCAAACTCGTGTTGATACACTTTTGATGTTTGTCATCGCCGAAGCAATTGTTTTTCCAATCAGAAATCTAACCCCTCCATAAGTGGAGTCTTCGTGACCCCTATAGAAGAATAAGTCACCTGAAGTTAATTTAATCAAATCCTCGCCTTTCCTTCTCACCTCAGACAAGCCTATCACATCCCATTTTATCTTTTCCAGTTCATTCTGCAATTGAAAAAATCGGTCGTCCGTACGCAGAGTCCTGGCGTTGTAACACGCCAGGGTCAAGGTCGTTGGGTTGTGACAGCTGGGCAACTTCCAGGGATTCTTCGCACCCTTTGCCCCGCCGTTACCTAAGCCGTTGTCAGAACCTGGAATAGCAGGGCTGCTGGGTACTGAGGGCCGTGGTTTATTGACACTATTCATGAAAAAAGGGGTTTAGCCTTAAAAACGCCATGCTGGCCAGTGCGTCTTGGCGAGTTTTTCGTCAGAGCCTCGTTCGTCAGTCAGCAGGGGTACCGCGTGCAGGAGAGGTTGACTTGGGTGACTAGATGTGATGCCACCCCTTACACCCCCAAGACTGACGCCCAGCACAAATAAATCATGCTGAAGTTACAGCTTTTTGGTGAACAGTTTATTGCTTGATTTACCCTACAGGTAGGTTGGTATCTCAGCCTCCCTATTAATTCAAGAGCAATTTCCATCGCAGAATGGCCTATTATTTGATTATTGTCAGTTACCTAGGTACTGTATTTTTAACTTTAAGTATTCTGACGACAGTAAAGTTCGTATTACAAAATTGACAATTTACACTCAGTTTTAAAGTAATTTTTATTGTGTCTTGAACTTTACCCCTCTTAGAATAAAATTCAAGATTCAACAACTGCCTTTAAGGCAGGCAGAGATTGTCCTAATTTGTAACTCCGGTTCGACTAATATCAGCTACAAGACACTAAAATGTATTAACAATTGGTTGTAGCCAACCTCAGAGTGTGGAACATCCGCGCCGAGAGCAAGAACCTGGACGTGGTGGACGTGGCGCTGGGGAAACTCCGGCGCACCGTGCGATGTATCGCCATCAGCAGCGACGACTCGTACGGATACGCGGGGACCACGTGAGTCACTCCTTCCTAATAAATAGTAGAAACTGACTGGCCGGGTCAGTTTCAGTCAGTTCAGACGTTGATTAGTCCAAATTTGAGTTCTTGAGTCGGATTAAAACGCTTTTAGGTTGTTCCGTAAGTATTTAAAATTTTCTCGACAACTTTTATTTTTCTATTTCCCTAAAAATGCAAGGCGCCACGTCCACGAGCCAATATATCGAGGCGATATTATCAACCCTACCACTTCATTCTAGAGGTATAACAATTCTATGAACGTGTCTACACATGGCGATAGTATCGCGGCGATTCGACGAGTTACATTGTTTTTTTTCTTTCTCTTTCTAATGCAAAATGCTTCCTATGTTTGTCTTCTAGGACCGGTGACATGATAAAATTTTCAATCAACTACCCCTCGGACCCGACGGCTTCGGTAGCCATGTGCAAGCCTGCGCTGATCGGCTGCCTCGCTAAGTGCGGCCCGTGGAAGAAGGGCAAGAGGCCAGAGTCCCTCTGCTACAGTCAAGGTTTGTTATAGAAGCATATAAGATGCTTTACTATTTTTGAATAAGTAATTAGTATGTTTTTAGCTATACGAATATTTGAGGAATACCTACTTAGGTAAATCAAAATAGGCACTCTCTTCTTGTGGGCATTGCATAAAAGGATACTCTCAATCTAGGGAGAACGGAGTGTTATGTCGGACTGCTATTGACAAAACCCGCAGGTCCTCCATGAGTGGGGGCACGAGATGCAATTACATTCACGCGACTGAAAATGGGCACCCTAAACTAAGATCTACCACAAAAAACTTAGAGATAACGTTTTGAAGTAGAGAAGATTGAAACTCATTGGATTGCGTTCTTTTGACATCTATCCGCAAATACAAATATAGGAAATTGTGTCCACTGCATTAACGCAATGCTTCATAAGTCTTCTAAAACTTTTACAAAATGTATTGTGGCATTTTTTGACTGGTAGAGAATGCCTTGATGCATTAAGTCCGCCCATGTACCACTATTGTACATCAAGTTTAAATAAATAAATAAAACGTTACTCTAAGCAATACCTTTCAGGCATCGAATCGATCCTCATCATGGAAGACGGCTGCCTCATCGTGGGTTCCGGAGACGGCACCATCGACATCCTGGACGAAATCAACTGGAAGGGAACCTTCCCCAAAGGCAAGATACTTGAACCCAACAAGCCGCATTTTAAAGCTGTGAGTCAATTTACAATCCAGCATATTAGTATATACAGCTTTATTTGATTAATTTATTTACACTTAATGTGCAATAAGGCATTTTCTAACCAGACACTTTTTTCTACCGGACTTGGTGGTAGTGGTATATTAGGAGAACGAAGAAGGATAATTAATTATGAATCTTAGGTTCTTAAAAAGATGTAAAAGTGAGTCAATTATTATTCGCTCAGAAACGCACAAGATTCAACAGCCGGTCGATTCTGTAAACATGTTGAAGTCAAGGCTTGGGTGAAGTGAAGATCACTTCACTTGAGTTTTCCCAGTGAGTGATTTGATGACAGATTTGATGATAGAATAGACCAGCAGTAGCCAATAGGTACCTAGGTACCTATGACTTTCAACGATAAGATCCAAGCCCGCCCATTTCTTTTCCAAATCTTGATATGGCTTACGAAATTCGAAGACAATCTAATTTTGAATGCAGTCAAACAAATCCTCTAAGCCCAAGTTATACAAATCCTTTTTTTCATAAAAACGTCTTCACAAAATATCGACTTTAGGTTTTTGTTAAAAATTTTCTTTCATAAGAACCTTCTCCTGACAATAACAAACATAACAAAAAAATTATAAGCGAAATTGGTTCAGCCGTTCACGCGTGATACCGTGACCAAGGGAAATAGGGATTCATTTTTCATAAATATAGATTAGGTAGGTAGATACTAGGTATTGAATTGGTTGGTTGTTTAAGTTGCCGCGAAAACGAAAGTTTACCTATATTTTATTTCGAAATTCCATAACTCCTTCGTTCCAGCTAAAATCCACGAAGCTCCTGGGCAGCATAACGTCCCTGGAGCTGATGGAGTCGCCGAGCCTGCGCGGCAAGAACCGGCTACTGCTGGCGGGCACGCGCGGCAGTGAGATCTACGCCATCAACGTCGTCAGTTTTCTGCCCGTGCTCGTTGTCACCTGCCACCGCTGCGCCATCAACGACATCGCTTTTCCGCCGTACGTCTCTAAAGGCTTTGTGATAATACCCTTTCTTTAATAGTAGTTAGGCATTGTTTTCCATACCTAACTAAAGATTTTTCAGTAGCATCATACATTTTTTTATCATCATAGATTTCTTGAGACGTCAAAGTTGCCCTATGCAAAGCAATATAGGTAGGAATAACGGTCAGTGAGAGCTTCATCGAAAAGTCCCAAGCGCGTGCGTGCTAGTCTACTTTTTGGAGAGGGTTGCAGGTGCGGGGCGCTCACGGTAACATGTGGAGATTATGGTGGCAAACTTGCGCGGAAATGCGTCGCCAACGTGACAGCGCTGTGTTCGTCACTTTTCAGTCGTTGCTGATACGATGCGCGCTACTGAACTTAAAAAGAAAAACACTACGAATTTTTAGTTTCTCTAAAATTCACTAAAATCATTTTTGAAATAGCCGTCTTATTTCAGAGGGATGTCGGGAGTGTTCGCGACAGCCGGCACAGGTGACGTCAGGGTGTGGTGCCTGGAGACGTGCCAGGAGCTGCTGCGCATCGTCGTGCCCAACTTCACGTGCTCCACTGTGCTGTTCTCGGGAGACGGCAAGTCCATCGTGTCAGGTGTGTTAACGACGTCAGGGTGTGGTGCCTGGAGACGTGCCAGGAGCTGCTGCGCATCGTCGTGCCCAACTTCACGTGCTCCACTGTGCTGTTCTCGGGAGACGGCAAGTCCATCGTGTCAGGTGTGTTAACGACGTCAGGGTGTGGTGCCTGGAGACGTGCCAGGAGCTGCTGCGCATCGTCGTGCCCAACTTCACGTGCTCCACTGTGCTGTTCTCGGGAGACGGCAAGTCCATCGTGTCAGGTGTGTTAACGACGTCAGGGTGTGGTGCCTGGAGACGTGCCAGGAGCTGCTGCGCATCGTCGTGCCCAACTTCACGTGCTCCACTGTGCTGTTCTCGGGAGACGGCAAGTCCATCGTGTCAGGTGTGTTAACGACGTCAGGGTGTGGTGCCTGGAGACGTGCCAGGAGCTGCTGCGCATCGTCATGCCCAACTTCACGTGCTCCACTGTGCTGTTCTCGGGAGACGGCAAGTCCATCGTGTCAGGTGTGTTAACGACGTCAGGGTGTGGTGCCTGGAGACGTGCCAGGAGCTGCTGCGCATCGTCGTGCCCAACTTCACGTGCTCCACTGTGCTGTTCTCGGGAGACGGCAAGTCCATCGTGTCAGGTGTGTTAACGACGTCAGGGTGTGGTGCCTGGAGACGTGCCAGGAGCTGCTGCGCATCGTCGTGCCCAACTTCACGTGCTCCACTGTGCTGTTCTCGGGAGACGGCAAGTCCATCGTGTCAGGTGTGTTAACGACGTCAGGGTGTGGTGCCTGGAGACGTGCCAGGAGCTGCTGCGCATCGTCGTGCCCAACTTCACGTGCTCCACTGTGCTGTTCTCGGGAGACGGCAAGTCCATCGTGTCAGGTGTGTTAACGACGTCAGGGTGTGGTGCCTGGAGACGTGCCAGGAGCTGCTGCGCATCGTCGTGCCCAACTTCACGTGCTCCACTGTGCTGTTCTCGGGAGACGGCAAGTCCATCGTGTCAGGTGTGTTAACGACGTCAGGGTGTGGTGCCTGGAGACGTGCCAGGAGCTGCTGCGCATCGTCGTGCCCAACTTCACGTGCTCCACTGTGCTGTTCTCGGGAGACGGCAAGTCCATCGTGTCAGGTGTGTTAACGACGTCAGGGTGTGGTGCCTGGAGACGTGCCAGGAGCTGCTGCGCATCGTCGTGCCCAACTTCACGTGCTCCACTGTGCTGTTCTCGGGAGACGGCAAGTCCATCGTGTCAGGTGTGTTAACGACGTCAGGGTGTGGTGCCTGGAGACGTGCCAGGAGCTGCTGCGCATCGTCGTGCCCAACTTCACGTGCTCCACTGTGCTGTTCTCGGGAGACGGCAAGTCCATCGTGTCAGGTGTGTTAACGACGTCAGGGTGTGGTGCCTGGAGACGTGCCAGGAGCTGCTGCGCATCGTCGTGCCCAACTTCACGTGCTCCACTGTGCTGTTCTCGGGAGACGGCAAGTCCATCGTGTCAGGTGTGTTAACGACGTCAGGGTGTGGTGCCTGGAGACGTGCCAGGAGCTGCTGCGCATCGTCGTGCCCAACTTCACGTGCTCCACTGTGCTGTTCTCGGGAGACGGCAAGTCCATCGTGTCAGGTGTGTTAACGACGTCAGGGTGTGGTGCCTGGAGACGTGCCAGGAGCTGCTGCGCATCGTCATGCCCAACTTCACGTGCTCCACTGTGCTGTTCTCGGGAGACGGCAAGTCCATCGTGTCAGGTGTGTTAACGACGTCAGGGTGTGGTGCCTGGAGACGTGCCAGGAGCTGCTGCGCATCGTCGTGCTCAACTTCACGTGCTCCACTGTGCTGTTCTCGGGAGACGGCAAGTCCATCAAGTCAGGTGTGTTAACGACGTCAGGGTGTGGTGCCTGGAGACGTGCCAGGAGCTGCTGCGCATCATCGTGCCCAACTTCACGTGCTCCACTGTGCTGTTCTCGGTAGACGGCAAGTCCATCGTGTCAGGTGTGTTAACGACGTCAGGGTGTGGTGCCTGGAGACGTGCCAGGAGCTGCTGCGCATCGTCGTGCCCAACTTCACGTGCTCGACCGTGCTGTTCTCGGGAAACGGCTCTCATCTATCACGTCTGGTCAGAAACGAGCTTGTTGAAAACTTGTCGAGTTTAATAATAAAAAGTCATTTTGTCCTGACCGATCCATCTCAACGGCAGCGAGATCTGGCGGTGGTGCTAGTCTGATGTCGAGTTTACAAGGGTTTAATAGTGGCGTTCTTAATACAGAGCCGATGAGCTGGTGATGGTCGCGGCAATCCACTGGTGAAAAGCACAGGACCGGCCGATGTGGCGATGCATGGGATAGGCCTACGTCCAGCAGTGGACGACATCATTGGCTTAATCTATTTAATTACCTACTTGTACATATTAGAGTTAAATTTTATTTATGTAAGTGGCTGTATAATAGGTTTGCCTGTGCTTCTTGTTTCATTATTAATATTTTGAGTTTACAATAGTTGCCACTTGGTGTCGCTACTTGTCTTTTTCTCATCTATCGATATATCTTTAATCTGTACATGTGCAAGTTGTTCTTTCTAAATAAAGATTAAAACAAAGTGGAGAATTCTTGTTAATTGAATCAACAAGCCTCAATAGGTTATGGGCCCAGGCGTTTCGAGTAATTAACAAAGAGCAGAAAAGAGAATACAGTACAGAAAGTGTTTAGCGCGGTTTATCAAGAGCGCATTGTGCCAGGTCATACGTAACCTAAAAATGGAGTTTGGAAAAACGATGAACCTCGATAAGTTCGACGGAAGCAACTTCAAACAATGGAAATTCCAAATAAAATGTGCGCTGCGTGCCAAAGGTTTGGACATAAACCAGCCCATACCTGAAACGAACACTTGTGAATGGAATAAAAATGATGGCATGGCAATGTTTATAATAACATCTGCAATGGATTTGAAACAAGTAGCACTCATCGAGAATTGTGAAACCGCTCTCGAGGTGATGACTAAACTCGAATCTATCTATGAACAAAAATCGGAGATGAATAAAATGATTCTACATGAGCGTTTTTATCAATATAAAATGTCACCAGGTGATAGTATGGCTCAGCATATAGCTAAAATTGAGAGCATGGCTAAGCAATTAAAAGAAAATGGAGAAGACATCAGTGATACTGCGATAATAACAAAAATATTGAGCACGCTGCCTCTCAAGTATAGATCTCTCCGTCAGGCTTGGATGTCACTTGATGCAAGTAAACAAACTGTGATCAATCTAACAGCTCGGCTATTAGACGAAGAGGCTAGTTTCGGTGTAGAAGAAGAAAATGAGACAGCGTTAGTTGTAGCAAAACAAAATGAAAAGAAGAGAAATTTTAAAACTACAGAAGCAAAGAAAGAATTCAAAGAAACAGTTAATCATCGTTTCGTTTGTTATAAATGTGGAAGACGAGGCCATTATGCAAAAGATTGTCGTGCTACTAAACAAAATCAAGAAGAAAAAAACATGTTAGCCTTCAATATAGATAGCCATGAATGGCACGATGATCATGAAGAAACCAGTTGGATATTAGACAGCGGTGCCTCAGCTCACATGTCTTACAAACGTGAAAATTTTGTAGAACTATATGAATATAAAGGACCCACACTGAAATTAGGAAACCAAGAAGACATAGAAGTTCTTGGACAAGGAAATGTTTTGATTAATAAGTGTGTCAATGGGCAGTGGGAGAAAAGCATTCTTAAAAATGTGCTTTATGTACCTAAACTAAGAAGAAACCTGTTTTCAGAAGGAGTAGTTTCTCGGCAAGGTTATAGTATTATGAAGAAACATACTGAAGCTTTGATTTACAAGGACAATGATATAGTGATGTGCGCATTTTTACAAAGTAACAATCTATATAAGTTAAAAGTAAAAACAGTTCAAAATCCAGTATGTAATGTTGTGCAAAAATTGGACCTTAAAACATGGCATGAACGATTGGGACACTTAAATGTCAAAGAAATTCAGAAAATGTGCAAAAATAATGTAATTACTGGTGTGGACCTATCAGACTGTGAAAAGTTTGTGTGTGAGGGTTGTGCTTATGGTAAGCATGCTCGTCGACCATTCCAGAAATCATCACGACAATCACCACAGCCAGGTGATATTGTTTACAGTGATGTTTGTGGTCCTATCAATGTACCATCAGTGCAAGGTATGAAATATTTTGTTATTTTCAAAGATGCTGCAACAAGTTTTAGATATGTGTATTTTTTGAAGAACAAATGTGATGTGCTGGACTATTTTAAAAAATATAACTCAAAAATAAAGAACCTTTTTTCACATGGTGTGCGTATTTTACACACTGATAATGGTGGAGAATATACAAGCAAAGTTTTCAAGGAATACCTAGAAAGTGAGGGTATTCTTCATGAACTCACGGCTCCATACACTCCCGAGCAAAACGGCCGTGCGGAGAGGGAAATCAGGACAATAATGGAAAGCGCTCGATCCATGCTTTATGCCCGTAGTGTACCACTCAACTTATGGGCAGAAGCAGTCAACTGTGCTGTTTATTTGTTAAACCGCATGTCTTCTAGCCAGACACCTAATGTTACACCCATGGAGATATGGTGTGGTATAAAACCTAGCCTGGATCATATTCGCGTTTTTGGGTGTGAAGGATTTGTTCACGTTCCTGGTCAATTGAGGAATAAGCTTGATTCTAAAAGCTGCAAAATGATGCTGGTAGGCTATGATAACACTAACTATAAAATGTATGATCCAAACACAAGAAGAATAACAGTGTCCAGGAATGTTATTTTCAATGAACTAAAAGGTCTTGAAGTAAGAAGAAATGAAACTCAAATTTTGATTTATGATGAGGATAATGAAGAGGAAACAGGCAACACAGAGAGGGGTGAGAGTAATGAGGATATTACTTCAGATTATAGTGATAACAGTACATATACTGCTATTGATGAACAAGATGAGACGTATGAACCATCAACAGAAAATCATTCTTCTGATACATTTGATTCAAATGTCACTATTCGAACACGCAGTCATAGAACATTTGAGGCAAATTTAATGGAATTGAACGTGCCAGTGACTTATGATGAAGCGGTAAATAGTAAGGAGAGCAAATTGTGGCTAGAGGCTATAAATGAAGAATTGGAAGCTCATAATTTTAACAATACATGGAGTTATGTTGAAAAACAAAATCAGAGAACTATAACCTCAAAATGGGTTTTTAACATTAAAAGAAAACAGAATGGTGAAGTTGATAGATATAAAGCCAGACTGTGTGCCCGTGGTTTCACTCAAGTGGAAGGAATAGACTATACTGAAATATTTTCTCCTACTACAAGATATGAATCAATAAGAATATTGTTGTCAGTTTCAGCAGATTATAACTGGGAAATAACACAGCTAGATGTCAAAACAGCTTTCTTATATGGAGAACTGGAGGAGGATATATACATGGAAATCCCAGATGGAGTTAAAGCACCTGCAAATAAAGTATGTAAACTAAACAAATCCCTTTACGGATTAAAACAAGCATCTCGTTGCTGGAACAGAAAATTTACTGATTTTCTGGTAAAGTTTGGTTTTACACAGTCACAAGCTGACAACTGTGTTTTTGTAGGTAAATTTCATGGTTATAAAGCTTTGTTGATCTTATATGTAGATGATGCCTTGATAATGTCTCAGTCAAAAAAAGTTTTGGACTATATTATCAGTTATTTGAAACAAGGATTTGATGTAAAAGAGTTAGAGTTAAACCGGTTCGTTGGTTTAGAAATTATTAAAACTAAAAATTCTATATGTATCGGTCAAAGACAATATATTGAGCAAATTATAAATAAATTCAATTTGAGTACAGCTCACCCATGTTATACACCTGTTGATGTAAATGTTCAAATTACTAAAAATGTGGATAAGATGCAGACTAATTTTCCTTATAGAGAGGCCATAGGGTCATTATTGTTTTTATCTATGGCAACTAGGCCAGATATTGCTTTCGGTGTCAATTTATTAAGTAGATATATTAATAACCCAAGTCTGCATCATATAACTCAGCTCAAGAGGATTATTCGATATCTTATTAAAACAAAAGATATGTGTATAAAATACCAAGGTCATGAAAATTTGATTGGGTATTCAGACTCAGACTTTGCTGGGGATTTGGATACAAGAAAATCAACTACTGGTTATATTTTTATGTTAAATGGTGGCCCTATATCTTGGGCAAGTCAAAAACAATCTTGTATTGCCTTATCAACGACTGAGGCTGAATTCATGGCAGGATGTGAAGCTGCCAAGAATTTATTGTGGTTAAGACAGTTTTTCAAAGAGATTGAAATCAATCAGGACTGTACTCGTTTGTGTATTGATAACCAGAGTGCTATTAAATTAATCAATAATCCTGTGTATCACAAGAAAACCAAACATATTGATGTGAAATTTAATTTTATAAGAGAGAAAGTACAGCAAAAGTTAATTGATATTCAATATGTGCAAAGTTCTGAACAATTAGCTGATATTTTAACAAAAGCTCTGCCTACTGTTAAATTTGAGCATTTAAGGGATGAAATACTGTTCAATGAAAATTAATTTAAGTCTTTATTAACGCACAGGCAGTCTTGTTATATAAAATTTAGTAGGAGTATTAGAGTTAAATTTTATTTATGTAAGTGGCTGTATAATAGGTTTGCCTGTGCTTCTTGTTTCATTATTAATATTTTGAGTTTACAATAGTTGCCACTTGGTGTCGCTACTTGTCTTTTTCTCATCTATCGATATATCTTTAATCTGTACATGTGCAAGTTGTTCTTTCTAAATAAAGATTAAAACAAAGTGGAGAATTCTTGTTAATTGAATCAACAAGCCTCAATAGTACAAAGTTGGTTCTCGGTCGAAACAACATTATTTCCTCTCCTAATTCGCCTTGCATTATTTCTACAAATACCCCTTTAATCTATTTGCTTTTTGCCCAGCCTGGAACGACGGCAACATCCGCGCGTTCACCCCTCTCACGGGCCGCCTCATCTATGTGATCTTCAACACGCACAACAAGGGCACCTCGGCTCTGGACATGACTTCCGACGGCAGGACGCTCATCTCCGGAGGCTGCGAGGGACAGGTGACTATACCCTGTAACTAAATCTATCTAGAATTATTATCCAAACTATCTACTGTATAAAAATAAGGTTTTGGCGTCCCGTCAGTTATTACTGAATCCCTTTGTCAAAGGTCAGAAAAGTTTTAAAACATTTTTCTTCCATTTCAACAAATTGTCTACCAACTTTTTAGTTGTCTTGACTTTTTTCGTTCACAAAGTGTTAATTGCATTTTATAACCATCCCTAGGTCCGCGTATGGGACATAAAACCAGAACACCAGACCCTAAAGAAGGTCCTCAAAGAACACAAGAGCCCCGTGTCC
The DNA here is from genome assembly GCA_905163435.1 of Mamestra brassicae. NCBI lineage: Eukaryota > Metazoa > Arthropoda > Insecta > Lepidoptera > Noctuidae > Mamestra > Mamestra brassicae. The sequence goes on along the minus strand of LR990997.1, from coordinate 18,772,274 downwards.
GCCATACAGGTGTCGCCCAACAACACCGAGGCCGTCAGCGCCGGGACTGACGGTTCTTGTATCATTTGGGACCTGATGTAAGTGTTTAAAAAAAACCCTTTTTTTGCTGATTGCTTATTAGAGCGATACCTAGTGTGAGTTATGTACCTACCGGGCAAATTCTCTTTGAAAAGAATATGACCAACACACTAATGACACAATTACCCACCTGTTTCGCCTTGCTAGCTAGTTAGTAGTAGCAGAAGAAGGGTACTTCTTCTGTTGCGGAATTTGTCCGAAAGAGTCAACGCAAAGGGCTTTAGAAGGAACATGGATGGGTTTTAGTAAGTAAGAGTCTGACACGCTCTTCCGCTACACACAGAGCGGAAGCTATTTGATGATTTGACATCTTTAAAAAAAAAAGGTACCCTTCTTCTACTTTCTCCTCCGCTGTTCTTTTCTGATTAATTTCGTTTTCAAATGATCCAAGACACATGGATCTTTTCTCTAGGACTCAATTCCCATCATTGCCCCGGCGGGACGCTTTTCTGGTGGTCGCCCCTTTTAGGTTTTACTTTCAGGAGATGCAGTGGTTGGGATTCGTGTGACGAGCCAACTACCAGGTGCTATAGCTGTACTACAAAGTGGCAATGCTATCATAATTCCGTCACGCGACGTGAAAAAGGGATAGTTGCTATTTGTCCTGTATAGCTGCATATCTCTCTCTCTCTCTCTTACACCGGAATCACGCTATTTTTAAGATGTCATATAGAAGGGCCCCAGTACTCGCATCTCTGAACAAAACACATTCATGTCCTTTGTTGCCAAACTTTGTACTTTTATGTTACAGTTCCCTATCCCGTCGCCAAGTAATGTACGCGAACACGTTGTTCATGTGCGTGTGCTTCGAGCCGCAGGGCTGTCAGCTACTGACAGGCGGGTCAGACAGACGGGTGGCCTACTGGGAGACTGGCAGCGGCAACCTGGCTAGAGAGGTAAGATTTCTTTCAATAGGATGACTAGCTGGAAAAAATGGTTTGATCCTGGCTGTTATTCGTAGATGTTTGACAGTCGTTACGGGTAGCCAGAACCCTGACAGTCTGCCCAGTTTTACGAAGTTTTTCTCCACAACCAGCAACATAATAATATAGATTACTTCCAGGCAGGCGTGCTCCATGTTCGACCACATCATCGCTTACCATCAGGTGTAATAGTGGTCAAACTCGTGCCTATTAATAGTAAAAAACAAAAACACGTTAACCAGAAACTTAGGTTTTAGAAAGCAGAAAAGCAGTCGCTCTGGATTAAAGTGGAAGCCGTTAAATAATATAATGAAGTAATTTTCATGTCATGATATGGGACTCTCCAACCATCGCCACAACTATTATATTGTATTATTATATTCTGTCTATAGGTACCTATTGCAAATGCTTACCCAAGTGATATTCCTTCACCGGTAGCAATTGTCAAGATGGCAAAATGTTTGGGGTGGACCACGTGTAATTTCGATAGATATATTTCATACATATTTGAATTTATGACAATCGTTACCGCTGCTAGAATGTCACTATCTACAGGCTCTGGTCGTGAATTATTCATGGCTCGGCTTCCAGCAGGGGCATAGGTGGTTTCCATTCCATCCGTTCCGAGAGCATTACATACCTACTTATGTATGTATAAGTAAATTTTTTTGGTACTCGAATAGATTTTGTATGCAAATAGAATTAAATATTTTTCAGCTCGAAGCAAGTAAAGTTGGCGCAGTCAACGGGCTTCACATCACACAGAATGGTGAACTGTTCGTGACGGGAGGCAACGATCAAATGGTTAAGGTGAGTTATGGAGGACCGGGAGAGTCATAAATGTTTATGTATTTAGTCTAGGAATGCTTTTTCATTAACTCGATATGATGATGCACATATAAGCTGAATGTATATGATTTATTATCCTGAAGAAATAAGTACTGCCTCGTTGACTTCGTTTGGGTCGGACGACACCGGGTTCGATTCCCAGAGTCGGGCAAAGTGTGATTGGGATTTTCCATCAGTACTTTCTCAGTAGCAGCTGGCAATATACCTACATATAGTCGGCTCACAGCGAGACGAGATGCGACACGTTGTTGCTTGAAGAGGCCTTGTGTCGCGAGATGTATCGGCGAGTGTGTTCGAAATCATGAGCCAGTCTGGGCGGAGCATCGCTGCGTCACGCTACGTCGTGCTGCGAAACGAGGTGCAGCGCGGCGCTGCCGCTTGTGTTTTCTTTAGTTTTAACCATTTGAACGCCAGAGCATAAACGCATCGACGTGCCCCCGACGCCAAGCCACAAATTCGCCGTACTTTTTGTCACATATTTGTGACGTTTGGCGTACAGGGCACTCGCGCTTGCTTGTCTTGTATACGTGACAATGGCGTTCAAAAGGTTAAAAATACGAGAATTACCCCTGACATAGCAAGCTATATCGACAGCGGCACAGAGACAAGCTTTTATAAAAAAAATGCTACTTCATTTTAATAATGAACTGGTGTGCTCACAAACTGAAATATTCTTCATTTTGTTAGCTATCTTCCAGAATTTGACTAGATATCTGTCGAAAACAAATGTTGCTCACACATTTCATGAGCTAACTTAATGCTCCTTGTGCTGTACCTTTTTGTGTAGTAATTAAGTTCCATTATGGATCTGAGTCAGTGCGAGCAACGTAGTGTCGCGTAACGGTATGCGCTGACCTTAAAACAGGCGTGATTTTATTTTTAACTTCTGTATTCCTCATTTCAGCTGTGGAAGTACCAGGAAGGCATATACACGCACATGGGGCTGGGGCACGCGGGCGCGGTGACGTGCTGCCGCTTCAGTCCGGACGCGCGCTTCATCGTCAGCTCGTGCGCCGCCGGCAGCATCATCGTGTGGCGAGTGCCCGAGGTCAGTACACAAGTAACAATTAAAGAAAATTTGAAACTTATCTTAAAACCACACTTTGTAAACAAGCATATTACAAACTAGATGATTATATTAAAGATAAGAATGCTTGGAAACATGGTCCTACTCCATACGATGATCTAGGGTGTAGTAGACAAGGTCAAACTTGTTGATTTATTTACTGTAAGTATATATACTGGTGTACTTTCTGTTTTTTTTTTAATATGTTGTGTGAGTTAAAACACTGATCCATTGTTGTTAATTATATTGTAAAAATGTGAGTACCATGTCCCTTGCTAACAAACTTAATTGTGTCTTTGCTGGTATTGCTTTGTTGTACCTATTAGTATGTAAGTGTGTGCTGTATTTAGTGTAATGTTGGATGCATTGTGCTCACATAATATAATCAATTGATAAATGTACCTATGTATACAAAATATTATAAAACTTATATTTGAAAAGAGTAGGTAACTGGAGTTTCTTGTCCGTTCTTCTCCTTAAGAATCTACTCTTTGCGAATGGATAACTAGTCACTTATATTTTAATTTCAAACTGTAAATTTGACGTTCAAAAGTGCCTTTTAATGGTCTAGTTGAAATAAATTAATTGACTTTGACTTTGACCAGGCGCGCATGTCACACGTGGAGCTGTACATATCGCACCATGAGAATAAAAGTGACCTAACACGAAATTTGCATTTTGTGGGAAATCACAAAATTGACTTCGTATTTTAGGGAGTTTCCAATAAAATATGTCATAACTTTTTCAAATGGAAAGCTATTTACATATTTATGATGCCAATATATTGTTTAGAAAAAATAAGAGCTTTAGAGTTTATAAAATAATCATTAAAAAAACCTTCCAAAAATTTTGAGTTCGGTCACTTTCATTCTCACTGTGCGATATACACGCACAGGGGCTGGGACACTTTTTAGTCCTCATGAAAGAAACATATCCTATGGCACTCGACAATAGTATAGCTTCCTATAAGTAAACTTAAATAAACTTGTATAATGGGATCTTCTATGGGAACTTCTAGTAAAACTTTGACTATTTGGCCCCTTTTTTTAGTACTGTTACGAGCTTGGGGTTCGTGACAATAAAAACAGCCGATTAAATAACCAAAATGACACTTTAATTTAAAAACACTAATTACAACTTTAAACTCACTAATTATAGAACACAACTTCACCACTGATCACTTCAATCGCACTTAAAGTTCGCTTTCGAAGTATTCGCTTGTATCGCAAATCCAATACTGACTCGGTTGCGGACTACGCACTCCTTATATGGGACAGTTAGTTCTAGAAACTACAATTCTCGAAACATCTGGAATGTACTCGTAACTACCGCTACCGACTGACCAGATATCGAGAAGTGTAGAATGTTCTGGCAAAGAAATGTCTAGAAGGTACTTGACTCTACTAGTTCTGCTACTCGATACTAGATGGCGCTAGTAGTAACTTAATGTACCCGACACTAATTCTGGCGCGTAACAGTAGCTTTATTCGGTTCCAGCAATACATCCACTGTGCGGCGCCCCCGCAGCCGTCGGCCAAGAAGCCGGCGGCGTCGCCCAAGACGCTGCAGGACGAGCTGCGCCTGCCGCTGGGCGAGGCGCGCGCGCACAGGGCGGCCGGCGACAGGCCCTATGTGCCGGCCGCGCCTAACAAGGTACACCTACATACTTACTATAACCGACATCAGGAGGAGGTTCTCAATTCGACTGTTTTTTTTTGTATCTGTGTTATGCGATCATTCCGTCAATTATGAATGGATTTTGATGATTCTTTTTTTATTCGAAAGCCTATACTCCCAAGGTGATCTCATTGGCACCTAGGATCCTAGGGAAATCGAGGGCAACCCTCTAATTTTAAAGGCACATACAATGTTTTTCATATTCTGTGCAATTCAGATAATTGTACCTGGTAATCAACATCTCATCTTGCTGAGTTGATGATGGAAGGTATAACCCATGGCTACGTAGATGGTTATGTAGATACTACCTACCGGGATAAAAATGAACTGTTTAAAAAAATATTAGACGTGTATTTTTTGCCATTTTAAATCGATAATAAATTATTAAGATAAAGCGCATCAGAGTTCAAGAATGCTGGGTTGGTGACGTCACGTTTGAATACAAAGTGTACTATCGCGTGACGTCACGCTGCCGCGCTGGTTAATTACGCAAAGTTTTGACTTATTTTTTTGTCGACGTGAAAAACAAAAAATACGTGTCCCAAGATTTTTTGAAAATTGATTTGACGGACTAACTAGATTTTTACAGTAAATCCTATTATTGGCAAAATTTCAACTGCCAGGGAAATACGTAAATTGATGTTTAAAATCACTTTGAATCGAACGAGGTGACTCTTTCCTTAAAAAAAAATGTGAGCCGTCACGGAACGCCTGGCAGAAGTGAAACATCGAAATTATTTTATACAACTAATATGCATAAAAGAACAGATTACGACAGGAACTAAATATGGCATCATGAAAAATATATATAGGTACCTAAGTATAGACTGTATATATATAAACAAAAAAAAATGTAAACGGGATACATGAAAGATTAAATTTTTTTTTCTTTATTTTTCCTGCAAACCATAGATCAAAATTAAACATGTTTTCTAAATGATAAAACGTTTTAAAGTAAAAAAATTAAGTTCCAAATCAGAATAGCCATTGCGCTAACTCAGTTATAAAGAAACTGCATTTGAGAGACCTCTCCCCGGAATTTATTACCATCATTCGGTCAGAACTAGTGGGGTTTAAGCATATTTGTAAAGATTACGCTCTCGTCCGCATCCCTCTGGGGAGTTCTAAAGCCTCGGGTACACTCACAGTCTTATTTGCACCAATTCTTGTTTGTGCAAAGACGGCAAAACGGTATAGGTTACAAATGGCTAGCTCACCATGCAGTTTTTGCCCCCATGTTTGCACTAACTGTTTGCGCAACAAAGATTGAGCTTGTAGTGGAAGCATAACAGTCGTCGTCGGAATACAGCTGCACGTTTTGTTGTATTTTATTTGACTAATTTTAAGAATCTGTTAATGATGCAAAAGGTTCCTTAACACCTTGGACCAATTTGAACATCCGAGAAAACTTATTTTCATACGATAAGTAGGTATAGATTCGGGTCGATCAAGGTTAAGCGCTTGCCAAGGTTGGTCTGTGGATGGGTGACCATCATAACATACCGAGTTTCCTCCATGCCTCGGAAAGCACGTTAAGCCGTTGGTCCCGGCTGTCATTTGTAGATCTTTGGCAGTCGTTACGGATTGTTAGAAGCCAGTAAATCTGACACCAGTCTTGCCAAGAAGTACCGTGTCACCCAGTTGCTGGTTCGTGGAGGTCTGGTAGGCAGCCGCGCCACGTAAAATACTGGTATTCGGCTGAATCCGGTTTGACTGGTAGCCGACCCCAATATAATTGGGAGAAGGCTAGGCAGATGATGATATATATACCATCGTATAGCGTGGCGACGCGTAGCCACGGCATGCGTCGCCATGCCAACAAACGGTTTTACCCGCGGCTATAGATGTTTCACATCAAAAACACACTTGTGTTCCCAGACGGAGAAAATCGAAGCGATGGACACGACGCGCGGCAGTGTGGTGTGTTGCCCGTGCGACGACACGGCGCGCTCTGCCAACAGCAAGAAGAGCTCGGAGAAACCCAGCCCCAAACCCACCCCCAACCCCACCGGGAAAAAGTGTTGCAGACCTCCAGGTAAGGATATACTTAATGAAAAAAAAAATTACAAAATCAAAGAAAAGTATTAAACATGGTAATTTAAATTACTGGGCTGGGTATCCCTGTGCCGAGAGGGTTGCCGAATAAGCACTTGCTGGGCGTAAGACACCCAGCGATGGCTGACTGGCTGGATAAGGCTGGCTGAGCAAAATATCTTGCTTGTACAGACAGCACATCAAACTACAACAATCTCACAAATTTCTTTCATAGATTTTCAACTTTATCGCTAAAGCATCAGGTTCAAGGTTGATTGGGAAAATTTGACAGTTTCGGGTAGCTTGATGTACTGGCGTCTGTACCACCGGCTTCTATCCTATTATGTTTAGTACCTGGATGACCTGCTTTTTTTTTGGTAAACGTTTTCTAAAAATGAAGCCTAGCTAGATCGCTTTATCGCCCCCGAAACACCCTGCTACTAAATTTCATGAAAATCGTTGGACCCGTTTCCGAGGTTCAGATTATATTAATACATTTAAACAAGAATTGCTCGTTTACAGGTATTAGATTAGGATTAGATACACATTATGGTAGAATAATAGAACTAGGTCAGTATATCTCAAGCTGATCTCATTGGGTTAATTTCAGGGAGGAGGTTCCTGTGTTCAATCACTGGACTCGCCTATTTACCATAGCTGTGAATTTTGTGCACAGTTAATGTCAATGAACAATTTGCACATACCATATTCTATATTTAGTGTTAAATCCATCCACTTCCCATACAATTTTGTCCATTGTACTTCATATTAAAAAGATCAGTGGCCAGGCCCTACTATGAAGTCTTAATACGATCATGATTCCGCTCTAAGAGAGACGGAGCTATACATAGCGAATAGCGCTATCCCTTTTACATTATCGGAATTGGATGGCATTAGCACGTCACAAGCTCAATATTAATTTCTTTTCCCAGATAACCTACCGACGCGGACGACGAGCAAGGAGTATGTGAGCGGCAGCGGCGACAAGAAATAGCTCTACAGTTCAGTTTTATAGTGTTGTGTGTGTTGTGACTAAGTATTCATCACTACCGAATTATATTTATTTATTGTCTTCGTAAATAAACGTGTTTTAGGAATAACTCAGTTTATTTATTTTATTCTATACCAAGTTAGAATTTTCTTTTCATCGTAATTTTTTGGTGAATGCATGAGGTTATTCTTTTCTTAGACATAGGAACTGTAAAAAAGTAACTAAGTAGGTACCTAAACAACAAAATTTTTTTTAAAGAATTTCTTTTTTCAGAAGTTAACTCTTCTGGAAAAAGAAATAATTTTTTAGATATTTATCTCAAGATCAAACAAGTGATGCAAAATAAAGGGCAAAGCAAAAAAAAATACAGTCGCAAATTATCCATTTTAACTTTATTTTATACACTTAACACTAAATATTATGTTACATAATATCACATTTACAAGTGCACATGTATAAGCATTCACCCAGGAGTCTCAATCATTCTGACTCAAATCCAGTGCCATCTTCAATTAGCCTCAAATGTCTAGAATTATAGGAATGCAAAGAATTTTGAGTCTGTTAGGACTGCATAGCTTTACTTAGAACTTCACACAAATAAAAAATATACAAATTCTTTAGATAAGGAATATTTATGTAAATACCTCAGAGCGCCTCAGCGGCTAAACTTCTCATTCAAACCAAGCTTCGTCACTGTTAACTTGTGGAGATTGGCAGCTCGGAATTGGTCTATGGCTATGATATCCCAAACTTGAGCTAGGCGCACATTGCGCTGGCATCAATAGTGAAGTAATGAGATCTCCAGTCGCTGCCAGTTCCATGCTCTATGTTTTATTCTGCTTGTGGCTTGGCATTGTGCATTACGCATAGCCATAAAGCGTTGTTAAAGCAGAGGCAATGGTGGGTGCAGACCCAACTGTCAACCAATGCCTCTGTGTGTGTGTAAGAGTGATTACAATGACTAGAAACTAACTAAAAGAACCATGCTGCCACTGATGCTGTGGAAGTAGCAATGTTTTGGGCCACTCAAATCTTAAGATAATGTCGTGCTAGCGATACAAAGAAGTTCTATGAAAAGAAGTTAATTTAGAATTTTGTTATAATTTTGGTGTTCAATAAAAAATATATTCTATCTATCTATCTACCTAAGGGCACACATTCAAGACTTAAAAATATTATTAATCCCATCTTCATTGGTACCAGACCACACTAAAAAAATTAAGCCCAGTGACCTTTCATCACAATTGGCTCAGTGACAAAATTAGCAGAATTGGCAGGTTCAGTTATTTAGCCATAAAAAATGTAACATGTACAAAAATAATAGTGGAAGTCCACATTAGAAATCTTACATGATTAAAATATAAACACAACATCTCTTTCTTACTTTAAAATAGTCTTAATGTTTGCCGCAGATCAGTTAGTGACACTAAAGCACGGTTCAGCCCCATGCTTGGCTCTTGCAGTAATGTAACACAAGTTTCCCGTCAGTTCCAAAGCACTCGTACAAGTTTTTTACTAGCTGGTCAGGTGAAGGAGCAAATGTCTGGTTCACATACAGAAACTGAAAATGAAAGATAACAGTTTTATTTGGAGAAAGAAATTATCATGATTTTGGTGGTTTCCAACATTTTCAATCATCAGAGGTCTCAGTGTGAGTTTTAAAACATACTGCATTAACATTAACATCAATTTGTGCTTAAACTGAATAAGCACTGTGGCAATATTAACAGAAAGCCCAGGGTTCACTAAGATGTGGATTTAAAAAAACATTATTGTTAAGGTTGGTCATGAGTTATCTCTATAAATCATGACCAACCTTAACAATAATGTTTTCTACTTGTGTTTCTTGTGTTTCTTTGTTGTAGTAGATAAAACAAGAATTAACATTAGCATATCGCATAAAATTAGATTACTCTTACGTGAAACAAATTGCAGTGGTCCGTAAGTTATGTCATTTTTAACGTAGCTAAGATTAGGTAGAGTCAAATGGAAATCAATTTTACTTATTAAATCTTTTGTTTTCAGGTAGCAGATAAATTTAAAATCCCGGGATCCCAATGTCATATCCATATTATACATTTGAGGCCATTAACCCGAAATAGCTCTACCTACTCTGACCGGTGGTGATGAACAAAACTCTTTGTGACCTCATCTTCATAAAAACTAAATTCAAAATAGTATGCCCACCAGTTTCTCATCAGCTTCCAACTTCAGATATTTCTTCACAAACTCCATGATCCAGCCAATTGGTTTCTCTGCATCTACAGCCCACTTCTTTTTCTTCATAATTGGAGCATTCCCTGTAGCTTTTAACAGGATGTCAACTAAAACAGGGATATTAAGTCTTTAATTTCTAATTTATTTGCCAAGTTTTATCACTTAAGCCTACTTACTGGATAAACTACACAATAATTTCCAATACAGTTACTGCCAGACATAAATAGAAACTAGTTAGTCATAATCCTTTTCATCACACAGCATTTGTGAGAAGACAGTATAATGTAATAATAAGTAGTCGCCGAGGCTGGCCCAGAAAGCGGTGGCGAGATGACTTCGATGCACACCGCGAAGTCTGGTTCGAGGCGGCACAAGAAAAGAATGTCTGGAAGGATATGGGGGAGGCTTTTGCCCAGCAGTGGGACACAATAGGCTAAGGAAAAAAAAAAAAAAAAGTAGGATACTGTATAATAAAAAACTTAATATATTACATTTAAGCAAACATGAAGCTAAGATCTCAGTGAAAAGATGGTTATTACAATTAGACTACCTAAATACCGAATATCTTTTGTTATCACAAACATATTAATTAACCACACACACATTTATATTCACTACTTACATTCTTCATCAATAAATGTTTAACAATAGCACACAATGTTTTTAGGTTATAAATTAATGAACTTGTCAGCATACAGGCCTCGCCTAGTTCAGAAGATAGAGTCAATAGGCTTATTAAGTAAACCACTTTTTAACACCAGTAATGCTGTTGCATTATCACATGATATTAGTATACCTACCTAGTATTAAGTAATCATACTTGTAATCCTTGTACTGGTGAGAAATAACTATTTTTATTTATTTATTTATTAGTTACTTAATCAGAAATTCAATAACAATTTAACTGTTAATGAACGCTGGGTAACTTGGAAAGACTAAGAAAGTATCGCAAAGACAATGTTTTTGACATATATGATAAGAAAAAATCTTATAAATTTATTGCGCCATCCCCAAGTAACACGGGAGCAAGGAATGAAGAAGATCAGTTTCATTTGGCAATCATAAATGCTAATAAATTATATTGCTTGGAGAAAGTACGTTTGATCCCTGGAATCTTGCCTGCAAAACTGAATGAGTGCCACAATAATCTTACTTTTAACTTTATCCGATTTCGAGGCGTCTCCGTTTTCTTTCTGGTCACCTTCTATTTTTAAGCTTTCAGTCGCATTAGACAAATCTGATTGAACATCGTCGGCCTGTTTCTCGTCCCCCATTTGTGTAAACCAATATTATTTTCGCAAATAAACAAATATTTCTTATCACATCCAACCTAAACTCAATTCAGCTGTCAGACACCTGTCAGAGGAGCTGCAGTTACCAACTCTCAAAACAAAAATATTTGCCCGTCCTACCAAAGTGAAAAATCCTCTAAAGTAAAAAAAAACAATAACACTGACATCGAAAAATTGTTTGTGGTTGCAGCAGTTCAATACTGCGACTCAAAGAGTATAGTAAGTAATAGGGAACTGCGACTGCTAACTGCAAAAATGTTGGTATGCTTTTTTATTTCCAGTAAGCGTTGGTTGACAAAGAAGCCGCAAATAAAAATAAAAAAATGTGTTTGTGTACATGCGACGTATATGCGACGCAAGTCCTCTCGGGGCATGGCTGCTTAGGGAGATTCCTGAGTTGCATAGGCAGGGAGCCGGACACTCAGTGTCACTACTGCGTCAACTGTTGGGAGGACACGGCGTGGCATACGCTGGCAGAGTGTGCCGCTTGGCAGGAGCCGCGCCGTGCCCTCATTTCTGTGGTAGGCAGAGACTTCTCGCTGCCGGCCGTAGTTCTTTCTATGGTCGGCGGCAAGGAGTCCTGGGACGCGGTGGTCTCCTGCGAAGCATTTATCGCGCAGAAGGAGGCTGCGGAAAGGAAGAGGCAAATCTCAATCCCGCTCCAGGCCCGCAGCAGGCGCAACGGGCGTCGGAGGAAGCATACGCTGCCCTCTTCCGGCCCCCCCAATTGGGTCCAGAGTAGGCATTCGAGATGAGATGAGAGATGGATTGCAAAGGTTTGCGATCTCGCTTCTCTCGCTCTTGCATTCTACAATAAGTTCTTCAGCTTTTCTAGTCTACACGAATGGATCATAGACAGATATACAATAACAATAAAGTGGCAACCAAAAAAAGCATTATTTTTCAATAATATCATGATACTGTCCCGGGCCTACGGCTTGTGGGGAGCCCCTTCCAGTCCAGTCCGACACTAGCGGGATACGATTGAGTTCGCTGCATCCCTCGATCAATGTTTTATCCAACCTTTGAAAATCTGCATACTTAGGTAGACCTAGAGGGCCTCGGAAAATGCCAATCTTGTCCACATCAAATTTTAGTCTTGCGCCGCCACTGTACATAAGCGTCGGACGAGTTGGGATTAAAGAATGGGACGTAGGTATTAGGAATAGCGACGAAATATACACTTCTGGACACATCTATTGGCCCACCTTAGAGTTTAGGTTTCGATGGCCCCTACCGAAATATGATTGCTAGATTGAACAAAAACTGTTGATGCAGTTTTAAACCTGATACATTTTACCATCTTTTTCGATCTAAATTTGAATTCAGAATACCATACGACATGGAGCTACGCCTAACAAGTCGGATATGCGCCTTATTAAAGGCAATTGATTTTTGAATAAAAAACATGTTTTATCAAATAAAGGTTTAATTTAATAACGCGTGTTGCCTCCATGGGCATCTACCACAGCTCTCATACGATTAGGCATAGGCTTCTGGCTGGCCAGTCCATAACTGTGATGTTCACATCCCGAAGATATTCCCTGACGATGCCGGCCGCATGGGCTCTTGCATTATCATGCATAAAAAGGAAAATTGGGCCCACATAGTCCGCGTATGGTATCACGTGAGGTTCTAAGCACTCACGAATGTACCTTTCAGCATTTAATGTTGGCAGCCGTGGTCCTGTAACAACCTCAAGTTGAGTTTTGCCGCTCGCGGATATACCGCCCCAGACAGTCCATGAGCCACCGCCATAAGCAACCGTCTCTTCAAAGCAGCATTGTGCGAAACGCTCTCCCTTACGTCGGTAGACCTTCTTCCTTCCATCATTGCCATGTAACACAATTTTAGACTCATCAGAAAAGAGTACACGGCTCCAATCTTGCTATGTCCAATTTATATGACTGCGTGCGAAATGAAGGCGCGCTGTTCGGTGGGCTCGCGTTAGTTTGGGCCCATTAGCTGGCTTGTGTGGTACCATATCGCGTTCTTTTAACCTTCTCCGAACAGTTCGAGCGCTCACAGATACTCCGTGGAAGTCGCGAAGTTGGTTTTGTATCTCAATGGAGGTAAGGTGACGATTTCTCAAGCTGGTCGTCACGATGAATCGATCCTGCCTTTCAGTTGTGACCCGAGATCGTGGTCTTCCTTGGCGACGAACAAAGCCGCCAGTCTCTAGGTACCTCCGATAAACATTTCGGACCGCAGATCGACTTAAGTTGAGCACTCACGTTTCTTTGGCTGTGTCCGGCCTGAATAAGTGCCACAGCTTGGGCGGCGACTTCAGGTGAAGTATCCATAGATTATTGATAGAACCTCACCTTAATGTTAAGAATAAGTAATGTTTGTTGCAAAACCAAAGATATCAATCACTTTTTCAAGAATTAAATCCAAGTAAACCAATAAAACCAAGTTTTCTTAGTATTCGATTGTTTGATATCAACAAACAGGCTCCAAATTGTCTTTTGTTTCTTTAAATTCTGTGTTCGAAATTCAAAAAAAGACTATTGAATGAAATTGTGAATGTGCCAGGTTCAAAACTGCATAAAAACTTTTTGCTCGACCTAATATAAAATTTTAGCTAGGACCAAACGAAACTGAAAATACATGGTGGGCCAATAGATGTGTCCCTGAAGTGTATAATGGGACGAATCAGCACCTTACAACCTTTCTCATTGTAAGGTTGTAAGGTGTGAGGGGGCTTACAACCTTAGATCTTGCAACACAGTCGAGTAGTTGTCATTTCCTCAAATTTCTTTTTTGTCACTGTCAATATGAAAAAGTCAAAATTTGCCAGGCGGCAGGAATGAGAATGATGACACATTGTGTCGTTGTTTTGGCCGTTTCGGGTGTCGCAAACGCAAAAGTTTGAGTGAATTGAAGATTTTATTTATTTCATTTGTTTATTGTAAGAGTTTCGACTGACTTTGCTTGGATTCACTGAGGTGTGCAAAGATATTTTCAGTATTCCCAATAGTTTCCTCCTGAAATACATTTTTGTTGCCCTTTCTGTCTTTTGTGGGTCCATGGAAATCCAATATTATTATGATCTAAATGAATTATTTAATTGCAGATTTGAAACAAACGTAGGAAAATGTATTAAAATATAATTTATGGTTTTAGTGCAATATGGCTTACGTGAAGCCTTGGTCAACAAAGGAAGAGGTGTTGAAAGACCTTGCCAAAGCTTCTGGTAGGAGAACGAAGAATAAAGACGATCTTGATGAAGGTTACTTGGTGATAGGAGATGCCCCGCCACCTTTGATCCCTGAAAATGAAGGTAAGTCATATTTTTTTTGAAAATCCACTGTGTTTTAATTTTATGTTTTATATTTAAGTTATTGTAAGGACTAACTGAAGTAGGCTTGCTATCAAACACTAGATAACCTTGACTGTGCATACAGTGTCCCAACACTCGAAAACTATTAGTGTTTGTTGCCTATGTATAGGCTACGGTACTATAGTAGGCGCCAGATAAATGTGGAATAAAGTATATTGACCTTTCCCTAATAACTGTTCATAGGTACCTGAACAATTAAATATGAATCGTTTTTCATTATTAGACAATGTTAAGGATCACGAGAGATGATGATTCGGGACAGCTTTGTGTCATTAATTCCGTTTTTCAAACTATAAATGTCAATAATTGTAGGTGGGTCAATGACCGTTATTCCACGATTATCTGGCGCCTACTATAGTAACCATTTTAGTAGTGACAAAATAAATAATAACAAATTGTTAAAATATTTTTATGCAATTATAACGCATCAAACGCCTTCCTGCGTGGTGAAGTGGTGTGGGAAACATTCCCAGACATTTAGTTACAAAAAGGATGGCATTACTTTTCATTAGTAACTAAACAGTACAAAGAATATTTTTGATTTAGTCAGATTATGAGCCACCACAGGGGTCTAGTTAAAATGGTGGCTGGATGAAAAACCAACTTCATAAAGTTCTCAGTTCATCAGTTTTTTTAATGTATGTTCTCGGATTACTCAAAGATGGCTGGACCGATTTGGAAAAAATATTATTTTGTTTCTATCAGATCCTGACTGGGACCGATCGGTCGTCAGACACCACTGGGATCTTTACAATGATATTTCTGCCATGTCTTTTTGATGTCTTGTTGGTGTTTAGTTTGAGGATAAATTAATTTGCATTTTGTCTTGTTCACCATTGAGTTGCCACAACACAACAAACATGTAAAGGGCACTTATTAAAGGCTATCAGTATTCAAACCATATTCTATGTCATAACAAAAGGACAAGCTTAGAAGTCAAGTTTGTCTTGTTACGGTCTAATAAGAACTGGCTAGAGACGGGTTAGCAGCAACAGATTGAAAAATGCTGGTTATATACTGAATTTTTAAAGTGTGATTAGCGAAAAACACAGAAAAGATTCTCAAGCTTGGTTTTGGTGAAAACTAAAATTACATCATTGCATTTTTGAAAAATCCGTTTCCTAGTCAACCACTTCAATTCCTGGTTTGGAATACCGATTTTTAAAAAATCCATTAATGCATTTTTAATTTTCATCAAAATCAAGCTCGAGACTCCTTTCAGTGTTTTTCGCTAATCCTCATAATTTCGGATTGGCCATACACACACTTTAAAAATTCATCCTATGTAAAAGAATCTGATATATCAATTTTCTTAAAACTTAAGATGCTGTTTTCCTTTAAACCAAATTACGTTCTTTTAGTTGTTGCCAATCCCCATAGTTAAGATCCCTTGTTTTGTATCATTTTTATGAAAGTTTTATGTCTGTGCCATTAACAGAATTTTGTATTTGTTTCTTATTTTTTAAAACTGCCGGCAAAAACTCTGTAATCCGCGCCGAAAATATTTTCTAATAAACAACCGTCGCGAGTACCGTTCTACCCCCACAAGGCGGGGTGAAACTGACGCCAAAGACCAAAAAAGGCTTGCAGGTCCAAGTAAAGCTGTTCGGAATAGAGTTCCAGTTTATAGTTGCCATTCAGATTCCGAGTCATAGTTTCGACTCGAGATCTGCTACGAGACACAGGACTTGGCTCAGTCTGCAGGGACAGTACTTGCTACTATCGATAGTGGAAATAGTATTATCATTTGAATACTTCCAACATGGTAGCACCTTCTTCACAGTGACAGTATCTTGTCGCCTTTTAACTCCCAAGGAGGCGTTCAAGTATTACGTAACGCAATTTGGGGGAGGGGGGTCTTGTAAAACGTTACGATGCGTTGCAGGGGCGGGAGGGGTGTTCGAACAACGCGTTACGTAACATAGCTTTTTTTATTTAACGCTAGCTCACTAAACATATTTTCGAGTTACACAGTCACTAAACAGTAGTCATTTTGCCAAACAAAAATAAACAGCAATACTTTTCTTGAAATGACATTTATTAATTAAAAAATTTGGTAACATGAGAGTAGTAGACATAATTGTGACTTAGGTAAAAATTGTTACTTGGATGATGCTTGAATGCGCGTTCGATTTTCGCTGAAAGCAGATGTGTTGCATGCGATCGCGCGCGTACCACAGTGTTAAGTGCTTACGCATCAAAATAACGCCGTCAAGTCGGCTGCAGCGCAATGACCTAGTTATTGCATAATGCTGACGGCTGACAGCGAATATTATTGTTAAGGCGAAGTTAATACTCGTTTAAATCTTATAATGGATTCGAGAAAGGATACGCTGGGTGATACCAGAGTGAACATAAAAACAGAGACGGAACATCTGTTGTACAAGTTTTATTGCGAAGAAAAAAATGAGCGTCTAAAGCTCCAACAGAACCTAAAAGACTTAAAAAGTCAAATAGAAAGCCTCCAGCAACAGCTGAAACTTCAAGCGGAAAACGCACCGAAATCAGCAACAACCGCCATTGAGACTTCTTCACCGCCTGTCGAATATACAACGGATGAAGAAGAACTCGCTCGAGAAACAGAGTGGATACGGCAAAAGAGCAGGAAGAAAAGAAAATTGAACACCTCTCCTGCCAACCCACTCAAAATGAACAAGGAAGAGACGTGAACAGAGGTAATGGTAAGAGTATCAAAATTCCTTTGCCACCACCCATTGTTGTAGATGGTATCCAGAATTACCAAAAATTTTTTGATTTTCTATGTGAGAGACAATCAGCTGACGCGTTCAGCATCAAAATGATGAATGGAAATACTGTTAAAGTTAATGCTAAAAGCGAAGAATCGTACAGAGCAATCTCAAAAGCCCTTTCAGATAACGATTGTCTTTGGCACTCATATGAAAACAAGCAAGAGAGGCCAATAAGAGTTATGGCAAAAAAATTGCATTCCACTTGCATCCCGGAAAGAGTAGTCGAAGACTTGCGCTGCAAAGGCTACAAGATTCTAGAAGCAGTCAACAAACTGAGTTGGAAAACCAAAGAGCCACTCAATATGTTCATGCTGACATTCTCAAATGATGAGGAAACTAACAAAATATTCAACATTAAACACATTTTAGGATGTAATGTGGAGATCCAACCGATAAAATCCACAAAACTAGTACCTCAATGTAAAAGATGCCAGGCGTACGGCCATACACAAAAGTATTGCTCCAAAGAACCGAGGTGCGTAAAATGCACAGGTAAACATCTCACCAAGGATTGCAAAAAACCAAAAGAAGAGAAGCCAAAATGCGTCCACTGCGGAGCCCCACATCCGGCTAACTACAGGGGATGTATTGTAGCCAAAGAAATACAGCAAATACGACTGAAAAAATCGAAAACAAGTAATACGATTCTTCAACAAAGTACATCTGCTGGAAGAGGTGAAGACCCTAGCCAGTTCAAACCAAGTCAAAGCACGATGCAAACTACAAGCAAAAACATCTCATACGCTCAAGTAACTACAAGAGGCATAGCGAAAGCGCCTTTGACTGATATGAACAGCAACAAAAAGTTGGATGAAATCTTAAAGTTAATGTCATCATTCGACAAGAGATTAAAAAAAATTGAAAATAGCAACAAAACCGCTACTTCTAAAACAAAAAAATGAATACTACACTTAAACTTATGACGTGGAACTCAAATGGGTTACAAAAACATCGGAATGAGTTACAAGTAGTATTAGAAATAGAAAAAATTGATGTGTGCCTGATATCAGAAACGCACTTCACAAAGCAATGTCATATTAAGTTTAAAGGATACAAAGTATACCATGCACTACACCCAGACAATACTGCAAGAGGCGGAAGTGCCGTTATTGTTAAAGAAAATCTGCAGCACTATGAAGTGTTTATTTACGAAGAGAAAGATATCCAAGCAGTGGCAATTTGTCTACAAACCAAAAAACACCCCTTGACAGTGTGTGCCATCTACTGTCCACCACGGCATATGATAAAAAAAGATCACTATATGTGTTTCCTAGCCCGCCTTGGTAATAGATTTGTCTTAGGAGGTGACTTCAATGCTAAAAATACGTATTGGGGTTCCAGACTAACAACTACCAAAGGAAAAGAACTACTGAGTGCCATTAAAGAGCTAAAATGTGACGTTATATCTACTGGAAAGCCCACCTATTGGCCAACAGATCCAAATAAAATTCCGGACTTAATCGATTTTTTTGTAACCAAAAATCTATCGACTAGTTACATAAAAACGGAACAAAGCTATGACTTGAACTCCGATCACTCTGCAATTTATTTAGAAATTAGCGAGAGTATACTATACAAAGAAAACAGACTCACTCTTGTTAATAAGTGTACGGAGTGGGAGAGCTTTAAGGCCAGATTAAATGACCAAATAGATCTTAAAGTTCCATTAAAAACTCCCGAACATCTAAATATCGAAGTTGAAAAGTTCATAATGCACATCCAACAAGCAGCATGGGAAAATACACCTGACTTCAACAAAAGGACGATGGGAAATGTTTACCCCATCAGAATCAAGCAGCTCATTATGGAGAAAAGAAGACAGAGAAAAACGTGGCATCAATCTAGGTGTCCTGAAGACAAACGTAAATTAAACAAACTTACAAAAAAAGTAAGAAGACTAATCCAGGACTATAAAGACGACTCAACCAAAACCTACCTTCAGAAACTAAGTAACGACCAAAGGACAGACTACTCCCTTTGGAAAGCTGCTAAGCATCTAAAGAAGCCGATAGCCCAAATCCCTCCCATCAAATGTGAGAACGGGCAATGGGCACTTACTAATGAGCAAAAAGCTATGAGGTTTGCAGAGCACCTAGAAAATATTTTTCAGCCAAATGAGGGGGAAATCATTGAAGACCGCACCCTGGTTAATATAGCGATGTCAGATCATGTAGATGACATAAAACTAGTAACACCGAGAGAAGTCGCACTAGAAATAAAACAGAACATAAGCCCACGAAAATCGCCAGGTTACGATTTAATAACAGGGGAAATACTTCATAACTTACCAAGAAAGGGTCTGGTTAAATTAACAACCCTTATAAATGCCGCACTGAGACTTAAATATGTACCAGACTTATGGAAAGTTGCTGAAGTAATAATGATAGCAAAGCCTGGAAAACCGGCCCACGAAACAACATCGTATAGACCGATTTCCCTGTTACCCATAATGTCAAAGCTGTTTGAAAAGCTGCTACTTAAACGGCTTAAACCAATAATATATAGCAGGAACATTATACCAGAGCACCAGTTTGGTTTTCGAGAAAAACACTCCACGATCGATCAAGTGCACAGAATCACAAACGTAATAGAAGACGCGTTAGAAAACAAGAAAGTTTGTGCTACTGTTTTTCTGGACGTAGCTCAAGCGTTTGACAAAGTATGG
This sequence comes from Mamestra brassicae, assembly GCA_905163435.1. Lineage (NCBI taxonomy): Eukaryota > Metazoa > Arthropoda > Insecta > Lepidoptera > Noctuidae > Mamestra > Mamestra brassicae. The sequence goes on along the minus strand of LR990997.1, from coordinate 18,752,389 downwards.
CATGAAGGCCTTATACATAAACTAAAGAGCCTGCTACCGAAACAGTTTGTGGAAATATTAGAATCCTACATTCTAAACAGAGTCTTTAGAATAAGACAAGAAGACGCTTATTCAGAACTGAAACAAATAAAAGCTGGCGTACCGCAAGGAAGCGTGTTAGGTCCGGTCCTGTACCTTCTATACACTTGCGATATCCCTGAATCAGAACACAATACTATTGGGACCTTTGCTGATGATACAGCAATAATGGCCGTTGGAAACAGCCATGAAGAAGCAGTAGAAAAGGTTCAAATGGCTGTTAACCAAGTTTATGACTGGACAAAAAAATGGAGGATTAAATTAAATGAATCCAAATCTGTACACATAGACTTTACTAACAAAAAACAACAGTATTTTCCAGTTTATATTAATAACAAACAAATCCCATATGAGAATACAGCCAAGTATCTCGGTATGACCCTTGATGCAAAGCTACGCTGGAAAGCCCACGTAAAGAAGAAAAAAGATGAACTCGACCTACGGTTCAAAAGAATGTATTGGCTGCTTGGAAGAAACTCCGTGCTGTCCGTGCAAAACAAATTGTTGTTATACAGACAAGTCCTGATGCCAGTTTGGACTTATGGTATTCAGCTGTGGGGCTGCACTAAACAGACGAATGTTTTAATCATCCAACGATTCCAGAACAAAGTACTACGGGAAATTGTAAATGCACCCTGGTATATACGAAATGATGATCTCCATCGGGACCTAAAAGTTGAGTTCATCGAGAAAGTGATACGAAAATCTGCAGAAGCTCACGAACAGAGACTTCATCAGCATGTGAATGTCGAAGCGATCCGGCTTCTCGACCACACGGACATAGTGAGAAGACTAAAAAGAATAAAACCGTTCGAGTTAGTGTTTAGTGTTTGTGAAAGTGAATAGTGTAATGTAGCACAAGTGTTACCAAATAAACACAAGAACGAAGTGTATTCCCCTTAATAGAGACAATAAGAAAAGTGCCATTGGACACATTCTTAGTAAAGACAATAATAACAGTTTAAGTTTTAATTAAATTACTTATTAGTCTATATACAAGGCTAGATTGTAATAAGATTAGGGTCCATCCATTTGATGAACACTAGGATAAGTGAAAAAAAAAAAAAAAAAAAAAAAACTTGGATGATACGTAACGTTTAGGGAGGGGGAGGGGGCGTACAGATATACGTTACATCGCGTTACATGGGGGGAGGGAGGGTCAAGAATCTTCAAAAATTGCGTTCTGGAATACTTGAACGCTCCCCAATCCAGCACCAGCACTCTTATGGTATGGTAGCAAATATATGGTACATATAATGCATTCTCATCATGTCAGGTTACAACATGTACAGACTTGATCAAATGATCAGGTTAAGTTATCTGAGTCATAGTCACAGTTTGCTTTGCTGAAAGTAACTTTAATGTGTCAGTAAATAGAGGTGAAAATACGTTGTTGCTTGTTGAAATGTTCTTTATATGTCGTCATGATGTTTACATATCTCAGCAGCTTATTTAATTGTTTGCTCCTGTTTTTGGCACATATAATAAATTTACTGCATAGACACATTCCGCCATTTAGTGATGGCATGAAAATATTTAGTTAGTAAAAATGTTTTACTATCTAACATTACAAAACAGCTACACACAATCATAATAAGGATTCTTTCATTCGATTCATTTTTCTAAGGGAGCTGGCATATACCCCCATCGCCATTTTGTTTTTTTTTTATCCCAGCGCACAATAAAAAATAGTAGAGGACACTTAAACAAACAAAACGTGTTAGCAACATGGTGCCCTAGTGTCAAACCGTAGAAATACCTGTTGTCGATTCATATAAATTAATATAAATGGCAATAAGAACATGGGCCTCGCAAAAGTCGGCCGCCCAGGGCTACAATGAAGTCTTAAAACGATCATGATTCCGCTCTAAGAGGGAGACGGAGCTATACATAGCGAATAGCACTATCCCGTTTACATCATCGGGATTGGATGGCATTAGCACGTCATAGTAGGGCTGCAGAGCCTCACAAAGATTTGCTGACCGGAGCCTCGCAACGGTAAAGCCGCCACTGTTCACAAATACAATTTTGTCTTGTATTATTTGTGAAACTTAATTTCATTATTACCTATGGCACAAAATGCACATTCTAGCTAATTTGTGAATTAGGCACAATCCAGTTCACTTTTGGTTTTGAACATTTCGGTTATCTCAATTCTCTTTCCTATTACGTGGGACTAAACAAAGGAACCTAACTGACGAAATGCAAATGTGTTTCCACCTCTGCCTAACCTTTTGAGGAATACCTGGAGTGGTGATATGTCCATGTACTCTGTGGATATGTCTCCGGACCGGACGCTCGCTCGCGGCCGTGCTCGCGGTTTCGTCTGTCATCTTGTTTCGTCGCTAGGGTTGCCAACCGTACTCTAAAATATAGTATTGTAGGTACTTTATTTGGCATCTAATAGACGTACTTTATAATCTAGCAAAGCAATTGAGTAATACGCTAAAATACTCTAAGTATTTATATTGACTCCGTCTTTTAATTAAATTTAATGAAATATGTACCTACCTACTCCCATTTCAATATTCCACTTAAGGAGGTTTTGTTTTTTCGATCATACTTTCAAATTGGTGATAAAAGAAATCCATGGTTTCGGTGGAATTATCTAGTAGTCATGCAATTAGTTAAAAAAACAACAAAATTTCGGTTTCGCAATAAGTAATATTATAAAGGGTACCTACTCTTCATTTACCTACCCTTTCTAAAATCAGAAATACTCTTTTTCTTATTAAAAAAGATTAGTAGAAAAAGTAACCCTTAAGTGTGAGGGTGTGAGTCACTGAGCGTAGGTTGTTACCGCGGTAATCATGATAACAAAACACTTGAAACTTGAGACTCACTCTGTTGCCAAGTTGCCGTCAACGTGTTCATTGTCTGAAGCATAGTAGGTTAGCTATCGCTCGGGAACACTGCCTTACTATTTCGGGACTAAATGAAGAGTCATAGTGGATACTGATTTGTTGTTAACTAATGGAGAGTTTTTTAATCCGCAGTTGACTCGACCAGTACTTAAAATTGAGGGTTTTCGTAAAATTGCGATTTTTGAACAATATGTATTTAGTTTGCCCAATGGTCAAATAATAGCTATAAAATTGTGGTGTATTATAGGCTAACAGTCTTATTCATTAACACTTAGAAGAGGTTAAGGCTGCGTGTCCACCAGGGATGAGCAAGTCTAGGTAAATGAAGCGATTATATTGGTTCTCACAAATATCCCTCGCTACGCATCCTCGCACATCTCTTGTTGAAACGCACCCTTAAACTTGTTATAAGGAAAATCTCGAAAAAAATTTTTCATAAACGTCCAATAAATAGCACTAAAACGCTATCCCTCTTTCGAACGACTCTTTCGTTCAATAAAAACTTCATATAGGTACCTAAGCTATAGAAGGATGGACCCTACTATAATACTCAAATAGAGTAGTAATATGGCCGACTTTACGTAACAGCTAAGTTATTTAAAAATGCCAAAAAGTTCTGAAATTATATATTTATTTTAAATGCTTGTGAAGTCGGTTAAAAACTCTTTTTTTAACCGACTTCAAAAAAAGAATAAGGTTCTCAATTCGTCGGAACCATTTTTTTTAATGTATGTTCCCCGATTACTCGAAAATGGCTGGACCGATTTTAATTTTTGTTTTGTTTGAAAGGTGTCGGTGTCAAAAAACGAAAAAAAACACCGACTGCCGAAATTAAAGTTATTTTATACTTTGCAGTGTTTTTTATTTGGAAGTCAGTTGTATTTTCTTTTTTAAAGTTTTTTTGCGGTGTTGGTACACAGAAAGAAAATGCAAGCTTTGCAAGCTATAGCCGCCTTTGTACATAAGCTGTCCTGGAATGTTTTTATTTGTATGTTTTTGTGTGTACAATAAAGAATAAGAAAAAAATAAGCCAGTGGCACGTCGCCCGTTCACGAACATGACGCGTGTTTCAGCATCAACCAGCTAATTCATTTTGAAGGGAACTGAATGTTCCAATGATGGATCCGACACATTCGTTTAGTACCTAAGAATCTATATCATCTCCGTTTTCAGTGTCTTTCTGTAATGGTGGACCACCACCAATCCTCATTAAATATGCTTGCGTTTAAATTGCCCCATGGGGATTATAATTATGCAACGGTGCGAGTACCACCTACTGTTAAAACTAAAAATAAAATGTATTTGATAACAATTTACACCTATAGGATAAGGGCTCATAAAGGCTCATTATTGATAAGTACATATAAGTATTAGTTACTTAGTAACTTGGTGTGAATGTCCATTGAACATATTTATTTATTTTGCCCGCGACTTCGTAACCGCATATCCCGTTTTTTCCCGATCTCGTAGGAATTTCGGGAAATCCTCACTTAGTGCTCCTTACACTCCCCAAGGAACCTACATGCCAAAATTCAGCTTTCTCTGATCAGTAGTTTCGGCTGTGCGTTCTTTCAGTCACTCAGTCAGTAACGGAAGAGTTTTATACAACGTGCAACAGAATAAACGCAATACCTCTTAAGGTGTCATTGTACTCATCATTATGAACAACTTTTACTATGGGACCAACACCGAAGTCGCGAAAAAAAAAAAATCAGCTGTTCAGTACCTACATTTTGTCGAGTTATGCTCACAGAAATGTATGGGGGAGTCAATTTTTTTTAACGTTTCTCTAGGGACACCCCCTGTGGGATACGGACCTCGGCTTAGCGGCGTCATTTCGGGAGGGCAGCAAAAGACAGGCTGGGTCATAACATTATTATTTGGGGAATTTAAAACTACCGACTCAGCGACGCGGGTTGAGTAAAAGAATGAGTACCCTCCCTGTCGGGTAAAGACAGGGAGGTGAGTACCTAAGGTATACCCTAAGCTTGATAACCCGCTGCCAATATTAATGTGCAGCGGGACCCTAGGGTCTTACGACCGGGCCGGTGCGTAGGGGTTGAGACACCCAACCGTCATCGGGTGGAAAAGTGCGGGGTTAAACTCTAGGCGCGACTAGGAGATCCCCAAGGCCGCGGTTCCAGAGTCCTACTGACTTTACCTAACCCTGAGGGGGCTAGGTAGGTGCGTCGGCTCCACACCACTTGGGTTCGTTGCATGTTCGTTGACACTGTAAGGTTTCCCGCAAGTACCACCGAAAGTGGATTTATTGGAGTTGGTATTGTTTCCGTATTTTTATTTTCTATTATTGAAACTCTCCTTTACCAAATCCATCACTAGATGCTATGGGAACCGAAACAAACACGAGATAAGCATTAAACACGAGATAAGCATTAAACACAACAAAAGAAATACCGTAACAACTTTTGTGTAAGTATTCATATTACTATTTTTGTACGATTATTGTCAAAGTCAAAGTCAAAGCATTTATTTCAAATAAACCATTATCAGGTACTTTTGAATTGTCAAAGTCAGTCCGTCAAAAACATGAAGCTATTTGCACGTTCGAAAGCGTAGATCTCTATGGAGAAGAACGTGCAAGAAACTCCACGGACACTCTTTTAAATCATTTTATGTTTACAAAAATCCTGGTTAAATAAACCTTGTTGCTTCTATATATGAGAACAATGTAAAGAATTGTGTACGTAGAAAGATGAATTTGCTGAACTTTTGTCTTCCACCAGCCAATTTTCTCTTTTTAATGTGTCTCAATTATTCATTGAAAAACATCACGCATCAGTAATTAAATATAAGTAGGTACCACACTTCTTGTCAAACCTTTTTTCAAGAGCGTAATTTGCCATAGATTCGTAAGAACGACAACATAATATCATGACCAATGCCATAAACTTATAAGATCGTGTTACAATTCATATAAACAAAGAATAGAATCCGACATAGTAAAAAACCCTAAGGCTTTTTGGCGTTACATAAAGACAAACGCCAAGGGCAATCTAGGTTTCCATCCAGTATGCAATTGGATGGGTCGGTTGCTGATACTGGACCCGAAATTTCGAACTTGTTTGCCCAACAATTTTCGTCAGTGTATAGCGTGAATAACGTAGGGACAACTGATGTGTCCCATACTGTACAAAAAGTACTCCATAAAATAAGCCTTACAGAGAGAGAAGTTCACAACAAATTAAAGAAATTAGACTCTCTAAAGGGACCCGGTCCTGATTCCATCCCACCTGTCTTTATAAAGCGCTGCTGTAATGCACTGGCATATCCGCTATGCACTATCTTTAATCGCTCATTGGCCGAGGGAATTTTTCCTGATGTGTGGAAACAAGCAAAAGTTGTACCTATATATAAAAAGGAGGATCCCGTGGATGTTAAAAACTATCGTCCGATTTCAATATTATCATGTTTCTCGAAAGTATTTGAGTCCCTTATTTGTCCAATAATCACGCAACACCTTAATTCTAATGTTTCATCTGGTCAGCATGGTTTCCTGGCGGGTCGTTCAGTGGAAAGTAACCTGATCCAGTTTGTGGCCGATATATCCGATTCTCTAGACCAAAGACTGGAGGTGGATGCGGTATACACGGACTTCAGCAGTGCTTTTGATAAAGTTAGTCACTCACTACTTTTGTCAAAATTAGCAGCTAATGGCGTACATGGATCGCTGCTGAGGTGGTTTGCATCGTATCTGGAACAGAGGACACAGAACGTTGTCTTGAATGGTTACGTGTCAAAGCCATATGTATCCATCTCGGGTGTTCCGCAGGGATCCCATTTAGCACCAGTCTTATTTTTGCTATTCATAAATGACTTGGGGCAGGTTATCAAAACCTGCAAATTCTTAATGTTTGCCGATGACCTTAAGATCTACATGCCAATCATGTCACCAAATGACTCTGTGGCGATGCAACATGACTTAGATCAAATAGTAGATTGGTGCAATAGAAATGGCATGACCTTGAACGCTAAAAAATGCTTTCATATAAAATTTTCAAGAAAGAAAAAAGCTAGCGTAACATCTTACAAAATTAATAACGTGACACTTACCAGGGTCAGTGAGATCCGGGACCTCGGAGTGATAATGGATGAGGGATTAACTTTTAGGCAACATATAGATAGTTGTGTTAAAAAGTCTGCTCAGCTACTAGGTTTTCTAAAAAGGAATACTCAAGGATTTAGATCTGTAAAATCTAAAATCGTTCTGTATAATGCGCTAGTGCGCAGCAAGTTGGAATACGCCAGCGTTGTTTGGAACCCGTTTTATGCTATACATTCCCAGCGTCTAGAGACCATACAGCGGGCTTTCACCAAACACCTTGCTTTTATGGCCCCCGGCATATCTCACAGGTGCCCATACCAACAACGTCTGACATTCTTCAATATAACTTCACTATATCAACGAAGAGTTATGCATAGCCTTTTGTTCCTCTACAAGTTAGTCAATGGCCATATTGATTGTTGTGAACTACTATCGCGCATTTATTTGAGTGTTCCGCACAACATTCCACGGTATCCCCTTACCAGATTGTTCCATCGCCCTTCTACCCGTACCAACATAGGTCGCAATTCCCCACTAGCGAAGATGTGTGACAACCTGAATTCACTTATTAAGTCCATTCCTGAGACGGATATATTTGGTGACTCTTAGGCGAAATTTAAATCGAGAATCCTGGCTTCCCTACATGCTATCAAGTCTCCTGATCAAGGCAGTTGTCCAAAAAGTTAACTTCGTTTTATCTGTTTTCCTTGGTCTACTGCTGTTATGTTCTCCGTTTTATTGTATGTTATTGTTTTTATATCGTGTCTCTTTGTAATAGTGTATAAATAATCTGGCGTGTTTTTGTAAATGTTGTGTTTGCCCGTAATTGGCATATATATTAGAATATTACCATAAGACTCAATGTATCTATGTCCATATATGTGCTGTGGGTGAACCTTATAAATAAATAAATAACGCTAAAATGTCTAATAACGTCAACTTAGCTATAAAAGGTTTATTGAACGTTTATAATACGATTATTAGTACTTAAGCATATTGACTAAAACCTATTTTAAGGGATTTTTATGAACAAGAATGTAAGATTATAAATAAAACATCCGCTAACTGCTAAGTCCAACTCAATAAAAGTGTGAGCGCCTACCAGTGACGAAGATGTAATGAAAGTGACACGCTTCGCCAAACTGGATAAAGAAAGCTCTTGACTTATCACAATTTGTAGCTGCTGCGCAAGATCACAATGGCATTAATCCGAACGAGAATTAGTTTGAAAGGTTTGGCCGTTTTAGGAGTGTCACCCCTTTAAGAGCTGATGAAGAACGAAATCGATCGATTAAACGTTGCGCGTTGAAACGTTGCGGGCGCATTGCGCAGACAGAACGGCATACGGGTAAGGGCGCGTTCCCACTATTTCGTGAAGATTTTATCATTGGACGACTGTTACATACATTTTGTATGTAAAAAGTCGTGGACGACGGTTAATCGCGTCGTCCTATATGTGAACACCTCCATTTAAATACACAAGCCACGACGCATTAAACGATACGATAATCTGTCGTCACAACATAGTGGGAACGCGGCCTAAATTTGTGAATTCCAAATGGAGACACAAAGGCAGTTTTAACTTGGTCTTCAGGCCTCACTTTGACCTGCCAATGTTCAAGTCTTGAAAATTGCATACCTACCTATTGTTTTTTTTAATAATTACCTAATAATACCAAATAAAGGACTTCCATTATTTGGGTAAGAAATGGCCTAACTCGTCTTCCACTAAACAGCTCTGAGAATTTTAAAATTCATGATGTGTTATTTCATTATATCAAACGCTGTTAGTGTAGGTACCTCTTCTAAATAAAGTTATCGCCATCACTCCTTAACCGAAGTATGTGTGTAAGTGTTGAACTTAATAAAAAATTCATGGAATGCCGTGACAACGGAAAGAACACTCAAGTACCGTCGTCGCCTTAGTTTGAAAAAAGTGTGCCTAAAAAAATAAAAGATTATGTAAGAGCTCTATTGGACCCACCTCCTTTAATCTCTAACTTGAATCATTTAAAATCTGTACCTTCCAGGATCTGCCGGTCGATTCTATAAACATGTCGAAGTGAAGGCTTGGGTGAAGTGATCACGAGGTGAGCTGTCAATCCATATAATCAAGATGGATCACGTGACATCTTGATTATATGGATTGACAGCTAGCCACGTACTGTTCTAACAAAATGTTATTTATATATTTATGCGAAAAGAACAACTACTACTACCTGAGTATCACGACAATTTCATATCAACATAATTTACTCCAATGTTGAAAAATAAATCAAAATGTTAAATTGGAATGCACCATTAAGAAAATCGCTCTATAATGAAGTTCTTATTAAACAGATGACGAGATGCAGCTCCTTTTCGGAGATGCAGCAAGCAGAAGGGCTATATCGACAGAAGAAGACGCCACACCAGATCTCGCAGGGATCCAGCAAATGATAAGAATGGTGAGTCACTTTCATTCTTCGTTATTTTAACCTGAGGCCTGGCCTTGCCTAGTTGACTGGGCCCGCTAGGACCAGCTGCCAGGGTTGCGGGATTCTTCGAAAAGCGGTAACTCTTACCGCGGCCCTAAATATGGCAATTGATGGACATGGACGGGTGTGCGAGCAAACCCATACATTAAATAGTTTCAATTTTATGCTGACATCGACGCGCAGCGAATGAATAAAAATCACACATTTGAGATACCATTTAATAGTTGCATACCATTGTTGAAAGACTCATTAGTGAACTTAATACACAAATTTAACTTAAAAACAGTTTATCATTTTAAATGTACCTTACCCGTACTATGGGTTTTAGTCAGTAAGAGTCTGGCACTCCCTCCCTTTCCGCCCAGCGCGGGAGGACTCATTTGATGATTCCCCGTCCTCATATAAAAAGGGCTAATAGTACTGCCAGTGGCTTACAGCTCGTAGAACCGTCGATCTTGGCCTGAAATGAAATCAGGGCCGTCTTTACCCGGTGGTTCAAGGGGTGCGGGGCACCCGGGCGCAGAATCCTAGGGGGCGCAAGTCGGCCGCCATACATTTCGATAGGTGCCTACTACACTGAGACCGCGCGAGCGGAGCCGCGGGCACAGCTAGTTCATTTTACATCTAAGTTATTGTTTTAATAAAGAAACCGCATGCCGCTTTCAGCACGTGTCATATCCGTCCGTCCGTTCGCGATGTGCAAGTTAATTTTACAAAATTGTAATTCATTCAACACGTGCGCGTCAAATGTCCAGTTCAAAGATCGCGCGGTGCGCCCTTTTGCTTCGATGATCGGCCGAAAACTGCGCTGTGATGCTCCGAGGTCGATCACCGAGCATTGAAACAAATACCTTATTTCCATTGGATAACTATTAAATTCAATGGATAAATGAAAAATGCTGTGCCGGGCCCTCAGTCGGTCTGCCCAGGTCATAACTATGTGAAACTGTTTTTTGCCAACTCAAAAGCTCGAACAATTTAGTTCGATTTATAATTTTATTATACAATACTATACAATAATGCATTAATTAATATATTAAAAAATATTTACGCAATATATTTTTGGGGTTTTAACTGGAAAAAAATCGATTTTATTATTATTTAATAAATAAATGAAACAAAAAAAAATATATAACGTTTTTTCTTGTCAACAAGAAAAGCAGGCTGACTTTTGCACCCCGGCGCCGAATATGCTTAAGACGGCACTGAATGAAATGGAATTATTTATGCTTTAAATAGGATATAATCACATTTACATCTAACTACTCCTGAGAAGAAATGGCGAAGAAAAGAAAAGTTACACAGACATAATTCTGTGGGTACAATGGCGGTCATACCGCTGACAGCGATGTCTGCCAGAACCTTAGAATGTACTGAAAGAACTTAAAATAAGAAGGGGTTAGTCTGTGGTGTACTGCTAACAGATCTTGTGACTTCTGTCTACCCTGCGGTTATTCAATATACGACTCCTTTGCCCTATTTTTATTTAAAGGTTTATGCCAATATCACACCAATATTATGTGCTTCTGCGATAAGCCATAAATAGTGTAAAATTACTAAGGATACGATGCGATACATAGATAATTATCACGAGGGCCCAGCACGAATGTTTTTACGTATAAGTAACGTTACAGTATCGTTAACGCACGTGAATTTTGAACATAAAAAACTACAACCCCATAGTATTTTGGTTTAATGTTATGCGACATACACATTTGTATCATACAAAAATATGAATACAGTATCCAATCCAAATAAATATTATGTGCGAAACGAGTAATACAGTTATAGTACAATTTTACGTTACGTTAATATACGTCAAAAACATTCGTGCTAGGCCCTCTGAACACTTAAACGTTAAATGGAGGACCTTATTATACGCTGGCATGGAAATAATGATGACATGGTAAAGACATTTTATAATGAAATCATGGAATATAGGTACTTACTTGGTAAAAATATTCGCTAAGTCGTCGGGAAATTAATTGAAATTGGTACTAAAAACTGTTTTGTAATCATTTACATTTGATTACGGATTGAACTTTATTGTTTTAGTATTGTTCAATAAGTGTTAAAACTGGGTCAAGTCTCACATTATGTGGAGTTCCATAAGATTTTTTTTTTTTAAATTTAATATTGGTTTGCTTTATCTCTGTCATCTATGACCTAGACTAGAGTCTAGGTCATAGATGACAGAGAAAAAGTCGACAATGGAGCGAGCTTACCCAGAAGAAGCCTGTTCATTATAATTTTGAAGAGATGAGGGTTGTATGCGTTCGGAAACATTATATTTCTATGTTCAGAAGGAATTCAGAAGGGATTTGCCTTTTGTGAGTCCGAGATGTATTCCTACTCATTTACATTTCTTTAAACTACGGTAACTCTATTTCAGATGCAAGATTTCAACAGCGAAGATGATGATCATATGAACGACGACGCTGCCAACAACGTGGACTATGTTATAGCTATCTCTAAAGTTAGTAAATTAAATCCTACCGTCGAGGAATTCAAACCAAAAGGTTTAATATTACCTAGTAGAACGTTAGTTAAAAAACATATTAACTCTAATGTTCTTAAACAGACGTCTGAAGTAACTGAAGAGACTTGTAAGGCATCTAAAGTAGAAGTAAAAGGAACAGAAAGTGGCGATAATAATGATAAACAGACTGTTGAAGTACCTGAAGAAATGGAAAAGGAACCTGAAGTAAAAGTAAAAAAAATAGAAAGTGGCTATAATAATGACTTAGAAGTAGAATTAAATGTTGATAAAAAAAAATACGAAGACATGGCAACAGCACTAAAGAACCAAATCAGTGATGCGGCCAAATCAGATTCGTTCGAATTTAAAAAACAGAAGAACGTCGCTATAGCAACACTACTCAGGCTTTACGCTAAAAAAAGTACTTTGCCATCAAAATGTACAACTCCCGTTAAGTTGATCACACCGGAGTATTTTGAAGGCAAGGTAGAAAGTCGGCCAGAAGTTAGGGTTGAGACGCCTTTAGATATCGCGTCAACAGAGTCGTCATCGACCCCGGAGCCCCGGGACAGCTCCACGACCTTGCCGTCATGCTCTACATTGAGTACAAGCACCAGCTCAACAAATGTAACATCTCCAAGAATAAAATTAGACCCTGAGATTAAAAAATCCATCGATAAGGTAAACAGGTGGCTGGAAGAGCCAACAAAGCCAAAGTCCCCGGCCGTATGCCTGGGGCCCATAGCTTTTAAAAGAAAAGAGCCTGTCAGCAGTCAATCTCCCGTCAGTGACTCCTCCGCACAGGTTCGGAAACTTGCCCCCCAAGGGCAACAGTACCAACCTTCGAAATATGCTGCGGACCTTGGCAATAAATACCTTCAAAGAAACAAACTGTTAGAATCGAAACAAAAAGAAGTAACTTGGACTAATCTCGAAGAAGTTTTGAAGGCAAAAGATTCGGAGATCAAGAGACGTCAAGAGGAACAAGCCTCGACAAGTGGCTCTTAGAAATACTTACAGTGGGATGCATCAATCTAAGAACAATGTATGTAAATGTTATAAAAGTAGACAGATACATACCATAACAGATAACATACTAGTGATAGAGCATAAGGCATCGTCCTATTGGCTAACGATTGTACGAGTTAACGATGCGATTTCGTCGCGCGATGGAAATGTTCGTGAAAATAATCCTGCGCTCGCGCGATGAATTGCAAGCTTCAATTAGGACACTCAAAAGAAATGTGTGTGTAATCTCGTCGTGCGACGAAATCGTATCGTTAGCCAACTAGGACGACGCCTCACGCAATGTAATAACTGCCGGTTTCAATAATCTACCTTTGACTAAAAAAAAAATAACTTGCAACAGTAGCTGAAACGTCATGTTTGAAAGGCAAACATGACGTTTCAGCTACTGTTAGAAGTTAATTTGATACGTCTTTGAGACCGGCCGTAACAGTATAATGTTGGCATATCGTTAGCTACTACTTACAAATTTTGACTTAACCATATAAATAAGCAGGATGTTGAGTTGTAGGTGCGACCGCGAATATTTTGACGAGTTATGGTTGATCCACATATTGGGGCCGTCCCCGGGACGTGGATGGATCGTGGTCCGATACGTCCCGGGCACGGCCCGGACACGGGCTTGTGTGAACAAGTTCATATAAAATGTACGCACCGATATTTTTTGAGCGACCACGGGCATTACCCCGTTAAATGTGGATTGGACCTTTATACGATTTATAAAATTAATTACTACTTAATCAGTAATGGTTGTATTAAGTTAACGAATTTTGGTCATCAAATATTCATTATCATCTCAAAAAAAGTATAACTTCGTAAAACGTTAACAATCTTGAACTAGCCAAAATAGTTTTACATCAAGTCATTAGGTACCTACGTCTAATGAATTTTCAGAATGTGTGGTTTTGATGCATCCTGCTGTCACTAGAGTAGTAAATTAGGACGAATTTAGAAGTAATTGACTGACATGGCTGTAAAACCTAAGAAAAGTTTATTTATCTAGTTCGCTTTTTATAACTTAGTGTACTAAGTTAGTACCTATGTAATTATAAAATAGCAATATTTATTATACTTTAAGATAGTACTTTTAATGAAGTCCAAATTGATAAGTAGTATAAGTATTGCACAGTTATTTAATTGAAAAACTCATTATAATTATATGGTAGGTAAATGTACAGCTTTTTAAGTTCGCCTCTGCGTCTTACGAGTTGACTTTTGAACATTTTTTTTTCCTTTAAGCTATTTTTTAAATTTGCTCTGTTAATAGCCTTACTAGCTATACATATACTATTTTAAACCAACTAAAATGATTATGTACTATAGTCTTACTAGGTATGTACTGTTTTAAACCTACTTAATCTTTTTATTGATAGGTATGCTTTCGATGGTGGAACACATCATTGGTTGCAATACCTACCGGCATGAGATACTGGTATGTTATTCGATATTTTACAGTTGGTCCCTTCTCCAATGTTGTTCTTATCACTTAAAATAGTTCAAATAGTTGAGTAGTTAAGTTAGATATTTATCGTTGTTTTTTCACTAGGAAAAAATGGTTCTTTAAATATTCGGACCACTCAACATTAAGTAGTCGTAAATAAGTCATCAAGTCAAGTGTTCTACTTACCTGAGCTGTGATATTGATACTCTTGTAGGATCCTAACTATTCCAAAGCCCACAACCCCTTTTTGTATGGTTCCATCAAACCTTAAAAGAATACGGAACCATCTGTCACAGAGGTTTTTCTCGAGATCAATTCAAGTGGGAATTTGAATCTTAGGCATATGATGTCTCATTGACGCGCGCACAGATCGCTATTCAAATACCAGAACAAACTGACATTGTGTGGAAAAAAAAAGTATATCAAAGTAGGTGCCTTACTTATGAAGACATTCATTCATTTATTTCAATATTTTTTTTACATTGTATCGAAATTTTACACTGAATTATAAATTTCTAAAAGAATTACAATATTAAACACTATAAAAGATTATTGAAGCAAAAAATTATTACAGATTATTATAACATTACGGTAACCAAAGTAAATTCATTAAAAAGTACAACATTAGCAATGCCTTGTTATAAGTTATATGTCAAAAAAAAAAAACATATCGTAACAATAAATTACGATTCTACCATTATACATGTCAAAAATATAATATGTCAATAAAATGTTGTAAAAAGATGTATGTCAAATAAAGTTTGGACTTCATTTCATCATTATAGTGTGGTAATGGCTATTATGGCTGACCAGTGACCAGTCTACAGTCTGTTAAGTATTCTTGTAACCCTGACGCTCTTTGCTCGCTCATTTTTGAAGCTCCTCTTTCCGTTGTTTCTCCAATGCCAGGTATCGTGATCACATCATGCTTTGAAAACCATCATTTGTGATTTTTCTCCACTTTTTCCAACATTCCGTGGCGTGTACATTTCTACACAAGAGTTATTTAAACGTGCATGATTGCCCCGGCGCCACCACCCGGCGCGTCGACTGGCCGGTATCAGAAACCTCTGAGAAAGGAGATGCATTTTTTTTTGTATTCTGTACTTTTATTTGTTTCATTGTTTATTATACGCTTGCTTTCTGTAACGAAATATTATCGACCTAAAGGTGGGCATCCACTATATTTGCGAACCTCTTCGGCTGTGCGCCCCTGCAACGGCTCTCCACATAGTGGATACGTTTTCCAAGTGCCAACCAAGTTCGCTAACATAATGGATACTCACCTTATCAATAAAACGTAATTGAAGTGATACAGTTTGGTGCTTGACTATGTTACCATTTTTTTATGTTCATTTGCGTTCAACAATCCGGGCGTCACTCTTAATCTAATTCTTATAATAAGGCCTAGTGTACATCAGGACTTTGTGCACACTATACTCTATCCGTTTAGGTAGTTAACTAAAGGTAAACAATCTTGATGTAACTTTTTACTTAAAAACTCAGTTTAAAAATAAAATGCAAGTAAAAACCAAAGTAAATACAACAGTAACGAATACTAAATCAATTGAACCATAAGTTTGAAAAGTAGCATTTGTTTAATATGAATTTGTGTAAAAAGACACATCAAGATACCTTTAGTTAACTACCTAAACGGATAGAGTATAGTTTATAGTCGTACTCATTATAAAAGTATGTATGTTTAGGTTATGGTATTTATTCTAAGCGTTATATAGCGTTACCGTTTTTCAGGTGATGTATACTTGGTAGTTCCTCGTTTCTAGTCTTCAGTGTTTGGCTAACGTGCACTTGCTTTGTGTTCTTCTGGCTTATTTTTCCCACATTTTAGCAAAACCTTCCATGTTTTTACAATCTTTGAATGTTTAAAGAATTCTTCCCATCGTGATCTGCTGCGATTTCAGGACACCATTTTTTTGAGATTTGAGCCCTCTTTTTGTTCGGTATGAGGCAGATAAGTAGATAACTAGTAATATTGTTTATTTCTCAATCTCAATCAGCCTCCTTATCCAGGGCTTCTTTGCTTATAGTATGTCTCGAAGCCCAGTGTGCCTGTTGGCAAAGGCCTCTAACATCCTCCATTGATTTCGGTCCCTAGCGATCCGTCTCCAGTTGGGGCCCGCTGTTAATTTTAGTTCGTTTTCCCATATTTTATGTTGTTTTCCCCTTCTTCTCGTGCCATCTCTAGGGTACAAAGCTGTGAAAATGATACTCTACTTTTCTTGGTTACTTCTCAGTGTATGCCCGATAAAGATACTGGTAACTTAAGGAGGTGATGAAATCCACTGAACTTCGCACAACAATCAAGAGGAAGGTGTTCAACACCATCATCTTACCGTTTTTTTTTTTATATCGGGGGAAATTCTCATGGATGTCTGTCGTAGGGGTCTGTTAGACTCTGACTGACTAAAACCACCCCGGTGTTCCCTCTCTCACCTACGCCGGGGATCGCGGGAACGGATGCGACATCCGTAATCCCCGGCTGGTGCCGGCCCGCCTCTGCGGGTCACCTCCCGTCAAAGAGGGGAGCATGGGAACACTACGCACCGCCACCTCGTGTCCAGATGAGTGAATGGGGGACGACGGACATCCCTAAGTCCGCCGCCCCTGGACCCAGTTAGAGGGGCCGAAAGAGGGCAGTGTATGCCCCTCCTCCGACGTCCGATTGCTGCGGGCCTGGAGAGCGCTCTCCCCTTTCCGCAGCCTCCTTTGCTCGATAACTGTCTCGCAGAAGGAGACCACCGCGTCCCAGGACTCCTCGCCACCGACCATAGAACGGACTACGGAAGGCAGCGAGAGGTCTCTGCCTACCACAGAGATGAGGGCACGGCGCGGTTCCTCCCAAGCGGTACACTGTCCTCCCGACAGTCGACGCAGTGGTGACACCGAGCATCCTGCTCTCTGCCTATGCGACACAGGAATCTCCCGAAGCAGCCATGCCCCGAGAGGACTTGCGTCGCACGAAACGACACCAGCATCTTATCTGGCCTCACTTACGGATGTGAAACTTGGTCTCTTTCAATAAATCTCTGAGATATTCTCGAATAGCCATGTTGTCCACGCTGTCAAAAAGCCATGGAACTTTACATCATAACACATTCCAATTAGGAGCTTAAGCTATGATTATTCTTAGGTCTCCCGAGGCGACGACGCTTGACCCAAAATATGCGTAGCTTTATGGGTATGAAGCGAAATTAGGTAGGTACCATTAGCGCCATCTAGTGTAGAGTAGCAGAACTTGTAGAGTCAAGAACTTCCAGTCTTTTCTGTACCAGAACTTTCTAGAAATTTCGGCGTCTGGTGAGTCGTGGCCGGTATGTACGCGAACATTCTAGAGTTTTTCGACATTAGAAAGTTCTGGAATTAACTGCATGAACAGCGACCGAGTCAATATTGGATTTGCGATATTAGCGATAACTTCAAGAGCGATCTTCCAGTGCGAATTAAAGTGATCAGTCGTGTAATTGTGTTTTTAACCGACTTCCAAAAGGAAGTCGGTTCTCAATTCGACTGTTTTTTTTTGTATGTGTTTTGTGCGATCATTCCGTTAATTATAAATTGATTTTGATGATTCTTTTTTTATTCGAAAGCCTATGCTCCTGAGGTGGCGTTGTTTAATGAAAGTGTATTTCTGGTTATTTAATCGGCAGTTTTTATTGTAACGAACCCCAAGCTCGTAACACTATATTCTTCTTCTTTTCGGGTCGATGGCTAACTTCTTATACTAAATTATTTGGGCCCAGTAGGTGACATTGATTGCAATTAAATCCCCCCAATTACAAGTGTATGGACACTCCAACGTGTGGCTCATGTTCTGAACAGGGGCACCGCACTCATATTGGGTATCCGACGAGTCTTTTAAACCTGAATATGACGTTGAAAAGTACCTTTTAATAGTCTTATTGAAATAAATGTTTTGGTTTTGAGGGCCATAGCTTAAGAGGAAAAAATGAACTTAGTATGTCTATGATGATGCCATTTCAGTGTGCAAGTTTCTTTAAGGATTAGTAGCTCTTCTTTTTAAGACCCCCATCTATTTGTCTTTTGACGTCACTTTCGTTTGAAGAAGGCTGCCTGGCAAAGCCTGCATTCTTTCTTTTATTTCTTTAAGATTGTGATCGTGATTTTACTAAATATAAAATATTTGAAGTTGATGAAAATGTGAATCACAAAAAAATGACTTGTTTCTAGGATTAGAAAATTATAAAATAATATAATGTGATGACAATGTCAGCCCATAACATTCATAGATATGACTGGCCTTTTTATGTGAGAGGAAGTGGTTGGTTCACGGGCCTACTGTGGTTTTGTGGCTTGGCATAATGAGATAAGAATATACATAGACGTTTAGCTGGGTAACTACAAGTAAATAAATACTTCTATCATAGTTTAAACTCGGGAGCATGCGAGCAGTGAACACTTATAGAAGTTGCTTAAATTGAGAATGTACATAAGGCAATTACTTAAATTAATTGCGGAGCACATGTATAAGTACTTTGTACCTACTATCCACGTTACCATTTACTGGATATGTCGTGTCCATTCATATTAAATTTATAGTTTTGATTTTCATTGACTTGCATGTGCCCCGGTAGAGAGTAGTCACGCCGATGGATGCGCTTGTGATGGATCATTGAGTTCCCTTAAATTTTGCTGAGTTATTGGTGCTATCCATTGAAGCAATACGTCATTTTAGAGGACGGGTGTCGTCAGTTGATACTGATAAACTTTATTCATTATTATATGTTTTCTCAGGATGTCTTTTATAAATTGTTCTCGCTATTTTTGTAAAATTTCAGCATGATTAATGTAATCTATGCTTTATAAGTATTTTGATATTGTAACTGTATCCAATGTCCATTCTGAAGAAATATTGACGAGCCGAAGTAGCCGAAGCAGACGGACTGAATAGCTCTGATTTGGATTAGGGATCGGATTAGTGCGTAAGCAATATCTGACTTCGGTCCAAGTTTTCGACTCTAGATCCGTATTTTTACGAATTGGAATCGGATGTAGTGCGAAAGCAATATCCGAATTCGATCCGAGTTTTCACGGATGCGGATTGGATGCAGTGCGTAACCGCTCTTAATAATTTAAGAGCCGGGAGGTTTGTTGCGTCACGTCTTCCCAATTGAAGTGAAACGAAGTTTAAAGAAGGGGTTTTTGGGGGTTGTCTTATGTAACTTTGACGTTCAGAAAATATTGAAATTTTTACCTTTTTATAAATAAATTATTTTTGAAATATAATTTGTTTCATTTTAGTCAGTTATAGAATACCTATGTATTTTGTTGTTGATGACTAGCTTCGTATAGCTGTTGCAAGCGCGACTGCTGATCCTGAGTTCGATTCCCAGGTGTGGCAAAGTATCATTGAGTTTTCCATTGGGAATTTGTCTGAAAGCCCAAAGTTTGGGAGTTAGTGATGTGACTCCCTCGTGCCTAGGTGCGCACGTAAAGTCATTGGTCCTGCGCCAGATCTCTCTCCGGTCGTGTCGGGATTGTAGTTCCATCGGACTATGACGGAAAAAGTGTTTTATCTGTGTTTGCGCACACGTGCACTATAATATGTCGCGTTAGTCTCCGTTGAGAGAGGATAATTAACATTTTGAACGCCATTGTCATGTTGTACGTGACAAGCAAGCGCGTGCCACAAACGTCACAAATATGTGACAAAACATACGGCGAATTTGTGGCTTGGATGCTCTGGCGTTCAAAAATTTAATATCTATATCTACTACAAATAAATAGAGTTATTACAGATAAACAAATAAAGTGTCGTTTTGTAATATCAAAATAACAAGTTTTAGGGTTCCGTGCTCAAAGGGTAAACGGAACCCTATTACTAAGCCTACACTGTCCGTACGCCTGTCTGTCAGCGGGCTGTACCTTAAGAATCGTAGGTAGCATAGACTTATAAAACAAACAATTTGTTCACAGATTGTGTTTTTGTATTGCTGCCATAACAAAAAATAAAAAAGTTAAGGGTCTCCCATTAAATTAGTTTCGCATTTTTCTTAGTTTCACGTTTTCCTCAATAAAATTAGATTTAGCGACATTTGGAGACTTTTTTAACCAAATTCACTTTTAGCAAGGGACTTTTTGATGGAAGTCTATAAAAAAATAGGGATCTACACTATTTCATTATTTTCAATTTGGCAACACTGGTTGTCAATGTCAAAAAGTAAAAATAAAATAATCAGAACAGAAATCTTGTTTTGGATTGGGTCTGGGATATTGTTGATTGTAGTCCGTACTACGACTCAATAGAAATACCGGGAAGTTTCATGGGAAATCGAATAAGAACCTAATATATATAGTCGTGTTCCGCGATGCAAAGACAATCCTCTCAGTTATCGACAAGTTTTTAAAACTGCGTCAATAATGCATTCACAGTAGCTAGCTCCAATTTATTGTAGGTACTGTGTCACCCCACTCCACTGATATTGGAGTTTTCACTGTAAGTGCGGTTTAGTGTGTTCTTCTAAGTTGTTCATAGTCTAAATCCTACCTTTTTGCTGTGCTTTTCATTGTTTTGTTTAAACTTTAACAGTTAAAGTTAATGGGTCACTAGAGGGGCAATCAGAATGAACAAAAAGTTTTGTTTTCTGTTTTATCAACCCTTATTTTGATTTTACTAGGGCTTCACCGTCCGGACACTCATGGAAAAGGCCATCACTCAAGAATTGAAATTGAAAAAATAAAAATATTCACAATGAGTGACTGGTCTAACCTGGAAGAGATCATGCAAGATCTGTCAGTGGCACAAGGATACATGGTGCCTGGAGACTTAGAGACGTTTGCTGCAGTTGGACCTCCAGCATACAACATTGAAAAAGAAGGTACGTAGTTGAAAAGAAGCTTCATAACAATCTCAATTTCACTTTATCACTCCCTTTACGGGTTGAGTACATTTGATTGAAAGCCAATTTAGACTAGCTTGGTGAGCACTGGCTTCACCTGAGGTGACTGATCCCCATACTACCTACGTAAATAATGCTATCTCTGTTCTTCTCAAAATACCAGCTCCTCAATGGTGTGCCATCTCCTTCATGGTTTTTTTTAAACCATCCAGGGAATAGGAGACTCACGAAGTGGGGCTCCGTCTACCGTTTATCTAACTAGTTAGAATAACTTTAGATACCATTTCATGATATGACTAAACGTAGATTGAAATATCATTAATTTTTGCGGCCATCATGCGCAAACGGTGCGCATCTATCATGCGCCGCACGCGCGACAGTCCCAACACCATCCTACGCGCGCTGGCGGACCGGTGGGACTCTCCGATGCTGGCTCGCTGGATACGGCTGCACGCAGTCGTATAGTTGCTTGCCGACATCATTGGGGAGTCCACCCGGCAGGTCCGGGTTCTTCTTCGGGTCCTCTTGTTATTGGTTATATTTTAATTTGAAATCAATTAATTATTACTAACTCTAGTTTGTAAGCTCGCAATTCTACTAACACATATGGATGTAATCTTAGGATGAATCTGAAATAAATGATTTATTATTATTATATTATTATTATTATTAAACATTGATGTTTAAATGATATTGTGAATTTGCACTGGCCATTGCTTGAAATAGAACCATTTGATGTAATTTTCGGGTACATCATGAAATGGCCAATTCTATGATATGGCCACGACATATATGTATATTACTTCATGTGTATGAATGATTCATCTGCTAACTTAGAGATACAATTGGGAACTAGTGAAAATTTTATTTCATGAAATTTTTTGCTTGCAAGAACTCTGCTAAATCAAATGAAAACCATATTACACAAACTACAGCTCATGATTTCAACCCCGAGTTTTCCTTTTTTCATTATAAAGGTTTACTTTGTATTTTAGTAATGTCTTGTCAATTTTTACACAGAAGAACAACCACAACTCACACCTGAAGTTGAAGGCTCTGGAGACTTTCCTGTACCAAACTACAGACTTATTCAAAACATGCTGGAACGGGTATGTCTTGTTTTTATTCTTTATTGCACACAAAAACATACAGATAATGATGATGGCTAATGTACAAAGGCTAGCTTAACCCACAATTGGATTTTCTTACAGCAAACCTCAATATCTAATGGCCGGTATCAATAACGTATCTACCTTTAACCAACTGTCATACTGAAACGTCTACTTTTGGTGGTTTATTTGACAGTTGGTTAAAGGTTGATACATTATTGAGACCGGCTGTATGTGCACAAAACTCACTTATAATTTGTTTTTAATTTTTTCTTTAAAAACTCCATACAAACATGACAAAATTATTTTTAATTATTAAAGCCTATCAGTAATGACTTTCAGGCGGCTGTTGTGTAACTACCCTGCAGCCTAACCAAAGGCATAGAATATTGAGCCATTGTATTTTGGAGAATTTTAATTCAAAATGTGTTGTTAAATAAGGGTGCGCTAGTCTAGGGACTGAACTTGTTAACGCATGTGGTTAAATGTTTGCTGTTACATCCAACATCATTTAAAGGGATTAATAAACGCTGTGATGAGCAATAAGAAACCTGTGTACTCACAGATTCGCAGTTCCATAACATATAGGATGATCTATAACGAAAATGAGTGTGTGAAATGTATGAAGAAAATTCTCTTGGTAGGTAGTATGTACCTGTTTAATATTGTTTTATTAATTGATGAATGGGCTTGCTCTTGGCCTCAATCACTTCTGATGGAAAGTGATGGATGAGGTCTATGATGGAGCGAGCGTGCACAGAAGATGCCTGTTCAATCTTTTGAAGGCAGACGGGTTATATGTAGACGTTGGCAGAGTTCCACACTTTGGCTGTGCGCATAATAAATGTGGAGAAGAACCGCTGAATACGACTAGTCGGGATATCGACCAAGTGCGGCAGTACCCAGCAGTACGTCTGGTATTCCGGTAGTAAAAGGGCGATGGTGGGATCAGGTCGTGGAGTTCCTGCACACACTCCGAAATACAGCCTGTAGAAGACCGACAGGCAGGCAACACTTCGCTGATGAGCCAGGATGTGAAGTCTTGTTCCACCGAGTCCAATGCAGCAAGCTGGTACTTTGTTGAGCCATCCCATAAGTGGCTGCAATACTCTATACAGGAACGGACTTGTGCTTTGTACAGATTCAAAAGCTGTCCAGATGTGAAGTATCGCCTCCCCCTATTTAGGATGCTCAGCTTCTTGACTGCTGTCGGTGCTTTTGAGTCGATGGTTGAACCGAAGATGAGATGAGACGTCAGCTCCATGCCCAAAGCTCTAGGCGGTTGGTAACAGGTACAGACGTATCTCGGAAAGTAGGAGATAACTGAAACGGGAGTCCGTGAAACGAACTCCCGTTTCAGCAGTGAAAAGAAGCGCCTTTGATTTCAGAGCATTCAAAATAAAATCATTTGCATTTTTTAAGAAATTATTTTATCCCTGTATGTTAACTATTTTGCCATTTTCGTACTACATAAGTTATTTCAGCTGTGTTAAAATTTGAAAGTTTTGACGCTCATAACTTGCACATCAATATTAGTTTTACTGTATTGTTTCCGTACAGGATTTTGAATGTGCGCCATCAATCAGTAGAGTAATCACTATACTGCGTTTATACGGAACAATGAGGCAGGGTTACATTTATCTTCAGACTTCGTTAAAATCTTGCTTCCTTTTAGTCTTTTCATGTCGCGTTAGTGCAGTTATCAGTTCTGCTACGAAGAAGTGCCGAACAAAGATATTCACTACATTTTAGTTGTTAATATCAAATTGAATTAGTATTCCGATTGGGGCAGTAACACTTATATACTTTTTCAGGTGAAGGAGAATGAGCAGGACGATGAAGTGGCACATTCAACTGACCATGATCCACAAGACACACAACAACCCCAAAAATTAAAAAACAAAACCAAAAGAAACATCGCCATGTCATCAATCATGATGGCTAATGAAGCTGAACACTCAGCTAGACGCCCGATACCAACAGATGCAGTTCCAATGATGTTCAAGAAGAAGTCCTCGAAACATACAAAAGATCGCCATAGAAGTGAGAATGTATCTTCTCTACAGACATTTTCACCATCATCGGAGAAATCGAAGCAGTACACGCCATCTGCCAATGCCCTTGCATTTTACAGCGAATATCTTGGTAAAAGCCAGTTGAGAGATCAGTTTGAAGACGATATTTGGGCAAGGGCTGAAAAACAAATGAAGGAGTTAGAAGCAAGAAGGTAAGTAAAACGAAAAAAGAACTAACTTTTAAAATAGGAATGGTTTAAAAAAAAACTTGAAGCCGAGTAAAAAAACAGTTAGGTCCGTCAGATTATACATTGTGGAGACTTCGATACGACAATAAATGAAAACACTGGCAATACTGCAATTATAGAATATTATATATAGTTATGAAATTATGTGTTATATTTATAATTTCAATGACTAATTAATAGACTGGTTGATTCAATTCATCAAAAATGTATTATTACAATGTCCAAATATTAAAAGTTAAATAAAAAATCAAATCATAATGTCAAAAAAATAATCATAATGTCAAAATAAAAATTAAAGTGTCAAAGAATTCATACTAATGTCGACGTTCTATTGTCATTAACAAGATCAAAAAAAGATTATTAAAATGAAGAACCAAAAAAAAAAAACCAAATTAAAAAAAATATCAAAATGTATGATTTCTTTTTCTCTTTCAGGAAGCGGAAATTACTACAGAGTCGGAAAGAGCGCGGTAATATGTCGCCCCTAGGCGATATTTTAGCAGCATGTGGTGCTTATGATTTTATTATTTGCCCTTTTAATTTTTTTCAGCTTTTGCGTTTTTGTTTGTCTAGGTATTGGTTGGTTGAGCGTGTGGTTTTGGTTCAATTCCCGGATCTGAACTTTTATTTTGATTTTACATTAAGATGTCCTTAAAAGGTGAAAGCAGTCCAAAGTCTAGTGCTTTGCCCATTATTCACTGTGTTAAAATAAGCATAATGTGTGTAGTACCGTATGATCCCTTTCTTTTTTTCATAAGTACATTAAGTAGTTCAGTTTTGTGTGGCCGCTTTTTATTAATTCGTATTATTTTCGGCTTGGTTGTTAAGTTACCTGGTATTGGTGCTTTCGTATCTAGTGTCAGTTTACGTTTTCGTTGCGTAGACGCATGATTTTATCAAACAAACTTCGCGTTTGAGAATATACTGTGGATATTTCTGAGTATCCAAAAAGAAATCGGAATAGTTTTCATATGACCATTAATCTAAATAAATACAGACTCCTGAATTTTTTCGACCAATTTAAAAATTGATCGTTTAAGTCTATCTTTATAAAACCAGAGTGCATAATTCGCATCTTTGCTTCAATAACGTGATAAGTCCGACGGTATTTTTTTTTCAAATTTGATTATTGAAACCGCCGTGATCGATTTAATTTTTCCAAAAAGCGTCAAAAAAAAACTGTCGGACTTATCACGTTATTGAAGCAAAGAAGCGAATGAACAAATTGTTTTTGTCCAGCGGCCTACGAGTTGGCGCTGCCGGAGCATCGCCACCTGCTGCCGGGCGACTGCGTCGTGTGCGCGGTGCACGCGCAGCACGGGTACTACTTGTAACTCTACCACCGATGTGGTTCATTTGTAGACTACACTTGAAAGAAATTAAACTTGTTTAATTGTCACAGAAAAACATAAATATAATAATTGTATGTGTAGCTATATGTGCAGTCAAGGAATGAATATGTTCAGCATCTAAACTTAATATTATTTTTTTCTGACAATGTATTGCCATGTTTTTTTATGAAAATGATAGTTCGAAAAAGGATTTGTGCGAAAGGAAGCTTCTTAAAATTGTTTAACAGTTTCGTTCATTGACCCGTACTAACAAGTTTTTGTATCTACATATTTTTTAAAATAAAAAACAAAGTCTCTTGTACCTACAAGGTACAAGAGACTTTGTTTTTTATTTTACCTTACCAGTGTGACAGTCCTTAAAAATCGATGTGTGATTGTATTAGCACAAACAAACGGTCGTGAAGTATTATTAAGTATTAATAATTATTATTATTTAAATTAAAGCCAAAGATGGACTATCATTTTTGAGATGTTTAGGGTTAAACCCAAAAATATTTGAGAAATAAAAAGTTGGTAGTTTGCGTCCCACATTTTATTTAGCTGTGTTGGGTTCGTTTTCAAAAAGAACATGGTCTAGTCATAGATATCGAATTTATTATTTTTATTGTTATGTATTTTCAAGTATTTTGTAAGTCGTGATTTCTTTTAGCCTGAAGAATGGTTAGAATTTATATAAATGTAATAACTCAGATTAACTGAAAATATGAGGGAATAACTTAGCTGTTGCAAATCATGATCGTGCACCATGTGAGTTTTTCGAGATTGACATAATGTTCAAATTGCATTGAATGACATGCTCGCGTGAAGCTTATTTTGCTTAGTATAATCTCGTTTTAAGACTACCTTTGTATTGGAGCAGGTGGGAACGCACAGTCATTAACCGACAGAGTTCCACTCAGTCTACATAAAGTAAAGTAAATTAAGTGCAAGGATGCAAACTCCTATTATTTCCGTTTGGAATGAAATTTCATAAATTCCCCGCTTTGTATTTCTTCGCTTGCCTCTAATACAATGGGCATGCAGCATTGCAGCTTTTAGATTCCTTGTTTGAACTTGTACCCTGTAAATCCAATACACTGTAACTACGAAAAACTGATTTTGAGTAAATGAGCAAATACATTTTTTTTAGTTTTTCGAAGATTATTCCAAAAAAATTTTATGAAAGTATTTAGTGTTTGGTATCAATGTAAAGGTAATTTTATGAGTTATCAAGCCCAGTATGTTTTATATATGTCGTAGGATAATTTGATACTTCGAATCTTCGCGAAAATCCTAGGGGTTTTGCGAAAACGCGGATAATTAGACATAGGCGAAAAATTATCAAATCTTACTGGACAAAGTCAGGATTTTTGCGAAAATACTCGTTATTATAGCAATATTGCGAAACGAAACGCTGGCTGTTATGAAATAAGAACGCTGATTGGTCGGTCAGCGCGTTCAATAAGAGATCGTCTCTGATTGGTTGACGTCTTAAATGTCAATCATTTGTTGCCGCACGTTATTAACTAGGAACCAATTAGAAGTCAGCCAGCAAAATTGTAGCCAATCAGTGTTGAGCACATCAAATCTTACTATAGTAACGAGTATTTTCGCAAAAATCCTGACTTTGTCCAGTAAGATTTGATAATTTTTCGCCTATGTCTAATTATCCGCGTTTTCGCAAAACCCCTAGGATTAACGCGAAGATTCGAAGTATCAAATTATCCTACGACATATACACAAACAATGTAACTAATTAATTATAGTGGATAACTTGTGTTGCCGTAATAGTCGTCAGAAGCGAAGGATGAAATTGTTAAGACAATACACTGCATTTTAGAGTTACAGTGAATTGACTTGGCAAAATGGGACCTAGAAATGTTTGATAGGTAAGTAGTTATAGTCGGATTTTTATTAGATGGAGTAATCTGATAGATCAAAATGTATGGGAAATAGAAAAAAAAACGAGTTTATTAAATTAGTAAACAGCTTTTTATATTTGGTACAAAAAGTTACACATAAGTCAAATTAACAAAATCAATCTTGCGGCATTACAATTATTGTTTTATTTATTAAATGAAATCAAAAAAATTAACATTTTCAACTTCGTTATGAAAATAGAATCAGTCTTACAGTTTCACATAGGAACTTGAAAATCAGTAGAAAACCTTAACATTACATACATCTTAATCAAAATTAACTTTTACAAATCAGTCTTACAGTTCTTTAAAGATAGTGTAACAGCTTTCATTGTGTTCGTCAAGGTCCGGCTCAGATGATACAACAAGATTTTTATAAAATACTGACCTTGTTGGAGGCATAGACTTGCACAGCAGTAACAATTCTCTTTTTTAAATTTCACTTATGCCTCTGGCTTCACCTTCTCTTGCTAATGAATGGAGTAGATCGCTTTTGTCAATAGCAATTTCAGCAGTTAGTTTTTGCGCATCCTTTCTTTTCAAGAAATGTATTTCCTTAAAATCTCCATCATAATCATTCTTAGCAAACATGGAAAGATGCCCCCTTCTAAACTCTATGACTTTCAGGTTATGAATATTAAAACCTTTTGGGTATGCTGGCTTCGATTCATTTGAAAAGACGATCATATCTTTGTGACTAAGTACAGCCACTTCTATGTTTTTTCAGTACATGACTTCTTACAGTTACTGCAAGGTGGTTTCATTGGGTGCTTATTTTTCTGATTTTCTAGAATCTCTTTCGGGTCTCTCAATCTCTTTGCCTTTCTTGACTGTAAAACTTCAATGTGTTCTTGGTTTTCTATACCATTTGGCTTGTCGTTACTCATAATACTACGTTTCATTGAATGCACACAATTTACTTCAGTTAATTGTAGAATTTCGTCATAGGCGATGTCACTAGTTGTACGTGGTTGCCTGATTTTGGTGGTAGGGACAAGCATGTCCGTATTTTGGCAACATGGTTGATGCTCTATAATAGCATTTGTAGTGATTTTGACAAAATCATGACTTACTTGCAATTCAGGATGGCTGTCTAAGTTATTGGAAATCGATTCCGAGACTTGTGAGCATTCCTGCGAAATTGAAGACGTAACGACAGCTAATAATTCTGTGTAGTTCCCTTCACCTATTTCTTCACACAAGCTTGGACAGTCAGATTCATTTAAAGGGATCAAAGGACTGATAACACGACAGTCTAGACTTGAGTCATCATAAGGTACACAGAGACTTGGAGTGTCCATGTCTGTACCTTCCTCCTTTTGCATATCACTGTTTAGTTCAGACGCCATAGTAGCACAATTAGAGTTATTATAATATTGCACATTGTTTTGGGATAACTTTATCAACAATTTATTACGATAACCACTCATTATTAGAACTTAAAATCACATTAATTCACTAATTACTCCGAAAACAAACGAAAACTGTCACTCACGGCACGGTGCGTAAACAACTTGTCAACAGCCGCGAAGCAACCAGCTAATACATTCCCGCCGCCGCGCAACCAATGATCATTAAGATCGATCGTCGGGCCTCCTTCCGATTGGCGCGCCCGCGTCGCGCTAGCCCTTCTACTTTGTTTTGACAAAACACTGTATCTTGCAACGCGCGAAGATTATTTTGGCAATACACTGTATCTTCAATTGCCGTGTTTTTCTATTTTAGGCCTGTAGTTTTATGTAAATACAGTGTAATTTTCATTGTAATATCTCAGTGTTTTGCATACAAAGTAAAAAAAATATGAATGCGATACCATGAAACAGGCTAAAAGAAATCGAATGAACGTTGTTAATTAAAAACACTGTATCTGCAGATACAGTGTTTTGGATTCACAGGGTACTGTTCCCATGAATGAAGCTAAAAAACGTATCTCCTTCGTACCCGGTACGTAGCTAGATATAGTTATTGTGATTCTCATTAGATCTTAGAATACTTATTTTTCGAAACTATTTATAATTTGATAAAAAGTAACAAGTAAATAATATATTGTGTTAGCCATTTTTGGTCTAGGATTAAAAGTCTGTTCATTGTTTTTAAGATTTTTTTTTATTTTATTTTGATAGATGGCCAAATTTTAATGTGATAACATTGGGTTCCTTCTGGGGCAGTCGTGTTATAATTAAGTTCCGACCACCAACGAGGTCGGTCCGTGAGTCCGATGTGTGAGCCTATACGTTTCTTGCCTTGCATTTTAAAAACTAATTAAGGTCGTAGTATCCATTTAAATTTTGCTATTATTCAGAGTGTTAAGTCAGAGTGTTTTCATTTGTAGATCTTTAAAACTTTAACAGTATTACTAGTAGAAGCACAAAAGTTTTATTTTTCTTTAAGTTGCACCTGCCGTGTTTTCTCTGCACCACCCTAAGGTCGACTGGTAGAAAATGCCTAAGGCATTAAGTCCGCCTTTGTTCAGTATTTTTACTAGTGCATAAAGTTTTAATAAATAGAAGTACGACTCAAGGAGAGTCTTATCAAGGAGTTGTCGTGTTACCCAGTGACTGATGAGGGCAAAAAACTGAATACTGGTATTCATATCATAGCTGCATCCGGTTAGACTGGAAGTCAACCCAACATACAAGTCGGGAAACGGCCAAGCGGATGGTGATAGTAATATAATTATTACAAATAGTGATTGATTTTGGTGGACGATGATATAATTATTACAAATTGTTTTAAATGTACGTAGTTTTGTTTTATGAATGTTAAAATGTTTAAAGAAGGATGTTTGTACCTGTGGCCAGCTAAAGAGCTGTCGATGTGATGACGCTCGGGGTGGTCTGTTTTAGGTGGGTGTGTAACGTTTGAAATATTAACAAAAGTCCTAATGATCATAATTATGACCTAATACTTTTGTTTAATATAACGATCAAATGATATATTGAATTATTTATATAGTTTAATTTTACCAAATTTTATATGGTAAAATGAACATTTTATATAATGCACATTTGAAATAATATTCAGTTAAGTACTATAACATTCAAAATCTATAAGTAACGTTTAATATAATTTTACTTGTAGTTAAATATGTCGAATCTGTTCCAAAACCCTAGAGTGTATATAAAAACCGGAGGCGCGAAGGGAGAGCAACCCCTGCCCGCTGTATAAAAGCATAGGCACAATGGGTGCCTATGCTTTGTTACGTAATGCCAAAGGGATTGCACTTCCCGCATCGCCGGAGACAATTCAGAAAAAACTTAATTGTTTTGAGGTTAGATTACAATATCGTTTTTTTCTCAAAACGTTGCGTTACCTTAGAAAATAGTTAATTTAAAATGAGGTCAAATTACGTTATATAAAAAGTGCATTATACAAATTGAAAATTTTATGAAATTAACCTTAAGTATACTAAATGTCATTAGAGCAAATGAAGGTTATCTGAAATATAACATTAGATCACATGAAATCAGGTTACTTATGTGACTTTATAGCATATGAAAATTATAACATGTGAACGTTATTTCAAGTGATATTATACTATCTGTTATTATACCAAACATTACACACCCATTTTGGGTCCAGCAGTGGACTTCTTTCGACTGAAATGATGATATAATGAAGTAAGAAATGGTTATTGTAATATTTTAGGCATTTATATTGACGCGCGATGGTCCCCCGGGTGTCGCGAACCATGTATTGATGTTTAATTGCCTCATTTTAAGTGATGTCCACGACAAACTTCGAATGATTTCTTGGATTAATTCTCATGTAAAAATTTAAAGAGTTGTTCATAGAGTATTACATTCATGACTAAGTGATCAATAAAATGATGTTGAATGTATTAAATTTACTTTCTTCTTTATGATATAAATATTATACCTGTTCCATCATGCATCCTTTCCAATGTAGGCAGACTTGGTTAAGACGAGTTAAACCTTGCAGGCATACAAATAAAGTTAAACGCAGGTTGATTCGTTTGAAGCTGCATATTATTAAGATAATATTCAGTCCCAAATTGATCAATCTTATAAGAATGTACCATATACCTACAAAACTAAATAGGTGCATTTCTTTGGTGTTATGGAGTTTACGGCACGTCACATTTGAATTGCGAAATTTTTAAGTTTAACTAAAAACCTCTAACAAGTTATTATATCAAATTTACGATGGGACCAACACTATGCATTTACAAATCTGTGCCAAAACTGAAATCGTGAATAAAGAATCGGATGTTCGGTACAATTTGTCGAGCTGTGGCCCTACTATGACGTGCTAATGCCATCCAATTCCGACGATGTAAAAGGGATAGTGCTATTCGCTATGTATAGCTCCGTCTCTCTCTTAGAGCGGAATCATGATCGTTTTAGGAATTCATAGTAGGGCCCCTAAACTTCTGACTGAACAGGTGACCATTTAGCGGAAATGGTCACCTGTTCAGTTTTAGAGTCTTCCCGCATATCTACAGTCCCAGAGTTGTCTGGGCCCATAAATTGGCTCGGAACTGTCTGAAAATAAATTTGCTAGTATGTGAACAATCACATACATACTAATAAATTTATTTATATAATTCTATATTAATTATTGATAGGTCCGTCATGCACCAGTATCTTACCCGTCTGTAAAGTTATTAATACCAAATTAATGAGTACAATGACCCCTTCGGAGGTTTTCAGTTATTTCAGTAACGCCTTAAAAAGACACCGTCAATGTCGAACCATCCCATTGATAAGTCAGTCAATGGGATGATATATTTTGTGGTCAACTTGTACATACATACAGTCGTACATATGTACAAGTTGACCACAAAATATAATAGACACGACGTTCACGGTACAGCGCTAATCAAACTCGTTCAATGTGCCACTCGTATGTATGTAGGTATATGTCGCTGGACAGTTGGACAAATGGTTTGTTCACGAACGTCCTAAGGTTTTTTTTGTAAAAATATGAACACTGATTGATTAGTTAATCAACAAGAATACCTAAAGATTTTATTAATTGACTCTTCGATTTATCCAGTTTGTTTAGGAGTAAACGTGCGGTTTTTACTCATAACTCCAGAAATTAGCTTGTATGATAAGTTTCGTGTTTAATTTGATGTTGAGTGTCTATTTTAAGTTTCATCGTTTTATACACAAACGAAGAAATTTCTATCGAAAAAAAAAAATATCCTTATGCTCCTTTATCTACATATCTGATCTGCGAATAAGTGTTTTGTGTGCAGTCCAAAGACAAATACTCCGGTCTTTTGCAAAAATTCTAGGTGTTTCGTAAAAAAACGATCTTTCGAATGCTCCTACGACACAATATAAACATATGATACTCTTAACTTTGCTCGTTTAATTGTCACTTAAAGACGGCACAGCACACAGTTGCCTCTCCAGCAGTCGGTCGGCGCGGTTCTCGCTCCTTATCAAAATCATCATTAGATAATGTTATGACGGTAATTAGATCGACACGAATAGGACTAGACTGTGCGCGGTGTGTCCTTGTGATGTGTTTTGTATTGTGATAATAAATAAGAAGAAAAGGTAAGTTTGACAGTCCCGGAGTTAAATATTTGAATGTATTTTTTATGCCGTTACTTTTTTTCAAGTTTGTAAAGAAATAACTTGAATTGAAAGAATGAAGAAAAGTTACAAAACTGACATACTTACATACAAAATTAAAAACCTTAACTAAAATTCCTTAACGATACTTATAGTAGTATCTAAGTACCTATTGCATTATGATTATGAGTTATTATTAAATAAATATCTAATGCAACACAAAAGAAACAAATATTAAACTCAAAAAATACCTATTTTTCAATGCATGATGTTATTTATAGATAAGTATAACACTTAGATACTTTTTAACTGAACCTAAAACCAATCCATTTAAATATTAACACCGTGACCTTGCGTGACACATGCATGCATTATCCTAATGATAATATCTATTTAATTAAGATTTTAATTTTAGCAACAAAATGGTTCACGCGATCGATATCACAAACATCCCGATTGGACTCGAAGGCGTCATTCACTCTGTAAGTTATATTTTTATTGATATTAATTTATATATAGTTGTTAAGCTGTGCTACTTATGTACAGTTAAAGTCAAAAATATGTGGACATTTAGTGAAATTCAACCCCAATTTTCTACTAAAGTATTCATAGTAGAATCACATGTGCACTGCTTAAAGAACATATATTTTGGTAAGTTATTTATTCTTCAATTGTCGTTCGAAAAACTCTTTTGGATAATTATAATGCACTGAAAATATTTTTGTCCTTGACTGTACCTACTTGTTTTAAACAATTCAATCACGACTCTGTTTATCGCTGATCATAAATATTAAATATGAGATATATGAGATACTTATAATTTATGTATTCGATAGATTAGTGTAGCTTTGCATATTTACATTTTCATTTAGGAATTTGTACTGTATGTAGTATTTTCCGCAAGGTAGTGTCACTTACACTATATGCGTTTATCATCAATTCATCACGCTTATTGTGAGTTAACAGCCGAAGAAGACTTCCAAATGCTGCCGGAACATGTCATTGTCCAGCCATGCTGAATGCATCAGTGATTTCTGTGTCGTGTATGTTGATTGGAAGATATTTGGTGACAAAGTAGCTTAATTCCCATCTTCATGCCATGTATCAATGGAGTTGGGCATTGCCAAGGGCTGTCATTGAAGTAAGTATGGAAATATGGAATGCATTGCCAGTGTCAATTAAACGCGCACAATCGCTACCTGTTTTTAAAAGTCTTGTTAAGGAACACTACTTGTCACTCGGATTTGTTTCTCGATATAATTTAAATAATTGTTACATATTTTCTTACTTATACAACGTGTAACAGAATAAACGCAATACCTCTGAAGGGGTCATTGTACTCATCATTATGAACAACTTTTACTATGGGATAATGGGACCAACCCCGAAATGGCGAAGTCAGCTGTTCAGTACTTTGTCGATTTATGCGCACAGAAATGTATGGGAGAGTCGTGTCTTTTTCGCGATTTCAGTGTTGGTCTCAAGTAAAATTTGTTCATAATGTTGAATACAATGACCCCTTAAGAGGTATTGCGTTCATTCTGTTACACGTTGTATGTTTAATATGTATTTATGTATTAGTTTCTGATGTTTGATTTTGTTCTATTTTAACTTTAAATTTGCACAAAGTGCAACCCCATTTTCCCCTAACTGTATCCATTCCAGGTTGCTTGGAAGAGATCGCGTAATGCGATAAGGCTGCCAATTGTATGTTTCTAGGGTTCCGGACATCCGTAAGAGACGGAACCCTTGTAGGATAATTCGGGTGTTTGTCTGTCTGTCTGTCTGTCACAGCCAATTTTCTCCGAATCTACTAAACCGATTCTGTTTAAATATGGTACACATGAAATGAAAGGGCTTATTGTGAGGGTTTATTATATTTATTCATAATTTTAAAATCAATCGTTTTTAAGTTATTCAAGAAATCAGCCAAAAAATACCATTCACCCCTTATCTCAGAAACTACTGTGCCCAAAATTTTGAAATAATGCAGATAATAGTTCTTTACAACATATTAAATTACTTAAATGTTAAATTTCATGGTTTTAGATGCTGTTATTAAGAAAAAATAAATGAATAAAACTGCAAATAAAAACTACTTTACTAACTTACTATATTATTATGATCGGTATAGTAAAATTACAGCTTATTTTTTTCACATTTAGCGGGTTTGATTCCCGGTTCAGACAGGCGAAATGTTGATAAAATACTGACATTGTTCTTAACTTATAGATTAGATATAGGAAAATCTGTAAGAAGTCTGTGGTTTTAAGATTTAATGCTGAAAAAGAATGTTCGTTCGGAACCTATTGCACGCACTTGGTCAGTTTATTGCACTACCTAGAGCGTACCCTGCGTACCCAAATAATAAGTTCCTCAAAGATACATATTTGTGAATCTTATGGCCAAAATATAGCCAACTGACTGGCTTGTTGGTCGAGTGGTTAGTGACCCTGACTGCTAAACTGGAGGTCGTGGGTTCGATTCCCACCCAGGACAAATCTTTGTATGATGAGCATGATCATTTGTTCTGTGTCTGGGTGTAATTTGTCTATAATATGTATGTATTTAGAAATATATAAGTATGTTTATCAGTTGTCTGGTTGCCATAGCACAGGCTCTGCCTAGTTTGGGATCAGATGACCGTGTGTGGGTTGTCCCAAGATATTATATTATATTATAACTGCCCGTAAGGCGGTGTCAAAGTTAAGTAGGTAGATATCGGTATCATGTCGATTTGAGTTACGACGAGAATTTATGTTTACCGGCCATTTATTCATGGTTGCTCCAGCAAGAGATAAAATATACTGGACTACTTATGGCCTTTATAGTTTTATACCGCGTTTTATGATGCTCGTGACTGCTTAATATGATAATAAGTCCATAGTGTCCAACTGCAGGGCAGACCTCCCTCCCTTCTTTCCATTTTAGTTTATTTTGGGAACGGAACCCTATTACTAAGCCTCCTCTGTCCGTCCGTCTGTCAGCGGGCTGTTTCTCTTGAACCGTAATAGATAGATATGAAATTTTCAGTGTGTATTTCTATTGCCGCGATAATAAGAAATAATACAATTATAATAAAGGGGCGGCGGGGATTTTCCAACCGTACCATGTGACATATCAAATCAAATTAAATGGTATTGTGAAGGTTTTGAATTTATTTTTTTCAGAGTTTTGAAGTTATTCAAGACATTAGATAGCTTATAGATTACAGGAAAACCTATAAGAAGTCTATGGTTTGAAAGAAAAATGTTACAAAAATGAGATTCGTTCGGAACCCTTTCCATGCGAGCCCGACTCGCTCTTGATTTCTTGTTAATCGTCTTATGATATCGTTAACCATCATAGGTATTATGCGACGTTTTGTTAGCGAATTCATATTTTGCTAGCTTTCAATAACGTCTAGCCAATTGTGCATTTTTCAGGCGCGTACCTCCTCCGACGTTTCACACGAAATATTACTATTAGGTACCTAAGGGAAAATAGACAGTAGGTACGATATTTTATTATGTTTGCGTACCGAAAACTCGACAGTTCATCTTGTTAACCATCTTGTTATATCATCACAAGGGATTCCCGCATTTCTGTGGCAAAAATAGGGATGGTACTCCCGTGAGGTTTACTGAGGATACTTCAGGGGTATTGTATGGTATAAAAATAAAGTACAAAATAGGTCTTACTTAAAGAATTGAAAGTCTGGCACCTCAAGGATTTGTGGTGTAGATCTGTTACTTCACGAGGATTATCCTACTAAGGGTGAATTTCTCCGTTGTTACAAGCAGAACGCGTTCAAGAAAACTTAGTTCTGCATGAAAGGCAATATTGATCTCAATTTTCATTCAATGGATTTCACGAGCCACACTTTGATCGCGTTCACGAAAACTAAATCTCTGGGTACACGTTTTATAGAAAGATAGTACCAAGATGTTTGTGACAGGAAGATCAGTGTGGCGGTCAGTATGGTTGATTCTGAAACATGATAATTTATATGTAGATATATAGGTACCTAGATACCGCGAGCATCTTGATTATTCGAATCGAGTGCTCAGCATTACGGGATTACCTACTGAGACTAGATACGTCTATGTACTATCCGATACCGCATCAATATCGCACGGTAACAAGACACGTGGATTTCTCGAGGACCTTACGTATGCAGAACTTATACTTAGGTAGGTTTTATAAGTAGACACTTGGATTATGTAAGATCTCTCCTTTTAAGGGCTCTTCACAAACTATGACTTAGGTAGGACAGCAAACTGCAGGATTGTGAGCAAAATGAAGGACATAAGTAGGTACTTAGGTATGTCCTTCATTTTGCTCACATTCCTGCAGTTTGCTTTCATGCATGTCACACACTTTAACACATATTTTCACACAATTTCATGATTGTCGGTTGTCTAGAGGTGGTTAATCATGCCGTGAGTGTGAGCATCCTAATAAATGAGGTCGGCGCAGCATGTTTTTTTTCTTCCATGACCAGGCTCTATTCGGCGTCATCTCAATGTTCTGTTGTTCACCAACGAAAGGCATTCCTGCCGGTCGATTCTGTAAACATGTCGAAGTGAAGGCTTGGGTGAAGTGATCACGAGGTAGTTTCACGATTGAAGTATAGTCTTTCACGCTTCTAAGTAAAAGACATTGGCAGGGGTGCTTTATAAGTCGTCAGTTCGCCAGTGTCTTTAGTCGAACTATTGTCTTGTTACTACCAAACCAGCCGGTCGATTCTGTAAACATGTTTAACCCTGCAGTAGTCGCGTGGGCTACATACGTAGTCCAGCCATACAAATTGAAGAATATCTTAAAAACGGTTAGCTTTAGCTTTTTGCGCCTTTATGTACTTTCAAACCGACGTATGAGTATGTAGTATAGTATCGCACTAGCGCCTGTCGCCAGTGGTTGTGTCACAGGAGCTCGTCAAAGTGGCCTGGACTACGAATGTAGTCCGCGCGACCGAATATATCTAAGTATTTTTGAAGTATAGGTAGATTACATCGTTTTTATTAATTTTATGATAAAATAAACTTTAATCCCTTATTCCAAATTTGTTTATTTATGCCGGAGTGTTGTAATGTAATGTAAAAAATGTTTTTCTGAATAAAAATGGATAATCGACATGCTGCACAGATTGAATTATGGTTGGCTGAGGTTGATGATGAAAATGATAATTATCGGGCTAAGTCAAGCTCTGACAAGGAAGTTGATCGTTTAGAAGAGCAGGATCAGTTCAGAATCCGAGCAGGAGCAGGACATACCAGGCGAGGGGTCAAACGGAAGCACTGACAATGATGATCCGTCTCAGCGAATACGGCGCACTGACTTTTATACCGGAGTTGACAACGCAGTGTGGTCAAAAACCATTCCTCTGAACAGCATCAAAACACAAACTATACAACTGCACTCAAGGCATTGTGCTTGTTTGCATTTATACTGCAAACAAAAAGTATAAGAGGGTTCGCCAACGTGATTTCCTGTTCAACTTGTCTCCGACTTGGATGAAACCATAGGCTCATAAGAGAATTGAAAAAAAATCACTGCCAAGATTTCTAACAATCAAGATAAACGAATTATGGAATTATGTACACAGAAACCCAACCAGCAACCTCAGGGGCTACATCCAGTAATGTTGTACGCCGTTGCCACGGCTTTGGAAGAGCTCATAGTAAAAGCAAGGGAAAGACGTGATCCTCGTGCACCAAGTTAGTTATGTGGGGATTATTTGAAGATTATGTCTTTCATGTGCCGAAAATAGTAATATAAGTTAGTTCTTAGTACATAAATTTTTTTGTGATCTCAATCAGAGCGAAACACTGATTTTTGTGCCAATTTAGATAAGTTTTTTGTTTTTGTTGATTATTGATACACAGAGGTTGTGATTAGGTCTTGTTGATTATTATCTAGTTAAGAAATAACTGTACTGTATATTTTTAAATGTTATAATAAACAAACTTGCAAAATTCATTGTTTTACTTCAATTTGAAAATGGACTACGTATGTAGTCCGCGCGACTCCTCCCGGTTCTTTGCGGCACGCGACTACTGTAGGGTTAAGTGAAAGCTTGGGTGTCAATCTACACTGGACAGCAAATAAACCGAGCCACCCGCTACCTAGGCACTCTAATTCGATTTTCTCAAAAACTAACTAAACAACACAACTACAACAACAACTAACTAACTTTTTTTTTGATTTTATCTTTGTTTTTGGCTTTAATTTTTTTTTTCACTTTATCATTACTAACGATTGTCACGACTGGAAAACGGACTCTTCTTTGTAAAATCCTTAATAAACACTGAAATATTGATTAAACCCAATGAGTTTCCTTTCATTTTAATCACCATGAAACGCACTTTTTGTAGGTATAACTTTGATACTTAGTTGTAAGTTTTATACTTTTTGAGAAAATCGAATCAGAGTTCCTAGGTAGCGGGTGGCTCGGTTTATTTGCAGACCAGTGTATATAATCAAGATGTAATGACAGCTCACTTTATGATCACGTGACATCTTGATTACATGGATTGACAGCTCACCTCGTGATCACTTCACCCAAGCCTTCACTTCACTTCGACATGTTTGCAGAATCGACCGGCAGGCTAATTTTATGCATTCTATTTATAAGTAGGTATCAGTGATGTTGTCGATGCAATGATGATAATGAACCAATATACTACAGAGCTGATCCAATAAAGTTGTAGTGGTCTGTTGGTGTTTGTTTACTAACACTCATTGAATTTCGGTGATCGGTCGAATATTTTGTTAAATCTCCTATAACGCCAGAACAGAATATCGCCTTTAAGGATTTTGTTCTAGCCTTTGTAGTAGTTAGTCGTAGTGTCAGTAAAAATATTATCTAGCTCTTTGTATTAAAACTCCAGAGTGTTATTGGGTTTTTGAAAGTCTTTTTTCCTAGCATTAATAAGTACTTATTCTTGAAGATATTCCCAGTGCCGCTGGAAATGAGAGCCCAATTTTTTTAATAGTTTTGTCCAATGAAAATTCAGGTAAGAAAATATACCTAAATGTCACCGGGACATGGCAAACTCCGTAAGAATATAAAATATCTTGAAATAATGTAAACTCTCGATCAATTGTCAAATGAACATTTGTTCTGCAAGTTCTGAAGTTTTCATTCATAATTCGATTCAAAATCAAAAAGTCATTCATTCAAAATTAAGCTGAATGCCAGCACTTTTTGAACGTCAAAGTTCTACATAAAGACAGTCTCTCAAAACGCCCGCCTGTCACCACTTCCTAGTGTTTTAACTGGGAAGAAGAAGTGGCGCAACAAACTCCCCAGCAACACATCTGTCTGTTATGTTTTAAAAACTTGAATTTATAGGTACAGTATAATGCAAAGTATTTTACAATACATGACAGAAAAATAAAATATTCAATTTGTAAATCAAATTAAATTAAGTTTATTGATTACGCTTGTTAGCTAGCACAATCCCTTAAACCATTAGAAATAGACAAAGTCAAGCATTAACAAGTAAATTAAACAAATTATGCCGCTAGGCGTAAATAGTGTGCCCGCTTAGAAAATTGAAACTGAATAGATAACACTTAGATACCCTACCCCGGTAGGTAAAAGTTTTAAATTTATATGAGAGCAGGGCGGGACCCCTGCTCTCATATAAATTATTCTCTATGCAGTAGCAAATTTTTAACTCGCGGAGTTTTCCTAGTCGCCATTAGATCTAGGTACCTTCCTGTAAGAAGAAAGCATGGGCCGTTGACCCGTAGTCATCTGTAGTCGCTTGAAATTAAAAGGTTTTGTTTTAACATTATTGGATATTGATAATTGATAACCATCATGTCTGTGGAGTTTCGCTAGGTAATTTAACCCTGTGTAGAACAAGTTTTTTGGGACACACTAGGCTGTGTACTGCAGGCTGAAAAACAGATCGAATGAAACCTTCTTTGTAGAATTTTTCTGTTTCTTAATTTTTACTTTTGCTTGAAATCTTTTAAACGTTACAAGGTACAGCCTAATTTGAATATTGTGAACAACAGTGCCAGATATCAATCGGTTTTATTATTTAATAAGTTGCCTCTACATATAAATAGCG
Organism: Mamestra brassicae; assembly: GCA_905163435.1. NCBI lineage: Eukaryota > Metazoa > Arthropoda > Insecta > Lepidoptera > Noctuidae > Mamestra > Mamestra brassicae. The sequence continues at coordinate 18,710,846 of LR990997.1, read as the reverse complement.
CTATCTACTCAAGCTCTTTTAAAAATCAACTTAAAAGTTTCTTGTTGTATAAGTGGGTTTATGCTGTTGAAGATCTATAACGAAATTCTTTTTTATTGTTTTTTCCATAATGTAATTTATTTTATTTTTCTTTTTTTTACCATGTTCTTTCAGATACAAATTATTGTTCATGAATAAATTATTTATGATTTTTTTTAAATGATTAGATTTTTAAAATTTAAATTCCCATTCTTATGTTTTTCCTAATTTTTTCAAGCAAAATAGTTATATGCGGCTTGGTAAGTTCCATTGCACGTAAATTTTTCACTACACGAGCAAAATAAAATGCCTTCATTCACTTTAACAATTACACATGCATACCGATAATACTGCCATTAAACCTCATTCTTGTAACTATAACCTTTGCCATGAGTGAGTGCCAGTGTTCGTACAGTATAGTTAGCACGAAGGTAGGACGTTTTTATTAAGTTACTGTGATTGTGGGCCTCATTTAGACAACATATTTTCACCTAAGACATTGCGAAGGCTTAGCGTGGATCGTCAATTGTTTTCCGAGTGTAAATCGTGTGCTGTATAGTGATTTTCATACTTGATTTGTTAAGTCTATAAAATTGTAGTATTTACTATTCAAGATTAGATATCCTGGACAAAGATTGCTTTGTGGTATCTTTTATGACAGAAGCAAATATGTTGGTGGAATAAGTATTTTTATATGGCCGCTTACAGATTAAGTTTTCTTAGTAATTTGCTTAGCTGCTCATAAAAATGCTTGTGACCATTGTAGTCTTTGCTTGTGACAGATAAATTTTAGGTTAGGTTAGGTTACTTTTGATCGAAGGTATATAGGGTCGCCAGCTCTCAGTAGTTCTGCAATACAAATATTTACCAATGAGTTTTGAAATAATACTAAGTTAAAATCACAACATTAAGCTATCCTTGCTTGCATGCTGCTGTATGAGTGGTCAAGCCTCACACTCGCTAGATCATTGGAGACTAAAATGTGTCCCGTCAATAGTTATTTTTAGAATCTTGATAAATTGAAGTAGCCATAAGTACATATCTACATAACCAATTTATCAACGTAGTCAATCCGACCACCGATTGTGTTATGATGATCTTGTATCGTAGTTATCATAACCTTTTTCCACCTTTGATACCCAGAACTACCTATACCTAGTCTAATATTACATATTTTGTTCGTTTGAGGAAATAGCGACTCGGCCTTGACAGTGCAGGTACTAGTATTTATTTATATCCTACTTAATAAGTTTGAAACACGTTACACTTACTCGCTAATAGATCTGTATTTAACTGTTTATCTAACAAACTAAGGTAGAGCTGTAGTGTAGGTTTTTGACCTAAGTTAAGCCGTAATGATATTTGACGACAAATTCAACAAGATTTGATAGTAAAGTAGATAAATAATGGAAACTTTTGATCTCGACTATGCGGAAAATCGTCATCAAATTTACGTTTAACATAGGTAGGTAATCTCGAGTGCAAAATTGTGTTTCAAGATGGGCCGTCTTTTTCAAGAATGGAAGAGATAATTTTCTTTTTTCAAGAAAATTTTGCTTAGGTAAATAAGTTTGGCAACGACTGCGCTCTTAAGTGCCATCTTAAAACCACTAACGCGCATCTATTGATGATAGCTGAGTTTTACTAATTATGCTCTATATGAGATCGTATTTATCAATTCTTAATTTAATACTTTTTCAGGTGCCCCAAGGAGATGGCGATCAGGATGAAAGGAAGGGGAATGTCACCTATGGCATTGACGACATTCCTCCATGGTACCTATGCATTTTCATGGCGTTACAGGTGCGTGATTTGAAGCATCTGATTATTTGCACTGAAATATTTCTAGTAGTACAAGTGATATCTTAGTTCATCTGGGTAGCCTTTTCCAAACGACATATTTGTGGGGCGACTTGCAGCCTAGCCAGATGCAGCTGAGTACCTACTAGTCTTAATTCTATACTAATCACACTTTATTATTATTATTATATTATATTATTATTAGGTATATATTTCACACTAATATTATAAAGGCGAAAGTTTGTGAGTGTGTGTGTGTGTATGTTTGTTACTTCTTCACGCGCAAACGTCTGGACCAATTTTGATAAAATTTGGTATGCAGGAAGCTGACACCCTGGATTAACACATAGGCACTTTTAAACCGCGGGTAACACAGCGGGGCGCAGCTAGTTATATTATAAATGTGAAAGTTTAGATGGATGTATGTTTGTTACTCAATCACGGCAGAACGGCTGAACGGATCTTTATGAAATTTGGCACAGAGGTAGATTATAGTCTGGAATAACACATAGGATACTTTTCATCCCGGGAGTATGTTCCCTTGGAATATTTTTCAGCAGCTATTGTTTTATATGCAAGTGACTGCCTATCCGACCTCTACAACTCATTTACCATACATAACGAAACCCTTGTCAATACTACTTTTTCGGGCTTCTAACTATCCGTAACAACTGTTAAAGATCTACGAGGAACGAACGACGGAGTTGTCTGGGTATATACCATAGATATAATACATATAATATTTCTATGGTACGTACAGACATGCACATCAAGCTATCCGAAACTGTCAAATTTCCCCAATCAACCTTGAACCAAATGCTTTAGAGATAAAGTTGGAAATTTATTAAAGAAATTTGACAGATTTTTGTAGCTTGCTGGCATCTTTACTAATGGATGGACAGTCTTCCTTGGACCAGCCTCGCTGCTTAACCGAGCAGAATGACCCGAGAGTGAGGTCGTTATTATTTAGAGTAGAGCTCCTCAATTATTTATCATAGTTGTTATTTACCAACTGGTTTGATTTGCAAAACAGTGGGTCAGAGAGTCTCTTTGATTATCCAGACGCAATTAACGAATGTTTTGATGAAGTTAACTGTTCTGATAAAGGCATAATGAGGTCTGTCTGTCCGTGCTTGTAGCGGACAGGACCGCCCGCGGCTGAGCGAGCTCGGCCATGCAATTAGGTACCTGACATAGGCCGGGTAGGGAAGTTGACGTACCAATTTATGTTACAATGGGAATTAACGAAAAACTTTTCGAGCTCAATTAAGGGGTTTTTCTTTGGCTTCTTTGTTGCTTTTTGGAAAACTTTCTTATGACCTTTTTGCAATGATATTATCCTCTTTTTCCCTTATAGTTTCGCCAAGTCTGTCTGGTTGTCTGTCCGTTGGCGGTTTAGCTCCGCGAAGCTTAGCGCATGAAATTTGGTAATCCCGTCGACAAAGTGGTAAAACAAAATCTGGAAATACATTTTTTTAAGATGGCCCCCGTACATGTTAAGTGGCGATGATTTTTTTATCGTCTACCCCATGGCGTGGGGTGTCGTTGGATAGGTCTTTTAAAAATATTGAGGGTATGTTCAAACCATTTTCCAATACAAGGATCCGTTTGCGATATATTAGGCTTTAAAGTTCAAATGTTTTTTATTCAAGTGTCCCCCCACCCCCTCTGCCAGCTAAACGGTTATTTTTGGAGACGTGAAAAAATTCACGGAGTAGTAATACATAACGAATTTAAAAGGAAAACTATCACCGCTACCTAGGCTTAACGAGTTAATGAGTAATCGTCGACCAACTTTTAAAATGGAACTGGGTTGGTAAAAAAACCTCATAATTCCGTAAAAAAATACTTAAAACCAAGTGACTTTGTAACTTTGTAATGTAATAATAGTTAAGTACTCTTATTTTTCTGGCATAGTTTAGGAGACGGGTAACTACGGAACCCTACACTGTGCGTGTTCTGACATGCACTTGGCCGGTTTTTTTTAATATCATTGCTTTTTTGTCATTTTTGAGGGCAGTTTTAGGTTATTTTCTTTCTCGCTTAATAATAGTCAATCAATTGCAAATTATCTTGTGTAGTGCAGTAACAGAGCTCATTTTAAGGACTCTTATCAACTCGACAACGTCATTATGGTATGGATTGAACGGGCTTTTATAGTATAAGCCTACCATGCATGTGTTATACCTTACTCACTTTAGAGGGAAGATAGTGGACCTAGGTTTACACACACTTGTGCTCGATAATATCTCCCGGCCCGAAGACTGGCCGCTGTGACTGAAAAAGATCCCAGTTGCGCGATGACAAACCTTAAAAATCTATCGCAACATAAAACAATATCAAATTTTTTTTTTTTTAAGAATGTTAAATCATCAAATGACTTCTTCCGCTCTGTGTGGAGCGGAAGGGTGTGTCAGACTCTTACTGACTAAAACCCATCCGTGTTCCTTCTAAAGCCCTTTGCGTTCCGGGGCCGCGGTGACTCTTTCGAAAGAATTCCTGTACCCTGGCAGGCTCTGGCCCTAGCGGACCCCGACTCCTATGCTGACATCTCTATGAGGCGCGCGTGGAACACAACGCGCCATCGACCTGGGCCTGGTTGTGACCGGACAGCGAACCACCCAAAGCTCGACGTCCGCAGATGTTCTACCCTTGTCAACCTATTTTAAGGACTATTAATTGTAACACCTGGTTTTGTTCGCAGCACTACCTGACGATGATCGGCGCTATTGTGGCGATCCCATTCATTCTGTGTCCAGCGCTATGCATGGCGGAGACTGACCCCGATCGCTCCAACATTATCTCCACGATGATATTCGTTACTGGTACGTAAGCTCTCTGCTTATTTTTTTACGGCCAAGTCTAATAATGCATCTGCTATTCAAAAATAAAACTGTTAACGCCGTAAGATTGTAAAATATCGCGTGAAATTGTATACTGTTTTTTCTTAATAAGACACGGTTATATTGGAAACTCTTGAGTTTGAATGGGATTGTTTGTACTCAAAAGGTTTTTTTTTCACAATATATTGAGAAATAATCTAATAAAGATGTATAACAATCTTACCGAGTCTGCAATTTTCCGGTGACATCTATACCTATCCTATCGCTCATCGGTCTGCAACTGCAGTTGGATTCACCCTCTCATGGTACCTACGGATTGTCAACTTTGCTTTTAATTGGTTGCTGACAAAAATCAATTTAATAAGGGTATTGACATCATTGTTTATTTATTTAAGGATTACCAACGAATAAGTACAGTATAACAACACTTCTGCAAAATACAAACTTGTAACACTATACATTTTTCATGTAATGCACACTCAATTACAGGTACAACTTACACATTAATGAGTCTACATGCTCCGACTGAATATTACTTTATAAGATATACAAAATAAATAAAAAATACAAATAACAGCGATTAGATCTGGCTTTTGTTTTCTCTTATCTATTAAGGCCTAAAACGCACTGACTAGCGGTTTACTTGGTACCTAGAGTTAGCCAATCAACCTCACTCCAGTTGCAGAACTTGTGAAATCGCATATTCTCACACAATCGAAAAGAAATTCAGATCCATAGCCTCATGAATGTTTAAAAATTCTTCTGCTCGACACCGTACACCAAGCAATGGTACGGTTATAATGTCAAAAGAATGGTATGCTTATTTTGGCATTATAATAAAGCAGAACAGGCCACTAGCCCGTGTCCCAGTGGGACACAGCCCCCAAAGCATCGCCACACGGTTTACAAAATTGCTATTCAAGATGTAAAGTGACGTTGAACCTGATCTTGAGAATATATTTTAATTCCCACTGATAACACTCCGATACCAAAGATAGCAGGTGCATTTCATTCTAAGCAACTGCATTTTATGGGGCCGTAAACCGTTAGTTGATACAACTACGTCATTGATGCAACTAGGAACAAATAAAGCGCTTGTTTGTTTTGTTTAGGTGTTAGTATTGGAGTTTCCGCATATCTGTGCAAACAGGCCTTGGTGTAGGGTCTCATGAAGTGTTCAGAAGTGCTATTTTGTAAAAACCTCATCCTTAAAAGTTAGGTAGATGAAGAGAACATGAGGTGAGCTGTCAGTCAATGTAGTAAAGAACTATCATCTTGTTTGTATGGATTGGCAGCTCACTTCATGTTAACTCCACCTGTGTTTACACGGTGAGATGTTTACAGAATCGCACTGCTGCTCATCTTGATTACATGGATTCGTGATCACTTCACCCAAGCCTTCACTTCAACATGTTTACAGAATCGACCGGCTGTTCACTTCAAACTCACTCCACCTAAGTTTTCAAGGTGAGAAGGTTTACGGAATAGGCCGGCAGATATAGGTCCATACTTGTGTGAAGAATATCGTACTTCCAGATAGCTGCCTGATAAGTATGTCAGGGTCGTTTACCTATAACTAAGTAGTAAGTGGGTACATTAACGATTAGATCGCTTTAAGGGAAAAAAATAGGTTGGCCACAAACGAGGATGAGGATAGGATAGGTACCTATTTGATTTCAGTCCATCGAAAACTCTTCAATTTGCCTCATACTTATGTAATAATATTGTATTGTAACCTACATATCAAGCTGAGCTCAATCAGGGTGAATTTGCAAACCTTTTACCAACACTGATTCGCACCCCTTGTTCTGTAGAACACTGAAAAAACCACGGAATATTAAACGTATTTACCTATTGATCGCCAGAGCATAAACGCATCGGCGTGCCCCCGACGCCGAGCTACAAATGTGCCGTAGGTACTTTTTGTCACATATTTGTGACGTTTGGCGTACAGGGCACGCGCTTGCTTGTCATGTATACGTGAAAATGGCGTTCAAAAGGTTAACAATGCATGTAAATATAGAACATTTACAACAAATATGCTTTTTTAAAATACTGACTCCTATGTGAGAGATGCATGTCATGAATAATTTATCCCTGAATCCACGTCTAGTAGTAGAATAAAATAATAATATTATTTCACTGTACTTTGACAGCTGGTATAAATAAGTAACGAATTAGTCCGATGCAAACATTGATCAAAATTCTGCTCCATTTCTCCACCTGTGGAGAAAAAGGAACGCCTGCAGCAAATATAATAGCAACGTGTAGTTGGATGCAAGTTGCTTGCTCAGAAACTTACGATACAAGTCATTAGCTCGCGAACGAAGTAACATTAAGGAGGGTTTAGATCGAGTGAATTCATATTGTATATATAGAGAATTTGTTAAATTGTGTACTTTGCCAACTATTTGTGTGAATAGAGATATGGAGCACTATTTCGTTGTTCTATCCATATACTGAAACATTAAGAAAATCGATAAAATAATGCTTTTGCTCTGATTCCATATTAGTTTGGTCTAAACCGACCTTTACTCAACCCCACAACTCTCATTCCATGTTTTATTCCTCAGTACAAACGAGCAAGTTCGCCGGGTTTATTCTCTTTTCATTGAAATTGTCAGAAACTTTAGTTATGGCTGTACATTTTAATAGGAATAATAAAATACACTCCGTTGCAGCTGGACATTGTTCAAGGTTCACTTTAAAGTTTTGTTGAGTTTATAATTATTAAATTATTATGAAAAAGCTAATTAATAGTTTCACGTAACACACTGAAAATAACTAGTTTTTATTATCGCCGCTTCGCCGTGGCTTTTTAACCGACTTGAAGAAGGAGGAGGTTCTCAATTCGTCGGCCTTTTTTATGTATGTTCCCCGATCATCATGTCAGGATCTGGTGATGGGATCCTGGAGAAATACTGATAACTCTTCAAATTTTATAGGCGCACTGGAAGCGATTTGGATAGTTTTTGGAAGAGTACTTTCTCGGACCGGTCCCATTTCAATTTGGTGAAGATCTGATGAAGAACTTCGGAGATAGGCAATGTAACTCCTCAATAAATGATAGCAAATGGGCTGGGATTGCTGAAATCTCATGTCTGTCTATTGTAACACCTTTTGTAACAACACCGTTCATAACATAACATAACGCCGGTACGATGTGAAGTGGCACTTAGAAGTGAAAAAAAAAAACTTCTTACAAAAAAATACAACCGACTTCAAAATAAAATAACTTTAAATTTCGGAAGTCAGTGTCAAAAAACGAAAAAACAACCAAAAACACCGACTATTATTTGGAAGTCGGTTGTATTTTTCTGTAAAAAGTTTTTTTATACTTTGTAGTGTTTTTTTTATTTGGAAGTCGGTTAGTATTTTTTTGTAAAAAGTGTTTTTAGCAATCAGCGTAATATCAGCGAAATTATTATTGTAGCAGGATCAGTAGGTTCTTCTAGAGGTAACCTTCTGCTAAGAATTCTACATCCTTATAATATTGTTAAAGCTCAAAGTTCTAACTTATTCATTTGAAATGAAACGACACCTTAAAGTTCAAAAGACAAAAAAATGTCTCTTTGGAGGTGCTGGGATTTGAACCCAGGACTTTCAGCATGCGAAGCAGACACTCTACCACTGAGTTACACCCTCGACTGCTAATTGACACATAAATAGTGTTTGATTCACATTGCTGCAAGTGTTTAGTATTCTGCTGGTTGCTTTACTTTCACTGCCGCGGGCGAAGTAACTACGTGCTTGCAAAGTTGAGTCATGTTTTTGTACTTGAACTTTAAGAAAATAAACTTGCTTATAATTGCAATGAGGTCCCTCATTGCTCAGCTGAATTTAAGACGGGATTCAACAATTCATGCATGATATGCAGTTGATAGGTGCCCTGCTATTGACTATTTTAGGAACTTGACTCGCTGAGCTTTCGAGTATAAATCGTCACAAAAAACGTTCTTAGGTATTTTTTGTTAGTGACTCTTTTAAAATAAACCTAGTTAGTAGTACCACGCAGGGAAGATGTACACGTTACAAAACGTAGCACAAGGTTTACAGCAGCTTCCACCTACCTGCATATGAAAGCTTCGATTTAACATACAAGTTAAAAAAAAAAACAAAAAACGATACCCCACACTAGGAATTTCTCCTGTATCGTGGGTGCGTTTACAAACATACAATATCACATAAACAAACAGCCAGACCCGGAAATATATCGGTAGGGGGGGATTCTAACCCACGACACCCAGCGCAGCAGTCAATCGCTCAACCTTTGCGACAACCGTGTCAGTATGATAACTTTGGATGCGGACCGCTCAAGACCGGGATGGTTGGCGCTCTTTAGGGGAGGCTTACGTTCAGCAGTGGACGGCAATTGGCTGATATGATGATAATGATAACTTTATTAATTTCCATGTCCAGGCCTAATAACCTGGCTGCAAGCAACCTTCGGCTGCCGCCTGCCCATCGTGCAGGGCGGCACCATCTCTTTCCTGGTGCCGACGCTGGCCATCCTGAATCTGCCGCAGTGGCAGTGCCCCGCGGACGAGATCCTGGACGCCATGACGGATGAGGAGCAGAAGGACGTCTGGATGAGCAGGATGTGCGAGCTGTCCGGGGCCATCGCTGTGTCCGCACTCTTTCAAGTGTTCCTCGGTGAGTTGGACGATGATATTAAATGTTGATTGTAGCCCCGAAAATACATCTTTATGATTCTGATGTCTTGGTAGTTTGTGAATTGTTTCTTTTTATTTCCGATGAACTCGGTCTTGAGCTCGCGCCTGATGAGGTCTACGATGGAGCGGGCGAGTCCAGAAGATGCCTGATCAATCTTGCGTTGACCTCAAAGCAAGATTGATCAGGCATCCACTACTATTTGAGTGGGAAGAGTTCCATCCTTTGGCTGTGCGCAAAAAAAAGTGGTGGAGAAGTGGTTTGTGCGACTAGTTGATACAATATACCAACCAAGCTCGGATGGTACCCTGCAATGCGTCTGATAGTCCCGGTAGTGATGATGCAATCAGGACGTGAAGCTTCTGCGCCGAATGTCTGAAGTAAAATACAAGCATTCGTCTCCCTACAACCTCAGCAAGCGCTTTTGTTGAGCATGAGGCCAGTTCGTTTCCCTGGTCAGGTAGTTTGCGGTTTTTTGATCAGGATTTCTAAGAAGCATCCCTGATTGCCGCGAAAACTTGAGTGATCTTCAAGTGAGCCGTCAACCAATGTCAAAAATTTAATAGTAGGAATGACTGTCGATACATTCTGACTCCTCACCTTGGAAATTTAGGATGAAGTGAGCTTGAAATGAACTGACATTATACCTTAAATTCACTCAAGTTTTCAGTTTAACGGTGAGATGTTTACAGTATGGCACTGCTGATCTTTACCCGATCGAATATTCCGTAAGTGTTCATTTTATGTCACATGTAGACAGATTCCAAACTCAACTCTATTTGAGTTTACTAAAATAAATACTTCCAGCTGTAGAGTATACACAAAAACAAATTATAAAACGCTGACCCATAACCAACTTGCATCCTCTCTGAGAAGATTTTAATTAGCCCACAGAGAGGACGCGTTTTTTGTGCACAAAGTAATAAACTAATAGGCTCGGGATCGCAAAGAGTTTTTCCTGTAGGTACAGTCAGCGACAATATTCTATGATCAAGAACAAAGTGCCAAAAGTCGTCAACATCTAAAACCACTAGTCACGGAATAGCTTTGGCCACAAAATTCGGTGAACAGATCAAGGTAACAAATTTCGGTGCTCGGACATGAAAATAAAAAGTTCTGAACACGCCAATGTTACAAATTTCAATTAACTTTTTAAAATCTATATTATAGTTCTAGTTTAACAACTTAAGTTGAATGAACATCTTCAGGTAATTTTGTCGCATTGCTTTCAAATTTTTAGGTTAGCTAATTATGGGAAGTATTTAGTTGAATTATTCTTTATTTTATTTTATGCATCGTTTTATCCGACTACCACAAAAGCAGGGGAATGTGTTTTGCGAGTATGTATGTATGTTTATGTTTTTGTCACAGATATGCCTACGGCTTGATTAATTTTGACATATCAGTTAAATTATTCAAGACATTTTCATTCAATGGCATTAACGTATAGATTTGGAAAACAAAAAATAAGATGGCGGCCGCTATTAAGTATTTAGTAGTTTTTTTGTGATACGGTCATGTGGGGTATTAAAATAAAGGGCTCGAGGAGAAAATTCTAAAATTGCAAATAATGTAGGAAATAAATTTAATGAAAATATAAAACAAACCCGACAGAATCCAAACAATGTCACTCATTCATTAACGACAGTCACGGGCGTAATAGCTTTCACATGAGGGGGGCGATCGGACCAATCTCATTCGAAGTGCTACTTACTTTACACATTGGGGCACGGATTTTCCTTGCCATCCATCCTATATTTATTAGCGGTTTTTATGCTAAGGGGGGTGTCCGGACCCCTTAAATATCCCCCTTATCACCGTGAATAGCTGAGTATTGTTAAGATAATTAAAATACCTACCAAAAAGTAGATGCGTCCCTAATTAGGTGCATCACACAGGACCAGCAGGTTTTTCCTTGACTCTGTAATTTTTTAACTGTTTATTTTATTTTGTTTATAGTCCAACTACAGCCTGTTGTAAATTTTAATAAAAATGTTTGAGCCATAGATACAATTAAACTATGTAATTGATACATGAGCCGTTCAGCTGGTAATTCGTTTGAAAGCGACAAAATATTTGGTATTCTGCGCAGTCAATATGGGTATAGTCATGCAATTTTGACCATCGCGTTCAACGCATTAGATTATTAATTCAATCAGCATAATATTTTTTTGATAAAGCAGAAATTCTGATTTGAATTTGGAATTACCTGATTGCCAGAAATATTTGCTAATAGAACGGAGTACAGACAGAACAATTGTTTGTCGAACTAATGTGTCCAATTAGCACCACAACCTCGACAACATGTGCAAGGATACGAACTATTTCGATTAAAGAAGCTCATTTTAAATAAAAAGCAAAATGATAATTACTGAATTTTGGAACATTGGCGTGTTCAGTTTTTTCGTTTACATGTCCGGTCACTGAAATTCGTAACCTTGATCTGTTCACCATATTTCGTGGCCATAGCTATTCAGTGACTTTTGTTGTTTTGGGGGCCGATCACACTGCCAAGAACTCGACCGCAGAACGCAGGGGGCGTTCTGCGGTCGAGTTCTGCGTTCTGCATTCACACATGTAACGAAAACGGTCTAGAAATCTGGTGTTCCGTATCTTCCGATCTTTAGCAGTGATAACACGTTACACGCTCTTTTTACTGAAAATCAAATGTACTTGCACTTGATCTCGTTAGTAGTACATCTTCGGAAGATGAACTTCTATTACTTACTAATTCAACAAACTTTTCGATCTCGTCGGACATCGGGACCTTCGTGTTTTTACAAAAAAATGGAATTCCAACAGAACGCGCGTTTAGTTTGACCGTCGTGGTCTGATTGCTTTTGTGTGACGTGTGTGTAGGTTTCTACGCCACCGCATAGATTACAGTGAACGCGAACGCTGAATTCGGTGCTCTGACCGCTAGACCGCACGCAGTGGGCCCGGCGCCTTAAAGTGTTGACGACTTTTAGAACTTTTAAATGCTTAACGAATATTGTCGCTGTCTGTACCGTCACGGGAACTCAATTATCTCCATGTTCCGACCTCCGCAGAGCTTTGATGCAAACTTTACTTTTTTAAAGCGCACTCTCATTTTCTTTGCCTATTTTGTTTTTAAGCAGAAGTTTGAAAGACTTTTCATGTTCGTCATCATCTGAGTGCTTGATGAAACGTTTTTTAGAAAAGTGTTGTGGTTATATTTTGTTATTAAAATAAGAATTTGCTTCTGGTTTTATACAGTTTTTGTTGTCATTGGTAATGTCCCACTAGCAAGAACTGCATATTTTCATGATAACGTGGTAGCCTCATTACACTGAACGGTAGTGTGACTTTCTATGAGTGGAAGGCGGTGTGTCTTTTTTTCGTTACCTATCGGATATACAACGTGTAACAAAATAAACGCAATACCTCTTAAGGGGTCATTGTACTCATCATTATAAACAACTTTTACTATGGGACCAAGCCGAAATCGCGGAAAAAAAATCAGCTGTTCAGTCATTGATATATTAATACATAAATGTGTTCAGTACATTTTGTCGTGTTATACGCACATGTATGGGGCAGTCGATTTTTTTTTTTGCGATTTCAGTTTTGGTCCCATCGTGAAAGTTATTCACAATGATGAGTACACTGACCCCTTAAGAGGTATTGCGTTTATTCTGTTACACGTTGTATCCATAGGTAGGTACCTACTTTCAGAAATTATTTCCAAGTTCAACAAATGTACAGTTTTAAGTAAGAATACTAATTGTAGAAGCACGTCCCAGAAAATTAAAAAGTTTCGACACGATCTCGGCTATACATCTCAATCCACAGTGGTATCTGTCAGTGTGTCTACAACTCCGCCAGTACCCAACAGACGCAGAGCAACTCTCTCCTGAGTTCTAAGCCGGGCTTACGACTAGATCTGTCAGGTGACCTAGATCGGCACGCTGCCCTATATTCACTACTGTTAAAGTTTCATATATCAGTTAGTATTCGCAGGGCAGCGTGCAATCTCGATATAATCGATAAATGAGTAGAGGCGATGTCAAAGAGCAATAGAAACTGGATTAGAACAGGATGAGGTTATATGTTCTTCTCTTCCTATTTGTCTTAGGTGCATTGTTCGTTTGTTTTTCGGTTCGCGCCCTTTGTTTTTAGTGATTGTTGTTTAGTCTGGAATCTTTTTTACACTTAGTTTTTTTTCTAATGAGTTTTCACTAATGGGCGTCTATAATATGGACTAAGCTCGTGGCTAAATAATAACAGCAGCATACCGAGACTCCGCCGTGCCTCGAAAAGCACGTTAAGCCGTTGGTCCCGGCTGTTATTTGTAGATCTTTGGTACTCGTTACGGATTGTCAGAAGCCAGAAAATCTGATACCAAATCTTACCAAGAAGTACCGTGTTACCCAGTTAATGGGTTGTGGAGGTCCGGTAGGCAGCCGCTCCACGTAAAATATACTGGTATTCAGTTGAATCCGGTTTGACTCGAAGCCGACCCCAATATAATTGGGAAAAGGCTAGGCAGATGATGATGGACGTCAATAATATCAGCGACATAGCATTAACGATGCATAGCATCTGCGTTTTCATTTCTGACACAAAGAGCGGATATGTCTGTGTCCGATATTTCTGCAAAAAATTAACTTTTGATGAATGAAATGATTTTACTGATAAATGAAATGAAACTAGATTATTTCAGTGGCTTACTCTCCAAATATTTCATAGGGTTTGTCTTGCAGTTTCGGATTATTTTATTAATTTCTCAGGTTACTTCGGCGTGATCGGATCCCTGCTGCGGTTCGTGACGCCGCTGACGATCGCGCCCACGGTGGCGCTGGTGGGGCTGACGCTATTCGAGCACGCGGCTGACGCGGCCTCGCAGCAGTGGGGCATCGCCGCTGGGTAAGTCTGACTTAAGGTTCATCACACGCTTACACACATACCAGACACGTCACCGTCAAGTCGCCGACCAGCATGTGAATGATTGAGATGCGCCCATCGTGGGTTCGTGACTGATGTGAAGTGACGTGTGAGGCTGATGTCCAGCAATCTCTAGCATAGTTAACGTTTATTTGACACATACAATTAATGGCACTAATAAGTACTTATTTGCAAGATAGTTGTATTATAAAACTCTCTCAAGATACCTGAAGCCAGTATTTTCACGCAAGTGTTGGAACTTCTTCAAAAAGTTTGCCAAACTCCTAACTTTTACTTCCTGTGCGGTTGTGGTGCATAAGCAATGATCACACTAAATGTATAAGTAATTCATTCAAATCGTCCCAAAAACTTTGCCTCAGTAACCTAATTCCCGAAGAAGGCGGCTGTGACGCTGATGTCAAATTGATGTTTTCGTGTAACCAAATTGGCGTTCTCGAAACCCACATATCCGTCCTCCCTAATTCCGGGAAATTATACGTATTATGCAGTTTCAAAGCGAGATTTCCTTTGTAAGTTTGCCTTTGACGAGTCTTGCGTGTATGATGCTATGTAAGATGTGTGTGTAATAGTAAGCCCACACATGCACCACTTTGAGTGTAATTCTTGTAAGCCAGGATTCAAAATGTATGGCAATTACGCTGGGCGGAATGAGGATGTACCAGGGAACTTTAAAACAGTTCCGGTACTCGCGACAAAATTTAGATATAATGTCTTCAGAAGAGCGGCATTTTCGCATTTTTCTGATGCTTGATGATAGAATCTATTACACGTGTGTTGTCTTCATGTTTCTTTAATTGAAAGGTATTCGACACAAGGCTTTGTAAAAAAGAACCGAAATTTGTTTATCTGCAAGGTTCATCCTTCTCCATCAGAATCGTCTTTGATTGTCATTTGCATCTTTTCTTTGAACCACCTCTTATGCCCGACTTCTAAGATAGATACTTTATCGGTCGTTCATCTGTCCGTTAACGCTATTTGTCATAATGCCATTAGTTGGTTCGTGGTTAATAGACATAGATAAACGACCAATAAAGTACCTGAAACCGGGCATTAATCAAACAAATTAGTGACCTACAAATTAGTAATTTTTATGTCAGGTAGTTTTCGTTAAAGCACCAGGCACCCAGCAAAATGTCAGAGGTTAACGCACTAGCCTGCAGGCTCCATCGATCCGTATCGGGCTAGTTATCACGGTCCCGCTCAAATATAGGCCAGTCGACGTGTCCCGCGACTTGTTGATT
This sequence comes from Mamestra brassicae, assembly GCA_905163435.1. Lineage (NCBI taxonomy): Eukaryota > Metazoa > Arthropoda > Insecta > Lepidoptera > Noctuidae > Mamestra > Mamestra brassicae. The sequence continues at coordinate 18,695,347 of LR990997.1, read as the reverse complement.
GATATGTTGAGTCGAATATCAATTACAGGAATTATTCAGTTTGCAATATATTCATTCGCATAGCAACGGGTTTTTAAGCTGCAGCCCCCGGCCCCCTCCCCCACCCGGGAGAATGTGTGTCAAGTATTTTCCGATCAGCTAAAGGTGAATAGTTTGCACGTCTATATTTAATCTGTTATGTTGTTCGTCGTATGTAATAGGGCCGAGTTTTTTGTCGTCATACTGGCTCAAATCCCGGGTCGAAATTGCGGCTTTTGACTACCAGGCGATCATAAAGAAATGAGAGCCAATAAAAAAATCCATTGAAGTTTTTAAAGAGTTGATAAAACCTCATCACAAAGTATGATGAGCTTAAATTGCATATGATGTGAAACTAGCTATCAAAGTAGATATTAATTTCCTATTTTTATCAACAAAACTACTTAAGTTATGTAGTCCCCACGAGTCCCCACATTCTCTTCTAATAGATTACCCGGGCGGCGCGGAGAGCCGGGCGAGTCGGGGCTAGTAACCCTATTAGTGTCCACGCTAATGGAAAACTTACCATATTTCGCTATACCTACCAGAGTTAACTATTTATAAGGACTTTTTATGGGGGATATTTTGTACGGAAATAAGGAGGAATATCCTTTTATCGTTCTTTAAATGAATTCCTTGTCGAATGAAAATGTCGTAAGTCTTTAAATGCGATCTCAACTTACAAATTTATTAAATTGTTATAAATTGTTAATTGTGTAGGTATTGTAATTGTGTTCAATTGTACTTATGTCGTTTTTAAAGCAATTAGAGGTAACCTTCAAAGTAATATTTCAATATTAATATTTCACTCCTGCACTGCAGTATTTTCATCTACCTTTCGTCACTAAAAAGATATCCTATTTCCAACCGCAACTTTTCAATTACCTAGGTACCCATGTTTGTGACGGTCTGCCTACCAGTTGGGTATTTCTATCTGCGCTTTTCCGCGCTAAAATAGTTTTACACGAAAATGTATTTAAGTTTCCAACTGAATTTTTACTTTATCGTGCTATTTCCAAGTTTATGAAAATATATATATTTTTTTTATTTTGGACCAAAATACACGAAATGTTAATGCAATGATGGTCAAAATGAAATTCTGATCCTGAATGGAATTCTGAGCTTTGAAAAATGTACGTTAAACTAGACTAGTTTCCCTCGATTTGCAGGGAAACCGTAGTGTAGTATGGTAGTAGGGTGTGTAGTATGAGGGTTTAGACTATATTTTTTAATAATTTTAAAATAAATGTTTTTGAAGTTGTTCAAGACATAAGGTGAAAAATTACCTTTCCGCCCCTTATCTCGGAAACTACTGAGTCTACAATTTTGAAAAGAATACAGATAATACTTTACAGGGAAACCTTTAAGAAGTCTATGGTTCGAAAGTAACCATGTTACAAAAATGAGATTCGTTCGGAACCATTCGGAACCCTTTGCATGCGAGCCCGACTCGTACTTGGTCGGTTTTTTATTGTTACTACCTGATTTTACAACCAAGTGAGAAAGAAACAACAAAACACGATGATGTGGTCGGCGACGGAGCAAGATTGCCTTAAAGCAATTGATTCACTCAACTACACGTAAACCTAGTTAGTAACATATTACTGATTGCGATATTCACGACTGCCCAAAGCGCTACTGGTCACTAGTTCCACTAATGAATAATTATTGAGTTAGTTGTTCCGGTCAGTAAGTGAGGGTTATTAATGTTGGCAAGCAAATGGCCACTTGTTGAGAACACGCGAGCGTTGTTGCCATAAAGATGTTGCGGAGTTGTTAGGCCCAAGTTTGGCTATTTAGAAAATGGTGACTCCAATTTCCGTTGTGAATTTTCGTGATTTGATCTAATTTGGTTTGTTATCCGTTTTTTGTATGGATTACTAAACAGTTGGGGTTATATGTATGTGACGGCGCTTCGACGTTTTGAGAGTGTCAAGAAAACGTCAAGAATGACAGCGGACATTTTGACAAGCGTGGGTTGACGTTTCTTCACTCTGACGCAACCCCGGGCTCTTTTGCATGATACCCAAGCAAGACGTGTTCGGTGGAGCGTCGCTATATTTCGATTGATTAGGAAGTGCTGATTGTAATTGTGTTGGTATTTTGTTAAAATAATAATCGTGCATCGTTAATCATCCTTAGCACGTGGTTTTAATTCTCCTCGCCCGCATACCCACGATAGCTCGGCAGTCGCAATGAACCTAGAATTGGCTGATGATGGCCTATTGTCTTTATCAGAAGTGGGATGTGAAGGGCTTGCTTCAGAGGAGAATAGTCGCACGAGATCCTCAGCGCCGGCACCAGAACCAAGCCTGTCTCAACAGATGGAGCTGTTTTTATCACGATTGATGGCTATATCACAGCCGCAACCCTCGAGCAGCACGTCTACCCAGTTGATTGAGTTTGATCCTGACGGCAACGAAGCGGACATCAAAGGTTGGTGCAACGTGACAGAAATCATAGTCAACAACCGTAAGTTAGAAGGCGCAGAATTGCTTTTGTTACTTACACGTGCACTCAAAGGCCGAGCTGCTACCTGTCTAACACGGCTACGGGCATCGCAGCTGACATGGCCTCAAATAAAAGAAGTATTGCTTTCGAAGTTTGCTAAACCTATGCTGCCACAAGATTACTTCGATGAAATTCTACGTTTTCAAGTTGGTGTTAAAGAAACCGCGAGCGAGGCGGCCATTCGCCTTTGGAACATCATCGAACGCATCCCGCGGATGGAGATGTCCGAAGATGTTACAACGGGATTCGTGTCTTCAGTTTTATGCCAAAAGGAAGCCGTGATTCGCCGTGAGCTCCACTCTCATAACCTAACCACTAGATCTCAACTTCTGCGCGTTCTTAACGGCATTTCACTGAAACGAAGGCATGAGGGTAGCGATAACCATGATGCGGACGTGAAAAGGACCCGATTCAACGAATCACGCTTTATGGGAACATGTCACCGCTGCGGTACTTCGGGTCACAAAGCGATAGACTGCCGCAAACGAAGAGAAGAGCCAGCTACTTCAGAGAAGCCGCACGACAAAACATCCAGAGCCGCTGATAAATCAAGACCAATCACCTGCTTCGTGTGTGGACGACCAGGACACTTGGCGTCGGCGTGTCCAGATCGAGCGGGAGGCGGCGGAGCAGCGGGAGTCAAAGAAGTCCATGTGTGTGAACGCAAGGCATCGAGGAGCACCTTGACTACATCATCCGGTGAGCCAGTTTCCTTCCTTTTTGATAGTGGATCGGCTTGTTCATTAGTAACGAACAGCTACGCCGAGAAGTTCCCAGGTACTGCGCAGAATGATTTAGTTTATCTGACGGGCATAGGTAGGGGAGATGTAGAATGTTTTTCGCAGGTAATTAGCCCCATCAACGTCCAAGGCCTTTCGCTCTCAGCATTGTTTCACATAGTACCTGATGGCACCATTGCTGAACCAGTTATAATAGGTAGGGATATATTAGAGTATAACGTACACGTGCATATGGATAAAGATCAAGTTACTTTTTCTCAGCGTAAAGAAGTTAATTTTTCGGAAAAATCTAGTAACATTGATTTAATGAATATTGATACAGATTTACGGGGTGATGACAAATTAGCATTGACTAGAATTTTAGAAAAATATAGTGAGTTCTTCACAGACGGTATACCAACGCGACGAGTCACGACAGGCGTTCTTCGTATAGACCTTATTGACCCAAATAAGATCGTGCAAAGGCATCCCTATAGGTTAGCACCCGCGGAAAAAGAAATAGTGAATGAGAAAATAGAGTCCCTATTAAAAGCGGGCGTTATTCGGGAAAGCAGTTCTCCTTTTGCTAGCCCTATTTTATTGGTCAAAAAGAAAGACACACACAGAAGAAGTACGATTTTGACATTGTTCACAAGCAGGGCGTTAGCATGAGCCACGCTGACTATCTATCTAGAAATCCCGTTTTGGAGCCCACACCTAGTTCTCAGGGAGATGAGTTAACTGTTGCTACAAATAGGAATAAGAAAGTTCACTTTATAGAGTTACATCAGGGTTGGCTAGCTGTAGAGCAAAAACGTGATAGCGAAATTTGTGACCTTATCAGCAAACATAAAAACAACGAATTGCCAGAAGCGATTGCACACACATATGACGTGCAGAAGGGCATACTGTATAGGAAAATTGAACGCAATAGAACCAGCTCTTGGTTACCAGTTGTACCAAGATCCCTGACTTGGACACTTATTAATCACGTTCACACAGAGATTATGCATCTTGGCGCCGATAAGACGCTTGACAAAATATATGAACAGTACTGGTTCCCACAAATGTGCAAGCAGGTGCGTAAGTTTGTAGATTCATGCATAGTATGCAAGGCTTCAAAGGGATGTTCGGGAGCGCAGCAGGTTCGATTACATCCAATACCTAAAGTGTCTACGCCTTGGCACACGATACACATAGACATCACGGGCAAACTAAGTGGTAAAAGTGATAGGAAAGAATATGCGTCCGTTATTATCGATTCGTTCACCAAATATGTTATTTTAGATTACACATCTTCTCTCGATGCTGCTAGCGCAATTCAATCTCTTAAAAGGGCAGTTTACCTATTTGGCGCACCGAAGCGCATAATATCAGACCAAGGTAGGTGTTATATTAGTGCGGATTTCAAACGGTTTTGCATTGAGCATAGTATAGAGCTTGCTATAATGATATAGACCTTATCGCTACTGGCTCCAGCAGAGCCAACGGTCAAGTTGAGCGCATAATGCGCACTCTAAAATGCCTGCTCACAATAGTAGAGAACGACCCAAATAAAACGTGGCGCGACGAACTTCCCGAAGTTCAGCTTGCCTTGAATAGCACCAGATCCAGAGTAACAGGCTACTCCCCTACGGAATTGATGTTTGGCATACGAGCTAATTCATTAGGAATGTCAACTTTATCCTTGAATGCTGAACCAGAGCCCCGTCTAGACTTAGACACCATTAGGCACAATGCTTCCGAGAACATCAAAAAGGCTGCTTCGTCAGAAGTAGAACGCTTTAACCGGGGTAGAGCAATAGTGAGACCATTTAGCGTAGGCGACTTTGTCTTTATCAAGGGTAGTGAGCGTAACCAAACCAAACTACAGCGAAAGTTCAAAGATCCTTTTACGATTGTCAAGGTACTAGATCATGATAGATACGAGCTAAGAGACATTGATGGGTCTAACCGAATCTATAAGTACGCCCATGAAAACTTGCGCGTAGTACCCAGGGGATACGGTGGATTGACTGAAGCAGCTACTTCGTTAGTCAACAAGGCTGAGGAGGCCGAGATGGCGGAAATCCATATTCATGAGAATGGAATGGCAACATCTGATGATGATAGTGACACAGTATCGGTATCTAGTTCACACACTTTGACCGCAAACTCTGACACCCTCTCTGCCTCCGAACATGATGAGTAGTAAATGGTGAGTTTGTAACAATTGTGCAAATCCTGTCCTTTTATCGAGAATCGATCTAGACCGTAAGGCACTGGATAGGCAGTTGGGAGTGGCGTGGTTGATCAATAGGGCTGGCCTGAACCGGGTCGATGCCTCTGATCAAACCATGTCTTCCTAAGTGGTATGTAGTGTAGTTGATCGACTGGGCTGGCCTAAACCGGGTCGACGCCCACGATCAGACTACGACTTCTCTGGTGTGAGCTGGGTGGCAGAATATTGAGCCGGGACTGGCCTATGCGGGTCGACGTTCCGGACCAATTGATTGCAGCAGCTGCGTGTGGTTTTCGTCACTGGTGGAAGGGGCGCTGACGGGTTGTCCGGTCCACCGCACCATGCGAGTAAGTGGGTGGTCGAAGGGGCGCCTGAGGTCAGTTGTCCGCCCAGTGTGTTTAATTTAGATGTGAGGGGTGAAGATCGAGATCTTTTCAAACAGGCAGCATATGTAAATGGGTAGCGAGTCAGGGATGGGCGAGCATGCCCAAACGTGTACTACAGATTTGCATTTGGTCTTTGCAGATAACTCGAGGCTTGAGAAATCGCACGAGGACGTGCGAATGTCAGTCCGGCCGTGACGGCGCTTCGACGTTTTGAGAGTGTCAAGAAAACGTCAAGAATGACAGCGGACATTTTGACAAGCGTGGGTTGACGTTTCTTCACTCTGACGCAACCCCGGGCTCTTTTGCATGATACCCAAGCAAGACGTGTTCGGTGGAGCGTCGCTATATTTCGATTGATTAGGAAGTGCTGATTGTAATTGTGTTGGTATTTTGTTAAAATAATAATCGTGCATCGTTAATCATCCTTAGCACGTGGTTTTAATTCTCCTCGCCCGCATACCCACGATAGCTCGGCAGTCGCAATGAACCTAGAATTGGCTGATGATGGCCTATTGTCTTTATATGTATGAGACTTATTACAAAATAAGAGGTTAGTATTTCATTTCTGTAGTTTTCCTATTTCGTTATCAGAAAAGCACGTAATTAGATCACTTAAATGATTCAATATTATCAAAGGGTAAATTCATATTCTAATTAATCCTATTCAAATGGTAAGTTATTTATCTTCCTACCCATAAATCAAAGGGTTCGTGATGTAGATAATTTCGGTATCAATATTTCCAAAATTTCCATAAAATATCGAAACATTCGTCGAAGCTTTGCCAAATAAATCTCTTTGTTCCCGCGTCCGGTACCAGGATATCATATAGGTCGGAAGGTGAGCGGTCGCCATGACGACCGGGTCGCTGGCCGCGCGGCCTCTCCCGGCTGCAACAAGTGCGCTCTATTGATTTCATCTGCATTCCCGCCCCGGCCACTAACTATGTTGTATTTCATGTAACGGTGCGAAAATATTAACCAAGGAGAATATTAAAATAACATTTGTACAAAGGCTGCGAGGTTTTCACCATGAAATGCGGTTTTGTTGCTGGGTTTCTGGTACATTCCTCTTCCTGATATTTCCATTCAGTTTATTTGATGATTTAGTAATTTACAAAGATTTATTTATGTTTGTGGAAACTCCAAATACTTATGTAAATAAAAAAGAAAAAAGAACTAAACAATCTCTGTTCAACAACGGCTTTATTAAACCTCCTTACGTTTCTGTGAGCCTAGTCATTTTGTGCTTTTTTTTAGAAAGAGAACGCTATCTATCACCTTTGTATTTAACCATGACAAATAATACCTAATTAAAATCACTTGGTATTATCCAATTAACTTTTGATCGGAAGTCCTCTCACCCCTCCTGATTTATTCTAATTGACTTTTCTTTGTTCGTGGAGTTAATTTTATTTAATCTACTAAAGAGAAATCAAGTGATGTCAATTTCCGAGTACTTATTCTTACTGGCACACAAAGATTTAAGAGAATATTGTAGATCTTAAGATTGCAATATTTCATTACTCTATAAAGCATTGCTCGTTGGATTTAAAAGATGTAGCAAAGCATTCTGAATGACTTTCAACTGTATCAAAAGTTTGCTTTGAGGGTAATAATCCCTAAATTGCTTTTGTAAAAGAAAGAAAGAACGAAAGAAAACTAGTTTATTTGGCACACACAGATACACAATGTTAAAATAAAAGGAATATGATAGGTATGTTTGCTTGGTCCAGCTATATGTTCCTACAGTTTTTGGCTAGGTATTTGTATTATGATAAACGGGCTCTCAAATAATAGCAAAATCAGTACTGGATATCGAATAAAATTTTATGTAAAAATTTTGAGAATTATTGTACTGAACAAAAATCCTCTTTTGTCATCCACGTCATGATAAATATTGTTCTAAGCTATGCTTTTTCTTCTTGCACTTATCCCATTTTATTTGCGGTCAGCGCTACACGTTTACGTCTTCCGTTCCATCCTGTCAACCTTAGATCCACTCTTTTTAGGGTTCCAAACGTCCGTATTAAAAAAACAACGGATTGCTCTCCGGGAGTGCCGGCAGAAGTGAAAACTTGAACATTAACGTTGTGCATTTTTGATATTTTAGAATGGTTAGGGAATAATTTCGCAAGAATTGCTATAATTATCAGTATAAAAGTACTATCATTTATGTGGTTAAATACAATATTCATTTATTGAGTTCATTTATCAAACGGTTTTCCTACCCGGTATCACATTGGACGAGAAATTACAATGGGGGCCTCATATAACATCTCTTGCGGGTCGTCTAAGCTCAGCCGCGTATGCTGTTAGAAAGATAAGACAGTTAACAGACGTAGAAACCGCACGTTTGGTCTCCTTTAGTTACTTTCACAGCATTATGTCGTACGGTATTTTGCTGTGGGGTCGGGCTGCTGACATTGAATCCATATTTATTTTACAAAAGAGAGCTGTCAGAGCCCTTTATAATCTGCGTCGCCGTGATTCTCTTAGGGAACTTTTTATAAAGATTAATATTATGAAAGTCCCTTGCCAATTCATTTATGAAAATATTATTATGTATTTGCAGAAAAATCGACACCTTTTTAGTAAAATTAGTGATAGACATAATTTTAATACTAGAAATAAAGACAAATTAGATCAACCATTTTTTAGATTAGCTAAAGTCCACACTTCTTTCATGGGGTATTGTGTTAAATGTTACAACAAAATACCTTCTGACATATTAGAACTAAATGAAAGAAAATTTAAAACTTATGTTAAAAGTACACTTTGTAAACAAGCATATTACAAATTAGAAGATTACATTCAGGATAAGAATGCTTGGAAACATGCTGGTCCTGCTACATAGGACAATCAAGGGTGTAGACAAAATCAAACTGGTTGATTTATGAATTAACTTTATAGATAGGTATACTGTTTGTTTTTTGTGTTTTTATTTTCTGTTTAATTAATGGTTATTAAGATTATCTGTAAATGTGTGAGTACCATTTACCTAATTTTTTTAGAAAATGAATAAGTTTACCTCTGCTGGTAATACTTTGTTCTTATAAGTAGCATACTCTGGGTGTATCGTCCTCACATAATATTAAATTAATTTTTGTATACCAAATTTTGTAAAATCATTATTTGAAAAGAGTAACTATGGAGTTTCTTGTCCGTTCTTTTCCATAAGAATCTACCTTTCCGAATGGACAGTAGAGTCACTTTATTAATGTAATATTATTATTTTACTGAACTGTAAATGCTGACGTTCAAAAGTGCCGTTTAATGGCCTAATTGAAATAAACGTTTTGACTTTGACTTTGCGCTATCGTACACAAACATGACAATTTATATTACATTAAAAATTTAACACTTCAGAACTTTCCCTCCGTCTTACGAATTTTCGATCAGGTCACGTGTCCTGACGTGAGTTTAACATTTTTACCCATCCCAAAAAGTGCACAACGCTGCTAAAGAAGTTTTCACTTCAAAAAACCGAACTCTTATAGCATCACTCGTTTGTCTGTCTGTCCGTCTCCCTGTTATTTATTTATTTATTAAAATAGTGAAAATTGAGCCCTACCTTATAACTACACGTACTACCTTGAAACTACAGAGCCTAAAATTGATAAGTTTATTCTTAAATGACATAGGAAAACCTATTAAAAGTTTATAATTATGGTTTTAAAGTAATTGGTAACTTTACGTACAAACATTTGAAAGAAAAAGAAAGAAAGAAAATCAAATAGTTTATTTGCGACAAGCATGACGCATACCAAAAAAATAAAAAAAACTAAATTACAAAAGTTATGCAAGTTGGGAAGATATGCGTCACATTCGCGCAAAACGGCCATCGCTCAGCAAATGATTATTTCGGAACCCTTTGTGTACGAGTCCGACTCGCACTTGACCGGTTGATTTATTTGGTCCTCTTTTTCATCCATCGATGCTTTCTAAGGTCAATTTATAAGGGTAAAGTAATACATATCCCAAACTCAGTCGATATAAAGTAGGTTAGCTAATTATAATCCCCGTCATGTCATGAAAGTAATGTGCTCGCGGCAGTTATTGACTCTCAAATAAGCCGCTAATTAACTGTGGCGGCTTTATTGACTTGTGTGTGCTATCAGTTAATTAGTGATTATAATGGACTAGGTTTTGGGTTGCTAATAACCATTTTATGTGGTTACATGAATAGTACCTAAGCGCATAAGTTTGCATGTGCTGTAAAGTGTATTACTGATAAAGAAAAGCGGTTGTTCTATATCCGTAACTTGGTGGCCCTGTGATCTTCATACCATCTAAACTTGATTTGACTTCCTGTATGTAAGAAGTATTTAAATCGGTCAACGTAACAGTTTTTAAGTTTTAGCGAGACAAACGAATGTTGGTCAAACTCCAAAGCAACCTGCTTATTTTGGACTCAATTCGACTGATTTTGAAGTGTGAAATATAGGCGCGTTAAGCACTTTTTGGGTGAACTAAAATCATGGAACTCGCGTCATCGTCACCAAACGCTTTCCAAATTCAAAAATAATAATCTAATAGCTTGACGATACAATTCACAAGTTACTTAGTTTTCACTTCTATCGGCAGTCCCCAAAGACTGCCCCGCATGTTTTTTTTTTGTATGTTTATTCAGCGATATTTTCGCCAATTGTCAACCGATTTGGATGATTATTTTTTTCTTGGACGCTATTTGAATCACGCCTGTAACATTTAGTAAGTTTATTTTAATAATAATAATAATAATTTATTTCAGAATTGCTTCCATATTTTGTTAGTTACAATTTTCTTAACCTAGTGTTAGTGAAAACATTTATAGATATGTAGTAACAATGACAACGATAATGTGTCAGGCACTTGCTCTCGCGTGTAGGCCTATCCAATGCCTCATCAGTAATGAGTCCCACCTGCCGGCGCACGCTGTTAGGATGGCGCTGGAGCTGCCGCGCACCCGCGCCATTAAAGACGCACTTCGCTTGCGTATGACAGCGTGAAAGCCGTCCACCCGCGCCTCCGCGAACATACCACTCGCGCTGCAGTACCGCGGCAGCCCCATCATCACCCTGAACGCGTTATTGTATTGTACACGCAGGGCGTCGTATGTCCTCCGCGTGTATGTGGTCCACAAACTGCAGGTGTAAAAGGTCTGACAAAAAGCTCTAAACAGTGTGACCTTCACTTGTTCATCACACCGTGCGAATCTGCGAGCCAACATGTTACAGCAATTACAGCAATTAATGAATTTTACATTATTGTACAAAAACTGGACTGATTATTTATATTATTTAACTTTTACATTAATAGTAATTTCAATCATTTATGTATTTATGATTTGGTATCCAATGTGATAGATGAAACTAATAAGGACTAACCTACTAATTTATGATATTTTACATTCCTTACCTTATTCTCATTTTACAAGGTCGATATTTCCCTTTTGCAGACTTGGGCACTCATCTGCTCTGACCGTGTCGCCCCACTCACATTAACTCACAGAAACAACTCACAAAGAACACTATCCAACAACACAAATAACATACCTAAACATAAATTATTACGTGGATTGCGCAGGTCAAGAATTTCATTGCATAGGTAATAACGTCTGCAGCAGTGCAGCCAATCAGCCATACAGTGGGCGTGCGCATAGAATTTAGTTTTACTCTGGTTTGTGCGCACAGATAACATAACTTTTTTTATTTAGTGTTGTGCGCGCCACTTTTTTTTGTCGGCTACGTTCCATTTTCGAAATATATAAGTATGTTTATCAGTTGTCTGGTTGCCATAGCACAGGCTCTGCCTAGTTTGGGATCAGATGACCGTGTGTGAGTTGTCCCAAGATATTATATTATTATCGTCTGCGCAATAATCTGTTGTCGTTTTCTAAACGTTTTATTTATTATATTTTCACCCCTATTATTCATACTCTCAACGCCGGTTGTCGCTGAAAACCAGCGTTGTGGCTCTGTCTCGCACACGAGTAGCATTATGCTGAGCGATGGCCGTTTTGCGCGAATGTGACGCATATCTTCCCAACTTGCATACATTTTGTTTATTTTATTTTTCGGTATGCGTCATGCTTGGCGTAAATAAACTCTTTTTCTTTCTTTCTTTTCGTCGTGAACTGTAGTGTGATGCAAGTCAGGATTTGTATAGAATCTGTCAATTAATCTACAATCATGAATTCATGATTGAGTATTATTCTAAAAATTATTGCTATAAGGGCGAAAGTGGTCAAACGCATTGTTTTTAACTTTTCTGTCAAATAAACCCTTTAATATTCTAAAAGGATTAATAACAAAAGTTGTTCAGAGACGGTGCTTTGACTTTAAAATAGAAAAGCGAATACTTTACACACAAATGTATGAAACGAGGGTACATTAACCCCGCAGCTTAATGCGGCCACGACCCAACTCGACAATTTTCTTTCGCATTTTTTGTACCGATTCCGTGATAAATAGGAAATAATAACATACGAATGTCATTCCAATTAGTAAAATCAAGAACAAAATTCTAAATCAATCAATCAACCACCACCACAAATCGATAATTATAGAGATAAACATAAAAAAATATATATAAACATTTTCGCCTGTACGTTATTAACTTTAACACTTCAGTGCTATAGTAGGCGCCAGATAAATGTGGAATAAAGTATATTGACCTTTCCCTAATAACTGTTCATAGGTACCTGAACAATTAAATATGAATCGTTTTTCATTATTAGACAATGTTAAGGATCACGAGAGATGATGATTCGGGACAGCTTTGTGTCATTAATTCCGTTTTTCAAATTAAAAATGTCAATAATTGTAGGTGGGTCAATGACCGTTATTCCACGATTATCTGGCGCCTACTATAGGCTCTTTTTCGCCCCAATAACTGAATATGTAGATAAAACCGGCCAAGTGCGAATCGGACTCTCACACGAAGGGTTCCGTAACATAAACCGAACAAACCGGCCAAGTGCGAGTCGGTCTCTCACATGAAGGGTTCCGTACCGTAAACCGAAAAAAAACACGTTTCTTGTATGGGAGCCCCCTTTATTTTTTAATATTTAGTGTTATAGTGGTATTATAATATTTAGTGTAAATTTCAACTGTCTACCTATAACGGTTCTTGAGATACAGCCCGCTGATAGATAGACGGACGGACAGCGGAGGCTTAGTAATAGGGTCCCGTTGGTTATCGTTCGGGTACGGAACCCTAAAAATGGGAGAGTAAAAGAAATTCTTTGCTTCACCGTGAAACAAACCAGCTTCCAAAGTATTATTGCAAACAACTCTACCAGCAAGTTTTCATTTTAAAAACGAATTAACTTATAGCATCGCACATCAAGACAATGGTCTCCCTCTCCGTCTAAACGTCCAAACGTATTGTCTTCTGATAGTGCGTGCCAGTCCTTCTTGTAGGAGCTGTTGATCTCGTCGCGTCATGTTCGCTTTGGTCTGCTAAAAAAATTACCTACATAAAAGTTGTATTTTCTTGTAAAAAGACTTTTTTCACTTTTTAGTGGTTCACATGTGCTTACCCCTTCACAGCGTACCGGCGTGATGTTATGTTATGAACTGGTGTAAACAATAGACAGACATGAGATTTCAACGATCCCAGTCCATTTGCTATCATTTATTGAGGAGTTCCGTTGCCTATCTCCGAAGTTCTTCATTAGATCTTCACCAAATTGAAATGGGACCACTCCGAGAAAGTACTCTTCAAAAACTACCCAAAATCGCTACAAGTGTGCCCATGAAATTTTAAGAGTTCTCTCTATTTCTCCAGGATCCCATGATCAGATCCTGACTTGATAATCATGGGACCACCTGGGAAGTATACCCTTTCAAACAAACAAAAAAATCCAAATCCGTCCGTCAGCCATCTTCGAGTAATCGGGAAACATACATAAATAAAAAAAAAGGTTCCGACGAATTGAGAACCTCCTCCTTGTTGGAGTCGGGTAAAAAATAAAACTTATGAATCAGCGACACTTTCCTTCCCCCAAAATTGCGATTCGTTTGCCAGTTGGGAAGCAGCCTTGTGTTCGACGCGGGAAGAGGTTTCGCAATTTGGTTTGACAAGTTTATATTCTTAAGAAGTTTGGTTGCGTAATACGGGGAATTTATATTGATTTTCAGATAAAATTTTTTCTTGATTTAACGCTCTAGAAATTTTGTTTGAATTTTGAACCGTAAACAGTATGAAAATTTGTTTGTGGTTTCGAATATTTAGATTTTCCTGGAAAATTATTCTTCAAATGTATCTTTGCATAGTATCGCATCGTCCCATGTGTTAGTAATGATTTTTATTAGCACGCTAGATGAAATATTGGATTTGTATTATCTCTAAAAATAACTTAACCAGGCTGGCACTTAAGCAGGGAATGCACTAGACGGGCTTGCCCGCGAGCTTGGGGGCTATGTCCGCCGTGCCTCGCTACTGTATGGGCTGATGTTTTCAAAAGGCCGTGTATTGGCCCAATTCGAAACTATAAGGAACAGTGAAAACTACTCGGAAGTAGCTTCAGGCCAGATTTTGATGAAAACATATGTATAGTAGCGACGTCCGATGGATATGGCTCGAAGGAATGCCCACGGGCAAAACCGACTTTAGAATTCCTCGCTTTACAGGCACTGTCAACTCATGTTCCTCTCAACAACTCCTGAAACTTCGCGCAACTTTAATTATCTTCACGTTACACAGCATACTTCTCGCCGCTCCGTGTAATGCGAGCGAGTTCATTTCGGATTACCTCCCTTTGATCGTCGCCATGTTGTAATTAAACGCACTTTAGCGGTAATCCCGTTGTTGCCTGATGTATTTTAGACCTTCGGTGAATGAGGGTAGGTCAGGAATTGGTTGGGTTATAATTATTGTAAAACTGTATTCTTTAACAAGAACAATAATTAAATCGCAGTCATTTTTAGGGTTCCGTACCCGAAGGATAACCAACGGAACTGTCCATCCGTCCGTCTCTCTGTCAGCGGGCTGTATCTTAAGAACCGTAAAAGGTAGACAGCTGTAATTTTCACTGAGTGTGTATTTCTATTGCGGCTATGACAACAAATAATAAAAAAATAATTAATTTAAAAGGGGTTTCCGATACAAGAAACGTGTTTTTTTGGGTTTATGGTACGGAACACTTCGTGTGAGAGTCCGACTCGCACTTGGCCGGTTTCCGTTTCCTAATAGACTTCATCTATCTCCTTCATCAGGCTAAATCGAGGTTAAGATCGGGCTCATCGCCAAGTTTAATAAATTGATTTAACATTTAACTAAAATTCACTGTCTCTCATACCATTTATTGGCAATCCCAGTATTCAGTCATCTGAAAGGAATTTCCAGAAAATGTTTGATGCTGTAATAGCGTTCACGATGGCAGGTCATCCATCACGCATTCAGTTAACGGAACGAAAATCATTCATTACACAGCTACAATCGATCAAGTACTACGACCGCGTAAGGTCCTTGTTATATTCTGTGTTCCTAAAATACTGACCTACATCAACTTATTAATAGGTAGTTAATAAACGCGGAGAAAAGCTTTACCAAACTAAAACATTGAAAAAGTAATTGTGAATCTTCTCTTGGGTTCTCTACTTTTGTTTCATAATTATTATTGAATATTTTTATGTATGATGTATGTATTGTATATGTAAATAGTACAGCTAAGACTTCCTGCAGTACTGCCCGTCCGTCTTTCTTTTAAATCCATCCAAAGGATGTCTTCAAAAGATCGCTTTAAGTGATAAGGCCGCCCATCGTATCACCCTGTGTAATGTTATCTTCATCTATCTTTTCTATAACTTACACATACATCATAAAGAGTTCAGCCGGTCGATTCTGTAAACATGTCGAAGTGTAGGCTTGGGTGAAGTGATCACGAGGTGAGCTGTCAATCCATATAATCAAGATGGTATGACAGCTAACTTCGTGATCACGTGACATTTTGCATTTCGCTGTTCTAGAGTGTGCCTACTAGTTGTCACTTTACTCTGCGTTTAATAATTAGGCGGTAACGTTTTATCTGTAGCAATGAGTAGAGTTTTCATAGTTCAATTAAAAACAGACCTTTTATGCAAACCGGTCTCACACAGGGAGATCCAATAATTTATTTGTTTATTAAGAAATTGAAATGCAAATGTCGTAAAAACTGATATACCTACCTTTTCCCAGAAAGAGAAAATCCGACCCATCTATAATCCCACAGCGATTCTTAGATTAATCCCTCAAAAAATTCTTATAAAATAACGAAGATAATAAATCCCCTAAACAAAAAAGGAAGTGCAGAGCCACAATGGTTCAACAAATCGTATAAAACGTCTGAGAGAGGGAAGTTGATCCACTTTTGCGCTAATTTTTCATCCTCCGGGAATTCGATTGAAATCGCGCAATGGATTTGACTTTGAGCAAAAATGCAATATGACTGCTTTCGTGTTTCGTAACGTAAACTGAAGAAAAGGAGAATAAAATTGTAAAGAATGGTTTTTTCAGGCACAGTTTTTGTTTTTCGTAATTTCTACCGTTCGGGAAGGTTGCGTAGCTCTTAGTCCAATAACGAACTGGCTGCTTCGTTTTGAATTTGTTCCAATTGTTCCAAACGTGACTTTTTCAATCTATCATAAATACAAAAATGTACTGGAATTAAATTCTGGAAAATTGGTTTTCTCAAATAATTATTTAACCCATCCAGAATCTTACCCCGAAACATCTAAGTTAAATTTAGAAAACGCGCATAACTTACATTACTTTGTACTTTTGAAATAAATAGTATCCATTGGAAAATCATTGTCTTGGAATTTCTGGGACTACATTTGTCGGCAACCGGCAGCAGACAGGTTAGTTAGAAGTTTAATCACTTACGAAGACCATTTATTGCACCTCAGGCTTAGTCAATCAATACAAAGCGAATATCTTGCAAATACGCTATAGACACGTTAATTTGTACGGCAATCCCTATCGTGTCGTCACGCCGGTTTAGCCGAACAAAGTAAAATTACGATCGCGTATTCGCCGCATGACCGCTTTGTATTATTGACGAAGCTTCAGACTTCATAAGAAGATCATCCACTGATCTCAGATAAGCTGTAAGTGTGCGACAATTCCTTACTACCCACTATGTCAAAGCATGTGACAGTGGCTACCAGGGAACCAGTGATTGAAGTGGGCGTTCAGTGCGGGGAGCAGATTATGCAAGCGCTCTGCTTTGTCCGTGCAAACAATGGTCGCCCCCACAAAGGGGTCTAACATGGCGGCAATGCATTCCATTTTTGATTTCCCACATAACATGAGCTTGTTTATTCATTATTTGTTTCTGATAATAGTTCTGGTATAACTTATGTGTGGGATGACTGACACGGCAGCAAATAGAAAGAAATGTTACACTTTCATGTCATGGTTAAACTCGTTACTATGGTTTTACATCTATGTTTTCATCATCACCATCATCATCTTGCCTAACAACCTTCTATTCTAACACATTGTTCGAAGATATATAATGAAACAAAAAGTATATTCTCTGACGTTGACACCGACATAGGCTAGGTATACCGCACAGAAGGCGCTCTAACAGATTTAAAATTTAATTTATTTCATCTGAACCAGCTGAACAATGGAATGGGATTGCGTGAGCGGTGCAATCTCGTGATTGGAAATATTTGCCTTGACGGTTCCGCAGGGGTGCCCGGTGCCGCGGGGAATATTCAATACGTGCGACTATGGACCGAGGAATGGCGTAGGATCACTATTTGAGAAAAAGCTTGCATAAGCTTTTGCGAAAAGTGGATCTTTCCTGAATTTGGAATGCAAAAAGACAAAACTTAGGCAGCAAACTCGTCGCTGACACCCGACAGGTGGCTGGTTTCGCGCCTAGCCGGAAGTGTAACGATTATCTTCAAATGTTCGTAGCCGACACTTAAAACAAGCTAGGGGAATACGAAGGCCCCAAGCGCAAAGTTCGGCTTGCGACAAAACTGGAATTGACGAAAGGAGAATGGATTCTCAATAATATAAATGTTCTGGAGTTCTCTGTAAAATATGCCAAGTGTCAGAATCAAAAAATTACCTTGCAAATAAATAGTAAATTTAAACTGGTCGGAGCGAAGGTACCTATGAGATGTCGAATTAGCAATATTATCACGGTTAGGTTAACCGTGATAATATTAGATAGAAAAGGGTCATGTGTAAATTAAAATCAATTATCTATTTCAAAATGACTACATAACACTTTAACTACAAACTAATCAGTAAGACAGCGCGTCGAATGAAAGCTAGTAGATTTTCTATATTCCCGGAGACAATTGATTAGATTACGTGCGGATAGTAATTCAATAAACCGTTCTCAGCCCGCAGCGAGACGAGCGTGTGATTGCACATCGGTTCCCGACCTGTGGTCCGTAGCGGCTAAAAATTTTTCACGAATGGTTTAAATTATCAAACAACTCAAAATTTTCATTGATGCAAATTAATTGATACTTTCTATCGTTTTTATCTACATATGTACGTCCAAAGTGTGCTATATATTTATTAAATCTATGGTTGTTTATGGCATAGCTTGTTACTTTAAATTTATAATAATGGGTATGCTACATAGGGATTGACTCTAAGATTTAAGTACGATTTTTAGATTAACACTGTCCAATTTTCTTTTGATCTTCCGGTCGTAGATAAAAAAAAAAACATGCGGGGTAGTCTTTGGAGACTGCCAACAGAAGTGAACTAAAACTAAGCGAAAACTAAAGCGTTCGGTGACGATGACACGAGTTCCATGATTTTCGTTCACCCAAAGCGTTCGGTGACGATGACACGAGTTCCATGATTTTTGTTCACCCAAAAAGTGCTCGTCGCGCTTAAAGAAGTTTTCACTTCCAAAAAACAAATTTGGTTCCCGGTAGAAAAAAGGTTGGTAACCACGGCTCTAGCACATATTTATTTAAAGCGCCCAGAAGCGGAAGAAATAAACACATAAACGTACCTATATCTAAACTTGTTACACGTGTTACAGGCGAAACAACTTTGTTATAATGAACGGTTTTATTCAGCAGTTATTCAGAAGAAACGTAAATGTTGGGACGTCACATTTTGGATATTATTTACGATGTACTTTGTTGAAAAAGATCGCTTTATAGTCTACTTCGTTTATGGGTTTACGCCTCCAACGGTACACCGTAATATTACGTCTGTATTTCCTGAAGGTGTGTTAGGCAGAGGTGGACCTGAATAGAACACCATTTGACCAGTTGTGGTTTAGTCCCATGTGGGGCGAGTCTGCCATCAGCCGGGCTTAATACTACACACTCTGGGCTGTTCCTGAAAAAATCGTTTTTTTTATGATTGATAGGAACGCTTTTGACCACAATCCCATCTGATGGAAAGCGATGATGACGATTCAGCTCGCTTGCCTAGAAGTAACTTATTCACTATTGACTTAAAGACTCCCAGGTTCTAACTATCAGGAACACAGACTCGGTCAGCGAATTCCACTCCTTACTCATTCCAGATGGAATACTCTCCTCAAAAGATATGAATGTAGGTTCCTTTCTAAGAATAGTATGGATGGAATCAGGTGGCTGGCTACAAAAGGATCTAAACCTGTGTAATCTCTTCAGTTGAGCGAGCCAGTGGCGCGTTTAAACGAAACCTATTTCAAGACTTGTTCAGCCAAGTTGACGAGTTGCTTTGAATAAAATGGAAGATAGAATACACGCTTCTCTATTCTTATCTGTAGCCCACATTTTTCCTTGTATTTCTTTTTAGTAAATAATAATTGTAAGCCTTCGTACCAGTGCCGGATTAAACCAGCGCGGGGCCCGTAGCAAATTTTACTAAGGGCTAAACACAAACCTCCGTAAAATGAAACTATCAAATTAAAATTTCTTTGCCTTATAGAGGGGGGGGAGCACGGTGTTGGAGCAACCATTTATAGGGCGAAAAGTTGATAGCTGAGCAGGTGCAGCCTGCTGAGAGAATACCGAAAATATATCTCATACATTTTCAAATATGAGTAATGTGTTCAAAGACCTACTTTCGGATTTCCTAAAATAACACTTTTAACGTGATCTTCAGAGACGATCACTTTGATTTTATCAGGTGCGGCTTTACACAAAATGACTAAAATAGGCCAATCTGACGAAGACATGGAATTGTCCATGTCTTCGTCAGATTGGCCTATTTATTTTTTATTCATAATTTTATACAAAAATCCGATTTGGACAATTTTAATCTGAAACTTTTCAGAAATATTTTCAGTATTCTTTCAGCACGCCGCACCTATAACGTTTTTATTCGCTATAACTTTTCGCCCAGAATATGGTTGCTCAAAAACCGTACCAGCAACTTATCTAGCGACCTGTTTTTGTTAGTCCAAGCGCGGAGCTTACTCTAGCAACGGGTACTGCTTCATACTTAGTCACGTCTTCGTGAAAGCAATAACGACAGCGTTTTTATGAGTATATTTATGAGCCTACTGACTAGCACGTATATCACCCAACCAAGAAGTCTTCATTTGTTGCAGGACTTTCACCCTGCTGACCATCTTCTCGCAGTGCATGACGAACGTGACGATTCCGACCCTGACCTGGAAGAGGGGTCAGGGAATCACCATCGCTTGGTTCCCACTCTTCAAATTGTTTCCCGTAAGTAGACCATGTCATATCAGGAGGCAAGGTTTGCTGGGGAAAACTTAACTTTGAGTTAGGGTCGCCGTTGTATATGGATCCTTATAATAATTTTATATTATAAATGCGAAAGTGTGTTTGTTTGTCACCACTTCAAGTTTTAATGGCTGAACGGTTTTGGACGAAACTTGCGTATTGTTTTAGTCAATGTCCTGGAATAGGACTTGAGATGCTCTTCATTCCGGGAGAATATTTCCTTAATATAGCGTTCTACTTTCACGCGGGCGAAGCCGCTGCGGAAACTAGTAGGCGGTAGCTAGATTTTTTTCTACTAGTGCATTTATTTAAAGGTCTTCGGTAATTCTTAGAAAGAATTTCTTTCTCCAATAGAAAACTCTTTAAATAAATATTGTACATATTTCTATTCAAACATGATAATATCTTTGCTTCCTGGAAAGCGGGTATTATGTCCGTGTATATTTAACAGTTGGATCACTATCAAAAACTTTATCATTCACTAGCTGCGCCCCGCGGTATAACCAGCGGTTTAAAAGTAGCCTTTGTGTTAATTCAGGGTGTCACTTCCTGCATAGCAAATTTTATAAAAATTGGTCCAGCCGTTTGCACGTGAAGAAGTAACAAACATGCACACACACAAACTTTCGCCTTTATAATATAGGATTTTCCCATGTCCTGCATTCGCTAGTGTACAAGAACAACTTTGTAAGATTCTGTAAGAACATGTTCATAATATATACACTTCTCATCAAAAAAATCGAAACACTTTCGTTTTTATTGTTTTTGTCCTAATTTTTTACAAAAGAGAATTAATTCCATGAAAAAAAAAACATTATTGTGTAGCTGGCAGTTTGGTCATTACAGTAAGAAGAAAAAAATCAAAATTCGAAATTAGAATTTCATTTGTTTATCCTATAAATGAAATTAATCACTGTTTTGAGACAAATGTGTATTTAGGGTTGGAGTACGTTTCTCGTTTAAAAACTAAAATTAGCGCTTGTCTTTAAACTTTTTGTTTCTTATTTCATTTACTGTGACTTTGGGACGTCTGAAAAAACTTTTTTTTCTAAAACATATGGATACCTCGCCCGCAGAAGCCGCCCAAGTGGTGGCATTGCTGGATTCTGGACTTAGTCAGCGTGTTGTGGCTGCAAGATTGCATCTAAGCTTATCATCTGTTCATAGAGTCTACAAACGCTATCGGGAGACTGGTTCGTTCACGCGCCGTTCAGGATCTGGCAGGAATCGGGTCACTTCTGAGCGAGATGATCGATTTATTGTAACAACCTCTTTACGAAATCGACGCCTTAACGCTTTTCAACTGCAGCAGCAGCTTCGCGTTGTACGAAGAGTAGCTGTAAGTGACTCTACAATAAGAAGAAGGTTGAAGGAACGCGGATTGGCACCGCATAAGCCAGCGAATGGGCCGAAATTAACTGCAGACCATCGAAGAGCGCGCCTTAACTTTGCACGCGAGCACCTAACTTGGTCATACCTTCAGTGGAGCAAAGTACTGTTTTCTGATGAGTGTAAAATTATGCTGTATGGTAACGACGGAAGGAACAAGGTCTACAGAAGAGATGGAGAACGCTTTGCACAATGCTGCATTGAAGAAAAGGTCAGCTATGGTGGCGGTTCGTGGACGGTTTGGGGAGGAATCAGCGCCGACGGTAAGACAGAACTTGCCTTTGTATCTGGGCCACGGCTGCCTGCACTAAACTCTCATCGGTACATCGAACAGTGTCTTGAACCTCATGTGATGCCCTATGCACATTTTACTGGCAACGACTTCATATTCACTTTAGCAGTACTTTATTATGGTTGTTTTGAGTTCAATCAAAAAAGCATGGCCACAATGCAAACTCCAATTAAGGATAAGGAGGAATATTTCAACGCCAAAGTGCCTTGGGTTCTATTTCATTTCTTCCTTTCCTATTTTATTTTGCCCTTGTATTTGGTGTAGTGGATATAAATAGTTTACAATGTTTATTCTTATCTCCAAGTTAGGGTCAGTCTCTGCCCTCAGGACCGTGGAGCGTAGGCTTTCATGCACGACAATGCTAGAGCTCACACCGCGGGCGTCGTACGAGATTATCTTACCGAAGTCGGTATCTCCATTATGGTATGGCCAGCAAGAAGCCCGGACATGAATCCCATTGAACATCTATGGGATGAATTAAAGAGACGAATTCGAGCAAGAGATCCAGCCCCAGAAACACTTAGCCAGCTGCAAAATGCAATCCAAGAGGAATGGGATAATATACCACAACATGTGATCGTGACTCTCATCCGATCGATGAAGAACCGTATGGAAGCAGTAATAAGAGCTCGCGGAGGGAATACAAGTTATTAAATAAACGTTTCTTACATTTTTTTTCATTTACGCGTGTTGTTTTACCCATTTCCTTCATTTTCCATACAGGGTAAAAATTACTCATTATACAAAATACGAAACCTATGAAGACTTAATTTGAATTTAGAACATTAACATTAGGATTTAAAAACCTCATACTACTCACTATTAAATGACATTTTACATTTATTCCTAAATATACACATTTTTCTGATAATCCTTATCAAATCATAAACTGCGAGGTGTTTCGATTTTTTTGATGAGAAGTGTATATCGACAGTGTATATTGTATATATTTATTCTCGATATATCGTGACATTATTTTAAATACACTTAATCCCATTCAAATTCAATATGGTTTACGGTATATCTGTGTCTTGTTAACTCATACTTACGATACATTATAAATTTATGATGTTAGCAATAATCCAGTGACACTAATATCAAGGGTTACGACTTGACGTTATGACAGATGCCCTTTTGGAAAACGTTTTTTTTTCTTTTGTAAAGTGTTGTTATTGAATGCTGTACCAATAAACGCTTTTTCTGTATTCTGTAGGTACTGTTGACGATAGTTTTAATGTGGGCGCTGTGTGCTGTACTGACCATTACCGACGTGTTCCCGCCCGAGCACCCCGCCAGGACGGATGTCAAGCTGAACATCATCGAAGACGCGCCCTGGTTCAGGGTACCTTATCCTGGTAAGTCTTGTTACAGATAAACTGGTGGTTAGCCTGTAAACTTTATCTGCCAACTAAGCCTCGAGCCTCATTGAGATATTTGCACATAGATATGCTCCTATATAAAACTCCAGGCTTATTCACTAAAAATTCTTACCATATGATATATAAAACTCCAAGCTTATTCACTAAAAATTCATACCATATGATTAATATATATCTTATTTTCGAGTACATAGTTAACTCCTTAGATTTTTTGGGCCGAGTAGGTGTCCACGTCAGTTGCAGCATCGGTGGCATTCATCAAATTCCCCTAAGTATAGGTGCATGGGCACTTGAGCCACTCCATGTCATGTTTCACTCTCATGTTTTGAACAAGAGCACCGAACTCACACTGTGTATCCGACGGGTCTATGAAACCCCATTTCGACAGGTTGTGTCTGCACCGGCCTACCTAGTGTGCAACCGATTCAGTGCTTTCCATATTGGCCACTGCAGATCACGTCCAGGTAGCAGATGTTTTTTTTCCCACAGCTTAGTTCTCACATTAGGTGGACGGTCTTGGATGGCCTCTGTGTATCGAAGAAAACTCTTCCGGCTTTTAAGCCTACCCGGGACTGTTGTGTAATCGCAGAGAAGAAATTATACTGATAAGTAGATACTTAATTCAAATCGCATGCTTTGCAAAGATCTTTTATGTGTATTACGTGGAAAATGTTGTTGGTGACACTTTTGATCATTTTCTTTTGTATTGATTTATAAAACATGTAATGTGTCACTGTTTGTTTTCCCTAATAAATAAAATAAAAAAATAAATAGACTCTCCATAGAAAATATGAATAAGGAATCTACTGAGTATTTAAACTAATCCTGTGACATTTTTTTGTCTTGAGCAGTGCTGATGAAATAGGTTACATTTGAAGATTTGGTTTGACGTGTTGTTTATTGATTGACGAACTCTAACGAACTATTACGTAAGCATGCAGCATAGTATAGTCGTTAAGACTCGGAGGGGCGAGGTATCCTAATGTATGGTATTTCTTGCTTAAGGGGGATCCGTGCGATTTGTAGGTCAGTGTCAGGTTGTAACTTGATCAAAATTTAAACTTAGATTTGATGCATGTAAACTAGATTTCGGAAACCTTAACTAATATTCATGAAATCTAAGTTAGAGCGATGTTTATTCTTTGATTATTAAAGGGCTTTGTCGCTTATCGACCATATGGCCCAAAGCAGAAAATTGTTACAATCTACCTTAAAACCAGACTCATACAACTGTTTAGCATTCTCGGCCCTTGACAAGCGAGTACTGTGTTACAAATACCAATATCAAAAAATTTACAGCACCCAAAAACATTGATCTTCGTATTTTCATTCCGGACACTCTCCATCAGGATATGAAACACATCACCTACCACTTGAGACACCCCTGTCTCACCTTACTTCGTGATAAGTTTCCGAGAGGCGCGGTGCAGTTCCTTCCTTTAATACCTATATAAGGATACCGCCACCGTGACAACGTGACCTATCGTTGTCATCACAATTTGGAGACGAAACTTTCTTCATTAAGTAGTAGAATTTATTTGATAGAGTATGTCCGGAACGAAGTCTTAAAGCTATAGTGATTTAATTTCTATTTAGACTACAGTCAATTCATGGAACCTGAGACATCTCTGGCTGGATAGTTTGGTTCCATATCCCCTTTTCTTTTGACCTTTCGTCAAAATAATCCTGCCAAAGTACTAAGCATTGTTTTTTTGCCTTTCCAAAGAAATCCGAATACAGTGGGGTAATATTCATGGCCAATCCATCAACACAAGCTTTAAGCTTCCAATATCCCGATCAATTAAAATAATAATATAATATAATAATATCTTGGGACAACTCACACACGGTCATCCAATCCCAAACTAGGCAGAGGCTGTGCTATGGCAACCAGACAACTGATAAACATACTTATATATTTCACAATACATACATTTTATAGACAAATTACATCCAGACACAACAAATGATCATCCTCATCACACAAAGATTTGTCCTGGGTGGGAATCGAACCCACGACCTCCGGTTTAGCAGTCAGGGTCACTAACCACTCTACCAGCAGGCCAGTCGGCAATTACATGTGCATAATAGAAATATTTGAATCAATCTTAATTTTCATTAAATGATTCTCTTCTTATAATTATGTTAATTTTTACTTCTTATTGTCGCGTATCATATTTTGATCAAGTTAATAAGTTACAACCTGACCCTGACCTGCAAATATCCTACTACTATTATAAAGGCGAAAGTTTGTAAGTATGGATGTATGTATGGATGTTTGTTACTCTTTCACGTAAAAACTACTGAATGGATTTTGATGAAATTTGGCACAGAGGTAGATTATAGTCTGGAATAACACATAGGATACTTTTTATCCCGGGAATATGTTCCCTTAGGATAGATATGACAATCACGCGGGCGGAGCCGCGGGCGGCAACTAGTATTGTTATAATATAAAATACCACTACGCAATCACCTTAGGGGCGCTTCAAATGTAATATGTGGCGTACAATTTTTAATACAACGTGTAACAGAATACCTTATTTTCATTTCATCATGATAAGTTGGCGCAGTGGTTGAGCGATTGACTGCTGCGCTGCGTGTCGCAGGTTCGATTCCCGCACGGAACAAATATTTGTATGGCCTACAGATAGTTGTTCCGGGTCTGGCTGTTTGTGTATGTGAATTTGTATGTTTGTAAACGCACCCACGATACAGGAGAAATTCCTAGTGTGGGGCAAGGTTCTATTAAAAAAAAAAAAATAAAAAAAAGTTTAATGACCCCTTTTCAGGTATTGCGTTTATTCTGTTACTTTGTATGTAAGATTATAATGTTTGTGTTAGGTCAATGGGGACTTCCTACGGTAAGCGTAGCTGGAGTGCTGGGCATGTTGGCTGGCGTGCTGGCCTGCACGGTGGAGTCCATCAGCTACTACCCCACCACGGCCAGGATGTGCGGTATGCTCGTGTTTTATAAGGAACTTGATTCTTCCCGCAGTTTCACTCCCGCGCCTATTCTTTAGGAACTGTGGAATATAAAGTGGCCTACGAATGCGTGCAGCTTTTTATTAGTTGAGAGTTTTGAGTATTCCTTCCAAATATTACTTACAAACGTTTAATCAAATAGTTTTACCTCTTTATAATACTCGTAATTAACACGTTAGCAGTCCAATGTGCTCAGTAGAACCACTGAGCACATTGGACTGCTAACGTGTTAATTAAGTACGTGTACCCTATGCGGTGCACGAATACAGTGTAACTGTACGGACTCAGCGTGTTATCATAGCTGAGGGGACTGTAAACGTTTTAAGTTTCAATTAGAAACCAACACTATTGTGGTTTTAGTATGCTTTCCACGCTATTAAATAGTCAGCTAGTGTGAACCAATTGTCTGCATTCGTCACCATTTTTGGCTGAGCCTGCCACGGAGCTCAGTGACGGTCTCCTGTCCACAGCGGCGCCCCCTCCGCCGCTGCACGCCATCAACCGCGGGCTGGGCACGGAGGGGCTGGGCACGGTGCTGGCGGGCCTGTGGGGCTCCGGCAACGGCACCAACACCTTCGGCGAGAACGTCGGCGCCATCGGGGTCACCAAGGTATGAC
This sequence comes from Mamestra brassicae, assembly GCA_905163435.1. Lineage (NCBI taxonomy): Eukaryota > Metazoa > Arthropoda > Insecta > Lepidoptera > Noctuidae > Mamestra > Mamestra brassicae. Next base: position 18,668,194 of record LR990997.1, on the reverse strand, counting down.
GCTGGCATTGTATTTTACATGGCGTGTTTGGTCGTCCACACATTATCTGCGTGTTTCGCCTTCTACATATTAACCCATTGAATGCTGATTACACGCGGAAATGGTTTGATCAAATAGAAATACGTATTTTCATATTACTAAAGTAAAGTAAAACTGAAGTAAAAATATCCATAGTTTCCAGTGCTAACTACGTTTTCATATTTGTGCAAGCCCATTCTGCAAATTTGTAAAGTTAGCCCTGGACTAAACTGTTAGCCCAGTGCTAAGCGGAGCAGAGCAAGTGGGCCTTGAATTTCTTCGGATTTTAAAACGACAATTATCAGAAAAACCTCTCTGGAACTCCGTACCTTTTTATTATTGTACGCTAATTAAACTCGGGGCAGTGTTCCCGACAGTTGCGGCACAGCGCGGCGGGGGTAGGCATGTAGTTGTGTTCACTTCAATGTTGCGGTATTGTACCTGAAAGCCTGGGACGCTCGGAGCGACGGCGACGCGCGCAGTAGCGACGCAGTTTTAATTACTTTGTAGTTTGCTCACATATTGAAAGGTTTGCTGTTAATTATACAATGGTAGATTTTGCTACTGGCTTCGTCCACGTCGAGAGTTAGCCCACGGGAAGGTACTGCTGGGATAAGTATCCCATTTTTAATTCAAGCCATGGTCTACCCATGTTCCAAATTTCATCAAATAAAATCCGTTCAGTCGCTGTGGCATGATTTAAAAAGTCCAAACCTGCATAATTTGACATGATAATTTCAACAAGAAGTAGGATTGGAATCATTTATTTGTTAAAGTAAGTTATATTTCCCCGTATTTTGCCCTTATAACCGCCTCCATAGACTCAGAATAGTGGATGTGCTAGTTAATGAATGCAGTGTACCGCAGTGCTCCGGAGATTTGTACCTAATTGGATTTTGCTCGTTAGTTGGGTGTATGAACTGCATGAGTAATTCTCCAATATATATATATACTTCTGGACACATCTATTGGCCCACCTTGTATTTTCAGTTTCGTTTGGTCCTAGCTAAAATTTTATATTAGGTCGAGCAAAAAGTTTTTATGCAGTTTTGAACCTGGCACATTCACAATTTCATTCAATAGTCTTTTTTTGAATTTCGAACACAGAATTTAAAGAAACAAAAGACAATTTGGAGCCTGTTTGTTGATATCAAACAATCGAATACTAAGAAAACTTGGTTTTATTGGTTTACTTGGATTTAATTCTTGAAAAAGTGATTGATATCTTTGGTTTTGCAACAAACATTACTTATTCTTAACATTAAGGTGAGGTTCTATCAATAATCTATGGATACTTCACCTGAAGTCGCCGCCCAAGCTGTGGCACTTATTCAGGCCGGACACAGCCAAAGAAACGTGAGTGCTCAACTTAATTTAAGTCGATCTGCGGTCCGAAATGTTTATCGGAGGTACCTAGAGACTGGCGGCTTTGTTCGTCGCCAAGGAAGGCCACGATCTCGGGTCACAACTGAAAGGCAGGATCGATTCATCGTGACGACCAGCTTGAGAAATCGTCACCTTACCTCCATTGAGATACAAAACCAACTTCGCGACTTCCACGGAGTATCTGTGAGCGCTCGAACTGTTCGGAGAAGGTTAAAAGAACGCGATATGGTACCACACAAGCCAGCTAATGGGCCCAAACTAACGCGAGCCCACCGAACAGCGCGCCTTCATTTCGCACGCAGTCATTTAAATTGGACACAGCAAGACTGGAGCCGTGTACTCTTTTCTGATAAGTCTAAAATTGTGTTACATGGCAATGATGAAAGGAAGAAGGTCTACCGACGTAAGGGAGAGCGTTTCGCACAATGCTGCTTTGGGAAAAGAGAGGGTTGCTTATGGCGGTGGCTCATGGATTGTCTGGGGCGGTATATCCGCGAGCGGCAAAACTCAACTTGAGGTTGTTACAGGACCACGGCTGCCAACATTAAATGCTGAAAGGTACATTCGTGAGTGCTTAGAACCTCACGTGATACCATACGCGGACTATGTGGGCCCAAATTTCCTTTTTATGCAAGATAATGCAAGAGCCCATGCGGCCGGCATCGTCAGGGAATATCTTCGGGATGTGAACATCACAGTTATGGACTGGCCAGCCAGAAGCCCAGACATGAACCCCATTGAGCACATGTGGGACGAGCTAAAAGACGTGTTAGGGCTCGTCAGCCAGTTGCCCAGACGATGCAGGAGTTGAAAACTGCCATAGAAGAGCAATGGGAGATGATCCCTCAAAATTGCATAGAGCGGTTTATAAACTCATGCCTAATCGTATGAGAGCTGTGGTAGATGCCCATGGAGGCAACACGCGTTATTAACTTAAACCTTTATTTGATAAAATATGTTTTTTATTCAAAAATCAATTGCCTTTAACAAGGCGCATATCCGACTTGTTAGGCGTAGCTCCATGTCGTATGGTATTCTGAATTCAAATTTAAAACAATACGATCGAAAAAGATGGTAAAATGTATCAGGTTTAAAACTGCATCAACAGTTTTTGTTCAATCTAGCAATCATATTTCGGTCATCGAAACCTAAACTCTAAGGTGGGCCAATAGATGTGTCCAGAAGTGTATACATAGATAACGCTTTAGTAGTTGAATTTTGTAGAACCGGATGTTCGGGGTTTGGTTTCCGCCCTGCTTAGTCCTGCCAGTCGATTCTGTAAACATGTCGAAGTGAAGGCTTGGGTGAAGTGATCACGAGGTGAGCTGTCAATCCATATAATCAAGATAAAATGACAGCTCACTTCGTGATCACGTGTCATCGTGGATGGACCTATTGTACGTGTATCCTTATAAACTTATAAAATCGTTCATTCTGACTGACTATCATGACGGCTAAAACTACTGTCTAGAAAACTGGAATTTGGAACATCGGTGTATTTTATAACATACTAGTTGGCGCCTGCGGCTCCCTCCGCGTGATTGTCGAAAATTATACCAAGGGAACATACTCCCGGGATGAAAACTTTTTTTACTCTTTGTCAGAAAGGGGTAAATGGATAAGAGAACTTGTTGCGCGGTAAGACACGAAGTCGTGGGTGTACTGATTTTTTTATAAAGAAATGTACTTGTGTCAACCACACGTTCCTATTCGGTCACGCACAGACAATTTCCCCCAGAGTGCCGTGTCGTAATCTGTGTCAAAAAAGCCTCAATTTCCATACATTTTTGACAGATTGCGACTGAAATACGAATGCGAACGGTGCTTAAAAAATTGTAGAATAAATAGTCCCTCAGATGTTATTTCTCTCAGACGTGAATCCTTCATCTATGATATGTGCAGGTGGGATCCCGCCGCGTGGTGCAGTGGGCCGCGGGCCTGATGGTGGTGCAGGGCGTGGTGGGCAAGCTCGGCGCCGTCTTCATCATCATCCCGCAGCCCATCGTGGGCGGCCTGTTCTGCGTCATGTTCGGCATGATCTCGGCTTTCGGTGAGTCAGTCTTCATCATCATCCCTCAGCCCATAGCAGGCGGCCTGACATGCCCATCCCTACGAAAGTCACACTATCACACTAATATTATAAAGGCGAAAGTTTGTGAGTGTGCGGCTGGACGAATCTTGATGAAATTTGGCACAGGTAGATTATGGTCTGGAAAACAAATAGGATACTTTTCATCCCGGGATTATGTTCCCTTGGGATAATTTTCGACATTAACGCGGGCGGAGGCGCGGGCGGTAGCTTGTAAAAATAAAACCTTTGTCGCTTTACCTTAAGGGGCGGAGCGTCCTACATTTCGTTCTTTTGCTCTCAAAAATAGTTTTGCTCCTAAGGTAAAATCCGTTTGGCATCCAAGCCCAGTCACTTTGACCCTTTACTATATTTCGAAGATTCGATAACTCTGAGGATAGCCTTTACATAGCTCAGGATCTATCATAAATGATGGTCTCATAAACCTTTAAGATCGACTCATTTTTATAGGCTGATACGATTTTTAATATTGCCCAGGTCTGTCAGCCCTCCAATACGTGAACCTGAACAGCTCGCGGAACCTGTACATCATCGGGTTCAGCATCTTCTTCCCGCTTGTGCTGACGCGGTGGATGGCGGCGCACAGCGGGGTCATCCAGACTGGGGCTGAGGCGCTGGATGCTGTGCTGCAGGTGCTGCTCTCCACGTCCATCCTGGTCGGGGGGGTCATCGGCTGTCTGCTGGATAATCTAATACCAGGTAAGACGAGTCCTTCCCAATAGTAATTTGGTTTTATTTAATTTCATTTTTACATGTGTGTATCCTGTGCATGTCTCAAGTAAATATTTTTGTTTTTTTTTTCTTCGAAAATATTGACCAATCGTCTTTCGGACTTGTCGCTTTCAACTTGATACTTTTATTTTGATGTAAGCGTCGCTTGTGTGTTTTCCCTTTATAGCGTCATATTTGACTTAGCGATTTGCTTAGATTTGCATTGAATACCTATGAGTAAGGATCGAAAGAAAAAGTATTCGGCCCAGATTAAAGGTACACTATAAAACAAAACGAATGAAAGGTCCTTCGTATTGTAAGTTTTTCATTGGATTGAGAATTTAAGATTCCATCAAATAACCTTAACTATAATGCGCTCACCGCTTAAACAATAGCTACACGAGCGGTAACAGTTCATGAGCTGTCAATTCTTGCCTGAGAGTGCCGTGATCTTGGTTCACCTTTGTCCCGAGTTGTTGTGACCCGTTATCAGTTTCAGATTTACCCTTCATCCTTTTTTTTTTTTTTTGTCCTTCATCAGGACTCTGAACACATGTACCTTATTGAAGCGATTGGAACTGAGCAGACGACTCGCTAGAAAATTATAGTTACCTATATAACTTGAAAACAAAGTTCAAAATCAAATATGGATAAATATCTTTCATTTCATTTTCAGCGTCAATTTTGTTTTGCAAAACTTGATCAAGTCGAGTAGTGAAGCAGATATATCATGAACGGAGCAAACATTTATATAAAGAGCGGAAGTATCTTTGAAGGTGACCAACGTATTTATGCTATGACTGTACTGTAGATCGGTTTATAGTTCTAGTAGTCAACATTATTTTCTAGATATAATAATCATTGGCAGCCTTCCGCCCCGTAATTGGTCATCCTCCTTTTGTGTCATGTTTCCCTGGTAGTTCCGTGCGAGTCTCACATATTACAGAAAATACAATCTATTGGTTAATTAATCCTCATGATCAGGTACGGACGAAGAGCGCGGACTGGCCGCGTGGGCCAAGGAGATGAGCCTGGACGCGGCCGGCGCCTCGGAGGACGGAGACACTTATGACTTCCCGGTCGGAATGGGACTGATACGAAGGTGAAGGTTTTTTTTTATTTTCGATAAATATACACGATGATGAAAATAGGTTTTATATCGTGAAGAAACTAGCATGACCCAGAACCAAAAAAATCGAGGACACAACCCGCACTGTGACCGCGTGGTGGGTTATGGCCCACTCCTCTTCAGAGATGAGAGCCTAGTATCCTAAGTGTGGGAAACGCTTGAGGCTGATTATGCTAATGATAAAAATAAGCTCATTTTTACTTTAACAGTACGAGATAAATCCTGAATTACAGGCTTAAGTTAACGTTATATTATTTCTTCAGATGGAAATGGACCCAATACCTCCCATTCATGCCTACGTACCAAAATGGGAAGTTCACCGCATTATTTACGAAGAAAGAAGCCTAACTTAAAGAAGAAACAAGTACCTACATCGGGGGCCTCCCCAAGGTTTTGGCTCTAAAAGAATTGGTTTCACTAAGTGTCGCCTCGTGATGCTCGGCACACATTGAGTGGGCTCAATACAAAACGCGTTTTGAAGTCCATTTGAGCTTGGTGCGTGAAAAGCGGCATGGTACGATGGCATCCCGATTTTTTATTACCATCCAAAATTTCTGCAGGCGCTCGGTATCTTAAATATACCACAGACTATACTTGACTTCGAATGTTACATCAATTCACTAGATTTTAATAATCCATAATTATGCTGCCCGGTTTTCCAGCCCTCGGATTGCAATCAAAGACACTTCTGCAAAAAATCAACAATTAGAAAAGAAAAATCTGCTGTGTTTAGTACATTCTTCAAGTTCGCATTGACAGCATTTAGAGAACATCGCTTTTTTGGAATGGTTGTTTTTGCATAAATCGTTTTTTTTTATTGCAACCCGAAGGACTCTAAAACCGGGCAGCATAATTTTCGATTTTATTAAAATCAAGTGAATAGATGTTACATTCGAATGTCAAGGTATAATTTGTGGTATATTTTCTTACACATTATTATGTATGTTTGAATATTATACTAGAAGTAAATTGTTGTTGTATAAAAAGCAATCGATTTTAAAATACATGGCGATAAAAACGATCTGAGTTTTTGATTTTATACTAATGAAGGTTTCTTGATTCATCAGTTTCATAATAAAAAGAGCGACCGGGATACCAAGTTTCATGAATTAATTTTATTTTTCATTTACATTATATAGGTACCTAACTAGCTTTTGTCCTCGACTAATCGCGCGTATCCCATAGTTCCCGTTCCCGTAGGAATATCGTAACGAATTATACACCTAAACCTTCTTCATGAATAACCCTATCCATTGGTGAAAACCGCATGAAAATCCGTCCACTAGTTTTTGAGTTTATCGCGAACAGACAGACATAGTGTCGGAGAGGAAAAACGACTAGGTACTTACGTCAACATTACGAAGGAATTTTTAAAACACTAACAATGGAAGTCTAAAATTCGTAGATCCAGTATTCAGAAAGTTTTAAAGGTTTAAGAGAACTGCGTGGCCGCGCGGTTCTATATGTTTCGACCGCCTGGCCATGCACGTTCAATGCCACCACGATTTTAGTTCTTCTTTCTTCTCGATTCTAGTCTGTCATCATATCAGCCAATTGCTGTCCACTGCTGAACGTTAGCCTGTCCCAAATATCGCCAACCATCCGTCCGGTCCGCATCTATACGCTGCCAGCCACCTTCTTCAAATCATCGATCCATCGTGCCGCAGGGCGTCCCACACTACGTTTGCCCATACGCGGTCTCCACTTTACCACATGTCTGCTCCATCGACCGTCTGTCCGTCTACAGACATGGCCGGCCCACTTCCACTTCAGCATGCTCATTTTATGCGTAGTCTCAGTAGTTCGGTTGTTTTGTTCGAATCAAACAGTCAGTTTGGTAGTTATTAATTAATACGCACTTTCATAAGAATACCTAAGTACTGACCGGAGAATACTGAAACATATTTTCTTTAGTAGGGAAAGATTTTAAAACGGAGAAGAATAAAATAAAAAATAAAAAATTTCTAAACTGTAAACCGAATACAGAAAAATAAGTGATCTAAAAAGTATGAAACAAGAAAATATTTCAGAAAGAAATCAAGACGGATACAAACATGCTCAAGTTGACGCTGTGGTCGCATGCCTGTATGCCATGTGGGTGCCGGGCACACCTACATAATAACAATGGCACGCACTTAACGTTGGTCCTTTTTTGTGAATTTATGATGCAATATACAAATAAATTTTATGTTAATATATTTCTGGGGAAATTTGACTTGTAACGAGTTGCTACTTATAATTTTGTATAAAATGATCTCCCTCAACATCTTTATTACTCCTTGTCGCACACTAAAATTACGTAAAACATAAGGAGAATACATGATATTAAACAGAAAAATTCTTGTTATTGTATTTGAAAACTTTTTTTCCAAATGAAATTGTGTTTTACATAATTAACCGAACTACAGAACAAGTCTCAACAGAGAACTAATGAAACAAAATTAACCTCAGTAGTCCGGCCCCGAACAAAACGACCGAACTAGGTACTGAGAGTAGAGGAAGAAAATGTAGACAGTTTGAACAAGGCCCTTATGTTTGGACTTCACGTCCTACCCTACAGCACTTAAATGCAATGGCCGCGCGGTCGAACCATGGACAACCGCGTGGCCACGCAGTTCTCTTGAACGGAGCTTAGTAGAAAGATGCTCCCTCAATTGGAGCATTCGCCTGTAATGTAATGTTACAGAGTCGAGCATTACATCAGTGAGGGGGAGAACCGAGCATTACAGTGCGCAACCTGTAATGTTATAGATTCGAGGATTACATTGGTGAGGGAAGAGAACCGAGCATTAGTGTTGCCGTGTTGTCGTCCTGCCTTATATTTTTGGGGGTCTTGGACATGACTGCTTTTTAGATACTTTTTACAAAGCTTCCGATTCGATTTTCCGACAACCAAGGCAAGGTTCTAAGAGGCCTGACAACCAAGCAATATCATTAATCTTTAAACATGTTCATACTCCGTAATATTCTCCATTCCACGTGTAATCAAGTCCCGTAACATTTATACTTATAGAAATTCTTTTAGGCGGCGAAGTAATAGGATAAAATATGAGGTCGGCTTGATGAGACCTGGCTTACGTGGGGGCAAGCCGAAAGGATCTTAAGTAAAAATGGATCCATGCCTTAATGCCAGCCTGTTTTATGAGATGTATTGATAAATCTATTTGTATGATGGGCCAATACTGGATTACCTGTGTAATCTTGTTCGGAATACGCGTAAAGAGAAAATGTGTCTATAATCTCATGTCTGCCTAGTATTTTTTCGAGTTCGTTGTTTTCAATATCAGTATTTTGTTAAAATAATCTCATTCTTGTGTTATCTCGTTTATGTTATTATTGTGGGGTTAAAAACTAGTTTTAGTATACACGTCTTCAGCTTTTGTATTTAAAGCTAGATACAAAATGTGCTGTATTTTTCGCAGTAGCTATGTAAGTTTCATTTTCTCAAGCTTCTAGATACCTATTCCTTTTGCCCAAATACACAGACTAGGCTGGAAGGTACCAGCACCTAATCATATTTTGACGTCTCCTATAATCTAGTTTTAATCTCCAGAGATACACCTAAAGGCAATAAATCTTCGAAAATAGAGTGGTCACTAAAAAAATATATGAGTAAAGATTCGATTCCATTCCATTGTGCTATTGATTCAGAGTCATCAATAAGTGTCGTTGCTATAATTGACACAGCGCGTAATGGAGCGTGAAATGAAAAAAGATCCTTTCTGAAGTTCGGGCTATTTTTGAGACATCGTGGATTCGTGACCCTTTCCGGAGAACAGAATGATATTACAAATGTTTCTTATCTGTGAGATTTTACGGATCATTTCCAGATTTGGTTTTTCTTCGAGCTTGACCTTGTGTTGACCTTTTCATTAATGTTACAGAGTGATTTTTATTTGAGGTTGTGGGTGAACTGCACAATGACATTGTTCAAGTAAACTTTGTACTTACGTAATAATTTAAAGACCCTACCTTACGTATAAATTCACTTAGTTACCTACTGGTAACCGATGTAAGAGGAAAATGGATTCGAAAACCCTTTTCAAAGTGAAAAAATTGAAAATGTTTACACAATAGTTAGCGTCAACAGTTGGCGTAACAGGAAATATGCGACAAAAACTAAACAAATAAAAAGAAAACTGACACGTGCGCAATGCGCGTGGCCCGCCGCCACGCGCATTGTAGGGTTCCGTAGTTGCACGTCACAATTGCCGACTTAGAACGGTGCTTTTTGTTTGATTCTATGAATATATTAATTGAGTTCACGGTTTAACGGTTAAAACGTCTAAAAACGGGCCCATATAGGACGATGGTAACTGAAGAGGAATTTGTGTGAAATTTTCAAGTACATTTCATAAGTTGATCGATTATCACTCGTTAACTTGTAAAGTCTACTTAGCTGTGATAGTGTTCTTCTTTTAAATTCGTTATATATGCTTCTACCATGATTTTTTCACTTTCACGTCTCCACAAACAAGAGAGCTTTAGCTAGCAGAGAGGGGGACACTTGACTTTAACAAAAATTTGCTATTTCGCAAACGCATCCTTGGATGGAAAAATGGACTTACGACCTATCCAACGACACCCCACACTACGGGATAGACGATAAAAAAAAACACCACTTTAGGTAGGTACGTAAAAAAAAATATTTTTAGATTTTATTTTACAATTTTGTCGGCGTGATTAATATGTATACCCATACCAAATTCCAATTTTCTAATACTGAGCGTCTCTGAGCTAAACCGGGACAGACTGACAGACAGACGGACATGACGAAACTATAAGGGAGGAACCCTTATAGTTTCGCCGTTACAGAGCCCTAAAAAGCAGGATAATTAGAAGAAACACCACTAATTGGAAAGTTTCCTTCATTCCTTTTTGAAATTTTGTGGTTTTTTCCTTCATTTTATCATTGTTTTTATTAAATTGAATCTATTCCTCTCTCGCTTTCGTTAAAGCGTGTAATTGAATCCTGGCATTCATTTCAGCCAATGGAAAATGATCGTTAATGAAATGAACCGTAATTGTCATACTAACTTAGTTTCCTATGTTCATTGAACGGTTTTGAAAGCTTAGTAAGCTACCTTAAGGTTACCTGCATGATTTTTAGATACCTTTTTTTTACTTAGATAGTGAAATATGTGAAATTTGGATAGTCAGATACCGTGCTTGCTTTTCTGATTATTTTCCTACAGCCACGTAAGGAATAGGAGTGTATCTATATAGGCAGAAATCAAAAGGCAATGTTAATTACTTATATAAGTTCCCATTAAAATAGATGGACAAACTTCCGCCCCGACCCTTGCTCGAGCCAGCCCGCGCCGCTGAGCCTGTAGTCTTAAATTCGCTCCTTAATAATAATTCCAGTTCGATTCAGCCCGTCCCTAGCTGTCCTCTCCCCAGCGACGCCCTAAGCCGAGGCCCGTACCCCACAGGGGGTGCCCTTAGCGTGTAGTCGCTTAGTCTGTAAGTTTTTTATAAGCCCTGGCTGGAGGCTTTAATATTATTTTAAGGCCACCGCAGGCAAGCCCGGTTAAGCAGTCGACAACCTTATAGGTTGAACTGCGAGAAGCCACTCATAAAAAAAAAAAGAAAAAGATGGACAAACTTTTAGAAATCAATCCGACCACCAAAATAAGGACAATGGAAAAAATAATAAGAAAAACGCATTAGAGACAAGAAAAAAAAATCAGCTAACAAAAATACACGTCCATGTCTTTATTATCTCATAATTCTGAAACTACAAATGTGCACGTGACCACGTTAACTACCTTCCCGTTATGGATGTTTTAATTCTAGTGTGACGGCAATTTATTATTTTAGGACAAAATAAAATCAGTTTTTAATCAGTGTTTTGTTTTGCTTGGATACGACATACTGAACGCTGCGTTAAATTTGTCCATCTATTTTAATGGGGCTTATAGTACCTATATCTATTAACACATTTAGGTAATTTTATATACTTTACTGACATATACTAATCTCCATTGACGGACACATTCAGTTTTATGCAAACCAAATGTCATGGCCGTGTTCCAAGCCGAGTCAATGTTTAATAGAGACAACAATGAATCCGCTGTGACGTCATGTCCGGCCATCAGGGGTACCAACGTAACGCTAAGGCCTCGTTTACGGAGACGGCGCGGCGTCGCGCGTCGGGCGTTTTTTCCGTTTACAGACAGGCGGCGCGTGCAGCGGCCAGCTTCATCACATGCGCAAACACAAACATAGGGTAAAATACGTCGCTACGTTTTACCATGAACGGAAAATTGCAGGAATAGCTGGTCGCAACGTTGCGTTTGCCGCCGCCGCGATTAACGTCGCGTGGGACGTAGCGATGACATCCGCGGAGCTCGCCTGCATTTCAAGTAAACGTATGTGAAATGGCTTCTCCGTAAACGCTCTCAAATAACGCCATATGTTTGGATTTAGTGCAGGTCGCGTCGCCGAACGTAACGCGCGACGGTCCGCGTCTCCGTAAATGATCCCTAACAATTGTGGTGAGCGCCAAATAGTGTCGTCAAATACGATGACTGAATCCGTGTGGGGATTGAACAGCTGTTGTTTCATCTAATTAATTTGAAGTATCAATCGCGTAATACAAATATAACCCATTTTCTAAATTATAGGTATTCTATGGATAGGTCGATATTGCGTTGCGTTTGAGAATGGTAATGACGATCATTGACAAACTTATTTGTTAATGACATTCTAAACAGAAATAAAACTATAAAATCGTTCTAAGATCTATCGTGCTCCTGAACATTTTCAATACTGAAAAGTACCATACAAATGAATTGGGAACAATCTAACGAATTAGGTACCAGATAGACAAAATATCACGAACCAGCTGCCACTGACTGCTATTATTCAAGATCACCTGTCCTGCCAAGTTGGAAGCAAGCTGTCTCTGCTCAGCTACAAATATCCAGATTTTATGGATTCCAGTATGCCTGTCAATGTTACCTCCGGCTTCTGGAAAGGGAATATCATCACATCAGAAAGTGGATCGTAATACGTGGATATTTTTTTTTAATCTAACCCGACGTCCTAATCCAGGCCTCTGCTCATCATCGAAATCTGTTCAGTCGTTAAGGCTTCAATTATTAACAAACATCAAATTTTCACATTAAAAGTCCAGTAAATGAATTTCATTCACATAATTCATTTTCCTACGTCACCTCTACTAAACACATAGACAGCCCATAGACCACGCTAAACATTCCAAAGATAAGTCATTATGCAGTTTTATGTTAAAGTGTGAGTTGAACTGCGCATAGGTACGGGCAATTTTTTTCAGGAATTTTACTCGGCAACAATTTCTCCGACCTCCAGAATTCCAATTCCAACTGGAATGAAATGTAGGAATCATAGATCCTACATTTTCAATTATTATTAACTAGCTACCGCCCGCGGCTCCGCCCTCGTTAATTTCGAAAATTATCCCAAGGGAACATACTCGAGGGATAAAAACTCTCCTATGTCCTTTCCCGGGACTCAAATAATCGCTATACCAAATTTCATCAAGATTCGTCCAGCCGTTTGCACGTGAAGAAGTAACAAACATTTAGCCTTTATAATATTAGTGTGATAAATACGGCGATGTAGCTTAATTCAATTTTTACGGTTACAATAAATTTAACAATTACTCCTTTATCATTTAACTTATAGCCCCACCTGTTAAATTATTCCATATCTCTCTGTATGGTTTGGTGTTAACACGGGCAGATGTGTGGCTGGGGAATTTATAAAGCCACTTCTTTCTTATCACCACAATTGCGGGCGTTTTTAAATTTTTAACGTTCTAAAAGTGGTGATTCTCAGCCTAAGTTAAATAAATAAATCATATGAATTTTGAAAGTAAATTGAGATAAACATTGTCGTCATATCATTATATGTAAAAAAAAATTGAGATATTCACGTTGCCCTACCGCGTGGAACGCCATGAAAAGTAGGAGGTACCTTAAAATGAAAAGGTCAAGCTTGCGTTGTCGGAATTCTTAAACGATGACGTAACGACACCGGCACGCACCTGAGACCGTACCGGGGAGTGGAAGCTAGAGTGCCTTAGATCTTTGAGGAATGGTTGGTAAATCAGACTAATATTATAAACGCGAAAGTTTGTAAGTAGATATAGATGGATAGGTGGATTTATGTTACTCTTACACGCTAAAACTACTGAATGGATTTAGATAGAATTTGGCACAGAGGTAGATTATAGTCTGGAATAACACAGAGTATAATTTTTAACCCGGGAATATGTTCCCTTGGGATAATTTTTGACAAACACGCGGGCGGAGCCGCGGGCGGCAACGGTTGATAATCCTGTAAGACTCCTTGAATGTTGCGGAATTCGTTCGAAAGAGTCACCGCGGCCCTGGAACGCAAAGGGCTTTAGAAGGAACACGGATGGATTTTAGTCAGTAAAAGTCGGACACGCCCTTCCGCTCCACCCAGAGCGGAAGAAGTCATTTGATGATTTCCCATCCTTAAAAAAAAAAGACTCCTTGAATATCGGAGAGTTTTAACAAGATTAAATAAAAGGGTCGTCCCTACCACGCGTTAAGTGTGCGGCGTTTGTTTCGTTTTAATAATCATCATCATTATTAGCTTGATTCCAAGCTGCTGCCCACTGCTGGGTATGAGTCTCCTTTCCGTGTGTCCCCAATATGTTTCCCAGTTCAGTGAATTATATTGGGGATTTCGTTAAAATCGTATTTTTATTAACTTCGAACGAACCGACCATCCATGTGTCAGACAAGAGTGTTAGTTTTTGGGTTCCGTACCCAACCCACAGGGTAACCAACGGAACCCTATTACTAAGCCTCAGTTGTCCGTCCGTCCGTCCGTCTGTCTGTCAGCGGGCTGTATCTCAGGAACCATAATAGGTAGGCAGTTGTTTTCACAGAGCGTGTATTTTTGTTGGCGCTATAACAACAAATACTAAAAATTAAAAAAAATAATAAAATTAAAGGAGGCTCCAAGAAACGTGTTTTTTTTGGTTTATGGTACGGAACCCTTCGTGTGAGAGTCCGACTCGCACTTGGACCATTTTATTAATGTTTATTAGGAAACCCACGCCAGACCTGCCCGGTTTCCTCGACTTTGGCACATAAACTCATATAAAGTTCTAAGTTCAGACCGCGTGACTCAGCCTGTCCTGTGACGGTTTTGGGCATAAAGTTTTTCCGAATAGCTCATTCGCTGCCTACGCAATGGTGACGAATTTGTGACGTCATTCTGAAGATCCCTTTTTGTGACGCGGTAGGTCTGTGCTCTGAACATTTGGTTACTTCAATACCCGTGATTCAAGTAAAACCTAATGTCAGATCAGGCGTTTCTACGGAGTTCTACGTACCTACATGAATGGACCATCTTATTCGAAACGAAAAAACGCACAAACACTATTTAATACCTTAATTAATTATGATGAGATTTTATTGGGAATTCAACATTTAATTCTTTCAAGAAGATTTCTTAGGGTTGGAGCTGCCCTGCCAGGGTTGCGGAATTTGTTCGAAAGAGTCATCATGGCCCTAGAACGCAAAGGGCATTAGGAGAAACATGGATAGGTTTTAGTCAGTAAGAGTCTGACACTCTCTTCCGCTCCGCCTAGAGCTGAAGTCATTAGATGATTTCCCATCCTTAATCCTTCCATCCAAAAAAGAGTTGGAGCTGTCATACGGTGGTGATATTTTGGAAAAGAAAATCATCGCGCTCTGCCTCGCCCTTGGGGCGTAATGATTTCATTTTATTTTGCAAAATATCACCAGCTGACTTCAACAATTTACAACCGATGCCTTCTTGGCTGTATCCTAGCAACAAATGTTTAATACCAATACATCTGTTGCACTTACAGGTTGCGGTAAACTTGGACAGGTTCCAGCATTGTACCCATCATTCTAGATTATCGTAGTACAAATAAAATATCTTTAAGCAGGCAAATCCGTGAATATGTCAGCGTTGACACGAATCTCTTCTCTCGGCTGATATCCTGGTAGCGATGGCTGTCACTTGCGGGGAGGGTGAGGGGGTGAGGGTGGTGGTAAATAACAATATTAATCCGACAGGGTTAATATTGTTATTTACCCTGCCAATAAAAAAGGTTGGAGTAATACCCGATTTGATTGAAAATGTGACTCACAGATTTTTATATTTTACTATACTTATAACAATTAAGAACACCTATCTTTTGCCAAGTATGTGGGATCGCAGAAAAATCTCTTATTTTTAAAAGACATCCTTTGACACCACGAGTTCCAGGGGCATACGATCGGTGCATTTCCGCGAGAATTTCGGGTTTTAAGTTGGTTAACTCGAAGCCTAACTAAAAAGATCGTAATAAATAACAGTATCCTCCGCCCTAAAAACGATCGGCTTCATACCTACATTTTTTCGCATAAAAAAATTTAAATTATCACATGGATACACTTTAAAATCACACAATAAATAAATACAATAGAATTGGATATGGCATGTCAAATTAAACCAGCTCACAAATACATTGATTAAATCACAATTATAACAGTAGTCAGTAGTATGTCGAAAAACGTGGTATGAGATGTCAGTTTTGAGATAAATTAAATTATATTTTATTAATGATTTTATCAATTGATAAATACTATCTTAAAACTGAAAATATTTTTTCGCATTTTAAGTGTTCTGTGTGTGTTATGGAACTATCCATAGCTAAAGTTGTTCACAATAATAAGTACAACGACCCCTTTGCAGGTTTCCAATTATTTCAATAACACCCTATTTAGAATCCAAATTCACAGTCAAAAGCCGAACATACGCCACTCATTTGTAGCTGTAACCCCTTTCATATAGATGTAGATAACTCGTTGTAAGTTCTACCACCGAGTCAATGTCATTTGTGCGTACATTTGTAACGTAACATAAACACTTTGATGGCTCAGTTACTTTCAGTAATTACAGCGCGTGTGAACCCGCCGCTGGGAAATACACGCATTTATATGTGTTCTGTTCTGACACCTTTATCTGTTACGGGGTACTGGAGGACAATAGTTTTGTAAGTCATGTGCTGGCTTTGGGAGGGAAAAAGTCAAAAGAATCAAATGATGACCAAAGGTGGAAGGAAGGACCTAATTTATGTACATGGAAGACAGTTACAACATAAACAACAGACAGTTAAAACAAAATAAAAAATTATCTGCGTTTAAAAAAAAAAATGCTCATATCTTTGTTGAGGATTGAAGGAGTCGTTTTCCATTCCAAATTTGGGTTTTCAAAGTACCTTCTCAATAAAAATTGGGTTCCAATTCTAACCCAACAATTCGTTCAAAAGAAAGCTCAAACAGAAAGCTCCATTATAAACGTTATTAACATCCCGAAGCCGAAGCGGGAACATTTCAAAGTGGGTGCAAACCTTGCAGTTGACACGGACCAATACGGATCACGATCCGTTAGTGTTGGGCTGCACACGTCGGGGAGTGTTTACAGACTCGGGCGGCGCACGCATACTAACCTGTTGTGCGAGTATCGACCGGGCGGACCGGGGCGAGGCAGTCTCGGCCGAACTGTTCCCGCCGGAGGCCGTGCCGCGCTAGTGTCCCGTGCCCAGTGCAGTTCTTGTGCCCGATATCGACATGCAGTTGCCGGTAACGTGCCGGCCGCAGTAAGACAAACGCTTCAGGTAAATATTTCTTGCTTTTTATTTAACAGTATTTCAGGGTTCATGTTTTGTTTGAGTTAGACTTGGTACGTTAATTGAGGCAGGTCCTGATTTTCAGGTGTGAGTTTCAAGGTTTTTTTTTTAATAAACACCGCTTTTAAGTAAGGAGTAAATACGACTCTATTATGAGGAAAATCTTCAGTGAAAATTCTTGGTAAAGAGGGAATAATAGAAAACGACTTTCCTCAAATCGACAACGTTTTTGCGCGTCAGCGTCCGAATTTTACTTCGCAGTTTTAAAAGGACGTGTTTTACTATGCACTAGACAGTTCATATTTCATTTAAACTTCTTTTGTGCTTACTACATATGTAGATACTAATGTTTGACTCCATAATTAATTACTTCGAGACGACATCGTAGAGCGTCATTAACCGCTGAAAACTTAAAAGCTCAACTTTCCAAATAGATCTAAAGACTCACTTTCAACTTCAATCGTTCGTATGTTTGATTAAAATGAATTCCAAAACCGTCGAAATCCTTTTGTTGGCCGCCGAACTAACGTCGCAAAAGAAAAACACTTTCCATTAGGAAAGGAGCGTTCCTTTGTTAGATCGTCCTAGATCAGTCGCTGTCAGACTAGGCACGCCTCCCGGCGGTTCCCGATGACTCACAGATTTACGAGCCCCGTGTGATTAGCAGTTACTGGTGTTTTATTATATTTTGACGCAGAACATCATCGCGGCTTCGCATACCGCGGCCACGAATATGCGAAGTCTGTTTTGTAAACTGCTTATAAAATAACAATCGATGTTTTTGATTAGGATCCAGTTAGAGTTCACTGGTCGAGACTGTTACTGTAGGTCAGAAAACAGACAAACAAAGAGTAATAACTGTACCTACTTTATCATACCAGCCGAAATACGTCCACTGCTGGAAATAGACCTCCCCAAATAGGGGGTTTGCCATAATCGCCACGCTTGGCAAGTGGGTTGGCGATCGCAGTGCAGCTGTTGCAATGTACAGAGAATGCTGCTGCCCATTCTCTGGTAAGTCGCCTCTTACAACACCAACGGGAAGTGATGGGACCTACTTACACAATATTTAATGATCATATTTTATCTCGGTCCCTGAAAACCAATCCATCACAGCCAAACGTAAATCAAAGTTAGAAAATTGATAAAATTATATCGTAAAGTATTGTCTACGTGATGCAATACAAATAGTCCTGCGGCAACCGCGCCTGCGTTGTGCAACAGGGCTCACGGTGAACTAAGACCTTTACGATGAATCATATTATGCGCAGTACAGGTTTTCAATCAATTTCATCACCCACAGTTGTGTATCTTCTCTCGTTTATTGAAGCTTGCGGTAAAAGTGCTAAATGATTATGAAAAAGGTCTGCCTGGAAAAGGGACCTTGTCACCTTAATTTGATATTTACAGTCAAACAAAATAGGAGCGGGAACTCATGCCTTTCTACTAATAAATCCTACATAAAATAATGAATCACAACAATTTCTGTCAGTAAGGTAGTTTTATCATAGTATCCCATGGAACTTTCCTGCGTCAGCTTCTCATACAGGAAGAAAGTAAATTAAATAGGTCACTCTACCCTTGTTCACTGCGTGTTAGTAAAATCATCGGAGAAAGTCTAGATGTTTATCTCAAGATCTTGTCATCGTCGTCATCATATGCGGAGTTTTTCAATACGGCTGCCGATTAAGGCTCCCCTCCCTTTAAGACCATTCTTTAACTAGTCCTTGGCCCAAAGCATCCTTGAGCCAGATGGGTATGTGGCTCAAGGAGCCTATACAGAATGAATGACAGAAACTACTAGATACAATTAAAAGTTGTAATTATACATGCTTGTTTTTGATATCTCAAAATGGTGGCTGTAATAAAGGGGCCTGTTATCTTCTGAGGTACCAAGGGACCATAAAAGACAGGAGCCTTTCTTTTGAAAGTTTAAGTTCAACGATCAATACGTACGTATTCCTTCAGAACTCTTATCTACCTATCTATCCTGCTTGTATTTAACTGGTTAAGTTAAATTGCACTGACGCAGTTACTGTCAGGTTGTTAGCTCGCCTTTGTGTTACGGTTAAGTAGATAACTTCAACCACTAACTACTGTTTTGACCATAGACGGATAATAATACTCGTGGAGTTAAAGCAGCATTAATTAAGTTTTACCCTGTTGATAAGGGTTTAAAGTGGAAATGCACTTGGTCATTAAGGTAAGGCTAGCGTGCACCTCTGTATTAACATCATCTACATTATTAACCTACCTATGTATATTCGAAGTTACGAGTCACTTCATAGTGGTTACTTAATGCGGTTTTCTCTGTGTCTTGCCAAACATTTAATGCCGCAAACTACAGAATTTCATCATAAATGCATTTAATTATGAATTTATTTTTGCATATCATCTGTTCAA
Organism: Mamestra brassicae; assembly: GCA_905163435.1. Taxonomy (NCBI): domain Eukaryota; kingdom Metazoa; phylum Arthropoda; class Insecta; order Lepidoptera; family Noctuidae; genus Mamestra; species Mamestra brassicae. The sequence goes on along the minus strand of LR990997.1, from coordinate 18,648,790 downwards.
TTCTGCAAGGCTCTAAAACAATATTGTCATCATTTTTCACTGTCGAAGGCTTCAAACTGCAACCGACAGTGATAAATTTTGATTAATAACGCGAACTTACAATTGAAACAGGGCATCGAGTAAAAAGAGATCTAATCAAATCAGTACAATTTCCGGCGCCAATCAATTACCGTCTAATTGAGTGCTCGGCAACATTTGCCGCAAAAATAAAACAACTTGATTCGCTGATTCGATTTCCCGTAACATGAATAACAGAGTATTTGCGAAGACAAGTATAAACACAGTTGTTGACAGCATTTTGAGTCTACAATCTTTTGGAATCACTTCCGAGAAAGGGAGATAGTCATTTACATGTTTCTTATGACGGTATTTGTAAGGATTTACAGGTGTTATAATATTTTTCAATGGACGTGATATGTTTCACGTATTATGGGAGGTGTTGTCTTATTATATAGATTGATTTCGAATTTTTTCAATCAATAAATATAAAATTCTGCCGTTTCTGAGTGACTGACAGACAACGCACAGCCGAAACTACTGATCGTAGAAAGCTGGAGTTTTGAATGAAGGTACCTTGGGAAGTGTAGGGGAGCACTGAGGTTTTCCCGAAATTCTTACAGGAACGGGAAATGTGCGTACGAAGTCGCCGGCAAAACTAGTTAATAATAAAATTCACCCATTCTAGACTATTTCACTATTTTTTTCCGTATCTAAGGACCAAAATAGTAGGTACTTTGAAATTCCTTGTAATATTAATTTTCAATGCAATATTGACTAATGTCGCCAAACTCGTTGCCGAGTCGACTTTATCTAGCTAGGCTGTCATCCTTACGCTGACAAGAAGACTGATGGCAGGTGCTGTTTATAGCTATAGCAACATCTTTCTGAAACCCAGTTTCTGGAACGAAGATAATTCCAAAATTCAAATGACAAATTGTCATTAGCTGCTATGTTTGACTATGTCAATACTTAATAGCCAATCGCTGCAAATGAATTGACTTTAATTTTTGACGCATCGATAATTTACTTTAACAAACCGCGTGAACCTGAGTCACTTAAAATCCCAAAACATAAATTCATCGAAAACAAAAAGCTTAAAATGTAAACATGACTAATACAGTAATACTTCAATGGTTCTCGGAAACGCAAGCTTAATGATACATATCCTCTCCTTCATCGGACTTACAAAATATTGTGTTTAACACTACAAAATAACAAATTTCCTTTATTATTGCTTTTCTTAACAAGAAATAATTAAGTAGTCAGAAATTCAGACTGACTCGTTGGTCTAATGGTCGCAAGAGTTACTGCTGAACATGATGTCCTGGGTTCGTTCCCCGGTGCGGGCAGTGTTATTCTATTTGGAATATCTCAGTAGCAACCCGGAGTCTGATGTTGTGCCACAGTGTAAGTAAATCATGGCAACAGTGTCACCCCTGATTTTATGGGGCTACATACAACTGGTGAAATTTAGGTGTACTGTGGATACCCTTTGGGGTTCCGATTCCGGCTTGATAAGGAGAGATGCAAATAATGTATATTCTTTTGATTCTTTCTGATTTCGTTGCAGGATCCAAGACAGTAGAATCGTTTCCTATAGTGTTTTTAGGGTAGAGATTAGGAATAGTTTGGCGCGCTTCACCCAAATAAAAATACTTCGAGAAATACAGTAGCAATGTTATCTATGTTACGTAGTTAGAGCTCGTGACAATCTGAAAAGAACCAGACCATTGAACGGATTAGGGACATGGTGTAATGGCTCATTTACATAATTATATTACATGAGAAGACAGATTGGAGCTAGAGGCGCCATGTTGTCGCATTGTCTATAAGATGGCTTGGCAGTAACGTCTGCCATGACTGCTTTCTAATGACTAAGAAAAATATTAGGAGGAAAATATTTATTAGGTTAAGGATATGACATAATGTCTGGAGAGAAAATGTCTTTTAAGGGAGAAATAGCCAGAAAGATAGAAATAACTAGATTGTAGAGGATAAGAGACTTCGTTTTTGTAAAGGTATAAGTTTTTTCTGTCTTGAGCCACTCTCTGATAAAAGTTGCGTCATAATATAATATTCTAATTTTATTTCATTTTAAGCTACAGAGGACTAGCCGACCTTTTCTGAAAAATCTCATCGTGAAAACATGGAGTGAGCTAAAAGTGAACTGTCAATCCTTCTCATGCCAGGGATCGACAGCTCACTTATAGTCCACTTCACCTTAGTTTTTATCGTGAGGTATTTACAAAAAAGCACTACAGTTCTTATTGAAGGACTGCGGTTAATCTTGCAATCACCGTCTGGGCCTTGGGACGCGATGTCGCCTGCCAACACAGTTGTTGACATAAAATATGACCTAAAACTAAATCGCTACGTTTCTACGTTATGTTGTCAACATAATACTAATACACATTATGTAATATTATGCAATTTGAACTTTGCCCAATTCACGAGTCAAGGGTGTCAAAATGCGGTAATCCCATTTATCAGCAGGCTCGTCCAATCTACAGCCGGTCTTTAGTTCGTATAGAGGCGAACTAATCCCGCTTTTTGCGGACTTATCGCGGGGAGTGATTACCGAGTGACGCTAATGTGGCTCGTTCCGGGATTTAGCTGTTAGATAGTGATCTTCACATGTTTTATGAGGAAAATAACATGTTTGATTTTGACAGAATATTGTGCTTGTATGATGTCGAACAATATTTTGCTTGGATTCTGATTTTGTAGGCCAGTTAACCTTGGTTAAACTGCAATTCTGGGGTATAAACTATTATACTAACTCATTTCTAGTTGTTCCATGTCGGGTTGAAACCTGTACAAAACCATTTGAAAAAAACCCAATACGGTATAGTAGGAAAAAAAAAGTGGGATTCAAAAAACGTTGAACGGCACCTTAAAAGAAAAGTCTGAAACATCATATCAGAATTAGTTATCATCAGCAGCCCTCCTATGACGTGCTAATGCCATCCAATTCGATGATGATTCGATTCGATGATGTAAAAGGGATAGTGCTATTCGCTATGTATAGCTTCTTCCCGTCTTAGAGCGGAATCATGATCGTTTTAAGACTTCATAGTAGGGCCTCAGAACCTACAAAATCTTTACCATTAAGATAAGTGGTAGTATTTCATAGAAACGACCTTGCCAGTTCCCATATCCCTCTCAGACACCATAGACACCCTTACCGTCTGGCTAGCCATCGTTCCGACTCGCCGCGCCATTACCGCCGTCTGACATCGACAGACTTGAAGGTCGTCCATCATTATGACATAACACTCACCGTATGGACATGATTACCGCTATTAAGGTTTCAGGGAACTTTATGACTTGTGGTACTACCGGGATCTGGTCTTTCTATCAGGAACTGTTCAATATGAATAGTGCATAAGGTAGCTATTTACTTATGTGCACACAATACATTTTTCAATTTCCAGTGCCCGAAAATTCTAACCAGTCTATATCAATTTAATTGTCTATCTCGGAAAGTCTTCATCAGATATTTACGAAATTTCAATGGGACCATTTCGGAATGAACTTCTTTTGAACAAAAAAAGAATTTTGCTAATCCGTCTATATTTGAAGAAGTTGTGCCCAAACATACATAAAAAATCAACTAAGTGCGAGTCGGTCTCGCGCACGAAGGGTTCCGTACCATTATCTATAAAACAGCTAAAAAACACGTTTGTTGTATGTGAGATCCCTTAAATATTTATTTTAATCTGTTTTTTAGTATTTGTTGTTATAGCGGCAACAAAAATACATCATCTGTGAAAATTTCAACTGTCTAACTATCACGGTTCATGAGATACAGCCTGGTGACAGACGGAAAGACGGACAGCGAAGTCTTAGTAATACTCAAAGGGTACGGGGGTAAAGGGAACCCTAAAAATATTAACACTCGAATTGATAAACCTCCTCCATTCTTGAAATCGGTTGAAAATAAAAGTCTTTTTCTAGTGAGCGAAATATTTAACAGCTTTTGACAACAATTAATGTGTGCCACTAACAACCAACAATCAATTTAAATTAAAACGCTTCAATCATCAAAAGTGATTAAGATTTGTTCTTCTTGACCATACACAATTATGTGAAACATCTAATTATAAGCAGTATTCGATCTACCAACTTAATTCAGCTTGTTATCAATCATCACGCAGCTTTTCAGAAAAGTGACTTTTTATGTATCAAGTCAACAATAATCGAGTTATGAATAGTAGCGAAATAATTAGACAAATCGTTTTATGATCTGATAAAGTCGGTGTTGAAATAACAAATAGATCCTAAACGGTACAAAACTTTATGAATACTTCCACTAACTAATGAGCCTCACCTTGAAGTAAAAACGTAGAAATATTTTCATGAACTGAAACTTAAAATAGTAACACTACTGAACTGTAAACCTACAGGCAATAGTGTTTAACCACACGAGGTTATAAATAAAATTAGTTTAATTACATTTCTTTCAGTACTTTAATAATAAATCGTTCTGCTGTTTAATGAGTCAAAGTTTGTTTATTTTTCATGAATTTATGAATGGACTTCATTTATTTATTGTAACAGTTCAGTATTTTAATAGTATTTCTAAACATTGAAGGTTTTTTGACAAAGCCACTTGGGAAGTTGCGGAGTCTCCTACAAGCATGACCTTGCTTTAAGTTGCACTAGTGTTAATTCAAATTAGCTTTTCTCTCTTTAGCTTTTTCCAACTGTTTGCTTTTGTGGCCTCAAAAACCATGAATTGTTACGTGATAAAATGTACACCATAGTACTCAGCAAAAGTGTATCTTACAATATGTATTTGTGGTCGGATCAATACTTACAAGAGATTGTCTTTTAGGTTTTTAAAACAACTTAAGCATGTTAAAGTTAGTTATTTTGTCTTTCTAATGCATAACTAGCTGCTACCCCCGGCTCCGCCCGCGTTGAATTGGTGGAAAGTACTTTTAAAAAATATAGCCTGTGTTACTCTGATATATACAACATTTTGTTCAGTAGTTTTTGTGTGAAAGAGTAACAAACATCAATTTATACATCCTCACAAACTTTCACATTCTCACTTTTACATTTGCCTATAATATATATGTCACGGGAAAATTGCAAACGCCGTAAGATTGTAAAATATCGCGTGAAATTATAACTATTTTTCTTAATAAGACACGGATATATTGGAAACTATTGAATTTGGATGGGATTTATTCTATACAAAAAAACATGAATTGTTTTGCTATAAAATGTACCCCATAATACTCAGCAAAATTGTATCTTTCAATATGTATTTGTGGTCGGATCAATACTTACAAGAGATTGTCTTTTGGGTTTTTATAAACAAGCATTTTTTCTTTTATATTATATTCGTTTAGATAATCAGAATACACATATATAAAAATCTTTACAGTACAAAGATTCCCTTACAAAATTAAATTACACAACGAATTGTTATCCACCCGATCGATTCAGACCCCAACTTATTCCACAAGGGTGCTACGGCGTAGCGGCGTCGTAACGGGTGGTTACGACGCGTAGTGCTATCTTTCGTAGCCTGCTTTTATAACCTTTCGACTGGCATTTAAGCTCCAGTATTCTGTTATATTGAGGAAGCTTCAAACAATTTCTGAGCTTATAAAAGCCTATTGTTCTAGACTTATATCAGCGGTACGTTTAGCCTTCATGGGCTAGAAATATTATATCAAAATTTTTGGGAACTTAAGAATTTTTGGTGTCCTTCGATTTTCCATCTAAAATTTTTCATTAGCAGACCGGAGTCTGAATTTGGGCCCGTTTGATGGCATTAACCTCCTATCTATTACCTACATGGCCCATGGGAGTTAAAAATAACAGGCAAAATGTGTGTTTACGATAAATACACCCCTGCCTAACCCTTCGGAGAATATCTACGTGTCTGAGTTTTTTTTTTTATTGTGACCAAAGTGCTAACTAAATCTACAAGAGTACTCAAGTTTAAGACTTAAATTCTAATTCCAACAAACACACGAACGTTCTGGCTCTAAAATCTCCTGAATAAACAACGACGTCTCAACATGACCATTACCAAAACGTTACAATACTATTTCCTCGCAACATCGTCATAACTTCCACGCCAATCGGTCTGACATGTCATCCTACTTGCCATTCGCGTGGCATCGCCAGCTGATCCGTGGCAAAGTCAAAGTCAAAGTCAAAACGTTTATTTCAATTAGGCCATTAAACGGCACTTTTGAACGTCATCGTTTACAGTTCAGTAAAATAATAATGTTACATTAATAAAGTGACTCTACTGTCCATTCGGAAAGGTAGATTCTTATGGAGAAGAACGCACTATGAGGGTGACGCGGCGCCATCTTGGATATTATGCTAATGCACCGTTACTTGAATCAGTGGTAGTGGCGTGCTTACAAACGACAACACACAAAAAATCTACGCTACTGTGTAGAAATTAATTGCGACCCGCCACGGCTGCGCACGAGTGCACATTATGTATATATCGCAGCCAACTAGCTTTAATCAGCCGTTTCATTAAAAGCCTAGCCTTTCCATAGAACTACGTCGTATAATCAGCGACATAAGTGACATGGGGAAGTCATTAAATGATATTGAACCAAAGATGTCACATAGGTCGCTGAAAAATTAGCGCAGTTAAATGAAAAGGCTAGGTAACCTATGAACTGCTGATTAAGCTATTTGGCTGCGGAATATATAAACCGATCTCGTTTATGGCTATCTCGTGTTTTTAGTGAAAATCAGATTATATCCAAAGACTCTCATACATACTTTAAATATTTCAAATGTAGCTAACATTTGAAATATTGAAACTATGTATGAGAGTCTTTAGTTCCAGGCACACTCGTTTTGGATGTCATTGATAAATAGGAAAGGCAATTTTATAAGTATGGAGATAAAACACATGAACAGAGGGCCCAGCACGAATTGTTTGACGTATAATAACATAACAGTATCGTTAATGTACGCGAATTTTACTGTGATACTATTGTTCATATTTTTGTATGATACAAATTGTGCATGTCGCATTAAATTATACCAAAATACTATGGGGTTGTAGTTTTTTATCTAAACTATTTTTTCTTAATAAGACACGGATATATTGCAAACTATTGAATTTGGATGAGAATTATTCTATACAAAACGATTTTTTCATAATATATCGGAAATTATAATCTAATACAGATTTATTACAATTTTACGGAGTTTGCAGTTTTCCTGTAACATATATAAATAGGAAGATAATAAGACTTTAGTCAAGTTCTTACACAGTTAAAACAACCGCACTAGTGCGTTTATAAGTCCGCTTAATTTAAATACAAATGTAAATGCGATGCGGTCGGTAGCGTAATGCGTCAGCAATAAACACTCCGTACGGAAACGCCTGACACTTACATGTATTATGTATACATGTAAGTGTAATATATGTCTATGTACAAATACCTACGTGTAACTGGAAACATTAGAAATACGGCACGCCAAAACTAAATGTTATCCCGAATCTAGATTAAAGAAGAAACGCGGCTTAAATATGGCAATTTGTTTTGCTATCTATTAATAAAAAAGAAAAATTGCCTTTTAAAAATAAATCCCTATCAAAAATACTGAGTGTACAGTAAAATAGTTACCTCAAAATATTATTATTTTAGCAACATTTTGAGTTCGTGACGTACCGCTATTAATTGAAAAGCGGAGCATGTGATCAATTGTATGATATGGCCACGACATAATTTTGTGAGTATTACGTTTGTACGCTCTGGTTCATTTTAAATGATGAAAATAATATTTTCGTACATTCGACAACTTTTTTTGTCGCGTGTTAGAGGAAAAAATATAATACAGTATTTTCGGATTATTTTTAGTACTAGTTTTGTTAAAGATTTGGTTTGTTTGCGTTACAATTATTTCCATGTAAAAATATTTAATTGATGTAAATAAATTGACAGCTGATAAGTTTTTTGATGTGCATTTAAAAATAAGTCATAAAGCTATAGAAATAAAAGACTTTTAAGACTATTATAGTAGGTAATTTTATCCTGTCACTGGCAACCCACCCCGGCTCCGCACGGGTCCTAATTGTATACACGAACCTTCCACGGGTAAGCGAAAACCATTTCAAAACCCGTGGGAGGTCTAGAAGAAGTATAGTGGAGACACAGACAGAGCCATACAGCGATCTTGTAATGATTAGTAAGAGATCAGAGATTAAAATTTAGATATTCAATCATTAGAATCTTTAAACGCAGTGGTTGTACCCACTTCGTCATAGTTTCACTTTAGCTTGAATAAAAAACCTACTAGCATTAATTATAAAATGCCTAATTTATTGTTCGTTTTTCCTCACCCTGTGCACGCGTGTGTAGCTGTCTCAATGTTAACACAGTTAATTAACTCATATTTATGCTTCTGCTTTGACAGCGTCATTAATATTTATTTGATACAATTTTCATATAAATATTCCCGTGAGGTCATTATAATTTGTCTGCATTTTCCATCTTTGATAATATTAATTATGTGAAATGTTTTTAAGGTTTAGTGTTTTATGAGTACAGATTCGATTTAAAATAAGTAGCGAGGTTAAGATTTTAAAATAAAAGCAATTCAGAAGATTTTCAACTCCTTTTTACTGAATAACGAAGTATGACGGTTCCAGAAGATTTACTTACATGATAAATATTTATATCCTACACTGGTTCTGGATGTCAGAAAAAGAAAAATGATCCTTAGCTATGAATTAAAAAAAAAGAATCCAACAGAAAACCTATGGAAAAACCAAAAAAACATTAGTAGCACCCAATCCATAAAATCAATTACTTGCAAAATGTGAACAACGATATGTCCTATAAATTATAAATAACCAGGGCCCCATCAGTTACACGGGGCCATTATGATCGGAATCAGTGTCATTCGCGATGGGCGTGCAAACAGCGCGATGGGCCCGCTCGAGGGCTCTCCAAACAATTGATGTGCTACACTCTACGTTATCTGCACAGTGATACTCGATGGGAACTCTTCGTTTTTATGCAAGCCTAGTATTTATTTTGTGTGTATGGTAAAATGAGGTTTTTCGTTTCAAGTAATAACAGGTTACACAATATTTGGAATTGTTTATTTAGACAGCATTGGGCCTAACTTTTTTTCCCTTACTTTCTTTATGAATAAGGAAAGCATTGGCGTTTCTTTGTTGTGCGTAAATAAAAAGGCGAGTTTTTGTATTAAAATGGTGTCTTGTTAGCAGGTATATAAAAATAAGTAGGTATTAAGTTCCAATTGCCTAGGGATTGTCTGGAGCTTTACGTTTATATTGAATAAATCAATTTTTGTGACTATCAAAATATAAAAGTCCCTATCTAAAGCGACGTATGGTAGGTATCTAGTAAATAAAGAAAAGCTAACTTTCAACGACCCAATATATAAGAAACAGCTAAGTTTCTTTTTCAAGCGTATTCAACCAGTTGTTCATAAAAACTCATTTGAACGGCAATACAATATGAAACGTACCGGGCCCGCTGAATGTGTTACAACCGACACATTTCCGATCCACACGGTCGGACCACGCATGTTACGACCGCGCTTTATGACCGGTCGCGTTTGTCGGCCGTGTGTAATCGCTCTTATGTTTTGAGGACGATTTCACGCATTAGGTGACCTTCTTAGAGATTATCTGCTGTGAAGTTAACCGTTAGTTAAGCACGGTGAAGTGAGGTCATGGTTTAGAATTGACGGAAAATAAATGGCTTCCGAACCGTATGTGTGGTATCAGAAATCATTTATTTGCCAATAGTTTAGACAAATAAGATGCATTTTACCCGTCTTAAAAAAAGGAGGTTTATCAATGTTAATTAAAATATTAGGTATATTAGGTCAAACTTTTAGAAATCTTTCAGACCATCAAAATAATGGCAATGATAAAAAAGATTAAGAAAAACGCATTAGATACATTCAAGAAAAAAAAATCAGTAAACGAAAATACTCCAAAAATGTTAGCAATTTATTATTTAAGGTCAAAATTAAATCACTTTAATCAGTGTTTTTGCTTGGATATCTTTGGTTAGACGTACTGAACGCTGTGTTCAATTTTCATGGGACTGATCTATTTTCATATAAACGTTATAGATAAACAACTGTCTGGAAAAAAAACCATACATCCAAAAATGTCGTTTGTCTATGAGTTTGTATTACATATTTAGTAGCAACAAAGACCAATGCTAAAGGGCAGCTTGTTTTGACCTCTAACCTATGACTGTTAGGTATCCTACATTTACACTACTAAAAGTTTATTTTGGAATATCCCGAATAACTGGAATTTTCGCCTACACGCGAATAACAGCGAGTGGGAGAGACCGTTCGTGAAGCAATCACTCAAGTATCGTGTACATTACTAAATGCTGTAAATTGCGAGTAGTTGCTATTCGTTTGACATTTGATATACTCACCCAAAATAAATCTTTAGTTTTATTGTTCCAAATTATGTTGTATTGTATTTTTAGACATTGTCAGAAGCTAGAAAATATGACATCTTACCAATATGATGTTACTCAATTACTGTGGTAAACACATTGTATTAGAGTGGATCGACTTTATAGTAGTCTTAAAACGATCATGATTCCGCTCTAAGAGAGAGACGGAGCTATACATAGCGAATAGCACTATCCCTTTTACATCATCGGAATTGGATGGCATAGTAGGACACCTGAGGGCCTAGCACGAATGTTTTTACGTATGGTAACGTTACAGTATCGTTAACGTAGGTTAATTTTGAATATGAAAACCCATAGTATTTTGGTTAATTTTATAAGACATACACAATTTGTATCATACTAAAATATTAACATAGTATCTTATTCAAACATGTTGTCGTTACGTTACTATACGTCAAAAAAATTCATGCTAGGCTCTCAGATGGCATCCAATTAAAATACTGGTATTCAGCGGCAACCGGTTAGACTGGCGTGCCAACTTAATTCAGAAAGACTAAGCAGCATGATTGAAATAATTATTATATTGTTAATTAATTTTATAATGAACTAGCTGCGCCCCTCGGTTTTACCCGCGGTTTATCAGATACTCCGCGTGAATATCAAAAATGATCCCAAGGGAACATACTCCCGGGATAAAAATTATCTTATGTCCTTTCCCAGGACTCAAACAATGTCTATACCAAATTTCATCTAAATCGGTCCAGCCGTTTTCACGTGAAGAAGTAACAACCATACACACACACACTCACAAACTTTCGCCTTTATTATATTAGTGTGAAAGTGTGATTAGTGTGATTTACTATTGGAGGATTGTCCATGAACAGAACTAGAAGCTTGAACTATGTAAGCTATAACTTTTCGAACGATTATTTGGTGTTCTCACGGTTCAAGTCACTAAACCGTTAAATATGAAAGCGAAGGGACTCACAAAATACTGTCACCAAGTTCTGAAGTTTTTAGATAATAAATATTGAGAAACTTTGTCAAGTGTCTGTCACCTAATATTATAATCAGCCATTTCCAATTCAAAAGTTTGGTAACTTTGACCCAATATCTGCCAACTCCATTTTTATTTGATAACTTCATGAAGACTTAGCTCCTGCCGTGGTTCGCTTGGCCTGTCTCACAAAAAAATTTTTCGGAGTAAAAAGTAGCCATTGACTCTTAGCTTCCTTCTATCTATACTAATATTAAAAAGAGGAAAGATTTGTATTTATGTATGTAACGAATAAGCTTAAAAACTACTGGACCGATTTGAAAAATTCTTTCAGCAATGGATAGCTACATTATCAGCGAGTAACATAGGCTATATTTTATACCCGTACTCCCACGGGAATGAGAACTACGCGGGTGAAACCGCGTGACGTCCGCTAGTCTGTTAAAAAAAAATAATCGGATCAGGGATCACCCTACTATGTCGCCTTAAAACTATCATGATTCTGGTGTGGGAGGGAGACGGAGCTATAGGTACAAGACGCTTAGCACTATCCCTTTTTCACGATCATGATGCATTTGCACGTAAGGTGGAGACTGGACTTTTTAACGATTATTTTACTAGAAGGACCTAAAAAAAAGCAATTTTTTTTATCTAATTTCAATATCAGTTAGGTTATTCGAAAAGTTACCAGCGTATTGTAATTTCTAAACACTAAAATATCCTGTCAGTCAATTCTGTACACATGTCGAAGTGAAGGCTTGGGTGAAATGATCACGAGGTGAGCTGTCAATCCTTACAATCAAGATGTCACGTGATCACGGACTGAGCTGTCATTCCATGTTGATTATATGGATTGACAGCTCATCTCGTGATGACTTCACCCAAGCCTTCACTTCGATACGTTTATAGAATCGACCGGCTGTTCATAAGTATAATTAAGCTAGCAACACATTGGACAAACGTCGCACACTACGTAACAACACTTGACACTTGACAGCGACACCCGACACCGCTGACATTAATGTAATGGATTGTCGATAGTGTGTGTAGAGATAGTGTGTGCGGAGCCTTATATCGTTCACTAGCCAGTAAATTGTAGTTTATGGTAGTATAGGAATAGTTTGCTTTTTTTTATTTATTTGTTGATCGAAGAACTAAGAAATGTGTTGTTTGTTGTTTCGGGTAAATAGTAACAAGATATATTCTAATGTAATGAAATTGTGATATATCGATGTGTTTGTGTGGGTTCAGTGAGGGTATACCTACTGTGTTACTCAGTAAACGTCCAAATCTGCCGTGTGATTGACTGAAATACTGGAATTAATGAAAATTTTAGAGGAGAATCGTTTGCACCATTCCCTTCTCCTTGCATCGTTTCCCTAATGCTGGGAATGGTCACGTCATGATTTCAAAACCTTCTCTTTGATGATGTCCCAGTACATTCTTACTTTCAGTAATTGAAGTACTTCCTTTAACTTTTTTTTAATAGTAACGGTCATTTGAAACTCAGCCCTCTGTCTTTCGGCCAACAGACGTGGGCTTCTTATTAAACGTTTTCTTTCAATGGTATGTAAAGAATTTTCTTCAGACTTTTCCTGTAATCCATCGCTGGCTTAGTTCGCAATAAATCGGCGAGTGTATGGTTCGCTACAATGCGTTTGTTTGAGCTATCCGACACTAACCAGAGCCGCGCTAAATATACTCGCTGTAAGGGACGGAGCACATCTGCGCAAGAGAAGCGGAGTCTGCTGCGAGGCTTACTGTGTGGGTCGATGTAATTAGTGTTTAATGCACGTTAAGATGGCAACGTGAAGGCTCCCACAGACAGGTGAAATGCGACAAAGATACGGCTACACTTTTGCTTAGAAATTGTATCTGTAGAAGTAAATAAAAAAAAACATAATTCTATCGCTGTGGCATTATCGCTTCGCACCTGTCTTCAGGAGCCTTAAAATTTAATCTTACTATGCAAAGAATGTGTTGGCTTCAAAAAATATATCCTCCTTCTGGGGAAGTCGGGTGAAAGGGGGGCTCGTTCATCAGTGGGGGGTTTATTAGAATTGTTCCTAAATGACAAAGTGATTGTTTTCAAATATTTTCAAACAATAAATCATGTAGTAAATCATAACAAGTATATAGTCCTCTGGAGCGATTTCGGCCATTGCGGCCAATCTCAACGGAGACAAACCATCGGCGCGGGACATATGTATTATAGTGCAGGCGTGAGTGCACTCCCTCTTCTATCAATCTCGTATTCCCATGAGACGACAACCTGAAACGATCGGAGGGAGAACTGGTGCACACACACCAATGGCTTAACGTGCTTTCACGGAATATGAAGTATAAAAACTCGCATAAATCTATAAAGTAGTTTTGGTGTACCACTTTTCACCTTACTCAGACAGCTGTCATAAATACAGTGCAGAAACCGATAAATATTACTTAGACAGTCCTAACTTAGATAACTGGGCCAACTTACTGGTCTAGACTGCAGACCTTCATAAGTTATTCTAGACCTAATACTAACGTGAATGCTGTAACTAAAGGCGAATGCTGACATAATTAAAACCGTCTGCTCTAAAAGATCACTGCATTTACAGCAACTAAGCGTTGTCTGGTCTTGTGAAATGTTTAAGAAAACAAGAATAGAATATAATACTCTTTATTATGTACACCATATAAAAACAGAACGTAATCGTTAGTTAACGTCTTGGTAATATTTGGATTTTGAGAATTGCACTTGGTCCTTCTGATAGATCCTTTCCATAGATCAGGGAAGTTAATGTATACTTCCATACTTCTAAACTTAATATTATAAATGCCAAAGTTTTTATGTTTGTTTCTCAATCACGGCTGAAAGGATCTGTATGAAATTTGGCACAGAGGTAGATTATAGTCAGGAATAACACATAAAATAATTTTCATCCCGAGTATGTTCTCTTAGGGATAATTCGCGACATTATCACGGGTGGAGCCGCGGGCGGCAGTTACTAGCCAAATATTCCTGAGCACAAACTCCGCGACTCCCCGTGCTGGCGAGATGGTGAAAGAGGGCAAAGGCCTCCCGCCTCCTGCTTATTCTGAATTGTTTTCTCTATTAAAGTATGTTGTGCAGGATGAGGTCTTAGCCAAGAGGCACGCCGAATTGAGAGACACATCAACACACACAATATAATAATTCAGAATGAGTAGGCATCATTTAAACATATAAGTAAAAAATAATAACAAGTTTTTTTATAATAAGTAATTATTAAGTATATTTTAACAACATAATAATAAACTCTAATAAACAAATAATTATAGGTCCTCTCGTCGTCCTTAATTATCATGAACTATTAAAATTCGAACTCTTGAACCAAAACTTAAAATGAAAAAAACCTGTATCTACATTAACATAGACTATCAATATTATGGCCACCGTACCTAATAACCGTCATTAAAAAGATAACATTTAATTACTCAATAAAACAACTTTACACAAAACCAACTTTGACCCAGAAATCATGATACCAAACAATTTGATGTCATCGATCCATTTTTCGATAGAACTTGAGTGAATAATTTCAATATCAGCCAGGTCTGAATAGTTCTGGTCACGAGAGGGCGAGGTCTCTAGCTTAGTATTCATGGCACTCACAGAATTATTATAGAGGCTATCGCTTTTATTACCATTGTGCTAAATTCCGGTTATTACAGCTGGTTGCTTGCTCAATTATGTATGAAAGTGAATGCTTTGGATGCAACGAAGTTTGATGAAAGAAGTGTTCGTTTAAGTATTTGTAAATTTCAACCTTTAAATGGTCATGTGAAGAGGAGGGATGAAATGCACGTAACTAAAAGAGTTATGAATATAAATGTGGATGGATGGACAGGGAGAGGGAGGCCAAAGAAAAGATGGATGGATTGTGTTAGGAGTGATATGAAAGAAAAGAGAGTTAGTGATAGCGTGACGGTTGACAGGACAGAATGGAAGAAAAAAAACGTGTTGCGCCGACCTCAAGTAACATGGGATAAGGGCAGGGAGATGATGAAATTGAAACCCTTAAAGATTTAACTGTCGTCACGATAGTGTTATGCTTTCACTGAGGAAGTGACGCACATAAGTATCTGGAATACGTTTCCCCTTGACACGTTAAGCAAGCATTAAGAAAGATTTCCTTTAAGCGTCAAATCCGGAACCACTACTTCAAGTGCTTTGATATTCAGTTTGGTTTTCGTCATAATATCATGAGCTTGGCTGGTAAAGAATGTCTTGTTGCATTAAGTCCACACATTTGCCAATACTGTACAATATTTCATCAATATTACATAACTGTCTACAAAGCTCAATTTCTACCGACTCACGAATGTGATTTTTATCGTGATTACTTATAAATCGACTCGGAAATGCCAACTGCAAAATGATTAATGAAATCGTTTCAGGAAATCGATTAAAATTGTCGGCACTCACACTCACATTAATTTTGATTCAGTTTTGTCGGATTGAGTACTCTTTGATGAAAATTATTTAATTAAAACTTCTTCTGTTTCTTGTGTGTGGAATACAATAATGAATTAGTCTCACATTATAATTAATTCCATCCTAAATATTATAATTAATTTCATCCTATAATATAAGTACCTACATAATATGTCATGAAAATATTTGTTCTAGTATTCGAACCCGCAACACAGCATCAAACAATAGTCTCCCACAATTAGTCTCCCTGCACGTAATTCCGTGATGCCACGCTCTATATTTACATTGTTATTTCATCGTTAATGTCCAAGCCGTTTTATAGATCGTCCGTCTGTTTGTTTGTGCGCCTGCGCCGTATCGGCCGGCAGTCGGCGGCTGATTGCGATCCATTGGCAGATAGACCAAGGTTAAGTGTAATTAATTTCATTTTGAATGCGGATTTCAGCGAGATGAAAATGTAAGGAATCGTCGTTGTTTTTGTTTGTTTTGTGATGCAATTGGAAGATTTATTTATAAATGTATTATGATAAATGGGTACATGTGCTTTAATATTCCATGATCTTTCTGTTGATGGAGTAATCGCGCGTTAAAACGCTTATTTATTATTTTTATATGGATGGATTTTACATATCTATCGAGTTTCCTCCGTGCCTCGGAAAGCACGTTAAGTCTTTGGTCCCGGCTGTCAGTTGTAGATCTTTGGCAGTCGTTACGGATTGTCAGAAGCCAGTAAATCTGTCCCCAGTCTTGCCAAGAAGTACCGTGTTACCCAGTTAATGGGTTGTAGAGGTCTGGTAGGCAGCCGCTCCACTTGAAATACTGGTATTCAGCTAAATCCGGTTTGACTGGGAGCCGATAGTTGGGAAGAGGCTAGGCTGATGATATGGATGGATTTTATTAAACCGCATTTTGTAATTTCATCATTAGACTATTGCCTATCACATATTGCCACTACCTATCTTATTAATTAAAAGATCGTTAATGCATCGCTGCAACAAAAAATACGTACATTGAATTTAGACTCACATGTGCACACACATACATACACACACAAACATACACATAGAAACACACACACACAAGAGCGGAGCCTTCAGCTACAGGCATCTTCTATGCCTAAATGGAGACTGCTCGACATGCAATGTTAGCCAAATGATCTGAAATAAACTTATTATTATATTATTATTGAAGTATCACAAAACATTTGGAAAGCGCTGTTGTATGTTATAAAAAGCCACGAGACACCCACGCTATAAACTGTTCGTTCATTCATGAATAAAAATATGTAATTTGATGAAATCATAATGTATTACAAGCACATGCATCATGAAGGACGAATGTTCGACTGGCCTGTTGGTCGAGTGGTTAGTGACCCTGACTGCTTAACCGGAGGTCGTGGGTTCGATTCCCACCCAGGACAAATTTTTGTGTGATGAGCATGATCATTTGTTCTGTGTCTGGGTGTAATTTGTGTATAATATGTATGTATTTAGAAATATATAAGTATGTTTATCAGTTGCCTGGTTGCCATAGTACAGGCTCTGCCTAGTTTGGGATCGGATGACCGTGTGTGAGTTGTCCCAGGATATATTAATGTTACGATTACAGACACGTTACAGTAACGACAGGTTAATGCTACCGACCGTAACACAATATCATGCGATTTCATAACAGTTGGTCTAGTTTAAAGCTAAAGAAAATGAGGTCAACTTGCAGTACTGATTAACATTAAAATCGTAGACTTAGACTCATGGCAGGAGAGGGTTATGCTCGGATTCGCCCTGTGTGATCTAATCAGAAATGAAGTTACTGATCCCATGGCCCGAAGAATCGTCTAGCTTAAGTGGCAGTAGGTAGGCATATTGCTCACAGAACATTTATATAAACTTTATGTACAATAGTGGTACATGGGCGGACTTAATGCATCAAGGCAATCTCTACCAGTCAACCTCAACAACAACAAGTCGTCAACATTAAGTCGATCGGGCCGAAAGGTTTTGGACTGCCGACGTCGTATTGAAAGTTGTAACGATGGAAGGCCTTCGATGACCAGAAGGATCGCTGGATGCGATAAGCACAGCATTGGTCGATGCGGTGACGCTTTTTTTTTAAGTATGGCATATCATCAAATAACTTCTTCCGCTCTGGGTGGAGTGGAAGGGCGTGTCAGACTCTTACTGACTAAAACCCATCCGTTTTCCTTCGAAAGCCCTTTGCGTTTCAAACAACGGTGCGGTGACTCTTTCGAACAAATTCCGCAACCCTGGCAGGGATTTGGTGACGCTTGGGGGAATCCTATGTTTAGCAATGGACGTCCATTGAGAGACATTATGTAATTAAATAATTTCTGAATATAGTTACAGTGCATCGAAACTCCAACATAACTAAAACCTTTATCTGCAAGTTCCTCTCACATAGTCATGAGGATTGCTTGTAGACTGACTAGACTATCATAAATCTCAGATTTAGCGCAGTAGGTTTAAGATGGCAGCTTTGCATAATCTTTGCATATGGCTACTAAAATTAACTCCTTTAATCACCATCTAAAATTCGGACAGGAATGTTTGTCATAATCATAACCCGCCGACATGCTACGCATGATTGAATATTAGTACTATTTTGTACAAGCGTGTCTTCGTGAAAACTTATGTAGGTGAAGTGAGCCACACAGTTTTCACGGTGAGTTATTTACAGTTCACTCGTTCCATTTCTGACTAAACAAACAATCATTAGAAAGGCCAAGTGCTGGCTCATCAAACTCATTTCAAAACAACTCACCTTAAAAATTGTGACCTATTTAGTTCAAAACCAATTGCATAAATCAATACCAAAAAAATTGAGCATAATTTATCCAAAAGCAAAGTAATAAACCCGTTTATACTACACCTGCTTGGAAAGTACCTTGATACTTTATCAAATTTACGGTAGAAAGTACGTCATTGCATATCGAACAAATATGCGGGGAGAAAACGCATCTGAGCGGGAGAGAAAAGTGTATGAAAATCCATTTCTTACGTGGTTTTTCTTTTTTAATTTTGGGTAAGACTATGCGCCGGTAACCTAAATATCAAAAGCCAAAAAGTTTTTACAGTGAGTTTTTATCTCCAAGTTCGCAAAATGACACTGGCCACTAGCTGTGTGTTGGATGGTGTCGGGCTGGCAGTGCGACCCTGCGGCGGCAGGATAAACAATTTGAAAAAAGAACTTGTGAAAATTGCAGACGCCATTGGCGCCATTTCCAATTTGTGTGTTGTTTGAGGATTCAGTTTTAACTGCAACAATTTCAATATAAATTTCAATTAGTAAAGATTTCGTTTTTTATTTTCCTTGTAGGTGTAGTATAAAGCACTATGTATCACTCGAGAGAAACTGCGATTCCCGATCTTGGGTGTTTTAAAGCCCTCGCCTACGGCTCGGGCTTCAAACGACACCCTCGACGGTAATCGGTCACTTTCTCCTCTCGGTGAACAATGTACTATTGTATCTATAGTGATGTCTATTTCATATTAGAGGCAAGTACTTGGTAGAAAAATAAACTAATCGTAAAGTTTTGATTGTAAATCATGGGAGAGTCTGCGCCAGAGTGCAGTGACCCAGTTCCGGCAGCTGCTTAGGGTTGCCAGACGAGAATATAAAATTAAAACCGTTTTACTGGCACTTTAGCTAAATTTTGCTTGAAAAGCGGAATAATTGCTCGGCTGTAAAGTTTTATGATAATAGATGTATGTTTCGTTTGAAAATCGAAACTGCCGAGAATTATTTTTGCATTATTAAAGCTATATAATACTAGATGAATTTTACAAGTAAAACAAAGTAAATTCAATCGTCACGATTCATCGATTCAAATCATTGTATATAACTGTATCTTGACACAGTTATATACAATGATTTATAGCACACTTAAAATGAGACCTAAAACAACATCATAATTATTTATTCATTTTAAGGTGTAAAAGCCAGACGTAAGCACAAAGCGACTGAAATCAACCCTAATGATCCACTAACGAACACCGCGTTTTACCGGCGTATTACTGGCGTGGCGCGCGTTTTAGCAACGTGGCCGTAAATGCATGTGCAGCGTGTTACGACTCATTAGTGGTGGTAACGAGGCTGACCTGCTTGTGGCGGTGGATGTGGACCCTTTATTGTTTTAAAGATGTTTGCTGTCTGTATGTTCGTTAACATGGAGTTGACTGGTGCGATGTTTTTGGTATTTCGTGTCAATTTTATTTTTCGCATTTAGATGGTTATTTGAGAGTTTTACTAAAGACTGTGCAACTGTTTCGATTGTATTCGATTTTGACAATGGCGTAAATCAGGATTTTTTGTCGATCCTAGAAGAGGTGGCGAGACGATCGAGACGCCTAATGACTGGTTCAGTGTGGCTCGGGAAAAGAAAATAGAAAATCCAGTTTTTATAAAAAGGTGTTTTGTAACAGACGGATGTCAATAATGTATCTAGTTCTAAGACTTCCAAGCAATAAAGGTTTTAGTCGTCTTGTGCACTAAAAGTAGCGAAGCCAATTTATTTTTATTCTCAAAAACAGTTCTGAATGAACATTAGGAAATACAACTCTGAAAGGCTGGATTCGACATGTTACTTGCATTACGTATATTTGGCTCCATCCACGATCGGCAGTGGCTGTGAAAACGATCACTTGTAAAAGTTACGATAGCAGACGCGAGACGAGCCGAACGACCCACTTTACTAATCTTGTTTGGCGAATCTGTCCTAAAGTTTGCCAATAAGATATTTGAGATCGAGGGGAAACGATACCTCCAATTCAAATTAAAATAAAAACGGTTATTTTGTAAGTTTGTTACTTAAGCTTTGTTTCAGAAACACTGCTGAAACTTTGCTCAATAATATTTTCTTTTACCCTATCTACCCCTATCTACTACCCCGGAGGGAAATTGATATATTTTTCAAATAAATTATTTCCATTTGATTGTTGTTTAGTGAAAGATCAGTAATATTCTTATTAATTACTTGCTTTTGTCCGTGACTTCGTATGCTCATATCCCGTTTTTTCCCGCTCCCGTGGGAGTTTCCCGTTCCCGTATAGCCTATAGCATTCCTCATGAATGTTATCATATACTCAAATAATTTTCCAACAGAGATTAGCGCGTTCAAACAAACAAACAAACTCTTCAGCTTCATTTTATTAGTATAGAGTACCTGGATGACCGAGCCTTGCTCGTTTTTTTTTTGTTTTGGTAAAAGTTTTTAAAAAAATGACACCTATATAGATCGATTTACGTCCCCGAAACCCCCTGCATACTAAATTTCATGAAAATCGTGGGAGCCGTTTCCGAGATTCAGATTATAAGTATGTATATACAAGAATTGCTCGTTAAAAGGTATTAGATTGTGCACAAAAGTTAATGTACAATTGTTACTTTAGATCAGTTTCTGTACAAAGGCGAGCTTAACTCAGAATTCGGTTCTCTAAAAGCGAACCTCTATGCTACATAACTGGTACTTGTAGATATATGTATAATATAGAGCGATACGCAAATTATTTCAGCAAAAAAAATTGTCGCTGCATTCGTAAAAAAATTCTGTAGCCATTTTATAAAAAGTTTGTTAACCTTTTGCGTGTCTTAACAGATTTTTATCGTCCAATCCTGACCAAGCCCTTATGTGTAACTGTCCGACTTAAGACATTTGGAGCATTTTTTCTTATGTCGAACTGTGTAACTTAAGACACGCAAAAGGTTAACAGTGAATATGAAGAGTGCTCCACAATCTCGTGGGATGCTGCGGCGCGAGAGACGTGTCAACAGAGTATATGTCCATAGAGCGAGACACTGCACAAATATCGTTACTCTTTCACGGTTCTGTACATCGTGGGAAAAGTGCTCATAGTGCTTGTTGAAAGTCGCTGCATGTCTTAGGTTTGGAATATTAAGTTATAAATTACATTACATAGAACTCAAAGGTAGAACAAAATAAAGAAAATAACTACATGCAGTTTTCTGTTTTTTGCATTTAGACCTCTAAATATTGCATTTAGAGGTCTAAATTGATTGTTTCCAATCCATCAGAATTGATTGTTTTAATTGTGGCTAGTTTTAGATATTCATCGTCCAACATTTTCAACCGACTTCCAAAAGAAGGAGGTTATCAATTCGACTGTTTTTTTAGGTAGATAAAAACAACTGTTTGTTGTACTAGTTAAATCGTACTGCGTACGGAGAATTAGATCCCACGTGGAAACTGGAATGGTCAGGTTCGTGTCTGAGAACTAGCGTGCATCTTATATGACTACATGTATGAGCTTAAACATAGCCAAAGATGAATTACAATTTCAAAGAAGTACTTTGGTTTAGTTTCTTTTTACCATAATGGTAACAAAAGCATGAGTATAAGGAGGTATGTATGAAACCACTCCATCATTAGCTTCACGCATCAAGCCTGTCTGCTCGTCATAATCGGCACTTAGCAAGGTATCATAGAACAATGCGCACAAACATTCGACTGGGGGCGACTGATAAGCGATGTTCAAACAAGCCCTTCGGTACGCTACGGCAATATTCGTGGTGAGTCTTTTGTTACGCCCTGCAGTTTGCTCGTAACGCTGGGGATGTTGTTCAAATGTGCCTGTTTAGGGTCATATCAGATTAGATACTGTTGCCATCGGCGGTTATGCGCCTAAATTGCAGAATCATGCTGTGTCGGTTCGCGAGAGCATATAGGTACCCTCGCGTTTCAGCGATTGTTTTGTTCCTGTATCGCGTTTTGGTGACTGCGGCGCCGACGATTCTTTTAACCAATCGCTTTATCGAGCTTGTAAAAAGCGGCGAGATCTGATTATATACCGATGCTGAAAGTAGCATATCTTCAAATAACTATATATAGTGTGCTAAGTGTGTAGGAGATTAGTATTTGGTAAAAATCTTATATACTCATTACGAATATATTATAACGAGAACGTAAGTAGCTATACCAATACAAATTAATTCGCAGTTAAACATCAAATAAGATTTCGGGCGAGTGTGTCATAAATTGTTTTTTATAAAACTATTTCAAGCATGTTAATTAACGTTATGAACGAGCCGTAAAATGTTCAGCAATCGACATACTTAGCTGAAAATAACTGAATTTTATAATTAAGAAACACGCTTGCCAAGAGCACCGTCTTTGCTTGCAAAATGAAAGGAGTTTTTCGTAAACTTTTTGCATTTTCCGGGACAGAATTTTCTTTGATCCTGGTACTGCAAAATGAGAAAAATGCTATGTCAGTAAGCTATTTTTTGCTGCTGCAAGATTGTCGTAAATATATACTCGTATACTGTAGATTAAAATTATAGTGAAATCTGCGTTTTGTGATATACTTCATTGAAGCAGTGAAACTCGCTACAAAACTTGCTAGCGAATTACATCATTGCATGAACTACCAAGAAATATCTAATAACTGTAAAGATTTATTTACATGCTATTATTCAGTGATTAGCTCAATGGAATAAAAAAACAGACGAACAAGCAAACAAGCACGGCATTAAGTTCTCCTCTGTACATTTGTGAGCATGAAGTATTAAATAAATAAATAAATGAATTCCTTTATCGGGGCGAACCTAATGAGACCAATCTGGAGCGAATGATTTCTAACAAAATTGATCTTCTACATAGTTCCAAAAGCCGGCTGACTTCCCACACGACATAACTAAAGACAAACAACCACAAATTCGTCCGTCCATTGTGTAATAAAGAGTACAGATCGGCTCGGGTGATTTACGACAACTACACGTCAACAAACTGGAAATAGCTCGTTAAAGCGCACCGATCCGCTTGCGCAAAGGGGCGGTGCGTCACGCAAGTAAAGTTAGTCCCTTTTCATACCACACGGCGCAATTACCCCAAACTTGACAACTTCATCATCATCACCGTCACTTCAGCCGAAAGCCGTTCACTACTGGACATAGGCCTCGCCCAAGTTTCGCCACATCGACCGGTCCTGTGTGTCCAGCGGATTTCTGCGGCCTTCATTAGGGCACTGGTCCTCCTTGGCCTTCAAATGCTTCGCACTCTTCGGGTGATCGCCACTGTTTATTGTGGCATTCAAGTTTAAACACATTTTATAAACCATCGTCATCATCGAGATGGTCATCGTCATTCAGCTAAAACACATTCACAGCTGGACATGGGCCTCCCCAAACATCGCCACAACGACTGATCTTTTGCTTACCGCATCCAACGTATTCCCGCCTTTACCGCCGGCTGTCAAACCTCAAACTGTTCTGATTGGTTGCCTTGACAAATGTGAATGGGTCTCATAAACACAACACGTTACCAGTTCAAATAGCTCTCGTGTTTGTACTGTAGCCAAAAATACTCGGTCGCACGTGTCTCGCGATATCGCGCGATGCCGTGCGACACATGTCTCAAAGCCCTCGTTTGACAAGGGACGCACTGTGACAATAGTCGCGGTATTTACAGACTTACGCGGCGATTAGGAGGTCATGGGTCCCAATGAACCCTTCGGCCTTTAGTGGGAACTTGGACAAACAATTATACTTGTATGTTAATTGTTGTAATGTACGTTCAGTATAGTTAAGTGGGATTAGTGGGATTGGTTTGTTATGTAAATGGTGTCAACGAAGTAAAGTACCGGCTTATTATTTTCAGATGGTTTCCGGTTTTAGAAATGTACATATAGTAGTTTATTAATTAAATGTACTAGCTTGACCTGTCCCATTGCTGGGCAAAGGCCTCTTCTCACACAGAAGGTACAAGCTTTAATCACCACGCTTGCTCCAGGCGGGGTGGTGATTTCTGACTTACATTAGTCCAGGTGTCCTCACGATGTTTTCCGTCACCCTCATCATGTGCCAAGCCTTTTTCCAACTATGTTGGGGTCGGCTTCCAGTCAAACCGGATTTAGCTGAAAATATTTTACGTGGAACGGCTGCCTACCAGACCTCCACAACCCAATTCTTGGCAAGACAGGTGTCAGATTTTCTGGCTTCTGACTATCCGTAACGACTGCCAAAGATCTACAAATGACAGCCGGGACCAACGGCTTAACGTGCTTTCCAAGGCACGAAGGAGTGTCGGTACGTTAAGATGGTCACCCATCCACAGACCAACCTCGGCAAGCGTTGCTTAACCTTGAAGATCAACCCGTGCGGCTGTTATTATTTAGCCAAGAACTCCTCCGTCCTCTTTCCGTCACCGATGTCAGATTTATTTATTAATGCCTTTCCAAAGCATATCACAGTATGCTATGATTGCATGAACCTTGCTGTCTAGTTCTACTTAACACCCGATATTCCCACAATCCATTACTCATCCACCAGTTACCATTCAATAAAACGTTTATTTGAACGTACTCGCAGTACATTACAGGCTCCGTTCTAAACCACTCCGTTTTGATCGTACTCCCGCGTCGATGGAAACGATTTGACGCTGATTCATCGCGTCGTATTCATGTCGTAGTAGACAGAAGGGTATTTTTGATCGATCACACGAGTAACTGATTAGTGCTCGGTATTGCGTGCTGGTATTTCTCTTGCCGATCATTCATGGTATGACAAGCAATTAAAAGCGTTGGCAGATAAGTATATTTTATTCTAGTTTTTTTTTTAATTAGGTAAACCTCTTACTTCACAGGTACAGTCGAAGGTCAAAAGTGCAGTCGCACTGTACCATCTCAACTATAGATTAAATAAGTTGTGAACGAATTAATCTCCCACAGTGAAATTTGAGGCACGTTAGCTTTGATGACGTGCGACTGCACCCTTGACCCTTGACTGAACAAACAATCCATATCACACTAATATTATAAAAGCGAAAATTTGTGAGTGCGTGTGTGTATGTTTGTTACCTCTTCACGCTTAAACCGCTGAACCAATTTAGATGAAATTTGGTATATATAGTTTGAGTCCCGGAAAAGGACATAGGATATATAGGAGTTTTTATCCCGGGAGT
Organism: Mamestra brassicae; assembly: GCA_905163435.1. Lineage (NCBI taxonomy): Eukaryota > Metazoa > Arthropoda > Insecta > Lepidoptera > Noctuidae > Mamestra > Mamestra brassicae. Next base: position 18,622,985 of record LR990997.1, on the reverse strand, counting down.
ATGTTCCCTTGGGATAATTTTTGACATTCACGGCGGCTAGTTGCTAACTTGGAAAATAGTTTTAAAGGTTTTCTGAACATGTTACCTGTCCACGAAGCAGACAATTGTTGGGCATTACCGGGTCGGTAAATTGTTAAATTAATTGCAAATACAGCCTTTCTATCACAAAGCTTACCCCGTAAATACAGCCTCCACCACGATACTATTAAATGAAATGAGCTGCTTCGAGCCAGCGTACCTCCTTTGTTCCCTGACAATGCTAAGGCGATTAGGGATTATATTAATTGGATGCACAGCAGCATTGTACATTGTACAGCGCGGCTCAGCTTGGTCCCTAAGGGCTGTGCACAGGTCAGATAGAACTTAGTAAGACCTAGAATTACTTTATCAATTACTTTTAAGCTTGGCTGTAAAGAAAATAAAAATATCTATAGTAAGTGTATATATATTATAGTATATAGGCTAAGAAGATTACGTGAAATAGGAAAGTATGAAAGTAGTAGAATGTTGTGCCGACCCCAAATAAATTGAGACACGGGCAACGGATGATGAACAGACATATTGAGGTATGCGGAACAGAGAGTAAAGTCCCGCACACCTCCAATGAAAATGGGAGGATCCTCCTGCCAGACGGGTGTTGTGTCTGGTACCAGCATAATATTTAAAATTAAATGATGTCACTACATTCTTACTTAATGAACGAAATATATTACGAATCTTCAACTTCTGATACCCAATTTGCTTTGAACAAAATTTTTATTAAAACAATTAACAAAATAGTCGCCAATGACGTCACAAGCAGGGCCTAATAAAACCTAGCTTGTCTGTCATATCCGATATAGCCCATGAACCAAAGTTACGAGTCGTTTATTGTGCACATTCCTTACTTTACGAGCCATCAGCGTGGCTCGTGGCTCGTGGCTCATGGCTCGAGGCTCGTGGCTCGTGGCTCACTGTAGTTATGGAGAAAGTATCAGTGGTTAATGGCTTGTATCAGAATTGTCTAGAGGTCAAGTGGGACGATGTTATTATTTATTGGGACATTATTTTCAAGGAAACTTATTTGGCACGTGTCCTGAACAGGCTCTTACCAAGGCCTAAATTTGTCTCCTTCAGTATTTTTATGTCTAATATTACTAAGTGTTATGTTCTTTTGTTACTTCAATATTTTTTGTGGTCTTGAGCTGCAATTATCATATATCTCTAGCTCAATAAATTTAGCGGTATCGAAATCACCACAAAAAAAATCATGAAGTGAAAGTACAGCAACAAAAAGTAACGCAGCGCCACGTATAGGTACCGTCTGCAACGAACTACCTCAAAAGAAACCCTGCATCGCGGTATCAGAGTTTTCCGTGCGATTTAAACATAATTTTACAACAGTCCGAATATCAACTATCGGGCAGTTTCCCATCAGACAACACAACCGTCTGGTCGGAGAATCCTCCCTTTTCTATAGAGATTTGCGGGACTTTACACCCTGTTCCGCAGCCCTCTAAACTATATAATCACTATTGTATTCTACCATACACTTATCGAGGAACGGATGCTAGATAAAAAGTTGTTAATAGATTATTTCGATCAAGACAAAAATATAACAAATCAGTTTTATGTCCATATTTCCACTACACGCTCGAAAAGATAACGTTTCGATAAAACCATAGATACCTACTTCACAATTTTCTCTTATCTAAAAATAGTGGAACCAATCGAGTGGTACTAGGATGACATACTTCTGAGGATTAAAAGTTAAACACACCTGTTCATGATGAACTTCTGGCACTGAGTTATAAACAGGTGTGGTTAACTTTTAGTGCTCGAAATTATGTCATGCTAGTACAACTCGATTTGTTCCACGCTATTTGACGTTGTAATTAAAACCGCGAAACTTGAAATAAACTTCCAAATAAGATTGCAATTTCTTCTCAGGAGAAGTTTTCTTCTTATGACACTTTTAAAGCTAAGCTTACAAATCTTCGACACAGACTATTTTCTTCTCGAAAAACCTTGTAGAAGCGGGCAAAGTTCAAGCATAAAAAGGCTTGCTAGCCGCAAGGCAGGGCCTGCATTCACTTAGCTTTAACAAACAATATTCTATCAATAGGGGAAAGACAGAAAAAGACTTTTTAGTTAGAATTTCTGCATCGACGAGTTTTTAAAAGCCCTCTGGAACTCTGGAAGTTGTACATCAGAGCCTGTTTTATTGAGAGTTTGTTTTGTACAGAATCGAGAAAAAAATCAGATTCACATTTAGTAAACTATAACTTACCTATATTACGAAAAAAAGCGTATTGTTAAAAAAAGATCTTGTATTTGACAACTTTATATAGAAATTCCAAAACATTGCAACAAAGTACAGAATAAAGTGAAACATTACTAAATAGCTTGTCCAAAATCTGCTACAATAGCGTACAATATTGTACAAGACACTCAAACAAAAGCATTATTTCTTATTGTGCCCATTTCCCACTCGGTCCCGTGAGTACCAGTAGCACAGGCGGCCGAAGCGCCGACTCTTCACAGCTCGTAAAGCAAGCTTTGTGGAATCAGTTTAATGACTCCCGAAGTCAAAGCATCATGGCACATGAAATAAACAGTTAAATAAATGTAAATATTTACTGATGCTGCGTTTTCGTCTAGTAGTTTGTTAGGTGGGGTTCTTGTTCAGATTATAATGAAATAGATTTTAGAGCTGGTGTTTTACGGGATAGTCGCAAACACTAAACGACTAATATTGTTCCATTTTTAAAGTCCTGTCTAATATTAACTTCCGGTTTATGAATTGGGAATTTTAAGTTAAGAACTTGTTGAACTCTACTTTTGTGCTAAAGTTTGCATCTTTGAATTCTCAATTCAGAGACCGAAATTGTCTTCTATACTGTTAGAAACCCATTTCAGCGTCACAGAATTGACTTCTATGTGTGATAAGTGTACATTTACGTTCAAAATGTATGACATGGGAACGGGACCCAATACCGCCAATGAATATCATAAAGCTACACACATCTGCTGAACCCCCTCGAGACAACAGGTGTGCAGTTAGATGGCTTCGGAGCTATGGTACCAGTTTCATGAATAGTTGTACGGCTCTACAGCCCCCAGCAATCGCCTGGATGCACTGCATGTTTAAACCAAATAGAGTTCCGTACAGCCATGTAGATATTGTAGATATTCCATCCCGTTTCAACCAGAAATTCTATAGCAGAATTGTTCTGTGTGTATCTAGCGCATACTCGTTTTAAAATGGTTCTGAATTGCATTTTTGTATGTCGTTTTAGGAATGCGAATAGATTTTGCTTTTGTTCCTGAATTTCGCTTTGTTTTTTATAACAATGGAATTCATTGCGAGCAATGCACAGTGCCATAGTCTTCAGACTATTTTGGACTATATAACTCTTCATCTCCCCTGGTGCCCTGGTGCGGACGGCTGGCGTTGACATTGGATGCGCGATACACAGGACCGGTCGATGTGGCGACCCTTATGGGTGGGTGGTCAATGTGCAGAAGTGGACATATTTGGTTGAAATGATGATCATGCAACTCATTGCATAAATAAAGCTTCCCATACATTTTCACCGCAACAAGCAAGGAATGCTTATCGGTTACTTGAGCTTTTGACGCCTTTGTTACTATCACTCTACACTATAACAATTTCTTAAATACATGGGGAAAAAGGAACTGGTTACTAAATATAATAATTTTAGAAGACTCTTGCCTTCCATCTATTCATTTATTATTCTTCGCAAGGGATTGAATGTGTCTCAACATGGTCTCAACTGTCAATTTGTAGTCCTCCATGGCGAGGATTCATTCCAAGTGAGAATATAATTTATTCCGAACGCCTAGAATGCTGGGAGGAAGCTCCGTTTGAGACGACTTCTTCATGAATTATGTATAGTGAAAAAGCATGAAAATAAAAGAAACTCGATATAAACAAATTATATGATACTAAACCACGGATGTGTGTTGGTTTGCGGAAACTGAACACAATATTGAAAGTAACTGTTGCATTTATCTGCCGATTTGGTTTACGGTTTATTTATGAGACGCTGTTTGAATGCGAAATAAAACGAGCCAGTGTGAGTTTTGGCAGAACGACAACAAACAAACAATATGTTGAGATCTAATAGAAATTAAAGCTTTTATAACGTTGTGGTTTATTTCAACTAAGTTTTAATGTACCTTTGTATATACCTAATTTACATTTAAAAATATAAATAACTATTTATTCTAAATATCGTAGCTCCGTATACAAAAACACATCACTCTCATCAGTTTTAATGTATTACGGGTTACTTTTATTATTCCGTGTTTTCTCACTGTTGACCTACTTCATTGTTTGTGCCAATGTCAAACGCGTCCAAAATCTTCAATGACACTTTCAAGTTTCACGTACTTAGGTACCTAAAACGGGGTGGATAGAAATGCAGGGGTGGATACTTTTATTGGGATTTTCACATAAATACCATATTAACGGTTTCTCACAAAGCGTCCATTTCAAAAAAAAAAAAAAAAAAGAGTGTGTGTACTTATGTACACGCGTTAGAAGTTACCTATACTTATTTGGCGTACTTATAGAAAAAAAAAACATTCACAACTAAAAAATATAAAAGTTCTAAAATATTTGTATTGTTTTCAGCTTCAATTTGTTGCGTTCGAACGATCGCCAATTAAGTCTATTACGCCAAATAACTGATACGTTTCATAGTTTTAAAACTGTTTGTTCATAAAATAGGGCAGATATCATGCAATTTTTTTTTTTTTTTATTCGAATATTTTGTTAGTAGTATTTGAAATTAATACCAACTTTCTATTCTGGATGGTGTGTACCTGAGAAGTTCATGGGTACCTACTTACAATGACATATAAGTTACGAGACTCCTTTTTTTCAAAATAGTCAATACTAATAATTATTATAAACGGTAAAATTCTTTGTTCCGTTCTACTGTAGATACAAATCCGATTAAGAAAACTCATTCATGAAGAGGCTGTTTTTTGTCTTCGAAAAATCATCATTTTCCAATAAAATTCTAGGATAGAATAATAGGAGCTGATCCGCGGGAAAAATTAGTGTCTAATCAATTACTTTTATCAAAATATTTGTATCTTATATTTTGGCGCTTTATTTCGAAATTAAAACCACATTCTTCTTCGAAATTCAAACATAACAGAAACAAAAGACAATAAAAAAATACTAGAATATACAACTTGAACATAGTTATCGATTTTCATGCCACCTAGAACTAACTTCACGATGTAGAATTCAGGTGTCGGTGTGCGCGCGCATCGTAAAAATTCACTCTCATCGGTTTTCTCCATCGCGCCAAAAGAAGTATAACTTCAATAAAAATGATACAAAAATTGGAGTTCTTCAATGCTGCAAACAATATTTAAATAACGTTAAAATTCCAATGAAAGTTTCGTTTTTATTCACCCCATCATTTCTAGCCACCCCGTTTTACCCGGTACTTGAAAAGCGTTCTAATACAAGTCGCAGAGGCAATGTGACAGTTTGCGACTGTGATGAGAACACTCATTTTAAATACAAGAATTGCTCCTCTGACGGTCACACAATATTGTTCTAATACAGGAATAGAAAGACTATTGTTAGTATCTAAAGCCGACGCTAAAACACATTTTCATTCATCTCATCAGTGTAAATTAATTTCCATTTGTTAGAGAAACAATAAAAGACAGGCAGAAAGTCGAAATACATTGATGCAGATAAAATTCACTTCTTTCTCTTTCATCAAAAGGTATTTATGAAACAACGTAAGCCAAGCCGCGCGTAAGAAGTAGTTTACGTCATTATCTCGACTGAAACATAGCTACTGAAACACAATACATTATCGGCATGGTAAACCTTGGTACACACTCCCGATAATAGCTCGTTTCGCTCATTTCGCTTTTATCCGGAAAGCGTGATCGCGGCGCAGTGATTTTTCGCTTCCGTTTTGCTCCGGTCCGCACGGTATCGTTCCGATCCGGACGTCCGGCTGGCAGCGACCGGATTTCAGAGGCTTATCGGAACAATTATTTTGTATATCATTATTTGTGGAATAAGTTGTGAATTGTGTGTGGCGTGATTGTGATATCTTGATGATTTATAAAGTTAATGCAGCGTATAAATTGTAAAAGAAAGATAAAACTATATGTATAAATAAAACTGTTTTTGAACGGAAAATGGGCCCGATTTGTAGTAAATTCTACCCACCCCTAAGTACCTTAAACCCTATTTATTAATTTTAATTACTTACTGAGTAGTTTCCAGACAGAAACTGGAGGTAACTACCAAAGATTCGGTTGTTGTGGCCGGAAAATCTTAACCGAAACATACATACAAAACTTAAACTTTGACCCCAATCTCACGTTTTAACTCACTCAAGAAGGGTAAAACAACTTAAACAATGAGGAAAAATTCCTCTTTTACAACTTACATAAACCCCATCACGATTTATATGAACAAACATGCCATAACCTTAGGGCTGGGGGAGTCGTTCGATCTCGCTCAATATTGACCGAACGCGCCTGTGAGCAAACACCTTTATTTACGTCATCCCCAGTATTGTATCGATCGATAAATATTTAGGTATTAGTTAGTACCTAAATAAAATTTCGGTTAGCCTTTGAGTTTATGGTAAACATTGCAGTGCTAGTAAATGTGTGTTAATGGCTCATTAAAAATAAATGTCAATGCCTTGACGTGAAACCAACTCATTTGTTCGTACAAATGATTTTTCGTTATTTTTCAACATGGAATTGCAATTCTGCTGAAAATGTAGCTACAATTCTTTTGTTCCGAAAATGAAAGTAGAAATTGCACGATACGACCTAGTTCAGTTATAACATTTAACACCCAATTCGATTCGTGTGCACAAAGTGCACGTGCTGCATTCACAATAGGAAAAAGTGTTGGTCGTTCAGTAGATAATATTTCTAGTCTTTTCATATTTGTTTTTAGATGCTTAAAAATCTTGCTAGACTATTGACAAGTATCCCGCCCGTCAATAGTTTCATAACAAACTCGGTACCAGGGCATCATGAACAGTTAGCGGTTGTGACATGTAAACATCACAATCAGCGGTTGTCGATCGATATTTCTGAACATTTGCATTCCATTAGCACCCTGGTAGACGTATTAACGCCCAGATTTGACAAGACGAAAATTGATAGGTTTTGTTGTGAACTTTTGTATCTGAAGATGGAGCAGTGTTCAAGGTTAAAGCTAGTTTTAGAACGGAACTGAAGTTAAGATGGATTGACGGCTTTTAATCTCTGTTGTAGAAGTTAGTCGGGTTTCGAGGAACGAAGGTGGATGAAAATGGAAGTTCTTATAAGAATAGCATAGCAGTCTGTTGTGATAGCCTGCTGAAGGTTACTCTGAATTTTAAAGCGTAATATAACTTTTCAAATTAATTTCTAAATGAACAGAAATAATAGTGAATCCATAGAAAATAAAATAATGAAAAAAGTAGACTCAAATACAGAAACTCTTACAAACAATGAAAATACAATTCACCAATGAAAGAAACTCAAAATGTAAAAGGAAACATACGTAATCTTTCTTTTTTATTTCACAACGAAAACTCACAAAATACAAAGTTAATTAGTTACCCTTTCCCTGAACCCTATTCGGTAAATCAACTAAAAAACAATTTTTATTATGTTCATATTTCAGTAGCGATGTCACGTTTTTTTAATTGTTACACCCCTGCAATTAATTTCAACTTTGCTTCCACCCCTGTTCCGCCCTAATTCACCCCTATTCACATTATTATGGGGTACTTTTCAATAACTCTAAAATAAGTTACGTCGCTACCTAACTTTTCCTTGGCCGTATTTTCCATTGAAGTTATGAGGAGTATTAAACCATTACAAATCAGTACCTTAATGTTAGTATTTAATGCCGTGTAGGTAGTTATTTTTAACCTTGAATGAATTAATTCTTAGAAGTAGAATTATTGATTGACTTCGTATTTCTGTTATATAAAATTATTAATAACTAGGAAAAAGAGATAGCATAAAACTAGACCTACAAATAAATCCAACCAATATATCAAGAACATCCGAAATAGCTTCTTTATGATGACACTTTCCTAAATATTCTAGATTCATGTTTTATGCAAAGAGGGATAGGACGCATCTCTAATTACTATTTGTTTTTTCTGCCTGCCTGGTATTTCATCTGACCTTTAAATTCGGCTGTAGTTTTATCCAATCATCTCAAAAACTTTGAACTTAGATTTTGCAAACTTATGTAGGCTACTAGGGTACCATATCTATACCAGCTGGAACCAGTAAGATTAACAACCTTTTATTATAATTGTAGGTAGTGTTGCAATAAATGTTTCATTCTTTCTTATTAAAAATATTGTATCCATTCAGTGCCTTAAAACCGGCTACGTGCAAAAAGAATCATAATTCCATTTTTAACATAGAAAAAGCATTAATCCTTGTTTGTACTTAAACCTTGAAATATTATAATGTGGTAAAACGCCCTTAATGGTGGCTCAGTGGCTGAGAGGGTGCAAGCAGCACTTTGTTTTCATAACACTTGAAACGGGAACACTTTTCAAAAACTTGGCTAATTTGTGTTTGGGCTACGTCGCGAACAAATTTTGCCTTTAGAATTTTCTCTTATAAGTTGATATTACATTTTTGTTCTTCTGAAGCTTGAAAAAAAACAATAAAGAATGATATCTGCCTAAAATTATATCAAAAGGTGGATTAATTAAAAAAAAACCCGTAGTACAGATATTTTCTATAAATTCCTATACTGACTTATTAATTATCATCATCATTCATCCAAAAACACGTCTTGCTACTAGAGACGGTATTTTGATAATTTTCTAAACAAACCCAGCTTCATATTGTAGGTTATTTCAGTCCATTCAAAGGTCGCTTAGTAGATATCGCTGTCTTGTTAATTATGTAAACGGTGTATTTATCGCTAAAACCTGCCATTGTCGCCCTTGAAATTAAGATTTCTTGTAAAACTCTCTCTCTCTCCACTCTACTCAAGCGTGTTACCGTTTACTCGCACTGAAACACAAATGACGAATGATAGAAGTTGACAGCACTTTAATTTGGTCCTATGTATTTAGCTGTCTTGTCTAAACGTTGCGACTATTCCATGCTCTGTGGCTTAAAAACTTTACTGTGTCAAGAATTTGTTTACATTTTCTTTTGTTTCCGACTGTTTCAATGTTTGTGCAGAGGATTTGCTTGGCATGTTGAACTTTTGAAACAACGCAATTGTTATTTTTTCCATTTTTAGTTCAGAGTTTGTTTCGAGAAAAATTCTTTGGTGTTGAGACGATTAGACTCTTTTGATATTTCCTTTTTGTTAAAGATCAATGGAAGTTGATCTTTGTCTTTATTTCTTGTCTAGAACTATGGACGTCCTTTACGAAAAAGCTCATACCTACTGTAGAATAACTGTAAGTTAATGCATAAGAATGCAAGGTGCGTTTGAGTCCAGAGTCTTCATCTGTGACCGGCTGATGGCAATGGACTGCCCCCCTAATAGTTGTGACTTAATCATAACTGGCGAAAAGTGCACTATAGGTACACCTCTGCCTAACTCTACTGGGATTACAGTCGTTAAATAGCTCCAAAGCCCTAGTATTTACAAATCCCAATCGCATTAATCGCTCTAACCCAGTTCCAAAACTATTATAACACAAGAACGGAAGCTATAGCTCTTGAACAACTGCACAACATGTTGAACAATGTTTTATATGTTATTGGTTCGCTATGACGCGGTACTGACCGAATTTAGATGGGATGCCATTGATTGTGCGGATGTGGGCCTCAGTTGCACATAGTTAGCACAACTAGACGCATTGTTGCACAAAGTTGCTCTCAGTGATATTGTTGCATGTTTAAAAGGGACAACCCAAAAAGTGCTAAGACTTATGTGAAGATACTGACGGGTCATGAGGTCCTGGTATAAATTATTTTGGGGACAGCGAACTTTAGCTTATTTAGTGTGGTGAACTGGTGACCGTGGAACCTTGTACTTTACAACTGTGTGTTTTGACTTTCGTGCCCAAATGGGTTAACAAGACTTTATGTTGTCCTGGTAACTGACATTATGTAAGTATGATCTTTTGATCGACTCTAGGTCGTTAACAATGAAAAATGTAGGTAAATGAACAAAAATGGCAATGTTCGCTCTTTCACATTTTGTTCGTTTTTATATTATATACTGCAATCAGTAATCCCATTTCCACTAGAAATAACGAAATTATGATTGAAAGTTTATTCTAACACTAAAATAGATAAACTAAAGACATACATAGTATCTGAAGGCTTCCATTCAAACACCTTCTTTTCATTAGAACACACAAATAACACTTCCCATTATTTATCTATCTGTCTTTGTTTTCTTTCCTCTTGATCAATGTGGCAGAAGACAGTAACCAAATTATAGACGTCCACCATATTTGTTTTATCGAAGAACGTTTGTAGAAATAAAACAGACACAAATAATGTTTGTAGTCTTGACTGCGTTATTTAACCAGCTTTTTCCCAAGACTAAAGGAACCCTTACTAATTAACGAATTACTGCCTCCGCTGTCCGTCCATCTGTCTGTCAGGGGCTGTATCTCATGAACCGTAATAGGTGAGTAGGTTAATTCTTGGTACAAAAGTTATCCATCATCGAACGCAAGCTATGTCAACTCAATTGTCGAATTTTCGACCGATAAGAATTTAAATTGATAATGATTATGATATTTCTGTATTCCTGACTTGTACTAAATCTTTTACATTTTAATTTAACTGTATTGAGCTCGAACTTGACGGTTTCAAATCACATTTTATTAAACTTGACATGTATTAGCAATAATTTCAAATTATTTACTGAATGTCATCTTGACATGTTAAACTTGTATTGATTTGATTGAGTGTATACTAAATGAGTCTTTATTATTGTAGCTAAAACTGTTTGCATGCCTTAGTTAAGGTAGTATGTTTAAGGATAATTTTAAACTTAATCTTTCTGGGCAAATAAAGAACTATTCTTTTCTATTCTATCAATAATACAAAATAGGAAGAAATGAAATTTTGAAATTTTCGCAGATTGTGTAATTTTATTGCTGCAATATCAACAAAGAACCCCTCTTATACGAGATCGGCTCGCACTTGGCCAGATTTTTTATTCGGATCACTTTCACACACGACCTCCGTTTTACAAACAGTCAATTTAAATATACCTATTTCTGTTACCTTTACCTTACCATTATATTATACCTTTGGCTACCTTTACAGACACCTGAACATCTGGTTAATATCAGATACGCAAATGTGTAATTGGCTATTCTAGTACTATGTTATAAGTAGTACCTATTGGTACGGTAGATGCGGGGATTTGGCTGGCTTGTATAAACGTTCAGCAGCGGAACTTGCGCAACCGCAGGGGAGCCGTAATCGAATATTATTTATTGTGTCTATTTGTCGTACCTTTGCTACATCGGTAGTCTATAGTGGGTCTTAAATCACATAAAACTGTAAGTTATTTTCATATTAATTTCAGTCGAAACTAATATTACGAAAAGGTAAAATTTATAGTTTAAATTAGGTTAATCTCTGGAAAGACGTTATCATACAATTTTGATCCTATCACTGAGCCCAAGCTAAATTATCTTTTACTTACACTTTTTATGAAAAAATGCACTATTACTTTGTGATATCACATGGGAGCAAACCGAAAAGGTATTTAGGACCTACTCTTTCAGTTAAAAAAAAAATGTCAAGCCATAGGAAGTCAAGCTAAAGGAATTATTTGTGGTGCAATTATGTAATGAAAGAGAAGACTTGTTGAATTACTAGTTTTATTACGAGCAAGAGAGAGTAGAGCCCTCTGTGGAGGTAGTTTAATATTATTTTTGTTACTCTGCATAAGTTGACTTTGCAAAGAAATAAGAAACTGAAGTGTTGACTTGCAAAGTTGGCCAGCTATACAAAGTTACCACGACTTTAAAATGTAGGCAGCTTGTACCACAGAAGGTTTACAACTTTTAAATACTGCATAAAAATATAAAAAAATTCTGGGTTATGCGAGTCCCTAACGGAAACGGAAAAGTACCTAACTTATTTAAAGTTTGTTTTCAGACAAAGCTAATTAATTCCTCAAGTTTGCAAAACGCATTTAAAACAATCATTCTGTTTCCGCCATCTTGAAAATATTGACAGTGTAGGGAAAATTTATTTAAATTATAGAACTTTGATTTGTATTGGTTTAGCGCCAAATGCATTTAGTTACTGTGTGATGCGATAGCGATGCCCGATGGTCGAAATGCCTAAATATTTAGAATTGGCCACGTGACATTTCGACAGCCTATGTCAATCCCATACATTTTTGATTTTGAAGTAGAAAGTCACTTTGCTTAGGGGCTAAGTTAGCTTTAGACTTTCGAATATATTTCCGCTTTATGTAAGACCGAAACTTCTGATACTTATCCACTGGTGTGTGTAACATATCCATAGTTCAGCTCATCGTTTTTATTGACGTATCAATACTATATTAAATGGTATCTTATCGTCCATGTTATTGGCGGCGGATATTAGATGCCTGAGTGGCGGCATTGTTCAAAGTAGGTTATTTCATGGTTAAATGTGTAGGTGACTAGGGGGCGAATAGGTTTTATTTACAAGCTTTTTTGTTCGTGGTTTCGCCCCCGAGGTTAATTGGGCTCACATGAATTGTATGTAGATTTTTTCCGGAAGTGACCTTATATCACTAAGCTCATAGTATAGCTTTCTAATCCTACTTATAATATTATAAATGCGAAAGTTTGTGAGGATGGATGATGTTTTTGATAAAATTTGGCACAGATGTAGATTATTGTCTGAAATAACACAAAGAATACTTTTTTTTTGATAATTTCCAACATGTACGCGGGCGGAGCCGCGGTCGGCAGCTAGTGGCTAAATAATTTAATAATCGGTTCACTACTTCCAGAGATTACCTCTCAAAGACAAAGTAACAATGTTTTCATTTTATGATATTAGTTAAACTCGAGTCAGCCCGACTGGTATCATGGTCAGTTCATCCGCCGAGTTATGATTTCTATATCAATTTTCTCCATCAAAAACACAGACTATGCTCTCATTTCATACTTGACGGCTCCAACTATGTTTGACCCTGTTTGTTCCAAGCAACTAATTCCTTATCTCCGCCGGGCAAGTTATTACAACTTGGCAGCTTCAGCCAAGTGGCCAAGACACGGCTTGGCAGCCCGCTAGTTGAATTATTAGGTTCCATCTCAGTGGGGGTTAAGCCGGCAATGTCGTGTATCTCACCTTTAGGAGGTAAGCTCTGTCGACTTATGAGTTCTTGGTACTAAGGCAGTAAATGGAATATATTATGTGGACGGGAATTAAGGATTAAATCCAGCATTATTAGCCATTTGATATTTTATTTAGGAATACGCACTTGTGGGCTGCCTTTTGTAAAGTTTGGAAAAATATAAGGAAGTCAAATTGATTACACATCTTGTGAAGCCATTTTTTAAATAACTTCCGCTGTAGGTCTTTATTGACATGAAATCTTTAAACTTAAAGTTAAAGTAAAAATTATCTCTTTCGATCATTTCGGTTATTATACACAATATTCGGTTATTATAATCAATGTGTGTTCACAAATTCAGAATGTAGTGTGCAATACAAAGGTAAAAAAGGCTGATATTAAAAGCAAGTAAACTTAATCCGAAAGCGGTTTATTCTCTCGCAGCGATAGACTATGACAAAAGCGGAATAATCTCGCTCACTTGGTGAATTATGTAAAGTTCTTTTGTCCGTGTGACAGATTAGTTATTCATCCCGCGTGTCGCTGTGAACCGCGGTCTCTCGCAATCTCTCATCCGCTTTTATCGACGCTTTGAATAATCTACTTACGTATAACAAATACTCCTATTGGCTTTTTTCAACAAATGTTTTTAATTAATAGTTACACTTACTGGTCATTTAGTTATGAAAAACAAACTATTCTCTGGAAAAGAGACACAACTTCTTTCTTGAAAGAAGCTGTTCTTCTTAGAATTCTCAACAAACTTCTTTCCAATCGCCAAATGTAACCAAACTTCGGCACAAGTACCCCTACTTGAATTTAGGGGTTCGCAGCTTCAAGCAAGCGCGTGCCCTGTACGCCAAACGTCACAAATATGTGACAAAAAGTACGTCGAATTTGTGGCTTGGCGTGGGGGGCACGCTGATGCGTTTATGCTCTGGCGTTCAAAAGGTTAAAGAACTCTTGTGCAAATTTTCATGCTTATAGACCCAGCGGTTTACCCTTTGTGCCTGGTGTGCAAGTAAATCTATGTTTCAATTTAAGAATTTTATTAAGAGGAATATAAATTGATCACCAAGGGTATTTGTTTTACAGTAAAACAATGTTTACATTCAAGCAAATCCAATTTATTTTTGAATGACGCGTATCCCTTTTAATATGACTTGTTGGCTCTTATCTTTGAGTGTGTATCGTTCGTTAGTCCGTCTGTCCCGAACGCCCTAGACAAGACAATGGTTATTATTTCGACGAACTGTACCTACCTAATATCGTGTAAAAAGGCAATTGAATGATGTTGATAACAATGTTATCAGAAATTTTATAACGAACACCATACAGTCAAAGGAGTGCAAAACTAAATTGATACAATTGTATTTTAGGCTAACCTACATCACAAACTGCTTTACAAAATTACACTAAATATTAAAAAAAGGTTTCATTCTGCCCCTCTGATGGTCCCCGTCTTCAAACTATTGCCAGTCATATTACCTACTTGAATTGTATCAACATTATCGACTGAGAAAGAAAAATATCAATTCTCTCGCTTTTCAGTAATATTGAACTTCGTTTCACTTTATATTTTCGCCTATTAGCAGTCGATAAACCGTGTCACATCACTCTTAGTCACTGTTATCGATACTATTATCTATGCTATACTATTCACTGAAGTGTGCAATAAAATAATAAAGGATAAAACATTGATGGGTCATCAATGTTTCAAAGTATTTACTAGTACTGAACTAATTGAAAGGAAACTATTATTATTGCTGCCGTAAAAAAACACAATAGCAAAAAGAACCAGTTACTCTCGAATCACATCTTCCCTAACTGGATACCAGGGTAGCGAAACACCAAACGAGTCACTTGTAGACCTTCATAGTGAACTTCAACTATTCGTTATGTAAATTCCACACAGTACAATATTTTCTGAAGTGGTTGACATTCGCCCCAGGCCCGGGACAATCGGTCGTTGACCTCTCCAGGGACATTCACGACTTCACGCTATTTGCGGAAAGCCCTATGTTTGCAAGCTAGCGACCAATTGGTGAAATAAATACTTTTGTTAAAGTCCTGTTAATGTTTATACTAGTCTAAATGGCGAGTTGGGTTAATTTTGAATCCGTGATAGAATGTTTATACATGCATGTGACGTTGATTGAGCTCTGACATTAAAGGGAATCCGGAATGCCAGTTCAAAGTAAATGAAATAGTCTGATATGTTTCATTGACGCAACTGGTTTACTCGCATAATCCCACAGCGCAGTGCTTTTAAGCGATGGACGCTGAATGCCGGCTTACAGAGCTGTAGAAGTCACTAGATGAGAGAAAGCAAAGGCGCTGTTTTAGTATTCCGTAGTCAACAAGGAACCCTAATAGTTTCGCCATATCCTTCTGTCTATTTTTCTGTCAGTCCACAGTTTAGCTGGAAAAAAAAACATGGTAGTAGCGAGTATATAACGAATTTAAAAGGAAAACTGTCACAGCTAACTAAGCTCAATGAAACTGTAATGAATAAGTAAAAAATTCGTAACAATTCCATAGAAAATGACCTAAAACTACATGCACTTTTAACTTTGTATCCTTGTTGTTGTTGTTGTATGGTTTACGGAACGAGCACCTACAGAACCCTTCACTACGCGTGGGCCGACACGCACTTGGCCGGTTTTTTAATTTATCGTACTCTCACTGCATTGTACAAAATGTACATAGCAGCTTCAAGCTTCTTTGATTCATCATCAGCACGGGTATCAAAGTTGGTCCCTACAATTTATGAACGCCTGGTAGTTATATCTCAATATCATCGTCCGCGGTTGTCTGCCGTCATCCGCAGCTGATCGGGCGGTCGATAGCGATCACTTCCGAACCGTTATCGCTCAACGGCGTCCAATTTCCTTTATCTATGGGCACCGCAGTGTTGCCAGCTTCCCTTAAAGAGTGCAAAATGTTCTCGACTTTAAAAATTGTACAAAAATTGTTTAAAAACAAATATTCGTCCTTATCTTTGTAACATTTTCTTGTAAATCCATTCCATGGTTGAAAATATTTTGCTTTTTAATACAGCAGGTCATATTAGAGCTTTTAGTGTTCAAAGAACCATGTCAGTAATGTAGGTTAAGTCTGCAATAATGTTCAGTGCTGCATTTCAGAACGAAGTCATAATAGTAGTAAGACATTAACAAGGCCAGACGATCATAATGAAATAGGTACTGTTTACTTTTAATAACTTTATCTACAGTCAGAGAAATTAAATGTGCATCATCTTAAGCTTGAATGTCCAGTCATAAAACAACAAGGTTTTGTCTACAAGTATATGATAGTTGCTGCAAATTGTAGACGAAAGTGGTGAACAATTTATTTTCTTGACTTAAATAGTGAATCACCAAAATTGTACCTAAGGGACTAGATAATAGATTACTTACTTAAGATGATGAGGTGACTGATGATCTAAACTTTGATGAGCTTAGGTAACAATCCATCGGTTAAAGTTATCAAAGTTTAGTCCCAATTTCTTTTATTCTTAGTTTACAGTTTCACTGTCTAATATAATGTCAGATCACACAACAAAAAAGGTACCAATTTATAAAACTAACAACTCTAAATTCTGCATCCCTAAGCCTCAAATAGCTTCATATCTGACACAAATACTTTTAACTCGCACAAACGTTAATCATTGCTAAGTCGGTGAGTTTAACAAACTTGGTATTATCTCTTGTAATTTATGGATTGATGAGGTCTTTGCCCCCGTGTCGTGGACAGAATATACACGGAAATAGCACAGTGGTGCGTGATACTCCATGTTTGTGTTTATTGTATGCTTACTTACAACTGTATGCAGTCAAGGAGTGGAAAAGTTAGGCAATAGCTCACAAAGAGGTTGCATGTCTACAAATAGAAATATAAAAAAGAAATTGGAATCCGTGATCACAAAATGAATATGGTTCAAGCAAAAATTACCTAAAAATTGCCCAAAATTTTCATTCCTTGACTTACGTAGCGTTTAATGTCAGTATCGGAAAGAGCCAATGGCTTTGCGAAAACTTGCTCTGCGTGGCATTTTGTCGCTTTGCGTCTGTCCACACCTAAGCAGTTTAGCTTTGAGTATCTTTACATAATATCATTAAAAACTAGGTATTTTCTTGTTTTAAAATAAAATAACTCGTACTAGCACACTGTGCAATATTAATTTTATGTGGGTTGGCGTCGAGCGCACGCCGCGTCGCGACGCTCAGGGATCTCAACCACGCTCCAATTGGTTTTAAAACGTATCCCCGCGGAAATGTACCGCTGCCGCATTCATCCCCTCATACTCATGCGACCCTGGTACTTTGACGCTGTGGATTCTAATTTTGAATCTATGTTTTTAGGAGGGCTGAATACAGTAATTATTATAGGAATTTTAAAAAGCAAGACTTTGCAAAGCATTTTATTTCATTGTTTTGAAATCATTCATACACCATCTGGCTGTCGCCATCTTTATTGCAAAGCTCAATTGTGAGTTCGTAAACGAAGTCAATTCGACTATAAAGCATTTCACATCAAAGCTGGGATACGTGTATAGGAGATACGGATATCACGGAATTATGTGACTGGCGCTTTTATGTCACCCGGATGCCCGGATGCGTTTCCAAGTACTTATCATGTCCTGAACAGCGGATGTTTCAGAGCGAATTCTCCTAATTAAAATATAGATGTGGAGTTCGTCGGATATCGAATTAGTCTTAAGTTACGTCAAAAGCAATGAAAAAAGAGCAATATTATTATCACATTGCGAATTTCTCGATAACCATAATAATTAAAACCAACTTTACAAATGAATTCCTTAAAATGAAATTAATAGTACATTGTTCACCGAGAGGAGAAAGTGACCGATTACCGTTGAGGGTGTCGTTTGAAGCCCGAGCCGTAGGCGAGGGCTTTAAAACACCCAAGATCGGGAATCGCAGTTTCTCTCGAGTGATACATAGTGCTTTGTACTACACCTAGAAGGAAAATAAAAAACGAAATCTTTACTAATTGAAATTTATATTGAAATTGTTGCAGTTAAAACTGAATCCTCAAACAACACACAAATTGGAAATGGCGCCAATGGCGTCTGCAATTTTCACATGTTCTTTTTTCAAATTGTTTATCCTGCCGCCGCAGGGTCGCACTGCCAGCCCGACACCATCCAACACACAGCTAGTGGCCAGTGTCATTTTGCGAACTTGGAGATAAAAACTCACTGTAAAAACTTTTTGGCTTTTGATATTTAGGTTACCGGCGCATAGTCTTACCCAAAATTAAAAAAGAAAAACCACGTAAGAAATGGATTTTCATACACTTTTCTCTCCCGCTCAGATGCGTTTTCTCCCCGCATATTTGTTCGATATGCAATGACGTACTTTCTACCGTAAATTTGATAAAGTATCAAGGTACTTTCCAAGCAGGTGTAGTATAATAGTACATTGTTCACCGAGAGGAGAAAGTGACCGATTACCGTCGAGGGTGTCGTTTGAAGCCCGAGCCGTAGGCGAGGGCTTTAAAACACCCAAGATCGGGAATCGCAGTTTCTCTCGAGTGATACATAGTGCTTTATACTACACCTACAAGGAAAATAAAAAACGAAATCTTTACTAATTGAAATTTATATTGAAATTGTTGCAGTTAAAACTGAATCCTCAAACAACACACAAATTGGAAATGGCGCCAATGGCGTCTGCAATTTTCACATGTTCTTTTTTCAAATTGTTTATCCTGCCGCCGCAGGGTCGCACTGCCAGCCCGACACCATCCAACACACAGCTAGTGGCCAGTGTCATTTTGCGAACTTGGAGATAAAAACTCACTGTAAAAACTTTTTGGCTTTTGATATTTAGGTTACCGGCGCATAGTCTTACCCAAAATTAAAAAAGAAAAACCACGTAAGAAATGGATTTTCATACACTTTTCTCTCCCGCTCAGATGCGTTTTCTCCCCGCATATTTGTTCGATATGCAATGACGTACTTTCTACCGTAAATTTGATAAAGTATCAAGGTACTTTCCAAGCAGGTGTAGTACAAACTTTATTAATTTCATACTTCAATTTTCTTTGTGCCAAAGGAACGAGTTAAAAGTAATGAACATCCAATTCATTGTTTCCTGGTACTCCTTTCAACGTACTGCATGTAGCGTAGCGGCTATTTCACCTGCGTAGGTAGAGAGAGCATGTAGGTGATCCAAAATTACAATGACATCATTAAAAGTTTCAATAAATATGATTTCCTAGTACCTATTCTTGAAGTGAATACTTGAAGTGCACGGTTCAAAGGACGGTACTTGGAAATTACTTTCTTACATTAGCCATGAAGACTTATTATGGTTTCCTACGTTTTATAGAAACTTCCACAGAGATTCACTTCTGAAGTCGACTTTGTAAGGATTTATTTAATTTAAAATTTAATCAAAGGAAAATGGAGTGGAAAGAAAATAAAAATAGTGGGCGCGCAGTTTATTAGATGCTTTTACTCGGAATTGAAGCCGGAGATAGTCGCCGCTTTGTAAAACGAGAAAAGTGTAACTACTAAGGCTTGAAGGTTCAAATTGTTTTCTTCAATCCAGGTTGATTCACCGGCAATGTTACAGGGGGTGAAATTTACACGAACGTAAACCTATGGGATCAACTCAAACGAAAACGGTTAAACGACAAAATAGAGGGATCACCCGATTTCATGGTTACAAATGTTGTTCATATTTATGAATACTTTTACATTTGGAGGATTACAAAATTATAAAAAGTCACCCTTAAAAATATATAATTATGTTATGATCATAGATGGACTACACCTATTTGTAGCTATTTACAATAAACAACTCTGTCAAAATTAACATAACATTCGCTTGCTCGCTACAATTTCACCACGTGTAGCCAAGCCCTAACGACCCAGTTCCACTGTTTACGACACAACACGACATAACACAATACAACGCTACACACGGAAGCAGTGACGCACGATTGGCACACATAAACAGCGATGTAACACGGACGTTTTATTGTATCGCTGTCCGATAGGAATATCCCGACGTGTATAAATAGTTTCATGATTTTATGTCCATTTCCATACAACCTGGATCTGTTCCGACAGACTAGGAGTGAAGGTCAGTGAATGGCAACCGAAATGACAATCTCACCTGATGGAAAGCAATGATGTAACATATCACTATGGACTTAAATACTCCCAGATTGAGGCTATCAGGAAACAGACTCCGGCAAAGAGTCCACTCCTTAGCTGTACCTACGCACATTGTAGGTACGTTTTCGCAAAAAGTTTTGAGCCTATGTGTGGGATTAACTCCATGTAACGATGGCGTATAGCCATGAAACGGGCTCGACGGGATTAAGTTATGCATTTCTGAGCATTTCAGAACCTAGCTAGTCAAAATACCTAAGACAACTTCCTTCCAACATCTCATCATTCCCCGTACGTGTTGGAGTCTACTTTCAAACTAACCGTATGAAACCGAATTCAAGTTGTTTCACATGTAACGAGTGCCCGTTGCTTGTTACCCAAGAATTAAAGACTGACATTTCCGATAAGGAAATTCGATTCTATTCGTAGTACCCCAAGAATTTGACTACGAAGTTACTTATGTAAAAAGATTGGGGTAGGAACCAGCCCCCTGAAGTCGTTACCCGCACTCACAACTTACGATACCGAAGGGATAACATGGGTCTTGGTAGGACTGGACAGGCTATTTTTATCGTATACCCACAACACACACATACACACCTATGTACATAAACACAATATTATGTTGTTAGCTGTACACCTATCGACACCAGAATGGTGAGATAAACTTCATTACACAAATGCCACAGAATATTCCTTAAAATAGCCTCAAAATTATCTCGAGACTTCCATTGTTGATTCTCTTTTCATTAGCTTAATTAATATCCTTGTGCATTATTCACACTGACCATTTTAATATCTTCAGGCCTTATTTTGTTTCATTAATTTCTTGGAGTTTCTTGTGAATGTTATTTGAGATAGTTCCTACTCCAATATGGCCAATGTTGTGTTTCCGCATTGTTTCTAAGAATGATAAAACATGGACAAACTCTATAGACCAGTCTAGTAGGTCTTCCTAAGAGGTTATATTTACTTGACACAAGGCGAGCCATACATATAAACGTAAGTCTCGCCTAGTCAAACATACACACATGGGCCAATGGGCCGAGATAACTCGGCCTATTGTCCTATTAGCATTGAAGTATGCACTAAACTAAATACAGTGACACAGTATTTCAGCTATGAATGAACACTGGTAACCAACCATATTTCTTCAACGATACCCAATGGTCTTAGTCTGCGTTTCCACGTGCAAGCAAATCGTATGCTAGTTTGATTACATTACGAGACAAGACAGAGTGATTGATCATATCATACATCGGTAGCCCGCAATATAATACAGCTTACATGCGGACAGGTGAAGGCGTGCTCGCACATATGTAGGTAATCGATGTCACTCACTTGTATCATCTAAACACATTGGTACATTAAAATATTTGAGATCATAAATGTATCTGGTGATTATGCGTCTGGTATATAAACAAACCACTCGAATTGAATCAATCAGGCGGACCGGGTTATGAGTCAGTTTTGATCATTCACCCGGCATTAGGGCTGCCCCAACGTTAAATATTTATAGCTGTTCCGGTTATGGATTTAGGCCTGTTTTTTCAATACTAAACGGTAGATATTTTATTGATGGGGAAGCTATATAATTTCATGGCTCATTTTGGCTTCTAGATAATATCTAGTTTTGGCCTGGTTATTGAGGAAGATAGCTGGTTACAAGATTGCTATACAATAGAAACTTAATACGTATTATAAAGAGGTAAAATCGTTTGTTTCTTTATGTGAACGCTCTTAGTAACTAATGCGATACGAATAAATTAAATTATTTCACGGATAGTAAGCTGATTGGTAGTCATAGCCTACTTTTACCTCGTAAAATTGCGATGAAAATGCCTTAGGAAAAAGCTAAGATTGATTCGAAATTATTACCTTAGTCTATTATGCAAAATTTTACCAAAACCAATGATTTTACATACAAACGAAAAAGTAACACAAATTATCTCAATTTTGAAATGAAAGATCAACACACTCGCACGTCACTTTTTAGTAATCAAAATATGGGTTTTAATTAATTCGGTGCATGTTTTTGTTCTCACTCACCGCTCGCTCGCTCGTACGGAAACTGAAAGGTATATTAATTAGTATAAAAATGTTTACTAACGTATTCGGTCGCGTGGTGCTTGGATATAAATGTTATGCTGCTACCTGGGTACCTGGTAACACAAACAACAAAACAACGAAACATTTTCGCCTTGTTTTTGGAGAGCAAGAATCTTTATTTTGTAATGCATTAATTTGCTGTAAAAAAATAATAACTTAGTCGTAGAACTGTCTTCTGTCTAGCCTTTTCCCAACTATAAGTTGTGTGGGCTTTCAGTCAAACCGAATTCGAATACTATTATTATACGTGGAGAAACTGGTGGAGTCTAAGTACTGTGTCATCTGCAATAAAAATATCGATTTAATTTAAAGGCTTATAAACAACGAGACGAAATAATGTACAAACGCGTTTAAAAACAAAATAAATCATAGGGCATCAAAAAATTCATCCACATCGCTGTCAACGGCAAAAGTGCCCAGGACACTGGCAGCATTGCCGCGTTGAATGACAATGCTGATTCTTTCGCCGAAGAAAAGCCCAGCCCTCTGGTCTCGTGAACAGTCGAAAGACAGAAGAAGATTCATGACCTAGAACAATTAATGGTTACTCGTAAGGTCAATGGCAAGCGTTTGAGGGGTCACAGGGCAGGCCACTTACATAGTAGTCGGACCTAATTTGCTCATTCCTGGACACGAAGTTACACGAAGCGCTTCACATTGTGTAGGATAAGCACAGATATCGACACATCGTCCAGAAAGTGACTTTACGTCAGGGGAATCACGACTCTCAATATGACGACGCAAGGAGGAAAAAGACATCCAAAATTAACTATCTCAACGGGAAAACCATCCCGATAGCATCATCACCGAATCTGTCAATCGCAGCAAAATATCATCCATATGTTACTGTTACAATAACCTTATTAAACCCACTCGTCTGCAGACTAGCCCGGCTACTCTCCTAGTCCATACAGCCCTGTGGTAACCACTATCTTGGCAGCAGGCCAGTGCCAGCCAGGCGTACACTGCCATCTGTCGGCGACGCCAAGTACTACACACCTGAGTGACCACTGAATACTCCACTACCATTACTCTTATTTGCGTAAAACTTTGGCCAAGTTTCATGTTTTAAATTGAATAGTTGCATAAAAGCGTGAGTAGGTTTTGTGCTTTGTGCGCAAAATTGTTTTAAAGAACCCGATGATGTACCATATCCCCTGTATTATCTTGTGACATCCTCATGATGCGCCACCTAATAAAATTGGGATTGACGGCTTGAGGATTTTAAAAGTATGACCTGTTCAAGACACTAGACGTATGAGTATTCTTTTCCAAGCTTATGTAAGCTATCGGAATGTAGCTCTTTTATACACCAGGTATAAAAGAGCTACATTCCGATATCTATAATTATTTACACGGGGGGTTTTTCTCGAAGGAAGTGTTCTTAAACCTTGGCAATACCCTCGAGATGTAAATTATCCGATTTAAGACAATATGGTCTTTATAAGTATCTGCTAGCTTCATAGTTTTAAAAATTTACAACTTACAACTTTATGGCGATGATCATTAACCGCCATTAAAAGTTTAAAGGTTTCCCAAGTGCATGGGAGAATAAACTAATGCAGTCATTTCTAACTTTTGCCCCACGAGACGAAACTCGTAACTTCCCCTAATACCTAAGTTTAAATAGCCTTTAACCTTATAAAGTTGTGTAAACTTTCGTGACATCGATCTTCGTAATAGCCTACCATTACCCAGTAGAACCATCGCTCCTCTCAACCATCATATAGCTGATTCTTGGCCACTTAAAGTTAAATCGGTCTAGCCATCTACCAACTATGTATGTACATATGTTGGGGTCGGTATCGAGTTTAACCGGATACAGCTGAATACCAGTATTTTCAATGGAGCTACTGCCTGAAACTGTGAGAAGACAAGTATCCACCGCCACACGACTATATGAATCCCAAAGAGCATTTGCCTTCAAGTAGTCAATTGCAGTGGCCTATTAGGAAACCTCTGAATCGTTGCGTACCCAGGTAGGCCGCTACAAACACAACTACGTGAAATGGGGTTGCATAGACTCGTCTGATACAAAATGTTAGTGCGGTGCCCATACACCTGTACCTTGGAGGATTTAATTAATGTCTCCGATGCTGCAATTAACGTAGCCACCTGCTGGGCCCAACCAATCTAAAGAGTTAACTAAACTCCACTAACCAATTGTTATCAGATTTTCGGTCGCCTGCTCCGTAACGTCTGCCAAACATCTACAAATAATAGACGGAACCAAAGGCACCGGATGTAGGATCTAGGTCGAACAGAAGCCGTGTAAGAGAAGCATCTTTGAATCATATATCATAGTTATAGGCATGCAATCTTGTACTGAGTGCATTTAACATCAGACACAAAAGGTTCCAGCTATTCAAACTTGGGGATGGTCATAGTGATTGCTTGTTAGTTATAGAACTGTCTATGAATACAGAAGCAGAGAGTCTGGATATCTAGTAGCCTCTGGTAGGTGAATAACAGCCAGCTAATTAAGTGGAACAATATAACGCAAGGTAAAACATAGTTATTTATGCTATCCTATTGACATGAACCTCTAATCTCCTTTGAGATACACAGTGAAAAAATCATCCAAAATGTCGAACAAAATCAGTACGTGGACATCCCAAATCCTGGAACGATCTGCAGAGAAATAATTTAGAACAGAAACTCCACCCATTCCTTGTTTCAGAATAACACAAAATCACTTTGACCAACTGCAGTTCAAAATAAATTAGGCTGTAGACACACTAAAAGTAACCACCAGTTCGTGTCATAAAAGTTTGTGGGTGTGAAAGAGGCTACTACATATAAATGAATAAATAGTATGTAGGCAGTTGGACACAGTCAATCTCATACTAAAATCGCAGCGCCCATCAAGTAGTGCGCGCAGCATAGTAGGTGTGCATCAGTGAGCCTGGTTTCAAAGCTTGTGACGCGACCTATACCTACCAACATTCAACGTTTAAAATTAGGCGTCTCACAGTCTGAGTGTGCAGCTATTTTGGTGCACAGTTTCTTGAGATTTTTCGTATGTTTACAGTAAACAAACCGTCCGTCTTGCTCACTCCGATAGTAATAAGCTATGATTTACTATGCTCTGCTCTTATTTTATGAACTCAAAGCTCAACGGGTAATGAACGACTGGGGGAAAATAAACGGGGTTTGAGGCAGAGTTAAATTGTTTACGGTAATCAATAGTCAGTTAATTGGAACTGGCGGTTCAGTTAAAACTTTGGTCGATTTAAATAAATTAAATGTGGTTATGGAATGCAATTAAAGATGTGGGGAGACGCTTAGTGAAGTTTGTATGTAGTAACGCTAATGAGAAAAATTGTTCGTGGATGCTACCTATAGGCTAACGTGAAATTGGTGTGGCTTTTTCTATTGCGGTGTCTAAAGAAATTATACAAATACACTGTTATATATAAAGTATACGTCTAATAACAAAAAAAAACTTAAAGGATACAAACAAAGGTCGTCTATTAATAGCATAATGTTATGTAAACAAAATCTAAAAATAAATTTTGATAATTTTCAACAATCTAAAAATACTCCGCCAAGCTTTCAACGAGTTCGACTGATCATTAAACGAATTCGATACTTTAAAGCCACTTCTCTCTGGATAATATCACAATTAATTACAAATGGTCCGAGATCCACCCTTTATACGCTTGAGTGTTAATAAATTGATGGGCCATCGAGGGCTAATGAGTGCCGGCAGTGGGCCCCACTTCATTATAAAGTGGATGGCGACCATTCTGGCTTTCTTTGCGATTCCGCGAAAAGGACTATCATTTATGTTAAGGGTGTATGACGAATTTGTGTCAAAACTTTTTGTGGATGTTAAGCGCAGTAGAAGCGTAATTCGATGCTGAACTCGCACAGAGTCGTGGTTAGTGGAAAAGAAGGGGATCTTAAGTAAGTAAATGGATCATACAGTCCAGCGAGTAGAAGAAGAATAGAATAGAAATACTCTCAATTGTACACTATATGTTCTGTATGGTGTCGGACGTTAAAGAATAGCATCATCCCATCACTTCCGTAAGAGGCGACTAAGGGACTCATCAGAGAATGGGCTTTATCTGTCACCAACCTGACTGCCTAGCGTGGTGATTATGGCAACCCCCCCCCCCTTGAGAGAGGCCTATGACCAGCAGTGGACGTCTTTCGGCTGGTATGATGATGATGATGGTACACCATAACAAATTGTAACCGCAGTACCTCTGCCAGATCTTAGGGGAAAGATTTGGAACATAAAATATTAGGTGCCTGCCTTCTTTTCTTCAATTGGTCTTGTTTGCTGGTCGGCCATTACTGATTAACGACATACATACGTGCTCTGTGTTTAGTAAATTAATAATTCTTCATCAAAGTCTGCGCCTTTCACCAGTTTTCGCCAAAAAAACCAACGAGTAGTTTCCATACCTCGTAATAGTCCCTTTTAAGAATTTCTGCATTGTAGTAGTGTCGTTAAAAACAATACGCCTTGGATCTCCGCCAACTAGGCCATTGGACTAGTGTGATAGGCACAGAGGAAGCCTGAATTTACATTTTGTTCTGCAAAGTAGGGAGAGGCGTGGTTGTGGATGAACTGTTTGAGCATAACTAAATACTATAAGTTATTACTTGGGATACGCTCAGGGAAATAACAAAACATCAAAACAAAACAAAAAATATAATACGGACAAAGGGGTTTCTAAGCTTTATAGTGGGAAAAATAAATATGAAGATACCTACTTTGAATTTAAAATTGTCAGACGAGCCTACCAGAAGGGTTGAATGAACCTTCTAGTAGGTATCTGGACCTGGTCCTTAAGTTAAACTATCCAATTAAACTAGGCTGTTTGTTACTCCGCTGTATTTTTCGTCCACTGTTGAGCGATCAACAACGTCTCATTCGCACCCGCTAGGTCGGTTGCCTTAAGAGCGAGGACAAACGAGCGTAATTTTGTGAGAAGTGAGTCGCGTATTTTAAGTTGCGCAATTTACGTTCAACTGACGTAATTTCTATTACTATATAACGTTTTTACGGGGTGTTTGTGTCGTGCAACGGATTCATTTAGAATATTGTGCATTTACGAAGCATTAGAAGAAGATGTCAGAAAGAGAAAGATAAGCTAGGTAAATCCACAAACGAGGAAAATACTAATGTGTGGCCGTTTCCATATTTTATATGGACGACTCACCCCGACGCAATTCGGTTGATTTAATGCGCGTAGGTCAGGAGAGAACTAATTTTGCGTCGCTTAGTGGCACAAAAAGGACTTTTGAATGAAACCGAGTGCAATGTAAATTCCGCGACTCATATTACGCGACTAGCAACTCAAAAAAATAACGCTCGTTTGGCCTCAACCTGAAAGTCTTTAAAATCGAACACCATTTCCCGCCCATCCTAATCGATGATAAGCCAAAGGGATTCAAGTGCAGTCCGCTTCCACTTGACTGCACAAAGA
Organism: Mamestra brassicae; assembly: GCA_905163435.1. Lineage (NCBI taxonomy): Eukaryota > Metazoa > Arthropoda > Insecta > Lepidoptera > Noctuidae > Mamestra > Mamestra brassicae. The sequence goes on along the minus strand of LR990997.1, from coordinate 18,594,991 downwards.
CTTTCCGTCTAGACAGATATTAGATACCCCTTCCCTTAGTCTGGGTCCCTGGTACTTGCAACAGGCTTCAAGCTAAGCCTTCGGGTGGCAGCGTGCCAAATGCTGTTGCCAATAAGATATATCTGTTTGTGACATGTTGTTGGGAAGAACGCTTAATAGAAGTGTTTATTTTATTTGTCTGGTTTTGTTTAGGTATCTACAAAAAGTTCTTTGTTCTTGGCGCGTGACGAAAGACTACCTATGTTTATCCGTTTATTGGAACTAGTGACACTTAGCGAACCACAAATATGAACGAGATAATATTTCCCAGAAACACTTCGCACGAACTAGCAAACGAAACCAGGTGCACACCTAGCACAGATGGTTGAACCGTAAATTGCCACATCTTGGCACAACCGCTGAAAACCGACAACGTTCCTATTTTATCTGTAACAAAGAACGGTCTTTACAGCCTTTAGCACCGGTCTTTGTTTTAGCTACTCCAAGCAATCCCTCGTACAAGTATCTCGGGAAGAAAATAAAGAATAAAGTCAGTTTTTAAAGTGGTATTTACATAGGTCGACTTTAATTGCGCGGAACGAGCAAGTTGCCTGAACTTGCCCGACTGCGCGCCAAAGGCGGTGAGACCCGTTCTCACAGAGGGATAAAATTGCTTGCTTTGTAGTCAACGGTTGATAAGTTTGCTTTGAGACCGTACCGGATAACGTTTACGTGTAATGTTACGTCTTCAGTATTAAGCTGAACAAAATGAAAGTTACGTTAAGAAAATATCAACTGGTTTTTTGTTAGTTATGTCAATACCTTACCAAGATATGTCTTTAGCAGGTCAATGGCCTCTTCTTATACATTTTAAACCTGTCCCAATTAAGCTACTTATAGGTTTTACAAAAATGTATTGCCGCCGCGACCACGAATGCATTAAGGATGCTAAGACCATTTCCTTTTGTATCTGACAGATGAAAAGCTTCACAACTCGTTCAATACATTCAAGATAACTAACAAAGTATACATCGTCTTTGTTAGAACACCTGCCGTTCGTTAACGAACATCAAACTATAGAACTAACAAGCCTTTGAGACAAAACATACGTATTTCAATGCAATAACTAAAATCATATCATGCAAGTCCGACGTCCAACTTTCATTCAACGTTTGAAACCGAACTTTTCTATGTTAGATCAATATGCAACTATGCCCCCTTATATTTCAAAGTATCCTATGGACCAAAGACTGTTGAAAAGCTACTTGCAACTACTGAAGAGCTATTGTTAGTAGACGGCACTAAAAGAGGTTTACTTTGTTTGTTTGCCAATTAGGGGGGATCTGCGCTTCGGTAGTTTGTTCTCTGTTTCGAGATTTTGTTGCATTCATTGGGAAATGACTGGTAGATTCTCTACCAATGCCTTGATGCATTAAGTCCGCCCATGTACCACTATTGTACAAATAAATGATTATAGAGAAGTACCTCTATGTATGCAATGTAGATCACCATTATTCGTTTGTACCTACTATTCCTTTGTACCTAGAGCTTGTCGAGTTCCGACATTTGAATAGGTAGCGAACAATTTGAATAGGTTTGGTTTGTATTTTTCAAAATGAACGAGCACACTGAAAAGGCGTTTATTTTTAAAGGTAAAGCAAAGTTTCTCGGCGTAAACGAAATTGTACCTGAAGGAACTTGAAGAAGTACGTGACCCAAATAGACGGCATGAAAGAAACGGCACTTTGATGTACCTGTTACTTGAAATTGACGCTTGGTCTAGTGACATTTTTTTTTTGGTATTTTCATCATTTCAGCCTGCCTAGCTGTCAGTAGCAGTCCACTGTTGCCACAAACACTATAGCACATAATATTTTTTTAAGGAAAAATAACCTACTATGTATAAAAAAGTGTGTGTCAGCTCCGGACGCACGACTGGAGTTTACTCTGTGTAGATGATGTTAAAAGAGGGTAAATGAAAGCATCTTAAATAAGCTGAGTATACTTTGTATATACACACATACATAATCTCGAAGTGAAAGGTTCGCAAAGGAATGTAACGCCTCACTTTTAGTTAACGCTCGATTTTACTCATCATATTTTTTTTATACCGCGGGCTAAATATGAAAATCTTAAGAAGTAAACTCCAAAACATTTTCTGATAGTAAAATAAAAAGAAAAAAATGAGCCTCACGCCTGCACCAAAATAGGTCTAGACAACTAATGCCTGACGTTGGTTTTCCTACATATAATCCTAAATTATTTTGTGCTAGCTGTACTAAACAGATACGCAAAACAAATGACTGCTAAGTGTAGCGACCGTAACATTCGCAGTTCTAATTTATGCAGCAGTGGAAATGATTAACAGTGTTGTAGTTGTTGGCAAGGATTCAGGGTACCAGGGTAGCATATACTGCTAGAACACGGGCAAAGGGTCATGAACTGCCCGTTAGCCTGTAAATCACTAGTGTCGCTTAGAGCCAATAAATACTTTTTGGGTAGTTTCTGACAATACTTTTTTTAGCTTTTTTTGTCAGGTATATTGGTTTTCAACGTTGTCTTTATGTTACGGCTATAATAAATGTAGGGATGGTAAGGTAGGGATCCTTTTAGAAAATTGTTAAACGTCTTTGGTCAAAATGATTTTAATACATTACAGTGAATTTAATACCGAAAATATTTTAATGCATGAATTCAAAATGGAAATTTCTCATATTCTGTTAGATACATCATCATCTCTTACATTAAAACTGTAACTAAATTAATAACAAGCGTGAAGGCTAAGCCCTTTACAACGTCGTGTTTATTCAAACATTTCTGCAGAATTATGAAATTCAAGCGCTTTCAGGCAGGCCTCATTCAGGGCTCGGCATTCACTGGGACATTTCAATGTGTCGTACTAGGACAGCAGAAACGTAGCTTTGTACCAGTTTGTATGAATTTGTGTGACAAAATGTAATACAAGTACCTATCTTGTGTAGATACGAGGTTTTGTTGAGAACGTTCTTGGTAGGAATGACAAACTGTGGAATAACAAATGTGAATAAATGGAAAACTCAACTTATAAATGAATAGTTCAAATGAATAAAACAAAACTCCCTAAGTCTTCGCCCATAACAGGATTTTCTTTCTTTCTGACAAAGTCAGTTTTGTGAATTTTGTTATTTTGCTCAAGCGTAGGTACAAATTAGTTGGTTTGCCGCGAACAACATAATGAAAGAAAGGTAGGTAAATATATCACAGCACAGGTTTAATAAAGTTCAGTAACTCGGCACCTTAATCAGTAATTCGTAGCTTAATTTTGATAAATTATATTTCAGTTGATGTCGTTAATTTAATATTTGGACACGCTCAAAGTTTCCCTTCCACGAAGACGACTCCGTGAATAATGTAGCAGGGACCATCATCTGCGACCCTCTCCAAATGTCCTACAAACGTACTTTGTACAGCGGCCCAGCGAAAACATCAACTTATTTAATATTTTAGGACAATTTTCGAATACATTAGCGATGTTCTCTGGGATGATTCTAAAGTTTTACGACGCGACATGCTTCTTGATACTAATGAAATAATCTGATTATTGTGTGCGACACTTTATTCAGCGAAATTATATTTGTGCTATAAACTATTGTTTGTATAAGTGTGTGTAGGAACGGACTTGATGTTAAACTTAAGTAGTGCATTGTATTGATACGGCAGGCGCTAGTCTAAGTTGTGTTGTACATTAATAGAGTTTCTCTCGTCAGCCGCGCACAGAGGTACACGTCAAGTTCCTTCCTCCCTGGTAGCGGCAGGCACGGGCACGGGTCGAGCCCGCCGCGCCGCCCCCCCGCCCCCCACTCACCCGTGCCCGTGCTTGCAGGATGCACGCGGTGGGGCTGCACTCGGCGCTGGCCATCCGGCGCGAGCGCAAGCGGCGCGCTGAGCAGCAGCGCGCGCGCGAGCGCCGCTACTCGCTGCAGTCCTCAGAGTCGGGCGTCACGTCCCCGCACTGCTCCACCGGCAGCTTGGAGAGGCGCCGCTTCCGAAAGCCGCACCCCACCGAGAATGAGGTGGTGTCGACGGTCGGTATGCTCCACCTGGGGGTGGTGTTCCTCGTGCTGGGCCTGTTCCTGCTCGGCTCCGGCTTCCTGCCGGACAACGTCACCTCGTGGAGCACGGTGGGCTCCGTGAGCTGGTTCAACGAGCTGGTATGCTCGGGGATGTTCGCGGTGGGGATTGGCATCTTTCTGATAATCCTGCACAAGTACCTGATGAAGAGCGAAGAGGACGCGCTGGAGGACTACGTGCAGCGGCAGCTTACGCGCTCGCGCTCGGGGCACCGACTGGAGCGCGACGCGGAGACGGGCGGCATGCGCACCAAGAACATGCGGCGCGCGCGCGCATGCGAGGCCGAGGCCGACGTGGTGACGGAGACGTACGCCGAGCCGCCACCCGAGCGCGCGCACGGCTTTGTGAACGCGCTGGCGCTCAACGGCGACGTGCTGCGTGAACTGCCGCTGGAGCAGATCGTGGAGGAGGAGGTGTCGGTGGCGTCGGAGGGCGGCGGCCGGCTCGGCAAGTTCAACAAGGACACGTACTCGTCGCCGTCTGTGGCGCCCTCGCTGAGCCCCGGCTCGCCCTCAGACACCCGCGAGCTGCTGGCAGACGGCCGCTACATGATCATGTCGCGCATGTGAGCTTCCTAACTCGACAACTCGCGGATTCCGAGCTCCTTCGCCTAAATGAGATTATTTTGTTGTTTCTGCCAAATGTTATGCCCCAAATGTTGCGCACGCTGATGTGTGGCTACACGCTACCAAGAAAATGTGCACAAAGAAACAGTTAGGAGAACACATCCTCAAATCTCATGTCTCCCTCGTGATGACGCTCGGCGAGTACAAATACATTCGTATCAACTCTGACCCACTTTATATACCTCGTTCTCGTTCCTCGAGCAGTTCAGGAACTGTTACAGTAAGTGCTCATTTCCTCTACTTCCGTTCTTAAATCTCAAATATGCTCGGAATCAGAGAATTGTCGAAATTTGCCTCCTTCGCCTCTTACATATGGACCGCGGGAAAGTGAAATGAACTCTATGTCTCTTGTGAGTGAGATAGTATTTCTACTACCGCTACTTTCGTTAACAACGTTTCTTTGTAACTGTCCTGCTATTTGGTTAAAGCTTCGACACTTCGACGTTTCAATGGATGTTTGATTTGTGTTCGGGGAGCGCTTCTCTACTTTATATTTTAACAGACGGACCAACTCTTTGGTAGACTTTAGCAGTAAGTTGTATGTTTAGCTCGTTCGTAACTGCAGTAGTTAGTGAGAACCGCGGTTGTTGCTGCGATCAATGGCAGCGGTCGCGTGACACAAACCTTTCCTTTTGTTTCGGCGTTTGGTTGTGGAACAAAGAATAACAAACAACAGACGGCAGACTTAGACTGTTTATTTGTTGAATCCGAAAATACGCAGTTAAAATAAAACGTAGCGTGTGTATTACAGGATAGTCAAAACAGTATCGTTGTCTTTCAACCGCACCGGCACAAATAAACAATAGAAGCCATTTTCTTTGTTCAGCCACTATTTCTCATAAATACTGCAGTTGTGAGCGAGTGATCGTGTATATTTAATTAAATTAACATTGGAATTCCGCATGTATTGGCTTGAGACTGATTGTTATATACTGTTCTTATATACCTGACGATTTTATATCATATTGTATGTTTGTTTGTCTCTCTATTTAACTGTATTACTGACTAGTTTACTATTTAGATACACGGGAGAGATTGCAATATCAAATTATTGCGAAATTCGAGTACTATTGTCATTTTTACAAATACACATATATCATTGAATGCTTTCATTTTAACAATTTTAAAATCAAAACTAAATTAGTAATAAAGCAGGTCACGAAATCGCAATAAAATGCACTTTTGATAAATGACACTCCGCTCAGAAAACGTTAATATTAAAAGTCGTTCAAAACCTAGAAATATATCTGGAAGAAGATTAATGATAGACAATCATCGAGCAGTGTATCTGAATAGTTCCTATAGTATAAATTATATATTATCTTTATATATAAGTAAATCCCAAATATCTTATAGCACTCACTGTGCACGAATTGTTTTGTTTTACACAGATCTGTGCCAAAAATTCATGGCAATGCTAATTATTGTATCATTCGATATAGTCCAAGATTTTGGTGTATTGCAAGTCATATTTCTTAAAATCGACTGAATGTTTAATTTTAAATTCTTTTCTCAACTTATCTTACCTAGGTATATAACGAAAAATTTGAAAGAATGCTTGCATCAAAGTCTGATCTTTAAAGTCAGACACATTTGGTCGATTTTAAGATTAATGAATCTTTTTCACTTAGAATTACGTTCGTCCCACCGTTCTATGTTTAAGAATTTCTCGGTTGTCGTTAGGTTTACTTTATTTGGGGCTGTGAAATATTTTCCATTATAATCGAGATGTCAAATTATATAAATATGTACACATTATTAAACATTGATATTAATATTAAGCTTACACACACGAGCTTAGCTTCACAATGCTCAAACTTTAAATTATTAGGTTTACACCCCTTTCCATTACTTCTCTCCTAGTACTCTTCTCTTTTACTCTTCCCTTATTATTAGACGAATTTGATGTTCTTTGTCAATATTATCCTAATGGTAACAAATTAAAGGGTAAATCAAAAAACAACTTTAGTAATTTGGCAAGAAGTTGACAAGGAATAGCTATTTCGCAAATTATTTCGTACCTACTAGCGGGTATCTAATATCTGTCTCTAACTGTAAGTGCTGTCTATAAAACATTGCCTTATTAAATAAATATTTCACGAATATTAATATTGTGTATTTGTAATGGCACAATTTTCGGTAATTTTTGATAAGTAGGTTTAAGGTTCCTTCGAAGAATACTGAGCTTCGCAGAGAATAGGGAAATTTCTGTCGAGTGTCGTTGTAACAAGAGCCAAAGTGAAGTGAAGAATAACAAGACTTTGTGCAATATTATGTATACGAACTTAACAAAGTAGTGTCTGTAGTATCCATTTGCACAAATATCTTTTGAAAGTTATTATAAAGCACAAAGGTAGAGTAATATATTTAAGTATTATGACTACAAAGTAATTATAGTAATTTTATTAAATATAACCTTCAAATAAACAAAAGATGCAAGACACTTCTCCAATATTGTTACAACGACAGTCAGAAGAGAAATTGTGACAAGTACAGAATTGAAGGTTTTGCAAGTTATTTCTTTTAAATTTCAAAATAGAATCAAATATATAAAATAGAAATGTCTGAAAATATGTAAAGGGTTTTAAAAGCTCAGTATTCTTATATTGGACAGTAAATATAATTGTGTATTTATATTCTGTCGCCTGAATGTCTAGAAAAAGCTAGCTTCGTGTCGTATATCGTAAATAAGGGAGATCCAAATGAATTGAAATGTTCTACTTGTGCACGTATTACTTTAACATTTGTCAAGAAGGATATTGGTGACAGTATTATTTTGTAAAAAATATAAAATGTTTTAAAGTATCTTTATATTAGAAGGATTTTAAGGCTTAATGATGCGCTGTTATTCGCAAATACAGATTTATATATTCAGGAAAATTGCAGACTCCGTAAGATTGTAATATATCTTTATAAGATTGCAATTTCTCGATATTTTATGAAAAAAAACGTTTGTTAACAATCAATCCCATCCAAATTCAATAGTTTCCAATATATCCGTGTCTTATTAAGAGAAAATTGTTTACAATTTCACGCGATATTTTACAATCTTATGGAACTTGCTATTTTCCGGTGATACATATAATGTTTTTATGTCTTAAAAGTACAAAATATGGCTGTTTTCGATATCGTGTTTTAGTTCATTTTAGTATTAGAGAGCGTACTGCATTATGTTGTCAATGCATGTGCCGCATAATGCTACGGTCATTACATTTATTGCTTTTCTTACCAGTACGTAATAATCACAATACTTAAAGAACGCCATGCTGTAACAATGCATCACTAAGCCCATAATTTAATTAAAATTAATAATAATTAATTACTTTATTATATACTACATTCTGATGCACATTATGATAGCGCAAAATATAGTGTTTGCACACGTTAATTATGAAATTTCTTGTGCCTATACTTTTATATTTAGGTAATTTTGATAGGGTAATTCAATTGATATACTTGGCTGTAAGTGTCACATGTACATACCTACCATGCCATCACCCCTCTACGTGCTGCGACGTGCGATGCCTTCGCCACTCATGACTTCCTAGTCCCACAAAATGAACGAATTCATAGCATAAGCAAATGCGCAACAGCGCTTTGTGAAAAGCTTGAAATATAAATAAAAAAATAATATCTAAATCCCTAATTGTGATTTATAAATGTCTAGTTGTTAATTTGTAGTTGTTTCGTTGTCCAAATGTTTTGGTGTCGTGTTAAAGCTCAAAACGTGTTAGTTGTGATTTTTTTATGCCATTTCGGTGTCGTGGAGAGATTTTTATGAACGCTTTTGCGCATTTTTAAATAAAACTATACACTCGTAAAGCACTTAAATGTATTTAATCGAATTGGATAGTGACGTGTTTTGTTGACAAACTATAGTGCCATACAGTTTGACGTTATCTTTTAAAATCACAAACAGAACAAAAGCAAGCAATAAGTAATGTACTTAATTCAAGTTTTCTAAACGTTTTGGTGTGGTTACAAGTTTTGAAACAACTTCTATCATGCATTCCTTTATAAATCTTTAACTAATCGTTGTCATTTTGAAATTAATTTTTCGAGTCCGAAGTTACACTGGTTGTTGTTTTCGTCACAAAGTGATACTAACTATAAGAAATAATCTGAAATACAAAAAAAACACCAAAATATAAGTTTATAAGAATATAAATACTAAATTGAGAATCGAATAGTAGTCCTAACTTAATAATAAAGAATTCGAATTTGTCCTAATTGATACAATTTTTTAAAGAAATTCCGTAGTACCTACTAACTCTTTTCTTTTCAATCTAGTCATCTAACTAAAGTATGAATTAAAAATTATGTAAATTAAATAGTTTTTCTGTAAATTAAACGAAGTACTTTTGTATTAAACGGTTTTACTGCGGGGAAAGCGGCTTTTAACTAAAACTCATTTAATTTTATTAAGGGTAATTGCCGTTAGAACATTAGCTGTAAAAAAAAGGAATTAAGGTATACTTGCGGTGATTACAGAGTTTATAGCTATTAACTTGAAAATTGTAAAGCCTCACATGGGCCGCTTTCCCCGCAGCGAGGCCATTTTATCTCGAGTCACAAATCATTCCACGATAGGCAAATATAATTTATTTCACTCGATTTATTACACATTTATTATTAAATAAACTAATTATTACAAAAGGGCCAGTATTTTATTTTAAATTCCTTTTTATATTAGGTACCTATTGCTTTAATTACTATTGCTACCAACGGTATGTAAAAGGTCTATGTAGCTGCGTATCTGTAACAGGCCTGAACTTACATTCAAAGTTCAAAAATCTTATCCATTTTTGTCTTTTATAATTTAATCATGATTAAAGTCATTCTCAGTTTTATAAAAAATAAGATGATGGAAAAAAACCTCTAACTTAAAACATGAAAGAAAAGGAACCTTTACCGCCACATAGGTACATCTCAACAAAGTTTTATTTGAACCATTCGACACACGTAGCAGCGTAGCTCCGTAGCCATCAGTCCCTCGTAGCGCGTAGCCTGCCGACCCTAGTGGCGTAGCGCGTAGCAACGAAGCCCCGTAGCCTGTCGGCTCGTTCGTAGATAATATCACAGCGTATTTTATTACCGGAGTTGGACCATCCCACGTCCGGGGCAATTTGAAAAAGTTCTGTGTTCAAGTTAAAAGGAAATTTTAGTACTGAGATTGAAATAACTATTTTGTTTGCTCTATAGGCAGATACAATATGTTTTGTTTATGGAAATTAAATACATGTTAGCCAGAAGTTTCACCGTTTTATGTGAAGTATAGAGACCTGAAAAACGTATGTAGTTAAAGAATTATGAACCTTAATAAGAAGACATACAATTGGTATTCCATTTACAGTCTGATTTTATCTGGGAAATCGTGATCGAAAGGAACCTAACAACAAGTCTCGCACTTGAAGCTTTGAAGGATGTATTGAAAGACGATCGTCAAAACTTCAATACGGTCCCAGCTGCCTCGATAAATTGATAGATATTAAATAAGTTAGGGAAATCTTTACAATGCAATTGAATATACAGACTTTATAATACATTTTTTTCTATTATACGAGTATCTGACTTCACCGTTGTAGTCAATGAAGACGTTTCCTGCGTATCAGTGTAAGTGGTCTTTACTATTCCTAAAACATAACCTAAAACCTTTGTAATTAGCCATCCGGTCCTGTTAAGTTTGTTTAACAAACACCCATTTGCTTCATCAGGGCACTAAAGTTTTCGACTGAAGTTTCCTTACCACCAGGGGAAATTAGTACCTACACTTATTTCCAGTTCCATCAAGTAAAAGCAAAGACGATCGCTTTAAAACTCACAAATTCTCTAGTCGCATCGATAGAATTATAGACCGACTCTCTCACCAGCCGAAAGACGTCCGCTGCTGGACAGAGGCCTCCCCCAAGGGGAGGGGGATGCCACAATCACCACGCTTGGTAGGCGGGTTGGCGATCGCATTGCAGGCGTTGCAATGTACAGAGAATGCTGCTGTCCCTTAGTCGCCTCTTACGACACCCACGGTCATTGATGGGATGGTGCCATTCTTTTACGTCCGACACCATATAGAAAAGACCGACTAGAAGACATTAATAAGGCTTACCAAGAATAGAGCCAGCTATCTATTCCAAAATTACCTCTAAAATATCCGACAGAAACAGCCTGAACTAGTACCTATAAGAACGAGATATAGGTATAAATATAACTTTATGGCAGTCATCAGCGAAGGGTTCAGGTGATAGGTTAAATGTCAATATCCTGTCCGGGAGGTGGCTGTCACTCATAAATTGGTCGCTAAGGGTAACTCAACTATACAGGTAACCAACCCACGGACGGTGCTGTTAAATAGGGGAGCCAGAGAGCTTTTTTGTTAATATAGTGTGTACCTTTACTACAGTTCAGGTTGTATTAAAATTGGTATTTAATCTTTCAAGGGATGCGAGCGCTCATAGCCACCAACAACTTTTAAATTGAGTTTAACCATGTAATATGAAAGTAGTGCAATTAAAAACTAAAGTCAAAGTATAAAAAGCACTCTCGAAGAATGCGACTTGTTCGACAACTCGTGAATTTTAATGAATTAGGCAACGAAAGGACATAAGTCCAAAACATTTAGCATCCTTGATAAAGTATTGTCATTAGCTGTCATCATGCGTATATCATGACCTCTCCCAGGTAGGTCAGACGCATAAGCTTATGTTATGTTATGTAAAACAGTCGTAAACTCGTGTACAAACATAGTTTATGCATTATAAAAGCTATACAAACGCAGTAGGCGCTCTTTATTCTTTAGAAACCCTTAGCAACAGTTCAAGGGCATTTACTAGGTTCAGCTAAAGGTCAAGATAGTAACCTGATAGACTATAAGGTGGCAAGCCGATAGCCACTTAACAAAAGAGTCGAGTTTAGCGATCTCAAGAGAAGGTGTACTGTGTTGCTAGGCTGTGTGGTTTAGAACAATACTATAGTTTGTCAAAACTTCTGGGTGGTATGTAGGACGGCGAAAGGCGTTATTTTAAGTGGATTAACAGTAGTCTTCAACTATTTAACAACAAAAATTATTATGATTTTTTCATTCTAAGGTGATAATAAAAATAAGACCCGTAACGCACCTACAAATATAAATTAGATGCAAAATAATGTGCAATGAAGGCGGGGCAAGAATCTAGAACGGTTTAAAGACTCACCAACTACCAGGAGGCCAGAATCATGAAGAAGTTGCCCGGTACTAAGGTCATTGATATAACAAGACAGATCCAAACAATCTTCAAGTCAAAGAAGAAATAAAATCCGTTAATCGGAATCGATACCGTCAACATTTGTCACGAGTGAAAAACGATACATAGTTTGTTTTTCGGATTCCTACGAAGACATATTAGGGACAATGGTCGCTATTGCCAACTTATTTGGTGATTTGTGTAGTGGTGTCGTTTTGACATTGCAATAGTGGCCACTATATTGACTTTATCCACAGGGTTATTAAAGACGAATTAAATTTAGAATATAGGTAGGGTCGACGACCGCTATTACTAAGCTGAAACGCAATTATTATAGTGGTTGATAGTAAACTCACCTACAATACAACGGAACTAGCTGCACCACTTTTATTTCCGTTACAAAAAATATCTTGTCTCAAAAGTAGAACAAAACACTTTATCCCGAGAACAATTTCACTTTATTGTCCGGTTTAGCTCCTGGAACAAAAGAAGACCGCCGCGCAATCATTCCGCGACCGTCGCTCGACACAGTTGTACATTAATCCCATGCTGTTAGCCATAGAGCACGGAGACGACACGGCGGCCACTGGTACAAACGGCATTGTTTAAACATTCCGTACAAATCAAGCGTATCAGTACTTGTCACCATCTACTCTTAGAAACTGACGGACCGTGACAATAGTATATTTTTCTGAAGATCTATTTGGTCCGACAGTAGTTCACCAAAAAATATTGGACACGTATTTGTTATTTTGCACACCTGCGTACTACCTGTCCTTACGTACGGGTGTCAGTCATGGTCCTTAAATTAGGTCACCTCAAACAAACTAGCAACTTGCCAGTATGCAATGGAAAGGAGTATGCTGAACATTAAAAAGTCCGACAGAGTAAAAACACTGCTGAACATTAAAAAGTCCGACAGAGTAAAAAAAATCGTCATTAGAATCAAAACAAAACTACCGATGTAATAAGCAAAATCAAAAGACTCAAATGGCAATGGGCTGGTCACCTGGTAAGAGGACACGACAAATGGAGCAAAAGGGTGACATGGTGGTACCCAAGGGGAGGCAAAAGGAAAAGAGGCCGACCACAGAAAAAGTGGAACGATGACGTTAGACAAGTGGCACGAGTCACATGGAACAGAGTGGCTCAAGAAAGAAAGGAATGGAAAAGGTTGGAGGATGCCTTTGCCGACTGGCAAACAGATGTAGTGTAGGAAAGATAACCAAGCAACAAATATTAGTTTAAATCTATTCATATCTATTAAGTTTAAGATTTTAATGCTAGTCCTTTACATAAGCTTAAAAATTCATTGTACTAAGAGATCTGAATAAAAGGCTATATTATTATTATATTATTTGTTATTTTATCACGTTAACAAATAGTGAAGACGATACAGTGCATTGAAATCCCTAAATAAAAAATTCCTACGTTGGTAATATTTTTGAACGTCTATCTGATCATATTATGTTTCTATCCAGAATAATTCCCCATTCTAAGAGCGTTTACGTACTTCATCTGATCAGGAACTCGCAAAGTGTCGTCTGAAGTAGCCGTAGTACTACTTGGTTTGCGCAATAGATCAGAACTCCGACCACACACACAAACTTCTGTCTAGCCTTTTCCCAACTATATTGGGGTTGGCTTCCAGTCAGACCGGATTTAGCTGAACAGGTACCAGTATTTTACGTGGAGCGATCTGACCTCCACAATCCAGGAACTGGATAACACGGTACTTCTTAACTAGACTGGTGTCATATTTTCTGGTGTTTAGAAAGATCTACAAATGACAGCCAGGTACAACGGCTTAACGTCTTTTCCGAAGCATTTAAGAGTCTCGGTATGTTAAGATGGTTACCCATCCACAGGCCAACCTTGGCAAGCATTGCCTAACCTTGAAGATCAACCCGTGCAGTTGTTATTATTTAGCCGCAAGCTCCTCGTGCGACTGGTATTATTTAACCACGAGATTTACGACGACGACCGTCACCGTCTTCGCTCGGAATTAAGTACGCTTCGGAACAGTCACCCATACATTGTTTTAGCTGAGATTGAATTCCTACGTCTTTAAATGAAAAATATCTTGTTTAACTCAGCGTCACCCTCTGAATTAGTTTGTGCAAGAATTTTTGGTCAAGAAGGTCGAGAATAATAGATATTCAGTCATAAACTTTTGTAGGTTATGTCTATGGTAACTTTTATATTCGAATTCAAGGAAGTGTTATTTCATCATGAAATGTCTTGTAATGTCTCTTTGGTAGACCTTACTTTAGGTATGCAATAGGTACCTATCTACAACATGAGTATCAATATCAACCAATCAACAGTCGTTAATAAACAAGCTATTTTTTAGATTTGGGATACTAGTCTTTAAGCCAGTCTACAATTGAAACTAATTTTTTTAATCTAAACCAAGGAACAACTACACTTAAAAATAAACTGTACTGTTAATTCATTTACCTATACCGTTTAATTGTAATAATAAACTAGAACTGACTACAATACAATAATGCTGTATTAACTGTCACTTGGCAGAATAAAGGTTAATTCGTTAATCGTAAAGTAAATCGTTAAAAAATAAAATAAATTTACATTTTAAATATTTTTTTATCCGGCCCTAACTCGTTAATGACAATTAATAACTTTAAAAAAAAGACAAATATTGGAATTTATTTCATATATAAGTCACTTTTTGACGCTCAAATCTAAGTCAGATAAGATTTCGCCATTGTTCTGTGTGCATACCGCAACATGGGCACGAATAATCAAAGCAATCTCTACGGCTATTCCGTGCTCTATGTCGTTATCCGTACGAAGGGGACAATTCCGTCGAAAGCGTACAATTTCTTCGCTGTGAAATTCTCGCAGTATCGTGTCGCGTTACACACAAACTTTATTTATGTGGGGACCGAAATACGATATAAATGTCATGCGACACTTATCAGAAATGAGACAGGAAATGTACTTGAAATATGATGTGAGTAGTATTTGATATACCTGTGTGACAGAAATATGGAGGAGCTCGTGGCTAAATAATAATTTAGCCACGAGCTCCTCCATATTTCTGTTTATGTAACAGCTGTAATTACAGCTGTTAAGCTCGTGGCTCGTGGCTAAGCAACGCTTGTCGAGGTTGGTCTGTGGATGGGTTAAGCCGTAGGAAGCACGTTAAGCCGTTAGTCCCGATTGTCATTTGTAGATCTTTGGCAGTCGTTACTGATTGTCAGAAGTCAGAAAATCTGACACGTCTTGCCAAAAACTACCGCGTTATCTAGTTAATGGGTTGTGGAGGTCTGGTAGGCTGCCGCTCCACGTGAAATACTGGTATTCAGCTGAATCCATTTTGACTGGTAGCCGACCCCAATATAGTTGGGAAAAAGCTAGGCAGATGATGATGAGATATGGCAGGAATAGTTAACATTTAGAAATTAAAATGACTCGAGAATTTATCTTTCTATACTAAAATAACAAAGCTGAAGAGTTCGTTAGTTTGTTTGTTTGAACGCGCTAATCTTTGGAACTACCAGTCGGATTTAGAAAATTATTTTTGTAAATGAAAGCCACATTCATGGGGAAGGCTACACGGTAAGTGGGGAAAACGGGATATGCGCGTACGAAGACGCCGGCAAAAGCTAGTATATAAATATTTATTTTTTGAAATAAGGTTTGATCAGCGTTTTGTACTTGAAACTACTTTTTATTTATGTAGCCAATAAGCCCTTTCATTTGATATGGCACGCGATACAGTTTGAAAAATTGATTTTTGAAATTTTCTAGTTTGTCCCCCAATGGTGACCCATACTCAAAATGTATACAGACAGACACCCGAGTGATCATGTAAGGGTTCCTATCTTACGTATGTTCGGAACCCTAAAAATGTAGCTAGCTATCTACACTGTTGAATGACTTTTTATGCCTGTAATATACTCGGTTCATTTAAATCAGACCACGGTCGAAAAATCGCAGTAAAAGCTTGTTTTCATATAATACAACCAGACCGCATGTCGCTAGACTCTCGCAGACAGTCTCCCAATTCCATAACTCCTCGAGCCAATGATTCAGCATCGCATTCACGTTCTTGATCTAACCACTTATGTCGGCTTCCAGCACATTCTTACTAGACAAATGTTGACGACTTGCCAACTCGAATAAATTCTGTTACTATTGTAATAACTGTTTATTTTGCTGTTTTAAGCCTTCTTAGAAAAAATCAAGTCCTCAATTTTGTGCTTCACCATGTAAAAGGACAAGTTAGTTCGGAAATGAGATTATTCAAAATCATCCACTTCGAATACCCCAATTTCCATAATTGATTGGTCCAGGCTAAATGATTCCATAACAGAATACCTAATATTAATTGCAAGAAAATCCTTGACATTTATAAAATATCAATTTCTGGAAAAAATAATATAATTTTTACATCGAATTGAAAAAGGGATAAAATAATTGACTACCACATTTAAATACACACCTACCAGGCTGACATAGATACCCATCGCTGTGTCGAGCGTTTATTTGTTCCGATCAATTCAAAAGATGATTTCACGTTTTTCATTAAAAATTTAACGGAAAATTCGACGTTTTCCAAACAAAAACATTTGTTCCTGTTGTAACTTGGAACAGTAGATCGTTTCTGGGAACGGACGTAAAATAAAACAAACAATTGGTTCAGGACCGAACGATCAAACAAAGTTATGATCGAACATCAAAACAACATAGGTACGAGATTCGAGTAGAATTATTATTTCAGTATTTTATTTCTGAGATGTTGTGAGTACCTAATACTTCGTCAACTGACAGGCTGTTTACCTTACAAAGTGCATTAGCTACCTAGTGCCTGGCATGCTGCAGTGTAGTCTTAACGTCGCCTAGGGAATATTACAAAAGAAGCCGCCAGAGGACTTATGTACATTAAAAGTCCACTTCCACTGAACTATCCTGTGAGTATGTTCAGGTGGCTGTTTGATGAAAGCTCTCTCATGACAAGCCATCATTTTGCTGGAGTATTTTACTCAGTATATACTAGTATTGGCATTTTCTTAGATATAATTACTTCTTTTCCCGAAACGATCTTTCCTTTCTTTAAAATTTCCGATATGGTGTGTCGCAAAAATTTAACTTCTGTTGTCAAATAAAACTTTAATTTCAACAACTATAACAGTAACATGAATAAACAAATATATACTTATAATAATTGTTCATAAAACTGTAACTAAACCCGTAACACGAGCGACTCACATAAAGATGGTTTTATTGTTAATTTTTTACGAGTCGTTCAACTTTATATTGTTCTGTCTGTCGCCATCTTGGATTCCCCTTAACATCAAATTGCTTGTTTCAGATATGCTCCAGTCCTTACTACAGCCAAGAGATACTCAGCGGTGTAAGTATACTATACCTTCATTGTAGGGAAATCGCTTTCTGAGGTATTCTGAAGCTGCTGAGAAAATTTAGTCAAATCTAACTCTGAATGCTGAGAATGAAAGAAGCGAGTGAATGTAGAATAAATGATATTATTCCGAACACAAGTCCAACAACTTAGTCTTACTAATGGGTACTGTAATTATTATTCAGTAATTGGGTTATAGAGGACAGATAGACAGTCGCCTCTTGTAAAATTTTAGAATTAAGCTGCATCCGTTAAGACTAGAAGGCTGGGCAAATGGTGTTGATGACGAAAATCAAGAAAAGTCCATCTTTCATACCAAGTTTATTTAGATCAGATTCTTTGCAACCTTGGAATCAGATTTTACACCTTCCTGTAGCCATAAAGTTTCTGCAATCTCAGCCGTTTTTAGGTTAAGGTTGCAGAAAAAAAGGAAGTTGTGCTACTCCTTTGAGGAAAAGTCTCAAACAATATATTAAAGTTCCCATATTTCTGAATAAAGATAAAAAGCTGGGGGCCCATATTTTCTGTTTATGCCCACTAAAGTATGACACCGATAGACATTCGTGCATTTTATTGTGTGTTGATGTATGTGACGCAGCTAGGGGACAGGGTTCGGTCCTGGTTACTGCTAAATGTGAGAATGATTTGTGTTGCTAAAGTGTCATGAATGCCTGGTAGGTATGAGATGGGTTTCATATCAAGCTTACGTGCTTATTTTATGTTCTAAGTTAAGTTGACTTGTCATCAGTGCCATGCTAGCTTGATGATGACAATGGTCGCTTAAGCTTATGTG
This sequence comes from Mamestra brassicae, assembly GCA_905163435.1. Taxonomy (NCBI): domain Eukaryota; kingdom Metazoa; phylum Arthropoda; class Insecta; order Lepidoptera; family Noctuidae; genus Mamestra; species Mamestra brassicae. The sequence goes on along the minus strand of LR990997.1, from coordinate 18,576,877 downwards.
CTAAGCATAATATACCACAATAAGCTTCCGCCATCAGATACTTATTACCTACATCTTCAGTGAATGTCAAAACAATCGGGGTGGTGGGACTATACTCGGATAGAGGGAGGCCATTCACAGGGAAGGAAGACCTTTGTTTGGATCAAGTGATAATAATCGATATAGAAAAGACAAATAGGTGTCATGTCAAGGGGCACCCCTCGGGGTGTTGAGCTTGTGAATCAATGGCTGAAAATTCATACCTACAGTATTTAGGCTTATATGATTGCTAAAAATGTGGTAGGTATATAAAACGGTGTAATTATGCGAAGAGTGGAGGAGGCCCGTGTTTAAAAGTATGACTTCTAAGCATGGGCCTCCATCACGCCTCTGAAGGCCTGGTGTTGTACAGCGAAGATGATTGGTGCTATGCCAGCGGTGGCGGTTCGCCATGAGAGACGACGCAATGAGAAGCGCGGAGGAGGAGGTGGGCGGAGACCATCGCAGCTGCCTCTGCAGCTCGGCCGCCCCATCGACGCTGATGCGACGCCCTCGCCTGACCATCACCGGCTGAGGAATGAACTCTACGTTTGTGGCAAGGTGGGCTACCAGGCATGCATATTCTTTTAGGAGGTGTACGTAATAGCATGGGAAGAAGACCTTGAGATCAGAAATCCTTTTAGATGAGACACTACATCCTTACTTCTTCCCGAGCTGTTGCGTTTCGTATGAACAATCTACGATACTAATTCATAGTATTTTTTTCCTTAGAGCATGCACAATTAACCAGCAATTACTAATCGGAACACTCTATATAGTAAACCATTTCTTTTTGGTTTGGTGGTCAAACTCAAATTGTTAATCTGTGAGAGCAGGATCTCAGGAGAGTCCAGAAGACCACTGTTCATTAAGTTAAACAATCATGACAGAACGAGAATATTTTTTATCAAAAAAGAGCAATTAGATTATAAAATATTTATTTACAGAAGAATAAATGGGAATATGTTATGCCCACCTATATTTGCATGATTAATAGGTCACAGATAATTATGTTGAAAGCAATAGGAGATGGCTCTTCACAATAATATCTAAACTACTAGTAAACACATTATATTCAGGCTCTAAAGTGTTGGCTTCTATTGGAGTCGTGTATGTTGACAGCTTCAAACATGGCAGAAATCTGCCGGTGCTACTAACTTTGTGCTCTGACCACTAACAAGGTAACAAACACCCCTTGCATGATGTATCGTCGTCCCTTTCTTGTGTGTTGTGGGTCACCTTCCCTCTCTTTCTGAAGTAAGTACTTTCACGGATCATTCGTTCCGTTTCGTAATTTTTTGCTGTTCCATCTTCAAATGAAACTGGCAGTTTTATTAAGAAGGTGAGGACTGACTACTATATTGATCCGTAAGAGTACTTCCGTAGTATCAGGAACACTGTCCGAGTATGTGCTATGACATTCTTCTCCTTCCTTCTTTCCCTCCTGTGAATTGGTGTTAATCTAGAGGAGATCAATGTTTAACACTTGTCTTTAAAGTTTCTTCAAATGTGTTTAGTATGCGCAGGTGGCAGCTCTGCATGCGGTAGTGGGATCCCTTCTGCTAGGGATCGTGGTGTTGGTGGTGGGGCTTGTGCAACTGTCACCAGGAGCAGAGGCCGCACAGCATCGCTACTATCTGATGGGAGCTGGTGCGGCACTGGTTGGGGCTGGCATACTTGGCGCTGTTTTGAGGTGGGTACTAGGATAACATACAATACAAATAATTCGCAGATTTTTTCATCAACGGCCATCTACTAGAAATGCTGTACTTATCAAATGGGTTTAGTCCGTTAGGAAAAACTTTTGGTGGAGTACCAGGATGACATAAATTGAATGTAGCTAACAGTTAGCCTTTCAATATGGGGACCTCTTAAAACGGTGACACAAACTACCAATCAAGTTAGAATCACATGAAGTGATTATACCCTTTAAACAGGAAAACAAACACACTAACGAAAACATCAATTACTCAACTGGTGACTTTTAAAGGTCTCAGGGTCACTTCCTAACTAATACTTAAAGAAATAGTAAATTAGTTAGTGGGAATCAATCGATAGAGGGTTTATTATAAGTTGTTAAGTTATGCTGTCGAAGTTCACTGTGGGAATCTTGAGCAGCTGTGTGACGTGTGCCTTGCGTTGACGTAGGGAAGTTAAAATTAGTACAATTGAAACTATAAAAAAAATCTTTTGATTAACTAGTCATTAGTTGGTCTTTAATTAACCGACGAACAGACACTGTTATTAAACTTTCTTGATTATTTTTAATTCGAGATAATTTCACCATCTTAAGTCTCGACTTTGACAATGTGTATTTAAAATAAAATAAGTATGTGATTCGTAATAAAAAAGTCGGAAAAAAAGTATGGGTCGCGATGGAATTTGAACTTTGTCAATTGTCTTACGAGTACACGATAAAGTTCAAATTAGAATTATAGTTTTTTATTCCAAGTTAAAAATTATACCGAACGTTGAAATTAAATATTATATGTAATATGTATATATGTCACCGGAAAATTGCAAACGCCGTAAGATTGTAAAATATCGCGTGAAATTGTAAACTATTTTTTCTTAATAAGACACATAGGTATATTGGAAACTATTGAATTTGGATGGGATTTATTGTATATAAAACGATTTTTTCATAATATATTAAGAAACTATAATCAAATAAAAATGTATTACAATCTTACGGAGTCTGCAATTTTCTGGTGACATATTTATATCATAAATAATTAAAAAATGGAGACAAACAGAAAAATGCACCGATATTTTGCTAAAATGCGAATACTCTATAAAACAAACGGAACGGAAGGCCGATGATGGGGGGTATTAGAAAAATGCGGTCATTAGTTTACTGAAAACGTTTATTTACAAAATGGAAGACTTACAACAAAGTGACATGAAGACTACAATTAAAGTGAAATTCACTTAGGTAAATTAACGATATACTGGCCCCAGGCAATTAGGCAAATGAAATAGAAGTCGATAGCACAATGCTTTTAAAATAATTAAAATTACTTCCCGTTGTCCCCGTACGCTGTCCCCGTTAATTTATTTAATATATCTGTATTCCCGTTGTCCCCGTAGGCCATGTTCGAAATATATGCCAGAATGGATAAATGGTCACCAAAAGGCGAAGTCGGAGCCCAGCTTCGCGGGGCTCTATGGTTTAAAAAAAACAACCACTAACCTTCTAACCTAACCTGTTCGAGTCGGGGTGCCCCAAGTCCCGAGCTCGCTTAGCTCGCTCTTGCATACAAGTTCTCCGATTAACAGAAGTAACATTGTATTTCAGGAAACAATATGTTTAAAAAAGAAATAAAAATTTAAAGTGGACAACGACACGTGAAATCTTAACTGTCCGTCGTCCCCGTTGCCCATATGTACCTACATAAGGGGGACAACGGTAAGGAATAATATGACGTTCCGTTGTCCCCGTGACGGGGACAACGGGAATACACTGAAATAACCTATTCACTCCTGACTTAAAGGCCCCCCGGTTGTGGCTACCAGGAAAAGAAAATATTTGAGCACGTTAAATATTAACACTCGTACGAGGTTTAAGACAGCAGAGATTAAACAGGAACCCACAATATTTAAGACTTTTCGTAAAATCTACACCGACAACTTTTAGCGATTATGATCCTACCGCTGAGCAAAAGATTGTCCCCGGTCCGCAGTTTTTGCAAACGACGTCATGGGAAAATGTCCTAAAGATAAGAAAGTTATTACGGTAGAGTCGCCGTTCAAAATTCTTTCTTTTCATATTTGCCTGGTACCAGGAGCGACCCTGCTCTGACAGTTATGAGATTGATAGCTTTATCTGTGCCACCATTTACTAGTAACATTATATTACAAGTATGATATTTTTACGATCCGATAAACAGGGATCAGGTTTTTCGTGCTAGGGTAGCTCGTGGATCTTTCTGGCTTCCTCTTCCTATAATACCTCTTCCAATACAATATAAAATTCTGCATATTACCTAATCAAAGAAAAAGTTAAAGCCTTGTCTTAAATACTTTACTAATCAAACACAGACATTTGATGCATTCACAAGAAAACACGTTTTAAACTGCCAATTATAACCTCCAACAAGAAAAGAAAAACCTCCCAAATATTTCTTTGAAAAAGATTACAGCTGCATTTTTCTGTTTGTCTCCATTTTTTAATTATTTATGATATAAATATGTCACCGGAAAATTGCAAACGCCGTAAGATTGTAAAATATCGCGTGAAATTGTAAACTATTTTTTCTTAATAAGACACATAGGTATATTGGAAACTATTGAATTTGGATGGGATTTATTGTATATAAAACGATTTTTTCATAATATATTAAGAAACTATAATCAAATAAAAATGTATTACAATCTTACGGAGTCTGCAATTTTCTGGTGACATATTTATATCATAAATAATTAAAAAATGGAGACAAACAGAAAAATGCACCGATATTTTGCTAAAATGCGAATACTCTATAAAACAAACGGAACGGAAGGCCGATGATGGGGGGTATTAGAAAAATGCGGTCATTAGTTTACTGAAAACGTTTATTTACAAAATGGAAGACTTACAACAAAGTGACATGAAGACTACAATTAAAGTGAAATTCACTTAGGTAAATTAACGATATACTGGCCCCAGGCAATTAGGCAAATGAAATAGAAGTCGATAGCACAATGCTTTTAATTCAACGTGAAAGGAAAGTTACTGAGCTACCATGGGGCACAGAGGGTTGTTTTATGATGTGACTAGGAGCAATTTCCAAAAGGACCTGGTAGCTATCAAGATATTTCTTGTTACCTTAATCTAGTCAGTAAAGTAGGGCTTACCGATGCTACGAGTAATGCATCATCAATGGAATGGTTTTAAGGGTTCCGTACCCGAAGGGTAACCAACGGAACCCTATTACTTAGCCTCCGCCGTCCGTCTGTCCGCCTATCCGTCCCATCCGTCTGTTTGTCAGTGGGCTGTATCTCAAGAACCGTAATAGGTAGACAGTTTAAATTTGATACATGATAGAAATATCTATTGCTGCTATAACAAGAAATAATAAAAATTAAAGGGGCTCCCATACAAGAAACTTGTTTTTATTTATTTACGATGCGGAACCCTTCAAGCTCGCACTTAGCCGATTTTTATTATTATTTTAGATAGGCTCGCGTTTGACCACAGTATCACCTGATGTGTTCGATGATGGTGCTCGTTTGCCTAGAAATAACCCTGTATTCCCGTTGACCCCTTAGGTCATGTCCCCGTTAAAGGGGACAAAGGGAATTTAATAAAATAATTAAAATTACTTCCCGTTGTCCCCGTACGCTGTCCCCGTTAATTTATTTAATATATCTGTATTCCCGTTGTCCCCGTAGGCCATGTTCGAAATATATGCCAGAATGGATAAATGGTCACCAAAAGGCGAAGTCGGAGCCCAGCTTCGCGGGGCTCTATGGTTTAAAAAAAACAACCACTAACCTTCTAACCTAACCTGTTCGAGTCGGGGTGCCCCAAGTCCCGAGCTCGCTTAGCTCGCTCTTGCATACAAGTTCTCCGATTAACAGAAGTAACATTGTATTTCAGGAAACAATATGTTTAAAAAAGAAATAAAAATTTAAAGTGGACAACGACACGTGAAATCTTAACTGTCCGTCGTCCCCGTTGCCCATATGTACCTACATAAGGGGGACAACGGTAAGGAATAATATGACGTTCCGTTGTCCCCGTGACGGGGACAACGGGAATACACTGAAATAACCTATTCACTCCTGACTTAAAGGCCCCCCGGTTGTGGCTACCAGGAAAAGAAAATATTTGAGCACGTTAAATATTAACACTCGTACGAGGTTTAAGACAGCAGAGATTAAACAGGAACCCACAATATTTAAGACTTTTCGTAAAATCTACACCGACAACTTTTAGCGATTATGATCCTACCGCTGAGCAAAAGATTGTCCCCGGTCCGCAGTTTTTGCAAACGACGTCATGGGAAAATGTCCTAAAGATAAGAAAGTTATTACGGTAGAGTCGCCGTTCAAAATTCTTTCTTTTCATATTTGCCTGGTACCAGGAGCGACCCTGCTCTGACAGTTATGAGATTGATAGCTTTATCTGTGCCACCATTTACTAGTAACATTATATTACAAGTATGATATTTTTACGATCCGATAAACAGGGATCAGGTTTTTCGTGCTAGGGTAGCTCGTGGATCTTTCTGGCTTCCTCTTCCTATAATACCTCTTCCAATACAATATAAAATTCTGCATATTACCTAATCAAAGAAAAAGTTAAAGCCTTGTCTTAAATACTTTACTAATCAAACACAGACATTTGATGCATTCACAAGAAAACACGTTTTAAACTGCCAATTATAACCTCCAACAAGAAAAGAAAAACCTCCCAAATATTTCTTTGAAAAAGATTACAGCTGGACATTTTTTCTCGAAGCTCCTGCTTTATTCAACCTAAGCACGATATTTTTAATATAAAATGGTGGAGGCCGTTTTGGTGTTGTTAATTACGTTTGAATTAAAAGGCCCTGGTCGCCGCCACTTCAATCTCCGTCCGTGCAAGGGGTCGTTTTCCAAACAAATAAACAAAGCAACCCCAGCGCTGCATTGTTATTCACTAATAGCTTTAGCTGTAACTGATTGCCCTCATTTTTATTCTTAAGGCGTTTTTTCTATATTTTTTATAAGTGCCTTGACTTTAGCCTGAGTCATTCAGAGAGGTCTTTAGTTTAATTCATACACGAAGCCTTGACCCGGTGGTATTTTTAGACACCTAACTACTTTTATACGACGTTTAAATAAAGCGCAAGCTAATAATAGCTCCACGCTCAAGTTGACATTTGTGAAGCAGTTTGTTTTGTTTGTCATGTAAACTCACATTAAAGTCTGCAATCCTATCATTTCCAGATGCATCTGCCTACACTGGTACAACCGTAAATTCCGTGCGGACAACGAGGAGGACCCTGAACCGACGACCCACAAGAATGGAGTGAGCGTGGTGGAGAGCGGACCTGACCACAAGCCCGGCCACCACGACCACAAGCCCGGACACGACCACAAGACCGGACATGATCACAAAACCGGACATGATCACAAGGCCGGACATGAACATAAGGCAGGACATGAGCATAAGGGGCATGATAAGCATGGACATGACCATAAGGTTGTTGATAAGCCAAAACTGAAGACTCAGGCCAGTGTGGGGCGCGATGTAGACCTGATCAAGCAGCCGTCATCCACCAGCGACACCTAAACTAAGTCCCGACCAGTAGACTAACGTATCTTAAGCGTTCGTGTACCGCTGTTCGATGTAAAGGAACTGTGGGCTTTCGTATAGCCCACATCATTAATATCATTACTTTTCGATGTCGCGGCAATGTTGGTTATTTACTCATTACTCAATGTATTAGATTTGTGTCTCTTGACAATAGTTCTCTGATGTCTATCGAACCCGCTGCGCAGAAGCGCGTCTTTACTGTCGCTGTCTTCTTAAATTTTAAATGTCTCTTGTATTTTCATACCAGTCAGTTTCAAACCTTCGAGATCTATAGACAAGATGATGTACTTATTTAGTTTCTAAGTGTTTTCTCCCTCATTTTCTTGAGGATGAATTGAAAGATGTACTTTAATCTGAAACTTCGCGTACTTAACATGACCTTATTTAATAACTTATTCATACACTACACCGTTGGACATACCTATATTCCCAGTCGCGTTTTCTAATTGTTTCACGACTACACTGCGCGTCCACTGACGTTAAACTTACTTTAAACAAACAAAACTGTAACAAACACCAGTCTCTAACTAACACCACACAAGTATAACCCAGTATATAATACACAGTTTATTTTATTATAATGTAACTTGGAACATTCTAGTATTTAGATTTTAGTGAAATCTACTACAAGTAATTTAAATATACTTACTTACCATTTAATTTAAATCATGTACGGGATTTTAAAATGGACTCGCCACCATTGTGTGTCTGTGTTAGCGGTTCGATCGCGTGAACGAGTGTCTGATGCCTGTCATGTTGTACATTTGGCGACTTACTCGTATTCTTCAATATCCTTACAGTTATTTCATAAAAATCTTCCAGTCTGTCCTCACGTATCCCTTACTGTAATTAAACTTGTAAATATTTTGTAATGTGTCTACATAATTATTGTCTTTTGTATGTAAAATTACGGTATATATACAATGTTAGTTACATATCATTTTAATTAGGACCTCTACCATTTATTCACATTTAGCTCTCACTAATCATTTTATATTTTTAAATTACCTACTTGCTTCTTTATATTTAACTCGTCAAAATTTTAGATTCGGAATATTTATAATTTCTGAGTGATATATTTTTGAAAAATTTACAACCTGAACTCAAAATTAAAATTAATGTTATTCGTTTTTACTTTTAGTGACTCCTAAACAAACTTCTCAACAAAAGCGATCTGTAAAAAAAAACATTCTAAAGCCTTACCGTCCGTGCATACCGAATGGATTTAATAAAATAATAAATACTGCAGGTTTACTTGCAATAAACTTTATAGAACACATGATTATGACCATGTAATAAAAGTATAGCTGATCTGGTTGCCTGCAGTAAGCATAAAGGAGCTTAGTAATGTATTCAAAAACATATACAATATGTAGAATCGTTCTGTTCATCACACAAACGTTCTTCCAAACTTCCTTTATACCTCATGTTTGCTCATTTAGGTACAAATGTAAGAACTAGATAATTTTAAACGCGACTCAAATTCATCCTTACTAAATTTCAAGTAAACTGACTGGCGATCCTTCATAATATGAAAAGATGGGGACAGGCCCATCGGCCGCAGGGACTAATCCTCGTGAACAGTCTCATTTTCTTCTTTTCCCTCACTATCCAGTACGTTTCCTGTGACACTACATACGAAAGTATCAATGTCATCAAATTCCATTCCTTCTTCAATTTATGTCCCAGACCCTGATCTTTATATCTAAGTAGAGTTACAATTACATAACATTTTAATAATTATAAAGAATATTAATACAATGTCAATACAATAGCTGTTCGTGTTTACATTCGATGTTGTGTCTCGATGTTTTATTATATTAATGAGGATAAATTAAATAGACCAATGTATCATCATCGTATAATATAATCTCAGTAAGTATACTTATGTGTGGATTGTGGAATATCATATTACTATTCATATTACTTCACCGTTTCTCATTAGGGACGTTACACTTTGCTTTCAATATTTTAGAAAACCTTGGAATTTTTACCCTAAGAGACTGAGAAGAGTGTTCTATAATAAATTTCAAAGAAATCATTATTTAGTTTTGATGATTTACGTTCTTTGGTGCAATTACTTGATAGTCATCATTTACACAACCACTTGTTTTTTTTTTAATAAATATTATGGGGTACGGATTGAATTCATTTCTATCGTGGGGTCCAATGATTGGTCCAGATAAAATCAAAATATGTATCGGATTATGAATGCTTATTAGTTTTCAAAGAAGCACTTTAATCTTAATCGTTTATTTTCTGATATTATATAGTTTAGGTATTTAGTGTAATTTTATTTGTAAAGTCTACTTTCTGGGATATGCGAAACATCTTCGTATTGTGACTAGTTGAACAATGAACTCGTCTCATACATTTTCAGTATCCAATGGTTTTGGGGTCACAGTGCTCTGCATTGTTTTCTATTTATGGTTCGTTTCATGGCGTTTGTCTTGGACATGTTGGAATCGAGTTCGGGTGGATGCAAAATGTATGAGTTGAAGTTATCACAAGTCTATTGTAGTGTAATATCGAAAGATACTCCATTGAGCGGAAAGGAATTACCGTTATTATAAGTTTATTGATTAGGAATAATAATGAAGACATTGTATGTTGTACTGGTATCAATGTTTAATGAATGTTTATTTAAGTTATGGGAGCGACTGGCGAACGCTTTTGGATTTGAGGAAGAAAAGATTAGGAATATTTGTGACATTAGCACACTTAGACATGCAGCTACTAAATACAGGTTCTTTCTAGCTGGTTAACATGTTTAATCTTTCAACAGCACCTTTTATTACTGATAGTGATTCAATGTAATATTAGATAATTGTCTCAAAATACCACCCGAAGCATGTATAGCGATTGTTTATCCACGGTGACCGGCTAGGCGAACGCCAGTCGTTCCCACAAATTATTCCATATTATACCTAAAGATATTACGTTTGTTGATGTGTTAGATTAAGAACAAACTAGTGTATTGTATTATAACTGGTAATTATAGTCTATAATGATGTAACTTTATTTTGAATCTTCATTATGAGCTTTAGCGCCTCGATTTCGCTTAAGAAACGTTGCCAAAGATATTTATTTATTTTTACACGCTTTATTAAGTTTGAACAACTGAATGCTTGGCTTAAAATGAAGAAAAATGTATCTGAACTTGGCTGTACATCTAGCTTTTCAATACTTTTAAAGATATTAACTGAAGATCTAAATTTAAAGTCAAGCAATTCGTTTGATCAATCGATCATAGCCGAATTAAAGTTGCTATAGAATGTATATATTATAAAATACAATACCTATATAACTTTTGTTAAGCTGTTAGCAATTTGGTTGAAAAAAATTGCCGTGCCAAAGTTAACGTGGTTTAACCATATGTATTTAAGGAAAATGTTTTATTTATAAAAATATATATTATAAAAGCTTTGTCATACAACTGTCGGGAATTGAGAGTTTTAATTCAGATGAGATTTTAGTATTTATATTATATTTGGTGACATTATATTGTTTGTTAGTTCTGCTATGTTTGTATCAAATGGTGATCTGACAACTTATCGAGGGAGCCCCCACTGACTGATTCTGAGGTTCATTGCAACACCACGCCGGTATCGATAGGACTCGAGCAGATTACCTTTAACTGAAAAATAATACGTAATTACTTTCTATATAATTTAATCTGTCACGGATTTACTTAGGATTTAAGTTATTATTTTGATAGTACTTTTATATCTGTATGAAACGTATTTATGGACGCTATAGATAGATAACGCTATGCTATTATAAATGTTCAAGTAGTAATGATTGGTCTGGTTTTGCAGTCCAACTTGTTTTCTTCGACAACGTATTGTATGAGACATTCCGCCGCTTTGTATGTTTCAATTGATGGTCATATATTAAACGTATATAATAATGTGAAATGCATTACTTAGTTAGTATTAGGATATAACAATATATTATCATTAACATACATATGTAATTAATGTTACCATATCCGTTGTTATGACACGGCATATATCTGTTCTTGACTAGGCCCCACTTTAGGGGTTTACTCTCGAAACCTACATACATACACTTTTAATCCCCACACCTAAGCTCTATTCACTGTGATAAAATAATTGTAAGATTAAAAGTAAAAATATAAATTTAAAACCAGTATAAAATGTTTGTATCATTTTTCTATACTTCCGTCGTTTACGGCAGTTTTTTCGATTGACGAATGAAAAATTTTATAAACTTTAATAATATCACAGTGAATAAAATATTTAATTCTATGCCTATTGTCCAAAATACCATTTTCGATTTTATTTATTAAGTTTTATTTTATATAGTATCTTCTGAGGTCAGTTTTATCAGAAAAATTATATTTTAAATGATTTTCAATTTCCAAAACATGACCTCACTCGATTAGCCCACTTCTCAATAAAAATCTCACACTTTAAAATGTTGATTTTAATATATTAACGTATTTTATATTATCGTATATTATGATATATTTTAATTTTATCACGACTGTGCTGTTTTATATCTCATATATTTTATACCGATGTCTCTAAATAAAATGTGAACAAGATGTAGACTTTCAATACCCTTCCAATTATCCTCGACGCAAATAAGACCCACTTAAGAAAATAAACATAGGATCTTATATTAATCTTAAATCATTAAAATGACGCAGTTATGAGGTAACAAACATGAAGAAAAAAATACAACCGAACTGAAAACCTCCTCGTTTTTTGAAGTCGGTAAAAAAATACACAACAAGGAAAGCAAAGCCGTTCGACAAGGCTTAGGTACAATTCATGGAGATTTGTTGAAAGATGAATGTTTGAAGAATTCACATAATTTATAACATAGCGATGTATATTGTATAAGGCTGTATTTTTGGGTATGTACCAAAAAAACCTTCAAGCTTGATAATTTAATACCGAAAAAAACTAGATTACTCGTATAAATCTTTGACCCGAGGATGTACACTGTGACACTCTCGTACTTAATCATTCAAGATACAAGGAACATAATTATACAACGTGTAACAGAATAAATGTAATACTAAAACTGAAATCGCGAAAAACAAAAATCGACTCCCCCTTACATTTATGTGCGCATAACTCGGCAAAATTTACTGAACAGCTGTTAGTTTTTCGCGATTTCGGGGTTGATCCCATAGTAGGGTTACCAACCGTAGGTACTCTAAAATAGAGTTTTGTACTCTATTTTGCGTAGACGTAGGTACTCTATAATAATCTACAAAAGCAATAGAGTACGCTAAAATACTCTAGTTATTTGACTCCGTATTTTAATTAAACTGAAGAAATTCCTGCCATTTCAGTATGCAACTGAAGGAGTTTTTGTTTTTTCATCATAATTGCAAATTGTTGATAAATGCAATCCATGGCTTCATTGTAATTCTCTTATTATTTAAAAAAAGAAACAATGTTTTGGATTCGCAATAATTAATATAATAAAAGGTAGTCTTTTTTCTACAACTGTACTCTTCATTTACCCTTCCTAAAATCAGATATACTCTATTTCTTCTAAAAAAAAGTTGGCAACCCTATCCCATGGTAAAAGTTGTTCATAATGATGAAAAGGTACAATGACCCCTTTTCAGGCATTGCGCTTATTCTATTACACCGATTACACGACATACAACGTTCATCAATCTACTGCAAAAAGAAAATGCTGCAGATGCTGCAGCTTCAAAATGATTCCATTATATTCCGTATGCAGCCAAAGGCCATAGACAAGTCGCAAAATATCTCTGTGAAAGGAAACCTTAATTTTTATCAAGTTCTGATCCAGTGAGTTGCGAAATACTGATACACTGCAAAGGTATACATAATTGTTGCAGCTGTTTGCCTGACAAAATATTAATGGCTAAATATTTACTAGGACATATTTCTAAAGCAGTACTTTAAAAACCAATACCAGTGTATTCAAAAATATTTTTTTAATTCGAAAAGTAATGCCTCGGGAACGGTTTACTGAGTTGATAAGAATCCTTTGGCCTAATCCAGGGCCGGGTGTTCAAATTTCGCCCAAATTCGTTCAGCCTTTGAGACGTCATTGATTCACACATACAGATTTTTACATTTATACCTAGTATTGGTAAGAAGTAAGAATTAACAGGAAAGTAAGATAGGGTGGTGATGATGTAGATATTCAATACTTTTCGGATAGACAAAAACAAATAGGTGCACAATGTACTCAGATAACCATTTCTCTTCAATCTTAACTAATAGAGGATGGAAAGCTTGAGAGTTTTGGATCTTTTTTTTAGTATCGGAGATCATCAAATGACTCCTCCCGCTCTGGGTGGAGCGGAAGGGCGTGTCAAACTCTTACTGACTAAAACCCATAGAAATATAAAAAACAGAATCCCGCAACCCTGGCAGGCTCAGGCCCTAGCGGATCTCGTCTCCTAGGTATTCTGACATCTCCAAATGCTTTTCACGTTCCGGGGCCGCGGTGACTCTTTCGAACAAATTCCGCATCCCTGGAAGGCTCTGGCCTTAGTATGATTTGTTAATATAGGTACGGGTAGATTTTTACGCGAATAAGCTGGATGAAACGAACAACTAATTCATACATCTTATTGACTAAACAGGTAAGTTCAAAAACTAAAAACCGACTACTGAAAAAGTGTGATACAGGAAAATTATAATATTCATAGTGATGTTCAGAGGATAGTCGTGGTCGTATACCTACCACTTTGTCCTAAAGCTTATTATATGATCGCTTACTGCTGTTTAGTACTTTTGTATAGTTTTATAAAGGTAGGTGGTATGCGACCACGGCTATCCTCTACGTCACGGCTATCTCTGTAGATAATACATATACATACATACATACCGGTCAAAATCATAACTGAGCCGGGGAATATTTGAAAATGCATGAGGCCCAGCGATGGAATGGCATTTAATGGGTCAAAAACAGTATTAATTTATAAATAAGCGAACTCTATTGGCTGCGTCGCGTACTTGTTGGTTTTAACTTTTACTCGTGATGTATGCTAGATGGCGTTGTTTCTTCATGTATCTTGAAATTGTGCTAACTAGATGAACTTATTAGTTCTGCCAGTCTTCACTAGGTTTCGCTTTTACGAAAGAGGCTAACAAAGTTTTTGTTTAAAACTTTTTGTAGAGTCGCAATAATTCTGTAATGAAATGTCATCCATGCTATAATCTATATTCCCTATTAGAATAATTTGCACGCCAAAAAACCAATTTATATTTAGTTATTCTGCAAGTTGTACCAACTCCGGTAAAACATTTTTTATCGACAAAGTAAGTAAAATACACATTCTGGTTGACAACGAAATAATTGATGACTTAGTTTTTATATTTTACACGGCTGTTTTTAATGATTCATTATTAATTTGCGCATCATGCAGTTCAGTAAATGATTAGTAGGTAGATTCCTGACGGGCACTCCTTCCAACACGAAGTTGCTTCGCGGTGCGATAAACCGCGATGTAATTTGGGCACAGCGCGGCAACGTCGCGTCGCGTGATCGCGCGCTTCGCTCGTCGACTAAGCGCGTCATAGTGTGGGTTCAGACGTAGCGTCACAATTCCAGGATGTGTAGGATTATAATTTTGTTAATATTTTCATAGTGATGTAGGTAGTGAATATTGGTCTATGTATGTTTTAAATGGTTGTGAAAATAGATATAAATGAATACAATCCAAAATTAATCTTCAGTGGAGGAGCTTAGAACTCGTAGATAGACATGATAGTCTGAAAGTTAGTAGCTATTAAAATCATTATTGAATTATATTGGTTTATATTGGAAATAATGTTGGGCATACCAATAATTTGGGATAGTTAACCCTATGTGTCAGGCTATCGTAGTAGGGAGTCCCCATTGCTTGAGAAAGATTGATGGCCTAACTGTACCATCTATAATCTAAATCTTCGACAACACTGTCATCCCGTTAAGCTTCGAAGTTCCTTAACTTCGGAGCTTAACGGGATGACAGTGGGTCTGCTTGTCGACACCTGCCTCGACTAGCGAAAGCAGGTTTCGAATGTCAGTCGAAAAGTCACCGAAACGGTGCGGTCGTTCAATCGACGTAGAGATCTTCTCCCAGCTTTAATAAAAGCAATGCCCCATAATTAACTATGCAGATGTCTACTACGAACGAATAGAGATCTCCGCAATGAATCTCTCTTCTAAATAACTGCTTTCGATTTGTTTCCAACCGCCGTAAGTATTATTACGTATTCTCGCTTCGATCACTATTAAAATGGTTGCCCATTCGTCAGTGCAGAGCTCTGAGGGTCTTGACTAGCCTGTTTTCTTTCCTTGATAAAACTGCTTTTTCTTCTTGTCTGACTTTACAAATTAAATTCCTTTGCTCTACCCACAGTAAAAATCTTCACTGTAACAATAATCATCTTCTCGAAAAATCACCTTCTGCGAAGTCTCTCAACCCGTTCTGGGTTTATCAACCAGTCAGTTCTCCTTTAAAGTGAATGCACGTGAACAAATTCGCAAGAAATTGGTAGAATCATCATAGCGTTGATTTGTTGCATTCGTTATCTCAATAAAATTGTTAATCTTTGTTTTTTTGTGTATATTTATTAAAATTTTATAATCTATAAAAAAAACTCTAAACAGCGTTTTAATAGATTATAAAGTTTTAATAAATACATTTTATCTAATTTGAAACAGCCGCGCGAACGCCGCGTCTGCACCCGACCTCATCGCACATTGATCGTCCGAGTCGCTCGACCGCGCGCGGGGCCGGGCGCGAGCCGCCAGTAGCCGCGGCGAACTCTAGCCGCGCAGACAGACCGTTGCGACGCGACGCGATTTTATTTCAAAAGTTTTCGTCAACATGCCGCAAAAAATGGTGTTATCCGATCATACACTGAAGAAACTTGTCAAAGAAATTAAAAAGAGAGAGTGTTTGTGGAATCCAAATCATGATCGATACAACGACAGGTATCGGATGGCCAAGGCTTGGATGGAGATAGCCGACGTGATGCAGCTACCAGGTTAGTGCGACATGTTTATGTATGTACCACGTGCGCTCCTGGTACCGACTTAGTACCGCTATACGAATGTAGATGGCGGTAGTAGGTGCTAAAGTTACGCCAAGTTTCTTGGAAGTACTTGTGTGTGTAGCATGCAATAAAGGATTTTGTAATGTATTCGTCAGCATTAGACTGTAATATAATAAGCAATATTATATTAATGTCTTTGTTCCTTGAAAAAGAGTATCTGTAGTGTCATGTCATGTATTTTATTACAATTTGCAAGTTCCACAATTTATGTCAATGATTAAATAATTTAAGTATTTTATTTGCAGTCGTAGATACACCTAGGTACTTAATTGTATTTTGATTTGTGAGATTACCAACATTTTTAAGTGAGTCCATAAGGGCCAAATCCCGTAATTCCAGGAACAGACGCATTCGTCTAATCTTAGTCTATTTATTTATTTTTTCTCTTCAAGTTATTTGACATCGACTATCGATTTAACGACTAGATTTTGAATGTTTTTAAATAGGTACCGTATAGGACTTTGATGGTATCTGTTGCTCATAAAATATCCCTAGTTCGGCAGTTCAATTCCCCTATTATTAACTCTAAGTTGCTGATAACAAGTAATAAGTGCGTTGCAACTCGGCTGTTTTTTGTCAGACAATTGGCCCGCATCGTATTTATCCCATCCGCCACTTCATAATAAACATTGATGCTAGTTAAAATGGCATGCTGTTTGAACAGATTTACAAGATCGACTATTTGTGGGAAATGTATATTTAAGTACTTAGCTATTATCGTACAACCTATCATTTAACTCAGAAATTCAAGTTATTTTTTTATATTCAATTTTTCTTTCAACTCCTAATTTTAGTATCTTATCAGTAATTTAATTACCCTATAAATGTCTACCTAGAAGTTGAATGATTAAAAGTATTCTGTTTCCGTCCACAGAAGAACGTCTACGAGTAAAATGGAAGAATCTCCGCGATCTATTCAAGAAAGAAATCAAGAAGTTTGGATCCGAAGAACTTTACACGGGGAAATGGCGGCATTTTGAGATGTTGAAGTTTATTAACACGCCGGAGAGTACAGCTAAGAGCAAAGGTAACAAATCCAATGTGGGAGATGAAAACAGTGTTGATGCAGTTGAAGCTAAAGAAGAGATACAAGATGACGAATATGAGTTCGAAGTGGAACCAGAACCAGAAGGAGGGAATAACGAAGTAGAAGTGTACCTCGATGAATCCTTTGAAGAAGAACCTATACCAGCTAAGATATCGAAACTATCCTCAAACGAAGACTACGATGTGATGTTCCTAAAGTCGTTAGCACCGTACTTTAAACAGCTGGATCCGATAAGAAAGCTGGTAGTAAGAAGTAAGATGCAGGACATGTTGTTGAACGAAATTGCAGCACAATCTTCTGCTACCCAATTCAATTTGAAAAAGAGCTAGCTGTTGTTAAAGGCTGACACCGGTAACAAGCGCACAAGTTTGAGTGAAAATTTAAAGTGCTTTAGAATACAAACAGATAACGATTGGAGATTATATCCGACACGGTAGGAGATATAAAGAAACTGAATCCTCCTCCCAAAAGTATGGCATAATAAAACAACAAGGATAGCAGCGTCCAGTATGCTAATATGTTGCAACATACTGCGATCCTACCCTTCGGCCGTGTGTTGATTATGGCCACAATGTCCATATCCCCAGAATGCCCGCTGTTAGAATTGGTTTTGAGACTATTCACGACGCTGAATATTTACCGCTTCGGGTCTACTCCGTCTTTTATGTTATTTGCGTCTCTTAATTGTTCAAAATATTACTCAGAGTGGGTTTCGGCAACCCTGTGGAAATCAAGTGTGCGTTTCTGTTGTTGTGTACATAAGATTTGAGTGAGTTAGTTAGTTAATATTTACTACGATCCGATCTGGCTGCGCTCGGTAGCAAATTTATATGCACAAATCTTCCTCGTTTTACGCTCTTTCTGTTAGTGTATCGGATCAAAATCCGTTGCGTGGTTTAGAAGAAGTGAGTTAAAAAACCGACTGAGGCAGACATCGACTTTGTGTTATACTATTAAGTGATTTAAGATGTTAATTAGCAGGGTCCAAGTATAGGCTCTCGAATACAATATTGTTTATGGGAGCCTTTAAACAAGGAACCCTAATATACATTTTCTAAGATGTACACCAGTGCTGCCTACAATTAATTTATCAAAGACTATTGAATAGTTATTCAAGACAAATAGTGGAAATGTTGAAATAAACTACTAAAAGGTAAAGGAGAGAATTTCCATAACGAAGACTGATTATGTTTGTGATTGTAAAAAGTCGTCATTGTACTAAAAAAGAAAAATAATACTTCCCCGGTACTGACGTTAAATTTAAGAAAAGTTTCCCTACTTTATGAATACGTTAAGAAGTAAGTTTGTAGAACATTACCAGTGGCGAAGAATGAAAGTTTTCCCTGCCTTTTCCTGTTCCAAAAAAAATGGCTATTGTAAACTTCTATTAACTTTTTATACCCTGGTACTTGTTTCCAAAGTTCGGAACTTTTAAACAATAATACCGAGGTACTATTTAAATCTAAGTATATGTAATGTTATGTAGGTAGACTACCTATATCAAGACATACCCTTTCCTCCCCTTAAACCTCAGAAATATCAAAAAAAAAAAAATACTTCCATTATTACCTCAACTCGGTGCTAAAGTATTTTTTTCCTATATACCTATGAAGGAAACTGATTTCAACTTCAAATATGGAGATGTGTTCTTTAT
This sequence comes from Mamestra brassicae, assembly GCA_905163435.1. NCBI lineage: Eukaryota > Metazoa > Arthropoda > Insecta > Lepidoptera > Noctuidae > Mamestra > Mamestra brassicae. The sequence continues at coordinate 18,557,801 of LR990997.1, read as the reverse complement.
TTCTGATTTCTTCGTTATATTTGTGCCGATTTATAAAATCCTTTCTCGATTTAGTAGAAGATGTGCGTCTGTCCCAATTCCCACATGACGCCAACACATAAGTTACAACAATCTGTCAAATTTCTTTAATAAATTTTCAAATTTATCGCTAAAGTATTAGGTTCAAGGTTGATTAGGGAAATTTGACAGTTTAGGGTAGCTTCATGTATTTACTTTGCTTGATTTACCATTAATGAAAGGTTTTTAATTCATTTCATCTATGTTGATGAAGCCTTTGTTGTAGGTCGTCTATAATAACTGAAATCTTATTGATTACTGTTAGGTAGGTACTTGATGAAGTTTTTACAGACTTGACGTCGCCCTTACCTTACCTATGTATATATATGTCACCGGATAACTGCCGACGCCGTGAGATTGTAATATGTCACGTGAAATTGTAAACTCATTTCTCACAATAACACCGATATATTGGAAACTATTGAATTGGTAAAGGATTTATTGTATTCAAAATTTTCTGTCCACATCGAGAAATTGTAATCTAATAAAGATTTATTACAATATTACGCAGTTTGCAATTATGCGGAGACACATGTATACTTGTTTTCATATGTTAGCACGCTGCCTTAACACTTTTGTATTATTTATAGCTTTTAGACCCACGCAATTATCATTGGAAGGTCATGGTTAATATTGTTTACTTGCTATGTTACCAAAATAAGAAATGTATACCAGAATGTATTTGTATATACCTTTATTATTTTTAGGGGAGCCTACTATGTTGGGATTTGTTAGTTGAAAGAGGTTAAAACTCCAAGTTCCATTTTATATGGAATAATGATGTATTAAAAAAAAACTTGGTTAAAGCGACAGATACTCGTTAAAATATGTTATGTTATAAATGCATTATATTCGGCTGTCCCCGGATTATTGCAAACACCGTAAGATTGAAATAATTCGCGTAAGATTGTAAACTCTGCATTCTGGAAAAGACGCGTGTGTATATTGTAAACAATCGAATTTGTTGTACCTACTTATTCAAAATTATCTGTTCAATAGACAAAGAGTTATAATATAAACAAGGTTTATTACAATCTAACGTTATTCGCAATAATCCGGTGGCATGTCTTACTGTTTAAGTGTTTAAGGCATCTCAAGACAAATGCGACACAACGACGCGTTTTCTTATACATACAATTTACCTAAATTGCTTTAAAATCTTTTTCAGATAAAATAATTTCCATGAAAAAGCGTTGTCGCTTTAACACGTCGTCGTGCCTGTCTGTGGGAGCCTTTAAGTGTGACTTAGGGCGAGTTTTTGTTCCCTAGCTAACTAACCAATGGTTAACACTAATATGGGCTATAAATGACTAGGTATTACAAATAATAACTTAGTTAAAAAGTATATGTTAATAAATAACAATTTATCGAAAAACACATTTTGGTTGAGTTCACAAGGGATAGATATAAGTAGGTAACTACTTAGTGAGTTTTTACAAATTGTTTAAACCCTACAATAAACTAACTTTATAAGAATAAATTATAGTTTATTTAACCATATTACATTTTACATAATATTTTGTTACTTCATGAAATGTGAGCTACACTTATATTAAAAATTACTACTTTTGTTACAAACCGAAGTTTTTTTGAGTTACCCTACTACCAAGTTGTCCATTTTTAGGATTTCTTTATTCCCTGAGTATTCCCGACCAAGAATCGAACCCATAACCCAACATTATACCTACCTACTGGTATGTTTGGGTTCGTCGTAGTAAAATAACTGGAGTCCAAACTAGAATCTGTAAAAACTAACTGATCAATTCGATTTTGAAAATTCTTTCACTGATAAAGATAAAAAGATAACACTATCGATGTAGATGCAGGCTTTTTTTTTTTAAGGATGGGAAATCATCAAATGACTCTTTCCGCTCTGGTTGGAGCGGAAGGGCGTGTCAGACTTACTTTCTAAAAACCCATCCGTGTTCTTTCTTGAGCGCTCCAGGGCCGCGGTGACTCTTTCGAACAAATTCCGCAAAGTCTTCTATGTTGACATCTCCTTGAGGCACGCGTGGAACATAACGCGCCATCGACCCGGGCCTGGTGGTGATCGGACACGAGCCATCCAACGTGAGCCGTCCGCAGGCCCGCAGCTACAGTGGCCGGGGATCGCCCTTTTTTTTTTTTTGTTGAGTGGTCTCGCAGTTCAACCTATTAGGTTGTCGACTGCTTAACCGGGCTGGCCTGTGGTGGCCTTAATATAATATTAAAGCCTCCAGCCAGGGCTTATTCCGGGGATCGCCCTGCGACTCCCAACGCCCGGGGCGTCTTCTTCTGTAGAGTTGTCAGGCTTACGGATTTTTAACGGTTACATTCGGGTAGTGTGGGTCGGAATTGCATAATTTAATTCCGCCTAGCTCGCTCCATCATCGGACTACAACTCTACAAGATATACGGCGATGCGCCACCGGTACATGGTGGGCAGCCCACCCATATGTTAGTACAGTAAAGGAATGGAATTCCCTGCCAGAGTCTGTATTTCCTGATAGCTACAACCTGGGGATCTTTAAATCAAGAGTGAATAGGTTACTTTAGGCAAGCGTGCTCCATCGTCGACCATAATCATCGTTTTCCATCAGTTGAGATTGTGGTCGAACGCGAGCTTATCAATCATAATAGAAAAGGAGTTGGTTGTGAAACACAGCTACTTATGAACTTGTCATAACACCTTCACTTCACCCATAGGAAACTTTCTTCAAACCGGAATCCGAACATGGTGTGGCCTTTGGCAGAAAGAACGCTCGGACGTCAACGAATGATTTCAGAAGTCCCTCGGAAAATACATTAAGTACCCAGACCCCTATTGAAACAGTAGGTTTTGAGCTGAATGTCTATGTCACCAGAAAATGGCAAATACCGTAAGATTATAAAATTTCTTGAAAGCTTGTAAAATCTCGATAAATTGTCAATGTGTTTAGTACGCATCAAAATTTGACCGTCTATAATCTCTCGAAGTCATTCCGAAAAAATGTGGAATACACAATTTCAACATTCTAACCTCATCTTTATTCGTGTCTATTTATATTCGGTCTGCAGGGTTTAAAGGAATCTAACATGAATGGCATGTCGGGAGCTAAGTTAGTTCGCTACGCTCGCTCACTCTAGCTCCCGGCATAACATTCGAACCTAACCTTTCTGTATCGGCGAACCCTAAGCTTCCTCTGCCCTATGTTTCGCTACTTGGCTAGGCAAGATAATCCGATCAATTGTAGAACCGTACACTTACGATTGGTGGCCAAAATGTCGTCAGTTTATGTCGGTTCACACTTTCTCTGTATGACTTCGAGACTAGGTAACAAATTTCGATGCGTAGAAAAGTAGAGGTACCTATTCCAAATGAGTTTTATTAAATTTTGCGGAGTTTACAAATTATCCGGTGACATCGATAACACCTTGCTTTGCTGCTAAGTTGTGGAGGGAGTTGGTTGCCAATTCTCCGTGCCGGCATTGCTTCCAGCCAGTCAAAGATATTTTAAGAAAGAAGTTTTTCTGTTTAAGTATTATATTTCTATGGCTCCAGCTGAAACACTGGATAAGTAGGAAGTGGTGGTGGAATAGGTGTGATTGTCTGGTGGACTTACTTTTGAATTTTGAGCTCATAAAGTGCTGATTCTCCTTATTTCAATTTCTTTTTTCTATGCTCTCATCCGCAAACAGTACGAATATATTCTATTTCGGCGGGGGTCTACTCTCCATTGATTGATTTTATCTAAAGATGTTAGGTACTTAGTTAAAAATGCGTAGATTGGTAAAATTGTCCCCAAAATCATCGCATTGATTGGAGCCATAGTAGGCAAGCTAAATGGAGCACAAGTTAATCAATGCCTCGCCATTGACAGGGTGGAATAAATAGGTCACGGTCATGGGACGAGTGCACGATGCAAGTTGTCGAACTAGCGGACAGAGGGCCGAAACTGCGCTCTTGTCTAAACACCAGTCACGATACACGTGGAAATAGCTCCGGTTGAAGTTACCGAGACCATGCTACAGTCGGAATAGTTAGTGTATGGCAAAGCGAACAAAAAACTTGCAATAGTTGCGTTTGCCTTACAGTAAGAAGTTAGGTTCGAAACTTTTTATAACGATGACGTTTGGCGGGGCGCGGGTGGTAGGGGGGGCGACCGGCGCGCGCGGCCTGTTGCCGCTGCATACAACCCAAACAAAACACGCGCGACAGAGCGGCAACGTCGCCGCGTCGCCGCGCCGCGCCGGGAATCGATTCCTCTCCCGCCGCGCGCCGCCGACAGGTTTTACGTGCAATAGTGAAGCACTAAAAGCTTAATTACCGTAAATTACCGATTTTTCATTAGTAAGTGACACGTTCGTGTTTGGTTCTTGTTGTTATCACTAAATGCGACCGTGGATGATACTTGCTTTTGCAGATATTACAGATCAATTTTACTTTTTTTTCCCAAGCTTGACTTTTTTAAAGGTGGAATTGTACCTATTCGTTCCAGGACTCCCTTTCATAATCGTCAAACTCAAGTTAACCCGCAAAGCTGGTGAAATTTTAGACCGCTAATAAAAATTGATTTCTAGTTCAACCAAAACAAATAATACCATAACTTCGATTTAATTGGCAAAATAAAGAACTGCGAAATAATTCGGTGGAGCACGGTGTTACGTGAACGTGGTAGTTACAGCAATAAGTCCAACACAGCGCTCCAAAACTGTAAAACGAAAAACAAAACATAGAGTAGCACATCGCCGTACACGTTAAGCTAGGTTATGATCTGTTTTGATTAGATAAGTACGAGAAACGTGGACACCGTAATTTGTTAAGTTCTGATGGAAACATTTCCCCCGTGCCAACAAATGATGACTTGACTGGTATTGTGATAATATCAGCTTTTCATGCCACGCACAACGGTAGAAAAAGTTTGCTGGTAAATTTCCTGCAAGCTGATTCTTTTCGTTTTTTCGGAAGCTAATGGCTGTTGGATCAAAAGTTAAATTAACTTGACTGTAATATTGAAAGAGTTAGAAGCTACTTTTTTATTAGTTCGAACACTAACTATAGCAGGAACACTGAATATTTGGTTTCTACCTTTTTTATCAACACCTCTGTACACACAGACTGTGTATTCATGGTAAACCAATTTCTAAATACGTATGGATGGTCGTTTAAAAATGCCAATGTTATAAATATTGAATGTTTGATATTTAAAGTTAATGGAATCACAAACACCCATTGTTCCACTCTTACTAACAAATAAGCATAAATATTGCTTTACTTACATTCAAACTATTATGGTTACTGTACTCCATTTTGGTTTCTTCTGTCGTAATTTGCTCTGGGCGATAATAAATATGTATTCGCTTTATTTCTTTCTTTTTCCTTATTTCATTCAACTGAGTATCTGAAGAAAAATAAATCTTACTTCTTTTATCTTTATCGTTTGCAATTTGATGGTGATGTATTCGTATAGAAGCATTAGGGTCGGGCTTAAAATCCCGGGCAACGCATAATTCCCTTCTTCACTCATTGTTTACCTTCATCACAGAAAATATTTAATAGATAATCAGCAGCCCTCGCCATCAAATGGCAAAAATCCCAATATTGCACTTAATTAATAAATATAACGAGATATTACGAAGGGGGATTCCCATCCCGTAACGGTGGTTCCCGCGTATCCGCTGAGGGGCTATTCTTTGATTTGTCTCGTCCTTTGTCGGTAACAATGGTCGTCAATCCGTCAGTCATTGTGCGTCACCCGGACCCCCGCCCGCTCCGAACACTCCACGATTGTCACTTGCAACTTGTGTATTAGGAGAAGCGGCTGACTCATCTATTGTGGTTTTTGTTGTGATATCTGGGTGTTTTTAGTCAGCAGTTTTGGTGCTTGTAAATACGAACAAAAAACTTAATGAGATGTTGACGATAAGGAGCTCTTAGAAGGAGTCATTTGTTTTAGGACAGTTGGCTGGCGCCAACTTATCTGTTGTTGTTTGATATCTCTAAACTTCGTAACGCGTAGTTTTTAACAATGCATCGAATTTTGCTTATAATTTTTACATTCAAGTCGTAATTTTTTTTCATTACCTATTTTAAAACAGTTTTGTACTACCTGTTACCATACTTATTTACACTTAAATAAAAAAATAACTAATTAAAAATAGTCTAAAAAAGGCGTTGAAAAATCCTCCGCATCGCTGGCTACTGGTACCCAACGAGCTGGCAGCTTTGCCACGTTGTATGGCAATGCTTAACCTTTGTCCAAGGTAAAAGCCAGCCCTTGAGTCATGCGATTTGTCAACTAAGCGTCTTGACAGATCTTTAAACAAGTTATGAGCACTCGGACCCCACGACCCGAGAGTTTTAACCCCAAACAGCTCGAAAATATAACTATCAAGGAAGTTATTGTTTTTATAAGTGGTAATTGAGTTGTAAAATCGGTAGTCTTCCAAGACCCTGGCTAAGAATCGTAACCCAATTTTCCCAAATCTAAAATTTTCACGGAAGCGCTAACCTGAAAACTGTTTTCTGTCCCTGAAACACTTAGAAGATTATTTTCTGTATGTTGTACGATGTTTGTCAAATAATTTTTAGGTATCCTGAATCCATCACGGAATTGATAAAGCAATTTTCTTCACGAGAATATCTGAGATGATAATTTGGCTTAGAAGAAGCTACGTCAGTATCTCCTGTGCCAAATCTATTTGGAATCGAACCAAGGGAAAAGGCTTCTCCCGTCTGGTTTCTTCAAACCCATTTATAAATTCAAGGCCCAGAATAGGCCCCGCTAGTCCAAAAGCTCACGTTTCCAAAACAACAAACCGAACAATCCCGAGTTTCAGACTAAACATAACACGAAAAACTTCAACATCACGTGTATCGTTCACAAAACAAAAGGTATCATTTTATATTTGTACAATCGTACCTCGTAATGTCTAGCTTTCATCCGCTTTGTAAGAATTCTCGGTACAACCTGTTGACATTCTATTCTTTGGAACCAAATAACCGGTTGTTTGAACTGGAATTGACGCTAAACTGTAGAATTACTTGTCAGTTACGACTTGTCGGTGGTGACAATTTGATTTTTATTGAATGAAACGACCCCTTCTATCTTTGATTCAGTATGATTACGCTTTGAATGCTTGAGCGTGTATTCATTACAGTTATTGTGCAATGGTAAAGCTGAAATTTGCTTTGATGTTTAAGCTCGGGTTTTGTTACAACATAGATCATGTTCTGTTTGTATTTCTGCAGAAAACAATAGTGTGCTGATGACATGTTGCGATCGCATTTATCTGTAAGTAAATTTTTTTGACTTCCTCTATTTTGATTTAAATGAGTTGCTGTGTACCGAGGCTGTGAGCGACCACGTTACAGTTCCATACGTCAACACAGGTGACATGCACTTACTTTCATCTTGAGATACTGTAGTATCTGAGACGAGAAGATACCGCGCAGCTTTCCAAAAGATGTTCAGCCGAGCTGATTTCATGGTCCGGGTATTTCGTGTAAAAGTACCACGAGATTACTATTGTATTTAATTAGACTTAGGAAGGAAGTTTATTCGCTCACGATACCCAGCAGAAGGCAACGAGAGATAATGTACTAGACAAGAGGCTCTAAACAAGTGACATTCTATCAGCTATTGAAAACTGCAAAAAAAAAAGGGATTGTCAAGCGCCATTGGAATGTCACGTGATAAATTTTGGCATTTCGATAATCGCTTTCGAATAATCACTGCCTAGTACCTTAGTTATCGATAGAATTTGGTGTCCTATCCAAATTCTATCGATATCAACTCGAGGTTTATCTCTTTACCGTGTTGCTCCACTACATGGACGCTTCAAGTTACAAGCAGAAGTTGCCATAAAATAACATGATATTTAAGTAATAATCTTATGTTTCATAACCATAACACAATCAGTAGTTGTTGAACTGAGAGTTCTATGATAATATATTTGTGAAACCTTTAAAATGAAGTATGTATGTAGGTTGAATTTATTTTTCCATGAAAAGGGACAATGTCCGTTATCCGCAGCAGTGCTATCGTGTTTAGCGTTATACCCTCAAACAACGTTGCTAATATAATTAATGACAAAGGTTCATGCAGCTATTTAGCGACGCTGATAATACTGGAGCAAGGGACCATTGTGTTACAAAATTTTGAAATTGAGGGCAAAAGTATCTTCATGGAACAGTGTTTTCCAGCTGACCAAAAATGGTCAGAGCACACTTAAATTATATAATAATCGTATATTCAGATCGTCCATTGTGATAAGTATATGATTTAATACTGTACAGTTTTATAATTTCATTTACATATTTCTCTTTGAGTTTCAAAAGTAGCTTATTACCTACTACATTTTTAAAGTAAAATCTTTGATCACTATCCGAGACTTTTACGCAGCACTTAGAAGTATGATTTCTATTGCAGCTAAGTCATTGTACAAAATAAAAATAGCGTTGTCTTTTCATCGACAGAATATATTTTAAATAGAACATGTTACTGTGTTAGCGTGCAAGGCATACAATGACTTCAATTAGATTAGATTAGTCTGATTAAGCATTCCAAAATATAATATTGCAAAAAAAATGGACAATTACTGTCCATATATCTATCAGAAGATTAGAAAAAGCCATAGCAGCAGTATTCATAGATAAGGAAAGACTGAACAGAAGGAGAGCCGACATGTTACCTTACTAGAAGCTGTTAGAGAGCTTATAAATAAAGCTGTCGAAAAGTTACTTCTAGAGCCTCTAGAGGTTTCAATCTCGAGTGTTGGATTTGCAAGTTCCAAATATTCTGGACCCTTTCAAAATGATATCTAAGAAAAACAGTGAAAAGAAAACCATTATTTTGCAAGTTGTTAATCCTGTAATATTTTCCGCTGAATTTAAAGCAGGATTAAGTTTGACAGATGTGCTATTTGTTGAACAATAAATTGGCAGATTTGCAAACTAGCGCGGCTTTTGCAATGTAATCTACGATATTTTGAAACGAACATGAATTGGCTAAATTATTTAGCTGTTATGAATTTCTGTTTAATGTCTGCCTTCAGAATATAATAATCCACGCCAAGAAAACAAGTTATACCTAAGTTATGAAATATTCAATAAACTAAGAGTTATAAAAAACAAAGATTAGATACTTATCCTAAGATTATTGTGAGAATTCTATTTCCTCAATCATGCGGGAAAAAACCAATCTCTTTCCAAGTCTGAGCATATCTCTTAAATCTTTATTATCTTGTGAACCACAAATCACTGGCAAATGGAGTTTTGCTTTGTTTTAGCGTTTCATGTGACTTTAGCTCTACGATATCTAAGGCTTCTTTACTGAATATCTTCTTTTATATGATTGACCCCTGGTCTTTAACCTCATCTGGCATAATTGTTTTATTTTTATCAGGATTATTTTATTACTCTTCATTAAGTGCGTTCGTTCCAGAACTTCCAATTTCATAGGTGTCACTATCTTCACGATAAATCTTCCCAGCTTCGAGTAATACTTCATTAATAGGTTCTCATACGGCAAACCTGTTTCGGGTTTACTAATTAAAAAGTTTAATTTCCAAAAAATCTGATGAACAGCATCTCCCGCTGCCGAGGTCAAGGGGAACAATATGTTTATGTTTGTCTCTCTCACACAACCGAGATACAGAACCCGCGACGTAACTTGATATGGCAATAAATAAAATAAATCGTGCCGTCTCTGTTTGTCTAAGGGAGCGAGCAATTAGGCTGTCCCTTTCGGAGCCGAGTCTATCCGACCTCTTGGAAGTTCGTTTATCGCTCTTCAAATACTTAGTTTGGAAGTTCCCTTCTAACCTTGAATGTTGGAATTTTACTCAGGTCGTGGTCGTGGCAAATAATACCTGCCTGGTAAGTGGATAGTCACTGCGGTGTTTGTAAAACTAATACAAGCTGGGCTATTTGCATGGCAGACAAAGCTTTACTGATTGTAGCGGGGTTTGAGAGGCTTAATTACCACAAATTAATTGGAAGCTCGATGCCTTTACCGCCCTTAAGCTCGATTTCGACTGGATCAAAGAGCATCAAGTCAGCAACACAGTCAACTCTGATGCTATCGAAATTATTTTGTTCTTATGGTTCCCAACACACGGAGATTCGTCGTCACGTCTCTACAGAAACGTTATTGGATTCTTATTTGTGTTCTAATCTTGACAGGTTACAGTCCTATTTTCTCTTGTGTCCTTGTCTGGTCTTCACTGAGGACTATACACTTAGTTAGGAATGTGGCGGAAGTTTGATAAGTATTTCACTGTTTGAGGTATCTATGTGGATTGTGGATATCTGAGTATTATGAATTATCTTATGAAATCTTACCACACTTCTGGTTTTATTGCCATGGGATTCAGGTCTAATTATTTTTTTGATATTAGTAGGATGGTATTTAGTTGGATAACTTATCGTCATCATCAGCTAAATTAACCATGGATCTGATGCTCATTACACTTAGTAACCATTAATTGGATATATTTTCAGAGCTTTCTGATAAAAAATCGACGGGTTATCATTGCCGTCTGTGTTTCAGCATTTTTTGCATAAGTGGTACTTAAGTAAGTAATATCCTGTTACGTTCTTGTATTTTGAAGTTTCAGCGAAACCTTATACTTACTCCACAAATTTAGAAAGACCGTTGCTTCGTACGAAGAATGGCGGAATCCTTACAATGCAGGTTGTATACAAAACTTGTTTGACCAGAATTGAGAAAAAAAGTGGCGGGCAAGTTCGCCTACAATAGCATTCCGAGCTGGCGGGCGGCGGCCGGCCCCGCCCCTCGCCTCCCCCTCCCCCCCGCCGCCCGCGCCCCGCGCTACGCCGCCAGTCCGCGACCGAGCGCGACCGCGTGCGCCGTGCAGCGAGCTCCGACGTGCTCACTAAATAATCACCATCATAAACAAAACAAAAAAGTGTTTTTAAAAAGCACATACTTTCCTTCAAAAAAATTCTTCGTCCTTCAATTTATCTTCTCCAACGAATCATATTGCAGAATAAATAATATCACCAAACCTTATTTCTAAAACAACTGTTACAGTGAAGGCATGCATTAAAAGGATAGTGAAACCGGTAATCTGTGTTGTGAAAAGTTGTGTGGTGTGTAATTACGGTTGTCCTAATCCGGTTGTTATCGATTTTTGGACGTCACTAGTCCCGAACAGCTGTTTCGGGGATGCGGAAGCACTTCGCCGCTCGGTGTCGTCGTTTTACCATTTCCTTGTGCGACGAAATTGTGGTGTCGTATTAAATTAAGAATTTTAAAAAACTTTATAACATGTAATAAACCAGTTCCGGTTTACAGGATTTTTGTGAAAATTTTCGGATTCGACACACTTGCCGAATTTTTGTGGCTCAAAGTGATAAAAAGTGGATCTGATTATCTTGTGTTTTAACAATACAGAGTTAAAACAATAAATAAAACAAATCGTCTGAACGATTGCAGTTCACAGAAGTTCATTGCACTCGTTGCTTGTGTGTTAGTTCAAAATTCAGTGTAAAACTGTGTTTTATCAATTGGATTTTTTTCGACGAACTGGATTGGGACCTGATAGTAAGGTAAGGATGTGACTTTATTAGTGATGAGTTGTATTTGTGTGTTATTTTCGCGTAAAAAGCGGCGCCTGGTGCTGGCTGAGTACATCGGTACCCGCCAAACTAGGCCTAATCGTGCACCCGCGAGCTCTCTACTTGCGTTTCCGTAAACTTTTCTACAGCTTCTTACTAGACCTTAGGCACTAAAAAACATTTGATTCCAGTTTAATTTACTAAACCTTTTCAATAGTTTTATATTCGGGATCAAAATGAAGCCCCAAACTTAAAAATGAGCCGTGATCACAGTCACAAGTTTGCACAAGATTCCGATACATTGTTTTGAAGTATCGATTTCAGTTTCTACATTTAGCGTGCAATGTTTCTCGCATTTATACGACGAAATGTGGGACGAAAAAGATAAAAATCTAGTGAAAAAGTTAGCTCATCGCGGAGACTACTTTTCTGACATAATTGTGGAGTAGGAAGGTGACGTCGAGCCCAAGATTGGTGATGTTACGAGAGTATGGCAGTGTGTGTAACCCTGGTACGAGCCTGGAATCATGCCAGCACGCTAAATAGCCAACGTCAGCTTCAGTAGGCAACGCAGCGGAGGTATTTTTGGAACCCGCAAGCAAAGACAACGGTGCTGGGTAGACCCGGGAAAAACAAGCTAGGAATATACCAGAATGGAACGATAGAACGGCATCATCTTGGTTCCATGCTTGAATGCTTCATTGCCATTTTGCTACCCTGGTATGCTTAGATAAGTAGCATGCATTTTGGGTAAAAATATTTAAAAGGCTTTGATGCTTTTGGCATACCTAAATAATATTTTTGCTGCGACAAATTAAAAGTCAAATGTAGATTGCACGCCTCGTAAATTTACTAAGTATAAAAATGTTGCGTCAATATAACAAAGTAGATAAAAGTAACATTGTGTAAGAGAGTACTAAATGAGTTACCTACTTTGTGGCCAAACTGACTGTAGGTACCTATCTAGGGAACTACTGGCATAGTAAAGCTCTTTGTATTGCTATTTTTAAACCAGACAACAGACATGGAAAACCCGGAATTTACCTCCAAACAGCAGTCATAAATGATTGGTATTTTTCCCCTTAAAGAAGAAAAAAATCTTGTGGTTTTTAACGCGTCATTGAAGCAAGTTGAAGTGTTCATGGAAACAAAAGGAGAGAAACTCTAAACGAATGAACTCTGGTTATATTTCTCCCTGCTTAAGTTGGTATCACGCTTTTGAGCCACCCGGGCATTGCCGCCAATTATAATCAGCCATCATTATTATTTTAGCCAAAATACACGTCTTCTCTAAGCATAGGCCAAGCGTCATCTCATCTAGCAGTCCCGTGTTTCTCGATAACAACGGACTTCCGTAGCATTCACCAGCTTGCCATTCCACCATCATCAGTGAAGAGGCTTAATGGTAAAGGCTTCAAGGCTGCTGAAATGAATTTCAAAGGCACGCTTGTTTAAGAGATACAACTCCTTTTTCTCTACAACTGCAGGAGAGACATAGCTGGATGTCACTTACACAAGTCTAGCAGGTAGGTAGTTCTTTGTCATATTTCTGCAGTGGCCTTAGTGCGAGTTTCTTAACGTACTCGATCGCGTTAGCGTAAAAGTTCGCTTTAAATTTCAAATTGTATTAAAAAAAAGGTTTCTTCGTGAGTGGCACTAGACGGCGCTTCAATACAAACTGATGTTTACGCTAACGGCATCGAGAACGTTAAAAAACTCGCACAAAGGCCACTGCAGAAATATGGCAAAGAACTACCTACCTGCTAGATTTGTGGAAGTCCTCTGCTACAAGTCTTGACCAAAAATGAGGTTTTTTAAAGCCCTTTTTCTGCTTGTGAATGGAGCGTGAAATTCCCAAGTCCTGGATAAGTTTGGTTTGAATATAGGTGTCTTGAATCCAGCAAGTCCTACAATGTTTACCTTATCCGTATCATTTTTTACATGTCTCATAATTTGTATGACTTTCTTAACGGATCTGTTCTTTCGAGCTTCTTTTCACCATACAATCAATTAGAATTGCGTTCCTTATGATGATACAAAACGATAACTTTCCTCATAGGTAGAACATCCCCAAGACTTCTTGTCATCACCTTTCATTTGAGTTTTCAGTCTGCTTGGATAGAATTTTTATTAAATTTTAAAGATCGAAAAATTGGAAATTTTTTTGAGAGAAAAAGTGGTTTTTATTGAATTAAATTTGAAGTACCAATACATTAATACCTGCATGTGATATTTAACCATTTGATGGACTGCCGGTTTCGTGAAGTGTTTGGTGTGTCTTCTAGATTTTTTCTATATTATATGGAAACTCGTTGGCTCTGGTTTACTCAGATTTATTTTGTGAAACGATGATTAAATAGTTATTTTTTTGTCTGATGAAACTGGTTTTCCGGTTTTTCCCCCATACCTTAACCTTAGCGGTAACCTTGTTAAAGACAGGCTTCATATTCGGTATAACAATTTAAAAAATAACTAAAAGAAAATTTAACGTCTTAAGTTTTTTGTGCCGTGTCACACCTTTGATATTTCCAATAAATAGGTATTATTAAAGTTAACGACGGCTTCCTCTGTGCAATAAGATCAAATGCCTTTTATTTACCTGTTTTTCATATTGTTTTGTTTAATTTTCGGATTTTTCTACGAAGCAATAAATGATACGTTTTAATGTGGGGCATTGCTTTTATTACGCTACAGTAGGTAGGTAGGGAAATACAGATTGCAGGTATGTTAGTCAGGCAAGTGAATCTAGGATTCATAGTCATCTTCTCACAGAATATCTTCGAGAAGAAGACGACTAAAAGATTTCCGAGCACTAAGTAACAATGGGGGCTTACTTAGAAGACTAATGCATGGTTTCTTCAGAAGTTTTAAAAGCAGCAAAGCCAATAAATGATTCAGCCGTACCCGAAGAATTCTCCACTCACAACCAATCACTGCACGTGCAGCCAACGACCTTTCGATGCAACGCTCACACACCATTCTTGCCACATGCGGCAATTCAATTAGCGTTACATAATCGAGATGTAACGCTAAGATTTGACGTAAACACTAACTATACTTTAGAAAGAGGCTCCGTTTAGAACACTGATTGAGAATAGGCCTTCGATATTGTAATAAAAAACTTGGTAATTGCAAGTTTGCAGAAGGCACGTTTGTACAAATGGACCCAAACGAGCAAACTTCTAAACTCTTTGAAATGTTCTGAGCATGACAACAACCCGATTTGGTACCTAGTCCCTATTCCCAAGTTCTATTATGTAACTGTGTCTATATTTGCGGCCGTGTCGACGTCTCGCTGTGACAATTAGACCTGGCACTCAAGTCAACTTCTCCACTTAAATCGATACTTCTTAATTTCCGGTGCTCAGACTGCAGCCTTAACTTCGCACACTATTTCTTAATACGGCGACAGGAAGTAAAGAAATAGAAGAAAAAACCACTAACCTCCAGACCAGGCCAGTGTAGTCGCGGGCAGATAGTTAAAAAATAAAAGTTCCTTGAGACGAACGCGTTTTAATTTTATTTCCCCAAGAAGTTCTCGGAATAAAAGACAAACATAAAAAGACGATGAATATTAGCGTGCTTATGAAACTAAAGGCAGCAGAGAATTGATTTCTTTTGACAAAAGAGAACGTTTAAACATTTCTCGAAATAGCTGTTGTGTTGTCTGTGATCTGGAATTAACTAGACAAACAATAACAATAGTTCAGACGAGAAAACTTGAAGAAACTGATTTTACTCTAGTTTAAAATTCGTATTACTACCTAAACAATATTTTGACATCGACCCTATATCTGGACCATTTATGAATAGTTAAGTACTTTGTTGATGATGGTGCACCTAAACGGAGTCTTCAAAGTAGTAGCTAGCAACAAAGTTATTTCCTCGCTACATTCAAAGCGTGTACTGGAGCAAGCATTGAGCTCGCTTCGTGTACACATATCGCTAAATACAGG
The DNA here is from genome assembly GCA_905163435.1 of Mamestra brassicae. Classification (NCBI taxonomy): domain Eukaryota; kingdom Metazoa; phylum Arthropoda; class Insecta; order Lepidoptera; family Noctuidae; genus Mamestra; species Mamestra brassicae. The sequence continues at coordinate 18,542,246 of LR990997.1, read as the reverse complement.
CACGCCGGTGAAGCCGACTGCACGCTCCCTACCAGTCCTGCTCCCCTCGTACACGCCCGGCTGCCAATGCTATTGAACTGGATCGGAAACCACACGTTCTGAGAGAAACAAAGACATCCCGTGAACAAGATAACATTTTCAATTTATAAATCCAACGCAAAATAAGTCTGCAATTTACTGGACGAGTGTTTCATTGCAGCGCTGCAGCAATCAAGTTAATAACATCAGACTTTTTGAGGAATACGTCTACCACTTGAAGACTCGTTTAGAAGGGTTCGTCAGTGTCAAAAAAACAAATAAAAAATGTACATAAAAGTCTTCTAACCCCAAATTCCTACTTACAATTTCAATGAAGTCTCTGAAAGAAAAAACGGTCAAAAAATCCTACCTGAATATGTGTAACTTACAGATTGCGCAGTAATCCTTCATCAAAAGACTCGCTTGAACTTTACTTCGAGTTCTCGGCTATCGCTCGTCTTAAAAACTGCAATAAACGATAACTTTTTTGTGATTTTCCATTACTATAGCACACTTCTAATATCAATCGGACGTGTTCGTTCCTGGCGTGATAAGGTTTTGCGCGTTATCTAGCAATATAGCGCTTCAAACGGAGTTCCGGTACAGTAGCCATTTGTTATCTACGCTTTATGTTTTTTGCAAGTTTGCTAGAAAGGAGAATGACCACTTGAAACACTTTTTGCTCCTGGTTTCGCGAGAATTCTCGTACACGAGGCTTTATTGCACTATTGCGGTGTTGTGTTAGAAACACAAAAAGTAGACATTTTTCTATCATGATGTTGAAGAAAATAGATTGACAATGAATTGGATAGAAGAAAAAGAAGAAAGTTGGCCGTGTTTTATATTATGTTTCTTGTAATGAATTCAGCACTTTATTTTTGTTACATTTGAGTAGGCACAAATTGAGTATGTAAAGACAACCGTAACTGTGCCGTCAATTCCGCAATGTACAAGCTCGATAATCAAATTCCCACGATACAGTTGTTAAATTGCAACATAGTGTAAAAAACGGAAGTCGAAACGCCAAACATGTGATTGATAACACGACCGCAGTGTCCCTAAACTTCAACTGCAACTCTTCATCGTAACCAAGGAGAAGATTCTAGAATTTTAGAACAGGAGTACGAAAGTAATAAAATGTGCAAAAACGAGGGACCAAAAATACTTCATCTCTAGCATCTTATTAAAGTTGATAACGACCACGCTTTACTGGTTCCCGGGGGAGCAAACAAAGTCCGAATTTGCAGCCACTCTCCCCTTGATGTTATATTAATAAGAGGAACTGAGTAAACACCCACACTCGTGACAGTTGGTGTGTGTGAATGATGCAGATTGACAGCACGTCCCATTGGAGCATCAGAAATAATCATTTTGGTAACGCAAACTTGAATATGCTCGCATGCGGAGTGAGACTTTATCACATTTTAAAACACACACACACACAGAACCGGGAATAATGGAAGGAATGGAGGGAGGCTTATAATTAAAAACATCGTTGGTCTTGCTTATAAAGGCTTTGCTTTTGAACTTTATAAAATATCCAATATTTCAGGAATAGGTAAACGCGAATATAGGTAGTTGAAGTTAAAAATAACTGGTTTTTTCCTCGTTTAAGAGATCTGTGTATAGGTACAACTTTTACCTGATGAATTGATGATATCACCTAACCAATTCAAGGACTTACCTACTGAATATAACCAACACATTAATTACCGATTGGTAAAGATTATACCCACGAATCTGAACAAAACAGAAGAATATTTATGACTGTATAAATTAATGCACGTTCATTTACTTAGACTACTACTGGACTTCAAGACATCTAACAGCAGCTTCTCTAAAATATCATGCAATATGAAAGTAACGTGGACAGATGGTCCAACTTTTTAAAGTAAACTAAGATTGAACAGTTTAAAACACATAAAGTAATAGAGCGATGAAGCGTCATTCACAGCAACGCATAATGATGTGAACGATGATGACTGAATAGTTTCCGGAGCGACGATTATTATAGAAGCGTGTTATCGACTCGTTTCCGGCTAGGATCCTTTAATACTAACATCGGCATAACTGACAGTCACAGATCTTGTCGAATTATAAATACTTCCAACTATTTTGATGAAAATTACAACCTCAATGGTGCAAAACTGAAATAAAAAAGTGTGTGTGTCAGCCCTGACGCACGACTGGAGTTTACTTCTTAAGAACCATTTTTTTAGGCAGTTCAGAGTTTCACATTTAAGTGTAATAATAGTAATAGTTATTTGTACATAACTAGATAATAATGTACTATACCCTTATTGTGTAGATCATGTAAAAACAGGGTAAATGAAAGCATTTTAAATAAACTGAGTATACTTTGTAAATCCACACATACATAATCTCGAAGTGGAAGGTGTGCAAAGGAACGTAACGCCTCACTTTTAGCTAACGCTCGATTTTACTCCTCATAAAATTTTCATACCGCGGGCTAAATATGAAAATCGTAATGTGAAATTCTTAAGGAGTAAACTCAAAAAATATAAAAATCAAGAACCTGAAAATAACTTCTAACGAGGTAAACATTGTACTAAACGTAGGAATAACAATAACAAAATAGTTTGTTAGATTTTAATCGAATAGTTAAAAGCTTTACTTAGCATGTTTGCATGAGTAATTTCGAACCACATACTATTATTTACGTTTTTAGCGACATAAATAACTGTAAGCCACTCATAAATCCTTTGGTAGTTAGTATAAATCAAAATATTTTTTCATTGTAAGTTGCATCCTACACAAGCTGCGAGATACGTTGCCATTTTAGTATTCAAACCTCATACTATCATTTGCAAAGGACTTTATATACCAGGTAGTGTCATAATATCGTAGGATATCCTATTTATTTAGTTTCTTCAACATGACCCAGGAATCTTTTCCCAGAACATTGAGACGGTGCATTCCTGAAGCCCTTTTTAAAGGGCCTAACACAATGACGGTATATCCTTAGTTGCAATGCAAATTCTAAGGAATGGAATTCGCTGCTGGCGTCTGTGCTGTCAAAACAAAAGTAATATAAACATCAACCTTCTAAAAAAGGAAAACATTTCTAATCTTTTTCCATTTCAAAACTATGGATATGTCTAAAGGGTTTAACAAAATTTCATCTAGCGATGCAGATCTAAGCATTTTTTAAGACCTTGCACACTCATGTTTTACAATAAAAATATATTCTATTCTATTCTAGTGTAAGTAATTTCGATATTATTGATAGACAATATGTTCATACACTCAGAAGTTATTTTCAGCCGTTTCTAGAAAAACTACACACATAACTTAGTTCTTTATCTCATTTGTTATTTAGACAACATCCTCTCCAAATACTCTACCGCAAACATCCAAGACTGTCAAGAAACTTTGTTCTTTGTCTACATATGCCATACGATTTCCAGTTAGGAAGCTTACACCATTCAATTCTCAATCAATAATGTGAAATAATAATATATGCCGCAAATTGCTAGAAGGTCTTCGCACTCGCAGCTTTACCATCAAAAGCCTCACCAAACCGCACTCCTATTGTTTGAAATTCCTATAACAAGCTTACGACGTACGACATAATGACAGATGTGTATAATGGAAACAAAGTATATTGCAATACAATAGCGTATTTGGACAGAATTCCTGATTACGCATGCAAAATGCAAATGAAGGAGGTATAGAAAGTCTTGTCACGGAGCTTTATTGATGATTTCTTCGTCGTGTCAACACTCCCGTGCCGTGACGGAACCCGTGTTATCGGGAATATCTGCTTGTTACCGAGAATGACGGACCAGACGAATCATGATGAGGATGAGTGTTATAATAATCCAGAATGTTAAGTGAGCTTTTTTGTATTTCTAGAAATATGGGACTTAGCGATCAAAATCGTTGCGAACTTGTTAGGTCTAATTTGTGAAGTCAAACTCAAACTTTAATGTAAGTTAAGAACAAACAAAACTATTTGAATTCACTGTCTCGGACTAATTCAATTCAACTAAACGTCCCAATCACCGATCATGAGAGTAATACAGTATTGATTTTTGTTAATTTATTGTGAGCAGCTGCAAAATATTCAATGTATTAGGAGTTTCAAGATCTGTTTATAAGCCAAAACCCCAAACGTTTGGTAAGGAGTGTCCGTGTAACACATGATTATAACAGGGGTGATCCCAACAACCTTTGTCGGGCCGGACCATTTCGGTCTCGGGCTTATCGGGAACATTTCGTTCATAATTATCAACTTGCAGAAGCACAACATATTGAAACAGTAATATTACTATTTGTAGCAGGAGCCGATGACTCTTGCGTACAATCTAATCTGATCGAATAAATCGCATCGCTTTGCAGAATTGCGTATTACAAGCTAGAGCAATGAGGCAATTTCTGCAGCTTCCACCACTTAGTGTTCCCTGCATGCAGTCACGTAGGTTCCAGTTATTCTAAGTAACTTTCATTTGATCGTAATAGGATAGTTAATTTCAAGAGGACTTGGGGGATAAGTTTTGCTAACACTAGGGATTCGATTCAAATAAGTGCAATAAATGTTCAATTTACTAAAGTAACGGATTAATCTAGGTGCATACTACGATAAATAAATGCTCAATACTTAGGATAAACTCGGTTGTAGTTGTTGCGTTAAGGAATAGACCATCCCATCACTTCCCGTGGGTGTTAAGAGGAGACTAAGGGACTCACCAGAGATCGGGCAGCATCATTCTCTGTGCATTGTAACAGATACACTGCGATCGCCAACCCGCCTGCCAAGCGTGGCGATTATGGCAAATCTCCCCCTTTGGGGGAGGCCTATATTCAGCAGTGGATGTCATTCGTCTGATGATGATGATGTGGCTGTAGGTTTTGGCGAAATTATAAGTGATCGATGAAATCAGCTTATTTATGTATGATCCGATTCGGCAACCAACTAAGCTGTTGAGCGCATGACTGCCATAGGCGAAATTTTGAGGCAAAATGACGGGATCAGCTTATTATTAGCAACTTTTGGAATAAGAAATTCAATTTTGCTGTTCCGGCTGCTTGCGTATTGCGTACTGTTTGTCCACCGATTGTTCTTAATTCCTTACATGGCTTAACTCAAAGTTAACTTTTCTCCTATAGTAGGCGCCAGATAATCGTGGAATAACGGTCATTGACCCACCTACAATTATTGACATTTTTAATTTGAAAAACGGAATTAATGACACAAAGCTGTCCCGAATCATCATCTCTCGTGATCCTTAACATTGTCTAATAATGAAAAACGATTCATATTTAATTGTTCAGGTACCTATGAACAGTTATTAGGGAAAGGTTAATGTACTTTATTCCACATTTATCTGGCGCCTACTATAGCAAGTTTTTGAGTGCTTGATCACATTTGAGGCATTGAACAATTGCTTATGCATAATAAAAATCTTCATATATTATTTTTCTATGCGTTGTAGGTACTACTGTTTTCTGTTTTCGCAACATCAAAGACACGTGCACATTCTACGTAGTCTGTCAACTTTGGAGTGAATGTGACTAGAATTTCGAGGCTTTGAATGTTTCGGCTCCTTGGAATAGTTTCTATATTATGTAGTTATGTACTTACCTTATTTAGTCTTTGAGAATTGTTGAGCTCTCTTGCCGTTATTATGCGTATTCAGAGCTAGTAACAGGTATTTCATCATTTGAGGCAAATATATTACATCATGTTTTTAGGAAACATTTTCTTTCATCAGTGTGGTCCTTACTTGATTCGGTTTCTTTAAGGTTACTCTCTGTTTTGTTAAGTTACTAGTTAAAAGAAAGGCCAGAAAACGAAATAAAAAATGTATTAAATTCTTTTTTCTTGTACCTGATGTTCCGAATGAGTTATTTTATAATACACAAAAAACATTGCGTGATGCGAACAATCTTCTCTGGCGGTGGTCTACGAACCACTTGTACAACTCTGCGCTTGTGTGCCCTCGATACAGCAAGACCACTTAATTGACCATTATAATTACTTACATTAATAGCTCTACTTATATTAATAACACACCTAATTATATTATCTGTTCTACTACCATACATATTTATACCGCAATCAAAACATCGATGTTTTATTGAATCACGTAGCGTAAAATCTCTGTGTTTCTTACCAGTAACACCGTAGCTGAACAATTACGGACAATCCATCTTCTCGTACGAAATATTCTCATTTATTAGCCAGCCGAGCCGAATGCAGCAGAACTTGATCGCTCGAGGCACGCACCGGCCTCCAACCAAGTGAAATGCACAAAATCCATTCTGTTTTATCTCGTTAACAATCCCGAACGAGCAAAAACTAGCCGTGTGCTCCAGTGTTAGAGTCCAAATTTTATGGCACTGCGGATTTTATTCTGGAGGTGACGTGGACGGGGAAAAAAGTGAACAAACGATTTTGGACCCATCTACTGTACGTTAGAGTTGAGAGTTGTCTAGAAGCACTTACATTAAGGGTCGTTTGGGTGGAAGCATGGGACATTAGAGTCTGAAATGTTGGGATAAGGTTGAAGTTTGGCTGGGGATCGTTTCTATACGATTTTTTATGGTGGTCGGTCGGCAATCAGCTGTTTCGGCACGCGCTCTCAGCCCCCTGGGACAGGATGATGTCAGCCTCGCTCCCCGAACATGCGAGAGCTAGATATTTCTATTAAATTTTCCCTAAAATTTTGGCTCATCTTAATTTTGTGGAATATGGCTCATAGAAATACGGTGGGTTCAGGTGGAATTTTGTGAAATGTTTTAGCGAATATGGTGTATGTACATGAAAACCACCCAGTTTATTGAATGCTAGATAATATTACGATTTACTCAGTTTAGAATCTCAATTCAAAAACGGTTCTCTGTAATATTAGCTAACTTTCTCAGTCAAAGTTACACGAATAACAAAAGAAAACTTTAAACCGAGTATTATTTCTAGACTGCTGTCGATGTCTCAACGCTTTTAAAGTTTCTGCTCCATCGAGAAACCAAATGGTGCAGTTCTGGAAGGAAGGCTAGATTGAAAGATTAGAGAGAAAGAGCCTACATTTGAATGCTCGAGTTTCATATCTTTTTTATCTTCCTGTATCAAAAAATCATCATCCTCTTGCTGTTATCCTAATTTTTTTGGGGTCGGAGCATGTTGCGCAGTTTTCTTCCATACTTGTGAATAGCCGTTATCTCGGTGGTTACCTTCTTTGTAGCCAAATTTCATACTTCACACAGGTCATTCAGTGTTTATTTTGTCTTTCTAGTCACATCCACATTCATACCGTTCTTCTATTTCTGCTGGGGAGTCTGTTGCACCACTTCTTCCTGGCTACATTTGGAAGTGGTGACAGGCTGGCTTTTTGGGGAACTGTCTTTATCTAAACCTTTGACGTCAAAAAGTGGCGACTCTCAGCCTAATTTTAATAAACGAATCTTGATTTTAATCAACAGATACTACCTTAATCTTCCAGACTGTGTTCTTCAAAGAGTTTGGTCTAATTATTACCATGTTGTGAACCGATATTTTACACCCATCAACTAAGGGAATTCTGATAGAACCCAATATTTTCAACCTGAGACCTTACTACCACTCACAAGAGCCCAATTAAGGCGTCAGTAACCAAATCCCGTCATCTCTAAAACCTACCAACACCCCCTGCGGTACTGATAAGAGAGATAAGCAACCTAGTGTAAATAATAACGGAGATAAAGCCACTTTCCTATCGTCTGCAGCAAACACGAGGCGCCATGCTACCCAACCTTCTGAGAAATTAGCCTCGTTTGTAGATAACACTACTGATTTCTGTTTAGCTTAGGTATTATTAAATAACTAGCTTATTGCCTAAGGTTTCGCTCGCGCTAAAGTAGCTTGTAACCGTCTCCAGGGTACAAACTATATCCGTTCGAGAAGCCATCAAATACGGTTCGTCGATTTATGCATGAAAGCTTGCAAAACAGAACTCGCTTTCGCAGTTACCTGTATTTTTTAGGATAATTTGTGTTCCTCTCGGGGCTCTGAATCTCTCAAGTAAGTTGTTAAGCTGATGTCGCTTAGGTACACGAAACATCCGTCTGCTCTCAATTTGGTAAAGGAAAACGTCTTATTAGAAAACCAGCGTCAGACAGCATCAGTCTTGTCTGACATATCTCTGAAATGCCTTTTTGGTGCAGCCGTGAGACACACAATTAGTAATTAGCATCCCTATATTTCTTTTTTTTTTCTATGTTCCGTGCGTGTTTAATGTAAGTGCTAAATAAATATTATTCTTTCTTTTCTTTCTTGACGAAACCGGCACGTCCTAGAGCCAAACATTTGAAAACACGCGCCATTCAACAACCCACACTATGTCTGAGCTGCGGATTACCTCCCACTACCTCTCACGGTAAGGACGCCTGCCCCAGCTGTGGGAACATGGTAGACTGATTGTTCATAATATGAGATACATATTGGTTCAAACTTTGCAACTAACGGTGGTCCACACCGCATTACTTCATATAGTATCTATTCGAAGTTGTTTGATACGGCCTGAGAAGAATCCTTTTTGTCTTGATCACGAACAGATGCAGGCGAAGTACATACTGACTGCCCTGCTGGTCTAGTGTTCGCAAGCTCTAGGTACTCCTCAGCAACTCGACGGGTTGGAAACCTGACTCGAGCAAAGGGTACTCGGGATTTTCTAACGGGAATTTCAGCGTAGCAGCCCAGAGCGTGGATAAGATGGGACATCAACATAACTGGCGAAGTTTGGTGTCTTATTAGTTACTTCTGCCAAGCCCTTCGGGGAATAAGACTGTCCTAAACACCCTAGCAAGAAACTTCAACAGTTCTATTCTGACACATGTGAAGCGCAAATAGGGATGTTGCCTGGGTTAAATAAATATGATTCTATTTAGGCCGTCAGTTAGAATATATTAACGAATCGCACTTGGCCGGTTTTTTTTTTATTTTATCAATTCAATAAAAAATAGGTAGGTAGGTAGATAAGGAGTGGGGGCTTGTAACGTCATTCTTCAGTAAAAAGTGTAAGTGACGTCACACGAGTTCTCAACGTGAAAAAAAAAAAATAAGTATCCAATATTTTTTGGAAATCTATCTGATGGACTAATTAGTTTTTTTTAGTCAAATACCGAATAGGGTAGGTATTTGATTAAAAAAGGTAAAAAGGTCCTATACTATCTCGTAATAAATCTTTGATATAGATACTTTTTTCATTTGAAATACACAGGCATCTTCAAAGTTTATCAATGTTTACCATAACACTATCTTACGCCAGTTTTACGGATAGGTATCTGTATTTATTCTTCGTTTTTTAAATATTATTGCTTGTTAAGAAATTAGAGAAAATTATTAAGACGCTTGCCACAAGAATTCAAATAAAAGTACGATTGAAAGAAAGCCACCTTTGTGGTATGTCTTATGTCTTTTAAAGCGACTCAACATATTTTATATTCTAGATAAGATTACTACATAAACCATAAAATTAACGATAAAATATTATCGTACAATTCCTTCTTCATATCGTAAATAAACAACACTATAAATTCGTTCATTCGCTACGGACTAAAAGGAAAATTAAAAGAATTCGCGTCGATATCTGAGTGTTATTGCCAAATTGAAGGGAGTAATTTTAAACATATAAAAAAACATTTTAGCATATTATAGCTATTATCAAAAATATCGTGAGAAACAACAACTTTTAGTTTACAAAAATATGCAAAAAAATTGTGTTTTGAAAAGTGGTTGAGCTTAAGCTAAGTATATATTGTTAAATTATGCATAACTTAGCTGGTTCGACTGTACAAACATGTGTCTAAGATATACTGAGACTGTCGTAACTATAAACTTTTGGTAGGTGTGAACCGTTGTTGGTTTTAATATAGACGGTTGGAATAACTTAATAACTTCGCGCTAGGTCTTTGTTGACTGAAAAGGCATTATTCATTAGTCAGGAGGAGATACCTTCCCTACCGCAGATGTAGCAATTATAGCTCCTATAAATTGACAGTTGGCCCCTGCAATTCCAAATACGGTGTAAAAGTTTATATGTAATTTTAATAGCAAACTAGCTTTTTCCCGCGACTTCGTACGCGCCCATTCCCATTTTTTCCGTTCCCGTAGGAATTTCGCGAGGAATTATACACTAAAAACCTTCCTCATGAATAACCCTATCCATTGAAGAAAACTGCATGAAAATTCGTTCAGTAATTTTTGAGTTTATCGCAAAAAGACAGACAGACGCGGCGGGGGACTTTGTTTTATAATATGTAGCAAATATAAATGGATGCCGTAAACGTGATGCGTAATGCTCCTTCATCATCATCATCCTGTACTCATCCTAATTTAATTTGGGATCCTTTTCTTCCAACGTATTAGCCGTCTTCTTCGAATTCCATTTCTTCTTAGCATTATCATCTCTCGCGCTCTCCTTCCAACTTTTTGGCCTGCCTCTTTTCTCATAGCCATCATTAACATTTATACAAAACACGCTTTTATTAACACTTGATCCTCAATCCCCGCATAACATATCAAAACCCCTTGGTTACTCAGTACTCCTCTGCTTTACAGTCACTGGCACTACTTCCTAATTGTGTCTTTTCTTATTCTCATTAGTGACTGGTCCTTCATTTTTAAACCAATATCGTTCTAAGTGGAATATTTGTAGTCAATTCCCTCCGGCCTGCCTCGTTCAGCCATCTTTAAAGTACGTCACACAACCCTACGATTGCCATCAGACGAGACTTTATCTTATAAAAAAACCCTTGACTCAGTCATTAAATATTTTTACTTTCTTTCTTTACTTGTAACTCATACTGTCCACATGTTTACCAGCCAGAGCATCTGCTACCTTACCTCGTTTTCTCTGGAAATGATGCGTTAAATTGCACTCGAGTGGTCCCCCTAATTGCTTCATCAGTTGTGAGTTTGTGACTCGTGTTACTGACATTTTTGCTAGCGTGACGAGAAGCCATTAAATAATAATATTAATAACTTAGTCTTTACTATGTGATTCGTCGCGAAACATTGTTTTTCCCAGTTCGAGACATTCTCCTTAATGGGGCGTTATCCGAATTTTAGATGTTTGAAAATTGATGTAAATTGATCAAATAAGTAAATTGAAGCCTGGAAATATACAAGGGATACATCCTTGTTTTAGTGATAAGTGGAAGTCAAAACTCGAAATGTTATCATAACCTCGATCAAAAAAAAAATTGAAAAGAGTCGATTTCAAAAACTAATTTTCGATGTCACATCCTAATTTGATAATTGATACTTCATACTTTCCATTGCTCGCTTTGAACGCTTTTGCATTACTGCAATTAAAGATAAGCAGCGGTGGACGGAAACCGTTCCCCTTGGCCGACAAAGTCCATTGCACCATATTTTAGAGTAAACAATAATATGCGTAATGTTTTTATTGATAACTTTTATCAAGACTGGATAAATACTTGCGTCTATAAAGAATAATATATTGACATCGCGTGTGGGCATGATTTCGCAATATTAAATTGGGTATTGGGCCATACTTGCTGTATTAAATTTTGCGTATTTACCAACTTAGTACCTACTGTCTTTATTATACCGTTATTAATTCTTTCGTAGAAATAAATCTTCTCAAGAGTAAGTACCTAAAAAGAACAAAAAAGTTCTTCATCTTCAGATGCTAGATTTTAATATTAGATATTAATTTATTAAATCTACTTAATTATAATTGAGTAGAACTTAGCAAATTGAAACGGTTTCTCATAATTCTCAAACACTATGAAGCGAATATTTTAATATTACAAATTTTTCTTACAAAATATTTCCATTGAAATTTTGAAAACCAATTACGACTCCCACGTTGGAATCACGTCAAAAGCAATGTTAATCGCATTGATTGGTATATGAGGTACCTAGCTACCAGGCGAGCAGAAGGAGCCAGGACGCTGGCTAGTATAATTGGAATCAATGTGCATTGTAGCTTGTATCGAGCATCCCTAATCCATAGGAAGTGATCCATCAGCGGCTTATCGCGCAGGAAACATGGCGTACATAACGTCCACTGGGTTTTTTATTAGACGCCTTCTCGCCTCCTCGGATAACTCGTGAAATATACCCGTTTCCAAGAATACTGAGATCCTGCTCGATGTTGAATAGCTGTTTTTAAACGCGATTATTTCTGAGTTGCATCCAGAGAATTATGATATCTTGGCATCTAATGCCAAATCTTGAATGTACCTCGATTTACATTCGCTCTTTATTTATTCATTAAACAACCAAAAAAACAATTATGCACATTCATTTAGACCTTATCACGGAAAGAGTGCGATTTAAGTTTCAATTCGGCGTTCGGATTAAAGAAACATTAACATAAAATCAGGCATTAATAATTTGCCTCTAAATGTTTAAAAATTAATAATAGCAGATATCGATTGTAATATTTTAGGAGTTGCATAATAATTAGGTAGCTGATCAACTTTCATCCGACACGGCCAATGGCTTCTAAATCTCAATGCTACCTTACGTTTATAAACAGAACGTGTTATATAATTCACTCGAACACTTTAGATAAATGAAGTAACAAAGAATCTCGGGCGTGATAAATTGTTAATACTCTGTGAAACTCAAGTCGAACCTTTTTAGTGTTCCGTGCTTTGCACTAAAATTGGCAGTGTGAAAGCATTTCGTTATTTTTGTCGTCCGGTAGGGAATTTCAAATCAGAGTTATCTTTTTGCGAGTTCTCCTGTTATGTTCCTGTTGCCAAGCACGATTAGCTTTCGATTCTCCTAAAAAATTGAGTAAATTTAGCCAAACAAAAGTTTTACGAAAAGCCTTTGCAACACCGGATATGAAACACTATCAACAAAAATTCACGTGATTTTTCAAATCTACATTATAAAAACTCAAATTATGCAAATGAGAAAAAGAAGATTTATTTTGATAAATAATAAAATTATTCAACTAATTAAAAATGGGAACACAAATAAACGGTACTCACTGGAGCTAAGAATCTGAGAAGTAGGCGAGGGAACTATTGGGCACAGTGAGGGGCACAGAACAAAATGACTTAATAACAACATGTTGTAAAGTTGGGCAATCCGTCGCGTCGGGCCGGCCCGTAATAACACGCTGCGGTCCGACCGATGCGATGCGGGCGACGGGGCCGACATAGCCACCAATTTTTAGTTTTAAACGCGGCGCAGAGCAGAGACTTCCAGCGAATTTATGTCATCCTGGTAGTGCTTCCATTTAATATTGATCTGACAGTAGCAAAAACATATTATAATTGATTTTCGTTTAATTTCATTCTAATGAATTCGGATTGAAAATTACCACGTAGTCACTTGTAATGATAGTAGTATTTTTAAAAATATAAGGTTTGTCTATGATCTTTTAGGAGGGTTAAAGTTACAACAATCAAAACATTAATATCCGTGCAAATCAAAACTTAGGTTGTTCCATGTCACAATATTTAATCGTTCCAATAAATATATGATTTTAAAACGCAGTAAATCCCATACTTTGAAAACCTGTTCCCTCTTCGTTTAGTTCGGTAGGTAATTTCATTTAAACTCCAAATCATCATGATCTCCACTGGAATGTGCCCGAATTAACCTCTTGATATTAACGACTGGTTTCGATTTACCATTCCGGCTAAATTGTAATGGTAAAATCGTTCTGAATTTATTATTTACGTTTGTTATATCTCTTCTAAGAATCACCATATTTTATGATATTCTTTCGAAGATAGTTGCTTTATTGTCAAAGAGTAATTAGAAGGTTGGTAATTTATTGTTTGATGCTTTACAAATACCGAATAACATAATATTTCTCTCAATGGCTGTAAACGTGATTCTAATCACAATCACGTTGCTTCAAATTGATTTCAGTACCAGTATCCAAAAATACCTAACATACTGCACTATGCAGCGTATGTTACACCAATAAATTCACTCAGTTAGCTTGGCTTAAAAGTCCACCCGCTGCCCGCTCAGCCTATCGCTCAGCCCATGCCTTGCACCACGTAACCACCAGTAAATAACTTCAGAGCCCCGACTGAGCACTAAAACGCTGAGCTGTAAAAACGTCCATTCGCTTTACGTCGCCCATTGGCAGCTGCAGCGGTATTTCGCATACTTTAATACCTAATATACATATTAGTGGTATCGTAAATACATAACAGGAAAACGAAACGTCCGGATGAAATTTTGGTCCGCTGCAGTTTGACCAAATCTATTCAGAAACGCGAATTTAGTTTGCAAGCTGGTTCGTGCCATGAGTTTGGAATTCGGGTTAAAGAGCTCATTACTAAATTACTTTGAATAAAGGTAGTCCTAGTGTTTTCCACGTTTTTAACGAACGAGGCTCGTGAACGTCGATCGATAACTTTGTTCCGAATTTGACACCCTAGATTTGGGTTCCCCGCAGAGTACGAACCCCCAACGCGTTGTGCCTTAGAATGATCCCTTCGATTCTATATGACCCTGGTAGTCGGCCTCCCGCGTTACATTCGTACTGTCATATAGATGACGCTATAGTTATAAAAGTGCGCGTCATGTGCGCTTTATATCTCGTAAGTGCGGCACACATCTGGCCGCCTCGTTACTGCGTCTTACGGAGATACTCTCCCGTGAATTATAGGTTATATTACTAGTCTTGTGACTTTTATTAAGTGTTGTAGTCACACTGAAAAAACTACAGACAGGATGGAAAATAGAACATAACTTCTGGCTGCTTCGGAGAGCAAATGGAACTAAATCAATGTACCTAATCTTTCGTTCCACACCTCCCTTTCGTGAAGCCAATCAATCCACATAGTTAGGCTGCCGAGGAGTACGCCAAATACGTGCTCCAATTAATGTGACTTGTAAATCACTAATCAATAAAGACAAAGACTAACAAACAAGACGCAGATGCTCGGATTCTTCAACGAGTTGTTAATTAAAGTTGTGTCAATGAAAAATAAGTATTTTAAGATAGCGAGGACAATCATAATGGTGGTCCTTTGTTCGTTTGCTGATCGAGGGATGCAAATAACGACAAATTCTAGTGCGTAGAAGCTGACGTGACAGGAGTTTCTATTAGGCTTGAACAGTGCGATGTTTTGTTCTAACTGTTTCCCACTCACATTGAACATACGAACTGTTGCTCCTAATTATAAGCTTTTGTTCGATTGATGGTCACTTCTCAGTAAAATCATTATTTTTACTCAATGTCAAGGCTTTCTTAGAAACAAGAGTTAAAAAACAATCTATCAATTTAAACTCTGTGTTTGTTGTATCAACCAATTTCTGAGCTATCGACGACCGACTCTTCACTTGTGAAGACATATCCTATGTGGGTGGCGGTATTAAAAGATTTAATTCGATATCATTGTTAGCACTGTTTACTTTCATATCCGATATACTCGTATCAAATGTGAAGAAAACAACACACTTCTGAGAACTTAATCATTTCTACAAACACATAGTGTTCCATCGTGAATTTCTTGGAACTCAGTGGAGCAGACGTCTGCCTCGGTAACTGTTGTCATGGCTATTCTTCAATAACCATAAATCTTTTGCGTGTAACATCGTATTAACGTATTATAAACATGAACGTGCTTTCATAATTTTATAGCGTAAGAACCTATTAATGTTCAATGATCAAAGGTTCGATGATGGCAACACCGAATCGTGTGTTAGTCACCACTCCTCCACATTGGTTATCGTAGATTGCATCGAAAATAAACACCAGCTAGTTTGAAGTCATGACTATGTCTTTTTCGGAGAATTTCGTTATCTCGAGAATGTTTAAGCATCCGAGGTTGTTTTTCCAGTAGCTAATTTAACAGCAATTAAGCTTCATACTGTTAAGCAGGAAAACGGCCACTTATCTTCGTTAGAGACGTAAAAATGGCTGAATTTAAATCTAGTTTCGCTGGACCAGGGACTTTGCGCATTATTGCCGTTTTTCTAGTTTTCTAGAGAACAAGTTTCGTGTGAACCTTGGCTTACGTATTGCTTAATCCCTAATCCGTCGTGTCGCTCGACTCTCATACCAGATTTTTCTAGCTCGATCGTGAGAAAGCCCCATAAACAGTGATCTACAAAATGGCTCACTATAGATGGGAGTCCAACATTCATTCACCGCTTTTCCCAAAGAGCGAGCATGTTCTGTTCAACACTCGTTCATTTTTCTTTTAAAACAGGTTTCTGTACGCAGGCTGTTGCGTCGTGGGTTACGTTTATAATTTATGGTGAATTGTTTACTTGAATACTTTTCCACTGCGAGTTCTGTTGCTATCACTGGTTCGTCAGATCTCTTCAGTTGAGCACTATCATAATTCACATCGTCAGTTAAAGTTTCTAGACGTAGTTTTTTATCTCATAATTATCGCTGATTCACAGAAGGCTGTGTAAATTGCGGAAATTCTCCGACGACTTTATTTATACGTGTTCTTGGAAAATGTGCGTCGTTGTGATGCGTGGCGGGTGTCGCTCCGCGCTGCGCGGCGGGCGCGCGGCGCGCATGCGCACCCAGCCGCAATAATGCGCGCTGCGCCCGAGCCGACCTCACCCATTGTATGGAGATCAGGAACCACATAGATCAGGCAGCAGATAGGTCAGTGCTATAAACGCGTGGGCTGGCTATAAGTTATTGGCAGACGATGAAAGAAGTTTTGAGTTGAATTGATCAGTTTGATTCTTCAGGATAATGATTTGTATCTAATCAATTATTCGTATTATAATATATGATTCGATTACTAATTTACGACATTCAAATTGTGAAGCTAACAATGCTACTAATGTAATTTTGGCAAAAAAATATTTGCAAAATATTATTAAATAGGTACCTAC
The DNA here is from genome assembly GCA_905163435.1 of Mamestra brassicae. Classification (NCBI taxonomy): domain Eukaryota; kingdom Metazoa; phylum Arthropoda; class Insecta; order Lepidoptera; family Noctuidae; genus Mamestra; species Mamestra brassicae. Next base: position 18,525,415 of record LR990997.1, on the reverse strand, counting down.
CACGTTCATAGGCATTATTCGGATGTTTTTACCAAAACAAAACAGCACAGAAGTCCGAATGTAATCACTTCAAAAGAAGTCTCTTCCGATTATACAACGCATTTGCTCGCTCCGCCTACACAAGCTTTCCAATAAAATCGAAATGCTGTCAGTAAGATTATGCAGTTCGATCACACGATGAGCTCATACGTATTCTCTCAGTGAAGAACCCATTAGGCTTTAAAGTCAAAAGCTACCATAGAATACCTATCTACAATTCTACATACACAGCTACAGTGGTGCATTTCAAATGTACGGCCGATGACATTTCTATCATGTCCTAACAGAGGAAGCCAGGCGTTAGGTATGATACTTGGCGGACTCTTGGCTACTTTGTGATTAACTGATAGATTTAGTCTGGTGATAACAGGGAGTCGGGTGTGCAATGTGCGTAGACCAGTGATGTCATCTAGGTATCTTTAAGTTTAAGGCACTATGTCCATTTCTTCTTCCAAGAAAACATACTAGGAAAGTATGAAATAATGAGAGATGGACGTTTTGTGAGTTTTTAACGTTATAATGTGCTCAGTGGCATTTATCCCTCATAGCTATCCTTTACACCATGAATGAGGTTATTTGTTGTATTTTCCATGCTAAAGCTTTTAATTAAGTGAAAACGAAGATATGCCTCTACCTAATATGTAGCTAAAAAGAAATGTCAACACGTTACCTTGTTGCAAAAACTCAACTAGCACCGTATAATCGTTCCAACCATTATTGACTGTACGCCTCCTCTCTTAACATGCTTCCCTGGTACGTGGACATCTTGCATAAGGGAAAAGGTAGAATATACCCATCGCTTCCACCTACACTTGTCGTTATTACAGTCTATTTCCAACTGACCATGTTGCAGTACTGATAGATATGCACTGTTGATAACAATGCGGTCTGTGTGGACTACTCAAGTGCTAACGTCATCTGTCCGCACGGAGGTCGCTTGGCGTTTGGCACAATAGGCAGTAGTTCACTTTATTACCATCGTTCACTATGGAATATGTTCGTTCGCCGAATGATAGTGGTCGGGATATATGGATCACACGAATGTATGGGCTAAAGATAACAAGGCTACAGTAAATCTCACGTCAATACTAGTAACACCTGAATTACGAAAACCGCCCTTAAGTCTACGAGGTAATGGCCGGCGCTGTCAAAGTCACTTTAAACAGTAAAGTCATGTATAGGTACGTAGAAAGCTTTTCCAGCTGAAAGTTGTCTATACTAAGCCAAGCACCTACCTACCTCAAGGACCGGTACCGGTACCTACCTACCGGTTTTAGTTTACATTTTTGGATCCTATATTCAAGCCCATAAAATATGTAAGCTTGTCCCAAAAAAGTAGTAGTACGACACTTAGGTATCTAGTACCTACTGGAATAGGACATAAAACGTGTTTTAGGAAAGGGTGTTTTGAGAAATTTCAGGAAAACTCTGAATGGACTAGCGAATTTTACGAAAATATGGAAAATGAACAAAGTAGCAATACAAATCGATTGTATATATAGATTCGGTCAGCACTTAAAATCGATTAAAATAACAGTATTATCTTTACAAATCACCTTAAACTGGCACAAAATTATTCGGTACACAGCTATTAACATCTCATTCACTTACTTTCTACGGTTCTATGATTTTTGAAGGAGTAAGGGTTTTTAATTAAGCATTTGCTCAGTTTTTAGGGTGGCGTACATTGAAAAAAAAAAATGTGATTAAAAAATTGTTGACCCTGATTTTTTGTTGACTGATACGAATAACCATTAAAAACATATAGCTATAATCACCTACCTAAACTTTAGAAAAAAATACATCGAGTGCCTACCTACTAACAAAAACAGATTCTCCCAAAACTCTTGTGTAAAATTTAAATAAAAACAATACATTAACTTCCATCACCGCAGACCACAATACGTACTATATTCCACTTCACTATGCGCGCTGACTATGATAGATATGCGCCAGTGACAGCGATGCGGTCACAGTCCGAATAGACTGATGACGTCACACCTCGGAGAGCTGGCTGACATTAGGCAATAAAGTCGATCATAGAACAATATCCTTTGATTAACACGTTTGCTGGACACAATGTTTGGTGGTACTGATGCCAGTACATCAAGCTACAACAATATGTCCTTTTCAACTTTATCTCCAAAGCATTAGGTTCAAGGTAGATTGGGAAAATTTGACAGTTTCGGGTAGCTTGATCTGCTGGCGTCTGTACTTGACTTTTAGAAGTTTGTCAACTATCTGACTAACTGTCCAACTATTTGTCAATTCAATTTAAATAGTTTAGGTACTTGATATTGAAGATTTGATTTTGACAGCAAAGTGTTAAGGAATGTGTCATGTCGGAAAGGGTACATCATGTTCTAGATCTAGCTTTTTTCGCAGAACTAATTTGGTCAGGTATGGTTTGAGGAAACGAGTAACAAAATGGACAGGTTCCGGAGGCAAAAGACAAAGGGGCAGACCAAAAGCTCGCTGGATAGACGACATAATTCAACTGGCTGGAAGAGACTGGATAAAAACGGCTAACGAAAGGGAAAAATGGGGGCAACTGGAAGAGGCGTATACCCGAAAGGGGCCATGACATATCGACCCGAAATACCTACTTGCTAAACATAGTTTTTTATATAAGTATTTATTAATTTCATGGAAATAAAAAAGGCTCATTATTTATTATGGTATGAGGACTCAGTGGGAAAAGTTGAAGAAAATTCCTGAATGGTTACATTACAGCAACCCAGGCGTAGATCAGTATCTAGTATTCTATAATGTAAGGGTACTCGAAATAAGAGGCCTCCCACGAATTAAACCTCAGTAAACTTGTTCGTCAAACGACAAAACGATGGCTTTGACTTCGAAACTAAAGACAATAAGTGACGACGACGAGAAAGAAGCTGTTGGTACTACAAATTTTGACTTAAATATGCAAACACAAGAAGAAATGGGAGATTTTGCTGTAGATATTTAGCGTATTAATGTCACTAACAACTTTCTCTGTATTAACTACGTCGTGTATAAGCAAACACCAACTGAAAAACAATTTGAAAGATGACAACCAAACAAAGCAAAATTTCGATCAACTTTCTTACTCTGTCAGCACTTACCTATATCATAAACCCTTTATGGGCAAACCCTCCGATAGAGACTGTGTTCTGTGGTCAAATCAATGAAAGTAATTAATAGTTACATAATAATAGCATGTAACAAAATACAAGCTCAAACAAATCGCTGGCGATGTGAAATCCGTATTACGAGAGTGCGAGAGTGCAATTCACGCTTGACAGCTTTTTTAATTAAACGGCAAACTAAAAATAGTAGGGCTATAGCGATAAACAAAAAGGTATAAGCAGAAGGTTTACTTACGAAATAGTGACAAAGGACATAGTACTTGCAGGATCTATGGTAGATGGTTAACGTGTGCCGAATGACGCTTTTTTTTTTTAAGTATGGGAAATCATCAAATGACTTCTTCCGCTCTGGGTGGAGCGGAAGGGCGTGTCAGACTCTTACTGACTAAAACCCATCCGTATGCCTTCTAATGCCCTTTGCGTTCTAGGGCCGCGGTGACTCTTTCGAACAAATTCCGCAACAGTTATAGTAAAATTTTACGATAATGCTAGAACACGTAGGAGACGAAATCAAATTAAAACTAGTTTTCTCAAAAGATTGTTTGTAAGGACTGCTAATTGATGAAGATATGTGGTATACCATTGAGCGGTATGGATATGTGCCCCCGATTATTGTCTTTCCTTTGACTAGTAGATATTTAAGCTGTATAGAAGAATTACGTTATAAACACTGCGGAATACTTGAATACTCCGAATGTTCATATTTTAAATAGGATTTTAGCCTTCTCCGTATATTCTTTTGTGACATTTAAGGCTCAAACGAAGTATCTGCCTCTTACAAAGTTGCTGCGACTGTTACGAGCAAAACAAAGTTGGTGTGAACCTCTCAACTTCTCAAGTTTTCACGCAGACGGGGTGTCCTTGGCGACACAATTTTTTTGATTCGCAAATTGTTTCCGAAACTTTAAGGAAAGCAGTCGTTAATCCTACATGGAACAGGCAACTAGGGAAACGGATTCTATTTCCGGATAAACTAGTAGTAACTTCTGTTATGGCAACGCCGTCAATTCTTCTACGAAGCATAGCGGAAACCGAAATTTATCTCACGTATCCTTATCAAAGGTTTTTTTTTTTAAGATTGGCAAATCATCAAATGACTTCTTCCGCTCTGGGTACAGCGGAAGGGCGTGTGAGACTCTTACTGACTAAAACCCATCCGTGTTCCTTCGAAAGCCCTTTGCGTTCCAGGGCCGCGGTGACTCTTTCGAACAAATTCCGCAACCCTGGCAGGATCCTTATCAAAGGATACAGTTTCAAAGGTATTCTCTCTGTTTATGTGTATGGCGTCCGTAATACGCTCATGCAAACGTCAATCAATTCCAAAAGTTTTGACGAATGTTTGATGGTGAGTGATGGAATTCAATCGACATTACCGTTAACTTAAAATAATCTTAAATATACCGATGATATATTATATAAGGGATTCGAAAAAGAACAAGAACCCATTCCCTAAACATATAAAAAACAGTTCCATTCACTTAAAAGTCGAGAATAATCAAATTTCCAGATTTTCGTCAGTCAATTTCATGCAACCACAGTCACAATAGAGACAATAGGTTATCCGTCAATCACAGCCTTGTGGTTAAACTGACAGCAAAATTTACCGTGTAATTGGCGCCTATAATCTGTAACTTTGTTGTATCCTCTTCTTGGTGTATATCACTAGTACTGCTTGCAATACATTCGTTCTTTCATCCTTGCTAGTTTTGTACTTGTAAAACTGTGCGAAATTCTAACTTCTATGTACACACAGTTTCTCGTACACCCAGATTCAAAGCTCTGTTAACATAAACAATTGATACTTAAGCTTTCCTTCAAGTTCAGTTGTAAGAAAAACAATCGGAAGTAGCGAGAAAGTCAAACAGTTCCAACTTCCACTTGAAACAATGTTGAGAATTGGAATCTTCAAAGTAAATCGTGGCTTGGTTTAATTTACGAAATGGTACCCAATTTAGTGACAAATAAATAGCTCTATACAATGTGCTAAAAAGCGAGTAATATTCTTCTCTACAGTTACTGTCGATCAGGCCATGATGTCGCAAACGTTTTTATTAATGTCGACTTCCTCAGAAGTCTCGTTATAATTGATTATATTATGACCAATATAGTCCTACGTAACTACCATAAGCCTCTTACATTCACTGGTCTTTTTTTCTGCCTTTCGTTCAGAATATTTTCAATACGCGACCGAGACCATTGACCTGTGTTACTAGCCATAACTATAATCCCTCAACGTTTAAACTAAACAGGATGTTTGGAATTAATATTATGCATAATTATTGTTACTCAAAGTCAATATTTCCGCAAATGCTTACAAAGTTTCCTTAATGAGAAATTAGGTATAAACACAAACAGGTTCGAAATTGCGCAATAATTCCGTCGGAGAACTCCAATAAGGAATGAGGTAGATATTTTCCATTTCTGTGTTATGATAACATTGGATCGAGACAGAACGTAGACAGGTCTTTATATAAAGTTGTGAAGTTCTCGTCAATACTCATTGTGAATCTATTTCTATTGCTAGATACAATAACTATCTCATGATAACAAAAAGAGGGAGCTCGTGGCTAAAGAATATCAGCCGCACGGGTCGATCAAGGTTAAGTAACGCTTGTCAAGGTTGGTCTGTGGATGGGTGACCATCTTAAAATACCGAGTTTCCTCCGTGCCTCGGAAAGCACGTTAAGCCGTTGGTCCCGGCTGTCATTTGAAGATCTTTGGTAGTCGTTACAGATTGTCAGAAACCAGTAAATCTGACACAAGTCTTGCCAAGGAGTACCGTGTTACCCATTTAATGGGTTGTGGAGGTCTGGTAGGCAGCCGCTTCACGTAAAATACTATTATTGAGCTGAATCCGGTTTGACTGGAAGCCGACCCAATATAGTACGGAAAAAGGCTTATATGCAAGTAGAAGAACAGGAAACAAATGGCTGTAATAGATGGAACGACAGACGTACAGATGGTCAACATACAGACAGACACATGAGTGATCCTATAAGTAGTAAGGTTCCTTTTTCCTTCCATATGTTCGGAACCCTAATAAAAAAAGAGAAAAACACCGCTACAGTTGCTCATTCACGTTGGCCACCAGAAAACAAGGTACCTTAGCTTACTCGTATGTGGTTTGTCATATCAACTCAAAAGTAATAATGACAATGGATTTGATACTACAAGACCTCGTCTCTTTCAATCACACGCAAGGCAACCACTCTGCATTTAATTTCGTCTATCACTGACTAAGTAAACATGATTCTGTAAGGGCTCTTTGAAACTCACCTTATTGGATTGCTATATGTGTAATATTAAAATGTAAACAGAGAAGCTATTCCGTAATCAATTTTCTCCCCTTTTTGTTGGTAGACGCTGGGCTTTATGCATCCCTGGTATCCGGCTACCCTCATATTGGGTTGCTTTTAGACGTAATTGCGTCGCAGAGAAAAGATAGTCTAGAATGAAATTAATTTTGGAGAATTTACGTGGCGTTTGCTCTGTCGCCATTGAGATTAATTTTGAAAAAGATTTTTTCTACATAAATTGTAGTTTACAGTTCAAAATAAAGCAGTACAATTTGTGATATGATTCATGAAAAAATTAGGGGCTTAAGTACACAGAAACTCTTTCGGCGATACCCTTTGTCCAGTGAATTATACAAAACTGAATAATGCTAATAAAATTGGAAGCTTTTTTCCGAAAAGTATCAATATATACAGCGCAGTATCTATCTACGCCTTGACACCTAAAAATTCGCGCCCTTTATTTCTATTCCAATTCACACAATCCATTGAAAATTTAGACTTATTAGAATTTCAGCAAGTCCCAAGGTTTGGAGCTGCCACTCACTTGAATTAGCGAAGGTCGGCTTCATTCACGTTCTTGTAATATTTACATTTGGTCTCCTCTGGCGTATATACCCGCATACCCAGACGACCCAGCCGTATTGAATGTTGCTATGACATCAGCCTGTGGTTATGACCCATTTCCCACTTAGTTTGACACTGTCCCACGTTTCCGCCAAGTCACGTCCAAATGTGGCGCAGAATTCATAGTCATCTACTTTAATATACATGTTCCTAAATTAGAAAATATCTCCCCTTTCCTCTCAAAATATTGCACGTTTCTCCGCAGTTGATAGCAAGCTTTCAACGAATACTTTTCGACAAAGGCTTTAGTATTCCTCCACGTCCAAATAGAACCTACAATCCGAGATGCTTATCACGTTGTTTCCATCACCTGATCACATCGTCTCGAATAGGTGTCCGTAGTTTTGCATAACATCTACGAAGGGTTATAAAGAAGTCAGGAAACGTAGCGTTCATTAAATGGAATCTTTTCTTTATGTCTACGAGGTTAAAGCTCAGTTCTCCGCACCAGGAGCTTTGCGCACCGTAAATATTGCTGGTTGGTTGCATGTAGACCTGGTTCGCAGTGCGCACGCGTGCTGAACCCAGAAGGAGCACCTGAGGTCTCCGGTTCAGTAGCGGTCCCTGAGCCGAGGGGACCGCACGTCTGCTGCGAGAAGAAATGCTTGGGGCGGAACTTTCTAGATCAATGTAGGCGTTCGCAGCTACGTCGTAATTTAGGAGGTTGGATGTTTAAAATGTTGTCGAAAATGTTGTTGGTATTCGATTATAATACTTGAAGGCTTTTAAAGGGAAACGCGTATAATTAGGTCACACTCGCAACACAAATTACGGTATAGCGTTGTTCAATAACTTTAGAACATGAACGCGAAGTCTCAGAAATGCCGTGCTGCTTTCATAAAATGAAGGACTAGACTAAGAACCCATTTTTATACCACTTTCACAATAACAAGGCTTTTTAACTTTAACTTTATAAATCGCAGCTTCTGTTAACTTTATACCAAAGTCCAAAAGTATCTATGAGCTAAAAATACGCTCGTTTGATATCTAAACAACGGAGTAGCCGGACGATAACAGGAAGACGTAGTACACACGTTACGCAAATTGTTTTGTTCAACAATGTGTTATGAAATAGTGTTCATTCAAAACATTATAATTTATACGAACAATCACGATACTTATGTAGGTCGCAGCGATAGTAAGGACACGACATATTCATTCAAATTGACGGCGAAGACGCATTTCATTTGGACTTGTTTTCGTTTCGGTATCGTCAATTTTCTGGCTATGAATCTATGAGCATCGTTTTAATGTCAGTCGCCTTTTTATGGTGTGCGTAATATTCTCTTTGTTGTATTTTTGGTTCATCATTATCATTATTAATTTCGAAATCTTCTTGTGTTTACGACTCCCATCGTTACGGTCCTGTAATATCATTTCGGCTTAAAGAATTTTTAATTTTAGTAATTTACCATTAATTCTTCCAGTTTCCGTTAGTCCCGTTTGCATAAGAATCTATACTCTTATCTCCGGGTGTCAAATAACACCGCCTTCTAAAATATTTTCCATATTTTGATCTGAATCTAAGACTGCTTCGTAATGTGATACTATGTCAAAAGAATTCGTGGATTTAATACATTCACCATCAGATACAGGGGAGACTTCTTAGCTATAGTAGGCGCCAGATAAATGTGGAATAAAGTATATTGACCTTTCCCTAATAACTGCTCATAGGTACCTGAACAATTAAATATGAATCGTTTTTCATTATTAGACCATGTTAGGGATCACGAGAGATGATGATTCGGGACAGTTTTGTGTCATTAATTCCGTTTTTCAAATTAACAATGTCAATAAATGTAGGTGGGTCAATGACCGATATTCCACGATTATCTGGCGCCTACTATAGCATACATACCTACGCTTCACTATACCTACCTACCTACTATACATATGAAGTGGAGTGTGTAGTACAAAGTTACAGAACTGGTTTAAACCGGATCGGAATAATTAACTCTAATTTTGTACTAGTGCTATCAAGCTTCTAAGGAATGCAGGACGAACTTGAATACAGTTGAATTAAACGTTAGATAGTAGTGATCTTAATATAGACTTGAATGAAGGTTTAGATGATGATGTTGTCGATAAGGATTCAGCAGCAGTCAGGAAAAGATAATCATATTAATGATCTTTCAGTTCATGTAAATAGAAAGATGGAAAGATACCATTGATTGTACACCAAAACTAGGAGCAGAGAGAAACAATTAGGAGCTTAAAATTTGTAACATTCAATATACTAGTAGGTTAACAATAAATGGTGGATAAGTAGGTTTTTAATAAACAATATACATATTAAGAAAAGGGCAACAATCAATCGTCTTTTAATAATAACTAAGAAATAAGTATGTTCATAATAACACAATTTTTATTAGTTTATCAATTTAAGCTTTGACGAAAAAACGATTTGAAATCGCAAAGTCATCAAAAATTATCTCTATGGAGGTTTTTTTTTGAACATTAGATATTGATGTTAAACTAGGTGCTCAATAATAATATCGTATTTGCTGCAGTACAGAGAAAAAATATCACACAACCCTTATATACTTCACTTTTATTGATAATTTCCACGATCCAATTCTACCCCACTTTCATGAATTCCACTTATTATCTTTTATTAACACCTAAGTGTAAAGTCTCGCTACTAGTCGACATTTCACGCGAAAACTTTTCGTGTACGAGTTGTGGGTTTCCAAGTCCTTTCAAACGGTCACGTAACACCCGCGCTGGGAACGAACCAACTGTCCATGCAATCTTAATGAATTGTTGGAGGTGTGGAAAGAACACTGTCATCATTTTATGTGCATTGCTCATTCCAGGAAGGGGGAGAGTGTAAATGTTTTGCTTTATGCATTATGCAGCCCTGGTATCATTAGCTTACTTTGTTTGTATTCATACTTCCCGAACATTTTTGGATTAACTTCATACGGTCATGCCACAAAGCTAGATGCAGATTTTGTTCTTTTGCATCTCATTTTATAATTCATCTGTTAGATAGTGCTTGTTCGAAATCTTTTCACTTTTATTATACCTACAATCAGGTAAGCGGTTTAGCGTTCTCCGAGCCAGTCCTTGCCCTGATAAAATCGTGCCGCTACATATAGGATCAAATCTATATCACGCTCAAGGTGTCTATGCTAATTCTCGACTGTAGCAGTAATTTACACAAGTATTTATTGCTTTGTTACCGTACCGCATCGGACTAAGATTTACACAGCGCGTATCATAATTATTCTTAGCAAGCTCACTTTTAATTGGCATCGTAAATATCCTTCACAAAAAGTTCTAATTGCCCGCACTGTTATTAATCCTTTGTCCACCTTTGAAATGCGGAGACAATGTTTTATTTGTGGCTGAAGTTGTTATAGTGATAATTGGTAGAAAGAATTCACATAACAAAAACATTGGTAATCGAAGCTTCGAAGGTTGAAATTCTTCATTACGGCTATCTAAAGATCAGTGATCCAAAACCATTGTTTGCGAGCAGGCGCGCCTCTAACAATCCGGGACCTGAACCTACCCACAGTGCCCATGCGTTAGACGTGGGATTCCGAAGACACGGCTTTTAATTGCTGACAGACTTCGAACTTATTCTGACCTTAATCCCAGCCCGACTTTATGGTGGAACATAAAAACTTAATGGATAAACGAAAAGCGGAATTTTTAGTGCTCTGTTACCAACGGATAAGCTTCTAAAACCTTGAAAGTCTGGCGGGTATATACCAATTTTAGGCAAGCAGTTCATGTTCCGATGTCTAAAATAGGTTTAACCAAAAAATGAAAATATTTTTTGTTAGTAAAATGAACATATTTTCGTGAAAAATATTCCCATTTTCTTGGCCTCGCTGTGGCCTATATTCATTCATTCTCATTTGGACGCGCACTTAGGGTTCTCGGTTCCAAAAAAAACAGCTACGCCTGGCACATGTTTTACTGTTATACAGATCTAGACTTTTGGGCGAAAATGTAGCTTTTACGATTTTCAGCCTGGTATTTTTAATCCCGACTTCATCCTGGTAGTATCATCCTTAACACTGTTGAAATTCAGATTCAATCCTCGTTTTTCGTTCTCCCCCATTCCCACCATCAGTAACTCCCCCGTAACTCGACAATACCATGGTATAATGCATGCTACGCAACCCGTATATTTGCGTCATGTGTTAATTGGCTGCTAATATGACAATAGCCTAGGTAACGCTGACGGGGCAGGCGACTGGATCCAATTACGTTTTCACAGCGAAATCCGCGCTGACGCACATTCGCCTTACGTCATTCGCTGGAAATACTAGCTTGATCTTTTCGTAGTGCTATTTTTTCGTCGATAGTGCAAAAAATCTATTGTGTCTTATGGTCATCGGAGACTACACCCTCGTCTCTTGCGTTAGTGTCGGTATATGCTAATGCGATCGATTTTGTCCTGTCCCCTGTCTGTCCCTATCCCTCGGTTATCGCCAACCACTTTTTGTATCACAGAAAGGGTTGAAATGGTCCCATCCGCCCAAAAATCGCTTTGTCCCTGAGTAGCGACTAGTTAACTTGATAAAAGGTTTGTTTTATATAGAAAAGTAACATCATTTGTTTAAACGGCTTGTGAAAGAAAACCATCGAACATGTATAATGAGCTCACCTGAGTATTTGATTTAGATCTTACATTTACAAATTTTAAAGAACGGGTGAATTCACTGCTTCATTTTATGATAGCCACGCACGTATTGTAGACGGTGTAGAACTTACAATTTTGCCGGCTAGGAACATTCACGAACCACATAAATGTACCTACAATAGCATCGCCTATTATCGTAAGACTACACGGTAGCTAATAGTTGTGGCAACTACGGCAGCATCGCATTGTGCTTACATATTCAGACCAGTGGTTACAACCGACAACTACGAGCATAGCTGCTTGTGGCTGCAGTGCGACTGAGCACAAGACTAGCAATCGTCATCATTGGATATTGTGTTACTGGGTTGTTATGATCATGTGTTTGTCTATCTATGTGTGCTACATTGTCTTCTAGATTTAATCTCTCTTTACGTAATTACATTACATCAGCGCTTCATATTATATGAAGCGCTGATGTAGTGACGTAAAGAACCTTTGAAAGAACAGCTTTGGAACATTGTGGTCTATTAGGGTGTTGTATTGGTTATTGAGTGTGTATAGGTGGGATATTTTTCTATAACTTACCCACATGATTTCCGCCTACAATGAGCAAAGTAAGAAACCCAGACAGACGGAAATAAATTGCCACCTACATGCCATCCTGTTACGTTGAAAATGCTAAGTTTATTGCTAACCACTTATGCAAACTGGAATATAATGCGCTTATCGGACCCACTCATTGACTTTAACGGGCATATAACTATTCTGATTCTGGACTAGGAAGTGTTTGTAAGTAGCTGTCAATGATTTTGACAAAGATGACAATTTGTCAAAATCATCATCAAGAGCATTGACAAGGTTCTTACAACGTACAAATTGATTGTAATGTGGAAGTGGATAGACAACTGACAGACACAGAAATGACCAATTCTCTGACGGAGGTTGCTATCAAGAGACTTGTACAAACAAACCCATTGGTAGACGATACTGCATTCATGGAAATACTCCCACATCATAGACACCCGCCATATTGTACACTCATATAAACTTATCGTGGACCAATAAATAGCAGATGACGTCGAAATAGAATCTATTCGGCGAATACTGATCGTAAATGTCGGAAGACCTACATACATACATAGTTGCATCTATTTCAGTCAAATAGCTGCTGCAGATAGATGAGCAGTAGAAATAGATGCACTTCGTCTTTGTTAGTGTAATGAGCGTCGTTAGGATTCATTACGATCGTTTCATTAGATGAATCGTCTAGCTTATCAAAATCCTGGGTCATGGATGAAAGTCCTAAGATAGATGTGATGAGAGAATTATGTTGCATGCCAGACAGAGTCGAGCCGTGAAATGAGACGTTACAATTTTGCTGATTTTTTGACCAAACTTTGACATTATTTGCTGTGGATAGTTTGACATCGACACTAGCGTGTTAGAAGAACAAGACAATAATCAAAATCAAGTCTAAAAAATATTTATTCATTACAAATTATTATCTATATTTATGTACAACTAACTATTGCTATAATACACTTAAATAAAAAACTCTCGGGTCATGGGGTCCGAGTGCTCATAACTTGTTTACAAGATCTGTCAAGACGTTTAGTTGACACTTCGCGTCACCCAAGGGCTGGCTTTTACCTTGGACAAAGGATAAGTATTGCCTTACAACGTGGCAAAGCTGCCAGCCTTTAGGGTACATTACCAGTGGCCAGCGATGCGGAGGAATTTTTCGACGCCATATTTTAGACTGAAGTCAAATCTTAACTAACTAATGTTAGTTAAAATTTGACTCTTGGAAAATATTAAAAGCTCATGGGTATATGTTGAAGGCTCGCCTCTCATCCAAGATTGGCACTTGCGAAGATCCGTGTTTTCCAAGACTAAAAGTACCTACTCGAATTCTCGCAGACGTAGTTTTCACGTTGCAGTCCAAATAGAAACGCGTAGTATTTGGATCGAGTGTGTAGACGGAGACGGAGGTAGTACTGTCCCGCTCCGTCCCAGAGGCGCACTTGACCGATGAGTAATGTCGCGTAGTGGCGGGACTACGACGAGCGCCAGGGGAACACACGATGGTGGCGCAAGTTATCGGGGCAGCGGTAGATGTGAAGTTTTTTTTTTTTTCTTGTCTTGGAAGCTGAGCCGATGTATACAATCTGTAATGGAAACAGCAAGTGCCCATAAAATAACAAACAAAGAAATCAATTAGATAGTGTCGATCAGAGGATCTCGGCAGTGACATTCTATCAGCGAAAACACTTGTCATATAAGTTCAAAAACTGATGTATGCATACCGAAATGTCATGTGGTCGGTTTCAAATAATTGTGCATCATGGACTTTTGGTAATCTTGCTTACTGAAAGAATGTCACTTTTTGGTTGAAACAAAATATTGATCCCTACTTTTTGTTGACTTTGAGCATTGGTAATTTCAGTGTACTTCCTAAAATCATTTCTGTCTCCTTTTCAACTACTCGAAGTTAAACAAAGATTGCTAAGACCGCTTGTCGCTCACAACTCGGACGTTAGCGCCAGTGGTGAAGAAAACTGGCGAAATGATTGCGGTGCTTAAGACGCGTCGCGGTGATGTGTCGCCTCGGTAATTGTCGCGCCGCTGCCGCTGCGGGACAGCCCTTTGCGAGCTGGGAGTGACGACACTGGAAATGAGACAGTTTAAAATTCAAATAGATTCATGTGTAGTTTTGTTTATGAAATTATCCGCGGCGAAGTGTGCTCTTATAGTTTTTGTAAATGCAATTTTTTTAGTATGTCCTGTGTACCTTCCACACCTATGTTTTCCATGCGCCTACTCATTCACCATTCTGTCTAATTTTATTACATGGTTCAGAATAAAACAAGTCCATATAAAGTTCTTGATTGCTGAACTTAACAACTTGGCGTTTAATAGAACAGTTCTGCGATTCTATTTAAGTTGAACCCACCGTACCAGGACCCCATATATCCAGACTAGTGCAGTAGTGCCCATAGTTACCGGTCATAAAGCAAAGCGACGCGCCGGCGCCCGCGCTTAAAAAACAAATAAAACGTTAAACAGCTCTAATGTGTGGGTAATTCGATTCGCCACATGTGCTCCTCTCTATTATGTAGTCCTGGTTTTGTTGCCGCAGTAACGATGGGAAATATATGTGCTGGAAGTACACACGTATGGACGGATCGACATCTTGGTTTTATTGGACTGTTAAGTGTGAACTCCAGTGTCATGTTTCCTTGCCTGTTTTTGGGCGTCTCAGACTTACATATTTCAAGATTTTTACTGCTAATTACCTTGAATAACTCTTTAACAACGTTAGCGGTTTCAACATTGCCATACTAATTTTCAATTTCTTCTGTTACAGGTAAACATCATGGCTATGGTTAATCTCGACATACTTTAAGCCCTCGTAAGTTACTCCTAAAACTCTAATTCTCCATTAGGGGGAGACTGTTATTAGATTTTCGTCTCCCCTTCAAAATTGTACGCAGTTAATAAGCTCTGGGCCATGCTTTTTGGCGAGGTCCCTGATCCCCTTTCTGCTTTAGGCATTGGATATTAAAACTACTGCTGTACATGTTTTTTTACCTCATACGAGTGAACATGATTAGAACGTAGGTAAGTCTTCGGAATTTGTAGCACCATTGAATTCTTGTTAACATTAAGGCCGCTTGGTAAAATGACGGCAGCCGAGCGTACTTTTCAGTAGAAAAATACTGAAAAAGCAAACGTCATTCATAACATTTGTGTCCATAACGTTTAAATCTCAAATGCTAAAGTTAATCGACTAGCCAATATACCTAACCAATGATCCAGCAAGTATTTACCTTGGCTTTAGAAGACATGTTACTTATAGGCTCGTCAATTGGTGATTTTGCAACTACTTTAATCTTGCACTTGCCTTGTGTTTTAACGACTAGTTGCATACTTCTTCTTCGTGTCGCTGCCACAACACAATGTTATATTTTGTTGGCCCAAAACTTCACTACTTCCGCGGCTGCAGACGTCGCTTGAACTGTAGGTTTTAAGGCATAGAGAGCAAAATTGTGCTATTTCTATAGGTCGTTCTTCTATCATTTGATTCAGCTTGAGAAAAGTAACGAAAACATTGATTATCCGAGCAAAAAGTATTATCTGTTAAGGCCCAAGGCCCTTAGTTGTTTTAGTTTGCGGTAGGCGTAGAGATGTCTTGAACGTTAGTCATGGATTTTACCGCTTGGCATTCTACTGGTAGCATCGGTTTATGGCCATCGTGACCAACCACCTAAGGCCCTTCTTAGGCAATACACGTACCTTCGTCTATGAGTAATAGTTGTGTAGGTTTCCCTCTAGGCGTTCCGTAGGTGCGAATCTATCATCGGTTGGTATCGTTGAGAAGATTCGAAAGTCTTGTAAGATAACAAAATAATAAATGCTAAAGCTATGAACTTACCTATTTCTAGTTGTTCAGAACTCGTTCTCGGAGACAAACTCATAAAAAGAGTTGTAAAAACGCTAAAATGCTGAAAACAAGGTATTTATAATATGTTGCTAAACTAATTGTGGTTTTCCTTCTCTAGCCAAAACAAATCAGCTTTAAAAATACAAATTTTCCAATTTATCGGCAACAATGAGTTAGGCATTAGTCACAAAAAGTACAATGTTACACTAATGGACGGAAATAGCAAAGAATCGACTCAGTGCTACTGAGTGCAGCTCAGTGAATCACGCGCAGCCTGCGATACGGGAAACGTGGCGTACTAGTTACTGGTAATTGACCGGTTTCTTTAAATGTCACTGCTTAAGTATTCCCTTGAAAAAAGGTTAGTTCTGTAAAATTGCAGTCACGCTTGCGATCCTCTTGGAAAACACTTTGGTCCAAAGGTGGCGTATACACGCAATACACTCAGGTTTTCAGTTGCGTGCAGGTAATCTTTCATATGACCAGGTTGTATTTCACTGATCATGTATCTGATTGTAACTTTGTAAGCTAGTCTTTTCATGATCTAGGCACTTCAGTATAATTTAAACATTACTCTTCTTTTAAGTAGGATCCGAAACATAACACTAGTTAGCGTAAGCCATTTTCGGAAACTATTGATATTGCAGAACTCTCTGTTGCATAATTTGTAGTCGATTCAGTTGCACTTTATGATTTCTTTAAAATACTACTCTCGTTACGAATATTTGTGACATGTTTGTGAAACACCACCGTATGAAGTGGGTGGGTACTACACAGATAGTCCACAACTACGGCGCGTCTAAACTTTTAATTGCAATTACAGTGTAGCGCGATAGATAAGTCTGAGTGCGACCCTTCGTTATTTTCTCTTTCATTACTTCATATCTATAAATCATATATTATCTCACTTATATGATCCCCTGATGAGTTAAACGGAGCGCCACGAGCTGTGAAACCATTTAGTGTCACCATCCATTGCGTGTTCGTCGCCGATTCAAAGTTTGTCTCATTTGTAATGGCTGTCTAGTCTGATGACAGGCTTTCACCGAGCCTTGACAACAAGACCAGCCTGTCGATTACTCACAATTTTCCTTTTAATCAACTTCTGCTACTTGCGTTGCATGACACGTTCATTCCTTGTTTTTATCCTCCATCATCGTTAATGATGATTATTCATATCAGTTACAATGTTGTCAACATTCTTTTCGCAAACCAATCCGCCATTTTCTTTTCAAACTGTCACTCGTGCGAAATTAATCAAGTTTCTCATGCATGATTTCGGTTAGCATGTTGCAATGTATTATTTCATGCAGTAAAGCTAGAAATTATTCTAATTGGAGTGCCTGCATTTTTATAGCAACAAGTCCGAACGAGCTTGGTTTCCGGTGCCATGAAGTAAATGCAAATGCGGCGGGCAACTGAGTCGCCTCGGGCAATGGGCACGGAGCTACGATTACAACTTTGTAGTTGCGGTCACTTGCGACTGAGGTTCCGTTGAAACTCACAATGCTCCTTTGTGTGTGACGCAGGAGGCTACAAGCCGTAATGAGTTCAGTGTAGTTTTCGATAATGATTGCCTACTGAGGGTTTTCAAACCCCTTTTTTTAACTGACTTTACTTAGAGGAGGTTGTCAAGGTTGTGACTAATCAGTCACAACCTTAATATTTAAGTATCTGCTTATTAATTCTCTCATCTATTAACGGTTAGGTATGGTAAACTGTGAAGCGAGAAAGAATTATTTTGATTGTTATGCCTTTATTAAAATCGTTGTGCTTATTGTTGAAGTCGGTTATTATTGTTTCTTTTCCGTCCAATCGTCGTAGGACTACTGCGTAGGCGTTGTCTAGCCTTAGCCTTTAGCCTTAGCATAGACAAACAACTGGCTTTATCCTACACCTTCTAATCTGCTGTCACGATTATCGTGACACTGCATTCGTTAGATAAATTGCTAGGTCTTTGTGCATCGCTAACTGTATTACGTTGTGTTTGAGACTTGGCGCTGGCAGAATTTGTTCAGGGGTCTACCTCAAGATATTAATGGCTATAGAATTGAATGATGTGTTTAGAGAGGCTAACAATTATTCGAACTGTTATAAGTCCATAACGGCCACCTTTCAAAACTTGACTGTAATTTAATTCTAATCTTACTTCTCAAACTAAAAATGAAAAACAAGTGTCCAGTGCACACGCAGCCTATTTCTACCAGACAGGTGTTCCTTTAATAGGTATTATTGTACAACGTTGTAAACGCAGCGTTATTAATTGATACTTTATCAGGCTTAATCGGATGCTTGATATTTGAGCTTGCGCAGCCGATGGGGGTATAGGCCCGCAGGTGGGGAATGGCTAAGCACACAACGTAAACCTCGTAATTTTTGAATTATTACATAATAGTACCATTACAATTTGATATCCTGCCGTAATTAAAGAAAGCAAAAACAGACAATCTTAATTGATCTCAGGCTTTTTTGCAAATAATTTATTTTACTTAGAAGTTGTAGCAAAATGTAGATTGCAAATTGACATTTTACGTTTTAGCTTTTTAATCGCGCGAATGTTTCAATGTAGTTTTAATTAGTGCTTTGGTATTGTGGTTAAATATAGATTTGCTTAAAGTTATAACATGTTTGTATTGTAACATTTTTGCATCATTTTAACGAGATACATTAATTGTCCATCGTTAAGGCATAGAGAAGTTTGTGTTGGATGAAATAGCCAAAGTTTTATATTGGATTGCAAACCTGTGATTAATGTAAGTAATACAAAGAAGCCACTGTCTGACTGCAGGTAGGTAGGTACTAATTATTTGTATAATACTCTAATCTTTACCATTCTTGCTGCAGTCATACCTATACTACGAAGTTTAATTACAACCAGTCTCGCACTAACCGCAAATGCTTTCAGTTCTTAGTCATCGTGTCTTAACTGCTTCTCTGTAGATAGTAATTAGCAGTAAACAATAATTAAACATTTGCTCATGTTGTTATGTTTACGATTTGTTACATTATGAGCTTAATATCTTAAATTAAGTGGATTTCTTTTCAAATTAGTACAGTAATTAGCAGTCATTATTGATTAACGCCTCTTCCCCCGCGATACAGAATTTCTCGATAACTCATTTGTAGTTTGATACTTTCAGATTAGGTTATTCTCGATAGCCGTTTCAACTAGCAGCTTAAAGTAGTTTTATGGGCTGTATTACTTTTTCATAGACACAGAATTTCCATCTTTTCGGTTCGTTATCGAAAATTTGTGAATTTTCTGGTTACACTGGAAGCTGCAAACCTAGTTGGAAATACTAGGAGTCCATATTTCAGTGCAGATATTATAAGCGCATGTAGTTCGTACAATGGGCAGCGCTGAACAGCGGTGGCCCGGGGCGAGTACATTACCATAAAAAATGCACCCACCATCGATCTTGTAGCCCAACCCCGCTGTTTTCAACTTTTGTGCAAACCCACGCAATTTTTTATTGCCCCCACTATCGTGTCGATTCGGGAAATGGTTTCATTTTCATATTTTGTCGATAAAATTCAGAATTTCTGACCATGTAAGGAAATTGGTCTGCTGTAAGGGCGATTATGTTTTTTTTTTAAATTCTCAATCAAAATAGGCTCCGATAAAATAATTCAAAGAGGGTATTTGGTTTCATAATTTCCGAACACATCAACGTCTCTAATTAGGCTTGTTACACACGTACCACAACTACACCACACCGTCGCGACAAAAGGTGGTCAAGCTGGTTACGTGTGAATAGTGTCGCTGCGGCTTCTTGCGGTTGCGTTGTGGTACCTACAAAATATGGATGTGTTTGCGATGTGGCGGTTAGGCTTGTTTTACACGTACCACAACCTCACACCAACACGGGCGGGCGCTAATTTGTATGAAAATTAATAGTTAAATTCACACGGACGACATTTTGCCGACATAATCGACCGCGTGTGTGATACGGACCACATCGCAGCCACGTCGCAACCACAACGCAACCACCAGCGACAACGCGAACACACCACTCACACGGGCCGGCCACATCGAAAACACATCCACATTTTGTAGGTACCACAAGGCAACCGCAAGAAGCCGTAGCGACACTATTCACACGTAACCACAGATTGACCACCTTTTGTCGACAGTGTTATGTGGTTGTGGTACGTGTGTAACAAGCCTTAGACGCAAGTACAACAATGCTTATTCATTTTAATTAAACAAAATACCTTTATTCGAACGCCAAAATTCTAGTACCAGGCGATAAGGAATTGGATGGAGATTCCTTACGATCCTCACTTATCAGTTTGACCGAGGGCACTTCAGTCAAATATGTGGAGTGTCAACATCGGGCAGTCGTTGGACATCGAGTGATGTTCGATGCCAGAGTCAGTCAATACGACGAGTTAACAGCTTGCTGCGAGCGGCCCTTTGATCTGCACTTCATCAACACACTTCACTGTTAGTAGAGAGTTTGTTCGATTAGGCATTCCTTTTGTAATTTGGAAGATATCAATATTTCTTGATACAGTTAGTGGGATATAGCAGTATCTACAGCTACAATCTTTAAATCATACCAGAAGCCAGGAAAAATCGTGAATAAGAAATCCACTATAATTTTGCATGACAGGTCCAAGAACTAGACAATTTACCTTCAATAGATAACTAATTGAAAGGCGCCGGAAGAAGATTTACTAACTTACTAATTACAAGACCTACTAGGGCGATAGAATTATGGGGAAATAGCTTAATCACTGGAAAGTTTACAGACACGCAAACCACGGAATCTAGGTTTTACCGGCAGTTAGGTACCTACTGCAAATAACCGAGGGGTACCCTTTTCGTGTTAAGAGCTCATAAAAAACTGATTATAGGAAATTAGGGATTCTTAATAACTCCGTGTTGTTAGTTTTTAAGTACGTCTAAATCTTAGGATGTTTGTTTTGTTGCCGGTCTAAGTAGTTCCATAAGTTAGTATCTAGCTTCAATATTGAATCTCTTTAGTGCTTTTGTCCTCAGACACCCGATCGAAGAATGTCTATAATTTCAGTAATGACAACATATCTAATGAACAATACCGCAGTATCCAATAAACCTCCATAATAAGGCACAGTTCTCATAGGGAACGCGCGTTGTGTCGTTGCGAGTTTATCGCAGTTATCAAGTGTCGACGCTTCCCAGAAACGCCTACCTTCGTTCGAGAGCGAGGAGCCAGGTAGCGCCCTAAGCCCCACAAAAAATATAAGGGATGTGCGTCGCGTGTCGAATGTGTCGATATGTCGCCCACGTACCTTATTTTTAGGTAGGTATAGTGCCTACTTAATTCCCTTACTTAAGACCCTGTAATTACTAAGAACACAATGTTCCCATTACAGTGTTTGTAGTTAGGAAATAAACGACGCGTCGTGGTGAAATCTTTCGCTTGGAAAATTAACAAAATAGATTCTTAAAACTCTAGCTTATATACACGTCGAAACTCCACTATAAGTTAGTAAATAAAGAGCGATACGCACCTCTTCTACACTTAAAGTTGTTGATTTATTCAAAGATTTTGAATAGATTTTAGAGGATAATAATAATAATAAAATTCTAAGCGCACACATTTAAAATCTATCATCTAAAACCTTGTGTAACAACGTTAGTATTTTATTCAGTAGATACCTATCTAGCCAGAAGATCAGTGATTGCATATTTCGCGAAACCAGTTTCAATTCAACCAGCCATCCTGTCACACAGGTTTGGCAATGAAAAAAATGTTGAATGATAGTAGCAAGTTCAGTTTTTGCATACTCTCAACTTGGCTCGTCGTAAATCAGATCACTTTTTATACAGTTATCGATAGTTAAATCGATATGTCTACTGATGCGTTTTTAAATGACGGCTTTTAAAGTTCGATATTATTGGAAAATTATGCAAATTTTGAAGTCTTGAATTGTAAGGTCTGAGAACGATAATTTGTAGGTACTTAGTTGTATAATTTCAACCGACTGAAAGGCAAAGTCTACGCTGTCTTAGCCATCTATTGGCCCATGGCTCTCATTACAGTTGAGTTGTTATCTCAGGGGATTTAACAAACCATCGTGTACTTTATAAATGCTGAATCCACGCAGCAGTCGAAAGCCATTGTTACAACTAACAAAATACATCGATAAATTCCTAAAAGCTAGTAACACACATCACTAGCCGCTATTCCCACTTCCCATGCCACGATACGTTTTTTCTATAGCACGAATAATAAGTATTGAATATTTTTTATGAAGGACTTTGGAGGTCGCCTTATCGGCCGGTCCTATCCTAACGCGCTGCCTATGAATTTGAATTAAGTTTTTAGTTGAATTTTTGGACACATCCCGAACGGAGCTTGAGTATTGATGAACGCAGCTTCTTCTATATCAATTCTTACTTATTAAATCGATTCGTATTTCACTGACTGCTTGAAATTTTCTCGTGTACCTCGTTTTATTATAAACATCTTATATAGCTTATAAGCTCTTTATTCATTTTTCGTCTTTGATATACCCGCGTTCGTACCTCTGTACGATTTTTTTAGTTAATAATGATTTTCCTCATTTTCGCTAATGCTGTTTTCAATAGGTTCTATTTTGGATAAGAAATCCACAAATCACTGCCCAATTAGGCAAAATATTATCTTTTGACCTGGCGTGATATACATGTATCAAAGATATCAATCGATTGCCGAAATGTAATATAGAAAAGGGGATTGACACGTGACTTTACAGTACGGCTTTACAATCACATACCTACATTTTAGATTTTTCGAGAATCTTCGTCGCTGATAGAATGTCATTTAGATCAAGTCTCTTGTCGTACAAAACCACTGACAACAAATACAGCAACAGTCACTATACCCCACATTAAAACAATTTAACTTGTTTCCACTATCTGGAATCCGGCTGACGATCAGACAGAATTGTATCGGAATAAAGCGGAGTCCGACGAGCACAATATAATGAATAATGACGGCGACAGACACATTGCTTCATTAGCCGCCGACGCTACACGGCGCATTAAAAATCGTTAATGTACGGGACCAGGGACCCAGTGGAGCACTGGGGGTTACACATTGATGAATAAGGAAAGGGAGATGAATGTGGTTCGTGTAATGAGGGCTTTAGCTTTTTAGAGTTTTTTTTAAGGATTTTAAGAAGAGAGAATCGAAGTTGAGACGTTATGGGCGTCTATATTTGATTTACGTACATGGTTCTCCGCCGACGCTACACGGCGCATTAAAAATCGTTAATGTACGGGACCAGGGACCCAGTGGAGCACTGGAGGTTACACATTGATGAATAAGGAAAGGGAGATGAATGTGGTTCGTGTAATGAGAGGGCTTTAGCTTTTGAGAGATTTTTTAAGGGTTTTAAGAAGAGAGAATCGAAGTTGAGACGTTATGGGCGCATGTTTGATTTACGTACATGGTTGTCGTGTTCAAAATATCTTTTCATTTATACAATTTCAAATCTAGGTACCAATAATACATGAGTAGGTAATAACTTCTGTAGAATATATTCAAAATAACAGTATCCAAAATTCACAATAATATTCCCATACGATACAATAATATTGTCGCCTTTATGGAACCAATTGACTGTAGCGCGTTTACGAATAGCTTGATATTAATGTCATTATTGTTTTGTATCGCCTATCACATATATAAATCAATGAATGAAATTGATTATGTATGTAAATCTCGATGTTTTTGTTGCCGCAAAGGGTATTTCGTTAGTGTCTCGCTTTTGCATATTTAATTAATTTATCATCAGATTTATTTGATTCATTTTTCAAACATTGATTAATACAAGTATTTAAATTTAATAATGTAAGTACTTAAAAGAGTTTAAAAGTTTATTTCATACTTTCGTGGAACAAATAAAATAGATAGGTACCATAGAACCATGAATAAGGAGGTAACTCAAACATCGAGGACGCAACATCCGTAGGAAAATACATTGTTATAAGAAAATAAGCTTTTCACATCCTTTGCTAATACATAACCGTATTGAGGAAAAGTTATTTATAACATTATACTTATTTTGAATTTTTAAGCGTAAGTTATAGTTATGTGTAATAAACAGAGGTCGGAATTAGGTAGAGTTATTTATGTACTTGCATCGAAATGTTAATATTGTTAATCATAATATGGATCTTCCCGGGATTAATAATAATATAATAATAATAATAATAAGAAATCTCCAGGGCCGGACGGACTGCACAATTTTTGGATCAAATGGTTTACAGGATCGCACGTTCGCTTGGCGTCTCAATTCCAGTCTGCCTTAGAGTCAGGGTCGCTGCCTCAGTTCCTAACTACAGGAATAACCCACCTGCTCCATAAATCAGGTAGTACTGCGGAGCCCAAAAATTATAGACCAATCACGTGTTTACCGACGGTCTATAAAGTTCTTACATCCATTTTGAGAGCAAAGATTAACCATCATATTGAAAGTAATTCAATCATGTCTGCCTCTCAGAATGGATGTAGGAACGGGTCCCGCGGTACTAAGGAGCTGCTCCTCATGGATATTGCCATTAGCCAACAGGTGCGTCGTTCCCGAAAGGATCTGTCGACATGTTGGATAGATTATAAGAAGGCCTACGACTCAGTGCCACGTACATGGCTCATGAGGGTGCTGGAGCTGTATAAAGTTGATGCAGTTCTACGCACCTTCCTGATGTCTTGTATGGGGCAGTGGAGGACGGTCCTCCGCTATCCAGGATGTCGACAGATCCAGGTGAACGGCGACCCGATAAGGATCGAGCGTGGTATATTTCAGGGCGACAGCCTGAGTCCACTGTGGTTTTGTCTGGCCCTCAACCCTCTGAGCACATTGCTGGAAGGTTCGGGCCAAGGCTATCGGTTGAGAAGAGGTGGTCAGGTCATATCACACCTTCTTTACATGGATGACTTGAAACTCTTTGCCCCCAACAACTTGCAACTGATGGAGCTACTGAAGGTAACAGAAACCTTCAGTAGCGCCATCAGTATGGAATTTGGTGTGGACAAATGTGCGGTCATGCATGTGAAGCGAGGGGAGATTATGGAATCCGTGGGAACCCAACTCTCGGATTCCATACACCTTAGATCCCTCAGCTCAACCGAAACCTACAAGTATTTGGGTATGTCGGAAGCGTTGGGCATCAATGCTAATGACATGAAACAATCGTTGAAGGAGCGCTTCTTTGGCCGCCTGAACAAAGTACTAAATAGTCTTTTATCAGGCGGAAACAAGGTGCGCGCCTTTAACGGTTGGGTCATGCCGGTATTGATGTACTCTTTCGGCATACTCAAATGGACTCAGACGGAACTTGACGCCCTGGATAGGAGGGTACGCTCGCTGCTTACCGCAAATCGGATGCATCACCCACGGTCATCGGTGATGAGGCTGTATATCCCGCGGAAGTGCGGAGGTCGTGGCTTCTTAAATGCTAAGACCCTGCACAACCGCGAGATATGCAGCCTTAGGGAGTTCTTCCTAGAGGCCGACGTGGGTATGCATCGGGATGTGGTAGCAGTGGACAAAGGCCTCACTGCGCTCTCCTTGGCTAACGAGAACTGGCGCAAACCTGTGATATTAGATACTAATGACCGCAGGGAGGTATGGCAGAGCAAGGAGCTTCATGGACGCTTTTACCGGGTCCTACATGGGCCCGATGTAGACTTTTTAGCGTCCGTAGCCTGGCTGCGTTTTGGTGACCTCTTCGGGGAAACCGAAGGTTTTGTCTGTGCGATTATGGACGAAGTTATGATGACGAACAACTACCGGAAATACATTGTGAAGGATGGTACCGTTGACATATGTCGGGCATGTCACCGGTCCGGGGAATCCATCCGCCACATTATTTCCGGTTGTCCTAGTCTAGCTAACGGAGACTATTTGCACAGACACAACCTTGTAGCCAGGATTATCCACCAGCAACTTGCTCTTAAATACAATCTTGTGGAATCGGAAGTACCGTACTATAGGTATGTGCCCGACCCAGTTCTCGAAAATGGCAACTGCACGTTGTATTGGGATCGGTCTATCATCACTGACAGGACTATTGTTGCCAATAAGCCTGACATAGTGGTGATAGATCGACTAGAGCGTCGCGCAATGATTGTTGATATAGCAGTCCCTCATGACGAGAACCTCGTGAAGACTGAGAAAGATAAACAAACGAAGTATCTTGACTTGGCTCGCGAGGTTGTCGACATGTGGGATGGGAACACAGCAGTCATTGTGCCGATAGTCGTGACGGCCAATGGCATAATTGCCAAGAGCCTCGACCAACATCTAAAGAGGCTCTCGTTGGGCAGCTGGATCAAGGGCTTGATCCAGAAAGCAGTACTCCTGGACACGGCGCGCATAGTGAGGAGGTTCCTCTCTCAGGGGCCCTAACCACCGGTAGCTTGGACCCTGTTCCCGATACTGGTGGGCTACTATTTTTTATATTTTTAAATATTTTTATATCTTTGTATTTTAATATTTAAAAATGTAATTTATATGTATTTACAACGAATAAAGAGAATAATAATAATGTACCAGCCTAGAGCTGAGAAGAAGAAAATATCTGAAAATAATAATAATAGAAACGTCAGAGATAGATAAGACAAATAAAACAAAGATAATGAACATACAATTTTTATTAGAATTTAATTCACAATACAAATTATTAATAGTCTTAAGCAAATTCTCAAACTTATACTTCACCTTTTTTATAAATACGAAAATTGTGTAACAGTACAAAACTTTTTTATTTAATAAATCACGGGATTTTTCTGCTCTTTAAAGTTAATCTCGGGATTTGAGGCATATCCACTTTACTCTTTCGCTGTATGAAATCAATGTAAGTATATAAATAACTCTACCTAATTCCGACCTCTGGTAATAAATTAATAATTTACCAAAGGATCTACAAAGCCATTCTTTTAAGTAAGCACAGTTAGTTTCTTTCGAATTATAAGCGAAGATTATACAAAGAACTTCTCCGAGGTATATTTCTAATAGTTTTAATTTGTTAGCAGTTGAATACGCCACTGCACTAATTGCCGAGCGGAACGCGTTGAGTAAATGCGGGGCGGAGCACACAAGGCAACGCTCTTGGGCCCTAAGTTTTAAGTTCTTAGACGTTCTATATATTGTTTTATAGTGAGTTTTCTTAACTTGAAGGTAACCGGGTAGCATTGTGCTTTTCATCATCATCATCATCGATTAATTTAATCGGGGTTTACACAATGCTGTTTTTTAGGATTTATGTGAGAATCCTTCCAAATTTGTCGTAGTCGATAACATACTACTCTAAAAAATAATAATGTTTTATTTGAGTAGTCCCTGAAAATACCCAGACAAGCAGCAAATACCTAAGGCGTAACAAACGACATATAATAAAGTGCCTAACGTACGGCAAACGGCAAGGGGAGAGCCCCACCAGATATAATTACGTGAGCGAGTACCAGGGCGGCACAGGCGAGCAGTAGTAGGCAGGCAGCGTCTGGCAGGAAACCCTAAATAAACACACAATTATGTATAATCCCACTCCACTCTCACTGCGCTGAAAAACTACACGGGGAGGCGGTAACGTTTGCACGCTAACTCTTGTTTTTATTTCCTCTCCTATAAAAAGTGTAATTGCATTATTTTCGCACGTTTTCATAGAATTTAAGAGTTCAAAGAGGATTTCTCGTAAAATTAATTTAATGGTTGAAAAATACTAAACTATTTCCCGGTTTAAGTTTTGTCCAGTGAGAAAGAATGGTAATTTTTATATCTCATCCTAAATCGAATAAAACTGGTGATAAAATAATAATATCAGCAATATTTAATTGCTGCAAAATACCTGCAAATAATCCACATTCAGTCGCATTGCATAATGTTCGATTCTCGTGCCAGAAGCATCGCTAGTTTTCAGCAATATCGTATATTTTAGCTAATGTGACATTATTCTATCCAGAATTATTTATCGTAATTAGCTTCTTATGTTTCCGACAAGAACAAACATATTATAACTGTAAGAAAAAAAGGAAACAATATCTTATTATTATTTGCCTACTTGTTACAACTACTTACTACAACTTAATTGGGTACTTATTGTTAAAATGTACACTAGACACATAATACCGTGTCTAAAATCTTGCAGCTTATCTTCAGAATCTCAATCATATTTTCTTGAAATGCTATGTAATCATAATCAAAATAATTGTCTGTGGCATATTCCGTGTCCTTAGTAACTTAGTAAACAGGTTCAAACATATGTATTAAATAATAAATAATTCTCGTGAAGAACCTTTAAAAGTTGCTTTTAATTAAATGACTTGTAATGACCAATAAATTATTAAATTGAACCATCAAAGCAAACTGTCTTAATCTGCTGTCCGTACCCAGTAGCGTACGTAGGTATTCGAATTATATCGTAGTGAGGGACTTTCGCTCGTGTCTCGCCGGTGCTTAGCCTGCTGTATCTAGTACTAGGCTCACAGATAGATATAGAAGTGTACTTGCTCTTCGTCTCTTGTAGGGTATTCAGGAGACGTTTTGTGTGCCTACAGCTTACTGAAAGGAAATGAGTTTCCTTCTTCGGCAGGCAAGAAGATATTAAAAGACGACGGAAAAAGGAAGTTTCTTATCAATAAGGATATTTAGAGATTGATCACTTTTAAACAACGTAGGTATTTTTATGAAAACTGAAGCGCAAAACGAAACGAATTCCTTAATAATCGTAATGATGATTAATGCGATGATGTGAACAACACAGCAATATACGGTTATGAAGATAAATAGAGAAATATTTCCACCAACGTACCTATTTAATTAACATCCATTTCCTCTCGATCACACTCATGCCTGTATTAAATTCAAAATACATCGTATATGTAGCTTTTCATTAACCATTGGAATCTGATTCAGTATCAAGTAACTCACATGAGCAACGGAACTTTCAACTTCGGATTAATTATAAGCTTGCAAGCTGATATTTTCGCGAATATCAAAACGTATTAACACAGAGTAAGACTAAATGGAGCGCTAGATCTCTTGGCAGTCTTAATATTGCAGGAACAATGAAAATTATACATAGTGTGATAGTTGTCATTTAGCCGCGATCACCAAATAGCTACTTCTGCAGTGCGATTCTGTGAGCGTATGAGACGCTGTAATGACCTGTCAATCCATACAAATAAGCCGATCGTCCACCGCCAACTAAACTAAGTTAGTTTAGCTTAGCTCGCATAGTTGAGCCAATTTTTCATACATGTGCGTGCATCAAAAACTATGCAGCTGGACGCACATGTATGAAAAACTAGCTCAACTATGCGAGCTAAACTAACTTAGTTTAATAGGCGGTAGACGATCGGCTATAAGATGGAGTGACAGCTCACTTAGCTCACTCCACATCAGTGTACACGGTGAGATGTAGACAGAATCGACCGGCTGGTTACTGTTGAAAGGATCGCGTTCCGAAGGGATTGATGTTTATGAGTTACATATTAAAAGGTATAATTACATCCGGATGGATTTTACGTAAAATGCATTTTTGTAGCGAAAGACTCCCCCGATTCGATCGACAGTCAGGACGCATTTACAAAGTAATAAGCAAATTGCAAATAATCGCCATACACGACCAATCGATTCGTAACCGCATTCGCAGTAACTTACCAAAACTTACCTATATTATCGTCAGACTCTTATAGCTATGTCATTTAACTTCAACAATATGATTAACTTAGCAGTCCATTTCGAAAACTTGTGGCGGCAGCTAGTGGAAATTCGTGGTACTTATATGATATTCCGATAGGAGGCGCGTTCTCGAGTGTCACGCGTTCGACTCACTTAATATTATATTATATCGCGGTACTATCACCGCAGGGCTGTCCGGCCACAGACGAACGTTTTATGCTCGTTATCAATTAGGGTTGCGATTTTCTTTCACAGTTAGTTATCTCCGTGTGTTATGTTTTTCGATGTTTTTGAGATTCCTGGACTAGGAAGTGATCTTAATGTAGGGGAAGTATAAAAAAATCACAATGAATAAAACAATAAAAATAAATAAACGTTAGAATAAAATCATATGAAATGAAAATAAATATAGTGATGTTTTATCATTAGATAGATATAGCATCGGAAAAAAGCAGATTCCGTAAGATTGTAATAAATTTTGATTAAATTATAATTTTTTGAGAATTAAATTATGAAAAAATCGTTTTGTATACAATTAATCCCAACCAAATTAAATAGTTTCCAGTATATCCGTGTCTTATTTAGAACAAATAGTTAACAATGTCAAGCGATATTTCACAATCTTACGGCGTTTGCCATTTTCCGGTAACAGATATATTATATCTAAGAGTCTTATCACTCCGAGTTCCGAAGTCGGAATCAAAAAGCAGTCAACACGTTCCATTCAATTGCAAAATAAAGTGAATGCATTGGTAAAGAATGACCATATTTTAAACCTACTTAAATTAAATCAACATCAATATCATCCTAATGAGGTGTTTTACACCTGTTTTATAAAAGTACCTAGGCTCATCATAACAAATACGAGGAAAGTGTAAACCATCACAAACAGGAAGAAGAGACACTTTAGAAACAATTCCTTATCTATCATATTCTAAATAAATTGATTTAACATAAGTAATAACTTATAAATAAAAGCATAATCATCGCACGTGGCAGCCCTGTTGATAACCGTTATCACGAGTTCCGGGAAAGCGATAAATAAATATTATTGTTACTCATAACGTAACGTACGGGTATGTACCCGTGAAACAATAAATAACGCACATTGTTCCTATTAGTTATTTTTGTTGTAACTGGAATCGCACAACGGAGGTATTTTTGTGTGATTTTGACAATGCAGCTGAATAAATATACCTACAGAAATATTGCAAAAAGGTATATATATTGATCCACAACACAACCTACAATGTTGTTTGTCTATGGTTCTTAAAATTGCATTTTCAATAAAAGAATACCTACTTAACCTTTTGAACGCCAGTGTCACAAATACGTGACAAGCAAGCTCGTGCCTAGTACGCCAAACGTCAAAAATATGTTACAAAAAGTACGGCGAATTTGTGGCTTGGCGTCGAGGGTACGCCGATGTGTTTTATGCTCTGGTGTTCAAAAGGTTATTCCAGGCTATTCCAGTCTGAATCATCTGTAAGGCTAACTAACTGAAACTATTTCAATGGTTCCAGAAAAGTCGGAGAGCAATACGAAGGCAATAATTTCTTCTAAAAACTTGATTACCATCATCAATACCTATCATCATGATCCTTCGCCCAATATGTAGGTGTTCAGCACATACTTCAAATCTTCAATTATCTCTCTAAACACGTTTTCCATTTTTCGTCTTTTCTATTGTATTTCTTTCAAGCTTCCCTTGCAATCTCGATATTTCAAGATTTCTCTTCTTCATATACCTACTTGGGGCTACTGCAAACTTTCATTGACAGGTATTAAAAAGGTGGTTTAAAAGAAGTTATATTGGACCTAAATCCTTCGATATTACTCTCATTTCAACTATCTCCGTCAGAAGTTGCTGAACGACGTCAAATGTCTGAATCCAGATATTATATGAGACAGAGATCTTGACTACTATTTTTAGAAAGATTTCCTGTTATCGTCGGACTATCTAAAGGTCTTCCTTTGTTTGTGTATTCGGCTTAAATTTGCTTCAGCTAATTAAAGTGATTATTTTCATCCCTCGCCATTTTGACGAGACATTCTATTCTTAACTAGTGACGCAAAAACAACACTAAGGTTTAACTTTTACTTCAATATACTGCGTACTTGGTTGCCTGTCTGTACTGAACACTATACATATATTGTTCGTCGAGTCGTTGAGCTCCTTATTGTTTTTATATAAGTTGATCTACTCGATTACTGACAAAGGCTTATACTGTCTGGACAGGTCCACTCTAATCTATGTGGTTCTTTCTTCAAAATACAATTTCAGACACTGATCTGCATGGTCCTCATATTATTATAACGTATTGTGAATGTGGGGACCATGTAGATCGCCATCTCAGTCTGGCAGTTTGAGTTATTTATGTGGCCTACCGAAATGTCCTTACTTTGGTACTGTTCGTCAAATCATTGAGCTCCTTAAAGTTCTAATTTTTACACGATAACTTAAAAATGCTTGCACTGTCTTGACAGATCCACTCAAATTGTGTGACACATTCCTCAAAAGACCACCTACATGGTTCTACAGACACTAACCTACATGGTTCTCATATGATTTGACCATTAGGTACGGATTGTATGGACTTTAAAAGAGACTTTGACCTCTCTTTGAAAAGGGAGTTTGTTTCGGTGTTTCTTCTCAGGGTAGTCAGCTAGAAAACACCGGCCTCATCTTGCTTCGAATGACCAAAAAAGATTGACGTGTAAAAGTGTTATGTTTAACCTAATCGTACTTCCAAAATAAATATCATTTATCTATGTTGTTATGTTAAACCTCCATTGATAAGGGAAGATCCTCTGACCGGACGGTTGCTGTGTCCGGTGGGCAACTGCTCAATAGTTGATATTCGGACTGTTGTATATGTTCAAATCGCACGGAGAACTTGCTTGCGCGATGCAGGATTTCGTTGGTAGTTCGTCGCTGCCAGGATAGATGGCGTTGCGCTTCTTTTTGTTGCTTTACAAATTTTGCTTCGTTAGTTTTTCTTGTGGCGGAATTGATGTTGGTCGCTACAATAACACCGGAAAATTGCAAACGCCGTAATATTCTAAAATATCGCATGAAATTGCAAACTATAAAGACACGGATAATTATATTGGAAACTATTGATTTAGGATGGGATTTATTGTGTACAAAACGATTTTTTCGTAATATATCGAGAAATTATAATCTAATAAAGATTTATTTCAATAATACGGAGTCTGCAATGTTCCGGTGACATCTACAAGTGTTGTCAAACAAAGGGAGACATCGTTTGTCGAAGGCTTGAGTTCTTCTATTCATTCGGGCTGCTCCACCCATAGCTAATTGCCTTGCCAATATCCTTTTAACCCAGTCATTTAATTCATGTTATGATGGCATACCCATGTGCTCAATAATAAAGTGGAAAAGTTTTTCTTACTCTTACGCTTTTCTTTTCTGATCCTAGACTGTTGAACCGTTTCTCCAGGACTCGTGGAGTTTCATTGACTCCGTGTTTTTCTTATGTTCACCACTGTACATTCTGGCTCTCAGATTTTGTAGTGTTTGGGAACAGTGTCGCGGGCTTCCAATAGTAATACTACTTTCAATAGTAAGGCATGTTACAAACCCACTGCTGGGAAATATATCTTCTCAAACTGCGAAGGCACTTGTTCAAGACGGGTTGGTGATATTACTCGGTTTACGATTTTGTCCAACACCAATGTCAGTGATCTACTCAATTTAAATTATACTTATATTCCCTAACTTTCCACGTATAGTTACAACTTACACCACACTTTAAAGTTAAGAAATACTTGTAAAGTATTCGTAAAGTTAACTAAAGTCTGACTGTGTTGACTTTAACTTGGTTCCGCTGAGTCACGCTCATAAATTCCGTTAATGTTGAACTGTAACTTTTCTCCTCAAGTGCAGTTAAAATGTTTGTAGTGCCAGACAATGAGAACTTACGATGACTCGTTCAAATCTGAACTTGTGAAACTTGAAGACTTTGATTGTGTGCTTCTCTTTCGTTATCTATTAACATCATTATCTGTGTCCGAGTCTGTGTTTCCTGATAGCTACTACCTGGGGTCTTCAACACAATAATTAAGACGAGTAATTACAACTAGACGAGCGTGCTCCATCGTCGACCACTTCATCGCTTTCTATCAGTTGAGACAGTGCACAAAAGCCAGAGACAAAAAAAAGTTTACCTTTATACAATTAAGTCTATTTCCTCCTCCTCTCATATTTACGGAAATACTTTTTTTTTAAATTTAATATGGGTTTGCTCTTGACTCTAGTCTAGGTCATAGATGACAAAGTCGACGATGGAGCGAGCTTACCCAGAAGAAGCCTGTTCACTCTAATTTTGAAGAGATTAGGGTTGTATGTGTTTGGAAACAGACGCAGGCAGAGTTCCACTCCTTTGCTGTACGCATTATGAAAGACGTTTGGAAACGTTTAGTGCGAATTTGTGGAATAGCAACAAGGTAGGGATGGTAACTTGCAGTGCGTCTAGATGTCCGATGGTAGAAGGGGGCCGGTGGGATGAGGTCGTGGTCCTTTATAGGTTTGTCGTCATTTTCATTACATCTTACAATCACAGTTGGAAAACAGTAGTTTATAGGTACTATAAGGATCGTGTTGTGGCAATCGTGACCCATCCACCCGATTTGCTTAACCCCAAATTTGTTAGTCCTAGGCCATTCTCGTGACTTCCTGAAAGTAAAGTAAACAATTTAGCAAAAGTAGACACAAATGCGAACCGTAACCGCGTGATATAACAATGACGAGACACCCCGGCTATAATCAAGTAATTATATTTAATTGACGCTAAGCAAAGTGTGAATTAACCAATTGAGGTTAAACGGCGTCACAATTGAGAGAGCCTGATGATCAAAGCTCAGATGATAAAGTCTGTTCGATACTCGTTCATGTGATATGTCACGCGAGATTGATCAGTTACTATGGTATGTGTTCCTGGTACTGCGTTCGGATTTTTGGTTATATTGTTTTGGAAAACATGATGTTTATTTATGAGCCATGTTTGTACTTGAGTAGGTTACAACCCAAAGGAATTAAATATAATTAACTTCGTGACTTTACCTATGTATGCACATAATGCACATAAAATAGAAGTGTCCTCTTCTAACGCTACGGTATTTTTTAGGGTTCCGTACCTCTGTCAGCATAAACGGAACCCTTATAGGATTACTTTGTTGTCCGTCTGTCAAGATCATTTTTCTCAGGAACGCGTGGAGGAATCAAGCACTGCTGCAATGTCAAGTACTGCTACCCCTTGGAGCAGAGAAAAAATCACACTTCTAAATGAAGGCAATCTAAAGATAAGGCCGTTTATGCTCCGTTTATGGCGCATATTTTGATGCTCGAAGCGTATCATAACCTATAGGGCTCTTCCCGTTGACCTAGATTCATGAAATTTGGCAAGAAGATAGATCTTACAAGTACAGAAAAAACTGAAAACTGGGAATTTATAGTTTTATCATATAAAAAAATACGATTATAAACTGTAATACAAACGTACCTACATTGATGTATGAGAGAACATTTTTTCAACAATTAAGTTAAGTTTGTTTAATCTTACCTGCTATATTTACTTTCATAGTTTATAAACTTCCGTAGGTATGTATACCGTGTTACCCAGTTAATGGGTTGTGGAGGTCTGGTAGGCAGCCGCTCCACGTAAAATACTGGTATTCAGCTGAATCCGGTTTGACTGGAAGCCGACCCCAATATAATTGGGAAAAGGCTAGGCAGATGATGAGGTATCGGAAAAAATCCAGACTTGATCGGAACCCTCGGTGCGCGAGTCTGACTCGCACATGTCCAGTTTTTATTGTAATTTTCTGAATGCACTGCATATCCCTGAAGTTAGGTATTATGTGGTGCTACATAATACCTAACTTCAGGGATATGCATGAAATATATCGCACCGTCTTTGACTAAAAAGATAAAGCTGAGCGATAACACTCGACGCCTAGCAGACATCGTGTTTGGAATGCGCAACTAACTTGGGAAAATAAAGTAAAGATGGAAACATGACAGGTATGCTTTGAGGCAGAAATCAGTCGATTATTATAAGGCCTAGGTTTTGATTTAGCCTTACTACCAACTCCTTAAAAAGGGGTAACCCTTTTACTGTCCATCATTCTTCTTTGGCTCAATTAAATTACAGTAATTTACCATCTTAGATTTGTTTTAGTTCTTAGTCGTTAAGTAAATCTTTGTAGTTTAAAGTTATTGCTACGCCATCAACCATTCACTCTTTGTCACTCACCAATAAGTAACACCCGACATTTTGCCCCAAATCCAACTCAAGGAGTCTTTTGTTATAAAAACGATAACATTACGATATTTTCTAAGTGCTCTAAGAAATAAACAAATAAATAATCTTCGGACAGGGGTGCCACGGGGGTCGGACGCGAGCCGTAGGGGTCGCATAGCAACCCCGGAGATACACCGACGCGGCGGCGGCGCCCGCATTTCGTGTTGCTAAATTAATCGATTTTCGGTATTGTGATATTAATAAAAGCTTTTATGAGTTTCATACGTTCCTGGTGTGTATGTATGAGTTTATTAAAATGTGATATGATTTGAAAAAAAATAAACTTTAATACTTTATGAAACAGGAACAAACCTCCTCTACATCATCTAGGCAAATTGCTTCGAGCATAGTCTCCAAAGTATCGTTAAAAATTTGTTTAATGCGCTCGCCCTATTCTGTTTATTAACATTGTCTTCACAAATTTGAGAGCTAACGAACTTTTATAATAACTTTATAACTATCGCGACGACTCCAACAAAAGCAGATGATGGGAAGTAAGTACATATTATGTATATTTTCGAAAGCAAACTTTAATAAACATCCAATTTAAAATTATATATAGTGTCCAAAATGTAACAATTCGTTGCATATGCAGATGAATTCTACGGTACCTACACCAATTTGGTCCAGTCATTTAGTAGGTACGTGAGTTTTTTGTACGTGACGAAATACATGCATACGTAATCATATCTACATAAATGTGTACCAACCAGGTGTAACGTATTAAAAGGCTTATAAACAACATTCATACATTAACATCGTCGGATTTCATAAAGTTAAATACAAAGTTTGTTTATCTGAAGAGAAGTAAGTATTTTCAATTTTTTAGCTGTCCAAGCATTTTCTCTTTGCTGCCAAAGAGATGCTTTCGTTAGACCGTATTGCGGGGAGGACTTATCATTTCCATGCCGTTTCAAAAGAGAAGGAAACAACTATTTGAAAATAGAACCTGTCTACGATGTTTTTCTCTTATCGTAGAGCCCACAGAGTTGGCGTAATATTTCGATCCATATTTTTGCTGCCGTGTATGTAGTCTTTATGATTTTTGTTGGCCCACTATGCTCCCCTAGTAATAAAGGGCACATTCCCGGGATATCGCCCGCGTGCTGCCTGTAATTAAAATGAGTTCGCTTTACTTGTGTCCCTCGGCAAGTGTGTAATGGAACCGCATTTATTTCGAGACTACTCGTCGAGCTCTGACTTTTGCACAATTTTGCTTTCGGTTTTCAATGGCATTTCCAGGTGTTTCGTTTAATTTCTGCAATTAATTTAAACTGATTTTAATTGCCCCACTATCCTTACAGTAGTGACGGAGGAAAATAGTTCATAAGTTCAAAAGTATATTCTTACTCTTCAAGGAATTATAACGTGTAAATAGACAGTAACCACTGCGTTCAATACAAGCAGGTAAGTGATACCTGAAGAATAAAAATAACGGTTGACAGCTTTTGCATTCAAAATAATTATGTCGAAATTGTCAAAAAATATCGGAATACTGAAAAAATTTCCCATAACCAAACTATACACGTAGATTTTGGAAAATGATTTGTAATATTTAAAAAATAATCCTCATTATTCACGTAGGAACTAGGTACTTAAATCACGTTTAGATTCATAATACCAACACTGGCAAGCTGACGACTAATCCAATACTTACTCGTATTGTGAGCTAAGAGAAGTTCTTTGTCGTCGAAGAATAGGCATTTGAACATTTACGAGGCACTCCGACCAAAGACGCTAGACCTCACGCATTTACATCCTCACAACTCCTGGCCTCCTGGTCACCGTTTATTAGAGCCTATTGTCTGTGTCATTGTCTCGAGACGTAACCCGAAATACGTACTAAACATTTTATTGCCAGTTATGTTAAATTAATTTGTCTTATATGTCTTTTTGAGTTATGAATGGACCACCTAGGATAGGATACCTACAACGTTTTCTAAAGATCTTTCAGATATTTCAAAGTTATCCAAAACTACTTATCTGCTTACGATATTAGCAATGGATTGTTTGTTTTCACAATAATCGTGTTGCCCTTCATATCATTCATTAGTGCAAAAACCCACACGCGATAATATCGTGCCATCGATCGCGTGGAGATCTTGAGATAACTATAACTGATCGAGCGATACCATACTCTGAGCTGTCCAAATTATAACTAGACTGTTTGAAGATTTACCCGTGGATATCAAGATTATGGTAACTGTTTCCAATTTTCTGAAAAAAATTGTTTGTTCTTTAGTTTTAGAATGTATTTTTATTATTATTATTTTTTTACCTTCAGTTACACTATGTCACTAATAATAATAAAATTGTAGTCGAAGACTAGTGTTGCCACATACTGTGTACAATTTTATTGTAATACCCAATGGGGACTGGCACTGTACTCCCTTATACAGGTTATTCTATAACCTAGCTGGGAATGCAGCACCTCACCACCATTTCAATTGTAGGTAGTTTTAGTACACTTAACAATTTGTCAACCCTGTAAACTACTATGTACTACAATGCTGTTATTATAAATAAACAAAACTCCAGCGACAATTTCGTGTTCGTGAGACCATGCTCAATCAATCAAATGGCTGTTATCTTAAGATCCCGCCATTTTCAATCTTTGGATACTTATCGCGTCTACATGAAAAAGTCCTGAATTAATATTCAAATCCTTTTTGAGAGGAACCCTTAGCCTTTTAATCTTTGTCTCTTATAGGTCAGGAAATTAGAAAATACCTTTAGGAATATTTCTGAGGAGAATCTCATTGTGATTCAGTTCGTTCACGCGTGAGCTTGGTATAAAGGAGGCTTTTAAAATTACGGCACTGTTCTGTTAAACTGGGGACCCACTTTGTGAGCGAATACGTTTTTTCATTTTAATATTAATAGGATGCAGAAGTATAGGAAGATGAGTTAGGTACTGGAACGATTCTCGGAGATAGATATTGTTTGAAATTGAACGGAACTCACTGCAGCCGGATTCAGGAAGTTGAACGGATACAAAGTGAATGGAACTCATCACTAAGAAAAGCACAAATGCTAGCATCAAGGCAAGTAAACACAATGAGATGGGAGTTCCAAGTGCCTTATTATAAGGCACTTGGAACTTCCAATCCCAGCATAAAACAGTCTAACTCAAGTTTTCAGGCGCGAAAAGTTGCAACATCTCGACAATCGTGACAGATCTGAGAACACAGCTCTAAACAGAGACACGAACGCTTAAATTAACTTCACGAACTATTCCAAAATGGTATTCTAATGCCGACTTCGAGAACTGCGCCGGTATTCCGGGAAGGGCCTAATGCCCGGCCTTTTATGCGATGCCCTTAACTTTTCAAATGGGTTAGCATAATTTATTCCCTGCATCTCTTCTCACTGTTTAACAGTACACCAGTTTTTTGTTACGTTTTTTTCCAACCGTCCCGGGCCGTGTCTGTTAAACGAAGGACGTCCGAGTTCTTCTTATTTCACAATTTCGAATGATTAGTTCTTTTGATCCGTTTTTTGTTTCCGTCGCGAGTTAACAATCGTTTTTTATACTACACCTGCTTGGAAAGTACCTTGATACTTTATCAAATTTACGGTAGAAAGTACGTCATTGCATATCGAACAAATATGCGGGGAGAAAACGCATCTGAGCGGGAGAGAAAAGTGTATGAAAATCCATTTCTTACGTGGTTTTTCTTTTTTAATTTTGGGTAAGACTATGCGCCGGTAACCTAAATATCAAAAGCCAAAAAGTTTTTACAGTGAGTTTTTATCTCCAAGTTCGCAAAATGACACTGGCCACTAGCTGTGTGTTGGATGGTGTCGGGCTGGCAGTGCGACCCTGCGGCGGCAGGATAAACAATTTGAAAAAAGAACATGTGAAAATTGCAGACGCCATTGGCGCCATTTCCAATTTGTGTGTTGTTTGAGGATTCAGTTTTAACTGCAACAATTTCAATATAAATTTCAATTAGTAAAGATTTCGTTTTTTATTTTCCTTCTAGGTGTAGTATAAAGCACTATGTATCACTCGAGAGAAACTGCGATTCCCGATCTTGGGTGTTTTAAAGCCCTCGCCTACGGCTCGGGCTTCAAACGACACCCTCGACGGTAATCGGTCACTTTCTCCTCTCGGTGAACAATGTACTATTGTTAATTGAACTTTGTGGAGTTTATTAGCGTTGTTTGGAAATGGGAAGAGAGATGTTTTGTGGCGGGACGCGATTTTCTGGATGGGTACGCAAAGCTGCCCGGAATACTTGAATATTATGAGTGGATTGAGTGAGAAATAATATGAAAAAAGGCAGTTTGTGATAGCTTTGTGATAGCATATGGTTGACACGGCGGAATGCAAGAAGGAAGTGTGTTGCGTCGACCTAAAGTAACATCGAGCAAGGGTAGTGAGATGATAATTAGTTGAAGAGATGCAAAGTGGTGCAATTTTTTGCACAATCAAGGATCGATGTCAAATATTTTTTTTATTAAATAATTCACGAGACATTTACGTATGAGGGTTGCGTTAAGTCAGTCCTACCGAAACACCGTTTTAAAAATGAGCATGTATTCACTAGATTACTCTAAATCCTGCAATATTTCACTGACTGTATGTCAAGAACAATTACACTCGTAATACCTACTGCAAGCATTCCATAACCCAAACATACTGTAAAAAAACAGTTTTATACTTTTTTTCAATCGTTCTTTTGTTCTATAAAAAAAGATTTTATGACCGCTGGTATTCCTGTCACTTCAGTTTTCACAGAAAGAGTATTTTCCGTAACAAATGCGAAGTGGCGGGATGACAGAAATAGAGCTTATATTGATTCCAAAAACAAAATAAGCTGCTCAGTTATTTTAATATTAACTTAAATTGTGGAGAAGCTTATGAATAAGAATTGTGCAAGACGCTCCAAAAAATGTGGTTCGTCAAATCGTCAAACAAATTAATACTGTTTACTTTTCTAAAATACTGAGCATTTAAGTTCGGCGACCTTAATTACATTATTTCTCGTACAACAAGTTTGGATGGAACCCTATTCGTGACATACCTTGTTGTGGGTGGGTCTGCGAACTGCCACAATACATCTTAGGAATATCCAGTTAATATGATAATTAGAGGAAATATTTTACTACAACATTATTGTAATATTTCATACAAACCGTTACGTTCCCATAATATAGGCAGGCCACGGAGTGTTTAGTACATGAAGCGCTCAGGTCTATGGACCGAAAAGCCAAGTCCGTCTTTGCACAATGTCTTTACTAGTATATAAAATTATAATAAATAAATAATTAATAGAATAGAATAGAAAACTTGGATGAGGTTTGAGATTGCCTAAAATCATCAAGGGATCCTATAGATAGTCTAGTCCCGAATCTTTATGATTTGACGTATTGCAGCCAAATCCATAATTCCGTAACTGTAACGAATAAACTTAAAAACTACTGAACCGATATGAAAAAATTCTTTCAGCAATGCATAGCTACATTATCAGCAAGTAACATAAGCTATATTTTATCCCCGTACTCCTATGGGAACGGGAACTACGCGGCTGAAACCGCGTGAAGTCCGCTAGTTTTTAATATAGGTACTACTGATGAATGCTTTGCGCAACTAGGTACATATAACGAGGATCGTGCTTCATGGTATTCTCTAACGCATGTTTTTTTGATTGTTCAGAACAAATTCAGCATTCAATTTCCGCGTTCGCTTCAATCGCCATGTGTAGTCTATAGTATGTCGTTCGCACGTCGCTCATCACTCCATTTTTCACCTACTCCGTGTCGGCGTAGTTTTGTTCCGCTAGGCGAGTCTCTCCTTATTAAATGATAATTTAATTGCCTCCAAACTGCTCACAATGTATTGCTTTGTTTTGAAGAAAAATGTTAAGAGAAACACCTCTTTTATCGCTTAACGAGCCACTGTGGAAAATTGAGCGAGAAAAAAATTGGTTGTTTGTAAGTAAGTAATTAATTAGTTTTCAAAAAAGATGGAATATTATTTAAGTAATCTTAATCGAAACTAAGAGCCAGTAAAGAAAAAAACCGGCCAAGTGCGTGTCGGGCCTCGTGCAGTGTAGGATTCCGTAGTTGCAACTATTACTCGTTAACTTGTAAAACCTACTTATCTATGATAGTTTTTCTTTTAAATTCGTTATACAGGGTGAATTTTTAAAGTGTGCGTGGATGGCCAAATCCGAAACAATGAGAAATATTCAAAAACACTGAAAGGAGTCTCGGCCCGATTTTGATTAAAACTACAGCATTGGATTTTTGAAAAATCGATTTTCCTAGCCAGGAATCGAACCGGTTGATTTACACAAACCGAAAATGTCGCTAATAAGGAATAATTTCTGTGAAGTAATAACATATAACAAACTAAAGGAAAGAGATAATTTTTATCAAACCACTTTTTA
Source organism: Mamestra brassicae (assembly GCA_905163435.1). Lineage (NCBI taxonomy): Eukaryota > Metazoa > Arthropoda > Insecta > Lepidoptera > Noctuidae > Mamestra > Mamestra brassicae. The sequence goes on along the minus strand of LR990997.1, from coordinate 18,482,901 downwards.
CATTTAGTTTTCAAAAAAAAGTTCTAGTGTTAAGCGTCTCTGAGCTAAACCGTGGACAAAGAGACAGACAGACGGACATGCCGAAACTATAAGGGTTTCTTGTTGACTACGGAACCCTAAAAAGTGTGTTCAACTAGCTGTGGCCTCGGCTCCGCTCGCATTGTTTTCTACAAGGTTTTTATTGTAACACTAGCTTTTGCCCGCGACTTCGTCCGCGTGGAATAGTTACTTGGGGCAGACATTTTATTTTAAGATTATGAAGTTTCAGAACAGAGAAAGAAAAGATAGAAATAGATAGTTTAATAAATTTTCGATGTGATACTTTAAATTGGCATACATACCTTTTTTATTTATGAACCGATTGACATGAAACAAACACTGAATGTTAAGCGTGCACAAAAGCACAGGCAAACAGACATATCTATAGTAGGCGCCAGATAAATGTGGAATAAAGTACATTGACCTTTCCCTAATAACTGTTCATAGGTACCTGAACAATTAAATATGAATCGTTTTTCATTATTAGACAATGTTAAGGATCACGAGAGATGATGATTCGGGACAGCTTTGTGTCATTAATTCCGTTTTTCAAATTAAAAATGTCAATAATTGTAGGTGGGTCAATGACCGTTATTCCACGATTATCTGGCGCCTACTATAACAATAATTGTTTTGGGTGCTATTTGCGTTGATAAAGGTCCCAATAATGTTTATTCTCATATATCTTCCATGTACAGACAGCGATCCGTTACATTTTTATTATATGTATAGACATCATAGGTACCTACCTTAATACCTATAGGAAACTTATCTACATATGTCCACCCTAGTAACATCGCATAGATATTTAGACAGACGATACAGATTTGACGTAAAGCCGAGCTCAAAACGTTTATACTAAATCCTGTAGACGAAGAGCCATGACAGGCTACATACAGCCTACTGGCAAAGCAATTAGTCTAACCTAAATCTACCAACCTACTAGGATACTAGGTCATCCATCTACAAACCAACGATTTGAATTACGTTACTTCATTAGATACTGCTTGCTGCCTCTGTATAGTAAAGTTTCCACACTAAAATCTGTAACTTCAATTTCTAATCATCTGCTTCTTCTGAACTCCTGGTCCATCGATCTCCGAATCACAGCAAAAAAAATTCAAAGCGCTTTGTAAACAAACACTTTCTATTCACTGTTTACGCCGCGTCAGTATTGTCCGATATCTGTGACGTCATAGCGATCAGTGACCGACCTCGACAAATTGCTACCTCTTGTCGTTACTGTTGTTCTGGTGCATCGGGCATCGTTGGTTATGGCGACGAGTGACGGTATGTCCGAATATGGTATTCTTAACTTACTTTGATAGCAAATTATAACGTTTCTGTTGGGTTTAATTAAATGTATTTTTGCATAATTCGCTTTATCAAAACATAACATTATTATAAGAGTAACGGACATTGTATAAAATCCCCAGTCGTTTTATAAAAATTAATAACAAGAACACAACTGTTCTGCGTTTAAACATGCGACACGACAACTACTGGTACCTTTTGTTTAAGCATAAGCATAAGCATTTACAATACCTTTATACTACACCTGCTTGGAAAGTACCTTGATACTTTATCAAATTTACGGTAGAAAGTACGTCATTGCATATCGAACAAATATGCGGGGAGAAAACGCATCTGAGCGGGAGAGAAAAGTGTATGAAAATCCATTTCTTACGTGGTTTTTCTTTTTTAATTTTGGGTAAGACTATGCGCCGGTAACCTAAATATCAAAAGCCAAAAAGTTTTTACAGTGAGTTTTTATCTCCAAGTTCGCAAAATGACACTGGCCACTAGCTGTGTGTCGGATGGTGTCGGGCTGGCAGTGCGACCCTGCGGCGGCAGGATAAACAATTTGAAAAAAGAACATGTGAAAATTGCAGACGCCATTGGCACCATTTCCAATTTGTGTGTTGTTTGAGGATTCAGTTTTAACTGCAACAATTTCAATATAAATTTCAATTAGTAAAGATTTCGTTTTTTATTTTCCTTCTAGGTGTAGTATAAAGCACTATGTATCACTCGAGAGAAACTGCGATTCCCGATCTTGGGTGTTTTAAAGCCCTCGCCTACGGCTCGGGCTTCAAACGACACCCTCGACGGTAATCGGTCACTTTCTCCTCTCGGTGAACAATGTACTATTACACACCTAATGCAATGCAACATACTAGGTACATATTATATAATATGTGAAGAAAAGATACTTCAAGCTTACCAAAGTCTGTACTACTTTACATCCCGCGTCATAATTTTTTTTCAGGACTTATACTAATTATTTTAATAATAGTTCCAATAAATTCATGTAGTAAATAAAATACTGAATAATTAATAAACCTGGAAATAAAGCAACTTTACCACCATATACAGGTTTGAAATTAATGTTTAATAAATTCCACTTCTCAAGAACAAACTCCATGCGCGCCTCCGAATTTGATTCTTTTAGATTTGAAAGTGAACGATGATTCGTTGTACCAAGGCAACAGATATCAAAAGAGTATTAGTATAAAGTTCTTAATGTATTCTTTCTTGGCGCCTATGATGATGACTCACTGCTAAATTAGGCATTTAAGTTTGTTTACAAATGATCAAGTTATTGTTTACAGCAACGTGTTAATTAAATATCGCGTGTTCAATTGAATTGGTTCCAGTTCAGTTTTCGTAATATTAGTATTTTTATTTATTTTATTAATAAAGTAGTTACGCAGACAAGCCCGGAAAAAATTGAAATTACAGGGTCGCGTGCATTGTTCTCAAAATATTAACAATAGGATGGCAGGTACAAACTAGGTTTTTAATTTTACGCGAAATTTACGGCCGAATTAATGTATAAATTATGAGAAGCTAAAGAACTTTTATTTTAGCAAAGGTGTAATTTTCTGTTTCGGAATGTTTTTTTTTTATCTTTACCTGTTTGTTATTATTAAGAAAACAGTCATCGTATTTTATATTTTAATGAATGCGTGTTATATGTATTTGTTTGTTATGGGCACATTAATAACGTGTTGGTATGTTCACAGGTGGTGAGGTGGTTCAACACGAGAGGCGATGCTGGGCGGGGCGGCGGGGGGCGCCCGCTCCCGCCCGCCCACTGATCTCCAGCAAGGTATGCCAGCCTAGTACCATCGGTACTGAATCTCGAATATCTTTTGCCCAAAATATTAATTTGCACCGTTATATAAATTATGAACGAATCTGGAACTTACACTGCGTAAATCTTAGCTACGAAAGAAAAATAAACTAAGGATTAAGGAACCCTAACATTTCTTATCTTTTTAATAATATCACAAGATTATCGAACAACATCAAATAACAAATATTATTATCATAACCTATTCAATAATTAATAACTTCTTTGTTTACCTCAATTAGTATTTAACGTTAATCACGTTCCTTAATTATTTATTACTTACAGAAGTATCTTTTACCTATAATCATAAATATCTTTCCACAGGTGTGGCCCGGTTCCCGCTTTACTCGCTGTTCCCGACGCAGGCCGGTAACCGACCCACGATACACAAAGGTGGGTTCAAATTGCACGGTTCTGCTTAATTGTTAACTAACTTACTTTACTTTGGTTTTATTCATAGGACATTGACTCTGCACTGTGGGTGTGTGCCAACCTTTGTTTTAGTTTAAAAACTACGAGCGCGCTCTGAAACTAAAATACTGATAGAAACTTTAGGTACCAAGCATTTAGGTTTTTCGAATGTTGTGAATATGAATACGAAGTAAATTGTAACCACTGTAAAACACAAAACCAATAATACGTTTTTGTAAAAATATTATTAATATTGAAGATTCTTAACGTTAAGTATCATCCGTTAATTTTATTAATCATGTTTCTGATAAATTTATTACAATAAATTTTAAATTTGTATCGTTATTGTAATCAGTTATTTGATAAAAGTACCTAAATTGAGCCAATCTTAATCGAGATAAGGCAGTAAGTACCAACCAACCAATGTGCAACATCTTCAATGTTAAAAATGTTACAATGCAAAATTGATCTTGGATTACCAGGCAAACATAAATACGAAGGACCTAACTTACCGAATACTTCATTTTAACACAACAAAAACAAAACAAAAGATGTATGAGTTAATGTTGGTCTCGTAACCGGGTTACACTTCGCGTGATGGCTACTTGCCCCCCGGGCGACAGGCGTGAGGATATGTTTGACGTGGCGTTTCTGACAGCCGGCTCACTCGGCGGTTATCTGCGATGTAACATTATGTTTGGAGTGTAAACGCTCCTGAGGGCGAGATCGTTGCTATCAGGGATGCATAACATTCTTAGCAAAATTTAAACAATAATTATTTTGAATGTGAAGGCTTTAGAAGAATGAATAAGTCCAATCTGCTAAAGCAGAATTCACGATGCGGTAATTAAGTATGTCTGTCCGTCATACGTAAAATATTAAAAGCGTGAAAAAGGATATCATCAAAAATACTTTCATTTCGGTTAACCAAAGCTTAAAATTTAAAAATAAGTAGGCGTGTCTGACCTTTTATATGAAATAATAACTTTGAGTGAGGATTCAGCCGGGTTACTTCTAATTTTTTTACGAAATGACATCTCGCACAACTGGCATTTGACTGGTTTTTCAACTTATTTGGAGTAAATAAGTAAACAAACCGTGTCTGCGAGTGGCCGTCCTTAACTTTGTTCGCGCCGATGTTTTGTCATAACTTGAAAAGATTCTTTATTGACCATGGGATTCCTTTGGAAACAGGTGTCGTACTTCGGAACCAATAGCCTTGCCCTACTAGGAACAAGGGTCGCAAAGCACATTTACTCTCTTGCTGGTTGACCATCTACGACAAATATCTCGTATCTGAAAGTAGGAAATCATTTTCAGATGTGCAAGATTACCGACCTGTATAAGTGTATACTTATCAGAACTTATACATCTCATCCATCAGAATAGTTGTCGTCCTCACCCTTCTATTTTGTAAATTATTCGAAAATAACATTTAGGTTCTCGTTAGGTTAGGTAGGTCGTTAGGTTGTCGTTCTTTTGTTTCACTAGATGGGCCAGTGTTTCCCAGCACTGGGGAAAACAACAAAACAACCAAACATACAAATACATGCAATCAATGTAATTGTCAGATCATATTGAGAACCATGAAGGTAATGTCTGGGGAAGCCTTTAGGGGAATTAATTTATGAGGTAATACCTAAATGCCAGAGGTCTTATCCCTTCAAGGCACACCATCCGGAAGACGACCGCAGCTTACTGTTCTCTGCTATATTTCATTAAATTCCCATACTTCCTTTCCCCTGTACCATTTCAATTCTAGGAACCCCAAAACATTGAAAGGTTGTATGTTAAGATATTTTTCAGAATGACATGTGTATAAAATCGCAGCAATGCTTTAAAGTTCCGAATTAAAACGATTAGTTACGCGGCTCGAGAAACTGACTGACAGCCGTGAAATGGGGGACAACGTACCAAACGACTTACAAACGGAAATTACTTATTTATTTATAAAAACATTTAATTGATAGATATCGTCGGGAGCTTTTGTATGTATACTTATTGTTATATGGATTTAGATTCGGGAAATAAAGAGTTTCTCCTGCGAAGATATGTTTGCCTGGTAATAATGTTTCAATTTTACTAGAAATAGGAAATACTATTTTTGAAATTGTTTGTTTTTTGAAATTTGAGGTATCTACTGAAACACTATTTTATTTCATGAGAGAGCAGAAGATAGGTTATTTTAGTATGTCAGCCCATATATTTAAAGTCAATGGTGTCGGTAGATACTCCCCACGATCACGAATCCTACGAAATCTTTTCGTAAGTTAGTCTGTCACACTGCCAATCTCTGTAAAAATATCTATCATTCTTGCCCTTAATTCTTATTTATAATGGGTCAGCTACATACCTACATAAGTTTGTGCATAATAAGATTTAGTTTAAAAGAAAAACGATATCAACATGAAGTCAATAAAACTTTGAAGAACTTGAAAAAAAAGTTTCTTGAACAAGAAAAGTTTTCTAAGGCTCTAGGTACTTAATATTTTATTCAACCTTCTCGATGTAGAGAAACACTGTTTACTTATTGCAAAAAGTACTAATGCGTTAACAAAACACGATCGCACTATGACAAATATGCGACATATATAACTAAGAACACATGTGTGCGCAGGAGTTGCCGGCTGTCGAGTGACACTCAGTAATTAAGGTCTTGATCCCTTGGGCCTCGACAGAAATAGATTCTTTGTGCGCTAATGCCCAAAGAGTTCACGTTTAGTTTATTTTGTTAGTCGCTGGGCCGGTTTTAGCTCGTATTTTTAAATGACGCTTGAAGAACGAATGAGAAGAGTCCTCAAAGATGCTTTTTGTTGACTTCACCTTATCAATTTTATGTAGTGTCTTTGAATCTGAAGATAAATGATTGCAATTTCATTTGGATGCTTGAGTCAATGGTACATAATCTGTTGTATAATTATTTTCCGAGTGATTTCCCATAGATATTTTGCATAGAAGTTAAACACAACTAGTGAAATTAGAGTAGTGTACACTTCTACGTACCCCTTTCGGAGAATTCATACAGACGTGACGTAATTTTGCTATAATAATAAAACTATTTCATAATAAAAATGTAAATAAACACGTCTCATCAAGTTTCGTAACACGAACCGGCTATAAACGCCTGCCGGTTAGAGGGAGATAGAAACAGGCTAGTGCTTGTATGAAAGACCTAAGTACTAGGAATGCAGCAAGTACAAATCGTAGTGTAAGCACTAAAATACTAAGATGTACTAAGGTCACATAACTCAAAAGGTTAATGAATCCAGTTGTTCCAGTGACGGAGAGTTTGTTCTCGACGTCGCTGTCGACGTTCGGCGTGCCGACTCCTCCGCCCAACTCGCCGTACTCGCCGCTTCAACTGGAGTTGCTCAACTGCTCGCAGCGGGTCCTCCTCGCCGACAAGTAAGTTCTCGTTGATGACATGCTTTGTGAATATAAGGACTTTTGCTTACCAACCGTGAAGTGGAATAGCGCATCTGCGATTGGTCTTGGTGAACGCAAAGGGGAAGCTTGATTGATGTGTGAGACTCCACTCCGGTGAGAATCGTGATGACTACTCAACCTCCGATTTTTGAATTAAGCATTTCAAATTGAGTTTATCGCAATGCTATTATTAATTTTTGACTTTATTAGGTCAAAATGCTCAATCACGAAAGTCCCGAAACCCGCTCTAAGTCACCATCAATGGTTTCTAAATACCCTCTTCAGATTTTCCTTATGCTTGGCCATTTGTGTTATATGTGGGCTATTCTTAAGTTTTATGTGGTTTGATAGTAGGTTTATCATTTATTTTACTTTCCTATCCATAGCATGGAGTAAAACTAACTACGCTAAAAATACTCAAAATGTAAAATCAAATAAGAAGTTTATTAAATTATGTAAAACTTTGGGGATTTAGGAATCAAAATAAACTTAAAAAGATGATTTAGAAAATGATTAATACGGAGAATATTTTACTGACTTGGGATGACCTAGTTGGTAAATGGGATATTCAACGACTGGCTAGGCAGGTACTGGAAAATGGAAAAAGCTACTAAAAACGCTTTATTTCAAACTTTGCTCACTGCCCAAAAAAAAGTACCTAATTCCGTTTTTTTTTTTCTTATGGACAGGGATCATAATAAGATGGAAGAAGCTAAACTCGGCAAAGCTTGTCTTCCTGATTCTTTATGTTGTCCCGGTGACCAGCGGCAGATGCTGGACAATATTGGCGTTATGCAGCCGCTTACTATCAAGACCGAACAGGCAAAACGGTCATGCAACACTTGCCTCACAAATTCTCCTAAAAAGGTAGCGAAAATGGATATCAATACTGCTATATTTTTTGTAAGAAACGATTTTTTTTATTTTTAGCATAGGTTTTTTTTTTAATTATTATTATTTCAAAGGCATCGTATGGGTTACTATGTTACTGATGAAATCATTTTCCTCAATAGGTGATGCACGGAGATAGTGGTTGTAGTCGAACAAACCCTGTAACCTGGCTTGGGGTTGCGGGACAAAATGTGCAAGTTCAGGTGAAACGGGAACCGCAACATGTCCAAGTTTCTGAACTGGTTGCCGTCAAGCTTGAGCAAGCGTCGCCTGGTAACAAGCCAGACCACCCGCCTCCGGCGATACCAGCGTCGCTAAACAACGGTAAGCTTTCTACCTTCTACGATGTTATGCTTGCCTAGTACATTCGTACCATATTATGCGAGACAGCGATGAAAATGCTGCCACACAACCATAGTTAGTGCTGCTAATTTTCTTCTAATTAATAAAGACATTTTTTTTTTAATGACAAAATGTACAGGTTAGTTACGTAATAGGAAGGAATTTGTTCCAGGTATTAACAATTTGGGTCGCTGTAGGAAGTTTGGAATGAATTAAATTTATACAGAAGTTGTCTAGGAACTAGGAATATAGGATTAAAAAAATCTTCGAAGCCGATTTTTTTCATTGTTTGTATTTTATCGCAGGTTCTATTCCCGTCGGGATCGCAGTCGCCCGACAACGAGTAGGCGATGCCGGTCTTCTCGCTGCGTTGTCTCAAAAAGACAACCAACAGCGTATGCACGATATCGGTAAGTTATTTTTTATGTAGACAAAAGATAAAGACTCAAGTTTGCAGACACAGATTGCTATTTCCTTCTTATCACACGACGAATATAAAACACGGAAAGATAGTCTGTGTACCTAGTTGTAGAAACAGCCTGCTTTTATCTTCACTGTCATTGACAGGCAATATCGATAGCGCCGACCGAAAGTGCGCCATCGACGCTTGCTACAATCTCTTTGCTGTCTCTGTTGGCCTGGTACCTCTATGTATTTACTAAGATGCGCTTGGTAATGAAAAAAAGTAAATTAAACTTTATTGAAGGCCGAAATCTAGCTATTCGAGAAGTAAGCTTAAGACTATCGTGCTAAAGCTCAATATGGTGTGTGTTTTATTTCGCAAAAATACAGCCTGCTCCAGTTTTTGTAGTTTACTGCAAAGGCTTCCGTGTTCCGTTATTATTTGCTCGTAAGTTCGAATAAAAATTGATGTATATTTTGTTCCGCTGAAACCAATAAAAACAAAATCGAACGGTCGGACTCGTAAGTCAAATGTCTAGTTTAATTGATTGCGCGTTTGAAATGAAATCGCGCTGTTATCGCGGCATCGCGCCGAATCGCTTCGATCACGCGAGCGCAGTTTTTGATACTACCTTGAATTATAGCTACATCCAATGAATAAATAACAAGGATCGTTATGCCTAGCCTAATGTACATTATTTATGTACAAGCATAAATAATAAAGCGCTACATTGTTGCAAAATTAGAAGCTGTCTTGTAACAAGGAACTGAAAATTGTTTAGATACTCGTACTCGCCGTTCTCAGAGAATGGGCAGCAGCGTTCTCTGTGCATTGCAACAGCTACACAGCGATCGCCAACCCGCCTGCCAAGCGTGGCGATTATGGCAAATGTCCTCTTTGGGAGTGGCCTATGTCCAGCAGTGGACGTCTTTTGGCTGATAAGATGATGATGTAATCATGAGCATTTGTTGTTTTACTCTCCTCTCAGTTTTGTAGTAACTACTTGTACATTTATTATTGTTGCTACATAAAAAAAACATCCAGATAACCAAACTTTCAACTCAATAAACCCCTCATCTTCATGCCATATAATGGATTTTTCTGTGCTTAGTGCTCACTCAATTTTATAGTTCACTTTTATTGTTACACATCCTTTAAAACAAAAAACAGCTTGATATTGGTAGAAGACATAAATCTTTCTTCACTTAATTTGATTCGAGGATCTCAATTTGAATACGGCATATTAGCATGCTACCGTTTTGAATGGCGCCGTTAGGCATCGCCTCTTAGACATTATCGATCGAATGTGAAAATCGAAACGTATTTGGGAATTCGAATCGCCTTCATTTCAAATTAGCTTCTGTTCTGCCACCGTTTTGGATCGCGTGTTTGACGTGGTGTTTGTGTTGCCACTATTATTGGGTATTTACGGCTGACGGACGAGTCTTCAGTCAGTTTTAGATTCAAATTAGTAAATATTTACAAAAAAAAGCGTGAATTCAGAAGCCCTAAGGCAGGCATTAGATTAGAACTTTAGGAATGACAGCAGGAAGCCAGCATTAATGCAAGTACTACTAATGTAAAGGTGCATTTAGCTAAACCGACTAGAATTCAACCCCAAACGTACGCTCCCTTTGTATATATTTTGCAATATAAAGGCCTACTGCCTACACGATAAAACAACATGCATATCCCAAACAGGTTCTACACCCAACTCATGAAACGCAAATGAATTTCATAATGTCGTTACATCATAACAGCCTGTAATTTTCTCTGTTTATCATAAAAACTTACATACTTTGCTCGATGGAGTTGAACGCCATAACTATGTAAGTGAGGTTTTCCTCTATAGTTTCACGAGAACATGGCTTGACATTTAATTTATGGTCAATAAGACGTATAGTTATAATTATGTGCATGTGCGTATCGGCCTTTGTAAAAGAGATTTATGGCATAAAAGCGCGTCTGTATCCGACAATTATATGCTAATCAGATATTACAGGCTTGTTTTTAACGTTTGCAACGATCGAGTCCTATGTTGCAAGTCACGAGGTATTCTTGCGTTTTTACCTAACTTCATAAATCGTTTAATAGGTAACTAATGTAATTATTTTTTGAAAATCTGCATGTTGCGCGGTTAAGCCACGGGGTAGACGAACTTTGTTTTAGACCTAACATGAGAGTTGAATGTTTATTTATCCAAATTCACTGATATTTCTAATAACAGCTACTGCGATATTTTTAATGAGGTGTATAAGACACCTCATTAAAAATATCAATTAAGTCTGTAAGCAGGTGGTTTTTCAATAATTAAATTGTGGCAGACAATGTTTCGGCTGTAAATTGCAATTATAATATGAATATTTTATAATCAAGCGGCCCTTATTATTGTGAATGGCTTACCATAGATGGTATCGACAATCGTGCACAGAATATATTAATAATATTTCACACGCAGTAAACTTCATTGCGAATTGGAGCTTGAATAAAATCTAATTATGATGATTCAATTACTTCATCATTTCCATCGAATAATTCTGATTAATCATGCTGTTCATTAGAATTTATTACAACGTGATAGCGTCCACGTTAGCTGAAACGAAAGCTTATTTTGTTTATTAAACATATGTAGGCATGTGTAGCACAGACTGATGTTTATGAGACAGCGACACATGGCGTGCCATAATATGCAATAAAAAGCCCTCAAAGAATAATTTCTGATAAAATCTTTACAATATTTGCTTGTTTTACAACCCAGTATAAAATAAAGTGGCAATATAATAAAAATAAACTGTATAAAACTTACAAATACGCCATTGCATGGCCAAATCGATACGAAGGGGTTGAACAGTGAATAAATGTAGGACGTTATGCCGACACCTGCCGCCGACGTGAATGCTTATATTAAGTATTGACGACGTAAACGACGTTTGTTAATTCAATGTCTAAATTGCGATAAATTTTATTACTATTTTGGCTTGCAACTGCCTTCATAATCCTATAGTTTTGTTTTTTGCATTATAAAATTGCTTTTATTTCGTAATAAACTTTTATTTACGTACATACAAGGGTTTTCAATTCAGCGACAAACACATTAACTATCAACATTAATTGGCATGATTGTTTTTATAAATACATATTTCAATACAACATGTGCTATTAATCTTATTGTTGTTGCATTTTTTTATGAAATAATGGCATTATAGTTTAATTTATTAAATTGCTGTTAGAATACAACTGCAAATACTGCTTTTGCATAACTATGAACTCAATGATAAAATGTAAATCCGGTGTAGTAATAGTAAATGATTTATCAATAGGTAGCTATATAGTATCATGTACTAGCCTTTAAAAGTATGGACAGAAGATACGACGTAAATACTTTAACCTAGTAATAAGTATTAGGTGTAACATAGGTAAGCAATACATCGTTAAATTTTATGTTACTCTTAACATTTTGACTAGCCCTTTTATGACGAAGGTGTCCGTGACACAATAAAGCGGCATATTATGAACTAAGTTAAATAATAACTTGCGGTACCTTTATTATTTTGTTTTGTTACCAAGAGTAGATAGAGAATAATTCTAACTGTTACAGGTTAACAACAACTATAGAATTTTAATAGTTTTATTGTTAGCCTTTTATAGCACTTATTCATAACTCGCTATTTAGCAACCCAGTAATGGCCGCTAACTTACTCTTTAAGAAAGAAACGAAAAATTTAAATTTCCCCCCCTAAAGTACCTACCTAGACCTACATTATCAATTAATGAATTATAAAGTTCAATGATAAAAATCTTATAAAAATAAACCTACTTTAGTGAGGTATTGGAAGGAACTAATTTGTACCAAGGAAAAAATAAGCTGTAACGATACAATATTTTTATGCACGGAATACGGACCTCGCTCCCGTTCTACACAGATAACATCGCGAAAGCCAGCGGATATTATCACGTTCAAAATTATTTACACTGCAAAAAAGCACCGGCTCAACCAATTACATGCTAATCACGGTTTTACAATTACTGTAACTGCGCTCGCGGTGGCTTTTATAATACATGAATGAAACAATAAAAAAATATTAATAGGTTTTTTTGTTGTTATTCTTGGAGCATGCTGTATACTTACGCGTGGTGGTCGATGTGTGTTCGACATGCGACTTCCCAAATTATACATGTTTCCTTTTCATGTTACGTTTTGTTGCGGAATAGCATTTGCATTAAGTATACAAATAAAATTATCTTCCTGTCTTTATTTGACACGGAAAATATGGTTTATTCGCAAAGTTAAGAGGAGCTGATTGTTTTAACTTGTTGGAATAGTTTTACTTGAATATAAGAAAATTCTCCACGTCTATTTAAAGTACAAGTTACTCTCCTCCTTAAATAAATTGCTATGGAATTGTCAGGTTAAACTTATAGAGTTAATGTTTATTCCTATTTTTCCGTGTCCTTAGACATCATTTTTAATGTAATAGAAATAGATTCAAATAAAAAGTCAATACTTTGTCACAAAGAACACCCTAAAAACTGACCAATTACCTACTTACTTGTTCTCCCTCGAAATGCGTTACGGTTGTATGTCGCAACTACAAAATTGACTTTTATGTACCAGGGCAGCACGAATATGAAGTAGTCCTTTCATAATTCGTGAGATTGATGCACATGTACATTAAATCAACCCTTATTGGCGTTGGAATAAGGGTTATTATTGCTTACAATAAATTCTGGAAAGATTAGATAAAAAATGATCCACACAGCAAGTGGTTGAAAACATGTGGGCTTAAACTGTGACGATCATTATGAATTCCTTATATTTTGATACGTTCAGTGCTAGGAATGCTATAATGAAGCGTTTGTGTATTTACCTAATTGGCTATTCAAACTGGGGATGTCACCATTGTTTATACATGTATAAACAATGGTGACATCATCAAAAAAATCGAAGGAAATAGTACCTTATATGTATATAAGGTACTATTTCCTTCGATTTTTTTTTTCATATTAAAAACTGTACTTACTTTTACATAGCTAATTTGGTGAATCGTAATTATTTTGTACCAAAAACATTATAATTTTAATGACGCCATCTGTGTGGTTGTGTTACTAATTCGAATGGCTTCTAAGAAACACTTATAGTTATTATTTATTGACGGAGAGAACATAAACTGTCTTACCCGTATTACTTACTCAAGGATTTTACCTGAGAAGCTGGCGTAGTGTCGGGTAACTTAACGGACTTCGTAGCTGGATAAGAAATATGATTTTATTTTGAAGTAAAGGTATAGGGTGCATTACCAAAGGGCTGATTTTTTGGACTTTTTTCGAAAGCGCTATCGTAGCCCGAAAAATTAAATAACATGTTTTCTACAATTTACAGCTTAGTATCAGGTTTAGCCAGGCAGGATACCATGGCGATATAGAGACGGCGATTATCGCGACCCAGCGCTGGGCACGCCGGAATTGCGGCGGTCCACGGCGTCGGAAGGTGAGGACGCCGTGGACCGCCGCACTTCTGACTGACACAGGTACTAACCGGATATAACTGTTTCGGGAGGTACCTGTTTAGGATTCGGCGGGAGGTCACGCCCGGGTGTCAGCACTGTAAGGATCGCCCAGAAGACACGGTGGAGCATACGGCGGAGGTCTACCCTGCTTGGGCGGAGCACCGCCGTGTCCTTTCCGAGGCGATCAGCGGCGGCGACCTCTCGCGTCCGGCCCTGGTTAAATCCATGGTCTGGAGCGAAGAGGCTTGGGAAGCGGTCACCTCCTTCTGCGAAGCAGTTACGTTAGCAAAGGAGGAGGCGGGCCGAGCGAGGGAGAGACAAGGCCTTTGCCCCAACTTACCTACTCCGGGGACGAAGTCGCGGGCTAATTGCTAGTTAAATTATAAAGATAAAATAAAATAGCTAATTAGCAAGTCTTCCAAGGATCTGTATTCAATACTCGCGTCGAAATTCTGTAGATATCTAAGTGAAATTGTTTGTGATTAGTTATGAATTTGTGATCTACGGAACCCGTCCCATTTCCGTTGGTAGGGGTAGAGAATGAATGTAGGAATCTCTTAGCCCGAGGCTGTTTCTATCGCAAGCGGCTTGGTGTTGCAGCCAGCGAGCAGAATATTTCTAATCACGTCGCAGCAATTCGGCCCCCGACCGCCCGTCGCAAACATTTGGCGCGCTTCCCGCCAATCCGCGGCCCAGGGCTGGCAACGCCGCCAATTTATGAGATTGCATAGTTTTTACTAACCACGCTATGGCAATTGGCAGAAAACATTACTTACTGCGATTTCAGCGGTTATTTGGTATTTCAGTTTAGATACGAATATTTAGTAGTGGACATAATGTAAGATTCTAGGTTTTTTGTAGGCTATGTGTGTCCAGTTGGATTATAGTTATCAATTTTAGGCCGCGTTACACTCGCTTACAGTCAAACTTTACTTAACCTTTTTCTTCACGTTTGGTGTGACAACGGTGATTTAAAGTTATAATAACTCTGAAATTCGGTAAAAACTGATATTTCGTATTCAAAGACAATTTTAATACTTTACTTATAATTACGTTAAAAGTTCTTTGTAAATGTAAGATGACCAAAACGAACATTTTCTATTCGTTTCGAAAAGAAAAATCAATTAACGCGTAGTTGACAAGTGACAACCCTCGAAGTGACTTACAAGACAGTCTCCCCCGCACTGCGACCCTCGCTCGACCCTAGTCGGCGACTGTCGAGCGGATCGCACATACCGCCTGCTCGCTATTGCGGCCCTGGTACATTCAGTGACGTTTCTATCCATCCGTCGACGTTGGTACAAGAGTCGGTCGAGAGATAGGCCGACAATTGAGTGATTCTGATTTGACGTTATGATTACAAGATATAATGACAGCTCTACGTATGTTTTTTTTTATGTATTGAGGAGCAATCGAAGTGTCTAAGTATTAAATACTAAACAATTTCGCTTTGAATTGACCTATCAATCTAAAATTACTGGTTTTACGCGACTCATAAAGATCTCGGCCTCAATATTTATTTTCCAAAAAAGTTAAGTTCTTCAACAGCAAACATTGCTGATAAATAACACAAGTATTTTTCTTCACCAATATTTTAATTTAGAAGTACCTGTCTATTTTGATTCAGAATCGATTCATATTAATGTATAAAACAGTGAACTAATATACGTCTACAATTATCTGATTGAGTATGAAAACGACAAGACATTAGTCATGTAACGAATGTTGGATTTTTCACATAAATGAAAATAAATGTTGCAGAGGTTTGGCATTTCGTGTCGGCCCTGTTTAAACCGTGCCGAGCCGAATATAGCTGAGGCGAAACGAAACGAAATTAGGAAAAAAAATATACACAAAACATTTTGGATTTCACAAGTTTAATTTTGTTTAATTTTTTTTTGTTTTCTGTAAAAAGAATTTGTAAACTTTACTTAAAAAATAGTAGGTAGTTGTGATCTGTTGAATAAATAGTAATTACGTAAGTATGAATCTTACATGATTGTAACAAAACTCAGAATTAGATTAAGTATTAATTTGATTAAACCTCACAAGTTCCTGTTTACCAAAGAGATTATAATTTAATTTATTTTTAAACTAAGAAGGACAGTGTGTTGTGTTTTTTTAGTTTAGTTGTGATTTTGTTAATATTTTCATTAGACTTATTTGAACAAAAGAGAAAGTCTTACCCTCATTTAGTTGGCTACTTCAAGACTGCTTCATGATCATTTTTTATTCAAATATAAGTAAATAGGAAAATATAAATCTTATCAGTTGTATACTTATAATAATTTCATATCCTCCAGTCCATATTTCATTTCCTTTTTGTTTGTCAAATACATTCGCCTCAATTAATATTCGCATTTGCGAACATTCGCTTCATGTCTTGCGAATAAGAATGCGAATGCGAATGTATAAAAATATGAGAATATTCGCCAACGCGAATTTTGGTTACGTCACTAAAAGATATTATTGATAACGTACATATTTGGGCCAATAAAGAAAATTCACAATGTCTGTATAAATTACTGTTACGAATTGTGTTTGATATAATAAACAGACAGACGCCCGCTGGTTAACACTAATTTAGCTCTCAATGCTACCGCATCAATCATAGTTTAGAGGTAATTACTTGGTTAATAGCTCATTAGCTCTTGACTAATGATGTTATCCTGGTAACCCAATCGAATTCTTGTTTTATGTAATACCTTATTAACTTACTGTTATAATAGTAGAATTATGCACCGAGGGGATAAAGCAGTGTCATGTCACGGGCGTCATATTTATTCGCGAACGCAATGAAGAATTCTACAGTTTACCTCGCGAGTGAACTGTAAACGATGACGTTCATAAGTGCCGTTTAATGGCCTAATTGAAATAAACGTTTTGACTTTTTGACTTTGAAGCGAGGGAGTTTATATAAGAATCCTAAATGCAACGAGGGATTTAAGCTAGCCCAAGGCAAAGACACCTTTATCACTGAGGAGCATACCCTACTTTTCACACCCACTACGAGAAAATTGTGCTCGCACCATGAAGAGAGGTAGGTTGGCTGTGGGCCGCGAGCGGCGCGCGTCGGCCTCCACTGCTGGGACCTGGTCGCGCATCCGAAGCTGTGCCCCCGTCCACCGCCGGGCAATAATATTGTACCGAATTTCATTAGAACCCAATAATAATTATAATTTGATGAAACCTCATTTTGACCGCGCGACCTGCATCTAGCAGCGGAGACCGATGGGCGCCGCTCGCGGGCTAAAATGACGTACCTACTTTAGGTTAGGTTTGGACAGCATATAATTTGACGTTTTTGTGCAGGTGCTGTGAAAATGTTATTAGGTAAATACCAGAACTTCCAAATATAAATGAAATCGAGTGATTCGTCAAACAATACATCAATATTTGAACATTATAGGTGCTTCTTCGTGCAATTATCATGAACCATGATATTGCACATTCATCACAAGATTGATCGTCATTGATCTAACCGACACGTGTTTTAATACTTATTTTAATCGATACAGACCATAAAGGGCGATTTTCTTACGAGCTTGCAATCAAATGTGTCCGCTCAATGGGCGATTATAACAATTTACTGTTAAGGAAAACTATGTATTTTCTGCATTAACACGGTGGTAATTCACAGTATTTATATGATTTGAAAATACTTATCAATAGCTTACTTTCAAAGCGATAATCAATTAATTATATTTAAAAAGTCCGTGAATGATGATGAGTGATGACTACTGATGATGAGTGACTGACAGACGCACAGCCGAAAGTTCTGGACGTAGAAAGCTGATATTTGGCTTGTAGGTTCCTTGGGGAGTCTAGGGGAGCACTAAGAGCGGATTTCCCGAAATACCTACGGGAACGGAAAAAAACGGGATATACGCTTGCGAAGTCGCGGGCAAAAGCTAGTAAATTAAAAGATTGTCACTTTAATTTGATTAATAAGCAATTGTCGATGACTAGTCTAGCGGCTTTGCAAATATTCGTTGACTATTTATTCTCACAACGGCTGCAAAAGCCAAGACAGATAAATCAACGGTACTTACCTATTACGTCCCATTATTTTTCGAGTGTACCCTTTTCACTCTTATCCCTTACTAAGTTCTGAATAGTTAAGTCATAAAATCGCAGCCTTTATTCATTCTAACTTCGTATTCCTGTGGTATTTAAAGAAATTTGCACTGCCATAAAGTTTTCAATTCCGTAAATGCATGCCTCAAATTTTCAAATAAACTAAACGAACCCCTCTTTATACTTCGCCATAAAATTGTATACCCTAATTTGAGGCAGTAAAAGTTATATTTCAACGAAGTTTTGTGCTGCGAGGGGTGGTGCAAAGAGGGTGCCATATCTCACCCCAGCCCATGTTGTTTGGATAAAAAAAATGTTGACTTTGCTATTAAATGTGCATGTTGACATTTATTTGCATTATAATTTTATTGTAATTTTAGATAATCTGTCCCACTTAAGTGTACTTAAGTGTTATGTTAAACAATAGCTAATTGGGAATAGATAACGTACATATTTAACACATAGTTCCGTTTATGCACAAAATGACGAGTAGGTACCTATCTATAAAGTTTCAATCTTAATTTGAGAAATAAATGTCTAAGTTTACATTCTAAATTTACATTTATTTCTCAATTTCAGCGTTTGCATGTTAATAAAATAAATAGTAGGTAGGTACTTAGGTAATGTGCAATTGCTAAAGTGCATGATTTATCAGCGGTATTTGTTTATTAATAACCAACGGGTAATTATTCGGATCAGGATAACTGCATAATCATGTATGTGTGTATTTATTTTATTAACATCCAAATGCTTTTCTGAATTTTAAACCAAATAATTCATGTGTGCGAAACTCCCACCTTCTCTTTTGTCGATTCAAGCCTGTATGTAGTTGCTTTGAATCAAAGGAAACAACAAGTTGTTCGGCGCGCTAATACACAACTATCTCCACGAGTTTATGGTGCCCTGGTAGATTTTTGTAGAAGTTCGATCGTCGTACGCTCTCGAACCCGAATTTGAATGCGATCGAGATGGACGGTGCTGTCGGTGACGTCATTGATTTCAATGTCTGAACTTTTGCGACGTGATTAAAAAAACATTTACATATCTATAATTTTTAATCAAACAAATGATGCTACATAATTTTGTTTTAATTCATCATTATAATGTTGTAGATTTAAAAAATCAATAAATATATCATCTAGGTATATAGGTTAGGAAAAAAACCTAAGCTGTAACTAAATAAAACCTATTTATTTACATAAAACAACGATTCGTTTAAATAGCAATATCTTAAGAGCTTAAAGGAGGTAGGAAGGGATTTCAAACTTAGGAAGTTGTGAGCGGTCAGACTAAATAAATTGCATGCAAAATTAAAGTTAGGTAGGTATTACAAGAGGACCCTAAATCAAATATCTCAATGAAGTTTTTCACACAAACAGACACATTAAAATTGATTCGGAATTCAAATTCTCCTAGTAAGCAACTAACTAGTCGTCAGTCTGAGCGACCATAAGCGACGTCGCGTCAGTCTATTTACGCTACGCTTCACTACGCTGACCACGCAAAGCGAGAGCGACGATGCGACGTGCAGCTATTTTAATTCTAGAATAGGGACGCTATTTACTGTGGCCTAGATTTACTAGCGTGAAAAATAATGTAACTTACCACTGCAATTTTTGCCCCAAAAAATCGAAAATACGCCACTTTACTGTACTGTGACATTCACCTGTAATATCGATCAATAATCAAAATAAATCGAAATAAATAAAAAAAAAACTCGTGCATTTTTCTATCGGAAAATAAAGTGTGTCGCGAAAAACTAAATAGTTTCTTTCCTCGGAAAATCCTAGTTGCATCCGGGTCATTCGGCGTCGGATAAACCCTTTTCTTCAGCGCGCGTGATACTAGGCTCACAGTAAGCACGAGGAGTTATACGGAGCGCCGTAGCGAGCGTAGCCGTAGGAGTGAAAGAGACGCACTTGCGCTTGGAATGCTAGTGTTAGACAGAGACGTTACGGTGAAGGTCAACTGATAGGATACACAGTGTAATTCAAGCATAGATGAAACGTACACGTCGTATCAAGATTATTGACGCGATAAAGTAAATGGATACTTTATTTAATAAATAGGTAGACAGGCTTTTTTGCTAATTTTTGGTATTGATAATATAATTTCATATTTTAAAAGTTTTTCTCTGCAAATGGGACGCTAAAATCTTAATTTCGATTATAAGAGCGCTAATTAAAGTATTTACGCTTTTTCATAAAGGTTTTATTTAGTTTTATAAGAGAACGAAAGCTTTTTCTTCAAGATCGAGGTTTTAACGTTTATTTTCTACTACTCTGTAGTACGCCAAGTGACGGAGTGGGACAGCGCTACACTTTGGAGCGAGACAGAAGTAGCAGCACGTGCTTCCTTTCATAATTTTCGTTTTGGCTCCTCGCCCCGCTGCCGCTCCGATATTTCATCTCATTGTGGGAATTTGTTTCGTGAGAAATAGCAGTATTATTATATTTATATCTTGTTGATAAGCGAATTCCATTAAAAATAATAATAGGTGTGGTGAGTCTTTATTTCTAGATTTATTAGATAGTAAATAACAAAATAGGATTAGGAAAAAAGGTTTTCGAAATTTAAAGAAAGAAAGGTACAAAAACATGTTAAGAAAACCCTAATCAGATATAATAGGTACCCTATCAGGTTATATATACAGGACATTCTAAGTCAAGGTAATACCTACGTAGTTAAACAACAAAACCACACTGTTTTAGGAAACGAGTAGGCACAATGGCCTACTACTAAGGCCCAAATGTTTTAATAACAAGTCCAAATGAATTACAACATAAATTAATCGGGAACCGGTCTGGACCGGTTGCGATCAGCTGGGCGGCCCGGTCAGGTCACATACCTACTACAGATATTATGTAGGGCCGTGTCGGGTAGGTGGCATGGCATATTAGGACGGATTTAGTTAGGTTCACGTTAAAGAAACCAGGACTTTTCATTTCAAGCTTAGTTTAGCTTAGCATTTAGGAATGGTAGGTCCACACGAAATAGACTTCTATAGAATTTTATTTGTGAAACAAAGTAATGTCTGGGTGATAGGATTTTTTATTCAGAGGTCATGGTATTTACAGACAAAGTGTATCGTGTAAACCTAGGTACTATAAGTTTTCACGATAAGATATTTACAGTATCAACCAGCTCATTTATTGAGCCTTCATTGAGAAAGCAAAATGATATATCTCGAATGGAGGTGACAACTTATGTAGATGTCGACTAAAAGAGAAGTGTAAAAGAATAAGACATTGCGCCGATACCAAATAAATTATAGGGCAAGCTAAATAAGCACTTACTACATATCTATCACAATAAGTAAGCCTTCATAACTAACATAACTTGAATGAACGAACTCAGAATTAAGTTAGGTCAACAAGTTTCGGAATCTTGTCAGAATTTCATGATTTCTCTATAAATTAAGTAGATCCGCAATTGAATGATATCGTTCTTGTATTGACAAATTGTTGAATAACTTAAGCTAAATAAGGAGATTGTTATGCCAGTTATAATACGAGAAATCAAGTATCGTAGTTGTTTGGATATTAACTCGGCAACTAATTGCCGTACCTTAAAGACATTAATCGCATACCAAACTGAAACACAACTCAATATTCTGTGTTATACAAATAAAGAATTTGTTTTATAAGTACCTAAATGAATCAATACGGAAATAACTTACTCTTTTCTAACAAGAATAGCTTTTTTCCGATAAGAACAAAGCGAAGAAAGAGATTCACCTCGATTGTTGTCATAAAAAAAAAATCTGGAGCCTTTACTTACTTATTAAATTTGAGATTTCGAAATGGTCTTAATTTATTTATCATTATCTTATTCTAAATTTGTAAAGTTAACGCCATTTTATCCAATGATACTATTTTCTCATTGACGGTTTATGTAAGCCCGATTCCCGGTTTCATTATTTATTTATTATATACTTTATTGTACACCTCATAATAAGAACAGGACAATCAAACATAAAATAAGTGTAGGTACAATGGGTGGTCATTATTCTTACTTTTTAAAGTGATCAACTTATCACCTTCATTGTTTAATCAACTGTATTGTTCTCATTGATAAGTTCGTTAATGTCCAATTCCCGATTCCCATATCCATATGGTATGTTTCTGGTTTTTCGCTGAGCGACTGCGGTTTGTTTGACCACGCCACCCCTCTTTCCGCAGTAAATTGCAACAATGGGAGCACGTTATTGCTGTCCATTCACCTGATTTTAATCCTTTAATCGACATTCGCCATGAGCAGATGGGGTGACTCCAACACTTTTATGATTCCCTGTGATTCTGGTACTTTTATGCTTTGTTCTTTTTGATTTTGCTGTGTATTCTGAATAGCGTTCAATTTGATTGTTTCTTCCTCAGTTTTTACTGATGATTATTTGGATAGGATTGGTTTTACAAATATTTGCATTATATTGTTTAGCTGTTCTGGAATGATTGTGTGGGGAATAATATGAAAGAAAAGAGATTGAATGATGGAGTAACGGTTGAAAGGAGACAATCAAAGATGCAAACGTATTGCACAAACCCCAAGTAAAATGGGGCAAGAAGGGCAGGAAGAAGATAATGATTCTCACATTTATGGGTTCCTAATACTTCTTCATAGTGGGTGAGTTTCAAAAAATAGTTGACTTATCCAATGTTGCTATACTCTCCGACGTAAAAAATACCTTGGATCATTTGGTATTCTTAATCAATTTGATAAGGCTATACTGACGCCTATCTCGATTCTCTCGACTTATATAGTTAAATTTAACCGCATTCTTTATTTAGAATAAATGTTATTGATATCTGTGTAATTTAATCAATGATTCGTTTTTGATAAGGGGCTTTCTTCTTATCTGTAAAATTTACACCGTTTTCTAAAACAATGAAGTATCTATGTAAATTACGATCAAGCTAAAACATGGATTCAGTTGAATGGGTACCGTACCTAGGTAACTTTTTTTTTTATCAAGCAAGCATTAGGCACAACATTATGTACTAAGAACTATCGAAATTCTAATCCTGGAAAGATTTTCAGTTTGTTATCGAATTGTTGAAATTTAACCTGTACTAGGGGGCCCTTACTATGAAGTATTAAAACGATCATGATTCCGCTCTAAGAGAGAGGGAGCTATACATAGCGAATAGCACTATCTATCCCTTTTACATCATCGGAATTGGATGGCATTAGTAGGGCCACTCAGTATTCTAAATGTTTCGAGCCAGACCGACCATTCGCCACGTACCTACCTATGCCAGCAGTAATTCGAACCTTATCATCCCATCTTCCTGCCCTTATTCCAATTTGTTCGCGATCCATACATGATAGGCATCTTCTTCCATACATCTATACTATCGTCATCTCAGTTTAACGATATCGTCATTAAAGTCATTTCCATCGTTACTGATTCGTTATTTTCTTGAGCTATTTGTACGTTTATTGGGTACGAACCTGACACGGTAGATATCTATGCTAGAATTGGTTTCTATTGAAATAGGCATCCTTTGTTTCTCAGTTCCTTCATGGTTCTTCTTACCTAATGGTATGCGTGTTCATTAATGGGTAAATAAATGACTAGGTACGATACCTTCTTGGGATTTGAAACCATTACTGGTTTACCTACCTTCTTATTCACTAATCCAACCAAATTAGTTTGGTTCCTAGCATAGATTCAGTGGATAATCATCTTGTTATGATCATGTTTCCACGCATTGATTTGAACTTAGGAACAAAGGCGATTAAGATTCTTCCCAACCTAGCTATTAAGGTATTAGGTACTCGTTTAATTACGAGAGCTAGTTTAAAAACAGTCGCGCACGCAATCTGCCCGTATTCCTTATAATCGTTTCATATAAGAAAGCTGGTTTTACGAGTGCATTCGTCGAGATCGTTTGCATATTAATTCATACGTTAATTTGTGTCTTTCATAAAAAAAGCGTCTAGCGTTGTATCGTTGTTTGCAGTAAACGAGGATTTGCATGCGACCTTTTTACGTTCAGCTGGTTGTAATTTTAAATTGGCTGAATAAATGGTTACTACCTACTTTGTTGTTAGGTATTGAATTAACGCAATGGTAACTCATTTTACGTAGGAAAGTAGATATTATCGTCATATTTATCAGTTGGCAACATCTATTTGATTTTGACATTTGTCTGAATTTTAAATTGGTCACCACGTTAAGCTGAGGTACTAAGGTTAACAGAGACAGAAAGAGGTTTTTTTTTAATAGCTACGTTACCTACTAATGTATCGACTTATTTTTCGACACCAAAAATATTCTTAAATTTTATAATTCAATTATAATTGAATGAAAGGGATTCCTACGCAATATACCTAGGTGCAGGCCTAACGCCGTTTAAGCTTTAGAAAGCCCTTGCATCTTGTCCATCGTAAAGCAAGGGAGCAAACTAGATTAATTCCAACACCTGCTGGAATAAAGTTTGATGATGGAACAATGGTTGTCAATTACCTATAATTTTTACTGTTACAGTCATTGTAAAACTTTATTTCTCCTTAAACGAAAGCGTTTAATTTGTTCGGGAAAACTAGGAAGCTAAAACATTGAAGAGATGTAATTAATTATTTCACGTGTGAAGTAATTACTGATGTGTTGTACGCGTGTCGCGCGTTGCAGCCGCCACGTCACTGTGTTGTTGTGCAGAAGCGGCGCAGGCGGCCATGACGGTCGGCGTGGCGAACGTGCTGTGCGACGAGCGCCCCGCCCCCCTGGCGTGGCCGGCCCCGCCCCCAGCCGCGCCGCCCGCGCCCCTCTGGCCCTACCCCGGTGAGTCACCTCCTACTGATATCTGCGACCCTGGTAGCTACGCGCCAACTGCATTGCGAGACCGCCGTTTCAGCGACATCGGACCCCGGCCAGAAATGAAAATTTAACACAGGCGCACTAATTCCTAAACCGGTATATCAGTCCCTTTCTTTTTTCTGAAACTAAAAAGAGATACAAAATAGGTCTAAGGAAAAAGGCGCCTAATTCTGAATGAGAATGCCGTCCGTTTAGATATACCACCTCTTCAGTCATGTTGCTTTGGTAGCAGCATTGCAACTGTACTCGTCCGGTCAATAGTCGTCTTTGACCGGTTTCGGTTAACCAACCGAGTGATGTGGCTGCTTGCTCCTCTGGATCGCGTGAATAACGACGTCTATTAAAATCGGTCGGGTTTTATAATGACGGCAGATTCGCGCGTGGCTACTTTGGCGATCTTTATTTTTTGTTATACTTAGTTTATTTTAATTTTTGGGGTTTCTTTTAGCTTGTGCATTAATTTTTTTTTTATATTTAGTAATTCAGTCTGAATCCAGCCGTAATTTGGCTAGGCTTCGGCTACCTTAACAAAAACACCAAAAGAAAAGTCCATCGTTTTTAAAGCAACAAAATTCCAGCTTGGCCTAATCTTGCTTATTATTAATATGTCCTAATATTATTTATTGAGTAATTATTTACCTCAGACTGCTAAGTTTTAAAATCCAATATTCTTGTTATAATTGAGCAATCAAATTCATAGTACTTAGGTACATGCCAAAAAATCTTAGTGCTTGTTTGTTAATGTTCCTAGTATACCTAATTTAGGAAGGTTAGGTACCTATTTAGGCTAAGCAAATTCGAGCTCATGAACCCAAAATGAACATTTCAAACACTCTTCAAATCAATCAAACAAAAACCATTTTTTTGCCCTTTTCATGAACTCGCAAACAGTTTTTGCCATAACTTGTGCGGAACCACGCGTAAACTGCACAAACAGCCGCTCGTAACCCGATCGCGTTTATAACGTCGATCGGGCCACATCGGCTCTTTTCACTGCGACCGAAGTTGTTTTATCTTTCTTTTTTCATCATTAGGTATAAATTAATGAAATCCCTTTGCCATTAAAACGATGGCGTTGAGTTTCGCACTCACCTGTACTGATTGTACTGCTGAATGAATGGGCCGAAGGTATGCTCCACGACAAAAGTTAATTGCTGAATGTGACGAAATACGATC
Organism: Mamestra brassicae; assembly: GCA_905163435.1. NCBI lineage: Eukaryota > Metazoa > Arthropoda > Insecta > Lepidoptera > Noctuidae > Mamestra > Mamestra brassicae. Next base: position 18,456,673 of record LR990997.1, on the reverse strand, counting down.
GAGTTGAATGAATTTCGTTGGAATGTGGTTTCTAATTGCACAACTCACAAGCTTAGTAGTAGCTTGTTGTATAGTTTTGTTGTCCTGGTACCTATCGTTCTTGGAATATAAAGGTGGCTTAGAAATTTAGGATAGTTGAAAGGTTTGCCATTATAAATAATATGATTCAGAGGGGCTGGTAGCTAAACGACTGCTGCACTGGTCGATCTTCAGGGTTAAGCAATACGTGCCTAGGTCGGTCTGTGGATGCGTAACAATCTAAATTAACAAGATTGTAACATACCATACCGACATTCGTGTTCTGTCGTGTCTGAGAGCGTCACTTGTAGATCTTTGACAGTCGTTAGAGGCAGGAAATTTGAATCCAAATTTGTCAAGGGGTCCAACATATTTCGGAAAGGGCTAGGCAGAATGAAAAAATGCATAAAAACATGTTACAGCGACACAACGAACTTGCTAAATGTGTGATTGCCGCCCTCGTAAGATAATATGATAATTCCCACGTGGAACCAGTTGAACCCTGCAATTATTCTTTAGTCACCTTTTACGATACTCAGCTGAAATATTATGTGGCATTCGTTATTCGCAGCTGAAGCCCGAGGCAAACGTACTTTGGCGATGTTTATTAAATTGGCGCTTAGACGATAAAACTTGAATGTAGTCAGTGCACTTCTTCCATGTCATCATTTTGGTAAAATTCTCAATTTCTTGCGAGCCTAGTCCATAATTTCTTTATTTTGACATTCTTACGAGTTGAATCTTTCGCAATTCAAGGATTTGCCATAAAAAATTAGGCAGTTCCTCTATGTATTTTTTTTAAATATCCTCAATTTCTTGCGAGCCTAAAACATACATATTTTGCTTTTTGTCATGGTTCTTTTACTGCCATACCTTTTCTCTTTGGTTATTAAATTGGCTCTTTGGGAAATGCGTAGCTTGGCTGTTGCTTTGCTCCCTAAAGATAAGGCAATTCCTCTGTCATCCTTTTTGTAACATCCTCAATTGCTTGCACGCCTAGTCCATAATAAGCTTTTTATCATGGTTCTTTTACTGTCGCACCTTTTCAATTGTCTGCCTTTGTACTATTTATTTCTAATGCAGATGGCAAAACACCTGTCTATTGACAACAAAGTAATTCATAGTTTTTATTACCTATAGATAAGCACTTACATATAACCTATGGCTTTATTTACATACTTAGAAGATATTATATTATTGGTATAAATTGACTAGAGAAACATCAATTCTTCACAAAATAATGATCCTTTGATGAGTTTTAACTGCACTTGGATCCAACTTAAGGTCATACGGAAATTACTCGTTGATAATAACTCGTTTTTGCACGATTTCTTACAACTGACTTGAAGCATAGGGGTAACTTTTTACGAGGATATTCTAAGCTGGATATTAAATTTTATTGCTCTATTTTATTCAATAAACCTGCATAATAACCTAACTATTTGTTGTACCTAGTCGTTATTTCATTGTTGGCCAGGCAAGGTTGCTTGAACATGGAGCGGTAGGAACCTTGGTATATCTGTGCAGAATGGATTGGTATTTATGTGTGTGAAAGTCAATTAAACCGTTGCAACAAGCACTTTTCAATTGTCAGTCAGTCAGTCAGAAGAAGCTAGTTACACTTTTCGTAACGTTGGTCTCCATGGAGATGAACAGACAAGAAACTACACGGAATAAGATTAAACTACGTGTAGGAATGATCGTTCAGCAGTGGACTCGTTAAGGATGAACTATGTTTAGCGTAACGATTATGTTTTTGTGGAAGATTTCGAAGGAAAATATTCCTATTAGATACCGTTTCATCATAATGTTGTAAATTCGTCTGCTCTCAATGATTGTTGAATTGTCAAAATGAAAGGTTCACTGATAACGATAGGAACCGATCACAGACTTGTTTGATAATACAATTACCTATGGCTGCGATTGTCAGGGCTCTATCTCACTAGGACTCCATGGTGGCGGCCACCGGTGGCACCACCAACATTATGTACCTAAGCAGTGTGTTGCCACCAGCGGGAGATTCGGTTGCCTACAATAAATTTGTTGTGCAACCAAGCTGATACCAGGTGAGGTACCCTTTATACAACTGCAGGTACGTTATGTTGGTGGCGCGACCGGTGGCCGCCATCATGGTGTCCTAGTGAGATAGGGCCCATATCCCTTACCTAAGTACCTACCTAATGGGTATACCTAGGTAGTACCTACCTAATTTTGTCAGGGTTACCTACCGAAACTTATGTATTCCAACTAGACTCCAGCTCAAGTCATCGAATTGCCTTAGGTACAGTTAGGTACCTAAATCGTATTATTTATTGACATAAATCGAGAGCTTTTTTCCATTGTTAAGGCGGCTTAGTGGAGCCTGTGGAAGTCTTTTAAATTTACTTGTAATATCGATGGGCTTTGGGCATATTTAACGCGTTAGGTATTGCCTATCTGCTATATGTAATGGTTACCTAAGTATAAAGGTTCTTCAGGGCTAAGACCGAGGTCTAATATAATTTATAAATATCTTGTACAATGGTACAATTGCATTGCAAATGAACACGATAACTCAAAGTTAACCATAGCCGGCAGCAGTAGGTAGTCCGGTTATCGGCTTATAAACTAGGTAGGTAAGTTAATGGATACCTAATAGAGAAATATTTCCCACAGACATTTGAATAGATTCATATTAATGTCTCCGGTTTGATTAATTTTCTTGTCGCTTGGTATCGCATGGTCAAAGTAAAGAGACCTTAAATAGGTACTTAGGTAGGAATTAGGGCCACAGACTAGATTAAATTGATAAATGTTTAAAAATAATTGTTATTTGTAAGCATGAAAGTATGGAAACTGAATAGGAACCACGTATAGCGAATATTCCTGTTGGCAGTAGGCAGGTATATTTCCCATGTTATCAGGAAAGTGTATTAAACGATAATTTTAAGTATCTAAAGCAATCTGAAAAGCAGTAAAACTAAGATACCTTCCTTTATTAATTTGCCGACAAACCAGTTTAGACTCTCAATTCATAAAAATAAAATGTAACAGCTCTTAAAAAAAAAGATTAAACCACAAACCAGTTCTTAACAAACCACTTAAAAATTATGAACGCGTAAATAAAACTAATACTCGCGATACAGTAATCACCAAATATTTCTCATATGTTGACCATTTTGGATAAATTACGTCATGCGTCTTAAGTCGAGGTAAAAACTGTATCGTCCGGATCCATCGCTCACATCCATCCGCTAAATCGTTCACCACGAACGGAACTCTGTCACTTCCACGCCATAAATTATAACACCAATAAAAAAACATAAAAACTCATTTATCGATAAAACCGGAGTCGACTTACGTGCAGCCCTAACGTTTATCGCTCCGCCCACAAGACTCCGCCTCTTTGACGTCTCGGCCAATAAGAAGCCGTCGCACCTCCAAAGGCAGTGCTTCATCTTCGCCGCCTCGATCTTTTTAGTGTTGTGAATGACTTTTTTGCATTTATGTTTTTCTGGTAATGGCAAGTCGTGCGGTAATGGCGAGTGTTGCGCGTCTCAGCGCACGCCGCGCGCGACACCTCACGCGACGCTGAAGAAACAACGCTACAATGATTGATGGCACCTTAATTGGTGGTTTTGATACATATCTGATAAGGAAATTATTATTTAGTAGGTGCGCGATAACTTACGTAAACAGGAAAACGAAATTATATTTCTATAGTTATTAAGTGCAATCAACTCATGATTGCCTTTCCTCATATGTACCTAGACCTAGAAGACCTAGGTAAGTTTTTCGCGCTGATCTACAACACAAGCGCGAAAAACTACCAAAGCGAGCAAACGAGCAGTCATTGCTTGAATTCAATCAATCAATGTTCTCTGTGTACACTTATTGCTAGACCCAGTGATCGCCTGTTGATTTCTATGACTTTGATGAATAAGTATTCGCCTAGTTGGAATTGATAAACTAAACCTAACAAATGATTGACACCTGCTGTAGATAGGCAGGATCGCATTGATTTATTTCCTTCCTGGATTCAAGATATCTCTATGAATCTGTCACCGGTTGATTGCAAACACCGTAGGCACTTTAGCGTATAAAATATTTCAATCGAATGTTGGTGACTTTTACCTTAATCGCATCACCAAACTTTTTATGATATTACGAAGGATATTGAAGAAAATCCCTAATCCGAAATAACTACCAGTCCTGAATGTTTGAAAAATTTGAGTGCTTGATAACATTAGTAAACGACGCCGTTGACGCTAATTCTGAAAGAAAACAATAGGTTACCTACTCAGGAGGTACTTATAGCTAGGTACTTCGTCTAGGTGCCTACATAGACTACCAGAGTCTAGTAAGAAAGAAATGTTAAGGGGATGATTAAAGAACTGTGTGATGCTTCTTCATACTTAGTTTGGTTAATTACTCGACACGGAGTAAGTAATGAAGATGGAGCGGTCACTGCGACTATAAACAAACACTTAGGGCAACACTACTAATAGTCGACCATCGGATTTAGGCCATAGATAGGTACAGTGTCTCCGATTGTGAAATGTAACCAGAAGGCCGTTCCCGCATTTTTAAGGAAATTGCGCGAATAGGTAATCTTTGCTTCAATCTGATAAAAATGATCTTGTCTTTTTTAATATTTTTTTTTAAATTTACGTTTTTGACATGGATTGTTGGCGAGATGAAAAACAGGTACCTAGGTTACGTTATTAACCTTCAGGTCCTGGTAAGTAAACCTATAGTTATATGAAAACTTACACAAAACGCCCGATGACGAGAAAACTGGGTAGATATGAGAAATATTCCTCTTGGTTTTTGTACGCTCGAATTTGCTCGATACCTACCTAGTTCTAGAGATAGGTGAGCTAGCTAGTTATTTGCCCACATTGGTACGAGTATCTACGTAGGTATTATAATGGAACATCGTCATTTATGTAACAATAAACAAATAAATAAAATAATAGTAGATAGTTTGTGATTTAATGTGTGACATCCTAATTGGTGCTGCACCATTTTAAAGAAAGTAGGTTGTTGAGTCTCGCATCCATGGGCTATCCGTGACCCTCACCAGGTCATGGGTCCACCTCGTGGGAGGCCTTCCAACGCTACGTCTTCCGGTACGAGATCGCCACTCCAGAATTTTTTGGTCCCATCGACCATGTGTTCTGCGAGCAATGTGCCCTGCCCACTGCTACAGGACCGGTTGTTGTGGCTTGGGGGAAGCCTATGTCCAGCAGTGGACGTCTTTCGGCTGATATGATGGATGATGAGGTTGTTTAGTATGTCCAATGACTCCAAATCGTTATTTAAGTTTTCCTACTAACGTCACGTTTCGAAAGCGCTACATCATTGGTTTCGTTCTACACAAACCACATATTCGTCTCAATGTAGTAATCTTCCCGACTCTATAATCATGCCTAAGTGTAAAATCACGTCTTTAATAAGAAGGCTGGGCCCAGTATACAACAGATCCTCCAGGCAACCACGCATCCCACCGCTTGAGCTGGTCATTGCGTACATTGAAATTAAATGGTTTTAGAATGGTTGCCTGGCCTGTGTACTGTAATTTTTGAGGCGTTCAATCTAATAATAGATAGTTTCGAACGTGTTTCGTCTGTAGTTTTGAAACTATGTTTTTGTAGTAAAAAGCTCTTTTAACCAACAAAAAAATGGGATTTGATTTAAAAAGGGCGTCACACTAATAAAGACCTATCTAGTTACCTTAGTATCTATCTACCTGCCTATGTTAGGTAGATATCTAAATATGTATATTGGTTATCTGTAAATATACAACAACAAAAAACTTAATCTTATCTTATCTTTGTTTTCTTTAAAAACATCTCGACCACATAATTGCTCAAATGCTCGCCTTCAAGTGACATTGTGGTCAAACGTGGGCCTATCAATAATAATAATAAAAAAACTTAATTTGACCATGTTAAAGTGTCCCAATTTCAAAACCCAAAAAACTGACTAGACTTTAACCGATCTACATTATTTCACCGAAGCGCCGCCCGGAAAAAAATATTTCACATCGTAAATATCCGAAACTATTTCACATTCAACGCATCACTCAATTTAAACTAAATCAAACGATACGTACTTAAAAAACCGGCCGTTTAACAGAAACGTTTAAAATTAAAGCGATGCTAATGCTTTCGTTCTGTCTCCTTTTAATTCCTGCATTCCTAGTACCCGCATTCACCATCTCTTTCGTCCTCGGCAGGGATGTGAAAAGAATAATGGATTAATTGGAACAGTAAAACGCAAGTCATTAAGATGTGTTTCGACGCAGAGCGAGGCTTTTCAAAATGAATTTTAAGCAATCAATGGGATTTTTTTGATGCTTGTTTTTTTATTGATCGGTTTACGTTTCGATTTTGGGATTTTTATTGCTGTTAGTATGGACGGCATGGCATGCTGGAGTTAATGTGAATAAAAATCCACAATGAGCTATGACGCCTTATTTATTTTGACTAAAGACAACCTATTTCTTGTGCCACGTTTGGTGTATCACCAAACAAATAAATTTTACATTTTTTAAGCTTTTATTACAGGTGTACTTAATTGTTATTCATTATAAAATTTTAATTACTGTTTTATAACTCCTGCGTTTATTCCGTAATTCATTACCTATGATAGGTACCTACCTGTAGAACGATATGTAGTTAAGTATGTATGGTACTCAGTGAGGTAAATAAACATTAAGGGTCCTACACATTTTATGCAAATAGCTGTATAATTTATGAATATGAATGAAGTAACGATGAAAAATATTAATTACCTCCATATAGATTAGTTGCATAGATAGGCAAAGTGTCAAAGACAGAATAATGCCTGCTTGAAGTTACTCAAATTAAAAGGGCGTCATATTCATAACACCGGCTTATTAATCGTTGTTCAATTTATTTTTCCCTATATTAAACCGCCATTGAAAACACAACATTAAGAGTAATTTCCCACCGAAAACATTAACATTCCTGCTCGTCTCCGGAAGCGCGACCGCTGAATATTAAGCGACCGGCTCGTATGCCGTTTTGTGACTAAGTGATGAGCCGCACACACGGACTACTAAATAAACTAATGGAGTATCGATATGCGGACAAATGTAAGCCTTTTGCAGATACCGCGTATTGTGTGTATCTGGCCGTAAACATGGTAACGAGTTTCATTCTCTATTGGCACTCCATTCATTCACTACTCCGTGGTCTTCGTCATTAATACAGCGTAGATGTCTGTACTCGTCTGATTGTTATGTTGCCTTGGTATAAATCTATACATATAATAAAATTGTAGACTTGTCGTGTCTGTACATTGAATATGTTTGCATTAAAATAACTGAGAAACGTTAGGAAAATGACATGGAATTCAAAAACGCAATTTTTGAAATTTTTGTCTGTTTTTCTAAATGTTTGTGGACGGCATCACGCAAAATTCACTGATTGGATTAGAAATCTAAGTACCTACTTAAAATATACAGTGGTATCCCGAGTTATATTTTGCGTGTATTTCATCGAAATCGATCTACAAAATCAAAAGCTATTGAATTTCTAAGTTTAGTAAGTAAGTTTAGTAAGTAATTTCATTGAGTGCCAAGTATTTTTTACGTGATACATGCAGAAGCATGCATCACCTAAAAATTACCAATATATGTATAAGTTTAATACATCAGAAATTTGCGTTGCTCTGAGTAGGTACCCTTTAGTTTTTGTTTCGTCGCATACGTTTCCCTCTATATAAAGATATGAATTAAAAATGTTCTAGAAGAAAATAGTTATTGTTTTCATTACGGGAAGCAGCGCTATCTATTTAAAAAAAAAATACATGTAAATATCACCAAAACTTATTGTTGAGTTATTTGTGAATTTTTAATAGGTAGTAAAATGAATATTAAAATGTTCGTACATTTTAATATTATCTTATCATTATTATCGTTACATATGGGCTTCTTATTTAACGTCTCCCCCTGCCAAATATTGACAGTGGATAGATGGCGTTGTAATGATGATGCGTTTTTCTGAATAGCGGTGTTAAGATTTTCAGAGGGAGAATGACTCTCACACGATTTAAGTTTATTGAATGGTTCGTTAGAGCTCGAACTCATAGAATTCTTTTAAGTCTCTCTTAAGATTTTGAGTCTGATTTCGCAAAAATCTCTGATTTGCTCCGGTTCATTCGATTATTTCAGCTTAATCGTAGGTATCTGTCGGTCTTGAACATTTCTATTTCTTGCAAAGTATCGGATGGTTGACTTGCGTATCAGGATTGTAGGGTTCCGTACCAAAGGTGCTAACAGGACCTTCCTACTGATTATCCGCGATCGATTCTGATTCGTGTATGGTATCAGACAAGTCGACTTTTAGGGTTGCGTACCAAGGTTGCTGATGGTACCCTATCACCCTATTACTAAGCAGACGGACAGCGAATGTCTGTCTGACTTTCGGTTATTCATTAAGGTTACGAACATCCGTAAGAAACGGAACCCTTATAGAATCACTCGGGTATCTGTCTGTCTGTCAGTCGCGCTGCCTGTCTGGCCGTCTGTCACAACAAATTTTCTCCGAATCTACTCGACCGATTCTGTTGAAATTTGGTACACATAATTATGAACTTCTGTGTCCCAAACACGGACGCGTTATGTAAATAAATACATTTTCAGTATGGGTGTCACATTTGGGGGATAAACTAGAAAATAATAAAACAAAGATTTTTAAGCTGTACCCTGTGACATATCAATCATCAAATAAATAGGCTTATTGGGAGGGTTTTAAATATATGTGTTTTCTCATTTTAAAATAAATAGTTTTGAAGTTATTCAAGAAATTACACGAAAAATTACCATTCCCCATTCCATTATCTCCGAAATCACTGTGCCTAAAATTAAAAAAAATCAGTTAATAGTTCTTTACCTAAAGATTACAGGAAAACCTATAAGCAGTATATGGTGTTAAATAACATTTAACAAAAAAGAAATTGTTCGGAACCCTTTGCACGCGAGTCCGACTCGCACTTGGCTAGTTTTTTTAATTTATGTCTCGCTATATGCCTAAATGGTTTATTTGAAATAAATATTTTAAATCTTGAATCTACCCTAAGGTACTCTTGGGATATAAGCAGCTTATGTGCTATTCCGGACTATAATCTATCTTTGTGCGAAATTTCATCCAGATCTGTTAAGCCGAACTGACGTGATTGAGTAACAAATGTCCATCCTTGATGGATGGACATTTGTTACTCAACTTTCGCATTTATAACAGTAGTAAGAAGTAAGATAATAAAGACTGGGATAGATCTAAGCCCACGCGGACGTCGGCCGTCGCGGGCACAGCTAGCAGAGAAAATAAATGGTGAAACAGTGACTTAAATTTCGAAATCAAGGCCAATCCCCAATTAAGTCCATAGTCTATACATTTAGGTGTATTTTTTCCGTTAAGAATTCAAATGTCTTACTCAAAATCAATACTGTTTCCAGCTCAAGTCTCAATGGAAAGCATGATGGTTGGCGGTGTCGGCGGCGTCGGCGTCGGCTCTGTCGGCGGCGGTATGTCGGGCGGCTTCCAGCTGGTGCGCGAGCCCACGTCGGGCGCGCTGCTGCTGCTGCCCGCCCCGCCCGACTTGCCCCACGCGGTCGTCTGGGGTGGCATGCCCTACCAGTCAGCACCGCTGCTCCTCCCGCAAGCGCCACACCCCTCACACCACTTACAACTGCTACCAGGCGACCTCCTCGCCAGTACAGCAACCTTACAACATACTCACACGCATTCTACGCGCTTGGTAACTCTAGCGCCTGCGCCTCAACCGCAACCCCACCCAGCGCACACAGCTGACAAAAGAAAACCAATAATGCAGCCGCTCATCACGCCACATTTAATTAAAATTGAACCAGAACCACAGCATGAGAAACCGCAGGCGACTTATGCTCCAGAGCCGGTTCAACAGCCGATGATCACAACGCACTTGTACTACCAGCCTGATTACTCAGAGCAGGCATGCCGAAGTCAAGCGACGTCACCAGCTGCCCCACCGACCCCGCCTCCTGAAGCTCCTGAGCTCCCTGCACACAGAGACGCGTCCAACCAAACTGATCACATCGATGAGGACGATGAATCACCGAATCACGCGGATGAAGATGAAAGGGACGTAGCATGTGTTGGTGTCGCACACTACCCTGAAGACAATATGATGCAAAATCACACGCAATTATTACAACATCCGCCTATTGATCATGGTGAAGAATCTTCTTCAGAAGGCCTACCGAATGTCGGACCGGTAGAAAAATCAATAGATTCAATAGAAAGGGATGATGGTTTAGACAACTCAAGTAGCAATGCTTCTAATGATCTGGTAATAGATACAGCGAGAACGACGCCAGTCCCACATCCTCCCCAAAACACCAGACCACCAGTAGATGTGAGTGGTTTGGAACTTCTCTCGAACAGTATTGAGCAGTTCGAACGCACTACACCAGGAACTAGTATGCCAACGTTAGATTCGGTACCATTGACCGTAGATACGAGAACACCGACTAAATTAAATATTTTAATAAAGACATCACCCAAATCACCAACGAGAACTGAAGTTGAGCCCCACAGGCGGTTCGAGTTTCCTCCGACAGATCCCACAACCAGTGAACAAGGCAAACCTTCCCTTGACGGCTTAGGCTTATTATGTGCCCTAGCAGAACAGAGGTTTATGGAGGAAGTAGTAGAAAATCCCCCAGCTAATATGCCAATTTCTTCCCGTCCCTTCATTAAAAGTGAACCCTTATTAAGTCCCACCGACAGAAGTCGCTCAGCAGATTCTTCTATAAATAAAAAAGACAGACACAGACATAGAGACGGTGATTCAAGTGGCGAAAGGCGAAAAATAAGAAGTCGTGACCGAGAAGAAAGGTTACGACACAAACTGGAAAAAATGCGTCGACACAAGCGAGATAGAGAAAGGGACGAAGGAAGAAGCAGTGGAGGTGAATTGGAGACAAGTTTGAGACGAGTCACGGCTTGCTCTTGTAATTCTGTGACGTGTACGCACAACACTAATGTGAGATCAGCTCATGCGCTCGCCAGTGCGATTGAAAAAGACATGCGTGAGAGACTACTAGCACTGGAAAGACAGTTTGATGAGAGGAAAGCTCAGCTGAAAGCGTTAAATCCGCCTTTACCAGCATCATCACCATCTCCGGCACCATCCACTCCAGCATTGTCGCCTGATTCAGACAGAGGATCTTCCAAGAAACGTAAAGTTGGAAGACCAAGAAAGGTGTCAAGTCCAGACTCCACCGAGACAATAGTAGCGAAAAAGCCAAAATCCAAGAGTAGTCTTGTTGGGTTTCTTTTGGCAAAGGGCAAGCTCAAAGGTGGCATATTGTGTACGAGAGGAGAGCCTTCCAGGGAGGAAGTCAACCGGACAAGCAAAGTGCGTCCCAAGTTGAAAGCTGAACCCATAATGAAGGCGTGTTCTGACCCGGAGGAAGCCGAATGGGCACTTAACCGGTCAGCGAGCTCGTCAATGGAGAGTCTCAACGAAGTCCGACAGAAGAATAGAGAGAAAGTCGACCGTTTAGCTCGGAAACATTCGCGGGATGACATACCAGAGCTAGAGTTGGCGCTACGACGTGCTAGTGCGTCAAGTGATAGTGACAAAGAGAGGAAGCGTGCGAAAAAGAGACGAAAGAGTCAAAAATCAAAAGAGAGGACTGAAGAGGAAGCAAAAGTAACGCCTGCAGAGCCGCCGGTGCCACCCCCGGTATCAAAGTGTACTTTAACGGAAGACAAAGTGGATCAGTCGCCTCGTGTACTTACTGCGATGGGAGGGTTGTTCTACGCAGGCAAATTGAGCGCTGTGACCGCACCCGACGTGTATGCCATCACTCTTGATGGAGAACGAGGAAACAAACCTCATATTATGTCCAGAGAAGAAACTTTGAGAGATGCTGTAAGTTTTCCTAACCTAAGATATTATAATATAATTAAAAATTACATTATAATGTTCAAATTCATTCTAATCGCTGTTTCACTCTTTTCAGATTTTGGAAGTAAGCCCGACGTCAGTAGCAGAACTACCGTCTGGTACGAGAGTGTGCGCGTATTGGTCGCAACAGTACCGATGCCTGTACCCTGGCACCGTGGCAGTTTCGTCTCCAGACCCTCACGATGACAAATTTGTCGCCGTGGAGTTTGATGACGGAGACTCAGGCAGAATAGCTATCGAGGACATAAGGTTCTTGGAACCAAACTACCCTGTTGTAGGTCAGTAATGAATCTACATCCTGAAATTTATATCGCCCTAGTACTTTAAGTTCTATCTTCTAAATTTTATCTTCTTTATTTTTCAGAATATGAAAACCCGTTGTTCACTCTTGGTAAAAGAAGAAGAAATACCAGTGTTAGCGGTGTAAGCACAGAAGAGAAGAAAGTCGCAGGTGTTTCTTTGGTATCTCTTGCGGCGAGTACAAGTACTGAAGTTAAACCACCGGCAGTAGAACCGGTGGCCGCGGCTCCAAAAGAAGATGATGACCGAAAAGACAGAAAGAAACTTAAAAAGCATCGAAAAGACAAAATAAAGCGTCATTCTAGTGAGGATGATCCCAACTCAGTAGAATACGTAAAGAAGAAAAAGAAGAAACATAAATGTTGCGAAGAACACTGCAAACACAGGAGACATCATAAGAAACACCACAGGAAACACAGGAAAAGGCATCACTCGAGTTGCAAGGAACATTCTAGTTCATCTGGTGACGATCAACAGAGGGTCAAGTCTTCTTCAGACTACATTGACTCGAACAAATCTAATGAAGACTCCTTGGACTCTAACGACAGACTCTCCACTTTAATCGCAGTGGAGAAGTCCCCAGAAGACAAAATGAAGACTGTGATAAAGAAAGCGGTGTTGTCCAAGAAGAGTTTGGTCAAAACCGCCGTTTTGGACTTTAGCAATTTGGGTAAAGTTACGAAGAAAGAAGAAGACAGTAAAGACAATTTGAAGGATAGTGGAATAGGATTAGAAGACGAGGCAGCTACTGCTTCTACGAGTGACACTAAAAAGGTACGTGAAACTAAAAATATTCTTAGTAATTACTATGTCATATTATGTTCGAACTGCTTTAAGATTTAAAATTATTTTAACATTTTTTTTAAACGTTTTGTTATGAGGGAGGTTGTTAGGTATAAGAAATAGACGACTGGAGGGAAATCTGTACTAACAAACTTTTCTTTCGATAAGATTAATAGGTTTATATTAATGGGGTTATTTTTAACTGTGATGCTTCCTCATACTCAGTTAGATCGATTGCTTTGTTCAGTATTTTGTGAAGAGTATTGTGCAGTCTAGACGTGAACAAGGCCTGATGGTCTGATGGCATTCCAGCGAGTTTGTTAAGGCAGTGTGCTCCTGAACTGTCTCCTGTGTTTACACGCTTGTTCCGCATCTCTCTTGAAATAAGAACGGTGCTAAAATCCTGGAAGGGCGTACGTGCAGACCCTGCTCATTACCGTCCGATCGCCATTACCTCCATTTTGTGCAAGATTATGGAAAGGGTATTGAGTCTCCTCAGTGACCGTCAAAATGGCTTTCACCGGGGACGGTCAACTGGCGATCCATTGACCATTGAGTACAAAGCCCAAACTGCGGCCAAAAAGCTGGACACTCTAAATAAAGTGAAGCAATACTTCACGCCTGGACAGCTTTTAACCCTTTAAAAAGAACAAGTCCAATCCTGCATGGAGTATAGTAGCCGCCTTTGGGATGGCTCAGCTAAAATCCAACTTGCCGCGCTTGACCGGTGGAATACAGAGCTAAGAGGCTCATTGGCGACGTAAAACTGGTAGATGCCAAGCTTCACAACTTGCCTCATCGCCGCAAGGTTGCTTGCCTGGCGGTCTTCTACAGATTGTACCATCCCTACCTTGTTGCTATTTCACCAATTCACACTAAGCGTTTCCAAACGTCTTTTATAATGCGCACTGCAAAGGAGTGGAACTCCCTACCTATTTCTGTATTTCCGAACGCATACAACCCTAAGCTCTTCAAAGAGAGTGAACAGGCTTCTTCTGGGTAAGCTCGCTCCATCGTCGACTTTGTCTTTGTCATCTTTGACCGAGACTAGAGTAAAGAGCAAACCCACATAAAAAAAAATGTGAAGACTGGGGAAAAGCAATGAATGTATATTTTATTGTGTAACCGGCCTAAATTCGTCAATTATAAATAATTCATTGTTTCTTCCGAGGTGTCATCGTATTCAGACAGTGTTCTTCACTCTAAACAACAGTTTTCTTGTTAGCATCATCATGTAACAACCTATCCCTTTCTCTCATCAGAAGGTGAAGCGCCGCACGGTGTCGTCCACGTCGTCAGACGGTGGCGGCGGCGGCGTCAGCAAGATGGCCGCCTTCCTGCCCGGCGGCGCGCTGTGGCGCTGGCACGGCGCCGCCTACCGCCGCACCGCGCGCCCGCGGCACCGCAAGCTGTTCTACCGCGCCATCCAGAGGGGCGAGGAGGTCTTGAATGTAAGTACTGAACCAGACTCCAGACCGATGAGGTCGAAAGTGTGTGCGATTGGACGGCGTGTTGGTTTGGGTGTAAAGGTTTAAAGACCAAATAATACTATGTCCGAACTGGAAATCAAATGATCAAGTCCAACGACATTCATAGACGCTCAAGTATTGACGATAGACAATTGATCAGGCTCTTGCTATGATACTGAAGAGTTTGTTGCACTTCTTCGGTCCTGCTTAAATAAGAGTATTATCGTTTAGTGTTGACCATAAAAAGTGTAGATACTCAGGCTTTCAATGAGCGATACTTCATTTGTGAATTGTGACCTAACCCCATCCGAATACTAAGTCTATTTACGGATAGTCCTTTCTTAACATATTGTTTGTGATGTTTCCAGGTTGGCGACGCAGCGGTATTCCTGTCGACGGGGCGGCCGGACCGGCCCTACATCGGGCGCATCGTGGCGCTGTGGGAGGCGCGCGGCGCCATGGCCGTGCGCGTCAAGTGGTTCTACCACCCCGAGGAGACCGTGGGCTGCGCCGACCAGCTGCACTACCCGGTATGTAGCGCATCCGAGATTTTGCTTTGAGAAAATAATTAATCTATGTAGAAAGCAAAAAGTTATAACAACACCTTTTCCGTCTTCCAGGGTGGCCTCTTTGAATCTCCACACACGGACGAGAACGACGTCCAAACAATATCACACAAATGCGAGGTGTTGCCACTCGCGCAGTACAAGGAGCGCATGGGCGACGACCCGGTCAAGTACAGCACAGTCTACGATAATAATGACGTATACTATCTAGCAGGAAACTACGACCCGACGCCACAAACCTTGCGAATGGAACCAGACATACCGTTCGTGAACAAAACGACCTCCTAAGCGAAACTGTCACCCTAGTACTTTGACATCGACGTCATTGTAATCGAGTGAAGGAAAAATTTTATAAAAGTTGCAAGTTTGATTTTACAGAGTGCAATAACGATCTTGATCGTTGATTTTTTTATTTTCTTAAGTCGCAGTACAGTCACTGTATCGTGGCGCCGTAATTAAAAAGTACACAGTTTTATCTATCTTGGTGTTAGCGTGTTAAAATAGATTTTTGCAATATTAATGTGTTTCTTCCATTTACTGATCGTAGCTTGGAGATTCACCTATACAGGTCCTTAAAGTACAATGTAGATTTTTGAGGCTCAAATTGTGGCAATTTTTTCACATTCACCCGTCCTTAGGAGACGACTTATATTGACGTAATAAAACTCGAATTATCTTAAAAAGTTACCCTCGTTACGTTATATTTAGTGGTATCCAAGTGGAATGTTGAATGATTCTGGTTTGTGGGCCGAGTGCGAGGCGGAACTGATCTGTGCAAGTTGTTGAGCTGTTGGTCGACTGGCGACCGAAGGTGAACATGTGATTTTATTTTTTATACGTGTAACGCTGTAATCTCAGTGTATAAATGTATTTTTCATGTATATTATTCAATTAGATTTTATGTATACGTAGTTTTCCTTGGTATAAATGTCTATTATCTTAAAATGCAATACTTTTTCAGCTAGTCCCCTTTTATTCAAAATTTACCAGTGATTAACATTAGTCTTGTTTTGGATAATTTCGGAGAAATAAAAATGTCTTTCGTGAGGTTCTTGGAGCTGTTTGTTATATTATTGTTTTTATCAATGATTTTTATATTTTTCTTGGTTGATAATTTTATGTTAATTGAAGTATACTTTTATATCGAAATGGTGCTAGACGCTTGATGCTACTCGTTTACGTTTCGCCGTAGTAATTTAAGATTGTATATAAATAAGTTTGGATCTAGTTGGTATGTGTAACTTTACGGTTCGTTCTGAATTTTCATTTCATCTGCTTGTACTCCTAAACGTTGCCATTTTTACTGTAAAATCTACTTTTATATATATTTTTAATTAGTTTATAACTATATTATTTCGACAGGGTATGATTGAGCCCTTCTTTTGATCCTTTTATTCATATCTTGAAGTTTAAGGGACTGAAAAGACAGGGATGTAGGTAGGTCGACCAAGGGTAGGACTGTAGGGTAGGTTTTGTACGAGAGGCCAGGAAGGTTTATAAGAAAATGTTGCAAATGATTCAGCTGTTACAGTCGCAATGTTAGAATGTTGTAATATTGTTATACAAACTTAACAACAAGGGAATGTTATTATCGAAGAAAGTGGCCAAATGAGTGTAAGTTGGCAGTTAATTAAGATTGAAATAATCAAGTCTCCAATTTATTTTAATTAAAAACACAATTTAATATTATTTGGCGTGCGTCGTACTTTCGTTAACGAATAAATAGCTTTAGAAGTAAGTTTTGTTGTAAGATTTAAGTTAATTGCTTTATAATTTTGCATACTGACAAAAAACATATATTGGTGACAAAAATTGAGACAAATATATTAGAGAAACAAAAGTGCGAATTTCGGTAACAATATTGAAAAATGTGGTATTTTTATATTAAACGTAAAAGTAACATTTTTATTTTTAAACTTAAAGTATGTGAAGCGAAGTTATTATTACAATAAGTACAAACTTGTTGATGAATGATATTTGGCTCGGCCCAGTGTACGTATACTAACACTGGTTTAATTCATTAAAAGTTAAAACAGTCTTAGAAGCAATAACCGGACGATATATTGCAAGGTACAATATAAGACTGTTGTAAATTTTATGAATTATTCCTATCAATCTTAGCGTGTAATAGAATGGGGAAAGCCATAAAAATATTAGAATTAAAGATTAATAATATATCAGCATTGATAATATAAAGATTATAAATACGCTTAAATAAAATATTTTTGGCTGAATTTGGTGTTTTATTGAAACTACACACTTTAACCGTACCAGACTTTATTGTACTTATAAAATGGTTGTTAATACATATCTGATTTAATCAAATTAAATAACTTAAAATACACAAAACCATTATCCGCAAAAATAACATGTACCTCATCAACTCATTCTGTGTTTTTTTTTCTTTACTTACCAGACCGTTATACTTATTGAAAAAGATAAAATCTAACGTAAATTATGGGCTAACACTAACTTATGAGCTACACTTAGATTCTCAGTTAGGTTCAACAAATAACCTCCCTCTTGCCATTACTGATGATTTCATAGGTATTATCATCAATGATCTTGTACACATCCTGTCGATAGTGCTTCAGGTTGTGTAGGAACCGTATCGAGCTCTCATCACGGATTTTCGTCATCACTGACGGCAGGGTTTTCGTTTTTGCTTCTGTTGCTAATGAAGCGTAGTATTTTTCCTGGAACAAGTTTAAAAATAAATTAAATAAGAAGAAATTAAAGACTAAAACTAATGTGGGAGATCAGATTATCACAGCTGGAATACAAGAGAAGACTTTCGTTTGTTAGATGAATCGATATACGCCTGCTAAGAAGTCGGGCCCACCTACTGTTAATAATCGCTTGAAAATGTATCTATGCCTAATAAGAACCTACCTACGTAATTTAGTGCATAACAATCTGGTAAAACATGTAGGTACATAAAAATGCAAGGTAAAAATAAACACTGATAAACCGTCCTAAAGGAAACGATAAACATTAACAAGTTACTAGAGAGGAAGTACTCGGCAAACATGGTCAGTTAACCTATCCTTGTTTTGATTAAACTAAGGAAGACGTATCAATAGTCGCAGTGAACAATCGAGCCAAGGCAAACATTCGATAACCTCCAACTAGGTTGAACTAAAGTGCAACTGAATAAACTTTCTTGAAGTAAATGGCGAGTCAGTCAGTAGTGCGAAACAAGTGCCGATTGTATCAAGACGTGGCGCACCGACTATACTAGTTTAATTCAACATTCTGCAATCGCTTGCGGTTTCTGAGCTCCTGGTATTTATATATAATTGATTGCTGTGTATATGAAAAATAAATTGTTGTTTCTTTTGTTTTTTATTGGATTATAGGCAATATCATTCACCCTTTAACGTGGTAAGTTTTAAATCATTATTATTCATTTATTGTTGAATAAAATTGATTCTAATATTTCTATGAATAGTTTGCTATGTAAACTACTAGTAAATATCTATACCTAATCAATACAAACTCCTATTGTTAGTAAATTTGTGGGAACGGTAGAACACTTTTTGAGTAAACCTGAAATTAATCTGGTAGTGTATATTTATCTCTTCTTGTGTGAGAACTCTTATTCCTCCGTATCTAGTAGTAAGTCATGGACTGGACTTGGCATTGGGGTGCCTACATACGTAGTAGGTATCTAACTCAGTTTTAGACTAAGTAGGTTGATGAAAATACTTCTCGTTATAGTAAAAATCTAATTTAGAAACCTTGGTACAGTCCGACAGTGGGCGTGTAGGCCTTACGTAGTAAGTCACACGAAACAGTGGAAGGATGAGCCAAATGAAGAAAAAGGCCAAAGATCACAGCTTATTCAAGACATGGTGACTGCAGAGATACGACGTTTGACTGACTGCCTGACGGTCGGACCAGGACTACAGAGTAGCAGAAGAGGCTAGCTGACAATTGGTAAGCATCGGTAGGTATTATCCTTAGTAGTCCTTAAAGTAAATAGTTCAAAGCCTATGCCTTTCAACCTTTATCTTGTGACTTTTAGTAGGAAAAGGGTCACAAAATGGACTGACTTGGCGAAGGCCCTGGGAACCCAATAGATGCGGGAAACAAAAGAACATTATTGTGGCAATGCCGTTCAGCAGTGGAAGTCTGATAGCATAGTGATGACGACGAGTACCTAACAAATATATAGCTCAAGAATTGACACTGAACGTATCTAGATCTCTCGTGTTCGTTCTCGTGACAGGATAACGTTCTGTTAGTTATAAGAATAACAACTGAGAAGATGCCATCAGCAAAGCCTGTTAAGGATTCTCCAATTAGCAATAAAACGCATGTATGCATTTCGGCAATTGGAACATCTAAGTTTAGGTAGGCACTTTATAACAGAAGTAGGTACAATATCTAGCAGATGGCTAGAAAACTAAGATCTTGAGTAGACCATGGTCTAGAAAGGGGGTGGCCCCTGAGATGACCAATAGGTATGTAGAGAAATTTGCAAGCAACACTGACAAGAGCATGATGACGCTAGTTTTTAAAGTAAAGGCTGATGGAATTGTTTGATAATCTCCAGAATAAACGTTGTGAAAAAAAAAATACTGTTCGTATTTTCATTTTACCTCTAAACACTTGGTTTTAAAATACCCAATACATTTATCAGACTTCATATCAGGCTAATGGCCCACAAAGAAAATGATCTCCTGTTTACTCTAAAAGGAAACAAAATGGTTCAGGTAACTTTTATTGTTTGAGACCTAGACTAGATTAATCAAAAATAGTTACAATGACTAAAAAGTAGGTATATTTTGAAGCTAACAGGTAAGAACTATTTTACATTAGTGATTATAATATACTTATGATAATACTAGACCAGAATGATATTGATAAGAGGATAAATAAAGACAATATAGGTATTTTTAGAAGAGAATCCCTAAATAAAATATGGTTCGTCGATAGTTATAAGATTAAACCGCACCTTTAAAGTAAAACCGTTACTAAACGAAATTATGAAATTTTATAGTCGCACCTTTAAAGTAAAACCGTTACCTACTAAACGAAAATTATCATGAATTGAGGTATCAATGCCATCTATCTAAAACAGTGACTATTTTCTAATATTGGCTCCCCTATAAAATTTCATAATTTCGTTTAGTACCTAACGGTTTTACTTTAAAGGTGCGATTAACGATAAACAGAATATCTTAATAACAGATAAAATTTTCATCGTCCAAGATACAATAAACGTCGTTTCTATAGTCTGTGAGGTTGTCCAGGAATTTCTGGCTGCTGTCATTGTGCACCTTGGTGAAGACTGGCGGCAGGGGGGCCGTGCCTGACTCCTGCGCCAGCGACACGTAGTAGTCGGCCTAGATCGGATGAAGAGGTTTATAGACCAGGGACACAGGGATACTCTCGCAAACGCTTATTTTAAACGCCAAGCAAATAAAGAAGTTGACGTTGCTTCATCTTATGATAACATTACCTACATGTTCCATCCTAATTTTCTATTATGCACAATATACATAGATAGGAGATAATCATTGCAAGTCGGAAAAATAAAAATCGAATCGTGAAAATTTGATACCGGTCTTGCCAAGGGTCTGTCGTGTTTCCCAGTAACTGAGTTGAAGAGACCAGATAGACAGTCGTTCTATGTAAAATAAGTACTGGTATTCAGTTTTGCAACCGGTTAGACTGGAAACCACATAGTTGGGACAAGGTTAGGCAAATTGATTGATAGGAGATAATTTGCCGTTGTCAAAATCGACAAGGAGTACTAATTTTCTATGCCATAACTATGTACCTATAGCCTTTCCTACAATGACTATCTATTATAAGCCCTAAACCTGATTATTTGCCTTTTAGGTTTCAACTGACTAGAAGACACTACCGCACCTACGTTTTGGCCTTAGCAGACATTTTCTAGTCAAGCCAACGACCCCAAATGATTACCACACCTCTCCGGAATCGCCTTCCGCAAGCCTGTCAGTTTTATGGCGACCGACCATATAAAGGTTACATTCCCTTTCACGTGCACTCACTACGTAGTACCTAGCCAGTATTATATTACCTAGTTAGCCTCTAACCTGCACTCAGACTTCCGATGATGAAATAAGACATTTAACGACCATAAAGAAGAGTTTTAAACCTTCATACGTGTAGTAAGTTCATCGGAGGTAGTTTTTCATTTTGTGGATAGACTGCAAACGAAGTAACAAGTATGGGAAAATACCCCATTATCTCAACTTGATTTTTAGTCTGCAACTGTTTCAAATGTTCAAAGCTAAGAAATGCACCGATGGATGGATCCGTAGATAATTGTTTTGCGTCCCTATCTTAGACTAGTTCTAGAGTGTACCTAGCCCTATGGACCGCTCAAATTTGCAACATCAACGTTAGATATGAAGGAAGCATAGCCAAAGCCATAAACCCTAATTATGTGGAACTTAGAATCGTGGACCTACTTATAGAAGGTACTGCCTGGTATAGAAGGCCAAGCGAAAGTAAGGGTAGGCAACCGAGGCAACCTGCGTAACTCAAAATGAGTCAAGGTATACCTAGATAGATTCTACAGGATATAGTCTATTGTACCTACACCAAAAATAGTTACAAAAATCTTTAATTTTCATCGCACTTCATTTTCTTTTACGAGGACTCAATTCAGCTTATTCATTGAACTGAATTAGGTAGAGTGGCCTCTTTCTAGAAGGCATTAGAAACTGTTTTATTTTTCTACGCTAAATTATATAAAGGGTGAGTCCCGAAACTTTGGATCTTCCCTGATAGGTAGAAATCTACACTGTCGCTCAGTGCATGGGCTACTTCTTATATCACGATAAATTTCATGGTTCTTGTGGTACCTACAGGCCACCGGCGAAATAGCTGGTCCTTAAATAAAGTACATGTATATGGTTTTATTAAATACACATTATTTTATTGTTTACCTGATCCGGCCCCATCATATGCGCCTGACGCTTGGTGTATCCCCTGGCGGCTCGGTCTCGCTTCTCCTCTTCCCAGTGCTCGGCCATCTCCTCAGGAGTCGGCAGACTGAAGGTGCCATTTATTGAGCGCACGTAATAGCGGACCTGAGGAATTGGAGTTCAGGATTGAAAGATGGCCCCATGAGTTTCTAAACAGGTTTTGATATTAAGGACCAAGAATTATTAGGAAAGGTGGTTGCGCTGATTCTATTCGTGTTAAATTCATTAGAATTGGCAGTGTTGCCTAATCTTTTTGGTTTGGTCGGTTGCATTTTCTATAACCATCTTTTTCTCGCACAAACTCGCCGCCCTCGTCCCTCGAATCGAAACTATAATGGAAGCCATACACGTTAGGGTTTTGCATGATGGTTTTAGGATAAAACCATGTTATTAATACCATAGGTTATGCATGCACGGCTAAAAGTTTTAGCCGTGCATGCATAACCCACAGGTAAAACCGAGTTTCATAAAAAGGAAAACTGAACAGTTTTATAACATACACGCTAGGGTTTACCTGTTTGTTAAGCTTGTAAGGTTATAACCATCATGCATACCCTAGCATGTATGGCCACCTTTATGGCTGACCCTCCCGTGTGTGTGCTCACTACGCTCTCAAAAGAAAATTCAAAACTAGTGAAATTTGGTGACGAAATCGCTCAAGAAGACTGTAACGAGGATATTAAGGTATTGTGCATCCTTCCATAAGGCGCACTGTTATTTATCCTGGTGTTACTTGCAGTGCGTCACGCCACACCTTTTTGCATCAACCAAATTTCAAAGTCATTTGCATTATTTCGCTTATTCCGCGTAACCAAAAGGTTTCAAGAGTGGTCGTCATTCGAACAATGATTTTATGACATAATTTTGAAAGTCATGGAAGGCCTTCCTTCGTCATCAATCTGTATGGTTACAGAGAATTTAATGAGGTAGTACATGTATTAAGAGTTGTAACTGGGATCCTCCTCGATCTCTCGGATATCCTCGGTAATAAGGACGAACATCAGCTGGTTTATTCTGACAACAGTTCACCGTAGAAATTTAGGTGGCTTTAAGTGAACTGTCATACAATCTTGACTGCATGGATTGACTCATCACTTCATGTAAGTTTTCAGGGTGAATTTATTACAGAATATATCGGCTGGCACAACTTGTGTACGACACATTACCCACTTATAACGATTCTTTAATTGGTGGCCTTTTGGCTACAAGTGAAGCAACTCTTGGATGGTAAGGAAAAAAAGTATAAGGGACAGTATGGCATGCTAGTTTTTACCTGTAAATCGAACATGGAGAAGGCGCAGACGTAGTAGGGTACGCCGATGAAGCACATGCTGGGGTGGTTCATGTTGACGACGTGCTTGTAGAGCGGCTCCACGCAGTTGTCCTCCACCACGATGTCGCACGACTCGTGCAGGAACGGGAAGTTGTACAGGTAGCCTGAATATTAGACACGGTTAGTCAGCATAATATGGCATAAAAAGGGGTAAAAAGTTAACGATTCATCAATGATAATACTTAATCTTAAGCGAAGGTTTCGTTAAACCATTTCTTTTATTTTCAGCTTATTCTGTCCCGCTGCAGGGCAAAGGCCTCTCTTTCTTCTTTCTGTTCTTCTCGGCTATGGGCAAGTGTGGAACTGCGGACTAATCTTTTCGATAAGCTTCTAATTTGTCTCGCCATCTTCGCCTGGGTCTACCGTGATTACAAAGCCGTTAGCAAGACTAAAGTTGAGCCGAAGGATTTTATGTGTTTTTCTTGCAGATGAAATATGTAAGAAAATTAGAGCTTTTTACGTTGAAGTACATTTTAAACATGATTTGATTGGAGTTTTTGTAATCTTCAAAATTCTGCTTATAATCTCGTATGGTACAAAAATGGTCAACTAATCATTTTCTCAACGTCATAATACAGATACCTTCCTACTATATCCCTAATTGGTAACTGTTGGTACACTTATAAATCAGATAAGTATGCATAACTAAGTTGATCATTAACTCACCAGTACATAAGAACACCACATCAATCTCATCTTCACTGCCGTCAAGGAAGCAAGCTTTGTTTCCATCAAGCCTGTCCACATCAGGTTTCTGCTCCAAGTTCTCGGGGAATACCGTGCGAGGATGCTCCTTAAGGTGATGGCTGAGGATGACTTTCTTGGAGACACTGGTCAGCTCCAAGGCGATGTCCATGCCTGAAGGCCCGGCGCCGATGACTAGCACACGTTTATCGGTGAAGACGTCAGGGACTCGGTAGTCGTGGCTGTGCATGACGTCTCCTGCGGGTTGGATTGTCTATTAGAGCTTAAGAAATAGAGGTATTTTCGGACTTGGATGAGGTTTCCGCAGAATGCGACTTCATTAATAATACAGGGTGTTCCAGGAATGCGTAATCCTATTTAAGGGTTATGTTGGGTAGCTGATATACATTAAGGAAACCACGCAGTTCTGGAACACCCTGTAGTATAAGAAAATAAGAAATAAGTCAACTCGTTACGATCATTTATCATGATTTTGGATCCGAGACTGAAGAGACGGAATATGAACCTCGGCCTTCATCTGAAGCTTTAGCCCAAGGCTTTATATGCATGCCGACGTCACATCTAGATACAGGAAGATTTTTATAAACATTCAATCCTGACTTACCTTTGAATTCCTTTAGCCCTGGTATGCGTGGTATAAACGGCGTATTATAATGTCCGTTGCAAACGAACACGTAGTCGTATTCCCTGGTCTCCGTGACCCCGCTGAGCATACTCTTGAAGGTGACATCCCAAAGCTCTCCGGAGGCACCTTGTTTGGGTATGACTAACTGGACGTGGTGGCTGAACTGAAATCGAAACCCAATATTAGTATTTTTGCTGCCTTGAAAATCTCTAGGTTTGAAGTTGTGAAAATTTTGATGAGCCCGACTATTTCTTTGACCAATATTTTTGAGGTGCATTAAACATTATTTACTTTGATTTTCTCCGTGACACCGTGTTTGTCAGCATATAGCTTCAGAAACGCCAACATGTCTTTAGCAGGCAGGTAAGATGCTCGGTTGTCGCTCTCCGGCACAGGGAAGTCTGGGAATCCCATTATTTCTTTAGGAAGGTTAGTCCTGGAATAGAAAATAAATTTAAAGTTTTCATAGACTTGCTAAGTTAGTTATTAACCTTTACGTTGTCCTTTGTTTTTCGAAGATAGTAGTTGGAATATAGGGTATTCAGATCACAAATCGTGATCTGAATAACCCTATATTCCACAGTTAAACCATTCGAGTATCAGATTATTCCTCTGTAACCCCATAATATACTTAATTATTCAAAATTTTCGTTCAGTTTATACCTCTGTTTTTCAATCCAAGCCACTTGTAACCATTCTTTCTTCGTCAAGTCATAAAATGGTCTACTAATAACATTTATAGTTTTCTATTCAAACATATTTTTTTTTTTTTTTTTTTTTTTAATTAAAGTCCTGTATAGTAGTCGCATACTCATCAGTAGCATCTGTTCGAGTGTGTAAATAAACAGAGCAGTTCAATATGAACTGCTGATTATAAGAAGCGGTTCAGTATGATCATCTCATTATAACAAGCTGTTCAGTATGAACTGCTCATTACCTTTAACAAGCTGTTCAGTATGAACTGCTCATTACCTTTAACAAGCTGTTCAGTATGAACTGCTCATTATAACAAGCTGTTTTTGCTTTCGATGTCGAACTATAATATATGGTTGGCAGGTGGTTAACTATATTAATATTTTTAGTGTTAAAGAAATAAAACTCGCAAGTAGGTCAAGTTTAAATATTTATTTCTATATTATTCAAATATTGTTTTATAAGCAATGATACATTTCTTACATTACTATTACTTACATTTTCACTAACCTAAATAATAGAATATGTGTAAGTAAGTTTGTAGGTTTAACATTCTATAATCATTTATTCGTAAAACTAAGATCGTTCTTATTTTATCTTACTGACAAAACACTTGATTTTCTTTACACCATTTATTTAAGCAAAACACATTTTTTAAGGCACATATATTGGTATGATACATACAACTTATAATGTCAGATGAATCTGAATAATTGTTATATAATGTCAACAAACTCGGGCAGTTCTTACTTTCTAAATTGTATACATTATTAATTCGGAATATATCTTTTATCCATAACACTTTTTCGTTTCCTTTCGTAAATATAGATTTATTTTTTAAAAAATCCCCAAAGATTGCTTGATAATTAAAATATGGTACAAAGCCTTCGTTCCAGTTTATTCCTCTGTTTTTTTCAATCCAAGCCACTTGTAACCGTTCTTTCCTCGTCAAGTCATAAAATGGTCGTGGTGGTTTTATCAACAGTACTTGTACGTGTCCTTTGTACATTATTGCTATTTCTTTTGGAATAAACTCATTTTCTTCACTCTTAAACCCTTGAACATCTACGATGACATTCATGATAGTTTTCTCACAATATTACTCAACGGCTTGTATTCGAACAGTCGATCGTTTATTATTAAACAATAGGCAGATGTATTATTTTGAATATCTTCAGAGCATTCAATTTCTAATCGCACGTCAACTGGTCCAGTTTTAAGTGAATCGTTTTGTCTTGAACAGTCAATCACAAAAAGTGGAGCAATTTCTTTAAATTGGTCTAAGCTAAGCAATGGATCAATGCCTAAGTTGTAATACGACTGACGAAAATTAGCATACATTTCATATAATATACTGTATTTACCTTCATCAAATTTCAGATTAAGTGAGTCATACGGATAGTATTGAGAATTCAAATATAATTTAATATTGCTTACATTGCAGTGATCAAATATAGAAGAACTTCTAGTTTTATTATTTTTTCGAGCTGTTTGCAAACCAAATATTACAAACCTCGGTTTTTCTAGCTGGGAAGTTGTCTTTACTGACCAGGAATGTTTTGTTGTTCTTGGAAGTAATGGATATTCATACAAATCCCAATTTCTAAATGCTATCTGTATAGAACGATCTCTCTCCAAGCTTTTGAGCAATAACAATTTATTACGATCAGAAACTTTAATATGCGGCACACGCCATTGTATTTTTTGTATATCTATTTCTACGTTATCATTTTTGTCTATAAGCACACAGTTCAATGCTGAGCTGCTTCGTTGTAAAATAAGTTCATGTTTACAATTGATTATTATTTTGTTGTAATCTTCTGCAAATCCCAGTATTCTGTTCAATGGCACGATAACACTAAAATATTCGTTTCTTAATTTCGTACCACCTAAGTTCCATCCCCAGACTGCTGCAGCTTTACTTTCACCTTCATTCATTGAGATATACGATTTTAAGGTGGTTGTAATACCAACATTTTTAATCCGATCGATTTCAACACCATTTATTTCGTATCTAATATCTTGAAACAAATATGAAATGGGATTATTTATAAAATCAACATCTTTTTTTACTAATTTTCCCGCTGCATCTTTAGTTGACACATTTACATATCCTTCTATGTAAATGGAACTACCTGACGGCAATACATATAAATCTTGCTGTTGTATGGGTATTCTAATTTCATCATTTTCTTTAAAGCTATTATTGTATGGATTGTAACTGTGGATCTCATAACCCTCAATAGAGGTATCATATTGTGGTAAATCTGTAATTTGAAGCATATTATATTTTAAAACCGATATCTTGAAGAAATCTTTTGTTTTCCTTTGAAACTTTATTAATTCTCACTGCACTGACACGTCTCACTTCTTTGGATATTGGCAGTCTTATGTTATATTTCCCTCTCTCATTAGGAGTTTTATTAAGAACAAGCATGATGTTGGTATGAATAAAACGAAGGAGGTTACTTTAAATAGGTAATAAAAAATCCTTTTTCAACACTAGTGACTTTTATCACCAACAACGAAAGAATGTATGCGTATGAACTAGCAATGTCATTTATATTTTTATAGTTTAACGAAATTTGGAGACGTAAGAAATAAAAATCACTCACTTAATTAATAAATTCCTTTATTACTTTTCCAAAATAATTTAAGAAATTTTAAACATAAGTGTCCACAATTATACAAGTGATCATGTTGTACATTTTCATAATTGTACTGAATATTTTTTCCTAAATATTTTATTAATTCTTTAGGTGGTTTTAAGTTACCATAACTGTCAAAGTATTCAATGTGATCGTATATTTTGGTATAGGCTACCCAATGAGTGCCAGAGTTTTGAGAAATATCAAGATTAATCACTCCACATTCTAATGGTAATGGGTTACCTGGTAATTCATCTCTCATAAATACACCTCGAAAGAATGGGATACTATTTGAATGCTTCAATATATCAATATTAGTTAAAGCTCTATTGGGTAGCCGACCATTTAGTTTTTTTTCTTTGTAACAAAAATTCCTAAACCTTCTTTGTAAGGCTTAAGATGTAATCCTTTTCCAATAATTAAAGCTTCTATTTGCTTGTTGTGACGTTCCGATTCAAGCAACTGTTTCTTAGCTGTTTTATATGAATTAATAGCTTTCGCAATCCCAGCAGCACCCCCAGCCAAACTTCCAGCGGCAGATAAACCAGCAAATATTGGTACTAAAGGAAGAAATCCTCCAGTTTTAGGTACTGGTATAATTCTGGGTAATTTTATGGGTAAATCAGATGCAAATTCATGAGCTGCAGCGCAGGCTAATTCCATTAACGCTTTCTTACAGGTGGGTTTTAGTTTCTTGATGTGTTTTTTGGTATGTGATACAATATTTTTAAGGGTTTTTCTAAACCCCGCTCCAGATCTTACTTTATCCATTTTGAAAGATGATAAACCAGCCATTTCTTTATTGCTTGTACATAGTCCTCGTGCTTTTTTCATTGTTATTATATTTTTTAATTATTTTACATAAACCTGAATTATAAAGTATGTCTTTATTGCATTAAGAATAAAGTGGAAGTGAATAGATAATTGTTTGTAAAATGCTTAAATATTGTTCAGGAGTTATAATACATTTGATTTATCAATCCAGCTATTTTCACTGGTCGGCAGCCCCAACCATTTAACATATACTCGCTTTCCTTCTCGTTTCAAAACTTTTTCAACGAGGTATATGTCGGGATGATTGGTTTTCTGAAGTTCTTGTGCATAAAATGCGCCTAGTATTGGTCGACATCTACCATCTTCTATTAAATAAGTTGTTGGATTTGTTCCTTGAATTTTTGTTATTTTAAATATTTCAGTGGACCAGTTGGGATAATAACCTTTATCAAAACATCCTTTATATTTACTTACTCTCACAAAATCTCCTACACTAAATTTCTTACATTTCACTTTTTTTCGAGACTGAGCTGCGTCTAAGTATCTTTGAAGTATATTTGTTTTATTCCTTTGATTTATTGAAGCAGGTGACTGACCGACAGTTCTATGAACATCATTGTTGTACTCATGTAACTTTTTTTCTAACATACCGTTAAACCATTTATAATTTCCATTCAAACTAAATTCCTTGTATAGTTTATTCTTTAACGTTCTTATTAATCTTTCAACAATTGAGGCCTTTTTAGTAGAATAAGTAGAATAATGATTAATTTTATACTTATTAACAACACTTTTAAATTGATCATTGTAAAACTCTTTCCCAAGATCGGTTTGCAAATTTTTTGGAACTCGTCCTGTTTCTATTACCGTTTTAAACGCCTCTGATACCTGTTGCTTATTTTTTTGTTTAAGTGGAATCGCCCAAGCATATTTTGAAAAAGTGACTATAATCACCAGTATGTATTTATAACCTGCATTCACTTTTGATATTGCTTGCATATCCATCAAATCTGCTTGCCAAAGGTCATCTATATCTTTAAGTATTACACTTCTTCTTGGGAAATTAACTCTAGCGTTTTTATGGATTTCATTTATGACGTCTATTTTGCTCATAATGCTTGCTTAACTTCCCTGCTATTTCTTTTAAATCAATGGTCTTTTCAATGTTATTTAATCTGCTATTTAAACCACTAATTAATTTGTTCAATTGTTCTATTTTAATTAATATTTCAACTTTGTATTTATTAATATCTTTGCAGCATTCAGTTTCGGTTGATTTGTCTAAGATCTCAATATGCTCAGAGCTTATTTCATTAAAAGACAGCGACGTTTGTTTTGTATGAACCTTCATGGTTCAGACTCTCTAAATAACTAAATATAAAATTAGATACAATGCTTTTTATTATTTTATTATACCGGCTTCTGTTAACTCTTCAACAATTGATATAATTTCATTGTCATGATTAGTATTACCAGCGTTTTTTGAAGCCATTAATAGTCTTAATCTATCGATTAATTCATTAGGGTCATCCCAATAAACATAATCTGTATTACTCTTATACTTTTTTTTCAATTTAGGTAAGTAGCCACCACTTTTTGACTTAATGACTTGTTCTGCATGTTGAATGTAATTTTGTTCAGAAAACAAAGGTTTTATGATTTGACGGTATTTCAAACCTTTATCACCTTTTAATTGGCCGTTTGGATTAAAGTCACGTTTGTGAGCATTTGTATTATGGAGCATATCTTTGTAAACAATTTTATCAGTTTCAGTTACCAGACTGAGGTCAGGTCTATTACGTAGTAAAAGTTCTTTAAGTCCAGGAGTTATTTCATAATGTTTGTCATTAACTGTGGCTATAATTGATTTTAGGGAATTGTTAACGTTGTTTGTAAAAGAAAATGATACTTTAGAGTTACCCATCATCAAATTTTTGTTTTCACTTCGAATCCCGAAAGGTACATTCATGTTATTATCATAGATTTCAATCATATCTTCTTTATTAAGTGACATAAATGTATCGTTCTCGCTATCATCACCTGTACAGCTAAAGGATGCAGAACCATCATTTGAATGTTTCTCTATAAATCCTTTGAAATTTTCAAAATCTACGGGTGAGCTACATCTTCTCATTATATTATTATCACCTTCACTCGTATCCAATATAGTTCTATTCTTATCATTAACTTTAATTAAAGTCTCTAGAGGATCTGTTATTGGCTTAAAAAGCTTCTTAAATTTCAAATTATCGACATCTTCTGCATTTTGTATTGTTTTAATTTTATTTTTTATACTATCTACGGATTTTATCAATTGTTCTTTTATATTGACCTCCATAATGATTCCCGACAATATCCAACCGTTATTTATAGATTGTAGACTACGATTGATATTTTTTTTACAGTATTATGGTTTTTATTATGTTTGCTCAAAAGTTACGAATATGTCAAACCCCTGTCTATATCTACCTTCATTTAGAGAACAATCTTTATTTATCAATACAAAG
The DNA here is from genome assembly GCA_905163435.1 of Mamestra brassicae. Classification (NCBI taxonomy): domain Eukaryota; kingdom Metazoa; phylum Arthropoda; class Insecta; order Lepidoptera; family Noctuidae; genus Mamestra; species Mamestra brassicae. Next base: position 18,425,320 of record LR990997.1, on the reverse strand, counting down.
TCAAGCCGATCTTGCCATATAGTAGAGCAAAGTTTTTTAAATTGAAGCCACTCCATATCCGTATTTACATGTTCATTATAAATATGTTTTAAGTTTATGTCGTCTTGTTTAAAGATTAACAAAAGATTAACATTATCTCGTATTAGTTGTTTAGGTATTTTGGAATAGGTTTGTGATAAGTAAAAACAATCTATCTGTTTGTGTCTCCCCATTGCGAAGTAGTTACGAATATTTATTTGATTTTCACATGCGACATCGTCGAAAATCATTATTGAATTGGTTAAGGCGTCATTAGGATGTATAACTTCTTTATTATCATGGAAGATAAATAACTTTGCATTGGGTATGCACCGGATGACCTGTTTTAAAAAACAATATTTTGGCTGGAAAGCTGTCTTCGAGTATAAATAAATATGCTTGAATTTTACTCCATTTTCATGTAATAGTAAATTAAGCATTATATTAGTTTTTCCACAGTTAGATGGACCGCATATAATACATCTTATAGTGTTAGGTAAGAGTGTGCTATGTCTCACTTTTTGTGAATGATTTTCTAATTTTATATTATTTATTTTAAAAGTATGTGATTGCTTAACGAAATTCATTGTGAAATGTGAGGTAATAAGACATGCCCCGAGTATATATACTTCTTATTTTACTAAAAGGTGCTATGTTTTATTTTTAACTAATTCTTAACTTGTAAGTAAAGTATTATTGAAAGATATTTTTCTTTAGTTTTCGGTATTATATTAATAGAACCTTCATACTTTGCTAACTCTTCAATGAATAAATGTGAGTCATATCCAGACAGATTATGAAAGACAACAGGAATGAATGAACAAACTCTATACATCAAATTACAATGGGAGTGCGCTGCCCCACGATACTCAGATGTAATATGATCATGATCTCGGACTTTATCATTCAATAATAATAGTTTGCATATGTGACATGTAGTCGAATTTCGATAGTCCATCTCTTGCTCCGCCGATAATGGGGTCATTGGCTTTTTACTACTTAAAATCTTATGTATATTTTTAACGTCTTTTATTAAATATTTAACAAATATTTTCACACAATCTTTACCTCGATATGTAATATACCTGTTTAATTGATCGTTATGTGCACAACAAATATAATAAGCGAAACATGAAGGTTGATGTGTTTTTAGTTTCTGTGTATTCAAAGAGCTACTTTCATTACAGTCTATTAACATACATTCAAAATCAGCATAAATTATGAAATTGATTTTTTGCTGCCTCTCGTAATGTTTGAACTTTAGTACAGAATTATTTTCAGGTAATATAGTCAAAATCTTAGAGCAGTTATGAGTCTTGTGTCTATTTTCGTTACTAAATAGTTGTAGACATGCATCACATAAATAATGTTTTCCTTTAGAACGAGTCACTTGACGTCGCACCAGACGTACTAAATCTTTAATTAGACAGTAGTGTCCGATAGATTTTTTTTCGATATAAAGTAAATTAAAATGATTTTTTCTTCTATTTTGCGTTGCATAAAGAGGTCCGGTCACAGTATTATTTTGTAGGCCATATATATTTAAACTGATGTTAGGATTATTTTTTTCTAACGTTTTAATATCATTAATCGTAGGAGGAAATGACATTCCCTCAATATTTAAAACAGAGGTATAATGGGGGTATGAACTTGTTCTGCATACATTAATTTTAGCTGGGTATAATCCAGCAACTATACTCCATAATAAACAACAATTATCTTTATTTTTAATATTTATACAACTTTTAGACTGCTTAATAGCTGACGGCAGTTGTATATAAGACCCACCTCTCATAGGGGAATACTTGTTTACATTAATTTCGAGATGACTCATAGAAACAAATGTCCAACCAGATTGACAGTGCTGGAACTCGGTTAATTTATTATTTAGTTTATTTATTACTTTGATTAATAATTCATTCAAATCAGTGTTCTTATAAATAATTTCATATTTGGTATTAAACGACTTTAATTGTTGTTCGTCTGATTTTGATAACATAAAATAGGCAAACAATTCGAAATTCAATTTTATGCAATTGTGTTCATTAAGTGACATTTTTATCAATTCTGTTATATTTATTAGATGATCACCCAGGAACGCCTCTAAACCGAGGTACTCGTCTTCCTGAGTGACATTCAATCTGTATGTCATTAATCTGTTTTTGAATGCTGTTGCAATAATATGAATATCTGTGAACTTGGTATTCAATAAACAGTTTGTTTTGTGTATATTCGTTCTCATATGATAGGAATACTGATTTTCTGGTATTTCAATTTTACATTTATGACAGGTTATTGACTTGCAGACAGGTTTCGTTCCAGAGAGGAATTGTGCCGGAGACTAATTTGCGAAGCGTTTTTATAGGCCTAAAATCACGTCATTCAGTCCAAATTTGTAAAACTACATACTTGCAAAAATTGTCAATTGTGTACACGAGCGTATTTATCGTAGCGGTTAAGGTTTTAAGTTTACAGCGTTTTATATAAGACAAATAAAAAAGCGATTTTGAATCTTGTGTAGGTACTCACTTAAATCAACAATAGGGGAAGCTCATACCTACTTACAATTATAAAAAATGTTTGTAGGTTGTTGTTTTTTTGCTGAATGTTTTCGACGTCGATGACGGCGACGGTACAAACGCTGCGGTTTGCACGCTCGCATGCAACTCCTAGACATGTGGAGAAGTGGAGATATGACGAGTCAGAATCTCATATTTCGGTATACAAGAATAATCTTGTTTTTTATCTTATAATTTTGAACCTTATTACAAAAATCAAATAAATCTGAACAAGTATAAAATCAGTACAATCTCGAAAAAAATAATCACATCATCGCTAGCGTTTCTTCACCAATAATGTCGGTAAGTAAATTAGCGACACTTTTATTAAATTAATTATTTTTTCGCAATTTCTATGATAACTTACATAGAAATATAATTTTAGTTTTTATGAATAATGAAGTTGGGCTGCCGATATTAATAAGTAATCATAATTGTATATTAACTTATCTTATTCATTCTTATGTTTCAGGAATCCGAGCAACTTTTTATTTCAACCCCGTCATACTCACCGAATCCAGCACCACAACAATTACGTCAAAATGTGATGAACTATTTGGAAAGAGAGAGACCGTTTATATCGTACTCTCCAATTTCCCCACCATTGAATCAAAATCGGGAGAGAGAAACATCACCCCAGTTAGAAGAAAGGTTGAACAGCGCCAATACCACCAGGAAAACCGTCAATGATAAAAGACGAGGGAGCAAAATGATGTATTCGTATGTTAGAAAGTATGTAAAGGGCCCACACCGTAAAATAATACGTATTCAAATCTTTGAGGGTGAAGAACTCAATGGTTCTAAATTATGCACTTGTAAAGCTAAAATATGTGCTCAACATATTGTTGATAATATATTTACTGATGATATATACGACTGTGCTAAAGATATGATAAATAAAATTCAAAAGAAAATGTAGTTGCGTATGTACAATTTACATTAGACATAATGGTTGTAATGTATAAACTATGTATCATTCTAAATCAAATGTAAATAATTAGGTATTAATATAAACCTAGATAATAAACAGTTATAACGAATTTATGTATTTTAATTGACATTATAATACTACTTAGATATAAAATAGTAAGTAAAACCGAGCGTAGCAATAGTATGATAATTAGACACAGAACGCCAGCTTCCTATAACGAGCGATACCTCACCTCACGCACACATAGATGTGGGACGCATGCACTTGCGCGAGTGGAGATTGTTCGTTGCGGCTGGCATGCATTGCTGAGATCCCTTTATGTACACATCAATGTGTGCGTGCGCCCGTTTGCGCACGCTGTAGGAGTTGTAACGTCCTGTACCTATTTACTTTGCGTCTATGTTGCTATTTTGTTTTGATCGGTCTCCTTATAAAGAATTACTTACATTGCAAAACTCATGATTAATGGTAAACTACTAACATACGATGACTTTGCCTGCCATATCTTCTCAATAAAATTTGTGGGACAAGGACAGTGAATAAACTTCAATGACAATTTACAATGGATGCGTTTACATATGGGATGAGCATTAAAGCCCGAGTTACTTATAAATAGCTTACAATCAGTTAAGACGACATTACATTCTTACAATTCGTAGTGTGAAGGTTCTCGCGAAAAAATATTAACATTACAATGTTTAATCCATTAAAATCTGATTTAGAAGGCATTCGTAAAATTATTTGCAAGAATGCTAACGGTGAAATTATATTTACTCAAGATATGCAGACTGACCTGAAAATACCGAATGTAAGCTCATCTAATCACAAGGATAGTGATACAAGCCAGACAAAAAGAGTTATTTGACCTAGAGATGATTCAGTATCTTATAGTCAAGACTGAGGGCCATCATGAAGATGTTCGTACATTTGTTCGAGTTAGCGACATACAGACTGATCGTGGAAAATGTAATGCAAGCTCACCAAAACCTAGTGAAAGTAGTAAAACAGAAACAGCAGACACAGCTCTACCTGATTTAGAAGATGTTTTATGCTACCAGATTCAACCAGGAAATGAACTTTTTTTCTTTTAAACCGTTTTATCTTCACTGTAACAGTGTAACAGAAAGACAAAAAACCTGATGCCAGCTGTCAAAGATAGGCTAAATGTTGTGTAGTGCGTTCTGCAAATTGACCAAAACAATGTAAATATCCTCTAATAAATTATGTTCTACGATATTTATTGTTTCATTTACACAAAATACCTACCTCGATTTGGTCTGCATGATCTTAATATACTTCTTATACGAAAACTAGGACGCAATCTAGTATGTTATATAAACAAATAAGATTTGAGAACAAGAGCCATTTCACAACGAAGTGTGTGTTAATTCGAACACAATATAATTTTATCTACACAATAACTATACATGAAGCCTGCATTTTACACAGGTAACTAGATGCTACCCTATATAAGGTGTCGGAGGAACACATCTGTGCACATTCCACTCCAAACTCGTTGATGTCTGAATAGACTATTCCTACTGAATGATCCATTGATAGGTATGAAGTGACTGCTCTTTTCATTCTGAATAGACCATTCCTACTGAATGATCCATTGATTGATATGAAGTGACTGCTCTTTTCATTCACATGAAACTACTTTCAATGTATTTAGTCAAAGTCTCATTTCGAATAGTGAAATATAGGAATACTCGAATGGTTAAACTGTGGAATATAGGGTTTTTCAGATCACAATTTGTGATCTGAATACCCTATATTCCAACTACTGAAGATAAATTATTTTGTGAGAAAAGAACTAATGCCAATGAAAGAGTAGAGTACATGCATGATGGTGACGTAATTGACACCTGAAACCTTCTGACTTTGAAAATAGTTGGTAAGTGCTGACTGAAGTTTTGGCCCACGAATGAACAGATAATAATGCATACAAATCAGAAACAGTAATTTTACGGTTTCTAAATTATATGGCACTTTTGTAAATTCGGCAACAACAGTGTTGTAATCACAACTAATACCAGGGTTATACGAAAATGCAGGAGATACGGATACAGGTACGACGCGGATCAATAAATTGCTTTATCATTGAACTGTTTACAATAATTCTCTTTTCTTCACTGTTGTTTGACCTCTGGTTGTTTGTCGTATTATCTTCATAAAACTACATTTAACGGATATTAATATGACACAAACAATCTGGAGCCTGTAATCACTACCTTGAACCACGTGGAATCGTAAATCAATTTCGATAAATTGTGCATATTTACGGAACAGAATACAGAACGGTATGGAAACGTTTAGTACGGACGTGGACATGTAAACATAGTGTATGTTGGAGCTAAGCAGGCAAGCATAGTCGTACACTATAACAAAACAATTGCTTTAAAAAGCAACAATGTTGAGTGTAGTCTACGGCTGTACGGAATACTGCTCTATTTCTTAGGGATTTCTTTCTAAAATTGGTAAAATGGATATCGATTTTCAAATGCCCATGGATTTAAGAACGTGCATAGGTCAAAGGTATGGGATTCTGCGGTACACGTTCTCGATATTACAAAATAGAACACTGTCTATTCTAATCACGTTTCTAAACACACATTTCTAGAATGTACGAAATGCTCGTAAATATCTCCAAGCCCTGATAGCCTTCGACCTTCGATAGGAACGTGTCGTAAGCTGAGATCTTGTTGTTGTTGTTGCCATGCTGGCGTAGGAAGAATTTCTTAATAAATTACGATAAAAATCTTATTTTGTACTACAATATTTAATGGAAATATCCCGATAACGAAGACAGACAGACTGCCAGACAGACAAAACAGGACAAGGTCTTTTTGCACCCTTTAGTCCTTAGGGTATAATAGCAAACTACAGGCTGTATCACAGACGGAAAAAAACTAAAGTTCTATGTAAGAAAAACAGCGAGCCAATTGCTATGAATCAAGTACACAGGTCTGCTTTTGATAAATTTGCAAATGAAAAACTGAAAGCGTTTTGACCAAACTAACCTTAGAATCCAATCTGAGACTTAGATACTGGTAGGGTAAATAGGAAGAAGCAGAAATGCTAGTGTATGAGGAGGCGGGCCGCTTGAGGAATAGGGAAACCTCACGCCCCAGCCGCCGCAACAGAAGGAGACGCCCTGGGCGTCGGGAGTCGTAGAGAGATTCTCGGCCACCGTAGACGCAGGCCTGCGGACGGCGAGCGTTGGGTAGCTCGCCGTCCGATAAGAACCAGGCCCTGGTCGATGGTGCGTTGTGTTCCACGCACGCCTCAAAGAAATGTCAGCAAAGTAGTCGGGGCCCGCTAGGGCCAGTGCCTGCCAGGGTTGCGGAATTTGTTCGAAAGAGTCACCGCGGCCCCGGAACGCAAAGGGCATTTGGAGGAAGACGGATAGGTTTCAATAAGAGTTGACACTCGCTTCCGCTACGCCCAAAGCGCAAGGAGGCATTTGATGATTTCCCATCCTTTAAGAAAAAAAGGATATATAGGAAAATATACAAGAAGGATAAATACCAAAAGATGATTAAACCTACCTCAAACTCTTGTACATGCTGGTGTGGATAGGCAGTCCAAAGTCGTCGTAACCAACATCCTCGGTGTAGACCCAGGTGCCTCCTAGCTGGGGTGCTTGCTCCAAGATGTCCACCTGGCTGACGCAGGGCTGCTCGAGGAGGTGACGTGCGGCGCATAGGCCCGCCGCTCCCGCTCCGATCACGCAAACACGAGCCATTGCTGAAAAGAACACCGGTCAAGTTATGAATTCCTGGTACCTTTGAAGAATTTATGTGAAAGAAGAAAGTTTTCCTAGTTTCTTATAGAAAAAATATGATACTGTTAAACAAGAGTCTTGCGAGCTAGTAGCGTGATAGGTTCTTTAATCTACTTTTGTTGAAGTTAAGTTCATTGAGAGCAGATTTATCAGACGTGTCTCGCCAAAATTAAAAATATTATTGTTAGGAAAGCCTGGCAAGTCTTATCAGACTGTAAACACGTATCACTTTCTTGCAAAAGTTTAATTAATCTTCCAGACAGAGAATCTAGCAACCTTATCGAATCGGTGGTTAATTTTTACCCAGACATAAGGTTTTTTTTTTAAGGGTGGGAAATCATTAAATGACTTCTTTCGCTCTGGGTGGAGCGGAAGGGCGTGTCAGACTCTTACTGAATGGACCGCGGTGAATCTTTCGAACTAATTCCGAAACATACATAGGTACCTAGTAAAAACTATCAAATCATGGGGGTGTCGTTGAGACTCAACGAAATGGGAATGAATGGAATGAGCTAAGGGATATTGATTAATTCCTATCATTGATTAAATCAAACAATCTTTATGAAGAACACATCATTTTCTCTAGACGACGGCATTTTTTTTATACAAACAGCCGGATATGTTTAATTAATCTTATTTTCCGTTTCCGATGTGAAGAAACTACCTCCGGTCCGAATAGGGCATAAAGGAAGCAATATTACCTACTCGTAATGTTAAGGTCAAATAATATGTATGCATTACTGCCATGCATTATTTACTATGGAAAGATATCGTATTGCACATCAATGGTCATAATGTTCCATGGAATTTATTACAGACGAAACACGTCACTAGTGGAATAATATTCATCTACTGGTTTGTCTATAGGTAATACTATGCATGCGAAAGTTACTTGTCTGTTTGTTTCCTGTTCACGTCTAAGCAGCTGAACCTGCTGGAGCCTGGAATAGGATGTAGAGTACTTTTTATATCCCGCAAGTATGTTCCCTTGAGATCATTTTATACATTAACGCGGGCAAAGTAGCTGGCAGAATTTAGTTTTATCAAAAGTAATAAGAGATAGAGATGGCGGCCTAAAAAAATGAATGGATGAATGTATGAGGAACGATTATAAAAGAAAAGGAGATAGTGATAGCGTGGCTGTTGACGAGACAGAATGTAAACAGAAAACGTGTAACCCAAGTTACATGGGATAAGAACAGGAAAATGAATAATGTAAGACCACAACACCGCTTACTTACGAAAACACTCCAATCAAAATTAAAAGCACCTCCAAGTGTCAAAGCACTATAAAATAAACTAATACAACTTGGTCATTGAAATGATCCCTGATATCAAGTTCTTGGCGACACTCCCTTACAATTTGGTTCACTGCCAGAATGACGAAAGATGCCTGAAGATATCGTCATATGTTTTGATAAGGAGTAACAAACTTGCAGTTGATCTTAGGGTAGAAGTTCATTGAGAGTATAGCGAGTGAGGAAACTATGATAAGAGCGAATTGAACTGGTTAGTGGCAGACTGATGAATGCGGGTTGCGTCACTGATAAATGCAAGGTACCTACCTGTGTTTGTTGTTCATTCAAACTTAATAGTACAAGCATAGTATAATCAGCCGATAATGTTCCCAATACTGGGATACGGGCTTCCACTCTGTGAGATGCAGTGGTGCCACGCGAGCCCAGTGCGGTTTGGTGAATGTCACATGTCTACAAACTGTTAGATAGTGCTAGGGTTTATACACGATGTCTTCTTATTATCTTCACTGTTTTGAGAGCAATGGTACCTACGAAAAAGATTCATTTACACCAGGAGGTCTGCTTGGGGTCGAACCCGCGATCATACTTGATTTTTTGGGCCTTATCTTGTGGGAATACCTAGTTTCATCTGACGTTTTTAAACTTTAAATGTATACAGGTAAGCGGTACAGAGAGTAAAGTCCCGCACTTAAAAATGGGAGGATTCTCCTGCTAGTCGGTTATTGTGTCTGGTGGGCTCTATAGTTGATTCTGAAACTGCTCGATAGTTGATTCGGACTGTTGTATGTGTTCAAATCGCACGGAGAACTTTGCTTGCGCGATGCAGGATTTCGTTGTTAGTTCGTCGTAGATGGCGTTGCGGTTCTTTTTGTTGCCGTACAAATTTCGCTTCTTAGCTTTTTATGTGGTGGCATTGATGCCGCTACAGATGCTTCCAAGAATGACCGTATATTGAAAGTTTAAAACTTATTCTACTCCTTAGAATCATCTTCATCCTTGACCAAACCAATCTTAATTTATCAAACGCAACTTGAAATGTGTGTGTCACTGTGCTGTGTGTGTGTAGCAACCAAATCCATCTAGGAGCTAGATAGTTAATCCTAAGCAAGTTAAAGCTTACTCAACCTTAAATTATGGATTGGTTTCAGTGTAGTTTGCGAAGTTAACGAAGTTTCCTGTGATTACCTGTGTTAAGGTTTCGTAAGTCTTGTACGATTACCTAGCTGGGGTCCCAGCTAGAATGTAATTTGCCACTCGAATCGAGCCACTCATTGAGCGATGCGGTGCGAACTCAAAATTGATCTTATTCTTAAATTTACATAGTCAATGATAGCTTTTAAAACTAACATTTTGTCTCATTCTATAATTGTCATTTCATAAAATATGACGTGTCTGCTTATCTTGTATTTAAGTTTACCTATATATTGGAGAAACGTACCTAATCTAAAGTCTCGAATCAATACTTATTACCAAAATTATTTCAATGGTTCGAACTTATACTGTCATTCATCATAAGTCTCTTTCTATGCCAAGTGTCATTTTACAAGATACGGAAAAAATCTAGTAAGTAACTACTTAGATCGAAAGATTTTCTCCGAGAAACCATGACATTCGTGAAAACGATACAACATTTAAGGCTAAGTTGGCAAGACCTTTCTTTAGTTCATAGATCCTTCTGGGCCCCTACTAAACGATCATGATGACGCTCTAAGAGAGAGACGGAGCTATACATAGCGTATAGCACTATCCCTTTTACATCATCGGAATTGGTTGGCATTAGCACGTCACAGTAGTTTTATTACTGTTTACTACAGGTTAAATATATAGAGGTCTCGGCTTGCTTGTTATAACCTAATCATGTTAGATATCTATCACCTCTTGTATCTTATGTCTACTGAGTACCTACTATCACTTTTGCAACATTACTACTTACTAGTATTATTTCTGCGACCTTTTTCTTTCTCAAGATGAATGTTATGTACCCAATTAATATTTATTGGGATTCCGTGATAAAAATGAGACCTATTTCTCAAGATGAATGTTATGTACCCAATTAATATTTATTGGGATTCCGTGATAATAATGAGCAAGTGTTAGATAATGAGTACGATGCGGTTATGTCTTGGATGGGTGTACACAAATCTACATTCACAGATAGGTACATTGTTACAAATGGAAGACTACATTTGTTGCTGATTATATTATTGTAGTTAACCATTGAATCAAAACAGGTGCTAGTGTAGGTACAACCTTATGGTACAAAAATAATAAAGTAGGTAATTAGCGAAAGGTTCAATAACCTCAGAACATATAAATAATAATTCCAGATATACTTAGGTAAGTTTTTATTTAAATGCATAGCCGTTTCACATAAGAGATTAAGGAACGAAGATCTTTAATAACTCTAACGTGTAACAGAATAAACGCAATACCTGAAAAGGGGTCATTGTACTTATTATTATGAACAACTTTTACAATGGGGTCAACATTAAAATTGAAAACATTTTTTTTTTTTCACAATTTCGAGTAGGTACCCAGATATATCGATTTTGTATAAGCCTGCCTGGTTTGTATTCGCAATCTAAGACATGCAAGTTGAGGTTGATACCCTTCGGCTAGTAGTGATCATCATCATAAGAATGGTACGTACTACACGTACCATTCTTATGAAATAAATACTAACGTGCAATGTTTCTTCTATACTAATATTATAAAGAGGAAAGATTTGTATTTTTGTATGTAAAGAATTAAACTTAAAAACCACTGAACCGATTTGAAAAATACTTTCAGCAATGGATTATATTACATTATTATTACATTGTCAGTGAGTAACATAGGCTATATTTTATCCCCGTACACCCACAGGAACGGGAACTACGCGGGTGAAACCGCGTGACGTCCGCTAGTGTTTGTGTTAGTTTGTGAGTTTGTAGGGGGTAATCTCTGGATCTGCTGAACCAATTTTGAAAATATTTTTTGTATATGATAGCTACATTAATGAGGAATGCTATAGGCTATTAGGGAACGGGAAATTCCGTCGGCAACGGAAAAAACAAAATTTGCGCATACGAAGTCGCGGGCAACAGCTAGTTAAATAGAAAATTCGGTCACTAGTCTCACCTGTTACTTCAGCCAGGTCCAAACTTTCAATTGTACGTGTCAAACCCTACTGTAATCCAAAATTTTGACTGATTTTCAGGCTAAACTAGATTTCAAGTCAACTACAAATGCTTAATTCAGAAATCTGGGGCTAATTATGTGATTCACCGGGTCCATAAGTAAATCTACTTGAGAGATATCTACGTCTGGAATCCCGGATGACTTTCCCGCGTTAGTTTGTTTCGGTATGATCGAGAGAGACGACCTCATGAACTATCACTTTATCTACCTAGTCGCGACTCGTGAGACATATCATCACGCCTGTGTTCCTAGAAAGAGGTAGGCAGATGGACAGGCCAGTTACGTTTTAGACTGCTGAACATCGGAATGAGTGGAAGGCCATGTGGGAATACTTAGCCCAGTAGAAGGATAATATTCCTAGGTTGATGAAAAGAGAAGATAAATATTTATTTTTTATATATTTTTAGATTAGTAGTATGTATTAGTATGATATTAATTTTAGTCACATTTATTATAGTATGTTATATTTAAAGTTTTTTTTGTCTATTTATGTTAACATAACTTTTACACGCGATATCTACATCTCTTTTATTCGACTCTCCTTTAGCAGTTATGCTGGAAGAGATTTCTTTGGAAATAAGCATCACCTTTGTACCTATTTTTCTGTTCCCTTCTTCTTATTTATTTGTTAAATGTGTGTACATAAACTGTTAAATAAATAAACAAAGAATTTAAGTTAATTTCAGAGTACATTTTTAAATATTTTGTCTAAAATTATTGAAGTAGTTTTCACTGAGTTATTGTTAAAATAGCGTTTCTTACTTAGGCACCTTTCACAAGGTTATTCGAGATATGTGTAAATTAATTTCAATATTTAATAGGAGGTATATATATACTGATAACCGCCTTAAAGCTTTTATTTCGTTAATTATGTAAAAAAGGAAAATTATGTAAAATTAATTTGGCTTCTAAGTCAGGAACAAACACTGATATTTTCTTTGAGAATTTTTAAATAATAAAATAATGGAACCTACCTTTTACTCAAAAATAATCACTGGTTTAACAACAAAATATGCACTGAACTGTCAACAACTGTAACTGTGACTCGTATCACGACCGCACTGGGCCACGTTTGGTCAGCAAATGCGTCTGACGCATGCGCGATGCGGTTTTATTTGCCATCAGCTGCAGACGCGTTTCCCGCCCAAACATCATTTTGATGATTTCAGTACTTATCTGTAAAAATGGGTTGTCTAACAATATGAACTTCATTTAACTACCATCGGCAAAACCAAAGTTATAAGTCAAAGTTTTTAAACAAAAGGTGCAAAATACTTCGCTAGGCATCTAAGTTTTGATTGGTGTTTTTTACTGTTTTTTTTTAATAATTAGGACAGTGAACAAACAACTTGATAAAAACATTTTCATGTGACACACAATCATTTTTACATTAATTCGTTGCATTTTGATAATAATTTAAAGATGACCCTTTGATTTTTTTGATCTTTTGACTCATTATATCTCTAAAATAGTCTGATTTTAGTTTCTGCATGAATCCCAGTAGCCCTAGAAAACCCTTAGGCTTATCGACAGGTCATAGGCAAAAATCCGACAATCGTCAATTTTAGAAAGTCCCTGTACCTGTAAAAAAGTACCTGTCTGGAAAATGGTACATTATTGTATTTTTAAAACATTTGAAAATGTCGTTTATATTAACTAAAGCCTTGATCTATAAATAGAACAGCATAAAGTGTAGCTAACAATTAATTATTAATAATAAATATTACAGAATTTCGTAGAAGGGCTGATGCTATTGGCAACCGCGTGATCTGACTGTCCTAGATATTGCTGCGAGCCTGGTAGCAATTTTGACGAGACCTCTAATATTGTAGGGTTTCTGTTAAAGACGTATGCAGAAGGGAGTTGATAGGGACCAACTTAAAGTGGGCGCTATGAATGACGAAACTAGCCAAGCGCCTTGCATAGACACCTTCCGGTGTGAGCAAGATGGCAATATAAACAATAGTGCTGTTCTTATCTAGTTGAACTACAGTGGTGACAATTTTCCTACGCACCGCTACGCTACGAATATTTTTATGTTTAACTAAAAAAGTGACTTGATTTTGTGTGTAGCACCACTCTTAAATAATAGGTAGATAGGTTTCTACTAAGTTATATCAAAGTTTCAGCAATATTAATCTTAAACACTAAAATAAAGCTTCAAAAATCATAAATAATCTAGCATTTCTATTAAATAGTTACAATCTGATGAAATAAACGATCGGTTTACAAGAGGCGTGTCGAAATGCTAACAAATGCGTGAAGTGAAGGCATTCCTGTTGTCGTAGAAATTTGTTGATTAGAAGCAGCGACGCGACTGATGCAACATGGCGACTCCTTGCACTAGAAACAGAAAGAAATGGCCTTTACTTAATATGTAGATGCAATTAATTAAATTATGTGAAAAACTTTTTAACAGTAGGTATATTGTAGTCCTCCAAAGTATTCATACATTTTTAACTACAGTCTAACGTGTATAGATTGATAAAACTCATGGTAGACGCTGACCAATTTCAGCCATTGCGGCCAATCTCAGCCGAGACTAGTCATCGGCGCGGGACATTTTATAGTGCACCACAAACACAGGTGCCCTCTATCTTCCATTACTCTCATATTTAGATGGGACGGCAACCCGACACGACCGGAGAGAGATCTGGCGCAGGACCAACGACTTAACGTGCTTTCCGAAGCACGGGGGTGTCACACCACCAATTTCCAAACTCCGGGCAGTCACAGAGAAATTCCTATTGGAAAAACCCAATGACACATTGCCCGACCCGGGGAATCGAACCCAGGACTCCACGCTAGGCAGACGCACTTGCGACCGCGAGACCAACGGAGTAGTTAGTACAGTACCTAGCATTACCTAGGTATTTAAATAGGATTTAGATGACAGCAGAAAATATATGGTAACAGGGAAATATAAAACTTAGAAGTTCTTAGAAGATCTTTCCAGTGTAAAGATATAGGAAGGTACATATTTGATAACAGGATAATATAAACATGAAGTGTAAGTAAGGCTTACCTCGGTAGGTATGAAATTCTATAAATTTTGTTTTATCTACTATGTTAGCTTCTAACCAGTCTATAAATGTTTGGAGAGCAGCGTTTACTTCTTGTTCGTAAATATTTTTGTTATTACCCTTTAGTACTTTTTTTTTTATTTCAGATGAGTTTGCTCTTGACTCTAGTCTAGGTCATAGATGACAGAGACAAAGTCGACGATGGAACGAGCTTACCCAGAAGAAGCCTGTGAGTGTGCACTCTTATTTTGAAGAGATTAGGGTTGTATGCGTTCGGAAACACAGACGCAGGCAGAAAGTTCCACTCCTTTGCTGTGCGCATTATAAAAGACATTTGGAAACGTTTAGTGCGAATTGGTGGAATAGCAACAAGGTAGGGATGGTAACTTGCAATGCGTCTAGATGTCTGATGGTAGAAGGGTGCCGGACAATAGAAGTATCGTCCGCAAATAGTACACATTTGTGATTTAAAATATAAGAAAAGTCGTTTATGTAGAGCAAGAACAATGGAGGACCTAAAATACTGCCTTGTGGCACACCATAGGTAGCTATTTAACAAAAGTGAAGACTGGAACAGCTCACGTGTTTTGGTTTGATCATTGTAATTGGAAATTTATGCTGGATATGAATCTAGCCAGTCGTACGCTTTTCCTCGTATTCCGTACCTACCTATAAACTTTTGCCAATAAGCGTTCGTGATTGACGTCGGTGTCTGTTGTGTGGTGTTGGACGTAAAAGAATAGCACCATACCATCACTTCCAGTGGGTGTCGTAAGAGGCGAGCGACTAAGGGACTCACCAGAGAATGGATAGCAGCATTCTCTGTGGTTCTGTGCATAGCAACAGCTACACTGCGATCGCCAACCCGCCTGTCAAGCGTGACAATTATGGCAAACGCTTGGGGAGGCCTATGTCCGTCTTTCGGCTGATATGATGATTCGGTACTAACAAACGAATGGACGTATGCATACGTCGGGGTCGGCTACAAGCGCTTGCAAACCTACACAAACAAAATCAAACTCTCTATATCCATATTTGGATTTGTGATGGTTTGTTAAGATTTGGCAAGCGTGTGGCTTAAAACGCTACCACAGCCGTAAACTAGACCTACATTTATCTATGACTAGCTTTTGCCTGCGACTTCGTACGCGCGTATCCCGTTTTTTTTCCGTTCCAGTAGGAATTTCCCGTTCCCGTATAGCCTATAAACTTACTCATGAATGTGGCTATCATACATAAAACCAATTTTCCAAATCCGACTGGCAGTTTCAGAGATTAGCGCGTTCAAACAAACAAACAAACAAACTATCAGCTTTATAATATTAGTAAGTATAGATTATATATAAATATTATATATAGTATGTATTATAGTATTTAGTATAGATATGAAAACAGGCGGGAGGAGGGAGTGTCATACAGTAACTGTTACATGTGTGTCTGATGTAATACACGGAACCTTTGCACCAGGCGTGCAGCGAACGAAGGAGTGGTTTGTTTGTGTTGGTGTTTATAGCGCGGCGAGTGACTCCATGATCTATGATTAGAATTTTCTTGCAATGCTCACTTTTGTAAAAGTATTATACATTGTTATTCGAGTGGACTTGGATTTAACTTGAGTTACACTGCCTAGCAAATCTATTATATTATAATTATAGTATAAAGCATCTATTTACCCTATTACTCCAAGCAGAACGAGCTCAAAGGGCAATTCTGAATGTAATGCTCTTTAAACGTCGAGATTACTCTACTGCCAAGCTCTGCTCCAATTTAAAAGCAAGCGCTATCCTACGCTGCCAATCTACGCTCCCCCTTGACGAAAAACTCCATAAAAGACGCAGAGGATTTCCGGTCAGCAACCCTGTCACATGTCGAACAACATTTGCAAGTCGCCAATTTAGCTTACGTCTCTACCTTCACTAAATTCCATTTAAAAACTAGGATTACCTACTAGGAACATATGAAGCGACTGAAGATCTTCTTACTGTTATCAAGTACCTAGCTTCATCGCTATTATGCTGTAAATTTAAAGAATAAAATAAGAAAAGCATTAGTATCCAACTTGTAACAGTATATTAGTGTAATAAGTAAGACATTGCAATTTAGAAGGAATCAATAGACTCCCAAATACTGGCTGGCAATCCTTGCATACTTTGAAGTTCTAAGGTCTCTACTAAATATAACCCACCTTTACGTTAAAATAAACAACAAGATTTTGGTCAAAAATCTAAATTGTTTAGCTCTTCTGTGTAATTTGAAGTTATTGGATCAATAAACATGTAAGTATTTATTATTTAACCAAGCTGTTTCATTTCTCGAACATAGAAGAATTCTCCTATACAAATAAGATTATGATAAATAACAAAACAAAAACAAAACAAACAAACAAACAAACAAATTTTCCCATTCAACCTTGAACCCAAACCGTTAGCAATAAAGTTGAAAATCTATTAAAGAAATTTGATAGATTGTTGTAGCTTGTCGTGCTGGCGTCTGTACATATTATATGGGCAAAGCCTTCAATAGGCGCTTGACTTTTGGGAAAAAGTCACGGGATTGTGGAATTTTTACCTCACTAAAACCACCCCGGTGATCACCATCAGCACGTGGAAGGACCTCTCCGGCACAGTCTTGTTAGGGCACCTCCCTGAGGAATCTGCAAAGGGTGTCCTCTGAGCCGTACTATGCTTGCTTGTCTACGTACTTTTTTTTCGGTTTAAAGAAATGTATTTCTCTTATGAACTTACAGTCCCCTTAATGAGATACAAAGTAGCAAGTATGATATTTTAAGGATGGGAAATCATCAAATGACTTATTCCGCTCTGGGTGGAGTGTCAGACTCTTACTGACTAAAACCTATCCGTTTCCTCCTAATGCCTTTTGGGTTCCAGGGCCGCGGTGACTGTTTCGAACAAATTCCGTAACCCTGGCAGGCTCTGGCCCTAACGGGTCCCGACTTCTATGCTGCGTATGCGCGTGGCAGGTACCTTGTACCTACACATTTTCCATGACTTGTCAGTGAGCATTCCACTGACTGTCCATCTAATATGATAGTTCTACTGACTGATTTACTATAAGTGCTACTTTAGAGATCGCACTAAATTATTTTGTTTTCTTAGTTTGTCATAAAAGATGGCAAACGATGTTCATTAGATAAGTCAGTTCATTTTATTGACGTTCGTCAAATGAATGACATCATATTTATTAGTTTGTTATTAATAATATGTCAATAGTAAATAAGGATAGATAAGATTTGTGACAAGTAGCTATGGATAGTCAGATTTCACCCCTGGGCGTACAATAGGTAACTTAACTTGTTTTGATGGACAGGTTTATTAACTAAGTATCTGATAAAACTGCTGTGGAATGGGCTCCTCTAGAGGTCTTCTTTACCCCTGGTACTGCAGTTGTCCAGTGTCAGGCGGCGGTGACCACTTACCATCAGGTAGGCCGCCGGCTTAATGTTTACTCTTCTATCTGACGATAACCCACAACCCAGTAACTGGTTAACACGATACCCTCTAGGCAAAACTAGAGTCATATTTTCTGGGTTAACCGTAACGACTGTCCAAGATGTAAAATGACAGCCAAGGGCTTAACGTGCTTTCTGTGGCACGGAAGAGTCTCGACACGTCATCCACGGATGGCCTTTGTTTAACTTGTTTGCTTAACCGTGCAGCTGTTTCTTAGCCACGAGCTCCTTACGAGGTGTTCTTCTCCCATACATCTCCATTAAGAAGGCTTTCCCAAAAAAGCAAAACAACGCATTTTTTTTAGAAATTGTATGACAACACATTACTGCACTGTCGCGACGCTTTTTTTTCTCTAGAGCTTTTTGCCATCACCTTAGTAGGTACTTCGTAGATAGGTTACGCCTATATTACACATTTTTCAGAAATAATTTGCATCTTCTATTAATAACGTGTAGGTACTTACCTAGTTCTAGGTTCTAAAAAAATCTTTTCTTGAGAATTAAATTATGTCGGTGGCAATCATAGATATAATAAACAAAAAACAGTTTTTTTTATATTTCTATGGTGGCAATGCTGAGGAATGAGGTGCACAATTCACAGTTGCACAGTTTGCGGTATTTAAAAGTAAAGGCACTTTTGAAGATTTCGCGAAAAAGCTTGTTACGCCTTGGCCTCATCATGTAAGGGAAAGAAACCTAAGTAGTAAAACGATACATTCCGACAGATTCTGCCATTTTAGCCTTTACGTTGTAAGAAGTCTCTCAGTAAGTAGGTTATTGAAGCGCCTACGTAAACCTGCGATTTTGAAATAAGTGCACAATGTGCCGCTTACTCCCATATTAACATCATCATATTGTTATTATATCCCGGTAATAGTTAGTTTTCCTTTCTGCCGATTTAAACCGGTAAGGCAACCAGTTACAGTCGGTAGAATGTGACTTCTTGAGCCTAGGTAATAGGTTATCTTCGAGCAGATCCAGGCCTCACGTACGCCCCAGTTTGAGATCATTGCTTGCTAAATAGATGTTTTCATTATTAACTATTATTTATTGGCATTATTAGGCAATTTACATATTTCTGTACGGTTATCGTACGCTGGGTTATCAACTTAATGCATTCATAGAGACGAAAGAGATTAGAACTATAAGGTTTTATTTATGTGATTACAGCAATTCAATTCAATTCAAATATACAAACAAACTACTAGCCTAAAATAAATTAATACGTGGAAGCTTGATAATCTCTTTAAAACTAATAATTAAAAAAAAAAGAATTAAGTACTTTTTTTTTTTCTACTAAAATGGCGAGTCCGGAGTCTTGTTTTCAATTACGTTAAAAAAAATAGAACCAATAATATTTATTTCTGCTTTAATATAAAAATAACATTAAAAAGATAGAAAAGGCTCTCTTCACAAACCATCTTGTTTTGGATACATGTTGTCCACTACTCGATGAGTTTTTATTATAAATTTACATTTATTTTACTTTTACAATTCTTTTTTAGATTTTGTAAAATAAATACTCTCGGAAAAGTATTCTCTGATCGCAGACTACTGAAAAGTGAAATGGAATATCCAAACGGAAGCTCTGTCGTTGACCTGTCAAACGTCAATGTCATCAAACTGATAGATATTGGGATGTCAAAGTCAAGACAATAGAGTGGAATCATTTGTAAACAATAACAAAATAATAATGTAATTCTATCAATTATAGATAAGATTATTCAAATGACATAAATGTGCGAGTATCACGTGTACGGAGATGCTATAGTGAACTGAAAATGGATGCTGACGACCCTCGGAGACCGCTGTTAGGTTAGTAAATTATTAGAATTAAATTCGAACGTTAGCTAATCATGATTCTCTGGTATAATTGAATGAAATAAACGTATTTTTTAACACTTTTTAACTTGCCTTTAACGAACATTGTTGCTACTATAAAATAAATTTGGTCTTTGTCTAACAAGTTAGTATAAAATAGGAACAAAGTAATGGTTTGAAACAATCAGCACAATACCTCTTATATTTCAAACATTTTTTCTTTTTTCATTGTTCATAACTTTCATGACAGAATTAGAAACTTTTTCATGGAGAAGAATTAATATTATTTATGTAGTAACGAAAAGAGGGGGGCTCTCTGTCCCAGCAGTGGGAACATAGCTGATTAAATGACTGTTTGTTAAAAATTAGAATAATTGTTTCTGTCTTTAGAAGAGGTAAAAAAAGTGACTTTGCTTGCCGTTATCCATAACATTGTTGTGCTTTGCTGGTCTGAACTTATATGAAAACCGTTTTTATAAAACTTAATAAAGAATATACTTACTTGAAGATATCAATTTAAATTAGTGAACTTTTGTGAAAAAAGTGGTTACAAAGAGAAATCCAATATAAAAATAACCCATTTATTCTATCAATTCTCTCAATCACACTGCAATTTACAGTTTTACTCAAGGTTAGGCAGACTCTGCCGCAAGGCAATATTGTACCTGACAAAAGAACTGCAAAGAAATGCAAAAAAAAACCATAAGTTTTGACTGTAAATTGGTGTCCCACTGCAGGGAAAACGCTTCACCGTCTGCGGTTCCTACACAAACATCAGAGATGTCCAAGATATACTTAGAAAGTGAAAATCTTTCACTTGCTAATGTGATTACATTGCAACCTAAAAAAAATCAATATCAATCACATCCCTAAGCACAAGACTGAAATGACTGACTTAAATGTATTGTAAAAATGAAATGAAATGAAATTGTTTATTGCCAGATTAACATCCAAATATTATAATTATTTTTTATTTATTATTGTTTTGTATTAAGGACCACATTCAATGCCGGCCATGGACATTGCACACATTGCCATAAACCGGGCACAAATCCAGACTGCTTACTGCCTTTTCCAACTATGTTGGAGTCACTTCTAGTGTAACCAGATGCAGCCGAGCACCAGCATTTTTTTTTTTTGACGGTTAATCTCCAAATGACTCTCACACTGGGTGGAAATGTCAGACTTACTGACACAAACCCATCTCCAAATGCCCGTTGCATTCCAGGGCCATGGGAACTCTTTTGAGTAATTCCGCAACCCTGAGGGTCACATTTACAAATTTTTATGAAATGTTCGCATTCCCATCTGTCAAAAAAAGAGAGATTGCGATTGACATGCAAATGCGAATTTTGCTTAACAATTAGTAGAATTGGCACGCTGGTTCCATCTGGCTTCCTACTACTATGGTAAAAATCTTCCTTCATAGTCATGTATGTTGATAATCGTCATAGACTAAATAAACAAACACAGTAACTAAATCCTTAGTTAAAACCTTATCCGAGTAAACTATATACTACTATATAATGATCTGTACTTACTTTGTTATCTCATATTTGCCTAAATCAGTTTTATAACTGTCTGACTGTAATGGAGCTATGGATTTAAAAATTCAAACAACCATGACTTAGTAGGAAATAGTGCACGAGATGTGCAAAAGTAATTTGCTTTTGGGAAGCTGATTGTTCATAATGTGCATTTAAGAATATTTAAGGTGTCAATGAACTTAAATGCATGCACAATTCCACAATATGAAGATTGCCTTAATCATAAGCATCATCTTCCTGCGCTTGTCTCATGTTTTTCCAAAATCTTCTCCCATACTCCATCAAAATGAATAATTTATTGAGTGACGCTTCTCACAAAAATATTAAATGCTTCCATTCACTTAAATTGTTTCAAGCAGATAACGTCACTGCTTTACTGAAATCTGTTCAAAGATTGTAAACTTATATGAGATTCATATGAGACTCATAGTCCAAACATTCTTTACTTGGACTTTAGAAGCTTATAATCTCCAACGACCATAGTTGTTGATAATGATCAAACATTTTTATATGTCATGTATGTATGTATGTATGTATGTATGTAACTCGGGCTGGTTTCCGCAACTCCACGACTAAGCGCGTATTTTGCGTGCAGGTGGGACAAATGTGTCATTCGATCCACCCCAGCTCCCCAAGGAAGGCCAGCAACGCCTTGGTGTTACTAACTAACTCGCAAAGGGTACCTGGGTTACCGAAGTACTTAGCCCTGTACTCAGCGACTACCGGGCAGCTTAGTAGCAGGTGTGCTGCTGTCTCGTCCACCTCCATGCAGGCTCTGCAAAGTGGGCTGTCGGTGACTCCTATGACATAGAGGTGTTTATTAAAAGACCCATGGCCAGTTGTGACGGCTGTGACTGTACGCAACTGCTGTTTAGTAAGTCTTAGGGCTTTTTTCGTGAAACGGCCATCTATAGAGGGAAGTGCCTCTTTGGCCTGCCTGCACTCAGTATGGTCAACCCATAGCTTGTGATGTTTATCGTTAGTACGTTTTCTTACCAGATTGCGTAGGTGACCGAAGGGGAGTGGTACAATAGGTTCAGGTCCTATCGTCATCATACTCGACCCCCTTCTGGCGAGTTCATCCGCTGCATCGTTGCCTCGGGATTCGCTGTGTCCTTTGATCCATTGTATGGTTACCTTGTTGTATCTACCAACCTGGTTGAGACGTTGGTGACACTCGAGAATCAGACCAGAGTTAACTGTGTGACTGTTCAGAGCTTGCAGGACGGCCATGCTGTCCGAGAGTATGCGTATTGAGTGGTCTCTAACTTCCCTGTTTATGATGGCTGAAGTCGCCAGGGAAATGCCCATGCACTCAGCTTGAAACACTGTGTTGTGGACCCCCAATGGTGTGGCTATATGAATGTTGAGATCCTCTGAGAAGATTCCCGCACCCGTGCCAGTACCTGTTTTTGATCCATCGGTGAAGACCCGCAGCTCTGTGGGGCACAGCCCTTCGCAGCGGTGATCTTCATGCAATTGGATTTTGTATTTTTTATCAAAGATAAATTGCTTGGGTATCCGGTCATTGATTGCTTTTGTTATGGGGAGTTCGTTGTTGAGCTCCTCGAGCAGAGCGGTGTGTTGTGCTACTCTCTTACCCCAGAGATCCAGTGTTTTAAGACGGACTGCCGCCATCGTCGCTTCCTGTTGTATGAACAGGTGGAGCGGAGGGAGTCCCAGTATGGCTTCCAGCGCCGCAGTCGGAGTAGTCCTCATGCAGCCCGTCGTTGCCATGCAGGCTAGCCTTTGCATGCGCTGAAGTTTGTTTACGGCTGTACCTAGCTTTAGGATCGCGTCCTCTATTTGGCTCACCACCAGGTGAAGAGCAGACTCTGTCGACTTACCTGAGCTGTATGCGTGCTGGTTACCATGCAGTGGTAATGTTTTTAAAGCGCCATCTCGTAGTTCTCTTTCGCACAGTCTTTCCATGGTCTTTAGCAAGAAGGAGGTCAGACTGATTGGTCGATAGGATTTGGCGTTTGTATAGTCACTCTTACCTGGCTTTGGAATGAAAATGACTTTCACTTCCCTCCATCCTTTAGGCACGTATCTAAAAGCCAGGCACGCCCTCATTAAAGGCACCAGTCTTGCTGCAACAGAAGTCCCGCCCCACTGCAGTAAGGCAGGAAACACTCCATCAGGACCTGGTGCCTTGAAAGGTTGGAAGCTTCGGATGGCCCACTGGATTTTTTCCAGCGTGATCATCCTCTCTGCATAATACCAATCAACTTCTGCTGGTGCTTGTATAACGTCTAGCCATTCGGTTACCTGCGCGAATACGCTTCCTGGGAAGTGAGTTTCTATTAGGACACGTTTCGCTTCTTCAGGTGACGTGGTCAGCGTGTTATCGGGTCTCCGAAGTGTGGCGACCTCGGGTGTGTTCTGTTGTGCCAGTAATTTCCTTGCCCTGTTTGCTTGTTGGCTCGATTCAATGTTACTACAGAATTTTCGCCATCCAGTAGTACTTCTGGATCTGATGCATTTCTTATAGCTGGATTTGGCCGCGTAGTAAGCGTCCCAGTCCTCATCTCTATATGTATTCATGGCTCTGTTAAGAGCCTTTCTTACCTTACCGCGTTTGCGCTCAAGTTCCGCGCCCCACCAGGGTTGTTTTCCCGGTGTTTCGCGCGGAATCGTTTCCGGGCACGCGGTCTGGTAGCTGTTTATCAGTGATTCGGTGAGCTGTGTTACTCTCGCGTCGATCTGTGTCGTGTCCGCAAGAGTCATCGAATCGCTTAGTGGCGCAAGTCTTGAATCAAGGCCGCGTTTGTATGCCGCTAAATCCGTATTGCGCGGATTCCGCCGAGGTTGTTTAGGTGGTATACTGACCTGGATGTCGAAGCGGATCCACCTGTGGTCTGAGCAGGAAGTCTCATCAGAGACCTGCCACCCAGTTATAATTTCTGAAACGCCTTCCGTTGCGAGAGTGAGGTCAATAATAGTACGACTGCGTCTCGTTACGAAAGTTGGTTCAGAGCCTGTATTTAGTAGGGATAAGTTAGTTGTGAATAGGTATTCAACTAATGCCTTACCCCTTTCATTTTGCGTGTCCATCCCCCACAGCGGGTGGTGTGCATTGGCGTCGGTCCCGATGACAACCTCATCTCCGCTGCTTTCACACTGGGTGACGAGACGGACAAGGTCGTGAGGGGGTGGTTCCTCCGCCTCAGGCATATAGACCGAGGCGAAGACGATCGCCATGACTTTGTCGCCACGCTGTATGTTCAGCCTAGCTGCAGAGACATCTCTGCAACAGAAGTCGTTTAAGAGCTGTGCTTTAAGGTTACCTGTGACATAGATACACGATCTAGGGTGATCCTGGTCCGTAGTAACAAGGAGCTTACCGTTAAGGTTGGATAGTCCTCGTATTTGGCCACCACTAATCCACGGCTCTTGGATGAGGGCAATGGCCGTGTGTTGCACCTCCAGCCACTTCCTCAATTGAGCCGTTGCAGTCTGGCTGTGGTGGAGGTTTGCCTGCACGACTCTACAGGCCGACGAAAGGGACGCCATCGCAGGCGAAGCCCTCCTCGTCACCCTCTAGACGCAGCCCGGCAAACATGTCGCCCTCGTCGAAGCCATCCTCCAGTAGGCCAGAAGCCGGGGACAACGTAACGTCGTCCGGCTCCCCACCCGATGAAGGGACGGCACCCACGGCGGCGGCAGGGGCAGCCGACACTGCTATTTCAGCAGGGTCAGCCACTGTTGCTTCCGGGTTGTTTGGTTGGGGGATGGCCTCCCCTGCTTCCTGCTGCTGTCCCGTAGTCGGGTCCCAACCCCGAGGGACGTCGACGAACCTGCCATTCGGACCCTGGAACTTCACGTACACCGATCCCAGACCAATTGAGAGTCGGCGTTCGGAGCTCAACAGGGTCGGAACCTGGTCCTCGGGGATACCCAGCACCACGAACCAGCATGCCCTCTGCTTCTCGGCGTGCAGCACCACCCACCTTTTAACGTCGATCCATGGGTTCTGGTAACAGAGGGCTCGTCCAATAAAGGTCGAGTCCTCGTAGACTCCCTGGTCGTCGGGGATGGCGATGCCGCAACGCACCCGCTTCTGAATCTCCGACTGACTCTTGACGACTAACGAGGTGTTAGCCGGGAGAGCCAGGCCGGAGACTGTTTTCTTCAGCCACTCTAGCGTGTGGTCGTTTCCGCACCACAGTTTGAGGACACCTCCAGCGAACAGCGGCTTCGCATTGAAGGTCGGCCCCGGTGTGTCCTGCATAGGGGAGCAGGCCTCCGTGATGATCTGCCTCTGTATGGCAGCCACGACCTGGTCCGATACTCCCTGGCTGATGATGCCCCTCCGGTCGCAGGTTATCGCGACGTTCAGGGACGCACTCGCAGCTTGGGCGTAGCTTTTGTTGGCAACCCGCTGGGACTGGTCAAGCCGCGGCCGCTTGTGCTCTCCACGAGGTGATAAAGTCTCGTTGAGAGCCCGCTTGGCCGCAGCCTGATCGTTCCCGTCGGGTTGCTGTGTCGTGGTAGCCACCTCGGCCGGACCTCCTGCGGATTTGGTTGGCGGTTGACAGGGCGTCGGTCGGCTAGTGCCGGCCTCAGCCTGCGACCACTTCCCTTCTGAGAAGCTCAGCTTACCTTGCTTGGTCGTGTTGACCTTGCTAGTGGCGGTACCCTGCTTGCGTTGGGAGGCCTTCCCTTTGCCTCCCCGTCTGCGTTCATGACGCCGCTCCTTGCGCGTCTGCCTTTCCCTCCTTTTACCCTGGCTGGTAGGAGCGTTTTGACCTGACGGGTCAGAACAAGAGCAATGGGCTTGTGGATTTGAATTTTTACCCTTCCCTTTTTTTCCTTTGCGGATTGGCACCTGCCAGGCGCTTGCGAAAACGTCCTCGGTGCTGCAGACCGTTCCCGTTTGCCCGGTTGCGGTTGCCTCGTGGGATGTGGCTTGAGGAGCCACAGGAGGAGGAGGAGGGTGCTTGGGAAGGCTACTTCCGGCAGTGGTGTTAGCCGTCGCCGTTTTCGCCTTGTGTTTGAAGGGATCGGTACTGGTCCCAGGCAGCGCCGATACCCTTTGCATGTTAAGGGACTTTTTGGTCTTAGCTGCGGTTTTCGCCACAGCCGGACCGGCGCCCGCGCTGGAGCCTGCGGCGTTAGCTGCAGGACCTCCAGGGGCGAGCGAAGTGCCAGGGGCACCTCGCTTGGGAGTTTTGCCAGCTTTCGCCGACTCCACTCCTGCGGTTGAAATAGTAGGCCTCAATTCGTCCATACTTATTTGAATCTTTTATTTCATCTCCCTGGCTCCCACCCTCCATGGAGCCCGCACCTGGGAACGTCGCACTACTGTGAGTGCGAACGTTAGGACTACCAGAGAGATATAGGTGCGCAAGGCTGGTTTACAGCGCGACATCGGGTGCTTGATCGGGTTGGCGCGGAAGGTCGAAAGGCCTACCCCCACGAACTGATCAACCCTCACTTACACCTTCAGCATGGCCTTTACCTACCGCTTCGGCCTCCCGAGGGCGACCTCAACGGACCCCACGCACCTCGCCTGTGACCCTCTGACGGGACACTGTGGCCATTTCCCTACCCCTGGCTAGAGGGTAAGGCCACCGTTTCGCTTGAAATCCAGACCAAAGGGGGCGTGTTGCCTCACGGACACATTACCACCAGTGCCGATTGGCTCAACCCCCCAGGACTCCTTCATCCCCGCTTACGGCGCTCGACTGCGCAGGTCCTAGCGCAGGTGACTCTGTTCTCCTACTCGCCATCAGCTTATTTAGTGACGGCCGAGTCCGCAACCCCCTCGTCACAGGGGGGCTATGGTTCGGAGAGGAAAAACCGCCCGGTGGTTTCAGTTACATCTATTTCATATGGAATTAGACCAATAACGGGGTGGCAACCTCGGGAAGGTGTATCCACCGGACTTGCCTTGAGGATCTGCACGACCGTTGCGCTCCCCCTCAAGACCACACCACCTTCCCATCTCTGAAGGAGACAGGAAGGTAGGCCTGCATCTATACTACCAAGCAAAGCAAAGCAAAGCGTGTCGTTGTACAACCGCAAAAGCATACATACAGACCCTCCCCTCCATCCTACATATGTCATGTATATCTTTATTTAAAAAACTAAAGTAACAGATATAACAACTCGTATAGAGCATTTAAAGTGGGGTTGAACAGGACATAATTATGCTACGTTGCAAATTAAAAAAATGGAGCAAACGGTAAAAAGGAGTACCATAGGGTTACTTCCCTATGGTACCTAAGAGAATTCAAGAGAGGGCTAGAAGACAGGGACGTCCGAAAACAAGGTGGAAAGACGATATTCGCCTAACCTCAGGGCCATATTGGACCAAGCAGCAGAGGATAGAGCTCAGTGGAGAGAGCTGGAGGAGGCCTATGCCAGAAGGCACGACGAATTGCGATACATACTATAATAAATAGAATTTGAAAATATGTATTGCCAATTCTGTAGTGAATTAGAAAGAAAAGGGCTTTATTATTATATCTTTATTAACTTAACATCCATTGAATTCATGGTTGGGCATAATACGTCGACGATGGAGCATGCTTGCCTAAAAGTAACCTGTTCACTCTTGATTAAAAGTCTGTGTTTCCTGATAGCTACAACCTGGGGAGGTTGTAGTCCATGGGCATGTCCATAGGGATGTCCACCATATACCGGTGGCGCATCACCGTACGTCTTGTAGTCCGTTTATGGTGATGGCTAGGTGGAACTAAACGCACACTCCCCGAAGTGTAACCGATACAAAACTATGACAGGCTGACGACTCGGCGTCGATTTTCAAGGCTTTGCAGGTTTGACTCGACCAGTGCATCATTACCAATGAGCGTTTTGTCTCGTTTCACAATTAACTCTATCGCATCATCGCGTTGGTATTTGTCAGATCCGTCCCAGAGATGAGAGCAGTATTCCATACATGATTGTCGTTGCGCTTGATAAAGCTTGAGCAGCTGTTCCGGCGTGGTGAAGTAGGTACCGTCTCACCTTTGTTAGGATTCCCAAATTTTTCGCAGCCAGTTGAGCACTGGCGAGTGTCAGACCTCCGACATGGAGTGTCGCGATTGTCAGACATTCCAACATGTGTTGAGAGAAGGAGATGGAGTGTCGCGAGTTTCAGACACTCCGAGATGGAGTGTCACGAGATGGATGAAGTGTCAAGAGTGTCAGACCTCCGAGATGGAGTGTCGCCAGATGGTGATGGAGTGTAGCGAGTGTCAGACCTCCGAGATGGAGTGTCGCGAGATGGAGATGGAGTGTCGCTAGTGTCAGATCTCCGAGATGGAGTGTCGCGAGATGGAGATGGAGTGTCGCTAGATGTAGATGGAGTGTCGCCAGAGTCAGATCTCCGAGATGGAGTGTCGCGAGATGTAGATGGAGTGTCGCGAGTGTCAGATCTCCGAGATGGAGTGTCGCGAGATGGAGATGGAGTGTCGCGAGATGTAGTTGGAGTGTCGCGAGTGTCAGGTCTCCGAGATGGAGTGTCGCGAGATGGAGATGGAGTGTCGCGAGATATAGATGGAGTGTCGCGAGTGTCAGATCTCCGAGATGGAGTGTCGCGAGATGGAGATGGAGTGTCGCGAGATGTAGATGGAGTGTCGCGAGATGTAGATGGAGTGTCGCGAGTGTCAGATCTCCGAAATGGAGTGTCGCGAGTGTCAGATCTCCGAGATGGAGTGTCGCGAGATGGAGATGGAGTGTCGACTTGCGAGATGTAGTTGGAGTGTCGCGAGTGTCAGGTCTCAGAGATGGAGTGTCGCGAGATGGAGATGGAGTGTCGGACCTCCGAGATGGAGTGTCACGAGTGTCAGACACTCCGACATTGAGTGTCGCGAGATGGAGATGAAGTGTCGCGAGTGTCTGTCGCGAGATGGAGATGAAGTGTCGCGACTGTTGAGCCTTAGTCTCGATATATGAATCAAAATCAAAGCACATTACTTTGAAGCTGAAACGATTGTGTAAACTCAATAAATTTGGCTAATTACCTAGCCAAGCTGAGCAGGTTTACGCACGAATACTATTAAATATATAACGACACAGAAGTAATTGTACGATGTAAAGAATGTAATGTTTATTAGCGTACGGCTATACATAACATCTTACTATATCTCAATCACGTCAGAACGGCTGCACGGATCTGGTTGAAATTTTGCACAGCATCTCGTCACCAGTCTGGAATAGCACACGTGCTAGTTTTTATCCCGGGAGTATGTTCCCTTATAATAATTTCCGACATTCACGCGGGCGAAGCCACTGGCCGAAGCTAGTCGTAAATATTTCCCGGACGGTAAGACACATGTAGGTACAGACGTTCAAGCTACCGTAAACTGACAAATTTTCCCAATCAACCTTCAACCTAACGCTTTAACAATAAAGTTAAAAATCTATTAAACAAATTTGACAGGTTGTTGTAGCTTGATGTGGTGCGTCTCTACCTATCACCTGTTATGTTTAAGTCCGATGTATTAGTGGGCGAGCCTTTTGCCACTAACCGGACACAAATCCAAATTCCAGATGAAAACCCAATAACATTTTGCTTGATCCGGGAATTGGCATCAGACCTCACGCATAACGGTAGCGCTTGTGACCACAAGACCTACGTGACAGTTCAATCTACTAGTATAGCTGCAATCTGCATGTGAAATGTGTTGAATTCTACCATGACAGCTGGCTTGACTTCCAATGGTACCCCAATCGTGAAGCGTTGTCTCTGGGATGTTATCATATCTGCTATACTTATGTGCCCCTGGTATTGCAGATGTTCTCAGGCCGTGCTGATCACTTATCATTAGGTAGCCGTGTCTTATTTCCCACCCAATAGGTACTATATTAAAGGGTCTTCCCAAAATAGGGATCGCACTCATGACTTTATTTCGCGATCTACCGAACTTACAGATTTTCTCATGTTGGTACAATCCATGCATGAATTTTGCATTCAGTCTAGGAGGTTTAGAGATCGTAGACGGAAGTTTTTGGAGCGGGAATTCACTAATAAGACCCAGACTTCGCTACTATTTAGTAGTATCTGTCTGTCTGCAACAGTCCCATACTGGACAGGCAAAAGAAAGAGATAGACGAGTTCAAAAAGTAAGTTTAAAAGTCGTAGCGTTTTTTTCTCAATCTAAAGACCAAAGTGTACGAAAAACTTGGTCTTGTGAGTTTTGAGTCTAGGCCAGTGACTTTCGGAAGCTATCTGCTTCAACATCATTATCATCACTTGCTTCATTGATAAGTTATTGAATCTAAATAAAATCAATCAAACATCCATTGACTTAATATTACAGTCATTGTAAACATATCACGTTATTGTTGGCATTGGTATTGCAGCCTGGCCAACATGATCAATGTTGTGGGTGCTATCCAACGCTGCGTTTGCTCTCAAATGGTTGGATAATGTAGTAGGCAATGCGCGATGGATTTTTATTGACGTTGGTCGGCCAATGTTTGGACAAAGCATCGGTTGTATCACCAAGACGCGACCGGCGACGGTAACCGGCTCAGTCGGACTCAGTAATACTCAGTATGTTTTGAAACTCCAAAGAAGGTGGCCGTTTAGTCCGTCGCGGAAAATTCTTACGATTTATCGTACTTTTACGACTTGTTGAAAATATTTTTCGAAATGTAACGCGTTAAACTTAGTTACAGTTTGATTTGTGTTCAGTTTCATGTGAAAATGATTGAAGTTATAGGTAGGTATTGTGTCAATTGCTTCATAGTTTTTTTATTCGTAAAAAAATATACGTAAAATCGGTGAAAATGCTTCGATAGAACGTTTTCTGAAAAGAAAATGTATTTTGTTTATTTATTTTGTTGTTAAGATGAGGGTACAATCGGTACAAATAATTGAGTGCTACGACATAAGAGGAAGTCTTATTCTTATAAGTTAAAAGGATCTTGTCTACCTTAATTTCTGGCTTGTTTACCTTAATTAATATCTAGTGACAAGCATACCTTTGCTTGTCGATAATCTCGCATCGTGATATGTATTGTATTTTGTGGATATCTCAATGACCTAGCAGGCTGATTTGCCTCAATAAAAAATTGTAGACACAATGGCCCCAATATCAAAGTATTTTTCTCCATTGATACTCTACGCTACATCTGGGATCCTGGTATCATAATTTATTTCATTAGTTACAATTTTATAAGTGGCGACTTATTACAAGCAATCATTAAGTAGTTTTATTTGTGTTCGAAAACACACGTCTTGTAACCACTTCACGTATTTAAATAGTTCTATTGTTTGTTCCCCAAGGACTTAAACATTCCAAGTTAGTTTTCTAAACGTTTACTATTGTATTTTCACAGTAGGTTACTTATGCATTGAGAAAACATACGCTTTTTACAAAAAAAATACAGTTTTGTGCGGAATTCTGTGGGCATTTTTAACCGACTTCAAAAAGAGATGTTTTTTTATTTTTTATTTGAGATGGGTTTGCTCTTGACTCTATTCTAGTTCAAGTTGACGATGGAGCGAGCTTACCCAGAAGAATCCTGTTTACTCTAATTTTGAAGAGATTAGGGTTGTATGCGTTCGGAAACATAGACGCAGGCAGTTATTTGTCCGCGCATATCTCAAAAACTTTAAGTCGGGTTGCAAAAAATATTTTTTAGTTGAACTAAGTTGCAACTTAGGGAGCAGTTCAAGTTTCATCTAGTTTTTGAGATAGAGGGTTAAGTGTTTATAAGTCACTAGGAAAACGTGTTGTTGGCTCTACAGCATAATTCTAAAACATGTCATTATGCATGATTTTTCAATGTTTGCAGTAAGGCTCTAGCTAAACAATCTTGAAGAAAATTTCAAAAAGTGGCTTAGCAATTTAAATTAATCGTGTAAAATTATATGGCAACATAAAAATGGTTTCTCACTTCATGTATCATAGTATATTATAATAAGTACTTATACTTTTTAGGTAATTCGTTTCAGTTACAACTGAAATTAAAAGATAATAAGAAATAAAAAAGTAATTAAAAGAAACAACTTCAAAAGTGTAACTTATTAGTTAATAACTAAAAAGGGAGAAATAAAAGTTTTATCTCTAAAAAATGTAAAGTAAAAATGCAAACTATTTTTTAGTTATTAATTTAATAAAATACAGTTCTGAAGCCGGTTTAATTTTAAAAAATTACATTTTGAAAAAAAAAATAAATAAACCGTTTTTAAAAATTTGTCTCTCCGACATTGCTTTAAGTGGTAATTCAACACCACCTAAATAAAAAAATACACAGACAGAAAGAATAAGAAAATTATATAATGCCAAAGGCATTTTGTCCGTCCATTTCCAATCCTAGAGAGAAAGTTGAGATTTTTATGTGCCTGAAACCCGTAAAACCAGAACAAAAATGCAGCTTAGCGGCAGAATATCGTATGTATATGTCACCAGAAAATAGCAAACTCCGTAAGATTATAAAATAACTTGAGAGATTGTAAACTCTCGAAAAATTTGTCAACTGAACATTTGGAATACTATTTTACACATCAAAATTTGATAGTCTATAACCTCGCGGAGTCATTTCGAGAAATTGTGGACTGACATAAACTGGCGACCAATCAGCTGTCTAGTCTACAATTTATCTGTTTTGGTGTGATAGTTAAATTGGAAACTTGGCCACTCATTGGTCTTTGTTTTCTCTATCTAATAGACCAATGAGAGCCTTGTTGGCAGGTTTACTATCACATGAAAACTATTAGGACTTGGGCTCTGATTGGTCGCCATTTTATGTCAGTCCACAATTTCTCGGAATGACTTCGAGAGATTATAGACTATCAAATTTTGATACTTACGTAAATAAGTATTCCAAAAGTTCACTTGACAATTTATCGAGAGTTTACAATCTCTCAAATTATTTTATAATCTTACGGAGTTTGCTATTTTCCGGTGACATGTACACACTTTTACTCAGGAGTAATGTTTTCAGATTGAATGTTTGTAGGTATATAAATTAAAATCAATGCATTTATATTGACCCAATGCTGTTATGTATACTCGTATAATTAGTCATTGTTTTGGCCGCTTTTTAACAAAAGTGACGGTGTTTTCAATTACCAGGGCAGCATTCCCATAATAAAGGGTTTACATTTATATGTTATGCTTATGATCTTCCTTTTCACCGCGTAGGTAGGATTATAGTGGTTTAGTTGATAAACTGCTGCATTATACACAGAGTTTAAAACAATCAAGAGTAAAGTTCCACAATCCGCATTGTTCGCTTTGGCCAAACCTATTCAAACAATGTAAATGAGATCCATCAATGTTTACCTATCTCACGAGTTGTAGTTACTTTATAGCTCAGAAATAAATCTTTCAGTGTGTACCTACTTTGCTTTGATTTTCATTGTGATAATAAAAGAAAGAAGAAAGATTGTTGATCCGCTTTTCTTTCACATTTTTCCTGTTTGCTGTTACAAAATTATACATTAGTGATAAGAGGTTGATAGCCTTTTAGTGTGACTAAATCGGTACCACCTATACCTATGTGTACCTATGGTGCACCTCTATGTTTGTATGTTTGCCTGGTAGCGTAAGCGCACTTCACCGTAAATTGCTCAATATCATGAATTTACAAGATCGTCTATTGTTAGTTCATTGTTATTTATCAGTTCGTGTTATGTTATGTAATGTAATGTAAATAGCTAGGAAATACACCATCACTGGCCTTGTACGGGAACAATTTATAATTATAATAGTGCTGGTTAAATACTCGTTATGTAGTAACTATTAAACAGCGATAAAATAAAATTGCTAATTCCGCATTATTCTTGTAATAATGATTCGTTTTCTAAGTTTACCTTTCTTTATCCAGGAAATGTCCAGCAGACAAATAGCAAACTACGACGGGTGTCCTCCAAGTTATGTAGCATGGAGTCATGGAAGAGAAGACTGCCCATCACAATATGGCTTCCGAAATACAGCTTCGAGTTTCTACTGCGAGACGCAATTGCGGGTGAGATATATCACCTAATGTTTTATATTATCCTGGTTCCACTGGGTCTACGGCATCCAAGGTTTTCGCATGGAAGCCGCTCAAACATCCCATCACACGAGCTTCTCCGGGGTTTGAGTTATGGTATAAGTGCCACGTTTGTGATCCTGGAATATCAACTCAATATCAAGATTAGTAAACGTCGTGGAAGCATATTTCATTTTATCCTGGTAGCTCCAACATATTGGGAATTACTTATAGTTCATTGTAGTTCCTATTTGGGGCCTGACTTTCGTTAATATTTTATCAAGATGCCACGGAAAAGACTATAAAAGCGATGCGACCTTCGTGCGATTATTAGATCCTGGTAAACTTGGGCGTTTGGTTGAGACTTGCGACGTTGGGTCGCAAGTGGAGAGAGACCTTTTTTGGGGAGTGAAGATTAACTCCGTTTATTTGAAAAAACCCCAGCTGACGAATGCACCACAACTATGTAACTAAGAATTTTGCTAAAATCCTAATAAAACTTGGCACTGTTCTCCCGGATGCATGCTAATCTACTGACACCGTGTTTTGTTAAGCATACATCTTCTTACTAATGAGAAATTGAGATGCAGTGGACGCCTTGCCTTGAATAATGCTGCTCACTCAATAGGAATATGTGTCCCAAATATCGGCGAAACCTGACTGAAGATTTTGGACAAGGACATTTAAGTACGTAAAAACACAGACAGGTGATAGCATAGCGGGTTACCTTATATGTAATACCTAAATGCTCGAATTCGTTCGCCTGACCGACAAATAAACCGGTTCACTGATGTGACGACATTGTTCGATAACCGACTCCAATGTTTCCGTTTTTATACGTATATAATTATATAGTCGCGTCGTTTGAGACTCCGTTAACCGAAGTTAAAAAAGAAAGACTTTATGCAAACCTGCAAATTAGACTCTTCTTTCTTTTCTGTCTGGGCCATTGCTTTAGGGTCTGCCTTTGAAAAGTGTGTTGAATACGAATAAACTAATTGCCGCGCTATCATCTAATTAGTTAATCAACCTATTCGATCAGACATAGCACACTTTCTTCAATCTTTGACAGTTAATGTTGTTTGTAATTAGTTAATTAAAAACGCTCGGCTCAGCTGCCGGTGTCAAATCTTCTATTTCGTATTCGTCCTGATGTGCACCAGGGTCACAGAAGTTTAAACAGCATCGTTTTAGGCTAGTGAAAGAATATTCAACACGTTACCTTGTTAAGTGCCAACTAATAACCGTAATATTCTGTGCGTTTAGAATTTTAATTATCTGTTTGTGTTGTTAAACCTTAACTAAGTAAACATACCGTGGTAGTAAACTGAGCACGTCTGGGATTTATAGATAATCTCTGAATAATATAGATGTTATCTTCCCACGGAGCTGTGGAATCAGAGAGTAGGACTGATTTAAATCCTCTTTGAATTTATTCAATCTGATGAGAAGCGGATCCGAGGGTGTAGGACGACTTCATTTTGGCACTGAATGTTTGTAGGTGGCCAACTTTGGTCAGCGTCCTGTGGTTCATGGTTCTAATGATAGGCTGGGACATCGACGCGATGGCTTCTACAATATGAATATAGGTTTGAAATCCTGATGGAGCTGTTACAGACAATGTTTGAAGATGAATCTGCTTTAAATCTCATTTTAACTGCAGCCTACTCTTTGCTAAAATAACAATAACCAATTAAAGGTGTCTACAAAAGAGCAAACAAAAGTAAATTTTGGACTGAAATTTGACAGTTGTTATCGCTGGAAGAATATGACTTAGTCTAGAAAACTTCAAGTTTTAAATAAAATGGAGTAGACTAGGTATAGAACAAAGAACAAATACTTTAAAAAAAAAAAAAAAAGAACACATACTTACATTGTATTTTAGGTTTAAACAAGTTTTATAAATCTAAATAGTGATTCAATGTATGCAGTTTATGAGCCGTAACTGAGTGGTACCTACCTTGTTTATACTATGTTGATCTGATGTCTAATTGACTCATTCAAGGCCGTGTATCAGAAATATAACACTCTTATACAGGTAATATCGCGATTTTTATTTATACTCTTCCATCAAAGAGGTTTTAGAAGGTTTTTCTCTTAAGATCTGCACCAGAAAAGACAAACTCTCATTTAGTGCTAACTGAATTTTAACTATGGTTCCAGTTCTTTCGAGATGGTAGAGACAGAATTGGTGTGTTAAACTAGCTACCCCAGCGGCTTCGCACGCGTGAAATTCTGAAATCATCCCAAGGGAATTATAGACAATTCCGGCCTAAAATGTATTCTAAGCTCTTATCGCGGATGTAGTCTTATCAAGCTTAGTTTCAGCCAATTTTTTAAGATATGAAAGAGTACCAAACGTCAATGTTTGTTCGAGAACTTTAAATGTTAAAATAGAAGGATTTTTAAGAGCCATTTCATATTTTCGTACGAATTTCCGTCTTTATTTGGCAGGTAATACTCTTACAAAATTATGACGTCAATTGATCGTCCTTTTTTTTAGTTTGTTGTTCCCAATCAACCTTTTTATGATTTATCTTGGTTTGGTAAAACGCATTGAGGAAAATAAATTAGTTCTTTCCTTGTTTTTTTTTTTTTAATTGTTTCATTAACTTGACCTCGAATCTGGTGAGGAAAACGAGCATTTAAATCCTTTAGTCATTGCCAAATCTGTTAAGTAAACAGGAAATTTACAAAAAGATACCAATTTCGCTGTATTTTATTTATGTATTCTAGAAGACCATAATGAAAGTTAATGTTTCTTTACAGGTATCACCGTGGGCCTGACCTCAATACCTCAAGGTATCGCGTATGCTATGGTAGCTGGTTTACCTCCACAGGTGAAATACTTTCTTCTTTGTATCACATTGAAATTTTAAAGTTATCATTTTTTACCTTTCTTCAGGTTGATAATGACGAAACTTGGTGACGTATTTTGCTCTCTCTTTTCACTATCATACAGCACAAAGATGTCCATTCTACATATAGGCATCTTCTAAGCATCAACCTGTTCTGCTTGCCT
Organism: Mamestra brassicae; assembly: GCA_905163435.1. Taxonomy (NCBI): domain Eukaryota; kingdom Metazoa; phylum Arthropoda; class Insecta; order Lepidoptera; family Noctuidae; genus Mamestra; species Mamestra brassicae. The sequence goes on along the minus strand of LR990997.1, from coordinate 18,387,766 downwards.
AGTACTTGCTCCCATCATACCCACCACACACTTTAATCAATATGGCTCCTTCAAAGTCTAAAACTGTTCCAATTTCCTTTCCAGGTGGGTCTATACTCCAGCATATTCCCTGGCCTCATGTATATGCTGTTCGGAAGCTGTAAGGACGTCACAGTCGGCCCCACCGCCATTTTAGCAGCTTTGATGGCCAAGTATGTCGCCAAGTCAGCTGACTTCGCTTACTTGGCTGCTTTTCTGTCAGGATGCGTTATTCTACTCCTCGGGATACTACAGCTAGGTGAGTGGAAAAACTAGCGATAACCTAGGGTTAATTAAGTGAAGAGTGAATAGGTTACTTCTAGGCAAGCGTGCTCCATCGTCGACTTCATACATAATCGCTTACGATTAGGTGAGATAGGGGAAAAACAGACAAACGCATTGTTTTAAAAAGTATAAAAAGATACAATTAATGGAAAAAACCCGAGCAATAAGGTTATTGCTCGGGTTTTTTAAGATACTCACTTATTTTTAAGGAAAACGCCTTAAGATATACTTGCTTCCCGCGCTTTGAACTGGTCTTGTGTATTGCATCATTTATTAATAACAAAATACATATGCATACAGATAAAATATATACTACCTGCCTACTCACAATCACAGAGAGGCTTGAGAGGCCAGCAGTGCAATGTTATAGGCCGAATATGCATCTAGTTTGAAACAGCCCCATTCGTGTCAACGTCATCATGATTCTCTTGTAAAAAAAAGAATTCTGCTTTTCGGCTTGTATAGCTCCGCCTCTCTCTCACAGCGGAATCATGTGGCATTGGCATGTCATGATCTTAAGTATCAAGTCTTATTGGTGACTGTCAAAAATTGTCTCACTGTTTCTGTCGCAGCCAACTGGGTTGTTCAGCCTTTAATTGGCTGCCTAGCCGTTTCATTGAAAGGCGCCGTGGAATCAGCGGCCTAAGTGAAATCCCGGCATTTGATTAACCAGCTAGGCAACTTGTGGTATTGGTTCAATATCGTTTAATGACTTTCATAGGCAAGTAGCGGAACATAGGGAACATGGAAGCTTAGGGCACCCCGACAATGATAGGTTAGGTTCAAATGGTATGACGGGAGCTAGAGTGAGCTAGCGAAGCGAGCGAACTTAGCTCCCGTCATACCTTTCATGCTAGGTTCCTTTAAACCTTGCAAACAGAAATAGGAGCCGGCTCCGTCGTCGAGGTTTGAATGTTGAATTTGATTGTTGTTTCAATTTAGAATTCCCAAAATTAAAAATTTCATTAAATATTTTTTGTGACACGGTTACCCTATTCTATGAACGGCCTAAGCTACTGCCATCCCGTTTATAAATGTTGTATTAGACGCATAGGCTGGATGTCATTTAGGCCGCTGATTAAACGGCACCGTTCATCGAAAAGACTAGGCAGTCAATTAAACGACTGAATAGCGAGTTGGCTGCGATATATCCATTAACAATAGAAACCTGCTAACACAATTTCTTAATGAACTAGAAAACTGCACCACCAGTAACGAATTTCCACAGTTATCAGTTTGTTATCGTGGCACACATTGAAGTCAAGCATTTTCATGTAGGTACTCAAAATTGTCCTACTATTGCAAACTCACATGGCCCAAATAGTCCTAAAGGGATTTATGGTATGAGGGATACGGATATGTAATAGGCATTATGGTAAAATTCACACCATTGCTCGAACCAATGCAAAAAAGACAACTATTTTTAGAAACAAGGTTTTCCCTAATTCTTTAATTATCTTCGACTTGATAAATAAACTTTTAAATTGTTTGTAGAAAACAAGATGATTGCTATCTATAAATACCTTACTTGTTAATACCTTACATACTTAGTTTTTGATTTTCTTAACAAAAAATCTCCATGTTTCCACTATCGTTAATAAACCCTAGAGGTGAACAAAAAGTTATTTGATTAAATTTTCGGAAAAAAAGATAAATCCATCGCTAAAATTTAAACAGCACTCTGAGGGTAAGCAGAATGTGCGATATAATGAAAAGACCGACCTCGTTTTAAAGAAATGGTTTATTCTTCGTCGGTATCGGTAGTGGTATCGTGTCGCGACAAAAAATGGCGGTCCGCGAGATTCCAAAAAGATTATGAACTGAAGTCCGCCGTGAAGTTACAGCGAATCTTGCCAACGTAGGATGCGTTCACGAATAAAGAGAAGAGCTGTGATTCGGCGTAAACACAAAATATTGTGTTCAGCAAATATCGATGGTCGTAACTAAGTATTATATAAGTCGACGAATTTCCGTTGCGCTATTGAAACGTGTCGGGCGAACTAAGTTCCTGAGGACGGGACGCTTCGCTCGCTTAAGACTCGATACAAGTCGAATTGTCACCCTCATTTTTTGAGCACGATTAATTTTTTGACAATTATAAGATTGTTTGCAGAAGACGGGTTGCAGGCTGTTTTTTCCTGCAAGAAAAACTTTGTGTTCAGTCCAAATGATTTAACGACAAAACATTTAATTAAGTACTTCTTAAATGAAGTACTTTTGTTTCGCGGATTAAAGTAATTTTTATAAAAAAACCTTGTTGTATTTTTGCGTGACGTCTGTCTGTATGTTGCCTGTGTAGCTATTCCAGCACCGCTTATATAAATATTTTCTTAGAATACCAACAGCTGCTTTCACATAAAAAAAAACCCTTGTCTAAAACACCAGTCAATCATAAACATCATACTTATCGAATAGAGCCGAGCAATTGAACATATTCAAATGTCTCGATTAGCATAACATCTATCGCATGTTAACAACTCCTTCGTCATCTGTCGCCCTGTTACGTAGAGAGAAAGTGGTATTTATGCAAATGTATGCGAGACACTGAACTTTTGGCGTTCATTGTTTTTGTTGTGAAACTGTGTTTACTAAAGCATATGGGGACAGTTACCAGTTAACACTAAAATGAATTTGCATAAAAAAGTAAAGGCAGTGAAAACACTCTTCTTTTATGTTGATACAATACATCGGTTTGTTACTGTCAGGCGGTTTTTTAAATGTGCAACCCATGCAGATGTCATTTAATTACAGTAAAACCCGTTTAAGACGATTTCACAGGGACCCAACCATAAACGCGTCGCGAGAAAGCGTATTATGCGGGATAGGGAAAATAAAACGTACTACTTACATATTATTATGTTCTAATTTCGTATATGTAGGTATTAAATTATTATTTATTTATTTATTTATTATTATTTATTTTTAGCCAATTGTTAAATTATACATTTATAAATTACATTAAATACATAGTGTAATTATAATTACGTTATTTAAAGTAAACACTTATTTTGGTTTGACAGAAAGATTTTGATTTGCATTAGCAATTACAAGATTTTCAACATAATTAAACTCATAAAACGAGTTGCAACATAGGGTTTTTAATCATTGCCAACAGTTGATAATACCTGGGCGTTTGACAAAATCGGAGTTAACTCATCTTCGTCTTCATCAGTATCACTTAGGGCCTCTTTTTGTGTGTTATTCACATTCTCAATAAGACCTTCAATTGATTGAATTTCGTACGTTGCCACATTGTCATCAATGGAAGAATATCCAGTAAAACCCTGCAGTATCACGGATTCTTCTTCTTCCAACACGACGTCAACCTCGTTATTTCTGAAACCTGCTTTCACGAAATATTTTGAATGGTTTCAGACTTATTTGCTTCCCATGCCTCTGGAATGTTTAGGATCGCATCATGCACAGTCAAGGGTCGTTTGCTATCAGGGTCTTCCATTTCTTGAAGATAGCGATGTAATAGTCTTGTCCTAATAGATAATAGATACGTGTTGTTGGCATATTAGGCGTATTAAATGGGATGAAGAATCGTATTAAGCGTTAAGAAATGTATGAAAACATGTCTCAAGTTGCAGGGACTGGCGTATTATGCGAGAAATCGTAATAAGCAGGTTCTACTGTATGTAAATCTGGTATCGTCGAACGGCCGGGTCGATGAGCTCCCCAAAAAAGGGTTAAGCTACACGATGACCGATGCATGCGTGCCGTCTCACGGTCACGGGATATTCATTTCAAAACTGCAATTGATGAAACTAATTGCTTGTATTGGAACCTAGTTTATCAGTGTTTATTCGATTTGGTCTAGCTTCTGTCAAGTTAGCCTTGAACTCAATATAATAAAAGCAAGAGCAAGGCCGTGCATTCATCCATTACCAACAATGTTCTTTTGATTCAACACAAAGCTGTATTGAAAAAGCAATATTACTGTAATTTTCTTGTTTTGTATTACTTAATGCTAGGTGTTGTTTACTTTTATCGCTTTGGAATGTGTTCGTTTATAGAGAGACAGATATTTTTTATTGGAAAGGGAGAACATCATGATAAAACATGGAGACTTAATACCGTTTTATTGTTGAAACAAAATAATTAATGCAGTACACCTGGTTTGTATAACTCCATTCTCATAAACAATTTGTTTGTTTCCAGGTTTTCTTTTAGATTTCATATCGAAGCCAGTTATCAGTGGGTTCACAACGGCGGCTGCACTTCAGATCAGTGCATCGCAACTCAAGTCGCTGTTCAGGATACAAGGTAACAACCAAGTTTTGGAAGAACTCGGGCTATATGGCAAATTTGGTTTTTAGAAAGAGATTTGCCCTCAGGTAAAGTTTTGACAGATTAACAGAGATAACGCTTTGCAAAGCCGATTTTTTCTGAACTGCAGAATTCTCTGATTGAAAATATTTAGTAACACGATTTGAAGATATTTATATCATCTTCAGTCTATTGCACTAACATAAGTAATATGAATCACGCTTCTATCTTCACGTGGTTTGTGTTTGTGAAGTGGTGACATGATTACCACTCGATGAAAACAGCTCAACAACTCGGTAACTAAACATTGTAAATTGATAACGGTTGCAATATTTATAGTTAAAATGTCCTTACCATTAGATTTTTTTTCTCTTATTAAAATGATGTACAGGGACTGCAGAGTCTACGATCAAATCACAAATATATATAAACATATAAAAGCAAAATTCACAGTAATTTTATTACAATGGCCAAAAAATTTGCTTATGAAAGGTCAATTTCAACTTCAGCTAAAGAACCTGTAATAAGTTTCGTTACTTAGGATCGAATACTTAGTTGACTATCTTATATATTTTCCAGGGTCATCGGGTAACACATTTTTCGACGCTATCATAAATTTCTTCAAGAACTTGAAAACAGTACAGCTGTGGGATACAGTGCTAGGTATCAGCACCATCATATCGCTGCTGTTACTTAAAGTGAGTATTTATAAACAAAACATTAGGCTTAGAGTTCCCGAAGCACATTCTTGGGGCGACTTTATTGCCATCAACCGGGCACACATCCGTACTCTGCTCTGCTTATGAAAAATCTTCTGTGAAAATATGTGCTCCTAGTCATTTTTTTGCTATTGTGTAATCTGTGTTGAATAAATGTTTTCTATTCTATTTTAGATATTTAGAATACACATAATTATACTTTTATATAATATTACTCTTTTTTGAGTCGTTGTTCGTATTGTTGCTGTTGTTATATTTCCTTCGGTTTTACTTACAGCGAGCCACAATAGCCGTGTCGGACAGCACACCTCCGTGCCGAGCACGGTTGGCAGCTTGCTGGCTTAACGTTGTGCGCGCACGAAACGCACTCGTCGTCTTCGCGGCTGCCATACTTGCCTTCGTGCTTAACTTGAAAGGAATCACTCCTTTTGCTCTCACAGGTGAGTTGTAACCGCTTACGATTCTTGCGCTCCTGGTTACAAGTTAGCGTTTTATCTGGGGTCTGACTGTACAACCCATACTCTCTCTCTCCTGACAGATGATTTCCCCCAATTGCTTCACTCTAACTGATTAGAAAATACACTACCTGTGAAGTTTTGAGCTCCTGGTAAATTTCGACAGTTCGCAATGATCACCACTGCCTTGCCACCTTTGGGACCAATTTGAAAGGAATATACCTCATTTGCCCCAGGCTAATAAAAGCAGATCGCACAAATTTCTTGCGCTCCTGGTAGCATTAAGTTCGGGCACGCGACGGGCACGTAACTATTCTTGCGTGCATACTTGACGTGCAATGCACGTGTACTTATAACATTCGATTGCTAGAAAAATTGCCTCTCCAATTATACGTCTAGGCTTCCATTTTTCTAACGAAGTTCCTTAACGCGGCTTGCGGAAGGTGTGATTTGGTAGAAAATGTAATGTAACTCATACCTATGCCTTTATCTTGTTCTCAGTGTATCTATGAGCAGGCGGCATAAGGCACACTGCGTGCTCTCTCTTCTTTTCTCTTTTTAGTGCGTTTTAGACTTAAGTGGAACAGTAGACCAGCAGATTAGTGTGTGAGGAACTTCGTGACTGTCCGGGGTTCTCTGACCGCATCGTATTTATTTAAAGAACCATGGTCCATGTTTCAGGTACCATAGAGGGCGGGCTGCCGCAGTTCGGTCCCCCTCCGTTCCACACGCAGGTAGGCAACCACACGCTGCAGTTCAGCGACATGCTGGCCGTGTTCGGCGGCGAGGGCGTGGTCATGCCGCTCGTCGCCATACTGGAGAGCATCGCCATTGCCAAGGCGTTTGGTGAGATTTGACTTTAACAAGATTTGAATCACCTGCTGACTAATGTAGACACATTTCAGCGAATTAAACCGTCGATTTTTTAATCATGTACCGGATAATGTATAACAAATTGTCTAAGCTAAAATTGTGTGACCTTCCGTTGCATGTTGGGTTCGATCCCCAAGTCAAAATTTTAAGGACTTGTCCAATAGTTGTTTCTAAGTAACAGCCCGGTGCATACATAACACGCTGATACATGTGACTTAAATGTACGTTTACGACACACCCTTTGCCTATTTCTGTGGAGAATATTAATAAAGTCTGATTGTATGTTATTTCCTCTCGTTTATAGCGGGCAGCAGACCAGTGGATGCGACACAGGAGATGCTAGCCATCGGCATGTGCAACTTGGTGTCGTCGTTCTGCCAGAGCATGCCGTCCACTGGCTCCTTCACTCGCACGGCACTCAACCACGCTAGTGGAGTGGTCACTCCTGCTGGCTGCTTCTTCAAAGGTATCTAACTATTTTCCCGCCTTTATTTGCCCGCAATATTCTCTGTAGGACAAAACACACACAAAACAGGAAGCCTTACAAACTTGCGTCATATTGCTGAATCAGCACAGACACGGGAGAATTTTGAGTCGAATATATTACCTGCGATGAGAAGTGGATCCTATACGAAAATCTAAAGCGTCACAGTGGTTAAATCAAAATTTCCTGATTAAACGGTGCCCAAAACGGAAGATTAGCCAGAAGAAGCGTATGGTGACAGTTAGTTGGTCTTCTGTGGGTGTTATTCACTTTTTGGCCCAAAACTGTGCCACTTCCACGGCATCGTTGGTGGCAGCGCGTAGGTCACTGGCTTCATGATTTAAAGTACAGAGGGCAGGATACTAGGTCAAACATAGTTTGTGATTCGGCCATTTTAGTTCACACCCTGCCGTGGAGATACACACACACACACACACACACACTATACTTTACTTTTATTAAAAAAAAAAGTTTAAGAATTTATTAAGATACTGTTTTTTTTCTTGTTTTAACTTTGATATGCCACACTCTTATAAAATCCTAAAATAGTACCATATTATTACTGTGTATACTGACCGAGAGCCGTATTTTTTATCTTTGTAACATTTTCTTCTCCCAGCGATGTTGGTCCTGCTGGCGGTGACTTTGCTGGCGGACGCTTTCTTCTTCATCCCGCGCGCCGTGCTGGCCGGCATCATCATCGTCGCCATGTTCTCGCTCATGGAGCTCGCCATCATCAAGCGGCTATGGCGGACTAGCAGTGAGTCTTGAGTACTTATTCTCTAATTAAATAAATGATAAGTAGCTTCAGCAGCTGTGGCAAGTCAAAACCTCTGTGGTTAAAACTTACTCGAAAGAAAATGAAGTCGTTGCACAGTCACACTATCAAATTCAATTGACAAGCGATTCGGCGGGTTGCTCACATAAAGTGCAGTGTAGTGTACTTCAGGGGCACTGGTAATTGAGTGCGTTCCTTGAAATGGGCCTAGAGCAGATTTGCAACGATTGCGATCCCGAAAACATGTTCGTTGTTTCTTGGAAGGGAACTTTGATTTTTATAACATTTTGTTTGTTGCACTTTGTAGTTTTATAGAAAAATACACTTTAAAAATGTGTATTTTTAGCTTATGTCAAATTATCAAGATTTAGAACAAGAAAACGAAGGAAACATACGTATAAGCTGGTATTAATTAGCCCGTGTCGTACCCACAGAGATAGAGCTCGCGGTGTACCTGGTGACCGTGGTGACCGGCGCGGCGGCGGGGCTGGAGTACGGCATCGTGTGCGGCGCCGCCGCCGACGCCGCGCGCGTGCTGGCGCACTCCGCGAGACCGCCTGTCAACGCTACTGCCTTTAAGGTAACCTCTATGTCTTTATGATGCCCTGGTACTTGGAACACCTGACGTGAAAATAATGTTTTCTAGTTTCCCTTTTAAGAACCAAAATGAAATATATCCGATTCGGGACTTATCTATTATAACAGATGACTAAAATAATTAAACCTGTAATAAAACCTAAAAAAAAAATACAGTAGGTATAGGTGGCCAAACTTCTGTGGTCGAAAAACCAATATAAGTTGGCCTACAACATACGAAAGCACAGTAAGTAATAGAGAAAATTAACGAACCATGTCATAAAAGACGAAACCTTTTACCATCAACCGGACATCACTTATAACTTCAATTATAGCTGTACTATTTTACCCCACAGGTGGGCAACCAAGACTGCGTATCCATCACGATATCCGGCGCATTTTCATATGCGAGCTCGCAACACTTACAGAACAAGATACGTCGCCATGTCCCCACATATATCGCCGTAGTCGTGCTCGATGCTCGACAGCTGTATGCCATGGACTTGGGAGTCGCTGAGGTAAGGCCATCAACAAAACACCATGTAAATCTAAATCAAATTGGCCTGTCATCCTTTCCCTAAATCACTTTATTCTTTCTTTCCAGAACTTAATATCTGTGATATTAGAGCTAGAGAAGGAGGGGCACAGGTTCTTGTGCTGGAACTTCAAGGAGAGCCATCAGAAGCTGATGGAAGACATCCACGCGGGCTTCGAGAGCCGCTTTGTGGACGGACCTAGCATTGATCAACATGTTTTAGGTAAATAGATTAACTTACCTTACTCAAGTCTGCAAGTACATATATTGCATGCCATTGTGTCATAACAAGTTCTGATTGGTGCATGTCAGTATGGCATGCAAGCTACTTGTATGCTTTTGTGCAAGTTACAGGCATTTATGCTGCGGCTTTATAATGCGGATTTTTTTTTTAAATTTCAATCGTTTTTTACTACAATCCATACTCGAAAAACAATCTCAATTAAAAACTGTTGGTCCAGTCGAAAATGTACCAGGAATACATGAGAGCGCAAGTGGTGTTGCAAACGATTCGATTTTCGAATTGGACAAGATTTGAGAATAAGATTTCTAGAAAGCGTTTTGTTTGTGCACATTTTGTTACATGAGAGAGAAGAAAGATATAACTCCTTCCTGCTCTCACGCTAGACCCCTCTCATTCTGAGAAGTTTCACTTCTATCACGTGTACCGTGTTACACGCGCAATTTTTATTTATAATTATTTGCTATAACACATGTTGAATTTATGAGCATGATCTAATAAAATGGTCGTTTCGTGCGTTCGATCAAAAGTTCCATAAAAAATGTATAATCCTCATTTCAGTTCCCCCACGTAACTGCAACGGACACACGGATGTCCCATCTACTATGTCAAGGCTGTGAATCATCTTAGGCTAATCTGTAAAGTATGTTTGGGTAACCTGGTGGTACCAGGATGCCATAGAAAGCTGACTAAGGCCTGGGTAAGTGTGGAGAGTGGGTGTAGTAGAGCTTTTTATCATAAAACTGCGCAAATGTTTTTCACTCGTAGCTTATATCCTCTATTTTCATTAAAAAAAACTGAAACCTAAACTAATATACTTCGTAAATTTCCAATAATCATCAGTCCCAAAATTTGTCATCCATTTTGTTCAAGCGTCTCGAAGAATAAGAATAAGAATATTTTATTTTAAAAAAGCAAGTGATAATTTGAATTTGCGGAGCAATCACGTCAGTTTTGGTCGAGTGTTCGCCCATTTCTTTCAAAGTTCAAAGTTCTTTCAAAGTTCGTTTCAATTGTTCAAAAGTGCCGTTTAATGGCCTAATTGAAATAAACGTTTTGACTTTGACTTTGATTTCGAATTAAAACCATCATTCTAACAACTCGTTAATGTTAATTAGAACTCATGACATTGAAGCGAACCTACTTGGGGCATTTTATCGAGTACCCAAAACAAACGAACAAACACTGCCGAACGTGGGCTCAAACATAATTATAAATTATTCTTTCGGTTTTCATATTATACTCGTTGATAGCAATTGTTATTTCCACTCTCTACGCTTATCCTTCTTTTTCCACGTATAGTTTAATATTAATAATATGTATGATTTATTTCCAGGCTTGGACATCATTCGATAAATATGCTTCTGTCAAGATCCATATTGATGTTCATGCGCTGTCAGCAGGTAGTTACTACGTAGTTACTACTACGAAAATAGCTCTTAGTTCTACGTAATAAAGACGCTTTTAAAGTCAATTTGTTACTGTGTATAGGATCTGTACCTGTGAAAGTTTTTAGCGCCAGTGATATTTCGTTTAAAAATAGAATATTAATGAAAATTCGCTGTTTCTTAGTTGTATGACCCCGTTCTACCTAAGATCCGTATTATACGTTTAAGAAGTGCTCAATATTAACATTCCGTAAGCAAGGTTTTATTTAAATGAATTGGTGAAACTTCACAAGTATAAAAAAGATTAAGTATCCGACGCTGCTTATTAGCAAATTCATGTGATAGAGGGGGTGAGGGGTGGGGGGTACTGTACATCGAGTAGCGCGCTTCACAGCCACCATTAAGTTTGAAACGTACCCTAAATATAGCCGATGGCGAATTCAAAGGCTACTGAGAGTGCAATTTAAATTTATGAGTAGGATTTTTGAGGTATAGTCGAATCTGTGAAGTTTCACCAGTTAATTTGAATTAATCTTGTATTTCCGACTTTTAACAGATAACGATTTTGTCCTGTAAATAATTTAATATTTTTAATGTAAGTGAAACTGTATGTGATAAAATATTATAATTATTCTGAAAAGTTATTTGAATCTGATTGTTTAATAGTATCCTTTTTATTTTAATATTTCGTTTTTATAAAAACTATTTTATAAAGTTACTTAAAATCATCGTGCGCAAGTTTAGTTGAAACTATTTCTATATTTTGTATTTGATAAATATTATTATTTAGTACAATTTGTTGATATTTTGTTAATATCGTTATTTTATTATGAAGTTTTGGAATAAATATTAAATAAATAATTTTTTTGTAATATTATTTTTAAAAAGGTTCGAAATTAGGAAGGGAGTACTAGGAGAGCATTAACACGAATAGGGAATTTAGGAAGTAAATATAAATGTAGTGGCTCAATGAATACATACGGTAGGAAATGAACGCTTTGTATATCGACCCTTTCCGCTACAAAGGTCAATGAACAAAAAAAAAGATTTGACGATAAAGGGACTTATTTTCAAATCAATATTTTGAAACAACATTTTCGAGAGGATCCACAGAATAGGTTTAGTGAGGCTTAGCTTCCAGGAAATGTTGATAATAAAAAACGAAGCGTATTTTAAATTTTCTCTAAATGCTCTGCTTCAAAATGCGTTTGAAAGAGTCGATATCTAACTAAAATAAATTTTATAACCTAATCTCTGCTCATACTGAGATCAGTGCTACCAGGGATTCAGAAGACAGAGGGATTCGAAAATTATTTCCGTTATAGAAAGCCACACTATCGCTGATTTCTACCGGCAAAATGCGCGGTTATTAAATCGCCCAAATGAAACTAATGAATAAATGTTATGAATTATATATTGTTTTGAAAATTCTGAATAACTCTGTTGGTTGTGATTTGCGCACTTGATTGATTAGCTTTAGTTTCTTCCTCGTGCCGCTGATGCAAGTTTATAAAATGTTGTGTGCCCAAAGTATGGCCACTTCCACGGTGGGACGCGTAATTTTGTGGTTGGTAACTTCATAAGACTGGTCTACTTTCATCCTGGGTTTGCGCGTCGTCTTCTAAATATCAATGATTTAATTTTATATGGTAAGCAGAACCGAAACTTTTCTGCCAACGTCGTCAAACATAACCTATGTTTATTAACATTCTTCTCCAAAGTTATTAGGCGCACAGTCAAAGAGTGGAACTCTCTGCCAGCGTGTGTATCCCATATCAGCTTCCAAAGCAAGATTGAATATATCCGGGTTGTGGATTTGTTCGATAGAGTTACTGCGGCCATGGAACGTAAAGGGCATTTGGAGGGAGTGGATTTTAGTCAGAAAAAAGGGTGTATATGCGTATCTTCTGGGTTCGCTTGTTCCTACGCGATTGTAGATCCCATCCATCGCTTTTCATCAGACGAAGTCAAGGCTTGGAGCTCATCACAAAAATATCCCCGAAGAATAATGAGCACGGTACTAGTTCATAATTACGTTTCGTTTCATAGTCTGAGTTTGTTTCGGTGTTTCTTCTCAGATTCTTCTCAGCACACACTTGTCTCATCTATCGACAAAAAAATGCATGTGTAAAAGTGTTAGAATAAATATCATTTATAATTAAAATACACGTTTTACCTATATGTGGTGGTGAAGAACGCAATCAGAACGTTACGAGGGTCCCACTGTATCCCCTGCTGTGCTGGGAAGCGTCGTTGCATTGGCGCCACTGTCGACGCTTTTTGGTCCACTAGACGTAGGGGGATGCTTGGTAGATGGACTGTGTTTCTTGGACCTTTTTTTCGCATGGTGTTTGTAGGGCGAACGATGTTTGTGCCTCACACTTGCTCTGAAGGACGAAGGGCCTTTTAGGAACAAACGCAGCTTTTGGAGCGACTTGTGTATGTAAGAAAGGGTTTGTTTGGGGGATGAGTGATTTCCATGGGAGGAGTGATGCTTGTGGGACGAATGGTGTTTGGGCAAGTGTATGTGGGACTGGTGGTGGTGGTGGTGGGAAAACTTGTGTGTGTGAGACGAGTGGGTTTTGTGGGGCGAATGGTGTTTGCGGGACAAATGGTGTTTGTGAGACGAAAGGTGTTTGCTGGGCGAATGGTGTTTGCGGGGCGAATAGTGTTTGTGTGCCGATCCGTGTGTGTGTGAGCGACGTTTCACGTTGGATAAGTTTTGTGAAGGAGACTCCTGGCTCGTGCAACTCAGCATCACTGCACACAACAACACAAGCACCAGGATGCACGCGCCACGCATACTGCTATGCGACTAACGAGTAACAAGCTATTTGCATTTTTTTAAACCCGCGCGTTTTACTACCGAATTACATTTATCTGAAATTGAATTTGAAATGATGACTTTGATAGGGAATTAAAATAACTAGATATACCTATACCCGCTTTCATTTATACTAGGAAACGTGTATGCCTGTAGCGGCATCAATGCCGCCACATGAAAATCTGAGAAGCGAAATTTGTACGGCACAAAAAGTACCGCTACGCTATCTATCTTGTCAGCGACAAACTGCCAAGGAAATCCTGCATCGCGCAAGCAAAGTTCTCCGTGCAATTTGAATATATACAACAGTCCGAATATCAACTACCGGGCAGTTGCCTACCAGACACAACAATCGTCTGGTCGGAGAATCCTCCCATTTTCAGTGGAGGTATGTACGACTTTACTCTCTGTTCCGCATACCTCTATATGCCTATAAATACGAGTATTGTTGGAGTTTTGGAATTACAAACAAAATTCGCATACCGTACCTACATACATACCTACCTTTGTACAAGTGACCATATATAGAATTAAGCGTAACTAGTGATTTTTTTGCCCGCTATCTCACTTTCTCGCGCTTGCTGTTCACTCTTGACTCAACTTTTTATTTTTGATATCCCATAACTTTATGGCTTTATACTTTACAAAAAGAAAATATTAAGAAAAAATACTTAGTTTCGAAGGTAATACTAACACTAGACTCACGATGTGTGAACACGAGTAAATTATTTTCATTCAAATCAATCATTCATATTTAAGTTAAAAAAATGCGACGTTGTCATATGTTTTCACGTAACCGTTTTACCTTAGACGGGGCCTAGCGCTAGGGCCAGTGCCTGACAAAGTTGCGGAATTTGTTTGAAAGTCACCGCGCCTCTGGAACGCAAAGGGCATTTGGAGGAACACGGATGGGTTTTAGTCAGTAAGAGTCTGACATTCGCTTCCGCTCCGCCTAGAGCGATATTTAGTAATTTCCCATCCTTAAAAAAGGGTGTTTTACATAAATAATAGTGACTTTGTCGAATTATTTTGTATGAAAAATGAAACCGAAAAAAAATTAAATAAAATAAATTCATGTGTCAGGTGATTCTTTGACATGGTCTCATTGATATGGAATATATATATACATCAAAAGGAACACGTATATACCTAAGTAAAGGTACTTTTAAAAAAAAACAAAACATACTTGAAACAATTTGGTTATTTCATTAAAAATTGTACCCATTTATGATTGTAATGTACACCACCTTTGCCTACTAGAAAAGTAGATACCCAATGGTCTTGAAACCTAAAAGGGAACAATGTCTGTCGGTATCGTCTCATCTTAGGTTGGAGTAAGCCGTCGTTGTCGCAAAGGCCTTAGCCGCCAATCCCAACCATTTATTTTAAATCGTAAATACCGAAGCAAGGCTTTCGTCTCGGTGCCTCGTTCAAACGGATCATTTAGGCCAATTTATTTTTAAAGCGATGGTTAACTTAACTCCTAAGATTGTTTTGGCCCAGGAGGTGGCTAATTTAAATGCAGCATCGGTGGTATTAATGAAATCCCCCAAAGTACAGGTGTGTGGGCACTCCGACGTGTGGCACATGTTCTGAAAAACATCGCACTCACATTGGGTATGCGACGGGTCCATAAAACCCCAAATGAAAAACTTAATAAAATAAGTTAGTACCTACTTATTTAAGTTTTTGAAGAAGTAGCCTGTCTTACTTACGCTTTTGCAATATTACTAGGCAAGCAGCACCTAATTGGAACAATGAATAATTTTCCTAATTTGAATAATTTGACTCAGTGACGTTATAAATAATTGTATTTAATATTTGCAAGCCATTGTTTAAGGCAAACGTGATGATCTGTTTTTTAGAATTACTTTAACATGTTTGTGCAAATATATAATTGATTCATTGATTGAATGCCTGAATAAAAACGTGCTGTAGAGTTTTTTGCTTTCAAAGCCCTGGCTGGAGGCTTTAATATTATATTAAGGCCACCACAGGCAAGCCCGGTTAAGCAGTCGACAACCTCATAGGTTGTCCTACGAGCCGCCAATCACAAAAAAAAAATACTTTCATTGTTGAGCCGAGCGCTGAAAATGCAACAACGCCTATTTATTTCAGTGTTGCCTAGTGTTAGTGAAGCCGGAAGCTAAGAACGTCTTACGTGTCAAGATTACCACAACAGATACTTGCAAGCTTAGCGTCTATTAGGTACACAGCGAATATTTAAATAAAGAATTTCCAACATTACCTTACAAACCTACAACACCACCAACACCGTAAGCTTCAGATACTTGCTCAAGTAACTGGCATACAGGATATCAAGAGCGTGAACAGGCGTTGAAACTAAATCCCAGTTAAAATTCAGCGAGTTAAGCCTATGTGAGTAATGGCCGACGATTTCGACGTCACATAGCTTTGAGTAAATAAATAGACAAATGTACATAAATTACGCATTATTAATTAGTTGGTAATCTCGGTTGATTGGGCCTTATAATTATCACCATCATTCATTTGAGGATCTTCCTATCAATTATTTAAATTGCGACTTACTTTAACTCTCTCTCTCGATAGGAATTTCTCAGTAACAGCCTGAAGTCTGCATTTGTACCAAGTTTAGTTAATGGTTATAAGAACTGGAGCTACCGAACCAGCTTAGTGAGTTACATTTGCCATTGCCAAATTAAAATGGCGGTGGGCTGGCCATGTTGATAAATGCTCACCATAAGATGAACATGTTGTTTGAATAATTGATGGCTGATAGAGCAGATGAGACCCGGAGTGAAACCGCGTCGATACGTTTGCTGATTAAAACGTATTTTGGGACCCTCAGCGATGTAGACCGACGACCCTAAAAGGTAGGTACCTAATTGTAAAGGATGCGAATAGCCGAGGCTCTGGAGAAATGGCGGAACTTGAGAGAGGCCTGTTTGCTCAGGAGTCTAATCTAGCTATGCTAAGTTGATTATGTTGGACATAGGTTTCTTGAAAGTTAAACAAGGATGTGTTTGTCGAAAAATGTAAATAAAAATTATTGACGTGTTCGTTAAAAACCGGCCAAGGACGAGTTGGAGTCCATGCGCATGTGAGGGTTTTGAACGAATTGTTTTTAACATATTACTTTCAAATCATAGATTTCTCATCGGTTTTCCAATAATCGATAAAGAACTTTTTAATTAGATTCGAACTAAAATTCGTAATTATATTTTAAAATTATAAAAAAACAACACTTGAATTGCCCATATAATGAGCTCTTTCATGAGATGTATCACAGGGTACAATTGGATAAACATTTTTTATTTTTTTTCTAATGTTCCCCCATAAACTAACCCCATTTCAAAAATGTATTTATTTCGTTACGCGTATGTTTGAGTCACAGAAGATTATATGTGTACCAAATTTCAACTGAATCGCTCCAGTGGATTCGGAGAATATCGGCTGTGACTGACGGACAGACAGATAGACAGACAGACCGATCGACCGACATACAGACAACCGAGTGATCTTATAAGGGTTCCGTTTTTCCATAGAGAGGTACGGAAAAAATTGAAACTTACATTGGTAATGTGTGTTCTAATTTGTTCTGCATACCAGGCTAGCAATAATTCAAAGAGCATTTAACTCAGTTTGTTTTGTTTGCTGCGGACGGCACTAGATGCAAATATACGTTACTTTGCTGCATAGCTCGCTGTTTTACTGGTTGGCGCCATAAAATTTATTGCTTCAAATAACTCCTGTGTGTCGTGGTAGCCTGGTATCTTAAATTAGTAGGTCATTAATTTGATTTTGGGAACTGTGCATATTATCAAAATGTAAGTATGATGATAATTTGGAGGAGCTCGTGGCTAAATAACAACAGACCCGTGGGTCTTCTATCTTCGAGGTTAAGCAACGCTTGTCAAGGACGCTCCAAGGACTAGACCAGCAATTACATACGAAGACTCCTCCATGCCTCAGAATGCACGTGAGGCCGTTGGTCCCGGCTGTTCTTTGTAGATCTTTGTCTGTCGTTACGGATAGTCTGAAACCAAACCAGTCCTGCCAGTATGGTGACCCAGTGACTAGGTTGACGAGGTCAAGTAGGCATTGGCTCAATTTAAAAAACTTTTTTACGAAAAAATACAACCGGCTTCCAAACAAAAAACAACACTACAAAGAATAAAATAACTTTAATTTCGGAAGTCGGTGTTCTTGGTTGTTTCTTCGTATTTTAACACAGTTCCGAAAATAAAGTTTATAATTTGTACTTGGTGTTTTTTTTTCACTTTTTAGTGGTACGGTACCTCACACCTAACAACATCTCTGAAAAGTCACAGGAAAGCAAATTACTCAATTTGGTTTCCTTGGATGACATATTTTTCTAGCTGTTTTGATTTAAGAACCTACTGAACCGATTTTGATGTAATTTCTAAGGGACCAATCGGAAAGTGTATCCTTTCACATAAATTTTCCAAATCGGTTCATAAATGACGGAGTTATGAGGTAACAAACATACAAAAAAAAACAACCTTATTGAGAACCTCCTCCTTTTTTTGAATTCAGTTCAAAATAGCTATCGGCATCCCAAGCCATCTTCGACATGATTGGTTAAACTTCGGCCTGTTTTTATTTTTCCGAGAATTACCTTACAAAATCCAAACAAATAACCGTAACCAAAGGTTTCATTTTTTGGCAACAAGATCTTCTTATAGCATAATTAACGATGCTGCCATCCATCAATCAGGTTCAGCTCGATTTCCCAGCTTAATCAGATGACATGGCACTATGGTGTGCGCCGACGTAACGACGGCTATCCGGTGGCGGTGAAATATGATGCCCAATAAAACAGATACACGGCTTTTTGTGTTAACGTGGAGATAGCAGATATACCTACGAAGAATCGTAAACTTTTGCTTGCAATTATTGGATGAGCTTAGTGTGAATACTTTAAGTAATTAGACTTGAGAGGGAATCGTTTTTTAGTATGGAGCATGTGTTTAAGGCTTTAAAAACGGCGACCCCATGACATTATTTCCTAGCGTTTGCCCAATACGGCTCGAACGTGGTTGAAGATGGATGGAGAGGGAGAGGTAATATAAATGTGATAAGTATAAAAAATTGTCAGTGACAGCGTGATGATGATGATGATTGCAAAGACGAATGGAAGGAGAAAACATATTGTGAACACGTCAAACTGCTCACTTTTTTGCCGCTACTGCATTGCACTGCTAAATTATTATTTGCATATTTATATTTTAGAGTTCTTAAAACCGTTTACTCTATCACTCGTCTCTCAAGGTTCATTGGAAGACCAACGGCTGACAGTACCTGTCTGGCAACTTTGCTGAAATGAACCTATAAGGCGTGAAGCACACACTGTTTCTTTTTGTTTGTAATGTCACTTTTTATTTTATTTTATGTGTAAGTATGTATCTACCTGATGGACTGACGTGGAATAAATACATGTTTTTTATTTCTTTCTTTTGTGCGTACCCAAAGAAACATGGCCTAGCTAATAAAATTAGCATTTCTGAGTTTACTAAATGTAAATGTACCGCAAAGTTCGGAACTCTTCTACTTTATTTGATCACCGTCATGTTTCCTGTGTATTCTGGTTTCATTAAAACGTAGCGCTGTCGGGAATTGAGGCCGACATTCCGATTAACTTAAAGTCTCATTCTGGAAAATAAACGAGGATTTTAAAATTAACTTCGCTTTTGTGGCCTGAAAAGCGTGAAAGGTAACCGTTTATTTATAAGGATGGCATTATAACTCACTACTTTTATAGAAATATACTAGAATCAGATAAGGGGCCACCCCCTTGGGATTCCTTGAATAAAATAGTCAGGCACAATCCGACAGACATCAGCTCTGATTTCATACACTTTTCTTAATTTTAGTTTTTAAATTTTGCGAGCACTTTTGATTTGCAATTTTCCTTTCTCTAAAAATCACTTACGATTTTGTAACTCTTGATTTTAACTACTTTGTGCACATTATGATTTAGGTAGGTATGAGGTACTAGGAAAACAAAAGCAGTTCACACATTCATAGTGCAGCCTAGTCACTACATCGTACGTAGTTCCATACATGTACTTGTACTACGTTGTTTACACGAAAAACAGGATAGCCAATTAAAAGGGGTAGATATGGTAGGGAAAGCAATGCAAACCAATTAGTGATGTTAAAATATTCACGGCAGAAGTGCTTGTGAAAAGGTTCTTTTGAACCACTAGTAGGTATCACTTTGTATTAGTATGCCCAGACACGACAGCGCAGCGCCCGGTAAGTGGCAAATATCGATTTATGGCTAACGTAATTGAAATTTTCTTATGTTTAAAATATTTTATATTTTTAAGAACAAAGGACTAGCCTCGTTTCTTTCTTACCTAGTGACTACTTGAATATATTTTAGGTATAGCTGAATAAATGATTGTATTTTAAACATTAGCAAAAAATAAATTAAAAGAGCGATGTGCCATAATTTTGGCAAACTTCTGTAGATTGTTATAAAAATATTTTTTATAATTTATTCATTACTCCCCCGGCTTTGATCGATGTATATTTAAAAAAAACTTTTTTTAACCTTCTGACAATAACAGACAACAAAAAAAAAAGAATTAGCGAAACTGGTCCAGTCGTTCACGCGTGATGCCGTGACCAAGGGAAATAGGGATTAATTTTTATGTATAGATATTTTTTTAGATAATAATTTATTCTTCCCGATCTCTCTTAGGTTAGATCGTCGATCGGTTACTCTTTTAGGTTATAGTCAACTTTAAATAATACATTGAACTGCTTCATATTACAAATATTCTTAAAAATTGTTTCTATTAAACTAAGGCTGCAGTACCCTGAGGAGTGCAAAGTGGTGCAGTTCATAAAACCACATTATTATTGAATACTGTCTGCAAGCCTGGTGGTGCGTGAAATTTCCAATACTCTGTGAACGAGGAGCTTGTAATGAGCTCCTCGCTTTCAGTTGCGTTTGATACAGATGCTGCAACTGTATTATTTCACGACAGGCGACAGCTATTGTGAGGCGAGATGGTTCAATAAAATTGAATTATCGGTTGACAATAAAAGGAAATACTGGGTTTGTTGTCGATCAGTCATTAAAAGATATCGCAGTAGGTTAAGACAAAGAAGTAAATACATATACTTAATAAGACCATGTACCTATGTGGTTCTGCCGCTTGTCAAATGAAAAATGGGCAAAATTATTCATGGAAAGGGTCCCATTAAATTCCAGAAGACAACGCGGCAGATCAAGGTAAAGATGGCATTACAAGCATGACTCTTACTGAAAAGACTAGCCCGGACTAGCAAAGGAGAAAGGACAGAGTTGTGTAGAACAGGAAGAGGTTGGTCCACTAGTGGGACAAAATAGATGGAATTGGTTCTAAGTCGTCTAATAGACTTCCTACCTACCAATGTCAATTTCCTTGTACTTTTAAAGAAGATAAGAATAAATGTCCCCAAACTTATTTCTCCACTTACCTGCCTACATATCGAAAGCATTAAAACTATACTTTGGAACTATGTCACAAAGTAATGTTAGTTGTGAAGGTAAAGTCAGAAGCTTTTAAGGCACTCCGAAGGGGAAAGTAGTTCCAAGTTCTGTTGTGTCGAACTTTGTCGAATGATGTCACGCGGAAACCTGTATCGTCTATTTGTGTTCTACTGTTTAGTAGGTGACTGAGGAGATACTGGGAAAATTAAGGTAAAATCAGTAGCAATTATGATGGGTTTTGATAATCAAATTGTTCCACTGGAGTCATAAACACACCAACCACACATTGTGCGTTTTTGACACAGTCATTTTGTTTGACAAACCTGTCGAAAACGTTCAATCGAAAAAAATGTGGTTTATACTACACCTGCTTGGAAAGTACCTTGATACTTTATCAAATTTACGGTAGAAAGTACGTCATTGCATATCGAACAAATATGCGGGGAGAAAACGCATCTGAGCGGGAGAGAAAAGTGTATGAAAATCCATTTCTTACGTGGTTTTTCTTTTTTAATTTTGGGTAAGACTATGCGCCGGTAACCTAAATATCAAAAGCCAAAAAGTTTTTACAGTGAGTTTTTATCTCCAAGTTCGCAAAATGACACTGGCCACTAGCTGTGTGTTGGATGGTGTCGGGCTGGCAGTGCGACCCTGCGGCGGCAGGATAAACAATTTGAAAAAAGAACATGTGAAAATTGCAGACGCCATTGGCGCCATTTCCAATTTGTGTGTTGTTTGAGGATTCAGTTTTAACTGCAACAATTTCAATATAAATTTCAATTAGTAAAGATTTCGTTTTTTATTTTCCTTCTAGGTGTAGTATAAAGCACTATGTATCACTCGAGAGAAACTGCGATTCCCGATCTTGGGTGTTTTAAAGCCCTCGCCTACGGCTCGGGCTTCAAACGACACCCTCGACGGTAATCGGTCACTTTCTCCTCTCGGTGAACAATGTACTATTACTCTTCCACAGAGACAAAAGCCGGTAATGAAGTTTTCATACAACTTTAATTGACTAACTAGTATTAAGTTGGTGATCCCTGAGCACTAACCTGCCACGTTCAAACTTTGAATGTACCAAGATAGCAGCAAACTAAGTAGCTCACAGATGCATAAACAAATCAAATTGAAGTCGTGTTATAGAACTTACACGAGAAGTGAGTACTATCGTAAACAAAAAGCCCGAGGCGAAGTGGCTGTTTAAGTGCTGGTTAACTTTCTCGTTAGTTGGTTAGTTAGTAGATAATTGTGCACGTTCTGAACTGGGATCGAGTTCAACTTGTGATTGAGTGTAGCTCGCGAGGCGGGCTAGCCGCGGCGAAAGAGTTGGGGAGAGGCGAATTCGATGAGGAAAATTAAAAAAGTTGAAATTAAAAACATCTAATATTATCCTGCTTATTTTCTCTTCGGAGTTCTAGATTCCTAGTACGTAAGTGCTTATTTCGTAACGATAAATAACACAACAATGCTTAGGACTGACAGTTTGTTATTAGGTTGTCACCCAAAGGAAATAAATTACAGTGATTTCGAATAGGCGGGAAGAGCTATTTCTAATATTATTTATAGTGCTAAGTCGTATATTGGTGAGGTGAAAATAGTAAATGTTATCCAGACAAGAAGATTTGGCACGTTCATTTTGTATGTTTGATTTTAGAAGTTCCACGAGAACCCATCCCTCCCAGTCCTAATACGTTGAAGTATGTTAAAGGAAATCGAGTGATTTTTCCTGAATTTTTCTTACAAATTCATATAGAATGACATCATCCCCTGATTTTTAATATACTACTAAACTATAACATCGAAAACGTTCCGAGCTTCTGTATGAAATATACAATACTTTTCATATGAAAACTTGTATTTTCCTCTTCAACGGTTTGAGGGGCACAGTCATTTCATGAAAGAAATATTGTATTTTTTTTCTCTCTGCCCGCGCTCTGCCATAAAAGGGATAAAGATAGCGCGCGTAGCAGGTTTTATTTTCTTTGAGAATTTCATATGATACGTTTTATGGAGGGCAACGTCTCGCTCTGTTGAAAAAATGTCTTCACTGTTTGTGATGCGGTGTCACAGATTGTGTGGGCTATGTGAGCCTTTCGGATATTATTCTTTGTTCCTTCATTTTTAGACTGAGGCGATGGAAAAGCCTTGTAAAGGTTCCTTGAACCTGATTTACCAGGGTCTAATGACTCATAGAAGGCGGAAATAAAATATCATACTTACACGCCAGCTCAAGATTGGCAGTACAATACAAAACGCAAAAAAGAAGAAAGGAAAGCAAAGAAAATGCGAACGAAATCTAATTTATATTACGAAATACCGAATACCAGCACCATATTTAAATATATTTTCATCAAATAGAAGCGCGTATATTATATTTCTATTCAACGGAAAGTAATGAACTGTACAAGTTTCTTTGAAGTATTTTTCCAATGTTGCCTCCATTACAACTGTCGGCATTTTCCTCGCAAATCTAGACGACTACTTGTAAATTGTGATGCCATCCGTAAAATTAGGTTTATGATATTGAATTGTGGGACCGAAATGAGAAGAAATGTAGCGCCTAAGGGCTCAGAAACATTTGATCGATCGATCGGTTACTTTTGTGAAAAGAACTTGCTTCAAGAAATAAGTTCATCTACCAGGCGAACATAGTTCTCAAGTATCGAATGATTTATTATTAAAATTCCTAAGTTTGTTCTGAACTTGTAATGGAATTTCGATTGCTGTAAGTTTTAATTATTACAGAAGCATTACGAAAATTAAGTAGCCTGTAGCTAAAACATTGTGATTACTCCTCGAAAGGATAGGCAGAGAGCCACATTTCACCTGATTATGTTTAAGTCCCAAGATACCACGAACCCTTCTTACTTTCAGGAACTAAAATATACTTCTTTTAATAGCTTAATATTTCTTTGTACATAATCTCATGTTTGTTTGTCAGTAAACCAACATTAAATTAGCTACCTAGTAAGAAAAGGTAACTCTTTTATCCCTCACAGACATTACACAGATCTATACGAGTACATATTTACGGAAGTACCATTCAGGGTTGTTCAGATGCGACTTGTCGGGATTCACTGAAGGTCCTTCACGATTGTCATTGTAAGTAAGAGTCGGAGGGGCTGTTGAGAGCCGAGGGGACCCCTGAGCTCTGGGTGAGTTAAGGTCAGATTCTATGGTTATGGACGTCTGTCGAAGGGTTTTTAGAGAAAGAACGAGCATTGATTACCCCGCTTGCTTGCATTTGCGTTTTTCAAAACCAAATTATTTTTCTTTTTAATGCCTTTTTTTAGGTTATTGGTGTCTTATTTAAGGCTTGAAAAAAGTTTGATCCATAATTTATTGCTTAAAGACAAGTCTAATAAATAAGGTACCTACTAAGGGACCAGGTTTTTGATCCGTGATAAATAATGTTGCCTTTTTTAGGCAACATTATTCAACCTTTAACCTTACCTTAACCTTTTCAACACATTTGCTCAAAAAATGCATTTACGAAGCCCGTATAGATTGTTCGAAAGTTAAAAATTACGAACCCTATAATGGAACGTGCGGTAAAATAGGTACTCTCATCTAAGGTGCCGTTTCTCGGTACAGAAGTCTGGCTTTGTACCCCGTGAATGGCAAAGGCTAGCCCCCTCTACCTAAAAGGACCTGGAGGTGTATTAAACCCACCTCTGCCAATTCCTTCGAGGAATACGGGCTTCATTTGGCTATGTTCTGTTTATGTTTTAGAGACACATATACATAGACTGTGCTATTAGGGCTACAGAAGCGTCACGTAGTGGGTCATAATTGTGTCGAGTGTTGGTACGTGTCGCGGGCGAATCCGTGACCAAATTATGGACCACAATGGAGGCCTACGCTACGTCTCGCTACAAGCTTATACCGATGTTTATTACAAGGATTTACAGACAAAACATTCAGGACACTTCTTCTGTTGAATTTAGAAAGGCCATGGAAGATATTTTTTTTGGAAGGCTTAATTAATTTTGGCTCTTAGTTTTCGAACAATGATTCGAGTTTTAGAAGTTTTATTCCCTTATACCGAGTAACGTTAAAGTTACTCTTTTATAAAATCGACAGACATGCAGAGAAAATGTAAAATACGTAGAGGAAAGAAGTAAAAAGAACAACAATTGTATGTAACAACGATAATTTTTAGTACAAACTTTAGTTTCGCAACAGTGCCCCTAACATTTACAACTAGTTTAAACTGGCTCGGACCGGTGTGCGCTGCAACTTTAAGCGGGGGCGCTATTTACACATTTTGTCGGCAGCCAGCAGGGTACCTCCTCCTGGGGAGTTGTAATCACGTTTCTTGTTTCTCTACCCAGATGTACTTTTTGCTAAGAGATGACTGAAATTTAGGCAGAAGCTGTATTGTTAGTAAATCTTTGTCAGACAACGTTCTTCACGTTTCCATCATCAACAAAATATCAGAAAAAGTGTACCTAGTTTTTTTATCGACTGATTGAGAATTTGGAAATAAGTCAAACCTTCATTAAATGCCAAAATATGACTGGTTGGTCAAAGTAGATTTTGAAAAATAAACTACTTCAAACTTAATTCAAAAACAGAACTTATCTATTTCTTGTTCTATATAAGTTAATCGTGGAAACAACGTAAGCTTAGTTTACTTGTACGTTTCGCAAGGATAAAATATCTAGCTGTATAATAATCTTGGTAAGCACTGAATTCACGGTGGCCTCGTTATGGTCGGGAGGACCAATCTTTTTGGTCAGTTCGTGTTCATAAAATACCGTGTCATAACAAAAGCCATCCTTCCGTGAAATTTCATCAGAATCAGTGGCAATTCTGATGAACTAGGCGCCCATGTAACAGAGAAGCCAACCCGATAAATCTGCCCGAATAGTCAGGCACTATTTTCTAACTAGGATATAAAATACATCGTAGCAAAATGAACCTAAAATAGTAAAAAAGGTCGGACTAAACAAAACTTTTCGAAACCTGATCACTCGTTTCCAATTAAACAAGCAATCAGATTAATTGCTTTTTCGACAAACCTTAAAATCCAGTGGAAGCGAATAAATTACTTTTGACAATTTGTATGTTTTTTATTTGTCAGGTTTATGATGTATGATGAACGATGGTGTTCGCAAAAAGCCATTTACTTGTTAAGCGGAAATGTGAATAGGTACATCAGTCATACGCGGGAAGTGGAAATGCGCGGGACAACTATCGTAATGTGTGTTCATTTTTATCTGTCATGGTGGAAAATGCACTGTCAAACTTTGTATGTAAATGTAGTAAGAGGCTTGGTTGTGTATTTAAGTATAGCTGTAGTTATTCATACATTGCCTTTTGGATGGGAAATCATCATAAGTATGGCTCCTCCCGCTCTGGGCGGAGCGGCAAGGAGTTCTTACTGAGTAAAACTTACCCATGTTCTAAAAACTGTAACTCGGTCTAAAAATTCCGCAGCGTCTATACACTGCCTACGGGCAACAAAATAAGTATTTTCCTGTCGCGTCGCTTTCTAAATCCTGTCAGTTTACATAAATTAAGAATTTTCAATTCCCAAGCTAGCCATTTGCTAAAACGA
This sequence comes from Mamestra brassicae, assembly GCA_905163435.1. Classification (NCBI taxonomy): domain Eukaryota; kingdom Metazoa; phylum Arthropoda; class Insecta; order Lepidoptera; family Noctuidae; genus Mamestra; species Mamestra brassicae. Next base: position 18,361,266 of record LR990997.1, on the reverse strand, counting down.
AAAGCTACTTTTATCAATACCATATATCCGGATTCTTATTAAGAATGGAATTCTATTGTTTGTCCTTCGGACAAAATGCGTGGGCAGACTAACATTCCAAGAGTACTAAGCGAACATAAAGCACCAACATCGCCGTAAAACACTCGGATCGCAAGGCTGTATGCAGGCTGAACCTTATTACGGGTACCAGGGCGACATGAACAGACGGAGATAATAATGGAGTACATTGCGTGGAACTGCAGTGCACCCAACAGGTGTATCGGGGCGCTTGACGTAGCGTTAATCCGTCCAGTGACGTGCCCGACTTGAACGACGATAGCACGTAAATATTAGTACCTATTGCGTAAGGTTTACTTATTTTTAAGTATAACCTGGTAAATTAAGTCTAGCGATATTGGTTTGGATGTTGGTTTCTTAGTTGTTTGCTCGGTTCTCTTTTATCTTTTCCCAACTGGAAAGAAAGGATTCTTTCAGAAGGAAATCTTGTCGGGATCGTATGAGTCTGTTTATTGATTACTCGCGACCCGCCCCGGCCTTGTACACACGAACTTTTTTCGTTTATCGCTCGTTCTACTGATTAGAGGAAATTCTAGTAAAATCAATAGCATGGTTTAGAAGGTGTAAGTAGTGAAACGGTCAGAGGCCGAGAGCGTCTTTGTATAACACTATTCGGAGACAGTAGTTCCTATTATGATATGAATTTAATTTATTTGAAAGAAAGAAAAAGAGTTTATTTGCATACCAAAAAATAAAAATAAAGTAAATTACAAAAATTATGCAAGTTGGGAAGTTATGCGTCACATTCGCGCAAAACGGCCATCGCTCTGCTGACAGACAGACACACCAGACAGAGCCACAGCGCTGGTTTTTAGCGACAACCGGCGTTGACAGAATGACATCGATCGGGGCAGCATAAAAAGTAATTAAAACGAAATGAATAAACAAAAAATAAAGATAATATGGGTATTTATAATTAATATAACGTCTACAAAACGGCAACAGATTGTAGCGCAGACGGTGGAACGTAGCCGACAAAAAAGTGGCGCACAACAATAAGTAAAAAAAAATAAAGTTATGTTATCCTGTGCGCACAAACCAGAGTAAAAATCATAAATTATATACTACGTACATCTATGGTAAAAACTCAGGTTCTAATCATACAGCTCAGAGACTACTTTCAAATAAAGCTATAAAGTCTTAATGCACGAAGACCTGAAGAAAAAACATTTTGAAATAACCAAATACCGTCGTGTAACGTTACGTCCTCAAGCCGTGGGTCGGGATGCCTCTCGGATGTCAGCGACAGGCTACAGACAGGCGCAGGCTATCTAAAATACCCCAATGTTCACAATATATCTCACATTTATTTACCCTCAACAGAGTACAGGGTACACTGAGTCCAGTGTTCAATATGACACCGATGTACACTTGGCGTGTTTTTTCGTAAACGTGTTCTGTTTTATATGATCAAACTGGAATGTTTGTTCCCGGATACGTTGGTTAAGTAGTGTGTGAATAGGTCAGCTTTTTTTCGAATTACACAGTACAAAACTATACAATGATACTCGGGAATAGTAAATGAGCTTCAGTGACTCCTATTTCCAGAGATTAGGCACATGCTAGCAATCTATAAGATTTAGTAAGAATAGCGTAACGCAAGAACAGACAAAGTAAAAATTGAAAATTTAAATATAAGTTATTTATTTAAATTACTTAATATATAAATTAGTAGAAATATACAAGCATGATTAGACTATTATTTTAGTAAAAATCGGCCAATTGCGTATCTGACCACGCACAGTGTAGGGTTCCGTAGTTACCCGTCTCCTAAACCATGCCAGAAAAGTAGTAAAAAGTACTTAACTATTATTACATTACAAAGTTACAAATGCACTTGGTTTCAAGTAATTTTCTATGGAATTGTTAGGATTTTTGTACTTACCCAATTCAATTTTATAAGTTAGTCGACTATTACTCATTAACTCGTTAAGACTAGGTAGTGGTGATAATTTTCCTTTTAAATTCGTTACTACTACTATAATTTTTTTCACGTCTCCAAAAACAAGCGTTTATCTGACAGAGGGGGGACACTTGACTCTAGCAAAAATTTGAACTTTAAATCTTAATATTTCGGAAACGGATCCCTGGATGGAAAAATGGTTTAAGCAAACCATCAATGTTTTTAAATGACCTATCCAAAAAATGAGAAATGTATTTCAAGATTTTATTTTACCATTTTTCCGGCGTGAGTAATACGAAACCCATACCAAAATTTCAACTTTCTAGCGCTTAGCGCCTCTGAACTAAACCTCGGACGGATAGACACACAGACAGACCCACATGGCGAAACTAAAAGTATTCCTTGTTAACTAGCGAACCCTAAAAACGGTGTATTAATTTACTTCCCGTGAAAAAGTGTCGATTATAAAAGAAATTAAAAACCTATGGCATAATCTTCAATGAAAACGAATAAAATATCAGTCACGGCTACCAGGTCCTCATAACTAACAGTCGTTAATTTTAAGCGGGGCTTACATCCGCGGTATAAAATTACACCCATTTATATCCATGGTCGTGTGAAATTGGATTGCTTTACTTAAATTGAAATCTCTTTGTCAAGGCCTTTCGAACGTGGACAAATAGTTTGCAGTGTTATGTTTTATTCGATTTGTGTCCTTCATTGAAAGGGTTTTATGAAATGTTTTGAACTAGACCTTTGCCTAGGTATTTAATTTCGAGGTGCATGCCGTTGGCAACCTCTTGGTTTCACATTAATTTTGGCCTTTCAGTTAGATAATCCCACCATTTTCACTGTGCTGATATTTAGGTATTTACTTAAGTACATCGTCTCCAATAGGCTTTTTAGGTACATAACTCACACTTTCCACTAAGTACCTAGAATCACACGAATGTTAATAGGTACTCACTCTCATTAAAGTTAAAGAAGAAAATCGTAGCTTTAATTACAAAAGTTAGGACCTTTGACATTCGTTACTCGGGTATTAATATTCACAAATCAAAGTGGGTCGAGTTGGAGGAACGCGACAACTTTGGATAGATTTAATTGACTTCCGAGGAACTCTCACAATCTTCTCCCTTTTTTAACACTAACATACTTTGAAACACGGGTAATTGATTCGGTACTGAGAAGTGGAGTTTACTGTGTTTTTAGAATTGGCAGAGACAGGCTTCATTGTTTTGTTTGGTTACTGGTTTTATTTTGATCGCTTCAAGAGGGAAAGCTGTCTAACTACTCGAATTAGGAAAATAATTCATTTATAAATCGAAACTAGGTTATCAGTCGGAACATAAAACATTGACCGTATTTTCAAACACTAAAAAGACGTCATACAAGGTAATATTACTAGGGCATGACTAGGTCACTATAAAAGGATAGAGGTAAACTGAATCTATATTTACAATCAGAATCGCGACCACAAACACAATCAACGCGACAGTGTCAATACGGATAGTTGTGTTGAATTTACACAGTTCACTCCTATTGTTTTAATAGCCAAACGATTAATCTAAAATTGGTGTCACTTGAACCGAAATGAAAAGCTCGATTATTTCAAACTGAAATGTATCATTTATTGTCATTGATATGATTAAGTGGCACTCTCAGATACGCATGTGGCCCTGGTAATGTAGTCCAGAATTGACACTGTGGAGATTTTCAGACTCATTAATTAATTAAACCGACTTGATATGTTATCTCATCATCATCGTCATATCAGCCGACAGACGTCCATCGCTAGACATAGGCTACCCCAAAGTGTTGCCACAACAACCGGTCCCGTGCGTCTCGCATCCATCGGCTACCCGGGACCCTCACCAGGTCATCAGTCCACCTTGTGGGTAAACTCAGTAACGTTGGTTCTATATATTAATAATTATTCCTGATTCGACCACGCAAGGAAACTCCGGGCATTGCCCTTTCCATTGCTCTTTGGGTTACTTTAAGCCTTCTTATGCGGCCCATTGTAAGCGAGCACGTTTCGGTTCCATAAGTTATCACTGGCAACACGCACTGGTCATAGACTTTCGTCTTGAGACACTGTGGTATGTTATCTAGGCAGTACATATTGATATCTAGACAAATACGTGCCAAGAAAAAATACTAAACCAGCAAGAACCATATGGGACATATTTTATTTAACACGAGTTTATCAGCCCGACGCACTTAAGTTCCCTGAGACCATCCCACAGTAATATAAATCTACTTAACGTCAAACTAAAAGTTAATAAATAAAAATTATGTTGAAATTATGTCGAATGACTTGCTACCAGAAACTCCCAATGGTCGAAACTACTGAAACTTTTTATTTATTCAACAGTCTACATTATTATAAAGTGGAAACTTGATAAAAATTTCAACTCCTCTGCATGAGGGCTGTTTCGCCTCGTACGTAATTAAGTCACTTAATTAAAAACGGAGTATTATTTTCTTGTAAGTTTCTGTTTAAAATTTCATGATGTTATAAACATTGTGGTTAAAGAGAAACAGAATATTAATGTAACTCTAGGTGACAGTATTTTTAATAAAGTAGCGGCTGACAATATAATAATAGGGCTCCGAAATTGTCAAAGACATAAAAGATTATAATAACAATGATATAATCAATGACGACAACATTTTGAAGGCTGAGAAAGAGAAACAAATCATGGATCTTTCTCTGGAACCCTAACCACCGGTAGCTTGGACCCTGCTCCTGACACCGGCAGACTACGAGTTTTTATATTTTTAAAATATAAAAGCTAGTAGTCCGCCGGTGTCAGTGTTTTTTTATGTTTTTTTTTAGAAATATTTAAAAATGTAAATTAGTAAGTAAGGAAAATAAATAAAGAGAATAATAATAATAAGGCTACCGGTTGAGAAGAGGTAGTCAGGTCCTTATATGGATGACTTGTAACTCTTTGCCGCCAACAAATTGCAACTGATGAAGCTACTGAAGGTATAGAGGGCATGCGGAACAGAGAATAAAGTCCCGCATGCCACCGTAGAAATGGGAGGATCCTCCGACCAGACGGTTGTTGTGTCTAGTGAGCAACTGCCCAATAGTTGATATTCGGATTGTTATATATGTTCAAATCCCACGGAGAACTTTGCTTGCGCGATACAGGATTTCATGGTAGTTCGCTGCTGATGGGATAGATGGCGACGACGAAATTTATCATTTGTCAACAAGCTACTTATTATTAATCTTAAAAATACAATCTCAGCAATTGTGTCTATTTTTAGCATCTGTTACCGAACTAGGTTTATAGCCTGTATTTCAGTCCGCAGCGCCTCAAGCCCTCAAACTAAATATGCAAGTATGAGCTCACAAACAAAAGTAAACATAAAATATGTAATCAACAAAATTTAGAAGGTATACAAAAACATGCTTATAATATTTTTATAAAATAGATTTACTGTCTTCTCGGTGAGTAAGATGAAAGGGATGAGTGTATGTGTATGTGTGAGAGGGTTTGTGATTGAGTTTGTCCTAATATTTTTACTAGTAGATTCTTGTAGAAAACTGTTAGAATACATATACAAATCCGACTATATATTGTATCACAACATTATATCACTACTTTAAGATAGTCAGAATATCCTCAGTCTGATCGTACTTTTATTCGTACGAATAAAAGCAGTTCTCGAGTTGATATTCTCTTACATACAGGTAAACCTCTCCGCCTTGTAATTTATTTAACTTTTCTGTTTGTTTTGTGCGAGTCCCAAATAATTATTTTCCTTTATTTCTTTCCTTGTTAACACACTCGGACTGTACTCCATGGTAGTATGTTGTTTCATAATGTTGCTTAAGACAAATAGTTGGCGTACAGTCAGGACCTCACAATATTCATAAAAAGTTCGAAAGAGTCACCGCGGCCCTGGAACGCAAAGGGCTTTAGAAGGAACACGGATGGGTTTTAGTCAGTAAGAGTCTGGCACGCCCTTCAGTAAGTAAGAAGTCATTTGATGATATCCCACCTTTAAAAAAAAAGGGTAGTGAAAAGGTTTAAACGTACCTACTGAGTTTCAGTAGGTATAGATCTTTGTGATATTTCAAGTTGCCATAACGTAGTTTTTGGTGCACCACCCCAAGACTTCTTTGCCAGCCTTATGAATACAATCTCTTTCATATTTTTTTAAGTTTAGCTTTTTTAATAATATACGTAGGTAATTATAATTTTTTTATTGTTAAAAACACAAACAAATAAATTTGTAAAAAAATTAAATGATACACCGCATTCACTAAGTGCATGATCTACACAATAGACAGTTCAAGAGATGTGTGAACTAACTACAACTAATGGACTAACTAACATATCTCTACGCTAGCTAGATAACTCATTTTCATTTCGTATTATGAATGAGTACAATACGGCATTTAGAGCTTGTAAACTTTAACATACAACAATGGCACTTACACAAAAAAAACCAGCCAAGTGCGAGTCGAACATTTTGCACTGGAGTGCAATAGGTTAAGAACGAAAAAAAAAACAAATCAGAATTGTTATAGGTTTTCCTGTAATCTATGCCTATTATGTGTAATTTTCATACATTTCTTTTAATAACTTCGGTACGGAATATTTTAAAATTATGAAAAAATATTTTTGATACTCTCTAGTGAGCCCTTTGATTTGTCTTTGAAAAATTTTTTATTTTCTCATTTGACTCCCAAAACTTGACCTAATTTTCAAAAGGGGATAGGTTCTTTGTGGCATGACCCCTCCGTTGCCATTTTGTTGTTTTTTCAACTCGTGGCGCACGATAAAACAGATATATATGGGTAGAGGAAACTCAAACAAAAAATCTAATGCATTTAAGCACGAAATGATTTAATTTTTAATGATAATAGTCATTTTTCATACAAAGTGACTTTTCCCCCAAATATCTCGACACTTGACATATAGGGCACCATGTTGCTATAATTTTTTGTTTGTTTAAGTGTCCGCTACCCATATATAAGGTCCCATCTAGATGGACAAACTTTTAGAAATCATTCAGACCACGAAAATAAGGACAATGGTAAAAAATAATAAGGAAAAACGCATAAGATACTTACAAGAAAAAAATCAGTTAACGAAAATACACTAAAATGTACCTAATGCATAATTATATCCGTGTCTTTGTTATCTCATAATTCTTATACTACAATTAATATAAGGCGCACTTACGGGCCGTAATGGATGTATTTATTCTAGTGTGCCGGCAATTTATTATTTTAGTTCTAAACAAAATCATCTTAATCAGTGTTTTTTTTGCTTCGATATCTTTGGTTCGACGAACTGAACGCAGTGTTAAAATTTGTCCATCTATTTTATTAGGCCCTGAGATATACATATGTTTTATTGTTTGCCGCGATTTTGGAACAAAATCAAAATGGCGGCTGGTGGCTATGCCAGCTCCCATACAAAAATATTCGGGCCCTTTATTCTCTCTTCTGAAACTTAACCCAAGTTCCATTCAATGCCCTGATGTTAAAGTTATGAGGCTTCAACTTGATGGGATCCATGGTCTTCTCTGTCTTAACGATGGTGAAGTTCAGCAGTATTTGGAATATGAGTACTTTGAGCTCCATCATCGCGAACCTCATGCCTGTGAAACAAACCTCTTGGTAAATTACGTGTCCTGGTAGGATTAGTCCTACTACATACGAAATATTTATGTTATTTATTTGAATGACGCGGTCATTTGGATTGTTAAGATAATTTACTTACCGATACATATTCTCGGGCCCCCTCCGAAGGGCGAGTAGGTGCATGGTTTAATATTGTGTTTGTTCTCTTCAGAAAACCTATCAGGATCGAACTTGTGTGGGTCGGGGAAGTAATGTGGATCCATTTGTATAGAATTTACCATGTTGTAAACAAGGTCACCGGGTTTCAACTGCCAACAATCAAAATGAGATTAACAAAGATCATTTTGAAAAAACTTAAATTTCTAATACCTATGGCCATACGTATTAGATTTTTACGAGTCAGAACTTCGCGAATCAAAAATTTAATAAACTGCATCTGTGTTATGCGATTCTGTAAATATCACCGTATAAGCTTAGGTGAGGTGAACATGAAGTGAGCAGTGAGCTGACAATCCATACAATAAGATGGAATGACAATTAATTTCATACTCACTCTTCCTAAGTTTACATGGTGAGATGTTGTCAGAATAAACTGGCTGCTGTTTAACTTATTTGTATAACTTACAATGTAGGGTTTCCCCCCCTCTTTTGGAGGAGGCAGCTCATATGTCTTCACACAGGTTCTATCCATAAATATAGCTGGAGTCCACTTCCTCAGGGTTTCTGAATGAAAGAGAGTTTGGTCAGATATTGCAAGTTCGCTTTTTCTATATTTCGTAATTCTGGTGACTCACGGTCATAATTATTTGCGTGTGTTTTTGATATACTTTGGAAAAAAGAAAATATACAGTAGAATGCTTTACAGCAGATATTGAAATCGGCCAAGGTTCCTAATATATTTTCAAAGAACAAATAAAAATCTCAGCAATTATATTTTTTTTTACGATAAGTATGACCTACCCTGTATCACACAGTCCAAATATTTGAGTTCGGCGAGACTATCAAAGGTAAGCCCTTTGTCTTCTTTTAACTGTCTGCACTCCTGGTACAACCTCTCTTGGATTTCAGGGTTTATGGCGAGTTCGTGGATGGTCATTATCAGAACAGACGCTGTGGTCTCAAAGCCAGCAGCGAAAAATATGAACACTTGTCCAGTCAACTCGGCTGCTGACCATTCTGCAATGAGAAATTAATTATGAATAAAATGATAAAATCGTCAGTTGTATCTCTTGAGGTTCTTTGCCAGATAGTTTAAAAAATGAATAAAAAAACATTTTAATAACAATAATATAATTTTTAATTGTAAAAAACTGAGTTCTACGGGAAAAAAATATGTTTAATAATTTAACACATGAAACTCCATCAACACCATCGGATTTAAATAAAATTAGCTTCTACCAGCAATCTCGTCCTAGTGAAGTTCGAAAATTAAGGAATTTTTAACCCGTACTTGGTGTGTGCGCTTGCCAAGGTCGGTCTGTGGATGGGCCATCTTAACATACCGAGAATCCTCCGTGCCTCGGAAAGCACGTTAAGCCGTTGGTCCCGGCTGTCATTTGAAGATCTTTGGCAGTCGTTACGGATTGTCAAAGCCAGAAAATCTGACACCAGTCTTGCCTTGAAGTACCGTGTAACCCAGTTAATGGGTTGTGGAGGTCTGGTAGGCAGGAACTTCACGTAAAATACTGGTTTTTGTGATTCAGCTGAATCTGGTTTGACTGGGAGCCGACCTCAATATCGTTGGGAATGGGCTAGGCAGATGACTTGGTGTGTGCGATTTATAAATTTAATGTTTTTGGATAAGTGTATTTTTTTTTACGTTTTTACTGCCTATATATTACATAGCAGTGAGGTGGTAGAAGATAATGCCAGTCAACCTTCTCTAAGCATCCTGGAGAGGTGTCCTCTCTGCACCCTGACTCCAGCACTCCACCTCCAACATGCACTCACTTCAGACCATGTCAGTGTCTGAAGTGAGTGCATGTTGGGGCTTGTGTACGCCTACACCTTCTACATCTTCTACATCCTTTAATCAATCATGAGATTTTTCACTTTGGGATTTACCTAGCGCTGGACAACGCTAGGTAAATTAAGCGATTCTATTGGTTCTTAAGAAACACATCCTTAGCTACGCATCCTCGAACATATCTGGTTGAAACGGACTCTAGTTTTTGCCACTTTAGTAACTGATCGAACATTTTCATAGCAGATGGTATGTCAAGAATTTACCTCCCTTAGCCTCCATGAGCAGTTGAATCATATCAGGTCGCTCCACGTGTTCTTTCTTCCTATAGTCCATGGTGGTAGTCACAAGATTTCTGAAGAAATTGTACGTTGTCTCGGGGAAGAAACGTATGCCTAGTTTCTGAAAAACAAAAAATTAACTAAATTGGTCATGTGCAAAAAAATATGAATCAATTACGTTAAGAGCTTCGCTTTGGAGACCGTAATGACGTAGTTTACGCAAAAGCGTGTCATGGTGTACGCAATCGAAGGCTTTCGAGAGATCACTGAAAACTCCAATTGCATTTTGCGAGTTCTTCCATGCGTTAAATATGTGTTTTAGGAGAGCAACAACTGAATCTGTAGTCGAACGTCCTTTTGTTTAGCCAAACTGTTCATTATGGAGTAGTCTATTTAAATTAAAATGTTTTAACAACTGCTTGAGAATTAATTTTTCAAATATTGTGCTAAATGCAGGTAAGATGAAGATAGGTCGGAAGTTTTATATATCATTTTTATTACCTGATTTAAATAAAGGTATGACTTTACTACTCTTCATAAGATCAGGAAAAGTTCCTAAATCTACGCATTTATTAAACGTAACAGCAAGATAGGGCGCTACTATGTCTAATATATTACTCAAAAGTTTAATAGAAATGCTCCAGTAATCACCTGTGTTTTTAGATTTAAGTTTATTAAATACGTTAACTACATCACGTGGTGTTACGTGCTCAAAACTAAATAATTAATTACACTTTGGCACACTACTATGCAAAAGGTTTTCAGCTTTAGATGGGCACGAATTCAAGGAGCGAGTTGTAGTGATAGCTCGTCAATTCAAAGAATCCAACGCACTACCCTCACTTCCGATCTCTATATCTCGATATTGGCAAAAAACTCATTAAATGTCTGAGCTACGTTAGCAGCTTTGCTTACTAATTTGTTATCGACTATAATCTCTAACTGATTTTCTCGTTTAACTGACTTGCCTGTTTCATTATTAATGATTTTCCAGGTGGCTTTTATAATTTTTAATTGTCTCGCTTAAATATTTTGATTTAGCGACAACGCAAATCTTTTTATATAATTTAGAATATTTTTACGTACTCTATATACCTGCAGCAGCCCATTGGTTAAAACCAACAGAGGTACCCGAAATGTTTATAGTTTTTGACTTTAAAAACTGGATTGGTACTCTTTTTCCACAACATCAAAAAGGACTCCATACATTTTATTAGGATCCTCATGTTCTATCAAAGATGGTGTAATTTTATTAGCTATATTCTGTTCACAATAGTCTGCTCTTGGCCAAAATACATTGATGAAAATAAATCTGGACGGATGGAAAGGAAGGCCAAATAAAGGATGGATGGATTGCGTGACAAAAATACAAAAGAAATGGGAGTAAGTCATAGCGTGCCGGTTAATAGGACGGAATGGAAGTAGAAAATGTGTTAAATCTTTTTTTTTTCTTGCGGGGGGAAATTCTCATGGATGTCAGAGTCTTACTGACTAAAACCACCCCGATGTTCCATCTCCCACCTACGCCGGGGATCGCGGGAACGTACGCGACTTCCGTAATTCCAGGCTGGTGCCGGCCCGCCTCTGCGGACCACCTCGGGTCAGCGGGGGGAGTGAGGTGTTTGACTCCTCCCGCGACGTCAAAGATTCGTTCCCGTGCGCCCCGCACGGGAACACCACGCGCCGCCACCTCGGGTCCGGATGAATAAATGGGGGGCGACGGTTATCCCCAAGTTCGCCGCCCCTAGACCCAGTTAGGGGGGCCGGAAGAAGCGTATCCGAATGTCCTCCGACGCCCGATGCACCTGATGCGGGCCGGAAGAGTGGTCGAAATTTCCCTTTCCCTTTCCGCAGCCTCCTTCTGCGCGGTTAAGTGTCGAACCTACCCCGAGTAACAAGGGATAAGAATAGGTAGATAATGATGACTCAATCGCTAGTCTACTGTTGGAAAACTCCACATGACTCTTACTTACCTTAGAAAGTTCAGGGAAAAGAGTAACTAAAATAAAAAATAATTTCTGTTTCAGGTTGAAGTTAAAGACTGTGAGGCCAAGTTTAAAGAACTGATTGTCGCGATCCTCCAGAGAGTTGATCTTGAGTCCGAAGGCAGCTGATGCGATGACGTCATTGGTGTAGCGATGCATAAGGTCATCCACGTCTATGATTTCAGATTGATGAGCTGAAAAAAAGTTAATTCCAGTTTCTTTATGTCGAAGATGTAATGTTGTTTCTTTAAAAAATATATCTTTTCTTAGATTTTAGTCTGTGATGGGGTCAGCAGAACTATGTTATCCCTCATAATTAAAAGTATTATACCTATTATCACACACATAATCAATGCTTCCTTACAGTCTGGAATATTTCCCACAATCTGGCGTAAGGCTTTTATAATCCCCCTTCCGAAAATATCCAACCCCAGTTTATTTAATCATTACAGATCAATCTCCATTCTTCCTTTCCTATCTAAGATCCTGGAAGCAGTTGCTCTTAAACAAATATCTTCCTTTGTGTTTGGGAATAATCTGTTATCCCCTTTCCAATCAGGTTTTCGGCCTGGCCACAGCAGAGCCACAGCCTTACTTAAGGTTACAGAAGACGTTAGGAATGGCATGGAGTATTCGAGATTAGCGGTGTTAGTTTTAATAGATTTCTCCAATGCTTTTAATACCGCTGATCACGACATCCTCCTAGCTATTCTGTCTCAAAATGGAGTTTCTTCGTTGGCACGGGATTGGTTTTCATCATATCTTCGTGGTCGCCAGCAATCGGTTCGTGCTGATCAGAATTTTTCTGACTGGCGCGCCCTGAAAACTGGCGTTCCACAAGGCGGTATACTCTCTCCACTCTTATTTTCTCTATTTATAAACTCTATTACCACTGTTCTCAAATGCTCTTACCATTTGTACGCTGATGATCTACAGCTCTGACGCGCAAGCTGACATTGACAACATGGACAACTGCATCTCATTGCTGAATGCTGACCTTCAGTGATTGGTCAAGCAGATTTGGGGTTGCTGTCAATGTTAGTAAATGTCAGGCTATTCTTATTGGTAGTTCATATTTTCTACGTAACTTGGACACTAGTCAACTTCTACCGCTTACATTCAACAATACCATAATCACTCTCTTGCCACACGTTAAAGACTTAGGTCTATACATCGATGATCGGTTTAGTTGGAATGAGCAAGTTGCTCAAGTTAGCCAGAGAGTAACATTCACACTGCGATCTCTCTATAGATTCAAGCATTTTCTTCCTTCAAGCACTAAAACCACTTTGGTCCAGTTACTTGTGCTTCCTATAATTGATTATGCTGATATTTGCTACTCTGATCTATCCCACGAACTTCTCAACAAACTGGATCGACTTCTTAATAACTATATTCGTTTCATTTTTGGCCTTCGTAAATATGATCACATTTCTTCCTTCCGTTCTCAGCTTAAATGGTTGCCTATCCGTCAACGGAGATCCCTCAGATCCCTCTGCATGCTTTTCACTATTATGAACGATCCTTGTGCTCCTGATTATTTAAAACAATATTTTAAAGTGTTGGGCAGTTCTCACAGTCTCAACCTTCGAGCATCTAAAAACTTACTTCTTCATATCCCTTCTCACGGCATCGAGTTTTTGTCTTATTATTTCGCTATTTCTACCATTAAATACGCTACCCCTTGACATCAAGAAGGCGGAGTCTAAATTTTCCTTTAAGCGTAAAACCCGAAAATACTTCTTAAAAGCTTGTCATTCTTAGTTGTTCTTCGTCAGGATTATTATGAATTCTCTTAATCAGTAAGATTATTCAAAATCATATTTATTAGTTTATTATTTTAGCATATTTATGTATTTTATTAGTATAATATATATTATTTGTGTATTCTTTCCGAAACAAAATTATATTTTAAATGTTATTTTTATTTGTTGTAAACCTACCACAGTGTAGTCTTTTCAACCCAAAGGTTGACTGGTAGAGAATGCCTTGATGCATTAAGTCCGCCCTTGTACCACTATTGTACATTAAGTTTAAATAAATAAATAAATTTTATGTACCGTGAAGGTATTCGATAATGTAGTGAGTATTTTCCAAAATTAGCGGAAGCATCAACTTCATTTTGGAGCCAGTGAATGCTGGGCTAAGGGTGGTCCTCATCTCCCTCCATCTGTCACCTGGAAACAAAATTAAACTAACTTATAAAAACTCCCAGGCTGACCCGAAATACACATCATCATTACAATATTCAGAAATGAAGATTTCTTTTTTTTTACCGTTATACGAATTTATTTGGAGTAGGCCTAACATGTCTTTTTGTTTATGAATTGTCATATCAATATTCACCCTCTTTTTAGGCACATCATTTTTTACATAGCCCATCTTCATCTTTCCTACTCTCTCATAACATTCGGTCATGGCGGCCTATCTCAACGGAAATTAGCCATCGACGCGGGACATATCGTACTAGTGCACAAGTGTGTGCGCAAACACAGTAGACTCCCTCTCGGCAATGCGACATGGCCGGAGAAAGATCTGGCGCAGGACCAACGGCTTCACGTGCTTTCCGAGGTACGGGGGTGTCATACTACCAACTTCTAAACTTCGGGTTCTCGCAAAGATATTCCGAATGGAAATACCAAAGACATTTTTTTTAACCCCGCGCTCTGCAGCCGCGCGTTTCACCGCGAGACTAACGGAGCAGTTACCCAGTGTAGGTACCTATCATCAACTTCACTTCGCAATTTATGCCAGTCTGACATTTGCGCAGTTCAAGACTTGGTGTAGTAACCAAATTGAAAGGGGAGCCACAATAACACGATCATGTCGACAGTGCATGCGCACCCAAATGGGTCTATGTCACGTCGGATATGTGTGGTTATATTATTGAAGCATGAGCTGGTCTTGAATACACCGGTCATTCATCAATATATATATAAATCTCTTCCTTTACTGATGACTGACTGACTGACCGACAACACGAAACCGAAACTACTCGTAGAATGCTGATATTTGGCATCCAAGGAACATATTGGAGGATTTCCCGAAATTCTTACGGGAACGGGAAAAACGGGATATGCGCTTGGGAAGTCGTAGGCAAAAGCTAATTAGAATTTAACCGAAAATCCCGAAAACTGGGTTAAATTTAACTGATTGGAATCAATTAAACATAGTTTACAGGAAAATACCAATATGTATCCTAATGTATTTGTATTTGACGTAGATAACTATTTATCTGCGTAACTTACAACATCATGATTTTTTTTTAGGAGTGATATCATGAAATGACTTCTTCCTACTGACTAAAACCCATCTGTGTTCCGTCTAAAGCCCTTTGCGTTCCAGAGCCGCGGTGACTTTTTCGAATAAATTCCGCAAACCTGGCAGGATTCCGCAACCCTGGCAGGACAACATCATACCTAGATTCCCATTGTTAAAGAGCCCATTTGGGGCAATGTTTTAGTAACATGTTAACATTGCCATCATCCGGGTGGGCACACAATTACTATGATATAAGACTATGATAGAGTTATCAACATTTATTTAATAAATAGGTACGAGTATAGTACCTTTCATAAGTAACAGGCTGCCAGCGAACAGAGGATCCGACTCTTCGGACAAGAACTCCCGGTGATCAGTGAAGTGATCGAAGTCCTTGACAGTAATTGTCTTTATCAGGTCAGGGTCCCGGATCAGGAGCACTGGCATCGTGAACTCCATGAAACCCACGTATCTGGAAATAACAATAGCATTGACTATGTTTGCCCAAGGACCAGGTATACATGGCACAAAAGAGAGTAAGCTTATACTCAGTAGAGGCGGGAACAAAGCAACTAAAGTTATGAAGATTACTTTATACCTTGGAGAAAACATAATTACACCTATTACAGTGGAAATAATCATCATCAAAATAATTACAGCTGTAAGACTACGAGATAGCTACAGAATAAGATGCCTCGGGCGTCGGGAGTCGCAGGGCGATCCCCGGCCACCGTAGGCGCGGGAATGCGGACGGCGAACGTTGAGTGGCTCGCTGTCAGATCACCACCAGGACCGGGTCGATGGCGCGTTGTGTTCCATGCGCGCCTCAAAGAGATGTCTGCAAATTCGAAATAGTCACCGCGGCTCTGGAACGCAAAGGGCTTTAGAAGGAACACGGGTGGGTTTCAGTCGGTAAGAGTCTGACACGCCCTTCCGCTCCATCCAGAGTGGAAGAAGTCATTTGATGATTTCCTCTCCTTAGAAAAAAAGACTATGAGGCCTCCCCCAAGTATCTCTTGCATTCTGGAGATTCCCGCGGCCATGTGGGGGTGTTCTTCAAAAGTTCACAACCGTGGACGAAAGAAGATAATCGTCTTTCCAAGGATTTTAAGATAATTATGGATCACCTAAGGAAAGTACGATAAACAAAAAACAATAAGCATTACTATTCGTTTTTCTACCGCATGTCATCCTCCAATTAACGAGAATAAGGAAAGTGTGTTTACATGACCAATATTATAAGACACATTATCCTCATTACTTTATAACTCTTCGTTACTTATTTCCTCCTGGTACAGCAAAAGAAGAAGAAAATCTACTTTCTCATAAAAACTGAAAACAAGTTACTTCAAATCAAAAGTTTAATTCTTTTTTTAACAATATTAATCGCTTAATGTGTTTGGAGAGTTTTGCTAAATAATTTCATATCGGGTGTTATTAAGCAACAATGTGTTAAATATTGTTTGAGGGCTTTTCTAATGAAAATGTATGGGACAGCCTCTCATTGTCAAAACAACATTTTCATACTGTTACGCTACGGTTTTGGCAACTCGGAGAAAGATCGGAATTTTGAAGTCAAAATATCGAACGGAAAAATAACTTTCATGCTTCAGAGTAATTTGGTATATTTGGGTGTGTTTATTGTTATTATTATTGACAGGCCACTATCTCACCTGGTAAGCGAAGATGTGGTCGAAAATGGAGCATTCTTGCTTAAAAGTTTGCCTTGAAGAATTTACATTTTGTAACACACAACACAGCTATCAGGATTAGATTTTCAAAAAATATTGGACACGTATTTTTTCTTTCGTCACTAAACAAAAATTGAAGACGGTGCGTTGAAAACGCGTGTGACGTCACTTACCAGTACACTTTTCACTCGAAAGTGACGTTACAAGCCCTTCCTTATCTTTGATGTGTTTTATCTTCGTATTTTTTATTGATATGATAAAATAAAAAATTGTATCTAATATTTTTCGATAATCTAACTGACGGACTAAACAGAATCACATATTGTTAACCCAGGAAGCATCCCTATTTCTTAGGAACAAGGAACTGTTGTCCAGTATATTAAACAATGTTAAATAACTCACTTTTGTTCCGGAAATGCGTCATGTATAGCTTGTAATTCATCCAGGAAATGCTTTTTCAAAAACGTTGTATTGTACATGTTGCCGAAAAACGGTATCCCAGGAAAGTGTTTTACTCCTCTTTTTTTGAAAAAATTGTTCATTTGTTTATAACTGTAGATGAAGTACGCTGCTAGGGAAGTTAGCAGGAATAATAGTATCTCGAGTATCATGTTGATGTGCGCGCGCCGGGAGCGAACTGTGATTGTAAACTGCGCACGAGCAGACGTTGGTGAAGAGGCGATGGAGGGACCTAGCGTGTGATAGATCGTTAGTTATGTTAGTGTTATATGTATAAGTAACATATTACAAATGCGAAAATGAGTTTGTTTGTTACCTTTGTATGTCCTGAACCACTTGGCAGACTTGGAATTTGGCACACGGGTAGATCATGTTCTGGAATAAGACTTTTCATTTCTAGAGTGTATGAATGGAGACAGCGGCTGTCGCAACCCAGCGCTGGGCACATTTCAATTGTGGCGATAAGTCCCCTCTTTGAGGAGAGGCTGGAGAGGCGCCACGGCGTCCTCACCTTCCGCCTGACGCAGGTACTCACCGGACGCGGCTGTTTCGGGAAATATCTATTTCGGATAGGGCGGGAGAACACGCCTGGGTGTCAGAACAATGAAGATCGCCCGGAGGACACGGTAGAGCATACGGTGGAGGTCTGCCCTGCTTGGGCGGACCTACTTCAAACCATCTATTATAAAAATAAAAATAAAAAATAAAAAAAAATATTTTCTATTTGGGAGGACCAAATAGAAAATATATTTTTTTTTTTATTTTATTAGCATAAGTGGCCCTCATACTCAACATTTATTTATTTACGTAATGCATCCACGTCCTTGGGGTTACAGAAGTTCATGCACATCAACATCTAAAGGGAGCTAACTCAAAAAAACACTTTTTTTAGAAAATGTGAAAAAAATATTAATAATAAAAAAATATTAGTGTGTCCCTGTGCACTGCAGAAGTTTTCTGTATAGATTTATGTTTTTATGCAGATTGAAGTACCTAAAAATGTATTGTAGGAATCTTGTATTTTAATCATGTTTTGGGGCTGAAAATATGATACCTATTTGTTTAATTTTTTAAGCCATCTAGCGTCGAGTAGCGGAGTTATTTTAAAATCTGTTATATAAGTATGTAGAGTGTATGTATTGAGATAAGGAATTAGATGGTGTGCATAACTCTAAAAAATAAATTTTCAATTTTCTTCCTGTAGATCTGGGTGTGCGATTTGTTATGTGTACCAAATTTCAATTGAATCGGTGATAGATGAAGAGTAAAATAACTGAGACAGACGGACAGAGACTCGATTAATCAGTGTAGAGAAATCGTAGTGGGATTGCTATTGACGAATTTTGTTCTGTAAATAGATGATTGTTGAAATCTATATATCTATACATATAATAAAAATGTAACGGATCGCTGTCTGTACAAGGAAGATATATGAGAAAAAATATTATTGGGACCTTTATCAACGCAAATAGCACCCAAAACAATTAGAATTTTTGTCTGTTTGTATGTGCGTTTGTGCACGCTAATCTCAGAAACGGCTTATCCGATTTAGATGTGACTGTCATTAATACATTTAATTTGGTAAGTTTCACTTAACATTTACTGTTTGTTTCATGTCAATCGGTTCATAAATAAAATAGGTATGCCAATTTAAAGAATCACGTCGAACATTCGTTAAACTATCTAAATCTATCTTTTCTTTCTCTGTTCAGTAGTATTGACTGAAACTTTACTAAACTTCATAATCTTAAAATTAAAATGTCTGCCCCAAGCAGTTATTGCACGCGGACGAAGTCGCGGGCAAAAGCTAGTCTTTAATAAAATTTTAACTACATGTTTTTCTTTTTGGATAAGGATATACCTATGTAGTCTCCAGGATCCTGTATCGCTTGAATTTCGTAAATTGAACCGAAACAAGTAGAGAATTTCAAGGACCAGGCTTCAGATCACCAAGCAATTCTCACCTATGTTCTTGAAAACACAGAATTCAAATTCGATTCGATAGTCGGACTTTGAACACATAAAGGTATTATATTTATACCTATGTTAATGATAAAAAGGGCATTGCACGTGAATGCAATAATAATAGTAATTTTGTAAACAGGTTTCGTGATAACAGATAAATGATTAATTACGCCACACTCAAGACGATCGATATTGCATTGTCATTGTGGATACTAGTATTATGCACTGTCATTGTTTTTATTTAGGTTATTACCTATTCTTGTACGTTACAATTTTATTCAAAGAAGAAACCGAACTGAATATTACCGTGGGATGGTGTGCGACTGGGATGCGACTTCGAACGCTCCTTAAAAATTAGAGAACTGTCCCACTGACCAGCATCTGTTTGTAGAGGCATCAAAGCCGCCACATGAAAAACTAAGAAGCGAAATTTGTACGGCAACAAAAAGAACCGCAGTGCCATCTACGACGAACTAACAACGAAATCTTGCATCGCGCAAGCAAAGTTCTCCATGCAATTTGAACATATACAACAGACCGAAAATTATTATTATCGGGCAGTTGCCTACCAGACACAACAACCGTCTGGGTTGGAGGATCCTCCCACTCCAGTGGAGGTATGCGGGACTTTACTCTCTGTACCGCATACCTTCCATATGTTTACCAGATTCTTAATTACAAATTCTTTGTAGATTCTTTTTTGTTTCGTCAGTTTATTTGTTTTGTTTAAAAAAAATATTCCAGATCACCATCATTGGTAGCATGGTTCCACTCAGTGCTAGGTAAAATATGGGTCTCATCCGTTTGAGTTATGCTTCCCTGGTACGCATTAGTCCGGGTTTTACACTATAAACTTGATATAACTACTCGATAACTTGTTAATATCTCTTACTTGCTGCAAACAATCACTTTCAAAGCGCTGCAATATCGGAGCAGTCCCGTCAGCACCCTGGGTTCCTAAATCTGGATTTGTCTGACAACTCAGGTTACGGTTACCAGTGTACTCAAAGGGCCCTGACAATGCGAGGTATCTTTTCAATCAATCTGTCCAGCTGGACGCGGTTGAGTACCAGCATTTCACATGGAGCGAATACCAATCTGATCTCATCAACCCAGTAACTGGGTAACACGATACCCTTTAGCAAGACTGGTGTCAAAGTCTATTGGTTCCTGGCTTCCTGTAACGATTTTCAAAGATCTACAAATAATAGCCGGAACCTACAGTTTAACATGCTATCCGAGGCACGGAGAAATTTAGATAAGTTAAGATGGACACCCATCCACGGAACGACCTTGGCAAGCGTTGCTAAACCTCAAATAGCCACACGTGCGGCTGCTATTATTTAGCCACGAGCTCTCAAGGTGTAATTTTCAACCACATGAAAATGAAGGGATACTCGATATTTCATTTCGCGGCATGATATTTCTTCTAACATTGAGTCCAACGCGTTATAATATCTACTGTATAGCGTCCTTCCTTCAACTAACTATTTACGTAAAATATTTGTTAGTTTAACTAACCGAGGCGGAGTTTACCCTGCTTCATTATACTTCGCTGAACGGCTGTTTATTCGGAGTTACCAAGTTAAACCATGAAAGAGTTAGGCGGCCCCTTTACTGAAGTTTGGCCACAATGTATGTTGGGCCAACACTTGGCTGGCATTATATGACAATCATACGCACTTTGTGGTTGTTAATTAGACTTTGTGTTGTTTGTTTACTTTGCGGTTCGGTAACAGGGAGAATTTTGAAGTGTGGAAAAAACGTTACGGTGTCAATGTTACGATAACATCATAATCGTAACATTGACACCGAAATGTATTTTTTTTCGCAAACGCGAATTTTCCATGCTTATATTTTTATCCTAGACCAAAAAAAGCCTTTGTCACTTAGCGATAGTGTAGCTTTCTATTGATAAAACAATGTTCGTATTCGGATCAGTATTTGCAGAGGTAAGTTCCTCTGTATAATATCCGAAGATTTAAGAGTCATCATCATCTGCCTAGCCTTTTCCCCATTTACTGGGTAACACGGTATTCTTTGGTAAGACAGTCAGATTTTCTGGCTTCTGACTATCCGTAACGACTGCCAAAGATCTACAAATAACAGCCGGGACCGACGGCTTAACGTGCTTTCCGAGGCACGGAAGAGTCTCGGTATGTTAAGATTCATGAGTCCTTATTCAGTGCGCTCAGCCTAACAGTGAATCACTAATGCCCGGTTTCTGAGGTACCTATGTACTTCATCGGTCGTTTATCTGTCAGAACTCCGAACGAACGAACCAACTAATGGCGTTATGACAAAAAAACCGGCCAAGTGCGAGTCGGACTCGCGTGCAAAGGGTTCCGAACGAATAATATTTTGTTACTTTTAAATCATAGACTTCTTATTGATTTTCCTGTAACCTTTAAATATTTTTCAAATTTTTAGGCTCAGTAGTTTTGGAGATAAGGCCCCCCCCCTTATCTCCAAAACTACTGAGCCTAAAGGGAATGAAAAAGGGAATGAAATGAAAAGAAAAGAATTAAAAAAATCATTTATTTTCTTTAATAACTTCGGAATGGAATACTTAAAGGTAATCAAAAAATATTTTTTAGAACCTTACGATGAATCGAAAAAACTTTTTTTTATTGTTTCTAATTTTCCCCTCAAAAAGTGAATCTGTTTTCAAATTTGATTTATTTTCGTTACGCATCCGTATTTGGGTCATACAAGGTGTAACAAATTTCAACTGACTCGGTCCAGTACATTCGGAGAAAATCGTCTGTGACAGACGGACAGACAGACAGATAACCGAGTGATTCTATAAGGGTTCCGTTTTTCCATACAGAGGTTCGGAACCCTAAAAACGTTAACGGGCAGATAAACGACCGATAAAGCACCGCAGAAGCCAGCCGCAGGGCCTAAGAGACTTGTCATTAAAGAAGACATGTTTAAGATACAAAAAGTTTTCCAACAACATTAAAAATTTCGACTTGTCTTATAGAAGTTTTATCTTACGCAGTTTAATAGAGCTTACGGACAAATATTTTCGAGTTTTAAGTAGAGATTCATATTATGATAAATATCACCCTTGCTTCATATTAGATAAACTGTTTACCTCTATTATTTTAATTTTATGAACAGGCAAGTGGCGGCTTCAAAATAAGTTTTGTGACAGTTTGTAATTAAAAGTTTCGGAGCTCCTGTCACTTGGCACTGATAGTGTTTGAGTTTTATAATAATTTTGATTTGCTTGAAATTGCTTACAAATAGCACAAGAGGAGATAATTCTCATATTTTTAAGAAACGTTCGCATTCGTATTCTGTCACTCATCATCTGCCTAGCCTTTTCCCAATTATATTGAGGTCGGCTTCCAGTCAATCCGGATTCAGCTGAATACCAGTTTTTTCGTGGAGCGGCTGCCTACCTCCACAACCCATTAACTGGGTAACATGGTACTCCTTGGTAAGACTGGTGTCAGATTTTCTGGTTTCGATTGTTTTTCTAGTTTCTTGGCTTTTTTGGATTCGTATTCTGTCAGTAACACCTCTAATTTCCAAATTCAAAAGTCATTTATTCAAATTAGGCTGAGTGCCAGCACTTTTTGAACGTCAAAGTTCTACATAAAGACAGTCCCCCAAAACGCCCGCCCGTCACCACTTCCTAGTGTTGTAGCTGGGAAGAAGAAGTGGCGCAACAAACTCCCCAGCAACACATCTGTCTGTTAAGCTTTTAAAAACTTGAATTTATACAATAGTATGCAAAGTATTTTACAATAAATGACACAGAAAATAAAATATTCAAACTGTAAATCAAATTAAATGAAATTAATTGACACTTGGTAGCTAGCACACTCCATTAAGCCATCAGAAATAGACAAACTCAAGCATTAACAAGTAATCCAAAACTAATTATGCCTTCGGGCATAAATGGTGTACCCGCTAACACGTGCAATAGTATAGTCTAACAATAGGATTGTGACTGGAGCCACAAGTGATGAACTAGAGCTAACATAATACTAATAATAAACAGTAGTTTAACGTTAATACAACAATAATAATAAAAAATAATAAAATACTATGACCAGCAAGACGACCAGTCACCACAAGCAGCACTCGTTCACGAGCATAACGCTTGCTGATCTTTGCTTTATGCTCGTGAACCGAAAGTATCTTTCACGTAAAAATAATTTTTCAAATCGGTTCATAAATGACGGAGTTATGAGGAAGAAACAATAAAAAAAAAACTCATACAAAAAACAATTGTAACGAGTAGATTATGTCAAAAAAGAAAAAAAGTAAAAGATAACTGATCAGTACGGTCAGAGAAAAGATAATAATATAAATATGTATTATATGAACTCATATAACCTGTTATAAGCTAAATCATATAGAAATAACATTAAGTATAACAAATATCTTGCGTTCAACTCGGCGACCAACAATCCTTATCGTCTAAATAGTCATAGATAGAATAGTATGCCTTAGAACAAAGGTTAGATTTAACTCTAGTTTTAAATGCATTAAAAGGCAAGGCAAGATTTCCCTACATTTTGACGTTTTGATATTGATTGACCCTGAGATGATATTTCGACATACATTTTTAGGTATTTGATGCAATAGGGTTCTATTATTACCTAGGTATTACAGATAATTCAGGTAAATAAAGGAATGTCAAAGAAAGTTACACCAATTTTCGACTTTCGACAGTAGTGTAAAAAAACTTTTTTTGTACTTTGAAAACTTTGCTTTTCCGTTATCGAATTACATCTTTTTTTAACCGACTCCAAAAAAAGCAGGTTCTCAGTTCGGTACAATGTTTTTTTTATTGTTTCTACCTCATAACTCCGTCATTTATGAACCGATTTGAAAAAACTATTTTTACTTGAAAAGATACTTTCGGAATGGTCCCTTAGAAATTTCATTAAAATCGGTTCAGTAGTTTGGGTTTTAAATCAAAATAGCTGGAAAAAATATATCATCCAAGTAAACGAAATTGCGTATTTTCGCTTTCCTGTCACTTTCCAGTGATGTTGTTATGTGTCTTTTTTGGAAGTCGGTTGTGTTTTTTTGGAAAAGTTTTTTTTTTCAATTATTGAACACACTTTTAGAATCAATGTCTTGTCATTTTATTTTAGCAGTTACTGTTCTGGCCATTTCATTTCTGTGTATACATACATTATTTGAAATTCCAACGGCTGATACAATTTGCTAGATAGAGTTATATCATGGCCCAAAACATTGATATAGTTATTCTTAAAACATTGAACGTGGTGATTATTTTAAGAAAAAATAACACAGTTTTACTAATAACACACATTCGAAAATTATTTATGTACAATATTTACAAATACATGAAAAAATATTTACTATATACAAGCAAGTAGAAAATATACAAGCGGAGTAAAAAGGGGAGGGGAAGAACTCACAGGGCATCGAAAAATTCGTCCACATCGCTGTCAACGGGAAAAGTGCCCAGAACACTGGCCGCATTGCCAACTTAGTTGAGATTTTGGGGTCGGAACGTTAAAAAGTTTGTATCGCCAAGCATTGGAAGATGTAGCTATTTGAGAAGTGATAGCTATATCTGACAATGTTTGTTTATTCTTTTATATCTTTCCTATACGGTCATAAATATTGCATGCATATCTAAGTCAAATAAAACGCAAAACAAACTAAGTTTTCGTTAGATTTAGTAACATTAAAACAATGAACGAACAACAGTCATAAATACGACAATAAAAGTTTACCCAACTTTGTCGGCTCGTAGTGCCCAACGAAATATTTTGACAAGACTTCAAAAGTCGGCGACTTTGGAAGTTGAAGCCTTAAGTCTGGCCTATGGAGTGTTAAGAGTTTCTTGTTCTGTATTTAATTTGAAAGAATAATGTTTTCGTTTGAGTAATATTGTTGGAAATTATAAAGTAAAATGGGGGCATTTTACCTCGGCATATATTTAAGGGAAAAAGCAATTCTGGAAGATGGAATTTCAGGTGCTTTGACAATTAATACTTTTTAGCAGCGATGAAGTTGGTTAATAACTTAGCGTAGTATTTTATGATCCCACTGCTGCGACACAGGCCTGTAGTAATATTCTGTAAGCTAATTTATTTATGTACACACAAAACAGTTAGAAGAGATAATAATAAATACAGATAGAAGAGTACGAAGCCGCTGCTTTAACACGAAATTTTGTACAAGGCTCGATTTTCTGATATTGGTAAGCACTAAAAAGGGATTTTTGGAAATTCAACCTTTAAGGGGTGAAAAGGAGGGGAAATCGTTTGTGTACCTTTGGCGGGTTCACCACGCGGGCCCATTGCGGCTTGATGGATATCACAATGTATCTTGAAATTATCGGTTCTAAGACATGCCATTTTTAACCGACTTCAAAAAGGAGGAGGGTCTATGTTCGACTGCATGTATTTTGAGAGCAGCGGTGATTTAATTAAATAACATAAATGGAAGTGCTTGTCTATGTTCAAAACGTCGGTAATACTTAAAAGATCAGATCGACAAATCTCTCTCCGGTCGTGTCGGGTTGCCGTCCCATCGGAATATGAGAGCGATGGAAGAGGGAGAGCACCTGTGTTTGCGAAAACACTTGTACACTATAATATAGCCCGCGCCGATGGCTAGTCTCGGCTGAGAAAGGCCGCAATGGCCGAAATCGGTCAGGAGGACTATATAATACTTAAAAGGACAAAGTTAGTTCAAGTACAACTTTGTGCGGGTTCCGTTAATTTATGGACTATTTGATACATTAAAAACAGGAAAGTATAATATAGGAAAAAATCACATGGTGTTGTTCTTCATAATGTCTAATAGAATAAAAGATGAATGAATAATGTCTTAAAGTAGTCTAATTGATTGCAACGACTTTCAGTTCTCACTAAGACCCTCTCTGCCCTCACATTGTTAAACGACAAGCTATACAAATCTTTCCTCCTATCTTGCGCCCTTTTTTTATTCCCTACAAGAGTTACATCGTCATCCCATCGATTTTATTAGTAGCATTGATCGCGATTTGAGCCTCCCATGAAACGTTTCGTTGAATCAAAACCCTTTAAATAATGATCCTTTATCTTTGTGAGATGCTTTCATTGTCCGCATCTACAGTTAGGAGCTGGAAACTCCTGCTGGAGTCTGTTTTCCTGGTAACTAAATCCTGAGGATCTTTCAAGTCAGGGCTTCATCGTCGACTACCACACGAGCCTATCAATAACATTTAATGTTTTGTATGGTGTCAAAGTCTGGCGATTATGGCAACCCCCCCCCCTATCCCTTTGAAGGAGACTTATGCCCAGCACTGGACGTCTTTCGGCTGATATGATGATGAAATAATGATGATGAATAATGAACATTGAAATAATAAAAATTGCAATAATTAGATTTGAATCGAATGACCGGACTAAACGTTTTATTAACTCGTCATAATTTTAGAAGAAGGTACCCCGTGCAATAGATCTATTTCAAAACGCTTCACTGAAAAAAATTGACGTCAAATTCACTCTGCAGAATCTTTGACATCAAATGATTACGAGTAACTGGACCATAATAGAATTTATTTTAAAAAGGTATATTATGCCTCTTGTGCTCGTATTTTGCTAATTTTCACCTGAATACTTTGTCAAAATATATCAATTAATTTATATTTAAACACAAAATGTTTTCAAACGAATAAAAACTTCCACAGACTAGAAAGGTATTACCCAACCGTTAAGCTCCGCGTTTTATCGAAATGTCAAATAAAAAGAGTATTTTTAATGAAAAATATAACAAAAACGTATAATTCAGGCGGAGAGGCGTGCAAACGACAAAACATTCGCTCATCATAATAGAGTAATGGAAGGGTAACGTGGGGAAAAGTGGAACACGGCTACTTTCCGTTTATGACTATGCATTGGGTTTATGCTAAATACTTCCTGTTTAAAAATATCTGATTTAAAAAAAAAATGATAATGATAAAAATAACGTTCCCATTCTATCTTTTGTGAGACACAGAGAGAGAGAGAGAGAGAGAGAGAGAGAGAGAGCTGTAGCGGCACATGAAAATATAAGAAAGCGTAATTTGTACGGCAAATAAAGAACCGCAGCGCCAACTACGACGAACTTACATCGAAATCCTTCATCGCGCAAGCAAAGTTCTCCGTGCGATTTGAACATATACAACAGTCCGAATATCAACTATCGGGCAGTTGCCCATCAAACACAACAACCGTCTGGTTCGTCGGTGTGGTTTCTAAAAGGTGAAAATTACTTACTGTTTTTGTTTAAACTCTTTTTCTAGAAGGTTCTCCTGCCCTTAAAAATCTTTTACTGTAGTAAAAGATTTCCCCGGTAAACCGGGGAAAGCTAGTCTTTAGTAACACAAATGTGGGTTACTAAAGACTAGCTTTCCCCACAACAATAAAATAAGTTTAATTCAAAATAATGATTTTGAATTAAACTTATTTTATTGTTAACCGATTCCAAAATAGGAGCTGGAAAAAAATGTCATCCAAGTAAAGGAAATTTTGCATTTCGGAAGTCGGTGTTGATAACGAAGAAACAACCAAAACCACCGACTTCCGAAATTAAAGTTATTTATACATTGTAGTGTTGTTGTATTTTGAAGTCAATTGTTTTTAAATAAATCTTTATTAAAATAAAACAAAAAATCTAAATCTAAGTGTCTACTTATAAACTAAAGGCAGACACTAAAAGAACGGAAAATAAATTACAAAGGAGAGACAAGACAGCCGGAAAAATCCATTATTTTACACTTATCTTGATAACATGGCATTAAATCTGTTCGATTGAGATCTCTTCAAGACATAATTTTCTCTTTGAAAATTGGTAGATAGGAAAGACAAGCTTTGTGAAACTAAGTTATATATATTTTAGAACTGGCAATAAATTTTATTGTGACTCTTAGGGGTTGGTCAGATTCCTAATAGATCAAGACTTTACAGGTTAAAGACTTCTACAGAAAAACGCGACGCGACAGAGCGACAACGCTACGGAAGCCAGTTTTTCATATAATTTTTAAGAATAATATCTTGAAGAATTCGGTTGTTCTATCTTTGTTGCATTCTCGCGTTGCACCTGTCTGCAGTAGCCTTAATTAATATTTTTGATTGCAGTAATTCACAGACTATGATTGCGACTGATTTGATTAATAACTCTAAATAACTCTTGAATTATTAACTATTTCTGGTTATTTTTTACAGACTTTAATTTTTTTATTTCAGGTAGCAAGTTACTAAAGTATTGTTAAGTTGTTTATAATAAAGCGTAGGTACCAACAATCCTAACAATTTTCCACTTGTTGTTTGCGTTAATTGCGTACAAAATATCATAATAAACATTTAAACAGCATCCAACGTTTTTGCATTAATCAGAATACCGCATAACCGACATACTAACATAAAAAACCCTGTAGGTGGGAAAAATGCAGGAAAAACTGTAAGTGGGGACGCAGATGCGAGCCGACAATGTTGCGCCTGCCTCTCTCACACCTTTGCAGTTTTGCATGGAGTGAATGAGAAGGCAATCAACTTTTTGTATTAAAAAGTGGTTGTTAATTGCAGTTGCTTAGGTATTCTTTTTTGTACACTGTCTGTAACGTTCCGAGTGTGTGCTTAAAGAATATTGTGTTACTAGTTTTTTGTTTTATTTTTGTGTTGGTTTTATGGGAATAACGATTACTTTAATAATATTCCATAATACAATAACCGCTCATCGTTTGTTCTAACATTATTCTATGAAAAGATTTTCTTTCATTTTGAACAATCTTGAATTTACGATGCCTTAGTACTAAGCTGATGTTGTAACTAAATTATGGAAGCTTTTAAAGCCTAAATAAATGCTAATCTTTTCGGGCTATTATTCTATTAATTATTCTTGGAATTTTAAATTCATAAGATATTTGTGTGTATAATTCTGTCGTGGTGCATAAAATATAAGTCTTAAATTTTATTAGGTACTAGGTAAGCATGTAATGTAGGAGTTGTTCATAGCTCGAGTCTGATTATCATATCATCTAGTTTTCTTCTAAGATGAGATTGTAATTCCAATAATAATTGTGTTATCAAAATTTCTAAATAGGATAAACCAAAGTCGCTGTCTGACTCTGTCTGTTTCTCGGCTTACTTCTTCTAAGCCAAGCAACAAATTTTGATGCGATTTTTTTGAATAAAAGAGTAATAAACAGGTTAAGGTTCGTGTATAAAACTTGCACCCGTGGGAAGCCAGGCCGGGTTGCTAGTCTAAATCTAAACTAATATTAAAAGTGTAAGACTTGTCTGTTCTGCGCGTGAGAGCCCTCACGGCGGCGGCCGACTTAATGACACGCGGGGTCGCGATAGTCGTTGGAAGGATCCGGCAATTGAGTCTCAAGGTGGCTCTGCACAAGTCCGAGGCCATGTGCTTTCATGGTTCTCGGAACAGGCCACCAGCGGGATCCCAAGTAACGGTAGGAGGGGTTCACATCGGCGTCGGGTCGACGATCAGGTATCTGGGGCTCGTTCTCGACAGCCGGTGGAACTTCGAGGAGCACTTCCGACGTTTGGCTCCCAGACTGGAGCGGGCCGGGGCTGCCTTCAAGCGGCTCCTGCCCAATCCAGGGGGTCCAAACGCCTCCTGCCGGAGGCTCTATGCAGGGATCGTGCGGTCCATGGCCCTTTATGGGGCCCCTGTGTGGGCCCTAACGCTGAAGGGGCGACCAGCCCGCCAGCTCAACGCGGCCCAAAGGGTTTTGGCCATCCGGCTGGCTCGGGGATACCGCACGGTCTCCGGCGAGGCGGCGAGCCTCCTTGCCGGATTACCGCCATGGGATCTGGAAGCGAGAGCCCTCGCGCACGTTTACGCGTGGCGCGTGGAGGCGCTTTGCCGGGGCGAAACTCCGCTGCCACGGCAAATTGCATCGCGGCAAACGGAGCTCCGGCAGGATACTATGGCGGTATGGAGACTGAGACTATCGCGGCCCAGCGCTGGGCACGCCACAATTGCGGCGGTAAGGCCCCTCTTTGAGGAGTGGCTGGAGAGGCGCCACGGCGTCCTCACCTTCCGCCTGACGCAGGTACTTACCGGACACGGCTGTTTCGGGAGATACCTGTTTCGGATTAAGCGGGAGGACACGCCCGGGTGTCAGCACCGTGAGGATCGCCCGGAGGACACGGTGGAGCATACGGTGGAGGTCTGCCCTGCTTGGGCGGAGCATCGCCGTGTCCTCGTCGAGGCGATCGGCGGCGGCAACCTCTCGCGTCCGGCCCTGGTTGAATCCATGGTCTGGAGCTAGGAGGCTTGGGAAGCGGTCACCTCCTTCTGCGAAGCAGTAATGTTAGCGAAGGAGGAGGCGGGCCGCGCGAGGGAAAGGCAAGGCCTTCGTCCCAACCGCCGCTACAGGAGAAGACGCCCCGGGCGTCGGGAGTCGCAGGGCGATCCCCGGCCACCGTAGGCGCGGGCCTGCGGACGGCGAGCGTTGGGTGGCTCGCTGTCCGATCACCACCAGGCCCGGGTCGATGGCGCGTTGTGCTTCACGCGCGCCTCAAAGAGATGTCAGCATAGAGGACGGGGCCCGCTAGGGCCAGAGCCTGCCAGGGTTGCGGAATTTGTTCGAAAGAGTCATCGCGGCCCTGGAACGCAAAGGGCTTTAAAAGGAACACGGATGAGTTTTAGTCAGTAAGAGTCTGACATGCCCTTCCGCTTCACCCAGCGCGGAAGAAGTCAATTATGATTTCCCATCCTTAAAAGACTTGTCTGTTTTCTGAAGGAAATACTGATCCGATTCAACGCAAATAATTTACTGATAAAGGTAAAGCTACAATTCGCTGAGTTTCGGTCGGTTTTATCTCGGATAAATGCACGGATCCTGGAAATCTATGGAGTTTGATAGGTATACAGAATTTGTGCAATGGATAAATAGCTATGGGTACCTAATTATAACTAATTAGGTACTTATAGCTATTTATCTATTACATTTTGCATTCTGTATTAGCAATATTCGTACGTGTTACGCCAAAAGGATACACGTACGTATATTGCTAATACAGAATGCAAATCCTTCAGTATAATGACCACTGATGCAATGGCAGACGTGTGTGGCATAATATCGTGTTATCTTCATATGCCATTCAATTACTGGCATTATGCCACTAATGACTTGTGGCGGCTATTGGGATCTACTAAAATATTATTATATTGCCATCTAAATGGTAAAATTATTATTGGTTCCATAACAATCTGTGTTTGTAGATGAGACTTTTATCACAAGCATTCTTAGGCCTAGATAAATAAAAGTAACATTTCGTCATCTGTCAGCAATGATTTTCAATAGTAAATTTCGGTAGCGCGTGTCAATACTTATAATTTATTTACAACTTTTTGCCAAACGCTATCGCTAATAAAATTTAAGTTGGTCTAGGCCATTGTTATAACAACGGCCGGCACCGACAGATCTTCCCCAGCGATCGGCAGGGAAAGGGTATGGGAGGCGGTTGCGTCTTTTTGCGAGGACGTAATCTCTCGAAGCGGCGGAGCGGGTCAGGGGGGCACTCTCTTCGTCGCAGGAGGGTAGGACGGCGCAGGCGGCAAAATGCCGACTTGATGCCGCCATAAGAGGGGCCAGCGGACGATAGATCGGGGACTCTATCGTCTACGCTGCACGGTCCCTGGAGTTGTGATATCCCAGTGCACCCGGATATCGCTGAATGAGGAGGGAGCCCGGAGGCGGGTAAAGAAGAGGGAGCCCAGAAGTGGGCCACGCTGGATGGGTCGCGAATGTCATGCGTAGCAGTTCTCGCGACCCACCCATCAAGGCGAAACAGGCGAAGATTTTAGTAGCCCCACATAACCGCATCGTCTCCCCGGACGGCGTGGCATGCGTAAGGCATTTTATTCGCTCAAAAAAAAAGGCCATTGTTATAACGGGTTTTAAACAAAATTATAAACCTTCCTTTCGCTTCGCCGTAATCGGGTAAAAAACGCTCAAAAAAGCCGAGGGTCACTTGTTCTTCCTACCATATTTTTTATATACTGGATCATAGGTACCAGGAGATCACGGAAATATTGGTCTAGTAATATAAATATTGGTAAAGGTCGAAGTTCGTTGGAACTTCGACTTTTTCAACGTTCCCACGAACCCTGTACCGTTGTACGCGAAAGTATTGCATTTACGATTTTGCACACAAGAAATTAAATTCCTGGCAATGATTTTTTCTCAATTATTCTTTTTTTATGCACAAAGTGCGTTGACCTTTGGCGTTTTAGAGTTCCGTAGTCAACAAGGAACCCTTATAGTTTCGCCGTGTCCGTCTGTCTGTCTGTCCGTCCGCGGTTTAGCTCAGAGACGCTTAGCGCTAGAAAGTTGAAATTTCGTATGAGTACACATGTTAATCACGCCGACAAAGTGGTAAAATAAAATCTTTAAACACATTTTTTTAGGGTGGCCCCCCTACATATAAAGGGGTGATGAATTGATGATTTTTTTTGTCATCTACCCCAGGTGGTGTGGGGTGTCGTTGGATAGGTCGTAGGGTTTGCTGAAATCATTTTTCCATCCAAGGATCTGTTTGCGAAATATTAAGCTTGTGAAGTGCTGAAGTGCTAATTTTTGTTAGAATCAAGTGTCCCCGCCCTCTGCCAGCTAAACAGTTGTTTTTCGAGACGTGAAAAAAACATGATAGTAGCATATATAATGAATTTAAACGAAAAACTATCGCAGCTAAGAAGGCTTTACAAGTTACCGAGTAATAGTCGAGCAACTTAAAAAATGTAACGGGGTAAGTAAAACAATCCTTATAATTCCAGAGAAGAATATGACTTAAAACCATGTGCATTTATAACTTTGTAATCTAATAATAGTGAAGTACATTTTTCTAACATGGTTTAAGAGACGGGTAACTACGGAGCCCTACACTGTGCGTGGTCCTACACGCACTTGGCTGGTTTTTATTTGTGTTTTTAAGTAGTAGTAAGTAGTATCTAAATATACTTATTTAATAAAGCTGAAGAGATTGTTTGTTTGTTTGTTTGAACACGCTAA
Organism: Mamestra brassicae; assembly: GCA_905163435.1. Taxonomy (NCBI): domain Eukaryota; kingdom Metazoa; phylum Arthropoda; class Insecta; order Lepidoptera; family Noctuidae; genus Mamestra; species Mamestra brassicae. The sequence continues at coordinate 18,328,079 of LR990997.1, read as the reverse complement.
TTTCTGGAAATATCAGTTGGATTTGGAAAATTCTTTTTGTATATGATAGCCACATTCATGAGGAAGGCTATACGGGAACAGGACAAAAGTGGATAGGCGCATACGAAGGCTCGCGGGCAAATACAAGTGAAAGAATAAAGAGTTTCCACAAGAAAACACAAAGGGTAGTATCTACTAAAACCATAGAATAATATTCTCATAAAATTCAGCTCAAAAATAAATTATGTAAACGAAATAGGTACCAATAGATCAAACTGCAGTCGACGCGTCCTGGCAACTACCCTGCTGTGGTGCGCGTATTGTCAAATTACTACGAAAATAATGTACTGTTATACCGAGGTCTGTTTTATACTTGGCGAGCGCTGAGCCAAACTAGACTTTATTATAATATATGAGCTCTCGTGCAGGCATTACACACGTCAGCTTAACTTGGAAGTGGCGGAGCGCTGTATTTTTGTTTCTTAAAGAGTTATGTGATGGGATGAAGCGTTTATTGTGTGCGATTAATGAACAGATTGCTAGATCTACAACTTGTAACAGAATAAATGCAATACCACTTAAGGGGTCATTGTACTCATCATTATGCACAACTTTCATTATGGGACCAACACTGAAATTCAAAAAAAAATCGACTCCCCCATACATTTATGTTCGCAACACTTGACAAAATGTACTAAAATGTGTTTATTTCGCGATTTCGGGATTGGTCTCATAGTAACAGTTGTTCATAATGACGAGTACAATAATTACCCTTTAAGAGGTATTGCGTTCATTCTGTTACACGTTGTATAAAAGGGACCTAATTTTTCTTCGACAAGCACGTTAGCTATTGTTGCAGCTGTCATTTGTAGATCTTTGACCGTCGCGAATCGTTAAGGGTTATCAAATGAAAATTTGGACAACTAGTCTTGCCAATGGAGTATATAATGGGGTTACTGCTATACCCCTTTGGCAAGACTAGTTGTCCAATTGCCTGAGAAAACCAGATGTGTAGATAATGGTTGCATGTAAAATATTGGAATTCAGGTGCAACCGCTCAGATGAGAAACCAATACCAACATAGCTGAGAAAAGAGTTTGTGCGACGTAGATTCATGTTAATCCTACTAATATTATAAACGCGAAAGTTAGTAAGGAAGGATGGATGGATGGATGGATGTTTGTTACTCTTTCACGTAAGAACGGCTGAACGGATCTAGATAAAATTTGGCACAGAGGTAGATTATAGTCTGGAATAACACATAGGATACTTTTCATCCCGGGAATATGTTCCCTTGGGATAATTTTCGACATAAACGCGGGCGGAGCCGCGGGCGGTAGCTTGTTAAAAAATATGTGTGATGATCGTACATGTCCATTTTCAATTGTTTTGGTAAACCCTTTGCTAAACGTTTTAACTGAAAGCAACCAATCGATTTCGCGTTCAATGTTCGTTTATACAATTTACTCAATAGCGTAGATAAGTACCACTTCTTAATACAACCTCATCAGCATTCTTCTGCAAAGAATATAATTCGAAGAAAATGCCTACGTTTTTATTGTTTACATGAATCCCCCATAGATCGCTCAAATAATCGTTAATGGATTGCTACGATGGTCTTAAGGGGCTTTTACGCAGATTCTACATTCGCAATAAATATCCAGTTTCATAAAAAAATGATGAAGTTGGCATTCGTTTTACCAGGAGCCCATATTTGTTTCAGAGCCAACACCATACGGCATTTATACCACAAGCCACATTTATCATTGTATGTTGTTAAAATACGGCACAACTAATGGATGCAAGCTTTTATAATATTTAGTGCGCTGACTCCAATTAGGCTTTATTATAAAATATGCGTTGGCATGTTGGAAGCGTACATGTGCATAGTGCATGTCAACTGCTTTTGTACCACAGCAAGAGAGATGGCTTTAAAATGTATGAATTAATCTCCACTAGGTCTGGTTTTACGAATGAACATCTTCACATTTTTATTCAAATATTTTTTTCTGCTTAATTAGTTCTTTTCGTGTAGTAATTAAAATTTTGCGTGTTTGAGGTTTTAATCAGACTCCGTAATTGTTGGAAAACATCTGTTATTTTTAGCTCTTGTTGATTAGTTCAGCTTTCAGATGAATGATGGAATAATGTTATTTTCTAACACAATGTTATTTGAAATAACAATGAAAAATAACAAAACCAAAACAATGCTCATGAAATTTCCATTCGCAATATGTTAGTTTTCAGTTTTATCACACAAACAATTTTACCTAACAAAGCGAACATTTACAGAATCACCATTTGTGACGAACAAATCACGAAACTGTAAATACGATAGTTTACATGCATATTGTAAAAAAGTTTTCCAACGATTTTTCAGCTTTTTTCCCGATGCGATTCGTTGGTAATATGTCAAATATCGTGACAAATCGTCGTACGGGGACGATGTCAGATTTACGGCAACAGTTGAACGTGTAAATTATGTGTGTTTATATTTACTGCGTTCGAAAAAATCTGGAAGCAACTATTTGTTTTGACATATCGTTATTTTGATGTAGTGAAGGCTTTTCAGAAATAAATTCAGGATTCAATAAACAAGGTTTTATTGACTGGGTTAGACTTTATAAACATTATTATATTGTTTATTGTAACAATCGGTGCTCCTTTAAACAAATTCTTCCCTAAAAATGTTACATCTACCGCTCGTAAACAGGTGTTGATTCTCACCTTATAAAAGGCTCATGAAAATCTCGTATCTGATACAAAAAGGTGTACAACGTACATTAATCGTAGGGGAGAGAAAACAGGCAGAGGGCTGTTGATAATACATTTTGTACACGGAGCACAGAGTCGCCAAGAGGTGACTGCTGGGGACCGTACTGTCAAAATTTCACATCGAAACTAAGCGTGTCAGTGTCACAGTTTACTCATAGATCACTTTTAAAATTATGATCGTCTATAGTAGGCGCCAGATAATCGTGGAATAACGGTCATTGACCCACCTACAATGATTGACATTTGTAATTTGAAAAACGGAATTAATGACACAAAGCTGTCCCGAATCATCATCTCTCGTGATCCTTAACATTGTCTAATAATGAAAAACGATTCATATTTAATTGTTCAGGTACCTATGAACAGTTATTAGGGAAAGGTCAATGTACTTTATTCCACATTTATCTGGCGCCTACTATAGTATCACATACGTACTATTAGCGCAACAAATAAACAAAACGCACTTTCGCATTTATCCTCATATATAAAACTCTTCCGTTACTGATGAGTTACTGACAGACTTTGACTGGCCTGGTGGTGGTTGGTTAGTGACCCTGACTGCTAAACCCGAGGTCGTGGGTTCGATTCCCACCCAGGACAAATCTTTGTGTGATGAGCATGATCATTTGTTCTGTGTCTGGGTGTAATTTGTCTATAATATGTATGTATTTAGAAATATATAAGTATGTTTATCAGTTGTCTGGTTGCCATAGCACAGGCTCTGCCTAGTTTGGGATCGGATGACCGTATGTGAGTTGTCCCAAGATATTATTATAGACAACGCACAGCCGAAACTACTAGTCGTAGAAAGCTGATATTTGGCTTGCAGGTTCCTTGGGGAGTGTATACAGGAGTGTAGAAGAGAGGACTTCCCAAAATTCCTACGGGAACGGGAAAAAACGGGATATCCGCGTACGAATTCGCGGGCAAAAGCTAGTATATTATAGTTAAGATTACAATATTATCAGTAATGATTCGTCTAGACACGTCCAAGCTCTGTGGTTTTGTAAGTAAAGGAAGCACAGTAAATTGATATTTTACTGATTTTTTATCTACATAAAAAGGGCTCGTTTAGATCATCTAATAAAAGGCGCTACGCGTTTCAGTGCGTGCTTGGAAAAAGTCATTATGTTATCAAATAGAAGCTGGTTCGATTTTGGAAGTCCGGCTAAAAGCATACATTTTCCACATTTTGACAGTGTTTTGGTATGGCTTGTCGCCGAGATGATATTGCATCTCGAATTTAAACGCTTTACGGCCTTCTGTTAATAAGCATGCAAATTGCAGCTGTTATGTGAATAATATTTATACTCGGTGTCACCCGTGAGGTTGTTTAGAATCAATCCCTGTATATAATTAATGTAACAGGATAAACGGGTCGTGTGAAAGAAGGGTATGACTGGAAAGGAGGCGACTACTGAAATTACGAGTCATCATCATCATATCAACCGAAAGACGTCCACAGCTGGACAGAGCCCTCCCCCAATGTCGCCACAACAACCGGTCTTGTGCGTCCCGGATCTATCGGCTACCTGCGACCCTCACCAGGTCATCGGTCCACACTCCAGAACTTTCCGGCCCCATCGACCATCTGTTCTCCGAGCAATGTGCCCTGCCCACTGTCACTTCAGTTTGGCGATCCTTGGTGCTATGTCAGTAACCTTGGTTCCAATCAAGGAACTGACGAGTGATGACGATTAATTGAGAAGTATAGTAGAAGAACTTATGATGAGCCACTCCCAAATTAACATTTATAACGGCAAACAAAACTATGGTAGAACTACTTTGTACTAGGATAGCAGCTACATTGAAGACTAAGCGAACGGCTAAGCTAATGATGGCTTCCGGCCGACTCCTAGTAGACAGCACGGGACTTTAGTTACACTAGTACAAATTTAGACATCTTTGGGCGGTTTCCTGCAGGGTTGCCTCTATCCTATAGTCTTATTTCGATTCTATTGCTTGTGGCTTATCAAAGGTGTATTAAAGCTGTACTCTTTGTGGCTTCATCTGTGTGTTATATAAGTATATTATGTTTTCATGAAAGAAAGCGATCAATGTCCTCATTGATGGCCACTGGTAAAACTTTTCAGTTTTTGGACTTTCGTTCCTCTGATTAATTATTTACCCGTCGATATTTAAGAATCTACAAACTACATCCTGGACCAACGGCTTATCGTACTTTCCAAGGCATTACGAGATGTCGGTATGTAATGGAGATCCTACACGTGCGGCTGTCATTATTTAGCCACAAGCTGCAGCTCCACTAGAGACTGTGTAGCAGCCCTGTGAACACAAATAAGGTAACACTAGGCAGGCAGGTAATCCAGCCGGTGAGTCACACACGTGTTGCGCTGAACGATTACGTTCAAGTTTCGCACTTCGCTTTTTATATCATGTGACAATCACTGCCTCGTTGGTCTCAGTCGCTAGTGCGACTGCTATACGTGGGACCTTGTGCGCAATTCTCGTATCTGTCGCTAATATTTTATGTAAAGTTTCTATATTCTGTCTTGTCTATCCTTTTCTCTTTAAACTCCATCCAAAGGTTGTTTTAAAAAAAATGCTTTTAGCAATACGGTAAACCCCTATGTAATGGCTTCTTCATCTATCTTTTGTGCAATGTATATAGTGTACATAACAAAGAGTATTATATTCTATTATAATATGAAGTTAGGGAAGCACGAAAAAATAAAATAAAATATGGATTCTGCAAAAGATGACGAAATTATGACATGAAAGTAGCTGACGATTGATATGATAACTGTTTTGCTTTAATTTGGTGTACAATAAAGTATAAATAATTAAATAAATGTGATGGCAAATAGAGATGGATAGTAGAAGTCATACTGCGCTAATCCCAAATAAATTACTTACCTAAATGACCCTAGAACATGGCTCTCAACCACAACATTATTTCATACTTAACACACAAACTGCCTTGAAAAATATACTTCAAAATAATCCCATAAAATCTTACCCTCACATAGTTCTCGGTTCCATAACTGTAATAAAAATAATATAACGCATTACTGGGAAGGTAATCAAAATAGATGACGCGCGTATGGCGGATAACGCCGAGGTTTACCGCAGGGTGAAACAATGGCGGCCAAAGTGCCCCCATACGGCCTGCTATATTACTTACTTTTCACCCGAGTTTTCTTCCCGTAAAGGTCAGAGAGTACTAGGGTAACATAAAGCTTTATGATGACTACGTCATTAGGGTATAGCCTTTTATGGGCTGTGAGGATATGGAACTACAGTGTAGCGACTATTTATTTTCCTGCATGATCGAGTTTTCCGCCAAATAATTTGTATTCTGCTCTCCGGCTCCAAATAACTGAATGAATGATTAATTAACCTTTGAAACGAAATTTATCTCAGTAGTCTAAAACAATATCGATCGTTAAGATTAAGAAAGTCTAACTCCAAATATTAGGTGCTTCTGGTGCTAATGAACTTTGTTTGATCTCATATTTCATTGAAAATGAAAATTAATCCCTCTTGTTTACCTAGTAATTCACAACAAACCAACTCATATTACAGTCGCAGGGCAGACGGATTTATTTGAATTCAAACTTTCGCTTACAAATAGTATGAAAAAAAAGACGTTTACCGTTACAATATTGTCACCAGACGGTGTTTATTCAGAGTACAAATTGAAGTTGACGTTAACCTTTTGCGTGTCTACCACAGATTTTTATCGTCCAATCCTGACCAAGCCCTTAAGTGTAACTGTCCGACTTAAGACATTTGGAGCATTTTTTCTTATGTCGAACTGTGTAACTTAAGACACGCAAAAGGTTTGCGATCGAAAACGTTTAAAAACTCGTACTTTTATTATTTACGACAATTTTACTTCATTAAAAGTTTTCACAAAGCTTCAGATTTTTGAAAGGGTAATAAAATGCATTCGCAGCCTCGTTGCGTATTATTTAATCTTCGTGGCAGTCATACGCTTTGCGACAGACGAATGCCAATGCAACGTTTTACATACTAAGTACTTACTCATAACTCAACAGTTCTGTCTGATTGTGATGCAGATAAAAGCGTTTTGCAATTTTTATGTTGTTCATTAAAATGTATGCGTTTGCAAAATTATCTTATTTGAATTTAAAAGCATCCTTTTGTATTCCGTTTCAACCAAAGACAGATGCAGGAGGTATTATTTTTTGTATCCAATGCCAACTCATAATAATTATTTCTTTGTGTTCACTTTTCCTTGCATCACAGTGTTTCTCTGGTATAATCTTTCTCGTTGTGTTATTCGCTTTGTTCTTGGCACAGGCGTTGATTATGAGCGATGGTACGTTACTTTTTTATCTCCTCGCGTGTTCTTGTCGCCTGGTAGTTTCTGGCCGCAGGCAGCTTTAAGGGATTTCCCTGTCCACCCGTATTGTTGTTTACTGACTATTTTCATACGAAGGTCTTTTAGAAAAAGCCCATTGTTCTCATTTTAATTATGTTTGTCTTTGTATAATGGTTTGTTTGTATTTTTCTTTGACTGTTGAACAATACGGTTGGACTTCATTATTTTTGTGTAATGCTTGATTAGAATTTGTACCCATCTCAGGCTAAGAACTTACCCTTCTGCGAAGCAGTAATGCAAGCGAAGGAGGAGGCGGGCCGCGAGAGTGAAAGACAAGGCCTTAGCCCCAACCGCCGCTACAGAAGAAGACGCCTCGGGCATCGGGAGTCGTAGGGCGATCCCCGTTCACCGAAGGCGCGGGCCTACGGATGGCGAGCGTCGGGTGGCTCGCTGTCCGGTTACCACCAGGCCCAGGTCGATGGCGTGTCGTGTTCCATGCGCGCATCAAAGAGATGTCAGCATATGAGCTGGGCCCGCTAAGGTCCAGAGCCTGCCAGGGTTGCGGAATTTGTTCGAAATAATCACCGCGGCCCTGGAGCGCAGAAGGAACACTGATGGGTTTTAAATAGAGTCTGACACGCCCCTCCGCTCCACCCAGAGCGGAAGAAGTCATTTGATGATTTCCAATCCATAAAAAAAAGGCTTAGTACTCACGACGCGGTTTTCACCCACGCCCGCTGCGGCGGAGGAATATTCGTTTTATTTCCAAACTCACGAAACCGGAGTTCTGTGCGGTTACGCAGGATCGCAAAGCGCGCGGGCGCAACCCACCGATTCGATGCTGCGGGTGACCGCGACCCGTGCAATTTTACTAGTTGCTCGCCGGTGCAGCGGTATCCGCAAATATTTGGTCCTTCGAGCTGGAGAAATGGTCGCCGTTTACTCGTATTTGCGCACTAATCTATACTAATATCATTTTTTTTTCTTTATTTATTTATTAGGGACATTTGTGATCGCAATGCGTATGTCAGTCCCATCGTACCCTAAACACACATTAGTCATATCTGGGCCATGAACCTCAACAGAATCTTCGCATCATCGCCATTTGGTTGAGCCAACATTTTATTAAATGTGCCTACTTCAAGTCTGTTCAACCTCAAGGCCCTAAACAAATAATTTCTCCCAGATTCATACCGAACACAGTCCATCAATAAGTGGTGTAAGTCTTCAACAACTCCACACTCCACACAGTACCAATATTATTAAGCTGAAGAGTTTCTTTGTTCGGTTGAACACGCTAATCTCAGGAACTGCTGCTTCGAATTAAAATTTATTTTAGTGTTGGATAGCCCATTTATCGAGGAAGGCTAAAAGCTATATAAAATCACGCTACGACCAATAGGGGCGGAGCATTAATGAAATATGTGACGCGCACAAAGTTGCGCGGGTCAGCTATGACGCAATTAATCTAATCTACCTATCTAATACTTTTATATATAATCTGAATCTCGGAAACGGCTCCAACAATTTTCATGAAATTTAGTATGCAGGGCTCTAGCTACGTTTCATTTTTAGAAAACGTTTACCAAAAAAAAACCATCCAGCTACTGTAAATAAATAGAGACAGGAATAGAACGAACACTTATCGCACTTTCGGCAGGCAACGCTATTCCTTTCTTTATGCTTGCTCTATGGTTTAAACCATATATTTAAATTTAACCGTTGTATTTAAACCATAGAGCAAACGACACGAACTCTAACAATTTCGCCAAGCAAACTGAAAACTAACCACAAAGCACAAACATACACTCCACAGCTACAAGATGAGCTGTAGCTCACGTCAGCTTATCAGGGTTTAACTCGCCGCCATTTATTATTTCCACCAAGACTTTGATCCTGGCTGGTTTAGTGGTTATACATCTATGTATGTAGGTTTAAAGAAGGCAATGACCGACCAGCGCAATTGAAAAAAGATCAAAGAAAATTAATTAATTACTTGCGTATGATTATGTATTGTGTACACATATTTGTTCAGTTTATTTAAATAAGGATTTAAGTATTAGGTACGTCATTTTGCTTGCCTTTGTAGATAAGCTGGTCTCTTATATTTGTTTTGTGAGTAATTTAGAATTAAGAAAGAAGGAGAAATACTAATAAGAACTTTAGAATATCACCATCATCTTCCCGCTCTTATCCGAATGTGTTTGTAATGTCTTCCCCTTCATATCCATTTCAATCGTAACCCTTTGTCTTGACAAAAATTACCTATGAGCACACTAGATGTTCGTTTGACTGGCCTGTTGGTCGAGTGGTTAGTGACCCTAACTGCTAAACCGGAGGTCGTGGGTTCGATTCCCACCCAGGACAAATGTTTGTGTGATGAGAATGAACATTTGTTCTGTGTCTGGGTGTAATTTGTCTATAATATGTATGTATTTAGAAATATATAAGTATGTTTATCAGTTGTCTGGTTGCCATAGCACAGGCTCTGCCTAGTTTGGGATCAGATGACCGTGTGTGAGTTGTCCCAAGATATCATATCATTAAAAAACCGTCCCAGACAGTTAAAAGCATCTCCCTTCACCATCATTGTGAAGCAAAAAATCCGCCTCGAATACATAAACAAACTAAAGCGTCCATAAAACTCTTAAACTGTGTAGCGAAGCGTAAATAATACAAAAAATCAATACAAAAAATTCAAATTTCATTCATCACAGACTAAGCAAATTAGAATTCAGAGGCGTCACTCTGGTAACAGCTAAGCGACTGTGAAGACGATATTTACCGCGGAGAAAAAAACGTGCCCGGATAAGTCAGCCGGGTATAAGTCCCGGACCGATGACGTCACGGGATTCGACGTAATCCCGGGAAAATCCCCCGCCACGGACGGAGCCAGTGTTGAATTTGAACGAGCCTCGCCCCTGTCGATGAATAAACGGTAAGTCAACTGTAATAAATTCGTTAGTGCGTGAATTTTTGAGGCTGTTGAGAGATGATTTTATGTTATTTTATGTTGGTTGGTGAAATTGGTGAATCCAATTACTCAAAGGGTTTAGTGAAGAAATGGAAATATATTTTTAATTAATCTCGATTAACGACAAAGCATTTTTAACTGTTTAAATAAGGCCCTAAAATAAGGTAACTCAGTCACTCGTAAAACTGGTTAAGAAAATAAGATAACGTCTAGATTTCATGCTATTTGAGACTCCTACAACAACGAGTGTTATGACAATCCTTATAATTATTTTTAGAAGGTATAACAATGTTGTCAACCGCATAATTCCACGTTATTTCACCCACTGTTTCCTTCACTACGCTATCCAGCTGAATGTTTAATTTATTTCAGTGCGTGCCTGGTAACGAGTGGTAATCGATGGCTCCAGTCTGTCCTGTACTTCTGGTACCAACCATAGAAGTCTCCTCTATTTTTTTAACATAATTTTCTTTTGAAAACTTTTTTTGGATATAAAGTGAGACATGAGTAGGTACCACTAATGTACTCATTTCTCACTTTATACATAGTTTAAAAGTGGCGCTTGTGACAGACAAGTGAAAGTGTTTATTCACATTATAGTCGTGTGAAGAGGCGGGATGAAATGCATGTAACTAAAAGAGATATGAATATTAATTTGGAAGGATGGAGAAGAAGAGGTAGACCAAAGAAAAGATGGATGGATTGTGTTAGCAGCGATAAGAAAGAAAATGGAGTTACCTAGTGATAGTGAGTAGGACAGAATGGAAGAAAAAAACGTGTTGCGCCGACCCCGAGGAACATGGGACGAGGTCAGAAAGATGATGGTCAGTGTGAACATAAAAACCAGAGAATGTGATATATGTTTGAAAGTAGGTATTCGTTTATTTGTACAGTTCTATACTATTCTTGCTGCTTGCTGGACCTTCCGCGTAAGGTGAATAATCAATAACTGAACGAATCGAAGGACCGCGAGAGTACGCTAGATGGGAAGGCAGAGCAGAATACCGGTTACAGTGGATTTTGGAAGGAGTCTCATGTCCGGTTGTGGAATTCCATATGCTGAAATGATGATGATGATACTTGCTGTCATCTATCATCAGCATTTTACATTATATTTATTTTTTGCTAGAACATATCATCATTTTAAAAAGAGAGTCAGTACTCATATTTGATAGAGTTATTTCCTCGCTTCCAATTTTGTAGACCCCTAATAACTGATCTGCAAATAAAATATAATACCAACAAACAAACAAACCAATGTTTAACAACATCCTCTTGACACATTCCGTAGTTCGAACAAAAAATAACGCTACAATATTGTAACAATTTGTACCAGGATAACATACGGATATGTTATGCTGGTAATAAAGTTGTAGATAACAGTATGCAACTGCGTGGCGTCATTGGAACCGGTTAATTGGTAAAACTTTTAATTGGCCACGCCGCCTCCGTTTAGAGTTTTTATCCGAGGCCAAAAAACTAGCGTTGAGGGGTGGGTGGTTTCATTTGTGCTTACCTCTGATTGCTTCCTGTGCTCCTGGTTTACGGTTGAAAAGTACTTGAGAGTTTGAGGAAGTGTTAAAAGTTAAAATTGTTTGGGTACCTACAGTTTGCTAATTAAAGATTCGACAGATTTTTTTCAGAGGCCATAAAACAGGGTCCCCTCCCCCCCCTTCCCTAGGAACTATGCATTATGTCTACTACAGTTATAATAATCATAACTGTATCTTCGGTTTGCGATTAAGTTTCTACTATACAACAACCTAAATTGATATTTTTACCGATTAAGGACTAGGAACACAGGTCTCAGTAGAGAACTATAAACTAGAGATAAAAAAATCAATTAAATTCATTTTAACACTACTCAACATACGAGTACATTTACAAAGATAAGCGTATCTCCTACAGAACCGCAGTCTTCATGGCCTAAACTATTCAAATACGGAATCGCATAATTTAGCACTACAATACCTACCTTATTTCTATCCGAATAAAGTGTTGTATTGTTTAACAAATTTCGTAATAAATTAAGTGATAAATTCAGCTGGGGTTCCGTAGTTAAGGGTGGTAACTTTCCGATGCTCGGTCATCGGTCAGTTTAATTATAAATTAAAATCAGATTGTATGTAGTTTCGCAGTATATTGAATATGTTATATGAATGCAGTATAACTATCTAATAAGTGCCATTTGTGAAGGGAGAACACAAAGCTTTGAAGGTCTATGTTCTCGTTTTATTACGTAGACAATATTGTGCTCTACTCATTCATATGCAATCGATTTTATGGGACAAGGTTATTTTGTAAGGTTCTGTAGTCGCCTCAAAGAGATGTCAGCATAGAAGAAGGGGCCCGCTAGGGCCAGAGCCTGCCTAGGTTGCGGAATTTGTTGGAAAGAGTCACCGCGGCCCTGGAACGCAAAGGGCTTTAGAAGGAACATGGATGGGTTTTAGTCAGTAAGAGCGGAAGAAGTCATTTGATGATTTCCCATACCTAAAAAAAAAGTTCTGTAGTCTGATGGCTATCTGACCGTTTTGTTGTGTGGGTATTATATATATAAAATAATTGTTATTTTACCACCTAAGAAAACATGTGGAATGCAATCAAAGTAATGAGTACTAGCGGACGTCACGCGGTTTAACCCGTTTAGTTCCCGTTCCCGTGGGAGTACGGGGATAAAATATAGCCTATGTTACACGCTGATAATGTAGCTATCCATTGCTGAAAGAATTTTTCAAATCGGTCCAGTAGTTTTTAAGTTTATTCGTTACATACAAAAATACAAATATTTCCTCTTTATAATATTAGTATAGATAAGTAATATAAGTAATAAGTATATATTATTATTATAAATATTAGTATAGATTGAGTACTATTTTAGGCTTATTTTGTAGGAGTTAGTATTTCTATCACGAAATAAACTCATTTCTTACTTCGTGAAAGGTCTAAGTACCTCCAAGTCACATTTAAACCAATCTCGTGACGTATTCAAGGCGCCACTCGGAACGGGTATATAACTTTTTCTTCGACCTTAAACATGTGTATGTAAACAAAGATTTAACACACAAACTTGCTATTCATAAGCTCATAAAAAATCCTTACAAATTGTCCACATTCAGCCCATTGGCGTCATTATCCTCCCTCACCCGCGACGATATTTTCACGGCGGTGTTTTGAGGCGGTGCTTTCACGGCGCATTTCGCGCACGTAAGTAAGGGCACGACTCATTCATAACAAACTTTGTATTCATTTCGTCTGATACGACAGCTCGGCGGGAGGTGTCGGGCGCGTCATAAATTCAGATTAAGCGAGAGTTGCCTGATGTTCTTGCTGTTGTCACTGATTTTGATGCTTTTTATAATATCTTGCTCATAAGAAGAATAGAACGGAGAGGGGCTCGTGGCTAAAGAATATCAGCCACACGGGTCGTTCAAGGTTCGATCAAGCAACGCTTGCTTAGGTTGGTCTGTCATGCCGATTTTCCTCTGTGCCTCGGAAAGCACTTTAAGCCGTTGGACCCGGCTGTAATTTGTATATCTTTGGCAATCCTTAAGGATTGTCAGAAGCCAGTTAATCTGACTTGCGAAGAACTACCGTGTTACCCAGTGAATGGGAAGTGGAGGTCTAGTAAGCAGCTGCTCCACGTAAAATACTGGTATTCAGCTGAATCCGATTTGACTGGAAGCCGACACCAATATAGTTAGGAAAAGGCTAGGCAGATGATGATAAAGAAGAATAGAACACAAATTCGATATAAACGCAACCACCAGAAGGCCAATATCGTACTTAAAGAGCCGTACAATTGAAACCGCAATATCATTTACGCGGCATTCAAAATGGAGGGAAATTAGACGTGGTTTTGACAGTTTACTTCTGCGATGCGAATGTGAAGGCTCCTTAAGGCACTTGCCTCACCACCGACGATCAGCGAGTAAAGCTAGAACCCGGATACGAGTTGGCAAGCAGCGAGCAGCGAGTGTGTAGTTCCGATACTTTTGTCGCTCGGCTATAAGCGATTGGTGATCGCTCGTCGCACAAGAGTGCGACGAGCGATCACCACTCGGTACGGTATGCGGCGCACTATTAGGTAGAAATTACCGCTGGTTGGTCTCTTGGAGTGAGTTCTGACTTTTGACCGCCAAGCGAGTATCGCTGAGCGAGTATAGCGAGTGGTAAGAGAGTTCTCGCCGGCAGTGTGAACAGCCAGCTATCGACTATAAATGTACATACATATGTGTCTCTTTACCTCACACGGGATCCATTACTTTTGTCCGTTCCCTCTGCGAGAAAATAGTCGATAGCTAATCGCTTTCTCGGCAGCGGGGGGACACGTGCAAAATCCGAGAATTGCCAGTTTGGAACGATCACAAAGTTGGGTAATGAAAAAAACGGAAGAAAACCGTATAATGATATTATATCGAACGGGTTACCAAATTAGTACTCGCTGGGCGTTAAGCACCCAGCACTTTGCTGGTTGACTGGCTGGTGCGTGTCGTGTCATCATGGTGTAGCGTGTGTAGCCCATAGTAAGGACCTATGACTTAGAGAAGGTAATCGCTTGGATGCGGGGAGCAGATGACCAGTGAAGTTTAACAGAAGCGAAGTTCCTACTGCTGAAGGATTTCGGAAACTGCATACAAGAATGTGGAGGTTCTTGTGATGCTCTTGTAAAAGGATAACTATGTGATTTAGTATTTTATTAAAAAAAATACGAGTACAATGTAAAAGTTCTGTAAGAAACGCTTTACTTACCTGTATCCAACACCCCGTCCTTACCCGAACTCCCCAAGCAACTAGGAGCAGTTTATACAGTAACATGTTCCCACACGTCTCAGGAACTAACTTCCATCAACTGTGATTTAAGCGAATTTTGATTAAACGCTCTCATACACAGCGTGATTTATTCACCGCCATGTCGTTTCATCACCTCTACTCCTTTTATTTGAGCCTGGCATGTGAAAGGAATATTTGCTTATTGTACTTGAAGAAAAGGGTCGGTTTTAAACGAATGCGTAAAAGGGTTTGGGGAACTATTTGTAACTGTTCTTCCACATTTGGATGTTGGTTTTATTTTGTTCATGGCAGGTTTTCTATGCTTGTCTTAACCTCTAGCCAAGGCATACGAAAAGCGTAATTTCGGCAACGAAAATTGTTTGCTTAAAAATGTTTACTTAAGATAGGGTTGTTCAAACATGGTTTAAACCGACTGTTCAGAGATCTGATCGATCTGAAACGTACTAAGTAATCAAGACGTATTTCCTTAAGTAATCTTACTGGATAACTTTGTCAATAGCATTCGAGAATTGAACTGACTTGAGAGTTTGTGGCAACTGGACGGCGCTCAGTCAGATGGAGGTAATGTAATATTGAGTTGCTTCAGTTCCTTGCTACTATGAGACCCTGGTATCTTTATCTATGTTTATAACGGAGTAAGATGAATAAACTAGCCTTACTCAATTTGTTTCAAGGATGGTAGTTTAAATGGATACTTCCTACATAGTGGGCCATTTTGGTAGCGATTCATCAATTTGAAGGTGACATCGCAGTCATTTAACCGAGGAGAATGGCGCAGTTATGCCTGGAGGAGTTAGAGGCTAAATCGAGCCAAGTCAATTTGTTCTGGTTCCATCGGCCTTTCTAGTCGCTCTGCGACCCTGGTTGTTATGTCAATAATACCTATACGCTTGCGTCATAAACCCAGTTTCTCTGGGGTCACCTTTGAAACAGAAAATATTTGGAACACTCCAGAGTTTCTACTAATTTTAGCAACGTTCGTCGCATTCGTATCTCAGTGGCAATGTGTCAAAAAAGCCTCAATTTTAATACATTTCTGATAGATTGCGAAGCATGCGAACGTTGCTTTAGAATTGGCACTCAGTTAATAAATTAATTTGAGTACCGAAACAGAAAGAAGAAATCTCAATTTCGGAAACAAAAGAAGAATTAATTTATTTTCCATTTGAGCTTTCCGGACCCAAGTTACGATGGCACTTTGTCTAGAACCCCTTTGTCTATGACCCATGTAAAATTAACTCAGTTTTTATACAAAATATAAATGGGCTCGCCTATCATAGTGATAAATACGTTCATTGTGGATATATTTTTGCATTACCTTATATATACTAAACTGTAAAATATCTCACCTTTACTTGAACGTGCTGTTTTTAAATGATTTTTATTTAAAACCAGTGGCACGCGTTACATTCATCTCTGAAGCATATATACGGTATTTGTTTTTCCGAATTATTTGACAGGAAATAGAATAAAAGAACTTGAATATTATTTCTGGTTTTAATGTTAAAAGGATAATTTTAGATAAAAAAAATTGCCTTAATTACAGATTGTCCTTTTTACTCAAACAATTATTGTATAAATTAAATTTAAATAATATTTAATAGGTAATATCCATGTTTATTCCCTAATAATCACACAATTCCATTAAATTATTCTCTCTTCTGGAATTTAACAAAAGTTCCATCCATGGCCTTGATGGTAAAGTTATGAGGTTTCAACTTGATGGGATACGAGGTCTTCTCAGTCTTTACAATGGCGAAGTTCACCATTATCTGGTATATGAGCACCTTGAGTTCCATCATCGCGAACTTTATGCCTGTAAAATAGACCTCTTTCTATATTCTGCATGCCTGGTACAATCATAATGAAAGAAAACCAGACATTTGAATTTATCTCTTGAATGTTTAAAATTTTCTTAAACTCCATTAAAACAAAAATCTCTAATAACTTTTTATTATATTATGATCATTATAATTTGTTAATTCATTTCCAATTATCCAAGATTGTATAGTAAAACCACAATTTGAACAATAATTGTAAGTAAATGATAAATTAATTATATTTATTTTGTAAATTGATCATAAAAAATAAAAGCTTGTAAAACACGTTTACTCATCATTTAGGTATTCTTGTCAGTTTAAACTAGACGAGCTCGGATAACTTCTTAACGATTACACATGCATTCGACAACTTACCGATACATATTCTCGGGCCCCCTCCGAAAGGCGAGTAGGTGCATGGTTTAATATTGTGCTTGTTCTCTTCAGAAAACCTCTCAGGATCGAACTTGTGTGGGTCAGGGAAATAATGTGGATCCATTTGTATTGAGTTTACACTATTGTAGACCAGGTCACCGGGTTTCAACTGTAAACAAATAAATATAAATAAAAAATAACTGTCAAATGCCAACGTGTCAGAACACACACATGAGTGTTAGACACATCACCAACTAAATCTTGCTTTACTTACAGTGTAAGGCTTTCCCCCTTCATGCGGGGGTGGCAGCTCATACGTTTCCTGACAGATCCTGTCCATGAAAATGGCTGGAGTCCACTTCCTTAAAGTTTCTAGAAGAATAAAATTTCGTTAGAAATTCATACTACATAGCTTTTGTAATGACTACGATGAGAGTCCGCAAAGTCACCTACCGTTAATCACGCATTCCAAATACTTGAGTCCGTTGAGTTTGTCATATGTCAGCGGCTCTTTGTCTTCCTTCAATTGTCTGCACTCCTGGTACAACTTTTCTTGGACTTCAGGGTTTACGGCAATCTCGTGGATAGCCATTATTACAGTTGCTGCTGTAGTATCAAAACCAGCAGCGAAGAATGTTAAAACTTGAGCAGCCAGATCGTCTGGTGTCCAATCTGCAAAGGGACATAGGAATTAAATGTCAGTCAAGGACTTGTTTGTATATTCAACGACAACCCCACTTACGAGTATGACCCTGACCAGCTACTTGCCACTTCAGCATTAGCTTGAACATGATTCACTATATGTATGTATGTATAAAAGTACCCTTTGCAACATTTAAATATGTATGTAACCAATGAACCTGGTTGAATCCTTGTCTTCAAACGAATAGATTTCAAAATAATAGGCAATGATAAGGTTTAACAATCTCTCATCCCCACATTTTTATTACATGCTTTATGGCCGAAGTTCATGCAGATATTTACCTCCCTTAGCCTTCATTAGCAATTGAATCATATCAGGTCGCTCCACGTTCTCTTTCTTCCTATAATCTATGGTAGAAGCCACGATACCTCTGAAGAAATTGTTCGACTTTTCAGGGAATACCTGAATGCCTAATTTCTGTCAGACAAAAAAAAAACAAAATTAGTTTTTGCTATTTGGTTTCTTATGTGATGAAGGACGGAGAAGCTCATGGCTAAATAATAACAGCTGCACGGTTTGATCTTCGAGGTTAAGCAGCGCTTGTCAAAGTCGACCTGTAAATGGGAATTCCTTCCTAAAAAACCTTCAATAACAAACACTTCGGTGCCTCGTTAAGAAAGTTAAGCCGTTGGTCCCGGCTATATATATTTGTAGATCTTTGACAGTCGTTACGGATAGTCGAAAACCCGAAAAACTGACATCAGTCATGTCAAAGGGTACCCTTTTATCCAGTTACTAGTAGTTGGATTGTGTCGGTCAGATAGGCAGGCGTTCCATGTAATACTGGTACTCAGCTGCATCCGATTAGACTGGCCGACGTTAATATAGTTGGAAGATACTAGGCTGTTTTTTTCTATTTGCTTGCTTAACTTGTCTTCTTAGATCACAGAGCAAGCTGATGCATCAGCGACTACCACCGGGGCGGCTATTCTGTGTTCTGTTTCTAGATGATACTTAAATTTCCTATCAATTTGATTCTAGTATAGCATAGTAAGCTGAATCTTACCTTCGAAATTTTGGGGAACACAGTGTAGAAGATAAGTAAGATTCTCTGCTTCCAGTCAAAGTCAAATAAGTGGTTCCCAATCATAAAAAACTCATTTTCGCGGTCCTTCAGAGAGTTGATCTTGAGTCCGAAGCCAGCTGATGCGATGACGTCATTGGTGTACCGACGCATCAGGTCGTCCACTTCTATGATTTCATTCTGATGAGCTGAAAAATAATGTTGATGACTTAAAGTTCTTAAAGTTCGCAAAATATTAAAACTGACAGCTTTGCATCAGTTGTATTGCTCTCCGATGGTTAATTTTTAGTTTAATTTACAGAGGCGATCTTAATGCCTGAACCCATAGTCGGTCAATGTATCTTTACTAATTACTTTACTATAGTAGGCGCCAGATAAATGTGGAATAAAGTATATTGACCTTTCCCTAATAACTGCTCATAGGTACCTGAACAATTAAATATGAATCGTTTTTCATTATTAGACCATGTTAAGGATCACGAGAGATGATGATTCGGGACAGTTTTGTGTCATTAATTCCGTTTTTCAAATTAACAATGTCAATAAATGTGGGTGGGTCAATGACCGATATTCCACGATTATCTGGCGCCTACTATAATATTATAAATGCGAATGTTTGGATGGATGGATGTATGTTTGTGACTCAATCATATCAGAACGGCTGAACGGATATTGATGAAATTTGGCACAGAGGTAGATTATAGTCTAGAATAACACATAGGATACTTTTTATTCCGAGTACGATCCCTTGGGATAATTTTCGTCAGCTAGTGTTACATACCATGCAGGTATTCGACAATGTTGTTGGCAATCTCCACAACCAGGGGTAGCATCAACTTCATTTTGGAAGCAGTAAATGCTGGGCTCAAGATAGACCTCATTTCTCGCCATTTGTCACCTGAAAATAAATAAAATGACTAGCCAATGAAAACAATCTAGGTACTAACGAGCAATTGAATGTACATAGGAAATCTGTATTAATAATGTCTTATGAAGACTTTAGCTAATTGTAAGAGCTGCTAAAGATGAGCTTATTAATGCTCATAAACATAGATAATGTTTTGAATAAATAGGTGTACCAGACTTCGATATTTACCAGATTCAATATTTATTAACCCAAACTTTTGACCCAAAAGTTGGCTGGTAGAGAATGTCTGTTTTTTTTTTTTTGTCGATGACCACTCGCAGTTCAGCACACTAAGGCTGGTTACTGCTTAACCGGACTATCCTGTGGTGGCTTCAAATGAATTTAAGTCCCCCAGTCAGGGCTTACAAACTAGCTCATTATTATAAATGACCGCTCGCTAGGGCATCCCCTGCGGGATACGGACCTCGGCTTAGCGGCGTCATTTCGGGAGAATGCCTGTACATAAAGTTTAAAAAATCGGAAATAATATTATAAAGAGGAAAGATTTATTTGTTTGTTACGATTTGGCTCAAAAACTACTCAACCGATTCAAAAAAAAAAATATTAATCAAAACTCGGATTGAATGGAAAAGTGGTGATTTTGATAGTATGATATTTATCCTTATCCATTTAAATGGTTCGATAATTAAGTTTGTGATAATTGAGATTATGTACATGTAAATTACACTTTAAATTATTCAAGTCGGACCTTTCGTTTAAAAGTTACGACGTATAAAAATGCTCTAAGTAAGAAAAATATTGCGGTTTGAGCGAATCGGGAACCTTTATGTCCGATGAAGTTGAAACTGCATTAATGATTTCGATAAAAAAAGAATAACAAATGTTTGGTTTGTCGAAAATAATCCCCTAAAGATCTAACAATTTTTACATAAAAAACTCCTGATACCACAGAATCAGCAACAAAAAAATGGCTGTAATTAATGAAAACGTTGTTCTTAATTAATTTATTCGTTATCATTCATGTGATATGTTCCAGAACAGAAATGCTGTTTATTTTTATCATAATCTAACATAAATGTTAATAAAATGTTTTTATAAATATAATAATTTCCGTAAGTACTACCGAGGTATTCGTCATGGGTCCAATTACACTAACCTAGCCCAACAGGAGACCATGAACCCACCTAAATAAACCACTTATCTAATTCATATTCCTATATCAATCAACTCCGCAATTTAGGCCAATCTGACGTACTTGAAATTGAACATCCTGTATATGACAGTGATATTCGTTTAATGATAGGAGGCGAGACTTCTTCATTCGTTTCAACGCATTATTGATAGTCAAAGCATAAGTGCTTCAAACTTTGTCACACGTAAAGCTGCATGAAATGTTTTCATCATTTCAAAGCTGATCAAATTTAATAAAAGAAAATAATAATAATAAATAAATAACAATAATAAACAAATAATAAGAATAAATAAATAATAAGAATAAATAAATAATAATAATAATTAAATAAAAATAAGAGAGAGATCACTGTCATGATGGAAAACCAGATCAAACGAACAGCTTACCCATACGAGGGAAAAATAGCTTAAGACAAATGAGCATCTTTGGAGGGTTCTAGCCTCAAAAAGAAAATGAAGAAACTAACAATTAATCTAACATAACCTAACCAAATAACATATTCAGGGTGAATTTCTAAAGTGTGTGTGGGTGGCCAAATCCGAAACTATGAGGAATATCGAAAAACACTGAAAGGAGTCTCGAGCCCGATTTTGATGAAAATTAAAACTTCAGCTAAAATTAGATTTTTTTTAAAATCGGTAGTTATTCCTAGACAGGAAACGAACCAGTTGATTTAAAAAAAAACAATTCCTGTTTTATTAGACCTCCCAAAAGAGTTGCTGATATGGATCAAATTCTGGGAACCATCCGGAAGTGTCCATATGGCAAACTAAAGGAAAGCGCTCATTTTTAACAAGATGCATTTTAATTTTCAAAAAAAAAATCAACTTAATTTTTGCAGGGGCAGTTTTAGTTTTCATCAATATTGGACCCAAGAATCTACAACTGCATCATTGGATTTTTGAAAAGTTAAAAATGAGAGATTTCCTTTAGTTTGCCATATGGACACTTTCGGATGGTGTAATAATAGAAAGTGTGTTTTTTTTCAAAATCAACCGGTTCGATTACTGGCTAGAAATACCGGTTTAAAAAAATATCCAATGATGTAGTTTAAGTTTTCATCTAAATTGGGCTCGAAACTCCTTTCAGTGTTTTTCGCTAATCCTCAAGTTTCGGATTTGGCCATCCACGCACTCTTTAAAAATTCATCCTGTATGCTGGAAAAAAGTTTATCCTGTTAAATTGCCTGTAATGTGGTTTGTGGTAAATTAAATTATTTTAAAAAGTAAGTTATTAGTGAATCAAAGTAATATAAGATAATGTAGATAAAATGTTTGTTTTTTTTTTTAAAGATGGGAAATCATCAAATGACTTCTTCCGCTCTGGGTGAAGCGGAAGGGCGTGTCAGACTCTTACTGACTAAAACCCATCCGTGTTCCTTCTACAGTACATGCGTTCCAGGGCCGCGGTGACTCTTTCGAACAAATTCAGCAACAAAATGTTAGTTTGACATAAAATACTAACAGAATTATGGACAATCGGCACCTTTTGGTTATAAATATAACACATTGTTAACGCAAGCCCATCCAATTATAAAAAGGTTACCACGGTTACCTTTCATCAGCCCCAGG
Source organism: Mamestra brassicae (assembly GCA_905163435.1). Lineage (NCBI taxonomy): Eukaryota > Metazoa > Arthropoda > Insecta > Lepidoptera > Noctuidae > Mamestra > Mamestra brassicae. Next base: position 18,305,698 of record LR990997.1, on the reverse strand, counting down.
CTCGCAGCAAACAGAGGATCCGATTCTTCGCTAAAGAACTCCCGGTGATCTGTGAAGTAGTCAAAGTCTCTGACGGTGATGATCTTGATCAGGTCAGGGTCCCGGATCAGGAGTATTGGCATCGTGTACTCCACGAAACCAACGTATCTGGAAATAATAATATTCGTGAAACGATATATAATAAGGTTATAACTACAAGCAAGGTTGCGTTAAACTTCTTACGATTTTTCAAAAGGAGGGATGTACTATGGTTATATTTCAAATTACATAAAAAAATCTTCACACTAGCCTAGACCAAACTGGATTGTCTCAGGCTAAACTAGTATATCTTGACTTGCTTTAGATGAACCGGTTTGGCCTAGGGCAAACATGTTTGGCCTGAAATTGGTTTTGGTTGGTAACATATACAAATTATAAACTTAAACTGAAATTCTTTAACGATAAGTATTTAAAGTCTGGCGGCAACGGCTTATCGTGTACCGGGGTGTCACACCACCGACATCCAAACTCCGGGCTGTCACAGATAAATTCGTGACGATATAATCACATAACACTTTTTTCCGACCTGGCAATCAAACCCAGAAACCTGCGTTCAGTAGTCGCGTTTGTGACCGCGAGACTAACAAACAGACACAAAACACAGACACCTAAAACGATATAGTATTAATAGTATAAGGGCACACTGATCTCATCACCAGGTGCGGAGTACTAGTAGCTGGCGCGACCGTGACCAGAATATGTATGAACCAAGGAATAAGAAGTTCTGTAGCTTCTGCCTATACCCCTGGAGAACAGTCGTCCATTTCATCAAAGCACAATGTATATAAGAACTTAAATAATTATAGAATGAAAAGAAAGAAAGAAAACGTGCTTATTTGGCACTCACAGAAACAAACAATGATTAAGCAAAAATAATGCTTTATGCTTTCAAATCAAACTCACAATATAGTACAGGACGTATATGTGATGTGGAGCAATGGAGAAAATATCATAAGGAGATGTAACTACTGACATAGTGAATTAGGAATTATGGAGGTAAAAGATATTGGAATAAAGAGAATGATGATGATTTAATACAGCAAACAAAAAGGCACTGATTTCAAGCGGCAGTTGTATATTGAAGAATTGGTAAGTTAAAAAAAAATTGTGATTCGTCACGGGACGCCTGGCAGATGTGAAACATCGAAATTATTTTATACAAGTAATATGCATAAAAGAACAGATTACGACAGGACCTATATATGACAAAAAAACATACAAAAAAAAACATAAAAAAAACATATATATACTGTATATATACACGCTGAAATTGTAATGGTTGTTTTCCGCGTCGCGCGTCGCCACGGCATGCGTCGCCACGCCAACAAACGGGTTTACCCGCGGCCATAGATGTTTCACATCAACATTACAAAATGCATTAGTTTATTAACAAGTTCAGCAGTTAAAACTGAACAGTTAAACTAAATGGAAATGATCCGTAAAAATATTCAAATGGGCAGAAATTTGACTGAATGGGCAATAATATAACTGAATGGACAGTTAACAAATCATAATTAGTTTATACAAAAATACTTACTTTTCATCCGGATAAGCATCATGAACCTCTTGAAGTTCATCCAGAAAATGCTTTTTCCAAAACGTAGAATGGTACATGTTGCCGAAAAACGGGACCCCGGGAACATATTTTACACCGCGTTCATTGAAAAAGTTGTTTATTTTTTTATAACTGTAGATGTAGTACCCTACTAAAAAAGTTATCAGAAATATTATTATTTCGAGAATCATGTTGATATGTGTCGCGCGTCGGGAGCGGACTGTGAGCGTAATGACTGCGCACGAACATACAGACGTGAAATAGCCGTGGGCGAAATATAGAAGGAGGAGGAAGACTGTTAATTATTCTGTTATTATTTATCAAAAGCTAACGCATAACTCATGGCATTCACGTTTGTCCAGAAGTCCAAAATCTATAGAATCTTTTGAGCTTCCAAAATGATATGTCAATCCCATAATTTTGAACATTTGACAATGACATGAAACATTGCAGCTTTGCACGGGATGTTAAACCATCTGCGATGTCTATGGCACCTACTTATCGTTTGCAGTAGTGGTGACTTACCATGATATATGCCATCGTCATGTTCGCCTAGTTTTCTGAACTGAGCTGATTTAGTCTGGTATAATCACAGCTGTGTCTTTATTTACAGGTATCGATGAGACGTATTTGTTCTCAATTGTGTGCGCAAACACAGCATGCACTCGCTGTTCCTTTACTGTCATAGTCTGATGGGACGGCAATTCGACAAATCAGGCGCAGGACCGGTACCTACGCCATGCAGGCCAAAATGTTTACCGTAGCTTCACAACATGATACAGCACTAAGACGTTATAAAAAAACAAATATGATCATGAAAGAAGAGCCAAAAGAAAACCACAATATAGGTAAGAGATGTATGTATGTAAACGTGTAATCAAGTTGAAGTGAACGATAACATTACATACTGTGCTCTTTCTCTTTGGCTCATGATGAACGAGTTCGATATAATAATAATAATTAAAGATTTTAACATTTTCAGGTAGCAAAGTGTGGTTGACAACCTTGAATGTAGTTTTTATCCGACTTCGAAAAAAGGAAGACGTTCCTCAATTCGGTTGTACGTTTTTTTTTGTATGTTTGTTACCTCATAACTCCGTCATTTATGAACCGATTTGAAAAATTCTTTTTTATGTGAAAAGAGATACTTTTCGATTGGCCACTTATAATATGTTTGGAATAAACTTAACTTTTTCTGTCTTTTCAGATTGATATTCATAGTTTTATATAATTTAGAAGCAATTTTTATTTCAAGTTCTGTAAATGTGAGGACCATGGACTATTATGTTAATAGATAGTTTCCTTGTTTGACATGAAATAGCGGGGGCAGTTGAGGGTGTGTCATGCTCACTCCAATGTCTCGCTGATGGTGGCGCGTGTATCGGATCATTCAGTTCTCTTCAAAATGGTTGAGCTGAATGGTGCTGATGCACGCGTCATGTTCGTGAACGGGCGCCGTCAGTGGAGACTGGTCATCCCTTAGTTGCCACTGCCTCATTTTAATATTTGATACTATACAATTTTTTTTTTCTTTACATTGTTCTCATATATAGAAGCAACAAGGTTAATGTAACCAGGATTTTTTTAAACATAAAATGATTTAAAACAGTTTCCGTGGAGTTTCTTGCACGTTCTTCTCCATAGAGATCTACGCTTTCGAACGTGCAAATAGCTTCATGTTTTTTTGACGGACTGACTTTGACAATTCAAAAGTACCTGATAATGGTTTATTTAAAATAAATGCTTTGACTTTGACTTTGACTTTTGCCCCATAGAAATTTCATTGAAATCGGTTCAGTAGTTTGGTTAAAAATGCGTATTATGCTTTCCTGTGACTTTCCAGTGGTGTTGTTAGGTGTGGGATACCACTAAAAAGAGAAAAATAAAACTTTTTACAAAAAAAAAACCGGCTCGCAAATTAAAAAAAAAACCCTACAAAGTATATCGGGTGTCACTATTGAAATACGAATAATCAACAAAAAACACTGACTTTCGTTTTTTTTTATTTAGAAGTCGGTTGTATTTTTTTGTAAAAAGATTTTTATATTTAAAAAGGGCCTAGTTGAAGCACTGGTCCTTTTATACTGTGACGTAACGCTGGTAGTTTCCAACTAAGACGATAGGTGGCGTTACCAGGAGCCCAACGACAAAGAGAAGGTAACTGTCGCAAAATTTACATATTTACACCATCTTGGTGGAACTGGATACCTCGTTATAAAGTTCCGCTCATGATACTGCTACGCTCGTAAAACTCACTTCATTACCTTCAGAGGTCATCAGAGGTCCTGGGTAAGTAATAATATCTTCGGATTAACTTAGTTATTTGAAAGAATGGATGATCATAATAAAGCTTTGAATGTTTTCAACCCGAAATATCTTGGATTTCTTTTACTGGATCTTGGTGTACCTGTGTGCATCAGTTGCTGCAACAAAGTGCAATAATAGCCTTTATATCGCTGATGTAATGAAGCGATTTTCGTAGAGCATGTCAAACCACTGATTGACGGTTGACTGCACTACTCCTTGTGAGTTTTGTGTCCGCAGTAATACTCATGATTGAGTAGAAACTAGTGTACGTCTCCTTAAAACGGAATGGACACTGAAAACTTGTAGAAAAGTTAAAATATACTTGAGAATCTTATCAGGGAGATCGATTTTGTTTTAGAAGTAAGGCCCTTTTGTTAGTCCTTTTAAAGAAGGCTTTCTTCATTTCAAACGACTCTACAATATCAAGCTTTGAATACTCTTAATTATTTATATCAAGTATAATCAAGTCATTAATCGCTTGAAGTAACCAAAGTGAACTTCATTCAGAGTGTATAAACGACGCAACAGATGACGGAGATCGTCTTGACTCTAGGCAACTACCAAGTCATTTAAATATGCCACAATCACCTAAGGAAGAGAACTGGATACTTGTTATGAACTCATGTTTCCTTAGTACTTCGTCGCTCGTAAACTTTACTTGGATCGACGTACTAGGGGGTGGGAGCAAGTTTATAAACGCTGATTGTATGGTTGTATGTATGTGTACAATCTGGCTAAGGTTTCACCGTATCAGTTTAATTAGTAATTTATTCCATCTTCATTATCCTACGTCAATTAAACTTGATTGGCGAAATATCGGTGTACAATATACACCTCTGATTACCCGTTTGGAAAATAGGCGTAAATATTATGTTGTTATTTTGTAAATAGGTCATAAATTACATTTTTACACGTCAATATATTTTGGTCATTTTAAACTAGATGAGGCTTGAGGTATTTTTTGGCATATTTATGAGTTCATTTTGACGTTGTCAATGAAGGTTTACTTTGGGCAGTCAGTGTCCTCTCTTTGCTGACTTGCTAGTATTTAAACTTAGGCATTCTGATACTAATTAATTTTAACTGAAATTGGATAAATAACTTTTTTATCAGCTTCTAGATGACCATGTAGATCGCAATCTTAGGGGTTCATTTCATGTTAGTCTGGCAGTTTGAGTTCTTTATGCGGCCTACCCAAATGTCCTTTTTTTTTTTTTTTTTTTTTTTAAGTATGGGAAATCAAAAAAACCCATCCGTGTTCCTTCTAAAGCCCTTTGCGTTCCAGGGAAATGTCCTTACTTTGGTATTGTTCGTCAAATCGTTGAGCTCCTTTATGTTCTAAATTTGAGCTACACTATAACTGACAGATGCTTGCACTGTCTGGACAGGTCCACTCAAATATGTGTGGTACTTTCCTCAAAAGTCCACTTCAGACATTAACCTACATGGTTCTCATATGATTTAACCAGTACGATTGTATGGACTTTAGAAGAGACTGACCTTTGAGTTTGTTTCGGTGTTTCTTCTCAGGGTGGTCAGCTAGGAAAGACCGGCCTCATCTAGTTTAAGACGTGTAGAAGTGTTATGTTAAACCTACTTACAAAATAAATATCATTTAGTATTACAGAGTGACTGCCAATCTGACCTCAACCTGACTCCTCCACAATCTCGACACCCCTTTAGCATGATTTTCATTTCAGATTTCTATCCCGTAACGACTGCCACAGATCTACATTAACAGCCCGGAGCCGATAAAAGTTAAAAACATACTTTATACAAACACGAACACAAGATAGGGTGAATCGTACAATTACCGTCTCAAGTCTAAATGGATAAGTAACTTGGCGAGTTGGAATTAGCGTTCGGCGATTGGTCGAAAGTTTTAATTAGTACAAGATCCAGTTGCAGCACAGTTGGAGCTCTTGATGCTTCGCCCAGACCTCGAGAGGGGATTCTGTAAGTCCTCCATATTGAGACCACTTTGGAGATGAGATTAGTTAATTATAATTACTATAATTTTGTTGAATGGTAGCCGAAACGAGGGAACTGAAGAGAGATTAACCGGGGATAGATTATAATGCTGGATACTTTGAGTTTTGTTGTTGTTGACAGACAACTTAATAAAAAAGGTCTTTTCTTCTTTCTGAAGACTAATGCTTACAGCGAACCATTAGGTAAGATTACTGATACTACTTCATGAAGTCAAAGTCATAGCATTTATTTCAAATAAACCATTATCAGGTACTTTTGAATTGTCAAAGATAGTCCGTCAAAAACATGAAGCTATTTTCACGTTCCAAAGCGTAGATCTCTATAGAGAAGAACGTGCAAGAAACTCCACGGACACTCTTTTATGAAATGGTAACTACAGAATAGTAAACTAAACAACGCAACACAACTAAAATTAAAATGTTAATTAACAGAACTTAATTATTTTAAAAACAAAAAGCGCTTCAAGAAAGCAAATTTTTCTTTGCTTCAACAAAACTTACACAACACAATAGTACTCAAGACCAAACAATGGAATTAAAAAGCCAGAGTGGCTCCAGCTTAAAGCTAAAAGTCTTTATAAAAATAAATCACGTTTAAGTGGAGCAAATTAGGAGCATTCACCCTTTTTATTGCTTACTATCGACATTGGGAGAGAAAAAAACCTATTTGTAAGGTCTGGCGAGATTGTAAAAACTTGGTAAGTTCGTCTCGAACGGACGCTCTGGGTTCTGTATCTTAATTTAATAGTTATAGTTTATTGAAGTCTCTCTCTAAAATTGGTACAAACTGCGTGATAGTTTACGCCAATGGAAAAAGATTAGTCTCTTGAAATTCCATTTCATTATTAGCATAGAGGGAAAAAATCATGTTTATTTAGCACATAGGTACTAAAAGGTGCACAACAAGGTGTTTTTTTTGTTTATTTAATTAAGGCCTTAAGTTACAATCGCATGCTTTGCAAAGATCTTTTATGTGTATTACGTGGAAAATGTTGTTGGTGACACTTTTGATCATTTTCTTTTGTATTGTTTTATAAAAAATGTAATGTGTCACTGTTTGTTTTCCCTAATAAATAAAATAAAAATAAAAATAATGCGAAACCTTACCCCATTATTTGAGGTCGGCTCTCCTCATCATTTTTCACCAGACGTGTCTGTGCTGAGTCATCGAGACATTCAAATTGACGGACATCCTGGTTTGTTTTGATGGTCAGGACTTGTCTGGCCATGTGATCCTCGGGTATGCTCGTGCCTCATTCTGTCAAGCCGAACGACTAACTAATCTGAAAGTATCGTCTTTACACCTTACCCACCTAGCCTTCACATTCAAATTCTTCATTATGTCAAGTAAAAGACAGCTAACAAAAAACAGTGCAACAAATGAACCCGGGACGAGTTAATTTAGTTACATTAATATCGTTCAAGGATATTATATTAATAGATCGAATCGGCAAGGAGCACAAAGCCTTTGACAAAAGGTCAAACGGACGAATGACAAATTCATTATTCTATTCAAGGCGCTGTTACTAAGGAACGCTAAAATGAGGTCTTTAAGACCTATCATTTGAATCTCCAATATCTGAAGTCCAACTGTAAGGCCATTGTTCCAGCTAGACTATAAAGTAGCGAGGTTATTAGGACTTAGGTCTTTGGTAGAGAAAACTGAAAATCTCTGGGAACAAATTGGCAGTAGGAATTCTACTTTTATTACATTGCCAGTTATATTAACACAGCGCGACGCCTAATTGTGATGCCTCAATTTTTTCGCACTATTACGACACTAGTTTTTTCCCGCGGCTTTGCTTTTGTTGCCTATCTTACTATATAAGAACCATGTTGCTGTTTTATATACTTTTTAATTTATTATTTTATTTGCAATTACTATAAAAATGATACTGGCTAAAATAATAATGTTTTATTTATTTTTTAGTCTTGCATGTTTACATTGTCTACATTTCAATTGCATAAAAATGACAAGTGGAAGTGTGGAGTCTCCTAATACAAGCAATTCCTTGCTTAAAAGGTGATCTCCAATAATATGTATCAAAATGCCTATTGTAATTGAAATGAAATTTTTTTTATATTTTTTTATAAATGATTCCTTTACACTAGTACATGTGTATGTATAGCTATCTATCAGTGGATGAATTTTCGTACCTGGATTAGTTCTTCTAGATATTACCTTTTAAATACATTCAAATAAAGTGTTTGTGAAAACAGGCATTTTAATAGTCCATTTAAAAATATAAGTTAGTAGGAAGCTCTCCTTACAAAGGAGTTTGCCGCCTCCTTTTCTGCCGCTAAGCAGCATTGCAGTGTTCCGGCTTTTAAGGCATCGCGGCGGTGGAAATCCAGGCATAAAACTAGACAGCTTCCGAAAACGCATCCCTCCCTCTTGAGATTAAGATTTAACATAGTATTTACAGTGTTTTGTATTTACAGTTGATGCTAATATAATATGGCGAGAAAAGAGGTGAATATTTCGAAGAAGGCGCATAGGTAAGTAGTTAGATACTCCTACTCAAAATTCTCTTATAACAAACTAGCGGACGTCACGCGGTTTCACCCGCGTAGTTCCAGTTCCCGTGGGAGTACGGAGATAAAATATAGCCTATGTATGTTACTCGCTGATAATGAAGCTATCCATTGCTGAAATAATTTTTCAAATCGGTCCAGTAGTTTTGAAGTTTATTCGTTACATACAAAAATACAAATCTTTCCTCTTTATAATATTAGTATAGACTAGCTTTTGCCCGCGACTCGCGCTTCCCAGGCACCTAATAAATTGAAATAAACGACAAAAGAATGTTGATGTGTGAGGTGTGACAAAATGTCACCTGCCATGTTCTGCCTCTGCACCACCTTAAGGTCGACTGGTAAAAATGCCTAAAGCATTAAGCCCGCCTTTGTACAGTATGTTTTTTTGTGCATAAAGTTTTAATAATTAAATAAATAATGGATTAAATTGTTTTTTTTTCTCAATCACCAAATGGGATATTTTTCCGAGACACCGTTTTAAATGATATATCCACCCTATTCCACGTACTGGATGCAGGATAAAAATAAATGTTCCTTTTAAAACACGTAATACGATCTAGAACCTTGAGATTTCACTTTAAGGGACGCAATTTCCTGTTATTTTTTCGCAAAAGTAACGCAAAGGCATTCGGAGGCGTTACTTCAAGAATCGCGTCCATAGTTTAAGTCCATGGGATCCGACTAACGATCCACGATTAAGTTATAAACTTCTAGCTTCACTTGGCGTTTTGCCTTAATAATTGGTTAAAAAATGAACTGTATTTCTGTGACTTTAGGGTATATTTTCTGTTATTTATATTATTATACTTATGCTTGCGTGTTATTTATTATGTCAATTTAATGTATTTAATTTAATTAAAGTTTGGTGTTTACTTTTTATTTTAATATTTTTGTTTTTTTAATGTTGATATTCGAACACAATGTATATTGTAACTGAATAAATTGAATTGAAATGAATTATCCAAGTAACGCCAATATTTTGAAAAATACGCCAAGTGAAGTGCCTCCTTAACAGATTAAACGCAAAACCTGAAAAATCTCTTTTTAGGTTTTGCATTGTAGTCATCATTATGAGCGACTTTTACTAGTATTACCCGTACTGTACTGGACAGGCTCCAGTCTCTACAACATCAAAGTTATAATACCGATTGAAAGCATGTAGGTACCTACTGTATTTTATAAACTGATTTTTATTGCATTATGTGTTGGAGATAAATAAACGCTATTTATTATTATTACTATGGGACCACACCTGAAATGAATAGCGAATCTACACAAACATGGTGGATATTTTTGTTTTATGATCTTGATATTCGAACACAATGTATGATTGAAATTGAATTGATATGGAAATATCATTATCAATTAAGATGACATAAAAAACTCCCAACTCATCGGGGAATATTATTATAGTTTGAACCTGTAGATTTGAGTTACAGTTTTAATGCTCAAAGGCTTTGGTTTCAATCAGAATGTCTATGGCATTCGTAGAATCGAACCACCAACCACTGAGAACTTAGACTGAGCACAGCACAATATCCGAACGAAGTTATCAGTTGACGTTCTAGTGGTCTGCTTGTTGTTAGTTAAGATTTCCAATAACAACTAATAACATGGCTTGTTACCTAACTTTGGCTTAGTTGTTCTTTCAGGAACCAGGTGTAAATCCCTCAATACCAGTTCCACGCTTCCGCTTCCGCTCTCTTCCTAGAGCACACTCCGACCGTGCGCACTTTAATGGCGAGAGCTCCGGACGTCGATCGTTCGGTCTTTTTTACGATACGGACCCCCGACTGCCTTACTTTGCGTTATAGTGCCATCTCTCACTGCTTCTGCCGCCCTGGTACCTAACGTTTGATTTCTGTTCAGATCATTGGCTATGATGTCTTGATTTGATTGCCGATGCGCGCTTTGTTTTTCTTGAGCGAACGACTATGTAGATAGATTTTATTAAGTTTGTTATGTTAGGGGTGGCACTCCCCGATCATGGAATACTATGTATGTATGTATGTAACTCGGGCTGGTTTCCGCAACTCCACGACTAAGCGCGTATTTTGCGTGCAGGTGGGACAAATGTGTCATTCGCGAACCACACCAGCTCCCAAACGAAGGCCAGCAACGCCTTGGTGTTACCAACTATCTCACAGAGGGTACCTGGGTTTCCGAAGTACTTAGCCCTGTAATCAGCGACTACCGGGCAGCTTAGTAGCAGGTGGGCTGTCAGTGACTCCTATGACATAGAGGTGTTTATTAAAAGATCCATGGCCACTTGTGACGGCTGTGACTGTACGCATGGAATACTATTGAAATATATTGTTGCACCCCATAATTAAAAAGACCGAAACACGTTTCATTTTTTTGGATGAAATAATTTGATTAGTCAGTTTTAATTAAAGTTATTATTTCGCAATAATGAGCAACACGGTGACATTACACCCGCAAACGTAAGGTCTGAAAAAGAGTCACCGCGGCCCTGGAACGCAAAGGGCTTTAGAAGGAACACGGATGGGTTTTAGTCAGTAAGAGTCTGATACGCCCTTCCGCTCCACCCAGAGCGGAAGAAGTCATTTGATGATTTCCCATCCTTAAAAAAAAAAGGTGGTCTGAAAAAAAAATACCACTGCGAAGTTTACTCAACGCGACTATCTTAAAACTGACTGTCATAATCGGTGAAAAATCTACGATTAATTTCACAGTTTGACCTTAATTTATATCTACTCATTTTCCTGAACTATCTACGTATAAAGGTACAGCTCTGATAAAAAGGAAATTAAAAAAGAAGGGAAAGACGCCATTGCGGCATTTAGGGCAAGAATTGGTATACATTGAGATTGACATAAATGTTGCTCCTAAATCGGCTAAACGACAGTGATCTAAAACTATAATTATGCTAACCTATTAGGGCTACAGGGGAATACCAAAGGACAGGCCGTTTATGGATTTATATAGTAAGAATATATACATATATAATTACTAGCTTTTGCCCACGACCGTACGCGCATATCCCGTTTTTACCAATTTCGGTAGGTAATTTTTAGTTTTTTTAATTTTTAGGTAATTTCGGGAAATCATCTCTTAGTGCTCCCCTACACTCCCCAGGGAACCTACATGCCAAATTTCTCCCTACGACCAGTAGTTTCGACTGTGCGCTGTCTGTCAGTCACTCAGTCAGTCAATAACGGAAGAATCTCATATGTTAGGATTATCCTTTTATTATTATATATCTTAGTTTAGTTTATTTTTAGGCACTATTATTGTATGGAAAATATTATTACTGCTGACTAAATGTACATTTTTGTAGACGTTTTTATTTGAATAAATTATTATTCTCTTTATTTATTTCCTTACATACTAATTTACATTTTTAAATATTTCTTTAAAAAAAACATTAAAAAATAAAAAACATTTAAAAATATAAAAAGTAGTAGTCCGCCGGTGTCGGGAGCAGAGTCCAAGCTACCGGTGGTTAGGGTTCCAGAGAAAGGAACCTCCTCACAATACAAGCCGTATCGAGGAGTACTGCCTTCTGTATCAGGCCCTTTACCCAACTGCGTAACGCCAACTTCGACAGATGGTCGTCGAAGCTTTTGGCCATCAGGCCATTGGCCGTAACGACAATCGGCACAATGACAGCCGATTCCACATTCCACATGTCGACAACCTCGTGTGCCAAGTCGAGATACTTGATTTGTTTCTCTTTCTCAGCCTTCACGAGGTTCTCGTCATGTGGGATGGTAACATCGATTATCATTGTGCGGCGCGCTAATCGGTCTATCACCACGATATCCGGCTTATTGGCAACAATAGTCCTATCAGTGATGATAGACCGATCCCAGTACAACGTGACATGGTCATTTTCGAGAACTGGGTCGGGCACATACTTGTAATACGGTACTTCGGAATCTACAAGTTTGTATTTTAAAGCAAGTTGCTGGTGGATAATCCTGGCCACTTGGTTATGCCTGTGCAAGTACTCGCCGTTAGCAAGACGAGAACAACCAGAGATAATATGCCTGATGGACTCACCCGGACGGTGGCATGCCCGACACACGTCAACCGTCCCGTCCTTCATAATATGCTTCCGGTAGTTGTTCGTCAAGATAACTTCGTCCATAATCGCACAGACAAAACCTTCGGTTTCCCCGAAGAGATCACCGAAACGTAGCCAGGCCACGGACGCTGAGAAATCTACATCGGACCCATAAAGAGCCCGATAGAAGCGCCCGTGAAGCTCCTTGCCTTTCCATACCTCCTTGCGGTCATCTGTAGTAAGTATCACAGGTTTGCGCCAGTTCTCTTTAGCCATGGACAACGGAGTGAGTCCCTTGTCCACTGCGACCACATCTTGGTGCATACCCACATCGGCTTTGAGAAAATATTCTCTGAGACTGCACATCTCACGGTTGTGGAGAGTCTTAGCATTTAAAAAGCCTCGACCTCCACACTTCCGTGGGATGTACAGTCTCATCACCGACGATCGTGGGTGATGCATCCGGTTTGCGGTCAGCAGTGTGCGGACCCTCCTATCCAGGGCGTCGAGTTCGGTTTGAGTCCATTTGAGTATGCCGAAAGTGTACATTAATACCGGCATGACCCAACCGTTGAAGGCGCGCACCTTATTTCCGCCCGACAAAAGGCTGTTTAAAACCTTTTTCAGGCGGCCAAAGAAGCGCTCCCTCAGCGATTGCTTCATGTCAGTACCGTTAATGCCCAACGCCTGCGACATACCCAAATACTTGTAGGATTCGGTTGAGCTGAGGGATCTAACCTGTATGGAATCCGAGAGTTGAATTCCCTCAGATTCCATAATCTCCCCTTTCTTTACATGCATGACTGCACATTTGTCCACACCAAATTCCATCCTGATGGCACTACTGAAGGTTTCAGTTACCTTTAGTAGCTCCATCAGTCGCAAATTGTTGGGGGCAAAGAGTTTCAGATCATCCATGTAAAGAAGGTGAGATATGGCCTGACCACCTCTTCTCAACCGATAGCCTAGGCCTGAATCCTCCAGCAGTGTGCTTAGAGGATTCAGAGCTAAGCAAAACCAAAGTGGACTCAAACTGTCGCCCTGAAATATTCCCCGTTTAATCCAAACAGGCTCATCACTCCCTTGGATCGGTTGACATCCTGGATAGCGAAGGACTGTTTTCCATTGCCTCATACATGACTCAAGGAAGGTGCGTAGGGTTGCATCTATTTTGTACAACTCCAACACCTTCATGAGCCATGTATGTGGCACAGAATCATAGGCCTTCTTGTAATCTATCCAACATGTCGACAGATCCTTGCGGGATCGACGAACCTGTTGGCTTATGGCCATGTCTATGAGGAGTAGCTCCTTAGTACCGCGGGACCCCTTCCTACATCCATTCTGAGAGGCGGACATAATTGAGTTACTCTCAATGTGCTCATTAATTTTCGCTCTCAGGATAGATGTAAGAAGTTTATAGACCGTCGACAAACAAGTAATCGGTCTATAATTCTTGGGTTCCGCGGGACTACCTGTCTTATGGAGCAGGTGGGTAATGCCAGTTGTTAGAAACTGTGGTAGCGACCCAGACTCTAAGGATGACTGGAATTGAGATGCCAGGAGCGCGTGTGAGCTGCTATACCACTTCAGCCAGAAGTTGTGCAGTCCGTCCGGTCCAAGAGATTTCCAATTCGGTAACGGACGGACTGCTTTGGCTACATCCAATGTTGTTATGGTAATTTTTTCCATTTGTGGTATAGCTTCGCACACGCGCTCGACATCGCGCATCCAGCCACCCTCAGCGTGACAGATGGGCACCGACCAGATGCTGCGCCAGAATGTACTCGTGGCGACATCATCCGGGCGGTAAACGTCTGTCACACTTTGTTCAGGTCGCTCCCAAGCTCTGTATACCCACCTCTCATCGCTCTGGAACATGCGGTTTTGCGAGTATCGGTCAACCCGCCGCTTATACCGCCGAATACGGTTTGCCCATGCACAAACTTTCTGCTTCAGGAAGTCGATGCGCTCTGTGACACGGAACGTGTATTCTCGGGGGCTGATTCCAGTCCCCGAAAACGCCCGCCTCACAAAGCGCATCACACGTGGTCGTGTGTTGCCCTCCCTGAAGCAGTATAGTTTGCCGATGAGTGCCCTAGCCTCATCGATACGCCGCTCGATCCTGCACTGCCAGGCTGGTGCAGCAGGCTTCGGTCGTATAGCTTCGTCACAACTAGGAAACTTTACGTTTGCTATACGACATGCCGCAACAGCCCCGCAAAACAGGATTGAGTGCGTATCAACAAGGCTCTCGCTGCTTTCAAAGATGTTCTGCAGCAGCGAGTCCAAAGCACACACCAACGCCCTATTCTTTTTGTGCATAGGTAAACGTGGTAGTCGGGGCCTAAGTTCGGTCGGTGTTAATCTATACTCGCGAAGCGCATCCTCCAGTGCGCTCCTCAGTCTATCGTTGCACTGGCTACTTACCGTGACAACCCTATCATCTACTTCATCACTACCGTTGTTGGGCCGCGGTGTGATTGCGCCACTGGCTGGCGCCTGTACCACGGTCTGTGTTGGGGTCGAGATGATAAGGTTGCTCAGTACCTCTGAGCGCAGCCTTTCAAGTGCGGCATCGTCCAACCTGCAATTATGTTGGATTACCCGCACCTGATCCGACAATCGTTGGGCCGAGACGTTCACAGTTGGTTCCAGGTCCTGAAACAGAGACAGCATCCTGACACGATACGCAGTGAGGTTAGTTCCCCCCTCTGTAGACCCGTAATATGCGCGCATGACGTTCTCGTTCATTGACTGAGTCCATCGCATGCGCTGCACACAACCACCGGCAGCGGGGACCCGGCTCGGGGCCGGTTGGCCCCTAGATCCCAAGCTTCTCGGTGGCCGGCCTCTCCCCTGCCGACGCACAGGTGTTGGCGACGTCGGCGGGGAGAAATACTCGTCGCTCGAGCTCGACGCAACTGCAACCACCGGTGATACTTGTGATCCAATGTCCGGCGTTGGCGAGGCGGAGCTGAGCGACGAGCCCGGGGGTGGAGGATGTGCGCGTCGGGCAGCTGCTCTTGTTATCATACTCCAAGTTTCATTCCATCATTCCTCGTAGTACGTACGTTAAACGTAGGTATAGGTAGTCATAGTCATTCAATTTTCATAATGACATATGTCATCAGTCTGTACTGCATATTTTCTTCTATTGTGGCCATTTTATTGGCTTTATGATTTAATAAAGTTTGTATTGTAAATAATCTGTTTGTTTTTGGAGGTTTTGGGCGAAAGAAATGTGCATAAATACAATCAAAAACTGTTATTTTAAATTTAAATTTGCTTGTACGGAAATAAAACTTGTGTTGACATCGGGAGTTGCCAGCTTATATTATTATTATTATAAATATAAAAAAAAATAAATAAATTATTATTAAAGTGGCTTGCTGTTCAACTGTGTTCATATTTTTGTTTGATATTATCAAAATACGCTTTTCAATATTTTATCACAATTCTTGATCAATTTAACTACAACACACTTTAATTATATCACAGTATCACCACGTTATTATTCGACCGACTGTAATTTAGTTTACAAGAAAAATACTTCACAATTTTATTTACAAAGGAAAGCCTTTAAACACAGCCGAAAAGAAAAACGTGTTGAAATGTGTTTAAAATGTTTAATGAAGGCTTTACGTAATTGTAAGAGCTACTAAAGAAAGCTTGTTTGCGTATGTTTTGAATAAATTAGGAATACCAGAGTATTAAATATTTACTGAAAATCAGAGGCAAGTAAACAACACAGGCTTTTCAATGTCTTACATTTTGTTCGAACGATACAGAGCTTTATTTACCAAACTGCTTACTAACGAAGCGAACCAATAACCATTAAATTTATTGCTTATTTTTATTGGAATTTAACATAACTGCAGACAGGTGACACGACGGACGATAGTATCCGCTGAACTGAAGTGCTAGGCAAAATAGAAAAGAGAACATACATATGTATAGTCTGAAAATTGGGAATTTTTAAATTGGTCTTTTGGTATTAACTGGAAATACAGATTTAGCCCAACCAGGAGACCATGAACCTGCGGACCCAAAATAAACCACTTATCCTTCTATATTCCTAAGTACATCAATTGACTCATAACGCCGCGATTTATGCCAATGGCATTGGAGCTGTTAGGGACTTGGTGACCAATTGGAGGGGGAGCCACAATAACACGATCATGCAGACAGTGCATGCGCACCCAAACGGTTTTAAGTTACGTGAGATGTGTATGGTTATATAATGGGAGCATTTGGCTTCGAGTTTTTCTCTCATACAGTACGGCGGTGGTGGATCCTGTATGATCTCATGGTGGCTTGTGTCCAAGCTGTTTTGGAGACTGATAATAATACAATATGTTATGTACTAAGAAGAAATGAGCATTAAAATATTGATATCTGCCGGTCTATTCTGTCAACAACTCACCGTGTTAACTTTGGTGGACCTGAGCATGAAGTGAACTGTCATTCCATCCAGTTTGCATATATTGACAGCCCACATCATGTTAAATTCTATCATAATCGCACTGCTGAACTCTGAACAGTGCAACGTAAACAAAGTCGCTGTCTGTTATCTCCACTTACTTCTTCTAAACCACGCAACGGAACTTGTTACAGTTTTCAATAATAGAAAGAGCGATAAACGATGGAGGTTTGAGTTTAATTTACACCCTTGAGATGCTGAGACGGGGTCCCTAGTTGATACGTTGCAGATTTTGCTTTTGATTTTGATAACAAAACCTTTCATCAGTACCAGGCAGCCAGCAAACAGAGGACCCGCTTCTTTGCTGAAGAACCCGATGATCAGTGACATAGTCGAAATCTTTCACGGTGATGGTTGCGGATCAGGAGCGCAGGATTATGTATTTGAAAATATTAATCAGTCATGAAGTAGTTAGTATTTAAATCTTCATGCTGTCTATAACTCGAAAAGTCGGAAATTAAATAAGAAAGGGACGGCCATATTCTGTCATATTAGGTTTAACAACGATTGAGTTGAGGTTCCTTAATGTCATCTAGAAACATGAACAATAACAGGGGTATAAGGACATACACACAGATAACTGGTGTTGTCCTTCAAAAATGTCAGGTGCGTTGTATTAGCAGCTGGCGCGAGTGTGACCGGAATATGTATGAACACGTGGATGGAGCAAAGATGAGTTCTGCAGCTACTACGTTTACCATGAAGAAAAGTTGTGTTACTGTATTCTTCAAAAGTAGGCAGGATTGCTTTACTTGTTAATTGTAGAATTTAGAATGATATAGCTAATTTAAATTGACCCTGAAATTAATATAGATTAAGAAATGGTGCCGTCCTTCGTGATGGTTATCAATATCTAATGTTCAAGAACAAAGAAAAAACAATTCTTATTCTTAATTTCCAATTACTAATTGACTATAGGTAAATACTACCAGTGCCAGCATACCAGCGTACCAGTGTCAGTTGCAGTTAGGGAACAGAAATTGCGAGCTTATAAAAAAAAAAAAATTGGTTGTCTGTAAAGTCGATTTACGGACGATAGTTTAACGTGACAACGTCATAATAAAACATTGATGAAATGGTCGTAACGTTACAATGAGCGTAACGTTACAATGAGTCATCCTTTTTCGTGCGTGCAGCCGGCGTTCATCGATTTATTAGACGTTGTCACGCCAAAAAATCGACACGTCTCCAGATTTTCGCTTCTTAATTAATGTCGACCTTGTTTATTTTATTACGGTAGAATGAAATCACTGATCATACTCGTGATAAACATCCATAATTGGTCACACCTATCGGGTTCGAGGTCAATGAGTTCGATTGACCCCTCAATTACAAGTTCACACTCCAGTATCTACTTACGGTTCCCCATCCATTTACATAAAATTTTAATACATAATAAAACATGACATACTTTTGTTTATCCTAATTATATTTGTATTGTTTATCATAACAGCTTACGCATAATTTTTTTTAGCATAATTTCTCTAAATATAATAAATGTTTAAGCATAAAATTGTAAAGCAAAAAAATATTTACGCATATTTTAGATATTAAAACAAAATTTTATAGGCATAAGAAATACGCATAATAATGAACTCCTAAAATGTTGTGACACTATATAGATACACATTTTTATACAATATTGGTCTAACGAACAAAGAGCGAGCGGGGCCAGCTCGGGAACTTAGGGCATTTGAAACTTACCTATCTGTGTCGGGGTGCCCTAAGCCCTATGTTCATGGCAATATTCAAATATTTGGCGACAGATATAACATTCTGATTACGAAGCAATAATTTAAGGTATAAACCTATTATTTTGAGAATAATATTTTATACAAGAACTACGATTTTATAGATATCCATCTGTTATTTTAGATACATATTGACATTAATTTGGTTATTCATACCTGGCGACACTTTTTATTTATCTGTGAATGAAAATATTTCGTGGCGATAGTTCTATTTATTAGATGATACAAGTTGATGACAAATGTAAACTTTGCTGACAAAAAATATAATTTTAATTCCCGTTAAAAATTGTACGAGACATGATATGAAAGAAAGGATTCATTGATAGATGGCAAGAAGAACAAATGTCACGCCGTCATCAAGTACCAGGGGATAAGGGCAGGAAGAAGATATGTTTATCTTAGTAAAAGGTTTTTGGATGTACATTGATTGAAACAATGCTATTGCATTTACCCATACGATATGTTTTCCACACGGAAACGAAGTCGCAGACAAAAGAAAGTAAATACCTGTCAATGTACTATACAGACTCGGTCTGATCTGCAATGAGTAGGTACAGCTAATTAACGTCAGCACTAATTGAAACCACGACAGACATAATAGTAATAAATAGTTGCGATCGAATCTGATGTCAAGTTGTCTAGAGTAGTTGATATATGTTTATTGTTTTGTTAACATCACGCCTGTAAACCAGGGTTAAGCAGAGGTTCATTTGACTGTTATAGTACACCCTTATTTTGTGTGGTAGGTATGATTATTTCTGATTTAATTCATCGCGGGTTGAACTTTTGCTTTTAACCGAGCGTACGTCAATTCAAATTAAATGACGTCTGTGAATGTGGCTTTTCGCTGCGTAGTATCACCCACCCCCCTCCCGCAACCCTGCTCTCACATAAATTTGCCACTACGCAGCGAATCGCGGAGTGTTCCGAGCCGACGCTAGGTTTGATTCTGCCGGGACTAGAAAATTCTTGATGATTTAACTTAAAAATACTCGGTATACACTGGAAATTGAATTCAAGACCACATTCTTAGCAACACCTAGCGATGCGCCCACTAAACCATCGAGCCCTTGTAAGTAGATATGTAATAGTATCTAGTAGTCACTTAATTATGTAATAGTAACTAAAACATTATGTAAGTATAAAATCAACACATTTAATGCAGGCAATTAAAAAAAATGTATTAACCCTTCTGTCCCACTGATGGGCAAAGGCCTCCCCCAAGTCCTTCCAAGAATTATGTTCCCGGGCCACCTCGTACCAGCACTCATAGTACGCGTCATGGTCGTCTCGCCACCTCTTCCTGGGCCGACCTCTGCGGAGCCGGCCACGTTCGGGCACCCATTGTGTGGAGACCTTTGCCCAACGATCACAGTGCATGCGGCTCACGTGACCCACCAATCCGATTTGAGCCTATCAGCCTAAATATTATCATCACTAATCTAAGCCTCAAATAATTATATCGGATTGGATCTTTTGGTTTTCAATAAAGTTAAATTATCAAACAAAACGCTTCAGTTTCGTGAATTGAAAGATTTCAATCAATTCAACATTAAATTGGGATCTGTTTTTGAAAGCATTTAAACTTATTCGAATTATTGCTAAAGTATCGTTTTAATTTTCGGTACAAAAACAAAACGCTATTTGAACAGTTTATATCTCATTATGTCTTTCATTTGGCAAAGAAAATCAACAAACGGAGGTATCGAGAAGAATACAGCTTGGATGGGCCGCTCTTTTGCAAAAGCAAATTGGATGTCATTCTTAACTCTGCCAAAATTTCGCAATGTCTGAAGTCCCGCGTCTATAACCAGTGTGTTTTGCCCACCATGACTTACGGTGCTGGGACATGGACGCTTACACAGGAGGCTGTGTACAGACTGAGAGATGTTCCATGCTTGGCATATGTCTAATAGATCGAGTTCCAAACGTCGAGATCCGAAGACGTACGAAGGTTTTCGACATCGGAAAACGAATTGCGGAACTAAAATGGGGCTGGGCAGGACACCTGGCAAGGCGCGGTGATGATAGGTGGAGTAAGGTAGTGACAGAGTGGCGCCCGAGGACTGGAAGAAGAAGTGTTGGCCGACCAACAATGTCGACTGGATGACAAATGGACGACATTGTTGTCATCGCGGAATGTTGAATGGGCGACATTGTTGTCATCGCGGGTAGAACCTCGATGAGGTTGGCACAGGAACGTGGGGATTGGCACACGAGAAGAGAGGCCTATGCTCAACAGTGGGCGAAGTCGGGCTGTAGATGATGATGATGATGTCTCAAATAGAGTGTAGAACTATGATTTAGGCAAATTATGAAATATCTACCTGCTTATTTTTTTAATACAGCTGATTTAACAATGCCACCTGCCATCCCGTTCACCATACTTCATTGACTGATGAAGAGTGCCTAGGGCATTGAGTCCATGAAGAGCATGAAGCCTAAAATAAATAAATGAACAGCCAACTAGTACACTTTCATCAAAATAAAATCACAATATAAGCTAATGGCTAGAGGCCTACATCACAGTGCACTTGTAACAGTCTAGCTGTAAACAGTTCCAGCTAGACTTCTACAAGGACTTAACGCACACAACACACACACACACACCGACACTCACGGACACTCTACTGACTCAGTGAACTCGACTGCCCAGAGTTCTAATACTACTAATTTATATAGTAACGTTCGTCGCAAACTGTTAAAAATTAATTCCACATTTTTGACAGATTGCGACTGAGATGCGAATGCGAACGTTGCTCAAAAAAAACTTTTTTTTTCATTTCGGAAGTCGGTATTAAAAAACGAAGAAACAACCAAAAACACCGACTTTCGAAATTAAAGTTATTTTATACTTTGTAGTTTTTTTTTTATTTGGAAGTCGGTTGTAGGTATTTTTTTGTAAAAAAGGTTTTTTTTTTACACTTTTAGTGGTGACTCCCACACTCACAGAAAACAACACCATTGGAAAGTCACAGGAAAGCAAAATACGCAATTTCGTTTACTTGGATAATATACTTTCTATTTCCTACAGCGTTTTTATTCAAAAACCAAACTATTAAACCGATTTTGACAAAATGTGTATGGGACTAATCGGAACGTATATCCTTTCACATAAAGAAAGTTCTATTTTCAAATCGGTTCATAAATGACGGAGTTATGAGAAACAAAAAAAAACAACTGAATTAAGTACCTCCTCCTTTTTTGAAGTCGGTTAATTAGTAGAAATGGCTATGTTTCCGTTCAGTTGAGCGCGCGCTTTCGACGCGGATAGACGTATTTTAGGGTTCGTCAAGTTCGTCCGAAAATCGTCCGAAATGGAAACCGAAGCTTTTAATACGGAATTATTAATTGATGAAATAGAGAAACGTCCTGCGATATGGGACATGACAAGTAGCGATTATTCAGATAAGAATTTGAGAAGACGGGCTTGGGAAGAACTCGTCCTTATATTTTGTGAAGGACATGACAATGAAGAAAAGAATAAAATATTATGTGAGTATATATATTTATTTACATTTACAATCGGTTTGTGTTACAAGTTAAATATAACGATCCTGCCAATCTACTTTTCCTTCATTAATGAAATAGTTTGTTAAATGTACTCGAACAGTATCCGCCTGTCGCACAGCACGTCCGGTATAATGTGAGGCTAGATTTTCCAGGGGTGGCGTATAAAGTGTGTCTTCAAAATTGTAGCCATCCCTGATTCTGACATAATTATTTAGTGTACATATCGCTTTTACGATCTTTTCTGCAAAACCGATGTTAACATCTAACGGCCTGTGTAAAATGCGCCATTTATTGCACATTATGCCAAAAGTACATTCAACATACCGGCGTGCTAATGTCAAACGGTAATTAAATATTTTTTTAGCATAAGTTAGTGACCTTCCCCCATATGGACGCATTAAATTCTCCATCATGCCAAAAGCTTCATCAGCCACTATCACATATGGCAACGTTGTCGGTCTATTTTGTATTAACAATGCCTTTGGCTCAGGTAGATCTAATGACCTTTCTGTCAGCTTTTTGTACAATGAAGAATTCTTGAATATACCTGAGTCACTGTTTTTACCGTAGGCACCTATGTCAACCCACACAAAACAATAGTTTGCATCCGCTAGCGCCAATAAAACTAGCGAAAAATAATTTTTTTTCGCTAGTTTTCGAAAAATAACTTTGAGTTCTTTTCAAATATCGTGGATATTTCACACCACTTTTCTTTCGTTGGTTCACTCATAACAACGGGCCTTAATTTTTTCCAAATAGTTTCACATACATGTGGTATTATAGTAGCCACAGTAGATTTGCCAATTCTATAGTCGTAGCTTAATGTCCCAAATGAACATCCAATGGCCAAATATCTGGAAACAAACATAAACTATTACTAAATACTGTTTTTGTTTTCAGCGTCATCCCTGCAAAAAAAGTGGAAGAGTTTACGGGATAATTATATGAGAGAGGTGAAGAAAATAAAGACTGTCAAATCTGGATCAGGAGCTTCCAAAACTTCGACATATATTCATTATAATAGACTACGATTTCTACAGGCATCAATTGCCAACAAAGATACAGAAAGTAGTTTCGATGCAGATAATGCATCAACTTCGTCAGAGGTTGCTGAAGTAGAAATAAGTTCTGGCTTTAAGAGTCCTAGATCTACTTCAAGAAAAAAACAAAAATTAAATCCTGCTGATGAAAGATTTGCAAACATATTAGAGCAGAGTTTAGCACAGAAAAATGTGTCTCATCCAAAAGAAGATGACGATGAAGACAAGCTGTTTTGTTTGTCACTCGTTAAAGAGATTAAAAAAATTCCGGAATATAGGCGACTTCAAACTAAAATTGCCATTTATAATTTAATTTTGCAAAACCAAAATGAATTTCAAGGACCACAACAACAGACATATGAAAATCAAAATTACCCGGTATCACAACGAAGAAATTATTCATCACAAGAGCAGCGTCTTCAGTCATCAGCTTCTGTTGAAGGCTTTCGTTATCATGATTATAGATCACAGCAGTCTAGTGTGTCAAATAATTTTGCACATTATGGTTATACTACAGCAATGGGGTCTCCATCGCCAGTAACACCTACTCCATCGCCAGCACCGACTAATGTCAGCAATGAATCAGAGTTAGAGTTATTCTGCGAGTAACAAAATGTTATTTTTTCTTTAAAAAAATTGTTCCTAAACAAGTTGATTTGATTTATTTGATTTATAGATTATGTTGATTATTAAAAAACTTACCTCAATGTAATTATGAGTTTTTCTTCCGGTGAAATGCTATATCGCACAGCGTTTTTATCTGCTACGAGTTCATCGTTTATGAGAGTCAGTAAGTCATCAAATGACTTGATGGACATTCTGAAGTAGTTAAAGAATTTGGGCTCAAATTACCTTAACTTAGGATATAAAATAATGTACTGACTTTCAGTCAGCCTGGTTGACAAAATTGGGTGAACCCAATATCTCCGTCTTCTGTTGTGTCGTTTCTGCCGTCTGTATAAAATCACCGATAAAACTGTTTCTACGTCCATCTTCGACAAATGTAGAACTCAAACTGGCCGCAACAACGCGCGTTTAACGCCTGACAAGCGCGCACCATGTGAACACTATACAAAAATTCAACGCGCGTTCAACGCGCGCTGAGCGCTTGTCATCTGAACCTACCCTTAAGGTCTCAACTTCATTCTTTGGTACTTCCACCCAGCTGATACCGGCTACCCTAAGAAGATTTTATATTTGCTCATTTGCAGTTTCTACACAAGAAAATCTGTCGTCAGTTCTATAGGTAATAAAATAATAATAATAAATAATGATTTATTTCAGACAAGATCCATATTTTGTTAGTAAAAGTCTTAAACTAATGTGAGTTATAATCACACTTTATATACAACTAGCCACCGCCCGCGTGGGACAGCCCCATGCTGGCTCACTGTATACGGCTGCACACGTAGGTGTCAGTCGTTTCAATATCACATCACACTAATATTATAAAGGCGAAAGTTTGTGAGTGTGTGTGTCTGTTTGTTACTTCTTCACAACACACGGCACCTAGTTGACCAATATAAAAAGGTTAACATTCATTAGCCTAATGATCTGCGACTGTTCGATCGAAAACAGCTGAAGCGGTACCAGGAAATCATGAAAGGACCGGAGATTTCCATCGAAAATAATAACATTCTTCTGTACTTTGACTGGGCCTACTCTAATGAGTCTTGTATATAATAAGGTCGTTATAATTATGACGACTTGTAATCATTTCAGGGAAAACATATCGTTATCATGCCAAGGTAGCGTGGTCAAGTTTCATTCAGTTTAAAAAAAAATGTGGAATCAATATAATCTTCAAATAACAAAGACTACTTACTGTATGAACCAGGCATGCAAGTAAATAAAACTAGTTTAAATAAACTTGCCGCGGGCTATGCCTTACTTAATTATGTACATATGTGTATGTTGCCGCCACTTACGTGAAGGTTGGTGAAAGTACCCCGCCCATTGATGCAATAGTCTACACTATTGCATCAATGGGCGGGGTTGGAGTACGCACCGTTATTTCGCACTGTTAGTCATCGGGGATGTAACTCAGTGGTAGAGTGTCTGCTTCGCATGCTGAAAGTCCTGGGTTCAAATCCCAGCATCTCCAAACGATTCTTTTGAAGTTTTTTGTTTGAATTGCTGTTATTTTTTTAGGGTTTTTGGTTAACAACTTACGATAAAAGAGTCGGTTTGGAAACAGACCAACAAACTGTCATCATCTTGATTTTTTTAAATATTTTATATAATTTAAGAAAACCTCATGCCTACTTTTCTCAAAGGGTAAGGCATAGGGGTTAGCTAATTAATACACCTCCTTTATTATTATTTATTAGTTGTTTACAAGTCAAGGCGAGCTTATGCTGTTCTTTTTCTGAAGGCCGAATTGTATCAATATTTATTTATGGTCTACCTGCATTTCCAATTTCTTAACTCTTAGGGAAGAGGACTAGGAGTTCATAAAGGTGTAACAGCACCTATGTTAGTAGGTATGTTCAACCTAATTCTAGCTGAAGTGTAGACAATCAAATAGTCACACAAGTCTATGAGAACAGTCAGTAATTAAGTGACAGAACTAATTGGAGCCCTAATTGACATCGGTAGGCCAACGTGTGGATTAGAACTAAATACACAGCTGTAACTGGTTTACAAGAAACGGTTAGCTGGTAATCTAATATTCAGTGGGTAGTACTATTCATTAAACAAGTACCTATTTATTGTTGACTCAGATGTACCTAGCCGATGTAAGTTAGTCTGAAACTGCTAATCGGCTTACGAAAACATTTTTTTTTTAAATATTGTAAGTATTATAATATCAAGTTCGATCTTCACCTGTTAACGCGAAATTCTCAATGCACAAACCGGTTCATACACAAATTATTATTAATAACTAGCTTTTGCCCGCGATTTCGTACGCGCATATCCCGTTTCTATATATATGTATATAAATATGGATAGCCTTCCTCATGAATGTGGACATCATACACAAAAATATTTTTGTGTATGATGAAAGTAATTGATTAGACATTAATTTTTCCCGCGGCTCAGCTCCTTTTATTCTATCCTAGAAGATTTTATTGAATATGATGATTTTTCGAAGACAAAAAACAGCCTCTTCATGAATGAGTTTTCTTAATCGGCTTTGATCTACAGTAGAACGGAACAAAGAATTTTACCGTTTATAATAATTATTAGTATTGACTATTTTGAAAAAAGGAGTCTCGTAACTTATATGTCATTGTAAGTAGGTACCCAAAAACTTCTCAGGTACACACCATCCAGAATAGAAAATTGGTATTAATTTCAAATACTACAAACGAAACATTCGAATCAAAAAAAAACTTTTGCATGATATCTGCCCTATTTTATGAACAAACAGTTTTAAAACTAGGAAACGTATCAGTTATTTAGCGTAATAGACTTAATTGGCGATCGTTCGAACGCAACAAATTGAAGCTGAAAACAATACAAATATTTTAAAACTTTTTTTTTTTTTTTTGTGAAATACAATTTTAATTGATTAAATACTAGCTATTTCATGCGGTTTCACTTCTCTATCAAGAAACAGAACAGGGATGGTGTTTTTTTCAAGGATAACAAGTAGGCTACGAGAATGAGTGCTATGAGTTATGACACAGCGATACTGAAGCTTTCAATCTGCAGAAGAGTTGGAAATCCGATGAGTAGTTTAGATATTAAATGATAAATGATATTTATTTGGAACTTCGTTCCATCCGGGTGTCCCTTGACACCTCTCAAGTTTTTTTTTTAAATCCGACTAGCAGTTCCAGAGCTTAGCGCGTTCAAACAAACAACCAATGTAATTTAAATGTAAAATAAACTGACTTCTAAACTGTAATTTATTTAATTATTAACTAAAATGGGAGAAATAAAAGTTTTATCTTTAAGACTTTGTATGCACAAAGTTTGAAATCTAAATAAAAAAAATATTATATCACACCGACATTTGTCTGCACATACAAAATTCTATACGATGTTTCAAGTCATGATTGTTTTATTAAACCTACTCCACAATATCTTTATTGCTATATCGATTAATATCAAAGCAGTTGCATTGGCTGCTTGTCATTCAAGCCTTGTCTCGCGGACTGAAAGGCAGGTGTTCTTCAAAGGATCATTAAAATGTCGTCAATAAGTAAATGCGAGGTTTAAATCGAATACGGTACATTTATTACTTTTGAATTGATAATTTAAGTACTAAATTTCTAGGGTTCTGTACCCAAAGTGTGCCAAAGCGGCTGGACTTGAGTCCAAGTCGTATATCTAGTTGCAGCAAGTCTGTATCTGAAAAAAATGTCATCTATTTTGGCAATGAAAAGTCAGTTGTAGTCCCGGTCAGTACACCTCTCGAGGGTCGAGCGGGCTTAATTAGTGACGCCATTGTTTTACTATTTTGTCTGCTATCAATGGCCGCTGAAAGTATAATAATACTGTCGTGTCAAGTAACAATATTATTTATCGTGAGAATCAAAATCGCTAAAAAAGGAACAACACTATTAAAACGCAAAACTAATCCTTTAAATTCCGATATATTCGCGGACCAATACACACAAATCCGATGAGATAAAACCCACCTCCTCGTATATCCGGATACCCTAGTACCCTGGTTATAGCGTGCAGTTTGATCGCGGGTGTTAAATGAAATTGTTGAAACTCGACGACGGCTCGCACCTGCCCGCCCGGAAACCGATTAAAATGATAAAGCGATGCGCCCAGGATTTTGTACACAGAACTAACAATACTGGGAACTGGATGGTACTAGGCGCGATCTTTTAGAGTGCATCGAACTGGTCACAAGCTCTCCGAAGATCGAATTTTAAATTGAAAAAGAGAATAGGAGTTTATTTTACCCATACTGCCGAAATTATGGCTTGGTATAAGATTTTAATAGCAAGTATAAAAAATTGGTTGTCTGTAAAGTCGGTTTACGGACGATAGTTTAACGTGACAACGTCATAACAACACATTGATGAAATGATCGTAACGTTACAATGAGTCATCCTTTTTCGTGCTTGCAGCCGGCGGTCATCGATTTATTAGACGTTGTCACGTCAAAAATTTAAAGCCTGGAAGTAAGCAGGTGCGTTGCGACGACGATGCAACGAATTAAATTAAAATAAAGAATGTAATTGTAGAGCGATTTTAGGATATACATTTCTACGAAAACGCATTGTCGCATCGTTGTCACATTATCGCGTCGTTCCTGTCTGTAGCAGCTTATTAAATACACATTCTATGTTTGAAATGAAATATCATTTTACTGAAACGATTGCTCATCCTGAGTTAAAACCACATAACGTTAAATCCGATCAAATATTTAATAGAGGAAATAAAATTCCTTTTACTGCGTCCTTGAATTCCTTTTGTTTTATGAAACTTTTGTTTTAGGAAAGAGATCATTGCTACGGTATTATATACCTCCCGTTTTGTTTTCTACATAGATTGACCAAGGAAATTATATCACAATGTTTTAGTTTAATCGTTTTTGTTGGTGGCATTTTTAAATGATTTGACGACGATAATATTTTATTAATAGAATAGTATGGAATACTCTTTATTATGTCCACAATATAAGTAACAGAAAAGATAGATGAAGAAAACTTTACATAGACGGACACTACACTATATGTATATTGATCTTACATAATCCAACAATCCCATATTGTTCTGAATTAAAAACATTGTGCTAAATCAAAAAAAAAAGTGAAATACACAGACAAAAAAAATAAAAAAATTACGAATTTTCAACCAACTACCACCCTGTCATTTTAAACAGAACTTGAACTCACAAAGCATTTTTTTTAAATCACGCTACATTGTCCCACTGCTGGGCAAAGTTCCTGCCATAGACTTCCACTCTTCCCAGTGTTTCGCCTTCTCCGACCAATCAACAATAAAATTAAAAGAAAAATAACCGCAAGGCCTGCGGACGGCGAGCATTGGGTGGCTCGCTGTCCGATCACCACCAGGCCCGGGTCGATGGCGCGTTGTGTTTCACGCGCGCCTCAAGGAGATGTTAGCAGAGAAGACGGGGCCCGAGCCTGCCAGGGTTGCGGAATTTGTTCAAAAGAGTTACCGCGGCCCTGGAACGCAAAGGGCTATAGAAGGAACACGGATGGGTTTTAGTCAGTAAAAGTCTGACACGCCCTTCCGCTCCACCCAGAGCGGAAGAAGTGATGATTTCCCATCCTTAAATAAAAATAAAATAAAAGGCACTTCTATAACTTTTGGATCTGTGTCAGCCTCGATTTAATCTTTCATTCGTGCCGTATTGCCTCAGTTGAAATTTTTCAAGCGTTCCGTCCGCTTTGACAAATGTTTTGGGTGCCAGCAAATACCATTCTGTCCCACAACGATTTAATTGGCGTGATGTGTGCCTTTAGAATCACAATCCAATGAGTTATTGTTGCCTTTTGTGGGCGGACAGATCATTTTTCCAATGTTCCTGACTTTTTAACTGTTTTTTGTTAGATGTTTTAGTAAATGGATTGCCTTGATTTTTGTTGAAAACCAAGTTTTTATGTCATTTTATAGAGATTTAAAAAAAGAACAAAGAATAAAATATATTTTATACTTTGTAGTGTTTTTTTATTTGGAAGTCGGTTGTATTTTTTTGTAAAAAAGTTTTTTTTTTCTTTTTAGTAGTACTTTATACCTAACAACACCACTGGAAAGTTTCAGAAAAACAAAACACGCAATTTCGTTTACTTGGATGATATATTTTCTCCAGCTATTTGATTTAAAAATTAAACTACTAAACCGATTTTGATGAAATTTCTATGGCACCAATCGAAACGTATATCCTTCCACATGAAAAAAGATATTTTTTTAAATCGGTTCATAAATGACAGAGTTTGAGATTAAAAACATAACAAAATACAACTGAATTGAGAACCTCTTCCTTTTTTGAAGTCGGCTAAAAAGATAACTTAGAAGCAACATGTTTCCCTGACAACCTTTCTCTTTGTGAGCTCCTAAAACGCCTTGAACAAAGATAAGACAGTGTACACTTTAATCAAAGTCAAAGTCAAAAACGTTTATTTCAATTAGGCCATTAAACGGCACTTTTGAACGTCAGCATTTACAGTTCAGTAAAATATATTAATAAAGTGACTCTACTGTCCATTCGGAAAGGTAGATTCTTATGGAGAAGAACGGACAAGAAACTCCATAGTTACTCTTTTCAAATAACGACTTTACAAAATTTGGTACACAAAAATCAATTTAATATTATGTGAGGACGATACACCCAGAGTATGCTACTTATAAGAACAAAGTATAACCAGCAGAGGTACTTATTCGTTTTCTAAAAAAAAAAAAAAATTAGGTAAATGGTACTCACATATTTACAGATAATCTTAATAACCACCAATTAAACAGACAATAAAACACAAAAAAGAAACAGTATACCCATCTATAAAGTTAATTCATAAATCAACCAGTTTGATTTTGTCTACACCCTTGATTGTCCTATGGAGCAGGACCAGCATTTTTCCAAGCATTCTTATCCTGAATGTAATCTTCTAATTTGTAATATGCTTGTTTACAAAGTGTACTTTTAACATAAGTTTTAAATTTTCTTTCATTTAGTTCTAATATGTCAGTAGGTATTTTGTTGTAACATTTAACACAATACCCCATGAAAGAAGTGTGGACTTTAGCTAATCTAAAAAATGGTTGATCTAATTTGTCTCTATTTCTAGTATTAAAATTATGTCTATCACTAATTTTACTAAAAAGATGTCGATTTTTCCGCACATACATAATATTTTCATAAATGAATTGGCAAGGGACTGTCATAATATTAATCTTTTTAAAAAGTTCCCTAAGAGAATCACGGCGACGCAGATTATAAAGGGCTCTGACAGCTCTCTTTTGTAAAATAAATATGGATTCAATGTCAGCAGCCCGACCCCACAGCAAAATACCGTACGACATAATGCTGTGAAAGTAACTAAAGTAGACCAAACGTGCGGTTTCTACGTCTGTTAACTGTCTTATCTTTCTAACAGCATACGCGGCTGAGCTTAAACGACCCGCAAGAGATGTTATATGAGGCCCCCATTGTAATTTCTCGTCCAATGTGATACCTAGGAAAACCGTTTGATTAATGAACTCCAGTTTTTCTCCATTCAACATGATGTCACATTCGCTACTTTTAACATTTGGTAAAGAAAATCTAATACATTTAGTTTTTTTTTTATTTAGAGCCAAGTTGTTTACCGTAAACCAATTTTGGACCTGATGAATAGAACTATTGACGTCGTCAAGATTTTGTGAACGTCGGTCTATTTTAAATATTAGTGATGTGTCATCCGCAAATAATACCATCTTTGGTTGATTTTTAAGTAATCAATAATGGTCGCTAAGACGAGGCAATAACCGACCTTGAAGAAATGCCTAGAAGTTTATCAATAGGAGAATTTAAGTCACGTCCGAAATGTAGTTTGATTCTATTTACTATCAGAATACAATAACTCATCATAATTTCAGATTTAACATTGAAAAAGCTCTTAGAGGCTGCTGAAGTCTTAGTACTTGATTAAATGTGGACCTTACTTATAACGAAACGTAAACACATAATTATATCTCAATCATCAAAGAGCCTTAAAAATATTTACAATATTAATTATATTATCGTCAATTACAGCAATATTTCCGTGGCGGCGGCGATCCGTTTGCATATCATTAATAGAGTATCTCGTTTTTTAATTGACAACCCCGGGGACTGCAAACAATCGCGCTGGGTTCATTAGTAGGCCGCCGGTAATGTACGGAAAACGGGATGGTTTATGTCTATTTGGCAAACAACTACTATGAACAGGTTGTTAGTTTTGACTGAGTGGTATTTTAACTGATCATATGTCGGTCGTCTGTATTTATTTGTGTATCAGTCCATCTAAAGAAGACTGTTCTTCAAGATACAGGATTTTCCTAGTTAGGGTAGGGGTCTTCATAATCGTCATCATCATATCAGCCGAAAGACGACTACTGCTCCCCCAAAGGGAGGGGGGCACTTGGCAGACGGGTTGGCGATCGCAGTGTAGCTGTTGGAATGTACAGAGAATGCTGCTGCCCATTCTCTCGTGAGTCCCTTAGTCGCCTCTTACGACACCCACGGAAAGTGATGGGATGGTGCTATTCTTGTACGTCCGACACCGTACAGAAGTATTACACTTTAAGTCTTCCTCATTAGTAATACTCATACCTAGCCATTCTTGTAGGAACAGCAATAATGTAACCTAAATGAATATTTTCCTAGCCATTCTTGTAGTACTTAACAACACTTATGTAATCTTAACCAATCTTTTTGTGAAATAAATAATCTTTAGTTACACTTAGTTGTACTGGGACAAGAATTTTGCCACTGACAGCGCAAATCCAGGTGATCAAAAATCTGAACTGCGGATCTTGCGTTTAGCAATCACTCGTGTGACCAAGCCCGGATGGGCAATCTTATAAGATATCACTTTCGGAATAAATACTACCACAAAACACAATATTACTCCAGCTAATTACAAGGAATTTATCATCGTTTTACCGACTGAAGCCTTGGTAGGAATGGATGAAAAACTATCCGAATCTGGAGAGCGAGCGAAACAATATTTTGTTTGATTTCGTATACGAAACGCGACTGTATCGGGTGTGGAGGGGTCCAAGTTATAAAATTTCAGCGGACTTAATAATTATGAACCATGTGGCATACGGTTGGGCCCACGATGTGGGCAGCTTGCTTCGTCTCAAAGAAAGGCTTGAGTACTAGCAGTTTGAATATTATATTAGTTTTTAATGATTGTGAAACACTTTTTCGACCCACGATTCTCCGATGAACGGTTGGCCGACTGAACGTTTCACTTCTTGGTGATTCGCCGATGGAACTTTCCTCAATGCACGTTCTAAAGGCGTTAAAAGTTCTATCAGCGAATAACAGGAAAGTGAATCGTTCAGTTGGCGAAACGTGCATCGGGGAAAAGTTTCATCGGCAAACCACCTTCATAAATAACCCACACATACCTAAAAAAAATTGCGAAAATTTGATGAAAACACGAACGTAGAGATGTTATTTACCACATAAAATCGCAAAACCTATAGAATAAAGTCCTGGAAACATATCTGAACCACTTTTGTATAATGAAAAAATACCCACCCTTCATAAATTATTGATTTTTGTGTAAGTATTGTTTTTGAAGAGAAAATTTCTTTAGCGGCGTTGTGCACTTTTTGGGATGGGTAACAAATCTTAAACTCGCGTCAGGACACGTGATCTGATCGAAAATTCGTAAGACGGAGAATAGACCGCCGGCGCGGCGTAGGAGAGGAAGTAATAACCCCCTCACTTCGTGCGAAATTATTCCCTAATCATTTCAAAATATCAAAAATGCACAACGTTAATGTTCAAGTTTTCACACCTGCCGGCCACTCCCGGAGTGCAATCCGTTGTTTTTTTTTTTGTTATAAATATTTTGTCTATGTACTTATTAAGTTCATCAGCGAAATTTTTGTAGCTTGCACCGAACACTGACGCACCTAAACAGTCAGGTCACGCTCGACGCTCGCACCCTGTGGAGAGTTAACGTGCGTCAGACTCCCGGCCCAATACTGATTTCTGTTACTCTGGTTGTTGAATTATACAATTTATGGTCGGCCTGCAAGTTAGCCGTGCCAACTAGTCATCGCTGGGTCGATGCATTGTTTCTTTATTTGTTTTATGATATCTTCAGGTTTTTGGTATCCTAGTAAAATAGTAACGTTCGGTTTGAATTACCACACTTCACGTAGGATTGATGCTGATCAAATAAGCGAAAGGGCGTTGTTGCCAGTTAGCAACTCGCATGCAAGCAAGCAAACAAGCAGCAAGCAAGCAAGCAAGTAAGCAAGCAAGCAAGCAAGTAAGCAAGCAAGCGCAACAAGCTGCATTATAATGCGAGACACCGAAGTATAATAATATGATCAATTGCCCAATCGTGCCCCGCCACGCAATTAAACCTGCATGCAAGTGGCTGCAAAAAAAAAACTTTGATATCAAAGTATATTTTGAGTTACTTTTCCGCCGTAACTTATAAGTTACGTCGCTAAATAAAAAAAAAACGCAGGTAAAGTTCATGTACTTGTAACTGCCCTTCAAACTTCACTTTCTTTTGTTTTAAATATGTCTTTGTGTTGACTTTATCGATAATATCTTTAGGGCTTATAATTAATTGTCTGATAGACAATCAAATTGATACGATGATTTGAAATTCTATGTTTTTCGCCAGCTGCAATTGACAATTTTAGAAAGAACTGATTTTTCAATAGTCAGGTATTTTTTAACAGAATATGTATAGTTTTTGATGCCCAATGATTTATTTTGTTGTTTACGCGTTTGTACATAATTTCACGATTATTAGTCTAGTTGTTTAAGTATTTAGTTGTTACTTGTAAATATTATAATGTTAAATAGGATCATAAAAACTTTAAGGCAGAGTATTTATTCTAATAAAAATCACACAACCCACAGAATACGTTATTTTAAGTTTGTTAGTAATAAACATACTTTATAGGTACCTACCTACGAGTAGGTACCTACTCGTGTATAATACGAATAAAACTTATTAAATATTTCCGGTAATCGGTTTAAATTGGCAACTATTTCAAACATTTTGTTGTATTTTCCATACATAGCAGGTACAGCAGATATAAGGCATTTAGAGGCGTTAATTAAAATTTTGCAACAAATAAATTTACTAAAGCCGTTGAGGCTGCGGTTAATTGAATTGTGGTTCAACAACATCATATTTTTTAACTCTGAATTGAAACGCCAAACATATTTTATATAAGCATATCCCGTTTTTATCCGTTCCCGTATAAACTTCCTCATGAATGTGGCTATCATATACAAAAATAATTTTCAAAATCCGACTGGTGGTAAACTTTTCAGTTTTATTATTTTAATATATAGATATCATCTTCTTGCCCTTGGCCCTTGTTACTTGGGGTCAGCGCCACGATATCTTCTTTCATTCTTTCTCATTTTCAACCGTTGCACCATTTCAGACCCTTCATTCTTTATCTATTATTCAAATAGGATGTTAGAATCACCTTGAGTCGGCATTCCCTAAATGACTATCTAAATATATAAAACAAAGTCAGGTTAGTTACACCATTTATAACTCAAGAACAACTGGACCGATTTTAATGATTTCTTCTTTTTCTTTTCTTTCTTTTTTATTCGTCGTCGCTCCGAATAGCAGAATAACTATTAAAATATCCGAAAAAACCACGAAAAAAAAATAGAAAGATATTGAAATACATAAAAAATATTCGACTCAAAATGTAAACAAAAACTGTCAATACGATTTGTCAGCATCATTCCAGATCATTCGGAGATATAAACCTAACCTAATCAAACCTTACACTCAATTCTATACTTCGCTTGAAGAAATACTCAAGATCATATATAATATGCATGTACAAGACAACGAAATAAAAAAAGACATATTTTTCTTACACTGTAGATGACAAATAAACTACAATTTGACTGATTTCTGTGGGTTTTGGTAATTTTTTTAAGTGCCGTGACCATTCTCCTATCTGTGCCACCACTTGCTTCCAGATAATCACGCCAGTTGTACGTGATGGAACAGCTCCTTATAATCTGAGTCGTGATCAACACGTCTATCAGGCGTGGTGAATGTTAAAGTAGCTAGTAAATGCCAATTTCCTCTGACCGTTCATTGGGAGTACCGTTTTCAATAGACGTTGTACGTATAACGCAATAAGTAAAATTTGTAAATCAGTGAGAGAGATGTTGTTTTTATTTTATTCTAGTGAAGGTCTTATTCAGATAGATAGAAGCCAAACAAAAATCAAAGAGAGGCTTCGTAAAGCGCAAATAACTCTCATATAAAAAACACCACCAAGTGAAAAACAACTTCAATTTCGGAAGTCGGTGTATCTGTTTCTTCATTATAAGATATTTAAAGAGTGACTTCCGAAATTTAACTTATTTTGAACTTTGTAGTGCTGCGGTAGTGATCATTTACCATCTGATGCGTGTCTCTCTTCTGCATCGAATAACTTGCGTTTAATTAAAATTATGTGGGTAAAATTTATGTGGATAATTTAATTTGTTTTTAATTTATATCAATTCATTTTAATTAACTTTGACAGTTTGCACGAATTTTGACTTGAAATGATGTAATTAACTTCTATGACTAATTTGCACGCCGAAATTACAGGCAGAATAAGAGATCTGTAATTATTTTGCTTAGGAACTTTCTGTACCTTATTTACGCAAATAAATATGACGGCGCTTCGACGTTTTGAGAGTGTCAAGAAAACGTCAAGAATGACAGCGGACATTTTGACAAGCGTGGGTTGACGTTTCTTCACTCTGACGCAACCCCGGGCTCTTTTGCAGGACACCCAAGCAAGACGTGTTCGGTGGAGCGTCGCTATATTTCGATTGATTAGGAAGTGCTGATTGTAATTGTGTTGGTATTTTGTTAAAATAATAATCGTGCATCGTTAATCATCCTTAACACGTGGTTTTAATTCTCCTCGCCCGTATACCCACGATAGCTCGGCAGTCGCACGCAATGAACCTAGAATTGGCTGATGATGGCCTCTTGCCTTTAAATAAATTACTATTACTATAAACAATGAAAGGTCATTAGCTTAAATCATAATATGTACTTACAACGTGTACATTAGTAAATTCGAAAATCAAACTGTACCGTCAATATTTTATATTGGTTTATAACTCAATTTACTGTTACTATGTCCGATAAAATAGATACATTTCATTTGATTGTAGGGGTTAAGGTTCCTAAAAATATGAGATCGGCAAAATATTTGCCCATCTGACCAAACTGTTTATTCAATATCTCCCGTATCGCGTATCGCCTAAATGTGATAGGGGAGAGAAAATATATATTGAGAAAAATTATTTTGTGGAGCAGATAAATATGTCTCATCTCCCCCGGCTTGGTCGCGAACATCTATCAAAAATCTAACAGTCATCCCTGAAGGAAATCTGAGATGGAACTGCGAAGGAAATGATGCGGTATCTGGGTATTTAATTTATTTTTTCCTTAGCCTATTGTGTCCCACTGCTGGGCAAAGGGCAAGAAAAGAATGTCTTGAAGGATATGGGGGAGGCCTTGGCCCAGCAAAAAACTAAAAAAAATATTTAGAAATGGGCTTGCTTTTGACCGATGGAAAGCGATTGATGAAGTCTATTTAAATTTTAGCATGAAAACTTTCAAAAATATTAGATGAACTTTTGTGAACAGTATTCGTTTTCAATTTAACAATCATACTGAACTGACAATATGCTGTTAGTGAACCTAATATTAATGAAGAGTTACCTAAATCCATTACAAAAAAAAAAAATTAGTAACGGATAATATTTCATTCATTTATTTATTTATTCGTGACCAACTAAATAAAATAAAAAATATCTGTTGTTCTTGCGAGGTGTTTTAAGGGCCTACAACTAGTAAAGTATACGACATATAGGTCCAGTCATATTTCAGATAGCCAGTCTTTTGAGGCATATCGACGACTTGAAGTTAAAAATTGACCCAGTTCCCTTAAACCTACACCATTGAGAACCTACCTTCTAGGCAAAAACTGTTTAAGTCGAAAATAAGAAGAATGAATTAAAAAATAAAGAGGTTTAAGAAATATAAATAAGAGGTTTAATAAAGAGGTTTAAGAAATATAAATAAGAGGTTTAATAAAGAGGTTTAAGAAATATAAATAAGAGGTTTAATAAAGAGGTTTAAGAAATATAAATAAGAGGTTTAATAAAGAGGTTTAAGAAATATAAATAAGAGGTTTAATAAAGAGGTTTAAGAAATATAAATAAGAGGTTTAATAAAGAGGTTTAAGAAATATAAATAAGAGGTTTAATAAAGAGGTTTTAGAGGAGGAGGATTTTGCCGCATCTATTATTCGAGTCGATCGTACTCGGTAACAAATAATCCGGCTGAACGGATTACCGCATCGATGCGCCCGCGTCATTGCGGCTAACGACTATATGTCGTCTAGCTATCTCTGCCTCATACGACACCACTTTAACTGGGTGGGTTCTGCAGATTTTTTATTAATAAATGTTTTAGAATGTTCTTAAAAAATCATACTCTTGACCAGAGTCTAGAGTATGAGATAATAGAATCGCTTTATTTACCTAGCCTCGCTCAGCGCAAGCGATTCTATTGGTTCTTAACAAATACATCCCTCGCTACTCATCCTCGCACATCTCTGGTAGAAACGCAGTTTTAGGCGCTAAAAATAGTTCACATCATCTCAAAAACTTGTCCTAATTAAGTACGAGTATTACCTTATTACAAGAATGATTATGAAGCAGCGTCAAAGTGGAGAAGAATATTCTCGATCAAAGTCACTACTGTTTTTGTACTTTCCCGGTAATGCTTCAATAGCTTTTGTTCGAACATTCGCCGATCATTATGCTATGAATTTAAAATCTTCTTATGTTCGAGACTAGTTGCTGTGTACGGTTTTGTTCAAATTTTATTTATTTTTTCAAATAACAAATAAATGAAGAAACTTTGTAGAGCTGATGACGGTTGGGGTAAGACGTGTTGACGTGTGACGTGTGGGTGGACAACACAAATGAGTAAATGGAAGTAAGATCGCCCTCAGATGATGATCTTCGTAGGGTAGCAGGTTAAGAGCCTGGCAGAGTTGCGGAATTTGTTCGAAAGAGTCACCGCGACCCTGGAATGTAAAGGGCTTTAGAAGGAACACGGATGGGTTTTAGTCAGTCAGAGTCTGACACGCCCTTCTGCTCCATCCTGAGCGGAAGAAGTCATTTGATGATTTCCCCCTTAAAAAAAAGGGTAGCTGGTTAGCTGGATAAAAGTATTCGAGGATCAAGTTGAGACCCCATGTCCAGCGATGGGCTGCTGTAAATATTAAACCTGCAATCACAATTGCAGCGGCATCACCATCCTATCTGTCCACGGACCCACTCAAACACAGTAAATAAAATTGAATTCGGTCTTGCTGTTTAGAAGTTCAAAGACACGTATATCAAGATATTTACATACGAGTAAATCATAACTTAGTGAGAGCACTCTATTTAAATTAATTATTATCATACGTTTATGTACTTAACGTTTTGTATTTGTAACGAGTATAATAACGATACTTTAGCTTTCATTAATTACTTTAAATCCTTTCATAAACAGATCTGAATTAAATGTTGAATTTGTTGAAATACTTCAATTATCGAGACTGAATCATTTTGTTTGATAATAATTTAACTTTATTGCAAACCAAAATATCCAATCAGATATAAATGCTTAATTTGTACCTTAGTTTAGTGATGGTAATATTTTTTTAATAAAACGATCTAGAGCAACTAAACGTATTATTTCCATTTATTTTTTTGTTTTAGATAGATACTAATAATGTCTCGATGGTTTAGTGGTCGCAAGCTCTTCTGCTAAGCATGAGGTCTCGGGATCAATTCCCAGTTTATGCAAAACGTTTTGAATTTTATTATGCAATGCCGTCACTTAAAAACTAAGAAGCGAATTTTGTACAGCAACAAAAAGAACCGCAACGCCATCTATCCTGTCAGCGACGATCTACCAACGAAATCCTGCATCGCGCAAGCAAAGTTCTCCGTGCGATTTGAACATGTACAACAGTCCGAATATCACTGTCGCGCAGTTGCCCACTAGTATTTGCGTATTTGCCGATTAATTTATTGGAAATTATTAACGCCTCTCTATTGTAACTGTAGCTGTCTGAGGCGTGGCCCCGTTTTGCTGAAATGTTGCTGAAACTATAGTTAACTTTTAAAATAACGTGCACTGTCGATTTTGTAAGATTTAAAGGTACTACTTTAGCTTACTTCACCTTGCTAATTTGCAAGCAATGACAATTTAAACTTAAGAAACTTCCGCTGGACACCCTTTAGATTCGGAGGAAATCGGCTGTGATAGACGGACAGACCGATAGACAGAAAACCGAGTGATCCTATTCATCATATAAGGGTAAAACAATAAACAGAGATCAACAACTCCAGATAACTTGATATCAGATTCGATCGCAACTACGTATTTATTATGTCTGTCGTGGTTTCAATTAGTGCTGACGCTAATTAACTAATTGTAGCTGTACCTACTCATTGCAGATCAGACTCAAGGCGATGCTGTACATAGGCAGGTATGTAGTGGAGTACGTAGTGGATTAAATATTGGCTCGATACATTGTTATTTAACGAACTGATTATGAATTTGTTGAATTATTGTAACAGTACAAGCTTTTTATATTTAGCACTTTGAGGAGCTCTAGGCTAAATGCAAAAAGCCGCACGGGTCGATCTACAAGATTAAGCAATGCTTGCCGAGGTAAGTCCGTGGATGGATAACCATCTTAACATACCGAGATTCCTCCGTGCAAGCACATTCATTGGTAGGTCTTTGTCAGTCGTTACACAGGGTAGTCAGAAGCCAAAATATCTGACATATGCCTTGCCAAGGGATGTCGTGTAATAATACTGGTACTTAGCTGCCGGCTAGTCTGGAAGGCGTTCCGAAAAGGCTAGGCAGATAGATTGATTCTAAGGGACTCACCAGAGAATGGGCAACAGCATTCTCTGCACATTGCAACAACAACACTACCATCGCCAACCCGCCTTCCAAGCGTGGCGAACATGGCAACCCCCTCCCCCCCTTTGGAGAAGGCCTATGTCCAGCAGTGGTCTTTCGGCTGGTATGATGATGATTATGATCTTTTTACATAATCTTGTTTCCATAATGGTAGGTTCCATTTTTTTGAAGGAGTCATTATTTCTTTAATGAAAACAAAATCACAGAATTGAGCAATAATTATTGACAACAATAAAATTGAGCATCTCCTCGTAAAGTAAGCACCTATTTTATGATACAAAGGACACTAATAATGGATAGAAAATTTAATAAATGGTTAGCCTATCTTGCAAATAATTGATTTGATTTTATAAAGATTTTATTTCTCGAGTTGATAAATTGAATAATTGGATTTTAGTTTATATTTACCCACGTAGTTAGATATCATGATGGAAGAGCTAGCTAATTTAATAACTTAATGTTGACAATCTTCTATCACCATCACTTCCCGTGGGTGTCGTAATAGGCGACTAAGGGACTCACCAGAGTATGGGCAGCAGCATTCTCTGTACATTGCAACAGCTACACTGCGATCGCCAACCCGCCTGCCAAGCGTTGCGATTATGGCCCTTGGGGGAGGCCTATGTCCAGTAGTGGACGTCTTTCGAATGAAGATGATGAAAAATCTTTACAAGTTTACATATTATTTTTCCATTTAGAAGTTTTTTCATCATTGGAGTTACTGAAAAGGTAAATATACTCGTAATTATTGCAACTACTGCATGACTTGCATCTTTTGTTATCACTATTTTTATTATTATCGACTGCATAGATTCACGAACTTTGCCCTTTTTATCATCTTGTAGGTATAAACAATACTTTAATAAACTCGAGTTCGCCCCTTGAAATAGTCTGCATTATCAATTGAGGTCATCGTTTAATTAATTGTTAATTTATTAAATCCAGAAAATAAAATAATTTCACACAAGAACTGCTTCATAGTTACATAATTTAATTTTATTATAATTTGTAAATATGTTGCTTACCTTAAAGTTATTTTCACAATATGTAAAGTTTAAGCGCATGTTTTATTTTGTAAGAAAGATAAAGAAAATCAGTTTATTCTGCCGGAAAAAACGCACAGAAACACGTATATACAAATACAAAACTTATCAACTACAAAAAACTTATCAATTACAATTATAACAAAAATAGATAAAAAAACAAAAACGCATCACTATCAGCCCATGTCAGGACCGGACATTAATTAAAACGAGTCTCTGGACACACCACAGACCAAACAGAACATAGTTTAGTGGAAACAGTTGTTGGTAGACCAAATAAATAAATAATTAATTACTCACCTGCATTCCTAAAGACCTAATGAGAGCCACTGACACTCCTAATAACGTACCAACCTCTGAACCCAAATTGTCAAAAACATTGACTATCGGCTTGAAAAGGAGACGACACAATTAAAACAACACAATTCAAGAAATAAAATTCACAATTTAAAAAACACAATTCACTTTTACAATCAAACAAGCCAAGAGAGAGTTAATGAATTAATTTCTGAAGGAAGGCATCTGTGGATGTACCAGACGTTATCAGAGGGC
This sequence comes from Mamestra brassicae, assembly GCA_905163435.1. Lineage (NCBI taxonomy): Eukaryota > Metazoa > Arthropoda > Insecta > Lepidoptera > Noctuidae > Mamestra > Mamestra brassicae. Next base: position 18,263,214 of record LR990997.1, on the reverse strand, counting down.
CTAGTATGAATGTTTTTGATGTAAAGTAACGTTACAGTACCGTTAGCGAGATTGAATTTTGAATATAAAAAACTACAGCCCCATAGTATTTTGGTTTAATTTTATACGACACACACAATTCAAATCAAATCAATATTATGTGCGAAACGAATATTATAGTTAAAGTAAAATTAGCTGTCGCGCGCGACTCCGCCCGCGTAAATGTGGTAAATTATCCCAAGGGAATAAAACAATATCCTATGAGTTATTCCAGACTATAATCTACCTTTGTGCCAAATTTCATAAAGATCCGTTCAGCCGTTCTGACGTGATTTATTTATTTATTTATTTATTTATTTATTTGGTTAACCAACAATTGTGTACACATAACATCACAAGTTACATTGTATATTCTTTAACAAGTGCAACAATTAATTAAAGGTTAACACCTCATGCATAATTTGTGGTTTTTCACATTGTTAAATCTAAAAATTTATAAAATATTAGCTTATTACTTAATGTTTAAAAACAATTTTAGACAGAAATAATGAATTAAAAAAAAAAAGTTTGGTCAGTAAAAATTTTAAAACAACACACAATTTAAATAAATGATTAATTTAAGTTAAAATTAAAACAAAACAAGACAATCAATAAATTACAAAAAAAAATATTACAGCACATCATTTATACATTTAATTATAATAAAATAAAATTAATATTAATAATTAATAAAAATTAAATCAATTCATACAATAATGTTCTCTAATTATATTGCAAAATTTGCTCAATTTGTCATGGTGTATGTCAATTAAATCACTGCAACTGTTAACTATTTTACACAAGCGTGGAATCGGAGAATTCGCACCCAGAACCGTTCTGCGTAGCGGTGGGAATAATGGTGATTGAGTAATAAACATCCATCCATCCATTCAAACTTTCGCATTTATAATATTAGTAAAAAGTAAGATAAGGTTTAACGTTACGTTACTATACGTCAAAAACATTTGTGCTGGCCTCTAGAACGCTGGCATATATTTCATGGTAAGTGGTGAGCACCGCCTAGCGATGTGCAACAAATACAAAAAAGCATACATAGATTTAGCCGATGCAGTACCATCTCAGAGGGAACCTGAAATGTTACATGTCACTGTCACTTCAAAATGATAGGATTGACGTGTAATTTCGGAAGCTCAAATGATCCCATATATAGGGTGGCCAAACCCTATAATAATAAATAAAATAAGGAGGTTTCTTTCTCTGGAACCCTAACCACCGGTAGCTTGGACTCTGCTCCCGACACCGGCGAACTACTACTTTTATATTTTTAAATGTTTTTTTTTAATATTTAAAAATTTAAATACATAGTCTAAAGTATGTAAAGTAAATAAATAAAGAAAATAAAATAAAATACATTTATTTCAGGCATAGCCCATAATTATCACATAATACCTACAATTTACAATCACATATATAAATACAATAAAATTAGAAATGGCGTGCCAAATTAAACCAGCACACAAATACATTAATTAAATCACAATTAAAACAGTAGTTTGTCGGAATCTATGAATACAAATTTAAATTGCGATAGTTTTTTTTAATAAGCAAACATCTCCAGATAGTTTTCCCTGAATATAGGCTTTACGATTTTGTGTGGTATATAACATCTGCTTAATCTTCACCTTTTTACTACCTGGAAATGCGATATCTTTTTTGCATACATGGGTTGTGGCGCTGTCTCATTGGAATCAGTGGTTTTCTTGGCTCTACATGTTAATTTGATAAACTAAAAAAAATAAATTCTTAAAACGGTAGTGATCACCAGCCACAGTAACTGCAGGACTGCTCTTAAAAAAAGAATTAAGATATTACCTCAACTAATTGGTCAGTCGAAGTAGATCAGTAAAGGATGCTCTTGCTTCCAAAAGTTTTTTTTTAGCTGATCTCATTTTGATCACCGAAATAGGACACAACACAAGAAGAAAAATTTACAAAAAAATTGATCGCTTTACAAACTGCTCATGAACTTTTGAATAAAATTTCTGAAATTAGTATAGTAGTACTGGCCTTAAAAACTATCGAAAATAAAATCGCGACTCTTAAAAAGACTCCAAACAACTGCAAAATTTGGCCATAAATTGAAATGCGGGCGAAACATAATTGTTTACACCCAATTCGGCCACCCTCTATTTTGAACTTCTGGCGCACTGTAATGCTAAAAGGTTACTTTGTCTAGAGCTCCTGCTAGCTCTTAGTTTCACAACACGGTAATAGTCAACACGCTACTTCCTTATATGTTTTCCCCTACGTCTATATATCACTACACTGTATGCCCGAGCGCAGTCGTTACGATCACAGTCCTCTCCCGGCGCGCGACGCATATCAACATGATACTCGAGATAATAATATTCCTGCTAACCAGCCTAGTAGGGTACTACATCTACAGTTATAAACAAATTCACAACTTTTTCAATGAACGTGGAGTAAAATATGTTCCCGGGGTCCCGTTTTTCGGCAACATGTACCATTCTACGTTTTGGAAAAAACATTTTCTGGATGAACTTCAAGAGGCGCATGATGCTTTTCCGGATGAAAAGTAAGTAATTTTGTTTGATGTATTCCTATTATGAAATTATCATCATTCCCTTTATCTCAACTTTTAGGGAGCAGCATAACTCCTTCTTTCATACTTCTCTATTTAATATTATCTGTGGTCACACTGGAACCTCTCTTTACACCATATTTCTCATTTCTCTGGATCATATGCCCATGGCGTATGTATGTTTAATTGAAAAATATGACAACATGGTTATGGTGAGTAAATAGTGTCCCGAATTAAGCTGGAATTTGCTTTGGTTTTGAAGGACATCAACAATTATATCAGTGTGGCCTTGTGGGGAGTCCGTCCCATGTATGTATCTATGTGAGGAGGTACAGTCAGCGACAATATTCGATGATCAAGTACAAAGAATCAAAAGTCGTCAACACCTAAAACATTATATAGTCACTCAACAGCTTTGGTCACAAAATGCGGTAAACAGATCAATGTTACAAAAATCGATCAACTTTTATAAAACTGATATACTAGTTCTAGTTCACCGACTTTTCTTTTTATTCCGCACATATGCACTTAAGACGTTTTAAATATTATATACGCAATGTCAATACGGGCATAGAGTCGAGCAATCTTGACCATTGTGTTCAACGCAGTAGAGTTATTAATTCAATCGTTAAAATATTTTTAATAAATCAGGGATTCTGTTTTGAATTAGGACTTAAGTGGCGTCCAGAATTATTTGCTAATAGAAAGGAGTACATAAACATTTTATTTTAAAAACATGTACGAAATTTTCGATTGCAGAAGTTAATTTTCATATAAAAAGAAAAATGTCAAATAATCAAATATTGTAACATTGATTAGTTCACCGATTTTTGTGGCCACAGCTTTTGTTGTAAGGTGTTGACGAGTTTTGGAACTTTTTGATGCTCATCGCATTTTGTCGCTGACTGTACCTATTCATGAATCAACCTTATATGACGGGATATTTTTGTTTCATACAACTTTGGTTGTAACTACGCACTTTATTAAATACTAGCGGACGTCACTATATACTTTCAGATACATAGGTTTCGTGGAGTTCACGATGCCGATAGTTCTGATCCGGGACCCTGACTTGATCAAGACCATCACCGTCAAAGACTTCGAATACTTCACAGATCACCGGGAGTTTTTCAGCGAAGAAGCAGATCCTCTATTTTCTGGCAGCCTGGTACTGATGAAAGGTACCTGGTAACTATTATTATTTATTGGGCTTGCGTTAGGTGGGAGGGAGATGGAACACCCGGGTGGTTTTAGTCAGTAAGAGTCTGACAGACCCCCAGAGGACATCCATGAAGATTTCCCCCAGACATGAAAAAAAAAAGTTTGACAGCATTGTATTAATGTAGTTTGTTACCAGAGGTTGGTTATAAAAAAACAACGGGTGCACTCCGGGAGTGCCGGCAGAAGTGAAAACTTGAACATTAACGTTGTGCATTTTTGATATTTTGGAATGGTTAGGGAATAATTTCGCACGAATTGCATAATATGCATGAATTGAGGATACAATTTCGCCGAGCGGTAGAAAGAGAGGGGGATATTACTTCCTCCTACGTCGCGCGGACGGTCTACTCTCCCTCCATCTTACGACTTTTCGATCAGGGCACGAGTCCTGAAGCGAGTTTAACATTTTTTACCCATCCCAAAAAGTGCACAACGCCGCTAAAGAAATTTTCACTTCTTACTGTGAAAACTTAGGCGCAGTGAGCTTGAAGTAAACTGTCATTTCCAACCGTGTGGTGGTTGAGCGTTTGTCTGCTGCGCTGCGTGTCGCGGGTTCGATTCCCGCACGGAACAAATATTTGTATGGCCTACAGATAGTTGTTCCGGGTCTGGCTGTTTGTGTATGTGAATTTGTATATTTTTAAACACACCCACGGTACAGGAGAATTCCTAGTGTGGCGCAACGTTTAAAAAAAAATCACAGATTCGTACCACCAATTGCATCAGACTGCTTGAAAAGTTTTTTTTTTTTTTAACTTTAAGTCGTTTTTGAAGCAGGGTTTCTTGAAAAACGTCAATAGTTCCTATTTTATTTTGATATAGTTTTCTTACTGTATAGCTGATGCGGAACACCACCCTTAAATATGACCACGCATTTCGGGAACACCCTGTATAGATTAATACCTTACTTCACGTTCACTTCGCCTTTATTATACACAGTTAGATATTTACAGGATTACACCACAGGTCGTTGTTTAGAATTGTATACATGTTTAGGGTTCCGAACCTTTATAAGGAAAAACGGAACCCTTATAGGATTACTCGGTTGCCTGTCTGTCCGAATTTCTCCAAATGTACTGGACCAAATAAGTTGAAATTTGGTACACGTATCTTCTGTGACCCAAACGCTGGCGTTTTGGAGGCAAACTTGAAAATTTAAATAACAAAAAGGTTTTCCATTTGTACCACATAACGAAAAAAAAATGTATTAAAAAAAATATAGTTTATTTTCATAATAATAATAAAAATGGTTTTGAATTTATTCAAGAAATTAGATGAATAACAACCATTCTCACTCTTATCTCCGAAACTATTGAGTCTAAAATTTTGAAATAATACAGATAATATTTCTTTTCCTATAGATTACAGGAAAACCTATAAGAAGTCTATGGTTTGAAAGTACCTATCATGTTACAAAAGTGAGATTAATTTAGAGCCCATTGCATGCGAGTCCGATTCGCACTTGGCCGGTGTTTTTTTTGAGGAAAGTAACATTTTATCTTCATCATCTTACGGTTTTGTATAAATTAGTAAGCTCTGAAAAGCTATCAAAACTGTATGCATCTTTATCTGTGACAATATTTTAAGTACCTACTTGAAGTCGTTAATTCGTTTTTGAGAGTAATGAATGAATTTTCATTCCACCTTTAAAACAATAATTACCGCCGAACTACCTTACTTACTTCCATAGCATTTGTTTAATCAAGCTGTGGTATGATTGGGATAGCAATCCTGCCTTACTGCAGTGACTGGCACGAAGCTTTTCTCGTAGGAGGGAGTGGATTATTATCCACCACAACGGCCAATGCATTTGTACCGTGAAGCAAGATGCTCCAATTATATGTAATTGGAACATCTTGCTTGATCAAAGTCACGTGGAATGAGTATGGTTATGACCATACACATTCCACGTGACTTTGATCCGTTTGGGTGTGCATGCACTGTCGGTATGATCGTGTTATTGTAGCTCCCCCTCCAATTCGGTCATTACACCAAGTCCTGATCTGCGGTTATGTCAGATTGGCAAATTGCGGATTTATGAGATGATTGATGTAAGATACGAATTAGATAAGTGGTATATTTTGCTGGGTTCATGGTCTCCTGGTTGGACTAAATTAGTGAAATTAGGCTTTCCCTTTTGTCTTACTACTAGGTCGAAATTTGGATTTCCAGTTAACTGCAAAAGGCCAAATTTTATGAACAAATTTGTCAATGTGGGTTTTCTACACCCTTCTTGCCTTCTAGCATCCAATCTTCGATAAATGAAATATAATAATAAAGCTTCTGGCATACCTAGAATCTTACGACATCCTTAGTGATCGTCAATACGGCTTCTGCCAAATAGGTCAACTGAGGATCTTCTAATGTAGGCCGTTTACATCTGGAGCAAGGCCATCGAGAGACACTGGGAAAGCGCCTGTCGTCTCCATCGACATCTGGAAGGCTTTTGGCAGGGTCTAGCACGAAAACCTAATTATTAAGCTTCTTTGTATCGGTGTACTCACTGGACTGATCTGTTAGATTGCTAACTTCCTGAGAGATCGGTCCATCCGAGTAGCTATCGATGGCTGCGCGTCCGGTCTGTGGGATGGCAATGCTTCTCTAGTTATTAAAATAAAAGGCTGAGCCCTATATTATTGATTGTTTTCATTGGCCAGTTTATGTGTTTGTTTTCAGGTGAAAAATGGCGCGAAATGAGGTCTATCTTGAGCCCAGCATTCACAGCTTCGAAAATGAAGCTGATGCTTCCCCTGATGGTGGAGAATGCCAACAACATTATCCAGTACCTTCATGGTATGTAACATACTTTGACCTACTATGAGTAACTCAGGCATTTAGTTCGTCTCTGTAGCCGAGTATGATTACAGTATAAATAAAAATACCCATCGGAGAGTTTTAAAACTGATGAAAAGCCTTCAGTTTTCTATTTTGTATAAGTTATCGATTTTATTTTTCAGCTCATCAAAATGAAATCATAGAAGTTGACGACCTGATGCGTCGGTACACCAATGACGTCATCGCTTCAGCTGGCTTCGGACTCAAGATCAATTCTCTGGAGGATCGAAACAATGAGTTCTTTAAGATTGGCAACCACATTTTTGACTTTAACTTGAAGCAGAGAATTATTCTTGTCTTATTTACTATGTTCCCTAAACTATCGAAGGTAAGTGTCAGATGAATTTTGGCCAAAACTAGCCCTGTTAAGGTTCTAAACATTCTTCGAGGCGATCGGTGGCGGCTTGGGAAGCGGTCGCCTCCTTCTGCGAAGCAGTAATGCGTAATGCTAGCGAAGGAGGAAGTGGGCCGCGCGAGGGAGAGACAAGGCCTTCGCCCCAACCGCCGCAACAGAAGATGCCCGGGGTGTCGAGAGTCGCAGGGCGTTTCTCGGCCACCATAGGCGCGGGCCTGCGGACGGCGAGCGTTGGGTGGCTCGCAGTCCGATCACCACCAGGCTCGGGTCGATGGCGCGTTGTGTTCCACGCGCGCCACAAAGAGTCCGGACGGGACCCGCTTGGGCCAGAGTCGTGAAATTTTCTCGAAAGAGTCACCACGGATGGGTTTTAGTCAGTAAGAATCTGACACGCTTCATTTGATGATTTCCCATCCTTTAAAAGAAAAAAAAGGTACCTATCGTGAATATAATCCAGTTCATGGAAAATATATTTTATGTAGCATCTAGAAACATAATACTGAATAGCCGCACGGCCAGTCAATTTAAGAAACCAAATAAACAAAACTAATTTTGATTTTGTTTCTAACAGAAATTAGGCGTCCATATATTCCCTGAAAAGACAAACGATTTCTTCAGAAATATCGTGGCTTCTACCATGGAATATAGGAAGAAAGAACACGTGGAGCGACCTGATATGATTCAACTGCTCATGGAGGCTAAGGGAGGTAAATATCTACATTACCGTCGGCCATCATCATACCAGCTTCAAGACGTCTACTGCTGGACATAGGCGTCCCCCAAAAGAGGGGGGTTTTGCCATAATCGCCACGTTCGGCAGGCGGGTTGGCGGTCGCAGTATAGCTGTTGCAATGCACAGAGAATGCAACCGTCGGCCATACTGCATGGTAAAAATATTTGGGCATGAGTGACAATATTGGGTCAGGTGGTTTCCATAATAATAGGCAATGATTTAAGTAATTAGTTTAATTAGATTACTTAAATCATTGCCTATTATTATGTAGCGTTTAAAGACAGGTCTTTATGCAGGGTCTCATATTCAAAGTCGCATAGGGTCTATGTTATAACATAGGGTGAAGACACTCTCAGAGCTGCACGCGAGAGAGCTGGATATATGTATATGGTCCTATGGCCATGGAGATTAAATTACTATAAAAATAAGCGTATTATAAATAATAAGTAGAAAAGTAAGCAAACTAAACAAAAAAAAAAACTGTTTGCAGGAAATAAAAAGGCATTTTATTTTATTTATTTATTTTATTTATGGTCATGGGAAATGCAAACAAGTCCTCGATTGACATTTAATTCCTGTGCCCCTTTGCAGACTGGAAACCAGACGATCTGACAGCTCAAGTGTTCATATTCTTCGCTGCTGGCTTTGATACTTCAGCAGCAACTCTAGTAATGGCTATCCACGAGATTGCCATAAACCCTGAAGTTCAAGAAAAATTGTACCAGGAATGCAGACAGTTGAAAGAGGACCAAGAGCCGCTCACATTTGAAAAACTCAGCGAACTTAAGTATTTGGAATGTGTCATTAACGGTAGGTAACTTTGTGGACTCGTATCGTAAGAAATATGGCTAATATGAAATGTCTAACGAAATTCCATTCTTTTAGAAACTTTAAGGAAGTGGACTCCAGCTATTTTCATGGACAGGATCTGCCAGAAGACGTATGAGCTGCCACCGCCGCACGAAGGGGGAAAGCCCTACACTGTAAGTTAAACAAGATGCAGTTAGTAATGTGTCTAACTTGACACTTAGGTATTTGATGATCTAAATTATTTTTACTATTTAACAGTTGAAACCCGGTGACCTCGTCTACAACATGGTGAACTCTATACAAATGGATCCACATTACTTCCCCGACCCACACAAGTTCGATCCTGAGAGGTTTTCTGAAAAGAACAAGCACAATATTAAACCATGCACCTACTCGCCCTTCGGAGGGGGCCCGAGAATATGTATCGGTAAGTTGTCGAATGAATGTCATCATTTAACAATAATTGACAAATATTGATAATAATTACCAAATACAAATTATTTTGGACGTGAAATCTTAAAATGACTTTTTCTTCTTCTTTTGAGGGAGTGTCTCACTCTTACTGAGTAAAACCCACCTGTATTCCTCAAAATGCCCTTTTCGTTCCAGGCTTCCAGCCGGTCGATTCTGTAAACATGTCGAAGGCAAGGTTTGGGTGAAGTGATCACGAGGTGACTGTCAATCCATATAATCAAGATGGAATGACAACTCACCTAGTGATCACTGACATCTTGATTATATGGATTGACCTGGTGATCACTTCACCCAAGCCCACTTCGACATGTTTACAGAGTCGACCCGAGGGCAGCGGTAACTATTTCGAAGAATTCTGCCACCCTGGCAATTTCGCAATCTGGTTATGATTGTACCAAGCATGCATAATATAGCAAGAGTTTTTTATTCACAGGCACGAGGTTCGCGATGATGGAGATCAAGGTGCTCATATACCTGATAATTCTGAACTTCACCATTGAAAAGACTGAGAAGACCATGGATCCCATCAAGTTGAAGCCTCACAACTTTAACATCAAGGCCCTGGATGGGACTTGGGTTAAGTTCCAGAAGAGAGGATAATTATATGGGATTTTGTGACATCTTACTGTTAAATTATCTTTATTTTAATTGGAGGATAATTATCTACGCTTATGGCGGTTTTATTAAAAAAAATATGACTTTTAGACTTTCAAAATTAAAGCTGGAATTCATGCTGTTCAAGTTTTTTATTTTATTTTTTGTCAAATAATTCGGACAAACAGCTTCCCTTAAATTATGCGTTGGACTTTAGAGATGTTATCAAAGTGCAAAATAACTAAACAATTAATTTAGGTTCAAATACCCAAATTCATTGTTAAGTTATTTTGTACATAGTAGTGGTTTGTTTGGAAGTCGATTGTATTTTTATTTTTCACTTTTCAGTGCTGGTACTAAAACTTATTAGAAAGCCAATACTGAAGGAAATACCTTGATGAGTAATGGTGAGATCTCACAAATCTCCACATTCGCTCTGGAATTCCGTTGCACGTCTTTGCAAACCAAATTCAGTCCAGATTATAGTAAATAAAAAATACCCAGGAATCGCTTCAAGTGTGCCTATAAAATTTGTAGACATCCCTCGATTTCAGGATCCCACTATCAGATTCTAACCTAATAACCATGGGATCACCTTGGAATCCCTTTCAAACAAAAGAAGATTTTTTAAAATCGGTCCTGGCGTCTTTGAGTAATCAGAGAACATACATAAACAAGGACGTAGAAATTACACCATCCAATCAACAATAAACATAAAAGGTCATAATAATATAAAACTACAGAGCCAAACCGAATTAAATTTTACAAGACCAAATAGTAAGTAATCGAACTAAAACTTCAAAGTGATCGGAGAAAAACAAAAACCTCCAGTTTTGAAGTCGGTTAAAAACAGTAAACGTGACAAATGATTCTTTTTCTTTTTGTTTGTAACGTATTTTTAAAGGCTAGTTTTAGAAAATGAAGCCCAACAATTTTCATTAATTACCCAGCCATTTCTGTTGTTGATTCTGTGGTATCAGGGTCAGCGCAACTGTTCACCCTCTTCACCCCGTCAGGAGTTGATTATGCAAAAATTGTTAGATCTATTTAATTATCCCACTTTTAATTTTCATACAAATTTACACGTTAATTGAAGCAAGCAATAATGTCCTCCCCTAAAAACTTCATCACCCCTTTTCGCCACTTTAAGGGTTCATTTTCGAAAAATCCAAACATTTGTTTTTCTTATTTTAATGAAATCATTAATATTGTGTTTCAACTTCATCGGACCAAGCATTGAAATTCTCCCCAAACCGCAACATTTTTCTTACTTAGAACATTTTTATAGCCGTCGTAACTTTAAAACGAAACGTCCGAATTTGGAAAATTGAAAGTGTAATTTATATGTACATAATCAACCTTAATTATCAAACTATTTCAATGGATAAGGATTAATATCATGATACCAAAATCACCACTTCCATTCCACCCGGGTTTTGATTGAACAATTTGAACAAAAAGCGGTCAATGCGACTTTTCCATAATAGTTAGACATATACCCTTGCGGAGACATATACCTTTGGGTATTATTTACGTATTACAATTAATAATATTTTTGCAAAAAGTTCAAAATGACACATGGAACATTTCTGAAGCACAATTCAATATAGCTACAAAACTTTTCCGTTACTGACTGGCTGAGTGACTGACAGACAACACATAGCCGAAACTACTGAGGGCCTAGCAAGAATGTTTTGACGTATAGTAACGGAACGAAAATTTTACTGTAACTATAATAGTCTTTTCGCACATAATATTTATTTGAATAGGACTATATTCATATTTTTGTATGATACAAAATGTGTATTGTGTATGTCGCATAAAATTAAACTAAAATTTGTAGTTTTTTATATTCAAAACACTTACGTTAACGCTACCATAACGTTACTATACGTCATAACGTTCGTGCTAGGCCCTCTGGTTGCAGAAAGCTGAAATTTGGAATGTAGGTGCCTTGGGGAGTGTAGGGGAGCACTAAGAGAGGATTTTTTTTGTTTGTTTCCTAGCAAGTAATTTTTAACTTTTCATATTTTTTCCCCATTTAGTTTTTTTTTTGTTCTTTTTATTTTTTATAATGACGAAATGTGCGTCTGTTTGAGAGGATTAAACTATTTTTCTTTCTCCTTTATTTATTTCCCGTAATTCCTACGGGAACAGGATAAAAGGAATATGCGCGTACGAAGTCGCGGGAAAAACCTATTTATATATAAAATATCAATCTTTGATGCAATGAATAACTCTGAAAGAAAACAGAAAGAACATGACGTTCATTCACACAACAATAAAACAAAACGAAACAAAAGTAGTCAAAAACTCATCTGCAATGGTGCACTGGTAGAGTCAAAATGCACAGAAGAAAACGCCCCGGGCGTCGGGAGTCGCAGGGCGATTCCCGGTCACCTACAGGCGCGGGCCTGCGGGTGACCGTGCAGGGGTGGCTCGCCGTCCGATCAGAACCAGGCACGGGTCGATGGCGCGTTGTGTTCCACACGAGAGATGTCAGCATAGTACCTTCTACTACTAGACCCGCTAGGGCCAGAGCCTGCCAGGGTTGCGGAATTTGTTCGAAAGAGCCACCGCGACCCTGGAACGTAAAGGGCATTTTGAGGAACATGGGTGGGTTTTAGTCAGTAAGAGTCTGACACTTTCAACTCCACCCAGAGCGGAAGGAGTCATTTGATGATTTCACATCGGTAAAAAAAAGATTCAAAACACCAAAGTCTTGAAAATCAACGCCGAGTTGCCAGCCTGTCGGTTTTCGTCATTTCGATGAGTGTGCGTCGAAATTGCACAATTGAATAGCTATGTCCGTTTAATCATCGGCAATACAAGATGCACCGGTACATGGTGGACATCACACCTGCATTATTGCAACTTATGCATGACTTGCATCTTTTGTTATGACTATAAATTTATTTTACAACACTCTATTTTTATCTTCTGCATTGATTTACGAGCGTTGCCCTTTTTATCATTGTGTAGGTATAAACAATGCTTTTATCAACTTCAATTTTAAAAACTCAACTTTCTGTTTAGATTTTAAAGTGTAAAATTGCTTGGCAATTCTCACGAGTTAGCTCCTTTGATATCGTATGCATTATCAATTGAATTCGTCATCAAGTTTTGGTTCAATTTGTAGGAGTTAGCTGGTTTGTTATTTTTTTATTAAATCCTGACAATATATACGAACTGTTTCACAGCTTACATTATTAAGGTTATTTGTACCCGAAGGTACAACGAAGGTTCAGTTGAAAACCAGCGTCAGGCAACTCCTAGTTGTCTGGCATTTTGCTGAACTGGACCTATTTGGTGCAGCCGCGGGGCATACAATGTTTTTGTTTTAAAATTAAGTTGTCTTTCATTTGTATCTACAATGTGTGTCTGTGTGTCCCAAATAAACTAGTTTTCTTTCTTTTTTTCTCTTTCTTTACCCATGTGCACCTCTGAAGAACTAATGAACACCACTGATGCTCCCATAAACGTGCCACTCAAAAACCAAATTGCCTAAAAATTAACTATGGGCTCAAAAAGGAGTCAAAGATAGCCATTGTTTTTGAGAATTTATTAAAAATAATAGACAGAACACAATTCAGAATTTAAAAAATATCCTCAATTCACAATTTTAAAAACACAATACACAATTTTTTTTTCTTTATCTGTCTCAAGTTCAAGGCTGTAACCACCACATATTAAGTTTTTTGTTTTATTTTAAATTTCTGTTAATTATATTTTTTAACCATTTCGTCGAATGCAAATATGCGGCAACTCCGACCCTCAAGATACAGACAAGTCACACAAGTGACAGTCTAGTTTGGGGGTCACATACCCTCCTGAGCTTTGTAATATGTACAATTGTATAAATAAATAAATTTTTCAAAATTTCAGCAACACAATTAACTTAATTATATTCGGATATTTAACACATTTAGAGAAAAGTGAGATATTTAATTCTTAAGTACCTAGGTACTATAGACATTGCACATGCATGAAGGCATTGTCGAGACATCAAACTTATGAAATCGACGTGTTATTTCGAAAGTGTAGAAGATCCCACACATTTTAGACTTCTGGACAAAACTCAAGTGCTACTAGAATGACAATTTTTCAACACGCCACACTCTTGTATGTTTTCCCCTACGTCAACATATTAAGTCTGCCCGTGCGCAGTCGTTACCGTTACAGTCCGCTCCCGGCGCGCGACAAATATCAACATGATACTCGAGATAACAATATTCCTGCTAACCACCCTAGTAGGGTACTACATCTACAGTCATACAAAAATAAATAAATTTTTCAAAGAACGAGGTGTAAAATACATCTCTGGAGTGCCGATTTTCGGCAACGTGTACCATTCTACGTTTCGGAAAAAACATTTTCTGGATGAACTTCAAGAGGCTCATGATGCTTTTCCGGATGAAAAGTAAGTAATTTTGTTTTCTGTATACCTATTATGAAGTCATCATCATTCCCTATATCCCAATTTTTAAGGAGCAGCTCAAGGTCTTCTTTCATAATGCTCCTTGGAATATATGAGTAGTTAGGTCCAATCAAACCTGTATAATAAGTAGGATTGTAGTTATCAAAACCTTTAAACCTGGGTTTCGTAGATTACACAAAGGCTTTTGACATCATGACACACCGCAATATTTTCAGCCCTTCCAAGGTGTAGAGGAAAAACATATAAAACTATTAAAAATAATTTACAACAGTAAAACGGCAAACATTAAACTAGATTCTTTAGGCAGCAAGTTCAAAATCAACAAAGACTTGAAACAAGGTGATCCACTCTCTCCCAAAATATTTACATGTACGCTGGAAGAGGTATTCTAACGACTAGCAGATTGTTGGGTATTAGAGTAGGCAGGAAAATGCTATCTAACCTCCGCAAAACATAGCGTCAAGATTCATGGACAGGATATACAATAACGTCGACGAGTACACTTATCTAGGCCAGCTAGTTTCCTTCCAGAACAGGCAGGACAAAGAAATCAACTGTCGAGTCGAAAATGTCTGGAAGAGCTACTGGTCTATTAAGGCGCTCATGTAGGGCGACCTCCGAGGGCGGCTCGTCGACATGTGTAGCCTGTCAATCGTATGGCGCTCAGACGTGGTCTTTGACTGAAGCTACGAAGTCGAAACTTAAGGTTTGCCAAAGAGCAATGAGCATTCTGCAGAGTAAACGGACCGACTGAATTCGTAACACATATATACGCTCCAAGACAGGCATCGCCAATGTTTGAGATGAATCTGCGAGGCTAAAGTAGAATTAGGCGGGCCGCAATTCTTTGTGCATCCGTGTGGGCCAAGATTGTCACGCGGTGGGTGTTTGAAGACGGACGTCGCAACCGAGTCAGGCCTAAAATACGCTGTCTTGACGATTTGCACTCATTCCTGACGGATTGGCCGGAGAAGGTAACAGACAAAGTTAGCTGGAAAAATATGGGGGAGGCCTTTGCCCAGCAGTAGGACTAAATAGGCTAACAAAAAAAAAATCTTATGCCTTTGGTCTTGGTTTTGGTAAAATGTAGTAGGACGGCTGATCTCCATGGATTAGAAACTACACAACTTCATTCTTCCTTGCTTAATACATATTCTGGTCACACTCGCACCAGCTGCGTGTACTTCGCATCTGATCTTTTTGAAGGACATCAACAATGAGATCATAGGGAGTCCGTCCCGTGCATGTACTATGTAGGTAAGTAGGTACTTATTCATCAATCATCAATCAACTTAATATTCAGTATTTCCGTTACGTTCTTTTTTTACGTCTGACTGAAGAATTGCAGTTGAATACAATTTGGTTACAGTTTTATTGTTATGTAATATGTCATCAATATTAAAACTTTCAGATACGTAGGTTTCGTGGAGTACACGGTGCCGATAATCCTGATCCGGGACCCTGACCTCATCAAAACCATCACTGTCAAAGACTTCGAATACTTCTCAGACCACCGGGAGTTCTTCAGCGAAGATGCGGTTCCTCTGTTGTCTGGCAGCCTATTGCTGATGAAAGGTAACTACTGGTTTCTCTATTATTTTATTTAATGATGAGAAATCCTTTCCGAATGGACAGTAGAGTCACTTTATTAATGTAATTCTATTATTTTTACTGAACTGTAAACGATGACGTTCAAAAGTGCCGTTTAATGGCCTAATTGAAATAAACGTTTTGACTTTGACTTTGACTTTAATGGGGTCGTTTTCGGTTGACATGATGTAATTTGTTACCAACGGCTGGCCGATTCTGAAAAGGGCTCACTGTGAATGCTTAGGTGGAGTGAGCTTAAAATGAACGAAATCTTCTTGTTTATATCGATTGACAGCTTACTTCATGTTCAACTCACCTTTGTATAAACGGTCAGGTTTTTACAGTAAAACACCACAGGTACCGTTGCTCAGAATTCTATCAATCTTTTACTTGAAACTAAGATCTTTATTATCTTACGGTATGTATGAATTAGTAAGTTTTTAAAAGCCTGTGGATAATGTTACAAGTACTTCAGACGGTAAAATATCATGTTAATATCATGTTATTGTAGCTACAATAACACGATCATACTGTGACAATGACATATTGGAAAATTGCGGAGATATAAGTTGATTGATATAGAAAATATGAATAGTGAATATGAATGAGATATGTGGTTTATTTGGGATATTCATTATGTCCTGGTTGAGCTCCCTAGCTGTATTCTGAATAAAAATGAAAAATAATGTCTATGTCGGTTTCTGAATAATGTCGGACGTCAAAGAATAGCACCATCCCATCACTTCCCGTGGGTGTCGTAAGGGGCGACTAATGGACTCACCAGAGAGCAGGGGGCAGTAGCATTCTCTGTGCGTTGCAACAACTAGTTACACTGCGATCGCCAACCTGTCTGCCAAACGTGGCAATTATGGCCACCACCCTACCTTAGGGGAGGCCTATGTCCAGCAGTGGACGAATTTCGGCTTCGAATCATCATATGATGATGATGATAATAATGAGCTGGGGTAGCATAATGAGTTTTTCCATGACAAATTTCTCAGTAACTGGCTTCTTCTGAGAATTTTGTTTCCAGTTAATTGCAAATCTGTCGATGTGGGTGTTAAACACCCATCTGCCTACTGCCTAATATGGCGAATACTGTCGTAGTAAACAGTAAGTATTTTGAACGGTTAAATCCTAATAAATAAAACAGTATTTATTCACTTAACTTCATCGGTAATCATCATTATTTCAGCCAAACAACTATTGTGTAAGGAATGAAAAAGAAAGGGAACGATTAACAGTAGTCATACTTTTAAATGTCAACTAAAATTGACAGCCTTCAATATTTCTTAATTTCTTAATTTCTTAATTTCTTAATTTCTTGATTTCTTAATTTCTTAATTTCTTAATTTCTTAATTTCTTAATTTCTTAATTTCTTAATTTCTTAATTTCTTAATTTCTTAATTTCTTAATTTCTTAATATCTTAATTTCTTAATTTCTTAATTTCTTAATTTCTTAATTTCTTAATTTCTTAATTTCTTAATTTCTTAATTTCTTAATTTCTTAATTTCTTAATTTCTTAATTTCTTAATTTCTTAATTTCTTAATTTCTTAATTTCTTAATTTCTTAATTTCTTAATTTCTTAATTTCTTAATTTCTTAATTTCTTAATTTCTTAATTTCTTAATTTCTTAATTTCTTAATTTCTTAATTTCTTAATTTCTTAATTTCTTAATTTCTTAATTTCTTAATTTCTTAATTTCTTAATTTCTTAATTTCTTAATTTCTTAATTTCTTAATTTCTTAATTTCTTGATTTCTTAATTTCTTAATTTCTTAATTTCTTAATTTCTTAATTTTTAATTTCTTTATTTCTTTATTTCTTAATTTCTTAATTTCTTAATTTCTTAATTTCTTAATTTCTTAATTTCTTAATTTCTTAATTTCTTAATTTCTTAATTTCTTGATTTCTTAATTTCTTAATTTCTTAATTTCTTAATTTTTAATTTCTTTATTTCTTTATTTCTTAATTTCTTAATTTCTTAATTTCTTAATTTTTTATTCGTGACCAACACATGTCATATAAGTTATAGGCATACAATAGCATACAAAAATTCAAATAGCCAAGCAAAATACAATTTGGCAAAATGAAAAATAACAAGTAAAATGTGAAAATAATACTTGATTGTTTTCATTAGCTAGTGTTTATTTTCAGGTGAAAAATGGCGGGAAATGAGATCTATACTGAGCCCAGCCTTCACTGCTTCCAAAATGAAGTTGATGCTTCCCCTGGTTGTGGAGATTGCCAACAATATAGTGGAGTACCTCCATGGTATGTTACATGCTTTGACCGACTATACCTAAGGCATCGTTAAAAGATCTATTTCGGTTCACAAGAGTGTTCTTTATTAAATTATTTTTTTTACTATACAGTGTGAAATTTTAATGGTTGTTTCCTCGCAGCGAAAAGAGTGTCTTGGTAATACAACCGATTTACGAAAAATAATAAATCAAAAATCAAGAAATGGCGCAATAACAATTGTGATAAACAAATTTCGAGAGCGACTTCGAAGCAATAGTTATACATCGCGATAGTTTCGCGCAAAGCGGCTGCGGTCGTTGTCCTTCGCGTATAAACCAGCTGATAGGTACTCCAGATTTAATGAAACACAACAGGTACCTAATAAGTTAACACAAAAGGATGCCACGCGCAGTACGCGGGGCGTCACTCGCCGCGTGCTTGCAAGCAAGTTATTACTACGCGCGAGAGCTTATTTTGCTCTGGACATTTATAAATCGCTTTCCACTTTGAAAAGCGTACCTTCGTCACGTCTAGTGAGTTACTATTGCTCCTCACGCCTTCGAGTTTCTGATTTTTTTTTTTAATTATTTGAAAACAAAAACTCTTTTATTTTTTAAGTTTAAATTTGTTTCTATAGTACTACTGATGGCTAATTGATCTGCCGTGGGAAAACAACCATTAAAATTTCAGCGTGTGTTTTAAATAAAAATTAACAATCGGACACACAATCAATCAACAATCGGTTTCACAAATTGATGCCGCCAGTTTTCTTTTTTATTTACCGCACTATTTCTTCAGCTCATCAAAATGAAAACATAGAAGTGGATGACCTGATGCGTCGATACACGAATGACGTCATCGCATCAGCTGGCTTCGGACTTAAGATCAACTCCCTGGAGGATCGAGACAATGAGTTCTTTAAGATTGGCAACCACATTTTTGACTTTAACTGGAAACAAGGAATATTAATTATGTTATTTACTTTATGGCCTAAACTTTCCAAGGTAATTGTAAAAAAAAAAGAAAAAGGGACTGGCAACGCAGCAGTCGTGAGTTTACACCAGTGGTTCCCAACCTGTGGTCGGCGGACCACTGGTGGTCCGCAAGTGCTGAAATATGGTCCGCCAAAGGTTTAAAATTTCAATGTTTCTACTTCAAAAATGTCATTGATGAAAACTGATTTTAAGTTGCTATCAGAAATATTTTGTTTTCTATGATATTTTTTTAAGATAAGTACAGTTTAATTTTCTTCTTGATTTCTGGTCCCTGCTGACAAAAAATAAATCAAAGTGGTCCCGGGTCAAATAAAGGTTAGGAACCACTGGTTAAGACGAACCATTTCGATCTACTTTTGACCCCTTCACAACTCAAAACCTATTTACCCTCCATACATGAAATTGAGCATAAACTTTAAAACTTCTTAGCTTGTCTAGAATCCAAAATTTCATACATGTAGCTCAAACAATTTATTGATATATTAACGTTTAAAAATCGTCATTTTTATGACTGACTGACTCATTGACTGACATGGATTTATTGTATTCAAAAATCGTTTTGAATACAATAAATCCAAATTCAATAGTTTCCAACATATCCGTGTCACGTGATATTTATAATCTTAAGGCGTTTGCATTTTCCGGTGATATTTACAAAGAAAAAGCATCCTTATACAATTTTGCAATAGGCACACTAAAAAAAAAAAAAAAAAACAGGGGGTGCGCGGGCCGGGCAACACGATAGGGGCGTGTGCTGGAACGCAGAGGATAGGGTTGAAAGAATAAAAGTTTCTTTACAAAAGTAATTATAACCTATCAGAAACACAAATGTGAAAATGGAAGCCAAGTTCAATGTAAATAATATGCGTGATTGTCGACTTTAGCGCCAAAAAAATTTACATCTAAATGGGTGCCAAGTTCTGGCTAGACTTGGCTAGATTTTAAGACATGTTGACCATTCAATATAAAGACCGGAACTTGCGTATAATATAAGATAACATGTATGCAAAAACAACAAACAAATAAGTGTCAGATGAACATTTATGTACAAGCCCAGTATTGTAAATAGAACAAAATTCATCGATATTAAAGTAGCATGCACAAACTGGAACTAATTACGCTTTTTTTACCAAACAGAAATTAGGCATCCATATAATCTCTGAAAAATCGAACGATTTCTTCAGAAATATCGTGGCTTCCACCATCGAATATAGGAAGAAAGAACACGTGGAGCGACCTGATATGATTCAACTACTCATGGAGGCTAAGGGAGGTAAATATCTGCATAACCGTCGGCCGTATTGCATGGCAAAAATATTTGGGCATGAGATAGAATATTGGCTCAGGTTGTTTGTTAATCTAAATTAGTTAAATCATTGCCTATTATGCAGTGTTTAAAGAAAGTTCTTCAGGCAGGGTCTCATATTCAAAGTTGCACAATTTTATATACATAGAGTGAAGTCACGCTAAAGTTAGCGTGCCAAAGTGGCAAGTAGCTGGATATATATGGTCCTATGGTCAGGGGAACATACAAACAAGTTCTTGAATGACATTTAATTCCTGTGTCCCTTTGCAGACTGGAAACCAGACGATCTGACTGCTCAAGTGTTCATATTCTTCGCTGCTGGCTTTGATACTTCAGCAGCAACTCTAGTAATGGCTATCCACGAGATTGCCATAAACCCTGAAGTTCAAGAAAAATTGTATCAGGAGTGCAGACAGTTGAGAGAAGACAAAGAGCCGCTCACATTTGAAAAACTCAGCGAACTTAAGTATTTGGAATGTGTCATTAACGGTAGGTGAATTTGTGTACTCGTATCGTAAGAAATATGGATATCATAAATGTCTAATGAAATTGTATTCTTTTAGAAACTTTAAGGAAGTGGACTCCTGCAATTTTCATGGACAGGGTCTGTCAGAAAACGTATGAGCTGCCACCCCCGCATACGGGGGGAAAGCCCTACACTGTAAGTAAAACAGATGCAGTTGTCTATGCGTCTTACTTGATAGGGACTTTGATGATTTCATTTATTTTTCATTTTTACAGTTGAAACCCGGTGACCTTGTTTACAACATGGTGAACTCTATACAAATGGATCCACACTACTTCCCCGACCCACACAAATTCGATCCTGAGAGGTTTTCCGAAGAGAACAAGCACAATATTAAACCATGCACCTACTCGCCCTTCGGAGGGGGCCCGAGAATATGCATCGGTAAGTTGAAAAAATGAATATCATGAAATGATTAATAAATTACCAAACTTTTTTGGATTAGTGTTTTTTGCATTTAGGAAATCTTGAATAATTGCAACTAAATACTTACCAACTTCGAAAGAACACAATATACAAGGAAATATTTGTTAACGAATTAAAAGTGTCAAAACTGATTTGATCTATATTTTGACCGTTTTCTTCGATTATGATTGTACCAGGCATGCACAATTTAACAAGAGGTTGTTTTCACAGGCATGAGGTTTGCAATGATGGAGCTCAAGGTGCTCATATACCTGATAATTCTGAACTTCACCATTATAAAGACTGAGAAGACTACGGATCCCATCAAGTTAAAGCCTCATAACTTTAACATCAAGGCCATGAATGGAACTTGGGTTGAATTCCAGAAGAGAGAATAATTCTATGCGATTTCGTGATTCACAAACATTTAACGATGAAATAAATTATCTTCATTAATTTTATTGATTTAATGGTTGTTTGAGAGTTCAAAAATACACTAATAGAGGAAAATCTTTGATAATGGCGATTTTTATTCAATAAGTTTGTCTTTTTAACATTAAACTAAAATTCCAATTGATGTTTTTTATTCTTTTTTCTGTCAAATAATTTGGAACTACAGCGTATGCTGTTTTGAAAGCCAAATTAGCTCGATCTTAGGACCCGTACTTTTCATTTAATATTTTGCGGATATACCAAAACCACGAATTGCTGGTCAGATGCTCTCTCAATATGCAGATGACCTATGTATTCTCAACGCAGCGGAGAAGCCAGATCATCCCACAAGGCGTGCAAAATGGGCTGTGGAGGAAGTTATCGATTATTACAAGAAATGGGGTCTCCAATGCACACCAAGGCGTGGGAACATAAACAGCGGATACAGAATTTACATCCAATTAAAAAATGAACGGATCGAATATAAGGACTAAGTAAAATACCTCGGTGTCGTATTTGACAAAAGACTATTTATGAAAAAAACATACAAAAGAAAGAGTAGAAAAGCTAAAACGAGTAAGAGGCGCCCTAAACTCCATCATAGGGTACCGATCCAAAGTGAACATTGAAACGAAATTGCTCATCATACAGACATGCCTCCAGCCGGTACTCGATTATGGAGTCATCCAACTTCTACCGAAATACAGCAAGAGCAATCTGAGGAAACTGGAAAGACAATACAGGATGGCACTGAAAGCTGCAGGTGACTTCTCACGTCGCACTGAAACCAAAACCTTCCGGGAAATGCTTGGAGACCCATGGCATCCCAGAGCACACGACCTCCATCACGATATGATTGAAAAACTAACTACACTAACGATCAGCGTCTTAGAAGATCCCGGCCCCGCTTACATGAAATACGGACAATACAACACGTTCCTTTTCTCAAATAGAATAGGCGATATAGTAGTCAAACCGCTCCACAACAGAACGGCCCTCCCCCGTCAGTATAGGCTTTGACTCGCAGAGTCACTCCTAGTTTATAAGTAACTTCAAGTCTAGGACCTGATGGGATCTTAAATCCAAAACTTTCCACACTTGCTTTATATAATTCAAACGTGTGTGAAAAGAATTACACATTAGGTTGCAAAAGATCCCCTCCCGGACAAACTGCGCCAAATAAAATACACCGAATGCACTTGTACAATTTTTGATTTGTTAGTTACATGTAACATTTTTTTTTCCAAACCAATAAAATAAAACAATATTCTATTCTATTCTGTTTAAAAAGATTTCATTATCTGAACGTGAGAGAAATATAATTGTTAAAAATAGTAAACAACGCGACTAATGGTGAGAATATATTTACATTGACGTAAGTAACTTTTGGACAGTTATCTAGCGTAAAAATCTACGTAAGCACGAAACGGACTGTTCTCGATGATAGGAGCCATTTAATCGAATATTTAAATACTGTGTTGATTTTGGGACATCTCTGAGATCATAAACGAATCGTCTGTAGGCTCTATGTTTAATGTATTATCACTTCATTTTATAAATACTGTATTTGGTAAATGCGTAAATCAAATCTGAAAAAAACAAATAGACAAAGTTAAATTCTATTAGTGATAACTTTTTGTACCACGTCCAAAATGACACATAAGACATTTCTGTAGCGCATTTCAGTCCAATATGTTTTCTGAATCCTGAACGATGATACAAAGAGAAAAGAAAGAAAAAAAAGATGACGTTTATTGACACAACACACTAATGAAAAACACTACAATAACATTTTCAAATCATTTTGAACAATACGTGGCCTTGTTTATTGGTATTATTAAACTAAGTTAAAATTTAAATGTCTACATTTTTTTTTTCTATTATCTAATAGTTATAAGTAGCAAGACCTCGGCTGAAATAAGAACATTACTCATCTTTTTGGACACACAGTTAGGTAAATCGATTAGCCAACACAAAACAAAAGAGATATAAATGTAGATAACAATCAATTGCGTCATATCAGATGCATGATTTTTAATTATAACAATTAAGTTATACATAAATACAGAGGTTTTTGTACGAAAATTAACACTCTAAAATGATATCGGAGTTGGCACTTTGTTTCACTTTTGTCATTATAGTTTATTTGATATATGAGTATAAGAAGTTGCATTGGCATTTTGAAAGATGTGGGATAAAGTTCAAGCCTGGTGTGCCTATATTTGGCAACACCTTCTGGAGTACTTTTGCGATTAAACACTTGATTGAGGATATTGATACTGTCTATAAGGCGTTCCCGAATGAAAGGTAAGTGTTTTATAATTAAGTTTTCTTCTGTATCAGTATTTTGACGAATGCAAGAAGCACAACACCGGACGAAATATGTTTCGACACTTGGGGGAGCGGGAGATGGAACACCAGGGTGGTTTTAGTCAGTAAGAGTCTGACAGACCCCTTCGCCCGCCCCAGGGCGGAGGACATTCATGAGGATTTCCCTCAACATCAAAAAAAAAAGGAGGCTGTACGGCGGCTGGAATCATCATGGGCGGCAGTTGAATAAATATTGAGTAACTCTTAGCTTAAGAAAACTTAAGAAATATCTTCTTGTGTGTAAAGCAAACTAACCCAAACAATTGAACCAACCAACTCAAGGAAAACAGAAAAGCAAGTACAGGTACCAGGGTGGTAGTACTTTCTGGAGCACTTCCATAAGCAGCCTGTAATTCGCATTTCCAATTTCGATTGCCATCAAAAACTTTCAGATACGTAGGCTTCATGGAAGGCATGAAGCCGGTCATCGTAATAAGGGACCCTGAGCTGATGAAGAACATCACCATCAAGGACTTCGACCACTTTGTGAACAGAAAAGAAGTGTTTCCTAAGGAGATCGAACCTTTGCTTGGATCCAGTCTTCTGAATATGGAAGGTCGGTTGCTTGTTGTCTGTTACTTGAGTAAATATGTTACTTCCAGGAGAGCGTGCTCCATCATCGACCACATCATTGCTTTCCATCAGGTGAGATTGTGGTCAAACTCGAGACCATCAATAAAATTACAATAAAGAAAAGTCTCAGTTGCAGCAGCATGAGATCCAAGTTGGACGCTTTCCGAGTTTTGGCTAGGTGTTTAAATTTAGATTTCCCAATACTTTCTGATACATTTTCGGTTCGGATATACGAATTTAGAAGTAACACGAAATTAATTAACCCTTCCAGAAATAGAATACAAGGTATAAAATCTGATATTTTGGGAGATTAAAATTACTGAATATTAACTGTAACTTAAGTGTTTTTGTTTCGAAAAAGACTGTTTATTATGTTAGAAGGTGATTCCTTACAGTTTATGTTCTCCTGGTACTTCACAGGTGATGAATGGCGTAAGATGAGATGTCGTCTGAGTGGAGCATTCAGTGGTTCCAAAATGAGATGCATGATGCCTCTTATGTTGGAAATTGGCAACAGGATTGTGGATCATTTGAAAGGTACTTTCTATGTAGATATATAAAACACATCTAACGACACACGAACATTTCATCATCAATTGTTTTATTTCTTGTTCACAAAACATATTTAGTAAGCGTTAAGGGGCTTATGGGAACAGTCAACAGTCAGTTATGACTGGCTAAACAGTCAAACTATGACTGAACTGTCAAGGTTTTTTGGTGACCCTTGTTATATTTTCTACTCCGCAAAACAAAACAAAAAGGTACAAGAAAGTTAATTACAGTACGATAAAGTAACTACGCCTGCTAGTGGGAAAAATTTGCGTTGATCTACTCTATATGACAGAATAAGATGTCTAGGACGAAACAAATCATTAGGTAAATCTTGACTCAATCTTTCGTTTGAAATAGCTTAATAAAGTTAATCATCTCAAAAGTTTATGTTGAAACTTGGCTGAAAATCAGCAATTTTTTAAGGTCATTTCTTGAAGACAATACCTCAAAACGTCCGCTTATCACCACTTCCTAGTGTTTTAGCTAGAAACAAGAAGTTGCACAACGAACTCCCCAGCAATGCACATGTCTGTTAAGTTTGAAGAACTCTAAATTATACAATAGCAAATTACATTATGTCACAAAACTTTACCATATAAATCAACAAATAATAATTAAATAGTTACGTTCACAGGTCACACATCTGAAGACATGGACGTCTTAGACCTGATGCGGCGGTACAACACTGATGTCATCGCTTCCACTGGATTCGGTCTTCACATCGACTCCATTAGGGACAGAAAAAACAAAGTCTTCACTATTGGAGAACAAGCCGTCACCTTCGCTTTCTGCAAACGAATGTACTACTTTCTGACAATCCAGTTTCCCGTTCTCGCTAAGATTATGCAAGTATGTATCATGGTGCTGTATCATTCTTTTCCCAACTTTGTCCTGCCGGTCGATTCTGTAAACATGTCGAGATGAAGGTTTGGGTGAAGTGATCACGAAGTGAGCTGTCATTCCATCTTGATTGCATAGATTGGCAGCTCAGTTCGTGTTCACTTCACCCAAGCCTTCACTTCGACATGTTTACAGAATCGCACTACTTGCCGGTTTCCAGTCCAACCAGATGCAGTAGTTTACATGGCGCCACTGCCTACCAGACCTCCACAAGTCAGCATTTGGGTAATAAATACGGCCTGGCAAGACAAGTGTCAGATTTTCTTGCTTCCGTAACAGCAGTCAAGGATTATGACAGCTTAACAACGGCTAAACGTGCTTTCTGGTATCGATATGTAACTGATGGTCACCCCTTCCACGGACCAACCTTGGCAAACACTGCTAAACCTCAAAGATCATACATGGAAACAGTCACTTCGATTTCATCTTATACAACTAAGTTACTATCAAATTGTGTTTGGTCTATAAATTTGGTAATACCTAATTTGCATTTTCTAGTTTTTAGATATCCAACTTGTTTCTTCGGATGCCACGGCATTCTTTAGAAAGATAGTTGCTGATACAATAGCGTATAGAAAACAGAACAATATCGTTAGACCTGACTTTATTCATTTACTAATGGAAGCCACACAAGGTACGTTACTTTTGTTTTATTTTCCTTTTAAAAGAAATAAATAATTATTTTTTTCAAGTCCTAAAACTGAGAATGATACACAAAAACTACTTAATACAGGAAAAACGCTTTTCTTAACTACTACCATTTTTTTTTGGTTGTAACTATAGTATTTTTTTCTCATACAGATTAGACGAAATAACAGGTCAAATTTACTTCGCATTTCTGGCAAGCTTTGAGTCTACCTCCACAACTCTGACGATGTGCATCCATGAACTGGCTCTCCACCCACGCGTCGAAGAGAGATTGTACCAGGAGATCAGAGATAAACAGGAGAAATATGGAGAACTGACATTTGAATGCATTGCTGAGTTGAAATATTTGGATTGCGTGATACAAGGTAAAATTAGTCTAAAGCTATTAAAAAACGGGATGACAAAGTGTAAAATGTTACCTAGTTTCCAAAGTGTTTGCATAAATGTTCAAAATACCCGTTATTTGTCATATAATATTCTGAATGTGTTAATGAGTTTATACGGGAATATTTGCAACTATATGTAAGTTTCTTGAAGACTCGCCAATCTTGTGTGGCAGCGGGCAGGGCTCATTGCTCGCAGAACTGATGGTCGATGGGGTCGATAGGTTTTGGGAGTGGCGACCGCGTAGCGGAAAACGAAGCGTTGGACGGCCTTCCACAAGCTGAGCCGATGACCTAGTGAAGGCCGTAGAAATCCGATGGATGCGTGACACACATCCCTACATGTGTTGACTCTTGGAGAGGCGTGTCCAGCAGTAGACGTCTTTCGGCTGAAAAAACCATGGTATGATGATGAGGCATTTATTTACAGAGGTATCCAGAAAATGGTCTGTAGCTGTGATGATGGACCGTGTCTGCACAAAGGCCTACATAATGCCACCACCGAGAAGAGACGGTTCACCTTATGTTGTAAGTAGCTAAGGTTTTGTATGTTGGTCTTGTGGTCGAAACGCATCTGTTCCAAAGTATGGGGTCCTGGTCCCGAAATCGGGTTACTAGCGCACTACTACTTCGTTTTCTATATTTTCACAATGGTAATTAAAAGAACCTTCGTCTTTGTTAGAAAACAGCGAAACGGCCATTATTTTACATTCTGCGCAAGATTTAATATTATTAAACCTAGCTTCAACTCTCAGTGGTCGTGAAAACTGCACTAAATTCCGCTAGTTCCTGAGATTAGCTTGAACTCATTAGCTCTTAAATTAGCCTGGGAATACCGCCGGCTTGACTCAGTTGTTTAATTAAAAAAATACTGAGATGTATTTATGTACAACATTTTTTTTAATGCAGTAGGTATAACTATTTATAACCAATAAAATAAAATAAAAAAACTGTTACCTAAGCATGACTAAAATAATAAAAAAGGCGTCGAAAAATGATAAGGCAATTAGTATTAAATTGTACCTAAAATAATACACTGTCGTATATTTTTCTGCATGACGGAAGCGCAACGGTTTTTTTGTGTAATTTTCAAACAATGCTTACAAGGAAACAAAAACTAAAAACTTAAAAAATAAAATAATCTTGATTTTAACAATCAAGATTATTTGTACTAATTGAGAATATGAAATAATGAAAATGTTGTTTTGATTGAATGCATTATTTCCCACATTTTAAAAAATACGCTACGAATGCTTTTTTCGAGTGGACTTTATGATTGTCAACACTAACCGTTATTAGCTGACTGCAGTGTTTTTACTGCTGTTTTGACAATTCTTTTAATTCAATAAATTATCTTCTCCCCAGATCCATCCTGGAGACTTGGTCTACAACCTAGTGAATTCAGTTCATATGGATGGAGAGCATCATCCAGATCCAGATACCTTCAATCCTGATAGGTTTTTGGACCACAATAAGCAGGATATTAAGTCATTCACCTACATGCCATTTGGAATGGGTCCTAGAAGTTGTCTCGGTAAGCACAACCAGAAAGCGAAGACAGGGTGACGGTCTGTCGATAGCGGTTGTCGAAAAATCAAAAATCTAGATAGATAGATAGATTCATTTATTTGCCTGAAATATGGTATTTTACAGATTCTATCACACATACACAATAGTTCTTGATATTCCGCCAACTAAATTCGGCATGCAAATTTCGTGACAATAATGATATTAGTTTAATCAATTAAAACAAAATAATTAAATTCCCATGTCAAATAAAAGTACTAAATCAGGAATTGTCTACATATTGTCAAATTACAAACGTCAAAAGAAAAATTAATTACAATTTGACTAAATATTAAATTTCAAATGACAACCAAAGAAATTAAATAACAAATGTCAATTGCTTACAATCAAAATGAATTTTTTTCCATTTGCCCTTTTTTTTTTTTAAGGATGGGAAATCATCAAATGACTTCTTCCGCTCTGGGTGGAGCGGAAGGGCGGGTCAGACTCTTACTGACTAAAACCCATCCGTGTTCCTTCTAAAGCCCTTTTGCGTTCCAGGGCCGCGGTGACTCTTTCGAACAAATTCCGCAACCCTGGCAGGCTCTGGCCCTAGCGGGCCCCGTCTTTTATGCTGACATCTCTTTGAGGCGCGCGTGAAACACAACGCGCTATCGACCCGGGCCTGGTGGTGATCGGACGGCGAGCCACAAAATGCTCGCCGTCCGCAGACCCGCGCCTACGGTGGCCGGGGATCGCCCTGCGACTCCCGACGCCCGGGGCGTCTTCCCCTGTTGCGGCGGTTGGGGCGAAGGCCTTGCCTTATTGCTTTTTAGAGTTCCGTACCTACTAAAACTGTTAAATTCAATAGCTTTGTTTGCGCACAACTCTTTCCTCTTTTGATTCTTCAAATCAAAATTCTTAAAATCATGTGCCGATATATTGTCTCCTATTATAGCTCATCTTGTTAATTTAAGTTTTTGTGAAGAAAATTACGCGAACAAATTAAAGTTCTCAGTTGTAAAACCATTACATAAAAAATAAACCATACTAACATAAAAATTTTTACTTAAAAAATTAGTATGGTCAACTACTTCAATTTCATTTTCACATCCAATCATT
The DNA here is from genome assembly GCA_905163435.1 of Mamestra brassicae. Lineage (NCBI taxonomy): Eukaryota > Metazoa > Arthropoda > Insecta > Lepidoptera > Noctuidae > Mamestra > Mamestra brassicae. Next base: position 18,233,619 of record LR990997.1, on the reverse strand, counting down.
TTCATTAATTCATTTTGTAATTTTGTAATTAGATAAATTAATATATTTTGTTTTTGTACCATTCACAGATAAATTATTTCGTTCAAGCCATTTTATTATAGCTTCTACGGCAGCATTAATTTCATTCTTAAATTGCTCATTTTCGTTTTCTTTATTTATTATCAACAACACGCACGTATTCTTCGTCACTGCTGATAAATCATTTATGTATAGAAATGAAAGCAAAGGCCCCAAAACCTACCTTGAGGCACGCCATATTTTTTGGTCCTGTATTGAGATTTAAACCTTATCACGTCTCTATCTTTATTAATGCCTAAGATTTCAACCCGTTGTTGTATATAAGGTAGGTAGGCAATTTAACGCTTTTCCTCTTATCCCGTAACTCTCACATTTTTCTAACAGTATTTCATGTTTTACAAAGTCATGCCAAGCCATGTGGATGCCAAGCTTCACAGCTTGGCTCATCGCCGCAAGGTTGCCTGCTTGTCGGTCTTCTACAGATTGTACTTCGGGGAGAGTGTCCAGGAACTCCACGATCTCATCCCACCGGCCCCCTTCTACCATCGGACATCTAGACGCACTGCAAGTTACCATCCCTACCTTGTTGCTATTCCACCAATTCGCACTAAACGTTTCCAAACGTCTTTTATAATGCGCACAGCAAAGGAGTGGAACTCTCTGCCTGCGTCTGTGTTTCCGAACGCATACAACCCTAATCTCTTCAAAATTAGAGTGAACAGGCTTCTTCTGGGTAAGCTCGCTCCATCGTCGACTTTGTCTCTGTCATCTATGACCTAGACTAGAGTCAAGAGCAAACCCATATTAAATTTAAAAAAAAAAAAAGTCAAATGCTTTACTCATTAATCGATTTTATTAGTTGATAACAAGCTTGTCTGACTTTCCTCTTTGGAAACCATTTGTCTCCGTATTTAAAATATTGTATTTGACAATTTGATTATACATAGCTTTTTCGTATATTTTGGAAATTATGGGTATTAAGGTCACAGGACGATAATTGTTTAAATCATGTTTATTTTTTATGTAATGGTTTTACAACTGAGAACTTTAATTTGTTCGCGTAATTTTCTTCACAAAAACTTAAATTAACAAGATGAGCTATAATAGGAGACAATATATCGGCACATGATTTTAAGAATTTTGATTTGAAGAATCAAAAGAGGAAAGAGTTGTGCGCAAACAAAGCTATTGAATTTAACAGTTTTAGTAGGTACGGAACTCTAAAAAGCAATATCGTAAATCCCGGGATACAATCGTATGTTTACGATTCCGGGATTTTAGAGGAGGTATTATCAACTCTATTTTAATTACTATCTCTGGTTTATAACCTATGTTTACACAGGTTTTGTGTGAGATGTTACATATATCACTGACTCTCTTTTCTTTCACATCACTCCTTACAGAAAATGCTAAATGATTCTAACAGTAAATTAACACATTGTAGTTACTAGGAGACCATATTTGTTGAAGGTCCATCAGTAAAACTATCTCTTGTTTCTTCCTTACAGGTATGAGATACACAATGTTAAAGATGAAGGTGTTGCTATACCACATAATTCTGAACTACAAGATTGTCCGCTGCAAGAGGACTACTGATCCTCTCCGCTTACAGCCGCTGGACTTCAGCGTAAGGGCCATGGGTGACACTTACGTGCGGTTTGAGCGTAGAACGTGAAATATTAAGTGTGGGAGGAAATTACAAGAATATGGACTTTTAACCATAAACTACAGAAACCATAAACTACAGAAACCATGTGCAACGCTTGCTACATAAACCTCCTTATCACGCCGCCGCCGGTTGCGAGTAGTACTCAAATGTTTGGAAAAAAAATAAAGACTTATATTTATTGTGATTATTATTTGTTTCATTTACTCTTCGCCAAACTATGCTTTAGTACTTAGCTATAGATTATAAATGATAAAGAAAATTTTCACCTCACCAGTCTCCTGTCTTTGAAAATCCTCATTTAGTTCGATTTAAATAAATATTATTATTATTATACGATAACATTGATCTTCTTTTTAAACATAAATATAGCAATAGATATAAACCATGCCAAATCCATCCACTATTCCGAATGCAGTGATCCAGCGCAAACCATGTCCCATCTAATGAAGTGTCCAAATTGATACCAAAACTTCTAAGGACCTAAAACCGGCAAATTGTATACGTACGGTTTCATCTAATTAAATACCAGCTTTTGCTCACGACTTCGTACGAGCATATCCCGTTTTTTTCCCGTTCCCGTAGGAATTTCCCGTTCCTGTATAGCCTATAGCCTTCCTCATGAAGGTGGCTATCCTATACAAAAATCATTTTCCAAATCCGACTGGGATTTCCAGAGATTAGTGCGTGCAAACAAACAAACAAATAAACATACAAACAAACTCTTCAGCTTTATTATATTTGTATAGATTACAGTTTGGATGTACTCGTATATATTTACAATTCAGTGTATAACAGAACTAAAGCCATTCTCTTTAGCACCGCCAATCCTGTGCTTGTAACGTAAAACACAAGATGGCGCCTTTTGATTCATACCCAAACGACATTTTCTGCTCTTCAATACATCATTTATTATGATAATTTCATGCGAAATTTGTGCTGATGTTTTATCAAAGTGCACATTAAAACTTTTCAAAATACCATCATAAAATAAACATACGCCACCGTATCAACATAGTGTGGGTGATATACGGGAGTGCATTTTGCATGTAATCGCCGCAATTGGTTTGGTTGGACCTTCTTACTATACCAGCTGAAATTTTAATGGTTGTTTTCCCGCAGCAGAATGAGTTTGTATACAATCGATTTATGAAAAATAATAACGTTGAAATCAAGAAATGGTAGAAAAACAATTGTGATAAAAAAAGTAATATGAGCTTATTTTGCTCCAAACATTTATGAATCGCTTTTCACTTTGTCGGCTCGCCGCTGCTTTACCAGTAGTACCTACGTCTAGTGAGTTACTATTTTTTTAATTATTTGAAAAAAAAAAACATTTTTTAAGTTTAACTTTTTGTTTCGATAGTACTACTGATGGGCTTGATGGCTAATCGTTCTGCCGCGGGAAAATGACCATTAATAGTCCAGCGTGTATATAACCTTCTTACTATTTATATATGTACGAACGATATTAGGAGGAGACGAAAAAAAATAAATCGTGAAACTCCTCCAGCTAAAATAATCCAATTGTGTCTCACGTGGGATAGTTTAATGCTGTAGATAAACAAATCTTTAAAACGTATTTATTTCAACAATTACCGATACCTATGATTTTGCGCACAAGTTATTTGTATTTTCTGTGCCCCGATAGCAGATAATTTTTTCGTCAAATACATAAATGCTTGTTCGGGGCAATATTTTTTTGGTGGCAGCAATGTGTCTCAGTAACGTCTCAAACTGAAATTCGATCCCGTATATCCCGTACAGCTAAATAACGTACATTTGGCCGCTTTTCATCGTGTTTTTAGAACAAGTACATTTTAACTTGCCCCGCCGCTGCGGCTTAGCATAGCCATAACTACGGCACAGCCAGGATTCTCCTTTTATTAAATTAATAAGGTTGTATAAAGGAATAGACTGGCAACACCGTGGAACGTTTACCTACAATGTTTTATGTTTATTACGAGAGATAGGGTTTATTAACTGGTTTTTATGTTGTGGGAAAAATCTGATAGAGACGTGGTTATGTTTTTCTGCTCCAAGTTAGAATACACGTCCTTTAAGAGTGTTTGAAATGTGGTGGGCTTCTGAGTCAAGCTATATTTTATACAATGTTTAGATAACAAAAAATATTCCTTTAGCCAAAAATGGTACGCGGTAAAAAAGACCTGCTCGTTTGAAAAAAAGTGCACAAAGCACTCATATCCTAATACACAAACCATCGTGGTCACTGTAAGTAGTTAGTGTGCAATTTGCGAGTTATTTTAATGTTAATTCAGTGCCGGCAGAAGCCAGCCCGACCACAGGCTATAAATTCACCGTGTCACCGCTTTGCTTGCAAATAAACTGTTGCTATTATTGAACACCCTGTACTTTATAAATCTGTTATTAGTCTCCCGTTAAATGGATGTAGTTAGGATGGAAGGTATTGTCGACGTGTCGTCATTAATCAGCTTTTAATTCCTGTTAAATGTGGCTTAATTTAAAGGTTGATAAAGTGACCCTCATAGTTGGGGATACTACTAAGGAAATGTAAGTTGGATCAATCCGAACCAATGGGCCCCGCAATTTTTAACTGAAGTCCGCAACACAGAAAATTTCACGACGGACATAAAGGTACGTAAAACAAAGGCGATCCATCATACAAGAACAAGGACACTCAAAAGTAGACAGAACTAGAATCGACGTAGAGGGACTCCTTCAATGCAAATACCAGGCAAACATATTCCTCAGAAGCCTTTCCACAAAAACAGAGATATATGAGCTGAATAGAACAACCAAAGTATGAACACGTACAATAATAAAGTTCTGCATCAAACGGAACCGAACGCTGGCGAATAAACAATAAATTGGCCACTAGTCAAAAACTTAATAGCGAAACTGCGATTTAAACTTCCATCTGCAGGGATTATATCCAGGGTATTGGGTTTAAATCGAATTTAGATGCTTCTTAGACGCAGTTTCGAGGAAGATACGACTTAATAGCTATAACTTGGGAATTTTATTGGCGCTTACGTAAGACTAACTTTTATTTATGGTGTCCTGGTACATTGATTGCTTGGATTTTATAATGCCTGTTAAATAAAGGTCTACTACCTACTGGCAAATTAAGATAACCTGGTTTTAAAGCTTGACCTCTCAATGACTTGGGTGAAGAGTTTTACTAGGAAAATTATGTTGTATCACCTTCATTTTATTTATAGGCCCCTGGAACCTGGTTTCTGGTGAATAAATATGTCCATTATTACATGACAGCAAAAGCATGTAAATAATCAAAACCAACCTCAATGTTACGGGTCCATTTTTTCTAAATTAAATAAAACAAGCGACAGGTGACATTACAGTGTTGCCATACGTAATGCTCGGTGTGGCCCCGTCAGAGTCACAAATAATACGCTAATGTACGACTACGCCGCTCATTATGCCTAATAAACCCCATTTGCGATAAACATTTTAGGTGAAACAGACGGGGGACTGAAAAGTTGGCGACAGGTAACTTTTTATATTAGTGATAAATGAAGTTTAAGGTTATGTTAATTTTCTAGGTAAAGCGGTTTTATTGGGTGTTGCTATAGGGATATTATCTTCAATTTAATTACAATGTGTTTTCAATTAATGGATTTCGCGATTTGTAGAAAATTTGGCTTCTTCTTATAAAGTAGGTACTTACAAGACTTTAGCTCTGCATTAGATAATTATAATATTTCAACTAAACCATTGACAGCTGTTTTGAACTGACAAGGTCGGTCAGCCAGAAAGATGAAGCTCCATCCTTGCAACCAAGATTTTGGTCTTTGGTCTCATGGATAAAAGTAAAACCATAACTGGCGAAATAAAGGTGTACCTAATATACATCTCCGCTGAATACAAGCCTGTTGTTACGTTATTGTATACACACGTTAAAGCGAGACTTTCCCAAAGCTCAAAAACAAAATACGAAAAAGTTGCCCATGAAATTAAGGCCAACTTTTTTGTGTCCTAGTCTGCAAAGTTAACGAGAGTCAAGTTTCGAGTTTAAAACATTACACCCCCTCGCTCCGGTTGGTTTAATGGAGCCACGAGCCCCCTCTGGCCCCCAGCCACCCTGAGCTATGACAACGTAAATAAACGCTAAAAGCCTCCTGTAATTTTTTGTTTAAGTTTCACATCATTATGTAGACCTATATAAATTGAACTAATTAGCTATCATTACGAGGAATAATTTGAAGTAATGTCGTTTGTGTGCCGGTTTTATTTTGTAAGGAATTTGAACTGACTGATGTGGTTTTGTAAAGCTGTACAATTTTTCATGATGGTCACAGGAAAGGCGTTTTATTTTTAAATAAAGTTTTTCCACAATCTAGGAATTTCTCCTGTATCGTGGGTACGTTTACAAACGTATAAACTCACATACACAAACAGCCAGACCCGGAAAAAAAACTATCTGTAGGCCATATAAATATTTGTTCCGTGCGGGGATCGAACCCGCGACACGCAGCGCAGCAGCCAATCGCTCAACCGTGTCGTCGGGTTTTTTTCAGTATAAATTATGAGTACATCAATCTGCCTTGCCTTTTCCTATGTTAGAGTCGGTTTTCTGTCTTACCAGATTCAGCTTAATACGATTTCTGAGGCATGAAGGAGTCATGAATGGTCACCCATCCACGGACAGACCTCGCTAAACGTAGCTTAACCTTGAAGATTTACCCGTGCGGCTGTTATTATCTACTCGACGAATTTATTCTTTAATTAAACCATGATTTTTTATCAAACCACCCCACACGTCCGACGCCCCCTAATCTGTCCAGACGTTTGTCTTAAATATGCATGAGGATAAAAAGCGGTGTGTATTATGAATGAGCTCGGTACAGTCGTCGCCATGTGAACTGCAGAGGTCGCGTGCAACGACCCCACGAGCTCCTTGTTGTGGTTTATTTAGATGCCACACCCGACAGGCCATCGAAACAGCGACTTGTACGAGCATATTGTATTGTGTTTAGGCTGAACTTGTACCAAGTACGTAGTAGCACCAATAGCGTGGGATGTTTCCAAGGAAGTTGGGTCGAAGACTTCAATTAGATGGTTGGGGGTTACAATTAGATGCGGAAGGGGATGTCTGGCGTTGGACAACGATAGACTGTATTGATTTTACCTAGAATCAGTTAGAAGAGCAGTTGCAAAGGAAGCCAGAATATGCTGTATGTGCAGGGCTGAGAACCCTGTTGTCACTAACTTGTAAGACTAAACTTCTTAATTGTCAAAGAGTTTATCAGATAACAGGACACGTGACCTGATCGAAAATTCGTAAGACGGAGGGAAAGTTCTGAAGTGTTAAATTTTTAATGTAATATAAACTGTCATGTTTGTGTTCGAGAGCGCAATATATGAATATTGTATTTTATCACATAAATGATAGTACTTTTAATTAAAGCAATTCGTGCGAAATAATTCCCAAACCATTCCAAAATATCAAAAATGCACAACGTTAATGTTCAAGTTTTCACTTCTGCCGGCACTCCCGGAGTGCAACCCGTTGTTTTTTTTATGGGCCTCAGTTGATATAAAGGATCTATTATTATAATAAGCAGCATGAAATTTAAGAGACGGTGTCAGTTTTTCTTTCCGCTGCCTTTGTAACCACACCAAGCAACTTCTTCTCTACGATATCTCATTTTATTACGCTATTATTATCAAATTGCATTGCTATAGTACTTCGTCTCGACAAGACCTTAAAAAGGGTTGATATTGTCTTTAAATAAAACTAAAAAGTCCAATACTAGGGCCAGAGTGATGTTTTGAGAAAATTGCATCGTATTTGAAATGTTATTGTGAGATACAACGATTGCTCTTTGTATTGTGTTATTGTTTAACCAGCATGTTGTATTTGTATTGTTTTAGTTATTAATTGTTAAATTTTCTAAGGATGCTGGGTTCTAGAGTTAGAAGAAATATACTGCCTTGTTGGTCTATTTACCAACAAACCGTGAAGTTGTCTTCTGCGTTGTGCTGAACATTGATCCTGGGATTAGATTCCCAGCTTGGGTAAAGTGTTATTGGATTATTCCCTCTGGAATTTATTATTATCAGCCGGAAGTCTGGATGTGTACCCAGTGGATGGTAATAGACTCGCTCCCTATTGCGTGAGACTCAAACATAAATAAAATATGTGGGTATACTCGCCCGTGTGAGTGCACCTCTGCTTAACTCTTCGGGAACCAGATGCGTGATGTGATCTAAATGATGTAATATCACGAAAAAAGTATGCTGAAAAAGACAGAAAAAAAATGTTTATTCCTCTCAAATAGACGCACATTTCAGTTCAAAGACCTTGGAACTTTACAGTTAAATTTAGTTCCGTAAACGTTGTTATGTACTTTTTAATTAGCAATAATACGCATGAGGAACCAACGTAATTAATATCTCTATCGCGCTATTAAAATACAAATTACAATATTTTATTAAATTGCCAAAAGGACACGGTGAAATAGGTATCCATAATAAATTAAATATAGAACTTAGCAGAATAAAAGAAAATGTTGTACACAAAAATTCCATATTTATACATGATTTACATCATCACTATGCTCTTTTTAATTCATGTTTTCCTGGCAGTCTGGGAAAAGTTTAATGAGTTAATTTGGAGTAGACCTCCAGTAATCATATACTGGCCGCCAGTGGGTGATAATATACAGTGTTATAGTGAAATTGGCAATGATGTTTTGAAATCAGTGGAAGACCCTGATTTTTCTCCGAAAACTAAATCGATATTCTTCCATGAGACGTCTTGTCGAGGCGGGATAGACTCGCGACAAGCCTGTGCCGTCGAGTCTGCTGCCCGGGTTCATCCAGATTGGGAAGTTTATCTGCTGTTCACTTCACCGGTCAGTGAGGCCATGCTGAAGAGGAGCTGTCTCGTGAAACTCCTTCAGTATCCTAACATTAAGTTTGCAAGGATACATGTGTACAGCTACGCCAGGAACACACCAGTCTATCGAATAGTTGGCGAGAAACTGTGGAAGAGCAAAAAGCCCGTCCAGCAAACTTTGGACATCATGAAGATGTTGACTTTAAACAGGTGGGGAGGAGTCAGCTTAGACCTGGATGTACTGGTGATGAAGAAATTCGATTTTCTACCCGACAATTGGATTGCGAAAGAGTCCGCTTATCTTTTAGCCTCTGGAGTTATGAGGTTCTCTAAGGATGAGATTGGACGGAATCTAACCAGAAAAGTTCTCTGGTGAGCTTCATATTTTCTGCTCATTCATAGTCACATAGATAGTAACAGTTACGCTCTGCGAGGTCGATTCCTGGATGGGTAGACAACCATTTCATATCGAGACTCCTCTGTATATTGCAAGCAGGTTATGCCGTTGGTCACAGCTATAATTCGTAGGTTAGATCTTTAACTAGTCGGAAGCCAGAAAAACTGACTCCGGTCTTGCTGTCGTGTTACCCATTTACCGGGTGGTGGAGGTCAGAAAGGTAGTGGCTCCATATAAAATATTCGTACTCAACTGCAACCGGTTAAACTGGAAGACTCACATTTATTTGTAACTAATGGTGATTTTTAGGGTTCCGTAGTCAACAAGGACTTCACTTTTTTTTTAACTTTTTAATTATTTTTTATTTTATTTATATGTCTACTGCGCGTTCGAGCGTATGGTACCCGTGGGCTGCAGCTGGAAATCAGCGTTAGGTGGTAATAACTACTGTTGCCACCTAACATTATGCTGAGCTGAGGCCCTTTTGGCACAATATTGCTATATGTACTTAAGTTTTGATATTTTCTATTTGTAAGGTGATTTTTTTTATTTTATATATATTTTTTTATTATTATTTTATTATTGTGCCAATAAATGCAATTTTCTTTCTTTCTACTTCTTCTTTCAAGGAAACCTTATAGTTTCGCCATGTCTGTCTGTCTGTTTGTTCGTCCGCGGATTAGCTCGGAGACACTTAGCGTGGCGATGATTTTTTTAATCATCTACCCCATGGTATGGGGTGTCCTTGGATAGGTCGTTTAAAAATATTGCCGGTTTGCCGCAACGATTTTTCCATCCAAGGATCCGTTTGCAAAATATTAAGCTTTAAACTGCCAATTTTTGTTAGAGTCAATTGTCCCCCTCTCTGCCAGCTAAACGGTTGTTTTTGGAGACGTGAAACAATTCATAGTAGAAACATATATAAAGAATTTAAAAGGAACCTAGACTTAACGAGTTAATGTGTAATAGTCAATCAACTTATAAAATGGAACTGGGTTAGTAATAAAATCCTAATAATTCCATAGAAAATGACTTAAACCAAGTGCATTTGTGACTTTGTAATGTAATAATAGTTAAGTACTTTTTACTATTTTTCTGGCGTAGTTTAGAAGACGGGTAACTACGGAACTCTACACTGTGCGTGGTTTGACACGCACTTGGCCGGTTTTATATTATCTTGACGATCTCTTTGGTTTAATATAGCGAATGCATCCTAGTCAGAAGCTATCTTTTTCCGTAGATAGGCACCGGGAACCATGCATTTTTCTAAGATAACAAATCCCAGCAATAATTTATCCTCCTATCCATGAAACATTCTTTGACACACTGACAAACCAACAAATTTTCGTGTTCCTGATGTTAGTTGAGATTAAAATAAATAACATAAAAAGCCAATTTATTCCTTGCATTACATAGTACAACGTTTACTTAATTTCTTGTAGGGTTATGTTAGTGGGTTAGTTCGTTGTATTAAATGTATTTGTAACGCATCCGTGTTCCTTCTAAGCCCTTTGTGTTCCAGGGCCGCGGTGACTCTTTCAAACAAATTCCACAACATTGGTCTGCCTCTGCTTCTTTTCCCTTGTGTGCCCTTCCAAATGGTTGCTCTTAGGATCCATCGTTGGTCTTCAAGCCTCACAAGGTGGCCTGCCCACTTCCATTATAGCTTTTGTGCATTGGTCAACGCTATATCCTAGGATAGATCTTATTTTTGTGTGTCGTATTTTATCTATTTTCCTTACCATGCATGCTTCGCTCCATTCCTCGTTGGCAGGTGGGGATTTTGTTCTTAGCTTTGGCAGTAAATTTCCACGTCTGGCATATATACGTCATACACGGTATGAGACTCGAGTTCATGATTCTAGTTTTCAGACTAAGCTAGTTACTCCCAGTATTTGTTCCGTTATTAGTTTAGATTATGCTTGTCTAATTCTAGGCAAATAGCTTCGACATACAATGCTGGTGGCTGGTCTGGTTATGGGGCCTCAGCAATAGAAAAAGTGTTGCTAAGAAAATGCAAGCAAGTCATTAAGAGGACCGGAGACTGTCAAGGTGAGGAATAATTCCTGCTTCAGGCTTCTCAAGTATCCTGATACAAAACGATGTATTGTTAGAATGATTGATTAACAAATTACACAATGATGAATCGTTCTAGTTGGCTTTCGATCTGTGAAATGAGTGACGCAATCGGAACAGTACTTTTAAAAATTCAACTTAAAAAAAAACTATAAAGATGGTTGACGTGTAATAATTTTTTATTTTATCATAGTAAAAAAAAAATACGAAGATAAAACGCATCAAAGGAGTAGGGGGGCTTGTAACGTCACTCACACACGAGTTTTCAACGCACTGTATCGTTTTCATATATCGTTTACGTGACAAAAAAAAATACGTGTTCATAATTTTTTGGGAATCTATCTGACGGACTAATTATTTTTTTTTGTCAAATACCCTGTTGTGTTAATCTTTTACAAAGGATTCATAGTGGTATCTATACCGCCCTTACAAAGAAAAAAAAAAACCTGACGTCACACAAATTCTACAGCGCTATCAAAGTACCCCGCGCAGTAGTTGGAATATAGGGTATTCAGATCACAAATCGTGATCTGAATAACCCTATATTCCACAGTTAAACCATTCGAGTATCAGATTATTCCTCTGTAACCCCATAATATACTTAATTATTCAAAATTTTCGTTCAGTTTATACCTCTGTTTTTCAATCCAAGCCACTTGTAACCATTCTTTCTTCGTCAAGTCATAAAATGGTCTACTAATAACATTTATAGTTTTCTATTCAAACATATTTTTTTTTTTTAATTAAAGTCCTGTATAGTAGTCGCATACTCATCAGTAGCATCTGTTCGAGTGTGTAAATAAACAGAGCAGTTCAATATGAACTGCTGATTATAAGAAGCGGTTCAGTATGATCAGCTCATTATAACAAGCTGTTCAGTATGAACTGCTCATTACCTTTAACAAGCTGTTCAGTATGAACTGCTCATTACCTTTAACAAGCTGTTCAGTATGAACTGCTCATTATAACAAGCTGTTTTTGCTTTCGATGTCGAACTATAATATGTGGTTGGCAGGTGGTTAACTATATTAATATTTTTAGTGTTAAAGAAATAAAACTCGCAAGTAGGTCAAGTTTAAATATTTATTTCTATATTATTCAAATATTGTTTTATAAGCAATGATACATTTCTTACATTACTATTACTTACATTTTCACTAACCTAAATAATAGAATATGTGTAAGTAAGTTTGTAGGTTTAACATTCTATAATCATTTATTCGTAAAACTAAGATCGTTCTTATTTTATCTTACTGACAAAACACTTGATTTTCTTTACACCATTTATTTAAGCAAAACACATTTTTTAAGGCACATATATTGGTATGATACATACAACTTATAATGTCAGATGAATCTGAATAATTGTTATATAATGTCAACAAACTCGGGCAGTTCTTACTTTCTAAATTGTATACATTATTAATTCGGAATATATCTTTTATCCATAACACTTTTTCGTTTCCTTTCGTAAATATAGATTTATTTTTTAAAAAATCCCCAAAGATTACTTGATAATTAAAATATGGTACAAAGCCTTCGTTCCAGTTTATTCCTCTGTTTTTTTCAATCCAAGCCACTTGTAACCGTTCTTTCCTCGTCAAGTCATAAAATGGTCGTGGTGGTTTTATCAACAGTACTTGTACGTGTCCTTTGTACATTATTGCTATTTCTTTTGGAATAAACTCATTTTCTTCACTCTTAAACCCTTGAACATCTACGATGACATTCATGATAGTTTTCTCACAATATTACTCAACGGCTTGTATTCGAACAGTCGATCGTTTATTATTAAACAATAGGCAGATGTATTATTTTGAATATCTTCAGAGCATTCAATTTCTAATCGCACGTCAACTGGTCCAGTTTTAAGTGAATCGTTTTGTCTTGAACAGTCAATCACAAAAAGTGGAGCAATTTCTTTAAATTGGTCTAAGCTAAGCAATGGATCAATGCCTAAGTTGTAATACGACTGACGAAAATTAGCATACATTTCATATAATATACTGTATTTACCTTCATCAAATTTCAGATTAAGTGAGTCATACGGATAGTATTGAGAATTCAAATATAATTTAATATTGCTTACATTGCAGTGATCAAATATAGAAGAACTTCTAGTTTTATTATTTTTTCGAGCTGTTTGCAAACCAAATATTACAAACCTCGGTTTTTCTAGCTGGGAAGTTGTCTTTACTGACCAGGAATGTTTTGTTGTTCTTGGAAGTAATGGATATTCATACAAATCCCAATTTCTAAATGCTATCTGTATAGAACGATCTCTCTCCAAGCTTTTGAGCAATAACAATTTATTACGATCAGAAACTTTAATATGCGGCACACGCCATTGTATTTTTTGTATATCTATTTCTACGTTATCATTTTTGTCTATAAGCACACAGTTCAATGCTGAGCTGCTTCGTTGTAAAATAAGTTCATGTTTACAATTGATTATTATTTTGTTGTAATCTTCTGCAAATCCCAGTATTCTGTTCAATGGCACGATAACACTAAAATATTCGTTTCTTAATTTCGTACCACCTAAGTTCCATCCCCAGACTGCTGCAGCTTTACTTTCACCTTCATTCATTGAGATATACGATTTTAAGGTGGTTGTAATACCAACATTTTTAATCCGATCGATTTCAACACCATTTATTTCGTATCTAATATCTTGAAACAAATATGAAATGGGATTATTTATAAAATCAACATCTTTTTTTACTAATTTTCCCGCTGCATCTTTAGTTGACACATTTACATATCCTTCTATGTAAATGGAACTACCTGACGGCAATACATATAAATCTTGCTGTTGTATGGGTATTCTAATTTCATCATTTTCTTTAAAGCTATTATTGTATGGATTGTAACTGTGGATCTCATAACCCTCAATAGAGGTATCATATTGTGGTAAATCTGTAATTTGAAGCATATTATATTTTAAAACCGATATCTTGAAGAAATCTTTTGTTTTCCTTTGAAACTTTATTAATTCTCACTGCACTGACACGTCTCACTTCTTTGGATATTGGCAGTCTTATGTTATATTTCCCTCTCTCATTAGGAGTTTTATTAAGAACAAGCATGATGTTGGTATGAATAAAACGAAGGAGGTTACTTTAAATAGGTAATAAAAAATCCTTTTTCAACACTAGTGACTTTTATCACCAACAACGAAAGAATGTATGCGTATGAACTAGCAATGTCATTTATATTTTTATAGTTTAACGAAATTTGGAGACGTAAGAAATAAAAATCACTCACTTAATTAATAAATTCCTTTATTACTTTTCCAAAATAATTTAAGAAATTTTAAACATAAGTGTCCACAATTATACAAGTGATCATGTTGTACATTTTCATAATTGTACTGAATATTTTTTCCTAAATATTTTATTAATTCTTTAGGTGGTTTTAAGTTACCATAACTGTCAAAGTATTCAATGTGATCGTATATTTTGGTATAGGCTACCCAATGAGTGCCAGAGTTTTGAGAAATATCAAGATTAATCACTCCACATTCTAATGGTAATGGGTTACCTGGTAATTCATCTCTCATAAATACACCTCGAAAGAATGGGATACTATTTGAATGCTTCAATATATCAATATTAGTTAAAGCTCTATTGGGTAGCCGACCATTTAGTTTTTTTTCTTTGTAACAAAAATTCCTAAACCTTCTTTGTAAGGCTTAAGATGTAATCCTTTTCCAATAATTAAAGCTTCTATTTGCTTGTTGTGACGTTCCGATTCAAGCAACTGTTTCTTAGCTGTTTTATATGAATTAATAGCTTTCGCAATCCCAGCAGCACCCCCAGCCAAACTTCCAGCGGCAGATAAACCAGCAAATATTGGTACTAAAGGAAGAAATCCTCCAGTTTTAGGTACTGGTATAATTCTGGGTAATTTTATGGGTAAATCAGATGCAAATTCATGAGCTGCAGCGCAGGCTAATTCCATTAACGCTTTCTTACAGGTGGGTTTTAGTTTCTTGATGTGTTTTTTGGTATGTGATACAATATTTTTAAGGGTTTTTCTAAACCCCGCTCCAGATCTTACTTTATCCATTTTGAAAGATGATAAACCAGCCATTTCTTTATTGCTTGTACATAGTCCTCGTGCTTTTTTCATTGTTATTATATTTTTTAATTATTTTACATAAACCTGAATTATAAAGTATGTCTTTATTGCATTAAGAATAAAGTGGAAGTGAATAGATAATTGTTTGTAAAATGCTTAAATATTGTTCAGGAGTTATAATACATTTGATTTATCAATCCAGCTATTTTCACTGGTCGGCAGCCCCAACCATTTAACATATACTCGCTTTCCTTCTCGTTTCAAAACTTTTTCAACGAGGTGTATGTCGGGATGATTGGTTTTCTGAAGTTCTTGTGCATAAAATGCGCCTAGTATTGGTCGACATCTACCATCTTCTATTAAATAAGTTGTTGGATTTGTTCCTTGAATTTTTGTTATTTTAAATATTTCAGTGGACCAGTTGGGATAATAACCTTTATCAAAACATCCTTTATATTTACTTACTCTCACAAAATCTCCTACACTAAATTTCTTACATTTCACTTTTTTTCGAGACTGAGCTGCGTCTAAGTATCTTTGAAGTATATTTGTTTTATTCCTTTGATTTATTGAAGCAGGTGACTGACCGACAGTTCTATGAACATCATTGTTGTACTCATGTAACTTTTTTTCTAACATACCGTTAAACCATTTATAATTTCCATTCAAACTAAATTCCTTGTATAGTTTATTCTTTAACGTTCTTATTAATCTTTCAACAATTGAGGCCTTTTTAGTAGAATAAGTAGAATAATGATTAATTTTATACTTATTAACAACACTTTTAAATTGATCATTGTAAAACTCTTTCCCAAGATCGGTTTGCAAATTTTTTGGAACTCGTCCTGTTTCTATTACCGTTTTAAACGCCTCTGATACCTGTTGCTTATTTTTTTGTTTAAGTGGAATCGCCCAAGCATATTTTGAAAAAGTGTCTATAATCACCAGTATGTATTTATAACCTGCATTCACTTTTGATATTGCTTGCATATCCATCAAATCTGCTTGCCAAAGGTCATCTATATCTTTAAGTATTACACTTCTTCTTGGGAAATTAACTCTAGCGTTTTTATGGATTTCATTTATGACGTCTATTTTGCTCATAATGCTTGCTTAACTTCCCTGCTATTTCTTTTAAATCAATGGTCTTTTCAATGTTATTTAATCTGCTATTTAAACCACTAATTAATTTGTTCAATTGTTCTATTTTAATTAATATTTCAACTTTGTATTTATTAATATCTTTGCAGCATTCAGTTTCGGTTGATTTGTCTAAGATCTCAATATGCTCAGAGCTTATTTCATTAAAAGACAGCGACGTTTGTTTTGTATGAACCTTCATGGTTCAGACTCTCTTAATAACTAAATATAAAATTAGATACAATGCTTTTTATTATTTTATTATACCGGCTTCTTTTAACTCTTCAACAATTGATATAATTTCATTGTCATGATTAGTATTACCAGCGTTTTTTGAAGCCATTAATAGTCTTAATCTATCGATTAATTCATTAGGGTCATCCCAATAAACATAATCTGTATTACTCTTATACTTTTTTTTCAATTTAGGTAAGTAGCCACCACTTTTTGACTTAATGACTTGTTCTGCATGTTGAATGTAATTTTGTTCAGAAAACAAAGGTTTTATGATTTGACGGTATTTCAAACCTTTATCACCTTTTAATTGGCCGTTTGGATTAAAGTCACGTTTGTGAGCATTTGTATTATGGAGCATATCTTTGTAAACAATTTTATCAGTTTCAGTTACCAGACTGAGGTCAGGTCTATTACGTAGTAAAAGTTCTTTAAGTCCAGGAGTTATTTCATAATGTTTGTCATTAACTGTGGCTATAATTGATTTTAGGGAATTGTTAACGTTGTTTGTAAAAGAAAATGATACTTTAGAGTTACCCATCATCAAATTTTTGTTTTCACTTCGAATCCCGAAAGGTACATTCATGTTATTATCATAGATTTCAATCATATCTTCTTTATTAAGTGACATAAATGTATCGTTCTCGCTATCATCACCTGTGCAGCTAAAGGATGCAGAACCATCATTTGAATGTTTCTCTATAAATCCTTTGAAATTTTCAAAATCTACGGGTGAGCTACATCTTCTCATTATATTATTATCACCTTCACTCGTATCCAATATAGTTCTATTCTTATCATTAACTTTAATTAAAGTCTCTAGAGGATCTGTTATTGGCTTAAAAAGCTTCTTAAATTTCAAATTATCGACATCTTCTGCATTTTGTATTGTTTTAATTTTATTTTTTATACTATCTACGGATTTTATCAATTGTTCTTTTATATTGACCTCCATAATGATTCCCGACAATATCCAACCGTTATTTACAGATTGTAGACTACGATTGATATTTTTTTTACAGTATTATGGTTTTTATTATGTTTGCTCAAAAGTTACGAATATGTCAAACCCCTGTCTATATCTACCTTCATTTAGAGAACAATCTTTATTTATCAATACAAAGTCAAACCGATCTTGCCATATAGTAGAGCAAAGTTTTTTAAATTGAAGCCACTCCATATCCGTATTTACATGTTCATTATAAATATGTTTTAAGTTTATGTCGTCTTGTTTAAAGATTAACAAAAGATTAACATTATCTCGTATTAGTTGTTTAGGTATTTTGGAATAGGTTTGTGATAAGTAAAAACAATCTATCTGTTTGTGTCTCCCCATTGCGAAGTAGTTACGAATATTTATTTGATTTTCACATGCGACATCGTCGAAAATCATTATTGAATTGGTTAAGGCGTCATTAGGATGTATAACTTCTTTATTATCATGGAAGATAAATAACTTTGCATTGGGTATGCACCGGATGACCTGTTTTAAAAAACAATATTTTGGCTGGAAAGCTGTCTTCGAGTATAAATAAATATGCTTGAATTTTACTCCATTTTCATGTAATAGTAAATTAAGCATTATATTAGTTTTTCCACAGTTAGATGGACCGCATATAATACATCTTATAGTGTTAGGTAAGAGTGTGCTATGTCTCACTTTTTGTGAATGATTTTCTAATTTTATATTATTTATTTTAAAAGTATGTGATTGCTTAACGAAATTCATTGTGAAATGTGAGGTAATAAGACATGCCCCGAGTATATATACTTCTTATTTTACTAAAAGGTGCTATGTTTTATTTTTAACTAATTCTTAACTTGTAAGTAAAGTATGAAGAATATTGTACTAAATCTTTAATTAGACAGTAGTGTCCGATAGAATTTTTTTCGATATAAAGTAAATTAAAATGATTTTTTCTTCTATTTTGCGTTGCATAAAGAGGTCCGGTCACAGTATTATTTTGTAGGCCATATATATTTAAACTGATGTTGGGATTATTTTTTTCTAACGTTTTAATATCATTAATCGTAGGAGGAAATGACATTCCCTCAATATTTAAAACAGAGGTATAATGGGGGTATGAACTTGTTCTGCATACATTAATTTTAGCTGGGTATAATCCAGCAACTATACTCCATAATAAACAACAATTATCTTTATTTTTAATATTTATACAACTTTTAGACTGCTTAATAGCTGACGGCAGTTGTATATAAGACCCACCTCTCATAGGGGAATACTTGTTTACATTAATTTCGAGATGACTCATAGAAACAAATGTCCAACCAGATTGACAGTGCTGGAACTCGGTTAATTTATTATTTAGTTTATTTATTACTTTGATTAATAATTCATTCAAATCAGTGTTCTTATAAATAATTTCATATTTGGTATTAAACGACTTTAATTGTTGTTCGTCTGATTTTGATAACATAAAATAGGCAAACAATTCGAAATTCAATTTTATGCAATTGTGTTCATTAAGTGACATTTTTATCAATTCTGTTATATTTATTAGATGATCACCCAGGAACGCCTCTAAACCGAGGTACTCGTCTTCCTGAGTGACATTCAATCTGTATGTCATTAATCTGTTTTTGAATGCTGTTGCAATAATATGAATATCTGTGAACTTGGTATTCAATAAACAGTTTGCTTTGTGTATATTCGTTCTCATATGATAGGAATACTGATTTTCTGGTATTTCAATTTTACATTTATGACAGGTTATTGACTTTCTAGGGCTCGGAGCGTTGATTCCTTGCAGACAGGTTTCGTTCCAGAGAGGAATTGTGCCGGAGACTAATTTGCGAAGCGTTTTTATAGGCCTAAAATCACGTCATTCAGTCCAAATTTGTAAAACTGCATACTTGCAAAAATTGTCAATTGCGTACACGAGCGTATTTATCGTAGCGGTTAAGGTTTTAAGTTTACAGCGTTTTATATAAGACAAATAAAAAAGCGATTTTGAATCTTGTGTAGGTACTCACTTAAATCAACAATAGGGGAAGCTCATACCTACTTACAATTATAAAAAATGTTTGTAGGTTGTTGTTTTTTTGCTGAATGTTTTCGACGTCGATGACGGCGACGGTACAAACGCTGCGGTTTGCACGCTCGCATGCAACTCCTAGACATGTGGAGAAGTGGAGATATGACGAGTCAGAATCTCATATTTCGGTATACAAGAATAATCTTGTTTTTATCTTATAATTTTGAACCTTATTACAAAAATCAAATAAATCTGAACAAGTATAAAATCAGTACAATCTCGAAAAAAATAATCACATCATCGCTAGCGTTTCTTCACCAATAATGTCGGTAAGTAAATTAGCGACACTTTTATTAAATTAATTATTTTTTCGCAATTTCTATGATAACTTACATAGAAATATAATTTTAGTTTTTATGAATAATGAAGTTGGGCTGCCGATATTAATAAGTAATCATAATTGTATATTAACTTATCTTATTCATTCTTATGTTTCAGGAATCCGAGCAACTTTTTATTTCAACCCCGTCATACTCACCGAATCCAGCACCACAACAATTACGTCAAAATGTGATGAACTATTTGGAAAGAGAGAGACCGTTTATATCGTACTCTCCAATTTCCCCACCATTGAATCAAAATCGGGAGAGAGAAACATCACCCCAGTTAGAAGAAAGGTTGAACAGCGCCAATACCACCAGGAAAACCGTCAATGATAAAAGACGAGGGAGCAAAATGATGTATTCGTATGTTAGAAAGTATGTAAAGGGCCCACACCGTAAAATAATACGTATTCAAATCTTTGAGGGTGAAGAACTCAATGGTTCTAAATTATGCACTTGTAAAGCTAAAATATGTGCTCAACATATTGTTGATAATATATTTACTGATGATATATACGACTGTGCTAAAGATATGATAAATAAAATTCAAAAGAAAATGTAGTTGCGTATGTACAATTTACATTAGACATAATGGTTGTAATGTATAAACTATGTATCATTCTAAATCAAATGTAATTAATTAGGTATTAATATAAACCTAGATAATAAACAGTTATAACGAATTTATGTATTTTAATTGACATTATAATACTACTTAGATATAAAATAGTAAGTAAAACCGAGCGTAGCAATAGTATGATAATTAGACACAGAACGCCAGCTTCCTAAAACGAGCGATACCTCACCTCACGCACACATAGATGTGGGACGCATGCACTTGCGCGAGTGGAGATTGTTCGTTGCGGCTGGCATGCATTGCTGAGATCCCTTTATGTACACATCAATGTGTGCGTGCGCCCGTTTGCGCACGCTGTAGGAGTTGTAACGTCCTGTACCTATTTACTTTGCGTCTATGTTGCTATTTTGTTTTGATCGGTCTCCTTATAAAGAATTACTTACATTGCAAAACTCATGATTAATGGTAAACTACTAACATACGATGACTTTGCCTGCCATATCTTCTCAATAAAATTTGTGGGACAAGGACAGTGAATAAACTTCAATGACAATTTACAATGGATGCGTTTACATATGGGATGAGCATTAAAGCCCGAGTTACTTATAAATAGCTTACAATCAGTTAAGACGACATTGCATTCTTACAATTCGTAGTGTGAAGGTTCTCGCGAAAAAATATTAACATTACAATGTTTAATCCATTAAAATCTGATTTAGAAGGCATTCGTAAAATTATTTGCAAGAATGCTAACGGTGAAATTATATTTACTCAAGATATGCAGACTGACCTGAAAATACCGAATGTAAGCTCATCTAATCACAAGGATAGTGATACAAGCCAGACAAAAGAGTTATTTGACCTAGAGATGATTCAGTATCTTATAGTCAAGACTGAGGGCCATCATGAAGATGTTCGTACATTTGTTCGAGTTAGCGACATACAGACTGATCGTGGAAAATGTAATGCAAGCTCACCAAAACCTAGTGAAAGTAGTAAAACAGAAACAGCAGACACAGCTCTACCTGATTTAGAAGATGTTTTATGCTACCAGATTCAACCAGGAAATGAACTTTTTTTCTTTTAAACCGTTTTATCTTCACTGTAACAGTGTAACAGAAAGACAAAAAACCTGATGCCAGCTGTCAAAGATAGGCTAAATGTTGTGTAGTGCGTTCTGCAAATTGACCAAAACAATGTAAATATCCTCTAATAAATTATGTTCTACGATATTTATTGTTTCATTTACACAAAATACCTACCTCGATTTGGTCTGCATGATCTTAATATACTTCTTATACCAAAACTAGGACGCAATCTAGTATGTTATATAAACAAATAAGATTTGAGAACAAGAGCCATTTCACAACGAAGTGTGTGTTAATTCGAACACAATATAATTTTATCTACACAATAACTATACATGAAGCCTGCATTTTACACAGGTAACTAGATGCTACCCTATATAAGGTGTCGGAGGAACACATCTGTGCACATTCCACTCCAAACTCGTTGATGTCTGAATAGACTATTCCTACTGAATGATCCATTGATAGGTATGAAGTGACTGCTCTTTTCATTCTGAATAGACCATTCCTACTGAATGATCCATTGATTGATATGAAGTGACTGCTCTTTTCATTCACATGAAACTACTTTCAATGTATTTAGTCAAAGTCTCATTTCGAATAGTGAAATATAGGAATACTCGAATGGTTAAACTGTGGAATATAGGGTTTTTCAGATCACGATTTGTGATCTGAATACCCTATATTCCAACTACTCCGCGCGATTTGAACAGATTCAATTCAGATTTTGACAGCCCAAGATCAAACATTGCCTGCCAGGGTTGCGGAATTTGTCACCGCGGCCCTGGAACGCAGAGAGCTTTAGAAGGAACACGGATGGGTTTTAGTCAGTAAGAGTCTGACACGCCCCTCTGCTCCACTCTGAGCGGAATATGATGGATTCCCATCTTAAAAAATAAAAGATCAAACATTGGGCAATTGCAGATACAACAACCATCTGGTTGGAGAGTCCTACCTTTTCAATGGAGGTTGAGGGACTCTCCACCCTCTTTGCATACCTCAATAAATTAATTTCATTGTTTTTTCAGGAATCTCAATCTTCGGTGAAGAATTGTTCTACCCGATCGACCTACTAAACGCGCACCGGTTAGTGGATGAGGGACCTTGGCTTCTACCCCAAGTGAAACCGAAGCCTTACACGTACTGCTTGTGGAACGTTTTGACTGGCGACCTAAGAGTTCATCAGAAGTCAGCATTCGTTCAACTAGCGAAGAAAGTCTGCCCTTCCATCTACGCAACGTTTGGTAACGACTTTGGAGTTTAGTTCAGATCCCATCATCATTATTATCAATCGTGCCAATTATTATCAACCAGTAAAGCGTCGAGGCGGTGAAGTTCGACGAGTCCCGTAAGAACTATTGAACTGTCTTGGATACCGTAATAAAAGTTATCAGAAAAGTTACATTGGAATAAAAATAAAATACTAAAAATTTACTAAAGAATTAAAGTCAAAGTAAATACAATATAACTATATACTATCTTAAAACTATTTACATCTAATAAACCTAAATATGTACATATAAAAAACAAAGTACACTCAGGCGTCAAAGTATTCCTCCGCATCGCTGTCATCCGGAAACGTGCCCAGAAGACTGGCAGCATTGCCACGTTGAATGGCAATGCTAATTCTTTGAGCAAAGAACGAGCCAGCCCTCTGGTCACGCAAAGTGTCGATCAGTCGGCGAGATATGTCCTTGAAAAGGAGACATTGGAAGTGTGATAGATATAAAAAGAGACGGAAGAAAACTAGGCAACCAGGCACAGCTAGCTCTAAGACCAGTTGCCAAGCACCACGGGTTAAAATTCAGATTAAAATGAATGGGTCCTTAATAGGGAATGATTACATGCATTTTTTTATTTGCAAAATAAAATACTTATTCTCTTCTTCTTCTTCAGTCGGTCCCTCATTACTGAGGATCGTGGTCACTGGACCCTTTAAGCGGACAATCTGTCTCCATCGATTCCGGTCCAAAGTTGCCATCACCACCTGCTGGAATTTGCTTGAAGACATAGCTTCTTTAACTTGGTCCGACCATCGTGTTGGCGACCGGCCTCGTGCTCTCTTTCCTTCCGTATTGCCAACAATTACCAGCTTTTCAAGGCTGCTATCTCCCCGTCGCATTATGTGGCCAAAATAAGTTAATATACGCTGTAAGCAAACTGTAGACAATCGGGTCTTGATATTGAGTTGAGAAAGGACAGACACATTAGTGCGTTTGGCTGTCCATGGGATTCGGAGCATCCGCCTCCAGCACCACATTTCGAATGCGTCTATCCTCTGTCTTTCTCTTGCTCGGATTGTCCACGTCTCAACTCCATAGAGGAAAATCGGGAAAACCAGTGCTCTGACCAAAATACTTATTATATGACGTCAAATACTATGTCGCTTATAGGTACAGCTGCCACAGAAAACGGCATTTTGGCGAGAGGGACATATTTGTTTAAAATAGTTTTAACTCGTTTGTTTCGGTCAACATTGATTCTATTTTCACTGTCAGTATTATATGTACTTTTAATTTCTAGATAAACTGTTTACTAAGATAATAAATATTTTTTTCATGCAGATTTTCAACTATTAACATTGAATTCCATGAAATGAAATGTTTTGAAATACAATATTCTTATACTATAATCTACTGCTGAATCAAGGTCTTCAACCACCCACCATTCAAGTTGATCCTTGGTTCGATTGATCCACACGTTGGTTTTAATTTTTTCTAGTCAGAATAGCAAATCAATAATATCCTGGCACATGTAAGAGTTCACAAAATGCAAGGAAATAAACTAACACCTGCAGTGTTGTGGTCTGGGAGTAAAATTATCTAATTGGACTTGGACACTGGCCATTCATGTGTAGTACACAAACCATGAAGCCAAGAAATAGAGTAAAATCATTGGTAAGGGACGCGCCACTAGCTCAAATATAGAAACAATCAAACTATAGTTCAGTTCTATTCACTTATTTACTATCAAGCCTGATAAATTAGCCTCATGCAGCCCAGACATAAATCGTAAACAAGTCGTTTAAAGTTTAAATAAACCCCGCGTTTCTGCTGAAGATTCGAAAGTAAGCAATGTTGACTCCAATGAATTATTGCGCCAAGCGAAAACTTTAAGATAACAAGGAGTTGTCGAATAGATAGCTTCGTTATTGGTGTGGGAAATACTGTGTGCGCTGTTAAACTTTAGCAGTATGTTGTTTAGGCGTACTTTAAGTTTTGTGTGTAGCAAAATATTGTACTTTTTTGACTTCACTCAGTTAAATGTTTTAAATATTATACATCCAACAAAATCCCATCACTTCCCGTGGGTGTCGTAAGAGGCGACTAAGGGACTTACCAGATAATGGGCAGCAGCATTCTCTGCGCATTGCAACAGCTACACTGCGATCGCCAACCCACCTGCCAAGCGTGGCGATTATGACAAACCCCTTTGGGGGAGGCCTATGTCCAGCAGTGGACGTCTTTCGGCTAATGATGACATAATAAAATCTATGCTCTTGATCCATAATAGCACTTATTTCAAAATCGAGATCTACCAGGGTTTCAAAAAACCGCAGCAACAACATTCCGAATTCCCTTAATATTCAAAACAACAAAGCAACACGACAAACCAAGCCTTCCAATTAATTTGAATGCCATAAAATTCTTCCAAAAAAATATTTTTCAATTGAAAAACCTTTTCTGTATAATTCCATTGTCTCTCCGTCGTAAATAAGGCAGTTAGTTAAGTAAACAAACGAAATGCATGAATAACAATAAGATGAAGAAGATGAAAGCTGATTTCATTTAAACGCTGGGTGGGCCGAAAAGATAGAATCTGTGCTCTGCAAGGACGAGAATCATTCATAGGGATTTAAAGTCTAAAATTTTTAATCTCAAAACTTTAAAGCTATAGATGATAATGCCATTTGCTAACGACGTTTTTTAAAAACTAATAAATTATATTCTCAATTTACTTCGAAATTTTATTGTCAGCACTTCTGTGCACCTAGTACTCGTTATCTAATTTATTCCTGCCATTTTCTGCGTCCTCAGCTGTGACACGTTCGTGGAAGCACACATCTAATCTCAACTGGCGGTACATACCTCATTATAGCGTTAATTGCGCTTTAACTCTCTGACTAGCGCCAACGCTTCAAGATAACCAAGCTCTTTTACATCTATTTCCATTTTATTCTCTGATATACACTCGTTATCTCTGTTTACGCGGAGCTCTTCGACTACGTAAGTCCGTAAGGGTAACACTCCGTTGAAGCGGAGTGGAGTGGAGCGGTGAACGGAATGGAAAACTTCGACCGATAGCTTTCCACTTCCTGGTCCATTCCGCTTTAGTGGGCAGTCCCACTAATGGACCAGGAAGTGGAGGTGGAAACTAGATAATTGTTGATGAGCGATGATCTAGTTTTACATATTTCGACATCCGACTTAATGCAAAGTTTCGTACACTCACTTTCACAGGCAAACGCAATTTCGACCCAAAGAATTGGCTTAGAATTAAGATTTATGTGTCTCTTAATAGAAAACGGCGGCTTCCATATCTACCCTTTAAACGCGAACACAAATATCTAATCATCAAATGACTCCCATTTGATGATTAGTTATTTGTGTTCGAGTTAATTCTAAGCTAGTTCTTTGGGCCGACATTCTGTGAAATTATCAAATGACTCCTTCCGGTCTGAGCGGAGGAAAAGGGAGACTCTTACAGACTAAAACCCATCCGAGTTCCACCTAATGCCCTTTGCGTTCCTTTTCGAACCTTTAGCGACAGAAAAAGTATTAAGTACCGGGTAAAAACGAGGCAACCTCTGCCTCGTTTTAACCCGGTTTTTTTTTTAATAATTTTAATTTCATGGCGTCCACGACTTCGCCTTTATAGTTATAGTATAATTTTGCCCTTTTCACCCGCTTTAAGGATGAATTTTCACAAAATCCCTTCTTAGTGCTCACGTACATCATAAAAGGAAGCCTTGTGCAAAAATTAATGTTAAAATGAATGTTAACTGATTGACTGATATAACAACGCACAGCCGAAACTACTGGGACTCGCCCAGTAGTTTCGGCTGTGCGTTGTTATGTCAGTCAATCAGTTTCAATTTTAGATATGGCCGTGTTTATATAAGCCCGTTTTTGACCTCGATCTAGTCCGACGGAAAGCGATGCGTGAGAGCTAAGCGTGAGTGTTAAGAGTGAGCCTAGTACATGCTTGTTATTTGTTGCTTTGAACGCTGACGGGCTCTAGGCGTTAGAAAATGGAAACATAGACCTGTACGTTTACAGGTCCGCACCAATGGACAGGCGCCCTAACCCCGTGCTCGCTTCCATTTTGTTTTGCTTCATTTTAATGCTTCGTCCCGAGACCAGACGCGGTTTATTGACAGTTAGCGATGCCGGAACAAGATTCTTTATTATGATTGTACACAAAAATGTAATACTGTTGCGGGATGATTTGATTGGACGGCTTTATGGCTCTGGACTTATGAGATTTGTTCGTTATAATTGTGGTGTAAGGTTTTTGGGGAATTGGGTTTTAGATTTTTTCCGTCTTTTTTTTCGTTCTTTCTTTGTTCTAATTTTTTTTTTTACTTTAAAAGGAGGTGTGAATTTAAAAATTCAATCATCGTTTTATAGTTGTTTAACATTTTGTTTCACTACCTAAGTTCTCTTTAAATTACTTGGCAGATATTTTACAAACTCTCTTCGATTCTTTATTACACAGCGAATAGGATATATTGCGCAATGATAAGTAGTGTTCATGTACAAAGGCGAGCTTAACTGAAAGTTGAGTTTTCTGCCAGAAAAAGTATTTTTTACTAGCGGACGTCACGCGGTTTCACCCGCGTAGTTCCCGTTGCCGTGGGAATACGGGGATAAAATAGTCTATATTACTCGCCGATAATGTCTGGAAATTATCCATTGCTGAAAGAATTTTTCAAATCGGTCCAATAGTTTTTAAGTTTATCCTCTTTATAATATTAGTATAGATACAGATATATTTATGATATTTATTTTGTTGGTTATGTAAATAGTATCAACGAAATGTGATTAAATTTAACATGGAGAAAACCCTTTATTGAAGTTCCAAACTCACTTCAAAATATATAATTGTAATTTCATAGTTTTGCGTCGAGCACCTGTGTCGGCAAGTTTTTAGTTCACAGAATATTTTGCTCTAACTAGTAAACTTTGAGACGTCTCGGGAATTCGTACCTTTGGGACATATTAATTAGTTATTTTATGAAAATATTGCACGAGCTTAAATCATAATATTAATCACAGTTCATGAGTTCACAACGTATTTTACTCATACCCTTTAATCAATGTAATTTTAAACATGTATATCTGAATAATTTTACTAATTAAAATAGTAGTTATGAACTTTGAAGACCATGACTGTCTTATTTCTTTGATATGGCTTTGTTACTTAGGTTTGGCAAAGAGTTATTAGGATTGACACCAAGTTTCATTCATCATCATCATCCGAATGACGTCCACTGCTTTACATAGGCCGAAAAGGAGTTTTGCCATAATCGTCACGCTTGGCAGGCGGGTTGGCGATCGCAGTGTAGCTGTTGCAATGTATAGATGATGTCAATTTGCCAATTTTCATTACACTATTTTTTCAGTAACAGTTCCGAGTCCGGGTTTGTCCCCAGTTGATGGCAATGGCCCTTTTACATTGGTCTTAAACTACCTTACTGCCGAACTGTAGGTTTGTCTTCAGGGAATTCGAGTGTTACCTATTTAATGTTAGGTAACTGTCCATTTGACGATTTCATTTTAACGCTCGTGTAATTTTTAGTAAGTCCAACCCTAATTTAATCATCATCAGCATCATCACAGCCGAAAGACGTCCACTACTGACGACTGCTGGCGACTGACCACCAGAGAATGGTGTGAATGTTTACTACGACAGTATTCGCCATATTAGATAGGTAGGTCAGTAGGCAGATGGGTGTAAAACACCCACATCGACAGATTTGTTTTTAAACATTGGCCTTTTGGAATTAACTGGAAATAATATTCTCAGTAGTAACCAGTTAGTGAGAAATTTGTAATGGGAATACTCAATTACATTACACTTCTTTTTTTTTTTGGATGGGAAATCATCAAATGACTTCTTCCGCTCTGGTCCGCAGGCCCGGAAACAGGTTAGGCTAAACATTTTATTTTTCTTGTTTTTAGTTTTGCTTTTGTCTTCTTTTTGGAGGTGGGCGGCGGCGGGCGTTAATGACTGCGACACAGTTTTAAACTAATGCAGTTGTTATCGACCACGACAGTTTCTGCAAACTGAGTTTTCGATTCAATCGAATTTATTATTATTAAAAAATAAAATGAAAATTTCCAATCACATGTTCTACTAAAACACGAATTGTTTCATTATTTGTGTTTTATAATTTTGGAGCGAACGGGAAATTTTCGTATGTTATGCGAAAGTAATGCCCGTTGAGGTACCAGGTTGACATAAAAAGAGGAAGGCTTTCTATCGCCGGAAGACATGATTATTTTTGGAAAACGAAGTTCCTCCGTTCAAACTGTGAACCCTGAATATTTCTACCTATGAAACAACCATGCTGTACCTTTTAATTTGTATACTAGATTTACCAATTTATTTATAAATTGTTTGAATAAAGAGAAGCGTTTCTTTTAGTAAGTGAGGTGTATAATAACGATACTTAGGTGGATATAATTTGTGTGCCATATGATTTTTGCTAGGATCACAAAACGACGAGATAAATTATGAATTACGACGAAATCTCGAATAATCGGGATTTTGCTATTTCTAAAGTGTGCGTGGATGGCCAAATCCGAAACTATGAGGAATAGCGAAAACCACTCATGATTTTGATGAAAAACTACATCATTGGATTCTTGAAAAACCGGTAGGTATTCCTAAACAGGAATCGAACCAGTTACTTCAAAAACCGGTAGGTATTCCTAAACAGGAATCGAACCAGTTACTTCAAAAACCGGTCAAGTGCAAGTCTGACTCGCGCACGAGGGGTTCCGTACACATTATCTATAAAAAACGGCAAAAAAATCATGTCTGTTGTATGGGAGCCCCAATAAATATTTATTTTATTCTGTTTTTTAGTATTTGTTGTTATAGCGGCCACAGAAATACGTCATCTGTGAAAATTTCAACTGTCTTACTATCACGATTGATGAGATAGAGCCTGGTGAGAGACGGACAGACAGACAGACGTACGGAAAACGGAGTCATAGTATTTAATAGGAACCCGTTTTACCCTTTGGGTACGGAGACCTAAAAAAACACATCCTGTATAATTACACCATTCAAAAGTGTCGCTAATAACGATAAAATTCTGAAAAGCAATAAAACATGGCAAACTACAAATGGCAACTAGGAAAGCACAAATTTTTAACAAATTACTTTTCAAATTTCTGAATAAACCTACCTGCAAACCTTAGGTACGGTAAATAATATTTAAAAAAATCCAATGATGCAGGTTCAGATTCTTGGCTAACTAAAACTGCATTAGAGAATTTTGAAAAAAATATCAGTTGATGATTTTTTAGAAAATTCAAAATTGATTAAAAATTTAGCTTTTTCCTTTAGTTTGCCATGTATTGTTACTTCTCAGAATTTGATCCTTAGTAGCGACGCGATGTCTACTGGTATTCAGCTGAATCCGGTTTAAGTGGAGACTGACGCCAATATAGTTGGGGACAGGCTAGGCCCTCGGCAGATGACTAAGCGACGTCTAAACGTAACAACCATAAAGTAAGACTAAACTTACTACACATATTTTGGAATCTTTAACAAGTCTATCATATGGCCTAGTAACAGATTCCTGTGAATGCTACAGACTACAGGGAAATTTAAAGTACTGCTACATCACCTTATTAGAAGTTACTTGCCTTGAAACTAGTGAAAACGCGCATCAGTCACTTCTCGCTCACGTTAAAACGCAACATTAGTTACAGTGGCCTCGGGCAGCTTCGGGCGATATCGGCGACGATCGGCATCCCTCGGGGACAATTTGAGCCACTAGCTTTTAAGTTTCGCTCTACGTTTTGACTTCTACTTTAAGTGCCCGAAAGTGCAATCTATGTGGTGGGCTCCTTTTGGTACCGGTCAACTTCGAAATGTGGGTCGAACTTATGTATACTGTACAGCTCATACTAAATATTCATTGTCGATATTTTTAGAAAAGATTTGAACCCATTAATTTAATTTGTGTTTATTTATTTAAACTAAATGTACAATAGAGGTAGGTTCTGGAGGATATAATAATAAATTGAAACATCACAACTGAATTTCCTAAAGGCTTATTTAGGGGTTTGTCTTTACTTCACTCTCATTAAGCCACTAATGATAAATAGCTATGTTTGACACACTGATCCCAATACCGGTGGGCTACTATTTTTATATTTTTAAATAAGATAATAGCTATGTTACGAAAGCAGTTGAGTTTAATAATAAGATATAAAATATCAGCAGTCAATGTTTTTTTGCTGTATTTTTGACAGTTCAAAAACAAAAGCATAATTTCTACTCCTACATGATTTTTAAAGTTTAATCGCCACTTAAATTAAATTTAAATCTGTAAGACCTAACGGCAATTAAAGTTTCAAGATTAAACCTTAAGCTAAGTTGAGTATTTTAAAATTTTCCATTTTAAAACGGTGGCACGCGTTCGGAGTGGAATTCCATTAGAGTAAAAATTCCAATGGTGTCGTTTCAGCATGGCTTGTAAAGCAGAGGAGTCACTGTTCGCGAATGTGGTTGGAACTTTCAATAAAATGCTGATTAGCTGTTTGAGAACCTGTTAAAGTGAGAAGGTCCCAAAATACTGAAAAAGGATAAACTTCTCGTAAAAACACCAACATTATATAAGGATTTTAGGGTTAATTTTTTAATAGCCACACAGCTTTTGAACATTTCTTTTTTTGTCATCACTACATATTGTAAGCCATAGTCTCTCCGTCGTGTCTGTATGCAACGAACTTTTTTAAGTTCGTTGCATACAGACACGACGTGTAATGAACGGAAATTCATACAGTTTTCACCAATGGACGGAGTGGAATTCATACTTTTGTGTAAATTGGCTGAAATATGATGATGATTGGTTTTTTCTTTATCTATTGATAGGCACGCGTTAGACCACTATCTCACCTGATGGTAAGCGATGATGTGGTCGAAGATGGAGCACGCTTGTCGACGCTGTCGGAAAAAATCATGCTGACTAGGAGCTATCCTGCCATAGCGAAGCCGGCGCCCTAAAACCACTATTTGTATTCCAGTGTTAAAATTGATCGTACTGTAGAAAAACCTGTCAAAAAAAGAGCTACAATAAATAAATTCTGCAAGTGGATCTACAAAGCTTCAAATAAATATTCCAGAAAAAATAGACCAGTGAAAACGCAGCCTAAAAATCCACTCAATTAATATTCTTCTCATTAAAACTCACTGGTTCAGGAATTCGAATGACCTATGCATGACCTCTGAGACTTTATTGACGCGGATAACATGCCTAGCATAGTAATTTATATTCGCGATCTTTTTTTAAATACGAGAAGCTTTAGAGAAAGAAAAAACATTCGTTATTTTGTGTAAGTATAATAATCACTGTTTTTGTCGAGTATTTGACCAGGATTACATGAAAATAAATGATAAAATTGTAATGTAAGATGGTAACAACAAAAAACGTACGAGCTGCACACTTTCTCTGGTCAATAATCAGTCGACTACTAGACTAGGACTACCCGGCAATCATGAATTCCAGGAGTTAAAATAAAAACAACAAAAAGCGTAGCAAAGACTACGTAAAGCGTAGCACTAACCACTCCAGGCGTAGCAGACAACACCAAGCGTAGCAGCTACGTAGCACACCGACCTAATAACGCGAAGCAGACTAGATACTGCACAACCGTAGCTAAGGGATTTAAAAAAGCTAAAAAACATCTCTATCTAGAACACAAGAAAATAAAAAGTCCGATAGAGGGTTCTGTATAGAACATAACAGTAGTGATACAGTAGAATCGTGTACTTTTATGTGCGCACTTTAAACGTCGCTCGGGCGCAATTAGAAAATGGCTTTCTTACTCACTTTTTATATCTGAGGACTCCTAATCGAATATTATGTACATTCTTGTGTTTAATCTAGTTTTCTTGAAGACCTGAAATGGAAGGTAAAATGTTTTAAATTGGATTTGAAATGAAATGACTCAAGTTCGTTAAGGTAAAAGACATTAGCTTTAATGCTACCTACTTTATGCTGTCTTAGTACTTAGGTATTTGTGACAATAGCCTTTGAAATAATATCAATTTTAACCCTTCGGGGATATGTCATCATCGTTTTACGTGGTTTTTTTCAAAGGAAAAAGCTTCAATCTGATAATTTTAGCTAGACATATTTATCTACTCATTAATTAGATACGCTTTCTATTTAAAAGGGTCATCTCATCACTGTCGTATTGTCGTGTCGCGCCTATCTGCGAAAGCCACAACGATGCTTTGATCGCCATTTACGATTTGGCACTATTTTGTTCCAAACTAGCGCCAATATTGCTTAAATTATGTAAAGCATTGATATGATGTCAATCGACCTATAATTTCAGACGTACCGATTAATCAAGCCAAACTTTAAAAGTTAAAATAAATTAATTTTACGCCAAAGTATAAATTAAATTAATTTAAAACTTGACAAGACTTTCCTTCCGTTTTAAATGTGTTAATTACGTAATTGTATTGGGAATGATAATTATTTAAAAAAAATCTGCGATTGTACTTTAACATGAAATACGTGACTGTTTCACCTTAAGGGGTAAGTAGGGGTATTTTTCGCTGGTTGTTTGCAGGTCCAATGAAACAACATTATGTTGGCATGTATGGCGAAATTACAGGGCCTAATTCACTGTTGATTTCCCATCCCAAAAAAAAAGGGCCTATGTAGAGGTATGCGGTACAGAGAGTAAAGTCCCGCATACCTCCACTGAAAATGGGAGGATCCTCGAAACCAGACGGTTGTTGTGTCTGGTGGACAACTGCCCGATAGTTGATATTCGGACTGTTGTATGTATTCAAATCGCACGGAGAACTTTGCTTGCACGATGCAGGATTTCGTTGTTAGTTCGTCGCAGATGGCGCTGCGGTTCTTTTTGTTGCCGTACAAATTTCGCTTCTTAGTTTTTTCATATGGTGGCTGGCATTGATGCCGCTACATCTAGAACTATAGAATCTCCCGATAATTATTTGCCACATCCGGGAAAAACGCGTATTTGTCTCTCAAAATTGCATTTAACGAGTATTAATACATGTTTAATATTAGACAATAAGTTTAGTGATATTTAAAGCGATTTTCGACGAATTTCTACCAATTACAATCCAAAGTGTTTTAAAACTACCACCTTGACCTGACCTGCACTTATCTCCCAACTAATAGTACTAGGACCCCAGATAACCGTAGGTACATAAAAGTAAAACAAACATGTAAAACAAAACACAGATGATCTACATAAAGTCATTGGGGCACACATAAAACTTTACACGTGCAGATCACGTAGCGTTTTGAGCTCGGGTTTGAAGCAAGCCGGTGCTTGCAACCTCTATCTTTGGCACGTCGGGCCGTGATAACCTTCACACATGGGGGATTATGTTATGTAAAAATTGTAGGTAGAAGAGAGATGGGTGGGGATGTCTTCTGAAAGAGTCTGTTAAGACCAGGACCGAATTAACAGATGTAATTTTGGTGTACAATGCAGAATATTCTAATTGCACAAGACTAAAAAAATAAGAAAATAAATTAATCATCATCTGCCTAGCCTTTTCCCAACTATATTGGAGTCGGCTTCCAGACAAACCGGATTCAGCTGAATACCAGTATTTTCTGTAGAGCCTATCAAACCTTCACAACCCATTAACTGGATAACACGACACTTCTTGGCAGGACTGGAGACAGATTTTCTGGTTTCTGACAATCCGTAACGACTGCCAAA
The DNA here is from genome assembly GCA_905163435.1 of Mamestra brassicae. Lineage (NCBI taxonomy): Eukaryota > Metazoa > Arthropoda > Insecta > Lepidoptera > Noctuidae > Mamestra > Mamestra brassicae. The sequence continues at coordinate 18,199,155 of LR990997.1, read as the reverse complement.
AATCTACAAAATGAAAGCCGGGACCAACGGTTTAACGTGCTTTCCGAGGCACGGAGGAAACTCGGTATGTTAAGATGGTCACCCATCCACAGTCCGACCCCGGCAAGCGTTGCTAACCTTAAAGATCCATCCGTACGACTGTTATTCTTTAGCTAGGAGCTCTTCTAAATAAAATAAATTTATAACTAACAATAATAAACGCTTTCAATATAAAGTACCTGAGCGAAGCCAAAAGGCTGATTTCCCGTTCATGCTGCGATATTTAAAAAAAAAAATAACGCTAGTATTCTATAGAATCAAATGCTTTTCAATATTTATTGGTAATAGAAATGTGGGAGTAAATTGGATAGAGAGTGACACCGGATAGTTGTATTTCGCTAGAATGCATATTGCTGCAAAGTTTTAGATAGTCGACCGATACTCGCGGTCATCCCACTCTCCCGACTTCTCCTGTGATAATTTTTTATCAATTTTTCTAAATTATTGAAATATGGATTCTGCTTCGTAGGTCGCGAGTCATAAGTTCTGGTTTGAACTATAAGTAGAGCAGGTGTCCCCCTTCCAAAATTTCTCAGTGGCAACCCGGCTGACGGTCTACGCCCTATTGCATGGCGCAATAATATTGCTGGAATCGAATGACACCTAGACCATAATCATGCTCAGGCACTTAAGCATGGGATGACATCAAATGACTTCTTCCGCTATGGGTACAGCGGAAGGGCGTGTCAGACTCTCACTGACTAAAAATCCATCCGTGTTCCTTCTAAAGCCCTTTGCGTTCCAGGGCCGCGGTGACTCTTTCGAACAATTTTTGCAACCCTGGCAGGCTCTGGCCCTAGCGGGCCCCATCTCCTACGCTGACATCTCAGGCACTAAGGCAGTCAAAATAAAATATCCTCACGAAATACTAAACCATCAAGTCTAAATAAAAATGTGCCAAACTGACGCATAGACGCAATATCTACAACATTTACCATAATCTGCAACAGTTCACCGATACTAGGAGTCCAGGATTTATTCAGAGTCAATCTATTCCGGTCGCGTGCGGCGCCGCTACACATAAACATAACTGAAAAATACGGGAAACGTAGCAAACGTGCAGAGGAGATGGCTCAAGACTACTGATGTGCGAAGGTTTTACCTGTGAGGGTGGATATTTTGTGTTTATTTTATAGGGATAGCAGACATAACCCGAAGAGTTGGCAAACTGCGTCGAGGATGTTGCTCGCAGAATGAATGGTTGGAATGGAATGGAAAGGGCAGAAAACTGGCGGCTCGTACCGTGGACTGACGACTATTTCAAAGTCTTGGGGATTTTCTGGTTGCGAGCGGATCGGGAGTGGTTGTTGTGGTGATGGTGATGCTAAATGAGGCCTAAATATTTTGTGACAGAACTAGAACAATCAATCAAGTATCATAAAATGTCACAATTTACGATTCTAGAGACGCATTGGAGATTCTAGAGGCGATTTTTTTTCTAAACTTGCTTAATTATTACACCAGTTTTTTTTTTACGGTGGCTTTGGCAGAGGTATATGAGTTACTATAATGGGCTACTGCTGAGGAACTATTGGAAAACTCAGTAATATTTTTCCAGGATTTGATCCCTTGGACAATTTTCCCAATCAAGGAATTAACATGAAAACATTCCCTGCCGTACATAATACGAAAACCTACTGGAACAGAAATATCATTTACTTAGCACAACACTCTCAGAATCTAAACCACAAGTCTAGTTACAAACAGAACGGTCTCTTGCCGGCTCTAAACGTAGTTGTTTAAACGTTCCAGCGTTTCCAGCTGTATAGCCGTTGTATAGGAGGTACGTGAGCCCGGAACACTTCACGAGGCCATTGTTGCAGCTGAATAAATGTAGCCAAATATATGGAAGAGATGTGAGCCTTGGGTTTGAGGTGACATGGTTACAGTATGAAAGTATCTTTTGCTTATGTGCGCCTGGTAGTTCAAGGTGAAGAAATGGTATTCAAGGCAATTTTTAAGTTTTTTGGAAGAACAAAAGAAGATGAAGCTTTTATTTGTTAGTTAAAAGCCAACAAAATAATGTTGGTAAATAATCTCGTGAGAAAAGTTCTCGTTTAAGATTACCCCAGAACGATTAGACCACGGTCTGATTGTTCTGGGTTAATCTTAGGAGGTCATCTCTTAATTTTAGGAGGAAATTTTATTTTTAGAGAGTAGAATCAATTCATAGCATCTTTAAAAGAGTGATCAGTGAAGGGTGACCCAGTTACTACCAGAAACTTGCTTTGACCTTTGATCTTGTGATAATGAAGATAACTTGAATTTATTCCCAGAAATAGACTTCGTTCATTTTAGTTGTAAAATAATAAAAAACACTAAGTAAAATCAAGATGGGTTGGTGGTGGTGGACGTCATGGTAGTAATTAAGCTTTCGTTTCCATTCGCAGCCAGTAACTTCAAAACTAAAACACGAAAATGATCGATAAGTACCAGGACATCATAACATCCGTGCAGTTCGTGGTATAATTTGCTCATGATGACTTCGGTTGGTAGTGTCGAACGCGACGACACCGCGCGGCTCGGTTTTATTTCCGGCTGTCGGCAACACGACGCGCTACTGAAATAATGCGCGGTTAGTAATGAGCTCTTGTATTATACAAACGTATCATGGAAATAGTGTGGAACACCGAAGTAGCACAAAGTAATGGCCTATCAACATTAATTCGAACCCCTCTTTCAAATAGCATTTTACATCTCCGTCACCGAGCACTTTTCCACTGATATCTTAATAGTTCCTTCTGCTTCATAACACCCTGGTACATATAGTTTTATGTTCATCGTAAACCTGGCGAAAACTTTTTTATCTCTTCACTCGCACTTTTCTAAACATCAAGTTTTATGCGAAGTTGGGGATGTGTTCACAGAAAACTAAGCGAATGTTAACAAGTCGATAAAAGAAGTTTATATAACGATTATGAGAGTTTGTGACATATGGACTTCTTTGGAGGTTGTTTGAATAGCTTTGAAGTTCCATTTAAGGTAAGCTTAAATTACGTCGACTGTTATAAAGTCATATCAAATAAACGCATCACGTCATCAAGAATTTATCACTAAATGATTCCTGATGACCGCAAAGTTCCCTTATAAAAACAATCATAATGATCATTGCCAGAAACCATCAAACAGCTGTGAACGCACCTTATACCACCTTTACGCGTTAACGGCACAAAAATATAGGAAAAGGCACATAATGGAGGAAATGATATTGAATAATATATGATTAACGACAACCATAATAAGACCTTCCCTTCCCCTCTAACTGACAGAAAGATGGGACGAAGTTATGGGGACTTGATAGATCCTGGGAGGTCAAGGTAAATTGGTTTCAATATGGTCGCTTCCCGAGATACGTTTCAAGGCATCGCGGAGGTAACTTCACAAAACTTTGCTTTTATTTGTTTTCATCGCGTGTAGTTGTGTTTTCTGTTGTAATCTGATAAATTAATGACGTAAAATATTGTTTGTAAATGGTGGAAAATGACAGGGCTGCTTTTATTTTACGTCGATTTTACAACATCAGTGTAATTATTAGCACATGAGAATTACGGCTTTGTCTTCAAAATATCAATGTTTCTGTTATGCGATTGCTTGTTCGGAGTTAACAGATAGTGCTTTTAGATTCACCATCTCCTGATGTCCTGATGAGATACCTACCCTAATATGGAAAAATATTTAAGGTATATAAGAAAGTGTCTTGCAGATAGCGCTAAACCGGACGCTGTGAGAGACCTTTACTCTTCATTTATCTTGAAGAATTGACAATCCCAGAAAATATATATTTTTATGACGGCCAAGATTTCTCAAATCAGTGCGGAAAATCGTAATATTTTCCTTATATCTCTTTACAGCAACATTGTGTAGATACCAGGGTATAATAACGTGGTGGCTCTAAGTCGGCTTCATTTCCTGGTGGGCGGTGTCTTGATCTCCGGCCGCTGACACCGCACACACCCAGTATATATTGCGCTGGTTTACTCCTTTTGGAACCTAATGAAAATGCGTTTGTTTAAAAAAAATCTTACACTCGTTTTTTACAAAAAATACAACAACCTTACTGGAAAATATTTTTGAGCCGTTTGGGGTTGAAATACTGAGTGCTCATCGAGTTTTTCGCGAAATCAGCAAGCAGTTAGTCGACACTTCACGTGACCAGAGGGCTAGCCTTTTCTTAGGCCAACGAATCATCATTGCCATCCAACTGCGATGTGGAAGAATTTTACGATTCCCTATGAGATCTTCCCTTCCCTTTTTATTCCGCTTGTACATCATCTATATATTTTTTTTTCCGTTACTGAGTGACTGACAGACAATCCACAGTTGAAACTGTACTGGTCGTAGAAAGCTGAAATTCGGCATGAAGATTCCTTGGGGAGTGTAAGGATTTCCCGATATTCCTTCGGGAACTGGAAAAACGGGATATGCGCGTACGAAGTCGTGGGTAAAAGCTATACTAATTATAAAAAATAAGTCCAAAATATGTTTGCCTATCTGCATCGGGAACATGGTCCAATGTAGCCGTGGTCAGGGCTCCAGATAGAGGCAACTTCTTCACTATAATAGGTTGTGGAACCAGAAGAACTGCTGACTAAAACCAGCTCTTCACCCAGCCATCTGTAGAACTGTAGAAACAGAGTTCGACATAATAAATAAAACTCAAAAAAGTACAACTGACTTCCAAATAAAAAACACTACAAAGTGGAATTTAGTGTTATGTCGGAAATCGGTGTTTCTGTTTTTGTTTTTTCATGTTTCGATGCATAATTTCAAAATAATAATCACATACATCAATAATCATCAAAATCAGTTAGGTTAAAAATACATACATATGTACAGGCGAATACAAATACCACATGCTCCTCCTTTTTCGAAGTCGGTTAAAAATGATATAAATTGCTTAAAGAAAACATCGTTCTTCTAAGAAACGGGTTCAGATCTTATTTTCACATATTATTATAACTAAAACGAATAAAATTATTAAAATAACATTAAACTTACACTCAAGAAGCTGTCTTCAATTAATTAAATAAACACATACAAACACATCCCTTACACACAGTCGCGTTATTATTTCGTTTATGAACATTTTAATTAACGGTTGGGACCTTACCTAATTAAGTCCTCGACACAATCGTTCGCAATTAGCTAATTACTGTGATAAACATGCTTTCACTGTACATTTATTAAGGAGCTATATTAAATATTTAATTTGGTACGGATTTTATTTGATCATGTTTTTTTTAATAGATTGTTTTTTTTTTAAGTAGTATATATAATTCGATGAGGTTAAAAATAAAAAATCTGAAATTGTCATCTTTTCGGTGTTTTTTTATGAATTCAGAGTCAATTTGACTCCAATTTTCGGTAGTTTTTAGTTGTCTCAATTTAATGTTGAAGTAGTAATTACCTAATAGGGTATTTGACTAAAAAATCGAATCAGTCCGTCAGATAGATTTCCAAAAAATATTACACACGTATTTTTCTTTTGTCACGTATATGTTAAGACGATTCAGTGCGTTGAAAACTTGTGTGACGTCACTTAACAGAACACATTTTACTGGACAGTGACGTTAGAAGCCCCCACTCCTTATCTTAGATGCGTTTATTCTTTGTAAATTTTAATTGATTTGATAAAATAAAAAAAATACGTATCCAATATTTTTCGATAATCTAACTCATTGACTAAATTTTTTTCAAGCCAGGCAACAGCCCCATTGGACGAGATTCATGAACAAATTTGCAAAATGTCAGGATTTCGGCGACTTATTAATGAATTTCACAAGTCACAGTCAATTTGACCCTCATTCGTTTCGTAGATGAATTATTCTGCTGCATAAATGCATCATAAACCCAAACTAGTAATTACAATAAAACTAGTCAAACGAAAAGTGGTCACCGTTTAATTTCGTCATGGAGCGTTTATGTGACGGGCACAAAGTGAAGTAAACCACAGCGACCGAAGTTAAACTTCGTTATGATATATTGTTCATATTGGTCACAATAATATTGTCGCCACGAGGTATTTGTGCAAACATTCGTGTCCGATACTCATATGAGAGTATGACAGGAACATGTTTATTATGAGCGGCCATTTTGTTTTGAGTTGATTACTCGTCCATGGACGATAGTAAAGGATTGTCAGTAGCACGTCGCGTCCTATGGTTTCTGCTTTGTTGAATTATGTTTGATTTATTAAGGCAGTTTGCAAATTTCTTTGAAAATACTGCTTAACTTAAGAGATATCAATACGAGGGTTATTAGTCGTAACTAGAACTGTTGCGATTAGAGATTGCAATAAAAGTCATTGACCTACATACTTTTGTTAACATTCTGAATTTTAAAAACGCAAATTAAGAAATAAAACCGTCCTGATAGGACATCTGTCGTGATCCTGAGCATTCTTACTAAAATGGTTTTTGTGGCTCGTGGCTAAATAATAACAGCCGCACGTGTCGATCTTTAAGGTTAAGCAACGCTTGCCGAGGTTGGTCTGGGGATGGGTGACCATCTTAACATACCGAGACTCCTCCGTGCCTCGGAAAGCACGCTAAGCCGTTGGTCCCAGCTGTCATTTGTAGATCTTTGGCAGTCGTTACGGATAGTCAGAAGCAAGATAATCTGACACCAGTCTTGCCTAGGAGTACCGTGTTACCCAGTTAATGGGTTGTGGAGGTCTGGTAGGCAGCCGCTTCACGTAAAATACTAGTATTCAGCTGAATCCGGTTTGACTGGAAGCCGACCCCAATATAATTGGGAAAAGGCTAGGCAGATGATGGTTTGCTGTTGTTTAGGGCCCTACAAAAATATACGAGTACATGGCCAAAACGAAACATACTATATAATACACCAGTTTAAATAGCATTTTTTTTATAGTCAGCACCGGCATTACCTATAAAAAACGTTAAACATAATTCACCCAGGAATGAATAGTAAAATAACAACTAAAATTCAGTATAATTTAAGAGTTTTAGTATTATTTAAGCTGAGTGTTGTATTGTTGGCATCAAATCCGAGCCTTTTGCCACAGATTGCTGCGTTCGAGGAAAATTGAATTCATTCTACGTATTATGCAAACGGGAAACCGTGCTAGACCAAATTGACTCGTTATCCGGTCCCCTATGACAAAAAATGGAGTACCTTTAGTTTATGGGGCCCTGGTAGCTGGATTTTTTGAGTTTGATTTAATCATATCTTTCCTCGTTCGAATTTTAGGTCTATCTTGAATTTTAATTGAGTATTTCCCCTGTACTCTCTCTGGCCTGAAAATCCAACACCTACTTGTGTGTGTTCTGTCAAATTTTGGCACAATTATTGGAAAAATGGACATATTTTTAGTAAAATTAGTGATAGACATAATTTTAATATTAGGAATAAAGAAAAATTAGAACAACCATTTTATAGATTAGCTAAAGTTCACACATGTTTCACGGGGTACTGTGTTAAATGTTACAACAAAATACCCTGTGACTTAATAGAACTAAATGAAAGAAAATTTTAATCTTATGTTTAAGCACACTTTGTAAACAAGTATATTACAAATGAGAAGATTACATTCAGAATATGAATGCTTGGAAACATGCTGGTCATGCTCCATAGGACGAACAAGGGTGTAGACAAAATCAAACTGGTTGATTTATGTATTAACTTTATAGATATAGGTACTTACCTTTTCTTTTTTGTGTTTTTATTTTCTGTTAACTCACACACTGTTTAATTAATGGTTCCAATATTTGTAAATATGTGAGCACCATGTACCTAATTTTATTTAGAAAATGAATAAGTTTACCTGTGCTGGTAATACTTTGTTCTTATGAGTAGCATACTCTGCGTGCATCGTCCTCACATAATATTAAATTAATTTTTGTATACCAAATATTGTCATTCTTGTCCGTTCTTCTCCATAAGAATCTAACTTTCCGAATGGACAGTAGAGTCATTTTATTAATTTTATGTTATTATTTTACCTGTAAATGATGAAGTTCAAAAGTGCCCTTTAATGGCCTAATTGAAATAAACGCTTTGACTTTGACACGTTCTTAACTCCAAATTCTGAATTTTGAAACGGGCCCTCAGTCTCAATCGAAAAACACCTCCAATTTCCCAACATACCGAAACAAAACGTCGACTTGAATTTAAACTTAATTTAAATTTGAGAATTGGCCTCATTATAACCACGCTTTTTGGGGTAAAATAACCACATGGCAAAACTGTGAGTCGCAACTACGCACAATAACCATTTTTTATTCTTTACTTTTTACGAGAAACAATGGCTTATTTACGAAGCATTTTTAAGCTATACAGCATTAATCCTTATCCAATTACCTAATTGGTAAGGTACCTACCTTAAATGCATTGTGCATTTAATATAAATTAATATGGCCCTGAACAACATGTAATTTAAATTAATAATTTCGAAGATATTACAGTTTTAAAATGCAAGGACATAGCGGTTGCGGCGGTAACGGCCGGGGGGCCGGCGGCGGCACGTGCCTATATATAGCGTTCAAGTTATGTGCTGTGTTCAAGTTATGACAGAGTTCCAAGTTACTATACATGGAACCAGAGTTCTAAAACCGTAGTATATTTAGTATCAGCATTTCACCCGTGCGAAGCCGGGGCGGTTCGCTAGTAGTTAATAATTTTTACTCTCGTTCTTTGAATTTTAACGGCTGGTTTCAATAACGTATCTACCTTTAACCAACTGTCAAATTAGCTACCAACAATAGTTGAAACGTCATGTTTGAAACTGAAAGGCAGATACGTTATCGAGACCGGCCGTAAGCCAACAAATCAAATCAATCTCACATCTTGCCAACACTTCTAACCAACGTGATCCGTTCCAGAATAACCGCTGGCTATAAAGACGATCGCCTGTTACACCGGTCTTAGCAATGCGCACGTCTGACGAGCCGTTAGTAGCTGTGTTACGACTTACGACCCGTTGGGCGTAGCGTCAATATTGTGTGAGTCAACAAAACATTGTTTGTCCAAATCATTGATGATTGTAGTAGCTTGTCAATTTGGTAAGGTATTGATTGATTGCAAATAGAGATGCAATGGAGAGATAGTTAACTTGTTTATGATTTTGTAATGATTACTGCAGCTTTGTGGTGGTTTTCTACATCTACACTAATAAAATTGTATTTTTGTGTGTGTGTATGTTTTTAATGAGTAAACCCAAAAAATACTGTGCCGATTTCAAAACTTCTTTCACCATTGGAAAGCTACATTATCAGGGAGTAACATAGGCTATATTTTATTCCCGTACTCCCCGGGTGAACTGAACTACGCGGGTGAATTTGTTATAAAAGTAAAAAAGTCAAAGCATTTATTTCAAAATAAACCTAACAGGTACTTTTGAATTGTCAAAGTCAGTCCGTCAAAAACATAAAGCTATTTGCACGTTCCAAAGCGTAGATCTCTATGGAGAAGACCGTACAAGAAACTCCACGGACACTCTTTTAAACCATTTTTGGTTACATTAACCTTGTTGCTTCTATATGTGAGAACAATGTAAAGAATGAAAAATAAGTTTCAGTATAAATGTTAATTAAAACTAGCCAGTGGCAACTAAGGGATATAATTTGCGAAATCTAATGAAAACCTCCTCAATTGATTTTTTCCATCATCACTGGCACCTTGTTTATCCACTGCTGAGTAATTACTGGTTCTTCCCTTTTGTGCCATGCTTTCTTGGTGTTTCTAATTTTATAAACTGTGGCAATTTTAAGGAAAGTTTATTTCTAAGAACGAACGAACGGGACTCGGTGTTTATAAGGAACTTTTTAATTCGCATCTCAGTCGTAATCTGTCTAGAGGAGTATTTCTATCAGAGATATTGGAAGTAGCTAGGTGGTGCGCGTAGGTATGCTGTGAAGGTTTTATCAAGGAAGAATTGCAAGCATGGTGATTATGCCAGGGTTGCGGAATTTGTTCGAAAGAGTCACCGCGGCCCTGGAACGCAAAGGGCTTTAGAAGGAACACGGATGGGTTTTAGTCAGTAAGAGTCTAACACGCCCTTCCGCTCCACCCAGAGCGGAAGAAGTCATTTGATGATTTCCCATCCTTAAAAAAAAAGGTATGCTGTGAAAAAGTGTGATTTTTAACAACACGACTGTGCGACCTTGCGTACTACGTTACGTTTGTACGCTACGTTTGTAGCTCACTGGACCAAGGAAGCGCAGAAAACTCTTTTCAGTATTGTGCGTACACATTCTTCTCTCGCGTTTCTCGTACACATCCCTCGTACATATTTCTAGCTCTCATTCCTCACACAGAACTCTAATTTTTTTCATCGGTGATTTTTTTCGGTGAACTTATTTCCTTCAGTTTGGACATTGATTGTTGCCGTGATGATGATTGATGATATTACGACTTGAATTTATAACGTATTTTGTGTAAGAGATTTGGCCTTCCTTAACTATAAAATTACCTACCTAACTCATAATTCAACACTTTTCGTTTACACAACAACACAACGAATTGTATATAGTTCTTTCAAGTATTCTACTGTAATCGCCCGCAAAATATAACCAATAATATTTCTCAGTCTGCCTCCAAAACCGAGCAAGCACAACACAATAACAATCTAATTGAATACAAAACCACAAAAATACAATAGTGCTCAGTCCAATTTCATATAGCACTACATCTCTTGTAATTTGGCCTGGTGATTGATAACCGAGGTTCTGCCGGAGGCCTGGCACCTCATCTGTACACGTCGCGGGGACCTTCAAGCCCTTGTTAATTTCACTGATTTATTGTACACTAAAAAATAGATGTCGTTTTACTTCGTATCAGGTGTTTCGTGCTATCTAAATAAAGATGATTAATGTCCGTTTTCACTGACACTAAGCTGGATTTTCAACATAATGTAGGCAATGGATTTAAAGTGTTGAGTTGCTAACGTCAATGTAGCCACTATGAAAACATTTAACTTGCACCAGCAACACATGATTGAAGAGGTTGTTGACTTTTATGAATTCAGAGAATTGGAATAAGGTAGACCGAATAGAGAGGGATAAAGCGAAATCCAGGATTTTTTCGAAAAAAATTGCACCTCGTGTATGTAGCACTGATACAAACATTCCAAACCCAATCAATAACTAATATTTTCCGCATCCATTCTCAGAAATATTGATCAAAACGCAACCGCACCGGTGAACGAACAAACTGAAAAACAAAAAAACGTAATACTGGCTACATTCAAACGAAGCGAACTCTTCAAAAAGGATTTCTGTTCTGTTTTTGACAAGTCGATAAATGAAAACTGTAGGTAACGCGGTGGTCGGAGGCAGCACGTGTCAATTGGAGCTGATGGCCAAAGTATGAGTCTGTAGAGGTATTTTAAAACTCGAATGTTTTAAACAGCACATTTTAGAAATACGGCCAGCTGAGTGAAAGTTGAATTTTCTATCAACGTCTGTGTTCCTGGTAGCTCATTGTGGGTTTTTTTTTAATTTAAAGGCGAAAAGGTTATTTTTAGGCAAGCGTGTGTTTGTTCCATCGTAGACTAAAATATCAATGCGCCAGTGGTCAATCATGAGCCAAAGGCGAAAAAAACTTGTGCCAGTAGAGATTACTTCACAGGCTGACAAAAAGCTTGTGGGCTAAACATGATGATGAAACTAAATGCTCAACTTTGCTCATTCTGCAATGATTGTTATGTTTGTGATTGCTTCACAAATAGTATCTTTTGATACAATCTTTTTCACGTATTTCACAAAACAACGAAATTCAACAAAATTAAAGAAAACAGTGCATTTAAACAATAAATGGAGTCCATTCTGAAACGGCTTAATAATTCTCAGTTGGTCGGTTAGGAGGCGGTCAGTGGAAACTCATTTCCAGCTGTCATTAGCATTTCGTTGCAACATGCCCTCGGGCACCTCTCATACTGGAATGACGTAGGAATATCAGGTATTTTGAGCTCTTTTCCGAATATGCAGCCTTGGTATATAAATCATTTGTAAATACGAAAGTATTGCAAAGATGCTTGCAAATTGATAAAACAGATTGAACTCATTAAATTGCATGCAATACCTATTTAAAATTAATTTTGGGTACGTTTAGAAAAAATGCATGCCGCATGAGTGGTAATATCAGTATAGACTTCGTGTTTTTTGAAACACCGAACTAGCTAGGCCAGCCCAAGGCAATGCAGACATGCGATCGACTGTACTAACAAATATTTATAAAATTTAGGTCCAGACACAAGACAGCGAACAATATTCGTCTAAAATGTTTTAAATTCCATTTATTAAATTTTTTATAGAGGAATTTCGTCTGGATGCTCCGGCACGAAAAATAAAAAGTTTAATTCCAAGAGCGAAACTATTTAAAGATTCAATCGTTATACATAGAATATTAATAAACAACTAGGTGTCGCCTGCGGCTCCGCTTGCGTTAATGTCGAAAATTATTCCAGGGGAACATACTCCCGGAGTAAAAGTATTCTATGTGTTATAACAAATTATAATCAACCTCAGTGCGAAATTTCATCAAGATCCGTTCAGCCATTCTGACGTGATTCCAAACATCCAAACTTTCGCATATTAGTGTTACGAGCTTGGGGTTCGTGACAATAAAAACAGCCGATTAAACAACCACTAGATATAAAACACAACTTCACTGCTGATCACTTTAATCGCACTTCAAGTTCGCTTCCGAAGTATTCGCTTGTGTTGCAAATCCAATACTGACTCTGTCGCGGGCTATGCGGTCCTTATATAGATCAATTAATTCCAAAACCTTCTACTGAAGAAGCATCTGGAAAGTACTCGTAACTACCAGTGTCGACTGACCAGATATCGACAACTGTAGAATGCTCTGGCATAGAAAAGTCTAGAAGGTACTTGACTCTACTAGTTCTGCTACTCGATACTAGATGGCGCTAGTAGTTACTAATATCGGTATGTACCCGGCATTAATTCTGGCGCGTAACATTAGTATAGATTAACAAAGAATACTTTCTTGACTACATTCTCTAAATTATCATTATCCTGTTTTTATTTTACTTGGACTCCGTCATCACAAAATTCACCTCGTTTTAGTGACATCATTTTCACAAAGCCCAGCGAACATTCCTTAAATTATATTCTTCAAATTTAACAGACATATTATGTGTTACTGGAGAGTTAGGTGCGCCACTACTTTCTTCCAGCTAAAACACTATTTTAGGAAGTGGTAAGTGCGAACTGTCTTTATGTATACGTTAACATTCAAGAAGTGCTGGTACTCAGCCTTATTTGGATAATTGACTTTTGATTTTGATTTTTAGGTTTCTGTACCTCAAAAGGAAAAACCGAACCCTTATTTATTTATTTATTCATTCATTATTAGGATCACTTTGTTGTCCGTCTTATCTCGAGAACGCGTAGAGATATTAAGTTGAAATTAAAACCATATACTCAAGTCTACAGTCCCTTGAAGCTGTGAAAAATCAATCTTCTAAGTTAACTTAAAATAAAGATACGGCCGTTTATGCTCCGATTATTGCGCATTTTTTGACGTTCACAGGGAATCAAAACCTGCTGACCTAGAGTCATGAATTTGGCAAGAAGATAGATCTTACAGTACAACAAGTACAGGAAAAAGTCTGAAAATTGGGAATTTCTTGTTTTATCATAAAAAAAGTATTTGTTTGCGATTACAAACTTATATTTTCGGTTGAAAAATTGACCGTGACGAACATTGTAATGTATACTCAGAAAAAATCAAGACTCGATCGGAACCCTCGGTGAGCGTGACTGACTCGCACTTGTCCGGTTTTATGAAACAGGAACGAACGAACATTGCTTCTCAATCTTAGTACGCTGTACCACTTTTCATCGAATCTTATAACAATCTCAACCATAATCAAGGCTATGCATACAGTATTCAATAATACCTAGATCCACAGTATCTTGCTACATAATCAGCTCATATTGTTCAGCTCCCGGCTTTGCTTACAGGCTTAATTTCCGCCTGTCTGTCCGCATTCCTCTCTTCCCTGAATACAATATGTTTGCGAACGTTTTCTTTGTAATCTTAATACTGAAATATGTACAGGTTTTCTACTTGTTTTTTTTCCTGGAAATCTAAGCTTTAGTAATAACAATGTTTTCTTTCGCGAAAAGGTTTCGTTGTTTATATAGGTAATCGGTAAATAAAATACAGTAGAAGTCTTACGTGGAAATACTTGAAATAATATCACAGTTATCATCACATTTGTGATCATATAGAAAATCAGGAAATCTTCTTTTAAAACTGAATACTGTTTAAGAAAAAGACTGAAATCTGAAAACGGTAAATGACTGGTAAAAAATAGTCGTAGTACGTAGTATTAATTTTCCTATTTTCAAAGGACCATTTAAGATCCGATTGGGAAGTTAAACTCGCCGTTTTAAGACATAGAAACAGGTCTTAATAAACTGAAATGGAGTATATTGGTGTTGCAAGTTTTGAAAGTAATATATCAAACTATAAAAATAAAAAAAACTAACGATACCCACAAGATTTAAACACAAGCTAGGTAATTCTTGGCTGACTATCAACTCTGAGTAATTCTGTAACATTTTTCGCGTTTCCCCTCGAAATATTTTAGCGTGTCTATAATTTAATATCGCGAAGAAACATCTACTAGGGAAACATAGCCTGTCGGTGTAAACATAAATCTACTTAACGGGTTTAAGTGGTGTTTTATGGTAATACCATCTGCGACGGGGAAAATTTACCATTCATTGCGCCAAACACTGATTTACATACAGAAATAATAATTTATTTTATACTATTTTATGGCGTTTAATGTTGCTTTTTGTTGAGATTGTAGGTACTTGATAGTAGCCATAATCTTAAGTGCGAAAGCCTGCAGAGATGCTGTAGAATCATAGTAAGGACTAGTGCGTGTTGTAGTGCAATTGTGCTACCCATTAGTGTTGAGATAACATAAGATTCGTTCTGTTTTGTTAGAAAAAAACGTTGCCCCACACTAGTAATATCTCCTGTATCGTGGGTGCGTTTACAAACATACAAATTCACATACACAAACAACCAGACCCGGAACAACTATATGTAGGCCATACAGCCGGTCGATTCTGTAAACATGTCGAAGTACAGGCTTGGGTGAAGTGATCACGAGGTGAGCTGTCAATCCATAAAATCAGGATAGAATGACAGCTCACTTCGTGATCACGTGATATCTTGATTATATGGATTGATAACTCACCTCGTGATCACTTCACCCA
Organism: Mamestra brassicae; assembly: GCA_905163435.1. NCBI lineage: Eukaryota > Metazoa > Arthropoda > Insecta > Lepidoptera > Noctuidae > Mamestra > Mamestra brassicae. The sequence continues at coordinate 18,183,892 of LR990997.1, read as the reverse complement.
AACCTTCATTTCGACATGTTTACAGAATCGACCAGCAGATATTTTTTCCGTGCGGTAATAGAACCCGCAATACACAGCGCAGCAGCCAATCGCTCAACCACTGCGCTAACCGTGCACGTTGAAAGTGAGCTGTCAATTCCTAGCATTAATCGGAATAACAGCTGACTTCATGACCCTTTAACTTTCCAAAGTGAGGGTTTTTCCAGAAACGACCGGCTGTAACTGGGTGGGTTATGGTGGGTATAGGTAACCGCGACAAGTAGGTAAAATATTTGTATACAGCTATCCCTGGTTTGGTTGGGAGTCGTCCCCTATATATTTAGTTGTAGCATCTTTGGTAATCAGTTCGTGAAGTCAGAAGCTCGAAAGTTTAACAAAGTTGTATCGTGCTACCCACGGAACAGATAAAACCTCTTTTATATGTTCTGTGGTGTTGTTACCCTGTGTTATCGAAAAGCATCATCTGCCTAGCCTTTTCTCTACTATATTGGGGTCGGCTACCAGTGGAACCGGATTCAGCTAAATACCAGTATTTTTCACGCCCCCACGCATGATAATCGAGAATGTCACCGTTAAATAAAGGGACGTTTTATATAATATCTGCGGTGTATTTACAGATTGTTGCCGTCCGTAAATACGGAAGAATGGTTGATTCAACATATTCGTGGTTAATAACGGATAACCAAAATACATTTCCGAAAACAATATTAAAATGGTCGACCGCTGTCATATTGTTTTTGGTAATGTATTTTGGTAAGTGAATTAGTAAATACATCCAAAAAAATGCCTAAAATATATTTTTGACAACGGCTCACATTTTCATATTGAGATTTGAAGTTTCAAGGAGGAAGGAATCTGTCTACAATTTGGGGATCTGCTTTCAATCTAACAGGATGCAGCTGTATACCTCAACCCAGCAACTGGGTAAAAAATTTACTTGCTTTATTATTATATTATTATTTACTTGTAATATATTATTTACTTGCTTTCCGAGTCTCAGAGGAGTCTTGGCATGTTGTGAATAGTTCCATTTTCCCCATTCACTGACCGATCTCAGCTAATGGTTTTTAACGTAAAGATCCTCTTCGAATTAAAATCACAACCCTACGACAGTTTCCATCCATACCGTCCACAAACGAATGTACAGACAACAAAGCTATTTGGTTTGCAGGCATACTTGGAACTACTTTTAAACAATGTTGTGAGTGTGCTGAGTAGACAATTATTGTACACCACACTCGTAAGTATGTCATAAGCTTAAAAAGTTATAATGCACACATAAGAAATAAATATTGGCAGTGCAGTGGAAAAAATATTATTTTTGCCTGTATATCAAATTTTTTTGTTGACTGTCGTTTCATAGGTCAATAAACGCTTACAAACATTTTCTTACAGCCAAGAGATTTCCCAATCTTTCAGCAAATGGGGTTTTAAATCTGTTCTGATAAATGAATTTCGTGCAGACCTTTGGAAGTGTCCTTGGACTACATCCGTCCCTTTGTTTGACAAAATGCCTGAGGGCCTGTCAGTTCCCGCGGCCTGTCAGCAAGCCGCGATGTTTCCACTTTATTTCTCAATCGTGGAATTGCTTGAGATCCGGTATCGGTCTCACGCGAAACGAAAGGTTTTTCAGAGAGGCGAAGGAGCTTTTTTGCCTTTTAGCCATTTTGGTAATTCTACGTTTTAATGGATTCTTATTGTTTTATTAAGGCCCTAAGGCTCTTTTAATATCCAGCAGATTGTATCAGACTTCCTTGCCTAATCGCTGCCTAGTTCACGGCGCCAACTAGCCTGTCTAGATGTTCTATTGAACTGGGTGTGTAATGGTAGGTATAACTATTTTTAATATAATAACAAACGATATAATTTCGTTTGATGTAATTTACGTCTATTGTTATACTTATGATTTATATCCAAGAGATATCATTTCAATTCATATATGCTTCAGTTGACATATCATACCCTTGAATTAATGATTAAAAGTTGTACCTAATGTTCATTGTGTATGACTTCTTTTGAACCGTCAACATGACATGCCAAAAAGCAAGGGACCAAAGACCGGAAACTCATGCACGGAATTAGTTAATGCGTTCTGCTTACTTATGGCTAACGTTGCCGTCTCGAATAAGATGTGACGTTTGGAAACGCCACAGATCTAATGATATTTTATCGAATTTACATTCGGCTTAAATTACGGTCGTGACCATGGAAAGTCAATAAAGCCCCTCTGCGTGTGGCTTCTATCCCTATTTCTGCCTGCAGGGTTTAAAGGAACCTAAAATGAATGGGATCACGAGAGCTATGTTTGCTCACTTTGCTCGCTCACTCTAGTTCCCGTAATTTCATTCAAACGTAACATATTCGTGTCCGGGTGCCCTGTTTCCAAACTGGCCCCCCTCTCTCTTTGTTCAGCGATAAGATCAAAATTTTAGTTATACAAAATGAAAATTAAGAACGTTAGCGAAAGTGTTGATATAGCACAGTTTGAATCTAAGTGAACGTTATCTTCTATATAATAAAAATGAATCGCTAAATGTGTTGCTAAGCGCAAAACTCGAGAACGGCTGGACCAATTTTGCTAATTCTTTTTTTGTTGTGTTTTTTATTGTCAGGAGAAGGTTCTTATCAAAGATTTTTTTTTGAAAAACATTAATATCCGGGCGAAGCCGGGGCGGTCCACTAGTATTAAATGAAAATTATGTAAATTGTTGTAAGATTAAGTAAACGATATATAATTTGAGCTGTAGGCTTTTGAAAATAGAGCTAATATCCTAATATACTAAATGAGCCAAAATCTTTTTAACGACAACATACAACACAGAGTTTTTTTTGGCCAGACCTTTACCCAAAAAGGGAGAAAATAGGTTACGAAGAGAGGAGAGGAAGATACTGGTTGAACAATTAAAAACTCACTGTACCTTTATAAACATCCAACTACCAGGCACCCATGAAAATAAGGATATCGAAGCTGTAAAATTACCCTTCAAAGCCAAACCATCAGAACGGTAACCAAGGTGCTAACTGATGGGATCTAGCGCTGACAATGAACTGCGCTGCGTCGCCCGGCTTCGCTTAATTGCAGCATATCGGCTCCGTTGTGTGATAAATGGCTGCAGACAGCTTCTATGTGCTGTCTGAAATATTATACGTCCGACAGTATTATTACCTTACGATATATTATGCAGTTAGTAGGAAGGTTATTAGTAGAGATAATTTAGTAGTGGTGTTCTTGAGGATTTAACTCCTTGGATCTCTTCTTCCCTGGTAGGAAGGCAGACAGGAAAAAAAAAATTGAAGAGTATAGTTGGTGGTTGGTGGGTAGGGTTGCTCGTGTTGTAAATGTCACCGAAAAATAGGAAACTCCGTAAGATTATAAAATAACTTGAGAGATTGTAAACTCTCGATAAATTGTCAACTGAATATTTGGAATACTATTTTACGCATCAAAATTTGATATTCTATAATCTCGCGAAGTCATTCCGAGAAATTGTGGATTGACTTAAAATGGCGACCAATCAGCTGGTCTACAATTTATGTGTTTTGGTGTGATAGTTAAATTAGAAACTTGGCCTCTCATTGGTCTTTTTTTCCTCTGAATAGACCAATGAGAGCCTTGTTTCCAACTACAACTACACATGAAAACGGTTAAGTTGTAGACTTGTGCTCTGATTGGTCTCCATTTGAATTGAGTCCATAATTTCTCGGAATGACTTCGCGTGATTATGAACTATCAAATTTTGATGCGTAATTTAGTATTCCAAATATTCAGTTGACAATTTATCGAGAGTTTACAATCTCTCAAGTCATTTTATAATCTTACGGAGTATGCTATTTTCCAGTGTCATATATATTGTTCTACTACTATGCATAAAGAAACGTTAGAAGTACCAAAACGCAGCATCATGTCTACTAAACAGCTCAATAAATCGCTGGACGAATGAAAGATAATCACGCACCATGTAACATGGCACAAACTTCCTGCTCGTGGAGTCATTACCAGGAATTCAGAAGGATTGTCGGCCTATAGGCAGCTCCCATCGGCGTTCGTACGTGATTCTCGCTGAATGTATTCTTACATTCCACGCACTGTCCAGTACGTGACCATCCCTATGGCGAATTACATGGAGTGGATAATAAGAGGAGTGCTCATTGCTCTTGAATTGAAAAAAAAAGTAGATTTTTGAAGTGAAAACTTCTTTAGGCGCGTCGGGCACTTTAAAGATTTGAAAAAACCATCTAACTCGCGACACTGTTACCGTAACCGACACATCTGTGTATAACGTAGTAGTAGTAGTATTAGTAGGGATATGGGAATATCTATATCTTGGGACAACTCACACACGGTCATCCGATCCCAAACTAGGCAGAGCCTGTGCTATGGCAACCAGACAACTGGTAAACATACTTATGTATTTCTAAATACATACATATTATAGACAAATTACACCCAGGAATCGAGGGTTAATTTTAGTTTTTTTATGAATTTAGTTCTTATGGATCTTTCTATGGGGCTTTATAAAGTGAGCCTAAATTTTGGTTATTTTTGCGATAGGACTTATCGTTTTCGAGATATTTAACATTTTATATCTCGAATCGATCGCTACCCGATTTGCGATACCCGATACGACGCAGCGTTCAGCGACGGTAGCGCATCACGAGGCGCGTTGGACATTTTTGTTCAAGTTTTCACTTCTGTCGGCACTCCCAGAGTGCCACTGTTTTTTATATTTAAAGAAGGACTTGGCTGTTATTGGGTGGTCAGAGAGGCGACGACATGATGATTTAGGGTACGTTGCCGTATTTTTTGGAGTTCCTATAGTTAACTGCACATCAGTGTTATCACGTAGGTACTAGTGTACCTAAGTGAGTTAAGTAAAAATCCATTTCGTTCCGTTCAAATTATCACTCCATTTGTTGTACCATTGCTGGCACAAAAACTTTTATAGGGTCCCAAAGAATAAAAGTTTCTTTTTGAGACGTGCAAAAATGCAAACACTATTGTTGACAGATTTTAAGGATTACACTTGAGTGTAGTGATCGCTACAACGTTTTCTGTGCGTGGGTTTAGGTACTTGCACAAGTTTGGAAAAGTGCTGTTTTGTTTTCAACACAAAAATCTAAACAAATGTGGTGGTGGGTAAGAATATGGTCAAACGCAAGTCTAGAGTGGGGTTTTAATTTATCTGAATGTTTGTATTGTTTGGTCAAATTGGAATTAAAAGATTTTTCTTTTATTTGTAAATATGTATGTGTTAATATAGTAACTTGCTTTTGCCCGCAACTTCATATGCGCACATCCCGTTCCCGTATAGCCTGCCTTCCTCATGGATGTGGCTATCATATACAAAAATAATTTTCCATATCCGACTGGTAGTGTAGTTCCAGAGATTTGCGCGTTCAAACAAAAGCTTTATAATTAGTATAGACTAGCTTTTGAACGCGACTTCGAACGCGCACATCCCGTTTTTGCAGGCGTTATTATTAAGCCACGAGCTTGCGAGGAGCTTGTGGCTAAATAATAACAGCCGCACAGGTCGATCTTCAAAGTTAAGCAACGTTTGCCATCCATCTAAACATACCGAGACTCCTCCGTGCCTCGGAAAGCACGCTAAGCCGTTGGTCCCGGCTCTCATTTGTAGATCTTTGGCAGTCGTTACGGATAGTCAGAAGCAAGATAATCTGACACCAGTCTTGCCTAGGAGTACCGTGTTACCCAGTTAATGGTTGTGGGGGTCTGGTAGGCAGCCGCTCCACGTAAAATACTAGTATTCAGCCGAATCCGGTTTGGCTGGAAGCCGACCCCAATATACTTGGGAAAAGGCTAGGCAGATGATGAGCTCCTCATGCAGACAAATATGATATACCTTTTTCAGGTACCAATAAAGAAATTCCAGTGTATGTTTGATTCAAAGCAAAGTTTCACAAGAAAATACTTTCTTATTTTTTTGGTTAAAACAAGACCTCGGGTTTTAGTGTGTCCATGAAAGTTTTTCTTTTTGGGTCGTTCATTTTACACAGGTCAAAAGAACAATGTTGAAGGCTCTAACTTTTATGATTTATGTTGCTGAAATGTACGATGAAAAATAATTTCTATAGTAGGCGCCAGATAATCGTGGAATAACGGTCATTGACCCACCTACAATTATTGACATTTTTAATTTGAAAAACGGAATTAATGACACAAAGCTGTCCCGAATCATCATCTCTCGTGATCCTTAACATTGTCTAATAATGAAAAACGATTCATATTTAATTGTTCAGGTACCTATGAACAGTTATTAGGGAAAGGTCAATGTACTTTATTCCACATTTATCTGGCGCCTACTATATACTATAAGTTTGTAACGGTAATGTACTTTGTTCTGAAAATAGCAAATTCTTATTTTTTTTTTTTAAATAACATTGCCCCACTCTAGGAATTTGTCCTGTATCGTGGATGCGTTCACAAACATATAAACTCACAATCAAAAACAGCCAGACCCGGAAAAACTATCTGTAGGCCGTACAAATATTTATTCCGGGCGGGAATCGGACCCACGACACGCAGCTCAGCAGCCAACCGCTAACCGTGTCGCAAAGTGATTTTACAGGACGATTAGAATTATAACACTAGATGTGCTCAAATGATTAAATATAGACAAAAACTGTAAAAAATGAACATTGATATCTGTTCAGCCTTTACAACTACTTCATTCTTACCTACTATCCGTCTGTCCCTTAGAACCTTATACTTCTTTACTAGTCGGGTAGGGCTTCCGGTCTAACCTGATTCAATTGAATCACTACTAGTATTTTACATCAGGAACAGGGTAACACGATACACTTTGGCAAGACTGATTTTCGGCCTTTTGATTGCTTTTAACGATTGTCAAAAAGTTACAAATGAATTCCGCAAAATCTTTGTGCAAAATCAAGAACGATAAACTGATACTAAATAAAAACTGGATAAATAAAAATTGGGTTATCTGTTTAAAAACTACGATACACAGATACATACACACGTCAAACGTACACAGACATACACAGATACATACACACGTGAAACGTACACAGACATACACAGATACATACACACGTCAAACGTACACAGACATACACAGATACATACACACGTCAAACGTACACAGACATACACAGATATATACACACGTCAAACGTACACCGACATACACAGATACATACACACGTCAAACGTACACAGACATACACAGATATATACACACGTCAAATGTACACAGACATACACAGATACATACACACGTCAAACGTACAACATTTCCCTTTTTGTCGGCGTGTTAAAAAGTTACAAACTGGCCAAACGACTTGACAACGAAAGAAAAACAGAGCTAAAAAGGGAATCGTATGGTGTTATCATGTTTATCTTGTTCTCAAGTTGCCTACTTATGGAAATGGGTCAAGCCGCGCGATAGTCCAGCCATTTGTCACCATGTACCCATTATCTCAATATTTTAAGCCCGTATTTTATTCCCGTTTTCCGGTTGGACCGTGGTTTCTGTTGAAAGGAATGAACGCCCCTTTGGTGAGATTTAATGCATTTGCAGGGTTAACACAAACATGACATGGGGGTTATGATTCAAAACAAACGTTTCTCCTCTTTCTGACGGATATATTATATTTATTTACATTTAACGAACTATAATATGTACAAGTAACAACTACATACTTAAACAACTAGACTTATAATCGCGAAATTACCAACAAACGCGTATAAAAACACGATAAATCATTGGGCATCAAAAAATTCATCCACATCTCTGTCAACAGCAAAAGTGCCCAGAACACTGGCAGCATTGCCGCGTTGAATGACAATGCTGATCCTTTGGCCGAAGAAAAGCCCAGCCCACTGGTCACGTAAACAGTCGACGAGTTGTTTCCTGATGTCCCGAAATACTCGGTAAGCACTCGGACCCCATGGGCCTAATGTTTCAACCCCAAACGGCTCAAATATATAGCTCCCAATATCTTTGAAAAACCTTCAAAAGTTCAAAGCCTTAAAACCAATTTAATAGAGTTTTAGTTCATGCATCATACAGTTCAAATAGCGAGACATGGCACAGACAATAGAATTAAGTATGTAACGTAATTGTCTAACGACTAAAATATGGCAAAGCAAAATATATTCAGAGAAAACGATAACACAGCAACAATGATAATGTAAATACTCTATTGGTTTACCAATAAAGAAAATGTTACAGCACCAATATCGTACAGACATCGGACCAATCTCGGCACTTTGCGACGAATTGAATCTAGGACCGCATTATCCGTTTCATCATCAAATCAGATGAGTTCCTTAGATAGGGGAATTTCAAAGACTTCGAAGTGCAGACCTACGCTATATTTTAGCTAGAGAAATGAATGCAATCTTCTCTCTCAAGTCTTTTGCATTCATTTTCATAAAACTCTTTATATAAAAGCACGGAGATTTGACTCTGACAAACGAGACTTCGTTCCTACTTTATTGAGTGGAGCTAAACTTTAAATTCATTGAAAAATCGCGGTTGAGCTTCTAGTTCCGTTGTTCGTAACTGCTACGCTTGTTACTGCGTCCGGTTTGCATACCGCATTCAAAATTTGACCTAAATATACTATGTAGGAATACTATGTTTATATTATAGCCTTTTTTGATATTTTCATGCATCACAATTACCATTCACCCGTTTTATAACCAAGGCGGTATGATAAGCACTAACTCTCCTACAGCACCTTAAACCTGAGGAGATACTACAGTTTTATGATCCAGATGTAAACCCATATCCATTCCTTATTCTGCATTATATTTATGAACCTGTTCATATCATCATGTCCATATCTTTTTAACAACCCCTCACGAACTTGTAACACATCTGAAACAAAACTCAACCAAGATTGTTGCTCAAAAAAATATGGCTATAAAAACAAATCTGAAGTGGGTGGAAACTGCGAGGACGAGACGGAAGGCTCATAAACTAGTAGCAATACGGCCCAGACATATTTTCGCGCGGAATTGAAGTACACACACACAGCAGCACAAGACATAAGACAAACAGCATTTACGTAAATGAGCGTCTCAAACGACGCGGAGTCTATTACATTGGCCGACAAAATTCGTTGGGGAAACAGCAAAAAAACACAGACAAAAGCAATGACATTTATCTAATTACGGGATCGCGATAAGGGCGCGTGAGGGGTGAGAAGGAGGAAATTTGAGGAGGGCAGGGGAGGTGCAGGACTGGATGCTGTGCCGCAGTCGGCAGAAGGCATCCGCGCCATCCGCACGTCCCTACGTCCCGATTTTCACAGTCGATCTCGCGTCGCGAAATTTATTTGCGTGGTTTTCGTGCGTGTTTTTGAATCGGCTCATGGCTTCGAATGTGTTATTCGTAATTAAAAGTTAGGATAGTGACAAAATGGAATAATGTTTGATTAAAAATGTGAAATGTATAGTGAAGGAAAAAGTTTTTGCTGTGTTACGGATATTTAGTTTTTATTTTCAATATGCCAGTACTTCTAGTTTTTGGACTTTTTGTGGGTAAGTTTAGACAGTTTCTACGTTGTTTATATTCCAAAAAAAATTAACCAAAAATATTTTATTTCAATTTTTAAATAGATCTCTTGAAGTGTGCAATTTCATGCAAATCTGGGATTACAAGGAAAAACAAGGAAAAGCGTCAGATGTGTATCACCCCCAAGTGTCGTAGAAGTGAGGAAACGGAAGGGTTATTGCTAATAACCCGATAAGCAAGGGGTTACCGCCCTGAAACGTCACGGACATTTTTGTAACCCATAGTAGACTACATATTCTTGATGGATTTATGGTAAACTAGTGGGCCGACCCGGCTTCGCCCGGATGTGTATATTTTTTTCAAAATTTTCTTTCATAAGAAGGGTTCTTATCCTGACAATAACAAACACTACAAAAAAATAATTAGCGAATTTGGTTCAGCCGTTCACGCGTGATGCTGTGACCAAGGGAAATAGAGATTCATGTAAAGATTATACCCATGTTCTTGAACATAAAAACAACTAAAACATTAACTCAAAAATTGACGATGGCAATGTTATCAAATGCTGTGATTAGTTAACGGAATTAACAACTGCTGATCAGACAGTCAACATGAGTTTAATTTTGATACGTCGTTAATTTTCGGTTTAGAAATCTGTTTACTGTATAGTTTCAAATTGATAGGCTTGTATTTAAGGACAGGCTTGCTGTTCACCACTACGTCACCTGATGGTTAGTGTTGATATGGTCGATGATGGAGCACGCTTGCCTAGAAGTAACCTATTCATTCTTGAAGACCCCCAGGTTGTAGCCTCCAGATTAACTGTTCCTAATTTATTTACAGTGGCTTTAATAGCGACTTTCTTTGTACCCATTTTCGACTTTCATTCTACCCATTCTTACAACTTCAAATAAACGTTCTTATTCATGCATAATACTCGTAGTTGAACGATTTGAATGAATCAACGATCATGTAGGTGTTCAATTGTTGGCGGAGTGAGTGTGACGAATGGTGCTATGAACGGAAATAATGTTCTGTAATGACTACGGAATTTTAAACTAGATATCCTGCTGGTTCCTGATAGGATAATGGAGATCTTTCATTCATGAAGTTAGGGTTCATCGTTAGAGGTTCTTCGTGACATTTTTAATGGGATATTGCTTTTTTGCTGGTAAGTTTTTAATTATTATTTTTTATTCAAAATCTACTCGAAATATATTTACACAAATTCTGCTAAACTGCATAACAGTTTATCGGCAGTTGTTCTCGGTAACAATTCTAAAAATGTTGATTTTTAAATATACACGTGTTGCTAAAACGTATCTAACTTAGATTAAATTTAAATAACTAAACCAATTATTACTAATTTACTTTTGCAATTTCATTACCAACTGCTACAAAAAAGGACTACGGACCCAATGACAGATAGTGTTTCTTTAGAATTTTCCTAAGTTGTTAATTCGATTTCACACATGTTGGTAAACGGTCAACTTCGGTGGTAGCCCATTTACGTCACCGTTATTTATTTCCTAGTGCACTTACCAAAGTGTAGTGATAGGCTCGCGATTAGCCATAATCTCACCTGATGGTAAGCAATGATGTTGTTGTCGATAGTACGTTTACCTAGAAGTAAAAATGTCACTCTTTGCTTGTAGACCAGCAAGTCTAAACACGCGTGTTTTGTGCTTATGTTTGGGATGTCCTTCATACCGATGGTGCATCAGTTATAACATTATTACCAACTGCATTGTTTAGATTACTAGAACTCGAAGAAAAGGTACGTTGCGTAATAATTAACTAATTTCAAAGAAAAAGAAGATTGAAATAAAAGTAGGCAAGCTTATTCTTGTAAATCATCGCTGAATAATCAATGGATTCATATAACATTGAACATATCAACTTATCTGTCTCCGTCAACTTCATATGATAGACAGAAATAGCACTATGTTTTCAAATTATATTTCGCAAAATATATAAGTGAAATTGCACCTTTACACTATCTTTGGTTAATTGAGGCGCCACGCGTAATCATAACTGGGAATGTTATGTCTCGATTGTTTAGAAAAGTTTAGTCATTAACGGTCTTATTTAATTTCATCACTTAACATTTATGATAACCTAGTTCAAATACTTATTTATTTATTTATTTGGTTAACCAACAATTGTGTACACATAACATCACAAGTTACATTGTACATTCTTTAACAAGTGCAACAAGTAGGTAATTAATGGTTAACACCTCATGCATAATTTGTGGTTTTTCACATTGTTAATACTGATTTACACCTTTTTAAATCAAACTCTCCATAGAAAAAAAAGAAAATCTGCAGTGTTGTTTACTTGGTACTTACTTGTTTTACCTACTTGCAATTTTAGATTTTGCAAACACAAAAGATGACATTTTCTAACTTCAGATTTCTTTTTTTTAGACAATATTTTAACCAGTGTCTGTAATGTAATAATGAGATAAAGTCTGAAATTATGATTATTCATTATGCCTTATCTACGAGTAACTGAAGCTTAAATTTGCAATCAGAACGATTCCCTTTTCTAAATATAAAACGGCTACTATCTAATGAGTCGTGATCCTCAGCAGTAAAAGGAATGTTGAAAGCATTGCTCGGAACTAAAAAAGTATTTTTTCCACTTCTCTTCCACTCCAGTCGTTTTGTGGTGTCGAGTACGAACAGACTACTTCATCACCTCAAACGGATGGAGGGTTTTAATTAATGCAGTTGATTTTTGTTGTGTTCTTTTTTTATAAGTTTTCTCTGCAGAATCATAATCGACATTTACAAGAGATAATGAACAGAATTTTGAAGTGTCTTCTTTCTTTTTCTAAATCTTATATTCATTTCTTGTACCAGGGTGGCATGATATGATAGCAAAATGGTATGACATATTTTTTGTTAATTAGAGTACCGCTGTGCTTGCAGTAAAGAGAAATTGTTGTCAACTTATTGATATTAGCAGTTCTACACGTGCGTTGATATTCGATGAGCAAGTATCATCAAGCGATAAGTCCTAAGTTAAAACGGTCTCTCTGTTAGATCTTGCTCGAACAGAACGTAAAAACAGTGATATGAATATTGGCACCTTGGATAGATTCTAAGAAGGCCTTTGACTTGCCACATTCAGGGCTCTTGAGGGTGCTAGAGTTAAAGAAGATGCAATTTGGTCCACCTCTCTGATTTCGTGCATGTGGCAGTAGCGGAGGACCGCCTTGCGATGTCTAGGATATTCTAGGATGCTCACAAACCATCCATTCAATAAGTATAAACATAGCGCAGGGCGATGGACTGAGTCTACTATTTTCTCGACATCTTCACAATTTGTCTTTGTCAGGATCTGCATGTATAACGACCGTATGTAATATAACATAAGAAAATGATTTGGTTGGCTTACCCAAGTCTAAGACAGGGTGACATCTTACCAACCCGCACTGGGCCTACGGGGTGGCTTATAGCCCAGGTTCTCTCAAAGACCTAGGTCATATGGCCCAGCAGTGGGAACTGCATGGGCTGATTATGAATATTTTATCAAAACTAGACGGATAAGTGAGACGAATGAGTTAAAAAAAATCTGAACTGTTCTTAAAAAAATCCACATACATATACATGATGAAATAAAAGTTCCTTTTCTTAAAGTCAATTTTCTTTTTCCAGTACCACGTTTGATATAAACTTGTCAAGTAAGCAGTTAGGTTCGTTGTCCATTAACTTTTCCGTCAGTTATTTTGCGGGTCGTTCCTGATGAGGCATGGAAGAATCCAGCCATGTGCAATGGATTAGGTGTTCATTGAAGATTAGTCAACCCTGAGGTTTGATCTTTGAGGCTGAATTTATAGGTACGTGAATTTTGCTCTTGATATAAAAATATCTAAAAAATGAGACGAAGTATTGGTAAATATGGTTTACTTAACAGACATAAACATTAGACTATAAGGGCGAAGAAGAAGTCTTTCTAGAAAAAAGGATCCGTACGAATCATATTTTTTTAACATTTTTATTTAAACCCATGAATAAAAATTATAGGCTTTCCTGTTATCTACAATTAAAGAACAAAAAGGCATTTCTTTCTTCAGTATATTTAAAAAAATTGAGACAATGACGGACAATGGACGCGAGTAGGTGGGTGATCAGTTTTTGAGGGGCGTTTACTTTAATTACCTTGGGTTCTGCCTGTAAAATAATTGAATGTGTAAATGAATAAATAAATAAATGTTTTTTTCAGCAGGAAGGATTAAATTTAGCAAGTATAAAGGTTTTTCAAACCCACAACTATAAACGCATATACGTTTTAGAATTATTTTAGTAAATTTTATTTTTATGTAAAAAAAGTGATTGGATACTTATGTTAACATTAAGCTTTATGATCAGTTAACATATTTATGAATTAAATCTGTGTAAAGAAGTTTTTATGACCTACCTACTATTATAATTGATTATATTTCATTAATCAAAATATATTTCGATGAAGCTGAAGATGAAGTTTACTAAAATCAAATGTTTAATTGAGTTTCGGCAGTGAGGTATCGTTGCTAAACTATGCAGACGTGCGTTTAAGGTTTTGATTGCCAATTTACCAGGACGACCTTCTAAATTCTAACTCAGTAAAGACACTTCAAAGTTTTGCGAGCAGACCTAACTCGACTCATTGAAGAGTTGCTTCATCTACTAGTTACAGAGAACTGTTCTTTAGTAAGAGATAACACTAACCGCAGATACTGGTGGTTATTAATCTTGAAGTCATGGTTTTGATTAATGTGTCTGCGTTTTATTTCCAATGCATTCTGCGACTGTGTAGCTTGGATTCCTATAGAGAAAACGAACCCTGATAATGAATCTAGGATAAAATAGTGCATTTAAAACTGTTATCAATTTTTGGTAATATATACAATAACGCATTTACGGCTTTTGGGGATGCCATGGCGATGTAGCGCGTCAGGGATGTTCGCGGAAGCGTGGGTCGACGGGTTCGCAGCGATCATGCGAAAGCGATGCGTTTCCATGATGGCGCGCTTGCGCTCCTCCTCCAATGGCATCCTGAATGTGTTTGCAGACCGGTGGGACTCTCCCCTCTTACGAAGGTGGGTAAGTGTTCAGACACACTTATCAAAATAAACTGGTGTAGGTACCTTTGAACGAACAGTTCAATGGCAAACTAGTTGTTTATTATTGTAAATCTAATTTAATACTAATATTAGGCTAAGCTAAGCTACTACTAACAATATATGGATGTAATTCTGAAATAAAATCTTTGAATTGAATTGAATTAATATAGGTACACATGGTACATGTTAAATTCGATCAAAAGGAACCCACACGAGAATTCGGTCCTTCGAGAATAGAATAAAATGTTGCGAGCATTGTCATCCGAGATTTTGATGCATCGAGGCAGCGTCTGTCGTTCTCTTAAGTTGTCCATTTCAAGTACAATTGAGCAAACGATTTCGAGTTTCTCGAGCAAACGTCATTCGATTTCGAGTACCTACGTAACTCGTTCGTTCTATATGTGACACATTAGTAGGTACTTACCTAAGAGAACAATTATAACGATCAAAATGTTGGTGTACTATTTACTGCTGTATATACCATTCTCAAAGGGAGAGACGGAGATATACATGTTGAACAGCACAATCTCTTTTTTTGAAATAGTATCATGACGGTAATGACACGCCATATAATGAGGCTGGACCTTTCGAGAAATATGAGTGCAATGTTATTTTATAATTTTCTGTCTTGGTGTGACATTTTCAGAAATGTGGAAAGTTAGTTGATGTTTTCATTAGTTAAAAATATCGAGATTATAGGAAATGTTGCTAATAAACATCAACATCAAAGCATATCCAATGTTTCGTAGAAGGCTACAATTATCAGAAATAAGATCCCCCTAAGTTAAGAAATAATAGAATCGCTTCTGCAAGTGATTCTGTTGTTTCTTAATAAACACATCCCTCGCTACACATCCTCGCACATCTCTGGTAGAAACGTAGTCTAATATGACCGCAGCCGCGTGCAGGCTTACGCCCACATCCTCACACGTAGAGGAGGCTTTTTGGGAAATCATCAAATGACTTCTTCCGCTCTCGGTGGAGCGGAAGGGCGAGTCAGACTCTTACTGACTAAAACCCATCCGAGTTCCTTCTAAAGCCCTTTGCGTTCCAGGACCGCGGTGACTCTTTCGAACAAATTCCGCAACCACGTAGAGGAGGCTTGTGTTCCAACAATGGACAGAATTTTATTTATTTACTGATTTTACCTCAACAAAAAACGACTACCAGCCAATTGTATTTGTTAAAGATACATAATTACACACTCGTCTCACAGAAGTCCAGACATACATTTAAATGTAAAACACCAGCATAAAAAAAATGATTTCAAGTGTATGTTGTTGTGTTCAGTTGTTAGAAGGTTTGCATTATGTGTTCTGGTTTGGTAATGGGAGGTCAATCAAGGGGTCGGAATATGACGTAGGAACAGTATAAGATAATTCTGTGTTATCTCGGGAATCGAAATCGGGAATCGGAGCCAGATGAAAATGTACTGTGTCTACTGTCAGTTACTCAGATTACAATAGTTTACACGATTTTTGTCCCAGAAATACTATTATTGTTTCCGGAAGGTGTTTGATGCGTTGAATTCAAATCTGACGTTCCAATTTTTCTAGCACGTCAGGATAACTAGAAACCTAAATTGAAAATCGCGAATTTTCGAGTTTTAAGGCACCGTTATATTATAATATAAATTATAAGCTCCATAAAAGTTGGCCATAGTAACTTAAAGTATTTGCCTTCCTCATACAAATCCAGTTTGATTCTTTATGATACCTACCTCATTTCATCTCCGAAAATTTGTTATCAAATTGTATGAAAAACTTTCTATGTCAATCAAAGATAGGGTATTTTTATACCCTATCTTTGATTGACGGTATAAGATGAAAAAATGAAATCCGAAAAATATAATTTGAACATAATGTTTGTAACTGATGGTAGTAATTTCAGATACAAAGATCTATTTTTCGATAATGAAATACTGCACGCTGATGCGATATGTCGAAAATCGATGTTTTGGTACTTTTGACCTAAGATTTCTGAAAATCCTCACGCGTTAGAAAAATTTGTAAGTTAGATTTGAGCTCAGTGCGTCGAAAACCTTAAAAAAAGGATGGAATTGTCAAAAGGACAAAGTAAAAAAATATATTTGTAAACTAGTTTTATTAACTAGATCGACACTGTACCTGACTTAAACAAGAGACCTGTGTTTCGAGGCTTACGAGTGGCCTACTGAGAGACAAATGGTCAAACGAGAACTGAGGAAACTGCTTACGTGAGATATTACACAATGAGACGTTGCAAACATTAGAGAAAATTGATCATTCGTGTCTACATCATTGATCTAGTGAGCAATAAGTCCAAGAACTTGAAAGTTGCTAAAGGCTCCGATATCTGGATTGAGTAAAATTTGTAATTGAGTAAAAGTCTTGTGATATTCTTCTTTACTCTGAAAACCCGACAAAATCGGCTTTAAAGTAGGTTGTGATACGTCATCATCAACATCAGCATCATATTAGCCGAAAGACGTCCATTGCTGGATATAGGCCTCCTCAAGTGTCCCACAACAACCGGTCCTGTGCGTCTTGCATCCATCAGCTACCCACGACCTTCATCAGGTCATCGGTCTACCTTGTGGAAAGCCTTAGAAAAAAATATTGTTTATTTCTCACCACTAAAGAAAAAAGAAAATTTTTAGGAACTTAATTTCGAAAATACATAATACCAAGCAAAATTTATAGAAGTAGTTATACAATATAATGTGGTGGCTGTGATATTTGCCAAAAACTTTTGATCGTATCACCTGAACTAGGTGGAAACATGTATCTCAGGGGGTAATGTTCAACCATGAGTTATACAATATTATTATATAAACTTCATAAAAACAAACGGTGAGTCATTCATTTGTACAGTCAAGAAGCCGTACTCAAGCGAGTAGTGACCCACATCGCCATTGCGAGGGTGCAAGCCTCATCGCCACTTATTCACTTGCCCGCCTCGATCGCTGAGTGATTCGATAATCACCGCCATCCTGATTCACTGAATGCTGCTTTTGTGTTGCGAATTTAAAATCCGATTTTAATTTTTCGATGTGATTTCGTGAGAATTGTAATTGCTGGCTGTGAGTTTTTCGCTGTAGAGCAATCGGCTTTTAAATCAGGTGACGTATGAGCTTTGATCAAAGGGACAATTTCAAAAGACAAATATTTTTTTTTAGTTTGAGCATTAAAAGAGCTTAAGAACTTTAAAATAAGTTACTGTGGCTGTCCATTTGTAAAGATTAATTTTTATGGAAAGAAACGGACAAGAAACTCCATAATTATTTACCTCTTAAAAAAAATTTGCACTTAGAATAACACTACTAATACTATTAATAGGTAAGTATAAAACATTACCCGTAAAGGTAACTTCAATCATTTGATATTAAGCGACTGCCGTTATTACAAATATAAAAGTTTATTCAGGAGCTTGTGGCTAAAATATAGCAGCCGCACGGATCGATCTACAAGGTTAAGCAACGCTTGCCGAGGTCGGTTTCTGGATGGGTGACCATCTTAACATACCGAGATTTCACCGTGCCTCAGAAAGCACGTTAACAGCCGTTGGGTACATGCTGTCATTTGGTGATCTTTGGCAGTCGTTACGGATTGTCAGAACTTCCGTTGCCAGAAAATCTGACACCAGTGTTGTCAAGAAGTACCGTGTTACCCAGTCAATGGACGTCTGGTAGGCAGCCGCTCCACGTAAAATACTGGTATTTAGCTAAATCCTGTTTGACTGGGAGCCGACCCCAATATAGTTGCGAAAAGGCTAGGCAGAGAGAGAGACAGTTTGTTCAGTAGCTGCAGTGAACCAGTGTTCTGTGTGTTTAAATAACGGTCGCATTATATTCACAGTCAAAATCTCACTGACATGTTGCAATTTGCAGTTGCAAGATTCTGAATTTGAAAGTTTTTTTTTATGTAGGAGAGTTGGCCTTCTTTCCGATCACCCAATGCACAGTTACATCCCACTGTTTTTGTGGAATATATATGTATATATATATATTTATCCAATTGTGTCCCACTGCAGGGCAAAGGCCTCCCTTTCTTCCTTCCATTCCTCCCGGCTTTGGGCAAGTGTGGACCAATCTTGCCGATAGCCGTCAAGCTCGTCCCGCCATCTCCGCCTGGGTCTCCTGCGATGTCGTCGGGCATTTTCTGGGACCCAATATAGGTATGATGTAAAAAAAAAAAAACTTGTCACTGATATTTATCGTGGCATGCATTCAAATTATAAACATAAATTAAATTTCCTTAAAGATAGTATAGTTGTGTGCATGCGTGTATGCTATCTAAATAACTTGATATTCCAGTAACTCTAGCTTAAATGAACACTTGCTGAAATGCGTTCAGTTATTCAATGCAATGATTTGAACAAGCCATTCTCAGTTGAAAACTGGTTCAATTACTGAGAATTGTTACTGACCTAGACGTGGTCCACTGTTGAGTTATTTGATTGATTGAATCGTGACTTCATTCTATCGTGAGTGCATTGTTTTTCAAACTTTGCTGATATCCGAATACGTGGGACCAGAGGAGCTACCATGTCGCAGATTTACATTGATAAATAAAACATTTATTGGTGCAACAAAAAAAGAAAAACACAAAAAATACGATACAGTTCTCTCCGAATTTATTTAAAAAAAGCATTAAAAACTTTTTGTTAGAAAAAGCTTATTATATTGTGTCAGAATATTTGTAACATAAAATATTAGATTTTTAAAACTATTTTAATTTATTATGTTTATTTTAACTTGATATAGTATAGTTATATTAGTTAGGTAATATTTCTGTGATAACTTGATCTCTGCTAGAATCGTTTATTTTTTGTAATTTATTTGTATTTTGTTTTTATAGTTGCATGCCATGCAAAATATGGTGATAATAAAACTGTAATATACCACTGTTACATGATTGTATAACATCCTCATAATTGCTTATCCATATTTGCGAATTAATATCTTTGACTTTGACTTTGACTTCTTTAGCAAAATTGTGTACTTAATCACCAATTTTTTTGAATATTTGTTTTTTTTTAAATGGGGTACGTAATTAATAGTAGGCCTAGTACCTATCTTTTTCTATTCTTTTGTTTTATTTACAATTAACTTTTTTGGTTTCGCAGCCTAAACGTATGTCATAGGAACCGTGTATTTTTATCCGACTTCAAAAAAAGGAGGAGGTTCACAATTCAGTTGTTTTTTTTTAGTTTTAATCCACATAACTCGGCTTATTATGAACCAATTTGAAAAAATCTTTTTTCATTAGAAAGGATATACGTTCCAATTGGTCCCATAGAAATTTCATCAAAATCGGGTCAGTAGTTTGGTTTTAAATCAAAATAGCTGGGGAAAATAGAAAAAATATTATCTAACTTACGAAATCGGTGTTAAATAACGATGTCATCGATACTGTAACTATTTAACATTGACAGATATTTTTGGAATCGAATCAATACTCCGAGAGATTAACTTTAACAAACAAATAAAAAGGTACACAAACAAATAATTTATATTTCTATAATTCAAAATAATTTACTTATCTATCGCATCAATCTCAAATTCGTGCTCAAAAACCAGAATCCTACAGGGAGCGTAAAATCTACCAGGATCTCATAAAATATAGAATACCTAATAGAATTTCATTTCCGAGCATCCACGTCTTGATCCTTTAGAAGACTTAAAGCCAAGACCTCAATATCTAGGATATTAGCAGGCCTCGACCTATTTACTGCGACAGTTTGGAAGCTATCGGCACGTAGATAGCATTAATATATAGTATTATATGGCATAATATAGTGCGACAGAACCGACGACCGGCTTGCCTTATCATAGGCAGCGATATTATGTACGGTTGGTCTGTTTGAGCATTACTCAGCCATGAATAAGGGCCTGATCACAAATCCTGAATAGGTAGTGTTGGGTAATATATCTTTTTATTTCATTGGGACAAGCTCGCCAAGTCATGAGAGATCACAAAAAACGCGCCGAGTCCATGAAGCTCGACAAGTCCCGGAGAAATGATCCAACTGTCTTGGATTCCACAATGAAATTAATCAGAAATGAACACCGCAGGAGTACGCCCGGGTCGATGGCGCGTTGTGTTCCACGCGCGCCTCAAAGAGATGTCACCATAGGAGACGGGGCCCGCTAGGGCCAGAGCCTGCCAGGGTTTCGGTATTTGTTCGAAAGAGTCACCGCGGCCCTGGAACGCAAAGGGCTTTAGAAGGAACACGGATGGGTTTTAGTCAGTAAGAGTCTGACACGCCCTTCCGCTCCACCCAGAGCGGAAGAAGTCATTTGATGATATACCATCCTTAAAAATAAAAAAACAAATTATCCTGATAGATCATTTTAGACAAATTAATCAGTCAACGACATTTAATTCGGTTATCTGCTGAATATTTGTCATTCATCGGTAAAACAAACCCCCAGAGTCAATTTATCTGTTAAATAAAAACTGGAATTTATCTGGAGGTGGTGAAACAGTACTCTGAATTCTGAGAATAACAAGTCATTGTAGGTTAATGGGATCCATCCATGTGGGTGTGTAATCCGAGATTGATTGAAAACACAGTAAAGTATCTACCTACTTCTGCTTCCCTAGTACATGTAACATTACTAGGAATCAAAACATTAATCGGTCGGGAGGAGATGGCGAGAAATTAATGTTTATGTTTTTTTAAGGATTTCTTTGTAACAGGCAGCTTTAACAATTTTGTTTTTGTCAGATTTTTCCTTTTAGTACACCTACTACTACTTCTGGGTGCCTGTTTTGCCTCCGGCATGTACAAGGAAAAATCAAAGTAAGAAATTACTGGAGCAGAAATAAATTATTGTTAGGCAGCCCAAGAGCACTAAGGTTTTATTACTTAGTTGGTTCTCCCGAACAAAAACTTAATAAATACAAGTGGAATGGTGTTATGTGGAGCTTATCATTGATTTACCATTACGATTAATTCATGCAATTGTATAAAACAATCGGGATTGCTCGAAAAATTTACTGCGACCCTGGGGGGCTATTTTCTAAACCCGAAGTCCGTAGTTTCGGGCTTAGTGGCGAGCGTATTCTAAGAATGAATGACAACACTGTCATTAATTCTTAGTGGTTAGGTGATACGGACTAGAATACGCCTGCAACTAAGCCCGAAACTACGGACTTTGGGCTTAGAGAGTACTTTAAATGCCTTGGATGGAACTAAAAGGGCATTTAAAGGAACACGGGGGGTTTTAGTCAATACCTAAGATTAGACACACCTTCCCCCTCTGCTCAGAGCGGGGGAGTCATTTGATGATTTCCCATTCCTCAATCGGTGCTAGAATAGAGTCAAATAATAGTTCTTCTACAAAAATGTAGGCAGGCAGTCACTTTAAAAGTCTTCGTGAAAAACGCCTTTGTGAGGAACCACTGCACCCAAAACAGAAGTTGAAAACATTTTAAAAACAAGTTGCCTCCCACTAGTGAACCACAATTCGTGGAGTTAGTTCCTAATGAATCATTAATTACAGAAGTTTTTCACAGTAAACAATTGCGGAGCCAAAAACAGACTGGGAGCCATTATCACGGCGTAATTAGTAGTTCTCGTTTTACCCGTTTGGTTTACCACGATTTTATGTGGTGAGAATAAAAAAATCTGCTGAAAATAATGAAATAACTGGCTGTTTTTGTGTTTCATGTCGTTAACACTTTCAGTGTCCAGAACTCAGCATGTGGGTCGAACATACGGGTTGTGGGCACACGAACACGGCAGCCGAGTCGTCGTTATAATTATGTAGCGACGACTCGTGGGCACACGAAAAAATTATTGTTCGACCCATATGCTGAGTTCTGGGTACCTACTGAAAGTCTTAAATAACGCTGGCATTTAATAATAATGGTTTATTAGTCACAATAAAAACCAGTCATCGGGTTACAAAAACGTCTTAGGCACATTCACATTGGTCTCGAAGTCACGGAACGTATCGCAACTGGCATCTTGGCTAGGTTACTTAGTAACCTGTGTTAGTAAAATTACTGCAACATGATAGACATTGCATAGAACTTCTCAATGATAAAAAAATTAGATTCTGTTAAAAAAAAATTGACTGTTTCCCGCGATTTTTTTTCCCGGAACATCGAGATCGCGTCTATTCCCGTACAAGTTTCCTAATACATTCAGCAATAATTTACCTACTTGTAATCAGTGAAAGTGTTCTTATAATTGGACCAATCCTTCCACACAAACAATTTGGCAAGAGGAAAAATTTTAGTATTTCCAGTACTTTAATAAAAAATACCACTCTGACAACCTACCTATTAATACATTGACAATTAACAGCGTGACGTGTGTTCAGTTTTAAATAACACATCAATTATATTGTTTGTTGAGACCTTAATTAACCAGCGATTACATATTACACCTGTTACTGTAATTCCCAGTCCTACTGTCATCATTCATGAGTGTCATAATTATTATTATTTGTCGTTATTTACGCAACCGAAAACTCAAAATAACTTGGTGATTTTTCGAAACTTAATGGTGCTTCAGAGGCATTATTTAGTTATAACGTCGCTTAAATTCTAACACCACATAAGTCAAAATTTGCAACTTTATAGGAGAGTGCAAAAACTGCTTAACTTTACATACATACCATTATACGATCATTTTATGATGTGTACACATTTAAAAGATCTAACGTGAATGTAAGATCTTTTAGATAAAGGACCATTATAATTTATGGATCTTATGGATTGTATTTGAATTGATTTGGTTACTTTAATTTTATTTAAAAAAATTGGTTGCCTGTAAAGTCGGTATACGGGCGAAAGTTTTACGTGACAAATTTACATTAATTGTTAATATCAATCGATTTTAATTCAAAGTGTATTTTCTAAAAGGAGAAAACTAATTCACATATTTTGATCTTTGAATTTGTAAATCGCGCGCTTACTACCTTGCGCAGTGATTGGTCGTCTCGGTTTGAATGTTTGAAAGTTTCGATTTGACAGGTTGGAGGTTAAACATTGTTATTTCAATTTTTTACATAGCAAGTCGCGCTCATTTTTTCAAGTTAAACAAATTATTATTGGTTGAGAAACGATTTATACTACTTTTTTGATTGAAAACTACCACAACATTGTGATTACTACAACATAACCTATTCACTTATGTCTTAGTCATTTATTTCATCATGTTATATTATCAGTCTGAAATTATTTACCTTTGCTGTTTGAATTGTTGCGATGGACGAAACTACCTTCACATTATCACTACACAATCGTTTTACAATTAACTGGCAACGTGTAAACTTGTATGCAGGCGCCTAAGCGAAATAGAAGCGCAAGACATGAACCGGTGTGTATGCCTATCTCTCTCACTCTCTCTCTCTCGCTCTGTCTCTCTCGCTCTTAGGCGGGCTAACTGTGCTCGAGTGGAAGGGACGCGTGCCTTTCACTTTTTATGTCTGTCTCTCTCGCTCTTAGGCGGGCTAACCATGCCCGAGTGGAAGGGACGCGTGCCTCTCACTCGCTCTCATTGTGAGCGCATAACGTGAGCGGAGCGTAACGCAGTTTCTTGAAGTGTCACCCGGCAAACCAATTTATAAGACGTTGTCACGTCAATATTTTATTTCAATAATTTTGAATGATTTGATTAATTGTGTATTTGCATCTAATTTACTGTAACTTATTGTATAAGTTTTTACTAATAAACATGGATCAGCGTTGTCTGAAATAAATAAAAAATAATAATTATGCGAAAATTCAAACATACGTGTCTTCCAATTCTCTAGCAAATGGTATCAATTTCAAAACCGCCAAAAATTTACTTACGTGGTGTTAGAACTTACTACACCAAACTAACTTTGTTCTGTATGGTGTCGGGCATAAAAGAATAGCACCATCCCATCACTTCCCGTGGGTGTCGAAAGAGGCGACTAAGGGACTAACCAGAGAATGGGCAGCAGCATTCTCTGTGCATTGCAACAGCTACACTGCGATCATCAACCCGCTTGCCAAGCCTTGGGGGAGGTCTATGTCCAGCAGTGGACGTCTTTCAGCTAATAGGGATGGTAAGAATTTAAACGACGATAAGGCCTAGTTTATGCAAAGGAGTGCACTACTACAATAGTACACTCAAATTTTGTTCTTAAGTCTTAGTACAGTCGCCAGTACATCAAGCTACAACTGTCTGTCAAATTTCTTTGAAAGATTTATCGCTAACGCTTTAGGTTCAAGGTTGATTGGGAAAATTTGACAGTTTCGGATAGCTTCATGTGCTGGCGTCTGTACATACTAGGTGGTGAGCGAATTTTCATCATCATCATCAGTCCGACTTCGAAGACTGTTGAGTATGGACATCTCTTTCCTTGAGCCAATATCCACGTTCCTGCTAGCCTGATCAAATTTCCATCACCTGAGTATAAATCCGTTGTCTGAGTTGCTACTGAGAAATTTCTGATGGAAAAATTCAATACCAAAATGTGTTATTGTTTTTTTATATTTTAAATTGTTTGTTTAAAGCGGTAATCTCGGGAAATACTAATCCGGTTCTGAGAATTATTTCGCAAGGTAATAGAAAGTTATCCTATCTTTTAGTGCTATAACTGACTTTTTATTCCAGAAAATGCAAGGTTTATTTAGCCAACGGAACCGGGAAAAATGATAGTATTTCAATTTATTTTTTATTACTGATAAGTGTGACATCAACCTACACACATGTATTTTCTTTGTTTCAACAAAGTGCCATCATCATTTTAAAATTACATTTCTCACAACCCAAAGAAACGATAAGACGTATATGGAAATAGTTCAGAAATTTAAAAAAATGGCGGAGTGGTCGTTTTAGATTCTACGATATACAGGAACAGCATAGTAGTGAATATGCACCATTCAGTACAAACGGCGTTTTGCGCAACAAGAATAGAAGAAACACTTAAAAATATGATGTAATCACTTTAATTTTTTTTCACAATACGCATTCATGTAAAACCTTTCGAATAAGTATTCTTTTAAGTAGATTTTTTATGGTAGTCATATTTGACTACCATAAAAATCTACCATCGAAGTGGATGAATTACCATGTTGGCAACCCTGTAATCTTAATAAAAGGCAGGCACTTAGTCAACGAACATGATTTATTTATTTTACGAACCCAAGATCAAAGGCTGACCACTGGGCAGAAAATAGGACCCCTTTTTTCATGTTGTTGGCTAAAACGGCCCTAGTTTTATTTTCGACTTTTTCTTCAGTTCTATTTTTGGTACAAAGCCGATAGCTTGTTGTATATTTGTGAAAGAAACTTGAAACTGTATTCTTTTTTTAAAAGGATAGAATATTTATTGGCATCCTTTTCTTTAGGTACAGCGTTACTTTTCTTTCATAGAATTGTATTCTGGGTATTTTCTTATTGTCCGGTGTCTTTATTGAAGTGTATTTTGTTAATGCTGTAGTTTATTACAATGACTAATAGGTACTTTGTATAGTAGGCACTTTGTGACTTGTTCGTGCCATTCATGTTGTTTTGATACTTGTTCTTTTTTCACTGGGGGGATGAGACAAAATGTCTATACCTTTGAAGACCAGCCGAAGAAAGATTTCGGCAGCAAGAGCTCTTCAAAAATAAGCCGCTCTTCAAGAATAAGCCGCCATTCAACATGCAATACTTTTACGCTAATGGTGTTTAACTTGCCCGCATTGTGCACGTACGAAATTTCACGACGAAAATAGGCTATATTAGCCATATTTGAGCACATGCTTGTAATCCTGCCACCACCAGCAGAAATCAGTCACCTTAGTCGAAATTGGGCGATACGAGTATATTGTTTGAATATTGATTCATGAAGGTTTGTCTTGAAATGGGTGTCATTGCATACAGGGTGCTCCAGAAAAGCGTGGTCCCATTTAACGGTGGCGTTCTGTAGCTGCTGTACAGTAAAGAAAATAAATTAAAAATAAAAAAAATTAAAGACCCCCGACATAAAAACTTTAAAAAGAAAAATGTATTGTTCCTTTTAGTTTAAAGTGTGATTCTTTCGACACGATGACGCTTGGCCCACATTTAGGGAGTTATGAAAAAATATGTAATCCGCCATTTTGTGGCGGCGGCCATCTTGTACCGATTTTCATCACACATAGGTAAGAACACTCCCGACTAATTCACCGTTAAAACAAAAAAACAAAATCAAAATCGGTTCGGGTCGGGGTTAAAAATATCAAAATAAAAAATAAATATTTTAAACCACAAAACTACTAAAAAGTAAACACTTTTAAAGCAGTCTGATGCAGTCGCTGTCATTAAATCCATGATTTAACTAAAACATATGTCACCAACTGCGTGATAAAACGTGTTTTTTTTTACATTTCAATCGTTTTCTGCGGTCGGGTAAAAAAATTATGTGATAAAACATCGCCACCGATAAGAAGGAGATGCCCATGCTTTTATTATAGTTACTAGCTGCGTCCCGCGGTGTTATCCGTGGTTTAAATATATATAAAAGTAGTCTATACCAAATTTTATCATAATTGGTCCAGCCGTTTGCGCGTAAAGAAGTAATAAACATACACACACTCTCACAAACTTTCGCCTTTATAATATTAGTGTGATTTATTTTTTTATTGGAGGATTCGGTGACTGACTTGTTGAAAAAGTAAATGATAGCGACTTTAACTACAAGTACGTCATTTAAGCGGAAGGTCTAAACTGAAACGAATAACCTAGCGTATTCCAGCAGACATAAAAGAAAACTCCATTACTACCAAGCTTATTTTTAACTCTTACCAATTAAGAAACCCCGTATTATAACACGTTTACCATAAAAGATTACCGAGGTGTTTTCAGTGCTTTCAACGTTATAATGAAAATTTCAACAGAGAATTTCGTCTTCCCTACT
Organism: Mamestra brassicae; assembly: GCA_905163435.1. Taxonomy (NCBI): domain Eukaryota; kingdom Metazoa; phylum Arthropoda; class Insecta; order Lepidoptera; family Noctuidae; genus Mamestra; species Mamestra brassicae. The sequence goes on along the minus strand of LR990997.1, from coordinate 18,156,423 downwards.
AGACCCACTTATCCCTGTGCTTAACCTTTGTTCATAATTTATGTGAGACTTAAGAAAAGTTATCAAGTACCTTCTTGCCTCTTAACAAAGAACATTACTGAATAAAATATTCATAAATTTTGCTGTGAGAGTGGAATTACGCTGTGCAGTCATCGATGGTAAACTTCTATGTAACGCGGAGAGTGTCTTGTTATTATAAATCATCGTCATCATGTACCAGACATGTAGAAGTTGTGAGGCGGGATATGTTTGGCATGTTAGTTTGGTGAAAGCTTTTATAAGGTAGCGCATATTGTAGAGGATCCCAACTAGTTCGATCCAGCCCGTCCCTAGCTGTCCTCTCCCCAGCGACGCCCTTTGCCGAGGCCCGTACCCCACAGGGGGTGCCCTTAGCGTGTAGTCGCTTAGCTTGTTAGTTTTTATAAGTCCTGGCTGGAGGCTTTAATATTATATTAAGGCCACCACAGGAAAGCCCGGTTAAGCAGTCGACAACCTCATAGGTTGAACTGCGAGATGCCAATCACAAAAAAAAAAATAGAGGATCCCAAGTGAGATCGACTTACACCGACTTGCTTACCGGATGAAAATTATATTTCATAAAATAAAATATGTTTCTGAACGTACCACTATGGTTGCCGTAAAAAATATGGTACCTAATTCATGGCTATAAGTAATTTTATTGCCTACCTTTTTTGTTCCTATTACTTGGTTACTGTATACAAATAGGTAAGTAGTTCAAGTAGTACATAGTTTTTGCATTCATAATATGCTTACCACTTGAAAAATATATCAAAATGAAGGCAATTTTATTGTTCATTACAGTAGTATAGTCAGGGACTTTTTTTACCATATTTTTTACGTTAATCCTAGTTGTAAAATGTTCAGAAACATATTTTATTTGATCAAATATAATTTTCATCCGGTACGCAGGTGGGTGAAGGTCGATGTTACTTCGGATCTTAGACTAATAGTAATGTAAGGCAAGTTTGAAGGCGTTTTTTGAATTAGTTTAAAGAGCGTCTAGAAATCAATACAAATTGTACGGGTAAGACTGAGTTCACAAAGAGTCTGGCCGTGTTACGACGCTAGGTGCACATTTTAGCGATACAATAAGGAATCCTATTTACAACAGAAAAAGGTACACATTACGGTATAGAGAATACGATTAAATTCGAATTCCGCGGAGTGTATTCTCGGTATAAGCTGGCCTAATGGCGCGTGTCACAATAGGCCAGAAGATTCATATTAAAACTTATTTAAACCATGTTCCTTTCATAGAGAATTTGGCTAAACTGAATTTAACTATTGTAATACATAAATGTACACTTTGAGAATATTTTTTTAAATGTAATACGAGTATCTTATATTCAGCCATGATTTACGAAGTAGTAGTATTATAGTCGTCTTTTTTTTGTTTACTTTAATGTTGCCGTCATGGTATCTGTAGGTCTTAAGGACCGAACACGTTTGGGACAGTTCACGAAAGGTTTATTTTTAAACTAAAACTCTGGTAGTTTGTAAAGCTCTAAAAATACAATATTTTTTTTAAGATTCATTAGAACAATACTGATCAATTTAGGACCTATTTAAAAAAGTGTCAACTAGCCTATTGAAAATATATATAATAATATAACCTGGGACAGCTCATACACGGCCATCTGATCCTAAACTAGGCAGAGCCTGTGCTATGGCAACCAGACAACTGATAAACATACTTATATATTTCTAAATACATACATATTATAGACAAATTACACCCAGACGCAGAACAAATGATCATGCTCATCACACAAAGATTTGTCCTGGGTGGGAATCGAACCCACGACCTCCGGCTTAGCAGTCAGGGTCACTAACCACTAGACCAACAGGCCAGTCACGCAATTAGCATATCTAGACGCGTTCAAGAGCTAATTAATGCCAACGTTGTCGTGGGGGATTGACAGAGACACTGACAACTCTAGAATGCGGCCTGATCAACTATTGTATTTGGGAAATTCGCCCTTAGAGACAAAACCGGCACTGTGCGAGTCGAACTCGACCGCAAAAGGGTTCCGAACGAGTCATATATATTTGATTGACGTGACGCGTCCGTGTTGGGTTACAGTTCATATGTGTGCCAAATTTTAACTTAATTGGTTTAGCAGATAAGGGGTAAGTTTTTTTTTTAAAACGTTGCCCCACACTAGGAATTTCTCCTGTATCGTGGGTGCGTTTTCAAACATATAAACTCAAATACACAAAACAGCCAGACCCGAAACAACTATCTGTAGGTCATACAAATATTTGTTCCGTGCGGGGATTGAACCCGCGGCACGCAGCGCAGCAGTCAATCGCTCAACCACTGCACCAACCGTGTCGTCAAAGTTGGCTGTGACAGACAGATACACAAGTCTCTATTCTAAAAATAAATATAAATTTAAAGAGAATAACAAAGTTACCTATCCCGAGAGCCATGCTAGACTATTTTTTATCCCGTAAGTAACCCATTAAGAAGAAAGGTATACGCTTCTCTCTCTGAATACACCGAGCAAATAAAATCTTATTCCGCTCCAAAGACGTTACGGCTCCAGCTAGTTATACATAAACCGGCTAAAATTCCCATAAGGATATAAACAGATTCATCAGCATAAAAATATTAGCAAGGAAAATTTTACGAGTCCATTTTGATGCAAACTCTGTTTCCTTGTATCTCATAAATTAATTTTATATTCATTGTTTGTGTGCTATGCCCTCCTGGTAATAGTTGTTGGGAACTGTTAGCATTTTGTTTTAATTATGTTTTTCTTCACAACTACTTTGTATTTGCAGTGGGGAAATTGCCCTGCAAAGTTTTCTGAGTAAAAATGGCAGTGTATTTGTGAGAAAAGAGCAATTTTTTTATGAATCGAAGTAAAAACTTAGATCATATTGATATATTGTTGACTGTTTTTGATTTTTATTATTTAATTTGAAAGAAAGAAAATGATTTATTTGGAACTCGCAAAGTTAATTTAATTATGACGACACGATTGGCGTATTGGTTGAGCGATTGACTGCTGCGCTGCGTGACGCGGGTTCGATTCCCGCACGGAACAAATATTCGAATGGCCAACATAATTATAGTTGTACCGGGTTTGGCTGTTTGTGTATGTGAGTATAATATGTTTGTAAACTCACACACGACACAGGAGTAATTTTTAGTGTGGGGCAACGTTAAGTAAAAAAAAAAAATTGGTTGTGTGTAAAGTCGGTTTATGGACGATAGTTTAACGTGACAACGTCATAACAAAACATTGATGAAATGATCGTAACGTTACAATGAGCGAAACGTTACAATGAGCGTAACGTTACAATGAGTCATTCTTTTTCGTGCGTGCAGCCGACGACGTTAATCGATTTATTAGACGTCACGTCAAAAAGAAAAATATAAAAATAAAAATTAGGGACATGTGTGTGCAAATTATAAAAAGATTTTAGACAGGTCCTCACACCGAGTAGGCGGTAATAATAACACCCAACTTTTCAGACATAACAACAACTTAAGCGAAATTATAGTACACCTACCTATATTATTGTTGTGTAGCAAAGGTTTCCAAGTTTTTCTAGAAGTCAAAATGTTCGTTATAAAAGAGGAACCAAGGCTTGTATATAGGCAACACAAAATATAAAAAAAAAATTGTTCGTGTGATCTTTTTGTGTAGCTACTTCAATAACATTGGCACATCGACAGTTTTTCAAGTAAAAAGTTAGCATGTTCAAACAATGAAAGAAGAAAGTAAGAAAAAAGTTTATTTGGGACTCGCACAGTATAAATAATAAAATAAAATAAATGAATGACTAACACATAAAATCAATTAATTATCACATCGCATCACACTATCACACTGATATTATAAAGGCGAAAGTTTGTGAGTGTGTGTATGTCTGTTACCTCTTCACGCTTAAACCGCTAAACCGATTCAGATGAAATTTGGTATAGAGATAGTCTGAGTCCCGGGAAAGGACGTAGGATTTTTTTATCCCGGGATTATATTCCCTTGGGATAATATCCGACATTCACGCTGATGGAGCCGCGGGCGGCAACTAGTATTATATAAAGCTCTTCCGTTACTGAGTGTCTGAGTGACTAAAATACAACGCGCAGCCGAAACTACTGGTCGTAGAAAGCTGAAATTTGGCTTGGTTTCTTGGGGAGCGTATGGAAACACTAAGAGAGGATTTTCCGTAATTCCTAAGGGAACGGGAAAAGTACGGGATGTGCGCGTACGAAGTCACGGGCAAAAGCTAGTTAGTAATAAAAGATAACTTACTACCTACATAACCTGTGCAAGGCCAAAAAGGCGGAGTCTTAGTAATAGGGTCCCGTTTTACCCTTTGGGTACGGGACCCTAAAAAGCGTGAATTTATGTATGTATGTATAATGGGTGTAAACACGTAAAATAAGAATACATATGTAGGTACAGTAAATTAATAACCACTGCCCGACACTCGACCCTCCAATGTAATTTTTGTCGACGTCATAGACAAAGGAAGGATAACGCGGGCGCCAGTGTAAAGGTCAACTGTCAAAATAAAAAAAATGTAAAACAAAACAAAGGCTGTACCGATTTTAGCATCCAAAATATCATTAAGGTACTCCGACAAGATTAAACAGAGGGCCTAGCACGAATGTTTAGACGTAGTAACGTTACGGTAGGTATCGGTATCGGTAGTGAATTTTGAATATAAAAAATTACAACCCCATAGTATTTTGGTTTATTTTTATGCGACATCCATAATTTGTATCATACAAAAATATGAGTACAGTATATTTTATGTGCGACACGAGTATTATAGTTATAGTAAAATTTTACGATACGTTACTATACGTCAAAAACATTTGTGCTAGGCCCGCAGAAGTGGTGCGGGTGTTACTGAATAGTTACGGACTGTGAAGTATTGTGCTGCTGGTCGATTTTGTCAACAAAATCGCCGTGAAAACATAGGTGAAGTGAGCATGAAGTGAGCTGTAATTCTAATTGATGCTAGGGTTTGACCGCTCACTCGAAGCTCAGCCGGTCGATTCTGTAAACATGTCGAAGTGAAGGCTTGGGTGAAGTGATCACGAAGTGAGCTGCCATTCCATCTTAATTACATGGATTGACAGCTCACTTCGTGATCACTTCATCGAAGCCTTCACTTTGACATGTTTACTGAATCGCACTGCAGTTCACCTAAGTTACCACGGTGAGGTTGTTATAGAATCGCACTGCTGGTCGAGAAAGAGCTACGCTAATTTGCTGCAGGGAACATGAAAAATTTGGTAGCATCGAATCTGTGATTGAATTAAAATAAACGACACCAACTGCATCAGACTGCTTGAAAAGTATTTTTTTAACTTCTTAGTAGTATTTTTTTTTTAACTTTTTAGTCGTTTTTTTAACTTCTAAGTCGTATTTTATGTTGGGATTTTTTTTTAAAGTCAATTTTTTGATATTATTTCTTTAACTCGCGCTTCTGGAACTCACGTATTTATCATACTAGCTGCAAATCGCGGCTCCGCCTGCGTGAATATTGATAAAATCTCGGGATAAAAATAGTGTCCTATGTGTTATTTCCGACTATAATCTACCTCTGTGCCAAATTTCATCAAGATCCGTTCAGCCAGCATATAAAGATTTGAATATTACTTAATAGTTTTATTAAAATAATGAAGAAACTTTTAAAAAATAAATGCTATTATAATGCTGACGAATATTTAAATGACGTAATTTAGACATTTTATTATTATTTTTATTAATTTAATGTGACTTTGATTTTCGTATTTTGAATTTGGGCTTTTCTAGGCAAAACATGTTGAAACATTTTCTTTTCTGTAATTGTTCGAACTGATTTTAAACCTACACGTGTTTTTGACAAATAAAATTAATCTTATCTTATGTAAGCCGTTCTGACGTGATTTAGTGAGAGACAAATAAACATACATAAATCCAAACATTCAAACTTTCGCATTTATAATATTAGTACAGAAGTATAGATTTGCAGATATCAAAAGTTCATTAGATACATTTCGAAGAACCGTACCATTGGCCTGTGGTTTCTATTGAAAGTCCGACAGAAATATCTATTACTAACAGGAATCTGAACTAATATCATATAACTATACCAGTCCTAGATTTCTGTTATTATTAGATCAGCGGAATCAATCAGCCTTAGATTAATAAAGCCACTAAATAAATACTCGATTTGGCTCTGGTATTCAAGACGCTCTGCGAATGAAATACTAAGACTTGCGAAAACAATATGGTTAGTAATTTTCAATTTGGTAGCTAGCCTGAAGAAAATTATCTCAAAACATTATTAATACTACTCATTTAAACATTTCGGGCCTTTTTTATAAAAACTTTTTAATTGGTTAGGTTAGGTTAAGTTTAACACTGAATTGGGAGGAGCCTTGCCGTCCCCTCATCTCTGTGGTAGGCAGAGACCTCTCGTTGCCGACCGTAGTCCGTTCTATGGTCGCCGGCGAGGAGTCCTGGGACGCGGTGGTCTCCTTCTGCGAAACAGTTATGGCGCAGAAGGAGGCTGCGGAAAGGGAGAGGGAAATCTCGACCCGGCCCGCAGCAGGCGCATCGGGCGTCGGAGGAGGGCATACGCTGCTCTCTCGGCCCCCCTAACTGGATCCAGGGGCCGATGTCCGTCGCACCCCATTCACTCATCTAGACCCGAAGTGGCAGCGCGTGGTGTTCTCGTGCGCCCCTCTTTGACGTCGCGGGGGGAGTCAAACATCTCACTCCCCCCGCTGACCCGAACGGCACCAGCCGGGGATTACGGAAGTCGCATCCGTTCCCGCGATCCCCGGCGTAGGTGGGAGATGGAACACCGGGGTGGTTTTAGTCAGTAAGAGTCTGACAGACTCCATCGCCCGCCCCAGGGCGGAGGACATCCATGAGGAAATCCCCCGATAGTAAAAAAAAAAAAGATTCTACGCTGAATAGCGGAATCGTAAATTGTTTCTGTGAAAAAATGATAAATTATGATTATAAGTGGGATTTTAAAAGTAAATATCTGTATAGTTCAATGATTAAACAATGGAGAAATTGAATTTGGAATTTGCTAATCAGTAATCATTTTAAAACAACATTAACTACATAACTAAGATTTCATGTAGGTACTAGGAGTCTATAAGATACTCTACATAGCAACCAAATCGTGTAAGGCTATAAGCATTTATGTATCCTTAAAATTCATCATCATCATCATCATATCAGCCGAAAGAGGTTCACTTCTGGACATAGGCCTCCCCCAAGGGGTGGGGGTTTGTGAAGTGCAGCTGTTGCAATGCACAGAGAGTGCTGCTGCCCATTCTCTGGTGAGTCCCTTAGTCGCCTCTTACGACACCCACGGGAAGTGATGGGATCGTGCTATTCTTTTACATCCGACACCATACAGAAATTAAAATTAATTATAGCCTAGTCAATAATCACATACGATGGAAGTTTGTTCCAATTCAGCTCGCTTGCACAACAACATTCGCGAACACAATGAGGCACATAATTGATTAAAATTCTCAACTGTACATCGGAACTAAGCTATTAAATCGCTTTCCTATTCGCTGCACGGTCCTAATTAGCCAGCTATCGCATACTACAGCAAAATTGGGGTATTATGCTAATTCTACAATCTAGCGCTTTCAGCGTTGAGCTAGCAATCTGCTAAGTACAGGCTTAGCGATAGTTGCTACATCATGTGCGATATGAACGCGATTGTACTGAATAGAGATTACCGTGTATAGGTGCTGAAATGTTGACTACTTATTCATTTATGCGTGCCTGGTACAACCAAGTGGTTTATTTTGGGGGTTGGATAAAACCGCACGAAATTGTCATTAAAATAATTGTTTTCGTTTTGCAGTGAAATTGTAGATGTATTTTATAAGACACTCGTTAAATTAAGTATAGCTATGACGTTAAGTTTTACTTGCCATTCAAAGGCATTTCTTAAAGTAGGTTAACTAAGTAACCATTCAATTCCAAGCTCTAATAACGTAATCCGAATGAAAACAATACGAGAACATACACAAAGTTCCAAATTGTTTCGCAATACACCGATACAAAACACAAACAGATACTGCTATAACTAAAATCTGTTACATTTTGCACATTGTGCAAAATTAGTTTGAAACTTCTTAATCAGCGTCCGCGCTTAACAAAAACTGCACCAAGTTCGTGCAAACTTGTGTATTGCACAATGTTATCGGCATTGCAAAATCTGCACAATGGTTTTGCTTGTTGTGTGGACCCGCAATTTTCTTTGTAGCAATAGATCGTAAAAAGATATGGGCTCCTGGTAAACTTAGTTCGAAATAGGAACTGATGGTAAATATAGGGTACTGCTTTGTCTCAGTGTCCTTTTACACAAAACGGTCGTGTAGTTCAATACTCTTGATGTGTGCTATGTGAAATTGTAAATTGCATTTTTCAAACTATTTTTATTCTATCTATGCGTCGGTTTCGGGGCAGAGGCTCTTTTGTGTAGCTCTTTTTATTAACTGTGCTTTGTGCGCGCAGTGTATGAATGTTGGAATAGTAGAATACTATTTTACACAGGTAACAGAATTAGGTTTGCAGGCAAGTAAACGGTTATACCGTAAATGCAACCGTTATTTAGCTTGCATTCGACTGTAACTTTAAAAACATAGATTTTATTTGATTTCGTTGCCTACCAAAACAAAAAGAACACTAAAATTATGCTCATTTACATATAACCGCTTTTCTTATTTTGTCTGAAGGCAAAAATATTAAAGGTAGATTTAATTTAGTCTGCGACCCAACAGCTGTGTGCTTTTGACCTTTAAAACTGAAGACTGTGTCTTGCCTAGATCTACAAATGCCTTGATAAACATTTGCCTAGGTAAACATTTGCCTAGCTATCCCAAATAAATTGTCCTGCTGATGTTCCAAGTAGTCTCGTGTAGACACGGCGATAATCTAGTTTTGATACACAAACAAACATGAAGACTAGCTTTCTGATACTACCAGGGTAGCATGTATTGAAGGACGCTTATTTTGCAACTTGCTGAGTAGTTGGGACATAGTGAAGCTGTGAAGCGGTGATCATAATCGCTTCATAATACATAAATGTTTCGTTGGTTAAAAGATCAGTATAAACTTTAGGTATATATACAATACAATATTCATTTTTCTGGACTGAAACAATATGCAGGTCTAAGAATGCTAGTTTATAACGAATGGTACAAGAAGATTCTTGATGGCCTTATTTTTAAACATAAATAATATTGTTGTGTAATGACAAGTTGATTGGTCTGATATAGGTACCTTTTTCACAATCTAAGTTTTTTAGATTTTTCCCATTGAGAATTTACAAAATCAAGAGCAATGAGATAGCTCCTATGTATACGGAATTATTGGAGAAAACGTACTTAGTATAATATACAATACACCTCCCCGTCCAGCCAAATACAGGTGCAAAGTTACGTCCTAACCTATTTCTCTGTTGTCCCCAGTAATAGCCACAGCACACAACATCACATTCCTCGAGGTGCCTCGCTACGGAGACCCCCACCAGGAAGCCAACCTGGTCTGCCATTATATGAACGACCAGGGCGACCCGGCTCTCCACTCCGTCAAGTGGTACCGGGGCAGCAACGAGATCTTCAGGTTCACGCCCGGACAACAGGTGGGTGGCACTTATATTTGAATGTTGTTATTGTTACTTCTGTATGCCTAGTACCTAGTGCCTTGTGGTACTCGAGATATTTTTCATAAATCCGGGCACTCTACATATGACTTTTATTACTTGTTCAATTATTTATTTAAGCACGTTAAGCCGTTGGTCCTGGCTGTCATTTGTAGATCTTTGGCAGTCGTTACGGAATGGCAGAAGCCAGTAAATCTGACTTCAGTCTTGCCAAGAACTACCGTGTTACCCAGTTAATGGGTTGTGGAGGTCTGGTAGGCAGCCGCTCCACGTAAAATACTGCTGAATCCGGTTTGACTGGAAGACGACCCCGATAGCTGGGAAAAGGCTAGGCAGATGATGAATTATTTAAAGTGAAAGTAATCAAGAATTGAACACCTTTTCGTATGGGAGCTAAGTGCGAATCGGACTCGCACACGAAGGTTTCTGTACCATAAACTGAAATATCACGTTTCTTTCAGGGCCCCGTTTGATTTATTTAAGTTTACTAGCTGACCCACGCAACTTCGTTTGCGTCACATTTTTCATGAATGCTCGGCTCGTATTTGTCATAGTGTGATGTTATATAGCCTGAAACCTTCCTCAATTTATAGGTTTTCCACCACTAAAAGATTTTTTCAATTCAAACCAGTTTAGCGCGTTCTACCAAACAAATAGTCAAGAAAAACTGATCTAGTGATAAATGATCATTAATTATTTATCGACCGCTGAGAGTAGAAAATAATTAGAGTACTAATATCATTATTTATAAATAGGTGTTGGTGGTAGCAGAGTGAAAATTTAGGGTTGTGTGTATTTTTAATGCTGAATAAAATATTAGGTATATAATAGAAATATTTGTCCAAAATATAAATAATTTGGGGTGGACCACGCTTATCACTTAGGGGTATGAAATATAGTTAAAGTCCTATTCTCAGACCTACTGAACATACAAACAAAATTTCATAAGAATCGGTCAAGCCGTTTCGGAGGAGTTTTGTTACAAACACTGTGACACGAGAATTTTATATATTAGAAGTAATAAGGTATCTGACGGTGCTACTTACATTATGTCTCAGCATTTTAGGGGCCAGGTGAAGAAAGCGGTCATACCTAAACCTATCCATTAAAATAAAAAAGTCCATTAGCAAAAACAGAACACAACAAAAAAGTAGCGATACATGTACCTTTAAGTAGCTGAAGTGCTTTGAAAATAAATTGTATTAGAGAACCCTTGAACATAATGGCATTTACTGTTGGTCTGGTAAAAGTACCTTCGAGAAAAAAATACGTACCGTGGGCGAAGTATAGTCGTTGAAATAATTAAAATTTCAACAAAATTATATTTAACGCCCTCCATTTTTTTACTATTGTTAGGCACGCGTTTGACCGCTATCGCACCTGATGGTAAGCGATGATGTGGCCGAAGATGGAGCACGCTTGCTTAGAAGTAACCTAGTCTTAAAGTCAAAAGTGAACTCTTGACTTTAAGACCCCCTGGATTTAACGATAGTAATCCTTAAGTGCGAAGTAGGAGGAGCTGCAACTACACGGGTCGATCTTTAAGGTTAAGCAACGCTTGCCAACGTTGTCTGTAGATGAGTGATATACTGAGTTCTCTCCGTGCCTCGGAAAGCACGTCAAGCTATTGGACCCGGCTGTCATTCCCAGCTGTGATCTTTGACCCGACTGTGAGCTCTCAATTCATATAATCAAGATGGAATGACAGCTCACTCCGTGACCACGTGACATCTTGATTGTATGGATTGACAGCTCACCTCGTGATCACTTCATTGGGTGAAGCCTTCACGTCGACATGTTTACAGAATCGATCGGCTGGCACCAGTCTTCAAGGGATCAGATGGTGGTCAGATAGACAGACGCTCCAAGTAAATTACTGGTACTGAGCTGTCTCCGGTTTGGCTGAAATCCGACCCCAATATAGTTGGGATCAGGCTCACAGATTTTTAAGGCACTAACTTTTGTTGTCAAGACTCTTTTCTCTTGATAATATATTTTGTTCACTTTTTCTCTTAACTGTACATGGTAACCGTTCTTGAATAATTATATTATTTTTTCGTATTCCGGAATATTAAAACCGGCCAACTGCATGTCGGACACGAAGGGTTCCGTACCATAAACCGAAAAAAAACACGTTTTTTGTATGGGAGCCCCTTTAAATTTTTGATTTCAAGTCATTTTTATTATTTGTTGTTATAGCGGCAAAAAATATACACTCTGTGAAAACTGTCTACCTGTGAAAATTTCAACTGTCTATCTATTACTATCCTGAGATATGCTGTCCGCTGTCAGACAGACGGACGGACGGACAGCGGAGGCTTAGTAATAGGGTTCCGTTGGTTAGCCTTCGGGTACGGAACCATAAAAAGGATCTTCGAACCCACTAGGTACTCATAGAAACCGAAGTTGCTATGATGGTGAAAAATGTGGATTCTGAAGATTTTTGTAGGTACTGACCACTTTTGAAATTCACTTTATTCATTGTTAGCAGCAAGTAATCACCGGTGAAGCTCTTTATATTATTCGGTGCCCTAGTACTTAAAATGTTTTACAGACTGGGTTTCTATATTTTTGTATGAAAAGTTATTTGCATTTAGCGGCAGGATTAGTACAAACTGGGTTGTTCTGGTTCGGAAAATAAACAACACTGAATGAAATAGGAATAACGAATGGTTGCAGAGTATTTTTACAGCTCTGTAAATACAACGATTGTGTGTACTTGAGTACCTAAACGTAGATTTCGTAAACGTGTTTGTTCTTTGGGTTTCTATTGTTTTCTTTGGTTTTAGGTCATATTTAACAAGTCCTCTACAGGGACCTATTAGCAACATTTTATATGCCCGATTCCCAGGTCGGGGTTTTTTCATGAGGAATTTTGAAGTAGTAGCTCAGACTCGGGATTTGTGACCGATTGATGGCAACGGGGGCGTCATACCTAGGTACCTCTGGAATAGTGCTTAGTCTTATAGGCGTCGTCCTAATAGGAAAGGATCATTCATTCGGCAACATTTGTTTGGCAAATCTAAGCGCGTCGTCGCGCCGACAGAGGGCGCCTTTTAGTTTTGCCGAAAAAATTGTAAACACTGTTACTGTATTTAACTTATTTAACTTAATGTGAATAATTCTAAGTTGAAATTGTTCATAATTTTTCATTATAAATTTTAATTATTATTTGTTTTTCTTATTGTTTCCATGGCAGTTTATGCGTACAGTATAGTGCATGTAGTGCTCTTCTTTAAGTGATGTGATGAGGCACTTAAACTTAAGTCTGGAGTGACTTCTCTTAAATGTACTTTAATGTGTACTCATTGTAGTAGAGCCAAATAAAAAAAAATAAAAAATGATCGCGTCGACCGCATAAAGACAACGCCTTAGGCTTCACAGGCCTTGTTGATGTCTAATATGAACCTTCGTCCGCAGCCCCCAACAAGGACCTTCAACTCCACAGCAGGAGGCGTGTCCAAAGGCAGCTGCAACCTCAACAGCTGCGCCATCAGCGTGGTGCTGCCAAGGAACTATAATACCAAGCTGTCATTCACCTGTGAGGTCTCCACGGAGGGACCCAGGTTCGCTGTTGTCAAGCAGACTAAGAATTTAACTGTGGCTGGTAAGATTCTATATGAAAATACTAGTTTTTACTTGCGGTTTTACTCCTCTTTCATTCTGCACCACAGGAGTCGTGGACTTGCAGGGATATAAAAGGAAAGTTTGGGATTCTGGACCTTTTTTTTTAAATGCGTTTTAAGCATGTGTGAATGATATGTGTTCCATGTTACGACGAAAACAGTAGGTATGGCCAATGTGCGTACAACAGTAAACAGTACGTTGTATGCACATCATATGGTATTGCTCACTAAAATCTACTTTTTAAGATATGAGGGTGGTCCAATTAAGTTACCGGTATAATAAAACACTTTTTTATGCTTATAAATTACATTTTACTAATACCAAATGGACACATACATCAATATAATCTCGTTAAACAATCAGTATAACTCTAATACAATCAGTACAACTTTGATGTTACTTTACTATATTAACCAATTAGTCAGAACGTCTGACTAGGTGGACTGTCGTCTGCGAAATGCCCGAGCGACTCCCAGCGTGAGGTTCGTTTCCATATTCCTTTTTTTTTTTGTAAGTGGCGTCTCGCAGTTCAGCCTATTAGGTTGTCGACTGCTTAACCGGGCTTACCTGTGGTGGCCTTAATATAATATTAAAGCCTCCAGCCAGGGCTTATAAAAACTTACAAACTAAGCGACTACACGCTAAGGGCACCCCCGGTGGGGTACGGGCCTCGGCTAAGGGCGTCGCTGGGGATGGGCTGGATCGAACTAGTTCCATTTTACCCCACCATGCTATTATTTAAACGGCACGGCTGTTGACTGTGTTGCCAATTGAAATAAATAAAATTCCAAAACACGGAATCGTGACACCGGTCTAATATTGGTAGAGGATTTATGACCCGGTGAGATAAAGCTACCAGAAATATCATGTAAAAAATTGCTCTGGCCAAGAATTTTTAATATCCTTAATTTGTATTAAAAATTAATGAACTTAATAACTTATCCTGGAAAGTAAAAGTCCAAAAACTAATTACCTTTTCAGGCTAATTGACACTTTGTTAGAAAGTAATTATTTTCAAAGTTGGTCCGTTTGTGCTATTTTTTTCCTTCCCTGTTTTTGGTAAAAACCAAGTTTTATTGACCTTGAGATTTGAAAAATTAAAGTCAGTTCCGGCTAATTTAAATTACTGATAATATAATCTTAGCTTTTTATCTAGTTATTTATGCAAACACTTAACAGTTTGGAAAAATGGCACGTCTAATTTTTTTTTTGTACTTTTGAAAACGTAAAGCCATTCACAAAACTAAATCAATAGATTTTGTGTTTCTGCCCTGACCAGAAACATTATAATAATAAAATATTTTTTATTTGGAACACAACCATAAATTACAGTCTTAATAGCTAGAACAAGGAACAGTTAATTTAACAGAAGTACATAGCCTGCTGTCTCCCAAACTGGGCAAAAACCTATATCTTGGGAGGCAGTATATCAAAAAGTATACCTTCTTTGGTTCATAGCCTGTGTAAGAAGGCGTGAACTCAAAAGAAAAAAAAAAGTAAAAATAATAATGAAAAGTAAACAAAAACAAGAAAAGGTAACTAAAATTAAAAATAAGTTTAATATTAAATAGATACGATTGCCATCAATCAACTTGCATGATATGTGTGTGTCAGTGCGTGGGATGGTGTGTTAGTGTGTGTGATTGGGTGCACATTGCAACTTACTAGGTGTCCCACGACCAAAGGCAAATTGCTGAAAAATTGTTGCTGTTTTTTTCACTCAAACATAGCTTAACATTTAATTTCCCTGCACAGTGACGCTAAAAGAGGACCCGGTGATAACGGGCCTGCCTGGCACGGTACAGCTCGGTGAAGACGTGCTTCTCAACTGTACCACTCAGCCAGCCATGCCGCCGGCTAACATCGTGTGGTACATCGATGGACGGCCTGATAGGGTTGGTACATCTATTGTTTTGGTATTCTATTCTCCTAGTCTATATTGAGCTCAGTAGTCAACATAAACTCCATACGGACGTACAGTACAACTATTCTATTAATGTGCCTCGGTTATCATCGCATTTCCGAAAACAAACGAATGCTAATTTCCATGTCTATCAATTTTATCGTGTATAATAATTTGAATTTAGAACTAAGTAGTACTTCATTGTAGTTTTGTTTTGTTTTCCGTGTGAACTATACAACGAGTAACAGAATAAACGCAATACCTCTTAGGCGGTCATTGTACTCATCATTATGAATGGGCCAACACTGAAATCGCGTACGATAACCCCTTAAGAGGTATTGCGTTTATTCTGTTACACGTTTTATAGAGTTGTAAAACTATTTTCCTTGTTAACCGACTTCAAAAAAGGAGGTTTTGTATGTATAATAACATTTACTCCTTTTCAATGTTATGTACAGTATACCACGGAAATTAATAAAAATATAAACAAAATAAAATACTTTTTCAACCGACTTCCAAAAAAGAAATCTGGTATTTATTAATATAATAACATTTACTCTTTTCAGTATTATCTCTACAGTATACTTAACACGGAAATCAATAAAAATAAATAAAATACCTCTTCAGCCGACTTCTAAATAAGAGGAGGTTCTTCTCAATTATTTATTGCGTACCATAATGTATATACATAGTTGGTTAGGAAATAGTTGTATAAGTCACAAGTATGGACCCTGTCGGGAACAGCATAGATCAAGTAGGAGAGAGGAGGAAGAACTCTGGCTGTTAAAAAAGATTATTAACAACTCTATATGCAAAGTATAAAAACTAAGTCCGGTCTGCACAAAGTGCAAAGGGCAACTCATAGAAATCCGAAGTCTGACGAAACACGAAGTTTGCCGAGTGTCAAGGGATATTAAGAAAATAGTTATACTGTACATATATATCAAAAACATATACTAGTACCCATTTCCCTCACGACGGATTACCAAGCGCGCAGAAATCCGCTGATTACTCGTATGATACAGGGCCTGTCACTATGGCGATGGTCGAAGGAGGATTATATTTAGTATTGGGCGTCTTTCCGCTGAATGACTATGATTAAAAGCTACATAGAAACCATTTTATTATTATTGACAGTGAAAATGGAGGAAAGAGGACGCTCTAGGAGGAAAGTCAATAGGGTCCTGCAACCTGGACAAAGTAAGAGGAGTATACAATGTGGAGACATCGATATGACAATAAATGAAAACAACTGCAATACTAACCAGTATTGCAGTTGTTTAGGAATAATTTGAAACTTTTACAATCCCTGTCACCGATATTTACCAAATAACTAAATAAATATTAAAAATAAAACTTTCAAAACTAGTCAAGGATAGTGACTACTATTCTGATGAAATATTCCAAGCAGTCTGTTGTAGTTAGTGACATCAAATCTGTGATAAAAGACAACATATTCGTATGAACTAGTATTGCCAGTGTTTTGATTTAGTGTCGTTTTGTCGTCTCCACCTTGTATAAGAATCCAGCCAGCATTCGGTAGTTCATGTATGTGTGTAATATTGACAAGTTTCCTTTACATTGCCAACAGACAGAGCTCGGGCTGTTGAATAATACACAAGTATCCACCGCCAATGACTTCGGGCTTCGGTCGAGCTGGCGAGCCCTGAGGCTGCGAGTGACCACGTCCAAGGGCTTCATGGCCTTGCGCTGTGAGGCCACGCAGCCAACATGGCCACCGTATACAAGGGCCGCTAATGCGACCTTGGTAGTTGCGAGGTCGCCGCATTTGTCTATGTTTACAGCTGCAGGTGGGTTCATGATATCCCTGTGATTTTTACAAATTTTTCGTTTTCTCTACATGCATCACATATCACTAAATGTGTGTGTTTATGTATTAAAACAAATTCCAAACATCGATCTTACCACCGTTTAAAGATATAGGACGTATTAAAATCAGTCTTATGATCTTTGATTTCTTTAACAACAAGTTCAAAGATTTTCTGTTCAGTTAAAATTATGTAAGTAATACACGCATTGAGTAGTTTATGATGCAAGTGAGACGGAATTAAGTGTTATTTGAGAAGGTATTCTACCTTACCTTTGAAGATATATACCTATCTCTTGTGAGATACCAGGAACATAGCAACCTTTCGAAATTAGATAGGACTTACGTACTTTGCTTTACCAAGTCAAGCTACCAAGTTAGGTACCACATATCTGCGACAACTAAGTTTCCGTCAAGCGACTAATTAACATACTATGCTACCCTGGTACTTTGGCAGACGTAATTAAGACATGGCGGAGATGACTTGCATTCCGTTTCACGATTCTCGTGAAAACCGCTTAATTCTCTTTAGGGTTTTATGTCGAATTTTGCAAAAGGTCTCAAATAGCGATAAGTTTATGAGTCTGCGCAAGTTTCCAACTATTCGAGAACTCGTGAGATACTTGAGTCGTTGAAGTTTGTGTGTTGATCCTGTATTTTGAGCATAATTTGGTGTTGATATTGATATTATGTGCCTAAAGCTTGTCTAAATTTATTATAATTAATTATCGATGAATTAATGTAGTCCAAATAAAAGTATCTACTAATAATA
The DNA here is from genome assembly GCA_905163435.1 of Mamestra brassicae. Taxonomy (NCBI): domain Eukaryota; kingdom Metazoa; phylum Arthropoda; class Insecta; order Lepidoptera; family Noctuidae; genus Mamestra; species Mamestra brassicae. The sequence continues at coordinate 18,138,615 of LR990997.1, read as the reverse complement.
ATTCGTATTTATTTTTAACTTCATTTACAAAATAGGTAACTACATAAGCGGATTTAATGCGTCACGAGACATTATCCACCAGTAAATCTTTTTTATCATTTGTAAAACTGCAACAGCAGTGCTATTCTGTAAACATGTCAAAGTGAAGCCTTGGGTGAAGTGATCACGAAGTGAGCTGTCATTCCATCTCGATTACATGGATTGACAGCTCACTTCGGTATCACTTTACTCAAGCCTTCACTTCGACATGTTTACAGAATAGCACTGCTGTTGCAGTATCGACCGGCAGTTTGCAAGATCCAAAATGATTTAAGAAAAATAGTTTTATTCATTTTTACACTCACACAAAAGCAAAATGAAAGACGGGAATCTCCTTTCATAAGCGCTGAAAAATTTCATACACAAAATACTGTTCATTTTGAACTCTCGTACACCACAATCCTATTTCTGATTGAGCATAAAATTCAACATTTCGAAGGGCTTTACCGGGCAATGTGATTGTGCAATTTCTTGCTCAAATGGGCGATCAATGGAGCAATTATGAGTTAACATGGACGCACATGGCTCTCGTGGAATTTCGTCTCTACTCGATAACAAATCTGTTATTGGCTGAGTGACTTTCTCTGTTATCAAAGACAAGTTAGTAGCCTGGATGCTAATGGTTCAATGAGCGAAGAAATGTTCGAGTTTGTGAGTTATTATTTCATTGAACATACAGGGTCTAACGGAATGGTGTAGTCATATTTGAAAAAAAAAAAACTGCTTGTATTCATTTAGCACCGCTTGGTTTAAGGAAGTCATAGAAAATTTTTAAAAATATACCTCCCATTCTAACTTTTATCGTCTGATGATAACTTTGCATGTAAAATGAAATGTTTAATTTGGAATTGTCTATGACTTCCTTGAAGAAAGTTGTTTATCTACGTGGGTGGAAGTAGTTTTAGAATATCAATATTTATTTCCGTTACAACCTGTATAGGTTTAAAAACATTTTAACTCAAGATAAAACGTATTCGAATACCTACAAGCTAAGTAGATGTAAAATAGGGTATTTTGATATTACCACTTTGAACAAGTGTTTTTTCCTATACCTACGCTAAAAACATGTTTAAATATAAGTTAAACGGTTCATAATTATTCTTAAGTTATTTTGTATACATTTTAACATTTTCTTAGAGCTACCTACCTACGCCGCAAATAATAAATCTTTTGTTATCTACGGCTATCAACTTTACAAAGTACAATCGTTAAATATTTGAATTAACTTAAAATATCAGCTTGTTACTTAAACTGTATTTTCCCTGTTTCGTATCAATCAATTTCGTATCAAAAGCCACAAATATTCCATTACAAATATTTTTGAAATACATACATACGTTGCGGCCAGCTGTCAGTCAGACAGGCGAGTCGTCAATGCGACAACGATGCGACAATCCTTTTTTATATGGTAAAAAAAGTTGGTTGTCTATAAAGTCGGTCGGTCGGTAGTGACAACGTCATAACAAAACATTGATGAAATTATCGTAACGTTACTGTAGAAAATATTTATTTATAATATTGTCAGTTGACTCGCCAACGCACCACCGCACAGGCCGACAGTCCAACAACGACTGACTGCCCCACCACTCGGACCGGTATTTATAACCGAGCGACGTGCGCGCCCGAGGCAACGTCACAATACTGTTATCAGTTTGTAGTTCGATATATTGATATCTACATACACTACATTCCCTTCCTTGTTTTAATTAGTTGTATGTACCTAACAAGAATTTTTTAATAAAACATTTAGCATATTTTTTTTTATTTTTTATTAATAATTAATTGACATGTCTGGCATAACAAAATCAGAGCAAAATAGTATTTAAAAAACATTTTTTTATGGTTTAATTCAGTATTTCCTTTTACCCTTCCTCTTCTTCTTCTATTTCATTTTCTGATTCATTTATATCTTCTTCTGTGTTAATATCTTTATTTTGGTCACTTATAACTTCCCATCGGCCTTCAATTTTCTTCAAATGAACTACATTTCTTCGAGAGACTTTCCCAGTTATATCGTTTCGAACACTTATATCTCCACCTTTACTCTTTTCGACTGTATGGGAAGTTGGGTCATAATTTAGGCTTAGTTTATCTTTGACCATATTTTTTACATAAACTTTATCTCCTGGCACTAATTGACATTCACGAGCTCTTCTTTTTTTGTCTGTATATTCTTTTCCAGCTTCTTTCTTTTCTTGGTCTCTATCTCTAACATCTGAATCTTCCGGTTTATGTGTATGTGTTATATCTCCTGCCATGGGTATATTGTCACGGTATTGCCGTTTAAAAAATAATTCTGCAGGAGTTTTACCTGTAACACTATGCGGGGTACTGTTATACATAGCCAAATATTCTAACAAAGCTTCTTGCCAGTTTTTATGTTCAACTTGACTAATTTTTAGTCGCTTTAGAATGTCTCGGTTCTGACGTTCAACTTCTCCGTTTTGTTGAGGCCAGTATGGTACAGTATTATGCAAAACTATATTCCTTTCAGTACAGAATGTTTTGAATTCCTCGCTGCAGAACTGTCTACCATTATCAGCTGTTATCGTCATCGGGTTACCAAGTCTGCTAAAAATCTCTTTTAGAGATTTTATTATGTCTGCACTGGTAATTTTACGACAAATCTTCACCTCCTTGTATCGGCTGAAGTAATCGACGATAACCAATAAGTAATCGCTGCTTGGTAAAGGGCCCAGTAAATCAATACATGTATCTACCCAAGGTTCACATGGTAATGCCCGTCGCTTCAATGGGTTTGGAGGATTTGGAGCTGAAACTAACGTACAGCCTCTGCAGCATTTGACCAAGTTCTCAGTTTCTTTGTCATATCTAGGCCACCATACTTTGGTTCTCAGTCTCGCCTTCATTAGGACTATTCCTGGGTGCCCCTCGTGAGCAGCTGTCAGAACCTGACTGCGCAATTTTTTTGGAATAACAATTCTAGTGCCTCTTAATAAAACTCCGTCGTAAAAACATAATTCATTTTGGAAGATTTTGAAATTTTTTACCTCTTCATCCCAATTGTTATTATACAGGCCTTCCCTTACTTTTAATATTTCTTTGTCTTGCTTTGATTCCTCCATAATTTCTTCAAGTGATATTGCTATTGGTCTGCTTCCTTCAACAACTTGATGTATATAGCTTTCCGACTTGTCCTGTGGTGTTTTATTTAATTTACACAATCTTGATAAACTATCTGCTATATTTTCTTTGCCAGGCTTGTATATTACTTTAAATGAATATGATTGAAGACGTAGTATCCATCTTTCTATCCTTGCGCATGGTTTTGATTTAGGACCGAAAATAACCTCAAGTGGTTTATGGTCGGTCACTAATTCGAACTCCTTTCCAAACAGGAAAACATGAAAATGTTCCACAGCCCAGACCAGAGCTAAGGCTTCTTTTTCTGTCTGGCAATATCGCCTTTCACAGTCTGTTAGTGTCCGGTGACCATATGCTATAATGCGAGGCCCATGATCATTAATTTGAACTAATACTCCTCCTAGTCCTACCGGACTGGCATCTGCTATTACGATAGTCCGATCTTTGACGTCATAGAATCCTAAAGTAGGAATATTAGACAAAGCCAATTTTAATTTGTTAAAAGCAAATTCTTGTTTACTGCCCCAAAGACTTTTTAAATCTGTGGTTTTGCTCCGTTTCTTTCTAAGTAGTTCTTTTAATGGTTCAGTAGTTGTTGCCAAATTTGGAATCCATTTTCCAACATAATTTATTAATCCCAAGAAGCTCTGAAGCTCACCTATATTCATAGGTGGACGAAATTCTTGAATGGTTGTCACGTACTTATCTAATGGTTTTACACCATTGTGAGATAATTCATGTCCTAAAAATTGAACCTTTTGTTCCCTGAATATGCACTTGTCCTTTCTCAGTACTACATTATTTTCTTCTAGAGTTTTCATTACTGTTTCTAATCTTTGATCGTGTTCTTCCAAATCCTTTCCATATACCAAAATGTCATCTATAAAATTAATACTGCCATAACATCCCAATAACATTCGTTCTAGAGTTTTTTGAAAAATTTCCGGAGCACAGGATATTCCAAACATTAATCTTTTGTATCGGAACAAGCCTTTACTTGTTATAAAGGTTGTGATGTGTCGCGAATCGGGATGTAATTCAATTTGATGAAAAGCATCTTTTATGTCCAGTTTTGAAAAGTACTTCGCACTTTTTATTTTCGGTAGTAGCTTGTCCATAGTGGGCAATGGGTGATTTTCACGTAGAATTGCTCTATTGGCCCGCCTCATATCAACGCAAATTCGTACATCTCCGGTATTTTTCAAAACTGGCACTATTGGCGATACCCATCTCGAGGATCCTTGAACTTCTTCAATAATGTCCTTCTCCAACAAATCTTTAATTTTTTCATCCACTTTTTCTTCCAATGGTATGGGGATCCTTCTTAATGGTTGAGAAACTGGTTGTACTTTCTCGTCGATTGGTACCTCCACTAAGACGTCCTTGAATTTCGGAAACTCTGACTTAGTTTCCATTTGGTCGATTTCTAATCCGATTTTAAGTACACCCATAGCCATAGCAGTTTCTTTCCCAAGCAGATCTCTAGTTCCATCAGCGATGACGTAAAAAGTTGCATTTTCCGATCTATCTGCGATTTTTATACTTGAGTTAAATGATCCTATTAGGTCAAGGGGTGTCTTACTTCCGTAACCATAAAAGGTTTTATTGCAACTGAATGTTTGGTTATGAACCTGTACCTTATTTTGTTTCATATTGTCCCAAGTTTTGTTTGTGATCAAGTTGCATTTACATCCAGAGTCTACTAACATTTTAACCTTGATTCCACCAATATAGCAATCCAATACACTGTCATCATCGATTTTGAACACATATTGTATGTCTTCGGACTCTGTTTGATCTATCTGGTTTGTATCGTTTCTTTTGTTATCTCTTTTAATTTTTTTATTTTCGCTTTGGTTGTTGTTGTTTCCTTCATATTTCCTTTTATTCATTCTGTCCCGTACCATTGTCCTGCAAAATTGTCTAAAATGTCCCTTTAGCCCACATTTGTGGCAATCTTTTTCTTTTGCTGGGCATTTGCTGTCTTGAGACGCGTGTCCTGAGCTTCCACATCTTCCACATCCTGATTTTCCTTTCCATTTCGTATTATTTCTTTCCTTCATTTCTGTTCTCATGTTCTTTACTCTGTTTATGTTTTCAGTTGATGTGCTGCTTCCTCCAAATTCTTCTATTTGACGATTTACAGCTTCAAGAGTATTTGCTTCAGCAATTATATTTGTTAGTGTTATTGTGTCTCCTGTTTGTAGAATTCTCTTTCTAAGCTCTTTAGAGGAACACTTCTCTGTAATTTGATCTATTATTTGGTCTTCTATGTCCTTAAACTGACATTTATTTGCTTGTTGTCTAAGCCGTACAAGAAATTTTTCAAATTTTTCGTTTGCCTCTTGTTTGATCAATCGAAAAAGGTGACGTTCATAGATCTTACTTTGTTTAGGTAGAAAGTATGTGTCAAGTTTGGTGAGAGCCACTCCAAAGACATCCACTCTATCTGCTGATGATACATTTGCATCTGGAATATTATAAAATATTTCCTGCAATTCTAGTCCACCAAAATGTAGCAGTGAAGCTCGTTTCTTCTCACTACTCTCGATACCAGCAGCTTCCAGGTAGATCAAGAGTGCCCGCTTCCAGCGTTCCCATCTCGTTCCTACTGATGACGGTTCTCCATCACAATCAAATTTCTCTAACGTGAGTTGAAAACTCATATCAATTGATTAGATTTGCACCAACCTGAATAGAATAGAATAAGAATAGAATAGAAAACATTTATTCGATACAGACACAACACAACAGCAACAAAACACAAATAAAAAAACAATCATAAGACAACAATTATCTAGCAAGCCGCTACCTAAGCGTACCTGCAAAGTTAACATTTGTCAATTTAATGACCAGTAGGTATATTCTACTGCTATTTACTGTCATTCTCTGATGACTTGTCAATTTAATGACCAGTAGAAATATTCTACTGCTGTTTATGGTCATTCTCAGATGACTTGTCAATTTAATGACCAGTAGGTATATTCTACTGCTATTTACTGTCATTCTCTGATGACTTGTCAATTTAATGACCAGTAGAAATATTCTACTGCTAGGTATTACATTATGTGCTTTTCGATTTATTAATCTAGAATTAATCATTTAACACAAATCAATATAACTAAGCACGAGGTCCCGGGACACATCTCTGCCTACCCCTTTGGGGAACATGAGCGTGACTTCATATTTATGTTAAATAATAAAATCAGTATGTTTTTTCCTTAACACCCAAGAAAACATTTAATAGTTACAAAACAATACATTAAAACTTCCTTTATTTACAGTTTGCAGCTTTTGTAATGAAAAAATTCTAAAGAATTAAATTCATAATTTTACTTTGAAAATGTTACAACATTTCGTATATTTCCTTCCGAAATATAATAATAATTAATCTACCTGGAAGGGACTATTTCTTTTCCATTTAAATAATATAACAAAGTATTTATGTTCCTCCTATGTAGGATTTTGTTTTATAAAACAAACAAAAAAAAAAAAACAGTTTATTAAAACTCACGGTTTTCTCCTCGTCGCCAATGTAGAAAATATTTATTTATAATATTGTCAGTTGACTCGCCAACGCACCACCGCACAGGCCGACAGTCCAACAACGACTGACTGCCCCACCACTCGGACCGGTATTTATAACCGAGCGACGTGCGCGCCCGAGGCAACGTCACAATACTGTTATCAGTTTGTAGTTCGATATATTGATATCTACATACACTACAGTTACAATGAGCGCACGTCAAAAAAGATTGCGCAAAATTTTTTGACGTGACAACGTCTAATAAATCGATGAACGCCGGCTGCACGCACGAAAAAGGATGACTCATTGTAACGTTACGCTCATTGTAACGTTACGATCATTTAATCAATGTTTTGTTATGACGTTGTCACGTTAAACTATCGTCCGTAAACAGATCTTACAGACAACCAATTTTTTTTATGAAAATAGATTATCCCATTCTCGGTTTCCTCCTGTATGTGGGCCCGGGCATCGTGGCCCTTAATTAAGTACACTAAACTAACAGTTATTCCATTGTCCACAGGTTCAAGTTCAACCAAGTTGGATGCAACAGTACTGATACTCGCGTTGTGCATTTCAGTACATATATTTTCTAAATACAGTGCCTTGAGTGAAGTCTAACCAATGCTGGAGGCCAGCTTTAGTGACGAGAGTCTAGTTTAGTTAGATAACAATTTGTATCACGACAATGTTTACACGAGGAGACCAGAAAGATGAAAAACAAAAAAAAACTATTTATTGCACTCCGGGAGCGCCGCCAGAAGTGAAAACTTGAACATTAACGTTGTGCATTTTTGCAATGTTAGGTTATGGAATGGTTAGGGAATAATTTCGCACGAATTGCATATGCATGCATTGAGGCATACATTTTCACCGTGCGGGAGAAAGAGAGGGGGATATTAATTCCTCCTACGCCGCGTCGGCGGTCTACTCTCCCTCCGTCTTACGAATTTTCGATCAGGTCACGTGTCCTGACGCGAGTTTAACGTTTTTTACCCATCTCAAGAAGTGCACAACGCCGCTAAAGAAGTTTTCACTTCAAAAATCTTGAATTGGAATTTTCGTTTGAATTAACACCACTAACATTGATGTTACCATTAAGGATACTTTACCTCCAGGGCAGTCTTGAACTTTCCACCCTGTTTACACATGTTTTTTTTCCAGTGGGCGTGGCTGAAAAAATCCGAGACCCAACCAAAGACAAAATCTAATGATGCAGTTTTATTTCTTATAAAAATCGGGCTCGAGACTCCTTTGAGAATTTTTCGCTATTTTTCTTTGTTTTAGATTTACCATCCACGCCCACTTGAATTTACATACATTCTGTACATTTAATTTGTAATGCCATCCAATTCCGATGATGTAAAAGGGATAGTGCTATTCGCTATGTATAGCTCCCTCTCTCTTAGAGCGGAATCATGATCGTTTTAAGACTTCGTAGTAGGGCCCCTGTATTCGAGATAAATAAAAGTTGTGCAACACTGTAACAACAACGTTTTGCTAGCAGTAATGTTGCCAGCACCGTAAAACAATATTGCTTCTAAAATGTTAAAATGAAATATTTCGTGTCCCGTGAATACGGGCCTTACAAAAAGGCGACCAGAACGCTATTTCTCATAAAATGTTCTGCGAATCTGTGGAACAATTTCTATGAAAACGATGTAGCATTCTCGCGTCGTGACTGTCTGTAGGAGCCTTTACATTCGAGAAAAAACAATTAAAAAATATATATATTTTACGTTAATCTTAAAAACGTAACTTTAAAGAGGACGGAAAAAGACTCACTGAATGCTCAAAGCGGCTTTTAATTGATAAGGTTCTTGCTCACAGTATTGCTTTAAATAAACTTGCTGAAAGAGGGACGATGAGAGGGCAAATTAAATGAGTAGATTGAGGCATGACTATTACAGTGAAATCGAAAAAGGCAATAGAAAAAAGAATTGAGATTGGTGATTTTAGCAACCTTGTTTTAGGTTTCATTCTAGACATAAGCTTCACAATATTTTAATCTTCAGCACACAGAGTTTTCCAATATCATTCTCCTAGCTTCCGCTGTTTGCCTGATACTTCTTCGTAAACAGCGTAAAAAGAGCGCAACTAGACGTGGAATTGAATGACTCTTAGTACCTTATAACACTATCATTTAGCTCTACTAATAGAAAATGATAACAGTTTAGTCAAAAAACTGGCACTTTTAGTACCAGGAGTAACAGATAATGTTCAAGTAAAAAGAAAACGCGTCCCATCTGCAACAAAAGTAAGCTACCGTTAAAACCTACTTTATATCATTCTCAGTCGACATCAAAGCATTTCACTCGAAACAAAGCATACGATTATAAATATTTATCTCATACGTGCTCCATACTATGCAGAAAGCATCAAAGAGACGTATCAATTGTATCCTCGTAAATACATAACACGAACAATCCTAGGAACATTATTTCCGTATACCATTCAATATTTATGAAATCCTGGTACATTGTACAAGAGTCTCTTTTAGCGTGTAAACATTGTAAACGTAGCTGTGTTCTGTCGTTTGTTTAAAATTGCAGTGTTTGTGATAAAACCGTATTTTTCAGTTTTTAATTTCTAGCGATTCAGTAAATTACAGCAGGTTTGGTCAATGATGAAACTCAACCACAGGGTCAATTGGTTAAAAAGTATGTTCCTTAGTAAAATCAAGTTTACAAAAGTTTGAGACGTGTGTCTCGGTTTTGTTCAACGGATACAACAATAATATTTCATGTGGCACGCCAGTGTAGGTAAATATTGACCAAATTGGTTTGTTCAACCTAGAAATTCGGCTAGAAGTAATTTGGTCCCAAGTACCAAATTTCTCGCGAGTTTAGTTTATCAACGGTGTCGTATACCTATACAAATATTAAGTGTGAAAGTGCTTTGTAAACGGTCACAGTTAAAAGCAAACGGCAAAGCCGAAAAAAAAATCCAAAGACTTTTTATGTCTTTTAGAATAGAACAACAGTAGAAATTTAAAAAAATCAACCACGTAGCATATACAAAAAGAGTACCAGGCTCGAAGGACCAATGTGGAGTAAAACATCGCTTCGCAAATAAATGTTAATATTTGAGTGAATTTGCACCGTCCGCGTGCGTCTGTATTCTGTTACATCCCATGCAATGGAGCTGGGAATTCGAGGCCCAATCCTTTGTCAGGGCCAATAAGCTTTTAGAGCACTTTGACCGTGCCTGCCTACTGTGTTACTCGCAATAACGCGCTGTTTTCTGTTATCACGTCCATATTTGATGTGATATGACTTTTCATGGGGATCGTATGGAAGTTTCCAAGTAAACGGCAGAGATTTGAGTTAGAAGTTTGTTTTTGTTTGTTTCCCTGTAAGGAGTCGAGTGAAGATGTGTTTTAGATAGGCGTTAATGTGAAAATAATGCTCAGTAAATGTAGATAGGAAAGTGTGGCAAAGTTTAGTTGTTATAGTAACTGGGAGGGCGTTCTATTATTTTAATTAGCAAGTTCTTTGATATTAATTTTTAAATAATAACTAAAACGACAGAAAACAACTACGTACCTTGTGATAATTGTAATAAAAAATGTCGTAAAAATAAAATTATATTATAAAATCAATTATTCTATAAATAGCAAGCACTGAATTTCGATGTTTTATGTCACGAGAAAAAATAAAAATTTGTAATATTTACATATGTTGGGAAGGGCTGAAGCGAATACGATTAAGTTAATGTAATGTACAGACTAAGGCAGGGACGAGTTGTGTTGACAGTTATGCGTTAAACTTAAGCGTTAATTTCTTAACTTAAGTTGCAGTATTCAGTTAAAAAGCTATCTTACTTCAATCTTTGAAGGCGCATAACAGAAATTTAAACAAAGTAGTCACGTTAGTTAAATAGCATGTGTGCTATATATGCAATGAAATCGAAAGTGACACGACTTGCCGTTTGAATCAAAGTTGTCATTGAATAAAAAATCACACTATCAGTTGGTCAAACAAAACAAATCGCTAGCTTTTTAATTCATAACAAAAAGTGTTTTTTTTATTGAAGTCCTTTGTTAATTTCTTGTGATAATCCATATTTTGTATTTTTGTACGGCCGCCATCTTGTTTAACTGTCAATACGACGCGTCAAATTGTTGTTAGAATAGTTGAATATATATTATTTGTACGTTGTTTAGTTTTATGCAACGAATACATTACGTTTTTTTTTGTATTTTCATATTGTGTAGGATTTTCGTTGCTGTTGTGTCATTGTGTCTATTTCCATGTATGAAATAATTAAAAATATTCTTGTGCTAGTTTATAAGTGCGAGACTGGTTTTTTGCAATAATAATCTTGATGATGAGGTAGTCGATGCCGAATGTATTGAAGTTTTCTAAAAAACAATCATTATGAATGTGTTAACCTGCCATAATAAAGAATAAACTATGTACCAAGTAAAACCGCACCAGGAAAGTATGAATATGTAGAATATGTTTGTGTTCCGTCATACGACACCTTTTTCGTACAAAAGTCATATTCCAATGAGTTACGGCGTAGGCAACATATCTGCGTTCAAATTTCGAATAATTCGAATATTGTTCATACGTGTTTTGACACACACTGGCTGGAAAGTGACGTTTGTTTCAAATACATGCAAGCAAAATTCCGCTGATGTATTTCATTTGCGGTAACGTTGCTTTACTATGTAAATAAGAATAGAAATGGCCTTGAATTGTGTCCTCTAACTTTATATTAAGCGTATTCTTGATTTTACCTGACGTGAAGTAAAGCAATTAAAAATATGCCAGCTGCAAGAGGGACACAATTTTGTAAAGGTCAACTCTTTTCTTTATATTCGCGACCTTTTATCTGCATTTGGCTGCCTTTCTACCAGGAGAACAGTTCGTGTGAGTAAGTTACCTTAATGTGAATTATAAATAGATCTTATTGTTTGTTCCTCTTTTGTATCTTTCCATGTCGTGACGTTCCTAAAATTCTTCTATTGTATGTAGTATTGTATTACTTTGGTGCCAAATTCTAGGTCTTTGTTAATAGTGAATCACTCAAATTCTAGTCTTGGCATTTTAAAATGTTTTTGACAGCTGAATAGCTTTTCAAAGCGCGTTCTTTCAGACAATGGATATTTTAACAAGCATTCAAAAATGAAACTGAAATTTATTTAATGCAAGTTGGTTCTGTATTTTAAATAATAGCTTCACAAAATATAACGAGTGTGAAAATACTACTACACCCGAAACGACGAACAACAGCGTTCCTTCTTGTATTCTCTAAAAATCTATTATTAATATTTTGACACCGCACGGTTGCAAAAACGCAGATTCCCGCGTAAAATTGTGGTGACGTCATCAAAATTCATGAAACCGAACAATCCCGAACGTAATATGATTTAAAAAGGACTGACGGGCGCGGAACGGGCGTCACGTCACTACGTGTTACATTGGAGCAGGTTTCAAGTTCTGCTCTCCTTGTATAATAGAATCAAAAACACATAATATTTTGGAGTAGTTAATAAAAAGTAGGAATATAATAATAATATACCTACTGTTATTTTGGTTGTACAATTAAGTATACAATAAATGTTAAATAAAAACTTTCAACTAAAAAGCACAAAAATGTAAAATTACTTGTCAATACATATTCTATGAGCCCAAACACGATGGTATTGTCTTGTTTGGATGAAGAGTTCCCATGGCCTGGTCTGATCACTCGGCGGCATGTTCTATAAGTGTCCCAATTAGAAGTTTAATGGACAAACTAATTTGAAACCGCACACTTACGAATGAAGCAAATAAAAAAAGAAACCTTGATAAATCCAAAGTTTTTTTCTGTGTTTTGCAGAAAACGTCAGCGGTTTAATTTGCTTTCGAGAATAAAATTCGTAAAAGCGTTCTGATAAACGAGTATTAATAAACTGATGTTTGCGTTGTTTTATTCATCATTAGAATATTCCTCATTTCTTTTTTTAAATCGTAAAATTCTCGATGAAATAAGTCCCACTGCCTAACAACTTCAAGTAACAAGACTTTTCAGAACAGTAAAAAAGATTTCCAATAAACATTTTCGTAGAAAGATTTTCAATACTTGCGTCTCCAGACTTTCTCATCATTGCGCATCAATACTCTTTAGTACCCACATGAAGCAATCTAGCTCCTACTATAAAAAAAATCTACGACCTCACATAATAAGGGTACTAATGAAGGCATAAACTTGATTTCTATCGCAAAATCCGAATTCGCACGTTCGTAACAAGGTCGGGACTTCGGGAGAGACGAGAATAAGTACAATGGTTCCAAATGACGGGCTGCGATTGTCGACACATTGTCTACGAGATACGCTTTTCACGATCCTTCGTCTTGTGTGTGATATTACACCCACAAGATGGAAAATGGTTTCGGTCAAAGTCGATCGACATTTTTGATTGCATGATTGCATCGTTGTATCGTCTTCTTGTTATGTATGACACCCTGGTGGGTTCAGATTAGTTGCATCGGAATCTTTATAAATGCGAAAGTCAGTTTATTAAAATTTCACGCCTTCTCGTAAATCGCTGAACGGTAAAGAGATAAGTAGACCTCGGAGACGTGCGTCCCTGACACAGACCCTACATACTTATTTTTTTTTTTAATATATATTAACGCGAACGAAGCCGCAGACTAATCTAGTAATAAAATAAGTTAGTATCCTGTATATGGTTTTGTACACTGCTAATAATTTGCTCATGATTTCATTACGTTTTCATATTCCTTTGTTATCAAAACATGAAACGTATTTCTTCACAGAATTTGTTCCCGCAATGTTATAAAAACAACATGAAGTATGAAATGTAGTAGTTTCAAAGTTTATTCACGGAGTTTTCTTTGCTAATAACATAGCAATATTATATTGTCTCCGAGAAATGCAAAGGAGAAACGCTTCCAGCTGTTGCAAACATTTTAATGCAAAGAAATTTTTTGTCACTCGTCGTGCCAAATATAAATATTAAAGTTATTATTGTGTAAATTGTATATAAAATAAAGACAGCTAGGTAGTTAAAAATATCTAAATTTAATAAATCTATGAAAATCTATTGACGACTCTTTTTGTGATTTGTTTTAAGTAATTGGGAGATGTTTTCACTGTGTTGTTAATAAATAATGTTAAGCTCATTAGTACGTTTTTAATTAAACGAAACGTCGGTTGCTCTCCTCGTTTCAATTCAAAGAAGATGTTAATTATACAATGTTGACTATGTGAGTTTCTATTTTTCAGGCACGTTTCGTTTTTCCCAAAAATGTTTCTGAAAACTTTAAATTCTGTAGAACTAACTTTTGTAAATGAAAGTTTTACTTTCTTGTTTTAAATTAGTTGGAGTAATGCTGCAGCTGTGTTCTTTTAACTTAATTAATTATTCTCCCAATTTCTTTAAAATCAAATAAAAAAAATTAATTTAATTTCCACGTGACTTTGTATTCATTTGATTAGTGATCGTCCACGTTGTATAAATATTGGTCAATTTTGAACACTATCAAAATATTCTGTGATACATTTGTTTGTTAGTTTAATATTGCATTATATAAATATATGTAACATATTAATATTGTCATTGGGTGTCACGTTCTTAATGGCGATAAATAAATGTATTTAATGAATTGTTTGCATTTTTATTTTGTCATAACCTGTTGACTGCATCATGAATTGTTGAATACTAAAATCGGTTCTAAGGACCAGGTGGGCGAGTCTATCATTTTAACATCAAAACAAGCGAGATGCACCAGTACAATACCAACTATTTGAAAAACAATTGCAAACACATTTATCCAAAGCATCTCCGAGCACAAACAACATTCATTCTTCTGCAGTTTACAGGTAACTAAAAATATATTTTACACGAACTCAGCGAGGTGCAATTTTTATCCCATTCATACAAACATTCTGAACGGTACAATAACACGGAATCGCAAACCAACCGCGTATTAGAAGAAAAGGGGACGCTGGCTCCGATTTACGGGTCGAGAACTCCGAATAGAGCGGTTTTTTATCGCAGAACTACGTCGCTTCATGTTCCCCTTGTATTTTTTTCTATCACACATATACACAGAATAGAATTTAGGTTGCGCAAAGAACTTTACCGAGTGGGACTCGTCGCATTGTCTTGTAGTTCTTATGTCAGCCTGGTACGTTAAATATGTAAAAGACAAAAACCTCCTCTTTTCTCGAAATTAAAACAAAGGAAAATTGTATGCAAGAAGGTTGGTTACACACAGCAGTCCCTTTTGACACGATGATGGAGGCAAAAAAAGTTACAAATACTTTTCTCCGCCAACAGAAGCTGTATTATTATTGTTATTAAATCCTGAGGATATGTACCAACAGGGATTTAAGATTTACGGACTCAATTAGTTCTTTGATGAAGCTGTTTGTTAAGGTTAAGGTGCCTTAGTCAACGTTTGTGATAAACAGCATGTTTGCTGATTCGGCAAATATGTATGTTATCAAGGCCAAAAAGTATTATGTTTTTGATGACAACCTAGTTCGAGAAAGAGAAAAACCCTTAGCGTAAAAAATACGCAGGTCAAAAAAAAATAATAAATTTCTTACCCCAAAAAAAAAAAAGGAGACGGATACGTTTTCATACAATTTTGGCCTAGATGTAAAAAGATGAAATTAGTGTCAATTGATAGTTAATAAATATATTAACAATAAACCACTGAAAATTTTGCAGATTTTGGCAATCTGAGAGCCGAGATAAAAGAGATTTAGGAAAAGTGAGGTTACGTAACAATCTATACTTAACAGCCGATTTTTGAAGTGCGATTTTCTTATTATTCTAAGGCGATTGTCTATTTGTCATTTTTTACCCGACTGCCGAAGGAGGGTAATGGGTTTATCGGTATACGTATGTATATTTGTATGTGTTTATGTTTGTTCTTCTGTAGCGTTCTAGATACCAAACGCGTAAGTCGATTTTGATGATTCTTACGTCGATATACTCGTCTTAACCTTGCGAGTGTCACTGGCTACATTAAAATTGAAAAATAACGGATTTTGGGCGCCTTAGGATTGTGGGGGGGGGGGCATTTTCTTTTCTTCCAACGTGATCGTGTGGGGTATCAAAATAAAGGGTTTAAAGAGGTGATTTTTGTTTACGTCTTTTTAGTTCGCTTCATATCAAGTCAGATTTAGCACAGATTAAACTACAATAATCGATTAGCAAACGTGAATCGATTTATCTTGATTACGAAGCTATTCAACAAATTAAAACTCATAATACTTTAATTCTAATAGATTTAATTATTATAATTCGATTAATCATCTGGTGAAAGCATTTTCATAAATAGTATGAACTCTGTAACGTTTATCGATATAATAAAATCAATATTCCAATTACACCTTAACTTAATTATTGGATTTCTCATTTTCCAGATTGTAAATTGAGTTGATTTTTCACATTTTGAAATAGAAAAATATAACCTTTTTTTTAAGCTATATCTCAACTTATTACAATTAGGCCCAGAAGTCCCCGTCTCCTTTAAACATTGGTCATTAGTCCTAATATTTTCTACAACTTCTGGTTAAATTATTATTAATTTTATTAATTCTTGCATGCTCCTCGATCCTGATGACAACCTGGTACAATAAAGGGCAAAAAATACCGTGAAGTAGAAAGAACCGGTTCTTGTCACATCGAAAAATAAAAAAATCTGTGAAAATTAATCTCACTTAAGTTGAAATTTTCGTCTTATGGTCATTCCTATATTTTCTACAACTCCGAATAATTTCCACCGCGTGTCAGCCACACATGCTTGCTCGTCGGCTACGTGTAAACACTTTGCGAGTAATTAATTCTTGCTCAACGTGATAGCTATGCGCTTACCACCGCAGTACCAGTTCTCATTAACTTACTAACTTCGGAATTTATCATTAACATGTGTTGGAAGTGAAGTGGAGTGAATTTGAAGATACCGTTAAGTTGTTAATGATTGGATTTCGTGGTCTTTTGGTACGCGGATTTGAATACCTAAAGACCATTTACTGAGAAATAAACATTTGAGACGTCAAAGATCACTGTGGAGACGATTATGTACTTTTAGTTTTTATTGTAATTTTTCTACAGAGCTCCCATACAATTCAAAAGGTACAAACTATGTACACTCATATTGTACTTACATTTTAATACATAACATTACTTTTTACTCACACTGTTTGCACGCATTCCATGGGTCATTTTTAAAGCTCTGTTCGACTTATTCTCTCCTGGTCCATCCAATGTCACATCATACGAAATTATTTCCAAAAATTAAGCGTCAGGCGATTGACCATTAGTAGATTTTCCGTGTAGGCCACCAGACAGCCATTAATGATCTCGCCCGTCGAATTGATTATTTATCGACCACAAAATGATACTATTACTACCCGAGCAAGATTCGATAGCCCCTGATATTATTGTTATAATCCCTGAGGCGTCTTTTATCTCACTGATTGAGGGAAGGAAAAGAAATTGGTACAAATAATAAATCAGATGAGAGCAAGTATCTCGGGAGCAAAATGTGGGGTTAGTAGGCTTCCTTGCATTTAGCGTTGCGGATCTTTATTTTCAAACAAGTATGTATGGCCTAAAAATATCTACTTTTGTAGCTAAATGTACCTGGTATACTGCTTTTCAAACATTTGAACAAAACAAACTTTGTCAGAATTGAAGACCCGAGCACAGGCAACTTTACCTCGCCAATCGATCCAAGGTTGCCATCCCCCAAAATATTGTGACGTCGACGTAAACCTCCCTAATTACATCATCCATGCCAACCCACATCAACTTAAACATTTAAATTGCGTATAAGGATTAAATCCATAATACTATTACATAAGTTACATGATAATAGAATCCGTGACGTTTTTGCTAAGGTCGGCGGAAAGCACAAAAGCGTTCTATAGATACCCCTCAAATCCTTCAGAAGCTGGCTGTCGGTTCCGGGAATATAATATCGGAATCCGAATACCTTGGGTACGCGAAATCGAATTAATAATGAGAAGGGTCAGGGACTCAGGATCTCTTTGATACTACGTTTTGGTAAAATTCATGGCAGTGCATAAAATGACAGAAATGTTTATTTTTGAAAATAAGTACTTTGGCAGGCTTTATTTATTTATTTATTTATTAAAACTTTATGCACTAGGTAAAAACACTGTACAAAGGCGGACTTACTGCCTTAGGCATTTTCTACCAGTCGACCTTAGGGTGGTGCAGAGACAACATGGCAAGTGCCACTTAAAGAAAAACTAAAAATAGAGAGAAGAAAAAAAAATAAAAATCTTTATAAATACATATATACATACATACACTTAAACAAAGTTATTAAGAAAAAACGAATCCAACGAATTAACGCTGTGATGATTCTACCAACTTCTTGCGAATGTGCTCACGTGCCTTCACCTTAAAGGACAACCGACTTGTTGCCGTCCTGATGCTCAGAGGGAGCGCATTCCAAAGGAAAATCGCTTGAACAAAGAAAGAGGAGCGGATAAACCCAGAGCGGTGAGAGGGACATCGTAGAAGGCGATTATTGGTAGAGCGAAGATTTTTACTGTGGGCAGAACTAATGAATTGAATTTGTGAAGTTAGATAAGAGGGAGACGACGGATTATTAAGTAAAGAAAACAGACTAGTCAAGGCCCCCAGCGCTCTCCGCTGACGAATGGGTAACCATTTTAATAGTGAGCGATGCGCGGGCGGATACGTGATCATACTTACGGAGATTGAAGACAAATCGAATGCAGTTATTTAGAAGGCGGTCAAGTTTATTGAGGAGATCTGCATTCAGGTCGTAGTAGCACACATCACCATAGTCAATCATGGGAAAAATTAGGGACTGTACTAGCATTGCCTTTATGTGAGCTGGGAGAAGATTTTTCAGTCGATACAGTGACCGCAACGTTCTTTTCGACTGACACTCGTGACCTGCCTTCGCCAGTCAAGACAGGTGTCGACATGAAGTTCAAGATCCTTAACCTCTGAACCAAACGGAATGAACGACTGTGTTGTCAAAGATTACGGGTGGTACAGTTAAGCCCTTCAGCTTTCTCAAGCTTTCTCAATTTGGGGTGCTGCTTTATTTTTATTTCCTGACAATTTCAGTGACGTGCTTGATAAAGAAAAACACATTTATTTGTGAACAGAGGTTTACAAATAAATGTATTTATACACTCAAATCTGTGTGGTACTTTCCTCAAAAGACCATTTCAGACACTGATCTGCATGGTCCTCACATAACGTATTGTGAATGTGAGGACCATGTACATCGCAATATAAGGGGTTCGTTTCCTTTCATGTTAGTCTGGCAGTTTGAGTTCTTTATGCGGCCTGCCCAAATGTCCTTACTTTGGTATTGTTCGTCAAGTCGTTGAGCTATTTAAAGTTTTAAGACAAATGCTTGCACTGTCAGGACAGGTCCACTCAAATCTGTGTGATACTTTCCTCAAAAGACCACTTCAGACATTAACCTACATGGTTCTCATATGTTTGACAAGTACGATTGTATGGACTTTAAAAGAGACTTTGACCTCTGAGTTTGTTTCGGTGTATCTTCTCAGGGTAGTTAGCTAGGAAACACCGGCCTCATCTAGTTTAAAATTACTCAAAAATATTGACGTGTAAAAGTGTTATGTTTAACCTGCTTACAAAATAAATATCATTTATCATTTCAAAAAAAATACTAAATAAATAATAATATATATAATAAAATATTTTTTATCATTTTTTAAGTTGTGTTAAGTTGATGGATATTTTTCATAAACATAGCAGTTTTAAGCAATAATTAACATTTCACAGTTGCGGTAAAGCATTTGAACTTCAACAGAGTCAAAAGACCAAAAGAGATCTGAACAACTTATAACAACTTAGGTAAAATATTGTACACTTTCCAAGCATTTTGCCATGCTTTGTCTTCACATTCGTCGCAAAATGTTATTTTAAACATTTTACCGAAGTACCTTTCTTAAACTTTTCTACGAAAATCTTTTCTATATTAGACCACATTCCTAGACATTTGCATTTGAACTTTAACCACTTTTAGATGAAAATCTTATCCATATATTTCCGCTGGATTGGGTTCCACGTAATAAAATACCAGAGAGTGCGATGTTCCGCATACATTTTTAAATTTATTGCTAACCGACTTGACTACCTTCATAATGCAACATGTGGGGTGGGATTCTGGACGTCTTGGCCGGTTTCGGTGCGATATCGTTATGTTATCGGTAAATAATCGGGTTTGAAACTAACTGAAGGCTACTTCAACTTAGTAATCGTCATTTCAGTCTAAGGACGTCCACTTGTGGATCAAGATTCTGTACTTCTCGCATCCAGTGGATTTCCTCAGCTTTAAACAGATTACCAAGTCACGGCCCTCGTTGTGGAAGGCCTTCCAACGCTGCGTCTTCCGGTACGCAGTCGTCAATACAAAACCCATCGGTCTCATCGTCCATTCTGCGAGCTATGTGCCTGGCCCACTGCCTGTTAAGTTTGACAACTCTTCGGGCAATGTCAGGTTAATTTTAGAAGTTATATGTATCGACTCTATGATATAATAAAGTTATTAATCTGGTTAAAAGGACCAGTATAAGAGAAAAAATGAGTGTTTTGTGATATGTAAACAAAATAACTACATCATCTCAGTATTTATCGTTGTATAGATAAAAAATTATTACTAAAACACTAATTAAAGATCTGTTGTCAAGACAAACTTGTTTACCGAGATGTTGAAAGGCTTTCAGGAAAACAATTAAACCATAATGACTATTAATTTGTGAGCAATTACTTGAATTTTCAAAGATTTTACGGAAAATGTGTTGTTTCAGAGATTTATTTCTGTGATGTTTTGATGAGTTTTGGTGGATTATTTTGACCACGGTGCCGGGTGCGATATCCTCTGACTTTCAACATCATCGTTTAAGTGAACAGATGTCCACTGCTGGACTTAGGCATCCCCCAAGTGTCGCCACGTCGACACATCCACACTCCTGTGTTCACGGATGCCTTTCTAATGCTTCGTCTTCCGGTACGTGTTCGCCACTCCTGAACCTTTCGACCCCCTCGACCATCCATTCTGCGAGTAATGTGATGTTTAAAAATTCTTCTTTCAAGTGATATTTCGCTGATATCACTGGTGTGCGTGTGTGAGCAAAAAGAGTTTGTAAGGATCATAGCAAGTGTTCCGGAATTTGTTCGAAAGAGTCTCCGCGGCCCTGGAACGCAAAGGGCTTTAGAAGGAACACGGATGGGTTATAGTCAGTAAGAGTCTGACAGGCCCTTCCGCTCCACCCAGAGCGGAAGAAGTCATTTGATAATTTCCCACCCTTAAAAAAAAAAGGATCATAGCAGGTAGCGCTCTGTAGTTTCTGCTTAGCCCAATGGGCAAAAGGTGTGAGTTCTCTCTGTGGCTCTTGAATGAAGGTTTTGCCTACCTAGAAGTGGAACAATAAAGGTTACCAAATATGCCAAGATCAAATAAGTCTCTCATTCCATCATTTGAGCAAGAGCTAATCAACTCAAATTACAGCAAATTACTCGACGCCAGAAATGATGTAATATCATACAGTAGGCTCAAAGTTTTTAACTTCATTTCCAAGTTAGCAATGAGGGGTATCCGAATACCTAAGTTTGTTTGTAGTTCCAGTAGATTACAGCTATTTGAAAAGACAAGTTCAACATGAAAGGTTGTTGGAATAATTTCGTTTCTTGTGTCAGTTTTGTGTCTGATGGTTTAACTTTCTTTTTTGTGCCACAGTTTATTTTCTTTGACTTTTTCGTACGTATTTGTAAGAATTAAAGTTGTAAAAAATAAGTCAGTCTTCAAAGTGATAATAATCTAATTTCGCTGACTGGTTTGGCGAATTTGATTTGATAATTGTGATAAACCCTGGACTATCACAATATCAAATCAAATTCACCAAATCCTAATCAGAATAAGAACTTTGTTTATGCCGAGTTAGTTCTCAATTTCATCACACCAAAAATTATCTAGTTCTCACTGTTATCCTGACATCTATCTCATTTCTTCCTCAATTTTATCTTCTCACCTCAATTCCTCCCACAATACGGCTGTAGCATTAATATAATATGACGTCTCGCATCGTGGGCCTCGACACGGTAACGTTACAGCAGACTTGGCACGTTTTCGATTCTATTTAAAGCCCCTGAATAGTTAATGGACGGACCTCTAACGGAGCGCTAGTCCAAGCCACAGAGCACGATATCACTGCCGTGACAGCGACTAGACACGACCTCAGGATGAAAATACTGTATTCGCTCCAGTGGGAGGACAAGTGATATTTCGTCAGCGGTAGCGTGGCGAAGGCGTTTGTTAAAATGTTTTTTTGACGTTTTGAAATGTCCCATGATCAATCCTTGTATTTTGTCATTTCGACATAGAAAGGCATTTTGAGTGCGCTTAGGTATGTTGCAAATCGAAAAACTCAAAAATAATAAGTAAGACAAATAGATCACGCTCAAGTTGTTTCTTAATATATTCGTGACCACGTAATGTGCTCTGAAATACAGCACAGAATTATTACACGTCTATGATTAGACTAGACAGTGACACTTTTTTTTTAAAGGATTGAAATCATCCATTGACTTCTTCCGCTCTGGGTGGAGTGGAAGGGCGTGTCAGACAGTTACTGACTAAAACCCATCCGTGTTCCTTCTAAAGCCCTTTGTGTTCAAGGGCCGCGGTGAGTCTTTCGAACAAATTCCGCAACCCTGGCAGGCTCTGGCTCTAGCAGACCCCGTCTTCTATGCTGACATCTTCATATATGAAGGTTCATTAGAAACCGTCCAGCGTCAGTCAGCATCAGTCTGTCTGACATATCGCTGAAATGGACTTTTTTAGTGCAGCCGTGAGACACACATTTGGTTCTGAGCATACCTACATTTATTTTTTTATTTCTATGTATCGTGCGTGTTTCATGTTAAATGCTTAATAAATATTATTCTTTCTTTATCTCTTTGAGAAGCGCGTGGAACACAGTGCACCATCGACCCGGGCCTGGTGGTGATCGGACAGCGAGCACCCAACACTCGCCGTCCCACGCCTACAGTGGCCGGGGACCGCTCTGCGATTCCCGACGCCCGGGGATACAGTGACACTTACTGATATGCTTGGTGTGTATGGAGAGTTCTGGCAAAGCGGTTTTATTGCAGAAGCCGCTTGACGTGTCCTAGCTCTATGGTCCAAGTTATCGTGAGACTACGGATAGTATTCAAATATGCATGTCTAGTTAACTCCAAGATAGTTATGGGACATTGTTTTCGTGTGACATAACTACTAGAGAAGGGTTTTTATGTCGGCTGCTAAGTTTTATGGTATGGAGGTATTGATTAGCTGGGTGTTGAGTTTATGTATTTACGCAGTGTAAGCAAGAATTTAAGATACGTTGAATACAAGCGGGAAATCTACATTTACTCGAACAATTTTTTGGAGACATCTTTAGGGCTGATTTTTAGGTTACGTACCCAAAGGGTAAAACGGTCCGTCTGTCACCAGGCTGTATTCAAAGTTTTATTCATAAACCGTTAAACGCATCACTTAACCCAAAATAAACCATGTTTATCCACTAAAGCATCCATTGAACGAAACAATCATTAAGTTGATAACCTAACCAATGAATTGAAAGATACGTTTCCCCAAATTGGTGGTGGAACCATGCGGGAAACTATTGAAATGGCTTTGTTTTGAATATTGTACGGGTGTGATCGCAATGTGGTCGGCCATTTTAAAATATGTTTGAGTGCCTTTAGAGCGTGAAACAGCGTTGTCATACGAGACCCCGCGGCGTGTAGTTGGAAATTTAGATTTTTTTTTTGTTCACATTTTCGTTATGAATATTTTAGTTGCTCCTGTTTTGTGTTTTATATTTTGGGAATATTTTTTAGTTTTGTTGAGTTTATGAGTGTGGAGTTTTTTTTTATGGATCGGATAGTAAATGGATTTTTATCAGAGAATTTCACTAAAAATGCTGAAACTGAGTATGTGTCAGTTCGTTTCATTCGATTTTTTTGCAAAACTAACATTATATTGCAGCTATAGCCTTAGAAAAAAAACAAGAAAAGGAAAATCTGCTTCGATTTTGTCGACCGACTAGCTTTCTTGACCAATATTAGTTGTTGTGTTTATTTATCAATTCAAAACTCCAACCATTTATTTAAATTAGGCCATTTACAAGCACTTTAAAATTGTCAAGGTCAGTCGGTCAAAAAGATGAAGCTCTTTGCACGTTCCAAAGCGTAGATCTCTATGGAGAAGAACGTGCAAGAAACTCCACGGACACCCTTTTAATAATCATTTTTGTTTCACAATGTTTTGGTTACATCATTCTTGTTGAAATTAAACATTCTTATATGTGAGAACGCTGGGAAAGACGTGAAGGATAAAAGCGTCCGGAGTAAACAAAATAAACCATGGCAACCGAGAAATGACCAGTCCCAGCTTGCGGCGCCCGTCCACGAACATGACACATGCGCTGGCACCATTCGGCTCAACCATTTTGAAGAATTAAAAAACAAACTCTATTTTATTATATTCCCGTCTTCTCTAAGCACTAGCACATTATAGCTCTGGTCCTAAACATATAACAAGTTAGTCTCTCAATGTTTCGTCGCAAACAGACGACGAAACATTACAACTGGGGTAATAAACTAGAATCTAGAATTCTAGATTCAAATGATTTATTTATTTAGGACCAAAACTTAAACACTGAACCGTACCAAGCCATAGCTAACCTACAGACAATTTATTACAATGAATTTATTCATCAGCCGTTTCTTTTGATTCATAAAGAATATTTTATTGTTTAAAATAAATAGTAAATTCAATTATAATTTTGTTTTGAGAAATGGGAACTTAATCCGCACGGTTGCAATTACGTAAAAGTCACCGATGATTTAATTAAGCCATTAAGTAAAGATTGGTCCGCACTTGCCCAAGCCGTGAGGAATGGAAGGAAGAAAGGGAGGCTTTTGCCCTGCAGTGGAACACAATTGGCTAAAATAAATAAATAAATTAAAAAAAAAATTAAGTAACCATTAAAAAGACTCTTTTTCTCACGATCATAAACAGGATAATGAAAGAGTGAAAGTACACATTAATATTAAAAACGTTCACTACGTGACTAAACCCGAAATCGAGAAAAAAAACAGCACTTTCCTAGGGTTTTTTTTTTATTTTTTTATTTAATATGGGTTTGCTCTTGACTCTAGTCTAGGTCATAGATGACAGAGACATACGAGTGGGAGTGTTGAGATATACGAACATAAATATAGTGTGATCTCTTTTTAGGGTTCCATACCCGAAAGGTAACTAAGAAAACCCTACTAAGCTTCCCCTATCCGACTAGTTTCGACCATTTGCTGGAAAAATGGGATGTTATCATACTTCTCCATTCTTCACTTACTAACACTACTCATCATCTACCTAGCCTTATCCCAACTATATTGGGGTCGGCTTCCAGTCAAACTGGATTCAACTGAACACCACTATTTTACGTGGAGCGGCTGCCTACCAGACCTCCACAACCCATTAACTGGGTAAAACTGTATTCTTGGCAAGCCTGGAGTCAGATTTTAATCGCTTCTAACAATCCGTAACGACTGCCAAAGATCTACAAATGACAGCCGGGACTAACGGTTTAACGTGCTTTCCGAGGTACGGAGGAAACTCGATATGTTAAGATGGTCACCCATCCACAGATCAACCTTGGCAAGCGTTGTTTAACCTTGAAGATCGACCCGTGCGGCTGTTATTATTTAGCCACGAGTTCCCTCACTTATGGCTACTCTATGCACTGAATTCCGCTGTTGTTTGACGTCAATTGGTTAAACCGCATTTTACTAGAATGTCGTGACCACACATCTGGCACCACTAGGGCAGTTTTTTTTTCTTTTTTAAAAAACTTTGCCCCACACTAGACATTTCTCCTGTATCGTGGGTGCGTTTACAAACATACAAAGTCACATACACAAACAGCCAGACCCGGAACAACAATCTGTAGGCCATACAAATAATTGTTCCGTGAGGGAATCGAACCCGCGACACGCAGCGCAGCAGTCTATCGCTCAACCGTGCTGTCAAAGTTAGTAGTAGTATGCTGGAACCACATCTTCATTTGAAAGAACACCATCTCTATAATCCTTCAGCATACTCCTGCAACCATAGACTGGTTTAAAATGTATTGTCATTGATCTTTAGCTTTAAGCCATGTATATATCGCAGCCCACTAGTTTAATCAGCCGTTTCATTAAAAGCATTTTCATTTAACTGCGCCGTTTAATCAACGACATAAGTGACATGGGCAAGCTACCGCCCGCGGCTCCGCCCGCGTTTATGTCGAAAATTATCCCAAGGGAACATATTCTTGGCATGACCTGGAGTATCATATGTGTTATTCCAGGCTATAATCTACCTCTGTGCTAAATTTCATCGAGATCCGTTCAGCCGTTCTGACGTGACAGAGTAACAAACATCCATCCATCCATCCATCCTTACAAACTTTCGCGTTTATAATATTAGTAGGATTTTCTATCTCCAACAAAGGATACACAGAACAATATAAGTCACAGTGATACAGTTAGTCCATTTCCGTGTGCTCATTCAGTTATATATTGAAAGAAAGAAAGAAAGAAAGAAAAGAGATTTATTTGGCACACACAGATACACACAATATATGTACAAAAAAACTTAATTAACCAAAGATGTCACTTAGGTCGCTGAAAAATCGGCGCATTTAAATGAAATGGCTAGGCAACCAATTAAACGGAAGATTAAGCTATTTGGCTGCGACATATAAATAGATATATTTATATATGATAATACATGCCTTCTGGGTCGATATGTCCATATTAGTGCCCGAGTACGATTTGCACTTGACCAGTTTTTCATATGTCATAGTTAAGCGCGTAAAAAAAGTTGTTCAAACTTATATGTACTTTCACCTTCCGAAAAACAACCAATGAATTAAATCTCACCCTATATAACACAGCTAACTCCCTAAAATGTCTCACAAACAATATCGTCAACAACTTTAGGGACACCACAACACACGACACACAAAGTAACCCATATGTTTTTACATACATAGCTTAGAGTAAATCGAGCCTGAACCCACGCTCCCATTGTAGCGAGCAAGTGAAAACCCTTTCAGATTACCCTTCATAATGTACCTACTGAAAACGATCACCCACGCTTGCTTGCAGATAATTTTGTAACGTATTCATTTACGTCTACTCAGTGTTTTTTGTTTATTTAACTTGTTTCAAAAAAATATTACGATGAATAAGTTTTAAAGATGAATATTGTACAATACAACACAATGAATCTTTGACGAAGCGATTAAAGTAATGATGTAGGGGGCTATGGTCTCATCCACGCACAGCGGCCATTTCATCTCCTTTTCAAATCGATGGTTAACTCCCTAGATCGTTTGGGCTCAGTAGGTCCAATGTGTTTGCAGTACTTTGGACATGTCTCTAGGCGGGATAACGACTCCATAGAGCGGCTGGCCGTGCAGGGAAGAGTAGAGAGAACTAAATCGCGTGGCAGGTCACTATGCGCTGGACTGACCAAGTTGAATCCGCACTAGGAAGCCGCGTATCTGATTGCGCTAGACGGTCTGCCAATAGGGAGAGATTGCGGGAGATCGGGCGGAGAGCCGTGTCCGCCTCGGCCATCGACGTAGACGCCTCGACGTGACCACAGAAAGAAGAAGGTGGCTACGATAATTGCAGCATCGGTGGCATTCATTAAATCCCCCAAAGTATAGGTGTATGGGCACTTGGGGCACTCTAACATGTGGCTCATGTTCTGAACAGGAGCACCGCACTCACAGGGTCTATGAAACCCCATTGTCAAGTTGTGTTTGCACTGGTTTACCTGGGTCCGCAAACGGTTCAAAGCTTTCTGAATAGGCTGTAAGTAAAACTTACAACGCGAAATACGCACGGCAACTAAAAATAACCGCAACGCCATCTATTCAGTCAGCGACGAACTAACAACGAAATCCTGCATCGCGCAAGTAAAGTTTTCTAACATCACGAATACTATCGGGCAGTAGCCCACCGGACACAACAACCGTCTGGTCAGAGGATCCTCTCATTTCAGTGGAGGTATGCGGGACTTTACTCTCTGTACCGCATACCTCTATAAGGCCACTGCAATTCAATACCTGGAGGCAACTGCTCTTTGGGTTTCATAAAATCGTGAGGCGGTGGATAGTCTTCCCGTAGTTTGCTTCACTCTTTAGGTGGCTTATCCTGTATTGTCTCTGTGTGCCGAAGGAAGCTTTTGCGATCTTTTAGTGTACTAGGCAGCTTTTTATGAGACATAGAGCTCTGAAATAGTATACTTTTATCCATGGTCCAATTTTGTAGAGCGGAAACTTTCCAGTCTGTCTATTTTATGCTAATTCTTGAGGCTTGAGGAGACACATACACGTGCCGGGCTCCATTCTGCCCTTTTACATTTAACGTTAGTTTAAATCCACAGGGATACTTACATTTACGTCTATAAACTTTTCACTAGTATCCAGGCAAGTAATTTATATCGGACTACATTACTTTCTTGCGGCTTTGCTCGTCGGGGTTTTATAAGTACTACAAGACCAGTGCATTTTGATATGGCGACCACCAGAAACATTGTCAAAAAGACAATTATGAAAGACTACGAACTATATAGATTTGGGTATCATTGAATAGGTATTTAAAATCATTTGTAGTTTTTTTCTTCTCATTTTTCATTTGGAATGACCATTTAGGATTTATAACGATTTAAAGTTCGGCAACCAGTCTACCAAAAAAATCGTAACATTGTTATGTTGAGAATCAAAATAAAGGGCTCGAGGAGACGATTTCAAAAATGTAACTCACTAAAATCTAGAAAATAAAAATTGACGTTTGTCAAAAATCCCGACCGAAAAACTAAAAAGTTTCACTGTCTGGTGTCTTTATATCTATCTATTTTTTTTTAAACGTTGCCCCACACTAGGAATTTTTCCTGTATCGTGGGTGCGTTCACAGACATATAAACTTACATACACAAACAGCCAGACCTGGAAAAACTATCTGTAGGCCATATAAATAGTTGTTGTTACAGAGGCAACAGAAATACACACACTCTGTGAAAATTTCAACTGTCTACCCATTACGGGTCGTGAGATACAGCCCGCCGACAGACGGACGGACGGACGCGGACGGTCAGCGGAGGCTTAGTAATAGGGTTCCGTTGGTTACCCTTCGGGTACGGAACCCTATAAAACCACAATAAGGTGGATTTTAAGGTCACGGACAAGTGTCGTCTTTTGGCTAAAATAATGATGACGATGACAGGTTAGGTAAAGAAGAACATACAACCAAAGCAGCAGATGTATCCAGCTAACATTTATAAACATATTAACTGTATTATAAATTTTGTTTCATAAAACGTAGATCGGTCCCAACGATACATAGGACCCTTATCACTTATATTTCTAAGTGCTGTCACAGATGTCTCCCCTGAAATAGGTCCCTCACTGATAGTGCTTTAAAACTAAGCTATTTTTCACGAAATTATCTTTAGAAAAATGTAATAGAAAAAAAGAAAAATAGAATACTTAAAAAAGCTTTTTTTTTTAAGGATGGGAAATCATGAAATGAATTCTTTCGCTCTGGGTGGAGCGGAAGGGCGTGTCAGACTCTTACTGACTAAAACCCATCCGTGTTCCTTCTAAAGCTCTTTGCGTTCCAGGGCCACGGTGACTCTTTCGAACAAATTCCGCAACCCTAGCAGGCTCTGGCCCTAGCGGGCCCCCCCGTCTTCTATGCTGACATCTCTTTGAGGCGCGCGTGAAACACAACGCGCTATCGACCCGGGCCTGGTGGTGGTGGGGTGGGGTTGCTGTCGGTGGGGCGGGCGGGGATAGTGCTTTAAAACTAAGCTCCTTTTTTACGAAATTATTTTAGAAAAATGTAATAGAAACAAACAAAAATAGAATACTTAAAAAAGCTTACTAGCTGAAAAATGTGAAATTGAAAAGCAAAAGGATTGAGTTAGGTTGGAATAAAAGTTAAAATATTAACGTTTGCTGGCGCTGTCAAATTAAATCATTTCAATGTGAAGTATTTTTTCCAAAGGGTATGCAGGTAAAGGACATACAAAAAAACATATTAGCTTTAGACCATCATAAAAATAAACATCCAAAAGCAGTGATAGCAAATGAAATCCTATGAGTGATGTGACCAAATTTCAAAATATTGTATTCGATTTAAGATGGAGTGTCCATGTAGGCCTGAGTCGAATTTAAGTAAGTAGTAAGTGTCCACTGGACACTTAAAAAACCGGCCAAGTGCGAATCGGACTCTCACACGAAGTGTTCCGTATCATAAACCGAAAAAAAACACGTTTCTTGTATGAGAGCCCCTCAAATTTTTAATAATATTTTCATTTTAATTATTTGATGTTATAGTGGCAATATAAATACACACTGAAAATTTCAACTGTCCACCTATTACGGTTCTTGATATACAGGCCGCTGACAGACAGAAAGACGAACGGACGGACAGCGAAGGCTTAAAGGATTCCGTTGGTTACCCTTTGGGTACGGAACCCTAAAAACGTCGAAAGCTAAGGCTATAGTGTTCATATTTTGATCCGTCTATAAAATATTTGTTTTTTTCCCGCATAGTCTCGTCATTATATCACCAAAAGGAAGAAAAAGACATTGGCCTAATTCACGTCATTTAACCCGTCACAGCTCGCGTAAAAACGGGCGTGCATGTGTTTGTTCGTCACAAAATGGAACAAAACAGAATGAGCCGAACTGATGCGACTATTGAACCACTCTGCTGATTAACTCTTACGGAGCACACTGACAACGTTTCTGCACAATTTTCTGTGCAGAAAACATTACTTTTTTTATTACTGGCAATGTGTGAATGTGTCAACGGAGTGGGCATTGGGCAGTTGGTGGCCTTTGTTTGTGTAACTCACACTGTTACAAGTGTGTGTTTTGTAAACCAAATTCAAGTAAGATTTTTTGAAGAAGCCATTTGATAAACAATTATTATTATTTAAGTTTTTGGTAAACATAACTATTTTAACCCCCGACGCAAAAACGACTTGGTGTTATAAGTTTGACGTGTCTGTGTGTCTGTCTGTGGCATCGTAGCTCTCGAACGGATGAACCGATTTTGAATTTGTTTTTTTTTGTTTGAAAGCTGAATTAGTCGGGATTGTTCTTAGCTTGTTTGGTGTTTGTTTGGTGTATGCTTGATGTAATTACGAAAATTTGCGGTGCATTTTATTTTTACTTTTTAAAGTTTTTTGTCGGGGGTTTTTTAGCAAAATATTTCATGACATTGACTATTTCATATTTTATTATTAAAATTATATACAATGCGTCTTAAAATTGATTCAAGGTTCTATGTAAATATCTAATGTTTTATGATGAATGTAGGAGACACATAATAATAAGTATCTTTTTAGGTACAAGATATCATTCAAAGCGTCGTCGTTTATTTGCGTTCCTCAGTTCTAGTATTTCGTCAAGTATTGTACAAATACTATAATTTTAGAATGCGTAGTGTGCATATATCGTGTACAGACATAAATTTATGTATTTACTTACCATCATAGTAATTATGACAGTATATACACTAATCAAAAAACTCATATTCGCATCGCGCATCAAATGTTAGCAGAACTTAGGCTAGTAGAGCCTCTCGTCTTTGCCTAACATAACTATAGGTACGCCGCACATGGTAGCAAACCCAGTATAAACTTGCTTCGCATTCTATTAAAACTCCGTACTATTCTGGGCCAGCTCAAGGTATTCTGACATGAGGCCTATTGTATCTGTATAACAGTCACTTTCGCAATCTATCTATAACAACACCCAGCTAAAGTAATGCCAATCTGCTCTACGTCAAAGTTACGACTTAATAAGTATTAACTCCAACTTTGATACACGCAAAGCGTATAGCGGCAGGTACGGGTGAATTACGCATGAACGCGATCAAAAGTGATACGCACGAATACACGAGCGAGAGAGGGTTGACTCTACTCGCTACAATACGATGGAGCCTTGGTAACTGACGAGCTAAAACTGTTGCTTTGTTCATTATGTTTAGTGTGCAGAAACTAAAAAATAAATACCTACAATTTTCAGTTTCCTCTGGCAATTTATAGATGTTACCGGAAAATTGTAGACTCCGTAAAATGTTTATAATTCTTTATTAAATTATTATTTCTCGAAATAATATGAAAAAATCGTTTTTTAAGCAATAAATTCCATTCAAATTCAATGGTTACCAATATGTTCGTGTCTTATTAAGAAAAAATAGTTTACAATTTTACGCGATTTTTTACAATCTCACGGCGTTAGCAATTTTCCGGTGAGACAATCATCAAAATTACCATATAGGACAACCTTTTGGAATCCACTGTTGGCTGTAAACAAGGAGATGCCCTCGGGCCAGCGATCTTTAGTTTAGCTATTCACTCAGTTATTCGTTAGCTAAATTCTAAATTTAATGTTTGGTATCTCGATGATAGAACCCTTGATAGTGATGTGAATTCGGTACCTAAATTATCTAACTTTTTTTTGAAAATTGGCTTCATTCCGTAAGACTTGATCTGAACTTTTCTAAATGCGAATTATTTTTATCTGACAGTACTGACCGACAACTCACACTTTCGTAATTCAACGCAATAGCCCCTGGGTGGCTCGCTGTCCGATCATCACCAGGCCCGGGTCGATGGCGCGTTGTGATTTGTTCGAAAGAGTCACCGCAGCCCTGGAACGCAAAGGGCTTCAGAAGGAACACGGATGGGTTTTAGTCAGTAAGAGTCTGACACGCCCTCGAAGTCATTTGATAATTTCCTATCCATAAAAAAACCCCTGCAATTGAAATCAAAATTATGGACAAAAGCTTTGGGCGCCAATCTTTGAGAATTGCTTTCCCAATTTTGTCGAAGAAACAATTCTAAATTTCAATAACGTTTTCGTAAGATTGTTCAAAATTAACATGCATTCTATGGATGTTACCCAATCCCGCAAACTCGGCAGTGCACCCTGGATACCTAGCACTCATAAACGCATGAACTAGTTAACTAATCCTTTCACCAGTTCAACTGTTCATTCTCTAGTCCCAGCCCAGACGTTTTTACAAAGAGTCAATCCCTGGAATTTGACTTCAGAAACGTTTTGTATCGTTTCAATCAATATCGAAGTTTTTCCGTATTAAGTATAAGCTCTGCGTCCGATCGGGTTTCCTTTCGACAAAATTGATAAACTTCCACACAAATTCCTTCCTTGACTGAGACTTTTACAACTATATTGGAGTCGGCATCTAGTTAACCCGGATGCAGTACCAGTCAATACCAGTACCATCGTACAGCGACTGCTTAACTGACCTGCAAAACCCAGTAACTGGTTAAAACGGGACCCTTTTAATTGTGATTCATTCGATTGTGTTTTTTTTATGTTTGCTACTTCATAACTTCGTCATTCATGAACCGATTCGAAAAAATCTTCTTTTATGTGAAAGAATATACATTCCGATTGGTCCCATAAAAATTTTATCGAAATCGGTACAGTAGTTTGGTTTTTAAATCAAAGTAGCTGGAGGAAAAAGAAAATATGTCGTTCAAGTATACGAAATTGCGTGTTTTGTTTTCCTGTGACTTTCCAGTGGTGTTGTTTATTGTGGGTATGCTAAAAAGTGTAAAATAAAAAACTTTTTTACAAAAAAATACAACCGACTTCCAAATAAAAAAAAAACACTACAAAGTTAAAATAACTTTAATTTCGGAAGGCGGTGTTAAAATACGAATAAACAACCAAAAACACCGACTTCCAAAATTAAAGTTATTTTTTAATTGTTTTTGATTGCTAACCTTTACTATTTAAAATTATCTCTTGTGCAAAATTATGTGCTTGCCAGCCGGTTAAGACTGTTGTCTGTCAGTAAAATGAAATCTTTGATCAAAATAATAGGGTACTTTACTGAAAAAATAAAACAGTTCGTTAGATTTCCAAAAAATATTGGACACGTATTTTTACGTTTTTCACGTAAACAAAATATTAAGACCATACACTATACAGTTCGTTGAAAGCACGCGTGACGGTGACGTCACACGTGTCACAATCACAATTTTTAAATGATGATGATGACGCGTGATGTCACTATGATAGTTAAAATTATACCATCATAGTGACATTATGCGGGTTTTCAACGCACTGAATCGTCTTCATTTTTGGTAACATGAAAAACGAAAGATAAGATTAGTAAAGAAATTCGATTTCTCTCGCTCTCATGAATTCCTGGTAATTGAATATGTCACTGAAGAGTTTTCGTTAAATTCAAAGAAAAATAAAGTAAGTAAGTAGACTGCCTGTTTCCATTCAAAATTGTTTTTATCCAAATGCAACGTTCATAAAGGAAAAATACTGGTCGATCAATTGTTTATATTCCGGTATCCGTCGATCAGCCAAACGATCAGCACATACCACACCAATCGATTGACGTCGATTAATGTCAATCGATGGCATCGATTAACGATCAATCGATTGGTGTAGTAACATCCTTAGGTGGCAAGGAACAAAAACTTACAATCACGATTCCTATTTTGAATGACTTATGGGTCATATCTTTGCTCAAACTTTAGGACATCAAAGGAGCTTACTAGTTGAAAAATGAGTGAAAAGCATAACTTAATCAGAATATATTTCTTTTAGTAATCTCAATGGAGTCGGCCGAGAATTTAGCTACGAGTATGACATTTCATTAGTGTCTATCAGCTGCATAACGAAATATAATTTGAGATGAAATGTCAACAGGCCCATCGCAAAACCGTTTTTTTTACTATTACCTGTCTCAATGGTAAGCGATGATGTGGTCGAAGATGGAGCACGCTTGCCTTTTTTTTTTTTTTTTTTAAGGATGGGAAATCATCAAATGACTTCTTCCGCTCTGGGTGGAGCGGAAGGGCGTGTCAGACTCTTACTGACTAAAACCCATCCATGTTCCTTCTAAAGCCCTTTGCTTTCCAGGGCCGCGGTGACTCTTTCGAACAAATTCCGCAACCCTGGCAGGCTCTGGCCCTAGCGGTACCCGTCCTCTTTGCTGACATCTCTTTGAGGCGCGCGTGAAACACAACGCGCCATCGACCCGGGCCTGGTGGTGATCGGACAGCGAGCCATCCAACGCTCGCCGTCCGCAGGCCCGCGCCTACGGTGGCCGGGGATCGCCGCGACTCCCGACGCCCGGGGCGTCTTCTCCTGTGGCGTGTGCGGCGGTTGGGACGAAGGCCTTGCCGTTCCCTCGCGCGGCCCGCCTCCTCCTTCGCTAGCATTACTGCTTCGCAGAAGGAGGTGACCGCTTCCCAAGCCTCCTCGCTCCGGACCATGGATAACGAGCACGCTTGCCTAGAAGTAACCTATTCACACTTTACTTAAAGACTCCCAGGTTGTAGCTATCACGAAACACAGACTCTGGCTGGGAATTCCACTCCTTAGCTGTACGCACAATGAATGTGTTCCCAACACGTTTTGTGGGTGTGGGTGGGGTGACCTACCATTTACCGATGGCACATCGCCGTAGTTTTTGTGTTCTGATAATGGAACGGACTTGGTGGAATTAAACAATGCAATTCCGTCGCACGCTCCCCAAAATGCAACCGGTACAAAACAAACTTGGCGTCGATGCTCAAGACTTTGGAGCTTCGACTTGACGAGTCTATCATTGCCGATGATCCTCTTGGTTCGTTTCTCAATTGACTCAAGGGAATATTTATATAAGTACCATCCGCAGAACCAGTTATTTACTAGCCAACAAAATTAATGTCTCTATGCCAAACTACACCAAACGAACTTCTACACCTAAGACCCCAACAGAGGTCATTATTTCAAATGTAATTAACTCGTTTAACCTGTTAAGAGGTCTCCAGAGGGGGTGAAATCAACACAATATAACCCAACAGAAAGCAACCCGCGCCTGATATTTATACCCCCCAAGGGACATATTTGTCTAAAAAAACAACTCGCGTAATATCTAGGACAATGTTATGTTGTATCGCTAAATAAATCATAACGCTATTGGGAATACACATTTAAATTAAGAATACGCATTTTGAATTCGTCATTTCTGGTGCATTTTTCGGATGAAAGTAATCTTCACTACAACTTGCCAATAAGCAAAAACATTTCAACCCACAAATAAAAATGCCTTTTTGTTGCCATTTTAATCATAAAATGCTGGAACATTTTTAGGGTTCTGTACCCGAAGGGTAACCAACGGAACCCTATTACTAAGCCTCCGCTGTCCGTCCGTCCGTCTGTTTGTCAGAGGGCTGTATCTGAAGAACCGTATTAGGTAGGCAGTTGAAATTTTCATAGTGTGTATTTCTATTGCCACTATAACAATAAATTAAAATTTAAAATTAATGGGGGCTCCCATACAAGAAACGTATTTTTTTTTCGGTTTATGGTACGGAAACCTTCGTGTGAGAGTCCGACTCGCATTTGGCCGAATTTCAATATTGTATTATTTGACATATGGATCTTTGAGGAAATCCTTTTCTTTTGTCGAATGATCTAAGTGACAACTATACTCATTTTAAGCAACGTTCAGCATGTCAGTCGCGTTCTGTCAAAAATGTATGGAAATTGAGGCTTTCTTGACAGATTGCAACTGAGATTCGAGAACGTTGCTTAGAAATTCGTAGAATTGGACTTGTTATAGTTTAAAAACTTCGAAGGCATTTTCTCGAAGTCGCAGCTGTGTGGGTTGACTTGTTACTACTTATTTGCGTCCAACTGAGTGAAACAAACAAATCTGGTATAAAAAGCATTCTATGATTAAAGGTGGAAAGCAAATTAAATCGATCGATGTGTCTTTCTTACTATTCACATTCTTGTCCTGCACATTATCTCAAAAATCGTTGCCTAGGAAGTTATATCGAATCTAAAATTCAGTGACGAGGTGGACAGACGACATTGTTGCTATCGCGGGAGGAACCTAGATGAGGCTGCAACAGGATACAGGAATGTGGACATCGACACAAAAAGGGAGCCTTATACTCAGTAGTGGACGAAGTCGGCTGTGGATGATCAAGATGATCTTCTTCTTAGCGTGGCAAATACACTTATCAAATTTTATGTTGTGCCCAGTACTCAGCAACGGCAACACACACACTCTAAAATATATGCAAGACTAAAATGTTTGGAATTAACCCCAAACATTATAGACATACGGCAATCGTTCTCGCTGGTAGATTGTCACTTTAAGCCAGAGCACTATTTGTGCCATACCCGTGAACGAAAATTGTTTACTTATAACACCAAAGACAATACGCCTTGTCTATTGAAAACAAACACGCATACATTCCTACGAGCTGATTATTCGTACATAATCTGTGCACGGCTCAAAAGCCGGGGTTCCAATGATAATCTGTCGATGTTAGTGCTGTCACTAATTGAATTGATGATGGGGGACACTGGTAGCCAGGCTTTGGGTTTCAAAAGGATAATTCTTTAAAATTATTTATTACTGCGTGGAGGTGTAAGATTGGGGAAATCCTAAAATGATGTCATTGCGTTTTTCTAACAGTCGCCTGCATTTCGACTGCCAAAAAGGACAACAAAATTAACTGAGCTCCGGCGCTTATGATTCTTTTATATCTTAGATTGTGGAGTGTAGTAATAGTATAAAATACCACTATCTCTGTATCATGTGGATATTATTATCATTTTAATTTTGCCCGAAGTAGTTTGTTAGGCGTTCGTCAAAAAAACTAATTTTGGTTCAAAATATTCATCATCAGTTATGTTAACTGAATACATAAGTTAGATAGTTATTGTAATTAAATTTAAAAATTGAATTTATTGTAATTTACAAAAATGAAAAGACTTGACTACGTGGTTCATAAGAAATCAAACACATTTCAAAGTTTCATAACAAATAGATCAAAAAAAATCCTCACTTTTCGTTGCCAGTTTTTTTTTCAAAATCGCCTCATCGAGCCTTTAATTGTGATACCACACATCACCACGTCACAAAAATACGGCGATGCTATACGCCATCTTGTTTTTTTTTTTTCAAAATCTAAAAGCCCATGTAACTCGGTGTGACAAGGCAAATGTTATGATTCTTCATTTGTTAAAATTCATCAAGTCGTATAAACTGCAGGGTCTGGCGAAGAAAGCCCAACTACAAACGTCTATTAGCAAATAAATCATGTTAGCCACCAGATAGAGCGAGAGTGATGATACTTTATTTAACTACTCTTTTCACTGTATAATATGACATATAAAAAAGTTTGCGCCGGAACTGGGTTAAATTTCTAGGAACCATGAACTGTCTCGTACAAGGTAAAATTCTTATGACACAGCATAATTTCAGGTTTCTGAACCCTGCAATTTCTAGAAACCTGAAAGTATGCTCCTGGCCAATTGTTTGTATATGAAGGTTAGGTCTTGAAAATACATCTCCTAAAAGGGTTAAATGTGAAAGTTTGAATGAAAAAGTGTGACATTTCTGCCGATAGGAAATCTCATAGAGGGCAAGGTCTGTTGTTGAAATCTGACAAATAAATTCAGAGAACTGAAGAGTTAGAAAAGTCGCAATATTTAGACTTCATTGTTTATTCGATCCTCAACCGAAACATATCTTATATCCCACATAAAGAAAGCAATTATGAAGTCAAAGCAATATTCCTCGCAAAATGAATGACCAAAACTATCCCATATTTATCTCTCGTAATGCATGGCCACCGTACCCAATGAGTTGGAATACGATAGACTTCTAATTTCCCTCCGTAATCCTGCCAACGTATGTATCATAATGTCACCCTACATTGCGAACGTCTATTGTTAAGCAAGGGGTAATAATATCTCCCGATATGGCACACGAACAGTAATTAAGTGTAAAGATTAACCGCCATAATCGTTTGAGATTGATGCTTGATGCTCTTCGAATGGAATAATGTTTTGATTAGATGAATCAGGTCTGTAGGTAACTAATTTAATTATAGTTGAGGGAAGAGATAAAGCACAGCCGGGCGATTCTGTAAACATGTCGACGTGAAGGCTTGGGTGAAGTGATCACGAAGTGAGCTGTCATTCCATCTAGTCGCACTACAGTAAAAGAAAAAAAAAGAAAAAGAAAGAAAATCAGTTTATTCTGCCAGAAAAGACGCACAGAAGCACTTAAAGATAAATAACTTATCAACTAGAACTAACTAGTATCAGTAGTTTTTTTTTTTTAGGATGGGAATTCATCAAATTACTTTTTCCGCTCTGGGTGGAGCGGGAGGGCGTGTCAGTCTCGTCAGACTCTTACTGACTAAAACCCATTCGTGTTCCTTCTAAAGCCATTTGCGTTCCACGGTCGCGGTGACTCTTTCGAACAAATTCCGTAACCCTGGCAGGCTCTAGCCCTAGCGGGATCCGTCTTCTATGTTGACATCTCTTTGAGGCGCGCGTGAAACACAACGCGCCATCGACCCGGGTCTGGTGGTGATCGGACAGCGGACCACCCAACACTCGCCGTCCGCAGGCCCGCGCCTACGGTGGCCAGGGCTTGCCCTGCGACTTCCGACGCCCGGAGTAGCTTGTAGCTAGTAGTGCTATTCTGTAAAATCTCACCGTGATAACTTAGGTGAAGGGAGCTCGAAGTGCTCATAGGGAGCTGTCAAACCTTAGCAACATTTGGAATGACAGCTCACTACTCCTATCTTTTCATGATGAGTTTTTCTCTAGAATCGACCGGCTGACTTGGTTTGAACTTTGGTTGTAATATGAAGGAAACTGCTGCAGCTACCATTTGTTTATTTTTTACACAATTACTCTTATAAAAGAAAATAATATACAGAAAGAAGAGCACAAATTGTGACAGACAAGGAGGTTGAGAAACGTAGACACAGTGTATAAAGAGACAGAGAAGGAAACTGAACTAACTAAACTAATACACATCTATAGGAGAGAGTGGGGCTAAACGTGCCGCGGGGAAGTTGTTACGATTCAAATAGGCTTTATGAAAAAAGAGATAAACATATCAAATAAATTCATCATAAAAAGGAACGCTGCAGCACACCGATGACAACTATCTCATGTCGCCAGTAACGTCCGGTATATTGTTAAATTACATCGGAACAACTTCCCCGCGGCACGTTTAGCCCCGCTCTCTTCTATTAATATAATAAACCTGAAGAGTTTGTTTGTTTGTTTGAACGTGCAAATCTCTGGAACAACGGGATATGCGCGTACGAAGTCGCGGGCGAAGTGCTAGTTATTATATAACATGCTAATAAATCTACACAAAAAAGAGAAAAATAAATAATAATAATAAAATAATGCACACCAATTTCAGCAATTTATAGAAGTTTATAGTATGGCAGACAGAGACGCTTTTTAACTAGTTAATAGGTTATACGTTCATAATTATGTTTGTAATATAATATTGGAAAAGTACGCAGTCATGTTCGTTATTCGTTCTTGAAACAGTTTTTTCGCGAAAAGCATTGTTTTATGCAACAATGGATTATTAGAAACAAAATACAGATTTCGTAAAATACCAGCTAGTGTCAGAATTTTTTTAATTATCCTGCGACATTATACGAGCGTGTACGTTTCCTCATGTCGTGAGTTGAAAAAAAAGGTTTGAAAGAAAAGGTTTGTCATTCCAAGTGTGCTAAACAATTAGGGTGCTGACACAGACATGACGTCACATTCAAAGGGTTTCTAGCCATTGTTGCTGGCGCATACATAGAGATGTGTGGGGTGCTTGGAAAATCAGACATACTCGTATTTGTTCCACCCTTTCATTGGTGACTCAAAATGGAGTGTGGGAGCTTGCTATGTTAGCTGTGTTGTGTTGAATTATTTTGGTTGATGAAGAGTAAACTAGTTGTAAGTCAGTCCTGTGTCCTCAATAGTTTATAATCAAAATACCATCCCCAAACATAAGTGGCAGAGGGCAGGGTCCATTGCTCAAAAGGGTCTGGAGTGGCGACCGCCGGTAGACGAAGTTTTTTTGGGCACTGAGGGTATTTTGATGGACCCTCAAGATAAATTTTTCGTGTTTCACCAATTTACGGGTAGATACAGTTTAGAACATCAGGGTTGGCGTTTTTTCCAGGGCTTCTTTTTTGTAGTATTTTTAATCGTAATTGAATCAGCATGAAAACATTGCCCACAAAACTTTATTACCAATACGCCACGACGACGAAATCTATTTAGTACCAGGCTCACATAAAGGCTAACAGGCTCGTCACACGTTTGATACATTATCAGCCCGTATTCGGTTAGTGTCCGTGCCACGCCTGACGGATTCGCGGTCTTACCGTAATTGTGGTTATAGGGGCTCGATGCCGTAGGTACCAGGCTTTCAGAACATCCTAATAGTTATAATATAACGAAGGATTCGGTAGAATGTAGGAATGTATCAAAGTGGTTTAATTATGCCATTTTCGATTCACAGTTTGGTTAGGAAGGGTCATGGAAATACATTTCTAGCCATGCCAGCTACTTTAAATCATACACGCCAGTATTCCCTAAATAAGATAAAACGAACACTCATCTATGTTCAGCCAATTAAGTCAGTTATGTTCGAAACCCCAGAAGGCCAATATGTTGACCTGTCTGACCCACTTTCCCCAAATGT
Organism: Mamestra brassicae; assembly: GCA_905163435.1. Lineage (NCBI taxonomy): Eukaryota > Metazoa > Arthropoda > Insecta > Lepidoptera > Noctuidae > Mamestra > Mamestra brassicae. Next base: position 18,097,291 of record LR990997.1, on the reverse strand, counting down.
CTGTTAAAGTTATTTAATGAATTAGAGATGAATTTAAAGGTGGATACAATATTTTTGTCACAGGAGTACATGTTCATTCGGAACATTTAAAAGTTCTAATCAGATTTCATTTATGTATACACAATACAATATTCGAAATTAAAAAAAAAACAATAGGATAGGCAAAAACAAAGACCCAGCTTTTTACAGTCCACAATTTTAAACACAACAATCGATGGCAATATCACCACAAATTCTACCTACTCGAGCTTATAATACCCTGGTAGGCAGGCGACTTAGCTTACGCCTGCGACTTCCATTAATTCCGCCTTTGACGCGACGTAATGACAGGCCTGCTCCTGACGCCTATATTAACGACGTATTCAAATAAAGAGCCGGCAGAGGCGACACAAAGATAATGTGTTTAGATTAAAAAATGATGTTGTGAAAACTTAGGCTGCAAGCAGAGTTTTTTAACTGTTTACGTAACGCTTGTTTAGTGCAATCTGACTGAAGAGTTCCTTAGCATGAACCGAAAAAATTAAAATCACGTAGGTAACCTTTATTTTTGTTATTTGGTGTTATAGCGTCAAAAGAAACATAGAGACCGCTGAAGCGCTAGTGCTATTCCTTTTGACCACAATCTCGTCGAATTGCTGAAAGCCTGGTGAAATCTTTAATTAATGATTCTCAAATAGGCCTTTGTGATTGTTTGAAATACCCAACAACCAGTGTGTGTGATGGCACTAATCCTAGAATGGAATAAATTTCTAGGAAGCCTGGTTTGTTTGATTATATTTTGGTCCCCAATCATGTTTGTGATAGGACGCGTGCGAATTTTGTTTCTTTTTTTATTCGTCATGTTTGGAGCAAATATTTTAGTATGATGGGCGTAAATACACGGACGCATGCGGAAAGAAAGAAAGAAAAAGTTTATTTCTTTATGTTCATAGAGATTGTTCTAAAATTGCATGACAAAGTGTCGTCGCATTGCACCAGCTGTCTTTGGAATCCTTTTAATGTTTGGATGACTATACTTAATTATTATCAACAATCCAGGAAGCTGCTTACTCGAAAGGATGCGGCGTGGCATCATTATCTACTAATTTAGAATGGCCGAGATGTAGAAAACTGCCCACCCCTTTATCAAAAAGGAGAATTGACAGTACACAATGTTAAAATATTATTCTGTCAAAACAAAACCTTAACTTTGTTCCAATTATACGATTGAAACATTAAAAAGACTTAATTGATTGCCATAAAACAAGATTAACTTAATGGACACAAGAAAAAAAAAGATCTAAAACACCGAAAACATAAAAAGGACTCGACAATTTACTTCATAATAAATTAAATTTTATTTTATCCATTTAAGTGATCGCATCCATCTTCGTTCCATTAGTCCATTAGGGGTACATTCCACTGGCCTGGCTCCAAATAAACATAGAGCGTCGACGGCCGTCGTCCAATTTTCACAGATTCGTTGATGGAGCTGTAACATTAAATAGCTTAGAATGTACAGGAATCGGAAATACAAATTTCAAATACAAGGAGCGTTTTGTAGTATCTACTTAAACCTGAAATAAATAAATGATAAATTATATTTATTTGCAAGTAGTTAAACATAACACTTTTACACGTCAATCTTTGTTGGTCATTTTAAACTAGATGAGGCCGGTGTTTCCTAGCTGACTACCCCGAGAAGAAACACCGAAACAAACTCAGAGGTCAGTCTCTTTTAAAGTCCATACAATCTGTATTGGTCAAATCATATAAGAACCATGTCTGAGGTGGTCTTTTGAGGAAAGCACCACGCAGGTTTGAATGGACCTGTCCAGACAGTGCAAGCATTTGTCAGTTATCATGTAGCTCAAACTTAGTCGGATAGTCTGAAGCCAGATAATCTGACAGCAGTCTTGCCAACGAGTACCGTGTTACCCAGTTAATGGGTTGTGGAGGTCTGGTAGGCAGCCGCTCCACGCAAAATACTGGTATTCAGCTGAATCCGGTTTGACTGAAAGCCGACCCCAATATAGTTGGGAAAAGGCTAGGCAGATGATGATTATGTAGCTCAAACTTAGAACTTTAAGGAGCTCAACAATTTGACGAAATAAGGTTGTATATTGCCTCATCAGCATTATTATCTTGATCTTATTTCAATTTAAACATTTAAGAAGTTGGTGATGTGACACCCCGTGACTCGGAAAGCTTTAAACAGTCGGTCATGCGCCTGATCTCTCCCCGGTCGTGTCGGATTGCTGTCCATCAGGAGATGAAAGTAAAGGAATAGAGAGTGCTCCTGCACTTACGCACTGTAAATATCTCCTACGTCTCTTCTTTTCTCCAAAAATCCAGGTCCCTTTAGAAGGTTGTAATGGAGACGAATTTTAAAAAGGTTTGATCTTACACTCGTGTACCTGAAGGGGAAATACAAATTTCAAATACGAGGAAAGTGTTTTGCAGTATCTACTTAAACCTAAAATAATTAAGATTGTGTTGCCTCATCATCATCATATAATAATAGTTATTATTATTTTTACCAAAAACACAAATACAAAAGTTCTCATTAGGGCTAAAAACATTAAAGGCTTTAAGAACACCCATTTTATATACCTTGACTCCTAAACTAGGTGTATGAGCCTGTGACTGAGGAGTCTTCTTGGTAGCTTTCATTATAAAGTTTTTACAATAAATGGTGCAAAAAAAAATAGTGCTATTTATTATTATAATAATAATAATTTATTATAATTAATATCATTACATTTAAGTTAAAGTTAAGCGTTTGATGATTATATATTATATAGTTGCGATGAAAATGTAAACGTAGACGAAACAGCTTCATTGGTGGAGTGGTTGCAAGCACGCTTGCTGAACGTACGTGCATAAGTTTCTGGGATCATAGATCAAAGTAAAGTGCTATTGGTCTTCTCATTTAGTAGCAGCTTAGAGTTTGGATTAGTGCCCGTTTATCTGTACTACATAGGACTTAAACAAACGTGGTGTAATGTCGGTGTACTTTACTGGTCGACTGGTATTTGAGTGCGTTCATTGAAATGCGTTGTAGTAGTGTTAGCAAATTGTGGAAATTCTACTCCTCTCTAGATAGTAAACAGCCGGTCGATTCTGTAAACATGTCGAAGTAAAGGCTTGGGTGGAGTGATCACGAGGTGAGCTGTTAATCCATATAATCAAGATGGCATGACAGCTCACTCCGTGATCACGTGACATCTTGATTGTATGGATTGGCAGCTCCTGCTTTTCTAATAGCTCGTGAATTGATAAATCCCTCGAATAACAATCAATCAATCACTCGGAGTGACTGTCAGACAACGCCCAGCTGAAACTTCTGGTTGTAGAAAGCTGGCATTTGGCATGTAGCTTCCTACACTCCCTCCGTGAGGGAGCACTTAGAGAGGATTTCCCGAAATTCCTACAGGAACGCGAAAATATTGGATATGCGCGTACGAAGTCGCGGGCAAAAGCTAGTTTACCATATAAAGACCCGTCACATTTGAAACGAAGCATCGTAAAGTTCAAGCTATTAAAATTTCTTGAACAGTCTCTTGACGTACAAATTAAAGGAAACATTATACTTGTTTAGTGAGTCTTCTCAAATGATATAAGAGTGCATATTACATATGGTGCGTGATGAAATAAAAAAAACTCAGTATCTACCCACAAAGAAGTATTTTGATGTTACCTACGTGGTAGCACAAATTTTTCGATGTACGCCTTGTTCGTTACGGAGTTGATAACTCGAAAAGAACCCATTTTTAACCCCAAGTTTTAGGGGTAAAAAGTTCCATATTAACTCTAGTACAAACCATTTCAGGGAATGACCCAATTACAGTTTTGAGGTCGAAATACTTGGATCATGGGGTCGGAGTGCGCGTCTCCTTTTCAAGGACATATCTCGCCGACTGATCGACACTTTGCGTGACCAGAGGGCTGGCTCGTTCTTTGCTCAAAGAATTAGCATTGCCATTCAACGTGGTAATGATGCCAGTCTTCTGGGCACGTTTCCGGATGACAGCGATGCGGAGGAATACTTTGACGCCTGAGTGCACTTTGTTTTTGTATATGTACATACCTACTTAGGTTAAGTAGCTGTAAATAGTTTAAGTTAATAGTTTTAAGATAGTATTTAGTTATATTATGTTAGTCAAAAATATATATATTACCCCAGTCACCCTTTTTATAGACCTCTTGCTTACATAACAATATCTAGAATACAAGCGTTCTTTAATTTTATGTACTAGGTTACCAGTAACCAAGGTCACTGTACTTAATCGTTTTAAGTAACCGTCTGGTCTTCATTCATCAGGCCAGACTGACAGTTTAGACAGGTAAACCCAGGCTCCTACTGAAACAAAAATAATTCGAATACAAAAAGGTGCCTCCAAAATATTCCAGCAATTATATTTTCTCTTCAATTCCAACAAAAAAGAAATGTGATTGAGTACTACAGAGAACGTAGTCGTTTTTTGCATAAGTACTTTGTTGTTATTAAAAATATGTCCAAGATAAGCTTTTTTCATAATTCTCCCGTCTTATATTTTAGGCGGAAAACAAAATGGAAACTTTTTTTATGGATCCCTGGTAGCTCAGGTATTTTTCCTGTTTTGTTTTTCGTCTGAAAGTAGACGATTGTGAATAAAAAATAGCAAAGATATATTACAAACATTTTGTTTTGTTCACCATATAAAGAATCTATTTGTTCTTACCTCAAATTGTTAATTTTACAGGTTTTTAGGAACTACATAGTTTGCTTAACCTTTTGAACGCCAGAGCATAAACGCATCGGCGTGCCCCCCACGCCAAGCCACAAATTCGCCGTATTTTTTGTCACATATTTGTGACGTTTGGCGTACAGGGTAAGCTTTCGTTTGTCACACATATGTGACAATGACGTTCAAAAGGTTAAACCTTTGTCGAAGACCTAACACGTGTCTAGTTTAGTATGCCTTGATCCAGGTTGTCGACATTTTTTTTAATGAAATTCGATTGAAATTGGGTAGATATAAGTAAATGAGGAATTATGTTTTCATAACTATCATTCCTTCTCTGCTAATAAAAACTCTCGTAAACTTGATTTCCCTGTTTAAAAGTTAATCAAATAAAAATATTATGTTTTTAAGAAAACAATATATCACTAAGCAGACCATAATTATTTCCCTCGCGCCTTGATAAATTCGAAAACTTAACATTTCTGCTGTGTTAGTCTGCACAGGGGTTTACAAGCGTGAATTCTGAGCATGTGGTCCACAGGCCGGGCAGTGTTACCAGGAATTTAGATTTCTCAGCAGCAGATTGCAGTCAATTGGATGGCATTAGCACGTCATAGTAGGGCACCAGATCAGCTTCATCCTGTTAGACTGGAAGCCGACCGAAAGAGCCAGTTTAAACGAAATACTTTTTTAATTTTCAAAAAAAAATATACTTATTGAAAAAAAATCTATTATGCAGTTTTAATATTTTCATCAGCATCCGGTCCGTCAATCTACAACTGTATTGTTGGATTTTTGAAAAAAGTAATTTGTAAAGAATTAGTGTTTTCCTTTACTTTTCCACGTGTCATTATGACCCAGAATTTGATCCTCAGTAGCGACACTTTTGGATGGTGTAATAATACTGGGTGTGTTTTTTTTTCTAAATTAGAGTGAACAGGCTTTTTCTGCCGGTTGATTCTGTAAACATGTCGAAGTGAAGGCTTGGGTTAAGTGATCACGAGATGAGCTGTCAATCCATATAATCAAGATGGAATGACAGCTCACTTCGTTATCACGTGAAATCTTAATTATATGGATTGACAGCTTACCTCGTGATCACTTCACCCATGCCTTCACTTCGACATATTTACAGAATCGACTGGCTGGGTAAGCTCGCTCCATTGTCGACTTTGTCTCTGTCATCTATGACCTAGTCTAGAGTCAAGAGCAAACACATCTCAAATAAAAAAATAAAATAAAAATCAACCGGTTCGATTCCTGGCTAGGAATACCGATTTTTCAAAAATCCTCTGATGCAGTTTTAGTTTCCATCAGAATCGGGCTGGAGACTCCTTTCATTGTTTTTCGATATTCCTCATTAGGATTTGGCCAGCCACGCACACTTTAAAAAATCACCCTGTATATGTTTGCTGATTGTCTCTACATACATTAGAGACAATCAGGATAAGGTTCAGTCGAGGTGATAGTGAATGGTATAAATCCGCTCGAGGCTATCAACAGCCATTTATATCAATAGTGACAAAGGTAGTGTCAGCCATCAATCTTCTAGAAGCAGTGTAGCTGTGTGCGTGGCGAATGTTTGGCGATTTGAATGAACCTTTTCGACGCAAGTGTTTACATTTTATGTTAGCCTGGTAGGTGATCAGTGTTGTTACTTCACTAATATTAAATTATAGATCAGGAAAATGTTGTGTTAATCGAAGCAACATAAAATCCCCGGAGGGTTATGCAGATTTGTACTTAGAATACACACCTACATTTTGCCACGGTATGTTTTAGTTCATTATAAATATACGTATTGACATAAATATAATGGGGGAAGGGTGTCGTTTTCTTGTAAGTTTAAAGTGAGTAGAGAATTTGATTAATGGCCCTGTGGTACTCACCTATTAACATTAAACCCAAACCAAACACGTAACTGCTATTAAAACATTTCAAATGGGAAAATTCAATAACACTTAGTCCGGCCTGGGAACCGAACCCAGAACCTCTTATTCAGCAGCAACCCTTGCGACTAACGAGGCCGGGGCATTCTTAATTTTGTTTTTATTAGCTCGTTTTTAAAAATAAACCAATCAACCCAGCCAACCCCTTTCTCGGATGTTGGAAAAAGGATGACTGTAAATCCCAGTATCCAAGACTAATAAAAATATAGTTAGTAGCTTCCCTCGCCGCTCGTGACTCTCTCTGACATGTTTTAGAAAATATTATATTGCTTAGTATCATAATTTCTAGAGTGACAAGCGCGTACCGAAAGACGCAGCGTTCGAAGGCCTCCCCCACAAGGTGGACTGATGACCTGGTCCGGGTCGCGGGTAGCCGATGCATGCAAGACGCACAGGACCGGTTGTTGTGGCGACACTTGGAGAGGCCTATGTCCAGCAGTGGACGTCTTTCGGCTGATATGATGATGATGATGATTGGTCAGTTCGCATTTGGTGACAATCTTACCTGATTGAAAGCGATGATGTGGTCGACAATGGATTACGCTAGCTTAGATGTGATTAGGTTATATTCACTTAGTTGTAGCTACCAGGAACACAGACTTTGACAGGGCTTGTTTTTGAATGTCGTCGAGTCTATCAATAACCCTTTCTAGAGTTAACTCTAACAACCACACAAATACCTCCTAACTGAGACATTCAAACTAATTATTCCGGTCGGTGTAACGTGAAGATGCATACGTCACTGCACAGATTACGTTGCGGTCTCGACTCGAGTCGCAAGCTGGAATCAAGAGTCATTTATCTCGATACTGACACCGGGCGACCAGTAATCGATCTAGGAGCTGTCTGTGTTGTAGGTAGGTAGTGGAGTCAGACAGTTGGGGTAATGTCGAAAACGAAATCCAACGAGAAACGAAAGTCAACTAAGGATTACTAGATACTAGCTGCTGACCTAGTATGAATGTCGAAAACTATCCCAAGGGAAAATACTCCCGCGATAAATCGTATTCTATGTGTTATTCTAGAATATAGTCTACCGTTGTCCCAAATTTCATCAAGATCCGTACAGCTGTTTTGACGTGATTGAGTGACAAAAATCTATCCAAATATTCGCATTTATAATATGAAGTACTTTTGTTGTTTGTCACCCATATTCCAAATAAATGATTTTGAATTTTGAAGTACAGAAGTACAGATTACAAGAAGTATTAGAAGTATATAAGTATCTGCCACGCCTGCGTGAAAGTCAAATATGATCCTAAAAGAAAGTTTTTCATCTACGTAGACTTCAGGTCAGGAAAAATAAATATTGATAATTTATTTACATTTAACGAACTATAATATGTACAAGTAACAATTTATACATAAACAACTAGACTAATAATCGCGAAATTATGTACAAACGCGTATAATAACAAAATTAAACACTGGGCATCAAAATATACATTGATTAAACTTCATGTGTGTTAAATTCCATCCAAATCCATCAATTTCAAACTCTTTTATTTTACCATTATGTAACCTAACAGATAAAGTTCACAAGGATACTAAAAAGCCTTGCATATTTCCCGTCTTCTTTTTTCCAAAGCCGGACATGATACACCGCAGCTACTTTGACACATCTTACCTTATGCAAAGGGCTCAAAAGGGACATTAAATCCCTCGTAAAGCTTTAGAGATTGCGTTTTTAAAAGGTAGGTTAGGGTAATGTAACCCGTACGGCCGAAGACTCAAGGGATTTAGACGTACATACATAATTGCAGCCAGGAAGCTGTACAGGAAAACAAATAAATAAAATTTATCTCTTCACCACTCTTGGTTACCTGGTAGAGAATGACAAAGGTACTAAGCCCGTCTTTGTGCCTTTGTGATGCATGGAGTTTTAATAAATTAAAGTAGTTTCGAAACGTGTTCATTATTTGTTAGATTAATAAAAAATATTAATTCATTACAATACTTTTTGCACGATTTTTCCGCTTTGATGTTTGACGTGGAATACACGAAAAATGGAGTCATTAATCAATTTAATCAATTAATAAACAATGCAAAATTTTAATTACATTTTTAGTTATGCGTTCTTTCATAGTCCAAAACTCAAAATTTACGTGCAAACCTAAAATCGGTACACAGCTGAAAATTAATGACAAATATCGTATACGTTTCTCCTTAAGCCTGACTTACCAAAGTGACTACAACATTACAACTCCTCACGTTACCGATGGATGCGGCTCCACTAATCTCTCTCTCCCTAGTACCTACTCTGATATTTGAGAAGCAATTGTTCGTGTATTTGCATGCGATTGATTCGAGTACATTATGTACGTAGATCATTGTTGCATTTACTCATAATATCAATAGTAAGCAACAACCAATTTGTAAAGGACACAATTATTGCAACCAATTTGAAATGACTTTCTAAACGACAAGACGAATTATGATTCTCATAATCATAATGTGTTTAGCCTTTCAGAAACTTTTTTAAATTGCTTTGTTTGTCGTTTGTGTTCTTCTATAACTTGGTTAGTTATAGAAGGACACATACGACTCTTCTTTGAAGCATCAGATTAAGCTTTAATTTGGGACACTATCATTGAAGACAATGATATATTTTTACTACTAGCTTTTGCCGGCGACTTCGTACGCGCATATCCGCATATAGCATTCCTCTTGAATGTGGCTATCATATAAAAAAATAATTTTCCAAATCCGACTGGCAGTTCCAGAGATTAGCGCGTTCAAACAAACTTTTCAGATAGGTATAGAAAGATGAAGCTGGTCTGATTATACAGCCGGAAGGCGACCATAGGAACTCCTCAACCAAGCAAAGTAGCACCATTTTTTTTGGGTTCATTGGATATAATTATATATTGTCGATTAATATAACATTTTTGTGCATTTAAAGTTTGTATAAAAATAACTTATTGCTTTAGTTCCAACTATGTTGGGAGCAGTTTATAGTGTACACCAGTATTTAGAGTGACTTCACTCTATCTGACCTCTGCAAGCACAACCCAGTAACTGTGTAAAATTATACCTCTTGATAAGTCTGGTTTTGGGCTTCTGACTTCCCGTAACGAACCACTCACAGCCAGGATCAATGGCATTCCAGGACAAGGAGGGGATGGTAACATTGTTAACCCATCCACAAATCTACCACGGAAATCGTTGTTTGATTGAGCGAGCGGCTATTACTACTTAGCCACGAGAACCTTACTGCTAACATAAACATACGAACAGCAATAATTCCACGGTGAATTAGTGATGAGAAAGCTAGATAGTTTCAGGAGCTCATCTCCGGACAAGTTTTAGTAATGTTCAGAGGGAATTGGGTCAGAAACGATGGTACTACTTATAGTAGGTACTCAAATGCAATGTTGCAATCTTTATGACAGTTTGTTTAGCTGCTGTTGTGTCATGTTTTCCTAGTACTATCCATATGTTGGTGGAAGGTTTTACATAAAATAATATATGATCATGCCCATATTTCCCGAAGGGTGTACCTGTAGTAAGTACAACCAATATGTCGACATCATCATCGTTTTTGTGTTTTGGAAGTTTAATTTTTTCCATTTTTAATGCACACTCAAACAACATTAAAATTAACTTATAAATACAGAAAATAAAATCCAAAGGAACCTTTTACAAATGTCCATATTTATTATTCCAAATAAATTAATTACTATCTTTATAATATAAAATAATATTTAAACAAACGTAATATAAATTATACCTATTGAAACAAAATATTAGTAAACAGAAATACTAAGAACCCTTTCAATACACGTTTCATAATAATTAAGATCATACTTATTAAAATAATTTGATTATAATTGATATTTATATCTATGTATTTCGCAGCACAAAGTTATTCTAGCTGCGACGTACGGCGTAGGGATGTTCATATAAAGAATACAGGATTCCGGGAATTTTAACGGGAGTAATCATGTTGTCTCCTTTTTTTCTTTTCGAAGAATCGTTTGCTTTCTGAAGTTTCAATATTTTAGCTAGATCAGACTGAAAATAATTTCATTTTCAGTATCGTATTTTATTTGAAAACGCGTTTTGATTTCAGTAACATTCGTTCAGTGGCTAGGTCAAATTATGGCTTCTGTTTTAAGACCGTCATCACATTAACAAAACGGAAAAATAAAAAAATTATTTAGGTCTGTAATTGAGTGAGTTTTCTGTATGGTGTCGGACGTAAAAGAATAGCACCATCCTATCACTTCCCGTAGGTGTCACAAGAAGTGACTAAGGAACAGGCAACAGCATTCTCTGTACATTGCAACAGTTATACTGCGATCGTCAACCCGCCTGCCAAGCGTGGCAATTATAGCACCCCTTATATACCCCATATGATAGGCACAAGGAAAAAATGGCCACTAGTGCCCAGTAGCCCGCCTATCCTTGACTCCGGTAGCGGTCGAGGTCACGGTGAGGCAAGGGATGCTAAGAATCCCCGGAGTAGATCCGGCTACCCCAACAAACAACGACGACTGGACCTGGCAGCACTGAACACAAGAACACTCTGGAACGACGAAAAGATCACCGGACTTGAGGAGAAGTCCGAAGAGTGGGGGACACGGTAATTCTAAAATCCGGCAATCTGCTCTATTTCCAGGGGGATCTCAACCTCGGCACACCATGAAGACGAAACATAGACCATGTATGAGGATATATCCAGAGCCATGCATGGTCATACATCTCACTTCACCGTGGACATGGGGGACTTCAACGCGAAACTGGGTTAACGAGACGGTGACGAGCTGCGATTGGATTTGAACGTCGGAACACGTCTGGGACATATACTGGCCAGTTTTATGGTGAAGGAGGGCTTCTATATGATGAACTCCTTCTTCAGAAAGCGTCAGCACAGGAAGTGGACCTGGCAGAGCCCCGACGGTGCAACTAAAAATGAGATTGACTTCATCATGTTGACGAAGAAGAAGATATTCAATGATGTCTCTGTGATCAATGCGGTAAAAAAGAACTGGTTGTTGTGGCGACATTTGGGGGAGGCCTATGCTCAGCAGTGGACGTCTTTCGGCTGATATTATAATGATGATGATGTTATTAATAAAATTGCTGTCATAGCTTCCGGTACAGTCAGTTTGTTTATCAATTTAACAATAAAGGGCACGCTCACTACAGAACCAAAACTGAGGGACTGTTTTTTACTGTCTTTTAATCATTATAATAATTACTTAAATACTTTCTTCTGTATTCTGGCAAATACATTAATTCATTAGGTACTGAAGGGTGAAGGGTGTAAATCAAATAATACGAGCCGTATTATTTACTCTTTTGAATCTATCTAAGAGATTCCAATACAGATTATACCCGAGAACTACCCGATTTCCAGAATTCAATAATCCCGTAAACTCACATGACCTATTCGACATCACTACCGCAACCATTTGCGCGGTCTCGCTTTGTAAGTTGGTAGCCATTTTAAACTTAAATTATATTGCTCCTATCTGCACTGGTAACTTTTCGACTTTCTTTCCTGTACATTCGAATGTGGGCAGAACTGTTACTTTCCAACTCACGTATTTTGTTGTGGGTAGAAGCGTCAGATATTGAAATATAGATGTAAGTACCTACTGAATAAATTTTATTCTTCAGGTCCATGTTTCCGAGTACTAAACGATTTTTTCGTGACATCAGTAAACGGTCAAAAAAAGTCAAAAAGTCAAAATAATTTATTGTTTGTCACAGGTTTAAAGCAGTTCTTATCAACGTAATATGTAGATCGCTGTAGCATACCCATAGGGCGTACAATATGCATATTTATATCTATGTTTTAATTAAATAATATCTAATCCAAACCAAATCTATTTTATCATGCAAAAATACATTATAAATTAATGATCTCTCATGTCAAAATACATTAAAATTCGTCAATATGATACGCATGTCAAAATTTTATTATTAAATAATTAAATTATACATATGTAGTCAAAATTAATTCAAATATATAATAACAGTCAATCCTAAAATAATTAAAACAATAAAATGAATAAAACTATCACATATTAAATGATCAAAATTTGTCATTTAAAAACTCCGTAATATTATAGTACCCCTTACTAATTAGCAATTTTTTTAGTTCTCTCTTGAATGAATTAATGTTCATTACCTTTATATAATTAGGTAGTTTGTTGTATATTAATGGGGCCATGCATATTACACTTTTTCTCAAAAATGCTGTTTTTGCAGAGAGAGATTGCACCCAAAGTCTGTACTTCTCACGTCTATTTCTATTATCAATCAAAGGGGGAAACAAATGAGGATTGGTTTTTACAAAAAGCGATATCTCCAATATGTATAGTGACGGAAGTGTTAGCATTTTGTGCTGTATAAACATTGGTTTGCAACTGTCAGTAGTTAGTAACCCAAACATAGCACGTATACAACGCTTTTGTGCTTTGAAAGCAGTGTCCTTCTCAGTTGAATTGCCCCAAAAAATTATTCCGTATCTTAAAACTGATTCAGCAAGCCCGTAATATGCTGTAAGTAAAGTATCTATGTTGATAGTCGGTGCCAACTTATAAAGAGCATATGATGAAGTACTAATTTTTTTGCAAAGTTCAACTATGTGAGTTTTCCAATTTAATTGCTTGTCAATGATTAATCCCAAAAATCGGGTTGTTTCAACTTCTTGTATTACATTATCTTTATATACTAAATTAAATTTTGATGAGTTGCGAAAGTTTTCTCGCTGTCTAAAATGCCTTATGTTAGTTTTGCTAAGGTTAATTTTTAAATTATTATCATTTAGCCAGGTAATTATAGAATTCAATGAATCACTAGAGTCAGTATGGTAGTTGAGTATATTTTTAGGTGCTATGGTTACAGTACTGTCGTCAGCGAAAAGTGACATGGGTTCTTTAGTTGCTTTTGGCAAATCATTAATGTATAGGAGGAACAAAGGAGGACCTAATACACTTCCCTGGGGAACACCATATGAGATGCAACGCTTGTCAGAGGAGAAAACCTGTTCCCTTTTAGTTTTAACATTAAATTTTGATATTTGGGTTATTAGTTGGCGGTCTGACAAATATGATTTTATCAATTCTAGGACATTACCTCTTATACCATAAGCCTCAAGTTTAGCAAGCAGGATATTATGGTCTACATAATCGAATGCTTGAGACATATCACAATAAATCGAACAAACAGGTAAAGATTTGTCAACTTGTGAAGAAACAACGTGTAAAAAGTCGTAAACCGCCATATTTATGTTTTTATTTTTCCTAAAGCCTTTTTGCTCATCACATAGGATTTCATTTTGGTCTAAATAGTTATTAATTTCATGGTAAATATATTTTTCAAAGATTTTTGAGAAAACAGATATTAGTGCTATAGTTCTGTAGTTCTCCATTAGGTATTTATTATCTTTTTTAAATATAGGTTTAATAATTGACAACTTGAGGTCCTTTGGAAATGTCCCACTTTGTATACAAAGATTCAGAATATGGCTTAGGTGATGAGAAATATCTTCATTTACTGCTTTGATTACTCTAGTAGAAATACCGTCATACCCTACACTGCTAGTGTTTTTAAGTTTTCTTATAATTTTCTGCATATAAAAAGGCAAACAGGGTGACAAAAACATTGAGTTCGTTTGGGGATTAATTAAGGTTGTGGACTTTTTTCCAGCACCTGGAATAGGAGCTACTTTTTCGATGAAATAACTATTAAACGCATTGGCAATTTCTGTAGGATTTGTTGTTAATTTATCGTTAATTTTTAATTTGGTTATCGATTCTTTTGGAGTATTTATTTTATTATTATTTATAATTTTCCATGCCGTTTTACTTTTATTAGTCGATGTTTTTATTTTATAATTGTTTTGGGCCCATTTGGTAAGGTTTATAATTCGTTTTAGAAGTTTAGAATAAGTTGAATATTTTTGTTTGTTAGCTAATGTTGGTTTCCGTCTGAAATTCCAGAGTAATTCTCGTTTATTTTTACTACAGGTCTTAATTCTCGTGATATCCATCTTAGTTTGGTATTCACTTGCACAGTAATTTTAGTTAAAGGAAAACACAAATCATAAAATAATTTAAATGTTTCTATAAAGTAATGATAGGCTACTGTTGGATCACTTGTGTTATATATTTCACAAACAGAAATGTTTTTTATGCAGGTTTTAAATTTTTGAATATTTTCTAAGCTGAGGTCACGCTTCATTTTATGCCAACACTTAAATAAAAATATTTTTTTAACTGGAAGCTTAATTAATTGGGCAGTGTGGTCTGATAAGCCAAATTCTAACACATCAGTCTTACACTGTTTTTTAAAGTCATGTGCAAAGTTGTCTATACAAGTCTTACTCGATAGCCTCGTGGGCTGCTTAAGAGCTAATGTGAGATTATAATTTAATAATAAACATTCGAAATCTACTGTGGCATTATTGCATTTCATGATATCTATGTTAAAGTCACCAGCTATAACAGTATTATGACTATTATTAGTTATAGAGATGCAATTTAGAACATTGTCAAGTCTATCTAAAAACAAATTGAGGTTACTTTGTGCCGGTACACGGTATACGCAAACTATTATAATTTAAAAGTCAAGTAACTCGACTGCACAACATTCAATTACATTACTAATGGACAATTTACTGACTTGAGAAAGTTCTTTGAACTTATGTACCTTATTTACCAGTATACAAGCTCCACCTCTTTTATTACAAGAACGACTAAAACATGCCGCTAGTGCGTAATTAGGTATGCTCAGGTGTTGCTCATAACCTGCCAACATAAAATGCTCAGTGATACATATTACATCAATGTCTGTATTTTTGTCTTTAAGCTCTTCTATATTTACTAAAAGTGGGTCAGATTTGTTCAGTAGTCCCGCTATATTTTGATGCAAAACATTGAGATACTTAATGTCGAAAAAACAATGAAGATTTTTCTTCTGAACTATGTACAATATTTTCAGTAGAGGTAGTCATGTAACTCACAGTAATGTCATTAATTAAATGCAACAGATTTTCAAAAATAATGCGTAAGCCGTAGTTATTTATACGGCCTGTCGATATGTTAAACATTGTGTGATCATACGTCAAATTATAATTAGAACCAAAAGAATATGCATGTTCATGATTCAATAAGTCCAAGTATAATAAATTATTAAATGTTTCTATTCTCCAGTTATAGATGTCGTTATAGCCTCCAAGTTTAAATGTAGGAACACAAATTATGACATTAGTGTGAGTAATTTGTTTTAGAATATCCCTAACGTATACAATAGTACTGCAATAGTTGCTAGTAATTTTAAAGTCCTCTTCTCCAATTAATAATATACAAAAGTCATTCAGGGTATAGTCACATAATTTTGTTTGAATTCCGCTAAGTAGTTGCTGCAATGTTCCGTTTGGAGTTATATAATGACATATGTCGTACTTGTCAGTAAGTAAATCTTGAGCTATCGACAAGACCTTATTTTTATTATTTGCGCTCAGTATACATAACTTGTTTTTTTTGGAAGGTACAGGGCACAGAGTTTGTCCCTGTTGTTTCATAATCTCAGTACTGTTAGTAATATTTCTGGACGATTGGTTTATAAGGAAAGTTGTTGATGGCTCGCTGAAAATGCTTCCGTTTAGAGACGAGGTGGTGGGGACTTTATTCAGTTCGCTCGGTGTGACCGTTGTTTGGGTCTCTTTGTTGCGCTTGATGCTCGAAGTGAAAGTAGTTTGAGTCTCTTTATTTTGGATTTTTGTCTCGGTTCTTGAGTAGTTAATTAGCGGGTCGCTTATCATCGTTTCATTAATACTGCGCCAGCTTCGTTCTTTATTTTGGTTTGGAGTCTGATGATTTTCTGCCGGTGATAAGGTTTTTCTGCATGGCGAAGAGCATATTTTCTTGTATGTGTTTGTGGTTCTGATCATTTTTTGTAGATCAGATTTTAAACGAAAGTTTTCAATATTCAGATTCTCTATTTCATTATGTGCGCTCGCTAATTGCGTCGTGAGATTTTTTATCTGTTCATGTAAATTGCCTATATTGAAGCTATTATCATGCGTATATATTATAGTTTTTAATTCCAGCAATTCTACCAAATTTCTACCAAATCCAAGTATATTTTTGAGTCGACTCTTCGCTTAACCAGGGATTCAGCATTGCCATACAACGTGGCAATGCTGCTAGTCATCTGGGCACTTTTCATATTTGTCCATTTTTATCATGCCCAATGGATTTTTCCTTTGTCCTTTTTAAATACACTTGTATTTAATTAATTATTGAAATGTATTATTGTTATCAATTTGTATAAATACATTAAAATAATCGAACTATTTGACAAATCAGCCTAAACCAATATTTTGGTTGTATCAACCAACCAATTGCCCGGATTAGTTAAAATAGTTTTTAACGAAAGACTAATCAAATATTTAAATAACCAATCACAATAAAATCATAGAATTATATAAACAAACTGATTCACTATTTCCACTGAAACTAATTTACATGATTTTGTTACAGAATATTTTATCAGATTTAATTTGTTACAATAATAGTTGTAGGCCGAGATAAGCTGATTTTAAATTAAAATGTAAATTTTGCGTGGAACGTACTATTAATATTTTAGAATTTGAGAAAACATTAAAATATTTTTATACGCTTTTTAGAAGCTTTTCCGAAAATATTGTTTTTGAAAAATAAATATGAAAGCATTTTATTTCAGATAGCCAAACGATCCATTTTTAGCAGAAAATAATATCAAAATTTGAGATGCTATTTAATGCTATCACGTATAAAGCCTTCTTGTGAGGATTAAGTTCTTCCTAAATATTACCGATTGAAGAAACAGTTGCGAAAAACAAAAAAAAAACAGCATTTTTGCCACAGCTACACACACACACAGCCACCCAACCCTCGCCGTACGCAGGCCAGCGCCTACGGTGGCCGGGGAGCGCCCTGCGACTTCATATATTTTCGTCACAGCGCCCTGGCCGCCCGCCCAGAACGCTTTGTATATCAAGTCTTTGTCAAAATGAAAATGATTTTAGGGTTAGGGCCCTAAAATCATTTTCATTTTGACAAAGTCTATCTAGTTTATCAAAGCGATAAACCTTACAAAATCCATTCGATTACGCTTCGTGCTACATGTATCATTTACTAATACCCCGGTTACCGTTCGATCCGGTTCGTTGCCGGTTCCATTCCGTTATTTTCACCGGTTTGCTCCCCGAGCCCTAATAAAAACATTACAGACTTACTACTAAAAGCTTTAGGTCGTACTCAAAAACGAAAGTATGACTCGCAAAATAATATTTACCACCAACGGTGCGTTCTCTAAAGCAATCCAACCTTTATTCTTTAAGCGTTAAAGATCAAATCGAGGTGAGATGATTTTTTGGTATTGATATTTCATAATATATTTCGTGTCAATATTTTTGGAACACAATATTACAAAGATATTGGCAAAGTATTGTGATACGCACACAATAATGGGATGCGTATTATGCTATTCAAGCAAAAAATACTAGAAGGCATAACATTTTGAAAGACACTCAATAATAAATTATCTAATTTCTCTTTTCTGTTTAAACGTTGTAAGAGAGACAACATACATAACATTGTGATTGTGTGTGGAGAGTCATCATCATCATCGTCATCATCATCCGAATGACGTCCACTGCATTATTTAGCGAAACTTAATTACTCGGACACGGAAAAACTACTAGAGGTGCTGAAATAAAGTAGCTGACTTAACTGTATTTACCTAACCTAATATTATAATAATTTTAGTTTTAGTTATAAATACATACCATAAGCATATTTTATCATAAGATAGCGCAAAACATTGTTCCTACTTGGATATTGAAAATATATGTTAATTTAATTAAGTGACTGTCCTATTTAAAAAGTACCGTCGTAGAGAGATGGCCTGAAACACAGGTTTAAATAAACCTAGATCGGGCAACGCACTATATTGTCTTCAGAATTTTATTTTTGTAACTGTAATGTTATACTTGTCATACCATAGTTTTTATCCAGATTATTATAATACTATTATAGGCCAATATAAAAAATATACATATAATATTGAACCATATGTACACTTTATGTAAAATTATTATTTCAATAAACAATTATTATTATATTATTTATTTACTGCTGGACATAGGAGTGGTTTACCATAATCGCCACGCTTGGCAGGCGGGTTGGCGATCGCAGTGTAGCTGTTGCAATGTACAGATAATGCTGCTGCCCATTCTCTGGTGAGTCCCTTAGTCGCCTCTTAAGACATCCACGGGATGTGATGGGATGGTTCTATTCTTTTACGTCCGATACTATACAGAACGTGTGTGGAGAGTCATAAATAATAAATAAATATAATAAAGCGTTAGGCAGAGTATACTTACCCTAGGTTAAACCACAAATAAATACCAAGGATATAATTATATGAATTATTAAGTTTGTTTATAAGCAGGTGTGAAATGAATGAAAAAGCTTGCATAGTGATAATAATGGATACCTATCGAGATAAATAATATGAAAATTGAGTATTGTTTTAATTGTTTACGCTAATACATTCATCGTGACCGACACAATATCCTGTTGTCCCAGTGGAGCAGTTAATTCAATAATTTGCGTCCGTCCGTAATGAATTGGAGCGGTTTATAAAGGGTGCCGCTCATTTAGTATAAGAATATTTGATCTATTTTTCAAAAGCAATAACGCTGAAATGACATGACGTTTACTTCAACGAACAACATTTAACATAATTTTCACTTGATATTACGTTCAGTTTCAGTTCATTTAGTATAACGATTTTTTTTATCTAATTTTCATTTTGTATAAGTAACATTTGACCTAACCGCTGAACAGAGAGCGAGCGAGGCTGGCTTGGGAACTTAAGGTACCCCGACACGGATAGGTTAGGTTCGAATGGGGTGCGCGGCATACGCTTGCAGAGTGTGCAGCTTGGGAAGAGCCGCGCCGTGCCCTCATCTCTGTGGTAGGCAGAGACCTCTCGCTGCCGGCCGTAGTTCATACTATGGTCGGCGGTGAGGAGTCCTGGGACGCGGTGGTCTCCTTCTCCGAGACAGTTATCGCGCAGAAGGAGGCTGCGGAAAGGGAGAGGGAGATCACAACCGCTCTCCCTGCCCGCAGCAGACGCATCGGGCGTCGGAGGAGGGCATACGCTGCCCTCTTCCGGCCCCCCTAACTGGGTCCAGGGGCGACGGACTTGGGGATGTTTGCCGGCGTAGGTGGGAGATAGAACACCGGGGTGGTTTTAGTCAGTAAGAGTCTGACAGACCCCTCCACCCGCCCCGGGGTGGAGGATTTCCCGCCGACATCAAAAAAAAAAAAAAAGGTTCGAATGGGGTGACGGGAGCTAGAGTGATCGAACATAGCTTCCGTTATCCGATTCATGTTAGGTTCCTTTAAACCCTGCGGACAGAAATAGGAGGCCCGCGCAGCGAGACTGGATCAATTTTCCTTGGTCACGACCGTAATGTAAGCCGAACTCACATTCGATAAAATTATATGAAATGATCATTAGATCAAACAAATCTCATACAATATGAACATCATAAGTTTAATCATTAGTTTAAGTGTATGTTCTATCCACACCTATCCATGTGATGTTATAGCAAAAGATGATGATAACAAATGAAAATTATATCAAGCGTTATTATATCAATTGTTGTTTTACTAAACATTCTTAAATCAAACATCATACACGCGCCTGGTAGTTAGCTGAAAGAATTAAAACGTTGACTCCCGTTTTGACGTTTCTCAAAAAAAAAGATATTAATATTACTTATAAAAGTTTATACTTGACTTCAAGGTTGACAACCTAAAACAAAATAATAACGCGTTCAGTTCTAGCCCGACTCTAACTATGGATTTGGTTTCCATAAAAACTATTAGACTTCAACTTTGAATTAAAAAGGAACCTCTGAGTTTGTTTCTTTCTCTCATCGTAGTCAGATACGAGACACCGGTTCTATTTCAATAGAGCCGGTGTCTCGTACAATTTACGTACGTACTCGTAACACATAAAACAACAAAAAAAACATTGACGTGTAAAAGTGTACAATTTACAAAATAAAAAATATGTATACATTTATCGGACGTTAGAAAAAATTGTCTCTTAAATATTTCTAGACATTTCAAGATGTAGCAGATTGGTGGAAAAAGCCCATACCTACTAATTTTACTAACGATTGTGGAAATACCTATCTAATTATACCTACCTTCTCTTACTCAAAAGATAACATTTATTTATTTAGCTTTCAGTTTAACAACGTGTTTACGTAATTAGTAATCTAATATTCATTCCAGCATAAATTGTACTGAAAGATTATTCCCCGTAATGAACACCTTATAACAATGAATTCTCAGAATTTCCGCTCTTACGGAGCAACAAGCGTAAATAAAATGAGTACATAACATTATTGAGAAGATGCTTTTGCCTGTGCGAACATAGAAAATAGGGTGTTTGATGGATATTTTTATTAGATTTCTCAAAATCGGATGAAAAGACAAGAAGCAGTAAAAATAACATGTTTAATCTTATAAAAAGACGGACTTGTAAGCGTCTTAAAATGTACGAGTAAACAGAGAAAAGTACTTGATTCGTGTGTCACTCGCTAGTCACGCAGTGTCTTTACTTTTTTGTATTTTTTTTTTTTATTTAGTTTTAAACGTGTCTTTTCAAATATAATATAAGAACTACTAACACTATGATTTAGGGTTTACTTAAAGAAAAACAAAATTATGTATGTAGGTGGGTATGTCGTCGCCGCAACAGGAGAAGACGCCCCGGGCGTCGGGAGTCGCAGGGCGATCCCCGGCCACCGTAGGCGCGGGCCTGCGGACGGCGAGCATTGGGTGGCTCGCTGTCCGATCACCACCAGGCCCGGGTCGATGGCGCGTTGTGTTTCACGCGCGCCTCAAAGAGATGTCAGCATAGAAGACGGGGCCCGCTAGGGCCTGAGCCTGCCAGGGTTGCGGAATTTGTTCGAAAGAGTCACCGCGGCCCTGGAACGCAAAGGGCTTTAGAAGGAACACGGATGGGTTTTAGTCAGTAAAAGTCTGACACGCCCTTCCGCTCAACCCAGAGCGGAAGAAGTCATTTGATGATTTCCCATCCTTAAAAAAAAAAAAAAAAGGTGGGTATGTCGTTTTGTGGCACTTAAAAACGTTTTTCTTTCACCATCGACATGCACAACCGACGTTTTGCGCGACACGCATTGAAGATAACACGTGGCACTCCTCTATTTATTTACCAATTGTATTTATTTGTAAAAAATCGTACTATCGCACAGAAATGAACCTATTACCACCTCAGCTTTATCACATCAGCCAGAAATCACCCATTTCTGGGTTTAGGCCTCCCTTTTCTTCTGCTATATTTTTTAATTCCGTGCGGCCCTCATCCAAGGACTTTGACAATATGATCAACCCAATACGCTTTTCGATGTAACCTATGGACGAGGTCAACCCAAAAAAAAACTGGCCAAGTTCGAATCGGAATCGCATGCAAAGGATTCCGAACGAATTTAATTTTTTAATTGACTTTAAAAAAGGAGGGGGTTCTCAAATGGGTTGTATTTAAGAACTGCATTTTTTTTTCAAAATATTAGGGCCCAGTATTTTCGGAGATAAGGGGGGGTGGGAATGGTCATTATTCGTCAAATTTCTTGAATAACTTCAAAACAATTTAGTATCAATATCTACAAATAAATAAATGCCCTACGTCTTTAACATTATAAAAAAATATAAGCCCTTTAATTTGATATAATGACACGGTACAGTTTGAAAAACTTTTTTTTAATTTTCTAGTTTGTCCCCCAAAAGTGACCCCAATACTCAAAATTTATTTATTTAAGTAACGCCGGACGCGTCGGTGTTTGATTCACAGAAGTTCATATGTGTACGAAATTTCAACAGAATCGGTCCAGTAGATTCGGAGAACATTGGCTATGACAGATGGATAGACAGACAGACACTCGAGTGATCCTATAAGGGATTCGTTTCTTAAGGATGTTTGGAACCTTAAGAAATCTGTTTAGCCTTTTCCCAACTATCTAGTGGTCCGCTTCCAGTCTTACCGGATACATCTGAGTACCACTATTTTCTATGGCGACTGCCTGTCAGGAAGCTTCAAGTCACCCAAAGAGTTGTGGAGAGGGCTATAATCGAAGAAAATCTGAAATGAAAATATCTGAAAGAGAACCAAGGTTACCGACATAGCCAGAAAAATCATAGGGTTGCTCGATAACTTGGTGAAGGCTGCGGCAACTTACTGGATGAGCGACGCACAGGACCGGTCGATGTGGTCACACTTAGGGAGCCTTTGTCCAGTAGTGGACGTCTTTTGACGAATGATGAATGAGGACAGCCTGTCTGAATCCTGAACTCATCACCTGCTTAGCCTTTTCCCAACTATATTGGGGTTAGCTTCCAGACAAACCAGATTGGAGAACAAACGGAAACACGGTAGTTCTTGGCAATATTGGAGGCAGATTTACTGGCTTCTGATAATCCGTAACGACTGCCACAGATCTACAAATGACTGTCGGGACCAACGGTTTAACGTGCTTTCCGAGGCATGGAGGAAACTCGGTATATTATGATGGTCACCCATCCACAGACCAACCCTGGCAAGCGTTGCTTAATCGTACAGATCGACCCATGCAGCTGTTATTCTTTAGCCACAAGCTTCTCGTCTTGTCTGACTTCTGAACTGAGTAACACAATATCACGTGCTCTCTGTGCGTGCTCTACTCGTGTGCTTAGTCCCTTTCAGCGTTTAGGAGAAGGTAATTGATTAACAATCATTCAAACATATATAATTTTACATTTATAATAATGTTACGCGCCAGAATTAATGCCGGGTACATAATGACTTTAACTATTACTAGCGCCATCTAGTATCGAGTATCAGAACTAGTAGAGTCAAGTTCCTTCTAAACTTTTCTATACTAGAACATTCTACTGATCTCGATATTAGAGTCTGGTACCGGTATTTACGAGTACTTTCTAGATGCTTCTACAGTAGAAGGTTCTGGAATTAACTGACCTATATATGGACCGCATAGCCCGCGAGTCAGTATTGGATTGGCGATACAAGCGAATACTTCGGAAACGATCTTCAAGTACGATTAAAGTGATCAGTAGTGAAGTTGTGTTTTATAATTAGTGAGTTTAAAGTTGTAATAAGTGTTGTTAAATTAAAGTGTAATTTTGGTAATTTAATCGGCTGTTTTTATTGTCACGAACCCCAAGCTCGTAACAATATTAGTAGGGTTGCGATATATAGTCGTGAAGGCGTATTCTTGAGTGAGGATGAATAGCTCCGAGTCAGGTGTCAGTTTCAGAAGAAATTGATATTTTGATAACGTATCAAGTTATTGAATTATCTCATCATTGGTTTTCTCAGAACGAGTAGGACTTTTTATGTCGAGCAAAAAACTTGAGTGGACTTTTTGGAATTATGTTACTTGGAAAATCGTATTATTTTTTCGATATATTGTAACACTAATAAGTGTGCTTTTTCCTGCCCAAACAGTCCGTAAATGGATTATCAGCAGTGATGCAAATTAATTTATTTACTTCATAATTCTTCATTTTATTATAAAAAAACGGACGTTGTCAACCGAACTGTTGTAATTTTCCAAACGATTGGAGTAAACATTAATCAGAAGCATAGATATCCCATGCTTTCCATTATTTGTTACCTCATATTGTATATTAACATGCCACAAAATACTAAACTTATTTAGAGGAAATTTAAAATATGAGAGAATACTTAATCCCGTCAAAGCTCCTATTATTTTCGAAATTCGTGCGGTCAAAGCCGCTGTTAAAAACTAGTAACTAATATAGTCAAATGAAATTTCCTTTGACTTAATTTTAATGGATGAGTGGCTGATAAATGAACAAACGGCCGTAGTTTCTGTCATCGCTAGTTAACTACAGGCTTCACCTGCTGTCAACAGGAATTACGAGGTAGTCTAACTTCTGCACGTTCACCATGTTTTATAAAATGGCTGACACTATGTAGCTTTACAGACTTTCAGGGCGAGAGAACTCATATTGTTTTATGATTAACACTGAAACACGAAAATGAAAACAGCTGTGCAGTTAATTTGCGACACTGCTGAACTGGGGTCCCAAGTTGAATTCCCAGTTCGGGCAAGTGTTATTGGATTTTCCGTTTAAACTTTCTCAGTAGCAGCACGAAGTTTGGATGTAGGTGACACCCCCATTCCTTGGAAAGCACGTGAAGCCGTTGGTCCTGCGCCTGATCTCTCCCCGTTTCGAATAGCCATCCCATCGGAATATGAGAGTAAAAGAACTGAGAGTCCGCCTGTGTTTGCGCACGCACTTGTGCACTATAATATCCCCTGCTTACTTGGCTAATCTCCGTGACCACCGTGATGAAAATTAGGTTAGGAAGATTATATACTTACTCTACAAAATGTGGAGAACAGCTGCTATCATCACCAAAGTAAAAGGGGTTCACAGTCATGTCTTCATGAGTACCTACCCTCACCACCTGAAAGAATCTCAATAAATTAAAAATCACCCACAGTCAGTTCCTAGGATGTTATAGGAGATCTGTTTTTTTTGTGGCTAAAACATTATTTGAAAATGGTAAAGGTAATCGCAAAAATATGTAATGAACTGAATTTGCCAATGACAGATCCGATTCGAGACAGTTTTCTTAGACAGTTTTCCTTTTTTTTTTCTCAGAAGGATTTTTTCCTCCACGTGTCCCGCTCTTAGTCATAAATTCGATTGTCCGTGTGTTCAGGTATCATTGTATTATATAGCGACGTTACTTCCAAGTAACAAAAGGGTATATAAATAATAAGCAGAGGAATAGATTTCCCCCGCGGCGCCGCTCGTACGTGCGACCTCGCGCGTCTTCCCGCATCGTGGTGGATGGAAATTTGGACGCGCGAGTGGAATTCTATTGTATTGTCTGGTCCCAATGTTCGGAATGGGTACTGATGATAAAGCGATTTGGTGTGCAAGTTAAAATTATTAATACAATTACATGGGAAATATTATATTTTTATTTTATGCTCGTATATTTTTTTCGACTTTCTTTTTCACACTTATGTATAAGAGTAATGAAAAACGTTTCACTGAGTGGTCAAATGTGCACACGCAGAATATTGTTTAACAGTACTTGAGATTTAGATATCGTTTTGCATCGTCTTACCCCTGCTGGTCATAATAAATGGTAAGTTCGTGTTTTTCTTCCAAAAATCTGAAATATCCGTAATCTCAGAACTTCTTCTTTGTTCATTTGTCACACAACCGTTAATATTTTCTACCGTTAGTATTTGTTTGTCTGTACTTAGGTCGTTTATGCATCTCTAGGATAAGGTTTTCGGGTTCCTTTTAGAGAGTATAAAAGGCAATACATGACGATTGTAAGAGATTTTTAGGCCGCGGGGGCTTGAGATTTGTGATGAACTATCGTATTGGGCGTGAGTTGTATTACTATTATTTTGGTGTACAATAAAGCATATTCTATCTTACTATCTGTGTATATATTTGCTATATGAACCATTGGTTACTGTTGCAGTGAAAGAAGTGTCCATAAATCTCAGTAAAACAAATTGCATGGTGAATTTTATTATTTAAATTGGGTACATTAAAAATAATGATTTATTTACTGCACCAATGTAAATCAAGGAAAAATTCAAAGAATAACAACTGCTCGTAAATTTTCTGAGCTTGCAGTCTGCTGAAAAGAATGTAGGTATGTGCAAAAAAATTTTTTTTTTTTTTTAAACATTGTACACCCCATGGGTATGTTACAGAGATATTATTACAAATAATTATAAGAACTGACCATACACCTTTAACAAGCAATAAATGAATTTGAATTTGAATTTGAAAAAAAATGAAAAATATCAACGTATTCAAATTATTTTTCCTTGAATGGAAATTTCAACTTTCATCTTCAGTAGAATTCACGAATACAATGTGGTAGCTCATACACTGAATAAATATACAATTTCATAGCTGCCACATTAAGGATGTACATATTTTCTCGTACCTGCTACATAAATACAAAATGTAGGTACTGAAACTTTACATAAATAAAAGGATAATATTTTTGAATATCCAGTTCGTCTGGAGAACAGAAAAGATTTTTTAAATTCTCAAATGACAGAAACTCTCATACTTTTGTTTTCAAAATAAAATTGGCTATGAATTTGAAGTTAGAAAAATTGTAATTTTTTGGAAACATTAAGTAGAAATTGCCCCTTACCTTTTCTTTCATAAGGTATTTACCTGACTAAAATTATTTTGCAATTCCTCAAACATAAATGCTACAAGGATGAAGCTTTCGTAGCAAAGTGCTACGCATCGCCTACGCCGTAGCTAAAGCGTAGCGCTTTACAGTCATACAACTTTTCAACTTTCTATAACTCATGTTACCCTAGTATTTACAGTATCCTGTAGCCCTTATGTATAACACATAAACAGACCTAAGCCATTAATTTAACAGCCAATAAATCACGTAAACAATAGATTTAGAGCAGCTATCCCCACTAACAATCAGAGGTTCTAGTTAACAAACTATGGCCGCGACTTATACACATAGTGGTCCATTAACTAGACAAACTTCTGATCTGAAGCTTTTACAGTGAACAGGCAGAATCAGAAAAACCATTCGTAAAGTTTACACAGTTATTTTCTAGGTAAGAGCTGATTTTTCACTAGATCGAGATTTGAAAAGAAAATATTTATTCGACACGCACACAAAACAAAATATAGTCCTCCTGACCAATTTCGGCCATGGCGGCAATCTCAACGAAGACTAGACCATCGGCGCGGGACATAATTATAGTGCACAAGTGTGTGCGCAAACACAAGTGTACTCCCTCTTCCATCACTCTCATATTCCAACGCGACGTTAACCCGACACGACCGGCGAGAGATCTGGCGCAAGACCAACGGCTTAACGTGCTTTCCGAGGCACGGGGGTTACACCACCAACTTCCAAACTTGGGGATTTTTGGCCCACCCGGGAATCGAACCCAGGGCTCCACGCTCGGCGGTCGCGCTTGTGGCCGCGAGACTAAAGGAGCAGACAAAACAAAAACAAAGCAAAAAAAACAATAGTACAGCTTTTCTATGTCTTACTAAAACGCAATCTTACTCAGATAAAAGTTTTTGACTTGTTGAAAACTCATTGAAAAACCCCTGCCGGTCGATTCTGTAAACATGTCGAAGTGAAGGCTTCGGTGAAGTGTAACGAAAGCTCACTCATAACCAAGATGGAATGACAGCTCACTTCGTGATCACGTGACATCTTGATTATATGGATTACACCTCACCTCATGATCACTTCACCCAAGCCTTCACTTCAACATGTTTACAGAATCGAGCGGCTCGTTTCTGAATTGAAAAGTCGTAGTTGTAAAACTTTGGTATATCATGAGAACTTTTGAAACTTTAGCAATAGGTACAGTAGACTTTGAAAAGTTCTTAACTTCAAATTCTGAGGATCCGGAGAAAGGTGTGGGTTTATGAATTATAAAACGGATTGGAAGGGAAGGAAACACAGTCAAGTTTTTAATTTTAACATGTTTCGTTTAACCAACGCTGGCCGAGGTTGGTTCGTGGATGGGTTACCAACCATTACGAGGCTCGAAAAACACGTTAAACCGTTGGTCCTGGCTGTCATTTGTACATCTTTGACAGTCACTACGGGTAGTCAGAAGCCAGAAAATTATGACACCTGTTTTGGGGGGGTATCACGTTACCCAGTTACTGGTAATGGAGATCAGGTAGGCAGCCGCTCCATGTAAAATACTGATACACAGGTGCATCCAGTTAGAATGGAAGAAGAGCTGGAGAAGGCTGGTAGATTGGTTGAAGTTTTAGATAAAATACGCGATCTCGTATGCGTAGATCACCTTTTACACATTTATAGTTACTGTGTTTCAGGGCAAAGCGTCCAAATTGGTTGCTACGTGAACGATTATCTCAGATAATTATGTTAGGGTTTAGTTACGTCTTTTAGTACATATGCCCGAGGGTAACATAAATGAAAACGTCCGACTTCAAGGAAAAAAGGGAAATAATTAATTAGTAAACCTGTTTTACTGGTAAACTGTAATAAAAGTAATGTTCTGTACTGAGACATGCTAGTTTTCCTGCTATTTTTCCTTCTTCCTACTAACATTATAAACGTGAAAATCTATTGTATATATTTTTTATTGTTAATAGGCACGCGTTTGTCCACTATCTCACCTGATGGTAAGCGATGATGTGGTCGAAGATGGGGCACACTTGCCTAGAAGTAACCTTTCAGGTATTCACTATTGAATTAAAGACTCCCAGGTTGTAACTATCAGAAAACACAGACTGGCACGGAATTCCGGAATTCTTTAACGTCACACTATATTTAACGCTTCAGTTGTGCAACTATTAAGAATATTAGGATGAACTATCCAAAATAAAATAAATAATTTTGATAAGTAATACCGCCGCCACCTTTGTGCATAAGGTTTTAATAAATAAATAAATATAACATACACATATTTTAAATTTACCATTTATAACTCCACCTTGTGAATAATAGACCAAGTCATTTTAATTACAATTAACGGATAAAAGTACGCGCAAGCTTTTAACGTAACTACTAAAAACCTACTATAGTTATTTATAACAATAGTCATAATTTAATTAAGAAAGCCATTCTGTTAAACGAAAACAAAAACGCATTAAAAATACTGCGTAGCGCTGAACTGCATTAAGTGAACTGTGATGAAAATGAAAATGAGCTTTTAAAAGTCTTTCCAATAATAATCTTAAGTCTTATCATAACATACATATGTTAATAAAATGAACGTGCATACTACACCATATGCAAATCTTAATATTAAACGAATAAAACGCCGGCGTAGTTTGTGGAACATAATCACAATTAGAACTTGAATATATTTAACAAGAATAGCAGTGATAACGAATTTGCACAGACGTGGATAGTGGGGCATTTCCGGTGTCCCAAAGTGTAAAATGTCGCGGTTTGTTATGCAGTAAATTCAAATTTAGAGTACTCAATCCTCTTAAAATTTCACGTGGCATTTTGAAATAAAAAAGTATTGGAAAAAAATAAATAAAGTAGAAAGCAAGAAATAAAGTAAGCTGGAAAAATATGAGGGGAGGCTTTTGCCAACAACACTGGGATAACATAAATGCTAACTAAAAAATAAAATAATACATTGTAGGAAAATCCGACAAGATGAAAAGAAACGTACTCTACTCTCAGATAGGTTGTTTATAGTCCACTTATTATATCCCGGTCGATTCTGTAAACATGTCGAGGTGAAGGCTTAGGTGAAGTAATCACGAGGTGAGCTGTCAATCCATATAACCAAGATGGAATGACAGCTCACTTCGTGATAACTTCACCCAAGCCTTCACATCGACATGTTTACAGAATCGACCGGCAGTTACTGATTACTGTTAGGCTAGACTGCATCATTTGTACATCATTGCTGGGCATGGCTTTCAGCCTCTGTACAGTATTTTTTCAATAGAAAATGCTTCAGTATGAAGTAATTTACGACACGGCTTTTCAATTTTCTTTGCGGAAATCGGAAGGTTAAAATATGTCCAATTTTGAACCAAATGTATTAACCGTTGTTTAAATAGATTTTATGAAACTTATTTTCCTCTCAAACGTTTATTAAAGTTATGACAAGAACAACGTCAGAATTTCCATTTTTGAATTTTACTCATAACATTATTTTGAGTTTATTAAAAAGTCACGTTGTTTGGTGAAACATTTTTCATACCTAAGTTATTAAACGTTATTTTATACCTACTCTGTTTTTTTATTTTATTTTACGTGTTCATATTAATATAACATAGGAATGTATTGAAGGGTGAATTTTGTACAATATTAATAAAGCTAACTTAGTACGGTTTAAACTTCACGCCTTTATTAATTTATTAAAAATTAATAAAGGCGTGAAGTTTAAACCATATTGAGACGTAATTTAATGCTTAAAAATATTCAGAAGAATATTTACTGTCGCCATCTTTTCAGTCGATAGTTCTCTAGGCATTCTTGTTTTTTGTTTGTTACATTTATAGGCACCTTTTAAATCAGTGGTTCCCAACCTGTGGTCCGCAAGGGCCAAAGTTTGAGAACCTCTAAACTGTCATTGATGCAAACCGATTCCAAGTTTCTATCAAAATTTTTGTGGTTTCTACGATTCATGTTTTTTACTTTTGATTTCAAAGCCTGGTTATCCTACAAGTATTGAATATCTATAGGATATAAGTTAAATTTTAGATTTACGTAGTCGTCTTCTTGGTCCATCTATTGGTTCCTGCTAGCAACAAAGTGATAAAAATGGTCCCGGGTCAACATACACTTTTTTAAAAGGTATTTTTAACCACCGTATTAAAATCCATTTTGTTTTGCAGGAAAAGTAAGCGGTGAAACAAATATAGACAAACAGATTTACATGGAACTCATTTTGTAACTTTAAGCTTATTTCTGTTTGAATTATTTCAGTTCCTATTACAATGCAATTAACAGAAAACGAACATCCAATAAACATTCCGACATTGACAATAGTTGACACATAAACACAATATTGGAGTCAGGTGCCAATGTTGATTTTAATAAATCAACACTGATATGTCCGCGGAAATAACTGTAATAGTGGAACTAATGAGTTTCAAAGACCGATTAATACTGAATTGCCTTATTATTTCCGGTATTAAGTTCATTTGCAATGACAATTGGTAGACTATTGTTTGAATTTAACTGACGTCACAAAGGGATGATATTAAGTTTATTTTAAACAGGTTTATCAGTTGTGCTTCCTGATAGCTACAATCTGGAGTGTCTTGAAGTTAAGAGTGAATAAGTTACTACTAGGCAAGCGCGTCCCATCATCAAGTACATGTCGCTTTCCATCTGCGGATATTTTGGTAAAACCTAAGCCTAAAAATAAAAATCTTATTTACAAAAAAAATAAAACCGACTTCCAAATAAAAAATAACGCTACAAAGTATAAAATAACTTTCATTTGGGAGATTGTAAAAAAAATTTTTTTTTACACTTTTATTTTACCCACACCTAACAACACTACTGAAAAGTCACAGAAAAGCAAAACACGCTATTTCGTTTACTAAGATGATATATCTAACTATTATATTAACGCGAAAGTTTGTAAGGGTGTATGGATGGATGGATGTTTGTTACTCTTTCACGTCAGAACGGCTGAACGGAACTCGATGAAATTTGGCACAGAGGTAGATTATAGTCTGGAATAACACAAAAGATACTTTTCATACCGGGAATTTGTTCCCTTGGGATAATTTTCGACATAAACGCGGGCGGAGCCGCAGGCGGTAGCTTGTATTTTCTATTTCCTCTAGCTATTTTTATTTAAAAACCAAACTACAGAACCGTTTTTGATAAAAATTCTATGGGACTAATCGAAACGTACATATATTCTTTCACATGAAAAAAGAATATTTCAAATCGGTTTATAAATGACGGAGTTATGAGGTAAAAACATAAAAAAATACAACCGCATTGAGAACTCAACCTTTTTTTGAAGTCGTTTAAAAATAAAAAGCCAGGTTTAAAAAAAAAAAAAAAAAAGGTTTTTCTACGGCTTATTTATTTATCAAAGTTTCAGAAAAAGTTTTCGTTGTTTTTATCACTTAACTAAACTAGAAATCTAGGATCAGGTACCAGGAGTTCATAACTCCGTGAAGCTACCAGCTATCAATCTCCCGCCCGCTGCCCCCACTCCTTCGCACCACAGCCCGTCATCTAGTCACCGTCGACTATTTAGCGAGTCGAGGGGAGTTCGTTACTCAATTAGTCGCTGGTTAATCAGCGCCTTCCAAACAGAATATATTCAGAATTAATAATTTTGCCTGCACATCGTCTGGGTAGAGGAAACCGACCTGATCATTTGCATTTCCTTCTGCAGGCTGCGATGGTTATATTTTATGGGAATCTATCCTTGTACTTCATTATTGTAAAATAGCTTGTTCACGGGACTCCGTGGACTAAACCTGGGCGGATGTGTAGCTTTTTTTATCTGCTAAATATATTTCAGAAAATTACATACAAGTATATTTTAAAAAGTCAAATAAATAATATTTATGAAATCCAATGCGACACATTGGATTTCATAATATGATAGTGTGAATTTTCACTTGAAGGACATAATAGTCGGTAGTGATTTATTATTTGAATTTATGTCTTGAACAAAATGTTTCGAATCTTTGGATTGCAGCCGCATTATAAAGCCAGTTTTGAATAAATAACTAAGTAGTGAGCTTAATTTAACGAAGGAAAACAGTTAATTAAAACGTTTGTTTCTGGGTTCAGTGAAAATACTGCTGCATGCAAAGAGAGCCATTTAAAATCAAGCTACCTCACTGAAATATTTGTTTAGTCTGAAGTTTCTGCAAAATTAAAAAAAAAAAATGTAAAGTAACAGAAGACTCGACTCAACCTTAGTTAGAGCGTGTTATTTATTGACATTCACTGAGGGTTTTTAGGGTTCCGTACCCAAAGGGTAAAAACGGGACCCCATTACTTAGACTCCACTGCCCGTCTGTCTGTCTGTCACCAGGCTGTATCTCATGAACCGTGAAAGCCA
Source organism: Mamestra brassicae (assembly GCA_905163435.1). Classification (NCBI taxonomy): domain Eukaryota; kingdom Metazoa; phylum Arthropoda; class Insecta; order Lepidoptera; family Noctuidae; genus Mamestra; species Mamestra brassicae. Next base: position 18,063,980 of record LR990997.1, on the reverse strand, counting down.
GACAGTTGAAATTTACACAGATGATGTATTTCTGTTGCCGCTATAACAATAAATAATAAAATAAAATGGACTTGTTTTACAAGAAACTTGTTTTTTCGGCTTATTATGGTACGGAACCCTTCGTGTGCAAGTCCAACTCGCACTTGGCCAGTTTTTCGTTGTCAGGGCAACTGAGTCGAGTATGGTGGAAGGAGTATCCTTCAAAAAGACTTAGAATATGAGGGTCAGACTGAAGGTAAAGCTAGTCTTAAAGCTTGAATTCATGTCAGTCAACAATACCGATGTTGTTAATATTTCATACATACCGTTAAAGGGTGAATAGAAACGCAGTGGTGATTTTCAGGTTATTTAAATATTGTTAGCAGCATGGAAAGATTCCAATTTAACTTTATATACTACATTTCGCTAAAATAATGAAATCAAATTATGCGTAAATATAATAAACAAACATCAAATTGAATTAAGTTTTGCTATTTGATGAAATTATTAATTAAGTTAATTTGAAAATACTAATGCAATTTACTGGTATTCATTGTACTAGAAACATTAATAATTATAGGAGTTGCCACTAGCTGTAACTTTTTTTTTTTTTAAGGATGGAAAATCATCCGATTGACTTCTTCTCCCAATGACTTCTTCCTCTCTGGGTGGAGCGGAAGGGCGTGTCAGACTCTTACTGACTAAAACCCATCCGTGTTCCTTCTAAAGTCCTTTGCGTTCCAGGGCCGCGGTGACTCTTTCGAACAAATTCCGCAACCCTGGCAGGCTCTGGCCCTAGCGAGCCCCGTCTTCTATGCTGACATCTCTTTGAGGCGCGCGTGAAACACAACGCGCCATCGACCCGGGCCTGGTGGTGATCGGACAGCGAGCCGCCCAACGTGAGCCGTCCGGAGGCCCGCGCCTATGGTGGCCGGGGATCGCCCTGCGACTCCTGACGCCCGGAGCGTCTCTTTACTAGCGTAGCTGCAACTCATATTTGGGCATGTTTAGTAAATTAGTTGTACGTTGTTTCAACTTCTGATTCAGTTAGCAGTAGGCAAATTCTCGTACTTAAAATGCGTTCAAGTCGCAATATCATGTCAGCGACAATCGATTTGAAATACTTGTCAATATGTAGGAAAAGTAGAGGTGATTTTGTCAGATTGAAGATATAAATGGTTCCAATACTTGAAAATATATGAGTACCATGTATATAAATTTATTTAGAAAATGAATTAGTTTACCTCTGCTGGTACTTTGTTCCTTTAAGTAGCATACTCTGGGTGCATCGTCCTCACATAATATTAAATTAATTTTTGTGTACCAAATATTGTAAAACCATTATTTGAAAAGAGTAACTATGGAGTTTCTTGTCCATTCTTCTCTGTAAGAATCTACCTTTCCGAATGTACAGTAGAGTCACTCTATAATTTTATATTATTATTTTAACTATAAATGATGACGTTCAAAAGTGCCCAGTACCCAGGCAAGTGGCAGTGCCGTTTAATGGCCTAATTGAAATGACTTTGACTTTGAGATTGAGACTACAATGCAAATGCTCTTTTAAAATACGAGAATAATCCCTCAGATCAGGGTAGCTTAACTTTTAGGACTTTGATGAAGTCCTGTTTTATGATCACAGTCATCAGCTTGTCCTTTTTCCATCTCGTCTTTCTCCAATTGTGTTGGGATCGGCTTTCAGTCCAAACATGCAACAGGATACCAGTACATGTGGAGTTTGTGTGGAGAAACTGTCCTTCTGACCTCCATAACCCAGCTGTTGATACGGTAGTCCTGGATAAGAGTTATGGACGATGTGTATGGTAAACACCTATACAGTTTGCCTTTTTGTTTTTATTAAATTACATTTGTTTTTATTTACAATAAATGTACATTACTAACTTAAAACTATTTTGTATTTTTATTTGATATGGGTTTGCTCTTGACTCTAGTCTAGGTCATAGATGACAGAGACAAACTCGACAATGGAGCGAGCTTACCCAGAAGAAGTCTGTTCACTCTAATTTTGAAGAGATTAGGGTTGTATGCGTTCGGAAACACAGACGCAGGCAGAGAGTTCGACTCATTTGCTGTGCGTATTATGAAATACGTTTGGAAACGTGTAGTGCGAATTGGTGGAATAGCCATAAGGTAGGGATGGTACTTAAACTATTTATATCAACTAAAGTATATAAAAATGAATAACTATTTTTTGATTAGATTCAAATTACGTGACGAAACATTCAATATGATTATGCATAAAATCGTGCAATTGACCTACAGAATCTGAAATGTAAGGAATATTCAGGATAAAAGCATTAGAACAATTAAAAATATCGAATAATTTAAAGTTATATTGAATTCCTTGAATTGCTACTTAGCCCTTTTCCTATCTCCTTATTTTGTTGTGCCTGACAGAGTCCATATTGATATTTTACTTTTTTATACCATTATACATATGGAATGCAATAAAGAATTGAGTACTGAGAACAAATGCTTATAAATATATCTGTCGTATAAATTACAATTTTGGTCCATTAGCATAGATATAATTAGTGCCAAAACGCCAACTGATGAGGTTTGGCACAAACCTAGTTGGTCAAAAGTTGGCAATACAGCATAGCGATTATAACTCTCTACATGCAGATTATTTATTTTAATACCAGGAATGTATGTACAACTATCTTAAAACTATTTACATCTACTAAACTTAAGTATGTACATATATAAAAACAAACTACACTCAGTCGTCGAAGTATTCCTCCGCATCGCTGTCATATAGATTATATTATAAACTAGCTATTGCTATTGCCTGTAGCTTTCTCGCATCCAAGCAAAACAGTAATCATATTACATGTATAATAAAGTAGATTCCATATACGGTTTTCTGGCTAGCTGTGATTGGTTCAATGAGTTTTCATTCGACTTGCGTTTTATTTGTGTCGGGACGATGTTTTTTATTCCAGAAACCGAGTGTAACAGTCTACCTATCTTAATTCAAATTAGTTTAACCTATAATACGTGATCAAGAAACAAACAAACAAAAAAAGTTAGACATCAAATTAGTAGGATTTCACCATGGCAAGAAAAAAACCGCACATTTCACAAAGCGTAATAATTCTTTTCAGGAGAGAAATTCGCGCACATGATATAATTATCCGTAAAGCAACCGCTGAAAGTCAAACTATATTTCATCTTTACTTCCCTTTGTTCATTGTTTATCCTCAAACAATAGCTATCATTTTCATTCAGGAAAATTGGTTGATATTTAATCCAAGAATAAAGGAGAGAATAGTTAATTCAAAACCTCGCTGTTTTGCTAATTTTCTCATTATATTTCATAAAGGGGTTGATCACTCACCGATCGTTTCGTAAAATTATCGTTGAATAATTAAATCTGAAAGCAGCGGCCATCTTGTATTCAACGTTTTTGTGTAATCAACTTGGAAATGGAACAAATATTTGGAATCGTTTAACCGTCTTGTTATGACGTGGAGTTCGTTGATTGGTGTTTAATTTGAGGTAGTTTATTTTGCGAAATATCACGCAATTCGCTTCGGGAAATAGATTGGGGTTGGAAACGAGATCTTTGACAGTTTACGTAATTTGCCCAGAAATAAGATGGGTCAGATTGGTCCATGCGATCAGTTTGCTTAGCGTCCTGATTGTTCAGGAACAGGACGTCGCTATATTTACGTCAATACGAGAATTTGACAATTAATATTTGTAAACTAAATATTAATTAAATGTTCTTTGTCAATTTAGATGTTAAGAGTGACGATTTTGTGAAGCAAAAAGGAGATTCCGGTCGTCATTTTCAACACGACTGAGAGGGAGGGCCTGAGAGGCGCAAGCATAAAAATAAGGAAAACATTAAAGAAGTAATATCTTGTGTAATTCAGTATCCCTAGTTCTAGACTTAATCCAGTGCAAATATTAAGTTAAACGTATATTGAAAGGTATTATATTATTGATTTATTATTAAAACTTTATGCACGAGTAAAAACACTGTACAAAGGCGGTCTTAATGCCTTAGGCATTTTCTACTAGTCGACATTGATGTGGTGCAAAGACAACATGGCAGGTGCAACTTAAAGAAAAACAAAAAGACAGAAGAAAAAAAAATATATTTATAAATTTATAGAAACATACATACACATAAACAAAGTTGTTAAGAAAAAACGAATTTAAAAATGAACGCTGTCGTGATTCTACCAACTTCTTTCAAATGTGACCACGTGCCTTCACCTTAACGGATAACCGACTTGTGACTTGAATTATGTTTCAGAACGAAAAACAAACATCATTCACCACCATCCGACTACTTGCAACCCCAGGAACATCTTCCACCTAGACGATCTGCCGTGGCCTATATGGTTGCGCTTCCAGGTAGGCCGCTGCAAATACTCAATGTGAGTGCTGTGCTCCTGATCAGAACATAAGCCACACGTATGAGTGCCCCAAGTGTCCACGCACCTGAACGCTTCAATAAACGTAACCACCTTCTGGGCCCATAAATCGAATCAGTTAACCATCAATTCGATAAGATGAGAGCAAAAAAAAAATTAGTGTCTAATCAATTACTTTTATCAAAATATTTGTATCTTATATTTTGGCGCTTTATTTCGAAATTAAAACCACATTCTTCTTCGAAATTCAAACATAACAGAAACAAAAGACAATCAAAAAATACTAGAATATACAACTTGAACATAGTTATCGATTTTCATGTCACCTAGAACTAACTTCACGATGTAGAATTCAGATGTCGGTATGCGCGCGCATCGTAAAAATTCACTCTCATCAGTTTTCTCCATCGCGCCATAAGAAGTATAACTTCAAAATTAAACCTAGAAGCGTTTCAATAATTTGTTAAATTTAGTTAGGAGTTTTTATTTCTAGTGTATATATGTAGTTAGTTAAGTATTTATAAAAACAGGTGTAAATATCTATGTAAATAAAAATTCCCAGCATAATTTGATGTTTAATTAACTGCATTAATATTCAAAATTCCCACGTTTAAAGTTAACTCGAATTAAATAAAATACGCCGTAAAATAATATTTAACATAAACGCTACCAACATAAAATCTTCTGTTCCAGACATTCTCCATGCAAGTTTGCTGCTTAAACATTATTGCCCGGCTATCCTTGCTAAGTATTACTGCAAAATATTCGCTCTATGCACAGAGACATAAGTTCCACTAGTTTGTGCGTTAAAATAAACATTCTCTCATAACATGAGATAGCTTACAGCTTATTTCCATATGCCCTACATTTGTAAGTTCTTAAATATTTGACCATTTTGCAAACGCTTTGAGTTCAAAGCATGTGCTCTGTTGACTAGTTTATTGATATCGCAATGCGGGTACTGAGGAGTAGGAACGTTTTGTGATGAAACTTTATAAGTGAGTTGAGTTAAAGTAACATAGTTTTGTTAGCAGTAAGGAAGTATTATATTTTCTTAGGAAAAGACACGTATATATGTAGTTAAAAAGCTTTTCCAACAAAAATCTTGGTTTAAATAAAACACAACCGACTTCCAAAAAAAATACTACAATGTATAAAATAACTTGAATTTCGGAAGTCGGTGTTAAAATACGTAAAAACAACCAAAAACATCGACTTCCGAAATTCAAGTTATTTTATGTGGAAGTCGGTTGTGGGGCCGGCGCTTAGGTAAGCAAGATGCAATATGAGAACTAGGATACCACTCGACGGCCCCGCAGTCCCTGCCAAACCGCGGTATTGTATAATCGTGTGTGAAAGAAATAGACTTTGTTATCAGTGTAAATCGTTTAATTTATTACCCAGAAACGGACACAAAAGAGACCCCTACATTGGTGACCCCGACGTTTAATTACTCCTTCTGACATTTATGCGGACAAATGTTATCGTGATAAATAGTGCAGTGTGCAAATACAACATAGAGACGAGCCGACTACCGAGTTCAGCACTTAATGGGATAAGTGCAATATTTTTTATACGCGCGTAATAGACTCGGCAATGGCTAACGCAAATCAGCAAGGTCAAAAACCTATCCTACCGTCAAGCTCAAATATGCCGCCAAGTGGTGACTTAGCCAGCATCAGCGTAGCCTCAAAAATACCGGAGTTTTGGACTGATCTGCCGAGGCTATGGTTTGCCCAATTCGACGCGGTGATGGACCCCCAAAAGCAAGGCGACGCCGCGAAATACAATATGGTCGTTGCGAAATTAAATCGTGAAGCACTACAACAAGTAAGCGATCTGATTTATGCTCCGCCAACAGATAACAAGTTTAATACAATTAAGGAACGGCTATTAGCAACCTTTGAAGAGAGCGCCGAGAAGCAGTTTGACAAGCTTGTAGGTGAGATGGATCTAGGATCACAACGCCCATCACAGCTTTTGAGAAGGATGTCAGCACTAGCAGCCAACACCCAAGTTTCGGACGACGCACTAAGGCGACTCTGGATTACAAGGCTGCCGTCCGAAGTGAAAACTGTGTTATCAGTAGCACCGGATATGACACTGGATAACTTAGCAAAATTGGCAGATAAAATTATGGAAAATATGCGAACTGGAGAAGTGGCTGCTGTTGCATCTGCCACACCGACACCGGACATATCAGACCAGTTAAGACAGGTGACCACGGAACTAAAGGAGTTGCGTCTCGAATTAAACGAGATAAGAGGGAGGCCCGAGAATAGAAGAGGGGCATGGAATCGGCAAAGGTCTAGGTCACAGTCTCGGGGACAACCAAGAACTCCAGGAAGCCCCGGGTGGCTGTGCAGGTACCACTACCGTTGGAGGAACCGTGCCAGGATGTGTGAACAGCCCTGCAACTGGAAGGAGCCCAGAGCAGCAGCTCCGGCGGAAAACTAGACGCCGTGCAGTCCAGCTCGGTGGGGGACTGCAGGGAGTTGGGCACAAATCACCGTCTGTGTGTAATGGACAGGACGTCTAGAACTCGCTTCCTAGTGGACACAGGAGCCAACGTTTCGGTCCTACCAGTAAGTTATTATAAGTATGAGCGTTCAGTGAGTGATTACAAATTATATGCGGCAAATAACACCGTAATAAGGACATACGGAGTTAAGACTTTAGAACTAAATTTAGGATTACGAAGAGCGTTCAAGTGGACTTTTATTGTGTGTGAGGTCAAGCAGGCCATTTTGGGCGCCGACTTTATTGAACATTACAAATTAGTTATAGATTTATATAATAAGAGCCTTATAGACAGCGTTACGAATTTGCGCACGGGTCTATCGTACAGTGCGACGAACCTTCTATTAAGAGTATATTAAATAACGATCCGTACAGCGACCTGTTAGAAGAATTCTCAGGCATTACAAAGCCTATCGCTTATAGGGACATTCCGTCGCATTCAGTCTACCATCATATTGTCACTTCCGGTCCGCCGGTATATGCGCGCCCACGTCCGCTGCCGCCGGATCGATATAAGAAAGTTAGAGACGAGTTTCGCACCATGCAAGAGCTGGGGATCTGTAGGCCAGGGCAAGGTGAGTGGGCTAGCCCCCTGCATGTAGTTCCAAAAAAAGACGGTCACATACGCCCCTGCGGGGACTACAGGGCCCTTAACGCGATAACGAAACCAGACCGATATCCCATACCTAGATTGCAAGAATTTACGTATATGTTGCCAAGTAAACGCGTATATACACGGCTAGATTTAAATAGAGCTTACCATAATATAGCTGTGGCACTCGAAGATGTTGAGAAAACTGCCATCACTACTACGTTTGGTCTTTATGAATTTCCCCGTATGAGTTTTGGATTAAGAAACGCCGCGCAAACGTTCCAAAGATTCATGGACCAACAAGTTTTAAAAGGTATAGAACAAATGGGGGTGTCGGACGAAGACGCCGAGTCAACAATTTTTTGTTATATAGACGATATTTTGCTAACGTCTAAAAATGTCAATATTCACAAATTACACTTAAGAGCGCTCTTCAAAAGGTTACATGAGTTCGGTATTACTATTAATTTAAATAAATGCGTTTTCGGAAAGACAGAGGTTGAATTTTTAGGGTACAACGTCTCGGGAAAAGGTATCAAACCAACAGTTGATAAGATAATAGCAATAACTGAGTACCCCAGACCAGTAACAGTTGAACAACTTAGGCGTTTTATGGGAATGATTAACTTTTACAGGTCGCATTTACCTAATGCAGTTACACACCAGGCAGAATTAAACAAGTTTTTACATAACACTAGGAAAAAGGATCAGACGCAAATCGTGTGGGATGAAAAAAGTGTAGAGGCATTCGAGCAGTGCAAGGTAAGCCTGAAAAGCGCCGTTACACTGTCGCACCCAAGTGCAGATGCACCATTAGGTCTAATGACAGACGCATCAGATACTTGCGTCGGAGCGGTTTTACAACAAAAAATCAAAGGAAACTGGTTACCTATAGGCTACTTTTCAAAGAAATTATCTGATTCGCAACGAAAGTATAGTACGTATGACAAAGAATTAACAGCAATTTATCTAGCTATTATACATTTCAGAAGTTTAATTGAAGGGCGTCAGGTTACTATTTTTACAGACCATAAACCACTCATTTTTGCTTTCACCAAAATAGGAACTGATAAAGAAATTCCTAGAAGAGCCAGGCAATTGTTATATGTCAGCGAATTCACTAGCGATATACAACACATAAGCGGCTCAGATAACGCAGTAGCGGACGCCTTATCGCGAGTCGAGTCCATTTCTGGCCCAACGACAATAGATTACGATGAATTAGCGCAAGCGCAGGAAGCCGAAGCCCCAATTACCACCAAATCAAATGGTAATTTGGCGCTCAAGTATGTTCATGTACCAGGTTCCAATAACCAAGTGTATTGCGAAATGTCCACGGGCGTCGCACGACCTTATTTAACTTCTACATTTCGAAAATTAGCCTTTAACAGCGTACACAACATAAGCCACCCTGGCGCTCGTTCCACCCGGAAGATGATTACAAAAAGATTTTTTTGGCCAAAAATAACAGGGATATTAATAATTGGACTAGGACCTGCATTTCATGTCAGAAGTCAAAAGTAAATAGACACACAGTTTCGGGCTTATCCAAGTTTCCACCGTGCTCCAGATTTGAGCACATACATACAGACATTATAGGCCCAATGCCTACATCGAGGCAGGGACATCGCTATTGCATTACAGTTATAGACCGTTTTACGCGTTGGCCTGAGGCCATACCAGTCTCAGACATATCAGCGGATACGGTATCTAGGGTCATCTTTGAGCAGTGGATTTGCAGATTTGGCTGCCAAGTAGAATTACAACGGATCAAGGACGGCAGTTTGAAATCGACCTTTTTAATGCCTTAATGAAACTAGTTGGGGTACAAAGGGTGCGAACCACCCCGTACCATCCTCAAAGTAACGGAAAAATTGAGAGATGGCATCGCTCTTTAAAAAATGCGCTGACCGCACGACTGTCGGCCAATAGGGACTGGGCAGAAGAGTTACCGATGGTTATGTTAGGATTGCGAGCAGCAAGTAGGACAGATACAGGCATAAGCGCAGCGGAAATGGTATATGGAGAAACAATTAGGCTTCCAGGAGATTTCTTTCATGTAAAAAATAAAAAGATTACGGACGAACATGTGTTGTTAAGAGAATTGCGACACACTATAGGTAAGGTAAGGCCTCAGTCGCGAGCGGATGGCGACTCGCGAAAAATTTTTGTAAGTAATTGTTTAAAGTCGTGTACGCATGTATTTATTAGAAACGATACCCTAAAAAAATCTTTGTGTCCCACGTATGATGGCCCATACCGTGTACTAAACAGATATGATAAGGTTTACAAAGTAAGGCTACCCAATAGAATCATACAGGTGTCTATAGATAGGCTCAAACCGGCCTATATATTAAATGAGGAAGACAACCTCGATGATAAATCATGTTTAGACAGTAAGTTAGAAATAGAAAATAATATTAAGGAAACGAAACCGCCTTCGCTCGTAACTAGAACCACACGCAGCGGCCGACACGTTAAGCCAACCGTGCGATTTTTAAAGTGACCCACTTATTGAAACCTTTTTTAAATGTGCAAATAAACATAATGATTAAAATATTTAGCAAACCAGTAGAAATAATATTTAATTTTAAGCATTAATTATAATCTGGCAGTGTAACGAGCAACATTAATTTGAATTTGCTTTTGATATAATTCAAGACATCTGTTATTCTTTGATAATCCAAACAGACAATCATGGGTTACAATCAGTCAAAAGAGGAAGAAAAAATTATAATTACACAGCAGGGAGGAAACGAAAACGAAATTAACGAGATAGAAAAGAAATTGGAACATTACAGCATTTTTGTAATATTGGCAATCGTTCTCATTACATTACTCTGTTTGTGTGTGTGCGGTAAACATTGTTGCAATCGTCTTAAAAAGCACGCTAAGAAGGTAATGACATCATGGTGGACCGAGGGACAGGCAGCTCAAGCCACTCCACAAAATCCCATGCAGCCAGCTGTGCAGACATGTTATCAAAACCCCTGTTAAGTGAACAGTACGAGCAGGGTTATAGGAGATTTTAGCATATAAGGTAAAAGGGTATGGTTACACATAAACGCATTTTTATTTTTTTCTAATCCTTATGTCGTAGTTAATAAGTAATTTAGTAGTGTTGAATCAATTGTAATACATACAGTTACATGATAAGTTTATTATTTGTTCTATTCTTATAAATTGTAACATGACTATGTTTATGTCTCACATTTGTAGCAGACGAGACGGCATAGCGCAACCATCTCGCAACTAAGCAAATTCCTGTGTGCCTTGTGCGCTCTAATGTAACAACTTTGGTAACTAATAATTATGCTAATATTATATTGTCATCTTCATTTTTTTTTTTTCAACAAGGGGAGGATTGTGGGGCCGGCGCTTAGGTAAGCAAGATGCAATATGAGAACTAGGATACCACTCGACGGCCCCGCAGTCCCTGCCAAACCGCGGTATTGTATAATCGTGTGTGAAAGAAATAGACTTTGTTATCAGTGTAAATCGTTTAATTTATTACCCGGAAACGGACACAAAAGAGACCCCTACATCGGTTGTATTGATTTTAATTTTTAATTTTTTAGTGGTACCCCATACCTAATAACACCACTGAAAATATTTTGCTTTCCTGTAAAGCAAAATACGCTACTCCATTAACTTGGATGACATATGTTTCCATCTATTTTGATTTAAAAACCAAACTACAGAACCTATTTTGATGAACTATCTATGGGACTAATCGGAAAATATATCCTTTCACATAAAAAAAAAAGATTTTTTCAAATCGGTTCATAAATTACGGAGTTATGAGGTAACAAACACACAAAAAAAAAACCGAATTGAGAACCTCCTCCTTTTTTTGGAGTCGCTTAAAAAGAGACTAAATCTATCTAGCTTTTTCCCAACAATCTTAGGGTCAGCTGCCTGTCCGAATGGATTCAGCTGGAAACCTGCAATACCTATTTTACATATAGTGACTGCATATTTGACCTTCACAACCCAGCAGCTGGGTAACACGATACCCATTGGCAATGCTCTGTTGAATGAAAAGACTAAGCAAAATCTTTAAATGTTGCCACCTCTGAGACCACTTTGCGACATCAAGAAGTTTCACTGTACGTTTCTGAAGTTGGAAACAAAGTTTAACGGTTTTAGAAATAAGAATACCTTTTCACATAGGCGCTAAAGTCAGTTCAGAGTAGGTTTGCAAATTATTTATTTATTTATTTAAACTTTATGTACAATAGTGGTACATGGGCGGACTTAATGCATCAAGGCATAAGCCAGGGTCATTCAATTAGTAAACAATCATTGATTATCATCATTATCATCATCATCATCATATCAGCCGAAAGACGTCCACTGCTGGACATAGGCCTCCCCCAAGTGTCGCCACAACAACCGGTCCTGTGCGTCTCACATCCATCGGCTACCCGCGACCCTCACCAGGTTATCGGTCCACCTTGTGGGAGGCTTCCAACGCTGCGTCTTCTGGTACGCGGTCGCCACTGCAGAACTTTTCGGCCCCATCGACCATCTGTTCTGCGAGCAATGTGCCCTGCCCACTGCCACTTCAGTTTGGCGATCCTTCGGGCTATGTCGGTGACATTGGTGCTACTCATCATTCCTGATTCGATCTCGCAAGGAAACTCCGAGCAGTGCCCTCTCCATTCCTCCTTGGGTGACATTAAGCCTTCTGATGAGGCCCATTATGAGCGACCACGTTTCAGTTCCATAAGTCATAACAGTCAATCATTGATCAATGTTATGAAAAATATATTAAAAGTACATTGCTATAGTAATATTTTATAGTTTCACTTAGATAATAGTGACTAAGCGAGGGACACAAAACTTTTTAAATTTAACAGAACATCCAATTTAACTAACGAACTAACACTATTCATGAGCAGGTCCGGTAAAGAAACCAATTCGAGAGATTGTCAATCAAACGCGCGATCTAATCGCTCGACAGCTGCGACCTGTGACAAAGACGCGCGATATAATCGCTCGACGCGCGATTTGCATGACAAAGGCGAGTCGAGGCGTGAATGTGAGGAATGACGCCCCGAGACTTCCGCTTTGTTAGTAGATAAAAATAGGTTCTATTAAGTTGTCTGTTCAACTAAACCGTTCTTTTGATACGTCACTATTATTTGTTATATTCGTATTTGCGATGTTTCATTGATCTAACAAGAATGATACAGTGAAATGAAGGTTTTTTGTAATACATAACATGATTTGAAAGATATAATATAATAATAATCATATAATAATCATTTTTATTTGTGTAACATAGGTAGTGAATACAGTTCTTAAAATAAAGTTACTAGGTCGCTATGTTATGCCAAGAAGCGTACAAATATGGTTGCATGCGAATTAATCATGCGAGAGGTAAACACGAATTATTTGGTAGGTATGTATGTCAAAATAAATAAATTATCTAAAATACAAAAAAAATAAAAATTGATTGATGATAAATTAATAAATATAAATGTGGATGGATGGACAGGGAGAGGGAGGCCAAAGAAAAGATGGATGGATTGTATTAGGAGTGATATGAAAGAAAAGGGAGTTAGTGATAGCGTGACGGTTGACCGGACAGAATGGAAGAAAAAAACGTGTTGCGCCGACCCCAAGTAACATGGGATAAGGGCAGGAAGATGAGATGACGATGATAAATTAATAAATACCAAAATTATAAATGTCACAATATGGAGTAATTTCTACAGTCAATGCATAAATATAGTGTCCGTGAAGTTTTTTGCACTCTCATCTCCATATAGAGCTATGCTTTGAAATGTGCAACTGGCTTTATGTTTTTGACTGACTGACTTTGATAGTACACAAGTGCTTGTCATCATCATCTGCCTAGCCTTTTCCCACTATATTGGGGCCGGCTTCCAGTCAAACCGGATACAGCTGAATACCAGTATTTTACGTGGAGCGGCTGCCTACCAGACCTCCACAACCCATTAACTCGGTAACACGGTACTCCTTGGCAAAACTGGTGTCAGATTATCTGGCTTCTGACTATCCGTAACGACTGCAAAAGATCTACAAATGACAGCCGGGACCAACGGCTTAACGTGCTTTCCGAGGCACGGAGGAGTCTCGGTATGTAAAGATGGTCCACAGACAAACCTCGGCAAGCGTTGCTTAACCTTGAAGATCGACCCGACACAAGTGCTTGTAAATGATTTAATTAGTAGAAAAGCTTTGAGTTTGGGTAACGATACGTTCTGTTCTAGTCTCAGAGGTTAAATCCAAGCTTACGTCTTTTTCCCGTTGGGAGTTTATAGTTTCCATGGTTAGAAAGTGCCTACAACTTCATACAACTGGTTTGCTGTTTCAGTAGCTTAAATCTTTACTAATCTATATACTAGTATAATAAAGTTAAAGGGTTTACTTGTTTGATTGATGCGCTAATCTCTGGAAGTACCTACCTGTTGAATTTGGAAAATTATTTTGTATATGATAGCCAAATTCATGAGGAAGGCTATAAGGCTATACGGTAGCGGGAAATTCTTACGGGAACGGGGAAAAACGGGATATGCGCGTACGAAGTCGCGGGCAAAAGCTAGTATTAAAATGAAAGAAAATAAAAGAAATAACCTAAATCTAATTTACTAACGGAAGCATAAGAAAGAATATGAGTTAAATCTGACTGACATGATAAGTGTCTCACATCTATAGGTACACCACAACCTGGTAACTGGGTAACACAGTACCCTTGGCAAGACAAGTTTCTGACTTTCTGGCTTTTGACTAACCGTAATGAAAGGTCGCCATCATACTATGGTGCCAAATGATGGTGTATTGTCTACCGGCGATACAGAATGTTTCCTGCAAAAAATTAGAACTGTGTTTATTTCAGATTCCAAGGTATTTAAGAGATTAATAGTTTATTAAAGCATGTATTTGTGTAATATTTATTTAATTTTAATTTAGTAATAAGACTACAAAATTGTTAATAATGTTATTGCTATCGTGATCATTCGTTTTAAATTAAATTATTAATAATGTAACCTAAGTATTTAATTGTTAGTAAGTATTGATAGAATGACATTACTTACTTGCCTTATTTATTTATTTATACATGCCCGGGGGGGGCATGTAAAATAAATAAATAAGGTAGTAATGTCCTTAATGTCACTCAAACGTTGGTTGCCGAAAATCAGCTCCGTTGATTGTTGGACTTGTCCAGAGCCACGGCATATGCTGAGCAATGACCGATTCTTGCTCGAATGCGACGCACAACTTGAATTTATATAATTTTGATTATTTGTAAATTGTCCTCTTTTATTATTGTTGTTTGTTTTGTTTTATGTTGTCAACTTGTCATTGTCAGTTAGTGCCGGACATCATGCCACAGACAACTGTGGAACTGTGTTCTGTTTTGTCTGTGGTATGACCGGATACTCGCGGTAGGTAATGTCCGGTATAGATATAGTTTGTCAGTGTAACCCTTTAGTTACTGGTTTTTTTCTTTTAATGTTGTGTTTTTGTGCGTCGCGTCTGGCGGAATAAAGGTGTTTTCTTTCTTCTTTTCTTTCTAATGACAAACAGGACCAACGGCTTATCATGCTTTCCGAGACACGGAAGATACAATACGATATGTTATGGATGGTCAACTATCCACGGATCGACCTCGACTAGCATTGCTTAACCTCGAATATCGACCCGTGTGGCAGTTAATATTAAGCCACGAGCTCCTCGTATTACATGTAAAAATATACGTTACAATATTATAAACATGTATGTAGAATGGATTATCGAATTCCGAACATCGATTCGGAAGCGAACTGGCGATCTGATTTACATAAGAGCGATGTGAAGGTGTGGAACGATTCCAGTGATTATGGGAACGGTACAGAGGGCATTATTAATGCTGTTTCCATGTTTTCATGCAACGGCCGTTTCAGAACTATATTTCAATATTTGAGACAGTATCTGACTGCATTAATTCTTGGCAGATAGTGACTGTCTTTCTTACAGAGATTCTAACTCGATCCAGATTACACTATGTTTAATTTCTATATAATGGGCAGCAACAAATATAAACGCCAAGCAGCTACTAACAAATCCTCTGTTAAAAAAAAATCACTAGCCCTTAACTAACGACCCATCGATATTAATCGGACCCATGAAACCCACGAGATCTACAAAGTAGTCTAAATAGTATGTCGAACCTTTATTGTTGATCGTGCCATTTTCAGTAAAAAATGTAGCCATCACGTGCCGCCAAAAAATCTTGGCTTGATGATTCAATAGAAAAAAATAACACTACTTAGTTTTTATTAACTTAACTGCATTTTTTTGCAACTAAACATTCGTAAAGCAATTTTAATGTTAAGCTTAGTGTTTCTTCAAATTAAAGTGAAAGTTCAATATGATTTCTGTTGTTGCTTATCATCAGGATGCTAAGTAAGCTTGCATAAGCGTGCCCAAATTATTTTGCTGCGTGCCACCACTGGCATGCGTGCCATAAGTTCGGCATCCCTGCACTAGGGCAACCCAAACATCTGTATGTTGTGCTCATTATTCTTATTTATTTTTACAGGTTGAAACTGTTCGGGCTGCATGTCTTGGTGCACAGAGGGAGAAGGTGTAGTATAGTTTGTGACTCGCACACATTCACACCCTGCTGTTGGATCTGTCAATGTAGTCCTAGTCTGCGAGGTTATAGTGACACCTTCCTATTTGGGTTCTAAGGCGGTTCAAGAACTATCAAGTGGATCACGGACGACTAAACCTTTTTTTTTAATGGGATATCATTAAGGGACTCTTTCTGCTCTGGGCGAAGCGAAGGGAGTGTCAGACTCTTAGTGACTAAAATTCACCAGTGTTCCTCCAAATGCCCTTTGTGTTCTAGGGCCGCGGTGACTCTTTCGAACAAATTCCGCAACCACGATTAGACCCTGCAGGGAGATCCTCGCTTGATTATAAGTCTTCAGGGGGGAAAAGTGTCCTGTCACAGGTTGCAGTGGGCATCGGCTGGGTTCCCTTACAATGCAACTGCCAATTTCAGGAAGCTGTGGTTGCATTATAGTATTTGTATTTGTGTTGTCGTTACGGCAATAACTGCATTAACCTAACTGGGCTTAACTCAGTTGTATGTATATGTCCCTTGGTGCCTATTGTCCTAGCTCAATTCTGTCTCCTGCTTGAATGGAGGGTAGTGGAAATTATATTTTTTCCTACTCCTTCGCTTTGCTTTTTTGATTAATTTCGTTGCGGGATCCAAGACAGTTACATCATTTCTCTGGGACGCGTCGAGCTTCCTTGACTTGGCGTTTTTTTCTGGTGGTCACCACAGCTACTGTTTCTGGCTTTCAGGAGTTGCAGTGGTTGGAAATGTGTGGCGGAAAAAAAACGCATTTTAATTTCGTTTGAAGTAAAGCCTCCATTTGCCTATAACACGTCCAGAACATTAAGAAAGAACCACTAGCACTCCACAATAAGTAGTGATTTCCATTCTCCAAGTTCAAATGCAAAGTTGAATCGTCGATCGTTTTCAGCGATCGTCGCCGTTTGAGCATCTCTTATTAACATAACAACGACAGTGTTGCCAACTGTGCGACGTGACGGATGGCTCGCTGAGATTGTTGCTAGACTGCTGAGTGTGACCAGATGGGGATAATATGACTAGATTATGGAAATAATGGTTTTTAAATGTTGGTTTTTCTATTTTTGGATTAGGGTGGACAGGGTGGCGTGGATTATCATAAGAACGATACTGGCTTCAAATGACCTGCGGATCGTGAAGTTCAGTAGCTACTTCGAATGACTTAGTATGTTGTGGGCTACATAACCTATCATTGTCATGAACATTTAACCGTAAGACGTCGACTGCTGGACATGTCCCCCTTAAGCGTACTGGTGCCCTACTATGACGTGCTAATGCCATCCAATTCCCATGATGTAAAAGGGATAGTGCTATTCGCTATGTATAGCTCCGTCTCCCTTTTGGAAAAGAATCATGATCGTTTTAAGACTTCATAGTACGGCCTCAACTAACGGATTCACATGATCTCTAACAGGTCACTGGTCTACCACTTTGCCTTATCTACCAATGCAACATTGTGCTAAAGGACTCAAAATTATAGTATGAACTCAGTACCTAGCCTATTATTGAGGATCGGTTCTCCTCGTCATTCTTTGCCAGACGTGTCAGTTCTGGGTCATCGAGACACAAAGATTTTGCCTTAAGGTTTAAACAAAAATTGATTATTTAAAAAAAAATCTATTGCTTTTATTATTTACACACTTCAATCAGGAATCGAAAAACCTTATCATAATACTGAATTTCCGATCAATTATAACAGCAGCTTCAACGTACTCAACTATTCATCCCATGAGACTCAAACAAACTTAATAAGTCCACCGCCAGCCAGGCAATCGATCAAAATGGCCTGATCTAATCGCGCTATCAACGGCCGAGCCAAATGGCGCTCCGATTTACATAACAAGGGGACTGAACGAGACGACTCGTACTGAAATAGACGGCGACACTCGAGGCAATGCCTTCTGTCATGTTCTTGGACAATCGATAAGTTCTTGAAATATGGGTGTTTATTTATTTATTCACGAAATCTACAGCTCTTTAACAATTTTACTTAAAATAAATAAACTAATGTTACATCTAATTACGGATTTACAATTTATGAACTAAGATAGCTTAGTTCATAAATTGTGCTTAGCATATGAAAGTGTGTAGTGTGGGTGGGTGTGTAGGAGTATGTGTTTATTATCAATCATCATCATATCAGCGGAAAGCCGCCCACTGCTGGACATAGGCCTTCCCCAAGTGTCGCCACAACAACCAGTCCTGTTCGTCTGGCCATCCATCGACTACCCGCGACCCTCACCAGGTCATCGGTCCACCTTGTGGGGAGGACTCCCAACACGTCTGCGTCTTCCGATACGCGGTCGCCACTCCGGGACTTTTCGGCTCCATCGACCATTTGCGAGCAATGTTATTGCCACTTCAGTTTGTCGATCCTTAGGCCTATGTCGGTTACCTTGGTTCTCTCGCCGATATCATCGTTCCTGATTCGATCACGCACGGAAACACCCTCTCCATTATAACCATAAATTAAGATATGTATATAGAGAGACTTAGACTCTTAATTATTTAAGATATACATAATATTATATATATATATGTGTAAGGAGTTGATAATTCCGTTAATTTGTTATAGTTATTTGTACTCAGCTGCATCCGATTGGACTCGACAGAAACGACAGAAAGTCGACACAGTTGGGAAAATAAGGCAGATTGATTGATGAATGTTTAATTTTTTTATAAAAAATACATATTAAAAAAATCATCGATATCGAGATCAGGGTCCGAGAACCAGAAGTCTCTAGAACCTGACCGCTGGCCCTACCGGCTGGCGGTCAGGTCCTAGAGAGCGGAACGCTAATAAGATTTTTATTGTCTTTACACAGAAGCGCCAACTTTATAACAATGTCGTTCCGTTCATCAGCAAACAAGTCGAATCCAGGGTTTATCTCTGTGAAAGGAACGTGCATATTCTAGATATGCGTTATAGGGGAACGGAATGGAGCATTGTGCCTGTATTACCAAAAACCAGCCAAGTGCGAGTCGCATTCTCACACAAAGGGTTCCGTACCATAAACTGAAATAAACACGTTTTTCATTCATTGTTAATTTTTATTATTTGTTGTTGTGAAAATTTCAACTGCCTAAATATACGGACGGACGGACAGCGGAGGCTTAGTAATAGGGTTCCGTTGGTTACCTTTCGGGTACGGAACCCTAAAAAGTATGGGGTATGTATTTTCAACCCTCACCGTACCAGCACACATTTCACACACTAACACACCATATCTTTTTATTCAGCTTATGCTGTCCCAGTGCAGGACGAAAGCTTTTTTCTTGTCCCGAGCCAATTTGAACCGGCACGTGTAGTAAGCGTTTAGGCCACCTCACCACCTCTTCCGAGGACCACCCTGACTTACTTTTTTTTAACCAAGTGAGATAATAATATGTGAGTGTTATCATAACTTATCATTGTGAATATATTATTAGACCTACATCTCTTTTTTTTTACTTTTTTTTGAGGGCTTTATCGCTAAGCGATAACTACTTACTAACTACAACAGTTCACATTATCTATTTTAAAACAAAAAATGCCAGTATGTACAGTATTCTGGCTTGATCCGATAAAGGACAAGCCAGAATGGCAAGACCTACATCTCACCATGGTCACATAGTGTAATTATTACGTCAGTAGAGTTGAAAATAAAAAGCACTTTTACTAAAAAAAAATTCAAAATTCAAAAGTCATTTATTCAAATTAGGCTGAGTGCCAGCACTTTTTGAACGTCAAAGTTCTACATGAAGACAGTCCCCCAAAACGCCCACCCGTCACTGCTACGACAGTCGCCATAATTAGCTCATATTAAGTTAAGGCAACAGGCGCAAACACAGTAATTAATAAATTAATTAATACAAACAGATGATTAACTCGAATGCGATTACATCAGATTAATTAATTATCTTCGCTCGATTAACCCTGTGTTCATATTACCTAGGCACTCAAGAAAATCTGATACTGATTTCACAAGCTGTTGATTTGTATGACATCCTAGTCTTTATTTATGACTATTGATTATTTGGCAGGTCACTTTTCATTGTAAAGATTATACATATGAATATGAACAGCTTTTACTATAGGACTATCACTGACATAACATGGAAAAAAAAAAGTTTTGACAAAAAAATACAACCAACTTTCAAATAACAAAAACACTACAAAGTATTAAATGGTTGTTGTTAAACAACGAAAATAAGTAATTCCGTTTACTTGGATCACATATTTATTCCAGATATTTTGATTTAAAAAACCAAACTCCTCTACTGATTCTGATGAAATGTCTATGGGACCAATCGGAAAGTATATCCTTTCACATAATAAAATAATTTTTCAAATCGGTTCATAAATGCCGTCATTTATGACGGTTGTTTTTTTTGTTATGACTCCGTAGTCATAACAAAAAAAACAACCGGATTGAGAAACTCCTCCTTTTTTTGAAGTCGATTAAAAACAGAGTCGATCTCATAGTGAAAACTGTTTCTTAATCAGTATTTCCAGCGTCTGTGTTTCATCAACAGTTGAAGACATGGGAAGTAGCCCACCAGACGTAACACCCGTTTGATCTAAGAATCCTTCTTACTCTATACGGGAACTTGACTCCTTGTTTCTTTACTCCTCAAGAAACAAACTACATACGTTCCAAGTTGTATGGCAGCTAAAAGAACAATTCATACTCACAGGTGTAGTACTCTAGCAATATCTAAGTAAAATCAGCTAGTATATTGAACATGGAGCAATAAGGTGCTGGCATAAGTATGTAACCGACAATTAAGAAAATATTTTTTTAACTTAACTATTTCACTGTTGGGCAAGAACATCTCCCAAACCCTTCCGGGTATTCTTTAATTGAGCCACTTCAAACCATGGTAAAAAGACTTGGCAGAGTAAGAAATGCCAAGCTGCGCTCAAAAACTGGTGATCACTGATGTAGGAAAAAAGCCTGGTAGGCTAAAAATCGGATTCACCAGGTCACACGCAAATGACCGCTGGGCGAAAGTGTCCACGAAGTTGGCACCTGATGATGTACGGCGTCGCCGAAAACGAGCCTGGGAAGAAGTGGTGAGCCGACCTAGACCTAAGGGCTAGTGCAAGGTGGCTCGGCAAAAGGAAAGAACATCTAAATAATACCATAATACACAGTCGAAGCTTTACTACAACTCAGAAGGCACCTTTAACTCCAGTCAAACTTGATACAGTCCAAAAAGTTCCAAAAATCGTCAACACCTTAAAACTATAAAGTCACTGAATAGCTCTGGCCTCTAAATGCGGTAAACAAACCAATGTTACAAAATTCGGTTATTTGTCATTTTTAGTTTTATTTAAAAATAAACTTCTGCGACGAAAAGTTCGTGTGCACGTATTGACATGGTTTCTATAATATTTAAATCGTCCTCAATGCACCATGTGCAGATTAACAAAAAACATTAAAGTTAACCGATTTTGTTACTTTGTACGTGCTTATCAAATATTATCGCTGACTGTACCAAAGTAAGCGATACAATGTCTAAATACTTTTCAAGTATAGTCACAAACAAACTTATATGCCCAGTAACGGCGGCGCTCATTATTCCTGAGCCCCAAAACGGCTTTGTTGCGCCGTGTACCGGTGACGTCTCGGTCAAGGTGACCACACCCGCTGTTGTAGTCTCAATCAGTGTGCTCGATGTTTGAGTGCTGATTTTGGAGCTAGTATGGCGCACGTTATAGGAGGAAGCGATTTAATATTGACTAAAACAATTCGTTAACAAAACTTATATCTTACACTGGGCAACCTCCCTAATTCTTTTTTTAGTGAAAACTTCTTTTGGCGCGTTGAGCACTTTTTGGGTGAACGAAAATCATGGAAATCGCGTGATCGTCATCGAACGATTTCCATGAGCTATATGTATGCAGCCGGTCGATTCTGTAAACATGTCGATGTGAAGGCTTCGGTGAAGTGATCACGAGGTATGCTGTCAATCCATATTATCAAGATGTCACAGAATCGACGGGCTGTGTACATATGTGTACCTTTTGGGTAAACAAAAATCATGGAACTCGCGTCATCGTCACCGAACGCTTTAGCTTTCGCTTAGTTTTCACTTCTATCGACAGTCCCCAAAGACTGCTCCACAAGTTTTTTTTTATAATATCTTAAACCAATCCTTGTGTAGGGCTTTAGCTCATTTCACCTCATGTACCAGGGTCAATTATTTTAATTGACTAAAATACGGATAGGATTATAATGAATATGTGTCGTGAAAAGTTTTAACAAGTACCTACATCAAAATTGCAAAAAATAACGATAAAAGTTACGAAGTAAATTTCAACTTTTATCGTGTAAAGTGATCTACATCGTTAAGTGTTGTATAAGCAATACGTAAGGGGATATTAATATAATACGAAATACAGTAAACAAGGTCGAATCGGGCGTTTATTTCGCCTCGGCAGCAATGACAAGCTTTTCACAATTGCTCCAAAATGTACTATTTCCGCAGCCTCAAACTAAATAGATTTGGCAAAAAAATAGCATATAAAATCAGCAAATATGATTTTATGCCTAATTACACAACTTTGCATTTTTTTTGGGTTCCGTACATCAATCGGCAAAAACGGAACCCTTCTAGGATCACTTTGTTGCCCGTCTGGCTGTCTGACCGTCTGCCAAGACCATTTTTATCAAAATCGCGTGGAGGAATTAAACTGAAATTAATATCAAATACTCAAATCTGCTACTTCTTGGAGCAGTGAAAAAATCAAACTTATAAGTCAACGCAATCTAAAGATAAAAATGTTTATGGTTCGCTTATGGTGAATGTTTCGACGCTCGCAAGGGAATCAAAACCAATATCTAACTTTCCGTTGTCCTAGAGTCATGAAATTCGGCAAATTGATAGATCTCACTGACACTGTACAAGTACAGGCAAATGTGGCAAAATTGAGAATTTTTAGTTTTCATGATTATAAACTTATATTTTCGGTTCAAGAATTGACCGTGACGTACATTGATGTATGTGAGAACATTTTTTTAACAACAAAATTAAGTTTGTCCTTCAATCTCACCCGCCATTTTTTAATTATTTATTCCGTAGGTAATGTATACCCGGGAGAAATCAAGACACGATCGGAACCCTCGGTGCGCGAGTCTGACTCGCACTTGTCCAGTTTTTTCACGTTCCCTGAACATCATCTTCCTGGTGTATGATTAAATGTCCATCTTTCAGCTTATATCTTGAACCGATTCCCTTGAATATTGGCCATATTAGTATTTGCCCGCAGGAGCAGCGTACTGAACGTTAATTAATGAAATTGCATGTTACGCTATGAATAGGTGCTTAGTTTGTTATCAAATGTCCATTAATTTAACGCCAACACGTTATTACGGGCATTACTAATAATATAGCCACGTAGAACAGAACTTATGGCGAATTAATAATATTTACATTTTGGTAATTTTGAAATTAATGTGTGTCCCTTATGTTGGGTTGGTATTTATGGTGGCTCTTGAAATCTAGTTGTCTGTAAAGGGTGTTTTTATATGGAGTTTTAAATGTTATGTGTGTATTTTTTTTTTATTCGGAAAGCAACGCGGTGCTTCTTCATTTATAAATTTATCTCTTTGTTGGAAATGTTATTTCTAAGTTGTGTGAATACTAAGTTTTTTTAGGTAGTCATTTATTGCTATGTTATGAACCCAATGAACAAAAAAACTTTTTGGTAAGCTGATGTCAATCAAGCTACAATTACTTAAATTAGCTTTACAACTGTTTAATAATGGCTCTGTTTTAGTAGGTAGGTATTGCAACTATAGTAGGCGCCAGATAAATGTGGAATAAAGTATATTGACCTTTCCCTAATAACTGTTCATAGGTACCTGAACAATTAAATATGAATCGTTTTTCATTATTAGACAATGTTAAGGATCACGAGAGATGATGATTCGGGACAGCTTTGTGTCATTAATTCCGTTTTTCAAATTAAAAATGTCAATAATTGTAGGTATTTCTGCAACATCCAAAGATTGACAGATAGTAAATGCCTTAGAGCTCTGCCTCATTAAGACGCCATGGCGACGTCGCCGGCTACGAATCCAAGCCGTTAATATTGAAATGTATGGTACCTTACTCACTTGGCGACGGTTTGGCAACGTCGCCAATTTAAAAGCGTCCACGAGCTACGGCTCCCTACGTGGCGTCTGGATACTCTGACGGCCTGGCCACGATGCCACTATAATGTTAACGTTTAAACTGCACCTCACTCACTCAGTTGCCAACCGGCCGCCATTTTGGATCCTTCGAAGTGCGATTTCTTCGACATCCATTCCTGACGACATAAACGAACTGGCTGTTGAAACGACAAGGCAACCTTCGGACGCCAGAGGTAGCCAGGCCTGCGCCGCAGGCGAAGTCGCCATGGGGTCTTAATGAGGCAGAGCTCTTAGGCATAAAGTCCGCCTCTGTACTTTTGTGTGCATAAACTTTATGTCACAGAGCACCATAAAACACACACATAGCAGCAAAATTAGCACCATGTAGGTATCATTTTAATGAGTATTCTGAATACAATCTGTATTTTGGTGACGTATTATTTGCCATTAGCATTTAAGAGCTATTACCAAGATTATATGAAAACAATGTGAAAGGGATCAAATGTATTTCCAACGTTTATTTATGGTACAAATTCTATTATTGTATTTCTCTCTGTCCCTTAAATAAGTTTTCTTTAACCACGATTTTGCCATTTAGTTTTGGATCGAAATTATCTACTTAGCTACCTATATTTTAAGATGACAGTTACAAAATCAATGGACTTTCCAGCCGTTCACAGTTGAAGTAATAGGTAGTAAAAATGGCAAAGCCCAGTTCACACCCGCTAATAACTAAAAGATTTCTCAGCGTACGTAGAAATTACCTCAAAATAATAATAGGTGAAACTACGGGCCATTGCCCCTTAAACAAATATCTCTTTAACATAGGCGCCACGGACAGCCCACTCTGCAGGGGTTGCTTTGACGCCGATGAATCAGTCGCCCACGTCATCCTGGAACGCGAGGCCGTGGCTTCTCAACGTGAACAAATCCTCGGAACGGTGAGGTCATTAGCTGAGAGAAGCTTCTTTGGCTATTTTAGCCAGGACACCCAAGCACAAATAACTGGACGAAAATGAGTCTAAATGCGGAAAATAGAGTCCTGACGGTTTACTTAATAAAATAGAGTTCAGTTGTCGAATTAAAGTTCAATTGAGCTAACGTTTTTGGAGTTTTATTATTTGAGTCAACGTCATTTGAATTCGAATAGGGAACCTGCTTAGTAGATACGTTATCATTTGTTATTGTTGGTCAATTTATAATTTATAACAAAGTAACTTTTCAAATGATATACCACAATCCATAGCACATTGCATAGAAATTATAAAAAAAAAATTGTTATGCGCAACGAGCTATGAAGTGATTCCAGTTTATTGCTCGCGAGTGCAGTTGTTGTCAATACATCAACTATAAACAACCGGTCAAGAATGAGTGAGCTCAAAGGGTTCCGTACCATAAACTGAAACATTTCTTGAGATTATGATTAGTTAATTTATTTTTTATTATTTTTGACACCGCGGCAATCGAAAAAAAAACATATTCTGTGAGATTTCAAATGTTCTAACTATTGTAATTGTTCATGTGATACAGCCCGCTAGCAGAAAGAGGGACGCACAGCGGAAGCTTAGTAACAGGAGTCCGTTGGTTACCTCTTGGGTATGGAACCCTAAAGAAATAGTAGTAATACTAGTTAGCGAAATGCTACCCGGGTTTTAGAGCCTTGATATACAAAGCGCTTCGGAACGCAGTCAGGGCGCTGGGAAGGAAATGAATAGCCACTGTCCGCGCGCCCGCGACTCGACGTTAAGTATATTTTCTGTCTTTTGACGTCATACTACCTTGTTGCTATTCCACCAATTCGCACTTAACGTTCCCAAACGTCTTTTATAATGCGCACAGCAAAGGAGTGGAACTCTCTGCCTGCGTCTGTGTTTCCGAACGCAAACAATCCTAATCTCTTCAAAATTAGATTGAACAGGCTTCTTCTGGGTAAGCTCGCCCCATCGTCGACTTTGTCTCTGTCAGCTATGACATAGACTAGAGTCAAGAGCAAACTCTTCTCAAATAAAAAATATTTTATCGTGTCAGCGCCTCCTGTCTGCTTTGTATATTAAGTTCCTTACTACCCAAGATATTTTAATCCCCAACCCATTCATATTTTAAGAATCGCCACTTGTGAAATTTAAATTAATGCATCCCAATAGAATAGACGACTTAACGTTTTTCTTATTTAATTACCAACATAAAATAATTCTATATTTAACTAACAAGTTAAAAGTACTAAGTAAACAATATAGCAGGGGTTATATTACAACAATATCGTGTCATTCCCTAGCACGCAGTTACGGGCTCGCATATAAAATATAATTTCACGAGCAGTGCCACCGAGTGCTGCGCAGTACACCGAGCATCAAAAGCAATGCCATCCTAACAAAACATACGAGCAATAATCGATCTTATAGCTTGATAGTTAAGCACCAAAATCCCGTCAAAGTTTTCAGCAAACGATAGCTATAGGTGTGGTTAACCGTGCAGTGCAAATGGAACGATGTACAAGTATTATATTGAGTCATGTTGCAGACGTTTACCAGAAGTTTTTTTAGTATTACTATGTAAATAACTATCTTATTATTATGTTTATCGTAAAGAAGTGGAACTCTTTCCAATAGCAGCGGTCTTCAGCAAAGCAGTGTTTTAAACCGGGTTGTCTCGTTTTGTGCTACGATGCTACGTGCTACGGCGTAGCAGCTACGCCGTAGCCGATGGCTTCAACGCTTTCAACTAACTTTCGGCAGCTTACTTTGCGGTTAATTCAGCGTGTTATTTTAATTTAAATATTTTTAAATAGACTCATGAAATTTCATTAAAAACCTACTTTGTTTTAAAAAATTGTCATACTATAGAGTCTTGTCGCTTCTTCTCCATTGGAAACGACCAATTCATCACACTGCTTCTTTACTTCCAAGTTCAGATAATTTAAAATATTTTAAATTATCTGAACATGGAAATTTGAAAGCCGTTACAGAAAAATAAAACAAAGTTGAATGTACTTCAAACATAAATGAAAGAAGTAAGTTTCTTTTATTTATTTTAAAAGTGGCACCTACCTATTTATTTGAATAATCAAATTCAAAATATTTTAACTATCTGAACTTGGTAATTTGAAAGCCGTTACAGAAAAATAAAACAAAGTTGAATGTACTTCAAACATAAATGAAAGAAGTAAGTTTCTTTTATTTATTTTCAAAGTGGTACCCTACCTATTTATTTATTAACTTAACAAATTTTGTAAGTGAAACTTCTAAAAATCCTCTGCACCACAGCAAGTGACACAAATGCAACAATAGAATAGTTACAAAATGTATCCGATGTTTGACATAGTTATGTTTTTATTAAAATATATTTCAGGTTCTATATGTTCACAAAGAAATGATGTTTGTTTTTGTGCACGGTACCAGCTGCCAAGTTCTCATAGGTGAACGACAGTGCGCTTGCCAAGTTTGCGGTAATCTTGGATTGTATTTTACTGAAAACTATTTTGCATGAAGTGTGCCGGATATTTTTATAAGTATGTGTTCACATTAGATTTGAATCAAGCTTCTTGTGTTTTAAAATAAAAATATTGAGTAGATACTTAATGAAATTTAATATTATAACAATTACACTATACTAATAATAATGGAAAAAAATAAACGAGTTTCTAAATATGCAATATTAAAGGTAATTAAATCTAAATATTAAATTAATAGATATACTTTATATATTACATAAATAATTAAATAGTTAACATGAAATAATGGTAATTCAAAAACCTTAAGTAATAGGATACAAAATAATTGAAAATAAAGTAAATTGAATAGATTTTTTTTTTAAGTTAATTGAGTGGTTCAAATCCTATCTTCAGGGCCGCTCGCAGTCTGTTCGATCTGATGAAGTTTCCTCTGAATGGTGTGATTTGGCTGCGGGTGTTCCACAAGGTGGCGTCCTCTCACCTCTTCTCTTCTCAGTTTTTATAAAAGTTATCGCAAAGGTCCTTACTTCAAACTATCATCTCTATGCAGACGACCTGCAGCTATATCGTCACTTTAAAGTGGATGAACTGGCTGGAGCGGTAGCTGCCATCAATGATGACCTTGCAAGTATCAACACGTGGGCTAAATCCTTTGGACTTTTGCTGAACCCAACTAAATCTCAAGCGCTCATTATTGGTGGTAGATACATGCTCAGCCAATTAGATCACCGGGCTCTGCCGCCAGTAGTTTATGACTCAGTGCCTATAGCATACTCTAAAAGCGCTAAAAATCTCGGCGTATATATGGACACTAACCTCTCTTGGGAAGTTCATGTTGCTCATGTTAGTAAGAGGGTATTCTACACTTTCCAGTCTCTCAAACGTCTCCAAAAATTCTTACCATTTCGCACTAAGGTCAGTCTTGCTCAATCTCTTCTTCTTCCACTTATAGATTATGCGGATGTCTGTTTTCTAGATGCAACGGAGGTGCTCCTAGATAAACTTGAACGACTGCAGAACTTGTGCATTCGCTTTATTTTTGGCCTCCGGAAATATGACCACGTGTCGGAGTTCCGGACCAAACTGGAGTGGCTGCCAATTCGGCGTCGGCGAGATACTCACATCCTATCCCTTCTCTTTACTATCCTACACACTCCTAATTCTCCTCAATACCTTCGTGAACGTTTTGAGTACCTCGTCCCGAGAGGTAAACCATGTCGTACTGCCACTTCTCTTCTCCTTCGTACTCCGCGTCACACTTCCAGCCGCTATGGTGGATCCTTCTCTGTTACTGCAGTGCGTCTCTGGAACTCTCTCCCACACTCCTTACGCGACAGCCCTTCTCTTGACATCTTCAAGAGGAAAGTTAAAGAGCATTTCCTTTCGCAAATGACATAATATTTATAGATATGTATGTATATATTTATATGTTTATGTATGTAAGTATATTTATGTATGATACAGAATGAAGTATTGTAAAATGTGTGCACTGGATCCTACCCTCTATTGTGATCTCTCTCTATCACTCAAAGGTTTGCTGGTAGAAAACTCATTTTTGAGTTAAGCTCGCCTTTGTACATGAACTATTTAAATCACTGTGAATTAATATAAGCTGTTATGGTGTACAATAAAGAATTAAAGAATTAAAGAATTAAATTATCAATTGACTAAATTGGAAAATTAATATTAAAGCGCTCTTCCTGTCTACTTATTTAAAAAAATGCTGTGCCCGACAGGGCCCGTAATTGTTTTCATTATTTTCAATTTACCACCTGTATGTGTTCATTATGGATTGCAATAAAATATTTGAGATTTAGCAGTATTTATATTTTAGCTGAAACACACCCACTGTGCTACACATGCCTCCTCCAAGTGCTGCCACGGAAACTTGCCCTGTGCCCTTCGTATTAAATGGACACCCATTGCCCTCATCAGGTCATTACCTCATCTTGTGGGAGGCCATCCAAAGTTGTGTCTTCTAGTATATATTCGTCACTTCAGAACCTTTGAGCCACATCCTATCTATTATGCACTCTGTGATCAATGGAGTTTCCGTTCTTCTCCATAAGAATCTACGTTTTTGAATGGACAGTAGAGTCACTTTATTAATGTAATATTATTATTTTACTGAAATGTAAATGATGACGTTCAAAAGTGCCGTTTAATGGCCTAATTGAAATAAACGTTTTGACTTTGACTTTTGACTTTGACAATGTGCCCCGAGGAACGAGAAGTTGAAAAATTTATTTGGCTATCAAAAAATCAAAAGTCATTTATTCAAATTAGACTGAGTGCCAGCACTCGTCAAAGTTCTACATAAAGACAGTCATAAACACATCTGTCTGTTAAGTTTTAAAAATTTAAATGTATACAGTAGTATGCAAAGTAAGTTTACAGAACTATTTTTCTGTGTCACAGAAAAATAATATGTCTAATATGTAAATCAAATTTAAAATGAAACTAATTGACATTTGTCAATTACTTGTCACTATAAAGAACGATGACTCGTCTCTATTAATCATGTTTATGTAATATGTGTAATTACGTCACCGGAAAATTGCAGACTGTAGGATTGTAATAAATCTTGATAAGATTGTGATTTCTCGATATATTATGAAATAATCGTTTTTTAATACAAAAACTCCCATCCAAATTCAATACTTTTTAATATATTCGTGACTTATTAAAAAAAAAAATAGTTAACTGTATCATGCGTTATTGAACAATCTTAAGGCGTGCGTTATTGAACAATTTTAATTTATTTTTTAGGTGTCATATACAAGCGGAGATAGGTCTGTTTGTTGATGCCTATTTAATTTGTAAAGATAGTAAGCACTACCACTGCTTAGCTAAAAATAAAGCAAAGTATTATAATTTTTTTTTTGGCTTGGAATTTCACTGTAGGAGGCCAGAGCATGGACGGGCCCAGGTCATATCCAAAAAAAAACTCACCACACTATTCAAGGTTGAAATCACGATACTGACGATGCTAATTTTCGTCCACTTTGAAAGTGGACTAATATTTTTTTTTGGGCATTATATATGGGCTGGCCTACACTTACTGTAGCCTTACTGTAGCCACTGCACGCGCATGGCCCAGAGTATAGATTATTACACGGTTGATGGTAAGTAATAGTAACCCTCCATTACATTGGACTTTAGTATAACTGTTGAAATGGGGTGTTCTGTAGATACACTTCTGACTAAGCCTTCAGGGAATTCCAGTGTGTGTTGTGAGGCTACGTAATATTAAAAGTAAAATATTATTATTTCTGTAAAGTATCGTCAGGGACTAGCATTTATTAGTTTATTTTAGTTTAATATCGTCACAAGTTTTATAAAGCCGAAGTTTTATGTCCCTGGACACTAAAGAGCCATTTTCATTAAAATAAATGGCTTTAGTTTTAAGCTTCGGATAAGCATGAAGTTCTGTTTAATTTTTAAACATTTTGTTTTGATAAGTTTAACGACTATATTTTTAGTATCAGCGTTGTTTTTTTGTATTTATCTGTAGTTTGCATTTTTTAGCTCGTGTTTAAACAATAATAGACGCACTGGTCGATCTTGGTTAAGTGACGGTTGTCAAAATTGGTCTTTGGATGGGTGACCAACCATTACATACTATTATTTCTCCATGTTTCGGGAAGAACTTGCAGACGTTGATTCTTGCTGACATTTTGAGATCTTTGACAAACGGCACGGATAGGGTCAGAAGCCAGAAAATCTGATATCACCTCGTGGTGTCAAAGTGACCAGTTACTGCGTTATAGAGCTTTGATAGGCAGTCGCTTCAAGTAAATTAAATACTTTTAAATCTTTCTTATTAAAAAAAAAAATATTGCCCCCCACTAGGAATTTCTCCTGTATCGTAGGTGCGTTTAGAAACATACAAACTCCGATACACAAGCAGCTGGGACAACTATCTGTAGGGCATAAAAATATTTGTTCCGTGCGGGAATCGAACCTGCTTCACGCAGCGCAGCAGCTAATCGCACAACCACTACGCCAACCGATCCGACCAAAGTGATCTATAATACGCATTATATTTATAAATAAAAAAAACATTTACATTTAAAATTGTTCACATACATTACAAATTAATTATATTAAAATTATTTATTCATATTTAATCATTATCTATAGTAGTATCTCAGTATCTGTCCCCCATAATATGAAGTAAATCTACCAATTAGTACAATATCCGGTCTATCACCCACCATTAAGATGAGATAAATTTTATATGTCAAAAACACGTCTAGGTTTAAAATCAGTTCGAACGATTACAAAAACGAAAAAAAGTTTCAACATGTTTTGCCTAGACAGGCGTACAAATACAAACATACAACAATAATAAAATTCAAAATACAAAAATCAAAGTCACATTAAATTAATAATAATGTCTAAATTACGTCATTTAAATACTCGCCAACATTATAATAGCATTTATTTTACTATTTTAGAACACTTTTTTTTCCTTGTGCATAATCGTCTACACGTCCACAAACATGCAGATGCACTCCAGTATCGAGGGAGCCAAAAAAGTGCCCTGAATACATTATACTGGACGCGTAGGGCATCATGGGACCTTTATAGAAGCCTCAGGGTAGTTAACTTCTTTAATACGAGTTAGTGTATGAAAATGTTAGACCATCTTTCTTTATTCTTCACCACTGCACCAATCAAATCTCGCAATATTCATCTTCACATTTTTATCGATCACCGATCTTGAAAACTATAAGCATTTTTGTTTTTTTTAAGGATGCGAAATCATCAAATGACTTCTTCCGCTCTGGGTGGAGCGGAAGGGCGTGTCAGACTCTTACTGACTAAAACCCATCCGTGTTCCTTCTAAAGCCCTTTGCGACCAGGGCTGCAGTGACTCTTTCGAACCAATTCCGCAGCCCTGGCAGGCTCTGGCCCAAGCGGGCCCCATCTCCTATGCTGACATCTCTTTGAGGCGCGTGTGGAACACAACGCGCCATCGACCCGGGCCTGGAGGTGATCGGACAGCGAGCCACCCAACGCTCGCCGTCCGCAAGCCCGCGCCTGCGGTGGCCGGGGATCGCCCCGCGACTCCCGGCGCAACTACAAAGCAACCTACAAGCCTATCCCTTCAATAGTCCTTTGGGTGAGTTCAGGAACAGTACAAAAAATCCAGGCAAAAAATCATAAAAGGAAACTTCTTCCATATTTTCACACACAGCTAACCTCTTCAAAACTTCAAGGAAACGTTTCAAGTCCTCAACATTTTTCCACTTGTTCGTGGTTCAAAGTTAAAAGTAAATTGTTTCAGTGAAAACGTTAGTTAATTCAACCGACGGACGTAATCAGTGGACGGACAGCATCTTGTTAAACTCTAATTAGCGTCCCCTTTGACAATCTGTGTAGTTAAGTAAGAAATTAAGTACGGGCTAGGACTCGGCTGGACTACGGGGGAAATTGAACTTTGGTTGAGCAGGGATAAGGTTGAATTTGGATTGGAGGGGTAGTTAAGCTAGGAAGGAGGACTCCATGCTTATTGGGTTTTTGGTTTATG
Organism: Mamestra brassicae; assembly: GCA_905163435.1. Taxonomy (NCBI): domain Eukaryota; kingdom Metazoa; phylum Arthropoda; class Insecta; order Lepidoptera; family Noctuidae; genus Mamestra; species Mamestra brassicae. The sequence goes on along the minus strand of LR990997.1, from coordinate 18,030,750 downwards.
TATCCAGGGGTTTTAATTTTCGATGTCTTGTTACGTAATTTGATGTTGAGGATCTAGGATGGGTCATGATAGTCTACTTTCCTTACTATTCGTTGTTAAAGTATTCATAGGGCTCATTGTTGCGCATTGCTAACAGATCTACAACGAGTTTTACTCTAAAACTAATTATTTACTAGAAAATGATTTATCAACTTTATACACATTCACATAATTTTATAAATATAAAGTTTAAAAATACACTAAACTAACTACAAACTAAAATATAGCGTTAAAAACGCCTAAACGCTGTGAGCTGGAAAAGTAGGTACCCAAGAGACTGGCGGCATTGTACGGCAATGCTTAGCCTCTGGCCAAAGTTAAAGCCAGCCCGAGGGTCACGAGGAGTGTCAACTAGCCTTTTTGAAATTCCATTGAAAATGTTGTGAGCACAAGGGCTCCACGGCCCGAGGTTGTCAACCCCAAAAATAGTCACCAATAAGGTTACTCGCTATATTTGAGCTGCTTGATTGCTGTTTTCCGCAGCCGCAGCAGCAGCTCCAGCACAACACGATGAACTAGGAAGATGGGATGGCGCAAGAGTATCGGCACAGGTTGCGTAGCACAATCTAGGCCTATCCATCTTCCACGGAAACAACGGACCATATGGTTTTTTACCATCATTACGGTGACAAGAGCTCGTTGGATAGTGTCGTTTAAATTAGCGTGATGCGCAGGACGGCCCGCACTGCGGCTGCTAAAAAGTCCCCGGTGCCCGAGGCTGTTTGATGAGGTTCATACAACAGCATGGGGCTCCCTTACGTAGTGAAGCAGTGAGGCGGCAACTGCTGTCGTTGAACAAGGTGCCTAGGTTCGTCGGCGGTAGTGCGTGAAGCCAAAGACCTGAATCCATCACTCAGCAGTAGACGTAGTCAAAAAGTTGTTCTAGACTACTCTGCAGAGTGACTCGTCCCATCGCCTCTGGGAAAATGGTTTGTCAGGTTGGTCAGTATTCGTGCAAGTGATTTTCCAGGCATCGATAGCATCGGTGATGCACAGTTCATCAAAATCAACCAGTGTGAAAGGCAGGATATTCCTGACTAATTTCTCAGTGCCGTGGACCGAGGATATGAAATCCGGTAAATTCTTACATGAAATTTTTCGACGCCAAGCCCTCCCATGCGTCGATATGGGACGAGTTTTTCAATAAAATTCAGCATATGATATTACAACACTCGTATAAATAATTCGATCATCATTCCTTAAGACTATGGAAACCAATAATTGTAAAATCGATATTTTTCAAGGTTATAAACGTCACTCAGTGCAGAATTTAACGGAAGTTTCATTTTAACTACCACATTTATTTTAGTATCCTTCAGATTTTCTCACGACCCTGGTTTCCCGGAATTTCGGAAAGCGTACAAGGAGTGGAAAACAACTCACAGTGGCCTCTTTGGACGTGTTTAATAAAATGGTATAATTATTACTAGCTCATCCTTTCCCATAGCTAGACAAAAGCAACCAGATGATTAAACAAAAATAAACTGTAAGTACCTTTAATTAAAATTGACGCCACAAGTATTAAAATACAAAACCAAATTAACAACACAAAAACATTGACACATTCCCTATAGGTGATCGACCTTTCGTGCTTAAAGCTAAAATTATAACAAGTTTATAATTCGGTTGGACACAAAATTCATTCAATTGACAAATTCCATTAATACAATCCCGTTTATGCGGGTAGGATTTAATCCGCTTTGTGCTAATATGCGTTATGTCGTTAGTGGCGGTTGTCAATACAACTGGTTGCTCAAGTATGTGGGGAGTTGACTTACGACCTGAGGCCCTACTATGAAGTCTTAAAACGATCATGATTTCGCTCTAAGAGAGAGATACGGAGCTATACATAGCGAATAGCACTATCACTTTTACATAATCGGAATTGGCATCACGTCATAGTTCCACCAGATTGTTAATCATGGTAATCTGGGTCGCGATTGATAAGGTGGGTTTAGTTTCAATCTATAATAAGGACCCTTCACAGCGGTCTTACCAAAGAGTGGCGTGTCACTCAGTTACTGGGTTGTAAAGGTCAGACTGGCTGTCGCCTCATGTAAAATACTGGTACTCAACTGCATCCGGTTAGACTCGAGGCCGACCCCGACATGATTGGGAAGGTTAGGAAGATTAGTGGAAAAGTGGAATGGATCATGAAAATGTATTTAAACTTAACAAAGCTACAAAAATGGAGACATTCGTCAATCACAATTCATACATAATAATTAAAAAAAAATGATTTGTATATGTCACCGGAAAATTGCGAATTCCGTAAGATTGATAAATCTTGATTAGATTATATATATTTTTTCGATATGTAATGAAAACATCGTTTTGGATACAATAAATCCCATGCAGATTCAATAGTTTAAAAATATTCACGCGATTTTTACAATCTTACGGCGTTTGCCATTTTCCGGTGACTTATATGTACATAGAAAATCATACATAACTACGCAAAGATTAGGGTAGTATTTTACAATAGAGAATTCGCCTATTAAAGGGCGACCTGTTTCCTTTTATACTAGGCCAAAAGCCTGTGTTTTAGGAGCCAAAGTTCCTCCAGGTATAATGGCATACAACTGGTATTAATTGTCGTGCAAGTACTTATAGTTACAAAAACATTAATCAAACAAATTTTCCTTAATTTAAATACAGTATTACTTTCATTAAGAGACAATGGTAATAAGATTCTCGGTTTTGTCATACGACAACCGATCTGTAAGTTTGATTTTAACTTCATGTTCAGTCAGGGGGTAAATGGGCATAAGTTTATGTATTCTATTATACAGCCGAGAGCTAGTTGCCCCGTATTCTTGGCTGGAAAACTTGGAACGGTATTGGACTAAATCAAAGTAAAGTTGTCAAAAAAAAAAAGTATCACACGACTCAAGCACGTGACAATTAAGGCGTACATATTGCTATAATACTACATTGAAATACGAAAATATCTGGAAATCTATCTAAAAAAATATTCCAGGTCTAGGATACGAGGGGGCGAAGCCACGGGTACCAGCTACTTTGCCATGAAGTAACAATTCTACAAAAGCTCTCATTTAACGTTCACAGCAACAAATGTCCAAGCAACCGATTACAAGCCTGTATTATCATTACAGTACACAGTGAAGATTCCTAATATATTTTTTTTTAGCGATAAATCGTCAGCACTGGATGCAGCGGAGCAGTATATTGTTGTTTAGAGAGATTTATGTCGTTGCCCTGGGCTCTGGCGCAGAATTAAACCGCATACAGCTAGATACAAGCTGTACATACAATATGTGTTGATTTTTAAATGTTTCGAGGAAGATCTATGGTTATCGATGTAGGGAACCAGATTGAGGCCGTTAAGGTCCGTTTTCACACATTTTACAAAAGCGTTTCTAAATCATAAAGATTTCTCAAATAAAGAGTTCCAGCGAGTGAATTTGGGATCAATTTGGACATAGCATATTTCGAACCCAAGAAGTTAATAAGAAAATTCAATGACAATTTACCCGACTTGAGAATCGAACTCACTCACCTACACTCAGTGTGCTTCTATACAATTGGTGTACGTTTCATCATCTTCCTGTCCTCATCCCATGTTACTTAGGGTCGGCGCAACACGTTTTTTTCTTCCATTCTGTCCTGTCAGCTGGTACGCTATCGCTAATTCCCTTTTCTTTCATATCACTCCTAATACAATCCATCCATCTTTTCTTTGGCCTCCCTCTCCCTGTCCATCCATCCACGTTTATATTCATAACTCTTTTAGTTACGTGCATTTCATCCCTCCTCTTCACATGACCATACAAGATAAGTTATATGATAAGTATTGGTGTACGTTTCAGCATTTTAAATCGATTGGAAAGGCCACCCACGTAGTAGATACATATGTACATAATTATTTGTATTCACAAAAAAACTTTTTGAAATGATTAATTATAGAATTCATCTGAACATACATGTAACGTTTGAAATAATAACAGATCTACAACTATAGAGTCACTAAAGCTAATTTAAATTTAATTCTTCTTTCATACCACACCTCAAAATATTCAACGTTCTGAAACTACGTCCATATTTCAGCCCTGTTCATGAATTTTTAACACAACAATATCCTGCGAAGTTTAACTAGCTGTAGTTATTCTTCATGAGCCGAACTTTATACTACACCACTACTAGTTGAGCCTCTACCTCTGCTGGTAATAATTTGTTCTTATAAGTAGCATATTCTGGGTGCATCGTCCTCACATAATATTAAATTAATTTTTGTATACCAAATTTTGTAAAATCATTATTTGAAAAGAGTAACTATGTAGTTATTTGTCCGTTCTTCTCCATAAGAATCTACCTTTCCGAATGGACAGTAGAGTCACTTTATTAATGTAATATTATTATTTTATTGAACTGTAAATGATGGTCTAATTGAAATAAACGTTTTGACTTTGATTTTGACTTTGAGCGATCTATATAACACTAAAATTTAATTCCAACCTTCCTTTCAATATTCGAATACCGATTCAAGGTACAACTAATTCAATTTTCATACTTAAAAAGGTGTGATATAATTATTTTATTTATTTATTTAACAATTTATGTACACACATTTAACAAATAGATAAGAAGAAGGAAACAGAAAAATAGGTACAAAGGTGATGCTTATTTCTAAAGAAATCTCTTCTAGCATACCTGCGAAAGGAGAGTCGAATAAAAGAGATGTAGACACCGTGTGTAAAAGTTATGCTTACGTAGAAAAAAAACTAAATATAACATACTATATTTAATTATGTCAAAAAAATAATATCATACTAATACATACTACTTAAATATTAATATAAGATAAATAATAACATATACTTTAAATATGCAACTATGATAGCACTAAAAAGTAGTGTTCTTTCACGCTTCTTTTAAAAACTGAAAGAGTTTTGCAGTCCCTACTGTCAGGCGGCAATGCATTCCACAAGCGTACCGTAATTTTCATTTGTTGTTATCATCTATTGTTATGAACATATATGATATACCTCCAAGAGATATAATTTCATTTCATATAAGCTTCAGTTTATACCTATATCAGACACTAAAAGTAATTATTAAAAAGGTATTAATTTGATCTTATGATCACTTTATATAATTTAATCGATTGTACTATAATTATTGTCGAGACCATGGAAAGTCGACGAACGGGGCTCCTATTTAAAGGAACCTAAAAATAATGTAAAATATTGTTAGATAAAATAAACGTTATGTCATTTGACCGTTATATATTTAAAAAACAGAGCAAATATTCGTATACTAAATGAGCAGTAACCCAGAAACTTGTCAAAATGTAGGAAAATTAGAGGTGGTTAAGCTTATATTCCTTGAAAATACAAAAATCGGCCCCAAGTTAACTACAATCATATTTTTTTTAAGAATAGAACAATAGAGTTTCAGTTTTTTAATATCGAAAACCCTTTAACAATAATTTGACGCAATCTACAAGTTAAACATACGCAACAAAAGTTTTCCTACCCTCAACTAGCCGGGAGGGGTGAAATGTAATGAAAATTTAATAAATGCCATTATTACCACGCGGTAAAGTGTTTGAGGAAACTGGGAGGGGGTGGGGGTCTAACCACACCTAATTAATACACTAGAGCTCGGTTCAAACAAATTTTTTTTTGTAATTGATGTTTCGTTGGGAAATACAAAATAAAAAGAGAATTAGACATCTAGATGTCCAGTTTACAAGAGATAAGTAGGTACCTATTTGTCATTTATTTGCAGTTGAAAGTTTGGGCTGATAAAATTCTACATATTTGTTTCATACTTGTTCATGTAGGTGGGTAATAATTTTATTTATGGAAATTACAAAAGGTTGACTGGTACAGAATGCCTTGATGCGTTAAGTCTGCCCATGTACCACTATTGTACATAAAGTTTAAATAAATAAGTGCTACCTATTTAGAGGGAGTTTTACTTTATTTTGCATGCAAAATATTAGAACTATATATCACAAGTATCTACTAGGCAACATAAGTTATTTAGTAATCATAAAACTTGAAAAACAGAAGCTAGTGATACCTGTGAAAGGCCATAATTAAGTATCATTTTCCATACAATTTCTCTCCCTCCCTAGATTTCCATCACCTGCCATTGCAGCATTATTAAAACGACTACTGAGCCTCCCCGTCATGACTCAGAAAATATTGCCAGCCGTAAAATTTATTGCACCAAAAAGTATTAAAATTAAGGGATTATACCGCCAGTTGCATGAATATCATTTTTCATTAACTTGCAGCGGAGTATTGTTGACTCATTCGCTATTATGTCGTTCGTGGAATATCGCATCATGAAATAAAATACGAGTAATAAGATAACTGTAAAGTAGAGAATTAAAAAATAATGAGCAGTTTAGGCCTTATGTGCTTACTTGTTCTTTTTCATTCAAGGAAATATCAATACCAGAAATAACAACTAACGTAATAGTTATTTATGATACTAGTACGATAAGTTGGTTTTTACAAACGAGTGGGAATGTAAGCCCGAGACGAAGTCGAAGGCTTACCATAGTCATGACTTTGAATCACCAATTTCTGCACGTGTGCCATACAACGATTTTCAACACATTTGCGAAAAAATAGTACAATAGGTAATAAAAAAAACGATAGGAAAGGAAAGTCGCAACAATCTTTGACGTTCCTTATGAAAATAGCGCGAATTTGCAAATGGCGCCACGTGCACGTGGTGAAAATTAGAACTACATCTTTCGTCTCAATTTCGCTTTAGTATTAAAGTGAGACAAACGTACATGACGAACCTTACGTTAATTGTTGTAGGGGTATTTTGGCATTTTGGGTAAATGTCCCTTACGTCAATTGATACTTCTGATATCGATATGTCATGTACTCACAGTATTCTTGTTGGGTCTATAATTCTAGGATATGTTTACGGTAAAAACCGGTTATGTTGAAATATTCTGTGTATCGAACTTTCTGTTGTCATAATCTATAAATGATACCCTGGTGAGTGTCATTATGGCTTAAACTGTCGAATTACCTGTATTATTCCATAAAAAAAAAAATATGTAGTTTCTTTTCTGGTCTTCGCAATTATAAGAAAGATAGAAAAGGTGTTATTATCACAGAACTGACAGGCGTAAAAATATAATCTATATAATAATAATAATAATAAAACTTTTCTCAAAACTGATGTGGGTATGCACCGAGATGTGGTCGCAGTGGACAAGGGACTCACCCCGTTGTCCATGGCTAAAGAGAACTGGCGCAAACCTGTAATACTTACTACAGATGATCGCAAGGAGGTTTGGAAAGGCAAGGAGCTTCACGGGCGCTTCTACAGGGCTCTTCACGAACCCGATGTAGACTTCCCGGCGTCTGTATCCTGGCTACGTTTCGGCGACCTCTTTGGGGAAACTGAAGGTTTTGTCTGTGCGATTATGGACGAAGTTATCCTGACGAATAACTACCGGAGGTATATTATGAAGGATGGGACGGTTGACGTGTGTCGGGCATGCCACCGTCCGGGTGAGTCCATCAGACATATTATCTCTGGTTGTTCTCGTTTGGCTAACGGCGAGTACTTGCATAGGCATAACCAAGTGGCCAGGATAATCCACCAGCAACTTGCTTTAAAATATCAACTTGTGGATTCCGAAGTACCGTATTACAAGTATGTGCCCGACCCAGTTCTCGAAAATGACCATGTCACGTTGTACTGGGATCGTTCTATCATTACTGATAGGACTATTGTTGCCAATAAGCCGGATATCGTGGTGATAGATCGATTAGCGCGCCGCACAATGATAATCGATGTTACCATCCCGCATGACGTGAACCTCGTGAAAGCTGAGAAAGAGAAACAAATCAAGTACCTCGACTTAGCACACGAGGTTGTCGACATGTGGAATGTGGAGTCGGCTGTCATTGTGCCGATTGTCGTTACGGCCAATGGCCTGTTGTCCAAAAGCTTCGACGACCATCTGTCGAAGCTGTCGTTACGCGGTTGGGTAAAAGGCCTGATACAGAAGGCAGTACTTCTCGATACGGCTCGTATTGTGAGGAGTTTCCTTTCTCTGGAGCCCTAACCACCGGTAGCTTGGACCCTGCTCCCGACACCGGCGGACTACTATTTTTTATATTTTTAAATTTTTTTTTTTTTTTTACAACTGTTTTATAAAAGAAATATTTAAAAATGTAAATTTATATGTTAAGAAAATAAAATAAACGGAATAATAATAATAATAATATAATATAATAATATAATATAATATAATCACTGACAGGACTATTGTTGCCAATAAGCCTGATATAGTGGTGGTGGACCGAATCGAGAGGCGTGCAATGATTGTAGACATAACCGTTCCGCATGACGAGAACCTCGTGAAAGCCGAGAAAGATAAGCAAATCAAATATATTGACTTGGCTCACGAGGTTGTCGACATGTGGGATGTGGACTCAGCAATCATTGTACCGATAGTTGTGTCAGCCAATGGCTTAATAGCCACGAGCCTCGACCAGCACCTCAGGAGGCTCTCGTTAGGCAGCTGGATCAAGGGCCTGATTCAGAAAGCGGTACTTCTGGACACGGCTCGTATTGTTAGGAGGTTCCTCTCTCTTGAGCCCTGACCGCCGGTAGCTTGGACCCTGTTCCCGATACCGGTGGGCTACTATTTTTATATTTTTAAATGTTTTTGCTTAGTTTTGTATTTTTTTTAAAAATATTTAAAAATGTAAGAAATAAGTTTAAAAAAATGAATATACGGAATAATAATAAAATATAATAATACTTATGAAATGCTGACAAGAAGCCGGGCACGAGCACAAACCGCACAACCAACATCTTCGGGTTCGTCGCTCAGCTCCGCCTCGCAGCCGCCGGGACCTGCGCCAGCCGTGAGTCCAGAGATTCCGGTCGCTGCAGTTGCGTCGAGCTCGAGCGACGAATACTTCTCGCCGCCGACGACACCACCACCTGCGCGTCGGCGCGGACGAGGCCGACCTCCGACCAGCTTAGGACCTCGAGGCCCACCGGCCTCTGACAGGGTCCCCGCTATCGGTGGAAGTGTGCAGCGCATGCGATGGACGCAAACGATCAATGAAAACGTCATGCGCTCATACTATGGGGCTACAGAGGGGGGAACTAACTTGACTGCGTACCGTGGTCGGATGCTCTCTCTGTTTCAGGTGCTTGAGCCAGCTGTTAACGTATCAGCCCAACGACTATCGGATCAGGTGCGGGTCATCCTGCGTAACCGTATGTTAGATGACGCCGTACTTGATAGACTGCGTCTGGAGTCACGGAGTGGCCGCGTCTCACCTGCTTCGCCACCGGCCGCGGTGCAAATACAATCTAGTATTTCACCGCGATCCAACAACGTCGGTGAAGATGATGATGATGGGGCTATATCCGTGAGTACCCAATGCAATGAGCGATTGAGGAGCGCTTTGGAGGATGCTTTCCGAGAGTATCGCTCCACACCGCCTGAGCTTAGACCCCGTCTACCTCGTTTGCCCATGCATAATAAAATAGGGCGCTGGTGTGTGCTCTAGATTCGCAGCTAACAAATTGTTTTGATAGCAGCGAAGACCTCGCCGATACCCACTCGATCTTGTACTGTGCGGCTGCAGCGGCATGTCGTGTAGCTCATGTCAAATTTCTCAACAGTGACAGAGCTACACGACCAGCTGTACCAGCTTGGCAGTGCAGGATCGAGCGTCGTATCGGTGAAGCTAGAGCACTCATCGGCAAACTTATCTGCTTCAGGGAGGGCAACACTCGCCGTAGAGTGATGCGCTTTGTGAGGCGGGCGTTCTCGGGGACTGATACTAGTCCTCGGGATTATCTGACCCGCGTCACAGAGCGTATTGACTTCCTGAAGCAGAAAATCTATGCATGGGCAAACCGTATACGTCGGTACAAGCGGCGAGTGGAGCGATACACTCAGAATCGCACATTCCAAAGCAATGAGAGGTGGGTTTATAGGGCTTGGGAGCGACCGGACCAAGGTGTGACTGATACGCGCCTACCGGATGATGATGTCATGTGTTCATTCTGGCGCAACATCTGGTCGGTGCCTGTCAGTCACACCGAGGGTGACTGGATTCGGGAGGTTGAGCGCGCGTGCGATCCAATACTAGAAATGGGGGCAACTACCATCAGCCCCCAAGATGTAGCTCGTGCAGTCCGTCCGTTGCCTAACTGGAAATCTCCAGGGCCGGACGGACTGCACAATTTTTGGATCAAATGGTTTACAGGATCGCACGCTCGCTTGGCGTCTCAATTCCAGTCTGCCTTAGAGTCAGGGTCGCTGCCCCAGTTCCTAACTACAGGAATAACCCACCTGCTCCATAAATCAGGTAGTACTGCGGAGCCCAAAAATTATAGACCAATCACGTGTTTACCGACGGTCTATAAAGTTCTTACATCCATTTTGAGAGCAAAGATTAACCATCATATTGAAAGTAATTCAATCATGTCTGCCTCTCAGAATGGATGTAGGAACGGGTCCCGCGGTACTAAGGAGCTGCTCCTCATGGATATTGCCATTAGCCAACAAGTGCGTCGTTCCCGAAAGGATCTGTCGACATGTTGGATAGATTATAAGAAGGCCTACGACGCAGTGCCACATACATGGCTCATGAGGGTGCTGGAGCTGTATAAAGTTGATGCAGTTCTACGCACCTTCCTGATGTCTTGTATGGGGCAGTGGAGGACGGTCCTCCACTATCCAGGATGTCGACAGATCCAGGTGAACGGCGACCCGATAAGGATCGAGCGTGGTATATTTCAGGGTGACAGCCTGAGTCCACTGTGGTTTTGTCTGGCCCTCAACCCTCTGAGCACATTGCTGGAAGGTTCGGGCCAAGGCTATCGGTTGAGAAGAGGTGGTCAGGTCATATCACACCTCCTTTACATGGATGACTTGAAACTCTTTGCCCCCAACAACTTGCAACTGATGGAGCTACTGAAGGTAACAGAAACCTTCAGTAGCGCCATCAGTATGGAATTTGGTGTGGACAAATGTGCGGTCATGCATGTGAAGCGAGGGGAGATTATGGAATCCGTGGGAACCCAACTCTCGGATTCCATACACCTTAGATCCCTCAGCTCAACCGAAACTTACAAGTATTTGGGTATGTCGGAAGCGTTGGGCATCAATGCTAATGACATGAAACAATCGTTGAAGGAGCGCTTCTTTGGCCGCCTGAACAAAGTACTAAATAGTCTTTTATCAGGCGGAAACAAGGTGCGCGCCTTTAACGGTTGGGTCATGCCGGTATTGATGTACTCTTTCGGCATACTCAAATGGACTCAGACGGAACTTGACGCCCTGGATAGGAGGGTACGCTCGCTGCTTACCGCAAATCGGATGCATCACCCACGGTCATCGGTGATGAGGCTGTATATCCCGCGGAAGTGCGGAGGTCGTGGCTTCTTAAATGCTAAGACCCTGCACAACCGCGAGATATGCAGCCTTAGGGAGTTCTTCCTAGAGGCCGACGTGGGTATGCATCGGGATGTGGTAGCAGTGGACAAAGGCCTCACTGCGCTCTCCTTGGCTAACGAGAACTGGCGCAAACCTGTGGTATTAGATACTAATGACCGCAGGGAGGTATGGCAGAGCAAGGAGCTTCACGGACGCTTTTACCGGGTCCTACATGGGCCCGATGTAGACTTTTTAGCGTCCGTAGCCTGGCTGCGTTTTGGTGACCTCTTCGGGGAAACCGAAGGTTTTGTCTGTGCGATTATGGACGAAGTTATGATGACGAACAACTACCGGAAATACATTGTGAAGGATGGTACCGTTGACATATGTCGGGCATGTCACCGGCCCGGGGAATCCATCCGCCACATTATTTCCGGTTGTTCTAGTCTAGCTAACGGAGACTATTTGCACAGACACAACCTTGTAGCCAGGATTATCCACCAGCAACTTGCTCTTAAATACAATCTTGTGGAATCGGAAGTACCGTACTATAGGTATGTGCCCGACCCAGTTCTCGAAAATGGCAACTGCACGTTGTATTGGGATCGGTCTATCATCACTGACAGGACTATTGTTGCCAATAAGCCTGACATAGTGGTGATAGATCGACTAGAGCGTCGCGCAATGATTGTTGATATAGCAGTCCCTCATGACGAGAACCTCGTGAAGACTGAGAAAGATAAACAAACGAAGTATCTTGACTTGGCTTGCGAGGTTGTCGACATGTGGGATGTGAACACAGCAGTCATTGTGCCGATAGTCGTGACGGCCAATGGCATAATTGCCAAGAGCCTCGACCAACATCTAAAGAGGCTCTCCTTGGGCAGCTGGATCAAGGGCTTGATCCAGAAAGCAGTACTCCTGGACACGGCGCGCATAGTGAGGAGGTTCCTCTCTCAGGGGCCCTAACCACCGGTAGCTTGGACTCTGTTCCCGATACTGGTGGGCTACTATTTTTTATATTTTTAAATATTTTTATATCTTTGTATTTTAATATTTAAAAATGTAATTTATATGTATTTAGAACGAATAAAGAGAATAATAATAATAATATTAAAAATTAATTATAAAAATGTGCAGTCATGCATGTAAAGAAAGGGGAGATTATGGAATCTGAGGGAATTCAACTCTCGGATTCCATACAGGTTAGATCCTTCAGCTCAACCGAATCCTACAAGTATTTGGGTATGTCGCAGGCGTTGGGCATTAACGGTACTGACATGAAGCAATCGCTGAGGGAGCGCTTCTTTGGCCGCCTGAAAAAGGTTGTAAACAGCCTTTTGTCGGGCGGAAATAAGGTGCGCGCCTTCAACGGTTGGGTCATGCCGGTATTAATGTACACTTTCGGCATACTCAAATGGACTCAAACCGAACTCGACGCCCTGGATAGGAGGTTTCGCACACTGCTGACCGCAAACCGGATGCATCACCCACGATCGTCGGTGATGAGACTGTACATCCTACGGAAGTGTGGAGGTCGAGGCTTTTTAAATGCTAAGACTCTCCACAACCGTGAGATGTGCAGTCTCAGAGAATATTTTCTCAAAGCCGATGTGGGTATGCACCGAGATGTGGTCGCAGTGGACAAGGGACTCACTCCGTTGTCCATGGCTAAAGAGAACTGGCGCAAACCTGTGATACTTACTACAGATGACCGCAAGGAGGTATGGAAAGGCAAGGAGCTTCACGGGCGCTTCTATCGGGCTCTTTATGGGTCCGATGTAGATTTCTCAGCGTCCGTGGCCTGGCTACGTTTCGGTGATCTCTTCGGGGAAACCGAAGGTTTTGTCTGTGCGATTATGGACGAAGTTATCTTGACGAACAACTACCGGAAGCATATTATGAAGGACGGGACGGTTGACGTGTGTCGGGCATGCCACCGTCCGGGTGAGTCCATCAGACATATTATCTCTGGTTGTTCTCGTCTTGCTAACGGCGAGTACTTGCACAGGCATAACCAAGTGGCCAGGATTATCCACCAGCAACTTGCTTTAAAATACAAACTTGTAGATTCCGAAGTACCGTATTACAAGTATGTGCCCGACCCAGTTCTCGAAAATGACCATGTCACGTTGTACTGGGATCGGTCTATCATCACTGATAGGACTATTGTTGCCAATAAGCCTGACATAGTGGTGATAGACCGATTAGCGCGCCGCACAATGATAATCGATGTTACCATCCCGCATGACGAGAACCTCGTGAAGGCTGAGAAAGAGAAGCAAATCAAGTATCTCGACTTAGCACACGAAGTTGTCGACATGTGGAATGTGGACTCGGCTGTTATTGTGCCGATTGTCGTTACGGCCAATGGCCTGTTGTCCAAAAGCTTCGACGACCATCTGTCGAAGCTGGCGTTACGTGGTTGGATAAAGGGCCTGATACAGAAGGCAGTACTCCTCGATACGGCTCGTATTGTGAGGAGGTTCCTTTCTCTGGAGCCCTAACCACCGGTAGCTTGGACCTTGCTCCCGACACCGGCGGACTACTGCTTTTTATATTTTTAAATGTTTTTTTTTTTTTTTTAATGTGTGTGTGTGTGTGTTTTTTTAAGAAATATTTAAAAATATAAATTAGTATGTAAGTGAAATGAATAAAGAGAATAATAATAATAAATTTATTGATTAACTTAGGACTAGATTACATTGCACGGTTGAGTTACACAGGTATAATTTTTTTTTTTCTAAATCTAGTTAGTGGGTGCAGTACTGTTCTTCTAGATAGGTTACGAGGTAACCTGTGTTTAGAAAAAACAGTTCCGATCCCCTGTGATAACAAAGTGGTTTACTTATACCTAGTACGTGCAAGTCAGAATGTTTCAAATTTGCAAAGGGAAATAAAATGTGATAAACAGCAACCAGCGTAAAAAACCAATGGTATTAGAATCTTTTGCTGTTTTATACAAAAAATAAACGAAAAAAATAAACAAAGTAAAAAATAAAGAACATGTTCAGTGTTAATATGTGTTGAGTTTTTGTAAATAGTGTGATGTGTGTTAGGTTTTTATTATTTTTATGTTGTGTGTGATGCATGAATGTGTTTAAATCAGTTTTTCAGGAATTCTTCCGTTTCGTTGTAGTTTAGGTTAAGTAAGTAGGAGCGAGCAGTATTTTTGCAAATAAGATATTTTAAACCGTAAATTGGAATTCTTGCATTAATTTTATTGTAAAGTGAAGGCCCAAGGTATAAAGCAAATTTTTTAATAAAAACTGTACGTGCCGGTGGGATTGTGCAGATGAGGTCTTTTCGGCGTTTGGAAATTTGTTTAAAAGGTGTTCTTTTGTGTTGTAATAATAATAATTGTAGGATAAATTGTTGTCTCACATTAAGTAAATTGCAGGATCTATATAGTTCGGTAGTTGGGAAAAGAATAGGTCTGAATGTAGCTACTTTTAGAATAGCTCTGTGAGCGATCTCCAGCGGCATAAGTATGGTTTTTGCAGCACCACCCCAGCAAGAGATACAATAAATGAGGATTGACTGGCAGAGAGCAAAGTATACATTTCGGATAATTAAGGGATTGGCTACATGCCGCAGTGTTTTAAAGATATAAATTAACTTACGTAAGCGACCAGTAAGAGTGTTGATGTGTGATCCGAAATTAAGGTTTGAAGTTGTGATTGTGTGGGACAGGAATGGGCTTGTAGACAGATTGAGGTTTTTGGTTGCGAGTTGTTGGTGATTGAAAAAGTAATGAAGTTAGTTTTATTGGCATTGAGAGTCAGAGTGTGAGATGTAAGCCACTGCAAGGCAGAATTAAAATGAACCTCTATTTCTCCTGGTCACGCTATAACTTGAGAACGGCTTGACCGATTTCGCTAATTCTTATTTTGTTTTGTTTGCCAGATTACAGGGAAGGATAAAAAATAAGCAGGTAGGTAGATAAGGTAGGTAGGTATGTATGTTTGTAGGTAGGTAGGTACGTAGGTAGGGTAGGAAAGTAGGGTAGGGTAGGTAGATATGGTAGGGTAGGGTAGGGAACGGTTGACGGGAGGTGACGGGAGCGAAGCCGCGGGTATGGCTTGTTAACAATAAATCTACATTTTCAAATGGACTATATTGTCACGTCTTTTTTTCTTTTTGAACTGTAAAACGTGACGTCCAAAAGAACCTTCTAATGGTTTAATTGAAATAAATGATTTGACTTTGAAATTTTGGTTCAAAGAAAAAAAAATTTTCATTGATCAAAGATAAGGAACTTCGTTCCAATAGATAACCATGACAAAATAGAATTCAACATTTAAACAACTTACAATATGTCACCCCCAAAAAGTTTTTCCTTAATCGAAAAGAGTTTTAAATACGCACTTAAGTCCATAAAAAATAATCTGCCCTTTCCTTAACTCGGGCCTTTTCAACCTTGAACCCTCATCGGAAACCTGGTAAAGCACGTACTTAATGAAGATTGTGCCTTCAAATCTGCAATCAAGTCTTTAATCTCTTAGCTTTTGAGCACAAAATAGTTTGGCACAGAAGGTCAGCTCCATATTTTCTTCAAACAATATCCACTCAGTGCTGTGTCCCTAGTACATCTCTTTCATTGCACGCCACTTTACTCAATCTTGAGCTTCCTACATCCACCTCTTGCTAGTTATTGTTGTCCTGGTCAGGTCGTCGGTCCACCTAGTTACCTAGTCTGCCAACGCTCCTTTGGCTGGTTCTGAGTACACTTTCCATCAACTTCCCACCCCATTACGAACTGGTCTTTGACCTTATGTGCCCTGTTCTCTACCATTTCTTCTACAATACCAGTTTCCATACTTAAATTACTTACGGAAATTTAAAAATATCTCAAGCAAATGTCATTTGCAAATGCGCTTGCACTCATTGTAAGTGTAGTTCCGTATTCGCTCATTATTTATAGCCAACCTTCTGTGCCTATATATTTTGTAGTACCATGAGTGGGTGGCTAACTTTTAAAATTTACGCCACTTAGCCTTCATTGTGCCAAGTTGTGCCAACTTCAATAAGTGCGGGCTGTAATCGGGAAATAACAAGGCTATAATCATATTGTCCCTTTTTTTAGATTAAGGGAAGTATCCACTTACCCTTTTAGGTACCAGGGATCCATGAGGTGGTAGGTACTGAAGGTTTAATTGGAATCTGTGTAAGCATAACTCGAAAAGGTTAAAAAGGTCATGAATTTGTAATGAAGCAGAATAAGCCTGATTAAGTCGGTAGTCTATTTTTTGTTCTAACGGTTTGTGTATTTGTATGCTCATCCTTTCTATTTTCATCGTATTTTAGAATGACTAAGTAATTGAATTCTGTATGGTGTGGACGTAAAAGAATAGTACCATCCTATCTCTTCCCGTGGGTGTCGTAAGAGGCGACTAAAGGACTCACGAGAGAATGGGCAGCAGCATTCTCTGTACATTGCAACAGCTACACAGCGATCGCCAACACGCCTGCCAAGCGTGGCGATTATGGCAACCCCAACCCCCCCTTTGGGGAGGCTTATGTCCAGCAGTGGGCGTCTTTCGGCTGGTATGATGATGATGATGATGAAGTAATTTAAAACTATGGTGCAGTAATCCTCCAGTGGGATAGCATTGGCTAGAAAAAAAGTACTGTACTTAATTAAGAAAATTTATATCGAGTTCTTTAAAAATAGGCACTTATTAACAGCGATGACAGGCTCATAGTTTAATACGAACGCCGCCATATTTCTGTCCAAATTGACACTTGTAAATACGGGTGATGAATTACGGTATAATATTTTCAAATTTTAATATGTGTCGACAAAAGTGACGCGATGAATATTCATTTTAAAATATTCATTTATTTTAATTTTTTTACACTGAGTTGGCAGAATTGAATTTGAATGGTGTGTAGGAGAATTTAATTTTAATTTGATAGCCTGACTTGCAGGTGCAGCTTTCTACTTAGACATAAATATTTTTCTTGATTAATCTAATAGGTGAAGGAAAGTTGATTTTATTAGTCGGGCTAGTCGTGATATACGATTACAGTTACACAGTTTTTTGTTTTGACGACACGGATGGCACAGTGGTTGAGTGATTGGCTGCTGCGCTGCGTATCGCATGTTCGATTCCCGCACGGAACAAATATTTGTATGACCTACATAGTTGTTCCGGGTCTGGCAGTTTGTGTATGTGAGTTTGTATGTTTGTAAACGCACCCACGATACAGAAAAAAATCCTAGTGTGGCAACATTTTTTTAAATAAAGAAAGTTTAAACAAATAATGTACTGTTTTCTACCTACCATATAAACTACCGTCAAAACAAATCTCAAATTGTGTATTACAATCCATAATGTACACATACAGGTGGTAAATAAGAAAATAATGGAAACAATTATGGACCCGTCACCCACAAAATTATATTAATTTAATCAATATGTTGAATATACACATACACAGGACTTATTTAAATCTCTTTAACCACATCAAATAAATGTCACTCACGAAGGACCAAAAAATTGTTACGTAACTACTGTCCTAACTCGCTAAACTCTTGTTGGACAGCTCTAAACAAGCCCACAACACTATTTCGTACTCCACTCTATGGCCTGGGTCAGAGTGTACGCACGGTGTCGGTGGTGTAGCGTGGGAGCGGGCGCGGTAGCGGGAGCGATTTGGTAGCCACAGTGCATCGCGAGTGGTTGCAGCGGGCAGTAGTGGCTAGACGTGTTTACTAAGGGCAAAACAATAGACGATCGCTCGCTGGTGAAACCGCTAAGTCACGACACACTAGGTACTCGCTATGGTCACTTTAGTATGGACGTAAACGGTGGTTTATTTATTTAGGTATTATCTTACTATGCTATCTAGTATAAATGCGAAAGTTTGTATCACTCCAGAATGACTGAATGGATCTGGATGAAGTTTGTGTATTCTCCCCACTGCTCAAACACAATGCACAAACCTAGTCTTTGACACTTTAGCAGAGTACCAAATTTGAGGTCTGCCAGCAAACCATGGAGCGCAGTATCCTGGGGATCCTTCTTTCGGATCCAGTTAGGAACACAACACTGCGCTCAAAAACTGGCCTGTTGGTCGAGTGGTTAGTGACCCTGACTGCTAAACCGGAGGTCGTGAGTTCAATTCCCACCCAGGACAAATCTTTGTGTGATGAGCATGATCATTTGTTCTGTGTCTGGGTGTAATTTGTATATAATATGTATGAATTAAGAAATATATAAGTATGTTTATCAGTTGTCTGGTTGCCATAGCACAGGCTCTGCCTAGTTTGGGATCGGATGACCGTGTGTGAGTTGTCCCAAGATATATTATTATTATTATTAAAAATCAAAATCTTCGACGTTACCCAAAAAGCGGCTAAGCTTAAGTGGGATTAAGCTGGATATGTCTGTTGCATGCCAAATGAGAAAGGAGCAAAAAGAACCATTAATTGACGGCATGGTTAGCGCAGTGGTTGAGCGATTGACTGCTCAACCACTGGCGGCCTCGTCGCATGCCGCAATCTCCGGTTTCATGTCTTTAATAAATTTACGCCCGCTTCAGTACCCGCGTAAGCTCCTCACTCTGTCCTCGGCCTATAGCACGACGAGTGACATATGAGTGACAATGCACCTGAAAGTCAATTAAAAATCCAACGAACGCCTCAATATTATTTTATTTTTACATCAACTTGTAAAGTATGTTTTAATTGAAATGTTTTCCTGTAACAGGTGCAAAATGAATCTCGTACGTCAAAAAAGTAATTATTTGTTTTGTACAGCAAAAATGCATAATAGTTTCAAAAACTGGGAAGGGTATTAATAAAAATCTTATAAATAATGCTTTGTTTAAATTTTCTTAGGGCAACGATAACGGTCAATTGGTAAGGACTGAAGTCTGGAGACCGCGTACTCGACCTGTGGTTATACGAAAATTTACCTTTGAACAGTATAATACGACAAATACAAGACAAGATTGCATGTTGCGGCAATTGTATGTACGTTTGGATATTTGATACGCCTAAACGGCTAAACGACTTTAAGTACAACTTAGAACAAGAGTATAGAATAGAAAATGACCTGGTATAGGACAAAAAAATACTTTTCTATTACGATCTTGTGGGATAATTTTCGACTTTCTTTTTTAATGATGTGTAATCATCAAATGACTTCTTCCGCTCTGGATGGAGCGGAAGGGCATGTCAGACTCTTACTGACTAAAACCGCGTTCCTTCTAAAGCACTTTGCGTTCCAGGGCCGCGGTGAATCTTTCGAACAAATTCCGCAACCCTGGCAGGCTCTGGCCCTAGCGGGCCCCGTCTCTTTGAGGCGTAAGCAAAAATCGTGTTCTTGCTAATATTGTGTTTGTTTGTTTGTTTGTTTGTTACGTTTTCACGCCTAAATCACTGAACCGACTTTTGACGAATGCACAGAGAAATATTGGACTTTGGAAACGGTTATAGGCTCATTTGCCAAAATCTATATTAACGCGAGCAAAGCCGCGATAAAAAGCAAGTATGCAAATAAATGCAAAGTTATTGTAACCAATAAAATGTAGATTAAATTAGTTCCAATAACGTTATCGGTTCTCGTAAAACAACCGAGCTACCGCCATAACAACTAAATGTCAAATAAAAATACCTCCACAACGGAACTAGCCGTTCCAGTGCAATTCAGTGTTAACAGTTATCCGCAATGGGTTATATCAATCTATAGCGTGTATTGTTATCGATAAACTAGTAAGGTAGGTATCTATAGTAGGCGCCGATAGTCGTGGAATAACGGTCATTGACCCACCTACAATTATTGACATTTTTAATTTGAAAAACGGAATTAATGACACAAAGCTGTCCCGAATCATCATCTCTCGTGATCCTTAACATTGTCTAATAATGAAAAACGATTCATATTTAATTGTTCAGGTACCTATGAACAGTTATGAGGGAAAGGTCAATATACTTTATTCCACATTTATCTGGCGCCTACTATAGTTAGCATTGTTTAGGGTATTGAAATAGAGCCGTGTTAAAAGAATTAATATATGCTTTATGCATATATTAATTCTTCTGTACGTGTATATGTCACTGAACTCTGGACTCCTAAACGGCTGGACTGATTTTAATGATATTTTTTGCGTGTGTTTAGTTGGATCCCTAAATGATTTAAATTCCAAATGGTAAATGATAGTTGATACAAAATATATCTATATCACAAATTGGTAAGAAATAACATTTTTACCATTAATTTTCGGCAATTAAAACGAGATGAGGTCGAAGATTCGCCAAACTAAAGTGACAGTGGGCAGAGCACATTACTCGCAGAAGATATCGTCGATGGGGTTGAAAGGTTCTGCCCCAACCAACCTGTACTTATGGCTCACACCCTTATCTCTTTGGATTCGTTACCACGCTGATCTCGCCTGAAGACTCTCTTGAGGTGGGGGAGGATTGGTCGATTCTGTAAACATGTCGAAGTGAAGGCTCGGGTGAAGTGATCACGAAGTCAGCTGTTGAGTGTCAAGCTCCAGGTGTGCTGCTGGTGGTCTTGGCTATTGAGTAAAACTACTTCGATGCTTGAAAATACTGTATTGGTATAGGTAGATGCTGGTTATAAAGATGCCCGATATGTGCGCACGTCAAAGGCGTCGGCGAGTGAGTGGCTGCCGCGGCGGTCCGACGACGTTGACCGCGGTGGGGCGCACAAGGCCATGTCGCCGTGTGTGGTCCGATGTGACGTCAGGAACACTGCTGTCGTTCCATCTTCATCGACTGGCTGGAGTGGTGATTGCGTACCTGCGCGTACAGTGTCATTGGTGTGTCGTTCCACAAAATGAAAAGTAAAAAGATAGTTCCACAAATATCAGATCAGATCAGGTACGGTGAACCACCCATTAATTACCGTAACTACAACGAAATAAAGACAGTGTCGATTTCAGATTATTATTACTGATTTGTGGTGGACTTTACGTATGAAGCGTCTGTTTTTTTACCGTCTCAAATATCTCAATAAACCAATTTTACCGTCTCAAATATCTCAATAAACCAATTAATTGAATCAAACAAATTAAACACAGACCAATTCAATTGTAGCAGATATCAATCAGCGGTCCTTCGATCCGGGTGGATAATTATTAAATAATTAATTGTACTATTGTTGTTTCAGCTCATTATGTCCGTTGTTATATGTTGTTGTTGTTATTATGTCGATCATGTTCATGTGTTGTTTGCCATTGTCTGTTGTTATTCATTATTAAGGTATGGAGTATATTATAATTGAGGATATCAATTAGAGACTGTTCTATGATAAGTCAATGTGGATGTTTAATTATGTAATTGCAATTAATTGTTTATTTAAATGTTGATAAAATCCATCAGTTCAGAATATAAATTTAAGGGTAATAATATTAATTCATATTAATATACAAAAGAAATAAAAACGAAAATAAAGAAAAAAAAAACATTTATTTGACGACAGCCTCTATATGGAAAAATGGAACCCTTATTAATACAAACAAGTGGTCCTACTTGTTTGTCTGTCTACCCGTCTGTCACAGCCGATTATCTCCGAATCTATTGGACCGATTCAGTTAAAATTTGGTACACATATAATCTTCTGTGACCCAAACACGGAGGTGTCACGAACATAAAGTAATAATAGTAATAGTTGTCTACATTACCGCATTAGGTGATAAACCTGTAAAGATAATTGTATGGTGGGAAATAAATTAATAATAAATATTTTTTTAGGAAACTGTGTTAATTTTTGGGGTGCAAATAAAAGTGTTTTCAGCTATATAATTTTAAAATGAATGGTTTTGATGTTATTCATTAAAAAATATGAATAACTAGTTGCCGCCCGCGGCTCCGCCCGCGTGATTGTCGAAAATTATCCCAAGGGAACATATTCCCGGGATAAAAAGTACCCTATATGTTATTCCAGACTATAATCTACCTCTGTGCCAAATTTCATCAAAATCCGTTCAGTAGTTTTTACGTGAAAGAGTAACAAACATCCATACATACATCCATACTTACAAACTTTCGCCTTTATAATAGTAGTAGGATGACCATTACCATTACCAACTTATTTCCGAAACTTTTGAGTCAAAATGTTTGAAAAATGTACTGATAATAGTTTTTTGCCTGAAGATTACAGGAAAACCTATTAGAAGCTTTGAAAGCAAATATGTTACAAAAGTTCGGAACCCTTAGCCTGCGAGTCTGACTCACACTTGGCCGTTTTTTTTTTAACTTTTAGAAAGCTAAACTAACGCTGAGTATCTTTAACTACTTGAATCTCGGAAAAATAGTCGACTCCTGTGGGATAGGCCACTGCAACCGCGAGAAAGAGCTAGTATCACATTCTTTGAAGAGAAGAGTTTTCATTGAGAGCAATATGGCTCCCATAAGAAATATCACGGTAGCAAAGCCACGGGTTAATACACCTATTATCGATATTTAGAAGAGAAGATATCAATCAATCTGCCCCATTACTCCCCATGGGTGTCGTAAGAGGTGACTAAGGGACTCACCAAAGGATGGGCAGCAGCATTCCCTGTGCATTGCAACAGCTACACTGCGATCGCCAACCTGCCTGCCAAGCGTGGTAATTATGGCAAATATCCTCTTTGGGAGACCTCTCCAGCAGACCTTTCAGCAGAAAAACGTCCACTGCTGGACATAGACCTTATGTCCAGCAGTGGATGTCTCTCTTCTGCTGATATAATTAATCAATCTGTGTAGTTTTTAACCAACTATTTTATTTTGGGTTCGGCTTCCAGTCTTAACTGATGCAGATAAATATCAGCGTTCGATCGAATCAAGCGACTTTCATTCTAACAGCAACCGGGTTCAAACGAAAGTTGGACTTCCGAAGTTGTAGCTGCAGAGCTAAATGAAACCGAACCTGATCATTATATTGAAGCTAAACTTGTTTTAATGAGATCCTCTCTACTGCAATCTCTAGTCGTTTGGTTTGTGTGCGGTTTATCTATAATAGTGGGAGCAAGTTGAGGTCGGAGAACTGCAGTTATAAGATGGTTTAAAAACCAGTCAAGTGCAAGTCGGACTCTCACACGAAAGCTCGTACAGAAAAACCATAAAAAACAGCGTTTCTTTTTAATTTATCGTTTAATTCTTATCATTTGTTGTTATAGCGGCAATAGAAATACACACTGTGTGAAAATTTCAGGTGTTTACCTACAACGGTTCTTGAGATACAGCCCGGTGACAGACAGACGGACAGTAAAAGGTAGGCTAAGTTGGTTACCCTTCCAGTACGGAACCCTAATAAAAGGACCTATTTATACCTGAGAATCTACCAATTGATAAAATAACTTTGTTTGTATTTTCCTATGAGGTAAAATATCTATTTTTTCCTGTTTCATACTTATTACTAGCTTTTGCACCCCAGCTTCGCTCGCATTGAATAGTCTATGCCAAAATTCATCAAAATGTGCGGTGTTACAAACAGATTTCTCATTTATCACTAGCTTTTGACCGCAACTTCGTATGCGCATATGCCGTGTTTTCCCGTTCCCGTAGGAATTTCCCGTTCCCGTGTAGCCTATAGCCTTCCACATGAATGCGTCTATCATATACAAACATTATTTTCCAAATCCGACTGGTAGTTTCAGAGATTATCGCGTTCAAACAAACAAATAAACTCTTCAGCTTTATTTTATTAGTATAGATAGTATATATATCACTTGTAGGCTCGCCTTTGACTATAACTTCACCTGATGATAAGCGATGATCCAAAATGGAGCATGCTTGGCTAGAAGTGACCCATTCAGTCATGATTTAAAGACCCACATTATTGTAAACCTAGACTCTAGCAGTGAATTCCACTCCTTAGCTGTATGGAAGTATTCTCAAAACGTTTTGGTATGAGGATGAAGCGCGGAATGAGTGATGGAAGTTCCTTGTAAAAGAACCGCGTCCCTGAAGTTCTTAATGGTATAACCCGATAAAATTTCAGGGGGCTACAAGAAATCGCTTTATGATACGGAACATTTCGTATGCGAGTACACTTAAACTTGGCCGGTTTATATGTCATAGAAGTAAGAATGATTTTCGTAGTGCAACCACTTATGTTCAATTGACTGTATCTATTGAAATCCAGTGAATATACGGAATAATTATCGACATTATATTGACAACTATTTGCATAGATACTGAATATAACAGTCATTGGACACAGTGATTAATTATCTCAATAAAGCAATATGATATTATATTATATTGCAACTCATTAAATGAATTGTCCAAACTTAAACACTGGCTATCGAATGACAAAACATAGACAACACTACAGTACTAAAACCATACTTAAGTATCAACTAATTAATCAAAACCTGCCTAGCCTTTTCCCAGTCATACAGCTTCAAGTCAAATCGGATGAAGCGGAATACCAGTGTTTTACAAGGAGCGCCTGCCTATTCGATCTACACAACTCAATTACTAATTACGGTTCTGTATGGTGTCGGACGTAAAAGAATAGCACCATCCAATCACTTCCCGTGGGTGTCGTAAGAGGCGACTAAGGGACTCACCAGAGAATGGGCAGCAGCATTCTCTGTGCATTGCAACAGCTACACTGCGTTCGCCAACCCGCCTGCCAAGCGTGGCGATTGTGGCAACTCTTTGGGAGAGGCCTATGTCCAGCAGAGAACATCTTTCGGCTGATATGATGATGACGATAATGACTCAATTAATTTGTTAACATGAGGGATACAGCAAGCTAGAACTGTAACGCTAGGTCCAATAAAGCTCAAAGCCACATCACTGTGGTATGATTTAGTTACTTAATCGATTGTCATTTAATTCAGGTTTTCGACTACCTGTACCAACCGTGAAAAATCTGGAATCTAGCCTAGTCTTTTCGCAACTATATTGGGGTTGGCTTACAGTTTAACCATGATGCAGCTGAGTACCAGTTTTTACTTGGAGCGACCCTCTACAACCCAGTAGCTGGGTAACACTGGCCTCATCTAGCGTCAAATGACAAAAAAAAATGTTTTTTTAAACTTAGCTTTTATTAACAATTAATAAAAGCTTGTTTAAAAAAACATTAAAAGCGTGTTTTAGTATTTTGACGGCAAGATAAATAAAAATGGTGTAACGCACTTTTATTTAAAAAAAAATGTTAGGAGTTCTTATTTTTATTTCCAGTGTAAGTATATAATTAGTTAAGTATTTATTAAAACACTTACAAAATATACATAATTTATCACAATACCGTAGGCAAGTTTTGGTTCCTGACTAGCCGTAACGACTGTCAAAGATCTACAAAGGCACTGATTTAAAGCGGCAGTTGTATATTGTAAAATTGGTAAGTTAAAAATTATAAAATGCATATTTATGAACAAGTTCAGCAATCAAAACTGAGCAGGAAACTAAACAGAAATAATTCGTAAAAAATATTTAAATTGCCAGAAATATGACTGAACCGGCAAAAATATGACTGAATGGGCAGAAATATAACCGAGTGGGCAGAATATATATAGACTGAATATGACTGAATGGGCAGAATAAATATAGACTGAATATGACTGAATGAGTAGAAATATGACTGAATTGTCAGAAATATGACTGAACCGGCAAAAATATGACTAAATCGGCAGAAATATGACTGAATGGGCAGAATATATATAGACTGAATATGACTGAATGAGTAGAAATATGACTGAATTGTCAGAAATATGACTGAACCGGCAAAAATATGACTAAATGGGCAGAAATATGACTGAATGGGCAGAATATATATATAGACTGAATATGACTGAATGGGTAGAAATATGACTGAATTCTCAGAAATATGACTGAACCGGCAAAAATATGACTAAATGGGCAGAAATATGACTGAATGGGCAGAATATATATAGACTGAATATGACCGAATGGGTAGAAATATGACTGAATGGGCAGAAATGTGACTGAACCGCCAAAAACATGAGTAAATAGACAGAAATATGACTCTGTGCAAACAGTGTGCAGGAATATGATTGAATAGGCAGTTATTAGTGGTCAGTTAACAAATCAGAATTAGTCGGAACGAAATCTCAATTCAAACAACAAACAATTTCAACATTATTTTTATTACTGTTCATGTTTTACTGCTGTACTAATTTACCAACCACTAGACAATAAAAAAACTGCTCATTTATTTTTTTAAACTGGTCATAGTAACATCCCTAGTGTTTTCATAACAGTTGTATAAATGATTACTCATCAAGAAATGTCACCCGGGACTAACATGCTATAGTAGGCGCCAGATAATCGTGGAATAACGGTCATTGACCCACCTACAATTATTGACATTTTTAATTTGAAAAACGGAATTAATGACACAAAGCTGTCCCGAATCATCATCTCTCGTGATCCTTAACATTGTCTAATAATGAAAAACGATTCATATTTAATTGTTCAGGTACCTATGAAAAGTTATTAGGGAAAGGTCAATGTACTTTATTCCACATTTATCTGGCGCCTACTATAGCCGAGGCAAGAAGGAATCTCTGCATGTAATCAAGAACGACCTCAGGAAGCGTCTTTTAACCTTGAAGATCAGGCTTGCGGCTGCTTGACGTTTCCACGAGCACCTATTGAAGATCTACGAGAGGAGGAAAACTGTGTAAGGCTGCGTTTCCACTAGAGATGTGCGAGAATTGCTTTATTTACCAAGGCGCTGAGGCTAGGTAAATGAAGCGATTCTATTGGTTCCTACAAACACATCCCTCGCTACGCATCCTCGCACATCTTTGGTGGAAACTCATCCTAACTGTTCTGTGTTATTTACTGTACTTTTATTAAATCTCGCTCGTTTAACCATTCCTCAGCCTTAATTCTATTTCTATATTACTACGAAACAGTAGATACGTTTCACTCGAGTCTCATGAATAGCTTAAACTTCATTTATATCAATTAAGCGTGCAGCAAGATAAGAGCGGCTTTTGTCTCCGAGTATATCTTATGATATATCTTTGTTTATAGAATATTCTCGTATTCTCGTGGCACAAAATATGGGCCATGATTATACTTCTGATTATTTTTAATGTGAGGGATGTTTCGTTCAACTTCTAATAGGGTAGAATTTTTTTTTCACGTAAATAAAAAATTAAGACGATACAGTGCGTCACGTCGTTGCTAAAAATTGTACCATCATAGTGTCGCCACGCGTGTTTTCAACACACTGTTCTTTCTAAAAGTGGACGTTTATATCCCAGCAAAGAGAATGGGTAAGTACATAGTCACGATTTTTTTTTTTAGGTATGGGAATTCATCAAATGACTTCTTATGCTCTGGGTGGAGCGGAAGGGCGTGTCAGACTCTTACTGACTAAAACCCATCCGTGTTCATTCTAAAGTCCTTTGCGTTCCAGGGCCGCGGTAACTTTTTCGAACAAATTCTGCAACATATAGTCACGATTGGATCCGAAATATGAAAATACACCTACTCATATTTGGCAAACATTTCACGACCATGCCATTTTTCCCAAGCAAAATTTAATAACTAGGCGCAAACCACACAAACAGTTAAACACACCACAACTCAAAACTAACCAGCTTAACAACACATTCATACACAAAAGCTCTTGAATCAAGTTAAAGCGTCCCTTCTCGGAAGCGACGAAACCTATTCCCTTCAAAATTACCGAGAAAAACACACAACCCACCACTCAGGTAAGTCACCTCCGTTTCCTCAAAGGTACCTTCTTTCTGAGAACATTATCAATTATTGAACATCTAACATTTATTGTAAGCAAACAGTGAAAAGCTTTTACCTCGCCGATCGTATTTCGGGACTCAGTTAAATTAAACTCTGCTCAGTTTTGGAAGCCCGTTTTTTTGAAACAACATAAATATAGCCTCAAGCTAATTGGTATATTTACGGTGGACTGGGATTTCGTTTTAGTTAATATTACTGGGGTATTAGAGATAAGGCGGGTGTAACAGGAGACAATGTTTTGGTGAGAGAAAATTTAAACATACCTACAATTGTACATGTAGCATTTCGTGGAGTAAGTTAAAGAAAGAAATAGTTATTTTTGATACTAGTGCGACCACAATATAGGTGCTTGGGAAAGGCAAGGCTAATTATGAAGATGAGATTTCCGCATCTTTGTGTGTAGTTCCTTATGGCTTGAATGTTGGTGCATGTATTCTGTTCTAAGCTTGAGGTTCAGGGTTCGATTCCAAGGTAAGGCTATTAGAAAGAATCATTGGGTATTTCTATAGTGTCCCTCGTAGCACCCTGTGTTCCAGATTTATGGTATTTTTTGTAAATCATAGGAATAAACGTAACTGGTAGAACGTACAAATTTGTATGTAGTTATATACATATTTTGTGATCCTGAGGTCTCCCCAAACGTCGTCACTTCGATCACTCCTGTGCATCTCGCATTCAAAGTATTCCCTGAACCTTCAGTGGAAAACAAGTCTATATACTAAATGTTACGCTGGCGTATTTCCTTTAACACTGAGAATATCAGCACACGCCATTATCGTAAACGAGTTCAAACAGAACAGCAGTTTCACAAAACAAACACAGTATAAGCTTTCCTTATGAGTAGGATTATGAACAACTAAGTCTAAAGGACAGTTACACTAGCTGGGAAATAATCCCGCTGAACTAATACCCGCTATAACGGAGCTTACGCACTGGCTGTAGGAAGCGCATGGTGTGCTGTGGCCGTATGGTTCTAACGCAAAAATTAGTGAGACAGCCTCTTTTATCTTTCTGCTTGCCTAGTAACTTGGGTAATACCTCTTCTAGGATCGGTAGCCTCTTGGGTTGAAACTGTTCTGCTGATTAACTGCATTTTCGTTTTAATCCATACTATTATAATTAAAATAAATAAAAATACTTTAATTCAGACCTTGATCCATATTATGTTAGTATTATACAAACATATGCTATGTTAGTACAAAAATATTAAAAGTTTTTTTTTATTCAGATATCTATTGCACTCACCTGACGCACCGGATACATGCACTCAATGCGCCATGATGGTGTGCAACATGGCTTATCACTAATGACTCCCAGAATGCCGTTGACGCTCCCACGCACTCTGCGCATCATGGACGCAATCCTTTTTCGCAGTATGGTGTTGAAACCATCAGTATGTGCTTCGGCAAACATTCCTGACGCACTGCAGTAACGTGGAAGCCCCAACAACATCCTGAAGGCATTATTATACTGAACCCGGAGGGCACTGTATGCCCTTTGCGTATATTGAACCCACAGAGTACACGTGTACAACGATTGGCAAAAAGCCTTAAAAGAGTTATAATTAAGCTCAAGAGGTTGTTTGTTTGTTCGAACGCGCTAATCTCTTGAACCACCAGTCGGATTTGGAAAATTCTTTTTGTAAATGAAAGCCACATTCATGAGGAATGTTATAAGCTATACGGGAATAGGAAATTCCTACAGGAACGGGTAAAAACGGAATATGCGCGTATGAAATCGGGGGCTAAAGCTAGTAACTACGCCAGAACTAACTACAATAATAATAATATAATAATAATATGCTAAAAAAGTATTTAGCAGTCTTTATTATAACTTGCACCTGAACTTTTATACATACTACCTGATGTTGTACTTAGATTTAAGATATTTATTTTGTTGAATTATAATAATTGTAATATTCTTTAGAGAAATGAAATTCTTAAAACCGAATACAAGGAAAATTTTGTGTTTGCGAATCTGTTATACGTCGAGAAATATTCTTTTGACTTACTGCAAAGAGCTGCTTCTAACTTAGCTCCAAACTCCCTTCTTGGCAGTATAACGAGCTCATGCTAAAACAATAATATTTGAAACTAGCTTGTGCCCGCGACTTTATACGCGTATATCAAGTTCTCGTATTTTTTTAAGATCCCCGTATAGCCTTCCTCATAAATGTGACTATTATTAACAAAAAGAATATTCCAAATCTGACTGGTAGTTCTAGAGATGAGCACGTTCAAACAAACAAACTCTACAGCTTTTATGTATTAAGTATAGATTAGAATAGATTTACATTTTCCCAACGAATGGAAACATTGGTTTAACTACGAGGAAAACGTTCTAAACGACCCAATCACAGCTGAAAATATTTAATTATGATCAGTGGCGTAGCAAGGGGGATTGTCATGCCATGTCTGGGTCGTCCTGGTAACAAACATAACTTTTCCCATCATCACTTACCTGCGACGGGGGATTGAGCGCTGATGTCTGAAATACAGATATTTTATATCTAGTTCAGACACAGATGTCCAATATCTGAACTTGGAATTAAGTGTATTCTAGTGTATCACCATGTTATTTAAATGTCTGTATGTTTTATAACAAATAAATAATAATAATGATTATTAATGAAATATCTTCACTCAGAAGCTAAAGTTTCTATGCATAAGTATACAAATATTATATAATGAGTAGCACTTTGCTTGATTCAAGAGTGGATACTATTTTAAAATTCGCTTTCATACGTGCTTCGAAACACGTAACAAATTTTCTCCTTACCTTAAAAAGAGTAAGACATGCATAGCAAGCTGTCTTAGAATAAACTATGTATTTATTTACATAATTTAAGTGTGGACCTGATTTGAATGCCATGCATCTTAATGGTAGTTCTTATCGTAATGAGACCGATCCTGCAAATTTTGTAAAAAAATACTGGTATAATGATTTAATTAATTTAAAACGAAAACAATATTAACAATAAATAATAACTAAAATTAACAAATACACTACATATAAATACAACAAACTAAAATAAAGCATAAAAATATTCGTCCTCAACGCTGTCAGCTGGTAATGTGCCCAAGAGACTGGTGGCATTGCCACGTTGTTTGGCAATGCATAGCCTCTGGCCAAAGTAAAAGCCAGCTCTTGGGTCACGGGAAGTGTCAACCAGCCGTTTCGAAATTTCTTTGAAAAGGCTGTGAGCACAAGGGCCCCACGGCCCGAGGGTCTCAACCTCAACCGTCTCGAAAATAATATTAATATAAGAATATTTACACTACTTGAGGTTTTCCGCAGTCGCAGCGGCAACACCAGCACAACACGATGAACTAGGAACATAAATGGCGCAAGAATATCGACGCAGGTTGTGTCCCATACTAAAGGCCTACCCATTTTCCATGGAAACAAAGACGTACCGTCCGGTCTTTTGCCATCATCACGTGTCAAGCCCGGTCCATTTTGTCTATAAGCCTGCTCACTGTGTAAGGGAGTGATCTATGTATTTTCCTGAAAAAAAAACTATTTGTTCAGTCAGTTAAATAATTTTTCAAAAAAAAAAAAAATATAAGTCGAAACAGTGCATTGTCGCGTGTCGTCACGTCTTGGTACACTTTTTACACACAAGTACCTATACCCTCCTCTACTCCTTATCTTTGATGCGTTTTATATTCGTAATTTTTAATTGATTTCATAAAATGAAAATACGTACCCAATATTTTTCGGTAATCTAACTGACGAATAGAATCATATTTTTTTAATCGCTTGTAACGTCACTTTCCAGTAAAAAATGTACTGGTACACTTTTTGGTCACTACGTCACACGAGTTGCACGCAACGCACTGTATCGTCTTCATTTTTTTGTTTACGTGACAAAAGAAAAAATACCTATCCAATATTTTTTTGGAAATCTATCAATCAAATCTATCTATAAATTCAATTTTTTTATTCAAATACCCCATTATACAAGAGAAGTGATATACACCCTGCATTAAAACAATTACCGGCAGTTCCTCACATTTTACCATCAAATTAATACCCCACACGAAAACAGACGCGTATTTCAAAACCCCTTTCATGAAATATGACGTCAGATCTGAGTCGATAGCATTCCCCATTCAGGCTATATTGACGCTCAGTTGATTCTGTTTTCACCCGCTGAATCATTTCGTACACAGTTTTTTATGTCGATTCAGTGAACGGGTTAATCTTGTTTCATAAATTCATTGTTAGCGAACGGTTAGGTGGTCGGGGGTTTTGGTGCGTGTTCAATTTGGGAGGATCGCCTAAATTGTTAGTTCATGGAACTTTATGGTTTTACGCTGATACTGGTATTTGGCACGTAATTTAGGCAGGGTGACAAATACACCTTATTTTTTTTTTTTTTACTTTTTTAAAACCTAATTTATTTATATATTTTAATTACTACACAAAAACACTTTTTCAGAAAAGGCGAATAAGTGATTTCCCTGTTTACTGCAGAAATATTTTTCTATATTATATATATTTATGCTTTTATGCAGCTAGAAGAAAGATATTGAAGGAATCTTGTATTTCAATCATGTTTTGGGGCTGAAAATCGGATTTTTGTTCTTATTTCCCTAATTGTTTTATTATTTTGAGCTGAACTCGTGTTGGTGAATTAGTCATCTAGCGTCGAGTACTGAAGATTTTTTAAAATCTGTTTTATTGGTCGGTAGGTATTGAGATAAAGAATTCGATGGTGTGAATAATTAAAAAATCTCAATGTTTAAGTTAGCTCCCTTTAGATATAGGTGTGCGATATGTACAGCCGGTCGATTCTATAGATAAGATATAGATAAGATAGGTGAGCTGTCAATCCATACAATCAAGGTGGAATGACAGCTCACTTCGTGATCACGTGTCATTTTGATTATATGGATTGACAGCTCACCTCGTGATCACTTCACCCAAGCCTTAACTTCGACGTGTTTATAGAATCGACCGGCAGCAGTGCGATTCTGTAAACATGTCGAAGTGAAGGTGAAGTGATCACGAAGTGAGCTATCAATCCATGTAATCAAGATGGAATGACAGTTCACTTCACGCTCACTCTACCTAAGTTGACTGCATGTTGACAGAATAGACCCGCTAGTGAGTTTCTTGGGTTCCATTAGCGGGTCGAGCAAAGTATTAATGGGGATTTTGTATCTAGAATTTATAGTCTCGATTTGTACCCGTTTGTTGGCTCACCCTCTATTACTCGTATTAAATGGTAAAACTTCAACACAACTGGTAAAATGTGGATACTCTCTTTCTTACCAAATAGCTTAATCAAGATGTAGGAAAATTGACTGAGGTGTCTTCGACAGATTGTGATGGAGTTGCGAATGCGAACGTTGCTTCAAAAATAGTAGAATCGTG
Organism: Mamestra brassicae; assembly: GCA_905163435.1. Classification (NCBI taxonomy): domain Eukaryota; kingdom Metazoa; phylum Arthropoda; class Insecta; order Lepidoptera; family Noctuidae; genus Mamestra; species Mamestra brassicae. Next base: position 17,997,205 of record LR990997.1, on the reverse strand, counting down.
AAAATCTTCCGTGGAAACTCTGGAGTAGTGAGCGCGTGAGGGGTTCACAGATTTGACCTCAATAGTGTTACATATACGGCCTTGATGCAACAAGGCATTCCACCATATCAGCCAACCTTTGAGAATTTTTTTTTTAGAAAATAATAAAACCGACTTCCAAATAAAAACACTACAAAGTATAAAACAAAATAATTTCGGCGTTTTTGGTTGTTTTTTCGTTTGTTGACACCGACTTCCGAAATTGAAGTTATTTTATACCTTGCACTACAAGGTATAAAATAACTTCAATTTCGGAAGTCGGTTTTATTTTTATAACAAACACACACAAAAAAAACAACGTACAGTCGAATTGAGAACCTCCTCCTTTTTTGAAGTCAGTTAAAAATTGTAAATCAGAATAAGTATAAGGTAGTGACGGCCTCCTGTAAGGAGATTGTGGCACTGGAAGCAATGCATGCCCAGCAAATCTGAAACATAGGTTTACTTAGTAGTAGACAGATGGTTGGTTGGTTGGTGATTGGTGGAAGATTGGTAGTCGACAGCTTACTCAAAAAAAAAACGGGTTACACTCCGGGAGTGCCGGCTGAAGTGAAAACTTGAATATTAACGTTGTGCATTTTTGATATTTCGGAATGGTTAGGGAATAATTTCGCACGAATTGCATATGCATGCATTGAGGCATATATTTTCACCGCGCGGTAGAAAGAGAGGGGGATATTACTTCCTCTCCTACGCCGCACGGGCGGTCTACTCTCCCTCCATCTTACGAATTTTCGATCAGGTCACGTGTCCTGACGCGAGTTTAACATTTTTTACCCATCCCAAAAAGTGCACAACGCCGCTAAAGAAGTTTGTACTTCAAAAAGAGAAGACATAACCGTTAGGTATATTGCATTCAGAGGACGTTACCGTTTTAATTTTCCTAAAACTAACATTTCGACAGTTTCCGGAAAATCCGAAAATCCATTATCAGTCACCATTTTACATTTTTCAGAGCCTCGCGTAATATATTCAAAAACAAGCGCCCGCAACAAAGCACTAAAAATACAGACGTTAATTTATTTATTTAACACGAATATTTTTCCATAGAGTTTCCAACTCAAACATATTTATTACCCAAGAGATACGGACGCGTTGTGCATAGACATTTTCCTCTGATAGTACAAACAAACACGTAGGAGAATGGTCTGATGCTCATCTCCGGCTGTGAAGTGAATAAGATCCAAAAGTGTGTGAGAGAGACAAAGCGATCTTACTGCCATTGATTATCTTTTTCTAGGATGCTCGTTGGTGCTGTAGATATCCTTTTTACAGGTATAGGAACGTAATGGCATATCTTAAAGTCATAAATGTCAAGCTATAGGCGGATTTAATATTTATTTATTATTTATTTATTATATACTTAATTGTACACCGAGAATAACATAAAAAGAAAATTACAAACTAAAACACATGTACAATGGGCGGCCTTATCGCATTCCGCGATCTCTTCCAGGCAACCTGGAATGGACAGTAATTACCTGGACATAAAATGGGGCTGTCATCGGCGCAACTTCTTTAATACTTTAATTATAATATATACACAGATAAATACATATTATTTTGTATGATTATTTCTATTAATAGGATTACCCTGTGTCTACTCGCAAATAAGCCTTTTATGGTATCCGGTAATAGTCAACATCACAGGCTTGCAATGTCACCTTCATCACTACGACATCCAGAAAAGAGACATATTCGCCATACAGTAGCTTTGTCTCTTTCTATAGAGTAAGCCAACCTAGTGACAGTAATGTTCAGTCCATTCCTCCGTGTCTATGAGTACAATAAATCATATTTTTTATACAAACAAGTTACGTTACAGATTAAATGCGGTGCCTCGTAAATTACTCGAATGTAGATTTCTGACGGTTGAATATTTTAAGCTTTGTTAACATAAGGGGAGTGAAAGGGTATTTATGTGCTTAGAGGGATTTGTGATAATTCTAGGTAGGACTTAAATCTTTCGTTATGATTAAACTGGGTTACACGTCTGTCCAAAGAAAACTACGACTTGGAATAGACTTCTTCAACTTCCCGGCTGCCTAACTGTTTTCTTTTTGACTATAAAATATATACGAGTTAATAGATTCACCAAAATAAATATTTTGAGGTGTAATTAAGTATTGATTGAAAAGTGCGCAATAATTAAAAACTACTAAATACTCGTATCAATCAATCAATCCTAATATTTAAAAAATTTTACGCTTTCACGGCTAAATTGCTGAACCAATTGTGATGAAATTTGCTACACAGATGGATGGGACTCTGGAGACGGTTACAAGCTTTTACTTCTACACGGGCGAAGCCGTGGCAAAAGCCGTATGTCTTTATTTTCCAAGTAAAAGAAATATCAGATCCTAAATTTTCCTTGTCCCAATTTCCTCGACCAAACAAAGAAAACTGACAAAATGTCCGATATCATGACGTCGTACAACACAACTCCTAACTAACTACACCGTTTCCAAGGTTACCAACTTTCTTCGCTAATTGCCTTCGGAAAAAACTACAGATCCCCATCCCCATTAATTGTCCCAGCATTGTTTGTCCAAAGATTTCAGCAAAGTGCAATCTTTCTGTTTTTCGACTTCTTTATATCTTGCAAGATAAATTACGGGCTTCCGCTGTACAAAATAGGTAGGTTCAGAAGGTTGGCTTAAAACATAATCGAACATGCATACGACGTACACCTAGACTGGCCTGCTTATTCTACAGGTCTATTCTGTTAACATCTCACCGTGTAAACTGGGGTGGAATGAGCATGACATGAACTGATATTCCACCTTGATTTGGAAGGATTGACAGCTAGCACACTACATGTTCACTTTACCTGAGTTTTCACAGTGTCATTTTTACAGAAATGCGTTAACAGCTCTACATACAGCGAGTGCTAGTGCTAATTCTTACAAAAATAAGAGACTACAGTAAAATCCGCTTATAATGACGTTGAAGTGAAGTGAAAAACACGTCGTAATAAGCGAACGTCAAACAAAGCATAGTCTTAAGCTAACTACACAACTTCCTAATTTTTGTGTGAAATTTAGTGTAATAGAGTGAAACTATTCAAATTGCACAAAATATCGTCCCAGGGAAAGGGGTGGGAATTATCACGAAAACCAGTAAAGGTGTTAGGAATCATGTAACTCGCTATAACTGAACATAATTCCTACAAAATTTGGTCATAATAAGCGACACGTTCATAAACGAAGTCATTCTATCCGAGCTTTTTATAAAGAATTTTATGTGAAAACCAAACTTCGCACTGTATTTACTTCATTGTAAACGGTTGGTCAATATGACCGGAGTCATAATAAACGGTTTTCTCTGTATCTATAAAATAAATTGACTTTGTTTGATATGTCAATATGTAAATCATTATTTGAAAAATGTAACTATGGAGTTTCTTGTCCGTTCTTCTCCATAAGAATCTATCTTTCCGAATGGACAGCTATAAATGATAACGTTCACAAGTGCCGTTTAATGGCCTAATTGAAATAAACGTTTTGACTTTGACTTTTGACTTTGACTTTATGAATAAAGTCAAAACAAAAGCATCTGCCTACCTTTTGTTAACCTTGCCCCATAGAACTGCTGTATTCTGTGGAAGTTCCAAATTTGCTTACCCCAACGGTTTCGTGCTATAACAACGGATGTACTTTAAGTTTAAAATTCAAGCAACATCTACTACACATGCAAAATATGAAAGTGAAATTTTGTATTATTTTAATAATTATTCTACTATTTTCTCTATTGACGTTATTTTACATTTTGCATTTCTCATTTTGATATTTACATATTTATATGTTTGACAATTAATATTAATACTTTATTCCACGAATGTAGTTATGTGATCTATTTTAATTTTAATGACCTGTATGAATGTTTGTACGCCTTTGGGTTTAACATAGCGCGCTTGTAACTTTTTTTTATCAACCATTTATTGTACCTGGCAATAAATGGTTGATAAAAAAAAATATTGTTAACAAATGAATAAATGAAGACCAAATAAAACCAACACATGAACTTACCCAGTTCGTATTGATGCAGATTGCAGACGAAGTTCGTATTGATGGCTTCAGTTCCATGTCCTCAGCAGCAAGTTAGCAGCATAACTCTTTCTCGACCAGCACAACACACCACTACACTTCACAGCCCGTAATTATTCAATAACAGCACCACTTCTGATCAATCTTGTCGATATACCTTAATGATATTTTAGATGCTAAAATCTTTATGGCCTTTGTTCTATTTTATTTACATAGTTTTTACACTATTTTTGCATTTTATCAGCCAACCATAGCTTTCCACTCCACTTTCGCCCACGCGTTCCATTGTTAGTCCATGATATCGACAAATGATTTTAGAGCACGGGCATCGGTTGATGGTTATTGGAGTTTACTCCTATAGAAACGATTTTCAAATTTAGCCCATCATCATCTTCCTGCCCTTATCCCATGTTACTTGCGGTCGGCGCAACACGTTTTTTTCTTCCATTCTGTCCTGTCAACCGTCACGCTATCACTAACTCCCTTTTCTTTCATATCACTACTAATACAATCCATCCATCTTTTCTTTGGCCTCCCTCTCCCTGTCCATCCATCCCATTTATATTCATAACTCTTTTAGTTACGTGCATTTCATCCCTCCTCTTCACATGACCATACCAAGATAAGCGGTTCCCTTTCAATCTTTCCGTCATTGGCGCCACTTTTAAGCTACCTCTAATGAAATCATTCCTCACTTTATCCATTCTCGATACTCCACACATCCATCTCAACATTCTCATCTAAAAAACAAAAAAAAAATTGCCCGCGATATGAAAATTTTATGAGGAGTAAAATCAAGCGTTAACTAAAAGTGAGGCGTTACGTTCCTTTGCGCAACGTACTTTGCGAACCTTTCACTTCGAGATTATATATGTGTGTATTTACAAAATATACTCAGCTTATTTCAGATGCTTTCATTTACCCTCTTTTTACATAATCTACACAATAATAGTTCTCAACAATAATAGAGCGGGGAGTGGTTAAGCGATTGACTGCTGCGCTGCGTGTCGCGGGTTCGATTCCCCCACGGAACAATTATTTGTATGGCCTACAGATAGTTGTTCCGGGTCTGGCTGTTTGTATATGTGACTTTGTATGTTTGTAAACGCACCTACGATACAGGAGAAATTCCTAGTGTGGGGCAACGTTTTTTTTAAAAAAATGAAAATGAATGAATGAAATGAAGGAGTAAACTCCAGTCGTGCGTCAGAGCTGATGTAGCGGCATCAATGCCACCACAAAAAAACTAAGAAGCGAATTTTTTACGGCAACAAAAAGAACCGCAACGCCATCTACGACCAACTAACAATGAAATCCTGCATCGCGCAAGCAAAGTTCTCCGTGCGATTTAAACATATACAACAGTCCTATCAGGCAGTTGCACACCGGACACAATAACCGTCTGGTTGGAGGATCCTCCCATTTTCAACGGAGGCATGCGGCACTTTTCTCTCTGTACCGCATACCTCTATACTGACACACACACTGTTTTTATTTTCTGTAATATTTTTATTTTATTTTATATTTATAAACATTGAACATACATAAATTCACGCTTGTTTTGTTTATTCCACTTCTTATTGAATACAACAAGAAGCGTTTTCAGTCGCAATTTGTCATAAATGTATGGGAAGATGCGAATGCGAACGTGGTTAATTAAATTGTGCGTAAAAGTGCAAGTCATGCGCATGCGCCTGTTCTCGGTCATTGTATGAACCCAACCTTCTGCACCTATCTATTCTGTGTGTGTGGTAAGGAAACAATACAAAGAAAAACTCGTTCAAGTTTAAAACTGTTCTGATTTATTTTCGGGACTGCATTCAGAGTGTCGGATTTAAAACGAATAGGAACGGGTAGTGTCGGGATTTCGGCATGCAAAATTGTGTGTTAGAGGCTTTTGGTTTTAAACTGTTGTTTTAGTTGTTGGTAATCTTACTGCTGATTACTGGTTAGCGTGTTAGTTTTGTTAACATTCCTACGTTGTAAATTTATTTATTTATTGAGCAACACCAACTAATTATTTACATAATATATTACGTAAATTGTACATTGTTCTTTGCTCTGTGTAAATATGTCACTTACAGATGTAACACCGTGTACACTTTTGACAAATTTAAATTAAATAACTATCTATATCTATAATTAATACTTAACTAACTATATACACTAAAAATAGAAATAAAAACTCCTAACTAAATTAACCCTAAAATATGGCGTCAAAAAATTCATCCGCATCGCTGTCGATTGGAAGTGTACCAAAAAGACTGGCGGCATTGCCACGTTGTATGGCAATGCTTATTCTTTGACCAAGGTAAAAGCCAGCCCTTGGGTCACGTGAAGTGTCAACTAAGTCTCGAGAGATCTTTAAACAAGTTATGTGCACTCGGACCCCAAGACCCGATAGTTTCAACTCCAAACGGCAAATTGGTAGTTTCGAAAATTACGAAACTACCAACAAGTTTCAAATTACATGAAACATAAAATAAATAAATAAAATAAATTTGTTCGTTTAAGCATATTTGACTATAGCTGATGCATAGCGGCATAGCAACCGCAATAACTCCTCCTAAATCGATTGACATTGTTAATTTCAAAAACATAAAAAAGGCAATCGTGGTTTTCAACATTTTTTTTCTTTATTATGCTCGGGTTTGACCACAATCTCACCTTTTTTTAATTTAATATGGGTTTGCTCTTGACTCTAGTCTAGGTCATAGATGACAGAGACAAAGTCGACGACGGAGCGAGCTTACCCAGAAGAAGCGTGTTCACTCTAATTTTGAAGAGATTAGGGTTGTATGCGTTCGGAAACACAGACGCAGGCAGAGAGTTCCACTCCTTTGCTGTGCGCATTATAAAAAAACCTGATGGAAAGCCACGATGTGGTTGACGATGGAACACGCTTGCCTAGAATTAACCCGGTCGATTCTATAAACATGTCGAATTGAAGGCTCGGGTGAAGTGATCACGAGGTGAGCTGTCAATTCATATTCAATCAAAATGGAATGACAGCTCACTTCGTGGTCACGTGACATCTTGATTATATGGATTGACAGCTCACCTCGTGATCACTTCACCCAAGCCTTCACTTCGACATGTTTACAGAATTGACCGACTGTTCACTCTTAACTTAAAGACCCCCATGCTGTAGCAGGGAATTGCCCTTCTTAGTTTTATTTATTAAAACGATGTGTAGTTTGTGGATCAGATTTCTACAAAGGGTTATTAGGGAACAGACAATAACCAGTACTGTTATGCCAAAACAAAACAATAGTTTCATTGTTTGTTTTGTTGTCATTGACAATCAGTGTCGGACGACATGCCATAGACAATACAGATAATGTGTTCAGTCTATGGTGTGAATACGGAGATGGAATAGCTAGGATTAATGGCTGTCCTTGACATGGCTTGGCTGTTTAAAGTTTTTCAACAAACAGTTTTACACATCTTGAAAATTTCTCAGCACCCTGAGGTCAGTGGTGCTTGTCGAAGGCTGAAAACTTGAACTTGAAGATGGCTCTACAGTGGTCGTTGCATCAGTGGTTGTCGATGACGGTTCAACTTTGGACAGCGTACGAAAGGCCGAAACCAGTCGCAGAGAACCATTAAATATGTTTTATCAAAATAAGGCACCAATCCACGAATATCCTTGTATGCACTATGAAAGTATTTCCAAGGACAAGCTTGGGTTGGTGCAGAACGATTGCAGGATTTTCGAGAGCAAACAAAGAAATTAGGTGATGGGTTTGGTTGGCTGAAGTTGATTGGTTAACTACAACTATGGAAGTGCTGTGGCTGCTGCCTGGACAGTGTAGGTAATTGAAATAAATGGTTAAAATGGCAAGGGGTCACTTGCACATAATACTTGTGAATACTGTAGCCGAATTCGGCGTACGATACACTCGTATATTACAGAAATAAGTCGATTTCGGGTGACTGGCGAGCATGTGCTCTATGGCTTCTAAAGCCTATTTTCGCCGTGAAAATAAGTGCTTAATGCGGACACATAGCGACATGATTAACATCATTACCAGCTATTATTTTGTGCGTCTATTAAGCCAGAATATACAGTTTTACTTTATTACATTCTTTGTGCTTTATCTCACATAATATTTACGTCTGCCATCGCCCGCATCGTTAATTGACTGTTTATTTCATTTTTATAAAGGTGAGTACTGACCGGTTTACGGGGCGTAATATAACATGTTACAAAGCGGGCATTCGGGCAATCAGTACGTGGAAACGAGCACGAACATGATCGATATGTGTGTTAACACCGTTGTAACACCGGTCAGTGGCCAACGTAAGATATCCTTCACGTGTAACTAGAATGGTCCACTGTGTAAACAGTACGTCGCCAGTCATCACAGTTTCAGCAGCAGGTGCTATTAGTTTCGTCTGAACTCCTGATGATATACTATCTCTTGCAAATTGTTTGGCGTCATTTTCAATTAAAAGTTTCTGACGAGGGTTACATTGTGTGCGAACGAGTAACTACTTTGATTTGTACGTTATTGTCGAAATAATACGATTTAGAATATACGTATCGCATTTAGGTAGAAACGTTCAGAATTATCGTTCAAAATTTACCGTTGTACAAATTCTATCACACGAAAATGGAAGTTTGGTGGGTGGTGGAAACCAAGTCTTATAACAATGGCGCCAACATGTATAATCAGCTGGAAACCTGGAAATAATATTATTACAGTAACGTAACTTACAGATAGATTGGCGGTTTCTGTAAGTATTATTTTATACCTTTCTGTATTGGCACCGATAATTTATGCAGCCACCGTGAAAGGCCTGCCACAAGATGGACCGATTACCTACACGTACGTCGGCCACCGCGGTGTCAACCCACTGGTTGCGAGACTTGGGGGACTCTGTGTCCTATGTCCAGCAGAGGACGTCTTTCGGCCGATATGATGACGATGAACAGCCATACATTATTTATTAAATTCTTAATTGTACACCGAGAAAAAATAATAACAACGACAAATAATTACTTTCTACAGCCAGCCAGATTGTATTACGTCATTGCTCCTTTATGAATTCTAATCCAGAGACTGTGTTTTCTGATAGTTACAACCTGAGGAGTGTTTAAGTCAAGAGCGTAAAGGCAAGTCTCCTCCGTCGACGACCATATCATCGCCATACCATCAGGGGACTTGCGGCCGGTTTTAATAACATATGGAGGGTATGCGGTACAGAGAGTAAAAGTCCCGCACACCTTCACTGATAAATGGGAGGATCCTCCTGCCAGACGGTTGTTGTGTCTGGTGGGCAACTGCCCATTAGTTGATATTCGGACTGTTGTATGTGTTCAAATTGCACGGAGAACTTTGCTTGCGCGATGCAGGATTTCGTTGTCAGTTCGTCGTAGAAGGCGCTGCGGTTCTTTTTGCTATCGTACAAATTTCGTTTCTTAGTTTTTCATGTGGCGGCCTTGATGCCGCTACAAACGTATCTACCTTTAATCAACCAATTAGCTACCAACAGTAACTGAAATGTCATTGTTGGTAAGTTGGTAGCTAATTAGACAGTTGGTCAAAGGCGGGCAATCAATAAAAAAATCTTCATAATATTTTGCACCAGCTTAGACGTGCAAAACCAAAATCTAAAACCCAATTTAACACTCCACTCACGTAATCACAGAATCTAGTCTAAACCTTTACAAAAGAGAGCCGGTAACACGGTTATACGTCAGTGGTCGTACGTGTCAATAAGAGGGTAGTTCTGCTTTTTATTCGGAGCCCGTATTGTCCATTGTACGACAAAGGTTCAGCCGGCCCTTTTGATCCTTTCTAGCCTAGCTGAACTCGCCATCTGCATAGTCTCAGGGTGACGAGGAAATATGTGGGTGTATTAGGGTTAGGACACGAACTACTGAAATATTAAAGTTAGGTTCAGTACACAAAGTTTTTTTTTTACCGATGGGAAATCATCAAATGACTCCTGCCGATCTGGGTGGAGCGGAAGGGATTTCAGACTCTTACTGACTAAAACCTTTCTAAGTTTCTCAAAATGCTCTTTGCGTTTCAGGACCGCGGTGACTCATTGATGCGGTGAACAAATTCCGCAACACTGGCAGGCTCTGGCCCTGGGCCCCCTCTACTATGCTGACATATCTTCGCGTGGAACAGTACACACCTACAACTTTAAAACTACGAAAACGAGTTGTGGTATGGTTAGGCTGTGCTAGCAATGAGGGTTTCCTTAAATGATGAGCACCCGGTGGCGGCACTGACACGTAAGGTCCAACCACCTGTCGAAACGAGAAGCTAGAAATGCAATTTTTCTAACATTTGTTAAATTCACATCAAAGTCACTCACAAGTTCTGGACACAGAACACGGATGGGTTTTAGTCAGTTAGAGTACCTGTGTCCGCTCTGGGTGGCCAGAGCGGAAGAAGTCATTTGATTTGATTAAAAAAAGCCTTTTCCCAAGTACTGGTACATTGGGGTCGGCTTCCAGTCAAACCGGATTCATCTGAATACCAGTATTTTAAATGGAGGGTCTGCCTTCCAGACCTCCACAACCCATTAACTGGGTAACACGGTACTCCTTGTCAAGACGAGTCAGATTTTCTTGCTTCTGGCTATCCATAACGGCTGCCAAAGATCTACAAATGCCAGCCGGGACCAACGGCTTTACCTTCCAGGCGGAATCTCGGTCTGTCAAGAATGTCACCCATCCACAGAACAACCTCGGCAAGCGTTGCTTAACCTTGACGATCGACCCGTGCGACTGTTATTCTTTTGCCACGAGCTTCTTAGGTTTGCATGGAAACTAAAATCGGGCAGATTTTGTATCGATACAAAAAATAATAAATAGGTACTGTTTCCTTTTCGTGTGTTAAGTAATTAAGGTGAAATTAATAACAGAATGTTACAATAACAGAATCGTTTATTTACAAACATTACTTGGCAAATAACGGACAATGTCCCATTTTCCTCGTTCAAGTTATTTCTGAAAAAACTGTTCAAAAGAACGTGAATCGTTTTGCTCGGTAGGTACATTCTGTTTTCATTTTATTTCAATGGGCAGTGTGCCGTTCAGTCTGGGTGCATTGACTGATTTTTATTTTTTTAAATGATAATAAATAATAAACCTTATCCCATCAACCTGAATCCAGAACAGTTGATACATAGATTTTTGTAAATGTTATTTGACCGAACAACAGTTCAAAAGTGCCTGTAAAATGCTTTAAGTTTATTTTATAATACATAACCGGCCAAGTGCGTATCAGACCACGCACAGTGTAGGGTTCCGAAGTTATCCGCCCCCTAAACCATGTCAGAAAAATAGTAAAATGTACTTAACTATAATTACATTACAAAGTTACAAATGCACTTGATTTTAAGTCATTTTCTATGGAATTATTACGATTTTTTAAATTACTCCGTTCCATTTTTTAAGTTGGTCGACTATTGTGTTCTCGTTAACTTGTAAAGCCTACCTAGGTGTGATGGTTTTCCTTTTAAATTCGTTATAAATGCTAATACCATGATTTTTTTCATGTCTCCGAAAACAACAGTTTAGCTGGAGAGGGAGGGGAGCACTTAACTCTAACAAAAATTAGGAAAATTAGCACCTTCTTCTCCATAAAAAATGGCTTTCGACGAACCTCAATAATTTTAAACGACCTATCCAACGACACCCCACACCATGGGGTAGACGATAAAAAAAATCATCACCACTTTACATGTAGTGGGGCCACCCTAAAAAGATTTGATTTTACCACTTTGTCGGCGTGATTAATATGCATACCTACCCATACTAAATTGCAACCTTATAGCGCTAAGCGTCTCCGAGCTAAACCGCGGACATACATACAGACAGACGGACATGGCAAAACTATAAGGGTTCTTTGTTGACTACGGAACCCTAAAAAGTAGCTTTGCGTTCATTCACTTAAGAATATTTTTTCGTAAACGTTTTCGAATATTTTTTTTCTTTCAAACCCTACTATGAAGTCTTAAAACGACCATGATTTCGCTCTAAGAGAAAGACGGAGCTATACATAGTGAATAGCACCATCCCTTTTGCATCATCGGAATTGGATGGCATTAGCACGTCATAGTAGGTCGGCTGTCTTATTTCCAGCCTTTGTAGTTTCATCACCTGTCTAGCTTGTTCTTAACCAGTATTTATTCAGAATACCTATTATCGTGACCACCATACGCTAGGCACTACTATACCCTTTGGTACCTTGTCTTGGTAGTATATCATTCCCTAAAATATTGTAGGAAACCGAAACAACCGTATTGTCGCCGGATCGCATCGACAGAGAACCGGATAGACAAATGAAGTTCTGATCGAAGTCCCGGCAGTACTGCCGGAAATCGGACGGCCGGTTGATAAATCTTTAGAGCTATTCTCAATTGTTTGACGCTGTGGTGAAGATACAATTTCAAGTGGGAATAACCTCGCGTTTATACACGCGGACTGGTGACAATAAGGTCATGACATCGATTTAAAAATATGACTGCCCTGACGTGTACAAATCCAAGTATAACAATAGAACTTACTTTTAATTTTATTTAATGTTTTAGTTAAAAATGGCAGTTTCGCTGCCGTTGCGGCTGGTGCGGCCCTCAAGCGGCTCCAATACTGTATTATTTAAATACCTTTTCAACACATTTGCTCAAAAAATGCATTTACGAAGCCTGTTTACGAAAGTTAAAAATTACGTACCATACAATGGAACGTGCGGTAAAATAGGTACTGTCATCCAAGTACCTATTTTGCCGCACTCCTCGTTGTATAGCGCCGTGCGTGTCCTTTACGGTTTTTTTTAAATTTCCAAAAAAAAAAACCACCAATGAGTTTCACATTACTAGAATAAAAAAGCTGAATGATCGGACCTACTTGGAAACGCTTTTGCTCAATACGTTTGTCTTACTTTATTACTACAGAGAAAATGAGACAAAAGATGTAGGTAGTTCTTATTTTCACCACGCGCTCGTGGCGCCATTAGTAAATTCGCGCTATTTTCATGGAACGTCAAAGATTATGCGACTTTCCGACTGATATCTTAAAACTAAACGTTTGCTTCATTACCTATTGTAATGTTTTCTTGCAAATGTGTTGTATGACACACGTGCAGAAATTGGTTTTTACAAACTCGTGACTATGATAAGCCTCGACTTCGTCTCGGGCTTACATTCGTCTACTCATTTGTAAAAACCAACTTACCGCACTAGTATCATAAATAACTATGTATATTGGTACAACAGTTGCAAGCCGTTGGGGATCAAAACGCTTAGGATAGGATCGACACTCGTCTCTTTAGACTCGAACGCGATATAGAGGAGTACATCGGCGATAAAATTTTTCGTTTTCGTGTAATGGTCTTGGTTCGGTTAAGCTAGATATCACCTACCTTTTTTATGGATTGGAAACCATCAAATGACTCCTTCCGTGCTGGGCAGAGCGGAAGGGAGCGTCAGACTCTTACTAACTTTAACCCATTCGTGTTCTTCCAAATGCTCTCTGCGTTCCAGGGCCGCGGTGACTCTTTCGAATAAATTCCGCAACCCTGGCAGATATTACCAGTTTAATAGTTATTGATTATGGAAGAAGCCCGCAGGTGTGCCAGACATTATTAAACTTTAAAGTAACGGTACGTCAGCACAAATGATTACAATCAAAGATTGCTCCAAGATTATCTCAACCACTAAATAACCAACCCAGACTTCATCATAAAACTTAAGTGACTCGCCTTATAAAATCACAATTTTCGATCTGTTTCACAAAACGTTCTAAGTGCTTACTTCATTACCATTTCTAGAGAATAATCAGTGGAACGAATGCCGCGGGCGACCGATTGTTCTCATCTAAACCCAAAGTTTTAATAACATGGCTTTGTTAACTTAGATTAGTTATAGGTTACCGTTTACCGCGTGACGAGGCTGCCGTAATTATTTTAATATTAAATTTTGTTATAATTACTTAGAAGGCACGGAGGTGAAGTAGATTTTGGTTGGTAAATATTATTATTATCTCTCCAGTGTAAGTAATTTGTTCTATGTGATGGTTGTTTGTAGAAAGGGATTTTATTAAACTTTAAACTTATTTACTAACTGTCATTTTATACTTGGAAATTCGTTGCTCATAACAAATAATAAAACATTCGTTTTAGGACTGTTTTAAATGACCCTTAATAAGGGCTGACGAGTACATACGGGGAAATCAATTTGGGTGACTATTGGAACATTACAGTGGGTTTAGTGCGAGTTTTTGTTCGTACCCGTTCTTGTTAACGTAAACGTCAATTTGTATTAAAACTATATAAGCGCCGTCTGGTGACAATCATGGAAAACGTAAGTAAACGTTTATGTTGATACGATCGAGTACGTTTAGAAACTCGCTATTCGCGCCACACGTTATGTACGTAACATTTTTCTAACATAATACAACTCAGGGTATTTTGACTTTAAAGTCAAAATACCCTGAGTTGTATTATGTTAGAATGATTCCTATCTCTTTTATACAAACAGTATATTCAATGCGGCGGGCATTGAATGTAGATACTGTTTGCCGCTGAGACGAACCTTTGTTGGAAACGTTTGAAACGCGTCACCAGGTTCAGCGCTCATGGAAATCAACTGCCGGATCTATCACAATCCTGCATTTCACGCCCGCTGCGTATTCCTACCATTTCCCACTAGCCTGCGATCGGTCTCGTCTGAACACTATACTTGCCGAACCGCATCCGCCACGTGGTTAACCGCTATTAGACGTAACTGTGCCTTGTGAACTATTGCGTTAACACAGCTCAGGAGCATTTCTCCAATAGAGAACGAGCTGGAGAAAACCCACCTCTTCAGTCGTAGTATAAGTTCAGTGCAGACTCTTAAGCCTTCAAAATTACAAAATTTAACTAAAAGTATAATACTCGTTTCGCACATAATATTTATTTGAATTGGATACTGTTACATACGAGCTTGGGGTTTGTGACAATAAAAACAGCCGATTAAATGTCCAAAAATTAGACACACTAATAACAACTTTAAACACTAATTATAACACACAACTTCACCACTGATCTCTTTAATCGCACTTGAAGATCGCTTCCGAAGTATTCGCTTGTATCGCAAATCCTATACTGACTCGGTTGCAGGCTATGCGGTTCTTATATAGGTCAATTAATTCCAGAACCTTCTACTGTAGATGTGTCGACTGACCAGATATCAAGAACTGTAGAATGTTCTGGCATAGAAAAGTCTAGAAGGTACTTGACTCTACTAGTTCTGCTAATCGATACTGGATGGCGCTAGTAGTAACTATATCGTTATGTACCCGGCATTAGTTCTGGCGCATAACAATACTATATTCATATTTTTGTATGATATAAATTGTATTTGTCATATAAAATACTACGGAGTTTTTGATATTCAAAATTCACTTACGTTTACGATACTGTTACGTTACTATACGTCATAACATTCAAGCTAGGCCCTCTGTTCACTGTTGGTTATAATGCTTGCCTGCCGCGCTGTCACACGGACTAAGGCCTCGAACGTCCAAGATTTCAAGCATAATTAAACCATAATATATAATAACTAGGTGGTGCATTAGAAAATTTAAACAGGAATTAAAAAGCCTTACAAAACAATTTAAAAATAGCCCCAGGTCAAAAGCCCTCGTCCTAACTTAATTTTCCAAAACCAGACTTCCTGAAAATGATCAATGAGTCCTTTGACCACCAAATGAAGCAGAAAAAGTCATCCACATAAAACAGAAAAGTTGAACCAATGAGGCGGTATTCAATACTACCCCACAATGACCAGGAAAAGGTACCTCCCCGTCTATTTATGGCACTAATCCTACCCTCGTGGTTAGCACCCATTTGACAGGTCAATTAACCTCGCCTACATATTTTTGCCCGGCCAAAATGGGTCAGTAATAATCTGTTCCTGTTAAACGAATCGTTATTTTTAGTGACGCTAGTTTTCCCTCTCGCATTTGATTCGAGTAACAAGACTCATGGTGTTGGTAACAATATACTTACAAACTATTATACTAAAACATTAACAAAGACAAAAACAAAAATCGACACAGTTTGCGATATCACTGCTGCAAGGTGACAGGCCCAGCTGATACCTTGCAGCAGTGGTTCACAAGCGCACAATCTAGCCTGCTTGCTTCCATGGACAGGAAAACGCAACACACACATTACGCACGCTACAAACGTATTTGATAGGCGTAAAAAAATCCACAGATATCTAATATCTGGACTAGTTGCAACCGAATTAAAAGGCAACGGTTAACTTAACAATAAAACGGCTTTACGTACGTATTTCACGTAGGTATATTTTATATATTATTTATCAATGTTATATTAACTTCAAGTTATTTCAAATTTGCTTTTGTACCGGAACTTTATTATCACTGTATTATTATTTATAAGAATTATTATTACTTTTCCGCGGCATCACAAGCGCTTCGCGGAAACGTGCATTTCGCAAGAATGGAATATTACTCAGCGATAGTGTTGCTTTGTATCAATAAGTAAAAGATTTTTATAAACCGATGAGTACTTCCAATGATTATTTTATACAAATAAGCCTTCACTTCGACATGTTTATAGAATCGACTGGCTGCTGATCGATTCTGTAAACATGTCAAAGTGAAGGCTTGGGTGAAGTGATCACGAGGTAAGCTGCCAATCCATATAATCAAGATGGAATGACAGCTCACCTCATGATCACTTCATTAGGTGAAGTGATCATGAGGTGAGCTGTCATTCCATCTGACCTTCACTTTGACATGTTTACAGAATTGACTGGCAGTTTTAGCGTCCTGTAATATTAGTTTAGAAATTGAGTCAAGTTAAAATTTTGTCACAGTAAGTAGCGGTCCTCAAAATGTTGAAATTGAACATAAAAGTTGGCCAAACAATCTATTTAAGCAATATTTCTTTACACGTTTCTTTCATATTTTTCCCTCAAAAGGACACTCTTATTGCGAGCGATTTTAATGACTCGATGAACACGGGAAAAAATCTAAATCGCAGAGAAAAATTCTTTTATGTTGGAATTGAATCTCAATGCTTTTTACGTCGAAATGCGACGTATCTCGGTTTTTGTGTCAGCAATGGAATATAAAGGAAATTATGGAATATCTTCTTTCTGCATCTTTTAAATTATTTCCTGAACTGTTTCCATAAGAATGTCTTGTGGCAATGGCTTGGGTTAAATTGGTTTTATGAAGCACAGTCAGAGCTTGAAATCTTAAATAGGTACAAGGATGTTAACTGTTAAGGATCTTGAATAAATTATCAGGAGGATCTGTTGGTAAATAATTTTGAATTTGTGAGTGGAAATTGTATTAAAAGAGTAACATGGAAAAGAGTAACTAAACCTGGGTGCCTATAAGATAGATCTACTCTCTTGTTGAGAATGAGTTCAAAGAATGAAAGAAAAAGTATTCGCTTCACTGGTGTGAATGAGTTCGCAAAAGTCACGTTACACATTTTATGTTACTGTAGTTAGTTAAGTTTAGATTCATTGAAATTATTGTACTAAATTGATTAATTTAGTGTATTGTATTGTTTTTATATTATAAATGCTAATTGAATTGTATTAGTGAACTGAGATGTATTTTTATTGTAATTATTATTTTATTTTCTGAACTATCGCATTGGGTTACTGCAATGATAGCTGTATGTATGTCTGTAATAAATAAATAAAAAAACATAGCAACGATAGTTCTGATTCAGTTCAAAAGATTCTTGTACAGCTGTCGTCTTGTTATTTGCTTTGCACGATGCATGTGTCATGTTAGGTTTCAAAAATTTATTTCTCCAAAGAACATCACAACATTACCTAAATATATATGAAATTCCTAGACTGCGTGTAATTAAAGACGTTACTTAATAACATTTCATTACCAATCACAACACAAACAAGAAACTCAAATCAAACAGCCACGTACAAAAAGAAAATAAACTTCGTGTACAAGAAGAAAATCTCCAAAAGATTGGTTCAGCGTTTAATCGCTTTAACTTAGTATTCCATACGACAATAGCCATATATTGTGACCGGTCTGCACCAATCACGCGTAAAACAAACTTATCCAATAACGGGAAGGCGCCGTATTCTGGAGAGCGATATCGAACGAGATCGAACGAGATCAAACGATATAATTCATTAGTCTAACTTTATATATATATATATTTTTTGTTAGTTGCGACACCATTTTGTGTGCATGCAGAGTTTATCTGTAAGTGATTGTTACGCTCTATTCTGATATGTTGTTCCTGTTTCATTTGCTTGGTATAAGCAATCGTTGTAAACAATCGTTGGTGAACCAAATAAATAAATAAATTAGTAAGCAAGAAGGTTATTCAGCTTCTTGCTTACTTTCCTTGGTACGTATTGTAGCTGCTACCTTCGGGGATTATTATTATGCTTCAGTTACGTAAAGTTTAGTGTAATTATTTGTATTTTGTATGGGTTCTGACGGTGCTCGTGTACCTACGCAATAATTTGTTGGTTTTCTCGCGTTTTGGTTTTCGTGGCCTATTCTATAAGAACCGTAAGATTTTTCGTGACTTGATTGTAAATGATAATGTGGCTTTTTATGTATAAGTAAAATAAATTGGCCAGAGATCGCGCAACATACAGAGGTTGGAATGAAAAAGGTAAGGCCCACGCCCAGCAGTGAGCCACAAACAAGTCAAGGAAAACAGTCCGGATAGATACATTCAGAAGTTGTAACATCCAAATTAGGGTATTTAAAATTTTATTTTCCCAGAAAAAAACCAGGTACACCTAACAAACTCAAACTCATCACTTCATCTGCCTAGCCTTTTTCTCAACCATTGGGGTCGGCTTCCAGACAAACCGGATTCAGCTGAATACCAGTATTTTACGTGGAGCGGCTGCCTACCAAACTCAAACTCACTATCGGGTATTTCTCAGGTTATGATGGCAAGTTCATAAATTGAATTTTAGTTTAGATTGGACTGAAACCTACATTTTTCCAAAAACTAATCCAGACTCTGATATAGCTGTTATTTTCCCAGCCCCCATACCTTCCAAACTGGAACGCATGCCACGCCGGTCAGCAGTTCGAATTGGTTATAATATAATAATAATAATATCTTGGGACAACTCACACACGGTCATCCGATCTAAAACTAGGCAGAGCCTGTACTATGGCAACCAGACAGGTGATAAACATACTTAAATATTTCTAAATTCATACATATTATAGACAAATTACACCCAGACACAGAACGAATGATCACACAAAAATTTGTCCTGGGTGGGAATCGAACCCACGACCTCTGGTTTAGCAGTCAGGGTCACTAACCACTCGACCAACAGGCCAGTCAGTTGAAACTACCACTCACAACGGTTCCTCCAAAACTCTTCCACAAGTAGCTTTACTGCTAATAAAATCTAAATCCACTGGACTGGAAACTTTCTTTTCTTTAAGCAAAAACCTTTAAACTTTTAAAGCTGGAAAAATCTCATTGTTTGTCCCAACCGATTGCTTTTAAAAGCGATAATAACGTCGCTTTCCAATTTCCTTAGTTAGCGTTAAATAAAATGACCATTAAAATCAATTGGTTTTTTATAGAATTTGAAAACACCTTTTTATACTTAAAAAATAAACTAATTGTTGCTCAAAAACTTTGGTATTTCAATTAGCAATTTTTTTTAGGGTTCCAAACATACGTATGGAAAAACGAAACAAAAGGATGACTTGTTTATCAGTCTGCCTGGCTGTCTGTCTATCCGTCTGTCACAGCCAATTTGCTACGATTGTACGGGACCGATGAAATTTAATACTTACATGAACTTGACATCTAGTCGGCAAGCATTGGCACTGTGATCGGCCTAGAAAGGTTAGGGAATTTAGGGTTACTGATTTAAATAATAATAATAATAAGATTTTTAATAATAAGATTTTATTTTCTCCCATAACGTACAGTATTACATATTATTATGGTGTTACAAACATTAGAGGTACAAAGGTTTGTGGGAGTCAGGAATCCAAACTAGGATACCCTGTGCTATGGACTCCTGGCCCAAGATTGGGATTAACACAATAATTGTAGGACATGTAAGACTATTGTAAGAAAATACTAAGAAATGTAATAATAAAATTAAAAAGAAAAAAACAATAATAATAATAAAATAAAGCTAAAACGTGTGTGTGTCGTTGGCGTGTGAGTGTGAAGTGGAAGGTGTCATGCGTGTGGTGTGATGGTGTGTGTGTGTGTGCGTGAAGTGGTGGCGGTATGTATTTATGGAAAACGCTACACTAGGATAAGATTGTTAGCAGTTTTTCCGTTTCTTCAAATACCGGATGTAGGACAGACTGTGTCTAAGCATCTGTATGTCTACCTAGCTACCCACTGCAGGGCGAAAGCATTCGCCAACGCAAAGGGCTTCAGAAGGAACACGGATGGGTTTTAGTCTGTAAGAGTCTGACACGCCCATCCGCTCCACCCAGAGCGGAAGAACTCATTTGAGAAGGGCGAAAGTATCTTTCTTACACTTCCTGTTTTTTTTTTGCTATGCTGGACCCGTTAGTACTTCTAGTAGAAAAAAGTTCGTTCCATTACCTCGGTCCAGGTATTTTATTCTAGATCGTTATTTTGGCTCTGCTACAGGGTGATTTGTTAAAGTGTGCGTGGATGGTCAAATTTGATGAGATGAGATTTAGCGAAAAATTCTGAAAGGGGTCTCGAGCCCGATTTGATGAAAACTAAAACTGCATCATTGGATTTAAAAAAAAAATGATTTGAAAAAAAAAACACGCTTTGAATTGTTATACCATTCGAAAGTGTTGCTAACCAGGATATAATTTTGGAAATTAATAATAATAACATATGGAGAACTAAAAAAAGCTCTCATTTTAATTGTTTTAAAAATTTCTTACTAAACCTGTCTTTTTGTCATATTTTTTCAAAAATCCAATGGTACAGTTGTAGATTCCCGGCTAAGATGTTGATGAAAACTAAAACTGCATCATGGATTCCTTTAGTTTGCCTTGTGATATTATTTAAAAATTCACCCTGTGTATATGTACATAGATGCTATAAAGAACGGCCACCCATCCAAACATTAACCTCACCAGTGCAGCTTATTATCATTATATATTCATAATCAATTTACAAGACTCATACTAATTATTAGACACACAGTTACAATGACAATACAAACATTAAAGAAACTTCTCATATATTTTTAATCGATGTCGTTACCACTCAGATATTCAGTCCTCCATAATAAGGCTTTCTAAGACGAACAATTCCCATTCACAGCACGTACGGTTCTCGATGGAAACCATATCTTGCGTTATTAATATCAGAAGGTTTTATTTTTTCATTAAATCCGGACTCCCTTTATTTATTCTCTTATGTAATATCTTACAATGGGCAAGGTATGTACTTAGGTAAGTAATTGGTAATAAGTAAAGGAATTATGTTGGTATTTGGATGGTGTAACAAGATTATACATCTGATTGTGATACTGTAAGTGGGTTTTACGATATCTTAACTTTAATAACTTGACTATCTATCTTTTTATTTTTATTCCTATTCATTGACTGTGCACGAGGCACGGTTGTAGAATGCATTGCCACCTGACATTAGGGAATGCAAAACTCTTCCAGTTTTTAAAAGAAGAGTGAAAGAACACTTCCTTTCGGTACCATCATAGTTGCATATTTAAAGTATAGTACCTGGATGAACGGTTTTTTTTTTTGGTAAATGTTTTCTAAAAATGAAACATAGCTACATCGATTTATCGCATCCCGAAACTCCCTGCATACTAAATTTCATGAAAATCGTTGGAGCCGTTTCCGAGATTCAGATTATATACATGTATACATTTGTACAAGAATTTCTCGTTTAAGGTTTTATATTATATTATTATTTTTCTTATATTATTATTTAAGTAGTATGTATTAGTATGACATTAATTTAGTCATATTTATGTATAGTATGTTATAATTAAAAAAAAAATGACTTTTTTCTACGTAAGCATAACTTTTACACACGATGTCTATCTACATCTCTTTTATTCGACTCTCCTTTCGCAGGTATGCTAGAAGATCTTGCTTTAGAAATAAGCATCACCTTTGTCCCTATTTTTTTGTTCCCTTCTTCTTATGTATTTGTTTAAAGTGTGTACATAAACTGTTAAAGAAAGTAAACAAATATCTATCTAGTCTATTTTGCCCCACAGCTGGGCAAAGGCCTCCCCTTTTCCACACAACTCTTTCATTTGCTATTTCGGGCTAGTCCTCGATAGGAGTCGAACTCGACCCGCCATCTTCGCCTTAGTCTACCGCGATGTCTTTTGCCATTTAATGGTAGCCATTCGGCGGTTCTTTTTGCCAATTTCTCGTCGGCTTATGCATACATTACAATAGTGCTAAAATTCTGCAACCTTAATCATTTCAGCCAAAAGTCTACTGATAGACTTATAGGCATATGCCCATCAGTAGTCCCCAAGTGTCATCACATCAACCGGTCCTGTGCGTTTCACATCCAGCGAATTCCCGCAGCCATCACCTGGTCATCATTCCACCTTATGGAAGGCCTTCCAACGCTTCATCTGCGGTACACGGTCGCTACTCCAGCACCTTTCGGGTTACCCAGTAAGTAACTGTTAGGTAAGATTGAGGATTTTATTGTAGAAATACGATAAAGACTAAGATGGCATTCAGCTGCATTCCTTGAACTGAAAGCCAACAGTAATGTAGTTGAAACGCTTGACAGTTGATAAGGATTGATTTAAGAAAAAATAGATACTCGGAGTTAGGTTTGTGATTCCGAACGCATACAATCCTAATCTCTTCAAAATTAGAGTGAACAGGCTTCTTCTGGGTAAGCTCGCTCCATCGTCGACTTTGTCTCTGTCATCTATGACCTAGACTAGAGTCAAGAGCAAACCCATCTGAAATAATAAAAAAAGAACGTTTTCAATAGTAGCCACAAAAAAAAAGTTTGTGTCCAAATTCAATGAATAAGCCACAATGCAAAGCAAAAAGTAATTAGTTTTGTTTAAATAAAAGGTAATAACATTATCTTCAGGCAAAAATCCTGATGTTTAGATAGACTTGAAAGTATTAACAGCATAACTTAATAAAGCAGTATTGTTTCTTTCTACAATAAATGCTTAGAACAAGCTAATAACTTGGCTACTCGCGTGCAAACTTTAATTACGCGAAGAATAAAAAAAAACAACAAGCTCGAGAATAATCGAAATTCTCCACTTTATTTTGCGTCTACTGCGAAATTCTCACAACTTCAAAGTTTTCTTCAACAATTCCCTAACATAATAAGTCAGTTCAAGGATTTTAATCTAAATAGTTCTACTTTCTACTTCACAATAAATATGCTCCTGAAATAATTTCTGTTGCCGAAATACTTACAGATGAGCTTAAGTGCTTACGAAGAATTCCAATCAATTCAGAAAAGTTGTTCTAATATTATTGGGAATGTCAGATTCGATGGTCAGGTTTTAGTATTTCTATTTTTGTAGGTGATGTAAATATTCGTCCTGTGCTTTTCATACTTATGTCGGGTTATTTTTTAAACGTATTGTATAATACGTTTAAAAAATAATTTAAAATTTAATAAAACGTATTTAAAACGTAATAACTCATATTGCCAGAACGTAATCTGGCAATATGAGTTATTTTCGAATTGTAGTCTATTCGTGATTATATTGATTCTCAGTTATTTTAAGCCAAGTGTGAGTCGGACTCGTGCACAAGCAAAGGGTTCCATTCGAATCCTATTTTTTTCTAACATGCTTTTTTTAACCATAGACTTCTTAAAGCTTTTCTGGAGTTCAAAAGTAAATACATCTGAATTCATTTAAAATTTTGAGTTCAAAAATTTTCATCTTTATATTTTTTTAAAGTTTTTTAAATATCTATACAAAAAATAAAAATCATTTGACATATACTTTAAACGTAACATTTATTTACGTTCCGATAAATTCACTTTGAACTGAATCCATCCAGTACATTCGGAGCAAATCGACTGAGACAGACGGACGGGCAGACAGTCAGATACACGAGTGACCCTAGAGTGCTCCAGTTTTTCATTCAAACGCGCGAAACCCAAAAAATATCCATTGCTAATCCAGATTTCTTAAAACTCGTAACAAAAAGCACAGTTGGTTTAACAAATCCCAAAAAAAAGGAATCAAAACAATTCTATCATCAAAAACATTCTCTAGTACCAAAAACATGAAACATTTAAATGCAAATCGATTCAACACCGACACAAACTCATTCCACAGTTGTATCGAATCAAAAATAAAGGCAACGAAATAACATTCTCGATTCCTGCTTCAATAAAAATCAACTAGAAAAATGTCGGACTCAGCCCGATCAGTCGCGTCTTGAATGGGACCCGGTTGAAAGCGTACAGCGATTATTATTTTTGATTTCGTCTAGTGTATGGTAGGGGAAATTGGTTTGAATGAGATCAGGGGGCCAGGCTCTAAACCCGAAGTCCGTAGTTTCGGGCTTAGTTGCGGGCGTATTCTACTACGTATCACCTACGGACTTACGATTAGTTCCGAACCCAAACTAAGAATGAATGACAACTCGATTTGACAATTACTGTCAAATCTTAGTGGTTAGGTGATACGGAGTAGAATACGCCCGCAACTAAGCCCGGAACTACGAACTTCGGGATTAGAGAGCAGTCCCCCAGATGTGTATAAAATGATTGTTTACTGATTTACAAATCAATAATTCGGCAGCGGAATGATCTTTTATAATTGTATTCATATTTATGTCATTCACAGAAATGATTGTGTGATTGTGTGATATTATTTATTGGCTGATTTTCATAATCAATCGATTGAAACTAAACGACATTCTTGATTCCTGCTTCAAGATAAATCAACTAGAAAATGTCGCACTTAGCCCGGTCTGTCGCGTCTTGAATGAGACCCAGTTGAAAGTGAATAGCGATTTTTATCTTTAATTTCATGCAGAGTATGGGAAAGTTGGTTTAATGTGATGAGTATAAAATGAATATTCACTGATTTACAATTCGATATTTCAGCGGAATGATGTACCTATTAATAAACACCGTTTATTCATTTGAATATTCTTATAAATTACACTTAAAATATTTCAATTAAATGAACATTAAAAAAATATAGACTTATTATTATAGAAATCACATTTTTTTCATTTTACAGAGAAGAAACCTGTATGTTTGTTTCAGTAGTAGGAGCACTTATTCACTGATTCATAATCATTCATCATGGTATAATTAGCACCGTATCATAATACTCTAAAATCAGATTATGTAATACTAGCGGCTCAGCTTTGCACAGTTGCAAATTAAATACACAAATCTGTCATCTATCGCTTTTTAGGTTGAGAAACAGAGAGGTAGATAGTGACCTTGTTTACAGTCAGTCAGTGAGGAACAAACTTCAAAGTAACACGACAAATAACTTAAAAACATGATCTTTGCTCCAACAGCAAAATTAAACAGATCTCTAAAAACGTAATCTTCTGAAGAAAACAAGAATCGTCAAAATACTACTCTATTGGCGAAGACATCGCTTAATATACACAAAAAATCACGTACGGTCGAATCTCCTTTTTTTTTTAATATAACCATTGGGTTGGCATTTGATATACGCATTCCGAATTTGCACTTGTTAGGGGTTGATTTTTATAGGGGATGGTTGCCCCTTTCAATTGACACCCCCCTCACCCCGCGGAGATGCGTGGTTTTTTTTTTACACGTGTTTGAAGTTACGTGTAACGGAACGTTATTTTGCGTGAAACACAGTGAAGTAATATCTCCCCGCCCCATGAATCGCCAACAGCTCTCACTTCGCGCCCGCTTAGAACTCACTTGAAGTAAATAAGATTTTCTATACAAAAAGTCCCTTGGGAATCTTTCTCGAATTAATCTCTTAATGCCGGGCCCTACCCTTTTCATTAAAGAGATGATCTGAGAAGTAATTAATCTAAGAATTTTTGTAATAGCCCTTTTTAAGTGTATCTTTGGTGTTGGGGTCGCGGATTACGATCTTCAATGTGCAATAAATTCTGATTAGAGCTTCAGATCTTTTTAGGGATGTTGCAATCTGGGCATTTAAGATATTATAGCTGATACGGCTTGCTTTGGTGGATTCTGTCAACCGTTTGAAGATGACAGGGACAGAATTATGATTGACAGAATTGAGTTTTTTTTTAGACGTATTTCGAGTTTCGTAATGCAAGTGGACCTAAAATGCTGTATATCAAAATTACAACTTGGAAAGGGATAAATAAGGAGATACTCTTATTTAAGGTTAAAACCACGAAACGAACCTGAAATATTTATAATATCTTGGATATACTTATTAGTAGTATTTAGTTTTGAAGTTATTTGGTAAATTTTAGCAATGTTTAAAAAAAAAGAAAACTTAGTGCCTATGTACCCTTTATCTGGCTCCAAAGATGGGAATCTATCTCTGTATCAAAATCGTTGCGGCAATTTAGGAGTGAAACACAAATAAACTCATTTTCCAAATTATAAATATTGAGCTAGGAAATTAGTAAGTTTTACAACAAAAAAGCTAAAAATATTAAAATGAATTTGAAAAAAAATTAAAAATATTTGTTTGTTGTTGTTTTGTTTGTTTGTTAGTTGTTGTTGTTTGTTTGTTGTTGTTTTTGTTGTTTGTGTGTTTGTAAGGTCTTATTAAATATAGGATAAGGACCTGATATGTATCGCCATTCACTGGCATCGAACACTCACTAGTGTTAGTAGTAATCGTTCAATCTAACATAAATTCAATTTAATTCAATTTTTATTAGAACACCTGATGTACTTCCAAAAACCACACAAATTCTAAAGTGCTCTCAAAAGATGGTGGTACTACAAAACCGACCTACACTCGCTTAAAGTGTTCAAGTTCAACTGAATGCCTCATAATGGAGGCTCCACAATAGTACTGTTTGCCTGGTGACCTATGCCCGAGGCAGACGAGGCGGCCCAGTTAGAGTTTAACTTTCAAAGGCCATCTGACCCTCTTTTTTATTTTTAGGAGTAGTTTTAAATGGTGGTTTAAAAGCAGACCTTTATCGTAGTTTGAGTTGGTAATTATGATTAAACTTCGGCGGCATGTTATTATTGTATGAATACAATAGAGTTCAAGTCGCCGATCAGCCGGTGATGTGTTCAAGGAGCATTTCATCTTGATTGGATGGACTATCAGCTCATTACATGGTAACTTTACTTGGGGTTTTACGGTTTTTAAACTTTTTATTTCTATATTTTTTTGCAACAAATGTAGCCTTTAACCGTTTCCAGGGTCCCATCTATCTCGGTATCAAAATTTATCAAAATCGGTTTAGTGATTTACGCGTGAAAGCGTAACAAACATACAAACTTATTTACGTATTGAAAAGATTTGACGTTAATAGCATTTCCTTTCTCAATTAAATAATATTTGTAGATATGTATGTATTTATATATATTTATGTATGTAGGTATATTTATGTATGATTAAAAACCAGCCAAGTGTGAGTCGGACTCGCGCACGAAGGGTTCCGTACCATTATCTATAAAATCATGTCTGTTGTCTGTTAGCCCCTTTAATATATTTTTTTCTCTTTTTTAGAATTTTTTGTTTTAGCGGCAACATAAATACATCACCTGTGAAAATTTCAACCGTCTAACTATCACGGTTCATGAGATACAGCCTGGTGACAGACGGACAGACGAACGAAGTCGTAGTAATAGGGACCCGTTTTAACCTTTGGGTAGGAAACCCTAAAAACGTAGCATTGTAAAATTTGTGCACTGGATCCTGTCTTCTATTGTGATCTCTCTCTATCACTTAAAGGTTTGCTGGTAGAAAACTCATTTTTGAGTTAAGCTCGCCTTTGTACATAAACTTTTTTAATCACTGTGAATGAATAAAAGCTGTTATGGTGTACAATAAAAAATCAAAGAATTGACGTGACTAATCGGCAGCTTGACGGAAGCATGTTTGATGTATGATTGTATCTTTGTAAAAAAATCTGGTATCTTTTCTTTTCCTTAAGCAAATAAAGAAACATAAAGGAAGAAAAAATGTACATTATTTTTTGAAATTTTCCTCTGATCTTGTGAGTTTTCCTCCTATGTACTTCCAAAGCTTATCTTTAAAACTCTTCGTAATAAATCAAATGACTGAAAGAGATCAAATCATAAAGTTTCTGTCCAAGTTGAAGACACTTTAATTGCTCAAGAAACAGTTCACGTCACTTTCGTTATAAATACAATTGAATTTACAGAAATTGTTTTATGTCTTCTTTTGTTACTATTACTGCTGAAATTTCTGTAGTGCTAGTACTTTTATTCTTGAGTAAAACCTTTCTACGGCTTTTTGGCTACAATGCATTAACAGTAAGTGCGAATGCCAATTAATTTGACACAAAAAGGTTCTTGTCACTGATTAAGAACATCTTTCAGACTGAAACACATTAAGATTTTTGTAGAAAACATTACCATTTATTACGCATCGTGCACATAGACCTTCACGCTCCGTATCAAGCCTCCTTCAAGAAAAGGACGTAAAAAAATACACCACAAAAATCACTTTTCTCAAAAGAATTTAAGTTGCCATGTAAGAAAAAAATAAAACACGATAGAAACCTGGCAAGGTAACGAAGCGAAAATTGAAATAGACCGAGGAGCACGTAAGAAAGTCTTGTTTAGTTTGGCGCCAAAATGAACCGCCAATTTTTCTAACACCCTTATTTTAAAGCAGGTAAGGTTGAAGATCGTAAAGATCAAATTTCTGAAGCTTGTGGCTGCGTCAGTGTCTTATGTTAGTTTAGGATTGGCAACGTGGTTGCTTTATTAGGTTTTGAGGTGAAAAAAATCAGTTACTGCCGCGCTTTTGTGTTAAAGATGGCGCAGGTTTGTTACTGATCCTTTTATGTTGTTGCAGAGTTAACTTCATAACATTTTACGTGTTTTTTCCTCCGCAGATTTATACGTCCTCCATATTGTCTTTGGTCTTGATTGGTTTTAGCAAGGTCACGGGATCAGCACATTTTAGTGGTCAGCCCCCCACTGATTTGTAACAACTATTAATTGTTGGCTACATGGGTGGCGCAGTGGTTGAGCGATAGGCTGCTGCGCTGCGTGTCACGGGTTCGATTCCCGCACGGAACAAAATATATTTGTATGGCCTACAGATAGTTGTTCCGGGTCTGGCTGTTTGTGTATGTGAGTTTGTATTTTTGTAAACGCACCCACGATACAGGACCAATCCTAGTGTGGGGCAACGTTTTTTTTTTTTTAAAAAAAGAAAGAAGGATTTGCCATCATGATTTTGTTGTACAAAAGAGTATTGCTATTCATTCTGTATGGCTCCATCTCTCTCTGACAATGTAATCATGGAGCTGATGCCGTTTGTCTACATAACACTCCTTTATCCCACGTTTGGTTCCTGTTACCTATCTTTAACCTTGTATTTTACCGAAGTAAAAAGTAGCCCGTTCTCTTTGTTAGTGAGGAAGTTTTTTTAAACAATTTCTCTGCTTGTTAATCAAACTAGTACTTCTAGAGATTACCTGCAATATACAAATATAAATTTTTAGTTCTTTATAACATTAGTTTAGGTTTTCTCTTCCTGCTGTTTTGTCCTGTCACTGCTGAGTACAGCCGGTCGATTCTGTAAACATGTCGAAGTGAAGGCTTGGGTGAAGTGATCACGAGGTGAGCTATCAATCCATATAATCAAGATGGGATGACAGCTCACTTCGTGATCACGTGACATCTTGATTATATGGACTGACAGCTCACCTCGTGATCACTTCACCCAAGCCTTCACTTCGACATGTTAATATAATCGACTGGCAGGACTCTTCCATGGCCTTCCTCTTTACTTTGAACTGCCTTTTTCTGCCAATTACCGATGAATCTCAAACAGCGTCACACTCCCAGCCGCTATGATGGCTCCTTCTCAGTTACTGGCGTCTCTGGAACGTTCTTCTACACTCTCTTCGTGATAGCCCTTCTCTTGATGCCTTTAAGCGGAAAATTGAAGAGCATTTCCTTTCAAAATGACATAATATTGCTTGATATGTTATATTTGTACTTATGTATGTACCTAGGTATATTTATGTATATTATTTGTACACTAGTTTTAACTCTCAATTTGCATTTGTCATGTTATTGCAACTTATTTTTTTTAATTATTTATTCTTATTTATGTGTGCTATTTGGATGTTAATCTAGCAATAAATAATTTCACTTCATTTCATTTCAATGCTTATCTCTCTTTATCACTCAAAGGTTTGCTGGGAGAAAACTCAACTTTAAGTTAAGCTCGCCTTTGTACATGAACTTTATTGTGACTGTATTATAATATAATATGTAAGTTGTTTTGGTGTTCAATAAAGAATTAAAGAATCTCGCCAACATGTTTTTAAACTACTATATGTAGGTACGTTTTAAAAAATTATCTCTTTTATTATAAAAACGCAGCGTAGAAGCTGTTGCAGTACTCCCATGTGCTTTTTTTTTTATTTTATTTTTTTAAGGATGGGAAATCACATGTGCTGGACCGATGACCTGATGTGGCCGCGGATGATCGCTGGATGTGAGAATCACAGGAGCAGTCGATGTAGCGGCGCTTGCCGGAAGCCTAAATCCAGCAATGGCCGGGTTTCGGTTGAAATGATAGTGATGTTCTTATTAAATAAACAATTCAATCACATATACTTAATAGGTAAAACATAAACTATACAGATCATCATCTGTATGTTTGTACATACATACATCATCATCAATTCTAAGTATTTTATTCCTTTTTAATAATTTAACTTTGTCAGCTTAGTTGTTAACTGCGCATGCTGTGGTCTCCCGTAAGTGAAGGAGTACACCTACTCGATATTAATTGTAATTTGTCATTTATGTGTGTATTGTGTATATTCTTTATTGGAGATCCTAAGTAAATAAATAAATAAATAAATAAATAAATAAATAAATAAATAAATAAATAAATAAATAAATAAATAAATAAATAAATAAATAAATAAATAAATAAATAAATAAATAAATAAATAAATAAATAAATAAATAAATAAATAAATTAATAAATAAATAAATAAATAAATAAATAAATAAATAAATAAATCTGACTAGCCTTTTTCCCAACTATATTGGGGTCGGCTTCCAGTCAAACCGGATTCAGATGAATACCAGTATTTATAAACTATACAGATATATGTATTTATTACTCATTGGGAGTTCGTATAGTGTGAAATTGTTATTAATCTGACTAAAATTACCATTAGGAGTTATACATTCATCCGCGAGCGTGTTGAAAATTTGTTTTATTACTTTGTTTACTCGGGACACAGAGTTTTGTTTGTCGACTAACAATTTTCCACAAATATTAGATGTGAAAATGTTATTTTTTACGACAGACTTTTAAAGTAATGGTGAAAATAGAGGAATTTGCGTCGGAAAAACATATTAATGTAGGGGTAGGTGGTAGACCGAAATAAAATCTCTTCACTTCTTGAAAACCTTCTTTTGTTTTTAAACTTCTTAACTTCGTAATTTACAACGTCCTTCCTTCGTCGTTAAAATCTGAGTCCTCCTTTCCCTTGCACACACATACTCTCTCGTTCACTCATCGCTGCGTTCATAAATTTATTTCTAATTTAAAATTATGATACGTTCTGAACTAAACTTCCTACATTCATTTATTATAGCCATATTCAATTTTTTCAATTGTACCAAGGATTCTGTTTGAGCTATTTAGCTTCCCATAAGTACCCTAAAATGAAATATCAACCACATAACTGACAGCACACAGTAAATTAATTCGCCCCAAAAAACCGTTCACCTGTCCCGACATCTGTAAGTAACATTGTTTCGTCCTGTTCGTAAAACGGTCAAACGTCCACCGAGAGAGATTCGCCCCATCAACCCGCCAGCGAAACTGAAACGATAACGCGCGAAAGGCCCTCTCGCCCCGAAAGTAACATTAGGGCCCCTAATGTCAGCACGGGGACACATCTCCCCATTCTTGCTGTTCTCCTGGTACAAAAGCCACCTTTGTTTAACGAACTTTGTTATTAGTGCTATGCTTTTTTGTTTAAATGTACTTTTTTGTTGAGATTTTGCTGTTTTTGAAATGTTCAGCTTGGGACTGTTTAGTGTTACGGACTCGGTTCATTTCTATTTAGATTTTTCATGATAATTGCTGTATGAATTTATCGTTGTAAGGCATTCGTGAATTTTCTTATAATATTCTGTTTGCTTTTAAACAAAACTTTTCACTTTTGTCATTCATGTTTAGTTCTTTGGCTTCGTTTGAATTTTAATTTAAGTTTATAAATGTTTTCAAACTTAATATTATAACGAGGTAACTTTAGAACACCATGTGCAATGAAAACATAATGGAATTGTGTAAGTTGTACATATTTACAGTGCACATATTTAAAATTTCAAAGAAAAAGCACCCTTAAAGTTAAAAAGCCAATACAAAACTAAGCAGTTACAAGCAAGTTGAAAAAGCAATAAGTTCTACAACAAGAATAAAGAGATTCGCTTTCAGCGATCTGAAGAACAATGATTGGCGAAGATTAAGAGTTTCTATACTACATTCCTTTATTGTGCAGTTGTTTGATTGAAACAGCTATACAGCTATACTTTAATATTGACCTTGTACCACAACTGTACATCATCATCTGCCGAACCTTTTCCCAATAATACTGGGGTCGGCTTCCAGTCAAACCGGATTTAGCTGAATAACAGTATTATACGTGGAGCGGCTGCCTACCAGACCTCCACAACCCATTAACTGGGTAACAAGATAGTTCTTGGCAAGACTGGAGTCAGAGTCACTGGCTTCTGACAATCCGTAACTACTGCCAAAGATCTACATAATGACAGCCGGGACCAACGGCTTAACGCGTTTTTCGAGGTACGGAAAAAACTCGGTATATAAATATGGTCATCCATCCGACCAACCTGGGCAAGCGTTGCTGTTATTATTAAGCCACGAGCTCCTCCTACTAAACTGACTTACTAGTATTTTTCCGTGGTTTCGCACCCGTGGCCCGTTTCAAAGACACCATATATTTCCAGGATAAAGATTACGCCTTGACACACAGCGACAGTGTAGCTTTCAATAAGCGAAATAGTATAGGATCTTTACTTCCAAAGATTTATCTTACAAATATATAAACAAACAATGTTACATCTATTCTTAGATGTAAGGCAAATCGACCCAACTAACACCGATACATAAAGCTAATAAGTTAGAACCTGAAGGTGAAAAGATCTGAATAATACAGCAGCTGCCAGCACGCGCGATAATGCATTTACTATTCAACGTGGAGTTGATGGCACCCAACACCCAAGCCTGGCGCCTACATTCTCATGCATAGCGTGCGTAGCGGGAATCAAAAGAAACGTGACTTATTTCACAATATTAAAATCAACTCCCGCATAATAAAATTGAAAACTACAGGCTCCAGATAGTTGAAGAAAGTCATATTGCGCAATTAAACTTAGTAGAACACAAACCAAATCACAATAATGAAACGCAAAGTCATCTTGAATCAACAATTTATCGCACAAAGGCAAACAGAAACTATCCAACTCATTACCAAGTAACGAGCATCACACTAATTAAGTAAAACAAGCTGTTGAGAAGACGCGAATTCAAGACAAAAAATATGGTGAAAAAAGTGAAGAAATGTTCAGATTTCCTCGTTCCTTTGAGGAGACAAAAACCCTTGTCGCTGAGGCCGGGGTAACGAAGCGCGAGGAGACCACTCTAGCAATGCAGAGCGTGGTATGCACTTCATGAATTTATGGCGATCGAGTTGGGAAGGGAACGTCGTTCAAACGAATACTTTTTTT
This sequence comes from Mamestra brassicae, assembly GCA_905163435.1. Taxonomy (NCBI): domain Eukaryota; kingdom Metazoa; phylum Arthropoda; class Insecta; order Lepidoptera; family Noctuidae; genus Mamestra; species Mamestra brassicae. Next base: position 17,963,238 of record LR990997.1, on the reverse strand, counting down.
TTCTTTTTAAGGTTAGGAAATCATCAGATTACTTCTTCCGCTCTGGGTAGACCGGAAGGGCGTGTCAGACTCTTACTGACTAAATCCGTGTTCCTTCTAAAGCCCTTTGCGTTCCAGGGCCGAATACTTACCCATATGATTTTATAGAAGAGAGATAAGTGAAAACCGAGATTTGAGCTTAGATGCGTGTGTACTTTAGAAATTATCTCTGTCCGGTCGTGTTGGATTGCCGTCCCAATATAGAATTACCAAAAATATTGACGTGGTTGTTTATGTTTAACCTACTTACAAAATAAATATCATTTAAAATTAGTTGAATGATAATTCTTATATTTTTTATTTCCGTTACTGACTGACTTTCTGAGTGAGTAACTGACAGAAAACGCACAGCCGAAACTGCTGGTCATAGATCGCTGAAATTTGGCATATAGCTTCTCTACACTCCTTAGGAGAACACTTAGAGAGGATTTGCTGAAAATTCTTACGGGAACGGGAAAAACCGGGACATGCGCGTACGAAGTCTTGGGCAAATGCTAGTGTTATACAATAATGTATGTTTAGTGATGGAAGAGCGAGTGCATCTTATTTGGCACATAGGTACACTTGTGCACTATACAGTACATCCCCCGGGTAGATGGCTAGTCTCCGTTGAGATTGTCCGAAAGGATACATACTATAAAAAAACCTAAAGTTATCATCAATTCGTATGTTTTCTTCAATGTCATTACATAATTTATCATATTCATTTTGGTCACCAATTCCGCATGTATTATATCAAATACTTTTGAACAATTTTTGTTAATTAATTTGTTATTACTGTAACTTTTAATTTATTTTACTTTGTGAAGAGAAAAATTCTTTAGGCACGTTGAACACTTTTTGGGCGAACAAAAATCATGAAACTCGCGTCATCGTCACCGAACGCTTTAGCTTTCGCTTAATTTTCACTTCTGTCAGCAGTCCCCAAAGACTGCCCCGCATGTTTTTTTGTTTGTCTTATGCGGGTCCCAAATAAATATTTTTATTTCTTTTTTTTCATTCTAACTGCTCAATCTCTCGTTGTCCATCTAACCGCTTCAGTTCCTCACATTTTAAAGCCCCCTATGTTTCCATTTTAAAGTTTACCATATCTTACGACAGACTTTTCCCCCGGGATGACAGCGCGAGGTCGTTGACCTCACTGCCACTTGCTGTAACACGTACTGAAGCATCCACATTGCAACGTTATCCACTCCCGCTATTCTGTTAGTGGGGCACAAACTTAATGGAATTACGGCCATCTTTCTATTTGAAATGGTCGAGATGGGTATTGGCACATTGAAGTTGATCGTTACAGTTCCTAATTTTAATGTTGTTTTATTACTTGATTGATACATAATAGTAAATATTATTAGTCATACTGTTTGTGCGCAGCAATCGACTAAGTGGCATTATTCCCATTATGAGTGGTTGTACTATTAGCCGTTAAGGAGTTACTTTGTGTGCCTTTTCAATCCAAGTCCAGACCAGCTCATAGTTAAATATCTACTTTGCTTTGGTACTAGATTTTATTGATTTTAATTTGAAGAATACACTAGTTTATCTCTGAAGTTCACCGTCATTGCAAATGCAATATAACTAAACCCAACGCAAAAAGAATCACCAAGATCGATTAATTAACAATAAAGTATGCCCTAATAGATAACCCCCGAAAACATGTTAATTCAGATTGACTTGTTAGCATCTGCGTACCCCTTCACAGCGTACCGGCGTGATGTTATGTTATGAACTGGTGAAAACAATAAACAGACATGCGATTTCAGAAATCCCGGGAGATTTGCTATAATTTATTGTAGAGTTCTGTTGTCTCCGAAGTTCTTCATCAGAAATTCACCAAATTGAAATGGTATATGAATACCAGTTTAGAAAAAAACTCTTCCGAAAAAAAAAAAAGAATCATCCAAATCAGATGACAATTGGCGAGAATATCGTTGAACAAACATTTTTCCTGGGATCCCAGCATCAGATCCTGACTTACACCTTCCATCATCAGCTCAGCAAGATGAGATGTTGATTATCAGGCACAATTATCTGAATTTCGTTAGAAAGTATATGAAAAATATTGTATATGCCTTTAAAATTTGAGGGATGCCCTCGATTTTCCTGGGATCGTTTCATCAGATTCTGACTTGGAGCCAATGGAGGAACATAGGAGCATAGGCTTTTGAATAAAAATAATCATCAAAATCCATTCATAGCTGACGGAATGATCGCATAACAAACACAAAAAAAATATAATTCCTCCTTTTTAAAAAGATACAATGTTCTTCACAGACTGATAACCATTTTCCATACGAGTAATACTTTGAATTGCTTTATTTCCCACGAGAGTCGTTAATCTATGGCGCCTTTGAATCGTCCCGCAACCCCTGCTTAACGGTCTTCCGCTACCAATGAATATTTATTTATTTATTTGGAAACTCAACAGCTTATTATTAATGTACATGAGTTATAAATGTTCACCTCCCCATCAATGGATAGCCAAATGCAGTTGCAACACAGTTACTGGCATCTTAGAGACTGCATACACTGAACATTGATAGCGAAATGAAAACAATTATCTCTTAAGCCAATTATATATTATTCTTTCCCTTATTTCAAAAAGCGCTCTTCATCCTCTCCTCTATATAAACTATAACTTTGATGTGCCCGACAGGGTCCATAATTGGTTCTACTTTAAGACTTACCAACAGTTGTTCATTACATTATGGAATGCAATAAAGTATTGAGTATTGAGTATAGAGTTTCACGGCATTGACGAAGCTTAATAGGTTATCTAGAAAGTGGCGAAAAGAAAAAAAGGATTTGGAAGGATTCTTTACATACTCGTTCATTCATAGACATAACTTCTATCATAACAAACCCGTCTAAACTTGATGAAAGAATTTATTTTTACACTCAGCGAAAATTTTCCCTCGGGTCTTATTTGTTCAAGATATTCAAAATTGAAGGAAAACAAGACAAAATAAATAAAAAGAACGTGTTTCACGTCCGAACATCGAACTGTGAAGATACGCTATTAAGGTATCAAACACTTAAGCATTTACCGGAAGGGGTGGGCTTTCTTGCGGAAAATTGGCAACGCCCGTATCCCTAGCCTGGGATTTTGAACAGTCAGCGATCAGAGTTTCACTGCATATGACGTCTATCACTCTAAACCCACCTTGTTGCTCCAGTTTAAAGTTCAAAATCCTGTGTTTCAAAATCTACTTCCAAATAGTTTTACGCGGTACATTGTACTAAACGATTAACAAATTAGACGAACGGAATTCCTGAGACACGATGGATAGAGACGATGTTTATAGTCTCATAAACCGCATTGCGACGCTCTTTTGGGTCGCTTACGTCATCGTTTGGGAATCACGGCTGAACCGGTGCAGCTGCACTGACAATATACGATTACATTGTGAATTTTCTGTTCTTAGGTGTTTTATTATTTTTTTCGATATTCGAGTTTTATTGAGGTTTGAACGTAGATGAATAGCAGGTTTCGGAGTTAGTATCTGTGTCTGCGAGTTTAATACATAATGATGTTGAATCAGTCGAGGAGCTCGTGGCTAAAGAATATCAGCCGCACGGGTCGATCAAGGTTAAGCAACGCTTGCCAAGGTTGGTCTGTGGATGGGTGAATAGTCACCCATCCACAGACGGCTTAACATACCGAGTTTCCTCCGTGGCTTGGAAAGCACGTTAAGCCGTTGGTCCCGGCTGTCATTTGTAGATCTTTGGCAGTCGTTACGGATTGTCAGAAGCCAGTAAATCTGACACAGTTCATCATCATCTTCCTGCCCTTATCCCATGTTACTTGGGGTCGGCACAACAAGTTTTTTTCTTCCATTCTGTCCTATCAACCGTCACGCTATCACTAACTCCCTTTTCTTTCATATCACTTTAACACAATTCGTCCATCTTTGGCCTCCCTCTCCCTGTTCATCCACACACATTTACACAGTTGCTGGGTTGTGGAGGTCTGGTAGGCAGTCGCTCCACGTAAAATACTGGTATTCAGCTGAATCCGGTTTACTGGAAGCCGACCCCAATATAGTTGGGAGAAGGCTAAGCAGATGATGATGTTGAATCAGTCTTTCACAAACTGTGTAATGGTTAATTATTTTGATCTAGATTAAAAACAATCCGTAGAAAGAAAGAAGAAAAAAAAATGTCGACAGTCCTTACGGTTTACACGCACAAAATAAAATAAAATGTTTGATCAAAATTTTGTTCTCTCGGTGTTGCTGGCACACCTTACTAAATACTAGCTTTTGCCCGCGATTTCGTACGCGCATACCGTTCCGTACTGTCTGTAGCCTTCCTCACAAGTGTGGCTATCATAATACAAAAAGAATATTCCAAATCCGACTGGCAGTTCCAGAGATTAGCGCGTTCAAACAAAAAAAACATTTCAGCTTTATTATATTACTAGCTTTTGCCCGCGACTTCGTTCGCGTGGAATAGTTACTTTGGGCAGCCATTTTTATTAATAAGATCCTTATTTTTCAAAAACGATTCACCATATGTTTGTTTATTTTTTATCAAGTGCTTAAATACCATGGCCCATGCTTTTATATTAAAAAATAACGGACTCCCATACAAACTTTCATCCCGTATTTCAAACCTTTCAACTTACCAAATTTCATCAAAATCGATTCAGCGGTTTAAGCGTGAAGAGGTAACAAACAAACAGACAGACCGACACACTTGCGCATTTATAATATTAGTATGGACTATAGAGTACAGCTTTGATAGAAAATTGTAGTCAGAATACAATCAGCAAGTTAATTTTTTAAACGTGAAAGCGTCTTGATTTTAGTAGGGTAACATTTTCGATTAGATTTCTAAAATGCCTAGATACCTATTAGCTTTAATCTCAAGTTACACAGATTACGTTAACGACTTTGTTTTCTACAAAGTGACGGTGTTTGTACGAGAATCCATTTTTAATACGATACTAAACGCCCCACTCATAGAAAGCTATTACTTATTCATCAGCTCTTCGTGGATGAGTTGCAGTTTGTGAAGCACGTGTTTACGAAGAGAATTTTATTTTTTATTAGGTTTATGATACTTATTGATGTGTTAAAAGATAAAGTTGCTGTTAAGAGTGCCAGGTTTGGTAAAGCAACGTGTTCGACTTGTTCGATGGGGATATACAAGTAGACTGTATAATAAATCGTTTTTTTTTTAATCAGCAAATCACTTCTTCCGCTCTGGGTGGAGCGGAAGGGCGTGGCAGTGTTCCTTCTAAAGCCCTTTGCGTTCCAGGACCGCGGTGACTCTTTTGAACAAATTTCGCAACCCTGGCAGGATAATAAATCGGTTTGGTGTATTGCCTTTTGAATTTAAAACGTTGCAACTGTCCCGGACAAACATAAATTTAGTAAACGTTTTGAGAAAACGAGTGTCCACCTCACCCGCGCCGCATCTCCGCTCGCTCGCCGATGACGATGCCACGCAGGTCAGTCACGTCGAATGCGCGTGCCGCTGGGTAGCCTCCGCCCGTTTAATTCCCCCTAATTCATGGTGAATGAATTAAAACGGATGTGTATCTTTAAAATAAACATTTAATAAGCGAGAAAAACTGGAAGCACACGAAATTTGTAGGTCGTGGGTTACGGTCGTCTAATGTCACTCCTGCAGGGACAGGTACCTCCCCGTAGTCTCCAGAAATCCCAACCACCTTATGGCCGGAGGCGGAACTTATCTGATGCTCGGGAAGGCGATGTACGCCGATGCTGCTGTCGATCGGCGCGGCGGGCCGTCTCGCCTTGCTCAGCACACCAGTGGCGTAGCTCAAGGTGCGGGCATGCAGCTACCCCAGTCGATACACGCTGAAGAATTCCTACTCTGAAATTCCCAAATTCCCGTCGTAGCGGCACGCATTTGTTGATTGCGATTCCCAACATGAAGGATTGGATTGAAGGCTCATGCACTATCCATACTTTGAACGGGTCAGTCTAACAATAGGTCCTGTCTGTCTGTGTGTTACTTCTTTATGTCTTTAAATGAAACTCGGCACAGGGATATACTATGTCCAGGAATTTAACATCCCGAGAGTATGTTCTCTTGGTATAATTTCCAAATTTCATGCCGGCGAAGACGCTTTCAGAATCATTTCTACGCATATTTTACCGAAAAATTGCAAACGCCATAAGATTGTAAAACATGGATGAAATTTTAAACTATTTTTTCTTAATTAGACACGGATTTACTGAAAACTATTGAATTGGGATTGGCTTGATTGTTTAAAAAACGATTTTCTCATAATATATCGAGAAATTATAATCTAATAAAAATTGATTACAATTTTACCGAGTCCGCAATTTTCCGGTGACAGATATACAAGTACATAATATCCATTGAGTCACAACTTTTTTTTTGCGTAACAGTCTTGAATTTGCGATGTGTGTTTGCGTGATTTTTTTGACAAAGAAAAAACGGCGCGTAGTAGATATTTATTTTTGGGTTCTATTACCCAAATACATCATCCTCAACTTTTAGGTAGAAAATATCCACTGCTGTACATAGTATGTTAAATTCATTAGTATTTTATAAGAAACCCTGTTTCTTGGAAAATCATCTCTGCTGAAATTTACTGGCTTAAGATTTACTTATCAATCTCCTGTCGACTATATTTTAGACAGAAACACCCAAACGAAAGCTAAAGTGATTAGACGCAATTGAAGCAATGTACCGGTCCATCTTAAGGAGGTTTTACTCAAGAAATTCAAACAGGCTGAGTAACAAATAAATAAACCCCGATCCCCTTCGCGTTCCATTTTCGTATACAAAGTACTGTGTCTAAAATTCTCAAATGCTTTCTAAAATACTATTGGGTCCCAAGTTCAAAGATCAAGTGTTCTTTACTTTACGGCAACCTTCAGGGACATTTCATTGGTATTCGCGCGTAAAGGTAAGATGGCTGTCCTCATTCCATATTCCTTTTACAACCGCTGCAACACTGCACACCGCTGCATCCAGCGTAACGCCGACGAACAAAATTTGTATCACAACTTCGGAGTCAGTTAAAAATTAAGCAGAAAGCGCTTTTTGCTCTAACTTCCTGGTTCCGTTTGGGATTTGTTTCCAAATTTGAGTTTTGTGTTCTGGAGTTTTGACGGCAATAAAATCATTTGTAAGGGAAGGAAATTGTAATAAATATGGCGGTCACGCTCCTTGGTGACGTCAGCCGTCTGAAGTAAAAAGTTTCTTTGGTGGATAGTGGTGTAGCTGTTTTGCTGTAAGTGATTTGATTGTAGTATCAGTTATTTTGTTTTGTTTATGCAGATTCATTCTCAGAAGTAGCCAAAAAATAAGGCTGAGGTATTAGCAATGTTATCAATCCTATTACGTGAGAAATGTATTATGAAAAATTGAGTACAATGAAATTACCTAGAACAGCAGGGTTTTTACGCCATCTTTATTGGAGAACACTAGTATTTCAAGGCGCTTGTACACATGGGCGTGCAGTAGGCTACAGTAAGGGTAGGCCAGCCCATACATAATGCCCAAAAAAAAACACCACATTATTCAGGGTTGAAATCACGGTACTGACGATCCGAATTTTCGTCCACTTTGAAAGTCGGACGAAATTTTTTTTTGGGCATTATGTATGGTCTGGCCTACCCTTACTGTACTTGAATTGAGCATCGAGAAATCTGAAATGTAGAATACAAACGTAACTCACAGATAAGTCCTCATCCAATAAACAACTTTCCCAATTCTTCCTCTTAACCCTATCTTCTTCAAAATATTTCAAGAAAGGCTATAAAGCTGGCCATATATTCCGTATATTTGTGTCCAAGGCCCTGTTTCATCTTGGCAGCCCATAAAACCTCTATCAGTTCATAGCAATATAATGGAGAGTGGACTTATTTACGGCCGCGCCTTATTTATGCTGACAATATTGTTTATTTGCGTTTTATTGTATGATATTGTTTCCTGCTTTATGTTTTCCTGGTAGGTGGAAAAAAAATTGCGAATATTTGGTTTGGAAAAGATTTGGGTAATCAGTTGAAAATATTGTTTTTATGTGTTATTGTGACCTATTTTACAAAATGTGTGTAGTTCCTTATTTCATTCGTCCAACAATTTCTTGAAATTATGTAAAAGTAGTGGTGTGCCCGCCCGGCTTCACCCGGATGTTATTTTTTTCAAAAATTTATTTCATTCAATCCTCGCTCAAATATTATGAACACACCAAAAAAAGAATCATACATACATTTCGACGATTCATTTTTATTTATATACATAGAAGATAGATAGGTTTTGCTTCGTCAATGAACGTATATTAGTGTTGTGCAAAATATCCACAGTTATTTCTAATGCAGGTTCTTCCAGACTAACGTGTTATGCTCGACAATATTAATTTGAGCATCAGGAATTCAGTATTACTGGCAACATTTATGAATGAAAAAAATCTCGACACAATAAAAGCAAAACATATTTTGTCCCCAAAATGATCACACAGTTTATCCATCAAACCTTTGGCATACGACCAATCTGAACGAACTTCAACAACAATATTATCAAAGAACTTGGTCTTCCAGCCGTATCAAGCATCAACTTATTACACTGTCCCCATAAAAGACAACTTTTATCCACAGGCAACGATGGAGGAACAACAAGCGAAAATACGCCAGTTTGCGAATTAAACAGAGGATATAAGGGGGGGACGGGGGACAGATACTAGGATACCAGTGACGCATGGCGATCAGATAACGCGGCTTTATGACTTTATTATGAAGTTAACATTTGGCCCCAGATTGAATGTATGTTTACGACGTTTTTGTCTCGCTTTTTTTGGAGTTCCGTAGGCTATGGTTCTGAATTCCATACGGACTTTAAGTTTTGGTTGATTTGCTATTTGTTTTTATTATTGGGGCAGAGACGAGAGGTTGGCACTTATCGCGTCAGGAGATTTATTAGGAGTATAATTCTTGGCCATATGCCTAGGTGCATTAGCCTTTTTTTTTAAGGATGGGATATCATCAACTGACTTCTTTTGCTCTGGGTGGAGCAAAAGGGCGTGGCAGACTCTTACTGACTAAAACCCATCCGTGTTCGTTCTAAAGCCCTCTGCGTTCCAGAGCCGCGGGGACTCTTTCAAACAAATTGTTCAACCCTGGCAGGCTCTGGCCCTGGCGGACCCAGGTGCATTAGCCTGATGGCAGCTAGTGCTGCCTCCAGCTGTATAAGTACAGGGGCTATCGTTTTAAGGCAATTTGTAGGGCTATCTCCATTGCTGTAGTAGGGGTGGTTCTCATGAAGCTAGTGATAGCGAAACGCTAGTATTTGGAACCGCATCAAGAACCTATCATGTAGTTTTAAATTAACGAAATGTTAATTACATACATTAACAAACTGCTAGAACTATGATATAATCGTGTTGCAATCTATGTATCAATTGATCATTAACTCCCATGTAAAGTAAACTTGAGGTCTTGATCACGCTACCCTTTCCGAAGTGCGCCGGTTTACCCATTTCACGACGGATCTGCCAACAAATCTGTTTTCCCCATTGTATCTGAGAAATTTTCCATTTTTTGATACACATCCTAACTTTTTAAACCTAACTAACGTTATAAATGCGAGAGATAGTTTTTTAGTTTGTTTGTTACGCTTCCACGTCTAAATCGGCGAACCGATTTGGAAGAATGTTGGTTCAGATATAGATATTAATGAAACGCAAACAAAGCCGCGTGCATAAGATAGTTCATAACACCAAAGTGAACGTTTCTTTTGTAGAATTCAATAATTCGTTCGCACCAATACTACAAAAGTGACAATTCAGTTCTCCCTATCTCTTTAACCGTTTTCACGGAACCACAGTATAAACACCATAACTACCTACTAGACGGGACCCCAAAAACACTATAGCAGTACATTATGGTCATTCATTTTGCCTCGGACCTCATTCCCTCTTATAATACAAAAAAAGATGAACACACACTGAAATTGTATAGAGGCTGGTCCATAAATGGAAATGAGTTTCTATTTTTTTGACAATATATATTCGTCTGTTACTCGATTTTTGGAGTTAATCTAGAGTAGATGTAGGTCTATAATGTACTTTGATATTTATTCTGGAATAATCTGGCTGTCCTGTACTGCTCACGTAGTACCTCTCGCTTTTGCTCACATTAATTTTTTTCTCTTTGTAAAACTAATAAATGAGTAATTTACCTACTCTGTAATCTGTATGTCTGTTATGTTTTTTACGAATTTCGATAGAGAGATAGATAGCAGTAGTTGTTCTGTATGGTGTCGGACGTAAAAGAATAGCACCATCCCATCCACGTCCCGTGGGTGTCAACACCAGACTTCGCGTGACAATTTGGAAACCGTCGTCACTATAGTAGGCGCCAGATAATCGTGGAATAACGGTCATTGACCTACCTACAATTATTGACATTTTTAATTTGAAAAACGGAATTAATGACACAAAGCTGTCCCGAATCATCATCTCTCGTGATCCTTAACATTGTCTAATAATGAAAAACGATTCATATTTAATTGTTCAGGTACCTATGAACAGTTATTAGGGAAAGGTCAATGTACTTTATTCCACATTTATCTGGCGCCTACTATAGGCGTAATTGCCTTCATAAATGCTTGTTTTGTCGCGGACAAAGTACTATAATCAGCTGATTTCTTTCTCTAAGTATTCATTAACACATTACACGTTCACAAACACATTCATACACATATATTAGATTGATTCAAATGAACCGCCACTCGTCCATTGAAAGGTTCATTAGAAAACCAGCGTCAGACAGCATCAGTCTCTCTGACATATCGCTGAAATGGACCTTTTTAGTGCAGCCATAAGACACACACTTGGTTCTTAGCATACCTACATTTCTTTTTTATTTCTATATACCGTGCGTGTTTCATGTAACTACTAAATAAATATTATTCTTTCTTTCTTTTCTGATCGGGCCGCGGTAGGATATGCAATCACGCAGGGCAACGGACCACGTGACTCCATCGCTGAAGGCACTGGAGCCACCTTTGGCAAGCGAAGTTTCAATGAATCTGCATATGAAACTTTGGTATTGACGTTGTTATGATCTTATTTAATTCGCGTTCCGTACTGGCTAACTTGGTTTCGTTACACGATGATTTTATGGCCAGCATAGAAACGATAGCCGTGACTCGCTTTGTCATGTCCATGATAGCATATTTATTTGCAACGTTAATGCAGGACTCTTGTCCATTGATCAGGTCGTTAATTTTACTCGTAGTAAAATAAACTAAGTCACAATAATCGGGCCTGCCCGCATCACTGATGTTTAAAATCGGCGAGTTGTTTTCCACGGTTTCAGATAGCTGATGAAGCCGTTTTGACCTGTCATCGGGCGAAATGTATGATGGAGACATTTCGCTCAACAAGCGTTTAGAAATAGCGGAGGTCGCCACGGGCGACCTTTGAGTTTTTGTATTTCTACGAAATATTTCTCCGCCTCGATCTGGTGAACCATTTGTTGACATTATGTTTGATGGAGATAACACTAAATAAACATATTAGATCGCGGATGAATTAAATCAAAAATAAAAAACTAGTAAACAAATAAAAGAAACGAACGATTCAATTATTTCGCGGTAGGCACCCACACACAAAGGCTGGTGAAATTAACTAATTACCAGAAAATAAATGAACAGACACCTTTAAAAACTTACAAAAATTTCGGGTTACTAGTGCACTTAATATACTAGTAACCCGAAAGCCCGATTGTTTACCTCTGCTGGTGATAATTTGTTCTTATAAGTAGCATACTCTGGGTGCATCGTCCTCACATAATATTAAATAAATTTTTGTATACCAAATATTTTAAAATCATTATTTGAAAAGAGTAACTATGGAGTTTCTTGTCCGTTCTTCTCCATAAGAATCTACCTTTCCGAATGGACAGTAGAGTCACTTTATTAATGTAACATTATTATTTTACTGAACTGTAAACGATGACGTTCAAAAGTCCCGTTTAATGGCCTAATTGAAATAAACGTTTTGACTTTGACTTTTGACTTTGACTTTGTTTTCACGCGACGATGCGCAGGCGGTGCGCGTCTCTGGTGCGCAGAGTGCGGGGCAGCGCCAACACCGTCCTGGCGATGATCGCCAACAGACTGGATTGCCCGTACATCCGGAAATGCTGCAGTAGACATACTGTTACTTTGTGAGTGTTTGTTATTGTCTGTATTTGTTATCCTGTCTGTATAAATGTTTATGTCTGTGTGTTTTATGTATGAGTTATGTTTCTGTGTCCAAGGTATGTTTTTAGGTATGTGTCTTTTACAAAAATGTGTTTTGTTGATATGAGTCTTGTGGTACTTGAAATAAACAAATTTTATTTATTACTAGGGCACAGTTAGAAACAATTATTATTCACAACCCTTTAAATAAACACGGAACATTATTTCCGAATTTAAAAACCGGACCGATATTAAAATTAGCACACACTGGCGACGGTACGGAGGGAAGTGAATGGGCAGCAGCATTCTCTGTGCATTGCAACAGGTACACTGCTATCACCAACCCACCTGCTAAGCGTGGTGATTATGGCAACCTTCCCTCCTTGGGGGAGGCCTATGTCCAGCAGTCAGACGTCTTTCGGCGGGTTTGATGATGATGATGATTTTTTTAAAATTAGAAACGGAGAACTATATCTACTCTACTAACTAATCTAGTTAGAAATAAACACGACTGGTTTTAGCCTCAGAACCAGCAATTAAAAACACGATAAATGATTAATTTTGCTCTTTATGGTATTAAGCATTTGGACGTCGTCAGCATTTTCAATCCGTTTCAATTATTCATTTATTTTATTTATTTATAGTTAATTAAAAATGTACTTCTTTGGAGGAGGCCTTCGCCCGAGAAGGGGTTTTTGCATATTAAGTTATTATAAAATAAGTGCGTAATAGGTATAAGTTAGATAATAAAAAAAAAAAATACTGTTACTATTTTTTTGCAGGAAATAAAAGGCTTTTTTTTTATTTAATTTTTTTATAAAACGGTACAAGTCCAATTACATTAATTAAACAAGAATTACAAAATAATAAAAAAACGTGAAAAGATTCATAATGTACTTGAATGTGAAATTGTATAATACCTACGAGTATTTATGATTATTAGTATTAATTGAAATCAATGGAATGACAATAAAAACCTAACAACATGGAACAGTGGACACCCTCACATGCTGGCTCTCACTGAACACCAGACAAGCCCGCATTATTTTTTTCTGTTAATCAGAATGAAAAGTGAACATAACTATAAATTGCGCGCGGAACGTCTAAAGTACGATCTCAATGGTCAACGTTCAAGTTCCATTCGAAAACGCTGGCAAAGCGCTGTTGAATGGAGTGGCAGTAAAGGTGATATAATAACATGGCCAGGTACGGGTCAAGTGGCTTCCAATAAATCATTATGAATTGAAACCCGAAAAGGCAACGTGTCAATCTGTCCTTTTTGCGGGCCGTTACCAGGAAAACATAATTTGCTGGAGGTCGCCGTTCTCAGAAATACGATGAGGCATGTCACAGTTTAACAACTTCATATAGTATTTCCAACTCAGCGATTTTTCGTTTGTAAGATCCCAAGCGGCCTGACTGCTTTTAGGGACTGGCTGACCTTAATATTATTCTACTCAGTGGATGGGTAATGTTGATTGACTGTAATGTGTACAAATTTACATTCATTGGGTACCTCTTTTTTTGGATGGGTAGTCATGTCTCTGCTGCCAGGGTTGCGGAACTGGCAGGGTTGCGGAATTTATTCGAAAGAATCACCGCGGCCCTGGAACGCAAGGGATTTAGAAGGAACACTAATGGGTTTTAGTCAATAAGAGTCTGACACGCCCTTCCGCTCCACCCAGAGCGGAAGAAGTCATTTGATGAATAAATAAAAAAAGTCATGTCTCTGAACAGAGCGGCAGGTATAGTAGGCGCCAGATAATCGTGGAATAACGGTCATTGACCCACCTACAATTATTGACATTTTTAATCATCATCTCTCGTGTCCCGAATCATCATCTCTCGTGATCCTTAACATTGTCTAATAATGAAAAACGATTCATATTTAATTGTTCAGGTACCTATGAACAGTTATTAGGGAAAGGTCAATATACTTTATTCCACATTTATCTGACGCCTACTATAGTATAATACTTACTGATTAAATCCCACCCGTGTTCCTTTTGCAACTGCTGAATGGGGTTCTGTATGCTGTTGGACGTCAAAGAATAGCACCATCCCATCACTTCCCGTGGGTGTCGTAAGAGGCGACTAAGGGACTCACCAGAGAATGGGCAGCAGCATTACTCTGCATTGTAACAGCTACACAGCGATCGCCAACACGCCTGCCAAGCGTGGCGATTATGGCAAACCGCCATAATGATGATGAATATGGTGATGATGATGATGGATTTCTGGGTTGGATTCCTAGGTTGAACAAAGTGTTATAGAGTTTTCCTATCAGGAGTTTCTTAGTAAGAGTTTAGAAGTAGGTGGATCTCTAACCAGTCGTGTCGGATGGCCGTCTCATCGGACTATAAGGCGCCCATTTTACGATAGGTTTTGCTCTCAGTTTGACCATTGTCAATGCTATGATTGTCGGATAACCTATTCATTTATTTCAACTAGACCATTAAAAGGCACTTTTAAACGTCAAATTTACAGTTTGAAAATAAAATATTATAGTGACTCTAGTTGTTCATTCGCAAAAAGTAGATTCTTATGGAGAAGAACGGACTTAATACAGTGACAGATGGTTGCATGAAATTGAATGACTTTTAAGTGAATGAATCTGTTTTTTTTATATTTTTATGGAATGGGTCCGTTCGAATTACGCATATCAGCCAGTAATATATCGCCACCATATTTAAGATTATTATTTATTATTAATCATTCGTCAATCATTTGGAATTGATTGACATTTGCATGAGCGTGTAACAGACGCCTAAGAATTCGCGAACAGAGACTGCACCTACGTTTGCGCGCATACTTGTGTTCTTTAATATCTCATGCATGATCGAAAGGTCGTCGGATTATAAGGCTTTGTAAGTTAAACAGCGTCTTCTTTGCAAAATCAACAGTAACAGTAGTATATTAAGTTCATGCTAGGGATGTACCGGAGGCCTTCTTTGTGTAGGCGGAGGTGAATAAAAAAGTAATTAAGTTAGTTACTTTAAAGCAGGAGTGATAAGAGGAGCGCCCAACTAAATAAGAAGGTGAATCAACCCTTGCCGAGGTCGTTCTGTAGATGGGTGACCATATTAACATAGATATTTGGTAGCCGTTACGGGCAGTCTGTTCTGTATGGCGTCAGACGTAAAATAATAGCACCATCCCATCAGTTCCCGTGGGTGTCGTAAGAGACGACTAAGGAATTCACCAGAGACTTGGCAGCAGCATTCTCTGTGCATTGCAACAGCTACACTGCGATCGCCAGCCCGCCTGCCAAGCGTGGCGATTATGGCAAAAGCTCCCTTTGGGGAGGCCTAAGTCAAGGACTTCTTTCGGCTGATATGATGATGATGACGGCAGTGAAAAGCCAGGCGAGCCAAGGGGTATCGTGTTACACTGATAAGCAGTCGCTTCATGTAATATATTCAGCTCCATCTGGTTAGGCTGAGAGCCGATATAGCGGGGGAAGTCTTGGCAAGACTGTCGTCAGTTTTCCTAGCTTTCGACTACCTGTAATGACTGCCAAAGATTTATAAATTGCTGCCAGCCAGCATACCAGTAGTATCTACGTCACGTCTAGTGAGTTACTATTGCTTCTCACGCTTTCGAGTGTATGTTTTTTTTTTTAATAATTTGAAAAAATAAAAGATAGTTTAACTTTATGTTTCGATAGTACTACTGATGGCTAATCGTTCTGCCGCGGTAAAACAACCATTCAAATTTCAGCATGTATATGTATTTTATTCATATTAAATATATTATTTGTAGGTATATTCTTTCTGAATCAAAATTCTATTTTAAATTTGTTGTACACCTACCACATTGTAGTCTTTTTAACACAAAGGTTGACTGGTAGTGAATGCCTTGATGCATTAAGTCCTCTCATGTTGTACACAAAGTTTAAATAAATAAATTTACGTACTTTTCGAGGCACGGAGGATTCACAATATCCTAACACCTTCGTTACAATTACAACTCCAATAAATACTTGCGAAGGTAGAAGCAGATGCGTAGGTACAATTTTTAGCAGAAGTTCCACATTTGTAGAAGCGGAGCTTTGGAGGCAAGGTTCCATTACAACTCTAGTACAAGCCAGTAATTTAAATGACTGTTCAAGTTCGTCCGACTGGACAAAGCTCCTTGTGTAACAGTTTGACTGGAGGAGTTGTGTTGCGGCACCACACCTAATTCTGTTCGTAGGTAACAATATGCCAGATGTCGTGCGGTGTTCCACAGGGTTCGGTTCTGGGGCCGCTCCTGTGGGACATCGGCTACGACTGGGTGCTGCGTGCCGACCTCCCTAGCGGCGTCAGCGTAGTCTGCTACGCTGACGACACGCTGGTTCTGGCACAGGGGGGGTCGCACCAGGCAGCGGCCGAATTAATTACACGCGGGGTCGCGATAGTCGTTGGAAGGATCCGGCAATTGGGTCTCGAGGTAGCCCTGCACAAGTCCGAGGCCATGTGCTTTCATGGTTCTCGGAACAGGCCACCAGCGGGATCCCAAGTAACGGTAGGAGGGGTTCACATCGGCGTCGGGTCGACGATCAGGTATCTGGGGCTCGTTCTCGACAGCCGCTGGAACTTCGAGGAGCACTTCCGACGTTTGGCTCCCAGACTGGAGCGGGCTGGGGCTGCCTTCAAGCGGCTCCTGCCCAATCTAGGGGGTCCAAACGCCTCCTGCCGGAGGCTCTATGCGGGGATCGTGCGGTCCATGGCCCTTTATGGGGCCCCTGTGTGGGCCCTAACGCTGAAGGGGCGACCAGCTCGCCAACTCAACGCGGCCCAAAGGGTCATGGCCATCCGGCTGGCTCGGGGATACCGCACGGTCTCCGGCGAGGCGGCGAGCCTCCTTGCCGGATTACCGCCATGGGATCTGGAGGCGAGAGCCCTCGCGCACGTTTACGCGTGGCGCGTGGAGGCGCTTTGCCGGGGCGAAACTCCGCTGCCACGGCAAATTGCATCGCGGCGGACGGAGCTCCTGCAGGATACTATGGCGGTATGGAGACTGAGACTATCGCGGCCCAGCGCTGGGCACGCCACAATTGCGGCGGTAAGGCCCCTCTTTGAGGAGTGGCTGGAGAGGCGCCACGGCGTCCTCACCTTCCGCCTGACGCAGGTACTTACCGGACACGGCTGTTTCGGGAGGTACCTGTTTCGGATTAAGCGGGAAGACACGCCCGGGTGTCAGCACTGTGAGGATCGCCCGGAGGACACGGTGGAGCATACGGTGGAGGTCTGCCCTGCTTGGGCTGAGCACCGCCGTGTCCTCATTGCGGCGATCGGTGGCGGCGACCTCTCGCGTCCGGCCCTGGTTGAATCCATGGTCCGGAGCGAGGAGGCTTGGGAAGCGGTCACCTCCTTCTGCGAAGCAGTAATGCTAGCGAAGGAGGAGGCGGGCCGCGCGAGGGAAAGGCAAGGCCTTCGCCCCAACCGCCGCAACAGGAGAAGACGCCCCGGGCGTCGGGAGTCGCAGGGCGATCCCCGGCCACCGTAGGCGCGGGCCTGCGGACGGCGAGCATTGGGTGGCTCGCCGTCCGATCACCACCAGGCCCGGGTCGATGGCGCGTTGTGTTTCACGCGCGCCTCAAAGAGATGCCAGCATAAAAGACGGGGTCCGCTAGGGCCAGAGCCTGCCAGGGTTGCGGAATTTGTTCGAAAGAGTCACCGCGGCCCTGGAACGCAAAGGGCTTCAGAAGGAACACGGATGGGTTTTAGTCAGTAAGAGTCTGACACGCCCTTCCGCTCCACCCAGAGCGGAAGAAGTCATTTGATGATTTCCCATCCTTAAAAAAAAAAAAAAAAAAAAAAAAAAAAAAAAAAAAAAAAAAAAAAAAAAGGTAACAATATGCTTGCTGTGTTCCAGTTTGGAAAGGTGCTGGTGAATTAACAGAGACATAATAGGTGTAGGTAGGTATTTAATGCTTTAGTTGAGAAATCTCCGTCAGGTGACCGGTTCTTTGATATACATAGATGGAAATTTGATTAACATTGAAAATCTTTCAGAAGGTGAAAATACTCATCAATGTAAACAACCTTTATTACAGGTTCACTCTCTCAAATTTGAAATTAAAAAAATCAGCTGTCCATTGCATTTCTGCCCGCTGAACGTGACACAATGAGTTAATGTCACTTATTTTTTTTATTTTTTTAGGAGTCATGCATGGCGCAAATTAAATGCCATTTTCATCTTTGTTTTTCGTGCAATTACAAGAATAACTTTTTCTATGCGAACTTCCTGCACTATTTTCAATCCCTGAAATATTTTCAATTGATGAATTAATAGTCATCCAGATTATTTGATAAGTCCCTAAAAACACCACCGTCGACAGTTGTCCTTAACCTTACCATAAATAAATCATGTCTTATTTCAAAAGCCAAAAGAATCATCCCTATCGCTTCCACTTTAAGCAGTATCCAAAAGAAACAAAATCAAGTGTGGGGTAACAAGATCGATACGATTACCCCAAATTCTATTTCCCACTGTTTCAAAAGAACATAACACGCCCAAAACTATTTTGAGACGCGAAAAAAGGTGTCTCGTAAATCCTCGACGAAAACCTTGAAGGAAATTGTTTTTGCCGCGAAAACATAATAGAAAGTGTTGGGGCTCAGTCCGTCCATTATAATGAGACTTTGGTTTCTGAAAAGTTGATATTGATAGCTATTTTTTTCAGCCATACTGTTTGGAGACAAATCTTATTTGACAAATCGCTAATTCAAATGACTAGGTAATTGCAAAATCCTGAGAACGCTCACAGTGGCATTACCAAAAGGCTTAAAGTCTCCCAAAGGGCAATGGAGAGGGCAATGCTCCGAGATCGTGATTGAATCAGGAATGACGATATCCGCAAGAGAACCAAGGTTACCGATATGGCCCGAAGGAACGCCAAACTGAAGTGGCAGTGGGTAGAACATTACAAGCAGAACAGATGGTCGATGGGGCCGACAAGTTCTGACGTGGCGACCGTGTGCCGGAAGACGGAGCGTTGGAATGTCTCCCATAAGGTGGAACTATGACCTGGTGAGGGTCGCGGGCGGACCGATGGATGCGAGACGCACAGGACCGGTTATCGTGGCGACACTTAGGGGAGGCCTTTGCCCAGCAGTGGACGTCTTTGGGCTGATGTGATGAGGACAGTACAAAGTGACATTCTCTCAGCACGAGCGATAACAGTTATTGGTCATAAATCCAAAACGTATGGACTTGACATGTGCTACCGAAATGTCACGTGGTCAGTCCATGACGAGGTCTCTCGTGGTTGGAGTGTGTATGAATATATACTAAACGAACATTAGGTAATATGATTATATAATATAAATGTTGATATAAAAACTTAAACGTTATAATAAATGAAAAAATATGTAAAGTTTGTTACATGAAGTAATGTCAACATTTCATTTGAGTATTTTTTTTTTGTTTTTTAAGTATGGGAAATCGTCAAATGACTTCTTCCGCCCTGGGTGGAGCGGAAGAGCATGTCAGACTCTTACTGACTAAAACCCATCCGTGTTCCTTCTAAAGCCCTTTGCGTTCCAGGGCCGCGGTGACTCTTTCGAACAAATTCCGCAACCCTGGTTCATTTGAGTATTACTGCATACATTTTGACAGTTGTTATCGCTGATAAAATGTATGTCTGTCACTTTGTTTAGGACTGCAAGCATAGAGTCCGACTAGGTAGTCGTATACTCATAAAACTAAAGTCCCTAACAGTCCCTTCTAGTATTTTTATTAATGTCGGTGTAAAATACTGAGAACCCGTAACAAGTTTAGTCCTACGACTTTTCAAAGAAGTCAGAAGAAATATTTCAATGCTAAGTTTACTAGGGCACAAGTTAAGAAACCTATAATGGCGTGAATGACATTGAGTCGGTCAGAACATTTCGAATAACCGACATTTATCACGACCAAAAAGAAATAAAATACGCAGTAACCCAATTATATTGAGGTTGGCTTCCAGTCAAACCGGATTCAGCTGAATACCAGTATTTTACGTGGAGCGGCTACCTACCAGACCTCCACAACCCATTAACTGGGTAACACGGTACTCCTTGGCAAGACTGGTGTCAGATTATCTGGCTTCTGACTATCCGTAACGACTGCCAAAGATCTACAAATGACAGCCGGGACCAATGGCTTAACGTGCTTTCCAAGGCACGGAGGAGTCTCGGTATGTTAAGATGGTCACCCATCCACAGACCTACCTCGGCAAGCGTTGCTTAACCTTAAAGACGTTCGACCCGTGCGGCTGTTATTATTAGGCCACGAGCTCCTCCTCCTAGCAGTAGCTTACTTATATTGTTGCTGTAATAATTTGGTAACTCATTTAGGCCAAGGAGTCTTGACTGTCGTTTTCCTTAGAGATATATCTGACTGACTAACTCATTGACAATACAAAGTGTCTGTAAACCACGACTTTATATAAACTATAGATAAGTACGTTACTCATACTCTAAAATGGCAACATAAATAATAGGAGGTAACTATCGCAACCAACACGTAGCTATCCTGATACCAAATCCGATTAGTACCGATTGTGCTTGCACTGTTTTTAGAGCAGTGATTTATCCACAATACCTCATTGCCTGTAAAAAGATTATTTAAAAATTGAGTTTGATCTGAAAAAAAAAATAGGCGTCAGTCTGTGGGGACTGCTCATAGAAGTGAAAACTAAGCAAAAGCTAAATCGTTCGGTGACGATGATGCTAGTTCCATGATTTTTGTTCACCCAAAAAGTACACATACATATATACACGGTATACATATAGCTCATGGAAAGCGTTCGGTGACGATGACGCGAGTTCCATAATTGTTTTTCACCTAAAAAGTACTCAACGCGCCTAAAGAAGTTTTGACTTTATTGGGGAATTGCAGGAAATAAAACCTTAGAAATTTTGACATCCTCAACCATGTCTATCATTCCGAGCCAAGCCCATTTCAAGCGATGATTCCTTAAAATAAAATCATACATTACCGCCCGTCCGTCGGAACCGGCAAATTATCATACAGAGCGTCAGTAAAATTTGAACGCGATCCGGCATCGTCACGTCTCCGAGCCGGATCGAAGCCGTAACGGGTTTTATTTTCCGGAAAATTGGCAAGTCATAATAATACGCTGACTCATAAATAAGGATCGACATTGGCCCTCTCAAGGATTTCTTTTTACGCTACATTTCACTGTTGCTTGGTGCTGGTGTGAGCACGGTGCGAGCGAGAGCGATTTGGTAATTAATATTCCAGAAAAGCGAAAGTAGTATTTCATTCATAGTATAAGAAAAAAAGCATGGAGATTCACAGGAACATTACTAGGTCGAGAAATTTGGCGACACGTTTGGCGCAGTGGTCGAGTGATTGACTGCTGCGCTGCGTGTCGCGTGTTCGTATCCCGCACGGAACAAATATTTGTATGGCCTACAGGTAGTTCCGGGTCTGGCTGTTTGTGTATGTGAGTTTGTATGTTTGTAAACGCACCCACGATACAGGAGGAGTTCCTATTGTGGGGCAACAAATTAAAAAATAATAATAAAGAAAAAAAAGTATTTACTTTCACACAACAGACATGCATAATATATCTTATGAACATAAACTAGGAATCTTTAAGGATAGTATCAGTTAAAATTAAAATTACTTTAGAAAAGGCAAATATTATGATTGATACTGAAAATGAAAAAACTTAATTAAAAATGTTGTCCTTGTATCAACTATTAGCGCAGTAGGAAATTGCGTCAATAGTTACAGAACAAAATCGAAAGAAAATTCCTCAGTTATATTAAAAAACAACATACATATATATATATATAATCCAGTCAAGTGCGTATATTAACACGTACAGTGTAGGGTTCCGTAGTTACCCGTCACCTTTTTTTTTTTTTTGATCTCGGGGAGAAATCCTCATGGAAATCCTCCACCCTGGGGCGGGTGGAGGGGTCTGTCAGACTCTTACTGACTAAAACCACCCCGGTGTTCCATCTTCCACCTACGCCGGGGATCGCGGGAACGTATGCGAAAACCAAGCCAGAAAAATAGTACAAATGTAGGTACTTAACTGTTATTACATTAAAAGTTACAAATGCACTTGGTTTTATGTAATTTTTCATGGAATTATTAGGATTTTTTTTATTACCTAGTCCATTTTTTAAGTTGTTCGACTATTACTCGATAACTTGTAAAGCCTACTTAGCTGTGATAGTTTCAGAGGGTGGGGGGGGGGGGGGGAGGTCCGCCTTGACTCTAACAAAAATTGGCACTTTAAAGCTTAATATTTCGCAAACGGATCCTTGGATGATATCCATCCTTGGTTGGAAAAATGGTTTTCGCAAACCCGTAATATTGTTAAACGACCTATCTAGCGACACATGCCATGCGGTAGATGATAAGAAAAAACATCGCCACTTTACATGTAGGGGGGCCACCCTAAAAAAAATTGAATTACAAGATTTTTTATTTTACCACTTTGTCGGTGGAATTAATATGTATACCCATACCAAATTTCCAGCTGAGTTAAATCGCGGACGTAAAAGACAGACGACATGGCGAAACTATAAGGGTTCCTTGTTGACTGCAGAACCCTAAAAATGAATCCCTACTTCCCTTGGTCATGGCATCACGCGTGAACGGCTGGACTAATTTCGCTATTTTTTTTTTGTATTTGTTATAGTCAGGAGATGGTAAAAAATATACATCCGGTCGAAGCCGGGGCGGCACTAGTGAATAATGAAAATTCCATGAAAATTGATGTTTGTTAATGCAACAAAGTGTGCTAGCCTGATTATTTTTCCTAGAACAGATTTATAGCTTACGCATAAAACAATTTATTACAAAACGTTACAACATCCATCAACAGGGCTAATTATTCAGGGTTCCGTACACAAGGAGAAACCAACGGAACCCTTTTACTAAGCCTCCGCTGTCCGTCCGTTCGTCTGTCTGTCTGTCAGCAGGCTGTATCTCATGATTGACAGATCATGTATTTCAGTTGCAGGTATAACAGCAAAATATACAACTAAAATTATAAATAAAAGGGGGACAAGAAACCCGTTTTTTTTGGATTATGGTACAGAACCCTTTGTGTGCAAGTCCGACTTCCACTTGGCCGGTTTATTTTCTGTATTCTACAAGCAGTTATTTCCAAATCAATTTGGATAGTTGCTCATTGTACCTGACTTTTTTTTTTGTTTTAATTGTCGGTTAAGTTTGACACCGGCCCTATCTAATGTGATTGTAAAGGATGATGCAGTCGCATGCAGGCTCTGACAAACTGTTGAACACTTTAAGTTAAGGATTATAGCAATGCACATATATGTACAATCAGTTATCACAATTAGCTGGTTGAGATTTTTTAGAAAAAATAAATTAATATCGACTTGAACACATTACATATACATAACTAGGTACTCTATAAGACATCAGTCCGCTACTGCCTCACTCCTGTATTTTTAGTGATTACTTTCTATTTCTTTTTTTTATTTTATCTGAAAATGTGACATATTATATGTAAAACTAATCTATTGACATTAAATTAACTGAGATAATAAAGACATTTTAGAATCTCTATTGTAGTATGAGATTGTAATATGAAAATGATAATTTACTTATTTAGTTTATAAGAATGACATAATGTATTATAATATATATATATTTTTTTTTAATTATTCTATTTCAACAAATTATGTGAATAATGAATAATGATAGCATGTTAAATTAATTAAAACCTGTCGCCTATACATTGCTGTGCCCTAGCAGGGTTCATTGTTTGGAACTATCATAATGTAACAACCTGTAAACAACATGAAATGCAATAAATGAATATGAATATGAATAAAAATCGATAGAATATTTTATTTACCTTGCTGAAATGGTAAAAATATAAAAGAATTATAAAATTCTATCGATTCGTATTCAAAAAAATCTCAACCGTTTATGCAAAGGTGGGACAGCTAATTGTAGTAACTAAGTGTAGGTACAATATACCAAATTGGGAACTACACAATCTTAATATCTTCAAAATGATAAGTTATTAAAGTAGGACTGCCATAAGGCGACTGCTCCTATACATTCTTTTCGAGACCGGTTTTCCTACGGCTGGAGTTACCAACAATTTAATTGTTATTGTTTATTCACAGAACGCAAATAAAATTTCTTGAAACAAATGCAAGAATTACTTTCTTCTTTGTGCACTCAAATTATTAAAGCCACTAACAGTCACTTTTTTTTTAAGGATGGGATTCATCAATTGACTTCTTCCACTCTGGGTGGAGCGAAAGGGCGTGTCAGATTCTTACTGACTAAAACCCATCCGTGTTCCTTCTAAAGCCCTTTGCGTTCCAGGGCCGCGGTGACTCTTTCGAACAAATTCCGCAACCCTGGCAGGACTTAGTCACTTAGAAATATTATTGTATTTTGCACTGACGCGGACCAAATAATGTAGGTAGTATATACTTTATTGTAAGTACACCAAATTAAAAATACATAAAATAAAACTTAAACTGAAAATCATACAATTGGCGGCCTTATTGCATTCGTCCAGGCAACCTGAAATGTATAGAAATAGCCTGGACAAATAAAATGGGGTTGCAAAATACTTTTCTCTTAACCTTTTTTTTTTCCCTTTTTTCTCGCTCTCAAGCATTCTATCAGCTGTCAGGGTATAATTTATTATTGTACAATCTATATCTTTCTCCACGATCTAACAAATATAATTTCTATAACTGTCAAATATTTCTATTCCCCGCTATTCTTTCACCAACATAACCGCACCCTCTTCCGACATTTGGTCTTGCTTATTGGTGACATATTTTATATCCTGTTTATATGTGCCTCGTCGTGTTCAGTGCCGCATTGTCAACCATTGAGACGTTGGGGCCCCGTTCTCAGAGATATATGACGGTTGCGAGAAAGAACTTTCGTGAATGGTTAACTTTTCGTGTTAAATGGTTTTTCTTTCGACTTTTCTGCTGTGTATGCCACCGTAGGTATGTGTAATACGTTAGAAGATCATTGACAAAGTTTCTCGCCAAAAAATACAAATTAAATGTAAAATACCAATTATAGTAACTTAAGGTCCAGGGTTGCGAAATTGTTCGAAAGAGTTACCACGGCCATTCCAGGGCCGCGGTAACAAAGGGCATTTTGAAGGAACACGGGTGGGTTTTAGCCAGTAAGGACCTACGCACACCGGGACAGAACGGCAAAGGATTTAAATTATTATCAAAAGACATTCAAACATATCTAGAAGGAAAACGATATAAATGCCAATGTTTTGAATTGATTCCGTGGCATCGAAAGGAATTTCTTGACACGGCATTGGAGAGCGCGTCGTCTTGGTATACTGCCGGAATGCTACAGTATCTAAGCGGTTAGTGTGCGCTGACCGGCATGGGCACGCAGTAAGTTACAGTAAGGGTAAGCCAGCCCATACATAATAACCACATTTTTCAGGGGTTTTTTTTTTAAGGATGGGAAATCATCAAATGACTTTTTCCGCTCTGGGTGGAGCGCAAGGGCGTGTCAGACTCTTACTGACTAAAACCCATTCGTGTTCCTTCTAAAGCCCTTTGCGTTCCAGGGCCGCGGTGACTCTTTCGAACAAACATTATTCAGAGTTGAAATCACGATACTGACGAAGCGAATTTAAAATTTTTTTTGGGCATTATGTTTGTGCTGGCCTTTTTTTTTTTGGTCATGGGGGATAATCCTCATAGATGTCCTCCACCCACTCTTACTGTAGCCTACTGCACGCGCATGCTGACCGGTTGCAAAATCCTCTGCCATGCCGTCCCGGTATGCGTACTTGTAAGAGTCTGAAACTCCCTCCCGCTCAGAGCGAAAGAAGTCATTTGATGATTTCCGGTCAACACATAACTTCAAAGTCTAAGTCAAAACGTTTATTTCAATTAGGACATTATACGGCACTTTTGAACGTCATCATTTACAGTTCAGTAAAATAATAATATTACATTAATAAAGTGACTCTACTGTCCATTCGGAAAGGTAGATTCTTATGGAGAAGAACGGACAAGAAACTTGATAGTTACTCTTTTCAAATAATGATTTTTACAAAATTTGGTATACAAAAATTAATTTAATATTATGTGAGGACGATGCACCCAGAGTATGCTACTTATAAGAACAAATTATTACCAGCAGAGGTAAACTTATTCATTTTCTAAAGAAATTTAGGTAAATGGTACTCACATATTTACAAATATTTGAATCATTAATTAATCAGTGTGAGTCAACAGTAAATTTTATTTATTAAAAATTAATTCATAAATCAACCAGTTTGATTTTGTGTACACCCTTGATTGTCCTCTGGACAATCAATACCTCTCAAACACATTATGTAAGGATAGTATTTTTAAAAGGCACTTTGTCGAAAATCCAAAAAACATTTGCGGAGTTTTTACAACTTTTTGCGTATAAATGCAGCGAATAGATTGTGTGAAATAAAACTACGTTTATTACCGATCATTGAGAGTTTATCCGTTGGGATTTGAATACTGAAAACATTCAACCGACCGCGGCACGCCCGCATTTTTGTGGAAAGTACCTATAGAAACTTCAATAATAATATTGTAAGAGCGAACTCACGTTGCGGAATTTGTTTGTTGCGGAATTTGTTCGAAAGAGTCACCGCGGCCCTGGAACGCAAAGAGCTTTAGAAGGAACACGGATGGGCTTTAGTCAGTAAGGGTCTAACACGCTTTTCCGCTCCACCCAGAGCGGAAGAAGTCATTTGATGATTTCCCAAACTTAAAAAAAAAAAAATAGAGCGAACTCACAGTTTTGTGTTTAAGTACAGATATTTTTTTTTTACAAAACGTACTGAATACCACATATTTTTTCAAAACCAATTTTCATTTGTAAAACAAAACGAACTATATGAACACCCACAAGGCTGTAATATTAAGGCAAATTAATTAATCAAGGGTAATTTTTTCAATTGTCGGAGAAATTTTTACCGAAGTAATAAATTGCAATTTGACAACTTTTCCATAATTCATATTTTCTTATTGTACACCAAAACAAGTTATAATATAAAACAGTCATAATAAAATTCATGTACAAAGGCGAGCCTAACTCATTTCAGCTTTTGTATAGAAAATATGCCAAACGGATATACATAAGTATGTTCGTTATTATTTATATGTGTATACTAGCTACCGCCCGTGCCTCCGCCCGCGTTAATGTCGAAAATTATCCCAAAGGAACACACTCCCGGGATGAAAAGTATCCTATGTGTTAATCAAATTTCATCAAGATCCGTTCAGCCGTTCTGACGTGAAAGAGTAACAAACATCCATCCATCCATCCATAATTACAAACTTTCGCGTTTATAATATTAGTAGGAAGTAGGATTATTCCTCAGTTAAAAATGACATGACTATCAAAAAAATTGCCTGCAGGAAATTATTTATTTAAAGAAGTTTATAAAATAATTTCCACGAGTCAATTTTTTTGAACCACAATTTGGCTCTAAGGCTAAGTCTAGCCTATGTCACTTTCAGTAGGTATAAATAAATAAATATTGCTCTCCCATGGTCTTCCACCACATTACATGTTCACAGAACATCTATGTTAACCCCGTTTTCTGCATATCAGCGACCTTCACTTAATTTATACGTATTAAACAGTTCTTCTTGAGTAAAGTCAACTAAATACTACTATATGAAGACAACCCCTACTCAGTTAAGTAACTTAGCACCCCTATTAAACCCTCGTTGCATCTACACGCGCTGATATTACACATTACACCCCCATATGCAAACGCCCTAACCGTAGCATTACAGGAACCATAGAATTATAAACTTTTAGAGTCGTCACTCCAGTCCCAATAAAATTAATTTTATGCGCAGCTACTTCGTCAAAATCAAAATGAAAGGTGATGATGAGAATTTACAGATGAAATATTATTATGTCCGTTCTATGTAGGAATCAAAACCACCCATCTGAATCCTGCAAGGAATGCAGGCTAAATGTTACTTTAATTTATTTGGGATGTATCATATATTTACGTTTTTATTTTCAACTTTCAATAAAATTCATCTAAATCTACTAACGCATTCCCCGGTTCTTAGTTGCATAGTCCGATATTTTTAACCAATTCAGAGTACAGCAACGAGTTTTTGAAGTATGAGCTATGTCAACACTTAGACTTTGTTTAGCGTTCTCTCTATCATCTATACCTGTATGCCAGTATCTTTTTAATGCTCCATGTGACGTACTAGCCGGGCACTGACATTGAATGTGAGTAATTAAAAACAGAATACCTAACGAACGTTTGGTATTTATTCTTTAACGATTAATGCTATAAAAGTCAAGATTTGAAAGAGGGAGCAGGCATATTTTTCCTTTCTCGCTCACACAATACTGTCATGACATCAAGACTCGAGCGTCACCTCTACACATTTCTAACTCTAGAGCAGAACTTATCCGGCGGACCGATCAGCGAATATCTTATGGCGGAACACTAGGATCGTTATTGGGACCCTTTGTTTAGTGGAATTACTTCCTTAGTGGTCTTATGGGCAAGATAAAACTGTTTTTCGGCCATTCTCGCGTCGAGAAAATTAGCCTTCGGCCTGATTATCAGCAGACAGACAATGGCACTTTTATTTGTGGTAACTGTTTCTCGAGATATGTCCCAGACAGTTAGGAGAAGTTATGTGAGTCCTGAGATCTAGGTTGGGCAGATAGCTTTATTGGTGACCGGGGGAGCTGGCCTTGATCGATAGATACGGGTAGCCGGGTAGCACGCTCAATTTGCGCTGGTCGAACTTCATTTTGAGGTTCGGTTTTCTGTTCATGTTGGAAGAGATAATATTGGTTGAGTGTTTTGAGTGTCAAGGAAGAAAACCTTTTCCTGCTTAAAAATCTTCAAACAAATCAAATAGATCAACGAGACGCAGACGAGAGACAAATTCAACTGATAATTCAACAACTCAACTGATAAGCATGAAAGAAAGACTAAAAACATTTATGTTTACATTTACACAAAGTGTCAAAAAAAAGAAAACTGAAATGAACAGTGTTTTTGTGATTCATCGATGATTCGCGAATCACGGTAACAAAAAATCATGTTTTATATTAAAATGGTCTAGAAAAATAATACGTAATATGAACTTATTAACGCGATAATAATTTCATTTCCCTAGAAAGTCAGAACCATAAATCCCACTTACAAACATACATGCACCCACTTACCCAGGTGACATACCCGACCCTGTAAATAATAACAAAACTTTCCTACTCCATTCTTGTTTATGATAACAGCGCTGTGCCATCAGAAGTGTAAACCCCGGGAAACTTGCCACTCCGGACTCCGGGATGAAGTTAAAATGGCCGCGATGGCAGTGTTGTGAGGTATCGTCGTCACGGGAAATCTTTTATCGAGTTACCCCATTATCCCGGGCCTCCCGGGAACGAGTACGCGGCGCAATGAACGGACGGCCAACTATGCCCGAAACTGCGGTGCGTATTTAACGGGATGCCACTGTATTGTGTTTTGTATACTGAGTTTAGATGGCGGGTGATTGTTAAAATTTTGCAGTGCAATGTTGGAAGCTGATGGCGCGTTTCAAATTGATTCGGGTTGTTTGTCTTTTGGAATATTGTTTTGAATTGTATCTCCATTATAATAGAACTCTTTGACGCAGACGCAATCGGGGCAGGACAACAATATTACCTTGGTATCTTACCAACTTTGGTTGGCCAGGAAAATATTAAATGGCGTACTAGAAATGATAATGTCAGAAACATGCGAATTTTTACTTAAATTATATCGGAGTACCTAATAATTCTGAAAGGAAACTTTCAGAAGTATTATGTGAAAAAAAATGTTGGTACCTAACTTTAAAAACACCTACTTATTCTTGTATCCTCCTATCTTTACTCAATGTCTTCCACAACAAACTTCCCACCAAAACTGATAGCTAAATATAATATTTTATTACTCACCTAAAGTTGCGCGGGGCCATCAAATTTGCACCGGCGCGCATGCGCGGTCTATTTCACGGGACAAACGACCACCCCGGGAAATCTGTTATCGAGTGCATTAGCCGAGAATCTGCGGGGACATCACTACTTCTCTGTGCTACTAGAGGTGCGCCAGTTTTGGTTAGAGTACGGTTGATTGATTGAATTGAGGCTCGCTTTCTGGTAGCTTCGTGGAATTTAAAAGCAGTTTCAGAAGTCCTTTTTACAGACAGAACCTAATATGTTTGAACTGAACGCGTTCGCAATCTATAAGCCTCTAATAATAAATTATTGCAATCGATTGTAATCAATCAAATTGCATCACCTTACTCATGTACGTTTAATCATCTTATCTATGAACCATGTTAATTAAGCATCAAATCGTTTTAGAAGCAATAAAGTTATGCTCGAATAGATAACCCCAAAAACGTGGTTGACACATTTCCGTACCCGCTTTACAGCGTACTGATGATGTAATGTTATGAACCGCTGTAAACAATAAACACACATGCGATTTCAGTAATCCCGGGAGATTTGCTACCATTTATTGAAGAGTTCCGTTGCCTATCTACTAAGTTCTTCCATTACATCTTCACCAATTTGAAATGGGATCCGTCCGGGAAAATACTCTGCCATACAAAAAATAATTGAGAACCTCGTCCCTTTTTGAAGTCAGTTAAAAGCATCGCAGATTTGGCCCTATGAGGCTATGAACCAATATATTTTTAAGGTTTGAAGAAACAAAAGAGTCAAAGTACCATTAAAAATATATTTCATACCTTGAAGTAACATAAATTAATATAACAAAATTCACATGACTGCCATAACTTATAGCCTAACGAAACTAAACACTAAACTCCAGTTAGTCCATAAAACTTGCTTGAACTTTGACACCAAAGGGTACACTGTAACAGATGGCACACACCCGTTCACATATGGTGTTAAACAGCATAAAAAACTGCAGTATATCAAAACTTTGTCAAACTAAGTCGCAACAAGTTTGGCGGCCATTTTTATAACGTCAAATAGGAATTGTGAAAACATAGTTTCGTTCCAACATGTTCGGTAACATTTTGGACATTTTGTTTAAAAATCTGGTGCAGTTGAAAATGAAACTTATTTTATCGTGTGGTTACAAACTTGCTTGGAGCTCTTGGCTACATAATAACATCCGTATGGATAGATGTTCCCATGCCAGGGTTGCGGAATTTGTTCGAAAGAGTCACCCCGGCCCTGGAACGCAAAGGGCTTTAGAAGGAACACGGGTGGGTTTTAGTAAGTAACAGTCTGACACGCCCTTCCGCTCCACCCAGTGCGGAAGAAGTCATTTGATGATTTCCCATCCTTAAATAAAAAAATGGATAGATGTTCGAGGCTTAACAATGCTTACTATGGTCGGTCTTTGGATGGGTGACCATTTTAGCATACTATCGAGATTGCTACTACGTAGCTTGGGCAGCACCTTGACGGCTGAACGATTAGGAGGGCTGTTTCAAGAGTGAGGTAAAGCGGGGTGAATAGAAATGCGGGCTTGAATAGAAACCAAGGTTTCATTGGAATTTCCATGTCATTTAAAAATGTGTTCATTATTGTTTTTATTCCATTGTTTCCATTATTTGACGACAATTTTTTTGGTAGCTTTGTTTGCAACCAATTATATGGAATTAAAATTTTGAATTCACTACTGTATTTCTACTGACCCTGTTTTACGGTAGTCGAATCTTCACTAAAAATGATCGTACAAAACTACCTCAATAGGCTTTTATCAAAGTGACATTAATTGTTTATTTTAGTTCCTGGAACACAAACGTTATTGGTTATTTTAGTTCAAAATTGCTGCTGTAAAGCGATTCAATGCTATTTGCACAGATTCGTACCAGTCCAGTTTGATTAGAATAGTATATTTTTTATCCACGGCTTTATTCGCGTTAAAGTAGCCTATAACCGACTCTAGGGTTCCATCTATCTCTGTGACAAAATTCATCAAAATCGGTTCTGCGGTTTAGGCCTGAAAGCTTAGGGTGTTACCACACCAATCGATCGATGCTATCGATCGGCAGTTGATAAATTGTTTATCGCCCGGTATCCGTCGATCAGCCAAAACTACCACACAACATACAACCTGACACTGACCTGCAAAATGCATAAAACGTATGAACATTTGAATTTCGCGGACTACCCTGGCGCTTTCACCGGTCGAAAAGGTCTCCAAAGTTAAGCAACGCTTGCTTAGGTCGGTCTGTGGATGGGTGACCATCTTCATAAATCGAGATTCCACCGTGTCTCGGAAAGGACGTTCAGCCGTTCGTCCCGGCTGTCACTTGGAGACCTTTGGCAGTCGTTACGGATTGTCAGAAGCCAGATAACTGACACCAGTCTTGCTAAGAACTACCATGTTACCCATTTAATGGGTAGTGGAGATCTGGTAGGCAGCCGCTCCTCGTAAAATACCGGTATTCAGCTGAATCCGGTTTGACTGGAAGCCGACCCCAATATAGCTAAGGAATGAGAAAAGGCTAGGCAGATGAGTCTGCAGTGTGCTTTTATAAAATACAATGCATAAACAAAAATCGAAATAAAAAGTATATCGTCGATACATTCAACATTTACATAATTCTAGTTAGTCCATTTGAACAAATGGATACATCGGAATGTTCCATTTGTATGTAACAGTTATTTTCAAATGGGTTTCCTAACTTCTGTTGAGTCTGAATTTCGGTTAACTTTGAAATAAATATTCCCGTTGATTTTGGATTTTGGTAAAAAAACCAAACTAAAGCATATTTTACCTTTTATTCCAACAGATAGAAAAACACAGTTTCGCTAGCCAGTTGTTCTCGGGCAATTTATTCAATATCTATTTCGCTAAATTGACGGCAGGTTTCCTTTTATCTTCTACAAGCTTTTGCCCGCGACTTCGTACGCGCATATCCCGTTTTTTCCCGTTCCCATAGGAATTCCGGGAAATCCTATATTAGTGCTTCTGTATAGACTGTAGGGAACCTACATGCCCAGCTTTCTACAACCAGTAGTTTCGGCTGTGCGTTGTCTGTCAGTCAGTCAGTAACGGAAGAATTTTATAAATATTGATTACATTTCGAACTCGATTCTAGTATTAATATCATCATTAATTAATTAATTTATTTATTAGGCTCACCAACAATTGTTAAAATAATAATAATATAATAATAATAAGTTTATTTGTTAGAATATTGTTGTTACAAGGTGTTACTACAATTCTACGTCCAAAATATTCTGCTGTTTCCAGCGCACAAATATTTTCAAAAATTTAAATGAAATCAAAATGAATTGGCAAACCTAGGTAAACATTATCTGATATTAAATACAATAAATTTGGAGGGATTATTGCATACAATGTCAACGCATACTAATAAGAATGTCAGGAGTTATTAAATACAATTTAACGGTATACTAAATATGTCAGGAATTATTAAATACGATGTCAAGGCAATCTAAATGTAATGTCAAGGAATACTAAATATAATGTCAGAAATTAATCAAATACAGTGTTAAGAATTATTCAATACAATGTCACAGTTATCAAATTAAATTCAATTATTACGAATGAAGGGCAATTCGTCGTCCAATTTAAATTTAGAGTTGTTAACAACAAAAATGTTACAAAATACTTAGCTTAAAACAATGGTGTAGTGTCATGACATGACAATGTACAAGTAAGCACCACATGTGCCAAAATTATAATAGGCTTAACTATATTGTAGAAATAATGTATTCTAAGTGATACAATAAATACATAAATATCAAAACAAAACACAACAGGCCAGTCACACCACGTTGTGCGTCAATTTGCGGATCTTGGTAAATGAGTCTGCATGCACGTCCACAAGATCTCTGCAACTATTTAATAGTTTACATAGCCGAGGAATGAAATTTAGAAGACTACTATTACTCTACCATTTAATACTGGTTTTAATAAAACTGACTATCTAACAGCACAGCAAATCACGAGACAATTCGATAGCAGTACCATACGTTTTGAACTGTTTGACAATTCAAAATCATTATCAGTGATAAAATATCAGTTTGTCTAGGACCCCCAGTTACTCTAGAATATTCGCTTCCACATGATTAATTACGAACCAAACTACGTCACATTCGCCTTTCATTCCTACCACATAGCAACCACATTTCTCACATGTTTGCGGTCGACATGAAACAACATAAGACGAGCTATATACATTCAATCTTTTGTTCAAACTTGCATACCAACTGGATAGTTCCCCACAGTGCTAACTCTTCTCTAGGGGTGGGCCGTACTAGGTACTAGTACGCCGTTTATCAAAGAAAACTTAGTCCAGTTATTTACCTGTTCCGAGTTCGAATTGAGTATTTACTCATATTATACTCGCGTGTAGTGAGACCGCGTAAATACGCAAAATGCGTAATCGCATACTAGGGCTTCTCTGAGGCTTTAAATAATAAAAAAAAAAATCTTTTACTTCAGACAGAGTCCATTGATTGGTTAGTATACAAAAACTTAGAAACTAGTGTTAGTACTTGTCGTCGGTCAAATTGTACTACTGGATCGTAACTCCAAGAAGGAGGAGGTTCTCAATGCTGGTATTTTTTTATGTACACCGATTACTCCGGGATTTCTGATCCGATTTCTGTGATTGTTTTTTAGTTCGATACTTGCCATTTGGCCCCGTAAAAATTTAATTCAATTTGGCTCAGTGGTATTTATTTTATTACCATTTTTGCTTACTTGGATGATGCCAGTTTTTTTTTAATACAACCGTCTTCCAAATAAAAAGCACTACGAAGTATACTATAACTTTAATTTCGGAAGTCGGTGTCAAAATCGAATACACACCAAAAGCACCGATTACATTAATTTTCATTTTAAGTTTGTTTAAAATAGTTAAGTTGCTTTTTTTATGTGAAATAACGTATATTTTATCTGCATAATGAAACAGTCTGACTTAGAAGTCTTTTTTTGATATAAAATAACGTATATTTTATCTGCACAATGAAGCGGTCTGACTTAGAAATCCTACGTCTCATCCCTAACTCTCTCCACAGTCACTTTTCAGCAGACTACGGTTAAATACTTGTTTAACTGCGCGTTTCCCGTCACATGTTTCAACAAGTTTCACTTTTGAAATGTGAAATATTTTAGATATAATATCCGTGTTGGCAGTTGCCGCGTCCGGCTGGATGTGTTCTCTGAACTCAGTTTATGAGAAGAGTTTCCTGTGCTAGATTTAGAATAGGATAGTGTTTATTGGAGCCTAGTCTGTTGTGCCAGTGGGTTTAGTTTTCCATATTCCGGGAACTGAACTGCCCGCCCTTTGTGCATTCCCATAAACTCGGTGTGGCATTCATGAGAATTGATTTGTTAGATCTGTGACAACATACCACTACTTTTGGTACTCTGTCGACTCGTCTACACTGTCCTCTCGTACCTACTAATACTATAATATTAAAACATTATAAATTTTCTTGAAGAGTAACCGGTTCTTGGACTTGCTCTGCGCTATATTTTGGCCTACGTGAATTTATGTTTTTGTTCACAATAGATAGTGTTGTACACAAACAAACTCATGACTTGTTTCAGAAACGCCCCACATTTAATTTCTCACGCAAATATAATTTTCACACAAAATCTACTCTCTAGGTATTCACGCGCGCCTCAAAGAGATGTCAGCATAGGAGACGGGGCCCGCTAGGGCCAGAGCCTGCCAGGGTTGCGAAATTTGTTCAAAAGAGTCACCACGGCCCTGGAACGCAAAGGGCTTTAGAAGGAACACGGATGGGTTTTAGTCAGTAAGAGTCTGACACGACCTTCCGCTCCACCCAGCGCGGAAGAAGTCATTTGATGACTCTGGGGAGTCATTAAATGACTTCTTCCGCGCTTCTTTCCCTAAACAAAAAAAGGTATTCACTAGGGGAACCTAGTGAATACCATTTTTCTTTTTTCTTTCACATTACCATTTTGTTTTTCTCCGCTTTAGGACACCGGCCCTCAATATCATAGACCCCAGCTTTGAAATACATATTTTGTACTCTGATTAAACAAAACTGTGAAAACAGTTTCAAAACGTGTCAAAGTTGATTACCCCTGAACTCAAACCTCAAACAGCTTAACGTACATAAATGGGCAGACATTAACGAATGAATCCCTACTGTATTTAGTTAATTGCCATTAACACCTTCCAATTATCCGTTTATCTTTGGTCTTTACTCGTGTTACCTCACTTTGACGACAAACGAAACGGTGGGAGACAGAGACAACTCTTGTATATGTCACCGGAAAATAACAAACTCCGTAAGATTATAAAATAACTTGAGAGATTGTAAACTCTCGATAAATTGTCAACTGAACATTTGGAATACTTTTTTACGCATCAACATTTTGATAGTCTATAATTTCGCGAAGTTATTCCGAGAAATTGTGGACTGACATAAACTGGCGACCAATCAGCTGTCTGGTCTACAATTTATCTGTTTTGGTGTGATAGTAAACCTGGAAATAAAGCTCTCATTGGTATTTTCAGAGAAAACAAAGACCAATGAGGGGCCAAGTTTCCAATTGAAATATATATATATTATCGAGAGTTTCCAATCTCTCAAGTTATTTTATAATCTTACGGAGTTTGCTATTTTCCGGTGACATATACAAATAAAAGGTACACGACTATAGATAATAGAGAGGAGACCGATTTAAAATTGCTGGTAGAATATTTCTCGCTATGAAATATTCGCGAGTGTTTTGGTTTGAGATAGATTTTTAGTCAATTGGAGACGAGTTTTGTAATTTAAACAAGCACGTAGTATGCCCGAAGAGAAACTTTCAATTCCTTTTAATTAAAATTTCGTTTTACATTCGTAATATAAGGAACCTTTGTGCACTGGTTCTAGAGCAGACACACTATCAGTGAATGAACGAATTCATGCAGTAGATTGCAGCACTGTATTGATAGCTGAGATATTGATTTATGATCTTAGGTTCCTAAGCGTTACTACAAAAAAAAATTGGTTATCTGTAAAGTCGGTTTAAGGACGATAGTTTAATGTGACAACTTCATAACAAAACATTGATGAAATGATCGTAAAGTTACAATGAGTCGTTCATCGATTTATTAGATGTTTTCACGTCAAAAAAGTAGTACAGGGCTTTTCATTTTCATTAAGTTTTCGAGTGGTGCTGACTTAGTTCCGTCATGTTGATTGTACTTCACAAATAGCTCATAGTACCTACAAGTTTTATCGACCACAATGGCAATAGAAATTAGGAATCATTATTTCTGTGATAACTTTAAACCCACTTTCTATCTTCCTAGCCTTTTCCCAATTATAATTGGGATCGGCTGCCAGTCAAACCAGATTCAGCTGAATACCAGTATTTTACGTAGAGCGGCTGCCTATCAGACTTCATTAACTGGGTAACACGGTACTTCTTGGCAAGACTAGAGTCAGATTTTCTGGCTTCTGAAAATCCGTAACGACTGCCAAAGATTTAAAAATGACAGCCGGGACTTTTAATCCACTCATCATCAGCCGAAAGACGTTCACTACTGGACATAGGCCTCCCCCAAAGGGTCATTACCCTGCCATAATCGCCACGCTTGGCAGGCGGATTGGCAATCGCAGTGTAGCTGTTGCAATGCACAGAGAATGCTGCTGCCCATTCTCTGGTGAGTCCCTTAGTCGCCTCTTACGACACCCAGTTTTACCCGCTAAAAAACTTTTATCTATAAACAAAAAACACATCCATCTCAGCAGTCACGCGAGAGTTATTTGCAATTACAAGTTTGTTCTCAGCGATTCAAAAATCGAGCCCCAGTGTAAAATTGAAGACGGGAAGCGAGGAAGAGAACTTTTTAGATATTTCATTTTACCAAACAGTAGCGCATAGCCACAGGAACGTTGGTATATAATAAATTGTCTTAAAGTTTCCAAAATGTCGGCTTTTATTCACTCACCCGCCGTCGTCATATTCGTCATGGGAATTTTATAAAGCGACGTGAAATATTGGGATTTGTGAGGCATTTTTTGGTTTATTAAACTTGGTCCCCCATGGTGAGGGGAGGGTGATAGAGCCATTGTGGCTGAGGGTTCTTTTTTGTTTGGTTATGATATTTGTTTTGTCTAGTTTAATCTTATCTCGATTTGACTCGAACTTTTACTATGGAACCAACCCCAAAAACGCGAAAAAAAAATCAACTGTTCAGTAAATTTTGTCGAGTTATGTTCACAAAAATGTATGGGGCAGTAAATTTTTTTTTCGCGATTCTGTGTTAGTTGTTCATAACGATGAGTACAATAATGATGTTCCTTAAGAGTTGTATAAAAATAGTAATTTACTGGTAGATTACAAGAAGTCTATGGTTTTTAGCGTGTTTAAAAATGCGATTCGTTTGGAACCCTTTGCGCTCGAGCCCGACTTGCACTTATCATCACATCACACTAATATTATAAAGGCGAAAGTTTGTGAGTGTGTGTTTATGTTTGTTACTTCTTCACGCGCAAATGGCTGAACCAATTTTGATAAAATTTGCTATGCAGGAAGCTGACACCCTGGAGTGTGTTTCCTTCGATGGTTTTTGACATTCACGCGGAGTATCTGATAAACCGCGGGTAAAACCATGGGGTGCAGCTGGTTTACTATGTATATACAGTTACTTATAGCTACTTATAACTTTATCTACATCCAATGTTATATTTGAGGAATGTCGGAAATAAGAGCATAGTGCAATAGAGGCATTGTTCGTTTTGCAGTTATGTCCACAGACAAATACAGAGTTGAACGGTAACGTTCATTATTTGAGTATCGAGTTTGCTTAACGGATCAGACTGATATTGTTTTTGCTGATTTTGATTTCAGTTCCTGAAATACCATATTAATAGGAGAGTGAGATATAACCGAACGTTAAAAGTTTTTTGAAGTGAAAACTTCTTTAGCGGCGTTGTCCACTTTTTGGGATGGGTGAAAAATGTTAAACTCGCGTCAGGACAGGTGAAATGATCGAAAATTCTTAAGACGGAGGGAAAGTTATGAACTGTTAAATTTTTATTGTAATATTAATTGTTATGTTTGTGTACGATAACACAATAAATGAATATTGTATTTTACCACATAAATGATAGTACTTTATACTAAATAAAGCAATTCGTGCGAAATTATTCTCTAACCATTCCAAAATATCAAAAATGCACAACGTTAATGTTCAAGTTTTCACTTCTGCCGGCACTCCCGGAGTGCAACCCGTTGTTTTTTTTATGCAAACCAGCGTTGGTATGTAAATAAGACAACATTTTTTATGTTACCTAAACATTAATGTAATGTTAAGCAAATCATAACCAGATTGACTGTATATTACTAATTTTTTTAAAGATGGCCCTATACTACGAATTTCTCCTGTGTCGTGGGTGCGTTTACAAACATACAAACTCACATACACAAACAGCCAGACCCGGAACAACTATCTGTAGGCCATACAAATATTTGTTCCGTACAAGAATCGAACCCGCGACACCTAGTGCAGCAGCCAATCACTAAACCACTGCGCCTTCCGTGTCGTGATTGATTGATTGACAACATAACGCCTGTGTTCGTTTTAACATACGCAATTTCTTAGCTGCAGCTAGCAGCAATGAGCTCTTCAAAATAATTTCGCCAGTCCTTACTAATAGTAGAACTATATGGAACAAAAACATTTTTTTTCCTGCGAATGCAAAATTATCCGATACGACTCGACTTACTATTTAGTGGAAGAATATTCTTAGGCGATTCCGTGCCTCCAGAGATTATATAATACAAGTATATAAATCTATAAGACCGCTAATCGTAGTTACACGTGTATTTATAAATGTTTTTCTTGTGCTTAATTATGAGGTATACAGTATAAATGAACAATTAACAATAAAACCATTTAACCACTTTGTTACCGATATGTTTAGATTTACCTACATGCCTCTGCAATCCCATACAAAAAACATTCATCAAATTAGCGTCATTTATTTTTCTGCTCTTCATCACCTCGGTTTAACCATACGACACCAATTATTCAGCTCAAAAACAACAGCTCCAAAGGACCCCTTCAGGAATTCCAATCATCCGGCGAACCAGAAATGAAATGACATAAAATGCTTTTGGGTATTTCGAAATTTGTCAAAAACAAGCCTTTTTAGGGTTCCGTACCTAAAAAGGTAAAAAAAGGAACCCTTATAAGACCACTCTTTTCAGTCTGTCTGTCCGTGTGTCACCACCGATTTTCTCAGAAACGGTTGGACCTAGCAAGTTGAAATTTATACCAGAATCTGAGGTCTATAGTCCCTATTAAGTGTAAATCAAGGTTCTGAGTCAACACGCTAAAAAGATATGGGCTTTAGATTTTCGCGAAAACTTGTAAGTACCAAAATTTACCTTAATTTTAAACTTTGTTTTTATTTTTCGGAATTTTCCCTTTACTTGTACTATAAGACCTTGCTTTTAACCAAAATTGTCAATTCTAAGTCAACCGGAAGTACCCTATAGGTTTTGGGTCGAAAACCTACATGGTAGTTCCTACAATCACGAAATTCGGCAACCCTTTAATTTTCTACTTTTTTTGGATTTTTTCATACATATGTACATAGTTGACGCCTGCGACCAATAAAAATCATAGCAATTTTATTATGGCGGTATAATGGGTAGGTACGGAACCCTCGGCGCACGAGTTCGACTCGCACTTGACCGATTTTTTTTGGATGGGATAACAAGAAATGAGTCTTTCCACTCTGTGCGGAGTCGGAGGGAGTGTCAGACTCTTACTGACTAAAACCCACCCGTGTTCCTTCAAATGCCAAATTCAAACAATTCCGCAACCCTGGCAGGTTAAAAGCAATCTTGTTTTATAATGCATTGATAAAATGTTTACAATCTACCATGTGAGCGTCATATACCTTCCTGCGTTCACCCTATGGGAAACACGTGACATTATGTTATGTTTCTTTAGCCTCATTTGATTTTAATTATCCTCTCCATAACCTGCGTCCACACAACACTAATTGCTTAGTCCAAAAACGTCAGCTCCAAAGGACTCCCCCAGGAATCCCCGTCAACCAGCAGTCCTTCCTCCTAACAGCACTCTCTCATTTAGAACTCGATCTCGTAATGTCTGGCCTCGTAAAGAGAGGGCCATAAACGACAGAACATTTTGCATCGTTATTTGTTTATACGGTTTCATGGGAGCGTCGTAAACCTTCATCATAATTTGGAGTTACCTGTGAGAGTTTTAAATTCATAAAGTCATAAGTATTTTGCAGAATAACGGCCGGTCTCAATGACGTATCTACCTTTAACCAACTGTCAAATTAGATGCCAACAGTAGCAGGCAAAAGGCAAACATGAACATTATTGAAACCGGCCGTAAGTGCTTTTATGACAATTTGTAGGTAATGGTACAGTAATAGTTACCAGGCTTTAATAAAGTACAAGGAGCTTGAGAAAAAGACCGTAAAACGCTAGGTATTAGTGATGAAGACAATGGTCTAGAAAGCAGAACTTTTTCTTCTAATTCATGTGCCGTAAACGAACGGATATTGCTATAGGTTAATGTTTGTTCACAGCCCAACTGCTGAATATAGGCTTCATTTTTCCTGTCCCAATTCTATTGCGTTTGCCAATCTCGCTTCCAGGCGACCAACATTCCTGGCATTCATTAATTCTTTATTCAACCAATTGTGGGTTAAGCTTGCCTTTGTAAATAAGTTGTCTTGTTGTGTTTGTATTCTTATTATTTGTGTAGATTATCAATAAAGATTATGAATAGGAATCACTTCTACCAGTCCTTATTCCTACCGTCATCACCGCGCCTTGCCATGTGTCCTGCAGCCCTACTATGACGTGCTTTCGCTATGTATAGCTCCGTCTCCCTCTTAGAGCGGAATCATGACCGTTTCAAGACTTCATAGTAGGGCCCTTGCTCAACATCGTTTCAGTTCCATAACACGTTTACCAATATTGAAGACCTTCGTAGGTCTTCGGATCTCGAAGTTTGGAACTCGGTGTACTGTTAATGTTCTACGATAGAAAAATAAACAATTTATTTGGGAACAAAAACAATAACAAAACAACATGTCAGACAAGAACACTGCAAAAATAAAGGCTTATTTATTTATTGATTATATACTTTATTGTACACCTCATAATAAGAACAGGACAATCAAACATAAAATAAGGGTACTATGGCGGTCGCACAAGGCTATCTCTTCCAGACAACCTTTGGATGGATTGAACAAAAGGAGATAGATTTAGGGCTGTCAGTGTACAAACGTTCTAAACAATACTAATTAGACATAACAATATAAAAAAAAAAATTGCAAAGGTTTGGAAAAAAAAATGAATGCAACAAAAAGAAGACATTAGCAGAGCGTGGTTTCGATCCACGGACCTCTGGGTTATGGGCCCAGCACGCTTCCACTGCGCCACTCTGCTTGCATTGTTATTCGGCCAAATAACACTTCTAGTGTTACTTCACGACTCTTGCTAATCTTACATGAAACTTTTATGAAAATCTCACAGTGAACGGACAAACTCTAGACTTAGAAGGAATAAAATATCACATGGAACTCACTTCTTCTTCACTTAATCTTCACCGTATAATGTTTGTAGAACAAAGTCTGAAGACCTAAACAAAGTATAGATTGATTCTATAGATTGTGGAAGAGAACCAAAATTGTATAAATTATTACGTGACATATTATTTGTATGTTATCGCATTTTAAACTTTTGAAAATCGTTACTATAGATCGAGCCCGAGTTAGAAATTAGTCAAGGAGTGATCGAAGGGGAAATGGTAGATCTAATTTAGATCCAATAGGAAAATAAAAGAAGAAAGAAAATTGTGTTTATTGGCATTATAAAAAAAAAGAAACACCTTAAAATTAAACAAAATAAATAATGAAAACCAACAATACCAAAGGGCCTCAGCTCAGCATTAGAAGCAGTACAGATAAATTAATTAATTAATGAACAAGTAAATCCAGTAATAATAAAACTAGATGTAAATGATCATTTAGCTTAGAAACCTAGCGTGCCTACTAACTTCGACAGTGAATGACTTAGCAACGATACTCACTAACTTAAATAATTTACTTAGCTACGTGAACCATTCAGCACTTTGTATTCAAATCAACCGGGAAAAGTGTTTAACATTTTACTGCTTTACTAAGGGCCTCTAAAATACTTTAACGATTTTGCCATGCCTAATTAGAACTTACCTGAGGATTTAATAACCAATATAAAGACCTATCACTAAAACAATAAAGTCTAAATTACATTACGTTAACTGCATTACAATTTGGCAAATCTACAAAATAACCAAGTTAAAAATGCGGTTTAGTGGACTCTAGGTGAGGGGATTAAGGTTCGAAGTCGCGTTTTTTGGTGTTTTCAGGAGTAATGTTTGGGGTTATAAATCGCGTGTGTCACTGGACGCCAGTTTTCAGTTCATTTACCAAATAAACTTGGCTGAAGTAATAACAAAGTTTAGTGAAGTAGGTAATATTGGGCTTTCTGAGCTAGTATGTTGTGGATGTGGCAGTCACATATTTACTTAAATGATGCTTTAGTAAAGTAAATAAAAAAAGAAAAAAAAGTAAGTAATGTCAGCAGCATTCATTTAGCTGATATGGCTAAACCGACAAATTTAAATGTAACTCCACTTTAAGTTTGAAAAATAAATTAACTAATAAAATCATCTAATATTGAGCAACAAGTACCTAATTAAATACCTTTTCGGCCAAACTGTTATTTTATTAAGTTTTATAAAGTAGACTTCCGGGCTGGATTCATTAGTGGAAAAGACTCATAAACTACCAGGAAATCAAAATCATGAATAAGTAAAATTTTAGGAGCTATTACAACAAAAATATTATTTACATTTTTTTTTTCTCTGGATCAAATTCTAAAGTCCACGTATTCGAAGTTGCGGGCAGAAGCAAGTCTAATTATAAAAAAATTACTCTTGCCACAACATCATCTGCCTAGCCTTTTGCCAACTATATTGGGGTCGGCTTTCAGTCAAACCGAAATCAGCTGAATACCAGTATTTGAGTAACAGTACTTTAGTTTGTTTTTGACTCTTGCCACATCAAAACTTGAATTTCCTCAAATGCAGTTCAAAGAGTAAAAGATACGCATCGCGCCGCACTCGCGTGTACTTCGAGTTTGTCTAGCAACGTGCAAATAGCCGTAAATCATAACACTTTAACTTTGTGTATT
Organism: Mamestra brassicae; assembly: GCA_905163435.1. Classification (NCBI taxonomy): domain Eukaryota; kingdom Metazoa; phylum Arthropoda; class Insecta; order Lepidoptera; family Noctuidae; genus Mamestra; species Mamestra brassicae. The sequence goes on along the minus strand of LR990997.1, from coordinate 17,918,789 downwards.
ACATGTTAGTTCCGTGAGTATTTGAGAATAAATGGGGACGTGAGATGTCTCTATATTTATTACTAGGCAACTTGCCCCGGCTTCGCATGCGTAGCGGATCATTATGCATAGCGCCCAACCGGCATGACTTTTGCCGACATCTTTAACAATCATAGTCCTATTTACACAAAACATTAATAAATAATACACTTTCATCATGAATCACTCCGTCCGTATTGGTTAAAAACCGACTTTGTTTTATACTATAAATTGGAGAAATAGTCTATAAGAATATCCTCTGATTTTTAATACAATTTTAGAGTGTATTAAGAAAATAAAGAAATATAGGTAAGACGGCTACTTCTCGTCTCGTCACATTCCCGATTAGTCAACATGTCAAATTCGCAAAAACGACTGAATACAAGTGGCGTTTCGTCAAGATGTTGGTCCTCATAAATCATTCCCGTTTCGTCAACTTTTGAGAATGCTTTTTCTTATCTAGTGTTGTTAATCAGGAATGTGACGAAACGGGAAAAAGCCGTAAGATGACTACTTCCTGTCTCGACACATTCACGATTTGACAAAATGTCAAAAGAAAAAAAACATAATTATGAACACAAGTGAAATATCGTCAAGATTTTTATATTCATTCATTCATTTGCGTCTCGTCAACTTTTGGGAGTGCCTGTATTCATTCCCGTTTTGTAAACCTTTTCAACAATCAGGAGTAAAAAGAAATACTACTGATCATGTTATATCTAAAGTCCGGGCCCAGGATGTTTTTAAAACCAACCCTACCCACCCTTTGGTAATTAGAGTGTCACGACTAACATTTTGGTACCTTTAAAATCCACCAAACTGTAGGCTTCAGGGCGCGCCCAGAAAACATATACGCACATAATTTAAGAATTGACAAACACTAGAAAAACATTATACCAACCTCTGGGAAAATCGGTATAGGCAAAGTGGTGAGAGGGAGCGTCAAAAACGAGTTTTGTAGCTGTATCATACAAAAATCTAGCTAAAAAAGGTTGACAAAATGGGAATGATATATGAAAATCAAAACCTTGACGAGACGCCACTTGTGTTCATTTGTTTTTCTACTTTTGACATGTTGTCGAATCGGGAATGTGACGAAACGGGAAGTAGCCGGTAGGACTACAGCCTAATGCGACTAGGATGCGACGACCATTTTTCATAGAAATTGTCCCTACTCGTAAACACTTCGTAGAACCAAATGATTATAAGTACCTTATCATGTTTTTCCACGAAGTGTTTTTGAGAACAATTTACAATAACTTCTAGCCACATTGTAGCTTACCATCATGTAAGATGATGGTCAACCTCAAGCCTATCAATAAAATAAAGACTTTTATTAGACATCAAAATACCAGCAAATTAGTTAAATACAAAAGAACAGCGCAAACTGATGAGTAATTACCGGAGATCGGAATAGGTAAACTATATTTAAATAATGTTCGTGGACTGCCACGAACATTATTTAAATATAGTTTACCTAGAGTAACATAGAGTTACGTTACATAGAGTTAACATAGAGTTACATAGAGTTAGAGGTAACCTAACATAGAGTTGATAATACTTCCTGTAAAATCCCGGAATCATAAATATAATCCCAGGTGGGATTATATAAATATAAATTATGGATACGAAGAATAAAAAGAAAAAAGAGTTGTGCGAAAAAAACAGTTTTAGTAGGTACGGAGCTCTAAAAACATAATAAGATTCTTCAATATAATAATTTTGATCAAATGTATTCAAAGCGCAATAAGTAATTTGCAATTTCTTAAATCCCGGGATACAATCGTCGTGTTTATGATTCCGGGATTTTAGAGGTGGTATCATCAACTCTATGTTACTTACTTCCACGAACATTAGGTAAATAAAGTCTACCTATTCCGATCTCTGGTAATTACACTTCTTTCTTTTAAATCTTACACAAGCATAAACAATTATCATAATTCAAGACTTTCCAAAATAAACACGGACAATAAGCACAGAGTTGCTCTAAAAGCTTCCAGAAGAAATATTCTTTCCGGTCATAAAACGAAATCGCTTTAGCAATTTTGCTCAAATATCTTCGGAAAGATAAAATTGTAAGTTTTCACAAATATCAGGACGGTGTAAACAGGATTTACTGCCCGATTGATGATAGCAGAATGGTCTTAATCTTTTAAACGTTTAAGTTTGTTATCGGCCTTTTATAATATCATTTATTTTATAATATTTTTTTCATTACACGTACACAAACACATTGTTTCAATTATATCTGTTTATTCTTTTATTTTCTTGATTTAGATGATATGTATAATATATATGTATATATATATATAAATATGATTATATTAGATTGATTCAAATGAACCGCCACTCTTCCATTGAAAGGTTCATTAGAAAACCAGCGTCAGACAGCATCAGTCTCTCTGACATATCGCTGAAATAGACCTTTTTAGTGCAGCCATGAGACACACACTTAGTTCTTAGCATACCTACATTTTTTTTATTTCTGTGTACCGTACGTGTTTCATATAAGTGCTAAATTAATATTATTCTTTTTTTTTCTTTTTTTCGGATTCAAGGATGAAAAAAACGTGAACTAATTTTTCAGTAGGTCCACGAAAATTATTTTTCTGGTCGTAAAAACGTCAAAACCAGTCTTATTAAAAAAAATGTCACAACTTTTAGCACCTTTTAACAATCAGATTCTTAATTCCAATTCTCCATTGATAATTGAGCTGATTTCTCATCTGTGAAAATTCTCTTAAATAAGCAACAGTAGTTGAGAGATTTTATGCAAAAAATTGGATAGGTACATAGAATTAATTAGAAACTAAATGTATGTCTTCCAGCTGCCTAACTACACCTCTAGATACCCTTTCAGGCAATACAGCCATGATGCTATTTCATTTCATTCTATGCCGAGATAAACTACAGCAAAATACATAAACTAAAACTTATTCCTATAAGTCTAGAAACCTAAGAAACTCCTTAGTCACCGCATCGACTCGGTACGTGATTTTCCGAAGACCTTCGTCAATATGAAGGAAAATTTTATGTTCGAAACGTCAAAAGCGACACGAAAATTCACTTTAAAGTGACGTCACCTGCTCTGAGGACACAATAACTTGGCGTGTAAGAAAAATTGGCAGACGGGCGAAGTTTGAGTCGCGTTTTCTTATTATAGTTCTGTGTTTTGTGTAAGAAAAATGTAACCAAAAAAGAAATATATAAAAGGTATCAGTAGTAATATTTTCACAGAGAAAACTTAGGTGAAGTGAGCTGTCATTAGCAACATTTTCTTAGGCATTGTCAACTTACTTCACGTTCAGTTCATCTATTTCACGATGAGTTCTTACAGACAAGTTACAAAGAAGCATTCAATAACACTTTCACTTCATTTACTATGGGCTTAGAATTTTTTTAAATGGTAACAAATCTAATACACCGCAAAACAAGCATATAGTAACCGTGCAACATACAGTTGTAGCGGCATTAATGTTGCCACATGAAAAACGAAGAAGCGAAAGTTTTACGGCAACAAAAAGAACCGCAACGCCATCTATCCTGTCAGCGACGAACTAGCAACGGAATCCTGAATCGCGCAAGCAAAGTTTTCCGTGCGATTTGAACATATACAACAGTCTGAATATCAACGATCGGGCAGTTGCCCACCAGACACAACAACCGTCTGGTCGGAGGATCCTCCCTTTCCAAGTTTGCGGTACACAGCCGAGTTTATAAAACCTATACATTGCATACACTGCAACTAGTAACATGTTACAGTAACAAAACATCACGTTGCTGTAACAACTTTGAAACGTTTACAGGTACCATGTACTTATATGGAGCTTTTCAATCAACATTTGATTACAAAACCGCCTATACAGAAAACCCTATCAATAAACTAAATCCGACACCAGTCAGTCACCCCTTTTCACCGGGAACCCAGAAGCTTACAAAAATGGCGGTCGGACCAGAATTTCATTAAGCAAATAGGACCCCACCTGCTACATTCAGAAGTGCTGCAAATGGCCAGTGCTGGTGCATTCTATAACGACTCTTGTAGATATGTTAGAGAATTGAATGAGAAAAATTTCGATGGCTGATTTTAATGTTAGAAGATTGTAATATTTTTCTCAAATTTTTTTTTGTGCTGTATTTTCCCAGAGAAGTTTCAGCAAAATTTCAGCAAAATTCAAAATTTCAAAATTCATTTTATTTTGTTAACACAGGGTACAATGGTCTTATGTATATAAAGTGATTGGTCCAACCTATGTTCCGCCGACAGGCATACAAAATAGTGAATAGTGAGTTTCGAAACATTTATTTTTACCTTGGTCAAAGAATAAGCATTGCCATTCAACGTGGCAATGCCACCAGTCTTTTGGGTACACTTCCAGTCGACAGCGATGCGGATGAATTTTTTGACGCCATATTTTAGGGTTAATTTAGTTAGGAGTTTTTATTTTTATTTCTAGTGTATATAGTTAGTTAAGTATTTATAAAAACAGCTGTTTTTGCAGATATGTAAGAGAATTGAATGGGAAATATTTCGACGGCTGATTTTAATGTTGCAAGAAAATTTTAATATTTTTCACAGATATTTTTTTTGCTGGACTGTCCTAGAGTACTCAATGGAAATTTCGAAACATATTCTTATTTATTTATTTTATTATTTATGTACACACAGAAATATAGTAATAAATAACAACATAATTATGAGTACAAAGGAACTGCTTGCTTGATTCATATTCATTTATTTATTTTTTGTGACAAGGTGAAAAGCCAGTTCTTACAATTAGCAGTATTGTATCTCTGTAACGCACCCATGGGGTGTACAATATTTACATGTATTGGTATTTAATAGTGGCTATGATAAAAATAATTAATAATAATATAATAACACTCATAACACAGTGTGACAAATGTTTTTTTTTTGGTTCTATAACATTAACAAAACAAGCTATTTTTTGTAAAATTGGACCTGCTGAACACGAAAACATAAACAGATTTTTTGTAACACGTACCATTTTAAAGTTATGGTAAATTAAAGTACTCTAAATAAATAAAGACAGTAAGTATGAAAATTTTAAATCATATTTATTTATTCCCGCCAGATCATTGGCACAGCAAAAGACATAGAAACAGGCTTCCTATTATACCAGTCATTTAATTTTACGTAGCACGAAATGCAAAAAAGTTTCGGGGTCCATTCCTTATCTTACACCACAGAATGACCAAAATAACATAAATATGCTCGTTTAACCTTGTCAGTTGGAACTCTTCCTTGAGATTTTATAATATATTTTCCAAAAACATAACAAAACTTATCCGGATGATTTAAACACTTACGGCGATCACTTATCTTCATGATTTTCGAAAAAAAAAAATACTACAATTTCCCAAATAAACTGTTAAAATGATCTTAAGAACACTAAAACATTTAATTTAAAGTCATACAGAGTTCTAAGTATTAAAATAAATCTGCAATTGACTACTTTTACTCAATTTTTATTTTATTTTAAACGAGGGTACATGAAAATAGTATTCACACTATTACTAAGAAACGTGACGTGTTAGACACCCATATCAATAGACAATGTTTTTAACAACGAAATAAGGAATTCAAAACACGTAATCTCATTAATGTTAGAAAATTGTGTCACACAGTGTAATTTTTGGTGGTTGTTATCAATTGCATTGGTTGTTTTGGTCAACCTCATTTTACATTCATTATTAGATATAATTATTACAAACAGTTTACGTTTATTAAGTAAAATATATATATATTTACATACCTAAGTTTGGCAGTCGTTACGGATTGTCAGAAGCCAATAAATCTGACTCCAGTCTTGCCAAGAACTACTGTGTTATCCAGTTAATGGGTTGTGGAGGTCTGGTATGCAGCCGCTCCACGTTAAATACTGGAATTCAGCTGAATTCGGTTTGACTGGGAGCCGACCCCAAATAGTTGGGAAAAGGCTAGGCAGATGATGATATAATTTTAACATGTCAATTTGAAACAGTCATGTACTATCACGAATACATTCCTCAAACACATTTTACCAGTTATGTTTCAAGCTTCCAAAACCACTAGACCAGCAGGGCAATAAAAAAGTCTAAAAACGTATCTAATTAGTTTAGATAAAAACTCGAGTACCTACCAGCTCGAATAAAACCGATCGTAAATTCTCGTACTTATTGTCCTACAAAGCACGACTGTAAATAAAATGCTACACAATACATATAATAACCAAGGATAATAATGATTGGATGTGTAATTTTTCCTTTTGTTATATTCCAGCGCCATATTTCAGCCAGCATCATTTCCAGTGTAAGTAAAAGTACAAAGGAAAAAAAAGAAAAAAAATGCTGATTGCTCAAGTTATTTATTCCCAAATAATCAGTACAGCAATTGATATGCAAAATCATTCGCCGTCTTATTTTGCCTAAAGGATTTGGCGAATTAAGCCAAGGATACACTCGCGTAGAATGGGGGACCCAAATCAGCGCCATAAACAAAATCTCGATACAGAATTACGGAAGTGACATTATTGGAGCAGAAACAAGTCAACAATCCTTGTTTGTTCGAATTCGAGGCGGATCGGGGAGGATTCAAAGGAAAAAAATCAGCCGTGTAGAAAATTGGGACCTCGGCACTCTAGAATGTGGGAAAATAATCTACTTTTAACGTACAAACACTGTATTGATTGGCTAGGGAGATTTAGTTATTTTTTGAAAGAATTGGTTTTATTGGTGACTTACCGACAAAAAATTGTTGAATAATTCAAGGCTACGGGATTTGACAAGCCAAAGGGCAAGGGCACGTGCAATAAGTATCGATTTTGAATTGTTGAAATTAATAATTTAGTGTACGTACTGAAATTGTGATCTTTATATATTTTGATAACTAGTGATCCAGGCGAACTTCGTACCGACTCCGAAAAAAAATTTGCCGTCTTTTATTTTTGTCATGTATCAGAAATGGCGTTGTTTTCGAAAATGATTTTTGAACTTTTTTTTTTTGACGTGATAACGTCGTAAAAAGGATGACGCATTGTAACGTTACGATCATTTCATCAATGTTTTGTTATGACGTTGTCACGTTAAACTATCGTCCGTAAACCGACTTTACAGACAACCAATTTTTTCTTTAATATTTCAAGAGTTATTCTGCTATTCGTGGCCAAGACAAATCTAACAAACCAAAGATCTTCAAAATCGGTCTAGCCGTTCTTGAGTTTTAAATGGTGTAACTAACCCGACTTTGTTTTATATATTAAGATTTAGTTCAATGATGCCCAATTGCAAACAAGCCCAGAAAGCACTTAAAATGTAACATTAACCCTGAACCTAAACAAATAACGGTTATTTTTCCTTACAACTTGATTCTCAAGCTAAGATATATCGTTTAAAAGCGTACAAAGTGCAGAGCTATACGTTTCCCCTCCCTCTAAAGTTTAATTCCCATCTGTATACAGCTCGCCTTATATTACGAGTCGCATCACGTCTTCGCCCGCGGTCTTCGTCTTTTGAAATATTAACTCCCGCCAATTTATGCTGCCCTGGTAGCCCCAGTCGGTGTAACTGATACGGTTATTTCTTTGGTTTAAATTGTTAACTTTATTTGTCAGGCTGTCAAGGTTAACTACAAGATAGAACCCTTGAGGTTATTGGGGGAGGCAGGTTTCATGGCTGCCAAGTTGTATAAAGTTTTGTCGCTTGTAGCTAAATAATACAGTAGGAAACCATTTTACATTAAATTCTCTACTTAGGTATCGTCACTTTCTTTTTGAATAATAAAATCAAAAAAAATTACTTACAAACTAAAAGCCATTCCATAAAAATCAAACACATTCAGTAAACCTAATTCGGCAATTTCAATGATGATCGCTGAAATTTTCGCAACTGTTCAATATGTAACGTAAGTTTTTCAATAGCTTTTAAATTCAGAATGCTGTTACAATATCGAATATGACGTAAAACGAATTTCATAAAATGTAATATTTCTCTTCTTTAAAACATTTCGACGATGCGATATCAAAAATTCCTATTCTACCTGATTGCTTTCATATAGCACAAATTATAAGTAAATGAAATATCCAACCAAAAATAAATGAATTTGTTGGTGTAGTTCTAGAAGAAACTCTATTAAACGCTTTCAAAATCATAAGCATTTTTCATTAAGTTTTTAAAACACATACTTTAAAACTACATTATCAGTTCCAATCTATTTAATAGTGTCCTCGCAACTACAAAAGCCATTAAACCATGAAATTGAAATAGTTTTCCATACACTTTTCGACCTAACTCATTTCCCTCCTCCCGGTCGTAAGGACATTAAAACTGGGACAGAAACATACATAATATTAGAAATAAAAGCGACATTATTGATTCCATCAGCATGTATCAAATATGAACTGTCGTAAAACAACTTTGAAGATAAAATATGTCGTTCGTACAGAATCGTAACTTCCGTTTTATTGCATATATATTTATGCAACCTTTACATTAAGGTAACCCCCTTTTTTAATAGATTATGTGCCATGTTTATTGCTGAGACCAATGTTCGTTCTACCAATAAAAGTCGACAGAGCAAATTCGAAAATGATGTCGAATTATTTTATTTTTATTAGGGTAGTGAATACTTTTTACATTATTTTGTTGATGTATTTTATTGGGGATGAATGTGCACTTGAACCATTTGTGTAATAAAAATCGCTGTAGCACAGTTATTATTTAAAGTTACTAAATCAATCATTGTTGCTGAGAGTGATTGCGGATAAGTTTGATGAGAGCCCCATTATCTCATAAAGACTACAATGTCTGTCGTGGTAATATAGCTAAATAATATATAATATATAATATAGCTATATATGCTAATATAGGGTATAAGCTGTTTTTGTTACTAACATCTTTTAAGTATTTTGTTTGTTGTTGGTGTGTGTGAATGTATGGACTATGTTTTCTGAAATAAATAATAACTAATAATAATAAATCAGATTGATTGTAATAATAAAAATACACATATTTAAAATGATTGAAATCATAAATTAAATCTCAGTTGTTACTCAGTCAAAACCAAGAATCGCTAGGAACAGCATTATAAAATATTCCAGACCTTCCTAATCAGCGTATCAATTAACACGACCGTTCATTAAGCGCTAGCAAATGACTCGACAGTAATTTGTTAGAAGCCTTGGACCGAATCTTAAGATAACATTAATCATAGTAATATTTCGAAATCTTTGAAAAGTATCTAGCCTTCAATTTAAAAACTTGGGTATGAAAATAATTGAAAAAAAAACAATACTTAGGTAATGAACAGCAAATAAATAATAAATAAATTATGAAACTGTTATAAAGTGAATTAATAGATGGAATAAAAGTGCACCTGTCATCCATAATTATTCCCGTAAACCATATTAAAAAAAAACTATTATAAACTAATATTAAAATTATGTAAATGTAGACCTGCAGACTCAACAGCAAACCAACCTGAAATGTGCAGTGTCCAATAATGAAAAGTACAGGGTTTATGTTCAAAAACTGACAGTCATCAAATTGTGAAATTTGACAATTCACAATTTGATGACTGTCAGTTTTTATCAAATGAGCAAATAGTTAAGTAGTGTCAACCGATTTTATCATGAATATTACATTCAAACGATCGCAAATGTCGATCGCAGGTTGAACTAGGATCCCTATTTATGCCACCAACTATTAATTACATATTGGGACCCAGGGAGAAAAAAAAAAATCTATAATCAATAATAAAACAATAAATCCTAAAATTGATAATAATTTGCGCCCGGTTAGACTTGAAGTCAACCTAAATAAACAACAATGGACTATCTTTTTTTAAGGATGGGAAATCATCAAATGACTTCTTCCGCTCCGGGTGGAGCGGAAGGGCGTGTCAGACTCTTACTGCCTAAAACCCATCCGTGTTCCTCCTAAAGCCCTTTGCGTTCCAGGGCCGCGGTGACTCATTCGAACAGATTCCGCAACAACAATGGACTACTTATGATAAATTATATATATTTTGTAAGTAGGTTAACACTTTCAATAACAGACGTCAATCTTTTTTGGTAATTTTTAAGCTAGATGAGGCCGGTGTTTCCTAGCTGACTACCCTGAGAAGAAACACCGAAACAAACTCAAGAGGTCAAAGTCTCTTTTGAAGTCCATACAAAAGTACTGGTCAAATCATATGAGAACCATGTAGGTTAATGTCTGAAGTGGCCTTTTAGATAAGATAGATAAAACATTTTATTTTTTATTTGAGGAAATACCACACAGATTTGAGTGGACCTGTCCAGACAGTGCAAGCATTTGTCAGTTATCGTGTAGCTCAAACTTAGGTCTTTAAGGAACTCAACGATTTGACGTATTCGACGTTTGGTAGGCCGCATAAAGAACTCAAACTGCCAGACTAACATGAAATGAACCCCCAATATAACTTCATATTACCTACGTATCTTTTCTCCTTCTCAGTCAAATCCATCAAAAGGTTGTTTGTAAAAATCACTTTTAGCGGCAAGACCAATTGTTACCTCCTATAATTTTTTAAGCTCCTGGTCTTCTTTTCTTATATATAAAACTAAATAAAATTGCTATTTGTTACTCTCGTTAAACTCTCTCTCGAAAACGGCTTGACCGATTTTAATATTATTTTTTTTTGTTGTGTTTGTAATTGTCCGGGCGAGGTTTAAATAAAAGAAAATTTTGAGAAAAATATAATAACCGGGGGCGGGCTACTATTATTTTATACTTTTATAGTGTAGAATAAACAGTAGGTATGTATTTCTATTCTATTTAATACTTATCTAACCAACACAGTACAAGAGTACATCGATCAGTTTATATTATTTACTTAAATTGGAAACTAGTTACATCGTTAGCCTGTTTGTTTATTGTACAAACCACAGAATTCGGTACATTGTGTACATCAATATTAGACAAACTCAGTTTGTTCCGATTGACGTCATTCTCGGTATAATGAGGCAAAGTTTAATAACCGAATGGAAGCGTTGGTGGAACTTGTGAGGTTGTAACGAAATATTGAGCCTTCATTTCGATCGTAGCTGAAAGACAAGTTTGAGGGACAATTCTCGTCTTTCTAAGGACCGTTCATGTGCTGATCTCGGTCTTGATCTATAAAAAAAAACAACTTTTATGTTCACACAGTTCTGTATGGTGTCAAACGTAAAAGAATAGCACCATCCCATCACTTCCCGTGGGTGTCGTAAGAGGCGACTAAGGGACTCACCAGAGAATGGGCATTCTTTGTGCATTGCAACAGCTACACTGCGATCCGATTAAGGCAAACCCCCGCCATTTAGGGGAGGCCTATGTCTAGCAGTGGGTGTCTTTTGACTGATATGATGATGAAGGACCTTACATGTGCTAATTTAGGTCTTGATCTATCAATAAAAATGCTATTAGTTTCACACAATGTATATTGACAAGTTTTATCATTAAGTAATGGTCGCCGGGATGTGATAACATCATGAATTTGATAAGAAAGGATTGGCCATTTGATGAAAAACAACAATAGAAAATGCCATGACATACCGAAAAGAGCCAAGGAAAAGTCCACCAGCGACGATTTTCATAAAGTCAAAATGTATGGGATTGACAAGCACCACCGAAATGTCACTATTTTGGACTTTGTACAATCGTTATTGCTTAGAGAAAGTCAGTTTCACCAAACTTTGTCTAGACTCCAATCTAATTGTACAGTAAAGTAAATTAAGAGAAACTAATTTTGAAAACTTTAATAGAGTTTATAATTGAAATAAAACAATACCGAAGAAAATGTCTTCTTAATTTTGAAAACTTTTAGTACACAGACATTAGTTGTTAAAACGAATCCGAACGAAACGCAAACCATGGGCAAAAAAAAAAAGTTATATTATTGGATACATCATTATAGTCATCTAGTACTGCAAGTAACCTGCTTGTTTTTCCCCAACAACAATGGGTTCGGCTTCCATTCGGATCGGTTGCACCTGGATACCAGTATTTACCATGAAGCCACTACCTATTTGACCCCCACAAACCGGTTCCTATTACTGGTTGAAGTCAACAAACATCACAGTTATTTAAATCATCTTGATTTTTTGCACTGAAGCACTGTATATAGTAAATAAGAGCAAGTCGGACTCGAGCGCAAAGGGTTCCAAACGAATCGTATTTTTAAACACGCTATAAACCATACACTTCTTGTAATCTACAGGTAAATTACTATTTTATACAACTTGTAACAAAAAAAACGCAATACCTCTTAAGGGGTCATTGTACTCATCTTTATGAGCAACTTTCACTATGGGAAAAACCCCGAAATCGCGAAAAAAAATCATCTGCTTCAATACATTTTGCCGAGTTATGCGCACAGAAAAGTATGGGGGAGTCGAATTTTTTTCGCAATTGTTGGTCCTATAGTTGTTCATAATTATGTATTTATTAGTTTATTTACATTTAAAGAATTATATGTACAAGTAACAACTAAATACAACAAGACTAATAATCGCAAAATTATATACAAACTTACGCGTTTGTAATAACAATAAATCATTGAGCATCAAAAAATTCATCCACATCGCTGTCAAAGGCAAAAATGCCCAGAATACTGGCAGCATTGCCGCGTTGAATGGATTGCCATTCTAACGCGGCAATGCTGCCAGTATCTGCTGATCCTTGCTGATCCTTTGGCCGAAGAAAAGCTCAGCCCTCTGGTCACGTAAACAGTCGACGAGTTCATAATGATGAGTAATCGATGCCCAGTTTTTGTAATGCGTCCAACATTTAGTTTATTTGTGATATGTCTAGTTAAATATTCTCATGTAAGTGAATTGTAATTCTTATGAGAATAAATGATCTCTAACCCCAAAGACCCCTTAAGAGGTATTGCGTTGATTCTGTTACACGTTGTATTTCTCTCCACAAAAACCTACAAAAAAATATATTTAAGTACAAGTATTCAACACGGTTTGCCAAAAACATCCCAACTAGGATAACTGTCAGCCACATTCAGTTCTACAAGAGCTTAGCGGATATTTTCACGTCTGCTGATTTTTTCAAAAGCTCTTACAAAAATAAATTCGACGTAAATATTAACCTCCACTTACCTCATAAGTCGTGGTGACCTAAAACTTTTGGGTATACATAAAATTGCTTTTTGTCAAACACACAAAAAGTTAATAATTAAGTTTGAAGTGAACTGAGAGGTTTCATTTTATTTTTCTTTTGTTTTATTTCGAGATTTCAGAAGCTGATTATTAAATCTGGAGCCAGAGATGACATTTTAAATAGTAAAATTAAATGAAAAGTAAATATTTTGGTTACCCAGTGATGTTGAATATCTTTGCTTAAAGGAAAATCGGCCAAGTGCGAGTTGGACTTGCATTCAAAGAATTCCGTACCAGAAACCGAAAACAAGTGTTTCTTGTACGGTGGCTTTAATTTCTAATTTATTTTAATTTGTATAATTTTTTGATTAAGTTGCAATGGAAATTCACAATCTGTGAAAATTTCAACTTACTACTTATAACGGTTCATTAGATATTATAGCCCGCTGACAAGCAGACGGACGACATAAACATGAATGTGTCTCTGTGAAAGTGACCCAACCTTATTATTTTTAAATGAAATGAAATGAAATGAAATGAAATGAAATGAAATTGTTTTATTGCCAGATTAATATCCAAATAATAATACACAAATAATAAAAATAAGTTAAAATTTATACGTCGCGAATCATGTTATCGGCGTATGATAGGACAGCCATCTTTGATGAAGAGGGCTGTTGTCCCAGTCTCGCACCGCGGCCACCAAGGAGTTAGCGGAGCGATGTATGGCGGAGCGTGTGGCGGCTGTTTGAAGCTTTTATTTAACTTCACTAGTATGTATGTATTATGTATGTCCTGGAGTCTTGCAATAAATATTTCACCCATTTCCACTGAAGCTATCGAGCTGAAATTTGGCACACATTTTGTAAAATTTATTTCATCCATAGAAAACGTACTCTCAGTGATGCGACGGCATTCTCTTTTCTTATGTCTCAATAAAGCCTGTTTACAGATCTGCCTACTGTACATATGTCATCATAATGAGTCCCTAGTCCATCGCAAACCGATTAGATTTTCAACAACACACGCGATTAGGAACGACAATCAAGGGAATGTTTTGCGAGGCGCGAACAAACACCGTTCCAACTGGATTGAGTGACCAGGTTGTCATGCTCTCCTGGTACTCGGACGTAATGAGATCGGGTAATGTGTTTATTTAATCGTCGTTTGTATCTTTGCTGATGGTGATTAGGGAATTTGTTTGAAACCTACGCTTGAAACATTATGCTCTCCTATTCATTCATCAAGATAGTCTTAGGGAATTTTCTCTATTTCCGGATAGCAGTGATTCAAAAAGAATATTGGAGCAAGCGGCCCCGGCATTCATTATTAAAATCCGTTGAAACTGAAAGGATACAGCCGGTCGATTCTGTAAACATGTCGAAGTGGTTGACTGGGTTGACTGGTAGAGAATGCCTTGATGCATTAAGTCCGCCCATGTACCACTATTGTACATAAAGTTTAAATAAATAAATAAGTGAAGCTTGAGTGAAGTGATCACGAGGTGAGCTGTCAACCCATATAATCAAGATGTCACGTGATCACGAAGTGAGCTGTCATTCCATCTTGATTATATAGATTGACAGCACTCCTCGTGATCACTTCGCCCAAGCCTTCACTTCGATATGTTTACAGAATCGACTGGCAGTAGATATTTTAGAAGTCAAACATAATCATAGTTTTTTTTACAAATGAAAATTATGTTCAACCAACTAAAAAATTGTTTTACAAATCCGTCACGACTACACAGGATAACATTTTCTTCGAATTTTCTCACACAAACACAATGAGATAAACTTTTCCTTCCACATTCGTAATACATCCGCATTAAACTTTCATTTAAGCACACGTACCTCTTTGCACCGCAGTGTAACTACTAAACAGCTGATACTTATGTGGTTTGAGTTTTAAATATAATATACTACACTGGCTGCCCATTTCCCCAGCTCAAGTCCCAAAGGTGCCATTCCCACTAAATTCTGTAAAAGCTTTGCTACTCTTGCTCACATGCTTGCCATTCCAACATACCAGAATGTGTACTTACTTGTGGCCTCAAGTGTAATACCAACCTCACTCAATTCTGAACTATGTGGAGCAGCAATAAGGTTTAATTTCCTTTGGATATATAGTTAGGAATACTTTTGTTTAGACAAGGAGTTTCGATATAATATTATGCGTGGTTTATGAAATCATTTACAGTGTGAGTTAACCTTTTGCGTGTCTACCACAGATTTTTATCGTCCAATCCTGACCAAGCCCTTAAGTGTAACTGTCCGACTTAAGTCATTTGGAGCATTTTTTCTTATGTCGAACTGTGTAACTTAAGACACGCAAAAGGTTAAGAAGATCAATTTTCTTTAATTATTATGTTTTATAAGGCTTATAATGGGATCTGAGGAGCTTCGTTATTACGTCATTATCTTGAGCTTTTAGCATTAATTATTTTGATTAATTAGAGTAACTTCAAAGCTGATTGCCCTGTTAATTCGATTTTAATCTTAGTTATATATTCTTGATAGTAAAGTTTACTTATTAGACATTCATAATTCATAATTATTTATTGTACAACAAAACAACTTATATTATAATACAGTCATAATAAAGTTCATGTACAAAGGCGAGCTTAACTTAAAGTTGTGTTTTCTCCCAGCAAACCTTTGAGCGATAGAGAGAGATCAGCATTGAGGGTAAGAAACAGTGTACAAATAATATACATAAATATACCTACATACATAAATACAAATATATATATATAAACACTAATATTATGTCATTGTGGAAGGAAACTGAAAACATTTTCAGTTTTACAGTTTTAGCAGTATCTGCGTGTTCGGTGTCAGACTACCAAACGGCTTTCACAGGATTACCGTTCAGCATACATGGCGACTTAAACCTCGCAACACTGTAGTAGGTTCACGACGAAAAACAATCCACGGCTTTCAAAAATGTAGTGAAATATTATGCACACTGTATTTTATACTTAAGTACTTCAATTAAATTAATATTAGACCTCGAGTTTCTGAACAATCAAATCGATATTAAGAGAAAGAAACTTAAACTATTAACACCTACTAAACCTAAGTACGTACATATACAAAAACAAAATATACTCAGGCGTCGAAGTATTCCTCCGCATCGCTGTCATATGGAAACGTGCCCAGAAGACTGGCAGCATTGCCACGTTGAATGGCAATGCAAGTTCTTTGAGCAAAGAACGAGCCAACCTTCTGATCACGCAAAGTGTCGATCAGTCGGCGAGATATGTCCTTGAAAAGGAGACACGCACTCGGACCCCATGACGTTTCGACCCCAAACGGCTCAAAACTGTAATTCCCAATAAGGTTGAAATAATGATTTCTTTGGTTGGTTCAGTGATTGCCTTTATGTCCAAAGTGCCATGCCTTTATTTTTTAAGGATGGGATATCATCAAATGACGGAAAGGCGTGTCAGACTCTTACTGACTAAAACCCATCCGTGTTCCTTCTAAAGCCCTATGCGTTCCAGGGCCGTGGTGACTCTTTCGAACAAATTTCACAACCCTGGCAGGCTGTGGCCCCAGCAGGCCCGTCTCCTATGCTGATATCTCTTTGAGGCGCGCGTGGAACACAACGCGCCATCGACCCAGGCCCGCGCCTACGTTGGCCGGAGATCGCCCTTCGACTCCCGATGCCCGGGGCGTTTTCTGGAGCATGACATTTGGGGCTAGATTCTCGGGTCGGGCACAGTGTTATAATTGTTTTGCATCTAGAACTTTCAGTGGCAGTACGAAGTCAAGGTGGAGACAAAGATACGACATACATCAAAACACTGGAAATACTAGTTCATACGAAAAAGTTGTGTTTCATCATAGATTTGATGTCACTAACTGCAACAGACTGCTTGGAATATTTCGTCAGAATAGTAGTCACCATACTTGACAAAAGTGAGTTTTATTGACGTTTTATTAATAATACATACATAGATATAAAATATTCGTATGAACCAGTGTTGTCAGTGTTTTCATTTATTGTCGTATCAATGTCTTCACATTGTATTAAATATTTTAATTCTGGTTTTACTCTAACGTGCGATAAATTTAGCAAAATCTAGAAAGATATTATAGCCAGGATCCTCTTCAAATCATACAGATTTAAAGATACCTCGAGTTTAGTTAGAAAATTAACGTTTTCAAAGTAATGTTACAATTATCATTATAAATTAATATAACAACCTCAATACAACCTCTTTACGCTTCGCAAACTATGAATGAGTCAACTGTATTATTATTGTAGTCACTAATCACAATATAAATATATATAATCGAGTATGTTATGATGATTGTATCTCTCATACATTTTTAATGAAGAAAGGGATTACATTTGTATGTGTACTCCATGTTTGACTCCCATGGGGCCATGGTTGAATGAATAATATCTTATGCTTGCAAAAAAAAGGATAAAAATCCATCTACCTAACCTTTTTAGGGTTCCGAACCTCTGTGTGGAAAACTGAACCCTTATAGGGTCACTCGGTTGTTTGTCTGTCCGTCTGCCATAGCCGATTTTCTCCGAATCAACTAAAAGAAATAAGACTAAAAATTACCATTCCCCCTTATTTCAAACTAGCTGTTGCCCGCGACTTCGTTCGCGCATATCCCGTTTTTTTTCTGTTCCCGTAGGACTTCCCCTCATGAATGTGGCTATCACATACAATAAGAATTTTCAAAATCGCTTCATTAGTTCCAGAGATTACCCCTACATACAAACTTTACCTCTTTATAACCACTGACCACGTTTGATCCTTATACAGATGAATTTTCAAAAATATGAAAAATTATAAAAAGTTAATTCATTTATTTTGGTCCATTTACAAAAATAGTATCAATCTTCCGACTATTTAACACACAAAAAACAACACAGTTTTCGCCCTCTGCTCACTAAATACAAAACTCTTTCAATAATAAAAGCAAACAAAACTAATTACACACAGTAATGCGTTCGGACCACGGGACTCCTGAACCCGGGACTCTGGGACTGCGGGATCCGCCAGCGGGTCCAACACGTCCCCACAGGGTCGTGGACAGGTCGTGACCGGCCTGTGAGTCATTAACATGGTTGCATGCATCATCTTTGTTAAGGGTGATGTGTTAATGTTATTTTGTTGAGTTGGTTGGCTAAACTTGTGAGAGGGACTGGTTTGGATTTTTATGTCCGCTTTGACAACACTAGGAAGTGTTTTGTCAGGTTTTTTTTTGGGGACTACCTTTATGTAGAACTTTGACGTTCAAAAAGTGCTGGCACTCAGACTAATTTGAATAAATGACTTTTGATTTTGTCTGGTGATGAGGAACTTGGGCTCCAGACGAAATGACATGCAATCAGTGATAACAATTCTCAACAATACCCTTGATTGACTACCACTTATGGCTAGTTTAAACAATGCGAGCTGCTGAATAGACAGTAGACAGTTACGCGGATCGTATCACGCAAAAAATATAGTTTCCGCTCGCAACAGCCTCGCTGACACTGGCGAGCTACTGCCGAACGCGTCCGAACGATGCGAGTGATGGCCAAGCTGCTGTCATGTGCGAGTTACTGTTAGGCGAGCAGGCAGTGAAAACAAAAAATATTGAAGTAACTCGGATGCGAACTACTATCCAACTCGCACGTGGCAGTAACTCGTAAGATAGGATGCGAGTTACTGCGCTGTAGCTACTCGGCAGATTGACTCGCACGCTAGCTCACAAACTAGCCATTTGTCTCATCGGATTTCAACTTGAAGACCAAAATTAGACTAGAACTAAAAATATACTCTAATGGTCCGTTATCAAACAAAAGAGTTCAAGTGGCTTGTGACGTCACTTCTAACTACATAAAGTACCGAGACGTGACGGCACGTAAAATTTCAACTCACTGAATCGTTCATTTTTGATTTACGAAACAAAAAAAACTAGGTACGTATCCAATATGCTTTTCTTTTAGGAATGTACCATATTTTGTGGGTACCCTTTTCAAAGCAAATAAACTTAAGATACCTTAAACTACGCCTATATTACCCGAAGGTAAAACTATTAAACTATTCCTACATTTCGCCAGTTAAAAGGGTACCTAATTGTCATAAACCGGACACATCTAAACCTACCCTAAAAATCCAAACTGATTACAAAAATTATCCCGACTGACGAGTTACAAGAGTCACACTGTCCCACGTTTCCCTTTAGCCCTATCAACAAGTCGACGAACCCCATTAATTAACCCTGCTCTGCATTACGTTGATTAATTTACCTCTGTGAGATGGATACGGTTTCATTTTGTTAGGAATTTGTGAATGGTAGCGACACGGTTAAGATATCTATACCTATGCGGTAGCGAGTCAGTGTGTGATTTGATATTCTGGTTAATTTCCGAGGTAAAGAGAACAGACAGAAAAGTTGACTCTTAGTGTCATTCCTTATTCTTTATTCCACACAAAAAAAAACAAACAAATACGAACATAACAGGGAGTTGCAGCGTGGGTAGTGAGCACCATGCTCCACGTCGATCGTGTATAGCATGGTGGACATTACAGCTCAAACTCAACATCTCCGCTTGCAGGAGCGGCACTTCGTTTGTAGCAGTTGCGTCAAGATCGACTCTTTTTTCCCTCAACCAAAGACAGCTTCCCAACAATTGATGCTGTACTAGCAGTGCTTAGCGACGGTGCATATATGTATTCCAATACATCCTCGATGCAGTGTTTGACTGAGAACTTTAACAGACGCGTAAAGTCTTCTTCGTACTTTTCTTGCTTAAGTAAAGGCCGACTTTTAATTTTTTTTGCACGAACTCAGCCATAAACTGCTCACTTAAAAATGTTTAAATTTTCATTTTTACTCACGCAATTGATTCAATAATGAATGACGCAAGACTGTTTGACGTGACATGTCGATCTCAATGTTCAGACCAGCAACCCAGCCCCACCCAGCACATCAAGTCACCCGAAACTGTCAATTTTTTTCCAATTAATCATACTTTTCTATTACGTTAGGTACCGTGCCAGTAGTTTCTAGCCATGTCTTCATGTCATTTAATCCTTGTATTACGTTGATGATAATCGGAAAACCCCCACAACTGACCAAGTCTAAATAATCCTTCCTACAACCACAATTTATTTATAGTCAGGACAATAAGGGACGTTCGCACGTATCACGGCAGGGCAGGTCCCCACAGGGCCGTCAACAAGTTGCGCCGGGGCCCTGCTAATTATCGCTCCCCGTGTTATCTTTATGAAGCTCTGTATCGTCGTGTGAGCCTGGTACTGTGGGATTGGGACAGATGGGGTTATTGAGGTGTATTGCCATTTTGCGGGGGAAAGGTCCAAGGTATGTTGTGAGTTTGACGTAGGTATGTTGAGGAGCATAGGTTTTTATAAGAATTTGTTTTTTTTCGTGAGATTAACCTAGTCTTTGTTAATTTTTAATGTCGTAGGTAGTCATTTTTGGTACAGGCTCTTTCAGCGGTAGCGTGGCGAAGGCGATTGTCAAAACGTCAAAAATCGATGGATTTGACAAACGATGTCGAAATGACATTGTGCTCAATCCTTCATATTCTGGCATATCGACTATCGCATTCGCGAATATAAGGTGTTAAAAATCAACTGAATGAATTTCGCGTACGTGCTCGGTATCAACTAAACAAAATTTCTAAAAAAATAATTTTTTAGCTATTTTTTTTTTCACTATTAAGAAAAATTTCGCCAAATATTTTTGCAGCAGCGGCGTCCCACGCAGAGTGCAGTGGGCATAATCAACAAAATTTTGCGCAGTGAAAATGTTGCATATCTTTGAACTGTTTTACAATATAAACATTTTTTTCGTGATTAATTTATATTTGTTATTTTGACAACTCCTTAAATTTCTTGCCGTTGATTTGTAACGGCTTATAGAAGTGGCCCGCCCCGGCTTCGCCTGGATGTATTTTTTTTTTTGCAAAATTTTCTTTCATAAGAACCTTCTTCTAACAATAACAAATACAATAAAACCAGAATTAGCGAAATTGGTCCCGCAACTCACGCGTGATGCTGTGACCAAGGGAAATAGAAATTCATGTTTAACTGACTTCAAAAAAAGGAGGAGGTTCTCAATTCGGTTGTATTTTTTTTAATATGTTTGTTACCTCATAACTCCGTCATTTATGAACCGATTTGAAAAAAAAATCTTTCATATGAAAGGACATACGATCAAAAATTTTATGAAAATCGGTTCAGTAGTTTGGTTTTTAAATCACAATAGCGGGAGGAAGTAGAAAATATATCATCCAATTAAACGAAATTGCGATTTTTGCTTTTCTGTGACTTTCCAGTGGTCTTGTGGGTTTGCTTGTTATTTTTCCAAAAAAAATACAACCGACAACCAATTAAAAAAAATACTACAAAGTGTAAAATAACTTAATTTTCTGAAGTCGGTGTGTTTGGTTGTTTCTTCGTATTTTAACACCGAATTCCATAACAAAGAGATGTTGTTCGTAGACGTCAAAGAGCCGGTGTCGGTAAAAACCAATGAAGCTAGACTAGTAGAGGCTATTTACAAATGTTTTTTGTATGATTATCTCAAGAGACTAGCCTATTCATCATTCACCTACGCAACAAAGCAAAAATAAATTGTTTGCCAAAAACAAAAACACAATTTTTATCTAATAAAAAACTCAAATTCTAAGAAAGATGACACCAGAACCCTTTCTCTCTAAATCCTACGTTTACAGGGTAAATCGAAAAAGAAAACAGGGTAGGTAGCATTAATTTCAACCCCAGTAAGAAAACCCGATCTAAAAAGTAGGCTGGTATGGTAACATAATCTGTTGAAAAAATGTCACGTTACAAAATATGAAAAGGCTTTTTAATACAAAGTTGTAATAATTTTACTTACATTACTTTAGCAGCGTAATATTAATGCAAGGTAGTGGAGGATGCAGGAGGTTCCTCACACAAAGCTGTGTCTCACACAGATGACATGTCACGGAACATGTTGCAACATGCCGTGAACACTGAGTAAAAATATCCAGAATACTAACTCCGAACAAAAAGTGATTCTCCTCATGAGATGGCTTGAGCAGTAGGGCAAATTTTTGGCGTAGTGAATGATGACGAGGCATTTCTTGACTTTTCATGGTGGTTGAGAGATAAGATTTGCTTCGCTTTTATGAAAACCCTATAATAATATTATTTTTTTTGGAACACAACTATAAATTACAGTCTTAATAGCTAGAACAAGGAACAGTTAATTTAACAGAAGTACATAGCCTGCTGTCTCCCAAACTATGTAGGCAAAAACCTGTATCTTGGGAGGCAGTATATTAAAAAGTATACGTTCTTTAATTCATATCCCGTGTCAGACGGCGTGTACAAAAATTAGTAAAAAAAATAATGAAAAGAAAACAAAAACAGAAAAGGTTTAAAGTCAAAGTCAAAGTCAAAACGTTTATTTCAATTAGGCCATTAAACGGCACTTCTGAACGTCATCGTTTACAGTTCAGTAAAATAATAATATTACATTAATAAAGTGACTCTACTGTCCATTCGGAAAGGTAGATTCTTATGGAGAAGAACGGACAAGAAACTTCATAGTTAATCTTTTCAAATAATGATTTTACAAAATTTGGTATACAAAAATTAATTTAATATTATGTGAGGACGATGCACCCAGAGTATGCTACTTATAAGAACAAAATATCACCAGCAGAGGTAAACTTATTCATTTTCTAAAGAAATTTAGGTAAATGGTACTCACATATTTACAAACATTGGAACCATTAATTAAACAGTGTGTGAGTCAACAGAAAAATAAAACACAAAAAAAGAAACAGTAAATCTATAAAGTTAGTACATAAATCAATCAGTTTGATTTTGTCTACACCTTTGATTGTCCTATGTAGCAAGACCAGCATGTTTAAAGACAAACTAAATTAAAAATAAGTTTAATATTAAAAGATACGATTGCCATTCATCAGCCAATGGCATAATGGCAAATGGATGATGGCATGTGTCACTCCATTTCCTATCTAATCCATAATTTCAATGAATTTGTATCGGACCTCTGATTATTTCTGTTGGATTATTAATACAGATGCATGGAAGAAGAATACATGTAGCGCCGAACCAAAACAAAGTGGTATAAGTCGGTTCGTGGTAAGTACCATTCCATTTCCTATATACTCTATGGTTTTATTACATACCAGCTGCGCCCCACGGTGTTACTCGCGGTTTATCAGTATATATATAAAAAGTAGCCTATGTGTTAATCCAGGGTGTCAGCTTCTTGCATACCAAATCTTATCAAAATTGGTCCAGCTGTTTGCGCGTGAAGAAGTAACAAACATACACAGACACACTCGTGTGATCTGATTGCGGTACTGTCTAAGTACGGTAAATGGAGTCCCTACTCTACTCTCTACTCTTACATGTCTGATCTCAACCAACCGAAAAGAATAAAAGCTTGGCTCGACCATTATATTGCGAAACCGTACTCGTGTGTGTGTGTGGAAATGCATGGTATTTTACAACAATTTCATCGTGATAATTTAGGTGAAGTGGGCTGTCAATTCCTAACAGCAATTGCAATGACAGCTCACTTTATGATCACGTCACCAAATTTTTTACGAATAGGACAAACGAAGAAAAAGCAAACCTAGAGTTTCATCTTCTGCCTAGCCTTTTCCCAACTATATTGGAGTCGGCTTCCAGTCAAACCGGATTCAGCTGAACACCAGTATTTTACGTGGAGCGGCTGCCTACCAGACTTCCACAACCCATTAACTGGGTAACACGGTAGTTCTAGGCAAGACTGGTGTCAAATTTTCTGGCTTCTGACAATCTGTAACGACTGCCAAAGATTTGCAATTGACAGCCGGCTTAACGTGCTTTTTGCCATCCACAGACCAACCTTGGCAAGCGTTGCTTTTCCTTGAAGATCGACTCGTGTGGCTGTTATTCTTTAGCCACGAGCTCCTCATACCTAAGCCATGCCTAAGCTCATGCTTAAGCATACCTAGAGTTTAATTGTAGATAAAGTTATGCGGCCCCGTTCCAATTAAACTGGCGTGAGAGCAAGCGGATCACGATAGTCGACATTCCATTTCCTGTCTACTCTGTGGACTTCGGACTCCAAGCCTTCTTTCTTGTTTTGTGCCCCGAGTCCACGGCATGTACCCCGTAATGTGGGTAAACATATCCATGTTATCGTTCCATTCGCGGCCACTTGGCTGGGGACTGGAATAATATACAATACCATGCGAGTTTTATGAAAAGAAAACCGTATAAAATGGACGGTGGATACACTCGTGTGACCTGAATAGGGCTGTCCTGTGTGCTATGGTGCTAGTATAGACAAGTATTTGTATAGAGTTGTTGTTTGTTCTTGGTATCGATATGTTTGTTTGTAATTTCCACGATAGTTGGGTGAATATAGAACTGTAAAGAAGAAAGGTTTTCAAATGACTTTATTCTTTGTCGGTTATTCGGAATATTATGTGATGTTTTCAGTTGCTGACAGAGTAGAGATCGCGTATCGGCCTGCGTAGCGTCGGTCGCGTGCCAGGCAGGTGGACCAAAAAAGGCAGCTTAGACAGACTGGATCCAGAAGTAGGACCGCGTAGTGCCAAGCAAGTATGTAGCGTCATCAACACCGCCACAAAAAACTAAGTGACGAAATCTGTGCCGCAACAAAAAGTAATGCAGTGCCATCTACCCCGCCGCTGCATCGTGGTATCAGACTATTCCGCGCGATTTGAACTTATACAGCAGTCCAAATATCAACTATCGGGCTGTTGCCCACCAGACACTACAACCAGCTGGTCGGAGGATCCTCCCTTTTCTATGGAAGTTTGTGGGACTCTACTCTCTGTTCTACATACCCTCTATAAATATCAAAACACGTTGTGACGTACCACGGCCCGGACAAGTTCCGGTTAAAGCCCTGATATTTGTGTGGATCAACCTTTATTTATTTAAACTTTATGTACAATAGTGGTACATGGGCGGACTCAATGCATCAAGGCATTCTCTACCAGTCAACCTTTGGGTTATAAAGACTATGTTGTGGTAGGTGTACAATAAATAAAAATAAGATTCAAATTGAATTTTAACATTTCGGAAAGAATATACTGATAATATATATAATACTTATACCTTTAGAGGATACTATGCCTGCAGCAGCTGGCAATATAACGTTACATGATCATGGTCATGCAGTGATTGGAAACCACATAATACCATAGTAGCAGGATGGTAAACTTGCGAAATCCGTTATCAATCAAACTACGAGATGACAGTTCAACGTTTTATATCTTCAGTTGTCAACATTTACACGTCATTAACACGATCTTCACCACAATGCAGTCAAACTTCCGCAAACCCAGCACGCTCACACTTCAGAACATACAGTCCAAAGTTAAGTAAATCAAGTAGTGACGGCACTAACAAGTCGCGACTAACTAACTAAGTAAAGAACAATAATGAGATGGACAAACACTAGTTAGAATTTGTGTCGTCTGCACCGAGATGAGATACAGAAGGGCAGCTTCATGCAAACAGCGAAAACCGGCGCTCACACACATAAACTGCGTTAGTGATTTTATGTCCGAACATGTAAACGAATTGTGTTTTCTTAACAATTATAATTTCTGTCTATTTTTAAATTCAAAATCTATTCTTAATTTTGTTTGTTTTTTTGTCTATTAAGAAACAAAACAGCTGGACTGAGACTTCCACTGGCAAATAGTTGATATTATAAGAAGTTACTTGGGCTACTTTTACTATAAGAAAATATTATTTTATTTAAAAAAAACTTATGAAGTCGTGAATAAACTAGCATAAGTGATGTTTTAAGAGTTTGACGTGGACGAAGTCAGGAGCTACAGCTAGTTAAAAATCAGAACTTTAATAGCGACACTACAAAGATTTTTATGATTCCCTTCATTCTGAATACGGTTTAGTTTATATTAGCATTGCTATTATTCGTAACTGGAAATAACATCAATAATAAAAATATGGACAGGAATTCGAAAATGTAGACTACAAATTTCAATCGTGCACTCAATGAAGTGTGTGTAAGTGTGCGTGCATGTTTGGTAATGGTTCTTCTGTGTCCATCTATTCTGTGTCTCTGCATACTGATGAACATTGTCCAAAATGATTTGATTTAGACGCGCAGATTTGATTAGAGGCTGATGGTTCTTGGTGCCGGCAAACTTAGCTGTGAGATTTTAACTGGTTTGAATGTTGAAATGAGCTTAGAATTTTGAAACAGGACGAGATAAAGATTTACTTTTATAGCGATAGGACGATGGTTCTGGGAACCGAACTACAAAGTCTGGTGATATTAAATCAAAGGACATCAGTCATTTTGGTACGAATTCGAAACGTCCTCTTAGCGTTTCTTATAAGATCTCCTACAAAAAGTCGTTCTTTTCAATTTTTCGCATTTGGACCAAATATTTATGAAACCAGGACGATGTTTGTAATTTATATTTTATTTTAACTAATTATTAAAATACGAGAACAGTATTTTTATTAGTTTTTGGATAACTTTGAATTATGATTCATGAGCTTTAATCGTAGACGCCCACTAATTATTATATGTTTAATAGATTCGCCAACAAACTATATTCGTAGCTATAATAAATTAATGTTAATTGCTGGCAAACTGTACTAACTGTGTAACGTTCTGTATGGTGTCGGACGAAGGTCAATAGCACCATCCTGGGTGAGAGGTAAGAGGCGACAAAGGGACTCACCAGAGAATGGGCAGCCGTATTCTCTGTGCTTTGCAACAGCTACACTACGATCGCCAACCCGCCTGCAATGTGTGGCGATTTTGGCAACCCGGGGAGGGGGGTTGCCCTTGGGGGAGACCAAGGTCCAACAGTGGACGTCTTTCGGCTGATATGATGATGAGGATGCTGGCAAACTTTGCTTTTGCCAGCGACGAGCAGCTAAGCCCGCGTGAAAGTTTCAAATGATCCCAAGGGAATATACTTCCAGAATAAAGGAATCATATTTTATGTACATGGTTTATCTATATGCCATGTTTCAACCAAACAGATAAAGTTACTTTTGCATATATAACATAAGCATGAACGAGTGGGCCTTAAAATACAGGACCTAAAAAACTGCTATTTACTTGGCCTCTTTGCTAGTAAAGTCTTACAAAAATAATATCCTATAATCCTAACTTACACGACTCATAACTTAGCTGGGTACTGACCGGTAATACGGGCCGTAATGTAACATTCGCAGCGAGCTATGTGTTTTGTTTTATGTTTTACACGGATTTTAGGACATGGCGTAACATAACATTGTTACGCCATGTCCTAAAATCCGTGTAAAACATAAAACAAAACACATACTCACCATGTTCGTGCTCTTTTCCACGTACTGACTGCATGAATGCTCGCTTTGTAACATTTTATATTATGCCCCGTAACACCGGTCAGTACCCACCCTAAGACATCGCATTAATTGGGACTTAGAAATTCAAGTCTAAAGTTCTAGGCCACAAAATCGAGGTAAGTTGTCTGTACATTTCGAAGCAGTTTTGAATAAATGAAGAGACAGTATCCTGACATTACTGACCAGGACTTTGGAGTGTAGCTTTACTTGCAGTTGAGTAAATAATTCATTGTCTATAACTACAGTTTTGTGTTTTCGTCAGTAACTAATGAACGGTTCGTTTTAAATACTTGAGCAACAATTAATTTTGAGTTTTCAGGCTTCGCGCTTGATAATTTTCTCACTTGATGGTAAGTGATGATGCGGTGTAAAAATGGCTTAACTAGAAGTAACTTATACATCTCTGACTTAAAGGCTCTCGGGTTATAGGTTAAACTGTATTGTGTCTTATAAGAACATAATTTATATGTGTATGTTCGGGCATAAATCCGTCAAATACAAACGAATTTGCAAAATTATTTTTTTTCTTCGAAAGTGGTTTATTTCGAAATGGTCCCATATACATTTTATTAAATCGGATAAAAAAGTTCGAAGATAGACGTTTAAATTGATGGACTGATTCGAATTTCTGGGGGTAGCACTAAAACGTGTAAAATAAAACACTTACTAACAAAAAAAATACAAAATAACTTTAGTTTTGGAATTCGATACCAAGAAACGAATTAACCACACCAGAAACACCGACTTCCAAAATTAAAGTTATTTTTAACTGTCTCCAAAAAGAACGAGGTTATCAATTCGGCTGTTTGTAGTGGTTTTTCTTTGGGAGTCAGTTGTTTTTTTTGCGGAAAAGGTTTTATATAATATTCCTTTGATTCGTATTCATAAATACCTACCCATATCATACATATATGCACACAACTTTGGCCACTTACAAACTTTTAGTCGTTAAAAGCAAAGAAAGAATGACGTTCGCAAAAAAAAATACGAGCTTCTAATGGAGATATAAACACTTCCATCCTAATAAAAATAACCTACAAAGTAGGTACATAAATAAGTCAGCTATTTAAATTAAAATATATTCGTTACAAGGTTATATAATTCAATTCTCATTACTTCTCGTCCGCGGTCGTATTGATAAATTATGTAAGGAACATTCGCGAGGATGCCACCAAGTCACGAAGTTGGGAAGACGCACTATTAATAATGGAGAGACTTCCATGATTTTTCACTCTATCCGGCTCGAAGGACCAGATTGTAATTTGGTTCTTTTCCTCTCAATTACGAATGCTTTTGTTAGTATTAATTTTATTTTGTGTGTTGCGGTTTAATATTTTCAGAGTAGATTATGACTATATTTTTATGATTATGTTTATATTTTAACTTGTCGCAAATGTGTTTTTAAAGCTTGCTGACAAAATCAAAGTGCAGATTTATGAAGTAAAGATTAAAACATTCCAAATACATTTCACATAGAGACTACATGGGCACTTTTAAAACGTAAGAAGCAAGTGCACGGCCGGAATCAGGCGTTATCTATGAAGATGAACAGGCAAGAAGCTCCACGATTTAAACAATAATTTAAACTCATGTTACAGTGTTAATTGATATAAGAGAACAGTGTAAAACAATAAAAAAGTGTCATATAAGTACATAAAAAACATGGATCTAAATAGAAAGAAATGTATGAATCTACAGTGTTCTCACATTCGTAGAAAATAATATGATATTTATAAATTAAAAATAGACCTTGTTAAAGCCGTAAAGTTTAAATGGAATAAAAAACCGTCTAAATGCGAATCGGACTCGCGCACGAAGGGTTCCGTACCATTTTCTATAAAAACGGCAAAAACATCATGTCTGTTGTATGGCAGCCTCCTTAAATATTTAGTTTATTCTGTTTTTTTGAATTTTTTGTTATAGCGGCAACAGAAATACATAATTTGTAAAAAATTAAACTGTCTAACAATCACGGTTCATGAGATACAGCCTGGTGACAGACGGACAGACAGGTGGACGGACAGCGGAGTCTTAGTAATAGGGTCCCGTTTTGAACTTTGGATACGGAACCCTAAAAACGACGTTAAAGTTTCGGATGGAAGCAGACGCACATTTATAGTTGAACGTCAGTCAGAATGAAAGGAAGCAAAAAAGGTTTGCTAAGGTATCATCCACTAACTAGTTCAGTTGAAATATTTTAAACATCTCATTTTTTTTCATAAAAACTTTTAACTGTATGCTTAGTTTAAATAATGATTCATGATTCAATTTTTCTATAGAGAATATTAAGAATCCGTTAATTAGTATTTCAAGTAAGTATATGGATAGATTATTTGATATAAGCCATGCCATGTACAACGATCTCACAAAAATATCACCTATTATTAAACATTCATCATCATTTCACATTGACATAGGTCCGCCCCAAGCTTCACCATATCAGCCGTTCCTATCTGAACTAATATTCAATTAAATTATTTCAATAAATAGTTCAAGTTATCGAATTCTGAGTTTTGAAATATTATATTATATATTCGTTTCAGTAACCGATATCATTTCAGGCAACATTTTATGGTTGATGTTAATGTGCTACTGTATTACTCGTTTTATAATTAAATGCGATGTTTACATTATGGATAGGAGCTCGTGGCTAAATAATAACAGCCGCATGGGTCGATCTTTAAGGTTAAGCAATGCTTGCCGAGGTTGGTCTGTGGATGGGTGACCATCTTAACATACCGAGACTCCTCCGTGCCTCGGAAAGCACGTGAAGCCGTTGGTCGCGGCTGTCATTTGTAGATCTTTGGCAGTCGTTACGGATAGTCAGAAGCCAGATAATCTGACACCAGTCTTGCCAAGGAGTACCGTGTTACCCAGTTAATGGGTTGTGGAGGTCTGGTAGGCAGCCGCTCAACGTAAAATACTGGTATTCAGCTGAATCCGGTTTGACTGGAAGCCGACCCCAATATAATTGGGAAAAGGCTAGGCAGATGATGACATTATATAAAACACCTAACAATGTTAATTTTATTTTGTTATTGAAATAACACATTCTGCGATAAACAATGAACAGTCGATTGTACAGATTGATTAGATCATAAAAAAAACAACAAAAATAATTTATCGTTCAATTTTGTTTATTTTTTTAATCACTTTAAGTTTTAAACTATAAATATTTTTTTCTATTTAATTATTATTTTTTAGCTACAACGAGTGTTGTTATTATTTTTTTGTAGCGACTTCGCTTGCGTGAGCGTCCAAAATTATTTCACGGTAGCGTACTAACAGAATCAAAAGGATTATACATATGTATATGACACCATGGTCTACCCGTGTGCCATATGTATTATGAGTTAGAATATCCAATTTAAAAAAAAAATAGGATTTTTAAAGTTATATTTTTTTTAAATAATTTAATCTTTAGTGTCTGCTATACCAACTTTTCTATTTTAAATTGTAACAAGAAAAAAGGAACCGTCATTCTCAAACGTAGTTTCTGGTCCAACCCTCTAAAAAACGCGTCCCTCTAAACGAGGTGCCACGATCGAGTGGTAACACTATGTGACCCCTGGGAGTCGCCATGTTTACAACTTTACGCGACTTTACTTTCCAAAAAATATTCCACGAAATATGAGAGTTAAGGGAAAGTTCTTCTTTGTTCTGAAGGAAAAAAACGCAGAAATATGTTATGATTATGTTTAAATAAACGGAGGATCGGTTTGAGGCTCCCCTAAGAGTTGCTTGAATATGGATCTATAAGACGTAAACTCGTTTTTCGTCTACTTAGCTTGAAAGCTGGAAAAATTTCTTTATTACAATACAATAGCGGGGTCTACGATTTCTGAATTTCTGAGTGTTTTTGCGGAAGTAGATTGTAAAATATTGTAATATTTTGACAAGGTAATGCTTCGTGGTATGGGTCGTCCCCTCTATGTACTCGGGGTGTTCGATTCGGTTACGCGTTGGGACAAATATTTGTGAGGGTTGACCTTACACATATTTGTTCTGACGCTGTATGTTTGTGCATGTAATGAGGAAGAGTTTCGCGGTAGCAAAATATTTGTTGTATTTATATTTACTGATTGTACGGTTGTTGTTAAGTAATGCAAGGTATTTGAGGCCCTAGTATATTTTGAACTTTATTTTGGTATATATAGATATGTCACCGGAAAATAGCAAACTCCGTAAGATTATAAAATAACTTGAGAGATTGTAAACTCTCGATAAATTGTCAACTGACCATTTGGAATACTTTTTTGAGCATCAAAATTTGATAGTCTATAATCTCTCGAAGTCATTCCGAGAAGTTGTGGACTGACATAAACTGGCGGCCAATCAGCTGTCTGGTCCACAATTTATTTGTTTTGGTGTGACAGTTAAATTGGAAACTTGGCCCCTCATTGGTCTTTGTTTTCTCTGAAAAGACCAATGAGAGCTTTGTTTCCAGGTTTACTATCATACGAAAACAGATTAATTGTAGACTTGTGCTCTAATTGGTCGCCATTTTACTATAATCCACAATTTCTCGGAATGACTTCTAGAGATTATAGACTATCAAATTTTGATGTATGAAAATGTATTCGAAATGTTCAGTTGACAATTTAACGAGAGTTTACAATCTTTACAATCTCTCAAGTTATTTTATAATCTTACGGCGTTTTCTATTTTCAGGTGACAGATACACACCATGAAAACGTCTTTGCTCAGCAGTGGGCGAAGTCGGGTTATAGATGATGATGACCTACAAAAGAACGTGATGCCCATTTTAAAGTACGCTTTAAGAAGGACATTAGGTTATATACAGGGCGTCCCACGACTTTGCCACACGGAGGGAAAGTACCTCAAGTACTATAAAATAATGGATAGAAAAAAATACTGAATGAGGACCTAAAACCAATGCTAATTGCATTCTAAGAATTTTAAATAATAGCTTATGTATGTGAAAAAACAACCTGTAATATTACTGTACTAATTGAAAGGCTCAATAATACACATTTATTTCTTCTAAATAACATAGCATCTAAAATAAAAGGAAGAGTATGAAATTTCACAATTAATTGAAAATTTTATTCTAATGAAGCCTTTTTTCCGACTATGT
Source organism: Mamestra brassicae (assembly GCA_905163435.1). Taxonomy (NCBI): domain Eukaryota; kingdom Metazoa; phylum Arthropoda; class Insecta; order Lepidoptera; family Noctuidae; genus Mamestra; species Mamestra brassicae. The sequence continues at coordinate 17,886,160 of LR990997.1, read as the reverse complement.
CGTGCTTATAATTTAGAAATATTATTTAAAAAAATCATCATGAAAACTAACAAATCAACGGGAAGCGAAGTTATTAAAAGAGTTACAATTTGTATACAACAGGAACGGAGACATTTTGAGCATTTGATAAATTAAATTGATTGTAAGTGGTAGTTAAACGTACCTTTGGGCACGCCACTATTGTGGCGATAAAACCCCTCTTTGAGGAGTGGCTGAAGAGGCATCCTCGCCTTCCGCCTTACGCAGATACTCACCAGATACGGTTGTTTCGGGAGGTACCTGTTTCGAATTCCGCGGAGAACAAGCTGGAGAGTGGAGAGACCTCCACCGTACAGTGGAGGTCTGCCCTGCTTGGGCAGAGCACCGCCGTGTCTTCTTAGCGGCGATCGGTGGCAGTGACCACTAGCGTCCAGCCCTGGTACAATTCATGGTCAGGAGCGAGGGGGAAGCAGTCACCTCCATCTGCGAAGCATTAATACAAGCGAAGGAGAAGGCCTCACGCCCCAGTCGCCACAACAGAAGAAGATGGGGCGTCTTCTTCGGGAGTCACATGGCGTATCCCGGCCACCGGCGCTGGCCTGCGAACTACGAGTATAACGAAGTTTTCAATAATCCGGTGACACATCAACTACATTCAATAAACAAAATTAAACGGCAAACGTTGTAAAATACACTGTAAGTAATAACACTGCAGCTGAATCCAGCTAAGAACGGAAAGTTCAACATTCAAATAGCAATTTTCAAACTCCAGTTTGCGCCATAACAAAACCGTAGCGAGCACAGTGAAAGACCAATAAATTCTCATAGTCACTAAATTCAGTTGCGAACTTGGCCGCTAGGGGTCGCGTGGGGCGATAACACGGGAGCACCGCTCCAGTACCTAGATACATGGATAGTTTGTTTGCTACTTACGAACCAGTATAATAAGATTGTTGTTTTATAAAATGGCCGCTCCTGGAGACAGTGTACAAGGTTTGTTGTTGCTTGGAGATGACGGTATTAGCATGATCTTCAAAAGATGCTTAAATGGGAAATGATACTGATTATTTAAGTAGGTTAAACATGATACTTTTACACGTCAATCTTTTTTGTTTTTTTTTAAGCCAGATGAGACTGGTGTTTCCTAGTTGACTACCCTGAGAAGAAACACCTAAAACAAACTCAGTTAAAGTCCTTTTGGAGATACGCAACAGAGAATCTAAGGTTCAAGTCATTTTTTTTCTCTAAAGTCCTGTGCATTTCACGATGAGTATTTTTTAAGAATATAGCTTTTTTCTCATCGTACCATAGAATTATTAAAACAACTTCTATGGGTTCAAGTCATTTTTTTTATTTTTTTTTATTTTTTTATTTAATATGGGTTTGCTCTTGACTCTAGTCTAGGTCATAGATGACAGAGACAAAGTCGACGATGGAGCGAGCTTACCCAGAAGAAGCCTGTTCACTCTAATTTTGAAGAGATTAGGGTTGTATGCGTTCGGAAACACAGACGCAGGCAGAGAGTTTCTCTAAAGTCCTGTGCATTTCACGATGAGTATTTATTAAGAATATAGCTTTTTTCTCATCGTACCATAGAATTATTAAAAAAACTCCTATGTGTTCACCACTCTAAATTATTGTTATTAAAGCAGCAAGACTGCTACATTTATTTGAAAAAATTACAAATTTTTAAACTATGTATCACAGTATGAAAAATTCCTCTTTAATTGCTAGAATAAGTTCTGCTAAATAAAAGCACAAAATTCTTCCAAACACATGGCACTTTACATTCAAAAATATAAATTTATGTATATTGTGTTTTCGAACTGTCATGGTAAAGTTATTTTGATAGTAACACTAACATAGCATATGTATAGCAGAGCACATGTAAATAACTATTATATACTATATATACATAAAGTAAATAACTATTTCGCAGTGATTTGCCTTTACAAACCTAACGAGGCAAACATTTTTCGTAGATTTGTGTTTCAGCAAATACAGACCGTGAGCAAATAAGATAGAACAAAATTTTAATCTAAATTCTACGAAATATTCTTTGAAAAAACTAGGTTTGCTACATACGCCGGAGCAGAAAAAATACTGGTCCTTCCATCGACCACCTTTTTGACAAACTAGAAAAAAAACACAATGGATGCTTGATCACAAGTCAGTATATTATGCTTAACATGAACCTCAAATCATCAACTTCCAACCCTTTTAAAAGCACGTTAGGTCGATGATACCAATGTCAATAACCTGCTCCAGGTTTTTATTTGGTGCACAGAGCCAGAAACCACGGCAGAAGAAAAAGAAGGCCATTCCTCAGCAATGGGTGATTCCTGGCTAATACGATAATGATTTTGCTGTCCTTATCGCATGTTACTTAGATTTGAGACAACGCGTTTTATTCTCCTATTTTCCATGTCAAGCGTCACGTCAACATTCACTCCTAAATTAGAGCTAAAGATCAACAATAGAATAATATAGATGAGTCGAACTCGTTACTCTCCTAAACTCCTGTGTCAGAGACAACGTGGCACCGCCCGCCACTGCGGCCACAGGAGGGGAATAGCGGCGAGCGGGGAACGGGGGACGAGGAGCCGATCAAAAAGGGAACACGGATCAGAGTAGCGCGTTCTCATGTCCAATATACGAATCATACCCTTAATTACAGTCCACTATTTTATTCTATAACAACTCTGAGAATCCCCAACATCCTGATCAAAATAGCTTTTTACGACAGCCCTATTATATAATGTAAACCACACGAAACTACGAAGGTTTTCTATCATTCCTCCATAAATTATAACTTCACCATGCCATAAATAATGAACTACTAAGGTCCAATTTGTCGTATACCCGAGCTATAAAAGGACATACAGGTACTTCAACCATACCAAACAAAAATAAAGGAAATGTGCTCGTATATCTTGATATCAAGAAAAACAGGCCCCTATGACGCAGGAGTAGATTATGCTACAGAGTCCAAACCTGACACGTAATAATCTGGCTTAGGTTACTCCTCAAAAACAGCTTAAGGAGTGAGAAAATGATTTTACACTTAATAAAGAAATCAAAATTGCTCTCAGTCGTACTTAACTTTTTTTCGAAAAAGATAACAAAATATGTATTTTTTAGGTATCTTGTGCATGCATTGCAAGTGTTTATTCATTTTATTCAACGGTTTATTCATTTCTATGGTTAAACTTGAACGTTCTTACGAATTTCCCGCGTAACAAACTGCTTGAAAAGTCATTTGTTCGGAGCTTTTTAGTCGTCATTTGTGGTCGAATTAAAAAACACAACTTTTTTTTGTTTTGCAATTTTTTCCTTTGTGCAAATATTGTCAGGAGGACCTCCTTGGCTGCAGGTTTCTGGCAGACAAGGTAGATCTTTGGAAGCGTCTGGTAAAAGTACAAGAGAATTTGAATTAGGAATATGAAAACATGTTTTGTTTTTATATGGGACTCCTGTACCCGCGCTCGTTTAAATCAGTTGCCAAATATATTATAAAGTTTAAATCTGAAATGTAGTTTTATTCATAATTTTAAGAAACACTAGCGTGAGTCCACTAATGTTACAATACATATATCAGTTACCCAACATCATCCTTAAATATAACCGCAAACTTTTGGAACATCCTGTATAAAGCTAGGTCTCTGTAAATTATCTCCTCTTGTGTCATGGCTACCGGGCCACGTCGTAACGTCTAACTTATGCAGAGAACATGCAACGTATCGTAAAACATATGGCGGTAGAAATAAAATATTTTAGTACATGTTATAAAAATTATGATGACTTTTATTGTACTTCAATATTTGCCTTGAAAACTAAGAGATGGTGGCCACATAAATTATGTTAATGTATTTTGGGTGAAGTTATATCTTTTCCGTGGTTTTCAGATAATAAGATACGAAAGAAAATGGAACACAGCCCAGGTATTTTTATGAAACCTTTGATTCACGCTGCCAATCAAAATCGGGTTCCGTTGTCAATAAAAATTGACTGACTGATTTGCGCTGGGAATTCTCCTGTGAGTAACACCAATATCAGAACAATACATACTAGCAGACTAATAAACTGTTTACCCTCGCCACCAATTAAAATACAAAAAGATCTGAGAGAAAAGTTTCCATCAGACCCCATTCGTTACCTTCGTGATAACAGACATTACCTCTAAATTAACACACGCACACACATAATAGATAGGTACACAATGTTTGTTTCGTTTCGCCCCACAGCCTGTAATTTCTTCCTTTGACAGCGGGACACCAAACGTCCATTGTTTGAAATAGACATAGATTATTTTGTATTGAACAGACAAGACATTAGCATCCTGCGAGTCTTCTGTTCAAATTTCAATGTGAAAACTTAGGTTAAGTGAGCGTGAAGTGAACTGTCATTCCATATCAAGTTGACACCCCACTTCAACCAAGTTTTCTAATAGCATGTTTACACATATGCTTCCATAGCCCGAAGGATCGCCAAACTGAAGTGGCAGTGGCCATTGCTCGTAGAACAGCTGGTCGATGGGGCTGAAAATAAAAGTTCTGGAGTGGCGACCACGTACTGGAAGAAGCAGCGTTGAAGGACCTCCCACAAGGTGGACCGATGAGCTGCCGGTCGATTCTGTAGACATGTCGAAGTGAAGACTTTGTTGAAGTGATCATAAAGTGATCTGTCATTCTATCTTGATGACGTGGATTGACAGCTAACTTCGTCTTCACTTCGACATGTCTAAATAAATGACCGGCTGGGGAGGGCCGCGGGTAGCCGATGGATGCGAGACGCACATGACCGGTTGTTTTGGCGACACTTGGGGCTATGTCCAGTTAGTAGACGTCTTTCGGATGATATAATGATGATGATGACATATGCATTTTAGTTGTTCGTCTGTTGATCTAATGTTTAATGTTGAGATTACAAGAATAAAGTAGCAACAGCTAATCCAAGCGCTTGACTCGGTGGAACACAGAGCTAAAAGGCTCATTGGCGACGTAAGACTGGTGGATGCCAAGCTTTACAGCTTGGCTCATCGCCGCAAGGTTGCCTGCTTGTCGGTCTTCTACAGATTGTACTTCGGGGAGAGTGTCCAGGAACTCCACGATCTCATCCCACCGGCCCCCTTCTACCATCGTACATCTAGACGCACTGCAAGTTACCATCCCTACCTTGTTGCTATTCCACCAATTCGCACTAAACGTTTCCAAACGTCTTTTATCATGCGCACAGCAAAGGAGTGGAACTCTCTGCCTGCGTCTGTTTCCGAACGCATACAACCCTAATCTCTTCAAAATTAGAGTGAACAGGCTTCTTTTGGGTAAGCTCGCTCCATCGTCGACTTTGTTTCTGTCATCTATGACCTAGACTAGAGTCAAGAGCAAACCCATATTAAATTTAAAAAAAAAAAAAACCATCCATCTGCATTACCTTTCCTAACTATGATGGGATCAGCTTCCAGTTTCAACCAACGCAGCTGAGTAGCAGTATTTGACATGGAGCCTATCTGTTCTCCACAATCTAGTTTTTGAGTAACATCATGTTACCCCTTTGTAAGCTTACATAAGGCCGCGTAAATAACGTAATTATTTATAGGTACACAACCGGAACTATTGTCTGTCCCAACATAACCCGTTAGTCGTTTATATCGCCCATGAGACGTGACCTTTCAGTAATCATAGTTTAGAACCAAGAGAGGTTCATTCGAAACCCTTTGGCGAACTTGTTCTCCTAGTAACTCAGAACTGTGGAACAGTTCCAGTTAATCATAATAACATTAGTACTATTACGAATAACTTTGAAGTAATAGTTCTATAACGTTACGAAGTTTAAATAGGTAATTGATTGATCAAGTTTAAAGCAACTTTATACTATGCTTCTTCTGCCAGACGCGTTACTGTGAATAATTTCTGCCTAGCGTGTTTTACCTTTGATAAAGATTTTGACAACTTACTTGGCAGATAATTTAATTCGAATTCTGTCCCATTTTTGAGTTTAGCCAGTAATTTAAGTAAGTTTTGGTTCTTCGGATATCGTGAAAAAGGGCTCTAAGAATAACTCATTGTATAGTAATCGATGAATGGACTATGGGACCGATGATACCTATGTGTATATGTGGAGTTGACTATTGAATGATGACTAATAGAGAAGTGTAGAAGAAGTCATGTTCTGACCTCAAAATAATTTGAGAATAATGTGCTCGTGCTAAGTTAAAATACTCGCCCGTCGACAAAGATTAATGTAATACTGGTACTCTGCTGCAATCGTTTAGAAGCCAACATAGTTGGGGCACAGCTGAGCAGATAGGACGTAAAAGAATAGCACCATCCCATCACTTTCCGTGGGTGTCGTAAGAGGCGACTAAGGGATTCCCTAGAGAATGGGCAGCAGCATTCTCTGTGCATTGCAACAGCTACACTGCGATCGCCAACCCGCCTGCCAAGCGTGGCGATTATGGCAACCCCCCCACCCCTTCGGGGGAGGCAAATGGACATGGCATGACGTCCACTGCTGGATAGCAGTGGACGTTATTTGGCTGATGATGATGAGCAGATAGGTAATGATGACATTGTCCTTTATAATATTTGCAACATAAAAAACAGTTCTGTACGACATGTTTGAAACACCTTCCTTTTTGATAAGAAAGGAAAAGAAGGAATAAACAAGATGTTCCAGAAGTAATAACATTAATTTATCATTTATTTATTTATTTTCGCCCACAAGTAAGAAATAATGTACAGTTCACGAGAGAAACTGTTTGGAGATGGGAGACAGGAGCCCACACTAAGTAAAACCTGTACCATGGGAGAAGAGCGTGGTCGTATTTCAGTGTAGTATTCTGTAGTTGCTATATAGTAAAGACATAATATCAAAATAAACCCGACCTGTAAAAACGACAAAAAATAATGGCGTTTATTTTAGTTTAATCACAGTTTCGATGCCACCAACTGCATCAGACTGCAGAAAAGTGTTTTTTTTTTCTTTTAAATCGTTTTTCGAGGGCGGATCAGTAAAGTACTTTTTTTTTGCAGCTGCAGAACTCTACCCTGACATATAACCACGCACTTCTGGAATACCCTGTATAATTAAATTACGTCTTTAAATAAGCTCATCTGAATCAAAACTGCTTCACACTATACAATCATCATGCTCCATAAACTCGGTCCGATCTAAATAAGTCTCTAACCTGCAGTCTATAACATTTTCTTTAGCAGGCAACTTTCACAGTACCTACTAAAATAGAATTTAAAAAACAACGTGTAACAGAATAAACGCAATACCTATTAAGGGGTCATTGTACTCATCATTATGAATATTTTTTACTATGGGACCAACCCAGAAACCGCGAAAAGAAAATTTGCTTTTCAGTAAATTTTGTCGAGTTGTGCGCACATGACACAAAATGACCCCTTAAGAGGTATTGCGTTTATTCTGTTACACGATGTATATAGAAACATGTAACAAACCGTTCTGCGCATGAAAGAAACTTAATCTTTGCCATTATTTCAAGCAGAAAACAAATAAATAATTCCAACAGTAAGACGCTAAATTGAGGCAGTGACGGGACCATTGCACGTCATATGCAACTCGACCTCTGTCAGAAAAGAAACTCTCCTTTTTGTCTCCTTGCTCAAACTTCAACCTTGCAGCTTTGACCATAGAGTATCTTTTTGCGTGGTGAGTCTTATGTTTTTAGATAAGCAAAACTATTGCGACTGGTTCAATGTTTGTCCACTAGGGAATGACCCGCGGTATATATCGATAGAATTTAAGGGAAGTCCGTGGTCGAATGAATGAGGGACAGAATTGATCGGTAACGAGATACGAAGTGTCGACTGTTGTAAGTGTGTTTATGGCTTTATCGGTTTTTGGATTAAGTGAGAAGATTCTTTTACGTTAAAAATACAAAATTACTTTATACTTTGTAGTGTTTTTTTTATTTAGAAGTCGGTTGTATTTTTTGTCAAAAAGTTTTCAAATCGGTTCATAAATGACGAAGGATATAAAAATACAACCGAATTGAGAACCTCCTCCTTTTTTTGAAGTCGTTTAAAAATATGCAATTTCGCACTTTTTTTCTGAGGAGGTAGACTAATGGAGAGAGAAAAATGGGCTCGATAGACGTGTTTCATTAGAAAAAGGTTACTTCTAGGAAACCACACTCAACCCTCGTCGTCGACCAAATAATCGCTTTCCATCAGGCATCAGGTGAGATTGTGGTCGAACGCGAGCCTCTCCTAACTTAAGTTTGTTTGTTACGTTTTCGAGCCTAAATTGCTGAACCGATTTTGATTGATTTAAACTATTTTAGATTATTTAAAAAAATATTGATCAACGCTAGTGAAGCTACAAGCAATAGCTAGTCAGTAATAAAAAAAAATCTTCAATTCAAAAATAATAAGTTAAATTGTATTTCTCGTATCGTTTACGTTAATCACCGTATAGTTTACAAACCTGAAACATAATAAGAAAACACAAACAATGTTGCCATAATTTACATTAAAAGCTTTTATTTACACAAACAGGAACCTTTCCTTGTGCCGAAGTTTACGACCACTGCGAAATGAGATGTCAAGCCATAACGTTCTGCATGGGACAGACGAATAAAAACAAAAAAGAAAGGTACTTAGAACATAGTCCTATATATACACGGTGACTTCTTAATTCATTGGATATCTTTATACGTACCTAATGGTTTTTGATTTGGTGTTACTTTCATCACTTCAAAGTAAATATCATCGAGAATATTGTTGCGCGCCGGAATTCTAAGTTGAGCTACTCGACTACTGACAAAACCTTGCACTGACTGGACAGTTCCACTCAAATCTGTGTGACACTTTCCTCAAAAGGCCACCTCAGACATTAACCTACACGGTTTTCATATGATTTGACCAGTACAGATTGTTGGACTTTAAAAAAGACTTTGACCTCTGAGTTTGTTTCGGTGTTTCCTCTCAGGGTAGTCAGCTAGAAAACACCGGCCTCATCTAGCTTAAAATGACCAAAAAAATTGACAGATAAAAATGTTATGTTTAACCTACTTGCAAAATAAATATCAATTATCATTAAAATTAATGTCGGGTGCATAACGACGTTGGTTGCTACTAGCGCCATCTGGTAGTGTCGGAACTAGTGCAGTTGGGATCCTTTTAGACTCTTCTATGTTGGAGCCTTCTGGGGTTTTCGACATATGGTCGGTCGGAACGGGTGTTTGGGTGAACTTTCCAGATGTTTCGACAATATAAGGTTCTAGAATTAAGTGACCTATATAAGGGTCGCATAGTCTGTGACCGAGTCAGTATTAGATTTGCGATAGCAGCGAAAACTTCGGAAGCGATCTTCAAGTGCGATTAAAGTGATCAGGAGTGAAGTTTTGTTTAATAATTAGTGTTGTTAAATTGAAGTGTCATTTTGGTTATTTCATCGGCCGTTTTTATTGTCACGTTCTTAAGCTCGTAACAATATTTTCAAATGTTACTAACAACTCCACGTTTGTTTTAGGATGGGATCTCATCAATTGACTTCTTCCGCTCGGGTGTAGCGGTAGTGTGTCAGACTCTTACTGACTATAACCCATTCGTATTCCAGGGCCGCGATGAATCTTTCGAACAAATTCTGCAACAACAAATCCACCAAGCGCGCATTAAACGCGATATAAAATCAGCTGTTTGCATTAGAAGGCGGGGTTGTTTGGGCCAATTCGTAATAACTACATACTAAAAACTAAGGATTCCTATCAGTACGTTCACCCCCCGAAAATATACCTGGCCAATGAATTAAAAGTCATCCTATATAGGTATGGGTACTATAGATAGTACAATTCATCTACTTGTAATCAAGCTACGTCAAAGCAGCGCCGAGCGTCAGTCGTCACATTTCAAATCGAATAGAATCACCCAATCAATCGTTATGGGTGATGGCTTAGTTTCCGCACTCGGCAGACGAATGTACACACGAGGTCGTAGCAAACTATGCTCTCCTGGTATAAGCTGACCTCGAATTGATTATGGAACTTGAAAAAACATTAAAAATCTATCGTATAATGTAGTAGGTAGAGATTCTGTTGATGATTGGTGATGATCACCGGAGTGGTTTTAGTTAGGTAAGATATCACATTCCCTAGTCTTTTTCCTAGAAGTCCAGGTGAACTTTGCAGGTTTTCTATTTCTAGCTAGTCTTACCATAGGCAGCTGAGTACCAGTATGTTACATCAACCAACTGCCTATTTGACCTCCACAACCTAGTTACTGGGTTAACAGGTTAATACCTGTTAACTGTTGCTTTTATTAGTTTAGTATATAGATAGGGAATAGTAGTCTATTCCCTATCTATATACTAAACTAACAAAAGCTGAAGAGTTTGTTTGTTTGAGCACGCTAATTTGTGGAACCGCCAGTCGGATTTGAAAAATTATTTTTGTATATGATAGCATTCGTGAAAAATGCTATAGATAAGCTATACGGGAATGAAATACTCTTATGGAAATGGGAAAAAACGGGATATGCGAGCATGAAGTCGCGGGTGAATTTGATATTCTTTATGTCAAAATGTTTCGAAGAAAGCATTTGACTGGATTTTATTTATTGCATTTATCAAAACCTAAAGAACAGATATAAGATGCAGAAAAAAGTTGTGAGCGTTTCTATGATAAATAGAGACAGTACTAATTGCGTGTAACGTCACTCATAAGCATCACCGTAGAAAATTAGCACCATCTAGCGTCAAATTCCCTGTTTCTACACCGTTCTTTTTTATTTTTTCACAAATCTTACTGTCTTAATAACATCTATCAAAAAAGTATTCATTCAAAGTAGTCAAATACCCTATTGACCACGTAATATTTCGATATTCTATAATTATTTATCTATAGACAATAAGATAATAAGATTATCACAATTTGCAGTATTTATAAATATTTTCACTATAGGCATGTGTTGGATTAATTGATACTATAGTTTGGGGCTTCACACACCCACTCTTTTGCTCTTGTCTCTCATTCGTACACAACATTGTCTACATTTTAATTGCATTTCTACTTTCGCAGGTCTGCTGGAAGTAACTTCTTTGGAAGAACGCACTTCCTTTGCTCATATTTATATGCCCCCCAAAGACCGAAATATCTTTGATAGTCTACATCCCAACGAAGTCTTTGAAGATTTTACGAAAAGTAATCTAAGCAGACTTGTTATACGTTAAGCTAAATACTTTTTCGGGCTTTTATAGTGTTGCTACTTTGCTAAAACCTTAAAACCTAAGCGGGGTCAAGCCCTAATACGACATTCCTGGATCCGCCGACGATTACTCTTTTTCTCTGTGTGTGCATAAATAATAAATTTAAAAAAAGAAGAACCCCAGTCAGCGACGTTATTCACTCGATACTCCGTACAGTGAGAGATCAACTTACAACGGTCATATGTAGCTAGATGTGAGTCGTGTGAACTCAATTCACATTCGATCTCACACTGAATCGATTATAACGGACTGATTGAAAATTCAAAATCGATTATCCGAGTAAGATGATACGTTCGAATTTGGTTGAAAGATTATGGTTGAAATTGAGCTAATTTTGGTAATTTCGATTCTGAAACTCAATGGCAATTTTGAAAATGTCTACCGGATTATTATGAGAAGAGATTCAATAGGATATAAGCCTGATTCTGCAGTTCGCTACCATGCGAATTCCTTCAGGAACTGTTAATTTTCAGAGATAATGAGATTACTTTCAATTTGCGCACAGCTAAGAAGTGGAACTCCTTGCCGGAGTCTGTGTTTCCTGACAGCTACAACCTGTGGATCTTTAAGTCAAAAGTGAGTTCTAGATAAGCGTGCCCCATCCTCGACAACATCATCGCTTTTCAAATAGCAAATAGCTTCATCTTTTTGACCGACCGACTTTGACAATTCAAAAGTGCCTGTAAATGGTATAATTAAAATAAATGCTTTGTGTCTTCTCGACATGTGAGATTGTGGTGTGTGAATAATAAACAAAAGATAAAAAGCGATTGTCTAGCTATCCACCAAAGAAGAATTTTAGTGTTAAGATTAGTACACACTTTCAAATTTTAAGGATGCAAGTTATGTACCTACAAAAGATTTTTTCGGCTGATATGATGATGATGATGGTCATGATGAAGCGAGAAAATAGCCAGAGGCAGACAACGACTTTACTTTATACCATTGCTTACTATTCCGTTACTTATACCATTGAGATTATGAAAATTATTTTTACTCAATAGAAATATATTATTAAAGTTTACAAATGCCAGCTCTAGTCAAACATAGTCATATCGGCTCTATTTAGGTAAAAAAACAAATAGATACGTATGGAAACATTTTACGAAAATTAGTCTATTTCAGTTCCTTCTATATATTTTATAAGTGAGTAGGCGTTCCATTTTAAAAATACACGTATATTTCGGTTTGAACTTAGCAAATGTCAGAAATGTGTATTTGTTTTCCAAATAAATCATTTAACTTATAAGTGATTTGATGATGTTTACCTTTTTCTGTCAAAGCACTCGTGAAACTCGCCCGGTATTTTCCCCCGTATACGTTTGTGTGTGTAAGGTATTCAATCAATTAATGAAACTAAACAATTTGATGAGGAAAGAAACAGATGAACATCTCAAATTTATTTAATTAAAGAAGTCCCCAATTTTTTTCCAGCTATAGTTATCCCCCCTGCCTTCTCTGGCCTCTCAGGAACGAAGTCAAATCGTCACGAGGGCGTTTTCGGCCTGCTTCGGTTATCACGTTCGCTACCCACCACGTGACGATCCGGCCCCTACTGTCCTCGTGCATCCTGTAAATTTGAACCGCCCGATCCCACTTTAACCTCGCAGATAGGTCATACATAGCATGCTGAATGCAAATGATGCGTCTCGTAGCGCGCCTACGACGGCGTAGCTACCGCTACGAAAACGAGGCTCCATCAGCTACGCCGTAGCAATGATACAATCTTTGGAATATAGCAGCGCATAGCATTGTAAGTCCAAACTAATCACTGTATTTCATTAGCAGTATATTATTGGGAGGTTCTTATTTGGAGATTATTGTATATATATTATTGTATTTGAGATTTATGTATTGTAACACTAGCGGACGCACGCTAGTGCTTATTAATATTATTATTATAAATAAAACTATGTTTGAGGTTTAAACTTCACAATATATTTGGCGTTTGCCTTAAACGAGCGCTGGTACCGGAGTCCCATATAAAAACAAAACATATTTTCAAATTCTTAATTCAAATTCTCTTTTTCTTTTTGCTAGGGCTACCTTGTCTTCTAGAAACCTACAGCCAAGGAGATCCTCCTGACAGTATCTCATCCTTTAAAACATTCACCACACCTGGGCCAGAGCTGCAGTGGAGCCAGAGGACAGACGTCGTCGCCGAGGAAGGCCGAGGAACCGCTCCTGGTGTGACAACATAAAAACGACCATGACAGACTGGTCGGAGATGGTAACACACTGGGAAGAGTGTAAGGCTATGGGAAAGACCTTTGCCCAGTGAGTAAGTTGATAAAAAAAGGACATTCACATACATTATACAGCTAAGGAGTGGAATTCCCTGCCAGAGTCTTTGTTTCCTGATAGCAACAACCTGGGAGTCTTGAAGTCAAGAGTGAATAGGTTACTTCAAGCGTGCTCCATCTTCAACCACATCATCGCTTTCCATCAGGTGAGATAGTGGTCAAACGTTGATAATATTAAAAACACGATCACGTCCTGGCTGAATAATATTTATAATACAACATTCAAAAGCCTTAATATAGAAAAAGATCCCCACCCCCCAAGTTAAACTCAAAGATAAGGATCAAATAAGTAAAGCAACGCTTCCTATTACTTTTCTAAACTTGAACTATCGCAACAATGTGCTTAATAAAAGTCGGCGAAACCCGCCAACTTTCAACTCTCTTACGTGATCAGAATGTAAGGGTGGGGCTACAAAATCAGCGTTATAATTACGATCTATTAAGCAGGCTTGTTGTCCTTACGGTATATTATAACGCAGTATAGATATCAGCAGTAGTGCTATTCTGTTACAATGTCTCCATGATAACGTAGATAAACTGAACTCCAAGTGAGCCGTCAATCCCTAGCATCAATTGTAATAACAGCTCACTTCATGATCACTTCACCTAAGTTTTCACGGTGAGTTCATTTAAAGAGCTAAATTCTCGTAAGTTTATCAGTAAATTTTGAATCGAATTTAACTTGTTGTGACATTCACTTAATTTTTTTCTTGGTCCCTTGACTGTTTTCTAGTTTACTATGTATAATCAGTGAAAATTAGAACTATAATTTTTACTCCACTGCAGCTCTTCAGGCACAGTAAAAGAAAAATAAAATGCTACAGAGCACTAACATGAATTCCCGATATGCGTAAGTTTTAATTTTGATTTTTACAGCCTCCAAAGCAAAAACACCTTGCCACCTTCAATCAAAAAAATAAACCAAACAGAATAATAAAAACCCCAAAAAAAAATAGACCTACGAATTTCCTCAATTTAAAGTTGGCAAAATAATTTCGACGTTGACTGTAATGACGGCAACTTTTTAAATACACTATAACAGAGGGTTTTAGGACGTAAAAAACTCGGCTTAATGTCCAGGGTAATAGAGTGTACTTTTTTATGATTATTACTCTTTTATATTCATCCTTCTCGACTGGTGATTCGGTGATCATAATTGTTACGACATTTTTAATTTCGTTTTATTGTTTGAGCTGAGTGACTGACGGGGTTGGGTGGTTACTTGATTACGGGCGGCCATGCCAAAAGGAAGGTTTATGGTTTGAGTAGTCTAAGTTAAGCTAATTGTATTACTAGCTAGGTTAATATATTTTAATCGTATAAAGGTATTGCTACGACCGTGGTTACCCTCCGATCATCAGTTCGACTACGTATAACATTAAAATACAACGTGTAACAGAATAAACGCAATACCTCTCAAGAGATCATTCTACTCATAGGGATGAGCGCTAAGCAAGCGCATTTATACCCTGGATAACAGTGATGGTAACATAAACGGGTGATATCTGTCATGAATTGTCACGATTTTTGTCTTTATTGCAGGGAACCAAAGAGTTAAACCTAGAGCAATTATTTATTTAGGCAACCAATCACTTGGTTATAATGAAATTTTCTCGTATAACTTAATTAAATTGAATCCAGCCTGGATAGACAGACCTAAGTTATTCATCCCCACGGTCCGGTTTGTTGATTATTCGGTATTTACCTACATGGTAAATAAATATGCCAGAATATATCATTTTATATTATTTTAGTTTGCTCATTTAAATATACAGTACCTGGATGACCGAGCTTCGCTCGGCTTTTTTTTTTGTAAACGTTTTCTAAAAAAGATCGATGTATCGCCCCCGAAACCCCCTTTTTTTTTAATTTTTTTTTTTTTAAGGATGGGTCAAATGACTTCTTCCGTTCTGGGTTGAGCGGAAGGGCGTGTCAGACTCTTACTGACTAAAACCCATCCGTGTTCCTTCTAAAGCCCTTTGCTTTCCAGGGCCGCGGTGACTCTTTCGAACAAATTCCGCAACCCTGGCAGGCTCAGGCCCTAGCGGGCCCCGTCTTCTATGCTGACATCTCTTTGGCGGCGTGGCGCGCGTGAAACACAACGCGCCATAGACCCGGGCCTGGTGGTGATCGGACAGCGAGCCACCCAATGCTCGCCGTCCGCAGGACCGCGCCTACGGTGGCCGGGGATCGCCCTGCGACTCCTGACGCCCAGGGCGTCTTCTCCTGTTGCGGCGGATGGGGCGAAGGCCTTGCCTTTCCCTCGCGTGGCCCGCCTCCTCCTTCGCTAGCATTACTGCTTCGCAGAAGGAGGTGACCGCTTCCCAAGCCTCTTCGCTCCGGACCATGGATTCAACCGAGGCCGGACGCGAGAGGTCGCCGCCGCCGATCGCCTCGATGAGGACACGGCGGTGCTCCGCCCAAGCAGAGTAGACCTCCACCGTATGCTCCACCGTGTCCTCCGGGCGATCCTCACAGTGCTGACACCCGGGCGTGTCCTCCCGCTTAATCCGAAACAGGTACCTCCCGAAACAGCCGTGTCCGGTAAGCACCTGCGACAGGCGGAAGGTGAGGACGCCGTGGCGGTTCTCCAGCCACTCCTCAAAGAGGGGCCTTACCGCCGCAATAGTGGCGTGCCCAGCGCTGGGTCGCGATAGTCGCTGTCTCCCCGAAACCCCCTGCATACAAAGTTTTATGAAAACCGTTGGAGCCATTTCCGAAATTCAGATTATATGTATACCTACATATTTACAAGAATTTCTCGTTTAAAGGTAATATTTTATTATCAACGGTCTGTATTGTGCCACTGCAAAGCAAAGACCATACTTCCCTCCTCTTATTTTGCCAGGACTTACTACGATTTGGGCCAGTGCTTTGAGAAGGAATCCAGCTGACCAGCTCGGCCAGTCTATTACTGAGCCTGCCGCGTTCTAGTGCCATTGCTCTTCGGACATGCGGCAGATATCACCAGCCAAGTTCCACTTCAAACTGTTAGATAGTGTGGCCAAAGTTCGTTATTTGTGTTACATTTTTACGTGACAACGTCTAATAAATCGATGACGCAACGCACGAAAAAGGATGACTTATTGTAATGTTACGCTCATTGTAACGTTACGATAACTTCATCAATGTTTTGTTACGACTTTGTCACGTTAAACTATCGTACGGACTTTACAGACAACCAATTTTTTTATAAAAATGAGTTTACTCTTGACTCTAGTCTAGGTCATAGATGATAGAGACAAAGTCGAAGATGGAGCGAGCTTACATGTTTTGGAACGAAGAACACACACTCGTATATTGTGCGAACCCTGCTTTAAAGTCACATCGTTTATAAAGCCAGTCATGCACTCTTATGCAAGACGGGTATAACTTTCGCGAACAAACACCCCGACCATAAACGAGTTTCATAGTTTGTGTTAACTCTACAGTTTCCCCCATAAAGTTTGTTGGAACCATCATCATCTACACGTTAAATGTTTTACTTTTTAAGAGTCAGTTCTTTTTTTTTAATGGTATTTTTGAGACCCGAGGCATAAGCATCAACTTAGAGTGATCATCATTATCATTTGTCAAGTCTTTTCTCAACCATTTTGGGGTCGGCTTTCATCTAATCGCACACAGCTAAATACCAGTATTTTACATGGTGCAACTCATCATCTGCCTAGCCTTTTCCCAACTATATTGGGGTCGGCTCCCAGTCAAACCGGATTCAGCTAAATATCAGTGTTTTACGTGGAACAACTGCCAAAGATCTACAAAATGAGAGCCAGGACCAACGGCTTGACGTGCTTTCCGAGGCCAGGAGAAAACTCGGTATGTAAAGATGGTCACCCATTCACAGACCAACCTTTGCAAGCGTTGCTTAACCTTGATCGACTCGTGCGGCTGTTTATTCTTTATCCACCAGCTATGGAGCAACTGTCAATTTAAAAAGGTCAAAAAGTCAAAATTTTATTTAAGTTCCTAATTCTTAAACCCAGACAGACTTAAGTCTCGTAAAGAACTTCATATTCTAACTGAATATGAAGTTCTTTCGGCATCAATGCCACCATATGAAAAACTAAAAAGCGGAATTTGTACGGCAACCAAAAGAACCGCAACGCCATCTAAAACGAACTACCAACAAAATCCTGCATCGCGCAAGCAAAGTTCTCCGTGCGATTTGAACATATACAACAGTCCGAATATCCACTATCGGGCAGTTGCCCACCAGACACAACAACCGTCTCGTCGGAGAATCCTCCCATTTCCAGTGGAGGTATGCGGGACTCTACTCTTTGTACCGCATAACTCTATACTTTAAGTAAAGAGCAATTGTGGTACATAGCGAGCCTAATAAATTGTTAATCGGCAACGCTAAGGCCTCACCAAAAAGCTTTTGTGATTTTTAACGTCAAGATTGGTTTTAATTAACCAGCGAACTTCAGTGTGGGGTCAGTTTCAGCCCGCTGACTTGGCGCTCCTCTGTGTAGACTTAGCCGAAATGTTTGCTCAGCTATCAACTTCTGTATTTATACACCGCGAAATTAGACAGCCATCTCCGTGGAATTTTTAAAGACGGATTTTTTGGTTGTTAATTGAATACGTACGACGCAGCGTAACTATAGTTAAAACTGGGTACTGTAGCCCTACTATGACGTGCTAATGCGATCCAATTCCGATGATGTAAACGGGATAGTGCTATTCGCTATGTATAGCTCCATTTCACTCTTAGAGCGGAATCATGTAACATTCGCAGCGAGCATGTTATGTTACGCCGTGTCCTAAAATCCTTGTAAAACAAAACACATACGCATCATGTTCGTGCTCGATTCCACGTCCTGACTGCACGAATGCTCGCTTTGTAACATGCTACATGACGCCCCGTAACGCCGGTCAGTACCCACATTTAGATTTAATTTTGAGTATTATTTGTTTAATGATTCAAAGTTTTTGTTGGAGGCTTCATCCCTTCAAGTTGTTATTGTATCTGGATATGTAATATGTTCCTCAATTACCCTAGGCTGTTATTATGTTAGTTTTTCCTAAAATATCCTGGATTAAGTTTAAAGGTCAGTTCCCCGAATAGTTTATAACAATCAATGAGTCTGATGAGTTTTCCATCGGCAATTCATTATAAAACAAACGTGTGTGGAAATAATTGAGTTTAAGCTGTGAGTTATTGATTTAATTTAAGATTTTAGTGTAGAGGAATATTTTATTAGTAACCCAGCGAACTGGGAGACACAGGCAAGATTAACGAGTAGGTATGCTGTGTTTAGAAACCAATAATGATATGGGTAACTCGAGGAGCTCGTGGCTTAAGAATAACAGCCGCATGGGTCGATCAAGGTTAAGCAACGCTTGCCAAGGTTGATCTGTGGATGGGTGACCATCTCAACATACCGAGTTTCCTCCGTGCGGAAAGCACGTTGAGCCGTTGGTCCCGGCTGTCATTTGTAGATCTTTGGCAGTCGTTACGGATAGTCAGAAGCCAGTTAATCTGACTCTAGTCTTACCAAGAATACCGTGTTACCCAGAAAATGGGTTGTGGGGGTCTGGTAGGCAGCCGCTCCACGTAAAATACTGGTATTCAGCTGATTCCGGTTTGACTGGAAGCTGACCCTTATATATTTGGGAAAAGGCTAGGCAGATGATGAATTATATGGGTGTAGGAATCTACGACTATGGTATATTAAAACGATGGCTTAGCAAACATATTTATTCAAAGCTTTCATTCTATATTTAATTTAACCCCTTCACAAACAAATCTCAATCTAAATCAAACGTGCAAGGGCTGCATTGATTATCGTGTGGGTACACGATAATCAATGCAGCCCTTGCACGAGGTATTAAATTCTAAAGGCCTCAAAATACGCGAGAGGCTTATCAAGTGAAAGACGTTAGATTAAACACAGGCCCGGACTCAAGTTCAACTTAAGAACAATGTACACGTCAACTAAGTTTCAAGTTAGATTTGTGAGCGCCACAGAGTACGGAATCGTTGAGAGTAATGGGAAATATTTTATCTGTTCTACATATGTACGTTCTTTCGGCTTTGGCTTTTCATTATTTTAATTTTTTGTTTGATATGGGTTTGCTCTTGACTCTAGTCTAGGTTAAGGTCATGGTGACGAGTAAAAGTTGAGCCAATCAATGGACTCTGACACGTAAGCATCGGTTGTCATAGCCTTGGTCAGAGTTGTCACGGACCGTCAATTTCTATATACAGTGGCACAAACTGACCAGTTTCATTAGGGTCAAAAGTTTTGACACTGCAATTTACCTTTAACAATAATTTTCGATCCCAAGCAATGTATGCTGAGCACAAGTTTCAAATGTTATAGACAAAACTAGAGTTTCAATGAGTCAATTTCTATGTGTTGGTAAAATGTGGTACCCATTCACAAAGATTGGTTCTCGTTCTGGTTGTTTTTATTTTTTTATGTTTGTTACCTTATAACTCCATCATTTTTTAATAGATTTGATATTTCTCTTCGATTGGTCCCATAGAAATTTCAACAAAATCGGTTCAATAATTTGTAAATAAAAATAGCTGGAAAAATATATCATACAAGTAAACGAAATTGCGTATTTTGCTTTCCTGTGACTTTCAAAAGGTGTTGTTAGTTGTGGGGTACCACAAAAAAGTTAAAAAAAAATACAAACGACTTCCAAAAACAGTACTAAGTATAAAATAACCTTCATTTCGGAACTCGATGTTAAAAAACGAAAAAACCACCAAAAACACCGACTTGAAGATTATTTTATGCTTTGTAGCGTTTTTTTTACCATGATAAATTTTGACACCGCCATCTCCGGCCACAGAGACATCTTTGTGCTCTATGGTTAGTACTGTCAAAAGTTTCCTTGCAAGTGGTGTTGTATTTACGTTTTCAAAAGGATCGGAAGGAAAATCCTTTTCAAGGATGGCTGTGTAACAAGTTGCCTTGCGGGAACTCTAATCCAATTTTAACTTGCATATTGGATTCGTTGTTGGCGTGTTATTTTTGAGTCTTTGAGTTTTAATGGAGTGATACTAACCGTAAGGTAATAGGATTGGCTGGCGTTGAATTTTTTTATTGTTAGTGATATCACCGGAAAATGGCAAATTCCGAAAGATTATAAAATATCTTGTGAAATTGTAAATTGTCGATAAAGCACCAAATCTATTCCCATTACAGCACCAATCAATAATTTTGCCAGGTGCTCTATCGGGAATACAATAAATATTAAATTGTATTCCCTTTAGACCACCAGCGGTGCATTAGGTTCTAGTGGTGAGGTTTATATTAATATATCGACAAAAATGTAAATAATGTCATGTCACACACACACACGTCCACAGCTGGGCATAGGCCTCCGTCCATTCCTTCCACCGTTCCCGGTTCTGTACCTCTTCATGCCAGTTCCTAACGAAGACATGCAAGTCGTCCCATCATCTCCTTCGTGGAATGCCGTGGCCCCGTCTCGCGATTTAGTGCCACCAATGAATTAACTAATTTGAACATCCAAACATAAAAAGTATTATAGTTTGATAATAAGGATTCTCTGCCTAGCCTTTTCCCAACTATATTAGGGTCGGCTTCCAGTCAAACCGGATTCAGCTGAATACCAGTATTTTACGTGGAGCGGCTAACTACCAGACCTCCAGAACCTATTAACTGGACAACACGGTACTCTTTGGCAAGACTGGTTTCAGATTTTCTGGCTTCTGACAATTCGAAACGACTGCCAAAGATCTACAATTGACAACCGGGACCAAAACTTAACGTGCTTTCCGAGGCACGGAGGAGTCTCGGTATGTTAAGATGGTCACCAATCCACAGACCAACCTCATAAGCGTTGCTTAACCTTCAAAATCGAACCGTGCTGCCACGAGCTCTAAACTATACACAACTCTAAACTATAAACTAATGTCAGATTATCCTATATTTTTAACTAGCTAACACTTAAATTTCATCACAAACCCCTGACTGCCCTTAATCCCTCCCTGCACAGTGGCGCGGTGTTGTCTCCATCAACGTCAACATTTGCGGAGTTAAGTGCACTTGACGAAACATGCTGTAGTGTCAGGCCCGGCACTACCGAAGTGCCCATAGCGCCGTGGTGCAGAAAAAACTTTGTAGTGTCCGGTGATATCACTTCGAAGAAATTTTGTTATGGATAGTTTTTAAAATAGGTGGATTTTTTAAGGTGTGAAATTTTTGTTAGGACAGTTGTTTAACTTTTTGAATAAGTTACAACTAACTCAGAGTAGACCGAAACACAGGCCAAGCGTTTTCCACAAATACATACCGCCACCACTTCACGCACACATTCGTATACCTTTTTTTTTTTTAAAGATGATAAATCATCAAATGACTTCTTCCGCTCTGGGTGAAGCGGAAGGGCGTGTCAGACTCTTACTGACTAAAACCCATCCGTGTTCCTTCTAAAGCCCTTTGCGTTCCAGGGCCGCGGTGACTCTTTCGAACAAATTCCGCAACCCTGGCAGGCTCAGGCCCTAGCGGGCCCCGTCTTATATGCTGACATCTCTTTGAGGCGCGCGTGAAACACAACGCGCCATCGACCCGGGCCTGGTGGTGATCGGACGGCGAGCCACCCAATGCTCGCCGTCCGCAGTTCCCGTTTTACCCTTTGGGTACGGAACCCTAAAAAAACAACAATCTCACCTAATCATAAATAATGATGAGAAACACGCTTGCCTAGAAGTGTCCTCCCCTCTTGACTGAAACACTGAGAATGACTATAAGGCACTCGTTCTTAAAAAAAAAATGAGTAATATTTTTTTCAACAACTTTGCTTAAAAAGTGCATTTACGAAGCCTCGCATTCGCGCTGTTTTCATATAAGGAACGTCAAAGATTGTTGCGATTTTCCGACTGATATCTAAAAACTAAGAGTTTGTTTCATTACCTATAATGTTCTGTTTTCTTGCAAATAGTTGATATACGTTGTATGGCAAACGTGCGGAATTTGGTTTTTACAAACTCGTGACTATGTTAATACTATGGTACATTCGTCTACTCGTGTTTAAAAACCAACTTACCACACTAGTATCATAAATAACTATTACAACTGTTATTTAATTTTATTATTATGACCAGTTGAAAAAATTAAACGGGCAGTTATTTTATAGCAGTAAAACATGAAAGTAATAAAAGAAAAAGGTATCGTTCGCGTTATTATACAATTCAGGTTAAAAAAAATATTCAAGCAGTGTAATAAATAAATGACCAGTAAACTTGCCTAGCCAAGTATAATAATAATAATAATATAATAATAATATAATATCTCGGGACAACTCACACACGGTCATCCGATCCCAAACTAGGCAGAGCCTGTACTATGGCAACCAGACAACTGATAAACATACTTATATATTTCTAAATACATACATATTATAGACAAATTACACCCAGACACAGAACAAATGATCATGCTCATCACACAAAGATTTGTCCTGGGTGGGAATCGAACCCACGACCTCCAGTTTAGCAGTTAGGGTCACTAACCACTCGACCAACAGGCCGGTCTAAGTGGCGGAACCTTAGCCACAGGGAGCTTAGGGCACCTCGACACGGATAAACCCTGAAACCAGAAATAGTTGTCGTCGAGGTTAGAATGTTGAAATTAATTGTTGTTTGAATTTAGATTTCTTGCCAACTAATTCCGAATTGTTAAATGACCACTAATAGCTGCCCATTCAGTCATATGTCTGCTCAATATTGATTTAATTGCCCGTTTTAATATTTCTTACGAATCGTTTACATGTTATACTAGTTGCCGCCCGCGGCTCCACCCGCGTGATTGTAGAAAATTATCCCAAGGGAACATATTCCCGGGATAAAAAGTATCCTATGTGTTATTCCAGACTATAAATCTGTCATTGTGCCAAATTTCATCAAAATCCATTCAGTAGTTTTTGCGTGAAAGAGTAACAAACATCCATCCATCCATATACAAACTTTCGCGTTTATAATATTAGTAGGATTTAGTTTACAGCCCAGTTTTTACTGCTGAAATTATAAATTGTAGAATTTGTAAGTTAAAAATTACTAAACGCATTGTAATTTTTAACTTACAAATTCTACAATTTACAACTGCCGCTTTAAATCAATGCTAAAAATAATTATAGGTACCAAGGCAACACAAACCGATCAAGATAATATTTCGATTTCGTAAATCGCGATCAAAGCCCAGATGACAATGGTGCCACAGCCCAGCTCTACTAATTACATATTGAATGCGGGTGTGCTCTATGTTTGCTTAGTTCAGCAGTTCAACTGTTGATACACTGTGGCATTGAGCGGAAAAGGTCTTTGTCCAAGTCTGATCGATTTGGATTGAAATTGGGACGTTTAAGTAATCAGTCATACTCTTATTACACATCAATAGCGGATCCCTGAAAAAAGGTAAATGTGGTTGGGGTGAGGTATTGCATTTTGACGTGACAACGTCTAATAAATCGATGAACGCCGGCTGCGACGTTGTCACGTTAAACTATCGTCCGTAAACCGACTATATAGACAACCATTTTTTTTTTTCTCCAAGATAATATCCTCAAACCCTCAGATGGTCAAGGATGGAGTGGCTTTGCAATGTATTTTAACATTGTATAGCTTCACTCCATTGTTACCAAACTAAATTCTTTAAACACCATACATTTCCTATCCGATCAGGAATTGTACTCTTCATCTCCAGAACCCACCATCAGATACCATTTTAAGGAGACCAACTTGAAGTCACGCCCTATACAAAAAAAAACTGTTCAAGTGCGAGCCGGACTCGTGTGCAACGGGTTCCGAACAAATTTCATTTTTTTACATGTTATTTTAATACTGCAGACTTCTTATAGGTTTTCTTGTAATATATAGGTCTGTCTGCATTTTTATTGTAGTTTATTATATTATATAAACTATTTATTTTAAAATTATTCAATAATATAAATAAAACCCTCACAATAAGCCCTTTTATTTGATATGTAGCACGGTACAGTATTAATGATTTTTTTAAGTTTCTAGTTTATCCCCCAAAAGTGACCCCCATACTCAAAATTTATTTATTTACGTAACCCGTCCGTTTTTGGGTTACAGACGTTTATATGTGCACCAAATTTCAACAGAATCGGTCTAGTAGATTCGGAGAAAATTGTCTGTGGCAGACGGACAGACAGACAACTGAGTGATCCTATGAGGGTTTCGTTTCTTACGGATGTTCGGAACCCTAAAAAAAAATCTGATTGTATGCAGCCATTTCCCATAACAAAGTTACACTCAAACAGCATCAGTCCAAAACTCCAAACTGACAGTCCGACTCGATCTTCAAACTCAATTCGGGCGCACACCGTGTAACATGGCCGGCACACCCGCCTGTCATGAACGACTGCCATCTGCCGTCCAAACAAAAACATACCGGTACCATTTAGAATGCAAATGGGAGCGGGTGTGACATTCGACCTAGTTTTTTGCCTGGCTGGATATGAAGTTTATGTCGTGTGGATAGATTAGGACGGTTTTGTTTTGGGGAAAACGCTTTTAGCCAACTAGCTTTTATCCGCAGCATAGTCGTTCACTTTAAGTTTAGTTTTTACAAAAAAAGTAGCCAATAACTGTATCCAAAGTCCCATCTATCTCTGTGCCAAAGTTGATTAAAATCTGTTCAGACATTTAGGCGTGAAAGCGTTACAAACTTACTTTCTGATTTACAATAAGTATTTTACAACGTGTAACAGAATAAACGCAATACCTTAAAAGAGGTCATTGTACTCATCATTATGATCAACTTTTATTAAGGGACCAAAACCGAAATCGCGAAAAAAAAATCGACTTCCGCATTCAATTCTATGTGCATAACTCGTCAAAGTACTGAACAGCTGATTCTTTTTCAGGATTTCGGTTGTGGTCCTATATAGTAAAACTTGTTCATAATGATGAGTGCAATGACTCCTTTTCAGGTATTGCGTTTATTCTGTTACGCATTGTAGAGTTAGCAGGATTCACGAACACTATCCTCTGAACTCCGAGTGGCTACTGAGACATTATAAAACTACACTTAAAAACTAGTGAACGATTGCCAAAAAGAGCGACATCTGTACTTACTAATATTATAAAAGCTGAAAAATTTGTTTGTTCGTTTGGTTGAACGCGCTTCTAAAGAAGACTAAAAAGCACTTTACAGGCTGTCTTTTTAGTAGTGTCTGTTTTAGTCCAATCATATATTCGTTACCACTGACTGCATCACACTGCTTGAAAAGTATTTTTAGGAACTTTTTAGTCTGCTTCGAGGTAGGTTTAAAAAAAAAGTGTTATTATTTTTTATTTTTATATTGTTTTTACTCTACAGCAGCTACAGACCACACCCTAAAATATTATGACCACGCATTTCTAGTACACCTGTAGAAGCATCATTGCCACATCAAAAACTAAGAAGTGAAATTTGTACGGCAACAAAAAGAACCGTCAGCGATGAACTAACATCGAAATCCTGCATTGCGCAAGCAAAGTTCTCCGTGCGATTTCAATATATACGACAGTCCCAATAACAACTATCGGGCAGCTGCCCATCAGGCACAACAACCGTTTGGTCGGAGGATCCTCCCTTTTCAATGGAGGTTTGCGGGACTATACTCACTGTTCCGCATACCTCTATACACCCTATAGTATCTATAAGACTAACCAGAGGAAGCCTATGTCATAGGTCATAATATGTCAGATTAGAAAAAAATACTATTACAAGCTTTGTATAAAAATCTAACAAAAATTTATAGCTAAACATACTGCAGTAGTCAAATACAACGACCATTCATAACTGCACTTGATGGCTAGACATTTATGTAACACTGTATATATATATAGTTATAGGTTATAGTTATAGGTATATATGTATGTAGTTTTTAAATATTCCTCTATGTACGTGAAAGCTTGGATGTTTACAAATTAGTGCTTAATAGTATTGTTTTAAAAGGGTTAGAGCCTGGAGATCTGTCATACAGGTCCCGAACCCACTACAGACTCCAGCTCTCACAAAGGTTACAAATTTGATTGAAATCATATGTCACGAACCAATGTCGGTACCTTTTGAGAGAAATAAATCAAATTATTATTATTATTATTATTATTATTATGTATACAAATACAAAAAAAAATACAAAATGTTAATTTCTGAACCAAAAAGTTTTACATTAGTTGGTGATTGGAGCCTCCTTTTAAGCAAGTAATGCCTGTGTTAGGAGACTCCGCTCTTATCTCCGCTGTATATCGGTATAACTTGTACCTTTCGGCCATAACTGTCGTAGACAGAGCCAGGCTATACTCATTCTGATATAATGTTACTATTTTTTGTGATGAGCAAAGCGAACGCCTCTATGTTTGACAGATTAGTTTTTGGCATGGAATTTATCAATTTCCTTTTTTTTTATGGATGGGAAATCATCAAATGACTTCTTCCGCTCTGGGTGGAGCGGAAGAGCGTGTCAGACTCTTACTAATTAAAACCCATCCGTGTTCCTTCTAAAGCCCTTTGTGTTCCAGGGCCGCGGTGACTCTTTCGAACAAATTCCGCAACCCTGGCAGGCTCTGGCCCTAGCGGGCCCCGTCTCCTATGCTGACATCTCTTTCTCTGTTTTCTTTGTTTTGTTCTGTTACCTTATTACCTTATTTTATTACCTTTTATTCTTATTGTTCTTAATATAATGATGTCCCATTAGAATAGGTGGACAAATTTGAACACAGCGTCCAGAACGTCTAACCAAAGATATCGAAGCAAAAAAAAACACTGATTAAAGTGATTTTACTTTGACACAAAATATTAAATTTCCAACCTTTTTTGTGTTTTTTGCTAGCTGTTTTATTTCTTCCAAGTATCTAATGCGTTTTCTTACATATATATTTTTTTAGCATTGTCCTTATTTTGGTGGTCTGAATGATTTCTAAAAGTTTGGCCATCTATTTTGATGGGACCTTATATATCTTTCAAACAACACTAGTTTTTTTTACCGATTTTCATGAGTGTGGAGTTCATATCCCCACTTTGAGCATTATAAAATACTCCAACACGTGTCTGTTTGTAAATCTGTAATATGCTCGTACAGACGGGTGCGAAATGTTTTCAACAACACCTTTAAAAAAACCTTCCAGAGATGCATCGAACAATTTCAATGAAAAATAAACATCGTCGCATTGCTGTTGCTTTGTTGCATTCGCTACAAATTGTGCGCACCTTTTTGAGAGAAAACTTAACTCGACAACTACGTTTCCGAATTACGTTGGTTTACTTTTAATTCTTAGGCGGGATTTCGTAAAATGTTTTTATCTACACGAGCCTAGCCGCGGACACAGTCCAGAACTAACGTAAATCTCAAATCTACAAACGAATAAAATCACTTGGCAATATCATTTTATTTCACACTCACTGATTACGACTCAAATACGTAACAAAATAATTATGTCTGCCAAAAATTATTACATTTACTCGTTAAACAATATATACGGCATTATTAAGTGACTTTATGGTGACAGTTACGCCTCATTTGCCGCCTTTTATAGTCTGTGGTAATTAAGAAAATGGGAATTTTATATTAGATCATAAAAGCTCGCTCATAGTTAGGTTTTATTCAAAAGGGAATTATAATACATAAACAATTTCATTAACATATTTATGTCTTGTGTAAATGGTGTAAAGCTAACTTGTAACACTGCTATAGTGTTACATTAAGATTAAAAAGTGGCAAGGAATTCTAAAGAACAGCTATAAGATAGCCTAGTTGTTATACTATAGTAGGCGCCAGATAATCGTGGAATAACGGTCATTGACCCACCTACAATTATTGACATTTTTAATTTGAAAAACGGAATTAATGACACAAAGCTGTCCCGAATCATCATCTCTCGTGATCCTTAACATTGTCTAATAATGAAAAACGATTCATATTTAATTGTTCAGGTACCTATGAACAGTTATTAGGGAAAGGTCAATATACTTTATTCCACATTTATCTGGCGCCTACTATAGTCTATCTTGTAGTCAAAAGACAAAAAAAAAGTCAAAACGTTTATTTCAATTAGGCCATTAAACGGCATCATTTACAGTTCAGTAAAATAATAATATTACATTAATTAAGTGACTCTAGGCCATTCGGAAAGGTAGATTCTTATGGAGAAGAACGGACAAGAAACTTCATAGTTACTACTCTTTTCAAATAATGATTTTACAAAATTTGGTATATAAAAATTAATTTAATATTACGTGAGGACGATGCACCCAGAGTGTGCTACTTATAAGAACAATGTATAACCAGCAGAGGTAAACTTATTAGAAATTTAGGTAAAGTGTACTCACATATTTACAAGTATTGGAACCATTAATTAAACAGTGTGTGATTCAACAGAAAAATAAAAACACAAAAAAAAACAGTATCTATAAAGTTAATACATAAATCAACCAGTTTGATTTTGTCTGCACCCTTGATTGTCCTATGGAGCAGGACCAGCATGTTTCCAAGCATTCTTATCCTGAATGTAATCTTCGAATTTGTAATATGCTTGTTTACAAAGTGTACTTTTAACATAAGTTCTTTAGGGTTCCTTGCCTCGAAAAGAAAAATAAATCGGAACCTTCACTTGGTTGTCTGTATAGTAAATATATTTGGGTAATTTATTGTATGCAAAGAAAATACACAAAAATTACAAAAAGTTTAGAAACACGCACACAAAATGCTTCTGTCTACTTTACTATATAAGAACTAACTGACCCGCGCAACTTCGTCTGCGTCACATAAGAGAGAGAAATATACAAATTATTCCTTGTTTTTGCAACATTTTTCATTGATGCTCCACTCTTATTGGTCGTAACGTGATGTTATATCTCTCCACGATAAATGAGCTATTCAACACAATTTTTTTTGTATATTCGAACCAGTAGTTCTTGAGCGCGTTTAACCAAACAAACAAGCTCTTCAGTTTTATAATATTATATTAAAACTAGCTCTTACCAGCGACTTTGTACGCGCATATCCCTTTTTTTCCCGTTACCGTATAGCCATTATAGCCTTCCTCATGAATATGGCTATCATATACAAAAATAATTTTCCAAATCCGACTGCTAGTTCCAGAGATTAGCGCGTTCAAACAAAGAAACAGACAAACAATCTATTCATCTTCATTATTGGTAAAGAAATAGTTTCATATATGAGTATATAAGTACAGATAGTATCACCATTGCCTAACCGTTCGGAGGTCAGGCGTTATGCTATGTTAACTACATATATGTATCTCCATCCAACTCGCAAAGCATACCGCAAGCCGTGGTAGTGTGTACATGTGTAGTGTATACGTCACTGGATCGAGAGGTTTCTGCGGTCTGCAACCTGTTTGTCCAGACCGGTAACTGAAGCCAATACCGCCAATTTCCAGGCACACAAGACGAGCATGATTGAATGTCGATTGCGGTAGCCTTGATGAAGTTGAAGATTGAAAACTGCTTGTTCCGAAAACAGTTTGCAATCTTCATTTATGGTTCTCAATATTTTATTATTCAGGTGCATCTTGGTCGTTCACAATGGGCCTCCTCTAAAGGCTTAGGGTCACGCAAAAGGGCTATGGAAAAGCTATACTTGGAGTTTCTTGCGAGCTCGAATTAGAAATGCACATGCAGAGAGATTCGCAGGGGAACCAAGTTTATCGACATAGCCCGAAGAATTCGCCAACTTAAGTAGCAGTGTATGAGGACACTTTGGCCGTTCAATAGATAGTCGATGAGGAGTAAAGGTACTGGAATGACAGCTGCATACCGAAAGAAGCAGCGTAGACCGAGATACGTAAGGACTGGTTGACGCTCTCCTGAACTCAAACACAGGTCTTGATATGTTTGCGGATGAATGGAAGATGATAATGTCAGAATGTTTGAATTTTTCTGAGAAGAATGCATGATTGAGTTAAAAAATTGAATGTTTGAATAGTGTAATTGGCAGCGGCCGTTCTATTTAAATAAAATAAATAAATAAGGCTATGCTTCTGGGAGGCCTATGTCCAGAAGTGGACGTCTTTCGACTGAAAAGATGTACAACTTGGTAGCGTTCAACTGATGCAAATTTCGCAAAACGGCCGAGAATATGAATAACTAGCACTTCGCCCTCGACTTCGTTCGCGCGGTTTTAGTAGGTCCCCCACAAACTTCAACGCCCCCTCTAACCCTTTTAAAAGTTAGTATTGGAAAATTGATCACAACGATTGTCATTAATTACCCAGCCATTTCTGCTGCTGATTTTGTGGTCTCAGGATCAGCGCTGTTCACCCCGTTCAACCCGTCAGGGGTTGATGATGCAAAAATCGTTAGATTTGTTTCAATAAAATTATCCCAGGTTCAGTTTGTTCATACTAATTACAACGCAAATTTAAGCAAATAATAATGTCCTCCCCTAACAACTTTATCACCCCTTTTTGCCCCATTAGGGGTTTCTTTTCGAAAAATCCAAACATTGTTATTCTTTTACTTTTATTGAAATCATTAATGTCGTGTTTCAACTTCATCGAATAATTTTAATGCTTGGTCATTAAAATTCTTTCCAGTTCGCTCAAACCGCAACATTTTTCTTACTGAAGAATTTTATATCCATCGTAACTTTTAAACGATAGGTCCGATTTGAATAATTTAAAGTGTTATTCACATGTACATAAACAATCTTAATTCAAAATGGATAAGGATTTCCAGCCGGGTTTTGATTGAATAATTTGAACAAAAAGCGGTCATTGTGACTTAACCATAATTGTTAGAAATATACCATCGTGGACATTTTTATAGATATTAAGTTTAGATTTAGACTTTAGTCCTACAGGACACTAGTCCTACTGGACACTTTCGTCCTACAGGAACCGAGCCTTTTTTCGGAATAAAAAATAGCCTTTATCTCCCAAGGATAATGATGCTCAGAGATTAAAAACGTACAAGTAAACAATATTACCTCTTTAAAGTTCGAAAGTCACAGTTATTTGATTTGTAAGTAGTATTTATTGTAATCTATTTTGGTAACTGATACCAACATAACCAATATAACTTTTCTATCAGTCTGTCACACCAAAAAAAGAATATATTTTGACAGTAACAAGCGTTTGTTCTGTTCAAAAGTCATTTTTTCAAATTAGGCTGATTGCCAGCACTTTTTGAACGTCAAAGTTCTACATAAAGACAGTCCCCCAAAACGCCCGCCCGTCACCACTTCCTAGTGTTTTAGCTGGGAAGAAGAAGTGGCGCAACAAACTCCCCAGCAAATGTGCTATTTTTCGAATATCAGAGCATTTCAAAAGCTAATTTTTTGTGTTCGTTAATATAACATTAGAATGGGATAGTGTTATGTTACGTCATCGTTCCTGCTTGGAATTAGATTACCTCTCGTTTGTATTTCGGAACGACTGATATTTTATTCCAATAATTGGATTGTGGTTCAAAATATACAGCACGGTACAGTTATTAATCTTCATCATCATCTTCATATCAGCCGAAAGACGTCCACTGCTAGACATAGGTCCTCACCCAAGGGGGGGGGGGTGTTGCCATAATCGCCACGCTTGGCAGGCAGATTGGCGATCGCATTGTAGCTGTTGCAATGCACAGAGAATGCTGCTGCCCATTCTCTGGTGAGTCTCCTCCCTAGTCGCCTCTTACAACAGCCACGGGAAGTGATGGGATGGTGCTATTCTTTTACGTCTGACACCATACAGAGTCCACACTCTCTTACTTCTTCTATATCACGCAAAGGGTTTCGATAAGGTTTTAACTAAAAGCGATATACTATAGTAGGCGCCAGATAAATGTGGAATAAAGTATATTGACCTTTCCCTAATAACTGTTCATAGGTACCTGAACAATTAAATATGAATCGTTTTTCATTATTAGACAATGTTAAGGATCACGAGAGATGATGATTCGGGACAGCTTTGTGTCATTAATTCCGTTTTTCAAATTAAAAATGTCAATAATTGTAGGTGGGTCAATGACCGTTATTCCACGATTATCTGGCGCCTACTATTGGTAAAGGTACCTAACTTGCCATGAAGCTTGCATGAACTTGCTTGGCATGAAGCCGGGGCGGGTCGCTAGTCTAAGCTTTCCGACACCATACATAAGGAATTTATGATGAATCAAAATATAAGAAAACGTCACGCAATTTTTTGACGCCATATTTTAGGGTTAATTTAGTTAGGAGTTTTTATTTTTATTTATAGTGTATATAGTTAGTTAAGTATTAATAAATATATATTCAATAGTTTTGAAGTTATTCAAGAAATTAACATAATAAAGCAAACGCCTGAATCAATATTCAGAATAGTAGACGTCATGTGGCTGATAATAATAATATAATATATATCCTGGGACAACTTACACACGGTCATCCGATCCCAAACTAGGCAGAGCCTGTGCTATGGCAACCAGACAACTGATAAACATACATATATATTTCTAAATACATACATATTATAGACAAATTACACCCACAATGGTGATGATGATGATGGGAAGTAACAAATGAACACCTAGAGATGGTGAACGAAGCCCAAAGTACTTTGTTCCGTTGAACGCCTGAAGCGTTTGAGTTTGACCCACGCAAATTCACAGTTAGCGGGCCAATTGAGAGTTTGATCGCTGAGTCATAAATATCTAGCCTAAAACCCGCAGGAAATCATTCAATTATGTATCATTTATAAACTATACCTCCGCCCGCGGCTCCGCCCGCGTAAATGTCGAAAATTATCCGAAGATAACATACTTTCGGGATAAAAATTATCCTATGTCCTTTCTCGGGACGCAAACAATCTCTATACCAAATTTCATCTAAATCGGTCCAGCCGTTTGCGCGTGAAGAAGTAACAAACATACACACACACTCACAAACTTTCGCCTTTATAATATTAGTGTCATGTGATAGTGTGATATAGTGTGAAATGTGATACCTCTAAAAACATGTGCATCTTCCAACTGAAATAAAGTTCCCCATTCGTGCTAAGCTTAAAACGGACAAACTTAAAATGAAAATGAGTATATTTCACTCATTTCCGCTTACCACATCGGCCCCTACTAACGACACTAAGTCAGTATAAAGAATTCCGCTGCCATATAAAACAAAAATAAAACCGGAACGCATACTAACATTCAAAAATAGAATGCGGAAAGCGAGCGCGCGAAATTACACAGCTCAGGACGAGCCGCGAGCCACATCCGTTTCCGGTGCTAGGAGTGGGCGATAGTGAGGGGCACACACTGGGGGGAAACTTTCTTAGGTGTGAATGGGTTTGGGCAGTGTGGCTTTGACGTTTATCGACGGCGGTCGCCGAAATAGTTGGATGTTTAGTTCGTTTGTGGTGACGTTTGTTGGTAGGGTTTACCACTTCATACCAATTATTTTCTCTGAAGTACTTAATGAAAAAAACCTTGTAAAATTACATGTTTTGAATTCGTTTTAGCATTTGCAGCCTATGTGCTCGACTAATGATCTAAAAAAACCGGCCAAGTGCGAGTCGAACTCGCGTGCAAAGGGTTCCTAACGAATCTCGTTTTTGTAACATGTTATTTTAAAACCATATACTTATTATAGGTTTTCCTATAATCTATAGGCAATTTCTTTTTTAATTGATTCAAAACCATTTATTTTCAAATTATTTAACAAAAATACTTTTAAGACCTTTACGATGAGCCCTTATAATTGAAATATCACACGGTACAGTTTCAAAAACATTTTTTAGTTTTCTAATGTGCCCACTAAAAGTGTCAAAAGTTTCAACAGAATCGGTTCAGTTCTTTCAGAGAAAATTGGCTGTGACAGACGGACAGACACACAAACAAACAGACAACCGAGTGATACTATAAGAGTTCTTTTTTTTACGGATGTTCGGAACTCCAAAAAGAGTATTAATCGGCTGTATTTTCCGAGGGCTTAGGTGAAGTATATCTAGTCTAGAATCTATTCCCATTACGCCACTTATGTTTATAAGGGGAGAATCTGTTACCATAAACCTTGCACAATTCTAGACTCCGCTCCGGTTACTACGAAGATTTTCATAGCAGACACTGGACCAACGACCAACCAATTAACCCCACCACTAACGTAACTGATGAACTGATTTCCCCCTAGTCAATCCTCCCATGTATCCCAGCCCTAAAACCGCGTCTTTTTTCAACCGATCCTATTTTTCGAATGGCGTTCACTAACGTATCGCGGTATTTGGATGCCAGATCCCACAATTTTGCTCTTATTACAATGTTCCGAATTTCTGGCTATTGTACAAAATGTACAGAATGTACGGTAGGCGTGGACATTGTGCGTTCAAGTATAAATGCACGATGTATTGTAAAGCTACTGGGTAAATGGTAAATATTCTGTATTTGGTGCATCGTATCGTATCTGACCTGTTTTATGAATTTAGTTCAGCGATTTTATTTTTTTGGGTTATAGAAATGCTGCACATTTTTGTTTGTACTTTTTTCATCAATCAACATTTTTTTATTCATATAAATGCTAAGTTATAATGTCTATTTCGAGGCCATCCAAGTATAAACCAGCATCTATATTTCTAGAAGTTCTAAACTACAGACCTAGTCAATAGTTTTCATTTTAGGATTTATTTTCTATCTATCAACTTAATAATTTGTATATTTAAAATACTAATCTAACTACAGATATACACTTTAAATAAAAATAAAAACTCCTAAGTAAAACATGGTTTCAAAAAATTCATCTGCATCGCTGGCGCATCACAAAGATCGCGATCGGCGGAATTGCGACGTTGTATGACAATGCTTATCCTATCTCCGAGATAAACGCCAGCCCTTGGGTCGCGCGAAGTGTCAACTACGCGTTTAGCAAGTATTAAGTCACTGCTTTAAAACGTTAATCCTTTATTGCTTTACACATTTTTAGATGAAACAATAGGTACAAATCTTGGGAAACAATAATACGGTTCTGTCGTCGCGACTTAGAGTCGCGGAGGATCGCTGGCCGTACACCACGCAGCGGGACACGATGCCGATAACGTTATGTGATTAGTTACATATATGTAGTTTTAATAAGGTTTATTAATACATATTAGTTTATTATTGTTTACGATAATTTTGTAATAAAAGGATTATTATTATTATATGTACATAAGTATGGAAACTATGGCCAATAAGGAAAATAATGAACCCCACGAAAATATACGTTTTTGCGAAACATTGTGTTTAAGAGTTCTCATAAACTAGGTCGAATAACTTAAATTACTACACCAAATTATTCACCAAACATAATTTAATTAATAATGTTAATTTATTGGAAGCAAACAGACGGAGGATTGAGACAAGACAAATCAAACTCACCATAATCTTAAACATAATATTGATCCCTTCAAAATACTGGCAATCAACGCTCACCTAAAGCCAACAAGGAGCCAAAATCAGGGCCGAAGATTGCCCCCAAACGAACGCCAATTCATCTTAAGAGCAAGTACAGATGTTCTTGCAGTAATTCCAAGTGCAATAGTTGTTTTAATCTAAAGTTTAGAGTATCATCATAACTACATATTATGGAAGTCTTGTGACATACAAAATACCCAACGGATTTTCATTCATTTTTTTTTTACCATAGACGGTGTGAAAATTCATGAGAAAGATTTCGGTGTATGATTCACTATCTTCTGCCAGCGGCTTCGCCCGCGTGAATGTCGGTTTTTATCACAGGGGAACGTACCCCCGAGATAAAAAGTTTTTTTTTGATGTCGCAAAAGATGATTCCGACTGGGAGCCTGTTGTTGTTGTCGTTGTTTTGTTGTTGTTGATTGATGATGTCGCAAAAAATCATGCCGACTGGGAGCTTATAAAATTAGTATGCACTCTGCTACCCGAGCAAAGCCGGAGGGGTTGCTAGTTCAATATAAACAATTGAAATCGCCAAATGTGCAACTTACAATCTGTAATAGTTGCACAGGGCGTTGAAAACACGCGTGACGTCACTATGATGGTACAATTTTTATCAGCGAAGTGACTTCACGCGTGTTTTCAACGCACTGTATCGTCTTTATGTTTTGTTTACGTGAAAGAAAAATACGTGTCCAATATTTTTTGGAAACCTATTTAACGGACTAATTAGATTTTTTCAGTAAAATACCTTATTAATTGCAAATCTCCTCTCACTCTAAACCTAAATCCATACGATTCAAATACCCGTGCTGGCACGAAAGGTTCCGCATAAATCATTTGAGGGCCATCTCCGTTCTCGAAGGCTGCTTCTCTTCAGTTAATGCATTTCGATTACCCCCTTGAAATTCATGAACTGGATCCTTCAGGAGATCTCCTTAATATTCTTCGATAGTGCTTTAGAGGATCCTTAATTTTTTTGTGATGCAAATGTTTGGTAGCGTCTTAGAGATGAAATGCAAGCAATTTTTTGCTGAATGTTTGAGTGGTAATAAGTTAACTTGGGATTGGTAGTTTCTTGAGCTAATTTGGTTTGTTGTGATTGTTTGTATAGACCGACGTAATTTAATTCTAAAAGCTAAAAAAAAAATGTTTTTCGTTTTAAACTATGTGTTTACTGAACTGCATTCCAAAAGTTACCTCATTAAAATGATTTTTACTATGATATCAACTCTCAGAAATGTAAATAACAGAATATAAATATGTCCGCAAAAGTCGACAAAATGTAAGGAGTAGCTAATCTGCCAGGGTTGCGGAATTTATTCGAAAGAGTCACCGCGGCCCTGGTACGCAAATGGCTTTAGAAGGAACACGGATGGGTTTTAGTCAGTAAGAGTCTGACACGCCCTTCCGCTCCACCCAGAGTGGAAGAAGTTATTTGATGATTTCCCAACCTTTTAAAAAAAGGAAGCAGCTTATATTTTTTCGCAAAGGTTGATCACTAATTGATCTGAAATAGTTTTCAATATGAGGAGACTATTTCTAATGATACCTAAACTGTGATGTACCATCTATTTACCAATATTTTAAAGGAACAAATCCATTATTTGATTTGCATTTAAATTGTAGTTAATACCAGTAAAATACCGCAAAAAAGACATATCTACAACTTTAACAAATCCGTGTTACATCGAACCCGCTTTTAATAATACCTCAACTCCCCCTTCCTTTTTTCCCAAGGGGAGAGAAGGGGAGGGATGGTCACGTGCGCATCTAGCAAGATTACGCGAAGATATTGGAGAAGACTTCTAAAGGTATTAGTTATGCCTCGAGCTCAACTGACCTGCTATACTTTGTGTAACTGTGTTCTGTTTTATCTGTGGTGTGACCAGAGACACGTTTTAATTAATATCCGGTCCTGACATGGGCTGATAGTGATGCGGTTTTTTTTTTGTTGTAATTGTAGTTGATAAGTTTTTTATTTGGAAGTGTTTCTGTGCGTTTTTTCTAGCAGAATAAACTGATTTTCTTTCTTTCTTTTCTATATATTTTGAGTAATATTGAAAACATATCTTGAAAATTGAAATAAAAAGGTAAATTTATTTCTAATTGTTGATTTAATTTATAAAATTCGAATGTTATTATTATATTGTAAATACTGTATTGTGTATTTTTATGTGTAAATTCAGACACAAAATTACTTGTTTATGAATAAAATGACTCTGACTATTACTTTACTCTGAGAAGATGATTTAGTAAAAATAATAATACTATATACGTCTATTTAGCTTGGTTGTTGAACAGTAAATACAAAATAAATAAAACAAAATATCAGTCACCAGGAAACCAGAACACCATCGAACAAATAAGGTGAAATGAATAAGTAAGAAACAGTTCTATAATATATTAAAGGTAGGTATGGTAGGTACCTGTCAGGGTTGCGGAATTTATTCGAAAGAGTCACCGTGGCCCGGGAACGCAAAGGGCTTTAGAAGGATCACGGATGGGTTTTAGTCAGTAAGAGTCTGACACGCCCTTCCACTCCACCCAGAGCGGAAGAAGTCATTTGATAACTTCCCATCCCTAAAAAAAAAGGTATGGTAGGTATACCTACAGACTTAGTTAACGTGAACAATAAACATAGGTAACTTTAATATATGTAATGGCACATATGTATTGTGCAAACGCCGCCTTACGTACAGCTCAAAGTGTCGGATTTAGAGGAGTTTAAATGATTTCGAAACGTCTGTAGCTGAAATATCCAACATTTGATGCCAGAGCAATATATCTGGAAATCCGGGACAGATTTACTGCGATATTAATGAGATTTATCTGAATAATACCGTTCTCAGAATCCTCTTGGATAAACCAAAAAGCCCGCCTGTATTCCCCTCAGTGTTTCACAGAGGTGCATAAACCCACAAATTACCAAATTACCCACAAATTATTATTAAGGCTCAGGTAATCCCGGGACAAAAATAACCGTGACACAGGAAACCGCAACGTCAACCTCTTCTATCTTTCCATCAATAAGTCTGATACCGATAAGCGAAATTGAATTTTCTATGAGATTTCCGCATATCAAGTCAGTTACGACAGCAAAAAGATTGCATTACACCGGGGCTCACGTAATCTATGCAGCACCTCCATTGGTCCCCGGAGCAATCATGCTCTTATTGGTATCTCGGTAAATACGTGTCCCGACAATTTACACGGGAGTGACGTCACTCATTCGAGGAGACTGTCGCATGTTACGTGTAGCGTGGTTTTGGATGGAGTATGGACGTGGTTCGGGCTGTTTCCTTTTTAGTTGGATTGTTCATTTCGTTGTTGCAATTAGCTGTCTAATTTTGAAGTTTATAATTTCATTAGTTTGTTTGGCTCATACTGTAATGATATTATAAATAACTAGCGGACGACACTCGGTTTCACTCGCGTTTTTCCCGTTCCCGTGGGAGTACGGGGATAAAATATAGCCTATGTTACTCACTGATAATGTAGCTATCCATTCCCGGATTTTTTTTCAAATCTGTCCTGTAGTTTTTGAGTCTATTCATTACAAACATACACACACACACAAAAATGCAAATTTTTCCTCTTTATAATATTAGTGTAGATGTAGATTGGAGGGTTCCGAACCTCTACATGGAAAAACGGAACCTTATAGGATCACACGGTTGTCTGTCTGTCCGTCTGTATCAGCCGATTTTCTCCGAATGTACTGGACCGATTCAGTTGAAATTTCCAAACACGGACGTATTATCAAAATAAATATATATTTTTTAAATTGGGTCTCTTTTTGGGTGGCAAATTAGAAAATTAAAAAAAAATATCAACAATATCGCACTTGGCCAGTTTTTTTGTTATAGCATGAATAAAAAGCTCGATTTGTTTTTGGGTGCCGAAGGAATCTACCCTGGTAAAATCACTCGTGTGTCAGTCTGTCTATCCGTATGTCACACGCATTTGTCGCCGAATCCAATAGACAGATTCAGTAGTAGTACACATTTGAATTTCTTTGACCCAAACACGGACGATTACAAGAAAAAGTAAAATGTAAAAAAATATGATTCACATGACATCAATTACAAATAACTGGCTGCCCTTAGGAAACTCATGACGTGAAAAAAACCGCAAAATCAAATATTTTCTCAATCCGTTCTCAATTTCTCTTCAACCATTTCTTATCAAAACAATGAACCTAATCCATCAATAGAATCAAACCCTCAAACCTTCAGTTTCCAATTACTGAATTCCAAGAACGTGTGAAAACCATTAGGAGGCCGCTGGCGCAAATAATTACTTTAAAAAATTCTCTTCGTCTATTTTGCTAAAAGCGTTTTCGAATAGCAGGCGAGCTACTGGCGCGAGTGAGCTCATAGCGACGATGGGAGAGTGTTAAGAATGGAGCTCCGTCTCGGAAAATAAAGGCAGTATTGGAAACTCAATGAGGTAAGTATGTTTGGATTCCTTAGAGTGCCATTTTGAGAAAGGTACTTATTTGCAGTTTTAAAGTTTAGATTAAGAGGATATGGAAGTGAAATGGAATGGGTAGAAGTGACAGCGGGGATGCAGGGGGAATATTGAGATTATGGACTAAGCTCCCAGACCTTCCTTATCTTTTCAAAAACAATATGTGTGGGATAGAGTAGTGTTAGTATGCACGCGTCAAATACCTACTAGCTTGGGGCCGATGGCCGGGTTCCAGGTATCGGATATAAATCAGGTTTTATGTATGTTTAATAGAATATTGTTAAATGTTTTAACTCATTAGTCATTGATGATGAAGTTGTCACGTGAAGACGTCACGTGATCACGAAGGGAGCTGTTATTCCATCTTCAATATATGGATTGACAGCTCACCTCGTGATCACTTCACCCAAGCCTTCACTTCGACATGTTTACAGAATCGACCGGCTGGATATCTGAGACCCTGGTAAGTGGAATACCTCTTTATTAAGTAAGACATATTTGCAGGTCCCTAAATGTCCCAGTTATCCAGGTTTACGGATAAACGGATTCGACTGACTACCAGGTGTAGAGATTAGGCAAGATAATTGTTGATAATATAGCGATCCTTGTTGTACTTGAATCGGAAATTTAGGAACGAAATAATCGGATCAATAAAATATGACAGATTGACAAACGCATGTTACCCTGAGATTTTTGAATGAATTATCAACCGCCAATCGCATGTTTTTTTTATTATTATTTAATATGGGTTGACTCTAGTCTAGGTCATAGATGACAGAGACAAAGTCGACGATGAAGCGAGTTTACCCAGAAGAAGCCTGTTCACTCTAATTTTGAAGAGATTAGGGTTGTATGCGTTCGGAAACACAGACGCAGGCAGAGAGTTCCACTCCTTTGCTGTGCGCATTATAAAAGAATTTTGGAATTGGAAATTTGGACGTTTAGTGCGAATTGGTGGAATAGCAACAAGGTAGGGATGGTAACTTGCAGTCTAGATGTCCGATGGTAGAAGGGGGCTGGTGGGATGCTATTAATTGTGTGATTTGCGTTTAATTCTGACGCTTTCCAGAAACGGGAGTTAAACTTACGTTCTCCCATCCGTTCGTAAATTGTATTTGTACAATGTATAAAGTTTGAATAGTTATAGAACAATTAACGCTCTAAATCAAGCATTGATTTTTGCACTAACATCTATCTAATTTTACTAAAAGAGCTACATAACAATTTTGGTGTACAATCAAGAGTATTCCATCTATTTAATTTCCCTTCGCTCTATTATTATTTCCCCGACAGACTATCGTACGTACAAAGAGCATGAGAACATAATGGGGTAAGCTGGACCGGTAATAGCCGTGAACCCGGGAGGGAACGGACTCGGAGGCGGAAATTTTAAGACTCAGCCAAACATACCTGAGAGATCTTACCGCCTTCTTTGTACAGTCAAACAAAGAGATGAGTATACTGAAAGAAAAAAAATCATGCGCCAAGCATCACGCATAGTAACTTTAAAAACCGGCCAAGTGCTTGTCGGACCACGCACAGAGTAGCTTTCCGTAGTTACGCGTCCCATAAGTCATGACAAAAAATACCAAATTTTACTATGACATTACAAAGTTACAAATACACTTAGTTTAAGTAATTTTCACCCAATCAGTTACATTTTATATAAATTGAACGACGACTACGGAACCCTAAAAACGAGTAATAAAAAAAAAGTCACGCAAGTTGGGAAGATATGCTTCACATTCGCGCAAAACGGCCATTGCTCATCATAATGACATTGTTTATGTAATTATAATGTGTACATGTAAATTTAATTTATTGTTGATTATTTTAATGTGATGTGATTTTAGTGACTTTTAATTTTTACTTGTAATGTATGGACGATGTCTGAAATAAAATGAATTTATTATTATTATTTATTAAAATGTGTGAGACAAACCCACAGCGCGGATTTTCAGCAAACGCCAGCGTTGACTGGATGACGTCGTTACAGGCAGGTAACATGCACCTTAAACAATGTTAACAGTGTGCTAGTACTGAAATCACTTTCATTAAATGACTTACGTATGTGTGTCTTTCTTTCTTCTTTCTTCTACAGCGCCAGAAGTAACACAATCAGTCAGCTTTCAATCTTCCCGGATGCAGCTGAATAATGTCTATTAGTAGTCACAATGTGAACTAATAATATGAAGGGTTACAATTTTTTATGAATTCTCTGTAAGTAAATACGTGATTTTTAAAAAAAAAATTTTTCTTTACTATTTATTTATTTGGATCTGCAACAAACGATATTGAACTGTTATAAAGCTGTACTACCTATACATTTTAATCCCGAAAAATGCGATTTGATTTTAAGCTTGCTCCATCATCGACTTTGTCTCTACCTAGACTTGAGTCAAGAGCAAACCCATCACAAATAAAAAAAACTTCCCGTGGAATAGGACGCAGGTGCCAAGCACCGCGAAAAAAATTGGTGAAAGCAGTGAAGTGTAGGAATGTGTAATCATACCTACCAAACTCTTAGTTCGACTGTACAAAAGAGGGTAGCTGCGGAACTGAGCAGTATTTTATGTCATGACCTGCAAGAACAAATGTAAGAAGTTTTATTACGAAGTGTTGATGTTGTGCATTCAAATATTTTTTAGTCACGTCAATAAGTTTTTGTCACGTCATCCTGTGTAGTTTACTGAGAGTAACAAAGTTACAAGTATTTATTTAAGTAATCAAAGTTCTATTCTATTCTATTTTTAATATATGGCAATCAAAGCCGACTATTCTGCCAATGTCCCAAGTAAATTGAAGAAGAAAGTGTGCAATATTTTAATGATTAGGAATGCAGAAAATAATTCAATTCTTCTATGGATACTGTGGATCAGGTACTTGATGTGTTAGTACGGGACTGAAACAAACATATAAGTGTTAAAACATTAATTACTTAAAATAAATATATATTATTGCATGCCACATCGATACCTATATACAATGATTTGGAGAGGGATTAGGTATAGTTTTATGCTATTGTGGCGGATGAAAGTCATCAACGCCACAAGCAGGTCAGGAGAGGAAAATGTTAAAAGAGAGGGGAAATTAATTGGAGGAGGGATCTTAAATTTAATAAAAGTTCCTTGGTGAAGACCTTGAAGAAGGCTTTTGTGAAGACAAGTTATTAAAGAAACGTGAATCTTAGAAAATGTAAACCGGATAGTCACTGACAGGTTGAAGCTATATACAAAAAAAAGGCGATAACTTGGAGAACATGGCGAGAACACATGTGTGAGTGAGCAATCTACTTGCTTTAAACTATAGACTGAACTTTTAAACTTTAATAACTTTCCTACTAATCCATCCATCTGCCTAGCCTTTTCCCAATTATTTTGGGGTTGGCTTACAGTCAAACCGGATTCAGCTGAATACCAGTATTTTACGTGGAGCGGTTGCCTACCTGACCTCCACAACCCATCATCTGGGTATAACACGGTACTCCTTGGTAAGACTGGAGGGACTGACTTTTGACTATCCGCAACGACTGCCAAAGATCTTAAAATGACAGCCGGGACCAACGGCTTAACGAGCTTTCCAAGGCACGGAGGAGTCTCGGTATGTTAAGATGGTCACCCATCCACAGACCAACCTCGGCAAGCGTTGCTTAACCTTGAAGATCAACCCGAGCGGCTGTTATTATTTGCTCCTTCGTGGACTTTCCTACTAATCCAAATATACAAAATTCTTCCGTTACTGATTGAGTGACTGACAGACAACACACAGCTGAAACTACTGGTCGTAGAGAGCTGAAGGCATGTAGGTTGCTTGGGGAGTGTAGGGGAGCACCAAG
Source organism: Mamestra brassicae (assembly GCA_905163435.1). Taxonomy (NCBI): domain Eukaryota; kingdom Metazoa; phylum Arthropoda; class Insecta; order Lepidoptera; family Noctuidae; genus Mamestra; species Mamestra brassicae. The sequence continues at coordinate 17,841,971 of LR990997.1, read as the reverse complement.
AGATTCTAACTAACACCGAAATTCTAACGGGAACGGGAGAAAACGGGATTTGCGCGTAGGAAGTTGCGGGCAAAAGTAGGAATTTCGGAAAATCCTCTCCTAGTGCTCCTTTACGGAGTGTAAGGCAGGTACATGCTAAATTTAAGCTTTCTCCGACCAGTAGTTCCGGCTGCGCGTTGTCTGTCAGTGACTCACTCAGTCAGTCAGAAACGGAAGAATTTTAAATATTAGGATTGATGAACAATATCAACATAGGTACGGTACTCACATGTATCGTTTCAATGAAGACTGTAGAAATGACTTTGCTCAGTAAGTTTGCCCACACGCTCAGATTCGTACAGCTAGCGCGCTTCAAGAGCCGCTATTAGCAACTACATGGTACTGCCTTTTATTTTGCTTTCAAAACTTGCAACGTTACACCAAAGGCAATAGTTTTCAATACCATTCACTCTCATCTCATGTTAGTTTTCGAGTGAAACAAACCAGCTTGATCCAGTTAAAGTTAAAAATATGGTCGTTGTCAAAAAATCTCGTTTTAATAAAAAAACAGCTTAGTGCGATTCGAACATATTTTTAGCATGTTTTTTTAAATTTCAGAATTCTTTTGTTTTACTGTAATCTATAAGTTAACGATTTTCTGTAGTTTTTGCCTACATTCTTGGCTTCATAGTTTCAAAAATAAAGGGGATGGGGGAACGGCCAATTTAAATTTTTGATGTAATTTATATATGTTATATAGCCGTGGGTAGAACCGATTGCTGGCGTGCCAACGCGTGCTGTGGCGACGCGTGGCCACGCTATACGATGGTGTATATATATACAGTCTATATGTACTTTTTTCATTATGCCATATTTGGTTCCTGTCGTAATCTGTTATTTTATGCATATTACTTGTACAAAAAAAATCGATGTTTCACATCTGCCAGGCGTTCCGTGACTTGACGTGTTTTTTTTATAACTTGAATCCTGAATTAGTGCAATAGATTTGGAGCTCTGCTCGGCTCAGCAGACCGACAAACACTCAAATAATCCAATAACGGTTGAATTTTTTTCAAACAAACTTTTGGTACCATAAAAAGATTAAGGTTAAGATTATTTTCTATTGAACAATTACTAAAAGTAATAACAGTCTTGCCCAAAGAATCTTCCCAACGTATGATGATCATCATAATCTATAACCGCGTCCGGTAATACCCCGGCTGCCGGAAATGAGCACCACGGGGCAACACCGAGCTCGTAAAATAAGCACCACGAGGCACACCGACCTCGTAACGAAACCGAGATACCGCTGTGGGACTATTAACGTGCTACTTTTAATGTTTCACGTCTCTTTTGATGATAATTTAATCGGTGGGGCTGCTATATCAATTAGTTGAGACGATTTAGACGAGTTTTGGAAAGAAAAGTGTTTAGTAGTTGAGTTGGTAAAGGATGTTGTATACAGTGGCGGCCTTAGGGGGTGGCGAGCGGGGCAACCGCCCGGGGCCTCGCTCTTACAGGTGCCTCGCGTTACCCGAGTTCAAAAAACCTTAAACTTGAAATGTTTTATACGTTTACTAATAAAATGAAGTTATTTTCTTTATTTAACAGTTAACTATTTTATAATATTAATAATAATAAGTGCCATCGAATTTGAGGAAGTCGATGACACGAGACCAGTATTCAGTTTTGCAATTTTTTCAATGTAAAATTTCTCACTGTGGTTTTATTTTAAATTTTAGTCTTAGGAAAAACGCTTACATAAAGAAATACCTACTTTCATATAAATTTCAAAAGGAAGAAGGGCCTCGCAAAAATCTGTCGCCCGGGGCCTCGCAAAGGACTGCCGCCCGGGGCCTCGCAGTGGTATTTAAGCCGCCGCTGGTTGTATACTATCATCATGGCTTTTGCATCATCAAACATTTTCCTCTAAGACGTACGGCGGCTGCGGTGCTTCACCGGTACATAGTGGATACCCCATCCGTGTAGGCACGAAACAGTGTACAGCTAAGGAGTGGAATTCCCTGTTTGAGTGTGTACAACGAATAGAGACGTTTCCTGAAAAAAAGGTTATATTTGGTCCTTCACTTTGTTTTTCAAAAAACATTGAACTTTTAGTTTTTAACATTTCAAATCAATAGAAATTAAAATAGATTAAGCGCATCAAAGTTCAGGAGTGACATCTCTGGAAATTTCAACCCGCTGCGTCATATTCATTTTTTACGTGACAAAAGAAAATAAATATAAATAGTTTTGGTAATCTAACTGACGAATCAAATAGTTTTTTTTAGGAAAGCATCCTATTGTACATTTATTCATACATCAACTTAGATTTTTTTTAAATAATGCATTTCCGAAACCTTCAACATTGCGCCTTTTACGTCAGCCGTATACAATATCATTCCAACTTCATCAACAAAATTAGGTCATCACTTTCCCAAAACCGATATAGCATGCAAACGCGCTAAAAAAGCACCATAAAACAGCCATTACTTTAAAGATAGCAACTTCACAGCGAGTACGGCGGCGAGCAGCTGGGAAATGAAACACCACAGAGCGGGGAAACACCACGCTGGCAGTCACTACGGACGACTCTTTAAAAATATATTTGAAAAATGTTTATTCGTTGTTTTTTGTTTATGCTTGTTATAAAAAAAAAAAAACAACAAATTAACATTTTTCTTTCTTTCTTTCATTCTTCACTATATATTATAAAACAAAGTCCCTCGCCTCGTCTGTCTGTCTGTTCGCGATAAACTCAAAAATTACTGAACGTGTTTTCATGTGGTTTTATCCTATGGATGGGGTTATTAATGAGGAAGGTTTAGGTGTATAATTCCTACGGAAACCGGGAAAATAGGATATGCGCGTACGGGCAAAAGCTAGTTACATATAAAATTGTTTATCCTGACTGGCTGACGAGACACAGCCAAAACAACTAATGGCCTGTTTCACCACCTACAATTAAGTTTCCGTTAATTTATTTGGCAGATAATTCCATACAAATCATGTTCCATTCTCGAATTTATTCGGTGATTAGTGGCTATTCGGAGGTGGTGAAACAGGTCCTTGGTATAGAAAGTAAAAATATTGGAATATAGATTTATTTTAGGAGTAACGCATGCATCCTCTAACTTTTTTTATGCAATTATAACTATAATGAGAGGTAATGAGAGGCGAAACTTTGTATGTAAGTCTTTTTTCTTTGAAGCCGATATCAGATGAAGACTTCATCCGCGTTGCTATCGGCCCAAATATAGCCCAAAAATGAGCGTTGAGTACATGTTTCGGCTTTCAGAACCATTGTCAAATGTAAATTTTCTATGGCCTGGGTCAGAGTGAGAAGCTTGCGCAGGCGCAATGGCGGGCGCGAAATATCTAACATATAGATTCGCCGTTTGCGTCCATACTGAAGTAACATGACGGAATCGAGATTGTTTACTCTATGAAAACATGTTAGTAGTTAGTAGTAGCCACCTCATCGCGTCCTCACCTGCAATAGTCAGCGGGAGTTCAGCCTATGAGTGAACGGTGACACTCATTTACGCCTGGTTAGTACGGAGAGCTTTGGCAACGCCGTTTCTAGTAGAGGCTACCAACTTACCTCAGTGGTCTGTGGAAACACTCAAGCCACGGCGCATGCGCTGCACGGAGACTGAATTATTACCCTTTCCTATCAAACTAAGTGTACTCAGCAAAAATGCTTGTTTTAAAGCGTGTATGGAACTTGAAACGTTGACTTGGAGTAGGTTGGAGAAGAGAAATGGGTTTAAGTGAGTGGATAAAATTATGATCTCATACGTAGAAATTAGGCGACTAAAGCCTCGAATCCATTAGGCAACATTTGACGCGCAACACATGACGCCCAACATGTTCAGCAACGTTGCACAACAACGCGCGACGTTGCCAGCAGGCGCGCAACATTGACAATGTTACTAAATTTGCGCAACATTGACGTTGCCGTTCAACATGATGAGCAACATGTTTTGCATCATGTCGCGCGTCAAATGTTGCCTAGTGGATACGAGGCTTAAGGGAATCACCAGAGAATGAGCAGCAGCATTTTCTGTGCATTGCAACAGCTACACTGCGGTCGCCAACCTGCCTGCCAAGTGCTGCCTGACCTATGTCCAGCAGTGGACGTTATTCGGCTGATCATGAAGACAGTAATAGAATATTTATCTGCACTAGAGATCTCAGCCGAAATAAACCAAGTACACAGGAGATAATAGTGCACAAACGTGTGCGCAAACACAGGTTCACTCTGATCCTTTACTCTCTAACCAGGACCAACGGTTTTACGTACTATTCGAGGTACGGGAGTGTCACACCACCAACTTCCAAGCTGCTACTGCTTTTACCTGACCTGGGATTCGAACCATGCTCGGCAGTAGCTCTTACGACCACGAGATCACGGGGCAGCTTCCTTCACTAACTGAAGTGTTAAATTACAGTTTCTTTATCCCAAAAATTGCCTAGCCGTAAATACCCGGGTGCTACTATGGGACTTTACCAGTCGTCAGGAGATGCCAGCTGCTACAGGACTCACCAGAGAATGGGCTGCAGCATTCTCTGTGCTTCTGTTTATTTCAACAGCTACACTGCGATCGCCATCGATTATGGCATACGAATTCCCCCGAAGGCCCCCTCTTTGGGAGAGGCCTATGTCCAGCAGTGGACGTCGTTCGGCTGATACGATGATAATGATGATGATATACTTAAGATGTTGGGGTGACTTTCAGTCTAACCAGATACATACCAGTACTTTACCTCCACAATCCAATAACAGTAACCTCGTGGCAAGTAATAGTGTCAGATTTAGAAAGAAAGAAGTTCAATTGATAGCCAGGATCATCGACTAGATGTTCTTTCTGAGGAAGAGGAGGAACTCGGTATGTCACTGTTTTGGCGTGCATTTTGGATGGGGAACGTTGACAAAGAATTTTTTTTTTTTTTTTTTAATTCTTCGTCAATTCAAGTAAGCGCTCGTTTAAAACGAGCGCTTACGAGCGTTTTATTAAAAGAAAAGAAAATAATACATTTAGAAAAAACATATTTACAGAACACATTCAAAGATAAGCAGCTAGTTTTTAGCAGTTAGTATTACTGGCTGAAGGCAATGCAACCATCTCGAACATTCACCCATCCACAGACCGTCCTCGGCAAGTATTGCTTAACCTCGAAGTTCGCTCCGTGCGGCGGTTATTCAGCCACGATGTGTATGTTCATCCTCATTAACATAAAAAAATCACATAACCACAACGACTCACAAACTCATCCGTTTCAAAACGGCCCATCCACATGAGAACTGTGTTAATCAACATAATTCCGTGTTGATACGCCAGGAGTGTGTTTAAAATAAAAACGGCGGTGTAACGTATACTGTGTGTGCTCGTGAATAACATGTTATAATAATACATGACGTTAAAGCAGCGTCCCTAGGCGGGATGTGAGGGAACATACAGATTGAAATTGTGACATGGAACTGACACGTTTTACTTCCTCTACGATCTATACATGGGATAATTTAAGAAGTCGTATTTGACAGCTGAGTAGAGTGGGATAGAAGATCGCTTTGCCACTAAGTGCGAAAGAGATTTATTTCATGTCCCTTTCATATTTACTAGTACAGCAATGTTGTATCCTACTGTCAAATCTGACTGCTTAAATTTTCATGAATTTAAAAAAGTGCAACAAGGTAACATCGACAGGACAATTTTTGTACAAAAAATGCGAGAATACGCCATCCTTGAAAAGGTAATATTCCATCACCAATCGTTATGCCAATATTCCAAAATGTCTGGGATTGACCGCCTGGCATTTGGTAACGCATGGCGATCCATACTAATATTATAAATGCGAAAGTGTGCCTGTCTCTTACCTCTTCACGCTTAAACCGCTGAACCGATTTAGATGAAATTTTGGTATAGATATAGTTTGAGTCCCGGGAAAGGACATAGGCTACCTTTTGTCGCGAGAAAAGGGCTTGAAGGTGTTGAAATAGGGGATAAAAGTTTGTAAGTGAGTTCGTCATTATTGAAGATTAAGAAAAAGAAAAAAATATATTTATTTGGGACTCGCACAAAACAAACAGAAAAGTATAATAAATCAAAACCACAGTCATACTAAAATTTAAAAAGCTAACAGCATTAATTTGATATGTGAGGCCAAAAAGGTCCCTATCTCAGCATTTTCTAAAACCATGAAGATTTGTATTTAGGCACTTGATAAAAAAAAAAAACATAATTATGTTCAAGCGTTTTAAAAAATTGCATCTTAAAAATAAAAATAGCTGCCCAAAGTAATTATTTCACACGGACGAAGTCGAGGGCAAAACGAGTGACTGACTGAATGACTGACTGAGTGACTGACTGACTGAGTGACTGTCTGAGTGACTGACTGAGTGACTGACTGACTGTCTGAGCGACTGACTGAGTGAGTGACTGACTGACTGACTGACTGTCTGAGTGACAGACTGACTTACTGACTGAGTGACTGTCTGAGTGACCTACTGAGTGACTGTCTGAGCGACTGACTGAGTGAGTGACTGACTGACTGAGTGACTGTCTGAGTGACAGACTGACTTACTGACTGAGTGACTGTCTGAGTGACCGACTGAGTGACTGTCTGAGCGACTGACTGAGTGAGTGACTGACTGAGTGACTGTCTGAGTGACAGACTGACTTACTGACTGAGTGACTGTCTGAGTGACCGACTGAGTGACTGTCTGAGCGACTGACTGAGTGAGTGACTGACTGAGTGACTGTCTGAGTGACAGACTGACTTACTGACTGAGTGACTGTCTGAGTGACCTACTGAGTGACTGTCTGAGCGACTGACTGAGTGAGTGACTGACTGACTGAGTGACTGTCTGAGTGACAGACTGACTTACTGACTGAGTGATTGTCTGAGCGACTATCTGAGCGACTGACTGAGTGACTGACTGAGTGACTGACTGAGTAACTGACTGAGTGACTGACTGAATGACTGAATGACTGACTGACTGACTGACTGACTGACTGTCTGAGTGACTGACTGAGTGACTGACTGACTGACTGAGTGACTGTCTGAGCGACTGACTGAGTGACTGACTGACTGACTGAGTGACTGACTGAGTGACTGACTGAGTGACTGACTGAGTGACTGACTGAGTGACTGACTGAGTAACTGACTGAGTGACTGACTGAATGACTGAATGACTGACTGACTGACTGTCTGAGTGACTGACTGACTGAGTGACTGACTGACTGAGTGACTGTCTGAGCGACTGACTGAGTGACTGAGTGACTGACTGAGTGACTGACTGAGTGACTGACTGAGTGACTGACTGAGTGACTGACTGAGTGACTGACAGTAGGTTCCTTGGGGATTGTTGGGAACACTAAAACAGGATTTCCCGAAACTCCTACGGGAACGGGAAAAAACAGGCTATGCGTGTTCGAAGTCACGGGCAAAAGTTACAGTTAAAGCGCGTAAATTGCTTAATTAGTTTTGGATCAAAATTCAAACTGCAACATTTCCACTCAAAATATTGGCCCGTATAAACATCCGGAGCTCTGCGTCGACTCAAATTTGTAACGAACTAAAAAGCCATTTATTTTCCACCGAATGCGATAAACACGGCACACGATATGTCGCACAGTAAATGCATGTTAATATACTCGTGTGAAATAAAACAAAACTTGTAAATTGTTAGGTATATTTTAATAAAAAAAGTTGGCAAATTTGGCTTGTTTAAATTACTAGGGAATATTGCGAAAACCGTTTTAAAAGAACTGGTCAAGTGCGTGTCTAGCCACGCCACGCGCAGTGTAGGGTTCCGTAGTTGCACGTCACAGTTGCCGACTACGAATGGTGCTTTTTGTTTTATTATATGAATATATTGATTGAGTTCACGGTTTAACGGTTAACGTCTAAAAACGGGCCCGCATAATACGATGGTAACTGAAGAGGAATTTGTACGACATTTTCCTTCTCCATGTACATTTTATAAGTTGGTCGGCTATTAATCGTTAACTTGTAAAGCCTAGTATTTTCTATGGATGGGTAATCATCAGTGATCGGATAATCGGGCGCTTATATACCTAAACTTCTTCCCGTGAAAGAGTAATATGGACATTCCTTTCTGAATAAATAAGTAATCCTGGTTTCCCGGGATTTAACAAACTTAATGAAAAATCTTTCGTTGTAAATTAAAAGTTCCCTAAAATCGGCTTTTTAAATTAAAAAAAAAATACAATGTACTAACTGTATTTTGTATGCGGGCATTTTTAGCAATCTCAAGAATTTCGAACGATTCCGGGATCCGGGCTTCTGAAAAGTATGTCCGTATTATACTTTTGTGGGAATAAAAGTGAAGTTTAGGTACATTAGCGCCCGATTATCCGATCACTGGTAATCATAAAATGACTCCTTCCTCTCTGGGCGGAGCAGAAGGGAGTGTCAGACTATTACTGACTAAAACACATCCGTGTTCCTCCTAATGCCCTTTGCGTTCCAAGGTTTGACTTTTTGAACAAATTCTGCAACCATGGAACTTGTAAAGCCTACTGAGCAGTGATAGTTTCCCCTTTAAATTCGTTATAAAAACCTAAGTAGCTTTTATAACTTTTTACTACTATGATTTTTTTCACGTCTCCAGAAACCACCGTTTAGCTGGTAGAGGTGGGGGGACACTTGACTCTAACAAAAATTACCACTTTAAAGCTTAACATTTCGCAAACGGATCCATGGATGCAAAAATGGCTTTAGCACACCGACCTATCCATCCAAATGAGCACTTTCCTTTAGTTTGCCATATGTTATTACTTCCCAGAATTTGATGCTTATTAGCGACACTTTCGGATGGTGTAATAATACAGGATATGTTTTTTTTTTCAAAACCAACCGATTCGATTCCTGACTAGGAATATCGATTTTTCAAAAATCCGATAATGCAGTTTTAGTTATCATCACAATCGCGATCGAGACTCCTTTCAGTGTTTTTCGACATTCCTCATAGCTTCGGATTTTGCATTGCCTCCACTCACACATTAAAAATTCAACCTGTATATACCCATACCAAATTCCAACTTTCAAGTGCTAAGCGTCTCTGAGTTAAAACGCGAACAGACAGACGGACATACATGGCAAAACTATAAGGGTTCCTTGTTGACTACGCACCAATAACCCTAAAATATGGCATATGGCTAAACTAAACCGGCCTTTTTTGATTACATACTAGGAAGTAAAGGCTTCTGCAGACTGGCATGCTGAGAAAATACGAGAAGACTTCATATAGAAAGAAGAGAAAGAAAGAAAGAAAATCAATTTATTCATATAGAAGTTGTTCTCCGAATTTACGAAACTAAAGTCGACCTGTCTGCGGAACTTGTTGTCTGCTTTATTTTGAAAACTTGATACATCCCACCCTATAAGGCATGCGAAAATAATTCACTCATTAGGTTAGTAACGAAAAGAAATCAAAAGATAATCATCTTTTCAATTTAGCAGATATTGCCAAATTCTCACAACGTTAGAATAAAAATACCTTTTAGACTCCGGAGAAATGAAAATTAAATATAAAACGCTCACTACATATTTCAAAATTAACAAGCTTCGCAACACCTGGTACGGGTGGAAGTAGTATTCATATACTAAGGGTGTCTCGCTGTTCTGTCTGCTTATAACAGCTAGTATTATTTGTTTTGCATTCTCCTTTTGTGTTATGTTTCTTGATTGGTTTTGATTGAGTAACTATGTAGTTTCTTGTCCGTTCTTCTCCATAAGAATCTACCTTTCCGAATGGACAGTAGAGTCACTTTATTAATGTAATATTATTATTTTACTGAACTATAAATGATGACGTTCAAAAGTGCCGTTTAATGGCCTGATTGAAATAAACGTTTTGACTTTGACTTTGATTTTTTTTTATCACAAATAGTATCTCTTCGATGACTCACGACACATGAATTTGAAACACAGTTTCAATTCTATGAAGAATGTCTGAATTGAATGTTTGTAGTTAAGAACGTGTTAAACTGATTGTTTCTTTTTATAGCTTTTTCGAATCATTAAGATTTTTATAAATAAAGCTTAAGCCGCCCTTGTAATTCGTGATAGCTGATGTTTTTTCCTATCAATTAACATAGGTTCTGTATAGTATCGGACGTAAAACAATAGCACCATCCCATCACTTCCCGTGGGTGTCGCAAGAGGCGACTAAGGGACTCACCAGAGAATGGGCAGCAGCATTCTCTGTACATTGCCACAGCTACACTGCGATCGCCAACCCGCCTGCCAAACGTGACGATTGTGGCAACCCCCCCGCCTTTGGGGGAGGCCTATGTCTAGCAGTGGACATCTTTCGGCTGATATGATGATGAATAAACACAGGTTGCAATAGAATGACGAAGTTCAGTGTCATGTAGGGCTGGCGTGCTCCATCTGTTACTACGGGGCACACCCCTCCGGCATGACGGGGTAGGTGACCAGTCTTATTAGGCAAACTAATTGACCAATTAGCATCGTTGTAGCTTATGTCACTGCGCCACCATTATAGCTAAGTAAATAAAGTGGTTGAGCGGCAAAATCACGTTATTCCCCGTTTTCCGAAAAAATCATCCACCCACACACGGAGCGTTAAATGATGTTAAAACGCGATTTTATTTTGGTAAAAATGGGCATGGGACACTATTTACGTCTTATCCCACCTATGGGGGCAAGATGGGTGAAACTGCCAGGGTTGCGGAATTTGTTCGAAAGAGTCACCGCGACCCTGGAACGCAAAGGGCTTTAGAAGGTACACGGATGGGTTTCAGTCTGACACGCCCTTCTGCTCCATCCAGAGCGGAAGAAGTCATTTGATGAATTCACAGGCTTACAAAAAAAAAAAAAAGGTGGGTTGAAGGAGACAAGATGTGGTGAAGGGACAATTTATACATTTTCATATTTTAATTTTGCAACTTATGTCCCTAAAAATCCTTGAATATCAAAAACTGATAATTATTATTGAAGATGTATTGCACCGCCGCATTTCCCTATGACATAGAGTTTGTTGTTCCAAAATTTCACAACTATCTCTAATTATAATTTATGTAAATAAAGTGCGTAGGTGTATAACATGGAACAAGAAGAAATTTTTCCTTTAGAAACAAATAGCCTAGCTACAAGAATACAGTGACATTTAATTTCGCCAGCAACAGAGAATCACAATACAGCCCCGGGCAATAATCCCTTGCCAAGGTAAAGTAGCCCATCCTTGACATCACCTTCAGGAAAATTTGAATTTGTAAGGAAATATACTGTAACAATATTATTACCATAATACCTACCAATCTTTCCATCTATTAATATTATATCTGTTTCATTATTCGTATTGAATTCTCTAAAGAGGGAGACATGTTTTTAGCATTCATTGCGAATTGAATATTCATGCGGCTTCAGTTTTTTATGAATATAAATCATAAGAGTGAGAGCACCTGGCCGGACGATTGAGATTAATAATAAATGTACTTCACGGCTAAGTGTAAGGTTCACTTCAAAAATAACACTCCGATATAATTGGGGAAATGAGTTGTTTTAGCAGACAAGGATGGTGTTGAAATGATTAGCTGTTTTGTTTACTTCTTTGCCTCATGACGTATTTGGTCGACGAGATACGACACATTTCCAAGTTATGCGGTCTTCTGCAGGGGTAACCTCTTGGTACATGGTTGTTTCAAGGCCCTATTCAATTTATTTGAACGACAGACTAATTCATTTAAAATTAGAGAGAAAAATTGGGTGTCTGTAAAATCGGTTTATGGACGATAGTTTTACGTGACAACGTCATAACAAAACATTGATGAAATGATCGTAACGTTACAATGAGCGTAACGTTACAATGCGTCATCCTTTTTCGTGCGTGCAGCTGTTCAGCGATTTATTAGACGTTTATTTCCGCCAATTCTGACACCTGTCATAAAACTAAAAAAAAATTAGTGACTTAACGGTATGAGAAATTGTGCGTCACATCTGCGCAAATCTAACATTGCTAAGGAACTCTTTAACGAAGGAAATTTTCTGAAAATAGAAATAATGAGATAACGCTGGCCTTAGGAATCAGCCCCCTCATTTAAACAAGCACTCAAGCATGTAACCGCGCAATAACACCGCACTAAAGCTAAACACCTACGAAACCCAAATTCATAACAATTTTCCATTCCATTACGCGTCCGCAAACCGGATCACTATAACCACTTAAACAACAGCCGCAATAGGAAAGCTATTAACCGAAACTTGCTATCTATATGAGCAGTGGAACGAACACTTTGCAGCGCTTGAAAGCTAACTACGGGAAGCCGGTTCTAGCGCTTTTTCCGCTTTGTTTAATAGTTTTGTAGGTTCGTTCCGGACGGAGCATATTGGAGGAGAAATGCCTATTCGAAAAACATTTTCGGTTAGCGTGTACCTCGAAAATTGGTGCTGATACGTTTTTGTTGGGTCGGAGTTTGGTTTTTGTATGAAGTTCAGTTTGGAGTTTATTGATAGGGTTGCGACATTGAACGGCAGTTTTAGTCATGTGAACTGAATTTGGAAATCTAGTTACTTGGTGTTCAGACTGGCTTTCGTCAGTGGCTCAGCCGCGTGGACATATGTTTTAACAGGACATGATTTTCATGTGTACTAATTTCAACCAGACGCTATAGCTATTGAGGCGTGGTTGATAACAAACATGTACAAACTTTATAATCCATTTACCATATTAATTATTTATTTTCATTTACGGAAGTATTATAGCAAGTTTGAGATCACGGAGTTAGTTTGGTATGTAGTATATATTAACATTCGAAGGAATAAACTGTTCACAGCATTCTTCAAACCAGCACAAAAAATTAGCTTTATTTGCTTTTACCCGACCGCCCCAGAAAGAGGGTAATGTTTTTAAAATGACTTATACAAACTTTTAAAAACGATCTTACCCTACCATTTCCCAAACCAATACACCTAAAGAAACCACTATATTTCACCAAAGATAACCCTAAACTGCAGCATGATCCGCACTCTAAATGTAATACCAACGTAAATAACGCGGCAGAGTGGCCCAGGGTGGGCCAGGGTGAGTGGGCCACTGTGTGATGTATGGCGCCATTTACACGCCACTCCAGCACGTTATTATCCCCTGATAATAACGTGCTGGACAGGTATAAAGGTACTGTCGCACGAAAAATACAAGCACTCAGAGGCCGAGGTCAGGGCGGAATATTGTTGGTGTTATATAGATAATTACGTATAAGGTTAGTTGGTCTGTTTACTTGTTTAAATCTATGGCAATTATGATTGAAATAACGTCTGGCTTGTAGTCCCCGAAGTGGCAGACTGATGTGTCCGTATTGTACCTAAACCGACGTTTTATCAGATATGTGTATCGTCTATAAATCCAGATTCCAGGATTATCTCAGTAGCGATTAAGAAATAAGGTATTTAACTAAAAAAATCGAACTAGTCAGTCAGATAGATTTCCAAAAACTATTGTACACATATTTTTTCACGTAAACAAAGAACCGGCCAAGTGTGAGTCGGACTCTCACAAGAGGGGTTCCGTACTATAAACCAAAAAAAAAACACGTTTCTTCTATGAGAGCCCCCTTTAATTTTTAAGTTAATTACATTTTTATACAATAACAGGTAACAGAATACATTATTTGTGAAAATTTCAACTATCTAACTATCACGGTTCATGAGATACAGCCTGGTGATAGACAGACAAACGGACAGTGGAGTATTAGTAATAGGGTCCCGTTTTTACTCTTTGGGTACAGAACCTTAAATATGAAGACGATACAGTGCGTTAAAAACTCGTGTGACGTCACTTACCAGTACACTTTTACTGGAAAGTGACGTTCCAAGCCCCCACTCCTTATCTTTGATGCGTTTTATCTTCGTATTTTTGATTGATTTGATAAAAGTATAATACAATATTTTTCGACCAAATAGAATCATATTTTTTAACCCACGCTACATCCTTATTCCTGATACAAACAAATTAAGTCACTTCGCGAAATCTGGGACCTTTATAATTTTAACTACTGCAATATGGCTGGCAGATATAGACAAGAACAAATCACAAATACCTATAATTTTTGGGGTTTTCGTACCCATCACCCATCAGTCTGACTATCAGCGAACTGTATTATGAACCGTAATACATACACAAAAACCAATAAAATACTTTAAATTAGTAACCTCATTTCTTGTATTAAAAACGTGATTTCTTGGCTTATGGTAAGAACGGAACCCTTCGTGAGTGCTGTTATTTATTTTTCTATATTACCGGGTGCCAAACCAATGGACCACGATAGCTTTCCTGATACAAACAGAAGACCAGCGTTGATATTTAGGGTATTGCCAATAACTTCACTACCTTTGAGCTCTTCTAGTCTTGTGCACCTGTATTTGCAATATCCTTAGAGCAAAGCCAGGATGAAGGTAGCCCGTACCGTGATTGGGATTCACTATTTTACATGTATCAAAGGCAGGTTTGTTTGGTCTCAGCTTACACCAATCTACCTATTACTCTCGTTAGGTCATCAGAATATTTCTTGCAGCAGTAGTATAACAACTCGTATCCTATTTTATTATATTTTCATTTTAAATCTAAATCAAACCATTATATTCATGTATACAAAGAACTTCCTTACAAGGTGTGACAAAAATATTGCCTACCACAATATTTTTTTTTTTTGTTAAAAATGCTAATTGCGATTCGTCCTTCCATGTTTTTGTATTTTTCTCGTTTGCGAAAACTACTTAGGAAAAGTGCTTCATCCTCTATCTTTGTACTAAAATTAATGTGCGGAAATGATAGAATCTAAATTAGGTTAAAAAACAGTTTATGTATTGAATAAATCCATCCTTTACAATATCAACGTAACCAAATTTCCAAAAACAAAATTAGCAATTACCCACCATTCGCGCATTCAAATTCAGAGTCAGACTAATAACGTGAAATTTACACTCCAGTGCAAAATAAAGTACAAACCGGGGCATTAATCAACGTGTCCGTAGCAAAGTGCGGACGCACTTACCGCCACTAATGCACGCCGCACCTGCAGTACTGCTAATGCTGTTCCCGTTTTACTGGCCGCTTTTCTTTGCACTTTCATTTTTAGTGGGTAAGTTTTTTTGCAAGCATTTGTATATGAGCTCCTTTTTTATGTTGACTGTTAAAGGGACGCTAGTGGAAATTGCGTGTTTGAGCTAATGTTATGGAGACGTGAAATTGTTTGTTTGTTTGGTTATATGTTTGCTAAAGGTAATATCTCTTTCTCGGTAAGTGCTAATCCAATATCGAATATTCTTAGGAATAACCGGGACGACCCACAGGATAGAAGTAGCAGGACAATACTAAGAAAAATGATAGTAAACAGATGGCTACAATAACTTATTTTATACCGAGGTTTTTTATACTCAGCACATGCTTTTCCTTATACAAAGAAACGTAGAAATTGTTATTCTCAAAGCTCAGAGATTCCACGTATCAAATTATACTTCTACATTAAAAATATTTCAGCGTGTTTCTTTTCGTATTTTTAGTTAATGCTGAAACTGCGATGCTCTTTATTTTATTCCATTTGTTGGAGACAAAAAACATGATAAAAAAAATCATATATTCCTTAAATATTTTATGTTTATTTAAATTGTGCCATTTGCTATGAGTCAAATATATCCGGGATGGTAAACCCGGTGAACCCGGTGGTGGAATAAAACAACATGGTAGCCATTCTTCATAATATAAAGAGAAGGAGAGGGATCTTCATACGGTTGAAGACACCTATGTTCTAAGCTACACCTTTGACAAGACCCTGGGATTTATAAAGAAGATATTATAGCACTAGCGGACTCACGCTAATGCTACTTAATATTATTATTATTATAAATAAAACCACGTTTGAGGTTTAAACTTCATAATATATTTGGCATCTACCTTAAACGAGCGCTGGTACAGGAGTCCCATATAAAAACAAAACGTATTTTCATATTCCTAATTCAAATTCTCTTTTTCTTTTACCAGACGCTTCCAAAGATCTACCTTGTCTGCCAGAGACCTGCAGCCAAGGAGGTCCTCCTGACAATATGTCCTTAGTTACCACGGAAATTTATATCAGAAAACCGTTTTCGCGGAACAGTAGACACCTGTGTCCCATCAAATTCCCATGTACCCATGGCAATAGACATAACACCATAGCGATATAATACACGTAATCGAACATTTTGGATCTCTAAATACCTTCGACTAACAATCCAAAGATGAAGTTCTTGAAACCGCATCCCAAATTCCCTGAAGTGGGACCTCGAACTCAATAGAGCAATCTTATAAAGCGACAATTTTAACCCTGCACGTAATAAAACTCCTGTTTCTAGGAAATAAGGGTTAATTTCGCATGTGTGGATGGAAGATGAGTTGGTTGACGGAATTTGGGACATACGGGTTTGTGATTACACAAACGGGAGGCGTGTAGAATTTATTATGATGTGTGCTTTCGAAATTATTCGAGTGTGGATTTTTTTCTAGTGACTGGTGTTTCTCATGGATGGGAATACTTCAAAGTGCGTAGCCACACAGCTCAGTTAGCCCACATTATTGAGCATTTTTATAGCAAAACTCCCCCCCATGAGGTAAAGGCGTGAATTTGGTTGAGAATTTCAGGAATACAAGTTATTGCGTGATATTACAACATGGAACCCAAAGGTACTTCCTAACCTAGAACATTCACCTGTAATGTAACATTTCAGATGCGATTTTGAGCATTACATTACATTACTGCCTCCCTGACTGACGAGCATTCGCCTGTAATGTAACATTAGATTCATTTATTTGTGTTACAAGTTGTATCAAAATATTACACATAGTATCATCAATTTGCGCACTGTAATGCTCGACTCTGTAACGTTACATTACAGGCGAATGCTCCAGGTGAGGGAGCACTTTAACAACAACGAACATTAACATTTGTTTGGATGACGCAAGCGATCCCAGTCACCCAGTTTCCTGTCAGCCGGTTCACCTAGCTGTGAAGCATTCTACGCTACACCTTGCTAATACGTGTTCTCCACGAAATCATTTCATTTTTGACCAATTTGTCATATTAACGCTTAAAACCTATAGGTAAGGGACATTCTATAATCGATAACTTTTCGGATTGGCAACGTAACACTTCGGTAGGGATTCATTTTCAGCTTTATGAAAATCGATGTAGTAATAATATATAATAATAATAATATTTATTTGCAGAAAACACGGTATTAAAAGATGTTACAATACAAATTGAGTCCAAACATGTTTTGCTTAATATTAAAGCATGCAAAATTATGGTATCAACATTACAGTTTATGTTCAAGAAATTCTTTAACACTATAGAAACTATTTTCATTCAGCCAGTTATACAATTTAATTTTGAAAAGTCTGTAATTAAGACTTTTAAACGTATTTGGTAATTTATTAAATATACGCACACACATAGCTACCCAGTTTTTATTATATTTAGCACACCGGGGCATCTCGTCTAGGTATGGAAGCCTAGTACAATTTCTTCCTCAACTAACTCGCATTAAACCGTGTCAACCCACGTTCCCGTGTGTCTCAGCACTAAACTAGTTGTGAAGTACTGACGACTCAAAGTTGCCTGTGCCTGTCGGTTATGCCGCCAATAATTTACACCGTTTTCACTACCCGAGCTTCCGCTTCATGGATGCGGACGTGTGTGATCACAGCTTTAGGTTTATAAGTTCTATATTGTTTTAAAATACCTCCTCGTAACTTCTGACTGCCTGGTAGTATTCATAGCGCTCACGTGATTGGTTAACTTTAGGTGTTGGGGTCCGTAGTTAAGTTTTGTTGGGGTTTCTGTCGTGAATCACTCAGTAGCCGTCTCCGAGTTGTAGTCTGTGCCTGTCGGTTATGCCGCCAGTAATTAACACCGTTTTCACTTTCCTAACTTCGGCTTCATGGTAGCGGACGTGTGTGATCACAGCTTTAGGTTTCCAAGATGGATATGTTCTTTTTTTATATTATACTTCCTCCAAGCAGTGGGTGCCAGACGATGGACGGCGTCGCCAAGGCCGGCCCAGAAAGCGGTGGCGAGATGATTTGGATGCACACCGCGAAGGCTGGTTCGAGGTGGCGCAAGAAAAGAATGTCTGGAAGGATATGGGGGAGGCCTTTGCCCAGCAGTGGGACACAAAAGGCTAAGGAAAAAGAAAAAAACTTCCTCATAAGTCCCGATTCCCTGGCTGGTCAAGTGTGCTGGATCTACACTGTTTTTTACCTACTCGTAACTTCTAACTGCCTGGTAGTTAGAGCAACGTTGTCTAAACTAGTGAACGTTAGGTTTTCGAGTCCGTATAATTGGCTTATGCACAAGTTAAAAAATATTGTTCGGATTCGCATGCAAGGGCGGAACCCTTTGCTCAATGTGTGTCTGTGTGTGTGCCAAATAAACTAGTTTTCTTTCTTTCTTTCCTTTGCACTCGCACTTGGCCGGCTTGTTTAGACTCATCCATGTGTCGTCCCTAAGTTTTAAATGACGTCCTAACAAAATTTGTTGCGGAAATGTGCCACCGGAACGCACAAAGGCGTAGTGCAACTAAGTGATACTAACATATTTTTAAGTTGTATTTACTAACACAAGTGTTATTTTATGTTTATTTAGGTTTATCTAAGGGTCTTTGTAACCTGAAAATAAATGGTATATTATTATTCCATTTATTTGTTTTATATAAGTACATATTAATTACATTTAAAAAAAAAATACATTTTAAAATATAAAAAATAGCCACCGGTATCGGGAACAGGGTGCAAGTTACCGGTGGTCAGGGCTCCTGAGAGAGGAACCTAACTATGTCAAAATCAAAAGTCATTTATTCAAATTAGGCATAGCATGCAAAGTAAGTTAACAAAACATGACACAAAAAATTATATGTGTAATATGTAAATCAAATCTTAAATGAAATTAATTGACACTTGTTAGCTAGCACACTCCATTATGCCATCAAAAATAAACAAACTTGAAAATCAAAACAAAGCCAAAAGGCATAAATGGTGTGCCCACGTGCAATGTACACGTGCAATGGTATAATCTAACAATAGGATGTGCGCCGTGTCTCCTGCTTTCTGGATCAAGCCCTTGATCCAGCTGCCTATCGAGAGCCTCATCAGATTTTATTATTAAATGCAGGTGGCCAAATACTTTTTGCAGTAGTTTACATATTATATGTATGCAGAGCACTAGCGTTACAGCCCATCCTTTTCTCAACTATGTTTCACATCTACTTTCAGTCTAACCAAGCATGCGGCTAGATATCAGATTGCAACAAAGAGCAACTTCTATCCAACCTGCAACACAATAACGTCGGAGGACGAATACGTTCAGCTACACTGAATTTTGAACATTCGAGTTTCTGCCTGTACGACTGTACAAAGCATGTAAGCTATGAAAAAAAAAAAAGTTTCGACGAATTGAGAACCTCCTCCTTTTTGTGAAGTCCGTTAAAAATTGGGTCCGACAAGTTTACAAACTTCAAGTAACCATGAAACCAGAATATTCTAGGTGATTAAGCTGTTATATCCTTTTCGATCAGAAGGTCACTCGCTCCATAGCTTGCCAGGGTGGCGAAATTGTTCAATAGAGTTACCGTGGCCCTGGAACGCGAAGGGTAATTGAAAGAACACGGATGGATTTTATCCAGTAAGAGTCTGACATAATTTTAATGATCTCTAAGTATAAATACCTAATCATTTATTCATTCACCCAGAATGTCTTAAAAACTTATCCAATAAACCTCTTAAAACTGTTAAAGATCAAAAGCCAATCACCAACAAAGACGTCAAACCGCAGAATCATCAAAAAAGATTTATCTCAGAATTCAGCCGTTTTATTGCAAAGGGCAAGAAATAAATCAAGTAAGCCGAGATCGCTTGTCGAAGCCCTTCAGCGGCGAGCGTACCCTCGGATCGGATTGGGCTTACAATACACGTATACCAACCACGACACTTGCGTCCGGATAAAGGAAATATCTGAATAAGCGTTGATGTGATCTGCTTTGTAGTTTTGGCTATGAATAAAGTGAGATAAAGTTGGCACTTGTTTGAAATACAACATTATGACATTTTTACTACATCGGCAATACTTTTAAAAGTAATTTGAAAGCGGTCTTGTGAAGACCACTGTTCAGACGTCTTGCGGCTGAAAGATAATGAACTGCTAAGAGCTTTGTAAGCTAATAACAAAATCGTTAAGCCTCTATCTCACTGTATCCTCAGTTCCAATCACAGGCGTTCCAAACACGAGAATTTTCATCCTGAAAATCCTGTCCTATCATAGGCTCGATATCAAACCAACCCCGATCGAGGCCCACGCGATACTCCAAGCAATAACACGAATTGGAAAACTACCACAATGCGTACCTCCCGTTACAAACGCATTCGACCACAATGCCTGTTGCCACCCCACCGATGACATTGATAACAAGCGACACAGACACAGCGGAGCGCCGCGTGCCGTCCCCGTCGCATCGAGTAACAGTAGTATCTAAATGGCATATCGCGAGGCCGAGCGACTCCGCTCACAAAGCGGAGTTTCAAGTACGTAATGACATTACAAACTTCGCGACTATGACGCGGGCTGTGCAAGTGTTGGACGGCTATGTTTACATTTTTTCTCTTTTAGCTTTTTTGTAAGTTTCAGTTACCCTTCCCAGTAAGTATAAGTACCATACTCTGGTTGCATCGTACTCACATAATATTAAATTAATTTTCGTATACCAAATTTGGTAAAACTATTATTTGAAAAAAGTAACTATGGAGTTTCTTATTCGTTCTTCTCCATAAGAATCTACCTTTCCGAATGGACAGTAGAGTCACTTTATTAATGTAATATAATTATTTTACTGAACTGTAAATGATGATGTTCAAAAGTGCCGTTTAATGGCCTAATTGAAATAAACGTTTTGTCTTTGACCTCAAATAATTCATCTGTAGACATTTACGTATCTCAAATTAGTTACCCCTACCTTTTCATAAAAAACCTTTCCTGGGTTTTCTTGTAAATTTGCACATAGTCCTGTTAAATATCTTGAGTATACATGCTGCTGTTTTGCATCCTTGTAAGTATCACAACCGCTTAAAAGTTGAGAAATGTTCCCCAATTTTATTAAATGTTACTTCACCCGCTGCAGCTTAAAACTCATACCAATCCATAAAGTGACACCCGGGGCCCGTACCTACTTCTCAGGAAACTATTTAACTAAAAGGTACACCGTTTGAAAACATTTCCTTAAAGGAATTATTAAGTACTTAACTCCAGAGTATGAGCGAAATTCTTGGCGGACATTATACTCTCGTAATAGGCAATTTTCAGTAAAGTTTCATTAGCTTTTCTTGCTCTGGGCAATTTTTATTTCACGCTCACTTTGAAGAAAGTTGTGTCGTTGTTGGTCAACGTTTTAAGCCTAGGAAATCCTGATTGCTGTGTTGGGATAAGCTTAGATTAAGGTATCGAATCGGCAGTGGATTCAGTGAACGGGGATTTAGAATTTTAGGTTGCTATTTTCAGTACGATACTTACTGATTTATAGCTTATAGCTTCGAAAACTGTTTAGTTTGCAATCCTCAGGGATTCTTGGATCAAGAGCTACAATACTACTTGTTTAATAATCCCGTGCTACCAACAGCCTTACCCTACCCTTGAATAATCTTAAGTTGAATAGGTAAACGCCATATAACTAATCCTTGTATTTCACGGTAATCATAGCTCCCATTAAACGGTTGTAAAGGAGCAAGCCCTGCTTGTTAACGCTATGGGTTACGGTTACTGTTTAAAAGCAAGACAGACGAAAGACTTTCATGTAAACAGAGTCTTTCAGATCGTAATTAGATTATCGCAGTCTGATGCAATTGATGTTATCAAATCTGTAATGGCCTTCATAATAAAACTTAAATCAAATGAGGATTTCATATTTTGAATGGCCTGGCACGCGAGGATGGCAAGCGACCGGACGGTAGGTATGTCTTTATTCCTTTGGAAGTTGGGTAGGCTTTTAGTGTAGGATGCGACTTGTGTCGATACTCTTTCACCATCCCATCTTCCTAGCTCGTCGTGCTGTGCTGGTACTGCCGATGCGGCTGCGGAGTACCTCAAGCGGCGGTATTTTCGAGCCATTTGGGGTAAAAACTAATGTAGACCTCAGGGCTGGCTTTTACCTTGAACAAAGGATTAGCATTGCCATATAACGTGGCAATGCCGCCAGTCTTTTGGGCTTACTTCCAGTCGATACCGACGCGGACGAATTTTTGACGCCATGTTTTACTTAGGAGTTTTTATTTTAAGTGTATATAATCTGCAATTTAATTAAATAAATGCCACCAACATCAGTTATAATAAGTGATGTTTTTTGAAGTTTTTAGCCGATTTAGCGGTGGGGTTTGTTGACAAAATTATGTCTTTATTTTGCAATTTGTTTTGACCTCTTTATCAGTGTTGAGTTGAATATGTCCAAATACTTCTGAAAGACCTTGAAGGTTACCTATACTTACATATGTAAACCGCTGTACACAAAAAATCAGGGATCCACTTTTACGACGTAAGTAAATTTGGCGCAATTTCTGCCACTCAAGTTAGCCGCGAAATAACGTTGTATACCGATTCAGTCATTGATAAAATTGCGCCTTAGCAAAATAATCAAATGA
The DNA here is from genome assembly GCA_905163435.1 of Mamestra brassicae. Lineage (NCBI taxonomy): Eukaryota > Metazoa > Arthropoda > Insecta > Lepidoptera > Noctuidae > Mamestra > Mamestra brassicae. Next base: position 17,819,287 of record LR990997.1, on the reverse strand, counting down.
ACAAACGTTTCGTGGCTTACTTTTGTAGCTGGGTAGCTTCTGCCAGCAACTTGGCCCAAATTTCGGAAATAGCCTATTCGTAATTCCAGACTATAATTTATGTCTGGGCCAAATTTTATCCAGATTCGATTGACCGTTTTTTCTTATTATCGATAGGCACGCGTTTGACCACTATCTCACCTGATGGTAAGCGATGATCTGGTCGAAGACGGAGCACGCTTGCCTAAAAGTAACCAATTTAGTTAAGTAACAAACACCCATTCATGCAAACTTTTGCATTTATAAAAGTACGACGTAAGTTAGACTTGATTGCTCTCAAATGATGGCTATGAGGCTTCTAGCGTCTAAACTAGTTTAATTTGTGGCTAGACTACTAACTTACTACTACCATACTTTTAAGGGACTTGATATACAAAGCGGACAGAGCGCTGACAAGATAATGTATGGCGTCAAAGGAACGAAATATACTTAGCGTCGCGGGCGCGCGGACAGACGTCATACATTTTCGTCACAGTACCCTTTCCGCGCGCGGCTGGCGACGCTTTGTATATCAAGACCCTTAAAAGCGTAAAAGTCTAACCTAAGCTTTTTTTTTTCTTACGGATGGGAATCATCAAATGACTTATTCCGCTCTGGATGGAGTGGAAGGGCGTGTCAGACTCTTACTGACTAAAACCCATCCATTTTCCTTCTAAAGCCCTTTGCGTTCCAGGGCCGCGGTGACTCTTTCGAACAAATTTCGCAACCCTGGCAGGAAGATCCTAAGCCTACCATAGACCGCAGAACAGCAGTCGTGCGTCTATAAAGTGACATTAGGTACCTTTACCTCCGTATTCATTATTATGTGTATAGGTAAGAATGGTTATTGTATTGTTATGTTTATGCTTGAGCTCATTAAGGGATGAAGCAAGTGTCAATATACTGTAACGTTATCCCTGACTCGACTTAGTCGCGTCTTGGAAGCGTAATACGTGCATTAAAGATTGGATTATGTTACTAAGTTTATGTTCAACGGCTTTTAAAAGCCATTTTAGGATGAAACAATCCGCCGTTGAGAAACTTTCCTTTATTAAAGAAATCTTAAGCAATCCCCATTTTTGAAGTTTTTTCCGTTTTCCAGTAACAATATTTAATACAATTTAATCAATTCTTACTTTTGTGTAATGTCATTTACCGGTCATTCGGGCGTGGTTTTAGAATTTAGTTTTCTTTTATTTGTAATGTATGTTACATTGTGTGTATCTGTGTGTGCCGAATAAACTACTTTTCTTTCGTTCATTCTTTCTTCTTTCATTAATAGCAGTCATAGATGATTTCTTAATCTCCAGTTCGATCCAGCCCGTCCCTAGCTGTCCTCTCCCCAGCGACGCCCTAAGCCGAGGCCCGTACCCCACACGCTAAGGCCCTTAGCGTGTAGTCGCTTAGTTTGTAAGTTTTTTATAAGCCCTGGCTGGAAACTATAATATTATATTAAGGCCACCACAGGCAAGCCCGGTTAAGCAGTCGACAACCTTATAGGTTGAACTGCGAGAAGACACTCACAAAAAAAAAAAAAAATTCTAAATCACTCAGACATAGTGGAACCTACAAATAAAGCCATTTTTTTACCACTGCTCACGACGTTACTGATATTTTAGGCTCAAAGAGGTTTCTTAAGTAAGTAATAGAACCAATCAATACCAATCTGCTTAAATGTTTCCATTAAAACTCAATTTTCTATAGGCAATAAACGTAGCCACCAAACAATATAAAATATACGATAATAAGGAACGGTTTTCTATAAAAATAAATACAAACAAAAACAAAACCTTGACATTTCTCTGCCTTCAAAGGTTCGACTGATAATGACAGGGTCGCAAGCAGTTGATCACCTCGCGAGACAAGTCAAACGGAAGCCTGGCTTTATGTTCCGCTGGTTTATGCTTCCCTGGTACTTTCCGCTGGCTTGTACTCTCTGTTGGAAGCTCATTAGTTTATCGCGGGAGTGTATACGACACGGTATCGCGCCGCGCCTGTTTGTTTTGTCACAACTTAGAGGAACGTTTTACTAAGGGAAATAAATTAGATTTTCTTGACTCAAATTATTGAAGGGTTCCTGCATGAGAAAACTACGTGGATAATTAAAAAAAAAAAAAACACTGAAGGGATTGTAAAGTTCATCGTTTATTTGTTCATTTTTATGACCAATATCTATCATTCTAATCAGTATGTTATATCTCCACGGCCGGGCAAACTGTTTACACCAGTGCATTAACCCTCCACCCGTCGCGTCTTTTTTGTAACACGAGTCGTCGCGCGGGGTCCTCACAGACACCAGATAAAAACCATTCAATTGATGTAACAACACACATTTTATTAATTTTTGTAACGGATTACAGATTACGATTATGACGAGATTATGACGGATTAGGATCGCTATGAAATTAGGAGAGTTAACTGAAAATAAGTTATTTATTTATTCTTTGGAACTTAACAAAACAAACAAGGAACATTTTTTCCCCTATTGGAACACGTTTATCTTTACTTTACTTATTTATGAATATATTAAATCTTACGACTATTTGAGTTCGGCATAAACTTAAAATAAATACTAAATTTAAATATAAAAACTAGCACATCGCCCGCGACTTCATCTACACAGGTTTAGTACAAACAATTTACTCCTTTTAACCCCCTTAAAAATTGAATTTCTAAAAATCCCTTCTTAGTGCTCACTTACAGTATAAAAGAAAGCCTTGTGAAAAATTTCATGTTCCTAGTTCCAGTCGTTTCGGCTGTACGTTGATTATGTCAGTCAGTTTTTCTTTTAAACATTCTAAAACTGCATAATTTCGTTTTCGTAAAGACCTGGGCTTTAAAGACCCCATGCGACGATTTGAGGGTTAAAAAGTATGCAGTAGATGAAAACATTTGGAATAAATCTTTTAATTCAGATTCCCTTTTCCTCACTGAGCTGACGAATTTAAAAGATTAAGATTAACGATCAAAGTACCCTTAAAAATAAACAAGACATCCAACTCAAACACTCAACCACTCAGACGTTAAAAGAAACATGCGAACTCGTTATTAAAACCTCAAATGCTCGCGTAGTGAGACCGTACAATATTTACTCAATAAATCATTTCGCTTTGTGGCCCTTTCATGTGTTCTCTAAGCCACGGTTCTAATTCACATACCACCCTCTATAAATTACCACAGATGCTAAAACCATTAATATACGTCGTCGCCTTCAATCACGTAACGAAGGAAAATTACATTTTTAATTACATCTTTGACTTTGTGCGATTTAATAACATGTACATTAATTTTATATTAATTTGCTTTTGGTGAGGTGTTTCGGGTTGTTTTAATAAGTTTGAAGTTTTGAGGTGCATCTGTTTTTTTTTAAGGATGGGAAATCATCAAATGACTTCTTCCGCTCTGGGTGGAGCGGAAGGGCGTGTCAGACTCTTACTTACTAAAACCCATCCGTGTTCCTTCTAAAGCCCTTTGCGTTCCAGGGCCGCGGTGACTCTTTCGAACAAATTCCGCAACATCTGTCTCACACCATGGATAAAACTTAAAAAGTGTTAGTTTTATTAGAGGCCGATATATCTTCCAAGTACCAACATATTTACGCTTCTATATTTTACTAAGGTTTATCCTTAATATAATTTGTTTGACTTACATATATTGTTACTCTTCGGGTTATGCTTACGGGTCGATCTTCAAATTAAGCAACGCTTGCCGAGGTTGGTCTGTGGATGGGTGACCATCTTAACATACCGAGACTCCTCCGTGCCTCGGAAAGCACGTTAAGCCGTTAGTCCTGGCTGTCATTTGTAGACCTTTGGCAGTCGTTACGGATAGTCAGAAGCTAGAAAATCTGACTCCAGTCTTGCCAAGAAGTACCGTGTTACCCAGTTAATGGGTTGTGGTGGAGGGACGTAAAATACTGGTATTAAGCTGAATCCGGTCTGACTGGAAGCCAACCTCAATATAGTTGGGAAAAGGCTAGGCAGATGATGACTTATGTAGGTATTCTAAATAGAAGAGATTCCGAAGAGCTATTAAAAATTAAGAGATATTCAATTAAATTAAGTCAAAAAAACCAAGCCGACTGTTGCTATATCAAAACGTCAAAATACTTTTATATTTTAAGAACATACTTAAAGAACCTTTTCTCAAAAAAAAGCAAGATACATTCCAAGAAAAACTCAAACGTCAACAAACGAAGACAAAGCTTAAAAAAACGTTAAAAATACCCGACAAGCCATGAAACGTTTAAACACAATTAAGGGTTCCGTGCGAGTCTTGATTTTATCCGAGTATACACTACTTCCTACGGAATTAAGAACTAAAATAAGGGATCCTGCCGTTTTGCCGAAAAGATTTTGACAAAAATTCATTACCCAAACAAATTTTAGCAACCTTTTTTTATACCATTGCAATATTTCGAACGATTTTAGTACGCATATTTTTATTTGGTCAAATTTTTACTTGGCAAAATATTACCAAGTATAATGTCATTATGGCATTTGGTCTTTAATCAAATGATTTATTACAGCAAACAATCTTCAGACAATAAACGTTCATGGCAACTCCAAAAACTTGGTGGATACTACAGGTGCCGCGGCAGCGGCCGGCAAGTGCCAGAAACGACTTGCATTAATAGAAAAAAGAGATTGTTTTTAGTAGGTTACCAGGAACTGAACTATTTAGATTAGGATAATTACTTATTAAAAATGGTTAGATTAGGTTGAAACTGTGACGACTACATTATATAGCAAAAAACTGTTATTCCAACTGAAATATATGACTAAATAAAAAATGTTAAAAGTACTAGTTGGTAAACAAGTTATAGTTTAAACGTTCATTTTCCAAACATTAGGTTTGCGTTACAATTTTTTGTGAATAGATTTTTTGCTAAGTAATAATTTGGCAAATGAAATTATGCGAATATTTTTTTTGAAATTTGAAAATTTTTCAAATTCCTTTCCGCCAAACAAGGGAGACCCTTAAAATAAAGCAGGTAAGATTAAAGGACAAATTTAACTTTGTTGTTGAAAAAGTATTTTTAATTTGATAAAACTGTAAATTCCCAATTTTCAGGCTTTTTCCTGTTCTTGTACTATAAGATCTATCCTCTTGCCACATTTCATGACTCTAGGTAAACGGTAGGTACCCTTTAGCAGACTTGAGTATTTGTTATTATTTCAGCTTGATTCCTTTACGGGTTCCTGTGAAAAAGGATCTTGACAGACGGAACATTTTTAGGAGGTCGACACGTCCCTTTTAATTTTTAATTCAACATTGTCTTATTTTATAAAATTACACTATGAAAATTTCATCTGTCTATCTATTACGATTCATGATAGACAGCCCGTTGATAGACAGACGGACAAATATACAGCGGAGGCTTAATAGTACATTTTAGCTTAGATAAATGGAACAACACCATACGTACCCACGTACGTACAAACATACAATGTCACTGAACGTTGTCGTCGTATGGGCGACTACTAGAACTCATAGAAGCACTTAAAAACATAAATTTTGATATAATTGCACTATCGGAAATCCGACTTTTTGGCACAAACAGCGAAGAATATGAAAAGTATAATATAATAAGACAGAGAAATCTGGGCTTCTTTGGAGGAAGCCTTCACCCGAGGAGGGGTTCTTGCAGATTAATATGCAAGAACCCCTCCTCGGGAAAAAAAAACTGTTACTATTTTTTTGCAAGAAATAAAAGACTTTTTTATTTATTTTTTTTATTATTAAATGGAACATTCTACAAGAGAGCAAATCAAAGAAAATAATGAAAGATATAATGAAAATAATAAAATAATAAATGAAAATGAAAATGAAAATTAGTGAAATAATGAATGAAAGAGAGAAAATCTAAATGTGCGTACTTTGGTCGCAATTAAATCGACTCATCAGTCACGCAACACATTATGAACCGCGATTATTGTTACTTCCGAAACGAAGATTACCGTCGTTAAACTGAAAACGTCAGAGTGCAGGTTTTAAAGAAAAACGTTTCTTTAAAATCTACAGTCTGACGTTCGTGCTCGTTTTTGTAATGATTTTCTCGCTTACAAGTTTGTAAAATATGATTTGTCAAGCTTAAAGAAGACAAAAAAAACATTGCTGGAAACAAATTGTCTTATGATGAAAATGGACGTCCTTATCAATTAAAATAATTGGCTGTCTATTCTGAAGATTCTATCTTAAACAAAGTTTCAGAGGAGTTAAGAGTTAGGTAACCAATATCCATGATTTTCAGCCGCAAGCAGCTAATTATAATCTACACCCCAATTTTCTTCCCGAAAATTGGAATTTGTTAAACCGCGTGAATTAATAAACAAATAATCCGGCCAAAGTTAGACGAAGTTGAGAAATTCTTTGCATTACGGCTTGGTATTAGCCGGAACTCGTCATACAACTTCTGATATGTGTTCGAACTGTATGCGAGAACGCCGGTGCCCTAAACACAAGTCATCCACAACATCTTTTACTGGGTACCGGAGTCCATCGAAAACACCTTTTATTGTTGTTGTAAAACTGCATAGTTATTATAGATTAGTGATCTTATAAAACCTATGGAAAATAAACTATATTTTTTTTTATATGACATGCTACAGACTTGTCGGGCTCAATCCCACTTAAGAGTAGCAGCTTTCAGGTAACATCAGTGATTTCAATTTTGATCACACAGTTTTGTTATTAGCCGATGATACACTTCATGTGTATCATCGGCTAATAACAAATCAGGCTTTTCAAAACACTGCTTGTTTGAAACATGGCCGAGTTTCATTTTTAATTAATAGCAAAGCTGGAGGTAAATTGAGTCATAATGGGGCCACCTGTAACTGCCGCGGGTAGCTTGGTCCGAATAAATTAGTCACGCCCCTCATCATCTTTTTCTTTCTTTTTGAGACATACCAATTTGTCTGAGTCGTGTTTTGTCTCTTTTATAGCGTCCCTTAATTGTGTTTAAACGTTTCATGGCTTGTTGGGTATTTTTAACGTTTTTTTAAGCTTTGTCTTCGTTTGTTGACGTTTGAGTTTTTCTTGGAATGTATCTAGCTTCTTTTTGGGAAAAGGTTCTTTAAGTATGTTTTTAAAACATAAAAGTGTTTTGACGTTTTGATACAGCAAAAGTCGGCCTGGTTTCTTTGAATCAATTTAATTGAATATCTCGAAATTTTTAATAGCTCTTCGGAAAATTTTGCTGTTTTATTAAGAGTAATGTAGTAAGTCATCATCTGCCTAGCCTTTTCCCACCTATATTGGGGTTGGCTTCCAGTCAGACCGGATTCAGCTGAATTCCAGTATTTTACGAGGCGCGGCTGCCTACCAGATCTCCACAACCCATTAACTGGGTAACACGGTACTCCTTGGCAAGACTGGTTTTAGATTTTCTAGCTTCTTCGATTATTCGTAACGACTGCCAAAGATCTTAAAATGACAGCCGGGGCCAACGGCTTAACGTGCTTTCCGAGGCACGGAGGAGTCTCGGTATGTTAAGATGTGCACTCATCCACAGACCAACCTCAGAACCGAAGAACAGGAAAAAGCCTGAAAATTGGGAATTAATAGTTTTATCAAATTAAAAATACTTTTTCAACGACAAAGTTGTCGGTTCTTTGTCTCTTTCCTGTCCACAAATTATCCAAAATCTTTAATGCTAAAAATCACATCGAAATTTATGTAGTTTCGTTGCGTCGTGTAAGAAGGACAAGCCGACAAATCAACACACACTTCCACATAATATTAGCAGGCAATCTGTACTATCCTTTCCAAATCTACAGTTATCGAGCTTTCGGTGCAAGATCTTAAAACACCACTATAGTAGGCGCCAGATAATCGTGGAATAACGGTCATTGACCCACCTACAATTATTGACATTTTTAATTTGAAAAACGGAATTAATGACACAAAGCTGTCCCGAATCATCATCTCTCGTGATCCTTAACATTGTCTAATAATGAAAAACGATTCATATTTAATTGTTCAGGTACCTATGAACAGTTATTAGGGAAAGGTCAATGTACTTTATTCCACATTTATCTGGCGCCTACTATAGTTCCGCTCCAACGCGTCCATGTGAACATAGGCCAATAGACCGTATATCACACCTAATTGCGGTCCAATCATCCGCACTTAATTGAACTTCGATGTCTTACACTTGCTTTACACATACGTTCAATGAATAGTAGAGGTTACTACAGTTTGTGTGGCTATACTTACTCCTTCGGATCTGAAACATCAAAGGTAAGTGATTACATAAGTTACTTCTAAGCAAGCGTGTGTAGCGCTGAGGTGGTGTGTAGTAATAATACTTCAGATGTAAAGACAAAGGTTAACCGTCCACGAGGAATATGCGAAATGGAATGTTCCTACAAACACGTACGCTATGACTGACCTCCACAGTACAAGGAGTGCTCTATTTAACTTAGAGGATTCTAGTTACAATATAAATAAGTTCCTAAAGAAATCGTGTGAAGCGCGCAGGTAAACAAATATTGCAAGTCGGCGTGGAACCCTAGTATTCCGAGCATAGTGGCGAACGGATGTTTTGATGTATTGCAGCATTTGCAGCTACACGTGCTATCCACATCATCGCTTACCACCAGGTGAGATAGTGGTCAAACGTGTGCCTATCAATTATAAATAGAAACCGGTAATTCATGTTTCAAACAAATCAAACTGTGATGATTCAAAACGTGCTTCTGTTTTCTGGTTAGAGAAATATTTTTCTTGTATTGCATCCTCTCAGGAATAACTTGGATTGAAAAACGAATCCCAATGCTAACCTATGGAAAAATTGTATTGGAAACTGAGAAAAAATCATGAGGACTACAAAACCTCCAGGAACAGGGAGTACGAAATCTGCAGGCGTAAGAAAAATATGGGTGCATCAATAGGCCTCACTGAAGTGTCACCACATCGACCGGCCTGTGCTTCTCATCATCCAGCGGATTCCCGTGGCCTTCACCAGGTCATCGGGCTAGCTCGTGGGAGACCTTCCAACACTACGTCTTTCAGAGCTAGGTCACCACCCCAGAACCTTTCGACCCCATCGACAATCTGTAAGCAATGTACCCTCTGCGCACTGCTTTTTAAGTTTGGCGATGCTTCGAGCTAAGTCGGTGGCCTTGGTTGTCCTACGAATAACTTAATTTAAAAATACTGATAGTGATTAAATTTAAGTCCTAACCAGTGACTTGAGTAGTCTTGGGCAGACAAAAATATCCTGAACATCAAATAATAAAATGACGCAGAACAGTACTTCGTCTACTTAACTTCGTTAGGCCTCTAACGAGTCTACCCCAACTGTACAAGTCTAACCCTCCTCCACACTGTTACTACATGTTCTTAACGTCCATTCAATTAACCCAAGATACCAAATAAATGTAGTATCTGCCGAGAATCCAGCAAAAACGTATCTCGTTCCACTAATCCGTGGCCAAACGTCTAAGTGCAGAACAATTACGGCTACAAACTCATCTAATAGGACCAATTGGCCCTTATCACTGGCGGGAGCGGGCGAAAGTTAAAATCGCATTACTACCGCTAACGAGACGACGGAGGCGGTAACTGTCATGTTCCCTTGAGTGACGTAAGTGGAGAGATGAAGAGGTCAATGAATAGTAGCGAGTTTGTGGCGAGCCTGATATATTGATAAACCTGTGTTGTAGTCTGCTGCCTTGGTAGATGAAAAGAGGATTGCAAAAGAAGTGTCATGGAAAATCATGAACTAACAGTAAAAAATGACAACAGAGCTCGTGGCTAAATAAAAAACTGCCGTTTGGGTCGACCTTCGAGGTTAAACAATGCTTGCCGAGGTCAGTGTGTGGATGGATATCCCTATGTCCATACCTGAGACTCCTCCATGTCTGGGAAGTATGGGTAGAAGCCAGAAAATCTGACACCAGTCTTTCCAAGTAGTATTATGTTACTGGGTTGTGGGGATCAGATAGGCAGATCCGTGTAAAATATTGGTACTCAGCTACATACAAAGTGACCTCAAAAAAGTTGAGAAAAAGCTAGACATATTGTTAGTTTAAATGTGACAGGCAAAGAGGCAGCCGATAGAAAAAAAAACAACGGGTTGTACTCTGGGGATGCCGGCAGAAATGAAAACTTGAACATTTACGCTGTGCATTTTTGAAATTTTGGAATGGTTAGGGAATAATTTCGCACGAATTGCATATGCATGCATTGAGGCATACATTTTCGCCGTGCGGTAGAAAGAGAGGGGGATATTACTTCCTCTCCTACGTCTCCTCTCCCTCCGTCTTACGAATTTTTGATCAGGTCACGTGTCCTGACGCAGGTTTAACATTTTTTACCCATCCCAAAAAGTGCACAACACCGCAAAAGAAGTTTTCACTTCAAAAAAGAAATAAAAAATTGAGCTAGAAATGGTGACAAAAAGCTTTATTTACAGTGAAAGGAGCTGTGAGGTTGCATGAGAGTTTTATCATCTCTTTTCACATATGTTCTCCTTGAAATAATGGAAGGTACTTCAGTCGTAGTCACTCGTGGTTTAGACCACGCGCCAAGCGAAAACCGTGCGGTCGGCCGTAGCAATTTTTATTGGGTGGTAATTCGAGGGTATAAACGTGTAAGTGGTAGGAAAAGACTTTGTTTTTATTGCCACCAGACGGCGATGATAGAGGGAGCCACTGTGTCCGACAATAATCCCAACGCTAATGCCAAGTAATTTAACCTTATCTCAAATGGTACGGTTTTAAACAAAGTTCTTGTTGATCCTCTTGTAATGACTGTCGACGTTGTCAAAGAAGCTGATTTACTCTGCTTTCTAGAGGTCCGTATATCCGAATAAAAAACAGAACCCTTATAGCACCACTAGTGTATCTTTCTGTCCGTCTGGTAATAGACAATTTGGGCCGCATCTACTAAACTGATTCAGCCATTCGATCGAGTTCGACTCGCACTGGGCCGGTTTTTTTCAACTATTTTACGGTTGGCTTCCAGCTAAATGGATTACGATTAATAACCAGTAAATATTGCATATACTGGTTATCCAGTATTTGCATGGAGGCAGTCGTTTCTCATGCAGGGAGGCAGTCAGTTCTGTATGGTGTCGGACGTAAAAGAATAGCACCATCCCATCACTTCCCGTGGGTGTCGTAAAAGGCGACTAAGGGACTCACTAGAGTATGGGCAGCAGCATTCTCTGCGCATTGCAACAGCTACACTGCGATCGCCAACCCGCCTGCCAAGCGTGGCGATTATGGATTATGGCCCCCTTTAGGGGAGGTATACGTCCAGTAGTGGACGTCTTTCGACTGAAATGATGATGATGAGTAGCTTCTCCAAGTACCTAACCTACACAACCCAGTTAGTAGCTAACACAGTACCGTGTGGTTACACTGGCTGTTATAATTTTGGGTTTCTAGAAGAAAGCAAGAAGGAAAACACGTTTATTCCGCCCGAATTGACGCACAAAACAAAATTGAATACAACTGATCCACTACAGCAAAAAAAAAATAACAAAAACCAGTGTCATTGACAGCCCATGTCAGGGCCGGGCATTAGCTTTCTGACTAGCCGTATCGACTATTAAAGTCTCACGATCGGTATCAGCTTGGAAGCAAGCGTTGCTTTATTTACTTGCTTAAAACCGAAAGAATGATCCAAAGACTTCAAAACGCCTGTGCACACTTCTGTCTTAAAGTTCCCTTTAAGGGACATGTTACACCTTTCTTGAATGAGCACAACATTCTAAAAAATTTAAATTTATTTATTATTTTATTTTGGTGTTATTAGGTCTCTCCCCTTAGGCTGTCATAGACTAGTAGGCACAAAATAGGTGAGGGAAGAAAATGTTCCCACAGCTTTCTATTCCCCAGCATAAACTTTTAGGGGTTTTAATAATATCTTTTTTTTTTTTTTGAGCATCTTTATTTATCTTTTTGTTTTAAAATTAAGAGTCACATCTTTACATTTTATTTGAGTTATTTTTGTACAAAATATTTTAGTTTTGTATAGTTTATGTGTGTCTATGTTATCGAGCGTAGGTATGGCACTCGTGGGCTGCAGCTGAAAATCAGCGTCAGGTGGTATATACCTTGTGTTGCCATCTGGCATTATGCTGGGCTGAGACCCTTTTGGCATTGTTGGTTTTCATTATTTTTTTTAAGGTGTTTCTCTTTTTTATAATGCCAATAAACACAATTTTCTTTCTTTCTTTCTATTTTGATTCATCGACCCATGCAGCTGTTACTTAGCCACGAGCCCCTCCGAACTGAATGAAATTAAACTTCGACAATATGGCTGTGACAATGGATGGTAATAAAAAAAGTAATGTATGAGTCCCGCGCTTTATTCTCATGCCCCTTACACGCTCCGTTACAGTTGTACTGAAGGAGATTTCATGGATGAGAGAATTATTTGAAATTTTATGGTGTTAGAAGCTGAAAAGTTAAATTATAGTTAAAAGTTAGCAATGCGATGTAAATGACTGATGAGTAGATAGAGACAAAGGTTGCGGAATTTGTTCAAAAGAGTCACAGCGGCCCAGGAACGCAAAGGGCTTTAGAAGGAACACGGATGGGTTTTAGTCAGTAAGAGTCTGACACGCTCTTCCGCTTCACATCCTTAAAAAAAAACAATGGGTTGCACTCCGGGAGTGCCGGCAGAAATGAAAACTTGAACAAGAACGTTGTGCATTTTTGATATTTTGAAATGATTAGGGAATAACGCACGAATTGCATATGCATGCATTGAGGCATACATTTTCGCCGCGCGCCGGTAGAAAAAGAGAGGGATATTACTTCCTCTCCTACGCCGCGCCAGCGGTCTACTCTCCCTCCGGGATCACGTGTCCTGACGCGACGTTTAATATTTTTTACCCATCTCATCATCCATACGATTTCGGTATCTGTCCCACGGTAAAAGTTGTTCATATGAGTACAATGACCTCTTTTAAGGTATTGTGTTTATTCAGTTACACGTTGTATAAAGATTTTTTTTTCACACTAGGGATTTCTCCTGTATCGTGGGTGCGTTTACAAACATATGAATGCACATACACAAACAGCCAGACCCGGAAAAACTGTCTGTAGGCCATGCAAATATTTATTCCGTGCGGGAATCGAACACACGACACGCAGCGCAGCAGTCGATCGCTCAACCACTGCGCCAATCGTGTCATCATCATTTTGTGTGCATAGAGTTTAAACTTACAAAAAAACACTGCATTGCAGTAATTGTAATAATGATGAAATTTATATATGCAGCCTCGTATCAATTGTCAAAAGTCTCAAAGATTACAAAACATCAAACTCCATGACAAACTTCCAAGCCCTAATCTGCCTCAAATTTTCAATTAAACATCCACGAAATTGAGCGCCAAACATTGGCAATCGGATCCGCGCTCGTTTTATTTCAGCGGCGGATCCTTTCAATAGGATCCAGAAGCGCTGCATCTCTCATCTTTGAGTCACTGATTAGCCCTGTCGCAGCCACGCTGCAGTTAAGGAGAAGCTTAGTTAATCGAGAGAATTTCGTTGAGTAGTTTACGATTTCGGTCTTGATGTTGGGTGGCGCAAGGTTCAATAATTTAGGATTTGTCTGTCAACCAGTTACCTAAATACCCGATGTGATTTCTTATCGGTAAAAATGATATAAATCTGTGCCCTATTTAATCCCTAAGGGGATGAATTACCCAAAATCCTTTCTTAAGAATCTAATATTTTTAAGTCTAAACTTCTAAACTTCTTTTCCGGCTCTTAAAAATCTTAAAAAATTAAATCTTAATCTTTCTTTGGTTTTAAATCTTTCTGTGATTAGCCCTTGTTTTGGCTTTTGTCGCTGTGATCCCGAAGAGATGTGTTTATTTTTGGATTTCATAGTACTTAAACAGACATGGCTGCCCATCTCCAAATTGAAAATAAACAAAAAAAAATATTGTTTCAGAGCCAAACCTAAACAAAACTATAAAAATAACAGAACAAAAACAGTCCGCACTTTATAAAACACGATACACCAAAAGTCGATCTTGAGAAAAATCAAAAGAGACATTCAACGAAAAGAAAAGAGCTACACAAAAACTTTTCACACAAACATCCGTAGTTTACCGCAGCGTCCCCTTAACACGTCGCTTCTGATTGGCCGATAACACTCACAGGGACGTTATCTCAAACTTGCCCGACGTGCCACGCTCGTTCTTACCAAGAAATCAAAATACTCCACCAGACCTCTTAAACAAAAACCACCCTTAACCCAAGGCCTTAAAGTCTAACGATCTGTTTCGGGGTTGCCACACTATGTTGGTCGTCACGGATCTTCCACTTACGTTCTTTTACAAGGCAATTATAGCGGCCGATGTCCACACCTTTTTGGTGCTCCAAGGATTAAAGGGAATCGTTAAGACGCGGCTGTCTTAACAAAGACGTTGGCGATTAAATGGATGCTTAATTATTTTATCGATGTTATCGTTTTCAATCATTTCAAGATTTTTGAGTGAGGTACCTTTGTACAACTTACTTCTTGCAATAAATAATAATAATAATATAATAATCAGAAACTGGCGGTGAGTTTTACTCGTGTATGTAGTAAAACCTAAGTACTGGTATACCTACAGCTTTTTTACAAAAAGTTAAATGCACCTGCTGTAGGTAGGTATCCACTTTATTTAAACTAGTTCACGAAAATCTAACAAATCCTAATAATATACCGAAACACATCACGTTCAAACCATAACTTTAGAATTCGTGCATCGTTCTCACTACCAGAATAAATTGCCAGCCATTTTGAAAAGTATTCCAAAAAAAGAGCAAAAAAATACATTTGAATTTTCTTTCAGCCAGCATTCCACAAACGTCTTGGAGTGCCCTTCAACATTTTACGACAAGATTCCAGAAGCCTTAAGTAAAGTTGTGAAAGCTTTTTTTCTAGGCTGGCAACCGTACCATGATATAAAAATAAGGAATTTTGCTGTTTTGTATGTAGGATTAACATTGATGTAGGCAAAACATAGTGAATTAGGATTGATGTGGTTGCCAGGAGATAAAATAAAAGATGTTTGCTGGACACTCTGTGGGACATCTGTCAACGAAGATAAGACATGACAATAACAGAGTTTTGGCAAGAATGTAGGTAAATAATTAGATTAATAAACTGAAGAAACATTCTGTGCTGTTTTCGGAAAAATGATTCTTGAGATGCTTGGAGATTACAAGTGACAGTCATGTTAATAAATTAAAGGCTTATACAGTCTTAACAGGGTAGGTTTCACAACATCAACACGCAGTCCGTAGTTCACATAAATAAATTCGTCGTAATTCTTATAACGATATTTCCCGACATCACAGGTTTTATTTTTCGTTCAAGAATCAACAAACACCAAGACCGCATAAACCCTGACCAATACAATCGTAATCAACAAAGCCCACTTCAAGCAAAATTCGGGCGAAAGAAATGTCCCAGAAAAGGCGCAAGTATTCCTACAATCATTATAAACGCTGAAGTAAGTTAACCCCGGTGGAGTACGCACCGAACTAAGGCATTCTTCGTATATGCTCGCCTGGTATTTCCTTTGACGACACGTCAAAGGAACGGGTCAAAGGCACACAATGAGATCGACAGGACTCGAACAACTTTCTACACGAACGGCCCAGTTTTCTGGTGCTCTGGAAGAATTGCATCACGTTGCTTTTATATCATGGAATATTTTATTTTATTTGGTTGGGAACGTTTGTAAGGCGTCCGTTACACGCTCATGCAAAACGTCAATCAAT
Source organism: Mamestra brassicae (assembly GCA_905163435.1). NCBI lineage: Eukaryota > Metazoa > Arthropoda > Insecta > Lepidoptera > Noctuidae > Mamestra > Mamestra brassicae. The sequence goes on along the minus strand of LR990997.1, from coordinate 17,803,526 downwards.
TCCAAAAGTCATGATTGACGAATGATTGATGGTGAGTGATGGAATTCAATCGACACCACCGTAAACTTAAAATAATCTAAAATATGGCGACGATAAATTATTGACTGATATACGGGATTCGAAAAAGGACAAGCACCCATTCCATAAACATATAAAAATCAGACCCATTCACTTAAGAGTCATGACAAATACTATATCCAGATTTTCGTCAGTCAATTTCATTCAACCACAGTCACTGCATTAGACGATAGGTTATCCGTCAATCACAGCCTTGACTGTGGTTAAACTGAGAGTAAAACCTACCGTGTAATGGGCGCCTAAGAATTTACGCTTTGACGATACTTTCTTACAGTTGACTGGTTTCCTTTTCACCGTATTACAGGTGAATATGCAGATAAATGAAATTAAACAAACATACGTGCAACAGATAATTTCGACGTCTAAAGTAGTGCAGACAATTTAAAAAGATGAAAAGAAAGAGTCTACGGCTTTTCGGGACTGCACTAAATCTAATCAGAGTTCAGATGAAATCACTAGAACAATCAATATGTGAGGCATGTTTTTAATAACTATCATTATAATGTTGATGCATTACGGTAGGTTATACTTGGATCCTTCTCTCCAAACCAATGGGATAGTTTTCTTTGTATTTTTAAATGCTTTTTTACTGTTTGTCATCAGATATTTAAAATACATTTAATAAAGGAAACAACAATAAAAATCATTTCATTCAATATTTTAGTTGTTATTATACCATACTAGAAGCAGCTCGTGGCTAAATATTAACAGCCGCACGGGTCGATCTTCAAGGTTAAGCAATGCTTGCCAGGTCTGTGGATGGGTCACCATCTCAACATAACAAGAGTCCTCCGTGCCTCGGAAAGCACGTTAAGCCGTCGGTCCCGGCATTTGTAGATCTTTGGCAGTCGTTATGCATTGTCAGAAGCCAGAAAATCTGACCAGTCTTCACCCAGTTAGTGAGGTCTGGTGGGCAACCGCTCCACGTAAAATACTGGTATTCAACTGAATCCGGTTTGGCTGGAAGCCGACCCTAATATAGTTGGGAAAAGGCTAAGCAGATGATGAGTATACCATTCTCTCAGTTTCCTGTCAAAATATAAATTAAATTAGATATAAGTATTATCACCGAATACGGGAGCATTCACGACACCAAATACTTAGGAATAGAATCTATAAATAATATAAACAAAGTCGCTGTCTGCCTAAGTCTGTTTTTGCGCTTACTTTCTTCTAAACCACTTTAATTCGGTTTAATACAAACAGCAGGTTTTTTCAGCCGTTTAATTGGCTGCCTAGCATTTTCATCAAACAGCGCCGTTGATGTACGTACGAGGTAAGCTGTCAATCCATATAATCAAAATGAATGACAGCTCACTTCGTGATCACGTGACATCTTGAATATATGGATTGACAGCTCACCTCGTGTTCACTTCACCCAAGCCTTCACTTTGACATGTTTACAGAATCGACCGGCAGCTGACTTCATATTCACTTCACCTAAGCATACACGGTGAAAGGTTTACGGAATTGCACTGCAGCTTCGATAGTCGATTTTGATGGATCTGCGCCGAAAGCACACTCATAATGGTCGCAAATTATGATACTGTGATAAAAATGTCCATCCTATATCCTAATCGAGACCATGGTCTACCAGTGTTCCAAATTTCATCTCAATCCGTTTAACCGTTGAAGCGTGTCGCATTGTAGAACTACTTTTACTACCTCTTGGGTTCTGCCTGTAAAAATAAGTGTAAGTATGTGTAAATGAATAAATAAATATTTATTTAATACAATGATTTTCGTAATTGATTAAAAAATAATACAAAGATTCTCATTTATATTAGTAGTAGAATAGGATAGGATCGGTTGTGGTCTTCCATAGACCACAACCGACAATAAGTTTAGCAAAAATTTTAACAAACACTTATACAATCACAATACAATATAGACGCACCATTATAATCAACACTCTTTATAACAAAGATCATAACAACACTTGCCTTAATATTTTAAAACACATTTTAAACAAAAACAACCGCCGTACGTCCCCTTTTCCACTTTACAGAATAAACCACCAGAGCCGTTGAAAGTGTTGATACAAGTTTGAGTCCAATTTATTACGACCCACAGACACAAAATATTAACACCTAGGTGGAGAAGCTATTAAGGGTTGCGGAATTGTTCGAAAGAGTTACCGTGGCCCTGGAACGCAAAGGGCATTTGGAGGGACACGGATGGGTAAGAGGGGTAAGTAATAGATGATATAACAACAAAATCTCTAATATTTACAAAATATAACAACGGAAGCTATAATTTTGTTTAATATAACGCATAACATACATACATTAAATATAAAATCGTTTGACATACCACTCAAAAGATATAAAAACATAACTAGTAACTGATTACCACCTGCGCTAAGATAGTTCGACGGAGCCCCGCTTCGCGAGGCTCCTATTTCTGGGTGGTTTTAAAATAACCACGAAGGCTAAGGCGGGAGCGAAGCGGAGCGGAGCCTTCTAATCTAACCTATCCGAGTCGGGGTACTCTGAGTCGGCGTGTTAACCATAATGACGTTTTCTATATATATTAAACGTTAGACCAAATGATTTTCGATTACATGGACGTTATATCAAATAACGTTATACTAAATGAGTTTTAGAAGAAGTAAATGTTATATGTAAAGAAATTATATCAACAGTTGGTATATCTCACGTTGATTATATCTTATGAACGATAATAAAATGAAATTAGACCAAATGAGTTTATACGTTATGAAACGCACCCGGGTAAGAGTCGGTAAGAGGCTGACACTAACTGAAGGGATAAGTAAAAGCCCGATGTATTGGTACAGTGTGAGAGAGCATACGTGCCAATATTTTATTTTGGGTAGGAATGATGATATTGGTACGAACTAGTACCAATAACAAAGGAAGACGTGGACCAGGGGATCAGAGCTTAAGAGGGTAGAATCAAAGATCTTTTTGGTATGATTTCGGTATTGTAAAGCAAGACAATTTTATTTTTAATTAATGGTTCCAATGTTTGTAAATATGTGAGTACCATTTACCTAAATTTCTTTAGAAAATTAATAAGTTTACCTCTGCTGGTGATACTTTGTTCTTATAAGTAGCATACTCTGGGTGCATCGTCCTCACATAATATTAAATTAATTTTTGTATACCAAATTTTGTAAATCATTATTTGAAAAGAGTAACTATGGAGTTTCTTGTCCGTTCTTCTCCATAAGAATCTACCTTTCCGAATGGACAGTAGAGTCACTTTATTAATGTAATTCTATTATTTTTACTGAACTGTAAACGATGACGTTCAAAAGTGCCGTTTAATGGCCTAATTGAAATAAACGTTTTGACTTTTGACAGAATTAATTTTAATGCTAATTCTGGGTAACTTTAAACAAAATATTGTATGCTTAAATAGCGTCCGCCAGCAGAAAAACATCCCAAGAAAAAAATCCCTTGGGATATTTTTCTGGAATATGTATTCCTGCGATTAAAAGTTACCCTATGACCTATTCCAGGTTATGGTCTACCCGTATGCTCATTTTCTTTCAAATCAACTCAGAACAGGTATTAAACAAACAAATAAAATTACTTCATATTTTTAATATTAGTTTGGCTAAGGATTAGCCACATGTTGAATTAAGATACTTACTTTCAATGTTTTTTTGTTAACATTTATAAGGCCCAAATAAAAACATTAATACCAAACTAAAATCAAACATGATTTTGTAAAGTTTTGCATGATTAAATTCATGTGAATTAATTTAGTATTTCATCGACAAAATCAACATTATTTCATAGAAGCTAGTATAGGTTTAATATTTTAAAGCAAAAAAAACATTACATTCTCAGTGTAGCCTCGAGCTCAAATAAGCTGTTATTTCATATAAAACCGGCCAAGTGCGAGTCGGACTCGCACGCAAAGCGTACTTTGCGTAAAATATTTTCGAAACCAATTTCTTTCATTTGTGTAAAACCTCGCTCCATCATCGACTTTATTTTTGTCATCTATGACTTAGACAAAAGTCAAAATCAAACCCATTTCCCATAAAATAAACTTTGTTATTTTTCATTTTCTAATTAATCCCCAAAGAGTTTCCAATACTCAAAATTGATTAATTTACGATAACCGTCCAGATTTGAACCACAGAAATTCACACTGACTCATCTGTTCTCTAGATTTGAGGCCATTTAATCGTGACATAAAGACAAACTTACACACAAGAGATCCCATACGAGTTCCGTTTTTCATTCGGAAAAGAAAAAACAAAACTGTGTAAAACAATATAATCGATGCCCAGTTTTTGTAATACGTCCAATATTAAGTTTATTTTATGATTTGCTTAGTTTTAAATATTCTCATGTAAGTGAATTGTAAGGAGGCCGCGGCCGGCCCAGAAAGCGGTGGCGAGATGACTTGGACGCACACCGCAACGATGACGTTCAAAAGTGCCGTTTAATGGCCTAATTGAAATAAACGTTTTGACTTTGACTTTGAAGGCTGGTTCGAGGTGGCGCAAGAAAAGAATGTCTGGAAGGATATGGAGGAGGCCTTTGCCCAGCAGTGGGACACAATAGGCTGAGGAAAAAAAGTGAATTGTAATTCTTATGAGAATAAATCATCTCTAACCTCAAAACTGTTCTTCTAAAAGAAAAAACCGAAAACTAAACCATACTTTTAAAAGAACACCCTTTAATTCAAAGGCACTTTACGGCGCCTTAAATCGTGACGCGAAGGATTAGTGACGTAATTAGGTACCTCCGATCCTTACTCCTCCCAATTATACAGATTCCAGACATTCCTGCAAGAGAAATTTATTTCACCTACCCATACATTAGAACCCGCTTTCATCTCACCGGTAAAAAGGAGGGGTAAAAGCGTAAGCGTAATATTATGTTATACAATTTGTGCTTTGAATTTGGATTTGTGACTTTTTGTGCCCTTAAATTGTTAAAAATGAGACAAATTGGTTTATTGTTATCGGTTTACTGTTTGTTTTAGAGGTTTGAAAGTCTTTGCAGTGGTTTATTGATTGTTTAATTTTTAATTATATATCAGTTGATAAATTAACTTGAGATAGTACAATACACAGATTATGATCGCGAATACAATAATTCACTACCTTTTTTGTTATTTCAAATTTTTGGCATTTCTTAAAGAAGCTTATAGTGCACCTTTTTGAATACACATTTCTACAATATACCTTATAACTTATAGCATCCCTAGTTGGCTAATTCCCGTTAAGAGAATTGCCCCGTTGGTCTCATGGTCGAAAGCGCAAGTGCCGAGCGTGGGATAAGCGGATTCGATTCCCAGGTCGGGCAAAAGGGGTAATTATGTTTTTCCATTACATACAGGAATTTCTTAGTAACATCTCAGAGTTTGGAAGTTGGTGGTTTGACACCCCCGTGCCTCGGAAAGTATGTGAAGCCTTTGGTCCTGCGCCTGATCTCTCTCCGGTCGTGTCGGGTTGCCTTTTCAATGGACTATGAGAGTAAGGGAACGGAGAGTGCACCTGTGTTTGTGCACACACTACTGCACTGTAATATCTCCAGCGTACTTGGCTGAAATTCGGTCGGTGGAGTAAACACTATACATACATAGGGTAAAAGCCGGATAGTTGCCACACTTTTTATAAAAATATATAATTATTATATATTTAGTTAGTTTTCACTTTATTCATAAAACGGGTAGGTAGGTACTTTGGTTTATTATCTTCAAATTTGTGAAAGTAAAGAACATTATTTTTGATATTTCTAGAATATTGGCGATTTTTGTCGACCTCTAAATTTTGTGACATCTATCCCATATGGGGGTTAGTTGCCTAATCCATGTAAATTACGTTTAGGATAGGTGCCCCGCCGAGAAAGAAGATTTTTATCGCGCAAAAACTTTGATCGAACCTTGCCTTCCCATGCAATCGCACAGAAACATGCAACACGGTCTACTTAGTTGTAGTTGTAAAGTCTCTCGATTGATAAATAAAACAACATGTGATTCATCCGCAAAGCTAGAGTAATTAAAATCGAGGCAACTATACTGCTGGGGCAACTATCCTGGTTTTACCCTACTCCTTTAAAATTGTCCACCGGTACATTCGGTCACAGAGACGGTCCACCGTTTCTGTGAGCCGAGGATTTGCTCAGAAATATGTTGAACAGATGAGTTTAGGTCGATGCTCCTCGAAGGTACTTAATTGATTAGAGGGTGATATACCATGCAACGGTATTGGAAGTTAAGTGGCTCCACCTTGCGTAGAGCGAGCGGAGGTAAATCAGGTATAAGGAAGTCCAGCTGTAACACATTAATAGTTAACAATAAAACAAACTCGACTGTTTCTAGTCACTGAATTGGATCCCAGCCACTTCACATTCAATATATTAAAGTAAAAGCACTTTTTTAACGACATTAAATTTTTAGCCATCCATTAGCACAAAAATAACAAGAACATCAAATAAATTAATTCTAAGAAATAAATTAAACGGCTGTAACATCCGCCTACATCATTCTTGGATGTCAAAGCAAACATTTTGACATTTAAATTGCAAGGCGAGAGCGCGTCTTCTAAAATTCATTGACCTTTAGTATTTTCCACCATTTTTTTTTTCACTTGGGGTAATTGAAGACTTCGAAAAGTGGATGAGCCCCACAAGAGCTGAAAAAATATTTGTTTTAATTTTTCTTGATAATGGTAACAAAATATGAGCATTCAATTATTATGATAGTTTTCTTTGAAGCCTTGAAATTTTCCTTTAATTTTTTAAAGCTTTAGTTCAAAATACAGGCTTGTTAACATCGACTTTTCAAGTGTAATGCGCTTAGTAAGAACCTATGATGGCTTTGCCAACCGAGTGCGAAATGTAATACTACTTATTAGGTAATCATATTATTTATTTACCTATTAATAATTCCTATTAGGAGCTCGTGTCTAAATAATAATAGCCGCACGGGTCGATCTTCAAGGTTAAGCAACGCTTGCCGAGGTTGGTCTGTGGATGGGTGACCATCTTAACATACCGAGACTCCACCGTGCCTCGGAAAGCACGTTAAGCCGTTGGTCCCGGCTGTCATTTGTAGATCTTTGGCAGTCGTTACGGATAATCAGAAGCCAGATAATCTGACACCATTCTTGCCAAGGAGTACCGTGTTACCCAGTTAATAGGTTGTGGAGGTCTGGTAGGCAGCCGCTCCACGTAAAATACTGGTTTTCAGCTGAATCCGGTTTGACTGGAAGCCGACCCCAATATAGTTGGGGTAAAAGGCTAGGCAGATGATGAATTATCATATCAGCCAATTGCCGTCCACTGCTGAACGTAAGCCTCCCCCAAAGAACGCCAACCATCCCGGTTGATATGAATAATTATAATTTTTAATTTATCACCTTACTAACTGTACTCTTAGTGGTTGACGATATCTTGAATAGTACAGCACTACATATGACATTAAAACTTAAAAAGAAGCGCATATTACACCCACAGCTCGATCTGCAGGACCCACAAAAACTCGCCGGTAGTGTGCAATGTTTCACACAAAATGAACGAGATACAAGTAGGAGGATTACGCCCAAATATGCTCAAGCCTTAATACGACAGTTAAAATCCGACGTTCGACAGTTTTTCGCAGTAAAATTCGCCATCGTACGCCATATTCGCAAATGGGGACATTACCATAATTCTCGCGAGACAAGAGTCGATAACAAATCGTGTGACAATAGTCTTTAGAATATAAGATCTTTTTCTGCAACCAACGTCTTCTGCCATCTTTGGCTTGCGTTCATTGATTAATGTGAATAGCGTTTAAACTTATTCTTAAGGTGCTGGCATGGTCACCCCATAGCCATTTTGATTTTAAAAGCTGCAGCATTGGATTATATTGATTTAAAGACACTTAAACAAACAATAAATGGCATGAGGTAAGGTGTGCTAAAGTAAACGTTAAAAAATAATACGATGGCCACTTCGGTCCGTCAATAATCTTATCCGAAATGGAGATTCTCAGATGACGGAGAGAAATCGGATGACGGAAATCGGGTGTAGTACGCAAGCTACAATACAAATTGTTCTACGACTACGCCGGACCGTCTTTTCACGGATACCGATCGGGTTCGGATCGAACGTGTTGCATAATCACTCTTAGGCACCTACATACTAGGTACTAATCACTTAAGATGCCTCATCAGCACCTACCTACGACCTACGCTCAAATGATTAGGTATATCAATAGCTAGTGCTGTGACGGCCATTAATACACCTACCCGATACCAGAGGCTCCTACTAAGTCACACCAGTTTCACCACCAGTGTCTCAGTTTAGGATTTCATGATAGCTCTTAGGGGATTAACAGCCCAATTGCTGTTAAGATACTGGTTAAATTCATGATTTCTGGAAGAAATTTCTATAGTTCTATTTATATCACTTTTGTACCTATTTTTCTATTTCTTTTCTCGTTGTTATAATAACACCGTTACATAAATTGTTTAATAAATAAAATATACAACCGACTTCCAAATAAAAAAACCCGATAGTCTAAAATGAACTTTAATGTCGGAAGTCGGTGTTTTTGGTTGTTTCTTCGTATTATAAAACGAGAATAAAGAGTTTTTCAAATCGGTTCATAAATGACGGAGTAATGAGATAACAAACATATTCAACCAAATTGAGAACCTTGTCCTTTTTGTGAAGTCGGTTAAATTTCCACCACCAAACTTACAACAAAGATTTTCCCTTTAAAATGTATCAAAATTTGAATATTGACGAAGAAAACCTATAAATTCGTTACCTTCACCGAGACACCCACATCAAAAAAAAAGAAACTTAAGCCCCGTCCGATACAATAAGCCAGTACCCGTGCCTAGCAAAAACCCTGGCTGTGATAATCTGTGTGACGAGTACGAAACCCGACGGACCGCGCCGTCGACCGGGGCCGAAAACAACGTGTGTGACACCACTAAACTAGTCCCAGTAGGTATCGACAACAACGTCGCACAACGTAAATAGGTGCAGAAGAACATGTCCGTACAACGACGAAAAATTCACGCACACATAGACACGCTTCGTGAGCATGAGGAAGTATGAAACTGGCACAGGTGATTGAGGAGTTACATGGGAATAAATTAGAGGAATAAGGAGCACCGTCGTGACAAAAAGTTTGACCGTAAATATGGAGGGAAGGCAAACAGGACAGGCAAACAGGAACAGGAAGGCAAATGAAATGACTGGAATGGAGGTGACTATTGCAATGATGGCAAATAGACATGTATTCTGGAAGAAGAAAGGCAGGAGGAATGCTAACAGGTCGAACTTCATGTTTAAGTAACGTTTGCCGAGGTCGGCCCATGAATGGGTGACCATTAATTACTTACTGAGTGTCCTCCGCTATTCGGAAAGCATGTTAAATCGTCAAACCTGGCTGTAATTTGAACATCTTTGACAGTCGTTACGGGTAGTCAGAAGCCAGAAACTCTGACACCAGTTTTTTCAAGGGGTTTCATCATCATGTCAGCCGAAAGACGTCCTCTGCTGGACATAGGCCTCCCCAAAGGGTTGATAATCGCCACGCTTGGCAGGCGGGTTGGTGATCGCAGTCTAGCTGTTGCAATGAGAGATGTAGAGAATGCTGCAGCCTATTCTCTGGTGAGTCCCTTAGTCGCCTCTTACGACACCCACGAGAAGTGATGGGATGGATGCTATTCTTTTACGTCCGACACCGTACAGAACGGGGTTCCGTGTCAAACAATTACTGGGTTGTGAAGGGCAGACAGGCAGTCGCTCCATGCATGTATTCAGCTGCATCCGGTGAGATTGGAAGCCGAGCCCAACATAGTTATGACCAGTGATCGGATAATCGGGCGCTAATATACCTAAACTCCACTTTTATTCCCACGAATGTATAATACGGACATGCTTTTCAGAATCCCGGATCCCAGAATCGTTCGAAATTCCTGAGATTGCTAAAAATGCCTGCATACAAAATATAGTTTTAACTCGTTGTGAACTCTCATTGTAATTTTTTATAGTTATACATTTGTTTTGAATAAAATAAAGATACTAAATCAAAATAACCACTGCCATTATTTCATTAAATTTGTTATACCTAGTTGTTTTTAGAAAATTGTTCAATCCCGAGAGCCCGGGATTACTTATTTATTCAGAAAGGAATGTCCATATTATTCTTTCACGAGAAGGGAGGCAAGAGAGTTTAGGTATACAAGCGCCCGATTATCCGATCACTGGTTATGACTGACTGACGGATTGATTTTGTATGGAATGCAAACCTTCTGTATCTTTAATATTCTGTGGTCAATGTGGGCAAATTAGAGTAGTGTGTGTCTACCGAAAAGAAAACAAAAGTGAAAACTTCTAGCCAAAGCTAAAAGTGTCCGCCATTTTTCTGGTGTCGTTCCTGACGTACAGGACAGATTTTGTGTATCGATTAGGTATATAACTGGGTTAGGTTTTTATGGTACCTTATCAGCAGTGGACTGCGATAGACTGAGTTGATGGATTGATAGGCTGAGGCAAAAATATATATTAAACCTTACGGCCGGTCTTGAAGACGGTAGCCATCTCAACGGATATTAGCCAAGTACGCAGGAGATATTATGGTGCGCAAGCGTGTGCGCAAACACAGGTGCGCTCACTCTGTTCCTTTACTCTCATATTCCAATGGGTCGGCAATTCGATACAACTGGGTGGAGACCAAGTGCAGGACCAATGTGCGCTCCGAGCTACGGGGGTGTTATAGCACTTACTGCCAATCTTCGGGCTGCTACTGACAAATTCCTATTGATTTCACCAATCTACTCCTAACCATTTTTTTTTTTGATGTCGGGGGAAATCCTCCACCCTGGGGCGGGTGGAGGGGTCTGTCAGACTCTTACCGACTAAAACCACCCCGGTGTTCCATCTCCCACCTACGCCGGAGATCGCGGGAACGTATGCGACTTCCGCAATCCCCGGCTGTTGCCGGCCCGCCACTGCGGGCGACCTCGCGTCGGCGAGGGGAGTGAGGTGTTTGACTCCCCTCGCTACGTCAAAGAGGGGCGCACGGGAACACCACGCGCCGCCACCTCGGGTCCGGATGAATGGGGGGCGACGGACATCCCCAAGTCCGCCGCCCCTAAACCCAGTCAGGGGCGGCGGCCAACTTTGCCAGACCTGGTAATCATATCTAGGGCTCACGCTCCGAAGTCGCGCTTGTAACTGAATGAGGCAGTAACTGAATTCGAGAAACACAGGATCAGTCAATATGGCGACACTTTGGGGAGGTCTATATCGGTCTTTGTAGACGTCTTTTACCAGAAACAAACAAACACTCAACACAACAACACCACACACAACAACACTCAACACAACAACAAACAACACAACAACACTCAACACAACAACAAACAACACAACACAACACAACAACACTCAACACTCAATCTTAGCAAATAAACACTACTTTACCTTACTTTACTTTAGACATGATTGTGCTACTTAGTTAATTACCTTACATTTATATATGTAGACCATCGTTAGACAAGTCATGACCTCCAATACCTAAGCCTTAGCCTTTACAACATAATTATGTTTGAAAAACAACAATAATATCAACAAAAATATGCCTTTTATATCACCTGTACATAAATATCTAAAGAAAAACATTTTAGGTACGGTAGGTGTGGGCGATATAACAAGCAATTAACTATTAAGATAACAAATTGCCTGTGAAATTACACTCGGAATGATGGAGGAAAAAATATAAATACATTTATAGGATAAATGGGATAAAAGAAACTTTTTGTTGAACATCTATTATTACATTTTTTGCGTTCTGCGTGTCTCAGACGGAATTTAAGGGACTAATTTTGTTAAAAGAAATCTTGAAGCTACAATGTAATAAATAAGTCAGTATACGAATCAGCCATCGTTCATCTCTAATCTACACAAACATATTGATAAACTCACGCCTTATCCCTATGGGGATAGGCAGAAACTACAGAACCCAGCTTAACATACTCTGTTTGCTTTTTATTTTAGATGAAATGTAAGACCTATGCTTCATGTTTTTCTAAAGGATACCTCTATTGTGATCTCTCTGTATCACTCAAAGGTTTGCTGGAAGAAAACTCAACTTTGAGTTAAGCTTGCCTTTGTACATGAACATTTCTTCACTGTAAATATATATAAGTTGCTATGGTGTACATCACACTAATATTATAAAGGCAAAATTTCTTAATATGTGTGTGTATGTTTGTTACTTCTTCACGCGCAAACGGCTGGACCGATTTAGATGTTTTTTTGTATAGAGATTGTTTGAGTCCCGGGAAAGGACACGTTCCCTTGGGATAATTTTCGACAATCACGCGGGCGGAGCCGCGGGCAGCAACTTGTTGTACAATAAAGAATTGAAGATTTCACCACTCTTATCAGCTCAGTCGCCATGACAGTGGAATTAATGAGCATCAAATGACTGGTCACTAAACTGACAGACACTGGACGCAGCACTAATCTCAGACGTAGGTATACGTAAATCAATGAAGCTTTCAATACAAAAAAAAAAACAAATGAAGATCAATCTCTCAGCTCTCAAAATCAGACTGAACCTACGACGAACCCATCTTTACCACTAAATGCGACAATAAACTGAAAGAATGCACAATATTTCACCTCGGAACCAAGTTAAACCCATTCTGGCAGTAGCTTTCCTCCAACTGACGTCATAAAATACCACACCAGTGTGTGATGTTTAAAATCTAACCGGAATGCTATTAAGAGCTTTATTATGTAAAACTCTGGCTGGAGTCCAAGACTAAAAGAGCCTGAGCTGCCAGGACTGGTTGTAAATTATATAACATTGTTCTTTAAATGGTAGCCGACGCCGCTTGTTTCGAGTCAAGTATTTATGCTGTGTGGGGCTGATGGGAGATACCTTTTTGTATCATTTTGATGTGGATAAGTTGTAGTTACCCTCATAGCATATTTTGAAGGACATGGCGGGATGAGCTAGATTATTTTTTTAAAGATTGGCCCTTAATCGTATCACATCGCGAAAACTGGAAAGAGGGAAATTATGCCTTTTAGGGAGGAGCTCGTGACTAAATAATAACAGCCGTACGGATCGATCTTCAAGGTTAATTAACGCATGCCGTTTTGGCTGGTCGGTAGGTTGGTCTGTGGATGGGTGACCATCTTAACATACCGAGACCCCTCCGTGCCTCGGAAAGCACGTTAAGCCGTTGGTCCCGGCTGTCATTTGTAGACCTTTGGCAGTCATTACGGATACTCAGAAGCCAGATAATTTGACACCAGTCTTGCCATGGAGTACCGTGTTACCCAGTTAATGGGCTGTGGAGGTCTGGTAGGCAGCCGCTCCACGTAAAATACTGGTATTCAGCTGAATCCGGTTTGACTAGAAGCCGACCCCAATGTAGTTGGGAAAAGGCTAGGCAGACGATGAGGGGGATGAAAATAATTATAGCGAAGACACACGACGCTTCATAAAAACTGATTAGCCTACCTCGTTAAACTAATGATCGCAAACTCGACTACTGTATGTGGGCTTCTAGGTTGGAATTTAAATTGGATAGTAGTTTTCTATCAGGGATTTCAGCAGCAGTTCGAAGTCTGGACCATCAGTGTTAATGGGCTCTCGCTTTTGATGACGTGCGACTTAACATAACAGAAAGCCAATTCTATTAAGTTTTCAGTAAAGATCGCATTCGAATCTCATTTGCAATTTTACAAAAACACCTCTAATTTCCCTACATATTTTTGATAGATTGCGATTGAGACGCGGATGCGAACATTGCTTAAAATTTTGTAGTATTATATAATACTAGCTTTTGCCCGCAACTTCGTACGCGCATATCTCGTTTTCATCCCGTTCCCTTCCTTATGAATGTGACTATCATATACAAAAAGGATTTTCCAAATCCGACGGGTAGTTCCAGAGATAAGCGCCTTTATAAAAAACAAACAAACAAACTCTTCAGCTTTATAATATTAAGTATATATATAGTAGGCGCCAGATAAATGTGGAATAAAGTATATTGACCTTTCCCTAATAACTGTTCATAGGTACCTGAACAATTAAATATGAATCGTTTTTCATTATTAGACAATGTTAAGGATCACGAGAGATGATGATTCGGGACAGCTTTGTGTCATTAATTCCGTTTTTCAAATTAAAAATGTCAATAGTTGTAGGTGGGTCAATGACCGTTATTCCACGATTATCTGGCGCCTACTATAGTATAGATTAGTATACATTTAGTACCTATTTAGTAGTAGAGCCTTCTGATAAAATGTTGGTGTTCTAAAAGCCTCTGTCGACTACATCGAGGAATACACAAGGAACAAGACGATTTAAACAGACAGCATTTATTGCGAGTGATTTCACATGCAACTCACACGTGAATTTACGTCATACAGAACAAACGACGTTTTGCGTGGCAAGATAGAAAAAATCAAAATATATTTATTTGTCACTCATATAGTAGGCGCCAGATAATCGTGGAATAACGGTCATTGACCCACCTACAATTATTGACATTTTTAATTTGAAAAACGGAATTAATGACACAAAGCTGTCCCGAATCATCATCTCTCGTGATCCTTAACATTGTCTAATAATGAAAAACGATTCATATTTAATTGTTCAGGTACCTCTGAACAGTTATTAGGGAAAGGTCAATATACTTTATTCCACATTTATCTGGCGCCTACTATAGGTGGGTACAATGTTGGACATTGGTGGTGTTATTTTCGTTGAAGTGTTTCACTATGTACTGCCTTGCTGAGCATATAAATATTGTTTTGTACAAAGAACAGGTAATAATATGTTTTTGTACAAAATTAAGACTAAGTATAGCTATAATACTATGAACAAAACAACAAATTAAATATTTACAAATAATAATTAAAACAAACAAAAAATAAAATAACAGTAGATGCACAGTAAGCAATCCTTAATTTAATAAAAAACTAAATAATAAATGTATCGGTTACCGATTTTGTTTTCTTTTAGTTCAGTAACATTTCCAATAAAATTGATTTTTGATAGAAGCCACATATAGGCCTATAAAACCCCTTTTTTGTATCGGGGGTTAATTAAATTAACAAGTGACTTGAACTTGATGCCCAATTTACTGTTTCCACAGCTCACTGCCCCGTTTCTAAAGGCGTGTAAACGAAAAGATTTATTCGAACAGTTCTGTTTTTCCGTAAGAATCTTGTTTACATACATAAGAGGCTCATTCCTCATTTGTCTAGTATCCACACTGATCCCACGCTACACGCTCGCTGAACAATACTGTTCTTACTTCTGTACTTATTTGTCTACTTTTATTTACGACGCGTACAGTTTCTTGCTAGTGTATTGTCTTTCTTTTATATGGTGCCTGTACATAAACGTCTATTTTCGAAATATTTTCAATACATCATCGCCCCCAACTCATAGATTATTTTTTAAGGATGGGAAACCATCAAATATGTAGATAAATAGATAAAACTTTTATTTGGTACAATAACAAAAAACAACACACAAAAGCATACTTCATAAATCATAACATTAGAAAATACAAATATGAAAAAACATTAAAAAAGAAAAAGACAGAATTTATGGCAATCTGTGAGTGCGACATAAAAAATATTTGACATGAAAAAAAAAATAAAAATCCAATGTTCGGTGTGCGTGTCGCATGTAGCACCAAATGGGAGTCCAACTCAGCATGTGCCCGGCAAATATACCTGACGCTGGTATTCTGCTGGATCCCAGTAGCGACATACGGACGTCGAGCAGATGCAGAACAGTTAAAATGTAAACAAGTAAATAGTGGTTTTGTGTATACTATGCGTGTCAGACTCTTACTGACTAAAACCCATCCGTGTTCCTCCTAAAGCCCTTTGCGTTCCGTAGCCGCTGAGACTCTTTCGAACAAATTCCGCAACCCAACTCATAGATAGATTTAGGATTTTGTATTTTAAGTACTGAATCATTTTTAGGGTTCCGAACCGCTATATTGACAAACGGAACCGGAAGACGACATAAGTCTCGAGCAACGCGTCCAATGCTATTGTTCCATAACCTTAGACTTGCATATAACTTAAATTTCTAGACCTAACTATACGTTATGGTATTTCCCCTCCCATACAGCTGAATACGAATCTTCTGAGAAACCGAAATCCGGCCAAAGGCAGCATAAACCCATGTACACAAAATATTGTACGTTCAGAAACATGTACCTATAAACCAGATGCTACATCCTTCACGCTATGTACAATTAATAGATAGGTAGAGGAACATTCACGTAAGCCGTAACCACGATAATCCGTGATTGACACGCGCGCCCTATCCCATCCCAGCCGAACGTTTGTCGGACCCCGTATTAGTGGCCTACACTGATCACAATTTAGTTTTAATCCCCTAGTCCCTGACATAAAGGAACAAATCTTTATGGAAGTGACAATGACCTGCGTACCTTATTGTCAACGGGAGAAACCTTCAAAAGGCGTATCGCTTTTTGGGGAGAAGACCAGGGAGAGTGGGATTTTATCTAAATAACCGCCCCGGTGATCACCATCAGCATATGAAAGGGGTCCTGTGACCTTTCTATAGATCACGCTGGAACTCTTTCTGTGCAACGCCTGTTAGGGCACATTCCTGGGAAGACTGTAAAGAGGTTTCCCTTGTGTTAGTATTTCTAAGACTCTACTGTTTCCTGAAAAGCTGTAAAAGGCACGGGAAGGAGGGTTTGACTCGACCGTAACTCCATAAATTCAATTCAGAAAACGATTCTAAATCTACTGAAAAAGGAGGTTTTGTTATTAGTTGATCGTTTGAACGCTGTAGATATAAACACAGCTTCTCCACATCACACTTCATGCCATATATATCGAGCCTTTTCAGGAAAACACAAGACAAACGCAGCCACGGCAATTTTCTAATTAAAAAGTACATAAAAGATCTTTCTAAAACAATATCACTACATATTTTAAAACAAAGTCCTCTGCCGCGTCGTCTGTCTGTCTGGTTGCAATAAACTCAAAAACTACTGCACCGATTTTCATGCAGTTTTCACCAATAGATGAGTTTATTCATGAGGATGATTTAGGTGTATAATTCGTCCCGAAATTTCTACAGGAAAAATGCGATATGCGCGTACAAAGTCGCGGGAAAAAGATAGTGACTAATAAATTGATACAACTACTGATATATTAGAATAGTGCCCCTATTCTTAGAAATATGCTGTCGTCTCCTATAACAGAAGGAGCACACGGAAATGAACCACCTGTATCACTGTGGCTTATGTTGTTCTGTGTATCTTTTGTTGGAGATCCAAATAAATATATCAGATATACTTCTTAATTACAACACACTTGACTTGCTTTTAAAAAGTATAAATTGTCGCTAACGATGTTTTACCTGAATATGCTTGATTTCAAATGAGTATCGCATCTAGTAGTTCTTGTTCTGGAGCCCCGGTAACAGGGATGAATGATTTGGATTGGCCGACTCGAATTTAGTCGGATAGTCGGATTTATTAGTCCATCGACGCTGTTGATTCGACAAGCGATTGTCATTTAAATTGGGTCCTAGGTAGAGGCATTTTTATAGGAGTTTTTATATTTTGTGTGATATTTGTGGATATCAATTCCATTACGCTGCAAAAGCAATATTTTTATTTATTTATTCCCGACTTATATTGACAGTTTACGACACACATACAAGTTAAAGGCGTAGGTACATACATTAAATTAGGACTACAATTATGACAAAATGAAAAAAATATACCTTTTCCCAACTACATATATTAGAACCGGCTCAGTATAGCATCTAGTATTTAAAATGTTTATATATTTTAATTTCGTCTGGATAGCCTTTTTCACTACCTCGGCTACCAGTCAAATCGGATTCAGCTGAATACCAGTATTTTACGTAGAACCGCTGCCTATCAGACATCCACAACCCATTAACTGGGTAATACGGTACTTCTTGGCAAGACTGCTGTCAGATTTTCTGGCTTCTGACTATCCGTAACGACTGCCAAAGATCTACTATCTAATCTCGGTATATTACGATGGTCACCCATCCACAGAGCAACCTCGGCAAGCGTTACTTTACCTTTGAAGATAGATCCATGCGGCTGTTATTATTTAGCCTAGAGCTTATATATTTCAATTTAAAATGCTTATATTTTTTAATTTTCGCGAGTCACATTCAAATTTATTTTTCCTTCAGTAAGTAAATTGTTCTTATTCTTTCAGCAAGTCCAAGGCAAAAGTAGGCCAGATAAATAGATTATTTTCAATAAACCTGTCTTAGATTCATCAACTACTTCGTCATCTATATATTTAACACACAACAAAACAAAGATAAACATCAAATCATAATAGATAAGAACCCGAAGCCTGCTTAAAACCTTTTTAAACATCTCCATACAATATTTGAGCATCAACTATTAATATAACATCGATTCATGAGATCATAAATCAATTTTAAAAGCCCGTGGTCGGGCTTTTGACGTTTAATTAAATATTCGATTTACTTTGTCTACAAACTGGTGGCCATTATCCTTTTAAAAGCTTGAACAGCAATATTTAGAGGTACATCAAAAGAACGTTTGTTATTTTCAGTGGAATTTTATCGTAATTAGTATTTATGATCACGTCTAGTCTGCTCAAAGGTTGATTAATATTTACTCTTTGTCTATTTATAATAGTTTCAACATAGTTATATTTTAAATTACCAAGAAAACCTTTTGGTAATGCTGATCTTAGGTTCAGACACTTTGAGAGACTTTGGGCTCGTGTCCTTTGAAATGGACACGAGAGATATCTTTTTTAACCGACTTCAAAAAAAGGAGGAGGTTCTCAATTCGTCGGACCCTTATTTATGTATGTTCCCCTATTACTCGAAGATGGCTGGACCGATTTGGATTTTTTTTTGTTTGACAGTGTATACTTCCCAGATGGTCCCATGATCATCAAGTCAGGATCTGATAATGGGATCCTGGAGAAATAGAGAGAATCTCTTCAAATTTTATAGGCACACTTGAAGCGATTTGGGTAGTTTTTGGAAGAGTACTTTCTCGGAGTGGTCCCATTTCAATTTTTACAATGCAATGATTATGGGTAATCTAAGGCAACGTGAAGACCACCCAGATCTTTCTACTGTACTGACAATACCTAATATGAGCCACTGATTATATAATACTATAGTAGGCGCCAGATAATCGTGGAATAACGGTCATTGACCCACCTACAATTATTGACATTTTTAATTTGAAAAACGGAATTAATGACACAAAGCTGTCCCGAATCATCATCTCTCGTGATCCTTAACATGGTCTAATAATGAAAAACGATTCATATTTAATTGTTCAGGTACCTATGAACAGTTATTAGGGAAAGGTCAATGTACTTTATTCCACATTTATCTGGCGCCTACTATAGCCCTACGCGTACTTTTGCTATTTGAGGCAAACTGTCTTACTTATAATTGATGTAACATCTTGCATGCTATGTGTGTGTATACTCATGTTTTGGACAAATAAAATTATCTTATCTTATCTTACCTGCCGCTGAAATCGGAAAAACATTTAAATATATAATAAAAGTTTCGATTTGGGTTTGAGTCGTCATATCGACAAGAAAAGAGAAAGAATAGTTTTGATGCAATAAGGCTTCATTCACACGTACCACAACCACAACACGAGGGCGGGTGCTAATTTATATGAAAATTAACAGTTTAATTCACACGGACAATATTTTGCCGTAATTATCGACCACGTGTATGAATCAACATCGCAGCCACGTGGCAACCACATAGCAACCACAACCGACACCGCGAACTAGCGGCCGGCCACATCGCAAAGACAACCACGTTTTGTGGGTACCACAACGCAACCGCACTGAAGTCGCAGGGACACTATTCACACCAATTTTTTATTGCGACGGTATAGTGTGGTACGCCTAATAGTATCCAGTTTCATGCCAAACATCTGCTAGAGGCTGCACTTGCGTGAGAATCAGAAATTAATTCAAGTAGGTAAACATACTCTCAGAATAAAATGTGTCCTAAATACGTGTTCAACATTTTTCATATACAACTAACGAATGAAAAAAAATAACATTTTTACCTAGGAATCATCCCTATTACAACAATAAACTCCAAAACATGTTCAAAACTAGACATCTGAAACTATAATTATTTGAATGAATTTGCTAATGGGTAAGCTCGCTCCATCGTCGACTTTTCCTCTGTCATCTATGACCTTTTTTTTTAAGGAAGGGAAATCATCAAATGACTTCTTCCGCTCTGGGTGGAGCGGAAGGGCGTGTCAGACTCTTACTGACTAAAACCCATCCGTGTTCCTTCTAAAGCCCTTTGCGTTCCAGGGCCACGGTGACTCTTTCGAACAAATTCCGCAACCCTGGCAGGTCATCTATGACCTAGACTAGAGTCAAGAGCAAACCCATATTAAATTAAAAAAAATTGCGACAACTGAAACAGTATTTCGTTCCTTATCAAAATCCAGCTTTGTATTTAACTATACTAAAACGAAGTATCCTCGTATAGCTAGAGTTAAAAGCGATTTGATAACTACGTGCGTTTGCACCGATATCCGGTATCGTGCCGAATTTAGAGAAACTTGGTAGTGTATTGTGAAAATTTAAGTATTTATTAAGGCGTCGTCCAAGTACAAAGCGATTATCGCGTTCGTGTGTGCGGCAAACACGTTCACGACCCTTCCTTATTTTTTAAGTAGGTACCTAGTAGCTTGTGGCTAAATAATAACAGCCGCACGGGTCGACCTTCAAGGTTAAGCAACGCTTGCCGAGGTTGGTCTGTGGATGGGTGGCCATCTTAACATACCGAGACTCCTCCGTGCCTCGGAAAGCACGGTAAGCCGTTGGTCCTGGCTGTCATTTGTAGACCTTTGGCAGTCGTTACGGATAGTCAGAAGCCAGATAATCTGACACCAGTCTTGCCAAGGAGTACCGCGTTACCCAGTTAATGGGTTGTGGAGGTCTGGTAGGCAGCCGCTCCACGTAAAATACTGGTATTTAGCTGAATCCGGTTTCACTGGAAGCCGACCCTAATATAGTTGGGAAAAAGCTAGGCACAAAGAGAGGTACCTCGTAGTAAGTAGGGAACAAATAAACATATTTAAATTTTTGTAATAATTCACCCGCGTAGTTCCCGTTTCCGTGGGAGTACGGGGATAAAATATAGTCTATGTAACTCGCTGATAATGTAGCTATAAAATGATAAAAATTTACAAATCGGTCCAGTTGTTTTTAAGTTTATTCGTTAAATACAAAAATACAAATCTTTCTTCTCTATAATATTAGTATAGATAAACTACGAAATATTCCCTTCTGCAAACCCGCGTGGTGTTCGGCGCCATTTTGCGAAATTTGTCCAAGTGTCAAGCTACTTCTGAGTGGCTTACTTCTATATATATATATATAGTGCACGCTATCGGCGCAGTGATTAAAGTGACGATATCTCTTAAAGTTATTTATTGGATCTGTATAAAACTTATGTCATAAGCATCGTTATGAAATAAGCTGACACATTTACAACGAATTAATTCAGTTTTGTCTTGTATTATATTTTTAACTACTGTTTTCATATTGTCGTTTATGCAATCAAAGTCAAAGTCAAAGTCAAAGTCAAAGTCAAAACGTCAAAACGTTTTCAATTAGGCCATTAAACGGCACTTTTGAACGTCATCGTTTACAGTTCAATAAAAATAATAGAATTACATTAATAAAGTGACTCTACTGTCCATTCGGAAAGGTAGATTCTTATGGAGAAGAACGGACAAGAAACTCCATAGTTACTCTTTTCAAATAATGATTTACAAAATTTGGTATACATAAATTAACGCAACTATATCGAAAGAGTTGATATTGACATGATCAATTATGTTATAAATTATATCCAAAGAACTGTTGTACAGACGCCAGCAGATCAAGCTACCCGAAACTGTCAAATTTTCCCAATGAACCTTGAACCTAATATTTTAGCGATAAAGTTGAAAATCTATTGGAGAAATTTGACAGATTATTGTCGCTTGATGTGCTGGTTTGTACTTTATACTCATTCGTGTGCATGTCGACTATGCTTTGATATAGTTGTTAGAAAAACTTATGAGGATATTGAATAGAATAGAATAAATACTTTTTAGGGTTCCGTACCCAAAGGATAAAAACAAGACCCTATTACTAAGACTTCACTGTCCGTCTGTCTGTCTGTCACAAGGCTGCATCTCATGAACCGTGATACCTAGACAGTTGAAATTTTCACAAATAATGTATTTCTGTTGCCGCTACAGCAACAAATAATGAAAATTTAATGAACTTAAAAATTAGAGGGGGGGGGGCTCTTTTTGGTTTACGGTACGGAACCCTACGTGTGAGATTCCGACTAACAGTTGACCGGTTTTTATTATGCACACCTTATGAATCCTTTTATTTATTATTTTTCCTTTATAATTGTTATTTTCATCAACCAAAATCGTTTCGCAAAACCTTCACAAATAATGTAGAACTAACAAAATAAAAGAAGTCCAAACTACTAACTTAGAAACATGTAGAAAGTCGTTACACGTTCATAATTACAAAGACGCCGCGTCACAAATATGAAGCCTCCTCCCATCCTTCTTACATATAATAAGAAAAGGTTTCTAAAGGTCAGCAAATCTTAGGCTATCTGATGAAGTAAGGATGCGAAGTATTTGGTTTATTCGATTGTTTAAATATTATTTCGACTATTTCAATTCACTGAGAGACAACGCATATACAGTCCTAAACGCTGGTTCTCGAAGGAGTTGCGCATCAAATCAAATCTGATTTGATTTTTAATTAAAATATTGTCATTTTTCGCCAATACGGAAATTTCAGTTGATTACCAGTTACCGGCTCTTGGCTTAAGGACCGCCAGGTTGTATACGAAGCTTCACTTCCCATAGATGAAGCAAAATGTAGCAACTACAACCTGAGAGTCTTCAAATAAAGAATAAATGCTCCATCGTCGACCACTTCATCGAATGAGTATATCGATTGTGTAGTCGATTTCGAATAGAACATGAAGACAATCCTCGACCATCGAAACATTTTGGAACAGTGCGTCGCTACGACAAAGTCTATGAAGCGACATTCGAGTCACGTCTCGTACTAAATCCTAACCGCATGATGCCATTACTAAGCGTCTGCCTACAACTTACAGCGGATAGTGTCTGCGGACGAATTCTGAAGATCTATTGAAAGAAAGATATGGAATAGGAAAGGTCACAGATTGTAAAGGTTAGTCAAGGTCGTGGGACAACTCACACACGGTCATCCGATCCCAAACTAGGCAGAGCCTGTGCTATAGCAACCAGACAACTGATAAACATACTTATATATTTCTAAATACATACACATTTTAGACAAATTACACCCAGACAGAAAAAATGATCGTGCTCATCACACAAAGATTTGTTCTGGATAGGTATCGAACCCACGATCTCCGGTTTAGCAGTCAGGGACACTAACCACTCTGCCAACTGGCCAGTGAAACGCATGAAACCACTTGAAAATATCGGGACTATAATTATTTTTCATGCGGTTGATATTTTACTATTTATTATTCTTATGTCCAAAACTAATGTAAATAAATCTTTTACTGTTCAAGCCGCTCGTTTGTGGAATGCATTGCCAGTCCCAGTAAGACGCGCTCAATCGTTACCTGTGTTCAAATGGCTTGTGAAGGAACATTACCTGTCGCATTGATCGATGTTCGTCATTTATAAAATACCTATATATTTAGTATAAATGTATCAAATATATTAAATATTATATATACACAGATAATATTTATTGTTAATAATATGTACTTATCTGTGTATATATAATATTTAAAGTAATAAAGAAGTTGCACCGACGACAGCCCTATTTTATGTCCAGGTAATTACTGTCCATTCCAGGTTGCCTGGAAGAGATCGCGGAATGCGATAAGACCGCCCATTGTACATGTGTTTTAGTTTGTAGTTTTCTTTTTATGTTATTCTCGGTGTACAATTAAGTATATAATAATTAAATAATGTAATTTGGCCGTTAGCTGTTCTATGTTTAACTAAACTATATTTAACCTGGATTGTCTTTCGTGACCGTGCAATTTTTGGTTTGTTATTGTCATGAAACTTTTCACTCAGTTATACGTAGTGCAGCTTTTTATAAGTGAAAGAATTTTCAAAATAGAATCAGTGGCTCCAGATATACTACAAAATTTAAAATGCGCAGTAAGTATGGTGGTACCTATCTAGGTCATTTAATTTATTTTTATTGTGTGTTTAACTATCAAAAGTTATTCATATTCACATTCATTTATTGCATTCCACAAGGTAAAAACTTGATGTTTATAAAGCTTAGAGCTAAGAGTCGTTGTAGAGCCTGTAAGGGCACAGCAAAAAATATTGTTACCACTACTACTATTAGCTGTTTCATAATGTTAAAAATCCTAATATAATCCTATCCTACTAATATTATAAATGCGAAAGTTTGTGAGGATGGATGGATGGATGGATGTTTGTTACTCTTTCACGTCAGAACGGCTGAACGGATCTTGCTGAAATTTGGCACAGAGATAATTTATAGTCTGGAATAACACAGGATACTTTTTAACTCGGGAAAATTTTTGACAATCACGCGGGCGGAGCCGCGGGCGGCAACTTGTGTAAATATATTCCTTTAAAGTTATTCTATTTTAGATTCGTACCTCAAATCATTATGGATCTGTAGATCACGTACTACTTTTAAAACCTCAAAAAGGTGCCATTTTTTTTTTATTTCTTGTTGATTGAACCATAATCTGTTGAAGGGCAAGAATATCTCTGTCGCGACACGAAATATCTCGAATAAAAATTATTTACAACTTCAGAATTTATAAATTCGTCTTAGATCAGAAATTATTTGAATTTATCGTAACCCGCGTTTTAAATATTTGAATGAAGGTGTCAATAAAAAAATGTAATTTTCTTTTTCTCTTCAATTATTTATCTGACCTTTTAAATACCCTCTTGAGAATTCTGGGCGCCTGGTAGGTGCCTGAAGCTATTTACAGAATCGATGAGGTTTAAAAAAATATTTGACCCGTTGAAATACTAGTGAATTGGAGGGTTGGACTATATGATTAAGTGTTATTTTCTAGCGGATGTGAAGGGAAGCTAGAAAAATAAATAAACAGAATACCAAAAAAAGTTATACAGAACTCAATTCTATGGGAACAATGGCGGCCCTATCGCTGCCAGCGATATTTACTAGACAACATTTGGATGGTGTACAGAGGGGAATGTTTTGACGTATAGTAACGTATCGTTAACGTAATTTTGAATAAAAAAAACTACAACCCCATAGTATTTTGGTTTAATTTTATGCGACATATATAATTTTTATCATACAAAAATATAATTATAATAATATCGCTCATTATAATAATCTTAGGACAACTCACACACGGGCATCCGATTAGAAACTAGGCAGAGCCTGTGCTATGGCAACTAGACAACTGATAAACATACTTATATATTTCTAAATACATGTTATAGATTAATAACACCCAGACACAGAACAAATGATCATGCTCATCACACATATGAATATTGTATCCAATTCAAATAAATATTAAGCGCGAAACGAGTATATAATTGTACTACTTTACGTTACGTTACTATACGTCAAAAACATTCGTGCTAGGCCCTCAGCTACGTTAGACAGGTTAGGATACTGAAGTAGGTCGATATAGGTCTATTTTATCCTCACGCACCAAGCCACCTCTTTTTTTTTTCAAGGATTTCAATTCATCAAATAAGTTCTTCCGCTCTGGGTGGAGCCGAAGGGCGTGTCAGACTCTCACTGACTAAAACCCATCCGTGTTCCTTCTAAAGCCCTTTACGTTCCAAGGACGCGGTGACTATTTGGAACAAATTCCGCATCTCTGGCAGGACCTAGCCACCTTGCGCATCTGAAAAGCACTGACAGTATTTTATTTTCAACTCCCAGTAGCACTTCAAACTATCCTGGTAATAAAACTAATTAAATCCACAACCACTGTTCAATCAATTGCAAAGAAATAAAATCACTAAAAGCCACTCCCCTACGTAGGTATTTTGCCGTCCTTAATCCGTATTCCTTTTCTTAAGGAAAAATTCATTAAGAGCGATCGCATTTCTCAAAGGAAGTCTCGGCGATGTCTCAATCCTTCCTTGATAGAACCTCGAGTAGCCGTCGGACTAAAGTGTAAGCAGCAAAGAGACTTTCTGTACGGTCACCATGAATTATTGGAGGGTAGGATTTTGTTTTTACAAAACAAAAGAGTGGAATAGTTAACTTTAATCCAAAGGCTACTCGAGGTTTTATCAAAGAAGGATTGCAAGCATGGTGATTACGCCAGGGTCGCCGAATTTATTCCAAAGAGTCACCGCGGCCCTGGAACGCAAAGGACTTTAGAAGGAACACGGATAGGTTTTAGTCATTAAAAGTCTGACACGCCCTTCCGCTACACCCAGAGCGAAAGAAGTAATTTTATGATTTCCCATCCTTAAAAAAAAAGCACGGTGATTATGGCAACCTCCCCCCCTCCCCCTTTGGGGAAGTCCTGTGTCCAGCAGACTTTCGGCTTATAAAATGATGATGATAAATCTAATCATGTCTGTATTCCCTGAACGGTTAGGCATATTTGTATGTTAAGTGAAATAGCACATCCACACTTCAACAGTTAACAGGCAACGTTTAAAAAAATAATAGAGAGTAGGCTAATACCATCAACTAGGCGCAAATTTAGAGAGGCTGCTATTTGGAAATTCCTCTGTTACGATTTCGAAAATTTTGACACTCATGAAAGCTCGCTGAATGAGGCTTCTTTTGTATACTGGCAAAATTAACGATGCCTGTAGGATACGCCACGGGAGCAAAGTCGCGGGAAACATCTAGCTGCCAGTAATTGGAATGCAAAAATCGGATGGTATCAGTAGCTTCATGTATTGATAAACCGCATGTTTGCAGTACCTAATTGGGAAAACATCTAGAGAGCTTTCAGTGTTACCAAAAAACTCTTTTAAAAAAAATATAATCGACTTCCACATAAAAAGAACAGTACAAAGTATAAATACTTTTTTAAAAAGTTTTTTATTTTTAATATTTTAGTGGTACCCCACACCTAACAACACCACATGGATGATATATTTTTTATTTCCTCAATCTATTTTGATTTAAAAACTAAACTACTAAAGAATTTTTACCGATATCGTGAGATATTTCGCATTGGAGTTCACGGACCAATTACGGGTCAATTATATAAGTAATCATATAAGTCAATGTGCATTCCATAACACCGCACCATTACGACAAAAATACACAATTTTGAATCCCGAACCTGGCAGCATCAATATACCCTATACGTTAACATTAACTTTTATGACACAGTCTATCGCAACGCATCCGTATAACAAAAACGTTTTATGTTGAACCATAACAGTAACACATTACCAGCGAGTGGTTACCGTTAGCCACAGAGTAGTCTATTCACTTTAATTTTACGACGTACATCAATGTTCTAGGTTTAACTAATAAGAACTAACAAAGATGTTTTACTTCGGACGATTGATCGTGCAAGTCTTTCTACATTGTTCTCACATACTTATATGTATGTTTGTTTAATTTTCACACGAATGATGTAACCATATCATTGTAAAAAAACATTGATTTAAAAGAGTGTCCGTGGAGTTTCTTGCGCATTCTTCTCCATAGAGATCTACGCTTTAGAACGTGTAAATAGCTTCATCTCTTTGGATAGACCGACCATTTTTTTTTCAAGGATGGGTAATCATCAAATGACATCTTCCACTCTGGGTGGAGTAAAAGGGCGTGTCAGACTCTTACTGACTAAAACCCACCCGTGTTCCTTCTAATGTCCTTTGCGTTCCAACGCTCGCTGTCCGCAGTCCCGCGCCTGCGGTGGCCAGGGATCGCCCTGCAACTCCCGACGCTCCGCGGTTAGGGCGAAGGCCTTGCCTTTCACTCGCGCGGGCCGCCTCCTCCTTCGCTAGCATTACTGCTTCGCAGGAGGTGACCGCTTCCCAAGCCTCCTCGCTCCGGACCACGGATTTAACCAGGGCTGGACGCGGACAGATCGACCTTGACAATTCAAAAGTGCTTGTAATGGTATAATTGAAATAAATGCTTTGAGTTTCAGTTTGTTGCTTTCTTTAGTTGGTGAAGTTTGTTGGTGTGTAAGGCAGTGTAATGTATACTGTCCGTATACTAACATAAACTTTTGTTAGCAAAAAATAGAGCGGACTTCTGCCTTATTAGTATCCTCCAGCCTCCTTCAATCATACAGTTATGATTGACTGAGACTAGAGGACAACGGTTACCAATTTTATATATATATGTAAAAGTCGAAGTTTTTATACAGAGTTGTAATAATAAAACTCGTATTTTTCTGAAATTTTGAGATTTATTTTTTCAATTAATTTTATTTTTCTAATACTATATTGTAGCCTTAAATGGATGTACATAACTATTATAAAACTATGAACTTAAACTATTTGCATCTACTAAACCTTACTATGTACGTATATACAAAAACAAAATACACTCAGGAAATTGATTTGTTAAAATTTTCTCTCAGCAAAGGTTGAACTTCCATACAAATTTTCCTCCCGTACTAAATCCCTTTATGCTCGTTTTCAAAAATCTTTCCCTGATACCTACTCACAAGGAAATTTTGTGCAGAATGTCATCCTTCTAAAGTCTAGAAGCATGAAACGCACAAGCCTAAACTCAAAGATTCTAGACTTTTTAAGTTAGTGCGTTGTCTGTTAATAGCATCTAAATCTAAAGTGATCCGTGTACAATATTTTCCGAAATTCTGGTGTCCCTACTTGGGGATAATAACGTTATTGAGTCCAGCGGGTGGCGGCCGGAGGATTGACCCAATCATCGGCTTCCTATAAACCAGAATTAAAACAATTTCGTTACTAAACATAATTTATTTTAGTGCCTAAGGTAAAGCTTGGCACTGGATTTTATTGGAACTTATGCTTTAGCTAAATACTGATTTATATCTATATAAAATCAACAGTATAGTTTAAAAGATGTATACCCTTTTTTAGAAGACCGCAAGATGTGATGGCGAAGTTCTAAATAGGTAGGTACCGCGTTGAAACTTTCCAGACGTGCTCACAAGTCGTGACTTAAAGTCTTCAAATATAATCAGTAGTAATGTGAAAGAAACCGAGTGGAACAATTGTGTTGACCAATGCTCGTATGTTCATGCCTTCTCTGTATGGGGAGATTTCCTCTGCAGTCAATCAATCAATCAATATATTTATTTGCTAGAATATGGTACAATATGGTGTTACAGTAAATTTTGTAATAATAATGATGAGCTCGTGGCTAAAGAATAACGCTTGCCAAGGTTGGTCTGTGGATCACCCATCACCATCTTGACATACCGAGTTTCCTCCGTGCCTCGGAAAGCACGTTAAGCCGTTGGTCCCGGCTGACATTTGCAGATCTTTGGCAGTCGTTATGGATTGTCAGAAGCCAGAAAATCTGACACCAGTCTTGCCTAGAACTACCGTGTTACCCAGTTAACGGGTTGTGGAAGTCTGGTAGGCAGCCGCTCCACGTAAAATACTGGTATTCAGCTGAATCCGGTTTGACTGGAAGCCGACCCCAATATAGTTGGGAAAAGGCTCGGCAGATGATGATGAGATAATATTGATATTTTCCACCCACAGCAGAGCATAGGCCGTCTCCCAAATGTGCCATGTACCCCTGGCATGTGCAAATCACAACCAGGTCTTACCATACCAATCTATTCCGTGAGGCAATAATAGGATCCATATCAAATCATTTGTGACTATTAACTGGCATCACTTTTTTTTTTTTTAAGGATTGGAAATCATCAAATGAATTCTTCCGCTCTGGGTGGAGCGGAAGGACGTGTCAGACTCTTACTAACTAAAACCCATCCGTGTTCCTTCTAAAGCCCTTTGCGTTCCAGGGCCGCGGTGACTCGAACAAAATCCGCAACCCTGGCAGGAACTGGCTTCACTACATCAACACATTTGTAACTATTAACTGACAAAATCATTTGTGACTATTGACTATTAACACAAAGCCAAATCTGGTCTAGAAATTTGGAAAATAGGTTTAATTTTAACTTAAGCATTTGCGGATACTTAAGTTAAAAAGTAAACCTATTTTTTTAAAGCATTTGTTGGAAATTTCAAATTTAAGGAGGATGGGAGGGGGAACTTTGTGTCGTGATAACTAACATCTACGCGGGCAAAGCCACGGACATCAGCCAGTGTAATAATTTGTAATGCAACTCGATTTTGTAATGAATACCGAACGAATATTGAATACCATATCAGCGAAACAACAATAGTATTCAACCACATATTACATTTAACAATGTGTGTCGGAATTAATACTTTCAATGCGTTCAGTTCTGCGCCCGCAATAATATTGATACTTGTGCGGTAATGTGTGAATGGAATATCATTATTTATTTTTATTGTTTAGTTTCATTTGGCGATGAGAATGGTAAAGGTTCGCCTAAAGTACTAGATTTAAGCGGCATTACTAATTAAGCATTCTACTTGGGCCAGTTCTTCGAAACATAGAAGGTCGCTATAAATTGCACTGGACTATTTTTTTTTTGGGGTAATATTAGGATAGATACCAATCGTGTTAAACCAAGTTTGCAGCTTCAAAATACCTGAATTGCTTAGTGCTCGAAAAACCCCGGAAAATGTTGGTATTTTTTCAGGTTTTGGCTTATATCTTCTAAACAGTGCATCCTACGGAAAAGGTCACTCAAAACTCTTTTAAAGAACATTGAATTTTCTACAATTTGAGGGAAATTGTAGCTTTGTAGGTTCGAAAGATCTTGAAATACAGCACATCGCACACCGGCCTTATTGATAAATAGTTTAAGATTGATAGCGAAACTGCCAGGCAACTGTAGTCGGTCTTCTACACCAGTGGTTCCCAACTTTTATTTGACCCAGGACCACTTTGATTTCTTTGTTGCTAGCAGGGACCAGGAATCAAGAAAAAAAAAACTATGGTAAACTAAAAATAAACTTATATCATATAGATATTCAAAACTTGTAGTAGGTATAACTATGCTTTGAAATTAAAATTATGAAGAGTTGTCATAGAAGACACATTTCTAAAGAAACTTAGAATCAGTTTCCATCAATGACGTTTTTGAGGTGAAAAGAGGGAAATTTTAAACCTTTCGTGGACCTTATTTTTCTTTCGGACCACAGGTTGGGAACCACTGTTCTACACAAAGAGCTTTACTGCTAGTGAAACCACCAAACCATAATAATATTATAAATGTGGAAGTGTCTGTCTGTCTGTTAACTCTTCACTCTTAAAACGCTGAACCGAATTAGATAAAATTTAGTATTGACTAGTATAGATATAATTTGAGTCCCGGGAATTTTATCCGGGATAATTTATAATTTTCGACGATCACGTAAGGCGGTGTCGCGGGCGGCAGCTAGTTTAGAATAAACTTACCTTTAAAATACAGCTAGGAAACCAATACGTTTATAGTGAAATGTATGCAATGCATAATGTGATAGTAAGCCCTTCTTGTCACATTGGGCTTGATTTACCGGCGCTCGGTAACTACCAGTGTCTCCGAGTCCATTTCCCAATGTGAAGAACCTGCAACTGATTATGCTAGCCTGGTACCTACAGAGAATGTAGATGTACGAAGCGGATCAATTGAACTATTTTTTTCCTTCTGTTTTGTACAGATGGTCGATTCTGTAAACATGACGAAGTGAAGACTTGGATGAAGTGATCACGAGGTGAGCTGTCAATCTATATAATCAAGATGGAATGGCGAAGAAGTCATTTTTAGATTTCCCATCCTTAAAAAAAAACGAATCTCAGTTGAACTATTTAATATGGGAAGCGTCTGTTCGAAATACGACTAGCGCTGTGGGTTTAGAGTGAGAGAGGAAGAGCCTGCCTACCGCTGCCGTATGCGTGAGAGAAAGGGAAGCCAGACAGACTGGCGCCGTAACGTGTTACGTTACGAAGTGGTCTACCCTCCCATAAGAAGTTATCACTTCAAAATAAACCCACCCCAACATAGTTGGGAAAGTTTATTGTTATAACAGTATGTAAGCAGAAAAATAAAATTGTAGAATATAGTAACACGAACATGAATATTTGCTATATTAGGTTACGAACTATCATCGGTTAAAACTGAAAGCGTAACAAGAAATTGCAAAGCCAATCATGGTTACAGCAGAATATTCTTTTAAGAATATTCAGAATGTCTTTCTTATAACAACTAACTAGCTTTTGCCCGCGACTTCGTACGCGCATATCCCGTTTTTATCCCGTTCCCGCATTCCTTCCCGTTCCCGTATAGCCTATAGCTTTTCTCATGAATGTGAAAAATCCGACTGGTAGTTCCAGAGATTGGCGCGTTCAAACAAACAAACTCTTCGGTTTTATTATATTAGTATAGATTGAGCTGATATTCCATCAAATTTCCGTTACTATACACTTCATATTGTAAATCTAATT
Organism: Mamestra brassicae; assembly: GCA_905163435.1. Lineage (NCBI taxonomy): Eukaryota > Metazoa > Arthropoda > Insecta > Lepidoptera > Noctuidae > Mamestra > Mamestra brassicae. The sequence continues at coordinate 17,770,878 of LR990997.1, read as the reverse complement.
AATTCTTAGCCTCGCAAGTACTATGTATGCGGGTCCTAAGTCCATGTATTACGTCAGACCTACCAGGCTGTCATAGCGCTATAGAGCTTATCCGGCCCCATTCAGCGCGCATTAAGGCTGTTGACTCGCCCGGCATGGGTGTTCTTTTGCTTTGAGACCAATGCACGGATTACTCAAACGTTTGTGTGCATTTTTTGTGGGGCTTCAAGAATTTACGGTTAGGGGCGTGTGGGATAAAGTGTATCTGAAAATATCGGTTTTGATTTGGTTGGGTTAAGCTTTATGGTGGTATAGTTTTGTTATTTCTGACGCGTGTTAGATTCTACAAAAAAACAGTTACAGTTCAAAGTAATCATTATAAGTTCCAGTGATAAGACATCCTACAAAAATTATGTGACATGTGACAAATTGTTAGTATGAATGGAAGAATGTTTTCTACTCTTTAAATGTTTCTTCTTTTTCAGCGTTGGGTGGCTCGCTGTCCGATCACCACCAGGCCCGGGTCTCCTCAAAGAGATGTCAGCATGTCTTCTACGGGGCCCACTAGGGCCAGAGGGCCCACTAGGGCCACAGGGCTTTAGAAGGAACACGGATGGGTTTTAGTCAGTAAGAGTCTGACACGCCCTTCCGCTCCACCCAGAGCGGAAGAAGTCATTTGATAATTTCCCATCCTTAAAAAAAAAAACTCACTCACAGGCCGGTTTAACACTAAATCTCTCTCACAAAACCACCCCCGCCGCTAAAAAGAGATGCATGCTCCCACCATCAATCAGTCGTCGGAAAAGTACGTCAATCACGGGCAATTGAACTCATGACCTACAAAACCAAATGGCCATAAGCCATATAACGTCCAAAACAAGATAAATGTGGCTCCTGGCTCCTGAACTATATACACGATGGATAGTCTTTTATTTCTTGCTTAAACTCAATTTGGCGTATCGACAATTTGGCAGGAAGATATCGTTTATAACTGCGTCTGAAGGAGACGAGTCTAGTCAGGTTTAAATTCTTTTATTTAATGACAAAGAGAAATTACTGGCTGCTATAACCCAGGTTTAAGTTCTTTGGTCAAATAATAATGTTTTTTTCAACTTACCAGTTTGATAAATATTGCGGCACGATGGATCGATGATTTGAAGAAGGGGGCTGGCAGTGGATGGATGCGGACCGCTCAATACCAGGAATATTGGCGCTCTTTGGGGGAGGCTTACGTTCATCAGTGGACGGCAATTGGCTAATATGATGAATGATTTTTCACTTTGCATTTCTGAAAAAATATAAATGTTAGTACTATAGGCATGCCCTGCCTAACCTTTTGAAGAAAACACGCGTGATTTGTGTATATTTACTTAAAAGAAACTTTTACATTTCGAACTTCAGAAGCCGTTACTTCTTCATTACCGCTCAAGTCAACTCCCTAGATCGATACCCACGCAGCCAGTAACGACTTAAGCAATAACTTTAATCCTTGTACACACGGGGATTACCCCGAAACGTTACAAAACAGAAAAGTAATCTTTCTTCCAAGTATTTGCGGAGCTCCTAAAATTGTAATCAAGTTTAGGCACAGCGAATTTTCGTTTTAACTTGCAGCAATGAGATTCCGCCACTCCATTGTTTGTAGATTTAGTTATTATTCGGAATCGAGTTATGGGAGCCTCCAAAAGGATTAACTGAATTGTTTTAATGTAGAAAGGTCGCTTGTTTTTAATGTATGTATTTGTGTCGAGATTTTCGTGGCTGGAGTTTGTGCAGCGAAGTTTTAATGAGTTGGGGTTATTTATTTTGTTATTTACTGGAGTAGGAGGACAAATTAAAAGACTCAAGTCTTAAAATAACCGTAAAACAACGAAACAAAATTCCTCCGTCGACTTTGTAAATTCGTAGCACTTCGTTCTACGACTGCTACGAGGCTACGGGCGTAGCAGCGACGGTTGCTACGGCGTGGCTTAATCTACCCCGTCCTTCATGCAATCCTAGTTTATTCTACGTAGAAACTTGTGTGTGAAATTGTCAAGCTCAGCGCAGACCTAAGACAAGACTATCTTATTTTAGACTAGACTATACCTAACAACAATAGATAGATTGTTTTGGATCCTTCTAGTGTTAGGAAACAGTACATTTTATACAATAACTTCAAACCGCGAGAAAAATCTGCTGTCAGTACATTTTGTCGAGTGATGTAATCAGAAATGTATAGAGGGTTTGTTTTTTTTTTCGCAACGTTTATGTTTCTATGGGACCCATAGTAAGAAATGTATAGTATAGTAGTAAATATTACTACATTTACTTCTTTTCAGGTTTTGCGTTTAATCTTACCCCCAGCATATTATAAAGCTTTATCTAAAAACAACAAAATACAGCATTAAGAGCACACATTGTTTAGTTCAACAGTAATTTCAGTTTCTATATCAGTTATCAATTACCGACAAAACAAACATAGCTCACTGCACCGCAATAATTGATTAGATTCATTAGGTTCAGTTATTTCCGAACATTTACAAATTAAATTTTAATCCAATGAATTAGGTGCCCGTGTCGGCAAAGCAGGAAAAGTTAGAACTTTCTGACCCTTGTCAAACGAATAATTTCTAAAATCTGAACGTTTCTGATGTCGCAAGGTGTGGGGTTATAAGGTAATTGAACAAAAATTACTTACTCTCTGAGTTCCTGGTGTAACATGATGGTATCAAGGAAGTTTACCAAATGAGTTGAATCAAAAATAATAATGGATTTCACCTTATTTTAGGGTTTTGAGACACGTATATGATTATTTAAATTATTATATATTCAAAGGTGACATACTTAATGAACTTCACGTTGTTAAATTGTAAATATTGAAGGAGGTAAATATACCTGCAGGGGCCATATTCCCGAAGCAGTAATGCTAGCGAAGGAGGAGGTGGGCCGCGCGAGGGAAAGGCAAGGCCTTCGCCCCAACCGCCGCTACAGGAGAAGGTGCCTTTGCGTCGGGAGTCGCAGGACAATCGCCGGCCACCGTAGGCGCGGGCCTGCGGACGACGAGCGTTGGGTGGCTCGCTGTCCGATCACCACCAGGCCCGGGTCGATGTCTCCTCAAAGAGATGTCAGCATGTCTACTACGGGGCCCACTAGGGTCAGAGCCTGCCAGGGTTGCGGAATTTGTTCGAATGAGTCACCGCGGCCCTAGAAAGCAAAGGGCTTTAGAAGGAACACGGATGGGTTTTATTCAGTAAGAGTGTGACACGCCCTTCCGCTCCACCCGTAGCGGAAGAAGTCATTTGATGATTTCCCATCCTTAAAAAAAGGGGTCATATTCTCACTTTCTACTCACTACATAACAAAGTATCAAGTGGTTTCTCAGAAGGGTGAACTATAGACATACATTCCACTAGTTATGCATTATGAGAGGAAAAGAGATTACGGTTAATCAGGCATAAGGTTTTGTGCGCAGCATAATAGGTGTTCAGCGAACAGATCGCGTTAGAAACACCACTCTGCGCTCCATAACCAATTAATAGATGTTGGGGAAAACAGCCAGGCTAAAGTGGGAGTGGGCTGGCCACGTCGCACGAATGCGCCCGGTTGGGTGGGCGAAGGTCGTCACTCACTGGTCGTCTGAGGAAGGACGTCGTCGTCGAGGTCGACCGCGGCGAAGGTGGTGTGACGATCTCATCATGTTTGCAGGGCAGACTTAGCCAGAGATCGCCCAAGAGAGAGAGATTTGGAAGGAGGGGCGGCCTTTGCCCAGCAGTGGGACACAAGTGCAGCGTAAAAAAAAAGGTCAAAAACAGGATTGCCCTGTGCGATAAGCCCGCTCATTGTACACTTGTGTTTATAAACGTTTTTCCTCCACTTTTAATGAGGTATACAATAAAGTATATAATAAACTGGCTTTTGCCCGCGACTTCGTATACGCATGTCGCGTTTTTTAAGTTCAACGTAGCTATCGCGTCACGTCATAGATATCAGAAACATCAAGACGAACCAACGAGTGTACAGGGTGTTCCAGCAGTGCATGGCCTTATTTAAGGGTGATGTTGGGTAGTTCAATGATTTTTGTTCACCCAAAGCGTTCGGTGACGCTTAATGTGTAAATGCAATGGGTTGTGGAGGTCTGGTAGGCAGCCGCTCCACGTAAAATATTGGTATTCAGCTGAATCCGGTTTGACTGGAAGCCGACCCCAATAAAATTGGGAAAAGGCTAGGCAGATGATGAGAGCGTTCGGTGACGGTGATGCGAGTTCCATGATTTTTGTTCAACCAAAGCGTTCGGTGACGATGACGCGAGTTCCATGATTTTTGTTCAACCAAAGCGTTCGGTGACGATGACGCGAGTTCCATGATTTTTTCTCACCCAAAAGTGTGTGTGTCAGCTCCGACACACGACAGGAGTTTACTCCATCTTAAATAAACTGAGTATACTTTGTATTTACACACATAGATAATATCGAAGTGAAAGGTGCGCAAAGTACGTCGTGCAAAGGAACGTAACGCCTCACTTTTAGTTAACCCTCGACTGCTTGAAAATTCATTTGTTCGGAACTTTTTGTTGTTTATTGTAGTCAATTTTTTTGAAAAAATGTCGCTTCTTTTTTGTTTAGCAATTTTTTCTTTTATGTACATATGTCTGTTGCCCAACATCACCCTCAAATATGACCACGCGCTTCTGGAACCGCTCCTGTAAAATTAACCCAAATTGGTTTTCTTTGGAGTAATCGAGAACGAACTTAATTACAAATCACTCTATATGTATGAAACTCTCACACTCGTCCATTGAAAGGTTCATTAGAAAACCAGCGTCAGACAGCATCAGTCTGTCTGACATATCGCTGAAATGGACCCTTTTTGTGCAGCCGTGAGACACACACTTCTATATTCTCGGACAATGCATCCGCAGCGATTCTGTAAACATCTCACCGTATAATCTTAGATGACACAAGATAAAATTACAGTTCACTTCACGCTCTTTTCACCTAAGTTTTCACGGTAACATTTAACTAAATAGTCAGTCTGAAACAAAAGTGAATTAACAAACAACACCCGCCAGCAATGGGACACCAAAATAGGTCAGTGCCCGATAAGACTCCAGCTAGTTACTTATGCACCGTTGTTAATTTGGAAAGCACGTCCCGCCATTACCAATAGTCGTTACTTTATTACGTGACCAAAATGTTACCAACATGTATGAGCCCCCGCTTACTGGCTCAGCCCTGAAAGAGGGTGGAACTTTATGAGCTTTCTTAAGAGATTCGTCTTCGTCTCCTTTTAAAACCGATGTCACAGTGAGGAAATATAAAAGGAAAAATTAATTCATAACTGGCTTTAGAAGATCACTGTAACCCCTCTATCTATAGGGATTTTGCACTTAATCCTTATGGTAGACCATTGAGCGTGGGTCATGGCGGCCGTCATATAAACCTGAAATGAAACCTGTAACTTTTTTTTTGATCTTTGTGTCTACTGTGTTTCCAAAACTGAGGAGCTCGTGGCTAAATAATAACAGCCGCATGGGTCGATCTTTAAGGTTAAGCCATGCTTGCCGAGGTTGGTCTGTGGATGGGTGACCATCTTAACATACAGAGACTCCTCCGTGCCTCGGAAAGCACGTTAAGCCGTTGGTCCCGGCTGTCATTTGTAGATCTTTGGCAGTCGTTACGGATAGTCAGAAACCAGATAATTCAGATAATGACACCAGTCTTGCCAAGGAGTACCGTGTTACCCAGTTAATGGGTTGTGGAGGTCTGGTAGGCAGCCGCTCAACGTAAAATAATGGTATTCAGCTGAATCCGGTTTGGCTGGAAACCGACCCCAATATAATTGGGAAAAGGCTAGGCAGATGTGTTTCCAAAACTACCCACTAGTTATTGTAAGTGTTATTTCTGCACTATTATTGTAATTTTATTGATGTTATAATTTTGTTTTTGCGTGCTGTGTCTATCGCATCATATTGTACGCTATGTTTTTATCATATTGCTTTTAGTATAAAGAAAAACAATGTAACAAATTGTAGATAGGCCAATAAATAAATAAACTCTACCTTCGTCAATTTAATGATTCAATGTGCAGTCGAGTTGGAATAATAATAATATCTTAGGATAAGTCACACACAAAGTCAAAGTCAAAACGTTTATAAATTTCAATTAGGCCATTGAACGGCACTTTTGAACGTCAGCATTTACAGTTCAGTAAAATAATAATATTACATTAATAAAGTGACTCTACTGTCCATTCGGAAAGGTAGATTCTTATGGAGAAGAACGGACAAGAAACTCCATCAACCACACGGTCATCCGATCCCAAACTAGGCAGAGCCTGTGCTATGGCAACCAGACAACTGATAAACATACTTAGATATTTCTAAATACATACATATTATAGACAAATTACACCCAGACACAGAACAAATGATCATGCTCATCGCACAAAGATTTGTCCTGGGTGGGAATCGAACCCACGACCTCCGGTTTAGCAGTCAGGGTCACTAACCACTCGACCAACAGGCCAGGAATGGAAGACGTTTCCTTCAAAAGGACTTAGAATACAGGTCTAACTTGGTATGAGGAGAAAATAAGAAACTTTGCAATGCACTTTGTTTTGCTTTGCTCTATGCACTATGTTATAAATACTGGTATAATTTTACCCAACTTCATTTGAGCTCAGGAACGTTTACTGCTTGGAAGTGCTTTATGGTGTCTATTCAAATTCAAATTTTCAAATTCAAAAGTCATTTATTCAAATTAGGCTGAGTGCCAGCACTTTTTGAACGTCAAAGTTCTACATAAAGACAGTCCCCCAAAACGCCCGCCCGTCACCACTTCCTAGTGTTGTAGCTGGGAAGAAGAAGTGGCGCAACAAACTCCCCAGCAACACATCTGTCTGTTAAGCTTTTAAAAACTTGAATTTATACAATAGTATGCAAAGTATTTTACAATACATGACACAGAAAATAAAATATTCAAACTGTAAATCAAATTAAATGAAATTAATTGACACTTGGTAGCTAGCACACTCCATTAAGCCATCAGAAATAGATAAACTCAAGCATTAACAAGTAAACCAAACTAATTATGCCTCCGGGCATAAATGGTGTACTAAAATATTATAATTACTATTACATGGAAAGCAATCAATCGAATGCTTACAACGAAAGCTGGAATGGATTTGAAAGAAAGAAAGAAAGAAGTTTTGTAATTTTGTTTATTTTATTTTTTGGTACCTATGCGTCTTGCTTGGCGCAAATAAACTCTTTATCTTTCTTTCTTTCTTCTTTCTACTTCTTTAGGTACGCGTTGTGTGTCACTGAACTCCTCGTAATCGGCTGGACAGATTTAGTTACTATTTTTGTGTATGTTTGAGTGGGTCTCTGAATGATTTAGATTCACATTTAGACTCGTTAAGTGGCGCTGTAATTGGGTTCTAGAATTTATTTTTCTTCCGAAAAGCCCACGTTCGTGTAGAACAACGTCAGTCCAGACCGCTATCATCTCTGTTTTGACCATTAATTTATTTGTTTGATTAAAACAGACATTTATTTTTGACGTGACAACGTCTAATAAATCGATGAACGTCGGCTGCACGCACGAAACAGGATGACTCATTGTAACGTTACGATAATTTCATCAATGTTTTGTTATGACGTTGTCACGTTAAACTATCGTCCGTAAACCGACATGTCATATATTCTCAGAACATGCACTTTGAGAGGACTTACTCTCTGTTTTGAATATTAATTTATTTGTTTAATTAAAGCAGACATTCATTTTTGACGTGACAACGTCTAATAAATCGATGAACGTCGGCTGCACGCACGAAAAAGGATGACTCATTGTAACGTTGCGATAATTTCATCAATGTTTTGTTATGACGTTGTCACGTTAAACTATCGTCCGTAAACCGACTTTACAGACAACCAATTTTTGTTCTGTGTAGCTGTGGTTACAGTCAACCGCTAAATGTAAATAGGTTTGTTAGTCACGTCAGTTTACCTACAATTTTGCATTAAAATACCTGTGATTAGGGTTCCCAACCATACTGTTAAAAACAGTATTATACTTTTTTTCGTTCGTTAATACTTTTTACTGTTCTATAAAAAAAAAGTATTCAAAATACTGTTTTTATGACCGCTGGTATTCCTGCCACTTCAGCCTTCACAGAAAGAGTGTTTTCCGTAATGATTGCAAAGTGGCGGGATGACAGAAATAGAGCTTGCATAAATTCCATTTAAAATAAGGTGTTCATTGATTTTAATATGAATTGTAAAATTGTGCAAGAAGCTCCAAAAAAATAAGTTTTCAAAACGACAAAAAATTAATACTGTTTACTTTTCTAAAATACTGTCCATTTTAGTTCTTCGACCATGATATACTTTATTGCTTGTACAAAAAGTTGGGAACCCTACCTGTGATGTAAAACCGAATGAAACATTAAAATAAATTAGTAAATTCAAAGAATTGGTGCCGCAATTAGTTTTGATTTGCCATGCAGTTAACTTTGAATCGTAATCAATCATTACAATTATTTCAAAGATCATCATCTGCTTAGCCTTTTCCCAATTATATTGGGGTCGGCTTCCAGTCAACCTAGATTCAGCTGAATACCAGTATTTTACGTGGAGCGGCTGCCTACCAGACCTCCACAACCCATTAACCGGGTAACACGGTACTCATTGGTAAGACTCGTGTCAGATTTTCTGGCTTCTGACTATCCGTAACGACTGCCAAAGATCTACAAATGACAGCCGGGACCAACGGCTTAACGTGCTTTTAGAGGCACGGAGCAGTCTCCCATCCACAGACCATCCTCGGCAAGCGTTGCTGAACCTTGAAGATCGACCCGTGTGGCTGTTATTATTTAGCCACGAGCTTCTCAAAATGATTTCAAAGGTACAAAGTACAAAACTGTAATATGTAATTTTTACAATTTATTGGATGAGAATTAAATTATTATGGGCCTTGTAAACCAAGTTAAAATTTTATACTTATAATTTTAACTTGATTTATTTTGTTAATTGAATTACTTTATCTGATTGTTCCACTGATTTTGTACGCCATAAATGGCAAAACATGTAGCAACATCATCATTATATATAAGACCTATTTACTGTACTCATGTTTTACAAAATAAATCAAATCAAATCTAATCTAATCTAATCTAATCTAAAAAAAACCAAAGAGTCTTGTAGAGCAAATAAAAATCAATTTAGTAAGCCTCTAATCAATAAAGGTCATACTTTTTATTTAAATAGACAAGTTTTCTGAACAACGATATGCGTCGTCACTGACTACATTATCGCTTAGATATGATCGGCGACATAATAGTCAAACGTAAGCCTATCACTTTATTATCATCATTTCAGCCGAAAGACATCAACTGCTTGACACAGGCCTCCCCCAAGAGTCACCCCATCGGCCGGCGCTATGCGTCTTGCATCCAGGGTATTCTCGCAGCCTTCACCAGGTCATTGTTACACCTAATGGTACACGTAAGACTACCTACAGTACTGTCTTTCCTTCTCTCTCTAAATCCATCCAAAGGTTATCTTGAAAAGTTCGCTTTTAGCGATAAGGCCGTCAATTGTGTCACCCTATGTAATGTTTTCCTCATCTATATTTTCTGTAATTTATATGGTGTAGATAATAAAGAGTATTCTATTCTATTGTTCCACATTCAGCCTATCATATAATTATAAAGTTGCACTTGGAGCGTTCGCCTGTAATGTAACATTTCAGATTAGATTTTGAGCATTACATTACAGTACTGCCTCCCTGACTTGACGAGCATTCACCTGTTATGTAACATTTCAGATTTGATTTCACACGTTGTTGTCATCAAGATGCACTGTAATGCTTGGTTATCTTTCCTCACCAATGTAATGCTGGAACCATTACAGGTTGCGCACTGTAATGCTCGGTTCTCCTACCTCACTCATGTTATGCTCAACTCTGCAACGTTACATTACAAGCGAATGCTCCAAGTGAAGGAACCCATACAATCTAAACTCCAAAACAGCAGAAAGTATTGGAAAATTCGCGCGAGTGGAATACGGCCCGTTTTATTAGCGCCGGCCCGTTAGTAATTGAATTCCGGTTTTTTCCCATAGCCTACTCCCGAAGCCCACTGATTGGGTTTTGAGTGAGTCTCGGCTTGTTTTCTCGTGTTCTGATTGCTGCAACGATTGTCTTTGGCCGAAATTGGGCTTGAAATAATAGGAAACTAGGATTATGGCCGAAATCTGCAATTTGCTGGCGGAATTAAAAATGTTGCTGGACATCAGTTTTGGGATGGTCTGATTTGATACTAGGATACTAGGAATGTAGTAGCAGGAAGAAGTGGTTTATTCATAATTTTACTGTGAAAAGTCATGAGAACGGATTAAGAAAGTAGCATGTGGTCAAATTTTGCAGATACATATTTAAGTAAAAGAAGAAAATTCGAGGGTATTGTTAATATGTGAATGTTTTCAAACTCTTTCACAATTTACTCAATATTTTATCTAGGCACTTTCGAACAAGATATGTTTTCATTTGATTGCACCAAAACTGAAATACTAATTTGTTCTTGGAAACGCCTTTTGCCTAATATTATAATATCTATAATTTTATCTATATCTGAAACCACGTTAAATAACAAAAGCTAATTATAAACAATATTCGAATGGATGAGTAGAAGATAATAAAAAACTTTTATATCCGACAAAAAGAAATTGCCAACGTAAAAAAATAATCCAACTTTCTCATTGACTATGTACAAAGAAGCGAGTCACCATTAACTTGGAGATTCGATAATATATGAAAAGAAAGCAACAAATCATATCAGAGACAAATATATGCGTGCCCAACGGTCCAGAAAAGGTCTTCAGCAAGAATAAAACAAAATGTTTTCGTCTATTTGCAAGAAAACTAAGCGAATCCTTCATTCACCGTGCCTCGTTTACATATACTAAGTCATTGGGGAATGAAGAGTTATGGAAACTACGCATGTTTTAGTTCTGTTATTTCAAGTACCTGTGACTTGTTTTTTTTTTTTTTGGTAGCCTGCTCCTTGATGAACTCCTTTCACTTTTCGTAAGGTCCTGCTTCTGTCTTCCAGTCTTGGTGAACTCTGTCTAGTTTTTTAAAGGAATGAAATAATTCACTGATCACTCAAGTGTACTTTTCTTTCTGCAAGTCAAATTAAGAACCATTTTCCTAATTACCTTATTTAACCGACTTCAAAAAAAAGAGGAAGTTCTTAATTCCTTTTTTTTAATGTTTGTTAGCTCATGACTCCGCCATTTATGAACCGATTTGAAAAATTATTTTATCATGTGCAAGGATATACATTCCGATTGGTCCCATAGAAATTTCATCAAAATTGGTTCAGTAGTTTGGTTGTTAAATCAAAATAGCTGAAAAAAACACATAATCCAAGTAAACAAAAACAAAGTAAATGAAATTGCGTGCTTTCCTGTGACTTTCCAGTGATGTTGTTAGGTGTGGAGTACCACTAAAAAGTGAAAAATAAAAAACTTTTGACAAAATACAACCGACTTCCAAATAAAAAAAAAAAAACACTACAAAGTATAAAATAACTTTGGAACACATTTGGAAGTCAGTTGTATTTTTTTGACAAAAAGTTTTTTACTTAAATGTTAAAAACTCGTACCAGTAAATTAGCATAGCACATTCTAATCTATCTTATCTTTATACATTTAAAGCAACATTATACAAAACACCCATAGACTCCTTTCAACACCTAACAACAAACAATCTAACAAGAGACCCTTGAACCACACAACTCCGAACTAGTAACATTGTTGGCGCCAGTAACTAAACAAGCGCAACTGAACACAGCACGACCGTTCCTGTGTACAGTGAAAGTAAATACCGCGTGAAATTGAAGGAGCATCGATCGTAAGTTCTCGGATCAGCTGTTCAGTAGTGCCGTAACACGCGGCATTTGTTCCGATGTACTCACTCAATCTGACTGCCTGTGGAACGCTCTTTGCTTTTTATGAGCGCCTGGTACGAAGGGTAAGTAATTAGAGTAGCGTGGAGGGATCTTCTGTGAGAAAATAAAGGTGTATCGTTTGATGTTTATTGATACGGTTTGGAATGATAACCTAACAAAAAGATTAAATTAAATTGAAGACAGAACTTGCTCTGTCTTATATTTTAGAACTTAAGAAAAGAAGAAAGAAAAGAAAACAAGAAAAAGTATTTAATTGCCAGAAAACGACATACCCACTTACATAATTTTATTTTACTTAAATTAAACCCTAAACGATAGTGTTAGTAGTTCTCAAATTATATTAGTAAAGACACGTTAAAAACAATATGAAAAAAAACAACAAAAGTATGAGTTACCTAATCAATTAAAATAAAGGTTTAAATAAAGTAGATGCATGTCGTGGTTGTGCAAAGGAGCTCGTGGCTAAATAATAACAGCCGCACGGGTCGATCTCCAAGGTTAAGCAACGCTTGCCGAGGTTGGTCCGTGGATGGGTGACCATCTTAACATACCGAGACTCCTCCGTGCCTCGGAAAGCACGTTAAGCCGTTGGTCCCGGCTGTCATTTGTAGATCTTTGGCAGTCGTTACGGATTGTCAGAAGCCAGATAATCTGACACCAGTCTTGCCAAGGAGTACCGTGTTACCCAGCTAATGGGTTGTGGAGGTCTGGTAGGCAGCCGCTCCACGTAAAATACTGGTATTCAGCTGAATCCGGTTTGACTGGAAGCCGACCCCAATATAGTTGGGAAAAGGCTAGGCAGATGATGATGTCGTGGTTGTGGCAAAAGGGCTACCACTCAGCATAATGCTGTGCCGTGGGGGACCCACAGCACGCCGCTGTTTTTCAGTGTTTTTTTTAACTACATGTTTACTCACTGGTAATTCTAAACACAAATGATATGGAGCAGAGAATCAAAATAAATAGAGTTACATTTCACTGTCACAAACAGAATGATTAAAGCCGTCAACATTATTGACTTTTTGCGTTATGAATTTCAAAACGAGATCTACTCGTAAACACAGCTGGACAAAACCCGCTAACAAAATACGTATATACACCCTGAATATTTTTGTCACAACATTTTTATCAAAACACAAGGATATAATAAAAAAAAATTGCGGGCGGCACTCTCCAATCATTTTTCGCTACATACACGCGATCGAGTGACGTCTAAAAAAACAAGCAAAAACTAGATAAAAGCCTGTACTATATGACTCTCCATGTTTTCATACACCGCTGTTGGTCTATGTAGAAAATTATGCAACTTTCATGCAAATGGGACAATCGATAAAAGAGTCGTTTTTGTGGGAGGTTATATTTTGTCAGTCATTTTATCTCAGTCACAATTTTTCACGAGTTTTTTTTTTGTGGATACTAGCCTTTTGGCCCGACGAGATTTCCCATCATCCATGACGAACTTATTTATTAACTAGTTGCCGCCCGCGTGATTGTCGAAAACTATCCTAAGGGAACATATTCCCGGAATAAAAAGTATCCTATGTGTTATTCCAGACTATAATCTACCTCTGTGCCAAATTTCATCAAAATCCATTCAGTAGTTTTTACGTGAAAGAGTAACAAACATCCATACATACATCCATACTTACAAACTTTCGCCTTTATAATAGTAGTAGGATTTTCCTTCCCTTTAGGAGAAAAAATTAAGACCTACATTTTGTGCTAAATAAACAAGTTTTGTTTCAAACTTAATTTCCAGTTTTCTTTTATTATTAATTTCCACAAACCTTCTTACCTTAAGGATTATTGAACATTCTGAGTATCGCCCAGCGATTTTGTCTGAGCCTTGTCTGTCATGGAAGAGACTACTTCAAAATTGTAATTCCTCATAATAAGCAATCCATTTTCTGTAACAATATTAATCTATACCTAAATATGACATAATAAAGCTGAAAGGTTTGTTTGAACGCAGTAATCGCTGGAAATACCACGGACATTCATGAGGAAGGCTATACGGGAACGGGAAGAAATGGGATATGCGCGTAGAAAAAAAAGCTAGTTAGTTATAAAAAGATATTCTGAACATTCTTAACAGAATATTCTGCTGTAACAATGATTGGTTTTGCAATTTGTGGTTGCGCTTTCAGTTTAAACCGATGATAGTTCGTAACGCAATATAGCAAATTATCATGTTACTTTTATTAAATTATACGAGAACGGGAAATTTCTACGGGAACGGGAAGTTCCTGCGGGAACGGGAAAACACGGGATATGCTCGTACGAAGTCGCAGGCGAAAGCTAGTCTTTCATAACAAACAACAAACTATAGAACCGGTAAATAAAGAATGTATCTTTTTTCCTTAGCACGATGAGTGAATCTCTACTTCGCAGATTTGCTATTACGTAAATTGCCACTTCGTGTTACTCGCTGCAACAAACCTGCAGAGAAACTAAACAAAGCATCGATGCAATTTTCTTTTCGAAACGCGATTAATATCCCTCCTGAACGAAGCTATCTTCTGTTGTTCTGCAGTCGTAACTTGAGAGGAGTGCTCTAAATGTGGTAAAAGATATTTTCTCCAGTATCTATTCAAAATTTGGTGTTATTTTGTAATCTAGGAAGTTTTGTCATCATTATGTTTGCTGCATACATACACTGCATAAATCACTGTTTTTCTTATTCAAACTAAGATACTACAATCCAATTAAAACTAACGATCAAACATCGATATTTTCATGTCAAAGTCAATTATATTTTAATAATACTACTAGACTACTAATAGGAGTAACAGGTATCATGACTAACAATATCTTACCCCTTTTGGTCGTCTTCCACACTTCTCTTGTAGTCGTTATCTCAGTAGTGACTGAATGGTGTCGGACGTAAAATAATAGCACCATCCCATCACTTCCCGTGGGTGTCGAAAGAGGCGACTAAGGGACTCACGAGAGAATGGGCAGCAGTATTCTCTGTGCATTGCAACAGCTACACAGCGATCGCCATCCCGCCTGCCAAGCGTGGCGATTATGGCAAACTCTTCTCTCCCCTTTGGGAGAGGCCTGTGTCCAGCAGTGGGCGTCTTTCGGCTGGTATGATGATGATGATAATGATGACCACTGATCTAGCCATCTTTCCCACTGCCCATCTATAGTTTTCTTAATATGAAATGTTTTCACTGTAGCAAAAATATTTAATTCAAGATCCTAACAAAGCCTCATACCTATGGTTTGTAAGTATGTGATCTACATTTTAACAATAAAATATTTGCAAAGCTTCTAAAAAGCCTTTTTTCCTCACGTGTAAAATTGCTATATTTTGTCCCAAGATCATAATGAGGATGGGAACAAAATCATGGCAAATGAACGTTTCCGTGCTAAAAAAATACCATGTTACGTTTATCCCTCTTACATTTCCTGTTTTTCAATTTTGGACTTTCTTTCTCAGAGCATAAGGTCTAAGTTTTGGCTCTGAAAGAGGTAGAGTTATCATTGCAAGTCATATGTTCGAATTTGGGCTGATTTTTCTTTGTTACTTTCGGAAATACGACTTATGCCAGTAATTTCTCGTTACAATAAGCCGGCACTTTTGAGAGCTTCATTTCCTGGAAACATAACACGACATCACAGCTGTATTCCCTTGGGCTAATCAGAAGTTTACCTATTATGTAGAGAGTAGAATATTTTTGATTGTACACTGAAATATTTGCACAACTGTTTTACAAGACAACCTTTAAATGTACAATGTTGGTATTATCGCTGACAGCAAAATAGATTGACCAGACAACCTTTGGATGAACTGGATTTCCTTTTTTTTTTGGAGGTACGAAACCCTAAGAAAGGATAGAAAACGACACGATACCCACGGGAAGTGCTATTCTTTTACGTTCGACGCCATTCAGTCACTACTGAGATAACGACTACAGGAGATAGAAAAATAAAACATACTGGTATTTAGAGTATGGAGTCAAGTTGGATATACATATGTACATCGAAGTCCTCAAAACCGGCAAAAAAACAGTCAACGGTCATATTCCACGCAAAACCTAATCCTACTAATCCTACTACTATTATAAAGGCGAAAGTTTGTAAGTATGGATGTATGTATGGATGTTTGTTACTCTTTCACGTAAAAACTACTGAACGGATTTTGATGAAATTTGGCACAGAGGTAGATTATAGTCTGGAATAACATATAGGGTACTTTTTATCCCGGGAATATGTTCCCTTGGGATAATTTTCGACAATCACGCGGGCGGAGCCGCGGGCGGCAACTAGTATTATATATGCGAAAGTTTGTGAGGATGGATGTTTGTTACTCTTTCACGTCAGAACGGCTGAACGGAACTTGCTGAAATTGGCACAGAGATAGGTTATAGTCTGGAATAACACATAGGATACTTTTTATCCCGGGAATATGTTCCGTTGGGATAATTTTCGACAATCACGCGGGCGGCAACTAGTATAATATTCAAGCGAGTTCAAAAACTTAGCACAAAAACAACTCCTATTGTTGTGTTACCGTTCTCCTAGTACTACAACCGAATAGCTATGAAACATGGTCGTGTGCTCCTTCAATAAGAAGTGGTTCGGAAGCCCTTTGCACTGGCAGGTCGGCCATTCTCGTTAGTTTAGTTACCGCACTGTGGAGAGGGATCCGGGGAATTTGGAATCACTAAAATTCGAAGTTCCCACCCAAAATAGATCAGCGTTTTGTGGGTGAAATAGTGGAGCAGGGAGGGAGGGGGGAAGTGAACAGTTACAGTCGAATTATTTTTATATGTATGTATGTTGTTGGATCTAATTGAAACGGTTTGGTCTCGTTGCTAATCAGAACTTAGAGCTAGAAGGAGGTCTACTCTGTTTAATTTGGGGGACACTCGCATCTTTGATTCAATAACGTGATAAGTTCGATGGCTCATTTGTTTTTTTTTTGACCGGTCACGGCGGTTTTGCTTCAATAACGTCTGACAATTAATATTTTTTTTTCACGCTTTTTGGAAAAATGAAATCGGTCACGGCGGGTTCAAGTAGGTATTCAAAAAAAATTTACCGTTGGACCTATCACGTTATTGAAGCAAAGAGGCGAGATACTCATATTTGAAGCTTGAAACTAGTGAAAAAATGATTTTTTTTATAAACCACCACAAAAAAAACTGTTTATGTGAAATACTTTTTTGTCCCTTGATGACATAAATTATTTGTCACATTTTTTTTTTTAGTTTTATTTACATTCGTTATCCGAAGGTAAATCCTTCCGCTTAATAATCTCCGTAACAGCTCTAGTTTTTACCACCTTTGAAATCCAATGAGTACGGCCAATTCGAAAATAAATTCTCGATCACGTTTTGGTTTTTATTTTAAAAAGTTCAAATCGAGATATTCTACAACGTTCCCGTATCGAAATGTTTTCAACTGATTGATTTTCAATGAAAAGCAATCTCTTATAAAATGCAATAAGAAATGGAAGGTTTAACAACGATTTCATTCACATAGGCAAGGCAATCAAGAATTTCATGCATTCTGAATCTTAGAGGCATTGGAAAGAATTTTCAAAAATCAAATACCGCTTTGTTTGGCCACTCTGCCTAAAGATATTTGTTTGTGAATAACTGAACCGCGATTGCAAATGCCCACGGGCGATTGACTTAACTGACAAAACGCAAAAATGTTTCAGTTTATATATATTTTTCATATATGGCCCATCTTGGTAAAAAAGGTCTATAGTAGGCGCCAGATAATGTGGAATAAAGTATATTGACCTTTCCCTAATAACTGTTCATAGGTACCTGAACAATTAAATATGAATCGTTTTTCATTATTAGACAATGTTAAGGATCACGAGAGATGATGATTCGGGACAGCTTTGTGTCATTAATTCCGTTTTTCAAATTAAAAAGATCAATAATTGTAGGTGGGTCAATGACCGTTATTCCACGATTATCTTACGCCTACTATAACTTATATTTTTGCCGAGTCGTGTTGGCTCAGTGTTGTTGCAGCTCGTGGTTTTAAATTAAAAAAAATACCAAGGCACATAAATTGTATACATTACTTCATCACTACTTCTCAAAACGGTGAAGGAATCCATTGTGAGTAAACTGGCATGTCCAGGGAACAAAAATTCGATGACATGTTACATTGACCAACCAGCACTGGGCCTGTATGGGGGATTAAGATTCACTCCCTTTCTCAAAGAGTGTCTCAAGCTCATGTTATCTTTAAGATATGGCAATATTACCTACATAATGTAATGGTTCTGATCATGCTTGTGTTACGAAAACCGTTTTCTTGATATCCAGTCTTTTGCAATAAGATTTTTTTTGGTCCAGTGCCCCAGGAACGGGCAATCAGGCTTGTTCACTATCACCATTGAAATGCTGTTGGTGCTCCCCCGAAGCCTTTGCATTAAGGATGCTGTTCTTTTACGCAAAATAGCTTGGAAGCTATCTATCTGTACCAGCTTCAGATTGAGAGAGAGCCTTGTGGAAAGATAAAAAATTTCATCGTACAACAAAATACAAGGTATATTTGCTTTAGTAACCGAGATCAAATAATATTATTTCAGGCATCCATCAATTTTAAATTGAGTTATTACATGTCACGTGTAGCTTTGGTAAACGAAAACTGTGGAGACTCCCACACTTCCCACAATATTCACTACTTTGACAATTCAAGTGAGGAAAACTAAAACATGAAATAAATGAAAATATCAAATATTAGATAGGCCTCCAAAAAACTAAACTATGAACGATAGAAAAACACAAACAATTTTAGGACGACAAACCTGATGATTCAATGGCTAGCAAGACGCTGGTACGAATTTTTATTAACAGGGGTCGCACCAACCTGCCAGGGTTGCGGAATTTGTTCGGAAGAGTCACCGTGGCCCTTGAACGTTAAGGAGGAACACGGATGGGTTTATTTAATCAGTAAGAGTCTGACACACAGAGCTATAGAAGTCATTTGATGATTTCCCATTCTTAAAAAAGGGGGTCGATCCATATTACTCATAGGCCTTTTTTTTTTTTTAAGGATGGGAAATCATCAAATGACTTCTTCCGCTCTGGGTGGAGCGGAAGGGCGTGTCAGACTCTTACTGACTAAAACCCATCCGTGTTCCTTCTAAAGCCCTTTGCGTTCCAGGGCCGCGGTGACTCTTTAGAACAAATTCCGCAGCCCTGTCAGGCTCTGGCCCTAGCGGGCCCCGTCCTCTATGCTGGCATCTCTTTGAGGCGCGCGCGCAACACAACGTGCCATCGACCCGGACCTGGTGGTGATCGGACAGCGAGCCACCCAACGCTCGCCGTCCGCAGGCCCGCGCCTACGGTGGCCAGGGATCGCCCTGCGAGTCCCGACGCCCGGGGCGTCTTCTCCTGTATACTCATAGGCCTTACACCGCGTAAATAGCAGTTAAGTAAATTATGAGGGTAAATAACATCAGCTGAATAACTAACTAAAAACATCCTATATAATAATCATTACTTTGCATTAATTTAAATCCTAAAAAAATATATCTAAGTTTAACATTAACTTAAAGTACCAGGGCGACAGAAACTGACAGGAGATATTGCAACACCATTCCTTTTTGTATCCAGCACAGGTCTCTGCAAAGCTAATAACATACTTCCCTCACTGTCATTCGTGAGGTGAAAACCAACTTGGCTCACTAATGCTTAACCAACTAAGTTACTCATCAAACAAGAAATTCCACGATCCTCACATGAACTCCACTTCCTTTGCCGAGCAAATCTAAGGAAATTGAGTTATGAATAAGACATTTTATGTTCCGTGTATAAATGTGTGCTAAGAATGGTAGATTGACGGCACGTTATTTTGAGTGTGGTTTGATTGTTGTGAGATGTGAGTAGTTTAGTATCGTGGTAGATATAATATGTTACGGTTTATGCGCTCCTGGTCAAAACAACATTTTTACAGACCACAAATGTACTACTATAGTAGGCGCCAGATAATCGTGGAATAACGGTCATTGACCCACCTACAATTATTTACATTTTTAATTTGAAAAACGGAATTAATGACACAAAGCTGTCCCGAATCATCATCTCTCGTGATCCTTAACATTGTCTAATAATGAAAAACGATTCATATTTAATTGTTCAGGTACCTATGAACAGTTATTAGGGAAAGGTCAATATACTTTATTCCACATTTATCTGGCGCCTACTATAGATGCTTTTTGAAGGTAGAATTTGATGTCCTACCAATCAATAATATAATTAAACAAACACGTTGGCTTTTTATGACTGCGTTTCATTGTGTTTTTTAATAATATTCTTTAGGTTCTTAATAAAAAGACTAAAACAGTGGGAGGATTAAAGAAAAATGGCATTCAACATACTGGGATATCAGCTATGAGCGCCTATTTCATTAAACACCCCAAAAACCACATAACATAAATCTAAATATATCTACATATACTTATAATATAATATAGCTGAAGAATTTGTTTCAAAGCGCTAATCTCTGGAAACACCAGTCCATTTGGAAAATTAGTTATGTATATGATAGGCACATTTGTGAGGAAGGCTATAAGCTATACGGGAACGGGAAAAAACGGGATATGTGCGTACGAAGTCGCGGGCAAAAGCTAGTAAATTATAAAATCTCAACGGTAGATCCACAACACCGTACTCGCTATAGTATTCAGGAAACAATCGGTGCACACAATACTAGAAACTAATAGGCTATTAATTGTGGCGACAATGCAGCTTGATTAGCCAGTCATTGTGGCGCTTGTAGGTGCCACGAACTAATCTAGCCTCTAATTAATGCCCTATGACACTAAATACTGGGTACAGAAGGTTTGTTCCGACCAACAAACTTTTGAGGTCTCAACGAATGACAAACCTGAAGACAATAATTTGTTATGGTGTACAACAAAAAGTATTATATCCTTACTTCTACACTAATAATATAAAGAGGAAAAATTTGTATTTTTGTGTGTGTATGTTTGTTTGTAATGAATAAACTCAAAAACTCTTAGACCGATTTGAAAAATTCTTTCAGCACTGGATAGCTACATTATCAGCAAGTACATACATAGGCTACATTTTATCCCCGTACTCCCACGAGAACGGGAACTACGCGGAGGAAACCGCGTGACATCTGCTAGTATATTATAAATGCGAAAGTTTGTATGTATGGATGTTTGTTACTCTTTCACGCAAAAACTACGAAACGAATTTTGATGAAATTTGGCACAGAGGTAGATTATAGTGTGGAATAACACATAGGATACTTTTTAGCCCGGGAGTATGTTCCTATAGGATAATTTTCGACATTCACGCGGGCCGCAGCTAATCTATTTATATAACAGTGTTTTTCATGGAATGACTGGGTAACATGATTGCAATTACTTGTTGTTAGACTTGAAAGTATCTGGTTTAAGTGACAAAAAGTTTAGGCAGTGTGTCGTAGATTTACGAGCCGTACTCTTCGAGATACGAACATTAAATTTTTTATTTGTTTGTCTGCAGGAAGTAATCTTTTAAAACACTGATCCGTTTTCAAAACTGTATATCTCGCAGACACTCGTGCAACAGCAAGCTACACTGTAACTAATTGGCAAAGACCACCGCACCACGCAGCCAAGCCGCGGTATACTCGCTCTAAGAGATCGCTATAGAGCATACGCCTGTTTCCGCTCATTGTATGGAACCAACCTTCTGCCCAGTCTATCTGCTTCGTGGCACATTGTGTTTATTAGTGATAGAGTTACAGTGTTGCTTTACCAGTCATTTCATTATAAGGTTATTGGGTTACGTAATTACTATGCCCTGGCTGTGGCTTTCACGTGAATACAGCCGGTAAAATTTGCCAAGGTGAGGTCAGCCTGTAAAATATGCACAGTCAACATCATTCGCACTACGACCGTTACTGCTGCGATATTTGGACAAGCGTATATCTGTATAAGTGTATTATGATTGAGTGTTTTATTAAGGGTTATGAATAATAAATGTTGGTTGATGGAGAGGGAGATCAAAGTGAAGATGGTGTGATATGAAAGAGAAGGAAGCCAGTGATAGCATGACTGGTGATAAGGCAGAATTGAGGAAGAAAAAGTGCCGCAGATGATGATTAGTTCAGGAAATCTCGATCTTAAAATATTCTTTATTTGTTGTACACACCACTGTGTAGTCTTTTACCCAACGGTTAACTGGTAAATAATGCCTTGTTGCATTAATTCTGCATATAAACCAGTACTGCATATAAACTTTAAATAAATTATCAACATTCGTCTTCTTTTCTCCCCATTATCCAAATTTTATTGGCGTCAACGCAGTATGTCTTTTTCTTCCACACATCTCATTTACCATCATCGTAATAGTCACGAAACGTCAGTTTAACATTAACCAGCGGACGTCACGCGGTTTCACCCGCGTAGTTCCCGTTCCCGTGGGAGTAGGGGGATAAAATAAAGCCTATTTTACTCGCTGATAATGTAGCTATCGATTGCTGAAAGAATTTTTCAAATCGGTACAGTAGTTTTTAAGTTTATTTGTTTCATACAAAAATAAAAATCTTTCCTCTTTATAATATTAGTATAGATTAGTATAAAAGTATAGATAATGTTTTCGTGGGATGTTATTTATTCACTAAGTTCATAAATTACTTTCTCAATCTCCAATTTTCTCGCTCCAAAACGTATTTAAACAGGTATTCTAAGCCAAAGGGCACCTTATTACCCGATCCTACTTACAGTTCTCACTGAGGATTCAATTTAAATCCTAAAATCTTCGATCTCCGGGGTTTTGAATAATTAAGCGGTTCTGACCCGAGTCCCTTGATAGTGAACGTAGCTTTAAATTATTATTGTAATAAAGTAGCGTTTCCATCATCCTGTTTTATGGAAACGTAGGAAGTAGGTACCTATGGTCGAGACCAGATAAACGTACAATAACGGTCATCGACCCTCATAAATTTATTGACATAGTTAATTCCGAAAGCAGAAATAATGACATAAAGTTGTCTTGAATCGACACCTATCGTGATCTCTTACTTTTTCTAGTAAAGAAAAACCATTCATAATTATTTGTCCAGGTACCGGTACGCAGAGAAATTAAGGAGAGAGCAATGAACTTTATTATAAAATTTTCTGGCGCCCACCATAACCAGTATATAGAAATTAAGACCAAAGGCCGTTTTTTAAATAGTTAGATAACTTTAACCAGAAGAATAAAAATGGCGGTTTAACAGATTTTAAGAAGGAAATGATATGTCACAGAACTATATTTATTCTTCAGTTGAAAAAAATATGACTATTAAAAAATCAGTCCTAAAATTCCTAAATCCGAAACACGTGAAAAACGCGTCATGATATTTTAGCTGGAATAGCTAAACCAGGGAGATTTACACTGAAATAGTTTAGTCCCCAACCATTGAATAATTGTCATTAATTGCTGCAAAATTGAAACTAATGCCCGTTTTCACTATAGTAGGCGCCAGATAATCGTGGAATAACGGTCATTGACCCACCTACAATTATTGACATTTTTAATTTGAAAAACGGAATTAATGACACAAAGCTGTCCCGAATCATCATCTCTCGTGATCCTTAACATTGTCTAATAATGAAAAACGATTCATATTTAATTGTTCAGGTACCTATGAACAGTTATTAGGGAAAGGTCAATATACTTTATTCCACATTTATCTGGCGCCTACTATAACACTATTTATTTGCAATTAAATGGATGACTAAAAAAACGCTGTTTTTTATCGGTCGGCTTAGCGCTGCTATTTATACTTAGGTTTTCATTTAGGTGTAACAACCTGTATACATAACAGTCTTTGCCTGTCTTTGTCTTTGGCCTGTGCTAAATAAATTTTATTCTTTCTTTCTTTAGGTTACAATGACAAAGGCAAAAGAAGTAATCTATTTCATTTAATCTCCAGTGTGTTTCATCACCTCAATATGCTATCAAGTCTTGTCGATTATAGTCCCTGGCAATCTATCAATACATTGAAAATGCTGTTGGAACAGATTTATTTGCGAGAGGTTGAGAATGGATGTCCTGCTCGGCATGGCATGGGAGAGACCTTTTTCCAGCAGTAGATTTCAATAGACTGGGTGTATTGATTGGTTGACCACTTAAAACCGACAGATTTTCATTCATCATCGCCATTTTAGCCGAAAGACGTCCACTGACTCTTCTGAATCGACCGGTTCTGTGTATTTCACACCCAGCGGATTCCCGCAGCCTTCACCAGGTCATCGGTCCACCTTGTGGAAGGCCGTCCGACTCTTAATATAGATGTTTCCAGGTTATCCATTCCATCTATATCTGTTCCAAATTTCATCAAAATCGATTCAGTAATTTAGGTGTGAATACTCATTTTCCCATTTATAATATTAAATCACGAAAATAAGCTCCAAGCTGAGACCTCTCTTCTGATAAACATACATTCACTCTTCTACAAACCTACAAATCAGAGAGCCTAAAGGCCTTGCCATCTCATCTCAGCGTCCGGAACCGCGGCCGTAAAACGCCTGCACGTCTGAAAGGCTCGCGTGATATACAGCGCCGGCTGGGTACATTACCAGAGATTTATCACCCTCTTCCGACGCGCAACTGATTGCTCATGCTGTAAATTTACCATTCTCTTGATTAGCTTAATAGTTTCGTGGTTGGTGTTAAGAGTTTGAAGCGAATTTAATTTATTATGATATGAAATTATTTTCACTTTTCTGGTGGATGTAATAACAAAGGACCGGGTGATGTGGCGACGCTTGGAGAAGGCCTATGTCGAACGGAAGTCGTCTTTTGGCTGAAATAATGATGATTATCTGTAGAAATATATTTAAAGAAAACAAAACCTGAGGAATAGACATCATTTCCTCTTAAATCAACCATCGCTTTTCATTAACTAGCCTTAAAAAAATATTAAACCTAAATGGTTCCAAATAAACGACAACTTTATTATTACTGACTAGCCGAAAAAATGCCTTTTCAAAGTCAACCCACCATTAAATACCACTGAACTCGACTTCCATTTCTATTACAAAAGTTACTGTCTCCAAAAATCTAATATCTTGGCTGGTGCGGAACCCGTCTCTGTCTTAGAGATCCGCCTTCGGCTCTGTGTCCACTAATCAAGTAAGCCAGAGGAAGTAATTAAAACGTTGGGGGAAGCCCACTCATTTAGCTTAAAGAAACTTCACTTTCTGTTAAGATGCGGTATACTGTTTGTTTTTCCTTTTGTACTTTGCATCTTGGTGTTTTATTTGTCGAGAATCACGTGACATTTTCTTACTCATAGGCATATTATGGTAGAGCCGCACAATATTGGCCACGCTTGTACTACGAAGTCCGCATTGCCCTTTCCCTAATATGTCTTCGTAGGCACCAGAAAAATGAAGCAGTAATGCTAGCGAAGGAGGAGGCGGGCCGCACGACGGAAAGGCAAGGCCTTTACCCCAACCGCCGCTACAGGAGAAGACGCCCCGGGCGTCGGGAGTCGCAGGGCGATCCCCGGCCACCTTAGGCGCGGGCCTGCGGACGGCGAGCGTTTGCTGGCTCGCTGTCCGATCACCACCAGGCCCGGGTCGATGGCGCGGTGTGTTTCACGCGCGCCTCAAAGAGATGTCAGTATAGGAGACAGAGCCTGCCAGGGTTGCGGAATTTGTTCGAAAGAGTCACCGCAGCCCTGGAACGCAAAGGGCTTTAGAAGGAACACGGATGGGTTTTAGTCAGTAAGAGTCTAACAAAGTAAGGCACCAGAAAAATAAATTAAATTACGAAGCGTTATTTCTTTGTTTCCGTTTTTTAAATTAATAATTATAAATGTCAATTTAATGTAGGTTGGTCATTGACCGTTATTGCAAATTTATTTGGTGCCTACCATATAACTACTTATATGTAAATATGTTTGACGTTCCATAATATTCCGCTTATAATTATGTGTTTTTTGCTGTCCAATTGTTGTCTGGTCGTTAAATCGTTTTCATAGAATTAATTTTGTGTACTTACACAATAAAGTATTTTCTTAATTAGCTAGGTGCAGATAACCTAACTTAAAAGTGCATTTTAATCTCATCCATTCAAATATTATAAATACGAAGTGTGTCTGTCCGTCCGTTACCTCTTCACGCTTAAACCACTTATATGAAATTTGGCATAGAGGTAATTTAAGTCCCGGAAAAGGACATTGTAAGTTTGTATGGGGAATCAATAACCGCTGAATAACTGCCGATTTAGATGAAATTTGGTACAGAGATAGATTAGACCTTAGAAAAAGACAGGCTTTTGTCACAACAAAAGGGCTTGAAGGGTTTGAAATAGGGGATGAAAGTTTGTATGGGAGTCCGTCATTATTAAAGATAAAAACGTGAACCTTTGTATCTAGACACTTGATAAAAATAAATAAACATGACTGTTTAAACGTTTTTGAAAAACTTGTATCTTAAAAATAAAAATGGCTGCCCAAAGTAACTATTCCTAACGAAGTCACGGACAAAAGCTAGTACATAATAAAACCAAATAAAACCGGCCGGTTCCACCGTGTGAAACAGCCCTAACAATGAAATATAGAATCGCGGTCCTCACTTATAAAGGACAGTCACTTAATTGAAGGATCTCGTCAGTCGGTGGCCGGCTCAATCTTTCGCCAACTATTATTTATATCGGCCATCTTGGAAGCCTTCCAATTTAATTCGGACCATCCTTCACACTCTTCGTTTATAGAGCAAAAATTTGTTAGCTGTACCAAAGATAAATGAGCTCTTATTTATTTACTTTCAAGCTGGATTGTGTTTGCTTGATGAACTGACAAAAAGTAAAGCAATAGCAGTTTTGTTAGCTGTAAAGCAGATTATGATGGAGTGATGAATTGTCTTTTATAGATTCGTTCAAACATCGCAATTGAAGCGAGTATCTCGATGACATGAAGCTGAAAGGGTGGAGACGGTGCACATAATCGTTGGTTTCTTAATTTTGGTAAGTTAAAAATTATAAATGGCACGTTTAATAACTAGTTCAGCAGTTAAAACTAAGCAGTAAAGTTAACAAAAATGAGTAATAAAAAATAATGAAATGGATCAGTGAATATATAATTGAGCAGGAAAATAATTAAATGGGCGGTAAAAATTATTGAACGAGCGGTTACGTGTGGGCAGTAATAAATCGGAATTTGTCGGTAAGAAATCTCATTCTAAGCAATGTTTATAGAAAACATTGAGGTGGTAAAATAAAATAAAAAAGCACTTAAATATCCTTATCTAAATAGTTCAGTTCCGGGTAACCTAGTAAAAACAATCTCATTTTTTCCATTAATGCAAATCGGTTCTGGCACCCTCGGCCGCTGCCGCGGCACCGCTCGCTTCGCTCGCTCGGCTCGTACGTAGGAGGTCACAGTTTTAACCTTTTTTTTTATTTTTTATGTAGGGGGGAAATCCTCCACCGTGGGGCGGGTGGAGGGGTCTGTCAGACTCTTACTGACTAAAACCACCCCGGTGTTTCATCTCCCACCTACGCCGGGGATCACGGGAACACCACGCGCCGCCACCTTGGGTCCGGATGAATGGGGGGCGACGGACTTGGGGATGTCCGTGGACCCAGTTAGGGGGACCGGAAGAGGGCAGCGTCCTCCTCCGACGCCCGATGCGCCTGCTGCGGGCCGGGAGAGCGGTCGTGATCTCCCTCTCCCTTTCCGCAGCCTCCTTCTACGCGATAACTGTCTCGCAGAAGAAGACCACCGCGTCCCAGGACTCCTCACCGCCGACCATAGCATGAACTACGGCCGGCATCGAACCTTTTTTTTTTTTTTTTTTTGATCTCGGGGGGAAATCCTCATGGAAATCCTCCACCCTGGGGCGGGTGGAGGGGTCTGTCAGACTCTTACTGACTAAAACCACCCCGGTGTTCCATCTTCCACCTGCGCCGGGGATCGCGGGAACGTATGCGACATCCGCAATCCCCGGCTGGTGCCGGCCCGCCTCTGCGGGCCACCTCGCGTCGGCGAGGGGAGTGAGGTGTTTAACTCCCCTCGCTACGTCAAAGAGGGGCGCACGGGAACACCACGCGCCGCCACCTCGGGTCCGGATGAGTGGGGGGCGACGGACATCCCCAAGTCCGCCGCCCCTGGACCCAGTTAGGGGGGCCGGAAGAGGGCAGCGTATGCCCTCCTCCGACGCCCGATGCGCCTGCTGCGGGCAGGGAGAGCGGTTGTGATCTCCCTCTCCCTTTCCGCAGCCTCCTTCTGCGCGATAACTGTCTCGCAGAAGGAGACCACCGCGTCCCAGGACTCCTCACCGCCGACCATAGCATGGACCACGGCCGGCAGCGAGAGGTCACCGCCTACAACAGAGATGAGGGCACGGCGCGGCTCCTCCCAAGCTGCACACTCTGCAAGCGTATGCCGCGCCGTGTCCTCCCGACAGTCGACGCAGTGGTGGCATCGAGCGTCCGGCTCCCTGCCTATGCGACACAAGAACCTCCCGAAGCAGCCATGCCCCGAGAGGACCTGCGTCGCACGGAACGACAGGGAGCCGTGCCTTCTCCCGAGCCAGAGGTCGAGCACTGGCCGGATGGCCTCGACGGTGATGAGGCCGGCGGTAGGGCTCGAAAGCCTGTCCCGCCATTCCGCCACCAGGACCTCGCGCAGCTGCGACCGACGCAACTCCAGGTGTCGTTGCGTCAGTCGCTCGCCACGCGCCCGCGCGTCCTCGCGCCACCTGTGTAGTGACGCGAGCACTTTCGCCTCCAGGTCCCACGGCGGAGATCCGGCTAGTGCGCAAGCCGCCTCGTAGGAGATCGTGCGATATCCCCTGATGACTCTGACGGCCATCACCCTCTGCGGCCTCCGCAGAACAGTGATGGTGCTGGCCGTCAGGTCAGCCGCCCAGATCGGGGCCCCATAAAGGGCCATCGATCGCACGATCCCCACGTACAACCGCCTACAGGCGGTGCTCGGGTCCCCCAGGGCCGGCATCGAACCTAACCTAACCATTTTTTTAAGGGAACTAATTTTTTGAGCTGTTGTTCAAATATTCGAGATGTTATTATGATCAGTTGGAAAACATATTGAGCAGTTATTTAATTTAATGGCGGTTGATTATTTTTAGAATTGACATTGTATGATAAAATAACCGACTAATTGATTTTTTATTACAGTCCATGTTTTACTGTCGCAATAATTAATCCACAACAGCTCAAAAAATTTGTTCCCTTTTTTATGGTAAATGTTCAAATGTCTTCTCCCACTTTTTGCGGAGCGGAAGGGAGGGTCAGACTCTTACGGACTAAAACCCATCCGTGTTCCTTCAAATGCCCTTTGCGATACATTGCCACAGTAACTCTTTCGAACAACTCCACAAGAAAACTAATCACCATACCCTGCACCCTAGTCTAATGAGATGTTAAACTTCAAGATGCAAACAAACCCATAGCTATTATTCCATAAAAGTAGCACAGTATTATACAAAACTCGTGCGGTAAACAGAAATCTCAGCACATTCCGTATTAAGTTTCAACTGCTCGCATTTCGCATGTTAGTAGTACACACGACAGACATCAAACTATACAAGCCCAGCAAAACCAGACCTAGCATTGCATTGGCTACCCGTACAATACAAGGTCAGGTTGTACTGGAGATGAGTAACTTGTTATGTTGTCGTATGTACTCCGCGGAGAACTGGGCGTGTTCATGCATTTTTAATGCGAATTTATTATCGGTACCGCTGCGTTCACATCGATTTGTGTCTTCAATATCTTAGAGAGCTATAAAGTTTTTATGGGATGCCAAAAATATGCTTTTAAAAGACTGCCTAAATTGTTAATGGAGTGTTGATGACTCCCCCGAGTACCTAATAGGGCTATAACCCTACATACCATAATATACGGGATATCCAAAGAATAATTTGTTCAAAGCAACTGCCGCTAGTTTTTTAAAGTCACTTGACATTTATATGTCAAGTGACTTTATATGACATTTATATGTCAAGAGAATGGTTTATAATTACATAATATTACATAGATGCGTAAGATATAATAACCACGGGTTATAAGGCACGTATGAAATGTGTTGCTGGAAAAGGATGCCCGGAGTATAATAGACCGAGTTCTGCAAAAATGCATCCATACTCGAAGAATAGAGTAGGCAGGATAGTGACTCTATCGAACGCCTTGTCGTGCAAGGCAGAGTCGAAGGCACCAGGCCGCGCGGTAGTACACCCGTGCGATGGACTGACCAAATCAAGTCTGCTGTGGGCGGCCCATTGCCTGAGTGTACTAGGATGACCGCTAACGAGCAAAGATGGCGAGAAATTGTGAAGAAAACCCGGAACACTACATAACGAACACGACCGCTCTGGCGTTACGACTGAGCTTGCATAACCTACGAAAACGTATTTCCGAACCACGACAATATGAGAAACAGTTTTGTTAACTATCTACAAGACATTTGAGTAGAATATCCTGCGGCTTCGCTCGCTTTAAAGTAGCCTATATTTTTCATATGTATCTCAGTACCAAAATTAATTAGAATCGGTTTGGTGATAATGGCGTAAAAGAGTAACAAACAAACAATTTTAACGCTTTTGCATTTATTATATTAGTTAGAAAGTTAGAATTGTACACCAAAATAGTTACACAGTTTGTACAAGATAATGATGTAACTATCAAAACAGAACACTGTTGAAACAACACAAAAGTTATCATCGAAGGGATCATTTATTTATTTATTTATTTATTTAAACTTTATGTACAATAGTGGTACATGGGCGGACTTAATGCATCAAGGCATTCTCTACCAGTCAACCTTTGGGTTATAAAGACTATATTGTGGTAGGTGTACAATAAATAAAAATAAGATTCAAAATTGAATTTTAACAATTCGGAAAGAATGTACAGATAATATATATAATACTAATAAAATACATATATATGCTAAAATAATAAACTAATAAATATGATATATAATAATCATACCGATTAAGAGAATTCATAGTAATCATGACGAAGAACAACTAAGAATGACAAGCTTTTAAGTAGTGTTTTCGGATTTTACGCTTAAAGGAAAATTTTGACTCCGCCTTCTTGATGTCAAGGGGTAGCATATTCCAGAGTTTAATTGTAGAAATAGCGTAGGAATTAGACAAAAACCCGGTGCGGTGAGAAGGGATATGAAGAAGTAAGTTTTTAGATGATGAGAATCATTAATAAACATTGTTAAATTGAGCTTCGTAAGGTTCCGCTGCAAAAAAAGTGAGAGCAAGTTACATCCAACACCTGTAAGGTCGGCTTCACACTGCGTTTCAATTTAGAAGCCAATGAAAACAAACTGCAGTGCCTTGCTACCCTATTATACGGACCGACAGACTATTACCATACACAACGCGTAACAGAATAAACGCAATACCTGAGAAGAGATGTTTGTACTCATTATGAACAACTTTTAGTATGGGGCTAACACTTTTTTTTTTAGGGATGAGAAATCATCAAATGACTTCTTCCGCTGTGGGTGGAGCGGGAGGGCATGCGCTCTCTAAATTTCACGTGGTAAATACCTTGCATTTTGAATTTTCGTCAATCGCTGTCGTTGATAGTCTCTTCAGGGATTCAATCAATTCCTGTGGGCCCCTGATTCGCTATGACACTTGAGGAAAACACGTGTAACGTAATTGCTTTACAGGTAAATTAATTTACTTGAATTTCTCTCGGTGAGGTACGCGTAATATCGCCTTCATTTTGTGAGCTACGTTTCTCGTACATACATATGTATGTGCGGTACTATAATACCTACGAGAAAGATAACGGAGGTCATTTTAGCGGAAGGGGAGGAAGATGTACAAAGCTTGACCTTTGCGGAAGTAGAGGTTAGGTAAAGGAGGCCAAGGTGGCTATTTTGAAATGATAACTTCTTATGGGAGAGTAACCCGCTTCGTAACGTAACACGTTACGGCGCCAGTCTTTCTGGCTTCCCATTCTCTCACGCATAGGGCAGCGGTAGGCAGGCTCTTCCTCTTTCATTCTAACCCACAGCGCTAGTCGTATTTCAAATATTTTTAAATAGTTCAACTTAGATTAGTTTAAGTTGTCACTTCTGTCGGGCGTCCTGAGACTCACACGTTTGTTTTTAATGGCAGTAATGGTTGGTTGCAATGAATTATGGAAGGAAACCATATTTTTTTCATTTTTTTTTTTTTACTTTTTACGCTATTTCTTAGTGGTCCATTAAACTAACTTGATTTTGTCATTTTGATAGCTCTTTTCTTTGACGTTGATGACGTGACAGATCTAGAAGGCAGCCCTTAGTTCCCATAAATGTTTACCATAACAAGTGGAAGTTTTAGTGGAGCTCAAGAAGAGGTAGGTAAGACATGTGGTGTAGTGAAACGATGGTTGGTTAGAATATTCAAAATGCCCAATTTAAATTACTTTTTTATAAAAATATATTTTACGATGGTATAAAAGGTGTTCTTGTCCAAATCTGGAAACTTTATTTTTATAAGCCGCTTATTTGGAGCTGATTTCCTTTATTACAACTCCGCTAAATCCATGCGGATACAACAATGCGTGGGCAAAGTTCTGTTACAATTCTACTACTTACAGTCTCAAGTCTCATTTTCTAAGAAACGATGCCAACGAAAATAGATTCAAGTTACTTCCTTCAAGCTCAACACGTCCCTGCGGCAATTGAGCAGATAAGCTCCAAAAAGTCGACAAATACTAAAAATAAACAATTCTTATATTAACAAAAACGATCAGCCCGGAATAATCTCCACGTAATATAAAACAACAAATGTTTAAGCTCCAAGAAAATTACAAGAAAATCTCTTTCCCAATCATTGTTTGTGTTTGTTGCCAAGACATTTATCTTATCCGCGATATCGGGGCACAATGGCTCCGTTTTAAGTCATTTATAACTAAAACGTTCACCCTGTACGTAAATAAAGCTCAGCTACCCTCAATTTTATATAAAAGGCCATAACTAGCAAGGACACGCCATTGTACAAAGATACAGAAATGAAAAGATCTTTAAAAATGGTGGCCTTATTATAAAAGACGTTTTTCATGAATTTGTGTCCAAAGTTCTTTAATATTTTAGACCTCTGTAGTATAATTTTCATAACCATGGCTTTTTGCGTTTGGTTAGGGAAAACGTTAAATCTATCTGCGTTTTGGGGTAAAATATAGAATACTATTAATAATTTTGGTTTGGTTTTGCAATTCATTTGTAAACATAAATGTATTTGCATGTCGGGTTAAAAATAGAATAATTTTGCCCTTTTCATTTGGGGTCGGCGAAATGTATCTGCTTCTTGAATACTGCTTCATCGATCGCCAGTTCAGTAGTCATCACCAGTCAACCAATCAGTTACCATATCATCTTCCGTACAATCCATCCATCTTTAATCATGTCTTCTTTTACACTTCTAGTCACATACACAAACATTGGGTGAATTCACAAGGATTGTGTTGTTTATAAATTACAATGAGCGCGTTTTATTGTAATGAGGAATAAAAAACCTTTCTATACTAATATTATAAAGAGGTAAAGTTTGTATGTAGGGGGTAATCTCTGGATCTACTGAACCGATTTTAAAAATTCTTTTACCAATAGTAAGCTACATTATTTGTGAGTGTCATAGGCTATATACGGGAAAATACGGGATATGTGCGTACGAAGTCGCGGGCGAATTGCTAGTAATTAATATAGAGTAAGGTTCGTGTAATTCCAAGCAAAATCCCTGCAAATTTTTCGACACCTTTTGAAATTTCGGTCAAAACAGAAGCACAATATATTCGTAATATTGTCAAGAACGTTACCCAACAGTGGTGCAACGCACGAAGGAACTCATTCGAGTTCCCCTCAAGAGCTGAAGCCTAAGACGATGTTCTATAGGCAGAGCAAACGCGGCGTCACAAAGCGTGGACTATAGACGATGGTACCGGGACAGGGAAGCCCGCAAGCCTATCTGTAGCGCTTGTAAAACCAGTGTTATGCATGTAGGGGGTAGGGTTGTCTCACCGGCCAGGGTTGCCAAATTGTTCGACAGAGTTACAGCGGCCCTGGAATGCAAAGGTCATTTGGAGGAACACAGGTGGGTTTTAGTCCTGCCAGGGTTGCGGAATTTGTTGGAAAGAGTCACCGCGGCCCTGGAACGCAAAGGGCCTTAGAAGGAACACGGATGGGTTTTTGTCAGTAAGAGTCTGACCCTTCCACTCCACCCAGAGCGGAATAAACCATTCGATGATTTCCCATCTTTAAAAAAAAGGTGGGTTTTAGTCAGTAAGAGTCTGAAACTTCCTTTCACTCTGCCCACAATGGGAGGAGTCACTTAATGACTTACCATACAAAAAAAAACAAAAGGGTTATGTCACAATAGAATTAAGATGTTGTTTAATTCAATGGCGGACCTACATGCCTCACGTATTCTCTTTAAGTCAAGCAACAGTGGTGAAGAGATAACATGACATGTGCTTTGTTTCTAAACCACAATAAGTTAATTTAAATAAATAATGTGTGTTTTCGGAAATGTTGAATAATGCATTGAACAATTATTATCTAGGCTCAACCACTCCATCATACAGCTAAATCAATACAGTTAAGTCAAGAGTTTGCTCATCTTGAAACCAAAAAAAAACATCATCATAATTCGGTCATCATAATACAAAAACAACATAAAACCGGAATCACGATTAATTGAGCCTACTAAAGCAACAATAACAGCCTTCAACTTGAGCTTACGTAAGTGGCAGATGATACTCCATTTCTCCCCTAAAACAATATGGAATCAAAGAAAATGAATAGAAATTAAGAAAAGGGGATGACCGAAATGGTAATGGCGTTAACGAAATTAAAATCGCCATTTACGGAGCACATTTAACGCTAAGGAATTAAAACAGATCAGAGAAATTGTCTTGATGGGAAGATTTCGGGTTCTGATTGCGCAATGATTTAATTGATCGATGTAATTAAGGTTTTGTAGCTGAGGAAGTTAATTTGAGGTTATTTATTGTTTTAATGCTACGACTTTTTAGAGTACTAACCGAGATAATGGTGTATTTGGCTGCCTCATTAGCGTAGTGGTCTCAGCCCATAGCTTGAATGTATACCCGATTGATGGTAATAGATTCACCCGTTATAACACGGATTTTAAACAATCATAACCGGCGCTTCAGTGTGCTGTAGATAGGGACACCACTGCCTAACCCTTCGGTCAATACGGTAGCAATTTTGTGAAACTATCATC
The DNA here is from genome assembly GCA_905163435.1 of Mamestra brassicae. Lineage (NCBI taxonomy): Eukaryota > Metazoa > Arthropoda > Insecta > Lepidoptera > Noctuidae > Mamestra > Mamestra brassicae. The sequence continues at coordinate 17,735,732 of LR990997.1, read as the reverse complement.
TTTCAAACCGAAACAGGGAGATTTACAGCAGCAGAATACCCCGGACTACCCCCTTTTTAGGTTATTTCAGTCCAACCAAATATTGTCCGGTAGATATGAGTGTTAGCGATAAGACCGCATAGGATCCTTTTTTTAAGGATAGGATATCATCAAATGACTCCTTCCTCTGGGCGGAGTGGAAGGGAGTGCCAGACTCTTACTGACTAAAAAACCCATCCGTGTTCCTTTTAAAGCCCTTGGCGATCCAGGGCTGCGGTGACTCTTTCGAACAAATACCGCATATTGTAACCTTACAATTAAGTTTTTTAAGAGAGTTGTGTAACTAGTTCTGGTGCATAATAAAGTATATTATACTTTCTATTTATCTAATAAAATTGTTCTATAGCTGTTCCAATAAAGTGGCAACCCTACAGTAGGGTCAGTGCATGTTTCACGTGGCCGGGGCAGCCTATTAATTCAGTTTACATTGCAACTAGCTGCGGAGGTGAGCTACCCTTAAATTATTTATAAGCTGTGTACACCACTGTGATGCATAGACTATGCCTTGTCTATGTCATATCCACACTTTATGGTAATCTCGCAAAAATATCCACAGGAATATTTATGAGGCGATTTTCTAGACAGCCAGAGAAATGTGCTCTGGCGGGATTTAGATTGTGCACTTAATTTTTGTGACTATAAGTTTGAGCGCAGTTTTTATATTTATTTGACGTTTTAGATTTTGTTTGGCAGTTAAGCGAAGTGAACACGATTGTTTGTCAAATTAGCTACGAACAGCTGGTCGATTCTGTAAACATATCGAAGTGAAGGTCTCGTCTGTCAATCCATACAATCAAGATGTCCGTGATCACGAAGTGAGCTGTCAATCCATCTTGATTATAAGGATTGACAGCTCACCTTCACCCACACAAGCCTTCACTTCGACATGTTTACAGAATCGACCGGCAGCAGCTGAAACGTCATGTTTGCCTTTCAAACATGACGTTTCAGCTACTGTTGGTAGCTAATTTGACAGTTGGTTAATAGTAGATACGTTATTGAAACCGGCCGTAAGTGTTATTAGTTACATTTATCATCAGTCTTGCCAAGAAGTCCCGTGTTACACAGTTACTGGGTTGTTAAGGTCTGGTAGGCAGTTCTCCTCATAAAATATTGGTATTCAGCTGAATCTAGTTTGACTGGAAGCCGACCCGAAGGTTCTGAAAAAGCTAGGCATAACATCATGAAGGATACTTTTACTTCATCAACTTAAACTGATATTAACCTAAACTATCAACCGCCAATCTCCAAACCACACGTTACGTTTACGTTTCGATAGATCTTCCCATTACCCACTATAAAGGGCCTCTGGCGCGTCCCTAAGCTTTCATTACGACATAATCCTAGATTAATCACCAGCTCTATGGGATATACATAAAAATTATTTTATATACGTAATGGAATGGTTAGGGAGATAAAGTGGAAATTTGATGGCGGGGTGGGGTAACGAACTGTGACGTCAGACGTTTGACTCCATTCTTTATTACCAGGATATAAGAAGATTGAGGACGTAGATGCGATATCATAAAGTACATTGGATGGGCAAGCTAATTGGATAGAGTTGGCCTGGATTCTGGCTGAAAAAATATGTAAGGAAGAAATGTTTTATTTTTCTGTGTGAGCTTCTTTTTGTGTTTTGTGTTTATTTTTGTTGGTTGCTCTATGGTTTTATTGCCGATATCACACTTAATAAACACAATATATTATTATTATCTGTGTTGTTCTCCACGCAAAGGAAGAAACTTTTAACCGCACTCTTACTCTTTACATCTCCGCCTACATACATCTTTAAGTCAAGTATTTAAAGTAATCATGTTTTTTTTTAAATTCCTTATCTTACACATATATAAATAAATAAACTAAACTAAACTTACAACAAACTAAAATATAGCATCAAAAATTCGTCCTCAACGCTGTCAGCTGGTAATGTGCTCAAGAGACTGGCGGCATTGCCACGTTGAATGGCCATACTTAGCCTCTGGCCAAAGTAAAAGCCAGCTCTTGGGTCTTTGAAAATGCTGTGAGCACAAAGACCCCACGGCCCGAGGGTTTCAACCCCAAACGGCTCGAAAATATAGTTACCAATAAGGTTACCATATTTACGCCGCTTGAGGTTTTCCGCAGCCGCAGCAGCAGCTCCAGCACAACACGATGAACTAGAAAGATGGGATGGCGCAAGAGTATCAACACAGGTTGCGTCCCACACTAAAGGCCTACCCATCTTCCACGGAAACAAAGACATGCCGTCCGGTCTTTTGCGATCGTCACGTACCAAGCCATTTATGTTTAGATTTTTTAATTAAATTCAAAAGACATGTTATCAAATTCTAAAGATTTTAATTTCAAATGCTCCGTGCTCCTCCACCATCCCTACATTTCTAACATCCCACATCAGCTTACCGAGATGACTTTTTCTTTAAGAAATGCGGTCGTCCCTCTTTGCCTAAGTGACCATGTAATGTTACTCCGCTACCCCTCTGCTACCCTGGTACAAACGGCGCCGTCTACCCAAGTTTTTCCTCAAAAAATTCATTAACACGGCGTACTAGCATTTTAAGTCCTTTTGAATGAAAACTTCTGTTTTTTTCCTCATCCCCATTTGAAAGATAAAAGATTGTTCCGTTGGTAATTATTTTAGAAGATCTTTTGCTTTTGTCTTGGGGTATTTTTGCTGTTTTACGTTTATTGTCTTAAAATTGTGAAGATCTATTTACGGCTCCCAGTGTCCCTAACTATCGCGCGACGCGACTTGATATTTCGAATTTCACCATTACAAGTTTTCATAAAAAATCTTCTACAAAATAGAAGTTTAGATAAAAAAATTGGCTCGAGGACTCTGTTCAGGCCTGAATAGTCAAACTGATTTTTATGAATTTTGGAGCAGCGATAGATGCCGGGACCTTGGAGACGATCGCAAGTTAAAGCGAATATACGGCTAAAATACGATTTGTTTTTAGCACAGATGCTATCACTTTTGAATGGCAAGATATTTTTAGATATTATCGACACATAAAACTTCTTACTAACTCTTTATTCTTACAACGTAGTCTTTATATATACAAACCGCATTACCAAGGCTTCAGACATTTCAAGCAGTTGCTCTTCATAATTTAACTTTACGAAACCTATCAACTCATATGAACAGCCAACAAGCTGTCAAAACGATTGCGTCACATCTCAGTTTAAAGACCACACTTTGCTGTGAGCCTAGTACCTCCACTGTGTTGGCAGAAGTCCAGAAAGGATATCTACTGCACACTCGTGGTGTGGTAATAGAGAATTGCATCCCATAAAGTAACGCTACAAGTCCCAAATTCAATCTCTTTTAAAACGCAGAGGTGTTTCTCGTTGGCTACGAAACACGGTTATTTCTTCTGACCTGTTAGATTTACCAAAATTCGAACCATGTGTGGTTGCTACATCGTCGAGTTTGATCGTCCTCACTGGAGGGGTTTCTAATAGAAGTTATCTAGTTTAGGGTCTTCCAATCTGGACGCTTGCAGCTGATGACCATTATTTTTCATGGAGCGACTACCTCTCTGACCTCCACAACCCAGTTACTGGGTAGCGGTATATATGTTGCAGACAACTAGCTTAATCAGCCGTTTCATTAAAAGCCTAGCTTTTTCATTTAACTGCGCCGTTTAATCAGCGACATAAGTGACATGGGCAAGTCATTAAACAATATTCAAACAAAGATGTCACATAGGTTAAAGAAAAGGCTAAAGATTAAACTATTTGACTGCAACATACATATATACCCCTTGGGATTCTATTAGACTGGTAACCGAAATTTCTGGTTTCTGACTACATACAGGATTTCAGGATTCTATAAAAATGATGAAGTGAAAGGCTTTGGTGTAGTGATCACGAGGTGAGCTGTCAATCCATATAATCAAGATGCCACGTGATCAGGAAGTCAGCTGTCATTCCATCTTGATTATATGGGTTGACAGCTCACCTCGTGATCACTTCACCCAAGCCTTCCCTTCGACATGATTACAGAATCGACCGGCTAAAGTGCGTCGTCATATTTAAGAGTGGCATTTAAGCCACCAGCTGCATTACACTGCACGAAAAGTGATGTGTAGTAGTCGTTTTAGAGGTCGGATTTTATGAAAAAAAAAAACATTATTGTTTATTTTGATATTGTTTCTTTACTGTATAGCAGTTACAGTAAAGAAACAATACCCTTTAATATGTACCTATATATACTACTAGTATCTGCTACAGACTGATATTTTGCTATTATGAAATGTTTTTCTGCAATATTACTCTTCTCTTTTACTATTTATGTATGTGTTTGTTGATGTTGTGTTGTGTCTGTGCCAAATAAATGTGTTTTATTCTATTCTATGCCACCTTCAAATATCTACGAATGAAAGCCGGGTGTACTAGGAGTACATGAATCGATGAAAACAAAAAAATCCGCTTGTTCGATCGCCAAATCTGGCGGATCGGATTTGTCTGTTCAATTTTATCTTTTGGAGATCACCTGACCATGTTTTGAGTAAACTGATATTCAAAATATACGTATCCAAGCTAGACAAAGAGCTGCCCAATAGTTTATATGACAGGATAAGTCGCAATATTGTGTCATTCTCTTCGCTTTGAACAATACCTCTAAAATTCGGATCTTGTCCTGTTATTGTATGAAGAGTTTTGCAATACCAACTTTTTTTTAGGATTGGAAATCATCAAATGAGTTCTTCCGATCTGGGTGGAGCGGAAGGGCTTGTCAGACTCTTACTGACTAAAAACTTATCCGTGTTCCTTCTAAAACCAGATATTGATTGAGCCTGGAGATATTGATTGGTAAGGTAACGTGTTGAGGGCAACAGCAGGGCGATTCTGTATACATATCACAGTGTAAACTTAGGTGAAGTGAACATGAAGTGAGCTGTCAATCCAAACAAGATGAAATGACAGTTTACTTCATGCACACTCCACCTAATTTTACACGGTGATGCGAGAGATTAGACCGGCAGATCATCTTCATCATCAGCGATTTTTCTTTGTTTTCTCACATAGTTCAAAGATGGAGCATGGTTATTGGCAATACATTAAGGGATAAATAGACACGCTGGGACAAATAAAATAAATACAATTTACTATATAGGTATAATATTATGTGTTACGGTTGACTACTTGACTAAAACGCTCTCAATGACTTGCGACAACGCTTATTCATTGATTATATTCATGAAATTGTTGACGCTTGAATTGTTAGTTCTATGGATTAAAATCAATAGCGTTATTGCACTACAACCAGCCTTAAAGTTGTTTTTGAAAAACTAAAAAATAACCGTATATTAGAAACCAACAGAATTTATTTCACAATTCATCTCATTATTTATTGAAAATCTGATCCTGAATCTTCTGTATGGTTGTGAATTCTGTATGGTATTGGACGTAAAAGAATAGCACCATCCCATCACTTCCCGTGGGTGTCATAAGAAGGGACTTACCACAGAATGGGCAGCAGCATTCTCTGTGCATTGCAACAGCTACACTGCGATCGCCAACCCGCCTGCCAAGCGTGGCAATTATGGCAAATCCCCCCTTTGGAGGAGGCCTATGTCCAGCAGTGGACGTCTTTCGGCTAATATGATGATGATATTTTGAGGTTAAATCAGGTTCAGATTTCGTTACGACGAAATCTAAACTATTCAACGTAGAACCAGTATCCCTATAGCAAGTTTTAAAAAGACCTCATCTTCCTACACTTCTAAATAAAAAATAAAGGGGAAACTTTCAATATTTGCAAAAATATAAACATTAAGATTAAACCCAAACCTTGGGTCGTAGGGTCGACTGGGACATACATACCTACCGCAAGAAAATTGACCATCCCTTTTTTATTATTTCTGACATAAAGAAGAGAGGTAAATCCTCACTTCGGATAAAGCAGCCATGAGCCCTTCCCGACTGAAATACAAACTCGATTTGAAATTGATACTGTAGGTAGGTGTCTTATTTAGAAAAACAACGAATGATCGAATAAAGGTTCCGTTTATTACTCTTGAGGTACCGAACCCTAAAAGTCTAACATTAGTACAAGAAGTGCGAATGCAAAAAGGTAAAGCTAAAATGTCAATGTCTTTTTTTAAGTGTAAAAGGTACTTTTTATCGAAAACATATTGTTTTATTATCCTTTCACATAAAAAAGATTGTTAATAAATTACCGAGTTATGAGGTAACAAACATACAAAAAAAAATATAACCGACTTGAGAATCTCTTATGAAGTTTCTCCAAACACTGAAGCTCGACGAGTCCCGGATAGGTGACTTCAACTGACTTGGATCCCGCAACTAAATTAATCAGAACCTATTTACCAAATAGTGGAAGAACTGAACTCCAAGATACGTCTATTACTGGTTTAAGCCTTGTCAAGCACCACAGATTAAAAATGTACACTAAAATGAATGGGTCGCGATTTTACCCATGTCTCTCTCCTCTTCCTCTCCCTTTGAAAGTCACATTGTCAAATTGTACCAAACAGACATAATAAATATGTCTTTGTTCTATGCTTAAAATGTAAAAAGGAGTCATCTCCATGAACATAAGAATAATTAAAGAAAAAAGAACATAATTTAAAATAAAATAAGCTAGTGAAAAATTAAAGCCGGCAGAATATTCGAGAGATTACTTCGTCAGCTCACTTTGCTTTACGTTTCGTCAAAGGAAAAGCGTTCATGAAAATTGTAAAATGTATGCAAAGTTAATACTTAAAACTCGTAATGCAATCAGCGTATTGTAGTACCTGGGAATTTGTGATAAGAATTTTCAATCAGAATATTTCATTTAGATATCGTCGGCCTAATTAAATAACCTGCTTAGTCCATTTCTAGGGTTCTGTAATCAGCAAGGAACCCATATAGTTTCGCCATGTCCGTCCGTCCGTCTGTCCGCGGTTTAGCTAAGAAACGTTTAGCACTAGAAAGTTGGAATTTGGTGTGAATATACATTTTAATCACGCCGACAAGGTGGTGAAATAAAATATTTAAAAAAAAAGTTTTTTCATCGACTATCCCATGGTGTGTGATGTCGTTTAAAAATATTGCGGGTGTACGAAAATCATTTTTCCATCCAAGGATCCGTTTGCGAAATATAAAGCTTTTAAAGTGCTAATTTTTGTTAGAGTCAAGTGAACCAGCGTCTGCCAGCTGAACGGTTGTTTTTGGAGACGTGAAAAAATACATGATAGTAGCATTTAATCATAACGAATTTAAAAGGAAAACTATCACACCTTAGTAGGCTTTACAAGTCAACAAGTAATAGTCGACTGTTACTCGTTCCTGTACTTGGAGAAGCAAAATTTCGTATAAATTCCTATGTAGGCCCGGTTTGAGACGTTTTTAACCGTTAAACCGTAAACTCAATTAATATATTTATAGAATCAAACAAAATGCGCCATTATTAGCCGGCCTGTGTATGAATTGTAACGTGGCCCGACACGCACTTGACCGTTTTTTTTACAATTTTGTTCTTTATATCGGTCAAAAAGTACAGACGATTACGTTCCTTATGGTAAAGTTATAACGACAATATTATTATTTTTATTAATTCAATTTTAAATCTTATTTTTTTTTTTTTTTTTTTTAATATGGTTTTGCTCTTGACTCTAGTCTAGGTCATAGATGACAGAGACAAAGTCGACGATGGAGCGAGCTTACCCAGAAGAAGCCAGTTCACTCTAATTTTGAAGAGATTAGGGTTGTATGCGTTCGGAAACACAGACGCAGGCAGGGAGTTCCACTCCTTTGCTGTGCGCATTATAAAAGACGTTTGGAAACGTTTAGTGCGAATTGGTGGAATAGCAACAAGGTAGGGATGGTAACTTGCAGTGCGTCTAGATGTCCGATACATTGTACATTTACCACAGTATAGTCTTTATAACCCAAAGGTTGACTGGTAGAGAATGCCTTGATGCATTAAGTCCGCCCATGTACCACTATTGTACATAAAGTTTAAATAAATAAATTTTTGTTTTTATTATTAATTTATTTCGGACAACAATGATCCATATTTTTATTAGTAAAAACTTACACACTATGTTAGTACCCTAAATTAGGTGCCAATACACAATTAGTCCAATAAAATAAAAATAAAATAAAAAAATAGAAATTTTAACACGTTAGAAATGCCATGACCGAAAACCTGCGTCCTGAACAATAGATTATCTACACTTTGAAAAACTTTTGCTGTGCTGAGTAAAGAGATTTTCATAATTTTAAGTTTCTCATCCTTCTGTAAATTCTGCAAGTGTAACAGGACTTAGCAGGTTAACGCTCGCGCGAGGATCGATTCCTCAGTCGAAAAAATATTATAGGGCTCTATAAAAAGTCAATTCTATCGGCGATAAGACAACGATTGTCAAGAAATTGGAAATTTATCATGGGATTGTGGACAGTGCAGTTTCCGAGCAACCGTGCGTGTAAAATTAATTCGAGGAATTTGAATGTTGTTGCCAAGGAAATAGAATCCAAATCGCAAGAGCGGGCACAAGAAAACATTCTCGATTATATAAAAGAATACATAAACTAACGCCCATTTACCCCCTGACTAAAAAAGAAGCTAAGATCAAGCTTACAGATTGGTTGCAGAAGTTAACGTATGACGAAACAGAGAATCTTATTACCATTGTATCTTAATAAAACTAATACTATGTTAAAGTTAAGGCATGTTTGGTCAGTTTATATTTTTGTAACTATAAGTACTTGCACGACAGTTACTACCAGTAGTATGTCATTCCACCTAGAGGACCATTAGCTCCTAAAACACAGGCTTGTGGCCTAGTCTAGGAGGCATCAGTTCGCCCTTTAATGTGTCTCTATTGTACAGTATTTCCCTAACCTTTGTGTACTTATGTCTGTCTCTGTGTACAAATAAACCTTTTTTTATTTATTATTATTATTATTTATTAAAGTGAAACTTTTATTACATCGTCTCAAATATTTTGGTCTGTGTATCGCATGTCGCGTGACGGTCGGCCGCGGAGTAGGGATAAAGTGAAAGGCGCTCGTCAGAACAGCCGAGGCCAATATGGCGGCGTCTATAGTTCCATCAGCTGACCGTGTAGTGTATAGACTATTACTCATTTGTGCCAGTGCTCCACGCTAATTTGTTTGTTTTTGTCAGTATTTTTTTATACCCTTAATGGAATATTATTCCGAATTTTTTTGTTAAATATCTATAATGTGAAAAAAAGTTTCACTTTTTCATAAAACCACACAATCTTTTTTTTTTTATTCGCGTCGCGTCTAACCAAAGCTTTACGTTTTGAGTTTTCGACTATCGCTATTGCTGATCGAAGGTCACTCTGTCCTAAAGTTTCTTGAGTTTATTTTTTTAAGAAATTGCTTCTCTTACCTCTATTTTACCTCTGACGGCAACCCTATGGCTAAGAGAATAAAGGTCACTGTAATGCAACCTCAGATGTAAAATATGAATGGAGTGTAGGATACGTGCGCGGTTGGCTTTACGGATAAAGGAAACATAAGGACACTGGTAACCTCCTCCTTTAAGTAGGTAACAAGTAATTTTTCAACACATTCACATCATCCCTTGCATGTATCCTTAATAAATCACTATATTTTTGTTTTTGTAAATCAAGTTATGATTTAATCAATATTGCAATATTATTATGTATGAGATTTTTATTTGAATATATGCGAATCAGATCGTGTCCAGTACAACAATAATAATGTAAAACTGTTTAGGCACCATTCTTCCACAAATTATTTATAAAATTGTGTCTGTATACTATTTAACTACGTTCTCTGTTATTTATGGCAAGAAATAAATACAAATGTATTATTGTTAATTGTCAAGTACTCATAGCCATTTTCATATCAACATAACAAATTAATGCAGAAAATCAATTCACCAATTATGAACATTTGCATTTAAAATTTCATTTCATGATACCATGAACAAACAGTGAAAACAATTTACCGGTATTAAAAGCATAATTATCGTATACAGGTTGATTGTTTAGTGATACAACTAATGACTATATTAGGGTTCCGCACGTCCGTATAAAACGGAACCCTTGTTCCCCACAGACACTTGTGTGTCCGTCTATCCATCTGTCACAGACAATATTCCGAATCTACAAGACCGATTCTGTTGAAAGTATAGCACGGCAACGTGCCACTTTAGCGCACCACGTTGCCAACATTTTTTGTTTTTTAAGTGTTCTCTACCCGTCTGTGCGTGTTATATTGTGCGCCGCAACTTTGAAAAAAAAACCAAAATGGCGACGGTGGGCTATGCCAGCCCCCATAGAAAAAGTTCACATTATGAACATTCAAATAAAAGGGTTTATTGTGAGGCTTTGCAAGAAATTAGATGAAAAATGACCTTTATCTCCGAAACTAAAGAGCCCAAAAATTTGGAAAAAAAAGAGAACAGTTCTTCATCTATAGATTACGGGAAAACCTGTATGAAGTCTTGGTTTCATAGTAACATGTTACAAAAAGATAATTCATTCGAAACCCTTTGCACGTTCCCACTTGGCCGGTCTTTTTCTCTCTTTTTATCTCATAACTGTGGTGTATCGTCATCTCTTTCTAGCATCATGCAAATTGCTTTGAGATGCTATACCTATCGCTTAAGCTTCAGCCTATATGTATATTTGTATGATAATGTGCTGCAAACATAATGGAATATTATTATAATAATATCTAATTAGTAAACAGACATAACGGACGCTAATAATATCACATTTCACATTACGTTAAATATAATTACTAAGTACATTGTTGTATACATATACATATACTAGAAATTAACCATAACGTTAGCATTGATAGCTCAGGAAAATAGACGTATGGGTAAAGCCTTTAAGTTCCTTTATAAAAACCAATAATATCACCCTTATCATAACTTATTATTATCATTCTATCTATCTAACGAGTTCGCCTTTGCCCAGCAGTGGACATAAATGCCACCGCTGGGAAAAGTTTCCCCTCTCCCTTTTTGCACACACTTGCCTTGACAAATAAATATTTTAAAGAGTTATAATTGTTTTAAGTTAAGGATATTTGTTTATGGTGAAATTACTAAGTAAGATAAAAAGCTTCGCTATCTGTTGAACAAGTCATGGGCGCGAGAAAACCCGTCTTAAATAAATTTCCATTCTACTAAGCAAGACAACAAACAGGTCAGGAAATTGCTTCGAACAAAAAGGAACAAGATCCAAAGACACCATATAAAGCAAGCAAAATAATCACCGGACTAAGGGTGTTCCCCTTGTTTCAACCGTCCCCTAAAAAAATCGATTCGAATTGAAAACGTGACTACAGAACGCGAATTCGTCTCGAGTGTCCTTAGTGAACCGGGATCACAAACATAGAAATTGGACTGAGCGTTCCATATTTCAGGAATAAAGTGAATACGGGCAGAAAAGTATGAGATAGACAAAACGATCGTGTAGCCAGTAGCCAATACGCCGTGGTACAGGCTTGAATGAGTTCTACACATAGAGACGATGTGAAAAGAGACAGCTATCAAATCAATTGATTTGTTGTCTGTGTTCTTTGACGTCTCTTTATACTTTGTCTCTTTCTACAGACTAGTCAATTATTATGTGAGGGTATTGCAACGCCGAGGGAAACCTAGGAAGAAGTGGTGAGACGACCTTGACGCCTACCGCAGAGGCTTGTCGAGGTAGCTCAAGACAAGAATACACGAAAGGATTGGGAGGAGACCGCGGAACAGCTGGGACAATGTACACTAAGTAAAAATAAATTGCTCACGCTCAGTCCATAATTCTATATCTATGAATCGGGATCAATGAAAAACGTCGCCCGGGGAAATCTGTAATCGAATTTGTCGATTATGCCCGACCTCGGACGGATCCCGGTGTCTCCGGAATTTTCTCTTACAATCGTGGTCACCGATGGCAAGTACCTACGCTTAATTTTGAAGCCGAAACTAATAACGCAAATCATCCCAGCAAATGCTAAGATGGTAACCCTTTCGGTATGGGCACGCTCAGCACAATTCTAATAATAATAATAAATCTTTATTGATCATTTTCAAGTATTGCAGTACATATTGGGTACATAATTTATACATGGTAAAATTACAGATTTGCTACAATTGTATTGGGTACAATTTTGATCTCCTAACTAGGTTACTGTATAACCTGTATGAAGGAGTGTCAGTTCCGGTCCCCCATGGATTACAGGCATATGTATTTTACTATCTAAGTACATATGTATTTTGCATGCTGTGTCTATCGCATCATATTGTACGCTATGTTTTTATCATATTGCTTTTATTATTAGGACAAATGGTGTAACAATTGTGGATAGGCCAATCTATCTATCTATATATATAAAAATCAATTGCTGTTCGTTAGTCTCGCTAAAACTCGAGAACGGCTTAACCGATTTGGCTAATTCTTTTTTTTTTTTGTTAGCCAGAATACAGGGAAGGTTTTAAAACAAAAAAAAGGGAAGTATGTATGTAGGGTATAGGTATGTAGGGTAGGTATGAAGGGTAGGTATGTAGGGTAGGTATGTAGGGTAGGTATGTAGGGTAGGTATGTAGTGTAGGTATGTAGGGTAGGTATGTAGGGTAGGTATGTAGGGTAGGTATGTAGGGTAGGTATGTAGGGTAGGTATGTAGGGTAGGTATGTAGGGTAGATATGTAGGGTAGGTATGTAGGGTAGGTAGAGTAGGGTAGGTAACGATTGATGGTTGTTGGTGAAGTGAGCGAAGCCGCGGGCACAGCTTGTAAATAAATAAATAAGGCTTTGTATGTTGGTAAATACTACTGTTATGTAATGTAACATCGATTGTTGAGAAGCGCAGCAACCTCTTGGTTAGTACCTAAGTACATGTAAGCTAATTATGGTCATTAAGCAATTATGTGGGAGACGCCTACTTATGCGTGAGTAGGTGTATTTTGTATGTACGTCAATCATAGTAGTAAAGTACGAATGTTTTGTTATTGATCATGATCGACTCTATCTATCTATCTATTGGGGTATGGTTTCCGCACTTAGTCCTGATGATGGACCATTGTGCGTGGGCCATGGCGGCCGTCATTCCAACCAGCCAACCTCCCTCCAGAAGCACATCAGTCCTCCTAAAGAGTTCAGGGTGTCTGTGAGTGAATTCGGTGTCCCTATTGTTTGTCTACGTATAACAATATAACAATAATAACAATATAGATATGTAAACTGAATAATAATAAATAAATGAAATTCTATTATATTGGCAATAATAAATAAATAAATGACATTCTATTCTATTGATAATAATAAATTAAGGACATTATTTTCTTAAATAAATGACATTCTTTTCTACTGATAATAATAAACAAATGACACTAAATTCTTATAATAATAATAATAAATAAATAAAATACTTTTCTAATAATACCTGATTAAAAATGCTAATATCAATGCAGATAATTATTAATAATATGTATAAAATATTTAATAATAGATACAAGATGAACAGGAAATAATTACACAAACATTTTACAAGAAAAGTTAACAAAGCACTCTTCCTCTTAGGAGAGAGGAAGAGCGTTTTGTTAACTTTTCTTGATTAATTATTTTAAGTTTTGCTGTGCCCGACAGGGTCCATAATTGTTTCTATTTATTAATTCTACCACCTGTTTATGTGTACATTATGGATTGCAATAAACTATTTGAGATTTGAGCACGTGCGACACCGTTTCCTCCTCCTCCATGCATGCACAGAGGACTGTCTGTTATACCTATCGTGTGGAAATGCTTATTCAGTGAGCAGTGTCCGGTGATGGTCCCCGCCACCATTCGCAGGCTGCCCCTATCCAGTCGCAGAAGGCGCTTGGTAAGTTTACTGTTTAGGAGTGGTATAGTTTCCTTGGACTGTCTGCAGCCTGGTGCCGAGACCCACCAGCGAAAGGCCTTGCTGAGAAAGTGAATACTTTGTTTGATCTGTAGCTCAATTTATTTAGGTTTCTTGATACATCACGGAAGCCGGAAAAAACATTGTAATTTAAAAACAAGAACTGGTCAAGTGCAGTCGAACTCGCGTGCAAAGGATTCCGATTGAATCTCATTTTGGTAACATGTTACTTTAAACCATAGACTTATATAGGTAGGTATAATAAGTAAGTAAGGCAAAGATCTTTTATTTGTATTTTTTTTTTCAATGTATATTTATTATCGTTACACGTCCGTATTTGGGTCACGGAACATCATATGTGTGTGTACCTTTCAACTGAACCGGTTCAGTAGATTCGGAGAAAATGGGCTATGACAGATGGACAGACAGGCACCCATACAACCGAGTGATCCTTTCATATAGAGGTTCTGAACCCTAAAAACAACTAACTCACCATCTAAATCACTATTTTTCATCTACAACAATTAAAAATAGCAGCGTCCCTAAAACTTTCCTGAAATCAAACAACACAAATAGTTTCTGAAACTAGGACGTGAACTTTACCCGAGTTCACCTCAAAATTGCTGTTTAATGTTTTGTAAATAACTAAAAACCTGTCCTGCGACTAAAAGTTTGTCCTATACATTCAACTTAGTTTTAAAACTGTGACTTAACAAAAAGGTACAAAATAATGATAATGAAAAGAATTTTTCGTTTAAAATCATGTTCAACATCCGGACAGACTTTTCAGGGTGTGAATGCAAAATCCTTCAGATATCGGGTGTAAAATTCTACTTAGAATACATTGCGCGCTACTAAAGTCGTTTATTCCCAGCAATTATTTATTTTAATACAAAGTTACGGATAAGGAGATACTCAATTGAAACCTATACTTAGATAATTATTTAAATTTAGTAGCTAGACAGTTCAGAGATTTCTAGAAATTACTAGCGATGGCGGAAATTATCCCAAGGGAACATAATCTAAGGGGACATGACGGGAGCTAAGTTCACTCGCTCACTCTAGCTTCCGTCATACCATTTGAATCCAACCAATCCGTGTCGGGATGCCCGTATATGTTCCGTTACTTGGCTAGGCAAGACATTAAACTGCCCATACCATCATTTAACTGCCCATACCATCATATAACTGTCCATACCATCATTTAACTGCCCATACCATCATTTAACTGCCCATACCATCATTTAACTGCCCATACCGTCATTTAACTGTCCATACCATCATTTAACTGCCCATACCATCATTTAACTGCCCATACCATCATATAACTGTCCATACCATCATTTAACTGCCCATACCATCATTTAACTGTCCATACCATCATTTAACTGCCCATACCATCATTTATCTGCCCATACCATCATTTAACTGCCCATACCATCATTTAACTGCCCACACCATCATTTAACTGCCCATACCATCATTTAACCGCCCATACCATCTTTTGACTGCCACTTCCATAACTGGCCATTCATTTATTTCACTCTTTGAATAATTTTCGAGCCTGAATTGTATATAGGACGAAATAACCGCTAAATTTTCTTTTTATTACTGTTCATGTTTTACTGCTGTTGTAATTTACCAACCACTAGACAGTAAAATAACAGCCCATTTAATTTTTTCAACTGATCATAATAACATCCGTAATGTTTTAATAATAGTTGTAAAATATATTGCTCACTAGATGTCCCCCGCGGCTATATCTCAAGGGAACAAACTCCCGTGATAAAAAGTTCAGTCATCCATCCATCCATGAGTAACAAACATCCATCGATCCATTCGATACATTCGCATTTATAATGTAACTAAAAAGTAGTAAGATAAAGTGGGAAGGGTATTTCCTACCGGTAAAATTAACTTTAAATATATGACGGCGCTTCGACGTTTTGAGAGTGTCAAGAAACGTCAAGAATGACAGCAGACATTTTGACAAGCACGGGTTGACGTTTCTTCACTCTGACGCAACTCCAGGCTCTTTTGCACGCAGCCGTCAGATAGATCAGAATTCAGAATCCGTTTGCATCGCGTTCAAGCAAGACGTGTTCGTTGGAGCGTCACTGTATTTCGATTAATTAGAAAGTGCTGATTGTTATTCTGTTAATATTTTGTTAAAATAATAATCGTGCATCATTAATCATCTTTAACACGTGGTTTTAATTCTCCTCGCCCGCTTACCCACAATAGCTCGGCAACCGGAATGAACCCAGAATTGGCTGATGATGGCCATGTGCCGTTATATACTTAGGTAAACCAAAACATCAAAAGTACTAACAAAACTCAATCAATAGGAAGAGACTTACTAATGACCCTGAAAATTCAATCGAGATAACAAATCAAAGACCCGAAACTCAATAAGCAACACGAACATCAACCAAACACAAATACACGGAGTACGAAATCTAACGCCCGGACACTGAAATCAAATTATTTAACTACTGAACTTCTTATACCAATAAATGGGTCCAGTGGGTGCTATACAATATTGACACATAACTGAGACGTTTTAACGCTTAAAGAGACTGACACGCTTGCTCATCAGTAGCAGGCTTTTTTGTATACTATCAGCACATAAGCCCGACGGACTTGTACGAGTCATGTATCGTACAGGGCTTGCACGTATTCACAACATCAGCACTTTTCCATCGCTTTACTCAAATCATATTGTAAGCCAGTACTCGTTCAGCATTCATATTCAACTGTAGGTACTCAACACATACATGGCATTAGTTACCTGGTAGTGAAGTATAAACAGAATATTATTTGGCTATCAATGACTCATTCCTACCTATAACCCAAGTTGTGTGGGCCACACTCAGCAGCGCATACAGGACTATTCTGAACCACTGCATCTCCCGAGCGCCAGAATCAGTAGAGGCCACCACCAGAAAACTCGTCGAGTCAATGAAACCCGAAGTGTCCGCAACACAACCAATATTCGAATACTATATCTTGTATGCTATTTGAGAGAGAAATTCACTGCCGGTGTCTGTATTTCCTGATAGCTACAACCAGGGATCGCTTACCATAAGGTGAAATAAAGTTTTTCGGCGGACACCACAATTTAACTAAAATAATAATAATAATAAGTGTATTGTCACAGAGGAGCTCGTGATTAAATAAAAACAGCCGCACAGGTTGATTTTTAAGGTTAAGCAACGCTTGCCGAGGTTGGTCTGTGGATGGGTAACCATCTTAACATACCGAGACTCCTCCGTGCCTCGGAAAGCACGTTAAGCCGTTGGTCCCGGCTGTCATTTGTAGATCTTTGGCAGTCGTTACGGATAGTCAGAAGCCAGATAACCTGACACCAGTCTTGCCAAGGAGTACCGTGTTACCCAGTTAATGGGTTGTGGAGGTCTGGTAGGCAGCCGCTCCACGTAAAATACTGGTATTCAGCTGAATCCGGTTTGACTGGAAGCCGACCCCAATATAATTGAGAAAAGGCTAGGCAGATGATGATGAATAAGTGTATTGTCACAAAGAAACATATTAGTTTACACTGATTACCAAGATGCTTACTAACTACACTGTAGAAGTCTGTATACAGATATTGTGAGCCCTGCCTCTTAAACTAGGATACCCTGTATCTTAAGAGACAGTGTTCAGCTGTGAGGTTACTCAAAAATAGTTATGATACAACAGCTGCAACATCTATTTAGGTTTTCGCGCTGTAAATCCGAAGAGTATGCATGATTATTGCAAGCAAAGTGAACAATTGAAGAACATGATAATTTTGTGCATATGTAAAGGACTATGTAGATATTTAAGGATTGTAGCATGTGGTGTGCTATAGCTTCTGCCTGCCAGTATGAATTTATGAACCTGTTGCAGCCAACTGGGTTAATCAGCCGTTTCCATGGCTTCCTAGCATTTTCATTGAACGGCGCCGTTTAAAGGAGGCCTCAGTGACATCCCGTCTTTTAATTGAATAGCCATTGACTTAGATCAATATCTTTTAATAACTTGCCTAGCCAAGTAGCGGAACATAGGGCTCAGGGGGCTTAGGGCACCCTCTATACGGCTAGATTAGGTTCGAATGGTATGACTGGAGCTCCCGTCATGCCATTCACGTTAGGTTTCTTCAAACCCTGCAGACAAAAATAGGAGCCCCGCGCAGTGGTGCTCCGTCGTTGAGGTTAGAATGTTGAAATTTGTTGTTTGAATTTAGAATTCCCAAAATTAAATATTTCATTTAATTTTTTTTTCATATACTAGTTATATTTGTCACATGTTAACCCTATTCTATGAACGGCCTAAGCATCTTGCCAGCCCGTTCATTCAATGTTATATTAGACGCATTGGTTGGATGTCGTTTAGGCCGCTGATTAAATGCCTGATAAAGCCAGTTGGCTGCGACATATCTATGGATTTTGTCTCTGTAATTCAGTACCGTAAACGATCCATTCAAAGCTAACTTAATATCTAGTTTACATGTCTAACGAATAAATGTTTATTAAATGCTTGAAAACAGACAAGTTTCAATGAGTCAAAGGAATGTTAGCTAAAATTAGGTTCTAAAACAAAAAGGATCACTTTGTAAGGCAAGAGTGATGAGCACAAAGAGGACATGGGGAATAATGTGACTTGAAACATAGGGGAGGCTGGGTGTAGACGACTCCAACGCGTCTGACACAAGCTCATATTCACGCGTTTGACGGAAACAAGAACATGAAGAAAAGTTTAGCGAAAATGATTTCGATATTAAATTCTACATATACAAGGTGGAGACGACGACACGACAATAAATCAAAACGTTGGTAATACTAGTTAATTCGAATATGTTATCTTTTATTACAGATTTGATGTCACTAACTGCAACAGACTGCTTGGAATATGTCGCAGAATAGTGGTCACTATCCTTGACTAGTTTGAGATTTTTTGACGTTTTATGAAATTGGAAAGTTTATTTTTAATTTTGATGGCAGGATTTATAATAATTTCAAAATATTCCTATGAACGAGTATTGCCAGTTTGTGTGATTATTTGATTGAGATGTTTTTGTTTGATTTATTGTTTTTATTTATTGTCGTATCGATGTCTCCCAATGTATAATACTCATGAACATGTAATATTTTAAAGGTTCGCTTTATGGCTGGTAAAATATGATTTGGCTCCTAGGGTTAAAACAATATATATTCTAAAGGCTATAATAATAATAATAATTTATTTCATAAAATACAGATTGAGATATGTTTTATCTAAAGACAACTTAAATACACTTTGGTAGAAACACAATGCAATCCAAATCTAAGAATTGTAATCTGTTTACAATATGGGAAACACTGCCTCTCAAACTAGACTGTTGCTATGGAACACTACGGGCCAGTACTGGTAGTTATGAGCTTATGTCGAGATTGAATATCGAATGGTCGATGACTGGTGAATGTCTTGAGAAGCACAGGACCAGTCGTCGAGGCATTGCTTGGTGGAGTGCTAAATATAGCAGTGAACGTGTTTCAGCGAAATCATGATGAAGCCCTAGTCTTCACGGTTTACCGAAAAAAAGTATAAATGTGATTCGGAAGGACCTGTATTATAGCGCACTATGGGCTGAGGTAAGAATTCCATGGTAACAACTATCTCCAAAAAGCAAGCTATTCAAAACAAAACGAATTGCACTGGAAAGCTCACACGATACAACTGATGAATTAGGTCTGTACTCTACAAAGGCTGACGATATTTAGGCTGACGCGCCCGGCACCCTGCGACCCGTGTTCTGCGCCCTGGGTCCCGCGCTCTGGGCCCCGGGCCCCGGGCAACAGACCCGTACAAAGATAGATAAACAATGTGTTTTCACAGTAACGAAGTTGTATGTTGACTCATCACCTAAAAGCCTAGTAGTACGCTTCATTGATGCTGACGACACGATTACGATTCGTTTTATGAAGACAGTCAATAAAGGATCATATTTTTTACTATTCTAAATTATATCCCACTGCTGGGCAAGCAGACAAGGGGAGCCTCCTTTCTCCTTCCACATCTCTCCATCTAGTGCGATCTCTTTACGCTTACCTTGAATATTTTTTTTGCAGATGGGGGATCGATGGAGACTTTCCACATTCCATTTATAATAGTGCTACCAACATCCGTACCTACAAATTTTTCGCTGTATTCGAATTATTGTAACCTTACCCCAATTAAATGAGCTAACTTGACCGGACTACAAGCACCTTTTTTTTAAGGCTCGGAAATCATCAAATCACTTCTTCCGCTCTGGGTGGAGCGGAAGGGCGTGTCAGACTCTTACTGACTAAAACCCATCCGTGTTCCTTCTAAAGCCCTTTGCGTTCCAGGGCCGCGGTGACTCTTTCGAACACATTCCGCAACCCTGGCAGGAGGACTACATGTACCTATATTATCAATTATCATGCCTGTTACATTTAGTTATTAAAATGCAGCCATTAAAAAGTTTTTATATGGTCAAACCATCGATATTCACTCAATAAGGTAGGAGACAAAATAATTTAAAAAATAGTTGTTGCAGCAAACTCGGGGCAGGCATACATAACTTGTCTCTTTACGACATTACCGAGTGGACACCAACGTATGCATATCGTTAGCATCGAAGTTCACTTCACTTACGTGTACCGAGTCCCGATGTCAAAGAACTCAGCAAAAGGAATTCCAGTTAAACTTGCTATCAATTTATTTCTTTGATCAAAATGTTTCATCATTCTTATAAGCTTGTTACGCGGAACGAACATTTTTAATATCCTCAGATACAGCCAAAAGAGATATGATTAAACATTCTACTGATACACCTATATTAATATTGCAAACGTTTGTTAAGAATTTACGCAAAGAAATATTAAATTCTACAAACACGGAATCTTAATTTTTTTCTCCAAAAAAGAGAAGCAGATATTTCTGTTTCAGGAGAATACGAGAAAAATCTACAATAACTCCTTAGATGTGTTCTGAAAAGGAAAAATGACGATTAAATACCGTAAGACAATTATGGAGACAAAGCTGGCTGAAGAATTTTATAACGTCAAAAGGGGAAAGTCGTAGCATTTGCTTGTATGTACTATGTTCGACTTGAACACGACTGACGTCTTAGGAAGTTTTTTAAGGCATTTTTACATCGACCTGTTTTATTTTTCGCCTGGAGCCGTATAAAGGTTTTAGAGGAGAATTTTCGGATCAAAGAGTTCTGGAGGAATTTCTGACAGAGTTAGGCTTGTCCATGACTTCGTCATGGTAGTGAAAGTGGCTTTAGAAATGCTCATCCATCTCCTTTAGTTCGGTCTATCCACATGTTATGTGTATGGGGTTTGCCCTGTGCGCCCATTGTCCACTTCACTACATATTATAAAACAAATTCCCCCGTCGCGGCTGTCTGTCTGTTCGCGATAAACTCAAAAACTACTGAAAAGATTTTCAAGCGGTTTTCATCAATGGATGGGGTTATTCATGAGAAAGGCTTAAGGGTATAATTCGTCCCGAAATTCCTACGGAAACGGGAAACGCGCGAACGAAGTCGCGGGCAAACACTATTGTTTTTATAATAACGTGTTGGTTATTATGAAGTGTGTTTAATAGAAAATATATAATGAATAAGTGAATAATAAAAACAGATTTATCTTTTTAATATTGAGATTGAGTTATTATTTGTAAATTTTTAACTGAAAACGTGTAAAATTTTGGCATTAAAGTACGGTTTATCACGGTCTTAAATACTCAATTTAAAAAGCGGCACAGTTTTGCAATTTTGGGGCAAAAATAATAATAATAGGTGTCAGATTTATTGGACTTTTGCATAGGTACAGCTCTAATAATCAAATCGAAAAAACAGCCCACAAATTGGCCCGCCATTTAAAAATCGTGTGGTATAAAAAGTTTAATACATTCGTTTGGGCCGCGGGTAACTAAAGGGTGACGCGTCAAGCATTCGGCTTCAACAGGACTGCGGGAACATGTGTGTGACATTTACTTACACTATTGTTCAAAACTAGATGCAGCTTCGCCCGCGTGAATTTCGTAAATTACTCCAAGGGAACTTAATCCCGGGATAAAAATTAGCCTTTTTTAGATAGTCTTCATTCAGGATATCGTCTACCTGTTTACTCCAAATTCTTCAGCGATAACATGTAAAAAGAACAAACAAACATACATAGCATTAATAATATTAGTATAGATGGATCAAAACGAATACAGATTTTGTTGTATTAGAATTCGGTTTTCTTATGCAACAGAAAAAGATCGCGCTATTTATAATTCAGTTCAGTAATCTCTCACAGTTTTTTAACACTACTCGACTTCAGCACTCGTATTCTATCCTCTGATTTATAAATTATGAATTAGTTAAATTAAGTGTATATAGAGGTTATACAAATTATCAATTTAACAGACAGATATGTTGCTGGGGAGTTTGTTGCGCCACTTCTTCCCATCTAAAATACCAGGAAGTGGTGACGCGCGGGCGTTTTGAGGGACTATCTTTTTGTAGAACTTTGACGTTCAAAAAGTGCTGGCATTAAGCCTAATTTTAATAAATGACTTTTCATTTTGAAATGACTTTTCATTTTGATTTTGAAAATATGCAATTTTGAATCCAGTCAAACTTTATCATTAAAATAAGGTTTTACGAAGAAATAAACGAAACTGGAACTAAATCCTTTTGAAAGAAACTTCCTCCGTACCAGGTGCCAACACAACGGAAAAAAATCTGGAGTCGAGGACGATAAGGTCAGTAAACAAAAAGCTTTAACTTTCTAAGTAATTGGCTGAGTCGAGATTGAGTCGAGTAGAAGGAATAATTAAGTACGTAATCATCCATTAATATCTCTATTGCAAGACTTTGTGAATTCAACCACGTTTTAAAGCAAAATTTGTATGTGAACAGTCAATGACACCGTGGTACCAGGGGTCATCAATCATTGGTCGTGACTTGGGATCGATTCTTACACGCCAACCACGACACGCTCCGTCAGTTACATCGACCAGATTTGTGATTTATTATACTGTCAATTATTAAGATCTAGTGAGATAAATATAGTAGGTAGGTATAATACGCCTCACCGATTTCGGCCATGGCGGCCAATCTTAACGAGGACGCACCAGACCTATTATAGTGCACAAGTGTGTGTACTCCCTCTTCACCACTCTCATATTCCGATGGGACGGCGCATCCCAAGATCTGGCGCAGGACCAACGGCTTGACGTGCTGTCCGAGGCACGAGGGTGTCACACCACCAACTTCCAAACTCCGGGCTGTCAGAGAGAAATTCCTATTGGAAAAACCCAATGACACTTTTTGCCCGACCTAAAAAATAGAATAAAGATAAATATTGTGTAACTAAATAACTCAGAATTTTAATCGGAATCTTAAACTAATTGATCACTAGCTTCTCTCACCGGCGTAGCCGGCGTGAATGTCGAAAATTTTCCTAAAGGCACTTACTCCTGGAGGAGCTCGTGGCTAAATAATAACAGCCGCACGGGTCGATCTTCAAGGTTAAGCAACGCTTGCCGAGATTGGTCTGTGGATGAGTGACCATCTTAACATACCGAGACTCCTCCGTGCCTCGGAAAGCTCGTTAAGCCGTTGGTCCCGGCTGTCATTTGTAGATCTTTGGCAGTCGTTACGGATAGTCAGAAGCCAGAAAATCTGACGCCAGTCTTACCAAGGAGTACCGTGTCACCCAGTATTAACTGGGGTTGTGGAGGTCTGGTAGGCAGCCGCTCTAAGTAAAATACTGGTATTCAGCTGAATCCGGTTTGACTGGAAGCCGACCCCAATATAATTGGGAAAAGGCTAGGCAGATGATGACTTACTCCTGGTATGATGAACATCAACAACAAGTTTCATCCAATTCCGTGCAGCCCTTAAGACGTGAAGGCGTAACAAACAGACAGACAGCGTTCCTTCGCATTTGTAATATTAGTATGGATGGATGGAAGTATAGATTTTTGAAGCGGATTTTGTTAGCATTCCTAGTGATGTTAAGAAAATTTGTCTGGAGCAAGTTATTTTTAAAAGGTATTCAAAAATAGCTATCAATGTTCAGATAAGAATATTGTAAGGATGTTGTGAAAGATTTCTTAGAACTTGCTTAGTATTCCTTTCTGTGTTTTTGTTAAAAGTCGCCGAAACATGATGGAAAATTACAATGAAATCTCGGAAATTTTCCTTTTTCGTTTCACCTATCGACTGTAAAAATACGGGTGCCGCTCATTTAGTATAAAAAATTTGCTATATTTCCAAAATCTCAAATGACAATACTTTTACTTCATCTAGCAAAATTTTATATAATTTTCATTTAATATAACGTCCAGTTTGCAGAACAACATATGTTATAACAAAACTTTCTCTAAAATTCGTTTATTGTAATTTTATTTACGTTCTTTTGATATAATTATCATTTTGTATAACTAACATTTGATCTAAATAACTGCTGAACAAACAGTGAGCGGGGCCAGCTCGCGTACTTAGGGCACCCCGACACATATAAATTAGGTTCGAATGGGGTGACAGGAGCTAGAGTGAGCGAGCGAACTTAGCTGCCGTGATCCCATTCATGTAAGTTTCCTTTAAATCCTACAGACAGAAACAGGAACCCCCAGGAGCAGCGCTGCTTCGACAATTACCTTGGTTACGACCGTAATTTAAGGTGAATTTACATTCGTTATAAAATGATCAATATGTCAAAGAAATCTAATACAATAATCATAGTTAGTTAAAGTGTATGTTATATCCACTAAATATATGAAATGAAATGATATCTCATGGAAGTAAGACGTTATAACAATAGATGATTATAACAAATGAAAAATTATATGGATTGAAATTATATAAATCGTTGTTGTTATATCTACAGTACTATATCTACACTTCTATACTAATATATTATAGCTGAAGAGTTTGTTCGTTTGTTCGAAAATGCGACAGTGCGTTTACATGAAAACTGTTCCAAAATTGTTTTGTGCGACGATCAGGGCTAATTCAACTAATTTTTAAGCCTTAATTTTCATAAATTTTTGACAGATTGCGACTGAGATGCGAACGTTGCTTGCAAATGAGTAGACTTGGTACTCTGATCATGTTTACTGTGCAAATTTGACACGAATTCAGAGAAATTTGGAAGGAGAAAGGGGATATATGCCTTTGCCCAGCAGTGTGACACAGTTGAAGGCGGAAAAAAAAGTTCTACCGAAATTTGTGGAAATCCGTTTTCGCTCACAGACGCGACATGAACTCAACCTAAAACCTACAAAATCCAAGTTTCTCGTTCACAATCAATGAGCAAAAACCCAGTTAATATATCCGATACAAGTTCATAACAAGTTACAACCCTTACGTCCGCAGGGTTGTCGCCACAAGCCCGACCCGGCCTTTCGCACGTCCGATTACATCCCCTCCCTTAATGAGATTATTTTATGACGATATTATGGCAGATGTATCACCCCTAAATGGATTCCCTTCGTCATGGACAGAATATGTTGTTAGAGCTTTACGAATAATTATATTATCATTTTGGCGATAAGCCAATTTGCGGGTTTTATGTAATAATTACTGTTATTAAATATTTGGTTAATTCTGCGTCGTTTGCTTGGGGAAATGGTTCGTTAGTAAGGATCTAGAGGGGGATGGTGGTGTCAATGTTCTATAATAATAGCCAAGATAATGGCTGAGCAATGTACTGCACTGCGTCAAGGCAGTAGAGACACGAATCAGTAAAAAAAGTATGACTTATTTAATTCTTTCGAATTTTTTTTACCGAATACTGGACCTTATGACCTTTCGTCAAATTTTGTCATCAAACTATATTTCTTGCTAATAATATTAACTATGAAGGAAACTAAAAGGAAAATTAGTGGAATTAGCACCCTGATCGTCGCACAGAACAGCCGGACGATTCTGTAAACATGTCGAAGTGAAGGCTTGGGTGAAGTGATCACGAGGTGAGCTGTCAATCCATATAACCAAGATATGAATGACAGCACACTTCGTGATCACGTGACATCTTGATTATATGGATTGACAGCTCGCCTCGTGATCACTTCACCCAAGCCTTCACTTCGACATGTTTACTGAATCGACCGGCAGTTTTCGAACAATTTTCATGTAAATGCACTGTCGCAGTGTCGCGTCTATTTGCCTATGAGCCTTTGTTTGTTCATAATATAATACCTGGATGACCTGGTTTATTTTTTGGTAAACGTTTTCTAAAAACGAAACCTAGCTAGATCGATTTATCGCCCCCGAAACCCCCTGCATACTAAACTTCATGAAAATCGTTGGAGCCGTTTCCGAGATTCAGATTATATATATTTATATATATGCAAGAATTGCTCGTTTAAAGGTATTAGATATTGAAGAAATTCATCCCTTCTTCTCTAGAGGAAACAGAAGCTATTCAACAAAATTTCCGGTCTCTAAACGCCAAGGTCTTGCCAAACCCTCTCAAACATCATCGGCCTTCCAAGATTTTTAAGTCTAAACATAAAAGTTGTGAATGACAAGACGAGATATTTACGACACAACATGAATGGACGGTGAGAATGCTGGAGTGTCCTGGAGTTCACTTTGACGCGTTCTATCCCTCTCAAGGACTCTTCAGCCGGTATACAATTTATAGGAGCCGTTGATGCACGGTTGAGGGGGCAAATGTTGGGACTTGGTGGAGATTATTGGTAATAAATAATACAAATATGAATCATAATATTTTAGGAGAATATTTTAATAATAATGATAATAATCTTTATTGCAGACCATGCAAGGTCCATATTCACCGGACGATAGATGGCGCTGTTCCTAGTCTGTCGTGCAAATAAACTCTCTGTTGTAAAATATAATTTAAAATTACTATTACTGTATAGAAGTGAATAAAAAATAAGTGAAACGATTAAACATCAATCAATAACATAGTGACAGTGTAGTTCAAGAAGTCTATTCACAAACTATGTAGTTAAAACCAAATATGTGAACTCACGAATCGTCTCAAAAAACAATCGCATTTAAAACAATAACAAATGTCAATTCGCAGTAAAAAACTAAAATTCAACCTAGTAAATCGTTTAGTGATACAAATATTTAATAATAGGGTGTAAAATTAACAAAACATCAAACACAAAGTGAAAAAGTGATTCAACAGTGTTTTGAACTGCAACCGTCGAAACATCGACAAGAAATTAGCTATTTTGAACCTTAAACCAAATCACGGCAGGAAAGTTTGGTCAGTCGTCAACTAGTCAAAAAATTCGGCTAGCGAACTAACTGTCTAGTTGATCTAGTGGATAAGACGCCATCTTACTTTTGCCAGCGGTCGCGAGTTCAAATCCCAGTGCTGTCATTCACTTTTCGGAAATATCGAAATTCTTATTTCAAATCTTATAAACATTTCGCTGAACACTACGCAATGTCGGCAATCAATACATCAAGCAACAGCAGTAACAGCAGTAGTGGCCGCAAAATGACGCCACTAGTAATATGCCATAAATGTAAAAGGAAGGTGAACATAAAAAGTACTGCGTTGTGCTCGGCCTGTGATAACAGATACGAATTTGAGTGCGATGGATACAGAAGCTAAACTAAAATGGAGATGTAAGGTTTGCATCAGAAACAAAAAATATGCGAAAACCAATCTCGCGTTAGGCGTTACCTTAAGAAAAAAGCAAACTTTTTTGAAGACCCTGTCTCCTACGGAACATGATACAGTCTCACACTCAAATCTAGACTGTGAAACAAAGAAAATGCTCTCCCCAACCCAAAATAGTACAATGTTGTCTGATTCGCACATACTCACTGATTGTGATACATCTGATGAGTCATATACTTCTCCAAAAAGACTGTCAAGGAGTGTGGATAGAACCGTAACTGATTTAATATCTACCGCGGAAATGAAGGAGACTATTTCTAAACTCACACTAAAACTGGAAAGTGCAGAAAATGAATTGGGAAATGTATTATTGGAAAACATCGAATTGCAGAAACATGTAAACAAATTAACTACGGAAATCAGCACTTTAAAGTCCTTATGTCAGTCTTCCTCCATTGGTCGAAATCCTGGTTCAAGCACTAAGAAAAACAAGCAAACCGGGAGGTGACAATCAAACCTGAATTCTACACCGTCCACTTCACAGGCAGCTTCATTGAAAGTCGATTCCAATGTCTACGTAATTCAGCTGGAACAAGAAATTCTTAACCTACAACAACAATTACAGACTGCGTAACAGGAGTTAGTAATCCTCACAGAGCGTGTCAACGCTTATGAGACCTCCACTCAAGAATCAAAACAGGACACCGTACACGTCACCGTCTCCCATTCTCATGTAAAATCGCAAGACGGACTTCAAGAGAAGTATACTCAAACTTCCAAGCGGAGTTATGCCTCATTAAAAAACATAAAGGAAACTCTAGGCAAAACGACACAAGTGAGTAATGTTGCTCGCAAAAATAATCCAGGCGCTATTTCATTCCCATTACACAAAAACCGATTAGCTATTATAAGCAGCAATTGCACCCAGGGAACTCTGCCAATAATCGAAGAAGTATTTTCTAAACATTTTGAATATTGTAATTATATAATACCGAACGTCACCACAACATCTTTCCTAAGGAGTATTAAATACAAATTAAAAGACTTTACAATGAATGACTACTGCCTTATATTCATTGGAGAAATTGATTTGCAAAGTGGGGAGTTTTCACACATACTACATAACTTAAAAAGCTCGCTACAAAATGTGACCCATACAAATATTGTTATTTGCGCTCCCATATACATAAAAGGTGCATTAATTCACAATTATAAAGTAGAGCTCTACAATAACCTCCTCTTAACAGACATAAGAAACAACGAATACGCCTATTTCTTCGATAGCAATAGTACCTTATCGCATGAAATGTTTTCGTATAATACTGGGAGAATAAATAAATACGGATGGAAAAACATCTATGACCAGATCATGTCCAGGATAATGTTTGACTACGACTTGTTCGGTTTTCAAGAAACTGGTGCGAACTCAGAGATTGAGACTGATGCCAGAGCTTCTACAATCAGTAATACCGAGACTCCAACCTACCAAGATAACCAGTTTTTTCTATTATAAACACTTGAATATTATGCATCAAAATATCGCTGGACTTTTAAATAAATCGGATATGTTGACACTGCACATCCAAGAGTTGCATTCTAAAGAAAATATAGATATTGATGTATTGTGCATAACTGAACATTTCGTTACTTCAGGTCAAGAATCATTAATAAAAGTCCATAATTTCAAGCTCGCAGCGTGTTATACAAGAAAGCAACAGAAGCGCGGGGGATCGTGTATCCTTATCAGAAATAAATATAAGTACAGGGAACTTCCTAACTCGTTTATCTCAGGTATATTAGAATATTGTGCAATAGAGTTATTTGAACAAGGAATAATAATTGTTTGCATCTATAGACCTCCGAATAGGTCGTGCATAAATTCATTTTTAGATAATTTAGATACCCTACTAAAGCAAATATGTACTAAACCTAATAAAAAAATTGTATTGTGTGGGGATTTCAACATAAACAGACTGAAAAGAAATAACTTCTCATTAGACTTTGAAAATGTACTACTTACCTATAACCTTAAATTAGAATTAAATGAGCCAACTAGACCAAAAAGCGGAACGTGTTTAGATAACTTTGCTCATAATTCCAAACAAAAATGTGAGAGTAAAGTAATCGATTTCGCATTATCAGACCATACAGCTCAAGTTTTAAAAATTCAAGTTAACAAAACATGCATACTAAATTCTTGGCACACTCAAAAACGTGATTTATCCAAAGAAAAATTAATTTTATTTAAAAAACACCTTCAATGTCTGTCTTTTGCAGAAGTTTTCGAAACTGATAATCCGAACGAAGCATATGATAGGTTTATTGAACTGTTTCGTTTATTTTATGATTTATGCTTTCCAAAAAAATTAATTAATATAAAATCTGATAAGAAAGTAAAGTGGATTTCGCGGGGAATTAGAATCTGCAGCAGAAAACAAAGAAATCTACTTTGGAAATACAGAAAAGTGCCTTCATGTGAAAATAAAAATACATTTAAAAATTACTCACGGAGGCTTAAAAAAATTATCAGTCTCACGCAAAAAGCTCAAAATAACTACCTCATTAATTGTTCTCAAAATAAAGCTAAGACGTCATGGCAAATAATTAATAATAACAGTCGGTTGAAAGAACCAATACTACAAATTAAAAAGGATGATAAATTAATAACAGATCCTAACCAAATTGCTGATTCATTTAATGATTTTTTCGTCGATCAGGTGCAAAATGTAAATAGTAAATATCCTGTATATACAAGTGGTAATCCTCATGTTAATATAATAACTAAATATAAAGATGAAATAATAGATACCACTACAGTTACAAAATTTTTAGGAGTACATATTGATGATAAACTGACATGGAAAAACCATGCTGAAATCGTGTGCCAAAAATTAAGTAAAAACGCATATGTTCTCCACAATCTCTCAAAGAAGTTAAATATGAATACGTTAGTGACAGCTTATCACGGTTTAGTTGCTTCATTACTGAGGTTCGGTGTCATATTTTGGGGAAACTGTAGTGAGAGAGAAAGAATATTTAGAGCCCAAAAACGTTGTATTCGAGCAATGACAGGTCTTAAACCTATAGAAAGCTGTAAACCTAGTTTTAAATCACTTAAGATCTTAACATTTCCTTCCTTGTACATACTTGAAGTAGCTCTATTCGTTAAGATGAACAGTCAATTGTTTATATCAATGGTGGATATAAGAATACGCAAAGGACCAATGAGGTCTCAATATAAAAGCCAACTTTATACAGGTGGCTACAAAACGTCCTTACTTAAAAAAAATATTTTTTGTATGGGTCCTCTCATATATAATAGATTACCAATACCTATAAAAGACTTACACATCACCGAATTTAAAAAACAGTTAACAAAATTGTTGTTAGACAAATGTTACACTTAAAGATTTTTTGATGATAAAAGTTTCTGCTAATCGGATTCTAGATATAAAATTATAATTATTTTTATGACATTTCTATAGTAGATAAGTGCCTAATTCCAAATTATATGTGTGGTAATATTTATTATTAGTTTTATCAATAATAGCGTAATTTTCTTTCTTTTTTTTTTAATATTACTATTATTTGCAATATATGATGATTATTTTGTGTTAAGTAATTCTAAGTCATTATGTGTCTCAATTGTATAGAAATGATATTTAAATGTTAACGTAGCAATTAAGCTCTGTTTAAATTAATTTAATAATTTTGCATGCCGTAAGGCAAAATGTATCGGGACTAATAAATGACTAATAAATGAACACCATATTTGTTACCTACATTATTGGCAAATAAATGATTTCTTTCTTTCTTTCTTTCTTCACAATAAAAAAAAGAATATTTTTTAATTAATAATAATAATGATGAATGTGAGGCTAAAATTTGATAGCGATAAAATACACCTACAAACAGCGTTGCACCTATTTGTTTTATACCGCTATTTGTAATTGCATACGACACTGAAACAACGAGTTGTCACACATATTTTTCTGAAAATACTCTACTGATTGAACAATTTCTATGCAAAATGACGGAAGAAAAGGGATGAAAGTCCTTTTGAAGAATTAATTTCGACTAAGTCGCCATGAAAACCTAAAATACCCTGTAATAATGTGGATAAATATGAAGCTATGAAGGTCAGTTTGATAGAGTCGAAAAAAGCAACTTCTTTGGATGCCTTTTTACCTGCAAAGAACTTGCTTTATCTCACCTGATGGTAAGCGATGTTATGGTCGAAGATGGAGCACGCTTTCCTAGAAGTAACCTATTCACTCTTGACTTGAAGACTCCCAGGTTGTAGCTATCAGGAAACACAGACTCTGGCAGGGTATAACACTCATTAGCTGTACGCACAATGAATATGTACCCAAAACCTTTTGCGCAGCAGTGGATCACATTACACTTCGGTAGCCCTCAAAGTAAGGCAGCCAGCTTACGAGCCTGTTGCAGGTGAAACCTGGCCTTAGAATATAGATGTTAAGTTAGAGCCTTCACTTAACACACAATTACCTATCAACGAACGAAGTTTATTTACAGAATGAGCTGAAGCAGATACAACTCATATTTTCCTACTATATATTCAAGACAAACACAATAGTTCTCTCAACAACCGAGCAGACGAGACTCCCACCACATCAGACATTCCACTTACGTCTCCGCAGTAATAAGGATCGTCTCAGACAAACAAATCTACATATTTTTCAAAGCGCAGAGGAATTGCAAAACAAGTTACGTTTAGAACAAGTACTAGGACACCGAGGTATGAATATGAAAATCTGTGACCTAGAGTAGTGTATACGACAGAGTCTGAGCTTTGTTCAATCGCACTTCAATAAATTTAATAACCTTGTTGGTTATATAAGTTATATTTTCGAGCCATTTAAGGTTGAATCTCTCGGGTGGAATCCGATTGCGCATAACTTGTTTTAAGATCTCTCAAGACGCTTAGTTGAAACTTCGCGTGACCCAAGGGCTGGCATTTACCTTGGTCAAAGAATAAGCAATGCCATAGCTACAACGTGGCAATGCCACCAGTCTTTTGGGTAGAAGCGATGCGGATGAATTTTTGACGCCATATTTTAGGATTAATTTAGTTGGGAGTTTATTTTTATTTCTAGTGTATATAGTCAGTTAAGTATTTATTAAAACAGTTATAAATATCTTTGTAAATAAAGATCGCACTTCAATATATTATCTTCTTGTTTTAGAAATAAATCGAGACAGTTAAGCGTCGCCCCTAACATCCTTAAATCTACACTAAAATAAATATGAAGATTTTGCTTGTTTATTTGTTTGCTTGAACGCACTAATCTCTGAAACTACCAGTCGGATTTGGAAAATTATTGTTTATGATAGCCACATTCATGAGGAAGGCTCTAGGCTATACGGAAACGAAATATGCGCGTCCGAAGTCACGGCCAAAAACTAGTATGTAATGTGATGACAATCACTCATATCAGCATAGAGTCCAGTGCTGGACATAGAACTCTTTCAAGCTTCACAACAAAACCCATTTCTCCACCTTCCCATCCAGCCTGACCTAGCTACTTTTATTTTTTTAAGGTCGCCAATCCACATAGTTCTGTGGTGTACTACGTGTGTCATTCTATTCATAATTTATTCATTAAAACTTCTCGCAACACAAAGGTACAAAATAGTAGAAATCTTAAAAGTAAGTTTTCTTCGGCTCTAAGGGACTCACCAGAGAATGGGCAGCAGCATTCACTGTGCATTGCAACAGCTACACTGCGATACCCAACCCGCCTGCCAAGCATGGCGATTATGGCAAACCACTCCCCTTGGGGAAGGCCTATGTCCAGCAGTGGACGTCTTTCGGCTCATATGATGATGATGATCGGTTCGACATCTTAAAATGATATTGTACATCATCTTCCCTGTCAAATAAACAAGACACAGTACCCATCCCAGTGAGGTCTCTGTTTAGTATTTCCTCCCATGCCAAGCCGTGCTTACCCCAACGTTTACACACTCACCATGATTAACGTGTTATTTAGGACAATGTCCTGCTAAATTATGACGGCTATTTATTTTAGAGATTGCGCTGCCGTACGAAATACCCGACGCCCGCGCTCTGCCGTATGCGAGTCCGGAGTGGAATTTATTCCATTGCCAACTAACTGGCTTATGGTGTAAATGCGTGAAATTTAACGCGCTCTCTTTTAGATTTAATTAACGTGTGGATTTTTGAGTGGTTGAGTAAATTAGTGGGTGATGACGTCATTTGTATTAATGCGGTGGAAATGTTTTACACGATAATTCTTGTAACATGATGAATGCTTACAAAATCAAAGTTGTAGTTGTAAGTAATCAATGGCGCGTTGTTCCATGCGCGCTTCAAAGAGATGTCAGCATAGGAGACGGGGCCCGAGCAAGGCCCGGGCAAGAGTCTGCCAGGGTTGCGGAATTTGTTCGTAAGAGTCACCGCGGCCCTGGAATGCAAAGAGCTTTCTTTAGAAGGAACACGGATGAGTTTTAGTCACACGCCCTTCCGCTTCACCCAGAGCCAAAGAAGTCATTTGATGATTTCCAATGCTCAAAAAAAAAAAGTTGCAAGTAATCGAGCTAGAGATTCGAGAGAAGCGTTTCATACCACTGATGCTTATATTGGCATCTATCTAATAGCTTAAGGATAATAGGGATATTGCCTGGGTTAAAAAAATATGGTTCTATTTAGTCCGTCAGTAAGATTATCGAAAAATATTGAATACGTATTTTTAATTCTATCAAATCAATAAAAAAATACGAAGCCAAAACACATGTTGGTGGGGCCTTGTAACGTCACTTTCAAGTAAAAAGTGTATTGGTAAGTGACGTCACACGAGTTTTTACCGCACTGTATTGTCTTCATTTCTTGTTTACGTGTCCAAAGAAAAATACGTGTCCAATATTTTTTGGAAATCTATCTGACGGACTAATTAGATGTTTTTAGTAAAATACCCTATTAAATAATTGAAGAAAACATAATGTAAATTCCGCCGAATAAATCTTCATATATACAGTTAGTATGTTGGGTACTTACATATGTCACGATATACATAGTTCAAGTATTGTTAATTGACGGCATGCGCGTGCAGTAGGCTACAGTAAGGGTAGGCTAGCCCATACATAATGCCCAAAAAAAAAAAATTCGTCCACTTTCAAAGTGACGAAAATTTGCATCGTCAGTATCGTGATTTCAACACTGAATAATGTGGTGATTTTTTTTTTTAGGCTTTATGGGCTGGCCTGTACGCCCATGATTTACGGATCACTTAGTCCCTTGCAAAGATATTAACAAGCCTGATTAAACCAGAAAATTTTCCTCAGCTTATTCTTTTGTTTCGTACTTAAAATATACCGCAATAATTTATCATAAAATAAACAGCGAATATCTCAAGGAACATTTCCAATTTTCTCAATAAATCCGGTTTGTTGGAAAAACTGAAAACTCCAATGAGTTTTTCCTTCCTTGTATTAGTTATTGTCTAGCCAATCTCAAAGGTTTTAAAAACAGCGATCCGACATGATTTACAGCATCTACACTTTGCACCGTTATAAAAGGAAACAAGAGAACTGTGACATTTTATGAATTGGTGTTATGATTTTCTATTGCAACTATATTTATTACTACGAGTAGCTTTTGCCCGCGACTTCGTCCGCTCGGAACAGTTACTTGGGGCAGACATTTTTATTTTAAGATTATGAAGTTTAGTAAAGTTTCAGTCAATGCTACTGAACAGAGAAAGAATAGATAGATATAGATAGTTTAACAAACATTCGACGTGATTCTTTGAATTGGCATAACTTTTTTATTTATGAACCCATTAACATGAAACAAACACTAAAAGCTTACCACAGTGTATTAGTCAAACCACATCTAAATAGGATAAGCCGTTTATAAAGGTCACAATAATATTTTTTCTCATATATCTTCCATGTACAGACAGCGATCCGTTACATTTTTATTATATGTACAGATGTATAGATATAGAAGACAAGCTTTTGCCCGCGACGTCGTTCGCGTGGAATAGTTACTTTGGGCAGCCATTTTTATTTTCAGATTTAATTTTTTCAAAAAAATAAATGTTCATTTATTTTTTATCAAATGCCTAAATACAAAGGTTCATGATTTTATCTTCAATAACAATTCAAATCTCCCATACAAACTTTGATCCTATATTTCAAGCCCTTTTCTCGCGACCAAATGTAGCCTATGTCCTTTTCCAAGGTCTAATCTATCTCGTGCCAAATTTCACATAAATCGGTTCAGCGGTTTAAGTGTGAAGAGGACACAGACAAACAAACAGACCGACGCACTTTCGCATTTATAATATTGTTATGGATTCTTCCGTTACTGAGTGACTGAGTGATTGAGTGACTGACAGAAAAGGCACAGCCGAAACCACTGGTCGTAGAGATCTGAAGATTTGCATGTAAGGTCCTTGGGGAGTAAAGGGGAGCACTAAGAGAGGACTTCCCGAAATTCCTACGGGAACGAGAAAAAACTAGATATGCGCGTACGAAGTCGCGGGCAAAAGCTAGTATACTCATATAGCTCTGCCACCCGTCTGTAGCCGGGACTACTTCTACGACTAAACTTTTTTCCTTATGGCGGTTTACAAAGTATTTTAACTTTAAACTTGGAAGTAAAAGAAATATTATAAAACGAAGATTCGCGTTTGTAAGCAAACTATATTTTTTTTTATGGAAAGAGTTTACGATTCGCAGTTGTGCTGTATTTAGGTCCCCTTTAACATTGCTATCAAAACCATGCAAAATTTCAGCCTTAGCATCAAGAGTAAAACCGCGGACAGACAGACGGTCGGACATGGCGAAAGTATAAAGGTTCTTTGTCTACTACGGAACCCTAAAAAGGACATTTAAGAGTAGTTTATTTCTCTACTAAGAGCTTACGCACTACATTCGATCCGAATCCGTGAAAATACGAATACAAAAACTCGGACCGAATTCGGATATTGCTTAAGCATTGATCTCTGATCCAAATCCAAGCTCTCCGATTTAAATCCGTGGTAATGCGAAACGGCGGCTACTTCGGTCCGTCAATATTTTTTCCGAATTGGAGACTCACGGATGACGAAAGTCGGCTCTAGTGCGTAAACTACCATACAAATATTTCTATGACTATTTCGGAACGTATTTTCACGGATTCGGATGGGATGCAGTGCATAACCGTTCTAACACATAATTCTTGCACTAATGTCTTGCCATAATTATTATGGTCACCCTAATACGGACTACATTGTCCTGTGCAGTAGATTAGAATTATAAATGCTAACTATTCTATGAATATTATTCCCATCGGTTTCAAATATTAATGTGTTGCCCACAGTTTGGGTTTAAACAATGTTGTGTTATGTACTCGAAATTGTTATTGTTACTTCCGAAGTCTCTGAAATTAATGGAGTTGGAAACTTGTCTTTATTTTAATAGGATACTTAAATATTGATAGTGCTTGTTTTACTTTGGTTACTATTTTGTATCTAGTTTCAATATATTTTGGTTTTACTGTTGTCTATTGTAACTATCTAACATCTTATGTTAGCCAGGACTCCCATGCTCAAAGGATGGGAGTTCCTACGGAAAGTGAAGTCCGTACCTAACTGCATAGTTCCACCTTAAACCTATAACAATAAGGCCGTTTTTAATTAACAGAGGATCCACTTAAAAGATAACCTCGATGCTTGGCAGATGATATCATCCACCCAGCATTACATTCGGGCCATATTACGCTAACGCAAATCACTGAATAATCCGTTCGTTCCTGTTAGGTACCAGGACAGCAGATGTGCGAGGCAATGTGTAAACACGCGTGAAAGTGCCCAGTCAGCGGCACGCCTGCGGTTTTCGTGGCACTTCAAGATGGCGCCCGATTTCACAGCTGACGACGAACGAAATGTCAACGCGCCGCTCAAAATGTAATTAAACGTAAATCGATTGATATAGTTCGGGTTTGTTTTGATTTAGACAAACTGTTTCGCGTTTAGTTTGTTTGGAGCCTGGAGGGTGCTTGTGGACCGTTGTGGAGGCGTAGCTGTTAATGAATTGGGTGTTTATATTTCGAATTGTGGGTTTTATCTCTTTATCTAACGTATTTACGAAGTGAGTTGTTGTAAACTGTTCAACGATTTTCATTTCTATTTGTTGAGACCAGACGGTCGACTCTGTAAAAATGTCAAACTGAAGGCTTGGGTGAAGTGATCACGAGGTAAGCTGTCAATCCATATAATTAAGCTGCTTGACAGCTCACTTCGTGATCACGTGACATCTTGATTATATGGATTGACAGCTCACCTCGTGATCAATTCACCCAAACCTTAACTTCAACATGTTTTCAGAATCGTTATGTATTGATTGTATTAATTTACATAAACGCTGACTATCAATCTAGGCAGCCAATCTAACACCTGACTCGGTACTAGCCTTGCAGAACTGAACTTGCTCATAGTAGGTAGTGGTATAAACTATTCATACATCTTTATATAAGTAAGAATAACCTAATAACGAACTATATGAGTAGTGTTCCTTAATAATAAAGTTACAAAACATACAAAGAAACATTGCCAAATCGTAACTTAAGCTCCGGCCGTAACTCAGTCAAATAACGCAGTAGACTGAAGAAATGAAGATGTCTAGACGCAGAAAACACAGCGAAACGAAATTAAGCCAAAAACTTACGAAGTAACCTTACAAGAGCGTTCGAACATTTAATTCTAAGAAACAACAAAAAGCCACATAAAGTGAAGAACAACTGTAAAAGCAATTTTTCAAACCTTCGAGTCCTGCGACTCGATACTTTTCTAAAGGATTGAGTTGCACACAGAACTCGGTATTTTGTACGGGAAATTCAAGTAAGGCTGAAAGAGGTGATTCTTTAACTGATTTTGAAGCAAAATTTGAAATAAGGTGTCCGTATTCTGTTCCAAATGTTGAGGAGTTTTGAAAGATGAGCTTGCCTGCTTTTGCATTGTAGTGAATTTTAAAGCCCCACACGACTAGCAGCGAGGAGCTCGTGGCTAAAGAATAACAGCCGTACAGCTCGATCAAGGTTAGGCAACGCTTGCCAAGGTTGGTATGTGGATGGGTGACCATCTTAACATCGGTATGTTTTTTCCGTGCCTCGGAAAGCACGTCAACCCGTTGGTCCCAGCTGTCATTTGTAGATCTTTGGCTGTCGTTACGGATTCTCAGAAGCCAGTTTATCTGACTCCAGTCTTGCCAAGAACCATGGGCGTGCAGTAGGCTACAGTAAGGGTAGGCCAGCCCATACATAATGCCCAAAAAAAAACTCACCACGTTATTCACGTTATTCTGGGTTGAAATCACGATACTGAGGATGCGAATTTTCGTCCACTTAGAAAGTGGACCAAAAATATTTTTTTTCTGCATTGTGTATGGGCTGGCCTACCCTTACTGTAGCCTACTGCACGCGCATGCCAAGAACTACCGTGTTACCCAGTGAATGGGTTGTGGAGGTCTGGTAGGCAGCCGCTCCTCGTAATATACTGATATTCAGCCAAATTCGGTTTGACTGAAAGCCGACCCCAATATAGTTGGGATAAAGCTAGGCAAATGATGATGACAAGAACGACAAGCAAGGAACGGAGAAAATAGTCAGTCACATACAAACAAACAGACAAAAAAAACATAGTCACCTTTCACGTAGGCTTACACCTCCAACTTGTTAACAAAAACTCAGACAAACGAGGATTTCTGTTGAAAAATGTTTTAACACATGTTTAAATCAATCGTATATATAGTTTCTAACGTGTTAGTACCAATATTTTGATACTCCGCATTCTCCAAAAAAGTACCTACCAAATACAATATTGCTTAGTATATAGCCTTCCCATTTCGAATTTCATCGCTACATTACGTTAACATTCTCAATATTCCAAAAGGTTTTCATTTTCCTATAAAGAAATAATCGTAGGCAATATACAAACGATGTTATATTCAATGAACGCAGGCATATCACGGTGAAATTACCAAGTATATAGAGCGGTGTCAATTTTACGCTCGGTTGAGCTTGCATCGAAGGCCGTCACAACCGCGCTTAACAAATGTGGAATAGTACAGACGAATAAGGGGCTATTATAGCTGAGGACAACAATTTAATTTGTTTTGTGTGGGAAATTAGAATTATAAATATGTATAGTAAGTAGCTTTTGCGTCAATTAAAGTACTCTTTCTATCTTTCTTTTTCTTTTTTTTTTAATAAAGCGTTGCCCCACACTAGGAATTTCTCCTGTGTCGTGGGTGCGTTTACAAACATATAAACTCACATTCACAAACAGCCAGACCCGGAACAACTATCTGTAGGCCATACAAATATTTGTTCCGTGCGGGGATCGAACCCGCGGCACGCAATGCAGCAGTCAATCGCTCAACCACTGCACCAACCGTCTCTAGGGTTACACCTATCTCTGCACCAAAATTCACCAAAATCGGTTCAGCGGTTTAGGCGTGAAAGCGTAACAAACAAACTTAGTTTCGCATTTATTGTATTAGTTTAAATTTTGCAGAAGTTGCGACTCGCATATAGAGATTTACTTACAACTGAATGTAACATAAACACTAAACTACAACTATATAGACTTATCAATATCTTGTTATATAACAAGTGATAAACGTATCTAAAGAACTCATTGAGCATCAAATAAATTAATCCACATCGCTAACAATGGGACAAATGACCAGAACACTAGCAGCATTCTCACGTTTAATGGCAATTCTGATTCTTTGGCTGAAGAAAATCGCAGCCCTCTGATCAAGGTTGGACAGGTCAGGAGTTGACTTTGCTGATATCCCGAAGGACTTGATGAGCACTCAGACCCAACAGATCTAATGTTTGAACACCAAACGACTCGAACAAGGCTCCCAATAAATTTGTTATATTATAAGGCAATTGTCTCACCAGCGACCATCAGCAAGTGGCGAGTAAAGCTAGAAACTGGATACGAGTTGGCGAGCAGCGAGCAGCGAGCAGCGAGCAGCGTGTGTGTAGTTCCGATAGTTTTGTCGCTCGGCTAAATTTTAAAAACAAGCTTTTATTCAAATTCACTAAAAAGAAAAAAAAACTTTTGTTGTTGTTTTTACTATTCATTTAATTTATATTTTTTAGTTATCGCTGGACACGAATTCCACATTCACAAATTACAGACGGATTTGAGCAACGGAGTTTATGTTCAGCATCTTATTCGTATCCTCAGTAAGTCCTTTCATTTGATACCCATATTGTAGGCAAACATTAAAAACTTAGTACACCATATTGGATTTAAAGTGACGCCCCTTTATTTTTCGACTTATACCCATATTGTTGGAATGCATAAAAATAACTAGTCCGCCATCTTGGGTGTGCCGCCATGTTGGATTTTGAATGACGTCACACAGTTAACCATGCATTGTCTTCCAAACCGAACTTGTATACAAAATTTCAGCTCAATCGATTCAGATATCTGCTTCAAAATTGAGTTGCAAGAGTCCATCCGAACAAACATAGTTACATACATACATACATATTCCGCAAGTTAAATGAAAAGGGCAAAGTGCTTTAGAAGGAACACGGATGGGTTTTAGTCAGTAAAAGTCTGACACGCCCTTCAGAGCGGAAGAAGTCATTTGATGATTTCCCATCCTTAAAAAAAAAAATATATATATATAAAAGTTTACTATTCTATTCTAAGAGCTCATCACAAGAAAATACTCCTACGATGTTTACTCCAATACATTAAACTTTACATATTCTCCGTTATGTGCCTCATTACTTCAGCTTTTTATTTAATTATAAGT
Organism: Mamestra brassicae; assembly: GCA_905163435.1. Classification (NCBI taxonomy): domain Eukaryota; kingdom Metazoa; phylum Arthropoda; class Insecta; order Lepidoptera; family Noctuidae; genus Mamestra; species Mamestra brassicae. The sequence goes on along the minus strand of LR990997.1, from coordinate 17,694,425 downwards.
CTTCGTTTCAGCGAAATAAAACGAAACAGAAATGATATTTATTGGTTTATTTAAGTCACATCAGTGCACTTCAGTAGATATTAAATGGAATTTCTTTGAATGATGTTACAAGAGGAGTTCAATATTTGTCGAGAAAAAAATACAGTGTGTCATTTTTGCTTTTTACATTTTTATTTAAAAAACCGGCCAAGTGCGAGACTCGGACTCGCGCTTTGGCAAGTTATTTTAAACTACGGACAATTTTTGCCTGTTTTCTACAAGTAAAGAAATAACTTCTGTATGGAAGTAGTAGAAAATGCCCGGCGCTTAAAGGTGGGTACTAAACCGGTGTTACAGGGCGTAATGTAACATATTATAAAGCGAGCATTCGTGCAGTCAGTACGTGGAAACGAGCATGAACGTGATGAGTAGGTATGTGTTTTGTTTTACACGGATGTGAGGACACGGCGTAACATAACGTACTCGGTGCGAATGTAACATTACGGTCTGTAACAGCGGTCAGTACCCAGCTTTAGAGATAAGAATACTGGAGCATAACTGCGCGAAAAGCAAGTTTTAGACTAAATTAATCTTTGTAGAGCGTTGAGAGTAGTTTTGATGTGCCATATAAATAAACGGCCACATAGCTACATAGGTACAGCCGGTACCTACAAATATTTACCACAGAATGTTGTTTACGAAACATACTCGTCAAAATTACCTTAATGTGAGCGAGTCCTTTGAACGCATTGAAGACAACATTTGCAGAAGTCTCGACTAAATCTTTAATTGTTTATATTGTATTACATAATATAAAGGATGTAATTGATTTCTGTGATGATGGCAAATGGTAAGATATAATAGATTGTAGCGGCATCAATGACATGAAAAACTAAGAAACGAAATTTGTACGGCAACAAAAAGAAAAGCAACGCCATCTATCCTGTCAGCGATGAACTACCAACGAAATCCTGCATCGCGCAAGCAAAGTTCTCCGTGGGATTTGAACATATATACAATAGTCCGAATATCAGCTATCGAGCAGTCGCCCATCAGACACAACAACCGTCTGGTCTTTTTAATGGAGGTGTGCGCGACTTTACTCTCTGTTCCGCATAAATAAATAAGAAGGTAGACTGGGCACGGTTAAAATAAAAGGCTGTTGAAACAAAACAAATATCTCGCGTACGGTGACGCAGTGTTTCTAAAAATAAAAATACAACTCCATCATATTTCAATATCAAAAAAATATATTTACCAATTTGTTTACCCGTGTCCTTCAAATGTCCTTTGCGTTCAGGGCCGCGGTAACTTTTTCCGCAACCTCGTCTTTACCTTAAGCTGCGAACAGACTAGTAAAAGGTAACATGCAATGTAACGTGAAAAGAGCATTTCATCAGTGTGGACGCAGCGCGTGCACGAACCAAACATTTACCTACTCGCATCAGCGGGTCGATTCTATAAACATGTCGAAGTGAAAGCTAGGGTGAAGTGATCACGAGATGAGCTATCAATCCATATAATCAAGATGGAATGACAGCTCACTGCGTGATCACGTGACATCTTGATTATATGGATTGACTGCTCACATCGTGATCACTTCACCCGAGCCTTCACTATGACATGTTTACGAAATCGACCGGCTGTTTACGGCGTGCGCGCGAACGTAGCCTCAGTGATGTTCAGTTCATGTTCGCGGGCGTCTCAACACAACCCGTCCACACTGGCGCTCTGAGCACACCCTTTGTGTTCGTCCAAAAACCCGATAAATCACAGATCGCTCCGCGCACGACTTGAAATGCTCGTAGCGTGTGCATGAAATGCGCAGTTTGCGCGCGCAAAGCGTCCAGAATGAGAATTTGTTACAAAGTGTGTTACATTGCATGATGCATTGAAACAATTATCACGGTAAATTATTTCATTAACCGACTTCAAAAAAAGGAGGAGGTTCTCAATTCGTCGGAACCTTTTTTTTATTGTTTTATGTATGTGCCCCGATTACTCGAAGATGGCTGGACCGATTTGGTTTTTTTTTGTTTGATTGGGTATACCTCCCAGGTGGTCCCATGATCATCAAGTCAGGATCTGATGATGGGATCCTGGAGAAATAGAGAAAACTCTTCAAATTTTATAGGAAGCAATTAGGTAGTTTTTTGAAGAGTACTTTCTCGGGGTGGGCCTATTTCAATTTGGTGAAGATCTGCTGAAGAACTTCGGAGATTGGAACGGAACTCTTCAATAAATGATAGCAAATGGACTGGGATTGCTGAAATCTCATGTCTGTCTATTGTTTACACCAGTTTATAACATAACATCACGCCGGTACGCTGTGAAGGGGTAAGCACTAAGCACACGTGAACCACTAAAAAGTAAAAAAAAAAAATTGTAAAAAGTTCTTTTTTCATGTTACATTGCATCGGTCTGTACGCAGCATTAGGTTTTGAAATACGTGATTAAATATCCCGTACCGAACAAATGTTTTTTGTGTTTACTTTTAAGTAGACCTTCTGTCACATCCCTGTTTCGAGCCGTTTTCATAATGTATATTAATGTGGTAATTGCGTTTGGGGGACCTACTGCTTTTAGTACAGGAATTGATTTAGTGAAAGTACTAGGGAAGCAGACGTTACCAGCCTGTTGCCGTTTATGTGAACGTATGATTTTTGGCGCTCATTTGCTCATAGAAGGTTCCTTTCAATATTCAGGTACTACTTTTGCGTGGCGATTATACCTACGGTAGTTACAGCTCACTCAAGACAAAAGCATTACCTAAAACTAGAGCATTTCAACCAATAACTTTAAACGAGTTTTAAGGATCTATGAATGTTTACCGACTGCCTCTTTTTTTATAAAAATTATATATTGTATCGAGTCATTATAGTCTTAATTATAGTCTCTGTTCTGTATGGTTCTGTATGGTGTCGGACGTAAAAGCATAGCACCATCCCATAACTTCCCGTGGGTGTCGTAAGAGGCGACTAAGGGAATCACCAGAGAATGGGCAGCAGCATTTTCTGTGCATTGCAACGGCTTCACTACGATCGCCAACCCGCCTGCCAAGCGTGGCGATTATGGCAAATGGCCTATGTCCATCAGTGGAGGTCTTTTGGCAAAATTAAATGGACGGAAATGGCCGTCTCATTAATATTCCAGGCTTTCGTACCCGATGGTTACTATGGAACCTCATTGCAGACCTCAGTTGTCTGTCAGCACGATGTATTGTATCTTATGAAGCGAAATACATATACAGTTGAAATTTAACTTAGTGTGTTTTTCTATTGCCGTTATAAAAATTAAAATATAAATTAAATTAAAATAGACTCCCATACAAGAAACATGATTTTTTTCAGTTTATGGTATCCCTTCAAAAATCCCTTTTTTTTAACTTTGGCCCACACAAGGAATTTCCCCTGTATCGTGGGGAACATACAAGCTCACGTACACAAACAGCCAGACCCGGAACAACTATCTGTAGGCCATACAAATAGTTGTTCCGTGCGGGGATCGAACCCGCGACTCGCAGTGCAGCAGTCAACCGCTCAAATACTGCACCAACCGTGCCGCCTTTAAAACTACTGACCAGGTGCTTCTGCTTTCTTCCTGCCTTTCTCAAAAAATTGGAATGAATCCTCTTTCCTACTAAAAATGTGTAAACAAAACTAGGTAGTACTCAATACAGGCGTCAATTAAAAGCACCCGTACACACGTCCCCTACACTTGAAACTCGGCATTCGACTGCGAGGTAAATTAGTAGAAACAAATGACGACGCACACAGTACGCAAATAGGTACTTACGTTTGGTGTTGCTCACTTATTCATTACGAGCCAATTTCAGGGCGCGATTTACGGATTTACTTACACAGCAAATTACAGGAAATGGCAGTTGACAAATATACAACACAAAGATATAAATGGATACTTACCTGATTTTGAAAAAGGAACAACATGCCTTAAATACAGTAACGTTTATTTGAATTTAGAATTCCGTGTCAAATCTGACCGTTTTAAACGGCAACTTTGTAGGTCAGGCCAAAAACAGGCCAGAAACCCTCAAAGCGCTCAAATGTGAGGCGGTGTAAACCACGACGGAATGACGTGGTTCAATAAATTGACAATTAGTCAATGGCTGACTCGCGTACTGTTTACATCTAGTTGCAGTCGTCAGTTTTTAAATAATTATGGCTTCGTGTGTCCCACTGACAAAAATGCTACTTCGTATGCCCGAAGAAAATGGATGAGATCACGTTTCACAAAAAAAAAACGAGAAAAATTACGAGGTGCCTGTATCAAAGGCCGCGGGGCAAAACTAAAAAACGAGTGGTTTAGCTAAGTCACATACCTATTGTTGATTGTCAGTCCTAAGCTCATAAAAAGGGAATAACAACTAAAACCTACACGCGACAACGTCTATTTTAATCAAAATAAAATTGGTTCTACCTCAAAATAACGAACAACACCAAATTTGCAGAAATGGCTCTCAAACGAAACAGTATCGTACAGTAATTGTAGGTATCCAAACCAACCTTTATTCTCATTAGTCTTCCAAATCCCCAATTATTCAATCAGAATCAGAACAACATGATCAAAATAAATAAATAACAACAAATTAACATAAATAATCCAGCAAAAAGGTTTGCTTTCAAACTCAAATAAACAGCCAAAGATCGCGAGCGTATTTTTTTGTACAAGTTAATCACTCGTGCTTTTGCCCGAACAAATAAACGTACGAAATACGAAACGACGACATAAAACGGTTTCCGAACGAAAAATATGGCATCGCTTGCTGAGAGAGAATTGGAAAAATAGGACAAAAAGTGGTTATAAACTAAATTGCAATTCGAAAATAATAGTGCATATTACCCGGAACCAGTGTGAAGTAAACAATGCTTAAAAGATAATTAGTCGTTTCTAGATTTCAAGGATACACACAAGGTTTGCTGGAAGACTTATAAATCGTGAATTAATGAGATGTGAGAATGCTTTATTCTTTGGTTAGCTGACTAAAACAAAACGAATCGTTTGACATGTGTTTAACTGCGCAGAACGTTCTCTTGCATTTCTTAAATTAGCTCAGTGAAATAAGAAAAATACCAAAAGTAGTATGTCAGTATAAATTAAACACTTGGGCCATTCTGAATTTCAGTAGTTAAAACTACTTATTTACATTTATTATTATGACTATCTATTTCATATTTTGTGTCACTTTATGTTTGCTTGTCATGCAAGTCATGCGTCATTATTATGATAATAATGTTGTGACATTCAAATTAAAATTATGAACATCAATGACATAGACCAATGATGTTATGTAAATGTAAAAATTGAAAACAAAATGCGCAACTTCAGCTATCGAAATTTGTAATTTAATCTAATTCGTAATTGGCATGAAATAAAAGGCTTTTTATTTTATTTTTATTTATATTTTATGTATAATGAGTATGACTCCTCTATTGATAAAATCTCATTAACAATGACACGTTACACATTTTTCAACCTCCACTTCAACGATCGCCATTGGAGCACAGTAAAAAAGAAAGTAATACAGTAGGTCCGCAACAAAATATATCATCATCATCTGCCTAGCCTTTTCCCAACTATATTGGGGTCGGCTTCCAGTCCAAACGGATTCAGCTGAATGCCAGTATTTTACGTGAAGCGACTGCCTACCAGACCTCCACAACCCATTAACTGGGTAACACGGTAGTTCTTGCCAAGACAGGAGTCAGATTTACTGGCTTCTGAAAATTCGTAACCACTGCCAAAGGTCTACAAATGACAGCCGGGACGAACGGCTGATGTGCCGCAACAAAAAATATATGGGTACCAAATGCTAAAAGCAAATTACCAAAAAGTTTACACGGTCGCTCATTTGTCCCCAAAATAACTGTCCTCCCGGCTATAGTTTAAAACATTCAACATCATTTTTAAAACACATAAATCAATTTTCTATAAGCAGCCTACACATTAGCATACAGAATCCACGTGAGCCTTAAAACACCCAACTTTGTGTGAAAGGATGAACATATTTAATATTGTGACCGTTTTACTTGCCTAATGGAAAAGAGTGACACTTTCACGCCCACACATTTTACGTTACAACCAAAACAAAAAGTTTTGTGACGACACATAATTAATGCGGATGTGTGTATTATGTGACACAAAATTAATTCTTCTGCTTAAGTGCTTTGTCTGGTTTTTATTTATTTATCGTTACTGATCCTTTTTTTTCACTCTGGGTGGAGTAGAAGGGAGTATCAGACTCTTACTGACTAAAACCCATCCGTGTTTCTCGAAATGCCCTTTGCGTTCCAGGTCCGCGGTGACTCTTTCGAACAAATACCGCAAATCGTTACAGATCCTGACCTGATGAAGGCTGCTAGTATCCATTGGATGCGCGACAATAAAACCGGGTCGATTTGGTGATGCTTGTGGAAATAGGAATATTCAGTTTTTTTTTTATGAATCGGAAATCATCAAATAACTCCTTCCGCTCTGGGCGGAGCGGAAGGGAGAGTCAGACTCTTACTGACTAAAAACCATCCGTGTTCTTCCTCATGCTCAATGAGTTCCAGGGCCGCGGTGACTGTTTCGAACAAATTCTGCAACAAGGAATGTACAGTTGTGGACGTCTTTCGGCTGATATGATGATGATGATGACGACCCTAGAGAGGAGTAATGGCATTTAACAAATTTCAGGCTTCTTAATTAAAGTCAGTAAGAGTCTGACACGCCCTTCCGCTCCACCCAGAGCGGAAGAAGTCATTAGATGATTTCCCATCCTTAAAAAAAGGCTTCTTAATTTGTTTGACCTAAAACTTCTATGACTTCCGGTTTTAAGAAAGAGATTATCGACACGTCACAAATTAGACTCAAGCCTAGTGATGCGATTGGCTTTGAATATTCAACGCGAGTCTAACAATTGGTTCCATTAATTTATTCGTTATGGAATCTACGCCGATATAGCGTACACTTGTCCTTATAATAAACTCAGTAGGTATTCTGCCACATTTTCTACAATAGGTAATCTTGTTCAACATATTCATACTGCACCGCTGAATATTTTAATAAATAATTATGTATTGGGTCGATCTCGTGACTGTCAAGATGACCAAATAAATATGAGAAAGAAAGCAAAATGCAAACGTCACCAAAACAGCCAATAAGAAATTGATATTGTGAACATTATCCACTTATAACTTTAAGATTTTTTTAAATCTCCTTATTTATGTAACTATTCCTATAAATTTCATTTTTAAATATTTTGATAAAAAAATATAAAATACATTTAAAAATATAAATGATATTACTTCTTGTGCCACCTGAACCCCACACTAGTATTCCTTGTGCCGTGGGGTTTAGTCACAATAAGTTTTTTAGCACAATAAAGATGATACCTACATATTTCTGAGTTAATTTTCTAATGAGGTGAACCCTACATATCAAGAATATCTTCACTTTTCTTGGCTGAAGCTCAATCACATTTCAAAGAGAAGCTACCCAGTACAAAGTCGCCACACAGTTCTTATAAAATAACCAAGATCACTTAAAAGCGAATTCAAAAAGAAGAAATCAGATAAGACGGCATGAAAGTCAAGTCAAGTCATGATAAGTCCAAGCCAAACTGTATAACAATCGTCAACCAATCCCGGGACGCGGATACCACTCTCTCATTTCTTTATTACTCGTATACGTTAGGGTATGGGGTAATTTTTGACCATCTAAACTTTTTCCAAGCATTGGGTATTAATCAGACTTGATTTTTGTAAAAATCAAGTCCTGAAAAAGAAAAATAAAATCAGGAGTCCGTCCATTTTTGATCGCATAACTCGGCAAGATGTTTGTTGTCATTGAAAAGAAACCCTCTTCTTCTATTTTCTTTTTACGATTAACGCCGAATATAAAAAAATCTTCACTTTTCACGGCTTATTAAAACTCAGCCACCATTCACAGAAATCCATAAAGTGGTGACTTTATGGATTTCTGGATTGGTATGGATTGGTGGTGAGCAATCCTTATAAAACAACGAAGATCACTAAAAAGCGACTTCAAAAAGAAGAAATCAGATAAGACGGCATAAAACTAAATAAGTGCCAAGCCAAACGGTATAATAAAATGGTGGAGAGCTAAGACAATTCCCAAACCAATCCCGGGACGCGGACACCACTGTCTCACTTCTTTATTACTCGTATACGTTACGCGGAACGGTTATTCGTTTTCTAGCTCGTCTCGGGTTATTGTGTCTATAAACTATCTTTGGATGTGCCCTCGGAAACCGTCAGGATGCGATTGCATGTTGTTTGTGATAAAAGTTGTGTTATTCATACTGTTTTATTTGCCGCGTGATGTTAGAGGGTTTTTGATTTGATGGTTTATTATGTGGTTGATGGAGAATAGTTGCTTGTAAATTTTTGGCAGGCACTGTTCTAAACTGTAAACGTGTAAACTGGCATCGCGATTTATTTATAAAAAATCCGACACTAAGATGGGAATTATCAATTATCATCTGTATATATATATTTTTAATTTAATCATTTTAAATGAAATATTACGAAAAAAATTGAGACCTCTATAATATGTATTATACCATAGAGCACTTTTTTTTAATAATTTTGTAATGTGTCCCCGAAAAGCGACCCAGACAGGGACACACGACACAGAAGTTCATATGTGAGCACTAAGAAACCGCTAGAAACCCTTTATTGCAGTTTGTCCGAACAATATCGTAACCTTAGCCGTTATGCTTGACAACCTCACACGCTACCACTTGACCTAAAGTACCATAATTACTACGATCATCTTCCAAAGAGGGTCACAGCACACAAAAACCAGTTCCGACATCCGAATGTATGACGTAGGCACTAGTTTCTATTATGTAACAAGTTATTCGCTGTGTCAGCGTGCAGCCATTACCTTCGCAACTTTCTCTTAGCTGGTCAGTTTCGACCAAACATTCCGTAACTAAAAGCAATCGAGAACGTTTGTACAAAAGATATTTATACAACAAAAATAATTTTGTTTTCGAATTAAATTAAAAATATTTGTAATACACTACTCAACCGACACTCAGTTTTCAAAAATCGAACTCGGTTGACGTTCTTTGACGCTGCTTTAAATGGTTTTCTTTTTTTCGTAGCGCAGTGATTAGTGAAAAAAAAAAAAACAACAAAATAAACGTGTTTTTAATAAAATCTCAAAATGTGGTGGTTTATAGTGCTTTTAGTGACGTGCCTCTTCTATTATTCCCGAAACCGTTTGAGATACTTCTCGTCTAGGGGTGTCTGTACGCTACCTCCGGTCCCATTTTTGGGGAATTTGACAGCTGTCACTCTTGGGCGGGAAAATTTTGTGGAAGCAATCGCGGCTGGATACGACGCATTCAAAGATCAAAGGTAAGCGAACCAAATGATTAGCAATTGAGAGATTTCTGTTCTCTTTCACAAATGTTATGTTGTACTCATCTATAGATGCTAATCGATATCGAAACTTGAAATAACTGTATCTTTGTTTTTTCCGCGATTTCGCTCACTTGGTTCGCAGGCACTGTGCATTTTTTCCAGATAAGTATAAATTTGCCGTATGCGTACCTACGCATAAAAAGAAATGGGAAAATGCATGAAAAAAAAAATAATTTCTAAACAGTTTATCTAGAAATATACAAAAATATAATACTAACAGAGAAAATAGAATCAAAATTGACCGAAAAACAAACGAGATATAATTATTTTAAACAAATAATATCTGTCCCTCTCGCGAAAACGCTGTTTTCGATGGCAGCTGTATAGGCGTCATAGTATTTGACGTCACAGTTTGTATCGGACTTCCCTTTTTAATTGTCAAATTCATCGCTGGTGAAGGTATTTTAAAAATTCTTTCATTATTGTTTACTATAGTAGGCGCCAGATAATCGTGGAATAACGGTCATTGACCCACCTACAATTATTGACATTTTTAATTTGAAAAACGGAATTAATGACACAAAGCTGTCCCGAATCATCATCTCTCGTGATCCTTAACATTGTCTAATAATGAAAAACGATTCATATTTAATTGTTCAGGTACCTATGAACAGTTATTAGGGAAAGGTCAATGTACTTTATTCCACATTTATCTGGCGCCTACTATAGAGACAATAAGTATTTTATTTTTCAAAAAAAATATTGCATGCACATTCCCTATTATTTGCAGAGCAATAAGCGCTAGTCAAAATACAGTTCAAGTTTAGTTCATTGCATGGCTCAAAACAAGTATAATGGTGGTATGGTTCCCAGGAGTAGCACAATTTCAAGTTCCATTGAAAGTGCATAGATGCGATTCTTTGATTAATATAAGTCGATATTTACATTTATACCTTTGCGGATTGTAGCTGCTAAGGTGTTATATACAAAAAAAAAACAATTAATTAATATTTCCAGATACTTCGGCCTCTACCAGTACCTGGTTCCCACCCTGATACCTCGCGACCCTGAGCTCATCCGCCAGATCGTGGTGCGAGATTTCAACTCCTTCGCAGATAGAGGCGTGCACATCGACGCTGACTGCGACCCGCTGTTCGGACGGAACCTTATCATGTTGACAGGTATGCTTGCTTGGTTGATACGTTGCGTTTTCATTCGTTCGATTTCAAGTTGCATTCTGACAGCGAGAGCGCGGCAAAGGAGATTGTCAAAACGCCAACAATTTGGGATTGATAACGCTGTCGAAATGACACGTGAACAATACCTTATATTCTGGCATTTTGACAATCGTATTACGCCCCACGTGAGCCGAGCATGAACGTACAAGGCGCATTCGCATGCTAGCCCGTTTGGGGCTTTAAGTCCATCTATGCTTTACGAATTCGTAGTCTGCTCGTGTGCACTTTGTCTAGAGCAGACCAGGACAACGTGCCGTTCTATCAGCGAATAAATACCGGCGCACACCGGGACGGCGTGGAAGAGGATTTTAAACCCCCTATAGGATCACTTTGTTATCCATCTGTCTGTATGTCCTTTTGTCCATCTGTCAAGAAACTTTTTCTCAAGAACGCGTAGAGCAATCAAGCTGAAATTAATATCAAATACACAAAGCAGTGAAAAAATCAAACTTCTAAGTCAAACCAATCCCAAGATAAATCCGTTTATGCTCCGTTTATGGCGCATGTTTTGACGATCGCATGGGAATTAAAACCTATAGGGTACTTCCCGTTGACTTAGAGCCATGAAATTTGGCAAGTATATAGATCTTACAGTGGTTCAGCAAAAACTGTAAAAACTGGTAATTCGTAGTTTTATTAATAAAAAAAACATTTTTGCGTACATTGATGTATGGGAGAATATTTTCAACAACAAATTAAAGTTTGTCCTTCAATCTTACCTGTTATATATTTTTCAGAGTACCTAATGAAAGTAGTTTCATAGTTTATAAACTTCCGTAGTTAATGTTTACTCGGAAAAAAACAAGACTGGATCGGAACCCTCGGTGCGCGAGTCTGATTCGCAATTGTCCGTTTTTTTTATCCACACAGGTTTCTTTTTTTATACGCGAATGTGCAAACACGTGTGCATTTCATGAATTTATTAGCACAGTTGTTTTTAAGAATTTAATCGTTACTTTAAGTTACATGTGTATACATAATATACTATTATCTTTTAGTTAGTAAAACACCTAGGGATGTGCTCTTTTTTTTTTAAAGATGGGAAATCATCAAATGACTTCTTCCGCTCTGGGTGAAGCGGAAGGGCGAGTCAGATTCTTACTGACTAAAACCCATCCGTGTTCCTTCTAAAGCCCTTTGCGTTCCACGGCCGCGGTGACTCTTTCGAACAAATTCCGCAACCCTGGCAGGCTCTGGCCTTAAGGCCTATAGCTAATGAAGTTCCTCGAAGTTCTTAAACGTGACTACTTTCCAATCAGTTGATATTATAGATGCTACTTTAACTAGTTACTACCCGTTATGAGAGGCAAGAGGTCGACCCAGTTAGGAAATTAACAGCTGTTCACACGACTTGCAGCCAGTTGACTTTATACTAAGCTGAGAGCAAGGAGTTTGTATACAGTTTAATAAGTTAAACAAACAAACAAACTGGAAACTGTCTGCATTTTAAAATGTTAACCTTTTGAACGCCATTGTCACGTATACATGGCAAGCAAGCGCGTGTCCTGTACGTCACAAATATGTGACAAAAAGTACGGCTAATTTGTGGCTTGGCGTCGGGGGCACGCCGATGCGTTTATGCTCTGGTGTTCAAAAGGAACACGTAAAATTTTGAAAAGTTATGAATAAGAAGTGACTATCATAGGATATTCATAATTAAAACTTACTTATTCACACAAAAAAAAATTATAGTCCTGTTATTATGGAGAGAGGTCATCAGCAAGGGTTACTATCGGAACTCTATAATTAAGTCTTCTCTGTCCGTTTGACTCTCAGCGGGCCAGTTTCACATGGATTACTCGTGTCTATCTTAAAAAAATATTAAATTTATAATTACGGACCCTTTTACAAGAAACGTAATTTTTCGGTTTTAAGGTAACATGGAACCCTTCGTCTGCGAGTCTGACTCGCACTTGGCGGGTTTATTTTGCTATCGCTCTGACAAATTTTTCAAACAATATGCAACAATTAATTTCATTGTATTGTCAAAAAGAAAGGAGTAGTTATACTAATGAATTCCCCAACGAAGCTGATTACAAAATCATGATTACTTAATATAACTTTCCCAACCCTACAGGATCAAGATGGCGCTCGATGCGCGTGTCCCTAACTCCCGCGTTTTCCGGCGCGCGCTGTCGCAGCATGGCGCCGCTCATGGCGGAGAGCGCATGCGCGGTGCTCGCCTACCTGCGCGGGAAGATACAGGGCGAGCAAGCTATGGATATTAACACTGTGAGTTGTTGTGGACCTTAGCTTGGTAGCCGATAAGATCAAAAATAATGATTTAAAATCCGCCTCTTATTGTTTTATTGCCTCAAGGCTGTACCTAATATGTCTTGTTAGTGTAGAGGTCGCAAGCGCAACGCATCTGGCTAAACGTGGAGTCTTATCGAAAACTCTTACTGGGTCTTCCTTTTAGCTTCATTGCAGCTGGGAGTCTGGATTTGTGCCTGGTTGGTGGCAATAGGCTAGCCCTGGGTGCGATACTAAGGGTGCGTTTCCACCAGCGATGTGTGAGCTTCTTCAAGTTAATAGAATCGCTTCATTTATCTAGCCTGTAGCGTGGCTAGGTCAATGAAGCGATTCTATTGGTTCTCACAAACACACCCCTCGCTACGCATCCTTGCACATCTTTGGTGGAAACGCATCCTTACACAACATCGCAAGAAGATTGCAGGCGTGATGTCGCCAGTTATTTCAAAATTTTCAATACTTTGACCTAATATTACTTCTTTGCAGATAACCATGTCATACGTGAATGACGTGATCGCATCGTGCGCGTTCGGTTTCGCCGTGGACTCGCTCAAGGAGCCCGACAACTGCATCTTCAGACTGGGCAAGAAGGCAGTCGTGCAGGACACCACGCAAGTCATGAAGTTCTTCGGCTACGAGAATATGAAAAGTATTATGAAGGTATGTTAGAACTTAGCTACCTTGAGAATTTAGCTGAAATTTGTCTTTTGTCTAAATATAGGCCTTTCTGCCGCATTGGCTATGATTGTTCATGGTACACGTTTGCAGCAAATTTTTATGGTCAATCTTGTTAGCCAAAGCAAGCAGCAACTTTCTGCTCTTCCATCTTGTTTTTCTCTTTTAAATGCTTTGTGTCATTGTGTGTTATATGAATTAATACAAAATAGATAGATGCTTAAAATTTGATTCCTAATGGTGCTGTCTTCCAGCGGTTTAATTTTAGTTTACGTTCATTTCCAGCGTCGTTATTTTGATTCCTGTCGATTAGTTCTAGGCATTTCACGCTTCAGTTAATTCTCAATTATTTATTGCATACCATAAAGTATATAGTTGGTAGGGAAATAATTATATTAGTCACAATTATGAACCCACACAGCACAGATAAAGTTATTATGTATTTGTTTATTTTTCAGTTCCTACAAGTCAAAATAATCCCCACACAAGATGCGGAACAATTCTCCCAGCTCTTCAAATCAGCTTTAAAAGCTCGGCGAGAGAATCTTGTGAAACCTAGACCTGACTTTATTCAGATCCTTGTTGACGCGGCTCAGGGTAAGTTGCTCTTTCGACTTATAAACTCCTAGTACTTGGTTAACCTTTTGCGTGTCTACCACAGATTTTTATCGTCCAATCCTGACCAAGCCCTTAAGTGTAACTGTCCGACTTAAGTCATTTGGAGCATTTTTTCTTATGTCGAACTGTGTAACTTAAGACACGCAAAAGGTTAAGGGAGTGATCCCTGTTCAATGGGAAACTCTTTAACAAAAAAACTTTTTTAATTTTACACTTTTTAGTACACACCTAACAACACCATGGAAAGTCACAGGAAAGCAAAACACGGAATTTCGTTTACTTGGATGATATATTTTCTATTTCCTCCAGCTATTTGGATTTAAAAACCAAACTACTGAACCGATTTTGATAATATTTCTATGGCACCAATCGAAACGTATATCATTTCACATGAAACAAGAATTTTTCAAATCGATTCATAAATGATGAAGTTATGAGGTAACAAACATTTAAAAAAAATACAGCCGAATTGAGAACCTCCTCCTTTTTTGAAATCGGTTCTAAAACCTTTTATGAACAGACATAAGACCAACCAAAATGACTGGAGCATTTACTCTTTTTCATTTCATGGACTCCTTGTACTTTAGTGAACTTATAGGTACTATAATATACTATATAGTATTTATTTTTGTCTCTATAACAAGGAGCATTTCCATTATTTTGTCATTCACATATCGCACACCTAGATCTAAACAGGGTTAACTCAAAAAACACTTTTTTCAGGAAAGGCAAAAAACTGATTAGTTATTGTGTCCCTGTGCACTGCAGGAGTTTTCTGTATAGATTTATGCTTTTATGCAGCTAGAAGAATGATATTGAAGGAATCTTGTGTTTTAATGATGTATCGGGGCTCAAAATTGGAGTTTATTGTTATTTCCCTATTGCTTAACAATGCATGTATATTTGTTTTATTATTTCAACACGGGCTAATTCAAAATTTATTAAAAGAATTGAGCCATCTAGCGTCGAGTAGCGGAGATATGTTTAAATCTGTTTTATTAGTGGGTAGGTATTGAGCTATAGAATTCGATGGTGTGCATAACTAAAAAATCTCGATTTTTTAGTTAGCTCCCTTTAGATCTAGGTGTGAGCAAGGCAATGCTGTCAGCCTTTTAAACACTTGTCACGTTGACAATGAACAAGTTGACATTGTGAAAAGGTTGAGCCCTTCTGACTTAACATTATTCCCACGGGCATTTTTTTTTAAACATTTCCCCACACTAGGTATTTCTCCTGTATCGTGGGGACGTTTACAAATATATGTTTAATATCACAGGCCATAAAAATATTTGTAATATTTGCCGGAATTGAACCCGCGACATGCAGTGATGCAGTCAATCGCTCAACCACTGCGCCATACGTGTCGTCGAACATTTAAGATGTCAATACTTCGATTAAGAAAGATTTTTGCGGAATTCCATTTCGTAGAAATGTAACGCTGTAACTTGACTGACCTTAAATTCAATCACCACAATGTTTTAAATGTGCTACATATATATATATATATATATATATATATATTTCTTCTGTACGTGTTTCTTGTCACTGAACACCGCCTAAACGGCTGGACCGATGTTGATGAAATTTTTTGTGTGTTCAAGAGGATTCGAGAATCGTTTAGATTCACAATTGGACCCGGTATTTTTCGTCAGACACAAAGCAAACGTTCAGACAGGACAAAATCTGTCGGGACCACTAGTATATACATGCCTAGCCTTTTCCCAACAATATTGGGGTCGGCTTCCAGTCAAACCGGATGAATACCAATATTTTACGTGGAGCAGCTGACTACCAGACCTCCACAACCCATTAACTGGGTAACACGGTACTCATTAGCAAGACTGGTGTCAGATTTTCTGGCTTCTGACTATAACATAATATAACATTATGTACAGGCAAACCCAGAGCGGACAGCATCGGCGATACGAACAACAACGAAGACATGAAGACTGCTGAGAGTAAGATTAACTTTAATTTGTTTACTCTTCACATTACACTGTTGGGGACTGAACAGTAGATCAACAGTTTTAGCTCCGAATTATTTTTGGGTTGTATTCATGAAAAAAAAATATACACAGTTATCTAGAAATATACAAAAATATAATACTAACAGAGAAAATAGAATCGAAATTGACCGAAAAACTAACGAGATAAAACTATTTTAAACAAATATATCTGTCCCTCTCGCGAAAACGTTGTTTTGTATGGCAGCTGTATAGACGACATAGTATTTGACGTCACAGTTGGTATCGGACTTCTCTTTCTAATTGTCAACTTTGAAGCTTAATAACTTCATCGCTGATGAAGGTATTTAAAATATTCTTTCATAATTGTTTACTAGAGATAATAAGTATGTATTTTATTTTGCAAATAAAAAAATTGCATGCATATTCCCTATTGCGGCCGAAACCAAACTAGGTACGTTCGGGACGTACCTACCTATTGTACTGCGATCGGACACTAATTTTGGTGCACTAATTGATTAATTTGATTGATATTTTTCGTCATAGGTACAACATTTTGAGTATTGATACGATCCCTAGAAAGGCAAATGGGTATTTTCATTTCGGACTTCTTCAAAGCAGCAAAGGTTTATGGCAACAGTTTGAAGGGACCCGTCCCTTCTAACATGGGATATTATATATTACACTAAACATAATTGCCAAAAAGTCGGTATCTTTTTACTAAAATAATAAATCTGAAGAGTTAGTTTGTTTGACGCGCTAATCTCTGAAACCACCTGTCAGATTTGGATCATTCTTTGTGTATATGATAGCGACATTCATGAAGAAGGTTATAGGCTATACGGAAACGGAAAAAAACGGGATATGCGCGTACCTGCGAAGTCGCGGGCAAAAGCTAGTTATGTAATAATTAATAGTTCACCTCTGCCAAATCTGTCGGTGAGAACAGTCTGTTCATTCTAGAAAAAAGATATGTGAAGTGAGCTCGTTTACAAAATGACGTACCGTACATTTAAAGAAGCATAACTACCGTGAATTGCATTGTTTTCTTGAAGACATATTATCAACCTTGAATAGAGTAATCTAGTATATCTTGCTGTATAATTTGATACCCATTGCGACCAGCAGTGCGATTCTGTAAACATTCTGTGTTAGCTAGAGTGAAGTGTAAATGAAGTGAGCTATCAATCCTTACAAACAAGATGAAATGACAGTTCACTTCATGCTCCACCTAATTTTTTTTTTAATCTATTTGAGACAAAAAACAGTTATACATTTACAAAAGGTAGTTATATTACAGTCGAAAAAAACGTATTACCCCCACCATTGTCCACGAAGTGACATCGGAACATGATAACGAACACATGCTAAATGAAATTTAAAAAAATTTAGAAACACTATAAGTATACCGACGAATCGAAGGAAGCAGATGACAAGAGCATCCGTCTTATAAGCGACTTACAAGAAATTGTGAAACCATGCTTCAAAATTTCGATTGCGACAGCGCGAAAAATCACAATCACACACGTTGACAAAACTCTTAAATCACCAAATCTCAAAAGACTACTTCAGACATTAAACCTACATGGTTCTCATGTTTGACCAGTACGATTGTATGGACTTTAAAAGAGACTTTGACCTCTGAGTTTGTTTCGGTGCTTCTTAGGGTAGTCAGCTAGGAAACACCGGCCACATCTAGTTTAAAATTACTCAAAAATATTGACGTGTTACGTTTAACCTGCTTACAAAATAAATATCATTTATCAATAAACACATCAATTTCATAATACATTGGCCCGACCAACTTGTACCACCGCCAACTCTTCACTGGCCCACAACAAACCCGCTGACTTTGATTGACGAGACGCACGCCAAATTTAATTATGACGTGTTCTGAGTGTGACGTCTGAATTGTGCCGGGATTACACCATTCCTTACAACCGGAACATATTTGTTTTGCGGATCAAAATTACTCTGTACTGCATTGTAATTTATTCGTGTCGGTTCCTATAAACATATGTACTCAAAATATATTCCTGCGAATGTTTTGGAGGGTTGAAATTTTGTTTTATGACTTCTTCCCTTGGACATAATCTACAAGACGGATGGAGGATTGATAACTGTGTGACCAGGACGAAGTATTAGCCTTGGCAAGGAGTAAAGATTACCATATTACCAATGATAGACACAGCTATTGAGTCTATATGTAGGCTCTTTTCATAGATCTAGGCATGAGTTGATTCATAATCCCTGAAAAAAATATCAATTTGATAAAAAGAAAATCCAATATGCAAAAGGGCAAAATTTGCTTCTCTTATTTGAATTAAATTAATAATTAATTATATTTAAACGGCAAAATAAAGGTGTAGTTACATATGTATACAACCATTGACACACACCTCCTTGACACTAGTCAGCCAGTTCTTTTGATGGATCACAGCCTCATACGCTTGATGTTCATAATCTTCCTGCCCTTAACCCATGTTACTCGTTACTCGAGGTCGGCGCAGCACGTTTACTTACCCCATTATTTCCGGTCAACCGTCACACTATCACTGTCTCCCCTTCTCAGTAACATCACTCCTCAACCCATACATCTTTTCCTCAATTTCCCTCTCCCACTCGATCCATCATCATCTGCCTAGCCTTTTCTCAACTATATTGGAGTCGGCTTCCAGTCAAACCGGATTCAGCTGAATTCCAGTATTTAACGTGGAGCGGCTGCCTATCAAACCTCCACAACCCATTAACTGGGTAACACTGTACTCCTTGGCAAGACTGGTGTCATATTTTCTGGCTTCTCCGTAACGACTGCCAAAGATCTACAAATAACAGCCGAGACCAATGGCTTAACGTGCTTTCCGAGGCACGGAGAAATCTCGGTAATTATATTAAAATGGTCACCCATCCACAGACCGACCGAGTCAAGCGTTGCGTAACCTTGAAGATCAACCCGTGTGGCTGTTATAACTTCGCCACGAGCTCCTCTTCCTCTCAACGTTTATATTCATAACTCTATTAGTAATATGGGTTTCATCCCTCCTCTTTACACAATATCAAATCAACCATTGATTTGATATTGTTAACGCTAAATAACCCAAATTTTAACTCCAATTTATTTACTAACAAACTTTTCACCACGGCTTTGCTCGCATTAAAGTGGACTTCAACCGATTCCATGGTCCTATCTATGTTGCGGAATTTGTTCGAAAGAGTCACCGCGGCCCTGGAACGCAAAGGGCTTTAGGAGGAACACGGATGGGTTTTAGTCAGTAAGAGTCTGACACTCCCTTCCGCGGAAATACTCATTTGATGATCTTATCCTAAAAAAAGGGCTAGGCGTGAAAGCGTAACAAACAAACAAACTCACTTTCGTATTCAGTAAGTATATTAGTTAGGGTAAGGAACAGTCAGGATATTAATGTCGTTTACCTACCATCAGACTTCACAGACGATGACTTGGTAGCCCAAGCAGTGCTATTCTACGTCGCAGGATACGATACCACCGCCAACCTTATCTACTACTTCCTCTATGAGATGGCCATCAACCCCAGGGTACAGGAGACGCTGCATGAAGAACTGGATCAATTGCCGCCTGATAACGAGATTGAAGACCTCTATGAGACTGTTCAAGGATTGGAGTATTTGGAGATGTGTGTTAATGGTGAGAGTTTTTTTGCTTCAATTTCGATTTATGTAGGTATAAACGCGCATCTAGCCGGACCGCAGCAATAGCCGCACGCGCCGCAGACATCGTATTTTCTCATAGCCTCGCGGAATCCGCATCGTCGCGCCGAACGCACCGCACGCACGCACAGTGCTGTCGAAATCGTATTCACTTCTGTACTCCTTATTATATTATATCAATATTTATCTGTACAGAACGAACGTACGTAGTGTGTACAAGTTCCATAGAACTTGATCTTGTTATTGTCGGTTGCCTACTGTTACAAGAACAAGAAAATGAAAGAAAAAAAATGGGTTCATGATAATTATTCTAACATGTGTCATCCGCGCCGCTCGCACCGAACTCGCCGCAAGCATCGAACGCGCTGAATTTGATGACGTCATCCGCACGCGCTGGTGGAATTCGTATACCTCCAGCATTTTACTGAAATGCGAGTCGTACAGCGCGGATAGGTGCGCGAATTTACATACGATTTCATACAAAGATTTAGAAAATGCATTGACTGTGGCGCGTGCAGCTCAGGCTGCGGCGTTCACCCTTTTCGAGTTCTTTGTGACGGAGCTCTTCTGAGGAATAGGTATACTCGCAATATACCTGCTGATTTGGCGTTTTTCTGGTGGTCGCAATCGCAACTTTTATTGCGAAAAATGTGGCGGGCTCGTCACAAGAAAAAACCTACTAATTTAAGTGTAAAAGTACCGCTTCTGCGAAAGCCGGTAGCCATAAAAACTATTTCTCATGGCCTTTCGTTGTGTCCAACTATCCATAGATGGATAGTTGGACACAACGAAAGGCCATTTTAATAAAACGGTCACATACAGGTCTCATTCAGATCAATATCTCAAAATGGTAAAAGAAAATACTAAACGGTATTCTACAGCCACTTCAAACTTCATCATCATACTCATATCACTCGATAGACGTCCACTGCTGGACATAAGCCTCGCCCAAGTGTCGCCACAACAACCAGTCCTGTGCGTCTCGCATCCATCGGCTACCCGCAACCCTCACCAGATCATTGGTCCACCTTGTGGGAGGCCTTCCAACGCTGCGTCTTCCGGTATGCGGTCGCCACTCCAGAACTTTTCGGCCCCATCGACCCGTTCTGCCCACTGCCACTTCAGTAATTCTGTTTAGCGATCCTTCGGGATATGTCGGTAACTTTGGTTCTCTTGCGGATATCATCATTCTTGATTCGATCACGTAAGAAAACTCCGAGCATCCACTTCAACTTCTTCAACAAAGAAAATTAGTGTTCTGATGTGCAATAACATAATATTCCCAATTGTTTCAGAGGTTTTAAGATTATGGCCTCTCGTGGGTTCAGCAGATCGACGTTCAGTAGCCACATACGACTTCGGTCCCACATACCCTGGCAGTAAAGACAGACTCGTCGTAAGTATAAGCTCAGTTTTTGATCACCTTTGAAGAGATCGTTGAATCCAATTTTCCAGTTGAAATCAATTTTCTTATGACCTAGACTGACATTGCAAATTTCGCAACATAAAAATATTTTGTTCATAGCAACATGTATTGGAGGTTATAAAACTATAGTTTAATTATGCCCAAAGACTCAATTTGACTGGCCTGTTGGTCGAGTGGTTAATGACCCTGACTGCTAAACCGGAGGTCATGGGTTCGATTCCCACCCAGGACAAATCTTTGTGTGATGAGCATGATCAGTTGTTCTGTGTCTGGGTGTCATTTGTCTATAATACATATGTATGTATTTAGAAATATATAAGTATGTTTATCAGTTGTCTGGTTGCCATAGCAGGCTCTGCCTAGTTTGGGATCGGATGACCGTGTGTGAATTGTCCCAAGATATTATTATTATTCTCTTTATTTATTTTCCTTACATACTAATTTACATTTTTAAATATTTCTTTAAAAAAATACATTAAAAATTTTTAAAAAAAACATTTAAAAATATAAAAAGTAGTAGTCCGTCGGTGTCGGGAGCAAGGTCCAAGCTGCCGGTGTTTAGGGTTCCATAGAAAGGAACCTCCTTACAATACGAGCCGTATCGAGGAGTACTGCCTTCTGTATCAGCCCCTTTACCCAACTGCGTAACGCCAACTTCGACAGATGGTCGTCGAAGCTTTTGGCCATCAGGCCATTGGCTGTAACGACAATCGGCACAATGACAGCCGAGTCCACATTCCACATGTCGACAACCTCGTGTGCTAAATCGAGATACTTGATTTGCTTCTCTTTCTTTATTATTATTTCCTTTATTCATTTGTATATACATATAAATTCTAAGTCTCGGATCCCATGACCAAAACTTCAACATCTTCTCCATATTTTCGAGCGAAGTAGGTCCCAAAAAAATTACACTTACAATCAAGCAAAATTATCGACAATGACAATAAACCAACGCACACTTTCTGCTATCAGCTCCAAATCTTCAGCACTTAATTTCAGTGCCTACCTCCACAAATGACTTAGTTTACGTACAGCGATATTTTTGGGAGTAATAACTTCATCGGCGCACGGTATTAGGTAATTTAGCATCCTAATAGCACCATTGCCCTGGGGGATTCCTTTATTCTGTGTTAATAGATCGTTTACGACATAATAAGGGCGGGACCTTTAGTGAATTCTGTTTACATTTTTCGGTGGCAAGGTCTTGGTGAGTTTAATTTTGAAGATTCTGGATTTTTGAGTGATATCTTAAGATCCAGATTAAATTATAATTCTATTTATGAAAATGTATCTTAATCGATTACGATTTGCAGGTTACTTATTATTATCGATTAAAAATATATTTCATTAAAATAATTAAAACCAGCCAGTGTTGCGGAATTGTTCTAAAGAGTTACCGCGGCCCTGGAACGCAAAGGGCATTAGGAAGAACACGGATGGGTTTTAGTCAGTAAGAGTCTGCCGCTCCCTGCCGCTCCAACCAGTGCAGGACAAGTCATTAGATGATTTCCCATTCACAAAAAAACGGATACAAATTAAAGAATAAAATAGATAATCGCGTCACTTGCTGCTGATCATAGTCTGTATTACTATGATCTGCAAATCGTCACTTTATCTTTCGGCCGTCACTGTTAAAGCAGCTACCAACAGTAGCTGAAACGTCATGTTTGGCTGTTGGTAGCTAATTTGACAGTTGGTTAAAAGTAGATACGTTATTGAGACCGGCCGTTAAACTCCCAGAGCAAGACCATCACCCCTGACATTGACCACAACACTCTTACCATTAAATCCTTCCCACAGGCTCCCGCAGGCATCCACGTGTGGCTGCCGATCTACTCGATCCACCGCGACGAGAAGTACTGGCCCGAGCCCCACCAGTGCAAGCCGGAGCGGTTCTCTAAGGAAGGGAGGGCCGACATAGTCCCATACACGTACATGCCGTTCGGACACGGACCCCGGCATTGCATCGGTGAGGAATGCTTTATTGGAGAGAAATCTAGCTTTTGTAGATACAGCCAGAAGCGATAATGTTGTAACTAACCTACAGTGTCAATTAATCAAAGCCTCTTTAAACATTATGTGGGAGTAAATGTGGTATATCAAGCCTTAGAAAGTGACTCACACAGGCATACCTTTCCGAATGGACAGTAGAGTCACTTTATTAATGTAATTTTATTATTTTTACTGAACTGTAAACGACGTTCAAAAGTGCCGTTTAATGGCCTAATTGAAATAAACGTTTTGACTTTAACTTTGACATTATAACTAATCATAAGTGACAAAAACGACGCACGAAGCTCTAGAATTTTGTAATCTGTAAAGACAGTAATTTATTTCTAAAACTGAAATAGATTTCTATGAGTTTATCTAAGACACTTTTACTTGTCAAAGTTTTGGTAAATTTTTAAATACAAGATTGCGCATTAAATAGGTCAGTACCTAAGCAACTTAAGCCCACTTGCCGATCCAGAGTTTAAAACAACTTCGTAAATCAGATAAAAAATAGCGGAGCTCGTGGCTAAATAATAACAGCCGTACGGTCGACCCGTACGGCTGTTATTATTCTATATTATTAACTACTATTATTATCTTCAAGGTTAAGCAACGCTTGCCAAGGTCGGTCTATGGGTGACCATCTTAACATGAGATTCTTCCGTGCCTCGAAAAGCACGTTAAGCCGTTGGTCCCGGCTGTCATTTATAGATCTTTTGCAGTCGTTACGGATTGTCAGAAGCCAGAAAATCTGATTCCAGTCTAACCAAGAAGTACCGTATTACCCAATCAATGGGTTGTGGAGATCTGGTAGGCCACTCCACGTAAAACACTGGTATTCAGCTGAACCCGGTTTGACTGGGAGCCGACCCCAATATAGTTGGTATAAGGCTAGTCAAATCAGTAAAAAATAATCCAAGTTCATTTTTCCTCTCAGGATCCCGCTTCGCAGTCCTAGCAGCCAAGGTGTTCCTGGTGAAATTCCTCCGGAATTACACGACAAAGGCCGAGCGGGCCTCCCCGCGCCTGTCGCCCAGGGCCTTCATACTCAGGCCCAAAGATGGATACCAACTTATTGTAGCAGCAAGACATCAGTGTTAAGAAATTAATGTAGTACTTACTTAAATAAAGTGTTTTTTGTTTTACTTGACGTGTTTCTAATACGGTTGTATCGTATTCTGTAAATTCCACCCGTTCCATCCGTTTGACTCGTACGATAATATTTGGCGCCCAACTTGGTACAGGTAATTAAAAGGTAATCAACTTACAATTCACTGAACATAACAGTAAATTACACTTCATTAATTTATGGCATACAGTACTTATTTGCTATATGCCTAAGCAATAAGACATAAAATACAACCCGAAGTAATCAGCTTTTAATAATAATATTCGGAAACAATGATTTCCAGGAAGCAGAATTTATTAGCTTTGTGATTTTAAAAGCCAGTGTTGCCATAACATGCTGTTTTAAACATGACATACCACATTTAAAAGCCACGTAATTTACGTATTGTATATAATTGAATTCTATAATAGCATGAAACATTGCAAAATGTTGGTTCCGTAAATGCAAACAATGTAATTTGAAACAGAGAATCTTTTTTGTATAACCGTTGTGCATTTTACAATGCAATGTTGAGAGCTATTCAGCCAAAAATGTGGGTATTTTATTGCATAGGATTCTATTTTTAGCGCTTGTAAAGAAAAAGTGTGAAGAATAAACTTTCAAGTTTAATGAAGGGCCCGTAGCCATATGGAAAATTAGGTACCTACTTATAATGTGAGACACATAGTTGAAACTTTTCGCTGAAACTTTTCGCCCGCGGTTTCGTACATAGTAGGTAGGCACTGCCGTCATAAGGGCAAACGCGGTATCTCAGTGAAAGCGAGCTTCTAGAAAATTGAAGTTATGTAAATATAGTTTTCTTTTCAAACTGAGATAGGGAAAACTGTTGTTAAGAGTTTTGTTTTTTAATAAGATTGTAGACTTGGCTTAGGTCACTGGCGTATTTTTGCGTATTTTTTTAACCTACGCCATTAAATCAACTCTACTATTTTTGAGATATAGTTTCTGGCTTACAACGTTAGTTTATAAAATCTCAGTATATACCTATGTAGATAATATTCAAAAAACCTGTATCCGCAAATAAACATCTCAGCTTTACGCATTTAATTTTTCAGAAAACAAAGTAAAAGTACAAAAACAATACCGAATTAAAAAAAAACATTTTCCACGAACAGTTTAAGGATCCCCACACTCATCCGCGGTGCAACGAAGTATGAAACAGAGACAATAGACTGGCGTCAAGCCCAGAGGCAGGGAACTTGCCTGTTACTGTATACAGCAATGGCACAGACAATACGTTCATTATTCCATTTAAATAATGAGCCTAGTGCCGTTATAAATGACTTTCGACTGTATAATAAAATGTTGTTTATTTTTAGTGAAACTGCAATATTTCTAGGTAGATTAATATATGGTAAAATTAATATAAGGCCTCAGGCCCGAACTTATATTAAATTTTCAAAGCTCATACTTAGGTAGGTACCTACCCAGTTCCACTGATGAATCTAACCACTTCAATTTCCATTATCTACTGGGTTTTTACGCAGCGCAAAAAAATACTTCTTACCCGACTGCCCTGGGGTAGGTAATGTTTTTTTTTATTTTTTGAGAATATCTAGAAGAATCTTTTTCAATCATCAAATCTTTGGTTGAACTAAAATAAACTGCATCGAAATGCTTGAAAAATTTGTAAATCGAGTTATTTGAAACTAGTAAATTTTTCTCCCGCCAGAGATTACACGTACTTATCTAATGCAAAATTTTATCCGATTGTAAAATTGGTGTCCAACAGACTATTTCTCTTTTCCTTTCTCCCTAATTCTAGGTACTTACCTACATTGTCAGATGGGTACTCAACTACGTATCTGTAGCGGCATTACTGCCGCCACATGAAAAACTAAGAAGCGAATTTTGTACTGCAACAAAAAGAACCGCAACGCTATCCATCCTGTCAGCGACGAACTGCCAAACGAAATCCTGCATTGCGCAAGCAAAGTTCTCCGTGCGATTTGAACATATACAACAGTCCGAATATCAACTGTCGGGCAGTTGCCCACCAGACACAACAACCATTTGTTCGGAGGATCCTCCCTTTTCAGTGGAGGTATGCGGGACTTTACTCTCTGTACCGCATACCTCTATATTTCTACTTACCTATAACAATTTAAAAAACCTTTCAAAAGCTTTTGATCTCGTCATGATTTAAAAACGAATTTATTATCTAAAAAACATCAGTTCAACGTCGGAGTTTCATCATACAAAATACGTCAATTAATAAATTTACTCCATGTTTGATTCAGGTGCGGCTTCGGATTGAGTTTGCAAGTCTAGTGTGCTATGAAATTCAGTCGAATGCCGTGATGCCAGCCTATAGCTCGCACTGTAGCCGCCATTCACTTTTTAATTAACTGTCAATCTTTATATTTCGCGATGATTGCGTGTCAGATTCACGGGTTTGGATTTAAAAAATACCTGCGTTAACTATTAACTATCTTTTGGTTG
Source organism: Mamestra brassicae (assembly GCA_905163435.1). NCBI lineage: Eukaryota > Metazoa > Arthropoda > Insecta > Lepidoptera > Noctuidae > Mamestra > Mamestra brassicae. The sequence continues at coordinate 17,667,624 of LR990997.1, read as the reverse complement.
AGTTCTGTTTCTGATATCAGTATCGGACTTGATTAATTTATGTAGTTTATTTTTTGTTGTGTTCTCATATTTTTTTAATTAAATGGTATTGTGGTAGATGGGGCTCGTGACTTATTCATAACAGTCACTCGATCAGGTTAAGCTACGTTTGTCAATGTCATGTCGTGGATGGGTCTGGTGTTTGCATAGGTACTTATACTCACTGCCTCGGAAAACGCGTAAAGTGGTTAGTCCCACCCAGCTGTCATTTCTCTTTTCTTGTCGTAACGGGTTAGTTCTACTACCCGTAACGACTGTCAAAAAGACTTCCAGTAGTTATTTTGGAAGCCGACCCCGGAATTGTTACTTGGGAAAAGATTACGTTCCAAACAGTGTTGATTATTGTGAGTAATGTAATTTCATTTGTAAATTCTCTTAAATTACGAGATTTCTTCTTCAATCTTCGTGTCGATAATTTCTTTCTTGAGATAGATGCATATTTTTTTCTACATCAGTACAGACGCTAGCACATCAAGCTACCCGAAACTGTCAAATTTTCCCAATCAACCTTGAACCTATTGTTTTAGCGATAAAGTTGAAAATCTACGAAAGAAATTTGACAGATTGTTGTAGCTTGATGTGCTGGTTTCTGTTTATTTACTATTCAAAAATTGGCGCTAAAAGGCCGTAATCCGTCGTAGATAAAAACTAAGACATGATACTGACAAACGAAAACATCCGGTGACAGGAGTTTCTGGCGGGATTTTTTTTGTTGAGTGAAGTTTAGCGGCTGTTTTAATAATTCGTAAATTGATTCCTAGTGGATATTGTGATGTAAATTGGTGTATTTTTGCGTCTCAACTGTCCACGCACCTGAGATGTTGGTTATGTGGAGCTGAGAATTTGATTGTAGTATTGACTACCTCACTCGAAACTTGCCGAGAAGGCAAAAATTCTAATGCAAAACACAAAAAATTAAGCCGTTAAACTGGGCAATATGATCAAAAGACTAAAACCTTCCCTTCTTATATAAAAATATATATAAATATCCGGTGACATTTGACATTGACAGCCAAACATTTGTGGCGCCAAATTTTCGCTCGCTCGCCTCGCTGTGGTTTTGCTAGACCTCGCTCTAAATTTGTGTATTTTTCGCTGTCGTGGCTTCTTTATCGCCTCAAAATCAAAAGAAAGAATAAGATCCCACGAATAAGACACCAACACGATCTTTTTTGAGTCACTCTGTGCTAGTTCTAACCTGCCTTCACAGCAGATTAAATTCCTCGACTAATTTACTGGGACAAAGCGAATAAAATCACACGACTATCAATAGAAATAAAGAGTAATTAAATCTGTGATAAAGTCAACGTGGAACCTTCAAATCATGTCGAATATGAAGACTATTACAAATGCGGCGCGAGCGATAAACAAGAGACCTTTCAGGGTCTCTATTGAAGGCAACATCGGCTCTGGCAAGTCGACTTGCATCCAGTTCTTTGACAAGTATCCGAACGTTGAGAAACACGGGGTAAGAATAGAATGAGAATACTTTATTTAGTATAACGCTTATTGTAAAATAATTGAGCTTGTAAAAGTAACCTGTTCCCATAACTTAAAGTTTTAATCAGCAGGGCAATTTGTTAGGCAAAGAGGATATCCCTAAATGACTTTCTGACCAACTGACCTGCAGATGATGGATTGGATTGAATGATAATGCTATTCTAGTTCCTCAACTTTAACATTCATGTAACTAACTCTCACCAATCAAATGTATTTCAGGAACCTTTACATGAATGGCGCAACCTGAGTGGTCACAACCTACTTGGTCTACTCTATGGTGATATGAACAAGTGGACTTTCCCATTCCAACACTATGTGCATCTCACCCGCCTAAAGATACAGACCAGCCCGCCGTGCAACTCTAACATCACTGTGAAGATGTTTGAAAGGTAATGTTTTTTTTTAATTCCAAGCATGATTTCATCATCACAATTTTATTCTTTTGTCCTTATTCCAATTCCAAATTTGGAGATAGTAAAACATCTTCCATACTTCTCTATCTAGTGTGATAAGCCTGAATTTTCCCACTTTAGGACAATGGCTTTCTTAATCTCCTTTTATTTCTAAGGCTTTTTCTACTCAAAAACAGAAAACAAGCAATGATAACTGTATAACAATATGACAGAAAGTCATTGCTTGCAGGAATTTGTGTGATATGCAGCTACCCCACAGGTTTCCCGAAAGACGTCTAGGTCATCCTTTAAACCAATCATCTTATCTATCAGGATTTGGTTTCCACACTTACTCCTTAGACCATTGAAAACCAATCAACATCCATCAGTGTATGTTGTATTTTAATATCAATCTACCCTCATTTCAGATCTGTGCAGAACAGCAGGCACTGTTTTGTGGAGAATGCCAAGAAACAGAACTTCCTTGAAGATCCTGAGTACCAAACTCTCATAGCTTGGTTTGACTACTCTGAGAAGTGCCTGGATATCAACTTAGATCTCATCGGTGAGCATATGTTCATCTTCTTTAACACCATAGCCACAATAAGACTGATTATCTCTTCCCAACTGTGTTGAGATTGGCTTCCAGTCCGTTTAGGTACCTGAAGACCAGTATTTTACATGGAGCATCTGCCTATCTCCGCCACAAGTAGTAAGCCAAATCTAATACCTTTAAACAAGCAACTCTTGTATATACGTAATATGAATCTCAGAAACGGCTTCAATGAATTTAATGAAATTTAGTATGCAGGTTGTTTCGGGGGCGATAAATTTCAAGCTTGGATTCAGTTTTAACAAACGTTCATCAAAAAAAAACCATCAATCATCGGTCATCCAGATACTTATATTAACCTTTTGAACGAGTGTCACGCATACATGACACGCAAGCGCGTGTCCTGTACGCCAAACGTCACAAATATGTGACAAAAAGTACGGCGAATTTGTGGCTTGGCGTCGGGGGCACGCCGCTGCGTTTATGCTCCGGCGTTCAAAAGGTTAAATTCTAGCACTTCATCCGTGACTTCGTATGCCCATATCCCTTTTTTCCCGATCCCTAGCCTTCCTCATGAATGTGGCTATCATATACAAAAAGAATTTTCTATATCTGACTGGTAGTTTCAGAAATTAGCACTTTCAAACAAACAAACTCTTCAGCTTTATTATAGGTGTGTGTGTGTATTTACAGTTTATCTAAGAACAACCCCTGAGACAGTATGGGAAAGGATGATGAAACGTGGGAGGGCTGAGGAGTCAGAAGTGCCTTTAGAATATTTGAAACAGGTCAGTTTTTTTTTTTTTATCTCGAGGGGAAATCCTCATGGATGTCCTCCGCCCTGGGGCGGGCGGAGGGGTCTGTCAGACTCTTACTGACTTACACCACCCCGGTGTTCCATCTCCCACCAATGCCGGGGATCCCCTTTCACCCAGCTACGCACGTGGCTACAAGAACATACCCACACACAAGCAGAACGCTGGTGGACCTCGGCACCAGGCTGCAGGCAGTGCAAGGAGGCTATGCCACTCCTAAACAATAAACTTACCAAGCGCCTTCTGCGACTGGATAGGGGCAGCCTGCGAATGGTGGCAGGGACCATCACCGGACACTGCTCACTGAATAAGCATTTCCACACACTAGGTATAACAGACAGTCCTCTGTGCAGAGCATGCATGGAGGAGGAGGAAACGGTGTCGCACGTGCTCCTTGAGTGCACAGGCGTCGCCGATATACGTAGACAAACGATAGGAACACCAAATTCACTCACAGACACCCTGAACTCTTTAGGAGGACTGATCTGCTTCTGGAGGGAGGTCGGCTGGTTGGAATGACGGCCGCCATGGCCCACGCACAATGGTCCGCACTTAGTCCTGATGACTATGTGCGGAAACCATACCCCAATAGATAGATAGATAGAATGCCGGGGATCGTGGGAACGTATGCGACTTCCGTAATCCCCGGCTGGTGCCCCGCCTCTGCGGGCGGAGTGACGTGTTTGACTCCTCCCGCTACGTCAAAGAGGGGACCTAACCTAACCTAATTTTAATCTAATAAGGGTTGGTGCAGATGCTTCCTTCCATAGATCTTCTTTATGTAACTGCAATAATTTTATCCTTCACACTTTCTTATGTTTTATATTAACCAGAATTCACAATAACAGCCATCTTCATAGTACATTATTTTATGTTAACTTTTACGTTTTTGTCAGGTCCATGAAGCATATGAGAACTGGTTGAGTTCACCAGACGTAGGCTGTGAGGTGCTCACGATTGACGCCGACAGAGGTCTCATCGCTGTCAAGGAGGACTTGGACAGATATGCCTACAAAATACTTGGTGGCAATCACACCAATTAGATGAATTACTAGGGCATTTCTGATTTATGCTTTATTGATACAGAATACTTACTTATGCGGGTACTTAAATCTTATGTTAAAACCATAGTTTATAAAAATATTTAATGTAATCATAGCAGTGCCTAATTCATGACGGTTACTAATGGCCGGTCTAAATAACGTATCTGCCTTTAACCAACTGTCAAATTAGCTACCAACAGCCTTTTTAACATGACATTTCAGCTACTGTTGGTAGTTAATTTGACAGTTGGATAAAAGGTAGATACGTTATTGAGACTGGCCATAAATAGAGCTTTAAATTAAAACATTATTGTCCTTGAAAATAAAATTATATGTTCTTGCTTTGTGAGGCATGGCATGCTACTCTAAGGTTTTTAACTATGTTATCAGCATTTATTGAATCAGGAGAATAAAATGCAGTTTTAATAGCTACACGATTATTAAAAGATAAATAATGTCTTGACTTGTTTAAAATGTACATTTGACTTTAATCTTAGAATTTATTATATTATGAAAAATAATCTACAGATGTATGAAGTGTGAACTTCACAATATTTAACTAAGAATTATTTTTTATTTATTCTTTTAAAAGCAGGCTTTTTGTAGAAGTGACTATGCTAGAATAAGAAAAGTGACTGATTAGATGAAATTAGGTACAGAGAGAATATTGAATGTGTTGTTTAAGTTATTTCTTAATGTAATAAAATTAATTGCTTATTTTCATAATTAAAAGACAATGATTAACTGAGAATATGTTTTAATTATCACAAAAACAATATAATTTAATATTCCTAATTCCAAGGCCTATTTTGTGCAAGTAGTTTAAACCCCATTATTCACTTGGTGAAACTAAGTTGCACAACACGTTTGAGTGTCACAGCTGAAGTTGTATTCATTGGAACAGGAGACATTTGATGTTCTAGGAAACGATGTTTAGCAACTGTTCCCCAACTCAGATTCACGACATAGGTTAATTTGCGACTTATACTTGTTAAAAAATAGGTCTCGGAAATGCTATTTACACTAGCGTTACAATTTGTTCAGCGGTACAGATGGTCGGCTCTGATGTTGGACGCGATCTCGCTCTCCCATTTGTCACCGTTCGACAGAAGCTTCTCCTTGTTGTAGAGCAGCTCTTCGTGAGTTTCCGTCGAGAACTCGAAATTGGGGCCTTCGACGATGGCGTCGACGGGGCACGCTTCCTGTCAACGAAGGAAGTATTAGAATTATAATTCAAGAAAACATTAGACCAGTAGGTGTGATACTATGAGCATCGGCAATCAGCGATGTTGCCTCTTTGGAGCCAAATACGATGAGTGATGATCATTTGGGCGTTAATTTGATCACAAATCATTCGAGGGACCAGGTTATTACAAAAATAAACTTTATTCCTCTAGCAACTAAGTTCCGTTAACCATTAACCGTTACCTACCCTACATACCTACCCTACTCTACTTCCCTTTTTTTGTTTTAAAACCTTCCCTGTAATCTGGCGACCAAAACAAAAAAAGAATTAGCCAAATCGGTCAAGCCATTCTCGAGTTTTAGCGAGACTAACAAACAGCTTCTGCAATTGATTTTTATATACATATATCGATTAATTAATTATTAATTTAGCAAAGGGGGTATGTTGCAAGACCGCATGAAAGTTTTCGTCTAGATGTAACTGCATTTTGTGATTCTGGTGCTCATTTGAAAAATGAAATTTCAATGAAAAACAAACATACCTGGCAGAAACCACAGTAGATGCACTTGGTCATGTCAATATCGTAGCGGGTGGTTCGTCGTGAGCCATCTTTACGTTCCTCAGCCTCGATTGTGATGGCCTGGTAAATAGGTAAAAATAATGGTTAGTTGATAGGTGTGACGTCGGATATCATCCATAGGTGATCCCTGAAAAAGATTATCCTGTATCTTTGCCTTTTGAACGCCAGAGCATAAACGTATCGGCGTACCCCCGACGCCAAGCCACAAATTCGTCGCATTTTTGTTACAGTTGTGACGTTTGGCGTACGGGTAAGCTTTCGTTTGTCACATATATGTGACAGAGGCGTTCAAAAGGTTAATTACTTTGCACCCATTGCATAAATTTAAGTTCTTAAAATTTAACAGTCTGTTGCTGGGGAGTTTGTTGCATAAAACACTAGGAAGCAGTGATGGGCGAGTTTTTTGGGGGACTGTCTTTATGTAAATCTTTGATGTTAAAAAAGCGCTGGCCCTCTGCCTAATTTGAGTAAATGAATTTTCACAAGCAAGCACATGCCTTGTACGCCACACGTCACAAATATATGACAGAAAGTACGGCCTATTTGTGGCTTGGCGTTGAGGGCTCTGGTGCTCTGCTCTGGCATTCAAAAGATTAACATTACATGACACAAAAAATATATACATTGGGAATAGGGGGTTTCAGCTAGGATAAACAATAAATTACCTGTGCAGGGCAGATAGCTTCACAGAGTTTGCAAGCAATGCACCTCTCCTCTCCAGAAGGGTACCGTCTGAGAGCATGCTCTCCTCTGAAGCGGGGTGAAAGAGGTCCCTTCTCAAATGGGTAGTTGATAGTTGCTGGTTCCTGAATAAAGGATTTTTAAAAAATTAATATTTCAGGGGTGTTTGGAGTTTGTTGATTGCACATTTAGGGGGCAAGTGAAGTACAGACTCAAGCTACTCAAAACTGTAAAATTTTCCCAATCAACCTTGAACCTAATGCTTAAGATATAAAGTTGAAAATCTATTAGAGAAATTTGACAGATTGTTGTAGCTTGATGAGCTGGCGTCTACACCTAAGAACAGCTTAATATGTGGACACAGTCAGTATTCTAAGAAAACTGAATGTTATAAGAGTCTCCACACACATTTTAATGTTGATCATACTGTCTGACCACCATTTGCATACAGATTTTGTTGTTGTTGATGGAAGTTCTCTTAAATAGGTGAAGCACTCTTTAGTAACCATACATTATGTGATGTCAATGGATTTAGAAGAAAGATTTACTTCAAGTTTATGGAGAAAACTTCCTGGAAGGATTTGGGTGAGGCCATTACCTAGCAATTCAGGTTTTTAATATGTAATTTAACTCACACACTGATCCATTGTTTTTAATTATATTGTAAATATGTGAGTACCATGTCCCTTACTAGCAAACTTAATTTTATCTCTGCTGGTATTGCTTTGTTGTACCTATAGTATATAAGTGTGTGCTGTATATTAGTGTAATGTTGGATGCATTGTGCTCACATAATATAATCAATTGATCAATGTACCTATGTATACAAAATATTGTAAAACGTATATTTGAAAAGAGTAACTATGGAGTTTCTTGTCCGTTCTTCTCCATAAGAATCTACTTTTTGCGAATGGACAACTAGAGTCACTTATATTTTAATTTTAAACTGTAAATTTGACGTTCAAAAGTGCCTTTTAATGGTCTAGTTGAAATAAATGAATTGACTTTGACTTTGAATGTAAACTAACTGAATAAAGAACCAAACACTGAGTTACCAATCTGTTTGTAGTTGAGTTGTAAGTTATTTGCTTTGAAACCCACATAAAAATACATCCAAGACATATTTAAAGTTTTTGTCATACATACCTTGAAAATATGAGCCAGGGTGACAGCAAATCCTCTAGCCAGCTCTGTCCAGAACATTGTTTGTGCTGCCCTGTTGGACATCTCCTTCATGCTCATGTTGGGGTCCTCAGCGTTCACATACTTGTAGCCAGGTAGGTTTGGAGGGTACACCTTTTGAGTGTTCCCCTCCGTACTATATTGGGCATGTCTCACAAGTACACTACTAGCCCCAGTAGCTCGAACTAAAAACATAAATAAAATTTCAAATTTCTGTCGTTAACACCCGTCTTTATTGTTGGTTTCAAATAAACAAATAATTTCGGAATAGTTTTTAGTTAATGATTTATTACGTTTTAGTTTGAATTTTCTAAAAATAGCTCAAGTTTTGGTATTGTAAATATCTAAGTGATATAGGTTATAAACAACAATTGCGTAACATATAAGACGTTTTTTTTCTGAAGGTAGTGAACAGAAGAATGGTTAGAAGAGGAAAGAAGCTTTACCACGAGAGGACACCGAAAATATTTTAGCTAAGGACATTTTTATTAACTAAATAATCGACTTTCTTTCCAATATTGATTGCGTTTTGCAACTTACAAAGACGCAAGTAAAAATAAAAGCTCAACTCAACGTCAATCTCAGAATGTCAATGTCAAAATATGTCAGACATCGGACTGTCAAATTTAAAATACTCTCACTATTACCATATTCCTGAATTTTCTCATGGAATTATTATGTACTTTTAGTTTCTCAACTGCAAGAGAAATGGTATCCATAATCTAGTATTGGATAGGCAGTAAAGCAAAAGGAACTTTGAACACGCGTGTAAGCTCTTGTTAAGTCATGCGCACTTTTCCTCCCCCTTTTTTCCGCTTGTACAGTGTTTTTTACCTTACAATTATCTACAGATATTGTAATTTTACCTGTCACTAAAGGGAAAAAAAAACAATTTGAATACTAGATTCTCCTAAATTGCTACCGGTACTAGTAATAAAATTATTTCTGTTGAATTTACATATGTCACCGGAAAATTGCAGACTCCGTAAGATCGTAATAAATCTTTATAAGATTATAATTTCTTAATATATTATGAAAAAATCATTTACAATAAATCCCATAACAATTCAATAGTTTCCAATATATCCGTGTCTTATTTAGAAAAAACAGTTTACAATTTCACGTGATATTTCACAATCTGACGGCGTTTGCCATTTTCTGGTGACATATAGAAAGGACAGAGACCTCCACCGCTGTGTGTAACGGCCATTACTTCCATTCCACTGCTGTTTTCCAAAACATGACTTTATTATAATCATTATAAGTAATAGTTTATCGTTCGAAGTATCTCGTGAGCTTGTTAAATTAAATCCAAATAAATTATTTAAAAATTTAAATAGAAATCAGTGTAACCTACGCTTACAATATCTATTTTTGTTTGTGAATGTACACCCGCCACCCACGTCAAAACATTGGAATTGAAGTGACGTTTACACATTTTTATGTCGGTGCTGTAATTTTGCGAATAAATCGCCACGCAGCATGGGAGATGCATCGGTTTCTGACTCGGAATCCAATAAACCTAGCCCAGGAAGCGAGGTTCCGCCTGAGCAGGTAAAACTCCCATATTCATGTTCTTGATAGTTCTAATAATTTTGTTGTAAGTCTCGATCCCAACTTTGACGCTTTTGTGCAGGACCGGCGTCCTTTCGGCGATTTGGAGTTCCAAGTTTCTGAAGTAGTAGGCCGCTTAGAGGCGGGAGTGAACGCTCAGGATGTCCAAGATGAGGAAAAGAAGCCGGAGCCGCGAAAGATCAGCGCTGGTTTCTTTGAGCCGGAAGAAACGGCAATGGATGAAATTCTGAAGGTTTTGGAAGACCTGGTGTTGAAAACAGACCCTAGTTGTGAGAGCGTGGAGCCGCCGCTGTTGCCGACGGACCCTGTGACGCGGGCGGCTATCCTGTCGCACAGTATCGCGGCTTTGTTTGGAAGACTGGAGAGGACTCATGCAGCCAGACTGGGTGCTCACATTGCCAGTGAGACCACAAGGTGGATGGCGCATATGTTCAGGTAAGAAACTTATCTCTCTCTATTCCTTAAAATGTGCAAATTGCTATGGGAACAGTTATTCTAATTCATCATGTAAACAAACACCAATCTGTTTTATGAAAGGAATCTAATTGGATGCAACTGACCAAACATTTGTGCAATGTTAATAGAATGTGTGTTTACAACTTTACATTGTAGCACAAACAATACAAACATCTTGCATTGCCACCAAAGTATGCTAAATACAAAAGTTTCATGTTATTGTTGATTGCTTATAGGTTGGCAATGACACACACTGGTTTAATTGATGATGAAACTTGAGTACTCATCAAAGTACTTGTTATGTTATTCACCGCAATGTATGACTGGCAATTAAGTTCGAAGGTCTTAACTAGATAAAAAAAAAACATCGGCATTTAAAAAATCTTTGGAAGTTTCGTAATATTTGTAGCTGCTGTTTGAAGTTTTTGACTTTAGTAGCATTTATGTTTTTGTTTACTGAGAGCAAAAATTGGATAAGAGCATTGAGAATTTTTCCTACTCGGGGCACAATTATTGCCAAAGGCTTTTCTAATAATTTAATGTAACTCTGTTATTATTTTTAATTTGGAATCTAGGCAATTGGCACTGGCAAAATGTTGTGTCATCATTGAAAAAACCTAGTGATGTTTCATTATCACAATTTAAAAAAGAGGCTTCACTTCCTTATATCCTGAAACATAGACAAATTTGTTAAATTTAATCATATTGTTAATCTACACATCTTTCCAATTAAGAGCATAGATGTAAATCTGATACATTAGCGAGTAATGTAATAATTTTATGTTACAATGTTATCAGTTACCTTGAAAAGTAATTGAAAGCGGATAAGAGTAATGGATAATGGTTTTGAGGGCTGCTATAAATGGCTGTAAATTGTATTATGTCTGCTTCCTTATCTAGATTTTATTTTCCTTTATAGTTTATTGTGAATTTGGTGTTTTAACCTTTTGAACGCCGTTGTCACATATACATGACAGGCAAGCGTGTGCATTGTATGCCAAACGTCACAAATATTTGACAAGAAGTACGGCGTTTTTTGTGGTTTGGCGTGGGGGGCACGCTGATGCGTTTATGCTCTGGCGTTCAAAAGGTTAATTAACTTGACAAATAATTATAATCAGTTATGAAACTTGCATGAAGCTGGTTATCCTATTAGGTTTATTTATTTAAACTTTTATATGTACAATAGTGGTACATGGGCGGACTTAAGGCATCAAGGCATTCTCTACCAGTCAACCTTTGGGTTTATGGGGGCTTTCATAAAGAAGAAGATTTTCGGTACATATAGGTTAGTACGGGCCAGTACTGGTTGGTGCAAGTAAAATTGTTGTAATGTTATGATTGGCCGTATGGCTTGTTTTGGTTCCAAGTATTTGTTTCTCTAAGTATTCATTAACACACTACACATACACAAACACATTCATACACATTATTTCAATTATATCTGTTTATTCTTTTATTTACTTCATTTAGATGATTTAACTTTGCTAACCGACTCCCACAAAATCTGCTAATGGTTCAGACAGCATCAGTCTGTCTGACATATCGCCGAAATGGACCTTTTTAGTGCAGCCGTGAGACACACACTTGGTTCTTAGCATACCTACATTTCTTTTTTTTATTCTATGTACCGTGCGTGTTTCATGTAAGTGCTAAATAAATATTATTCTTTCTTTCTGTATTTGCCGGTTTCTTCATACAAACTTTTACCTGCACCAATCAGTATCAACCTGTACCTACCTGTCTGTACCGGGAGCCTGCTTCTTTATGAAGGAACCTTTAGATTGGATGTGTGTCATCAAGTTGTCACAGTTGAATGGAACTTGGCACATGGTAGACCATGCACTGGATTACGAAACAGGATGCTTTTAATCCAGTATTTTCCCATAGGATATTTTATACTTTCATGCGGGCGAAGGCTCTGTCAATCGCTTAGTAAGGAAAAAAAATATAAAAATGTCTACTATGAGGTTGCACCAGTTAATTTAATTTTTTAAATGCTTAATTTAACAGTAAGTCACCTTCCCACCTATTCAAAGAGAGGCTGTAATTACCCTTCGTTTAAGAATATTGAAAAGTGTCAGCCCTAGTACACTCAACTACTGTACTGTATCACTGTGTTTTATGTTAGATGTGTGTATCTTTTGTTGGAGATCCAAATAAATAAATAAATAAATAAACTAATTATAACCTTATTGATAAACGGGAATTTTAAGCCTATACTATTTTAAATAATTACTTTTACGCGTCCTGTTGTAAGACTAACTCTTTTGCCAGTGAAATAAGGTTCAAATTGAATGCGACCCCTACTGAATATGCTTCTGACTAACCCTGACTTACTGGAATGTTAATGTATACAAAATAATTTGTGGCAAATTGTCAAACACTTTAGCTGCTGTGTTACTTGAATGAACTATAAACAGCCAATCAAATCTTGCTAGGCTAACTTTTATAGGGTATTTTACTGAAAAAATCTAAATTAGTCCGTCAGATAGATTTCCAAAAAATATTGGACACATATTTTTTCAAACAATATAACAAGCTGATGACACTATGATAGTACATTTTTTTACCAGCGGCGTGACGTCACGCGTGTTATCAAAGCACAAAAAATCGGAATTCTATCTGACGGGCTAATTACACTTTCAGAAAAATACCCTATTTGCGACGCGTCGTTAATTTATTTCTAGAGACCGGGCGGTACTCTCTTGCTCACCCATTAAGCATTTTAACGCACTGTCTTTCTATGCAAAACAGACAAAACGATAATGCTTAATGGAATATTAAGTAATTAACATAGTTCGGTGAACTTAATCCTAAACTGTTTAAAAATTTTAGGCTTGCACAATTTTTGGTTGTTGATAAGCCAGTTGTTAATTATGAGTGACTTATAATCATACCAGTTAAGATTAAACTGATAAAATTTATATTTTTTGCGCCTAGGTAATATTCTCGTGGTTAATTAGAACAATTTTTTTTTTTCGCGTTTTTGGTCCTCGGGCCTGCATACCACTTTTTTTTTAATCTTTTTCTATTACGAGCCTTTTGGCTCCATACCACTTGAACCACCCGGGACACCATACGCTACTTTAACGCGAGTAAAAAGTGCCGCGGACAAAAGCTATCGCGACTTCGTACGCGCATATCCCGTTTTTTCCCGTTCCCGTATAATTTATAGAATTCCTCATGAAAGTGGCTATCATATACAAAACGAATTTTTAAAATCCGACTGGCAGTTCTAGAGATTAGCGCGTTCAAAAAAACAAACTCTTCAGCTTAATTATAAAAGTACTTATAGATTTTATTATATATTTTAAAGGAGCTCGTGGCTAAATAATAACAGCCGCATGGGTCGATCTTTAAGGTTAAGCAACGCTTGCCGAGGTTGGTCTGTGGATGGGTGACCATCTTAACATACCGAGACTCCTCCGTGCCTCGGAAAGCACGTTAAGCCGTTGGTTCCGGCTGTCATTTGTAGATCTTTGGCAGTCGTTACGGATAGTCAGAAGCCAGATAATCTGACACCAATCTTGCCAAGGAGTACCGTGTTACCCAGTTAATGGGTTGTGGAGGTCTGGTAGGCAGCCGCTCAACGTAAAATACTGGTATTCAGCTGAATCCGGTTTGACTGGAAGCCGACCCCAATATAGTTGGGAAAAGGCTAGGCCGATGATGACTTATAGATATTATTATATATAAGAAAGAAAGGCGACGGTTGACCGGACAGAATAGAGGAAAAAAAACGTGTTTTGCCGACTACAAGTAGTATGGGATAAGGGCAGGAAGATGATGGTGCGTAACTAGCCTGTATCAGTCACCGATAAGCCGATAACACTGCTTACACTACACAGCTTTTACTAATAGACCGCCATTGTATCATATCCTTATAATTAAGTTTTCTTGTAGATGTCACCGAAAAATAGCAAACTCCGTAAGATTATAAAATAACTTGAGAGATTGTAAACTCTAGATCAATTTTCAACTGAACATTTGGAATACTTTTTACGCATCAAAATTTGATAGTCTATAATCTCTCGAAGTTATTCTGTTGGTGGTTGGTTGGTTGTTGGTTTTTGTTGGTCTACAGGAAAGAATATTCTATTGCACTCCTTTGAAAAAAATATTCACCAGTCGTTAGTTATTCGTACTAGTACTTCAAGTTCAGATAGTGAAATATCAACGATACCCATTCATTCATTATATCTTACGTACTTCACGGATTAAACAATTTCAATCGTCATTTTCCAGCGTTTTTATACAAACTGATAAGCATTCGTTTTGGTTCGTATTTATTTTAGTTTAACAATAGAACGGAAATATTTCTCGTGTGAGTCGTATATGGGTCAGTGTGTAGGTATCGTGTGAACAGTTCTACAACTGCGATAGGCGTTACCACAATCTAACTAAATCGATTATGGAAATATTTCATCATGACTAATATAACTTTTTGTGTGTAAACTCATCATACCATAGATAGATAGATAAAACATTTATTTGGTACAAGAACAGAAAACACAACACACAAAAACACAAATCACAGACAAACAAACGAAACACAAACAAATTACAGAGGTCCTTAAGGATCAATCTGCCTTGCTGTTTTCCAACAATTTTGTATCTGGGTGTCAAATTTTCTGGCTTCTGAAGTTCTGACTAGCTATATATATACGACTGCCTGAAAGGGAGAATTAGACCTATAGTCAAATCGTTGAGCTCCTTAAAGTTCTAAGTTTGAGCTACACGATAACTGACAAATGCTTGCACTGTCTGGACAGGTCCACTCAAATCTGTGTGGCACTTTCCTCAAAAGGCCACCTCAGACATTAACCTACATGGTTCTCATATGATTTGGCCAGTACAGTTTGTATGGACTTCAAAAGAGACTGACCTCTGAGTTTGTTTCGGTGTTTCTTCTCAGGGTAGTCAGCTAGGAGACACCGGCCTCATCTAGCTTAAAATGACCAAAAAAGATTGACGTGTAAAAGTGTTATGTTTAACCTACTTGCAAAATAAATATAATTTATCATTTAACTGAAATACTACAGAATAAAAAGTGTCTATACGCACAGCGATAGTACATAGCCTTTTATCAGTGAAAGGATTTTTGTAATCGAATCAATACGCTTAGAGATTACCTCATACAAAAACACATAATATATATATACAATTTCTTCATTATTTTGTTATTGGGGAATTGGCTTGCTCTTGACCTCGACACGCCTGATGGAAAGCGATGGATCAGGAGCGATGATGAAGCGAGCGTGCTTCTAATTATATTAGTTAAGATGTTGTACTAGGAGTGATGAAATGCACGTAAGTAACTAAAAGAGTAATGAATAAAATTAAAAAAAAAACAAAATCCAAATCGGTCTAGCCATCTCCGAGTAATCAGGGAACGTATATATAAAAAAAAATGTTCCGACTAATTGAGAACCTCCTCTTTCTTGAAGTCGGTTAAAAAGAGGTATAAATGTGGATGGATGGGCGTGGAGAGGGAGGCCATAGAAAAGATGGATGGATTGTGTTAGGAGTGATATGAAAGAAAAGGGAGTTAGTGATAGCTTGACGGCTGACAGGACAGAATGGAAGAAAAAAAACGTGTTGAGCCGACTTCAAGTAACATGGTATAAGGGCAGGAAGATGATGAGATGTTGTACTGGTGATTTTAAATATAATTATATGACTTGAATTACTAGTTTCTGCATGCGGCTTCGTTCGCATGATTATTGGAAATGTTCCCAAGGGAATATAGTAACATACCCCGAGAGATAATCTAACCTATGTACTATTCCCGACTATCTCATATCTATATTCGTTCAGCTGTTCCGGCGTGATTGAGTAACATCCATCATTCCATCCCTACTTTCGCCTGCCAGGGTTGCGGAATTTGTTCGAAAGAGTCACCGCGGCCCTGGAACGCAAAGGGCTTTGGAAGAAACACGGATGGGTTTTAGTCAGTAAGAGTCTAACACGCCCTTCCGCTCCACCCAGAGCGGAAGAAGTCATTTGATTATTTCCCATCCTTAAAAAAAAAAACCCTACTTTCGCATCCTACTAATATTATAAACGCGAAAGTTTGTATGTATGGATGTATGTTTGTTACTCTTTCACGTCAGAACGGATCGTGATGAAATTTGGCACAGAGGTAGATTATAGTCTTTAATAACACATATGATACTTTTCATCCCAAGAATATGTACCCTTGGGACATTTTCGGCATTCACGCAGGCTGAGCCGCGGGTGGCAGCTAGTTAGTAAGATAATATTTCTAATCCTATTCGTCTTTTTTTAAAAGTGATATAAATTTTTCATAATACTTCCTCCAATAAATAGTGTTGGTAGCATAACATCTGTATGGTAGAGACGGCTAGCACACGAGAAGTTGCGTGCTTTACCGAACCGAAGTCCATGCATAAATGATGAAGGCCACCGCTAATGGACGGCTTTAGAATCTATTGTCAGGAACCTGACCCTGACTGGTGGCCAACAAAGCTCGCCGAGTATGGAAAATCCTGACTTATTTCGACATCACTATCTGTAAACAAAGTGTAAACAAAATAAACGCATTACCTCTTAAGGGGTCGTTGAACACAACTTTTACATTAGGACCAAAACTGATCCCGCAAAAAAAAAATCGACTGTCCTATACTATGTGCGCATAACTCGACAATATGTACTGAACTACTGATTTGTTTTTTCGCGATTTCGGGTTGGGTCCCAAAGTGAAAGTTGTTCATAATGATGAGTATGTCTGGACGCGATAAACTCAAAAACTACCGAACAGATATTCATACGGTTTTCAGCAATGGAGAGAATGATTCATGAGGACGGTTTGGGTGTTTAAACTGTCTGCTTCTTTCTCTTTCTCCGCGTATTTTCTTCTAAACCACGTAACGAATCTTGATACGTTTTTCACTAAGGGTGTTACCACACCAATCGATCGATCGTCAATCGATGCTATTGATCGATATTGATCGATTTTGAGAGCTTTGGCTAATCGAGGGATACCGGGTGATAAACAATTGAAACCACACCTATTGATGACCACATCGATCGACGTTGATCAGTAGAAACTATCGATTCACGTCAAGTAATAAATTCTACCATCAATCGACGATTGATCGACGATCGATTGGAGCACCCTAATATATTCAGCAATAAACGAGGAAGGTCCGTGTGTGTATATTGGCACCGGTGCCGAAGCCTGGGCGAAATTCTAGTTTCCACCAATCAACTGTTCCTTCAAAGTGTATCGCAGTTCTATCCAGTAACTGGATTGTGGCGGACAGATAGCTCCTTGTCAAATTATAATAATAATTTATTTTTAGTTCTCTCTCCGCAAAGGTTGGCTTAGAATTAAAATCTTAGGAATAGACAGTTAATGTAGACAAAAGCTCCCTTGCGAGAGACTGGAGTCCGTGCTAGGAAAAACCTGTGTTACGGATCTCCAGGCTCCCAGTGTTTAGGTCATCTTATGGTACATTGTAGAAGTTTAAGGTACAGGCACAAGCATTTTGTAATTCCTATGAAAGAGAAAAAAAAAAAGAAAACGCTAACACAAGTATTAAAATAAAATAGAACTTATGTGTATTGAGGTGCGTGTTCGTGTGTGGAGTGTAGCGTTGTATGTGTGATGCGTGATGTGTGGGTAAAATGGTTCTTGCACTATCAGGTTACACTGCACAACAACCCAAGCAGAGTAAGGATTTGTGAACAGAGGCAAACAGAGGACATTTGTCTGTTTTCGAAATACACACACACGTCACAGAACTTACGACAGTCCCACTGTCTTTAAATTCTTTCGTTTTCGATCTAAATGTTAGGCAGATATTTTCTGTGATCAGAAAAGCATCACGCGTATTGCTTATACGTAAGATGCAATAAAACATTGACCTAAAGGTGCTGAACCTTTACATTCCCCGACTTCACATAACATTTTAAATTCATGGTAAATAAACGCAGACTCATGCCTTTCTTCATAAACAATGCAAAGGTACCTAGAAAACACCATTGAAGTTGTAGAATGCATGTAAAATTGTAAACCAACAAGTTTATATGCATGCTTCATGGTTGTAAAACAATTTGCATATTAATATGAAGTAGGTAATGGTATATAATGTTCTGATAAAATATGTCTACATAATATGTATTCTATGAATAACCGTTCGTATTAAAATTCTTACTACGAATATGTTTACGATATGGTAGATCGTTTTTATGGGTTTCATAGTATGTTTATATTGGCCTGCTCTCTTTCTTGTTTTACACTTGTTCACACACATTTTTTGACGTCAAAATTTACGGTAAGTATACGGCGTCGCACCCTTTGCAAATGCATCATTTGTGTCAACAAGTTTTAACACTTTTGGTGCTCAGAACTCAGCATATGGGTCGAACAATAATTTGTTTGTGTGCCCACAACTCGTATCCGAGACATCGTTATATATGTAGTGTAACGACGACTTGGATGCGAGTTGTGGGCTCACAAACAAATTATTGTTCGACCCATATGCTGAGTTCTGTCTGTGTCTGAGCAGAGCCAGTAACCGATGATTTTTGAGAGAGAAGAATACGTCTAGAGAGGGAAATTCAAAAGAAATACAGCCATTGCCGTCCTTTAAAATACTAATCTAGCCGAAACCAGAGAAGTCCAAAGCGTTATTATGTTTATTAAAGAGTTTGCAGAGACAGTGGGTGCCATTTTAAGTGTTCTATGTGAAAAATCACTTTCCCGCTGAACTCTTTTTCGAAAAAGTTCTTAATTTGCCTTTTAGATCTAGGTATCTTGCGTATACGTGTCAAGTTACTTTAATATATATTCTCTAATGGTACGTTTACACCGGCAATGAAACTTGACTAATTATAAGCAATACTGGCCGATTGTGACGTCATAAAATATCAAGCAATTTACGGCAACTGCAGCACGCTTCAATTTGGCGAAATGTTTTGCTATTACAACATTGAGCGATACGGAGAAACTCCAAGAAACTAAGCAATAAGCGAACTGATGTAATTTAATTGAAAAATAAAACAAAACATTATGGAATATATGGAGCAATTAGAAGCAATATTGCCGAAACAATTGCCGCATTTTATTGAAGTTGCTCCACATTGCTCTACTAAATGCTCAAGATTGATCCATGCGTGTTGCCGACCAATAATTGCTTAAAAATTGCCCGTGTAAACGCACCATTATTTCCAAGAATATGGAATTACGAGTTTTTATGTAAGTGTGGTCCTTACTGCGGTAGAAAAACTTTTTTTTAATCTACCTACGTTGTACCTTCCACTCTTTCACTCTATCCTGGTGTTTTGGCTCTTCAATTAAACCGACACAAACGCCTTCAAGTCGTTACGCCACGCCAGCCTAGAAGCTCGTCCACTGGCTCCCACTGCGTAACGACTATGGCCCATCTGTCTTGAACTCCTGATGCATTCTATCTTTATTTATGACCCGCTATAGAAATGCTGTATTTTTTTTTAGACTAGCAGACTACAATGCTTACTACCACCAGGAGCAGCTGGAAGGTCTCGTACGAGTCACCCGCATGTTGCTGCATCACAGATACCCTCGATATCTGGAAGATGGAGGTAAGTTTCTGTTATAACATACATGGTGCGGGCGATTAAGGACTTTAAAATATTCTATGTAAAGAGTTCACATTTGACCCATTTACCACTAAAACCTCGTCTGCACGCACTGGATTGAACGCTGACTTTTTTAAAAGTGCATAGTGCTTATTGGCCAAGTGATATATATTCTTTGTATCGTGCTTGTTAGTGATCCTAAGTTTTCTACTACTTTTTCTGTTTTACCAGTGACAACCTGTAATTGGCTCTATGTCTTATATACAATTGTTATCCATCTGTTATAGCTGTTGGTTCTCCTACGATTAAATAAAAATAAATAAATAAATAGGTTTATTCGGTCAACCCAGAGAGCAGTAACTGAACTTGGCCTAATAAGGTATTTGAAGTATGAAAAATCTAAATGAATTATTAGTATTATTACTTATTTGATAAGTAGATGATTTTAAATATTACGATTTGTGAAAAAATAACTAAAAATGGTCAAAAAACAGAGAAGTGACACATTTTTTAACTGATCACCTGATTTAGTAAAATATCACAGGCAAAAATAGTAAATTATCACCAGAATATAAAACCGCATTTTAATTTAAAACTATAACCAAAGTTTGTACATCTTGCTACCCTATCAAATAAGCCAAATATTTAGTATCCGGGTAACCTACTAAAAACAATCTCTTTTTTCTATTAATGCAAGTCGTTTCTGTAGGAGGTCGCAGTTTTAACCTAACCTAACCTACACATTATGTTTAAAGAAAATTTGGTGATCATTTACTATATTTGGTCCCCAAATACAATTTTAACTACAGTCGTGAATAAAACAGCTAGAACTATTATTTTTTTAGGCTTAATTTTTTTGGTGTTAAGTATACCTACATATATTTTTGGCAAAAGAGCTTAGGGGCCGCCCTGGCTGGAGGCTTTAATATTATATTAAGGCCACCACAGGCAAGCCCGGTTAAGCAGTCGACAACCTTATAGGTTGAACTGCGAGAAGCCACTCACAAAAAAAAAAAAAAGCTTAGGGGCCTTTTTTTATAAGGCTCATTGTGTCACCCTATGCAATGTTCTCTTCATTTATCTTTTCTGTGGCTTTTATGGTCTACATAAATCAGAAATCAGAAATCATTTATTTAAAAAAATAATATTTTTATAATATTTTTTTTTTTATAATATTTTAATAAATAGTATTCTATTCTATTTGTAATGTTAATGGTTCTTACAATTTTTTTTTATCTTTATTTATTTACAGGGTTTTTTCTAAAAAGAATATGTCACCCCGATGATTGAATACAAAAATATTGTTAACTAGCCTACCCGCAACCTTATCCATAATAATAATATGATAAAGTGTTCTAGCCTTATCCGATAATAGTGTTCTAGCCTTATCCGATAATAGTGAGGCCAGGACGCTATAATAGAAGCCTACATTAAAGCTATAGGTTCTTACAAATAACATTAACGAAGACGTTATAAAAAAACACTCAAGTACTATTGAGTTTTTTTGGCAAATTATTCGTTTATTAGGACAGCATGTTAGCTACGCGTGCGTGAATTTATTTGTACAGCGGCGTGTGCGCAACTAACATGTGTTCCTAGCTTCCTAGAATATCAGCTTATCTTCACTTTACAAAACAAAGCTTCCGATGACGTCATTCTGTCAGTGAACCACACGTACCTAGGGGATATATTCATTAATTACTTCGAGTCAAGGACATTGGGCCAGTAGTCCACTATTTTTTAATTCGCATTTAAATATTTTTTGTTTGCGCTGATACTTATATTGAATTTGCTCATGAATATTGATATTATTATTTTTTGCATTTCTCGCTTAACCTTTTGAACGCCAGAGCATAAACACATCGACGCCAAGCCACAAATTTACCGTACATTTTGTCACGTATTTGTGACGTTTGGCGTACAGGGCACGCGCTTGCTTGTCACCTATACGTGACTGTGGCGTTCAAAAGGTTAAACCAATGCACCAGCCATATTAATATCTCTTTACCACCCTTGACTGGTAGATAAATATCTGTTATTGATATCCATGACATTGTCAAAAAAAAAAAAAGTCAAAAGTCAAAACGTTTATTTCAATTAGGCCATTAAACGGCACTTTTGAACGTCAGCATTTACAGTACAGTAAAATAATAATATTACATTAATAAAGTGACTCTACTGTCCATTCGGAAAGGTAGATTCTTATGGAGAAGAACGGACAAGAAACTCCATAGTTACTCTTTTCAAATAATGATTTTACAAAATTTGGTATACAAAAATTAATTTAATATTATGTGAGGACGATACACCCAGAGTATGCTACTTATAAGAACAAAGTATTACCAGCAAAGGTAAACTTATTCATTTTCTAAAAAAAAATTAGGTAAATGGTACTCACATATTTACAGATAATCTTAATAACCATTAATTAAACAGAAAATAAAAACACAAAAAAAGAAACAGTATACCTATCTATAAAGTTAATTCATAAATCAACCAGTTTGATTTTGTCTACACCCTTTTTTTTGTCCTATGGAGCAGGACCAGCATGTTTCCAAGCATTCTTATCCTGAATGTAATCTTCAAATTTGTAATAATTATGCTTGTTTACAAAGTGTACTTTTAACATAAGTTTTTCATTGGGTTCTAATGTCTAATGTTGTTTCAGCAATCGCATTCACAAACCGCCTGCCATGCATATACAGCTGTGTGGCCAGTCCACTCGGCGTCGTGCAACACCTCTGCAGACAACTGGGCCTACCTTTAGCTTGTGTCAGACCTGTGCCTGTGAACCCGTCAGGTAACTACTACATATAGACACAAACCGCGTGCCATGCATATACAGCTGTGTGGCCAGTCCACTCGGCGTCGTGCAACATCTGTGCAGACAACTGGGCCTGCCTCTAGCCTGTGTCAGACCTGTGCCTGTGAACCCGTCAGGTAACTACTACATATAGACACAAACCGCGTGCCATGCATATACAGCTGTGTGGCCAGTCCACTCGGCGTCGTGCAACACCTCTGCAGACAACT
Organism: Mamestra brassicae; assembly: GCA_905163435.1. Taxonomy (NCBI): domain Eukaryota; kingdom Metazoa; phylum Arthropoda; class Insecta; order Lepidoptera; family Noctuidae; genus Mamestra; species Mamestra brassicae. The sequence goes on along the minus strand of LR990997.1, from coordinate 17,645,001 downwards.
GGGCCTGCCTCTAGCCTGTGTCAGACCTGTGCCTGTGAACCCGTCAGGTAACTACTACATATAGACACAAACCGCCTGCCATGCATATACAGCTTAAGACTATATTAAATTCTAACCTTATCTGATCTAACTAGCCACAGGTTTAATATTGTCTCACTGCATGGCAATGACCTCCTGCTCCTCGATATTTCCGGAAGGAGTCAAGCACTGGCTAAAATTAACATTAACTAAAAATAATGTGGGAAAGTGTCCAGGAATTCCACGACCTCATCCCACCGGCCCCCTTCTACCATCGGACATCTAGACGCACTGCAAGTTACCATCCCTACTATACTTTGTTGCTATTCCACCAATTCGCACTAAACGTTTCCAAACGTCTTTTATAATGCGCACAGCAAAGGAGTGGAACTTTCTGCCTGCGTCTGTGTTTCCGAACGCATACAACCCTAATCTCTTCAAAATTAAAGTGAACAGGCTTCTTCTGGGTAAGCTCGCTCCATCGTCGACTTTGTCTCTGTCATCTAGACTAGAGTCAAGAGCAAACCCATATCAAATAAAAATAAAACGCGCAATTTTTTTAATTCATTGTTTCAGGGCGAGGCATGGACCTAGAGGCATTAGAAAAGCTTTGCGACGAAGATGTGAACGCCAACCGAACGCCCCTGCTGGTACTGGGTGAAGTGGGGGCCCCTCCGCTGGGCTGGGGGACGCCTCTAACGAGATTGGGGGAGATATGCTCTCAGAGGAACTTGCATCTGCATGTTAGGGGGCATGCGCTTGCGCTGCCCGGTGCTACGGGGAAGGATGAAGTAAGTTGCCAAATTGCGACATATATACTTTGTTTACTTATTTATTTAAACTTTATGTACGATAGTGGTACATGCGCCGACTTAATGCATCAAGGCATTCTCTACCAGTCAACCTTTGGGTTATAAAGACTATACTGTGGTAGGTGTACAATAAATAAAAATAAAATTTAAAATTGAATTTTAACTTTTCGGAAAGAATATACAAAAAATATATATATAATACTAATAAAATACATATATATGCTAACATAATAAACTATTAAATGTCCAGTTTCTGAGCTATATAACCTATATTAATCTTTTATCTCAATAACTCATTACTTATTTATAATCTAGTGCTATTGGTTTGGTCATGATTTGAACCAATCATTCATCGTTGCCAACACTTGGTTCAGAAGCAATTTTTTGCTTCAATAGTTTCTTTATTAGTTTTTTTTTTAGTCGTAACGGATAGCCAGAAAATCTGACACCAGTCTTGCCAAGGAGTACCGTGTTACTCAGTTAATGGGTAGTGGAGGTCTGGTAGGCAGCCGCTCCACGTAAAATACTGGTATTCAGCTGAATCCGGTTTGACTGGAAGCCGACCCCAATATAGTTAGGAAAAGGCTAGGCAGATGGTGATGAGTTTTTTTAACCGACTTCAAAAAAGGAGGAGGTTCCCAATTCGTGGGAACCTTCTTTTCTTTTTTTTTTTTGTTGTTTAGTCTCGTGAAACTCTTTAAAAACTCGAGACCTCAGAATCCGGACATACTAAAATGACAAATATTGTTAGTCCAGAAGTCACAAGAGAAAACCGAGCATAGTTGAGCATGGTGTCTTGGGTTCGAGCCCCAGGTCGAACAGTGTTATTTGGATGATGACGAGCTTCTTCCAGTTTTACCGCACTCCTCCTTCGCACCTTCGTACCTTCGCACTTGCTTAATTAATACTTTCATTATTATTTTCTCTTTCAGTCATTCAGCATACCAGATTCAGTGACACTCACACCAGGACCATGGTTTGGCGTTCCAGGACTGCCGACAGTTGTATCCTTTATAATAAACAGTTCAATACAACAACGTTTAGTGGACACACTATGTCTACAAACCTTAGGAGGGCTTAACCCATGCATTGGTAAGGTGGGTGTTGAAAGGGAATCTCTCTGCGAGCAGGATAACATGAAACAGCCAGAATCAACTATACCATAAAACGTATCTTTTGGCACTCGACAATAGTGTCCTTTTCTATAACTGAAAGGATTCTAACCTTTTGAACGCCAACCCCCGACGCCAAGCCACAAATTCGTTGTATTTTTGATATATATCATATATATGTCAATATCGTAGCGGGTGGTTCGTCGTAAGCCATCCTTACGTTCCTCAGCCTCGATTGTGATGGCCTGAAATAATATAATAATAATATATAATAATAATAATATCTTGGGACAACTCACATCGGTCATCCGATCCCAAACTAGGTAGAGCCTGTGCTATGGCAACCAGACAACTGATAAACATACTTATATATTTCTTAACACATACATATTATAGATAAATTACACCCAAACACAGAACAAATGATCATTCTCATCACACAAAGATTTGCCCTGGGTGGGAATCGGGCTTATAAGTGTGACGTCGGATATCAAAATCATAAGTGATTCCTGGATAAGATTATCCTGCATCTTAACCTTTTGAAACCCAGAGCATAAACGTATCGGCGTACCCCCGACGCCAAGCCACAAATTCGTCGTATTTTTGTCACATTTGTGACGTTTGGCGTACAGGGCACGCGCTTGCTTGTCAAGTAAATGTGAGAAAGGCGTGCAAAAGGTTAATAATCGAATTAGTACTTTTAAACGTTATTTTGTTTTTTTGTTTTTTTTTTGTATTTAGTTGCTTATAATATTTGTTAAGAAAATCTGTAAATTTTGTCATAGAACTTTCCTTAATATTGTGTCAGACATTTTACAAAATACCAGAAGCCATTACAGCAAACGACCAATCAAAAGTAGTCAGTGCGGTAAGAGATTTTGTGTTTATTTTGAACTTCTTTTGTGGCTCTTAAAGCTATTTGGTTATTTCAATAAAGAAAACATTAAAAGGAAGGCATTTAGAATTTGCTTTTCGTTATAATTTAATGGTTTAATAGAATATAAAAACTGAAAGCCTCCTGCTACAATTCTTTTATACTCGTTTGGCTTCGTTTACGTTCGTATAAAAGTACATAGAACCGAAATAACTTGTAACGAGTTATTTGTGTTGGTTGTGCCTTCATATAATACATCTCATCATCATATCAGCCGAAAGACGTCCACTGCTAGACACAGGCCACCCACACACGTGTCGCCACAACAACCGGTCCAGTGCGTCACGCATCTATCGGCTACCCGCGACCCTCACCAGGTCATCGGTCCACCTTGTGGGAGGCCTTCCAACGCTGCGTATTCCCGTACGCGGTCTCCAAAACGTTTCGGCCCCATCGACCATCTGTTCTGCGAGCAATGTGCCCTGCCCACTGCCGCTTCAGTTTGGCAATCCTTCGGGCTATGTCTGTAACTTTGGTTCTCTTGCGGATATCGTCTTTCCTGATTGGATCACGCAAGGAAACTCCGAGCATTGCCCTCTCCATTGCCTTTTGGGTGACTTTAAGCCGTCTAATGAGGCCCATTGTCAGCGACCACGTTTCTGTTCCATAAGTCACCCCTGGCCATACGCAATGATCATAGACTTTCGTCTCTTGAGACACTGTGGTATGTGAGGCGAGAAGATATCACGCAACTTCTCGAACGCCGCCCAGGCGAGTCGGAGTCGACGGTTGACCTCTTTCTCAAAGTTAGTCCGAACTGGATCGTTTGTCACAGGTAGACGTACTCGTCTACAACTTCGAGAGTAGAGTCTCCGATCTTGATAGGAGTGGATGCTAAACCTGCGCGTGAGACGGTTCGTGATGACTCTGGAAAATAGCTTGTAGAGATGGCTCAGAAATGAGATGGGCCTGTAATTCTTAAGCAGGGCATTGTCGCTCTTCTAAAAGAAAAGTACTACCACACCTCTGCTCCATGCCTGTGGTGTTTTCCCCTCGAGTATGACGGAATGGAGCAGTTTCTGAAGAAAGGCTTTAAGGACCGGTTTTCCTCCCGCCTTCAGGAGTTCGGCTGTAATTCCGTCCTCACCCGACGCCTTGTTGTTTTTAAGCTGCTTCAGAGCCATCCTAATCGCATACAGGGTGACGTCCGGGATGTCTTCAGTATAGTGCAAGGTCAATCTAGCTCTTGGGTCGTTAGCTAGATTCGCAGCGGGTTTAGCCGTTACTATATAACTGTCCATAGAATTTCTCGATCTTCCTCAGAAGCTCCGACTTGGCGGATATGGTTCTGCCATCGTCGGGCTTCAGTTTCGTGAGCTGGCTCTGACCAATAGACAGATCTCTTGCAAAGACCTTGGAGCCCTTATTCCGCTCTATTGCGTCTTTAATCTTTTCGGTATAAAAGCGGCTGAGGTCGCTTTTCAAGGACCTTTGGAGATCCGTTTAATGAGCTGCTGGTATTTGCATGCATCGTCTGAAGACTGCAGAATCATCTCTCGCCTCTCCTTCATGAGCTTGAGAGTAGGATCAGAGAGCCTCTTGTTCTTATCTGTACGGCGAGTCCTGAAGAACTTAGACCCGACCGTATGAACAGTTTCCACGCACCCATCGTCCTCGGAGCACCCTAGGTACTCGAACGATTTTGAAGTTCGAGCTGAAAGCTTAAGCTGAGTTATAGATCTGAATTTGTATTGGACGGAGCGTAGACTTCATCAGTCGAGAACTTTCCAGCGTGATATTTAAATTCAATATACCTCTTACCATGCAGTGATCACTTCCGGTTTCCACCGCGTTGATCACAGATACATCATTGAATTATCTGCTTCGTCGACATGATGAAGTCGATCTCATTTTTAGTTGCACCGTCGCGTCGGGGCTCTATCCCACTCGCAGCTCATTACCGTCTTTTTTACTGTTTCGTGTTGAAGTTCCCTATAACCATGGTGAAGTGAGTTTTATGATCATGCATGGCTCTGAATATGTCCTCATACATGGTCTCTATTTTGTCGTCGGGATGTATCGAGGTTGGGGCGAAAACATTCTGAGTGGTCGACATACACTTTCAATCTTCACCACATTGAACACAAGAGACCTGTGAACGATAATCCCGACACCACCCTAGGACTTCTGCACTTAACTTGATAATACACCTACGTCTAGTTCCCATCGTGTCATTTTTTTATGTAATAGGAAAGGTGCAGGAACTATAAGTGGCAGCACAGAAGTGTCAATGTCAAGTAGATTTAACGTAAACGTTTAGATTTTTCAAGACTAGATAGCAGAGTTCACGCCGTGCACGTTCCCTAGCTATAAGGCTAAGCATAGTGTGTGTACCCAGGCGGGCAGCCGGGAGGGCGCGCTGGCGGCGCTGGCGGGGCTGAGTGGCGGCGGGGCGCGCCTGCCCGCACTGCCGCTGTGGACGTGCGTGCGGGCGGCGGGCGCGCGCGCGCTGCAGGTGCGCCTCAACGCCGCCTTCAGGGCCGCGCGGGCCGTGCATGCGGTGGTCGCTAATGCTGGCTTGAGGCTGCTCGTATGTATCCCTGTATTGTTTATTTTAGGTGTATACAAACAAATCTATAATATTAATACAAGAAGCAAAAACCTTTGTCCCCCTTTTTATGGAAATTATGCGGACGATGCAGTATGAAATTTGGCACAGTTAAAATTTATATGGAGAAGGAGTGCAGAATGCTAATACTTTTTTTTTAAATAATAATGCTTAATAAATACATTAAATCAATAAAACAATTATGGTCGAATTTCTACCACTGGGCGACCTTTAATTTATTATTTTTATAAAAGGAAACAAATTTATGACTCATATAAATATCACTAAGTACTTCATAATAATATCCGACAAGGTCACACCTATTAAAACCAGTAGTAAGACCAACTTTAACGTATCTAAATTAATATAATAAAGAGGAAAGGTTCGTTTGTATGTTTTTTTATTTGTAATTTTTTAAATCGGATTCGTTTTTAAGCCAACCGATTTAAAATAATTCTTTCACCATGAGAAAGTTACATTATTAACATAGCCGTTATTATATTTTCGAGAAAAAAAAATAGAGTATAATGTAACCCAAAGTAGCAAAACTTTGCCTAATAAATTCATTATTTATTAGCCAAAGTTTTGCAGCGCGTACGCAGACAACATGGGCGTGCTTACCCTGTAGACAAACAGGCAAAGCCTACCCTACCACAACAATGGATAAATAAAACAAATGCATTTATTACAACTATGTAATAAAATAAAACAAAAATATTTAATAACTCATAACTCCTAGTAAAACGCTTTTAGCAACTTGTCACGCCCGTGAGCGGCCCGTGTGACGTAACTCACACTATTAACCTTTTGAACGCCATTGTCACGTATACATGACAAACAAGCGCGTGCCCTGTACGCCAAACATCACAAATATGTAACAAAAAGTACGGCGATTTTGTGGCTTGGCGTCGGGGGCACGCCGATGCGTTTATGCTCTGGCGTTCAAAAGGTTAATGTTCTACGAGACGCTGGCTAAGGCAGGACTCCGCATTGCCTATTCGAAGTACTAGTTAATAATAAAGTAAGTCCTAACTTACAACTGTTCCGGTACGATTGTAAAGTATTACCCTACTACTAGTTTACAAAGAACTATTAAAGACTGTCGCTGTCTCAAGAAACGTTTGTAAAAATATAGGACTTTGTGTACCAAATTGATTTGATCTATCAGATCCAAACTAACCATGTTTCTTTTAATTTCAGAGTGACCGACCGGGAGGTGACGAACCCCCAAATGTAGGAATTGTGGTAAGTGCTTCTATTCTTTTAATAAAAAACTGGCCAAGTGCGAGCCGGACTCCCGTGCAAAGCGTTCCGAACGAATTATTTTTTTTAAACAAAACATTAATTCAACAACGAACAAAACATTTGTTCACTTCTTATATGTTTTCCTGTAATCTATAGGTAAAGAACCAAAATCTGCATATTATTCAAAACTTTTTATTTAAATATTATGAAAAAAATTAATAAAAACCCTCAAAATAAGCCCTTTCATTTCATGACATATGAAATGAAAGGGCAGACGGTGCAGTTTGAAAAGCTTTTTTTATAAATTTCTAGTTTAGAAAGTGAGCCCCATACTCAAAATGTATTTATTTACGTAACGCATCCGTGTTTGGGTCACAGAAGTTCATATGTGTACTAAATTTCAACAGAATCAGTCTAGTAGATTCGGAGAAAATTGGCTGTGACAGACAGACCCGAGTGATCCCATAAGACTTCCGTTTCTTACGAATGTTCGGAACCCTAAAAACATACGATTTCTATCATATCAAAGTTTTTAAACGAATTTGACATAAGAAAGACTATATAATTTTTACAAATACAAGCAAAAAGGAAGCAGTTTACTTTTCTACCAATCGGAATTGACCATCATATGCTATAACGCTGCAAAACGAATGTTCAAATCTGCGAAACAATTCATTTCCCAGACTGAACATCGATTTTTTCGATAGTTTCTTATGAACTACCAAGTCGTTTTGCTAGGAAACATAATTTATTTTAGTTGTTTCGTTGACAGCAAGCAGTGAGCCACGCGTCGGCTTGTGTGGCTTTCCAGTTCGCGCCGCCCGGCACGGAGAAGCCACCGCCTTACTATGATAAACTCAACTCCTGGCTCGGGCAGGTGCTGCAAAGAGAAGCTGAAATGGTAAGATTAGATAAAAAATAACAATAGAATATTTATTTATTTGTTTCGAATTTTTATAATATGGGTTTGCTCTCGACTCTAGTCTAGGTCATAGATGACACAGACAAAGTCGACGAAGGAGCGAGCTTACCCAGAAGAAGCCTGTTCACTCAAATTTTGAAGAGATAAGGGTTAGGGTATTTACTATAAGGTGGTTACAATAATATTAAAGAATCCTTGTACATTCTAAGGGACGGGGTCATACGCTTGCCAAACTTCAAAAAACCGTCACAATTATAGCCCAAACTAGCTCGATATCCGTCATGCTTGCCTATCAAGGACACCAACAGCGCTCGCGAAAGTGTGCGGATAGCGATGTTTGAAATCCTACATTAAACGAAACCTTTGTGGAGGTTTGAAGTTTGCGGCAAGTGACAAGCGTGTGGATCCGGCACAAAATCAGATCAAGCGTAAGAAAAAGTCCAACACACTAAATGCTGTTTATATTTTAACTTTGGTGCATCTTTCTCTTTACCAGATAAGTATAGAAGTATGCGAAACGGAAGCCCAAGGCGTAGTCCTCCGCTATTGCCCGCTAGAGGGCGCGGCCGGTGCTAATGGCGGCGCAGACGGAGCCGAGGGATGGGCAGCTCTACTAGACGCACAGCTACACGTGCTGCACGCCACTGTGGCGCTGCGGGACCCCTTCCAAGCACGTGTCGCGCAGCACGATAGCCTAGCGCTAGTGCACGTGCCGGGCTGGGCCGGTACGTATCTTCTACACACACAGCCATATGCTCATGTATAAGAGTAATCTTACTAAAAATAATATTAATCTCAAATTGTAATGTGTTGTACCCAGGTCTTGGCGGCGTGCGCTACGTGCCGCCCGGCTGGCAGGGCGCATCACCAGACGAGCTCAACACGCTCAACAGGCAGCTCGTAGACACGCTGCGGGCCACGGACGGAGCCTTCTCGTGCGGCGACGCGGATGACGGCATGGCTTGTGTCAGGTAAGGCTTCACTTATTTCTGATGAGATGGGCCGACTGTGGACTTGGCCGACGAGACGACTAGTCGGCGATGTACCCAGATATTCGAGTTTCCTAACTGGTCGGTTTATCTCTATTTCTTTCTCTTTTAAGGCTAAGAAGCAGACATTGTACCAAGGGGACACTTAACAACTTCTTTTTTTTTTTCAAGTTCACCAAAAACTAGCCTTAAACATAAATTACCCTTAGGAAAATAGGGACTTTGGCAATAAGATTTTACGAATAGAGACGCCATACTCATGATAAAGAAATAAAAACATGACGAAATTCTACAACCTCTAGCGTCGTCGTTCGAATTTCGAACAGACAACACCACGCGCCTTTGTCTCGCTCTCTCATTATTCGTCTTTCTCGTGTACTCGGCTGAGCACGGCGGAGATTTTTGAGTAAATTAAAATGTATGATTTTCCATTTTAAACAGATTAAACAGTACTTACAAATGAAAAGACATCCTTTTTGCCTTGTGGAACTGTCGCAGTGTAATTATTGCACTTACTAAACGCACTGAGATGTATGTAAAAAGGTTCGGGTATAAAGTAAGAAGGCGACTGCTTTTAGGAAGTCGCCTTCAGGTATATACCTGGCACCTTTGTTTTTTTTAATCCACTATCCCGCTACGTACGTACGAATCGCGGCCAGACGCCAGGACGGACTGAGTTGCCTCAAGGCATATACCTTGCATTTGTTTTTGCCGTGCAAACCTCGGTAAAAACGTATATAACATCATTCTACTTTGGTACTTAATTTTCACAGACCTCTGTAAGCCTAGAAGTAATTCAGATTGATGCACAACTGTCTGTAACTGGAAAGCAGTGTAAAGTCTGTTCAAATCTTAATTTTGTGTGCGTAAGCAAATATTGTAAGGACATTCAAATAATGCAATAGAAACTAAACTTTGCGATGTAAGTAATAAAGTGTCTTTTCGTAGGTTCGGCATGGTGACGGAAGACACGGACGTGGACGAGCTGCTGGACCTCGTGATGTCGGCCGGCAAGGACGTGGAGGAGAGCAGCCGAGCGCTCACCAACATGACCGAAGTACTGAAGAAGGGTAAGTCAATATGGTTGAACTTTCTAGAATAATATATCTTGTTTAAGAAGTAGATGCTTAGTCTACGCCTTCAATTTCCTCTAAAGAGAGCGAATAGAAACTATAGGTGGCGGTGCAGAAGCGCCAGTATCAAGTGTTTAAGATAAAAGTTCCGAATTTTCAATAATTGATGGCATAATCTACGCTATACACGACACAGTGTACAACGACGGGTAGAATCAAAACCAGACCACAAGGAAACAACACAGATAAAAACCGGCCAAGTGCGTATCGGACCACGCACAGTGTAGTGTTCCGTAGTTACCCGTCTCCTAAACCATTTCTGAAAAATAGTAAAATGTACATCAATATTATTAGATTACAAAGTTACAAATGCACTTGGTTTTAAGTCATTTTCTATGGAATTATTAGGAATTTATTACAAAATCAGTTCCATTTTTTAAGTTGGTCGACTATAACTCGTTGACTTGTATAGCGTACTTAGCTGTGATAGTTTTTTTTTTTGACGATAACCACTAAGGCTGGTTACTGCTTAACCGGACTATCCTGTGGTGGCCTTAAATGAATTTAAGGCCCCAGTCAGGGCTTACAAACTAAGCCAAATTAAAATAAATGACCGCTCGCTAGGGCATCCCTTGTGAGATACGGACCTCGGCTTAGCGGCGCGGCTAAGCGGCGTCATTTCGGGTGTGAAAGTTTTCCGTTTAAATTCATAATATACAGCGTGAAATTTTAATAGTTGTTTTCCCGAAGCGAAACGAGTTTGTCTTGGTAATACAATCGAATTATGAAAAATAATACAATTCAATTCAAGAAATTGCAGAATAACAATAATTGTGATAAAGTCAAAAGAAACTTCGAACCAATAGTTATACATCGCGATAGTTTCGCGCAAAGCGGCCGCGGCCGTTGCCCTTTGCGTATCAAGAAGCTAATAGATACTCCTGATTTAATGAAACACAATAGATACCGAATAAGTTAACATAAAAGGATGCCACGCGCGGGGCCTCACTCGCCGCGTGCTTGCAGGCAAGTTAATGCCATATTACTACGTTCGAGAGCTTATTTTGCTCTGAACACTTATGAATCGCTTTTCACTTTGTCGGCGCGCCGCCGCTCAAAGTGAAAAGAGCGAACGGCGGTGCGTCCGTGTGTTGAGTAGTACCTACGTCACGTCTAGTGAGTTAATGCTTCTCACGCTTTCGAGTTTATGAATATTTTTTTAATGATTTGAAAACAAAAACATTTTTATTCTTCAAGTTTAACTTTATGTTTCGATGGTACTACTGATGGCAATTTTTTTTTTTCTCTCCAAGTATAGTTATGAGTTTTATTTTAAGTGTATATAAATTGAAGCATTGAGTGCAACAAAGGGCACCCAATGCTTCAATTTCCATTTCTTAAAAAAATATGTTTGTTACTGTATCGGAAATGGCCGCACCACGTTTTAAGAGATTTGATTCGATGAAAAAACTTCTCATGGTTAAGGGGCCCCGAAACCGGGCAGATCGCAATTACCGAAACTACCATTTGCCCGCCGCAATTTCTCCCTAAAATAAAAATAACGGCACCGTTTTATGACGGCCGCTTATTTGTTACAGACAGGGTGATTGAGTGCGTTTCTTCAAATGAGATGTTCTAAAGCTAATTTGCAATGACTTAAACCCGGTAACGTGGGTTCCAAATTGGGTTGTTTCCGAGTTATCGAAGTTTTTAAGATTTTTTTGATGTTTTCTATCTCACGATCAAAAACGTAATGGTGAGAAATCTCCTCCACCCTGGATAGTCAAGTAATACTTTTCGGATAGCTCATGAATGCTCATAAATATAAAAATAACCACATCTTTGGAAATTAAGCGTTGTAAAGTTCTTGAAAATTTCTTGAAACATCTCTTCGTTATTGAGGCAGTTCACTCGAAATAAATGTGTGGCACTTTGTGTACAAATTACAGTTAACACTTCCGTCTTTAATACGATTTCTAAAATGATATCTGTTTAGACCAGGGTCGATAATTTTTTAAACCAAAAAAAAATTATAGTAGGATGAACCCATTGGAAAAGGAGAAGAATATTATAAAAATTAAAGGGAAAATAATTTACGGGCGATCTGAGGTCGGGAAGGGGAAGGGGGTGAGTTTTAAGGGTAAAAAACGGTTTATCTCGATTTCCGGCAAAACTAAAATTCCTATAGGAAAAAGTCAAATGGCAAAGTTGTAGGTAAAAAAAAGATGTAACACTTTTGTATTTACACTTTTTTTCATATAACCTCAAAATTTATGTGAAAAATTCATAAAACCAAGTTTTTGGTTTTTTATTTTTATCTTTTACAAACAGTTTTTTTTTCACGAAATTTTGTGAAAACTTACCTTTTTATGTCCCAAATACGCTGTTATTTATTTGATTAGAAATATTAATTTTTTCACCTTATTTAATATCAAAAAAGTACCCTAATTTTCAATCGAAAATTCACCCGTCAAAATATCAGCTTTTTTCAAACCTCGCTGGTGCAAACGCACGCTTAGGGGTGATTTTACGCAAAAATACTAACCAACGAGTATCCAATAGGTATCGAAGAAGCACAAGCGGACATAGAGCGTGAGAACGCAGAACGCTTATGGCAGGAGGGCCTCCTGCGCCGGGTCCCCGTGGTGGGACGTGTGGTGGAGTGGTGGGCCCCCGCCGCCGTGCCGCCGCCCTCCGGCCGCCGCCTGCACCTCGCGCACGGCACGCTGCAGACCACTGACGACGTCATCAGGTAACGTACACTCAGCGTGGTGGAGTGGTGGGCCCCCGCCGCCGTGCCGCCGCCCTCCGGCCGCCGCCTGCACCTCGCGCACGGCACGCTGCAGACCACTGACGACGTCATCAGGTAACGTACACTCAGCGTGGTGGAGTGGTGGGCCCCCGCCGCCGTGCCGCCGCCCTCCGGCCGCCGCCTGCACCTCGCGCACGGCACGCTGCAGACCACTGACGACGTCATCAGGTAACGTACACTCAGCGTGGTGGAGTGGTGGGCCCCCGCCGCCGTGCCGCCGCCCTCCGGCCGCCGCCTGCACCTCGCGCACGGCACGCTGCAGACCACTGACGACGTCATCAGGTAACGTACACTCAGCGTGGTGGAGTGGTGGGCCCCCGCCGCCGTGCCGCCGCCCTCCGGCCGCCGCCTGCACCTCGCGCACGGCACGCTGCAGACCACTGACGACGTCATCAGGTAACGTACACTCAGCGTGGTGGAGTGGTGGGCCCCCGCCGCCGTGCCGCCGCCCTCCGGCCGCCGCCTGCACCTCGCGCACGGCACGCTGCAGACCACTGACGACGTCATCAGGTAACGTACACTCAGCGTGGTGGAGTGGTGGGCCCCCGCCGCCGTGCCGCCGCCCTCCGGCCGCCGCCTGCACCTCGCGCACGGCACGCTGCAGACCACTGACGACGTCATCAGGTAACGTACACTCAGCGTGGTGGAGTGGTGGGCCCCCGCCGCCGTGCCGCCGCCCTCCGGCCGCCGCCTGCACCTCGCGCACGGCACGCTGCAGACCACTGACGACGTCATCAGGTAACGTACACTCAGCGTGGTGGAGTGGTGGGCCCCCGCCGCCGTGCCGCCGCCCTCCGGCCGCCGCCTGCACCTCGCGCACGGCACGCTGCAGACCACTGACGACGTCATCAGGTAACGTACACTCAGCGTGGTGGAGTGGTGGGCCCCCGCCGCCGTGCCGCCGCCCTCCGGCCGCCGCCTGCACCTCGCGCACGGCACGCTGCAGACCACTGACGACGTCATCAGGTAACGTACACTCAGCGTGGTGGAGTGGTGGGCCCCCGCCGCCGTGCCGCCGCCCTCCGGCCGCCGCCTGCACCTCGCGCACGGCACGCTGCAGACCACTGACGACGTCATCAGGTAACGTACACTCAGCGTGGTGGAGTGGTGGGCCCCCGCCGCCGTGCCGCCGCCCTCCGGCCGCCGCCTGCACCTCGCGCACGGCACGCTGCAGACCACTGACGACGTCATCAGGTAACGTACACTCAGCGTGGTGGAGTGGTGGGCCCCCGCCGCCGTGCCGCCGCCCTCCGGCCGCCGCCTGCACCTCGCGCACGGCACGCTGCAGACCACTGACGACGTCATCAGGTAACGTACACTCAGCGTGGTGGAGTGGTGGGCCCCCGCCGCCGTGCCGCCGCCCTCCGGCCGCCGCCTGCACCTCGCGCACGGCACGCTGCAGACCACTGACGACGTCATCAGGTAACGTACACTCAGCGTGGTGGAGTGGTGGGCCCCCGCCGCCGTGCCGCCGCCCTCCGGCCGCCGCCTGCACCTCGCGCACGGCACGCTGCAGACCACTGACGACGTCATCAGGTAACGTACACTCAGCGTGGTGGAGTGGTGGGCCCCCGCCGCCGTGCCGCCGCCCTCCGGCCGCCGCCTGCACCTCGCGCACGGCACGCTGCAGACCACTGACGACGTCATCAGGTAACGTACACTCAGCGTGGTGGAGTGGTGGGCCCCCGCCGCCGTGCCGCCGCCCTCCGGCCGCCGCCTGCACCTCGCGCACGGCACGCTGCAGACCACTGACGACGTCATCAGGTAACGTACACTCAGCGTGGTGGAGTGGTGGGCCCCCGCCGCCGTGCCGCCGCCCTCCGGCCGCCGCCTGCACCTCGCGCACGGCACGCTGCAGACCACTGACGACGTCATCAGGTAACGTACACTCAGCGTGGTGGAGTGGTGGGCCCCCGCCGCCGTGCCGCCGCCCTCCGGCCGCCGCCTGCACCTCGCGCACGGCACGCTGCAGACCACTGACGACGTCATCAGGTAACGTACACTCAGCGTGGTGGAGTGGTGGGCCCCCGCCGCCGTGCCGCCGCCCTCCGGCCGCCGCCTGCACCTCGCGCACGGCACGCTGCAGACCACTGACGACGTCATCAGGTAACGTACACTCAGCGTGGTGGAGTGGTGGGCCCCCGCCGCCGTGCCGCCGCCCTCCGGCCGCCGCCTGCACCTCGCGCACGGCACGCTGCAGACCACTGACGACGTCATCAGGTAACGTACACTCAGCGTGGTGGAGTGGTGGGCCCCCGCCGCCGTGCCGCCGCCCTCCGGCCGCCGCCTGCACCTCGCGCACGGCACGCTGCAGACCACTGACGACGTCATCAGGTAACGTACACTCAGCGTGGTGGAGTGGTGGGCCCCCGCCGCCGTGCCGCCGCCCTCCGGCCGCCGCCTGCACCTCGCGCACGGCACGCTGCAGACCACTGACGACGTCATCAGGTAACGTACACTCAGCGTGGTGGAGTGGTGGGCCCCCGCCGCCGTGCCGCCGCCCTCCGGCCGCCGCCTGCACCTCGCGCACGGCACGCTGCAGACCACTGACGACGTCATCAGGTAACGTACACTCAGCGTGGTGGAGTGGTGGGCCCCCGCCGCCGTGCCGCCGCCCTCCGGCCGCCGCCTGCACCTCGCGCACGGCACGCTGCAGACCACTGACGACGTCATCAGGTAACGTACACTCAGCGTGGTGGAGTGGTGGGCCCCCGCCGCCGTGCCGCCGCCCTCCGGCCGCCGCCTGCACCTCGCGCACGGCACGCTGCAGACCACTGACGACGTCATCAGGTAACGTACACTCAGCGTGGTGGAGTGGTGGGCCCCCGCCGCCGTGCCGCCGCCCTCCGGCCGCCGCCTGCACCTCGCGCACGGCACGCTGCAGACCACTGACGACGTCATCAGGTAACGTACACTCAGCGTGGTGGAGTGGTGGGCCCCCGCCGCCGTGCCGCCGCCCTCCGGCCGCCGCCTGCACCTCGCGCACGGCACGCTGCAGACCACTGACGACGTCATCAGGTAACGTACACTCAGCGTGGTGGAGTGGTGGGCCCCCGCCGCCGTGCCGCCGCCCTCCGGCCGCCGCCTGCACCTCGCGCACGGCACGCTGCAGACCACTGACGACGTCATCAGGTAACGTACACTCAGCGTGGTGGAGTGGTGGGCCCCCGCCGCCGTGCCGCCGCCCTCCGGCCGCCGCCTGCACCTCGCGCACGGCACGCTGCAGACCACTGACGACGTCATCAGGTAACGTACACTCAGCGTGGTGGAGTGGTGGGCCCCCGCCGCCGTGCCGCCGCCCTCCGGCCGCCGCCTGCACCTCGCGCACGGCACGCTGCAGACCACTGACGACGTCATCAGGTAACGTACACTCAGCGTGGTGGAGTGGTGGGCCCCCGCCGCCGTGCCGCCGCCCTCCGGCCGCCGCCTGCACCTCGCGCACGGCACGCTGCAGACCACTGACGACGTCATCAGGTAACGTACACTCAGCGTGGTGGAGTGGTGGGCCCCCGCCGCCGTGCCGCCGCCCTCCGGCCGCCGCCTGCACCTCGCGCACGGCACGCTGCAGACCACTGACGACGTCATCAGGTAACGTACACTCAGCGTGGTGGAGTGGTGGGCCCCCGCCGCCGTGCCGCCGCCCTCCGGCCGCCGCCTGCACCTCGCGCACGGCACGCTGCAGACCACTGACGACGTCATCAGGTAACGTACACTCAGCGTGGTGGAGTGGTGGGCCCCCGCCGCCGTGCCGCCGCCCTCCGGCCGCCGCCTGCACCTCGCGCACGGCACGCTGCAGACCACTGACGACGTCATCAGGTAACGTACACTCAGCGTGGTGGAGTGGTGGGCCCCCGCCGCCGTGCCGCCGCCCTCCGGCCGCCGCCTGCACCTCGCGCACGGCACGCTGCAGACCACTGACGACGTCATCAGGTAACGTACACTCAGCGTGGTGGAGTGGTGGGCCCCCGCCGCCGTGCCGCCGCCCTCCGGCCGCCGCCTGCACCTCGCGCACGGCACGCTGCAGACCACTGACGACGTCATCAGGTAACGTACACTCAGCGTGGTGGAGTGGTGGGCCCCCGCCGCCGTGCCGCCGCCCTCCGGCCGCCGCCTGCACCTCGCGCACGGCACGCTGCAGACCACTGACGACGTCATCAGGTAACGTACACTCAGCGTGGTGGAGTGGTGGGCCCCCGCCGCCGTGCCGCCGCCCTCCGGCCGCCGCCTGCACCTCGCGCACGGCACGCTGCAGACCACTGACGACGTCATCAGGTAACGTACACTCAGCGTGGTGGAGTGGTGGGCCCCCGCCGCCGTGCCGCCGCCCTCCGGCCGCCGCCTGCACCTCGCGCACGGCACGCTGCAGACCACTGACGACGTCATCAGGTAACGTACACTCAGCGTGGTGGAGTGGTGGGCCCCCGCCGCCGTGCCGCCGCCCTCCGGCCGCCGCCTGCACCTCGCGCACGGCACGCTGCAGACCACTGACGACGTCATCAGGTAACGTACACTCAGCGTGGTGGAGTGGTGGGCCCCCGCCGCCGTGCCGCCGCCCTCCGGCCGCCGCCTGCACCTCGCGCACGGCACGCTGCAGACCACTGACGACGTCATCAGGTAACGTACACTCAGCGTGGTGGAGTGGTGGGCCCCCGCCGCCGTGATAGATGGCAGCCAAACCAATATCTATGCGGGCAATAACTGACCAACGGACCTCTATGAGACATAGGGGAAAGACAATAGCTGAACTTCCTGGACAAGGCCCATGATTTATTTGTAACCCTGACTGCTGACAGTTGTGAGGTCCAATAGCACTTACATCAAATGGCCTCGCTATCTATAATAATACTTACTAATCGAAGTTATTCTCTCCTACAGGAACGTCCAAAACAAAATCAATTCTGAGCCAGCGCGTGCGCACTCACCCACGAGGCAAACGCAGAACGCACCTCAATAGCTACTGTTCCAGTAAGTTTATATCTGTATACGCTATGTCAACACGTTGGCTCAATTATGTCGACACGTGCCCAACATTGGTCTCGGGAAAATGCCGAGAAGTTGGCCAAACGTTCGCTGACGTGACACACGTCCTCAGTTCGCTGCGAGATTGCTCGACATAACTCTGCATTCGAACACGAAAACTCTGCAATCTATTCTACTAACTCTGCAAAGTCAGTTTAACTGACTTTATACCAAAGATTGCGATTAGTGATTTACGGGCACTAAAAGAAACTAATAATATTATTTATGTACGTAATGTATTTGCATTGTAAATTGCTGCAGATCTCAAAATTTAACAAAAGCATTTGTAGTATTGTAGATTTTATTGAAAATGTAGTTGACTCATTGCAGAGTTATTTCAGCAACTCTGCAAGTTGAATAAAGTATTATCGTACTATCGATTGGCTATAGCCAGAAAGAAAGTGTTCATTCATTTATTATTGAAATTTGAAACGGCATGAAAATATAATATGAAAATATTCGAACTTATTAAGATAGTTTTTAGGATTAAGAACCTTATAAGGGCAATAATACATGCATGTATAAAGGCCTTAATCATAGTGATCTGTAAATGTAAAAAATATAAAATCGATGGATTGGATATTGATTTTTTGGTACGACTGAGCGAAAAAAACCTAAAAATGCCTAATCAAAGACGAACCTATGTAATTAATTTGCCTGTCTCAATTAAAAATCTCGTACCATAATGTTAGTACGATCCAATCCATTGAAAGACTAGTATTAAAATGCGTCAGTCAATAATTAATGTTCAAATCTGTTTCGACGCCTTCTAGCTTGGACTGAACTGATAAGCTTGGTAGAGAAAATAATGAAGTGAAGAAAATAATGAATGGTGAGAATAAGTAATTTTGGAAAGGATGAGATTAAGTAGTTTTGTTTACTGAAAAAAGGATAAGTCAGGTGTAAATATCTGGTGAAAACCTTTCTATTTCTCGGCAGTAATTCGTATATATGTCACCGGAAAATGGCAAACTCCGTAAGATTATAAAATAACTTGAGTGATTGTAAACTCTCGATAAATTGTCAACTGAATATTAGGAATACTTTTTTACGCATCAAAATTTGATAGTCTATATATCTCGAAGTCACTGGTCGCCAGTTTATGTCAGTCCACAATTTCTCGAACCGACACAGAGATATTATAGACTATCAAATTGTGATGCGTAAAAAAGTATTCCAGTTATTTTATAATCTTACGGAGTTTGCCATTTTCCGGTGACATATACATTCGCACGTACAAGCAGGTTCGATGCGAATGCTTGTAAGTGGACTTATTGCTCTAGCAAATGATGCAATTTACTGCCAGAAAGTGCAAGTAACGTAGTAATTTCGCCCTTATTCCCCAACAATAAGAACGTTTTATTATTTTCATATCAAGCTTCATTGTAACGCTGTAATAAATTGTAGCTTTTCTATGAATAGTTCTAACATTAATTGTACCTATTAGGATGTATTGTATAACAACGGTCCAGTAGCTGATCCTAGATTAAAATTAATGGCAATATTAGAATTGTACAAAGGTTGAATTAAAACTTAAAATTAAGCCTTTGTCTAAGTTGCTTTTTTATTTATGGAGAAAGATTTTTTCAAACGTTAACTTCTGGCGCGTTCCCACTATGTCGTAACGATTTTATCATTGGACGACTGTCACATACATTTTGTATGGAAAAAGTCGTGGACGACGCGGGTTAATCGTGTCGTCCTATATGTGAACATCTCCATTTAAATACACAAGCCACGCGACGCTTTAAACGACAAGATAATCTGTCGTCACAACATAGTGGGAACGCGCCCTTACTAGATCCATCATGCCGTCAAGTCAATTTCAAAGCAGCTTTTTTGATTTTCAAAAACACTCCTCATAAATCCACTTTGGTATTTATTTTAAACTTTTAAGTTATTGATCCGCAAATCTAGAATAAGATATCTTTCATAGAGAAGAATAAGGTAATATTTTAATATCACAATAGTTATTATAAATGCTAGTAAAGTTTAAAATATGGCCCAGTGATTTTAATGGGGTATTCACACGACTGTTAATATGAAATAAAGAACCTAGGAACTAGCGTTGTAAGATCGGCTACCGAAAACCGATTAAAATAATTTACAGGATGTAAGCCCCTTTTTAAACACGACAACACGTAGTAACATTTGATTCCTAGATTATGCCGGTTTTATTTAAGTTCCTGATAATTTTAAAATGGCCGCAGGTTTTTAAGATTGAAAGAGTCGAATGTTAGTGACATTGAAATGACGTGTGATGCTCGTACGAATGATATGGACTGAGATCCCAGAGCTCTCTTATCTTCTCGCTAACAAAATGTGTGGGATAGAGTAGTGTTAGTATGTACTTTTAACATACGCATACCTACTAGCTTGGGGCCGACGGCCGATTTCCAGGTATCAGGTGCTAAAGCCATTGAATCATTTTTTTAAAAGTCTGGTTGCTGATATTCATGTATGTTTTACAGAATATTGTTAAATAATTAGTAATTTAATAATATTTTAACGACCGATTAGTCATTGAAATAGTCTAAAAGCTGGTCGCCACCTCGAGTGAGATCCTATTCACAAGGCTGAAATTTGGGTATAGTTTATTTAGTAGGTGCAAATAACGAAAGCTAAAGTCTGCCAGGATTTGGGAGGATGCGAAACCACCTCCTTGACTACTGAAATACCTTTGATACATCACAAAAAAATGGCCGTCTGCCCAAGTTAGCATATATGCTTATGTTAAACACTACTCTATCCCGCATATTTTGTTAGCGAAAAAATAAGGGAGGTCTGCCAGCTCTGGGATCTCAGTGTAATCAATTGAAGCTGGTGTGTCCAAGAGGCTATGTGTTTTTGCATTACGATTTGAATTCAAGCTCAAAGCATTTATTTTAGAAAGATGAGAATAGTTAGCACATTCCAAAGCTTGGATCGCTTTGAAACAAAAAAATACGTACACAGTGTATTAAATAAATAAATGTTACATTTGCAGTGATCGGATAATCGGGCGCTAATATACCTAAACTTTTATTCCCACGAAAGTATAATACGGACATGCTTTTCAGAATCCCGGAATAGTTCGAAATTTCTGAGATTGCTAAAAATGTCCACATACAAAATATAGTTAGAACTCGTTGTGAACACTCATTGTAATATTTTTGAATTTATAAATCCGTTTCTAATGAAAGTTTTTATGAGAACTGGTTTAGTAACAGGCTAGCAGCCTTGACTTGGAATTGAAACAATTCTAATATTTAAGATTAAAATTACTTATTTATTCACAAAGGAATGTCCATATTATTCTTTCACGGGAAGAAGTTTACGTATATAAGCACCCGATTATCCGATCACTGGTCATTTGCGATGCAGAGCTGGCAAGAAAATATAATGCTTCTTAGTTTCAAATTTTTTGCGCAGTTGGTATGATTTAAGTTTCCTGCAGAAAATACTGCATATCCTTGTGGACGCGTCAGCCACAAATGATGATTTATTTCGTCGCTTTAAACCTGTAGCTATAAGGTAGGGTATGTTTTCGACTGCACAATTCAGCAGCCGCCATCGGACGTACCTAATAATTTTGATCATAATTGTATTATTTATCGTTACACAATTATAAGGATAATATCGTATACCCAATTTTTTTACAATTTTGATCTAAGACTGCCCCAGTTTTTGGCTTTGTTAAGTATCTGATCAGTAATTCAGCTGTCAAGTCTCATGTTAGCGAAACACATCATTTTGCATTTATTTAGCCCTATGTGTCAAAATAGCCAGTAAAAAACTAGTTATTGATCCTTTTGAACGCCAGAGCATAAATGCATCGACGTGCACCCGACGCCACACCACAAATTCGCCGTATGTTTTGTCACATATTTGTGACGTTTGGCGTACAGGGCACGCGCTTGCTTGGCACATATCTGTGACAATGGCGTCCAAAAGGTTAATTTGACACACTGAACTCTTGAAAGACACTGTCACTAAAGTATAAACCAAAGTCGCTGTCTGTTTGTTTCTCTCAGCTTTTTGATAGGTACGGTTTCCACAAGTAAAATGAAGAAAGTTCGTGTGAAGCCGGGGCGGGTCGCTAGTGTATAAATAAATATTAAACAGCAGATTTACTGGCCAGTCACTTAAATATGGCTTTGGAACCAAGGGTAGTGAATATTATATATAATTTCCCAACACGCACATTAAGTTTATTGCCATATTAAATATAGGTATATAAGAATCAAATGAAACCACATTTTAAAGAAAGATAAAGAATAAAATAAGTGCACTACCCCGTACGTAGATTTTTGGTTTACTGTACCTATGTATTTCAGCCACTTTTCAATACATTATTGAATTGAATAATTATATAATTTTGAACTTTTAATCTGTGTTTTAAATTATAAACTTTTAACACATAGTCTGTATGGTTTCAAGATATCATTCCAAACAGTTGAACTAAATTAATATATAGTCTGTATGGTTTCAAGATATCATTCCAAACAGTTGAACTAAATTAATTATAAATATAGGGTGACTGGTAGTTCGGTGCATTCCTTGTAAAGTTTGACAACTCGAAAACAACCCGATTAACCTTTTGAACGACATTGCCACATATAGGTGACAAGCAAGCACGTGCCCTGTACGCCAAACGTGACAAATATGTGACAAAATAACAGCGAATTTTTGAAGGTTAAGAGGAAGTTATGAAAAATCGCTGGTGACAAAAGCAAGGTACTCGTAGCTTTTTCAAGGAATACACTGAATTATCAGTCACCCTGAATACTTATACATGTATTTTAAGTTCCTTCCTTGTGATTCGATTCTGGTGGGCCACTTATGTTCTATGCGACTATATTTCATGTTCATAAGCTAGATATATTGAGGAGCAGCGTAGCAGGAATAAATTAGAATATCAGGTCCACTTATTAATGTCAATTCTTGAAGTAAATGCGCGGTCAAGGAGGTTAAAGTTGACGTGGCATGTCAAACTGCACACGTGATGTCAAGATTTTTTACCCGACGCTCAGAAGGGTTATGTTTTCAGGATAAACAATAATAATACTTACCTTTTAAGTATGAAAGTCGCTAGTGTTCTCAATTATGAATTCCAGTATATTCCCATAGAACATCAGCAGATACCTATATTACAAACAAAAATTATACGTATTGCGGTGATACTAATGATTATTTTGGTACAAATATTATTTTAATTAAGTATGTATATTAGTTAGTTGTAATATGTAATATCTTCCAAAGTAAATGTTTTTATTGGGAAAAATTTGAAGCAAAACACAAATAATATGGCTTAGCCATGTCACCGTAATTAGAAATATATATTATGTTTTTTTTTCTTCACTTATTATAAGATGTAAGACGTATATAATCGTCAATGGTATTCTGTTATGTTATTATGATCTTTGATTTTCAATAAATGATAAATCTTATTAAGGTAGTTTGTTTGCATAACTCCGAGGTATCATCCCCTTAACCTTTTGCGTGTCTACCACAGATTTTTATCGTCCAATCCTGACCAAGCCCTTAAGTGTAACTGTCCGACTTAAGACATTTGGAGCAATTTTTTCTTATGTCGAACTGTGTAACTTAAGACACGCAAAAGGTTAATATACATGTTTTTTTTTTCAACGACATCATCAAATGACTTCTTCCGCTCTAGGTGGAGCGGAAGGGCCTGTCAGACTCTTACTGACTAAAACCCATCCGTGTTCCTTCTTAAGCCCTTTGCGTTCCAGGGCCGCGGTGAATCTTTCGAACAAATTCTGCAACCCTGGCAGGTATTCAGGACCCCTTATACACTTCTCATCAAAAAAATCGAAACACTTTCGTTTTTATTGTTTTTGTCCTAATTTTTTACAAAAGAGAATTAATTCCATGAAAAAAAAAACATTATTGTGTAGCTGGCAGTTTGGTCATTACAGTAAGAAGAAAAAAATCAAAATTCGAAATTAGAATTTCATTTGTTTATCCTATAAATGAAATTAATCACTGTTTTGAGACAAATATGTATTTAGGGTTGGAGTACGTTTCTCGTTTAAAAACTAAAATTAGCGCTTGTCTTTAAACTTTTTGTTTCTTATTTCAATTTACTGTGACTTTGGGACGTCTGAAAAAACTTTTTTTTCTAAAACATATGGATACTTCGCCCGCAGAAGCCGCCCAAGTGGTGGCATTGCTGGATTCTGGACTTAGTCAGCGTGTTGTGGCTGCAAGATTGCATCTAAGCTTATCATCTGTTCATAGAGTCTACAAACGCTATCGGGAGACTGGTTCGTTCACGCGCCGTTCAGGATCTGGCAGGAATCGGGTCACTTCTGAGCGAGATGATCGATTTATTGTAACAACCTCTTTACGAAATCGACGCCTTAACGCTTTTCAACTGCAGCAGCAGCTTCGCGTTGTACGAAGAGTAGCTGTAAGTGACTCTACAATAAGAAGAAGGTTGAAGGAACGCGGATTGGCACCGCATAAGCCAGCGAATGGGCCGAAATTAACTGCAGACCATCGAAGAGCGCGCCTTAACTTTGCACGCGAGCACCTAACTTGGTCATACCTTCAGTGGAGCAAAGTACTGTTTTCTGATGAGTGTAAAATTATGCTGTATGGTAACGACGGAAGGAACAAGGTCTACAGAAGAGATGGAGAACGCTTTGCACAATGCTGCATTGAAGAAAAGGTCAGCTATGGTGGCGGTTCGTGGACGGTTTGGGGAGGAATCAGCGCCGACGGTAAGACAGAACTTGCCTTTGTATCTGGGCCACGGCTGCCTGCACTAAACTCTCATCGGTACATCGAACAGTGTCTTGAACCTCATGTGATGCCCTATGCACATTTTATTGGCAACGACTTCATATTCATGCACGACAATGCTAGAGCTCACACCGCGGGCGTCGTACGAGATTATCTTACCGAAGTCGGTATCTCCATTATGGTACGGCCAGCAAGAAGCCCGGACATGAATCCCATTGAACATCTATGGGATGAATTAAAGAGACGAATTCGAGCAAGAGATCCAGCCCCAGAAACACTTAGCCAGCTGCAAAATGCAATCCAAGAGGAATGGGATAATATACCACAACATGTGATCGTGACTCTCATCCGATCGATGAAGAACCGTATGGAAGCAGTAATAAGAGCTCGCGGAGGGAATACAAGTTATTAAATAAACGTTTCTTACATTTTTTTTCATTTACGCGTGTTGTTTTACCCATTTCCTTCATATTCCATACAGGGTAAAAATTACTCATTATACAAAATACGAAACCTATGAAGACCTAATTTGAATTTAGAACATTAACATTAGGATTTAAAAACCTCATACTACTCACTATTAAATGACATTTTACATTTATTCCTAAATATACACATTTTTCTGATAATCCTTATCAAATCATAAACTGCGAGGTGTTTCGATTTTTTTGATGAGAAGTGTATAATATATAATAGTACCTACTGACAAAATTACATCACAATTTCGTTACAGTTTTAGTAAAAGGGTAGTGGTAGAAAATATTTTCACACAAAACGTCGTATGCCACTGCGGGTAGGTGTGCAAGAACTGAGGAAGAGAATACATAACATGGATATGAAAAGATATTTTTTTTATTCTGCGCTATTAAATAAAAAATACACGCTCAGGCGAAGTAACCAAAGACGAAAATTTTGTAATCTGCAACTACCCACTTATCATTAGAATAATAAGTAAATATTTTGTTTTATTTATTATTTATTTATTTTATTTTATTGGTTCACCAACAATTGTTCACACTGGTTTTATGTTAAAAATATCATGCAACAAATTATTATACATCAGTGCAACAATCACTTATAGGTAAACACCGCATGCATAAGGAAGTTGTACAAAAAAATACTTTACATTAAACTACTAATCTAGTTTTAAGTTAAGTATGAAGATATTTTGATTTTTCTTTTAGTAATATCAATATCATACTATCTGACTACTCACAAACTCACAATAATTCGGGGAATGAGTTTTAAATAGTACTATTTGGACATTTCATACCTACATAGTTCCAAACTAAATAACTGACTGGGTCTTAGGAATTCGTTGAATGGATAAAGTGTAACGTACATTTTCAGTTACAAAAAACAGCAGTACCTAAATAAAAATGTTGTTTTGGCAATGAAGACAAGGGGCTTGCAGGGGCTTCTTCAATAATGCTCGTGATACTTTAGAAAATATATATTTATTTATTTATTTAAACTTTATGTACAATAGTGGTACATGGGCGGACTTAATGCATCAAGGCATTCTCTACCAGTCAACCTTTGGGTTATAAAGACTATAGGTACTGTGGTAGGTGTACAATAAATTAAAATAAGATTCAAAATTGAATTTTAACAATTCGGAAAGAATATACAGATAATACCTATATTAGAATGGTTCTTCGGTACGCACGGTCATGCTCTTAAAAACGCACTGGTGGGGGCGGCCGGTCGGCTCATTCGCGAGCCGCAAGCTCCGCGAGCCGTCTTCTCGCATCAAACAGCAGATGTCGCTCTTCATAAATATCGATCGTTGATCTATCCAAAGTCGATAGATGGCGCTGCTTGACCCAACAATGTATTTTTTGTATTAAACGTCCGCTTGTGACACACGTCCCAAAATCGCTACGAGATTGCATTTAACAGGATAACTGTGACATCAATATTTTAAAACAAACACTACGAGCGCATTTTGTTTGTGTATGTAGGTAACAAGATACAAAAATAAATACAACATGGGATTCTTGATAATCGCGAGACCAGTTATGCACACACCGAATTATTCTTTTAATTACTTCACACGAGTGTACCGGCCATTTTTTATTTTATTTAAACACGTCCGTAAGTTATCCGATAAGCGATCCTTATCTCAAATACTGGAGCCAGAAATGCGCAAACCATTCACAACCGGAGCACGCCGATATTTGACTGGCACAGCAGTATTTATGACAACATTAATATTTCTTTATTGTATGGACGTAATAAAACCAAAAAATAAACGGACGGGAGATGCATTGCCATCGGCAGAAGACCCCAACTTTTCCCCAAAGACACAATCGATATTCTTTCACGAGACTTACCTCAGCAGACTGACGGTACGCCAGGCTTGTGCAGTGGAGGCAGCTGCCAGGGCTCATCCGAAGAAAGAAATCTACGTGCTTTTTAGCGTACCTGTTACCGAATACGACCTCAAAACTGGTTGCCTGGGGGATCTCCTTCAAATCCCCAATGTGAAGTTCCTGAGAGTACATGCAGAAGAATATTCAAGAGGAACAGGCGTACAGTCAAGGTTACTCAACGATGTGGTTCAAAGTAGATTTCGAATACAGCACACCGCAGACATCCTGAGGATTTTGACTCTCAACAAATGGGGTGGCATATATTTGGACACCGACATGATCGTCACTAAATCGTTAGAAGACCTGCCAGCAAATTTTGTTGCGAAGGAATCCGATAATGAAATCGCATCAGCTATCATATCCTTCGCCAAAGACGAAATTGGAACCAACGTTACAAAGAATATTATCAAGTAAGATTAAATGCTTTAATTTAAATAAGTTTCAGATTTAAGTTCATCTAATTGATTTTTTATACCTCATTAATTTGTAAAGTATTTTGAGAATGTAAGTTTATCTTTGACATAATGGACACGTTGGCGTTACGATAGTGTGAATAAGATTCCGGCTACAACAACATTCCTAATATTATCCGTATATTGTTAACAGAGAGATTAGTAAAGCGTACAACCCGACACAGTGGTCAGGTTTAGGCGCAGGAGCCATCAAAAGAGTCATAGACACACGTTGTCCAAGTGTGGTGCGTTCTAAAGATTTCCGCACGAAACCCTTCGTTAACTGTAAAGGTATGCGACTTTTAGCTTTTGAAAATTCTCGTAGTACTATATTTCTAGCAACCTGGAAGAGCCGATCAGCATCTTCTCAGTTTACCCGACTACCCTAGAAATAGGAAGCAATCTGACCCAGTTGCTAGCATCGAATCTGTGCGACTGAATCACACTGCTTAAAAAGTGACTTGTTTTTAACTGTTAAGTCGTTTTTTTTTGCGGTAGAATTTTTCTTTTTAGGGTTCCGCTTACCCAAAGGGTAAAACAGGACCCTATTACTAAGACTTCGCTGTCCGTTTGTCACCAGGCTGTATCTATAACACACAACATACTAAAAAACAGAATAAAACAAATATTTAATGGCAAAAAAATCACGTTTGTTGTATGGGAGCCCCCATGATGATGGAGCACGCTTGCCTAGAAGTAACCTATTCACTCTTGACTTAAAGACCCCCAGGTTGTAGAAAGACTAGCAGGGAATTTCATTCTTTGGATGTACTCCTAAGCTCGCACAATAAATCAATTAATGATTAACGGCTGTTTTCAGTAACGTATCTACCTTTGACCTATCAAATTAGCTACCAACAGTAGCTGAAACGTCATTTTTGCTTTTTTGAACATGACGTTTCAGCTACTGTTGGTAGCTAATTTGGTTAAACGTTGCATGCAATTATAACGTTGCTGTATTTTCTTTTTTAGGGGTGACTATCTTCGACTACGACTTATTCTACCCCCAACATTTTTTGGATGTTGATGAAATTTTTAATCCCGCGCCAGAAGGTTTTGATTTGAATCGCCCTTATACGTATCACATGTATGATTTTTTAACTCACTATATAACAATTAGGAGAGGCACAATTTACGAGTTAGTTGCTAAAGCCTTTTGTCCGACTATTCATAGCAAATATAGTGATGAGTTTTCTGGAAAAGGAAT
The DNA here is from genome assembly GCA_905163435.1 of Mamestra brassicae. Lineage (NCBI taxonomy): Eukaryota > Metazoa > Arthropoda > Insecta > Lepidoptera > Noctuidae > Mamestra > Mamestra brassicae. The sequence continues at coordinate 17,616,733 of LR990997.1, read as the reverse complement.
CAAGGTGGCATGAGTGTAATAAGCTTGGGCCCTACTATGAAGTCTTACATTGATCATGATTCCGCTCTCAGAGGGAAACGGAGCTTATTAGACGGAGCGGAAGGATAGCGAATAGCACTATCCCGTTTAAATCGTCGGAATAGGATGGCATTAGCACGTCATAGTAGGGCCACTTGTCTCATTTTTGAACAGAAATCAAATAAGCTGAACCATGCTACTGAGCATGGCTCATACGGATTGTATCTACTAGGTAGGTTCTTGAAGTTGTTCTTGAAGATATTTCTGAAAAAAAAAGGTATGCACGTACGTACCCTACTTTAGTAAAATGAATTAAAACAATGTATTTTTTAATGTAAATATTTTTTATTTACTCACTTTAAATCTACTTACCAGCTCCCTTATGTTATGGCATAGGTAGGTAAGAAACACATTATGTATTAGATAAGTTCTAGGGACAAAGTATCTCTTCGTATCTGACGACGGAACGATGTGAATCGTAAAAATGTACATTTTCAGACGTAAGTACCTCTCTCTACCTATAACGTTCCTCTCAAATTCTAAACCCTCCATCTTTTCGTGTGTACCCATGAGTTTGAGTCCTAATAACTTTCTCTACCATGGAGTGGTCTCGGAATGTAACGGATGGTCAAATTCTAAGGTCCGACCTTAGCAAAGACATTAAATTTATACTACCAATAGACAGGACATAAAGAACAAAATCGTAATCCGATACTATGTCCTAGTGGACAAAAGTCGCTGTCTACTGTGACACCCTGCATGTCAAGTCGTATTTGTGTCCACCAAAAGAAACATTTTCTAAGAAAATATGCCGAGTTGCTCATTACGCTATTGCAAATCTCGTTATGGTAAAACGACTGGACCTACCTACCCACACTGTCCACCTATCGAGCGATAGCTGAATTTATAAATTTAATTTGTATGTTTGCTATTCAAAGCTAAATGGCGTTACTGAGGCATGGGATCACAGTTTTTCTGTGACATTTCTTCTGATAGCCGCTCTATTTTATCTTTAAATCTCTTTGGACCTTAGCAATGACCGGGATTGTGCGGCCGTTGTAACTTCGCCCCACTCAGAACACACCAATATCCGACCACATTTTGTTTACATAAACACAACTCGGGAAATTGGCGAAAAAACAATAAATATTTTCAATGAAAGCAATAAATATTCGACCATTCATGTTTACAATACGGGCAATTACTCAAGTCATTCAAATGATAAAATTCAAAAGAATAAGATCAATAATGAAAAAGTCGCGAAAAACTAAAAGAGGTTTAAATTACGTCTGTATAACAATGTGTATAATAATATTTGTCAAAGAACTTAACAATATCAGTTATTGGAATACGATTGCTAACTATTACTCCGATGAGGGAGACGCGTTGCCATCGGCAGAAGACCCAAACTTTACTCCGAAAGAGAACAGGTCATTATTTTTCCACAAGACTTCGTATAACGGCGAACTTAGTGCTCAAGAAGCTTGTTCAGTGGAAGCAGCTGCCCGAGCACATCCGAAGCGAGAAATATACGTGCTGTTCAGTGTACCTGTCACAGACTATAACCTCAAGACAGGCTGCCTCGCGAAGCTACTCCGCTTCCCTAATGTGAAGTTCGTGAGAGTACATATAGCAGAATATTCGAAGGGAACAGTCGTATATCCAATACTACTTAATGATTTAAAGGAAAGTAGATTTCCGATACAGCATTCCGCAGACATACTGCGAATGGTGACCCTCAACAAATTTGGTGGCATATGCTTGGAATCAGATATGGTAGTTGTCAAACCTCTGGACGACCTGCCACCAAATTGGATTGTGAAACAAGGCAGCAAGTTTGTCGCACCAGGGATAATGTCGTTTAGTAAAGATGAAATTGGAAGTAATATTACTAATTCTATTCTCGAGTAAGTGACATAATACTCAGTGAATCGATAACCTCCATTATAAGTACCTAAATAGTGTTACCGGACCTCCTAAAATTTTTTTCAGAGAAATATTTAAGACCTACAACCCTAACGACAGATTACTAAGTGGTAAGATAGCTATTCAGAAAGTGGTCCAACGTATGTGCCCTATAAGAATCCGCTGGGAAAGTTGTCCAGGTAAGGCCATTTAACTTTTTGAACGCCAGAGCATAAACGCATCGGCGTGCCCCCGACGCTAAGCACAATTTCGCCGTACTTTTTGTCACATACCTATTTTCTTTTTTTTCTTCTTCGTTATGGTCCGAAAGGTGGTAGACTTTTTTGGGTATGTGTTTGAGGCAATCTGGAAACTTGTCCTATACCACTCCTATAATACCCTGACACAGAACTGCTGACCCGGCTGGGGAGTAGCGGGGCTACATTGCAGCTCACTTCATGTTCGCTTCACCTAAACATACACGGTGTTCTGTATGGTGTCGGACGTAAAAGAATAGCACCATCCCATCCATCACTTCCCGTGACTCACCAGGGAATGGGCAGCAGCATTCTCTGTACATTGCAACAGTTACACTGCGATCGCAGACTCGCCTGCCAATCGTCGCGATAATGGCAACCCTCCCCCCCTTTGGGGGAGGCCTATGTCCAGCAGTGGACGGCTTTCGGCTCGTATGATGATGATGATGATGATGAAACTTACACGGTGGGTTTTTGACAGAATCGCACTGCTGGTCAGTGTTCAGATGTCATGCCATAGATGTTAACATAATGTGTTCTCTACGTAGACAGAGGTTCTCTAGTGTGACTACCTATTTATTACTAGTGTCTATGGTGTGACCACGGAGGCAAAGTAGCTGGTCATGCTGGAGTCATGTCCGTCCCTGACATGGCTGGCCTGTTACATACCTAGTGCTTTTTTATTTAGTTTTAAAATTAACATTGTTACTAGTTATTATTTAGTACGTAGGTAGGTACTTAATTTTTTTCTCTATATTCATGATTACATTATTTTTCAGGTATAGAAATCTATAGACATCAGTCGTTCTACCCAATACACAAAATATTAATGAAAGAGTCTAAAGTCAAAAGATTCCAAGAGTCTTTCTCGTTTCGGTGGAACTTCCTCAGCCCTAGTAGAAGAACAAACATGTCTCATTACGTTAGTAACGAGCAGCTTGCAAGACGATACTGTCCTTCAATATTTGAGCCATATCAAGAAGAGTTACTTGCTGTTTGATGTTCGAACCGTCCATGACCGTCTTACCTAATGGCGGCACGGCATGGCATGGCGTGGCAAAGGATTTTTTGTGGACAAATAATTTTAGACCTTATTTCAATTAGTTTAGAACTGTCATTATTTTGTTTTAATACGAATACGTAGAAACATTTCGAGTGATGTGACTTACCGCGGCATGCAGTGGAACGCCACTTCATCCCCCGGGATGCTACGGCACGGTCGTGAGATTTCACAAGATGCCACGGCACGCCGCGGCAATCATTTTAACAAACTAAGTACACAACCGATTTTACATTAGCACAGTACTGAACTGAACGAGTGAGTACTCAAGTCAAGTCAAGTAATGTAGTCAAGGTATGCCGATGCGCGCCGCCCGCCGTGCCACGCCATGCCATGCCGTCAGTGGACGCCGGCCCTTATGGAGATGATATCTACATATTACAGAATGCAAAAATACAGAAGAGAGAAAAGGTTTTTCAAGAATTTTAATGACTTTTTTTTTTTTTTTATATATCGGCGGCATTTCTCCACTACAGAATGCCGTATGACATCACACTATGAAAATAACTAAAGTACACTAAACGGACTGTCTCTAAAATCAGTTAAATCACGAATTTTTCTCATTTTTTTTGCATAATTTATCTACATATAACTGGACCCACTGAAGCTTCGCATCTAAAGTTATGCCTAAAAACACTGTGCTATCTTTGGGTTTTAAGAAAATTCTGTTACAACTGATCCACACGCTGCTTGCTGTACCTTACTTAGTCAAGGATCAGATAATAGAAGTATTATTATTCTTGATTTATTAAGCAAAAATTGTATCTGTTCTGGTTCAAAAATATAATAATGTTTAAACAACCGCTTCTCCGAGAATGTCAGCCAGCAAATTGAATATCTTTGGTAGGTTACGACTTGTCTGTATCTTCTTCCCGCTACGTTTGAAGTTACTTAGTCGACATATAGAGCCTTTGTGTTTAATTAAAAAATTACAATATGACACACAGTTATACACCGTTATACAGAAATAAACCATTTCAATTATCACCCATTCCTAATATTATTATCAGAAGACCTAGGTACGTATCTATTTTCTTGAAAGCAGGAACATTTTTTGTTTAAAATTATGTTAAGAAGTTGAAGAAACAATTAAATGCTTTAAGTAACAAGGTTTTTTTTTCAATGGGTACTTTATAATGATGAAAGTATACATCGTGAAACAGAATTAACGCAAACCTGAAAAAGGGGCCTTGCCTTGTTACTCATCAATATGACCAAAACTGAAACCGTTCTTGAAATATAGCTAATTTTTTTTGCGATTTCATTGTTGTTCCCTTAGTTAAGTTGTTTATAAAGATGAGTAAGTACTATGACCCCCTTTTCAGGTTTAGCATTCATTCTGATCCATACAAGTTATATTAAATGCATGTCACAGTGATGATTCCTAGTTTAAACTCTCTCTGTTGGTAGGAATTAGGGTTTGCTCCCTAGAATTTCCGGTACTATAAAACCGGCAATTACCAAAATTCAAAAATCAAATTCAAAATTCAAAAGTCATTTATACAAATTAGGCTGAGTGCCACTAGTACCAGCACTTTTGAACGTCAAAGTTCTACATAAAGACAGTCCCCCAAAACGCCCGCCCGTCACCACTTCCTAGTGTTTTAGCTGGGAAGAAGAATTGGCGCAACAAACTCCCCAGCAACACATCTGTCTGTTGAGTTATAATATATAATAGTCTGTTAGTTATACTATAACTTATACAAAGGTATGTAAGTAGTCAGTATTCTTACAAAGAAAACAATACAACAAAGGTAACACGTAAAAACATAAAACTTAATAATTCGCTACTTGTAAGCTAGCACACTCCATTATGCCAGCATAAACAGACAAACTCAAGCATAAAAACAATATCAAATCAAACTAAATAAGCCTCCAGACATGAAGGGTGTGCCCGCTTACACGTGCAGAGGGTAGAATTTAATAAAAAGATCTGTGACTCGACGCCACAAGTGATAAACCAGGGCCATCAAAATTAAAATTAAAATTAATTCTGAACCGAAAAAACCGAAATTTGTTTTTATTTTCAATACCGAAATCTAAACCATTTCTCGGGAATTCTGATACTACAAAATTACATACAGTCCACTACGTAATTTTGATTTTTAAAACTGCGAGTGAGGCGCGCGGGGGAAACTCTGCAGTAATCTTAAGTAATAACAATTTATTTGTTAAGAATGACGTTTTTATTTTCTTTTCGATGTATTTGTCGCAGCCAACTAGCTTAATCAGCCGTTTAATTGGCTGCCTAGCCTTTTCATTGAACAGCGCTGTTAATTCAGCGGCCTAAATGAAATCCAACCAATGCGTCTAATACAACATTTGATGAGCGGACTGGCAGATGCTTAGACCGTTCATAGAATAGGGTAACCATGTAAAGAAAATACAGGTGTTTCAGAAGAGTGGTTGTATTTAAGGGCGATGTTGGGTAGCCGATACAACAAGGAAAAAATGGAAAAACAAAAATTGCGACTTTAAAAAACGACCACAAACACACTAAAATGTTTTATTTCGTCTAAGTCACAAAGAAATAAGCATTTAATGTTTTTCTTGTGGAGTACCGAAACTATCGGGATTTCCCGATATTTTCTGGTACTAGGTATGCTCTAGTACCGGGAATTTTAAAATACATTTGATGTCCGGCAATGCAAACCCGTAGTAGGAATAAGTTGTCTAATAGATATACTGTATTTTAAATCCTCAATAGGTGCGCGACATGAATTTTGTTATTGTTATAAAACGTGGTAATCACGACTAACATACAATACGAATAATTATAAATTATATACGGACATGGTAATATTCATACTACTCGTTTCAGGGTACTAACTACTTCAGCTAGGAAAACTAGACAACTGAAAGTGAATTAGGTACTTAAGTGTTATTTGTCAATTTTTGTCGTTTGTTGTGTAACAGTCAGCGCCGGCCCTGGGCTAGAGCGAGAGGAGCGGTCATTCTAGGCGCCAGATGGCAAGGGGTGCCAAAAAGCCAAATGCGGAAAATAATGTCCAGAGCTACATAAATATGATTGTGTTGCCAGATCAGATTTTTAAAAATCCGTTGGGTGACTCTGAAAAATCCGTAGATTGCCTCTAGATAAATCCGTACGTCTACAGTCTTTTTCAAAGCTAAATCTGACTTTTTTAAAAGCTAATTCTGACTGTTTGGAGCGGCTAGAAAGCGAAGCTTTTTAATGTTAAAGAAACTAAAGTATACTAATTAGAGGTACCTACTTAATTCAATTTAAGTTCAATATTTGCAATAAAAGTGGATTATTGAAAATTTGTGTGTTATTTAGCATAAAACCGTTGTAGAATTAACGTGAAGTGAAAGCATCGACTAAAGGGCGTTACAAGACAATCTCGCTCTACCCAGATTAAAGGTTTATATGTTACACAGTCTCAATGCCGTAACTACTGCGCTGTCACTCTACTTCGCTGTTACTACATGTATGCTAACTACGCTGTAAAAATCACACCAGGAAAACTTAGGTGAAGTAAGCTGTCATTCTCCAGTAACAATAATGAGATTCCGCTAAACCAATTTTTACAGTGTTCTAGTGGCGATAGGTTTCAATGTAGTTTAATTACAAAGTAAATGTAGATTACACATAACAGTATGAGTGTTTCATGTATTTTTTGGAGTCCCAATTAAGGCGTATTTCCGTGGAATTCCCGGTGCCAAAAGTATAGATAAATCCCGGGAATTTGCAATGTCTGTATTTTTAGGACCAGTACAAGTATTGTAAAAGTGAGATTTAGTAAATGGTGGGATTATCAACTAAAATAAAATTGTCAATACCATGAAATAGTCCAAATCGTGAGATGGAGACCTGGTCTACTGACCAATTGACCAGCTAGTGTCTTAATTACTAGCTGGTCAATTGGTCAGTAGACCCCGTGACCAGCTAAACTAGGACATTTTTTGCCGTCCAGGGAATCTCGATTTATTAAAAGGTAAAAGGAAGCAAATCAATTAAAACAAATCTTAGTTAAAATTTAATTCGTAGTAATTGTAAGACGTATATATACCTCCAAGTGAGCTAACTACGACTTTTTCATCCCTCACAATAAGAGTTTTGGCTTGGTAACACTAGTTGGCAGGTACCAGTAGTCTTCGAGCCTGCTTCGAGCTTTATATTTCTAGAAATATAAAGCTCTAACCTACCCAAGCCAAGACCTGATGTCAACATTTGCGTGTTCGCTCCGCTTGCTCTTACATTATTGTTTCACTCTTTAGGCATAACTAGATTTTTTTTTTTTTTATCGAACTGCATAAACTACTAGAGACGAGAGATTAGAGAGTGGTTAAGTGAAATTTCTAATCTGATCGAGCCGGAGTACTCAATATGGCGAGCTCGCTTCGCTCGCTCACGATTTCGAATTCACTTGATTCTTGACAGTCTTTCCGCATGTGCCGATTAACTTAATCCTGTTTCTGTGGAAATGCTCCTAAAATTTTCGAGCTCGCTTCGCTCGCTGTTAAGGTTATTCTTGTGAAAACACCGTTAAACAACTGTGAAAGCGTTTAACACATTGTGACGATGAAAGTCTCTCCCGCACAGACAAATATTTGCCCTCCTCCCTGAATGAAATCCTGGATCCGCGTCTGAATTACTTTCAACATTAGACTATTATATTGCTTATTTGCTTCATTTTTCCCAAAAACTACAATTATATTTTGTTTTAACTTAAAACAAAATGTAATTAGAACAGGGTTCCAAGTATTTTTTGTAGCTAGATTAGGTATACCTGAGAAAGAGACGAGTGTACATTTTAATTTGAGTTGATATTATAAAAATAAAAATGTTATCGATGTTTATATTTCAAATGGTGTAATTTGTTTTTGGTTGCGTCCAACGGTTTTTGTCCGGCGTCGGCAAATTCGGCAGCCCTACCCTAGAGCCGACACATTATCATCACAGTCGTGCACTTATCCACGATAAAATGAATGTAAACAAATTGTATGTAAGTACCTAGTGTTACTATGCGTGGTACAAAACATAAGCTGAAACACGGTTTCTGAATTAAGACTTTAAAGTTTACTATTTCTCAAATTTCAGCCTGAATACCTGTCAAATTTGCTTTAAAATAGGCTTTTTATTTACACGTCTTTCACTTAAGACGAGAAGTTTAACACATTTTAAGTTAATTTATCACAGATGAAAAGTAATAAGAAAAAACAAGTGTGTCATACACAGGTACACACGCATCATCAATATAGAATTCCTCTCAGCACCATTGTTGACGGTGCAAGCACAACTATGTATTACGATTACGACCGATTCATTCACCCCAATTAACATCGTGCTCTGGATACCATACCCCAGACGTGTCGCTATAGCGATGATAGGTCACCGGGCAGTACTCGCTAGCTATTCTCCCAAAGAGAGACCCAGGTGTAACGATGTGGTATTTTGTAAATCTGTTCCACACAAAGTAAGTATATATCGACTTCTTCTTCCAATTCTCCCAGTCTACTATTCGGAAATATTCATTTCTTTCGTGAAACGATATTGGATAGAAGAGTTCTGGGCCGTGCACTGCCAAATCTATAATGAGGAAAGGATATTTATTAAAAGGGCACCTAATTAAGTAACTACAGAGGTCACCTCACATATCATCACAGCATAGGTCAGGATCTGCACCAACACAATCGGGAGGCCATATGGAGTACAGAGACTTCACTTAGGTAGGTACTTACCGGTACATCTTGAGGGTGTCATCTTCTCCACGTTGTTGGTCGAGCACCAGTATGCCAGCAAGTAGAATATCTCTGTTGGTCTACTGTAACTCCAAAGGTCAGGACTGCGGTGCTTTTCCAGTTCAGGCAACAGAATGCTAATGGGAAAGTTAAAAACAATCAAGAAGTTACCAATGTTTACAATAACAAATAATTGTAACGAAAAATTAAACTCGGATGATACCTTCTATAAGCTGATAGCTATAGATATACCTTGTCCAAACTAAAATTAAGTAGAAATGCATAATAACACGAACCTGATCAAAGAGTACCTACCCCAAAGCCTCGTGAGCCAGACCAGTTCCAGCTGTGTTTTTCGAAAACGCAAACATATCCGGAGACAAAGTTTTAGGCGATTCTTTTACAGCCCAGTTCTTCCACACATCAAGCCTCCGAGCTACAATCACGTCCAAACTCAAGTATATTCCACCATATTTGTACAAAGTCAAGAATTTCATTATTTTCGGTATATGTATGTTCAAGTCATCACTGGACATGTGTGCGACCTTTGATGCTATTGGCGTTCCATTTGCAAAATCCCTAATAAGAACTCGTACAAGCTTCACATTGTCATAATGGTAAAGGGTACTAACATAGCCGTGTTTTAATGTTTCTTCAGACACGGCTGAAGTGAATAACACGTTGATTTGGTTGTTTGGATGTGCCTTAGCTGCAGACTCCACTGCACACACTTGGCGAGATGTCAAATCACCCTTACACGTGGTTTCGTGAAAGAATATAGAGTTCGCGGGAAGACTGACATTACTGCGGAGAAGTTCAAGAGCGTCCCCATCTCTGGACATGTGACAAGGGTCATGGGACGTGATTCGCTGCCAATCCGCGACTCTTCGAGCATCAGCAACATCACCGTCGGCTTCAGAGGAGCTACGAAAATATACCATTTGAACACTTATCAATAAAGTTACCAAAGTAATTGCGTAACAAAATACAAGGCCATGTTTCAATCTGTATATTCTAGTGAAGTAAGTAAAAGAAAACATTTTTTAAAAAACCCTACGACTGTAGTTTCAGCTGAAAATAATATAAGCTGTGTAGTTGAGTAGGCTCATTAATGCTATCGAGATATTCAAGTGAGTAATTTATGTCGCCGTTAAAATTTTCATTACTCGTAGTGCTAAAATCTTTAATAAACTGTTGATTACTTTCAATGCAATATATGTAGAGTACTAAGGTAAGTACATTTTTTTCTCCAATATTCACCGAAAGTTGGATTAAGTCATCGCTAATTTGGTCGTTCAAATAACAGCTGGTCGATTCTGTAAACATGTCGAAGCTCATTGACAGCTCACCTCGTGATCACTTCACCCAAGCCTTCACTTCGACATGTTTACAAAATCGAACGGATCGACCGAGATTCAATACAAGTACTCGCGCCAAAAAACAACTTTGCAGCCTTGTAGAACTGGGCACGCCTCAATTGCGGCGGTCCCCTCTTTGGGGAGTGGCTGGAGAGGCGCCACGGCGTCCTCACCTTGCGCCTGACGCAGTTGCTCACCGGACACGGCTGTTTGGAGAGGTACCTGTTTCGGATTCAACGGAAGGACACGTCCGGGTGTCAGTACTGTGAGGATCGCCCGGAGGACACGGAGGACACGGTCTGGGCAAGCATGAGGTATGCGTTGCTTGGGCTGAGCAACGCCGTGTCCTCGACGAGGCGATCGGCGGCGGCGACCTCTCGCGTCTTGACCTGGTCCGGAGCGAGGAGGCTTGGGAAGCGGCCACCTCCTTCTGCGAAGCAGTAATGCAATCGAAGGAGGAGGCGGGCCGCGCGAGGGAAAGACAAGGCCTTCGGTCCAACCACCGCTACAGGCCTGTAGGCAGCGCCTGAAAGAGATGTGACCATAGGAGACGCCTGCCAGGCGGCGGAATTTGTTCGGAAGAGTTACCGCGGCCCTGGAACGCAAAGGGCTTTAGAAGGAACACGGAGTCGGTAAGAGTCTGACACGCCCTTCCGCTCCACCCAAAGCGGAAGAAGCCATTTGATGATTTCCCATCCTTAAAAAAAAGCCTTACATAGCAAATATCTATTATCGCGATAATTCAATTTGTAATGCTAATTTGCAATTTCTTGTTGCTTAACCATGAACATTGCAAGTGTGATAATTATTAAACTATAAATTGAGATTTTTTCCTAGCTATTCTTACACGGCCTAATAATAGATTCATGTAGAAAAAAAAATCATTTTATTTTTACAATTTACCTTTCCTAGTGATATCGTAGGCAAAGTTTAAATATGTACTCGATAAAAACACAAAAAAAATATTACTTCATCTTACGAAAACATGTGATCCTATTTATAATTTTTTTAGTCTTTAGTGGTGCTATTATTTTCTATATTAACGCCCGAAGTCTGTTAATTATACAGCCGTCAATCATGCATTTTGACAATGTGAAAAATAATATTTCGTGTCATTACGTAGATGAGAACGATGCACTGCCGTCAGCTGAAGACAGGAACTTTTTACCGAGACCAAACTCGATGTTCTTTCATGAGACATCATGCCAAGGAGGACTAAACTCCCGCCAGGCATGTGCTGTGGAGGCTGCAGCGAGAGCTCACCCGACGAGACAAGTTTATGTCATGTTCAGTGGACCTGTCAGCGAATTCGTGTTTCAACGAAGTTCCATCACGAAATTACGGCGTCTTGCAAACGTCAGGTTCGCTAGGGTGCACATCGCTGATTATGCTAAAAATACGCCTTTAGAAGATATGGTGGCAAGCGAACCTTTTAATAAAAGCAAATGGCGGGTGGAACATACATCTGATGTCCTACGATATTTGACTTTGTACAAGTGGGGAGGCGTGTATCTGGACACGGATATGCTTGTCGTAAAGTCTTTGACACCTCTGGGACACAACTGGGTAGCGAGGGAAGACAACAGTTTGGTGAATGCTGCAGCCATCGCTATTTCCATGGACCAGCTAGGCAGAAAGCTTGCCGAGGCTGTCATCAAGTACGCATCGATAAGTATTCCCGCCACACATATTTTATCGAGACTTTTGCTTTACTCGTAGCTTAAGGCTTTCGCGTATGAATCTAATTTCGCAAGTGTCTTTTCGAAGAAATGGTATCGATCTAAGTATGGAAAACTTGGTCTCGCGCAAGTGTTTGCAAAAATTGGCAACAGCACATAGCACAGCAGGAGTACCATTCTCATGTGTTGTTACCAATTTACAAAACTGCTCAGCGAGTTTTAGAAAGAAATCTGTATGACCATGACCCCAACAACCGAAGAAATACCTTACCTACCTACCTACCTTCAGTAGGTAGTCTTCAGGTGTTTATCTAGGCACTTGGCTATCAGAGCATTGACCACACACACACAACCATGGATTGATACTACGATTAACTTGACTTTCGCTGCTTAACAATCGGACCAGCTTGCACCCTGACTGCAACGCGTGGGGAAAAGCAATTTCAGATCCATTTTTTTTCCGAGGTTTGCTGAAAATATACCGGACAATATCCCTACTGCTCAAGGTGGAGACTAGTTGATGGCTTCCTTTTTTTATGAGCTTACTTGCTGTGTCCCACTGCACGACAGGGCAAAGACCTAGGCTTCCTTCCTCCTACTTCTATTTGATAATTTTATAATTTTTACCAGTGCCGTGACGTCACGCGTATTTCCAACGCACTGTATCGTTTTTATTTTTGGGACGGATAAATAATTGAATAGTCAAACGAACTTACCTGCAAGTGAAGTTCGACGGTAATTATACGAAGTTATTGCCTCGTCCGTAGATGATGATAGAAAACTACTTAGTGTAGTCTCGTATTTATAGTCTGTGGCGTCACATTATTTAGAAGAAATAAATACAAAAAACACATCCCTATGCGGGTGTGTGCTGCCATCTGTAACAATCTTCATTAAGTTCATGGCAATTTTATTGGTTTTACAACATAGGGTCCATGCTCATATGGCATGAAATGTTTGGGTCGGGTGGGACTCGTCATCTTCGGACGAGGCAATAACTTCGTATAATTACCGCTGAACTTCACTTATAGGTAAGTTTAGAACTTTTTTGAGTTAGAAATATTTACAAATGCCTCCTCCACAGGATAAGAGTGTCTTGTGACTCTCAGACTGCCCATGGGCAATGGACTGAGGATGAAGCTTGGCTTCACATTAATTCTTTAGAATTATTAACTGCTTTCTTTGGGTTAAAATGTTTTGTCAGCCATTTAAGAGATTTGTGAAGTCTTATTAAGTATTGACAATATGACTGCAGTGTCATACATTAACAGATTAGGAGGAGTTCAATATCCCCACTTACATAAATTACCAAAAATATTTGGCAGTGGTGTACGGAGTACCGTACCTACACCACTGCCAAATATTAAGTTAATGGGTTGTGGAGGTCTGGTAGGTAGCCGCTCCATGTAAAATACTGGTATTCAGCTGAATCCAGTTTGTCTGGAAGCCGACCCCAATATAGTTGGGAAAAGGCTAGGCAGATGATGATTTGGCAGTGCTGTGAATCTAGAATTGTAAGTCAGAAAATATAAATATTACCGAGCCCAATATTACTGAGGTCATTCAATACCTCACTTGGAGTTTTTTCAGGAGGGAGTTTCCTATGGGAGTTTAAACTCCCTTAAATCTGCTCTAGCTTTAGTTATAGGACCATATTTAGATACAGATTAAAAAAGCAAAAGACTTCAAAGGTCTCTTTGAATTAAGACCTACAAAACCAAAATACTTGGGATGTATCATGCTTACTCTTTTATATTGAAAATAATTACATTCACCAAACTAATTTACAAATTGCAACCAAAAAAGCTGTAACTTTATGAATGTTGGCCACCGGTCAAAGGTCAATCACATAAATTAATATATTATATAGTAATCAAACAAGACTGCATAATGATTAAAATTGATAAAATAATTAACATTTCAGGGCAAAATAGATGCCAACACTTAACTGTCCCCTTCTTTAATACTAGACTAACGAGTGTCCCCAGCTACAGCTGTGGTAAATTATTTAAAATTAACAAAAGGTCTGAGAGACTACTAATTTGCTAATATAAAAAAAGCCCTATAAAGCTGTGAGCTCCAGGACAATCAGCCGTTGAGTCAAAAAAGCTATGAAAGAGAGTTGAATGGACATTAGCATATTGTCGACGCACACGCACAGTACCCGCCATGCAATAACATCAGCAGCTTACAGTAACAGGGTTACTATCGATGTAGAAGAGCGACTGGTTGGACTGGGGAGTCAACAATTTTTGCAAGGTTCTATAATGGACCTATAATTAATAACAGAAGCTTCTCTGAAGCAATTTTTTCTACCAACATAAATAATTAAAATATATTTTTTTTGTGATTGTTTCTAAGAGACATTAAAAATAACTTGTGTTATTTTATTTATTTCAAAATAAATTATTATTGTTTCTATCATCATTAAGGACGAAACCATTAACCCTTGAAACCATTCTGGAACTGCCCACCACGATAACCTGCATCTTTATGGAATTGACCATGAGTCCATATCGCATGCTCCGTTAGCAAATGAGAGTCATAATGGTGACGATGACCTCAGTCAGATTCCCAAGAGAAGGCCCACAAAAAAAATTTGTACATCTCTGCATAAAGATGATAGGAATAAGTTAGTTGACTGGAAAAATGTGAAAAGTAAAGGGGATAAAATGCTACCCTGTGGTACTCCGGCAGAAATACGACAAACCGAAGACGAGGTCTCTCTCCGATGCATATACGTTGCCGGCAACCAAACAGGTTACTACGAAACCAGTCAATCACCGATGGAAAAACATTAAGAGAGCATAGAATATCAAGAAAATCATCGAAACAGTATTAAAAGCATTACTGAAATCAGGCAATGCCAAGACTATCAACTCGAAAGAAACCCCTCACACAACTTTTTGAAACGGTAACTGTATACTTTTTGTAGGTATTCCCCTATTGTTCTAAACATTAGGGGAATACTTACAAAAAAGTTTACAGTTCCAACATTTTATTTTAAGATTATCATAAAATGACTCCTTTCGCTCTCTGGGAGGAGCGGAAAGGAGTGTCAGACTTCAGAAAACCACCCGTTCCAGAGCCGCGGTAATTCTTTCGATAAATTTCGCAAGGTACATACAGTACAACCACATTTCTCCCGTTATTGTTAAGCCTCAGGTAATAGAGGCACACCTATAACCATCAACCGGGCATAGATCCAGAAAATCTATAATTATGTTTATATACTTTTTCCAGTGAAGTTAAAACGACATATAGACCAGATATTTGGATACATAATGGACCAGGCGCCATCACGAGAGTACTTCACAAAATGTGCAATATATCCAAAGTAGCAGAATGGTCGTCCAATACTTGTCAAGGTAAAGAAACAGTCTGATAAACTAACGTTGTTCAAGCTCCGTAAATTTGTAGTAGGACTGGCCTGGCTAGGACTGACGCCTTTTCAATGATCTGTGAAGCCAGAAGATCGTGTCTGACCACGCACAAGATGGTGAAACGAGGTAGGCGGTAAGGAGGTAAGTTTCATTTTCTGTCTCTGCACACACTGTGCCTACGTTTCTTACCCCCAGCGCAGCGGTTCTTTCTACCACAGATCTACTGGAAGAAATTTGTAATGAAATAAGCAGTACCTTTGTGCTCTCAACTTTTTTAAAGTATATTGTGTGTACATAAATAAATAAATAAATTAATAAAGTTTTCGATAATTTGAACCAAAAATAACGTGACGAGAAAATTAACCCTTCAGACCAATATATTATATTAGATGTAAATATTTTATTAGATATTGACCGATGAGGGGAGACCTGTGCCCAGCACTTGAATGCTACCGGCTGATACAATACCAATACCTAGTATCCCTATGGGAAATGCATAAATTATTCAATTGCCGTGATGTGTGTGTGAAATTATACGTACCTGGGCTTCAACTATGAATTTGCTAATAAAATAACATGCCAAGTGCGAGTCGGACTCGCGTGGAGAAGGTTTCTTATGATTTATATGTTTTCTACCATGATTGTCCATGATTATTATTTCGTGAGGTAGTCACAGGTACATACATCGTTTACCTATATTTATATGAATATTGAAACTAACTTTTAAAAGTGAAAAACTTAAACATTGACTTTGTTTCCAGGACTCGAAGTGTACAGCCCAAAGTATTTCTACCCGCTATTTTATTCCAGGAACGACGAATACTTTAAGCCTGGTGAATTGAATCATTTTGACAACGCCTACGCCCACCATTTTTGGAACAAATTAACCCGTTTTAAGAAAATAAAAAAAGATTCTCCATATGAAAAGATAGCTCAAAAATATTGTCCAACAATATACGAGATGTATGGTGAAAAGTTTGGGTCCTAACCCTTGTTAGGACCCAAACTCTTCAACCATATATCTCCAATCTAGCAGGTACGCTTATGTTAAAAGTACATACTAACACTATCCCACACATTTTGTTTGTGAGAAAATAAGAGATGTAGTGCTAACACAAGAATTGGATGACCACTCAGGTCCTAAAGAGCTGAGAATCTACACTGATGGATCAAAGACAAGTACCGGAACCGGAGTTGGAGTTTACTCCAGCGACCTCAACATTAGAATATCCAGACCACTAGGAAAGCTCAACACCGTTTACCAGGCGGAATGCATGGGCATTATCCTAGCGATCCATGCCATAGAAGCCAGGGGAGTCACGGACACTCATATTCGTATACTCTCCGACAGCGCCTCAGTTCTCCAATCCCTAAATAGAAACTACACCACCTCGAAACAAATACAAGAATGCCACAATGCACTAGAACGCGTCACGGTGACAAACCGCAACACCATAACGCTGCAGTGGATAAAAGGTCACAGCGGATCACTAGGAAATGACGCGGCCGATGAACTGGCCAGGAGGGGGTCTGGTACGATGGCTGTTGGACCCGAACCCATAGTACCACTCCCTTTCACCCAGCTACGCACGTGGCTACGAGAACATACCCACACACAAGCAGAACGCTGGTGGACCTCGGCACCAGGCTGCAGGCAGTCCAAGGAGGCTATACCACTCCTAAACAATAAACTTACCAAGCGCCTTCTGCGACTGGATAGGAGCAGCCTGCGAATGGTGGCGGGGACCATCACCGGACACTGCTCACTGAATAAGCATTTCCACACACTAGGTATAACAGACAGTCCTCTGTGCAGAGCATGCATGGAGGAGGAGGAAACGGTGTCGCACGTGCTCCTTGAGTGCACAGGCGTCGCCGATATATGTAGACAAACGATAGGAACACCAAATTCACTCACAGACACCCTGAACTCTTTAGGAGGACTGATCTGCTTCTGGAGGGAGGTCGGCTGGTTGGAATGACGGCCGCCATGGCCCACGCACAATGGTCCAACATCAGGACTAAGTGCGGAAACCATACCCCAATAGATAGATAGATAGATAGAAGAGATGTCGTGCAGCTCTGGGACCTTTACACTAAATGACGTCAGCTTGGCGAAAGATAGAAGATATTAAATTATGTAGGTATTATTAATCCATTGTTTTCTTTTTAAATATAGTTTTGATATTTCATCATCTGCCTAGCCTTTCCCAACTATATCGAGGTCGGCTTCCAGTCAAACCGGATTCAGCTGAATACCAGTATTTTACACGGCTGCCTACCAGACCTCCGCAACCCATTAACTGGGTAACACGGTAGTTCTTGGCGAGACTGTAGTCAGATTTAATGGCGTCTGACAATCCGTAACGACTGCTAAAAATCTACAAATGACAGCCGGGACCAACGGCTTAACGTGCTTTCCGAGGCACGAAGGAAACTCGGTATGTTAAGATGGTCACCCATCCACAGACCAACCTTGGCAAGCGTTGCTTAACCTCGATCGACCCGTACGGCTGTTGTTCTTTTAGCCACGAGCTTTTGATATTTAAGAGAATAAATTCTTTCTCATTAGATTTAAAGATACA
This sequence comes from Mamestra brassicae, assembly GCA_905163435.1. Lineage (NCBI taxonomy): Eukaryota > Metazoa > Arthropoda > Insecta > Lepidoptera > Noctuidae > Mamestra > Mamestra brassicae. Next base: position 17,598,785 of record LR990997.1, on the reverse strand, counting down.
GTGAAGTTGTCAATCTTGCAATTTAAAACAGCTGATATAACAACCTAGATAGGTTATAATAGGAAATAATAGGTACATACAGATTATTTATTTATAGTTCATTAACACCGTACGCGAGCTATTACATTAATTAACATAGACTTACAAAAATAAATGAAAAGCTAACTTTAACGTATTTCATAATCGGTTACGTGACGGCCTAATAAAAAAAAAAAGTTCTTTCTTTAAATTTTTCATTCACCAGTCCTTATTCTTGCAAATGAACGAGCATAAATCTATTGGTGCGGCCTCGATTAGATGTCAATTTCGAAACATTTATGACTTATTTCAAACAATTGTGTTCGCTCCATTTTTAATTGGCAGGATTCAAAATAAACTAGACTAACAACAACTAAAATATAGTATCAAATAAATCCTCAATGCTGTCAGCTGGTAATGTGTCCAAAGCCTCCTCTACACGGCGATAGACGCGTCCACAGACGTCGATAGATGCATCAGCAGGTGGATCACCACGAGCCGACCACACGTCTGTAGTTCGTTCAGTCTGTGCAACTCGCACGCATGCAACATGAAAACCGGCCAAGTGCGAGTCGGACTCTCACACGAAGGGTTCCGTACCATAAAGCAGGGAAAAAAACACGTTTCTTGTATGGGAGCCCTCATACAAGAAACGTGTTTTTTTTCCTAAAATATTTGTTTTATTTTAATTTAATTATTTATTTTTAAAGTAAAAATATTCTGTGAATATTTTAACCGTCTACCAGTTGCCGTTATCAATATTGAGCAAAACAAGCAAAAAAATCACGTTTGTTGTATTGGAGCACCCTTTTTTTTAAGGATGGGAAATCATCAAATGACTTTTAAAGCTCTGGGTGGAGCGGAAGGGCGTGTCAGACTCTTACTGACTAAAACCCATCCGTGTTCATTCTAAAGCCCTTTGCGTTCCAGGGCCGCGGTAACTCTTTCGAACAAATTCCGCAACCCTGGCAGGCTCTGGCCCTAGCGGGCCCCGTCTTCTATGCTGACATCTCTTTGAGGCGCGCGTGAAACACAACGCGCCATCGACCCGGGCCTGGTGGTGATCGGACGGCGAGCTACCCAACGCTCGCCGTCCGCAGGCCCGCGCCTACGATGGCCGGGGATCGCCGTGCGGCTTCCGACGCCCGGGGCGTCTTCTCCTGTTGCGGCGGTTCGGGCGAAGGCCTTGCCTTTCTCTCACGCAAAGAGGGGCCTTACCGCCGCAATTGTGGTGTGCCCAGCGCTGGGCTCTCGCCTCCAGATCCCATGACTGTAATCCGGCAAGGAGGTTCGCCACCTCGCCGAAGACCGTGCGGCATCCCCGGGCCAGCCTGATGGCCATGACCCTTTGGGACGCGTTGAGCTGGCGGGCTGGTCGCCCCTTCAGCGTTGGAGCCCACACAGATAGGAGCCCCCTTAAACATTTAGTATATTCTGGTTTTTAGTATTGTTATAGCGGCAACAAAAAAACATCATCTGCGATAATTTCAACTGTCTAACTATCACGGTTCATGAGAAAAGGCCTGGTGACAGACGGACAGACAGACAGACAGACGGACGTGCAACGGAGTCTTAGTAATAGTCCCATTTTACCCTTTAGGTACGGAACCCTAAAACTGGATGTTTCGACTGTACCTACCTGCCGCAGTTATTTATTTATTTAATATTTTTAATTACTACTTGAGTGTGCATTGCAGTAAAGTTATTAAATTTATAATATTTACTAAAATGTAGCAAGAATAAAATTCATGTACCGGAACACCCATCGTGTCAGCAATACCTTCTTTTAACCGCGTTATTTTGAGCCTGTTTACAGAATAAACATTTAACCGATATTTAAATAGCACTCTGCTGAAAGTAACAAATCTCCAACTAACTGTCATCGACGCAGAAAAAAGGTTGCTCCGGTAATGTTGTTAACATTCCCAAGATGGAAGAAACAGAAAATTCAAGGGAAGGACCCCCTCATTCCTAAGAATTAATTCAGTCATTCCCTTGAATTTTCTGTTTAGTTTCAAACCTGTTCAATTTCCGGTGAGCCTATGATACGTCATGACCAGCCCAGGGCTTCCCATCACCAACTTTATCTAGCTCTATCGCGTGTTGACAGCCCTAAGCAACTTTTTGTGTTCGCTCCTCGTGAGGCCGCCGATAATATCGTGTATAAATATAAGCTTTATTATTAAAACGTTTCTCATTCCGAAAAATTAACAGAGCTGGTGGCGATTTTAACCAGAAGGGTGAAACGGGCAGTGCCTTGCATTACCTTACTGGTTCAAATTCCTAATTCTAAGAGGGTCAGGTAATTTAAAGAAAAAGAAAGAGAGAATTATTTAGCACTTACATGAAACACGCTCGGTACATAGAAATAAAAAATAAATGTAGGTATGCTCAGAACCAAGAGTGTGTCTCACGGCTGCACTAAAAAGGTCCATTTCAGCGATATGTCAGACAGACTGATAAAATTTTGAATATTGATTGTTCGAGCGACATTAACTTAATTTCCGATATACACGCGAAGTAGGTCGCGGGCAACAGTCAGAGTGCTACATGTATAAAAACAACAAATAAAAAAACTACAGTCTAAATTAAAAACTTCGCCCCCAACGCTGTCAACTTTACCACTGTATTGGACTGCTATTGTTAGGTCCTGTAGGACACCTTTGACCTCGCTTAATTTTTTTTCCATACACGGGAATGATAAACTTTTAAATTTTATTTATAAATTATGTTTTGAACAATTTTACTGATTTTCAGCTTGTTGGGATTTTATGTACCTTCGAATGTCTAAATTGACCGGGCTAATATTGTAAAAAATATTTTCTAATTGTCTAGTATCTATTAAATGTTACAAATAAAAATATTGATTTAAAGTATATTTTTACTGTCTTTTGGCATTTCTGGACGATTAAAGGCTTACACAGAAAGTGGCCGCTGAGCTACTACACAAAAAAAGCCTTTTGACATCCTCATTAATATTTAAAAACTTGAATATTGATATTTTAAATGCATTACACATTGATGTTACAAATGTTTTAAGATTGTTTAGAAATCCAAACAGAAAAAAATAAAAACAAAACTTACAAAATCGAAAGTCCTGTTTTAAACCGTTTGGGCTAATTACTTTGACAAACATTAGTTAAAAACATCCGTCGATTTAAATCATTTCGTAAAATTATTATCTTTAAATGACCATAACTCTTTTTTCTGGCCACCAATTTAAATGAAACAAGCTAAATGCTGCTCAGAACTAAGCCGCATGCAACTGTGAAAACTCAAGTAAATTTGTGCAGTATATTCGGAGATTAGCGTAAGCAGACAGACAGGCAGAACGACAAAAAAATCCACAAAAAAAATGTTGTATTATATGTTCCTTTTTTATCGCCCTTAATTCATTCTTGGTAAATTTGTTTAATAATAATAATATAATAATATATCCTGGGACAACTCACACACGGTCATCCGATCCCAAACTAGGCAGAGCCTGTACTATGGCAACCAGACAACTGATAAATATACAAGACTTATATATTTCTAAATGCATACATATTATAGACAAATTACACCCAGACAAAAAACAAATGATCATGCTCATCACACAAAGATTTGTCCTGGGTGGGAATCGAACCCACGACCTCCGGTTTAGCAGTCAGGGTCACTAACCACTCGACCAATAGGCCAGTCATCGTTAATGTACAGACACCACGGTTCCTACTGTTTTATTATATGTATAGATTTTAGTTATGATGTTATATTTTTCAAATTCCACTACTGGTTAGAATTGCCCATGCGCAGAATTTAATATCTAATCAGAATTTAATTATTGACATAAAATATAAAATTCTGTCAAAACTATCATCATCATCATATCAGCCGAAAGACGTCCACTGCTGGACATAGGCCTCCCGCAAGGGGGGGTTGCCATAATCACCACGCTTGGCGGGTTGGTGGTCGCAGTGTGGCTGTTGCAAAGCACAGAAGCACAAAGAATGCTGCTGGCCATTCTCTGGTGAGTCCCCTAGTCGCCTCTTGCGACACCCACGGAAAGTGATGGGATGGTGCCATTCTTTTACGTCCGACACCATACAGAACTAAACTAAAAGACAAAACTATACTCCCATTCATTTGAACTTTTTCTATTCTCCATTCCTATATCTACTTAGTTATTAGCAGCTACAAAATTATTTTAAGACTAGCGGACGTCACGCGGTTTCACCCACGTAGTTCCCGTTCCCGTGGGAGTACGGGGACATAATATAGCTATCCATTGCTGAAAGAATTTTTCAAATCCGTAGAGTAGTTTTTTCGTTACATACAAAAATACAAATATTTCCTCTTTATAATATTACTATAGATTATTCATTATTATAGTATTAGTAAATGTATAGAAGTATATATTTACTTACATGTTTCCTACGATAATATAAATGTACGACCACTTTTGCGGTATTTAGGCTTTATTCTTTAGGAAATTAAATCTGCAGTATGACAAAGGAACTCCGTTGAAAAATTTTGTAACAGCTTGGGGGGCTACATTTCGAAGGACCCACTTGGAAGAACGGTTGTTGATGCGGCTCTCATGCATTAATTTTATCTACTCAATTAAATGAACCAATCCCTAATGATGAAGATCGCCCAGCAATTAGTTGGCGGAGGCCTGATGATGCGAAGCAAAACCTCTTCATCCCTCGTATCGACTTGATCACACAAAATAATCCTCAACCCTCAAAAATGAAAGAAAATAAACCTAAAATAAATTAAATCACGCCGCGGCACTGTCCCATAGAGCCGCTATATCAGGTGAGACCTCCGGTTGCCAGGAGGAAGTATGGGTAGGTAGCGAAACTTACTTTAGACGAAGAAGAAACATTTAACACACCGCCCCATCATACCGGAACCAGTTTCGCAAAGCAAGCAAAAATAAACCTGGATGAAATGGCGATATTGGTATCGATGAAACGATCGAATCTAGCCGCGGGACTCCATACAAAATAGTCTGCAGATACAGCGCAAAAACGTGCGTTTATTGCTACCGCTCTGAGTAGCGAATTCCGCATATTCTGAACACCTTTTTTTTGGACGATGACAACTCGCAGTTCAGCTCTCTAAGGCTGGTTACTGCTAAACCGGACTATCCTTTGGTGGCCTCAAATGAATTTAATGCCCCCAGCCAGGGCTTACAAACTAGCTAATTAACTAAATGACCGCTCGCTAGGGCGAACAGGCCTTTACTTTTTTCAACCCTTAAATATATGCTTAACCTCAATAATAAGGCGTCGTCTTAATACAAAGCGATCATCGATCGAATACAGGATCGATAGAAGCCGAAGGAGACAATTTGTCCGTTCCGTCTGGAACTGACTAATTGTCTCCTTAAATCCACCACCATGGCCACGATCTTCAGACACGAAGGACTGACCAGAGAGATTATTAACAAACTGAGTGATCTAGTAAATTCGCCTGAATCCCAAACAGACGGTCCGCCGACAGGCTGCTTTACCAGTGTTAAGTTATACGCCGACTGTGAAGGTCAACAATGAAGACGCCACTACCAACCTCACGACAGACACTGAATTGCGCCTGCGTGACTGCACCAGCACGCAGCGCCCAGCTGCTAAAATTCAGTGCTCTGTGAACGTCGCACATGCAAAACAAGTTAATAAGCATTGTTTCACAGATGACGCTGTAGCAAAAATATCTTAGTCCTCAATCACCAATATACGCCCTTATATTGAAGTAGGTATTAACACTGCAACAAGTGAGAGAACACTGATGTCTGTAATACAGATCCTATATTCTCTCTGATTTTGTTGTCAAGTTTTGTTTCTCGACTGTCAGCAGACAAATCGCTTTTTACTTGGACAGCAAAACAGAAATATAGATATATATAATCGTTAGTTTTCCGTGACAAAACAGATGTGCAATATAATCCTACAATAGTGTGTGTTTTGAAGTGTTTGTAACAATCTGTATCGAAATCTCATGTTACAACTAAAAAGCGTTCGTTAAAAATTCTATCTGATTTTGATAATGCTTCGATAAATGTTTCCGTTTTCGCCTTTCCTAGTCATTGATATCGTAGGCAAAGTTCAAATATGTACTCGATAAAAACACAAAAAAAATATTATTTCACCTTACGAAAACATGTGATCCTATTTATAACTTTTTTGGTATTTACTGGTGTTATTATTTTCTATAATATCGCGCAAAGTCTGTCAACAATACAGCCGTCAATCATGCATTTTGACACCGTGGAAAATGATATTTTGTGCCATTACGCAGTTGAGAACGATGCACTGCCTTCAGCTGAAGACAAAAACTTTTTGCCGAGACCGAACTCGATATTCTTTCATGAGACATCATGCCAAGGAGGACTAAACTCCCGCCAGGCATGTGCCGTGGAGGCTGCAGCAAGAGCTCACCCAAGGAGACAAGTTTATGTCATGTTCAGTGGACCCGTCAGCGAATTCGTGTTTCAACGAAGTTCCATCGCGAAATTACGGCGCCTCGCAAACGTCAGGTTCGCTAGGGTGCACATCGCTGATTATGCTAGAAATACGCCTTTGGAAGATATGGTGGCAAGCGAACCTTTTAATAAAAGCAAGTGGCGAGTGGAACATACTTCTGATGTCCTGCGATATTTGACATTGTACAAGTGGGGAGGCGTGTATCTCGACACGGATATGCTGGTCGTCAGGTCTTTGACGCCTCTGGGACACAACTGGGTAGCGAGGGAAGGCAACGTGTTGGTTAATGCCGCAGCCATCGCTATTTCCATGGACCATCTTGGCAGGAAACTTGCCAAAGCTATCATCAAGTACGTATCGAAAAGTATTCCCGCCACACATATTTTATCGAGACTCTTGCTTCCCACATTACTCGTAGCGCAAGGCTTTCGCGTAAGAATCTAATCTCGCAAGAGTCTTTTTGAAAGAATGATATTGATCTAAATATGAAAGAATCGGACTCGCTCTGCTCCCATTCTCGTGTGCTGTTGCCAATTCTTCGGCATGTAACGTCCGTTTAGAATGGCATTATAATTTTCAGAAAGAAACCTGTATGACCATGACCTCATCAACCTAAGAACCTAAGAACCTTCTGGTGTTTATCAAGGCACTTGGCTACCAGACCAGTGGCGACTATGACTCACATCACTCTCCACACTTATCTGCATCTGCAAGTCCTCCATGACTTAGTCCTAATTCCTACTCGTATCCTTCAAATATGATTAATATGACTGCTTTTCGGATTTGATGTTTGTTAATCAATCACTAAATGCTGGACATTGGCACACTGTTATATCTTTCCTGGACAGATTAACTTGGTAGTGCGTTCTCATGTTCTTGGAATAATTTCCGTTTTTCGCGTTGGCAAATCCAGACGCATTATTAAAAAAAAAAACAGTTTTTTGGCATAACAGGCAAGGCATTTTCAGGCAGGGGAGCCGAGAGACTGCAATGAGAAATGTCCAAGTCTAATAAACAACGTTTTGCAACATTGCCCAAAAAAACTTCAAAAACATAATGTTGAGTGACAAATGAATGTGAAAAATAGTTCGCAAATTTTCTTTTCGTGCACCTTGCTCGTTTCTCTTGGAGGCTGTCTGCCGATCAGTGAGAGCTGCCGGCGATCAGCATGATATTAGGTTTATGTATGTATGAAACACTGTTTTGCACTGGTTCGAAATAAACTTCATCATGTGCCTAAAGCGGTGGGGTAGGAGCCTATTTTCGAGTAAGGGTCAATTCATACCAGCGCAGAGTCGAAGCGCATCGAAGCGTCAATCTGAAACTTAACATAGCAAATTCACTCTTATCTCTACAACGTAATGCACATATTTGTTCTGAGACAAAAAGAAGACGCGCGAATTCACGCGCATTCGACGGCATTCGCGCGACTAACCGACGACGCTTCGACTCTGCTTTAGTATGAATTGACCCTAAATGTGTTGAAAAATAAATTAGTCACGATGGACACAAGTGAAGTGTGTCTAAGTAGGTAGGTATTCGTCGCGTTGTAAGGAGTATTGTCACACTCACATACGCGAAGACGCAGCTTACCAACGTTTATTGTGCCAATAAGATAAGTTGTTAAAACAATTCAATAATTAAATACCTACTGATAATACAGGGTAAAGATAACTATCTCCTTGTTAATCCTATCATATAGTTGTTTGCTAAATTGGTAATACTTATACTATATTTAACAAACAAAGATAATTTAATGAACGATAAATTTTATCCTTCGCATCTATTTGTCATGAATTCATGAGTCATGACCAGAGATCGGAATAGGTAGACTATATTTACTCCTTTAAAATCCCGGAATCATAAACATGACGATTGTATCCCGGGATTTAAGAAATTGTAAATTACTTATTCCGCTTTGAATACATTTAAACAAAATTATTACATTGAAGAATCTTATTATGTTTATTGAATTCGGTACCTGCTAAAACTGTTACCTAAATAAAATAGCTTTGTTTTCGCATAACTCTTTCTTCTTTTGATTCTTCAAATCAATAATTTGTAATTCAAAGTCCAGTTCATGTTTTTATAATCCCGGGTTTTAATTGTCATGATTCTATTTATGATTCCGGGATTTTTCAGGAGGTATTATCAACTCTATGTTACTTACTTCTTCGAACATTAGGTAAATATAGTCTACTTATTCCGATCTCTGCTCATGTGTCCTAACGTAACAACACACTCCCTCCGAATGTTTAGGTACATCGTTTTTTTAATTAGGATGGGTAATCATCAAATGACTCCTTCCGCTCTCTGGACGGATTGGAAGGGAGTGTTTGACCCTTACTGACTATAACCCACCCGTGATCCTCCAAATGACGTTTGCGTTCCAGGGCCGCGGTAACTCTTTCGACCAATTTTGCAACAGGTGCCTACAGTACTACCACATTTCTCCAGTTAGGGTTAAGCCCCATGTAATAGAGACACACCTATAACCATCAACCGGGTACAGATCCAGGAAATCTCTAATTATATTGTGTATTTTTTCCAGTGAAGTTAAAACAACGTACAGACCAGATATCTGGATACATAATGGACCAGGCGCCATCACGAGAGTACTTCACAATGTGTGCAATACAACCAATTTGGAAGAATGGTCGTCCAACACATGTCAAGGTAAAAATACAAATACATGATAAACTGACATTGATCAAAAAGACGTAAAATTGTAGTAGGACTGGCCTGGCTAGGACTGACGCCTTTCAATGAACTGTGAAGCCAGAAGGCGTCGAGGCTGACCATGCTGAAGATGGTGAGACGAGCTAGATAACAATATTAACCAATGAGGAGAGGCCTCTGCCCACCACTTGAATGCTACTGGCTCACAGTAGCTAACGGGAAATGCGGAGATTTATCGAATTGCCGTGATGCCGGAATCTACATAGAATTTTCTAATTAAAATGAAAGTGACATGCCAAGTGGAGTCGGACTCGTGTGGAGAGGGTTTCAAACAATAATTATTATGTTGTCTATCATGATTATTTAAAAACAATAGGCTCAGCAGTTTTATTTAAATGAGCTAAACCTGTGAACAAAAAAAAATGAGACCAATAAGTGTTTTCATTGATCTGTTGGGACACCGTACAGTTTGAATTTTTTTTGTATGGAAACTTTAAAATGAAATCATCGTAGCGTAGGTAGCGTAAATATGGAGGTATTTACGCTACTACGCTCTGGTTTTATTTTGCGGAATTTGTTCGAAAGAGTCACCGCGGCCCTGGAACGCTAAGAGCTTTAGAAGGAACACGGATGGGTTTTAGTCAGTAAGAGTCTGACACACCCTTCCGCTCTAACCAGAAGAAGTCATTTGACGATATCGATGATATCCTTAAAAAAAAGCTTAAATACCTACCTGATCAACTGAAACTAACCTTGTAAGGCGTCGTCCTAATACAACGATAGCTTTGTGCGAACGACGCCTTAGACTATGGAAACTTAAATTTATTGACTTTGTTTTCAGGACTCGAAGTGTACAGCCCGGAATATTTCTACCCGCTATATTATTCCAGAAAAGACGAATACTTCGAGGCTGGAGAATTGAAGAATGTTGAAAACGCCTACGCACATCATTTTTGGAACAAATTAACCTATGATAAGAAAATAGAAAAAGATTCTCCATATGACAAGATGGCTCAAAAATATTGTCCAACAATATATGAGATGTATGGTGAAGTATTTGGGTCCTAACAAGGACAAAACCCCATTTTAATTGCTCCGTCTAATAAAGTCAGACACTTTGTTTTGTTTTAAATACTTAAAATAAAACAAAGTTGTTGTTTTAAATACTTATTATTCGATCAAATAAGATTCGGATTTCGGGATTCGAAGATTGTCGGCTTGGCGTTGGATGATTTATGTACTAATGTTTATTTATTTTGTAATGTAGGTTTGATGTTTTATGAACCTATACTTAATTTATTTCTCAATAGATTTAAATGCCTATGTAAAAGGGTTGTCAACCTTACTATTTAAAATAGTTTTAAATAATACTTATCTAGATAATGTTTTTCATGCAAATAATACTGTTAACTGCTCTTCTAACAAAACATATGGTACGTACTGTTATCACAGAACTGACATGAATACATACAAATTATTCATTTATAGGCAGTTTAGTAATACAAGACCATCATCTGCCTAGCCTTTTCCCAACTATATTGGGGTCTATTCCAGACAAACCAGATTCAGCAAAATACCAGTATTTTACGTAGAGTGGCTGCCTACCAGACCTCCATAACCCATTAACTGGGTAACACAGTACTCCTTGACAAGACTGGTGGCAGATTGTCTAACTTCTGACTATCCGTAACAACTGCCAAATATCTACAAATGACAGCCGGGACCAACGCAACAACAAGCTTAACGTGCTTTCCGAGGCACGGAGGAGTCTCGGTATGTTTAGATGGTCACCCATCCACAGACCAACCTCGGCAAGCGTTGCTTTACCTTTAAGATCGGCACGTGCGGCTATTGTTATTTATATACTAGAATTGTTTCACGATAGTATTCCGGTTCGTTTTTCATAACCGGTTACGGCTTATAATTTTATAAGCATGTCAGTTCTGTGGAAATATAACTTATTTTTCTATCTTTTTTTTGTTATTCATCATCATCATCCACAGCCCGACTTCGCCCACTGCTGAGCATAGGCCTCTGTTCTCTTGTGCCAATCCCCACGTTCCTGAGCCAATTTTTTTTATTCTCAAGTCCTTAATCTAGCAAATGGACGAATATATGTATTTTAATTAATGTTAGGTATATCTGTATTGGTGCCGACTAGATTTAGATTTTTTTTTGCCGAGGTATGCGGAACAGAGAGTAAAGTCCCTCAAACCTCTATTGAAAAGGGAGGATCCTCTGACCAGACGGTTGTTGTGTCTGGTGGGCAATGTTCAAATCGCCCGGAGAACTTTGCTTGCGTGATGCAGGATTTCGTTGAAAGGTCATCCATTCTGTCATCGCTGATAGGATAAATGGCGTTGCAGTTCTTTTTGTTGCCGTACAAATTTCGCTTCTTAGTTTTTCATGTGGTGGCATTGAACAATTGAAATTGAAATTTAATAACCTTTTTAGGGTTCCGTAGTCAACAAGGATCCCTTATAGTTTCGCCATGTATATCTGTCTGTCTGTCTGTCCGTCTGTCCGCGGTTTAGTTAAGAGACGCTAAGCGCTAGAAAGTTGAAATTTGAGTATACATATTAATCACGCCGACAAAGTGATTAAATAAAATCTTGAAATACATTTTTTTGCGTTTTTTCCATCCAAGGATCCGTTTGCGAAATATTAAGTTTTAAAGTGCTAATCTTTGTTATAGTCAAATGTCCCCCCCCCGCTCTGCCAGCTAAACAGTTGTTTTTGAAGACGTGAAAAAATTCATAGTAGTAGTAATGAGTAATAGTCGACCAACTTATAAATAGGAACTGAGTAAGTATAAAATTCCTAATAATTCCATAGAAAATGACTTGAAACCAAGTACATTTGTAACTTTGTAATGTGATAATAGTTAAGTATTTTTTTCTATTTATCTGGCATGGTTTTGGAGGCATTTTTTTTAAATTAATTTCAACGAGAAGCATATGTGCCTACTTGGGACAAGTTATGATATCCGACAAAAAAAAAATAAACGTGAAAAAAGCCTAGTTCTTTAGAATGGCTTTCCCGACAAAAGATGTGAGATCTAACTGCATTGAAGTTATCTTGAAGTTCCTTAATTATAAGAATCACAGTTCATTTCATGCTTAACAATATTTCTTTATTAAAGATTATTAAAGAAATATTGTTATGTTCTTTGCTACCCAAAATTGTGCTACTTGGCAAGTTGACACACACTTGACTAACTTCCATTACGGTATGAGTTTCCTAAAATCCTTTCAACCTCAGTGTTAAATATAATCTTCAAAGATCAAGTAGTTCGAGATTTCGGGATAAGTCAGTGAATGAATGAGTATCTTTTCGCTTTTATATATATGTTACACTCAAACATTGAAAACGCTCAATGAGCGAAAACACAACTCACAACGCGTTGTGAAACAAACAAACTGCCAATTCAATTTCTTAATTTCCTCAACGCGGAATTGGCCGTTTTTTCACTCAATGAGCGTAAACGGTCTCAGAGCGTATCATAATTATAAACATTTTGCTATCCGGTTTTTTAGATATGCCATCTAATTACGTAAACGACAAAAAATAAAAATATCTTAAAATACTTTTAATATCTACTGTTTATTTTTCTGATATCCTTTTCAGTCTCTGCTCAAAATATTATTTTATTTTTCTTGTACACAAAGTTGGCAACCCTAGTTAAAAAACTAGGGTTGCCAACTTAATCCAACAAATACTGTTATTTTAATAAGATCATTTATTTAATAGAATTCGGTTAGGCAGTTTGTAACTTAAGTTAATAAAGAACAACAAAATGAAAATAAAAGAGTTAAGAATTATTGCAAAGTTAGCCAAATTTTCAGCATAATTGGACTGGACTATTAGCTCCCGTCATCCCATTCGAACCTAACCTATCCATCCATGTCGGGGTTGCTTAAGTTCCCAAGCTGGCCCCACTCGCTCTTTGTTCAGCGGTAAGACCAAATGTTAGTTATATAAAATTATATTTACCTACATCAAAAGAACGTTTTACTCAATAAAAATATACTAAACGGAAGTTAGGGAAAGTATTAACATAGCATAATATATGTTGTCATATAAACATGTTCTGTATAGTGTCAGAGTTCTGTATGGTGTCGAACGTAAAAGAATAGCACCATTCCATCACTTCTCGTGGGGTTACTATAGTAAGAGGCGACTAAGGGACTCACCAGAGAATGGGCAACAGCATTCTCCGTGCATTGCTATAGCTACACTGCGTGGGCCTATGTCTAGCACTTGACCTCTTTCGGCTGATTCGGCAAGCTGAACGTTGTATTAAATGATAAAAAAAGTTAAATGTGATGAGGAAAACGTTACGTCATTTGAGCGTAAGAGTAAATAATCGGCATACTCCTATCGGATATCATGCAACAGTGACAAGGGGCGCGTTCTCTTTGATCATAATATGGAATGACTGCACTATGGTAGAAAAACAGTGAAGGCTGTAAACTTAACCCTGCACTATATCCGCAGGAATCAATAAAGCATTTTGGGCAATGGCTGTTTTATGCGAAAGTAAAATTAATTATATCTAACGATTATTCTGGAATTAACCGCAAGGACAGGAAGTTTATATATTGGCATTTTTGTGCTATTTTGCGAGTTTGACGCAGACGAAGTCAAAAGCAACAGCTAGTGTCAAAAATTAGCGTTAATGAAAACCAATTACAAAATTTATGACGCAGTAAAACAGTTTTTGTTTTAGATCTCCAATGTGTCGTTAAAATGTTTTGCTTCCGCCTTTTGTCGTCGTAAAGTTAAATATGTACTTCTTTAAAACACCAAATAAATATTTTTTCGCATTGAGAAAACATGTGATCCTATTTATAACTTGTTTAGTCTTTAGTGGTGTTACTATTTTCTATATTAACGCGCAAAGGCAGTCAGCAATACAGCCGTCAATCATGCATTTAGACACCGCGGAAAATGATATTTCGTGCCATCACGCAGATGAGAACGATGCACTGCCGTCAGCTGAAGACAGGAACTTTTTGCCGAGACCAAACTCGATATTCTTTCATGAGACATCATGCCGGGGAGGACTGAACTCCCGCCAGGCATGTGCCGTAGAGGCTGCAGCAAGAGCTCACCCAACGAGACAAGTTTATGTCATGTTCAGTGGACCCGTCAGCGAATTCGTGTTTCAAGGAAGTTCCATCACGAAATTGCGGCGCCTCGCAAACGTCAAGTTCGCTAGGGTGCACATAGCTGATTATGCTAGAAATACTTCCTTGGAAGCTATGGTGGCAAGCGACCCTTTTAATAAAAGCTATTGGCGGGTGGAACATACATCTGATGTCCTGCGATATTTAACTTTGTACAAGTGGGGCGGCGTGTATCTGGACACGGATATGCTGGTCGTCAGGTCTTTGACGCCTCTGGGACACAACTGGGTAGCTAGGGAAGGCAACGTGTTGGTGAATGCTGCAGCCATCGCTATTTCCATGGACCACCTAGGCAGAAAGCTTGTCGAGGCTGTCATCAAGTACGTATCGTTAATTACTTATTTCCGGCATATGTAAATAATGAAAGCAAATGATGAGACTCGCGAAAGGCAATAGAACGTACTAACTACGTTTGTGTATGTGGGTGGGAATGTCGTTTTGTGGCAATTAAATACTTTTTCGTTATTCTTTTCTTCCTTCTAACTCGAATCCAAGTTGTACCTTTATTAATCCCTGTCTACTACTCTACGGTCTACCTTACCTAAGAGCGATGCCATAAGGGCTTTACGGGTCCGTACAGTCGTTGCAACGCTATAATTTCGACGGACAGGGTGCCACACGCCATTGCCAGTGGCCAATAGTCAATGGTAAATATAACATTAGAGAAAAGTAACATTATCTTGTTTTATGTAAAAATGGAGGTTCAAATGAATCCGGTGGCATGGGACCGGTCGACGTGGCGACATTTAGGGTAGACCTACCTCCAGCAGTGGACGTCTTTCGGCTGAAATGATGAATAGGAGGTAATGGTTATCTATAACCATCAATCAGGCACAAATCCAGAGAATCTCGCAGTGAGTATTTTTTGTATTTATTTCCAGTGAAGTTAAAACAACGTACAGGCCAGATATTTGGATTCATAATGGACCAGGCGCCATAACAAGAGCGCTTCACAAAATGTGCAAGACACACAGGATGGAAGAATGGTCGTCCAACACATGTCAAGGTTGGTTTTGTTCTAACTAAACTAACTAATATTATGCGTGCAAAATTGCGCTTTACGCCTAAATAGCCGAAACGATCAAGTGTGATGAATTTTGGTACAGACATAGATGGCGGATAGGTAACGTTTTTTTCGAAAATATATAAACTATAAACGCGTGCACAGAAAGAGTCACCGCGGCCCTGGAACGCAAAGGGCTTAAGAAGGAACACGGATGGGTTTTAGTCAGTACGAGTCTGATAGGTACGTCCTTCCGCTCCAACCAGAACGGAAGAAGTCATTTGATGATTTCTCAACCTTAAAAAAAAAGCCGCGGGCAGCTGAAGAGTTTGTTTATTTGAACGGGCTTATCTCTGGAACTACCAGTCGGATTTGGAAAAATATTTTTGTATATTATAGCCTCACTCATGAGGAAGGCATTCATGGGAACAGGAGTCGCGGGCAAAAGCTAGTTTCTTTATGAAATGAAAAAACAGACTGCCTTTGATTTTGTTTTCAGGACTCGAGGTGTACAGCCCGAATTATTTCTACCCGCTATATTATTCCCGATACAACGAATACTTCATACCCGGAGGATTGAAGCATGTTGAAAACGCCTACACCCACCATTTTTGGAACAAAATTACCCATAATATGAAAATAGAAAAAGATTCTCCATATGAAAAGAACGCCCAAAAACATTGTCCAACAATATACGAGATGTATGGTGAAGAGTTTGGGTCCTAACAAGGACAAAACCCTGATTTAATTACTCCATCCAGTGAAGCCCTTAGCTATATATTAATTAATTATTGTGTTTGTTTTGATTAAATAATGAGAAGTATAGTTATTACGTATTACCAATGAAGTCGTCGTTTTTTTTAGGACACTTTGAGCTAGGTTGGTATTATAACTTGAAATTTTAAATTGAAATAACCTATTAAAGCCATAGGTATCTCTCTTTTTTTAATCAGCCAGTTCATTCTGTGAACGACCTAATCTTAGCGTGTAAACTTAGATGGAATTAAGTGAACTGACATTTTATCTTGTTTGTATGGATTGACAGCTCACTTCATATTCACTTCACCTAAGCTTACACGGTGATAGGTTTACAGAATCGTATGATTAAATTTGTTTCTACTAAGGTTCACGTTTGACCTGTGCGAGTAAGTCATTTAGGGCGTTAGCAGGGTTAACTTTCTTGTTCGAAGGTTCCTGTGCGACAACGCGAGTAGAGCAGCCGCCCGGGGCCACGCTCTTGCAGGGGTCTCGCGCAACCCGAACTCATAAAATCTTACATTTGTACCGTTTTAAATTTTTGAACCGACTTCAAAAAAGGAGGTTTTTTTTGTGTGTGTGTTTTATGCGATAATTCCGGTAATTATGAATGGATGTTGATGATTATTTTTTTATTCGAAAGCCTATACTCCTGAGGTGGTCCCAATGACACCAAGTCAGGATCTAATTATGGAATCCCAGGAAAATCAAGGGCAACCCTCAAATTTGAAAGGTATTAACAATATTTTCATATACTTTAAACGCAATTCAAATTTTTGTAATCAACATCTCATCTTACTGAGCTGATGATGGGATCCCAGGAAAAATGTTTGTTCAGCGATATGTTCGCCAATTGTCAACCGATTGGCAGATTCTTTTTTTGTTTGGAAGAGTATTCTTCCAAACTGGTACTATTTCAATTTGGTGAAGATCTGATGAAGAACTTCGGAGATAGGCAACGGAACTCTTTAATAAATGATAGCAAAACCTCCCGGGATTGCTGAAATTGCATGTCTGTTTATTGTTTTCACCAGTTCACAACATAACATCACGGCGGTACGCTGTGAAGGGGTACTCAGGTGCAAACAAGTCAATCTGGATTAACATGTTTTTGGGGTCATCTATTCGGGCATAACTTTATTGTTTATAAACCGATCTTGCTGATACTTTTTGCGTTGGGTTTAGTTAGAGCTATATTGCATTTGCATTGGACGGTGCACTTCAAAGATAAACCAGTGACCTCCTCAACTTAAAATCAATCAAATCTAGTACCAAAGCAAAGTAGGTAGATATTTAACTATGAGCTGATCTAGACTTGGACTGCGAAGGCACACGAAGTAACTTCTTTAACGGCAAATAGTGCAACCACTCATTATGGGAATAATGTCACTTAGTTGTGGGCTATCCACCACCACTAAAAAGTGAAAAATAAAAAACTTTTTACAAAAAAAAACTTAAAAAAAACTTTAATTTCGGAAGTCGGTGTATAAACATCAACTTCCAAAATTAAATTTATTTTATACTTTATAGTATTGGTTGTATTTTTAGCAAAAAAATTAACTTATTTCGTAGTAAATTTTAATTAGATTATATATACTTAACGAAGATAGAAGTGTCACCGAATTGCAGAAATTCGATGACACAAGATCGGCATTTTTGTTACTTGAAAATCTCGTAGCTCATAGTGATTTTTCATTTGAAATTTTATTCATAGAAAAACCGCAGATATGATCAGAAATACCTATTTTCGATTGACGTAAATTTCAAAAAAACGAGGGCCTCACAAATATCTGCCGCCCGGTAAAGGCCGCCACTGGTTGTTGTTTAAATTAATGAACTGGTTGTTATTTATATTGGTAGAAATACTTACCTCCGCCAACGACTCCCCAACTAACCTGGCCTTCGCAATAAGCTGTTCTAGATCATTCACCTCGTCGCATGACACTCGTATTTGATTCTACGATTAAAATAATCCATAAACCATGTCCGACTTCATCATATAGCAACTTTGATTGTATCACGTCAACGTCGGGCCGTTCACTTATTTTGTTCGGTATGAAACAGGCCGCGAAATACTTACTTTATTGTCGTGGCACTCGGTACACCACTCGAAGTCGTCGCAGACTCGCAGCACATCGGACCGCAACGCGACAGCGGCCTCGCTGACCAGCAGCGGCCCTAGCCATATTTTTAGGTGGTGTAGAATCTTAAAGTGGCGCCTCTACAAATAATATAATATATCCCTGGGACAACTCACACACGGTCATCCGATCTCAAACTAGGCAGAGCCTGTACTATGGCAACCAGACAACTGATAAACATACTTATATATTTCTAAATACATACATATTATAGACAAATTACACCCAGACACAGAACAAATGATCATGCTCATCACACAAAGACAAAATTTAAATACAAAACTTTCGTGTGCTTTCTATGTTCATCCGTGATTAATTATAAAGTTAGTACCTATAGTTTACATTCAGGCGAAAGATAATGTAATTTTTCATATCTGTAATTAGTATCAGAGCGACCAAATATCTTAGGACTTGACGTATTTTAAGATTTTGCACCCCAGGCCAAATACTCGTAGGTACACGCCCAAAAAAAAGAAAACTCTTCGCCATGGTAAAGATTCCTGGCTCAAGCCAAAGTTCTTCAGATAGGTTACGTTGTCGATAGGCAGAAAAAGGAGCAGAATCAACCGGATTTAGAATGCAAAAGCGAGCGAAGCGAGCTCGACAACTCTGGCACCCTGCTTCGGATATGTTATTATATGCTAATATAGGTGCTGCTGCATGCCTCCTATAGGTTAGATTTTATTTCAAAGGCAGAAGTTATCTCGTCGATTTAAGCTGAAAATTGCGTACAGTCACAGCCGTCACAAGTGGCCATGGGTCTTTTAATAAACACCTCTGTCATAGGAGTCACCGACAGCCCACTTTGCAGAGCCTGCATGGAGGAGGACGAGACAGCAGCACACCTGCTACTAAGCTGCCCGGTGGTCGCTGATTACAGGGCTAAGTACTTCGGTAACCCAGGTACCCTTTGCGAGATAGTTAGTAACACCAAGGCGTTGCTGGCCTTCCTTGGGGAGCTGGGGTGGATCGAATAACACGTTTGTCCCACCTGCACGCAAAATACGCGCTTAGTCGTGGAGTTGCGGAAACCAGCCCGAGTTACATACATACATACGCTGAAAATTGTGATAGATAATAGATGCGGCAGTTTAAGATACACAGTCAGTACTCACACATATGCCGTTAATGCATGAAATTATACAATGCTAAATTGATTAAGTCTATACAATGAAAGTTGGATGTTTTTACAATATTCAGCGGATCTAACAACTGCTAAAAGATTAGTTTGTGCTAGTGGCTGTGGACCAGGACCAGCATTGAGCCAAGCATTTTTATCTTCAATACAATACATAGGTACGATGTATTATTTTAAAATATGTATAGATTGTTTATAAGATAAATAGTAAAAAAACTAGTTAAGTACCTAAAAGCATATTTCTATTGGTTTTTAACAAACACATCCCTCGCTACGCATCCTCGCATATCTCTGGTGGAAACGCACCCTTATCCCAATACGTAGCAACTTTACACACACACAGATGCACGTGTCCCTACAAGGCCGCTCCCAGCTGTCACGCACACATACATAAAATAGGTGACTTAACATCGTTTGTTGCGCATATTTTATCGGCCTAATCTTTAATCTGAGCTGATTTTGATAATGTTCCGATAAATAATTCCATTTTCGCTTTTACTAGTCATTGATATCGTTGGAAAAGTTCAAACATGTTCTCGATAAAAACCCAAAAAAAAAAAATATTGTTTATAATTTTTTTAGTCTTTAGTGGTGTTATTATTTTCTATATTAACGCGCAAAATGTGTTAACAATAAAGCCGTCAATCATGCATTTTGACACTGTGGAAAATAATATTTCGTGCCATTACGCAGTTGAGAACGATGCACTGCCGTCAGCTGAAGACAAGAACTTTTGGCCGAAACCTAACTCGATATTCTTTCATGAGACATCATGCCGGGGAGGACTAAACTCCCGCCAGGCATGTGCCGTGGAGGCTGCAGCGAGAGCTCACCCAACGAGACAAGTTTATGTCATGTTCAGTGGACCCGTCAGCAAATTTGTGTTTCAAGGAAGTTCCATCGCGAAATTACGGCGTCTTGCAAACGTCAGGTTCGCTAGGGTGCACATCGCTGATTATGCTAAAAATACGCCTTTGGAAGATATGGTGGCAAGCGAGCCTTTTAATAAAAGCAAATGGCGGGTGGAACATACATCTGATGTCCTGCGATATTTGACTTTGTACAAGTGGGGAGGCGTGTATCTGGACACGGATATGCTGGTCGTTAAGTCCTTGACACCTCTGGGACACAACTGGGTAGCGAGGGAAGGCGACAGTTGGGTGAATGCTGCAGCCATCGCTATTTCCATGGACCAGCTAGGCAGAAAGCTTGCCGAGGCTGTAATCAAGTACGTATCGTTAATTATTTCCGCCACACATATTTTATCGAGACTTTTGTTTCGAAATAAATGGTATCGATCTAAATATTAAATAATGGAACTTGCACAAATGTTCTGTTAACATTCTCGTATGCTGTAGGCTATTCTTCAAAATGTTACGTCTATTTAAATGGCACAACTAATTTTAAAATAAAACCCGTAGGTACCACCACGCCCATGACTCCATCAACCCAAGAAGCACTCCCTACCCTCTTCAATGGGTAGTCTTCAGGTGTTTATTTAGGCACTTGACTTTCTACATCTACCTCTCTATTGGGGTTTGGTTTCCGCAATTAGTGTAATGTTAGACCATTGTGCGTGAGCCATAATTCCAACGAGCCAACCTCCTTCCAGAAGCAGATCAGTCCTCCTAGTGTGTTCAGGATATCTGTAAGCGAGTTCGGTGTCCGTATTGTTTGCCACCGTATTTCGGCGACACCTGTGCACTCAATTAGCACGTGCGATACCGTTTTCTCCTCCTCCAACCATCCTCTGCACAGAGAACAGTCTGTTATACCTATCGTGTGGAAATATTTGTTCTGTGAGCAGTGCCCGGTAATTGTCCCCGCCATTCATCAATGTCATTCGTAGACTGCCCCTATCCAGTCGCAGAAGGCGCCTGGTCAGTTTCCTGTCTAGGGGTGGCATAGTCTCCTTGGACTGTCTGCAGCTTGGTGCCGAGACCCGCCAGCGTTCTGCTTGTGTGTGGATGTGTTCTCGTAGCTATGAGTACAGCTCTGTGAAAGGGATTGGTACTGTGGGTTCTGGTCCAACAGCCACCGTACCAGATTCTCTCCTGGCCAGCTCATCGACCACATCATTTCCTAGTGATCCGCTGTATCCTTTTATCCACTGCTGCGTCACAGTGTTGCGGTTGGTCACCGTGGCGCGTTCTAGCGCATTGTGGCATTCTTCTAAGAGTTTAGAGGTAGTAATCTTCCTTAGGGATTGGAGAACTGAGACGCTGTCGGAGAGTATGCGAAAATGAGTTGCCGTGACTGTCCTGGCTTCTATGGCATGGACCTCCTAGATAATGCCCATGCATTCCGCCTGACATGATGAGATTTTGATGTTAAGGTCGTTGGATTTCCGGCGCTTGTTTTTGATCCGTCAATGTAAATTCTAAGCTCATTGGAACATATGCAGTCATCGATTACTTGTAGTGCTTTTAGAAATGGTGTGTGTTTTGAGCTTTTTCATAGGTTTTCGTATAACGGCATATTTCATGGTGGGCGTGTATTTGATTCTAGAGTCTGTTCCTAAAGCGCCAGATGTGCTGAGCCTGAAAGCCGCTAGGACTGCTTCCTCCCACACTATAAGGCGTAGTGGTGGTAGTCCCAGCATAGGCTGGAGGGCCGCAGTGGGTGCAGTTCTCATACTGTTTGTGCTTGTAGTCTGTGTGTAAAAACTGCGAGAAATCCTTTTTATTTCTCAAATATATTTGCAACATTCCAATTAGTGTGAGACGACAAAAAAAAATTATTCAAATATCTTAGAAAAGGTGCATCCCAGACAAAGAAAATACCAATATTACACACCCCTCTGATACCCCTGTGAAAGCAGAAATTTTTTTCACGGTTTTATTATCCCAAGCCCACCAACTTGAAAATGACAACCATGAATAAAATTTAATATAATAATTTTAAATAAGAGCCCAGTCTCGACCAGAGAATATGGCCAACCAAATTTAAAAACTCCGACTTCAACTTCATTTCCGATAAATCCACGTCCTTACATCCCTACAGTACATACAGTAGCAGTGAAGACTTTTAGATAATATTTGTAATTATAGTCAACAAACATTAGATGAAAACCTCGGAATCCAATTACTGCGAACGTATGATTATTTAAACATTGCATTGTTAATAAAGTACTTATATACGTACTTAACAAAGTTTACCAATTAAAATTCGTTGCTTTTTATTTAAAAACATAATAATAAAAGAACACAAAATATGCATATTGATCGTAGTTTCCTTGACATAAAATAAGAACTTAAAAAGTCATTTCAGAAAATATTATCCTCATTAGTGTTCATTACTTGGTTTTTCTTAACTCGTCAAGACTGTATTAACGTTAATTCCAATATTTTAAAACTGGGACACAATTGATTCCTATTACTGAACTAAAGAGTCTAAAAAGCCCTTTCAGAAAATATAAACTGTTGGAAACATGGTTTAGTAAACGCATTTAACATTTTTTTTTAAAAGAAGCGATATTAAATTGTAAACATGTTATTATTTTGTCTATGAAACATAATTCAGAAGGTTTTACATTAATACATCCATGGTAATTGGATTCTAAGGTGAAATTCCCCAGGCACGCCACTTTATCATGTTTTGCATAAAACATTCTAATGTTATAATAGGATTTTATACTTTAATAAGGTGATTGAAGTACCTTAACTAAAATCTATAGATAGTTACAGAGTTTTATCTAATTCTATCTTATCTATTTTGAAGAATAAAGTAGCTTTACGTGTCGAATTCTAAACGAAAACCACTATTTTGAGTAAATATTCGAGTCAAAACGGATATTGATTAGTAGGTAGGTACTAATCAATATTTACATTCTTGAATATTTGTAATCTCAAAATAACCAAGACACAGATAACATAATACTAACGTAACTTAAAAATCGCGTGTGTAACGTTTGAAATAATAACAAAAGGTCTAATGATCATGTGACCTAATTTCATATACTTTTTTTCAATACAACGATCAAATGAATAATACCTTATTTTATATGGTATAATGAACATTTTATATAATGCACATTTGAAATAATATAGGTAGAATTAGTATAACATTCAGTTACGATAATATTCAAAATGTTTAAGTACCGTTTAATGTAATTTAGAAACGTCTACTTTGTATTGTATATTTTTTCAAAAACTGATAAGACATTACTGACTGGTTATACACCGGCTTGTAGGTCGAATCTGTTCTAAAACCCCCGAAGCTGCGGAGGCGAGCATGGGTGCCTATCCTTTGTTACGTAAGAGCGAAGGGGTTGCACTTCCCGCAGCGCCGGAGACATTGCAGAAGCAACTTTAGTGTTTTTGAGATTATTAGGTTACAATAATTTGTTTTTTCAAGAATAGTGAGTTACCTTAGAAAATTAGTTAATATGAAAATTAGGTCAAATACACGTTATATAAAAAGAGCATTATACAATATGAAATTTATATGAAATTATCTTTATACTAAATGTTATTAGACCATATGAAGGTTATATGAAATATAACATTAGATCATATGAAATTAGGTTATTTGTTTTTATACCTTATGGAAATTATATCATGTGAACTTTATTTCAAGTGATATTATAGTATCTGTTATTACACCATACATTACACATACACACCCCCTAAAAATCACCGAGAAGTAGGTAGGCATAAGTGCTCGTTTACGGAGACGCGGAGCGTCGCGCGTCCCATATGTTTGTGTTTGTGCGTGTGATGATGCGGGCACTGCACGCGCCCGCGCAGCCTGTCTGTAATCGGAAGAAAGGCCCAACGCGCCGCGAGACGCCACGCCGCACGCGACTCACGATGCCCCGCGTCTCCGTAAACGAGGCCCAACAGCGACTTAAAATGTAACAATGACGTCAGCTTCAAGGTCAAGTTCCCAAATTTTATTTACTATTCTAACCAACAGATAGCGTACGCTTTTAATGCCTTCTATTGGTTAAAATGTTATGTTAATTCATTCAACCCGAGGCCAAGGCGTTTAACAGTTGCCGCTGCTAACACCATCTAGCGGGCTCGGAACGGATCCAAATACGCACAAAAAATTGCTTGTGTGCTCGAAAAAAAAGCCCACTTACGGCAGTCTCGTTTCTTTGAAGCATCTGTATGCTAATATTATATTATCTGTGTCAATAATAATACTATGTCAGTCAACTAGGAAACGCCGGCCTCATATAGTTTAAAAATGTCCAAAAAAATTTACGTGTAAAAGTGTTATGTTTAACCTACTTACTTACAAAATAAATATAATTTATCATTTATGTTCAACAAATAAAGATAATTGAATGAACGATAAACTTAATCCTTCGTATCTATGTGTCATGGGTCCTGTAATAAAAACACACTTGTAGGGATTCCCCGAATGTTAAGGTTTCTACATGGTTTTTTTTTGGATGGGTACCTAATCATCAAATGACCCAATGAAGAGTGTCTGACTCTTACTGACTAAAACCCACTCGGGTATCCTCCAAAATGCCCTTGGCGTTCCAGAGCTTCGGTAACTCTTTTGATCAATTCCGCAACAGGTATCTACAGTACAACCACATTTCTCCAGTTATGTTACCTAAAGCCCCAAAAAATCACTAATTATATTTTTGGGATTTTTTCCAGTGAAGTTAAAACAACCTACAGACCAGATATTTGGATACATAATGGACCAGGCGCCATCACGAGAGTACTTCACAATATGTGCAATACAACCAATTTGACAGAATGGTCGTCCAGCACA
The DNA here is from genome assembly GCA_905163435.1 of Mamestra brassicae. Classification (NCBI taxonomy): domain Eukaryota; kingdom Metazoa; phylum Arthropoda; class Insecta; order Lepidoptera; family Noctuidae; genus Mamestra; species Mamestra brassicae. The sequence goes on along the minus strand of LR990997.1, from coordinate 17,573,658 downwards.
TGTCAAGGTAAAAAAACAGATTATTGATAAACTGACATTGTTCAACAAGCCGTAAAATTATAGTAGGACTGGCCAGGCCAGGACTGACGATTTTTCAATGAACTGTGAAGCCAGATGGGGTCGCGGCTGACTATGCTGAAGATGGTGGGACGAACTAGACACAAAGTATTGACCAATGAGGGAAGCCTTTGCTCAGCAGTTAAATGCTACCGGCTGACATTAACCAGTCACCTATTTCCCGATGGGAAAATCAGAGATTATCCAATTGCCGTGATGCCGGAATGCACACCCGGGCTTCTACTAAGAAGTTTTCTAATAAAATGACTAGCCCATGGAGAGCGTTTCGTACGATTAATATGTTGTATTGTATACCCATCCCATTACTTCCCGTGGGTGTCTTAAGAGGCGACTAAGGGACTCGTCTGCCAAGCGTGGTGATTATGGCTAACCCCCCCCCCCCCCTTGTGGGAGGCCTATGTCCAGCAGTGGAAGTCTTTAGACTGGTATGATGATGACTGTATACCATAATAATTTGTAAACCTATTATTATGATGATAATAATAATTTATTATGGCACCCTTATCGTTTACCAATGGGTTCGTGACAATAAAAACAGCCGATTTAATAACCACAATGACACTTTTATTTAAAACACTAATTACAACTTTAAACTCACTAATTATAAAACGCAAGTTCACTACAGATCACTTTAATCGCACTTGAAAATCGCTTCCGAAGTATTCGCTTGTATCGCAAAAAAATACTGACCCGGTTGCGGGCTATGCGGTCCTTATATAGATCAATTAATTCCAGATCCTTCTACTTTAGAATCATCTGGAAAGTACTCGTAACTATCGGTGCCGACAGACCGGATATCGAGAACTGTAGAATGTTCTGGCATAGAAAAGTCTAGAAGGTACTTGACTGTACTAGTTCTGCTTCTCGACACAAGATGGCGCTAGTAGTAACTAAATTCGTTATGTACCCGGCATTCATTTTGGCGCGTAACAGTATTGACATTGTTTTCAGGAGTCGAAGTGTACAGCCCAGGGTATTTCTACCCGGTGTATTACCCCAGAAACAACGAATACTTCAAGCCTGGAGAATTGAAGAATGTTGAAAACGCCTACACTCACCATTTTTGGAACAAATTAACCTATGATAAGAAAATAGAAAAAGATTCTCCATATGACAAAATGGCTCAAAAATATTGTCCAACAATATACGACATGTATGGTGAAGAGTTTGGGTCCTAACAAGGATAAATGTTTTAATTGCTCCGTCCAAAACATTTTGTTATAATTAATATTCGATAAAATAAGATTCGGATTTCGGGATTCGAAGATAAAGAATAAATTATTTACTATTTGTTTATTTTTTTAACGTATGTTTGATTTTTTTAAAACCTTCATTTATATATATTTTTAACCTTCCATCAATCAAAATGTGTCATTAGATTTAAATGCCTATGTTAAAGGGATGTAATTTAAAACTTATTACCTGCCCAATGCACTGCCTATTGCCTCCGTATCAAATCAAATTATTAATTATTAGCAAATCGTCCTTTTCGCAAAATTAAATCATTATATTTGCAGATAGTCCTATTGTCAAATCATTTTATTAGCAGAACGTCCCACAGTGGGCCGTAAATCGATCTTCATAGACGTAGGGAAAGTAAATCTTTTATTTTTTGGCGGATGGGTTAAGTTATCGTATTTTGATCAAATTGAATGCTATTTCTGTTTTTAAATAAACGTTTTTCTTTACTTTATACCACTTGGTTGAAATAAAAGTAAGGAGAAATTTGTAAAAAACCCGCCATGTGTGTGTCGGACCACGCACAGTGCAGGGTTCCGTAGTTACCCGTCTCCTTAACCATGACAGAAATAGTAAAATATACTTCACTATTATTAGCTTACAAAGTTATAAATGTACTTGGTTTTAAGTAGTTCAAGTAGTATTAGGATTTTTTTACTTACCCAGTTCCATTTTTCAAGGTGGTCGACTATTACTCGTTAGCTTGTAAAGCCTACTTAGTTGGATAGTTTTCCTTTTGAATTCTCAATCGACATTGTTTTTCAAAGGGTGATAAACCTATGTTTCTAAAATAGAACAAGTGAATTTAGTTCGTAACCTTCACTCGTACGTTGCTTTAAAGCAGTCTGGCAAGCTGGCTAACTACCTTGCATTGCTGCAAACCGTTGTCTCGGTTCAATTTAAATCTTTTGGAAGGAGACAACGATACTTTCAAGGAATTTGGCGAAGGTTCAGCCAAGCTGTCATACAAAGATGGAAGAATGCCAAAAGAAACTGTGAAACATTTAATAAACAATACGGAGACTAGTTGGCGCAAACAGTGATTTGGCCATCTTGTGTTATTCCGCAACAAGCTACAGAGGATGCCATTACAGAGTATCAAGCACCTTCAACCAGCCAATCTGTAATAGTTCGAACACTAACTAAGCGTTTAAGTTCTCGTAAACCATTTGTAGATTTGTGTACTAAACAGAAAAACTGAGGATTGAAGAACATAATCAACAAGACGGTGACGATCTAGCTTACTCTACAGTAAGCTAGTTAAAGAAAGATGGCAAAGAAAATTTGGCTGAAGTAATTGATTATTTAATGAAAAATCCTGAGGAAGTAGCAGCATTTTCGCAACTCATTAAAACGCGGAAGCACGAGAAATGTACTTTTACGAGAAAGCGCTTGGATTGCAGCTATCACTTAAACTGTCGAAGTGGCAATATATTACATTGCGAGAATCTACAATCCGCGAGGATGCATCTAATATTTACCCATCGTATTACAAAGTGCAGCAGGCTAAAGTAGATTGTTACCCTCCAAAGGAGGCGTTTAGTTTAACAGATACAGTAGCCAAAGTATCTCTACAAGCTCTTCTTGACATAACTGGTGCAACGTATACTCAAAAGTCTACCAGACAAGCCGCCTCACCAGTCCTTAAATGTATCGTCAAAATGGCGTTCAAGCCAAAGTAGATATAAACAATGAATGGAGGAAGGAAAGATTGATGAAGCTATTTTTATAATGACTTTAGTTCCCTTAAACGTTAGAACTAACTGCTGCAGTTGGAAAGGAAGTAATTATATGGGAAAATTATTTGTCTATAAACTATACTGTCGACTGTCCAATTTATATTCGTCAAAGAAAGTGAGTTGTAGTCAAAGATGAAATGACTAAAATGGAAGCAGAAATAAAAAATGTGAGGCCATTCAGATGTGTTTTAGAAGATTTTTGGTAAGTGCGTTTTATTTTACAACAAAAAAAAATTAAAATAACTTGCAACGTTATAATAATTCAAATTAAAACAATAATAGCAATAAACCCCATAAATTGTTGATATCCATTTTGACACTACATGAATAAGTTAAATTAAAAGAACATCACTGCACATCATATAAATACATCAAATTTTAAAACAACACACACTTAAAATCCTACTTATATTATAAACGCGAAAGTTTATACGTATGGATGGATGGATGTTTATTACTCTTTCACGTCAGAACGGCTGAACGGATCTTGATGAAATTTGGCACAGAGGTAGATTATGCTCTGGAATAACACATAGGCTTAGGTACTTTTTGTACCGATATTCCCGAGATCCCGGGATCGAGACTTACGCGGGTGAAACCGCGGGGCTGCCACTAGTAATTAAATAATTAATACCTTTAATAGTTGTTGCTTTAATTGTGTTTTTTTTATTTGATTATTGTTCTTCAAATGAACAAAAAATCTTAAATAAATATTAGATAAGATTTTTTTATTGTTAAAGTTTCCTTTTATTTGTGAGTTAGTCATTCACATTTTTTTTTTGTATTTAATGCATGTTTTATACAACAAGAGTAAGTACCAATAGAGGGAGTAATATTAGATACTGAGGGCATAAGATCTCACTAACTAACTACTCTCACTAAATTACAAAAATCTTTAGATAATTACCCAGCACCTTGTTATTAGTTTTTATGTTGGATAGATTGCTGTTTCATTTTTGTTTATATAATTTATTTATAATCATTAAGTATCTAATGTCAATTTAAACCTTTTTTATATAATAAATAAACACATTTTACTACGTTTGTTGGTAACGCAGATTAACAAATAATCAAAGTGATTCATAAAAAAATTAGAATTTCGATGACGCATAATAATTACAGTGTCGCAATTAGTGATAGGTGCAATCTAGCAAGAATTACTGTGCATAAATCTCTACCAATGAGGACAATTTCAACAAATAAGTGACCGACCAATCAAAGACAAGCTTATGAATCCTTATATGTGTATGTATGATTTTTATATGAGTCAGTAAAATTAATTTGCTAAGATTTTTATCGTACTTGTTTACTATCGCAAATTTTAGATCTTTCGTAAAAACTAAGACATAAGCTAGATGTGTAATTATGTAAATTTGATTGGTATTTAAAGTCGTAACTTGTTTTATATAACGTTCTTACCTGGTTTCTTGGAAATTTAACGTTAAAAATAATCTTTACCTTCCATATGCAAAATTTGTAACTTTGATGTAGCATCATTTCTGTATTTTTAAAGATATGGCCATAAAACTGTACCTAATCAAAGAGTACTATGTAAAGTGTAAATTTACATAACATTCTAATTGAAATGTACTGTAACTTTGTAACTATGACACCAAAACCTTGAATTGTAATATGAAAATTAACCTCAGAAAAATGTATGGAAAATAGAGGGTCCCGATAAGGTAAAGTAGTCGAACATAAAAGAAAACACAAAACTCGAGAACCCGTCGTCTCCGGTCCCATTAACCTTCTGTACTTTGGTGAATCAACAAGTTAAGAATAAATCAAGAGAAATTCTAGTCCGCTGGTTTTATTTCGGAATTCCTCACAATGTTTCTCCCAAAATCTCACAAGTGCGAAATGTGCATTGTGCGATATGTCAAAAAATGTAGAAAAATAAGGGGTATAATCGCAAAAAAAAATAGTCTAAGCCCATTTCTGCCATAAAATAAAGATTTTATGTAAAGATTACGTTGATACCTAAGTCAAAAAGTCAAAAGTCAAAACGTTTATTTCAATTAGGCCATTAAACGGCACTTTTGAACGTCATCGTTTACAGTTCAGTAAAAATAATAGAATTACATTAATAAAGTGACTCTACTGTCCATTCGGAAAGGTAGATTCTTATGGAGAAGAACGGACAAGAAACTCCATAGTTACTCTTTTCAAATAATGATTTACAAAATTTGGTATACAAAAATTAATTTAATATTATGTGAGGACGATGCACCCAGAGTATGCTACTTATAAGAACAAACTATCTAGTATAAGTCTATGAAGATCGATTTTCAGATCACTGTGCCTCCTATTGTCAAAGTACAGCTATGCTGAAAAATTTACTATCGGTTTTTCGTCATGGCTCATTATTTCGTTTATTTTAAAATTGCAATTCATACGAAACGAAGATATGATTTACTTCTCATAAAAAAATCGAAATACCTCTGAAGTTTAGTTTTGAATGAGTATTATGTATTTTTTATTTCCATTAAACAAAAAAACCATGCCAGTTAATTGCGGATATTATAATAATTGTTTCAAATTAAAATTAAATTTCTTTAGCTATCGTGTTTTGTTCAACTGGTAGGTATGTTTTAACCCTTTTAGAAGAATTTGTAATAAAATTATAAAAATAGAATGCTGAAATATGGTTTTAGCAAACCTTCAACGACCTATCCTACGACCGCCCCAAAATGGAGTAGACGATAAAAAAAAACATGGCCACTTGACATGAAGTGGGCCACCCTAAAAGAATGTATTTCAAGATTTTATGTTACCACTTTGTCGGCGTGATTAATATGTATACCCATACCAAATTTCAACTTCCTAGCGCTAAGCGTCTCTGAGCTAAACCGCGGACGGATAGACAGACAGACAGACGGACATAGCGAAACTATAGGTAAGTAGGTATACAAACCTGCGGACAATAGCTTACAACATCAACATTTGAAATGTGTTAATAAAGCCCTTTCATTTGATACCTAACACGGCTTCATGAGTAAATATTTATTTTTAGTTCATGACTTTATATCCCCCAGAGGGCGCACTATTCAATGTGATGTGACGTCACATGGCCTATAACCAGCAGACGATCAAGACGCGGCCAAAGATACCTCATTTCCCTCATTAAGATAAGATATTTAGAAGTTATAAGGGAACAGATGAACATACAAACGTATGTTACATACCGGTCAAATTGACGGCACGGTTGCCGCGGTGGTTGAGCGATTGACTGCTGCGCTGCGTGTCGCGGGTTCAATCACCGCACAGAACAAATATTTGAATGGCCTACAGATAGTTGTTCCGGATCTGGCTGTTTGTGTATTTGACATTGTATGTATGTAAACGCACCCACGATACAGGAGATTCCTAGTGTGTGACAACGTTTTTTTTCTAAAAAAAAAACAAACCCGCCGTAGTCGGTAACTTTCGTGATCACGTGAAAACCACTTTATTTTTCGTTATTTTTTCGAGAACTATTATTACATGCATATAAGCACGTGATAAGTACATTTAAATGATTTCCATCGTTCTCACATGGCGACTTTACCTTCAAATAATATCTCGGCAATTTGACACTTTAGGGCACTATGTTGCTAACATTTTTTGTTAAGAGAGAAGGTGTTCTCTACCAATAAATGCATGCTAGATCGGCCGCCATCTGACAACATGGCTGTGCTCAAAGCCCTAGATAACAAACAAACTAACAGCAAATTAATCTTTGAGTCGCCTCGGCCTGGAGAGTATATCGCTGTCTATCAGAATCTGTGCCATATAAATGGCTCATGAAGAAAGGTGCGTAAAGTTGCATCTATTTTGTACGACTCCATGTACAAAATAGATGCAACTTTACGCACCTTTCTTGAGTCATGTATGAGGCAATGAAAAACAGTCCTTCGTTATTCAGGATGTCGACCGATTCAAGTTAGTGATGAACCTGTATTGATTAAACGGGGAATTGTTCAGGGCGAAAGTTTGAGTCCACTTTGGTTTTGCTTGAAATCTCTGAATCCTCTACTACTGAAACCTTCAGTAGTGTCAGCAGGATGGAATTTGGTGTGGACAAATGTGCAGCCATGCATGTAAAGAAAGGGGAGATTATGGAATCTGAGGAAATTCAACTCTCGGATTCTATACAAGTTAGATCCCTCAGCTCAACCGAAACCTTGATGTATCAAGGTATGTCGGAACCGTTGGGCATTAACGGTACTGACATGAAGCAACTGCTGAGGGAGCGCTTCTTTGGCCGCCTGAAAAAGGTTTTAAACTGCCTTTTGTCGGGCGGAAATAAGGTACACCTTACACCTACAGATCTAGACTAGAGCCAAGAGTAATAAAATTATTATTATTTATTTGATAATAATAATTATTATTCTGTCCGAATACTACTTATGTAGGTACCTATAACGCAAAAGCACATTTCCAGTTTTAAACATTAGTAATGTATAAATTCGAAAAAACTGTGGGAGGTTTTCCCCAAATATAGCAACTTTACACATACATAGATGCGCGTGTCCCTACAAGGCCACTCATAGCTGGCACGCACACAAAAATATTAGGTGACTCCACATCGTTGGTTGCGCATATTTTATCTGCCTGCTTTAATCTGAGCTAGTTTGATAATATTCCGATAAACGTTTCCGTTCTCGCCTTTGCGAGTCATTGATTTCGTAGGGACAGTTCAAATATGTTCTCGATAAAAACACAAAAAAAATATAGTTTACCCTTACGGAAACATGTGAAACTATTTATTACTTTTTTAGTCTTTAGTGGTGTTATTATTTTCTGTTATAACGCGGAAGTTCTGTCAACAATCATGCATTTTGACACCGTAAACAATAATATTTCGTGCCATTACGCAGTTGAGAACGATGCACTGCCGTCAGCTGAAGACAAGAACTTTTGGCCGAAACCTAACTCGATATTCTTTCATGAGACATCATGCCGGGGAGGACTAAACTCCCGCCAGGCATGTGCCGTGGAGGCTGCAGCGAGAGCTCACCCAACGAGACAAGTTTATGTATTGTTCAGTGGACCCGTCAGCGAATTCGTGTTACAGGGAAGTATCATCGCAAAATTACGGGGCCTCACAAACGTCAGGTTCGCTAGGGTGCACATCGCTGATTATGCTAGAAATACGCCTTTAGAAGATATGGTAGCAAGCGGACCTTTTAAAAAAAGCAAATGGCGGGTGGAACATACATCTGATGTCCTGCGATATTTGACTTTGTATAAGTGGGGAGGCGTGTATCTGGACACGGATATGCTGGTCGTCAAGGCTTTGACACCTCTGGGACACAACTGGGTAGCGAGGGAAGACAACAGTTTGGTGAATGCTGCAGCCATCGCTATTTCCATGGACCAGCTAGGCAGAAAGCTTGCCGAGGCTGTCATCAAGTACGTATCGATAAGTAATCCGCCACACATATTTTATTGACACTTTTGTTTCACTCGTAGCGTAAGGCTTTCCCGTATGAATCTAGTTTCGCAAGTGTCTTATCGAAGAAATGGTATCGATCTAAATACAGAAGTATGGATCTTGCGCAAATGTTCTTCTACCATTCTCGTGTGTTGTTGCCAATTCTTCGAAATGTTATGAGATTACGTCTGTTAAATGGCCATTTTTTTTTAAAAAACTCTTTGATTTTTTTTAATGTTTAGTTTCGCGAACATTAAAAAAAACCCAGGAGGTTGTCGACTGGTTAACCGGACTTGCCTGTGGCGGCCTTAATATACATATTTAAGTACTAAGACCTCAAATTGCCCACCATTTGTTTATGAAACGCGATAAACCAAGCGTTTTCTCGACACTGCTGTCAAAAACCCAACTTTCTAGTGCTAAGTGTGTCAGAGCTAAACCGCGGACAGACGGACAGACGGATATGGCGAAACTATAAGGGTTCCTTGTTGACTACGGAACCCTAAAAATGAAGTAATCACGTGCTTATACGTAGTAAATTCAACTAATACGGGAACTATTAGTATTCAACTGATAGTTACCGGCTTAATTTAACCATATAGGTAAATAAAACACATTTTTTTGCGATTACGATGCGAGTTAGTAGACAAGTTCGTGGTTTTCACGTGCTCTTATTTTTAACTTGCTACCGTACTTGAATTAAGATGGGAACTATTGTTAGATAGTATGTATATATTATTATTATATCTAAACACAAAATTAACTCTCTCAAAGTGTCACTTGGCAACGTGCCACTTTAGGACACCATGTTGCTAACGTTTTTTTGTTTGTTTAAGTGTCCTCTACCCATACATATATATGTTGCATCGAGCGCCGCGATTTTGGTGAGAGGTGTCTATGCCAGCTCCCATAGAAAAATGGTCAAAACCCTTTGGCACGTTTAAAGTTTATTTGAAAAGGAGTGCTGCTATAAAGGTTTTTTTTTAAATGAAAATACATTAAAATGATTAAATTCAAATGAATTACGGTCGAATTTCGTCAATTGGTACTATGACGTGCTCATGCCATGCAATTCCGACGATGTAAAAGAGATAGTAAGAGAGAGAGAGTAAGAGATACGCTATGTATAACATCGTCTCTTTCTTGGAGCGGAATCTCAATCGTTTTAAGACTTCGTAGTGGGCGCCACTAGCTAACTTATATTGTACCAATAAAAGACACTGTTAAAACAATACAATAATTAAATAAATACTGACAATACAGAGTAAAGATAACTATTTCCTTGTTGCTCGCTTCGGTGCGAGTGTATAGGGCTGAATTAGTAGATAATACCAAAAGTATGTTCAACAAATAAAGATAATGAAATGAAGGTTAATATTTATCCTTCGCATCCATGTGGCATGTGTCCTAACATAACAACACACTTTTAAATATATACATATAATATTTATTTCAGACCGGAGTCCACAGTTTAAAATATTACACACACACACACATATAAATACACACTCAGAATTTTAATTAAAGAAACAGCTTAACGTACATACAAGAACAATGTCATTGAATATAATCAAGTGACGGACAATGTGCCGTCATTCAATGCCACATCATTGGGTTATCCACTCTGTCGGCCACAATCGCAACCAAGCTGTTGGAGCTATCGCGTACTCGTCGCATCAGGGATGCTATTCGTGTCCGGATTGTAGAGTAAAAATCGGACTCGCCATACTCCACGAACATCTCCAATGCACTGCAAAAGCGCGGAAGCCCCAACATTACTCTGAAGGCGTTATTATATTGGACACGCAGAGCATTGTACGAGCTATTTGTATAGCTGACCCATAGGGCGCACGTGTACATGACATAGATTGGCAGTACGCCTTAAAGAGTACTTTTAGGTATTTCCCGAGGTTCACCCTTGTTTGATTGAACAACGTTTGATATAATATTACTAAATCGAATTTTAGTTGCAATAAAGTCATTTCGAAGAATTATTCATTTGACCGAATAATTCATTGGTAAATTTTTATTTAGCGTAATTATTTATTTGAACTAATTTCATTTCGCCGAATTTTCAAATGCACTAATTTTATAATACTTTATACCCCATACACCTGCCACCCTCAACTATTGTTACCAGGAGAAACTGGATGCAATCTGGACTTTAGGGCACCCCGACTTTTTTTATAAACCACCCAGAAGTAGGAGCCCCGCGAAGCGGGGCTCCGTCGACCAAGCCCACCCTCGACCATGCATAGAATATTTTAAGGTTTGGTTAAGTGTTAAATACATGGTTATACCATCTGAACATTACATCAAATGAACATTGTACCTTTTGATCATTAGCGCAAATGTTGTTATAGCAAATAAATATTCGATGAACTGAAAATTCTGTCAAACGATATTATACAAAGTGATGATATTCTTAAACGTTGTTCGATTTAGTAATATTATATCAAACGTTGTTCTATCAAACAAGGGTGAACCATTTCCCGAATGTTATAGAACATAGTTTTTCTTTGGACGGGTAATCATCAAATGAAGGAGTCATTCACAGAAGGAGCCGCTCTCTGTAAGGAGCGGTCGCGGCCGTCTGGGGAGGAGGGTCTGACTCATACTGACTAAAACCCAGCCGTGTTCCTTCAAATGCCCTTTGCGTTCCGGGGCTGCGGTAACTCTTACGATGAATTCCGCAACAGGTTCCTACAGTTCAAAAACATTTCTCATGGTTGAGCCCCAAAAATCTCTAATTATATTTATATTTTTTTTTTCCAGTGAAGTTAAAACAACGTATAGACCAGATATTTGGAGTCATAATGGACCAGGCGCCATCACGAGAGTACTTCACAATATGTGCAATACATCCAATTTGGCAGAATGGTCGTCCAACACATGTCAAGGTAAAATAATTGTTGTAAGACTGGCCAGGCTAGGACGCCTTTTTAATTAACTGTGAAGCAAGAAGGTGTCGCGGCTGACCATGCTGAAGATGGACGGACGGATGGTGGGACGAGCTAGACACAAATTATGACCAATGAGGGGAGGCCTCTGCCCAGCAGCTAAATGCTACCGGCTGACATTAACCAGTAGGTATCCTATTTCCCGATGGGAAATGCAGAGATTATCCAATTGCCGTGATGTCGGAATGCATACCCGGGCTTTTACTAAGAATTTTCTAATAAAATGACAAGCCCAGTGCGAGTCGAGAGGGTTTAATATTTTGTAAACTGATTATTAGCATTTCATCTTTTACCTACCATTATTTATCGATTGGAAATAACTTTGTAAAGTGAAAAACTTAAGCATTGACATTGTTTTCAGGAGTCGAAGTGTACAGCCCAGAGTATTTCTACCCGCTGCATTATACCAAAAACGACAAATATTTCAAACCCGGAGAATTGAAGAATGTTGAAAACGCCTACGCCCACCATTTTTGGAACAAATTAACCTATCATAAGAAAGTAGAAAAAGATTCTCCATATGACAAGATGGCTCAAGAATATTGTCCAACAATATACGAGATGTACGGTGAAGCATTTGGGTCCTAACAAGGACAAGTGTTTTAATTTCTCCGTCCAAAGCATTCTGTTTTAATTAATATTCGATAAAATAGATTCGGATTTCGGGATTCGTAGACAAAAAATAAATTATTTAGGTAGGTGCATTTTTTAATGGTTGTTTGATTTTTAAGAACCTACAATTTGTTTTATTTCTCATTAGATTGCCTATGGTAGGTAATTGTTAAAGGGTTGTCCGTACAATTTTAAACTTATTTATGACCTGCCCATTGCACTGCCTATTGCCTCCGTATCAAAACGTCCTATTAGCAGAACGTCCCATTATCAATGTAGGTACAGTTATGCTGAAAAATCACTATCGGTTTTTCGTCATGGCTCATTATTTCGTACTTCTCATCAAAAAATCGAAACACCTCTGAAGTTTGGTTGTGTATTATATACTGTATTTTTTCCATTAAAATAAAAGCCAGTTAATTGCGTATATTATAATTAATGTTCCAAATTAAAATTAAATTTCTTTAGCTATCGTGTTTTGTTCAACTGTCAATCCCAGCAGTGATAGATAATGAGATATGAGCGTATAAAGAAATGTTTAAATTAAATGTGTACCTAATGCTCATTGAATTTGTTTTAAATGTTGCTTTTTACGTTTCATATTTTGACATTAAATGTATTTTTTTTTTATTAGAATATTGCTAGGGACTTTTCTCTGTTTAAACTGTGACGGCGATATCCCGAGTTAGAGTCCTGGCGGAGGAAGCGGTGTCCCGGGGCGGTGTGTTGTTGGCGGTGTTTTTGGACATCTCCAACTCCTTCAACACCCTGCCCTGGAGTTGTATTCGGGAGGCACTGCGTTATCATCGAGTGCCTCCCTACCTCCGCCGCGTCGTCGGGACTTATTTGGCGGAAAGGTGTATCACCAATCTGGGACATGATGGCAGATACCAGCGCCCCATGTCGTGCGGTGTTCCGCAGGGTTCGGTCTTGGGCCCGCTCCTGTGGAACATCGGGTACGACTGGGTGCTGAGGGGCGAGCTCCGGCCGGGAGTGCAGCTGGTGTGTTACGCTGACGACACGCTGGTCACTGCTCGGGGGAGCTCGCACAGGGAGGCAGCGTTGCTGGCGACGGCTGCGGTCTCACTGGTGGTGTGCCGCATACGGCGCCTCGGCCTGGAGGTGGCCCTCAACAAGTCGGAGGCCATTGTTTTTCATTGCCCCCGGCGAGCGCCGCCGCCGGGATCGCACATCGTGGTCGGGGGGGCCCGTATCGCTGTCGAGTCCACCATGAAGTATCTGGGATTGGTGCTCGACAGCCGGTGGGATTTCGGCCCCCACTTCCGGCGGCTGGCGCCCAAGTTGTTGGGCGCGGCGTGGGCGCTGTCAACGCTGCTTCCCAATCTGGGGGACCCGAGCACCGCCTGTAGGCGGTTGTACGTGGGGATCGTGCGATCGATGGCCCTGTATGGGGCCCCGATCTGGGCGGTTGACCTGACGGCCAGCACCATCACTGTTCTGCGGAAGCCGCAGAGGGTGATGGCCGTCAGAGTCATCAGGGGATATCGCACGATCTCCTACGAGGCGGCTTGCGCACTGGCCGGATCTCCACCGTGGGACCTGGAGACGAAAGTGCTCGCGTCACTGCACAGGTGGCGCGAGGACGCGCGGGCGCGCGGCGAGCGACTGACGCAGCGACACTTGCGTCGGTCGCAGCTGCGCGAGGTCCTGGTGGCGGAATGGCGGGACAGGCTTTCGAGTCCTTCCGGCCTCATCACCATCGAGGCCATCCGGCCAGTGCTCGACCTCTGGCTCGAGAGAAGGCACGGCTCCCTGTCGTTTCGTGCGACGCAGGTCCTCTCGGGGCATGGCTGCTTCGGGAGGTTCTTGTGTCACATAGGCAGGGAGCCGGACGGTCGGCCGACCACTGCGTCGACTGTCTGGAGGACACGGCGCGGCATACGCTGGCAGAGTGTGCCGCTTGGGAGGAGCCGCGCCGTGCCCTCATCTCTGTGGTAGGCGGTGACCTCTCGCTGCCGGCCGTAGTCAAAAAAAGTCAAAGTCAAAGCATTTATTTCAAATAAACCATTATCAGGTACTTTTGAATTGTCAAAGTCAGTCCGTCAAAAACATGAAGCTATTTGCACGTTCGCAAGCGTAGATCTCTATGGAGAAGAACGTGCAAGAAACTCCACGGACACTCTTTTAAATCATTTTATGTTTACAAAAAATATGAGAACAATGTAAAGAAAGAAAAAAACAATTTATAGTATGAAATATTAAAATGAGGCAGTGGCAACCAAGGGATGACCAGTCTCCACTGACGGCGCCCGTTCACGAACATGACGCGTGCATCAGCACCATTCAGCTCTACCATTTTGAAGGGAACTGAATGATCCGATACACGCGCCACCATCAGCGAGACATTGGAGTGAGCATGACACACCCTCAACTGCACCTGCTATTTCATGTCAAACAAGGAAACTATCTATTAACATAATGGTCCAGGGTTCTCACATTTACAGAACTTGAAATAAAAATTGCTTCTAAATTATATAAAACTATGAATATCAATCTGAAAAGACAGAAAAAGAAAAGTTTATTCCAAACATAATATAAGATTATGCGGAATAGTATTATTATTAGACATAAAAGAGGGTGAGCATCTCTTCCAAATATAAAACCTAACTAGTGGAACCAAGCGGCTGATGCTGTGGAGCAGGACCGGCATTTAGCCAAGCATTTTTATCAAGTTAAAGTCAAAGTCAATTCATTTATTTCAACTAGACTATTAAAAGGCACTTTTGAACGTCAAATTTACAGTTTAAAATTAAAATATAAGTGACTCTAGTTGTCCATTCGCAAAAAGTAGATTCTTATGGAGAAGAACGGACAAGAAACTCCATAGTTACTCTTTTCAAATATAAGTTTTACAATATTTTGTATACATAGGTACATGGATCAATTGATTATATTATGTGAGCACAATGCATCCAACATTACACTAATATACAGCACACACTTATATACTATAGGTACAACAAAGCAATACCAGCAGAGACAAAATTAAGTTTGCTAGTAAGGGACATGGTACTCACATATTTACAATATAATTAAAAACAATGGATCAGTGTGTGAGTTAAATTACATATTAAAAACCTGAAAGAACACCAGTAAACAAAACAAGTTTGACTTTTTCTACTATACCCTCGATTGTCCTATGGAGCAGGACCAGCATGTTTCCAAGCATTCTTATCTTTAATATAATCATCTAGTTTGTAATATGCTTGTTTACAAAGTGTGGTTTTAATGTAAGTTCTAAATTTTCTTTCATTTAGTTCTAATATGTCACAAGGTATTTTGTTGTAACATTTAACACAGTACCCCATGAAAGATGTTCGTACTTTGGCTAATCTATAAAATGTTTGATCTAAATTATTTTTATTTCTTGTATTAAAATGATGTCTATCACTAATTTTGTTAAAGAGATGTTGATTTTTTCTTACATACATAATATTCTCATAAATGAATTGACAAGGTACTGTCATAATATTAATCTTTTTAAAAATTTCCCTAAGAGAATCGCGGCGATGAAGATTATAAATGGCTCTAACAGCACGCTTTTGCAAAATAAATACAGATTCAATGTCAGCAGCACGACCCCACAGCAAAATACCGTACGACATAATGCTGTGAAAGTAACTAAAATAGACCAAGCGCGCGGTTTCTACATCTGTTAACTGTCTTATCTTTCTAACAGCATAAGCGGCTGAGCTTAGCCGCCCCGCAAGAGATGTTATGTGAGGTCCCCATTGCAATTTCTCGTCTAAAGTGATTCCCAGGAAAACCGTCTGATCAATAAATTCCAGTTTTTGTCCATTCAATACGATGTCACATTCGGTGCTTCTAACATTTGGTAAAGTAAATTTAATACATTTGGTCTTTTTTTCATTTAGTACTAAGTTGTTTGCCGTAAACCAAAGTTGGACCTGATGAATAGAGTTATTGACATCATCAAGACTTTGTGACCGTCGGTCTATCCTAAATATCAATGATGTGTCATCAGCAAATAATACCATCTTTGGTTGATTTTGAAGCAATTCGGGCAAATCGTTTATATATACTAAAAAGAGGAATGGACCCAATATTGAACCTTGCGGAACGCCCATTGTCATTTCAGACCCTAGTGAGTTTACACCGTTTACCTGGACTTTAACCTGTCTATCTTTCAAGTATGATCTAATCAAATCAAGGGATGTATTCCTAATCCCATAATGCTCGAGTTTCAACAAAAGCGTCTCATGGTTAACGCAATCGAACGCCTTCGAGAGGTCGCAAAAGATTCCAATGGCGTCCTTTGAATCTTCCCAGGCGTTAAAGATGTTCTTTATTAGGGTGACACCGGCGTCAGTTGTACAACGCCCTTTGGTGAAACCGTACTGTTGTTCATGGAAGATGGATTTTTTATTAAAGTGAAGTAACATCTGATTAAGCCTTAACTTTTCGAACACCTTACTGAGAACCGGCAGGATTGACACCGGCCTATAATTGTTGGGTTCATGACTATCACCCGATTTAAACAGTGGAACGACTTTACTGTGTTTCATGAGATCAGGAAATACTCCTTGATTCACACTAGAGTTAAATATGAGAGCTAAGTAGGGAGCAATAGTTTCAATTATAGATCTACAGACTTTTACAGACATTCCCCAAAGATCTTCTGTTGATTTAATTTTAAGATCTTTAAAAGCTTTTATAATGGCCTGGGGGTTTGTATGTTGAAACTTGAACTCTGATGGACATACCTTGACGTTCTTCCGAAGTAAGGCAGCAGAGAGCGCGGGTGACGAGTTAAGAGCCTCTGTCGTTTTACGAGGAATATCAGCAAAGAAGTTTTCAAATTCCTGAGCTACCTCTGCATCTGAGTTTATGGGGCCATGTACAGTATTTAAATTAAGCTCAGTTTTTCTTACTACCAGTTTCATTATTTATTATTTTCCAGGTAGTTTTTATTTTGTCATCTGATGATTTTATTTTATTGCTAATAAACAGAGCTTTAGCTGTTTTGCATACATTTTTAAATGTTTTTGAATATTTCGCAACATACTCATGAAAGCTTATATTATTCACATGTTGCTTTAGGCCATATAGTTCGTATAGCTTTTCCCTACTTATGCGAATGCCTGGAGTTGCCCAATCACTAAATATAAACTTAGTGTAAATACTTTTAGACTTAATTGGAAAAGTGTCATTAAATTCAGTGTTTAGTAATGAAAAAAACTCGGCGTAGAACTCATTTGGGTCATCTATGTTATTAAAACTTTGGACACATAGTTTACTGGATAAAGTATTATTAAGTTTTTCTAAATTTTTATCTGTTATCGGTCTAAATTTAATTTGAATTTTTTGTAAAGGAATGTAGGTGCAAAACGTTATTGATTGTCCACTGTGATCAGAGGGCAGCTTATTTACAATTTCTTTATGTAAGTAATCACAATTACAAAATATGTTGTCTATGCAAGTCGCAGAAGTAGCTGTAACTCGAGTAGGTTCAATAAAAACATTTAACAAATTAAATGATTTAAATAGACTCAATAATCTGATACTATTTGAGTTTGTCTGGTTGTTGTCAAGGATATAATCTTCCAGTTTATAATATGCCTGTCTATATAGAGTGCGTTTTATGCATGTTTTAAATTTTTTCTCATTCAGTTCGAGAATCTCACGTGGTATTTTATTATAAAACTTAATACAATATCCCATAAAAGAAGTGTGTACTTTAGCCAATCTGAATCGGGGTTGATCTAATTTATTCCTATTTCTAGTATTAAAATTATGCCTATCACTAATCTTATTAAAAAGCAAACCGATATTGTCTCAACGCAGAGTCCTAAATCTGCAAAGAAAACTTAAGAAAACTTTGCAAGGACGTGCTACTGAGATAAAGTGACGAATGTGTGCTATTATAAAATAAAAATAAACAATACTTCCCCGTTTAATTCCGTAATTCAAACGACAGCTGGCGGTTTTAGGTTACCGGTGACAGCCGGTACCAAAAAATGTGTTTATCTTGATATTTTTACAAGAAAACAATAATCCTGTGTATTTACGCAGTAATATTAGATTTACAAAAACAATTACACCTTAAACTCACTTAAATACTAATTAAATCTAATTTTAAAATATGGAACAAAAATTTTACATGTCACTTGGGCAGTATTGCCATGTGTGTGTGAGTCCATGCTATGGTCGGCGGTGAGGAGTCCTAGGACGCGGTGGTCTCCTTCTGCGAGACAGTTATCGCGCAGAAGGAGGCTGCGGAAAGGGAGAGGGAGATCACGACCGCTCTCCCGGCCCGCAGCAGGCGCATCGGGCGTCGGAGGAGGGCATACGCTGCCCTCTTCCGGCCCCCCTAACTGGGTTCAGGGGCGGCGGACTTGGGGATGTCCGTCGCCCCCCATTCATCCGGACCCGAGGTGGCGGCGCGTGGTGTTCCCGTGCGCCCCTCTTTGACGTAGCGAGGGGAGTCAAACACCTCACTCCCCTCGCCGACGCGAGGTGGCCGCAGTGGCGGGCCGGCACCAGCCGGGGATTGCGGAAGTCGCATACGTTCCCGCGATCCCCGGCGTAGGTGGGAGATGGAACACCGGGGTGGTTTTGTCAGTAAGAGTCTGACAGACCCCTCCACCCGCCCCAGGGTGGAGGATTTCCATGAGGATTTCCCCCCGACATAAAAAAAAAACATGTTAGATCTGAAAAGAGATTGAAAAATTGAGCAAATAAATGTTTAAAGAAGGTTGCACTTAAAACAGAGATATCACGATTATGGGACACACATACAGAAGTCACACCGGTAGTAATAGGAGCGACAGGAATAGTAGCAAAGAGCATAAATAGATATTGCGATAAATTAGATGCAGGCATAAACATACATGTTATACAGAAGCAAGCAACTATTCATACTGTTATCAATCTTAAGCAAAGTACTGGGGGAGACAGTATTTGTAACCACTTAGCAAGGGACCCGAACCTCCTTTTCCCTGAGGGTCTCAGGGCGGGAGCAAGGAAAAACCACCGGGAGCAAACCCGAGACGAAAAACTTAAAAAAAAAAAATTATAGAAGAGTTTTTTTTCCAGCAAGCAAAAAACAGGCCATAATAAAAAAAAATATAACAATAATGCTAAAAATATAACTTAACAGACGTGGAAACTGGTAAACGAAAGTACAAAAAGATGACAAATGGGCAATGTAGGACTTTAAACCTAAAAGTGAACAATAAATTGATAACTGATCCCGAGCAGGTCACCGATCATTTAATTGACAGTTTTGTGATCAAACAGTCACTAGGCAGCAATGAACAGGAAAGGATATCTTTTTAATTGGAGACGACTAATAGCGTAGAAAGTGATATATCTTTCTATCCGACAACACCGTCTAAAATCTTAAATATATAATCTTGCGATTTTGACGACTTACCAATTTCGATTCTGAAGGAGAATATAGACTCTTTTTGGCACTCCTTCCATCTCATTTTTTTAACAAATGTATTGAAGAGTCGGTCTTTCCAGACCAGTTCAAATTGGCTAAAGCAGTTCCGATATTCAAAAAAGGCACTAAGACTGGTCCGAAAACTACCGACCTAAGTATATATCTTTTATCAAATTTATCCAAAGTATTTGAAAAGAATATTAGACATGGACTGATGACTGATTATATAAATTTAAGACAATTTGGATACCAGAAAGGCGTCGGTTGCGCAGATGTAATAAACACTTTTTTTATTATTTTATTAGGTTATTTATCGACCTCAGCTCCACTTTCGAAACGATAGATTATGAACTGTTACTAACAAAACTTGAAAATAATAAATTAAAAAATAAAAAAAATGGCAGAATAACAATTGTGATAAGCAAAACTCGAAAGCGACTTCGAACCAATAGTTATATATCGCGATAGTTTCGCGCAAAGCGGCCTCGATCGTTGCCCTTCGCAACTAGCTCACAGGTACTCCTGATTTAATGAAACACAATACCAAATAAGTTAACACATAAAAGGATGCCGCGCTCAATGCGCGAGGCCTCACTCGCTGCTTGCTGCCTGCAGTAAATGCCGTATACTACGTACGAGAACTTATTTTGCTCTGAATATTTATGAACCGCTTTTCACGACACGCCTTTCGACAAAGTGAAAAGAGCGAACGGCGGGCGGCGCGTACGTTTCGAGTAATACCTATACTTACGTTTAGTGAGTTACTATTGCTTCTCACGCTTTCGAGTTTATGAATATTTTTTTAATTATTTAAAAACAAAAAAAATTTTTTTTTTGAGTTTAACGTTAAGTTTCGATAGTACCTACTACTGATGGCTAATCGTTCTGCCGCGGGAAAACAACCATTAAAATTTCAGCGTGTATATGTTATGGATTTTTGTTACCTGAAATAAATGATATATTATTATTATAATTATTTTCATCTTCATTGGGTCCCAGTCCTTTGGTAGGCGTACGAGGGTCCGAAGCCAACTCGCAGAGTCCCTGTTATACATTTCAAATGGAATGGGGCACCAGCCGACGATTATTCCTTTATGCACTATGAAAGTATCCCCAAGGTCGTCAAATAGTCTTCAAAGTTGGAGTAAACATGCTTCTTCAGGATAAGCTCACTCCGTCGTCGAATTTGTCTCTTATCTAGACCTAGAGTCAAAAGTAATTTTTATTATTTATTTGATAATAATTATTCTGTCCAAATACTTCTTAAGTCGCACCTATAAAGCAAAAGTTTTAAACATTAGTATGTACAAGTGGAAAGTTCGAACAAATTGTGGGAGGTTTTTCCCAATATATAGCAACTTTACACATACATAGATGCACGTGTCACGCACACAAAAATATTACGTGACTTCACATCGTTGGTTGCGCATATTCAATCTTAGCAACACAGAAGATACTTGGTTTCTTGGTTGGTACAATTATGTTACCTCTTTATGATCTTTGTTAAAAACAATTTTGTACTTATTTAAATTCAACTTGTAACTTTGGTCAATGATAATTTAAATTAACTTTTGTTATCAATAGGAGATTCCGGATACCCTTTGAGAAAAAGCATGATGACACCAATACTGGATGCAGCACCTGACTCACCAGAAGCACACTACACCGACTTACATGTCCATGCAAGGAACATTATAGAGCGCACTATTGGGCTTCTTAAAGCACGTTTTCGTTGCTTACTTGTTCACAGAGTCTTGCACTACTCCCCAGAAGTAGCTGGCTCTATTATAAATGCTTGTGTTATAATTATTACACAACATTTGCAATAGGACTAACATATCTGTGGAACAATTAAACAATGAAGATTTGATTCGAGAAGCCCAATTACAGCCAGAAGGCAATGCGAGTGAACAGCCACACAGCAATAACATCGCTCTGCAGCAGGGTTTGGCTACTCGTAATTCGCTTGTTCAGCGGCTGTGGGAAAGGCGGCATTTAAGATCCTGAAACAAATATTTTATTTTTATATAAGTACCTACAAGTTTTAATTTAAATCTCAGTTTGTACAGCATTTTTTTTTTACAATATCTTTTCAATGAACTTAATTGTTGTATTTTTTAATGTCTTCATATATACACTCAATAAAATAAAAACCAAAAATTTATGATATTAATTTACTACATCAAATCTCTCATGGTTGAACTTCCGGGTAGCAATTTATCGGGGATTTAAAAAGAAGGTAAACATATGAATAGTTTTGTACCTTTCAATCCTCGTCGCTGTATTTGCAAGTGCTGTTAAAACTTGCACCATCGTCTCCATCGCTTCGGCAATTCTCGCAGCAGCTTCAGCGTGCGTTTGTGTAGAACAGACGAGCGCACGTCTTGCAGCCTCCTGTGACATCGGCGGCTCGCGCCTTCGACGCCTTTGTCGCGGGGAGCGGGCTGCAGATGTAGTTGCAAGACGCGGGGTAGGAGTTCTGCTGGGAGACGGAGCCGTTGGATCTTGGACTGTAAGTTCCAGAGGAGGATTTTGAGGTAGTGGCTCTAAGATGGGCTCAAAAGGTTGATTTTGGGTGGAAATATGGACTGAAGTTGGATCGTGGAGAGAATGCACATTTTGTAGAATGGATTCTGAAGCCGGGGAATCTTGCACATCCACATAAAGTGTAGCATCGCCAATCTCTGGAGGCTACAAAGAGATAATTAGAAAAGTTATTTGCTTAATATTATAAATAACTACAAATTATGCTTAACTACTATCTTTACTTACTAGTTCCACCTGCACACCTGGCAAACCCTGGCCAATATCTTCTCCCAGTATTTGCAGAAATTTTTCCTCAATTTCAGTCAAGGGCTTCTCAGTGGAAGGCCCTCCCCCAGTCCGCACATGAGAAGCCCGTAACATAGCAACCCGCTTTTTAAGTTTGGCCTTATAATCTACCCAGTACTGAAAAAAATATTGTTTTATTTAATATTAATATACTTAAGTACATAATTTAAATTGATAAATTGAAAAAGGTATGGGTAAGTATTTACTTTAGTCCAGCCTGCCGAATCTTTATGTGCGCCATCACCTTGCGAGTTTAAGATTTCTGCAATCTCTGTCCACTTTCTTCTTGAGTATTCTTTGGCTTGCAGGGAGCGATTGTGTGCAGTAGCGATAGATTGGTTGGCATGTAAAAATTCCCAGAGTATCTCTAGCTGCCGCCAGGAAACCCGATTAACTCTTCGGCTGCAAAATTAATAACAAAAGACAAATATCAAAACGTTACTACTAATAAATAAATAAAATTGTTTTAAAACTCATTCATTGAGTAACCTTACCTTGATTCCATGTCAATTTTGTAGCACACTGTTACTCCTAGCAGAGTTTGTTGTAGCCGAGATCTTATGCAATTAAGATAAAATAACTTAAACTACTTAGAACCACTTATAAAACAAAAAAAATATTGCTGCATCTAATCCATCGAGTTTCAAATTTCGTTCGCGGTATACAGCTGATAACACATTTTGTTCCGATTCTTATAATCTACCTGTGTCATAACAGCCGCAACTCATTTTATTTTATTTTTTCAATTGTTTTTCTCATTTTTCAAAGCAAAATCTTTTGCTATTTGTATTAATTTTATGATAATTACTATAAAAATGAGATTTAAATGCACAGTAATTTTTTGAATGTAAAAAAATATTGATATTTTACTTCAAGATCGTACTTCGTAGTTGCGATTCGGACCAACGTGTGAAAGAGACAACGCTATACAATTGATATAGCGTTGTTTCTTTTCTATTGTAGCAGGCAATAGACAAATAGTTCATTCTTTCCCAGCACTAAGCAGGAATAAAACAATATTGCACGATTTAGGTCATGGTACGAATACGAGTAATGTTATTGTAAGCTAGAAACATTACTCTCTCGAAATAAGATTGTTTTGTAAAAGATTGTGGTAGGCCTTAAAAATTACGACAATTAAACAAATACACTATTCACACTTTGACAAACAGGTTTGTTCTGCGAAAACGTAACATAGAAACTGGTTATTCCTTCCTTTCTCTGAACGGTGGTGATAAATGAATGAGTTGAAAAAGAAAGAAACAGTGATATCTGATGCATCGTTTGATAGAGTGAGAGGCACCAAACCGATTGAACTTCAAGATCGAACGTCATTCAGTTAGGGGATTTCCCGAAAAACCAATAGCAATATTTGTAGTGTTGCAAGTAACTACATTTAAATTTGAACTAAAATGTGTCTGTGTTTACAATATCGAAAAAATTGCTTCTTTTAATTTCACTACACTACTGGGGGTTGGTAGTCAACTTTGCACACAAAAAGTCGCTAAAAGTGGCTAAATTTATTTTAGTCGCAAGATCGAAAAAAAAAGTCGCTAACCACATCAAAAATCCGCTAGATCTAGCGACAAAGTCGCTAAAACGCAGGTGTACCCAAAAAGCCAAAGGTAAGCTTGCCTTATATATAACGGAACACAGTGCAATTTGTCAAATAGACCATCTATCAGAATTGTGCAATGAAGTGTTCGCAGATTCAAAATGTGCTGACATAAAAATACATAGAACGAAGTGCACTCAGATTATCAACCAGGTTCTAGCTCCACATTTCAGAGAAAACCTTATCAAAGATATTGGCAGCCAAAAATATAGCCTTATTTTGGATGAATCTACAGACGTTAGTGTTACCAAACTAATGGGCGTAATTGTGAGATATTTCAGTGTGACACAAAATTCTGTTGTATCTGCTTTTCTGTCGCTGGAGCCTGTAGAACGAGCTGATGCTAACGGCCTTGTCTCATCATTAGTAAATTGTGTACAATCACACAATATATCGCTCCAAAATTTGGTTGGAATTGGGACTGATAACGCTGCAGTAATGACAGGGTGTCACAACAGCGTATACGAAATACTCAAGAGGCAGTACAATCTACCCAATTTAATCCTAATAAGATGCATCTGTCATTCCCTACAATTATCCGTTAGTCACGCGTCTCAGCACTCCAGTCCACAACATATTGAATTTATGATAAGAGAAACCTATAAGTGGTTCTCAATCTCATCAAAGCGCCAGCATGAGTACAAGGAGCTATACAGCCTCATTAACTGCGGCGACGAACCTCTTAAAATTCTTAAAGTTTGTGATACTCGCTGGCTGTCTATAGAGCCAACTGTTGCCAGAATTTTGACACAGTGGGAAGAGCTTAAGTTACATTTTTCACTCACTCAAGATAAATGCCACACTGCAGATTTATTGAGTGGAATGTACAGAGACGAAGCTAATCGTTTATATTTCATATACCTGAAAAGTGTTCTTAATGATGTGCAAATGGGAATCAAGATCTTCGAAGGAGAGAACACAGATCCTGTCAAATTATTATTCTCATTGATGAATTTATTGCGATCAGTCTGTAACAGGATATTGATGAACTCCGCAACAACTGAAAAAGATTATTTGACCATTCAAATTGATAACCACCTAAGCCCAGTACCTCATCTCGGATACATGTTTGAGTCCCACGTTGCTAAAGCCAATTTACCATGCCAAACAGTTGCAACAGTTAGAAAAAGTTGTATTGATTTTACCGTGCGCTTGGCAAAAGAAATTCAAAACCGCTTACCCAGCAATTACATGGCCTTACAAAAAATGACACAATTATCTGTAGAAAATACTTTAAAACAGTTAAAAGATAACTCAATCGCTGAACTCGCTCTGGAATTAGGTTTTGAGGAGGACAAAATTGAAAACATTTTAAAACAATGGCACAGTATTAACTTTGTAAAATGGGACATTATGACTACAGATACTGTACAATTTTGGGCTCATGTATTAAAATACAAGGACGCTGCGGGTTTTAATACGTACAAAGACATAGCAGACTTAGCCATCACAGTTCTGTCGTTAACACATTCAAACGCAGAAGTGGAACGAATGTTCAGTCAAATGAATATTATAAAGAACAAACTGAGGAACAGGCTGGCTTCAACCACTTTAAACTCCATACTTCTTATAAGGAATCAGTTAAAGATTTTAAAACGAAATTGACATAGCTATGTCTTGCCAGATGATGTCCTGACCAAAATCACTAAAACTATTAAAAAACCAAGTACTTCTACAGTGGAACCATCAACTTCTGCTGCTTCAGCGCCATTAGAAGTTGTCCAAGTCGAAAATGACGCAATAGATGACGAAATTTTTGCTTGTTTTTTTTTTTTTTTTTTTTTTTTTTTTTTTTTTTTTTTTTTTTTTTAAAAAAAAACGTTGCCCCACACTAGGAATTTCTCCTGTATTGTGGGTGCGTTTACAAACATAGAAAGTCACATACACAAACAGCCAGACCCGGAACAACTATCTGTAGGCCATACAAATAATTGTTCCGTGCGGGAATCGAACCCGCGACACGCAGCGCAGCCATTAAACCCATAGAGATTTGATTATTATGATTAAATACTTAATTATAAAAATTTGCTTTTATTTTACATACATATTTTGTTTTCATGGAAAATTTTGAAATATTTAGCTACTTCTAGCGGATTTTTTTATTCGTTTTTTTTCAAAATCTACGGACTATTGCATCGAGGTCTAGGGACTTTTTTTTTTCCTCGGCAACACTGCCAGCCAGTTTGTTGTATGTATGTACCCGGGACGCACACATTCACACAGGAGGCAGCCATTACACGCGCAAACGTCAGCACAGTGAACACGTCTACGTGGCCAACTAAAAAAAAATCGCATGTATTGTGTGGTGAAATGGTGCTAAAACCGGATTGATCGAAAAAAAAATCCAGGAATCACGTTTCATAGGTAAATGAATAATTCAATCAATTATTTCCCGATTTAATACATTAAATCAATGTTCACCCACCAAATTCATGAAAAGGCCAGTGTTGCCAATATTCACTTGTGCAAATTACCCGAAATATAGAATAATAGTTTTTTTTACTAAATTCAATTTATTTAGGTGATTTATTACTAGGTGTTTCGTTTTTTTAAATTTTGAACAATTAAAATATTTTCATTTTATTGACTTTGTTTTATTTCGTTTTTTTTTTGTAAATATATTTTAATAGGGAGATTTGAGTGTGTGTAACCTAACCTTTTCAAATGGCACACCAAGAAACTTGTGTACTGATTTGTATTTTTTTCTTAAAATAAAACCATTATAAATGGGTAAATTTGGCTAACACGGCAACCCTAAATTCACTCAAACATTAAAAGTTGTTGCCATTACGGGACACAGTTTTGTCTTAGCGGGAGTTCCGTCCGACCATTTTTATACGTCAATGCTGCATACTATTTAATCTGTTTGTTTCCGTTTTCCCCTTTGCGAGTCATTTATTTTGTAGGAACAGTTCAAATATGTTCTCGAGTAAAACACAAAAAAAGTATTATTGCACTTTACGGAGACATGTGATACTATTTATAACTTTTTCAATATTTAGTGGTGTTATCATTTTCTGTAAAAACGCGGAAGTTCCCTCAACAATACAACTGCCAATCATGCATTTTGACATCCTGGAAAATAATATTTCGTGCCATTACGCAGTGAAGAACGATGCACTGCCGTCAGCTGAAGACAGAAACTTTTTGCCGAGACCAAACTCGATATTCTTTCATGAGACATCATGCCAAGGAGGACTAAACTCCCGTCAGGCATGTGCTGTGGAGGCTGCAGCAAGAGCTCACCCGACGAGACAAGTTTATGTCATGTTCAGTGGACCCGTCAGCAAATTCGTGTTTCAAATAAGTTCCATCACGAAATTGCGGCGTCTTGCAAACGTCAGGTTTGCTAGGGTGCACATCGCTGATTATGCTAGAAATACGCCATTGGAAGATATGGTGGCAAGCGAACCTTTTAATAAAAGCAAATGGCGGGTGGAACATACATCTGATATCCTGCGATATTTGACTTTGTACAAGTGGGGAGGCGTGTATCTGGACACGGATATGCTGGTCGTCAAGGCTTTGACGCCTCTCGGACATAACTGGGTAGCGAGGGAAGACAACAGCTGGGTGAATGCTGCAGCCATCGCTATTTCCATGGACCAGCTAGGCAGAAAGCTTGCCGAGGCTGTCATCAAGTACGTATCGATAAGTATTCCGCCACACATATTTTATTGAGACTTTTGTTTCACTCGTAGCGTAAGGCTTTCCCGTATGAATCTAGTTTCGCAAGTGTCTTTTCGAAGAAATGGTATCGATCTAAATACAGAAGTATGGATCTTGCGCAAATGTTCTTCTACCATTCTCGTGTGTTGTTGCCAATTCTTCGAAATGTTATGTGATTACGTCTGTTATATGGCCATGACCCCATCAACCCAAAAAGGACCTCTTCAATGGGTATTCTTCAGGTGTTTACCTAGGCACTTGACCATCAGAGCATTGACCACACACACACACCTATAGATAGCTGCTACAATTCACTTCTGCACTTAGTCCCGATGTTTGACCATTGTGCGTGAGGCATGGCGGCCGTCATTTAAACCTCCAAAAGCTGATCAGTCCTCTTAGTGTGTTCAAGATATATGTAAATGAATTCGGTGTCCCTATTGTTTGTCTCCGTATTTCAGCGACGCCTGTGCACTTTAGAAGCACGTACGATACTGTTTCCTCCTCCTCTATGCCTGCTCTGCACAGAGGACAGTCAATTAATTATACCTATCGTATGGAAATGCTTATTCAGTGAGCAGTGCTCAGTGATGGTATCCGCCACCATTAATAGGAATAGTCTCCTTGGACTGCCTGCAGCCTGGTGCCGAAGCCCACCAGCCTTCTGCTTGTGCGTGTGTAGGTGTGTTCTCATTGCCATGAGCGCAGCTGGGTGAAAGGGATTGGTACTGTGGGTTTGGGTCCAACAGCCACCGTACCAGATCCCATCCTGACCAGCTCATCGGCCATGTCATTTTCTAGTGATTCGCTGTATCCTTCACTTTTTTTAATAAAAAATCTATTGTTCAAGCCAAAAACAGTATAGCCAAACGATTTTTTTTTAAACTCTGATTTTTTTTAATGTTTAGTTTCGTGAACTGCGAAGCTAAACATTAAAAAAAACCTAGGAGGTTATCGACTGCTTAACCAGACTTGCCTGTGGCGGGATCAATATACATATTGAAGTACTTAGACCTCAAATTGCCCACCATTCGTTCTTGAAACGCGATAAACCAAGCGTTTTCTCGACACTGCTGTCAAAAACCGCACGAACCTAATTCCAACTTTCTAGTGCTAAGCGTGTCAGAGCTAAACCGCGGACAGACGGACAGACGGATATGGCGAAACTATAAGGGTTCCTTGTTGACTACGGAACCCTAAAAATGAAGTAATCACGTGCTTATACGTAGTAAATTCAACTAATACGGGAACTATTAGTATTCAACTGATAGTTACCGGCTTAATTTAACCATATAGGTAAATAAAACACATTTTTTTGCGATTTCGGTGCGAGTTAGTAGACAAGTTCTTAATAAAGTGGTTTTCACGTGCTCTTATTTTTAACTTCCTACCAATAAGTACTTGAATTAAGCTGGGAACTATTATTTAGAACATAATCGTATACATATTATATCTAAGCACAAAATTAATTATTTTTTAATGATGGTCATGTTTGCACTTGGCGACGTTACCTCCAAATATCTCGGCAACGTGACACTTTAGGACACCATGTTGCAAACGTTTTTTGTTTGTTTAAGTGTCCTCTACCCATACATATATATGTTGCATCGAGCGCCGCGATTTTGGTGAGAGGTGTCTATGCCAGCTCCCATAGAAAAATGGTCAAAACCCTTTGGCACGTTTAAAGTTTATTTGAAAAGGAGTGCTGCTATAAAGGATTTTTTTAAATAAAAATACATTAAAATGATTAAATTCAAATGAATTACGGTCGAATTTCGTCTACTGGTACTATGACGTGCTCATGCCATGTAATTCCGATGATGTAAAAGAGATAGTGCTATACGCTATGTATAACTTCGTCTCTTTCTTGGAGAGGGATCTCGATCGTTTTAAGACTTCCCTGGGCGCCACTAGCTAACTTTTATTGTACCAATAAAAGACACTGTTAAAACAATACAATAATTAAATAAATACTGCCAATACCTCTGTACCGCTGAAGCGAGCAACAAGGAAAAAGTTACCTTTACTCTTAAAGATAACTATTTCCTTGTTGCTCGCTTCGGTGCGAGTGTATAGGGCTGAATTTGTAGATAATACCAAAAGTATGTTCAATAAATAAAGGTAATGAAATGAAGGTTAAAATGTATCCTTCGCATCCATGTGGCATGTGTCCTAACATAACAACACACTTTTATTTATATATACATATAATATTTATTTCAGACCGGAGTCCATAGTTTAAAATATTACACACACACATATAAATACACACTCAGAAGTTTAATTAAAGAAACAACTTAACGTACATACAAGAACAATGTCATTGAATATAATCAAGTGACGGACAATGTGCCGTCATTCAATGCCACATCATTGGGTTATCCACTCTGTCGGCCACAATCGCAACCAAGCTGTTGGAGCTATCGCGCACTCGCCGCATCAGGGATGCTATTCGTGTCCGCATTATAGAGTAAAAATCGGACACGCCATACTCCACGAACATCTCCGATGCACTGCAAAAGCGCGGTAGCCCCAACATTACTCTGAAGGCGTTATTATATTGGACACGCAGAGCATTGTACGAGCTATTTGTATAGCTGACCCATAGGGCGCACGTGTACATGACATAGATTGGCAGTACGCCTTAAAGAGTACTTTTAGGTATTTCCCGAATGTTATAGAACATAGTTTTTCTTTGGACGGGTAATCATCAAATGAAGGAGTCATTCACAGAAGGAGCCGCTCTCTGTAAGGAGCGGCCGCGGCCGTCTGGGGAGGAGAGTCTGACTCATACTGACTAAAATCCACCCGTGTTCCTCCAAATGCCCTTTGCGTCCCAGAGCCGCGGTAACTCTTACGATCAATTCCGCAACAGGTACCTACAGTAAAAACACATTTCTCATGGTTGAGCCCCAAAAAATCTCTAATTTTATTTTTTGTATTTTTTTCCAGTGAAGTTAAAACAACGTATAGACCAGATATTTGGAATCATAATGGACCTGGCGCCATCACGAGAGTACTTCACAATATGTGCAATACATCCAATTTGACAGAATGGTCGTCCAACACATGTCAAGGTAAAAATAAAGATAATTGTAGTAGGACTGGCTAGGCCAGGACTGACGCCTTTCTAATGAAGTGAGAAGCAAGAAGTTGTCGCGGCTGACCATGCTAAAGATGGTGGGACGAGCTAGACACAAAATATTGACCAATGAGGGGAGGCCTTTGCCTGAAGCTAAATGCTGACATTAACCAGTAGGTAACCTATTTCCCAATGGGAAATTCAGAGATTAACCAAGTTCCGGGAGACCATGTCCGAAACTGGGAGACCATGTCAGAAATATGTGACGTGACAATTCCCCTGGTCCGGCCAGGACGCGCTCGCCGCCAGGTGTACTGGTGGTCACGGGAGCTGGCATCGCTGCGCGAGGCATGCGTTGCTGCACGGCGCCTGTACACCAGTCATCGCAGGCTCAGGCAGCTACATACTCGTATCAAATAATGATGATAATATAATTATGGCATATCATCTTTTACCTACCTTTATTTATCGATTGGAAATAACTTTGTAAAGTGAAAAACTTAAGCATTGACATTGTTTTCAGGAGTCGAAGTGTACAGCCCAGAGTATTTCTACCCGCTGCATTATACCAAAAACGACAAATATTTCAAACCCGGAGAATTGAAGAATGTTGAAAACGCCTACGCCCACCATTTTTGGAACAAATTAACCTATCATAAGAAAGTAGAAAAAGATTCTCCATATGACAAGATGGCTCAAGAATATTGTCCAACAATATACAAGATGTATGGTGGAGCATTTGGGTCCTAACAAGGACAAATGTTTTAATTGCTCCGTCCAAAACATTCAGTTTTTATTTATATTCCATACAACCATTTTTTTCGAAATTTGGATAACTTCTTGCACGGGAAAAAATTCAACTACGATAGGGCAGTCCAAACCGCCTTCAAAGATTTTCTTGATTCCCCTCTGAATGGTTTTTTTAGTAAAGGGATCAAAAAACTACTTATGAGATGGCAAAAGTGCATAAATAGCGATGGTACATACTTTAATTAATTAAATATATTATATTTAAAGAAAACGACTTTATGTTCCTCTCATACAAAACGCCTCTTTCATATGTAAGGACCTAATATTTGACATATTATTATTTTCGGTACCTAATAAATGCTCCTACATTTATTCGGAACAATGCACATTCATGTTTAGACAACATAATTACAAATATTGCTGCTGATGATATAGATCAGTGTTTTGTTGATCACAATGGCTTGGCAGACGGTCATGGTGGACTATTCTGTAATGTAGTTCTTGTCAAAGTCAATAGAAAATCTAAAAATTCTGATCAAACGAAATTAATAAAAAAAGAATATTTAATATTAGAAATAAAGTGTCGCCATCAAGAATAAGGAAAAATATTGAATATCTATAGAGATTATCTAAAAGTATAATACTAACGGTGAAAATGGAATCAAAATTGATCGAAAGACAAACGAGATATAGCTATTTTAAACAAATATATCTGTCCCTCACGCGAAGACGCTGTTTTCCATGGCAGCTGTACATATATGCGGCATGTTATTTGACGTCACACCCACACACCACGCACCACACATACAACGCCACACTCCACACACGAACACGCACCTCAGTACATATAACCATAATATTTTTAATTTTTTTATTTTTGTTTTAATACTTATGTTAGCGTTTTTTTTTTTGCTTTGCCTCTCTTTCATAGAAATTACAAAATGCTTGTGCTTGTAGTACCTTAAACTTCTGCAATGTAGGTACTATAAGATGACCTAAACACTGGGAGCCTGGAGATCCGTAACACAGGGATTTCCCTAGCACGGACTCCAGTGTCTCGCGAAGGCGCTTTTGTCTGCACTAACTGTCTATTCCTTAAGATTTTAATTCTAAGCCAACCTTTGTGGTGAGAGAAAAAAATAAATAAAAAAAAGTATGTATGTATATTATAAGTCAAAAACGGCTGGACCGATTTTGAAGATCTTTAGTTTGTTGGATTTGTCCCTGTCCCGAATACAGAATAACTATTAAAACATCGGAAAAATTCATGAAAAAAAGAACAAACAATAACTCCTACGCAACACCATTTCTGATACATGACCGAAACGAATCACGGCAAAAATTTATTATGATGCGGTACGAAGTTCGCCGGGACAGCTAGTAGAATATAAAATCAATTATATTAAAGTGATAACACTAAAGAACCACAAAACTGGCGTCCAATAGCATGCTTACCAACTATGTATAACCTTTTGACAAACTGTACAAACATCACAATGTTTGTTCAGTTTGTTGGATAATACGAAAGTCAAAAGTACGTTAACAAAACAGAAAATAAAACATATTTAATACACATTACAGTACCATCAGATAAAACGATAATGGAACCCACCTACAGAAGTCATACCGGTAGTAATAGGAGCGACAGGAATACTAGCAAAGAGCATAAATAGATGTTGCGAAAAATTAGATGCAGGCATAAACATACATATTATACAGAAACAAGCAGCTATTTATACTGTTACCATCTTAAGCAAAGTACTGGGGGGACAGTATTTGTAACCACTTAGCAAGGGATCCAAACCGCCTTTTCCCTGAGGGTCAAGGAAAAACCACCGGGAGCAAACCCGAGTACTAAAACTTTTTCAACTTATTTTATTGAAGAGTTATTCAGCAAGCAAAAAAGAGGCCATAATAAAAAACAACAATAATGCTAAAAATATAACTAAACAGACGTGGAAACTGTACTATAAACGAAAATACAAAAAAGATGACTTGGCAATGTAGGACTTTAAACCTAAAAGTGAACAGAAAATTGATCCCGAGCAGGTCACCGATCATCCATTGACAGTTTTGTGTTCAAATCGTCACAAGGTAGCATTGAAAAGGAAAGGGTATTATTTCTATTGGAGACGACTAATAGAGTAGAAAGTGATTTATCTTTATACATATACGACAACACCGTCTGAAATCGTAAATATATAATCTTGCGATTTTGACGACTTACCAATTTCGATTCTGAAGGAGAATCCTCTTTTTGGCACTCCCTTTATCTCATTTTTTTAACAAATGTATTGAAGAGTCGGTCTTTCCAGACCAGTTCCGATATTCAAATAGGCACTAAGACTGATCCGAAAACTACCGACCTAAGTTTATCCTTTTTACCAAACTTATTAAAAGTATTTGAAAAAAATATTAGACATATACTGATGGATGATACACATAAATGTAAAAAAATATATATTTAAATTTAAGACAATTTGGATACCAGAAAGGCGTCGGTTACTCAGATGTAATAAAAACTCTTAAATGGCATAATTATAAATTAAAAAACAAAATGAAAGTGGCTGGGTTATTTATCGACCTCAGCTCCGCTTTTGATACGATAGATTATGAAGTCATCAACGTGGTCGGCGCAACACGCTTTTTCTTCCATTCTGTCCTGTCATCCGTCACGCTACGATAGATTATGAAGTATTACTAACAAAACTTGAATATATTGGTATCAGAGGCAAATCTTTACTACTTTTAAAATCCTACTTACAAAATAAACGAATGTTTGTCGAAATAACATTGATGAAACAAATCACGAAGTCGTACCCCAAGGTACAATTTTCGGACCAATATTTTTTATTATATTCACAAATGGCGTGCTAAACTTTATGCATACGTTCATCCCGATGTAAGACTCGTTGTCTTTGCAGATGACACAAATATAATAATTGGGGCAAATTAATAAAAAGAATTGACCAAAACTGTAAATAAGTGCTGTTCTGTTGACTTTTCTATTTCATCAGCATGCTGTGCACTCAGGAGCGTTAGAGATATTTTGGATCTTAAGCAACTAATGGCTTTATGCCATGCACGGGTAGAATCTAGATTAATATACAGCAACATGCTTTGGGGTAACAGCTACAGTTATAACTGTCAGACTGAATGCGTTTATCTTACAGAAACGTGCCATAAGGACTATTGTAAGGATTTCGCAAAGAGACTCATGCAGAGAGCATTTTGAAGAATTAGAAATTTTAACACTACTACGAAATATATTAGTTATACTAAACCACTTTGCTAAGTATATTCATCAGTATGAATGACAAGAGGAATGTAAGATAAGAGAAAGTACAGTAAGTAGTAGTTACGAAGGTTGGTTCCGAGCCTGTGTTAAGTAGGAAAAGGTTAGTTGTGAACAGGAATAATTCAACTTATTGTGTGTTTGCGTGTCTATCCCCCACAGCGGGTGGTGTGCATTTGCGTCCAGCTAGATGAAGGGATGGTACCCACGGTGGCGGCAGAGGTAGCCGACACCCCTATTTCAGCAGGGTCAGCCACTGTTGCTTCCGGATTGTTTGGTGGGGGGATGGTCTCCCCTGCATCCTGTAGCTGACTCGTGATCGGTCCAATCCCCGAGGAATATCGACGAACCTGCCATTCGGACCCTGGAACTTCACGTACACCGATCCCAGACCAATTGAGAGTCGGCGTTCGGAGCTCAACAGGATCGGAACTTGGTTTTCGGGGATACCCAGCACCACGAACCAGCATGCCCTCTGCTTCTCGGCGTGCAGTACTACCCACCTATTCACGTAGACCTATGGGTTCTGTTAACAGAGGGCTCGTCCAATAAAGGTAGATTGCACAGCTTGAGGACACCACCAGCGAACAGCGGCTTCGCGTTGCAGGTCAGGTTGGTGTGTCCTGCATACACCAGGGCCGACCTTCAACGCTAGACCGTTAATCCCGTGCTAAGCAGATCAGCGCAAATGGGCCTAAAAATTGTAATAGTAGATTTCCAGCAAGCGGTATTAAGTTTTTTTTTCTGCTATTGATTGGCATGCGTTTGACCACTATCTCACCTGATGGTAATAAGCGATGATGTGGCGAGGATGGCGCACGCTTGCCTGGAAGAAAAAACTAATAATAAAATCAATTGAGTATAAGTAATGCGTACCTATTTAACTTTTATTGTATCATTATTATGAAAACGAGCTGGACCTCAAGGGTCGAGAAGTTGGAGTCGCGCAACAACACGAATTTCAAGTCGTCTGTGGTGCGAGTTCGAGTTCCGACTTATCATATTGAAATCTTCGTCAAAGACGAATTTTGTCCGAAGAGTGCCGTGTATCGGCGATTCTGCAAAAAGCGCAGTGCAACATGACGCCGTCACTTCGTATTTAAAATAGTTACATTTTTGTGGTTTTTATAAATATGTATGATAGGTCTGTAAGGGATACAGCGTCAAATTTTAATGCTTGTTTTCCTGCAGTGAAATGAGTTTGTCTTGGTAATACAATCAATTTATGAAAATAATCAATTTAAAATAAAAAAATGGCAGAATAACAATTGTGATAAGCAAAACTCGATAGTGACTTCGAACCAATAGTTATACATCGCGATAGTTTCGCGCAAAGCGGTCTTGGTCATTGCCCTTCGCGTATCAACTAGCTCACAGGTACTCGATTTAATGAAACACAATACATAAACACATAAAAGGATGCCGCGCTAAATGCGCGGGGCCTCACTCGCCGCTTCCTTGCTGCCTGCAGTAAATGCCGTATACTACGTGTGAGAGATATTTTGCTCTGAACATTTATGAATCGCTTTTCACGACACGCTTTTCGACAAAGTGAAAAGAGCGAACGACGGCGCGTGTTTTCGAGTAGTACCAATACTTACATTTAGTGAGTTACTATTGCTTCTCATGCTTTCGAGTCTATGAACATTTTTTTAATTATTTGAAAACAAAAACATTTTCATTTTTTGAGTTAAACTTTATGTTTCGATAGTAGGTACTACTGATGGCTAATCGTTCTGCCGCGGGAAAACGTTATATGTTATGGATTTTCGTTACCTGAAATAAATGATATACCTACTTATTTATAATTATTTTCATCTTCATTGGGTCCTGGTCCTTTGGTAGGCGAACGAGGGTCCGAAGCCAACTCGCAGAGTCCCCGTTATACATTTCAAATGGAATGGGGCACCAGCCGACGATTATTCCTTTATGCACTATGAAAGTATCCCCAAGGTCGTCAAATAGTCTTCATAGTTGGAGTAAACAGTCTTCTTCAGGATAAGCTCACTCCGTCGTCGAATTTGTCTCTGACCTAGACCTAGAGTCAAAAGTAATTATTATTATTTATTTAATAATTATTATTCTGTCCAAATACTACTTAAGTAGGTACCTATAAAGCAAAAGCAAATATCCAGTTTTAAACATTAGTATGTACAAGTGGAAAGTTCGAACAAATTGTGGGAGGTTTTTTCCAATATATAGCAACTTTACACATACATAGATGCACGTGTCACGCACACAAAAATATTACGTGACTTCACATCGTTGGTTGCGCATATTTTATCTGCCTACCATGGACGTATAAAAAGGTCAGACAGATTTTCGCTTATAAAATATGGTGTCACTCAGAGTCGGCCAGTTTGTTGTATGTACCCGGGACGCACACATTCACACATGAGTCAGCCATTACACGCGCAAACGTCAGCACAGTGAACACGTCTACGTGGCCAACTAAAAAAAAATCAGCATATCTTGTGTGGTGAAATGGAGTAAAAACCGGATTGATCGAAAAAAAAATCCAGGAATCACGTTCCATAGGTAAATAAATAATTCTATCAATTATTTCCCGATTTAATACATTAAATCAATGTTCACTCACCAAATTCATGACAAGGCCAGTGCTGCCAATATTCACTTGTGCAAATTACCCGAAATATAGAATAATAGTTTTTTTAACTAAATTCAATTTATTTAGATGAATTATTACTAGGTGTTGCGTTTTTTTTTTCTTTTTGAGCAATTAAAATATTTTCAATTTTATTGACTGTGTTTTATTTAGATTTTATTTTTTGTAAATATATTTTAATAGGGAGATTTGTGTGTGTGTAACCTAACCTTTTCAATGGCACGGTATAATTCTGCCTACAGTTCTAAGAAACTTGTGTACCGATTTGTATTTTTTCTTAAAATAAAACCATTATAAATGGGTAAATTTGGCTAACACGGCAACCCTAAATTCACTCACACATAAAGAGTCGTTGCCATTACGGGACACAGTTTTGTCTTAGCGGGAGTTCCGTCCGACCATTTTTATACGTCAATGCTGCCTACTCTTTAATCTGTTAGTTTTAAATAATATTCCGATAAATGTTTCCGTTTTCCCCTTTGCGAGTCATTGATTTTGTAGGAACAGTTCAAATATGTTCTCGAGTAAAAAACAAAAAAAGTATTATTGCACCTTACGGAGACATGTGATACTATTTATAACTTTTTCAGTATTTAGTGGTGTTATCATTTTATGTTATAACGCGGAAGTTCCGTCAACAATACAGCTGCCAATCATGCATTTTGCCATCGTGGAAAATAATATTTCGTGCCATTACGCAGTGGAGAACGATGCACTGCCGTCAGCTGAAGACAGGAACTTTTTGCCGAGACCAAACTCGATATTCTTTCATGAGACATCATGCCAAGGAGGACTAAACTCCCGCCAGGCATGTGTTGTGGAGGCTGCAGCAAGAGCTCACCCGACGAGACAAGTTTATGTCATGTTCAGTGGACCCGTCAGCGAATTTGTGTTTCAAGGAAGTTCCATCACGAAATTGCGGCGCCTCGCAAACGTCAGATTCGCTAGGGTGCACATCGCTGATTATGCTAAAAATACTCCTTTGGAAGATATGGTGGCAAGCGAACCTTTTAATGAAAGCAAATGGCGGGTGGAACATACATCTGATGTCCTGCGATATTTGACTTTGTACAAGTGGGGAGGCGTGTATCTGGACACGGATATGCTGGTCGTCAAGGCTTTGACACCTCTGGGACACAACTGGGTAGCGAGGGAAGACAACAGTTTGGTGAATGCTGCAGCCATCGCTATTTCCATGGACCAGCTAGGCAGAAAGCTTGCCGAGGCTGTAATCAAGTACGTATCGATAAGTATTCCCGCACACATACATGTTTTATCGAGACTTGTTTCACTCGTAGCGTAATGCTGCAGATATAATATTATAATTAATTCTTTTTTTAGGATTCCGTAAATCAAAGGGAAAAAACAGAACCCGTATAGAATCACTTTGTTGTCCGTCTGTCTGTCTGTTCGTCCGTCCGTCCGTCTGTCAAGACCCTTTATCTCGGAAACACGTGGAGGTGTCGAGTTGAAATTAAAACCATATAAGTACTCAAGTCACTGTAGACTTGAGTACTTACATGGTTTTAATGAAAAAAATAAAACTTTA
Source organism: Mamestra brassicae (assembly GCA_905163435.1). Classification (NCBI taxonomy): domain Eukaryota; kingdom Metazoa; phylum Arthropoda; class Insecta; order Lepidoptera; family Noctuidae; genus Mamestra; species Mamestra brassicae. The sequence goes on along the minus strand of LR990997.1, from coordinate 17,534,767 downwards.
AAGTTTAAGTAGTAAAACGTTAAAAAAAAGATACGGCCGTTTATGCCGCAAAAAAACGTATATTTCGACACTCTCAAAAGAATCAAAATTTGTAGGATACTTCCCGTTGACCTAGATTCATGAAATTTGGCGAGAAGAGAGATCTAAGAGTGCAAGCACAGGAAAAAGTTTGAAAATTAGGAATTTATAGTTTTATCATAAATAAAAAACATTACCTATTTACGATTACAAAGTTATATTTTCGGTTGAAAAATTGACTGCGACGTACATTGATGTATGGGAGAACATTTTTTCACCTACAAAGTTAATTTGTCCTTCAATCTCACCTGCTATATTTTGCTTTCATACTTAGTTTACAAACTTCCGTGGGCAATGTATACTCGGAAAAAATCAAGACTCGATCGGAACCCTCGGTGCGCGAGTCTGATTCGCACTTATCCGGTATTTTTTTATAAATCTGCCAAGGTATTTGGTTTTAGTTGAAATGTTTAGGGTAGTTTCGAAGAACCGTGATAATTCGAGTGTCGGCAACTTCCTCTTTTTGGTAAAGAAAACAAGTTCAATTTTGGTGGGGTTCACTACTAGCTGATATTCTTTGCACCAGTCCTCTTTCAAAGCTTGGCACATGGGGTTGCATAGCATATATTCGTGTTTACCGTTTATATTATTACTAGCTACCGCCCGCGGCTCCGCCCACCTGAATGTCGAAAATTATCCCAAGGGAACATATTGCCGGTATAAAAGTATCCTATGTCCTTTCCCGGGACTCAAACATCTCTATACTATCTTTCATCTAAATCGGGCCAGCCGTTTGCGTGTGAAGAAGTAACTAACATAGACACACACACTCACAAACTTTCGCCTTTATAATATTAGTGTGATAGGTATGTCATCAGCGTAGCCAACTGCAAAGAATCTGTAGAGTCGTTTAACTAGATTATCTGCGACGAGGTTCAATAGTAGTGGTACAAGGAGGCCTTTCACCACGATGGCTCCTGTCGTGTTATTCTACATTCTCAAGCTGCTCTCAAATTTGTGACTTCAACGGACCAGCTTACAGTCCTGCTCCAACGCGTGGAGAAAAGGCATGTTACATTGCTAAGTGACATTAATTTTTGCCACGCGTGGATCGCTAACGCCACCCCTTGTAATGGATCAAGGCGCACGGTAGTGCACCAGGCCAAGTTCCGCCCTAACGCACGCAGTGTACCTATATATTAGATACTTTGATCACAACAACTAGGTGATAATAATACATGGTTCAACCATGTATCATTATCGCCAATCGTATTTTTATCAACATACAACCTGACACTGAGCTGCAAAATGCAAAAAACGTATGAAAATTTGAATTTCGCGGGCTACCTTAACGCTTCATTTTGATAATTTTGTTTTATCACCTAAACTACAAGACAGAATGCTCATATTCTTTCTCTTTTATACAATGTGCTCTTTTCCCCTTTTACCCCTCTTTATCTTAAGAGACGTTTTCAGTTTCTTTGTGATTCCCACACTAAACTTCTGAGGTCATCATTAACGACTTAAAATGCCAATGCATTCCACAACTTTCTTGGATAAATCCTTTACTGTTCAAGCCGTTCGTTTGTGGACTGCATTGCCACTATTGCCAGTCCCAGTAAGACGCGCTCAATCGTTACCTGTGTTCAAAAGGCTTGTGAAGGAACATTACCTGTCGCTTTGATATCGATGTTCGTCATTTGTTTAAATGCCTATATCAGGGATGGCGAACCTATGGCACGCGTGCTAGTCGTGCCACGCAGAAAAATAATTTGGGGACGCCTATAAAAGATTACACAGCATCTTGAATGATTAGCAACAACAGAAATCATGCTGATCACAAAGCTGATTGGCATTAAGATTGCTTTATGAATTTATAGTTACAAATAAAGAGTTAAGTTAATAGCGTCTAGTGTTATTTTTTATCCATTGTATCACCAAGTCAAGATTTTTGGTGACACGTCATGGCAAAAATATTTTTTGTAATGAAAATGGCACGTTCGCCAAAAAAGGTTCGCCATCCCTGGCCTATATATTTAGTATATATGTATTTACTATTAATAATATGTATTTATCTGTGTTTGTATTATATTTAAAGTAGTAAAGAAGTTGCACCGACGACAGCCCCATTTTATGTCCAGGTAATTACTGTCCATTCCAGGTTGCCTGGAAGAGATCGCGGAATGCGATAAAGACCACCCATTGTACATGTGTTTTAGTTTGTAGTTTTCTTTGTATGTTATTATTGGTGTACAATTAAGTATATAATAAATAAATAAATAAGACAGAAACTGCCTGACAAATGACAATGATATTGTAGAAGTTAAAGAAATTCGGTCATTACCTGCATTCGATGTTATTCATATTCATGTTTATAAAATGGAGAACAAACTCGAAATATGTCTGCATCCGATTAAGTCATCGTATCTAAATATGATTTCAGCTGAAGATAAAGGGATGTACGATGTAAACTAGTGTGTTTTGAGCATAAAAAAATACTATATTTTTTTCCTTTCACACAGTTTAACATAACAACTTTGTTTATCTTTAAATGATGATTAACATATTCAAATAAACAATTATTCATCACACATAATCAGAGATCGGAATAGGTAGACTACATTTACCTAATTTTTATGTATTAAATGTATTATTATATTAAATGTACTTATTGTATTTGTTAATTTATTAAATGAATCATATTCAAATAAACAATTATTTATGTCATATGATGTGGCTTTGGGCAGTTACTACGGATCCCTAAATTCATTTGCCGAACATGTTGAGGTAACGAATTTAATGACACCTTAAACTAGAATAGGCAACGTTTTTTTGTATTACTAGTTACCGACCGGGGCTCCGCCCGCGTGACTGTCGAAAATTATCCCAAGGGAACATATTCCCAGGATAAAAATGATCCTATGTGTTATTCCAGAATAAAATCTACCACTGTGCCAAATTTCATAAAAATCCATTCAGTAGTTTTTGCGTGAAAGAGTAACAAACATCCATCCATCCATCCATATTTACAAACTTTCGCGTTTATAATATTAGTAGGATTAAAATGTTTTATATTTCTTCATATCTAATAAAATATTTATTTTCAGGAAATAGACAATATACATCGGGCGCTTTAATTATTTGTTAATAATACATAATATACTTCTTCACAGTGTACCTACTTACCTTCGTAGTAAAAAGTCAAAACTCTGTGTCCACTAAGTTGAAACTAAAAGATTACTTTCACAAACTAATCATGGCGGCGTTAGTATCTGACAAATATTAACATACAACATGTTCGCACATAAAAACGAGCAGATGATGAAATAAAAAAAAATAAAAAATATAATAGAAATAGATGTAAAAATGTAAGCGCCTGAGGCCGTTTTATAGCTTTTGTGGATCTATACTAGAGATCAAAGCGTTAATAATCACCTATTTGCCACCCTCTCAGCACTTAAAAATATAGTGAGCAACATAGTAGTTCTACTGTACCGCTTAAGAAGTTTGTATTCTTTTTTATTCGACCTATTTTGCAGCCCTCTTAGCACCCAAAGAGTTAATAAACGATATTTTACTCTATTGTACCACTACAGGAGTTAATTTTCGCCTATTTACCACGTTTTTATCCCTTTTAGTTCCAGTTGTCACTATTATAACTCTCTTATTGCTTTATTATACCTCTTACCCATTTTGTAACCCTGCTTTACCGCTATTAAACGACCTAAGGTTATAAAAAAGTGGGGGTATAGTAGAGTTATAGCGCGCTCTAACTCCGAATGCGTAACACTTATTTATAACTTTAGGATCTGGTTGGCGCTCTAATAGATTTACTATTACTCTTGTCGTAGCGCTTAAGTGTTAGTTGGGCACTTACACACACAAACGATGTTTGTACCACGGTTTCCTAAAGTGTCATGTTGCCGGGATATTTGGAGATAAAGTCGCCATGTGCGAACAATGACAATCATTAAATAAAAACGACCAAGTGCGAGTCGGGCCACGCACAGTAAAGGATTCCGAAGTTACCCGTGTCGTAAACCATGACAAAACAATGAAGAGCTAATTTTACTATAAGATTGCAAAGTTACAAACGCACTTCGTTTTAAGCCATTTTTTAAGGAATTACTACAAAAAAACCTACTAACCTTACTACTAGGTGCACTATTTTACTGCAACTTTTTTTTTTTTAAGGATGGGAAATCATCAAATGACTTCATCCGCTCTGGGTGGAGCGGAAGGGCGTTTCAGACTCTTACTGACTAAAACCCATTCTAAAGCCCTTTGCGTTCCAGGGCCGCGGTGACTCTTTCGAACAAATTCCGCAACCCATTTTACTGCACCTAGTAGTAAATTTTCGCATGCCTCCTATAGGTAAGATGTATAAAGCACTACCTACTTTCTTGTAACACCCATTGTACCATATCTCTGGCGAAATAAATGATTTATGTTTATGAAATTTCTAGTTATTCAGGTACATTTTATAAGTTTGTCGACTATTACTCGTTAGCTTGTGAAGCCTACTTAGCTGTGACAGTTTGACTTTTAAATTTGTTATACAACGTGTAACACAATAAACGCAATACCTCTTAAGGGGTCAGTGTACTCATCATTATGAACAACTTTTACTATAGGACCAACATTGAAATCGATTTGGATAATTATTTTTTTGTTTGGAAGAATATTTTTCCGAAATGGTACCATTTCAATTTGGTGAAGATCTGATGAAGACCTTCGGAGGTAGGCAACCGAACTCTATAATAAATAATAGCAAATCTCCCGCGATTGCTGAAATCGCATGTCTGTTTATTGTTTTCACGAGTACATAACATAAAATCACGCCGGTACGCAGATGCGAACAAGTCAATCTGAATTAACATGTTTTTGGGGGTTATCTGTAACTATTATTTACTAACCAATCTTGATGATTATTTTTGCGTTGGGTTTAGTTATAGATACTTTGCATTGGACGGTGAACTTCAAAGATAAACCAGTGACCTCCTCAACTTTAAATCAATCAAATCTAGTACAAAGCAACATAGATGTTTTTACTTTTTACATTGATAGAAAGTAAAAATAAGAGCACGTGAAATCTACTAAAGTACTTGAATTATTTATTCAATTTTTTTTTTAAATTTATTTTGAATAGGTACGTTATGATTAGGTACTCATTGATTGTTCTTGACATCAAATGTATGTTTAATATATAATGTAAGTGTGTACCTAAATGTTTGAATGCCGAATGGTAAAATATGGCTGACCTTTTTATTTAATTATTTGTAACAACTATGTATACTACCCATATTTGCAAAATAAAATTCTATTCTATTCTATTCTATTCTACGCTGTGAACTATTATTTGAATATAATCGAATGCATATTATAAGCACATTTTTTTTTTAATGATCGTTGTTTGCACTTGGCGACGTTACCGCCAAATATCTCGGCAACGTGACACTTTAGGACACCATTTTCTTAACGTTTATTGTTTGTTTAAGGGTCCTCTACCCATACATATATATGTTGCATCGTGCGCCGCGATTTTGGCGAGAGGGGAAGCTATGCCAGCTCCCATAGAAAAATGTTCAAACCCCTTTGGCACATTTAAATTTTATATGGAGAATAATATATAAAATAATATAATTTAAAAGAAGTATGGTCCAATTTCGTCTACTGGACGACCACTAGTTAACGTATATTGTACCAATAACAGACACAAAATACTGATAATACAGGATAAAGATAATTTTTCCTTGTTGCTCGGTTCAACGCGAGTTATACGGATGTAGTTATACCTAATAATAATATGGACTGTGCACCCGACATCGGCGGACTACTACTTTTTTATATTTTAAATGATTTTTTTAATTTTTTATGTTTTTTTAAGAATCATTTAAAAATTTAAATTAGTATGTAAGGAAAAATAAATAAAGAGAATAATAATATAATACTAATAAATTCATTTTATTTCAGACATTGTCCATATATTTTGTAAAAATTTAAAATTAAAAGTCAATAAAAACGAATCACATTAAAACAATCAACAATAAATTAAATTTAACACACACATTTTACACAATACTTTCTGAATTAGTAATACTGAAACTTACTTTCAATAAATGAAAATAATGGAATGACGGTTAAATTTATCCTTCACATCTACGTGTCCTAACACAACAACACACTTTTAGGTATTTCCCGAATGTTATAGAACATAGTTTTTCTTTGGATGGGTAATCATCAAATGACTCCTTCCGCTCTCTGGACGAAGCGGTCGCGGGCGTCTGAGAAGGAGGGTCTGACTGATACTGACTAAAACCCACCCGTGTTCCTCCAAATGCCCTTTGCGTCCCGGGGCTGCAGTAACCTTTACGATCAATTCCGCAACAGGTACCTACAGTAAAAACACATTTCTCACGGTTGAGCCCCAAAAAATCTCTAATTATATTTTTGTATATTTTTCCAGTGAAGTTAAAACAACGTACAGACCAGATATTTGGATACATAATGGACCAGGCGCCATCACGAGAGTACTTCACAATATGTGCAATACAACCAATTTGACAGAATGGTCGTCCAACACATGTCAAGGTAAAAATACAGATACATGATAAACTGACATTGCTCAATAAAACGAAAATTTCTAGTAGGACTGGCCTGGCCAGGACTGACGCCTTTTCCATGAACTGTGAAGCAAGAAGGCACCGCGGCTGACCATGCTAAAGATGGTGCAACGAGCTAGACACAAAATACTGACCAATGAGGGGAGGCCTTTGCTCAGCAGTTAAATGCTACCCGGCTGACATTAACTAGACTATTTCCCGATGGAAAACGCAGAGATTATCCAATTGTCGTGATGCATATGCATACCCGGCCTATTCTACTAAGAGTTTTCTAATAAAATGACCAGCCCAGTGTGAGTCGAACTCGCGTGGAGAGGGTTTCGTACGACTAATATGTTGTAAACCATGATTATTAGTATACATATCATATAATGATGATAATATAATTATGGCATATCATATACCTATCTTTAACCTACCTTTATTTATCGATTGGAAATAGCTTTGTAAAGTGAAAAACTTAAGCATTGACATTGTTTTCAGGAGTCGAAGTGTACAGCCCAGAGTATTTCTACCCGGTGTTTTATACCTTAAATGACATGTACTTCAAACCCGGAGAATTGAAGAATATTGAAAACGCCTACGCCCACCATTTTTGGAACAAATTAACCTATGATAAGAAAATAGAAAAAGATTCACCATATGACAAGATGGCTCAAAAATATTGTCCAACAATATACGAGATGTATGGTGATGAGTTTGGGTCCTAACAAGGACAAATTTTCAACACATTCACACACACATTTTTTCAAATTAAAACATTCTGTTTTAATTAATATTCGACAAAATAAGATTCGGATTTCGGGATTCGAAGATGAAAAATATTTTTTACTTTTTTTTAATGGTTGTTTGATTTTTAAGAACCTACAATTTGTTTTATTTCTCATTAGATTTAAATGCCTATGTTAAAGGGTTGTCCGTACAATTTAAAACTTATTTGTGACTGCTTATTGCCTCCGTATCAAAATTTGCGAATAGGACGATTTGCTAATAGGACAAGGACATTAGCAAATCGTCCTATTGTCAATGTACAGTTATGCGAAAATATTACTATCGGTTTTATGTCACGGCTCATTCTTTAGTTTATTTTAAAATTCAAATTCAAACCAGACGGAGATATTTTACACTTCTCATCAAAAAATCGAAACACCTCTCTTTATGTGTGTCTATGTTTTCGAGCGTAGGTATGGCACTCGTGGGCTGCAGCTGAAAATCAGCGTCAGGTGGTATACCTTGTGATGCCATCTGGCATTATGCTGAGCTGAGGCCCTTTGGCATTGTTGGTTTTCATTATTTATTTTTTTTGTTTAATTTTATGTTTCTATTACAATGCCAATAAACACAAAAAAAAGCCTCTGAAGTTTTATATGAGTATTATGTATTTTTTGCTATTATACAAAAAAAAGCCACTTAATCGCGGATGTTAAAATTAAAATTCAATTTCTTAAGCTATCGTGTTTTGTTCAACTGATATATGTTTTACCCCGTAACCTTAGAAAGATAACCTTACGTTGTTTCGACGTGTGTGCTGATTTGAGTCAATATTTAAGGTCATTATGTAAATTTAGTAAATTTTTCTTAATGAAATTTATTTCCATAGTGTTTTTTATGCCAATTAAATAAAAACATGCTTTGCTTTTTCTAATTTTAATTGATAAAATAGAATTAATATAATAAGGCTTTATACTTTCGAAACAAACAAAAAATAATTTATATTGAGATTTAGTCTTCAGACTAATTTTTCAAAGTTCTGACAAAATTTTTGATTACTTCTTTACTTATATTATGATAAAAAATTAAAATAAATAATCAGGCTTCATCTTGAAGGCACTTAAAACGTATAGTTCTTTTATGTTTTCCACATTTATGTAGAATGTTTGCACTTTCTTGTCTTTTTCTAAGTTTTGAAGGACAAAAAAACGTGGGACTTCCTCTTTTTGGTGGTTTGTGTGGTTTTTTTTTTAATAATTTATTTTTGTTATAATTAATTGTAGTTGATAAGTTTTTTATTCTTAAGTGTCTCTGTGTGTTTTTTTCGGCAGAATAAACTGATTTTCTTTATTTTCTTTTTTTTTCTTTCTTTGGTGGAAAATTGCTTGTTTTCCATTCTGATTCATAGGATATTTGGGAATATTCTACCCCTGTCAACATTCGAGGAACCATAAGGCTGCTGCCATTTTTCATAAAATTGCGGCGATTTAATGGCTTTTCTTGTTTGCGCTTTTTTTAAAATCCCATAAAACATGGCCATAGGCCAACTATTTGTTTCACTTTGTGGCCTATAAATATAATCATTGCAAACGTGTATAGCTCTTTTATTTATATTCAAATTCTAATGAACACAGTCAGAATGGAATAGTAGTTTTCACCACTTCATTTTCAGTATCATTTTATATTTCAAAATCTTTCTTTGTCTCAATCTCACTATTTTATTGTCCCACTGCATATTCATTCGTCATTTAACATATTTTTTCACCTAATTCTCAAAAAATATTTGTAAAAGTTAACCGTATATATCTTATAAAAGCATGTATAGACACTAACACAAAATGTAACGTAAAAGGTAACCATACGTCGTTTCGACGTAAGATAGGTCAATATCTAATAAAATAGCGCACTACACACAACGCGTGTGTGTTCTGAAAGATAGTTGGGACCACTGACTGAGTTGTACAAATAGTTCAGTAGTATATATTAATATTGGCCTATAATAGTATTATAATAATCAGGATAAAAACTATGGTGTCACAAATACTACAGAAAAATAGAATTCTAAAGGTAATGTAGTGCGTTGCCCGATCTAGGTTTATTTAAACCTGTGTTTCAGGCCATCTGTCTACGACGGTACTTTTCAAATAGGACAGTCAATTCATTAAATTCACTTTTAAACTTTCAATATCTAAGTACCTAGGAACAATTTTTACCGTTACCTTATATTATAAACTAGGCATAAGGGATATTTGTATTTATATCTAAAACTAAAATGATCATAATATTAGGTTAGGTAAATACAGTTAAGTCAGCTACTTTATTTCAGCACCTGTAGCAGTTTTTCCGTGTCTAAGTAATTTAGGTTCGCTAAATAATAATCGGATAAAATTATACTACCCCAATTATAACTTAAATTATATATCTGCAGAAATTTGTTATATTTATTATATAAGTAAGGTCCTAAAAATAAGTACAATCTTTTAGTGAAAGCATGTTTAGTCTGGGGGATAGTGCAAACCAGGCCCTTTCTTCTCTTGTCTGAAAGTCCTGTTTTAAAATTTAGTTCAGTGTGTTGCAGTAAACTAAACTGACGCAATTTACCGGTCATCTTGCTAAGACGTGACTCGATATCTACCAGATCCTGGACGGCGAGTAAACATATCAGTCTGTTGACAACGCTGATACACTCTATTGACAGCAAAGCTGCTTAGATGCAATGTTGCAGCCACAACACGCTGGCTATTATATGCTATGAAACCAGCAACGCCACGACTTGGGCGGCTATTGCGTGGGCGAGGTATTTATATTTGTTAGAAAAAAATATCTTTGGTAGGCGGCCACAGAGCTAAAACTATTAAAAAACGATAATTTTGCAAAAAAAAAAGGGAATAAATGCAGAAAATCCGACGGAGTTCGCGTGTTTTGACTTTGACTGAACACAAAGTTGGCAACCCTAGACAGAAGTAAATTCTGAAATTTTAATTATTTATAATAATAATTTATTCATAAAAACTTTTACAAAGAGAAGAGCCACAGAAAGTTAATGCATATATAGTATCGTCTTACTTAGGTAATGGTTTAATGAGTGCCTTAATAAAACTAGTGTATGGCTATATTATATTCATTACAGGCAAAAACCTGCCCGATCTAGGTTTATCCAAACCGGTGTTTCAGGCCATCACTTCATCGCAATTTAAATGGGACAGTAATTTATGTAAACTAGATCAATACATTTTCATCAACTACAAAAATAAGCAAACTTTACAAAGATTATTATTAGAAACTATTCCAAACAATTAAGCAATTACCAAAAAAAATATATTACGAAGTAACATGTCAAAAATTCTAGCAATTTTTCTGTGTCTCTGTTATTAAGTTTCGATAAATATTCCGCTAGCGTTGTAAGTACTTAATTTTCTATCATTTAAACTATATATTTTAAGTAACTTGTTGAGCTTGTTATACAGTGTGAAATTTTAATGGTTGTTTTCGAAATGAGGTTGTCTTGGTAATACAATCGACTTAAAATAAAAAAATGGTAGAGCAACAATTATGATAAACAAAACTCGAAAGCGGCTTGAAACCAATAGTTATACATCGCGAAAATTTCGCGCAAAGCGGCCGCGGTATTTGCAATTTGCTTATCAACCAGCTGATAGGTACTCCTGATTAAATGGCGCCGCCGCCACCGCTCTGCCGACAAAGTGTACTATAGCGAACGGCGGCGCGTCCGTGTGTTGAGTAGTACTATTGCTACTACTACTAGTTACTATTGCTTCTCACGCTTTCGAGTTGATGATTTTTTTTTTTAATTATTTTAAAACAAAAATATTTTTATTTTTTAAGTTTAACTTTATGTTTCGATAGTACAGACGCCAGCACATCAAGCTACAGCAATCTGTCAAATTTCTTTAATAGATTTTCAACTTTATCGCTAACGCTTTAGGTTCAAGGTTCACTGGGCATTTCAATCATGCAAATTTGACAGTTTCGGATAGCTTTGTTTGCTGGCGTCTGTACAACTAATGGCTAATCGTACACAATATATATACAAACCAAATCAATCAATATGTATACAAACCAAATCTTTTCTTCTTTTGTCTGAAGGTACTCGGTCATAAGGTAGTTCAGTGTGCTGATACAGTACGATATTTAGAATAACTAATTGACGTATTGTTAGTTCCTTACATGCCATATAAAGCTGGTGTGTGAGACATCTAAAAGGGCGATAGGTCTGCCCCGAGCCCGACCCTTGCTCGAGCCAGCCCGCGCCGCTGAGCCTGTAGTCTTAAATTCGCCCCCTAAGTTCCTTAGTCCTTACATGCCATATAAAGCAGGTGTGTGAGACATCTAAAAGGACGATAGGTCCGCCCCGAGCCCGACCCTTGCTCGAGCCAGCCCGCGCCGCTGAGCCTGTAGTCTTAAATTCGCCCCCTAAGTTCCTTAGTCCTTACATGCCATATATAGCTGGTGTGTGAGACATCTAAAAGGACGATAGGTCCGCCCCGAGCCCGACCCTTGCTCGAGCCAGCCCGCGCCGCTGAGCCTGTAGTCTTAAATTCGCCCCCTAATAATAATTTTAGTTCGATCCAGCCCGTCCCTAGCTGTCCTCCCCCCAGCGACGCCCTAAGCCGAGGCCCGTATCCCACAGGGGGTGCCCTTAGCGTGTAGTCACTTAGTTTGTAATTTTTTTATAAGCCCTGGCTGGTTAAGGCCACCACAGGCAAGCCCGGTTAAGCAGTCGACAACCTCATAGGTTGAACTGCGAGACGCCACTCACAAAAAAAAGGGCGGTAGGCAGCAACCTTTATAACTGTTCTTTGAGCACGTTCTATAGGAAGGAAAATCGACTTTGCAGCACCACCCCAGGAAGTTATGCAATAGATAAGCATGGAATAACACAAAACTAAAAAACTGTTTAATTAATTTATAGTCGGCTACGCTACGTAAGTTCTTCAAAATAAATATTAATTTCCGCACTCTACTGCATAGTAAATCAATATATTTACGACAATTTAGATTTGTGTCAATCGTGGCACCTAGGTATTTCCAACTGGTAACTTTAGCTAAAGTGGAACAAGCATTGTCAGCGTAAGATCAACAATTATGCGCGAAAATATTTAAGTTACTAAGCGGAATGTTATTATTTGTAATCGTAAATAAAATGTATTTTCAACCGACTTCCAAAAGGAGGTTATCAATTCGACTGCGTTTTTTTTTTGTATGTTTGTTATGCGATCATTCCGTCAATTATGAATGGATTTTGATGATTCTTTTTTTATTCGAAAGCCTATACTCCTGTATGAAAAATATTCCCTATATGAAAAATATTCCCTATATGAAAAATATTGTTAATACCTTAAAAAATTCAGGGTTGCCCTCGATTTCCCTGGGATTCCATCATCAGATCCTGACTTGGTGCCAATGGAACCACCTCAGGAGTATACTCTTTCAAATAAAAAAATAATTTTGAGAATCGGTCCACAAATGGGGAAGAAATTGGTGAACATACATTAAAAAAAAAACACAGTCGAACATAAATATAACCTCCTTTTTAGAAGTCGGTTCAAATTGTTCAAAACGTAGGTATGCAAAAAGACTTCAGTACCCTCGGTGATCCGAAACTTTGAATTTAAATATGAAGTTGTTTATTTTTGGATATGTGGTAGATAAGATAACCTATTTGAAAACCTATATTAAAAAGATTAGAGAGAAATAATACAAATAAAGTGTACCGTAATGTGTAATGGCTAACGTCGAAAGTCGCTTGCCTGTTTTCGGTTTCACGGCCCCCTTGCTCACTGGACCAACCGGCGGCCGTCCGTCAGATCAAATACAGTAGGTTTTTGTACGTTGTTTTATAGATTACCTATAGTTTCATAATATATTTTTGGTCCTTTTTTAATATTTCGAATATTATTGTTTCAACGACTATTTATTTGAATGAAACACATTTCGCAGAAACACTGTTCATTCAACAACAATTAATAATTGATTGAAGTAACGGACGGGACGATTCACCGACTATTTATTTATCTGTGGTCAATATTTGTTGCCAACTTAAGAAAGTTGGGTTCCCTGGTTATCTGGCAGAATATTGATGCTCCGAAATTTATTTGAAACAAATTTTAAAATATTGTCAATTTTCATAAAAAGTCAATAGGTATGTTGTGCTATAAGAATTAGTGATAGAAACGAATCGCTGCAAAACCGACTCCACGTAGTCTTCTCTGCCCTACCCCTGGCCTAGAGTGTAATATAAGCCCGATTCTGCAAGCGTTCTCCAACAGTCGTTTCTCCTTTTCACTGTGTTAGGGTTAATAGGGCATCAAAAAAAAGGTCGTATTTAGGATTTAAATATCATTATTTATTATCCTTTATTAAGCTGTATACGAACTAAAGAAAAATATCAGGAATCTCTCAAGTGGATGCAGAGAGCTGGAATTGTTCTCACACATAATATTTACAAGTTAGCAAGAGAGAAAAATATTGGCGCGTTAGTTCAGTTTTGTTAATACAAACACGCCCCCTCAAAAATAAATCCCTTTTAACCTTTTTATAAATCATCAAATCTTTATACAATAATAAAGTCACACACCTTTTTATCTGGGGAAACAATTATCATGGTCTAACATTCATTCGCAGGATTAGGGGAAAACCCAGAAAAACCCTAATCAGACCAATCTATAATCTTATTAATTTCACTTATATTGATATAAGTCTAATCTTGACATCTCAACTTATTTAACTAAGCTCTTATAATTAACATATCCTTATTGCTACATGTTGCATGCTCGCTTGCATGCTGCATGCTTGCTGCATGCTTGGTATATACTTGTTTGTATGTTTCTTGCAGGGAGTTAAAACCAATAATTTCACAACGCTTTACGCCATAATTATACATTTTTTACTGTTTAACACAAAATGTGTACACGTACCTACACACGTGTGTACGTGGGTACGTACCCAACGTGTAAAGACATTGACACTGTAACTACCCAGCACTTTAGAAATCCACGATTCGATATTTTAGTAAAAGATATAGAAGTTTTCGATGTTTTGAACATTGATATTTTACCAGTAGGTATTAATACCTACAAAATTTTTTTTGACGTTCATATTTGTACCCTAAGAAAAATATAATAAAATAAAAAAGACCTAATGTTTTTTTTTGCTGCAAATGTATTGTTACAGTAATTGCGCGGCGTTGTAATTTTATATGCATTTGACAAAATTCATGCAGAGATATAATTTGAAACGTTTAGAAACTGTCGTCTGTCACTCGATAAAATGTTTTTCTTCGTAATAAGTTTTGTAATAACTAAACATTATGAGAATAAAGAATATTTTCTAAAGGATAACGAAACATTAAATTTGATTTGTAACAAAAATCAATGACTTAATTTTTTTCAAAGTAGGTCGGTATTAGACCTATTTATATATGTATTAGGCTTTTGTTACTTGTGTGTGATGGAATTCCAAGAACAGGGTAAGTATTTTGTGTGAATATTAGATATGTATTATGTGCGCTTTATGTGGATGCTATGCCAACCTATTTTTCTCAGTATTTTTTCTGTTACTGTAATTTTATCAAGATATGCAAAATTTTGGCTCCAACTGGCCCTCTCCTGCTTTAGTTTATACTAGTGGTACATCTATCTTTTTAATGAGGAACATCATTCTAGCTGCCCCAATAAGCCCGTGCGACCGCAATATGTCTGCTACGACGCGTCATAGCAATTGCTAAAACTTGATATACCTACTAAAATAAAATGTTCCTTTTCAAGGAGGCATTTATTTGTGCTGTGGTGTTCGCAAAAACCGTCAGTTCGTAAATAATATGTTTTATTGTACAAGTTATTTTAATTAGTCTCTTAAGGAT
Organism: Mamestra brassicae; assembly: GCA_905163435.1. Classification (NCBI taxonomy): domain Eukaryota; kingdom Metazoa; phylum Arthropoda; class Insecta; order Lepidoptera; family Noctuidae; genus Mamestra; species Mamestra brassicae. Next base: position 17,519,533 of record LR990997.1, on the reverse strand, counting down.
GCCGAAAATGTAGATATTGTTTACAAAATTTCAATTAGCACGTTCCATTTTAGTACAGTACCAGCGCGTCCCGTAGAACTAACTGAGTAAATATTCGCTATCGAAATGGTATGATGTGTCATCTGACACGCAGCATACGGCTCAGGAACGTATTAGTGCTTTCCAAACGCCAAAGTTTCCAAAGTTTCCCGAGCCATATGTGGTTCAGCGGACAGGAAACGTGTTAAAAGTGGTACTTAGCAGTCCCATCATTTCCTCTCATCTCAGTCCACGGTTGGTCAAAACATAGTAATAATATATATACCTACTCTTTGCAGTTAACGCAACCAGCGTTCATGGTTTATTTAATTTGGGTCTATTACAGGGCTGCCAACTTGTGGGGAATACCCCAAATTGCGGCCTAGTAATCGTCCAAAAATAGAAACTGTAGTAGCACCTCTAATGACAACAAGGAACTGGGCGGATTGTCAAGTTTAACCTATCGAGCAAAATGCTTGTTACAAAACAAATATTAAAAAGTGGGAAAAAAGTAAGGAAGCTTCAAAAATATATATGAAAGATAAAACAAAATACTATAATATATAATATAATATAATTAAAACTGTTTTTTTCTTAGAAAAATAATGAGAGGAATCAGTGGACTTTTTGTCCCCATTTCGGGGAATTTTATAAATTGGCATTGGCAACGCTACTGTTAGTGTCAGTGTTTATCTGATGTTTTGTCTGGTATTATCAAACTGATGGCAATGTGACGGTTGCCTGATTTGGCCTGATTGTTGCCTGATTGTTTTGGATTACAATTTTGTTCGTCAGAGAACATCTATAATAACATTTTGAAAAATATATAAATGGCCTCCACAATACTGGTCCAAAAACTTGTGTCTGTAAAGTTAAGTAAGGGAGATTTCGAGAAAATACGATGGCTTAGAGCAAATAACACTGAAAAAAAGTTTAAAGCAGTCACGTAGGTTGAAAAATAACAATATTTTATTGATTTTTATTTTGTGAGATCAGTTTTCCGTTGATGGTTTTAATAAAAAGTATAAATTTATGTTTAGCCTATTATTTTGTTGCTGCTCTTACAAAAATTGGAGTCATTAATTTATTTAACAGACGTAAAATAATACTTATTGAATAGTTAGATTAGTAAGACACGAATCTTAGTTTATACAACGGGAATTAGGAAAAAGGCCCGCTCTTCTAAAACAAGAAAGGTCTCCAAGTTTATTGAAATCTGGTTCACTTACGAATTTTTAAATGTGTCATCAAAAGTTAAAAATTTTGAAATATTGTACTATTCATCTAAAAAAAAATTATATCTTTCAGCTCGCTAAGAAAGGTACTGGAAAATCAAGAGAGTAAAAAAACTTGTAGGCTGTGCCTTAAACCCGGATATAAGAAGATATTTGACAATTGTGACTTTGATATTGTTGCTGGAATCAAACAAATATTGCAAATACAGGTAGACACATTTTTAAGTTTAAATAGATTTGTTTATTTATTAATTAAAAAGTAACAACTTAAATATCAATAAACTATTTATAGTAGGTAACCTTAACTCCATACATATGATTAAATATAGAAACAAAAATAAACTTAGGTGTCAAAGTAATCCTCCAACCTAATTGCTGTCATCCGGGAAGGTGCCCTAAACACTGGCAGCATTGCCATGTTAAATGGCAATGGCACTGGCTAAAACTAACACTTCAAAATAAATAAATAAAGAGATTCTATTTTATGGAAAGAAAAGCTGTCATTGGCCCATCAGCATAATGTTATGTAGCTGGGACTCTTTCAGGTAACTGAAAAGATATCATTGGCCCATTAGCATAATGTTATATTTCTGGTGACTCTTTCAGGTAACTGAAAAACTGTCATTGGCCCATTAGCATAATGTTATATTTCTGGCGACTCTTTCAGATAACTGAAAAACTGTCATTGGCCCATTAGCATAATGTTATATTTCTGGTGACTCTTTCAGGTAACTGAAAAACTGTCATTGGCCCATTAGCATAATGTTATATTTCTGGAAACTCTTTCAGGCAACTGAAAAACTGTCATTGGCCCAGTAGCATAATGTTATATTTCTGGCGACTCTTTCAGATAACTGAAAAACTGTCATTGGCCCATTAGCATAATGTTATATTTCTGGCGACTCTTTCAGATAACTGAAAAACTGTCATTGGCCCATTAGCATAATGTTATATTTCTGGTGACTCTTTCAGGTAACTGAAAAACTGTCATTGGCCCATTAGCATAATGTTATATTTCTGGAAACTCTTTCAGGCAACTGAAAAACTGTCATTGGCCCAGTAGCATAATGTTATATTTCTGGCGACTCTTTCAGATAACTGAAAAACTGTCATTGGCCCATTAGCATAATGTTATATTTCTGGCGACTCTTTCAGATAACTGAAAAACTGTCATTGGCCCATTAGTATAATGTTATATTTCGTGCGACTCTTTCAGATAACTGAAAAACTGTCATTGGCCCATTAGCATAATGTTATATTTCTGGAAACTCTTTCAGGCAACTGAAAAACTGTCATTGGCCCAGTAGCATAATGTTATATTTCTGGCGACTCTTTCAGATAACTGAAAAACTGTCATTGGCCCATTAGCATAATGTTATATTTCTGGCGACTCTTTCAGATAACTGAAAAACTGTCATTGGCCCATTAGTATAATGTTATATTTCGTGCGACTCTTTCAGATAACTGAAAAATTGTCACTGGCCCATTAGCATAATGTTATATTTCTGGCGACTCTTTCAGATAACTGAAAAACTGTCATTGGCCCATTAGCATAATGTTATATTTCTGGCGACTCTTTCAGATAACTGAAAAACTGTCATTGGCCCATTAGGATAATGTTATATTTCTGGCGACTCTTTCAGGTAACTGAAAATGATGGCAAACCGCAGTACATATGCAGATCATGTGAAGAAGTTCTGAGAAATGCTGAGCTGCTGAGGCAAACTGCAGAGGTCACACAATGGAGGTTGCAGCAGGAACTTGATATGGGTATGTATTTGGTACCTATGTATTAGGAATGCTACGCTTGATGAAGGTGTTGTAAGAATCTGATTCCAGTCATGTGCTCGCACACTTACAGTCACTTTTGCAACCTTATAGAAAGAAGCCCAAACACAAACATATAGCGTCAAAATATAATGTTGGCAAAACAAGCTAAATTATATAAAACTTATTTTCATGTACATATTATATAATAATATTATCTTGGGACAATTCACACACGGTCATCTGATCCCAAACTAGGCAGAGCCTGTGCTATGGCAACCAGACAACTGATAAACATACTTATATATTTCTAAATACATACATATTATAGACAAATTACACCCAGACACAGAACAAATGATCATGCTCATCACACAAAGATTTGTCCTGGGTGGGAATCGAAACCACAACCTCCGGTTTAGCAGTCAGGGTCTCTAACAACTTGACCAACAGGCCAGTCCATATTAAATCTATCCACCAAGGCTGTTCTCAAATAATTTGGGGTCAGCTACCAGCTGCATCTGTTCCGTTTATATTTTTCGTTTTCTGTTTATCCATGTGAGATCAACAGATCGGGACCTGAACTGCCTATCTGGTCTGGTCTAAGTATCCAGGTCCCACATTATAGGTTGATTCAAACTTAATGACTCCTGTAAGCTCTCTTTGTGCTCTGCAGTACCCCATGCCTCAACCCAGCTGTCACGTGATCACAAAGTGAGCTGTCATTCCAACAAGATTATATGGATTGGCATCTCACCTCATGATCACTTCACCCAAGCCTTCACTTCAACGAGTTTACAGAATCAACCGGCTGGACAATAACTCTCCTCACTTGCATAAATGTCAAAAGTCAAAACGTTTATTTCAATTAGGCCATTAAACGGCACTTTTGAACGTCATCGTTTACAGTTCAGTAAAAATAATAGAATTACATTAATAAAGTGACTCTACTGTCCATTCGGAAAGGTAGATTCTTATGGAGAAGAACGGACAAGAATCTCCATAGTTACTCTTTTCAAATAATGATTTACAAAATTTGGTATACCCAAATTAATTTAATATTATGTGAGGACGATGCACCCAGAGTATGATACTTTTAAGAACAAAGTATCACCAGCAGAGGTAAACTTATTCATTTTCTAAAGAAATTTAGGTAAATGGTACTCACATATTTACAAACATTGGAACCATTAATTAAACAGTGTGTGAGTCAACAGAAAAATAGAAACACAAAAAAAGGAACAGTCTATCTATAAAGTTAATACATAAATCAACCAGTTGGATTTTGTCTACACCCTTGATTGTCCTATGGAGCAGGACCAGCATATTTCCAAGCATTCTTATCCTGTTGATGTAATGAAATGTTAAAATAAGGTTAATTTTAGAACCACGTAACTAAATGATATTAAAAATCATTTCAGTGACTTGTATGGCATCGGACTGTGAATCAAAAGAGAGTAGTCATCATGGAAGTTACTTTGTGAAGCGAGGCGCAATGGTTACGAGGGAATGGGCTTGCGGCAAATGTCGACAGACTTTTTATAGCCAGGTACCCTTTCTAACTCTTTTTTTAAATATAAGGGGCCTCTGGCACCCGTTGATGCATGCGGCCGATGTGACCCGCCCAATCCCTTTTACATTTCCACGCAATGTTTGCCAGAGGATGGACGGCCTGGCCGAGGCTGGCCCAAAAGGCGGTGGCGAGATGACCTGGACGCACACCACGAAGGCTGGTTCGAAGTGGCGCAGGAAAAGTTTCTGGAAAGATTTGGGGGAGGCGTTTACCCAGCAGAGGGTCACAGGCTGATATACAACATGTGCCTTTTGATATCCCATAACTTAACCTTTTGGACGCCAGAGCATAATCGCATCGGCGTGCCCCCGACGCCAAGCGTCAATTCGCCGTACTTTTTGTCACATATTTGTTACATTTGGCATACAGGGCACGCGCTTGCTTGTCATGTATACGTGACAATGGCGTTCAAAAGGTGAAAGTCATTCTATGATTAAAAATATGTAGTTCGTTATAGTCACCTTACCTAGTACCTTATTTGATAAAATATAAGTTAATTCTTAGCCTAAAAATGAAGCGTCGTTTTTCAAGTGGGTCAAGGTGCTTCACATGGACAGTCGCTAGTCGCAGTTTGAATTATTTTGTATGAAAAATTAAAAACAAATAAATATGTTGATTTGAAAAATATTTAATATGCTTTTAGATTCTTTTAGGTGGTCTCTCTAATACCCTAGAAAAACGATTGGCCTTTCGTAGGTCAACCTAGGAGGTTGTCGTTTGCTTAACCGGACTTCCATGTGGCGGTCTTCATATGAAGTCTACTTTACAGTAAAGTAGACTATTCACACTCAGTGACAGAGTAAAGTCTTTACTCTATCACTTGAGTGTGAATAGGCTGTTTTATATTCCGGAATAATGTCCTAACCTAGTAATATTCATATGGAGACGTTAATACTTACATGAATAAATGAAAACCCTGGCAATACACAGCATTATCCAGTACATAGACACACCTATCCTTTCTGCCGTCCTGCTCGTGTCTGGTTGGCATCCAGGCGTCCCCCGCTAGTCCAGCGTGCTATCAAAATCAAGTCATTTATTCAAATTATGCTGAGTTTCAGCATTTTTTGAACGTCAAAGTTCTACATAAAACAGTCCACCAAAATACTTTTATTTTTGAACTACGCCCTAAATGCTTTGAAATAAAGACGTTGTTAGCGCCTAACCTATGATGTCAATTTTCAGCTTTGATTTATATTCCAATGCTTTCAGGAGGAGTTCACAGTGCATGAAAGCTTGCCGTCGTGTCGCAGCAATACCAAGTTCTTTGTATGTGAGACATGTGGACTTGAACTGAAGTCTATAACTAGGTTGAAGAGACATAGGTATGCAGAACCTCTTCCCTTCCGTACTATGCTTGAGCTAAACTTGGCGTGTGTCTCAATATTCAGTGTATTTTAGGCAAGAGTGGAAGACATAAGGCACGTCAGAATTAATTTAATATTGTGCAAAAGCGAAATAAGAGACTAACTTTTGTATAGAAACTACGCTTAAAAACCAGCGTCAGCCAGCATCATTCTGTCTGACATATTGCTGAAACAGACCTTTTTGGTGCAGCCGTGAACCGCACACTTATACCACTTTTTCTTTTTATCTACCACGCATGTATCATGTAGGTATGTGCTAAATATATTATTTATAAATTATAAGATAACTGTTAAGTTTTAATCGAGTTGATTTATTGTAATGATTTTTTCAAATGTAACTTACCCATCTAAAATACTCAATTTAAGGCTCATACACACTGGAGAGCTCCACTACCCTTGCACTCACTGCCCTTACCGAGCGCGCACGAAGTACGCCCTGCTGGTCCACGAGCGTGCACACAGTGGCGTGCGGCCGCTGACCTGTCCACACTGCCCGGCCACCTTCCTCAACTCTTCGAACCTCGCGTCACACAAACGGAGACACCTGCCGCCAGCTTACCACTGCCAGATGTGTGATAAGGGCTTTAGATTCAAGGAGGTAAGGATTTTTAGCTATATTTATAAAAAAAGTTTTATGTTGTTCCACATGTCGTAAACCTACAAAAAACACCTTATTGCTAAGTGATAAAGGTGCTATATCAATTTGTAATGTTTACATATAATGTTCAGGTGACCTTCGTCCCTCACCTCCGATCCAAGCCAATCGGGCTGGTTTCTATACTAACTATCTCACAGAGGGTACCTGGGTTTCCGAAGTACTTAGCCCTATAATCAGCAACTACCGGGCAGCTTAGAAGTAGATGTTCTGCTGTCTCGTCCTCCTCCATGCAGGCTCTGCAGAGTGGGCTGTCAGTGACTCCTATGACATAGAGGTGTTCAAGACCCATGGCCAGTTGTGACTGTACGCAACTGTTGTTTAGACAGTATTAGGGCTGTTTTCGTAAAACAGCCATCAATAAAGGGAAGTGCCTCTTTGGCCTGCCTACACTCACTGTGGTCAACCCACAGCTTGTGATGTTTGTCTCTGGTGTATTTCCTTACCAGGTTGCGTGGATACCCGAAGGGGAGTGGATGGGTTCAGGTCCTATCATCGCTGCCATACTCGAGCACCTTCTGGCGAGTTCGTCCCTGAACATTCTATATTATTATATTGTAGGAACAAGAGCTAATAATTCTAAACAATATATCTTTTATTACTACTGTTGACCTTAGGCCAATCCTTGTTTGCTGACTAAAATCTGTAATAAATTAACATAAACAAAAAAAATTCTTTTCACAGGCGCTGCAGAATCATTTAGCAACACAACACAGCACTGCCAAACCCCATATTTGTAATTTATGTGGGAAATCATTTTCAACAAGGTAAGTGTGTGATGGATGACTTTTCTATTTATCACTGCCCACCCTAACGTGGAAAACACAGATAGAGAATGCCTAATGGCCGGTTTCAATAATATGTTATTATATATATGTTATATCTCATCATCATATCAACCGAAAGACATCCACTGCTGGACATAGGCCTCCCCCAAGTGTTGCTACAACAACCGGTCCTGTGTGTCTCGCATCCATTGGCTATCCGCGACCCTCTCCAGGTCGTTGGTCCACCTTGTGGGAGGCCTTCCTACGCTACTTCTTCTGGTACGCAAACTTTTCGGCCCCATTGACCATCTGTTCTGCGAGCACTGTGCCCTGCCCACTGCCACTTCAGTTTGGCAATCCTGCCACTTCAGTCTGGCATTGACATTGTTAAAGATAGATATGTTATTGAGACATTAAGTCCGCCATTGTGCCGTTTTCATGAAGTTTTATGTTTGTTACTAAAAAATCATTTAACTAAGTTCTCCCTTTACAGAAAGATGATATGCAGACATGAGCGTAGAGTTCACAATCGACCGAGACTGCGATCAGGAATAGTGCCCACATACTTACGACAACAACAAGAACAGTTAACATAGGCATTCTTCATTATCAAATTGACACTCCACTGGCTGGGAGGAACTGGTCTGTCCAATGTCACACCGTGGACAACAACCTTGGCTACACCTATACAGCTGCTTCAAGACAACCTACAGTGGTGGCTCCACCTCATGTTCTCCTCTCAAGAATGGACATGTTCGATTGTAATACCTGAGTGTAATGTGGAGCATGATCACACTATATATCACAAAATTGTTGGATTAAATACCTAACTCGACCAAGTAAACAACATGATCATATATTTAAACTATATTTAAGACAATGAAAATATTGATTTGTATATGAAAAGAAGTGTCACTTCAGTGACAACGACAACTAAATTTATAGCAATTAGAGAAATAATTATGATGTTTACATTCAATATAGTATAAAATATTTAATGTTTTAAAATAAAATGAGTAAATATTCAATATTGAACCCACAACTTGTTTTCTTTTCCAAAATTAAGTTTCAGCATTAAAATTAACTTTCAACTCAACAGGCATTGCACTGTTTATCAACTATATTTAGTAAACTACACTGAACTACAAAAGCTAACCTCATGATGCAAAATGTCAAAGTTTCAGCACTGGATGTGAAATTAAACAAAAACAAAATAGTTTTTTTGGATTTTATTATTAACTTAGTCCTAAGTCACATCACTTCTTGGCGGCCGCGCCTACCTTCGATTTCTTGGTACCACGCACCTTCTTCATCCTGTTCTTGCGTTCCTTGCGCTGCTTGCGTGTGGGCCTCTTCTTCTCGTATAGCCCGTGGCGGGCCAGTCTGTGCTTAGGCTCGAACTTCTTGGCCAAGTCCAGCGTGTCGTAGATCAGGGCGAAGCCGGTCGACTTGCCACCACCGAAGTTGGTCTTGAAGCCGAACACGAACACAACATCAGGTGTCACCTTGTACATCTTCGCCAACTTCTCACGGATCTCAGTTTTGCTGACAGTCGGCTTGCCTGGGTGGAGGACATCGCAGACCATCTGCTTGCGCGCCAACAATCTACAAAAATATCAAAAACGTTGTCACACATAACCTGTCATGGCGAGGCAACCACTTTTCACAACGATTTTAACTCGCACCACTTCGAAACCGTAGGAATTCCACATTTACCTGTTGGTCATGAATTTGCGCGTGCGAATAGTTGCTGTTCCTTCAGTCATTTTGAATTATTTTAGAGAATTCGTCGTAAACGACGCACGTGTCTCCAACACTCAGAGAAAAAGAACGGCGCGCCAATGTTGCCTGTGTTAAAAGAGAAATTTCCTACTAACAAAAATTACGAAGAATTAAAAAAATGACAGCGTAAAAAAAAATGTTATTGGGCACAAAGCTTTCATGAAACTCAATAAAAGCAATTATACTCAACATTTGTATAATTTACAAATAATTATATTTTTTTCGAGTTCATTCTTAGAACGAAACGAAGATTTATTAGGTTGGTAACATTTTAGAAAATAACGCGTTCATCAAGACTTAACTTAGCTGCGTTCAAAATTGGAAGCCTTAGTAAAGATTGATTTTTAGCGTTTTAGGTCATACTATGTTTATAAAATATATATAGATGTTTATAACATCATTTAAATGCACCATAAAATCATGGTGTACTTTTGCCGTTTCGTATGGTCGTTGACATCGGTGTTTACCATCGTGTATTTATTATTTCCATGGCTTTAGGTAGTAAACCTTGACCTTTGTTTGATGGTTGTTTGGCAAACTACTAGTTGTTTTCTTTTCACTAATGAAATTCTGAAATGAACTAAAGCGCTTCATGACACAACCAGCAGTTATAATTTATTTATTTATTTTTAGATCCGAAGTATGAAGTTAAAAAAGTAGTTACAAAAAATAACTAGAATTTGCCTTGTTCTAGGTATTTATCAAATTATGCAGCAATTTTAAATGATTACATACCATTATACCTTCTGATAGGTATCCTATTCAATGCTTATCTTACTTTTTCGAAAGAGGATTGAAGATTTCAAAATACATAAAAATAGCACGTTCTCGAGGGAATTCGTGGAAAAGATAAAGTCAAAGATAGAAAGAAGACAAACGAGGTCAGTAGGTACCCTAATGGATGTTAGCTACGACGAGTCACATACGAAAAACACAGAAAGAGAATTAAAATACCGGCCAAGTGCGAACCGGACTCGCGCACGAAGGGTTCTTTACCATTTTCTATAAAAACGGCAAAAAGAAAACGGACCTAACCGAATCTACCTTTGACCAACTATCAAATAAGCTTACCGACAGTAGCTGAAACTTCATGTTTGAAAGGTTAACAAAGTGATTGCCTTTCAAACATCGTCGTCGTCGGTAGCTAATTTGGCAGTTGGTTAAAGGTAGATAGGTAGGTACGTTATTGAGACCGGCCGTAAGTGTGCTATAGTAGGCGCCAGATAAATGTGGAATAAAGTATATTGACCTTTCCCTAATAACTGCTCATAGGTACCTGAACAATTAAATATGAATCGTTTTTCATTATTAGACAATGTTAAGGATCACGAGAGATGATGATTCGAGACAGCTTTGTGTCATTAATTCCGTTTTTCAAATTAAAAATGTCAATAATTGTAGGTGGGTCAATGACCGTTATTCCACGATTATCTGGCGCCTACTATAGGGATTTTCTTTTGCGCCACTTGTTATTTCCAGCTAACACTACGAAGTGGTGACGTACGGGCGTTTTGGGGAATAAAACGCCCGCCAGTCACCACTTTGTATAAATTTGTAACCAATTTGTATAAATTACTTTTGACGTTAGTGCAGCATGTTCGCAGCTTTGTAAGAAATCTTTGCGCCTGATGGTTTTTCAATAGCATTCACAATGTTGTGTTTTTTATTGCTAAACTCACTTTACTTTCAAATTTCTTCAAGCAACTTAAATTGCTAAAAAAAACACTCACTTGAAAAATAAATTTGACCATCGCAATGGTTTTGAAAATATTAATCAAGTCTATACAGTTTTGCTTGCTAAAATGTACACACATGATAACCAATCATTTTCTTTTCTATCAACCAATAACAACAAGGGTTCATTTTAAAAATAAAGAATACGCGGGTGGCCTTCTGTCTGTGTTTACGTCATTAGGTTTAGAAAATATATATGTCCTATCAAGTGGAACTTTTCCATCGGCTCCCCATTATAACAACGTTTGATGCTTATGTTGACAGACCATTAAGTAAATCACCCTCGAGGGATCTGTCTTCTTTTGCGTCAAAGGTTTTGCGTCAAAGCCTCTATTGTTACATGGGTATGGCGCAAAGAATAAAATAATAGATGTTTGTTTCGTGTTAAAAATAGCAGAGCCTATTAAAGTTTAGGAGTTTATGTTAGCGTAAGCGTATTTGCCGAATGTTTTCTAACAGGCGCTTTTACTTAGACTTATGCTAGGCTGTTGACATAGGTCAGTTATGCGAGCTAGTAGTCAAGCAATTGTAGAATGAATGTGTTAAATCTAACACTCGATCAATGAAGGTTTACTTTCAATAAAGTGTAAAGTGACATTAAGTCATGCCAATAAAGTTTTTTTTGTACATCATCGTGAATTGACGTAAAAAACAAATTGAGTTCCGAAATAATAATATTTTTTTAATGTTAATTTAAAATCATAGACTTCTTCTAGGCTTTCCTGTAATCTATAGGTAAATACCTATTCATCTGTTTTTTTATTTTTTAGGCTCAGTAGTTTCGGAGATAAGGGGAGGAGGGAATGGTCAATTTTCTTTAATAACTTCGGAACGGAATATTTTATAATTATGAAACAAATACTTTTGGGGCCATGAGCCCTTTCATTTGAAAGGTCAGACGGTTAGTGGGAAAACATTTTTATTTTAATCTTCAAGTTTGCCCCCCCAAAAAGTACCACTATTTTTAAAATGTAGATAGGTATTCATTTTTGTTTGGGTCACAGAATATTATATGCATACCAAATTTCAACTGAATCAGTCCTGTGTGATCCAATAAGGGTTCCGTTTTTCCATACAGAGGTTCGGAACCCTAAAAAAAATGCACGTGGGAGCCACGTGCATTTTTTATCCTATCCCAATTTGTTTGCGATCATGGCACCATGACTTTTACTTCTCATGTTTTCTCTATCCATAATACTTCGGATCCTGTTACAAATTGCTATAATTTCTTTCTATCCATGTGCAAGGTCAAAGTTTATGAAATGCATTGGGAAAGCTCCATGCTTTTGATTAGGTATGTAGGTAGGTAGGTGGTCCGTGGTTCCGCTGTTCCGAAAAACGACTTTTCTATGACGCAGTAAACTTATAAATAACTAATAACCATAGAACCATGTTAAATTTTTAGAACAACATTCTACCTTCTTGCACATTAACGCAATATATTTCTACATGACGTCACGGCCACGTAACGAGGCTTCAGCCAGACGTGTCTAGTTTACGCAGACCCCCGACCTACTAAACAGAATCCCTTACTCACTGTACGATAGTAGGCGTGGGGAGGGGCGGAGGAGGTCAGGGCTCCTGGTGGTGTCTATGGAGGCGCCACCCTGGGCCACCCCATATCGATCGTCGTCTCATGCCAGTCGTATATAGACCGGGGATACCGTTATGAGTGCTCGTCTTTCCTACAATTATTTTCCTTGAAGGTTTATGCAGGTTAGTGAAGACTGTAGTGTTTTTTTTTAAATCTGACTCTGTGGCGTGCTAACTGGATTTAAATTTTAAATAAGGAAGGAGATCGTAGAATGTTGTTGTCAGCTGATGTTTCCCGCGCCTGTGAAAATTGTTATTTTTGTTTTCACTAAAATTCGTTTAAATGCTACCTACATGAATAGTTAAATCACAGTGAACATATCAATTTAGTTGTATTTTCTTGTTTATGTTTACTGTTTTGATATAGATATGATCGTTTGCATTTAGATGTGATTTTTTTGCTTGTCTATTGAGATACCTACACATTTTCCTGGTTGCCTTTGGATTTTTCTCAAGCCCGTACCGGATTACCTTTATGACAGGAAAAACAGGAATGAAAAGTCATTGATTACATCTCTTTCTGTAGTATTCTGCCAACCATAGATTCCCTCTCATGTGGCTCTTAGTTTCAAGCTCATAGTTACCTACTTAACGTACCGGTATAAAAAGATCAGCTCAGCTTGGTATGAAGCAATGAGGAAGCTGGAGGAATGTTGATCGCCACTGTTAGTTGCTATCTTGTTGCCTAACTAAACGAATATTATTGTTAATGAATTGTTTGTTCGTAAAAGGTCTATAAGTTCCGATCCAATTATAAATAAACCGGCCAAGTGCATGTCGGACCACGCACAGTGTAGGGTTCCGTAGTTTTCGTCTCCTAAACCAGGCCAGAAAAATAGTAAAATGTACTTTAATTTAAAAATTACATTAAAAAGTTACAAATGCATTTTCTATGGAATTATTAGGTATTTTATTTTTACTTAGTTTCTTAGTCGTTAAGCTTAGGTAGCATTGATAGTTCTCTTTTATTGATTATAATTATAAATGCTACTACCATGATTTTATTCACGTCTCCAAAAACAACCGTTTACTTTGTTTTGGTACTTTATAGCTTAATTATTCGCAAACGGATCCTTGAATGGAAAAATGGTTTTAGCACACCCTCAATATTTTTAAATTACCTATCCTACGACACTACACACCATGGGATAGATTTTTTTACAAGATCTTATTTTACCACTTTGTCAACGTGAATAATATATATACATATATATACCCAATAAAAAATTCCAACTTTCTAATGCGTAAGCGTTAGCGTCTCTGAGCTAAACCGCGGACAGACGGACGGACATGGCAAAAGGTTTCCTTGTTGACTACGGATCCCTAAAAACCTTCTACTGATACAAAGCTACACCGTCGCTGAAAACTTATCTAATCAGAGGATACTTTTTAATTGGAAAAATGCGAGGTTACCTACAGAAAAAACTAGCAAATGATAACTTTTTTGTTAGGTACATGTCGTTAACCTATTAAAATGGCGCCAAAACGATAAAATAGGTACCTACTACACTATTGAAATTATACGCAAAATTTATATTTTTGCTCTAAAAGGTCATGTGCTATCGTTGTGTTGATACCTCTGAGTTTTTTGTACAGGTTATCAATGTTATCATGTAAGGAAGTTCGATTTGCAATTTTCATAAATTGGTAGTAGCAAGTCAATAGGTAAATGTAGGTACTTCCTTGAATGTAAGGATAAAATGATCCGGTTGGGCAAATGCTTTTCCTATTTGATTGATCGTGATCGATCAGCCTACCCTGAGCTGCCGGTCTATTCTATCATAATGTAGGTATCACCGTGTTAGCTGGAGTGAGCATGAAGTGAACTGGATAATTTTATTTTCAGTCCAACCGGATGCAACTGTTTAACATGGAGCGACTGCCTATCTGATTTCTACAGCCCCGAGGCACGGAGGAATCTTGGCATGTTATTATAGTCACCCATCCACGGACCGACCGTGGCAAGCGTTGCTTAACCTTGAACATCGACCAGTTCAAACATCTTTACTAACTTTTACATAACATATCCGTCTTCTATTGTGTAGCTAAAGTTGGTATCTCATATTCCGCAGTGACCTCCGCGGGAGGTAAACAAACCTCACCCCCCATTCACTTAAATAGATTAGGTTTAGATAGTCGCTGCCTCTGTAATATATTATAATGATGTCACATTACAGCGTAATATATTCAATGAAAAAACATAATGAATGGGCTTCCAGACGGGCAACATTTTGAATCTACTACGAAGATTAGCCTTCTAGATTTCTTCATCATCATCATCTACAGCCCGACTTCGCTCACTGCTGAGCATAGGACTCTCTTTCTTGTGCCAATCCCCACGTTCCTTATCCAGGTTCTACCCACTATGGCAACAATGTCGTCTGCCCATCTCGTTTCTAGCTTTAGCTCTTCAAAAATGTTCTTCTTCGTCGTTCCCGCTGGGGATCGCGATCACATAATATGTGTAGATATTATGTCACGTTTCCAAGCTTCTTTTTCTTTACTAAAATATGTGGTTTTCTAAATAGGAGTATGAGTTTCATCTGCTAAGTACAACTTGCACTAGCACTTTCAATAACCTATGTTTTCTTAATTCGCAGATGTAAGTAACCCAACCGCGAGGTTCGCGTCTAACAAGTTGCCTTGTTGTGGCGCAACATAGCGCCACTCCCCGTCAACACGCGTGCATGGACGACGTCACTGAGCTGACGATCCTTCCCTGGTTCTTAATGGTGGCGGGTCAAAATAAGCCAAACACGTTGAAACTCAACAGTGCAGCCCGGCAGGCCAGTCGATACTCAGCCCGGGACCCGAGGTTAAGAACCTAAATAAACCCAATAATAAACTATCAACTGCCAGTATTTTTTCCAAGGTATTATTTGTAGTACAAAATTAAAAATGGAACAAGATTGGGAACCAGTTATTTTGAGATCTACCAGGACTCCGAGAAGTCGAGAGTTGATTAGAGAAAGCGCTGTAAGGGAATCCTTACTTTCTGAATCCACTTCAGGAATATGCAAAGGTGAGGGAGATGATACTTCTAGTGTTGGTTCGGCTTCGTTCTCAAGCCCTGATCTCGAATTTAGCACTCGAGAACGGCTACCAACAATACAGATGAAGAAAAATCTTACCAACCTCAATGAAGAAGTTACAGCTTTGCTGAACAAGCCGAAAGGGAATCGTGTTAAGATAACAGAGAATCCTGCAGACCGTGACATTGATATTAAGAAATACGTTGATGAAAAAGTTGCTAAAGATAAAGTTAAAATCCCCGACGGTGGCTGGGGATGGGTTGTTGTGCTATCTTCTTTCGTAATATCCATGATAGCAGATGGAATCAGTTTTTCTTTTGGCTTACTCTACATTGAGTTTTTGGAAGAATTTGAAGCTAGTAAATCAACCACTGCCTGGATTGGCAGTCTGTTCATAGCTGTTCCTCTACTCTCGGGACCAGTAATGAGTGCTTTAGTAGACCGATATGGTTGTCGAAGCATGACAATACTTGGCGGCATTATCTCCACGTTGGGATTCGTCCTGGCTTCGATTTCCACAACTCTGGAAATGATGATGATAACATTTGGAGTTATTGCTGGTTTGGGTCTCGGGCTTGTCTATGTCACCGCTGTTGTGTCCATTGCCTACTGGTTTGAAAAGAAAAGGAATTTGGCTGTCGGGTTGGGAGCCTGTGGCACTGGCGTCGGAACATTCATTTACGCACCCATGACACAGTATTTCATTGAGGAATACGGCTGGAGAGGTACAATTCTCTTGCTGTCAGGAACACTTTTGAATCTGTGTGTGTGTGGATGCGTAATGAGAGACCCTGAATGGTGGACACTGGAACAGAAAAGGCAAAGGAACAGCAGAGACGAGGGAAAACTTAAGAAAGAAGACGATAAGTCCAGAAATTCCAGTTCAGCTTCTATTTCTAATCCTTATGTCTTTGATTTTGATGCTCCAACGAGAGGCAAGAGTATGGGTGGGTTGATTAAAAGAGGAGTCTCTCCTGAGAAAGTGATTAGCCAAGAGGCAGAGAGTATTAGGCGTCACCAAGACATTATGAGGCTTAAAAAGAATAAACGTGAGAAGCTGAAGTCCCAATCTGTAGAAAACCTGCCTACTTATCTCACTTACAGTGAAAAGGTATGTATTTCGTATGTCGTAAGTAAGACTTTAGTAAGTTACCAGCATCATTTTTCCATTTGTGACACACATTTGTGTGATGGGTTTGACATAACATCATTAAATTATTGTTTTCTTTTTCCAGATATCCATGGGAACTTTAGATACCCTGGTAAAGAAGGCGAGCAAAGAGTGTGGGATTGAAATTAAATATCCAGCATTCGCTATAAACCGAACCAAGAAGTCATTGCCAAAGGAACCAAGCAACGAATCAAATGACCCCCCCATGGTTAAATACTTAAAAAATCCCATACAGAGAACTAATTCAGAAAAATATGAGAACACGGACAAAACTTCAGATAAATATGAATTAAAGAATCCACAGAAAAGAGTTATGAAAAAGGCTAAGTCAGAAACTAGGGATGACAAGGAACTGATGAAGCAAGACAGCAAAGAAAACAGGAAAGACTGGCTGAAGAAACAGTTGTCAGTGAACCACCATTACTTGAAAGACTTGAAGATGCCTTTGAATTCGATAAGCCATAGGAATGCAATGTTGAATATAAAGAGATACAGGCTGAAAGCGTCCTCATGTCCGGATATATTTAAGAATTCTATGATCACTATTGATGAGAAGGAAGAGGTAAGAAATGATGTCAATTTATTTAATTAGTTAAGTGTATTCTTGAAAGTAATGGGGAAACAAACGAAGAAAATGGGTTGCGCCGACGCCAAGTTAAATGGTACAAGGGCAGGAAGATGAAATGATTTTAGAATTTGTCTTTGGCTTTAAGATTGTCCATGCCAATAAACTATGGACATAAAGCTAACGGCGGCAAGCGCTTTCCATTTCCAAGGTCATTATTTTAAGATCTCAATCCCATTTCAATTTGGATCACTAACACATTAAAACTACTTCTTTCAGAAATGGTACGACGACTGCGTCAGCTGCCTCGCTGACATGTTCAACGTCAACCTCTTCAAGCGGATGACCTTCAACCTTCTGTGCTTGGGCACCATTCTTCTGTTTGTCTGGTTCATCGTGCCTTACTTCTACCTCGCTGAACACATGCTAAACGAGGGCTATAGTGAAGACGAGGGTGCTGGTATGCTGAGCTTGATCGGGATTACGAACACTATTGGCATGGTAGGTATTACCCAGAAGCGGAATTGTTCAAAAGAGTTACTGCGGCTCTGGAACGCACAGTGCATTTGAAAGAACACGGGTGAGTTTTAGTCAGAAAGAGTCTGACACTCCCTCCCACTTCGCCCAGAGCGAGAGGAGACATTTGATGATCTCCCGTAAAAAAGGTGTTACCCAGTTCGGACGTTCACGGACGGTTACTAAAAGATGGATCAAATTTATTACCATCCGCTGCCAAGTCTTATGTTGGCAGTTGAGATAAATACTGATAAAAAAGAACAAAAACCAATCACGCTAATAAATCAATTATTTCAAGTATTTCTATTAAAATTCCAAGATTCTGCCAAAAGTTTCTGATTCATGTAAAATAATATGATGTGTCTAATTCATTGGCATGCCGCCTAATTCGTCTGTCGTAGAGGCTTGTGTCCCAATAAAGTCCCTGATTTGGATAGTTGCCAGCACTCTGGATAAAATTTCCAAAGTATCTTTTCAGTCAGTCGAATTCTTCTTACTACGTCTTACATTGGTTATGAAGGCTCTATAATATTGCTCATGGATATCAGTAAAGTTGATATCATTTGTCTCTAAGCATGTTTCAACATGGCATGGGATGATGGGTCCAATGATGAAATGAACGCCATGCAAGTAGTCGAGTTACAAAGTTAGTCTTTTAACAGAGAGATATCTGATGATCACAGTTTATTCTTAGGAAGTAAGGATATAACGACACAATCAGGACGTAAGTAATTTCTTCTGTAGACTGTTCAAATTCAAGGCTTGGAGAACCCTGACTAAGCCTTTTGGCAGACCGTTTTGGCAGTCCCAGACATTTATAATAGTCGTCATCCTTTTTAATGTTCATGTTTGCCTTACCACGAATCACGAGACCGAACTCGGTCTGGTTTCACTCCAAGGTCCACAAACCCCGAGGTGATTTGACATTACTGCGGCCCAAAATAGATAGCTATCCCGTTTCCAAATGTTTGGAGACGCCGCCTGTGCCAAATTCTGTTGGATGCGGATTCTAAATGTATTTCATTATTTGTGTAAAATTGTGGAGCCCACGTTATTTTAGTTCAATGTTTGCCGACAAAAGATTTCAAGGATTTAACGAGGTTCTTGAGCAGGACAGGTCAAGGTGATACAAAAACCCATGTTTCTTCAGTTTTCGTCTATTGATCTTTCATGACTTTACCTTTCTGTACTCATACATTTATTTCTTTTCTTCCAGGTTGGTCTAGGTTGGATAGGTGACTTCCCTCAAGTTTCCATCGGAGGCCTTTACGCCGTATGTTTGGTCCTCTGTGGTGCCTCCGTAGCTGCCATTCCACCAGCTGCGGCCACCAACTACTGGATTCTAGCCTCTGCTGCTGCGGCTTTTGGATTGTTTTTCGCAGCATCGTACACTTTCACACCCAGTTTGCTGGTGAAGCTGGTGTCTTTGGATGACTTTACTTCAGCGTATGGATTAGTGTTGCTCGCTCAGGGGATTGGACATCTCATTGGGCCACCGCTATCAGGTAAGAAAATTTCAAAGTAAATTCTAAAGTCTGCAACCAACCAAACTCAACACTGGCTTATACCGATTGAGAGCTAGTCCAAGGCCTTAGTCCAGCAGTGGACGTCTTTCAACTGAATGACGACGATGATCAATTTATGAGAGACAACATACATCATGCAATAATCAACATTCGCCTGAAAATTACAAGAGAATATTGTAAATTACTATTCTTTCTCATCCGTATTTTTAGCCCTGAGTTCTCAAGATTGGGCAAAGTGTTATCTGCATAAAAAAATGTTTCAGTATCAGCATGAAACAAAGAAAAATATTTTATTCTGCTCAAACAAAAAGTACATTACTAAATTATAAATGGGTACAAATTTAAGAAATAGTGCACGGCTGATGGCTATAAATAGTATTAAATAGTTTTACTTCTAAGCAGGGTTGCTGGGTCATTGATACACAACCTGTTTTTTGTTACTTTGTATTAAGTAGGTACACGATTGGACATTTAACCCGTTCGGAGTCCAAATAAGTAATTCCTAAATTCATGGTTTTCGATTTTAAAGTTCGATTCCATCCTGTATATTTTTTTTATTAGATACATGTGGCAACTGGCAAATTCTGTACTGTAAATTCTACCTTCTAATGCTATGTTCTTTATTCCAGGTTTCATATTCGACGTGACCTTTTCCTGGGAGCTGTCGTTTTACCTGGCTGGGGGCTGGATCGTCGTGGCTGGCTTGCTGATCTCCCTCATCCAGCCAGGACCTACCAGCTGAGGCGCGAGGCCGCTGATGAGATAAGCATGGCTTAGTGAAAACGAATGATGCCTCAACATTGAATGTACCTCTGTAGTCAGGCAGGGAATGGCTTTGTTCAGAAGACTGACACCACTGATTATATATGGCATATATCGTAAAGACAGTTGTGATAAATATTCGGATGATTTTAGTTACTATCCGGTGTGTTTCAAGTCGAAGGTTATGTTTTAGATAGATTGAGCTCAGTTGGTCGCAAGAGCCGGGCCCTTGGTGGCCATTTTAATTGCAGTGTCAGATCATTAGGTCCTTAAAAGTGCAGGTGTATGGGCACTTGGAGCTCTCCAGCCGGTCGATTCTGTAAACATGTCGAAGTGAAGGCTAGGGTGAAGTGATCACGAGGTGAGCTGTCAATCCATATAATCAAGATGTCCCGTGATCTCGGAGTGAGCTGTCATTCTATCACAACAATGCGTTTCCCTGAATTAACGTGTAGGTACAATCAAGAAAAGAGAAGAAGTTTATCAACGTTATACCACCTAGGAATTTGACTACTGCGCACAAACACAACATCACAATATAGATAGTATTCACCTGAAGCAGTAGGCTCATTTAATTTTCTTCAGCACCTGTTTAAAACATCCGAAACCTAAAAAAATGTGCGAAAAGTTGGCCAATGATGACCATGTAACGCAAGTCGTACTTTTCAACTCAGCTGAGCTGTGGGCCATTTATTGGCTAACAGATATTTTTCAAACCACCTGATTGGTTAAGGCAGCAGGCTTCAGAGATGGCCAGGTACTAATGTAGACGTAAAAAAAATTGCCTAGTCTAAGAGTAAGTGCTACGTTAAATACTCGTATAATCACCGAAATGGCACAGATTTTATCTTATTAATGGTTCCCATAATATTGTAAGAATATAAAGTTAGTATTTTAAGAGTATTTACTCCTCTAGTTATGTATGTAAACATACGAGTATAATTTCATTTATAAAGTAATTGATCTTCCTAGACGCAGTTGTTTTATTTTTTTAGAAATTAATAACTGAGTATGAAATTTTAGGGCCGTACCTCCTGTGTTGCGAATTACACTTTTATTCAACACACATAATTGTATTTATTTAGATTTTGGCTAGTATATTTTTTAAATTGTATTTAAAAAAACGCGACCATGTTTTTTTTTCCTTTACAAAAACGCGTTAAATTTGTTTATATTACAGTCCATCAATCTATTTAACAACATTGTGTCGCCTTATTTTTTGTAGACGTTTAAAATCTTTTCAATGTGTTCGTCAGTTGAAGGCGCGACTGTCAATTGGGCCATTTATTTTAATTAAACACCAATTTAAAGCAATTAAGAAAATCCGAATCGTGATGTCGAACGCGTGTTTAAACATCGAGTCATCTTCTTATATTGAGATCGTTTTCTTTTTAGATCCTTTGATTTAGTTATTAAAATCAATCACTTATCTTCCAACGGCCCGTTTCAATAACTTATCTACCTTTGACCAACTTTCAAATTACTACCAACAGTAGCTGAAACGTCATTTTTGCTTTTGTAACATGACGTTTCAGCTACTGTTACTAGCTAATTTAACAGTTGATTAAAGATAGATACGTGGTGAGACCGACCGTAAGTTAGCACGTATCTACCTGCCTTTTGGTTTTGGTCAAACAATTAAATTGCAACAGTTACCATATAAAAAGCTGGCACTACACGAGGCGTATTTGTCAAAATATTCTTGTATTGCACAGGAGACGCGGTTATTTTGACAAATACGCACAGTGATGAGTAACATTACACTTAGAAATAAATGGTTATATTTTGTATTATAAGTAGTTTAAGAAAATGTGATGCCAATTGTTTATGTTATTGTTGCTTCCATTGGAGAGTATTCATTAATTATGTATTTAGAATTTAAGATTACAAGTCAAAATTGAGCACATTTGATCACTAATTGGAAGTAGTATCACTTGGATTACTTTCCTATTCATTTAATTATTATTGCTGATATTTTATTTATTTTGTGCTTTAAATTTCACACGTGAAATAGCGTGATTATGTACCCAACAATTTCTTCTACTTCACTATAAAATAAAGTGATATTCCTTGGATTTGTGCCATTAACTATAAAAAAATATTAAAATAATTCCATTTTACCGTATTTTGACCAATATCTACACAATATGATATTAATATTTAATCTTTATAGACCTTAATTTTGCCAACATTTTCGATGCAATAATTTTATTACTATGAGCCTGTGAATTCGGACGCTAGCTCTGGGTCTTAGAGCATAGAATAATTGACTTAAATGTAGAAAATGCACAATATAGGTAGTGTCAAGTAACCGTTTCTAGTTTAAAAATATACTATTTCTTGTAACACATTTATATGCACAACATTTTAGAAAGACATGATTAATATTGAATATTAATGTCTGCCTAATATGTGTATTTACTTAATTAAAGTATTTAAGTAATTAATAAGATCTTACTATTGGACTTTATGTATGATATGAAATTACGAGTTTTGAACATGTTAATTATTATTATTACATTGTATAATTATGTAATCGAATGTTATTAAAGTTATTTATTGGATTTATTGTTTTTTTTTGTTTTATGAGAATTTTCATGATGATAACGGCTGCTTAAAATAAAGCAAGGAAAATTTAATTAACTGAATATGCAGTAACTGCCATATGTCAGCCTGAATAAGCAAATCATAAAGTATCTTATTTGCAAACCTCACTAATCTACAAAATTAATAGTTGCATACGTCATAAATTTCATAAACGCCGTGACATAATAATGTACACATCATTTAAATAAAGAAACCTGCTAGTCTGATATAACGGATGTAACAGACGACATAGGTAGATATCATACTACTAGCTTTAACTTTTAGCTAGTTATGATATGACATAAATAAAACCGAATTGAGAACCTCCTCCTTGTTTTGAAGCCAGTTAAAAATAGATGAAAATTGACGATATTTTTTAAAAAAAAATACAGAAATAGAAATCAGATGTCTATTTTCTTAAGGATGGGAAATCACCAAATGACTTCTTCCGCTCTGGGTGGAGCGAAAGGGCGTGTCAGACTCTTACAGACTAAAACCCATCCGTGTTCCTTCTAAAGCTCTTTGCGTTCCAGGGCCGCGGTGACTCTTTCGAATAAATTCCGCAACCCTGGCAGGCTCTGGCCCCGTCTTCAATACGTACCCCTTGGTAAGCTTACATGCATTGTAACGACTGCCATAAAACCCGTAACGACTATTAAAGACCTACAAATGACAGCGGGACCAACGAACCTAGACGCCTACTACAAGGGCTGGTTCGAGGTGACCCGGGAGAAGAATACTTGGAAAGATTTGGTGGAGGCCTTAGCTAAGCAGTTGGACATTACAGGATAAATAAAAAACTAAAAAAAAAACTGTATGTCTCTGGACAAAGTGCAATTCTATCAGCAAACGCGAATGTCGATATGCCAAAATATAAGGGAATGGTCACGTGACATTTCCACAGTATTTGTCAATACCATACATTTTTAACTTTTTGGCAATCACCTTCTCCACGCTACCACTGGCATAATAACACTTGTCTAGTCTAGAGCCTCTGGTCAGGGAGGAATGTCGATATTTACCGTTCAGAGAAAAGTGGTAAGTATAACAGAACAAGTTATATATCACAATAATCTACTAAAGACTTAACAAAAAAATCGTCAAATCATTGAGCTCCTTAAAGTTCTAAGTTTGAGCTACACGACAACTGACAAATGCTTGCACTGTCAGGACAGGTCCACTCAAATGTGTGTGGTACTTTCCTCAAAAGACCACTTCAGACATTAACCTACATGGTTCTCATATGATTTGACCAGTACGATTTTATGGACTTTAAAAGAGACTTTGACCTCTGAGTTTGTTTCGGTGTTTCTTCTCAGGGTAGTCAGCTAGGAATCACCGGCCTCATCTAGTTTAAAAATGAACAAAAAAGATTGACGTGTAAAAGTGTTATGTTACCTACTTATAAAATAAATATCATTTAAAAATATAAAGTGCTCCAAAGTTTCCTAACAGCACGAAACCGAATGAAACGTACGTCAAACCACCAAACGGTTCCGAATCAGGTTACAAATAATTCGAAGAAACAGTTGCCTTCGTGTGAATACAAACATACATAATGCATGGCTCGTCCCCTTAATTTTGCAATCTTACACAATGTAACAGTGTTATGAGGTTCTGGGAATGAGGAGCCTGTTTTATGTGCCACCATGAACCACCTTGGCCGCATGGATGAACTAAGGTTTCTTGCATCATTAGAATATAGCAAGACATTGCAAGACACTGCAAGGCACTCCAAGGCAGACCTCTACAATTCTGCCTAGCCTTTTCCCAACCATATTGGGTCAACTTTCAGTCAAACTGGATCCAGCTGAATTTACCAGTATTTGAGTTACACGGTACTTCTTGGCAAGACTGATGTCAGATTTTCAATTAAGGAAGGCCTTCTGCGGGGCTAATTGCACGCACAAATTGTTTTATTGCAGGTATCCAAGTTAACCATTCTATTTATCAAAGAGGTAGGTAGTGTGTACTATGAAGTCTTAAACGATCATGATTTCGCTCTAAGAGAGAGTCGGAGCGATACATAGCGAATAGCACTATCCCTTTTACATCATCGGAATTGGATGGCATTAGCACGTCATAGTAGGTCGTTGTTTTAGTATTTTTGAGTCCTCTGGTGCTGGATGTAAATAGTGAGCGCAATTGGATGCATATATCTATGAGATGGGATTTGTTGGACTGAACATTCCCGGTTCAGTTACGTTGTCTGAACCCAACAGATGACGAATCAATGAGTGGTGAATGAAAACATTTGGATCATTTGGCTCCCTTCAATATGGTTGAGCCGAATGCTGCTGACGCGTGCGTCATTTTCGTGAACGGACGCCGTCAGTTGAGACTGGTCATCTCTCAGCTGCTATGGTTTATTTTAATGATTCGTTATTTGAATTGTTGTTTTTCCTACTCCGGACGCTTTTATCGTGCGTTTTTTTCTATATCGTTCTCACATATATGTATGCTTAATTTCAACAAGAATGATGTAAGTAACCAAAAAACTAAATGATTTCAAAGAGTGTCCGTGGAGTTTCTTACACGTTCTTCTCCATAGAGATCTACGCTTTGGAACGTGCAAATAGCTTCATTTCTTTTGACTGACCAACCTTGACAATTCAAAAGTGCCTGTAAATGGTTTAATTGAAAATAGTAATAATAATAATTTAAGTGTAGTGAATCTATTCGATTGGTTTCTCGCACAAATTTGTATCGAAACGTGATGATCTTATTACGTCGCTATTATCTTAACCTGTCATAAACTAACAAGTGCAATATTATAGGTGTGAAGTTGATAATAACGGGTGTTTAATTAGTGCAATACAATTGTGGGAGCAAACATGAACGGAACGTGACCGTTGGAGCTGTAACTGACACGATACTCACTTTATTATTAAATAGTCAATTAAAATGTAGTGCATTACAGTCGGAGAAGTGCATTGCTTAGTGCCTTAATAAATTAGTCGGTCACCAATTTGCAGGGATTTAGAGGGATTAAGGCTCCACGTAAACGGGCCACCGATTGCAGCCACCGGTGGCTGGCGACTAGCTGTTTACATGATTCTTAACACGTTTTGTATGGAATTGCCACACACGTGTAGCGAGTGGCATCCACTCGCGACTCAGTGCCCACGACACGCCACCGGTAGCGGCCACTCACTACTTAAAGTGCCGACACTGAGCTGTGTCCACTGGCTGGACACTACCATACAAGACAAGGTTTTGATAAACAATTGTAGAAAAATACCTCCGTAGACCGATACCACCGACCACTAGTTAAGTGGCAGCCACCGATCACCTTCGTTTGCGCGGTACCAAAGGACGTGGCGCGCGACAACCACCGGTGGCTGTGGTCGGTTGCCCGGAGTTTGCGCGGAGCGTTGGTGATAGTGACCGTTGACAGGTCGGAGCGGAAGATGAAAACATACAAGTGACATGGGAGAAGGTCAGGAACGCCTTCCTCACCTTCTCCTGATGATGATTGTTATTTCCTAGGACTGATTTTCAATTTCAATCATATAGCAACAAGACTCAGTGTAAATGGATACTCTTTTCTAAGATACAGACAGGTTTCCTGCCTAGTTTAGGAAAGGGAGTCCTATTACCCATTTTATAATTTTGTACTGGTTTCTCTTTAAAGCATTTAAGTAGATAAGACAACTTTGTATACCATGTACAAACTACTTATTGAATAAACTATTATTATTACAATATTATTATTTATTTTCAGAAATAAGATGATAGCCAATTTTGAAATTTCTGTAAGTTGCGAAGCTGCGGTATATTGTCGATGACATTTTTTTGGTTTTCGTACCCAAAGGGTCAAACGGGACCCTATTACTAAGACTTCGCTGTCTGTCCGTCTGTCACCAGGCTGTATCTCATGAACCGTGATAGTTACGCAGTTGAAATTTTCACAGATGATTTATTTCTGTTTTAATAAAAATATTTAATGGGGCTCCCATACAACAATCGTGATTTTTTTGGTCGTTTTTGCTTGATAACGGCAACAGGTAGACGCTTGAAATATTCACAGAATATTTAGTTATATAGTCACTTTAAAAATAAATAATTAAATTAAAATAAAACAAATGTTTAAGGGGGCTCCCATACAACAAACGTGATTTTTTTGTCGTTTTTATAGATAATGGTACGGAACCTTTAGTGAGCGAGTCCGACTCGGACTTGGCCGGTTTTCTTCTATTATGTTCTAGGACTGTTTTTTAATTTTAATCAGATGATCAGAAATAAGATGATAGCCAAGATTGAAATTCCTGAGAGTTGAGAAGCTGCTGTATATTCTCGATGAGATTTCTATTAAGTACGATAGAAATGTCATCGAGAATCTACAGCAGCTATAAGAGAGGTTTACTGTAGAAAGAAACGCAAATTGAAGTTGCTTAACAAGAACGATGCAATGACGCTTATATCAGTGTTATTTTTGGTGAGTGAAACGAGGCCTCTTTTAGTGACATGCAGTGTACGATACGGTAAGGACTACGAATAGGAAACACCGATTCTCAACGGAAAGAGAGGGCTTTTAAGTTTAAATAACGGGTACTTTGTTGACCATTTTTCCAATCTTTGAAAAAGGAATCTAAAAGGAGGTAGAGATTTTAATTTAAAACCTACTTCATTCAACCTTGACGGCATGACAATGTCATTGTCCCGTAATCCCGTCACACTGAAGTTTTAAGAAAAAAAAAACATTATTTGCATATCAACAAAAATTATTACGTAAAATTCCACTGTTATCTATCTGGATTGTTAAAGTTAAATAAGCGTATATCTGTTACTGTGTAAACAATATAATTAACGTAGATGATAGCATTCAAAGTGGGATCGTCGAGGAGAGAGGGCGCATTTTGAGTGCGAAAAGGAATTTTTGGGAGCGATTTTCTAAGTGTTACAAAAATGCGGTGCTGTGGCTAGAGGCGCGGCCGTCCCGCGTCTCACTCGAGCGGCGACCTAAACTAACTGGCCAGATGTATATTGCCTGTCAAGCCGGCCGCACGTGCTTGCCTTATTTACAAAAATACAGTGTGAATTTTTCGCAAAGTGAACAGCTGTTTGTGTGTACTTTGTGTTACAACCCAAAAGGAGGTAAGTACAGCTATTTTATAACTTATATTAATTGAAATAGGTGCTAAATCGCGTGTTTCATTTATGTTTTTGAACGCACTTGCGTCATGGAATTCATGAATGAACGTCTGATGTGTGCGTTTGGACATTTTAGCATAATTCGAATGTTTGAGGATCAATTTCATGCAGTTTATTCAGGAATTGTGTGAATTGATGTCAATTTGTTGTGTGCGCTACTTGTTATCCTTATCGTGGTGTTGTGTTCTTGCACCGTCTTGTACGGGAGCATATTTTGAACTTATTGCTGGGGTCATTGTCCCTTGTCAAGTAAAAATATAAGTCAGTGAGTCAGGGCCTCGATAATCTGTCATTTGATTGTACCGGTGACCGGAATCCAAATTGTAAACATTGTAGGAATATTGTTAGGGTTTATAACATAATTTTATGAAGGTGTATTTCACAATTCAAAGCAAAACCTGTCATTAACTGTATCTTAGTCTATATCTTAATTAAAACCAATGACTTGATAAGCATAATTGCCTTCATTATCATCTTATTTGCTCTCAGCAATGACATGCAAACAGTCTGAGGGAGAAGGATTTAAAAAATTATTTCCTATCTCGCTCTGAAAGTTGCAGTGAACACAGCCGTTTATGGTTTTCAAGAAATCGTTCATAAAATCACTCGGTGACTCATAATATGACTTTGAATCATGAAATATTCCGTGCAATCAATTGTATTTCTCTCGGTGCGATGTTATGGAAAATTAGCAAGAAATCTGAGTGCTACTTTATGTCTCTAAGGTGGTGTTTTTTTAATGTACCGTCAACAATAAAACTAATTGTACTGGAATGATTTTCATTACGGTGCGGTGTCCGCATAATATAAGTAGGTACTAACTAAAATTATAAATGCGAAAGTGAGGTCGTTCCTTTCCGCTTTCAACCCTTAATATAATATAGTTGAACTGATTATAATGTAATTTGGTAGTAGATAGATGGCAGGGAAAATCTAAACTTACCGGGTTTTCCAAAAATACGTGGTCATATTTTAAGGGTGATTTTGGGTAGCTGATATGTAGTCGTAACTATCACGGTTCATGAGATACAGCCTGGTGACAGACGGACAGACGACAGACGGACGGACGGCAGAGTACTAGGGTCCCGTTTAACCATTTGGGTACGGAACCCTAAAAACACTTTTCAAGCAGTCTGATGCAACTGATGACATCAAATCTGTGCTTGAACTTAAGTGTGTGTGGTGTGTGATTTAACTTAGGTACCCACTTAAATGTCACCATCCGTAGAAGACTGCTTGAAAAGTCATTTCTTAATGCGACTGAAGCCGCGGGCAAAACCTAGTCTGTCTATAACTTCTAGACGATTCATGAAATTTTGTCTGTGTAGGAACATTTCTTGGAAAAGTGAATGAATTATCTTCTTAGAATGGATACGCTACCTACTTCGTTAAGTTTGTCTGATCAAAGTCCACAATCAACTATTTATGTTTGGGCAGATATGTGGCAGATAGATTGACAATCATTAATACTCTCTGATCTAGACTCCTAGGAACAGGTTCGATTGCCGCGTCTGGCAGTGGGTTTTTTCGTTTTGAAAATTTTGTATAAGAGTCCGAATTCCAAAATTTTCCCTTGCCCTTTATAAAACGGGCCTAACTAAACATAACTGCACAAAAATCTCCTATTCCATTATTGCTTCGTGCCTAAATAATTCATCTGTGTGACAAAACGTAAAAACCGACTAAGTGCGTATCGGGCCACGCGCAGTGTAGGGTTCCGTAGTTGCACGTTACAATTGCCAAGTACATTTTATAGGTTGGTCGGTTTCCCATTTAAATTCGTTATTATGTTACTACCATTATATTTTCACGTCTTCAAAAAAAAACCGTTCAGAACCGTTTGAGCTGGTTTAGGGGACTAACAAAAATTAGCACTATAAAACTTAATATTTTTGCAAACGGATCCTTTCTCATATTTCTAGTGCTAAGCGTCTCTGAGTTAAACCGCGGACAGACAGACGGACATGGCCAGCTGCGTGACACCAGTCAGCGAAACACGACGCCGACATTTCGTGTGCCATAGTTTCAATTTATTGAAATATGTATTATTTTTTTGTTTATATTGTTTTATGTTCATGTATTTTATTTAATGGTTCCTTGATGCCTGAAATAAAGGATCAAATTAAATTACACGGGTTCCTTATTGACTATGGAACGCTAAAAACGAAAATATTGAACAGTCAAAATTAAAAAGGCTTTGACGTTGCTTTTGTGTTACATTTTTGTACACCCTGCTGGTTAGAAATGTTACAATTCCTATGCACTCCTATCTAGTGTGTCCTTGAAAACATACATGTATATTCTTACCTAAATATACGTCTTCTTGTCTTATTGTCTATAGTAGGCGCCAGATAATCGTGGAATAACGGTCATTGACCCACCTACAATTATTGACATTTTTAATTTGAAAAACGGAATTAATGACACAAAGCTGTCCCGAATCATCATCTCTCGTGATCCTTAACATTGTCTAATAATGAAAAACGATTCATATTTAATTGTTCAGGTACCTATGAACAGTTATTAGGGAAAGGTCAATATACTTTATTCCACATTTATCTGGCGCCTACTATAGTGATCATTCCACACAAGTATTCCCATAAACCCAGCAAAGATGCACAAACGATAAGAGCGGCGGGCCATATACATTCATAAAGTGCTATCACTATAACAATACTAGATTAGATAGCGTTATCAGTATCAGTGATATCGTGAAATCCAGAGATATTGTGTCTGTGTGCAGTTAGATCTTCTGCTCTCCAGGTAGGGTGAACTTTCAGATTGTATGTTCAAGGTTCGAGAGATGCTCTTTATGTGAACCATAGGACATGACGTGTATTTGCTGGCACAAGTTTTGCCTTTTGCAAACATGACGCTTCAGCTTCTTACTCATTATCATCTGCCTAGCCTTTTCCCAACTATACTGGGGTCGGTTTCCAGTCAAACCTGATTCGGCTGAACACCGGTATTTTATGTGGAACTGCTGCCTAACAGACCTCCACAATCCGTTAACTGGGTAACACGGTACTCCTTGGCAAGACTGGAGTCAGATTTACTGGCTTTTGTCTATCCGTAACGACTGCCAAAGATCTACATTACAGCCGGGACCAACGGCTTAGCGTGCTTACCGAGGCACGGAGGAAACTCGGTATGTTAAGATGGTGACCCATCCATAGACCAACCTTAGCAAGTGTTGCTTAACCTTGAAGATTGGCCCATGCGGCTGTTATTCTTTAGCCACGAGCTCCTCATGACGTTTCAGCTACTGTTGGTAGTTAATTTGACAGTTGGTTAAAGGTAGAAACGTTATTGAGACCGGCCGTAGGTCATTCTGAATAGCAATCTGATACCTGGTGTGTTGGCGAATTTCAATGTTCGATCAAGACTATTAAGAACTACTGCCAGCGCCTTCGCTCGCCTGAAAAATGTTTTATTATCCCTACGAAACATATTCCCGGGATGAAAAGTGTCATATGCGCTCACCCAGGACATGGTCGCCGTTAAACCGTGAAGAAGAAACAACTAGACAGACAGACGGATAGACGGACAGAGTTACCCTCGCATTTGTAATATTAGTATGGATTTCACCGAAAATGCAGACTCCGTAAGATTGTAATAAATCTTTATTAGATAGTAGTTTACAATTCCACGCGATATTTTACAATGGCTTGTCTTTAAACGCCAACCAGAAAAGTACCTATTTTACTACCAAACAAATCGAAATGCCTGCCAGAATGTTTCTTGCCAGAATTCCCTTCTAACCTAATCTGTCCGAATCGGGGTGCCCTAAGTCCCGAGCTCGCTTAGCTCGCTCTTGCTTCCAAGTTATCCTAGTAACAGAAGTAACATTGTATTTCAGGGAAACAAGATTTGGTGAGCAATTGAGCATTTATCCATTTTGGTAGTCAAAAAGAATATAAATACAACACGTACAATTATTCTGATGAGTGTATAATTATTTTGGAACTTAAAACGTTGTTCTTTAGGCACCTCGGTATAGAGTGGGTTTATTTTATTTGAAATTAACATATTTTGCTTGGTACGCATTTAAATTGTAGCCTTTTACAATCATACGGCGTTTGCAGTTTTCCAGTGACATGGACACATGGAGACATTCCATTAGATTAGTCATTACTTCATTAGAGAGCATTATCGGTGGATGAGTAATTGAGTATAGATTTGTGTATTGTTCTTCATAAATTGCTCGCCTTTAGTACATTGAACTGTGTGTAGTGTTTATTTTTATCATTTATCTTTTATATTGTCTCGAGTGCTTAACAAATTCGAAATGAGAATCCAACACAAAATTTCTTCACAAACATTCACTGTCTTATATAAATATACTTTAAAAACGACTGCCACATAATATCAAACAACAAGCCCTATTGTTTTATCCCTCGCATCAAAATCCTGCGTATAACTCAAAGAGTACATAACCATCTCTATGGTATAACCTGTCTGCGAAGGACCTCGCTCCCCGAACAAAGGGAACCTTTAGCGCTTCGAGCAACGTTCTCGACTTCTCGAAGCTTCCACAGCTACCTGCACATAAGGTTTGTTCACAGCGACTTGCGCCCGCGTCGTTGTGTGATCGTGTCTACTTTCAAACGTGTTCGATGTTGTGGTGAAGTATGTATGTTATCGATACTTTCAGATGGTTCATTGTTTGTTTTGGATTGCGATTTAGGCCTAGATCTGGGGTGTGATGAGAATATGAATCTTAGAGTGAATGAGAATAAATGTCAGTATTGAGATGAGGTGTCCGCCTCATTGCTATGGAATATGGTTCTGAATATGACAATGTTTAAAAGGTGCATCATGGCAAATATTGCAACAACCTGAGGGCCAATTCTAATAATATTTTCAAGCAACGTTTGCGTTCGTATTGCAGTTGTTTTCTGTACTTAATAATTTAGGGAAATAAGAGGTGTTTTAAAAAATTGCGACTGAAATTCAAATGCGAACGTTGCTTTAAATATAGTAATTTGCATTCAGTGCTTATGTTTAAATAAAAACTCAATCAATTAAATCTGGTTTAGTAAACAACTTGACAAGCGGTATAAATATGTTTTTTTTGCTACCGTTAGTGTTTTATAGTTTTCTTACATACATACGTTGTTGCAAAAGTCAAATTAACGGTGTATTTTCGTATAATATGCTTTTTATATATCTCATGCTATTATGGTTAGTACTGGTTAATTCGGTGGTGAATAGGGGCAGCTGCCGTGTGCCCATTCATTGAAAGGGATAATCATAATAATACCCACTTTACAACGGTTCTTTATTAAGTATTAGGGTTGCTTGACGATGGAAGGATGTCCTTGCTACAGGAGTCTTTATTCAATTTTTTATAAATAACACGTGTATGAGTTTCTTTGATTAATATTTAAAAGTACACGCATATCAACTCGGAAACGGAATCGTCACCGTATCGACTCGAGCCGTGTAGTATTCTTTGTATGAAACTCCCTACTGCAGCGCACACTATTCGGAATCGTAAAGTAATCGCCTCGCCCCGGGGCAACACGGCGATAAAGGCGATATGACCTTAAAACTGAATAGTAACTTGTCATGTAACTTCTTTTGTATATAAATCTTTTGTAAAAAACCCCTATTTAAAGACTCACTTCTGGGGTTGAAATTTAAACTGCAACTTGACCTAAATGCGAATGTGAATTTGGTCCAAAATGCGCAACATTGTTTTTGAGTTGCATGTAGGTATCTTTGTCAAGGATTTAGTTAGTTTATTTGTATTTATCACTAAATGCATCTTGGCAAGATACCAGGGTTTCATGAAGACCTGCAGGTTGACGTCTTGCATTCCCTCGTAGGTACCTTGTCGGGTAATGTTATCCAAAGTCAGACACATTAGCAAATTTTTGGCTCTGGTTATTCGCATTAACTGCTTTCCTTAGTATACCGTAGGAATTGCACCTTTCATCCACCTGGCCTTAAGTTTCAATTTTGCTTGAGTCGAAACAGTCAGTTCTTTTCCTGTATATCTATCAGCAGTCGTTATCCAAGCTTTGCCTCCTTGTCTAACCGCATCACCTTTCAAATTTTAGTACAAACAGGTAATTAATTTAAAGCAGTAAGTTCTTTGATTCAGTATTATATCATTATCTGTTGAGAACTCCGTGTCCACTATTGAACATAGGCCTCGTCTCACACGATTCTCCAATTCGTTCCTCATAATCAGCTTACAGCAGTCCACAGCTGGTCATAGGCTCGTCGGTTCGTCGACGTCTCTCACCCACCTGCTACCAGGCACCTATAGATGGTCTTCGCATTCCCTATTTCTCTGAGGTCCGTATCCCGCAGGGGATGCCCTAGCGAGCGATCATTTAGTATAATTTAGCTAGTTTGTAAGCCCTGGCTGGGGGCCTTAAATTCATTTGAGGCCACCACAGGATAGTCCGGTTAAGCAGTAACCAGCCTTAGTGTGCTGAACTGCGAGTGGTCATCGAGAAAAAAAAAAAGAAACCTATTTCTCTACCAATGTGTGTCTTTATATTTGCTGCTGGTACTATAACGTGCTTATACCATCCAATTCCGATGATGTAAAAGGAATAGTGCTATTTGCTATGTATAGCTCCGTCTCTTTTAAGAGCGGAATCATGATCGTTTTAAGACTTCACAGTAGGTCCCCAGTACCTAATGTTCATATTTTATCTGCCACCGTTACGCATTATGCCAGAACGGCATCAAAGGCATGCATATTCCTTATTGAATTAATTGCCTTGTTGTTTGGGGAAGTTTATTGAGAGAATTAATGTTAATAAACAGCTCATCTTCCTTATTTAAGGTTGAAGATAAAAATCTTTTCAAAGGAAACATCTTTCGCAAAAGGAAATCCCGTGTCATAAGATTGACATGCAGATTGTAGATAATCTACACTTGGTATTTATATAGGAAAAGCCCTCTAGCTAGAAGGTATTTTGTATCTTCTACTAAGAATAAAATATCATTTTATGGTTATGGATGTATGTCACCTAATGTGACAGAATATACATCAAATTTGTATAGTTCCAGTTCCATTTACAGCCAATTCTATGGGTACAATAGCGATATGAGCTAGTGATGACAATGAATTAGGACATACGGTGAGTATTGATTGATTGTTCTCATCGCTGAATATTGGGTCAAACAAATGATTTAACTTCAGTTGTGTTGAGTACATTAAAATTTGTCATCAATAGGTCAAAGAAGAAGGATTGTGTTAAATGTGATGATGCTAAAAACCAAGGTGAGATAGCGGCTAATTGAGACTATAGTGATACATATTATATTATTATGGAAAAAGAATACATGTTGTGCTGATCACAAATAAATTGTAAGAAATAAGAGGACGATGATTATGGATGATATAAATTGTGCTTGTCTTAGACAATCACCCTGGCAAAAGAGAAGTTATCTTCTTAACAGAAGCAATGGTAACAATTTTCTTTTACTACTCATTGGATAGGATCTAGATGGCGGTGACAAAATTTGGAAAAATCACAAACGCAAATAGTAAATCCAGTTGTCACTCCAGCAATACCGACCTGTGCGTCAGCACAGTTGACTGCTACAGTGATGGAATGGTCACATTAACTGCCAATAAGATAAGACTTTAACCAGAAATATTAAATATAAATACGTAGAAGACATCCACTATTAAAATAAAGATGAAAAACCAGACAGACATTTACGTACCAACTCATATGATGTAAATCTTTCTTCCCAGTGGACAGTTCTTTTTATAAATCTGTTTGTATTTTATTGTCTCGTTACTGTAAACTAGTTTCTAGTATTCTGTGTCTATTTCTGGTTCCGAATGACGTCAGTATGTTGTGTAGACGCGGTCGGGGTGGTTTGTTAGTATATTTAGACTTAGCAGGAGGTTACTAGTGTTGGAACTTCGATCATTGCATGTTGTTGCATGGTTGCAGAAAATATTCCTTGAATTATTTGAATGGTCGTACCATTCTTCAGCTTCAGCTTTTGAATGGTAATTATCGTCTAAAGACACTAACCCTTTACTAATACGAAATTTCGACACTTGCCGACCAAAGTAGTATTGCGATTGTGATCTTGAACGTCCAGTATACTGTGCACTTGCTTTGTAAGGAGCAAAAATCACACCACAGAATTGTTTTTCATTTATCATTTCGAATAAACTTGTCGTAAGAATATACACATTATTTGTCTAGTAATCTCGTAGTCCAGCTTCAGCGACAGTTCACGAGAGTCTTTGATATCTAATTTGTATTTGATGGTGTGTTTGTATTCTGAAGTGTTTGCTCTAAGTAGGCCAGGGATCTTGTCTGTAGTAAATCTATATTAGGCTTTTTGTGTTGACGTAAGATTACAGCAACACGCGCCGGATTTGTTTGTCTGTTGTTTCAATAAAAGAGCGCCAGCTGAAGTCTTTATTTTATTAGTAGTAAAACTTGTTGTTTGATTTTCGACTTTATTGACATGAGAACTTCATATTCTGGGCGAGCGTGAGTTGCTTTTGAAACATTCTTTATTAACTTCTTCTTGCTGGATACATTCTTATGGTTCTTATTGTTCCAACAAATCGTTATGGGCTCCGGGCATCTTCGCTCTTCGATTATCTATCACCCATTCACGTAACCAATCGGCAAGTTCTGCTTAAACTTGAAGATCGACCCTCGTTGCTATTATTTATTTAGTCAAGAGCTCCTCAAAACTGATATAATAGGCACATGACAAATGCTAATTTGAAATAATATGACAAAATGAAATGTCTTTGTCTCACTTGTTAGCAGCAGCCAAACGGCTTCAGATTTCAGGAAATGGTGATGTTTGCTAGATCCTATTACTGATGAGATGACTAGGATTATTATTAATTTATTACAGTCTGGTATTGTGTGCCAAAGTAGGTATAGAAGAGTATTGTTTATCAGCAGAGGCATACGAATTACGTGCAAATTGTGCAATGAGTCTATGTATAAAATAGGCACGTGGATAAACGGCGTATCAAACTTTTCCATATCTCCACCACACAGGCAGTAGGTCAACTTATTTTAATGGTTTATTTTAAAAATAAAATACGAGTTTTGATAAAAGCTTGTTTTATTATAATTTGTAGTGATCACATTTTGATGTGTGCAATAAAGTATATAATAAATAAATAATCACGATATCTAAGACTTTAAACGAAATAAATTAATTTGAATAGATATTTTAAATTCAATAAACTGTAAACTATACTTATTCAATTTATTGACATTTTCGTTGACGTTTAGTTCCAAGTGCAAAAATAGGTTAACGCGAGGATACGGGCGCGGGGGTCGCGAAACCGCCGCAAATATCGAGTCGGACCGCGCGATCGAATTGCGTGTGAAACCAAACTTCTATATTCTAACGGCATTGGGCAAGAAAATAGGAATAGTTAAAAATAATACAACAGTGAAAAAAAAAAGATTAATATTCCATGATTTTGTCACAAAAATTATAGGTTTAAAATATTGACAACATTTTTCTTACTTATTATGAAATATTATGAAATGGGAAGACCGCAGCTGGCGTCGCGCGACGAGGCAAAACGCTTAGTCCTGACCGTAGAAGTTGTCCGATGGTAGAAATGAGATGGTAGAATCAAGTCATGCAATTCCCGCACACTCTCCAAAATGCATCTTGTTTAATACCGAAAAGCTAGCTACCCTACGCCTGTGCTCAGATTTTGTAGATTGGACTTAACGAAATCTGGATCACCAATTAGCATCTTCGCACGTCTTTCCATCGAGTCTAATACTGTTATGTGGCATTTTGCTGCACCAGCCCATATGTGACTGCAGTACTCCACACACGATCGGACACATCAGACCTGTGCTGTATTGTAAAGCATAAGTAAATACTTACTTTATATATTCATAAATACAGTACATACTTACTTTATATACCGTTAATTCTTTAAAAATCCTCGAAATTTAGTTGTGTGCTTTGTCCCAGTTGCGAATCATTAGGGTCAATGTTTTCGTAATCTTGGATGGATATGCTTCTAATGGGCATACCACGTGCTTTTCGGCTGTCTATGATTTCGGGAAGCAAGCATTTCATATAAAATTTGGTCAATTTTGGTTTCATTTTGGTTTCCCAAAATACGTCATCTTTTTCTATGTATTTGGTATAAATATTTTCATTCTCACCTGCCCATATAGCCAAAAGACATTTTTGTCGTTCGGAAACATGTAGCTGGCCTTGTATCTGGTAGTACCAGTTAGAGTTTTTATTTACCGTAGTAGTTTTAGTGTTTTTATTATATTTTAAAATTTGTATTTTATTTTCTTGTATACAATTAGAAAGTCCTTTTTTGTGTGCTGTGATTGGACACTTGACTTCGACTACTGTATCTTCCCCAATTAAGCCATCAGGCGTTGCCCCTATAAAAGGATAATCTTTGTCTATAAATAAACCGCAGGGCTCAACGATAATATTTTCTTGCTGCTGCAACTGCTGCAAAGCTTGTTGCTCATGCTCAACTCCATGTGCAATAGATATGACGTGGGCCAATTTTTTTTTGTACAATAGATTTTTAACGAGGGGTGCTGTATCTGATGCAACTTTTCTTTTGCATATTGGCCCAAAGTGGGAAGCAGTTATTAATTTTTTTCTTATTTCTAGCCACTCGCTGCTGTCTCTTTGTAATATGGTCGATCTTTCTACCTTATGTCTGTCAGACGTAAGTATTTTCAGATTTTTTAGAAATTCTTCTTTTGATGTGTCATATTCTTTTTGCGACATATCAGGCGATGAACAGGCTGGACCATAGTCGTGTTGCTCTTTATTTGCATCTTTTAAAATTCTTCGTTTCTGTACTGGGTGTTCCTTGTTTAATTTTCGTTTTTTCGCACGTCTTTTCTCAATTTCTTCAGCTTTACCTCCAGAAGCGTTATTTGTTAGAGCTTTTTGTATTGTTGAAATTGCAGATTTTGTGTTAAACGAAACAACGGCTGCTGCGCATCTTCCTTGGTAGCCCCCCTTTAAAGCAAAATTTATTCTTTTTCCGCCTGTAACTTTTGCTATTACGCTGTTGAAGCATTCTACAGTATTTGTGTTCACGTCTTCAATCAAACTACGTGATTTTGAAGCCACGTTAGACACAATAGCATTTATTCTGAAGATAAATGTAGAATTTTCAATCTTTTGAAGTTCGCTGCCACTGTTTTTTTCTTTATCACAAAAGTAATTTTGACACATTTGATGATTACCATAGGCGTGAGGTACAGAGTTAATAATATCGTTGTGCAAAACGGATATTGCTACATTTTTAGGACTCTGCGAGGCCTTGTGATGTTTTATAGATTTCACTATTGCCTTTCGCATTGTCATTATTTTTTGATTCGTGAGAGTTTTTCGGTGCGCCAAGATGTACTTAGTTTCTGTAGTGACTGCTCTTAATTTTTTGCAAAAATTGCGCAATATGTGATTGCGGCACTCGAGTTTCTCAACCGTCAAATTTTGGCTTTCGTACGGATTTGCGTTAAGAATTTTAGAGTATGTCGAAGCATCACCATCTCCTACCATTCTGCCATATATAAGGCCATACGTCGCAATTGATGTTTTGAAACCTTCAACGATTATGTCGGCTTCCATTGAACTAGAAGATCCCTGAAAATTCTTGAAACACAAGTGGTCTTGAGGTGCAGTTTTTTTATTTTCGGCTCGGGCACATACGAGGCAATACTTGTTTTTGACACCGAAGTAAAGCACCTCACCCGTATTTCTGCCTATTATGGCCGCTGTGCCTGATGATGCTTTATAGTTCGAACCATATGACCTAGCACACCATGCCCCATCCACATAGACATCTATGACAGCATAGCCGTTTTTGGTCCGGCCATCTGCTAAAGCAATCTCTTTTTCTTTTTTGGCAGCAGCTTCCATTGTGACACTTGCAGTTTCTTCCCATTTCTTATAAACTTTATTTTGTAGTTGATTAAAATATTTTGTAGAAAATATGGGGATATTTATAGCCGAAAATAACTCTTCGATCTGAGAAAACCCTATACCACAGGCTATAACTCCAGTGGTAGCAGCTAAATTAGCATCTGTATGCTCAGTATCTTTGGTGTTTTCGGATGGAATAAAACAAACTTCTTTACACATATTGCACTTAAATTTAAATGTCGAAATAAGTCCATGTCTTCTTTCACCTACTAAGCAAAAGTTGCTTGATTTACAATCAAATAAATCATTGTGGCGTGCTTTTTCTTGAAGTTCTTGTAAAAAAAAATTAATATCAATTATTCGCCGTCCTGATATAGGTTGGAAATGGTTTTCGTTGTTAACCATTTCAGTAACAAATGCGTCTTCACTTCTATCATTTTCTCTGTAACAACATAATATAATATAGAATCTATAAAACTGATGATGAAAAACAATTTTAATAAAAGTGAAATGCACTTTTGAAATTCGGTCCTTATTCTAATTTAGAATAAGAAACCCAATTTATATACAAGTAATGCAAGATAGGGGTTATACAGGTTGCTTACATGTATATTTCTTATGTCAATACTGATAACTTACTGATTAGTTGTAGTATCATCAACTGGTTCTGGCGCAGACAACGATGATATTAGTAGTGGTACATCTTGTAAAGTACCATTATTCGGTGATGTCGATGTCCTAAAATAATAATAATTTATTTAACATTTACGTTTCAAAAAGAAACTGTGTATAACAAATTTTATATTTTTATACAGATCGAAGAGCACAAAGGTACTGTTTCATTTTTAAGTTTTTGTGTGTACATAAATAAATAAATATACGACAGCAAAAAAAAGAAACTTACTTAGTAGCAGAGGATTGCAAATCAACAGGTTCTAGTGTAATATAAGATGAGTGAGTTTTTCTGAAAAAAAAAAACCACTTCATTATAATGCCAAATAGACTAAATCTAATATATTATTGCAGCACTAAGTGCATTGGGTGAGCCAACCCTAGATAGTCGAAAGCCGGCCACCGTATGACATAATTATCAAATGAAAGAGCTTTCTGCGAGTTCAAATACAGAAAATAGTTCTATTTGAACTATAAGAAGTCTATGGTCTTAAAATATCATGGTAAATCTCTCAATATTGTGCGTGCAAACTTATATTGTAGCTGGAATGTATGGAAGTACACGTTTGTCAACTACAATGTTAAGTTTGTTTTTGTGATAAATTCACTTTACTACGGAACCCTTCATTGTGTGTGGTTCAATACGCACTTGGCCGATTTGTTTTTATTATTCGCACGGTTTTCAGTGGTCAGGCCGTTAGACCGGTTTGGAGACAGTAATAAGTACCCAATGTGAACAAATACAAGTTTTTATTTTTTTATTTGATATGAACTAGTGCTTGACTGCGATCCCACCTGATGGTAAGCAGTAAAGCAATCGTTGATGGTGAGGCGCAAGTATAAAATAGGTTTCAGTTTCGTTTGCAGGCAGTCGGTAATTGCCAAAATTTTATACCTACACTGACTATTAATAATGATGAAATGTTAATTTCAACCAACATAGGAAGAGGCACAACAGTGACAAAAAAAAAGGAATAAAAAACATACAATTAAAAAGACCACATAATCTATTGTTCGAAGTGGTTTCTCTGTACTCTAGTATAGTGTGCGTGCGTGATTGAACTTCAAGACTCGTTTGCCGCCATCTCAACTTTTATACCAAGTGTCAAG
This sequence comes from Mamestra brassicae, assembly GCA_905163435.1. Classification (NCBI taxonomy): domain Eukaryota; kingdom Metazoa; phylum Arthropoda; class Insecta; order Lepidoptera; family Noctuidae; genus Mamestra; species Mamestra brassicae. Next base: position 17,478,050 of record LR990997.1, on the reverse strand, counting down.
TGAATGATGTGGTCAGTGTTTTCCAAAGTCAGTCGTTGTCATTATGCCAAATGTGATTAGTCTTGAACTTCAAACACGCGCGCAGTTACGAGTATCTTGCGCGTTTTTAGTAGGTGCTTTCTACTATGTTTTTTGTGGTGAAGATTGCGATTATCAAAAAATAAAGAAAAACTTACTGTTCTTCACTGCTGTTTTTTCCAACAAATAAGCCATTTTTATTTCGAATCATTTTTGAACTGAAACAATAAAATAAAGTTATAGTATTACAAAAGATTAGAGATTAATATATATAAGTGTAAGTAGGTACATAGGCGGCACTAAGGAGACAGAAGAAAAAGCGAATATAACTTTGTAGCCATGTAATATTTTTACAATTTTATATTAGGTACTTATTGCCGCGCCCAGGCAAGGCATTTCACTACCTATTGTAGGGAAATAATAAATTTCGTAAAACTGTAACTGTGGTCAATAGGAATAAATGAATAAAAATTATAACTTACCATATTTCTTTCGCGATTTTTTTTGCTTGCAATCTTGATCTAGTCCTAATTTTATTTCTTTTATTTGCCATTTTCACCAACTCACAAATATAGATTGTATTAATAGTTGTATAAGTACAAATTATTTAAACAATGAGAAATAAACAAAATCTAAACCTGACTGATGAACTATGACCTTTTTAAATAACAATATTATTTACAATTTATGTTATTTCGAATTAATATTATTTACGGAGCAGAAGCGAAGCGCGCGCGCAAAAATTTGACACAGGTCTCACTTCGGTGACGTCCCGCGGGACACTGGCAAGCGACGCGCGGATCGAATATCACTTGAAAAAATCGATAAAAAATGTATAAATGTAATAAAAAAAAACGATCCGGTTCAATCGATTCCAAAATGAATTACCTATAAATTGATATAATTTATAAAGAATAGAGTATTATGGTACTTGTTTAAAATGAAATTTGGCTTGTAAAAAAACTGCAAATCGAAGTTACTTCAGTATTTTTTTCTATCGAGAAAATTGTATTGTATCGTGTATTGAACGGGTCCATAGTATAGAAAAAGAATGTATCTTAATATATAAATTTATTTCGGGTTCTAAATGTTATAATTTTCCTATCAAAAATGAGTTCTAAAACAGTCAAAACCTGGAACACCCAGCCTTAAACAAGCCACATAATATTTCTAATATAAACACATAAATATTATGTAGCGGTAAATATCCTGAATGAGTTACACACAACTGCACAAGTGCACATTCTCCAGACCGCAGTATTTGAAATATTACTAGAAGTATGTTTCCGTAGTGCAATGGCGTAAGCATAGCATAATATCGCGCCTGTTTCCTCCGATGGGGTTCTCAGGGCTTTACACCTCGTATACCACAAGTTTTGAGTCCCATAAAAAAAAACTATTCAGCTTCTCTTGATGAAAAAAAACTAGTGTTTATTTGATGGTCTTTGTTAATCAGTCAACCATTTTTTTTTTTAAGGCTGGGATGTCATCAAATGCCTTCTTCCGCTCTCGGTGGAGCGGAAGGGCGTGTCAGACTCTTACTGACTAAAACCCGTTCCTTCTAAAGCCCTTTGCGTTCCAGGGCCGCGGTGACTCTTTCGAACAAATTCCGCAACCCTGGTAGGCTCTGGCCCTAGCGGGCCCCGTCTTGTATGCTGACATCTCTTTGAGGCGCGCGTGAAACACAACGCACCATCGACCCGGGCCTGGTGGTGATCGGACAGCGCACCTACGGTGAAATCAGCCAATCCTTAAGTCTACAACCTATATATTGTGATTGTTGAAAGGTTTTAGTTTCTACTATGTTGAATCAAAGATTCTGAAATGGAAATTATTCAGACTTTTATTTTTCATTATCCTTCTGGTGCCTCTGTAACTTTAGCAGAGGGTTTGCAAATAACTGCGAATATTTCTTCTAGGACTTTAGGCAAAGTGGCAGTTCTTCTTCTTGTGGCACGATAGGGATTCAGATTAGTTTGACCCAAAACTTTGCCACTATCACGTAGTAGGCATCGTAGTAATTGCAAACCGCCTCGTCGGGCACCTGGTGAGGGTGGGGCCGAATCTGGCGGAGAACCAGTTCGGTTTCCGCACGGGGCGCTCAACGGTGGACGCCATCATGCGCGTGAGAGCCCTCACGACGGGGGATGCTGTGTCCCGGGGCAGGGTCGTCTTGGCGGTGTCTCTTGACATCGCCAATGCCTTTAACTCCCTGCCCTGGAGTTGCATTAGGGAGGCACTCCGGTACCACCGGATGCCGACCTACCTCCGTCGCGTGGTCGAGGCCTATTTGACGGACAGGGCCGTCATCTACCCCGGTCACCGGGGAGAGTGGAACCGGCGCGAGATGTCGTGCGGTGTTCCACAGGGTTCGGTTCTGGGGCCGCTCCTGTGGGACATCGGCTACGACTGGGTGCTGCGTGTTCTGGCACAGGGGGGGTCGCACCAGGCAGCGGCCGAATTAATGACACGCGGGGTCGCGATAGTCGTTGGAAGGATCCGGCAATTGGGTCTCGAGGTGGCCCTGCACAAGTCCGAGGCCATGTGCTTTCATGGTTCTCGGAACAGGCCACCAGCGGGATCCCAAGTAACGGTAGGAGGGGTTCACATCGGCGTCGGGTCGACGATCAGGTATCTGGGGCTCGTTCTCGACAGCCGGTGGAACTTCGAGGAGCACTTCCGACGTTTGGCTCCCAGACTGGAGCGGGCTGGGGCTGCCTTCAAGCGGCTCCTGCCCAATCTAGGGGGTCCAAACGCCTCCTGCCGGAGGCTCTATGCGGGGATCGTGCGGTCCATGGCCCTTTATGGGGCCCCTGTGTGGGCCCTAACGCTGAAGGGGCGACCAGCCCGCCAACTCAACGCGGCCCAAAGGGTCATGGCCATCCGGCTGGCTCGGGGATACCGCACGGTCTCCGGCGAGGCGGCGAGCCTCCTTGCCGGATTACCGCCATGGGATCTGGAAGCGAGAGCCCTCGCGCACGTTTACGCGTGGCGCGTGGAGGCGCTTTGCCGGGGCGAAACTCCGCTGCCACGGCAAATTGCATCGCGTCGGACGGAGCTCCTGCAGGATACTATGGCGGTATGGAGACTGAGACTATCGCGGCCCAGGGCACGCCACAATTGCGGCGGTAAGGCCCCTCTTTGAGGAGTGGCTGGAGAGGCGCCACGGCGTCCTCACCTTCCGCCTGACGCAGGTACTTACCGGACACGGCTGTTTCGGGAGGTACCTGTTTCGGATTAAGCGGGAGGACACGCCCGGGTGTCAGCACTGTGAGGATCGCCCGGAGGACACGGTGGAGCATACGGTGGAGGTCTGCCCTGCTTGGGCGGAGCACCGCCGTGTCCTCGTCGAGGCGATCGGCGGCGGCAACCTCTCGCGTCCGGCCCTGGTTGAATCCATGGTCCGGAGCGAGGAGGCTTGGGAAGCGGTCACCTCCTTCTGCGAAGCAGTAATGCTAGCGAAGGAGGAGGCGGGCCGCGCGAGGGAAAGGCAAGGCCTTCGCCCCAACCGCCGCAACAGGAGAAGACGCCCCGGGCGTCGGGAGTCGCAGGGCGATCCCCGGCCACCGTAGGCGCGGGCCTGCGGACGGCGAGCGTTGGGTGGCTCGCTGTCCGATCACCACCAGGCCCGGGTCGATGGCGCGTTGTGTTTCACGCGCGCCTCAAAGAGATGTCAGCATAAAAGACGGGGTCCGCTAGGGCCAGAGCCTGCCAGGGTTGCGGAATTTGTTCGAAAGAGTCACCGCGGCCCTGGAACGCAAAGGGCTTCAGAAGGAACACGGATGGGTTTTAGTCAGTAAGAGTCTGACACGCCCTTCCGCTCCACCCAGAGCGGAAGAAGTCATTTGATGATTTCCCATCCTTAAAAAAAAAAAAAAAATCACGGCATCGTCGTCGGTAGCAGGCCTCTTTGGCTGCATATTGTGGGTTACAGTCATAGGTGGAATATAGTTTGCGACTCGGCTCCACATCCATACCCTTCTGTTGATCCGCCAAAGGAATGAAAGAGAGATAACGATTGTTAAAAATCCAAATGTAAGAGACGTCAATTGCGGAATTTGTTCGAAAGAGTCACCGCGGCCCTGGAACGCAAAGGGCATTAGGAGGAACACGGATGGTTTCCTAGTTCGATCCAGCCCATCCCTAGCTGTCCTCCCCCCAGCGACGCCCTAAGCCGAAGCCCGTACCCCACAGGGGGTGCCCTTAGCTTGTAGTCGCTTAGTTTGTAAGTTTTTTATAAGCACTGACTGGAGGCTTTAATATTATATTAAGGCCACCACAGGCAAGCCCGGTTAAGTAGTCGACAACCTTATAGGTAGAACTGCGAGACGCCACTCACAAAAAAAAAACGGATGGTTTTAGTCTGTAAGAGTCTGACACTCATTAGGAGTCATTTAATGATTGCCCAATACATTTTTAACTTTTCGACAATCGTTATTGCTGAAGTCAATAGAATATAACTTTATCTAAAAGCTCTTGTCCTTTGCGAGTGGAACGTCTCAGCAGCAATACTTGATCAAGGTGGCATTTACCAGTTCTATTCAGTGTGAATGCTTCGACCATGGACTGAGTCAACTAATTCTAGTAACAAGTATTATTGCCACACTTGTAGGGCTTCGGTTGTCGTACCAAGAACGACTTGAATGTATACTTGTAGAGTGTTCGTAGATGTACCTACAAGTGTATAAATCAGTTCTATGGTATAGAAATGCATCTCAATAGGATTGAAGTCAGCCAGACGGTATGTGAGTGCAGCCGTTTGCAACCCAGTGCCTTTAGAGCTGGTCTCTGTGATGGAAATGGTATACCTACTTTTGAGATGTTACTGGTGCTTACTGCAGATATATAACAATAAGATTAAAAGGCGGTGGGCCGTAGCTTGTTTGTCAACTACACATTTACCTACAGCTAGCGTTGCCAGGCGTCCGGATAAAGCCGGACACAGTCAGGCTTTTTGGTTGTGTGTCCGGCCAAATTAGACACTGTCCGGCCTGTCCGGCTTTTGTTAGGCTTTTTGAATTGGTGCATTTTTTTTTGAATTATTCATGTGTTTATTTCCGCGTGGCCTATCCCACCTTGTATCGCTAGCTAATTTCTATGATTACAATAGTATTAGTACGTCTTCTATTGCAATGATAGAAATGAATATTAAATGATTACAATTTTAAGTAAATCTTAAAAAAATTGTAGTGTTATTCTAAGACTAAAAAATTAAGGGTGTCCAGCCTTTTTATCCAAATGTCCGGCTAAACTGGCTGGTCTGTCGGGCTCTTCGTTTTGAAGACCTGGCAACCGTACCTACAGGCTTATTCAACCAAAATATATCCATTATGGTCAGATTTTGTTTTTTTTTGCCGTTTAATTATGAGTTTAAATATTGATCTGTTCGCAGATTCTAAATTCAACTTGTTTACGTTTAAAAGAAATAAATCAAGAATCTGTTAATCAGGAGGTATTGAAACTAATAATGTGGTAATTTTGTATGAATAATGCTGATAATTTGAGAAGTACGGAACCGGTCATTGTGATCTAGGTACTGGATGAAGATTTTCGTCTAAAATAGTGATCGTAAAATAGAAAGTTCAGTGCCAACAAAAAATTAAACACCTGAAAAACTATGTCTACGGAAATACCTGCCTGAAGATTTTTCCGTACACATGTTTTTTAGGGATCCGTACCCATAGGGTAAAATGGGACCCTATTACTAAGAACACTGTCTGTCTGTCTGTCCGTCTGTCACCAGGCTGTATCTCATGAACCGTGATAGTTAGACAGTTGAAATTTTCACAGATGTAGTATTTCTGTTGCCGCTATAACAACAAATAAAATTAAAAATAAAAGGGGCCCCATACAAGAAACATGTTTTTTTCGGCTTATGGTAGGGGAACCCTTGCACTTGGCTACTTTTTTATTTTATCACTAACGATTATAATTTCACAATTTATTGTGATGTTTAAGTGTGGTGAATATGCCGCCTAACCACGTACTTGGGTACTTACACCGCCAGGAAACCCACATCTCAGCGATAAAAATAATTGGCTCCGTGTTTTTCATAAACACGCTGGGCTCACATCGAAATTCGCGACATGATAACGCAAGCGATGACGTCATTTCTCGAGAAAATAACTTCAAAATAAACCTGTTATTTTTAAATCGAGACAAAGAAAAAAACGGATTTATTCGAGGCCGGTAAACTACAGGCTAAACTGGTATCAAGGTGGACCGATGACCTGGTGAAGGTCGCGGGAATCCGCTGGATACGAGACGCATAGGACCGGTCGAAGTGGCGGTGCTTGCGACCGTGTTCAGCAGACTTCTTTTGGTATTTAACCAAAAGTAGATAACTAATATACTGATGAAATTAGTATTTTGGGTAGACAACAATGCGCCGTCATAATTGGTACTTCTCTTCTCTAAATAAAAAAAAACCAGCCAAGTGCGAGTCGGACTCGCGCACAAAGAGAATAAACGGCATTAATCATGTCTGTTGTATGGGGCCCCCCTAAATGTTAATTTTATTCTGTCTTTTAGTATTTGTTGTTATAGCGGCAACAGAAATACATCATCAGTGAAAATTTCAACTGTCTATCACGATTCATGAGATACAGCCTGGTGACAGACGGGCGGACAGCGGTGTCTTAGTAATAGAGGAGTCCCGTTTTACCCTTTGGGTACGGAACCCTAAAAACTATTGAATCATCTACACTACATCTAAACTGTCCAAAGAGTGAACAAATAGGCATTTTATGTGCACGACAGTTATGGTTGCCAACAGTACTTTAAAATAGAGTATTGTCTCTATCTTTTAATTAAACTGAATGAAATCCTGCCATTTCAGTATACCACTAAAGCAGTTTTGGTCTTTTTGGTCATAATAGCAAACTGGTGATAAAAAGAAATCCGAAAATCCGTGGCTTCATTGGAATTCTCTAATTATATTAAAAACAACAACATTGTAGTTTCGAAATAAGTAATATTGTTATATTACTTATTAAAGGTATTCTTTTTTCTACGACCGTACTCTTCATTTGCCCTTCCTAAAATAAAATAAAAAAAACTTCTAAAAAAAGTTGGCAACCCTAACTACAGTGTATTGTAGACAAAACAATGTCATGACAACAAATTAATTTGATTCACGTACACTGTAGAGCAGATTTACTATGTCATTCGAGTCATGTCGCAGAAAAATATGTCGGACACCGTTTGCACGACTTGCTCATTACAATGAAGGATATAGTTATTTAAAAAGAACATGGTTTATTTTTGACAGTACAATGAGGTTGAAAACAAACTTTTTTTTTTAGTTTCGGATATAGCTAAGTAGATAAACATAAATAGAAAGGGTAGGTAGAAGAAAAGAGTAGGTACAGGATGTAACAGAAATAGCGCAAAACCCTAAAAAATAACTGAAAATATGATGATGCCGAGTCAGACTATAGTAGGCGCCAGATAATCGTGGAATAACGGTCATTGACCCACCTACAATTATTGACATTTTTAATTTGAAAAACGGAATTAATGACACAAAGCTGTCCCGAATCATCATCTCTCGTGATCCTTAACATTGTCTAATAATGAAAAACGATTCATATTTAATTGTTCAGGTACCTATGAACAGTTATTAGGGAAAGGTCAATATACTTTATTCCACATTTATCTGGCGCCTACTATAGATAATTAGTAAGCTACCCTTGCGGCTTTGTGAGTATCTAGTAGGTACTTATTGGATAAAGGCACTTTTAGTGTGAATGAAAGCCTTCAATATGATTATCAAGTTTTTTATCAACGTAATTGAACATGTCATTATAACTTTATCAGTATAATGACGCACGCGGAAGCATAAATAAGAGAAACGGCCTTTAAACGGAAAATGTGTTAATTATGCAACTTACAAAGTAGAATTTTAGAAAAGTAGTCTAAAACAGAACCCTTTTTGGATCACTCGTGGAACTGGTAAGCGAATGTCAGAAGTGGGTTTGTTGCTCCACTTCTTCTTCCCAGCTAAAACACTAGGAAGTGGTGACGGGCGGGCGTTTTGGGGGACTGTCTTTATGTAGAACTTTGACGTTCAAAAAGTGCTGGCACTCAGCCTAATTTGAATAACCAGCCTTATGATTTTTGATGACGATGTTATTTTTTGAGAAACATAATGTCAGACGGTCATTGCGATTCTGTTGGACGTTGCATACGAGAACCTAGGACAAAACTGTCAATAAACGCATAACCAACTGTCAAATCAGCTACTAACAGTAGCTGAAACGTCATGTTTGAAAGGCAAATATGACGTTTCAGCTACCATCGGTACCTAGCTAATTTGACAGTTGGTCAAAGGTAGATATGTTATTGAGGCCGGTCGTTAGTCAATATAGTTTGTTCTTATAAGTAGCATACTCTGGGTGCATCGTCCTCACATAATATTAAATTAATTTTTGTATACCAAATTTTGTAAATCATTATTTGAAAAGAGTAACTATGGAGTTTCTTGTCCGTTCTTCTCCATAAGAATCTACCTTTCCGAATGGACAGTAGAGTCACTTTATTAATGTAATTCTATTATTTTTACTGAACTGTAAACGATGACGTTCAAACGTGCCGTTTAATGGCCTAATTGAAATAAACGTTTTGACTTTGACTTTGACTTTAAATAAGTTCGCGGCATAATTTAAAGGTTGGCATTAGCCACATCGATAAAGTCGATTCCAACTTGTACTACGTAATCTAATAATAAAATTATAATAGCTACTATTTATATGAACGTGATTAAACATACGCACGTGCTGTCCTGCCTTATCTACAAACCATAATGCCTATCTTGCTCTTTGGCTTAAACTGGCACAACATATGGACCCACAATAATCGACCTTAACGTCACCAGGTAGAGTTCAAAGTTCTATTCCACAAACTGTCTGCCACTTTTTTCAACGGTACCGGTATTTATTGTGCTTTTTAATTTGAACTTTGGTGTTGGAGGTTAAGGTTTAATGTCGTATGTTGAGGTGGGACGTTTACTCAGATGTAGTTCAATTCATCAATCTGCTAATTGATATATTGTGGCGATTGAAGACGCGTCTGGTTGTCTATTAGCTAAATTATGTAAATAGGTATTCGAAAAATTTGCACCAATTTCTTATTTTTTAAACGACCTCAAAAAAAGGAGGTTCTAATTTCGATTGTATTTTTTTTTGCTCTTTGCGTTTGTTACCTTCACCTCATAAATCCGTCATTTATGACCCGATTTGAAAAAATCTTTTTTTAACTGAAAGGATATATACTTTTCCCGGTCCCATAGAAATTTCATCAAAATCGTTTCAGTAGTTTGGTTTTTAAATAAAAATAGCTGGAAAAAATATGTCATCCATGTAAACGAAATTGCGTATGTTGCTCTCCTTTGGTGTTGTTAGGTGTGGGGTACCACTAAAAAGTATTAAGAAAAATACAACCGACTTCCAAATAAAAAAACACTACAAAGTATTCTCACAATTTTTAGTATTTTTTAGGGTTCCGTACCTCAACAGGTAAAAAAGGAACCCTTATAAAATCACTCTCTTGTCCGTTTGTCTGTCCGTGTGTCACCACCGATTTTTTTATTTGGAAGTCGGATGTATTTTTTTTAGCAACAAACGTTGTCACTAAGTATTGGTAGTCGTAAGATATTTCTTTTAAGCTAAGGCTGGCACCATAGAAATATTATATCTATGGCTGGCACCTTCCTCAAGAAAATAGGTACTTAGATTTTTTAAAAGACAAAACTTTTATTTTTCTCTTAAGTTATCAGATCAATTAAATAAATAACAGTTTGAAGTCAGTTTTTAAAATTAAGAACTTTTTTATTTCTTATTTTTAATGCACTCAACACAATTACATGTTTTAGAATTAGCTGTTAAGCCACCGACGCGTAACGTTCTAGTGACTGCAAAAACGACTGAACCGATTTAGATGAAACTTGCACTGTTCCCTACGTTAGATATCAAGCTACCCAAAACTGTTCAATGTACCCAATCAACCATGAACCTAATTATACCAAGTCCAACTAGTAGTACAACCAAAAGATTTTTTGCAATTTAACTTATTGTTTTTGAGATATGCGCGGGCATACATTCAAATACATGTTTAAAAGACTAACATAATTTACAAAAACTGTCCAATTCTGACAATAATATATACATACGGGTCGAATTGATAACCTCCTTTTTTGAAGTCAGGTTATAAAAAAACTTAAACGTGTAATTTCGTGTACGTAACTGCAGCTGACTACAGGGTCAATGGCCGCTAGTGGTGTACCTTAGCCAAAAGTTTCGACCTTTTTATTGTAATTCATTTTATTTGAAGCCAGAAAAACTGACACCAGTCTTACCAAGGAGTACCGTGTTACCCAGTTAATAGGTTGTGGAGGTCTGGTAGGCAACCGCTCCATGTAAAATACTGGTATTCAGCTGAATCCGGTTTGACTGGGAGCCGACCCCAATATAATTCGGAAAAGGCTCGGCAGATGATGATTTTATTTGAAGAATAAGTGAAAAGGAAGCGTTTGCCCACGGGTGTGGACATTTAAGCTAAAAAGAAACATCCTGTAGGTATACGTTATGTACCTTACCTAATCCCGAGAAACATGAGATGTTATTCACGGGCAACCCAAACTAGTTCGTCATAAAAACAACCAATATCAAATACAAACAGAAACAAAAAAAAACACTTTCTTTCGACCTCGAGCAAAATTATATGCAAGCGAACAGCTTGAAGGCAAGCGGTCCAACTGGTTGGGGTCGTCGACCCATCTGTGCTGTAATGCACTTAGGGTTGCCTGGAAAGCCAGTGAACAGGCTTCTTCTGGTTAAGCTCGCTCCATCGTCGACTTTGTCTCTGTCATCTATGACCTAGACTAGAGTCAAGAGCAAACTCATCACAAATAAAAAAATAAAAAAAGAGGCGAACGGACCATCCAGGTTAGGCGGACATTTGGGTAAGGCCGGACACCTTAACTTCTTCAAAAATAATATTTCAAAGACTCGTCAACATAGAACTGTCTTAAATATACCAAAAAAATTATTAAATCAGTCTCCTTTATTTGCAACTAGCTATTGCCCGCGACTTTGTACGCGCACGTCCCGTTTTTTTTCCCGTTCCCGTAGGAATTTCAGGAATTTCTCTCTTGGTGCTCCTCTACGGAGTGTAGGGATGCTACATGCCAAATTTCAGCTTTGTACGACCAGTAGTTTCGGCTGTGCGTTGTGTCAGTCACTGACTTAGTCATTCAATAACGGAAGAATTTTTAACCGACTTCAAAAAAAGGAGGAGGTTCAATGTTCGACTGTATGTTTTTTCTTATGTATTGTATATGTCACCGGAATATTGTAGACTCTGTAAGATTGTAGGAAATCTTAATTAAATAATAATTTCTCGACATATTATGAAAAAATCGTTTTGTCTACAATAAATCCCATCTAAATTCAATAGTTTATAATATATCCGTGTGTTATTAAGAATAAATAGTTAACAATTTCACGCGATAATTTACCAATTTTCCGGTGACATACATATTAGGATTGATTCTCAGTGAAAATCAAAGTGGCTGGTATATACAAAAAGCCTAAGAAAAACCGAACTGATCTGGCACGATGTGAATTTGCCGGACATGGACTTTGCCGGACATGCGTATAACAATCCATGGCAGTGGCAGCCCTACATGCAATGCAAACCGACTGGAAAAGTACTGAGGGAGTTAGGGCAGTCCTTGACGCACTCGTGATATTCTGCACACGTTTGGGTACGGGTTATTGCAAGGCTGGGTGTATGCAGTGCCTTTGTTTATTTTCTTGCTTCTTTGCAGAAGTGGTACCTATCAAGGAAAATGGACTCATGCAGTGCTTGCAGAGTACTGCTGGTTTTGTATTAGAGAGACACCAAACCGAAATGAAACAAAAACCTTATATTGCGAACAAACTCCGCAACCCTGGCATGACCTACTCACTTACATACCACACATTTATACCCCCAGGTTGTAAGCCATCAAGAAACACAGACTACGGCAGGGAATTCCAATCCGTAGCTGTACCCACAGTTATAGTAATCCTAAATCTTGTAGTGGGATCTCGAATGTTTTTTTCTTTACTTTACTGCATTCTGCTTAGCGCATAAAGCGTCACTATTATATAATATTTAGTTATTATAGTAATTAATGTTATCACTCTTTTTATCTATCTCATTAGTATATATAGGTATAGGCAGTAAGGAAGGTACTCGTACCAACGGAGATAAATAGACGTAAGTACCTATGTCATGTGCAATAACGTGGTAAAATTATCCTCTTTGTTTGCAGGACCAATCTGGTTGTGTTCCTGAGAGCTGGAACATTAGGTAAGTTGATATTAAACTGAAATGAAATAAAGCCATAAAACAGATTTTGTAAATTCCGCCATAGACAAACTTATAATCGCAAAAGTGCAGGTTTAAAAATGTTCTATACATGTGCATTGTGCGCATAAAACCTTTTGTATGTGTCAAATAGTAACAATACGACATTTTGTCACAGAAAATTTAATATTAAATAATGACTTATAATTGACTGGCCTGTACAGTTGGTCGAGTGGTTAGTGACCCTGACTGCTAAACCGGAGGTCGTGGGTTCGTTTCCCACCCAGGACAAATCTTTGTGTGATGAGCATGATCTTTGTTCTCTGTCTGGGTGTCATTTGTCTATAATATGTATGTATTTAGAAATATATAAGTATGTTTATCAGTTGTCTGGTTGCCATAGCACAGGCTCTGCCTAGTTTGGGATCGGATGACCGTGTGTGAGTTGTCCCAAGATATATTATTATTATATTATAACGACCATAAAATTATTCATAAACGAGGATAAAATCTATAAATATGAATGAGCATGGTAAAAAACGTAAATTTTATTATTGTAATAGAGTTATTATGATACTTTTCCTCTTGGAGATAAACCAAGCTGTCAAGAGTAGGTTATTTACCTACTCTAACTATGTTCTTGGGATAGATAGGTTATACAAGCTGAAATTTTAAGGGTTGTTTTCCCGCAGCGAAATGAGTTTGTCATGGTAATACAATCGGTTTATGAAAAATAAAAATTTAAAATCAAGAAATGACAGAATAACAATTTTGAAATAAACAAAAAAAAATACTACGCGCGAGAGCTTCTTTTGCTCTGAACATTTATGAATCGCTTTTCACTTTGTCGGCCGCCGCTGCAGCGCCGCCGGCGCCGCCGCTCTACCACCTACCTATAGTACCTACGTCACGTCTAGTGAGTTACTATAGCTTCTCACGCTTTCGAGTTTATGAATTTTTTTTAAAATTATTTGAAAAAAAAACATTTTAATTTTTAATGTTTAATTTTATGTTTCGATAGTACTACTGATGGCTAGTTCTGCCACGGGAAAACAACCATTACAATTTCAGCGTGTATGAATACCTACTAAATCGGTGATTTACGAGGTGGATTTCATAAAACAAAACTATAATAGTTAGGTACAGATGGTGCATTTATGAATGGCAATAGCGGTCAATGACCCACTTAAATTTATTTACAAAGGTTCAAGTAATCAAAACACATGGTCTTAAAAAATATTGAAAGGTCTACTTCTATTTTTGACTTCTATTTGCCGCTAAAACCTCACTAAAAGGCACTTGGTATAGAATCCTCACCTTTTCTGACATCGGCACAAGCATATGTTATTATTATGCTGCGGTCAAAAAGATTATAATATACCAGGGAAATAGGAATACGTTAATTTAATAGAGCCGAATTAATTAAGTAGGTTTTAAGTGGAGGTTGCGGAATTTGTTCGAAAGAGTCACCGCGGCCCTGGAACGAAAAGTGCTTTAGAAGGAACACGGATGGGTTTTAGTCAGTAAGAGTCTGACACGCCCTTCCGCTCCACCCAGAGCGGAAGAAGTCATTTGATGATTTCCCTTCTGAAAAAAAAAACGAAAGGTATTTAGTGGAGCCCACTGATCTCTCAAAAGGTGCTCTGAAGCGTCTTCTTCTTCTTTTTCAGGGTTCCGTACCCGAAGGGTAACCAACGGAACCCTTATTACTCCGCTGTCCCTTCGCCTACCTGTCAGCGTGCTGTATCTAAAGAACCGTAATAGATAGATAGTTGAAATTTTCACACAGCGTTTCTCTTGCCGCTATAACAACAAAAAATAATAATTAAATTAATTTAAAAATTGTAAGCGGCTCCCATACACGAAACGTGTTTTTTTCGGATTTCGGTTCGGAAACCTTCGTGTGAGAGTCCGACACGCACTTCGCCGGTTTTCATTTTGTAAAGTTGTAAGTTTGTAACACGTCTCTTGCCAATAGCAACAGGCCTATTTAAATAGTCGCCTATAAATCGAAATGATCAATCATAAAGTGGACAGCAGTTGAAACTGAACAAGCTATCAGATATAAATAAGACGGGCAATTCCTGTCGAATCAAATCAAATCTAAGCATTTGTTTCAAAAAAGATTAATCTAGTTGCAAGAAAATCCATAGAAACTATTTTTAAGAGCGGTCAGGCTCGGATCTAGGGAGGGGCAAACTGGAGACCGTGCCCCGGGTGGCCAGTTTAAGGGGCGCCAAATTTAAATGCTTGAAAAAAAAACTTATTCGTTGTGGGGTACTAACATTTTAAAACCAATGGTTTCCCATGTAACATCTGAAAAAAATTGATGCCAGTGATGGGTACAATGGGTATTCGTTATCGTTAAGGTCTTTTTACTCCCGATCCATAATACAATTAATCACAAACGTGGAAGAGAGGGGCGCCACCATCAAGTTTTCGTAAAAATGCCCCGTTTCGTAAAAATCGTAGATCCGGGACTGAGAGCGGTCTCAATTCGTCAAACGTACCTCTTAATTACTGATAGACTGATTGTTGACTAATATTGAACACTTTTGATTTGATACAGGAATTAGCATTATGTATGTATGTAAAACGGGCTGGTTTCTGCAACTCCTCGACTAAGCGCGTATGTTGCGTGCAGGTGGGACAAATGTGTCATTCGATTCACCCCAGCCCCCAGGAAGGCCAGCAACACCTTGGTGTTACTAACTATCTCACAGAGAGTACCTGGTTTTCAGTATCAGCCTTAAGGTTACCTTCCTTCTATTTGTGATCATTATTCATTCTTATACATTACCAGTTGGCCTCTTACTGACCGATTAAGGTAGTAAATTGTCAGATGATAATACGATTCCATTTTTCTGCTCTACTAGCTGTTGTCCGCGACTTCGTACGCGCATATCCCGTTTTTTCCAATCGGCATATATCGGTCTATAGCATTCCTCAAATCGGTTCAGTAGATCCAGAGTTTACCCCCCATGGGCGTACAGTAGGCTCCAGTAAGGGTAGGCCAGCCCATACATAATGTCCAAAAAAACAAACTCACCACATTATTCAGGGTTGAAATCACGATTCAGTATCGTGATTTCGATGCGATTCGATGCGAATTTTCGTTCACTTTGAAAGTAGACGAAAATTTGGGCATTATGTTTGGGCTGGCTTACCCTTACTGTAGCCTACTGCACGCCCATGTTACCCCCTACATACAAACTTACAAACTTTACCTCTTTTAATATTAGTATAGATAAAACCGTTTATGAAATGGCTTTAGTTTATCCTCATCCATCAGCGGCTAATCTTGGCCCCTAACTGACCGAGTAACGTAATGGTCAGATGATAATACGTTTCCATTTTTATGGTCTATAAAAGCGTTTATGAAATGGCTTTAGTTTATCCTCATCCATCAGCGGCTAATCGGTGTCTTGAGGAGTGGCAGCCTTAGGTGGATATTGAATGCCGTGGGCCAATTACGGAGGAGTATTTATAGTTACCTAGTTATTTGTGAAGGCCGCAGTTAAAAGGTTATTCGGAAGCGTTTTAATCTGTTATAGTAATCCATGAGCACTTCCTGGTTATGTTTTCCGAGGTTACTTTTCTAAAGCCTGCCTAAAGAATCTATGTTTTCCTTTTGAATGTTTGCTTTTCATATACAATGTTTACTTTTACGAGCTTTCATATAAACTTGCATAACCTCTTTAAATTGATTTCATCATAATCATATCAGGCCTCCCCCAAAGGGAGCGGTTGCCAATCGCCACGCTTGGCAGGCGGTTTGGCGATAGCAGTGTAGTTGTTGCAATGCACAGAGAATGCTGCTGCCCATTCTCTGGTGAGTTCCTTAGTCGCCTCTTACGACACCCACGGGAAGTGATGGGATGGTGCTATTCTTTTACGTCCGATACCATACAGAACGAACGACAAATAGATTTATTTACTATTATTTACAGTTCTGTCCCAAAGCATTCTCTCCATTCTCGTCCTGCCATTTTGCCGCGATTTTGCTGGACAGTTTTTGAACCACTTTAGGGGCCGAATTTTCAAATCCTAAATGCTCTCCTTGTTCCAGACCCAGCGAATTAAGCTGTGCGTTGTCTATGAACCTAAGATTTTTTAAGTAGATTGACGCTCGTTTTTATGCTCTTTGTCACAGAAGCACAATTTGAAAAGCAAGCACAAAGCTTCTTCACGCTACCAGACAAAATGGAAACGATTAACCACCGTCATATATAACTCTTCATGCAGCTTGACACTAATGTGACGATGAACAAGTGTTATTGTCACTTTTATCTCGAGCTGTCAAATCTTGCTATAATCGGGAGATGTATGACTGTCCTTTGTTTATTTTATTATCTGTTTTTCTTTGTTGGTCCTCTTGTCAGTTAAGGTCAAGCCATATGACGTCATGTGAGACGAAAATATATCTGGCGTGTGACTTGTATAATGATAATGACTTCTACATTTATGGGAAATTCAGGTTTATTTTGCTATCTTCTTAGGAGTGAAGAAGTGGTCCCAGAAGATATTGCCTATTCATATTAGTCTTGACGAAATTATGTTTGGTCTCGTTAAATCCACTAATCCATCGTTCCTGATTTTGCAATGTAGGGATTTGCAAAACACCCAGTTGCAAAAGCCCAACCAAATCGAAGCTGAAAGATTGACAAACTCAAATAAAGCAATTGATTGGCTGTTAACATCAACCAAGCAACAGTATGAGTGTTAGATAGTCTTTTAGAACCCGGTTTCTAAAAGACTAGCGGACGTCACGCAGTTTCACCCGCGTAGTTCCCGTTCCCGTGGGAGTACGGGGATAAAATATAGCCTATGTTACTCGCTGATAATGTAGCTATCCATTGCTGAATTTTTGCAAGAATTTTTCAAATCGTTCTAGTAGTTTTTAAGTTTATTCGTTACATACTAAAATACAAATCTTTCCTCTTTATATTATTAGTATAGAAGGATAGACTAGCAAAGTCATCATCATCTGCTGCCCTTATCCCCAGTGTATTTGGGATCTGCGCTGCACGTTTTCTTACGTGCAACTTCTCTATTTGCCATCTTCTAAGATGTCACCTTTTTTAACCAGTTTTTACCATACATACTTAATATATCATTTTCCACACAATCCATCCATCGATTAAGTATTTGTTTTTCTTCTTGCCTTAAAACTTAAAACCCAGTCCAGTTTAATTCTCAGAACTTTCCTTACAAGTTCACGACATGCAACCGGGTTCTCATTATTTAGAAAGTTCTAGATACTATACTAACTGTAGTTCTCTTTAATTGAATTGAGTTGGATCAATTCCGTCTGGATCACTTTGCGCGCTAACAAACGTTTATTGTTACCATTACAATTTAGGGATGGCCCGTGAACGTAAAGAACCCCAGAACCGATCCCTGTGGAACACCGCACGACATCTTTCGTACGTTCCCTCTCCTCGGTGACCAGGGTCTGGTGAGAAGACATGCTAGATTTGTTATCTTGAGCTAAGTAATTTTGGTTTGCATAAATATTAATGTGCAATGTGATATAAACAATCACTCTTCTACTTCAACTAGTAGAAGTATGTTCGTATTTTAAATTAACGAGTATTTATATAAATTATAGATTCAAAATTCAAATTTATTGTAATATCTGCAATTGCCACACAGCCCTATCCAATGTATTCTAATTGAACAATTGGTAGAGGCAGTCAAATGGACGCCTTTGCCTCATAAAAATAGAATAACATCTGATAGTATACATGTGGTGGCCTTCATTTCTCAGAATGCGATCTCTATGGTTTTACCTCTTATTTATGTTTCGCCGAAGTGAAGTGTACCGCGGACCGGACTAACTAATCTCGTGTTGATAATAAACCGGTCCGTCAGTTACTTAGAACATGTCTCTGACAAGAATCACGGTGTTACATGGAAACAACATCTTGGCAGCCTTGTGCGAATAGTTTGACAAGACGCTCTAAAAAAAATAGTTGAAAACCTGAAAAATACGGATTTACTATTTATATATACTTTATTGTATACCACATAACAAACACAGTAAAAATGTTTAAAAAACAAGTGTACAATGGGCGGTCTTATAGCACAGGGCAGGGATTTGTAAGCTTACAGATACAGCACTAATTGCGTGTGACGTCACTTGCAAGTGCAAGAATTTGCGCCACAACGTGTTGCATGATAAGTATAGAATAAAAATGACTTCAAAAGCGTGTTACTTCTCTATTTTGTTTATTTATTTTTCATAAATGGTATTATTTAGTATTATTTTTTTAAATATCATCATCATATCAGCCGAAAGACGTCCACTGCTGGACATAGGCCTCCCCAAGGTTGCCATAATCGCCACGCTTGGCAGGCGTGTTGGCGATCGCAGTGTAGCTGTTGGAATGCACAGAGAATGCTGCTGCCCATTCTCTTGTGAGTCCCACATTTATCTATTAATTTATGTAGATTTTTGATAGTAGTCAAATAGTTAAGACAATGTGTGACATACCTATTTTACGATTTTAAGTTACGGTTTTTTATGTGCCTCGATAAAAAAATGCTTGTGAGCTGTGAGTCTGGGACTCAGTTATTTATGACGATTATACATTTATTTTGTTTTAGCCAACCATTAATATAGTTTAAGTAAACTATTAGAATTATGTTCGCATGATTAAATACCACATAGTATTATTGGCATCATACCTACGACTGCGCCATCGCCAAAGCTTCCAGAATCCATAAATATGTTTTTGTATATTTTGGCTATAAACTCGGATTAGATATGGATTTCAAAACGACCGTAAACAATGTGTAACTGAAAAGTTTACAAGAACACAAATTATTTTCATGATACTGTTGGCTTACGTGAAGTTGTAAAGTGGAATAAGTCATATATCGGGTTAAATATTGTCCAACACAAACTTTTTTGACTGGCTGACTGGCCTGTTGGTCGAGTGGTTAGTGACCCTGACTGCTAAACCGGAGGTCGTGGGTTCGATTCCCACCCAGGACAAATTTTTGTGTGATGAGCATGATCATTTGTTCTGTGTCTGGGTGTAATTTGTCTATAATATGTATGTATTTAGAAATATATAAGAATGTTTATCAGTTGTCTGGTTGCCATAGCACAGGCTCTGCCTAGTTTGGGATCGGATGACCGTGTGTGAGTTGTCCCAAGACATTATTATATTTTTTTACAAAAAGCTGTCAAACCAAGTCGGTCAGTCAGTCAGGAAGAAGAAGCTAACTGCACGTTTGAAAGCATAGATCTCTGTGATCGAGAAAGAACGTTCTAGAAAGTCCGTGAACGATCTTCTAGATCAATAAATAGTTATAAAGGTGAACTTACAAACAACGTGGTACCCTTTTGGACTTTGAAGTCTCTTGAGACAGTAAATAACTTAACCGACACGCTAAGTGTCAGACACCCTCGCCTGTGGAAGGAGGTTGATTGGCGCAATTGACGTTAAGTTACAGCTGTTTGGTCGATTGCGTGTTAGCATTTTGCCAATTATTCTTTAGTTAACTGGTTATCTGATATCGATGTCTTGCTGCTAGCCTAAAGCGAATACCGGTGATGGAAGAAGAACACTTTATTTATGTTAATAACTAGTTTTCCCGTTCTCGTAGGAGTTTCCCGTTCCCGTATAGCCTTCCTCATGAATTGAATGCGGCTATCATATACAAAAATAATTTTCCAAATCCGACTGGTAGTTCCAGAGATTAGCGCGTTCAAACAAACAAATTCTTCAGCTTTATTATATATGTACAGATTCTCAGACACTAGTTCACTTGCAAGATAGACATAGACGCTGGAAGGGGGGTGCAAGGGGGTGCTGGTACTAGCAGCCCCCTGACTTTCAATAAAGCATACAAAAACATTCAAAACTATAAAAATAAATTGTGAAAACAACATAGAGATCCGATAGCTATCCGAGCCGAGGTGCTTAAATTTTCGAACTTTTCGTTTGGCCTGGCTGCACGCTCAATCTTATCGGATAGCTATCGGATCTCTATGTTGTTTTCACAATTTATTTTTATAGTTTTGAATGTTTTATTGAAAGTCAGGGAGCTGCTAGTACCAGCACCCCCTTGCACCCCCCTTCCACCGTCTATGTCTATCTTGCAAGTTCTTGTTCGTTCTTGTTTGAGCAAGCAAACATGTGTGTTAAGACGGCAAAATAAATGGCTAGCATACCATGCAGTTTTTGCGCCAATGGTTTGCACAAACTGTTTGCGCAAGCAAGATTGATCGTGTAGCCGAACCTTTTAATCTCAAGACTTTTGACAAACAAAAGTTAGTGTTATCCCTGTTCGAATGGACGAATGCTGCTGTCCATTCCCTGGTGTGTCCCTTAGTCGCCACTTACGACACCCATGGGAAGTGATGGGATGGTGAAATTCTTAAATTATGCATAAAGACACATTTTCTTGAATAGCAGCAATACCAATACTTACCCTACAATTACGATTCTGTTTTTACGTGATGAAGTGTAACTATATAATTGTATAAATGCCACAGTGAGTCTATTTGTTTGTAACGATTTCACGCCTAAATCGCTGAACTGATTTTAATGAATTCTGGTACAGAGATACATGAGAACCTGGATACGGTTATAGGCTACGTTTTTTAGTAAAAAAAAAAATTGAAATAATCCTTAAATAGGTATAGACGACAGCTGCCACATCAATCTAGAACAATCTGTAATTTTTTTAAAGATTTTCAACTTTATCGCTAACGGTTTAGGTTCAAGGTTGATTGGGAAATTTTTACAGTTTCGGATAGCTTTTTGTGCTGGCGTCTGTACATAGTTAATCTTTCCATTTTATAGACTCTGTAACCGAGCCCTAAGGAAGTTTCACACTGTATTTGTTTACTTTAAAGTCTTCAAACACGCTGGTTCATCCGCATAGAAACGCAAACATTCACAGCTTAACTGTTTACAATTACAAGAACAATGCCTTGCTGTGCTAGGTAGACGATATGTTTTGAATGCATAGACTATTTGCTGTCAAACGTTCATTGTTCATTGAACAGAGGGTGCCATCTTTATCAGAAACAATAGTGGTGTAGCTGTATATTCATATTTTTATGAGGAGACTGATTGTGGGTGAACTTCTCGTAGTGAATATATCGTGGCCATATAGGTTTGTGAGAACTTAGGGCGACCCGACACGAATATGTTAGGTTCGAATGGAATGAGGGGAGCTAAAGCGATCCCTCGCTCTAGCTTCCCTCTAATTGGCCATTTCCTGGTGGCGGCCAGCTTGGATTTGAAATATGTCATAGTGATACCCCTATTTAGGGAGTTGTGAAAAAATATGTAATCCGCCATTTTGTGGCGGCGGCCATCTTGGACCGATTTTCATCAAACATAGCTAAGAACACTCCCGACTAATTCACCTTTCAAAATCAAAATCGGTTCATTCAATCGAGAGCTACGATGCCACAGACACACACACACACAGACACGTCAAACTTATAACACCCCGTCGTTTTTGCGTCGGGGGTTAAAAAGGCATAAAGGCCATAAAGCCCACATAAAAGAGTCGTCGTTTGTATAATTTTATCATGTCTTTCTCGGAAGATCATGAGTTTATGACATATCATTTGCATAGCTTAGTCCTTAGTTAATCTAACATAGTTGGCTCATGAATAGTAACCGTATCAAGAATATGAATAAACATGCTGAGTAATAATCTGTGAATAGTTACTTCGTCAAGTTTCTAGTAATCGCAATGTTTAAACGTTGCCCCACTCTAGGAATTTCTCCTGTATCGTGGGTGCGTTTACAAACATATAAACTCACACCCGGAACGTACGTATCTGTAGGCTATAAAAATATTTTTTCCGTGCGGGGATCGAACCCGTGACACGCAGCGCTGCAGTCAATCGCTCAACCACTACACCAACAGTGCCGTCAAATATGTATGTTTGAGTGAAAACTAGTCCTAATTAAGATATTCATTTACAATGAAAAATTAAAAAAATGAATAGAGTTTAGTGCGAAAGATAGAGTGATTTTTCACTTTTATAGAAAACTTTGAATCGCTCTCTCTCCCCCTCTAAATTGTTTTTCGAAAATATTTATCGTATGCATACCAAGTTTCATTAAAATCTGTTCATTCATTTCCAAAAATAAGGACGTAAACGCTCTTAAATTAAGGTTACGTTACCACCTGTAAAAAGCTCGCATGCAAGTAGCATTAAAATGCGGACTACTGAGGTATAATGATATCAATTGCACGATCTTACCCCGCAATTTAATTTAAGTGGCATGAGAGTTGCTTGCAGTTGCAAGTAGAAAGGCAGCATAGCATCCTAAGATTGTATCCTTTTCAAGTTTTCTTGAATAGATCGTTTCAATGCTTGTAGGTACCCAGAATACGACGGCAGTTGTAGAAAACTACCGCTCATTACCGCTACTTCAAATTGAATAAGTAATATGAATAGAAAAATCAGTGCTTTCAAGATCTTTAAGATTAATAACATACTTATACAGCATTCTACCTACAAAAAGCTCATAGGGAAACTGGCTCAAAAGGAAATTATGGAGCTGTTTACTGTTTGCTTGTTGAGCTCAACTTCTACTCTTGATTAGTGGCTTTTGTGCAAGTGTAACTACTATTTGCCTCAATGTATCATCCTGCCCTCATCCATTCATCATTTATTTAGCGTCGACGCATTATATCGTCTTCTTATTCATCTTTATTTGTCGCTTTCTCTATTGAAAAAGGGGATACCTTTCTAGTCTTTTCATCTTTCACATAATCCATCCATAATTTCTTGGGTCTTACTCAACTTTTGGCTAGTTTACACAGTGCGAGCTGCTGACTAGACAGTAGATAGATACTCGGGTTGCCTTCTCGTATGCCAGTAGCTCGGCACGCCTCAGCTGTTTTCACGATGATAGTAGGTGCCCAGTCTCTTGCGAGCTGCACAAGTTCCCCTCGCAATTGCCTGGCTGACACTTAAAAAAAAAATTTAAGTACCTACCTTACTCGTATGCGAGCTAGAGTGAGAGTCAGCCTGCCGAGTAGCTGCAGTGCAGTAACTCGCATCGTATGGACATATCTTACGAGTAACTGCCACGTGCGAGTTGGAGAGTAGCTCGCATCCTAGTTACTTTAACATTTTTTGTTTCCACTCGCCTGCTCGCCTGACAGTAATTCGCACATGGCAGCAGCTTGGACATCACTCGTATCGTACGGACGCGTTCGGCAGTAGCTCGCCAGTGTCAGCCAGGAACCTGTATTGTCTCGTGCAAGAGACATGGGCAGTTACTATCATCGTGAAGACAGCTAAAGCGAGCCGAGCTACTGGCATGCGAGTAGGCAATCCGAGTATCTGTCTACTGTCTTGTCAGCAGCTCGCACTGTGTAAACTAGCCATTAAATACACTTTCAATTATCCACATTTATACTTAAAATTTTGTCACAATAGGTGTCGTGTGATAAATAGACCGTCAAACGAAGAACTTGAATCATGTAAAAAGTAGAACTTGTCTAGCTCAATGAACAATTCTGAATATGGAAAAAACATTAACAACTTATCGTACAAACCGCGTAATTTGCGAAATGTGTCACCTAAAATCTCTTTAGAATCTTACGCGTGAAGATATACAATCCCCAACGTCATCACTGGACACCGAACCGAAATAACATTTGAATTTCCCAATTCTGCCAACATCATAACAATCTCCCGCGCAAACGTCAAAAGCCCGCGACTCCGCGTAAATCATCGTAACTACGTAAAGCCCTGCACAGACCAACATTTTTGGATCATCTGGCGCGAGCCGACTCAAGGAGACTTTGGAAATAGCTGAGACGCGACAGATGACGTCATTTGGCACTGCCAGTTTCCAGTAAACATGAGCAGATACCTACCGCACGTGAGAGGAAACACATGCGATGCCAATTTGTATGGTCGTACGAAAGTTTAATGTTTCAATGTTGATTTGTTGGTACTAAATGTGGCGGATTTATGGCATTGTATAAGAAAGAATTTGTGGTCGGGAAAATGTTGCCTTTTGACGCTGTAATTTTTTGTATTTGGTGTGGTAACACTTGGGGTGAAGTGAGTTTGATGTGAACTGTCACTGTGACTAACTTCGTGTCTTTCGGTCGTCATGGTAATATTTATTTATCAGCATATTATCACAGTTATCAGCAAAAACATAATGTTTTGATTGGTTATTGATTGATCGATTGTTTCATTTTTGAGATAAACAATGATTAGGTACATAAATAACATTTCACAATAAGAGGTTAGTCAGCTATTTTCAACAGTTGTTAGAAGACTTTTTGACGTGACAATGTCTTATAATTCGATGGAGCCGGCTGCACGCACGAAAAAACATGACGTCATGCGGCGTTACCTCGTTCTGAGGCGTTCCATTTAAGGCTTGAAGTGCAAGCGAGAGCGCGGAATTAGCGACAAAGGCACAATCGGCCTCCGCGTTCGGCAGCGTTCGACATCTGATTTTCTTTTGAACAATGAAACCGTTCCATCAGTATTTTCTTATGACGTTGTCACGTTCAACTATCGTCAGTAAACCGACTTTACAGACAACCGATTTTTTTTAAATCTTTATTTTAAGGGACTTTTATTCAGTTCATGTCAGCCCTATCATAAACTTATCTTGAACTACTAACAAAAAGCAACAAAAACTAAGCTAAAGAAAAATCTTAAATAATTATTTACTAAAGAATAAATCATTTTAGCCCGCCCAAGTCTAACCTATTTTTACTTAACTCCCTAATAACTTGGTTTCTCTCAGATTCGTTCCTGACGGTGACGCACTCCATCAAAAGATGTTGTACATCTTCTCTTTCACCGCAAACCTCGCTGGGTGAACATATTTTTTGCATAAGATACGCTAGAAAAGACATTTTAACATACCGAGACTCCTCCGTGCCTCGGAAAGCACGTTAAGCCGTTGGTCCCGACTGTCATTTGTAGATCTTTGGCAATCGTTACGGATAGTCAGAAGCCAGAAAATCTGACACAAGTCTTACCAATGAGGACCGTGTTACTGTTACCCAGTTAATGGGTTGTGGAGGTCTGGTAGGCAGCCGCTCCACGTAAAATACTGGTATTCAGCTGAATCCGATTTGACTGGAAGCCGACCCCAATATAATTGGGAAAAGGCTAGGCAGATGATGATACGCTAGAAAAGACTTAGTATTTAAATTTTTGGCTAATTTCGCAATTTGTTGCTTCTTTGATCTTGTTCGATTTGCTGTTGAAATTTTTATCATTTTGTCATTTAATTTAACGATTTGTTTTACTTATTTCATATTTCTTCAATATGAAAGCTGTGTTATAATAAGCCTGATTTTCTCTCGTATCGAATAGACAACGTAATTTAAAACCATAGACATAAAGAGTGGTGGAAGATTTCGAGACGGCATTTATGGTTTGACATAAATCACGAATACCTAACCATACTGGGGAACTGGTTATTTATTCGCTTTCTAAAGAAGCACTGCCATAACTTTAGATGAAAGTAAGCCCTACCTACCTATCTATCATCTGAGAAAAATTACAGGACCTGCCTATACTACTTACCTACTTAACAACCAAGAGATATTTTTATGCTTGAGGCCTTGAAATCAAAAGCCAGCACTTTCTGAACGCCAAAGTTTTACCCCCAAAACGCCAGCCCGTCACCACTTCCGAATGTTTTAGCTGGGAAAATGAAGTGGCGGGTGGCGCAACAATCTCCCCAGCAAAATCTCTACGCGTGACTATTATCTTTAGTGTAAGAACCTAGTCATGTTCTAAAATAAGATTAGAAACTAAGTACGGAGTCTGGAAATCCCTCAAAAAAACCAAACTGTTACGACTATAATAGCAGCCCGAGCATTTTTAACTCTTTATCTTTCCTACAATCACTAGACCTATGTCGACTATAGTTTGTAAGTACCTAGTACAGTCAGCAGCATGAAGTGATTACAATTTTGACTTTGACAGCGTTTTGATTTCGTCGCGTTCCAATTGATTACGTAGTTCATGTTGTACTATTGGCGTGATGGTGAGAGCGGTTGCGCACTAGGTACGTCCGATCTGAATCCGATAAGAATCCGTCAAAATACTGTCCGACAAAACACGGACCGAACTCGGATATTGCTTACGCACTACCTCCGATCCAAATCTGTGATTCAGACGTCATTTTACGTTCACGTCACTATATTATATTACTCTTTGGTCCATGCAATCCTTGTCGATACCTACTGTATTTTTGTAGTCGTCTATAGATTTTTCCCATAAACAGGGTATATTTTCAACATTTTCAATTAACGCAAAAACATCACCGAGTAACGTCACCCCGCCCCCCGGCCTCTCAGCCTCTTTTCTCGGACGCAGTTCGAATTCAGTTCGGACGTAGTGCGCAACTGTTCATACAAATAATAGTATGGCCACTTCGGTCCGTCAATAATCTTATCCGAAATGGAGATTCTCGGATGACGGGAATTGGATATTGATCGAATATGGAATGGAATACTGATCGGGTTGGATCGGACGTAGTGCGTAAGCGCTCTGACTCTACAAACAAAAACAATAATAAATGTGCGAAAACATACTGGCCTTTCTTTCTTGTCTGGCAGACGACTGCGCGACGTGCTTTAAATTCTTTGTGCGTTAGGTAAGGTAAAAATAGTATATATAATATACTACCTATGTACCTAGATATAATATACTAGCTTTTGCCCTCTTCGTCCGCGCGGAATAGTCACTTTGGGTTAATGTTACCAACCGTACTCTAAAATAGAGTATTGTACTCTATTTTGCATTGACGTACTTTATAATCTAGAAAAGCAATAGAGTACTTACGCTAAAATTACTCTTTTGACTCTGTCTTTTAATTAAACTTAATTAAATCCTTCCATTTCAGTATTCCACTGAAGGAGTTTTTGTCTTTTCGGCCATATTTGCAATAAGTACAAGAAATCCATGGCGTCATTAGAATTGTTTTGTAGTCGTGCTATTCATTAAAAAACGACAAAATTTTGTCTTCGCAATAGGTAATATTATAAAGGGTAGGTACTCTTTTTTCTAAAACTGTACTCTTCATTTACCCTTTCTAAAACCAGAAATTCTCGATTTCTTCTGAAAAAAGTTTGTAACCCTACTTTGGGCAGCCATTTTATTTTTAAGATACTGATTTTTCAAAAACGCTTGAACATACCTATTTATAAATACCTATTTACTATAATAATACCTATTTACAAACCTATACCTAATACCTATTTACAAACCTATACCTAATACCTATTTACAAACCTATATACAAAAGTTCGTGGTTTTATCTTCAATAATGACGGACTCTCATACAAACTTTCATCCCCTATTTTAAACCCTTCAAGCCCTTTCTCTCTCTTTAAGGTCTAATCTATCTCTGTACTAAATTTCATTAAAATCGGTTCAGCGGTTTAGGCGTGAAAGCGTAACAAACAGACAGACAGAGTTACTTTCGCTTTTAAAATATATATAGATTTATTTACCTAATTGGTAAAGTTTAATTCTGGTAGATTGTGACAATTTGGATCTTTAGTCGGTTTTTGAAGGTTATTTTCTATTAGGTATTTGTCTTACTTATATAAAAAAAACCTGTTTTCAGACTCATTTAAAACTTTAAAAAGCTTTTAAACTTTTAAATGAAAATAATCTAGCTTTATTTGACTGTAGTTTTAGTAGATACATACAAGGGTTCAACAAATTGTATGTATTAAGACTACAGTCAGCTAAAATTCCAGACAGAAACCACAGACTTCAGAAAATTTTCATTAATCTTCACAGTAACGAGCGGGGCGCCATTGTTGACAAAGTAAACAGCAACGTGACATAAATATTGATTTATTTATTTATCTCGGTTCAAAAGAGTAGTTTAAACATAGTTTACCTAATACATGAATCTCGAATTGTTACAAACCCAATTACCTATTTGTTGTCTGGTTTAACGTAGGTATTATTATCCAATTGTGAAAAATAACACGTGAACTAGAACAATATTTTTTTTAAACAAGTTTTTAGTTGTTTTCTACTTTTTAAGCCCTTTCATTTGATAATTGATACCCTTAAAAAAAAAGTGTAATCCGCCATCTTGGAGCGGCCGCCATATTGAATTTAGTGTGATGTTACTAGCTTTAACGTTTCCTACTCTTCAAGCCCTTTAATTTGATAAGTAGGTACCCATATCTATATATATCCCATCTTTGAGCGGTTGCACATTGCATTGTCACCAGCAAAATTTCAGTTCAAGCGAATACCAAGAAATGCTCGAAAAATGGTTTACAAATTTTGAAAGGGAAAAAAGGTACTTAATCAAAAACACAGGTATTCAACTCTAAACTCAAACTGGTACTCCTGCTAGCTAGCTGAATCCTGTTAGACTGGAAGCCGGCCCCGACGTAGACACACTTGAGACAAGGCTAGGGCGCTAGGCAGATTGATTAGTTGCGGATTTTGTTCGCAAGAGTCACTGGAACGCAATGGGCTTTAGGAAGAACACGGATGGGTTCAGCCGCAATAAAATCCTGATGACTGTAGCGGACAGGATCTCATCCCCTCTATGGAGGTCCTTAGTTCGCAGAGTTATTTAATCTTAAGTTTCATTATTTCCATTTTTTTTTTAATAATTTCTTAGATTGTAATTAAGAGTCTGACTCGCCCTTCCGCTCCAACCAGAGCGGAAGAAGTCATTTGATGATTTCCCAACTTAAAAAAAAACACAAACTGATTAAAATTAAGTTACCTAACTTTCCTTCGGAGGAAAACGTCAAAATATAAGATGACTAGAGACAAGTAGGGAAAAACCAAAGTTAAACCAATAGTGGGTGACTAACAGTCCACAGATAACTAAAAGACTAGTTTTATTGATCTGGTGGGGTGACTACTGAGTTGACGAATAATAGACAAGTGTGGAAGATGAAGACAATGTATTTTTTTTTTATTATTAGGTACTATATTATTGATACTTTGCTATTTCATTGTACGTAGTGGTAGAGTAGTACCTACCTAGATAATAATTATAGACAAGAATGATACTGCCTAAGTACTAAGCTGGTCTTAGTACTAATTGCTAGTTCACGCAAGGCTAAAAAAGAAATAAATGCAGATTTATTGAAAGGCAAAACAAGTATTTTATGGTACCTACGTTTATATATTAAACTATTTCTAGATAAAATAAATAGTAAAGTTTATCTTAAACACTAGTGATGTCACAAATCAATCTTGCGGATTTTTTGCTCCGACTTTTTTGTGGTAGCGGATATTTTTTTGTGTCTGCGATTTTTTGTGCCAATAACGGTCGCTGACGGGTTTATTTATAAAACTTTTACGTTAAACTGTTTTAAACTAAAGATAATCTATTGTCTCTTCTAATACTGTAGTTATTTTTTAAAACCGTCAATCGATAATACGTCTAGTATTATTTTACCTGTGATCAAATTTCTTTATTTTGGCTTAAGTTTTAAAAGATGTAAGTAGAAAGGCCAAATAATTATAGAATTGTCTAAACCTAAACTCTAAACGAAGCATAACGTAAAATACTGCAAAACTATTAAATCTGGCCCACTTAATATAAACTTACAATTAACTATATATTTGTACCTGTGTGTTTATTTTAGAATATCTATAATTCATTGTTGAATTCCATTAGTAAGAAAACGATTAACGACAGTAGGTGTGTGAGTGTGAATCGAGGTCAGATACAGTTTTTCCTAGTTAGGTATTTTATTGAACTAAAACGTGGCCTTTGTAAGGTCAGCAGAAAATGACACAAACATAATAATTTATCGTTATGGTTTGTCACCAGAGGCAGTCTCGTTTCATTTAGATATCCGTACCTACTGCATTAATAACAAATAATTTTACAACTTTTATTAAGGTGTTGTTAAAAAATTTACTTGATACAAAGTTCTTGCACAAACACTATTTAATCAAAAAGTGCGGATATTATTCTAAATACTCATTATCATAACCAATCGAATAATTGGTGTTTCTCTTGTAAATTCATTGTAGTTTGCACCGGAAAATGGTAAACTCCTTAAGATTTCAAAATTTCCTCCGCTCCTATTTCTGTCTGCAGGGTTTAAAGGAACCTAACATGAATGGCATGACGGGAGTTAAGTTCGTTCGAACCTAACCTATCCGTGTCGGGGAGCCCTAAGCTCCCTGTGCCCTGGGTATGTTCCGCTACTTGGCTAGGCAAGAAAATCCGACAAATTGTAGAACACTGATTGGTCGCCAACAAGTCGTCAGTATGTCGATTCACAATTTCTCAGAATTACTTCAATAGATTATAGACCATCAAATTTTCATGCGTAAAAAAGTATTCCAAATGTTCAGTTGACAATTTATCGAGAGTTTACAATCTCTTAAGGTAATTTATAATCTTAAGGAGTTTGCAATTATGCGGTGACAAAGACACGTCTAGCAAAATACAGTTTTAAGCGTGTGAATAAAAAAATCGCGTACCTACCTACTACATTTGGATTCAAAATTGTTTCTTTGATACGTTAATTGTTTGATTAAACACTAGATATTAAGCGTCTATACTTCTAAAATTAGCTATTCTTGTAATTTCACACATTATCCATCTAGCCTATTTGGAGATATTTATAGTTTATATCCGTTTCGTGTTTATAAACACCTCACATAGGGATATAATATAGAACTTATGCATGTACATAATCTTTGTGCTCGCGGTTTCTTCCGCATGGAAGTTGGAAAACAACATTGAAGTCGCAAATTAGGTACGAGTACATAGAAGTTATTTTATTATGTACTAGCGGACGTCACGTGGTTTCACCCGCGTAGTTCCCGTTCCAGTGGGAATACGGGGATAAAATATAGCCTATGTTACTCGCTGAGTGATAATGTAGCTTTCCAATGGTGAAATAATTTTTGAAATCGGCACAGTAGTTTTTGAGTTTATTCATTACAAACATACACACACACAAAAAAAAAATCCTCTTTATAATATTAGTGTAGCTTGCTTTAGTAGGTTATTATTTATGATATTCATAATAATCCAAAAATTACATTTTGAAAATAATTTAAATTTGCGATTTTTCATGAGCATCTAATGGATTAAAACAATACATATTATTGTGAGTGGGAAAGCTATTTTCAAAATTCGCACTGCCTTAACAATCACTTTCTTTACTATAAAACCATGTTATCAGACGATATGAAACACTTGTTCAATAACTATCTCAAGTAGTCTGGAACGTTCCTATCTTATCAGGTCATGCTACAAGTAAATATTGTGTAGGTTTCGGTGAACGGTAGCCTAATCATCAGTTAAACCTTTACGTCCATCGATTGCCATTGTTGGTATCGAATCATCGTTGTATTACTTATATCTTGTAAAGCCAATAAATCCCAAATGCAACTGTGAAAGCTTTATCTTTTATTGATTGTCATTTTGTTAAAATAACTCGAAACCTCATCATTTCGATGGCAGCAAAGTAGAAACGGACATCTTAATTTTTTCGAAAATGCTTTTTTTGCAAAAATGAGCTTTTTTTTTTAAAACAAATGATTTTGAAGTTATTTAAGAAATTAGATGAAAATTGAACATTCCTCCCGCTTATCTCCGAAACTATTGAGAAAAAAAATACAGACACTATTTCTTTGCCTATAGATAAGAAGACTATGGTTTGTAAGCAACATATTACAAAAATGAGATTCGTTCGTTCGTTGAATACGAGTCCGTCTCGCACTCGGCCGGTTTTTTTTTTAATTTATTTTAACCCGAGCGAAGTCGCAGGCAAAAACTAGTAAGTTCAATAAGTATCTCATAGCTCAGCAGGAAACGATGACCAGTTAGCAATTCGTGTCAATAGTCAATGATCAGTATTGCTACTTCGCTAGCCAAGTGGCTACTGGTCGTATACAGCGAAAACTGGATAGGTTCACCGCAGGTCGAGTCTGTTACGCATCGCTTTGTCGTGAAGTGTCATTTTTTTTTGTAAGTGGCGTCTCGCAGTTCAACCTATGAGGTTGTCGACTGCTTAACCGGGCTTGCCTGTGGTGGCCTTGATATAATATTAAAGCCTCCAGCCGTTGCTTATAAAAAACTTACAAACTAAGCGACTACACGCTAAGGGCATCCCCTGTGGGGTACGGGCCTCGGCTTAGGGCGTCGCTAGGGAGAGGACAGCTAGGGATGGGCTGGATCGAACTAGAATTATTATTAAGGAGCGAATTTAAGAGGCTCAGCGGCGTGGGCTGGCTCGAGCAAGGGTCGCGGCGGATAGTGAAGTGTCATACTTTGCTTAGATAGCTGTGGAGAACTAACTACTATTGTGTCCCTTTAAGATACAGATATTTTTTTAGAAAAAGGCAGGCTGCAACGACCCCAAATGATGAGAAAACATCAAGGGTTTCAACTTGAATTATGTAGAAACTCGCCGCGTGATGGTTTGATACAAAACTTTTTAGAATCCTTAACATTAGCAACCTTAATGTGTCTGCTGTACTGAAGTGGAATGCAAATGAAAATGAATTTACAGCCCTTTCCAGAAGCTTCCCTACTTGCAGTTTTTTTTTGGCCTCATTTAGCTCTATCAACAAATAAACCTAACCTACACAACACAGTTTTAAGTGTGTCATGTTGGGCTAGGTTAAGAAAGTCAATATGACCGGTACACAGCACACAGCTGGTCTGACGTCGCCAGTATAAATTTATAAAGCAAAGTCGGATCCACTGCGGTTTAAACCGCGAGGGACTGGAGTGGAATATTCCATAACCCATAGGACTGGACGTGAAACTTGAATGCGTATAAAAAAACGATGATCAAACAAACTTGAAATGTTAATCGATACTTTTGATTCAATGTCTTTTTATTTTATATCGAGACTTGATTTGTTTTTATTTTTGTTTTTTTGGATTCGGATCCGACGGTGTCCCTTCACTACTTTTGTGCCAATATTTGTATTAAAGTTTTAGTAGACTATTGCGCGTGTCCTGTTTCGTTCTAGCTGTTATGCCTTTTTATGGTTCAAATAATTACAAAAAAACAGATTGAAGACGAAAAATAAATAGCAAGAAATACGCGATAGACATTCCAGTATTTTATCTTGCGTTGTATCTTTCACCACCATCCAATTGCTTCTCGCAGCTTCGATACATTCGAACTCCGTGTAAGTCTCTGCTCATTAGTTTAGTACAGTAATCACGTTTCGCCCATAAGACCGAGTAAATAGGTACTTACTGAGTATTGAAGACTGCACATTCTATGTATATCGAGTGATGCAGTCACCCTATTGTCCTTATGTTTCCTAACGTCAGTGTCAACTGTAGGTAGTTAACTTTACGATGCCTTTGATTACCATAATAGTGTATCTCATATAAATGCGAAGGATAATTAGGTACCTAACTACCTATCTAAATTAGGTAGGTACTGGAAAATTAATATAAACTCTCGGAAATAAATAAACTGCAATTACTGCCTAGTGCGTAGTCTGTGGTGTAGCGGCATCAATGCCGCCACAAGAAAACCTAACGGAGCGAAATTTGTACGGCAACAAAAAGAACCGCAACGCCATCTATCCCGCCAAGGACGAACTACCTATTAACGAGATCTTGCATCGCGATATCAGAGTTTTCCGTGCGATTTGAACATATACCTACAATAGTCCAATTATCAACTAACGGGCAGTTGCCCACCGGACACAACAACCGTCCGGTAGGAGGATACTCCCATGTCTATGGAGGCTTGCGGGACTTAACATACTGTTCCACATACCCTCTATAGAGGAAGTTATAGAACGCGTGGTTGCACTATTGACGGAAAAACTCTTCTAACAAGGAAAACTAGTTCAGTAATACTCATTTTGTGATCTACATTGCTAGAAATCTTTAACATATTGTTAATTATTGTTGTTATTATTATTATACAATCACGCCTGTCTACGTTTAAGGTTCATTACCAACAACCGGTCCAAAATTCTGGCCCCGGCAGCTACTAAAAAACCAATATGATCAACATCCCGAATCGGAAATAGTACTTTTCTCTCTCTACGGGGATGACTCTTCTCGGGATGTTTGCAGAATGACTCTGCTGAGCATGTCTGCAGGATGACTCATGCTCAGCAGAGACATCCTCCTCATGCTCAGCCACCATGCTTGCGACGACAAGACCAAGTAATAGGGTATTGGACTACTTTGATAGATAGTAATATAAGAGTACGATTGGTGAAAAAATTAATAAAATTGGTGGACAAACAGAGAAGTTATACGCTTTTGAAGTTATTATTCTATCCTTGTCACACAAAATGTAGTTTGTACTGGATGGCTTCAATTCAATATGGTGGGACTTGTGAGTGACGTTACACGCAATGAGTGCTGTCTCTGTTTATCACATATTTTAAAACGCTGTCAACACCGCCAGTTTTATGAGATTTTCAAGCAAATTTTTTTTAACTTCGTCTTGTATACTCTCTAGGTTTTGTAAAATGTATCTAATATTAAAAAATCCAGTTAAAGGATCTACTTACCTACCTAGGTCGTGTATTACACATAGTCACGAATATGTATCAATCTTAATGTAGTCTGGCCATTCTGAGAACAAGCATCTCGATCCTATCCATACAAATGTACGTTCCAAGATGAGCTAGGAATCTATGATCAGGGATAAACCCACGAGAGCTTCTCATGGTAATACAACGCATGCGCCGAAGAGACGCGACGCTCTGGACGCAGGGCGCATTAATTGGTGTATCATGCATAAGAAGTGATGGGCGGATTGTGTGGGAGATGTTAATCGTGGGTAACTAATACTATAATGCGAAAGTGAGCTCGTTGATAAATTGCCGAACCGATTTTGATTAATTTGGTACACAGATAAATGGGACCCTGGAGTGGAGTCGGTTTTAAGCTTCTTCGGGGTTTGCGAGCGATGCCACGGACAAAAACTAGTAGTGATAAAGGTGCACCGCCGTGTCCTCGTCGAGGCGATCGGCGGCGGCGACCTCTCGCGTCCGGCCCTGGTTGAATCCATGGTCCGGAGCGAGGAGGCTTGGGAAGCGGTTACCTCCTTCTGCGAAGCAGTAATGCTAGTAAAGCAGGAGGCGGGCCGCGCGAGGGAGAGTCAAGGCCTTCGCCCCAACCGCCGCTACAGGAGAAGACGCCCCGGGCATCGGGAGTCGCAGGGCGATCCCCGGCCACCGTAGGCGCGGGCCTGCGGACGGCGAGTGTTGGGTGGCTTGCTGTCCGATGACCACCAGGCCCGGGTCGATGACGCCTTGTGTTTCACGCGCGCCTCAAAGAGATGTCAGCATTGAAGACGGGGCCCGCTAGGGCCAGAGCCTGCCAGTTGCGGAATTTGTTCGAAAGAGTCACCGCGGCCCTAGCTGGAACGCAAGAGGTTTTAGTCAGTAAGAGTCTGACACGCCCTTCCGCTCCACCCAGAGCGGAAGAAGTCATTTGATGATTTCCCACACTAAAAAAAAAACTAGTCATAAAAGAGACTAGATTCGCTTATAAAACGTCGTTGACAAACTCTTTTTAATCGAGTCAGGTAAAGTAGGATCTATGATGTTGATTAGGAATGGGGATGTGTGGCTTAGATGATGCGGGTTGGATAGTTTTTTTATCATCACTCCTCAGAGGGCCAATTTTTCTCATTTTTAAGCAACGTTCATATTTGCATGTCAATCGCAATCTGTCAATAATGTATGGTAATTGAGGCTTTTTTGACAGATTACGACTGAGATGAGAATGCGAACGTTGCTTAAAAATGAGTGTACGACTAAACGCCGACAGGCACGACTCCGACAGACTGAACACCGACAAGACTTTACTTCGACGGGACTCTTTGCCGACAGGACACTTCGCCGACAAGGCTCATCGGCGACGCAACTAATCTCCGATAATCGGATTCGATTTCGATTCGACGATTAAATCGATTATGCATTTCTTGTCTTTAGAGAAGAATTTATTTTTATAAAAAGAATTGACACTGAGATGCAAATAATTTTCACAGGCTATATCGAATTACACGGACCAGACATAAGGATGTGTTCAAACTGAATTCAGTGTTTGTTGAAGACAGGGAAAAGTGTCGCAATAAGATATAAAGGTGCCTGGTCACTAGCTCATTAGGTCCTGGCTGGGGGCCTTAAATTAATTTGAGGCCACCACAGGATAGTCCGATTAAGCAGTAACCAGCCTTGGTGTGCTGAACTGCGAGTGGTCCCCGTCCAAAAAGAAAAGCTCATTAGGTAGGTACTACTTATTATTTTAAATATTAATTGATACCTTAGCGCTATTAATGTAGGTAGTTCAGACTTTTTTTACCCACGACGATACGGAGACGGTATATGCGTTTGGGGGGAAAGGATGTTCTGTTTGTTTGTGCAAACCAATGTTGCCATTTATCTACAAAACTACTAGTCCGATTTTGATGCGGTTTTCAGTAGTGGGTTTGAGTTTGATTGGCGCACGTTCTTAGATAGGTGTTACGGTGACAACTCAAAAGGGGGCGCTGCAGTAAACATTTTTTTGTGCAAAACCAAAACTACTTGTCAGATTTTGATGCGGTTTTCAGTGATGGTTCGGGTTTGATTGGTGCATGGTCTTAGATAGGATTTAACCGTCGTGGCTTTATTTTTTAAAAAATGCTTTTTTTTAAATAGTTTTTGTTTAGACATACCTATCGGTCTTTACATTGTGACAATAATATGATAAGTCACGAGTTCTACAATATTCTCTTAACATTCTGGACATCAGCCAATAATTCGCTATTATTTTATTTTTATTTTTGTCTTTCCGCCATTTTTCATTGTCGGGTAAACAATTTAAATGTTGGAACGGATGTAGAACAGTTGCTTTCAAAATTGACTTGTTTTTTTATGATTGATGAAAACTCAAGGATAGTTTATAAAAAACTGTAGACACTTTGAAGCATCCGCTGTTTTAAGGTGTCAGCAATACCTAAGTGTTTGTTTTTTTGTAATTCGCGGTGTTGATTTTAAAGAGCTATAATGTCTCACCTACTTTCCTGTCCTCTGAGCACCAAAACCTGCAGTCAAACCGAGCTATGCCATAATACCACTGCTGAAACAAGCGAGGTATTGGGCCAATCATCATGAATGTGGCTATCGTATACAAAAATCATTTTCCAAATCCGACTGGCAGTTCCAGAGTTTATCGCGTTCAAACAAACAAACTCTTTAGCTTTATTATATAAGTATATAGATAAAAAAAAAACAAAAGTATTCTTTCTCATATCTATGTGTGGCTTACTATAATGTGTTAAGGCGCAGTTTTGGGCAGTACTTACTTCAAACGAATTTCAAACAAAGTCTTCAATTGCACAATACAAAGAATCCAATTGATTCTTCGATACCATTCAAAAGAATTCAATTGAGGAGTGTTTGCATCGCCCGCATCCAATGACAATGATAAATATACGCGCAGTACAATGAATTGTATCGACTGATTGATTATATTGCCGATTCGATTTCTCGAGAAACCGTGTAATGAAAAACAATTGAAGATACGCAAATAAATAACCTATTGACATTCAATTGCAATACTTATATATTGCATTTGTATTAAATACTTGCTGTTGCAGTGGGATTCGGTCGCGTGAATGAATGGCGGAAATTATCCCAAAGGTAGAATCTATGTCATAGTATTGGTTTCCGGCTCTGGTTGAATCCATCCATCCTGGTTGAATCCAGGTCCGGAACGATGAGGCTTGGGAAGTGGTCACCTCCTTCTGCGAAGCAGTAATGCCGCTACAAGAGAAGACGCTCCGGGCGTCGGGAGTCGCCGGGCTGGCACTGGAAAATTCCTATTGGAAAAACCCAAACACTTTTTGCCGAAAAAATCGAGACCAACGGAGCAGTTAAAAAAGGGTATACCCGTGTGTTGAATCGTGATTTATTCACAAACGAAACGACCAACGGACCAAACAATACACTTTTTTAAATTGCTAAGTAGGGACCCAGTTTTGTCCTTCAATATTCTACCTTTGAGTTAATTAACATTGCATGTTGGCAAGTAGGTACCTATGTAGGTACATATTATTTTTTTAATTTTATATGGCGGTTACCTGAAACCTTGTTTTAATTATGCGCTTGGGCAAACAAACAAGTCGTGGTTGCCACACAATAAAATGCACTACCAGGATTTTTATAAATGTATGACGTCACAAGACAGTCACAACACACAGTTACGGTCTCTACACATTGGACTGATTATGAGAGATTATTATGTCCCACTGGCAACTTGTGTTCAAATGGTCTTACATTTTCTATTAAATACTTAAACATAGTTTTTTTGAATTGCTACCTTTAGCAGTTTTTTTAAAGAGTAAATAAATTAATATTTTTTTCTCCTGGCTTCACTTCTGCGCTCTGTCCAATCTGTGTATTTTCTAGGATAAAAAGTAGTTTTATGAATGTCACCGGAAAATGGCAAACGCCGTAAGATTGTTAAATATCGCGTGTAATTGTAAACATTTTTTTCTAAATAAGACACGGATATATAGGAAGCAACCAAATTTGGATGGGATTTTATGTATACAAAAGGAGATTTTCATAATATATCGAGAAATTATAATCTAATCAAGATTTATCTAAACATTCACGCACATAATTGTTGCACGTATGCTGACACTGTATGTTCCTGCCCCACTTTAGCTAAAGCTGACCATTTAAAATATCTAGGTGTCACCATTGACTCAAATCTAAATTTCCGTAAACATATCGAATTACTGTGTACAAGAGTGCGCAAATTAATATATGTTTTTAAGAATTTACGGAACATAGCCGACTATAAATTAATTAAACAGGTCTATTTAGCTTTGGGTCAATCCATTATTACATATTGCATAACTTCTTGGGGTGGTGCAGCAAAAACAATTTTACTCCCGCTAGAGCGCGCTCAAAGAGCAATTCTAAAGGTTGCTACCTTTCGCCCTTTTAGATTTCCTACGCACGAGCTCTATATAGCATGTAATGTGCTTACAGTGCGGCAATTATTTATTTTAAACATAGTGCTACACCAGCACACTGCACTTCCTTTTGACCCTGTACCTTCGGACAAGAGAAGGAAGGACTTGGTTTGCATAAAGCCTCAAACTAGACATGCGTTTGCAAATCGTTTTTATGTATTCTTGGGACCTTTTCTATACAGGGTGTCCCAAAACTCAACGTCAAGCCGAAACGGGGTGACAGGATTGATCATAACCATCACGAGAAAAATTACACTATCTGTCTCGCTCACTCATGGCAAACATACCCATTATCCATCTCTCTCATCATTTTGCCTTAAAATTAAGAACCTACCTAGAGCTTGTGCGAATTAAAAACATTTTAACTGAGTAAAATCTGATAGCAAAAATCGGGTTACTTGAGGTTTTAATTTTTTTACTCTTTTCTATTGTATGGAACTAACAAGTATTGTACCATTTTAGAATTCTGATTAAATGCGCCAACTTTTAATGCTACTTGCC
Source organism: Mamestra brassicae (assembly GCA_905163435.1). Classification (NCBI taxonomy): domain Eukaryota; kingdom Metazoa; phylum Arthropoda; class Insecta; order Lepidoptera; family Noctuidae; genus Mamestra; species Mamestra brassicae. Next base: position 17,438,216 of record LR990997.1, on the reverse strand, counting down.
AAGGCACTCTAGTACATTTTTTTTATAGGAGGGCCTGTCAAAGTCGACGAATCTTGAAAATTTTAAATTCGTAGTTTAACAAATAGTCTCAATTCTCGGGAACTTGAGGCAATTGTGTCATTATTTTTTATTGGGATTCTAGAAATGTTATTTAGGATTACGTTTCTAAAGTTCAAATGAACAAAAATAAAAAATAATAACCACAATAACCGAAAAATGGTACAGTTTGATCAAATTTCTAGGTTTTTCTTAAAATGCCCATAATTTTCAAACTGCATGGGATAGATTTTTTTTCAGATTTTTCTCGTGATGGTTATGATCAATCCTGTCACCCCGTTTCGGCTTGACGTTGAGTTTTGGGACACCCTGTATAATAGGCTCAACAAGGTACTAAACTTTTATAGTGTAAGGTTTACAAAATGTAGCAAGATGTTGTCGGAATATTTAATGTTACTCAATTACACGGACACAGAACAACTTCTAGAAATATTGGCATGATGATATTTAATCCCCTCGTAAGTGTTTACTTTTGTATAATTACATAGGCTTAGTTTTAGTTATTAATGTACCATTAAGCTTTTTCTCGTAGTTGCTTAGAATAGATAATTTTTTATTTTTTATTTATGTATTCATAATTTAACTTTAAATTGTATTGTCCCAATGTAATTGGATCGTAGAGTGATGGCCTGAAACACAGGTTTAAAGTAACCTAGATCGGGCGGATCGCTGTTTAACAATGCAATTCCGAACCACCGTTAATTGCATGTTTAATAAAAATATCTTAGTTTAGTTTATTTTTAGGCACTATTATTGTATGGAAAATATTATTACTGCTGACTAAATGTACATTTTTGTAGACGTTTTTATTTGAATAAATTATTATTATTATTATTATTATTATTACAATCGTCCGCAGTCTGCAATTTTCCGGTGACATATTCACAGCAATAGTATTATATAGTATAGACTTAGATTTCTATGAGTAAACAAATCCGGGCTTCGGAGATAGCATTTGCTACAAACATATGAAGAAACAAACAGTTTAACCTTCTTTATAATATTAGTTTAGGCATAACCTGTAATCCCTTACTATTCAACAGCTCATAGAATTTGTATTGGAAAATGTATTTATTATATCCCCTAGGTATGCGTGCTTTATTTTAGGAATCGCAAACCGTGGGCGGCATTAATGAATCGATTGGCCATGACCTCTCAATGCCGTCAAAAAATCAGCTGTTAGAACTGTTATCGGGACATTTACCCAGTATTTCGAATTATCGTATCTTTTTTACATAATGTTGACACACTTTATATCTACACACTTCTATCCATACTTATATTATAAATGCGTAAATGTGGAAGTAACCCTGTCCTGTGTAAAAAAAATGAAAAATGAAGATGGCAAATTGATAATTTATTACCTTTTTTTTCACGACTAGAATTTTGATATGAAGAATGAAAGGAACTTGAAAAAGGAAGGGTACCTACTGTTTCATGAAAAATAAGTAGTAAAAAAATAATTAAATTAGGTATTTAATAACTTTTGATTAGTTATTTTCTTCCAAAGTTATTGATATTAACATTTTAAAGATCTTGTTACGCCATAATGCATCATTACCTGTATTTTCATCGAGTTCATACAAAAATATAGTTGTCGTGGAAAAAAACCGCGTGTATTATGTATGTACCTACATGGGTACATCTGTCTATTAATAATTTATTGTACTTGTTAAAACATATTGTGCAGTATCAACTCTGACCTGGCAATAATTTATTTGCATACGTTATTGTATGATATACCTACCTTAGTATGTAGGTACTTACTTAACAACTCAACGGCTTCATAAATCGTGTCTTTGATTTTCTTGATGTCTGGAATAAAAAAATGATTAAGGACAGGTTTTTGACGGCTTTTATGCACCAAGTTTTAGTTTAGGTCGCTATCCTACTGGCGTTTTACGAGGCATTGGCGTTTCTCAAACTGTTAACGTTAAAGTTTGCCACTGAAAGCTCGTGACACGTCGGAGAAACGCCAACGCTCGTAAAACGCCAGTGGGATAGCGGCCTAAACTTTGTGTAGTTGTTATGCAGGAGTGTTTAACAAATTCTCAACTTTCAAATTTCCAATCCAGATACCGGGGTACTTAGGTATAGGTAAAAGAACCTTTCGATTTTAGAAAAGTTTTCTAACCACTTTCCGAGGTTAAAATTCACCCTGTTTGTTCAATATTTATTTTATTATTTGCGTTCCCACGTTACCTAATTCGCATCGTATATTCCATTGATGCGCCAAATCATGCGCTCGTTGAGTAATTCATGCGCTTTGAATGAAACCCTCTTATTGGTTGACTTAATCATTGGATACTTATGGAATTCGCAATAAATGAATTTGTTGATCGTTATCGAAAGGTTTAAGTACTTATCATTGCAACAGGATTTGTCCTCTTGCCGAATACATTCTACTCACCTACCAATCGCAGCACGTGTAGAAAGCACATACATAGGTACATAGGCGATTTTAGAGGTAGAAAATATTCAAAATATATCCTTGAAAAATATCCTCCTCTCTTGTTGCATTCATAGAACAACTGCAAATTACTATGAAATGTTTCCGTATAGCCTATAACCTTCCTCATGAATGTGGCTATCATGTACCTACAACAAGAATTTTCTAAATCCGACTAGTAGTTCCAGAGACTAGCGCGTTCAAACAAACAAAATATAAGTATCTTAGACGTTCAATTTTATACTCAAAACACTTAAAAAATAAAAAACAACGGGTTGCACTCCGGGAGTGCCGGTAGCAGTGAAAACTTGAACATTAACGTTGTGTATTTTTGATATTTTGGAATGGTTAGGAAATAATTTCGCAACTAATTGTTTTAATTATCAGTATAAAAGTACTATAATTTATGTGGTAAAATACAATATTCATTTATTGCGCTATCCTACACAAACATGACAATTTATATTACATAAAAAATTTAACACTTCAGAACTTTCCCTCCGTCTTACGAATTTTAGATCAGGGTCACGTGTCCTGACGCGAGTTTAACATTTTTTACCAATCTCAAAAAGTGCACAACGCCGCTAAAGAAGTTTTCACTTCAAAAATAAATACTTCCCTGTATATCTCTCAGCTATCTACTTTTTCAACTCGACAAAATGTAGGGAACAGCTGCTTTTTCGCGATGTCATGGTTGTTGTGGGTAGGGTTGCCAGGTTTTAAAACTGGAAAGCCGAACAGATCAGGCAGGTAAAATTTAATAAAAAGGCCGGACAATATAGACTATTTAGAGTAGCAATATTGTAAGTGAATCCAGGCTTATTAACTCGTCAAAATAACACCATTTTAAGTTTAACAAAAAGAAATGGGATGAGTCAATCTTCTTTATTATCCAATTTTCAGTGAAAATCTGGTAAAATATTGAAAGGCTTTTAATATTTTAGCCGGACACGGTCTAATTTGGCCGGACACGCATCCTAAAAGCCTGACTATGTCCGGCTTTATCCGGACGCCTGGCAACCCTAGTTGTGGGCAGTTTCCGTGACTCCAGCTCATAAAGTTCAATGGTGTCGCCTCGGGGAGTCTCATCAATCTGGTCTCAACTGGTCAACTGGCCTCATTAGCATACGTCCTCCAGGGAGGTCGCGTCAAGTCGCGTGATCCCCCAGCTTATGTCAATTGTTATTTTTCATATAAAGTTTTCGGTTTTGTTTTGTTTTCTGGGAGGATATTTGCTAAAAGTTTAGAGAGAGAGGCAGAGTTGTACGTTGCTTATTTTTGGTTTTGTTTTTGGTCACGTAGCAGCATGTTTTCTTCAAATCTATGCCTAATACATTTACAATACATGTCAGGCAGTATTGATAGTATATCTGACATATCGCAGAAATGGACCTATTTAGTGCAGCCGTGTGACACACTTAGTTTTATTTATGATATACCATTTTTAGTTTTTGTGCGTTTCATGTGCTACATAAATTTTATTCTTTCTTTTATGTATTTTCTGTATCGACTGTATCAGACCATCAGGCGTCATTTCAACAATTCAGTCAAGTCCATCATTGTTCTCTGTCAAATCAAACAGACTGGATCAAATGGTTTTATGAAATTGGCATGAATATCTGTGGAAAAATTTGAATTGTCAAATAGCAAACAGTTTGAACCAGCCTGTTTGATCAAATTATTTGAACGTGTATGTCCCGCATTACGTTATTTGAACGTGTATGTTTGTTTAATTGCACCGTATGACTGTTCCTTAACTAGAACCACATTGCTTATCTGACTGACGTATCCTAAGTATCTATAAGTACGTATGCAATTGCTCATTACTAGGTCAAGTGCCTCTGAAGCCCTTTACGGAAACTACCGGCGCATATTGTAGTTAATGTAGGCACTGGTGTACTATTGTAAATGATGACGAGTGTAGTCAGTGTCCAATGACTTCATTACTTAAGTATGCAAACAATATGCTAGCTATACTCTATCCGTTTAGGTAGTTAACTAAAGGTAAACAATCTTGATGTGTCTTTTTACACAAATTCATATTAAACAAATAAACTACTTTTCAAACTTATGGTTCAATTGATTTAGTATTCGTTACTGTTGTATTTACTTTGGTTTTTACTTGCATTTTATTTTTAAACTGAGTTCTAAGTAAAAAGTTACATCAAGATTGTTTACCTTTAGTTAACTACCTAAACGGATAGAGTTATAGTGGAATCAACTTAAGTGGAATCTTGTTGTCTATTTGTTAGCTATATTAGATGTTTTTGAGAATAGGGAGTACCTCATACATCTTGGACATCTCATACATTTTTTGACTGTTTGACAATGCACTTTATCATGCTTATGTTCGGACGTAAAAGAATAGCACCATCTCATCACTTCCCGAGGGTGTCGTAAAAGACGACTAAGGCACTCACCCAGCAGAGAATGGGCAGCAGCATTCTCTGTGGTTCTGTGCATTGCAACAGCTACACTGCGATCGCCAACACGGCTGCCAAGCGTGGCGATTATGGCAAACGCAGCAGTGGACGTCTTTCGGCTGATATGATGGTGATGGTGGTTATGTCCTAGACCCCTAGGCCCTTTGAAATACCTTAACTGAAATAAAGGCTGACTCTTTGTCGAACTCATACAAAGTGATGAGATGACAAACCAAGCTTCGTCGACTTCTCTTGCAAAGCCCAGACTGACTACTACGACCCTCTTGCACAAACCAGCTCCAACCAACTCCAGTTAAAGATAACTCCGGTTTGTGCAAGCGGAGTACGAATTGAATGTGTCAGACATTAATGTCTCACCGTATAAGACTCGCCGCAGGGGCCCTACTATGAAGTCTTCAAACGATCATGACTCCGCTCTAAGAGGGAGACGGAGCTATACATAGCGAATTGCACTATTCCTTTTACATCATCGGTATTGCATGGCATTAGCACGTCATAGTAGGACAGCAGTCAATTGAAATACATGAGAATGTCAGCGTCGCTTCAGTCAGACGAAATGCCATCTGTTATCTCTGAATCATGCGTCAATCGTCACTGATGTGTGCAGTTCATACAACTACCATTATCACTACTGATAACGTTAGGTCCCGTCAAGTAGGTACACTGTGTGTAGGTACTTAGTGTTCTTTGTAGGTACTTCATTTCTGTTTGCCTTCCATTGTTTGTGTCGATAAAATTAAAACGTTTGAGCTGTCATTGTGAGAGCAATTAAGGTTGATTGCTGGGGTTTATTTTGCTTCTATCGAAAAGAGGCACAACCTCTAGGTAACTCCAGCGCCGGTCATTGAAAGTAACCCCGATTTAATCATTATTACAAATAGGAAAGTTCATAATAGGGAATTTTACTAAAAAAATCTAATTGGTCCGTCAGATAGATTGAAGAAATGAAGACGATACAATGCGTTGAAAAAACGCGTGACACTGCGATGGTACAATTTTTACCAGCGATGTGACATCACGCGTGTTTTCAACGCACTGTATCGTCTTAATTTTTTGTTTACGTGAAAACAGAAAAAGTACGCGTCCACTACCTATGTTTTTGTTTGACGGACTAATTATATTTTTTCAGTAAAATATCCAATTCTGTCAGTCTGTTTGTTACTTTTCCAAGTCTTAACGGATTTTGTATGAAACAAGGTAAACGAGTAGTAGGTACATGTCCTGGATTACGAGTACGACATAGAATAGGTAATACTTTTCATCCCAGATGTAGGTAAGCTCCGTTGCATTAATAGGGAATATGCATGAAAAAAAATATTTACTTAAGTATTATTTATACACTTCATCTGAAAATATACAAAAATATTAATACTAACAGTGAAATTAGAATCAAAATTGATCGAAAAACAAACGAGATACTCATGACTATTTTAAACAAATATATCTGTCTGTCTCGCGGAGATGCCGTTTTCTATGGCAGCTGTATAGGTGACATTGTATTTGACGTCAGAGTTCGTATCGGAGGTTGAGCGATTGGCTGCTGCGCTGCGTGTCGTGGGTTCGATTCCCGCACGGAACAGATATTTGTATGGCCTACAGATAGTTGTTCCGGGTCTGGCTGTTTGTGTATGTGAGTTTGTATGTTTGTAAACGCACCCACAATACAGGAGAAATTCCTAGTGTGGGGCAACGTTTTTTAAAAAAAAAAAAAAAAAAAAAAAAAACTTCTCTTTCTAAATAAGTATAACATTTTGCAAATAAAAAAAAATGTATGCATATTCCCTATTTCCGCCTCACCAAAAAAAGCTAGTAGACAAAAAATGCTAAGATGTCTTTAGACGTGCTAAAGGGTATCATTATACTTACATCATTATAGTCCTCCAGACGAAGAAAATGAAGGCTGTTCATGGTTCGTTGGCATCAATCAATCGTGAAGCGTCTGCAGTGCCCTGTGATTGGCTGTGATCGGCCGTCCATTAAAACTATACGGGTCAATAGTGACAATTACCATTAATTGACTGCAAGCGAGAACTTTCTATGGGTCTTCATCGAACTCGTCTGCATTTCAATGACAAATAAATATCCCAGTGATTACTATCTTTTAATAATGTCTGCGCTTCAAAGGTCTATAACCCATAATGTTCTGGGGACCTCCTATCCACAGGATTCGCGTCCGTTTTTCCGGGACAAAAAGTAGTTACACCATGACGCTATGACGTGTAGTTTTCCACCGGTGTTTTGCTTTTTCTAGAGATTTTGTTTTACTATATTGCGATAATTGAAATATCTAGATGGGTAAACCCACACCTATCTAGCCCTTATATCTTTCTCCTTTTACAAACGCATATAAAAACAGGCAGACGATTTTAGGTAGGTACCTACCTACCACTTTAAAACACTGTAACAAATAAAATTATTTTGGCGCCAAGCATGAGGCATAGGTCGGTAGGTGCCATAGAAATATAAAAAATAGTAAGTACTTATATCTATGGTAGGTACCTTTCATAAAAGAGAAAAAAGAGTTTAGAAAACCTCTAGATTCCTCCTAGTAGGTACCCACCTCGGTAAGACCTTACTGATCTATCGAGTTCTATCCAGATTTGGAAGTGTCAATTACTCCTATTGTCTGAAATGAGTCTCCTTCCGCCGAGCCTACGTTTACCTGGATGTGATGATTGCTTTCGACTAATGACACCGTATTTGTCAAGTGTGTTAATAGGTAGGTAGGGTACACTGAGGAAATTGCCTGGAAAAATACAAAACCACATTTCTTTTCAAACATTTGTGTGTAAGTACCTAAGTGAGGAGGTAGGTACCTTAACACCTAATTGCGGTTATTTTATTTTAGATAGGTACCTAAATAATGCCTTTTTTTTAAGGATGGGAAATCATCAAATGACTTATTTCGCTCTGGGTGGAGCGGAAGGGCGTGTCAGACTCTTACTGACTAAAACCCATCCGTGTTCCTTCTCCCAGGGCCGCGGTGACTTTTCCGAACAAATTCCGCAACCCTGGCAAAGATAAAGAATTGTGTAGGTAGATTATTCTTGAAGAAAGGACTTTCTCAATCCTAGATTTATTCAAGTTGACAAAATATCCACCTAGGTAGGTAAACAATTTTGTTTGTTACAATATCTTTGAGTGTCGTAGGATTCGTTTAATAGGTAGGTACCTATCGGAAGAAGCACGTTTGTGCGTTAGCCCACGGGATGACGGGAGGGAAGTCGTAGGAAAATGCTAGATAGTTAAGTAATCAATGTTAACAGTGATGTTAACGCGTTTATATTGTTTTCATTGAAATCGAATCGTTCAGTTTATAAAACAAATAAAACGTCAAAACGTCATTCGAACCAGTTGTCTAGTTAACTCGGCCGAGTAGGTAGTAAAGTAGGTAGGTATACATTTCTCACTATATCCGTGGCTTTCACACATTAGTCGGTTGGGAAGATACCACCATACATTTTCATGTGACCTCCATTTCAGTAGGTACCTATTATTAATCTACCTACTTACGTGAAGCCAGACATTTAATTCACAATAAATCTTCTTTTAAGGTTAATTACGTAATTAAACATTATGTGCCTGGGTGGGGAGACATTGTGTTAAATTCGTGGGCCTAACTGATTTTCCTAGCCTTAATTCCTAGAATTAATCCATTAGGTATTTATAAGTTGAGTGAAGGTTTTGCTAGTGTTCATGCAGTAATATAACCTACTCATGCACTACTAGGTAGTTAGCTTTTACTTTATTATCATAGTGAAAATTCGGAAAAATATATTGTTTAGCAGGTTGCTTCATACGAGTACCTACCTAAAGCCTTATTGGAGGCATTTCATACAACTGACAGTTGTGATTGGAATCAACAGTCAGTTAAGATTTTTTTTGACAGTTAAGTTATAAAACTTACTTAATAAAAAAAAGTAGTTGGTAACCCGGTGTGAATAAACAAGTTGCCTGTTTGACAATGTTACCATTTTAAAAAACAACTAGGTACGTATATTGCCATGTTCTAAACTTATTTTCCTTGCTTTTGTTAACAATTAAATTTTATTAAATCAAATAGTAACATATATTATTTTTCTTTTGTTACAGATTCAACCCTGTCTTCGACGAAATTGAAATGTTGCTAAGATTTCAAGTTTTAAAACTTTAATTAATGTCAAGAAGGTACACGACGTTCACGGGACGAACGTGTGACAATATAGAAAGTGATTTTTTCAAAAGTGTGAGATCGAGGACTAGCCGGTCCTTGATGTACTCGACAAGCTACAACCCTTGCGCCCTAACACTTTGTATTTCGAAGAGACTTTGCCGTTATTCGGCTAGAGACCCAAGATTAAGACACTGGTCGAGAGAACTAACAATTTCTTCAACGTAGAAGAATTTTCTCTAATTGGATTTTTAATCCAATACTGGTAGTTTTCACGACGTCCGTTAGAGGACTGAATTAGAGACAACAAAGTACGTACTTAGCACCGTACTTAAGAAGAGATCGTCTAAAAGACTAATGGAATCACAACGAGCGTATGCAAATGGAATTCCAGGCAAAGATCCTTCAAACAAGTATGAACATAAAGTACCGTCTGAAGAGGAGAAGACTACGTCTCCACTCCTTCAGAGGACTAATGATATCAAGTATATCGATGGAGTGAATGATGATAAAAATGAAATGAGAGATATGGGAAAGCCTAAAGATGATTTAGATACTGTAAATTCTATGAAAACGGAACTGAATAATACTAAGGATAACCACCTTTCTGTAGGTTATCATAAAGACTCAAAAAGTGACGATGATGCCGTTTCAACTAATGAGGGTGTTAAGTTCTTCGGTCTTGGGGATACTGACAGTATCTGTTCTAGTAAGCCACCACAGGATGCATCGCCTCCGATCCCTGATGGAGGGTGGGGGTGGGTAGTCGTAGCCGCATCATTCCTCATCGCTACTGTGGCCGATGGATTAGCTTTTTCCTATGGCTTGATGCATGACAAGTTCGTCATCTTCTTTGAAACCAGTGAAGCCAAAACTTCTTTGATTGGAAGTCTGTTCATATCCGTACCGTTAATAGCAGGACCTATAATGAGTGCTTTGGTAGATCGTTATGGATGCAGAAGTATGACAATAGTTGGCGGTGTAGCTTCAACTATAGGATTTGTAGCTGCTTCGTACAGCAATTCAGTGGAAGTTTTATACGTTACCTATGGTATTATGGCTGGCCTCGGTACTGGGCTGCTGTATGTTACTGCTGTGGTATCCATCGCTTACTGGTTTGAAAAACGACGCAATTTAGCTGTTGGATTAGGTTCCTGTGGAGTAGGCTTCGGAACTTTCATATATTCTCCGCTAACGACATATTTACTGGAAGAATTTGGTTGGAGAGGTACATTATTACTGTTAGCTGGTACTGTACTTAATGTTTGCGTGTGTGGAGCTGTTATGAGAGATCCTGAATGGTTGATAATTGAGCAAAAAAAGGCAAGAAAATTAAATAAGTCAAAAAGAGCATCTAGTATTATGTCTATATCAGCGAAATCTGGTGGAGGAGAATCTGTTTATCCTGGAGCAGAAGAGTTAAAGACGTTGATGAAGAGCGGTGAAACGCCTGAATATATACTCACAACATTGGTTGCTTCTATTGCTGAAGCTGAGGATTTGGAGGCAGCAACTAAAAGAAATGCTGACATGTCACAATACCATAAAGTTAGTTCAGTAATAAATCTGCCAACGTTCTTAAGACAAAGTGAAAAGGTAATATTAATTTCCATTAATTCGATTAAGGGTACCTATTGTTTCTGATTTAAAGATAAATTAAATTATTATTTTGTTGTTTTTCAGGTGCCCGCTGAAGTGTTAGACCAACTCCAATCAAACAAAAAACTTTACAACATCATTTTACAAAACTATCCATCCTTGCTAGCATTAAGAGCTACATCAGAGCAAAAGTTGAACGTTGAACCTTCAGAAGGTACTAAATCGAAGCCAATAAAAATGTCAATGAAGTTGAAACTCAATAAAAAAGAGAAAGAAAAGAAGAAAGAGTTTGAGGTCAAACTAGATCAGGTCAGGGAGAAGCTGTTGCAACCGATACCGGAGAACAAGCCCGCAGTGATTCAACCGCGCCAGGACTGGTGGACCAAGCAGTTTGTTACTGATCATCATTACCTGAGGGGCATCCGAGTACATCGTAACTCGATCATGCATCGTGGTGCCATGATGAACATTGCTAAGTACAAACTGCGAGCGTCTTCGTGTCCCGATATTTATAGGAATTCGATGTGGTCTGTGGAAGAGGAACAAAGTGTAAGTTTACTGTGTAACTATGTAGCTTTTGCCCGCGACTTTGTACGCGCGCCTTCCTCATGAATGTGGCTATCATATACAATTTTTTTTTTTTATGTTGACTGGCAGATTTTCCAGAGATTAGCGCGTTCAAATAAACAAACAAACTCTTCAGCTTTATAATATTAGTATAGATATAAATAGTATAGATATGTATTCGGTCTGAATTAACTTTAGAATACCTAACGAGTTTACAAGACAAAAAAAACTTAAATAACGATTATCAAAGATTTACAACGAGAACGCATATCACGAATAACTACACAGATAATGGACTGTTCCTAAAATATTTGTAAATCTTTCTTTTCCAGACTTGGGGTAGACGCTTGCTGGACACGATCAACAAAACCTTCGACTTCAACATGTTCACAGAGTTCCATTTCCTGATGATGAACCTGTCAACCTTGGTGCTGTTTATTTGGTTCATTGTGCCTTACTTCTATATTTCAAACTTTATGCTCATGAGTGGATACTCCGAGGTTCACGGCTCTTGGATGTTGAGTGTGTTTGGAATTGCTACTATTATTGGCATTGTAAGTATTATGCGATATTTTTTTAAGTGTTCTTTACAGACAAGTGGTAACTTGTAACTATCTCAAAATTAACTGCTGGCCTAATTGAACAAGTCCGTATGTTTAAATTTGGCTTGTCTGAAAAAGGATATCTGATGTATTTTTTTCCTTATAGTTTAAAAAATCTTTTTTTGATTACCAAAATGTATTAGATTGTAACTCAAAAATATTGTTCTTGTGTTTCAGGTCGGCCTGGGTTGGATGGGCGATCTCCCATGGGTAAACGTAACGAAGACTTACGCTTTATGCCTTATATTATGTGGCATAACCATTATCCTGTTCCCGGTTTTAATTCGAGTGATGGACCCTGAAGCACCGTACAGTTTCTACATATTAGCTTTAAATGCCGTCATGTTTGGACTGATGTTCTCAAGCTCATATTCGTATACGCCAAGTATTTTGGTGGAGTTGATCGCTTTGGAAAGATTCACCATGGCTTATGGATTGGTGTTGTTGAGCCAAGGCCTTGGACATCTTGTTGGACCGCCTATGGCTGGTGAGTACATACGCATGTTATAATTTATATTAGTTAAAGCATATCGTTTCATTGTTAACGAAAACTTCATAGAACACAACTCTAATTACCTCTTTTCCTTACGAGATACAAGTTTACAAGAGCTTAAGAGATTCTGAAATCAAGTATCACCACTACATAGCAATGCTCAGAAACCAGTGCAAAATATTATAATCGCAATAAGTGTGAACAAGCAGTAACAAACCGTTACTTCGCCCTTTGTTTTTTAAACACTAGAATCGCGTTACCTCCGGAGAATCTCACGAATGGAGCGAAATGATCAACAATCGATGCCTCATTGGGTTTACTGCAAAATTTTTCGCTACATGTCATACTAATAACTTTTGCGTTACCATGTAAAGAGTTGTCTTTCAATAGGTTACAAATCTGAGGATAAATATTGCGGTTCTTATCGCATCAGTGCGGTAACTACAATCGTAAAATGAAGTGTGAACAGTCGTAAAATTAGCTGTAATATGCACTGTTTACGAAAACAAAGGTTGTTTGTACAACTATAGCTCTTTGCATGTCAATGTCTCGCAAGGTTTTCTTTCAGCCTTTACGAATGTTTTTAACTGTTTCCTTCTTGAGAATATGAAAGAGCAATACATCACAAAGGTTTTTTTTTTTGAGTGGCCTCTCGCAGTTCAACCTATAAGGTTGTCGACTGCTTAACCGGGCTTGCCTGTGGTGGCCTTAATATAATATTAAAGCCTCCACCCAGGGCTTATAAAAAACATAAAAAGTAAGCGACTACTCGCTAGGGGCACCCCCTGTGGGGTACGGGCCTCGGCTTAGGGCGTCGCTGGGGGGAGGACAGCTAGGGACGGGCTGGATCGAACTGGAATTATTATTAAGGGGCGAATTTAAGACTACAGACTCAGCGGGCTCACAATGGGCTTCGCAATAGGCTAACTCATATTTTATGAATTTTTTGGAACTCTAACCACAACTACATTAATCCTAGGTTCTAACCATAAGCAATTTCTTCAATCTACTTATTTCGGTGTATTTTTAATTATATTCCCTTACGGTATGGGAATATAAATCGGTACGTTCTGCACCTGCTTCAATTCAAGTCTCACTAAATAAAGAAGGATTAAAAATAGTATTATTAGTTTTTTTGCAATAATTTTATTTTGTTTTAATTTCAGGTGCGCTAAGAGACGTCACCGGACACTGGGATGCTGCATTCTATGTCGCTGGGTTGTGGGTCATCATTTCTGGCTTCTTAGTTGGCGTTATACCGTTCACTGAAAACTTCCGTATTTGTGGAAACGCACCCCTCGCTAAGGACGTGGCCGGTGAACCAGATCCAGGGGTGAAAATCATCATTGCCCACTAAAATGTGAACGGTTTATGATGTATTACATAATGAAAAAATAAGTTAGCGATGTTTTTCCTGCCCTGATTGGAAAGCTTACCTATCTTACTTATACATTTTTTAATGTTTTACTATATCCTTTAAATGTTTTTGAGGACTTATAATATTCTCGATGTACTTGAGGTATTTAAAATCATTTATATGACTATTCTATTTTGAATCGAAATCTTTGTACACTTAAGTAGTTTTAGAATTAATACATCATCTTCTGAATTTCATTATTTTGTGCTTATTTGTAGAATTTATGTAACTATATTTAAATAGAGAGTGTACCTTAATATTTTGACTGTAGTAAAATCAATAGATTATAATATTATCAAAGAAATCGTACCTTGATTATGTAGCAAGGGAGTGTGTCTGTGGCGAGTTTAACTAGAAAATGTAATCATTATTAACATAGCCTTACCTATACTATACACTCGGTATGTTATTTATTTTGTGTGCTTTAATAAATCTCCTAAGGAGATATAGTATTCATTTATTCTTTAGAGGTTATATACTGTGTGCCTTTATGTAGATTACATGATACCCATATATATGTAATTACTTTAAGCAGGTTTTATATAATGCCCTATGTAGGTACCTATTGAATTCATATCCCTGAAAATAAACGGCAGGATAGGTAGCTTGTAAAAATCCCTAGCTATTATACCTAATTACTTTTTGTTTTTTTAGATAAACTTTTGTAGTAAGTAATAATTATTATATGACTGAGTGCCTGATACTTTTGTCTAAAATATACTTGCCATGTAAAACACCGATAATCAGGTAATTATGAATTTATTTTTTATATGAAATTTTGAAAGTATTTTAGGTGATAAGTTTGTCTACTTACTTAGAATAAACTCCTTACGTATACCTTGTATTATGTATGAGCTATTAAAATTATCTCTGCTATTTTATATGACGTGTTTAATTTTTTTCCTTATGAATTTTACATACGTAGTTCTTACAGACCTCTATTAAAAAACATGCCGGTAACTTGCCTCAAACTTCAAACCTCCACAAATATTTGGCTATATTAATTTTATTGGGGTATCAAACATCGCCATCCACCCGCTTGCGCGAGCGCATGTATGTTTTGGCAGGCATCAGACATCGGGCTAGTATCGGTTTTAATGATCGGTTCACATTCGTTTATATTTTTACTATACAAATAATGGAAAAAAAGCTTACGGCAAATTCCCTTTGATTTGTGCCAAAAAAACGACACTCGGATTGCCTGCGAGCGCTTGCAAACCTACACAAACCGAGTCAAGCACCCTATTCATACCTACCTACGTTTTTAATTTGTGCCGGGTTTTTGAGGTTTAGTGTGTGGCTCCGGCTTAACAAAGACAATTTAAAAAAAATCGGCTCAGTGGTTTACGCTTTTTTTTAATGGAATTTGCGATCCAAGGCCGCGGTAACTATTTAAAAAAATCCGCATCAATGCAGTGGTTTAGACGCTGTGGTGGAACATATTATGTACGTAAGAACAAACTACTCGTACGAACGCAAAAAGTAGGTACTCGTTGGACCACTATCTCATCTATTGGTAAGCTAGGTATAATGAGGTCGAAGATGGAGCACGCTTGCCTAGAAGTAACCTAACCCTTTCCTTCCTTTTGGCTTTGTAATACCTATTTGATTAAAATAGATAGTTGTGAGCCGGTGTTTTTTTTACTATGAATTATACCAAATTTACAAGAGACCAACAAACTATACCTAATTATTGAATGTCAAAGTTGGCTTCTGTTTTCATTTTACACCCAGAAAATGGGAGAATTATGATTGTAGGTACCTAGCATTCATTGATGTTAAACAAATTGTGAAGTCCAGTGCATAGATGATACACTATAAACTAGCTATAGTAGGCGCCAGATAAATGTGGAATAAAGTATATTGACCTTTCCCTAATAACTGTTCATAGGTACCTGAACAGCTAAATATGAATCGTTTTTCATTATTAGACAATGTTAAGGATCACGAGAGATGATGATTCGGGACAGCTTTGTGTCATTAATTCCGTTTTTCAAATTAAAAATGTCAATAATTGTAGGTGGGTCAATGACCGTTATTCCACGATTATCTGGCGCCTACTATAGTCCAGTGGTCCAGATTAGTTATCCTAATATTCCAATGCACTGCAGATTGATCACATTCACATCTTGCAACTGAATTTTAAAATAATTAGTCATTTTATAAATTCGTTACTAGATGTGACTATTAGGATAGAAACCACAATTCATTTTGGCCAAAGACTACAATATAATATAGGGTATTGATTGAGTTTCAAGCTGTGCGATTATAAAGGATAAAAATCAGTGTTGCCAACCCTACTGTTTTAACAGTAGATTAACTGTTTTCATCATGAAATCCCTGTCTTCTGTTTAAGTACCAATTTTTACTGTTTTTACACAAATTTAATTATATATACTGGTGATTTCGTCTAAAACGATAAAATCACCAGTTTATTTTTAGTCTATGTCGAACAAGTCGAACAAAACAAGTGATGAGCCATAACATGTCAATGTCAAACCGAAATAATGTCAATATTAACTTTTAGCAACAAACATGTTTTCAATTTTGGCCATAAAAGGAATAAAAAATGTTTCCAACTTGCGTTGCGCGTGTTTTCTAGGGGATTATGAAACTGCGGGCGCTGAGTAATTCCCATTCATCGCGCAACGTCTTTGGCACTTGATAAAACAGGATAGCTCAGTAATTTCTCATTGTCACGGGCGAACATTGTTTTTTTTTATTTTACTGGGAAAAAACAAAACATATAAATAATGAGCAGTAGTGATTTCGATTCTGATAAAACTCCTCCTCGAAAGAAAATGTCCATTTTGCTGTTTTCTACTATTTTTTTTTAGTCTGATCTGCTGCTTTTTGCTGGGTAAGGTTGGCAACACTGCTAATAACTGCAAAAGGTAGGCAATTTAAGAAACAGTTGGTTGGCATGGTAACATTATCGTCATTGTCGCAGTTGCTGGCGCAGTTGCGCTCTTTGTGTCGTATCAATGAGTGAGAAATTATTTTTTAGTAAAATCAATATAATGAAGACTAGCTTGTGCAGGTGGAATACCTAGGTAGATAGTTGTGAAATGGGTGTATCATCGGACTTCACAAATCTGTCGTAGTTAAGAAATGTACCATTTACAATAATTAACTTTAAACTTCTTTTATCAGTATCACACAGTGTATTCAAAAGAAAAGCCACTGATCGAAATGACTGATAAGAACGTAAACAAACAGTTTTAGAAAATTCAAACATGTGTTTTATAAAAGTGAATTAAATAGTTCTGTCGATGGCTTAATCCAAAATGCTGAAAATTACTTTAGCACAAAGGTAAGGATGCAATGCGTTTTTTATATCGTTAGATTGGACAGTACTATTGTGTTCGTAAGATTTATTATCTTCCAAATTGCTTTGTTATAAATTTTTGTTTTAAAAATGGCAGCATCTAGAATCTAAAACCAAACATTGGGCATGTCTAAAATGTTGTCTACTTTAATTTGTGTTATTGTCTTTTGGTGCAAACTAAATTGAATAACTATTATTTCTAAATTCCAGAATCGTGCATTTGGATTTGAAAGGGGCACCATTGAAGGTGTCGTATTTGGAAAAGGTAAGAAAAGTATAGCAGCATTATTGGGATGATTTTAGTTTTCAATAGATCCACATTTATGCCTCATTAAAAGTATTGCAGTTACTAACTTCATTCCCTATTTCAGCTTATCACTACAATCAAGGAATGGGGGGTGACTGGCATACTCCTGGAATGGGAAGATACCTTCCCATATGCTGGAGATCTGGTGGAAATCGGTAGCGTAAGCAATGCCGGAGGCGACAACATGTACACTTTGGCAGAAGTGCAGCATATTATACACTTTATTACAGAGAAAGGAATGGACCCAGTAAGTTGAAAGTTTATACTGACTGCTGTTTCTGATTTCTTTGTTTTTGATTTCATGGACTATAAGCAGATGGGATGTATTCATCGGGGGGATACTTGGGACCCTCCAACTGATGGGTAATAGTTTGATCAGAAGGCTCACACTCAATATTAATAAATGATTTTTATATTGACATCATCATTTTTCTGCCTTTATCACATGTTACTTGGGGTTGGTGCAACATGCCTGTAATTATTGTTGTTTCAAATCAAACATCTTTCAAATTCCTCACTTTTTAATACTTAACCTACAGATCCAGCTAGTCCAAACCATTGGACACATGGAGTTTGTCCTCAAGCACCCAAAATTCAAAGAGCTGCAAGAGCTCCCAGGGTCACCCTCTGTGCTGTGTCCTTCTAAACCTGAATCTCAAGAGGTAGTGAGACAAATGATAGACCAAGCTTTGGAGGTTCAACCTGATGCCAAGTTCTTTCATATTGGAGCTGATGAGGTAACTTAATTGATTGTGCATAGTATCACAGCTACTATTGCTTAGCAGCTTTTTTAGGGTTCTGTACCCAAAGGGTAAAACGGGGCTCTATTACTAAGACTCCGCTGTCAGAATTTTCAGAGATGTATTCCTGTTGCCGCTATGACATCAAATACTAAAAAACAGAATAAAATAAATATTTATTTAAGGGGGCTCCCATACAATAAACATGATTTTTCGATATTGACAACGGCAACAGGTAGATGCATTAAATATTCACAGAATATTTAGTTATATATTCAATTTAAAAATAAATACTGAAATTAAAATAAAACAAATATTTATTTCTTCCATACATACCACAAACGTGATTTTTTTGCCATTTTAAAGATAACGGTACGGAACCCTACGTGTGTGAGCCCAACTCGCACTTGGCCGGTTTTTTTGTGTTCTAGTTTGAATTTGTGCCTGTTGTGTAAATTATGGGCACCTGAGACATTCCAGTTGTACCTGAGGTGGAACACTACTACAATATCTTCATGTCTTACAACTGGGCAACCTTACTGTATGTTTATTTGAATGCTGTCATCACAGGCAATAGGGTATTCGACTGTATTTTTAACTTGTTTTTCAAGACCTTGGGAAAAGACAAAATGCAGTAAAAAAATATTAAAAAAATGACAGGGCTTGAGCATTTTTAAATCTATTTAGGAACAGCTCTAATTGCGTTTGACTTCACTAGCGAATCGTGCGAAAGTGACAAGTTGCTTGGCGTGACAAGGATAAAAGAATAATAAAATTTCAATTATATTTTCACCAAATCTTACTTACTATTTTAGGATCATCTTTCTAATCATTAATGTAAGTTTGTGAAAGTATTGAAATATTCTATTGGGTCATTTCAATTATATGTAAAGGGATGCACAATGCATGCATGCTGCATGGTGTTGGAGTTGTTCATAGGAATTGACGACTTAGCTTATTTGCCAACAATTAGATGTTTAGGCGCTACCCCGACTAAAACCTTGCGATGGTGCGTTTTTCTTCGTTATTCAGAGGCTGCTAACTCATTAGATAACAGAAATAACAATTAGATGTTTAGGCGCTACCCCGACTAAAACCTTGCGATGGTGCGTTTTTCTTTGTTATTCAGATGCTATTAACTCATTAAATAACAAATAAACTACATCATTATTAATGTTCGATATCCTATCATCATATTCCATGTTCTAATTTGTTTTTATGTGTTATAATTTAAAATCTACTTTTAAAAAATTACTTAAATTATTGATTGCATGCATCTGTTGATAAGAGCGATGCTCTAATCATTTGACGCATAAACGGGCGTGCGCAGGGTGCGGGCGGCAAACAGGGAACGAATGCTAAAGGTTATTTGCTCAGGCTAACGCCTTATGACTTCTTCCGCTCTGGGTGGAGCGGAAGGGCGTGTCAGACTCTTACTGACTAAAACCCATCCGTGTTCCTTCTAAAGCCCTTTGCGTTCCAGGGCCGCGGTGACTCTTTCGAACAGATTCCGCAACCCTGGCAGGCTTTGGCCCTGGCGGGCCCCGTCTTTTATGCTGACATCTCTTTGAGGCGCGCGTGAAACACAACGCGCCATCGACCCGGGCCTGGTGGTGATCGGACAGCGAGCCACCCAATGCTCGCCGTCCGCAGGCCCGCGCCTACGGTGGCCGGGGATCGCCCTGCGACTCCCGACGCCCGGGGCGACTTCTCCTGTTGCGGCGGTTGGGGCGAAAGCCTTGCCTTTCCCTCGCGCGGCCCTCCTCCACCTTTGCTAGCATTACTGCTTCGCAGAAGGAGGTGACCGCTTCCCAAGCCTCCTCGCTCCGGACCATGGATTCAACCAGGGCCGGACGCGAGAGGTCGCCGCCGCCGATCGCCTCGACGAGGACACGGCGCACTAACATAGATTTTGCATAATTATGCGGCCAAAATTGAAGATTTTAAACTAGTT
This sequence comes from Mamestra brassicae, assembly GCA_905163435.1. NCBI lineage: Eukaryota > Metazoa > Arthropoda > Insecta > Lepidoptera > Noctuidae > Mamestra > Mamestra brassicae. Next base: position 17,418,109 of record LR990997.1, on the reverse strand, counting down.
ACAAATACAAAATGTAATATCTTTCTACGTTAACAATAGAACAGACGATAATAAACCGGTCTTCTCGGCTTCAATACCCGCGCGGGGTACGTATGCAGGTAGTCGGAACTTGTTAGTCTCCCGCTACGCACGCGCTTTCGCTCTTTACGCTTTTAAAGTGACTTGTTTTTCGTCGTCAATATTTTTGATTTAAAGACAGTTTTCAAAGTAAACAATATGGATTCGAGTGCTTCAGGTAAATACTATTATTTATTATAGCAATTGTCAACCTAGTATAATTAAAAAACCTTTATTTTAAACCTTCAAAACTTAGTACGTTTTCTTGAAAAAATATTCTTGATTTTTCAGTTTAAAAGTAATTTAGTTATATTATCGCTTCCTCTCGCCTCAAAATTATTATTTATAATAATACTTAATACTCTTTTCTTATAATTCTGATAAAAATCAGTTGCAGGTAGGTGCAGGTAGGGTAAAAAAAGTTATGTTGAAAAATGTTCCAAAAAATATATTTTTTTCTTTTTCGTCGTAGGTTCTCCTGGCTCATCCGGAACAAAATTAGTCACCCGTCAATTTCTCTACGATAAAATGAAAAGCCAATATTTATTAACAATGGATGAAAAATTGGCCTATTTAGAAGATTACCTGTTTTCATCTTACGGTGACACAGAGGAAAATATAAAAATACTAAAGCGAAATATTGCTTACTTCAAGACTGCCATAAAGAAAAAATGGTCTAAAGCACAAAGAAAAGAAGAGGATTTCTTAAAATCTAACCACTCATGGTTAAATGGGACGTTTGAAATCCCATTCCAAGCCCAAAATCGCCCAGGCCGCCCTTCAAAATCATTTGAAGAGTCAAGTGAGAGAAGCAAGCGTCGCAAAACTGAAGTGGTTCGCTCGGCCGTAGGCGATTCTGTTATCATTCATGCTGCTCAGTCAACTTTGAGAGCTAAGGGACTTCGAAATGCATCAGAAATCCTTAAAGAAATCACTAAATCGCCAACAAGGGCAAAAAAAATAAGAAATGCTTACAAGTCATCGAGTGAACCCGACAAACACAATATATTAACACCTCAAGAAGCATTGGCGATGTTTATAGAGGCCGACCTTACACGACAGCAATATGAAATCATACGTAAGACAAATAAGTCGCTCTATCCTTGCTACGACAGATTATTAGAGGCCAAAAAAGAATGCTATCCACCTGAACAACACATAAAAGTGACGAGTCTGTATGCAGAGAGTACTTTGCAAAGTCTTATTGACATAACTCTTATGCGCCTTTCAATGTACTTAGAGGAAGTACTTTTATCTATTAGTGAAGAAGAGAGACAGACTTTAATTATTATAAATAAATGGGGATGTGATGGCTCTCAGCAAGCTAGATATAAACAAGTTTGAAAATCCTGCTGATTCGGACGCCAATATATTTTTGAGCTCATTTGTCCCGTTACAAATACTTTGTGTCAAGGATAACAAAAAAGTTATTTGGGAGAATCCTTCTCCATCATCTCCCCGGTATTGCCGGCCTATAAGATTCAGATTTCTGAAAGAATGCAATGATGTGACCAAAGAAGAAATCAGTTACGTTGAAGAATCGGTAAAAAATTTGGTTCCTACCGAAATCGAAATAAATGGAAATAAATTTACCTATAAGCACATTTTCAAGATGACTATGATTGATGGCAAGGTTTGCAATGCTGCAACCGACACTAAGTCTACCAGTCGATGCTTTATTTGTAAAGCCACTTCAAAAGATTTTAACAATCTAAGCAAAAAATATGATGTAAGTCCTGAAACTTTAGACTTTGGAATATCTGTGCTGCATGCCAGAATCAGAATTTTTGAGAGTATTTTGCACTATAAACTAGTAGTTCAAAAATACAGACAGAAAAAAACGACGGAAGAAAAAGATTTGGAATTGGCCGCTAAACAAAAAATCCAAGACAGATTTAAAATTGAAACCGGGTTACTCATTGACATGCCTAAGTCCAACTATGGGAATACAAATGATGGAAACACCAGCCGTAGATTTTTCGAGAATCCCCAATTGGCATCCGACATAACTGGAGTGAACTTCGATTTAATTTACAGACTGAAAGTCATTTTAGAAACGATTTCAAGTGGATACATTATTGACGTCAAGAAATATGATGAGTATGCACTAGATACCGCCAAATTATACGTGCAGCATTATGGGTGGCACCCGATGACCCCTACTTTGCACAAAGTGCTCATACATGGTGCTGCCATAATAGAGAATTCACTTCTCCCAATAGGCCAATTGTCGGAGGAGGCTCAAGAGGCCAGAAATAAGCACTTTCGCATGTATAGAGAAAATTACGCAAGAAAATTTTCCCGCGAACAGTGTAACCGCGACATCTATAATCGACTATTATTGAGCTCTGATCCGCTCATTAGCAGTATTAGTATAAAACAAAGAAGGAGAAAAAAAATATCTAAATCCTTTTCTCCGGAGACTTTAGATATGCTTTTACCCACCAAACCAGACTCCGCTTCACCAGAATCCTCGGATGATGAGGATCTGGAGTAACGAATTGGCATGGAGTATGTGTCGACTGTCGGAGGGGATACGTCAATTCATTACTCACTAACGTTTAAAATGTACATTTATGAAATATACTTTTTTATGTCTGTGACGTTAGGTTTTTGACTTTTTTTTCATAAATATGATATTTTCTTGAATAAATATTTAAAATTTCAACAGAAAGTGGTTTTTTATTATCATTTATGTCATTTAGAATAGTTATAGCAATTAAAATAATTTTGGCCGCATAAAACCTAAAAACCTATCTATGTGCGGCGGTGCTCAGCCCAAGCAGGGCAGACCTCCACCGTATGCTCCACCGTGTCCTCCGGGCGATCCTCACAGTGCTGACACCCGGGCGTGTCCTCCCGCTTAATCCGAAACAGGTACCTCCCGAAACAGCCGTGTCCGGTTAGTACCTGAGGCTAACGCCTTAAGGACCAAGCTTGGAAAGCAAACACCGATAGGTAGATGTCTTGTTGAGCGATTTGGCTCAAATCTCAGAAACTATCCATTGTTTTACATTTTCAACCTGAAAATTGGTGGTTCAGGAATCAATTATACAACCAAGTTATGAAGTTTTTTGACGATGACCACTCGCAGTTCAGCACACTAAGGCTGGTTACTGCTTAACTGGACTATCCTGTGTTGGTCTCAAATAATTTAAGGCCCCCAGCAAGGGCTTACAAACTAGCTAATTATCATGACCGCTCGCTAGGGCATCCCCTGCGGGATACGGACCTCGGCTTAGCGGCGTCATTTCGGGAGGACAGCAAGGGACAGGCTGGGTCATAACATTATTAATTTGGGGATTTAAAACTACTGGCTCAGCGACGCGGGCTGGCTCGGTAATCAAAGGTCGGGGAGGGTTATTACTGGGACGTCGCGACGGGCCTCGGCGGCGAGGCCGGAAAACGGAACGCGGTCTGTGTCGTGTGTGTTTTCTAAGAGTGCTGGTTACCCTACGGCTCTCTTGAATCTGGGTGATGGAAGTTATGAAGTCTTCATAATAGCACTATTATTTGATATTTCAGGTCTGGCACTTGGGCATTTGCCCTCAATGTCAAGAAAGGGCCAAGGACCATAAACACAAGATAAATTCTCTGTACCTGGAACACATTAGAGATTTAGTCTTATATATAAAGAAGAAAAGACCATATATATTGGTGCTGATGTGGGATGACATGCTTAGGAACATAGACTTTGATACTTTGCAAGGTAAGAACTAAGGAATGTTTAACTTACTATTTTTTCACATATAACTCGTTACTTTTGAATCTAAAGTCATACAAGGTTGATTTTCTTTCTCTATTTATATTATACATTAGAAAAGCATTAATCATATTTATTTCTATTATATGTATTATAACTTTTTTGTACCATCTGAGTGTTTTATGTTCAGAGCAATAATAACTCAACATTTGGTCGTGTTTATCTACTGCTCTCATATATTTGTTATATTTTACTTGGACAGCTGGTTTAAATGACATATTTCCATACTTATTTCTAGTTTCTATGTACTGGCTATCGTGTTCTGTACTTATGAAAGCAACCTCCCTCTTATCTCTCCATTTTGTAACAGTGATATTTTTATTATTGTATCAAAATATAATACAAGTAAAAGAGAGATCGTTAATAAATGTACAGTCTTATGGTGAAAAAATCCTTTTTTTTATCTTAGTTTAGACAAACTAAGATACAACAAAATCGGATATTTTTATCTTCTAAGAATATAAGTTTATTCTATTCTATATTATATGAATATTTTCATTTTTTTTTAATTAATATTTTTCTAGAAAGAATCATAGTTTATTTTGTACAGAATAGACACAAAACAAAAGTTATCATTATTATTAAGGAAGAAGTTAAGGTTGCTCGCGAAATTCAAATTTTTCGTGTCCCTTCCACCCGGTATAAGTTTGTAAACTTACCAAAGGTTTGCTATCCCTGACTTATAAAATATGTATTCAAAATTAATGGCCAAGGGTATTGTCAACTGCAATGTTTAATTTAGGATAAGAAATGATAGTTCTCTTTATCTCAACTTTTTAAAATCTGTTTTTAAGTAAATTCTATATGACGCGCCAGGTGCGTCAAGGGCCTCCCGTGACATCTGCTTATGACGCGCCTGGCGCGTCATGGGCCATGAAACGGTTAAACGCAACGTTGACATCTACTAACTCGCAACCTCATGATTTTAGCAGGATGTATAAAGGGTGTTGTGGGTCAGTAGCACGCCTATCAGTACGCCGAAGTTCGCTGGTAGCTTGCATGAATGGAGTAACAATAACACCATCTCTGTATGTTCGAAACTGACCGCCGTAGATTGTCGGAAAAGATAGTTCTTTCGCATGTTCAGCAATTAAAATACTGACTGGCCTGTTATATTCACCGGGTGCTAGACTCAAAAAATAATCATCATTCCACAAAAGAGTTTGTTGCTGCGCAACTAAATTGTCTTCAATTGGCACGTGTTCACTTATCTCATCCATATCCAAATTGCGAAATACGTTCGTGCCGAAGTCTGCCGAACTGAAACGACGTTAGACGATGTACGGCTTTCATGCCGCACCGCTGTGCCGGTCGGAGTTAGGTTTATTTTCGTTACGGAATTTCTTGACCGCGCTCAAAGCCCGCGATAAAAGCTATGCAATAGTTTAATAAGTTGTTCAGTTATATAATAGGATCCATGTACATTCTGCCTTAATATAGCATGCAAATGAATAGGTACACAGTAGAGAATAATAAAGACGACTACTACTACGTTACAAAAGATAATCATTTAAGAAAGCCTGCACAGAATAATAACATTTGTTTACTAGTAGGTAATTTTGTGAAATATTTTTGAAATTTTTGCAACAGTAAGTTTTTAATTTGGTCAAGTATTTTATTAAAGATTACAGGAGCCATGCAAATCACATTTCCTTTTGATAAACTAGGTTTGAATACGCGTGTGCATAATAGATTCTGGTATTGAGATCTCATAGCCATACTTCGTTTTCTAGTTTCTATTAAAGTTGCAAAGAGGCATCGGTTTATTATTACAAAAATATTGCTAATTCAAGGATGTAAAGGCATGGGAAGGTTAACAATTTATGAGACTTCAATATACATAGGTACACAACTGTCTGTAATCTGTTACTTAAAGATCAAATATAGCTCTCAGACAGCGCTTTTGGGCTTTGAAAATGCTTTCTCGTTCACTACAGCACCGCACTTTAATTTGTTGATCCCGGAATCACGGGACTTTTTCGACAAAAAGTGCATTCCATAATAGCCAACATTTTAACATTAGACAAATAGGCATTATTCAGTATAACGAGTCTCGATCGACAAGCACCACATGAGATAGTGGGAAGTAATGAGAATACCTTAGCAACCGACTAACAAAATCAGAGATCCAAATGACGTGTTGTGCCTGTTAATGAATAGCCGATCTCTATTCATAAATTCAGTTAATAAAACAACTTATTTCTTTGTAATTTCAGAATACAAACTAGGAAAATCTGTAATACCAGTCTTATGGAATTACCAACCTGGAAATGGTTTTGTCATCCATGATAATTTGATTATCAAATATGGTAAACTGTTTCCTCAAGTATGGTTTGGGTCAGCGTTCAAAGGAGCCAATGGGAGTTGCCAGGTTATTATTATACGATTTGAGTTTTTAATTATTTGAATGTAACAACAACACAGCTTTCCTTTCAGCCAAACAGCAGTCTTTTTTTTTTCTATTAACAAATCCTGTTAATATAAGTAAAATATCTGTAACTAGTGGAAGAGCGGAACTTCCTAATACAAGTATATTTCTTACTTAAATGTAAATTCCCTAATGACCTAATGTTAACGTATTCTTAAGTTACTGAAATAAACATTTATTATTATTATTATAAGTTATGTTAACAGGATTTGTTAATAGATAAAAAAAGACGTGTCAAAAAACCCGACCGCCAAAAACGACAAAAAGATTTCAAACAAGTGACTTTTCAAGTAGTTAAATCAATAGTAGTGATGGTGTCAAATCAATGTGGCAGTAAAATAAATGCCAGCAACTGCATCAACTGAAAAAATCGGCCATTTTAATTTTAATATACTTACCTAGTTAAGTGTCACTCTCACAAACAACGACAACTTTCAAGCTAAAATCCATCATGCCGTTTAGACTACTGAGCGTTGCACAGAAATGTACAAACATACATACCTACTCGAAAAACATAACCTTCCTTCTGGCGCAGTCGGGTAAAAATAATCAAAATACAATATAGTTTTATACCTAGTGTTTGTCATTTAAGTCCGTTCAAAAAAGTCGGTTTACGGACGATAGTTTAACGTGACAACAACGTCATAACAAAACATTGATGAAATGATCGTAACGTTACAATGAGCGTAACGTTATAATGTGTCATCCTTTTTCGTGCGTGCAGCCGGCGTTCATCGATTTATTAGACGTTGTCACGTCAAAAAGGCTGGCTTTGCACACACACACACACACACACACACACACACATCATATTCGGTATCAACGCAGGCCGAATGATGGCCATGAATAAGAAACTATTAATATTATGATCAAGTCGCTTTATTGCGAAATAACACACCACTCGAGACATTTGATGCGTTAAAGAAGGAAAAATTAAAGTCCAATATGATAACAATTTTCGTACAATTTTTCACTTTATGATTCTTAGGGCCTTTTTCACGATGTCCGAATAGAGACTACCTACTCACCTAATTTGCATGTATTTACAAATTAGGAAAGGTGAGGTGGTCAATGTACCTAAGGTGGTGAAACAGACCCTTAAAAAAAGTTAATTTTTAAGTTAACCTTCTGAACACCATTGTCACGTATACATGACAAGCAAGCGCATGCCCTGTGCGCCAAACATCACAAAATATGCGTTTATACTCTGGTGTTCAAAAGGTTAATAACCACCACTATTTAACTCCCGACGCAAAAAGAGGGGTGTTATAAGTTTGACGTGTCTGTCTGTGTGTGTGTCTGTCTGTCTTTGGCATCATAGCTCCCGAACGGATGAAGCGATTTCAATTTAGTTTTTAATGAAAGGCTATAAATGACGTCATACAATAACATTCCCAGGTGCTGTCTCCCATCGACCGATACGTGAGCAACCATGAGGCCTGGCTACTTGTAGTCCGAGGGTACACCATCATCGGCACGATTAACCTCTGCGGAGTTGTAATGACTGGCTGGTCCAGGTATGTTACATCTATAATAAGTAAACTGTCTAATGCTCGATGTCTGAGGTTTTAACCTTTTGACCGCCAGAGCATAAACGCATCGGCGTGCCCCCGACGCCAAGCCACAAATTCGCCGTACTTTTTATCACATATTTGTGACGTTTGGTGTAAAGGGCACGCGCTTGCTTGTCATGTATACGTGACAATGGCGTTCAAAAGGTTAATGGGTCGTTTACCTGTCCGTTAACGTTATTTGTCATTACGCCATTGGATACATAAACGACCGATAAAGTACCTCAGAAAACCGTAATCAGTGTGTGTTTGTAATATCAAAATAGCTGCTTTTACAAAATGCACATGAAACTAATATCGATTTGTTATAAATATCGAATAAGACTTTCATGTGCATTTATAAAACCACTTTTTACTTTTTTGTCTGTTTATTTGTGTGTCTGTTTGTCTGTCCGTTTGTTTCGGCTTACCTCCGAAGCGGCTGGACCGATTTAGACGAGACTTTTACTGTCAGACAGCTGATGCCGTAAGGATAAACTTACATCTTGGCTACTTTTATTTTAGAAAAATGATTAAGGTTCCATGCAAAAAATTAAAACCCATGAAAATGAATTCCACGCGGGTCAAGCCGTGGGCTGAAGCTATTAATATTAAACTGCAAAATTGCTCACGCTCACTGTATCCTACCTTCGAGTGTGCTCTCTTTCTTATCACTCAAAGGGTGCTGGGAGTAAATTCAAGTTCAACATAGCATTGTAGGTATATCAAACACACTCCAAGTGTTTGATATACCTACAATGCTATAAAGAATTAAGGATTAAGAAGGCACACTTTTCCACACTTTGGTTGTGCGCATAATAAAATGATTTGTGGTAGGTTTGTATGATTAATTACCTAATTTATAATTATTATTTTATATCTTGTCAACAGATATGATCACTACGCCACACTTTGCGAATTGATGCCTGTAGCCCTCCCGAGCCTTGCCCAGTGCCTGAGGGTTTTAACAAAGGCGGAGGGCCTTAACATCGGTAATTATATTGAAAAGTTTTCTTAAAAAAAAATCTGTAGCAGAATAATTCTGTAACACAATTATATTTGAAATTGGAGACATATTCGATGGAATTTGAGGATTAACCTTTTGACGCCAGAGCATAAACGCATCGTTTATTTAAAAGCGGCTCAAGGATTATGCCGAAGTAAAGTCTTATCCTCGACGAGCGGCGTACCCCCGACGTCAAGCCACAAATTCGCCGTATGTTTTGTCACGTATTTGTGACGTCATAGTTTGCTTGTCACGTATTTGTGACATATTTGTCACGTAAATGTGATAATGGCGTTCAAAAGGTTAAATGACATTCTGTATAAATAAGGGTTTTCTGAAATGAACCACGGACTTATTTAAAAAAAAAGATTGCTCAGCTATTTAGCATTTTTCAGAATAAATGTGGTATGTTACCACTATGAAAAATCGATATGAATGAATACTTATTTTAAAATAAATAAAATCAATGGAAAAACAAAGAAGTGACACGCTTTTGAAGTTATTCTCCCATCCTTGTCACGCGAAATGTCGTTTGTACTGCTCAAATTCACTAAGACGTGACTTGCGTGTTACCTCACACGCAATTAGCTCTGTCCCTGTTCAACATAGATTTTAAAACGCACACAACTCCGTCCTTGAGATATAAACAATCTTTTCTCTAGGTTATGAAAGATGTATTTTAAAAAATGCAGTCAATTACCCTATTATATTTTTTAATTAAAACGAAGCCGTTCCCTGCCTGTGCTATGCACCATATAGTAAAGGACGTTCATGGTCGTGTTGTAGAGAGCGAGCACTCGTGGAGCGAGCCGCCGGGCCAGTGGGCGGGCTGGCAGCTGGCGCGCTGCGTGCAGGGGTACGTCCTAGCGCAGGAGCGCTGCCTCGCGCTCCTGGGAGGTGACCTGTGAGTTTATTTCTTCAATTATCACTAGTCAACAAGATTTTGTCACAAGGAATGTTCTTACTAATTGCGAATTACCTACCTACCCTTATTCCAAAATCATATTTATTTTGTTTTGATCAGGTCTAGTGTTTGTGTTACAGCTACTACCAGTAACATAATTTTCCCTTTAGCTTGTAAATTCCGATTATTTTATTTTTCAATAAAGTTGCTGTTATTTCCGTTTATTGAGTTATTTTATTCTTATATAATGTAGTCAAGGTTCTTTACATTTATGGCAAAATTAATTTAAAAACTCATAAAAGAAATTCTGAACCATCACATTAAAAAAAAAATGTGAGCTTTATTTTGGCATTTTTTATATAAAAAGATAGTTGAGTATACTGACGTGCCACCTGCTACACAAACAATCCTTTAATATGATAACATGCCTGTATAAGAATCACCTAAAAACTTCAAAATAGTCTCAAAGCACCACTTCAAAATCATATTACAGGAAAACTGTTCGTGTCTCAATAATTCTAATTTCAGTTCTATGATACTTAATCATGTTCTTAACATAATTAGTTTTAAAAAGTCTTGTGACACACAAAAAGTGTTTCTTTGTTGACCAGTGGTATAGTATATAAAAAAATACTAAGGCTGGCTTTATGTCCTGGCCATTCTCTATTCGTCGACCTTAGTGGTGCAGAATTGCCATGTTCTCGTGTCTCGATGTCGTGTGACTTAACCTTTTGAACGCCAGAGCATAAACGCATCAGCGTACGCCGTATTTTTTGTCACCATATTTGTTTCATTTGGCGTACAGGGACGCGCTTGCTTGTCACGTATATGTGACAATGGCGTTCAAAAGGTTAATGGAAAGATAACCAGAGAAATGACCAAAGTTAACTTTTATTGTCTGTTCAATCTATAGTAGGCGCCAGATAAATGTGGAATAAAGTATATTGACCTTTCCCTAATAACTGCTCATATGAATCGTTTTTCATTATTAGACAATGTTAAGGATCACGAGAGATGATGATTCGGGACAGTTTTGTGTCATTAATTCCGTTTTTCAAATTAACAATGTCAATAAATGTAGGTGGGTCAATGACCGATATTCCACGATTATCTGGCGCCTACTATAGCGTTAGTGCCATATGGTGTCGGACGTAAAAGAATAGCACCATCCCATCACTTCCCGTGGGTGTCGTAAGAGGCGACTAAGGGATTCACTAGAGAATGGGCAGCAGCATTCCCTGTGCATTGCAACAGCTACACTGCGATCGCCAACCTGCTTGCCAAGCGTGGCGATTATGGCAAACGCTCCCTTTGGGGAGGCCTATGTCCTAATCTAGCCTTGTCACAATGTTGGGGTCCGTTTCCCGTCTAACGGGATGCAGTTGAATAAGTACCAATATTTAACGTGGTGTGACTGTATTTAGTTTGTTACCTCATAACTCCGTCATTTATGAACCGATTTGAAAAATTCTACTTTCATGTGATATACCTACGTTCGTTACGTTAGAAAATATATCATCCAAGTAAATGAAATTGCGTGTTCTACTCTCCTGTAACTTTCCAGTGGTGTTGTTAGGTGTGGGTGTGTACCACTAATAAGTGTAATATAAAAAAAATACAACCGACTTCCAAATAAAAAAAACACTACAAAGTATAAAATAACTGGAATTTCGGAAGTCGGTGTTGTTTCTTTGTATTTTAACACCTTACTTTTTTTGTATATTATCAGCGTACGGGAAAACCCTGATAGGATCGGATAGGATCACTTCGTTGTCCGTCCGTCCTTGTCCATCAGTGTGTCAATACCCCTTTTAGGATTCCGAACCTCTATTTGGAAAAACGGAACCCTTATAGGATCACTCGGTTGTCTGTCTGTCCGTCTGTCACAGCCGATTTTCTCCGAATCTACTGGACCGGATTAGTTGGAATTTGGTATACATTATAATCTTCTGTGACCCAAACACGGACGTGTAACGAAAATAAATAAATTTTGAAAATGGGGTGACTTTGGGGGGATACCTAGAAAACTTACAAAAAAATGATTTTCCAACTTTATCGTGTGACTTATGAAATGAAAGGGCGTGTTGTGAGAGTTTTTAATATTTTTTTTCATAATTTTAAAATAAATGGCTTTGTGGTTTTGAAAAAGAATCGTATAATAGTTCTTTGCCTATAGATAATAGGAAAACCTATAAGAAGTCTATGGTTTGAAAGTAACATGTTACAAAAATTAGATTCGTTCGGAACCCTTTGCCTGCGAGTCCGACTCGCACTTGGCTGGTTTTTGTGTAAGAAACTAATTGAATCGTCGCTTCATAACCTCGGATAACTTAATTTCCATCGCTAAGTACTGTAACACCAGGGACTCCGCTAGTGTTACTTATTCTTATTATTAAAAATAAAACTATATTGGAGATTTGAAACTTTAAAATATATTTGGCATCTGCCTTCAACGAGGGCTGGTACCCGAGTCCTAGATAAAAACAAAACATATCTTTACATTCTTATTTCAAAATCCCTTTAGTTTTCGCCAGACGCTTCCAAAGGCTACCTTGTCTGCCAGAGACCTGCATACAAGGATATCACATGAGCTACGCCCCTACGAATAGAGGATAAGAGGAAATGCCTCGCAATCATCTATTCTAAATCTTTGGAAGGGTCAAGCGTAACCTACCTATACCTAATAAGACGTCCCTACCTATAAGCGGATGTGGACGAACAGGGGTGCGTATGCTTCTATAGAAGCAGCTTACATTATGGCCTGCGATCAATTATCTTATTAAAATTTACTATGCACCACTTGTGCTTATCAACAACGCAGTCATACCGAAGCCCTGCCGGGGCAAAACCGCTAGAAAAGCTCCGGCATATCGCGGTTATTTTAACAAATAATGTGACAACTCACATTCATCCAGATGGGATATACATCTATCATTTATAATACTATAACATTAAATCTCTCGGACGCTATCGAGTCAGAGAAAAAGAAGGTCACACTAATATAAATATACCTAACTCTTGAACCTACTCCAGCGATCCGCACATAACAAAGAAAATCGAATAAATATATTAACTGACATCAACTAAGAACTGTGGGTCTCAAATATCAGTTGAACCAATGGTGACAACTAGTCACCCTCTGCGAAAGGCTATGCCTCATAAGCAGAGTTTGCATAAACCTCCATGGCGCCCTCTTACTCCCCTCTTTTCAGGATGAGCCATAGTTCTCTAAAGTATATTTTTCAAACTGGAGTAACTTCAGCCTATCTGATCATAACATTCACAAGGATATCACAGTACTTAACTACTTAAGCGTTATGTATTCTACCTTAGTTTTTTTTGTAATGGGATTTTAACTCTGTCAAGTTGAGTCATATTCCGAAACATTTAATGAAATCTAAAGGCTACATGCAGAGACAAATGTGCCCAATGAGAATAACTTGTCCTGTATTATTTCAGAGTAAATACATGGCTGAATCCATGGCAGATATATCGCGGATACACTGCCCCGGGCCATGTACAGGGGATTGTGGTCGCCGCAGAACAGTAAGTGTTAATTATATTGCCTTTACTTAGCCAGATAAGTCCCGAGCATGAACAGTAATGGAGACTGGTCCAAAAAAGCATGGAAGTGCCTCCTTAATCTAGAATTTGTCGTTAACAACGACCTGTGAAGCAAAACGCGTTTTTTTAAGGAGCGAGCGAGCATTCGTGTTCTCGTCGCTTTTGCAGTGTCATAAGTACCTCTAAATTTCTTACATTTTGACGAGTTAAGACAGATAATAAGAGATTGTTGGCCGCCACTATTAGTCGGTGGCCGCTACAATTTTAACACTCCTTCTGTGCAGTGCTAGTGGCCGCCACCGGTAGCGTGTCGCGGACACTGAGTTGCTAGTGGCCGCCACCGGTAGCGTGTCGCGGACACTGAGTTGTTAGTGGCCGCCACTGGTAGCGTTTCGCAGACACTGAGTTGCTAGTGGCCGCCACCGGTAGCGTTTCGCGGACACTGAGTTGCTAGTGGCCGCCACCGGTAGCGTTTCGCGGACACTGAGTTTCTAGTGGCCGCCACCGGTAGCGTTTCGCGGACACTGAGTTGCTAGTGGCCGCCACCGGTAGCGTGTCGCGGACACTGAGTTGCTAGTGGCCGCCACCGGTGGCGTGTCGCGGACACTGAGTTGCTAGTGGCCGCCACCGGTAGCGTTTCGCGGACACTGAGTTTCTAGTGGCCGCCACCGGTAGCGTTTCGCGGACACTGAGTTGCTAGTGGCCGCCACCGGTAGCGTGTCGCGGACACTGAGTTGCTAGTGGCCGCCACCGGTGGCGTGTCGCGGACACTGAGTTGCTAGTGGCCGCCACCGGTGGCGTTTCGCGGACACTGAGTTGCTAGTGGCCGCCACCGGTGGCGTGTCGCGGACACTGAGTTGCTAGTGGCCGCCACCGGTGGCGTGTCGCGGACACTGAGTTGCTAGTGGCCGCCACCGGTAGCGTGTCGCGGACACTGAGTTGCTAGTGGTCGCCACCGGTGGCGTGTCGCGGACACTGAGTTGCTAGTGGTCGCCACCGGTGGCGTGTCGCGGACACTGAGTTGCTAGTGGCCGCCACCGGTAGCGTGTCGCGGACACTGAGTTGCTAGTGGCCGCCACCGGTAGCGTTTCGCGGACACTGAGTTGCTAGTGGCCGCCACCGGTAGCGTTTCGCGGACACTGAGTTGCTAGTGGCCGCCACCGGTGGCGTGTCGCGGACACTGAGTTGCTAGTGGCCGCCACCGGTGGCGTGCCGCGGACACTGAGTTGCTAGTGGCCGCCACCGGTAGCGTTTCGCGGACACTGAGTTGCTAGTGGCCGCCACCGGTAGCGTTTCGCGGACACTGAGTTGCTAGTGGCCGCCACCGGTAGCGTTTCGCGGACACTGAGTTGCTAGTGGCCGCCACCGGTGGCGTGTCGCGGACACTGAGTTGCTAGTGGCCGCCACCGGTGGCGTGTCGCGGACACTGAGTTGCTAGTGGCCGCCACCGGTAGCGTTTCGCGGACACTGAGTTGCTAGTGGCCGCCACCGGTAGCGTTTCGCGGACACTGAGTTGCTAGTGGCCGCCACCGGTGGCGTGTCGCGGACACTGAGTTGCTAGTGGCCGCCACCGGTGGCGTGTCGCGGACACTGAGTTGCTAGTGGCCGCCACCGGTGGCGTGTGTGGCGATTCCATACAAAACGTGTTAAAAAACATGTAAACAGCTTGATGCTAGCCACCGGTGGCTGTAGTCGGTGGCCCGTTTACGCCTTATTGTTACGTCTTATTTTGATAACTCGAAGAAACATTGATACGAACTCGCTCAGGTTCATTCACAGTCATTCTTAGCAAATGACGCGTAAAACTTAAAATACTTGTATCTGCTATCTTATGTTATTGTAACCTGTGCCACTATTTTTATAATCTCTAACCTATACCTTATTCTCTTTCAGTTTGTTGCAAGAATTGCTAGTACTCAGAGCAGATATAACTACTTTTCTCCTCGAAATAACTGGTGAGAGGAGTACGGAGGAATGGGTGATGAGTTTCGTGGACCCGTTGATACTTAAGATTAATAAACTGGGCGAAAGAGCGAGGGCACGAGTGGTTTGTGACGCCGGTGTTAGAGCTATAGCTCCTCAGTGAAGAAGCGTTTATACTAAGTCATGTTGACATTTATATTAAGTGACGTAGAGATATACAAGGTGGAGACGATGATACGACAATAAACCAAAACACTGGAAATACTAGTTCACACGAATATGTTGTCTTTTATCACAGATTTGATGTCACTAACTGCAATAGATTGCTTGGAATATTTCGTCAGAATAGTAGTCACTATCCTTGACTAGTTTGAGTCGGAAAATCAAATGCAATCGGAAAGTTTATTTTTAGTTTCGGTGACAGGATTTATAATAGTTTCAAAATATTCCTATGAACTAGTATTGCCAGTGTTTTCATTTATCGGCGTATCGATATCTAAGTGATGTCGAAACTTATTCTAAGTGGCGTCGAGATTTATACTAAGTCATGTCGATGTTCATTCTAAGTGTCGTCGAGATTTATGCTAAGTGGCGTTGAGATTTATACTAAGTAATGTCGAGATTTATACTAAGTGGTGCCGACATTTATATTCTGATGCCAGTATGAATCCTACTTCTATACTAGAGTGAAGAATCGTCTATAATGAAGTGACGTTGACATACTGTGACGTCGATTATACTAAGAGGCGTCGACATTTATGGATGTCAGTGTTAGATCTGTAGCTCAAAAGAAGAGACGTTTATTCTAAGTCGCATTAAAATTATATTAAGTGACGTCTAGATTTATACAAGTGACGTCAACATTTATATTAAGTGGCGTCGACGATTATACTAAATGTGAAAACCTTGTGTAGAATAATGTTAAGTCAGATGACCAGAGATCGGAATAGGTGGAAGTAACATAGAGTTGATAATACCTCCTCTAAAATCCCGGAATCATAAACATGACGATTGTATCCCGGGATTTAAGAAATTGCAAATTACTTATTGCGCTTTGAATAAATTTTAACAAAATTATTATATTATAAAAGAATCTTATTATGTTTTTAGAATTCCGTACCTGTACACGTACATAAGTAGGTACGTGTTAAATTAAATATGTTTGTTTTCGCACAACTCTTTCTTCTTTTGATTCTTCAAATCAATAATTTTGTAACTATATTGGCTTCTTCTGGGTAAGCTCGCTCCATCGTCGACTTTGTCTCTGTCATCTATGACCTAGACTAGAGTTAACCCATATTAAATAAACAAAATGTTTTTATAATCCCGGGTTTTAATTGTCATGATTATATTTATGATTCCGGGATTTTACAGGAGGTATTATCAATCCTATGTTACTAACTTCCACGAACATTAGGTAAATATAGTCTACCTATTCTGATCTCTGCTGATGATTGAAGGGAAAGTACTCGTATGTAGAAAAAGAAAATTGATAACGTTAAAGACTGAAAGGTGGAAAGGGAGATGAGAAGGGTCGCGTATAGTGATATGACACACATTCGGGTATGGCGGGATGGTGGGTAGGTATGGTTTGGATACAGGGTGGGGTGAACAAGTAAAAAGTGAAGGATGGAGGGTATGCTGTACAGAGAGTAAAGTCCTGCACACCTCCACTGAAAATGGGAGGATCCTACGACCAGACCGTTGTGTCTGGTGGGCAACTGCCCGGTTGTTGACATTTGGACTGTTGTATATGTTCAAATCGCACGGAGAACTTACCTTGCGCGATGCAGGATTTCGTTGTTAGTTCGTCGTAGATGGCGCTGCGGTTCTTTTTGTTGCCTTACAAATTTCGTTTCTTTGTTTTTCATGGGCGGCATTGATGCCGCTACAGATGGACAAAAAGTATTGTTGTAACACTGTTTCAACAAAACTTTTCAGCAACATCAGCAACTTCGGATTATTATGGAACGTTGTTATTTATTTAATGCATAATTAATGTTGAAGTAAAGAACTGCACATAGGCGGAGTTGATGCCTTTGTTATATTCCTTTTAACCAATGATTATTTTTGCTGTAAACTTTAGTCTAAGCTGCAATGTTTAAGTATTATAAAAACCAAAGAGAATTTCTTTAGTGGACAAATAAACAGGTTTAGAAGCTTTGAAAATGACGTAGATTTTTTTCAAAGTACGACAAAATATTTGTCTTTTTCATAAATGCATACCTTTGCATAAATGGTTGAGATTTTTTAGAATCCGAATCGATAACATTTTATAATTCTTTTAAGTAAGTATAGGTACTTTATTTACTTTGCTGAAATTGCGAAAATAATATCAGCTTATGTCTATGTCACCGGAAAATTGCAGAAACCATAAGTTTGTAATAAAACTTTATTAGATTATAATTTCTTGATATATAATGAAAAAATCGTTTTGTTTACAATAAATCCCATCCAAATTAATTAGTTTCCACTGTACATATTCGTGTCTTATTAAGAAAAAATAGTTTGCAATTTCTTGCGATATTTCACAATCTAACGGGGCGTCTACGATTTTCTGGTGACATCTACATTTTGTTGAGTTATGCTAACATGTACTGAACAGCTGATTACAGAATACTGATGAGTACTTTCACTCCCAGTAAGATTACCTACAAACGAAAAGAAACTCTGTTACTATTATTATAAATGCGAAAATGTCGTATGTCCCGTATGTTGAACTATTACCATAGTGAAAGTTACATATCATTACTTGAGTTGTTGGGAATGATGAGAAATGCGACCCCTTAAAAGGTTACCAGTTGTTTTAAATAACGCCTTGTGATGTCGATGCATGTATCTATTTAGCCATTTAAAAAAAACTTTTTCTGTTATTTTAGGATTTTTAAACGATGTATTAATGAAAATATAAATAATGAACAAACGATAAATAATTGTAAAACAATTTTGCTGTTTACTATGTCATCATGTCCCTGTTATCGGCAAAATAGCAAATAAACTTCGATAATCTCAAAATGTGTGGTACCTAACTGTAATCATTTTATCCAATATCAATAGTATCTTAACCTTTTGAACACCATTGTCACGTATACATGACAAGCAAGGTCGTGCCCTGTACGCCAAACGTCACGAAGTTGTGACAAAAAGTACGGCGAATTTGTGGCTTGGCGTGCTCTGGCGTTCAAAAGGTTAATAATCTTAAATCAATAGTATTAAATGTCAATAGTAGGTAAGTGTCTAAACGCAAAGAAAATGAAATAAATGTGCTCTGGAACATATATGACGTGTTTAATTTTACTGTCCTTACAGCAAAATAATTCTTGAACCTTTCCACAATCAGTCAAAAACACCAATATAAAGAAACAAAAGATAGTAACTGAACCTTCATACAGCTGATTCTCCATCTAGAACTGACTCCGGATGAAGCCACTCCTCAACTGACGGTCAACAGTACAGAAACGATATTTTACATAGGTACGTATTTAATTTAAATTGCCCGTATTAAAGCTTGTTTTTTAGGGTACCTTATCTCAAAAGGCAAAAACGGAACCCTTATAGGATCACTTCGTAGTCCGTCTGTCGTTCTGGTGGCCTCTGAGATCTTACTCCCATATACCTACCTAACATTCATAACACGGAAGGGAAAGTAAGAAAATCTGGGAGGAACGCGAGGGTCATTTCATTAGGTACCCATTTTGCCTGCTGAAGGAAATAAAGCGTAGCATATTGTATTGCGTTGGTGACGTTTTCAGGGATTTAACAAAATGTGTGGGATAGAGTAGGTAAGGTGGGGCAGTGTTACGAAAAAAACAAACGACGATGTAGCGACGAAAATATTTATTTAACCTTTTGAACGCCACTGTCACGTATACATGACAAGCAAGCGCTTGCCCTGTACGCCATACGTCACAAATATGTGACAAAAAGTACGGCGAATTTGTGGCTCGGCGTCGGGAGCACGCCGATGCGTTTATGCTCTGGCGTTCAAAAGGTTAATCAACTTCTAACTGGCATCAGTCCCTCTTCACTTAAAATTATTTAAACATGATTTTTCTTAGCAACTTCTTAATTTAAATTGACTACTATTAACTAAATTGCACTTTAATCAGATCAGTCGATTGTAACACTGAACCCCGTATCTGGGGTACTTGTTACCTCTGCCTGTTCCAGGGCAAAGGACAAAATGTAACAACATCAAAATAATATAAAAAATAACAATAAGAGAACGGGTCTATAGAGGGTATGCGGAACAGAGCAAAGTCCCGCACACCTCCATTGAAAAGAGAGGGTCCACCTACCAGACGATTGTTGTGTCTGGTGGGCAACCGCCCGATAACTGATATTCGGACTGTTGTATATTATGTTCAAATCGCACGGAGAACTTTGCTTGCGCGATGCAGGATTTCGTTGGTAGTTCGTCGCTGACAGGATAGATGGCGTTGCTGTTTTTTTGTTGCCGTACAAATTTCGCTTCTTAGTTTTTTATGTGGCGGCATTGGTGCCGCTACACGTCTAACAAATATTAAATGTCTTTATAATATCCTTTGGGAATGTACAGGGTGGCCCAAAAGTCGTGGATCAAACGCAACTAGGGGTTAGGTGGGGTCATCAGCTGCAAAAAGTTGTTCTACGGGAGGTCCTTAAGGTCAACCCCTGCAGAGTATAATTTATTTTGAGTTTTTATGAGAAAATTGACTTTTTTAAACTAATTCTTATCAAAATTCGAAAAAATCTACATCCTGTATCTTTTTTATAATTTTCACTAGATTGGTACTGATGAGTCCTTGCGTTAGACATGCTATTTATGGTTGTTTATTGGGTGTGTTGAAGATAATATTAAGCTTTACGAAAAATTTTTTAGCAGCTGATGAACCCACCTAACCCCTAGTTGCGTTTGATCCACGACTTTTGAGCCACCCTGTATAGAAATATGCTTGACGTTTGTTATTTTTCGCTACTGTTCGAAAACGTATCCCACTTTCTACCATCAGAATTGCTTCTCTCATATTTTTTTTCACTATAAAGACCGTAACCTGTTTTCCTCTTACGATTTCGCACCAAAAACCAAGGTAAAATAGAACGATTTTAAATATGTAGGTTCATTGTTAGGTACAATGTAACACAGTGCTCTAGGTCAGGAAAAAATATCAAATGAGTCTTGAGGTTGTGTTGTAAATATACAGGGAACTGAGAAAAATCACAATCACTTACTAGGTACCTATACATAAGGAAAGAAATGACAAACCGACGTGATTTTTTCTGCGTTAGATCACATAAATTCGTTTTTTGTTAGTTATCTCTAAAACGCGGTACAAACTGAGGCAATGGCAACTGTTTAAAGTGTGTCAAAACTGTATAGGTACCTAACAACATTATAAAAGTGAATGACCGAAACGGAGATACTTGCATAGTAACAGCGTACACCATTTAACACTGCAAACGCAAACTCATACCTGCTAAGCTTGGGCCGACGCGGACGGCCACTTTACAGGTATCAAAAGTGCTAAAGTTGCATAAAAACATTAAGTACTCACTTCCCTCTGGCTCAGGGATCTTGCTCTATTACACCTAACATTCATAACACGAAAAGGAATGTCAAAAAAGCTTGGCGGAAAGCGAGAGTCATTACCCGTGATGTCTACTGGAGGAAATAAAGCGTAGAGTATTATCTTAGGGGATATTACGGCGGATCTCATGGACAATTAGCTCGTCCATCAGATACTGTGACACTGTCATAAGGACGGTAAATGGGATTCGTCGGAGATTAATCAGGGTTTGCGACGTTTTTCAAAAGAACAGTCAGTTACCACAATTATCTGGTTAGGTATGCAAAGCAGTGCCGGATTAAGCAAGCGCGGGGCCTGTAGCAAATTTTACTGAGTGGCCCCCTAAAATACCAAATTTAAACTTCTGTGAGGGGGTAAGGGGGAGTTTGCACGGTTTTTGAACAACTATATAGTGGTCGAGAGGTATCAACATCTCGACTAGCAATCAAATGATGAAATCAATATGAACGGCTCTGATGATAGTAAAATATGCCCTTTTTGGAAATCTGAAAGATCAAATCAATATGAACGGCTCTGATGATAGTAAAATATGCCCTTTTTGGAAATCTGAAAGTCCACACGGCTCGTCTGAGCCCGTACTGAGCTATAAACTTTTCGCCCTCAATATGGTTGCCCAAAAACCGTGCCGTCTTCCCCTCTATCATTTGTCACGCCCCGCGGGGTCCTTAAGAAGCGCCTCAGCACATACATTTTGCCGCTTAGATTTCATACGGTATGATCGCTTGAATGAAAAGATAGAAAAAGAGTTTACGTACGCGAAGTAAGACCATAAAAATATATAAAATTAGAGGCTTATACAGTTTGGGGAAATATGCGTCATAGCCGGGCTAAAACGGCTATCGCAGAGTATGGTAGGACTTAGGACTCGCGTATGAGACAGAGCCATGATGCTGGTTTTTTAGCGAAATGTTCTTGTAAGCGCGGGGCCCCCCAATGCGCGGGGCCCGTAGCATGTGCTACTCTTGCTATATGGCTAATCCGGCACTGATGCAAAGGAACCTTTGCATAAACTTTGAATCTATAGAATTTTATAATTCTTTTATATTTTATTTACTTTGCTGAAATGGTAAAAATATAAAAGACTTATAAAATTCTATCGAGAAGTAGGAAGGTATTTTAAAAAATCTCAACCATTTATGAAAAGGTGGGTCAGTTAATTGTAGTAACTAACTGTAAAGTTTATCTTGTAACTGTTATGGAGATGGGATGTCGCTCCAATAAAAATACTGGTAATCAGCCGCATCCAATTAGGCAAAGCCGGGCCCAATACTAATGTAATAAAGCTGAAGAGTTTGTTTGTTTGAACGCGTTAAGTTTTCAGTCGGATTTGGAAAATTCTTTTGTATATGATAGCCATATTCATGAGGAATGCTATTGGCTATATCTAGGGGAACGGGAAATTTCTACTGGAACGGTAAAAACGGGATATGTACGTACGAAGTCGCGGGCAAAAGCTAGTAGTATCAATCAATTATTTATTTGCACAAACATGAGTACAATACATAACTTTGTTTAAGTGTATGTATGTATCTATGTATTTATAATTTTATTTTATTTTTCTTCTCTCTATTTTTAGTTATTTTTTTTTAAGTTGCACCTGCCATGTTGTCTCTGCACCACCCTAAGGTCGACTGGTAGAAAATGCCTAAGGCATTAAGTCCGCCTTTGTACAGTGATTTTACTTGTGCATAAAGGTTTAATAAATAAATAAATACATACAGTTAAAGTGTCGACATGCAAGAGATATTAAAGTTATTCTAAAAACAGATCATCACGTTTGCCTTAAACAATGGCATGTAAATATTAAATACAATTATTTATAATGTCACTGAGGCAGATAATGAAACTTAACTTCGCAGATAATTTTTTTCAACCAGTAACAGCTCACCTTCCCAATAGCTAGGTAAGTTGTTTAAACAAACATTTATTAATTAACATTCTCCGTTACGCAAACTTAAAGATATTTGACTAACTATGAGAATAAGTGGACAATAGAAATAGAGATGCACTGCCTTGAAATTCCGACGGTTGGTAGGTACGGTCAGCGACGGAACGGAAGTCACTTCACTAAAGCTATTATGAACTCTTGGTATTGATTTAATATTGGTTATACCAAAGTATTTAAGTACTTCGTATCACTGTTGTTTGACCTAATAATTCTTAATTCTTATATTCTCACCAACGACGGAGCCATATATATATGCCACCGGAAAATTACAAACGCCGTAAGATTGTAAAATATCGCGTGAAATTGTAAACAATTTTTTCTTAATTATACGTCTGTATTGGAAACTATTGGATTTGGATGGGATTTATTGTACCTACACAAAATGTTTTTTTCATAATATGTCGAGAAAATATAATCTAAAAAAGATTAATTACAATCTTACAGAGTCTGCAATTTTCCGGTGACATTTATATAACAGTGATCTGAGGCTCAACCGGCAGGTGCGACGCGTCAATGCGAAAATAATGCGACGTCGCGTTACAGTAAAAAAATGTTCTTAACTACAGATTTATATCAAAAAGCGTCGTCGTTTCATGGCAGGTGCCTCGTCGCACCTGTCTGTGGAAGCCTTTACACTTGGAGGATCGACTCGACTCAATTAAAAACTTCGTTGTCTAACCGAGGTGAGTTAATTAATGACTTAAGAGGGATTGTTCCGCCTTTCTGTACTGCCAAGATCACGGCTAATAGGAATACCTAATACAATATTCACCCTCAGTTGGAAAAGTTCTTCCGAGGTAAGAGATAAATTTAACACCTGTATTCCTTCAAAGGGCTCTAGGCAGTAATATGTGTAATAGATCTTTATTACTTATATTATAATTTCTCGATTAGGTATTATGAAAAAATCGTTTTGTATTCAATAGGTAAATACCATCCAAATTCAATTGTTTCCAATATATCTGTGTCTTAATAAGAAAATATAGTTTACAATTTCACGCGATATTTTACAATCTTGTATGTATGTATGTATGTAACTCGGGCTGGTTTCCGCAACTCCACGACTAAGCGCGTATTTTGCGTGCAGGTGGGACAAATGTGTCATTCGATCCACCCCAGCTCCCCAAGGAAGGCCAGCAACGCCTTGGTGTTACTAACTATCTCACAGAGGGTACCTGGGTTACCGAAGTACTTAGCCCTGTAATCAGCGACTACCGGGCAGCTTAGTAGCAGGTGTGCTGCTGTCTCGTCCTCCTCCATGCAAGCTTTGCAGAGTGGGCTGTCAATGACTCCTATGACATAGAGGTGTTTATTAAAAGACCCATGGCCACTTGTGACGGCTGTTACTGTACGCAACTGCTGTTTAGTAAGTCTTAGGGCTTTTTTCGTGAAACGGCCGTCAATAGAGGGAAGTGCCTCTTTGGCCTGCCTACACTCACCATGGTCAACCCATTGCTTGTGATGTTGATCACTAGTGCGTTTCCTTACCAGATTGCGTAGGTAACCGAAGGGGAGTGGTACGATAGGTTCAGGTCCTATCGTTGTCATACTCGACCCCCTTCTGGCGACTTCGTCCGCTGCATCGTTACCTCGGGATTCGCTGTGGCCCTTGATCCATTGAATGGTTACCTTGTTGTATCTACCAACCTGGTTGAGACGTTGGTGACACTCGAGAATCAGACTAGAGTTAACTGTGTGACTGTTCAGAGCTTGCAGGACGGCCATGCTGTCCGAGTGTATACGTATTGAGTGGTCCCTTACTTCCCTGTTTATGATGGCTGAAGTCGCCAGGGAAATGCCCATGCACTCAGCAACTTTTACAATCTTACGGCGTTTGCAATTTTCCGGTGACATAATGTAGGGTATGGGTACTGAAATTTATTTTTTTGTGTCGACTGACTATTTCTCATATTTTGTCTGTAGGTACTCAGATTACGCCAGCCCTTTCAGAGGCTATGACGTGTCACACAACCAACTTCCAGGCTCCGGGTTACAAATAAAATCGTAATTGGAAAACCTAATTTTCCAATTACGATCCTTCCCCAAGAACCTTGAACATATCAAGGTTCATGTGGAAGGAGGGAATTTTACTGCCTCAATGGTCTAGCCTGGGTTTGATTTTCAGGTCAATTTTAAATTCCAATTACGATTTTCATGGTAACCCAAAGTCAAAGTCAGTGTCCAAAGTCAGAGTCAGTCAGTTTCAAAGTCTGGAAGTTGGTCGTGTGACACCTCCTAGCCTCTGAAAGGGCTGGGTAATCTTCGTTGAGATAGTCCACCGTGACCAAAATTCGGTTGGCGGGATGGTTTAAAAATAGGGGCGAGCTGGGTACCTAGTGGTCGTGACAACTGAACGTGGGGGTTCGATTTTATAAATAGGAAAGGGGTTATTACATTAGGTTTTCTCATCGGAAGTTTGTGATAGTACCTATTCTGGTATTCTGATGTCTTCATTTCTTATTCCCCCCTAACAAAACTAAAATAACTGCCGAAATGCGAGAGTAATACACCTCGGCCACTTACTATTTCTCACTCAAATTAATGTTTAAGTAGGCGCCCCTTGCCCACATAAATCTATTACTCTCAATTTATTTTGCTAACCTTCCCACACCTAAACAGATGATTTACATACGTAGCATCATACCAAATATTAGTCACACATAGGTACATATTGACTCATCGCATTAAGATAACTGATCTTAATTCTTTATCAGGCACATGATAACTCGTAGATACAACATAACTTGTTTTTTCCCGTGCCCCTAGATACGTAACTGATGAACAAGATCAATAAAGTACCTATGGTCAATTTGTTATTGTTTTCCCACTTCGGCGCGCGCGCATGATCTGCTTCACGTGTGAGGGTCATTTGTCGCTCGTTCGTCAAGCGCGGCGGACGTGTCGGAGGTCATTTACAATGAATTACTTGTTTTGTTTTGTTTTAAGTGCGGTGTTGGCTTGTGGGTGTGCTGGGCCTTTTAGAGCGCTACTTTATTCTGATTGGATAACATGTGAGTGACGTCATTTTCTAGATTTATTAGTTTAAGGTCGTGTTTGTCAATACTGTTTATTAGAGGTCGGTTACCTTCGATTACTTTTGTTTTAGTCTAGCTATCGGTAGTTTCTTAACTTAGTTATTGTATGAATCACCTGACTTTAGCAGTTCAAGGGGACTTTTTCCTTGAGTGAAACGAAAGTTTCTTGTACTTTACGTTATGTCTGGTTAACCCCGGAATGAGTAACCGTGACTTGCAATTTCTAGTTGACATTGCTATAGTAGGCGCCAGATAATCGTGGAATAACGGTCATTGACCCACCTACAATTATTGACATTTTTAATTTGAAAAACGGAATTAATGACACAAAGCTGTCCCGAATCATCATCTCTCGTGATCCTTAACATTGTCTAATAATGAAAAACGATTCATATTTAATTGTTCAGGTACCTATGAACAGTTATTAGGGAAAGGTCAATATACTTTATTCCACATTTATCTGGCGCCTACTATAGTTTAACCTTGCATGAATACTTGCTGTATGTCAAATCATGCCTTAAATAGGTCGATCTTTATTCAGGGCTATTGCAGAACAAATCTCCGCCATTTTGTACCTTATGTTTAGAAGAAAATAAAACATCTTATTCAGAACAATCTTAGACCTAAAATTGAAAATACAACAGTCGGAGATAAGAAGTTAAAACCCGGAATCGAACCAATAAAAACCCATAAAACTTGTTGCTGTTTAGTTTCAGGTCTAAGATTCTCGGATTGAGATTTGTTTTCGAAGTTCGAGTTCACGCCATCGAAGATCGAACCTACATAATATCAATCTTGCTTTCAACCACTGAACCCAAAGCAGATGCCAACCAAAATATTACATTGAAATAATAATATAATATAATAATCTTTATTTGGAACACAACCATAAATTACAGTCTTAATAGCTAGAACAAGGAACAGTTAATTTAGCAGAAGTACATAGCCTGCTGTCTCCCAAACTAGGCAAAAACCTGTATCTTGGGAGGCAGTATATTAAAAAGTATCTATACGTTCTTTGGTTTATGGCCCGTGTTAGACGGCGTGAACTCAAAAGAAAAAAAATAATAATGAAAGTAAACAAAAACAGAAAAGGTTACTAAAATTAAAAATAAGTTTAATAATAAATAGGTACGATTGCCATCAACCAACTTGCATGGTATGTGTGTGTGTGTGTGTGTGTCAGTGCGTGAGGTGGTGTGTTAGTGTGTGTAAGTGGGTGCTTGTGTACAGATGTGGCATATTATATTAGAAGTGACTCTGTATTAGTGATGCAACGGAACTGGCATAACGGAAGCAGAAACGGAAACAGATGTCAAAAGTAAATCTTAACGGAAGCGGAAACGGAAACGGAAGCGGAAACGGAAGCGTTAACTAACACTGAAAAAAAAGCACAATTTTACATTTAATTTAAAAAAAAAATAAATTTGTACTTTATTAGTAGTCAAAATTAAACAGCGGCAAGTTATATTTAAAGCTGTAGTTGTGCGGCCTTTTCGCACTTTTTCACAAAGTTTGCATTTGGCACTCGAGTCGCCGATTTCATCAAAATAGTTCCAAATGGGACTTGTTTTTGGTTTCATAATTGCACTCTTATTGCACTAAATACAACTAGGTATTAAGCAAACAATAACAGAAGAAAAAACATCTGAAAATGTCACTACTCAAAGTCACGGGGCGCGGAGATGCGCATAGTGAACTAAAAACAATAATTAAATAAACGAACTCGTCGTGACACGTTTGTCGTTTGATTACCGCGCGCCCCTCCCTCGCAAAATACGCGGAAGGGATTCGGCAATTATCGGCAGCACGCGCGCCTGGACGCTCGACGCTCGTGTACATTCGTCCACGCGCGGCCCCCGCAACCTCCCGAGCCGTGCCGCCGTCGCGTCTGCTGCACCGCTCCTCATCGCTCTCTCCCCGCTTCCGTTAAGAGTTCTGTTATAAAGTTTGCGGAACCAGAAGCAGAAACAGAAGTGAAAAAACATGCGGAACTTCTGCAGTTGCGGAAGCGGAAGCAGAGTTCTGTTGCAACACTACTCTGTATCACTATAGTCCAAAGTCAATAACCAAACTTTCAACTTACTTTTGTACTTTAAACTAAAACATATTGCTTAAATGTATGTTCTTAAGAAGTTATAAAACTACGTTATTTCATTAAAACACAATGTTTAGTTACCAAGCTATATTTATGTCTGCTTCTGATAACAAATGTAGCACAATTTATCTAGATAGGTACCTAACTACATTTTTATGCCTACATTTAGCTTTGATTTATAATGAGACATAATTAAAGTCTTAAGACAATAACTTACGCGAAGATGACACGAAACTAATTTAATCGCTATGAATATTTATGTGACCTTACCTTATCTTATTAAATATTGTCATCACGGTACAGGGAAAAGGATTTATGAATAAAACTGTAAAAACATAAAAATATTTTTTTAGGGTTTCGTACCTCACGGAACCCTTATAGTATTAATTCGTTGTCCGTCTGTCAGTTTGTCACGACCGTTTTTCTGAGGAATTCCCGGAGTTATCATGTTGAAATTAATATCAAATACGCAGGTCGCTAGTACCTTGGAGCTCTAAAAAAATTAAGCTTCTAAGTTGACGCAATGAAAAGATACGGCTATTTATGCATCATATTTGCGACATATTTTGGTACTTGCAAAAAAATTAAAACCTATAGGATGTTTCCCGTTGAACTGGAATCATGAAATTTGGCATGAATCAAGGTCGTACAGCACATGTAATAGACAAAGTATATTTTGTAGTTATATCACATGAAAAAATATTTTTTTTTTGCATCAGCGTGACTTATATCGACATAATTATGTAATGGGAGAAAAATTCGTAGTTTGTAAACTTCAGTAGGTAATGTATACCATACTCGGAAACATCGAGACACGATTCCCTTAAAAGAAAATTATATGTACAAAAGAGTTGTACGGAACCCGGTACCTCAATAACTGAAAACCATTTCTTACATGGGGTATAATTAAATTAGAATTAATTTTCATTATTTTTATAGAGGTGAGTATGAATAACACTCTGTGAAGATTCCACTGTGTCTGTGAATATTACGGTTCATGACATACAGGCCGCTGACAGATAGATAGACAGACGGGCGCATGGAAAGTGGAGGAAATAGTTAATTAGTAATAGGGTGCCTTTCCCTTCCGGTACTAGCACTTGAAAAAATTGAATATAAAATTATACACTGTTACTTTTCTGATTCGCATAATTATGAGTTGAGAGCACATTATTATGTCCTTGTGTGCTGCAGCAAAGAAAATTGTAGGGATTTTAATCATCATTGTTGATATGTAATTTATCTCCTATGATGGACGGCAACCTGTCTCATATTATGGCTGTCATAATGCAACACATCTCACCCGTGATTTTATTTGAGCAGATCAGGTGGCTTCAAATCTGTGATTGAATGAAGATCAATGCCACCAATTGCATGAAACTACTTGAAAAGTGATTGAATGAAACATTTTAGTAGTTTTTTGAAAAAATCAACAACAAATATTATGTTATTGTTTTTTTACTGTATATCATATGACCACGTACTTCTGACACACTCTGTATTGAAGATAGATAAGTAGCTAAGATTTCAAGATGACGCTTGCTGATATAAAGGTATACCTAGGAGTACGTACCTAGTCATATATCTCCACTGGCGACAATTGGGATTTTGTTTCCCGTTTGTCACCAGTGACCACTGTGAAGACAGCGGTCTTCACGGTGAGTTTTTACAAAATATACTGGGCTAGGAATTTAAAGATTTTTCCAGTCGAATTACCAAGAAATAAAGTATTCAGCTATTTTTTTAATCTCATCGTGGAAACGAATACAAAGTGTTGTGAACTGTTAATCCCAAGCCTAGGTGAAGAGAGCTGTGGTTTTATTTCTTTAATTTATTTCTTAGAAATTCGACTGGAGAAATCTTAAAATTCCTAGCATAATTTTGATGATAAACCTTTTATCAATCTTCAATATTATTCAAACAACGATGAGAAAGTTCAACAAGTAAATTACTACAGTGAAATACAGAATAAAATAAAATCACTAATTTCTTTCCTTCTTTAAGTCTGCCTCTTTTACAAAACGTCAATCATCAATCTCCGCGTTTTAATTTCCAGGTGACCACGACAAAACTCTGGACATCGGTGTCAGCGAGACGCAGATCTTCTTCTACGACTTCCAGAACAACTTCAATTTAACATTCCCCGTCGACAACGCCGTCGAAGGCATCACCACCAGCTACAACTTGGATATCACTAGGAAACTGGTGTTCTTCGTCCCAGGGTACAAGTCCCATATCAACAAGAACACTGAGGACA
Source organism: Mamestra brassicae (assembly GCA_905163435.1). Lineage (NCBI taxonomy): Eukaryota > Metazoa > Arthropoda > Insecta > Lepidoptera > Noctuidae > Mamestra > Mamestra brassicae. Next base: position 17,388,009 of record LR990997.1, on the reverse strand, counting down.
TCCTCCGACAGGCATTTGCCACGATACCGAATATATACCTCATCATTGTCGACCATTCAATATACACCTCAAGTAAAGGAGGAAAAATCGCTAGCTACGAACGCTCAGTTAAACATGCCTACTACATCGGAAGAGCACTTGGAAACTTCTTGGCCGGTCTACATTCTAGAGGATTCCCGTCAAACAAAATCCACTGCATCGGCCACAGTCTAGGCAGCCAAATGCTAGGCCACACAGGATCCCGATACACTGAAGTTACAAACGAAAAGATCTGGAGAATCACTGGCTTAGATCCAGCAGGTCCTTGCTTTTCCAACAGTTTAATCGAAAACCAGATCAGGTCTGGAGTTGGTCAATACGTTGAAGTGTACCATTGTAACGCTGGAGGCTTGGGGACGACTTCAGTACTGGCTGATATTGATTTCTTCTTTAACAAAAAAGGGAATAAGCAGCCTTCGTGCCATGAAGGTTTGATACCAGCTAAAGGGGAGAGTGATGCAGCTAAGTGCAGTCATAAGGCTTGTGTGAGATATTACTCCATGTCTGTACATCTTCAGAATGGGTTCTTGGCGTGGGCCTGTGATAACTATGAACATTATAACGAAGGTAAATGTGCTGCCAATGAGGTGACGATAGCTGGTTACAATAACCCTGGGAACGCTACAGGTGTGTTTTATGTGTCGACTGAAATGTATGGAATAGAGTAATCAATGAAGAACCGCGATTGTTAGTGTGACATCGTTATTGATTGATTGGAATTGTATACAAAGCTATTGGCATTGTACAGATTGTACCTACTGCCGTTAGGTCACATATTTTGTTTGGAACTTCACCTAATTATTTTGTTACCATTGCTTTCAGATAGTTCTTTTCACTTTTAACTATTTGATTTAGTTAAGTGAATTCTGTAAAAAATATCTCTAAAAACATGAACAATTCATATTAGGTACTTTTAGTATTTTTAAATGTTAAATGATAAGATTAGTGATAAGGAAACTATTCTGTTGAATTAAACGACAGTAACTCATAAACGAGTTTGGCTAACGACTTTAGTTAAGTGATCCCGTAGTTACCTGTTCGATGCAGTTTATCAAATCAAGGTCACAGGTCACAGTGTATCTGCTTGTAGACCTGCTACTACATGTGTACAGTGGTTCATCGCACATAAAATGTACAGGATTTAAGGAATTCTCTAGATGTCTGTTTGCGCCACTTTTTCCAGCTGGAACACCACGGAGTGATGACGGGCGGGCGTTGTATGGGACTATCGGCTCTCAACCTAATTTGAATAAATTACTTTTGATTTGATTTTCAATAAATAAATCTTATTGAGATTGACAGTATTTTTGGTCAGATTTAACTAGGTGTGGCCGGTATCTCCTAGTTGACTGCTCTGAGAAGAAACACTGAAACAAACTCAAAGGTCCAAGTCTCTTTAAAAGTCTAAACAATCAATATATTTGACAGATCATATGAGAACAAATGTAATGAGAAAAAAAATATGTCTGAGGTCCTGTCAGTAGACCTGTCCAAGCAGTCCAAGCATTACCAGTTATCGTGTAAGTCAACTCAAAACTCTAAGGAGCTCAGCCATCCGACAAACAATACCAAAGTAAAGACATTTGGGTAGATCATAAAGAACTTAGACTGCCAAACAGTCATGAAATCTATCCATAATTTAACGACCCACATAGTCCTCACATTCACAATACGTAATTATGTATCCCACATAGTCCTCACATTGTAGATGTCAAGGATTTCAAAAAATGCTAGGTTGTGACTAAACTCTGTGATACAACAGGCTGTGCTACTTACAAACACGCATGACTATTGACAAAGCCGGTCCAGTCATTGTGATTGTTGTTCAAAAAATCATATCCGTTCGCCATTGTTTTCTTTCCCATGTTACACGACATTTTATAAGCATAATAATTATGTTAGGTGGGTACCTACTTGGCACAGCATCAGTATTCTATGGCATTTGTTATGTTTAGATAAAATATTGAGTCAGACATCACTAGTTCTATTTACAGCACTTTTAATCCTGCTTTAGGATTCTTTTTACTTCAGGAGTATTTCCTTTGGGGCTCCTTCCACTCTGGGCGGAGCGGAAAAGACTGTCAGACTCCTACTGACTAAAACCATCCGTGTTCCTCCTAATGCCCTTTGCGTTCCAGGGCCGCGGTGACTGTTTCGAACAAATTCCGCAATCCTGTCAGAGCTGGCAGAAGTTAATAATCATATGTGAGAATATTTTGCAGTATTCAGCCGTCCCTATATGCTTTAATTTGTGTCTAGAGCCGCAAACATGTGCGGCAAAATGATATGGCTGGTTGACCATTTTCCTCGAAGATTTTTTCCTTAAAGTGTTGCATAATAATAAGTGAGTAATTTTGCTACGTTATGCAGGTTTTTAAGACAGTACAGGAAAACGTGGTTTACCTTAAAGAATAAAACCGTTTCTACAGAGACCGGGGAAGTACAATGAGACTGTTTCGTTAGGTACTTAATTACGTTAGTATCTGTGATCTTTTGCTTCAGCTTTGAGATGGACCGCATACCTCTATACCAGAATAACATAACATTGCCTGTTGTTTTTTTTTATATAATATGGTTTTGCTCTTGACTCTAGTCTAGGTCATAGATGACAGAGGCAAAGTCGACGATGGAGCGAGCTTACCCAGAACAAGCCTGTTCACTCTAATTTTAAAGAGATTAGAGTTGTATGCGTTTGGAAACACAGACGCAGGCAGAGAGTTCCACTCCTTTGCTGTTCGCATTATAAAAGACGTTTGGAAACGTTTAGTGCCAATTGGAATTGTCTCCGAAGGCTGAGATGAACTAATATAGTACACCCACTTTTCGCCATTTATGTTTGACTCCTATGTAATAGGCAGCTCCGTTGGTCTCGCGATCGCAAGCGCCACTGCCGAGCGTGGAGTCCTAGGTTCGATTCTCAGGTCGGGCAAAAAGTGTTATTGGGTTTTCCAATAGGAATTTCTCAATGACAGTCCGGAGTTTGGAAGTTGGTGGTGTGACACCCGTGCCTCGGAAAGCACGTTAAGCCGTTGGTCCTGCGCTAGATCTCTCCGGTCGTGTCGGGTTGCCGTCCCATCGGAATACGAGAGTGATGGAAGAGAGAGTGCACCTGTGTTTGCGCACACACTTATGCACTATAATATGTCCCGCGTCGATGGCTAGTCTCGGTCCAGTTCGATCCAGCCCGTCCCTAGCTGTCCTCTCCCCAGCGACGCCATAAGCCGAGGCCCGTATCCCACAGGAGGTGCCCTTAGCGTATAGTCGCTTAGTTTGTAAGTTTTTTATAAGCCCTGGCTGGAGGCTTTAATATTATATTAAGGCCACCACAGGCAAGCCCGGTTAAGCAGTCGACAACCTTATAGGTTGAACTGCGAGAAGCCACATATAAAAAAGGCTAGTCTCGGTTGAGATGGCCGCCATGGCCGAAATCGGTCTGGAGGGCTATATACATATGTATATATGTATATTATAGTCAGCGAGTCTATTGCTATCAACCGGGTACAAATCCAGACCCCAGCTGCTATGGTGAAAGAAGAAAGATCAAAATTACCCCACGTCCGTTTAGAGATGAATATGATATACTTTCGAACGTCATCCTTACAGTCTATTAACATGTTAAAAATTGCTATCAAAATTAATTCAGGAGCAGTTACTTATACATGCATATGTAGGATGAAAGAGGAGCTCGTGGCTAAATAATAAACAGCTACACGGGTCGTTATGCAAGGTTAAGCAACGCTTGCCGAGGTCGTTCGATGGATCGGTGACCATCTTAACATATCGAGATTCCTCCGAAAGCACGTTAAACCGTTGGTCCCGGCTGCCATTTGTAGATCTTTGGCAGTTGTTTCGGATGGTCAGGAGTCAGAAAATCTGACACCAGTTTTGCCAAGTTGTACCTACCGCGTTACCCAATTAATGGGTTGTACGTAAAACACTAGCATTTCGCTTAATTTGGCTTGACTGGGAGCTGACCCTAATATAGGTGGGAAAAGGCTTGGCAGATAATATCATAGAATGAATATGAGCTAGCTCTTCTTTTGGTTTCCATCTGATATTTCGCATTTATAATATTTTTTTTTATTGATAAATACGTAGCTACTTTGACTTGTCTTGTCCATGTGGGGTAAGTTGGTATGGACCGTGACATTTTTCTTTGAGATGGAGAAACATTTTTGCTTTGAATCACACTCAAGAAGTTGGGACTTCATGATCTGCATCTATTTACATGCTAGTTAATACAAATAGGAACTAAGCACGTGCCATCATTAACGTGAATACATTCTCTGCATTCTCATTGGGAAATACATTTTCTATCATAATCCAAATCATCGAATGAACGGGTTTTCCAGGAAAATCATGATCCATCGCTTTATTATAACTAAAGTGTTACGGAAATATATGTACGTATGTATGTATGTTGTTGGCGCTGTCCCACACTGGTTGCGATAAATAATAATAATAATAATATATTGGGACAACTCACACACGGTCAACCGATCCCAAACTAGGCAGAGCCTGTGCTATGGCAACCAGACAACTGATAAACATACTTATATATTTCTAAATACATACATATTATAGACAAATTACACCCAGACACAGAACAAATGATCATGTTCATCACACAAAGATTTGTCCTGGGTGGGAATCGAACCCACGACCTCCGGCTTAGCAGTCAGGGTCACTAACCACTCGACCAATAGGCCAGTCACAAATGGGCTTCCTCTTCGTTAAAAGGACCAAAAAGATTGACGTGTTTAAGTATTATTGAATTAATCTTAACGTGCTAGCTTTTTCCCAGCTGTTTGATGAAAATGAAGAAGATGATGATGATGTAGATGATGATGATGCAAATGAAGATGATGATGATGATGTTGAAGATGGTGATGTTGAAGATGGTGATGGTGATGGTGATGATGGTGATGGTGATGGTGATGGTGATGATGGTGATGATGATGATTGATGATTCTGATTATTACATGGAGCGGCTGCCTGTCTTACCTTCACAACCCAGAAACTGGTTAACCCGATACCTCTCGGTAAGACTGGTGTCAGATTTTTAGGTTTCTGACTACCCGTAACGACTGTCAATTTTCAAGTGAGAGCCGGGACCAACGGCACGGAGGACCTCGAGTCTCGGTATGTTACCAATCTCAGCAAGCATTGCTTAACCTCGAAGCAGAAGATCGACCTCGATTATGTTAACATATTTGGTTCCATTAAAATAGATGGACAAACTTTTAGAAATCATTCAAACCACTAAAATAAACACAGGGAAGAAATAATAAGAAAAACGCATTGGCTACTTACAAGAAAAACTTAAAATGTTGGTTAACACATCCATTTCTTTATCTCATAATTCTGATACTACAAATGTGCAGGGGCACGTGACCACGTCAAGTATCTACCCATACTGGATGTGTTTATTGTAGTGTGCCGGCAATTTATTATTTTAGGTCAAAATAAAATCACTTTAATCAGTGTTTTTTTATTTGCTTGGATATTGTTGATTAGACGTACTGAACGCTGTGTTAAAACTTGCCCATCTATTTTAATGGGTCCTTATATAATTGATTACGAACAGTAGCACAACCACCATTCCAAAAAAAAAACAATTTAAAAAATGCAAGAATACTCCAGCAATCCTACCTATCTTCACCCCCAAGTTTGACATACGACACTCAATTTATACACATCCATAAAGACATTTGGAATAAGATGAAATGATGGGCACCATAACTCACGGGTCCTCATGGTGTGAGCGAGATATATTTGTATGGGGTGCGTAATGTCTCCCGTGAAAAATGTTCAACGAGCCTTATTTGTTTTTTTGGAGACATTTGCGATGGAATTGGATTGTTTCCAAAGAATTATGTGCTGAGAGGCGTGGCAGTATGCCCCTGTTCTATTGTTGGTGGTGGCAAATGGAGAAATTGGTCCTTCGTTCTTGAAAAGGACCATGTTAATATTGCGATGGGCAGGGTTGGGCAGTTATGAATTACTTTTAATTAAATACGTAATTGAAATATAAATATGTACGTATTTGGTATTTGTATTTCAATTACTTCTTAAAAATGTATTTTTTTGTTGGTATTTTAAATATATGACGCTGAGGTATATTGTAGTTAGCATTTCAAATACTTATGACTTCAAAATATATTTGAACATGAATACATTTAGCAATCTTATTATGGGTGCGTTATGCAGAAATCAGCGCTCATAGCTAGAATAGCTCATAGCTTTCGTAAGCAAAAATACTAGCCTAACCCAGCACTTGACAGTATTTAGTAATTCGCATTTTGCATATTAAACAAAAATAGTTAAAATAGATTTATTTATTTTAACTATTTTGTATTTTATATTTTAAATACACGACTTAAAAGTATTTTGTCTTACGTATTTTATACATGCGAGATAGTATTTTGTATTTTAATTGAAGCAAAGCATGTATTTTGCCCAGCTCTAGCGATTGGTTGTATTGATGTGTTGTTGCGATGGGTTTAAATGGCTTGGTCGGGTTTGTGTGGAGATCTGGTGAAACTAAGGGAGAGTATTTTATTGTAAAATGTTTTATTTTCACTTTAAAAACAATCCAACTAGTCCATATCAATTTGTCTATCTCGATCTCCGAAGTTCTTCATCAGATCTTTAATTTAAAGAATTTCGAAATGGTCCCAAAACTTAACAGACAGATGTGTTGCTGAGGAGTTTCTTGCGCCACTTCTTCTTCTCAGCTAAAACACTAGGAAGTGGTGACGGGCGGGCGTTTCGGGGGACTGTCTTTATGTAGAACTTTGACGTTCAAAAAGTGCTGGCACTCAGTCTTATTTGAATAAATGACTTTTGATTTTGATAGACCAACCATGGCAAGCGTTGCTTATCGTTGATCGACCCGTGCGGCTATTATTTTTTAGCAACGGGCTCCTCGCCGAAAGCCAAGATACTTTGGAAAAAGCTAGGCAGGTTGAAACGCCTTAATGTATTACCTATTGTGAAGAAACATGTTACATTGCTATAAAACTATAGATACTAGATAAAGTTTTCTACATTTATCTTTTGTGTTATTTGGTGTACATAATAAACATTACTTATTCTATTCTCATCCATACAAACTTCCCCGAACAAAAGACAATACCATACCAATCTTTCTCCTCTAAAAAAGTTTAAAAACAATTTTCGATCCAGTTTCCAGTAAAAATTCTGTGAAAAATAAACATTTGCCCGTTCAATTACATGAGCTGCGAGCGCACTTGACCTGCGACGTAAAGTTATCGTACTGTTGAGACTCATTGGATAATCGCTTCCTTTGATTAAGGACCAATTGAGATGAGATAATGATGGGAACACGTGGATTGTCTTCATTATCAAACTGTTTGGCCTTCAGTTGGTTAGCGAAAATTAACAGAATAGAAAATAACGGAACACTACGCTGCGCTCCAAAACAAGAATCATAGACATGGGCAAATGGGCTATCAGGTTCAAATGGAACTGGGCGATTTTTTTTAAAGTGAAACTTTTATTACATCGTCTCAAATTTTTTGGTCTGTGTATCGCATGTCGCGTGACGGTCGGCCGCGGAGTAGGGATAAAGTGAAAGGCGCTCGTCAGAGCAGCCGAGGCCAATATGGCGGCGTCTATAGTTCCATCAGCTGACTCCAAGCTAATTTGTTTGTTTTTGTCAGTGTTTTTTATACCCTTAATGGAATATTATTTCGAATTTTTTTAGTTAAATATCTATAATGTGAAAAAAAGTTTCACTTTTACCGTGGTTTCATAAAACCACACAATCCTTTTTTTTTGTGAGTGTCGTCTTGCCTGTGCCTGTGGTGGCCTTAAAGCCTCCAGCCAGGGCTTATAAAAACTTACAAACTAAAGCGACTACACGCTAAGGGCACGCCCTGTGGGGTACGGGCCTCGGCTTAGGGCGTCGCTGGGGGGAGGACAGCTAGGGACGGGCTGGATCGAACTAGGGATCGGGCGGTCACACCGGCAGCATACATGATGACGTGCACCACGAAGTTTGGTTCGGGTTCAATACAAGAGTGTCTGGACGGATATGGGGGAGGCCTTTGAACGGCAAAATAACTATCTTTTTCGGCTTGCAGTTCATCTGGATGCAGCTGTTAGCAGGTCATCATCTGCTTAGCCTTTTCCCAACTATATTGGGGTCGGCTTCCAGTCAAACTGGATTCAGCTGAGTTCCAGTATTTTACGTGGAGCGGCTGCCTACCAGACCTCCACAATTCATTAACTGGGTAACAACTGGGTAACTTCTTGGCAAAACTGGTGTCAGATTTTCTGGCTTCTGAATATCCGTAGCTACTGCCAAAGATCTCTAAATGACAGCCGGGACCCACGGCTTAACGTGCTTTCCGAGGCACGGAGGAATCTCGGTATGTTAAAATGATCACCCATCCACAGATTGACCTCGGCAAGTGTTGCTTAACCTTCAAAATCGACCCGTGAGGCTGTTATAGTTTAACCACGAGCTCCTCTCAGGTTAGCAGGTATTAAGATATTATATTCAAAAATAAACAATTTGACTTTTCCAACTATATTGAGGTCGGCTTGCAGTATACAGGATGCACCTGAAAACCAATATTTTGCATGGGCGACTACCTTTCTGACTTCCAAAAATCATTGACTGAGTTTAAATAAGTGCCATCAGGGATCAGCATTTTGCTGAAAACGTCTACGTTACGTCTGTGAACAGGCTTCTGGGTAAGCTCGCTCCATCGTTGAATTTGTCTCTGTTAGTTATGATCTAGACTAGAGTCAAAAGCAAACTCATCTCAAATAAAAAAAAAAACAATACTGGTTGAACAAAGAAAGCTAACACAAGCTGCGGTTTACCCACGCAATTGAAAACACTTTGGTCTTTCGGACCGGAGCAATAATATTGTCCTAACTGACACAAGCAGTAGGGGCCCCTCCGACCGCAAACCACGGAGTGAGCTCGTACGAGTTGATACAATTCCACTGCTCGGTTGCCAGTGCCGAAACTTCGTAAAAATACTATTTCCCATTTAAACTGTGACGAAAGTTTCGATTTAGCTGCGATTCTGTTGTTTTTATTTCTGTTGAAAAGTGTAGGTACCTACGCTTTGTCCGTTTATTTTTTCAACTGAAAAAAGAACAACTAAACTGAATTCAAGCTGTTTAATTTTTTACAACTTTTCAAACTGTAGTGATTTAATTTAATGTAAGTATGACTGCTATAGTTATGTACCTTTTTAGATACTTTTTGTGGCTTTTATAGACTTAAATAAATGCCTTTTAATTTTATGTAATTATTTTCTTACTTTTTTGTTTAAGCAAGCACCGGTCAAGCGGCCCGCCCATACCATTAACGCCATGGGATCTGGAGGCGAGAGCCCTCGCGCACGTTTACGCGTGGCGCGTGGAGGCGCTTCGCCGGGGCGAAACTCCGCTGCCGCGGCAAATTGCATCGCGGCGGACGAAGCTCCGACAGGATACCATGGCGATATGGAAACGGCGACTTTCGCAACCCAGCGCTGGGTATGCCACAATTACGGCGGTGAGACCCTTCATTCGGGAGTGGCTGGAGAGGCTCCACGGCGTCCTCACCTTCCGCCTGACGTAGGTACTCACCGGACACAGCTGTTTCGGGAGGTACCTGTTTCGGATTAAGCGGGAGGAAACACCCGGGTGTCAGCACTGTGATGATCGCCCGTAGGACACGGCGGAGCATACGGTGGAGGTCTGCCCTGCTTGGGCGGAGCATAGGCGATGGGGCCCGCTAGGGCCAGAGCCTGCCAGGGTTGCGTAGTTTGTTCGAAAGAGTCACCGTGGACATGGAACGCAAAGGGCTCTAGAAGTAACAAGGGTTTTAGTCAGTTAGAAATGATTCCCATCCTTAAAAAAAAAAGGTTATCAAAGGTGCTTCCTTCAATTAATTTTGCTTGAAGCTGTTCTTGCCGTAGCTACACGGAAATACCTCAGGAGCAAGCCCATACCATATTTAACAGATATGTGGTGGAATCAATACAATTTTTTTAGCCTCTCAACAATAACCAAAGCTGTAACAGAAACACAATTCTTCCCCGCAACGTTTCCTCTAGCAACACAAAGTCGATGCCAGGCACTCAATTATTTTCTAGAACACATTAGCAGTAATGCATGTGCGCTACAATTTATGTGCTGTCTTCCTTAACGGGCGAGCTTGCAAGTAAGGCAGTGTGCACAATCATTGCTACAAAGTTTGCAGATACAAAGACCTGGAGTCTATTTTTATAAGGAAACTAGCTGCGCCCCGCAGTGTAACCCGCGCAGCTAGTATATACCAATATAAAAAGTAGCCTAATCCAGGGTGTCAGCTTTCTGCATACCAAATTTTATCAAAATTAGTCCAGTCGTTTGCGCGTGAAGAAGTAACAAACATCCACACACACACTCACAAATTTTCGCCTTTATAATATTAGTGTGATAAGGAATCCATGCACGTATGATGTTCTTTTCACCCGTAGCATTCGTAAAAAGGGATTATGTGAAGAGGATTAAACAAACTATAAGTTTTGTTGCCTGCTAATACAGTATAGTGTGGTGTACTGGAACCGGAGGCGTTAGGAGGTGAGGGCAGAGATTTAAATAAACTTACATTTCACTTTACTTGAGTACAAAGTTCCATACTCTGTAATTGCGACCACGTACCGGATGACGCCGTACTGGATAGCCAAGGTAGACGAATTAGACACACAGGACCGGTAGCTGCAGCAAAGACCGCGGGAGGTCTATGTCCGGCTGAAACAGGCTAATGATAAATGATATTTATTTTGTAAGTAGGTTAAACATAACACTTTTACACGTCAATCTGTTTTGGTCATTTTTAAACTAGATGAGACCGGTGTTTCCTATAGTAGGCGCCAGATAATCGTGGAATAAAGGTCATTGACCCACCTACAATTATTGACATTTTTAATTTGAAAAACGGAATTAATGACACAAAGCTGTCCCGAATCATCATCTCTCGTGATCCTTAACATTGTCTAATAATGAAAAACGATTCATATTTAATTGTTCAGGTACCTATGAACAGTTATTAGGGAAAGGTCAATGTACTTTATTCCACATTTATCTGGCGCCTACTATAGCTGACTGCTGGCTGGCTAATTGATGAATCGAGTTTATTGCAGCCTACAAAGTCGATTGATGGCTTCGTGTAAGTCATGAGATATCTCTGGATGCGGAAAGCGCAGTAGAGATGCTTGAAGGAGGGTATGCTGAATAAATTAACGCGACGATCGCGTATTCGCGCGATGATCGCTTTGGATGACAACGACGCCATAAGCCTCCTACAATTTTCGAATGAACGATGAAAAAAAGGTTTATTTTCAACGTTTTACATACAAAGAAAATTCTCAAAATCTAGTTAACTTCCCAATATGTTCACTCCTTTATCCGAATGCATTCGTATATATCTAGTTTTGCGCAGCAGTCTACATAATGAGTCTGTACTAATGACGGCTTCGGGTAATGAGCTTTTGTCAAATGACGTTCTTCCTTCGCAAACTTACTTATGTGCTTTCTTGTGTTATTCACGAACGTATCATGATTAATATTACTACGAAAAGTTCGTTACTGGCTTGATAAGAACCTACGTTGTGTCAATTTTTATGACGTGGACTTTCTCTTTGGAAAATGTCTGAGAAAAGGTTTGAGTATTTTATTTTATTCGTTAGAGACAAAAAACAGTTGCATGCCAAGCTTAACTAGAGATTCTAAAATTACAATACTTAGAAATACATTAAACACAATCTGTTACAAATAAATATTATCTTATCTTATCTTATATTATCTTATCTTATCTTATCTTATCTTATCTTACATATTTATGTAACCCACAACATTGTCCACGAATTCACAAAAAAAAAGTTAAAAGAAAACAGACAAGTAGTGTGCATCGTAATATACTAGTAAGAAGAAATAAAAAAAAAAAAATTATAAATACTTAGGAATTAAGTAGCTCTATTGCTCCCGCCTTGAAACTATGTTTGGAAAGAGTAAATATGTCAATCTCCATAAAGTAAGCGTTGTACGCATCAACGAGGCGACGAAGAGGCACGCGCACCCCAGCGTTAGTCTTGCAGGAATTTGTGTGGAATAGTCGAGGCACACGCACCCCACGAAGCATGACAGATCTAGATCTAGAGTATAAATATAGACCAAAGAAACGGATGGAATCAAGCCAGCCGCTCTATTCCCAATCACTGTAACTCCTGAAAGGCAAAATAAATAATGATGACCACCAGCCCGTCGATTCTGTAAACATGTCGAAGTGAATCCATATTATTAAGATGTCACGTGATCACGAAGTGAGCTGTCATTTCATCTTGATTATATGGATTGATAGCTCACCTCGTGATCACTTCACCCAAGCCTTCACTTCGACATGTTTACAGAATCGACCGGAGGAAAGTAGTGATACAGTCTGAGTCTCGGTGAGTCCTGGAGAAACGAAGGATGGACGATGCTGGACTGTGAGATGATTGGGCTAGAAAGGTGATTAGTGAGATGGCGATTAACAGAGAAGTGTGGAAGAAGAATCAAATCCCCATTAAATTTGAATTCGTATGACTGTTTTTGGTATATGATACTAGTTTATACGAATATTTTGTCTTCTATCACACATTTAGTGTCACTAACTGCAACAGACTGCTTGGAATATTTCATCAGAATAGTAGTCACTATCCTTGACTAGTTTGAGTTTGATGCAATTGGAAAGTTTATTTTTAGTTTCGGTGACAGGATTTATAATAGTTTCAAAATATTCCTATGAACTAGTATTGCCAGTGTTTTCATTTATTGTCGTATCGATGTCTCGACATGGTATTTGTCACAAAGGCGTTCTGGTGAATATGCAGGGTTCTCGTTTTTTTTCCCCAGGTTGGGCAAAGTGTTAATACGTATTGCTCATTCAATTACTCCGTAGCAAACTGTCTCAGTGAAGATATTTGCCCGTTTAATGGTAATTGGCATCCACTATTACACAGGACTTGCACTTTCTCGGCAACTCTTATTATTTATTTATTATTATTATTATTTATTTATTATATACTTATCCAAGTGTTATAAGCCACCCTGAGAAGGTCGTTTAAGTTGGGTGGTGTCCATTTGTCCAATAATCTCTGGAATTATTGCTCGCTGATTTGAGTAACTTACTCGCTGAAATCACACTAATATTAAAATCACACTTCACACTATCACACTAATATATTATAAAGGCGAAAGTTTGTGAGTGTGTGTGTATGTTTGTTACTTCTTCACGCGCAAACGGCAGGACCGATTTAGATGAAATTTGGTGTAGAGATTGTTTGAGTCCCGGGTAAGGATATAGGATAGTTTTTATCCCGGAAGTATGTTCCCTTGGGATAATTTTCGACATTCACGCGGGCGCAGCCGCGGGCGGCAGCTAGTCATGATATAAAAATAAAGAGCGGTGAGATTTCATTAGTTTCCATTACCGTGATTTTATTTTCGCACAGCAATTTTTATTTTCGCTGGAATTATAACATGATGGAGGCTCACATTATTTTCGAGTATAATAGACAACGTTGGAGGCTATTGTTTAACTAATAATGAACACATAAATTGAAACATTGTGTGAATATTATACATTAATCATTATGGGGTATTGTAATAAATGTTGATACACCTTTTGTATCAGTAATATGTTGGGTGTTTAAGCGAATAATGTTTGTTTTCGTAGGTTTAAAGATTTTGTTTCGTCATCGTGCGGTTTTGTTTGCTTTAAAGATGACACTGTTTTCTGCATTATTATGAGTTTATCGAGCTTTTAAAAGAAAGAAAGAAAGAAATTGATTATTTTCATTTTTTTCGAACTATAATATGTATAAACTATGTACAAACGCGTATAAAAACAAAATAAATCACTGGTCATCAAAAAAATCTATGGAAAAGTGCCCAGACCACTGGCAGCATTGCCGCGTTAAATGGCAATGCTGATTCTTTGGCCGAAGAAAAGCCCAGCCTCTGGTCACGTGAACAGTCGACAAGTTCTTTGCTGATGTCCCGAAAGACTCGGTGAGCACTCGGACCCCATGGGCCTGTTGTGTTGATGTTTCAACCCCAAACGGCTCAAATATAAAGCTCCCAATAAGGTTGTTATATAAGAAAGAAAGAATAATATTTAAAAAAGATATTTGGAAAGTTTAAATGAAGTTCGATACATTTTCTTTTCAATAGAAGGAGTGACTTTTTTTTTTTTTTTATTGTTTTTTTTTTTTTTACAAGTGCACTATTCATAATGGCCATGAATTTGGTGGATTTTGATGGAGTTTTCTATTTAAATACAGTTTAGGTTTATAATTTTGTAAAACATGTACTTTTCATGCTTTACTTAACATCAGTGGTTATGTATTCGTTTCCCGTAGATTTTAAAATAAATGCCATAGCTGTGTGTGTTGTTAAGTATTGCATGATCCCACCGGATATATGGAAACAGGAGGAGCCGTACGGTTTTATAGCTGGTTGGAGTCCAAATCTTACCAGAAGACGGGAAATCTTAAGCAAAACTTTCCGCCAGAATAAAAAACCAAGGTTTCCAGCCCTAAGCCTGATACTGCCAGAGTTGCGGAATTTGTTCGAAAGAGTCACCGCGGCCCTGGAACGCAGAGGGCTTTGTCTGACACGCCCTTCCGCTCCACCCAGAGCAGAAGAAGTCATTTGATAATTTCCCATTCTAAAAAAAAAAGCCCTGAGTCTGATTGTCACATCGTCCTCGGCAGATCACAGAATAACGTTATTAGTGCGTGCTGCTTCACTCACTCAGTCGCGTTAGTAGCTGGCGCGCTCAATTTACCGCTCCGCTGTTTTTACACCCCAACCCTTTAGAAAACCATGCAGAAGGATCATTTTTCTTTACAGCGCAAGCATTCGTTCTTCTGCATTCTTCACGATTTCCACAAGACGGACACTGCTGAACATAGGCCTCCCCCAAAAGTCGAAACATCGGCTAGTTCTGATATTCACGCCCCCATGGTTGTTTAACTTGGTTGTACAAAATCCATTGCGTGCCATTCATTCGTTTGATATGGTGACCATCAAGTATATACGATTCTTTTTAAAATCATGGCATATCTTGACAATAAAAATACAACAAAATACGATAACTGGTTTTTACCAGTGCCTAAATTAATCACGTTTTATGGAAATAGGAAGACCTGTAACGTTTTATAGTCGGTAGGAGTCCGATAATATCCTCAATTCTTACCAGACGAAGGAAATTTATAAACAACATTCATCATCTGCCTAGCCTTTTCCCAATTATATTGGGGTCGGCTTCCAGTTAAACCGGATTGAGCTGAATACCAGTATTTTACGTGGACCGGCTGCCTACCAGACCTCCACAACCCATTAACTGAAACAAAGAAAGAAGAAAAGAAAGAAAATTGTGTTTATTGGCATTGTAATAGAAACATAAAATTAAACAAAATAAATAAATAATGAAAACCAACAATGCCAAAGGGCCTCAGCTCAGCTGGGTAACACGGTCCTCATTGGTAAGACTGGTGTCAGATTTTCTGGCTTCTGACGAACGATGACGTAACGACTGCCAAAGATCTACAAATGACAGCCGGGACCAAGGGATTAACGTGCTTTCCGAGGCACGGAGGAGTCTCGGTATGTTAAGATGGTCACACATCCACAGACCAACCTCGGCAAGCGTTGCTTAACCTTGAAAATCGACCCGTGCGGCTGTTATTATTTAGCTACGAGCTCCTTCTAAATTTATAAGCAACATTGTCCACCAGTATATAGGCAAGGCTTGATCCTCACATCGTTTTACTTCCTCGGCAGATCATAGAATAACGTTATTTATAAGTGTGTGCTGCCTCACTCACTCAGGCGTGTACAGCGTGCACTGCTCAGCGACTGAGCTGGCGCGCTCAATTTACCGCTCCGCTGTTTTTTCACCCTACCCCTTTTATAAAACAATGCAGAAGGTTCATTTTCTTTTACGGTGAATGTAAAAGCTTTCGTTCTTCAGTTCTGATGTGACATTGGCCACTGGCATCTCCGTGACTTGGAAAATATGTCACACTGCCACCACGTTAATGCTAGCCTCCACCCGCGTTAATGTCGAAAATTATCCCAAGGGAACATATTCTCGAGATAAAAAGTATCCTATGTGTTATTCTACCTCTGCGCCAAATTTCATCAAGATCCATTCAGTATCTAGTTTTTGCGTGTAAGAGTAACAAAAATCCATCCATCCATCCATACTTACAAACTTTCGCGTTTATAATATTAGTAGGATACATATGTATATAAGGCTTTGTTTTTCGGCTACCATATGTAGATTTTGAAAGGCATCTGAAGCCCAAAGAATGACAGAAGTTATAGTGATACTTAGTACCTGGTTTGTGGGCCCGACTTTAGGATACGCTGGCATCTGCTACTTCAGCTAAATCAGGTAATGTTGAAAGCCAACCTTGGCTAACCCCAACATAAATTAGCAAGACACACAGAGGTATCTACAAATTTAAATTTTTCAAACTAAACAGACAAATAATGTTGCTGGGGAGTTTGTTGCGCCAATTCTTCTTCCACTAAAATACCAGGAAGTGGAGACGGGAGGGCGTTTTGGGGGACTGTATTAATGTTTTATGTTCAAAAATTGTTGAAAAGAATCAAGCAAAGAAGCAATGACTTGATTTTGAGACGACATTCAATCACAATCATTGATGCACAGTTGACAGTTTACATTCCATAATTCAAAGTTTTTCATAAATCAGACCTTTTGCATCCTCTCTCTTCAGTGTTCCTGTTCACCCCTCGGATATTTTCCGCGTCCACGAGCGACGAGCATTTCACACTACGCTTACTGAATTAAATCCACCGTAGATTGTACGTTTTTTTAGCACCGTGACCCGTGTTTTATTGGTGTGTTGAAACACAGCTTCTGTAGTTGACACAGTGTGGGTTATTGTGTCAAATTAGGGAGTTATTACAGTTGTTTTGACTTGGTGAGGTTGTAGTTCAGTTTTTGTGTGTAAGTAGTTAACATATAAAATAGCACCACAGCTGTATTTCTTAATAGGTTAGGCAGTAGTACTCTACCTATGTATAGTGCATCTAGCTGGTCGATTCTGTAAACATGTCGAAGTAAAGGCTTGGGTGAAGTGATCGCGAGGTGAGCTGTCAATCTATATAATCAAGATGTCACGTGATCACGAAGTGAGCTGTCATTCCATCTTGATTATATGGATTGACAGTTCACCTCGCGATCACTTCACCCAAGCCTTTACTTCGACATGTTTACAGAATCAACCGGCAGATTGCGTCGGTTATGTGTGTCCCATGGAATATAGTGCAACGGGTGCAAGCCTATTGCCATTAATCTGGCATCCACACACCAAACTGCTGCAGAGAAACTGTCAGAAACACCTTGCCTAGCCTTTTTTTTTAACCATGGGAAATCATAAAATGACTCCTACCTTTTGAAGCGAGTGTCAGACTCTTACTGACTAAAACCCATCCATGTTCCTCGAAACGCCTTTTGCGTTCAAGGATCTAGGTGACACTTTTGAACAAATTCCGCAATCCTGGCAGGACCTTGCCCGACCTGGGAATCGAACTCCGGCCAACCAACAAGTCGACGACTTACCTGATAGATAATGGTCACATCCGCCTGTCGAAACCATGGACAAACAATACCGGAGACAACTGCAAAGGCTAATAACCAACCAACCAAAAAAACATTTTTTTTTTAAGCGTAACCGTGAAGTTTCTTTTCAGTTCATCTCCATAGCAAACGACCAATCAGAACCGTGCACTAACTTCATTTTATAAGTTCCCATATAGGACTATGTGAAATAAAAACTTTGAATTTGGAATTCTCTTTCTATGGCAACAGTAAGTACAATTCACCTATCCGTCTATCATTCATCCGTACAGTCAATCCGATTGTCAGGCTAGTGAGCGAATCAGTTTATCCTTTAGTCCAGGGCTCGGTCGTGCAAACAAGTTAATGTAATTCACTCCAGGCGCCAGCTTTAACTGATTTGGCGTCAGTTGCTAACGAGAACGTGAGAGTGTAGGGTTGCTGCACTGTCTGACCGACGCACCGTGTTGAGTGATATATATGCTAAGCAATATAAGCTAGTTATAGATGGGAGCAAAATAAGCTGTCAAATAACACAATTTTCAAATTACTTATGCGACGGAACAAGAAGAAGGCAAAACAAAAAATCAAACCCAAATTAGGAATAATTAATTAAAAAATAGATCAAAAATACATAACGAAACCTTAAAGTGTGAGGCACTTTGCCCGGTTTCTGAGGTATTAATCGGTCGTTTATCTGTCCGTTAAATTTATTTGTCATAACACCATTGGTTGGTTAGTGGTTAACGGACAGATAAACGACCGATAAAGTAGGTACCTCAGAAAGCGGGCAGAAGTGCATTCATTACCTACAGTATACCATCGCTAAGGTCGATCCTCACTTTCGGGTATCAACTCAAAATCATCGCTATCATTGTAATGTTCTTTTTTTTTTAATTATTTGAAATCATCTTATTACTTCTTCCGCTCTAGGTGGAGAACGGCGTGTCAGACTCTTACTGACTAAAACCCACCCGTGTTCCTTCTAAACAGAACGCGTTCCAGGGCCGCGGTGACTCTTTCGAACAAATTCCGCAACCATTCTCCTATCCTACCACCTTTTATTTGATGTCGGCGCGATTTCAGGGTTGGTCCCATAGTAAAAGTTGTTCATAATGATCAGAACAATGACCCCTTATGAGGTATTGCGTTTATTCTGTTACACGTTCTATATAGTTAATGAAATAAAAAACTTTTAACTAACTAAAGATAGTCTAAATTATGGCTTGGAAAAATTCCTCCGCATCACTGGCCACTGGTAATGTACCAAAAAGACTGGCAGCCTTAGAAAATAAATATGTAATGAGCCTCTAAAGCGTGAAAGATTCCCAAACGAGTAAAAGCTCAAACCCAAAATTTCCGTAAACAATAACAAAATACTTGACCGCAAAACAGCGTCATTAGTACCAACTTAATTAAAATTAAAAACGAAGAAATAAAAATCTAATTATCCAGCCAGAATGTTTAGCAATAAACAAGGGGTCGAAACCTCTAATCGTTTTGCGGTCGGACCGGGTATCATTACCCGGCCGTCCGGGTAATGAGAACCGGTAATGACTGCGCGTATGTAGTTTATCTTTGTGTTTGATTTTAAACCGAGTTCGGTTCGGGTATTTATTTTGCCTAACCGGTAATTACTGCGTGTGTGTAAGCTTGCCCCGTGGGTGGGTAAATGTGTGCATTGTGGGTGGTTTAATTATGTTCTCTTAGGGGAACTTATGAGTTATATTAATGTTAATTAGGATAGACAATGTGTGTTTACCTGGTATTGTTATGAACATATTTGCTTTTAATAGTGTTAGCTTAATTAGAAAAAAATGTAATTAAAGCAAAATTGTTAAATAAATAACCAGTGATCGGATAATCGGGCGCTAATATACCTAAACTTCACTTTTATTCCCACGAAAGTATAATACGGACATGCTTTTCAGAATCCCGGATCCCGGAATCATTCGAAATTCCTGAGATTGCTAAAAATGCCCGCATACAAAATACAGATAGAACTCACTGTGCACTCTTATTGTATTTTTTTTTTAAATTTAAAAAGCCGATTCTAATGGAACTTTTAATTAACAATGAAAGTTTTTATGATTTTCCATGTGTTTTGAATAAAATAAAGATACAAAATCAAAATAACCACTGCTTTAATTTCATTAAGTTTGTTATATGTAGTTGTTTTTATGAAATTGTTCAATTCCGGGATTAATTACCTAATTATTCAGAAAGGAATGTCCATATTATTCTTTCACGGGAAGAAGTTCAGGTATATACCTACTGTTGTTACCTGACATTATGCTGAGCTGAGGCCCTTTTGGAACAATATTGTTATAAGTACTTAATTTTTGAAATTCTCTATTTGTAAGGTGTGTTGTTTTTTATTGTGCTAATAAATGCAATTTTCTTTCTTTTCTTTTTTCTTTCTATATAAGCACCCGATTATCCGATCAGTGTTAATAACACTGCTGTAGAGGGCCAATATTTTATAAAATTTTAAGCAACGTTCACATTCGCATCTCCGTCGCAAATGTTGACTGATTGAATACGAAAAATGCGAAAATACGAACGTCGTGAGATGCAAATGCGAAGATTCATCAGATCACACTTCTTAGTTGTATAGTTCAGTTATCCTACTTCACGTGAGTGCTATTTGTAAGTATCTCAGCGATGCGCCGAGTTGACTTTTTCTAACTCGAGTATCTCGAGTTGAAATGGTTGCTAACACGAGTTGCAACTCGGATTGACTCGACTCGCTCCCTCTTAAGTCCGATGCGTCGAGTCAACGGTGGTAAAGCAAAATCGAGTCAGGACAACTAACTAATCAAAATACACAACAAAAAGTAACAACCTAATGTTAATAAATCAAATGTTCATTAAATATTAATCAAATCAGATCAAACAACCAATGTAGTACGAAGACATGCCGAGTTGCCTTTTTATTTTAAGGATGGGAAATCATCAAACGACTTCTTCCGCTCTGGGTGGAGCGGAAGGGCGTGTCAGACTTTTACTGACTAAAACCCATCCGTGTTCCTTCTAAAGCCCTTTGCGTTCCAGGGCCGCGGTGACTCTTTCGAACAAATTCCGCAACCCTGATGCCGAGTTGCCTACCGAGCTGTTTTGGTTACTTGCACACCGAGTTGACCGAGTTAACCCCGGGTGGAAGTGGGTTCGTGAAACCGTAATACGCCTTGCCCGCGCAGTCGCGGCTGCCCGAGTCAACTCGGTTTGTAAAAATCTTGACTCGGGTTGACTCGTTTACGGTCTGACTCGAGTAACTCGAGTTTAATAACTCGACTCGCCCATCACTAAACTATCTCACCGTGAGAACTTAGGTGGAGTGAACAAGAATTCATGTCTCAACCCGTACAAACGAGGTGAAGTAAAAATCTTATTTTTCTTATGAGGTCATTTATTGGTTAGTTTACAAAAAAAAACTTACAAACAAGGGTTACCTAGTACTTATAACTACCAGAAAAATAACAATTACTATTTATTAGATATACCTACACCACAGACAAGTAGGAATATCCAATGTCCCAGTAGTAGGTATATGAGGAAGGTCCTACTTATCCGCCATGACTTCACACTTGAAGTGACACTACATTTCAACCTCACACCACCCAAGATTTCACGGTGAGCTGTATACAGAATAAACCGGCAGATGTCTCGATACCACTTAGAAAAAAAAAACAACGGGTTGCACTCCGGGAGTGCCGGCAGAAGTGAAAACTTGAACATTAACGTTGAGCATTTTTGATATTTTGGAATGGTTAGGGAATAATTTCGTACTAATTGCTTAAATTGTTTAACATTTTTTACCCATCCCAAAACGTGCACAACGCCGCTAAAGAAGTTTTCATTTCAAAAACAAAATGGCGGGTGGCACTATGATCACAGCCATCAATCTCCAAACACATAACAACACACTCATTCCGCTAGCTGTCCGAAAATCCCCAAAAACGTAATGATCAAATTAAGTTAATTAGCGATCATTAACGGACTCTCCCGCCGTTTGTCCTAATGGTGATAATGAAACTGTATTTAGTTCCGTAGTGGACTGTCTGTTAATGCGCTCGTTAACTAGTGTAGTACCTATTCCCTTTTTTGTGCGTGTGATGGGGGTTTGTGGCTATGTAAATAGGGCAAAAAAATAAATACTTATATTTATGCATAAACTAAATAACAATGATAAATCGTTTTTTCTTAATAACTTTGTTTATGTGTATGTATGTTCTTATAAATGTTTTTAATTTTTTTTCTTCTCTCTATTTTTAGTTTTTCTTTAAGTTGCACCTGCCATGTTGTCTCTGTACCACCCTAAGGTCGACTGGTAGAAAATGCCTAAGGCATTAAGTCCGCCTTTGTACAGTGTTTTACTAGTGCATAAAGTTTTAATAAATAAATTAAAATAAAATAAATAATTAAAATGAAAAGTATAATTTGGAAATAAATTAAATGTATTATGTTAATTTTTTGTTTATCAGATGAGTTGTATACATTGATAATAACGTATGTAACATGAAATAGAAGTTTTTATACTAATTATGTAATAGTGTAGTAGAATAAATGGCTTTTTATTTATTTAATTTAAATACTAGGTCCCGGCGAACTTCGTATCGCCTCAGAATAAATTTTTGCCGTGTTTTGTTTTTGTGATGTATCAGAAATGGCGTTGTATTCGAATATGGTTTTTATACATTTTTTTTCTTTAATTTTTCTAATGTTTTAATAGTTATTCTGCTATTCGGGGCAAAGACAAATCCAACAAACCAAAGATCTTCAAAATAGGTTCAGCCGTTCTTGAGTTATAAATGGTGTAACTAACACGACTTTGTTTTATATATTTAGATGGCAGCCTGGGTCCATCAATAAGTTAAAATAACGCTTGTCAAACTCGGTTTGTGCATGGGTGACCATTCGTTACATACTAAGATCCCCCGTCCTTTGGTAGACATGTAAAGCTGTTGGTTCCGGCTATCATTAGTATGGGTTTTTACCTACATAGTTGAGTCCGGGGGTAAGATATTGTTCAATGTGAAATACTGGTATTCAGCTGTATTTTAGACTGGAAGCGGACTACCTACCGTGCACAATCGCACAAAAAATAGGTTAAAACAAGGAGAGGGAAATATCTTGAATTTGATATTATTAAAGATAAAGATATTTTATTTGCTAAAACTTAAATGTGTCATTATTAGGTCCAGAAATGTTTCTCACATGATGTGAATATATCAGTAATTATTATGAATTAAATTATTTTCTTAACATAACGATAAATTTAATGATAAAATTGCAATAAAAGCAAAAATAACAAAAAAAAATAAGTTAAGACTTTTTATTTTCATGTCCACAGTAAAATAATAATAGTGAAAGATCCAAATATATTTAAAACTATGTCATCTCA
Organism: Mamestra brassicae; assembly: GCA_905163435.1. NCBI lineage: Eukaryota > Metazoa > Arthropoda > Insecta > Lepidoptera > Noctuidae > Mamestra > Mamestra brassicae. The sequence goes on along the minus strand of LR990997.1, from coordinate 17,364,919 downwards.
TCGTATATTATGAAATACAAAAGTTTAAAAATTAAATAATTATTATTAAATAAAAACTATTACCATCTCTATTATTAGAAACTATTGGTCTCAAACATAATCATAACTGTCATATAAGAGGCTTAGTGCGTTGTAGCGAATGTAACACAATTAATTTAAAACCTACGTTAAATGGATTATACAATAATGTTACCACAATTCGCCGCACAATATTAATTACTTCAATAGCTTTATTTTGAAATTTTATTTATAATATCATTACTTTCTCATTAATGTAATCATGTTGGTTATTGGCACGCACTAACATGAACAGGATAGAGGTATCTTTTGAAACAGCGAAAGAACAAACATTCGGTATATCCTTACTTCCTTATTTATATAATATTATATATATATATATATGTCATAATATTATAAATGCGAAAGAAACTCTGTCTGTCGCGCTTTCACGCCAAAACTACCGAACCGATTTGGTGAATGAAATTTGGTACACAGATAGTCTAGAGCCTGAGAAAGGACATAAACTACTTTTTAGTGAGGAAAAAAGGGCTGTAAGGGGTTGAAGGGGGGGACGAAAGTTTGAATGGAAATATGTAAAGTTTATGTGAATGTTTTATAAGTTTGCGATAAGAGACAAAATATTAGAGCCATTCTGATGTAACATTTACGGAGTCTTTACAAAATGTGAAACTGAAGTTAACGCGTGATACACAATGAGCGCTGTGCGGAGCGCTCTTATGTACTTATATAATTTATACATAAATATTAATATAGGTATTATTTATTCATTAAAGTATTTATGCGTGTTTCTTATTTGTAAAATAATTAGCCTAAATAATTAAAAATGCTACCCAAAGACACTATTCCACGTGGATATTTGTAATCGGTATATACCACTAATGCTCACGTCGTGTTCGATTTTTCAGACCTTTTTTACTGTGGTAGCGAGGATATCATACAATTAGAGCGGATTCACACATTACCCAATAAAAGGCTGTTAACGTTTTTCCGCCCTCACCTCATCCATCGTCAGTTCTTAGATACTTAGATTTATAATTATTGAAATCTAACAATTTGGTTGAAATTGCACCAGCAATTTTACCTTTTTTTTGTTTTGGGGGTAATCTTCAAAAGGCACCTGGACTTTTGGGGTAAAGACCAGGGAATGTGGGATTTTTACCTCACTAAAACCAGAACATAGAACGGGCTCCGTTACCTCTTAAAAGACCACTCCGGAACCCCCTCTGTGGAACGCCTGTTAGGGTACATCCCTAGGGAGACTGTAAAGGGGTCTCTCCTTAGCCTCGATGTGCACGGCAGGACGTCGTCACTGTGCCACCGCCTTTCCTAGGATCTTTCTTTCTTAGGTTGGCGGACAGAGTCCCCACTCTAAGCGCCACGACCCTGGAGACCCACCTGCCGTAAATGACGCAGGCGGGATTTTGGCTTCGAGGCGGTTGCCTCCCTGACGCCTCCTTCTCCGAACGGGATCAGTCCTCTCACAATCCTGCTAAGCGGCCTCCATCTGGACCATCACGGCTTCACAGAAAGCGGCCATTTCCCTCCAGTTTTCCTTATCTGCCAGCATAGCCCTCACTACCGCTGGCAGTGTCAGGTCTTGCCCAATCTTGGCGACCAGGACCCGCCGCTCAGAGGCCCACGCAGGGCACTCCTCGAGCGTGTGCTGCGCAGAATCCAGGGTGCATCCGCAATGTTTTTGGGTACTGTTTCTGAGCTAATTTCGTTAACTGTCAGTTCTGTGTATTTCTTAGTTGACTGTCAAATATCTACATTATGACCACCGGGACCAAGGTAAAATAAATATAATCTCGCATAGCCAAAACGGCGTACCTACACGTTTTCACCAATTAAATTACCAACTTTGCAAGTCTACATCCAAAGACGTCTAGTACATGAAACAAAATAAGTCCATATCACTTAATGTTTCATCAGACAAACCTGAAAGCTGTCACGTTGTCGCTCTTTATAAGAATTAGCATCACGTTTTCTGAGAAATCTCTAAGACAGTGTCTAAAGAGCTTTCTGACGGCATTATAGCTAGCTCATATTTCTTTGAGGTGGTGCAAGAAGCAAGCGAACGCTGGGGAAACGAACGCCAAAGGTGATTTTGAGGAGTCGGTTGCTAAAGCACAGAAGACTTATGCATAGCGCTGCGTTTCCCGCCTATAACGTTCCTACTGCTGGCTCGCCGGGGAGCAGACCACCTCTCTGCGTGACGGTGGGCGTGATCAAACTCTTCGTGCAGGTTTGTGGACATAACCTTCCTACAATAACTCTGACTTTCCTTCCATCTAAAATTGATCTTTAAAAGATTGCTTCTAGCGATAAAGTATCGCCTTTTTTGCTGTAGTGCCCGAGGCGAGGCGATTACGTTACGATTCCGATTAGCGTGCGTTGCAGTAGGAAGTTTCATACAAAGAATACTGCTCGGCTCGAGTTGATACGGTGACGATCCCTTTCCGAGTTGATATGTGTGCTATGCCCTTTATACGGCCTGTTAGTATTGCCAGTATTAATTAGCTTACTGGGCTGCGACGACTCCTTTTGTTAATTTACATCACAAAAAATCAATATTATAACGCCAGCGGACTCACGGTAGTGCTACTTAATATTATTCATATAAAAAACTATTTTTGAGATTTAACTTCGTTATATATTCGGCATCTGCCTTAGACGAGCGCTGGTACAGGAGTCCTATATAAAAAACAAAACATATTTTCATATTCAGAACCTCCCCGACCTTTGATTACCGAGCCAATCCGCGTCGCTGAGCCAGTAGTCTTAAACTCCCCAAATAATGTTATGACCCAGCCTGTCCTTTGCTGTTCCTCCCAAAATGACGCCGCTAGCCGAGGTCCGTATCCCACAGGGGATGCCCTAGCGAGCGGCTTTAATTTAACTTAGTTTGTAAGCCCTGGCTGGGGGCCTTAGATTCATTTCAGGCCACCACAGGATAGTCCGGTTAAGTAGTTACCAGCCCTAGCTAAACTGCGAGTGGTCATGTCAAAAAAAAAGAAAACATATTCTTAATTCAAATTCTCTTTTACTTTTTGCCAGACGCTTCCAAAGAGCTACCTTGCCAGAAACCTACCAAGGAGATCCTCCTGACAATATACACCAAAACAATCGCTGTTCTCTCACTCTTTGTTCCACAACCATGACAGCAAACACATAATATCAGTTCGAGCAACAGATTGGCGTGATCACGTAATGCAGCTTAAACCAGGACGTGGCCTGATTCGAAGCTGCGCGCAGTTTAGCTGCTCCGCCTTGACTCTAGGCTCCCTAGTGTGTTTTGGCTTCCTGTGTGTGCTTTAACTGGGGAAAATAATGATTGGAGGGGTATTTTGCTGGGGAAAAGTGCATTGGCTAGATGATTTTCAGTTTATTTTAAATTTGTAAAAATGGCATAAAGTTTTTGGGTTTATACTCGTAATTAACTTATGCAGGAGAATGGCAGAAAGTAAGAAACTATACAAGTAAGAAACTATAAATATATGTCACCGGAAAATGGCAACCGCCGTAAGATTGTAAAATATCGCGTGAAATTGTAAACTATTTTTTCTAAATAAGATGTGGATATATTGGTAATTATTGAATTTGGATGGGGTTTATTTTATACAAAACGATATCTTCGTAATATATCAAGAAATTATAATCTAATGAAGATTTATTACAATCTTACGGAGTCTGCAATTTTCCGGTGACATATATGTATATAACTAAGTATAGAACTGCTGCCTGCTTCGATTCTTTTTTATTCATATAGGCATCACTAATAACGATGAAGACCATTGTACTCTCATTAAAAATTGTTTTGTAGGTAAATGAGCTTTGTTTCATTTTCTGTACATTGCAACAGCTACACTGCGATTGCCAACCCACCTGCCAAGCGTGGCGATTATGGCAAACCCCCCCCTCTTGGCGGAGGTCTATGTCCAGTAGTGGACGTTTTTTCGGCTGATACGACGATGATGATGATGATGATGATGATGATCAAGCCAAGCTTAGATAGCTTGTTTCTTTGAGTGGACTACTCAAGAACAAAACTACTGTCACCTATCATGTGCCATTACGAAGCCAACTCTCCCCACATAAAGAAACACCACTTACATTCTAAATCTTCGCTAATATTTTATGAAACAAGTTGAATAATAAACCGCTGGTAAACCCGTTCGTACGTGTGCTTGGCTACCCGCCAGTACTCGTAATGGCGGCCTGTAAGGGGTTATGACGACGCTGCATCGTTTTTCAAAGGCTTCTGGTGCAACGGTTAATATCTTTTAAATATACCTGGAGGAATTGTGCCGTATCTTGCGAGCTTGGTTTACTTTATTCTGAAGTTTAGTTGTGTAACTTCTTCTCTGTCTTGTTGTAACGTTGATACTTACAGCGTTGCCCCATTTACTTGGTGGACATCCCACACATACGCACTAAACGTTTTGGCAATACTTTCATTGTGCGTACAGCTATAGAGTGGAATTTCCTGATGGAATTTGTTTCCTGATAGCTGCGTCCTGGGAGACTTTAAGTCAAGAGCGATTAGGTTAGTGACTTCTAGGCAAGTTTGCTCTCCTGTCAACCACATCATCGCTTTCCATCAGATGAGCAAAAAAAAAAACTGTAGGTAAATCTCGACAAGGTTGGCAGCCAAAAATTCTAAGATTTTTTTTTGTTAAAACTATAAATATTTCTCTGAGTCCGTATAGTCGATATCAACCTGTTCATTTTGTCTTGCAAAGAGGAGGCAAGAGCGTCATATTCGGCTGTTGTTACTGGCTGGTTTGACATCAGTTCCCGTAATGTCACGTTGTAAATTCCAAAACCAAGAGAACCAAGGTTACCGACATAGTCTGAAAGATCGCCAAACTGAAGTGGGCAGGGCACATTGCTCGCAGAACAGATGGTCGATGGGGCCGAAAAGTTCTGGTGTGGCGATCGCGTACCGGAAGACGCAGCGTTGGAAGGCCTCCCACAAGGTAGACCGATGACCTGGTGAGGGTCGCGCGTAGCCGTGGTATGCAAGACGCACAGGAACGGTTGTTGTGGCGACACTTAGTGGAGGCCTTTGTCCAGCAGTGGATGTCTTTCGGCTGATATGATGACAATGAAATCCCAAACATTTCAACAAATCAAAATCGGTCATAGAATGTCAGACCATGTAGTCAAGAGACCGGCTGCGCCAGACGAACATAGGTTACTCATCTAGGAGACAATTTCAAAGGATTCTGTTTCCCAAGTATTCAGAAAATATTCCCTATAGCTTCTACATACAATTAACATACTACTTAAAATTTACGAGAGTAATAACCGTTACTTTCATTAGTCCCACCGTTGTTTCAATACCCAAGTACCAGATACCTATATTTTCTCATATACTGTAAACTTGAAATGGGTCAATTTGCCAAGTAAACCTTACATTTACAGCAGAACGCCTCGGCGTAAAGGCATTAAGCAATATTTATTACGAAACACCCTTAAAATGTCGGATATAATTCAAATTTTACAGACTATTTAGCAGAAATATTGTTTTCATAACAACGTTTCTGTAATTAAGACCGTACTGTGTTATTAAAATTGATAATTTTGCTCGTATCAAAATGTATTTTTGTTTGTTGAATCTGAAATTCTTGGTTTCAAATATCTTAATGTATGAATTAATTCCAGTAGCTGATTACAGGACCCGATGAGATAAACATCAGAATTATCTGTCAGAATCAGCCAGTCGATTCTGTAAACATGTCGAAGTGAAGGCTTGAGTGAGATGTCACGTGATCACGGAGTGAGCTGTCATTCTCTCTTGATTATATGGATTGACAGCTCATCTCGTGATCACTTCACCCAAGCCTTCACTTCGATATGTTAACAGAATCGACCGGCTGTTATGAGATAACAGAGAAAGACCCGGCCAAGTGGAAGTTGGACTCACACACGCTGTTTTATTATTTGTTGTTATAGCGGAAATCGAAATACACACATTCTTTGAAAATATAAACTGTCTACCTATTACGGAGCAAGCGAGACAGCCCGCTGACAGACACACCGAAAGATGGTCGGACAGCGGAGGCTTAGTAATAGTGTTCCGTTGGATACCCTTCAAGTACGGAACCCTAAAAAGTCTGACGTTTTCTATCGTTAAGCAACATTGCTATGGTAAGCAATGCAGGCGTTTTGCAGAGTATGCTCTCCGCAATTTCAGGCGCACACAGGCAAACACAGGACATGTGACGATACACTTTAAAGTCCCTAGCTTTAAAGTGTATCCTGACATGTGTTTTTCACTTCAAGCGGACTCTCGCAGCCGCCATCAGATCATTGTTACTTTTCAAAAATTAAACAAAATACGACTATAGAAAAAAGCCCTAGATATTTTAATTACGAGCAAAACAACGGAGTGTTAGCAGGTCGGCCATAAAAATATATTTTCATCTCCGCTAATGAAAGAAATACCTATTAAACCAACAAATAGAGTGCTCTTAGAAAAAAAAGTAATTAAACAACCTTTTATATTATGCTCGAACCATTAAACGTTTTGCGGCCGCGATACTTTGTAGAAGAAAAATGAAGAAGGTTCTGTTATAAATTGCGAATTTGTTATTAGATTTTTGCTTTGAATGTAGACAGTGGCGGCGCAAAACTAAAACTTGATGTGGGCAAGATTGGCATTTTGCGAGGCCCTCTAGGTCTATCTAAGTATGCTATGATTTTTTTTCCGAGGTTAGATTCTACAATTGATAGTGGGATGCAATGCACCGAACGCATCCCGCAAGTGTCGGACAAGCCCGGAAGGATCCGGGTGGCTCCCCGCAAGCCGTAGGCTCGGGATGGTATCATAATATCATGAAAATATTGAAAAATAATGCTCTTATAAATGACTAATTATATTGTTAGCAGGGTTGCCACTTTATTATTATTGTGTATTTGTCTATTAACCATTCATGTAGAGTACAAAAACTGAACAAGAAAGATCGGATAAGTTGGGTTTTACTTGGCATCAAGCCTTAGCTACAAATTTCCGGAGTTGAAAAAAGCCAAAGCTGCGAGACCCTTAGTACCGCGGGGCCGTAGGCGGTGGCCCACGTCACCCACGCCTAGCGCCGCCTCTGGATGTAGAGCTGGGAGAAATTTTTTTTTCTGAAATGTACATTTTATGTAATAACTCAATTAATTCAGACAGCTTTTGAAAAATAAATTCATTTCTCAAGCTTCAATAATGCGTCATGTAATTCTTCATCAGTAATTACACTGCTTCAAGAAAACGAATATACATGATTGAAATACAACTGTTACATAAATGAAACGTTTGCTAGGCAGGAAAATTAAACGACTTACGCAGGTTCTGCACCCAGAAAATAGATCCCTTAAAACAAGATATAAGATGATGGTGTTCATTTTGTTTTATTTGAGATGAGTTTGCTCTTGTCTCCAGTCTAGATCATAGATGACAAAGGCAAAGTCGACGATGGAGTAAGTATACCCAGAAGAAGCGTGTTCACTCTAATTTTGAAGAGATTAGGGTTGTATGCGTTCGGAAACACAGACGCAGGCAGAGAGTACCACTCCTTTGCTGTGAGAAAGATGTTTTCTTACTCAAATATTCCTTAGTAAGTTAACTGTGGTAGTGGGCAGTTAGTCGATGAGATCGAAAGGTCAAAGTCAAAGTCAAAGATGCACCTACTACATATCTACCATTCTCTGCATCACCCAAAGGTTGACTGGTAAGGAATGCCTATGACGTTAAGTCCGCCTCTGTACATTTGTGTGCGTAAAGTGTTAATGAATAAAGATATATATTCGCAAATATGGGTAAGCAATTATGTGGATGTTGTGAAATCATGTAACAGTTGTATATTACAGTTTAAGTATCACCAAATTTTATCTTTCGGCATGCAACTATAGAAAGAAAATATAATTACATTACAACAATAAACAGTAAACAGTTAGACGCAGCGTTGAAAGGCCTTCCCGCGAGGTGGACTGATGATCTGATGAAGGCTGCTGGAAGCGAGAAGCACAGGTCCGTTTGAAGTGGCGAAACTTGAGGAACACCTATGTCCAGCAGTGGACATCTTTCAGCTGAAGTGATGATGATTATGATATCGATGATATCATAACCTTAGTTCGAATTGAATACCAGTGACTTAGGCTTATTTAGAGCAGCCGTAGATCATAGAATTTTTCTCTTTGAATGTAGTTATTATTTTTGTTGTTTACATATATTTTTTTCTTTCATTATTTTTCTTCTAGGAATCTATCAATAAAGTATAAAGTCTATCAGTCACAAAGGTTTTAGTGAACAAAAAACGGGGATCTGCGTAAACTTCATGTGATGCATCAACTACCGCAGTACATGGAGTCCAAATCAAGCGGAACAGAACCTAAAGCCATCATAGGGACTTTCTGCTTTACTTCAAGACTTGGACCTCACTCACTCGCTCCTCCTATAAACTTGCGTCCCGCAACTCATCTAATGCGACTACCAGACGCTTTCCAGTTATTCCATTAAATAGTGCAGATAGTTCATCTTTACGCATGTATCCTCCGCTGATATTGGATCAACTTGGATGTCTGTGGCCTGCTTTATATATAGAGTTCATTCAATTGAAATAGTTTGTAGTTGGGAGCGCAGTTCGTATTTTGGTACTTCTTGGCAAACATGGTTTTGCTTTGAAGGTCTGTTTAGTTAACTGGAAACTTGAATAAAATCAGCCTGTGACGTTCCTACTGCTGAGATATTCTTCCTCCCACGCACACGACGGTTGGGCGATGATGCGATGTGGTAAATATAATTCCAGCATACATTATCAGCGAGTAACATAGGCTATATTTTAGCCCCGTAATCCCATGGGAACGGGAACTCGGGTGAAACCGCGTGACGTCCGCTAGTATATAATAAATACAAGATACATATTTACACGAAATATAAACAATCACTACAATTAGATAATTGAAACACATTAGCGTTGTGATGATACTAATGCCAACTTCTTAAGAATGTGTTCGCGAACTTTAACTTTCTTGGTTAATCGGCTGGTGACCTTTAACCAATGGGTATTTTACTGCCCATATTAATTTACATCGGGCAGAGATGGCACTTGTCTTCGTTATTCTTTAATCGAATCCCTATTTGACTCGCTGACCTACTCTTCTGGGGAAAAACAACGTTACACTAAGCAATAGACGTTGCTATCTTTGTAATGCCAACAATATAACTGTGTCTGTTTTATTTGTCTTTTAACTTGTTATGAGGGCATCAGGGATCTCCCGTGACTGATAAGGAATAAACACTCAAAACAATAATACAATGAACGATTCAGTTTCAAGCAAATTTGTTTTGAAGGGGGAAACATCTGAAGAAACTATAGACACGGTTGTTCATGACATTACTCAACGAATTTGCGGTTATTTGTAACGGTATTTCCTAAAGTTAAATTTAAATGAGGATAATGTCATGAGGACTGTTTTGAGCATGAGTGGTGGATGGCTATGATATTTGACCAAGACCAATGAAAAGATCACCAGAAAATGGGCAGCAGCATTCTCTGTGCATTGCAACAGCTACACTGCGATCTCCAACCCACCTGCCAAGCCTGGCGATTATGACAAACACCCCCTTTGGGGGAAGCCTATGTCTCTCTCTCCGTGTGTCACCACCGATTTTCTCAGGAACGGGTGTACCTAGCAAGTTGAAATTTATACCGGATACTGAGGTCTATAGTTCCTATTAGGTGTATAATAATCAACACGATAAAAAGATATGGGCAAATTTAGATTTTCGCGAAAACTTGTAAGTACCAAAATTTAACATAATTTTTTTTTTTGATTTTTCGGAATTTTTCCTTTACTTGTGCTGTAAGACCTTGCTATTGCGTTTCTTTCAACTTTTTTATTTACATACAAATTAGTTGACACCTGTCACCAATAAAAATTATACCAATTTTATTATGGCGGTATAATGGGTTGGTACGGAATCCTCGGCGCACGAATTCGACTCGCACTTGACCGGTTATTTTAACGTCATGTCGAAAAATACAGCAACCATTTTTATAACAACATGGAATATTCTCGTCGCCGTCACACGGAGCGCAATCTGTCCATTCCGTGGCGCGAAAGAGAAATAATGTCATTTTTTAAACAAAAGCTTTTCCTTTAAGAAAACTGTAGTGTGTAGCTGTCGTGTCTAGGCGCTAAGTGCATATTAGAGCTGTTCACACGGACATTACGCTGCTTTTTGAGTTTTGAGCGCTTTGAGCGGAAAATGTTAAGATGGTTTTTGGAGCTACGGTATACAGGCTAGGCTTATGTTGCAGTGACTTGTGGCTAACAGATGGACGCAGTTAAGCAACGATCACTGTGATCGGTATTTGGAAGGGTGACAATCCATAACGTACCAAGACTTTGAAGCGTTTTTGGTTTGACGTGCGTAACATTCAGCGTTCTGCTGTTGTCCAATTTTGGTGCTGTTGCTTTGTTGATTTTGTCGAATTCTATTTGTGATATATAATTAGTGGATACTTACCCTACTTTTATCACTTTTGAACCGACGTACAAATATCGAGACTCTTCCGTGCATTGGGGAGCATGCTAAGTTGTTTGCCCCGGCTGTTATTTGTAGATCTTTGAGAGTCATTTAAGTCAGGTCACTGGTACAACTTGCCACCCACGGATGCCCCTCAAGTTAAAAGGCAAAATCTATAAGACCTGTCGTACTGTATGGATCATAGTGTTGGGCTGTGAAAAAGACGGATGAGAAAAGATTGCATGTAGCGGAGATGTGGATGTTGAGATGGATGTGTGTAGTATTGAGAATGGATAAAGTGAGGTATGAGTACATTAGAGGTAGTTAAAAAGTGGCGCCAGTGACGGAAAAGTCAAAAGGGAACCGTTTATCTTGGTATGTGAAAAGGAGGGATGAAATGCATGTACTAAAAGAGTTATGTATATAAATGTGGATGGATGGACAGGGAGAGGGGGGCCAAAGAATAGATGGATGGATTGTTTTAGGAGTGATATCAAAGAAAAGGGAGTTAGTGATATGATGGCTGACAGGACAGAATGGAAGAAAAAAAACGTGTTGCACCGACCCCAAGTAACATGGGATAAGGGCAGGAAGATGATGATGAGTGTCATTAATGGTAGTCCGGCAACCAGTCTTATCAAGGGGTATAATGACCTTGTTTCTGAACGTTATAGGGAGCGCTCCACGTAAAATATTGCCAGTATTCAGCTTTATCCGATTGGCTAAGCAGATGATGATGTAGATGGGCTTATCTGATGCTAACCCATTATGATAAATTATATTTATTTTGCAAGTAGGTTAAACATAACTCTTTGACACGTCAATCTTTTTTCAACTCAACCTCAGCTCAACGATTTGACGAACAATGCCAAAGTAAGGACATTTGGGTAGGCCGCATAAATAACTGAAACGGCCAGTCTAACTAAAATGAAACCCTAATATGGCGATCTACATGGTCTTCACATCCACAATACGTCATTGCAGACATCTTCCTTTTCCTGGTTAAATCCATTGTCCGGAGCGAGGAGGCTTGGGAAGCGGTCACCTCCTTCTGCGAAGCAGTTATGCTAGCGAAGGAGGAGGCGGGCCGCGCGAGGGAAAGACAAGGCCTGCGCCCCAACCGCCGCTACAGAAGACGCCCTGCGGACGGCGAGCGTTGGATGGCTCGTTGTCCGGTCACAATCAGGCCCGGGTCGATGGCGCGTTGTGTTTCACGCGCGCCTCAAAGACCAGCCGCCTCTAGGGCCAGAGCCTGCCATGGTTGCGGAATTTGTTCGAAAGATTCACCGCGGCCCCGGAACGCAAAGGGCTTTAGAAGGAACCCGCATGGGTTTTAGTCAGTAAAAGTCTGATACGCCCTTCCACTCTACCCAGAGTGGAAGAAGTCATTTGATGATTTGTCATCCTTAAAATAAAAAAAAGACATCTTCCTTTTCAATATGTATGTCACCAGAAAATGGCAGACTCAGTAAAATTTGTAATAAATCTTGATTAGATTATAATTGATCGAAATATTATAAATTTTTGACATTTTCCGGTGACATGTATATTAATAAAAATCGAGTATAATAGTCATTTGTGTGTGACAGGTTCTTTATCTAATCGTGGACTGCCACACTCTGTTGTAATGAGGCGCTTTTGTAAGCGATTGGTACAATTGCATTGTTTTCATTTGTATTTAAATGTTGCCATTGATATTGTAATATATGTATATGTTTTCATTGTGACTGGCTAGTGTCAGCTTGTTGTATAGAAAGACAGACACATCTATATACACGATTGTACGAGTTAATGTGAGTGTATTTTTCCTTTTAGTCTCCAGTGTTTGATGCGATAAAGATCGGAAGTGATAACACAGATTTCCTATCAATATTCAAGAGAATCTGTTCTATTCTAATAATTCACGTGGTAAGTCACTGTCTGAATACAACGCAAAATATGTAACATCATCGAACAAAACGCAGCGTTTCTCAACAGTGAGTGTGAAGGGGCATTACCTTTGCCGCGGTCTCCCGTGACTACTGCAACGTCTTTGAGAAACAGATGTAACGTCGCGCAGAAGATTTCTATTGTTTTATTTGTACTTTCACATTTTACTACTGCTGGGATGATTCTAGATGGGATTGGACGAGAACTGTCAAAAAAGCTTGAGAATAGCTGGTCCATTTTCAGAAATCATTAATTAATTCTGTTTCATGGGTTCCGGTAGATCGATTTTTTTCTATTCGAATTTGTGACGAGGCAAGGGTGGTATAATGAATCATTTATCCTGATTTAGTAGCAATTATTATCATTATTATTGCGATAGGTGGAGTTAGACAGTCAGTGAGTGACATCCTAAGACTGAACGTAGAAGTGTTGGTCAGACGACATTGGCATTGTGGGGGGATGGCACAGGGGCGTTGGAAATACCACAAAAATGAGGGATACGGCCCCCTTTCTACCCAACATCGGACGAAGTTGGGCTGGGGTTGATGATGGTTATAATCGTCCTAGCGAGGTATTTTCGGGGCGTTGGGACTACCACAAAAAGGAGGAATACAGCTCCCTTTCCACCCAACAGTGGGCGAAGTTGGGCTGGGGTTGATGATGGTTATAATCGTCCTAGCGAGGTATTTTTGGGGCGTTGGAATTACCACAAAAAGGAGGAATACGGCTCCCTTTCCACCCAACAGTAGGCGAAATTGGGCTGGGTATGGTTATAATCATCCTAGCGAGGTATTTACAGAAATGAGAAATAAAAAGTCGACTAGAAGTATCTGTATTATCACCAAGCGCATTGTAAATCTACGTATTTTTCTATAACAACAAAAAATAATTTACCTACTGAATATACCAGTAGACAGACATTCTTAAAACGTATTTATGACATTGAGATCGCGTCTAGGATAAAAACAATATCTAATAAGCACTTTAAGACTTTTATGTATATTCCTTACAAGCCGAAAATAACCGAGACTCATATTTTAAAAACAAATTACAAAAGCAGACTAATGTGTGACTCTTATCACCTACTCTATCTAGCATCGTCTTGCAAAGAAAAATAAACTTAACTAAAATCTATGCCTTCAGTAGAAAAGTAATACACCCCAGTTGCGTTACCAGGGTTCCAGAAACCAGCAACAGTTCTATCGTTCAGAGAACACATCCCACCTTTGAAGTGCTTGTACTTATCACATTTGTACGCCTTGTACCCTTCCGGATGCGTCACAGACGCTGTCCACATAGTCACACAAGTCTTGTGGTTACACTTGGCAGAAAATGAGGAATCAATGATTCCTGGGATCAGGGAGGTCCCACATTTTGGCTGTGACTCCCCTTTGTTCACGAAGAAATCGACATCACCCAACACGCTTGTTGTGCCTAGTCCACCAGCATTACAGTGGTATACCTCCACGTATTCTGCTACACCAGATCTGATCTGTTCTTGAATCAAACTGTTGGAGAAGCAAGGTCCTGCGGGGTCCAAAGCTGTAATTCTTGAAATTTTCTCGCCTGTAACTTCGAAAAATTTCTCGCCAACATGCCCCAACATTTGGCTGCCCAGGCTGTGGCCAATGCAGTGAATATTTTTGGGCGAGATGCCGCCTTCGCGGAGGCCAACCAACATTTGGGCCAACTGCTTTCCGATGTAGTAGACGTATTTGACAGATCGCTCGTAGCTCTTCTTCTTGCCTTGTCTGTCATTGGTGTAGGCAGAATGGTCTATGATGATGAGGTAGCTGTTAGGAAAGTTAGTAAACGCCTGCCGTACTCGTTCTTCTGTATTCTTGTTGATATGTGACTTGAAACCACCTACAAACATGAAGAATTTCTTTACTTTGTCGAGGTTCTTGATCGCCAGTATTCCTTGGGCAGCCTGGTTGATGGGGAAGGTTTCAACGATGCCATTTTGGAAGTCGTAGAAGTACACGTCGACCCCGCTGACGTCTAGGTTCAGGTCCCTGCTGTGTTCGCCTGTAAGGGTAGTAACAACTTCAGAAGCGTATCAAACAACTATGTATAAAAAGGGGAAAACAAAGATAGCACAGGAAAAAATATTTGAAAAAAGAAGGCATGTTCCGCCGACTGTAAGTCGAGATAAGGGCTTGAGAACACAGATAACTAACACTTACTAAAAATACTTTTAAGCTATTGCATAGCTTTTATCGCGGGCTTTGAGCGCGGCGATCGAATCAAGAAATTCCGTAACGAAAATAAACCTAACACCCCCCACTCCGACCGGCACAGCGGTGCGGCGTTGAAAGCCGTGCATCGTCTAACGTCGTTTCAGTTCGGCAGACTTCGGCACGGTGTTTTTTCTTTATGGTTTAATATCTAATGATAATGTTGATCAAAACAACTATGTGTGTCAGTCTTTAAGTGTTATTTACCATCGTTTGTGTGTACTTTAATGAAGGTACGAACCACGGTACAAAAACAAAATTCTAGATCGAGGACGTTTTTCGTGTTTATTTGAACTGAATAAAAATACAAACTGAGTGTATGCGGGCTTTAAAAATGGGGGTAGATAAACTAGGTTTTGATTTCGTTTCATACCGGTATTATTTTTGGTAGATAAAATTTCTCGGACCGGCACGGAGATATTATAGACTATCAAATTTTTATGCGTAAAAAAGTTTTCCAAACGTTCTGTTGACAATTTATCGAGAGTTTACAACCTCTCTAGTTATTTTATAATCTTACGTAGCTTGCCGTTTTCCGGTGACATACATATATAACATATATAAGGAAATACAATTAAGTCGCATTGGTTTCCTTACTGAAATTTCTGGAACTTACATCGGAATTCCCTGTGTTGTGAGATCCAAGCCCCTTTGTTACGTTTACAATAATTACTACCCATACTAATTATAATTGGGAATGTTAATCTATTTGTCTATCTTTATGTCTGTTTATCACCAGCTTTACGTGTTAACGGCTAATCGGATTTGGATAAAACTAGGTACAGTCAACAAAATTATTTGGTATACAGCTAAAAATGTTATTTTTACGCTTAGACACAGTTAAGAGTGTGGTGTACAAATGTTTACTCAGCACACTCACAACGTTGTTTAAAAGTAGCTGCAAGTTAGCTGCCTGCATATCAAGTAGCTTTGTTGACTGTACATGGGTAGAACGTTTCCTGGAATAGGATATATTAGGTATACTATTCACCCCAAAAGTATGCCTTGCCCTAATCTTCGTCTTTTACACGGACGAAGGCGCCGGCAAAAGCTAGTCATTATCTATATCTATAATCCTGCCAGGGTTGCGGTATTTGTTTGAAAGATTCACCGCGGCCCTGGAACGCAAAGGGCTTTCGAAGGAACACGGATGGGTTTTAGTCAGTAAGAGTCTGACACGCCCTTCCGCTCCACCCCGAGCGGAAGAAGTCATTTTTACCTTAAAAAATAATATATATCTATACTATCTATCTATACTAATAAAATAAACCTGAAGTTTGTTTGTTTGTTTGAACGCGCTAATCTCTGGAACTACCAGTCGGATTTGGAGAATCCTTTTTGCTAAGATAGGCACATTCATGAGGTAGCCTTACGAGAATGGGATATGCGCGTACGAAGTCGCGGGCAAAAGCTATAGTAGGCGCCAGATAATCGTGGAATAACGGTCATTGACCCACCTACAATTATTGACATTTTTAATTTGAAAAACGGAATTAATGACACAAAGCTGTCCCGAATCATCATCTCTCGTGATCCTTAACATTGTCTAATAATGAAAAACGATTCATATTTAATTGTTCAGGTACCTATGAACAGTTATTAGGGAAAGGTCAATGTACTTTATTCCACATGTATCTGGCGCCTACTATAGTACTAATATAATAAAGCTGAAGAGTTTGTTTGTTTGAACGTGCTAATCTCTGGAACTACTAGTCGGGATGTCATGAGGATGACTATAGGCTATACAGGGGGGCTACTCTCTAAACCCGAAGTCCGTAGTTTCGGGCTTAGTTGCGGCGTATTTTACTCCGTATCACCTACGGACTTACGATTAGTTCCGAACCCGAACTAAGAATGAATGACAAAATGATAACACCATTTGACAGTAACTGTTATTGTGTGTTATTAATTCTTTGTGGTTAGGTGATACGGACTAGAATACGCCCGGAACTAAGCCCGAAACTACGGACTTCGGGCTTAGAGAATAGCCCCCCTGGAACGGGAAAAATACGGGATATGCGCGTACGAAGTCGCGGGCTAAAGCTAATAGTTTGTTATATTTTAGCGTATTAATCTAATCTTATCTAGTAAAAGTAAAACAAACGAATTTAGTGTTACATTTAACATTCACATGACATAACTACAACGTACAAACAATACAGTTTAAAACAGCTGTTTCATTTATTACAGCATAGCAATATCTACTTTGTTTTTGTAACAAGACCGTATCTATAAATATCATAATTACTGTATTTATCACAATACCGAATACTTATGCTTCGGCTATAACGTTCATTATTTATTTATTTTAGTGATGACTGTCACGAGACGAACAATAACATTTTTTGAAGCTAACTTTCTAAATAAAAACAAAAGAATACAATACTTACATCTAACCATTCTTAAAGCGATGCTCAAAGGTCCATATCTCTCCAAAGACGCACTTATGAAACCAAAATAGGATAAAAATAAATAAAAAATCAACATTTTTATTTTGTGCTACCAATTTTAAAACACTGCACTTAACCACAGTATATTATAACAGTGTGTGGGTAAACGATCCGTGAAGACAATGACATAAGAACTAGATGTGGCACGATCTCATAAATATATGAATGTAAAAGATATTGTAGTGAACAACTTATAATGTTACTTTGTAAGTAAAATTTGTTAGTCACTTCGTGTTATCTGGTATGGTGATGAAAAAACACTGAGTTATTTTAACCGTTTCTTCCTTGACTCGAGTCTGTTGGGTAAGTTTGTTTACGTAAATTATGACGATTTTATTGTTTTGTCGTGGTAGTAGGCGCGTCACCGTAAAAAGGCTTTTAGTGACGTAGGTATTGACATTTAGAGTGTAGCGATGTTGATGTCGAAATTGGGGTAATGTGGAGTGCTCCACACGTGAGTTTTGTTTTGAAATGCCCCATATGTCTAATTAGACAAAAAAATAAATAAAAAAAAGATAAATCGTTTTCTTTTCTACACACGAATCTGTGTGCCTTCTCTTTTTTTTAAGTCGGTTAAAATGTAGGTTAGTCGACATTTTACACTTTACAAACTTCAAAGGAAAGAAAAAAATCGGATTCTGTTCCATTAACCGAATAAATCACGTTTCTTGTATGGGGTACCCTATATTTTTAATTTAATTTAATTTTTCTTTGGTTTCATTTAATTTTAGTATGTCTTGTTATATCGACAATAAATATTTAATTTATTTGCTATTACAGGTCCGTTGGTTACCATTCGCATAGGAAACCATAAAACGAAAAAATAAGTAATCAAACGTTCTTATTAAATTTTTCCTCGTTTATTCAGTGCAATTTCTAGTTTAAAACATTATGTAAATATTTTATGAAATTACTTCACAATAATTTGCAATTTTTTCTTTGCATTAAAAATATTTTAAGCGTCTAGTCATGCCTTTGCACTTGTAACGTAAAAGTAGGTATTATTTTTGTCATATTGCATTATTAAATTATAATACCTACTATTATTTTTAGAGTACACTGATGGTGGCGCGTGTATCGGATCATTCAGTTCCCTTCAAAATGGTTGAGCTGAATGGTGCTGATGCACGCGTCATGTTCGTGAACGGGCGCCGTCAGTGGAGACTCGTCATCCCTTAGTTGCCACTGGCCCATTTTAATATTTGATACTATAAATTGTTTTTTCTTTCTTTACATTGTTCTCATATATAAAAGCAACAAGGTTAATGTAACCAGGATTTTTGTAAACATAAAATGTTTTAAAAGAGTGTCCGTGGAGTTTCTTGCACGTTCTTCTCCATAGAGATCTACGCTTTGGAACGTGCAAATAGCTTCATGTTTTTGACGGACTGACTTTTATTCAAAAAATCCTGTTAATGGTTTATCCTACTAATATTATAAATGCGAAAGTTTGTAAGTATGGATGGATGGATGTTTGTTACTCTTTCACGTAAAAACGACTTAATGGATTTTGATGAAATTTGGCACAGTTGGAGATTATAGTCTGGAATAACATATAGGATACTTTTGATCCAGAGAATATGTTCCCTTGGGATAATTTTCGACAATCACGCGGGCGGTGCCGCGGGCGGCAACTAGTTTGAAATAAATACTTTGACTTTGATAGTACGTTATGTAAATATTTTAATAAGCCTGTCAAAGACCAACCACATTGTTACATTTTAAACAATAGTTCATTGTAGTCTTCTTTATTCAGGGGATAGGAGACAGTGTCATCTTATTCCAATCCTATATTATTTTATTTATTATTTTATTTTTCATGTACACACAGAAATATAGTAATAAATAATATTATAATTATGTATACAAAGGAACCTAATCTCTTCAAAGCTAGAGTAAACAGGCTTCTTCTGGGTAAGCTCGCTCCATCGTCGACTTTGTCTCTGACTATCGTTAAGAGCAATCCCATATCAAATAAAAATACCTTGGGAAAAAGCTAGTAGAAAAATATACAACTATAATACAAATAAGTAATAATTCGTTCAAAATATTTAAGTTGTTACTAAAACATACAAACACGACAAAAAAAAATGTGTGCGTGTATTAGTGAACACACGTGAGAAGTGAAACTTCTTTATGACCTTATTTTTCGAAAAATGATCTACTTTTGTTTTCATTTTTACTTTGTTTAAACAAAACACAAAACAACAACTACAACAACTAACAACAACAAACAACAACAGCAACACACAACAACAACAACTATCTCTAATACAAAAAACGGTCAAGTCTAGTGGTGGGAGTAAGTCCGCTTAAACGACATGCTATCCCTACTCCGCTGGAGAAAGTACTCTTCGAATCAACCGTGGTAGGGACAAGAAAAAGATGGCGCGTAACGGAGAAATGTGACGCGTAACCGAGAAATGTCACGGTAATTTTTTTCCGACGCCGATAAAGAAGTTTCACTTCAATAATACAACTGAACACCATCCAGTTAAACCTTCTCAGTTCAATGGTCGTCTTATTCTAGAGCGAATCACGGCTATTTACGTTCAGACGTCGACCAATCGCTGATAAGTCCTTATCTGAGCTAACAAGCTGTAATGTCTATATAAATTGCGACTGAGACAAATGACCTAGACAGTGAACTACTAAGAACTAGTGAAAGGAAATTCTCGCTTTTAAACGGAATTGTCTATGCAGGATCGGCATCAAGTATGAATCTGCAAATTAATTTGTGCTTTTGTTGTATTGATGAATATACATAACCCGTTTCTTGCGATGGGAAAATACACTGTTTATTTAACAGTGTATTTTCCCATCGCAAGAAACGGGTTATGTTTATTGATAACTAATTAGCTACAAATTCTTCCTGTTTGGTTCATGAATAAATAATACATTATTATGATATATACATTACATCTCGCATAAATCCATCTAAGGTATATTACATCTTACAGAGTAGGCATACATTTAAGTTTGTTGATCCCGGAATCGCGGCATTTTTTCGATAAAAAGTGCTTTGCATAATAGCAAACATAATAGCCAATCTTAACTTTAAGCAAACATGCACCTATTATTTGACCACTAATTTATCACTCAATCGTGCCCCGCAATTTCATCAAACTTGCATGCAAGTTGCTTGCAGATGCAAAATAAGCCTTATAAATACATGTTAAACTTTTATCTTAATACTAGCTACCGCCCGCGGCTCCGCCCGCGTTTATCCCAAAAGAACATACACCCGGGATAAAAAGTAGCCTTTGTGTTAATCCAAGATGTCAGCTTCCTGCATACCAAATTTTATCAAAATTGGTCCAGCCATTTGCGCGTGAAGAAGTAACAAACATACACACACACTCACAAACTTTCGCCTTTATAATATTAGTGTGATTAGTGTAATTAGTGTGATGTGATGTGATATAGTGTGATGTGATGTGATGTGATATAGTGTGATGTAATGTGATGTGATGTGATATAGTGTGATGAGATGTGATATAATATCAATAGCCGTGCGTTACTCTCGTAAAAATATGCTTGTGCGACGCTGTAGCGTGTAGCTGGCATCAATCCCGGTATCCTAAATAGTCTCACGGCTGGATTCAGTTGGATTGCTTTTCGACTTAAATAAAGCAAACTTTCAACCAATTCTCGAGACATATGATGCAAACGTAGCAGCAGACAAACTTGTTCAAATTCTTAAAACTGTAGTAGAGTCAAACACCAAAGTAATTACCGTCTCCAAACGAAAAACAATCATTAAACCCTGGATAACCCCAGGTCTCCTGAGATGTATAAAAAACAGAGACAATCTAAATAAAAAAACAAAAAAACATCCTGACAATCTAATACTAAGGACAACATACAAAAGGTATCGAAACTTTTGCAACAAAAATTTAAAAAAAGTTAAAAGGGAATTTGAAAGAAATGAAGTGAAAAAGGCGGGTAAGGACAACCGCCGCCTCTGGAAGGTAATAAATAAAGTCTCAAATAGATCAAGACCCAAGACATCACCAACTGAGTTAATAAGCCCGCAGGATCCACCAGTTCATTCCTTAAATAAAATAAACCACTTTTTTGCCAATATTGGCTCATCATTAGCAAGTAAAATAGCCGCCCAACGGCAGGGTCATGATTGCCCCCCACTACCCACCAACCTAACTTTTCCCATTCGATGGTTATCCTGCCCACTGACGAAGATGAGGTAGCGGATATCATTTCCTCTCTCAAGCGCGACTGTGCCGTGGGCTGCGACAATATTTCTTCAAACTTTCTCATTGCACATAAGAATCTTTTACTACCATCCATTACACATGTCTGCAACTTGGCGATAGAGTCTGGTCCTGACCTTTCCACTTGCGTTTAAAAAAGCACTTATCCATCCCATTTACAAGAGTGGGGACCGACACTGTGTTAATAATTATAGACCAATAGCAATTCTGCCTGCCTTATCAAAAATTCTGGAACGACTACTGAACAAAAGGTTGGTGAAATACCTAGAATCAAATAACTTCCTGTCCCAGTTCCAGTTCGGTTTTCGTGCGGAGAAATCGACGGCCATGGCGGTGCATGAGCTGACTGACTTTATTGTTTCTAACATGGATGATAAGAAGAAGTCATTGGCCATCTTTTTAGACCTAGCTAAAGCCTTTGATACAGTGTCGGTCCCTATCTTGCTACGTAAGCTTGAAAACCTCGGCATACGAGGAAATCAGTTGTCACTTTTCAAAGATTACCTTACTAATCGCACGCAATTTGTTAAAATTGATAACCACTTCAGCGACACTCTTCCCGTAGTGTTTGGAGTTCCCCAGGGAAGCATCCTCGGACCCACGTTGTTTCTGGTGTATATTAACGACCTCTGCAATCTCTCTCTTCAAAATGGACGCATTATTACTTTTGCGGATGACACTGTGCTTCTTTTCAGTGCGGACTCCTGGGAAGAAGTATATAACTGCGCCCAAGTCGGGTTTAATACTATAAATGATTGGCTGAAAACTAACATACTCACCTTAAATTTCAATAAAACCAAATATATAGCCTTTTCTTTAAGAAACAGCCCACAATCATCACTCCAACCTTTCTCCATTCTCGCTCACACCTGCTCATCCCCTCATAACAGTGATTGTTCTTGTTACAAATTGCAGAAAGTCGAGAATATTAAGTATTTGGGGGTCACCTTGGATTCTAAATTAAACTTTGCCGCACATATAAATTGTCTCACTAGCAGAATACGGAAATTTATCTTTGTGGTTAAAAATCTTCGGTCTATCCTTAACCCCAAGCAACTTCTATCTGTTTACTGTGCATTGTGCCAATCTCTCCTGACTTATTGCATCACTTCATGGGGTGGAACGTTCAAAACAAACCTTTTAGCACTTGAAAGGGCTCAAAGGGCAATCCTTAAAGTTGCACTATTCCTTCCTTTCCGTCATCCCACTGTGGAAGTTTATAAGTCCGCTAAAGTCCTCTCAATTCGGCAGCTTTTTATTCTCCATGTAGTTTTGAAACAACGATCTCTTATTCCTTTTATAAATACCCATCAAAAGACCGACAAGAGAAGCAGAAGAAGGATTGTATGCCAATCTAAATCAGTAAAAACCAAATTTGCCCGTAATTTCTTTTCTTTTCTTGGCCCATTTCTATACAACAGACTAAATGATTTACTCTCTATACATGCCCTAAACAAAACAACTTTAACTGACTGGCTTATCACCTTAGATTATACCCAAATTGAAGATCTATTCAAAACCATATCCTAACATACTGTTCCCTTTACAACGCACACAAAAATACCCCACACCAAACGCACTCACTCCACATCACACACTCGCCCACACACCACACACACTCGCCCACACACCACACACACTCGCCCACATACCACATTCATTGACATATATCCACCCTTGCATGTATCCTAACTAAATCATTATATTTTTATTTTTGTTAATCAAATTATGATCTAATCAATATTGTAAAATTATTATGTATGAGATTTTTATTTGAATATTATATGCGAATCTGATCGTCTCCAGTACATCAATAATAATGTGGAACTTTGTTTAGGGGGCCTGGTGACCTGACATACAGGTTTTGTAAAAAACTTAGTTTAGGCACCAGTCTTCCACAAATTATTTATAAAATTGTGTCTGTAGACTATTGAACTACTTTCTCTGTTATTTGTGGTAAGAAATAAATAAATTATTATTATTATTATTATAATAAGTTAGAATAATTTACACAACCCAGTCAAAAAACTCTAAAATTTATTTTTTGTTTTAATTTTTACTTTATGCTTTTCATTCCTTTTTAACCCATCAGATACTGCTACAAATCCTACGATCTACACTCGCCTAAAAGGCACTACATCGTTTACCAAAATAAAATACCAAACTCGTGGAAGTAGCTGAGCATTCCTCACAAATGTATTCACTCATTTCTTTTTTCTGCTTCATCATCAGACTCTGAGAGAGAGAATCAGATCACAATATATTTATAACCTATTCATGGAAACCATTTCAATGAGCCCAAACACGAAACGTCTGCTCTAAGTAAGTGAGGAAAAAGGGAACCTGCAGATTCCTGGTTATGCTGCAGCATCAAGTCAAGTTTACTAATCTTTCTTTTTTTTTTTAGCCTGCACTTGTGTCCCACTGCTGGGCAAAGGCCTCCCCTCTCTCCTTCCAAATCTCTCTGTCTTGGGCGATCTGTGACCAAGTCTGCCCTGCAAACATGATGAGATCGTCACACCACCTTCGCCGCGGTCGACCTCGACGACGACGTCCTTCCTCAGGTGACCAGTGAGTGACGACCTAAGCCCACCTGTCCGGGTGCATTCGTACGACGTGGCTAGCCCACTCCCACTTTAGCCTGGCTGTTTTTTCCCAACATCTATTTCTTTAGTTATGGAGCGCAGGGAAGTGTTTCTAACGCGATCTGTTCGCTTAACACCTTTTTTGCTGCGCTCCATAGCCCGTTGGCAAATCTTGAATTTGGACTTTTGTTTTTCAGTAAGTGACCAACTTTGTGCACCGTAGGTTTGGACGGGCAGGATGCACATGTCAATGAGTTTCCTTTTGAGTGTTATCGGAAGACTTCCTTTCATATGTTTTTTAAAGGCCCAGAAGGTCTTCCAAGCATTTTGGACTCGTCTGTCGACCTCCTTGTCTTGCCTATTTTTAAAAGACACTATCTGGCCTAAGTACGTATACTCATCGACATATTGTAACACCTGCCCGTCTACTAGGACCTTACGTTTCGTGCTGTTGATCATCACCTGGGTCTTGGATCTGTTTATTGAAAGTCCAACTTCAAGACCTGCTGTGCTCAGATCTTGGAGCATTTCTTCAAGTTCTGAAGGTGAGGTGGAGAACAACACAATATCGTCAGCAAAACGGAGGTTCGTTAGCTGTTGGCCGCTAACATTAATACCTCGTGGCTGCCATCAGACAACTTCTTCTAATCTTCCAAAAATCTGTTAATTGAAACCATTCCAGTGAGTCCAAACATGATACATCTCTTGTAACGAGGCGAGGAGTTGGGTATTCTGCAGACCCCCGGTCATGCTGCATCATCAGGTCAATGTTTATGTTGTGCAATACTATTGAAGTAACAGAATACCAAATTTCGCATCGATCAGACCTGTGGAAGTTACTCACCTCCCTTCATCAACTAGAAAAGAGCTGATGATCTTTAAATGACTGGACTGATTTTCTTGAACCATAACTAAAAACACTCTCTATTAAATTACCTTTCTAACAAAAACAAACTATATCAAAATCGGTCCATCCGTTTAGGAGCTACCAGATGCCACAGACAGATACACACGTCAAACATATGATACCCCTCTTTTTGGTCGGGGTTTAAAAAACATACAATACATACAATTTATTGAATTAAAAGATACAAGAAATTAGTGGAAGCAAAGTTAAAACTAAAACATAAGACACCGTGAGCCGCGAGTGTTGACTGCCGATAGATGGCGCTAGTAGTATTCAAACACGTTCAAATATAAGACTAATGTTTATCTGTGGCTTGGTATATACATTGTGCTAATTATAATTTTTAAATTGTCTCCTCTTTCATTTGATACACGATCCTTTCACTGAAACATTACATTCGCTAATTTAAAAAAAAAAAAAAAGTGAATGCAAATAAATATTGAGTATTGAGTACATGGAAGATATATGAGAAAAAATATTATTGGGACCGTTATCAACGCAAATAGCACCCAAAACATTGATTGTTATAATTTTTGTCTGTTTATCTGTTTGTTTGTGCGTTTGTGCACACTAATCTCAGAAACGGCTTATCCGACTTGACGTGGTTTTCAGTAATACATTGTGGTAAGTTTCACTTAAAATTTTGTGTTTGTTTCATGTCAATCGGTTTATAAATAAAAAAGTTATGCCAATTTAAAGAATCACGTCGAATATTTGTTAAACTATCTATATCTATCTATTCTTTCTCTGTTCAGTAGCATTGACTGAAACTTTACTAAACTTCATAATCTTAAAATAAAAATGTCTGCCCCAAGTAACTATTGCGCGGAAAAAGTCGCGGGCAAAAGCTATAGTAGGCGCCAGATAAATGTGGAATAAAGTACATTGACCTTTCCCTAATAACTGTTCATAGGTACCTGAACAATTAAATATGAATCGTTTTTCATTATTAGACAATGTTAAGGATCACGAGAGATGATGATTCGGGACAGCTTTGTGTCATTAATTCCGTTTTTCAAATTAAAAATGTCAATAATTGTAGGTGGGTCAATGACCGTTATTCCACGATTATCTGGCGCCTACTATAGTAATAAATCAATGACGCATCGATGCAAACCACAATCTTAAATGTTAAAGTTAGGCAGGCTTTGCGGGGAAACATACGTCATTACACTCACGCCTATGAATATACAACACATATAATAATAATAGAATAATAATATCTTGGGACAACTCACACACGGTCATCCGATCCCAAACTAGGCATAGCCTGTGATATGGCAACCAGACAACTGATAAACATACTTATATATTTCTAAATACATACATATAATAGACAAATTACACCCAGACGCAGAACAAATGATCATGCTCATCACACAAAGATTTGCCCTGGGTGGGAATTGAACCCACGACCTCCGGTTTAGCAGTCAGGGTCACTAACCACTCGACCATCAGGCCAGCCAATTTGTACATGCACTTCTAAAATAGTAACCCTTCTTTTTGGCTTTGCCTTGAGATGCGTAATATTTTAAAATTAATGCAGGCAGGTTATATCCATGCGCTACCTTAAATAACAATAAAGAAAGCACAATGAAAACAAATCGTTAAGTTTGAACATACCTGTACAACAAATCAGCTAGAAGCAACATGATTAAAACAAAAATACTAACTGAACTTGACTCACTAATGAACGTATAGAACTATTCTGGGTTTGAAGTAAACAGGATAATTATTGAATTGAGGTTGAACGAATTATTGTAATGGTGGCATTCTTATTCTTGTTATGTATATGTATCATGGTACTATGGGACTGCAATCCGACACGACCAGAGAAATATTTGGCGCAGGACCACCTGCTTTTTTGTATGGCAAATGATTAAATGACTTCTTGCGCTCTAGCCGAAGCGGAAGGCAGTGTCAGACTCTTACTGACTAAAATCTATCCGTATTCCTCCAAATGCCCTACGCTATGTGTTTTAGTGAAAGAGTCATGGAGGAGGGAGTGCACCTGAGTTTGCGCACACACTTGTGCACTACAATATGTCCTCAGTATTTCTTTCAAAGAAACCATTAACAGGTACTTTAGAATTGTCAAAGTCAGTCAGTCAAAAATCCTTGGAATCATGAATTTTCTCCAAAATATGTTTCGGAGTAGTAGGGAACGTTCCAGATCCTGGTCCCACTCGTACTTGATCGATTTTTAATCTTGGTTAACAATACGTAATCCAAAATAATGAAGATATGCACTTTTAAAGAATCTGCAATTGATCTGCTCGTTTTGAAAATATATTTATACTGTCCACAAACGTAACAAAAACTTTCAGACCTTAGTTAACAATCCAACTCGACATTTTAATAATAATAATACATCATTTATTTTCTTTACACAAGTTACTTAATGCTGGAGTTACAGTGGAGCACGAACATGGAATTAACGTTGTGAGGGACTGGTGCTTGAAGTAGGTCTCTATAAAAACCTGTATAACAACACCAGGGCCCTCCCGCAGCTATTAGCCTGCTATGTCCTACTTTTTTGCATAGTAAGAAGAGTGCAGGAAACCAAGATAAACGCAAAAAGAAAATAAAAAACAAATAAAAATACAAAATAATTGTGGAAATATCAGAACGCGAGTGAGTAGCTGGAGAGTGTCTCGTTGATATCCGGACAGTTGTATATGTTCAAATCGCACGGAGAACTTTGCTTGCGCGATGCAGGATTTCGTTGGTAGTTCGTCGCTGACAGGATAGATAGCGTTGCAGTTCTTTTTGTTGCCGTACAAATTTCGCTTCTTAGTTTTTCATGTGGCTACACTGATGTCGCTACACTTTTAGTTTATTGAAAGGTAGATAAAGGTAGCTAAGAAAAAGTTAATATTTGTAAACTTGTGTTATTTATTTATTAACATCTTTATTATAAATTAAACACTATCAGATACATCCTAAGCGATGTTATAACTTACATAGGAAACAAACAAAAAAAAAATCGTAACTTTACATTGTACCTTTCCTTTTTTTGCAAATTTAACAAATCTCGGCAGGTTTTGGCAGAATCTTTCGATAACGCAACAGTTTTTTCGTACATAAGGCTCTAGCCAAAATAACTAATTAGTAACTAATTAATAGCTAATTAGTTCTAGCTAACGGTAAACGTCTTTTTTTTTATTATTATTATTTTATTATTGTGCCAATAAATGCAATTTTCTTTCTTTCTTTCTTTCTTAGAGAGAGGGGCGGCAAAGTCAATAATATTTTAAAAGAAACGCAATTCCTAAAGACATACGCCCGGTTTCATAGGTACTTTATCGGTCGTTTATCTGTCCGTTAACGCTAATTATTTTACCGCTATTGGCTTCTTAGTGGTGGACAGACGGATAAACGACCGACAAAATACCTCTGATACCGGTCAATAGCGATTGCTTCACGCTTGCGACGATTAGGTCATTTTCAGCAGTCATACCAGACAGACGCTTTGCGTTAGACGCTTCTAATGAACCCTAAGAGACTAGTGACGGAACTTCTACCCTTCGGTTTCTCCCTCACATAATTAAACAATTTGTCTATGTCACTAAGAATGAAAAAAAAGAAAGAAAGAATAATATTTATTTAGCACTTACATTTAAAAATAAACGTAGGTATGCTAAGAACCAAGTCTTAATGGCTTGCTGTTATAATTTTCTACTTACTTTTACTGGCCATAAAGTAGATAAATAATTTACCCGGATGCATCAAAGCTCAAAATATGTATTTCTACTCCTTTGATTTTTTTTTGTTTGTACCTAAATCTTTAGGGGATAATAAACATAATCTCGTTCCTTAATCAATGACATTTTAACAATAACATTAAAGTTCGGTGTCACAGTCGTATGAAAAAGTCTCATCAGTGTTTCAACGGTTTTGATGGGATATTTTTTGTTTTAAACTGTTGAATATCTTTAGTAGAAAAAAAAAATATACCGGTCGCAGTACCAGGGTTCCAGAAACCAGCAGTGGTCTTTATGTTGAAATCACATTGGCCTCGTTCAAAGTCCTTGTAACGTCGACACATGTAGGCCGGGTACCAGTGCCGATGCTCAACGGTTGCCGTCCACAGCTTCACACACGTACTGTGGCTACATTTAGTTGCCGCCACAGCTTTGGGGGGACACAGCGAATAAGGATTCCCACATTGCGGCTGTGACTTTCCATTGTTAGCGAAGAAATCAACATCACCAACTGTCAATTCGGAGCCAAGTATACGGGCATTACAGTGATATATTTCAACATGGTTCGCAAGACCAGACCTGACATGCTCCGTTTTTTTTTCGAAACACGGCCCAGCCGGATCCAAAGCTGTTATCCTTGAAATTTTATGGCCAGTTAGTTTGATAAAGTTCTCGCCAACATGCCCCAATATTTGGCTTCCTAAACTATGGCCAATGCCGTGGAAATGTTTGGGTGCGACTCCGCCTGCTTTGAGGCCTGCTAACATTTCAGCGAGCTTTTTTCCAATATTTGGGACGTGTTCGACGGATCGCTTGTAGCTCTTTATATAGCCATCCCTGGAGTGTGTGTACTTTGAATGATCTACGATAATGAGGTAGCTGTAGTTGATATTTCTTAATGCCTTTTTCATAAGTTCTGCTGCCTTTGACTTAATGCTTGATCTATATCCACCGACGTACATAAAGAATTTGTAATGTTTGTTGAGATTCTTTATAGACAATATTTCTTGGGCAGCCTTATCAACACGGAAGGATTTGTACACATTTTTTTGAAGTCGTGGAAGTGCACGTTGATCTTACTGACGTCTAGGGTTGAGTTTCTCGGGAGACCTGAAATGATTAAACAAAGAATTGTAACTGTCAATAACGTTGGTATCTTGGTATCGTGTCAGACTCTTACTGACTAAAACCCATCCGTGTTCCTTCTAAAGCCCTTTGCGTTCCAGGGTCGCGGTGACTCTTTCGAACAAATTCCGCAACCCTGGCAGACTCTGGCCCTAGCAGGCCTCGTCTTCTATGCTGACATTTCTTTAAGGCGTTTGTGAAACACTACGCGCCATCGACCCGGTCCTGATGGTGATCGGACAGCGAGCCACCCAACGCTCGCTGTCCGCAGGCCCGCGCCTACGGTGGCCGGGGATCGCCCAGCGACTCCCGACGCCCGGGGCGTCTTCTCCTGTAGCGGCGAATGCCTTGCTTTTCCCTCGCGCGGCCCGCCTCCTCCTTCGCTTTGCAGGTGGAGGTGACCGCTTCCCAAGCCACTAGCTCCGGACCATGGATTTAACCAAAGCCGGACGCGAGAGGTCGTCGCCGCCGATCGCCTCGACGAGGACACGGCGGTGCTCCGCCCAAGCAAGGCAGACCTCCACCGTATGCTCCACCGTGTCCTCCGGGCGATCTTCACAGTGTTGACACCCGGGAGGTTCCTCCCGCTTAATCCGAAACAGGTACCTCCCGAAACAGCCATGACCGGTAAGTACTTGCGTCAGGCGGAAGGTGAGGACGCCGTGGCGCCTCTCCAGTCACTTCCCAAAGAGGGGCCTTACCGCCGCAATTGTGGCGTGCCCAGCGCTTGGTCGCGTTAGTCGCAGTCTCCATACCGCCATGGTATCCTGCCTGAGCTCCATCCACCGCGCTGCAATTTGCCGCGGCAGCGGAGTTTCGCCCCGGCGAAGCGCCTCACGCGCAACGCGTAAACGTGTGCGAGGGCTCTCGCCTCCAGATCCCATGGCGGTAATCCGGCAAGGAAGCTCGCCGCCTGGTATCTTAAGTCTGTGTTATCGTTTTTGATTTCACATCATAAACTGTCTAATATGTTCAATAAACACATTTTTTTCTTTTCATTAAATCCAATCAATGTCATTATCAAACGAAAAGAATCAAGAAACTAAAATGCTGATCTTAAGTTAGCCGTGATAAGTTGTTAGGCTAGAAATTGTGACTAAAAAAAGGAGGCCGTTGTTATTTAAAGATAAAAAAAAAACAATAGATACTGAAGAAATCAAGTTCTATATAGAATACAGATGATGTCAAATAAAAACCTGTCACACGGCTGTTGCGAGTGCATCGAATGGCTATTTATATATTTTAGGCAAAAATAAATACAAAAGAAAAAAGCTACTCACTACATCCAATCGCCTTGGCTGTCACGCATACTGCGGCTTCCAAAATTACGTTTCCATAGACATTTATGTAACATATAGATGAGAAAATCAACAATACAAATAGTTTCATGTTGATTTGGTTATAAAGACACTACACTCAGGAGGTACGAATGCCAATGATATTGTAAGACCAATGTACCATTAATGCGGATACTCCTGCTAAGGTGAAACGGATACTGTGGAAACTGGACAGTGCTCACCGCTTTTTAAAGTAATATTTCGAGTAGTACGATTAAAACATACCTAGTCATGAATTATATTAAGTGCCCAATACCAGGAAAATGGTATGGGATTTCTATTGGTTTATAGACAAACTTCAATAATAGTCACAAAGAAAATCATTCGACTAATAGAATTTCAGTGATCTAAAATTATCTGAGTGAGGAAAATCTTCCAAATTAATTTTAAAAAACACACACCTGTTATATTTGACTAGGTATGTTATATATTGCTAAAGCAGAGTTATCCCGTTAAATAAATTCCTTTTTTTTAAGATTTTATTACAAAAATATTTTATCGAATAATACAATCTACGAGTATATTCTGTATATATAAAAAATTAATAGCGGTTTGTTAGTCTCGCTTAGATTCAAAAACAGCTTGACCGATTTGAATAATTCTTTTTTTGTCTTGTTCGCCACAATACGCGGAAGGTGAAAAAAACAAAAGAAAAGCATTGATAGGCAGGGTAGGTGGGTAGAGTAGTTTTTTATTGAATTATAAATTTGAAAATGTCATTTATAAGTATAGTTAATTGAATAAAGGAAATAATATTAAAAATATTTAAATAATATGTTTACAAAAAGTTTACACATGGTTCAGTAGTCCTATAATAGTATTATAATAATCTGCATAAAAACTATGGTGTGACAAATTTAAGAAAATCGTTGCAATAAAATAGGATTTTGAAAGTAAAATAGTGCGTTGCCCGATTTAGTTTTATTTAATCTTGTGTTTCGAACCATCTCTCAACGAATCTTTTCAAATAGGACAGTCATTGAATTTAATAATAAATTTCTTAGTTTTTATTTATCCAAACTTACGTTATGGACCCACAGCAATCCCTTGACTTGTGTACATCCCAAAATCCTTGATGTCGATCTTCAAATCTTGGAGAAAACGATTGTCATGTTCGTCATTCATACTTCCTGTGATTTGTTCACTCCAAATCAGATAAATTGTAGACTAGAGAGCTGATTGGTCGCCAGTTTATGTCAGTCCACAATTTCTCGGACCGGCACGGAGACATTATAAACTATCCAATTTTGATGCGTAAAAAAGTATTCCAAATGTTCAGTTGACGATTTATCGAGAGTTACTATCTTTCAAGTTATTTTATAATCTTACAGAGTTTGCCATTTTCTGGTGACATATATAAGGTAAAGTTACACAAAGAGAGGTCCATCTTTATGCCGTACCAGGGGCCACGGCGTCAACCGCAGGCAGAGGGTGGAACCCTGATATGGGGGCGCTGCGACTTTTAGGACAAAAAGAGTTGAGATAACTCAGTGATCGGGTGTCTTTCTATGTTTTTAGTCTTCGGTGCCATAAAATCGTTTCGACATGCGTGTTGTCCCGTTACTTCAAAAAGTAAATTCATTTATCCATTGAACTATTTTGAGCCCTCGAAATATTTTTGGGGAATTAGGGAATATATTTCCATGAACATGGCCATGGAAGAAAATGATAATCATTATGCGGTAAAGTGTTTATTTGAATATTAGGTCTAGTAAACAATTACATTGGTTCTTTATTCCGTAAATACTTAACTAACTATATACACTAGAAATAAAAATAAAAACTACTAACTAAATTAACCCTAAAATATGGCGACAAAAAATTCATCCGCATCGCTGTCGACTGGAAGTGTACCCAAAAGATTGGCGGCATTGCCACGTTGTATGGCAATGCTTATTCTTTGACCAAGGTAAAAGCCAGCCCTTGGGTCACGTGAAGTGTCAACTAAGCGCCTTGAGAGATCTTTAAACAAGTTATGTGCACTCGGACCCCAAGACCCGAGAGTTTCAACCCCAAACGGCTCGAAAATATAACTACCAACAAGTTTATTATATTTCCGCCGCTTGAGGTTCTCTGCAGCCGCAGCGGCAGCGCCAGCACAGCACGAAGGGCTAGGAAGATGGGATGGTGCAAGAGTATCGACACAAGTAGCGTCCCACACTAATGGCCTTCCCATCCGGTAAAGTTAACTTTGCATTGGCAAGGGGCAGAAAGTCACAAATCTCCAACCAAATGTCATCCAACCCGAAATACTAACAGGTTGCCCTTATGATGTTTTATTTAATTCCCAAGATCCGTCTAATTCCCGGTAATTAACTGATTTCAAAACAGGAGGTTCTGTATTGGACCCGTATGTTTGTATGTGCGCGATCCTTTGTCTATTTAGTTTCATACTTGTTCAATTGCCAGTGAGCCGTAATACGTCATGGCCAGACATCATCAGTTGTGGGGGTACACTTCTCTTCTGGTTGCTTTTTCCATGGCCAACTTTATGTGGCTCTATCACTTTTTGAGTAGGCTCCAGGTGACTCCGCCGCTAACATCGTGTACTTACACAGAAGCGTTTTCATGAAAAAGATTTTCATTTCCAATTTCGGCATTTTAAACGGAAGAGGTAATACAGTCAGTGTCTTTCATAACACTCTTCCAAATTCCTAATTCTTAGAGGGGTCAGGTAATGCAGGATATTGACGGTTAGTTTATCTTATTTTAGTGACAGCTTTATAGTTTCTAACATACACGCGATCGAAGTCGCGGGCAAGAACTAGTCAATAATATTTATTATATTTTTACAATAACATTGAGGTTTGGTGACACAGTCGAAAAAGTCCCATCAGTGTACCAACGATTTTGATGGAATAATTATTGGTTTAAACTGTTGAATTTCTTTAGTTGAAAAATAATATGTACCGGTCGCAGTACCAGGATTCCAGAAACCAGCAGTGGTCTTCATGTTGCAATCACATTTGCCTCGTTTAAAGTCCTTGTAATTTGGACACTTGTACGCCGGGTACCAGTGCCGATGCTCAACGGTTGCCGTCCACAGCTTCACACACGTACTGTGGCTACATTTAGTTGCCGCCACAGCTTTGGGGGGACACAGCGAATAAGGATTCCCACATTGCGGCTGTGACTTTCCATTGTTAGCGAAAAAATCAACATCACCAACTGTCAATTCGGAGCCAAGTATACGGCCATTACAGTGATATACATATTTCTACATGGTTCGCAAGACCAGACCCGACATGCTCCGTTTTTTTTTTCGAAACACGGCCCAGCCGGATCCAAAGCTGTTATCCTTGAAATTTTATGGCCAGTTAGTTTGATAAAGTTCTCGCCAACATGCCCCAATATTTGACTCCCTAAACTATGGCCAATGCCGTGGATATATTTGGGTGCGACTCCGCCTGCTTTGAGGCCTGTCAACATTTCAGCCAGTTTTTTTCCAATATTTGGGACGTGTTCGACGGATCGCTTGTAGCTCTTTATGTAGCCATCCCTAGAGTGTGTGTACTCTGAATGATCTAAGATAATGAGGTAGCTATTTTTGGTATATCTTAATGTGTTTTTCATAAGTTCTGCTGCCGCTGACTTAATGTTTGATGTGTATCCACCGACGTACATAAAGAATTTATAATGTTTGTTGAGATTATTTATAGACAATATTCCCTGGGCAGCCTTGTCAATACGGAAGGATTTGGGCACGTTATTTTTGAAGTCGTGGAAGTGCACGTTAATCTTACTGACGTCTAGGGTTGAGTTTCTTGGGAGACCTGAAATGATTAAACAAAGAATTGTAATTGTCAACAACATTGGTATCTTAGGTCTGTGTTATCGTTTTTGAATTCACATCAAATAAACTGTTTATTATGTTTTTAGCTGTATAATACTCTTTATACCTTATCTAACACATTTATAAATAAATTAACTAAACTAAACTTACAACAAACTAAAATATAGCATCAAAAAATAAAAAAAAATGTGCTCAAGAGACTGGCGGCATTGCAACGTTGAATGGCAATACTTAGCCTCTGGTCAAAGTAAAAGCCAGCTCTTGGGTCACGGGAAGTGTCAACCAGCCGTTTCGAAATTTCTTTGAAAAAGCTGTGAGCACAAGGGCCCCACGGCCCGAGGGTTTCAACCCCAAACGGCTCGAAAATATAGTTACCAATAAGGTTACTTATATTTACGCCGCTTGAGGTTTTCCGCAGCCGCAGCAGCAGCACCATCACAACACGATGAACTAGGAAGATGGGATGGCGCAAGAGTATCGACACAGGTTTTTTTTTAAGGATGGAAAATCAACAAATTACTTATTTCGCTCTGGGTGGAGCGGAAGGGCGTGTCATACTCTTACTGACTAAAACCCATCCGTGTTCCTTCTAGAGCCATTTGCGTTCGAGGGCCGCGGTGACTCTTTCGAACAAATTCCGCAACCCTGCCAGGCTCTGGCCCTAGCAGGCCCCGTCTTCTATCCTGACATCTCTCTGAGACGCGCGTGAAACACAACGCGCCATCGACCCGGGCCTCGTGGTGATCGGACAGCGAGCCACTCAACGCTCACCGTCCACAGGCCCGCGCCTACGGTGGCCGGGGATCACCCTGCGACTCCCGACGCCCGCGGCGTCTTCTCCTGTAGCGGTGGTTGGGGCGAAGGCCTTGCCTTTCCCTAGCGCGGCCCTACTCCTCCTTCGCTAGCATTACTGCTTCGCAGAAGGAGGTGACCGCTTCCCAAGCCTCATCGCTTCGGACCATGGATTTAACCAGGGCCGGACGCGAGAGGTTGCCGACGCCGATCGCCTCGACGAGGACACGGCGGTGCTCAGCCCAAGCAGGGCAGACCTCTAACGTATGCTCAATTTCAACAACTGGGAATAGTTGTTTAACATCTGTGTGCGGCTTACTGTGAGGCGTGAGGCGTGTCAACTATTACAGTTGCTCGAGAACGATTCGCATTGGGATCATACGCTCAAGGATTCCGTCATATCTTCATCGCCGCATCAAATCCATACATTGTTCGCATATCATTTAATTTAATTTAATTTATTTATTGGTGTATCGAAATGTTTCCCCTCGAATCCGGGAGATAAGTGGGTGAAATATAGGGACGACATGTCTGTGGATGTTTTGCATCGTGTGCGCTGTCAAACTATGAATCCAACACTACAAATGTCGGAAGAAATTTACATTTTTTATTTATTTATATCGAACATATTCATATTCATATTGTTGTTAGTAACACTTATGAAACTATGTTAGTAAACTTATCTCCTCACAACAAAAGAAATACATATACCTAACTTAAATTAAACTAATTCAAATACTTGTAACTATGTCCACTTCCCGCTGCACTATACTTGCAGCTGATTTTTGAATTCACTGGAATTGCCTCGACTACCTCACAATTTACAATTAAAAGGCGTCTTGAACGCGTAAAAAAGCGTTTTCTTTGGCACCTGGCGTTTTCTAGCGGAATAGCCAAAAGGGTACGTTCGTACAGTAACCGGCTGAAGTGCTTTAGAATGGTTTCGCTAGATAAGCGCCGACGCATTAGTGACGCAATGTTGGTATGCAAAGTAATGGCCCTTAAAATTGACTGTCCACAAATATTGCAACTTTTTAATTTCCGTGCCCCCTCAAGAATTCCTCGTAGTCAAATAACACCTCTCTGCCCACCGCGGAGAACAACGGTTTTAGGCGCAAATTCTCCATTCGCGAGGTTCTGCAAGGTCATTAATAGCTGTAGTGATGAAATTGATATCCACTTTGACAGTTTGGGTAAATCGAAAGCCTATTTTCATAAAAATCTCTCTTGATGGCCTTTCATTAACTCGCGTGGAAGGAAATTTGTTCATACCTACTAATAGAATAGAATACATGTAATGATTAGTTTGTCAAGCCATCCTGATTTTAATAATTAATCTAAATATCTTCATACTTAACTTAAAACTAGATTAGTACTTTAATTTAAAGTATTTTTTTTTGTACAACTTCCTTATGCATGCGGTGTTTACCTATAAGTGATTGTTGCACTGATGTATATTAATTTAGTGCATGATATTTTTAACATAAAACCAGTGTGAACAATTGTTGGTGAACCAATAAAATAAATAATTAAATAAATAAAAAGCGGAATCAGTTGTCATGATTTTACGTTACATCAATCAACCTAGACTTTGCAATGGAACGAGACTGGCTGTGAAAAAGCTAATGAATAACGTCATCGAGGCAACGATCATAAAGGGAAAATACAAAGGAGAGGATGTCTTCATCTCGCGTATACCGATGATTCCAACATTCCATTTTTTAATTCCGATTTTAAGCGTCTACAATTTCCCGTGCCAATGGCCTTTGTGATGACCATAAATAGTAAGGCCAGTCGTTGGAAGTTTGCGGAATCAATAAGGATTATCCCTGTTTCGCGCATGGACCTATACGGAAATCATCCGTCATCATCGCACCTCAAAAAAAAAGACAAAAATGTAGATTATCAGAAAGCTTCAAATTGATTTACTATTTTGTAACTGTGTTGAACTTAATGTAGATGGAGATATTTTATTCATTTGAATTGTAAGGAAGGAAGTTAAAACCTTATAAGATATAGCCAGTATTATGGGCAAACTTTATTTTGTAACAACACAACATTTATTGATTCTGAGGCGGTACAAAGTTCACCGGGTCAGTTAGTCCAAAATAAAATAGATGTGATGGACAATGAGAGCCTAATAAGGATTTGTGTGAGTTGTGTGTGTTTCTGTTTAGTTCAATAAAAACTTACAAGAAGAAAGTGACTAGACACAAGGAAGCCAGCCAAAGATGCCATAAAAAAAAACAAACAAACTCAAGCATTAACAAGTAAATCAAATTAATTAAGCCTTCAGGCATAAATGGTGTGGGTTGCGGAATTTGTTCGAAAGAGTCACCGCGGCCCTGGAACGCAAAGGGCTTTAGAAGGAACACGGATGGGTTTTAGTCAGTAAGAGACACGCCCTTCCACTCCACCCAGAGCGGAAGAAGTCATTTGATGATTTCCCATCCTTATATGGTGTGCCCGCTTACACGTGCAATGGAATAATCTAACAAAAGGATTGTGACTGGAACCACAAGTGATGAACTAGAGCCAACGTAGTTATTATTATGATATGATCTGATGCTCATCATTTTAAGGTTAGGGATGGGGCGGTGGGACGAATATCGATATTCGATAGATTGTGCCAACCTAAAATGCGGGAACACGAGAAAAAACAGATGAATAAAGCGTCAGGCCTGTCTATTCCAGCTGGTTTGTGTTTTGAGAATATTTGACTGAACAGTGGCAGTTGAAGGAGAGGAGACCATAGCCTTGTACTGGGACTGCAATTCTATCGACAATAGTTGCGCACATCACTACCTTTGTTGTGATGGCCTCGTCTCTTGAAGAGCTCTCATCTGCCTCGGATGGAACGTTGTCCAACCTCTGTCCACCTCAACGGAGCACATCGAAGATTTACAATAAAATTCTATAATATGACCTGTGGTACATACAGATAGATGTATAATTAATAATATTACCTAATCTTACTTGTCATATTATGGATGTAAGGCACGTAGTTGATCCCGGCTGTCATTTAATAATAGTAATAATATAATATGTCCTAGGACAACTCACACACGGTCATCCGATCCCAAACTAGGCAGAGCCTGTACTATGGCAACCAGACAACTGATAAACATACTTATATATCGAACCCACGACCTCCGTTTTAGCAGTCAGGGTCACTAACCACTCGACCAACAGGCCAGTAAAAATTTGAACATCGTTGGCAGTCGTTGCCGATAGTCAGAAGCCAGAAAATCTGACTCCAGTCTAACCACGGAATATCGTATTACACAGTTACATAATGTGCTTAGGTGCATACTGATACACAACTTTTATTGGCTATCAATTGAGTTACGTCAATGCATCATTCCAAATAGGATATATAGGAAAATATTAACAAATTATGTAGAATTAAGACAAATAACAAGAATAATTGCGTCAATTTGAACCCAAAACAACACCATTGGTTTCCCAACTCAATCTTTGAACAACACATTTTCTGTATATGTGTGTTTGCGGATATACAGGGTGAATTTTTAAAGTGTGCGTGGATGGCCAAATCCAAAACTATGAGGAATATCGAAAAACATTGAAAGGAGTCTCGAGCCCGATTTTGATAAAAACTAAAACAGCATTATTGGATTTTTGAAAAAAACGATTTTCCTAACAAATAATCAAACATATTTTTTTAATTCAACCAAAAGTGTCGCTACTAACGATCAAATTCTGGGACGCAATAACACATGGCAAACTAAAGGAAAGTGCTCATTTTTATACTAACCGACTTAAAAAAAAGGGGGAGGTTCTCAATTCGATTGAATTTTTTGGTGAAGATCTGATGAAGAGCTTCGGAGATAGGCAATAGAACTCTTCAATAAATGATAGCAATTGTTCCGGGACTGCTGAAATCGAATGTCTGTTTATTGTTTATACCAGTTTATAACATAACATCACGCCGATGCGCTGTGAAAGGGTACGCAGACGTGTACAAGTCAACCGTGTTTTTGGGGTTATCTATTCGGGCATAGCTTTATTGTTTATGAACCGGTCTTGATAATTCTTTTTGCGTTGAGTTTAGTTGTATATATTGAATTTGCATTGGTCATTGAACTATCAACTTAAAATCTAGTAAAGTGAGATATTGTTAGGTTTATATCAATACCAAAGCAAATTAGATATTTGGGTAACTATGCGCTGGTTTGGAATTGGACTGCGGAGGCACACAAAGTAATTACTTATTGGGAAATAGTGCAACCACTCATCATGGGAATAATGTCAATTTAGTTGTGGGGTTTCACCACTAAAAAGTGAAAAATATATATTTTTTATTAACCGATTTCCAAATAAAAACACTCAAAATTGTAAAGAAAAAGAAGAACTTGGAAGTCGGTTTTATTTTTCTGATGCAGTTGTAAAGTCTCGGGCCCAATGTCGATGAAAACAAATCGGCATCATGGAATTTTGAAGTTTCTCAGATTTTTTTTGTTTTTGGATTGTATCTCTCTTTTTCGGCCCCTCACTCTAGGTATGATCTAAGGTACATTGGCGCAAGCCCCACCACGACGTCAACTTAGGGATACGGCGGGGGGTTATATTGTTATTAAAATTTTTTCCAATGTTGTTTTGGTACCACAAAAAAAGATTTTAATAATGATATACAATGACTCAGGGTTGTGGAATTTGTTCGAAAGAGTCACCGCGTTCCGCAGAGGGCTTTAGAAGGAACATGGATGGGTTTAAGTCAGTAAGAGTCTGACAGGCCTTTCCGCTCCACCCAGAGCGGAGGAAGTCATTTGATGATTTATCCGTAATGAAAGGGTTACAATGACCCCTTTTCAGGTTTTGTTTTGTATGTATTTCTGTTACACTAATATTTTATGTTATTTCGTATAATAAATATTGATGGTCTGGAATAAACAGGAAAATTATATAATTGAGGTTGACAGGATTAATTATTGTATTACTGAAATTCCTACTCTTGTTATGTGTATTTATTTACTTTAAAATAAGAATTTATTTTAAACAGTACTTAAATGAAAGGCCGATCAGCGTTTAAAAATAAACAGCGTTAGATCGCAATATTTTTTTAAATTATTTTATTTATTCCCACATGCCAATAATATTGTTTTATAGTTACCCAAGCTAAGAAAAGTAGTAAAAATGACACACACAGAGATTTGAGTCAAATCCAATTAAAAAAAAATAGTGGAGACTGTTACTTAAAATGAAATGTATATATGTATGTCATCTGGCAAGCGCCGTATAAAATATCGCGTGAAATTGTTAATTTTTTTTTCTAAATAAGACACGGATAAATGGGAAACTACTGATTTTTTTATGGGATTTATTGTATATGTCACCGGAAAATGGCAAACTCCGTTAGATTATAAAATAACTTGAGAGATTGTTAACTCGCCATAAATCTTGACCTGAACATTTGGAATACATTTTTATGCATCAAAATTTGATAGTCTATAATATCTCGAAGTCATTCCGAGAAATTGTGGACTGATATAAAATGGCGACCAATCTGAGCACATGTCTACAATTTATCCGTTTTCGTGATATACGTATACGATAGTAAACCTGGAAGCAAGGCTCTCATTGGTCTGTTCAGATATGAGCTCACACCAATAAAGACCAATGAGGCGCCAAGTTTCCAATTTAACTATCACACCAAAACAGATAAATTGTAGACCAGAGTGCTGATTGGCCGCCAGTTTATGTCAGTCCACAATTTCGCGAACCGGCACGGAGATATTATAGACCATCAAATTTTGATGCGTAAAAAAGTATTCCAAATGTTCAGTTGGCAATTTATCGAGAGTTTGCAATCTCTCAAGTTATTTTATAATCTTACGGAGTCTGCAATTTTCCGGTGACATATTCAAGTAACAAGTATTTTTGTGTCAATGAGAAACTCTGACAATTTTCATTACTCAATTTTTTTTAACAACACCATGCCAGCATTCCAGAGTCTGTGTGTTTGCGGTGCTGGGATAAATCCCAATTAATAACTTAGATGAAAGCTCGTATTCTTTTTAACCCAAGATTGACTGGTAGAGAATTCCTTGTTTTATTAAGGTCGACCAAGTACACTGCTAAATATCAAGTTTGAATAATAATTTAATGAATTTATTGCAGGATCTAGAATTACATCGTCGCTTACCATCAGTGATCAAGGAAATATCATAAAATTTAATAAT
Organism: Mamestra brassicae; assembly: GCA_905163435.1. Classification (NCBI taxonomy): domain Eukaryota; kingdom Metazoa; phylum Arthropoda; class Insecta; order Lepidoptera; family Noctuidae; genus Mamestra; species Mamestra brassicae. The sequence goes on along the minus strand of LR990997.1, from coordinate 17,323,088 downwards.
AACTTTTAAACATTAGTTTAAGTGTGCCTATGTTATATCAACTGAAAATTATATGAAAACAAGACATATCTACTTCCTCCATCTAATTTCTTAAATAACTTCAAAATTATTTGTTTAAAAGTTATGAAAAAATATCATTAAAACCCTTACAAAATCAGCTCTTTCATTGGAAGATATGCCACACGGCACATGTGGAAAAACATTTTTTTTTAGTTTTCTTGTCGGTCTCCCAATAGTGGCTAATGTTGCAAATTTATTTATTTGCGTAATGCGTCCGTGTTAGGGCCACAAAAAATCTTATGTGTACCAAAGTTCATCAGAACCTGTCCAGTAGAATCGGAGAAAATTGCCCGTGACTTTTATAAGATTATTGTCTGCTTTAATGCTCTCAAAATTTATATTTTTATCTACGTGATCAGTTTTTTTTATTATATGCCATTATTTTTGCCGATGGCATGATTTTTAAATAATAAGGTGTTTTGATCGATTAATGCATTTTTAATAATATAATATAATATAATAATAATAATATTATGCTGTATTTTGTAGTTTAATTTTTTGTTAACATTACAGGATTTTTTGATTCCTGTTGTAATCCACATTGGTGATAAACATTTTGTATTATTTCTTACTTTGTTGTAAAATAGACAGGATGTTTCGGGAAATACATAGTGACGGGCGGGCGTTTTGGGGGACTGTCTTTATGTAGAACTTTGACGTTCAAAAAGTGCACTCAGCCTAATTTGAATAAATGACTTTTGACTTTGACTTTGACATCAAAAGTTGAATATAAGTTTTTGTGATCATATTATTATGCTTCCGACCAACTTAGCGCTGATAGGCAATTTATAAATTTATCCAAGTTGTCTTTATTATAATCTCTTTTGTAAACATACCAGCTTTTTTGTCTTACAGGCCTATTACTGGTGGGAAAATTAAAAGTTTGGCCTGTATTGTGGTCGGAGCAAAATAATAATTCGGGAACTTTTGCGTCTTTAATATTACTTACTTTTATTCTATCCATTCACGTAAAAGCTAAACTTACCTTTAAATTGTCATTTGAAATACTTGAAATGCACCCTGTATAAACCTTTACCAAATCTTTGCTCTATGAACAAAATGATGTACTTGTTTTACCACATAAAATATTTGTGTCAAACAATCACTGAAGGAGCGGTTCTTTGACCGCCTGAATAAAGTACTTGGATTTGTATCAATAAAGTATTATTATTATTATTATTACTTAACAGTCTTTTATCAGGCGGAAACAAGGTGCGCGCCTTTAACGGTTGGTCATGCCGGTATTGATGTACTCTATCGGCATACTCAAATGAACTCAGACAGAACTGGACGCCCTGGATAGGAGGGTCCGTTCACTGCTGACCACAAATCGAATGCATCACCCACGGTCATCGGTGATTAGGCTGTATTTCCCGTGGAAGTGCGGGGGTCGTGGCTTCTTAAATTCTTAGACCCTGCACAACCGCGAGATATGCAGCCTTAGGGAGTACTTCGTAGAGGCCTACGTGGGTATGTATCGAGATGTGGTAGCAGTGGACAAAGGCCTTACCGCGTTCTACTTGGCTAACGAGAACTGGCGGTAACCTGTAGTATTAGATACTAATGACCGCAGGGAGGTATAGCAAAGCAAGAAGCTTCACGGGCGCTTTTATCGAGTCCTAAATGGGTCCGATGTAGACTTTTTAGAGTCCGTAGCCTGGTTGCGTTTTGGTGACCTCTTCGGGGAAACCGAACGTTTTATCTGTGCGATTATGGACGAAGTTATGATGACGAACAACTATCGGAAATCCTACTACTATTATAAAGGCGAAAGTTTGTAAGTATGGATGTATGTATGGATGTTTGTTACTCTTTCACGTAAAAACTACTGAACGGATTTTGATGAAATTTGGCACAGAGGTAGATTATAGTCTGGAATAACATATAGGGTACTTTTTATCCCGGGAATATGTTCCCTTGGGATAATTTTCGACAATCACGCGGGCGGAGCCGCGGGCGGCAACTAGTACTAAGATAATATTATCCGCCAGGATTATCCACCAGATAATAGGCTCTTAAACATAATCTTGTAGAATTTGAAGTATCATACTATAGGTATGTGCCCGACCCAGTTCTCGAAAATGCCGATTGCACATTGTGTTGGGATCGGTCTATCATCACTGACAGGACTATTGTTACCAATAAGCCTGACATAGTGGTGTTAGATCGACAAGAGCGTCGCGCAATGATTGTTGATATAGCAGTCCCGCATGACGAGAACCTCGTGAAGGCTGAGAAAGATAAACAAACTAAGTATCTTGACTTGGTTCGCGAGGATGTGAACACAGCAGTCATTGTTCCAATAATCGTGACGGCCAATGGCATAATTGCCAAGAGCCTCGACCAACATCTGAAGAGGCTCTCGTTGGGCAGCTGGATCAAGGGTTTGATCCAGAAAGCAGTACTCCTAGACACGGCGCGCATAGTTAGGGGTTGCCTCTTTCAGGGGCCCTGACTACCGGCAGCTTGGACCCTGTTCCCGATACCAGTGGGCGTTTATTTTATATATTTTTAAATGTTTTTTTTTATAGAAACCTTTAAAAATGTAAATAATATGTAAGTATACAAAATGAATAAATGGTATAATAATAATAAATACATCATTTATTTTCTCTGCACAAGTTACTTAATGCTAGAGTTACAGTGGAGCACAAACATGGAATTAACGTTGTGAGAGAGTAGGTCTCTATAAAACCCTATATAAGTTATGAGCCTGTTATGTCCTACTTTTTTGAATAGTAAGAAGAGTGCAGGAAACCAAGTTAAGACACAAAAAAAAAACAAATAAAATATCTCGATTGATCTCTCTCTATCACTCAAAGGTTTGCTGGTAGAAAACTCAGTTTTGAGTTAAGCTCGCCTTTGTACATGAACTATTTTTAAATGTGAATTAATATAAGCTGTTATGGTGTACAACAAAGAATTAAAGAAAAAAAAAAAAATTGTGGAAATATCAGAACGCGTGTGAGTGGCCGGAGAGTGTCTATGAACAAAATGTGATGATGTGTCTATGCGTAAGAGGTTGCTTGAGTGACTGTGGAGGGAGAAAGGTAGATAATATTAGGAGCGACCATGATTGAAGGAAGATTAATAATAATAATAATATCTTGGGACAACTCACACACGGTCATCTGATCCCAAACTAGGCAGAGCCTGTGCTATGGCAACCAGACAACTGATAAACATACTTATATATTTCTAAATACATACATATAATAGAAAAATTACACCCAGACACAGAACAAATGATCATGCTCATCACACAAAGATTTGTCCTGGGTGGGAATCGAACCCACGACCTCCGGTTTAGCAGTCAGGTTCACTAACCACTCGACCAACAGGCCAGTCAAAGATTGGTTCGAGTACAATAGTTTTAAAAGCAGTAGAAGATGGTTAGTTAGTAGAGATTGTCTAACTGAGAGGGATCAACAGTTTTTCTGTTCCCTGATAGTCTAGAGTTTTGAGGTTACCTTAAAAAAAGGAATGTATTCAACGGGGTAACTGTGCTCTTTGCGATGTATAACTACACCTGTTTTTCTTTATTCATTTGGATGATTTTCCTCACACAGATATTTTTAGATCACTGAAATACTGATAGTCAGTGAATTGTTTGTGACTACTACTATATATATGTCCAAATAGAGATATAAGTACCTGGAACTCGGCATGAGACACCAAGTTCATAGGTAGGTATGTTTCGATTTAAACACACGAAATATTACTATAAAAGGCGGCGCATATTGTCCAGTTTCCACAGTATCCGTTTCACTTTAGCAGGAGTAGCCGCATTAATAGTATATTGGTCTTGCAATATCATTGGCATTCGTACCTCCTGAGTGTAGTGTCTTTATAATCCAATCAAAATGAAACTATTTGTATTGTTGATTTTCTCATCTATATGTTACATAAATGTCTATGGAAACGTAATTTTGGAAGCCACAGCATGCGTGACTGCCAAGGCGATTGGATGTAGTGAGTAGCTTTTTTGTTTTGTATTTTTTTTAAATAATATCAGCAGTACGGGTTGACCTTCGAGGTTAAGCAACGCTTGCCGAGATTGGTCTGTGGATGGGTGACCATCTTAACCTACCGAGACTCCTCCGTGCCTCGGAAAGCACGTTAAGCCGTTGGTCCCGGCTGTCATTTAGTAGTCTTTGGCAGTCGTTACGGTTAGTCAGAAGCCAGATAATCTGATACTAGTCTTGCCAAGGAGTACCGTGTTACCCAGTTAATGGGTTGTGGAGGTCTGGTAGGCAGCCGCTCCATGTAAAATACTGGTATTCAGCTGAATCCGGTTTGACTGAAAGCCGACCTCAATATAGTTGGGAAAAGGCTAGGCAGATGATGATTTTTCTTTGTCTAAAATATTCTGGGCCTTTCGATGTATTCGCAAAAGCCGTAAATTCGATAAGTTCAACACAGACTTTGATTTCTTGCGTAATGTTTTTTTTTATCTTTAAATAATAACGGCCCTTTCGGAGCTTTTTCTAGTCATGACTTCGCTAAATAAGTTATCACGGCTAACTTAAGATCAACATTTTAGTTTCTAGTTTCTTTTCGTTTGATAATGAAATTTATTTATTTATTTAAACTTTATGTACAATAGTGGTACATGGGCGGACTTAATGCATCAAGGCATTCTCTACCAGTCAACCTTTGGGTTATAAAGACTATACTGTGGTAGGTGTACAATAAATAAAAATAAGATTCAAAATTGAATTTTAACATTCCGGAAAGAATATACAGATAATATATATAATACTAACAAAATACATATAATAATATATGCTAAAATAATAAACTAATAAATATGATATATAATAATCATATCGATTAAGAGAAATCATAGTAATTATGACGAAGAACGAACTAAGAATGACAAGCTTTTAAGTAGTGTTTTCGGATTTTACGCTTAAGAAAGAAAATATGTATATTTAACGTAATAGACAGTTTATTTTATGTGAAATCAAAAACGATAACACAGGTCTAAGATACCAATGTTATTGACAATTACAATTCTTTGTTTAATCATTTCAGGTCTCCCGAGAAACTCAACCCTAGACGTCAGTAAGATCAACGTGCACTTCCACGACTTCAAAAATAACGTGGTAAAAACCTTCCGTATTGACAAGGCTGCCCTAGGAATATTGTCTATAAAGAATCTTAACAAACGTTACAAATTCTTTATGTACGTCGGAGGATACAGATCAAGCATTAAGTCAAAGGCTGCAGAACTTATGAAAAACGCATTAAGAGATATCAACTACAGCTACCTCATAATCGTAGATCATTCAGAGTACACACACTCTAGGGATGACTACATAAAGAGCTACAAGCGATCCGTCGAACACGTCCCAAATATTGGAAAAAAGCTGGCTGAAATGTTGGTTGGTCTTAAAGCAGGCGGAGTAGCACCCAAATATATCCACGGCATTGGCCATAGTTTAGGAAGCCAAATATTGGGGCATGTTGGCGAGAATTTTATCAAACTAACTGGCCATAAAATTTCAAGGATAACAGCTTTGGATCCGGCTGGGCCGTGTTTCGAAAAAAAAACGGAGCATGTCAGGTCTGGTCTTGCGAACCATGTAGAAATATATCACTGTAATGGCCGTATACTTGGCTCCGAATTGACAGTTGGTGATGTTGATTTCTTCGCTAACAATGGAAAGTCACAGCCGCAATGTGGGGATCCTAATGTGTTGTGTGTCCTCGAAGCTGTGAAGGCATCTAAATGTAGCCACGGTATGTGTGTGGAGCTGTGGGCGGCATCCGTTCAGCACCCGCGCTGGTACCCGGCGTACCAGTGTCGACAATACAAGGACTTTAATCAAGGCAAATGTGATAACAACAAGATGACCACTGCTGGTTTCTGGAACCCTGGTACTGCGACCGGTATATTTTTTTTTTCTACTAATAATATTCAGAAGTTTAACACAACAAAAAAAAATTCATCAAAATCGTTGGTACACTGATGAGACTTTTTCATACGACGGTGTCACCAACCCTTTATGATATTGTTAAAATATAATAAACATAATTGATTGAGGAATGAGTTAATTTTAATATCCCTTAAAGCTAGCGGTATAAACCAAAATATAAGGGCATAATATAGAAATATTTTGACCTTCGATGCATTCGGGTAAAATATTTATCCACTTGATGGCCAGTAAAAGTAAATAGAAAATTTGAATAGTAAGCTATTCTAAGGTACATACAGAAATTGTTTAATTATGTGAGGGTGAGACCGAAAGTTGGAAGTTCGGTCACTAAATACTCTCTTACGGTTCATTAGAAGCCTAGCGTTAAACGCAAAGCGTCTGTGTCTACTGAAAACGACATCACAACCTGATTTTGATTTCAGAGGTACTTTATCGGTCCTTTATCCGTCTGTTAAGCGCTGAGCAACCAATTGCGTTATGATAAATAGCGTTAACGGACAGATAAACGACCGACAAAGTACCTCGGAAACCGGGCGTATGTGTATGGAATTGCGCTTTTTAAAAAGATTATTGACATTGCCGCCTCGCTCTGTTAGACGTACCGTTGGCTAGAACTAATTTACTAATGTTTATCCATTAATAAATATTGTCTTTTGTGTGGTGTTTGTCATTAGACATTATGGCTCATATGCTGGCCCGCCGGTTCTTCCGATGTACGGCTTCGGACAAAATAACGCTGTTTAAATCACATTACATGTCGTTGTACCTACTCGGGAGGCCTGTGGTTCACCTACCCCCAAAAGGCCTACAATGCTCTGCGGATCCAGTATAACAACGCATTTAGAGTGCTGTGGCGTCTGCCTCGGTTCTGTAGCGCGTCATCTATGTTCGCTGAGGCACGTACCGATTGCTTCAATGCTGTACGGCGTAAGAAAGCGGCCTCGCTGCTAAACAGACTCGGTGGCAGCCCCAACAGCATTATACGCGCTATAGCCGGGAGACATGACAGTCCGTTGGTGAGGTCACTTGTCACCTATACATTATCGTTGTTATTAGTTAAGTACTAACATAAGTTAAGACTATTGTTACTAACCCAGTGGATCTTTGTTGTCTTTAAATAAATGATTAGTATTATCATAGTTTTTGTGAGGTTCATCTCAAGTCCTACCACTTTACTGGCCACATTTAGTGATTGTATCATGTCTTGTAATTTCGAACTTTATTCCGCTGAAAGCACTAAGCCGTCAGCAAATCGGAGGTGAATCAGGTATTTACCGTCTATGTATAGACCGCAAGCAATAGCAATAACACGGGCAGAGTAAAACCCAATCTCCCCGAAGCTCTTCATTGCTATCCTAGAGTATCGACTCTAGGACACCAATAAAGAGTTTCGGAACAAATATTCAAAACGGGTCTGGCAATGCTAATGCAACGTAAGACGGCATTTGGCATTCCTTACATCCCACGCTTTTAATGTTAAAACTTATTTTCGTTTTTGTCACATATTTGAATTTATATTTTTATTTATTTCTTCATTGGCCTATCTACAATTGTTTCACTGTTTGTCTTAATAATAAAAGCAATATGATAAAAACATCGTGTACAATATGATGCGATAGACACAGCATGCATCATGCTAGTATATTTTTATAGTATTGTTACGCGCCAGAATTAATGTCGGGTACATTAAGTTACTACTAGCGCCATCTAGTATCGAGTAGCAGAACTAGTAGGGTCAAGTACCTTCTAGACATTTCTTTGCCAGAACATTCTACACTTCTCGATATCTGGTCAGTCGGTAGCGGTAGTTACGAGTACATTCCAGATGTTTCGAGAATAGAAGTTTCTAGAACTAACTGTCCTATATAAGGAGTGCGTAGTCCGCGACCGGGTCAATATTGAATTAGCGATACAAGCGAATACTTCGAAAGCGAACTTTAAGTGCGAATAAAGTGATCAGTGGTGAAGTTGTGTGTTATAATTAGTGAGTTTAAAGTTGTAATTAGTGTTGTTAAATTAAAGTGTCATTTTTGGTTATTTAATCGGCTGTTTTTATTGTCACGAACCCCAAGCTCGTAACAGTATGTTTCTCTTATTACGGTTGTCACTTCTCTTGTAACTACGTATTTTGCAATACACGTTTCTTTGTTAAAATGTATTTCCTTAATTCGCTTATTGTATTGGGTTACTCAATGCTCTGCTAATTAGTAAAATAAACAAGTTTAAGCTTCCCTTTATGGTCATGGGTCAGGTCTGGCTTCACGGTCATCTGAACGTATCCAAAAATTCATAAAGGTACATGCAGGGTTACTTCGGAGACAGTGCTCAAATTATACGAATAGCAAGATCATTAAAAATAAATAAATACGTATTTTTTTACGGATGAGAAAAGATTAAATGTAGCGGAGATGAGAATGTTGAGATGAATGTGTGGAGTAACAAGAATGGATAAAGTGAGGAATGAATACATTAGAGGTAGTTTAAAAGTAGCGCCAGTGACGGAAACCGCTTACATGGTCATGTGAAGAGGAGGTATGAAATGTGTGTAACTAAAAGAGTAATAAATATAAATGTGCATAGATAGAGAGGGAGAGGGAGGCCAAAGAAAATTTGGGTGGATTGTGTTAGGAGTGATATGAAAGAAAAGGGAGTCAATGATAGCGTGACGGCTAACAGGATAGAATGGAAGAACAAGACGAGTTGCGCCGACCACAAATTACATATAATAAGGGCAGGAAGAAGGAAGTTAGAGTAGAGTAGGGATTCCATTTTCCACACTTTTTTTTTTTTTAAGGATGGGAAATCATCAAATGATTTCTTCCGCTCTGGGTGGAGCGGGAGGGCGTGTCAGACTCTTACTGACTAAAACCCATCCGTGTTCCTTCTAAAGCCCTTTGCGTTCCAGGGCCGCGGTGACTCTTTCGAACAAATTCCGCAACCCTGGCAGTCAATTTTCCACACTTAAACTCCCATTTGGTCCGTCCCGCCCAGAAGCTACTATGTAACTGAAAAATCATAGGTATAGTTATCATAGCCGCTCTTTTCGATACTTAACAACGAGATAAGTGATAACAAACCTTCAAAAAAAGAACCTCTTCATATTTTTCGTGATATGTGTTCTGTTAACGATAGGTACTGATAGCATGGAAGAAAAATGCGCATTGACACCGTAGTAACCTTGTATGAGACTATTACTGGGGCGAGCTCCAGTGACACCCTTTTTTTTTTTTTTGATCTCGGTGGAAATCCTCGTGGAAATCCTCCACCCTGGGGCGGGTGGAGGGGTCTGTCAGACTCTTACTGACTAAAACCACCCCGGTGTTCCATCTCCCACCTACGCCGGGGATCGCGGGAACGTATGCGACACCCTCGTCCAAGTTCCACTCGCGATAGGTATCGTTAATAGAACATCTTCCGAAGCGTGGGGATTGCCACAGGAAAATGGAGGCCGAACCCAGGGAGCAGAGTCGAGCTGTTGATGATGATGATGCTCAAGACATGTTGAAGTCGCGGCCTCATATTGGTCGGCGTGTATTCATATGAAACTGAAGCTATCTCTTTTTGATCTCTTTAATAAATTAATGGGCATCTTGAAGACATAATCATTGAGCATCATTGTTCCCCAAACAGTTTCCATTCCATCATCATTAATAATAATAATATAATAATATCTTCTTGGGACAACACACACGGTCATCTGATCCCAAACTAGGCAGAGCCTGTGCTATGGCAACCAGACAACTGATAAACATTGTCCTGTTCTTATTATGAGGTGTACAATAAAGTATATAATAAATAAATAAATATACTAATTAAAAAGAGGCTTATTTTTTGTAAACGTATAATAATTATTAGAAGATCAAAAAGTTATCAAAGGAAGAAAAAATTAATCATGATACACTAATAAGGTTTTAGATACTTAATTAGATATTTCCCAAACTACTCCCTACGTTTCCGACGACGTGACTCCAAATTGACAATCCAGCTCTCAAGCTCTCAGCTCATGATTGATTTTTCAAATACAAAAAAAACTGTCTTACAAAAAAAAAACTCAACCAAATTCCAAATAAAAAACGCAACAAAGTATAAAATAACTTTAATTTGGGTAGTCAGTCTTTTTGGTTGTTTTTCCGTTTTTTGACACTGACTTCCGAAATTAAAGTTATTTTCTTTATCCCAAAATTGACCCCATAAACAGGTTAATTCAGGTTGACTTGTTTGCGTCTGCGTACCCCTTCACAGCGTACCGGCGTGATGTTATGAACTGGTGTAAACAATAGACAGATATGCGATTTATGCAATCACAGGAGATTTTTTACCTCCGAAGTTCTTCATCAGATCTACACCAAATTGAAACGGGACCATTTTGGCAAAATACTCTTCCAAACAAAAAAAGAATCTTCGAAATCGGTTGATAATTGGTGAAAATATTGCTGGATTTTTTCCTGGGAGCCCAGCATTAGATCCTGACTTATACTTTTCATTAGCTCTACAAGATTATAAGATGTTGATTACCAGGCACAATTATCTGAATTGTGTTAGAAAGAATATGAAAAACATTGCATGTGCCTTTAAAATCTGAGGGTTGCCCTCGATTTCCCTGGGATCCCATCAATAAATTCTGACTTGGTGCCAATGGGACCACCTTAGGAGTATAGGCTTTCGAATAATCATCAAAATCAATTTCTAGGCGGAATGATTGCATAACAAACACAAACAAAAAAAACATACAGTCGAATTGAGAACGACTTCACCTTTTTTTAAGTCACAACAACAAAGAACCATAAAGTAATCCACTAGACTCTTTAAAAACCCAATAAGTTACCCTCTCTGGTTGAAAATATCAGGATATTGTCACCGCCTTTGTCTCAATCTGTTTGCTCGGTAGCAATATAACAGCGTTTGTAGTCCATCTTATTGCCATCGCGAACTAATATCGGCTGTATGTACGAGGATAGGTACGGACTGTATATAAGTCGGCCTGAGTACGGAGGATTTAATGATTTTGACGTTGGAATATAGGCAGGAAGTGAGTGAAGGCTTTGGAGAGGAAATAACTAATTTATTTTACTCTAGTTGTAACGCCACATGTTCAAACGTACCTTTTAATGGTCTAATATAAATGTATTGAATTTAACTTTTTGAAGTGAAAACTTCTTTAGCGGCGTTGTGAACTTTTTGGGATGGGTATAAAATGTTAAACTCGCGTCAGGACACGTGACCCTGATCGAAAATTCGTAAGACGGAGGGAAAGTTCTGAAGCGTTAAATTTGAAATGTTATATAAATTGTTATGTTTGTGTACGATAGCGCAATAAATGAATATTATATTTTACCACATAAATGATAGTACTTTTATACTACTAAGCAATTCGTGCGAAATTATTCCTTAACCATTCCAAAATATCAAAAATGCACAACGTTAATGTTCCAGTTTTCACTTCTGGAGCACGGCACTCCCGGAGTGCAACCCGTTGTTTTTTTTGGTTTCTATGTTACGACTTCAGCATTTCGTGTTTAATCCTTATGATTATCTTAATCCTTATGCATTCACTTATTATATTGCATAGGTACTTACCTAAGTACCTATGCAATATTCATTTAATCATGTACGTAGTCAGTTACCAACTGAAGTCATTTAGTCAAAAGTCAAAGCCAAAAGTCATTTATTCAAATTAGGCTGAGTGCCAGCACTTTTTGAACGTCAAAGTTCTACATAAAGACGTCACCACTTCCTAGTGGTTTAGCTGGGAAGAAGAAGTGGCGCAACAAACTCCCCAGCAACACATCTGTCTGTTGAGTTGTCGTTCAATTTAGAGCAGCCATATTCAACTTTTTTTTTCTTCCAGAGCCACATAAAGCTTGTTCTATTATCGCGAGGGGCCACAATAAGCTACAGAAAAATAAATTGTATATTTAATAGAATTCATCATGGGATTTTCAATTTGTGAAAAATGTACATTTTTCACAAATTGAAAATCCCATGATGAAATTACTATATATGATTTGGCATATGCCAAATTTTTCGATTTGTTATTTGAATAGTCTCAACACATCATCCAGGAGTGTTAGATTAAAAGTACAAACTTTTTATCTAACACTCTTGGATGATAGGTTACAGAAGGAAAGGTTACAGGAAGACTAATATGATAGGTTACAGGGCCACACAGAGAAGCTTAGCGGGCCACATGGCCCGCGGGCCGATTATGGCTGGTTTAGAGCCTCAGGTTTTTTTTCCGGAGCCACTTCGAACCAACCCTAACAGTTACAGTAGGTGTCCAGGGCGTCTCACCACCTCTTCCGGAGACACCCACTTTGTGGTGATAGCCCATCGGTCACTGTTCACGTGTCCACCCAATCCCATTTTTTTACAAGGTCAAAGGAAATTAAAAAGCGATACTTCACAGAAGTTCGACACCTAATAGTAGTAAAAAACCTTAATTGCAAGTAAACTCGGACACTCGGTTGACCCCTTAGACACTTTTCCCTTCGCTAACCTTGAAATTAAAATTTGACGTTAGTCATTGGACCCTGTTTTGTAACAAATTTATGTATATCAACGACGCACTCAAAATAACAAGTTAAACATGCATTTGAACATTTATTTGACCTTTTGCAAAACTAGCCGTATGTCAATAACGATTCTTTCGTGTTTTTTTATTTTATATTGCAATAGTTCTGGGGTTTCCGATTCAAGATCTTTTAGGAAAAAAAAAATAGGTGGAAGCTTATTTCTATCTATATCTTGTTTCTCCCCGTTTACAAAAAAATACAACCGACTTCCAAATAAAAAACAATTTTTTTTTCACTTTTTAGTGATTCACCTGTGCTTACCCCTTCACAGCGTACCGGCGTGATGTTACGTTATGAACTGGTGTAAACAATAGACAGACATGAGTTTCAGCAATCCCAGTCCATTTGCTATTATTTATTGAGGAGTTCCGTTGCCTATCTCCGAAGTTCTTCATCAGATCTTCACCAAGTTGTCATCTTCACCACTCCGAGAAAAAACTCTTCCAAAAACTACCCAAATCGCTTCAAGTAGAAAGAGTTTTCAAACAAACTCTTCATCTTCATCAATCAATGGTGGAGGATTAACTTTTTTTGTTAATCTTACGTAACTTATTGCATTAAAAACATACGTGGCAGTCTTTGGGGACTGCCGATAGAAATGAAAACTAAGCGAAAGCTAAAGCGTTCGGTGACGATGGCGCGAGTTCCATTTTTTTTGTTCACTCAAAAAGTGCTCAATGCCTAAAGAAGTTTTCACTTCAAAAAGTCTTTCCGGTCTTTCGGCTTTGGCACATTATTTAGATACTTAAATTTAAAAAAAAAAACAGGTTCTTTCCGCCGTCTACCTTTTTCTATTGAAGACTTACCTATCTTGAAAGGGACTCAAGTGTCTTAAAAAATCTTGAAATTCCCAGCTTTATACGTATTAAGACTGTTGCCATAATTATTAAGCTGTCTCTAAGGCTAAGTAGAAAGTGTTCAGAAAGTTTCAAGTAAAAGTCCTGGAGCCCCTGTAGTAGTAAAAAATATGGTGAAAGTTGGAGAGCCCTAGAGTGTATTTTGTAATAAGTAACTTTTCTTTTTTCATTAATTTTGTTATACTGGAATTATCTGTATATTCCCTTAGGCGAGAGTGGGTAGGTACAAGGATCCTTTAAGCTGAGTATATAAATTGTTCAATTTTATTGTGACCCGCCTTTAGCTCGTGGCTAAATAATAATAGTCACACGGGTCAATCTTCAAGGTTAAACTACGGTTTATTATTACTACTATGTTGACTCTAGTTCATCACCAGTGATCGGATAATCGCTTACTTACCCTAAACTTCTTCCCGTTAAAGAATAATATGGACATTCCTTTCTGAATAAATAAGTAATTCCGGGTTCGGATTGAACAATTTTGTAAAAACAACTATAACAAACTTAATGAAATTATAGCAGTGGTTATTTTGATTTAGTATCTTTATTTTATTCAAAACAAATGGAATACCTATAAAAATAATAATGAGAGTTCACAACGAGTTCTTACTATATTTTGTATTTTTAGGAATCTCAGGAATTTCGAACGATTCCGGAATCCGGGATTCTGGAAAGCATGTCCGTATTATACTTTCGTGGGAATAAAAGTGAAGTTCAGGTATATTAGCGCCCGATTATCCGATCACTGTTCATCATTTGTGGCTTCAGTCACAAGCCTAGTGTGAGATTATTCCATTACACGTGTAAGCGGACACACTATTTATGCCTGGAGGCATAATTACTTGTTAATGCTTGAGTTTGTCTATTTCTGATGGCTTAATGGAATGTGCTAGCTAACAAGTGTCCATTAATTTAATTTAATTTGATTTTCTGACTTAATATAGGTATTATTTTCTGTGTCATGTATAGTAAAATACTTTGCATACTACCTACTGTACAAATTCAAGTTTCTAAACGTAACAGACAGATGTGTTGCTGGGGAGTTTGTTGCGCCACTTCTTCTTCCCAGCTAAAACACTGGGAAGTGGTGACGGGCGGGCGTTTGGGGGACTGTCTTAGAACTTTGACGTTCATAAGTGTAGGCGCTCAGCCTAATTTGAATAAATGATTTTTGATTTTTGTTAAACAATGCTTGCCGAGTTCTATCCTTGGATGGGTGACCATCAGTACCTACATTCCTCCGTGTCTCGTAAATCACGTTTATCGTGCCACGTTGATCACTGTTGATCAGATTGGGGCTGCCATCTGTAGATATTTTGACAGTCAACACGGTTAGAAGCGTAGTAAATCTGGCATCAGTCTTGCCAAGGGATATCATGTAACCCAGTACCTGGGTTGTGGAGATCAGAGAGACAGTCGCTCCATGTAAAATACTGCCGGTCGATTCTGTAAACATGTTGAAGTGAAGGCTTGGGTGAAGTGATCACGAGGTGAGCTGTCAATCCATGTAATCAAGATGTCACGTGATCACGAAGTGAGCTCTCATTCCATCTTGAGTATATGGATTGACAGCTCACCTCTTGGTCACTTCACCCAAGCCTGAAGGAATCGACCGGCTGGTACTTTGCTGTATCCAGCTAGACTGAAAGCCGACGCCTATATAGTTAGGAAAAACAGGCACTTTGATTCATGGGGATTTGAGGCATGGTATTACCAGCATCGTAACTTACAAACTTCTCTTTATAGTTTTTATTATTTACTGTTTTGTCTCGTCCAATATGCTTAATGGCAGCTTATTCTGTACTTGGTTTAGCTTTGCTCGCCTTAATATAGATTTTAACAAATAAAAGTACCCTATAATCGTTTCAAGGGTCTCATTATAACTATGGTCTCATCTACCTCCGTATCAAATTAGCTTCAGTGATTTAACAAACAAACTCACTTTCGAATTTATAATACCTATTAGTTGGGATTTTGGAGTTAACAATTCAAAATAGTTTTATTCTAATCAGTGCGTTGCGATCTTTAGAACGAATACTTGTAGCGGCATCAATGCCGCGATAAGAAAAACTAATGAGTGAAATTTGTACGGCAGCAAAAAGAACCGCAACGCCATCTTTCCTGTCAGCGACGAACTACCAACGAAATCCTGCATCGCGCAAGCAAAGTTCTCCGTGCGACTTGAATATATACAACAGTCCGAATTTTAACTATTAGGCAGTTGCCCACCCGACACAACACCCGTCTGGTCGGAGGATCCTCCCATTTCAGTGGAGGTATGCGGGATTTTACTCTCTGTCCCGCATACCTCTATATACTGACACAGTTCCGTTTCAGATGTTTTATTTGTATAGGTGAGTTCTCCTCAGAGTAGTGTGTGGCAGAGGCAAGTCTATTTTTACGAGTTGTTCAAGCATGTGGATATGATGGTTCAAACATACATTCTTATAATAAAGAGTACTATGATAAACAGAGACAGCATTAACTGCATGTGACGTTAGTCGCAAGTTATGCCGTCCAGTACAAACGACGTTTTGCGTGATAGGAACAGAAAAATTACTTCAAAAGGGTGTTATATATTTTTTCTACCATTTTTCAGTTCGTATCATTTTAGTAACGTCTTTAAACAAGACACATTTTTTCATGAAGATAAACGAAGCGGCTTAAAACAGAGTATTTGCTTACTAACAAGTAAGCAAATACTCTGTTTTAAGCCGCTTCGTTTTTATGCGGGTGTTAAAAAAGTGATATTTTAGATTCCTATTAATGCAACTGTAGGTACATTCATGAGCACCCTAGTGTCTTTCTAAAACTTCAGTTGTAAAAAACAACCAGTTCAAGAATAATAATATTCAATTATGTTTTCAGCAACTCTGCCTTTAACTACTCTGTGTACTAATTCTCGCTGTCACAATGTGTCGAGGCTTCGACAACTCGTCACGGTCGCCATTTTGGATCGCGGACGAGGGTTCGCGTTGGCCAATATAGATGGCGCTATTGTGCACCCGCTTTAACTACATGCACTTTGTTCTCGTCCCGCGTTGCGATTCTGCTGACGTGTGATGTGTTGCTACCAACATCCATTCCTACTCGACCTGCACTCAAACTCCGAACACTTGTTGTCACAGCTCAGTTCAAACTGGACGCTTCATGTAGCTGAGCAACATTTTCAGTGCATTCGTTTACAATCGTGTTGTTTAAAGCAGAAGGTTGGTTTTTGACCGAATTGAGTAAGTTTAACTTTGTAGAGCTATTATTTCGTGACTATTGAGAATGAGCTGTCGATGGTGACGTATTGTAGGCTTTTCACTGTTCAATTGCAATTTGATAGCGGGAATCGGAGAGAGATTTTAGTTCGATTTTAGCGGATCTCTAATAATGGCACCGTTTTTGATTGTGATCTATTGTGTTGGATGTGTAGAGGTGTAATTAATGGCGGAGTCATTTGTGATTGCGATAGTTTTCTGTTTAGGCTTATGTTTTGCTGTGGCTTTTAATCATCATTATGGCGGTCTCATGACATGACATACAGGATGTAGCCACCCCAACTAAGTTGAGCTATGTAGTGCAGCCGGCAGCAGCTGGATGGGACTTGGCAAGAATCGAGAATGGTTTGCGATTGAAAACGCCATGACCAGCAGTGGGCGATCTGTTTGTTTGTTTCTCTGAGACGATTTGTTTGTTTCTCTGAGACGATTTATTTGTTTCTCTAAGACGCAAAGTGCTTCACTGCCTCGGCTCTTTTCTGGTGATCGCCACTGATGATTCTAGCTTCAAGAAATTGGTTGTGTTTGAGAATAGTATGATGGGAACTTATTTATTTAAATTGAACCATTTCTAAGCATTTTTGGACTGTCATTGAGTTGGTCTTTTAGAATGATGAGGCTAATGAATACGTTCAAAAGCGTGGATTTCGGCTTATTGGCTCATGATAATGCAAACATAAATATGGCTTATCTAGTTCTAGAATGTTGGCTTTATATAGCAACGCGTTGGCGTGTCCAACACCGATGACGTCTTGAAACCGTCATGATTCAGGTGTGAGAGAGAGATGGAGCTATGCATGACGAATAACACTATCCCTTTCTCACAATGGAATCATGATGGCAGTTGCATAGTTGCAGTTTGTACACAACAAAATATGAAAAACAACCCTTTCCGCAATTTCGTTTATGTATTTTGAATGTGGGATGGGTAAAATCTTCAGAGGGTACAAATTAATTCACCGAGTACATAGCACGGTTTAGTGATGTTGTTTTAGCTGAGCGTTGCTTGAGTGCAGCGTCAGTGATTGGTGGTTAAATGGAACACTAATTGGTGATATCCTTGAAGTATGTGAGTCAGGCCAGAGTACGTGTTTTGAATTAATTCATGAACGTTACACAGAATATATTTAAAATTTCAATAGTATTATAGAAGACTTCAGACTACATTAGAAATGTAGTTTGAAAGACTCTCAACAAGACTCAGTCGCCATGGCAATAGAAAAAACTTTCAATTTATTTACCTAGTGTCTGTTTCATGACTGAATAGCCACTAATCACCGGATAAAATCGAAAATGGAACATAATTTGTATAAAATTATCTGCCATGTTAATTAATGGGAACTTAATCGTAGGTGGTGAAACAGGACATAAGTGTTATTGGGTTTCTCCAATAGGAAATTCCAATTGACGGTGTGATCTATCGTCAATCTGTATGGTGTCGGACGTTAAGAATAGCACTATCCCATTACTTTCCGTGGGTATCGTGAGAGACGACTAAGGGACTCACTAGAGAATGGGTAGCAGCATTCTCTGTGTTTCTTTGCATTGCAACAGCTACATGATAAACCCCCTTCCTCCCTTTGGGGAAGCCTATGGACGTCTGTCGGCTGGTATGATGATGATCTATCGTCACTTCGATGCTCCGTCCGCAACGTCCCTTCGATACTCCGTCTGAGACGTCCCTTCGATACTCCGTCCGCTACGTCCCTTCGATATTCCATCCGCTACGTTCACTATGATAGTAAAGGAACAGAGCGTGCACCTGTGCCTGCGCTCACACTTGTGCACCCTAATATCATCTACTTACTTGGGTAATCGCCGCTGAGATTACCCCCTCTAACGAAATAAAAAAAACATTTTCACAAACCCGCCAACAGTGGCACCACACCCCACGCCCATGCTCCGCGAACCTTTCTGTGTAAACGATAATTTTCTTTCTTTTTATTACTATTTGCTTTTAGGCACAATTTTATAGTCCGTCGGGAGCGCAATTATGCCCCGAGCCTTATGGCAAGCATCTCTTGATGCAGTAAAATCAAATTCTTTTACTAGAACATTGGATTTGATGTGCGAATGCTTTTTGGTGTGTTTTTGTTAGGGAGTTTAGCTTGTGGCTAAATACAACAGACGCACAGGTCGATCTTCAAGGTTAAGCAACACTTGCTGAGGTCGGTCCATGGACGGGTGACCATCCTAGCGATAATAAAGTAGTAGTAATCGATTTTGAGGTGCAGTAATATACTACTCCGCTCGAAAGATCACGTACCCAGACTTTTTACCGCACCACGACCGGGCTAAGATCTCTAGATTATCTACATAAGCCCCCGACTGACCTCTGGGAGGAAGTTTCATCAGAATGGCAATGTAGGTGGGAAAATTCCATCAAAGGCCGTTCTTTCCATCTGCTCGTGAGCAGCTGGATAGGACATGGCTGGAGAAGGATTACTGTGTTGTCCAATTTCTGATAGGTCATGGTAACTTTAAGAGTAAATTCTTGTGGCTTCACCTTTTGGTCAATGTTCTACATTTGACCTTGAATATGAACAATCCGCACATCATTTCTTATGGGAGTGTATTCTTTGGCAAACTGACCGCAATATTATGGTAGACTGTGTTCAGGTTACATCTGGAGTTGTTTAATATATGGACTTTGTAGAAACTAGAACAAATTTCCGTGCGTTCAAGCGATTTAGCCATACCTGTTTCTGGAATCAATAGTAGCTCACAATTTAGGACCCATAAGTATTAATGTTCTGTATGGTGTCAGACGTAATAGAATAGCACCATTCCATTATTTCCCGTGGGTGTCGTAAGAGGCGACTAAGGGACTCACTCACCAAGGAATGGGCAGCAGCATTCTCTGTGCATTGCAAAAGCTACACTGCGATCGCCAACCCGCCTGCCAAGCGTGGTGATTATGGCAACCCAATCCTCCTCCATTTGGGAGAGGCCTATGTCCAGCAGTGGAAGTCTTTCGGGTGATATGATGAAGTATTAGTGTTAGTACATAATCCGTGGTGC
This sequence comes from Mamestra brassicae, assembly GCA_905163435.1. Classification (NCBI taxonomy): domain Eukaryota; kingdom Metazoa; phylum Arthropoda; class Insecta; order Lepidoptera; family Noctuidae; genus Mamestra; species Mamestra brassicae. The sequence continues at coordinate 17,303,370 of LR990997.1, read as the reverse complement.
TTGGCAACTGGGCTTAACCCAGTTGTATATGACCATACTAACTTACCGATATTCTTCCGTGCCTCGAAATGATCATCAAGCCCTTGGTCTCGGCTCTCATTTGTATATCTTTGACAATCTTTACAGGTACTCAGTCTTGCCAAGGATAATCGTGTTACTCTGCTACAGGGTTGTGGAGGTTACATAGGTAGTCACTCCATGGAAAATACTGGACCTGAGTGGCATCCGGTTAGGCTGGAAACCGACCCAGATTAGTCTCGCCCCTAAAAGGCTGGCGGCTGGTGGCTGGATATCGTTAATGATTAGAGTGATTTGTGTAAATAGTACGAAGGGGTATTAGTAATGACAGGGGTAAATTGTAAGTGAGTTTTCTATGTGCTCAGGTTTGTAAGAGTTCAATGAAGATTTCAAAGTAATTAATTAGATTTAATCTGTACAATACCTAGTTTGCGCCGATGGTATTCGTCACACATACATATATACACGCATAAACTCACTTCACTGACATGAAGGAAGGAACTATTCTAGTTTTTGCGTCTATTTTTCTCCATAAAAATAAGATGTTGTGACTTCTAATTTGAGTCTACTGTCAGATGTAGGTATTTACGTACGTATCATCAGCTCTGCCGTAGTCTTTGGGTAAAAAAGGTGTATTGTTAAGAAATTTCAAATTTGTTCCAAATTCTAATCACACCAAGGGCTCCCTGGGGATCCAAGACTCAAACTTCAGCATGCGGTGAGGTTACTTAGGCAGTCTACGTAAAATATAGCGGCTTTTGTTCAAAGTAGAGACACAAATAAACTTAAAAATAGCAACAAATCAATCATCCCTCATTATAAATAACTCGGGCACTCTGAAATCCCTCAAATAGGATTACCGTGATGACTACCCTCCTTCCGCCGTCTTCTAATTTCCTTTGACTTAATTACCTTTATTGAGCGAATTAATTTTAATAAATCATGATTAATTAGAATGGATTTCTTAGTTAAGCTGAGGATACACTTGGAATTTTAGCGATTTAAAGTGCGACGATTAAAACTGAGCTTTGTTTTTTAATTCACTTATTTCGTTTTAGCTATAACGGTCATTGCCCAGTCTCTCATTATTCTTCACAACAATTCGATGAATAATAGAAAAATTTTGTAAATGGGCAAATTTTGTCATTGCAGTCGAGGTGGAGTACGTACGGAGACGCCCGGGCCGAAAGCGAAGCTATAATGGCCGCGAGGGACTGCAATTGAAAAGTGCCTACGTGTATCAAACGACGTTTTTCAAAGCACTTTTTTTTAACGTTATGACATAAAATAATTATTCCTTCCGCTCTGGGGGGAGCGGACAGAAGTGTCAGACTCTTCCTAACTAAAACCCATCCGTGTTCCCCCTAATACCCTTTGCGTTCCTGGGCGGCTACTTTCTAAGCCCGAAGTCTGTAGTTTCGGGCCTAGTTGTGGGTGTATTCTAGTTCGAATCACCTAACCCTTAAGAATGAATGACGACACGATTTGTCAGTAACTGTCAAATCGTGTTGTCATTCATTCTTAGTTCGGGTTTGGAACTAATCGTAAGTCCGTACGGAGTAGAATACGCCCGCAACTACGGACTTCGGGTTTAGAAAGTAGCCCCCCTGGGCCGCGGTGACCCTTTCGAACAAATTCCACAACCCTGGCAGGAACACACTTATTCTGTCAATTTTACTCAATGATTTCTTTCTATTTGGTCTAATATTTTTTACTAGTGGACCGCCCCGGCTTCGTCCGGATGTAAATATTTTTACAAAATTTTCTTTCTTTTATTAACCTTCGCCTGACATTAACAAACGCAACAAAAAAGAATTAGCGAAATTGATCTGCTGTTCTCGAGTTTTGCGCTTAGAAACACATTTAGCGATTCATTTTTTGTTTATAAATGTCACCGGAAAATGGCAAGCGTCGTTAGATTGTAAAATATCGCGTAAAATTGTAAAATATTTTTTCTAAATAAGACACGGATTTACTGGAAACTATTGAATTTGGATGGGATTTATCGTATACAAAACAATTTTTTATAAAATATCGAGAAATTATAATCTAATCAAAATTTATTACAATCTTACGGAGTCTGCAATTTTCCGGTGACATAAAGATTACATTAAGTAGGCAGTCCAATGTACAGTCTTTTGTTCTTCTTCAGACATTATTATAAATCACCTTCTTAAAGTGGGTTATTAGTTTTAGGTAGTTAATTGTTCTGTCATATCAAACACTTTTTATTGGTTGATTACGCTAGGATAGGTTGTAAACAATTGCTACTGAACACGCGATTACAAATACACTTCAAGTTTGAAAATAAAATGAATTGTACATTGATAATCTTAACAGGCCAGCGGAGTATTGAGTTTTAGCCATATACGTGTCCGTGTACATGTACGTCCTTTTGGAAAGGAAACTTCTTCAGTAAAATTCTGGTGTCGAGGACAATTTGATTGAGGAATGCTGAATCGAAGTTGAGTCAAATGGAGGAAATTACTTGTCTGTTAACCTCGTTTATTCAACGTTCAAGATTGAAAACTTTTCTACAAAAAAAATACAACCGACTTCCAAATAAAAATACTACACACTTCTAAATAACTTTTGTTTCGGAAGTCGGTGTTTTTTAGTTTTGTTTCTTTAGACTTTTTAGTGTTGTAATCAAAGTTATTATAGGCTCTGTAGTGTTTTTATTTGGAAGTCGGTTGTATTTTTTTGTAAAAAAAGTTTTATTTTTATTTTTTAGTTGTCCGACGTGATCCGACTTCATTTTGATTACTTGGACGACGTAATTACATCATCCAAGTAAGCAAAATGTTCATGAAATAAAAACTACGGAACCAAACCGAATAAAAATTTTACCGGACCAAATGGCAAGTATAGGTACAGATATTCTATTTCACGAAGTCCGTTTGACTATGAATGTTGTAAGGTCTGTACGTGCACACTGTTTTAGTGTGCGTAACCTCGGGAGCGCTCAGTCACGATCGCGACGCGGTCAGAGTCACTAGTGTTTTGTTTCCGCGCTAAAAAATTCAAAGAGTAACGTCAGCATGGCAAGTAAACGCAGAAAAGTTGTCCACAGTGAGGTAACATTTTTTTTTAACTATTGTTACTACTTTTTGTGTGCTATTAAGAGTTTATCTATCTAATATTATGAAACTTGTTACTTAAATAGGTATTTCGATTTGGTTTTGTTCTAGGGTCGAAGCATGATAGATAGCGTTTATCATTTCCTGCGAGAAGAGTATGAATTCACAAAATCAGTTGCGGAACCTAACTGTGATTTGTCTCATTTACGAGATATTACAAGGCGTACAGCTGAGGCTACAGGTGTTTCTATGAAAACTGTTCAACGGATATTAAAAGAAGAGAAGGAATTGCCATCCTGCTCATCAAATTTCACTTCTCCTATGAAGAAAAGAAGAAAGCGGGATAGTAAGATAGAAATAGATAATTTTACAGCCGATGTTGTTCGCAGTACTATACAAAATTTCCATGTCATCCATAAAGAAATTCCAACGTTGGCTAAGTTAAAAACTGTATTAAATGAAAAAATTGGTTTGGATGGTTGTATCGAAACTGTTCGTCAATTGTTACTGAAGTTAGGTTACAAGTGGCGTAAAACAGAGAATAACCGTAAAGTTTTGACGGAGCGTCATGATATACAAATGTGGCGTTTAAAATTTTTGAAGAAGATGTCAGAATATCGCAGTCAAGGTCGCACAATTGTGTACACCGATGAAAGTTATGTCCTTTCAACACACGTGCGAAACAACACCTGGGCACAAAAGAAAGAGAGTACACCATTCTTAAAAAAAATTAGCACAGGCTCTCGCTTTATATTAGTGCATGCGGGTACAAAGGATGGATTTATTGAAAATGCTTCATTGATTTATAAAGCCAACTCAACAGCTGGCGATTACCATTCTAATATGAGCTACGATAATTATGTTAAATGGCTAAACGAAAAACTTTTACCCAATTTATCCCCACGCTCTGTCATTGTCTTAGACAATGCTTCATATCACAACACACGGACTGAAAAACTACCGACGTCGGCTACAAAGAAAGCAGACATGCAGCAATGGCTCAGGGATAAGGGTATAGCATTTGAGCAATCTCTCCTTAAATTGGAATTGTACGATATTATAAAAAAACACAAAGATGAACACATAACGTATAAAATTGATGATTTTATTAAGAGCAAGGGTTTTGATGTCATACGTCTTCCCCCCTATCACCCAGAATTAAATGCTATTGAAAATATTTGGGGTATTGTAAAAAATTATATCGCATCAAAGAATATCGAACAAAACATGACGAACATGGAAAGACTGATCTTTGAAAGCTTGGATAGAGTAACCAGTGAAACATGGCAAAAAACCTGTGCTCATGTTGAAAAAATTGAAAAAGAATACTTAAAATACGTCGACCTGGATTTTGAGTTCATAATTAACTTAGGGAACGATTCTGACGAAAGCGAATCAGAAATTGAATTTGATAGTGATTAAGTGCTGATTTTTTTGTTTCTTCTCTGTAATAAATAAAAATATTATTTACTTTCAACTGTTGTTTCTTTTCTCTGCAACTTATCATTCTAATAGCTAAATATTATTTACTTAAATTGTCTATACAATTTATTAAATAAATATATAATGCGTGTCAGATTTATTTCCTAACGCTACCTACGTTTACACACACTAGCGCGCCTATCACTACACGTCACTACTACAACCAGAGCCAAACGGACTTCGTGAAATAGAATATCTGTACCGCATCGAACAAAAAATCACGTAAATCGGATCAGAAACCTCGGAGTAATCGGAGTACATACATTTAAAAAAATACCCACCAAATTTAGAACCTCTTCCTTTCTTGGAAGTCGGTTAAAAAGCGATAGGACACGTCGGGGTTTCAAAAGTTCCCATTCAAAATCTCAAGTACTCGATCCCCCATGAATTGTCCTACAGGCGGTGTGTCCTCAACTTAACAGCCGAGAGGTCAGGCTAAGAGTTCAATTATAAAAGTTTTGGAACGACCCTAATTAGAGCCTCTTTCCCTAAAACCGGCCTCACGCACACTGAAACCCGTAATTAGGGACAGCTTAGACTTGGGTCCTATACAGATCAAATATTTCGGTTGTCAATTAGAACTTGACCGAGAGTATTGGCTTTTAATTGGGGCATCACGTTTATTTATTTATTTAAGGACAATCAACAAAGCATACAATAAAAGTCCATGTTAACGTAATCATATTTTTACTTTTTTTTAATCGACTTCAAAAAAAGGAGGAGATAAAATAATATAACTTAACAACTAACTAAAAGCTAAATAAAACTTGTTTTTGTTTCACTGACAAGCTGTGTCAGGACCGGACATTAACTCCCACGAGTCTCTGGTCATACCACAGACAAAACCGAACACAGTTCAACATCTAAGTCTCAATCTGTCAAAAAAGCCTCATTTTCCATAAATTTTTGACAGATTACGACTGACATGCGGATGCGAACGTTACTTAAAAATTAGTAGAATAAATTGGCCTTCTGTTCCATACCCCTGCTATCTGCCAGGGTTGCGGAATTTGTTCGAAAGAGTCACCGCGGCCCTGGAACGCAAAGGGCTTTAGAAGGAACACGGATGGGTTTTAGTCAGTAAGAGTCTGATACGCGCTTCTGCTCCACCCAGAGCGGAAGACGTCATTTGATGATTTTCAATCCTTAAAAAAAACCTCTACTATGACGATCCCATGCCTTTATGAATCGAAAACAGGACTAATACCAATACCGATTTCTTTTTAAAAAAGCCCTGATCGACGTATTGTTTGATTAAAAAAAACACGATGGCATTTGACACTTCATGGTAGAAGCTGGAGGTATATTATTAATGCTTGTTAAGGCTATTTTTCTTTAAGGCGTCTTATTTTTTGCGCGTGGCTAAAATAATAACAGCCGTACGGGTCGATCAAGGTTAAGCAACGCTTTAGGTTGGTCTGTGGATGGGTGACCATCTTAACAAACCGAGTTTCCTCCATGCCTCGGAAAGCATGTTAAGCTATGGTCCCGGCTGTCATTTATAGATCTTTGGCAGTCGTTACGGATTGTCAGAAGCCAGTAAACTACCGCGTTACCTAGTTAATGGGCTGTGGAGGTCTGGTAGGCAGCCGCTCCACGTAAAATACTGGTGTTCAGCTGAATCCGGTTTGACTGGGAGCCGACTCCAATATAGTTGGAAAAAGGCTAGGCAGATGATGATCGGCCGAAAATATAGTCGTGAGTACTGAGTAGTGTTTGCCCAATGGTAATTACTGACTTAAGAAGGTTATGGGGTATGTAGGTCATGTGTTCGAAAGTAGGCAAGCACTTTAGTTTGTGTTTTCTATTTCGTCATCACTGTTTTCAAACCGGTAAAAGAAAACATCGTTAGGAAACCAGCATTTTGTAAGATTTAAAAATTTAAAGAGAAACAAACGGAAACCAATACCAACTCCAAAAAACTGGCCGCATGGGTGGATTTGGAAAGCTCTTCGAAATCTTTTTAGATTCGTCTACTTTGCCCCACTATGCACTGGCAACTCTGCCTATATATTAACGCAAGCATATTAAGGATATAGCTTCTTCCGCCACTCGTCCATTCAAGGGTTCATTTGAAAACCAGACAGCATCAGTCTGTCTGACATATCGCTGAAATGGACCTTTTTAGTGCAGCCGTGAGACACACATTTAGTTCTTAGCATACCTACATTTCTTTTTTTAATTTCATTTCTATGTACCGTGCGTGTTTCATGTAAGTGCTAAATAAATATTATTCTTTCTTTATTCTTTCTTTCTTTCTTTCTTGGCTTTTTTTTATTTTTTAAGGCTGGGAAATCATCAAATGACTTCTTCCGCTCTGGGCGGAGCGGAAGGGCGTGTCAGACTCTTACTGACTAAAACCCATCCGTGTTCCTTCTAAAGCCCTTTGCGTTCCAGGGCCGCGGTGACTCTTTCGAACAAATTTCGCAACCCTGGCAGGCTCTGGCCCTAGCGGGCCCCGTCTTTTATGCTGACATCTCTTTGAGGCGCGCGTGAAACACAACGCGCCATCGACCCGGGCCTGATGGTGATCGGACGGCGAGCCACCCAATGCTCGCCGTTCTTTCTTGGCTACCAAACGAATTTTTCGGATCCATGTTCGAACATTCAGTTCTCTTCAAAACGAGCTGAATGATGTTGATACACGCGGCATGTTCGTAAACGGGCGTCGTCTTGTCATTTCTTAGCTGCCAGTGGTTTATTTTTTCTTATTCTTGTTTTTTTACACACAAAAACATACAAATAAAAATATGGCAGGACAGATATACAAAGGCGGCTTTAGCTTGCAAAGCTTGCATTATATTTCTGTGTACAAAGTTACGATTACCACAAAAAAAACTCTCTACAAACTTTAAAAAAAAATAAGTAAGTATCAAACTTTTTGGTGTTTTTTAAAAACATCAAAAGGCCGGAAACGTCAGTTAAAAATTAGCTATTACTACTCTATTAGAGGTTTATAGAAGGAGGACCCCCTTCTATAACTTATGAAGTCTTTATTGAATAAGTCCTTGTAGATCGGTTTCGTTTTCATTTTGATCGTTTGTGCGCCACGCGAGTGTGGGTGTGAGCGAGACAAAGCATCGTATGTGCGTTTTGCGGGTATTCCTTTTATGTTTTTGTCAAGACACTTATTATATTTTTAGTACCTATTTTCACATGGACTTAGTTTCCGTATGTCATGTCCTAGGCGACCACTGAAAATCAGCACCGTGCTGTCCCCCACGGCACGGCATTATGCTGAGTGGAAGCCCTTTTGCCACAACCACAACCACGTTTTAGTGCTATTAGACGTTTATGAATAAAGTTTTTCAAGATTATCCTTATAAACCTTTTCTAAGTTTTTATGAAGACTGAAAGAATATAAAATCCAAGACACAATCAAGGTTGTCACCGCAATAACCATCCAACAATACGAAATAAATTCAACAGACACAATACTGACAATAACGAAATCAGGGTTCCTTTGTTGCATTCAAAGTGTTAAAAGCTCGCGGCCGACGGAACCCTAATCAGGTAATGGACGCAGCGCCATATTGTAGCTTTGTGTACCGACAAACGAATAACTAGTTTTTTCTTGTGATTCTGTCTGTTCTTTTGCTTTTTTGATTGTTCGGGCTAGTGCCCGGTTTGTGAAAGGTTCCTGGAAATAATAGCTTCGGTATAGTACGTCATGTTTGAGGGTGTTGTCCATATATTTCTTTCGAAAACTTTTGTTTTTTTGTAATAGAATCTTGTGTCCTATTTCAGGTTCAATGTTTAAGGTTTAAACGAAGCAAGGCGATATTGTGACATCGATGCGATGACTTCTAAAAAAGGAGGGTTTTCAATTTGACTGAATGTTTTCATAATTTTTTATTTTTTTGATATATGTGGGTGAAACACCACCGACTTCTAAACTTCGCGTTGCTAGGAACACTTTTTGCCCGGCGATGGCATCGAACCCACGTTCGGAAGTCGCGCTTGCAACCTCGAGAATCTTCGGGGTAGTTTAGGAATGCTATCAATGTATGCTATGTATTTAAAACGGTATTTTGTCACTTACTTTAAAATCAAAAGTTTTTTTTTAAAATTGGGCTTTGAGCCAGCACTTATTGAACGTACAGACACCAGCACATAAAGCTACAATAACTGTCAAATATTAATAGATATTAAACTTCCCTCTCTGTAACTTGTGCCGACACGCGGAGCCGTTACTCGCGTCCATGATTGTCCAGTGACAATCATGGACGCGAGTAGGTGTGTGGTCAGTTTTTTCTCTGGGTTTCGCATTTTATGACTACTTTTACTACCTTAGGTTCTGCTTGTAAAAATAATTGTATGTGTAAATGAATAAACAAATAAATAAAATAAAACTGCTAAAGCATTTAGGTTCGAGGTTGATGAAAATTTGACAGTTTCGGGTAGCTTGACAGTTCCCCAAAACGCCCACCCCGTCACCATTTTGGCTATGTGTTTTAGCTGGGAAGATCCAATCTCCCTCACCTTTAACAATCCCTACTGAAACACCGAATAAGGTGCAAAGGGTTCCTTTCGAACTTTCCTCCCGGTTCAAATCAATGAGAAGGTCCAACATGTCCCGTTTGAGTTCCAGTTTGAGTTTAATCCCCTCACTATCTGTTTATCTTCACCCTCTAACTTCCCTACTTTCTCTTCATTATTTATTTATCAGACTTTTGGGTTACGCTTCCAAAACTTTTCGGACATAATTATCCTTATATTTGTATTTCAAAGAAACTAGGACAAAAGTTTCGAACTACTGGATTTAATAGATTAGTTGGAATCTATTGTTTGAATGTTGATCGGTTAAAAGCACTCCCGACGTATCACTGACATTATGGGTCATTCTGTATAGCTTCGTCTCTCTCTCATTTCAAAACCATGATGGAATTTTAAGGGCAAAAACTTCGGGCTGGTCTCTCATCAATAAATTAATAAAAAAATACGAACTCAAAATTAAAAATAGATATAACTTCTTAGCCGGTGTTAAAAACGAAGAGTCGAAAACAAAACTCAATTGAAAATTCTGTCTGCCAGTAAATGTAACACGTTTTGGGTATACTTTAATTGCGCGTACGGCAAAGAAATAAAATTTTCGCTGGAGTCTGTGCCTCTTGATAGCTACAACCAGAATGGGTTCTTCTAGGCAAACGTGCTCCAGTGTTGATCATCATTGCTTACCATCAGATGAGACAGTGGTCTAACGAGAGCCTTAAAAAAGCTTGCCGATCTGAAATAAAATTAATGTAAAAAAATAGGTAACTGCGTAAAGCTTTCAATAGATTTAAAGAACAGTCCATTCCTACCCAAACCACTTAACAAAAATACAAACTACAGAAAATACTTATTGCACTCGAAAATGCAGCTGCAACCAAACGAGGAAAGCACCCAAAAGTCCAGCATTTGAATTATTTTAATTCAAATTTTCATATCTTTACCACACAAAGCGACTGGAGAGCCCGTTGGCGCGAAAAATTCATCAGCCCCGAAAATTTAAACACCACATTTTAAAACAAGGACTAGACTACTCTCGGAAGCCAAAAAGCAGTAAGTCAATCAAAGTGAATTTTGAGAAATAAGGTTTAAAATATTGATTTCCGCCATTTTACTTTTCGAGTAAGTGTGTTCAAACACGTCATTTCAAACACGTGGGCATGCGTCTATTCCGCCTCAGTTGTACTATTTTTAAGCCGAAGAGTTTTTGTCTGTTTGTTTGAACGCACTAATCTCTGGAACTACTAGTCAGATTTGGAAAATTCTTTTTGTATATGATAACCGTATTCATGAGAAAGGCTATACGGGAACGGGTAACTCCTACGGGAACGGGAACAAAACGGGATGTGCGCGTACAAAGTCGCAGGCAAACGCTAGTGTTTTAATAAAGTTATGGGTTTTTCTACTAGCCCATCTGATAGGGAAAGTAACTACACGATGCAAAAAAAAAAAACGATTTTTTTGAGATACCACTACTTGGTTTTCGAGCGCAGTAGATAGAATTTTCGCTTTTGGAGCAATTTTCGCGACTATCTCTGGTAGTTGAGCAATTTAAAATAACAGGGCAGTACGGTGGGCCATTAGTTGGAGCCTCTTCTCCGATCTACCTGCATAAATGTTAGAGCGGTACTTATGTAAACATCTGTCGAGATGTACTGAATCTACTATGCCTCTGTTCATTTAGATTTAATTGTTTACACGCGAGCGTAACGTTTTTGATTGTTCCTGGGATTACTTCTTGCTGTGTAACTGTTTTCATAAGAAGAGATGGCTGCTGAAATACCTCCTCGTATAAAACCTATTTCGGAAGATGTATTATATGCCTCTGCTTTGTTAACGGTTATTTTTATAATTGTATCCCACGCCGCATTTCACAACACATAAAAGGTCCCATTAAAATATATGGGCAAATTTTAACACAGCGTTCAGGACGTCTAACCAAAGATATCCAAGCAGAAAAACACTTATTGAAGTGATTTTATTTTAACCTAAAATAATAAATTGTTAACATTTTTAGTGCACTTTCGTTTACTGATTTTTTTTCTTGCAAGTATTTAATGCGTTTTTCTTATTATTATTTTTACCATTGTCCTTATTTTGGTAGTCTAAAAAATTTCTAAAAGTTTGTCCATCTATTTTAATGGGACCTTATACAATTTACTGACAATTTTACAGCGAACTAAAGTTCTCCTGAAAATTATCAACGATTACAATGGATCATCTTTGAGGCAAAATCAGCTGTTCAGTACCTTTATGTTAACACTACACCAGTAAACAAAATCAAAATCAAACGTCATTTATTCAAATTAGGCTGAGTGCCAGCACTTTTTAAACGTCAAAGTTATACATAAAGACAGCCACCCAAACGTCCGCCCGTCACCACTTCCTAGTGTTTTAGTGGGAAGAAGAAGCGGCGCAACAAAATCCCCAGCAATAAATCTGTTTGTTAAGTTTAAAATGCAAAGTATTTTACAATATATGACACAGAAAAATAATATATTCAATCTGTAAATCAAATGAAATAAAATTAATTGACACTTGTTAGCTAGCACACTCCATTAAGCCATCAGAAATAGACAAACTCAAGCATTAACAAGTAAACCAAACTTTTTATTCCTCCGGGCATAAATGGTGTGCCCGCTTACGCTAAGCGTAAGGAACAGTAGTTTATTTTTTGGATTTCAGCGTTGCTCCCAAATCCCATAGCTACTTGTGAACCTTGAAACTATGAAAATAAATGAAAATGTCATAATAATTATATACTTTAATACCATTTCCCCTTACCAGATTAATTCTTACAAAAATGCCCTCATAATGGTTATAGCAATACAAATAATATAATATTTTACCAAATACACCCTCTAGATTAGCCCTCTTCCGCAGCACGGGCAGTTGGGCACCCATTTGGCTTTGTGCCCATAGGGGGTTGTCAAGGCCAGAGGAGGTCAGTATCCTGCCCAATAAAAAATATAAAGAAAATATACTTTGAAGATAACATCAATAGGAATATTTTCTTTTCATGTAATGGTCTACGTTTTTGTTTTTGCACAGTTTCTCAAATATTTATTTACTTCACCCTTCTATGTTTTAGCAAGTGATAACATTTAATATCGTATAACTTAAACTCGAAACTCAATTATACAATAAAAACAATGATTTTTTCTCGGAGGACCCTGACTGCTAAACCGGAGGTCGTGGGTTCGATTCCCACTCAGGACAAATCTTTGTGTGATGAGCATGATCATTTGTTCTGTGTCTGGGTGTAATTTGTCTGTAATATGTATGTATTTTAAATATATAAGTATGTTTATCAGTTGTCTGGTTGCCATAGCACAGGCTCTGCCTAGTTTGGGATCAGATGACCGTGTGTGAGTTGTCCCAAGATATTATATAATATATTATATTATATTATATTATTAGTCCTCTTTGCCGAACTTATTTATGGCTGCCAATACCAATGAAGACTAGCCATCGACACGGGAGATCATTATATAAGATACTAGCTGGCACGCGCTACTTCATCTGCGTCACATTTTTCATTAATGATCAAATTATATATCGACCGCTGAGAGTAGAAATAATTAAAGCACTTATATCGCTATTAAAAATAGGGTTTGGTTTGTGGTAGAAGGGTGAAAATGTGGGGTTGTATGTGTTTTTAATACCGAATCATAAAAAATAAAATAAAAATATTGTCCAAAAAATTAAAAACATTTTTTTTGGAATGACCCTTATCACTTAGGGGTATGACATATAATAATAGTTGACGTCCTATTCTCAGACCTACTGACACACAACATTTCAGAAGAATCGGTCAAGCTGTTTCCGAGGAGTTTTGTTACAAACACTGTGACACGAAAATTTTAAATATTAGATGTACAAACCCAGGATTACCCTCACTGCTATAGTACGTTGCGACGACAATCTGACACGACCAGAGAGAAAATCTTGAGTGGAAAACCCAGTAGCACTTTGCCTGACTTGGGAATCTAACCCTCACACTTGTGGCAGCGAGGAACTTACTGAGCAATGTAACATAATGAAACCAGATTCCTATTAAAACGAAATTTGTCCTACACAATAAGGTTTAAAATCTTTTGTCACAGTCCCAAATAACGAGTACTAAAGCCTAATCAAGCACTTTTAAAAATGTATAACATACTCAACCAGCTTTTAGAAAATCTCTTGAAAATACACCACAAGCTGGATTCAACCGAAATCCCTAAACAAAGCGACTCAAAACAAAAGAACGAAATCCGAGTATAGAATCAAAATGGCGGCTCTAGAACATTTCGTTTACTAGTCGGTTGCTATAATCGTATTAGAGGTAATGCGATTACACTAGTTAGATTTACTTTCATTGGTACGCACTAGAAACGGGCAAGGTGAGCTTGGGGATTTTAGAAAACGAGACGTGATATTACTTGAAATAAGACAGGACAATTTTTTGAAAATTTAAAGTTGGTCCTCTATCTTGCTTATAGTTTTTAAAGACTACTAAGCCTTCGCTGTTTATCTGCTTGTCTGTCAGCGGGCTGTATTTCATGAACCATAATTGGTAGAAAATTTACAATAAAAATCTTAAGGCCCCATCCAATAACGTGATTTTTTCGTTTATGGTTAGGAACCCTTCGTGTGTGAGTCCGACTCTCGATACTATGCCGGTTTTTAATAGATTTGTTATCTGTTCTTAGTTTAAGGACCATGAATTGAAATTCAACGAAAATGTTTGCAAGTCATTTGTGAGCCGACAGCCAATATACCAATCTTAATTCTTGTGAGGTTTTTTTTTAGTCAACTACAAAATTCTTTGTTTAAGATTACGTAATCCTTTTGAACCCCCACTACCTTTTATCCTCTTCCATTTAAGAAAATAGCCGCCATAAGTGCCCTTAGCATATCTGCGTTGTTTCTTTAATCTGGGATTAAGGCCCGTCCCCCGGGTTAAAGTCAAACACTGCGATCAGATAACGACAGTTTGCGAATACACAAAATTCTCGACCTCCAACCTTTGTCAGCCAGCCAGGATTATTATAATAAACGAGGATTCATGAAAACCAGTTATTGAAAATGATTCTGTGAAGCTTAAGCCCAATGATTAAAACTTTGGCAGAATTTTGAGCCAATGAATTCAATTTGTTTGAAGTTTTATTAATTGTAGGTCGCTGATGGATGCGAGACGTACAGGACGGTTGTTGTGGCGACACTTGGGGGAGGCCTATGTCCAGCAGTGGACGTCTTTCGGCTGGTATGATGATGAAGTGTTATTGCGGAACATGCAGATGGACTTATTTTTTAATAGTACCTAAAGTTATTTTTGTATATAATTGTTTGGTTGATAAATAATATGTGTTGCGATTTTTTTGGCCTAAAAACTGATAACAATTTGAGTAATCTGTGACCTGTGAGTCAGGTCCAGAAAACTGTTGTAGATACCTTAGTTTAGGAGACAATAATATAATTTAAACTTGAAGAAGAAGCTAACCAAACATTAAATAATACACAGATTAAATTAAAAAAAACAGTGTAATAACATAACAAAAATAATAGTTTAACAAGTAAAAAACTTAACCAACAATCTTGGCAAGGTTCGAAAAGTCAGGCCACGTGTCTTCAGTCTCGTTGGTAGCGGGTGTAAACTTTTTGCTCTCAATTTTAGTATCCTTTAACAAAGGTGAGATACTGGTGCTCTTATCCTCTGACTTGGCGACTTCACCTCTGTTTATCTTCTGGTATTTGAGTATTAGTTCTAGAACTTCATGTTGCATTTTGAGCTTGTTCTCTGCTGTTAAGTTTTTCATTGCATTTCCAATATACTGTCCGAAGATAAAGTCCTCGCTCACTTGCCTTGTTAGGAACTCCCTGCCGAGTTCTATGAAGACATCTTTGATGATGTTCGTGGTTGTAGCGTTGGTTACGTTGTGTGTGACGGTTTTGGGAGGATGCTTCCAGTGAACCTTGTCATATTTGGGTCGAATGGGGGGAGGGCCGATGGCGACGGAGACAACTTCGTCGTTATCAATGTCATCTTCTTCTAGGGGTGTCAGGTGACCCGAAGGCTGGAAATAAGTTTGATTTGAATTGAGCGGTTTCAGTAGGGTTTACGAGGGTAAAAATGAAAGTTTTAATGAAACATGAATATTCTGCTCAACTTTATCGTATTTGTATACGAGTATGTGTAACCAACTGGCCTGTCGCAATGTCATTAAGCTAAGCTAAGATTCTGACTAGCCGACGGAAACAAGGTGCCTAAACTTTAAACCCCAAAAAACAAAAATGGGAAAAAAGGCCAAGTACCCATCCCCTAAATTCGGCCTATAAAAGTAGTGAGATTAATAACAGACCAAGTATTTCAGAACTACAGAATAGTCCATGACTCTAACATGTGTCTTTTGAGAATATCAGTGAACAAATGGCTTTCTTAAAAAGATTCCCTATTATCAACTTGGCAAGTTAATAAAGAAAAATCGAATGTTTCCAGTAATCTTTAACTAGGTGATAGTTATAAATTGTCCAAGTTTAATCAAGTTTTTTTTATTTATTTATCATTAAAACCAACTTGACCTTACAGTTTAAAAAACCACACAAACAAGTTATTGGTCTGTCAAAAACAAAATTAAAATATAATTAAAAAAAAAACAAAATACCACTGTGAACAAAACCTGACAAACTAGGCAAAAATAAAAAAAATGAAAATACAGAAATTATAAATGTCATTAAATCATAATACAATCATCAATAAACAATCAAGAATAAATTATAAAACACTAAATCAAAGGAAACAATTATTAGAAATTATCAATTATTGCATACACACTGATTGAGTTAAATTAGATTAGAAAAAAAAGAAAATAAAAGTTGTGATTATTACAAGCAAAGTTATGTGGAGGGTAAAAACAGCTGAAAATGTTTCATGTAATATACATACTGCGTAGGTTAGGCTGTAACTTGGCCGGGCCAATATAAATATAATATAAATTAATAAATTGAATATTAAAAAAAAATATAGAAATAAATAAAATCATTAAGCCATGAATGGTCTTAAGTAGTGGTCTTATGGCCCAAACTATTGAAGTTTAGCTTGTCTGTCTTTGATAGTATTGATTTTGTTTGAAAATGTTTGTACGTGTCACGATATAAAACAAGAATAAGGCTATGATAAAAATATAAAATAAATAAAAAAGCTATTTATTTCCAGTAAATTTACATTTCTTAGAATCTATGCATGAAGGTTTTACCGATAAAATAATATATATATGTCTTTTTTTATGGCTATGATTTCATAAAACAACTATGCGTGTAACTTCAGTATATTATAAGCACAAAGCGTACCTTTTTCCTGGACTCTCTATCGCGTGGAGTGGTGATGGACCTTCTTTTGGCGTCGGGCTCCGGTAGCATGTGCCTCTTCGTGTGGTAGTGTACCGCCCTGCGCGGGACTCGGTCGATCGCACGAGTGTCCCGTCTTTCTTCTCTGTCGGACCATGCCAACTGGAAAGAGTTATGGTGTTGAGTAGTCTGAGTGGTGATTAGGTAATAACTAGTGGTCGGAGTAGGCAGAGTTATTTTTGGTACTTGCAATAAGGTTTCATAGTATGGACATGGCTAAAAAACCGGGATTCACTAACACTGGGATGTAAAAAAATATACTTGTTAAGGTTGATGTGATTTTTAGTGGTACTCGTGTGTTTATATGCCATAGGTTGACCTTATGACTTATGACCTTAGATAAAACTAGAATCAACCGCATCAAATTAGATCAAGCCTAAACTTACGTGAAACAAATCGCGGTATTTCGTAAGTTAGGTCGTTTAAGTAAAATCGAAATCGATTTTACTTACATATCTTTGTTTTTCATTAAGCAGATAAATTTAAATGATAAATTTTATTTATTTTGTAAGTAGGTTAAACATAACACTTTGACATGTCAATCTTTTTTGGTAAGTTTTAAACTAGATCAGGCCGGTGTTTCCTAGCTGACTATCCTAAGAAGAAACACCGAAACAAACTCAGAGGTCAAAGTCTCATTTAAAGTCCTTACAATCGTACTGGTCAAATAATATGAGAACCATGTAGGTTAATGTCTGAAGTGGTCTTTTGAGGAAAGTACCGCACAGATTTGAGTGGACCTGTCCAGACAGTGCAACCATTTGTCAGTTATCGTGTTTCTCGAACTTAGAATTATAAGGAGCTCAACGATAAAAACTAAAATTCCAGGTTCCCAGTGTCATATCCATATTCATATATACATACATTTGAGGCCTTTGAACCGAAATAACTCTACCTACTCCGACCACAGCCACACAGGTTTATTGAAGGCAAAGCTGCCCATGCTGAGGTCCATCCTTGGATGATGAAGGGTGAATATCCAAGCATATCGTGCCTTGGTAAGCAAGTTATGCCTCTTTGGCCGTATTGGTCTTCGTAAATCTTGGACAGTCGTTACGGGTATTCCCAGGTCCGGAAGACTGACAAACAGCCTTACTTACGGGATATCTCGTTAACTAGATTTATGGAGGTCAAACAGGCAGTCGCTTCACGAAAATTCTAGTATTGAACAGCTACTGATTAGATTGGAAGCCGTCCCCGACATACCTATTAGGAGTTCCTACTAGGTAAATCGGGCATGTTTACGCATGTGTAGGCAAATGATGAGTTATCATCTGCCTAGCCTTTTCCAACTATATTTGGGTCAGCTTCCAGTCAAACCGAATTCAGCTGAATACCAGTATTTTACGTGGAGCGGCTGCCAACTAAATCTCCACAACCCATTAACTGGGGAACACGATAGTTCCTGGCAAGACTGGAGTCAAATTTACTGACTTTTGACAGTCCATAACGACTGTCAAAGATCTACAAATGACAGCCGGAACCAATGGCATAACGTGCTTTCCGAGACACGTAGGAAACTCGGTATGTTAAGATGGTCACCCATCCACAGATCAACCTTGCCAAGTGTTGCTTAACCTTGAAGATCGACGCATGCAGCTGTTATTCGTTAGCCACGAGCAATTGGTTAGATTGGAAGCCGACTCCGACATATTAGAAACTAGAGAAGCTATTTAAAAGATCCCATAGAAAGCCAGTTCTACTAGAATCAGGGGTGGCCAACTTGACTAGACCCACGATCTACCAATTACATACTTCTTAAAATTTTAATTTTAAACAGTATAGTTTAGTATAAAAGTAGGACGTATTTTTATTTTTTTAACCCAACCTATTTATATAGTTGCACAGTCCGTTATACGTATTTATATTTTTGCCGCGATAGACTGGACTAATAGCCGCGATCGACCAATCCGGTTGGCCATCCCTGTTCTAGATCCTTCTGGTCTGAACACTATTCGTTCAGAGTTCTGTTCATCGGTCTGGTTGGTCGGACTGACATGCTGGATCAATCGCTCCGAGCTTAAAAGCTCAACGCACTTCGTCACTGTGCTACAACAGCTGCATTTTTTATTATTGATCACCAGAGATCGGAATAGGTAGACTAAATTTACGTTATGTTCGTGGAAGTAAGTAATATAGAGTTGATAATACCTCCTCTAAAATCCCGGAATCATAAACATGACGATTGTATCCCGGGATTTAAAAAATTGCAAATTACTTATTGCGTTTGAAATAGTTTGAATACACAAACAAAATTATTATAATGAAGAATCTTATGTTTTCAGACCTCTGTACCTACTAAAACTGTTAAATTAAATAGCTTTGTTTTCGCACAATTCTTTCTTCTCTTGATTCATATTTTAATAATCCCGGGTTTTAATTGTCATGATTCCGGAATTATACAGGAGGTATTATCAACTCTATGTTACTTACTTCCACGAACATTAGATAAATATAGTCTGCCTCTTCCGATCTCTGTTGATATCACTTGGTACATAGTAAACTATGATGAGATCGACGTGTGGAGCAGAAGTAATCTATTCTCTTTTGACTTGTGTTTTGGGTTTGTGTGCAATTATTGTCACTTGTTTTGAGCGACAATGGTTCGTGATATTTATAAAGAAATAAGAGAGGAACACTATAGGGAATTGATATTGTGTTTATACAATATTAGTGTTTAAAACAATGATCGATCTTCCATCTTTTGACACTAGATATGTCGTATGTAGATATCAATAAAGTGTATATGTCACCGGAAGATTGCAGACTCCGTAACATTGTAATAAATCTGTATTAGATTATAATTTCTTGATATATTATGAAAAAATCGTTTTGTATACACTAAATCCCATCCAAAGTAAACAGTTTCCAATGTATCCGTGTCTTATTAAGAGAAAATAGTTAACAATATCACGCGATATTTTACGATCTTACGGCGTTTGCAATTTTCCGGTGACAGATATATTTAAATCGATATCAGGAATCAATTATTTGATGTCGCCAAAAAGAAGAAAACATAATTAACGGTTTCTAAACGACAACTTTTAAAAGCAATAACTCCACAAAACTAAAAACATAATTCAAATAAAATAAATCGAATAAACTCACTATAAAAACAGGTAGCACTAAAAACAAAATGGCGGATAAAATCTTTCCGTCCATTTGTACCGGTAACAAATCTTTGACTGCCGACTGAAGACGACGGTACGAGAATAACAACTGTGTTTACAAATAGTATTTTCAGTGACACATGACAATGACGGGTCCATCTAGGTAAACAGTATTGCTATGAAAATTCTTTTGTGAACAATCAGCGCAAGGAAATGCGTATCAGATGGGCTTGAGAGCGATGCAGTGTTGATGTTGTGAGGTTGGGAATGTTTCAATACACCATTATACCTGTAGGCATAATTAGTTTGATTTACTTGTTAAAGCTTTTGTCTGTTTTTGATGGCTAAATGGAGTGTGCTAGCTAACAAGTGTCAGTTAATTTCATTTAAAATTTGGCTCATATTTAGATATAGATATGAGATATGATATAGACAGTTGTGTTGCTGGGGAGTTTGTTGCGCCACTTCTTCCCATTTCTTAGATAATACCATTGCACGTGTAAGAGGGCACACCATTTATGCCTGTAGGCATAATTAGTTTGATTTACTTGTTAATGCTTTTGTCTGTTTTTGATGGCTTAATGGAGTGTGCTAGCTAACAAGTGTCAGTTAATTTCATTTAAAATTTGATATAAATAATTTTTTTGTGTCATGTTTTGTAAACTTACTTTACTACTACTATACTACCATAAAAATCAAGTTTTTAAAACTTAATAGACAGATGTGTTGCTGGGGAGTTTGCAGCGCCACTTCTTCCGTGCTAAAACACTAGGAAGGTGACGGGCGGGAGTTTGGGGGGACTGTCTTTAAGTAGAACTTTAAAGCTCAAAAAGTGCTGGCACTCAGCCTAATTTGAATAAATGACCTTTGATTTTGATTTTGAATATCGTGAGAAAATTGATATGTCTTTGGGCGGATTTTTTTTGTCATTTACCAACCTGCACTGACGTGCTGGACAAGTACGGCTCGCCACTCTTGCAGATGGGAGGCCATGTACCTGAAGGAATACTTACTGAACTGATCAAAATCCGTATCTACTGTGTGTGGTTGTGAAGGCTTTAAGAAGGGATAAGCACAGTGGCATTTTATAAACTATACTGATTGTCAAAGACTACTACTAATACTAGCTTTTGCCCGCGACTTCGTACGCGCATATCCCATTTTTTCCCGTTCCCGTAGGAATTTCCCGTTCTCGTATAGCCTGTAGCCTTCCTCATGAGTGTGGCTATCAAATACAAAATAATAATTTTCCAAATTCGACTGGTAGTTCCGGAGATTAGGGCGTTTAAACAAACAAACGAATTCTTCAGCTTAATTATTAGTATTACTACTGAAACGTCACTTTGATAAAATGTCACTTTGCTAAAGCATCAGAGGTCAATTAAACATTCTTCTTATTCAGAGTTTAAGGGAATCTTTATAAGTGCTTTGTTTTGAATTTTCTACAAGACCAAAATCTTCGCTCTTTTGCTAAGCTCCAACTTATATTAAAGTTACAGCTGTACAAGTACGAAACGTGATTGCACCGCGAATTTTCTACAAAACATCTGTTTAAAATGTAAAACCGTAAAACGTTAATGGAATTTATACGGAACCCATAAAACTTTTAAGTGGGATCGTTTGTATTCCCACCAAATCGTAACAAGGCCAGGTTGGGTGGCCTCTGGCTGTTGATCAATTTACCCCTTTTATGTCTTGGTGATGTAGAAAGCGGGGAGTGTGGGAGGTCAGGGTATGCTGGTCTCATCATATGTTGCCACACGTACGACGAAGTTATACAAGTCGAAAACAGCCTCCTTTTGAGATTTAATTAGATCCCAGGTTTAATTGAAAATATGTTCTGCCATCAAATACGCAAATAAATGGTTTGAACACGCGCAGGTAGCGTTGGACAAAAAGGTTTATGAGGGTATTCATACTTATTTAATATTATTATACATATTGTCGCCTGTTTATTGCATGAATTTAAAGCATGTTAACGGATTGTAATTAATAATTGGATTACTGTTAGTAGATTAACCATAATATTTTGTTCGATATTTTAATCCACTTTAACGTTTTAATATAGTGCTTTACAGATTAATTTGATTTTATTTATTAATTTAAATAATCCTGGCACAAAGTACGTCATTTGTATAGTACATGATCGACGTATTCACTAAAATATTTTTATTATTCAACAACCTTTCAACATTGCAATTTTAATTATGTATGTAACTCGGGCTGGTTTCCGCAACTCCACCACGACTAAGCGCGTTTTTTGCGTGCAGGCAATTTTAATTAAATAGAAAAACTAGTTTTTGACCGCGGCTACGCCGATCGGAAATAATGCAACGGAAACGTACCTACTACCGGGATAAAAAGCCCTATGTTGTAACCAAAGGCAGAGTCTATCCGTGTGCCAAGTTTCTTCTAAATCGGTTTAGAATTTACGGCGAGATTGAACAACGAAATTCCAAATACACAGACTTACAAATAAATTATATTGTTAGTTGAAAGTAAGACTTATTAACCCATCTCTCAATTACAACTTTGAAAAGAGAAATAAAAAAACTAATTAAATGACAAATCATTTGTTTTGCAAACTGTACGTCTACGTTTATCGCGTCACGTAGATAACGTCAGCAAATTCAACATGTACCTAACTTAAGTGAAAACTTACGCGAATGAGTAACTAAGTAAGCACTTACAAGAGTGATATTAATTTCATTAATTCTAATTCTACTTTCACTGAACATTTACGCTTTTCATACAAAGTTTTGAGACATGACTTATCTTATACACGTACTTAATAACTGTGTTGGAGCATTTAAGTGAAGTCTCTTGGTTGATTGTTGATTATTTAATTATATAACAATTGTTTTAGACTATATTATACTTATTTTAAAACTTCTTGCAACGAAACGTTAATAAAGGAGGATTTATTCTTTTTATGGAAATTTTACACACTAATTGACACAGTAGCCATAATAAAGGAATAAAAACTGGTGTGTAATGTTTGATATAAGTATTTTTTATAAAACAAGGAATGACATTATTTTTATTTTTTATAATCATCTATTGTTATAACAACTCATGATATAAATGTCACCGGAAAATTGCAGACTCCGTAAGATTGTAATAAATCTTCATTGATTATAATTTCTCGATATATAATGAAAATATCTTTTTGTATACACTAAATCCCATCAAAATTTAATAGTTTCCAATATATCAGTGTCTTATTAAGAAAAAATAGTTCACAATTTCACGCGATATTTTACAATCTTACGGCGTTTGCAATTTTCCGGTGACAGATATATTAAAATCGATATCAGGAAATAATTATTTGATATCGCCAAAAAGAAGAAAACATAATTCATTGTTTCTAAACGACAACTTTTAAAAGCAACAACTCCACACAACTAAAAACATAATTCAAATAAAATAAATCGAATAAACTCGAATAAATCAAATGTATATGTCACTGGAAAATAACAAACGCCGTATTGTTATTTTCCGGTGACATATACATTCGAGATATAATTTCATTTTATATAAGCTTCAGTGATAACATACACTTTAACTAACGATTTAAAGTTATAATGTTCATATTGTATAAGATTTCTTTGATCTAATGATCATTTTATATAATTTTATTTAATTACGGTCGTGGTCAAGGAAAGTCGACGAAACCTCGCTGCACGAGGCTCCTTATTCTGTTTGCAGGGTTTTAATTCCCTCGCTTTGCCCCCTCACTCTTGTCGGGGTGCCCTAAGTTCCCAAGCTAGCGTCTCGATTTCTTTGTTCAGCGATTAAATCAAATGATAGTTACACAAAATAATAATTAGATCAAAATAACTTTATATTAAATGAAAATTATGTAAAATTTTGTTAGATGAAGTAAACGTTATGACATTTGAGCTTTTGAAAATAGAGCAAATATTGTTATACTAAATGAGCGGCACCCAATAAAAACCCTCGATTAATGTCAATTATAACAAGGTGACATTAAAACTGACAATTCGATCAATTCGAGCCGGAGGAAATGACTTATATTTCTGGGTAAGCCTTCAAGCATTAAGGTCCACCTGCACCATAAATAACTAAATGCATGTAACTCTAATCACATTTTATAAAATCATTCCGTATTTCTTTTGTTCAATCGGTTGATATAAAAATGTAGAACGGTGATATACACATTTGGCGATTAGTGGTGTAACTGGACCTGAGATAAAAAATGGCAGCCATCTTTTTCTTTTTCATAATTCGTATAGCCTATTTCACTTCGATACTTAACACGAATCTAATAATATCGCACTTGCTAAAACCTATCCAGCCATTTTAGCTACAGGACGGGTCAAATTTCACACAGACATACAAATATACATATTCTCAAAAACATTACCCTCCTTTTGGTGCACTCGGGAAAAAAGCTTTGGTACATTTCATCATTACGTAACGTAAACCTTTACTGCAATTTCAACCTCAACAGTGAAACCTGACAAAAGCACGCGACGAAGGAAGTCTTAAACAATAAATGCTGAAGTGCAGCCTGAAATGAAAAGTCTTAGAAATACTCCTTCATTACTTTCCGCATAGCTCGAGAATTTGAGAGCATTCTCGAGAGCGCAAAAACTAAAGCCCGGCTTCAAGTTATACGGGCTAAATAAACAACGGCACTGGAAATGTGCGCTCAGCTGAAACATATTCTGAGGAATGTTTTGAAGTGTGTTACAGTTACATGTTTTTGAGATTGTATGCCTTAAAGCTTTCGTCAAATAGAGGTCGAGGTTATCGTACATTGTTTCCTTAGAAATCGTGGCGTGGGGTCCAAGGATCGATGCTAATGTCGGGCAAAAAGAGTTACCGGGTTTTTCTATTAGGAATTTCTCTGTGAAAGAGTGAGTTTGGAAGTTAGTGGTGTGTTAAGGTGCTTTCCGAGGCATGGGAATGCCTTGGAAAGCACCTTAAGCCGTTGGTCTTGCGCTAGAACTATCTCCAATTGTTTCGGATCGTCGTTTCATTGGACTTTGAGAGTGATGGAAGAGGGAGTGCACCTGTGTTTGCGCACACATTTGTGCACTATAATATGTCCCGCGCCGATGGCTAGTCTCCGTTGAGATTCGCCGCCATGACCGAAAACAGTCAGGAGAACTAATTGTTATTTCAAGTAATTAATTTTTGTTTACCAATATATTCTTCGACTTAGCACGTCGTTTGCAATCTAAATTGAATGGCCCAAAGCGTAACGTTCTGTTGGCGCCATTCAGTTCCTGTTGCGTGCAGACACCAGGTCATGCATACCACAATATCAGGTGTCCCATCGTTTGTAGAACAGCACCACATTTGCACTTCCAATAATAAAATATAATATAATAAATAACATGAAAGTACTAATTGATTAACGAACTCATCATGAGCTGAGCCAAACCTCACCCCTCCGATCGGTGATATTGATCCTCGATCGATGGTATAGTGGATAGTCGACAACGATCGACAGTTTCTACTACATAGCTAATAAGCTACCATAACAATCGACTGACGTCGGTCTATGTCACCGATCGATCCAGTATCGATCGATTGGTGTGGAGGCTTTTGGCAAAACAAAAAACACTTGCATGTACACAAGATGAAAATCAGATTAGTAGTTTACTTTTCACTCAATTCCCTAATAGCGCAGCATTCTATACCTAAGCGGTTGTCAACAGTCAATTATTTGAAAAACGCTATCGCTCATAGAATATCGCTTCTAAATCGTCTTTACCTACAATACATTTTATTCATTCAATGATAAATTTAATATAAATATTTTCTCTCAATATAAATTTTAATATTTTTTAAAATGAATATTTTCCCGGAGTTCACCTTTAGAAATGAAATTCCGAGCTCTGTGCCTTCACCAACGTCCACAGATGAAACGGGACGCCCCAAATAATTCAGATAGTTTAATAATCAATATGGCTGGCGTGAGCCCCTACAGGCAGACAGTTCTGAGAAAATATCGTATCAGCAAGAAAATCAAAGAAGTATGAATAACATACTGAGCTGGCCTTATTTCTACTTGCAGGCTGCTTGGATGCAAGTTGCATTACATTGCGGGGCACCGAGGTATAAAGTGACCAATCACTCGATCGTGCCATGCAACGTGATTAAACTTGATGAGTGACGGAGATAATCAGATTGTGCAGGCTCGAACTTTTTCTACTTCATGTTCCAATTTCCATGTTTACGGTCGAGTACCTGCTAGCAAATATTGCGTAAAGTTTTTTTCATAAATACACGTACTATATTCCATATTTATAATACTTATTGACGTCGTAAGGCCTCTATCTAACCTGAACAAAAGTAAAGAAAGAAAAAGAGTTTATTTGCGCCAAGCAAGTATAGACGAGCAGTAATAAAGACTAATTTTCCTACATCTAAATTCGTCATCATCTGCTTAGCCTTTTCCCAACTATATTGGGGTCGGCTTGCCAAACCAGATTCAGCTGAATACCAGTATTCTAAATAGTAGTGCATCTAAATTTGTACGAAACATTAATCCCAACCAATGAAAGCCAGAATCAACAGTGGCGAACACCAGAGGGAGCGCCAAGGCAACAAAGCTCAACGAGATCTGGGAACACAACTCCACTGACTTGCTTGGAGAGCTTGGAGGCTTGAAGGCTTGCCGGCAAAGAGATTATAATAACAAGGAAATATTAGCGAAACAGAACATTTTTTTTTTGCTAGATAAGCTTCGCAGACATCACAAACTTAACCTACTGTAACTCCTCCACTACGTGCCAACCTCAGCCGTTTCAAACATGTTAGGCTGTGATACAGCGTATCAATATTACATGTCTAGACCTCAAGCAGGCTATGTGATATGTTTGATTGAACAGGTCATGTTTTGCGCAGCCATTGTTTAAAATTGATTTAGGTTTACAGTTTCTCAGTATTCGGTGTTAGTCATGTTTGAGGATTTACATCACCTTAGGTATACCTATTGTTAAAAATAAAAAACGATATAATCAGAAACTGTAGCGGCATCAATGCCGTCACATGAAAAACTAAGAAGCGAAATTTGTAAGGCAACAAAAAGAACCGCAGCGCCATCTACGACGAACTAACAACGAAATCCTGCATCGCGCAAGAAAAGTTCTCCGTGCAATTTGAACATATCATACAAAAGTCCGAATATCAACTATCGGGCAGTTGCCCACCAGACACAACAACCGTCTGGTAGGAGGATCCTCCCATTTTTAGTGGAGGTGTGCGGGACTTTACTCTCTGTAAAGCATACCTCTATAAAACAATAGCTATTATTTGACAATTTGTTTTCTTTCAAGTATAAGTAATTCTATTATTTTTTTAAATATTAGTACATATCAAGCGGCCATCTAACCATAAAACCGTGCAATTAAAAAAAATCCGGCATGCTACTGAAAAATTCTTGACTGATAATCGACATACACATTGCACAACTTGGAAGTCAAACAAAGGACCACAAGCACCACATTCACCTACCAGGGTTGCGGAATTTGTTCGAAAGAGTCACCGCGGCCCTGGAACGCAAAGGGCTTTAGAAGGAACACGGATGGGTTTTATTCAGTAAGAGTCTGACACGCCCTTCCACTCCACCCAGAGCGGAAGAAGTCATTTGATGAATTCCCATCCTTAAAAAAAAAAAAAAAAGGGTTGCGTAATTTGTTCGAAAGAGTCACCGCGGCCCTGGAACCCAAAGGGCTTTAGAAGGAACACGGATGGGTTTTATTCAGTTAGAGTCTGACACGCCCTTCCGCTCCACCCAGAGCGGAAGAAGTCATTTGATGATTTCCCATCCCTAAAAAAAAAGCACCACCTTCACAGATGCAATCACAAGACCAACGGGGTAGACACCTAAAACTCAATTTTCTCACAATGATGGTACCTAAACGCCTCCATGTCCACCTATCAAATAGATAAATGTCCGCAGAGAAATTAATAAGCAATGCCTTTTCTAACTCAATCTATTTGACTTACCCCCACAGGTACATGTACAGTCAACAAAGCTATTTGGTATACAGGCAAAAATATTAATTTTGTCACTGCACTGTCAATATTTATATCTTATGTGTGCATTATTACTTTTTAAGCTTACGACATATGTACTTACGAGTGTGGTTTACAGTAATTGTTTGATTAGCACACTCACAACATTGTTTAAAAGAAGTTGAAAGTTGAGTTGGCCTGCATACCAAATAACTTTGTTGACTGTACATTAAATCTCGATCACATCGTATTCATGACTGACCCAAAAGCCTACATGAAAGACCAGGGCCAGTTGACCCGCTTCTCCCTTTTAGCTGTTTAGGGTTGAGGGGAGAAAGGGGAGAGGTGGAACTTTGTGAGAGGTCTTGGCTGAGTGGTGCATTTAGTCTGTGGCAGTGAGGTTAGATATTGTGTTCAGTTTTTTATAACCGACTGCAAAGAGGGGTTATTTTTTTTTTTTAGTAATGCATTTGAAAGTGATTGTTACAGAATCAGAATCAGAATCAGACTTTTTATTGCTAATGTAGGTACAGTATAAGATTTAAAACATAGTTTGGGTATGAGATCAGCTACATTTTGCCTTACGGCGTGCAATCCATTGGATTAAATACAAATAAAAATACTACAATAATGTCAACAATAGAAATACAATAATAATTAATAATGAGATAAAAAATAAATGTCAAAAGTCACTAAGCTAATAAAGTCACAATGGTAGTATAAAGTAGTCATTTTCATAGAGTCAAATCATTTAAAAAGTCTTTTACAGAGTAATAACATTTTTCTACAAGTAGTGCACGTAACTTAGCTTTAAAGATGTGATGAGAATATTCCTTAAAACTATGGGGTATTCTATTATATATAACCGGTCCCATTGCTATAATATTCTTCTTTAGCAGAGCAGTTTTATAATTACCGGTGTGTAACAAGTATTTGTATTGGGATCGCAAAGGGTCAGTGCGTGTTCTTACATCAGCGAGTGTTGGAAATAAGTTTATATTAGTTTTTACAAAATTGAGTTCCATATAAGTCTTTCAATTTATAAAAAAAAATACTATATAAACACATTCAAACGCAGGTTAAGGCAATACATCACAAAATTTGAAATAACATAAAACATAACATGCTAATATAATGTCTCCAACACCCTAGAGGTAACATCAATATATCATCCAAATAAACGGAATTGCGTATTTTGCTTTCCTGTGACTTTACAGTGGTGTTGTTAGGTGTGGGGTACTAAAATATAAAATACTAGCGGACGTCACGCGGTTTCACCCGCGTAGTTCCCGTTCCCGTGGGAGTACGGGGATAAAATATAGCAAATAACAAAAACACTACAAAGTATAAAATAACTTTAATTTCGGAAGTCGGTGTTAGAAATGAAGAAACAACCAAAAACACCGACTTCCGAAATTAAAGTTATTTTATACTTTTCAGTGTCTTTGTCACTTGGAAGTCTGTTGTATTTTATTGGTACTATACGAGTATTTACTCAGTGTCTCAGTCGCAGTTTTATTGAGTA
The DNA here is from genome assembly GCA_905163435.1 of Mamestra brassicae. Classification (NCBI taxonomy): domain Eukaryota; kingdom Metazoa; phylum Arthropoda; class Insecta; order Lepidoptera; family Noctuidae; genus Mamestra; species Mamestra brassicae. Next base: position 17,274,280 of record LR990997.1, on the reverse strand, counting down.
GTAAACTGCGAGTATTTATTTATACTGTGTTACTGATTCACACCTTGACAATGTGCTGGAGACTATTTACAAAAGACAACACGAAATGCTTTTGGGTGTATGTTTATTTGTGTATTTTTTTGCTTACATTCCACCTGATTCTCCGAGTTAACTCCTTAGAACTTAAAATGTATACTTATTCATTCATTTTCACAAAAAAAAAATCTTGTCCGAAGTGTATCCACACATCGCTCTCCTACATCAAGAGCAGAACTGGTCATGAATAAGAGAGCCGTCAGTGATTGTGCTTCAAGATTAACGCGATGCCCGACGGATTCGTCTGGCCTGGCTTTTTATACGATTCACTTTACGATGTGTGATAGATATTTTTGATATATTGGTTGTGTGTTTGCTTGTCAGTTTTTTTATTGATAGTCTCGCTTTGGAACATTATCTCACCTGAGTGTAAGCGATGATCTGATGCCTAAAAGTAACAGGGAAATCCAAGCCTTAGCTGTACGCAGAATGAAAGGGTTCCCAAAACATTTTGTGCGTATTATAGGGATGTATTTCATGTACCGGTGGCGTATTGCTGTACGTTTTGTAGCCTGATGTTGGAACGGGAGTTTGTCAGGAGGGGCTACTGGAATGGTGCAGATCCTCTAGACTTTGTCAGGCCATGAATCAGAGAGCCGTCATTGATTGCGCTGCAAGATTGACGGGAGGACGAGACAGCAGCACACCTGCTACTAAGCTACCCGGTAGTCGCTGATTACAGAGCTAAGTACTTCGGTAACCCAGGTACCCCTTGTGAGATAGTTAGTAACACCAAGGCGTTGCTGGCCTTCCTTGGGGAGCTGGGGTGGATCGAACGACACATTTGTCCCACCTGCACGCAAAATACGCGCTTAGTCGTGGAGTTGCGGAAACCAGCCCGAGTTACATACATACATACATATTATCTGTTGAATAATATAATTTATCCTCTCTTCTCAGCAAAAATGAAAAGCAAAATAAAATTTTAAAACATTCCCATCAGTGTAAACAAATCCTAGAACGGTGCATTCATTGTTTGCTAGAACAATATAGCTATTCGAAGAATAGATTCTTTTGATATGAGCTCGTTCTGCCAGCGTGCTGAAGTATAAATTAGACGAACAGGGCAACACTTTTGGAGCATGGTATGGAATTATGCTTGCAGCTTTAGCCCGCGAATTTGTACGCGTATATTCCGTTTTCCCCGTTCTCATAGGAATTTTGGGAAATCCTCTCTGCTCCCTTACACTCTCCAAGGAAGGTTCCTTAAAATTTTCAGCTTTCCACAACCTTTTTTTTTTTTTTAAGGATGGGAAATCATCAAATGACTTCTTCCGCTCTGGGCGGAGCGGAAAGGCGTGTTCCCATCCGTGTTCCTTCTAAAGCCCTTTGCGTTCCAGGGCCGCGGTGACTCTTTCGAACAAATTCCGCAACCCTGGCAGGCTCTGGCCCTAGCGGGCCCCGTCTTTTATGCTGATATCTCTTTGATACGCGCGTGAAACACAACGCGCCATCGACCCGGGCCTGGTGGTGATCGGACGGCGAGCCACCCAATGCTCGCCGTCCGCAGGCCCGCGCCTACGGTGGCCGGGGATCGCCCTGCGACTCCCGACGCCCGGGGCGACTTCTCCTGTAGCGGCGGTTGGGGCGAAGGCCTTGCCTGTCCCTCGCGCGGCCCGCCTCGTCCTTGGCTAGCATTACTGCTTCGCAAGCCTCCTCGCTCCGGTCAATGGATTCAACCAGGGCCGGACGCGAGAGGTTGCCGCCGCCGATCGCCTCGACGAGGACACGGCGTTGCTCGGCTTTCCACCACCTGTAGTTTCGGCTGTGCGTTGTCTGTCAATTACTCAGTCACTCAGTAACGGAAGAATTTTATATATTAGAATTTGTGCCGCAACAAACACACATCAATACCGCATTGATCATAATAATTTAATTAAAATATCCGTTGAGAACACTAGTTAGAGATAACAATAAACAGTCTGATTTATAAAAACTCGCTGACTCTTAAATCTGCTAATCAGTGCTTAACCTAATCACTGCGAGTTTTCTTTTCCGCAAACAATTTGAATTCAGTATTTGCTCGTAAACTTATCATATCTTTTCTTCGAATTTTGAATAAGGTCCATAATGTTTGGTAGCGGAAGTGCTTTCCAAGATGAACTCATTTCTATTATGAAGAACTGTTTAAAAAAAGCATCCTCTACTTAATTTCCCAATCCCCAAACTGAAAAGCAGAAATAAAATACAAAGAAATTATAGACGTATGCGGTAGAGTAGAGAGGTAGAGAGTAAAGTCTCGCATACCTCCACTGAAAATTGTGTGGATCCCCCTTTTTTTTTCGTCGTAGATGGCGTTGCGGTTCTTTTTGTTGCCGTACAAATTTCGCTTCTTACTTTTACATGTGGTGGCATTGATGCCGCTACAAAGTATATGATTTTGTTTGATTAAACTTTCAAAACACGATTTCGTCTGTGCTTATAGAGGTGTCATTGCTGGTGCCACTAGCGCTCTATTGTTATATTTATACTTAAAGTGAAAACTTACTGTATCCTAAAGTATCTGAAATATTCAAAGTGCTTGTCTCTCGCCCCGTTATCTACTGATGGCATTCTGTAGATCTCACAAAAGCGAGTAATTCTGGAAAATTGCACCTCTACCGTATATCAATTGAATATGCAACGAAAAGTAGTGTTGCAGAATTTTAAAATGGAGGAAAATTACTTTACTCTTGTTATTTTGGGTAATTTATTCTCGAAAGATGTGTGTTGCATTTTGAAATACCTTTTGGGCTAGTATAATTTTTGCTCAAGTGGTTTTTTTTTGCTTTTATAGCATAAAAAAACTTGAGCAAAATTAGCCCCCATTTTCATTCTGGTTTCTTGCCTCAAATATTGAAGCAAAAGATGACTGGCATTGTATTTAAACTGCAACTTTAACATTTATTACTGTTGTTCAAAGTAATTATGGCATGCCACAGGTAAAGGCAGTTTAATCGAGCAGGATTCAAAAATTCTAAGTAAAGGTTCTGTTTTAGGGCTCTAGAATGTAAAAGTATCATCATCATCATATCAGCCTTAAGACGTCCACTGCTGGACATAGGCCTCCCCCAAAGAAAGGGTTTTGCCATAATCAAATTTTGTTTTATGTGGTCAACTTGTCTGTCAGTGCCGGACATCATGCCACGGACAACTGTGGAACTGTGTTCTGTTTTGTCTGTGGTATGACCAGAGACTCGCGGTAGGTTATGTCTGCTACAGACATAGTTTGTCAGTGTAACCCTTTAGTTTTTAATTAGTGGTTATTTTTTTTTAATGTTGTGTTTTTGTGCGTCATTTCTGGCGGAATAAACGTGTTCTCTTTATTTTCTTCTAATCGCCACGCTTGGCAGGCGGGTTGGCGATGGCAGTGTAGCTGTTGCACAGAGAATGCTGCTGCCCATTCTCCGGCGAGTCTCTTAGTCGCCTCTTACGACACCCTCGAGAAGTTATGGGATGGTGCTATTGTTTTACGTCCGACACCATACAGAACAATGTAAGATATGTATCCTACGAAGGTGTATCAGTGTCTTTATTAATCTCATTGATTTTAGTCGTATAGTTTTAAAACGTATCTACTCTACAAGGACAGAAATATCGTAAAGCTTTCACTATGCGGCCAAACCTGGATCGCAAAAAAGTAATGTGCCTTATTTATGTTTCCAGTATAAAATGTACTGTCTCGATCTTTTTTTTATTTGAGATGAGTTTCCTCTTGACTCTAGTCTAGGTCATAGATGACAGAGACAAAGTCGACGATGGAGCGAGCTTACCCAGAAGAAGCCTGTTTATTCGGAAACACAGACGTAGTACGAGAGTTCCACTCCTTTGCTGTGCGTATTATAAAAGACGTTTGGAAACGTTAAGTGCAAATTGGTGAAATAGCAACAAGGAATCGCTGATTTTTCGCGATTCTAGGTGGTCAAGTTTTGCGTGATTTCTGTTACACCTTATGCTGGCACAGTACTTGGCGTATTAACTGTTCAAATATTCGCGTCACTTGTGCAATATCAAATTAACCTTATTTGGAATGGCATAAGGTATGTTGTGTATTGACTTATCAAACATGGTTACCAACGTACAAAAGTCAAAATCCCGACATAATTCATCCTGACACACACAACAGTCGGAGGGTACAGTACAGGCAACTTCAAAATTCTTAAGCACAAAGTTTCTTTAGTTTTCATTTTGTTCGCGAATGTATTTGGGAACAATTTTGATGGGAGTGTAGACGTATTGTTGAAAGCATTGCTACAGATGTTGAATGTGTTTGTTGAAAGTACAGTCGAGGAGAAAAGGGAGAATGAACGGAATAGAAAGATTAATGTGAAAGTTAGTACTTGTTTGTCTCTTGGGGCTAAATATTTACCAGTAAAGTGTTTCGTTAAAATTGTTGTTTTTGATTATACTGCAGTAAATTTCATCTCCTACGAAAATTACCAGCAGTGTATGACATCATACAATAGTATTTTTAATTATTCTTAATTAAACAAAATAAATATTTTATCTTTTAATTGCTGAACCGATTTTGATGAATTTTGGCGCAGTGATAAATGGGACCCTGGAGACGGGTTATAGGATATTTTGTTACCAAAAATCTATATTAATGCGGGCGAAGCCACGGACAAAAGCTAGTTTTCAATAAAATCAACCTCAAAAAGTGCTCTAAATATAAGGGCAATGTTTCGTTACATCAGTACCGCAAAATAAATACAAAAAATATGGACAGATAAGTTGTTATCCTCACCTCGAAAAACCAAAAAGTATCTTTTGGAGATGCTGGGATTTGAACCCAGGACTTTCAGCATGCGAAGCAGACACTCTACCACTGAGTTACATCCCCGTTGGTATAATGTTTGAAATGATGTAGTGGTTTCGACAGTGACTTCTCAAAATAAGTTGCTACTTCTCAATGTGAGAAGAGTCCTTTTCCATACTGTTTAAATATATGTATATTACTGTGCAAAGTCTATGTTTAGACTTAGTAAATAAATGTTGTCTATTCTATTCTAATAAATCATTTTTATTCACTTAGTTTCTCCTTTCCACTTGCTTAAACTGGGGTTCTATACAATAGTTAACTAATTACTTATATTAATATTACAGTTTTATAAAACCAATACTAACCGTTTCAGAACAAAAACTACTAAATTTCTTACATTTATTGTATATTTCAGTCATTTCTTAAACACTAAATTTAATCCCCACACAAAAAGGTGGTAATAACACTGGGGTACTAACTTACCCCAGCTTAGTTCACACAAGAAGACACATTGTATGTCCAAGAGTATAATACTGCAACCTCTTAAATAAAATAAACAATAAAACAAAAGGGGGTTAGAGCTCAAAAGTGGTGTAATATCGCTCGTCGCCGCAGTTATACTGGGGTACAACGGAACCCCGGCTTAGTTTACTGCTTGTATAAATCACTTGAATTGTTGAATGTGCGTGAAAAGCCGCGAACTTTTGTTGTTTGGTATCGGGTGTGGACGGAAGAGTTTTAATCAGGTCTAAGATGTTGGGTTTTCTATGGAATTTGGGTTGAAATGTGTTTGAAAATTCAGAGGTTTTTTTTTGTGGCCGTTTGGAGCTTGAAAGAAAGAAACAAAAGAAAGAATACAATTTATTTAGCACAGATTTATTTAGCAAAAATAACAAGCATAAGGTAGTTATGCCAAAAACTAAGTGTGTGTCTCACGGCTGCACTAAAAAGGTCCATTTCAGCGATATGCCAGACAGACCGATGCTGTCTGACGCTGGTTTTATAATGAACCTTTCAAAGGACGAGAGGCGGTTCATTTGAATCAAGGCAATCAATCAATTTTTTTTGTCATATTTAATCGTTATTGTTTCTCTTTTTCAAACGCGTAGTTTCTATTACGTATTAACGCAGCCAAATAGCTTCATCAGCCGTTTAATTGGTTGCCTAGCCTATTCATCTCACTGTGCCGATTTTTCAGCGACCTAATCTTTGGTTCAATATCAATTAATAACTTGCCCTTGTCACTTATGTCACTGATTAAACGGTGAAGTTAATGAAAAGGCTAGGCTTTTAATGAAACGGCTGATTAAACTAGTTGGCTGCGACATGTACTTTCACACACAGAAGATATTGATAAGTGACGAGCAAAAGTCTAAGATTTAATTAGACGTAAGTCAAACATATAAAATATTACACAGTTATAAAAGCGAGAATAAGAGCGGAACAGGTCTAAAGTCCCACAATCTTCAATGAAAAAGGAAGTTACTCTGAAACTAGAACTATGATAGCACGATATAGGATTTGTGTGACAATACTAGGTAAAAATTTTTAGGGTTCCGTACCTGAAGGCTAACCAACGGAACCCTATTACTAAGCGTTTGCTGTCCGTCCATCAATCCATCTGTCCGTCAGCGGGCTGTATCTGTACATGAAAAAGAATAACACCATCCACTTCCCATGGGTGTCGTAAGAGGCGACTAAGGGACTCACCAGAGAATGGGCAGCAGCATTCTCTGTGCATTGCAACAGCTTCACTGCGATCGCAAACGCGGCGATTATGGCAAACCCTCCGTTTTGGGGGAGGCCTATGTCCAGCAGTGGACGCTTTTCGGCTGATGATGATGATGATGATACGTCATATAACCAGCCAGTACGTAAGTTTTAAAACTATTTTCATTGAACTTGGACCACACCCCCGCATTGCAATGCAACCCGCGGCCAATCCCATTTGTTAAATTTGCGCTGAACTATTCGGACGGCATTTTCGCGTTGCTATGTTTCAGTTACACATAGATCATGTGTCTTACTTGTAATAACGCTAACAACAGCAGTAATGGTTCACAAATATTTATAGTTTGTCGGCCATTTGTTAAAATTCAAGTGGCGCTTTTATCTGATGTAATAAACTGGCTTTTGTTGCAGAGGAAATGTATTTGTCGGCTTTATTCTGTTTAATGTTTTATAAGATGACCTAGATTTTGTGTTTAAATTATACTGGTGTTTCTTGAGGAATAGGTAGAGTGGATTAGAATATTCTGTATTGTACAGCATTTGCTACACAACTGTTTAACAAGAAATATCAACTTGTAGGGTACAAAAGCTCTTATCGCTGACAGAGAAATCTATTTGACTACCTCTGCCTGAACTGAAGTGGCAGTCGGCCGGGCATATACTTGCAAAACAGATGGTTGATGGGATCGAAAAGATCTGGAGTGGCTATCGAGTACCGGAAGACGTAGCGTTGGCGCGGCCTTCCACAAGGTGGACCGATGACCTGGTGAGGGTCGCGGGTAGCCGATGGATGCGAGAGGCACAGGACCGGTTATTGTGGCGATACTTGGGGGAGGCCTATGTCCAGCAGTGGACGTCTTTCGGCTGAAAGAACATGAAATTAAAGGGGGTTCAAAAACTTATTCTAAGTACATCTTCTTCTTGTTTTCAAGTCGATTATCAACCAGTAGGCTTGGTTATTATTGTTATTAGGTGCTCAAAGGCGAGGTGTATGCTCAATTGGGGCAGTCCAGTATGCTGGTCGTATTCTGGACAGGACCGCACTCACACTGCTTATTAGATGGGTCTATAAAACCCCGTTTTTAGGATTCTATTTGAGGAATAATTAAGTATTTATAAAAATATCTAGGTAAGTGAAGATTCATGTTATGTAATAATAATAATTGTAAAGACAACGTTCTGTCAAAAAAATCTAACTTATAATGACATAAACACGTTTCAGTGCATAAGATGTCTAATATTACAACAGTCAGATAACTTTTACTTGGAGAATAAATACGGCTGTTTGATATCTATGTGGTATTTTCTTTACAAAATCTATCAAAACGCTCATTTCATTCCTCTGATAAAAATCTGACTGTTTATAATTCAGCTCCAAAATAATAAGAAGTACAAATAAAAACAAAAAAAAAAAAAAAAAAAGCGCTACGCTGCTGGACATATGCCTCTCCAATCGCAAGCAAATCTTTTCGATTCTTGTCAACTCTCATATAACTGCTAACAGTCACCCTTGTTTCTCAAAGGCCGCAGTCCCACTAGCCTGAGGGTATTTCACCTTACGTGATTTGGAGCCTCCTTTCTAGAATACTTCGGCTACCCTTATGGTCATCGATTCTATAACATGCCCAGCCCATTGCAACTTTGGCAGACAAGTGATGATAAAGAGAACACAGTAATCAATTATTAGAATGTAATCTTATACAACTTGTTAACAAATTGAGTTAGCTCTGAAGTCACCAAGTATTTGTGGTGCATGCGATGACAATTTTAATTGTACGGTATTATTGTTTTGACCTTAGTTAAATTTAAATTGTGTTTAGTTATTCAAATCGAATATTATTCTGATTTTGATTGATAGATCTTAAAATAAATAATTGAATTTTGTCCATTTTAACCGTATCCGAATATATTGATCGTATTTTGACACTTTTTAAATTTTCTTGTATCCAAATATCATGATTTATTGATTGTATTTTGACATTTTAACTGGATTTGACCATATAGATTGTATTTAGTGTTATTTATTTATATTTTCTATGCCTACTTGGGCAGAATGTATGGCTCAATTGTAACATTCCACCTTATTGTTATTTTCTACATTCTGGCAAATAAAGAATTTGATTTTGATTTTGCGCCCTGACTACCACACATCTTCAGAATGCTTATTCTGTGAATTATATCGACAGCTTTGGTCGAAATTATCCCTCTTGATTAACCATGATTCCCCCCTCCCCCTATTTGAACCTCACGTGATTATAGGACGAGCCCTTAGATAATGAGGCGCAGTATTACGTGTTGGCACAGATAATATAATACTAGCGTAGTGTGGGTATTACAGCACTATGTTTAATTCAGGGGACGAACAGAACGTTGGTAATTATTAAGTTCATTAGAAGTTATTAGATTAGATTAGTAATACGTGGAGTCGGGGACGAACATCTTAATATTCTTATGTCACTGTGTTCGAACGTGTCTGGTAGATTGTATTGCGAATTTCAGCTAGGATTATATTTTTCTTGTGCCATATGTACTATATAATTATATTTTCGGTCTTCGGTAGTAAAAGCTGCTACAGACAGGATCGATGCGACAGTGCGACCATGATCCGATTATCTGTTTTGTAGTTCTAGGAATCTGTGGAACCCACCAGGCCCGGGTCGATGGTGCGTCGTATTCCACGCGCGCCTCAAAGAGATGTCAGCATAGGAGATGGGGCCCGCTAGGGCCGCAGCCGTGGAAATCAGCTTTAGAAGGAACACGGATGGGTTTTAGAAAAAAAAAAGGTATCTGTGGAACAATTTGCTTCGGTAAATGTAACAGGTACTAGGTGATCAAACAACGATGCTTTGTCGCTTCTCACTTATTATATAGATCTACAGATTTAATAGTTTACTTGATAGAAACTGCATTTATAGAGGTATACGGTACAGGGTGTAAAGTAACGCAAACCTCCATTGAAAAGGGAGGATCCTCCGACCAGACGGGTATTGTGTCTGGTGGGTAATTTCTCAATGGTCGATATTTAGGCTGATTTTTTTATTTGTTTTTTTATTTCATATGGGCTTGCTCTTGACTCTAGTCTAGGTCATAGATGACAGAGATAAAGTCGACGATAGAGCGAGCTTACCCAAAAGAAGCCTGTTCACTCTAAATTGCTCTAAGACGTCACGTCTTTAATTCGTATGTGGCGACATAGATGCCACTACCCATCAACCAGGGCAGGGTAACTATCACAAGGGACAAAACTCAAAACTTTTATCTACCTGTAATTTTACACAAGTAAAATGGCTTTCAGGTCACAAAAGAGTTGAATAAGACAAATAAATACGTGTTTCGCACTTCAAGTACCTAGTAAAACGTCCGGTAGCCCACCGGGAATGGCCCGTAGCTCGTACATGTAACGTCTCATTGGTAGTAAACCCATGCTCTTTTATAGCTATGCACTTTTGAGGACTTATTCCGGATAAATGATTTTATAATAAATCTTCATTGGAGATCATGCAACGTCCATTTTATTCACACACACACACACATATTGTTTTAATAATAATTATAAAGAAACATAATAATTCAATACATTAAAAAAAATGTCAATAACTTAAAATTAAAATAATAATAATTCATAAGAGAGAACTTATCAATCACTGTGATGATCTTTACCATGGTATGCTCAAATTATCACAGATTATAAAATAATGCAGTGTTTCGCTTTGCATTAAGGGCAAATTTTACCTAATGATGAATCTTGCAGTAACCTCCCGGCTTTTATTTCCTTTATTTCTATCACAATAGCTATTCTCTCAGCGGCCGCGGCCATTTTCGCGAAATAGCTCATCTGTCACATGCCATCTGGGTGACGTCATGCGATAAAAGCGCGCGTGATTAAAATGCCGATATCTCTAATCTTTTGTATGGGAGTCATATGAAACTTATGTTGTTGGAATCTTTATAAAATAAGTTATCACATTTAAATGAATTAGTCCAGTTTTGCCTTGTAATATATTGTTAATTCTACTTTGAAATCAGTGTGAGCGAAATTTTCCCCAGTTCATTGTACAGAAGAAGATAGAAATAAAAAAATGAACCATTCTTATTTTTAATTTTTTTTAATTTATATCATACCCTATTTCACATTAATCAATTAAAAGAACTCATATTTTTTTTCATATCACAACCTTTTAATTTTAAAACATTTTCAGCCAACCAGAATAGTTCTCCAAATGAATGGTTAAGCTCGCATCGATGTATTTACGAGTGAAGTGACACAGCCGGAACATGGACGTAAACGGGCCGGTTTTTCGGCGTCACCAGACACCGGACCCCGGACGCCTTGCAGATATAGCGCCAATGGAATTTTTAATCGAAATCCCGAAATTCATGGCTCGTTTTAGAGCCTATTTTTATTTTTTTATTTCGTATTTTAATGGAGGCGCCGTTCATTGAAACGGGGATGGAGTTGTACTTCTTTAAAAGAAGGTAGCAGAGCATACAGAGTTTTATAAGTAAGGTTTATACGTTCTTTAGGTACTTTTTATCAAAATGAGAAGACTGTCGTCTGTTACAACTCAGTGCCAATCAATATAAACACCTAAATGTGTTTTGTTTTAATAAAAAGGCGACTTTTATTTTTTTTAAATCTCGTCTAGGATTATCTGCGAACGGAAAGTTGAAAAGGGAGATGTAGATATCGCAGCCAACTAGCTTAATCAGCCGTTTAATTAAAAGTCTAGCCTTTTAATCAGTGACATTAGTGATATGGGCAAGTCATTAACTAACTCAACTATACCCTGAGAGCTGTGGCGGAGAGCTGTACTCCAAATATTATGACTTTTGTACGGAGGTTGATTAGGTAGGAACCATATATTCCTGCCTGGTCGTCCTTTGTTTTTAAAAATATGTACTTTTTGTTTTGTATGTTACTAACACTAGAATATAAGGTGTTTGTAATACTAAGAAAATATGGATCACTGTTGTCCTAAATAAATGGATTTAATTTTAATTTTATTTAATTAAACGATATTCAAAATAAAAAAATCAATTTCAAAAAACAAAATCAAAAGTCATTTATTCAAATTAGGCTGAGTGCCAGCACTTTTTGAACGTCAAAGTTCTACATAAAGACAGTCCCCCAAAACGCCCGCCCGTCACCACTTCCTAGTGTTTTAGCTGGGAAGAAGAAGTGGCGCAACAAACTCCCCAGCAAGCATTCAACCAAAGATGTCACTTAGATCGCTGAAAAATCGGCACAATTAAATGAAAAGGCTAGGTAACCAATAACGGCTGATGTAGCTATTTGGCGGCGATATAGACACCGTGTGCTAAGTTGAAAAAATACCTTTGATCATGCTTATTTTTTCACGAATTATATACTCACTTTAACATTTTATAAATTTAGGCATACTCCCAGTACCAGGTCTTTATGTACTGGTACTTTTAAGTAATTTGGCCAAAAACATACAATATTTCGAGACAGTAGAAGAACGACAGATAACGGAAGGCACCCTTAGACTGGACTTGAAGACCAAAAATGTTGCTAACCAGAACCCAAGAATTGTTAAACACAGTCCACGATATCAGTCCGTAAAATTATTCAACATTGCCTTTAGAAATAAAAAGTGTTGTCTACAATAGCGCTTTCAAAATAAAACTAAAAGAATTATATGCTGTAGAAGAACTGTAATTTTATTGTTTTTGTTTTAAATTTTAAGGAGTTGACCATATTGTTTTATGTAATTGTCGAAATACTATAAAAAAAAAGGTAAAATTATTTCTAATTGTTGATTTTAATTTGTAAAATTTAAATGTTATTATTATATTGTAAATACTTTATTGTGTATTTTTATGAGTAAATTCAGATACAAAATTACTTGTTTATGAATAAAAATGACTATGACTATGACTTATTTTTAAGAGAACATAAAAATAAAATCATCTCTGCAACACTGAAAACGTATTCCAAAACTACTATTCAACTAACATAATGATTTCGCCAGCACAGTCCCAGCATCCGTCTTCAAAAAACCTCATTCAGATTTTTCGTTTTCACTAGAAAAAGCGGTGAATGGAGGACCGTGTGATTTATGCTAGGGAAGGAAAACGTATAAGTTTGCAAGTTCTAAGAGGTTATTGAGAAGAAAAACTAACGAGTTTTATACTAAAGGGATGGCATTGCCAAGGAAATATTATATTTCCTTGTATTATATTACCCTAATATTATTATATATATATTATATATATTATTGTCCTAATATTATATTACCCTTCTTCTGGGTAAGCTCGCTCCATCGTCGACTTTATCTATGTCATTTATGACCTAGACTAGAGTCAAGAGCAAAACCATATTAAAAAAAGAAAAAAAAAATATATTTATACATTATTTGATTTTTACCGCGGTTTCGTTCTCTTTGGCTATACCACAGCGACTGAACATTTTTCAGAGTTATAAAATAGTATATAATGTGTAACAGAATAAACGCATACCTCTTAAGGGGTCATTGTACTCTTCATTGTGAACAACTTTTACCATGGGACCAACATTACAATCGCGACAAAAATACTCCCCGTACATTTCTGTGCTAATTTTTTTTTCGCGATTTCGGTATTGGTCCCACGGTAAAAGTTGTTCATAATGATGTATAGTATAATGACCCCTTAAAAGGCTGACCCCTTAAGAGTTATTGCGTTTATTCTGTTACACGTTGTATAACACTAAGATCATTATTTTATTATTTTTGATCTGATTAAAAAGAAAATACGTTTGTTTCATAAATAATGTAAATGTGGCTGAGCTTTGATTTATCATACAAACTATTGTGCGTAACCCATTTTTGCAAAATCAAATTGAATTCCATTCTATTCTATTTTAAGCTATCGTGTCGCTATTGCCTCCTACAAACAAACAGTAAACTAGACCCCTTTATAATATTAGATATATTTTATTTTTGTCACTTAGTAAAATAGTCAATCAAAACCAGTGACACTACTTATTACTAATTTAAGTCTCCAAAATAAGTAAACCCTAAGAGCTCGGGGCTAGATAGCACTCCCGATAGAGCACCAAGCAAAAGTATTGATTGGTGCTCTAATGGGAATAGTTTTGATGCTCTAAACATTGATGCTCTTAAAATCGGTGCTCTAACGTGAATACTCCATAATAACAGCCGCATGATTCTGTCTTCGATGTTACGCAACGCGCGCCGAGGTCGATCATTGGATGGGTGTCCATCCATAACATACCAAGGTTCCTGCTTGCCTCGGAAAGCACACGTTAAGCTGTTGATTTCGACTATCAATTGTACATATTTGGCAGTCGTTACTGATACACAGAAGACAGAAAATCTGGCACCAGTCTTGTCGGGGTATCGTGTGACAGGGCTGTGGAGATCAGTTAGGTCAAACTCTCCTTGTAAAATACTGGTACTCGGCTCCTTCTGGTTACACTAGGAGCCGACCCCAATATGCGCAACAACGCTTTCAGGGCGCTGATGGGGCTGCCACGGTATTGCAGCGCATCAGAGATGATTGTTTAAGCTACAGTCGACGGCTTCTCAGCTGTCGTGCGCAAGAAGAGTGCATCTCTTCTCACTGGATTGCGTGGCAGCGGCAACAGTCTCCTGGAAGTGATTGCGGATAAGTTTGATGAGAGCCCCGTACTGAGGCATCTCATCAAGACTACAATGTCTCTCGTAATATGTAAGAACTAACATAGGGTGTAAGTTGTTTTTTGTTATTAACATTTTAAAGTATTTTAACCAACTTCAAAAATAGGAGGAGGTTCTCAATGCGGTTGTATTTTTTTATTATGTTTGTTACCTCATAACTCCGACATTTATGAACCGATTTGAAATAATATTTTGATGGGAAAGGATATACGTTCCGATTGTTTTCACAGAAATTTCATGAAAATCAATTCGGTAGTTTGTTTTAAATCAAGATAGCGATAGAAAATATATCATCCACGTTAACGAAATTAGGTATTTTGCTTTCCTGTGACTTTCCCGTGTTGTTGTTAGGTGTGAGTTACTGCTAAAAAGTGAAAAATAAAAAAAAAACTTCTTTACAAAAAAAAAATACAACCGACTTCCAAATTTAAATCCTTTTATTTCGGAAGTCGGTGTTAAAATACGAAGAAACTACCAAAAACACCGACTTCCGAAATTAAAGTTATTTTATTTCGACCGTTTTGTTTTGTTGTTGTTGCGTGTGTGTTTGTGTGTATTTTGACAACATAGTCCATACATTCAGTATGGACTATGTTGTCGAAATAAATAATAATATAGTTAGAAAAAGGCTATGCCGTAAGAAAAAAAAATCCCAAATAACAGTGCAGAAAAACTCAACAACAATAAATTCTTTTCCAAGCTTTTAAGTTCCAGTCAACCCTAACAGAAAAACAAATGAAACGTGACACACATTCCTTCCAGCAAAAAGCGATGAATGGTGAACGTAAGCTGATTTACGGCCAGCGACAGGAAGCGATAGAAAGCGGTCAAGCGCTGCGAGGGTCCGCCTTTGTTGGTGAAGGAAGTCGCGTGATGTACTCGCTAAGTGTTTTATGAGAGAGTGGTGTTTGTACTTAGATTTTAGTAGCAGGGATGATGTTGGAAGTAAGTTAAGGTCTAGATTGAGAGTTTATTTTCATTCCGAATCTTTATGACTTGGAAGACGTTACAGTTTTAAAAAGTAATGACAACAGTAGATTCTTGAGGTCCTGGATAAAGTGACATAAGCCATTTTGCAAAAAACATAAATGTATGGGATTGACACGCGCCATTAATATGTCACGTGGTTGGTGACCAACATAGTTTTTTTTTTAAACGTTGTCCTCGGCTAGGAATTACTCCTGTATGCTAGATGCGTTTACAAACATACAAAGTCACGGCCAGATCCGGAACAACTCTCAATAGGCCCTAAAAAATATTTGTCCCGTGCGGAAATCGATCCCGCGACATGCAGCGCAGCAGTCAATCGCTCAATCACTGCGCCAACTGTGCCATCATCATCATCATGTGTCCGTGTCATTTGTCTTTGATAATCGATATCGATGAAATGACACTTTATGAAAGAGCTCGTTTGGGGAAACACAAACTTTTTTTTAATGGTTGGAAATCGTCAAAAATGACTTCTTCCACTCTGGGTGGAGCGAACGGGCGTGTAGACTCTTACTGACTGAAACCCATCTGTGTTCCTTCTAAAGCCCTTTGCGTTCCAGGGTGACTATAATCTACTATTGCGCCAAATTTCATCAAAATCCATACAGTAGCTTTTGCGTGAAAGAGTAACAAACATCCATCCATCCATCCATACTTACAAACTTTCGCATTTTTATTATTAATTTTGGCATAACTTTCCTTCGCTTTCTTTTTAATTGACACGATGAATCAAAAACAATAGGGAGAGAAGATTCTAATAATATATTCCTAAACTAGTGGTCCCGACAGACGTTGTCCTGTCCGAACGTTTGCTTTGTGTCTGACGAAAAATTATAGAAATCGATTGCAGCGCCACCTACCGGGTCCAATTGTCTAAACCATCCTCGAATCCCCTTGAACACATACAAAAAAAATCATCAACATCGGTACAGCCTTTTAGGAGGAGTTAAGTGACATACACACGTACACAAGAAATATATATATATTAAGATACCATTGCAGACTGACATAAATATTAATCACGAGCCCATCCGTAATTTACACCAAGTCACTATAACCTCAACACATACATCCAGTAGCTCCATACATTACTGCACATCTCTATTATACAAATAGAGGTGAACACGATCCATAAATCATAGAATTCAATTAGTAACGCGACTAAGCCTCGTAACGATGTATCGAACTGTTTGTGTGTATGTAAACAACATTAGATATGTATGCATACATAAATATATAATGTATGCATACAAATAACATGTATGCATACATGGTGGTGTTTAGGAGCTTGTGGCTAAATAGTAACAGCCATGCGGTTTGATCTTTGAGGGTAAGCAGTGCTTGCCGAGGTCGGTTCATGGATGGGTGATCATCCTTAACATACCGAGACTCCATCGTGCCTTAGAAAACACGTTAAGTCGTTGGCTGGTTATTGTCAGTAGATCTTTGACAGTCGTGTTGCATAGTAGAAGCCAGAAAATCTGATACCATTCTTGCTAATGGGTACCGTTTAACTCTTTAAAATATATTTATTGCTTCTACTTGTGAACTTAGGTGGTAGGTTTTACAAAAATACTAGTAGTATAAGTACTACTTAAAATAAATTATATATTGTAACAGTACTATTAATAAAGTAATTAAAAACACATGTACTTACCTAATTTAAAATGTATCATTTAAATATTCATTGAAATTATAATAGCATTTAGATATTAGAAATTGTTTAATTTATTTGTGAATATATTAATTTTTTATTGACATGACTAGTGTACTTGTTGAGTGCTTTTTGTAGCTTAAAGTTTGGTAAGTTTAACCTATTTTATGGCGTATAGTGGTTGTGGATGCCTGATAGGCTGAGGCTCCATGTACAAAATACTGATACGTAGCTTTTTCCGGTTAGACTGGCACTCGACCGGAACAAAGTTGGTAGTAGGCTAGACACATTGATACATACATATATGTATATATACTTCATGTATAGTGGGACCAAACTGGGAATGCATTTAAACTTTGTCTTCATATAATTTGTTATAGTGTAGCAATTTCGTAGCGCGTAGCCCGTAGCCGCGTAGCGCGTAGCACTGTTTGTTTTCTATATAAAGTGGCATTCCCTCTTTCAGTGATAACAATTGCCTACAGTTCGATGACATCGAGTGTTTGTGATTGCGCTACAAAAATGTACGTACGTAATCAATTCCTAGCATTTTGACATTTCGACATTTATCCATATCATACCAACCCAGTTTCATTTCTAGCCATATCAGATTTTCTACAGTCATGTTTTTAAGTCTTTCCTTGCTTACATATACATTACATATATAAACATTGCATACTCATTACTGATATACACTTGAACCGTCCCTCACGACATTTTCTTAAATCTTCAGC
The DNA here is from genome assembly GCA_905163435.1 of Mamestra brassicae. Lineage (NCBI taxonomy): Eukaryota > Metazoa > Arthropoda > Insecta > Lepidoptera > Noctuidae > Mamestra > Mamestra brassicae. Next base: position 17,256,694 of record LR990997.1, on the reverse strand, counting down.
ATCTCATCAATGTTAATGATTTGACAGTGCAAAATTAAATAATCATTTAAAATATACAATTGAATTTTTCTATGAAAAGACCCATCATATTCCATTCATATCTATTTTATAATACGCAGTTTATAACAATCCACTCAGAACCAACAAAAAAAGAATCGTTTAAATCCAACCGCAACATGAAAAAGGACTTAGGGCCCGAAAAAAAATCCCCTCTTTAGAGACGAATTCAGAATCAAGCGCGGTACAGTCTATATTAAATTCAACAGTGGAAGATTACAATATTGAATAGCGAATGAGTATTTCGACGGTGGGAGAAAAAAGAGTACCCTACTGAATAATTCAGGCACAATCACTGGCCATCTCATTTATTCATGCAGTGAGACCCAGTGGTCGCTGCGTTGCCATTCATCTCAGATTATAGAAAAAAATGGCGACCTGAATATGTGATGGCGCTGCGAATTTAAATGTTTTTGTTGTGGTTTAGCAGTGAAAGAACGAGAAAGAGGAAAGTTATTTAGTAGCATTGGCAAACAAAATAAATTTAAAAACAAAACACGAAAGTTAGTACATGAGGGAGTTATGAAAAAAATATGCAATCCGCCATTTTGTGATGGTGGCCATCTTGGACCGATTTTCATCAAACATAGCTAAGAACACTCCCGACTAATTCACCTTTCAAACAAAAAAAAACAAAATCAAAATCGGTTCATCCGTTCGAGAGCTACGATGCCACAGACAGACACACACACAGACACGTCAAACTTAAAACACCCCGTCGTTTTTGCGTCGGGGTTTAAAAACGAAATCATTGAAAGAAAAGTGAAGAAAAATTCTCATGCCAAATGGGCTTCATCTCAGCATAAGGAATGGATCATATGGTCAGTTACGTTTGAATAACATATAATAAGATTGATCAATTGATCATATGGATACTTACCGAGCGGGAATCCAGACTGCGGGCTGTAGCTAAGAAACTCTTTAAAAGAAAACCTAAAAACTCATTTCCCGGCCTGGGAATGGAGCTCTTCATGCCTAATAGGCCTCGGTCTCGTAGTTACTAAACCAAAAAGTCAGTCACAAATTCAGTCGGGTCAGTGCAATCATAGTTTGCAACATTTCATTATTATGTATAGTATATTAGTATGACCATTTTGAGTACACCGCAGCGACAAAGCCCGGCTTCACTCTTTCAACAATCTGTGGCTTTAATTTTTGCCAAAATGGAGTTGTGTAGCGGATCTGTCATCTAGGCTGGAACGATGTCATGTGTGTGCTTTATTGACGGCTTATTTCATCGGCTCGTATAACTCGACAGGTGTGGCCCGCAATGTATGCTGTGTCGAGCGTAAATTGTGAATTGATGCTGATTGGGTGGCGGTATATTGCGGTATGATAACTGTAGCGAATAGGAAAATATGAGAGAATGAAGTCGAAGTAATAGTCGTTGGTGTGGAATTGTTTCCAGTAACTGTTTTTACCGTTTAATGACACCATACCCTTACTAAAGCGTTTGGATATTTTGACTTTTTACGCTGTTATTTGTGACCTAATTAGATGTGGTGCTATTTACCAGTCTCTCGAAACTTTGACATTATTTTTATTAGATGGATGTAAGACTGTCAAAGATCTACAAATGAGAACCGGGTCCATCAGCTTAACATGCTCTTCGAGACTATAGTGTACGAACAAATAAATCTCATTGTTAACAAAAAATCTTCTTCAATTTTTGTCTCAAAATCTTCGTAATCTCAATTACAGAGAAGGATACCGGTAGCGTCAATCACTCCAACAAGTACAACATATTGTTTGTACATTTGCGTACTTCAGGGGTGCGCAAATGCGAGTATTAAGGTAAGTAACAAAAGGCTACAACTTCTCTCATTTCTCGCCGCGTGTCGTGAAAATCCTGAGAACTTTTTATCCGTTATTTCCAAGCTTATGTCGGCTAAGATGTGAACTAAAAGCGGAAATGAATGAAACGAAGTTGGTCTGACATGTAAACGTAATTCGCTGACGTCAATGAGCGTTGCTGTGATCTAGTTTGAAGTTATCATCAATCAATATAAATAAAACGTTTGCGGTACTGAGTGATGGAGTGACTGAATGGCTGATAGACAGAGCTAGAGCTGAAATTTGGCAAGTAGCTTCCTTACACTTCGTAGAGGAGCACAAAGAGGATTTCCCGAAATTTCTACGGGAATGGGACGTACGAAATCGTAAGCAAAAGCTGGTATTATAAATGGGACAGTAACTCAGTCTGTCTGTTTGTTACCACTTCGTGTCTGAAGGGCTGAGCGGACTTGGGTGAAACTGGGTACACGGGTAGACTGGAAATAGTATTTTTGGGAATGGGACATACCTATGTTACTTTTATCCCGGAAAAATGTTCCCAATGTAGAATATTATAATATTTACCTACGGTTTTCCTACACGCAAAGCCACTGGCTTAAGCTAGTAGATAAAATATAGTTTTCTAGCTTGATTTTCACAGTTATCTTTATATCATCATATTAGCCAATAGACGTCCACTGCTGGACATAGGCCTCCCCCAAAGGGGGGTTTGCCATAATCGCCACGCTTGGCCACCTGGGTTGGCGATCGCAGTGTAGCTGTTGCAATGTACAAAGAATGCTGCTGCCCATTCTTTGGTGAGTCCTTCCCTTTATATCACCATGATTTATTATTTTAAACACGTGATGGTAGACGATGATGTACGATTGGGGAACCACTCACGACGACAGAGCTCGTTTTACTAAAGGTATCCTATTCATTCTTGATTTAAAGACTGAAAACACCTTTCAGTACCTTGTATTAAAAACAGGGAACAGCTGATCCTCATACATTGATCTTCACAATATAATATATTTAGTATTATCGAAGTTGACATTCGATCATAGCAGCGTCCCCGCTATCTCTCTTCACTTCCACCACAACATAACGAATGTTTGCACAAATATTTGCGCTAAACTGATGGAAACGGTTCCCAACTTCCATTGTCTACTTTTCCATTATATCGCACAAGTTTACACACGAAAAGCCTCTCTGTATCGCTGGCTCCAATGTTGGCGTCCAATATTTGCACACGGTAAGACAACACTCATGTATTGTACGAACATTATATTAATTAATGTAAATAAGTCTTGTTAGAGTAATGGATTGTATAATATTAACATTTATATTGTAGCAGTCGGGAATATCAAATACGGTAATGTTCATCTGCTTGAAATGGAACATTCTAGGCGCGTCTAGGTCCGTGAATTATGTTTGGAACTGTCTTTGCATTTTAAATCGAGAAGAATCACGATTCCAGTCTTGTTTAGTTATTAGATTATGTCGTGTTGAATTATGGTTGTCTTTTGTAATAGAGTTATTGGGGACGAACTAAATCTCTAGGTAGGAAGGTACTTATTTTTGCCGTCACTAAACCAATAAACTTGGCTGAATAGGGATGTTGTCTGGGTTTAAAAAATATGATTCGATTTAGTCCGTCAGTTAAGATTATCGAAAAATATTGGATACGTAATTTTTATTTTATCAAGTCAATTAAAATGAAGATAAAACGCATCAAAGATAAGAAGTGGGGGCTTGTAATGTCACTTTCCCGGAAAAAGTGTATTGGTAAGTGTCGGCACATGAGTTTTCAACGCACTGTGTCTTAATTTTTTGACGTGACAAAAGAAAAAAATAGGTATCCAATAATTTTTGGAAATCTATCTGACGGACTAATTAGATTTTTTAGTCAAATACTCCATTGAGATGATTCGATGTTGGTAAGATTGCAACCCGCCTAGCAGGCACATAGCTCAATGTATACCGTTCAACGCATCTGTGATGATCAGTGATCGGATAATTGGGCGAATATATACCTAAAATGCTTCCCGTAAAAGAATAATGCGGACATTCCTTTCTGAATAAATAAGTAATCTCGGGTTTCCGGGATTGAACAATTTTGTAAAAACAACTTTAAAAAACTTAATTAAATTAAAGCAGTGGTTATTTTGATTTATAGTAGGCGCCAGATAATCGTGGAATAACGGTTATTGACCCACCTACAATTATTGACATTTTTAATTTAAAAAACGGAATTAATGACACAAAGCTGTCCCGAATCATCATCTCTCGTGATCCTTAACATTGTCTAATAATGAAAAACGATTCATATTTAATTGTTCAGGTACCTATGAACAGTTATTAGGGAAAGGTAAGGTAAATATACTTTATTCCACATTTATCTGGCGCCTACTATAGTATCTTTTTTTTATTCAAAACAAATGGAATACCTTTAAAAAATTATAATGAAAGTTCACAACAAGTTCTAAATATATGTATTTTGTGTGCATTTTTAGGAATCATCTGAGGAATTTCGAACGATTCTGGGATTCGGGATTCTGAAAAGCATGTCCGTATTATACTTTCTTTGGAATAAAACTACCGACTGATTTCTCCAACGCATTTAAATTTTTAAGACATCGTTAATCTTCTGCCTAGCCTTTTCACAACTATATTGGGGTCGGCATCCAGTCAAACCGGATTCAGCTGAATATCAGAATTTTACATGGAGCGGCTGCCTACCAGACCTCCACAACCCATTAACTGGGTAACACGGTACTTCTTGGCAAGACTGGAGTCGGATTTACTTTTCTTTTAAGTCATCGTTAATAATAATTTTAAATCATATCTCGGTTTTGACAGTTTTGAGAGATGACATAACGTCAAAAATACTAATAGTAAAACGTCTTGTGGTGTCGTGTGATCTTATTTTTTTAAAGAAAAATCTTGCCCCAAACTGGAATATCTCCTGTGTCGTGGGTGTGTTTATAAACATACTAGTGGTCGAAAATTATCCTATGGGAACATACTCCCTGGATAAAAACTCCCATGTCCTTTCCCGGGACTGAAACAATCTTTATACCAAATTTCATCTAAATCGGCCCAGCAGTTTGCGCGTGAAGAAGTATCAAATATACACACACGCTAACAAACTTCCGCCTTTATAATATTAGTGTGATGTGATGATTAAGAATATAGTTGAAGAAGAAGATAGTTGTTCCGGGTCTGGCTGTTTGTGTATGTGAGATACATAAACAGCCAGACCCGGAACAACTATCTGTACGGCAAACAAATATTTGTTTCATGCGGGAATCGAACCCTCGACACGCAGCGCAGCAGTCAATCGCTCAACCACTACGCCAGCCGTGTAGAAAGAAGTAAAGTGATATTTTTCTAAATTGGACTTTTCACTACTTCTTCCATTTAATATTTCCTAAGCAAACAATCATTAAGTAAGTAACTTCGGCCGTCCATTGTCGCAGAGTCCTTCTAAAGCTTTTTCCACGATCATCTCACCAGGGAAATAAGCGTTATGATACTTCAGCAAATGAATCGTTCCTTTTTATTGTAAAAAAAGGGAATAAATGCTTAGCCTTAATGCAAGAAGTAAATGGTTTTTAGAGTAAATTTACTTTTGTGATCAGGCCTGGAATACGTAAGTAAGTTACATTAATATTTATTTTAACAGTACCTAATGGTGGTATGTGCAAAACTGGTTAGTTATGACTGTTTAAAAAATGGAGAAGAGCGCGTGGCTAAATAATGAAAGCCGCACGCCAAAAGGTCGATCTTCAAGGTTAAGCAACGCTTGCCGAGGTTGGTCTGTGGATGGGTGACCCAGGAGTATGTTCCCTTGGGATCATTGTCGACATTCACGCGGGCGGAGCTAGAATATTAACAAACACAGGCAAATCACTGGCCTTATCTCTCCCCTCAAGGTGCACTCGTTAATTAGCGTGAAGGAGATTAATTGCTGTGCTGTTTGGTATCACCTTCCAACGTCTGCCACGGAATCTAATGAAGCAGGTCAAAAATGGTTTAGAGGTAAACAATTGCGGTAAAGCGACGGTGTTCTACACTTTATTTTATTTACATAAGTATATCTACATATTACAGTCATTTATTTTTTCTAAGTTACTGTATTTTCCGCAATCTTCATTCTACCTTGCCCGCTGTATTTTACCAACATACGTACATTGGACGCAAAATGCCAAAATAGCGCGTAAACATTGAATATTTATTCAGGCATGAAAGTAAACCACGTCAAACGGAGAACTTTTCAGATTACATCCAATAGTAAATCTTAGAAAATGTGGGGTCAGTGAGTTGGGATTGTGTTCCACTGCGTAAGATAGCGGTAAGTTGTGTTTTGCGTACTTTCAAAGCTAGCGTATCCGATCAGGACAGGTCCGGGTCCATGCGTGCCTCAAAGAGATGTCAGCATAGTAGTAGGGGCCCGCTAGGGCCAGAACCTGCCAGGGTTACGGAATTTGTTCGAAAGTGTCACCGCGGCCCTGGAACGCAAAGGGCTTTAGAAGGAACACGGATAGGTTTTAGTCAGTAAGAGTCTGACACGCCCTTACGCTCCACCCAGAGCAGAAGTCATTTGATGATTTCCCAACCTCAAAAAAAAGATGCGTTCATAAAGAAGCAGTTTTCGGTACAGACAGGTCGGTACGGGTCGGTAGGTACTGATCGGTGTAGGTTAAACTTGTATTGAGTAACCGTCAAATCTGTCCGTGTCAGTACCGAATCAACCTGTGTCCATTATGTGCCAGCGCATAGGATAACATTGGTCTATTTTGCCTGCACCGATCAGTACCGACCAGTACCGAACTATCAGTACCGAAAACTTGCTTCTTTGTGAACGCAGGGTGCGTTTCCAAAGAATGGGGACAGTGCATCAGTTTTAAAGACATGAAACTTATCATTGACTGAGTGTCTTCTGGGACCAGTACATTTTTTTTTCTGAGTCTTGTAATGATTAGTGATGGATGTCAACTAAACTGACTCAAACTTGCTTCGAATGTGGACTTCATTCAAGAAAGTCTCTCAAAAGCGCCTCTCTTGAGAGACTCAAGAAAGGCATTTCTTTTCTTCTGTTTTACAAATGCGGTGTTCACTTGTGATTGTAATGGTGCTCCCTCACTTGGAGCATTCATCTGTAATGTAACGTTACAGAGACGAGCATTACATAAGTGAGGGAGAAGAACCGAGCATTACAGTGCGCAACTTGAGGATACAATGTGTAAAATACGATCTGCAATATTACATTACAGGCGAATGCTCGTCTAGTCAGGGAGGCAGTACTGCAATGTAATGCTTGAAATCGAATCTGAAATGTTACATTACAGGCAAACGCTCCAGGTGACGGAGCACCTTAATATTATTATTTTTATGAGGGTCAACTACATAGCGATCAATCATCATCCTGCTTTGCCATCTAGAATAATACAGAATAGCTTGCATCGTTTGACACTGTTTGTGATGGTGATACGTGTTACGTAATTTCTATCTATACAGCTTCCCAATATATAAATACCCGTATTGCTATCTACACAGAACAGTTGCAGCAACTTCACTAGACATGACACTAAGTTCAGTAAGTATATTGAAAACTTTAAGTCAATAGGTGAACGTGACTCTTAGTCATACAGGAGACTTTTGGCTTCAACTTAAAGTTGAGAAGTTAGAGGGGAAAAGTATGTGATATATACGTAAGTTTGAGAAAGTTTTGACTTAGCAATAGACTAAAAAGGGGTGGTTATTTCAAGTGATATTATGTGTGGTAGTAAATAAATAGGACAGCCAGCCAGTGATGACTTATGGAACTGAAACGTGGTCGCTCACAATGGACCTTATCAGAAGGCTTAAAGTCACCCAAAGAGGGCAATGCTCGGAGTTTCCTTGCGTGATCGAATCAGGAATAACGATATCCGCAAGAAAATCAAGGTTACCGACATAGCCCGAAGGATCGCCAAATTGAAGTGGCTGTGGGCAGGGCACATTGCTCGCAGAATAGATGGTCAATGGGCCCGAAAAGTTCTGGAGTGGCGACCGCGTATCAGAAGATGCAGCGTTGGAAGGACTCCCACAAGGTGGACCGATGACCTGGTGAGGGTCGCGGTTAGCCGATGGAGGCGAGACGCACTGGACCGGTTGTTGTGACGATACTCGGGGGAAGCCTATGTCCAGCAGTGGACGTCTTTCGGTTGATATGATGAAGTAAATAGAAATTGATTGATTTATTTTGGTTGGGGCTGGAGGAGCTTGTAGCTGAATATTAACATCGGGATGGCGGCCCGTCGCGACCCGTCCCGCTGTTATTATTCAACCTTATCTTTGAGGATAGGCTACGCTTGCAGAGCTTGGACGGTGGGTGGGTGACGATGCATTAAATCCCAAGACTCCTCCGTGTCTCGGAAAGCACCTTAACAGGGATGGGCGCTGACCCCAAGTGGGGGGCCGACCACGCACCGGTGCGTGTTGGCGCCAAGTTTTTAGAATCAAATAAATCCGACATCTAGTTTGGGTCGTTGTGTTTGAATTGGCACTGTGTTTGAAATTTCAAAAATTCGTTACGTGATTGTGGTTTTTTCGTATGTTGAACTGTTGTATTTTTACGTGGGAATAACATGTAACGTGGCCATGCGATTAAACTTATATTTTGTAGGTGGCAGCGAACCTGTTAAATTGTTGGTTTCGGCTGTCATTTCTAGATCATAGATAATGTAGACAGTGGTTATGTGCTGCCAACGGGTATCGTGTTACCCAGTTACCAGTTTGGGAGGTCAGGCGGTTGCTCCATCTATACTTATATTTCTATACTTAAAGTTTCGATGTTTGGCAGGATGGATGGATATATGGGTGCTTGTTACTCAATCACGTCAGAACGGCTGAACGGATCTTGATGAAATTTGGCTCAGAGGTAGATTATAGTCTGGAATAACACATAGTATACCTGTGTTATTATCCCGGGAGTACGTTTTCCTGGGATCATTTTTGACATTAACGCAGGCGGCAATTAGTGTAAAATATTGGGGTGCGGCTCCATTTGGTTTAACTTGAAAAGAATAAAATAATTTCTTGTTATGGAATTTGTAAATGTTGATTACTGGGCTGGGGCATAATTTTTTTGTCTTTGGGCTTATATTGACAATTGGTAAACTTTTAAAACTGACTCTAGCATTGATATGAGTGAAATAAATATAAGCAAAGCCAAGTTTTTAATCTTTTCCCGCTTAAAACTTTAAAAAATACCTAACTATAAATGTTTTACGCTTCAAATCGATTCGCATCCCGCTGGATCACAATCGCTAAGGGTAATGTCGAAAATTCCCCACTAAATTGCTTCCAGCACCCATAGTGATTTCATGGGAGCTGCCATTACCTCCAAGAGTCGGAGTAAATCAGTCGTTATCGATAACTAAATTGTGGAAGTTTATTGCATTTTATGGCAATGGTGGTGTAACGAAGTTGTAGTTTATTAGGTTCAGTCGAGGGTAAAATATGTACCTATATTATACATACCTATTGATTTAGTAAAATGTACAGCGATTCTTGGAATATCGATAATAAGTTGAAATGACAGCTGTTAAAACATTTCACTTCAGTTTTTAGATAAAAGTGACGATTGACCAGCGATAACTATTGGCAAAATTTAAAAAAGTGACGAGAGGGTCACTTTTACTTAGTCGCAATCTGTCAATAAGGTGTCAATTTCCATACCTTTTTGGACAGACTGCGGCTGATATGCGGATGCGAACGTTGCTTAAAAATGAGTAGAATTGGCACCGAGATTGACCACATGTAATTTGTGTAGCTTATGTTAATCCCATACATTTTGGACTCCTTGACTTTTTATTACCGCTTATAGAATGTCGTTTTTAAGGAAGCAATTGTCGTAGGTATTAATAAATTAGTCCACCTATTTTAACACAGCATTCAGTAAGTCTAACCAAAGATATTCAAGCAAAAAAAAAACACTGATTTAAGTGATTTTATTTTGTGCTAAAATAATGATTACGTACGCCTGCACATTTGTAGTGTTAGAATTATGAGATAACAAAAACATGGCTGAGTTTATGCATTGGCAAACACACACACAAAAAATCATTTTTAGTGTTGTCGTTAACAAATTTTTTTTTATTGTTTGTATATTATACGTTTTTCTTATTCTTTGTTTATGTTGGCCTTATTATGGTAGTCAAAATGATTTCTAAAAGCTTTTCCATCCATTTTAATATGACCTTATATTAAAATTTAAGGAAACATTCTGCTAAATACACTTCTTATTTTCCAATATTTTTATTGTCACTTGGTACTGCGACTTCAATTTGAACGCTTTTAAAGTAAGGTTATTGGCCTCTATTCTGATCATCAAGTTATCAACTCAACTCATTTATTTCAATTAAACCATTACAGGCACTTTTAAATTGTCAAGGTCGGTCTGTCCAAAAAAAATATGCTAATTGCACGTTCCAAAGCGTAGATTTCTAAGGAGAAGAACGTGCAAGAAACTCCACGGACACTCTTTTAAATCAATGTTTTTTACAATGATATGGTTACATCATTCGTGTGAAAATTATACAAATATGTGAGAACGATGTAGAAAGACTTGCACGATCAAGCGTCCGAAGTAAAAAAAAGCAACAACTTCGAAGAACAAATAATTAAAATTAACCGTGGCAGCTGAGACATGACCACCAGTCCTTTTTTTTTTCTTTTTTAAGGATGGGAAATCATCAAATGACTTCTTTCGCTCTGGGTGGAGCGGAAGGGCGTGTCAGACTCTTACTGACTAAAACCCATCCGTGTTCCTTCTGAAACCCTTTGCGTTCCAGGGCCGCAGTGACTCTTTCGAACAAATTCCGCAACCCTGGCAGGCTCTGGCCCTAGCTGACGGCGTTCGCTCAGCAATATGACGCCTGCGCTGTCTAAATGACAACATAATAATATATTGTTACGAGAACTTGACATGTGAGACAACAACGTAATCGGATTACAGGAACTAGGTGAAATATCGATCGCAAGAATCAACTGATATAAGTTAGAGGGTTATGTGTGCTACAATATAAGCGGTAGTTCATGTTTTGGAAATACCTTCTGACATATAAGAATGAAAGAAAATTTAAAACTTATGTTAAAAGTACACTTTGTAAACAAGCATATTACAAATTAGAAGATTACATTCAGGATAAGAATGCTTGGAAACATGCTGGTCCTGCTCCATAGAACAATCAAGGGTGTAGACAAAATAAAACTGGTTGATTTTTTAATTAACTTTACATACTGTTTCTTTTTTGTGTTTTCATTTTCTGTTTAATTAATGGTTCCAATATTTGTAAATATGTGAGTACCATTTACCTAAATTTCTTTAGGAAATGAATAAGTTTACCTCTGCTGGTAATACTTTGTTCTTATAAGAAGCGTATTCTGGGTGCATCGTCCTCACATAAATAATATTAAATTAATTTTTGTATACCAAATTTTGTAAAATCATTGTTTGAAAAGAGTAACTATGGAGTTTCTTGTCCGTTCTTCTCCATAAGAATCTACCTTTCCGAATGGACAGTAGAGTCACTTTATTAATGTAATATTATTTTTTTCTGAACTGTAAATTCAAAAGTGCCGTTTAATGGCCTAATTGAAATAAACGATTTTACTTTGACTTTGACTCGGAGTAGGGTAGGTATTTATATGTAAATACAAAACTACGTACTAATACTGTTGTGCTAATTAGTATTGTTTAGAACGTTAGTACACTGACAGCCCTTAATCTCTCGCCCTAAATCCATCTAAAAGTTTTTTGGAAGAGATTGCCTTGTGCGATGAAACCACCCATTGTACACTTTTTAATCGACTTTGAAAAAAGGAGGAGGTTAAATGTTCGACTGTGTATTTTTATTTCTGCATGTTCATCGTTTTTTCCCCCACTTGTGGACTGATTCTCAAATTTCTTCTTTTATTTGAAAGAGTATACTCCTAAGGTAGACCCATTGGTACCAAGTCAGGATCTGATGATGGAATCCCAGGGAAATCGAGGGCAACCCTCAAATTTTAAAGGTATTAACAATATTTTTCATATTTTCATATACTTTCAAACGCAATTTAGATAATTGTGCCTGGTAATCCACATCTCATCTTGCTGAGCTGATGATGGAAGGTATAAGTCAGGATCTGATGCTGTTATCCTAGGAAAAATGTTTGTTCAGCGATATTTTCTCCAATTGTCAACCGATTTGGATGACTCTGTTGTTGTTTGAAAGAGTATTTTTTCAAACTGGTTCCGTTTCAATTTGGTGAAGATTTAATGAAGAATTTCGAAGGTAGGCAACGGAACTCTTCAATAAATGATAGCAAACCACCCGGGATTGCTGAAATCGCATGTCTATTTATTGTTTACACCAGTTCTTAACATAACATCACGCCGGTACGCTGTGAAGTAAATCTGAATTAACATATTTTTGGGGTTATCTATTCGGGTATAATTTATTGTTTACTAGTTGCCGCCCGCGGCTCCGCCCGCGTGACTGCCTAAAACTATCCCAAGGAAACATATTCCTGGGATGAAAAGGTAATCCTATGTCTTATTCTAGACCATAATCTACCTCTGTGCCAAATTTCATCTAAATCGGCCCAGCCGTTTGCGCGTGAAGAAGTAACAAACATACACACACTCACAAACTTTCGCCTTTATAATATTAGTGTGATGATTAACCGGTCTTGATGATTCTTTATGCGTTGAGTTGAGTTATAGCAACATTATAAAATATATTATATAATGTTTCAATTTGTTTTATTTTCTTGTTTTACTATGTGTTTGCTGCTGTTGTGTTGTGTCTGTGTCGAATAAATGTTTTCTATTCTATTAAACTGGGTAACATGACAAGATTGGTTGACAGACATTCGAGCTACTGAAGACCCTTAACGAATGTCGAAAATGCATAAATGACAGCCGGGACCAACGCCTTAACGTGCATAACATGATTTTTGGTTGCAAACTCGTTACAAACTCTTATTTTCTATAATGGTGTTTAGAAATTAGATATGGTATGGTGAAATAAACTCATTCACTATAAATATGACCCTGATAACATAACACTGTTTTTGGGCAGTCGTGCAATAACTAGAGACGTGATAAGTTTCAAAACATATATTTTACTGACTGTACCTTGATGAACAAATGAAATGCAGGCGAATAAATTAAGCGAAAACGGAACTAATCATGTAATGGCTGGTCACCCATTCGTAGACCGACCTGGGTAAGCGTTACTTAACCTTAACCTTTTGAACGCCAGAGCATAAACGCATCGGCGTGCCCTCGACGCCAAGCCACAAATTCGCCGTACTTTTTGTCACATATTTGTGACGTTTGGCGTACACTGCGTACAGGGCACGCGCTTGCTTGTCATGTTTACGTGACAATGGCGTTCAAAAGGTTAAAGACCGGCTGTTGTATGTCCTTCTAGCGCATTCAGCCAAAAGGCAAAATATTAAAAGAAACAAAAACACAGTGATAGAATATTAAAAGAATCCTTGTATAAAAGTTGGTATCAATAAGTTAACGTATTGCTTCGATTGATGTAAATAAAAACAAAATGGCGAATTATCCCGATACGGCGAAACAAATCGTTTTTCAGTTATGCCTCTATTTAAGTTATAAACATTGGGCGGTTAGAGTTGCCAATAATATGTACCTCTTTGGTAGATCTACTTGTGAGGTTACTATAGGAAAATGAGGCAAGAGATTCATATCGAAATTACTTCTATATTTTGTTTTTTTGAAGAAAACTTTCTTCACACCACGCCGCGCAGCTGCCATGACAATTTCAATGTGATGTGATGTGACGTCGAGTCAGCAGCCCAAGTCAAATTTAAGTGGAGAATAAAAGGAATTGACACAGAATATGAGTGTTGATAAGGTAGTCTCAGGAACATCGAATTCGTTTGTAATTAGAAATTATATACTTGGTGAATTTGGAAAAACAGGCTCATCACTTTTTTTGGACTCTAAGCTTCTAACTTAAATGTTACACTTTCCAAAAGCCACAAAATTCCGTTAATTTCAACTTTTTTGGGGGATATCCATTGCAATTCAAAAAGTTAGGAGTTTTACCCTATTGACTCTTCAGCACGTAAATTTGATTTGTCATCAATATACTAATATAACACAGCTGAAGTTTGTTCATTTGAAGTCGCTAGTTTCTGAAACTACCAGTCGGATTTGGAAAATTATTGTTGTATATAATAGCCACATTTATGAGGAAGGCTATAAGGGAATGGGAAAATCCTACGAGAACGGGAAAAATGGGATATGCGCGTACGAAGTCGCAGGCAAAAGCTAGTGGTGTTATAAACAGTATTTCATATATCTATCTTATTTGATTTAACAATATAAATATATATGAAACTAATTCTTGTTTTAATAATTAGGTATTTTATTTGTTGTAACTACACCTATCACAGCGTAATCTTTTTAACCCAATCGTTGAATAAGACCACCGCACACAGTCTTTATCTCGCGACAAGTTAAAACAGATTTTCTACTAACTACTCCTCAGTCAATCCCGCCACTATGCCATGAATTGCACCGCCAGCTTCATTTCGTCATTAAATTTGAAGCATCCGTCCCTCAGATGGTTCGAACATGGTCATTTATCATTTCGCACTCTGACGTCACTGAAAAAATATGGCAAGAACAAATCGGAGGAAACAGAACCTTATTGGAAAGTATTAGTGATGGAACAAAAACTGTTTGGAGTAGGGTTGCTGATGCAGAGAAAGATACCCAAGTATTACTTAAGGTTAGGTTAGAAACTGATAAGCTGGGGTCACCACGCACCCGAGGTGGCGGCGCGTGGTGTTCCCGTGCGCCCCTCTTCGACGTAGCGAGGGGAGTTAAACACCTCACTCCCCTCGCCGACGCGAGGTGGCCCGCAGAGGCGGACCGGCACCAGCCGGGGATTCCGGAAGTCGCATACGTTCCCGCGATCCCCGGCGTAGGTGGAAGATGGAACACCGGGGTGGTTTTAGTCAGTAAGAGTCTGACAAACCCCTCCACCCGCCCCAGAGTGGAGGATTTCCATGAGGATTTCACCCAGAGATAAAAAAAAAAAAAAAAAAAGGGTCACCACGCAAAGGTGTCTGAATATGAACGTGGTCTCAGAGGTCAGAAAACGCTGGTGCGAATATCTGAACACGTTCTTGACTGATTAACAGCAGGAAAGTTGGCCGGAATAAGGCAGCCAAAGGGTTCAATGGAAAAAAACTGAACAGAGGAATCTGCTACGGTCATCTTTCATTCGTCGATATTAATTTGATAGTCATTACGAGCAGTCAGATCAGAACGTTGGGCTGATGAGAAAAGATTGCATGCAGCGGAGATGAGAATTTTGAGATGGATGTGTGTAGTATCGAGAATGGATAAAGTGAGTAATGAGTTCATTAAAAGTGGCGCCAGTGACGGAAAAGTTAAAAGGGAACCGCTTATCTTGGTATGGTCATGTAAGGAGGAGGGATGGAATGCACGTAACTAAAAAAGTTATGAATGTAAATGCGGATGGATGGACAGGGAGAAGGAGGCCAAAGAAAAGATGGATGGATTGTGTTAGGAGTGATATGAAAGAAAAGGTAGTTAGTGATAGCGTGACGGCTAACAGGACAGAATGGAAGAAAAAAACGTGTTGCGCCGACCCCAAGTAACATGGGATAAGGACAGGAAGATGATGATGAGTCATTACGTGTAGTCACAAGCCTAGAAGTCTGTAGTCAAATCTTAACAAGGGGTATCGTGTTACCAATGTACTGGTGGTCAGAGAGGCGTCACTCTTTGTATAAAACTGGTACTCAGCTGCATCGTTTTTACCAAGATGTTTGGGAAAAGGCTAGTCAGTTAATGATAAAAGGTCTATAGTAGGCGTCAGATAAACTTGCAATAAAGTATATTGACCTTTTCCTAATATCCCTTCATAGATATCTGAACAATAAATTATGAACCGTTTTTCAGTACTAGAGAACGTAAAGGATAGAAGTCGTTCATGACAGCTTTTATTTCTGTTCTTGATACTAACAAGAGGAGCTCGTGGCTAAAGAATAACAGCCACACGGATCTATCAAGGTTAAGCAACACTTGCCAAGGTTGGTCTGTGGATGGGTGACCATCTTAACATACCGAGTTTCCTCCGTGGCTCGTAAAGTACGTTAAGCCGTTGGTCTCGGCTGTCATTTGTAGATCTTTGGTAGTCGTTACGGAATGTCAGAAGCCAGTAAATCTGACTCCAGTCTTGCCAAGAACTACTGTGCAGTTAATGGGTTGTGGAGGTCTGGTAGACAGCCGCTCCATGTAAAATACTGGTATTCAGAAAGTCATTAAATGTATGTGGATCAACGACCGTCATTGCACATTTATCTGGCGCCTACCATAGTCGTCTTAAGTAGCGGAAAAGGATCAACCCTAAACACAGTTTAAGGAGACAACTGTATTGACTTTGTTTCTTATAATGTGGGGCTTTGTTTCGTAAATAAACGATGGAGGAATACGCAAGTTGAATTGATGGGAGATTGACCTGTCAGGATCCGATTGAATTCTTTATTTATGTGTTGCTAACGATTCCTTGCCATTTTGGAGCAGATGGGACTTTTGGTGTCGGTATTATGTGGATGAAGAGGTTGCTCTGTTACATTTAGTCGCTGTTTGAGTTCCTTGTTAAGGTTTAAATGGTTATTTAGTGAAAGAAAATGTGTCAACGTATTCCGTTCGAAAAGGAACGGAACTTCTGACTATTGACTCTTTGAAACAACTCTCTTAGGTTTTTGAAAAAAAGTGATAAAAAAAATAATATTTGCATTATGCATAATTAACCTTAATCTTAATTATAACGAGTAATCACCAAATCGTGTAGGTACTAAGCGTGGTGATTCGGCCAAGTTCCAGGTACGGTGATTCGGAGATCTAGTGCTGTAAATGTGTTTTAAGGCTGTTGCTAAGCGCAGTTAAACATTTAAATGATCTCCGACTTAGTCCAACACTCAATTCTATGATTAAACTTCGAAATTCCTCAACTTGTTTTCAGTACAAACTCAAAGGACTGACGACAAAGCCAATCTTAGAACTAGCTCGATAAGACCAAGTAATTGAGGACTTATCAAGGCAAGACAAACAGTCGTTATCACCCGACAGCCCAACGAAATCGACTTACAAAGTAATTAAAAGGAGATTGTCAACTAATAATACTTTTAACTCAATCCTCGAATACTTGGAAAACGTAAACAATTTAATTAGAGTTAGAAAATTAGTTTGTTGACAAAATCACAGTTTGATGTTTTGGACCGGGCCTATTTTGTCATATTGTTATTGTGCACCTCGGAAAATAATCGGGTTTTGAATGAGGGTCGAGAATTTGGAACGGGTTGAGTCGGGTAAGGTCCAAATCCTTAGGGATGAAGGATAAGATGGTTGGAATTAAGTGAGGTGTAACGAGTTAGCGTGTGTGGTTTTGTCTAATGCTGTTGTCTGGAGATTGTAGACATTCTAATCAATTTGATTGCTTACTTTACTTCTTTAATTCTGACCATTTTTTATATTCTGAGTAGGTTATGTCCTAAGCTAATCTTAGTGAATGCAACGACAGATGATCGTGACACGTTTATTTATTATTCATTTAAACTTTTTGTACCTACTATCGCGGACTTATTACATCAAGGCATTCTCTACCAGTCAACTTTTGGGGTAAAAATACTGCACTGTGGTAGGTGTACAACAAATAAAAAAAACATGCGGGGCAGTCTTTGGGGACTACCGATAGAAGTGAAAACTTTGTTCACCCGAAGCATTTGGTGACGATGACGTGAGTTCCATGATTTTTGTTCACCCACAAAGTGATCAACGGGCCAAAAGAAGTTTTCACTTCAAAAATTAAATTTTGAAATATAATTTTGTTTCGGAAAGAATACTCAGATAATACACATAATACTAATAAAATAGGTACATATATATGCTTAAATAATAACTTAATAAATATGATATACTATAATCTCTCTGATTACGAGAATTCATAATAATCATGACGAAGAACACCTAAGAATTACTGGCTAGGCTAGGTTTATTCATCGCGGAATGATAGGTATATTTTAATTATTATAATTAAATATAATTATTATAATTAAGATTATATAGAAATCTTAATCTTGGAACTGAATGACAAAATTAAATAACGAATTAAAATGTTAGTTGAGAACTTTATTAAAACCGGTCTAATTTTAAAACTGCTAGCTTCACAAGTGCGACAGTGTGACATTATTATAGTGACTTTATGTATTGAATAAGCAACTAAGAGGACTTAAACAGGTGATAACAATCTTGGTCTAAATGTTTTCTTTTGTCGCCTAAAAAATAAATAATAAACCTTTTAACAACACTCAAAAACAATGCATCAGCAAAAACATTACAGTTTTTATGACGTTCGAAAGCGTCAGGTGTTTCGTCGGGCCTGTCCATTATTTATAGCGCGCCCGTCGGCCGGAGAGCGCATTAAGTGTCGGTAATAATTGATGAGAGCATATGTGCCTGTGTACATACGCTGTTAGACATGAGTGCATGAATAAATACTATCGGTATCAGGGTTACGGCGTTAACTGAGCGACTTTTTTTTTGTTTGTGAGTTAGTTTTGACGGGATTTGACGAGGAATCTTTTTTTACCTATATGTAGAATATAGCCAAACTATGTCCTCTACCTCATATTGTCAAATTAAATACTAGTTTGGGTCGCCTTCTGAACTCCACAAACCAGTCGATAGTCGATATCTTCTCTTTGGCAAGATTGGAGTCAGATTTTCTGGCTTCTGATTACCCGTAACTATTGTCAAAGATGTCAATGGACTGTTGGGACCAACGGCTTAACGGGTTTCCCGAGGCCCGAAGGATTCTTGGTACCTATGTTATGGATGATCACCCATCGAAGATCGACCCATGCGGCAGTCGTTATTAAGCCACAGGAAAGATAGTTATAACTTGTTATATATTTGAACATGAGCCTAAGGCGTCCGTTACAGGTTCATGCAAACGTCAATCAATTCCAAAAGTCATGATTGACGAATGGTGGATGGTGAGTGTTGGAATTCAATCGACATTACCTTAAACTTAAAATAATCTTAAATGGCGACGATTTATTATTGGCTGATATACGGGATTCGAAAAAGGACAAGGATTTATTCCATAAACATATAAAAAACAGGCCCATTCAATCAAAAGTCGTGTACGTAAATTTTCGTCAATCAATTTCATGCAACCATCAGTCACTGCATTAGACTACAGGTTATCCGTCAATCACAGCCTTGACTGTGGTTAAACTGACAGCAAAACCTATCGTGTAATAGGCGCCTAAAGCTGGTGGTTAAAAGATGTATATGCCTTCTGTTGTTTGTGGCGTAGCTTGGAAGGGGTTACCGTAATGCAAGTGTTACCACTATTGTACGTTTGACTATATTGTAACACCAGAGGGACTCACGCTAGTCCTACTTGTGATATTATTATAAAATGAAAGTATATTTTAGATTTAAACTTTCATAATATATTTTACGTCAGCCTACAACGAGGGCTGGCACCGGAGTCCCAAATAAAAACAAAACATACTCGTATTTTTATATTCCTATTTCAAATTCTCTTTTATTTTTTGCCAGACGCTTCCAAAGGGCTACCTTGTCTGCACGGGACCTGGAGCCAAGGATATCCTCGTCACAATATCTATGTTGTTATTTGTTGCAACATTGAGCCGAGAAGCTACTTCATTTAGATAATCTGAATAAACAAAGTCATACTAACTTGAATCTATTCCCTTGTTTACTTAGTGTTTGTGTCTAAGTACAAGTTAGACTCGCTTGCAAAGGGTGCACTTCCATGTTTGAATCATAGATATTAATGTGTGTGCAAAAATAATACTCAATCATTAGAGTGCATCCGGAGCATATTAGCTACGACAATCGGTCGGATCTTATAAAAGTTCCTTTTTTTTCTTTTGAATGTTACCCTTAAAGCACGAATATTCTAACGTATGGTAACGTTACAGTATCGTTAAAGTAAGTAAATTTTGAATGTAAAAACTGCAACTCTATAGTATTTTGGTTTAATTTTGTGCGACATACACAATTTGTAAAATTCAAAAATATGAATACAGTATCCAATTCAAATAAATATTATGTGCGAAACGAGTATTATAATTATAGTTATATTTTACGTTACGTTAGGCATTATACGTCTATAACATTCGTGCTAGGCCATCAGCCGGTTGATACTGTAAACATATCTGATATTGACTGGCCTGTTGGTCCAGTGGTTAGTGACCCTGACTGCTAAACCGGAGGTCGTGGGTTCGATTCCCACCCAGAACAAATCTTTGTGTGATGAGTAGATCATTTGTTCTGTGTCTGGGTGTAATTTGTCTATAATATGTATGTATTTAGAAATATTTAAGTATGTTTATCAGTTATCTGGTTGCCATAGCACAGGCTCTGCCTAGTTTGGGATCGGATGACCGTGTTTGAGTTGTCCCAAGATATCGAAGTGAAGAATTGGGTGAAGTGATCATGAGGTGAGCTGTCAATCCATATAATCAATGTCACGTGATTATAAAGTGAGCTGTCACTTTATGATCTCGACATTTTTACAGAATCGACCCGCTGATCCACAATTCAGAATCTATTGTCGAATCGTGCCTACAGCTGGGCTTTTCAACCAAAAAAAGAAGCCGGTTAAAGTTTACACTTGAATTTATTTAAGCTTAAGTTTAATAGGAAAATTCCGTTCCGTCTATTTCCATGTTCATTCGCCTCGTTCGATTGGATTCCAATTGCTCCGTTTAATTTTTCTTCTGAATGACACCCTGTGTAATGGCAGCCCAAGTAATTGGACTTTAAACAAACTTCAATGGTCGTTTATAAACGATGCCTGTGTGATTTGGTTTATGTTTTAATTTTATTTTAGCCTATGAACATTTAGGGCCATATTTAAAGTGTCAGCTTGAAGTTGTTGTGTTTTGTTCGTTTTAAATTTCGTCAGTTGTTTAAATGTAAAAACATTTATAAAACTGCCAAAATTTACGACGAGAAGCATTTATTTCAAATAAACTGATGAACTTTTTGGACTTTTGAATTGCCTAAGTCAGTCCATCAAAAAAACATGAAGCTATTTGCACGTTCCAAAGCGTAGATCTCTACGGAGAAGAACGTGAAAATAACTCCACAGACACTCTTTTAAATCATTTTATGTTTACAAAAATTCTGGTTACATTAACCTTGTTGCTTCTTTATATGTGATCAATGTAAAGAAAGAAAAAACAATATAGAATATCAAATATTAAAATGAGCCTGTGGCAACTAAGGGATGACCAGTCTCCACTGACGGCACCCGTTCACGAAGACGCGTGCATCAGCACCATTCAGCTCAACAATTTTGGAGGGAACTGAATTATCCGATACACGCGCCACCATCAGCGAGACATTGGAGTGAGCATGACACTTTTTCATCATTAAAGATGTAAAACCTTTTTGTGAATGACCGCATTTTTAATTGTATGTTGTACGAAATCCCATCAATTAATATCGTATTAATATCGAATATTGTTTCTAAAATGAATTCGCCATTATCGTCCTCACGTATTTTCAATGTAGAATACAAATTCAGTAAATTATTGTATTTGACATAATTTAATTTTGTAGGTGTCGAAAATAAGCTCGAAATAATATTATGTATTAATAGACGAGAATTTATTCGTGCTGAAGTCTGTTGATACATTTCGATGGCATTGTTGTTATAATTGTATGTAAGTATTAATTAAATTTTGGAGCAAGAAGTTATTTGATTAATTCTGTGTTTAATTAATACCCATTGAGGTATGCTGGTTGTACTTAATATAAAATAGCATAAAATGTTTAACTGAAATATGTAACACATGCGATTATATTGTCCGCTGGCCACGTAAAATACTGCTGAATCTGGTTTGACTGGAAGCCGACCCCAATATAGTTGGGAAAGGCTAGACAGATGATGAAAGAATTATCCACGGTAATCAATCTAATATTAAAGAAACCAAGGTCTGACTTACTAACTGACATGCAACGCATACCCTAAACCGGTGGTCGTAGAGTCTTGTAAAAGTATAAAAGACATCTGTAATCATTTTTAGGGTTCCAAACATCCGTAAGAAACGGATCCCTTATAGGATCACTCAGATGTCTGTCTGTCTGTCCGTCTTTCACAGACAAATTTCTCCGAATCTACTGAACCGATTCTTTTGAAATTTGGTACACTATTTTTTTTTCATAATTTTAAAATAAACAGTTTTGAAGTTATTCAAGGTGAAAAATTACCATTACTGACCACAATTTTTTTTCAATCAATGACCACAGATTTCTTTACCCAAAAAATGACAGAAGACTTCTATAAGAAATCTATAGAGTAAAAATGGCATGTAACAAAAATTAAATTCGTTCGGAACCCTTTACGCGCCAGTCCGACTCGCACTTGGCCAGTTATCTTTTTTGTCTAAAGTCACTCAAGATATAATTGGGTATCCACCTAAATACCTATAGCCTATCAGATCTGGCAGATATCCACCTTTCATTCAACCATTGCCATTTCAATAACCCAAGCACAAAATCCGATACAACAGTTGAAAATAAAAATACGAGGCACGGAATCGTAAGTAAACAAAGTCGGATCGTACCCGGTTCGAAGCCGGTCAGGACCACCGCAAGCCTACAAAGAAGCCCGCTGAAAATATTGTCCGGTTGAAAGCCGCAAAGCACTCGGTAATCTCCGGTTAAAACTGGGTGAGCGGTGCCGGCGATTTATGAGAGAACCGGACTAGCGAGTATTATTTAAATGCTTTTTTTTTTGTTTGAACACAGATTAGTCGGATAGTGAAAAATGCGAGCGATTTTTTTGATCGGAAGTGGAATTCACAGCGTAAAACTTGTGAAAATATATGAGCAACTTCTTCGTTTTTTTTTAATATTATATTTTTTAACCCTGTAGTACTTTTAGTTTTCTTGTTCAAAAATGTATTCTTTTAATTTTGTTGTAATTATTGTCACCTATCCTCTTCACAGTTGCTATCAAGTGGTTTTATAATATGTTATTTCGTAAAACCAATACTGCTACGATTATTGGGATAGTATAGTGTAAAAAAATCGGTACTTTTAAAAAAATCCATCTGTTTTTAATTCCTTCAAATATTTGTTTCCATATGGAAATGGATACGTTTTTTATTCGTTTTGTTGATCCGATTCTGGGTAGTAGTTATTTTAAGCGATCAACGCATGGTGTATATTTGTAAGTAAACTTTCAATATCCAATATCTATTTGGGCTTTTAAATCATTCAATGAAAAATCAAGCGAATAATCTGCCGTACTTATATGTTACTGGAAAATTGCAAACGCCGTAAGATTGTAAATTATCGCGTGGCACTGTAAACTATTAATAAGACACGAATATATTGGAACCTATTGAATTTGGATAATATATCGAGAAATTATAATGTACTAAAGATATATTACAATCTTACGGGGTCTGCAATTTTTCGGTGACAAATACACGTTATAACGTGTAACAAATAAAAAAAAATCTACTAAGGGTAGATTTGAAATGAAGATGGAAATGTTCCTATTTTTAAAATCACAGAATGGCTAAAAAACCCTGAAAAAACATAAGGAATGAAATGAGTTTTACTCTTCCAATACATGGAAGATATTTTTTTTTCGAATTTTGGTTTAAGCTCAGTGAATCTTTTGGCAACTGCATGTTTTTTTACTAAGATGTAAAATAACTTACTTAGTCTTATTTTATATATTATCTTACAGAAAATACATAAAACAGTTTCCTTAACATTACATTTCTCACAAACAAAGCTAATTCTCTCCAAGTTTCTATCGCAATCAATTTAAAATTTTCAATTTCACAGTACATTTGCATTGTCTCAGTTAGATGTTGTCTAGTCATCCCGAGTGCTAACTGCAATTTACCAGATAAAACTGGATAGAACCGGTTTAAAGAGCTTCGCTAGAATTTTCTTTTGCATATAATTTTGTAACTGCTTTTGTTTTATTTGTGTGGGAGTTACTACTCGTTAAATGAACAATTCTTTTTAAAATATTTAAGTTAATTCCGAGAGTAAATAAAGTGGTATGAATACTAACTAGCGGTTAAGGTTTTTAATTAGGTAGACTGTGTTTTGTTAATTATTGTGGTTTTTTACTAAAGTAGCCAGTTCATGTGGGGTTGAATTGAAAATGCTCTAGAATACCTGATTATGTTTTATTCACAAAAATACGCATTTAACAGCAATTTTCGTATTTTTAAGGAGCGAAAACACCTCTTAATAACCGACTTCTAGAAAAGAAGGAGGTTCTCATTCCGTGGGTATTTTTTTACCCGATTACTCCGAGGTTTCTGATCCGATCTATGTGATACTTTTTTCTTTCGATGCGGTATACTTGCCTTTTGGTCCCGTAAATATTGTATTCAGTTTGGCTCAGCAGTTTTTTTTTATAAGCATTTTGTTTCAACAAGTTTTTGACCTTGACTGTGGTTGAGATAATATTGCGAATAGAATTTTAACGCTTTTAAATTACAAAAAAAAAAACCTTCTGATCAATAGGAAGTATAACTAAAACTTAAAAACACGTTCCTTTTCATCAAAAAACGATGACAGAACATTATTTTATTTTTATCAAAACCTTGAAAAGATTACTGCGTACCACAATAGAATCCTCACTCCCGTTCCAACATTTAATTGAACCGAAAGAATACACGTTAGACCAGACTGCCGAGCGCAGATATTAAAAGCTCGCAACCATAATTAAAACATCGATTCGAAATAGGAACCGAAAAAATTGAAGCACGCTTGAATAGTCCGAGATTGAATTTCTCATCTTCGTGGCGGGCCGTGGAAATTATTATGTCGCCTGCAGTGCCCCGTCTTCGTACCAGTCGATTGCTCAATTTATCAATACAGCTTTCCCCCTTCATAGATTAAGGAGTACAGTTCGGACGTGCAGATACGACCAAGGTTGGTACTTGGTAGTTAAAATGGCGTTATGTTACTATTTTTTACCGACTTTTAAAAAGGAGGTGGTTCTCAATTCGGTTTTTTTATGTTTGTTACCTCATAACTTCGTCATTTATGAACTGATTTGGAAAATTCTTTTATAATATGAAAGGATATACTTTCCGATCGGTCGGATAGAAAATTTATTAAAATCGGTTCCGTAGTTTGGTTTTTTATTCAAAATAGCCGGAAAAAATACGCAATCCCGTTTACTTGGATGACATATTATTATTATCCAAGTAAACGGAATTCCGTATTTTGCTTTCTTGTGACTTTACAGTGGTGTTGTCAGGTGTGGGATACCACTAAAAATGAAAAATAAAAAAACATATACAACAAATAAATACTGATAATGTCTTCAAAAAAACTTTTGGCATAAAAAACAACCGACTTCCAAATAAAAAAAACACTACAAAGTATTAAATCACTTTAATTTCTCAAGTCGGTGTTAAAATACTATTTTTGTTAGTTAGTTATTAACTTTGTAGTGTTTATAATTTGGAAGTCGGTTGTATTTTTTTGTAAAAATATTTTATTGCATCAGCGGTTGGCGATTTTGCAACTGTATTAAAGCTGCATCTCGATAGCATTCTGTCTGAGTGTGCTAGCGATTTACAGCAGCATACATACAGAAACTCAGATCTTTTTCCAATAACCCCCTTACGAAACAAAACCAATGAATGCGACCTGCAACTACACCCTCCCCCAATATACATATTTACCACAACCAAGTAAGCTGACTTGAATTTACATTCCCCTTTCTGCCTACTGCCACATCTGCTCCCCCCAACTCAAGTGCGGCCGCTACCCGACCGCCGATTTATTTGGAGCCCCAGACTGTATCACTTACGTAAGATTGACTCGTCTCCAGAGCGGCAAGATATTGCTGACTGCCGTATTTGATTGTGGCGGTTAGCGACTTAATGAGGAACTGGAGTTGAAGATGCATTTTGTTTTACTCTTGAGATGAAGCTTGAACATTTATTTTTGCTATGCTATTGAATGAGAGGGGCAGTGAATGAGTGAGGGAGTGAGGGGTTTGAGAGATCAAAGTCTAGCATAACTCTAGGCCAATGGTTGTTCGCGGAGGCACAGCTGGTGATGTGGCGACGCTTGAATCGCTTCATTAAGTCCAGCAGTTGTCCTCACTGTACTATATTTCTTCTTTCAAACTAAAAAAATATTTTCTACTCCGTTCGGCATCATTGGCTCGTCTCCAGAGCGGAAAGATATTGCAGATTGTGTGAGTGTTTGATTGTGGTGGTTAACGACTTTATTAGGAACTGAATTTGAAGATATATTTTTCTCTTTACATGAAGCTTGGAGCTGTATTTTTTGTTATGGTCTGGGTGAAATTTGTTCAGAATTAAGATGAATGTCATGCGAATGGAGCGGCAGATGCATTTTGTTTTGCTTTTACATTTTGTTATGTTATTAAACACTGGAAGTAGAGGTTGAGAAGGAGGCCCAACAGCTCAGGCTAAATATAGTCCTAGTAAAATTGGTTGAGAGTGGCCGTGAATCGATACGTATGGTGTGTGATTGGAGAGAAAACTATGGACCAGTAGTGAACTGCTGTCAGCCGACGATGATTGGAAGGCCTCCCATAACATACACCAATGACCTAGTGTAGGTCGCGAGAATGCGTTGGACGTTGTGGTGACGTTTGGAAGGGAGCTGAGTTAAGCAGTGGGCTTTCGATAGATGATGGTGATTGGATATATGGCAAACAAACTATTGGTCCGTGTAAAGGTAAGTGGTCACCGCTGCTTATGGACATCTGTCCCCTTTTTTTTTGTTTTAAAGATCGGAAATCATCAAATGACTTCTTTCGCTCTGGGTGGAGTGGAAGGGCGTGTCAGACTCTTACTGACTTAAATCCATCTAAAGCCCTTTGCATTCCAGGGCCGCGGTGACTCTTTCGAACAAATTCCGCAACACATCTGCCGGGGGGCAGATGACGTTGCAATGCCATTATGGTTCCGTTGTAAAAAGGGATAGTGATATTCACCGTATAGCACCGTCTCTCTCTTTCACTGAAAAAAGCGTTAGTGGTCATCTCAGAAACAAAATATTCAAATTGTAACAAAATTATTCACTTACGGTTAGTTTAATTTCAATCCCGACCATAAATGACGAGAAAATCTTTATTAGTCCCACCTAACCATTCCGAAAAGGTCCCAGACTACATTAAAATGGAGTGTACCGATAACTGGGCCAGTAAAGATTTAATTTACCCCTAAAATCGGCATGATACCCATCTATGTTGCGGTCTTGACCACAAAAACGTTTTGGGTCCATCCCAACGGGTTCCGTCACTTGATGTAATATTAAAATGTAGGTAAATGAGCTGAACAACGGATCGGGAATGTTCCTTATATTGGCGGCATGAGTTTTGACAGGACGGGATTGGTTGACATAATTTTTGTAATCATTAGGAAAACATGACGCTTATTTTTTCTGCTGGTTATCGTTGCTGCCCCACTGCTTCGTCAAGGCTTTCCTTAAGTCCTTTAAGAGTTTCTTCTCTCGCGCCGTCTCGAGCCAGCCCTCGTGTTACGTGCCTAAAAATCATCTTGCCAGTTCTTTCTGGGCCGGACTCAATGGCGCCTTCTATTTTCAGGAACCCACTGCATGGAGACTCTTGTCCAGCGGTCAGTGTATATGCGGCTAATGGAACCTGCCCAATCTCACTTGAGGCTGTCTGCCTTTTGGCCTACGTCTATTCCCGTTTTTGATCGAATTTGTTCCGAATTCGCCCACAAAGTTCGCCTAATTTTTATTTTTCCGAGTTCGCCCCACTCTTCGTTCCCACATCTATACTTAATATAATAAAGCTAATGAGTTTGTTTGTTTGAACGCGCTAATCTCTGGAACTGCCAGTCGGAATTGGAAAATTATATTTTGTATATGATTATTATTTTGTATATGATAGCCACATTCATGAGGAATGCTATAGGCTATACAGGATCGGGAAAAACGGGATATTCGCATACGAAGTTGTGGGCAAAAGCTACTGTACAAATAAAACACTTTACAATATATGTGTACCTAGATGTGGTCGTAGATAAAGCATCTCTTCAATTGTTTGATGGAGGTTATATTACAAACAGAGACGACAGAGGAGACCTCTTAGTTCCTTAGGGAGCATGATACGGGGCCGATTATAATTATGCACATATTACAACACAGATTCACTTGGCTATCTGCGCGTAAGCTTGGCGCCCGGAAGTCCGACAACCGGCTTAGAAGACCGGTTAAGACAAGGATTAAGAATTAGAAGACCGGATAGGATATTCGCATTATGTATTAATTTGTAAATCGCTCTGTTTGAATACCAAATTCTGTTGCTGTTATGACGGGTTGTGTATCAACCCTTACTTACTTACTGATTTATTTAAAATACCCCAATGAACAATTTTTGAATGCATTCGTTACAACAGTTCAAGTGGTTAATTCATCTAATCAATCGTTATAATCACTATTCAACTAATAAATCATTAACGCCAAAGTTTGTGAAGATGGATGGGTGCGGGCGTTTGTTACTCATTCACACAAAAACTACTAACTGGACATTGATAATACTTTACAATAACATAGCTAATACATCAGAATAACTCGTAGGTTATAGGTAATACTGCCAGGGTTGCGGAATTTGTTCGAAAGAGTCACCGCGGCCCTGGAACGCAAAGGGCATTAGGAGGAACACGGATGGGTTTTAGTCCGTAAGAGTCTGACACTCCCTTCCGCTCCGCCAACAACGAAAGGAGTCATTTGATGATTTCCCATCCTTAAAAAATGGTTATAGGTAATAATTATAAATTATTTATAATTAGCTGCGCCCCGCGGTGTTACCGGCGTTTTATCAGATACTCCGCGTGAATGTCGAAAATTATCCGAAGGGAACATACTCCCGAAATAAATTAGGGTGTCAGCTTCCTGCATACCAAATTTAATCAAAATAGGTCCAGCCGTTTGCGCGCGAAGAAGTAACAAACATACACACACACTCACAAACTTTCGCCTTTATAATATTAGTGTGATAGTGTAATGGGGGGCAGCAGGCGGCAGCTATTCAATAATGAACAGGTATGAATATTTCTATTAATTACTTTACGCTGTTACCATTCAATGTAATAAACAATCTCACGGAACATTTAGAGCATTAATAGCTTGCTTTAATTAAAATTAATTAATGTTCGACATATTTGGACTTTCACGATTTTAGTCCAATAATCAGTAATTTCATGGATCCGACAGTGCGATTCCATTAACTCTCATTTACAATATGGTACAGTCGAGTCCATAACACCTTTGTCATTTTTCGAATTCTGATCTATGTATTTCAAATAATTTACAATACATTTATAAATTCTCAAAAACGGCTCTTGTGTCCCTAAATTTTGATAGTTTGCGACTGAAATGCGAATATTTCTCTTAAATATATATTATAGTAATATATAATGATAATATATAATATAGTAGAATTGGTCCTCTTATTATAATGTTGTGGCTCAACACGTATTAATCGAATATTTTTATGTGTCTACAGTTGCTGTCCCGTGCAATAATACACTTGCTTTGCCAATTTACTTTAGAGATTCGCAGAATAGTGGACATCAGTTCTGCTTACCATAAATAAAACATAGAATACCGCTTGCTCTGTCATTCTGTGACTATTCAGTCACAGAATGCAGACATTCAGTCAATAAAGCTGTAAAACAAATTCCATTGTACACCTATTCTTGCTATAAGTGTACATTCAACTACAAAATAGCTTCATTAACTACAACTCCAATTACTAACAGTTAATTTTCTCCAATTTAAGCTTGAATAATTGGAACGAAAACGTTCGACTTCATAGCATTGTTGGTAATGAACGGAGAGCACAGCCAAGTGTTTTCTTGAAATAAGATACCAATACTTGACACCGTACAAAGAATCGACAGTGGAACGTGAAATTTCATCAAACGCTGTACTACACTCGGCTGAGATACAGACCTCGGAGTATTGAGGCTGGTTTAAGTTATACGCGAGATTACAAGATAAAAAGAAAATAAACAAATCAGCATTGGCTATTTTTAAAATTCGAACCTAAGAATAGATGCCTTATAATTAAAAAAGAGAATTTATTTGGCTTAGAAATGGTATTCAGATGTTTCACTTAATTTTTTTTTTTACTTAAATAAAAATAAAAACTCCTAACTAAAATATGGCGTCAATAAATTCGTCCGCATCGCTATCGACCGGAAGTGAGCCCAAAGGAATAGCGGCATTGCTACGTTGTATGGCAATGCTTATCCTCTTAGTTAGTTTAATATATTTATACAATGTTCACATATTTAGTTCAAACAATATGTCTCAATTGTATGCAAAATTGGGTAATTAATTAAAAAACTAAATGTTGGCTGTCAAAGAAAATTTTTGGACGTTGTATCTCATAATCACATTCAACCACATAATTAAAAAAAATCTAAATTTGATGTTGCGTAGAATGACCCTCTTCAAAATTCAAGTCAATAGCTTTTCTAAAACGCCTGTGAGGATCAACAGTCAAAATGGCGACTACGACCAGTTACACATTACTTTTTCGTACTGTCATTTGGTTACCTGGATTTTTTTCCGAGAATTTTGAAAATTGGTAATTTCAACTTTGCCACCTCGCATCTTAGCCGCTCGAAATATTTTCAAAAAACTGCTATTAGACGCCATGTTTCTAATATGGCGGCGCGAGCGGCAAAAATACGATGGGACAAAGTTTAAATTAAAAAAACACATTCAAATATATAAAAATACCAATTTTCAAAACTCTCGAAAAACTCTCCAGGTAAAACTACCAAATGATTGGGCTATCATCCATATATAAAAACTTCTTGTTTTATTTCGATACAGAATTCATCTGTTATTCACAGATCACAAAGAGTTATTTTGGACCCACCTCTGCGACATAAGATACGGTGACCCTGTAGAAATGTGTGTGTTTCGTCTGTTTGTGTGTGTAACTGTAAAGAAATGTCCTCGAGGCTTGTTTAATCGGGACCTGACAAACTACCATTGCTGCGAAATAGGCCTCAAACGGTGGTTTTGATTGGCCCAATTTATAAGCGTGGGCGGTCTTTGCATTCAATATGAGTATTGAAGCAGAAGCAGAAGTAGCGGTTCTGAACCCGGTTTATAGCTCGGCTCCTAACACAAATGTCTTAATCATCGTCATCATCACCTGCTTTCCCCACTACGATAGGGAAAAGGCTAGGCTGATTATACTTGACTTTGAGTCAAGCCGAACGAAGCGTAGCTGAATACCAGTATTTGCATACAGTGCCTATCTGGCAGCTGGCCTATTATCACCATTTCAGACAAAAAAAAACGCCTATTTCTGGACATAACCCTCCCCTAAGTGTTTCCACATCGATGGTCACATCCAGCGGATTCCTGCGACCTTCACCAGGTCACCGGTTCACCTTGTGGTTCACCTTTCAACGCTACATTTTCCGGTACGCGGTCGTCACTCCAAAACCTTTCGACCCCGCCGACTATTTGTTCGGCGAGCGATGTGCCTAGTCCACTGCCAGTTAAGTATGGTGAGGCTATGTCGGTAACCTTGGTTACCCTATCGTTACGTTTAACACCCATTCAATAAGGGGTGAAAGGGCCTATTAGACTCCTATATAGACTCTAGAAAACAGTCTCTTCTGAAAATAGTCTATTGATGAAACTTCCTGAACTAAGTACAACAAAAACAGCCAACCTGTATTTCTAATCAATAAAATTTAACTGCAGGAACAATAAAATAAAATATCAAGATACTCATGATCGGTCGGTCAAGCGACGCTTGGAGGAAGCCTTTGTCCTGGTGGACGTCTATCGGCTAATTTAACAAAATATTTTACTTCTCTCGCTTCCGCCTCTCGCATAAACGCCCAATCCCAAGGGCGAGGGTTGAAACTTAACCCAAGAACCGCGACTTCTCTTTGAAATATAGCTGTAGTTTATCTACGAGTAATGTTAGCTTTTGATATAATTTGTAATCTGTTTCTAGAGGCATCGTTTCGTAATTTTAACGACGAATGTCAGACTTCTAGCGTGATTAATGTGTTTAATTATGTATTTAATTCATACTATTAATGTGTATGTATTTCTATCTGTCTTACTGCTTTTCTGTTTAGTCAAGTGGAGAGCCTTGGAGGAGGCCTTTGGCGAAAAACCAGCTACTACGAAGGAAGGATAGCCTCGAGCCGATAAAGACAAATAAATAAATATAGGTTACTATATAATACTAAGCATACTGTAAATGTATACGTTATATCCGACCCAGAAATAAATGCTTATTTTATTTTATCAACCGATATCTTTTATAATGTCTGTATATCGGCCTATGTATTATTTGTTACGTTTTCACTCTTAAACTGCTGATTCGATTTCAATTAATTTCTAGTATTTAAAAAAATTAAATTGGGTCTTAAAGATGGCAGAGTATCTTATCTTTCTATATCTATCTATATCTTTTTAATCCCAGGAGTTAATTCCCTTGGGAAAATTTCGCCATTCACGCGGGTGACGCCGTTGTCAAAAGCTTGTTATAATCTAAATAATTATGTTCTAGAATTTTCGGAGTTTCAAATAATTGCGTTGCTTTCTCAGTACGGTCTTCAGAAACAATAATTACATCGTGTAACGTTAATGTAACACTAATTGTGAGTCTTATACGAGTATTCATATGAGTAAGCAGTTTGAATTATTAAAACTTGAATTGAATTAATGTTTGTCTCTTCTAATAGTCATACTAGAAAAAATGTACATTAATTCAATTTCTTTATGTGTGTTTAAACTCATCATCATCTGCCTAGCTTTTTTCCCAACTATACTGGGTCGGCTTCCAGTCAAACCGGATTCAGCTGAATACCAGTATTTTACGTGGAGCGGCTGCCTACCAGACCTCCACAACCCATTAACTGGGTAACACGGTACTCCTTGGCAATACTGGTGTCAGATTTACTGGCTTCTGACAATCCGTAACGACTGCTAAAGATCTACAAATGACAGCCGGGACCAACGGCTTAGCGTGCTTTCCAAGAAATGCAGGAAACTAGGTATGTTAAGATGGTCACCCATCCACAGACCAACCTTGGCAAGCGTTGCTTAACCTTGATCGACCCGTGCGGCGGTTATTCTTTAGCACGAGTGTTTATACTCATTGTTGAATAAATATAAACGGCTGGGGGTGTTTTTTTACTATTGGTAGGCACGCGTTGACCAACATCTGACCGGATGGTAATGGATGATGTGGTTGAAAGTGGAGCTCGCTTGCCTAGAAGTAACCTATTCACTCTTGACTTAAAGACTCCCAGGTTGTAGCTATCAGGAAACACAGACTCTGGCAGTGATTTCCACTCCTTCGCTGTGTACGCACAATGAACGTGTTCCCAAAACGTTTTGTGCGTGTGGGTGGGATGTCCACCATGTACCGGTGGCGGTGGTGATTCTAACAGCAGTGCTGATTTTTAACAGTGTTAGTTAACAGGGGGTAAAACTGCTCATAAATGGACAGCTTTCAATATGGGGCCATCGTGGATTTACTCGCTTTTATGGATGGCAGACGAATCAAACTTCTAGCTTGCAGTCTTCAAAATTCAAGACAAATACTTAATGTAATTGCAACCAATTACATTATTTATTGGAGCAACTACTCTGTAGGCATTTCGGTTAACCAAGCGTTTTCATAAGCTTGTGTGTGGTTAAGCATTTAGAAATCCAGTGTTCTCTCTTAGACGTTAAAAATAGCTACAATGAACATAAAATACTGATAACATTTTCCTCTTATAACCCCAAAAGTCACAGGTGGTCTGACTCCAATGTTATAGCAGATTATATATTTGTTTGTGGTACTTTAATGTCCCCGTTGGCGTCTCCATGTCTAGACAGAAGCCTACTAAAGTACTTGAGATTATTTCGGTGAATATAATTGTGGGATATAGGGTTCTTGTAATAAATAAGTCTTCAAAATATTTTAGTCTTTTTTATTAGTTTGAGCACAATCCTTCGTGAGTCCTCACAATATGGCGTTTTTTTTTTAATTTCTTCTTTCCGTCGTCTATCGCTCTCTCCCTCACACATAGCACTCTCTCTCTCTCTCTTACTTTCACTTGCGATCAGTTTCCCACATAATATACATATACAAATATGGGTTTTGTAATGTTCTATGATTACTGATAGGAGTCTACCTGCACTGCGACTTGGTAAGTTAGAAATTTCTGCTTCACATAGATTTGTTAAGGTTCAGTCAATTAAGTTGTGTTATTTCTGCTATCAATGTTAAGAACTAAATTGCATTCTTAAATTAGAATTTTGTCGCGCTCTATCGGAAAACATTAGGAAACCGGCTGTCCTAGAACCAAACATTGAAGACACAATTACATTGTTTTGGTGAATAACAGCCCACTCCGTCAGTGAGAACATTGAGACTGATGATGACTCGTGACAACAGCAAGTGAAACACAACCTCACTACTATAGTAGGCGCCAGATAATCGTGGAATAACGGTCATTGACCCACCTACAATTATTGACATTTTTAATTTGAAAAACGGAATTAATGACACAAAGCTGTCCCGAATCATCATCTCTCGTGATCCTTAACATTGTCTAATAATGAAAAACGATTCATATTTAATTGTTCAGGTACCTATGAACAGTTATTAGGGAAAGGTCAATATACTTTATTCCACATTTATCTGGCGCCTACTATACATATCCACTTGCTGGGGAGCATCTCCACAAGTTCTCCGCACAACTGGCTCTCGTATACGGTTGGAGAGTTCCCATGCCTTCCGCCCATGCTAAAAAAGTTGACATAGCGCTAAATAATACCTTTCGCATCATAACTGGATGCCTAAAACCTATCGCTCTCAAAATGTTATACCAATCGGGCGTAGCTACTCCAGATGTTCGCCGCAAAATAGCAAGCCGCATTGAGAAGGGGAAACAGGTACGAGACAGCCGACAGCCCTTGCATAGTCACGAATACCTGTACGTCTAAAAGGCTGCAAAAGTTTTATGGAATGTACGACCTCGTTGGCGGACAGTGTGGCCTACGAGAGATGTGCACTGTTGAGGCCTAAACACCGTCCCCCTTTACGCTTCCTCACCCCAGCAAAACATTTATCCCCTGGACGCACACTGCATTGGCCAATCTGGAAATGTCTTAACCGATTGCAGGTCCAGGATGGCCGCTGTTAAATAATCTGGTCAAATGTGGCATTCTTCACCCAACCCAAACGCAGTGCCAGTGCCGAGACCCTTCACAGGACATGTATCACCTTCTTAATTGCCCATCGTGCACAACCACCTGCATCATCAAAGATTTAAACGAGGCCGGGCCTTTTAATGGTCGGACAAAGTTTGATATGAGTCAATCGACACGAAAAGAAAAATAACTAGAAAGAAAGAAAGAAATACTGTTCATTCACGTGAAACAACTTCATAACGTGGACGTTCCTCGACTAAATGCTTCGTATCGAGAGGGTCCGCCAGCAAATGAAATAATCAATAAAAAACCTCCTTATAATACTATATCATTTTTATTACATCAAAATATTCAAAAGGGGAGACGCGGAAAAACGTCTGAAGTCCTTTTTTCAATAAAAGAACAAGTCAAACGAATAAATCATGAAATTCTCGTGAAAGTTTGCGTTTGGACGGAGAAATAAAGCGGTCTGTGTTTGATAAGCGAAGCGAGACGAAGTGCTTCAGCGATTTGAAGAGATAAAAGAAATGTAGTTTCGTGATTTTGCGGTTTTTTTTCTTTTCATTTAATTGGACAGGTGGTTCTGCTGGGATTTTGGTTTAAAGGTATATTTGTTTTCTTTTTTATGGCTTTTTCTTTACCTGTCTTTATAGCATGCATGTCAGTGTAGGCATCGTTTTATTTGGTGCAACGATTCTTGTCATTGCTGCATTGTTAGAAAGTTAGGTTAGGCAAACTATTCAAAGCAAATGTTATGTCCTATGTTACCTTACATTGCCAAATACTAAGCGGTTCTCCAGATGCGCGATGCGATGTAACATAAGCTAGGTAAATACTAGTCAAACAAAAGAGAAAAATATGCTTGTTGCATTCATATAAGGATTTCATCCACAGGTCGGGTAGAGCAATTGAGTTTTTATGTTATGCGTAACAAAAAATGTTATGTCCCTATTAAGATTAACGAAGCAAGACTGTAAATTTTATTATGATTAAGATGTGCATGACAAATGACATTGATGTAATTTAATGATATTAAGTTGAATATAATAATCGGTTTTCCAGATGCGCGATGCGATGTAACAGAAGCTAGGTAAATAATAGTCCAACAAAAGAGGAAAATATGCTTGTTGCATTCATATAAGGATTTCATCCACAGGTCGGGTAGAGCAATTGAGTTTTTATGTTATGCGTAACAAAAAATGTTATGTCCCTATTAAGATTAACGAAGCAAGACTGTAAATTTTATTATGATTAAGATGTGCATGACAAATGACATTGATGTAATTTAATGATATTAAGTTGAATATAATAATCGGTTTTCCAGATGCGCGATGCGATGTAACAGAAGCTAGGTAAATAATAGTCCAACAAAAGAGGAAAATATGCTTGTTGCATTCATATAAGGATTTCATCCACAGGTCGGGTAGAGCAATTGAGTTTTTATGTTATGCGTAACAAAAAATGTTATGTCCCTATTAAGATTAACGAAGCAAGACTGTAAATTTTATTATGATTATGATGTGCATGACAAATGACATTGATGTAATTTAATGATATTAAGTTGAATATAATAATCGGTTTTCCAGATGCGCGATGCGATGTAACAGAAGCTAGGTAAATAATAGTCCAACAAAAGAGGAAAATATGCTTGTTGCATTCATATAAGGATTTCATCCACAGGTCGGGTAGAGCAATTGAGTTTTTATGTTATGCGTAACAAAAAATGTTATGTCCCTATTAAGATTAACGAAGCAAGACTGTAAATTTTATTATGATTAAGATGTGCATGACAAATGACATTGATGTAATTTAATGATATTAAGTTGAATATAATAATCGGTTTTCCAGATGCGCGATGCGATGTAACAGAAGCTAGGTAAATAATAGTCCAACAAAAGAGGAAAATATGCTTGTTGCATTCATATAAGGATTTCATCCACAGGTCGGGTAGAGCAATTGAGTTTTTATGTTATGCGTAACAAAAAATGTTATGTCCCTATTAAGATTAACGAAGCAAGACTGTAAATTTTATTATGATTGAGATGTGCATGACAAATGACATTGATGTAATTTAATGATATTAAGTTGAATATAATAAGCGGTTTTCCAGATGCGCGATGCGATGTAACAGAAGCTAGGTAAATAATAGTCCAACAAAAGAGGAAAATATGCTTGTTGCATTCATATAAGGATTTCATCCACAGGTCGGGTAGAGCAATTGAGTTTTTATGTTATGCGTAACAAAAAATGTTATGTCCGTATTAAGATTAACGAAGCAAGACTGTAAATTTAATATGATTATGATGTGCATGACAAATGACATTGATGTAATTTAATGATATTAAGTTGAATATAATAATCGGTTTTCCAGATGCGCGATGCGATGTAACAGAAGCTAGGTAAATAATAGTCCAACAAAAGAGGAAAATATGCTTGTTGCATTCATATAAGGATTCCATCCACAGGTCGGGTAGAGTAATTGAGTTTTTATGTTATGCGTAACAAAAAATGTTATGTCCGTATTAAGATTAACGAAGCAAGACTGTAAATTTAATATGATTATGATGTGCATGACAAATGACATTTATGTAATTTAATGATATTAATGCATATACTAGAAATTTTTGCACGACTGATAACTCGAATATAGTGAGATTAAAATTATTTTACCATGTTATTGTAAGTACCTATATTCTGGCAAATAATTAATTCCCGACTCAATTGGGGCCGGTTTCTAAGCTAAGTACATGCAGCAGTCTGTTGCGGAATCTATTCGAAAGAGTTACCGCAGCCCTGGAACGCAAAGGGCATTTGGAGGGACACGTGTGGGATTTAGTCAGTAATAGTCTGACACTCCCTTCCGCTCCGCCTAAAGCGGAAAGAGTCATTTGATGATTTGCCATTTAAAAAAATTAAAATATTTTTAAATGGTCTTGGACTTGTTGTATTTGCCACAAAGCGTCATGGCAATTTTTTTAGGTGACCACGTGACCATGATCCAAAATTTGTGTATTTTTTCGCTTACTGAATATTTTTGGTCTATGAGCCTAACAATAGGGATTTTGCCTTAGTTAAAAAAATGTGATTTTACTAGCGGTCCCGACGGACGTCGTATCGTCCGAACGTTTGCTTTGTGTCTGACGAAAAATTATAGTTATCGATTGCAGCGCCACCTACCGGATCCTTATAATTATAAAACTAAACTGGAACACACAAAAAAAACACCATCAAAATCGGTCCAGCTGTTTAGGAGGAATTCAGTCACATACACACGCATAGAAGAACTATATATGTATAAGTCACCGGATAATTAAAAACTACGTAAGATTACAAAATATCTTGAGAGATTGCAAACTCTCTATAAATTGTAAGATTTAGTCCGTCAGTTAGATTATCGAAAAAAAATTGGATATTTACATATTTTTTATTAAGTACATCAAATTAATAAAAAATTGATAGTAACGTCACTTTCCAGTAAAAGTGTACTGGTAAGTGACGTCACACGCGTTTTCATGTTTTGTTAACGTGACAAAAACAAAAAAATACGTGTCCAATATTTTTTGGTAATCTATCTGACGGACTTATTATATTTTTAGTCAAATTCCCTATTATAACGAAAAATAATCCGCTCCGCCTCTCTCCGCCCTCCCCCTCAACTTCACAATGTCAGTGCAGTCTACGAACTATCGAGACTGGCTAATTTGTTCTGTAAAGAGTGGGTTAACTATTGTTAATTTATGGCGCAAAATGGCCGCTGCGGACGGTAGTTATGAAACTGTGGTTGTAATGTTTTCTCTGCTCCCGACAAGTTTTCTGGCGATTAGGTTTATTTGCTTTTTGTTCGGTGGAAATGTGTAGTTGAGTTGAAAAATTGGGTATATAATGTATTAGGGGTTGTAGTTGCTTCAATCTGCTTCAATCTTCCCAACTATTTTGGGCTTTGCCTCCCAGTTAAACTGGATACGGTGGAACACTGCACTCATCATTTCAGCCGAAAAACGTCCACTGCTGGACATAGGCCTCCCCCAAGTCGCCACAAGAACCGGTCCTGCGCGTCTCGCATCCATCTGCAACCCGGAATTCTTATCAGGTCATCGGATCCACCTTGTGGGAGGCCTTCCAACGCTGCGTCTTCCGGTACGTGGCCGCCACTCCAGAACTTTTCGCCCCCATCGACCCTCTGTTCCGCGAGCAATGTGCCCTGCCTATTGCCACTTCAGTTTGGCGATCCTTCGGGCTATGTCGATAACCTTGGTTCTTTTGCGGATATCGTCATTTCTGATTCGATCACGCAAGGAGACTCCGAGCATTGACCTCTCCATTGCCCTTTGGGTGCCTTTAAGACTTCTGATGAGGCCCTTTGTGAGCCTCTAAGACCTCCACAATCCAGTAACATAGATACACGATAGCTCATGACAAGACTGGTCGCTGGTTTTCTGGATTCTGACACTCCGTAACGACTGTCGAATATCTAAAAATCTCAGCTGGGATCAATTAACTTGCCTGCCGAAGTATGGAGAAATCTTGGTATGTATAGATGGACATCCAGTGACCAACCTCAGTAAGCATTGCTCAATCCTGAAGGTTCTTTATTGACCAGTATGAAATATCTAAATGGATGAATACTTATTTGATAGATGATATTAAAACTTTATTTTTGTGAAAAAATAAATAGAAATGGTCGAAAAATAGAAAAGTAATACTGTAATACACTTTTGGAGTTATTCTTCTATCCTTGTCACGCAAAAACTGACAGGCTTCAATTCAAAATGGCGGGACTTGTGAATTATGTCACACACATTTTTTCATTTCTTGTGAATTTTAGACAATATTTTTAATTGCGTCTTGTCTGCTCTTTAGATTTTGAGAAATGTTATTTAAAAAACCAGTTAATTACTAAACCAGTTATTATTAATGATACAAATATCCTAGTATCTATACAACCACCCAGCAAAGGATATTAAAAGTCAAGGAAAGATAATGCCTTTTGTGTGGTGACATTTTGAAGCTATTAATATGCAGAAATCTCAGCTTATGCGGGTTAGTTTTTTATTTCTAAGCTCAACGGTTATTAGTCCCCGGTTTGATCAACAAGTTCAGCAGTCCTTTTGGCTTGGCTAAAAAAAATCCAAATCTTCTTTCTTCTTTTAATCCAAATTTTCTTTGTTGGTTTAAATCATGTATTATTATACCTCCAAAATCATTGTCCAAACCAGCGAGCATAAATCCGTTAATTCGTGATTTCTTGTCGCTGGGGTCTCGACCACAGAATGATAAATGTGGGTCCAAACCCTTTTATTATTATCATTAATTATTCTCCATACATCTGTCCCTTACTTATCAGTACAAGAAACGAACCCCTAAGGGTTCCTAAAAAAGGAATCGATATCATCGTACAAACGTACAAATTGGTCATTAGGATTAATATGGATTTATTCGATGAAATATGGAGTCGGGAGCGAAGGTCGAGGGAGTTAAACATTATAGTTTGTGAATAGGGTTTATGATTGAAACTTTGCTGGTGCGGTTATATTGATGGGGGGTCAAAAGTTAGGTGAAGGTTGTGAAACATTTAAAGTTCTAAGGTATAATTAAGGTCCTAGTTATGTAGTTATTAGGAAGAATACGTGTATCAATATATATGCCACCGAAAAATTGCAGACTCCGTAAGATTATAATTACCTATATTTAAAAAACTAACTAATTTATTTTCTTTTTTCCCTTTGTGTAACTACGCGATACGTATTTTAATTAACAACTTTTGTTAGAATAATTATTTATAATTATAATGTCTATTCTGTCTCCTGGACTAAAAGAGACATGAAATGACACAGGGAATCCTAGTGTGGGGTCTAGGGTCTAAATTTAGTTTGTAATCTGTATTTTTGGCATAATGTTTTTATTTCTTTTTTTATAATAAATCTTTTAATTTCTCGAATTATTACGAAAAAATCGTTTTGCATACAATACATCCCATCCAAATTCAATAGTTTCCAGTATATCCGTGTCTTAATAGGAAAAAATACTTTACAATTTCACGCGATGTTTTGCAATCTTATGGCGTCTGCAATTATCCGGTGACAAATACAGATGTTAACGTCATAATGTTAGATTTTAGTAATTATATTACACACGAAAATTCAGTGAAATTGCAAGTTGAGAGGACTATTCAGAGCAGAATAATGCACTAGTAATTATTATAGCGGTATTTCCTTTGAGTTCATTACTGTGACCACGTAGAGCGAATTTTATCATTTTCAGAAGCAAATTAAAGTGCATGCGACTGTAATGTGTTTATTTGAAATAATTTTTCGGAGTGTAAATTTTTTCATAATGAAATGTCCTGGTGAAGGCCACGAGAATCCGTTGGATGTGAGATGCACGGAATGAAGATGGAGCCACTCAAGAGGAGGTCTATGTCAAGCAGGTTGAAATAATGATGAATGATTTTTCATAGTGGCGCGAAGATCTTCGCAGGGTGGCTGGTCGCAGCTAGATAAGAGTTGCCAAGAATCGAGATGAATGGTGTGCGATTGGAGAAACTTATGACTGCTGTACTTAAACTGATGAAGATGATGATGTCCGTATGACCTAGAACCAAAAATTAAAACACATTTTTTTTTAACCTCATTTGATGGACGCAATGGTCGCCCCACTCAACGAGGTTGGAGAGGATACTCGGATTCATGGGAGCTGAATATTATTTTATTTATGAATACAATAACATGGCTAATAATTCGGCTTCGTTTCAATGAAGAACAATGTTCAACTAACTAACACAAATCGTATTGAGTAAGTACAATTATGTACGTTATCGATACACATAACAGATGAATGGCTCTTTCCACTCACTGGACATAATCCCTTATACTCTCTTACAAACCCTTGCGATAAGATTGGGTACCCAATATTGTCGTGGAGAAACCATACGCCTAAATTAGAACAATGTGAAGATAATCTGGCCCAAGTTAATTACATAGAATAGTGTCTTTTTAAGGGTTCCGTACTTCAGTCGACAAAAACGTTCGTCTGTCTATCCGTCTGTCTGTCCGTCTGTCTGTCCGTCTGTCTGTCCGTCTGTCTGTCCGTCTGTCTGTCCGTCTGTCTGTCCGTCTGTCCGTCTGTCCGTCTGTCTGTCCGTCTGTCTGTCCGTCTGTCTGTCCGTCTGTCTGTCCGTCTGTCTGTCCGTCTGTCCGTCTGTCTGTCCGTCTGTCTGTCCGTCTGTCTGTCCGTCTGTCTGTCCGTCTGTCTGTCCATCTGTCTGTCCGTCTGTCTGACCGTCTGTCTGTCCATCTGTCTGTCCGTCTGTCTGACCGTCTGTCTGTCCGTCTGTCTGTCCGCCTGTCTATCCGTCTGTCTGTCCGTCTGTCTGTCCGTCTGTCTGTCCGTCTGTCTGTCCGTCTGTCTGTCCTTCTGTCTGTCCGTCTGTCTGTCCTTCTGTCTGTCCGTCTGTCTGTCCGTCTGTCTGTCCGTCTGTCTGTCCATCTGTCTGTCCGTCTGTCTGACCGTCTGTCTGTCCGTCTGTCTGTCCGTCTGTCTGCCCGTCTGTCTGTCCGCCTGTCTGTCCGTCTGTCTATCCATCTGTCTGTCCGCCTGTCTGTCCGTCTGTCTGTCCGTCTGTCTGTCCGTCTGTCTGTCCGTCTGTCTTGAAAACTCATTTGTTGGGAACTTTTTCGTCGTTTTTTGTTGCCGAATTTTTTGAAAAAAGTTCCTGTTTTTGTTTTGATTTTTTTTCTTTATGTATTTCAGCGATTCAACATCGCCCTTCAGTATGACCACGTACTTCTAGAACATCCTGTATTTGGGACCTATAAGATTGAAGCGTACCTGACAAATATCCGTTGAGATAGACCACCATGACCGAAATACGGTCCACCGCGCGGCGGATTATATAATTTGTAGTAGGAGCTTGTAGCTAAAACATAACAGCCGTACGGGTCGATCTTCAAGGTAAAGCAACGCTTGCCAAGGTCGGTCTGTGGATGGGTGACCATCTTAACATACCAAGACTCTTCCGTGCCTCAGAAAGCACATTAAGCCGTTGGTCCCGGCTGTCATTTGTAGATAGGCAGTCGTTACAGATTGACAGAAACCAAAAAAAAATTACCCTAGTCTTGCCAAGATTTACCGTACGTGCTACCCAGTAAATGGGTTGTGGAGGTCTGGTAGCCAGCCGCTCCACGTAAAATACTGGTATGCAGCTGAATCCGGTTATAT
Source organism: Mamestra brassicae (assembly GCA_905163435.1). Classification (NCBI taxonomy): domain Eukaryota; kingdom Metazoa; phylum Arthropoda; class Insecta; order Lepidoptera; family Noctuidae; genus Mamestra; species Mamestra brassicae. Next base: position 17,213,301 of record LR990997.1, on the reverse strand, counting down.
CATTTGTGCTTCTAATACGATTAAACAGCTAAAACAAATACGACAATTAACAGTTGACTGAAAATTACAACCTTGTCTAACCAGGAAATTCTTAAAGTTTACTACCTAAAGTAAAAGCCTCTCAGTACAACTTTCACCCTTCAAGATAAGTTCAATCCCTCAGTTAAAATCAAACCAAAGAAAGCTATTTCCCTCAAACTGATTCGCAAACAACTTCAAAAACGGATCATAAACGTGAATGGCTTTCAACTCAAAAGTTCATACTTCTATTATCACGGAAACTTTCAGCGTAACATAAAGATAAGAAATTAATATCTCAGGTTAGTTCCCGGGGCCTTAAGATGATGTCTTAAAACCATGATTCCGATGTTAGAGAGAGACAAAGCTATACAGGTCAAATAATACTATCTCTTTAATATAATCAATTTATCAATGTATACAAAATATTGTAAAACTTATATTTGAAAAGAGTAACTATGGAGTTTCTTGTCCGTTCTTCTCCATAAGAATCTACTTTTTGCGAATGGACAACTAGCGTCACTAATATTTTAATTTCAAACTGTAAATTTGACGCTCAAAAGTGCCTTTTAATGGTCTAGTTGAAATAAATGAATTGACTTTGACTTTTTCAAAACGAAGTCAGAGTTGAGCTCTGTACAATCGCAATTTGGATGATGGAATATGGTAGATTTAACTATGTTTAATGCCAGTTTGGCTTGTCACTCTCATGCAGCATAGTATCAGTAAAATTTGTGTATTTGGTTTTAGTTCATAGAACACCACAATACACCTACGTAAGTCAAAAGTTAACTAATATTTTTAAAATTAAAAATGATTTCTTTGTAAAAGGTAATCCGGGAAAAAAAAAATAAAAACTGCTGTTAAAAATTAGCACATTCCTTTACTTTGCCTTTATGTTATTACGTTCCAGAATTTGGTTCTTATTAGCGACACTTTCGGTTGGTGTAATAATCAGGATGTGTTTTTTTTTCAAAACCAACCGGTTCGATTCCTGACTAAAAAATAGATTTTACAAAAATCCAATAATTCAGTTTTAGTTTTCATCAAAATCGGGCTCGGAATCCTTTCAGTGTTTTTCGATATTCCTCATAGTTTCGGATTTGGCCATCCACGTACACTTTAAAAATTAACACTGTATAGTGTATACTTAAAATAAAACTCCTAACTTATAAAATATGGCGTCAAAAAACTCGTCCGCATCGTTGTCGACTGGAAGTGAGCCCAAAAGACTGGCGACATTGACACGTTGTATGGCAATTTGACACGTTGTTGTATGTAAAAGTCAGCCATTGGGGCACGCGAAGTGCCAACTAAGCGTTTAACAAGTACTTACACTCTTAATATAACGCTCCGCAGAAGTAGCAGAAGTGGTAATTAGCTCCTTCTAAACTTCTCTGCAGAGCTGCCCATCCCGACGTCTCTGGTATGATGGGTTGTCGGGTGGATTAGTTAAATTAACCAACAACATAATATTTTCGTTATAAGTTACGTCTTCAAAGTGAAGGATAACTTTCAAAAGTGGCGAAAACTGGTGAAGTGTATTCTCTTGAAAACCTTCACTACGAACTTTAACAAAATACACCAAAAACAAAATAAACCAAAAACAAAAGCCAACCGACAACAAAAAACAACTTTAACAAAAAACAACAAAAGACAACAAAAACAAAATAAACCAAAAACAAAAGACAACCGCCATCTATTTTCAAATTACCACAGTGTTCCTTTATCTGTCATGGCGGCCAACGTCTCCCGAACTAATTCGAGTTAATCACAAATACAGTATTACGAACTATATCTAATAAAAGACTAATCATCCTCTACCTAGCATTTTCTCAACTATATTAGGGTCGGCTTCCAGTCAAACCAGATTCTGCTGAATACCAGTATTTTACGTGCAGCGACTGCCTATTTGATTTCCACAACTCATTAACTGGGTAACACGGTACCTCTTGGCAAGACTGGTTTCAGATTTTCTGACTACAAATGACAGTCGAAACAAACGGTTTAACATGCTTCCAAGGCAGTGAGGATTCTCAGTATGTTAAGATGGTCTATAAAGGTATGCGGTACAGAGAGTAAAGTCCCGCATACCTCCACTAGAAATGGGAGGATCCTCCAAACCAGACGGTTGTTGTGTCTGGTGTGCAACTGCCCGATAGTTGATATTGGACTGTTGTATATGTTCAAATCACACGGAGAACTTTGCTTGCGCTATGCAGGATTTCGTTGTTAGTTCGTCGTAGATGGCGCTGTGATTCTTTTTGTTGCCGTGCAAATTTCGATTCTTAGTTTTTCATGTGGCGGCATTGATAGGTCACCCATCCACAAACCAACCTCGGCAAGCGTTACCATGAACCATGTGACTGTTTTTATTTAATTTACAAGACTAAAACAAAACAAAACCAAAGACAACCGCCTTCTATTTTCAAATTATCACAGTGTTCCTCTATCTATCATGGCGGCCCGCGTCTCGAACTAATTCGAGTTCATCACAAATGCAGCCGCGCTTATCTGCGCGTCTCCCCACCCAACTTATAAATTTAATGTCCTAAAGGATTTACGAGAGAATTATAACTTTACAACTCTGACTTGTTAACCCTTACTATGATTGGGTGGGCTAAAAATAGTTTGGGGTTAGAATGAGGTTCGAAAGCGACATGATCATATCAACAGCGATTTGTCGACTGAAGAAATCAATTTCCGAAAAAAATGTTGACTGTTATGTCTTAAGAATGCCATCAGGAAAACCGAAAATCGTCCAGTGCTGGACTTAAGCTTTTCCCCAATTATTCAATTGTTTAATTATTTTTATTATTATTTCTGGGGGTCATTAGTGATAAGCCGTGTTGCACCATCATGGCGCATTGGGTGCATGTACATGTGCATGTACCCGGTGCGTCAGGTGAGTGCAACAGATATATGAATTAAAAAAAACTTTTAATAGTTTTGTACTAACATAGCTTATAAATTTGTATAATACAACATAATATGGACCAAGGTCTGAAATTAAAGTTTTTCTTATTTTTTTATTGCCACATATACATAGGTCCTGTGCTTCTCATAATCAATGTTATCCTGCGGTCCTCCACAGGCAATCAAAATCCGACATAGCCAATCCGCTTCCCGAGAATAGTTGTCATAAAATTTTCGTTCATCTCTTCGACATGTTATTTCGGCGGTTTAAACCAAGGCTCATTTTTTCAGTAACAATTTATCTCTCTTTTAATGTATGTAAGAATTTACTGCCACGTCCGAACACAAAAGGAAACACATACGAGTAAGTATTTCAAATTCGCGAACAAATAGTAGTTCCCGTATCCGACATTGCTATGAAATATTGAGTAAGACTTTCCACCGGTCTTATGCGGACGACTTTCTCTTAAGACTCACACAACAAGGTTAATTTTAGAACGGTTCCTGGTTATGTTATCTTTGTAAATTGGTCTTGCTGACAGTTGTTTTGTTGGAGTAACTTCTCAAGTTAAGATGTTCAGTTTTTTTGTTTGTGATACATTACACGTCATCATCATTCCCCTTCATCACCACGCTTGCTGATAACTTAAAGAAAATGTTTGTTTCAAAATAATGGCGGCAGTTTAAATGTTTTGTAGCCGTTCTGTGGTGATTTGGAATGAAAGTTATGGAAACTTTGGATGTATTTTCTTTCACACAGTTTATATATACAATGACACATTTAATCGTTAATGTCATACAATTATAATATAATACAATTATAAAATTATATCGATATTCTATTCGTATTCTAAAAAATCTCAACCATTTATGCAAAGGTGGGTCGGCTAATTGTGGTAACTGACTGTACTACATCTTCTTAAATGTATCTATAGCCAGCCGGAATGTTTAACTTGTCAATAGTTGATGCACCTACATAGTTAACCCCTAGTTATGCCTTACACCTGGAATAACCTAATAACCTTTCTTTTACGATATTTTATAATATCTTGGGACAATATCTTGGGACAACTCACACACCGTCATCTGATCCCAAACTAGGCAGAGCCTGTGCTATGGCAACCAGACAATTGATAAACATACTTAAATATTTCTAAATACATAAATATTATAGACAAATTACACGCATTACACGCATTATAGACAAAGATTTGTCCTGGGTGGGAATCGAACCCACGACCTCCGGTTTAGCAGTCAGGGTCACTACCACTCGACCAACAGGCCAGTCAAGAGTTTATCCGAGAGAGTAAAACATTTTTCTAAGGAGCTGGAAGACTATAAAATTAAATGTATTTGTTTTATGTTCTTGTGAATTTTTTGTTCTTTTTACAACGTAATAACGAGAAACACAGTGAAAAGAGTGTATATTATAGTATCAATTGACGTTTTTGATTTGTGACAGAAATACTAATTTATATAATAATATAATAAAGCTGAAGAGTTTGTTTGTTTGAAAGCGATAATCTCCAGAACTACCAGTCGGATTTGGAAAATTCTTTTTGTATATGATAGCCACATTCATGAGGAAGGCTATATACTGACTGACTTTATAGGAGACGGGAGACAGGAAACGGGATATGCGCGTGTGAAGTCGCGGGCAAAAGCGAATTATCTATATATATCTTAACATATATAAATCTCGTGTCACAATGTTTGTCCTCAATGGACTCCTAAACCACTTAACCGATTATAATAAAATTCGCACACCATGTGCAGTTCGATCCAACTTGAGAGATAGGATAGTTTAAATCTCAAATTATAGTCGCAATTTTAATTTATTGCTAATTATTTGTCTGTTATTATTTGACAGTCACAATTATCTGTTAACTCCAAATGATTCTAACAGATGTCGATACCTTTCGACTGGGTTGAGTAAGTAATCAATAGATGGCGCTGATATGGTAAATCTACGAACGTGTCATATAAGCTACATTTTAACAGCATAATTACCACGTGTTATTGACGCTATAAAATTAATTAAATTTATTTTGTAGTGAACGAAATACCGTATAATTCAATTATTTCCACTTTTTAAATTTTTGGTGTTAGCATAGCCGGCCACGTGTTACTTAGACTGAAGTGTAAATTGCATTCATATTATAATGAAGATAATACAGTGAAATTAATCCTGTTTTTTACTTATTTGTGCTTCATTGATCAAAACTTTACAATTTAATTTGAATATATGTATGTAAGTATTATCACATAATTATAAAATTTAATTAAAATGTCAATGCAAAAATGATACACAATTTCCTACACTTTTTCAATAGTTGTACAAATATTTTTTTTTATTGTTTTTATTTAACCTCTATTAAAAAATATTAAGCACTTATTATTTCAATGTGCTATGATAACAAGTTTTTCAGATTTTTTTTCTTATATTTAAACGATTAAATTAGTATTTCAATTCTTATTGAAATTATTATTTAAACTCTATAATTTAAACCTTAAGTAACCTTTTTTAATTTATTTTCAATTTTTTTTTTAAATTTAAACGATTAATTTATTATTTAATGTAAACTCGCGGTTGTGTGGCTATAGCAAACCGTCAAATAGGTGAGGAAAGTCCCCGGTCACGATGGCCTCAGCGTCGAACATCTTAAATACGCTGGGGTACACTTACCGCGAGTACTTGGTATGATTTTTAAACTATTTATAAGTCATAGTTACTTACCTGTAGAACTTAGCAATACCATCGTTGTGCCAGTAATTAAGAATAAGACTGGTGACGCCTCAGATATCTCCAACTAAAAGCCGAAATCGCTTGCCACTGTCTGTGCTAAGGTGTTGGATAATCTGCTTGATAAAATTCTAGCTAAGCATATTGTTCTCGAGGATGGTCAGTTTGGTTTTAGACCGAACTTATCTACGGATAGTGCAATTTTATGCCTCAAGCAGACTGTCCAATATTATCAGACAAAAAGACTCCTGTAACGGCATGTTTCCTGGATTCTTTTTAACCTATACATAAACAAACTGATAGGTGGACTCAGTAGCACTAAAGTCGGTTGTTACGTAGACGGTGTTTGCGTGAACAACATCAGTTACGCTGATGATATGGTGCTGCTGAGCCCATCTATCGGTGCAATGAGAAGGCTTCTTAAAATCTGTGAAAGTTATGCAGTGGCTCACGGGCTCAAATACAATACCGATAAGAGTGAATGGTTGGTTTTTAAATCGGGTACTTTAACCTACGAACAGCTGCCTGAACTCTCTGGGTCTCCTTTAGATCGGGTTTGAAGGTTTCCGTATTTGGGCCACAGGGTCACTGATGACTTAAAAGACAATGTAGACATAGACAGGGAGCGCAGGTCGCTGACTGTCTGTTGCAATATGCTGGCCCGCAGGTTTGCACGCTGTACTGAATAGGTAAAGATAACGCTTTTTAAGGCCTTCTGCCAGTCGTTATACACGTGCAGCCTGTGGACCAAGTACACCCAGCGGGTATACAGCTACCACCCCACCCTTGGGGCTGCTGGACCTCCCCCAAGGACCCCCCCCCCCCCTTGGGTTTGCCATTATCGCCACGCGTGGCATGCGGGTTGGCAATCGCAGTGTAGCTGTTGCAATGCACAGAGAATGCGTACAGTACAATGACGCATTCAGGGTGCTTTTGGGGTTGCCGTGGCGATGTAGCGCGTCAGGGATGTTCGCGGAAGCGTGGTTTGCCGCTTCCATGATGGCGCGCTTGCGCTCCTCCTTCAATGGCATCCTGAATGTGTTTGCGGACCGGTGGGACTCTCCCCTCTTACAAAGGTGGGTAAGTGTTCAGACACACTTATTCAAATAAACTGGTGTACACTGTTGTTTATTATTGTAAATTTAATTTAATACTAACATTAGGCTAAGTTGTACAACTACTAACAATATATGGAAGTAATTCTGAAATAAAATATTTGAATTGAATCCTAGGAAGTCTATTTATTGAAGAAAGCTATATAACATCACGCTACGACCAATAAGAGCCGAGCATTCATGAAAAATGTGACGCAGACGAAGTTGCGTGGGTCAGCTAGTACTAATATAAAGCTGAAAAGTTTGTTTGTTTGAACGCGCTAATTTCTCGAACTGTCAGTGGGATTTGAAAAAATATTTTTGTTTATGATAGCCACATTCGGACGGGAAACGAGAAATTCCTACGGGAACGGGAAAAACGGGAAATGAACGTACGAAGTCGCTGGCAAAAACTAGTACTTAATATTTTGTGACTTCGACTGCGACCATGGAGGCATGGTGATTAATTCTGAAACCCGACCAGTGAACTTAGAATATGGTTTTTGAATAAAAATAAAAATGTATGATTTATTTACTTTATTGATCACCATACTTATACCACTTTTACATCAAAAATAAATGAATGGGCGTCCTTATCGTTGGTTTTTGAGTCAAAGGAGACTTTGATAAAGAGAGAGCCACAGAAATTTAGTGACATTCATTCCACCACGGTACTTAACCCCATAAATTCACATAAACCATAAACCAGAAATAATCCAACCCTTATCCATACAAATATCTCAAATAAACACAACAGAGACACATTAAAACAAACATAAAACGATTGCGACACGGCGTACCAACATAATTATATGCAAAAACGTCACTTCAACAGGTCTCCATAAAGCCCTGGTTTATGTCGTATCAACGAAACAACATGACGAGTAAAGCTGGCTGTTCATGCTCCGACTCGACATAGGAAATATGAATGTGTTGAGTTTTGCGTTTGAGATGCCAAAGCCGTTTGTTAGTTGTTGTCTGGAGCATGTTTTGGGGAATTTGACTGCGTTTCAATCTTGTTCAAGTGTTGTGTATGTTATTTGGCACTTATTGTGGGAAATGATGGGACGTACGCTTAGTTTTTGGCACACGGATACTTGGAACTGGATATTTTGACAAGTAAACGTGTTATGGGGTGCGAAGACCTGTTCGTCACATCAGGGGACTTTTATTTAACAGTATCTGAAACAAATTTTGTTATCAACCTTTTCAGACATTATACGTTCATAAAAGCCTAGTCAGGATAGGCTCATGATTACAGGAGAAGACGCCCCGGGCGTCGGGAGTCGCAGGGCGATCCCCGGCCACCGTAGGCGCGGGCCTGCGGACGGCGAGCGTTGGAAGGATAGGCTCATGATACTGGGCAGGGTCGAAGGAAAACGGTCAAGGCTGAATACCGCATAGGTGCATATACCGGTACATTCTTCTGCCACACGGGATCCACACTGCAGAAGACCGCATAACTTGGTATGTGGTCGTGAGTTGAGTCCGAAGATTTTTGTATAAATGGTATTAGGCAGAGCACATTGCTTGCAGAACGGATCTATGGTCAATGGTGCCCAAAGGTTATTATGTGTAATCTATTGGATCTGAGATGTACAGGAGCGGTCGATGAAAGTGTTTCGGTTGAAATAATTTCAACCAAATTTTTGATGAATGTGATGACGACGTAAACTAAAAGAACTGTCGCAAAGTCGCCCATGCATGCCAATCTTTAAACACTAAAACTCAGCGTCAACTTAAAGTCTGTTTGAGGACTTTATTAGCTACCGACAACACACGTAAAAATTTTTACTGAACCTTAAATTCTGTTGTAAGCTTAATTTGACGTACGCGCGATTTTAACATCACATAACGAAGTTTATATCATAAGTACTAGCTTTTGCCCGCGACTTCGTCCGCGTGGAATAGTTACTTGGGGCAGTCATTTTTATTTTAAGATTATGAAGTTTAGTAAAGTTACAGTCAATGCTACTGAACAGAGAAAGAATAGATAAATATAGATAGTTTAACAAATGATCGACGTGATTCTTTAAATTGGCATAACTTTTTTATTTATGAACCGATTGACATGAAACAGACACCAAATATTAAGTGTAGCTTACCATAATGCGTAAGCGAACACACATCTAAATCGGATAAGCCGTTTGTGAGATTAGCAAACAGACAAAAATTCTAACAATCATTGTTTTCGGTGCTATTTGCGTGGACAAGTCCCAATAATATTTTTTCCCATACCTATATCTTCCATGTACAGACAGTGATCCGTTACATTTTTATTATATGTATAGATGTATAGTTAAAGGTTACTGTTTTTTCATGTAAGGATTACTGTTGGTCGAGTGGTTAGTGACCTTGACTGCTTAACCGGAGGTCGTGGGTTCGATTCCCACCCAGGACAAATCTTTGTGTGATGAGCATGATCATTTGTTCTGTGTCTGGGTGTAATTTGTGTATATTATTTATGTATTTAGAAATATATAAGTATGTTTATCAGTTGTCTGTTTGCCATAGTACAGGCTCTGCCTAGTTTGGGATCGGATGACCGTGTGTGAGTTGTCCCAGGATTATTATTATTATGTACACACATTTAACAAATGGATAATTTAAAAATTTAATCATGACAAAACAAACTATATTAACCTCATTATTTGTCGTTTATCTCGTTTTTCCCATGAAGGTAGGCAGAAACTACAATATGCTTCTTAATAGAATACACGCAGACCGGTTCCCGCGGAAGGTTGCGTTTCCACCAGAGATGTGCGACGCAAATGAGTGATGTGTCCCAGAGACACGTTGTCTTGGATCCCGTTACGCAATTAATCAGAAAAGAACACCTAGGTACTAGTAGTTTTTGCGGGATTGTTCGGAGAAGAGTTACCGCAGCCCTGGAACGCAAAGGACATTTAAAAGAATACGGGTGGGTTTTAGACAGTAAGAGTTTGACACTCCTTTTACGATTTACTCAAAAAAAGAGACTACTAGTTTGTTGGTGCCACACGAAAAACAGTTTTTTTTTAGTCTTTATTGACGTGACAACGTCTAATAAATCGATGAACGACGGCTGCACGCACGAAAAAGGATGACTCATTGTAACGTTACGCTCATTGTACCGTTACGATCATTTCATCAATGTTTTGTTATGACGTTGTCACATAAACTATCGTCCGTAAACCGACTTTACAGACAACCAATTTTTAAGAAATATGTTGTGAATATAAATAGCATGATCAATAATTATTACAAAAAAATAAAAATACTTACATTTCTCACGGCCAAATTCGAGATTAAATCTGATTTTTACCCAACAACTGTCAAAATGCACAAACTATTTTTATTTAGGGGCACAAAAAACAGTTAATCACCACCAAAAACACCTGACCACACAAGTCCACCACATAGATAGCGTCGTGAATCGAAATTATTCAGCAATGTTGGCTCAATTACATCACTTCCGGTTCAGCCGGACGTACATTACCTCGCTAACTACCGCTTTATTATGTACGAGTACACTCACCGCCATAAATTATTATGTGACAAAGAGCTTTTAGCGACTTCACCCGCGTTCAGGTCGAAAATGATCCCAAATACCCGGGATCTTCAATTCCCCATTTTTCTACACGCGGCGCAGACGCGGACAGTGCGCGAGTTGGTCTGTCTCCTCGGAAGAGTCACTGTAGTCGCCCATCCCAAGACCGACCTCAGCAAGTGTCGCTTAACCTCAAAGATCGACCTTTGTAACAGTTATTATTAGTCTCAAACATTTACGAATTTCAACCTGTACCAACGCATTTTGATTGAATTTTGCGTAGTTACCTCATTGAAGATATTTTCGCTAGTGACTGTACTTTATGAACCCCGCTGCAAAGTTAATGCGGCTGTTATTTAATGCTTTTAACCGCAGAACAAGGTTATGAGTTATTTATCAATTTTAGCTGTAACATTGTTGTAGTGTGGGCTTTTTATTAAGTGTGACTATTTGATATAACATGGAATACTTTCAATGTATGAGCAATATATCTGAGGATGAAAGTACTCATGAATATATCAACTAATATCTAATATATATATTAACTACTTTCATTATGGGAGCAACTGCAAAATATACTGCATATATTCCAGACCACGTTTCAGTTCCATAAGTCATCACTGGCAACACGCACAGTCGTAGATTTTCGTCTTGAGACACTGGTATGTGAGACGAGAAGATACCACGCAGCTTCCCGAACGCCACCTAGCCCAGTCGAATTCGACGGTTGACCTCTTTTTCGTAGTTTGCCCTACAGAACTGGACCGTTTGTCCCAGGTAGACTTAGTCGTGTACAACTTTGAGTGCAGTCTCCGATCTTGATCGGAGTGGATGCTACATGGGTATATTTACCATGACCTTGGTTACACTTGGTTACATATATTAACTACTATCATTATAGGAGTAACTGCAAAATATACCTAGTTAGGTACATTTTATTAATTTACGCAACTCGATAAAATATGAGAAATGCCTTGAAAAATGGTTTAATAGTTATGGTGAAACCCTCTGAAATATATTATAGCTAATGAATTGAAAGCTATCGTCCCTGTTTAGTTAATTTTATTTTCAAATTAACGTTTTTTTTTTTCGAATCGGCAAAAAGACTAAAATGTGTTAGTGGTCTGTGTACGTAAACTTTTTTCAGGGTAACAGAACTTTTTATTTCTCTTTTTCTTCATCCAAAAACAACGATTAATCAATTTTGTCACTTCAGAGGCAACAGAAAGGCGTTCGCAGCAACCCATCCTTGAAACAAGATCAAAAGAAAGCATTAAACATGGTTGGATGGATGTTAATTCAGTAGAGAAAGGTGCGTGGCAAAGCACCTTTATATTGATCGTCTAATGATAGGTAGATACCTACTGTCATGTTGTGGTACCTACTGTGTCTAAATGACACCTTGTAAAAGTTGTAAATAAGTAAGTAATTGCGCAATTTTACGTTTGGTTTGGATAAAATGCACTGTTAGCTAAGTAATTTCATTTCAAATCCAATATGGCGGACTTCCAAAGATGGCGGACTAATATTTTTGTGCACTCTTTGTTTGGCTATCACATCAAAGAGTTTATTGAGACAAATATAAAGTAGCTTGTTTTGTTAATTATATATTTGTATTTTTTTAGATAAATGACATCTCACTTCTTCCTTTCTTAAGTCAAAGTCAAAGTCAAAGTCAATTCATTTATTTCAACTAGACCATTAAAAGGCACTTTTGAACGTCAAATTTACAGTTTAAAATTAAAATATAAGTGACTCTAGTTGTCCATTCGCAAAAAGTAGATTCTTATGGATAAGAACGGACAAGAAACTCCATAGTTACTCTTTTCAAATATACGTTTTACAATATTTTGTATACATAGGTACATTGATCAATTGATTATATTATGTGAGCACAATGCATCCAACATTACACTAATATACAGCACACCCTTATATACTATAGGTTAAGATTTCATAGAATACCACTAAACCGAAGTCTTTAGACCCTTTTACGTAGCATTTGTAAGTACAGGACAATAATAATAGGTAGTTACCAGTATATGGAGGTATTATTTACCCTCTTAAGACCAACAGCAGCTTCAAAACTTTCCATTGTTTATGTCCCATTAAAAGCATTTCCAATAGCCATTAACCACACGCTAATCTAGGCCTTAGTGTTCACTATTTAAGGGTCATTATGGCTACCTGCAGGCTATAAATGCCATAACACGAGCTGAAACTAGTTCACTAAACAAGAGGGTTTTACACCTCATTACTTTGACTTAATCCGAAGGATATTAACACAAGCCGTTTATAAGGAACGTGACGACCACGACACGATTAAGATTACTTGGTAATTAAAAGGGGCGAAAAAGAAAATTAGTTTTGGTCTTGTCGGGTGCAATGGGGATTTTTTTAAGTAGCCCGGAACCTGGATTTGTGCCTGGTTTAATCCTATAGATTGGTTCCTTGTTGGATGAGCCTTGTCCAGCGCAAAAAACCAGCGGAGATGAAGTTCGCTCCTTGAAAGAGGCCATAGTGGAGCAGACAAATTTGACCTTAAGCCTTGGCTTCCAGTGGGGTGATGACAATCTAGTATCTTTTAAGGTCCCCAAACCACAGGTCTTTTTACCGCAAAAAAAAGGAGTCGTTTCGACCAAACTCCTACTTTTTGGAGTACATCTGTTCCTGTAACTGATTGTCTCGATCTCCTAGGCATGGAGTTGACACCCAGTCTCAACTTCGGTCCCACTATTGAGTTCAAAGCCCAAATTGCGGCCACTTGCGAAGTAAAACTGGTGCCGCATTATCAAACTCATCGCCGCAAGGTTGTCTGCATGTCTTTTATAGATTGTACTTCGGGAAGAGTGCCCAGAAACTTCATGATCACATCCAACCGGCCCCCTTCTACGATCGGACATCTAGACACACTTCAAGTTACCATCCCTACCTTGTTGTTATTCCACCAATTCACACTAAGCGTTTCCAAACATCTTTTTTTTTTTTTTTATTTAATATGGGTTTGCTCTTGACTCTAGTCTAGGTCATAGATGACAGAGACAAAGTCGACGATGGACATCTTCTGTAATGCGCGCAGCAAAGGAGTGGAACTTTCTGCCTGCGTCTGTTTTCCGAACGTATACAACCCTAATCTCTTCAAAATTAGAGTGAACAGGTTTCTACTGGGTAAGCTCGCTCCATCGTCGACTTTGTCTCTGTGTTCTCTGACTTGGGCTAGACTCAAGAGTAAACCCATTGCAAATAAATTTAACATACAACTGTAGTATCGATGTACCTTTGCCTAAAATTTCGGAAATACAGAGCACGCTCCTTATTACCGTAAATAACAATACCTACTAATGAATAAATAAGTATTTAGACAAGAAAGCACAAATATTTCTACCAGATTTTCGTACAACACACATTCATAATAATAATATGAGCCCATAAACCACAAGTTAAACTTTTCACAGCAATAACTGTGTGTCTCAATTTTAGAAACGAAGCCATTCTTTTTCGTTGTTTCTGAAATGATGGAAAATATTTCTATCTTGTATTTGTAGAGGTATATTTATCTGATTTTATTGTAACTTAAGATTGAAACAAAAATAAAGGTGCAATTACCTAATTATCCATAGGCCAATATATAACATTAACGCCCGGGTACTGAATACCCAGAAGCAGCTCATCTAAGTATTAACAGCTCCAGGAGTCGACCTTCAAGATAAAGCTAGCCGAGGTCTGTCCATGGATGGGATCCATCACATACCGGGGCTCTTCCATGTTTCAGAAAACGTTAAACCCCAGTACCAAAAGCCAGACAATCGGACAAAAGTCTTACCAAGGGGTCGATTTATCCAGTTACTGGGTTGTGAAGGCTAGATAGACAGTCGCTCCATGAGCTTGGAAAGTCTGGAAGCCAACCCGATCAAGGTTGGGAAAAGGCTAGGCAGATTGTTCACATAAATTCTCACCTTTTGCCTATGAGTAGAAGGCATCTGCTACAACCTGTAGCGGCAACAACACCGCCACAAATAACAAAGTAGCAAGATCTGTGCAAAAAGTAACGCAGCGCCATCTATCCCGCCACCAACGAACTACTGAACAAAATCCTGCATCGTGTTATCAGAATTATACGTGCGATTTGAACATTGTATACAAAACAGTCCGAATATCAATTTTTGGGCACTAGATACAACAACCATCTGGTCTGAGGATCCCCCCTTTTCAATGGAGGTTAGCGGAACTTTACTCTCTCCGCTCGCCTCTACAGTTATAAACAATATTGGACCAAGCAAACATATTATTATAACTACTCGCAACTAAGTCGTATCTTATAAAGGTCATTTAACACCAAACTTCGAGAGTGTTAGAGGTATGTTAAACGCGCGAAGCTGTACTCGATTTTGTGGGCTGAACAAATAAATGTAGAAACAGAGAGTTTCCCGGAATTAGACCCGCAGAGGATGTCGGATGGATGTGCTTAATCGGTCGGATGATTTGATTCGCAGACCATTGGTGAGTTTTGGGTATTTTTGCTATTGAACCTTTTGCATTTTGTAGGCTACCTATTTGTATAAGAATAGTTTTGGGTGGGTTTATCAGCACTACGGTCAATGTAAAATGAGTATGGTAGGAATCAATTTATACCCACCTTTGCAATAGTCACGAGAATGGTCGAGTTTAGTCAGGATTTTTTTATTCTTGATTGGCTCGCGTTAGACTACAATCTTACCTGATGGTAAGCAAAGATGGAGTCGACGATAGAGCATACTTATCTATAACAAGCTGTGCCCGTGGTTTCGCTTCCGTGACCTCCCGTCAGCCGTTACCTACGCCACTCTATCTATCCTACCCTACCTACGTACCTACTTATATACATATTATATACCTACCTACCTACCTTACCCTACCTACCCTACCTACCTCCCAATTTTTTTTTGTTATTAATCCTTCCCTGTTATCTGGTGAATAAAAACAAAAAATAATTAGACGAATCGGTCAAGCTTTTCTCAAGTTATAGCGTGACCAGAATAAATAGGAGTTCATTTTTATATATATAGACTAGTGGTCCCGACAGACGTTATCCTGTCCGAACGTCTGCTTTGTGTCTGACCAAAAATTATAGAAATCGATCGCAGCGCCACCTACTGGGTCCAATTGTGAATCTAAAACATTCTCGAATCCCCTTGAATACACACAAAAAATTTCAACAACATCGGTCCAGCCGTTTAGGAGGAGTTCAGTGTCATACACACGTACACAAGAAATTTTATATATACATACTAGCTGACCCACGCAACTTCGTCTGCGTCACATTTTTCATGAATGCTCGGCTCTTATTGGTCGTAGCGTGATGTTATATAGCTTTCTTCAATAAATAGACTTCCTAGGATTCAATTCAAATATTTTATTTCAGAATTACTTCCATATATTGTTAGTAGTTGTACAACTTAGCCTAATGTTAGTATTAAATTAAATTTACAATAATAAACAACAGTGTACACCAGTTTATTTGAATAAGTGTGTCTGAACACTTACCCACCTTTGTAAGAGGGGAGAGTCCCACCGGTCCGCAAACACATTCAGGATGCCATTGAAGGAGGAGCGCAAGCGCGCCATCATGGAAGCGGCAAACCACGCTTCCGCGAACATCCCTGACGCGCTACATCGCCACGGCAACCCCAAAAGCACCCTGAATGCGTCATTGTACTGTACGCATTCTCTGTGCATTGCAACAGCTACACTGCGATTGCCAACCCGCATGCCACGCGTGGCGATAATGGCAAACCCACCCTTAGGGACTGCTGGACTCCCCCAAGGGGGGGGGGGCCTTGGGGGAGGTCCAGCAGCCCCAAGGGTGGGGTGGTAGCTGTATACCCGCTGGGTGTACTTGGTCCACAGGCTGCACGTGTATAACGACTGGCAGAAGGCATTAAAAAGCGTTATCTTTACCTATTCAGTACAGCGTGCAAACCTGCGGGCCAGCATATTGCAACGGACAGTCAGCGACCTGCGCTCCCTGTCTATGTCTACATTGTCTTTTAAGTCATCAGTGACCCTGTGGCCCAAATACGGAAACCTTCAAACCCGATCTAAAGGAGACCCAGAGAGTTCAGGCAGCTGTTCGTAGGTTAAAGTACCCGATTTAAAAACCAACCATTCACTCTTATCGGTATTGTATTTGAGCCCGTGAGCCACTGCATAACTTTCACAGATTTTAAGAAGCCTTCTCATTGCACCGATAGATGGGCTCAGCAGCACCATATCATCAGCGTAACTGATGTTGTTCACGCAAACACCGTCTACGTAACAACCGACTTTAGTGCTACTGAGTCCACCTATCAGTTTGTTTATGTATAGGTTAAAAATAATCCAGGAAACATGCCGTTACAGGAGTCTTTTTGTCTGATAATATTGGACAGTCTGCTTGAGGCATAAAATTGCACTATCCGTAGATAAGTTCGGTCTAAAACCAAACTGACCATCCTCGAGAACAATATGCTTAGCTAGAATTTTATCAAGCAGATTATCCAACACCTTAGCACAGACAGTGGCAAGCGATTTCGGCTTTTAGTTGGAGATATCTGAGGCGTCACCAGTCTTATTCTTAATTACTGGCACAACGATGGTATTGCTAAGTTCTACAGGTAAGTAACTATGACTTATAAATAGTTTAAAAATCATACCAAGTACTCGCGGTAAGTGTACCCCAGCGTATTTAAGATGTTCGACGCTGAGGCCATCGTGACCGGGGACTTTCCCCTCACCTATTTGACGGTTTGCTATAGCCACACAACCGCGAGTTTACATTAAATAATAAATTAATCGTTTAAATTTAAAAAAAAAATTGAAAATAAATTAAAAAAGGTTACTTAAGGTTTAAATTATAGAGTTTAAATAATAATTTCAATAAGAATTGAAATACTAATTTAATCGTTTAAATATAAGAAAAAAAATCTGAAAAACTTGTTATCATAGCACATTGAAATAATAAGTGCTTAATATTTTTTAATAGAGGTTAATAAAAACAATAAAAAAAAATATTTGTACAACTATTGAAAAAGTGTAGGAAATTGTGTATCATTTTTGCATTGACATTTTAATTAAATTTTATAATTATGTGATAATACTTACATACATATATTCAAATTAAATTGTAAAGTTTTGATCAATGAAGCACAAATAAGTAAAAAACAGGATTAATTTCACTGTATTATCTTCATTATAATATGAATGCAATTTACACTTCAGTCTAAGTAACACGTGGCCGGTTATGCTAACACCAAAAATTTAAAAAGTGGAAATAATTGAATTATACGGTATTTCGTTCACTACAAAATAAATTTAATTAATTTTATAGCGTCAATAACACGTGGTAATTATGCTGTTAAAATGTAGCTTATATGACACGTTCGTAGATTTACCATATCAGCGCCATCTATTGATTACTTACTCAACCCAGTCGAAAGGTATCGACATCTGTTAGCATCATTTGGAGTTAACAGATAATTGTGACTGTCAAATAATAACAGACAAATAATTAGCAATAAATTAAAATTGCGACTATAATTTGAGATTTAAACTATCCTATCTCTCAAGTTGGATCGAACTGCACATGGTGTGCGAATTTTATTATAATCGGTTAAGTGGTTTAGGAGTCCATTGAGGACATTCTGAAATAAAATATTTGAATTGAATCCTAGGAAGTCTATTTATTGAAGAAAGCTATATAACATCACGCTACGACCAATAAGAGCCGAGCATTCATGAAAAATGTGACGCAGACGAAGTTGCGTGGGTCAGCTAGTTAAATTATAAAGTTTTGATCAATGAAGCACAAATAAGTAAAAAACAGGATTAATTTCACTGTATTATCTTCATTATAATATGAATGCAATTTACACTTCAGTCTAAGTAACACGTGGCCGGCTATGCTAACACCAAAAATTTAAAAAGTGGAAATAATTGAATTATACGGTATTTCGTTCACTACAAAATAAATTTAATTAATTTTATAGCGTCAATAACACGTGGTAATTATGCTGTTAAAATGTAGCTTATATGACACGTTCGTAGATTTACCATATCAGCGCCATCTATTGATTACTTACTCAACCCAGTCGAAAGGTATCGACATCTGTTAGAATCATTTGGAGTTAACAGATAATTGTGACTGTCAAATAATAACAGACAAATAATTAGCAATAAATTAAAATTGCGACTATAATTTGAGATTTAAACTATCCTATCTCTCAAGTTGGATCGAACTGCACATGGTGTGCGAATTTTATTATAATCGGTTAAGTGGTTTAGGAGTCCATTGAGGACAAACATTGTGACACGAGATTTATATATGTTAAGATATTAAGTTAAGTAATCTATTCACTCTTGAATTAAAGATCTCCAAGTTGTAGCTATCAAGAAAGACAGACTCCGGCAAAGAATTCCAGTCCTTAAATAGTTAAAAAATATCTTGTTTTTTCAGCAAAGACAATAGATATGAATAAGCATTATATTTTCATAAAATAAATGTATATTTAAACACAGGCAGACTGTAGTTGTTCCTAACTGTTTACCAGGCAAGAGTCACACAATTTGCATTTAGCTCCACAGAAAACCATCTCGCAGTTCTTTATTATATCCTCTGGCAAACAAAAGTTTCAATAACGTATCTACCTTTAACAAACTGTCCAATTAACTACCAACAGTAGCTGAAACGTCATCCTTGCCTTTGTAACATGACGTTTCAGCTACTGTTGGTAGCTAATTTGACAGTTGGTCAAAGGTAGATACGTTATTGAAACCGGCCGCAAGAGAAGATTTGGCCAAATTCCTACGGGAACGGGAAAAACGGGATGTGCGCGGACGAAGTCGCGGGCAAAAGCAAGTTTAATAATAATCAATAAGACTTTTGTTCCCCTCATTTTGATATGTTGTTTGCAACATGACATTAATTAAGTAGTTAAAAAAAATCTTATTTTTGCAGCAATGACAATAGATATAAATAAGCATTATATTTTAATAAAATAAACATATATTTAAACACACGCAGACTGTAGTTGTTCCTAACTGTTTACCAGGCATAAGTCACACAATTTGCATTGAGCTCCACAGAAAACCATTTCGCAGTTCTTTATTATATCTTCTGGCAAACAAAAGATATCTCATTTGGCGCCACACCCATTGAGGTGGCCTTTAATAAATTAATTTCATTCAAATTACACCCACAGCCCCCTCTCTGGCGTCTGAATAAATAAATATTTACTTTGTTAATTGAAAAATTATCTCACTGCATTTTCCAGCTACCGACACAGTGTTCAAACTTCGAACGACTTCTCAATTTAAACTAACACGGTGTTGATTTGTGTCATTTGCTGTGTGCTGTGTGTATTTTTATGAAAAAAGTATGATTAATTAAAATGGAAATACAGTACTTATACTGGTGCCTTTTAATGGTAATTGTAGTCCATTTGAGACAGAAGATATGCTTTTAATTAATTTAATGATGCAAACAACGTATATAATAATGAGGGGAAGGAATAAAAACACTGTACAAAGGCAGACTTAATGCCTTAGTCATTATTTACCAGTCGACCTTAGGGTGGCGCAGAGACAACATGTGCAACTTAAAGAAAAGAAATGGAGAGAGGAAATATATATATATATATATATATATATATATATATATATATATAAATACATAGATAAGTACATAAATTACACATAAACAAAGTTATTTAGAAAAAACGAATCCAACGAATTAACGCTGTGATGATTCTACCAACTAAAATAAAAAATGAAATATGCTCGTGACCTTTCCCCAGCGTTAGCAACCTTTACCAGAAGACCTACATATTGTACGAACTAGCATCGAGTAAACTATGCCCCTTCATCCCCAGATGGGAATAAAATTAATATAAATAAGGTTCTCTCTTAAAAATACTGGCTCATAAGTTAGTGTCTTGGAACCCCAAGGTCCAACGGTGTTACAAAAAAAATAAAAATACAATACCAGCCTTTAACTGCCCCACTGCTGGGAAAAAGTCTGGTCTGGAATCTGGAAATACCAACTGCCGATTCCAGACTTAATTGTGACTGGTGTGAGTGTGTGTAATGCTATTACATCTAAATAAGTTCTCCAGTTTAGGCGTGAAATCCTAAACTGCAGAGCTTATTTTGTTGAATTTGATTTAGAGTTAGGACAATAAGACTATAATCCTACTAATTTTATTATTTTATTTTTTTTTATTTTAGTATGGATGATAAATGATGATAAACTGCAAAATGGATTTTGATAAAATTCGGCACAGAGGTAGATTATAGTCTAGAATAACACATAGGATACTTTTCATCCCGGGAGTATGTTCCTTTGGGATAATTTTCGAAATTCACGCAGGCAAAGCCGCGGGCGGCAGCTAGTAAGACTATAAGAGGAATGTAATATGACTATAAGAGGAATATAAGAAACTTCAGGGATGATTTCTAACTTTTACGCGGGCTGCTCCTGGTTCTGCCAGCACAGAAGCATTTTTATGGTAACTGGCTTCTGCCAGCCTAACTATAAAGTCCTATGATTTCCTTCACCGATGCCCAACGTGTTGGCTCCAAAATCAATAACAACATCACATATTCAAGAAACTATCTCGCGCAAAAGGGGAGGGTGGGTAAAAATGGGCATCAAACATTAATGATATCATTTGGAGTCCCGCAAAGATGCTGAGCAACGGCTGATAGCCGATAGAAACGCCAGTAAAGGGGGATATAATGCGAATATTATACAGTATCCACTTTCCCCCGCTCTATAATGAATGCTGAAGGAATGGTGCAGAAGTTTAGGTTCGAAAAAAAAAACACTACTAAGTTTAAAATAACTTTAATTTCGGAAGTCGGTGTTTTGAGTTGTTTCTTCGTACTTTAACACCGACTTCCGAAATTAAAGTAATTTTATACTTAGTAGTGTTTTTTTTATTTGGAAGTCGGTTGTATTTTATTTTGAAAAACGTTTTTTATTTTACACTTTTTAGTGGTACACACGCACACCTAACAATACCACTTAAAATACCAGGAAAGCAAAAAACGCAATTTCGTTTACTTGGATGATACACTTTCTATTTGCTCCAGCTATTTTGATTTAAAAACCAAACTACTGAACGGAGTCTGCTTAAATTTATATGAGACCAATCGGAACGTATATCCTTTAACATGCAAGAAGAATTTTTCAAATTGGTTCAGAAATGACGGAGTTATGAGGTAACAAACATAAAAAAAGAATGCAACCGAATTGGTAACCTCCTCTTTTTTTTGTAGTCGACGGCGATGCTAACTGACTCCGTGCTAGACATTCACAACGTCTTCTGCGCTTAATTTAGACAAGGTAATTCCTTTGTTTCTTTGAAAAGGTTTGCAGTTATTATTATTTTCGAATTAAAACACTGTGCTTGCCAGTACACCAATTATTTTTTATTTAAACATGTACACTAAACTTGCAAGAAAATCATGATGTATAGGCAAAAAATGGCGGATTACTGCATCGCCATGCATGATCATAACTTTTCTATAGGGCATTCATAAATTATTATAGTACACTAATTATGCTATAATACTGTGCTTAATTTCGAAATAAGAAACTAATAAAAATTCATAACAATGCGTTACGCCTCAAAGCTTTGTCAGTCAATGTTACAAAATGTCACATGCAATTTTCTTCTTCTTTAATTCTTTATTGTACACCATAACAGCTTATATTAATTCACAGTGATTTAAATAGTTCATGTACAAAGGCGAGCTTAACTCAAAAATGAGTTTTCTACCAGCAAACCTTTGAGTGATTGAACCTTTGAGAATATTGTGTCATCATCATCATATCAGCAGAAAGACGTCCACTGCTGGACATAGGCCTCCCCCAAGTGTCGCCACAACAACCGGTCCTGTGCGTCTCGCATCCAGCGGCTACCCGCGACCCTGACCAGGTCATCGGTCCACCTTGTGGGAGGCCACGCCAACGCTGTAATATTGAATATTGTGTAGTTATTTTGAAAACAATCAATATTTCTTCTTCTTCTTCTTCTTCTTCTTCTTCTTGGGACAACTCACACACGGTCATCCGATCCCAAACTAGGCAGAGCCTGTGCTATGGCAACCAGACAACTGATAAACATACCTACTTATATATTTCTAAAACATACATATTTTAGATAAATTACACCCAGACACAGAACAAATGATCACGCTCATCACACAAAGATTTGTCCTGGGTGGGAATCGAACCCACGACCGCCGGTTTAGCAGTCAGGGTCACTAACCACTCGACCAACAGGCCAGTCAAACATTAAAAATAAATCATTGATTAAAAGGTTTACTGCATCTTTTCTGCCGTTTGCACCCAACTTTGTGGTTCATGATAATGACGTTGTAGTTTTTGATTACAAAAATTAGAATAAGCAAACGATTTAGCTCCTTTAAAACCACTGAAAGCAAACAACACATAGATACAACAATTGTTTTAGACACGAACTCAAACTTTACTTGCTTAAAATTAAGAAATAAAAGAAAAATAATACTGTCTGAAAATTTTTGATCAGTCGGGTTGAATTTTCCTTTGAAAATATTAAAGAAAGTTTCTTTTGATAAACGCTGGTGTCAGAAAAATAATATATTGAATTTTTAATATTCTTGTGCGACCGACATGATTGGTGGCACATGTGACTTTTAGTAG
This sequence comes from Mamestra brassicae, assembly GCA_905163435.1. Classification (NCBI taxonomy): domain Eukaryota; kingdom Metazoa; phylum Arthropoda; class Insecta; order Lepidoptera; family Noctuidae; genus Mamestra; species Mamestra brassicae. Next base: position 17,190,301 of record LR990997.1, on the reverse strand, counting down.
CGGAATATTTTGTCTTTCTACATTAAACATGTTTACTAAGAATAATTGCCCGTACTATTTGAACGTTCCAGGATTTTTTTATTTGTTTAAGATTCCAAACAAGACTGAAACAAAATAAATAATTATACAACCAACATTATTGTTATTTCTTATAATTAAAGAGCTAGTAGTCATATTTGTCTAGCTCTTCATTCATTTATATTTAGCCGTATTTATATTCCGCCTTTTTTTTTAAGGTCGGGGAGATCATCAGATGGCTTCTTCCGCTCTGGGTGGAGCGGAAGGGCGTGTCAGACTCTTACGGACTAAAACCCATCCGTGTTCCTTCTAAAGCCCTTTGCGTTCCAGTGCCGCGGTGACTCTTTCGAACAAATTCCGCAACCCTGGCAGGTCGGCTGAACAGGCTGGGAACGCTTTTGCCCTACAATGGCCTCCCAGCTGTGGGCAAATGTGGACCAATCCTGTCGATAGGCGGCAAACTCAGCCTGCCATATTTGACTGGATCTGCTGCAATGTTCCCGGACATTTCCTGGGACCCACATTGTGGTTGATTTAGCCCACGAGCCGTTCGACATGCGGCAGACGTATCCAGCCACTTTTTGCTAGCTCAAGCTATAGTAGGCGCCAGATAATCGTGGAATAACGGTCATTGACCCACCTACAATTATTGACATTTTTAATTTGAAAAACGGAATTAATGACACAAAGCTGTCCCGAATCATCATCTCTCGTGATCCTTAACATTGTCCAATAATGAAAAACGATTCATATTTAATTGTTCAGGTACCTATGAACAGTTATTAGGGAAAGGTCAAAATACTTTATTCCACATTTATCTGGCGCCTACTATAGTTCTTTTATCATTATTTTGATATTTTTTTTTATTCATTCAAATGAATAAAAAAAAATATCAAAATAATGATAAAAGAAAAATCCGGCCAAGTGCGAATCGGACTCCCGCACGAAGGGTTTCGTATTTATAAAAACGGCAAAAAAATCACGTTTGTTGTATGGGAGCCCCCTTCAATATTTATTTTATTCTGTTTTTGAGTATTTGTTATTAAAGTGGCAACAGAAATACATCAATTGTGAAAATTTTAACTGTCTAACTATCACGGTTCATGAGATACAGGTGGCAGACGGACAGACGGACAGCAAAGTCTTAGTAATAGGGTCCCGGCTTACTCTTTGGGTACAGAACCCTAAAAACTGTGGACACGCCCCATTAATACAAAAAGAAGTTATCTCCTTGGCTTCTGTAATTAAATAAAACGCTCGCTAGGATTTATCCCATTTCTTCAGAGATAGTATCGAGTTAAGTCTCTCTTTGCATTTTAATGTTCCCGCTGTCACGCAACCTGATATACTGTGATGCGATGCGATCTTTTTAGGCCGTGTACCTTTGAATACTTTTAAGAGCTCATTTTCTTACGAGGTTTTAATTTTTTAGCGAGTGTGGAGAATGTGTTGAAGTTAAATTGTGGACTTCATTAAAACAAGTTGGACTTGCACACGAAGGGTTCCGTACCATAAGCCGAAAAAAAAACATGTTTCTTGTATGGGGGCCTTTTGCCAAATTTATAAGCAAAGCAAGGTCTTATAGCACAAGTAAAAAATTCCGAAAAATAAGAAAAGTTGAAAATTAAGGTAAGTTTGGTACCTACAAGTTTTTGAAAAAATCTAAATTTGCCCATATCTTTTTACTGTGTTGACAAAGGGCTTAATTTTATACACCTAATAGGGACTATATACCTCAGTATCTGGTATAAATTTCAACTTGCTAGGTCGCCCGTTCCTAAGAAAATCGGTGGTGACACACGGACAGACAAGGAGGACAAGAGAGTGATCTTACGGGGGTTTTTACCATTAGAGGTACGGAACCCTAAAATATGGTAGTGAATGAGCAGTTTATTCGTTTATTTTAACAGTTTAGTTATGATTGTTACAAAAATATAAGGTCCGTGTACTAAGTGAGCTTGAAGGAGCTCAACCCGACTCAGTCGCCAAAAAAAACTTTAACTGTATGCTAATAAACAAGCTAACACACTCAATTCGAGACTCGAGGCGGAGTCAAATTGGATTACTTACATGATTTTTTGTTTAAATACTGACTTTATGTTTGTGACGCTTTCACAGCTAAATCGCACACTTATGGGTAAAATTATACAAGCATCGTGACCACAGACTACTCAAGCACACAGTATACATAGAATTTTTGACATCAAGTATGCTAGAACGTCCGCATATCCCGAACATTACCGATGGTGCCCGAGAATAGAAATAAGTGAAAGAATTGCAACATAAGAATTCAAATTCCCGAACTCAGTACCGGTACTCAAGTAACATTTTTATTAAAATATGCTCAGAATTATGTCTCGAAATGAATAAATTTTCTTCACCCCCCTTGTCTTTACGGCTCGCCTGGGGTTTTAATAAAAAAAACTCTACGTTGAGTGTAAATTGTGTTAGGAAAATGGTTTTTCGTTGTTTTTCCTTTTTGCATATATTGTTCACCTGATTTTATGAAGTGAAGGTTTTTTTGTAGGGAAGGGATTTGGAATAAGAAATAGGGAGGCGTGTGCGTGAAGTTGTTTGATTTTTATAAGGAATAAATAACTAAGCCCGGAACCGAGCCACGACTATCAAGTCGTGGCTCGGTTCCGGGCTTATTTATTTACACTTTTACGCACACAAATGTACAGAGGCGGACTTAATGACATAGGCATCATTCAATTAGGCCATTAAACGGCACTTTTGAACGTCATCGATTACAGTTCAGTAAAATAATAATATTACATTAATAAAGTTACTCTACTTTCCATTCGGAAAGGTAATCTAATCTAATAGATAGGAGGTTTCTTACCCTTAGATATATACCAAGTCATTTTTCCCAACTCGACGCCACCTCAAATCATCGAATTGATCGTTATTATGCAGTTTTTTTTGCGACTGAGTCGAGGTGAATCTTGAAACATGGCCTAACTGTTTATCACGTGCTACGTAATATTTACGTGTTACAAAAATCCAACCATGACCTATTTAAACACTTACATTTGTAAGCCAATCTATTTGTCAAAGAAAATATTCAAATATATTTTTGTGAAGAACAGACAATGGTGGCCGAGTGGTTATTTAATATTCATGCTGAAAAACAGCCAGTGTGCAAAATGAAGGTCACTTTGTTGGCAAGGACAAAGAAGCCCATAAATCTATTGTTTTAGGCTACTGAATTAGGATCGCCATTTGGAAAATATTTTCGTTGAAGTTGGTTTAGGCGGAGTTGGCACTGTGTGCCTAACATTGCGTATATATTTTTTAAAGAAAAATCACTAAAAATCTCAGGCAATAACCACAAGGTTAGTCGTCATCTGTCACAATTAAGTTTAATATTTTACATAAGCAATAGCTACTTTTCTGCTAGGAAGTTAACTTTCTGAAAAAAATTACATCCCCTCTGAGAGCAAGAGCGTATCGAGTTTTTTTTTTATTCAGTCAAGACTGTCCCACGGCTGGGCAAAAACCCAAATAGAGGGGAGCGGCACTAAACGTGCCGGCTAATTTACCGGACGTTACTGGTCAAACTAAGATAGATGTAATCGGTGTGCTGCATCGTTCCGTTTTATGAAGAATTTACTTGATATGTTCATCTCCTGTTTTCATAAAGCCTATTTCAATCGGAACAACTTCCTCGCGGCTCATTCAGCCCCGTTCTCCCATACTTCAGGCTTTTCTTTTCCCAAGCTACCTTAAATTAACCTTTACAGTACTGTCTACGTCGCCTCGCCACCTCTTCGTAGGGCGGGCTCGGCGGCGCCCGCCATCAGAGCGTTTCGTGTATCTATTATTTTACAGTAGCCTAATAATTTCAGTTCAGAGTATTTGAGAGGACTGTGCTACATAACATAACATAACATAACTCCCGTCTTCCCCGAAGAGTTAGCAGAGGTGAACCTATGGTACACCAACGTTTCTCTATTTATCTTCGAGCCTATTACCATCACACAAATCTGGAATCGGGGGTGCTACTGAGATTTACTGAGAATTCCCTGCTAGATACAGAGCTTATTGAGCTCGGGGTCCTGGATTTATTTATTTGTCCATGCAACCATTACACCAACATGTCAGGGTGGATTCAGGTTCTTTAAGAAAACTCCAGATCTCTTCTTTTTACAAGCTTTTACTTAACTTGCACTGTTCGTATGTAGCTAAGTACATATGTTTATAAATTGTCCTTCAAAATTTCTACCATTCGTTGGTATCTGATTGTGCTGAAATTTTGATTTCTGGTGACAAAACAATGTGCAATACTCAATTCTGTAATAATTTCAATATGGCAGCCGCTCCAAAATGGAGCATATGTTTCCTCACCCCCCCTAATATGGGTATCAAACAAAAGAGCTTTAAGATTAGAAACCAATAAAGTTACACAAAATCCAATATGGCCGCTTAATAAAAGCTTGTTAAAAAAAAAGTCTCAACACTTTTGCCAGAGCGGTTGTCATCGTTATGAGGTTTCTCGACATGTGACCCGCTAATTATACCGTGCCGTGCTTTTATCTGACAGTAGCTTCCCTTTAGCATCCTTGTAACGAATGGTTAATTGCTGCTTTGATTTAGTCAGTCCATCTCATTGGGGATCTGCAACGCGATCCCGAAATTCTAAACATAGAACATAGATAATCGTAAGTGTATAGTCTAAAAATCGTTTGTCATGACTGACTATGGTACTCTGCATTTTAGGAAATTCTAACTTTAAGGGGGCGGGGAACCTGCCAGGGTTGCAGAATTTGTTCGAAAGGGTCACCGCGGCCCTGGAACGCAAAAGGCTTTAGAAGGAACACGGATGGGGTTTAGTCAGTAAGAGACTGACACGCCCTTCCACACCACCCAGAGCGCAGGAAGTCATTTGATGATTTCCCATCCCAAAAAAAAAGGGGCGGGGAAACTTTAGATGAAAATCTTTGGTCTTTGACGCCAACACCTTTGGACGAAGTCGAAGGTACCAATACAAAATATAAACTAAGATACGTTTCACCGTCGGACACCCAGCTTTAGCGCGATCCCTTTCATTAGTGAATAATGACAGATAATTAAGGTTCAGTGCAGGTCGTAATTTTCTTTGCAACCGAGCGCGGCTAACAAATTGTCGGCCATCATTGCCTGTCCGGAGTTAATATGAGCGGTGTCGGCGTGTTTCAACGTGATGTGGGGGCACGAGGTCTGAGGTTTGATTGGTTTTATTTGATTTGATCACACTAATATTATAAAGGCATGTATGTTTGTTGCTTTTTCACGCGCAAACGGCTAGACCGATTTAGATGAAATTTGGTATAGAGATTTTTTGAGTCCCGGGAGTATGTTCCCTTGGGATCATTTTCGACAATCACGCGGGCGGAGCCAGGGCGGCAACTAGTTTGGTAATAAATTGTTTCTTGAATGTTCTTCATGGCAAATTATAGTTTTGGAACAAGCAGGTAGCAAAATTGATATCACGGACAATTCAAAATATGGATTATGCGGTCAGGCCATAACTATTTGGTAAATCTCACATGATATTGATCGGGATTAAAGTTCTGTTTATGAGCTGGCGTAATCCGGAATCAAGTATAAGAAATTGCGACAGTTAATGTATAGCACATTAACTGTCGCAATTTCTTTTGGGTCCTATTTTGATTTTAAAAAAAAAATGGCGGTCTTATCTTCGGGTATCATTGCCAGGTCAGACGGCGTTATTGGGTTTTTTCAATAGGAATTTCTAAGTATCAACACATACCTATATTTATTTAATAGGTATATACTTGATTGTACACTGAAATAACATAAAAATATCATATTACACGACCTCTTGCCTGGTATTTTGGATTTGTTCCTGATTGATGACAATATGCACAAACACTTTGTTTTTAGCAGACCTACATTTATTTTTTTTTCTATTTCTATGTACCGTGCATGTTTCATGTTTGTGCTAAATACATCTTTCTTTTCTTTTTCTTTATTAAAATCGAAATTAAACATACCTAACTGGCGAAATGCGACACACCTCAGCCAAACTATTTCGAGAATACCAGAGCGATATTATAGCCCGCAGTTTTCGTAGCCCCACTCCCCAGCTACGTGCAAACCGCCCCGAGCGTTAGGCGTCTTCTTGATTGTTTTACAGTTTTGTTCGCTATCGGCGCCCCCGACTTCAGCCGCTAAGTTCTTTCATCAACTGCTTTACAGTCGCTGAGACGTCAACACTTTTAATTTTGGCTGCTTTGGATAACGTTTGTAGGACGAAGTTTTTTTGGGAGTTTTTGGAGGTGGGATGAGTTTTGATGTCTAATTTTAGTGATGGGTACTGAACACATCTTTGGCCATGGGCGTGAAAAAACTCACCACATTATTCAGGGTTGAAATCAGGATACTGACAATGCGAATTTTCGTAAAAATTTCAAAAATATTTTTTTTGGGCATTATGTTTAGGCTGGCCTACTCTTACTGTAGCCTACTGCACGCGTATTTTTGGCTCACTCTTTTTATAAGCCGACTCTTAATGATGTGTTCAGTACAAAAATTATAACATGTAATCAGTACAGTATTATTACCTGGCGGTGGACGGGGGAAAGCTTAGAACGCGTGACCTGGCTTAGCAGTGGAGGCTGCCGCGCCGCACGCGGTGAACAGCCACCTCTCTTCATGGTATCAGCACAATCTTCTCACAGTAGGTTTGAAAAGTAGAGTATGCACCTCAGGTTTTTTTTTTAAGGATGGGAAATCATTAAATGACTTCTTCCACTCTGGGTGGGTGGGCATAGGGGCGTGTCAGTTTCTTACTGACTAAAACCCATCCGTGTTCCTTCTAAAGCCCGTTGCGTTCCAGGGCCGCGGTGACTCTTTCGAACAAATTCCGCAACCCTGGCAGGCTCCTCAGGGATAAAGGTGTCTTTGCCTTGGGCTATCTTAAATCCCTCGCTGCGTTTAGGATTCTTGTATTAATCACTACATCATAACATTACAATTTTTGTACTCACTATGTACTATTTTTACACATGTTAGAAAGAGCATGAAGTGATATGAAGGGTTAAAACTATCACTGTATTTTGGGAAATTGATAATAATAACTTAATAATTTGACGTTAATACAGCGAACAGGCATGGTGATCAATGTTTGGGCCGTCTCAAATAGAGCTTGCTTAAGGAGCAATTTGCGATTGCAAAACCTATTCATCTTATCAGGGTCACTGTAACTGGCACTTATGAGGTGAGCTGTCAATCCATATAATCAAGATAGAATGGCAGCTCACTTCGTGATCACGTGACATCTTGATGAAATGTATTGAGAGCTCACCTCGTGATCACTTCACCCAAGCCTTCACTTTGAAATGTTTACAGAATCGACCGGCAGAATAAATCGAGTAAAGTTAACGTAAACAAAACACAAGCGGCTACAGCTGGCCAGCTACCGACCAGTTGGTAGTTTTCTACTAAATTACGTTGCGCTCCGCAAACACGGCGAATTTAAACTAAACGGTTTAAATGTTTTAACTCAATATATTGGATGCAAGGATTATTTCTGCTAGTTTTAATTTATGGAGCAAACGTTGCTCTATGTGGCGCTGGAAATTGCATAACAATCACGCCTGGATTCTTCCAATGGTTTGGCAGAGTGTAATAATAATAATAATAATATCTTGGGACAACTCACACACGGTCATCTGATCCCAAACTAGGCAGAGCCTGTGCTATGGCAACCAGACAACTGATAAACATACTTATATATTTCTAAATACATACATATTATAGACAAATTACACCCAGACACAGAACAAATGATCATGCTCATCACACAAAGATTTGTCCTGGGTGGGAATCGAACCCACGACCTCCGGTTTAGCAGTCAGGGTCACTAACCACTCGACCAACAGGCCAGTCAAAGAGGCACCTGGAGAAAATACCAAGGAGTGTGGGATTGCCTGCGTCTGTGTTTCCGAACGCATGTCGAATTTGTCTCCTGTCATCTATGACCTAGACTAGAGTCAAGAGCAAACTCATATCAAATAAAAAAATACCTGCTTTAAAGTAAGAGGCTGCCAGGCTCAAGTGGGACTCACCTCCTTCGGCGAAGCAGTAATGCTAGCGAAGGAGGAGGCGGGCCGCGCGAGGGAAAGGCAAGGCCTTCGCCCCAACCGCCGCAACAGGAGAAGACGCCCCGGGCGTCGGGAGTCGCAGGGCGATCCCCGGCCACCGTAGGCGCGGGCCTGCGGACGGCGAGCATTGGGTGGCTCGCTGTCCGATCACCACCAGGCCCGGGTCGATGGCGCGTTGTGTTTCACGCGCGCCTCAAAGAGATGTCAGCATAGAAGACGGGGCCCGCTAGGGCCAGAGCCTGCCAGGGTTGCGGAATTTGTTCGAAAGAGTCACCGCGGCCCTGGAACGCAAAGGGCTTTAGAAGGAACACGGATGGGTTTTAGTCAGTAAAAGTCTGACACGCCCTTCCGCTCAACCGAGAGCGGAAGAAGTCATTTGATGATTTCCCATCCTTAAAAAAAAAAAAATAAGGCTCAAGTGGGACTGTGCGTGTCACGTTAACCACGGTGCATGCTCTGTGTCCTATTGTGTGAAGTCTTCACACAATATGTGCCCGAAGATTAAGATGTTGCAGAATCGACCGGCTGTAAACATATCAAAGTGAAGGCTTAGGTGAAGTGATCAAGAGGTGAGCTGTCAATCCATATAATCAAGATAGAATAACAGCTCACTTCGTGATCACGTGACATCTTGATTAAATGGATTGACAGCTCACCTCGTGACTCACTAAAACAAACCTGGAAGTTTGAAGTAAGAAGGCTGCCAGGCTCAAGTGGGATTGGGTGTGTCACCTTTGCCGTATGCACTGTGACCCTTGGGCGAAAGCCCCTACACAATAGGTGCCCGAAGATGGGTAGAGGTAGCGAGACAACCTGGACGCGTGCCGTGAGGTGGCGCGGGAAAATAATTCTTGTAAACACTTGGAGGAATCTCCAAAAATCCTATTAACACTAAAAACCACACCTGGGTATCGAAGGTAAATATATACTTGCGATCATTAAGCTGGGTACTGACCGGTGTTACGGGCCGTAATTTAAAATTCGCAGCGAGCATGGTATGTTACGCCGTGTCCTAAAATCCGTGTTAAACAAAACACATACGCATCATGTTCGTGCTCGTTTCCACGAACTCACTGCACGAATGCTCGCTTTGTAACATGTTACATTACGCCCCATAACACCGTTCAGTACCCACCTTTAGACCAACGGCACCTACAAGGAATGCTGTACAAATAACTTACCAAGCGAACCCCAGCCTATGTTAAGAAGCCGATATAATCAAGAAAACATAATTAATGTTTATCTTCCGTTCTCAAGAAGCTTAAACTTCACCCAGTCAAGTCCTCCTTCCGCAAAATCGTCAGAAAGCGTTCGAGACTGTACAATAAACAGTCGATTTCGCCCCAGTTTCACGAATACCCTTTATTACACAATATTACGGCACATTATTAAAAGCACAAACTCTACCGGGTTATTATTATTTTGCAAATCAAAGAGATTATGCAAATATTAAGTTGCGTTCGTTCGTGACACGGATGTGGGCAGAGTAACCTAGATAGTGCAAATTAAATTCCTAGCGTGGCTGCAGTGTTTGTAGAAAAGGTATTGCAATCGGGATTGAACCAAAAGCGATTGTTTTATCATCACAATATAAATATATATATATATATAGTATGTATTTAGCTAAATTTATTTGTGTATATTTGTTTGTATGTTTATTGTAGTTTGACATACCTACTTATTTATATTAATAGACAATAATATGTTTCAGTTAAGTTAGTATAGTCTATTTAAAGTTTCCTTCTCTATCTCTCTGTCTGCATTCCTTATCCCACTCTTCTGTCGCAGGTCTGCTGGAAGAAATTGATTATGAAATAAGCAGTACCTTTGTGCTCTTTGCTCTGTATAATTTTTTTTTTAAGTATACTGTGTGTACATGAATAAATACATTTAGCACAGAAGCCGAAGGTGCATGTTGAGAGTATGAATGAAATGTGACTAACAAATAGTAGATTATGTACCGAGGGGTTAAAGCAGTGTCTTCTGTCACGGGCGTCATAATGAATCCCAACGCAATGAAGTATTCGAGAGTTAACTCCCGAGCGTAGCGAGGGAGTTTAGAGTAATCCAATAATCCCGAATGCAGCAAGGGATTTAAACTAGCCGAAGTCAAAGACACTTTTATCTCTGAGGAGCATACTCTACTTCTCTCACCTGCTGCGAGAAAATTGTGCTCAAGCCATGATAAGGTGGCTGTTCAACGCGAGCGGCGTGCGTCGGCCTCCACTGCTAGAAGCAGATCGCGCGTCCGAAGCTGTGCTCCCGTCCACCGGGCATTAATATTGTACTGAATTTCATTATAACCCGCCGGGCAATAATGTGATATGAATTTGAAACCTCATTTTGACTGCGCGACCTGCACCTAACAGCGGAGGCCGTCGAGCGCCGCTCGCGGGATTGAATGGCGTACTTTGGATTAGGTTTGCATAGCATATAATTTAATTTTTTGTGCAGGTGGTGTAAAAAGGTATTTAGAAGATAGACTCACATCGAGGAAACTTCACCGGAAGGGTACGCATCTTTGGAGGACTCTTTCTATTAGTGAAAACCGAATCAAAATCCTCTTTAGAAGAAAGCAGCGGATAAACAGACAGAAGCAGACAGCGACAATGTATAACATTTGCTTGGCCTATCCATCACCTCTATATCCACGCCCCGTCCCGCTGGTACCAGCCCCCGGAATTGAAGAAATTAATTTAGTAAGCAAACAATAATAAATCGTTGAGGTTGGCGTCGGGTTCGCAATGTCGTAATGAGGTATATAAACGTTCGCGGTTTAAGGAACCATCGCTTATTGGTATTTTGTTACTTGTTAGACACCCTGTTATTTAATATTTTTTGGTAAATGTTTATTTTGTTTGTGTGGTGAAACTTGGTCGTTTGTGAGTTTTTATTAAAAAGTTGAGGTAGTAAAAGAACACGTTCTTTGAAGAGAATTTCTTCGAAAGTGTCTCTTGTCAGGTATTTAACGCATATTCTAATTTTGTTTTATATTAGAGATACTTAACTTATTCCATTCATACAAATTATATGTGCAGTAAGGTAAACAACTGTTCAAGGCATCCTCACCTTCCGCTGGACGCAGGTACTTACCGGACACGGCTGCTTCGGGAGGTACCTGTTTCGGATTAAGTGGGAGGACACGCCCGGGTGTTAGCACTGTGAGGATCGCCCGGAGGACACGGTGGGGCATACGGTGGAGGTCTGCCCTGCTTGGGCGGAGAACCGCCGTGTTCTTGTCGGGGCAATCTGCGGCGGCGACCTCTCGCACGTAGCGAGGAGGCTTGGGAAGCAGTCACCTTCTTCTACGAAGCAGTAATACTAGCGAAGGATGCGGCGGGCCGCGCGAGGAAGAGCAAGGCCTTCGCCCCAACCGCCGCTTCAGGAGAAGACGCCCCGGGTATCGGGAGTCGCAGGGCGATCCCCGGCCACCGTAGGCGCGGGCCTGCGGACGGCAAGCGTTGGGTGGCTCGCTGTCCGATCACCACCAGGCCCGGGTCGATGGCGCGTTGTGTTTCACGCGCGCCTCAAAGAGATAGAAGACGGGGCCCGCTAGGGCCAGAGCCTGCCAGGGTTGCGAAATTTGTTCGAAAGAGTCACCGCGACCCTGGACCGCAAAAGGCTTTAGAAGGAATACGGATTGGTTTTAGTCAGTAAGAGTCTGACACGCCCTTCCGCTCCACCCAGAGCGGAAGAAGTCATTTGATGATTTCCCATCCTTAAAAAAAAAAGGTAAATTTCTGTATCTCGGCTCCATATTAACCTCACTCCCGCATCTATTTCGCCTTGGCTGCAATCACAAAGTTTCTCCAGTTACATCAATATGTATCAATATGTATGTATTATAAATAACTTCAAATGAAAAATACACCCTAGTAACGATATAATAACAGTTTACTTACACAACATTCTATTTTTGCAGTCAAGAGTAAATCGTCAAGAGGAAAATAAGCACACGAGTCGAGCACGCGTCGTTTTTACACGTGTCATTTTATGAATGGCAACTTATTTATACACGAGCAAATTGCATGTGCCTCTTATTTTAGAGGGAAGGTTTTCAAATATTACATCAATCATTGTAATGTTAATGATCGGAATAGAAACAATGTGGATATCTCGAAATTCTTAACGAAAGTACTTTGAAATATATGATCGTCTGCCTAACCTTTTCCCAACTGCATTGGCGGCGGCTCCGTCAAACCGAATTCAGCCAAATACCAGTATTTTGCAAATATATGTTGGCACGACCAACGGCTTAACGGGCTTTTCGAGGCACGGAGGAATCTCGGTATGTTAAGACCCATCCACAGACCGACCTCGGCAAGCGTTGCTTAACCTTGAAGATCGACCCGTACGGCTGTTATTATTTAGCCACGGACGGACTTCCATACAAATGTTCATGCCCTATTTTGAAATAGGGGTTGATCCCTTCAAGCCCTTTCTCGCGACAATTTGCCTGTATCCTTCTTTAAGGTCAAAACTATCCTTGTACCAAATTACATCTAAATCAGTTCAGCGGTTTAAGCGAAAAGAGGTAAGAGACAGACAAACAGACACACTTTCGCATTTATAATATTATAGTATGGATAGTTGAAATAGACAAACAACTTATCAAAACAATATTTTTTTAAATAATTTAATGAAATATCTCCGCCAAGCATATGCCGCATTAAAAGTGGTACGCTTGACAATTTCACTATGTGTAAAATATCTCAGACACGACTGTAGGTACGTAGTATTCACATCTCCGTAATACCGTCTGAGCACATACTTTGTCTTCGCCGGGTCAGTAGTTCTCGAGTACAGGCAACAAAAGTGATAGCTTACTACTGAAGAAATAATTAAGATCATCAATTCAACCGTCAGACGAATGGACTAGGCACAATCTAGGTGTTGTATCCTGATAAAATTGAAGTTTAGTTTGGATTGGTAATAGTATCGACAACTTTACTTATCTATCTATCTATACTAATCTATATCTTTACTATAGTAGGCGCCAGATAATCGTGGAATAACGGTCATTGACCCACCTACAATTATTGACATTTTTAATTTGAAAAACGGAATTAATGACACAAAGCTGTCCCGAATCATCATCTCTCGTGATCCTTAACATTGTCTAATAATGAAAAACGATTCATATTTAATTGTTCAGGTACCTATGAACAGTTATTAGGGAAAGGTCAATGTACTTTATTCCACATTTATCTGGCGCCTACTATACAGCTGAAGACTTAGTTTGTTTGTTTGAACGCGCTCACCTCTAGAACTACCACACGGATTTGGAAAATTATTTTTATGCATGATAGCTACATTCAAGGAGGAAGGCTGTAGGCTTTACTAGAACCGAAAAAAAACGGGATGTGCGCGTACGAAGTTGCGGGCAAACGCTAGTTACTTTTATATGTTTAAAATTAAGTCCTTTTTAAAAGGATACCTAGTGCTATTGTTATTGCGTACATCATATTTTGCTAAGCACTCACTAAAATAAGTTTGCAGATCAAGTTAACTAATTTGCTTGCTAGTTAACAGACCCCTTTTAATAAGTCAATAGTAAATAAGAAATTAAATATCATAATTATGTCTTTTTCACTGATCGCAACAACTATTATCTACTATTATGTCTTTCCTTGGGCTGCAATAAGGTATGGCGGCACACATATTTGTTTTGTTGACTGTACACACTTCTATTTGATGCTATGTTGATTCGTTACGGAGAATTCTCACAAAGTTTCTGCTCGTAAACAGATGATGTAAATGTAACTAAAATGTATTCCATATTGTTTTGTATCGTACTGAGTGGTAATTAAGATTTTATGAGAGTAGATATAACAGTAGTTTTAAAGAAATGTTACGAGACATTCGAAGTTGTATGTTAAAAGGGATGTTTTACTTATAAATGTAAAAAAGTAGCCTTTGTGTTAGTCCAGGCACCATGCACTATATGTGCGCTAAATTTCATCCAAGTCTCTGCAGCCGTTTTTGCCTGATTGTTGCACACATACAAACATTAAAGGCTTTCATATTTATATATTAGTAGGATTGGACGAAAAAAATAATTTTCATCTTCATAATAATTAATTTATCATAAACTAAGGTTTTTCTGCCAATAAATAATAATGTCGTAGTTGAAATTGTTCTTTTATTTCTTAATAATAGTCCGGAGTCTGGATTTTTGCCCTCTTGATGGTCATAGATTCTTCTTCTCCTTCGCTTTGCTTTTGGCTGAGCGGTCGTAGTATAATGAGCTCTGTCCAATCACAGGTGTTGTTGTAACCCTACTCACGTTTTCTCTCCATCTTCTTCTGTTAGATGATAGCCTTGTATATTCATTAACATCGCCGGGTCAGTGGCTTACCCCTTTATTTAATGGCACTTTACAAAAATGGGGAATTGCCAGTGACATAAATGGACCTGCCCATAACCTTGCAGAAATTTACTGTAACATTATGTTCATTCATAATCTGGTGCGATATTTTTTTTACTACAGCCACTGGACTCCAAACGGCAGACATGCGTATAAGCTGTATGAAAGGCTGAAGTAAGCCACACTGCGCTTCATTAAAATGTCGCGGCACGGCGCGTCGCTCGTGTGGAGAGCCCCTACTGTCCTGCAGGACTTGCGGCCTTTTGAGAGGGCGTAGGGCATAGACGAGACAAGGTGTAGACTGGACTGAAACAGACACTAATTTTTTTCAGACCAGAATTTTTTTTTGTTTGCCTCATTTGTGTCTCTCTGCTGTGCAAAGGCCTCCTTTACTCTTCCCTTAAGACTGAATTTTACTATTTCTTTTTTTGAAAAGGTCCTAAAAGGTGGCAATTGCAACTGTGGAGTATAAACCTAAACTGAACATTTTGCTAATCAGTAAATAGTGAATTTTGTGAGTTATTTGGGTGACTTTGTTCTAAAACAAAACAAAACCATAATTATCAGTAATGGAAAGTGTATTTTTCTTACTACAGCCACTGGGCCCTGTTGTAGAAAAGTATAACCTCTGTTGTGCGGACTTGTTTTTATAGATATATTGTTTCTTAATGTATTGCCTAGTTACTTGAAATAAACACTCTTGTCATTCAGCATCTTTTTCTAACTCTTATTTTACTAATAATATATTTAATACTATTCCAACCAAATATCACAACACGTTATCAGCACGAAGCTGTGGAAGAGTTTAAAATATAATTTGTAATAAAATTAGTTGAGTTTCTTGTGTGACTAAAAATTTTACTAGTCGAAATGTCACGTGAAACTGGAGATGCTTCGAGTGTTAATAAGTCTAATCCCTCTACGTCGAATTCATCTTCGATTCCATCATTTTGTCTTCGAAATAAAGATGGATATCCTACTTGGAAGTTTAAGATGAGAAATTACCTTTTACACGAAGACTTGTGGGTAACAATTAGTGGTTATCCGGATGGTGACACGACCCCTGCTTCGATCAAGGTACGCAACGACGAGAAAGCTCTTGCAAAAATTTGCTTAACAGTTGACGGTGCAGCTATTACTCACGTTAGATGTGCGAAAACTGCAGCCGAAGCATGGAAATACTTGCAACAGGCGTTTGAAGATAAGGGAATGGGAAGAAGACTAGCTTTAGAGCGAAAACTGTACAGGTTGAGTCTGTCAGATTTCGGAAATATTGAACTGTACATTTATGCAGTTTTATCAACCGCACAGGATCTTGCGGATATTGATGTTGTCATAGAGGATAGGTCTATTGCTGCTATACTTTTGGGAGGGCTCACTTCAAAATATGAACCTCTCATTATGGCTCTAGAAAGTTGTAATATAGACGTGACTACTGACTTAGTAAAGACAAAACTGCTGAATGAGATGTCTAAAGATGCAGCTATATCTATAGATTCCGCCTTTCATGCGAAGAAGAAGCCTAAATCCAAGAAGAAGGGAATAGTCTGCTACGAGTGCCAAGTACCTGGTCATAAGAGACCTGACTGTCCGCTGAGAAACAAGGAGAAAGGCAAAACGGAGAAAGCTAAGAACATAACGTACAGCTCTCAATACTTTTGGCTGCTCAAGCAAGGAGGTATTTTACGTAGATTCTGGTTGTACTAAACACATGAGTTTTAGACGAAATTGGCTTCAGAACATTACGATACAGAATAAAGGTAGTGTTACTGTCGCAAACGGAGAGCAGATTAAATGCTGCGGCATAGGAGGATAACGTAATCAACAAGATCAGCGATGTTGCTTTTGTCCCCGACTTAAAAGCTAACTTATTGTCTGTGCAGAAAGCTGTTGATAAGGGTTTTGTTTGTATTTTTGATAATAATGGATGTAACTTTTATAAATCTAATCATTTTCATTTTACAGGTGATTCGGTACTTCATGCCTCGCCCTGTGGTGGACTGTACGTTGTAGATGGTACTGTTAATGTTCCCGAAGATGTGGCAAGTAATCATTTGACGCAGGATGTGCACTCTGACTGTCAGAATATTAGTTACAAACTCTGGCACAAGAGGTTAGGACACTTGTGTCGTATAGGCATGACCCAACTGAAGAATCACGAGGTAGGTGTAAAGTTTAGTGTAGTAGATAAAAGCAGTTGCATCGCTTGTGTGGAAGGAAAACAGGCAAGGAAACCTTTTAAGAAGGTAGCATATAACAGAGCTACTTCTCCTTTAGAACTGATACATATGGATTTATTGGGACCTGTGTCTACAACCTCTTTTCAGGGGAATAGGTTTATGTTAACTATTGTTGATGATTATACAAGGAAGGTATTTGCTTACTTTATTTCTTCCAAGACAGAGGTTAAAAATAAATTTAATATTTTCCAAACCTTTGTTGAAAATCAATTAGATAAGAAAATTAAAGCAGTTAGAACTGACGGCGGTAAAGAGTTCGTTAATAGGGAATTCGATGATTATCTTGCCTCTAAAGGTATCCAACATCAAACGACGGCGCCGTACAGCTCTCAACAAGTGGGAGTAGCTGAACGTACCCACCGCTCAATTACAGAGAAGGCGAGGACGTTGTTAGCAGAAAGCTCACTACCTAAAGCATTCTGGGAAGATGCTTTCCAAGTTGCCGTATACCTGAAAAATAGGTCTCCTCACAGAGCCTTAGGTGGTCAAATTCCCGAGGACTGGTGGTGTGGTTGTAGAAATGACCTCAGTCATTTGAAAGTGTTTGGATGCAGAGCACTTGTACATATACCTTCATGTCAAAGGAAAAAGTTAGACGTAAAGGCAAAGGAAGCGATTTTTGTCGGTTATTCAGAAAATCCAAATACTTATATATTTAGGAATCCTGCTAACCTACGAAAAGTGTTTACGTCCAGAGATGCAACCTTTTTTGAAAATTGCTTTACAGGGTTGAAAGAGCAGAGGCAGTCTGAGCCTGTGGTACAGTCAGATTCCATATTGTTATTTGAAAATAAGGAACCTGAACATAACGATTGTCAATTTTTCGATTGTGTTGAGAGTGCCGATCCTATAGATGAGCCAACTACACAGTTAAATGTAGAAAGTACAGAAGAATCAGCAAATATGAGAGAACCAGAACCATTCTTTGAGCTGAGACTTCCTAGTGTCGATGAAGAGCCACCTAGTTTGGAAGAGGAGAGGAGGTATCCCACGAGAAACAGAAAACCACCAGATTTTCTTTCTTATAATTTGTCGACGGATGATGCAAATGAACCTACGACTTATTATGAAGCTACTCATGCTGACGATGCTGATAAGTGGCACCATGCGATGGCTGATGAGTACAACTCTCTGATAAAACTCCACACATGGGAACTAGTAGATAGACCAAACAAAAAGGTCATACCATGTAAATGGGTTTATAAACTTAAAAGGACGCTTATGGTAATGTCACTAAATATAAAGCCAGACTCGTCGTCAAAGGTTTTAAGCAAGTTAAAGGCGTAGACTACGACGAGACTTTTGCGCCAGTGATTCGTCATTCTTCTCTCCGCACCTTGTTTGCATTAGCTGCAGAGATGGGCTTAAGAATGAAACACTTAGACGTTGACACCGCGTTCCGTAACGGAAACTTAGAAGAAGAAGTTTTTATGGAGCAACCCCTTGGCTTCAAAGCAAAAGACAAGGAAAAGAAGGTGTGTTTGTTGCGTAAATCCTTGTACGGCCTTAAACAGGCGCCAAGAGCTTGGAACAAAAAGTTAAACGAAACGCTTATAAAAATAGGTTTTACAGGAACTCCTTCTGAGCCTTGCGTATATACGAAACTTTTTGGTGAAGAACTCGTTATATTAGGTATTTTTGTCGATGATATAATCGTCTTCTTTAAATCTGAATTGACATTTGACATTGTCAAAAAGGATTTGTCGAAATATTTTTCTCTGAAAGATCTTGGAGTATTAAAATGTTATTTAGGTTTACAAATTGAATATGATTCCGAGAGTATAAAAGTAAATCAGAGAAATTATATTTTATCGTTACTGGATCAGTTTAACATGAAAGATTGCAAGATAGTGGATACTCCTTTAGTTAAAAAGAATATGGAAAGGAGAACCGATGGACAAGTTGGAGAGTCTTATCCTTATCAGAATTTAATAGGAGGTCTAATGTACCTTTCGGCAAACTCTAGGCCCGAGATCGCCTACGCCACGAGCTACTTAAGTCAGTATAATACGTGTTATACGAAGGAACACTGGAATGCTGCAAAAAGGGTTCTGCAGTACCTAAAGGGTACTGTAAACTATTCATTGGTTTATAGGAGAAGCGGAAACCCCTTAAAAGGCTATTGTGACGCTGACTGGGCAAACTGCACGATAGATAGAAGATCATATACTGGGTACGCCTTCAAGTTGAGTGGAGGTCTTGTATCTTGGGAGTCCAAGAAGCAACCTACTGTTGCCTTATCCTCGGCGGAAGCAGAGTATATGGCACTAGCGTCTGCCACGAAGGAAGCGTGTTACTTGCGTCGATTTATCTATGAGATAACAGGTAAACTTTCATCAGTTAACTTAGCTTCTGACAGTCAGAGTGCCATTAATCTGGTTCGAAATCCCGTACACCACAGCAGGACGAAGCATATTGATACTCGTTTTCACTTTATTAGGGAAAAAGTATCCGATAACGTTATAATGTTAGAATATGTGAAAACTAGTGATATGCCTGCTGATGTGCTAACAAAGCCAATAGGGCCTATAGTACACAAACGATGTACAGTTAGCTTAGGTCTAGAAACTTAGTTTTATTATTTTTTTGTTTTCTGTTAGTGTATTTGTCTTGCACAACTTCGATTAAGGGCGGCTGTTGTAGAAAAGTATAACCTCTGTTGTGCGGACTTGTTTTTATAGATATATTGTTTCTTAATGTATTGCCTAGTTACTTGAAATAAACACTCTTGTCATTCAGCATCTTTTTCTAACTCTTATTTTACTAATAATATATTTAATACTATTCCAACCAAATATCACAACAGGCCCCAAACATGCGTAACAGCTACGAGCATGAAAGGCTCAAGTGGGCCACACCGTGCTTCATTATAATGTCTCGGCACGGCGCGTCGCTCGTGTGGAGAGCCTCTGCTGTCCTGCAGGACTTGTGGCCTTTTGAGAATGAGCACCGACGAGAAGAGGTTTAGATTGGACTAGGAAATGGGCAGAGAGGGATATTTATACATTTCAGGTTTGTGTGAGTTCTTGAATGAGAGATTCAAAATATTTGTTTTAACAGACTTCAAAAAAGGAGGATGTTGTCAATTCAAATGTATGTATGTTTTTTAGTGTATGTTCGGGCATAAATCCATCATAAATAGACGGATTTGCAAAATCTTTTTTTGTTCAATAGAAAAATGAAAATGAAATGTATTCTGAAATGGTCAGATTTAAATTTCGTAAAAATCTGATGAAGAACTTCGGAGATAGACAGTTAAATCGATATGGACTGATTGGAAAGTGTGAAATGTTGGGACCCCCCATCATTTCACGCCATCAGCTAACAAGTGAAAAAAAAAAACTTTTTTACAAAACTTTTTTACATTTCAATAAGTATCCGTATGATAATGAATCCGTAAAAGCACCATTACTGTGGGTGTCGTAAGAGGCGACTAAGGGACTCAACAGAGTATGGGCAGCAAAATTCTCTGTGCATTGCAACAGCTACACTGCGATCGCCAACCCGCCTGCCAAGCGTGGCGATTATGGCACCCCCCCCCCTTTGGGGGAGGCCTCTGTTCAGCAGTGGCAGTGGACGTCTTTCGACTGATATGATGAAGTATCTGTAAAACTTCTATGAAAAATGATCATCACATCGGGGGTATATAAATAGGCAACCCTGTATATCCCTTCGATAAAAACAGGCGTGATCATACTGCTGTTTATTTCAAAAACTTTCATTCCACAAACAAGAGCCACTTCTATACTTTCTAAGCCCCTTAGCCACAGAGTTGCATCATTAAAATGTCGCTCCGTACTCCAGCGAGTGGCTGAACACTGAAACACTCAAAGCCCTGGCGAATTTATTATTTTTGTTTCGACATACTTATGTTTTTCATTTACTTTTTCTGGGAAAAGAATCGCGTGGGTGTCACGTGATGGATTTAAGTGAATTTGAGTTTGTTTCTGGTGGTTCAGTGCTGTGATGCTGCTCTGCTGTTTTTTGTATGTGGTTGGAAATGTTATTATTACACTGACTGGCCCTATCAGAATACTAGCGCTGCGTTATTTATTTTTTAGCTATCGCAGCATAAGCTGAGATAGGGACCATTTTGGCCTCGCACAGATAATTATTTTATTATACTGTTTAGTTATTAATTTTATTTTACTGGTTTGTTTGTCTTCGTAATAAACATTTTACTTTCTTTCTTTATTATCTGACAACTTCACGCTATTGTCCTGAAGAGGTAACAAAGTAGTACTTTTTTATGCAGAGACAGTTGCCTAATTAGCCCTTAAACGAGACCCAGATCGGATTTATGGAGAATTTCTAAGAATTTCAATTTACCTGACTTGGAGCTCAAACCCAGGGTTTAGTAGTTGCAAACGCGGCTTCTTAACCAATAATCAATCAATTGGATTTAAAAACAACATAATATTCGAGTTGAAATAATGATTGTGAATTTATTGAAGTGAAACTTCTTAATCGGCGTTGGACAAAAATTTACCGTCACATTTCTCGGTTACGCGTCACATTTTTCCGTTACACGCCATCTTTTTCTTGTCCCTACCACGTTTGATTTGAAGAGTACTTTCTCCAGCGGAGTAGGGATAGCATGTCGTTTAAGCGGACTTACTCCCACCACTAGACTTGACCGTTTTTTGTATTAGAGATAGATTTTTTTTATTTAAAAAAAAAAAAAAAACGTTGCCCCACACTAGGAATTTCTCCTGTATCGTGGGTGCGTTTACAAACATACAAATTCACATACACAAACAGCCGGACCCGGAACAATTATCTGTAGGCCATACAAATATTTGTTCCGTGCGGGAATTGTTGTTGTGTTGGGAGTTGTTGTTGTTGTTGTTGTGTGTTGTTGTTGTTGTTTTGTGTTTTGTTTTTACAAAGTAAAAATGAAAAGAAAAGTAGATAATTTTTCGAAAAATAAGGTCATAAAGAAGTTTCACTTCTTACGTGTGTACATGTACATGCACACACTTTTTTTGCGGTATGTGTATGACTATAATTATGAACGTAAACGCAGCGAATGGATTGTGTGAGGAACGCAACTGCAGGTAACGTTCCGGTAGAATACGGGCCTGTTGCCAGGGTTGCGGATTTTTTTCGAAAGAGCCACCGCGGCCTTGGAACGCAAAGGTCTTTCGGATGAACATGGATGGAATTTAGTCAGTACGAGTCTGACAGGCCTTTGACGAAGTCATTTGATGATTTACCAACGTAAAAAAAAACATGTACATGTTTCTGCATTAGAAAAAAGGCGTAAGTTTATGTACCTACTTATTTATAAGCCACTAAGTTCTTTTATTTCAAGACCTTATAAATAGTAACCAAAAGGACATGTACCTACTTATTTATAAGCCACTAAGTTCTTTTATTTCAAGACCTTATAAATAGTAACCAAAAGGACATGTACCTACTTATTTATAAGCCACTAAGTTCTTTTATTTCAAGACCTTATAAATAGTAACCAAAAGGACCAATAACATCAAACTCCTTTCTATTCCTTCAGAAACTCCAAAAAATCCCTCAAAAATGTAATCAAAACCCACATATGTCCGTGGTCACATTCAATTTTACTCCAGAACTCTTCGTGTTATATTACAAGGCATATATTTCATGCTGAAAAATTTAATCAGTTAGTCCACTGGGGGTAGATTGAAATTCAGGACACGGACGACGTCGGGTAATAAATCTTAGTGCAGAGGAATGTGTGAGGAGTCATGGGGCGTGATATGAACTACTTGAGGGTCTTAAGTGGGGTAAGTGAAGTAAAGGTGGGAAGAAGAGTAAATAATTGAGAAGAAATGAAGTTTTCCACTCTGGAATGGGTTGGTAAAGTTGGTAATCCTACTAATATTATAAACGCGAAAGTTTGTATGGATGGATGGATGTTTGTTACTCTTTCACGCAAAAACTACTGAATGGATTTTGATGAAATTTGGGTTTTTTTTTATTATAGTCTGAAATAACACATATGATACTTTTTATCCCGGGAATATGTTTCCTTCGGATAATTTTTGACAATCACGCGGGCGGAGCCGCGGGCGGCAACTAGATTATGATGATATATGTTAAACGTTTACTTATATGCAATGTGAAGACGTCGACAAGAAAGTACATTAAAATAGTGCGAAAATTGAATTCAGTCATGGATGACAGTTTTAAATTCCGAATTCAAATATATTGCAATAGAATTAAATGTTGTATTGTATGTCATAGAGTTGTTGTTAAATTTTCTCGAATTCTGAATTCAAATAATAATAAAGTAGTCATAGTTTTCAGGTGTGCAACCAGTTGTATTGTTTATTCGTAGCAGCCCCAGAAAACGAACACAAATACTCGAACGTTGCTCGAACAACTCAATCTACATACAATTCTGTTCGGTTTATCGTATCTGCTATTTTTGCTCCAATTTAAACTCTAGCTAACTGAACTATGAATTAGATAGAAAACCTCCAAAGAAAATTCAACTCAAGCTACTAAAGTTTGAAGTCGGTTTTTGAGTGTGCTGGTGAAAATAGAATTTCGGTAATGTGCAAACAAGAGGACCGCAGCGGAAGCAAGTGAGAACTTCCTGAGGCCATGATATGAGATAAGAATGGAACACTGAATTATTTTAATTGTGCTAACACAAGTACACAACATTTAAGGGTTATGCTATGCACGCCACTGAGGATAAAAGCCACGGCTTTCTGTGTTGAGAAATTTTAATTTTAATTTCATGCTTTAATTTAGTTTTATGAACGTGCGAAAGGAAGCCGTTACAGTAAATTATTTTGAGAAAAAGGATGGTTTTAATTTGGGAAGTTACGTTACTTTCTTTATGGAATTTTCTCGAACAGTTATTCTTTTATGTATGACTTGAGTTAGGTTTTGACAGTATTACTTTAGGTGGGTAGTTTTAGGTTCTTATTCGTTTTTAATTCAGGATAAATAAACGCTAAAAAAGGCTTGTAGGTTTGTACCAAAGCAGAAAAAATATTTTTCATTGACGGTATTTAACAAGGAAAAGTGTGGTTCGGAGAAATCTGGTCGAATATTATTATTTATACAATGTATTTTTTTTTGAGTACGTATTTATTCAAGACCCAGGAAACGACTGTAATATTTTTCCTTGAGTACAATACCATACATCAAGCCGTAAAAATGCGACAAAATCAACGCTCCATAAACATGAGACTTCACAGAAAATATCCTCGTAAAAACATGTTTTCATAAATGCTAGTAACATCTCCGATATTTGATATTTCTTGTTTTAATGGATTGATTACACGAGGAAAATTTCTAGCTTTAAATAAATGACTCTTGTTAACAGAATTTTCTTGCTCGGTGGTAGTTCGTAATTCGTATCTTTTTGCGGAATCTGTTAGCAAGAGTCACCGCGGCCCTGGGGGGCTACTAATGACAACACGATTTGACAGTAACTGTCAAATCGTGTTGTCATTAATTCTTAGTGGTTAGGTGATACGGACTAAAATACGCCCGCAACTAAGCCCGAAACTATGGACTTCGGGCTTAGAGACTAGCCCCCCTGGAACGCAAAGGGCTTTTGGAGGAACATGTAGTTTTAGTCAGTACGAGTCTGGCACGCCCCTCCGCTCCTCCCAGAGCGGAGAAGTAATTTATTATTTACTATCCTTAAAAAAAAGGTATTCGTATCTCAAAAAACGTGTATCGGTTTGCCTTTCATAATTTTATTGACAGCGTCTGAGGCTCTAAAAAACTGGAATTCTATCAATGATTTATGAATGTGGGAAATCTCTTAATATTGACATAGACTCTAGACATGTGACATTCTGTCAGCGGTAGACTAGTGAAGGCGATTGTCAAACACTTCGACAATTGTACATTTGTAATAATTATTTTTTTGTTTTTCTTACCAGTTTAAAAAATGAAAAATAAAACTATATTTATATGTATTTGTATATACTTTTGTATGAAAAAGTATTCTATGTTAACTAACCAAATATTGTATTGTCCTTTCAGCTACTAAGATTGTAGATCTACCACAAAGTGCAAAGTTCGACGGCTCACCTCACCGCGCTGCCGTCACCACATGACACTGGCAGAATAGTCGTCATCGGCTCAGTTGCAAAGAAGAAAAAAAAACGTACCTATTTTGGCTGGTGGATTCTTATATTTTGGCACATAGAAAATCGCATTCGATGGAATAGCATTTTGTGTAGAGTTTCCTGTTAATCAAAAAAAAAGTTGAATAAAAACAGTTCGAGATATACGCCTGGCGAGTCTCCTAGGACATTATTTTATTCGGGTAGTCAGCTAGGAAACACCGGCCTCATCTAGATTTAATACGACTAAAAAAAAAATTTCGTGTAAAAGAGTTACTTGTAACCTATTTCGAAAATAAATATCATTTTTTATTTAATAGGGACAAAAACGAATGACGAATCTCGCCTAAAAGTCTCGCACAACATACTCGCATCTGAATAGTCGAGAAACTCGCGTAGTGTAAACGGACCTAAGAAGCCAAGTTCCTCTTTAGAAGCTCTTTTTTTCGCGGGAACCTGCGAGACGTATTTTCTCAGTCGCCGAGGTGGTGTTGGTTTCCGAGTGATTTAACCCGTACCACATTTGCGTCGAGTGCAGAACACTGAATCAAAGTTGGTATATTTAAGAATTTTTGCACATAAATGTTGCGGTTTTGACATGTTTATTTTGAGGAAACGTCCTTTGGGAGTGCTTGGGATGAGGTTTTTTTTCATTTTCTTAGCTGTTTTATGTGAAGATTCAAAATGAAGATGAGTTTTTTTTCGACGAAAATACATTCTTGGAAATGCTAATTTGTTGCTGTCAAAAACAGTTCTCAAAAGAGCAGCGTGTTTATTTAATAACTAAATATTACTACTGAATATTATAAAATTTCTGCTAGTGTGAAATTAGTATTTAATTAACACATTAAGCCAAAGTAAAGGAACCCATGCAGACTGATGTTTTAAAATTGTTTCATTAATAAAAATTTCACTGAAAAAGGCGTCGTGGCATCGTTGTCGCATTGTCACTTTGCACCTGTCTTCTGGCTTGAAAAATCGAAAGCCGGGCGATACCAACATTATTTTGTGCGTACCTGCAGATGAAATATGAAGCCGGAATGTCAGAAGCCAGTAAATCTGACTCCAGTCTTGCTAAGAACTACCGTGCTACCCAGTTAATGGGTTGTGGAGGTCTGGTAGGCAGCTGCTTCACGTAAAATACTGGTATTCAGCTGAATCCGGTCTGACTGGAAGCCGACTCCACTATAGTTGGGAAAAGGCTAAGCTGATGATGATCTGCAGATAAAATAACCAATGTAAAACCATAGTGTGTTGTGTTTCCCTCCCACAACAAAAGTGTCACATTATTTTCATTTTTAGTAGGAAGAACTAAAAATACCTAAAACATCCCCGTGATTTATCAGTGGTATGGATTTTATTGAATGCTCATTTATTTATTAACTACATGACAGAACACAGCAAATGACACGAAAACATTTTGTACACATGGATGCAAAATTATTTATTATTATTTCCTCTAATTTTGTTGTATGCCATTTTATTTGACTTTGTGTGATAATTTAGTAATGTATTTTTTTTATTCAGCGTATTGGATACATCATCATTGGCCAGCGATGCGGAGGAATTTTTAGGTGTATATATACTCTTAGTAATAATTAGTTGTACATCAAAAGATAATAATTTGTAATTAATAAATGTATAAAAATCTAAAGTTCAGTTTATATTATTGATGTGGTGTTTACTACAAAAGTGACCTTTTCCCTTTAAGAAATCCAATAAGAACAACAAAGAAACCCAAAACAAAACATTAACAGTGCGATGCATTTTGTTTGAAGCCCGGCCCGCGACCCGCGATGTTTCTGTGTGATTTAACCGCTGGGAAACGTTTCCGCCTGAATTTATAATATTCGCCGTCACTTCCGGTACGCGGCTTGACGTATGTTGCTCCCGGTATTGTGTTTTATTGTTATGCTGGCTTTGAGGGTTTTATAAGAGCAGGTAGCTGGAAAGTTTTGAGGGAAAATCTAAATTAGCATGTAGTAATATAGTTTTTTTTAAGGTACGAGAATTTCTTTTATTGACAAGCCATGTGTCCGATGGGATTTTCAGCAAAAATTGCGAACTGGTAAATAAAATTTCAACCTCCTTTTTTTTTTAAGGACGGGTAATCATCAAATGACTTATTCCGCTCTGGGTGGAGTGGAAGGGCGTGTCAGACTCTTACTGACTAAAACCCATCCGTGTTTATTCTAAAGCCCTTTGCGTTCCAGAGCCGCGGTGACTCTTTCGAACAAATTCCGCAACCCCGGCAGATTATTCAACCCTTGTGGGGAGTATTCAACTTTATTCTATCAGAAACTCGTTGGTGTGCCCAGTTAATGGGTTGTGGAGGTCTGTTAGGCAGCCGTTCCACGTAAAATATTGGTATTAAGCTGAATCCAGTTTGACTGGAAGCCGACCACAATATAGTTGGGAAAAGGCTAGGCAGATGATGATGAAACTCGTTTGTGTATTGGTAATATAATTTAACATGCTTCTAGATTCTAGCGCTTTAGGCTAAGCGTTATCTGTCACTGAATTAATTAAATGAAGATTTTCATTTTAATGTAGATTTCAATAAAGTGATCAATGTTTTGTCTTATCGCATCGCATGATGAATGATTATTTCATAATGTATGTAAAATTTGCACGTTTATATCTATTAAGCAAAACATGTTTGTTCACGTTATTAGTAGTATGTATTAGTATGATATTAATTTTAGTCAAATTTATTATAGTACCTATGTTATATTTAAAGTTTTTTTTTGTGTTTTTATGTTAACATAACTTTTACACACGATGTCTACATCTCTTTAGAAATAAGCATCACCTTTGTACCTATTTTTCTGTTTCCTTCTTCTTATTTATTTGTTAGATGTGTGTACATAAACTGTTAAATAAATAAATAAATAAATAACACTGCCATCTTTATACCATGATTTTGGCAAATAAATGATATTCTATTCTATTCTATCAATTGATATTTTATATTAATTGTCTGACAAAACCAAAATACAACCGAGTCCTTTTAGAAGCAGTAATTTCTCCTTATATCTATAATCTGTGGTATATTTAACGTAATAGAGCATTCAACATAGGAAATCGTCTATTTCCATAAACCCATTACTAAGAAATAAATCGTTAAACGACAAATAAATACAGAATATCTATCAAAATATAAGTGCTTTCCTTTCAATGAATAGCTTACCCAGAATCCATTTACGAATCAGATAAATCTTGGAAATATATCCAAAATTACCCATAAAATAACCCAGCAATGGGTGTATATTGTGTATAATAGCAATCTATATACATAAAGTACTCAGCAGAGTTCTAAATTGATCCCATTTCGGAAGATAAATGCCCAGTGCTGGAAAAAAGGAGGTCTTATTGGATCCCAAATCTGCGATCGAGATAACATGTGATCGATTCTAGTGAGATGTTTCCTTTTTTATTTGGATGGTTTCGTACTGATGATTTTTTGAATTGAGAACTTCTTTAGGCGCGTTGTGCACTTTTTGGGTGAACAAAAATCATGGAACTCGCGTCATCGTCACCGAACGCTTTCCGTGAGCTATATGTATACTGTGTACATGTCACCGGATAATTGCAGACGCCGCAAGATTCTTAAATATTGCGTGAAATTGTAAACAATATTTTTCTAAATAAGACACGGATATATTGGAAACTATTTTATTTGGATGGGATTTATGGTATAGAAAACAAGTTTTTCATAAAATATCGAGAAATTATAATCTAATCAAGATTTGTGTGTGACAAATATGTGTACTTTTTGGGTGAACAAAAATCATGGAACTCGCGTCATCGTCATCGAACGCTTTAGCTTTCGCTTAGTTTTCCCCAAAGACTGCCCCGCATGTTTTTTTACAAAATTTCAGAAATAATATCAAAAGTAGATTGACAACCGCGTGTACATGGTTACACAGCAATTTTTTATCGTTAATGAAAGGCGATTTTCATAGTTTAAAAATGTTGCCAAAGACTGCTGGTGACCCTATAAGACTTATCCAAGTGCTTTAATCTTGAAAAAATACAATAAATACTTTGATGGATGTGTATTAAACGATTGAAAGACGTGGCGATGATTAAAATGCGTTTGTAAGAAAGCGAGATGCCGTAGCTTCCGCCTACTCCCATTAAAAAAAAAACCAGAGCCGAAAATTTATAGTTACGGAAAATGTTCATTCGGGCGGAAAGATCAGTCCCACCCCTTACGAAAAACATCTTCAATTCAAAAACTACCCTCGAAACGAAAAATAATTTGACTCCAACTTGAAACGCATTTCTCCAAAGGGTCCCAAACTCGGGTCGAAAGCAACAGATAACGAAGGAGAGGGACCCCCTTATCTATTTCATTTTCGGAAAACCGTTGACCAAACATAAATAAATGCTGAAACGGGTTCGTTCTCGGATTACAAGATCAGGATAGGACTCGAGAGATAAATTGACGCCTCATTTTAGATTACTGGCAATTTATTGTTGGAGATTGTTTTAATGTGTTTATTGTAATGGACTACGTTTCTTTAGGTTCTTTCTGCTTGAATTTATCAATAAGTGGAAATGAGGTTATTTTGATATCGTTTAATAGGTAACTTAATGTTTGTTCTTAGCATAAGGGTTTCTTATCCCTCGTCTGTTTCGAAAATTAAATATTTCAGAATTTTAATGGTTAATAATAATTTGGCAATCCTGAGGACTAATTCTACTACTTTTTAAACATCGTTCGCATTCGTATGTCAGTCAAAATCTGTCAAAAATACCGAATGTTTCATACATTTTTGACAAATTGTGACTGAGATGCGAATGCGAACGTTGCTTGAAAATTTGTAGAATTGGCCCTCTGGTGGTAAGTGATTACCGATCCATATGTCTGTAAGACTAGCACAGCAGACGAATTTAAAAAAATATTATGATGCAACGGATTTGGAATTTCTTTCGATTGTGAAAGAATATGCCATTTTATATATAACGTAATTGGGCTGCTGGCTAATGGTTTCCCAATCCAAATCGCACCCCAAAAGAAAAGTTGAAATATGTCATAATTATTTACCCCTCATTTACTCATATCTTCCAAACTTAGCATAGCTGCTCTGCTGAAAGAACATAATATTTTTATCAAACCTGTCATATTTTTTCTTATCCAGCTATTTTTAAATCTAGTATCATCCAACCAAGATTGATAACTCTACTCAAATTCCCGCTGGGCACGATTTGCGCTTAGCACACTTCAATTTTTTCTCTAATTTCCTTTTAATACACTCAAAATAAAACCTTACTTCACACGTACTAAAGTTCAATCTCGTATGCTCAACGCAATGGTCATGCGTGCTTACAGGTCGTATCAGGGAAATTGGGCCCATTTTAAAAGAGTGATGGGACATTTATATCTTTGGAACTATTCGCGATTTTAGATATTATTTTTATCGCCTTATAAGGGTGCAGTTTTCCAGTTATCTTTATGATACATCGAGGAAATAGGAGTAAATTGCGTGGAGTTATGTTTGTCTTTATATCTAATGTAAGTTCCACCAATCCACGTTAACAGGAATGAGAGACAAAAAAATAAAGAAATAAAACATGTTTATTCTGCTCAAACAAATGCACATTACAGAAATAAAAAGTAAATTTACTAACTTCAAAACTAACAATATATTATTACCTAAAGTAAATACTCATAAACAACTACACTTATAAATTCTATTATTATAATAATTATTCATAAATAAAGAAAAATAATAATTATAAATTAATTCTATTACATGTTAATTTTATTATTATTATTTTATTTTATGCAAATAAAATTGATTGATTGATTGATAAACGAAATTATAAACAAACGCATATTTACAAAAAAACAGAAATCATTGGAAATGTGTGGACCATGATATACCTGGGTTAACAGTATCCCACCTATAATATCTTCCCAGACCATGGCCTGAATTAGAATTAACTTTTTATTCCTACAAGGTGGAGCTCGTGGCTTAATAATAACAGCTGCACGAGTCGATCTTACATGTTAAGTAACGCTTGCCGAGGTCGGTCTGTGGATGGGTGACCATCTTAACCTGTCGAGATTCCTCCGTGCCTCGGAAAGCACGTTAAGCCGTTGGCCCCGGCTGCCATTTGTAGATCTTTGGCAGTCATTACGGATTGTCAGAAACCAGAAAATTTGACAGCAGTCTTGCCAAGAAGTACCGTGTTACCTAATCAATGGGTTGTGGAGGTCTGGTAGGCAGCAGCTCCACGTAAAATACTGGTATTCAGCTGAATCCGCTTTGACTGGGAGCCGACTCCAATATAGTTGGGAAAAGGCGAATAAGTTTCCGTGGAATAAGATTCTACTTTCACGCGAGCAAAGTCGCTAGCAGTACCTAGTACCGTTTCATATCTACTAATAAATCCCGCAAACAGTGGTGTGTGTCAGCTACAAACTATGATCTGGTTCCGCAAGACAATTGAAGGTGTCCCAGTTACTCTATCGCTTCGGTTATGATTTTGGTACAAGTTCGAAGAAACTGCGATCAAGGTGCTTTTGAACATTAATCTGTAGTGCGATTCTGTAAAGATCTAATCCGAAAAAAAAAACCGTATTAGCTTAAGTGCAGTGAGCTGTCAATCCATAAAACAGTGTTCCAGTAATTTTGTAGTTAGTCATTTTATAGATATCAACATTTTGTCACCGCGTATAATTGCCATCCGCGCAAATCAGCAAAATGGCGCCAAAATTTTTTTCATTGACAACATAATATGTCCTTTCATGAAATGTTTACATAAAAATAAGAAATGTGTTCCAACTCATAAGGCAGTTCAGTGCTACTATCATATAACAATTTATAGTGTTAGGTACTTCTTATCAAGATGTACCTCCATGGTAGGCATACTAAAGTTATGAGACTGCTCGACTCGAGATCTGATCTGCCGGTCGATTCTTTAAACATGTCGAAGTGAAGGCGGGTGAAGTGATCACGAGGTGGGCTGTCAATCCATATTCACTTCGACATGTTAATAGAATTGATCGGCTGTACTTTTAGCATCATGAACTTGTGACTCTTGGCAACCTTTATGAGTACATGAAAATGTTTTTCCAAATATAATTTTCCGATTTAGTTCATACTTTTTTAAGATTCCTTGTCTCTACGAAACTTTTTTAGAAGAGGCGATTTTGAGTAGGCTATTAGCCTGCTTACTGAGCGTCGCTTTTGACTTGCAATAAATTTCATCATCATCGTATCAGCCGAAACTTTGAGGAGTGGTTGGAGAGGCGCCACGGCGTCCTCACCTTCCGCCTGACGCAGGTACTTACCGGACACGGCTGTTTCGGGAGGTACCTGTTTCGGATTAAGCGGGAGGAAACGCCCGGGTGTCAGCACTGTGAGGATCGCCCGGAGGACACGGTGGAGCATACGGTGGAGGTCTGCCCTGCTTTGGCGGAGCACCGCCGTGTCCTCGTCGAGGCGATCGGCGGCGGCAACCTCTCGCGTCCAGCCCTGGTTGAATCCATGGTCCGGAGCGAGGAGGCTTGGGAAGCGGTCACCTTCTTGTGCGAAGCTAGCAAAAGAGGAGGCGGGCCGCGCGAGGGAAAGGCAAGGCCTTCGCCCCAACCGCCGCTACAGGAGAAGACGCCCCGGGCGTCGGGAGTCGCAGGGCGATCCCCGGCCACCGTAGGCGCGGGCCTGCGGACGGCGAGCGTTGGGTGGCTCGCTGTCCGATCACCACCAGGCCCGGGTCGATGGCGCGTTGTGTTTCACGCACGCCTCAAATTGATGTCAGCATAGAGGACGGGGCCCGCTAGGGCCAGAGCCTGCCAGGGTTGCGGAATTTGTTCGAAAGAGTCACCGCGACCCTGGAACGCAAAGGGCTTTAGAAGGAACATGGATGGGTTCTAGTCAGTAAGAGTCTGACACGCCTTTCCACTCCACCCAGAGCGGAAGAAGTCATTTGATGATTTCCCATCCTTAAAAAAAAAAAAAAAATCAGCCGAAAGACGTCCACTACTGGACATAGCCATTCACCACGCTTGGCACTGTTGATCGCAGTGTAGCTGTTGCAATGCACAGAAGCACAGAGAATGCTGCTGCCCATTGTCTAGGGAAACCTTTAGTCGCCTCTTACGGCACACACGGGAAGTGATGGGACGGTGCTATTATTTTACGTCCGACACCATATAGAATAAATATGGCCGAATGTATTTATGACGTGGGTAAGAAAGCGTATACTTAAAAGTTTTGGATCAAAATACACGACTACTTTTGTGTTACCTTACTACTTTGTCTACTTTAAGCCCGCTCGCCACTCACCCCTTACACCCGCCCCTCACAATTAACCAGTGCAGCGAGAGGAGTGCAAGTGAGGTCTGATAACAGTGCACTCAAACTGAGCTCTGATTACATCTTACATGCACCGCTGCCTACACTATACACTATACCCTAATTGAACTGTCGATATGGGATCACGAGCTTGTATTAGTATGAATTAATTCTGGTTGATAAATTTATATTAGGTACCTACATGCTTTGATTTCACTAAGATTGCATGTAGCAGAGATGACAATGTTGAGGTGGATGTGTGGAGTATCGAGAATGGATATAGTGAGGAATGATTTCATTAGAGGTAGCTTAAAAGTGGCGCCAGTAACGGAAAAGCTAAAAGGGAACCGCTTATCTTGGTATGGTCATGTGAAGAGGAGGGATGAAATGCACGTAACTAAAAGAGTTATGAATATAAATGTGGATGGATGGACAGGGAGAGGGAGGCCAAAGAAAAGATGGATAGATTGTGTTAGGAGTGCTATGAAAGAAAAGGGAGTTAGTGATAGCGTGACGGTTGACAGGACAGAATGGAAGAAAAAACGTGTTGCGCTGACCCCAAGTTACATGGAATAAGGGCAGGAAGATGATGATGATGATGCTTTGGTTTAACTAGCGACTTTGTAATTGTGTGGTTCAAAGAGCAGTTCGGAGACTTCTTGTTTAGTTTAGGAGTTCCTAGAGCTAAAGGGGTTGGAGTAAGCAAAGGGTAGGAGTTCAAAGTCTGATGATTAAGCCGAAAGGTGCTTTGTCATCAGACTTTGAACTCCTAAAATTTAAAAGACTGCTTCGCTGGTTCAGTGGTCGCAAGATCGTATGACGAATATGGCATCTCAGGGCTCGATGCCCAGGTGGTAAAGAGGTCCGGAGGAATGTTGGCAGTATGTACCTACTCTTAGGATTGCTCTTAGGATTCTACATGGGTTTGAAAGCCAACTGGTGAATACGATATTTTACTGAATAAATCTATTTAGTCCGTCAGATATATTTAAAAAAATAATGGATTGTCACGTCACTGGTAAAATTGTACCATCACGTGACGTCACGCGTCTTAATTTTTTAGTTTACGTTAAAAAAAACGTGTCTAATATTTTTTGGGAATCATCTGAATATATCTGTCATATAATAATATTATGTACCTACTAACATAGATCTTAAGAAAATTGTTGCTAACACTTGCCACTAACTGGGTGGGTCACTAACCAAAGTCAAAGTCAAAGTCAAAAACGTTTATTTCAATTAGGCCATTAAACGGTACTTTTGAACGTCAGCATTTACAGTTCAGTAAAAATAATAATATTACATTAATAAAGTGACTCTACTGTCCATTCGGAAAGGTAGATTCTTATGGAGAAGAACGGACAAGAAACTCCATAGTTATTCTTTTCAAATAATGATTTTACAAAATTTGGTATACGAAAATTAATTTAATATTATGTGAGGACGATATACCCAGAGTATGCTACTTATAAGAACAAAGTATAACCAGCAGAGGTACTTATTCCTTTTCTAAAAAAAAATTAGGTAAATGGTACTCACATATTTACAGATAATCTTAATAACCATTAATTAAACAGAAAATAAAAACACAAAAAAGAAACAGTATACCTATCTATAAAGTTAATTCATAAATCAACCAGTTTGATTTTGTCTACACCCTTGATTGTCCTATGGAGCAGGACCAGCATGTTTCCAAGCATTCTTATCCTGAATGTAATCTTCTAATTAAAACCACTCGACCAATAGGCCAGTCCAATTTAAACCAGGACAGTATTCTAAGTAGAACTTGTGGCCATGAGACCAACGAGGTAGAGAACTTAAAGCCTGCATCATTAGTAGCTTCTCTTTTCCAATAACGTCGGCGTCGCCAACAGCACATAAAACAAATTGGCACGTCTATTTCACGCAACATGACTACAGCATGTTTCCTTTATACTCAAACGGAATTGAAATAAACACACGATACAAAGTTCTATCTGCAAAACAATTTGACGATGCCACAACTGCAGTAAATGCAGCAAATAAAAAGGAAGACTGCGTGCCTTTTATTTGCTAAAGTGGAACAATGGCTGTTAGGAAAACAAGCAAATTCTCACTAAATTCACTTCATTAAAACAAGGAATAACAGATTGTTGCGGAATAACGATAAGCTTCACTGCTGTTTCACAGGAAAGCGTGTTTAGAATCCTGCTTTTGGTAGGCGTTGAGATCGTGTAGGTTTACGCCATTGTAATATGGCTTAAATCTACACAATCTTAAGGTTAAGAGGCTCAAATCCAACGCATCACAATCTTAAGGTTAAGAAGATTTCTCATTACATAAAATCCTTTTAAATTATTTTTTATGGTATCTCTATACGCAACTGCTTAGTAATTTATACAATATATATGTCACCGGAAAATGGCAAAAGCTGTAAGATTGTAAAATATCGCGTGAAATTGTAAAACTATTTTTTCTAAATAAGACAAGGATATATTGAAAACTTTTGAAATTCGATGGGATTGATTGTATACAAAACATTTTTTTCATAATATATCGAGAAATTATAATCTAATCAAGATTTATTACAATCTTACGGAGTCTACAATTTTCCGGTGACATACATACCTATATGTATATTCAATTTATACCCACTAAACTCTATAGATTGACTAACAGAGATACTCAGCAGTAAATATTAAAGCACACGGAAAAAAAACTTAAAAAGACAATTATCAAGGAAATAAGTTTATTGTATCAAATATGACAAATAAAATAATAATGCAATAAGGAACAGAAACACAAAGAGGGGAGATAGAGGGTTTATCGCTAAGCATAACATACAGCAGCTCTGTCATATTTATGCCAATGTGTATAAAAACTAGTCTAATCTTAAAACTATGCCGGCCTCATTTCTTATCATAGTTCACAAATACGCGTCCGGAAGCTCACTGGCTGTCGGAACTCAAGTCAAGACGGTATCGCTCTAAAGCGAACTAAGTTTAAACTCGCGATTAACGTGAAAATTGATTTATAGTTCGTTATTGAGCGAGTTACGTGAGCTTGTAACCCCTTGTTATGGTGCTGGAATAATGTAGGGTTTGCCACGGCACTGCTTAATTTTATTTAGTTGTTTGGTGTTTCTTGTGTTAAACTAAAAAGTGGAGAGTAAGGTTGGTCTGTTCTTCAGGCGGTTTTTTGTACCTATCTATTTGATTAATTACAGCGGCGTTCTGCTTTATTCTGATAACTAAATTTCAGAACGATGCTTTATCACTTGATAATGTGCAATGTGCTTTTGAAAAAAAATAACTTTTTTACAAAAAAAACTTTTTTACAAAAAATAAACTGAATTTCGTATAAGAAAACACTACAAAATATAAAATACCTAACTTTAATTTCGGCAGTCGGTGTTTTTTGTTGTTTTTTTCGTTTTTTGACACCGACTTCCGAAATTAAAGTTATTTTATACAATGTAGTGTTTTTTTATATGGAAGTCGGTTTTTTTTGTAAAAAAGTTTTTTATTTTCCACTTTTTAGTGGTGATACCCCACAACTAAGTGACATTATTCCCATAGTGAGTGGTTAAGGAGTTTCTTTGTGTGCCTTCGCAGTCCAAATCCACACCAGCTCATAGTTAAATATCTACTTTGCTTTGGTACTAGTTTTTACTATGATTAAGGTGAGGAGGTCACTGGTTTATCTTTGAAGTTCCCAGTACAGTGCAAATGCAATATAGATATAACTAAACCCAATGCAAAAAGAATCATTAAGATCGGTTAATGAACAATAAAGTTATGCCCGCATAGATAACCCCAAACATGTTAATTCAGGTTGACTTGTTTGCATCTGCCTTCCACCCCTTCAAAACCTACCGGCGTGATGTTATATTATGAACTGGTGTTATCAATAAACAGACATGCGATTTCAGCAATCCCGGGAGATTTGCTATCATTTATTGAAGAGTTCCGTTGCCTACCTCCGAAATCCTCATCAGATCTTCACCGAATTGCAATGGAGTCAGTTTGGAAAAATAGTCTTCCAAACAAAAAAAGAATCATCCAAATCGGTTGACAATTGGAGAAAATATCGCTGATCAAACAAATGTCCTGGGATCCCAGCATCAGATCCTAACTTATACCTTCCATCATCAGCTCAGCAAGATGAGATGTTGATTACCAGGCACAATTATCTGAATTGCGTAAGAAAATATATGAAAAACAATGTATGTGCCTTTAAATTTGAGGGTTGCCCTCAATTTCCCTAGGATCCCATCATCAGATTCTGACTTGGTGCCAATGGGACCACCTCAGGAGTATAGGCTTTCGAATAAAAAAAAAATCATCAAAATCCATTCATAATTGACGGAATGATCGCATTACAAACATAAAAAAAAACATACAGTTGAATTGATAACCTCCTTCTTTTGGAAGTCGGTTGAAAAATAGGACCGAATTCCAAATAAATAAAAAAACAACTTAGTATTTAATAACTTGAATTTTCTATAAATTTAATTTTGGAAGACGGTGTTAAAAAACGATAAAAAACAACCAAAAACAAGAAGTCAGTTGTATTTTTTTGTAAAAAAGTTTTTTTTTAACGCGAAGGTACCTACCGTAAAACGGGGAGGCATTTTATTAATAATTAAGACTATGGCCTGATTTCTGATAAGTTTTCAGGCTAAAATATAGTTGGAGAAATAATCAACGTCAAATGCAGAAAACGGGGGTATGTAACGCAATTAGGTTTAACTGTCAGTTTGAAGTGCCAAATCAGTTTCTATTCTAATCCTAACCCTGGACCATACAATGCTCTAAATGAACGCAGTACATATGTGCCAATGGTCCTGTGTGTCAATGGGCAACGTTCCCCTTTCTGGCCGATTCGATGTTTCCGTTTATACGTCACACAGAATTTGACAGAAGGTTAGCTCCATACAATGAGCGAAATGAGTGTCACGCACATATAGATGCGTTCATTTGGCGATCGCAAACAAATGACAGTCATGAGTGCGCTTGCACTCACTATGGTAGACACCAGATAAATGTGCATTAACGGTCATTGACCCACATACGTTTATTGACTTTCTTAATTTCAAAAACAGCATTATAGACATAAAGCTGTCCTGAATTGACTTCTATCGTGATCTTATACGTTCTTTAGTAATGAAAAACAGTTCATATTTTTATTGTTTGAGTATCTACGAAGGGATATTAGGGAAAGGTCAATGTACTTTATTGCAAGTTTATCTGGCGCCTACCATATACCAACGAGAAGCGTGTATATATGTGCGATCGTTTTTGCTCGTTGTATGGAATTCATCAGGAGCTCGTTGCTAAATAATAAGCTGCACGGGTCGAACTTCGAGGTTAATGCTACGCTAATCGAGGTCGGCCCGAGGATAGGTGACCATCTATTACATACCGAGTCTCATCCGTATGTCAGAAAGCATGTTAAGCCGGTGGCTGTCATTTTAACCTCTTTGGCAGTCGTTACGGGTAGTCAGAAGCTAGAGAATCTGGCACCGTTCTTGTCAAGGGATATCGTTTGTCAGTTACTGGGTTGTGCAGGTCAGATAGGCCGCTCTATGTTATGTAAACGTGGTCGAATCAGGAATAACGATATCCGCAAGAGAAACAAGGTTTCCGACTAAGCCCGCAGGATCGCCAAACTAAAGTGGCAGTGGGCAGGGCACATTGCTCACAGAAAAGATGGTCGATGGGGCCAAAAAAAGTTCTGGAGTGGCGGCCGACCGGAAGATGCAGCGTTGGGAGACACAAGGTGAACCGATGACCTGGTGAGGGTCACGGGTAGCCGATGGATACGAGACGCACAGGACCGGTTGTTATGGTGCCACTTAGGGGAGGCCTAAGTCCAGCAGTGGACGTCTTTCAGCTGATATGATGATGATGATGATGTTATGTACTGGTAATTAGCTGCATCTGGTTACACTGGAAACTGAACTCAAGCCCAACATATTTGTAAAAAGGCTAGGTTGATTGATTGGTATTATGTGATCTACCTTCTGTACTATTCTGTGTTCAATACTTCAATGTGTAGTGTGCACGTTCAGACAAGACCTACGCTCTGTGCGAACATTCCTGATTGCTGATTGTAATAGATAACGATCACCGCATCGGCGTCGAGTGCACTAGAGGTTACTGTTACCTATTTGATACATACCTATTGTAAATATTTGAGAAGGATGAAAAATATATAAAAGTAATATCCAATTCCAATTTCTATCTGGACAGGTTCTAAATCACTTTTACTGTCAGACCACGAGAATAAGTTTTGTAAATAAAAATACAATACAGATGTTGAAAAAAACAGTACGCTAAAAATACATTTAAATTGTTATTTTTACCGAAACGTGATTCCCAGCAACAGAACATAACGAAATTACCAACACTGTTTCCAGTATCCAACAAACAAACATAAAAATACCTTTATTCAGAAAACACTGATAATAATGAAAGCTGGGTTTCATTAGCGGAATCACATTACGTTCGCAAACGTACTGGTTCCGGGCCGAAATATAAAATAAAAATAAAAAAGGCCAACAATAGCGGGGCGAACACGGGACGAACGCCTGGAAAACAAAGCGGGCACAATCAGGATCAAGCCTTATTTACCGAGTCTGTCCTAATTGATACAGGGTGGGTCGGGCTGCGCCGGCAAGGATAGAGGGTGTGGCCTGTAGGGCGGCGGTGATTGATGGCTTATAGAGGTGCAAGTGAGGCTTTTCGCCGTTTTTTGGGGCGAATGTGAGTTGATGGGTATTAGGGATGTCTTTGCCCGGGGTGTTTGATAGTAATCAAATAATTTGTGATGAAATCACAGATGAAATATCTTTAGGCGGATTATTGACAAAATTATAATTGAGAAAATGATTGTTGATTTAGATTTCAAATAACGGTATTAGGTTCCAATATGTGGTACATGGTGGCTAAATAATAACAGCCGCACGGGTCGATCTTTAAGTTTACGCAACGCTTGCCGAGGTTGGTCTGTGGATGGGTGACCATCTTAACAGAGACTCCTCCGTGCCTCGGAGAGCACGTTAAGCCGTTGGTCCCGGCTGTCATTTGTAGATCTTTGGCAGTCGTTACGGATAGTCAGAAGCCAGATAATCTGACACCAGTCTTGCCTAGGAGTACCGTGTTACCCAGTTAATGGGTTGTGGAGGTCTGGTAGGCAGCTGCTCCACGTAAAATACTGGTATTCAGCCGAATCCGGTTTGACTGGAAGCCGACCCCAATATAATTGGGAAAAGGCTAGGCAGATGATGTTGTGGTACTTACATGGTGTAAATTTATAGAAATATCGTTTGCTGTCCTCTTTTCACAAACAACGGAGAACATGGATGGACGTAATTTTTTGTACACATTTCTTTTATGAAACACGGAGAGTGATTTAGATTGCGTTTCATACCGGAGAAATCTTTGACACTGAAGTAAAGCTACATACAAAAACTACTTAGTACACTACAAAACAAAAGAAAAAATACTGGACCATACTTTGGAAGTTGGCACAGCAGTCTCGGACATTAAAATCAAGTAGCCATTACGCATTTCCTTCACGAAAACCAACGTCAAATGTAGAATATTTATCGCCACCTATATGGCTCCACTGTGACATTACAGTTCGTTACTTCGTATCATATCTATATCACTGGGTAACAGTGATATAGACACGACACGACACGACACGACACGTTACGCGTATTCGATCCGACAGATGACTGTTGTTTGTGCTCTCACAAAGTGCGCTGTCGAAACTAAAAGGAATTTAAAAGTTTGGATCGTAGAGTTGAAAATACAACGGTGTTTACAAAGAATTTTTTCGAGAGATTCGGTGAAAATTATAGCTCGGAATGTGTCGGTATGAAATGAGACGTGTGACGTCATGGTGTAAAATTTTTTGAAGTACCTATTCATAGTGGGAATATAAAAGGAATATTGTGTGACAGATACTCGGAAACAAAGTATTCACTTTAAGTTAGAGATGCTCACTGCACCCTACACTATACCATAATAGGATATTTCACTGGATATTTGTTTTACATTTCTCAAAACCTAGAGAGCATTTGAGACGCAAAAAAAAAATGCTTGAAAAAGTTTAAAGTGGCGGCGTTCTCAGCGTTTTAAAATCTGCAATAAATAGAAACACCACTAATTGCGTGTGACGTCACTCACAAGTTGCGCCATATTGAATTGAAGCCATACAGCCATACACAAGTGACATTTTCTGTGACAAGGATAGAAGAATAATTTCAAAGTGTATAAATTCGTTTTTCGACTTTAAAATTATTATTTTTTTTAAATCGTAATGTTTTAATATCATCTATCAAATAAGTATTAATTTATTTAGTATTTTCATTTTAGGCAAATACCTTCCCTATTATATTATGAAACTCTTTTGACGACATGGTTGGCGCAGCGATTGGCTGCTGCGCTGCGTGTCGCGGGTTCGATTCCCGCACGGCGCAAATATTTGCACGGCCTACAGATAGCTGTTCCGGGTCAGGCTGTTTGTGCATGTGAGTTTGTATGTTTGTAAACGCACCCACTATTTAGGAGAAAATCCTAGTATGGGAAAACGTTTAAAAAAAAAACTGCCTATCCCTTTCCCACATATACTGTCGGGTCGGTTTCCAGTCTTAACCGATATAACTGAGTACCAGTATTTCACATAAAGCGATTCCATATGCGACCTCCACAAACTAGGAACTGGGTAACTACTAACACGACACCTCTTCACCAGACTGTCAGATTTTCTGGCTTCTGACCCATAATGACTGTCAAAGATATACAAATGACAGCCGGGACGACCAGCTTAACGTGCTTTCCGAACCACGCAGTAATCTCTGTATGTTAAGATCTTCATCCATTCACGTTCCAGCATCGGACTTCAAGACGTACGGCGATGTGCCACCGGTTCCATGTTGGACATCCCACACATACACACAAAATGTTTAGACTCTGTGTTTCCTGGAACTACTGTTACAACCTTGGGTCTTTAATGGGTCAAAGGCTACTCCATACCCTTAACCAATCATCCTTTTCAAGCCATGGCACCTCAAAACAATGGGTTTACAGAAAAGGAAACCAACCTAATATAATAATAATAATAAATCTTTATAGCAAACCATACAAGGTTCATATTCACATTTAAAAAAATAAAATTGTTTAAATAACAATAAAAAATATGATTCAATAAACAAAAAAAAAGTGACATTAAGTTAAAATAATAATAATAGTAACTTGCTCTTAAATACAATCTTGTGGAATCGGAAGTACCGTACTATAGGTATGTGCCCGATCCAGGTCTCAAAAATGGCAATTGCACGTTGTATTGGGATCGGTCTATCATCACTGACAGGACAGCCTGACATGGTGGTGATAGATCGACTAGAGCGTCGCGCAATGATTGTTGATATAGCAGTCCCTCATGACGAGAACCTCGTGAAGGCTGAAAAAGATAAACAAACGAAATATTTTGACTTGGCTCGCGAGGTTGTCGACATGTGGGATGTGAACACAGCAGTCATTGTGCCGATAATCCAACATCTGAGGAGGCTCTCGTTGGGCAGCTGGATTGATCCAGAAAGCAGTACTCCTGGACACGGCGCGCATAGTTAGGAGGTTCCTCTCTCAGGGGCCCTGACCACCGGTAGCTTGGATCCTGTTCCCGATACCGGTGGGCCACAATTTTTTATATTTTAAATGTTTTTTTTTTTCAATATTTTTTTAGAAATATTTAAAAATGTAATTAAATATGTAATACAAAATAAATGAATGGAATAATAATAATAAATCTTTATTGCAGAGCGTACAAGGTCCATATTCACATTTTTAAAATAAATTTGTTAAAATAACAATAATAATAAAAATATAATTCAATGTAAACAAAAAAAAATGTCAATAAGTTAAAATAATAACAATAATAATTATTGGTTATTTCTATGCAAGCCTTCTCTATGGTCGACCGCATAATCGCTTACAATCAGATGAGACAGTGGTTAAACACGAGTCTATAAAAAAATTACGAATAAAAATCGGCACCTATCAATACATTTTACAGGTTTTCATCAATTTATTTGTTCAGTAGCATTTCATGATATCCGTGAAGAGATTTCTTACTACTTTAATTATAAAATAATACTCTTACGTAAATGAAAACTCGTCCATATTAATGTGTTTTTCGTTAATGTCTGCGGGGCATTATTTGTTTGCACGAGAAATTCATATTGAGATTTTTTGCAGTGACTTTAATTAATGAATGATGTTCCAACGTATTTGTATTATTTTAATTATTCGAAAGAGAGAAAGCAATGATATCTATTAATAACTGTAGTAAAAAATACCTTTCTCCCTTATTTTTTTTTTTACTGTTTGTAAATTATTTCTTATGCTGATCCATAGTAATATTAAAAATACGAAAGTAACTCTCTGTTTGTCTGTTTGTTAACTTTTCACGTCTTAACACCTGAACTATTTTGCATAAACCTTGGCACATTTGTAGAACATTTTCTGGAATTGGAAATTAGAGAAGATAGATTTCGCCCCAAGAGTATGTTTCCTTGCAATAATAATTTTAAATTGATTCACGCGGGCGAAGCAGGCAGAAGATTATACACTATACTTCTGTTTGTTGGTTCTTGTTCTTCAAAGTAACACTACAAAGGGAATTTGAAAAAGTTTCGAATTTCCATAAGAAACCTCACTAAAATGTTCACAACATCAATTCATCTTTCGTACCAAAATCGAGAGTTTCAAACAAAAAGATTCCAATATTTTCGAAGTTCGTTTTAAACCTACTAAACCCCTAAGGGAGGGACGACAAAAAAAGCCAATGAAATCGTAAAAGAGCAAAGTTGCCAGATTACAGTTTTTCCCACAACATTGGGGAGTTTCAATTCATCTGGGATTTTGGCAAGCAAATTATTTTGTAAATATTCTGGCCTTGTTAGATTAGATTATGTGTCGAGTTGAGCTGAATTTTAAGTTATCTGATGTAAAAACCTGCCAAGTGCGAGTCGGACTCGAGCTTTGTTTTTCTTAATTTGTCGCCCCAAAGTGAGCCGATACTCAACATTTATTTATTTACGCTACGCATCCGTGTTTGGGTCAGACATATTCGATTGTGTATCAAATTTCAATTAAATCGGTCTAGTAGATTCGAGGAAAACTGGCTGTGACAGACGGACAGATAAACCCACAAGTGATCTTTTAAGGGTTCCGTTTTTTCATACGGACGTTCGGAACCCTGAAAGATGCCTATTACAAAAAATAACTGCTGTTTGATCATCAGACGAGAGAAAACAATGTAAATATTTCCAGTGAATAAATTAAGTGGTAATAAAGCGCTGTTAATTTTTAAATGAAAATGTTTAATTAATCTGTTACCTCGTAGGTGTTTATTCATCTCCTTCCGGCTCAACGTCGGAGTCAGGCGGAAGTGGTATAAAGCAAACTTTTCATTTAATTTTCGTACATTGGTGTTAACTCTAGCATTTTTGAAGCGTGAAGATCTGTTATAAAGTGCGTCAATTTATTTGCTCCTAAATTGGTACATCTATTACTATTTTATGATCATTTTTGGTTATATCAATCTTCAGTTGTTGCGCGTAAAATAATTGAGTAAATAACTGATTATATTATTTGAAGATTTTTACGACCATCGATAAACACGAACACGTTAATAGCTATGGTATTACCGCGGCTATTCACGTGTTTTTGTAACTGATTCCAGATATAAATAAAATAAAAGAGCAAAGAAAAAAAAATGTTCAAATTTTAGGTAAGGAATAGACACT
This sequence comes from Mamestra brassicae, assembly GCA_905163435.1. Lineage (NCBI taxonomy): Eukaryota > Metazoa > Arthropoda > Insecta > Lepidoptera > Noctuidae > Mamestra > Mamestra brassicae. Next base: position 17,145,384 of record LR990997.1, on the reverse strand, counting down.
ATTCTAGACCATGACATTAAAAAAGGCCTTACACGTGGTTCGGAAAGCCCACTTACAAAAGAACATAAAATTTCTGCTCCACATATAAAATTGAAATATAAAAAGCCTCGTAGTAATAACACATACAATCGATAAGCAATAAAATAAATGAAACTTTCAAATTTTACGATTTACCGATATTCAATAGAATAAAATAATAACCTCACGGGCTTCACTCGTAAAAATAACATAAAAAACTGAATTTTTACTGTTTCTAATATTACTTTAGAACGATCGGGGATTCGAAGAACATAAAATGAAATTATTATTTGGGATAATATGTAAGAATAATATTTTTTGTATATTATTTCATGGAATTTGGTAGTGTAAAATAAGGAGCTAAAGAGTCTTAAAGTGCCTAGGCACCCTCACAGTCACCCCTCATATTGGTCCACAACTATTTCAAAAAATTGTGAGTCCCCAAATTTTAGTTACTTAATTAAAAAGGTATTTTAATAGTAATAACTCTCTGCCTGCGTCTGTGTTTCCGAACGCATACAACCCCAATCTCTACAAAATTAGAGTGAACAGGCTTCTTCTGGGTAAGCTCGCTCCTTCGTCGACTTTGCCTCTGTCATCTATGACCTAGACTAGAGTCAAGAGTAAACTCATCTCAAATAAAAAAAAAACTTAACATTAAAATAATATTTTTAACTTATAACTAACATAAGCAATACTTACTAACATTAGACTAAGAATAAATATCATGTAAATGTTTTATAATGCTTATAGGAAATAGAAAGTATTTATTATTATTCCTACTTATTATAAATTAAAAAGGACGTTGTTTTTGCTTAACTTTTCTTCAACAACCTTGATCCTCCCACTGCTCATGAGTACGTGCCATGCTGGGCTAGGCTAGGCCAGTGCAAACCCCAACCAAGTCAAATTCCACTTACATGAGACATTTAATCGTTTTCAGTTACCTTACTAATCGTCACATACGCAGTCCAAGGGGCTACTAAAATTGAAGTATACGAAATACGTGACAGCGACAATGGACTTCAGCTCAAAAACATGAACTCCAATCCGAAAAACAAAGAGATCTCTGATCCAATTCTAAAGTTACTTCGGACACCAAAACCTAAAACAACTGAGCATACCTTACTTAAGTTTGGTAAACAGTTGCTTAACAAACTGAAATTTTTGAGGGCAAAAGGAAAGCCTAGCAAATACCACGACAATTCCTTTGTTTACATTCTAAATAGTGATGATTTTGATGAGAACAGCTCTAATGAAGAAACTCTGTTTATTGATAAAACAAGGACTGAACGTGCTACTAACAATATTGATAACAACGATATCCGAGATTTGTTGTTGCAATTGTGAGTATAAAATTATGTAACTCGTTTTTCCCCAAATACAAAGCAGACACTAATACTCATAAAATATTTACAGACTACAACCGGAGCGCAAGTAAGTAAAAAAAAAATAGCTTTTATCAATTGGGTATTTTATTTGATGGAAATAATATAATTCTATTTAGTCCGTCCGTTAGATTAACAAAACATATTTAACACGGCCATAAAATCAGAATTGCCATTCAACGCGGTAATGCTGCCAGTGTTCTGGGCACTTTTTTCATTGACGATGCCGATGAATTTTTTGATGCCCAATGATTTATTTTGTTTTTAAACGCGTTTGTACGTAATTTCGCGATTATTAGTCTAGTTGTTTAAGTATTTAGTTGTTACTTGCACATATTATAGTTCGTTAAATTTAAATAAACGTAGTTTTTCTCTGGTGTGAAAACTATTCAATTAAGGCAATTGAATAGCTAGTGCAATCATGTAGCTAGTATGTATTAATCCATATTTTGTAACTCTCTATATACACATACTTTGTTTGATAAAAATTGACAAAGACAAAGCGCATCAAAGTTCAAAGGTCTGATGACGTCACATTTTAGTAAAATGTGTACCATCGCGTGACATCACGAGAGTTTAAACGCACTGTATAGTCTTAATTTTTTACTTAGACTTTAAAAAAATGTGACCAATATTTTTGTAAAATACCTTATTATAATAATTTAAAAGGTATGAAAATAATAATAATCTAATATAATAATTTATTTTCTAGAATACAACTGCAAAAGAAAAGAAAACTTCGCCAGAAACAAGTAAAATTGCTGACAAACCCTGTTCTGAGAGCAGACCGCTACGGTGGCTCTGTGGCTGAGAGTAAGTAATATTATTTCTAGTTTTATTTTACTATAATATAATAATAATAATAATAATATAATATATCCTGGGACAACTCACACACGGTCATCCGATCCCAAACTAGGCAGAGCCTGTACTATGGCAACCAGACAACTGATAAACATACTTATATATTTCTAAATACATACATATTATAGACAAATTACACCCAGACACAGAACAAATGATCATGCTCATCACACAAAGATTTGTCCTGGGTGGGAATCGAACCCACGACCTCCGGTTAAGCAGTCAGGGTCACTAACCACTCGACCAACAGGCCAGTCAAGATATACTATAGACAAGAAAAATACTAGGAACTAAAAAATAATCATAGAAGAAGACCAACTTATAAAAATAGCCTCGTTTAGTCATAAGTTCGCTACAAAGGTTACCACTGCTTGATATAAGTCTCTCCCAAGTATTACCACACAGACAGGTCCTATCCCATGCCGCATCGATCACTTCGGGGAAGGGGTTGTTCTAAGGCTACGCCTTTCGGAACGCTGCTCGTCCCCACTCTAGTCCCCTTTCAGCCTCAACGATATTTATGTCCTGAGAATCTACTCAATGTGCCATTCTATCAGCGATATGGCTATTGTCGAAATTCCAAATAAATATAGTTTGATCTCGTGACATTTCGAGAGCGTTTGCCTTTCCCATACTTATTTGACAATCGTCTTCGCCACGCTACCGCTGACAAGTGACATTCTATCAGCGGAAGCGTAATGGAGGTATACGGTACAGACAGTAAAGTCACGCACACCTCTACTGAAAAGGGAGGATCCTCATACCAGACGGTTGTTGTGTCTAGTGGGCAACTGCACGATACTTGATATTCGGACTGTTGTATATGTTCAAATCGTACGGAGAACTTTGCTTGCGCGATGCAGATACATTTTGTTGGTAGTTCGTGGCTGACAGGATAGATGGCATTGCGTTTCTTTTTGTTGCTGTACAAATTTCGTTTCTGTGGCGGCATTAATGGCCGACTAATAAAATAATATCGTATAAGTTTTAACTGAGGTCCAAGGAAATGATGACCCCAGAAAAAACATTAAACTGGGTGGGATGTACACCCATGAACGTTAAAATATTTTGACCTCTAAGTTTTTAGGAAGATAAAATAATGTTACTGTTTTTTGTTGCAGTACAAAGGGACAGACATGCATACGAATATGCTGATGACGATGATGGACAAAATAATATCGATAGAGATGACCAGGAAAGTTAACGCAACTTAATGTTTGGAAAAAACTAAATGGGATTGAAAGTTTAATCATGCAGATGTATTATAGTAAACTCCCATACTTGTGCATTACACGCCTTTCAATTGATTGTGTCTACTTTTAATAATTTTCCGAGTGTGGCAACTCAAAAAACTCAACATAAATTTAAAACCTTTTTGAAGTGATAACTTCTTATGGAAGGAAACCGCTTCGTAACGTAACGCGTTACGTGCGCGCAAGGCTTCCCTTTCTCTCACGCATACGGCAGCGGTAAGCAGGCTCTTCATCTCTCACTCTAACCCATAGCGCTAGTCGTATTTCGGACAGACGTTTCCCATATTAAATAGTTCAACTTAGATTAGTTTAAGTTATCACTTCAGTCGGGCGTCCCGAGACGCACACTTTTTTTTATTAATTCAAAAGTATTATTCGCTCAATCTAGAGTATCTGCATATTTTAAGCTGTTTTATTTTGTTGGTTTATTTATGGCTTACTTATTTAATCTATCCATACGAAATAAAGACACGAATGGAACTTTTACCCTAGAGTGTGGCAACTCAAAGAGACAATAGGTAGAATCGTGCCGGGCACGTATTGTGTCCGATTTCATTACCAGCTCTAACGAACTGAGATCCTAGAACAAACTGTGATTGATTTTACAATACGTGCACTACACAGATAAATACAGAAGGACAGTTCGCTGATAGAGGTGGCATTGTCAATAGTTCTCATACAAACCAAGCTTGTCAGAGGGCGACACCGTTTGCTGAAACTGTGAGACACGTGAAAGAATAGAAAGAAAGAATGAAATTTACGTAGAACATACATGAAACACGCACGGTACATAGAAATAACAAAAAAGGTAAGGTTAGGTTAGGTCAGGTTATGCCACAAAATAAGTGTGTGTCTCACGGCTACGCTAAAAAGGTCCATTTCAGCATATGTCAGACACACTGATGCTGTCTGATGCTGGTTTTCTAATGAACATTTCAAAGGACGAGTGGTAGTGCATGACGTTTACACTTATAACTAACAGCTTTGGCTGGTGAGCCGTGACAGAAGTAACGCCGTCTCTAGATAAGACTCTCTGATACCATGTTCTGTAGATACATACAAAAAACGCACTCATTGTTATGATTCTCGTACAGCTAGTGTAATCTTTTTTAGTTTCCGTACTCAAATGGTGCTAACGGGACCTTATTACCAAGCCTGCTATTAACAACACTATATCTTTCTTGTATAGAAGCCCCGATATATGCTTTATCGTTCTATTGTATGGAACCCTTCGTATGTGTTTTTTTCTCTGTATTGATGCTTGTACTATGGTGAGACCTGGAAACGCGGCGCTGAATTTCAGTGGTCACTTCACATGAGCCTAATTTTTTGCGCTGTATGGAGCGGATCTTCTGAACCCATCTATCTACATTGTGACACGAGTCTGTTCACAATCAGCAGCACGGAATACTGATGTATATCCGTTACATCTTTCATGCATTTTAATGAAGGTTCATACGGGTTTTTTAGTAATTAAATTTGGAGTACGATAGGCACAGTTCGTTGAGTTCATCAATGTTATTTTCGTGATTTCGTGGTATTTTATTTATGATATCAAAATATTTTTTGTTTTTTTTTATTATCGGATTACGGATGACAGCGTTTGTTTATTCTTTCGAACGCATTTTGAAATGAAACTATTTACCTCTCTAATTCAAATCTCCATTTTGAATGATACAAATTGAGTTGGATCGTTACTGACACGACGCGGGTCAGGGAAGCAAACTTAATAAAATATTTTCAATAATATCTAACGTTACTCAAACCACAAGATGGAAGAGTCATGGAATTAACTATAAGCTGCAACCATATTCAACCGAATAATAGCCTCTCCCCCAGAGCTTTACCAAAATATATCACTATCACTTCACTAAATATTATACATAAAACAAAGTCCTCCGCCGCGTCTGTATGTGTGTTCGCGATAAACTCAAAAACTACTGCACCGATTTTCATGCGGTTTTCACCAATGGATGGGGTTATACATGAGGAAGGTTTAGGTGTATAATTCGTCCCGAAATGTCTATAGGAAAGCGAAAAATGGGATATGCGCGTACGAAGTCGCGGACAAAAGGTAGTATTTTATAAAATTCTTCCGTTACTGAGTGACTGAGTGATTTAGTGATTGAGTGACTAAGTGACTGACAGACAACGCACAGCCGAAACTACTGGTCGCAGAAAGCTGAAATTTGGCATGTAGGTTCCTTGGACAGCGTAGCCACTAAGAGGATTTCCCGAAATTCCTACAGGAACGGAAAAAAAACAGGATATGCGTGTACGACGTCGCAGGCAAAGCTATTTATGGATAGGTAAGTATAGGTAGGATTACTTTTTTTGAACACATCTTGAAACCAAACATCGGTACATAAAATACGTGTTAATCACACTAACACCCAACCTACCTAACAACAGAACATTTCACCGTTTGAAGGTAACTAAAGCAAATAAATCTCGGTGACGTAACAATCCCGTAATAGTGGGCCTTGCGTCCCGCTAATTGAATTAGCGAGCGTGATCCCGGGATCGCGGGATTGTTGGATTCACCCGCTGTCTATTTACCTGGCTTTGGACGAAGTGGTTGATACTGGCCGGCAATTGTTTAGACGGAATTACTGAGGCCGTTTGTGATGGTCATTATTTTTCGAAATTGGAATAGAGTTTTGTGATTCGAAATTGGAGAACTTGACGGATTGTTTTATTCGACTGCTGAGAAGCCCAAATTAAAAGTCCCTAAAATTCAAACAATAAAAAAAAAAAAAAAAGCCCAAATTGAAGATAGTGTTTTATTCATTGTTAAATAAATGAATAATGGTTTATGAACACACTTTTGATACACAAAAAAGACGAATAAACATAAAAAATATGTATAAAGGTGAGACTTGCATGTTCATCATATGTAAAAACTTATTTCTTAAATGCACATTGCGTTTCAATGGAAAGAGACACATTTTTTCAATTTTCAATGTCAGACAAACTACAAACAGGAGTCCAAACTAATATTAAATGCGAAGGTGACTTTGTTACGTCTTATCGGCTGAACGAATTTTGATGAAACTTGGTATACAAGTAGACCATGTCTTCGATTAGAATAAAGAATGATTTTTCGACTCTCACGTGGGCGGAACCGCGGGCAGAAGCTGGTAAAATTAAAAAATGTGTAGGTAAGTGAGTTTGTTTGTTATGCGTTCACGCCTAAATAGCCGAACCGATTTTGATCAATAATTTTGGTACAGATATTGATTAGACCCTCGAAACTACAAAAAGGACATAATTAGGAAATTTCTACGAAAGAATTAAATAACATTGGAACTTTAGAAATTACTTTAAAGACTTGTGTCACTTGTGTGTAGGAGCATGCAAGTCATTCAGGAACTTGACCTTCTTATTAGGTGAGGTTGCAATACCGCCATACAACTGGTCTTAAATACAGAGTCAAAAGTCTCGTTATTAATATTTTGCCTACAATTGATACATTCTGTATATCTAAACATGTGGACTTTAGATTAATACCTGACTATAACAACTTTATACCATGTTTAAGGCAAAGAAATACTTATCTTATCTTATCTATCTAAAACGTCAAAGATAGAATAAGAATATTTTATTTGCATTTAAAACATGGTACATTTAAGGTCTTATTTTTAGTATCATGATCTAACATGTTTTGCCATTTACTGGCATACAAATATTTGACAATCAATATTTAAGTTATTATATAAATTCAATTTCAATTACACTAGCAAGTCTGTCAGGTACATCTGTATGCTTACACTAAATATGGTAAAGTAGGTACTTATTTGAAATTTTAACAATATGTGATAAAGCAATTTAAGCAGGTAGGAATAATTAAAATAATCAGTAACCATATTTGTCTCTTACTTTTTTGTCATTAAATTCTTTAACACTATAAAAACAATTACCGACCAGCCATTTATGTAGTTTGGATTTAAAATGTTTCAAAGACAGTTCCCTTATTTTTTTTACACGTCATTTTTGTTAAAAATTTACAGAGTAGTAAGGTACGAGTACTTATAAGTATAATATACGTAAGGAGGGGAATGAAAATATCAGATATCGAGATAAAAGCGTTTCTATGTCTCCGAGGAGATACTTTGAGGCCGTAAACACTTTGTATCGGAAAAAGCGAGATATTTATCATGTTTATAGCAAATGTAGGTACATTTTGGAAGATTTGGAGACGTTCTTATTGTAATTAAAGGATAGCTTGTAACGTTTGCATCTTTTCAGGATTCCGTATCTGAAGGGTAACTAACCAATGGAAACCTTAAATCCTGTGATTCTTTTGTGTGCGTAGCCGACTCTCGCGTAATATGTACTTAAGGTAAGAGATGTAGTATCTGTGTATTGTTTAACCGGACGATATATTGTAATCTTGTGCATCTGGAGCTATATTTATTCATTTGGAACCGGTGCATATAATATCGCTGATATAAAAAGCTTTGTTCAGTAGGGAGATCGGGGCTAAATGAGCCACGGGAAAGTTGTTCCGATGTAATTTAACAATGTACCTTACGTTACTGGTCAATCTTGATGTGCTGCAGCGATCCGTTTTATGAGGAATTTACTTGATATGTTTATCTTTGTTTTTTTCATAAAGCCTATTTCAATCGGAACAACTTCTCCTCGGCACGTTTAGCCTCGCTCTCCCCTATGTATCCATTTAGTTTTTTCTCAAAGTTCTGACTTCTGGACCGAACTACATCAGATGTACCTAAAAATGTGTGCAATTTCAATGCCGCAGGCGTTTCACAGGTTTCTTTTTACTATTGTAGAGCTCACGTTTGAAAATAATCTTGCTTGATGGAAAGTGAGGATGTGGTCGACAGTGGAACACGCTTGCCTAAAAGTGACCTATTCACTCTAGTCTTAACCCACTTGTTACTTACCTTCATAATATTTATTTACTTTATTTTCGGAAAGCTTACAGACTAATATTTTATATTTTTTAATAATATTATTAATAACAATTATATATAACAAAATTGCTTAATACAAGCCTCCACAGTTAAATACAAAATTATTATTATTTTATTAATTAGATGTAGTAGTAGTAGTGTTAGATGCACCCACCAAATTAATATGTTTTATGTTGTATAAGCAAATATCGTCTTACAGTATCGTAATCAGGAAAGGTCCATGTTCCTGGCCGGAGGCTTTTATATGATAGTACCTCGATGACTTTTTTTTGGTAAACGTTTTCTAAAAATTAAACCTAGCTAGATCGATTTATCGCCCCCGAAACCGCCTTTTTTATTTTGTGGATGGGACATCATCAAATGACTTCTTCCTCTCTGGGTGACTAAAACACACATGTTCCTTCTAAAGCCCTCTGCGTTCCAGGGCCGCGGTAACCCTTTCGAACAAATTTCGCAATCCCCGAAAAGCCCTGCATACTAAATTTCATGAAAATCGGTGGAGCCGTTTTCGACATTCAGATTATATAAATACATTTATACAAGAATTGCTCGTTTAAAGGTATTATATATATGTGTATATATAGCTGTCAATCCATATAATCAAGATGTCACGTGATCACGAAGTGAGCTGTCATTCCATCTTGATTATATGGATTGCCAAAACACCTCGTGATCACTTCACCCAAGCCTTCACTTCGACATGTTTACAGAATCGACCGACTGTTCGCTCTAGTCTCAAAGACTTCCAGGTTGTAGCTATCAGAACTACTTGAAGAAAACCACATACCGCTATTTGAAACATCACTTACACTTAGCACCAACCTAAATACAAGTTGTAAACGTAACAGAAGCGTGACAAAGACTTAATTATCGAACTTAGACCAAGTACGTTGGAGTCAGCGTCAAGAATTTACAACAGCGCCGCTTTCGACTGTACTTGCTCAAAAGAGACGATATTTGCATACTGTATAATAATGTCGACCTGTCTTAGTTCTTAGAGCGCTTCCGACGACTTTTAATTGATGGCACATTGAGAAATTTGCATGACTTTGTCTTGAGAGTTAACTTAAACCACAGTTGATGTATGTAAATAGTTATCTTGCCAAAATTTAGTGATCAGGTTTAAGTTGCTGGCAAAAGGAAGGACAGTCCACCATACTTTTCCCAACCACTGCAACTGCTAAAAGCATGAATAAACTGGCGACGACTAAAACATCGCCGAGGCAATGAAGCTGGACGCGTCCCTGAGAAACGATTCAACTGTCTTAGATCCTGCAACGAAATTACCGGCCTAGTGCGTGTCGGGCACTGCCAGGGTTGCGGAATTTGTTCGAAAGAGTCACCGCGGCCCTGGAACGCAAAGGGCTTTAGAAGGAACACCGATGGGTTTTAGTCAGTAAGAGTCTGACACTCCCTTCCGCTCCAACCACAGCGGAAGAAGTCATTTCATGATTTCCCATCCTTAAAAAAAGAAGTGCGTGTCGGGCCACGCACAGTGAAGGGTTCCGTAGTTACCCGTGTTGTAAACCATGACAAAAAATAAATAGAAAATTCTACTATAAGATTGCAAAGTTACAAACGCACTTAGTCTTTAGACATTTTTTATGGAATTATTACGATTTTTTTGTATATCCAGTTACATTTTATAGGTTAGTCTACTCGTTAACTCGTAAAGTCTACTTAGCAGTGATAGTTTTACTTTTAAATTCGTTACATGCCATGCCATACCATTGTTTTTTTTCACATTTCCAAAAACAACATTTCAATGATGATAATAAAACTATAAAAGAGAGTGATCTTAGTGTCCGGTTATTGCTTCACTTGATCAGATCATCATATAAGGCAACGTGGACTGGGTCTCAATACTTCCATCTTTCCGGTAATCATACAGGGAGCAGGATAATGATTAGAAATTAGTAGAACTGGGCGATGGGCGATTCAATAATGAATCGGTCAGTATGAGATGCTACAACATCACAAACAAATACTGTAAATGAAGTGATAATAAAACTACGGTCATCATTATCAAAAAACAAAGCAAAATACTTCTACTACTTTATATTCACTTCCTATCTCTCTAAAAAAAAAACAGAATTTTCCAATTTTCACGCATAAAAACCTACATTTAAATTCGCCACCACACTAAATCCACTCGACAGGTCCGATAGAAATTTAAACCATCTTGAAATTTATTAGTCTTTCAGTACAAAAGCTCAATAAATAAAGCAATATCGTTTGAAAGCATTCCCCTGTTCAAAGTATTGTTAGAATGTTGACAAATGTCCTCGCAGCTCACCACTGGCGTAAGAACGATTCGATTCGCTGCGGAAAGTGGAATTTATTAAAGCGGAGTAGTTTGCTATTGTTCATCAAGGCGTTTGCTACTTATTTTTTGGTAGGCGAATATTTATTTGGGAATAATGAAATGAAAAAACTTTGTGCAAAGAAATACAACCGACTTCCAAAACATTTGGAAGTCGGTTGTATTTTATTTTTAAAAAGTTTTTTATTTTTCACTTCTTAGTGATACCCCACACCTGACAAACCATAAGAAAGTCACAGGTAAGCAAAACACGATAAATTTCGTTTACATAATTGAATGATATATTTTCTATTTCGTCTAAATATTTTGATTTTAAAACCAAACTACTGAACGAGTTTGATGAAATTTCTATGGATTCAATCGGAACGTCCTTTCGCATGAAAAAGATTTTTCAAATCGGTTCATAAATGACAGAGTTGTTAGGTAACAAACATTAAAAAAATGCAACCGAATTGAGTGCCTCCTCCTTTTTTGGAGTCGGTTAAAAATGGTGGTATAATTGTTGAGTTATGGAATAATGACAGCGGCCACTCGCACAAATACATTTTGTTGCTATTAATTTAGTGTAATTATCTGTTTTAAATTAATTTCGAAAACGGCACATATAACCCATAACTGACCAGAAACGATATTTATCGTTAAGTATAAAGATACTTTTCCAATACGATTCCACGCGGACGAAGTCGCAGGCAAAAGTGCCTGCGTCCGCGTGGAATTGTTACTTTGGGCAGCCATTTTTATTTTTAAGATACTATTTTTTCAAAAACGCTCGATCGTATCGTTTATTTTATTTTTTATCAAGTGCCTAAATACAAAGGTTCATGTTTTTAGCTTCAATAATGATGGAATCCCATACAAACTGTCATCCCCTTTTTCAAACCCTTCAAGCCCTTTCATTGCTTTTGTTGTGAGAAGACCTTTTGTTGTACAAAAGGTCTTCTCACAACAAAAACCTATGTCCTTCTCAGAGGTCTAATCTATCTCTATATCAAATTTCATCTAAATCGGTTCAGCGGGAAAGCGGGGAAGCGTGAAGAGGTAACAGACGGACACATTTTCGGATTTATAATATTAGTATGGCTAAATGTTGAGGAAACATTTCAACTAATGAAAAACGATTATTCATTAGATATTTTCTTTGTTCATTCTGTTGAATATAATAATAAAATGTCAAAAAAGCCAATGGTCACAATTTGTCATTTTAAAACGAAACAACTATGGTCGATGGTTTTTTTTTTAATTTTTGACAGAACGTTGAACTCCATTATAATCTGCTGGACATAGGCACACCTTGATTTTCTTTCGTTTTTATCTGTTCTTGTTTTAAATCATCTTTCTAAAGGTCATAGCACACATATCAACTCGGAAAGGGATCGTCACCGTGTCGCCTTTATCGTCGTATTGCCCAGAGGCGAGGCGATTACGCTACGTTTCCGATGAGTATGTGCTGCAGTAGGGAGTTTCATACAAAGAATACTACACGTAAAGAAAGAAAGAAAGAAAGAAAATTGTGTTTATTGGCATTATTATCAGAAACGCCTTAAAATTAAACAAAATAAATAATGAAAACCAACAGTGCCAAAGGGCCTCAGCTCAGCATAATGCCAGATGGCAACACAAGGTATACCACCTGACGCTGATTTTCAGCTGCAGCCCACGAGTGCCATACCTACGGCTCGAGTTGATACGGTGACGATCCCTTTCCGAGTTGATATGTGTCCAACGGTAGTCTCGAAGGACCAACATTGGGCAAACAAAAACAAATGACATACTATTGTAGTAGGTAGATCCTAAACGTATAAAACTTTCGTTTAGCAAACTTATGTCCAACATTTGTTTAGGATCGTGGGATTAATTTGTATCAATGTTGGTTTTGGGAAGTTTTTAATTAAACCCATGGGTGATCTATTTTAAACTGTGGAGTTTGTCGTAAGGATGGTTTATAAATGTTGTTTGCCTGTACACATTTTATAGCTAAATAGGTTTAGTTTCCGTCGCGATAACAGCGAGACAAAAATTACATACACTTACATACACATTTTATACAAAAATCTTATTAAAATATCACAATTCATACTGTTCAACTTGGTTTGCTTTTGTCTAATACTTACGTCTAATTTTCAAATCTTTCATGCGTGATCGCTTTTGCAATATCAGAACAACTAAAAATAGGTATTATTAAGGTTACATTTTGCGACATTGCATCCATCGCGGGCAAAACCTGGTTGAGGCTTGAAAAGGATATTGGTGATTGGCATAAGAAAAGCGTGACGATTGTTATGCTGTGGGCGATACCGTGATAGACTTTATGCCATAGACATTTTCTACCAGTTAGTTTGGGTGATGTAGAGGCAAATAGTGGTGGGTTTAGTGACGAAAATAAAGAAAGATATATATATGTCACCGGAAAATTGCATAAGCCGTAAGATTGTAAAATATCACTTGAAACTGTAAACTGTTTTTTCTTAAACTATTAAATTTGGCTGGGATTTTTTGTGTAGAAAACGAGTAAGATTTATTGTAATCGTACGGAGTCTGCAATTTTCCGGTGACATAACAAAACGATTTTTTCATAATATATCGAGAAATTTTCCAGTGACATATATGGTATAACGTAATATAGTATAATGGTATAGTTTTAAGTCGTACTACTATTTATTATGGACACAAATATGTCTGAGGGCGTGTCAGACTCTTACTGACCAAAACCCATCCGTGTTCTTTCTAAAGCCCTTTGCGTTCCAGGGCCGCGGTGACACTTTCGAACAATTTCCGCAACATATTTATGCTTACCCTAACTAAGATTTAATTGCAAAAGTGAGTTTGTTCGTTTATTTATTTGAGATAAATTGGTCCTGGAGGCAGCTATAGGTTATTTATTTTTGCTAAAGTAAAATTAAAACGCGGGCGAAGCCGCGGTAGATATCAACTTTAAACACGATTAAAAGCAGTGTGCTTTTACAAGACCATTAAAACTTTAATTAGAAATAACACCAAAGTACAAAAAGGACTATTCGGTAATCCTAAAACGCGGTATCCGACCTAAAATTAAACAAATATTGCGACGACCAAAGCAAACATTGCGTGGGTACAAAACTACCCTCGAATGTTAGCACTAAGAAAATCTCGATAAGCTTTTAAGCTAAAAGAAATTATAATATAACCAATATAGAAAGAACGTTGTAATGAATTTTAGTCTTGCGTACGTCCGAATACAAAATGGAACCCGTACAAGATCACTCATTTTTGTGTTTTGACAGTCCGTCTTTCAAACTTAATTTCCCTTCCCTGATTTCTCCAAATCTGCTGGACCGATTCAGTTGAAATTTGGTACACATATGAAGAGTCCTGCCAGCCAGCCAGAAAAACACACAAGTGATCTCATAAAGATTCCGCTTTTTTTCGGTCGTACACAAGACTAAAATAAATATTTAAAGTTTATTTTGTAAGGCCTTATCGCATGCCGCGGTCTCAGTCAGTCAACCTGGAATGGGTATAGGTAGCTTGGATATTAACCTTGTTCAAGCGAATCCGATTCGCATTTTAACGGTTTTCTTAATGACAGCCATCCGAGCCATGGGATTGGCCAAAAATTACGCAATCCGGACAAATACTCATTGCTCAAACATTGTTTGCATTCCACAATGAGTAGTACTCAGGTGGTAAATTTGAAGAACCGGCCAAGTGCGAGTCAGACTCTCACACAAAGGGTTCCACCTCATAAACCAAAAAAAAAACACGTTTGTTGTATGGGGACTCCCATACATCAAACGCGTTTTTTTGGTTTATTTTTTTTTATTTAAATATTCATTTTATTCTGTTTTTTAGTATTTGTTGTTATAGCTGCAACAGAAATACATCATCTGTGAAAATTTCAACTGTCTAACTATCACGGTTCATGAGATACAGCCTGGTGACAGACGAACAGACAGACAGACGGACGGACAGCGGAGTCTTTCACCGCTTTTTCCGCTCCCCCCAGAGCGAAAGAAGTCATTTGATGATTTCCCATCCTTAAAAAGAAATTATGATCATTATGGACCCTGTCGGGCAAAAACAAATATATGTAGGAGAGAGGAAGCTTTAAATAGCCAAACTTCTATCTAAAATTAATCCAATAACACCATTTTAAAGACTTTTTACACCTTATATTTTATCATTTTAATATTCATTTATAATATAAAAGCATTTTTCATTTAAATATTGTTTTAGTTTTTATAAATATGTATGTTTATATTATCTTCTTTTTTTATTAATTTCACATATTTTTTTAATGTTTATCCTCTTTTTAACATCAAATGAGCTTTCAAGAATTCATACTATTGTCACCTTAATTGTATGAGCAACTCTGATGTATTTAAAGGTTATTAGACCCAGCGGTTTAGGCAGTACTTTTGTAAAAAGTGAATGTAAAAAGTAAATTACTGTGAATAAATTACATATTATTGCGTGATTTTCACTTTAATCTTTATTATAAATGAAGGAGAGGGCTTTACTACTAAGTTTGCTTGTTCTCAGACTCAAAGCTGTCTTAACGCACTCAAAAGGAAGATTAACTTGTTCGTTCATAAACATGTGTTTTCAGTATAAATTGTTAGTGGATAGAGATTCTCTTTGCACTCTATTTAAATCAGAATAGAAAATAAAATAATATAAAGAACCTATTATTTTCTAACAGCTGGAATTGTGACAGATTTGCTGGGAGAAAACTCAACTTTGAGTTAAGCTCGCCTTTGTACATGAACTTTATTATAACTGTTTTTATAATATAAGTTGTTTTGGTGTACAATAAAGAATTACTTTTACTACAAAAAAAATATATTTATATTAAAATTAAATTTTATCAAAAATTTTATTTAAATCAATTTCAAAAATTTTTTTTTTTTTTTTGTGGTGGTGGGTACTCCTAACAACACCACTGTAAAGGTTTTTCAGCTTTTAAAATGCTTCAAAAAAAGGAGGAGGTTATATGTTCGACTGTGTATTTTTTTTATGTATGTTCACAGATTTCTCCCCATTTGTGAACCGATTCTCAAAATTTTTTTATTGGAAAGAGTATACTCCTGAGGTGGTCCCAATGGCACCAAGTCAGGTTCTGATGACGGAATCTCAGGGAAATTGAGGGCAACCCATAAATTTTAAAGGTATTTACAGTATTTTTTCAAATACTTATAGTTATAGTTATGTGGTAACAAACAACCAAATTTAGAACCTTTTCCTGTTTTTGAAGTCTATTAAAAATTAATAGCCCTTAATCATTATTGAGATGTCAATCTTCATTTTTTTTAAATATGGAGCATATTTAAAAAAAATGACGATTCAGCAACAAAAATATGTTGAAACGAAACTAAAATAAATAAATGATTACCGGGGCGAAAAATGAATAAACGCGAGGCGAACAAGGTATATCATTACTGGGATGAAACATGAATGTATCAAGCGGAACAAATCAACGCAAAGTGGCGCAACAAACTCCAAATCAAACATTAAGCTTCAATGGCATCCTTGATTAATATGTGCCAATCTACACGCGTATGCACATACCTACTACATGCCTACGCATCGAAGGCCGATAACGAGCAGACATTAGCCGTGTGCTTGACATGGTAATGCGCAATCAGACTTGATCAGCGATAGGTACAAGTGGATAGCCTTGCGTCAATGGGGCTATGAAACGGGAGGGGGATACCGCTGGGAGTTTGGATGAAACGCTAAATTGTTGGTACGTTATTTAGAACATGATTGCATCATTAGTCTAGCTCGCTCAATAATAATAATATCTAATAATAATAATATCTTGGGACAAGTCACACAATGGTCATCCGATCCCAAACTAGGCAGAGCCTGTGCCATGGCAACCAGACAACTGATAAACATACTTATATATTTCTAAATACATACATATTACAGACAAATTACACTCAGACACAGAACAAATGATCATGCTCATCACACAAAGATTTGTCCTGGGTGGGAATTGAGCCCACGACCTCCGGTTTAGCAGTCAGGGTCACTAACCACTTTACCAACAGGCCAGTCCAGAGGTCAATCAATTCATCCTTCGAATATCGTTGCTGCAGTTTTGTGTTTGATGTCCACATCGAGCATTGATGTTAGGTTTTTCATTACGAACTTATTCTACAGTTCAATTTGTGACCGATTGTCGGTAGCCTCGACCTATTTTAGGTAAAGTGATTACTCGGAAACAAAACAATATGGCCCTAAACTAACCGGAGCAATATCGTTGCATATTAGCTCTAGAACATGCTATTTCATGAAATGCACTCAATTACCTATCATCCTGTAGACGCTTGGGTATAAGCGTACCCGCAAGACGAAAGCGGTATAAAAACAATTTAGTAATCGATGCTCCTCACTTTTCCTGGCCCCCCCTTCCCCTGTCAATCTCTTGGACCTGGCTCAGTAATCCGGTTATCTGTTGTACAAGATTGACGTACTATCTACACGTGTCTCGTGTCGTTATCTGCACCAAATTAGCATCGTTTGCTATACTATACCCAGCGCCTTCCGTTTGTTTTACGACCAATCTTGGATTATTTCTTTGCGGGTGGTAGGTATAGTCGAACAAGCTATTTGGTATACAGGCAGCTCACTTGCATCTTCTTTTAATCTTATAAGAACGCTGAGTTATCTTTCAATCAATAGTTTAATATGTATACCAGTAAGCCTCAAAAGCTCTTACAATAAAATAAATATGTCGGATGTTTTGAGTTTTACTGCGCGTTGAAATTTATGAGTCTGCGGCAGTACCAGAGTAACCGACAAATCCCGAAGAATTGTCTAAATAAAGTGACAGTAGGACATTGCTAACAAAAATGGATGTTCAATGGGTCCAACCGGTTTTAGAGTGGCAACTGCATACCGAAAGGTGAAGCGTAGGCAGGTTTTTCACAAGGAGGATCGTTGATCTGGTTTAGGCCGTTGGAAAAAACTGGACGCGAGAATTAATGGATCGGCCGATGAAGTGACGCTTAGGGACAACATACATATGTACATATGTCCAGCCGTGGAGGTCTTTCAGCTAGAAGGATGATGACGGTGATCGACAGACTGTGGAAAAATATGTTTATTTTTGCTTTTATCGGTAAACCAAATAAGTTGTTCGACAGTACTTCATTTAGAAGAAACCACATCACGTTGACCTCATTTTCACACTCGAATGTTTTGTTTGTGCAGGTCAATATAAATTGGATGGTTTTGTTATTGGTATTAATGAAGTTATAGAGCTGGCTAAAAGGTCAGTCGCTTTATCGTCTTGACATTTTCTTGATTAGATAATCATGAGGATGTTGATGATAGCTACTTATTTCATTGGGTTGGTTCTTTAATGAAGATTGTGTCCGGTTTTGTGGTGTCTGGATAATGGAATGTTCATTTTATGATGATTGATTCGACATAAATTATACGAAATTTGTCTAACAAGAACTGAGGCATGATATAAATTAGGAATCAATTGGTGCAAAAGTGCTTTTCTGAATTTGAGAATTAAACCAGGAGACCAATTTTCACACTTAAAAAACATTTAAATTTACAGTTTCATCTTGGTGACTTAATTTCAAAAGCGTGTCAAAACGTAGAAAAATTAAAGGTGTTTTCGACACATGACAGCAGATTTCTAAATTAAGCTTTTACATTGAATACCATTCTTGGCATTTAAAGTGGGGTTTGCGACGTCCCATCTCAAAGAACTCAATTCTGAATCCTGCCCTGACACTGAGATAAGAATACGTTCCTTTCATTAAATTTTCTTCTTCTTATCCATTTGTTAAATGTGTGTACATAATAATAATAATCTTGGGACAACTCACACACGGTCATCCGATCCCAAACTAGGCAGAGCCTGTGCTATGGCAACCAGACAACTGATAAACATACTTATATACTTCTAAATACATACATATAATAGATAAATTACACCCAGACACAGAACAAATGATCATGCTCATCACACAAAAAATTGTCCTGGGTGGGAATCGAACCCACAACCTCCAGTTTAGCAGTCAGGGTCACTAACCTCTCGACCAGTCTAGTAAACTGTTAAATAAATAAATAAAAATACGCAGTTTACCCCTCTGGATCGTTACCTCTACAGTACTGTGTACCCATCATTTCCAATATTTTCCTAAACACACTCCACCCAAACCAAAAATTATTCACCCCTACCTATATTTACTTTCACCTTTATAAAAAAGTGTACGATAAAAATAATCGATGCCACAACGTTATTTAACGCGACCCCTATATCCCGGCTGTCCCCCGTGTATCCCCTCAGACATGTCAAAAGATACTGTCAACTTGTGAATTATACCTCCCTTTCTAAGTGTGCGCTCACACTTGGGCAATTAGCGAAGATTTTACTGAAATATAGAAAGAAACATTTTTTTATTTTCATTAATGTTTTTCACAAAGAAAGTATACATAGTTTCTTAACTGTGTCAGAGTCAGCTTCCAGTTGAATTGGATGCAGTTAATTAAAGCGCTAGCATTTAGCAGCACCAGTATTTAAACTAAAAAAAACTGCCCTCCACAACCCAGTTACTGGGTAACACGTTATCCAGTAACTGCAGCAAAAATTACTATTCTTAATTTTTAAAAGGGTAGTAACATAAGTTTTGTGTTTTTAGAGGAATATTTGTACGCCATATTAAGGCAAGATATGCTGGAACCGATATTGTAACATCAATTGAACCATATTCTGGTAAATAAAAAAATATACCTTGAGCATCGACGCCGAATTGCTAGCCTGTCGGTTTTCTATCGGTTGCATTTTGGGGAGTGTGCCACGGAATTGCAAAGTTTAATTCCGCCAAGCCCGTTCCATCATCGAACCACAAGACGTACGGCGATGCACCACCGGTACATGGTGGACAGCCCACCCACACGCACAAAACGTTTTGGGAACACGTTCATTGTGCGTACAGCTAAGGAGTGGAATTCTCTGCCTGCTGAGTCTGTGTTTCCTGATAGCTACAACCTGGGAGTCTTAATTTGAGCAAAATTTAAGTGAGGAGTAAATAGGTTATTTCTAGGCCAGCGTGCTCCATCGTCGACCACATTACCGTTTACCATCAGGTCTACAAATAAATAAAAAAAGACATTCATTTCTGCAGAAATACATGTCAGGTTTTCCTATTGTCAATATAATTCATTACAATATTCCTTTTAGGTCGATCTAGAACCGACCAGCCTCCCCATCATAAACATACATAGGAAGACGTGTGAACAAAGCATTGCTCTATTGCTACGGCGTAGCAACGTGATGAGGTCAGAGCTACGTCAGTAGCACTCTCGTAGCATCGTAGCAGATAACTGGGCCGTTACGCCTTGAGTCAATTTCCAAGGAAATTGGAACATTGTTGTGCATCTGAGTTGTTTTATTGGTTTAGGTAAATATAAGTATATACACGTTTTAAAAATGTTTAATATTAAAATGTGATTTAATAATCTACCAGTTTTTGCGCGTGACGCGTACGCGCAAATCTCGTTTTTTCCTGTTCCCGTAAGAATTTCGGAAAATTCTCTCTTAGTGCTCCTCAACGAAGCGTGGGGAACCTACATGCCAAATTTCAGCTTTCTACGACCATTGGTTTCGGCTGTACGTTGTCTGTGAGTCATTCAATCAGTCAGCAACAAATTTTATATAATATTTGGATATATATAAAATTGAAAGGTCTCTCACTGATTAATCACAAAATCTCAAAAACTACTAGACCTATGAATATAAAATTTTGCACGGAGATAGATTACGACCATTAAAAGGAGAAAGGCCCTAAAAGTATGGCTTGCAATGGAATTCGAACTTTGTCGGAAATGACAATGAGTTTGCTTTTTTTTTTATTGATCCCTAACTCTGAATTCAAATTATAAATGTTTTATCGCCAGCATCTTTATATTTTTACATAGACTGCCTGTTAAAAGGCTAAAAATGCTCAGCTGCACACTGTGTGTGTGTATATAAGAGTTGTTTTCCTAAGCCACATCGGCTTTATTCCATCTTCTCATATTCAACCGACTGATTTCTTTATTTCATAACAAGAGATAGAAACAAAATTCACCGTCTTAAGAAAGAAGAAAGAAAGAAAAAGAGTTTATTTGCACCAAGCATAACGCCACGCCATAAAAAAAAACGAAAAATATAATCGGGATTTTGCAAAATTGCATCACATTCCGCGCAAATGTAAAGAAGAAAAAGTGTGAACTACCTATACCACCTTCGCTAATCGTTATTTTCCAATCTGCAGGCCTCCTAAAACCCAAGCCACGTCCAATCCATTAATTTTGTCACCGTCAGGTACAAGACCCATCGAAAAACAACTTGGTACAACATCTTATTTTTACCTAAACACGAAGATTAATAGTTAATCTTTACTCTGTACGAACATCGCCCGTTTTTCCTTCAAAATCCAAATTCTTTCAAACAAATAAATCAGGGACAGGTGTCGCTGACGTTTGCGGCTCTCTTTCACTTTATGTCTGGCTCTCTCTAACATTTAATTAGAATATTCGCGTCTGCAATTAATTCCGGGATATTGAAAGCCGAACACATTTAATAGATTCTATGGAAAAATAATTTATTAAGGTTTCAGTCTTGGTTCGTAAGAGGCACTTAGAGTAATTGCTGTTTTTTAGACCTTCGTCTTTAAGTAAATTGGCTTCTTCCTTGGAGTTTAAGTACGATCTTTTTTGACTTGATTTATTTGATTAAGGAATATTCGAAATAAATTCGGTCTTCGTAGAAGTTTCGTCTTTTATGTTAATAGGGAGTTTATCTAAGTAATTATACAAAGTGGAAGTGAGTGCTTCTGTTAATAGTTTTTATTTGTAAATTAATGGTCGAGTTTGCTCGTTCGAGACGGTGAACCTTGAAGGATTTGGGAGAGGCCTATGTCTAGCAGTGGGACAGCAATGACACCAAACAAAAAAACAACTGCAAATAAATTAGGTAAGTAAATTGAAATAATAATAATGCTCTCGTTGGGCAGTTGGATCAAGGGTTTGATCCAGAAAGCAGTACTCCTGGACACGGCGCGCATAGTTAGGAGGTTCCTCTCTCAGGAGCCCTGACCACCGGTAGCTTGGACCCTGTTCCCGGTACCGGTGGGCTACTATTTTTTACAATTTTAAATATTAAAACGACAAATATATAAATATTTGTATTTTTAATATTTAAAAATGTAATTTATATGTAGTACTATAAATAAAGGAAATAATAATAATTAAAATGTTTATTTTCTTCCACAAATCACACTTATAAACTAATACTTAAGGAAACAATTACAATTATTATAACCCAAAGGTTGACTGGTAGAGAATGCCTTGATGCATTAAGTCCGCCCATGTAAAACTATTGTACATAAAGTTTAAATAAATTAATAATAATAAATAAATTATCACTACGACATTGTTCATTTGTGGGAAACAAACTTCCGCATTTATAATATTAGTAGGATAAGTATAGATAGGCTCGCATTAGCCCAGAATATCACCTGATAGAAAGCGATGATATGGTCGACGAGGGGGCACGCTTGCCTAGAAGTAACCTACTCACTCTTGACTTGAAGACCTCCAGGTAACAGTAACAGGTCTAAGTCAATTTACTTAGTCACATCACTAATAGTTATGCCAATGGGGCTATCGTTTTCGTTCTCACCAGTTGGCGCCACTATCGAGTAAAGTCCTTAAGCATAGCATTGAAGTTGTTATTATGCGCATGTGAACAAAGTTGGAAGGAAAATAATGTATGATGCCATAAACGTGCGATTTTATACAACATAGACAGTGTCGCAGTGTTACGTGGACTCATCATAATGGAAGAAAAGAAGGACATATACATACATATATCCGCAGTTTGAATATTTTATTTTTAAAGTGAAACTTTTATTACTTCGTCTCAAATTTTTTGGTCGGTGTATCGCATGTCGCGTGACGGTCGGCCGCGGAGTAGGGATAGGTGAAAGGCGCTCGTCAGAGCAGCCGAAGCCAATATGGCGGCGTCTATAGTTCCATCAGCTGACCGTGTAGTGTATAGACTATTACTCATTTGTGCCAGTGCTCCACGCTAATTTGTTTGTTTTCGTCAGTATTTATACCCTTAATGGAATATTATTTCGAAAATTTTTAGTTAAATATCTATAATGTGAAAAAAAGTTTCACTTTTACCATGGTTTCATAAAACCACACAATCCTTTTATTATTTTATTAATCTTAATATTTTATTGATTATTTTGATCTTTGATTCTTATTTCTATTATGATTTAGTCTTTTTTATATACTTAATGTTTTGTTCTTTGTTTCTAATTTAGTTTTTGTATTCTCACGAGTAAAGAATCTTGTTAAAACGTATGTTTAAGAAGCATTTTTTTACGTAAGTGCTGTGTTCGCCTGTAAGTGACTACTTCACCATAACTCAATGCATGTGTAATTTTTATTATGTTAATGTCTCTAGTGAAGAGGTCGTTGGTGTACCTATCAAATAAAAAAAAAGTTCAATGCAGTGGTCGGTAGATAGGTGTTTCAGTAAAATATTCACGAAAATCACAACAAATTAGTAAATTAACTCTTGATAAAAGCTCACCAATAGTGAAATTTGACATTTCGAAGACCTCACGCCACACTAGCGCATCTAGCGGCGAATCCAAACGCGATAGCCCTCATTCTATGTGATCATTGACTCCATGCCAATTCTAAGACGTAACAATATCTGAACAAAAGGAACACACAATAGACATAATATATCAACGACAAAGCCACAACCGAGTAATCGATTCAACCTGAAATCACTACTAACCGCATATGCAGGGTGAAGTTTTAAAGCGTGCGTGGATGGCCAAATCCGAAACTATGGGGTTTAGCGAAAAACACTGAAAGGAGTCTCGATCCCGATTTTGATGAAAACAAAAACTGCATCAGTACCTACATTTTGTTAAAAATGTGGTATTTCCTTTTGTTTGCCTGTATTGTTACTTCCCAGAATTTGATCCTTAGTAGTGACACTTTTGAATGGTGTTATAATACAGTGTGGTTTTTTTTATCAAAATCCAATAATGCAGCATTTTATCAAAATTGGGCTCGAGATTCATGTCGGTGTTTTTCGATATTCCTCATAGTTCCGGATTGGGCCATCCACGCACACTTTAAAAAATCATCCTGGATATAGCGAGGTAAGGTAAAATATACCTACGGGTATATTTAACCCCACCACAAGCCAATAACAGAACTTAGTAAAATAAAATTTAAAATTTTGAATGGAATTTTTGAAGGAAAACAGGTATCAAGCTACGACATTAATTCTTGCTATCCTTGCTTCAAGATGTAGCCTCGTATAATCCAAACAAAAGAAGTCTATTGAACTAAATACAAACAAAACTAATATTAAGTAGACAAACAAGTGACGGTGACTCATTAATTCCAACCTATCGGTAAATAATAAAACATTAAATAGTCTAAAAGCAATTCCATGTTGTTCCCGAGTGAAGTCCGAGTTGGACCCTAATAGGTGTCCTGATTGACGTCCTCCGTTTAAATAATAATATTGTGACTTCAGGTTTCAACTTATTGTAAGTTAGTCCGCTTTTGGTTACGACCGTGTCTCCAAAACGTATTGTGGAATTGGATTTTATAGTCTGGAGCTGCAGCTTTTGGCTGAAGATAGTGACAATTGATTTGTTATTTATTTATTTATAATAAGCACACCAACAGCACTGTCACTTATAATTCAAATAAAATTACATTCAAAATCGGCATTTCACCAACCATGCAAATGACAGGTATGCATGACATTGAACATAATGAATAATAGAGACAAAAGGAAAAACTGAAAACTGCGTCCAGTATACCTAAATCCTGAACACTACAAAAACAAAACAATTTGAGCTATTAAGACGTACATTGTTCGCACTGTTTGTAGAGGGAACGTCTGTATGAAGCAAAACTCATAGAGAAAACTTCGATAGGGTAATCCGTCAAATTGGACCTTTCATTATATAACCTTGCCATACGTGTTAGGGAGCTATTAAAGGTGGTATTTAAGGTAGATATTGGCAATTGAAAAATGCGATGATGTCGCTTGCTACGTTGAAAAGTCCTAAAGTTAAAATAATTAATCAATTGTGCATCTATGGAACCATTTATAATTTTATGAAGTGGAAGTAAGTTATTTAGTTATTTATTTGATTACTCATTTTGGACACACATATAGTATCCAATGCTAGCCTGGCAATGATTGCCAACAGGGTGGACTGCCCTTTTGTCCGGTATTGCTGTGGCAGACATGTTGCTTTTCCAATGTCGGTTTGAAAATTGTAATTATTGTGTTTATATGATCAAAAATTAAAATGAGAATGAATTTAATCTGAATGAATGGCTTATATATTTGTACTGTTATTGTAATTGTCCCCACGCCTCGCCTCTTACGGGAAGTGTCCCGTGGGTGTCGTAAGAGGCGAGGCAGGGACTCACCAGAGAATGGGCAGCAGCATTCTCTGTGGTTCTGCGCATTGCAACAGCTACACTGTGATCGTCAACCCGCCTGCCAAGTGTGGCGATTGTGGTACCACTACCACCAATACCACTCCCCTTGGGGAATAATTGGGAAGGCCTATGTCCAGCAGTGGGTGTCTTTCGGCTCATATGATGATGATGATTGTAATTGCGAGCCTAATAATTAGGTGAGCCTTTTGTTACTTAATTATTAATAAATAATAATAGTAATAATGGTCCATTTTGTTAGTAAAAGTAACTTGTTATGTGTTAGTAATATACATATATATATGACTGCACCTTTGGCAAGCGCAAGTGTTAGCGTGGGGTTTTGGATTCGAAACCCAGAACGGTCCCATAGTAAATTGTTCAGCATCAGCTCAAAGTTTGAAAGTTGGTGGTGTGGTACTCCGGTACCTCGGCAAGCTCCTGTGTTTACGCACACACTTATGCACTATAATATCTTCTGCGTACTACTTGGCTAATTACGACGAAGTAAGTGGAGAATCTCCACTTACTTCAAACCAGAAACCAGCGCTCTTTACTTACCTCTAAAATAATTGAATTCAGCCAACCCCAACATAGTTTAGAAGGGCGCAGACTGATTGATGTGAAAACCACAAGTAGGTATTACTTTGTATAAACAACAATTCAAGAAAAAAACACCCTGCACAATTTACTCACCGTACCAACCTAAGTAAAAACTAACAAACCCAAAGCTAAGTACAAAATGACAGTCCGCCATACAAAATGACAGGCTTCACCACGACTTGTGTTTAAATATTCAAGCATCTAAAAGCGTTCCTGTGTTGTTGTACGGACGAAGTCCGAGCTGGTTCGTAATTGGTACTGCGACAGACATCCCCCACTTTTGTTAATAATTATTGAGCATTTATTAATGGAACCCACTTTGTTTCGTCTCGTTTTGTCTGATAAAACTGCAAATTGGTTTTTGTTGGGTTGTTTGACGAAGGTGTATTGTAAGTATTTGTATCGATGGATTGACTGTGCAACTATATTTAAAAAAAAAGACTCCATAGAGTTAATAAAATATCTATATTTAAAAGAATATATTTTTTTCGTTTACTTATAACATATTTATTATCGATTTATGTACAACTGCCCCATTAAGTACTACATATACACTTAAATAAAAAAATAACTAATCAAAAATTGTCTAAAATATGGAGTTCAAAAATTCCTCCGCATCGCTGGCCACTGGTAATGTACCCAAGAGGCTAGTAGCATTGCCAGTAAATTTCATATTCTTATTTTATTTATTTATTATTTTATTTTATTTATTTTAGGAAAACTTACAGCTAAACAAATACAGTTACTAAAAGTTTAAACAAAATATGGCCAATTACAAGTTTCCACATGTATCACTTGAAACAGAAAATTAACAAAAAAAGAAAACTATACATACTTTTAACACAAAACAGAAAAAAACCAAATAAAAGCTTTCTTTTTTTCTTTTTTTTTTCAGATATCTAGATTTTGGCTCAATTTATTGGCAATCATTTCACATATCGTGAAATATTCGGGATATCTTAACTAGCATCATCTTTCTGACGGTGCTGACTGAATAAAAGATTTAATTCAAACCAAAGATGAGAAGACAAGAATTTGACTACTGAAGTTCGAGAAGACTAGAACAAAATAATTATGGAAAACATTCACACTGCGACTTAAAATAAATTGGTATAAAAGTAAGAGAATGCCTGCCTGCCCAGCCTTTTCCCAATTATATTAATTGGGGTCGGCTTCCAGTCAAACCGGATTCAACTGAATACCAGTATTTTCCGTGGAGCGGCTGCCTACCAGACCTCCACAACCCATTAACTGGGTATCACGGTAGTTCTTGGCCAGACTGGAGTCAGATTTAGTGGCTTCTGACAATCCGTAACGACTGCCAAAGATCTACAAATGACAGCCGGGACCAACGGCTTAACGTGTTTTCCGAGGCACAGAGAAAACCCGATATGTTAAGATGGTCACCCATCCACAGACCGACCCCGGCAAGCGTTGCTTAACCTTGATCGACCCGTGCTGCTGATATTCTTTAGCCACGAGCTCCTTGATAAAAGTAAGAGAATGACGGTTGTAAAATGATTATGTTCGTCAAATATTTGTAAATGTTAATGTCGTGTCGTTTTTAATAAAAAAAAATTAGGCTTTAAGTCACCCAAAGAGCAATGGAGAGGGCAATGCTCGGAGTTTCGAATGATATCCGCAAGAGAACCGAAGTTACCGACATAGCCCGAAGGATCGCCAAACTGAGGTGGCAGTGGGCAGGGCACATTGCTCGCAGAACAGATGGTCGATGGGGCCGAGAAGTTCTGGAGTGGCGGCCGCGTACTGGAAGACATGACGTTGGAAGACAAGGTGGACCCATAACCTGGTGAGGGTCGCGGGTAGCCGATGGATGCGAGATGCACAGGACCGGTTGTTGTGGCGACACTTGGGGGAGGCCTATGTCCAGCAGTGGACGTCTTTCAGCTGATATAATAATAATAATAAACGTTTATTTCGACCAACATGGATCATAGCACACACATTACAAATAATAAAATAATAACAAAAACACACAAACGTAAAAATACCACAAACATACATATTACTGGTTTCGATTGCTCAGTAAGTGAACCATACAGCAATGGTTCAGGTACTGACAATCGAACCTCTGCGCGAATGCCCTCAGGATGCCGTTGAAACTAGCCCGAACCCTGCGCACCTGGGATGTGCACCGTTTTCGCATAGTAGAGTAGAAACAGCAGTCTACTTGTGATTCGGCGAACATCCCTGATGCGCTACAGAATCGGGGCAGCCCCATCAGCACTCTGAATGCATTATTATATTGCACACGCAAGGCGCTGTACTGTCCGCGCGTGTATGTGACCCACAGGATATGATGATGATGATGAGAGAAAACCAAAGAATGGGCAGCAGCATTCTCTGTACATTGCAACAGCTACACTGCGATCGCCAACCATCCTGCCAAGCGTAGCGATGGTGTTCAGCAGTGGACGTCTTTCGGCTGAGAAGTTGCTGGGGAGTTTGTTGTTGCTAGGGAGTTTGTTGCGCCACTTCTTTTTCCCAGCTAAAACACTAGGAAGTGGTGACGGGCGGGCGTTTTGGGGGACTGTCTTTATGTAGAACTTTGACATTCAAATAGTGCTGGCACTCAGCCTAATTTGAATAAATGACTTTTGATTTTGATATGATGATGATGACGGTGATCATGATGAGTATTTATGTAGGTTAGCTACCAATACTGGTCTCACGCTCCTTCATGCAGAGAAGCCTATACCAAACTGGTTGAACATTAAATTAACTACAAACTAGCTAGTTCTACTATTAGGTACCCATTCTCTTTTTGCAGCTGCGTAAACTATCTCCTTTTGCACTTGCAAAAGAATAAATATTTTGCTACGACCTATCATTGTTCGAACCACAAAGGCAAGATTATTGCAATGTATTTCTGATTAGGTATATCTATCCGGTGTTAAGTACTTACTAAACGTAACTACCTTGGTACTTACCGAGGTATTTGTTTGAAGAGTTTATTTGTTTGAACGCGATAATCTCTGGAACTACCCTTTGCATTTGAATTTGGGTTTTTTGGGAACAGATTTTAATTTTCTAAATTCGGTCGATTAGTTTTTGAGTTAAATCGTAACAAACAAACAAAATAACAAACAAACAAATCTTTCCTCTTTATAATATTAGTTTAGATGTATGTTGGATAACTAGATACAATCCACAGTGTTTTATGAAACCCATTTTTCGGACATCACATTTATCAAAAAAATATTACTCAAAAACTAGACTTGGTAGCTATATGGCGATACAAAATCTCGCTTTTAAATGGTTATTTCTATCAGTTTTTCTAATAAAAATGAAAAGTGGGCTTCATAAAACACTGTGCAATCTTCACAAATCCAACCAAACCCAATTTCATCCCACGCATTTCCAAAGCGAAATTACATTTCACCATAATACTTACCACAAGCAAAGAAACACAACTAAAACTTGTTCTCAATTTTTTCTTACAAAAGTACATTCGGTCAGAGTGCCTCATAACTGTGCCGGGTTTTCCATTCATTCATTCATTCGCTGTGAGGAAAATATCGCCTTTTCACTCCGGAGGGCGCTTCAAAACTGAGAGTCACCTCCCGAGTAGTTAAGGGCAAGTTTGCTGGAGTTAGTTATACAGTGGGGGGACGTAATGTTTATGATATTTTTATTTGATTTATGGTAGTAGTGTAGTCGTGATATAGTTTGGTATTGAAATAGGGAGGGTTTGGTCGTGATGTGATCGTGAGGGTGTAGTATGATGAAAAAGTTTTGAGTGTAATTTTGTTTAAGTACGTGTATTTTTTATATTTGTTTATGGAAATGTCGCAACCGTATTTATTTATTTTGTTGATGTCTCACTACCGGGTTTTATCACATTGTGAATTAAATAATCATCAACAACAATTAATATCAAGAAAAAAATCACTATCCTTCCATCACTATTTTTGTTTTTTTTTTAATTTGTGCGTATTACCCAAATAAGCAATTTTTAATCATTAAGTCACCAACGTTTGTAGTATTTATAATGTGACTACACAATCGTAGTTAGAATTATTAACATTCAATGTTTTGTTAAACTTG
Organism: Mamestra brassicae; assembly: GCA_905163435.1. Taxonomy (NCBI): domain Eukaryota; kingdom Metazoa; phylum Arthropoda; class Insecta; order Lepidoptera; family Noctuidae; genus Mamestra; species Mamestra brassicae. The sequence continues at coordinate 17,115,443 of LR990997.1, read as the reverse complement.
GGAGTCGAATATCACAGGATGTTTGAAAAACAACAGATGCGTGAAGCAATTATTATTATTACTACTTATTTATTTTTTTATTTTCAGACAACATAGTCCATACATTTACACACACACACAACAAACAAACTACTTAAAAGATGTTAAAGATGTTGTTGTGTGTTTTGTTGTGTTGTGTGGTGTTGTTGGTGTGTGTTGTGTTGTATGGTGGTGTTGTGCGTTGTTGTTGTTGTTGGAGGTATGCGGAACAGAGAGTAAATTCCCGCATACCTCCACCGAAAAGGGGAGGATCCTTCGAACCAGATGGTTGTTGTGTCTGGTGGGGAACTGCCCGATAGTTAATATTCGGACTATTGTATATGTTCAAATCGCACGGAGAACTTTACTTGCGCGATGCAGGTTTTCGATGTTAGTTCGGCGTAGATGGCGCTGCGGTTCTTTTTGTTGCCGTACAAATTTCGTTTCTTAGTTTTTCATGTGGCGGCATTGATGCCGCTACAGTAACAAAAACAGCTTAAACCCTTATATACTACGGGAGACATTGTATTAGCTATTGAAAATCGTTTTTGAAATAAAAATGAAGGAAGGAACCACTCGGTGTGCCTCAACCTCGTGACTCAGCAGAAGTCTTACCTCAAGTAGTGGCGGCGACACTCCGACTTACCGACTTCAAACCGCTGCGTCACGCTCTTGGAGCCCATGAACGTGCACCGATTTCTGTAGGAGCTCTCTGCTTGTAGGTAATCTTGATTGTATGGTCGACGCCAAATAAATCTGCAATAACGGTCATTGCCCCTTCCCTAATAAGAGATATTAAGGAAAGGGCAATGACCGTTATTGCAAATTTAGTCGCGTAGGTATCTAGATAGTAAATTACGAATGTTTTTCAACGTCATCTATCTATTGTGTTTGGTTTCCTCACTTAGTCCCGATGTTGGACCGTTGTGCGTAGAAAAAAAAAATTGGACGTCATTTATTTCATGGTAAGTAGCTGCCTACCCGTTCGAAGCATACAGACGTTCTGATACTCATTCTGGATTACATCACGTTACTAGCACTAAATACATCGTGTGTGAATAGACTGGCATTTCAAAAGCGACCCAGTTCTTATGTCTGTGGGTACGGTGCTAAGATTGAAGGGAGTGGAATGTGTGTCACGCTGCAAAAAATACTTTTAAACGGCAGTGTTCCGCAGGTTTACAAAAAACCGGGTTCCGTAGTTTTGTACAATTTTTGTAAGAATTTACAGCAATAGTGCTATAATTATTTTGGCCCACCACCTGATTCTTAGTATTATTACTAAACATTGTGGTTTTAAATACACAAGACTTCGACATACTACTTATGTCTGAATTAATATAATAAGCTAATTATTAAGCTATTGTGTTTAAAACTAATTGGCCGATACACAGTATCCCTTGTCGATTTTAAATGTTGCACAAAAATGTCCTAATTTGCTGTGCCCGACAGGGTCCACAATGATCATATTTTTGTAAAACAATAAATATATTGAGTACTTATATGCTGGTGTCAAAAAACATAAATTTGTCACTATAAAGACTAACCAAGAAGTGAATGTGTTTATTAACATCTCAGTTAGATTGTCTGTGATACAGATATCTGCTTTTATACATTTTCTTACATTACTGTGTTTATAGGTATACATACATACCTATAAACACAGTAATGTAAGAATTATAAACGATATTTTTGTATGTTATAATAAAGATTGCATTCTTTGGCATAAACTCAGATTTCGACTTGGAGTAATGTATTTTAAATTGATTTTTAAGAAATAACTATAATATTTTATTTGAGAATTAATTGACACATTTATTTTAATCTAATAATTTATGAAAACTAAATATTTAATACTCTTTATTTCTTATCTTACAATATATATTTTTAAGTACTTATCAATTTTAAAAATTATAATAAGGGATTGCAATGGAATTTGAACTTTGTCGTGTTTAACATAATGATAATAATAATCTTTTATTTATCCAAAAACATACAGAGTTTGTAATACAGTTTGATATTTGGTTTAAAAATACATTTATAGTTTATGTTGCAAATTCTGTACAAGAGTAATACTCTACCTCTTAAGTCAAAGTCAAAGTCAAAACGTTTATTTCAATTAGGCCATTAAACGGCACTTTTGAACGTCATCGTTTACAGTTCAGTAAAATAATAATATTACATTAATAAAGTGACTCTACTGTCCATTCGGAAAGGTAGATTCTTATGGAGAAGAACGGACAAGAAACTTCATAGTTACTCTTTTCAAATAATTATTTTACAAAATTTGGTATCCAAAAATTTATTTAATATTATGTGAGGACGATGCACCCAGAGTATGCTACTTATAAGAACAAAGTATCACCAGCAGAGGTAAACTTATTCAGTATCTAAAGAAATTTAGGTAAATAGTACTCACATATTTACAAACATTGGAACCATTAATTAAACAGTGTGTGAGTCAACAGAAAAATAAAAACACAAAAAAAGAAACAGTATATCTATAAAGTTAATCATAAATCAATCAGTTTGATTTTGTCTACACCCTTGATTGTCCTAAGGAGCAGGACCAGCATGTTTCCAAGCAAATGTAATCTAGGTATTTATGTTTATGTATTAGGCTGTATTTTAAGAGGTAGTTAACGGTCCAGGTTTACAATGTTCAACAAACACTTATCTCAAGTGGACTGTGTCATTCTACTTAATGGTACACAAGGAGTAAAATTGTATGTGTTATAGTGTGTGGCTGTGAAAGTATTACACAAGACAGGTAAGTAAAGACTCCGTATAAGAGTAATCCTTAACATAGTTTACCTCTTCCAAATATAACAATTATCTCGAATTCAAAATTAAAATATTCACTATGTTATGAATGAAGTCGCTAGTACTTAGTCGTTTCTCGAGTATCCAGCTATGACAAACAGACACTCAGACATACCAACAGGTAGAAAGCCGAAGTCGCACCGTAAAGTTTTCTTGGACATCTGAATACTGAGTATATAAATATTATAATAAAATATTATTAAGAAATGTTTTAAAATATTACTTCAATGAAGATGAGTTTCCTTTTGTACTCGTTTAATTTATGTGAAAGGAAAGAAATTTAAACAATGACAATGTTAACAGAATCACTTTACAATAGAGCCATTGAATAATTTAAATGCTGTAATTAATTCAACGTACCTATATCACATAGTAGATAGGTACCTAATATTAATTAATAATGAGTTAGCCAGCGACTAGGTTTAGCCAGCGACTTCGTTCGTGTGTAATTCAAATATTATCGTGGTAAAAGTTATCTTATTCAGGCTATTTTGTGCCCAAAGGGGGATGCCAAGCCGCCATAGTGATTTAGGCCCTGAGTGCCCACAAGTAACATCGAATGCATTGAGACTTCTATAAACAAAAAGACAAATAAATAAAGTACAATATGTGTAAATGCCAAATCAATGTTTTGCAACAAATCTTTATTTTTTCCCGGATTTTAAATTGGCAACCTAGCAAATGTCTGTTTATTTCGTTGTATCGTTTCAATATTTATTATTTATTAAAAAATGTTACGGAATTGTATCGCGTCGTGAAAAGAATAGTTCATTACGTAAAATTTACATATTTTTTTTACTAAATTAAATTTCTTGGGCATCGCAAGGCCTAAAATCGGCATTCCCCTTGCATGTCGTTGATTAGCAAACATTCAACAGGCTTGATTGATAAGCAAACATTCAAGCATCGCAATGCCATTGACATTATTAAAAAAAAAAGATCTGACCATTAGGATTGGTGTAAACACTCATAATCAATATTAGATTCTGAATTCAATATTTTTATAAAGAATTCGAATTAAGAATCTATAAATCAGCGTCTAAACGAATCAAAGGTTTAAATTTTTTAAAGAATTTATACTTACAGGCCGCCTCACATCATATTTTAAAAACTGCTTCTATCCATGTGAAAAAATTACTCATCATAAATAAAACTGGCCAAGTGCATGTTGGACTTGCACACGAAGGGTTCCGTACCATAAGCCGAAAAAAACATGTTGCTTGTATGCCTTTCATTTTTACTTCATTTTACTATTTGCTGTTATAGCGGCAACAGAAATACAAATCATCAGTGAAAATTTCAACAGTCTAGTTATCACGTTTCATGAGATACAGCTTGGTGACAGACGGACAGTGGAGTCTTAGTAATAGGGTTACCCCTTTGAGTACGGAACACTAAAAACAACAAAGATTTTCTCAATCATGCACATGTTAGAAACAGGAAAGTACCTAATACAAGTATAGATACAAATCAGGTAAAACATAGATACACAAGCCAATACAAAGTGTTTCAGAAGCACATGGTCAAATAAAGGTTTGGTAAATCAGATGCAGAAAATCACTCTCAAATATGACCACGCACTTTTGAAACATCCTGTAGCGATACAATTATAGAATAGTAATAATAAAGTAATTAGCGAACTTACGTGACAGCCTGTAGTTAGTCCAACTCAATAAAATGTATAGCTTCAATTAATTAATGCAAATCACTAAAGCGTTCCGCATATGGAGCAACTTTGATCTTCGACTTGTGGCAACACGCAACTCTAAATCACCTGTTTCTGACAATTTTTAAGCTGTTGAACTACCAATTCTAAAGTTGTGAAAAAAAAAATACAAAAAACAGTTCTTTACTTATAGGAAGTCTATGGTTTAAAAAAACATTTGAACAAAATTTATGATTCGTTCGTAACCAAAGGAGTGGAACTCTCTGCCTGCGTCTGTGTTTCCGAACACATACAACCCTAATCTCTTCAAAATTAGAGTGAACAGGCTTCTTCTGGGTAAGCTCGCTCCATCGTCCACTTGGTCTCTGTCATCTATGACCTAGACTAGAGTCAAGAGCAAACCCATATTAAATAAAAAAAAAACCATTTCGTAACCCTTTGCACGAAAGTTTGAATCTTTCCTCATTCGGAACCCTTAGTGCACGAATCCGGCTCGATCTTGGCCGATTATTTTTACTTCAAAATTTCTGTTAAATAAACTATTCTGTGTAATGACGACAGCTCGACGTTAGAAATGTTTGTTGAACTTTACTGCGGTACTAATTCTAAATGTTATGATTTGAAGTGGCTTAACAAAGATTTTTACACAATCATGCGTGTTTTAATTCAAAAGAAGTCTTTAAAGAGCGCGGACATATATTACATGTGATTTTTTTTAAAGCCATTATTTTATTTTAGTATTTTGCAATTTTTCATTCATTTGTGGCAAACTTCGTGTTTGTCCTTTATTTTTTGAGCTGTAGCGAAAGATATTCTAACAGTTTTTTTTTATATTTGTTTTAATGGCCTCTTCGTTCGAGACCTACGCATAGGTTACGCAAAAAGTATTGAGATTATTCTACAATATTTTCTAAATCTACATAATAACATTGTTAAATCTATACCCAGTTTTTTTTTGTTCCTATTTTAAAGATTAAACTGATATTAGATTCGACGGTTGAATTGAAACGAGAGCTGAAATCATAGTGGTTTATAATTTTTTGGGTAATAGGCAGTGTCAATAAGGAGCCCGGTAAGTTCTCAATCCATATACATTTTATGAAGACGAGCTTGTGGCTAAATAAAAACAGTCACACAGGTTAAATCTTCGAAGCTAAGCGACGTTTGAGTGGGTGATCATATTTAACTTAACAAAACTAGCTTTTACCCGCGACTTCGTACGCGCCGAATCCCGTCTTTGATATGGATAGCAGCTTTTCTCAAAAATGTGGGTATCACATACAAAAATAATTTTCCAAATCCGGCTGGTAGTTCCAGAGATTAGAGCGTTCAAACAAACAAACTCTTCATCTTTATTACATTATATAGTATATATGTATAAAGACAAGGCTCGTCCATGTCTCAGAAAGTCTGTTATAGCGGCAACAGAAGTACATAATCTGTGAAAATTTCAACTGTCTAACTATCACGGTTCATGAGATTCAGCCTGGTGACAGACGGACAGCGGAGTCTTAGTAGGGCGCAGCGGTTCCCGTTTTACCCTTTGGGCACGGGACCCTAAAAAAGGAGTAGGCAGATTGATTGAAGTTAGGTACTGCTTTTCGACATATATTTGTTATAAATCTCAAATAAATAGTGATTCCTATGTATCCTTTCCTATCTATTTCGCCATATTTCAGGAATCTCAACGTAATGTCCATGATATTTTCTTGTAGCATATCTCGGCAATAAAATCAGATACAATGTCACAGTGACATCAAAGATTTCTGGCACAACGTGCTTTTTTGTCGTCTGTATTTGGGACAAAAATAAGAGTGTATGAAAAAATGGCTCCTTTTTTCCTTGAAATACAAAAGGAAAAAGGGGTTGTTATTATGGAGACCTTTAAATCATGTATATTTGACAAATCCTACGTTTTTGTTTCCTGTGTTTTTAAACGAGCATTTTGTGTGTGATTTATCTCAGGGAACGTACCTACATGTCTCTTATACAGAGCGTTTCTTTATTTTATTTATATCTATACTTAATATTATAAATGCGAAAGTGTGTCTGTCTGTCTATACCGCTTTCACGCCTGAGCTGCTATACTGATCTTGATGAAATTTGGTACAGAGATAGATTTCTAATCTATCTCTGTACAAAATCCTTGTAAAGGAAATCGGCTACCTTTATCGCGAGAAAAGGACTTGAAGGGGTTGAAATAGGGGATGAAAGTTTAAAGTATTTAGAGGAACTTTATTAAAAATAAATAAACATGTGTTCAAGCGTTTTTAAAAAAAATGTTTTTTAAATATAAAATTAGCTGCTCAAAGTAACAATTCTACGCGGACGAAGTCGCGGGCAAAAGTTTATAATTTACATATGCTTTTATAGTCTGATCACTTTAGGTCTCTCTTTATTATTTTAATAAGAGAAAATATAAATAATTAATTAACTATTAGGTCGAATACTAAGTTCTTTTATAAATACTAACTACTTTAACTACTTATTGGATGTCTGATAAAAAGCCAAGAGAATTTGTCAAAAACTACATTGTTTTCATCTCGTTTCTCGCTTATCTTGCGTGAAACGAATCGATTTTAGTATATCATCATTAAGGTGTTACGAGTACAATTATAATCGATCACTGAACGTAGCTAGTAGGTAGAAAAACTCCTTGGCAAGACTGGTGCCCGATTTCACAGGGCAGTACTCGCTCCATGTGAAATACTGGTATTCAGCAGCATCCAATAAAACAACGAAGCCAACTCCAATATAGTTTGAAAAAGGCCAGGCTGGTTGAACCATCGTTATCGCTGATATATGGAATCGTTGTTTAGACTATCATACAATGTCAAAACAATACAGCACGCACTTACACACCAACATGTTTAGATTTCCAATACAAATGGCGGATAAGTATCTAATACTGTTTTAACTGTCAAGGGAGAAGACAGATGTCATTGTTCGTTGAGTCGCAGAAGTGAATGGTGTCTGTGGGTGATAAACAGTGAAATGAGGTCTTTGCTTGCTATATCTGTGGTGCTACTAGTGTGCTATATGGACCAGAGCTATGGGACATTCGTGGATTTTTTGACTAACCTCCCCAGCGAAATATCGGTAAGTTTTCGTGTTTTTGTGTAGTTAGAATGGGTCGTAAGTGGAATCCTAACATAATGTGGAGAACTAGTAAGTTATTCAATTAAAATTATGTTTAATTTTGTAGCTGAAATATAGTTTGTATTAACTATATTCCTACTGACATAGTGTAAAAAACTAGTTGGTTATTTAATTACAATTAGATTTAATTTTAAATTAAATTGGTAGTTGAAATATAGTTTGTATTAACAATATTCCTAGTGACAACATTTTAATAATAACTGCTTAAAATGTATTTAATGCATCGCTTTGCCAAATTTAGCGAACGGTTTTAGTAAGAAAACAGAATGTAATCTGGAAAACCTAGAAATATGGGGAAATCTACATTTCACTAAAAACGGCCAAAAAGTTGGTACAAATTACGAACTGCTTTCATTATTTGTATCGCCTTTTTCCTTCCTTTTTTTTTAGTTTATTTGTGTCTATCAAATCAATCTATATAACTTGTAAAATATTACGAAATTAATAGGAAATCCGGTTACAAGAGACCGGATTATCGCAAAACTAAAAACCAAAATTTCTTTTGAGGCCAGATTAAAAAAATAACTATTTTTCCAATTGGTCTGCAACGTTTGATAAACAAGATGTAGTTGAAAACCTAAGTTCATTGTACTCAGTTAATATACTTCGACAACATAAAGGGAACAGCTGATCTTATTGCGACTTCAGTATTGGCCCCGCAGTTAAAGTTTTTCAATATGACTGACTACAATGACCTCTTAAGAGATTTTCTGTTATTTTATTTACACCTTGTGTAGGTTATAAGGTTAATTGAAATAGTAGATAATCCTATGGATTTTATACTTAAAAAAGTTGTTTCGGAAAATTCGGGATGGGTACGGGGATGGGGTGGGTGTGGAACACCACACCCACCCCATCCCGAGTTTTCGACAATAATAATATGACAATATTGGTCGCCAAATCATCGAATATTAGTAATCAATTGATTGATCAATATTAATCAAATTAATTCATTTAATAATCATTCGATTAAATTAACGTTCGTCTATCTAATTTTCATATTTTTTTTGACTTGGCATTCGATATGGTTTTGGGATTTGGTGATTGGTATGGGACATTCTAACATGGAAATGGGAATATTATATGTGCTATGTAAAAGGAACTAAATGGCTGAACAGAAGGCCAATTCCCGATTTTTTAAAGAGAGTTTGCATTCGCATTGCATTCGGAAACCTTGTAGGTAACCTTTTTAAGTAGATAGATAGATAAAACATTTATTTGGTACTAGAACAGAAAACACAAGAAACAAAAGCACAATTACACAAATCATAATACTAGAAAATACCAATATGAAAACAAAAAAAAAATTGCATTTTTTTTTTTTTAAAGTAGGTACGGGTATTGGCCTTAAGTCTTATTTATTGTTTTCAAAATAATTGCGACTTGTAGTTACGAGTGGTGTGTTATGGCTATAAGATACACTGTGTGTTTTTCAAAGTACACAATTTATTTCACGGGCTTCATGTATTAAGTGACATTAAGTGGTAAGTTTGAATTTGGGTTTTATCTTTGAATTTAGACTAAGCACTACGACATGGTATTCCAAATGTTTTTTGTAACCTTTGCAATTTAGATTGAAATTCCACGGTCTATGCAATTTTCTCTGTTTTTATTAAAGTGTATTTTTGACTGCACAAAACCTCCTAGCTAATTCATATTTTGACCCCTTTCAGAGAGCCTTCAGTATAGCATGGGGGTCAATGGAAGATGCCATCAAACAGCCAGTCCATATAGTACGGATTGGAAGTGGAGGCAGTGAGTATTTCCATAAAAAAAATCTGGGTTTCTTACTCAAAGAGCCTCTACAACTATGTATATCGCACGCAATGTGATGACATGCGGGTACAGTGCAGGTTTATTTTTATTCGAAATACGAAAAAAAATAGGCATTTTTCTTGATTCATTTTGTTAAGTTAAACGAACATAGATGTAAAATATAGCAGATTTTTTCGAATTTCAGAGTTGATTTATTTATTTGAATTTATTGGTTATATTTTAGGGGGTGAAAGTAATCACCTTCACCCCCAAGAATATTGACAATAGATTAAAATCCACCATGTATAACAATGCGTTCAGGGTGCTAATGGGGCTGCTCCATCTGTAGCGCATCAAGTACATCCAAGGAAAATAATTCAAGGAAAGTACGAGTTGTAACGAGATTGATTCGTTACAATAGGGTACTTTCCTTTTTGAATATCATCATTTACAATTTTTTAAGGGAAATACCCTATTGTAAATATTATTTTTGTCTGAATTTTTGCTTGGTTGATAGCAAAATGTTCCCCCCACGAACATGGCACTTAAGTTGGCGAAATGAGAGTATACTATAGATACACTTATCCTTTGGGGAGTACTGCGTGATGTTTTGTTATGTAACCGTATTAGAAAGCATGTGATTGATTTTTAGAAATTAATTAAGAATGTAACCTATGTCAAATCGATAAGACACATTTTCTTACGCAAGAGATAAGTGAGGTCCTCGCGAATATTTTTCGAAAGTTTTTATTTTTATTTTATTTATTATAGATTGCACAAATATCAGTAAGTATAAAATATTAGTAGTTTTAATAGTTTCTTACAAATAGGGGAATAGTCCCTCCGTTCTTAGTATTAATTACTCTTATTTATAAATAGCTGTGTTTGGATACTTTAAAAATATGTACCAACATAAAAAATAATAATAAGAGTTTTTTATTGTTTCATTTGTTTACTTACAGTTGGAACCCCAACTAACAGTAAGTATTACATATCTAATTGTGATGCACAAAAATATGCAATAAAAACGATGCAGGCAACCACAGTTAGGTATATCAAAACATGATAATCAAAATGTTACTGAAACCACTTCTTACAAAATGCAAGTCAAATCAATTCGGGCGTCGGGAGTCGCAGGGCGATCCCCGGCCACCACAGGCGCGGGCCTGCGGACGGCGAGCGTTGGGTGTGTGTTGTGTTTTACGCGCGCCTCAAAGAGATGTCAGTATTGAAGACGAGGCCCGCTAGGGCCAGAGCCTGCCAGGGTTGCGGAATTTGTTCGAAAGAGTCAGCGCGGCCCTGGAACGGAAAGGGTTTTAAAAGGAACACTGATGGGTTTTAGTCAGTAAGAGTCTGACACGCCCTTCCGCTCCACACTGAGCGGAAGGGCGTGTCATCGTGTCAGTCATTTGATGATTGCCCATCCTTAAAAAAAAAGTCAAATCAATTAAAATGCTTAAAAAGCCATACAAACGTGAGATTACTATTTTTGAGACACGAAAAAAATACGTTCGCGTCATTGGTATCACCTTGAACTGAACTAGCGTAAGATGAAGTTTCAATTGAATGAGAGGCCAGTATAATAATGCTGGGTTTTTAAAACTAATTTTCTTTTTATTTATTTTGTAGGTAGCGCCACCACAAGTATAACGTAGTTAAGCATGAAGGACATAAGTACACATCAACACATCCGTCTGTTAAGTTTTAAAAGTACATGAATTAATTAATAGTATGCAAATATAAAGTTGAAAACTCGCGTGACGTCACTATGATGATACAATTTTAACCAGCAAACTGATGTCACGTGTGTTTTCAATGCATTGTTTCTTCTTAAATTGTTGTTTACGTGAAAAAAGAAAAAACGTGTCAAATATTTTTTGCAAATCTATCTGACGGACTAATGAGATTTTTTCTGTAAAATACTAGTAAGTAAAATTGAGTCTTTTTGAAATAAGTTTTAATTTGTACTCATTGTTCTATTAGGCCGTAATTTTTTTTTTTTGGTGAGGTGAGAAAACAATATTTCATTCTTAAAGTTAACTTATCACAGCAAAAAACTAAATATCAGTCCTTTTATTTAGTAAAGTATTAAAATATTCGATTTCTATGTTGTATTTGTATGTTTTATTTATCTACAGTATTTATAAAATACCTATAGTAGGCGCCAGATAAATGTGGAATAAAGTATATTGACCTTTCCCTAATAACTGCTCATAGGTACCTGAACAATTAAATATGAATCGTTTTTCATTATTAGACCATGTTAAGGATCACGAGAGATGATGATTCGGTGTAGGTAGGTGTAGTTTTGTGTCATTAATTCCGTTTTTCAAATTAACAATGTCAATAAATGTAGGTGGGACAATGACCGATATTCCACGATTATCTGGCGCCTACTATAGTTATGCTCCTTTTTTCTTTATGATACTGAAGAGAATCCGAAATTTGTAAAATTTTGATTTTGTGGGTCACTATTTCGATTTCAGGAGCCACTGCCTACTGGTCTGAATTACAATTGGTCTGTAGATATGATAGTTTTAGTTTTTTTATTAATTTTATTAGGTGATAAAAATTTTACATTACTGAAAATGTCACCCCCATTATTGAATACAAATGAAATAATAATAAAATACAATTGAACTAACTTTCTCGCATTTTTTTTTGTTTTTTTTTTGTGCGTGGCTTCTCGCTGTTCAACCTATGAGGTTGTCGACTGCTTAACTGGGCTTGCCTGTGGTGGCCTTAATACAACATTAAAGCCTCCAGCCAGGGTACTTTCTCACAAGCCTATAATAACAATTTTAAACAACATCCTAGGTCGTCATAGCCGCAAACAAACAAATTGATAATTAACGTAATGTTTTCTTCTTTTGAATTTTTATAATAGGTATATCACATCATTTTTATATTTTTTTTCCAATTATTAATAAGTGCCTTTGTAGTTTGAAACAATTAGAAAACTAATACACTGGTTACAATCATCCCACAGATGTATACATTCACAAACGCCTCAATTTTGTCATTTATTAAATATCACTCTGTTGATATTACAGTATATTAGTTTGAGCAAAGAATATCCAAGCATATCAGAAGTTGTTTGAGTTTCAGTGTTATGCAAGTTACTTGCCCAATTATTATTAGTTCAAACATCGCAGTAAATGCTTAAAGACAGGAATCTTTAGGACATAGGAATTGTTTTTAGGCTTCCGTACCTAAAGGGTAAAAACGAGACCCTATTACTAAGACGCACTGTCCGTCTGTCTGTCACCAGGCTGTATCTCATGAACAGTTGAAAGAAACAAGTAAATAAGGGGGGCTCGAATACAAGAAACTTTTTTTTTAACCCTGTGAGAGTCCGACTCGTATTTGGCCGGTTTTTAAGTATGTCAGTTTTCATGAAAATAAAAAAGGTGGTTTCTATTATATCTGAGCGTGTTCCAAATAAAAGGTAGATTTGAAAGTAACAAACATACGTTTTTGTAAACAATTTGAATACGTTTTTGCATGCTACTTGCACACTGTTTACACAATAATAAAAATTGGTCACTATAGTATTTGTGGTTAAAAGACATTATTATTATTAGTTAACTGATTGAGTATTACCGCGAAACTATAATCATAAGTATTTGCAGTTTATGAGTCCAACCTATTCGTCATTTTGATGGACACCTTGAAAAAGAACTTAAATTTTAGTTTGTCAATGTGTTCATTTAACATATGATATGGTAGGTATAACATAATATCACGCATACGCATCATATTTCCCAAAGAGTAGGCAGAAGTGTACCTATAGTACATGCGTGAAGCTCCCATATTTTGGCAGTCAAACTAAAGGTCCGAGTAACAGCAGGTAAGGGTAGAGCCAGATAGGTCAGCCCGCCATACTTATTAAGATAACTTTTTTTTTTTTCCTTAGCCTATTGTGTCCCACTGCTGGACAAAGGCCTCCCCCATATCCTTCCAAACATTTTTTTCTTGCGCCACCTCGAACCAGCCTTCGCGGTGTGCATCCAAATCATCTCGCCACCGCTTTCTGGGCCGGCCTCGGCGACGTCGTCCATCCAAGATTTCTTAAATAACTTTAACCTTTTGAACGCCATCATCACGTATGCGCGTGTCCTGTACGCCAAATGTCACAAATATGTGACAAAAAGTACGGCAAATTTGTGGCTTGGCGTCGGGGGCACGTCGATGCGTTTATGCTCTGGCGTTCAAAAGGTTAATATTTAGAGAGATAAACTTAATTATATTTTCGGTTATGCTGTCTTAAATCATACATTATTTTGATTATTATACGCTGGCGTTTTGCCATCATCGATCAACGGTAAGCGATGATGTGTAATGAGTAGAAATCGGAGTAGGTAGACTATATTAACCTAATGTTCTGGAAGTAAGCAACAGAGTTGATAATACCTCCTCTAAAATCCCGGAATCATAAACATGACGATTGTATCCCGGGATCTAAGAAATTGCAAATTACTTATTGTGCTTTGAATACGTTTGAAACAATTCTTTCTTCTTTTGATTCTTCAAATCAATCATTTGTAACTATACTCAATGTCAAGTTCATGTTTTTATAATCCCGAGTTTTAATTGTCTTGATTCCATTTATGATTCTGGGATTTTACAGGAGGTATTATCACCTCTATGTTACTTCCACGAATATTAGGTAAATATCGTCTACCTATTCCGATCTCTGGTGATGAGATCTGATTTAAAGATCCCCTGGTTGTAGCTATCAGGAAACACAGACTCCGGCTTGGAATTTCACTTCTTAGATGTTCGCACAATGAAAATATTCCTAAATCGTTTTGTGCACATAGAAATAATGTCCAAAATATCCACCTACATGCAACTAAAACTAGTTTTTAATAACACCAACCTGTAAGTGTCCCATTTTATACCAAAAGTCTCTTCTTTTATACAAGAAGCATGAGTTTTAATCATCATGCTTGCTAGAGGTGGATTGGCGATTCAAATATTTTCTATATATTTCAGAACTGAAAACGACCACCATTTCACCTAAAAAGGTGATACACGAGCAAAAAAGTACTGTGCAACCTAAGCAAAAAATCGACTCGCTACGTGAGCGTCGAATCAAATTGCTACCTGACCCACGAATCGTCTTGCTATATAAACAACGACTCGACTCGCTATCTAAACTACGAATGACGCATCCTAAACAAATAATCGACTGCAAATCTGAGCATCAAATGAACTCACAACCTGAGCAACAATTTTACTCCCAACCTGAGCATCGAACGGACTCGCAGCCTGCGCAACATATTGATTGGGAACCTGAACCAAGTATCGAATCGCAACCTCAGCAACGAATTGACTGGAAACCTGAGCAACGAATTGTCTGGAAACCTGAGCGACAAATCGTTTCTCAACCTGAGCGACAAATCGACTCTCAACCTGAGCGACAAATCGACTCTCAACCTGAGCGACAAATCGACTCTCAACCTGAGCGACAAATCGACTCTCAACCTGAGCGACAAATCGACTCTCAACCTGAGCGACCAAACGAGAGGCTACCTTTACGACGCATTGAGTGGCATCTTCAGCGACAACACCATAAAACAACTGAACAAAATCATAAACTAAAACCCGATCGTCAACCAGAGCGTAAACCGGAGCGTCAGCCGGAGCGACGACTCCAGTGGCAACCTGAGTGGAGTTCTTGGCAAAAAAACGAGCAACAGCCCAAGCCACAACCCAATAGACAACCTGAGCAAACGTCTTGGCGACAACACAACAAACTAACCAACCAACACAAACCCGACCGTCAACGTGATCGTAAACCGGAGCGTCTGCCGGAGCGGCAACTCGAGTGGCAACCAAAGCGACAACCTGAGTCGATATCTTGGCGACAAAATGAGCAACAGCCCAAGTCACAACCCAAGAGACAACCTGTTCAAACATCTTGGCGACAAAACCAGGCACAACCCGAGCGACGGCATGAGCGAATATCTGGGCGACAAAACGAGCGACAAAGCAAAGAAAACTTCGACGTAACCAAGTTACAAAAAAGTCATAGTAAACTGACGATTCCTTTACTGAAAAAACCGAAAGTATACTCATGGGTAAAAATGTAATGAGAATACTTCATCATTAAAAAATAAAAAGCGAAAAATAGATGGTTAATTACGATCAGCGAATAATTAAGTGCTGCTAGTGAACAAATTTAATATAAATTGAAAATAGTTACCAGCTAGCCCAGTTATATTTATATAACGCTTTTAAAATAATTTAAATAAAAAAAGAGTTTCACAGTGTAAACAAATACTTCATGCACTTACATGCACAAAGGCGGATTTTAATGCCATTTCGTTTAAGTTTAAAAAATATTCAATACCAAAGAATGCAAATTAAAAAAAAACTTGTTGAAATATTGAGTTTCTAGTTTGTTTTTAAATCTAAATATGGTGATATGTAGCGATTTGTGTGTATGCAGGATGACTTAATTCGTTGGCAATATTTCAGGGGTTGAAAGTAATAATAAATATAGAACACTTATAATATGGGACCAACCGAAACATCTGCTGTTCCTACATTTTGTCGAGTTACGTGATCATGTACTGAACAGCTGATGAGCCGAATCGGTGCTTTCACCCCCAGAAGTATTGTCAGTGAGTGAACAGATATCCTGTAAGAAATGAGAACAAAGAGCGTATCCTTAGATATAAAATAATGATATTTTAATACTATTAGAAAAACGTACTTCAAATTATAAATAATTAATACAACGCCATCAAGTTTCCTGCAACACAAAAAAATATTCCTTAAACAATATTTAATGTTCAACTTTTGTTTACCAATACATAATATTCCTTGCACGAAGCACTATACTTATATAAATGCAAAAAACAATAAAACTAAAAAAAAAACACAATTAAGGGTTAAATAATTGTTAATAAAAATTTGTAAAGAAATTTTTATTTTTTATTGTATTGTATGTTGAACAAAACTAGTCTACCCCGGCTTCCTATTTCACAGGTACGGTGCATTTTTCCTACATAACTTATTTATTGATTTTTATACATAGTGTCATTTTAGTCGTCTTACAACGGCAACCCTTCATCTATCCAATGACTACTATACATTTATTTAAAAAAAAATATATATTTAAAAACATTTCATTTATAAAAAAAATATATACATATATTATACATTCTGTAGCGAGCGCAGTACAAGCCTTGTGTTCCAAGGACGGCGCAGAATGAACAGCGACATTGTTTTGATACAAAAATATTATTTACAGGGTTTTTCATAATTCAAATGCATTATTTATTTTTATTGTTCCTATTATCTTAATGTTTTTTTTTTAATATTGCGGCATGAGATAGTTTATGTCGGGTACATTTAGTGGGCTACCTTTGTACGACGACTAAAATGATCTTTAGTTTTGCGTCATTTCTATTACAAGCTGTATATTAAAAAGTAAATACATATTTAAATATTAGCCCTTCGTATTGGCTCGATATTATTTGTAATCACTTCGTTGGTCATCAACTTTAATGGTCCAGATTTTAAACCGGAATAATTGTTCGTTATTTTTGATAAAAGTGTGTGTATTTTGAGCATACACGTTTTGTGCATAACTATGTATATGTTTTAATTCTAGTTATTTGTCCATAATTTATTTACGATTTTCGTTTAGAATGTTTAATGATCCGATACCAGGTTCGAGAATTAAGCCACCGCCAGCTTCTCTCAGAAATCGATGAGTTGGTTCAGCTTAGCATAGCTGAAATATTTTTAAAACTACTCGCAAAGCGAATCATAATTTTGTTTTATTAAAATTATAAACTTCTTGTTTATTTTCCTGTTAACTGTTAGAAAAGAACTAATTCTATCTTTTATAACCGACTTCAAAAAAGAAGAGGTTCTTAATTTGGTTGTTTTTTTATATATTTTTTTATATTTGTAACCTCATAACTCCATCATTTATGAAACTATATAAAAAATATAATTTTTCTTCTGAAAGGATATACGTTCCCATACATTTTTTTTCAATATCGGTTCAGTAATTTGTAGTTTTTAATCAAATTAGCTGGTGAAAATATATCATCCAAGTAAACGAAATTGCGTGTTTTGCTTTCTTGTGACTTTACAGTGGTGTTGATAGGTTGAGGGGTATCACTCAAAAGTGAAAAATAAAAAATGTTTAACAAAAAACAACCGACTTCCAAATAAAAAAAAACACTACAGAGTAAAAAATAACTTTCGGAAGTCGGTGTTAAAATATGTACGAAGAAACAATCAAAAACACCGACTTTATCAACCGACTTCCAAAAGAAGGTTATCAATTCGACTGTATTTTTTTTGTATGTTTGTTATGCGATAATTCCGTCAATTATGAATGGATTTTGATGATATTTTTTTTATTCAAAAGCCTATACTCCTGAGGTGGTTCCATTGGCACCAATCAGAATCCAACCCCCTGGGCAACCCCCAAATTTTAAAGGCACATGCATTATTTTTCATATACAGAAAGTATTTTGGATTGCTAAAATTGCATGTCTGTTTATTGATTACACCAATTCATAACATAACATCACGCCGGTACGCTGTGAAGGGGTACGCAGGTGCAAACAAGTCAACCTGAATTAACATGTTTTTGGGGTTATCTATTCGGGCATAACTTTATTGTTCATTAACCGATCTTGATGATTATTTTTGCATTGGGTTTAGTTATAGCTATATTGCATTTGCACTGTACTGTGAACTTCAAAGATAAACCAGTGATCTCCTCACCTTAAAATCAATCAAATCTAGTACCAAAGCAAAGTTAGATATTTAACAATGAGCTGGTGTGGACTTGGACTGCGAAGGCACACAAAGAAACTCTTTAACGGCAAATAGTACAACCACTCATTATGGAAATAATATCACTTAGTTGTGGAGTATAACCACTAAAAAGTGGAAAATAAAAAACATTTTTTACAAAAAAACCGACTTCCAAAAAAAAACAATACAAAGTATAAAATAACTTTAATTTCGGAAGTCGGTGTCTAAAACGAAAAAACAACCAAAAACACCGACTGCCGAAATTAAAGTTATTTTATACTTTGTAGTGTTTTTTTTTTGGAAGTCGGTTTTTTTTTACTTTGTAGTGTTTTTTTTTTTATTTAGAAGTTGCCTTTTTTTATGCGAACGTTCTTGACCCCAATTATCTCAGCTATGCAAGTTAAACTAACTTAGCATATTCTATTAGGTTTATATTTGGTCTACAACTGGTTTAAAACCGGCAGCGGATAGTTTGTTACGAAACTTTCCAAGCAGGTAACATCAGGTAAACATTTATATTATTTCTATTAAAAAATGTCGTGAACCTGTGCAGTAATTGGTAACACACAATTAATGGCAATTCCTTTCATTTCCCCCGTTTCACAATTAACATTACCTGATTTACGTTTTTATGTGTGTCGTGGCCAGATCACGTTGCCCACATAATAATATGGTCTGGCCAGATTAATGATAACTCTTTGAAATACCCCGCCATTTCCTTCGAGGCATTTTTTTTAAACCACCCAAAAGTAGGAGCTCGCTTCGCTCGCTCGAGGAGAAGCTCCGTCGACCGGGCCGACCACTTAAGTTACGTTTGATGTGACCAGGTATTTCATGAAATGGCCAAACGTGGATTGAAATATCGTTTAACGTTGACGGTTAAACGATATTGTCAGTTTTCGCTGGCCATTTCATGAAATAGAACCTTTTCATAGAATTGGCTATTTCATGATGTGGCTGTACCACATTATGAAATAGCCAATTCTATGATATGGCCACGACACAGACAAATTCTTCAGTCATATAAAACAATGGGTTAGATATTCCTTTAAAATTGTTTTGGATTATTAAAAGGATGTGTGTTACAGTTACTGTGCTGTTTTTGTTATTTTAATTAAGTAACCTATGTTTTTCAGGATGCATTTCGGGGTGCATGGGCAGTCATCGTGAAGAGATCGCCGCCTCGGATAAAAGTAAATGGACATAAACGAATTAGGCGTATGTACCAAAATAATTATTGCAATTTTTGTAAATAATTATGTAACCGTATCCACGTATATGTACTTGTATAATCAAACCTAATGGCGGCTCGAGACACTCTGCTTCACAGTGTATAGCTTGTTCCCGGGGCTTCCGTGAATTTAGTATTTTCCATGAATGAAATAATTTTAATGAAAAAAAATTAATCGAATCAATACTTTAACAGATCAACCATACGAGCACATAAATGAACAAAAAAAAAGTGTTTTACTTCGATAACGTTTAAGAGGTATAATGAACGCGAGACATATAATCTGATATATTATTATTATGATAAGTTTTTTAATTTTTTTTTATTGGGCGTCATATTTATCTGGGTGAATTAACGAGTTTTCTGTGTTTTTTTCTTCTTTCAATATGATTATTTAGATAATAGTTCATTACTATGACGCATTTGATATAACCAAACTATATAAGGTTCCATTAAAATAGGTGGACAAATTTTAACACAGTGTTCAGTACGTCTAAGCAAAGATATCTAAGCAAAAAAACACTGATCAATGTGCATTTATTCTTACCTATAAAGCATTTTTTTTCGGCATTCTAGAATAAACACATCCATTATGGGTACTTGACGTGGTCACGTGCACCTGCACATTATTTTGTAGTATTACAATTATGAGATGACAAAGACATGGATGTGTTTATGTATTGGGTAACCAATGTTTCTAGTGTATTGTCGTTAGCTGATTTTTTTTTGTTGAAAGTATCAAATGCGTTTTTCTAATTTGTTTTACCATTGCCCTTGTTTTGGTGGTTTGAATGATTTTTAAAATTTGGCCAACTATTTTAATGGGACCTTATTTATGATTTCCTTTTTCCAAATATACTGATAAATTTTTAACAGTAAAGTACAGGATTCGCAATGACTGATCATGGAAGAGTTAAGCAAAAAATGACGTTCCCTGTAACGTTAAGCAAGCTAACGTCAAAAATATTATAGATACACTGACCGTAATATTGTCATAATTATGTTACTTTCAGCAATGTTCGACTGTAACTAGCAATCGATGATTTTTTTTTGTGTCTACAGTTCTTTCTTTATTTAATTACTAATAATATCCACACTTGCCTTTCCAATAGGGATGTTGCCTGGCTTCAAAAAATATGATTCTATTTAGTCAGTCAGTTAAATTATCTAAAAATATTGGATAAGTACTCAATTTTTTATTTTATCAAATCAATAAAAAATACGAAGAGATTACAAAGAGAGGAGTGGGTCACTTTCCAGTAAAAAATGTACTGGTAAGTGACGTCACACGAGTTTGAAACGTACTGTATCGTCTTAATTATTTGTTACCGTGACAAAAGAAAAAATACGTGTCCAATATTTTTTTGGAATTTTTCTGACAGACTGATTAATTTTGTTTAATCAAATACCCTGTTGCCTTTAGATATAAGCAGAATAGTTGAAATATAAAAAAGTTAAATTAATATTTATATCAATTTACAGTCAAAACAACTACAACAACTACAGACCCTGCCATAGAAGAGGAGAGTCAAAGGGAGCAACTTCGCCAGCAACTGCTTCGGCGACAAGGCTTATCAACCATGGAAGTATCCGAGCACACGATACGATATAGTGGCAAAAGGAATACCCTCCTAGGGCAGTGGGAAAAAAAGCAGATAATTCCTATTCTGCAAGACCCACATTGGACCATCGGCAATGGGAAACCTAGATTCAATGATATCGATCCGCGAAAGAATAGGTGCTGCTAGTGAGCCTAAAATGACAATAGCAAAATTATTAGAGTATTTATGGCAGTACAATTTATTTATTGATTCAAGCACACCAATGCACAGAGATAGTTTTATTGCCTCTTATGTTTAAGTTTTAGAATATCGTTGAAGAGCCCTTGATGTAATATTTTTGTGTTTGTTGGACAAACACAAAACAAGATAATGCCATTGTCAAATAATTATTAGACAATGGTATTATCTCATCTTCACTCTGATAATATCCAATTGTATCAGTTTTAAAACAGCTGTACGAATGTTTATATTTAAAATAATAATATTATCGACGTCTCCATTTTCATGGTCAACATCCTTTTGGTGACATAAAAAAACTCGCGTGCAAAGGGTTCTGAAGAAATCTCATTTTTGTTGCATGTTAGATGTTCCTGTAATTTTATGTAAGGAACTAGTTCCTGCATTTTTTTCGTAATTTTTGGCTCAGTAGTTTCTGAGATAACGGGGGGAATAGTTATTTTTCATATTTTTATCTTCAAAACTATTGTTTTAAAATTCTGAAAAATATATAAGTTTTGTTGAGGCTTGCTGCCGCTTTCTGAAATGTTGTCATATATTCAAGTTTTAAAAGTAACAAGAAATCCTCCTTTTTGTAATTTTAACGGGATTATAGTTTTCGTTACGTCACGCGTTTATAATATGTTTTCATTATTGTTATCGAACGTCTCTGAGTGCACCAGTTAATTTTCTTTCATAAATCACCATTATTTATAATTAGCTAGCTGCACGCCCTTGCATTGCCAAGGTTGAACGGTTATTATGTACACATTATATATATTACGGTTAAAGTTAGGAGTAAATAAACTTAAGATAAGCCGGCCGGGATAAGAGGCAATGTTAACTTCTTTTTTCTTTAAACGTTTTGGCCAAAAATGAAGAAGATTCTTACTTATTTCATCATCATCATCTGCCTAGCCTTTCCTCAACTATATTGGGGTCGCTTCCAGCCAAACCGGATTCAGCTGAATACCAGAT
This sequence comes from Mamestra brassicae, assembly GCA_905163435.1. Taxonomy (NCBI): domain Eukaryota; kingdom Metazoa; phylum Arthropoda; class Insecta; order Lepidoptera; family Noctuidae; genus Mamestra; species Mamestra brassicae. The sequence goes on along the minus strand of LR990997.1, from coordinate 17,093,242 downwards.
TTTACGTGGACCGGCTACCTACCTCAACTCAACAACCCATTAACTGGGTAACACAGTACTTCTAGGCAAGACTAGTGTCAGATTTACTGGATTCAGACTATCCGAAACGACTGCCAAAGATCTAAAAATGACAGCCGGGATCAACGGCTTAACGTTGTTACCTATTTTATATAAAAAATTGTTTCTTGTGAAATGTTTTGCTTATTAATCTTAATTATTTTGGAAGTCATCATCTTTTTTGCCGTAATCAGTCTCAAAGAAAACATAATAATTAAAATAAAATCTGTTATTTCAGCACAAAGTAAAAAAAATACTATTCGAGTTACCTCTCCAAATACATAAATCAGAACATAATCAATTATTTTTGTAGGGAAAGCAATTTATTTTGTTTATTAAATCCTCTCCCCACGTATCGATTGAATAAACATTATCTTGCCGTTGCGTTTAGGCTAGGGTGGGTGTGCGGTGTAGCCACCTAAAGATGAAATCTTTTATCGAAAATGCACATTATATCAAGCATTTTTCTCCTCAAAACGAAACTCAAGTTTTGCCGGCTAATCTTAAGTTTATTTCTTCACCCATCTTTAGCCGTAACATATATATAAAATACTCGTATAATTATATAACATGTTCATCTGAAACAATGTGCCTTCCAAGTAATGGACACTTATCAATCACCTCCTACATATACACAAGTTCACAAATTCCGCACTGTATCTTTACAAAATGGTATTATGTTATAGTAAGAATTGATAATAATAATAATAATAATGTTTTTTTTTTTACAACTGTTTTATAAAAGAAATATTTAAAAATGTAAATTTATATGTATGTTAAGAAAATGAAATAAACGGAATAATAATAATAATTAATTATATATAATAAAAATAATAATTCTCCTTTCGTTAATTACAGCTGCAAGCAAAAGTACATGCTTAGAGAAGAGCAACAGGAAAAGACAAACAAAGGGCAAAAAAATATCTTGCCCGAAAAATGTTTCGATGTAGTTATGACTCTATGTTGTTGATTTATTTTAAGACTAGTAAACGATTAATTAAAATAGCTTTCATAATTATAAGACGGGACTATTTATTTAAATTTTTCACTGGTCTAGGCAAAATATTGGAAACTCATAACACAAAACCCAGAACCAACCCCAGGATGATATATATGAAATCTTCACCCCCAGAAATATTGCCAACGAGTTTAAGTCATAGTGTAATTTTTTTAATGTTCGTCGAAATGTCACATAATGTGTCCGTAGTTTGTAGTCCGGACCTACATAAATATCTGACATTTCCGCATGTTGTTCAAGAGTTGTCTGCGAAATGGTGCGTATAAATGGCGGAGGGTGAACGGTAGAGGAATGTAAGGGATTGCAGGGCTCGCTCAGAGATTCCCGTCCGGGTTATCGCTATGTGAGACAAAAGAATTACGAGATTCGAGGGAATGATGAATTGAGGTGGCCGTGATCTAATCTTTCATTGGCTCCGAGAAAAGGATTTTGTAGAAACAGAGTGTATAGGTACGTAAAACAGACTGTTACACCATGCTACATTTTTTCTCACCTTCCAAAATTTTCCAGATATTTGGTATCAGTTAAAGATACGAATTATTCAAAAATCAAATTTCGAAGCTTGTCCTGAACAGCCGGTTTTGTTGTGAAAATTTTGAATGATTATTTTAAAGTCACTTGTATACAGGTTGATTATTAATATTTTAGGGGGTGAAAAGACTCATAAATACCAACAAGGTCAACTTTGAATTATTGAAAAAAATCACTGAACAACATTTAGGTATGTGTTTGCATAATTCGAAATCGAAAATTTTCATCCCCTAAAATATTGGAAAAAGTATTTACAAGTGGCCCTGTGTATAAAACACAGTCGGTTAAAGTCTATTTTCAATGAAATTGTACCTATCACCTCCGGGAAGTAATATACATATATGAAACAGCAGTGCGATTCTGCAAATATCTCGCCGTGTAAACTTAAGTTTCTGTGCTCTCCGTGAATTAAAAAAACAACGCGTATGCTTATGCATGGCTAAGCTACGGAGTTACCCTTTGTTGAAAAAGCACAGACGCACCTACACTATTTACTCTTCAAAAAAATGTTGTTAGAATCCTCGTAAATATCGATCAAACTGACAGCTGCAAAACTCATTTCCAAAATTATAATATTTTAACACTCCCAGTATATACATATTAGAAACCTGCAAATTTGTTCGTAAATATCAAGAATTTTATACGTAGCGCGCGGACATATAATCACGTTACACACTCCGACACAAATCAATATTAAACATTCCAAAATCTCGACTTAAAATACATTCAACAAGTCCGTTTGTGATGTCCATAAGAATATACAACAAACTACCAGAATTAATAAAAAAGAAGATAAAATAAACATATTTATAAAAAAACTGTAAGAATATTTAATTGAAAAATGCTATTATAGTATAAAGGAATATTTAAATTATAAAATATAAGGTATAGTGAGTCCCTAATATGGTATTATTGGATTTATTTTAAATATAAGTTTAGTTATTTAAAGCTTCCTCTCTTCTACATATATTTGTTTTTGGCTGTGCCCGACAGGGTCCATAATGATCACAATTTCTTTTTTAAATTTACTACGTAAGTACACATTGTGGAATGCAAATAAAGTTTGAGTATTGAGTATACATAAGTGAAGTGACCATGAAGTGTGCTGTCAATCCATACAAACAAGATGGAATTTGATGACAGCTCACCCATGCTCACTCCACCAAAGTTCACATGGTGAGTTGATAACAAAATAGACCAGCTGGAATACCCGTTCGTGGTGCTTGTGGGTGTGCTAACATAATTTAATGCGAGTAAATGCCGCTACTTGTAAATAATATTTTGTAAGCAAATCGAGTTTAGTACGACGTAATCTAGTATAATCTGGTATTTTAAAACGGTGAGTAGTGGGTACAATATTATCGATTTCTTTTTAATGTTAACTTAAGTTTCTTAATGATTTAACAAATTTAATTTTCAAGAGTATGATTGCCAATGTTTTTTAGGATGCGTTTATGGATTCTTGGAAAATTATCCAGGGGATTGTTCCATCTAGTTTAACACAAAATTCAAAACTTGCAAATAAACAAACAGGTAAATATTAATACTTTGTAAATTAGTTATTGAAAATGTGAAGTTTATTCTTTTATTTTGACGCCAGTAAGTTAGTCAGTAAGAGTCTGACACGCTTTTCCACTCCACCCAGAGTGGAAGAAGTCATTTGACGATTTCCAATCGTAAAAAAAAAAAACTGGTCTACATCAAACTACCACTTAAAATTTTATTAGTTATTTTATCGCTGTTTTTTTATTTTGAAGTCGGTTGTATTTTTTTCTAAAAAAAAACTTTTTTATTGCTTTGCCTCAAATGTTGTTATAGTAAAATGCATTTTCAACTGTTTTTTTTTTAGAAAGTGGGGGACAAATCAAGAGGCGAAACGAGAAAGCACGATTTAATGATATACTCGTTTTAAGCACTATGGATTCTGCATTTTGGGCCTGATCAAACGGAGTAACATGGACAAGTAATAAATTATAATATCTACACACTTTTAAACTTAATTTTCATTTAGAAATATACAGGGTGTCGCAAGACTTTGCTACATGGAGGGAAAGTACCTTAAATACTGTAGATAGAAAAGTTTACAGAATTAAGACTTTATTTTTAATATAAAACAAATGGAAATGCATTCAAAGAATTTTAAATAATCGCTTTTGAACCAGGAATCGAATCCGCTAAATATGAAAAAAAAATAACCAGAAATTTTACAGTACCGATCTTAGTCATAAACTGCTTGACGGTACCTCCGTATCCAGACGTCCTATTCTCAAAACGGCCTATTTGCACAACTATTCGCGGATCTCCTAGATATTAGCAGTCAGAGTACAGTTTTGCTGAAAAATTGCTATCAGTTTTTCGTCAGGGTTCATTAATTATTTTTTTTATTTCATTACACATTAAAATAACGCTGTCATTTGTAGATTTTTGGCAGTCGTTACGGATTGTCAGAAGCCAGAAAATCTGACACCAGTCTTACCAAGGAGTATCGTGTTACCCAGTTAATTGGTTGTGGAGGTCTGGTAGGCAGCCGCTCCACGTAAAATACTGGTATTCAGCTGAATCCGGTTTGACTGGGAGCCGACCCAAATATAGTTGGGAAAAGGCTAGGCAGATGATGATGATGACACATTAAAATAACGTACATGAAAAAAAACTCTTGACTTCCAAACTAAGTAACACTTGTTATATGGAAGTCAAGGCGCACTCTCATTCTATTTGCATGATTACGCATGCAGCAGGCAAAATATAAAAAAAAAAAATAACAAAAGAAAAATTAACAAAAAATAAAAAAAAAAGTTGGTGTAATATTAATACATATTATGTTTTAAGACTACCGGTAGTATTTAGAAATTGACATTGAAACGAAAAGGAGTTAAGCCTGTGTGAACGTAACGTTGACATCCATGTATGATCCCTGTTTCAAGTATAGTCAAGTCAAAGTCAAAGTCAAAAACGTTTATTTCAATTAGGCCATTAAACGGCACTTTTGAACGTCAGCATTTACAGTTCAGTAAAATATATTAATAAAGTGACTCTACTGTCCATTCGGAAAGGTAGATTCTTATGGAGAAGAACGGACAAGAAACTCCATAGTTACTCTTTTCAAATAACGACTTTACAAAATTTGGTATACAAAAATCAATTTAATATTATGTGAGGACGATATATAGTGGATTGTGCTGGCTCTTCCACGGCGCTTTCCACTTTAACCAGGTAAAACGTACATAGTATTATTTTAAACCACGAATCATGAGCGGAGTCATAAACTACCAGGAGATCATAATCATGAAATAGTACTTCTGGGCTAGAATTCAGTAAATCAGAATTATGCAGAAGTACAATTAAATACATTTCTGTGAATTGCCTCGTCAGATAGATATTAGTGCATTGTTTCATCGGGCGTGTTTTCACACTAGCCAATGGTGACACCGGCCTGTGACTAAATTAATTCAATAAAGTTTAAATCGAACTTCTACTATTTTTTTAGCAGCGTTTGCATTCTCATCTGTCAAAAAAAACACATTTTTCATAAACATTTGACAGATTGTGATCGAGATGCAAATGAGAACGTTGCTTGAAAATTTGTAGAATTAGCAATCTGATCACAAAAAAACAAAAAATGGTACCTGTAAAATTAAAAAAATAATATTGTTATGTACTTTTTGTATTCGTTTGTTAATAGGGCGTTCTGATAATAGGACAGTTTTAAATGAGATCTTTTTTTTTTGTCGCTAAATTAACTTAAAACCAATCAAACAAAATTAGTTACACACATAAATATTTAATGTAGATGGTGTTATTGAAGGTATACAAAATATCAATAACAAATAAGGGGTCTTCCATTAATCACGTGATATTTTAAGCAACTTTTTAACCCTTCCCTCCCTCTGGTGATATGTGGTGACGTTTTAGACGAACCCCTACCCAAAATTTACCTACCTACTCTACCTAAATAAATTCATTCTGGAAAAAGTAAATACACGTGATATGACACTACACCCTCTCGTTTTGTGATATTTAGTTACTTTCCCTTTCGAGCCTCACAAGATTAATCGACAACCCCTAATAGTGCGTCCACACGACACCGACTTTTACCTGCGCAGACTTTGAAGTGGGAACAAAAATGTCTGCCCAGACTTACAATAAAATCTGCGCAGACAAAATATCGGTGTGATAGAACTTTTTATTCAGAGTTCAAAGTCTGCGAAGACTTAAATCGGTGTCGTGTGGACCCACTGAAAGCCAACTCATCATCATCATCATCATATCAGTCGAAAGACATCCACAGCTGGACATAGGCCTCCCTCAAAGGGGGGGTTTGCCATAATAGCCACGCGTGGCAGGCGGGTTGGCGATCGCAGCGTAGCTGTTGCAATGTACAGAGAATGCTGCTGCCCATTCTCTGGTGAGTCCCTTAGTCGCCTCTTACGATACCCACGGGAAGTGATGGGATGGTGTTATTCTTTTACGTCCGACACCATACAGAACAAACGAAAGCCAACTAATCAATTCAAACTTTTTTAGAGAAGGAGACTTTCGTCTATACGTGGTGTCCAGCACATGGCAACGGTGCTCGCTTGGTTACCTGTTCTTGGTGGTGGGGGTTACTCCATTTCCTAGTCGGGTTGAGAGGGCTCGCTTCAATCTCTTCTCACGTGTGAAAACTCTGAAAGTAAGTTTTGGAACGGAGTTTACACTTATGAAAAAACTCTAATAGGATTAGTTGTTCATGGTTTTGAAATAGATATATCACCGGAAAATTGCAGACTTCGTAAGATTGTAATTAATCTTGATTAGATTATAATTTCTCCATATATTATGAAAAAAGTGTTTTCTATACAATAAGTCCCACCCAAATTCAATAGTTTCCAATATATCCGAGTCTTATTTAGAAAAAAATGTTAACAATTTCACGCGATATTTTTCAATCTTACATCGTTTGCCATTTTCCGGTGACAGATGCATGTTAAAAAATAAAATTGGTTCGGAAGTATTTGCGCACAAGCCCGACTCACACTACATAAGGTTTTTAGTCTATTCAGAAACAAAAAACAAAGTAAATTGAGTAGATATTTTAACGGTATTATACTGTAGGTAATAGAATTAACTTTATAAATATAAAGAAGTGTAGTTTGTGTAATAATGTTATTATAAATTAATTTTAAAAAATCATGAATCTAATTATAAAGGTCTAGATAGTCTAAAAATGTATGTAGTAAATTATTCAGGTCGTTAATAAGGTAGAAGTAACGAATTAAATAGGTAATTTAGTATTAAATCTTTAAGATGTAATCAGAATTTCTTAATTGGGTAGCGGCACAGCTCGTTAATTAGCAGGTACCTAAGTAGATACATATTTAAAATTTAAAGATATTGGGATACTTTTACTGTCCAACCCGAGCTACTTTTGCATTTATAGTATTAGTATGGATTATTTAAAGAAAGAAAGAAAAAAATATTTAATTGCCACATAACGACATACATAATTTTAATTTTCTTAAGCTAAACCCTACACGATAGTGTTAGTATTTATGTATTTTATTCTCACACAAAGGATTAAGTAATATAAGTGTGCTCGGACGGTTATAGGAGGCCGCAACATGCACATGTAACAAGGTGAAAAAAATATACACAAAATAATAAAAACAGAATAAAATAATTAAAATTAAATTATTCCGCTAAATTCTACAGCGTAACACCCGATTTTACAAAACTAAAAAAATCAAGCCAATTGTCAAACGCATATGAATTAGTGGATGATTGGTCACGTCATTTATCAAGAGCCAATCAAATCACGGGAAATATTTCGTTCCCCTAGTTACGCCACTGAACAAACGTACTCTTAATAAATGGCGATAACCAACCCATTCCCTGAAATATACCTACCATTTTTACCATTTCAGCAAATAAAATAAAAAATAAAAGAATTATAAAATTGTATCGATTCGTATTCTAAAAAATCTCAACCATTCATGCAAAGGTGGGTCAGCTAATTCTGGTAACTGACTGTATATACCTACCTAATATTTTGCATGTTTTCAATTTCAGATGCGCAAATGATATACTAAGATATCGCAACAATGGCTGGGATAATCTGTCTACAAATCCGTATCCAGACTTAGAGAAAACGCCTCCGTATCATAACGTCCTGTTTGCAAAATGAACAACATATTAGCAAAATGGCCTACTAGCAGAACGCGGAACGTCCTATTGTCAAAGTACAGTCATGCTGAAAATTGATATCGTCTTTTCATCATGGCTCATTGTTAAGTTTATTTTAAAACTATAATCGAACGAAAAAGAGTTCCTGAACAGCCTATAGCATTCTTCATGAATGTGGCTATCACATAAAAATATAATTTTCCAAATCTGACTGGTAGGTCCAGAGATTAGCGCGTTCAAACAAACAAATAAACTCTTCAGCTTTATTATACGTGAATAGATTATAAGTATAAGTATAGATTATATTATGTTGATTTTTTTTTTACTCTGTTTGTATTTTTATAGAATTGGCATTACTTGTCCCGCTGTTAAGTATCGAGATGTGCTTATTTGCTTAATGTTAGTTTTACTTTTGATTTTTATGTTTGAAACATGGTAAAACAAAAAAAAATATTTTAAATGATCTTGCTACACGTAAGATTTGCACTGTTTCCGAAGTTACCATGTAGAGCCCACGAAAATAGTTTAAGGCCTTGCCTTTTATTTATTTATTTATTTATTTACACTTTACGCACACAAATGTACAGAGGCGGACTTAATGCCATAGGCATTCTCTACCAGTCAACCTTTGGGTGGTGCAGAGAATGGTGGTAGGTGCAATATGGTGAATAAAAAGCGATTGATATTTAATTAATACATTCTAACATTTAAATAAGTAATACGAATATATAAACTATACATACAATATAAATATATAATAAATACTCAAATTAACAAGATAAATAGGTACACGAAATACTCCTATACTGTAAGTTTTTTTGAGGAAAGGACAGAGATAGCCAGGTGCCGAACAAGAAAAACGTTAATATCAATAATAAAGTCAAAGTCATTGATCTTTGGCAGTCGTTACGGATAGTCAGAAGCCAGATAATCTGACACCAGTCTTGCCAAGGAGTACCGTCTTATCCAGTAAATGGGTTGTGGAGGTCTGGTAGGCAGCCGCTCCACGTAAAATACAGGTATTCAGCTGAATCCGGTTTGACTGGAAGCCGATCCAAATATGATTGGGAAAAGGCTAGGCAGATGATGAATAAAGTCAAAGTCAATTCGTTTATTTCAACTAGACTATTAAAAGGCACTTTAGACGTCAAATTTACAGTTTAAAATATTCTTAATAACAAAATATTTATACAGCCCAAAAAAATGACGATAGTTGAAAGACAATCTCTCTTTGCCTAGCTTTATCCCATTATTTGGGGTCAGTTTTCCTAGTCGACGAGACATCACATTTATAAATAAACTTATACTAATAAAAATGTATTAATATGAATTATTTAATTTATGTTAATTTAATTATTAATATTTTAAAAATTATTGGTGAAATACTGATTTTTGGACAAACAATTATTTTTATTGTTAAGAATGCTCAAAAATTTTGAGCTTTCCCTTTACTGAAGTGGACTCCTGACCTCAGGGCTAGTATCTGTAACTTTTCAGATATACTATTTAACGTGTTCACTTAAAAGCAGCACCAAGATGTCAACTTTTCACTGTCCGTCCCCGTTCGGATGGACAAGTGCTCAATTATATATTATTTACCCACACTAGGTTTGTTTTTCTTAGGTTTTCCTGGTCGTTATAACAAAACTAGTTTTTGTTGTGGAAATAAAGTATAAATTAAATAGGATAAAAAATATCTATTATATAAGACGTGTGACGTATATTTATTACATATAAGTAAATAAGTTAATAATTGAAAAAAATAATGGGTAAAAATGTTACATATGTTTCGGTACAGGATACATTCCGCCACGCTAACATAGTACATCATATACATAATTTCACAAAGTTTGCTTTTAATTAATACATCAATAAAATATAAATTTTAACTCAGTAAGAAAAAGTTTTAAAAGAATAACATGAAAAGCAACACTTGCATGTAAACAGAAAATTGATTTTCATGTTATTTAAAAATAAAATTATTAAGTATGGAATTAAGTTTTGCTCCCATTGTAGCCATAGAATTAAGTTTGTGTTAAAGCGTTGTGTAACTGTTTCTGGTGCAAAATAAAGTATAATAATATTGTATCTATCTATTTGAGGAAGAGAAGGTTACTAATTATTAATAATAAAGGAAAAATAAGAGTGCAGTATAACCAAAAAGATAAAAATAGTTATTTTCAACACATTTGCTAAAAAATGCATTTATGAAGCCTGTGTGTATTGTCACAATAAAACGTGCAGTAAAATAGATACTCTCATCTAAGTAACTATTTTACCCCACTTTTCTTTGTATTTCCATTAAAAAAAAATAGAATTCCACCAAGGAGTTTCACATTACTAGAATAATAAGCTGATTGATCGAATCTCCTTGGAAGCGCTTTTCATAATCATAATCATAATCATAATCATTTATTTGCTAATATGGGTAATTACATAAAGTTGTTAAAAAATAATAGAGTACAGTTCAACCATATTACGCCTTGAGGCATGCAAATGTCGAGAATTTGCTGCACAACATTGTTACAATACATGCATGCGCCAGTCATTTAATAATTAATAATAACACAATTTTGGTCACCGCGGCAAACAATAATGATTAACTAGCAAATATTTATGTCACAAAAATAATTAAAGAATAACAATGTCATGTATTAAGTGAGAATGTCAAAATTATATTTATAAATGAATGTCAAAATAATGATAATAGATAATTAATTAAAGCATAAATCTGATGTCACATTAACAAAAAATATTACTGAGAACAATTATTATTATTTTGCTCAATACGTTTGTCTCACTTTAATACTAAAGAGAAAATGAGACATAAGATATAGTTCTAATTTTAACCCCGCTCACGCGACGCTATTTACAAATTCGCGATATTTTTTTAAGGAAAGTCAAAGATTGTTGCGACTTTTTGACTGATTTCGATTTTGAAAATGGCACCACGTGCGCGGTGTTAAAATTAAAACTAAACCTTTCATCTCATTTTCAGGGTTTTTAGGGGTTCAATCATACAGCTTATAAATTCTAGTAATGTGAAACTCCTTGGTGGTATTTTTATATTTTGTTATGGAAATTAAAAAAAAACAAAAGTGGAAGTGGGCCGGCCAAATCTGTCGATGGAGCAGACATCTGTTAGAGTGGAGACCGCGTATGAGTAAACGTAGTGTGGGACACCCTGCGGCACGATAGATCGATGATTTGAAGAAGGTGGCTGGCAGCGGATGGATGGGGACTGCTCAAGACCGGGATGGTTTGCGCTCTTTCTTTCTGCCGGATATGATGATAATGATGATTAATCATGTATAGAAAATGAGAGAGCGCCTTGACTTCCATAATACAAGTCTAAATTAGTTTGGAAGGCAAGAGTTCCTACCCTTGTACATTTTTTTAATAAGCAATTTTGTTTTTTTTTAAATTATTTTATTTTTTATCGGCCGGTTCTTTGCGTCCCGCAGTCAGCGGATTCCCTGCATAAGTTAAAACAATTGTTTTTATATTTCCAAGTACTAACTTCTACATAATTATAATAAGATTACTAATAGTCTTATCTAATAATTAATTAGCCATGAAAATAATAAACAATTAACATTTATTTTGGACTTCTTAATTCCCTGTGCCTTTCATAAAGATATGAATGTATAGTTTATTTGGTTTAAAGATATTAATGTATAGTTTATTATGGAAAGTCTTTGGTGAAAGGAGCCAAAATCTCTCGATTATTCCATCGATCCGTTCGAGAGAGTGTCTTCCGACCTCAGATCCGTACTCAAGTCAACCGCAGCAAAGACAATCCCCACCAGGTCTCAGATGATTGCGATCTTTAACCTTTTGAACGCCACTGTCACGTATACGTGACAAAAAGTACGGTGAATTTGTGGCTTGGTGTTGGGGGCACGCCGATGCGTTTATGCTCTGGCGTTCAAACGGTTAAAGTTTAAGCAGCATCACTTTGCACCACATGCCCTGGTACCTGTTCATGTTATAACCTATCGTATATTGCTTCGGTGAAACGAGTTGCTGTAGCTAAATACTAAACCAATCATAATATTGAACAGTTATAAAACTATTTTGCTCACGCTCAAAAAAAGATGGAAATTCTTACGACAGCCCACGGCGAAACGAGATAACAGAGCAAAATAAATCAATTATTAGTTCATCCACGTACGTCCCTCCCTATATTAATGTAAGGAACATAAAAGAGAGCTCATTAACGGTATCCGAGGAGGTTTATCAAAGATTATTAGATTTATGTACTTAATACACGCAAAGGTCAGTTGGCTTAACGAACATGTGACGGCACGGCTCAGCTTACGACTAATGATCACGCGATGTCTGTGTGGGGGAGGGCAGGACTATTAGTCGTGTAGGTTCTTTTAATTCTGCCAGGATTGCGGAATTTGTTTGAAAGAGTCACCGCGGCTCTGGAATGCAAAGGGCTTTAGAAGGAACTCGGATGGGTTTTAGTGAGTAAGAGTCTGACACGCCCTTCCGCTCCACCCAGAGCGGAAGAAGTCATTTGATGATTTAACATCCTAAAAAAAAATCTTTTAATTAGGAAGATATTGCGTCTTATAAACATGGTTGGTCGCTATTGAAATCTATACCTTTAATATAAATATTAAATTTAATATGCGCTTACGAAGTCGCGGGCAACAGCTAGTTATTTATACAGAAATAAGTAGAACTTTAGGGATGTGCCTTTGACGTAGGATATTTATATAGATACTCTATTTCGCACCTTGTAATTTTCTTGCTTTATCTGGATTCAGTGCAGCATGTTTTCTTCTATAGCGACTATTGCGACCCAGCACTGGGCACGCCACTATTGCGGCGGTAAGGCCCCTCTTTGAGGAGTGGCTGGAGAGGCACCACGACGTCCTTACCTTCCGCCTGACGCAGGTACTCACCGGACACGGCTGTTTCGGGAGGTACCTGTTTCGGATTAAGCGGGAGGACACGCCCGGATGTCAGCACTGTGAGGATCGCCCGGAGGACACGGTGGAGCATACGGTGGAGGTCTGCCCTGCTTGGGCTGAGCACCGCTGTGTCCTCGTCGAGGCGATTGGCGGCGGCGACCTCTCGCGTCCGGCCCTGGTTGAATCCATGGTCCGGAGCGAGGAGGCTTGGGAAGCGGTCACCTCCTTCTGCGAAGCAGTAATGCTAGCAAAGGAGGAGGCGGGCCACGCGAGGGAAAGGCAAGACCTTCGCCCCAACCGCCGCAACAGGAGAAGACGCCCCGGGCGTCGGGAGTCGCAGGGCGATCCCCGGCCACCGTAGGCGCGGGCCTGCGGACGGCGAGCGTTGGGTGGCTCGCTGTCCGATCACCGCCAGGCCCGGGTCGATGGCGCGTTGTGTTTCACACGCGCCTCAAAGAGATGTCAGCATTGAAGACGGGGCCCGCTAGGGCCAGAGCCTGCCAGGGTTGCGGAATTTGTTCGAAAGAGTCACCGCGGCCCTGGAACACAAAGGGCTTTAGAAGGAACACGGATGGGTTTTAGTCAGTAAGAGTCTGACACGCCCAAATGACTTCTTCCACTCCACCCAGAGCGGAAGAAGTCATTTGATGATTTCCCATCCTTAAAAAAAAAGCATGTTTTCTTCTATACGTTCACCCCCATTTAAAATGTTAGAAAAGATATTTATTCTGGATTCACTAGTAGTAGTACCTACGGTGATGTCCAGACCCATGTATGTACTTGTCAATACAATTTAAATTATCTCGATCTATTCAGAAACTTTAACGTCAATAAATTATAAATTTAGTCCTAACACCAAGAGGCGGCCTATTTCGTGGTAATTGGTCACGGCCGCCTATGAACATGAAGAGAAAACACATGAAGAGAAGTGGACGTGAAGTGAGCTGTCAATCCATACGAATGAGATGGAATAACAGTTCACTTCATGCTCACTCCACCTTAGTTTACACGGTTAGATGTTGACAGAATAGACCGACTGTTATACCTGCTAGATGTACTTCAGGTGCACTTTTTTATGGATGAGAAACCATCAAATGACTCCTGTTCTGGGCGGAGCGAAAATGAGAGCACTTCAACAGATCACTAAAATCACTGTGTGAGGTTCAGTGCACTTCAGGTGCACTGCATACTCTTTTAAAGAGGTGACTGTTCAAGTTTTATTGCCAACAGTTACGGTATTTCTTAAGCAGTAAACGTCATTCTTCAAATGAGACGGCGAATTGCCTGTCGGAGCCTAGTGTAAAGATTACTTCAAGAAAACGTGCTTCCTCGTCAATAGTCATCGTTTACTGTCAGCCAAACACCTACCTAATTAAAAAGATAAATAACATCATATGTATTTGTTATACACACTGACTTTAAACCACCTCAATATAAACATATCCACATAGCACCTAAACCCCGCCGCAAATAATCACGAAACATTTTTTTTACCAGCAAAGGAGAAAAATAAAAATAAACATGACATTTTGAGTTGACAAGGGTAGAAAACTTTGGACATCTGCTTCACCTGAGGCGGATCTCGGTTAAGCTATGAGCGATCGATTCCGGGAAATGAGAGTGGTATATTCAAAGATATATATGAAAGTGTAAATGTAATTTTTATTAGAACCAAACCAACCTATTGTTATTGGAAAAAAAAATAGAGGTATCGTTTGTTTTAAACGTTATTGATAATTTTGTACCGATATCGAAATCCAGACCAAATTATAGTTCATGAAATAATTATAATAATTTTTGCAATATGTAATTTATAATACGATTATGACCCTCTGTACGTGTTGGTACTTGCTGTAAGTGCAGAGAGTAATTGAAGCTAAATAAATAATCTATAAAAATTTACAAGGCTATCGAAATGTCATGTTGTCACAATTCAATCACTAATATTTTGGACTTTTGACGATCATTATGGCTGATGGAATGTCAATTGGACTATGCTCTTCACTACAATCAATTTTCATTATTATTTAAAGAGGCACATAATTAGTTAGATATCTAAATAAAAACGAAACACCATACCACTTAAATGTGATAAGTTGATATTCTATTCTGTACCGTTTAAAAAATGGTATCATTAATCTGTCTACGTTAAAACATGGCCAGGATAATGATAATCTTATCCACTTTTCGTTCATCCACCGTTCGTATCTTTATTAAAATGAAAAAGCGTAAATTATGACAAGGTAAGCCGTGGCGTCCTTCGTTACCATAGACCAAAGAACGCCAGTGCTGCGTCAGCAGCGACAAAAGATGCCGACAAGTTTGGCTATTATAGCCATAATGAGAATAGGCAGAATATTCATGTTATTTTTCATTTACTTAATGTTGTAATATCACGGTTTAATTCATCAGCAACGAAGGAACGTATAAAACTTTAAAGTTAGAAAGAGAAGTCTGACATAGACTTTGTCGTCATGTAGTAAACAAAAACATTTTCCTAGAAAAAAAAACACAATTATCGTTTGTTTTTCGATCAATTATGATTATTATTGTCAAACTGAGTGATCTCAGTCGCAATTTGTCAAAATTTCCATACATTTTAGACAGATTGCGACTGACATCAGCATACGAATATTACTTAGGAATTTGTAAAATTGGCCCTATTGTCAGATAACAAAATTTATTTTTTTTGCACTAATTTTGGCTGTGAGCCATAGTCATGAACTGTTAATTTCTATGAGTAAACGGTGACACTCACTGAAATGCTTCGTTAATATGGAAATGTTTGACAATGCCGTCTGACCGCGGAGCCACTCATTGCTCTGTGTTCACCACCAATTTACAAGTAACCGTATATTGGGTTTAAACGCAATCTTTTTTCTTTGTTTACGGCAGATTTTGTGCAAAATATAGCCGCCCTGACCAAGGGTAGCAAAATATTGTAGTTATTATCTCCGGGACTATGGGGACCGTTGATTTTGTATTCAATGGGATTAGGATAAGCTGGTGCGGGTTTGGTGAACTGAAAAAGTAAATGCTCATATAAAATATATGATCTGACAAAAATACATACCATGCATCTATAGGACCCCAAGATCGATTGTCTACCATGACGCCCAAAATCAAATAACAAAAATATTTATTATGAATAATATTTAAAAAAAAACATCAATATGATTTTAAAGACTTGATTTGAAGCGTTAGAACAAAATGATAGTTTAGCGTGCTTGTGTGTGTTTTCGGTCGTGCTTTATTGTGCTGCCCAATAAGAGTATCTTATTAAGTGTGGATTTTTCTTCTTTACCGCATTATTACAATGCGTTTGTAGGCCTCCCGTAAGGTGAACCGATGACCTGGTGAAAACCGCGGGAATCCGTTGGACAGCGTCACTTGGGGGAAGCTTATGTTTACTTATATATGTTATTATTTGCTATATGTTTTTGTTTTTTTTTTTATCACTACGCCAATTTTTTACAATTATATATATATATTGTTTACTACACATCATCATTTATCTATTTACTTGTATATTTTACACCTCTAAAAACTGATTCACATCCAAGTCAAACCGAGTCAAGTCACTTCAACGTTAGGTTCAGTTGAAAACCAGCGTCAGGCAGCTCCTAGTTGTTTGGCATTTTGCTGAACTGGACCTATTTGGTGCAGCCGCGGGGCACACAATATACTATAAAATTAAGTTTTCTATTTGTACCTATATTGTATCTGTGTGTCAAATAAACTAGTTTTCTTTCTTCTTTCTTTCTTTCTTCTTTTGTTCAGCGGTGAACGTCTTTCTGCTAAAATTATAATAATGGTGATACCGCAGAATGATTGATACGAAAGAACTTAAATTTGATACTCGAGTGCGGAAATATTTAATCGTACGGTCGTCTTTAAAGGAACATTAGTGTCATTACCTTATAATAAGTTTTTCAGTCCAAATATATAAATAATTCCACACACGCTCCACTCGTCACCGTACCCTTACCCCAATTCTTTGCCAGCTCTCAGTCCGTCCGAATCGAATCGAACCCGTCCGATAACAACCACTTTGATCATGATTCCTATTGGACACATAAACTATACAGGGTGTCCCATAGAAATATCCTTTCCTCTTCCTCCGACCCAGTATAAATTCAGGGATTAAATTCAGAATATACGAAGTGGGACCTCGTAAAACATGATTTTATGCGATTTCTGTAAATGGGCGACGATTTTTATTAGAATTGGACTGTATTGGAGATTTCTAGATATTTCGAGGAGAGGTTCGGATTTATTTTTATGCTTATTACGACAAATGGAAAAAGTAGTTTAGAATTGAAGCACACACACTATCTTCTGTTCTCTTAGAACAGAATTTAGTATTTTACGTATTTTTTTTTGTTGTATATTTTTCTCTTAAGTAGTGTTACATAGAAAATAATAATAGTACAATATACACAAGAAATTTTATTAATATTTTCATGAATTTCAAAACTTACGGAAGGGACTGGACCCCACGACACAGGGAACATAAACAACAACATACCACAACAACAACAACACACAACAACATAACAACAACAACCCAACAACAAAAAACAACATATCTCTAGACTGGGGGCTAGAGATATATTGTTTTCCTTTAGTGTCTAAATCTATTGACGTATAATATGTATATGTATTGTACTAATGTTTGAATGAATAAAAATTATAATTATTATTAATTTGATATTAAAGTAGGGATGTCTCTCTTGTCAATATAACTGTGCTGAATTGAAGGTTAACCAAATCTTATCCTAATAAGATCCATATATGTAAATTTTATATGGAATACAAAAAAGAGTCTTGTATCGCGCAGGCGAAATTAAGCAAATACAATATTAAACGGTGTTATGGCAAAAAAACACAGATTTTGTTAAAAATACACATGCGATCATCAACGACTTTTAGGTAATAAATTTATAGATAGGCATATTGATCAACCTCAAGAAGATCGTATGTCACGTGGGGTGTCGTTAGTGTAAAGTCGCTTGTCGTTTGCCCTGCCCGGAGTTTTCATTTGATAGAATAGAATAGAATAGAATAGAATAGAATAGAATAGAATAGAATAGAATAGAATAGAATAGAATAGAATAGAATATTTATTTGCGTAAAACATGGTATACAAGGGTGTTATATACAAATTGAGGCACAAGCATGTTTAGCTAGGATAAAACATAGCATGCAAAATTTAAAAAAAAACAAGCTAAGCAACAACAACCTTTTTTTTTTTTTTTAAAAAAAAAAACATCAACATTTCTCATCTATAAATTCTTTTAAACTATAAAAACTACACTCGATTAACCACTTATGAAATTTTATTGTAAATAATTTTGTGTTTAAAGCTTTGAAATGCCTTGGTATTTTATTATAAATGCTCACACACATTGCCAAGCAGTTACTATTGTATTTAGACAGTCTAGGCAAATCATTTAACACTAGTTTATATGGATCTCGTCGATTCCGAGGATTTACATCATTTGCAGTCTTAAATAGATGCTTATTTTTCATAACAAAAACACATATTTCGTAAATGTAAAGCGACGGTAACGGTAACAAACCAAGTTTTTTAAATATTGGTCGACATGAGTCGTCGGGCTTAAGTCCACAAATTGCTCTCATGCACTTTTTTTGAGCGATGAATGCTCTTTGGAAGTCAGTGCTGTTACCCCACATTATTAGTCCATAACGTAACAACGATTCGACGTATGCGTGGTATGACATTGCAGCAGTTTTTATATTAGTTATATTTTTTACTTTTTTTAATGCATAAACAAATTTATTAATTTTAGTGCTAACATTGTCTATGTGCTCTTTCCAGTTTATGTCTTTATCTATTATTACACCTAAAAATCTGGTACGCGTTACTTCATTGATTTTATTAATATTGAGTTTAATGTCATTTTTGGAATTATTTGATCGATTAAATTGGATGTAAACGGATTTATCTAAATTTATCATCAAATGGTTAATGTCAAGCCAATGCAATAATTTGTCAATTGTATTATTAATGTCAAGTTCATGTTCTGAAATGGTATTTAGTTTTTTATTAGATGTCACTATAATAGAAATATCGTCAGCAAATAATACGCATTTATGGTTAGTTATTTTTATGATGTCATTTATATAAATGAGGAATAATATTGGGCCTAGCACACTTCCCTGTGGAACGCCATATTTATTATGTTTATATTCCGATGAATAGGATATTATTACATTATTTTCATTTTTTTTATTGATAATAACACATTGTTTTCTATTGCTTAAATAGGACGACAGCCACTGAAGTGCCGGTCCTCTAATACCAACAGATTCCAATTTTTGTAGCAATATGTCATGATGTTGATGGCGAAGCTTCGTAAAGAAGGAGGAACTAAGGCAGGACGTCTTTTCACTTAAGTCAAGGAGTGCCGACCTTAACTAAAGTGCGAAAAGGCTAAGAAAGAGACAAAGATGAAGAAGACTACCATAGGAAAGTCAAGTTAAGCGAAGACAGCCTCATTGGTTTTCAATCAGATTTTGATTTGTTAGAGGCCATTAAAAAAAAAACTGGCCATTTGCAACTCGGACTTTCACACGAAGGAGTTAAAAAATACACGTTTCTAGTCCCATACTACACACTCTGTGAAAATTTCAACTGTCTACCTATTACGGTTCTTGAGATACAGTCCGCTGACAGACTGATGGACGGACTGATGGACGGACGGACGGACAGTGGAGGCTTAGTAATAGGGTTCCGTTGGTTACCTTACGGTTACCTTTTGGGTACGGAACCCTAAAAAAATACTGCTTCCGACATCCCTATCTTTTAAACACTCCGCGTCTCTACTAGCACATTATTACTATGTATAAGCGGTTTCAAACGGTCTCACAGCTCGTGTATTGTCACCATTAAAACCTCATTCGCTGCATAAAGGACGGAACTGTGTGCATAACCTACATTCGAATAACTGAGGGTTGGTTTGGTACGCATTTAACTAGACTCGACTAGACTCGTGTGTACGCTTGAGAATCTTTTTACGGTTTTAAATAATAATGTGCAGTTGAGAGGACGAGTGAGATGTTTTCAAATAGTTTAGTTAGTCCTCCTTCTCTCATCCTAAATGCAGTGCCAAGGTGGAGCATACGGTGGAAGTCTGCCCTGCTTGGGTGGAGCATCACCGTATCCTCGTCGAGGCGATCGGCGCCAGCAACCTCTCGTGTCCGGCCCTGGTTAAATCCATGGTCCGAAGCGAGGAGGCTTGGGAAGCGAACACCTCCTTCTGCGAAGCAGTAATGCTAGCGAAGGAGGAGGCGGGCCGCGCGAGGGAGAGACAAGGCCTTCGCTCCAACCGCCGCTACAGAAGAAGACGCCCCGGGCGTCGGGAGTCGCAGGGCGATCCACGGGCACCGCAGGCGCAGGCCTGCATACGGCGAGCGTTGGGTCGATGCATTGTGTTCCACTCGCGCCTCAAAGAGATGTCAGCATAGGAGACGAGGCCCGCTAGGGCCAGAGCCTTCCAGGGTTGCGGAATTATTTATTGAAAAGAGTCACCGCGGTCCTGCCCGCAGCGGTTGCGGGCCCGCAGCTTCTGCAGAATGCAGCAATATAATGTAAAAAATTAAAGCAAATTTTACGGCCGCGGCGTGCTTGATTGTTTGCAGTTCCCGCTGCACCGGCGGGCAACTAGCAGACTCGCGCGGGTAGTGGTCACCCGCAGCATCGGTGGATTGCGCCCGCGCGCTCTGCGATCCTGCGTAATCGCACAGAACTCCGATCTTGTGAGTTTTGGAAATAAAACGGCTTGTCCTCCACCGCGGCAAGAGCGGGTGAAAACCGCCTTGTGAGCTCTTAGCCTCAATTGGCGCGGAAAGATGGGTTCGAATTTTGAGATTCAATTGCTGGCAGGACATACCTGCTTTCATACAAGAAATTCTAGAAAAGGTGACATTCTATCACCGATAATCTATGTCATAACATTCAAAATAATTTATTATTCTACTTGTGAAAATCATTTTAGCCGATAAAATGCCACTTTGCTCAAAGATCTCCTGCTTATTATGACGAGCTAATGATACTGCAATGCGACTTGCTTTGCTCCGTATCCCTCCCACACCGGTATCACGATAGTTTTAAGACATTCTTATAGGGCTCCAGACCTCTAATACTCGTAAAACTCAATTAGACTTATTATCTAAGTTCCGTATTTGAGCCCCAACTCAATATTGAATAAGTACAACGGAAACTTAAAACCTTAAATAGCCCAAATAGTTAATATTCGACATTTTCAAATAAAGATTCAAATATCGGATACAACCAATATGAGCGTCTACTCCGACCGATATGAGTGTCCAAACGGATTTAAATAATGCCATACCAGTCTGGCAAGGCCTTCGATTCGTACAGTATTGAATTTACATTCTGCCAGTTTCGCTGGCAAAATGCCAGTTTTGCCCTGATGAGTTATGGCACTCATATTTGTCTTTTCCGAATACTTTTTTTCAGGACGTAGCCAAGGTTAGGTCTTGGTTTGTTTTCGTTGAACGGATATTAGTCAGTCGTCTAGATAAAGCAAGAGATTATGGAGTATGCCATTGATTTTGTCTTTAATGTTGTAGTGTGACCATGGTATTGTTCAAGAATTTTGTACGTGATTTCTACAAGAATATTTGGAAACCAAAGAGTTAATAGAGGCAAAATCTGGAACAGCAATGATAAGGGAATCTTTAGATAGCTGTTTTTTGGGTAAGTACTATTATTAGTAGTACTTTTCATTAATACACATAAATTTCATTTGACATGCCATATCTAATTCTACTATATTTATTTAATGTGTGATTTTAAATTGTGTTAAGTATGTGCTAATTATGGGCTATGCCTGAAATAAATTATTTTTTATTTATTAACCTTTTGAACGCCATTGTCACGTATAGGGTAAAAGCCGGATAGTTGCCACACTTTTTATAAAAATATATAATTATTATATGTTTAGTTAGTTGTCACTTTATTCATAAAACGGGTAGGTACTTTGGTTTATTATTTTCAAATTTGTGAAAGTAAAGAACATTATTTTTGAAATTTCCAGAATATTGGCGATTTTTGTCGTCGGTTTTGGTTTGGCGTCGGGGGCACGCCGATGCGTTTATGCTCTGGCGTTCAAAAGGTTAATTAAATTTGATTGGTATCAAAACGAATGGTAAGTAGTCATCGTTACCTTGGGCATATGCTGTACCTACCAGAAGCATGACAGGCGCATTGTCATTGCAGAAATTGCAGATACAAAGCTGAAATGATTCTTGTACCTCCTTGTCTCCGGAACATAGCAACGCTGTTTGGCGGTTAAAACTAACTTCCCGGAAGAAACTTAATCAGAGAGCTCTATTATTACCAAATTAACGGTGTCTATTTACAATCTACAAAGAATTTATTATAAAGTATAAACACTTCGGAATACAGCTTAATCTGGGTACTGCCCGGTGTTACGGAGCGTAATGTAACATTCGCAGCGAGCATGTTATGTTATGCCGCGTGTACTAAAATCCACGTCCACATTTTTTTCCACGTTTCCACTCACTGACTGCACGAATGCTCGCTTTGTAACATGTTACATTACGCCCCGTTACACCGGTCCATACCCACATTAAGAGTAGACACCATTGCCGCTCCAATCTTGATTTAATAAACGATAGTACATATGTAACTATCTATCTACGCACATAATCTTAACCGAAAACTTATCTCCGAAAGGCTACGAGACATTTCAAAAGCATTTTCAGTAAATATCCCTTTTACCAAAATTCCTTACGATATCCTTAAAGTAAAGGTCAAGTTAATGTACCATTTGAAGTTATAATGTACCTCTAGTTATTACGGGTACCGGATTTCCGCAGGCGAACCCGGG
Source organism: Mamestra brassicae (assembly GCA_905163435.1). Taxonomy (NCBI): domain Eukaryota; kingdom Metazoa; phylum Arthropoda; class Insecta; order Lepidoptera; family Noctuidae; genus Mamestra; species Mamestra brassicae. The sequence continues at coordinate 17,070,647 of LR990997.1, read as the reverse complement.
TTTATTATAATTTCTTTTGATGTTTTTTCTAGTTCCGGGGTTCATTTTTATTATGAAGGGGTTTTCATTCGGATTTTCAGGGTGGAACCACCTATTTATTTTTTATTACTATGTGTATTTTATTTGAGTAAATCGATTTTACTCAAATAAAATACACATAGTAATAAAAAAATTGAATTTATTTGAATATCGAAATCCATTGAGGTCAAAGTGCCTGAAAAATAAACACATGTGCATTTAAACTTCATTCATTAAAATTATTAGATACTATTGACCTTACGGGTGTGCCTTAAAATAATTAAATAACCCTTTGCTACTTACTTTTCTCTTTATTTTTAATAAGGGGCTTTTACACAATTGTGAATGGCCAGTTCCATCGTACCTAACACAATAGCTTTGCTTCTTTATTTATTCCTTGTTGAACTTCGGAAACAAAAAAACTCAACCGACTGCCAACTAAAAACACTACAACGTATAAAATAACTTCAATTTCAGAAGTCGGTGTTTTTGATTGTGTCTTCGTATTTTAACACATTTTTAGTCACTTTTTAGTGGTACCGCACACCTAACAACACCACTGAACAGTCACAGGAAAGTAAAAAACGCAATTTCCAAAAATAAACTACATAACCGATTTTGATGAAATTTCTATGGGACCAATTGGAAAGTATATCCTTTCAGATAAACAAAAAAAACATTTTCTGAAATCGGTTCATAAATAACAGAGTTATGAGGTAACAAACAAAAAAATATACAACTGAATTGAGAACCTCCTCCTTTTTTGAAGTCGGTTCAAAAGAAATGAGATTACACAAGAACATCAAAAACCATAAAAAAACTAACACAATTTGAATCAACAATAAAACTGTTAGTACGTAAAGCGACTGCAATTATCAGAGTCATATAATTTCATTGGAGCATAAAATTCAAAGTTAATTAAAGTAGTTAGCTAAGGGTGAAACTCAAACACACCCCTTAGCAATCTTAGCGTGCGATCCGTGACCAATTTTTTAATTGAAATAAAGCGTATCGCCACCTGCAAGGCGGCTATTCTGTTGTTTACTCGATATTCTTTTGACGTTGTTTGTTCTGTAAAATGTATCGACCGTTTTGAGAAAAAAAATCCTTGATTAATAAATGTGGGATTCTGTACGTTTAGATGGCTCTTGACACACGGAAAAAGTATGGCCAAGACTTGAATATAGAATTTTTAATCCCGTCTTAGGTGTGTCCGGTGAGCCCCTGACGAAAGCTAGTGTGAAATCTCGTTGACTGTGATCACTCCAAAATTATTTGGTCTATGATTTTGTACAATAAGTTTAAAGTTTCATAATAAATACTACTACAAGAACACGCGTCTCTTAAAAACATCGAAACTACTGAAAAATAAGACCACTTAAGATGAGAAAAAATATAATAGATAAAGTCAACTTAAAAGAGTGATAGTAGATCAGCAGGCAGCATGGTTAGGTGCCATTTAGAAGATCGATAGTAAAACTTGCCACGCAAAAATTAGGGAAGCATGTCACAAAAGAGAGGATGCCTGCCTAAATATTTTGCAGTGTATGCGACAAGGCTGCAAATATAATAATGGTGAACTAAAGATACATAACACGTTTCGATACACAGAACGATGAGAATTTGTTCAGTCAATCATTGCCTGAAGTGAAGCACAATAAAAAAAAAGAATATTACTTAGTGGACAAACTTTTATGTATTTTTTTAAATTTAAATCACACAACCAAAACACTATAAACCTAATTATCAAACATCAACCGATAAATATTATTACCACACATTTAAACTTCTGAAAGCTCCCCTACATTTTCATACTTCATCGCTAATGGTTTTCAGTTAACTAAGCAGCACTTTGCTCGAACTGCAAAGTGCACACAAATTAGCTATCAAACTCGACATACCCAAAGAACCTTTGACCTTTGCTGGCGACAGCTAAAATTCAATATCGAACAATTATTATCGAACGGAAAATCGCTTTGGTAATAGTCCCCCTGTTTGAAACATTAATAGGGTTGTGCCAACTTCACTTTTAGATTTCTTATCTAAATTACCTTGGGAGTTTCGTGACACTACTTCCAAGGGAAAACGTTTAAGGAAATGGATTTGGAACCTTGAAGATTTTTGTTTTGTTTAATTATAAGAACAATAATAATAATCTTTATTAATTCAAACATTAGTACAATACACATCATACATCAATAGATTTAGACACTAAAGAAAAACAATATATCTCTGGCCCCCATACTATTCCCTGTGTCGTGGGGTCCAGTCAATTCCATAAGTTTTGAAATTAATGAAAATAGTGCATTTATTGTGTATATTGTAGTATTATTATTTTCTATGTAACACTACTTTAGAGAAAAGTACACAATTAAAAAAAAAAATACTAAATTAAATTGTTAGCTTGAAATTCAAGGAGCGAAAGTGACGCCACGTGGTTTACTGTACTGACATGTTTAATTGAAATCCTGAGACGGAGAGTTGGAATGCCTCCCATAAGGTAGACCGAGGATCTGATGAAGACAGCGGGATTCCACAGGACCGAGCGATGTGGCAAAACTTGGGGGAGGCGAGAAGTGGACGTCTTTCGGATAAAATAATGATGATTATAACTACTCCTTCTAAAATATTTGGATATTTATTAAACAGTCGCTTCAAAAGTTAAACGGATTTGTGTGTAAAATAGGACAGTTATCCCGAAAGTATGATCCCGTGCAATAATTTTCGATTATCACGTGAGTGAAACCTCAAGCAAAATTATTGTGAAATCAAAATTATGGTCACCGTGAATTTATTTGGTCTTTGGTATTGCTTTAGCAATACATATTTATAATTATAATTCGCTGGGGAGTTTTTTGAGCCACATCTTCCCACCTAAAACATCAGGAAGTGGCGACGGGTGCACGTTATGTGGACGTCTTAATATCAAACGTTCAAAAAGTGCTGCAATAAACTACTTCAAGCATAATAAGCATGAAGGTTGCTGTCAATAAATCCAAAGCATTCTTATAATAATATATTATTAATCCGACTACGTGTTTCCCAGAACAATACGATCATTACCGAACTATCCCTAACTAGTCTAAGTGTACCGCTACGCAGTTCGTTACCTAGGTTAATTGTATCAGAAAATGGCTGCCCGTGACGTCAGTATACTCTACAGATTAAAAATATTTTATTAATTTTGTTAGCCGCTGGGTTTATTAAAGAAAATTACTTTCTTCACTCCAACATTTTGTTTCATTCTATTCTTCTTGATTTTTTATCGTTATCGTTAAATTTTCCAATCCAGTCTAGTCAATATACTAACTTATTTATTTATTAAAACTGTATGCTTTAATTTTGTTAGTAGCAGCCCGAAGACTCGGCTAGTGGCCGGTTTATTAAAATATCAATATGTTTGTTGGCAGAAATAGCATCTCACTGGCTTCATTATAGCATTATACTACTACTACACTACTAGACAAGAGTCAAGAGCAAACCCATATTAAATAAATAAATAAAAAAAAATTATAGCTGTTAAGAGAAATTATGGACGAGGTAAACATTTTGTTTCTTATAATAAAAGTCCAGAATGCATTTACAGCAGACCTGAACCAGTTTAAAATCATGCAGATCAAAACTCACTCCTTCTCTCCTCGAAAGCAGCTCTTTTCCATTCACCAAGACCAATCAAAACCCCTGTACTTGCTATTCACATCAATCCTCTCCCTGTACCTAGGTCATTACGTCACAGCCCTACATATACGTCATTGTAGTTCGTTACCCACACAAATTGAATCAGAAACGGTCCGTCCCGCAACTGGTGCACCGTCAACCTTTGAGTTGATAATTATTTGATGCATGTACCTACTAAGTACCTCTAAGTAGAATGCAGTGGTGGCTGACTGATCGATGCCAGGTATATGTATATTGATTATTTTCCTTCCTTTCATCAGCAAACAAGTCCTTTTACTTTCAACACAACCATTTGTCACTCCTCTCCCCGCAGGTCATTACGTCACAGCCCTACGTACGTCATTATAGTTCATTACCCGCACAAATTAAATCAGAAACGGTCCGTACCACAAGTGGTGCACCGGCAACTTTTGAGTTGATAATTATTTGATGCAGGCTGAGCGATGCCAGGTATATGTTGATTCTTTGCCTTTCCTTCATCAGCAAAGAAGTCCTCTTACTTTCAACATAACCATTCGTCACTCCTCTCCCCGCAGGTCATTATGTCAGCTAGGAAACACCGGCCTCATTTAGCTTAAAATTACCAAAAAAGATTGACGTGTAAAAGTGTTTATTTAACCTACTTGCAAAATAAATATAATTTATCATTTATAGCCCTACGTACGTCATTATAATTTGTTACCCGCCCAAATTGTATCAGAAACGGTCCGTACCGCAAATGTTGCACCGTCAACCTTTGAGTTGATAATAATTTGATGCAGGCTGAGTGATGCCAGGTATATGTTGATTCTTCATCAGCAAACCAGGCCTTTTACTCCCTAACACATCCATCCGTCACATCTCCCCGTACCTAGGTCATTACGTCACAGCCCTACGTATGTCATTATAGCTCGTTACCCGCACTAATTGAATCAGAAACGGTCCGTACCGCAAGTAGTGCGCCGTCAACCTTTGAGTTTGATCATTATTTGATGCATGTAGGTAGAGTGTAGTGGTGGCAGGCTGAGAGGTGCCAGGTATATATTGATTGAGGTGTATATGGGTGAATTTTCTGTCGTAGGTTTTGCTGCTTTATGTGAGGGATATAATGAGCCCTCCGTAACTAGGCATGTCTGGCTGATAGCAATGGAAAGATAAAAATAAACAATGTTTATTTGGGAGTCGCGCAGCGCAGGTGTATCATAACAATAATCAAACGATTAAACACTATCAATCACACTATCACACTAATATTATAAAGGCGAAAGTTTGTGAGTGTGTGTATGTTTGTTACTTCTTCACGCGCAAACGGCTGAACCGATTTAGATGAAATTTGGTATAGAGATTGTTTGAGTCCCGGAAAAGGACATAGGATAGTTTTATCCCGGGAGCATCTTCCCTTGGGATAATTTTCGATATTCACGCGGGCGGAGCCGCGGGAGGCAGCTAATATAAAATAAAATAATATTAATTAGTGTGCCCCCAACACAAATTAGCGGCAGCAACCCCGTGGTTTTAGTCGAAGGAGTCCAACATACCCCTCCCTTCCCTTCAGATAGAGGGCAACCCTCATGGTCATAAGGCTATGAGGGTAGAAACCTTCTTAGCTATCCAAACCAAAAAATATATAAGAGGATATCTACATTGTTTCTTTTTATGAAAAAATATTGAGGAATTAATCACTAGTTCTCTCTCTCGCTTAGTTCTTTTTTTATTCAATTCGTTGTTGTAGACAGTAGTAACTTTTCCAAGACTTGTCAACATTTATTGTCTGTTTTTCCCTCCATATGAAGCTATTGAATGAAGCTAGCTATAGAATAGACACATAAGAGAAGTTCGAAACGGCAAAAAGCACAAGATAACATTGGCACCACGGATTACTATCTTATGAAAACTATTTGAAGACTTGTGGGCCTGTTTGCCAACCTGCAAAGGCTTTATAAGTACCTATAGTAATATAAAATAAAACTGGACAATGATGTAGCCCCTTTTATGCGTGACGGGAAAGCCGCCTAAGGGATTATCTCAAGTGTATCACAATCGTTTGACGTGGTGGTCGATTAGGAAGCCGTGTTTTAAACGTATTGACATTTTTTTTGTTTTTAAGGATGGGAAATCATCAAATGACTTCTTCCGCTCTGGGTGAAGCGGACGGGCGTGTCAGACTCTTACTGACTAAAACCCATCCATGTTCCTTCTAAAGCCCTTTGCGTTCCAGGGCCGCGGTGACTCTTTCGAACAAATTCCGCAACCCTGGCAGGCATGTTGTCTTCTAACACTACAATTTTCAGTCGAAATGTTGGTAAGAAAATTCAAGTAAAAGTTTTTAAGATGCTTAACATTTTCTATTCTTGACTCCAGTCCAGAAATAAAAAAAAACCCTGTAGTTTTAACCAAATTAGCTACTAACAGTAGCTAAAACGTAATGTTTGCCTTTCAAACTTGACGTTTCAGCTACTGTTGGTAGCTAATTTGACAGTTGCTTAAAGGTAGATACGTTATTGAAACCGGCCGTCACTGGTTGATTGATGTTGACAAACCACTTACAATTACTGTTGATAAAACAATAAATCTGTATATTGGCCCTTTATCTTGTTTCTTCCCCAAAAGGATAATATAAAATTATCATCTGTTCCCTTCATTATGTGCAATTTTGCGAACAAAAGTATATTGAAAAGCTGATATTTTTCGTATGATTTGAATTTTGTATAAATTGTGTCTTTGATTGATACCTAAGGCTATAAAACTGTGAATGATGATAAAAAAAACACGTTGTATAGCCTTCTCTATGGTGTCGGACGTGAAAGAATAGCACCATCCCATCTCTTCCCGTGGGTGTCGTAAGAAGCGACTAAGGGACTCACCAGAGAATGGACAGCAGTATTCTCTGTGCATTGCAACAGCTACACTGCGATCGCCAACCCGCCTGTCAAGAGTGGCAATTATGGCAACGACCCTTTGGGGGAGGTCTGAAGACTTCTTTCGGGTGATATGATAGTCTTCTGTAAATTTATTTTTAGGATTGGTTACTAGAAAAGAAAATCAAAAAGTTAAAAGTCAAAACGTTTATTTCAATTAGGCCATTAAACGGCACTTTGAACGACATTATTTACAGTTCAGTAAAATAATAGTATTAAATTAATGAAGTGACTCTACTGTCCATTCGAAAAGGTAGATTCTTATGGAGAAGAACGGACAAGAAACTCCATAGTTACTCTTTTCAAATAATGGTTTTACAAAATTTGTCATACAAAAAATAATTTAATATTATGTGAGGATAATGCATCCAGAGTATGCTACTTATAGGAACAAGGTATTACCAACAGAGGTAAATTTATTCATTTTCTAAATTAATTTAGGTAAATGGTACTACGTTACATACAGTAAGTAAACTAGTGAATCACCCCAGTTCGTTAGCTGCAAAAAATGCCACTCTTTGCCTTCCTTTTTGTTGCATGTTTAAGTCGTTTAGTAGTTCATTAAGTTTGTTTGTGGTTGAATTAGAATGCTCTTTAAGATCCAGTGGTCTGCCGGCTTTGATGTTTGCGAGGTTAATTATCTTAATGGGGTAAATTATAAGGGTTGGTTAGTTTTGATTAAATAATTAAACATGAAACTTAATTTTAGTTTGACGTTGTGGATTTTTGTAGAAGCTTCTAGATAAAATAGCAATATGTCAGCGATTCTCGAAAAGTTTTATAATCGTTTTTTGTTCAATAAATACACAAAAAATCTAGACTCTAAGATTAGCAACGAATTGCCAATCTCCGTATCGAGAACTGATGCATTGCTAAAATAAGATTTCATCGTTGGTCGATTGGTCTTAAGCGGTACTTCTAAGCACGCGACCCTTGTTTAAGTTCCCAGGTCGGGCAAAGTGTAATTGGGTTTCCATCTGGAATATATCGGTGTTTGGATTTGTACCAGAGGGTTTCTAAAACTAAACTTTATTTTTCATAATTTTTTGACAGATTGCGAATTAGATCCGAATGCGAACGTTGCTTGAAAATTAGTAGAATTTGCACTCTGGTTGATAATAATAGTATCAGTCCCTGAAACATGTGCATCAATGAGTAAATATGAGTGAACAATATAAATACTCCTTTCTTTCCCTTCTTAGAAAAACAAGCATGATGTGATGTGTTGAAATTCACAAAAGCACGCTTAAGTTCCGTTTTCAGAATGAAATTATCATGTATTTAATATGCATTTTTAAATATTAAGTAAAAAGCTAATTTTTTTTTTTTAGAGGTAGCAATGTGAATAACCACAAATTGTGCATGAGGTTTTAACCTTTAATTAATTGTTCCACTTGTAAATGAAGATATAATGTAACTGTGATGTGATGTGTAAGCAATTGTTGGTTAACCAAATAAATTAGTATATTATTTGGTATGTTGTATGTATGTTTGTTTATATTATGATGTGTTATTGGCTGAAACAGGACTAGGCGGGTCACACCGGCCGCATGCACAGTGACCGCTGGGCAAAAGTCTGCACGCAATGGGTGTCAGAGAATGGAGGCGTCACCGAGGCCGGCCCAGAAAGCGGTGGCGAGATGATCTGGATACACACCGCGAAGGCAGGTTCGAGGTGGCGCAAGAAAAGTGTGTCTGCAAGGATATTAGCGAAGCCTTTGCCCGCAGTGGGACACAATAGGCTACTAAAAAAAATGTCTTATTAACATTATTTATCATGTTTGTACACTGATATTGCGCTGTGACATAAGATGGCCCATTGTACACTTGTTTTTTAACCGATTTCCAAAAAAGGAGGAGGTTCTCAATTCGTCGGAACCTTTTCTTTTTTTTCTCGAAGATGGCTAGACCGATTTGGATTATTATTTTTTTTTGTTTGAAAGGGTATACTTCCCAGGTGGTCCCATGATCATCAAGTCAGGATCTGATGATGGGATATTGGAGAAATAGAGATAACTTTTCAAATTTTATAGGCACACTAGAAGCGATTTGGGATTAGTTTTGGAAGAGTATTTTCTCGGAGTGGTTCCATTTCAATTTGGTGAAGATCTGATAAAGAACTTCGGAGTTTGGCAACGGAACTCCTCAATAAATGACAGCAAATGGACTGGGATTGTTGAAATCTCATGTCTGTCTATTGTTTAGTTTGTAACAACATCACGCCGGTACGCTTTGAATGGGGTAAGCACATGTAGGTACACTAAAAAGTGAAAAAAAAACTTTTTACAAAAAAATACAACCGACTTCCAAATAAAAAACACTAAAAAGTATAAAATACCTTTAATTTCGGCAGTCGGTGTCAAAAACGAAAAAACAACCAAAACGTATAATAAATAAATAACTAATAACGACACATCTTTCATCTTCAAACATTCCTCCAAGTCAAGTATGCACTGAAGCTTGATGCTACTTCACTTTCAATAAATTCCAACTTACTCAGAAATATATTTTCTACATAAAAAGGGAACTTTACTTACTGAACTACGTACTCCGAACGGTCACCGATTGATCTTTATAATAGTGACCCGTTGCCATGGTTACCACATATCTAACATTGGCAGACTTTCCATATAAGTTGCATATAAAGCCCATTCAGATTTCACGGATGACCTGTTCAAAGAATTCTACAGTCCAGTTCCAACTTTGAACGATTCCTTTACGGGCAGGTGAACGTTTTGATGGACAAATCTTTGTAGAATGTTATCAAGAATTATTGGATGTTCCCGTTACGTGTCAAAGGTATTTTGGCGGGTCTAAAATTTGTAAAGACGAAGTATTGTGCTCTTTGACAGTCATTTTTCTTCTGATGAATACTTTTTTGTCTAACTTTACTTTTCAATTGAAACCTAATTCAATTTCAATTCAATTTATAAGTAACCTTTTTAGTAACAAATAAGTTATTATTTGTTACTAAAAAAGTTATCTTATATTATGTAGTAATTAAAATAATTTATTTAAACTTTATGTACAATAGTGTCAGTCAACCTTTGGGTTATAAAGACTATACTGTGGTAGGTGTACAAAAAAAAACCTACATCCTAAACAAATTTCTGCATATTATAGGTATGCACAGGGGCAGTACTGTTACACAAAACCTCGGCTGTCCGTCCGTCTGTCTATTAGTAGACTGTATTTAATGAGCTCATGAGCCGTAACAGGTAGGCACTTCAAATTTTCAGAGTGTGTATTGCTATTGGCGGTATAAAATCAAATAATAAAATTAAAGGGGTTCTTCAATTGTTTTTTTCGGTTCGGAATCCTAAATTGGCCGGTGTTTTTATAAATGTGAAGAGAAACTTTCACATTATAATGGACTCAACAGTGACCTTTCCAAATAATTTGACCTAGTAGAAGTCTTATTTATCGCCCACACTTCAAACTATTATATTAAAACTTCCAACTGCCCTATCAAAAGGTCGCTAGCACCTACACTTTTATTATTTTTGTCCTGCAACGTGACGACAGAAAAAAAACAAAATATGTAACACTTCCGGCGACTGCCTCGATTTCCCGTATTACCGTTGTATCAACATCGCTCACTACGAGAATATACGTCGTACACAGAGTGAACAGGCACAGAAGGTCGACTCCGCACAAAGAGTACAAGCGCACTCACGACTGTCATTTGTTTAAAACTGCCGGTCGATTCTGCAAACACGTTGAAGTGAAGGCTTGGGTAAAGTGATCACGAGGTGAGCTGTAAATCCATATAATCAAGATGTTACGTGATCCACGAAGTGAGCTGTCATTTCATCTTGATTATATGGATTGACAGCACACCTCGTGATCACTTCACCCAAGCCTTCACTTCAAAATTTTTACGGAAACGACAAGCAGATTACTGTGTTTTCATTTCAAAATTATAATAACAGAGGAAGGCTGACAGTGGCACCGGTGACAAAAAAGTTGTGAAAAAATCGATTATCATGGTATGGACATGTGATGCATTTCTATTAATCCGGATAAGGTTATGAAGAAAGTTTAGAGTATAAATGTTGATGGCTATAAGAGCAGGAACAAACTAGCTACAGCAACGACGGATGTGTAAACCTACCACAGTGTAGTCTTTGTAACACAAAGGTTGACTGGTAGGGAATGCCTTGACGCATGAAGTCCACCCATGTACCACCATTGTTTATTAAGTTTAAATAAATAAATAAATGTGTGGAAAATAATATGATATCTAGAAAGGTCGTCACTACTGTGATGAACCACTAATAGAGAAGTGTGGAAGCAGAAGACAAAACACATTGCGCTGACCTCAAATACATTGGGAGCACATCAACAAAATGATGACATACTCATCCATATGCGTGTGCTCCTATTTACGCTTGTTTTGCCTTCTGGATTTATCTACACTATGACCCGTATATCCTTTATATAAGCTTTGCTATAATCACATCATCGGATCAGAGTTCCGGCGCGACTCTGATTTATATCCGAACATCCTGCCCCTTCATCGACTCATCCAGTGTTTTATTATTTGTCTTCATAACTCACGGCTTTCGGTGGATGATTTAAGATTTGTTTTCGTTTGTCTCCGAGAGACTAGAAGTATGGTTGTTACTACGTACTAGTTGCTTTTTTTCTTAATCAATTTACCAATCAAGGTAAATTGATTAAGAAAAAAAGCAACTAGATCATAATATCAGATGTGAGTGTGTTTGACCCAGGCTCCTGTAGATTTTTTTTATGCGCTTAACTAAAAAAAATGTTTTGTTTCCGATAAAATTACGTTTGTGTAAAAGTTGTATAACTATTTTTAGTCTCCAATAAAGTATATTCCATTCATCGATGAGTATAATTTATTGATCGAATTGAGTATAATTTATTTTTAAGTACCTCTATGGTTAGTTTACTAGCTGTCTTTGTACAGTTTCTTGTATAATAAAAAAAAGAAGTAAAATGACCATATCTCAATACAATTAAGTCTAGCTTCAAAAATATTTGTTTATTTATGTCTTTAATACCTACATTACTCACAAAAACGTACAGATGGACATAATACCTTAAGCGGACCCGTATATAATATTGTTAGATGCAATATTGAGTTATGGAGGAATATGTATGTGAATGGAGATTAAGATTGGTAGAAGCAATATTGAGTAATAAAGAAATATTTATTTACACACATAAACTATACATGCCTTATAATCTTTACTAATTTCAATAAACTAAATACTAGCTTTTTCTACTATTTCAGTAGATTAAGATAATTTGAAAACATTGTGCTGTGATCAGTTCAATTTACATATTCCTTTCAAACCAAATCGAGCTAATAAAACCTCAGTCTACGATCAACTAATTATAATAAAAATAAACCATTTATTTTCAGGTTACAAAGACCCATACCGAAATTCACACACATGTTATATATTGTTAGAAGACTACCAACTTAAACAACGCACCGCCACCCAAATGACAACATAACAATAACGTAGGACGCGAACCTAAAATCATGAAATTTTACGAACGGAGATACGAATAAAATCGATGTTTGCCGAACGCTGTTTGAATGTTTTCGCGAATGTGAAGCGTGAATGTGCAAGTTTCTGACTTTTGGATGTTATAATTCGACCTCTACTTCTTGGCTGTAGATAAAGGAATCTAAAAAACTCATAAAATTGTGTTTATCAATATCTAGTTTTGTATTTATTTATAGTTAATATATTTAAGCTATAGGGCGATAGAATGATGGGCAGTCAGACAAGCCTTTCATCACTTTCTGGCTATTACACTAAGAAGTGGTGACGGCGGGCGTTTTGGCGAACCATCTTTTTGTTAATTACGACGTTTATAAAGTGCTGAATCTCAACCTAATTTAAATAAATTAATGACTTGGTGAAATCAACTGGATTTGAAACCACTTCAAGCAGAAGCAGAGCCTATCGCTAGACGGGCAGATGAAATAGTGAGTTGGCTAAACAAAGCCAGCAAAACCAGAATACTCCTCCTTTTTTTTAAGGATGGGAAATCATCAAATGATTTCTTCCACTCTGGCTGGAGCGGAAGGGCGTGTCAGACTCTTACTGACTTAAACCCATCCGTGTTCCTTCTAAAGCCCTTTGCGTTCCAGGGTTGCGGTGACTCTTTCGAACAAATTCCACAACCCTGGCAGGCGCTGGCCCTAGCGGGCCCCGTCTTCTATGCTGACATCTCAAAGAGGCGCACGTGAAACACAACGCGCCATCGACCCGGGCAGAATACTCCTTCTTGGAGTAGGGTTTTACCTAAAGAGATCCACGATATTTGTAAAATGTTACTTAATTTTTATTTTCTCAGTAGCATGTCTCTCAGTGGTGTGATACCTCCGTGTATTCCTCTAACGGGGTTGCCAAAGATGTAGGTTTGTTAGGTACGTGTCATATAATAGTGGGCGTGCCTATTGCCACCAACTTGAAAACATTATCACCCAAGATCACGACTCCCTAAAACTTTCACAGACCGAAATCCTTTAACTCAATAATTCCACATAAAATTTTAGGGTGTTACTAAAACGTTTGCTCCATACGAATATAAAAATTTCTTTATGCATCACGTACGGGAATAAGTGATGGTATATTATCCCGGAGAAAGATGTTTGAGGGTTAATACCGGGAGAAGTCCCGGGATTTTGTACGTAAGAAGCCAGTCGGCTAAATATTGAGCATTTATTTGATTTTGTTTTGTTTTCTTAAAGTGGTTTATTGATGTTTCCTTTGTGTTTACGCCTGCATTATTTTTTCTTTGGAAAGTGTTTTGAACTCAAGAAATATTTACCTACTCGATTTACATATTTTATGCCTTTTGAAAGAGAAAAGAAAGAACAGAAGGAAAGAGTAAAATTAAAAAAGAAAATATATATATATATTAAAAACCGATGTCTGACTAACAAAATTAAATGACATTTATTAAGGAATCTGTTAATAAATAAAGCTTGTACACGTCAATGCCCCTCAGAGAAGAAACACCAAAGAAATCTGAGTTCACAGTCTCTTAAAGTTTGGAGTATGAACTTGAAATTGACAAATTAAATTGCCTTTTTTTTATGCATGGGAAATCATCAAATGACTTCTTCCGCTCTGGGTGGAGCGAAAGGGCGTGACAGACTCTTACTGACTAAAACCCATCCGTGTTCCTTCTAAAGCCCTTTGCGTTCCAAGGCCGCGGTGACTCTTTCGAACAAATTCCGCAACAGGACTAAATTGCCTGCGGTGATCTTTTGATGAGATCACACAGATTTTTATGGACCCGTCCGGTAAGCACCGATGAAATTATCATTGATTTCACTCAGATTTTATTATGTCTTTATTCATTGTTTATTTCGACTAAAGAGTCGAAATAAACAATGAATTTTTGAAATTAAGAAGGTAGATGATGAGTAAAATGCATACTAATTACATAATGTTCAGGTGTCGACCAAATAGGCTGTAAACCGACCACAATACGGTTGGAAAATGGCAAACAATTTTACCTTACTACTCTAGGTATAATTCAGTCTAACATTGCTATTCTAGACTACGGTTAATACCCACAGGAATTAGTAATTCTGTAACAGAATACTGGCTTAATAATTCATAAGAGCTGTATCTATGGAGGTATCGTGTTGTACAAGATAAAAAATAACATTGCCTTGTCTAAGGTTCATTGGAAGACCAGCGTCAGAAAGCATTTCTGTCTGGCAACATGACTGTTTTTTTAGGTTTCCATTCGTCCGAATAAAGAAAAGATCCCGTATAAGATAAGTGCGCTCCTTTTTGTATCTTCTTTATTTTATTTTTCAATTGCATTCATTGTTAAGGTGAAGAGCGGAGGCACCTAACACAAGCATTTTCTTTTGGAGCTCAAAAGGTGAGCTCCAGCTTCACGTATGTTAAAGATTTATGCAATTGAAATTACTATTTTTTTTTTTTTTTATAAGATTTGTCATGTATTGATTTATTCAGAATCACATTCATTAACCAGACTGAGCCGGCCATTTGAGCAGCAAGGCATATTTGCGTATAATTAGGTAACTTTCAATTATATGCAGGCACTTGAGTGAGATTCACAAGGAACCATACAGTCCCTTGCACCATCGTAGAATGAGATATCAAGCATCCAGATATTATGTAAAGCCATTATTTATTACAGTAACACATGGTCCTAATGTGCCCAGTATATTAGAAGCCATATGGAATATACTAATAAGGATATAGTATACCTATAGATTATAATAAATCGATCTTGTGTTACGGATTTACGCGTAGATATATTGTCTCCTTAATGAGGAAGCAAGCTCCAGTAGAGTTGTAAGTAGACACGTGTAGAAATCGATTTATCTCTAGGCGAGATTTTGTGAACGTATCACGGTGTACTTAAAGATGAGTAACAATAATAATATCATCAGCCGTCTAGCATTTTTTCAACTTTCTTGGATTTGGTTTGGAACCAGGAAGTCTTATCTATCAAAAGGACACAGAGAACTATGAAGTAAGCTGTCCATCCACCTAGGATTTTAGGATGTACTAAGGATTTATACTCGTAGTTCACTTCAAGTTACAACGGTCGGATTTTTACAGAATAGCACTAAAGTTTTTATTTGAGCTCGTGGCTAAAGAATAACTGCCGGGTCAATCTTCAAGTTTAAGCAATGCTTGCCAAGGTTGGTCTGTGGATGGGTGACCATCTTAACATACCGAGTTTCCTCCGTGCGTCGGAAAGCCCGCTAAGCCGTTGGTCTCAGCTGTCATTTGTAGATCTTTGGCAGTCGTTACGGATTGTCAGAAGCCAGTTAATCCGACTCCAATCTTGCCAAAAAGTACCGTGTTACCCAATTAATGGGTTGTGGAGGTCTGGTAGGCAGCCGCTCCACGTGAAATACTGGTATTTAGCTGAATCCGGTTTGACTGGAAGCCGACCCAAATAAAGTTCGGAAAAGGGATGCAGATGATAACTACAGTTTTTAATTGGCGCGATTGCTTATCTGACCTCCACTCAAGTTACTGGGGTAATATGAGACGGAGTTGTAAAATACACTGATATCATTATGAGACGGAGTTGTAAAAGACACTGATATCATTATGAGACGGAGTTGTAAAAGACACTGATATCATTATGAGACGGAGTTGTAAAAGACACTGATATAATTATGAGACGGAGTTTTAAAATACACTGATATAATTATGAGACGGAGTTGTAAAAGACACTGATATCATTATGAGACGGAGTTGTAAAAGACACTGATATAATTATGAGACGGAGTTGTAAAATACACTGATATCATTATGAGACGGAGTTATAAAAAGCACTGATATCATTACTGGAAATTACTAAACGTGATATCAAGCCTGCTCTGACTGGAGGGTTAAACGAAGCTGCAAAAGACCAACATTTAACTATGACTAAGCGTTTTCCTTGAAAATCTAAAATTGTTCGAGCAGTTTCTAAGGAAACTCGTTTTCGCGATACTTGAGAGGTTTGCCGTTTTGTAATGTGAAGTGTATTGCCAGTAACTAGGCACTCAATCAAACTTCAGTCTGTTACTAAGAAATGAGATTCCTAGCTTATCAATATACATATATGTCACCGGAAAATAGCAAACTCCGTAAGATTATAAAATAACTTGAGAGTTGTAAACTCTCGAAAAATTGTCAACTGAACATTTGGAATACTATTTTACGCATCAAAATTTGATAGTCTATAACCTCGCGGAGTCATTCCGAGAAATTGTGGACTGACATAAACTGACGAGCAATCAGCTGTCTGGTCTACAATTTATCTGTTTTGGTGTGATAGTTAAATTGGACACCTGGTTAGGTTAGGTTAGTCATCGATCTTTGTTTTCTCTGAATAGACCAATGAGAGCCTTGTTTCCAGGTTTCAGTTGACAATTTTTCGAGAGTTGCAATCTCTCAAGTTATTTTATAATCTTACGGAGTTTGCTATTTTCCGGTGACATATATGAAACTCTTCCGTTACTGTTGACTGACTGAGTGACTGACAGACAACGCACAGCTAAAACTACTGGTCGTAGAAAGCTGAAATTTGGCATCTAGGTAACTTGATAGATTTGAAAGAGGATTTCTCGAAATTCCTACGGGAACGGAAGAAACTGGATACGCACGTACGAAGGCGCGGGCAAAAGCTATTTATTATAAATGCGAAAGTGAGTTTGTTTGTTGTAAGCTTTGACGCTAACATCGTCCAAGCAATTTCGATGAATTTTGGTCCAGAGATAGATTGGACCCGCAGATTGAAGACAGATGGTTTAAGGGTATTTTAACGCCAAGAAAAACGGCGGGCAAACCTATTGACTAAATAAAATAAAATACAGTTATCACAAAAAAACGCCACATCAAGAAACCGCTATATATTTCTCGCGCCAGGCTATACAAACCAAACGCTTTTGTTACATTGAAACGCATGTCATTCAAAACATTAGAGGACCTGAGAAACTCGCAAAAGGAACTCAATCGATATAGTCAGCGAGCGCTTTAAAAATAATAAATGTTGTTTGCATTTGACTGTATGAGAGGCAAAAAAATTGAGTAGATATCGCTATTAGAGTAAGGGAAGAAGAAAAGACCTATGGACGGATTGTGTTAAAGATAATATGGGTCGAAAAGGGGGTGTATACTGAGATATCGACTGATAGATATATTGAAGAAAAAGACATGCTGTGCCGACCGTATATAATTTTGAATAACGAGTTCGTGGCAAAATCATCACAGCCACATACGTCAATGTTTCGAGGTTATGCTTGCAAAGGCCGGTCCGTGGATGGGTGACCAGCGATTAGGGTTCCGTACTCAAAGGGTAAAACGGGAACCTATTACTAAGATTTCGCTGTCCGTCCGCATGTCTGTCTATCCGTCAGTCACCAGGCTGTATCTCATGAGCCGTGATAGTAAGACAGTTGAAATTTTCACAGATGATGTATTTCTGTTGCCGCTATAACAACAAATAAAGAACGACAGAATAAATAAATATTTAAAGGCTCCTATGCGACAAACGTGATTTTTTTGCCGTTTTTATAGATAATGGTACGGAACCCTTTGTGTGCGAGTCCGACTCGCACTTGGCCGGTTTTTTTTATGAAAGTATGTTGAACTAAATAGCTTGTTTTTTTTCAGCACTTGTCTTGCAGCTCATATTATAATGATGAGTTGGAATTAACATAATGTCGAAGTCATTATACTTTCCTCCTTTTTTTTTGTGGTATAGGAATCTGTAAAAAACATTGCCGTACAAGTTTCATGTACGATACTAAATCATCATCCAACATTTTTATTAGTATCAATATTTCATAAAATACCGCTGCAGATACAGCTGTTGTACTGTGCCTAACCTTTTTTATCGTCAGTAATAAAAACGCAATCAAATCAAAAAAGTAAACAAACAAACATTGGTATTTACGATTGACGCATACATATATTGCTCGTAACTAAAGTTACCTGTAATTTACATATACGTCTACTTGTAAAATGTGGCTTGTGTGTTGTGTGTGTGTGGCTGTGTTTGGATTGCACACACATATACAAGGGGTTCTAAAAGTGCGTGGTCATATTAAAAGACGATGTTCTGTATCAGATATATGATAAGAAAACAAAATACAGTTTATCCTTATATACGTAACCATAAAAATAATATTATTTACGTACCTACATATAATACTGCCTACTATATAAACAGCATGGAATCGCACCAGGCAGCCTTCAGTGCCGGCCGAAGCCGGGCGAGCGAGGCGCGCCGCTATGGAGTAACGCTCGGATTCCACGTACAAAAAACTAGTAAATGTGGGCTTTGTTAGGCCTGATATTCTCCGTGTAGTTCGATAATAAGGTACCACAAAAAACCATAAACTGTTTAGTATTCATTCGTCATTTGCACCATTGCTGTCCTCCAGAGAAGATTAGGTACATACAAGTAAAAGACAGAGTTTGTTTAAATACAATGTATTTTTATGAGCCCACACTTTCCCACCGCTGGGCAATCTTCTCGGAACAATAAAAATCAAATAGGAAAAAACAAACAATCACATGTTTTGACGTGACAACGTCTAATAAATCGATGAACGCCGGCTGCACGCACGAAAAAGGATGACTCATTGTAACGTTACGCTCATTGTAACGTTACGATCATTTCATCAATGTTTTGTTATGACGTTGTCACGTTAAACTATCGTCCGTAAACCGACATTATAGATAGCCAATTTTTTATTTAAAGCTACGTTACGCTAATTGTTAAGTTAACAGAAATGCAACTAAATATATCGGTACCATGTTGAACACAATAAGCAACTTAATGGAACAAAAAAACTCTGATTTCGATAATAGTCTACATCTACAAGTACAAAAACAGGCTGACAAGCCGTCCTATACAAAGAACTAAAAAACCTTGTAAAGCGGCAATACAAACAACCTTTTTAATATACCAGAGTAGGTACAACGGGTAAAAACCTTTTCTATTTTCTAGAACATAAATATAGACGAGCAGTTGGTTTGAGACGTCTCTTTGAGCGTACTTAAACATGTTGGTTGAAAACAATTAATAAATGTTAAATAATATATGGTTCTGTATAGTGTTGGACGTAAAAGTATAGCACCATCCGATCACTTCCCGTGGGTGTCGTAAGAGGCGACTTAGGGACTGACCAGAGAATGGGTAGCAGCATTCTCTGTGTATTGCAATAGCTACACTGCGATCATTTTTTATTTTTTATTTTTCATTTTCATTTTTCAAAGACTCCCCTAGTGCACGATTTCCGGCAACTCTCATCTAGCTGCTACCAGCCACCCTGCCAAGATCGTCGCTCCACCTAGCCTGAGGGCGTCCTACCTTACGTTTGCCAATTCGCGGTCTCCACTCAAGAACTCGTCTACCCCAACGGTCATCGGTTCTACGTCTAATATAGTCGGTCCATTGGCACTTCAGCTTGCTTATTCTGTGGACTGTGAGCTATGTCGACAACTTTGGTTCTATAGATATACAGTTGCTTCATGGAACTTCTCTATTCAGCTCCATCCAACTAGACTCCAACATCGGAAAAGGCTACGCAGATTGGGCCTTAGTTGCCTGAAATAAAGGATCTATTATTATTATTTCTGTTTTACATTTGATTTCCTCGGCGAGTGGGAAGTATTGATGGCACGGTCCTAAGCCAAGTGTTCATCAATTGGGATAAGAGTCGATGCAGTAGACTGTATGATAGATAGGGGTGTATTGGTGCGGATTATCACCTGATAATTCCTGCAATATGAACCTTCATATTGCAGGAACTTTCTTACTAGTCTGAACGTGTTTAATATCACAGTAGTGCTTGAAGGTAGATTTAAAGAGTTTAGGGATTGTTGAAGTTGTATTATTATAATTCAAGGGAAAAAAACTAAATGAGTCATGCTACTTTTGCTCACAACAACATAAACAACCAACTACTCAATTAGGTTAGTATTGGGATTTATCCTAAAGGCACTTGAATTCTTGATTCTTCTTTTGTGATGCATAAGAGCTTACAAGGGCATTCTAGCTTAAGAAGAAGAACCATGACAAAATAAAGCTTAGAACAGCCATAATTTTCCGCCAGTATGTCAATTCACCATCAGTTGATTCATCATCAATGACCAGGCACGTTCTGGACTAGCCCGTTCCATCGTGGATCTCGTTCCATCTCTCCATGCATCGCTTTTCGTTTTCAAGATAAAAGAAAAATCTTTGAAAGCATTCCCAAGCTCAAATAATCACAACAAAAATGTAATAACCCCCATTTTATTCTGAAATCAGCATTCATTTGACTCATTTGAGTGCCCTACGATATTTAATAAAGCAATACCGTGCTATAATATTCTGCTCCGGGGTCGCCCGCGGTGCAATGCGAACGATTTTAAAATTAAAAATTCTCTTTCTTTAGGTAGTGCCACTGGAATGTCAGACACGGTTCACTTTTTAAATTGATTCTTGAAATTATGTCTGAGGGGTTAGAAAACTTAATGAGTATTTTATATAAGAATATTATTAAAGATTTTTAGTGTGCGAGACTTTTTTTGATGTACGATCCGGGGTCAAAAGTGTAGTAACTATCTGGGTAAAAGAAGGTCAAAGCCAAAAAATCTTTACTTTAGATTCTGTACGATTATAAATATTTTACAAAAATTATGCTGACGAAGGAGTGTGAAAATTAGCACAGTGAAAGTTTATAGGGAGAGGGAGTGCACAAAGCTAATATTTTTCTGTCGTAATATAGACGATATGATTAAGGTCCCGGCTTACGGTACCGACGCGGGTTGTAGAACTCAGGCAGGCGCATCACTTTATATATTTTGCTTGCTTTTGCCCGCAACTTCGTACGCTTATACTCCGTTTTTATACGTTCCCATAGGAATTTCGGAAAATCCTCTCTTACACTCCCCAAGGACATCACCTACATGCGAAATTCCAGCTTTCTACGACCAGTAGTTTCAGCTGTGCGTTGTCTGTCAGTCACTCAGCCAGTCAGTCACTCAATCACTCAGTCACATCAATCACTAGTAACGGTAGAAATTTATATATTAGGGTATCATCACCACTGTTCTCAGAACGATAAATAAAAACATCGTGAGAAAATCGGCAAGTTTTAGAGCCACCAACTCGCACTGGACTCACGTGATGGGTTACGGCCCATCGTCAAACCTGTGTCCGAGCAGTGGAAACGATATACTACGCTGATTATAGTAGTTAAAGTTAGAGTATGATTATTATGACATTCTTACCTAATATTTAAGTTACCCTTGTGTCACGTCTTTGCCTCGAGCGTTAACCTTATTTCGAGTTAATCTGGGCTATGTTAATCTCGTTTATTTATAGTGAGACATGTTCCTCCTAATCTGTGGCGTAAGATGATTGATTTTAAGATTAAAGTGTGTTTACGAAGTTACTTTGATAGATCATTTAAGCCCTTGTGTGTCATTTAATCAGTAGAGTATTGAATTAAAGCAGAGTACAGTCAGGAAATTTAATTGCATATCACCTTAAGGGTAAGAATAAAGAGAATTGTCACAAGTTATAAAACGACAAGGGCTATTTGACTATGGAACAGTTAGAAAGTATATGGTTGAAACCATAGACTTTAACTCTATGTTTATGGGATTTTTGGTCAATTTATTTCCCTGACTACTAAATTGGTGGAAAATAATTGAAAGTATTCCAATAAGTGCGCTGGAGAACCATTTTCTTTCAGTTTTTTAACTAAAATACCTCGCATTCATACATCTTTTTCTCCTTTATTTACTTTGCGAAGAAATAAAAATTATCGTATACAACTTGGCAAAAATAAGTATAGGTAATAAAGGAAATCTCTTCAACTTCAGTACTTTGAGTAAATACAGGACTCTCACAAAAGAAGAGAAAATGCTGAAGACGAAGAAAAAGTGCTCTCAGTAAACAAAATATCAGTCAACTTTCTTTTTTTAATTTTAAACTTTAATATCTTTTTAGACGGATCCCACGATCCCGTATTTTCATTTAAAACGCGGAAGTTTTTGGTGAAACGTCTGAATGGGCTTAATATTTTAACATGAACTGCGATTCACTGGGTGTTAATAAACAGGGAGATGGATAAAGAATATTTTACTCCATCCAATATTACTCATTTTACTAGACTCATATTTTTATAAAATATTTTTTTATTAAAACTCGGAATGTCAGAGTATTTTCACTATTTTTTATTCCAATTTCGGACTATATTTCTCCATTTCTAAGTACGTTTTTCATATATTTTGATTCTGTTGTATAAATATTTTATCGTGAAATATTTTTTTAGTCATGAAAGCTTCTACCAATTATTAAACAAATTGTGTTGGAAAAACAATTTCAATCAGCAAAACCAAATAATGCAACTACAACAAGAAACAAAACAATCTATAACATAACACATTAAATCACCAAAAATAACATTTTAAAGAATCAATAACAGTCGACTGTAAGCGTGGCCGTAGCTTGCTTCAGTTGTCTGGGCGCCGTAGCGCGGAGCGGTCGCCTCTACGAACTCGCGCTACGCCGTAGCACGCGCTACGAGTGCCTACGAAACCGATTAAAAAGTGCTACGGCCAAAAATGTGATACGAAAAGTACACTCGTGAAAAAAATTGCTCAATTTAATTTTTAATTTTAAGTGTTGTGACTTATTGTGCTAAAAATGGAGTGGACTTTTCTACTGGTGGCCTGTCTTTTCTACACGGCAACCGGTAACCCTGCAAAAATGGGTCAGTACAAGTTAATAATTTAGTTTCTGCGCGGTTAGCTTATTGCATAGATTGGCAGTTTGACAGGCTAGAACAAAGGAGGAGTTGGGCGGCTTATAAATTATGGTTCCGATGTTTGTCTTGGATGTATTTCACTGTGGGTTTGATGTGATTGAATATTCTGTTTGGCAGGCTGTCTTGTGTTCGGGTGGTGAATGTTTTGTGTAATATGTAAACAATTTATCGGCGTTTTCACGTTATACTGCTATCTTTGTGTAAGATTATTATTGTAACAAATCATGAAAGCTAGATGATGATATATTTAGATATCTTTGTAGAAAATTGTTTTCTCTACCTGAAAATAAAATAATGCTGCAGAGTGAACAATGGGCCTTCTAAACTAGACACGTGTCTAGTCAGGACAGTATGGGTTCTGCATAACATCACTATTCTCTCCTATTGAAAGCACTGTTTCAGTTTAACGGGTTATAGGCCAAGTAGACGGAGGATACTCCTTGACTCTGGGTGTGATCGTGTAATAAAATTTGGTTGGAATGTACATTCATGTATGTTTAAATATATAATTGATTAGTTAATTCCGTGACAACAAAGAAAATTATCCACAAGATCAGAAACTAAGATCATTTATTAAAAACAAATTATGATCATATTTGCTGTTTTCTTACTGACCTCTATTGAAAGTTATTTTAAAGTAACAGTTTGAACTACAAAACATCATGCAATAATGGTGCTTTCCAATTGACGGGTTATAGGCTACAAGCACAACCATAAACTCTTCAGCTGTCTCTCTAGTTCTCTAATCATAAAACTGGAGAAAATAATTACCAAACAAAAAATCCACGAGGTAAAAGGCAAAAAAAAAACATCGAATGAGGCTCCATTGAAACATCTATTCCTTCTATTTCAACCGCCAACTAGAAATGCTGCATTCAAGTTTGACGGCTTATAGGCTAAGCACACACTGGAGACTGTTCGACTCAGCCTCTGGGTGCAATGCACACGTACACCACGTCGTGTGTGGACGTGACCTAAGAGTTTCTTGCAGCTGAATAAGCCACGTTGCCGCTTCACTTATACCGGGGAGTCTAGTTTTTCCATCGGTTATATTTTACACAAACCTGTTTCTTAAACCGAAAGAAAGATTGAAAACGCTTTTTATGGGCTCGCTCGTGCCCCGTCAGACAATAGGTAGGTAGGAGGTAGTTAAGAGCTGCTAGTCACCGTTAAAAATAAGAAAATAATAATTAAGTAACCGAACAAGTGTACTAAGCGTTAATTATCACCCTCCAACCTC
Source organism: Mamestra brassicae (assembly GCA_905163435.1). Taxonomy (NCBI): domain Eukaryota; kingdom Metazoa; phylum Arthropoda; class Insecta; order Lepidoptera; family Noctuidae; genus Mamestra; species Mamestra brassicae. The sequence goes on along the minus strand of LR990997.1, from coordinate 17,046,505 downwards.
CTGCTAATTTATCTGGGTTCAGCGCAGTACGTCTCCTTCTTCCATATTCACATCTTAATTTGCCGTTTTCTTGATAGTAAAAAAATGATTGTCTGTTAAGTCGGTTTACGGACGATAGTTTAACGTGATAACGTCATAACAAAACATTGATGAAGATGATCGTAACGTTACAATGAGCGTAACGTTACAATGAGTCATCCTTTTTCGTGCGTGCAGCTGTTCAGCGATTTATTAGACGTTGTCACGTAAAAAAAAGAAAGCTAACTTAACTTATATTCAATTAATTAATTAATTTAAACAACACAATTCTAGTTATCAAAAAAAAAAAAAACTAACCTAAAATTAAATAACTCCGTAAACGTTTTATTTGATTTTATTTATTGGGGACAAAAACAAGTTACATGCTTAAAATAATAAGAAATTCTTTAGATTAAAATGTTGTCTATCTTATATGTATATGAGACGGCCAGACGGATGGACAAACACGCAGACTGCCAGCTTCGGCACTACTTAACCTCGAAAAACTAATCGTACGACTGTTATTATTTAACTACGAGCTCCTCGTTCAACTCAATCCACTTAACTAGAAAAACGTACAAATGGGATAAAAAGCCCTAGAGTCCAGGCTACCTATATTCCAGTTTTCTTTCAAATAAAATATCTATGGAAATAGATTTTAACATTTATAATTTTAGTAAGGCTTATTCAACTACTCTATTTAATTAGAATTTTAGTTATTTACTTATTCAAAACGGTATTCGAATGGCATTCATTCATAATTTTGTTTTCGTAATGAGCCAAGCTTAATTACAGTTAAGACTTAGGTCCATTATCGCTAATATTAAAGTGCTTTCGCAGCGTAGATTAATTTCTAAACCTAGCTATTAATTTTCTGAGTAGTTCTGAGCAATACAACTTATAAGCAAGACATTAAAGTGGAATACACTTTATGGTGAAAATACTACATACGATATCCATAATAATATTATAAAAGGGAAAGATTTGTATGTTTGTATGTAACGAATAAACTTAAAACTACTGACCGATTTGAAAAGAAATGGATAACTACATTATCAGCGAGTAACATAGGTTACATTTTATCCCCATACTCCCACAAAAACGGGAACTAACTACAAGTCCGCTAGTCATCTATAAAATTACATTTCAGCAGTATTTTAGATTAGATTTGGCACATTTTCTAAAAATAAGTTAATTATTATTATTTTCCAACAAGACTTTACTATAAGTTAAAATAATCTAAAACATTTTCTATTAAAATTGATGAAACAAAATTACTCATTCATCATTTAATTATTTTGTACTTTCATTTCTAACAGTACTTGACACAGAAATAGTCACAATTAAATACTGAAACAAAAATACAACTCATTAAAATACCTTATTCTTTCTGACAGGCTCTCTTTGTACTAGAAATTAAAATATTATTTTAGTTTGAAAAGCCAGCAGTGTGAACTAAATTAAACTTTAATCATAAAAAAAATATTCCAAACTAATTTTCCGTGAGCAAATTATGAAACGAGCTTAAAAGTTAACTGGTGTAAATTGATTAAGTTTAATTATATTTTTAACTAGATTTTCTGTTGCGATGATACTAACATAATTTACCTAATAAAACTTTTGCAAATGAGAAGCGCTTCGTCGTATGTGCAATTTGTTGTTCATATTATGTGTAGGAGCTTGCGTAGGATCGATTCTTCACTAGCACTGCATTTACATATAAAATAATATTTTAATTAATATAAAACAGAGTCCCTTCACCGCGTCTGTCTTTGTATGCCCGTCTGTATGTACGCGATAAACTGATTTTCATACAATTTTCATCAACAGACAAAGTGATTCATGAACAAGGTATTATACATCACTATCAATACATATTATAATATAAAGTAACTCCGTTTCGTCTGCCTGACGGTACGCGATAAACTCAAAAACGGATTTACATACAGTTTTCAAACCGGTAAAAACTGTATTAGGACGGAGTTATTCATGGGGAAGGTTTAGGTGTATAATTCATTAAGGTGTTGCGTAAATTAGCTGAAATATGACGATGTTTGTTGAAGATATCAGAAAAAATCAAGCCGATTGGGAACTAATATAATTAGGCTCTACCCGCGCGAAGCCGGGGTGAGTTGGTAGTGTATTTATAATTCGAGATAATTTCCATCCATCGCCTCCACTCAAGTATCGACTTTAACGTTCAGTATTTTAAGTTGATTTTGGAATACGCATTTGTATTCAAAAGACTTAAAAAAGTATAAATTGCAATAGAATTTGAACTTTGCTTTTATGAAATAAAGATTTTTGTAAAAAACTATTTTTTTTTTGCAGTGAAGACTTCTTTAGGCGCATTGAGCACTTTTTGGGTGAACAAAAATCATGGAACTCGCGTCATCATCACCGAACGCTTTATCTTTCGCCTAGTTTTCACTTCTATCGGCAGTCTCCAAAGACTGCCCCGCATGTTTTTTCGAAATTAGATTTCATGTACATCTATCATATCACCAATTTGTGCAATCAAACAACGTTTTGGAATGACAACAGACATTTTATAAATATTTCTGGGCAAAAAACATGTCTGTGATGACTGGCTCAATACAGAAATGTCCGTCTAGTATAGCAAAGGCGACAGTGACCACCATAAAGTGCCAAAAGCTATTAAGCTTGCTATCCAAAGCAATGCAAATAAAGTGTAGCTCATTAAAAAAAAATCTTCTAAAATACTGACTAATTTAATTTTTTTTTTTTCCTTTTTTGCATTTTTGTGTAACAACGCGATACGCATTTAACTTCCAACTTTTGTTATAATGATTATTATGCCTATTCTGTCTCCTGGACTAAACGAGACTAGACACGACCACGACACAGGGAATCCTAGTGTGTGGTCTTTTTTTTTTTTTTTTAAGGATGGGAAATCATCAAATGACTTCTTCCGCTCTTGGTGGAGTGGAAGGGCATGTCAGACTCTTACTGACTAAAACCCATCCGTGTTCCTTCTAAAACCCTTTGCGTTCCAGGGCCGCGGTGACTCTTTCGAACAAATTCCGCAACCCTGGCATAGTGTGTGGTCTAGGGTTTAAATTTTGTTTGAAATCTGTATATTTGGCATATTAATAAATTTATAAAAAAAAAATAGTAACAAACATAGTCGCTGTATGCCTCTGTCTATTTCTCCGCTTATTCTTCTAAACCACGCAACAGATCTTGATAGACTTTTCACTTATAAAAAGAGGGATAACCAAACACCCGGGGTGGGCATAGTGGTGTCTAGTGGGATTATATATTATTATAAATAGGTGCCTAATCAGCAACTTTGTCATAATATTATTTTAACATCGTGTAGTGACCTTAAATAATGAGGGTATGTTTATCACGTAGATATCAATTATCGAGCAGAAAGGTCAATCAAGGGTATAGTAGTAACGACATGTGATTCATGATCGCCTGACATGTCACATTGAATTACTTGATTTATTTATCAATAAATTTATACGTTGTTAAGCGTCAATGGATATTTACTTACTAAATACAATACATGATCTACTCGTTGGTGTAGTCGTAAGCGTGATTGTATGAATATGAACCGAAATGCACCATCCCATCACTTCCCGTGGGTCGTAAGAGGCGACTAAGGGACTCACCAGAAAATGGGCAGCAGCATTCTCTGTGCATTGCAACAGCTACACTGCGATCGCCAACCCGCCTGCCAAGCGTAATGATTATGGCAACCCCCCTTGGGGGAGGCCTATGTCCAGCAGTGGACGTCTTTCGGCTGGTGATGATGATGATGAGTTATGTCTCTCTCTCTCATGACAGAATCATGTTAATAGCACGGGGGGGGTATGGCAATCTCCTCCCCCCTCTCCTTGGGAGAAGGTCTATGTCCAGCAGTGGGCGTCTTTCGGCTGATATGATGATGATGATGGACTGAAATGTTTCCAGAACTTTGTAATAACTTAGTTTGATAAGTAACCATTGATGTTTTTTTTGCCCGTACTACTACATAGAAATTTACGCTTCAGAACGTGCATTAGCTTCATCTTTTTAACCAACCGACCTTGAAAGAAATTGTTTTTTTAATTTTTTTATTTGAGCCTGCTTAGAGGTTATGAATTCAAAGTCCGACTCTTTGAACCCAACCTTACCATTACTTTTTTTTAAGGATGCGAAATCATCAAATGACTTATTTCGCTCTGGGTGGAACAAAAAGGTATGTCAGACTCTTACTGAATAAAACTCATCCGTGTTTCTCCTAATGCCCTTTACGTTCTAGGGCCGCGGTGACTCTTTCGAACAGATTCCGCAACCCTGGCAGGACCATTACTACTACGAGTATAATTCCGAAAGTTTAGATAGAGGGATGGATGTTTGTTCCACAATCACGCCGGAACGGCTTAACAGATCTGGACAAAATTTGTGGTAAATTATAACAAAGTCTGGGATAGCACATGTGCTTTTTATTCCGGGAGTATTTTTCCCTTGGGATAGTCTCTGACATTCACGCAGGCGAAGCCGCTGGCAGAAAGTGAAGCTAATTTTGTAATATTTTTAATTTTATCTTCACTCAATTCCAATAGTAACTTCTACGATTTTCCAACCTATAAGTCGTGAGAAAGGCGAGATAACGACTATTTGCAACACGTCCGGGAACACTACACGCTCCCTACAACACTCGTCTAACTACACACATACATAAACTGCAATGCACTGGTATTTGTCACTTATATCGCGTCATTTACACCGAGAAAGTACTAGCACCCTGGGGACGCGAGTGTGACATCACTGCATTTCGAGTTTTCGACTCAAAACGGGTTACTGGGAACATTTATTGAATGGTTCTACGTGTTTGCTCGAGAGGGTGTGTTTTAGAATTGTGTGAGGTTGCTCTTGGAATAAATTTGGGAATGTAGATATTTCCTTGATGCGGTAATCTAAACGGATTATTGTATACTCCATAAGTTTGTAATAAATGCTAGATTATAATTTTAAAATCTCCATATATGACGAAAACAATAAATCACATCCCAATACGATAGAGCTCCTCCGCGCCGCACCTCCGCTCGCTCGCCGCTGGCGATGACGTGTAGGTCGGTCGCGTCGCCTGCGCGTGCCGTTTGCGTGTTTGTTGGATGCGATTCCCAGCAAGTACCGTGTTACCGTGTACAGTTAATGGGTTGTAGAGGTCTGGTAGGCAGCCGCTCCCTGTAAAATACTGGTATTCAGCTAAATCCGGTTTGACTGGAAGCCGACCCCAATATAGTTGGGAAAAAGCTAGGCAGATGAACATTCAAAAAACGTAATCATATGTTTTTTAAATGTAGGTACTAAGAAATTCTTGAAGAAATAAAAATTACACTACATGGTCCGAAAACAAAACCCAGATACATTTTCAGCACTCACGGTTAGAAACGCTCAAACTGTCCACTGTGCCATTATGATGTGCGTTTCTGAATAAAGAAATTTCAATTTCGCATTTGTGAAGCTTCAACCAGAAAATCTGACAAACTTTAGCAGTAAGGTAGATAGATAGATAGAACATTTGCTTGGAACAAGAACAGAAAACACAACACACAAAAGCACACTTACATAAATCATAATAGTAGAAAATACAAATATGAAAAAACACTTAAAAAAAAAGAATAAAACAGGTTTTTTGGCAATCTGTGAGTGCCAAACTATCTACAACACAAAAATAAAAATTTTAATTTTTTACCTTAATATGTTATTAATAAAATAATAATAATAAAATAATAATTATTGTTTTGTTAATAACATGTCGCCGAGGCCGGCCCAGAAAGCGGTGGCGAGATGACTTGGATGCACACCGCGAAGGCTGGTTCGAGGTGGCACAAGAAAAGAATGTCTGGAAGGATATGGGGGAGGCCTTTGCCCAGCAGTGGGACACAATAGGCTAAGGAAAAAAAAAAAAAAAAAAAAAAATAACATATGTGACATAAATGATTTAAAAGAGTGTCCGTGGAGTTTCTTGCACGTTCTTCTCCATAGAGATCTACGCTTTGGAACGCACAGCTTCATCTTTTTGACGGACTGACTTTGACAATTCAAAAGTACCTGATAATGGTTTATTTGAAATAAATGCTTTGACTTTGTCGTGTTCCGCTGCGTGGTGTCGCATAAGCGTCCTCGAAAACATCGAAATACGACACCTTTCGGCCAAAAGTCCTCTTATAAGAAGGTCTGTCGATGGTGGGTTGGAACTCGTACCACGAACGGTATGTTAGTACCTACTATAGCGCTCCCGACCTAGGAACCAAACACAGCCCAACGATTAGTACTTCAGCAGTCACACTTGCGACTACTCAAACTGTCCACTGTCGTATTACCCACGGTTTTTGAATTAAGAAATGAACTCGAATTTAGCATGAAAATCTGACAAACTTTGGCAGTAAAGTACGATTTGACACATTTATAACCACAAATTCTCAATCCAGAAACCATGCCAGTGTGCCTTTAAACAAAAACTGCCAACGAAACAAACAAACCACAGCTTACAGCTAAGTTAACCGACGGTATGTGTAGTTGTTAGTAAAACGATGATTAACGAGCAGCAGGGACTACAGCACTATTTTAATCTTTTAACTTAATATGTTATAGCTGTAACTTGGCGCTCGTGATTCTCATCGTGCTGGCTTTTATACTGGGAGGTAGTTAGTTTTCATTTTAATGTATGGTGAGACTTATTTAAGTGTTTGAGGTGATTTGAACTATTGTTTTCCTTCTCTGTGCTACTTTGACGTTTTTCGGGTTACAAAACAATAATGGTTATCAACATCTTCTTTCTGTAAATGAAAGAAGGGTGCTATGAATAAATTCTTTTTACTATCGTGAAAGAAAACAATATTAAACATTAAAAAAAAAATTTAAAGTACCTACCCTGACGTTTTATACCAACTTGTTATAATATTGTTCAATCTTGTTTTTCCTTCAATTAGTTTGGGACGCAAACTGTGAAGCGTCTAACAACCAATATTTTTCAATACAAAAATCCCACCGCTGTTTTCTTTGAATAAAATGAACTTTCTAGAAGCTTGCTACTTTTATGTTACGACGTTGCTACCTAGAAGAAATACCGGAGATAAGTTATTGCCCAGCTCTTTTTTATAACATGGACGTTTTTTACTAGTGCTTTTCCAAAGCCAAACCACCTCGGAATCAAATATCAAAAACCATCCATTTTTGTTTTTTTTTAATATATTTTTTTATTTGGAACACAACCACAAAGTCTTAATAGCTAGAACAAGGAACATACAGTTAATTTCACGGCAGTACGTAGCCTGCTGTCTCCCAAACTAGGCAAAAACCTGTATCTTGGGAGGCAGTATATTACAAAGTATACGTTCTTTGGTTCATATCCCGTGTAAGACGGCGTGAACTTAAAAATAAAAAATAAGTAATAAAATTAAACAAAAAGAGAAAAGGTTTAAAGACATACTAAAATTAAATACAAGCTTTTATATTAAATTATTGTTATTTTTAGAGCTATTTTTATTTCGTTTGTAGGATGCGATATCTGAAGGGCAACCACCTCTGTCATTTCTGCTGCCTGTCAAATAAACAATTTATTTTTTCACAAAATGTATTTCCATTGCCGCTTAAATAGTAAAAACTAAATAAAATTAAATATTAAAGGTATAAGACACGTGATTTATTCAGATAATGGTACGAAACCCTTCGTGTGCAGCTCCGACGTGCACTTGGCCGAGGTTATTTTCCCCACATTATAAAATACTAGTTGCCGCCCGCGGCTCCGCCCGCGTGATTGTCGAAAACTATCCTAAGGGAACATATTCCCGGGATAAAAAGTATCCTATGTGTTATTCCAGACTATAATCTACCTCTGTGCCAAATTTCATCAAAATCCATTCAGTAGTTTTTACGTGAAAGAGTAACAAACATCCATACATACATCCATACTTACAAACTTTCGCCTTTATAATAGTAGTAGGATTTTTCATCTTAGTCCGCAAGTCGATGAAAATTAACATTGTCTCATTTCTTAACTGACTGACAACTGTATGCGAAAGATCTTCAATTGTCCATTAAGAATTATTCCCACCCCTTACCAAAACCCTTTGCCCACCACAAGACACCCTAACAACACACTTACAAACAACACAACACACTAACAAACAACACAACACTAACTTCGAACATAAATCCTTGGCAACATCGCAGTAAGGACTGTGTTGCACCGCGGACAATATAAATCATAGCATAGCAATTATTGCGTGGCCCACAAACTGGAAGCGCATAAATCTCATGTAAACTTTGTAACTGTGACAATCCTAGCCGTAAGGAGGGAGATAAGTTAAGCGATTCGTGTTTGTCAGTTGTTTTGTGTGTACATGGCTTTATAGAACTGTTTCGACACCTGTGCTCCTGCCGGTCGATTCTGTAAAATATCACAGACCCAACTTAACTGAAGTGGTCTTGAAGTGAGCTGTCAATTTAAAGCTCGTAGGTGGAATCACAGCTCACAACACGCTCGCTTCATCTAAATTATTATGATAAGATTTACACTTAAAGCCGTGTTCACGAATATTTAAATTAACTCTTTGTTTATTATAGAATAGAATGCTCTTCATAATGTGAACTATATAAGTTACAGAAAAGGCGGATGAAAGAAACATTAGGTACATAGGGTGACACAATAGTCAGCCTTATTGTTTAGGTACACCAACAGCACTACATACATAGCGATTAAAAATAAACGTATAATTCGCGTAATGGTATGTATGACTATGAGAGCCATCTCCGCGACCTCCTACTTCCAACTCTGCCTATCAAAATCAAAATAAATCATGGCCAAGAACTTGTCTAAATGGAAGGAAGATTACGACAACAATGTGAATGGTGAACCTTCATTGAAAATTCTAGAAATGCATGTGAATGCCATTCCACCTGGTGCGCAAATATGGTAAATTCGGTCACGACTCATAAAAAAATCGCATAGTTAGTCAGACATTCAAAGCTCGTCCCCCATTTAAAGCATTCTGCGTCCTACACATAAGAACCCGCTAATGGCAACACCACTAGAACCGACACAAATTACCAGAACCATCTATCTTACGTTACGTACTAAACCCAACATTATGCGAGAAGCTGTAGAATCCCATCTTTCAGCCATTATGACTGTGCACTATAATAGTACAACAATAATTTCGCTAAAATGCGCTCTGTACATGGCGACAGTTTCAAATCTTACATTAGTGCGATTGTGTGTTGGAAACACACGGTAACGTAAACTGTGCGTGCGTACTCGGAGCCTGCGACAGTTGCAAAATTCTTTATTTTGTATAAACCCGAGTGCGTGTTTGTAACCTTGCGTACTTCTTTTCTGGGTAGTAAAAATTTCAGTAAGTTTTTGACAATAGTCCCAATAGATGATTTGATTGAGTTTTTAAGGAGTGTTCGCATTTATATCGCAGCTGCAATCTGCCAAAATAACCTCTTATTTAGGAAAATCAATCAACCAATGAAGGTATATTTTGATATTTATTGTCGCTGAGATGATATTGTGACTTGATTTTTTTTTAAGTACGAGAATTGGCTTTCTGATCTATACGTGGGTTTAAAGCATGAAATAAAATTTCAAAGATAAATTTCAAATCATGTTTAATACGTCGTAAAATGCTCCGCCTTAAATCGGCGTGTTACAACAAAACAACAAAAAGTATGTTCATCTACAAGCGGCAGCATCCCTTTCACCAACCCGTATATTTCCAAGGAAGCATTCCAACATTTCAACAAGAAAGCGCATGAGGGAACCACGGACGCGTTCCATTCCCCGCGCCGTATTTTTTCATTGTTTGCCTTCTATTGTTTGACATCTGACTCAAATGTTCCCGTGTAATTTAGTATAATAACATTTGCCGACACGACTCTACATAATTGACTATGTACGTATATATTAAAGCATTTATTTACATAAATGTAAGTTGAGCTGAAGTAAAGATGATTTAACAGGCGTCGCGCCGTTTTTGACTCAAAATGTTAAGCAAACATGAAAATATAATGCGACCATTTTGTCTTCATAAAATGTGTAACATTTATAATGGCGCGCTTCTTTTGTTTCGTGTTTCCCTGGTACTGCTTTGTCGAGTTTAATTTTATAATCAAAGGATTTCGCTGCTTTTACAGAATTTAAATTGGAATCATTTGCTAAGACATAATTTTGTTCGTATTAAAAGAAAACTTACAAATTCTGTGTGCAAAACTAATAAAGAAAACTGGGAAATACAGATAATTTTCAAACAGTATAACAAAATGGACTTGTGAAGTACCTACTACTAAGCAAAAGCTTCTTCATACCTATGGAGAAAAGGAACAAGATTCAAACTACATTTTAGACCAATATTCACTATCAGTACCTATCTACATTAACTTTCTGTCTCCGATGGTATACTTGGAAAGTTTACAGCACAGAACATTGAGCCAAAAGGCTCAATGTACTCTACGAACTCTAGCAGCCCATTCTGAAATACACTGACACGACATAATATGCCATGATATCCTTCGTGGGTGCGAAGGATATCACAACTCCACCTAACACATTAACTATCAGAGCTGAGCGAATGGCCAGTGGGGTAGGCACGAGCTAGAGATGAGGGGAAGGAAGATTTTCAACAGCCGAGCAAACAAAACCTCTCAGAAGTTTCATTTGATCGGCTGTTGAAAATATTGCTATTGGTATAATGAGGCTTTCAGGCTTCTGAATACACGTAACGACTGTCAAAAATCTATGAATAACAGCCAAAATCTAAAAACGACAGCCAAAATCTACAAATGTCATCAAAAATCTTCGAATGACAGCCAAAATGTACAAATGACATCCAAAATCTTCGAATTACAGCCAAAATCTACAAATGACATCCAAAATCTTCGTATGACAGCCAAAATCTGCAAATGACAGCCAAAATCTACAAATGACAGCCAAAATCTACAAATGACAGCCAAAATCTTCGAATAACAGTAAAAATACACACACACAGGTTACAGGTTTAGTGTGAAAGTTAGAAATTACTCAAAGAAAATTTTAAAAGCCAACATAGATATTTGAGTTACTGATCCGCAACTAGACTGTGCCATTACACCATCAAATCCCTCGCTCCCATTTCACAACTCTGCCTAACATAGCATAACACATTAACTATCTTAGATGAGCGAGTGATGACTGTGGAGTAATGTATTACAGCCACGGTTATAGGCACGTCCTAGCCGTGAGGGGAACTCAGTGGACATGACATTTTGTTTGGCAGAAGGTTTGGTTTGCAAGGCAGAATTATAAATTATAAGATAGCGCGAGAATATTAGCGATAATGCAAAGAAACTACTTAAGCAAACGTACCTAATTTTAATACATCTAGCGGTAGAAAGAGACCATATGGTATGAAAGAGAGGTCATGTTTTATATACTATTGGTATATTTATTGCAAAGCAATTTAAAATTACTGAGAGCGTAAAACTTTAAAATAAGTAAAAACACACAAGCACAACGAAGGATACGAATTGGAAAAACTAACTTTATATTTATCGATTAATACACAAGAAAATAAATGTTTTAAAAAACTTACTATCAAGCACCCTCGCACGTTCCTTATCGAAATCAGTATTTTTTTTTCAAAGGAAAAAAGATTACTTCTGAGCCATCCGGAATACCTACAGGAAATTTCCTTCTGATGAACTAAAGAAATAAAGAAAATAAGTACTATTTTTAGTACCCAACCATACATTAAAATATACTTTAGCTTCCGTCCTTCAAACAAAATTGATTACTAATGGTTTCAAAATCCTTCTCGGAATGGACAACACGAAACACTTGAAGTGGATTAATGGATTCCAACTGACAGAATGGAATTTCAATTACCATTAGAATCAATTGAATGGCGGAAAATCTTGCCGGAGTACTTGGACGCATTAATGCTACGGAATATTGCGTTATTTGGCTTTGAATTTTGCGAAGTTGTGCAAGTTTCATGAGTAGAACTTAAACTGTGTGAGACTGATTTATTAAGTAGTAGGGTATGAAAAACTTCAAGTTATGAATTTACTTTCTAAGACGAGGTGGCGTATACAAAGTGGCATTGTATCGGCAAGAACGATTGCCAAAAAGTTCAAATTGAATGAGATTTACATACGCTAAGGCCACGTGGCCAATCCCAAAAAAAATGGACTTTTCACAATGGTAGTATTGAATCAGTGTCGCTGATAGCTTTAGTTGAACCATGAGAGAATAGGTACGGAGTTAGGAACATATCAAAGCCCACTAGTCTACTAATCATAGGTAATACTCAACTTTAATTCTGAATGTAGAAATGAGGGGTTAGTCAAGAGCCCAAGTTATGGTAAAGAAAAAAACTTTAAACGTAAAATACAGAGAACAAAGAAACTGCTTTTTTTTTAAACGTTGCCCCACACTAGAAATTTATCCTGTATCGTGGGCGCGTTTAAAAACATACAAACTGACATACACAAACACCCAGAGCCGGAACAACTACCCATAAAAATATTTATCCCGTACGAGAATCGAACCGACAATGCGACACGCAGCGCAGCAGCCAATGGCTCAACCACTGCGTCAACCGTGTCGTCAACTTGAAGAAACCATGAATTTGATTACCTTTCTAAATTCTCTACAGGTTTGTACCTGATATTGAAAAGGGAAGAGATCTTAAAATTATTAGTTCTTTACATTATATATTTTCGTGACATACATAATTAATTTACTGTTTAAATTAATTTACTGAAAAATTTAAGATGGATTGTATCCCACCGGCCCCCTTCTACCATCGGACATTTAGACGCACTGCAAGTTTTTTTTTTTTTCTTTTTTTTTTTTTTTTTTTTTTTTTTTTTTTAAGGATGGGAAATCATCAAATGACTTCTTCCGCTCTGGGCGGAGCGGAAGGGCGTGTCAGACTCTTACTGACTAAAACCCATCCGTGTTCCTTCTAAAGCCCTTTGCGTTCCAGGGCCGCGGTGACTCTTTCGAACAAATTCCGCAACCACTGCAAGTTACCATCCCAACCTTGTTGCTATTCCACCAATTCGCACTAAACGTTTCCAAACATCTTTTGTAATGCGCACAGCAAAGGAGTGGAACTCTCTGCCTGCGTCTGTGTTTCCGAACGCATACAACCCTAATCTAAAAATTCAAAATTAGAGTGAACAGGCTTCCTCTGGGTAAACTCGCTCCATAGTCGTCTTTGTCTCTGTCATCTTTGACCTAGACTAGAGTCAAAAGCAAACCATATAAAAAAAAAATTAAGCTTATTACTTTACTTTATTATTCCATTTTTCCGTCTGACTTCATATTTATTTACATCAAAATAAATGAACCTACTGTATTCACCTCCATACGGCTCATACGACTTAATATTTCTTGAATCCCGGTAACGAGTCTCATTGGCGTGGAATCTCGCCTTTTTTCGTGAAACGTGTATGAAAACGTTGTATTGTGAACTGTAAGCAATTTATGTTGGGGAATTATGATGTATATCTTTTCGTTTTTTTAGGCTTAAAGCTAAAGTTTCTTACTTGTTGCTAACGAGTTCTTTACATGAGAATATATGTTCAGGTTTTCGTGTCACGATTTTTTGAGTGCCTGTTTACGGAGTTCGTCTAAGAAAGTTGGTACTATGACCAGACTACTTCCACTGGTTTTGAACGTACCAAGGTCTATTCCAGGTTCCCAGGAAGAGATTGCCTGTATTTCTTTTGGGATTCAAGTTCATAGATAAACTTTTATCTCTGGCAGGACTGATCATGCAGGTTAACTCAACGTTACAACATCCATGTAATGAAAAATCAATTTCTTTATTTATTCACTCAGAAAGAAGGTACTTTAGAAATGTTTTAATAACTGAAAACATTTTATAAGAATTGTAATTGCTTATTAGTAATTCCTTAAAATTAAACAATACTGTTAAGACTCAAGACAGACGTGTATGTGCCCAACTATACCGTCCTTAGACGGGGCCCGTTAGAACCAGTGCCTGCTAGGATTGCGAAAGAGTCATCGCGGCCTGGACGGGTTTTAGTCAGTAAGAGTCTGTCACGCCCTTCCGCTCCGCCTAGAGCGGAACATAATTAGATAATTTTCCATCATTAAAAAAAAAACAATGACGTCCTCTTAAAACTTTGACCTCACATATTGCAGGTGTTATAATACGTTATTGTAAATATTAACCACAATAACAAAAAAAAATACTTTAATTCAGACCTTGATCCATATTATGTTATAGTAGGCGCCAGATAAATGTGGAATAAAGTACATTGACCTTTCCCTAATAACTGTTCATAGGTACCTGAACAATTAAATATGAATCGTTTTTCATTATTAGACAATGTTAAGGATCACGAGAGATGATGATTCGGCACAGCTTTGTGTCATTAATTCCGTTTTTCAAATTAAAAATGTCAATAATTGTAGGTAGGTCAATGACCGTTATTCCACGATTATCTGGCGCCTACTATAGTATTATACAAACTTATAAACTATGTTAGTACAAAAATATTAAAAAAGAAAAAAATTATTTACAATACAAAGATATATCAAAATTGTATTATATTTTCATTGTGACGGATTTTCGCGATTACACAATTTAACCCATTCACAATGTCCCACAAAAGCAGAAATGTCATATACCTTGTTTATAAATATGTTATGTGGGTGGAAGTTGAAACTTAGTTGACCTTGCTGAATTTTATATAAGCCTCACGATTTAGAACTAGTTTAATATGCGTTAGTTGGTTTACATACGTAACTTTCGAGTTATTTATAGAGCTTAATAACATAATTTATTAAGACTATACGTTGACTTTTGCTATACTAAGTGAGTTATGACTGGTACGGGTAAGTTTTTGAATGAAATATGAAATAGTTTCATAGTACATTTACATAGGTAATTAAAAGTAGTACCTAAGGCATGCCACGACAAAACTTTTTTTTTGATTGGCGTCTCACAGTTCAACCTATTAGGTTGTCGACTGCTTAACCGGGCTTGCCTGTGGTAGCCTTAATATAATATTAAAGCCTCCAGCCAGGGCTTATAAAAAACTTACAAACTAAGCGACTACACGCTAAGGGCACCCCCTGTGGGGTACGGGCCTTGGCTTAGGGCGTCGCTGGGGGGAGGAAGCTAGAGACGGGCTCGATCGAACTAGCCACGACAAAACGACAACCCTTTTAATAGTGGGCATTTTACTGAAATAATCTAATTAGTCCGTCAGATAGATTTCCAAATAATATTGGACACGTATTTTTAATTTTTGAAACACGCGTGAAGTTTCTGCGATGGTACAATTTTTACCAGCGGCGTAACGTCACGCGTGTGAAGACGTGTTGTTGCTTCATTGTCGCATTCTAACGTACTGTATGCGGGAGCCTTAACTCAGTCAATTAATCGGTCAAACCTTTTCCCAACTATATTGGGGTCGACTTTTTCTACTGAGTTCCAGCATTTTACATGAAGCAACTGCATCTGACAAGTGATGTTTATGTTGCAAATAGGTTACAAGTGTAGATGGCTGGCGTATATCAAGAGGTACACAAGAAGAAGAAAGAAAGTTTATTTCCACTAAGAAGAGTAAGAAGGAGTGGTAGAAATATAGCATAGATGATAGATGTACGAAAGCAAGCGAAAAACACAGTCGGATTTAATTTTGTGTCGGTTGAAATTTTCATAGATGATATATTTCTGTTGCTGTTATAACAACAAATAGGTACTAAAAAACAGAATAAAATAAATAATCAAGGGGGGCTTCCATACAAAAAACGTGATTTTTTTGCTCGTTTTTTCTCGATATTGATTAAGACAACAGGTTGACGCTTAAAATATTCACTGAATATTAAGTTATATTATTCACTTTAAAATAAAAATAAAATTAATATTTAAGGCTCCCATACACCAAACGTGATTTTTTGCCGTTTTTAAAGATAATGGTACGGAACCCTACGTGCACGAGTCCGACTCGCACTTAGCCGGTTTTTATTGCAACACTTCATAATGGTTAAATGCCAAAATCTAAGGGTAAGGTTAAACGAGCGTTACTTTTTGAGTTGTGAGTCGCGTAAATTGAGTCGCAGAATTTACGTTGCATTCGATTTCTTACAAAAGTCCTGTTTGTGCCACACGGCGGTGCAAAATGGATTATCTGTTGACTCACACGCATTATCCCTATTTAGTAGATTTACCCAGCTTCTCTTTGTCTTTCTGAAATCTTCTAATGCTTCGTAAATGCACAATATTTTTAATGGATCCATTGCACGACACAAACACCAAGTACAAACGTTGGATTGTTACTGAAGTTACGTCCGTCCAACTGGCAGCTTAGTCGGATTTCAGTTGAACGTAAATTGCGCAACTCAAAATACGCGACTCACGTCTCACAAAATTACGCTCGATTGGCCTCGCCCCTACAGGAAGCAATTTACGCGTAGCTCTAGTAAAACTACGTAAATCTACATGCAACCACGAAAAATGGAAATTATGCACCACAATAAATAACGTCAATTTTATTTATACTTTCATTATAATTTAACTGCAAAGTTTAACGACATAGCCATTTTGCCAAAACTCTTTTATTAAAATGTAAATTGAGCTTACAGAGTAAGGGTTATTCACCTTGTAATAAAACGTGATACAAGTAAAGATTTTTAGCTGCAGAACAATGTCTTTAGAACTCTTTTCTTTCGTGAAATAACCGATGATATCGTTTAAAAACGAAAAGAGTTCTAAAAACATTATTCTGCTGAATTACGATTTATGACAATGTGACTGACCATTACTCACGTATGAAAAGAAAATGATTAACGTGGCGAAAAAGGAATAATATCTGGGGCAAACACGGATTATCAAAAATGAGGCGAACTTTGTGGGGCGAATCCGGGATAAATTGTTATAACTACATATTTTACAAACAATCCTTTAGCAATATTTTTTTCCAAATAGGATTCGTAGCTTAGAAGAACAACGCGATCACACATTCAAAGAATATCACCATGTTCATCTTGGGGCGAACACGGATAATCAAAAATCAGGCGAACTTTGTGGGGCGAATCCGGGATAAATTGTTATAACTACATATTTTACAAACAATCCATTAGCAATATTTTTTTCCAAATAGGATTCGTAGCTTAGAAGAACAACGCGATCACACATTCAAAGAATATCACCATGTTCATCTTGGGGCGAACACGGATAATCAAAAATCAGGCGAACTTTGTGGGGCGAATCCGGGATAAATTGTTATAACTACATATTTTACAAACAATCCATTAGCAATATTTTTTTCCAAATAGGATTCGTAGCTTAGATGAACAACGCGATCACACATTCAAAGAATATCACCATGTTCATCTTGGGGCGAACACGGATAATCAAAAATGAGGCGAACTTTGTGAGGTGAATCCGGGATAAATTGTTATAACTACATATTTTACAAACAATCCTTTAGGAATATTTTTTTCCAAATAAGATTCGTAGCTTAGATGAACAACGCGATCACACATTCAAAGAACATCATGTTCATCTGAAAAATCTATATCTTGATTCTTGTGTAGAGTACATATTGCTTACACTATTCCACTCACATTTTCCTCACAGCAACATCAAACGTTGGGATTCAACAAAAAACATAAGGAAAACGTGCCTAATCTGATAACATCAAAGCTTCTACTAACATAAGTCTTGTTATTTGTCACGGTACCAGCAGAAACAAATCAAGGGCCTGTTTATCTGTCACGGTACCCGTCCGAGTCACAGAGCACGGAACGCAATAGAGACTTTGTTTAGCAGGTAATCTCTGGAAGTACTAAACTGCTTGAAAATATATATTTCAGTTATAGAAAGGTACCTTACCAGGAGCTCGTGGTTAAACAATAACAGCCACCCGGGTCGTTCTTCAAGGATAAGCAACGCTTGCCGAGGTCGGTCTGCGGATGGGTGGGACCATTTCAACATACCGAGATTCCTCCGTGCCTCGAAAAGTGCGTTCCAATGGGTCTCGGCTGTCATTTGAAGATCTTTGGCAGTCGTTACGGATTGTCAGAAGCCAGAAAATCTGACACCAGACTTGCCAAGCCAAGAAGTACCGTGTTACCCAGTTAATGGGTTATAGAGGTCTGGTAGGCAGCCACTCCGTGTAAAATACTGGTATTCAGCTGAATCCGGTTTAACTGAAAAAAATATAGTTGGGAAAAGGCTAGGCACATGATGAGTGATAGAAAGGTACCTAATTGTTAAACGTCTTGGGCTACTTTTTATGACGTAAAAATGCACGGTTTCAATGGGACAAGCCCTGTGGTTTATTCCATAGCGAAGTTGCGTGAAGCTGCACCAAGGTTAGATGAACACTGTAGGTAATGTTTTAAACAGGGGCACAGCACTCACACTGGGTATGAGATGGCCACTCACTGACACGATTATTTTATTTGAAACGTTTCGACAAAACTAAATAGTGGCCGCAAAGACGTCTCGTTGCTCTATGGTCACGCTTATATTTTTCGCGCGCCCTTTGGCCTGAGCTATGCGTGACCCGTGTTCTAATGGGCAAAGAATAAGTTGGCAAGTCGTGACGGTTATTAAAGCTGAGTTTAGACAGGCGGTTGACGTGTTTTCGTTAGGTTTTTGTAATAGGAGATTTTTTGTTGGACGTTGAAAACCGTAGGAACGTGATAACAACGTTGCGAGGGCTGAAGTTTTTGTCTGATAATATTTGATGTGGATAAAAATAATATTTCAAAGTTAAATACTTTATTTCATTATGCCGACTATTTTTTGTGTTCATCAATATGTAAATGAGCGATAATAGAATCTATTCGGTTTTAATTGACATAACATTTATGACACAATGTAATTCCACAATAGATAGCAAACTTGTGAATCTATTTGTAAATTTAAAATAAGTAAAGGTCGTGAGTTGCTTTTAACTTCCAGCCGCCAATCATTGAAATTAACCCCTTCTGTGTCATATCTGTTGATTACTCTGTGCCCCTCTTCCGTCACGAACGTGTCACTTTCCATATCAGAGGATTTGCAATTAACATTTTCAGTGCAGTTTTTGTACTGGGCCAGTCATGTTACCAGGTGCCAGTTGCTTCGTCAAAAATCGCGTGACGAATCGCATGTTGGTTCATTTTTTGTTGGACGGTATGGTAACACTGCTGCTTATTCTTTTGAACGAATTGTGCATGCCAACTATTGTATACTAGCTATGAATCATGGGCGTGCAGTAGGCTACAGTAAGGGTAGGCCAGTCCATATAAAATGCCCAAAAAAAAAAAGTTTTTTGGGCATTATGTATGTCTGGTCTACCCTTACTGTAGCCTACTGCACGCCCATGCTATGAACAGGCCGTTGACAGTAGAAACACATCTAAAAACAATGTCGCAACACTACCAATCACTCGATTAACCGCCCCCCTCTATGTCGCATCTGTTGATTACTCTGTGCCCCTCTTCCGTCCCGAAAGTGTCAGTTTCTATAACTGGGGGACTCAACAAATAATTTAATGGCAGTTTATGTGCAGGGTAAATCAAGATGGCCGTCAGAAGATTTAGGTACAAACGCATAATGGACTTTTCTGAAAATCGTTTGGCACTTTACATGGCAGCTCAGTTTTTGACTGTGTGCAACAAGAAACAAAAATAAGAAGAGTTAATTTTAAAACAATAATACTGTGTGCTTCATGGCTACGTAAACTGGGTGAAAATGAAAGAAAATTTGTAGTTGCCTGACGCTGGTTATCAACTGATCCTTACTTTGAGTGAGTTAGAGTATTAAACCTATCAAAATTAAAAGGAAAAAACAATATCAGAGAGCAACGTGAGAGATGTCAGTCGCAATCTGTCAAACATGTATGAAAATTGAGGCTTTATTGACAGACTGCAACTGAGATGCGAATGCGCACGTTGCTTAACAATTGGTAGAATTGGCCCTCACTTCGCTATTTCTACGTCAATAAACCAACTTGTAAACGGACTGTTAACAGTTAACATTCAGCCAAAACAATATCGCAACACTACATACCCATTACTCCAATCAGCCCCCCTCAGTGTCACATCTGATTTTGTTGATTACTCTGTGCCCCTCTTCCGTCGAGAGTGTCACTCATCGTCGGTCCTCGCTCCTTGTCGCACGTCATGAATGTTGATGTCCGTCTAATTTATTTGACTTTCCTATAGGTAATGCTCTACGTCGTTTGGCATTTGTTTTTTGGTTGGAGAGTGGACGAAGCTAGTTTATGTTTGTATTGTTTTTGGTAAGAAAATTATTATTCCTTTAGTCGGGATTGGAAGTGTGTCAATTATAATTACTTAACGTCCATTTAGTTACCTTTAATTGCTTCTCCTGTGGGGGACAGCCACAGGAGAAGCAATTAAAAGAAATATTTGTCAATATTTAAAAAAATGTTCTGTCTGGTGTCGGACGTAAAAGAATAGCACCATCCCATCACTTCCCGTGGGTGTCGTAAGAGGCGACTAAGGGACTCACCAGAGTATGGACAGCAGCAAACTCTGTGCATTGTAACAGCTACACTGCGATCGCCAACCCGCGTGCCAAGCGTGGCGATTATGGTAACCCCTTTGGAGGAGGCCTATGTCCACCAGTGGACGTCTTTCGGCTGATATGATGATGATGATGATTTTAAAAGATTTGTTATAATTTTGCTCTACATTATTGTAATAATTACATTAAGTAACATCGATCTATCAATATCGTATACAGCAAAAACGTTTCTAGTCTTTTGCATGACTATGACTAATGACTCTTTTACCAAAGTCAAAAGGAATGTGGATTTTCGGAAAATTTACGCCACCAGTTGTCGCCACTTGACAAGAGGTCATCTACTTTAAAAACGTTGCTTATAAGGCGAACACGTGACGTTAGCGTCAATTTAACTAATGTCAGAAACCATAAGCATGTTGACAGGTGCCAGGTTCTGACGCCTCAGTACTGCCCGTACAAAACCCTCATTAATCATCTGGTTTCATACATTATTTAAGATGACATATTTTTTTCCAAAAAATCACCAAAAATCAAAATCAAAAGTCATTTATTCAAATTAGACTAAGTGCCAGCACTTTTTGAACGTCAAAGTTCTACATAAAGACAGTACCCTAAAACGCCCGCCCGTCACCACTTCCTAGTGTTATAGCTGGGAAGAAGAAGTGGCGCAACAAACTCCCCAGCAACACATCTGTCTGTTAAGTTTTAAAAACTTGAATTTATACAGTAGTATGCAAAGTATTTTACAATACATGATACAGAAAATAAAATATTCAAACTGTAAATCAAAATAAATGAAATTAATTGACATTTGCTAGCACACTCCATTAAGCCAACATAAATAGACAAACTCAAGCATTAACAAGTAAACCAAACTAATTATGCCTTCGGGCATAAATGGTGTGCCCGCTTACATGTGCAATAGTAAAGTCTAACAATAGGATTGTGACTGGAGCCACAAGTGATGAACTAGAGGCAACATAATACTTGACTGGCCTGTTGGTCGAGTGGTTAGTGACCCTGACTACTTAGCCGGAGGTCGTTGGGTTCGATTCCCACCCAGGACAAATCTTTGTGTGATGAGCATGATCATTTGTTCTGTGTCTGGGTGTAATTTGTCTATAATATGTATGTATTTAGAAATATATAAGTATGTTTATCAGTTGTCTGGTTGCCATAGCACAGGCTCTGCCTAGTTTGGGATCGGATGACCGTGTGTGAGTTATCCCAGGATATATTATTATATTATATTAATACTATAATAAACAGTAGTTTAACGTTATACCAACAATAATAATAAAAAATAATATGTGTCACAACAAACTCGAGTGATGACTACAAATAACATTACGAAATCCCTAAGGCACCAGTCAAAGGTAATGAAAGCGAGGCAAAGCTGGCTGGCTTAACAGAATCATTGAATTTTAGTCACGGCCGCGCTCCCAAGGGTGTGCGTGATGATTGGTCGCCGGCTGCATGATTCGTGCGGAAAATAAATAAGTATGGAAGCAGAAGGTCCACTTCATGCAACGAGCGAAAATTTACACACAGACCTGCAGTGCTTCAGGGTTGCGAAATTTGTTCGAAAAAGTCACCGTGGCCGACTGTTTAGACTTTGTATAGGTTTTCCTGTAATCTGTAGATAAAGAACTAGTATCTGCATTATTTTCCAAAATTTTTGGTTCAGTAGTTTCGGAGATAAAGTGAATGGTCATTTACCATCTTATTTTTTGAATAACTTAAAAACTGTTTTCCATTTTAATTATGAAAAAAAATATGATTAAAACCTTCATAACAAGCCCTCAAAAAACATTTTAACTAATCTAGTTTGTCTTTCAAAAGTGACCCCTATACTGTTTCTTTTATTTCCGTAATGCGACCGTATTTGGATCACAAAAGTTCATATTTCTACCAAATTTCAAAAGAATTGGTCCAGTAGATTCGAAGAAAATTAGCTGTGACAGACGGACAGACAGACAACCGAGTCATCCTATAAGGGTTCCGTTTTTTACGTGATATTCTGGACATCTCACCGCGAAACATTGAGTTAAGTAAAAGTATGGTGCTCTTTGCCAGTGACTGCGTTCCCTAGTACCTTTAACTTTTCGGTCTTCGCAACAAGAGTGACCAGGTATCTACAGAGCTAGCTTGTTCCAACGTAGAACTTATCCATAGTTTTCCAACAAAAGAAAAAACCGTCCAAGTGCTAGTCAGACTAGCGCGCAGTGTTCTGAATGAATCATAATTTTTAATTATTTCCTCTTCACGCCACCCAATGGACAATTACTGTGCCCCAGAGACTCAAAAACCGAAGAAGTTTTCTTAGATGCGTCAGTTAATCTATCTCGGAAAGATGCGACCTTTAGCGAGAGTAACTCAAACCCCCTGACTATTTCATCGAACCTGCCACTTGGGCACGCCTTGCCGTGGTCGATCTGGAAAACTCTTAATAGACTCCGTACTCAAGTCGGCCGTAGTAAAGATCCTCCTCAGGTGGGGGTGCTAGAATGGCTCCGATCTTCAGTTATTGTGTGGCGTCTCTCCGTAGTCCATGATCCATATTTCGTCTTGCTTCGCATGCCTTGTCACCTGTACATGTGAGGATCTTAGGGCTCCGTCAGCGCATGGTGTTACCGCTGCTGAATATTGGGCCACCATAATTTTTTTTTGTCCATTGCTGAATACTGGACCAAACATTTTTTCTTTGCCATTGACACGCTAAGAAGAAGAATCATTTCCCTTGTAGTTATTAAGCAAAAAACATTTTTACTGTTTTTTTTTGTTTAATAGGCATATTACTTTTGGACATAACAGCCTGAGCAAATAATGACTGCACCCACTTCCAGCGAGTGTAAGCGCACTTGCGACTATCTATCATTTCAGACAGTTTAAATCGCATACATTAAAGTCTACCAGCGCTTGTCCAGTTGACTTTCTGCACCTTTCTATCCTATGATGCGTGTTAGGATTAAACTGCACATTCATTATACCAGGGCAGGCTTTGGCGGTAATTTTGACGTATTGTTGGGCCTAATAATAGGATCTATCGTAGTGGCAGATGGATTTGAATCGCAATTTGATATTAGCATAATCGCGAATGCATCAGCTGGCTAGGTACCTACATCACTATATGATTGGGTGAAGTTAGCAACGTTGAAAAGTGTGGTAGAAGGAAGACTCCTTTAGGGCTTTTTTCAGTGTCATTCTATTATCGATAACGATCGATTCTGTAAACATGTCGAAGTGAAAGCTTGGGTGAAGTGATCACGAGGTGAGCTGTCAATCCAGATAATCAAGATGGAATGACAGCTTACTTCGTGTTCACGAGACATCTTGATTATATGGATTGACAACTCACCTCGTGATCACTTCACCCAAGCCTTCACTTCGACATGTTTACAGAATCGACCGGCTGTCTACGTCTCAACTTGTAAAATTAGGTGGAGCATGAAGTGAACTGTAATTTCATCTTATTTTTATGGATCTCCTACAGCTCGCTATGTGTTTTCTTCACCTAAGCTTACACAGTGTGATGTTAACAGAATCGCCCTGCGGTATTCATCATGAGCTACGGAAATGTCACATCAACACACCACTTTTTCTTGACTTTTCAGAAGTATTTGCCGCTGATAGAATGTCACAAAGTCACTAGCCCCTGGAACGTTACAATATGAAGCTAAAGTACAAACAGAACAGTTTTTTGAAAAACATTTTATAGCTTTTCCAATCAACAAAGGATCTAAAAGTTGTAGAAAAACACAAGCATTGTCACAAAAGCCGAAAATGAATTATCATCAACCTCCTAACGGATACCCATACAAAAACACATCAATACTCCTTCATAATACAGACACCACGAGGAATAAAGACATAACCCCAAAATTACGACTCACACATACAAAAAATTGTACGAAAAATTTCCTTTGTTCCCTATATTTTGTAACGCACACATAGACAGTTCGGAAGGCGTTATTTATGACTAATAGGGCCCATCAACGATATCGGTACCAGTCTTCGTATATTACACATTATACAGTCACGTACAGGGTGCGTTTTTTATGACATTTGAAATGTTAATGAAATTGCGATAACGAAACGATGGTAATGAAAGGAGCTAAAGACAATATAATATCAGTTGCACGTGTCAAAGTTCAAGATAAAGAAACGATTGCCGAGGACAGCCCGTGGATGGGTGACGATGCGGTACTTTTGGAGTTTCCTCCGTGCTTCGGAAAGCACGTTAAGCTGTTGGTGCCGGCTGTCTAGTGTGCTAGCTTACAAGTAGCGAACAATTTAGTTTTAGGTTAACGTGTTACCTTTGTTGTATTGTTTTCTTTGTAACAATACTTTACATACTGTTGTATAATGTTCTTCTAACTCAACAGACAGGATGTGTTGCTGGGGAGTTTGTTGCGCCACTTCTTCTTCCCAGCTAAAAAACTAGGAAGTGGTGACGGGCGGGCGTTTTGGGGGACTGTCTTTATGTAGAACTTTTAGACGCTCAACCTAGTTTAAAAAAATTACTTTTGACTTTGTCATTTGAACATCCTTGACAGTCGTTATGTGGGAAGTCAGAAGCCAGAAAGTCGGAAAAAAGTCTTACCGAGGGGTTTAATCGGTTGGGGAGTAAAATACATACCATTATTAACATTTTAGTTTACAGCAAGCACAGTTAGTGAAATGTTATTTATTTGACAAAGAATAAAAGTCTAAAAGTACGTGCACGTAATGTACAGTAAACTTGATTGGTGAGCAGATTGACAAAATAAGTTTAAATAGTCTAATAAAATAGATAAATTATAATCTAATAAAGATTTATTACAATCTTATTAGGTCTGCAATTTTCCGGTGACAAATCCATAATAATATTAAAAATGTGAAAATTACTCTGTCCCTCTGTCTGACCGTTTGTTACTGTTGAATAAATTTGGATAAAATTTGGTACACGGATAGACCATGGAGAAAGAATGAGCAGAACATTTACCCTGGGAGTATTTTCTCTTTTGATATTTTTCGACATTCACGCGGGCGATGTCGCCGGCAGTAGCTAGTTATTAATAAATAACAATTCCATACGACTGACACAGAACAATTTAATTAATTTTATTTGAATATAAATAAACATTTATGAATACGCCGAAGCTATCCCAGTATAAACTCTCCGAAAAACACCGAAATAAACAGTGAAACATAATAAACAAGCCTTTATATTTTAAATTAATCCCCAGAGTAAAATAAATAATCCCTGCATGTAAAAGATCCCCTTCACTTATGTATGCACATCCCCGTAACAGAATTACTGTGCAAACATTGAAATAACCCTTCAACAGCGATTTCTTCAGTGCGTTATTGGTCCCAAGGTGGTCGCAATACTGGCATTGACTTGTTCCGTGATGCATTGTAGGGTTATATATCTTACTGTTATTTATTGCATGTGTTATTTTATTTATTTTGTTTTGTACGGTCAAAATACGGTTTAATTTTATATACAAGTATAGTCCTTATGAGTAAAATTGTTACTAGAATGATCAACTGAAAACTTGTACCTATCTACGACATGCGCGTGCAGTAGGCTACAGTAAGGGTGGGCCAGCCCATATATAATAACCAAAAAAACATTCTATGAAAATCGCATCGTCAGTATCGTGATTTCAACCCTGAATAATGTGGTGACTTTTTTTTTTTTGGGCATTTTGTATGGGCTAAAACAATGACAAACAGCAGCAAACGTAGGGTCGAGGTAGATGGGCAGGATATACTCTATGTCGATGAGTATATCTACTTGGGCCAGTTAGTTTCTTTCGAAAACAGGCAAGAAAGGGAAATCGTCGTCGCATCGACAACGCCTGGAAAAGCTACTGGTCCATGAAGACGCTAATGAAGGGCGATCTCCCGATGTCCCTGAAGCGCAAACTCATCGACATGTGTATTCTGCCCATCCTAACCTACGGTGCTCAGACCTGGTCACTCACCGAGTCGCAAAAGTTCCGCCTTGGGGAATGTCAAAGGGCAATGGAGCGCAGTATTTTAGGTTTAAAAAGAATTGATAGAGTACGAAACACCACGCTGCGCTCCAAAACCCTTATCATTGACGTAGGCAAAAAAGCTGCCAGGCTAAAATGGGACTGGGTGGGTCACACCAGCCGCATGCATAATGACCGCTGGGCAAAAGTCTCCACGCAATGGGTGCCAGAGGATGGACGAAAGGAAAGCGGTGGCGAGATGACTTGGATGCACTCCGCGAAGGCTGGTTCGAGGTGGCGCAAGAAAGGAATGTCTGGAAGGATATGGGGGAGGCCTTTGCCCAGCAGTGGGACACAACAGGCTAAGGAAAAAAAAAAAGTTTAGGGGTGGCCTACCCTTACTGTAGCCTACTGCACGCCCATGGTTCACCTACGTTCACTACGTCATTTTCATTTATTCTGCGCTTATAATATAATCGTGGACAAATGAAACCAGATTCCAGATTTAGTTATTTTGACTGTGCGTATCAACGCACGGCCAAAAGTACTAAATTTGGAAAGCAAAAATTTGGAATATAGCTTTATTTTACATATATAAATAACATGTTTAAGGGGGGAAAAGGGATGTTGAGTTTTTTATTGTGTCAACAATTTGCACCTGTGCAAAGCCGGGGTTAGCCGCTAGTTATTAGTAAATACATTTAAAAAAAAATTGAAACAGTGTTTTTTATAAATATTATTTATGATCTGAGAGATTTGTACAGTCCAAATTATTTATTGTTATAAATCTAAAACTATACCAATTTATGAACACGCTGTATATTGACAGCGCCGTAAGACAATTTATCACGACGAGACATCGCCTCAGCTGTAATCCTTTTGGGACTAATAAGACTACTACAAATTGTAGTTGAAAGATTTCTTGTGTCTCTTAAGTGATATCTTTCTTGCGATCTTTTTAAAAGATTCTGGGTAAATGATAAATTATACTTATTTTGCTATTAGGTTAAACATAGGTAACACTTTTACACGTCAATCTTTTTTGGTCATTTAAGCTAGATGAGGCGGGTGTTTTCCAAACAATCTGTACTGGTCAAACCATATGAGAACCATATAGGTTAATTTCTGAGGTGGCCTTTTGAGAAAAGTACCACACAGATTGGAGTGGACCTGTCCAGACAGTGCAATCATTTGTTAGTTATCGTGTAGCTCAAACTTAGAACTTTAAGGAGCTCAACGATTTGACGAACAATACCAAAGTAAGGACATTTGGGTAGGCCTCACATTAAATAAAGTCCGATGTTGCTTTTGTACACAAACACTGATTTCATGAAAAAAAAAAATGTGAAGTGAGCTGGCGTTTCACCTGGCGGTCTATTATGTAAACATGACACTACGAAAACTTAGGTGGAGTAACTTTCAAAATAAAAAACATTTAATTGCTACTAAATAAATTTAAGCCAAAGTTACCGACATAGGCCGAAGGATCGCCAAACTGAAGTGGCAGTGGGCAGGGCACATTGCTCGCGGAACAGAATGTCGATGGGGAAGTTTTAGAGTGGCGACCGCGTATCGGAAGACGTAGCGTTGGAAGGCCTCCCACAAGGTGAACCGATGAACTGGTGAGGGCGACCCTCACCAGTTCATCGGTTCACGTATGTAGCCGTTGGATGCGAGACGCACAGGACCGGTTGTCTTGGCGACACTTGGGGTAGGCCTATGTCCAGCAGTGAGCGTATTTCGGCTAGGTGGTTTCAGTTGATTGATTGAGATACTATTTTTAGAGTAAGTACACTTAGAAATTATTAAAGTTATCTTAGAACTTAATATACAAAGTGTTTTTTTTAATGTATATTCAAATTAATTACATTTATTTTAATGAAAAAGAAAATCTATTTTCTTTCTCATTAAAAATAATTTTCTTAAATCTCCTGAAAACCAGAAAAAAATCTTCAAGATTAAATCGCTAAATTCAATCCACCTTTCCATACTTATAATGTCAAAAACTTTTTGAACTTCACCAATGAAAATATCACTGTATATTAGCCTCTAGTGATACCCAACAAACAATTGATCACTAAGAGAAGACTCCATTGTGACCCGCTTGAGACTAATAAAAGCATTGAAGAATTCTCAGACGCGATTTGACGATGGATTTATTGTTTTTCTGTCAATTGAGCTGTAAATGTGATATTAGATTTATTAAAGCAACTGTGTTGCTTTAATTGACTCTTATATGATAGCATCTAGTAGAAATACAGCTTTCTTTGAAAAAAACCCGATATTCTATGTAGTTGATGCTCTTTGGTTCAGGGACCAGGCATATTCTGTATATGTCTGTCTGCCTATTACCTCTTCACGTTTAAACCGCTGAACCGATTTCGATGAAATTTGGTATACATATAGTTTGAGTCCCGGGAAATGACATAGGTACGATAGAGTTTTATCCGAGAAATCATCCTATTAGGGGCTGAAAAGAGGGGTGGAAGTTTGTATGGGAGGCCGACATTATTGAAGATAAAACAATGAACCTTTACATTAAGGCACTTGATGAAAAATAAATAAAAATAATATTGAAAAATAAAAATGGCTGCCCAAAGTAACTGTTCCACGCGGACGAAGTCGCGGGCAAATGCTGGTACGTCTACGTGGAGAGGGAATTGAGAGATTGAGAGGGATTTGGAGCAACCATATCAAAGGCGAAAACTCGATAGCTGAGTGTGCGGGTTGTGATCACTGAGAATATATCTGAAAAGCTTCAGATACGAGTCCTCTGGTCAGGGGGTCACTTTCAGATTTCTAATTAAAACACTTTTTATCGACGTCTTCAGAGCCGTTTAATTTGATCGGGTGCGATTTGACTCAGAATGTCATACATAGCATCATGTTTGCAATTCACAAAAGAAATGAAACGCAACTGACTACTTAATGCCATCAAATTCAATTTTTTTTTTAGTATAACAGGCAACCAACCAATTCCCCAAAAGTCTGTAACAAACTTCAAAAATGTCTCACCCATTTCCAGATTTAATCACACGATACTGTATGCCAATATTGTCGCGTTAGCACGGTGACGTCGACCGCTTAGGGCCCGGTATCTTCAAGATATCAGTGCTAAGCTTAGCCTCGCCGGAGATTGCGTCACCTATACCAGCCGCCGACTGATATCGGGATAATCTAGATGAGTCGACGTCATTTCATCTGACTAACGTTTGGAGCTGAGATTTTTCGTCGACGACTCTCGCAAAATGTTTTAGGCTTGGTATGAAATCAAAGATATGTAGTTAAATATGTATCGTGGTTCCAAAGACTACGAAGGGTTGTACTGTTGTAATTATCTAACTACTAAGGTACTAAGATATGATAATAAATATAATCAATATTTATTTTTTAATTATCAATATTTTTCTTGTGATTTTTTCAAAATCAATAGGACACAATTCAACCGTTTTACAGTTCAGCTATTAGTATTTTACGTACAACGAAAATTACTGATAGTACTAAAAAAAAAATGTTATCTATCTGGCGATATTCAGCACTAGGTTGGTATTTGCAGGTCTTGGGCTTGTACGAGATTGTTCATTAACAATATCGCTTCATCATTATGCGATCTACAACTTCACAATAATAGATTTTGCCGGTTTTTTGTGTTTAAACCTTCGTGGCATTTGCACTTCGTTCATTAGATCCTTTGCAAGTACATTAGGGTAGTGTGTGATTTTTATTTTGTATTTAGTCATCCTTTCCTTTATTTCCTCCTTTACTGTTTTAATGTTACTTGAAAAAAAAATTCTAATACATTAAATACTTGAAAATTTTGCCTTAGACAGAACGCCAATCGAAGAATGAAAACAACACAAACCTCCAATTCTCAGAACCATTTTCAATTACCTGTACTTTCTTAAACGGTTCCACCATGCACATAAATATCATAATAATTCCCACAATAACATGTAGGTACAGTCAAGCTACAATTAAAACACCCGACGCCACGCACAGGGTACAGTGACGTAGATAATGGTGCAGACGATTTGTCACAAGACAATGCCCCTGGCCGTCCCCTCGAGACAACTTAAACCGCCGTCATTTATGCTGGGCTGCATTCGCTAGTGTCGGGTGTACGGTACAGTATGTTTGAGGAAACTGTATGGGTCTCACCGGAAAATTGCAGACTCCGAAAGATTGTAATAAATCTTGATTAGATTATAATTTGTCGATATATTATGAAAAAACAGTTTTGTATACGGTTAATCTAATCCAAGTTCAACAGTTTCCAATATATTAAACGAATGGTAACCTATTTTTTATAAATAAGACACGGGTATAATTTAAAAAAATTGTTTACAATTTCACGCGATATTTTACAATCTGACGGTGTTTGCCATTTTCCGGTGACATGGGCAGTTGCGGGTATATATTGTGGAGAAGATTGACAGGTGGTCAGGTTGGCATTTGACATGAAAAGGCCATTATATGATTGATTTTTGATCGTCTTTGTGATTTTAAATATACAGAGAATTTCAGCTGATAGATACTAAATTACAAATTATTTATTTATTATATACTTTATTGTACCAGTCCCACCAAAAACCAAAAAACAGCCTAGTTTTGCAAAAAAGTACCGTGTTACCCAGTTAATGGGTTGAGGAGGTCTGGTAGGCAGCCGCTCCACGTAAAATACTGGTATTCAGCTGAATCCGGTTTAACTGAAAGCCTACCCCAATATAGTTGGGAAAAGGCTAGGTAGTTGATGAAGAGGTACTTTATTGTACACCCCATAGTAAGCACAGGACAAATATTAATAAAAAAAATGCACAGAGCAATCCTTCATAGACTTTGAATTTCATTAACAACAATTTGTTGAACAATACCAGTACCTACCTCATGTTCTTCGGTCATCAATTCAAAATTTGAACAGAGTGCTAACTCTACTTATTTTTAAGCAACGTTTGCATTCGCAAGTCAGTAAAATCTATCGTAATTGAGGTTTTTTTGACAGACTGCGACTGAGATTCCAATTCGAACGTTTCTTAAAAATGAAAAGGATTGTCACTGAGTGATTCAGTGAAGATAGAAAACAAAAATAAAGCAGTGACTTCGTCTCAAAATGATAAATCTTAGCCGTACACTTAATCTTTTTGGTGTAAGATTCTATTATGATAAGCCACGATCCTAATGTTGTACCAGCCTCAGGGTTTATATTTACTCAAGTGATGTAAATTGTAATAAAATCTAAAGAAAACATTCTAGCATTTCTGAAGACTTCATCTTTTACATTACTTATCTCTGTTGCTAAGCAACGCTTGCCAAGTTGTGGGTGGAAGAGAAACAGTATAAGTGGAACGAATTACTATTCAACTTTATCAATGAGGTTGATAACCTCGTTTGCATTCATATTTACAGTGAATTTATTTTTAAACGCGTGGGTATCTTTTCAATATTCTAATCATCATTATCTTCCCATATTTATCGCAATTTATTTGCGATTGATGTAGCGAGTCTTATTCAATAGCCACTCCTTTAAAGCCATTTCAAAAAATCCTCTACCAGCCTTAAAATGTGACCGCGAGATACAGACTGAAATGACCCTTTGAAGGAAGGCCTCTTTAAAGGCCGGTTTGTATGTCCGTCACTGTATACCTCAGCCGTAGCCTTTCAGAGCTCAAAGTTAGCCGTTATTTGTTTCCAGACATACCCTATTACCCAAATAATCCAGAGCTTCCATTTGAATAAACGGTAGCACAGACTTTGGGCACCATAAAGGCAGTGTACCAATTGTACCACAAGTGTGCCCGAGTGTGCCAATTAAAGTGACGCGCAGTGTACACAGTGACGCAGCGGTGGTACAATGGTACAATGGTAGTAACAATTTATCACTACTCGAGACAATGTGAGCCCAAGGGACAGTTTAAGCCGTCCGCTCTGTTATGCATTTAGCGTCGTTGTTGAGTGTGTGTTGTGGCGTAGATGTGTGGGTAAAAGAATAAAGTTATAGTGTGTACAGTTACGGGAACGAGTTTTAAAGCAAATAAAATTGGCTGACCATAAAACAATACTTCCAATCCTACTCGATACTTGCTAATGTTCGTGAGTCTTTTACACAAAAACGGCTTAACAAACTTTTTTGAAAATTTGCGGTGCTTAAGCTTAGGAGATATCAATAAGGCTATAATTTATGTAGGGAGAAAGTACTAACTAAAGACAGGTGGTGCCATGGGTGGCAGCAAAATTCAAAATAAAACTGTCAAACATACTAAAGCAGTCGTTATACTTAGTCAGTTATGATGACATGGTTATCGTCATCATATCAGCCGAAAGACGTTCACTGCTGGACATAGGGCCCCCAAGGGCCCTCCCCTTAGAGGAGGCCTATGTCAATGGGGTAATGGGTTGCCATAATCGCCACGCCTGGCAGGCGGGTTATCGATTGCAGTGTACCTGTTGCAATGCACAGAACCACAGAGAATGCTGATGCCCTTTCTCTGGTGAGTCCCTTAGACGCCTCTTACGACACCCACGGGAAGTGATGGGATGGTGCTATTCTTTTACGTCCAACACCATACAGAACTATGGCTATAATACGGTAGGTAAACTCACATAGTGTGTGTTATTTAACAAACAATAGAGTTCCGTGACTGTTCATAGCCGATTATAATTTTGAGTTTGAAAGTTTTGACGTTGATTTCGGTACGGAAGGGTGTTGTTTCAATAAATGGGGTGGAATAAGTTTGAAAAGCGTTGAGCTACGTGTTCTGTATGATATCGGACGTAAAAGAAGAGCACCATCCCATAATTTCCGATGGTTGTCGTAAGAGGCGACTAAGGGACTCACCAGAGAATTAGCAGCAGCATTCTCTGTGTAATGCAACAGCTACACTGCGATGGCCAACCCGCCTGCCAAGCGTGGCGATTATGGCAAATCGCCCCTTGGAGGAGGCCTATGTCCAGCAGTGGACATCTTACGGCTGATATGATTGAGTTAGTGAGTGAGCTATGTAAGTGATTTTTGCTTTGGAACGCAGTGTGGTTTGCTAATATGGCCAGTTAAGTTGAAGCCTTCAATACTGTAATTCATTGCACATCAGTACGAATTGTATGTCAAATCCATATAATCAAGATGGAATGACAGCTCACCTCATGGTCACGTAAAATCTTGATTATATGGATTAACAGCTCACCTCGTGGTCACTTCACCCAACCCTTCACTTCGTCATGTTTACAGAATCGATCGGCTGATTAATGTTAGGTCGATAGTAACCAGTTAATATATTAATTATCATTTAATTCAAGTAACAAGACTCGTAGTGTAAGTAACAATATACTTACAAACTATGTTAGTAAAACATTAACAAAGACAAAAAAAAAACCGAAATAGTTTGTGACATCACTGCTGGTGACAGGCCCAGCTGATACCTTGCAGCAGTGGTTCACAAACGCACAATCTAGCCTGCTTGCTACCATGGACAGGGTGATGTTGGTGCTGCCCCACACCCTACTGACCAGGGATGCGCACCGCTTCCGCATCACAGTGTAGAAGCAGTTAACGCGAGCTTCGGCAAATATCCCTGATGCGTTGCAGTATCGGGACAACACCATCAACACCCTGAAAGCGTAACCAACAGAACCCTATTACTAACCTCCGCTGTCCGTCCATCCGTTCGTCTATCTGTCAGCGGGCTTAATCTCAAGAACCGTAATAGATAGACACGAAACCGAAATTTTCACAAAGTGTGTATTTCTATTGCCGCTGTAACAACAAATTATAAAAATTAAACAAATTAAGGGGGCTCCCATACAAGAAACGTGTTTTTTTCGGTTTGTGGTACGGCACCCTTCGTGTGAGGGTGCGACTCGCAACTGGCCGGTTTTTTTTTCCAAACCTTATACTCTATGTCAAAATTTGATAGTTATAATATATATATAATATAATAATATCTTGGGACAACTCACACACAGTCATCCGATCCCAAACTAGGCAGAGCCTGTACTATGGCAACCAGACAACTGATAAACATACTTATATATTTCTAAATACATACATATTATAGACAAATTACACCCAGACACAGAACAAATGATCATGCTCATCACACAAAGATTTGTCCTGGGTGGGAATCGAACCCACGACCTCCGGTATAGCAGTCAGGGTCACTAACCACTCGACCAACAGGCCAGTTACAGTACAATAGAAAAAGTTTCGGAATTGAAGAGTTAACAGGTTAGTTCTAGGCAAGCGTAATTAACCGACTTCAAAAAAAGGAGGAGGTTCTCAATTCGGTTGTATATTTTTTTGTGTGTTTGTTACCTCATAACTGTGCCATTTAAGAACCGATTTAAAAAAAATTTAATGTGAAAGGATAATAGTTTCCGATACCAATCGGAAACTATTATCCTTTCACATTAAATTTTACCATATAAATTTCATTAAAATCGGTTCAGTAGTTTGGTTTTTAAATCAAACTAGCTGGAAAAAATGTGTCATCGTAGTAAACGAAAATGCGTATTTTGCTTTTCTGTGACTTTGCTAGATGTGTAAAAATACGACCGACTTCCAACTAACAAAAACACTACAAAGTATGAAATAACTTTAATTTCGGAAGTCGGTGTTAAAAACGAAGAAACAACCAAAAACATCGACTTAAAGTTATTTTGTAGTGTTTTTGTTATTTGGAAGTAGATTGTATTTTTTGTCAAAAAGTTTTATTATGCATAAACTTACGCCTTTTTTCCATGGAGGTTACGCTACTTTCTAAGATTCTAACATATCCAGGCTAATTCAATGGACAAGGTGCTAGTATAATCATATATTTTGAATTTGCAACACACAACTGTACAAACTAATATTGCATATACTGCAATCATAACAAAAAATCGATTACTCCACCAGTTCAACCCCAGCACAAAGATAAGCAATCTTTGCACCATTCTCATTACTAAATCAATAACCCACACCCCACCAAAAACCGAAACAACACCCACACAATCCATTACTTATTTCCTTAACACCTTTTTTTCAAAGATTCGTGCTAAAACAGCAATGTACAACTATCGCTTCGTTTGTAACAAACATAACAAATGTTTGACAGTAACTGGGTCGGTGTACAGGCTCGAAGTTAGCGTACTTTGGAAGTTTGCCAACCCTGAATTAGGCCATGCACTTCATTAAGTAAATTGATAAGAGGTAGATACCGCTACTGGGCTTCCTTGAGGTTGTACTGAACTGGGAAATGGCGGAAATGTCACCTGTCGTGGAAAACTTGGAAAACATATTTTTTTAGGGTTCCGCACCTCAAAAGGTAAAAAAAGGAAACCTTATAAGATCACTCTCTTTTCCATCTGTTCGTCTGTCTGTCCGTGTGTCACCACCGATTTTTTAGGGCAAATCAGTACTATTTGTACAATTACTTATAAGACATCTCATTGTCACATTCATGGGCGTGCAGTAGGCTACAGTGAGGGTAGGCCATCCAAAAAAAAATTCGTCCACTTTCAAAGTGGGCGAAAATTCGCATTTCGTCATTCGTCAGTATCGTGATTTCGACCCTGAATAATGTGGTGAGTTTTTTTTTTTTGGGCATTATGTATGGGCTGGCCTACCCTTACTGTAGCCTACTGCACGCGCATGGTCACACCTCACTATTTTGAAGCGCCTAATGTAATTTGTTATAATGTATTAGAAAGAGCATTGTCATGCTATATTCTACTAGCTTTTTCCCGTGGCTTTGCTTTTGTGGCCTATCTCCGAAAATCATTTATAAAGAACATAACAAACATGTTTGTCTCTTTATACGAATAATTTGGTAGCAAATTTGAAATACCAGCCCATCATCATTATCAGCCGAAAAACGTCCACTGCTGGACATAGGCATCTACCAAGTGTCGCCACAAAAATCGATCCTGTGCGTTTCAATCGGCTATCCGCGACCATCACCAGGTCATTGGTCCACCTTGTGGGAGGCCTGCCAACGCTACGTCTTCCGGTACGCGGCCGCCATTCCAGAACTTTTCGGCCCAATCGACCAGCTCTTCTGCGAGCAAAGTGCCCTTACCTACCTTGGTTCTCTTGCGTAATACCAGCACATTGTGGATTTATTGTAGAGCGAAAGACGTTTGATATAAGATCAAGAAAACAAGAAACTGAAAAGGTCAAAAATCATATCATAACCTGTCATTATTGTAGAATAATTGGACGAAGAGAGACCCCGGGAGGAGGAGACCCGTAATAAATGGTTGATAAATGAAAAATACTCCAAAGAAAAAAGCCTGAAATAGACCCTCTACTTTTCAAAGGACATTGAATAAAAACAATACAAACTGGTAAAATGAAGTGCCTTATATACGGCGTCATTATACTATCTTCATCATTCATCTCGGGACGACAATGAGAGAAAAATTGCATATTGTTATTATTTGATAAATGACTACTATTGTTTCACGCGACGATACGAGAGACAAAGGATACGGGCCCTTTATGATAAGAAAACAATATACTAATTGTGAAATTGTATGATTAATTTCTTTATTTTGACGAGTGATCCGGGTATACATAACGTCACACCAGGATTCTATTTGTGCCATTTCCTGTACATGGTGGACATCCCACCCGTAACAAAACGTTTCGGGATTAATTTCATTGTGCGTACAGTTAAGGAGTGGAATTCCCTGCCGGAGTCTGTGTTTCCTGATTTCCTGTGACTTTCCAGTGGTGTTGTTAGGTGTTATCACTAAAAAGTGAAAAATAAAACACTTTTAACAAAAAAATACGACCGGCTTCCAAATACAAAAATCAATACTATAAATGAAAAAGTTTTTTTAACCCTCAAATATCACCATGTCAAAAAAGGTCCTGAAATAGTTTGGATTGCAATGAAATTTGAACTTTGTCATGTACAAAGTAGAATGAGTTGTTCCAAAATTTGACAATCTTTTGGAATTCTGAATTCACATACGATACTAGTTCTCCCTGTAGTTTTTTCCTAGGAAACTTTCAAGCTATTGAAACAACCTGGGTACCTATCAAACGATAACTACCAATTGCCCTACATTGGTTTATCTTTGAAGTCGAATCACACTGTATTGCAGTCATAGGTCAGGAAATAGTGCAATTTTAGACACAGCTGTTGGAATTGCTACCGTCCATTGCCGATAGGGTCGTTTCCTGTTACGCCAGTGACATTATAGGTCAACTGTATCTACAACTGTCATTTCTTGTGTATCACATGAAATTTCCAGCATATTCTAGACCATTTCACAAGCGTTAATATGTTTTAGTAGTTAGGTAGGACACCGGCATCATCCATTTTGAATTGACAACGAAAATTGACGTTCGCAATTGTTACTAATTTTTAAAATACATATCACTTTTGACGTGATAACGTCTTATAAATCGATGAACGCCGGCTGAACTCACGGAAAAGTGACACGTTCCGCCAGAACCGAGCGTGCAAGCGAGAGCGCGGAACAAGCGATAGAGAGGCACGATCGATCGGCCTAAGTGTTCGACTTTTCTTATGACGTTATCACGTAAAATAATCGTCCGTAAACCGACTTTACAGACAATTATTTTTTTTTAAGTTTGGGAAATCATCAAATTAATTCTTCCGCTCTGGGTGGAGCGGAAGGGCGTGTCAGACTCTTACTGACTAAAACCCATCCGTGTTCCTTCTAAGGCCCTTTGCGTTCCAGGGCCGCGGTGACTCTTTCGAACAAATTCCGCAACCCTGGCAGTTTTAGAATAGCTTGGACGCTAAAATTGTAACACACACACTGACATTTTAATTGTGACTAATGTGTGTATTATTTTTCTGTAATTAAGTCTTGATACTTGAAATAAATTGATTATTATTATTATTATTATTATTATTATTATTATTTACAGAATTCTTACCGCGGCTTTACACTAAAGTGTCAGGTAAGTGCTGTTGGTAAACAAAAAAATCGTCTGTCGGAACTGCGTTGACTAATTGAAGAGACGGCGACATAAGTGCCAAATTGGTGTAAAAATAATAACTCACTCGTAGTTCTCAGCCACCACTAACAATCAGTTTTAAATAATGTATCAAATAGATAAAATTAAGTGCATACAGCCTGTAATTTAATAATAAGGGTGTCGACAGCATTCAGCATGAAATCCTTGTCACTGCACGCTTCCGCATAATCCCATATTTATTGCAATCTTGAAATGTTTAACAGGTATTCAAGATTGGCCCGGGAGTCACGGTTATTACTGAGCTGTTAAACAAGCTATATTAAAACTGACTATTTTTAAACTGTCCGCTCGATCGAGGAACGACTTTGATCGAACGGATAAATTCAATATAATCATGTCCAACCTTCAGTTATTAAAGAATCACTAAAAAACATAGAAGAAAACTAAAGGGCATACTCTACAAACATAACAAACCAAACACAGCCAACAGACATAGCAACCCATTGCATTAAAAAACAGCCAAAACTTCAGCTCCCATAGTGCCTCTTTAAAAAAGAAAAGTTCTAAAAGAGGCCAGCTCGTTCGCGTGTAGCCAATGTGTCCACAAATTCTGGCGAAAAGGCCTATTCCAATAAAAAAGTCCGTGAGATATTGCGATGGTCAATACGACATACTGGCCAGTAATACGGATTCTCGGAAATGCGGATCCGTACATATGGGAGATGGGATTGATTATGTACTGGGGAACTTTTTTGTGTTGGTCATGTAGTGAGTGAGTGATTAATAGGACTTTGGTAGACTTTTGGTGTTTCTAGAACATGGGAAGGGTTAATGTAATAAGTTTACTGAAGAAACGTATGGATAGGATTATATTATTTGCTGGCGGAAGCCTTTTGATTTGAAATAAGCAATTACTGATTTGTATTTTTTTTCTCGTTACAGGTAAGTTCCTGATTTGTGATTAGAAGATAAATATTATAACTTCAGGGGTATTTCTGGTAAGTTCTTAACTTCTCAGTTAACAAGATAACTATTTTATTATCTTCTGTTTATGTTTGAAAATTGTAATAAGAATTAAATACGCAAAATGTAAGTCGTAAAATAATAGTGATTATTAATTTATCATAGAATACAACGAACACCATTTGTTTCCATTAAATGGTACTTTCAAAGTCAAGTGTATGGAATAAGGTTTAATTAACACCAAGTACCTGGATGACCGAGCTTTGTTTCGTTTTCTAAAAATGAAACCTAGCTAGATCGATTTATCGCCCCCGAAAATCGTTGGAGACGTTCCCGAGATTCAGATTATATATTATATAAAATAATTTCTCGTTTAAAGGTATAAGATATACCAAAATGTTTTTTTTTTTATTTAATGTGGGTTTGCTCTTGACTCTAGTCTAGGTCATAGATGACAGAGACAAAGTCGACGATGGAGCGACAATGCGTATATCAGCATTGCTGTTTAAACTCCATTTCAATAGTGGCAGCGAAAATTTGCTACGTGACACAGCGGCTTAACTTACGTTTGACGAACATGGCGAGGAATACAACACAAAGCTGCAAAATAGCACAGATTTTGGATTTCAAATGCGCAGTCGATAGATGCTTGAAAGTAGATCGACCTAATTCCAAAGCGGGGTTGTTTACAAAGGAACGATGAACACTGGTGAACCTTTTGTTGCATATTAAGCACAATGTATACCTTAATGCAATTCTAAAAGGTGCTATTTTCAAGTGAGTTTTAGCCTCAAGTTAGCCAACTGGTTATGGTCTATCTTCTTCTTTATGAGTATTTTCTCAATACTATCCTTGACGCCTTCTATAAGGCGAACCGATGACCTGGTGAAGGCCGCGGGAATTCACTGTATGCGAGCCATACAGGACCGGTTAATGTCAGCCTAGGGAGCCCTATGTCCTGCAGTAGAGGAGCTCGTGGCTACAAAATACCAGCTGCACGGTTCGATCTTCAAGGTTAAGCAACGCTTGTCAAGGTTGAGATGTGGATGGGTGACCATCTTAACTTACCGAGTTTCCGCTGTACCTCGGAAAGCACGCTAAGCCATTGGTCCCGCCTGTAATTTCTAGATCTTTGGCATTCGTTACGGATTGTCAGAAACCGTTAAATCTGACTCTTGCCAAGAACTACCGTGTTACCCAGTTGATTGGTTGTGGGGGTCTGGTAGGCAGCCGCAAATACTGGTATTCAGCTGAATCTGGTTTGACTGGAAGCCGACCCCAATATAGTTGGGAAAAGATTAGGCGGAAGATGATGTCCAGCAGTGGACGTCTTTCGGCTGAAATGATAATATCAATCATTAGATTTAATTCTTTGCCACCTGTTAGCTAGCACACTTCATTATGTCTCCAGTCATAATTATCGTCTCACATGAATACAGGCGTAGTGTCTTTAATATTTTGAAACAAAACTAATATTGCTTAGATTCCTTTGTTTAAAAAGTGTGTTCCACTTTCGTCTAGTAGATTCTCAGGGGATTGCCATAACAAGCTCACAAACCTTATGTAATATGCATCAGAGAATAATATCTCTACACTTTAGTACTTCTCACAACATTGTGGGACAATGTAATCATAAGTATACAAAGTAGTTCGAAGTTCGTACCTAGGTACTATTATAAACTATCTAGCGGTGACGTCACATGCCACAATAGCTCTGTTATTTGGTAGACAAACAAATTAATGTTGAATGGTTTCATGAATGAGTTTTGGTCGGAATTTATGATTCTCGATTTAAATGTAGATTTGTAAATACCTAGTTGAGTTTGTTAGATTTGTAAAATTTTAATGTAAACTTAAATTACAAGTATAAATAGGTGGAGTCGTTTGTTTGTGTGTATGTAATTTAGGGCGTACAGAACTGATTGAAAAAATACACTACCACTGAGTACCTACCATTGACAATTAAATTATTATTATTCTCTTACACACTACTTAACATTAAAAAAAAACATTAAAAAAAGCATTTAAAAATATAAAAGTAGTAGTCCGCCGGTGTCGGGAGCAGAGTCCAAGCTACCGGTGGTTAGGACTCCAGAGAAAGGAACCTCCTCACAATCCGAGTCGTATCGAGGAGTACTGCCTTCTGTATCAGGCCTTTTACCCAACTGCGTAACGCCAGCTTCGACAGATGGTCGTCGAAGCTTTTAGCCATGAGGCCATTGGCCGTAACGACAATTGGCACAATGACAGCCGAGTCCACATTCCACATGTCGACAACCTCGTGTGCTAAGTCGAGATACTTGATTTGCTTCTCTTTCTCAGCCTTCACGAGGTTCTCGTCATGCGGGATGGTAGCATTGATTATCATCATTGTGCGGCGCGCTAATCGGTTTATCACCACTATGTCAGGCTAGTCCTATCAGTGATGATAGACCGATCCTAGTACTACGTGACATGGTCATTTATTATTAATATTATTGACTACTTTTATCCTTAAATGTACGGTTTGAGGAAAGGCTTCAGGAGTGAACTTCTGTGTGATGATGATGTGATGTAACGTATTGGTCGTTTGTGAGCTCGCATGTGGCTTATGTAACTTACCTTCTTTGTGAAGATCCTCGCACACTGCTGGCACGTGAGCACAGATTTATTCAGTGTGTTTTCTTCTTTCTATGTTATTATAGCTAATTTACACATGTGGTCGAGCGTTCAAAAGGATATTTTACTGAAAAAAACTAATTAATCCGTCAGATAGATTTCCAAAAAATATTGAACACGTATTTTCCCTTTTTTCACGTAAACAAAAAATGAAGACGTATTGTCTATCATCACCCAAAGGGTCACTCCTGCCGGTTGATTCTGTAAACATGTCGAAGTGAAGGCTTGGGTGAAGTTATCATGAGGTGAGCTGTTAATCCTTATTATCAAGATGTTACGTGATCACGAAGTGAGCTGTCATTCCATCTTGATTATATGAATTGACAGCTCACCTCGTGATCACTTCACCCAAGCCTTCACTACGACATGTTTACAGAATCGACCGAAACAAACCAACTTTTAATTTTAAAAAAAACTGCTTGACGCATTAAATGTTGTCCCACAACCATACAATTACATATTTATTAGTGGCAATATTGATCATTAGATCAAAGAAAAAACCGGGTAAAGCCTAAACTAAAATTCAGCCTAGTACCCCAGCAATAAACAGTAAGTAACTTCAACTGTTATCGTACCTAATACCCTCTGCGATACACTTGGGGGTCGGGTAACGAAAGCTCTGAGGGTACTTGACCCGTTTGAGTTCTTTTGTGGCTTCCTACCCACGTTTGTAGGTACATTATTGAGTTATATACCGTAGAAGTTTTATTTACTTCTGATTTCGTGCGGTGGTTTAAATACCATTACTGTATCACACATTTGACAGAGTTATTTTACAATTACTAGCCAATTTCTTTCAGACACCTGAAGGCCAATTTCACATTTTTTTAAGCAATGTAACGAATTCGCATCTGTCAAAAATGAATGGAAAATATCTTTTGTTGCTAAAAAATACAAGATAGCTTATAAATTACTAGAATGGGCAATCAGGTATCAATCACAATTTATGCAATAATACACGAAAAATAAATACACTGAGAAAAAATAAAAACAAATCAGTGACTCGGTGGTTACATTTCTCACAAGAGTCACAATCTAGCACCCCGATCACCCCCTGAATTAACTCTCAGGGGGTGAAATAAATTTGAAAAAAATGAAATAAAATGAATGTTAATTTGTTGTTGCTATTAATTTTAGTCATATTTATTATAGAATGTTATATTTAAAGTTTTTTTTTGTCTTTTTATGTTAACATAACTTTTACACACGATGTCTACATATCTTTTATTCGACTCTCCTTTCGCAGGTATGCTGGAAGAGATTTCTTTAGAAATAAGCATTTTTACCTATTTTTCTGTTCCTTTCTTCTTATTTATTTGTTAAATGTGTGTACATAAACTGTTAAATAAATAAATGTTTTTTTATTTGATTTTGATTTTGAATTAATACAGTTTGTGTTAGTATATATAAACTTAAGCCTGTGTTAGTGAAAACTTCACTTCAGTTAGCACACGTCATTGTGCGTTCAGGTGGCACTTGTTACTACGCTGCGTGGAAGCGCGGAACACTACATCCTGCGATCAAAAGTACTCTTGAAAAAATAAAGAACCCATAGCCTCTTAGTGTAGGTATTTTCACCCCCTGGCAGATTACCTATGTATTTAAATCCCCATACAGGAATTCCCATTCCACCCACTGCTACACAAATACCTTTGAATACATATTTTGACTATTTTTAATCGCTTAAAAGCTCGACAACAATTTAGTGTTACTAAAAAGCATTCATAATTATGGTTAAACTAGAACCGTTCATTACTTATACCTCTAATATTATTACATTCTACAACATGGTTTATTTACGCTTTATATTTAAGCTTCCACACTGAATGATCGGCGCATGTAACAATAGTAAGCAATTAGTGGGTCCCTTCTTTGTTGGTTCCCGTTAAACAGGACCGGGGATTTCCGTAGCCCCATCCAGTGTGAGGCGATATTTCACAATCCTTGTTACAGCTGAAGAACTACGCTTTGTAAAGCAACGTTACCAATTATATTTAAAATGTTGAGTGAGACCAATTTTATATTTAAAATAAATCTTATAAATTATATAAGATTAAATCTTATTAATCTTATAAAATGTATAAGATTTATTTTCTTATATTTTATATATTATGTAATCTAATTATATTAAATTTATAATTTGTCAAAAAATAAAAGTTCGTAAAATTGCCAATGATTATTTCGTCTCTGAAGTAGAGGGCGACTTACTGACCAAAAACTCCAAGTAGTTAAAGCTCATTTAGTTATCTTTTACTTCGGAGTTTATACTGCACTAAGCAAAAAAGCTCAGATCAAAAAATGAAGAAACTATAAATTTCCGAGCCCGATGCAACAATACCATAATGATGCAACAATTTAATATTGAATATGTAACAATAAAAAAAAATACAAATTCAAAAAACAATTTCTATAAAAACGCATCGTCGACCTCAAAGCTGAACTAAAAATACTCAGTATATTATTTTGCCATAGAGAAAAGCAAAGGACAAAATGAACAACATAATACATATACTGAAAAACACAATAAATATTATCTTCCATATTTTCCGTTACAGTTTTCTATAAGTCAAAAGCCTTTAAAAGGTTTCCGCAAGTAGTCTATGCCTCCTTTACTGTAACTTTTTTTCATTTTTATTTTCAGCTAAGAGCGAAGTGATTTTATATTCACAGAGGAATATATATAATATACATTAATGCTCTTTTTGCTACCTTAATTATTGAATAACACCATAAAATCATTGGCTC
This sequence comes from Mamestra brassicae, assembly GCA_905163435.1. Classification (NCBI taxonomy): domain Eukaryota; kingdom Metazoa; phylum Arthropoda; class Insecta; order Lepidoptera; family Noctuidae; genus Mamestra; species Mamestra brassicae. Next base: position 17,001,698 of record LR990997.1, on the reverse strand, counting down.
ACTATTATGAGGTCCTTATTTACAATTTTAGAGCTTACGAAGTTAAAAACGCTACAAATTGATAAAAAACACATTGAACTTTGTAGCGTTTGACGTTCTTAACTTAATAAGTACTCGTAGAACCTTATAATATTCATCATCTGCCTAGCCTTTTCTCAACTATATTGGGGTCGGCTTCCAGTCAAACCAGATTCAGCTGAATACCAGTATTTTACGTGGAGCAGCTGCGTACCAGGCCTACAACCCACTGACACGGTACTTGGTAAGACTGGAGTCAGAATTTCTGGCTTCTGACAATCCGTAACGACTGCCAAATATCTACAAATGACAGCCGGGACCAACGGCTTAAAGTGCTTTCCGAGGCACGGAGGAGTCTAGGTATGTTGAGATAGTCACCCATCCACAGACCGACCTCGGCAAGCGTTGCTTAACCTTGAAGATCGATCCGTGCGGCTGTTATTATTCAGCCACAACCGAGAACCTTATAATATTGAGCCAACGAAATGCCTGTTCATATTGTCGAAGACTCAATCAAAAAAATCAACAGAATAGACATCCATTCAAAAAAATATCGTTCAAATACCTTCATTCCCCCAATACAAATATTGTGAGTATACAATAAAGCATCATTTACAATAATCCAGTTCTTATAGCGAGTCTATTATTAGAGTCCCATCCCTTCCGTCCAATCACATTCCCCCTCTTATTGAATCGTAAAACCATTGTTGTTTTGTAAGGAGCAAATCATATTCTAATTTCTGTGGATATTTTAATAAACAGAAAAGTATTCGAGGGACTATTAAAAGGGTCGTCCATTTGTCGGCCGAAAATAAATGTTTAAAAGCCAAAATAGGTATTGAAACCGCGGGAAATGGCCTTTTTTTCGAGGATAAATAAATGTTTGAATAGGATTATTTTTTGGGTGAAATGTTTTAAACTTTATTGAAGTGTGATATTTTTGGGTGTTTTATTTTAAGTTTTGATATTCTTTTTTATGTTTAACGGAGAGTGTTTTAAGCAATATTTTCCATTTTAAAAGCGATTACGGATTTTTTTTTTAAATGCAACGATTTCCTGGAAAAAATGGATTAATGTAGTTTATAAAAAAATACCTATTCAACTGAGAGATTTTTTAAACATATTGTTTAAATGTACCTAACACATCCCAATCTTACCGTATTCTAAAATGTGTTTTTACAGTAGGTATATTTATTTACATTTGTGATCACATTTTCTGCCACAGGAACCTGGAAGAAATTTCTTTTGAAATAAACAGTACTAACCAGCATATTATTTTCTATTATAGATGTTGTATGTATATCTGAATAAAAATAAAAAATCATACATTTTTCATGGTATTTTTCCTGTAACCTTTTGAACTTAAAAAACTGCCCCAAAAAGGCCAAACAAACAGTCTACATTAGATTTCTGATAGAATACGTCCATGCTGGAATTAGGGCAGTCCGCTTGGCTGGTAGCCAGGTGATCTCGACCTGTGGAATTATGCATGAGACCTATAAGCGTCCGAGTTGTTGCAGTTATGAACAAATGATGATATTATTCTGGGAACAGTTTTTGTTTGGTTGGTACATGTTCCACTACGTTGTGATGAATCTTTATTTTTTAATGAAATTTTATAATTGTCTATTCGGAAGTTGTGTGTTCGTTTTGCTGGAGCAATGAAGGGTCAATTTGCACATAAGTATTAAATAGTATGTAATAGCTCTGTAGGGAGTCTTCTTCATCAAGCATATTATGTGGTACTTTCTTTCTAAATCGTATTATCTTCCTAGGACACATTGAGCTCTGATACCTGAGGGACAGTTTTCATGTTTTAAAGGAGCGTTCACAGGTTGCAACTGTTACAACACTTCTAATTTTCCCATATTATTACGCATGTATTTGAACGCTGCTTAAGAAGAGTTGGCCTTTGGTTCCATAAATAGAGTCGTACTTAAAAAAACTCATATTGGCGATAATAAAGGTAAGAAACAAAATGTAGGGAGATTACAATAAGTTTCAAATGAAAGTCCTTAAAAACGGAAATTGCCTTTCTGGTTAAAATAAAGACCTATTTTAGGAACATCCCAATTCCAGCACAATTACAAAACCAATCGAATTCAAGCTCGCGTGGAATGAATTTCCTGATTTTCGGAGTGTTTGCCAAATTGGTTCGTTTGATTGGTTGTAAAATTGAGACATCTGTATCCATAAAGTTTTACATGCATTTAAGATAGCGCTAGGTACGTATTCCAGCGGAACTAGTAGAATTGACATTCTGTCTGTGATAGATTACTTTTTTCAAAAATGTCTGGTATTGACATGCGTTATTAAAATATCATGATATTTTAACCTTTTGAACGCCAGAGCATAAAGGCATCGGCGAGCCCCCGACGCCAAGACACAAATTCGCCGTACTTTTTGTCACATATCAGGCCCACGTTTGCTTGTCATGTAATATACGTGACAATGGCTTTCAAAAGGTTAATAACGCATGTCAATCGTGACTTAAGAGTCTATTATCAAAACTTGTTGTTTGTTTCTTTAAGGGCACTACAAAAATATTATTTTATTTAAATCAAACTATGCATTCTCGAACCAGTTTTTTGACAGACTCATATCTTCAAACAGATCTCCAACATCCAACCAATCCTTCAACCCAGCTTTTCCAATTTCGAAACGTCAAAGGATCCGTTTTCTATTTATTATTTTTTCAGGACAATAAATTCAAAAGCTCCCACATTTAAGCCGCAACACATCATTATACGAACTCGGTAAAGTTAAGAGGTCACGGCCAGGAAACTCCACACAGCGAAAGAACGACCCTTTTAATGATCACTCTAAAACGCAAAACATAAAAGCCGAGATATCTTTTCTCTTTCTTCCGCCAAAAGATAAAAGGGACGAAAAGATTTTGAGAGGGAAATGGAGCGGCTAAGACTTGGACACAATATGTAGGATACAAAGTACTTTGGATTTTTTATTCATATTTTATTTTCGATATTCTTTCAGGGTTGTTTAACCTTTTGTGTGGGTAAATTTTCCTCGTTGAGTTGGCGTTCTAGTAGGTATTTCCTGCATAGTTTTCATTTTAAGGGTTCGGCGAAAACGAAACCCTATTATTTTGGTCGTGTCTGTCTGTCAATTAGTTCAAATGGACACCATTTTCCATCTCAGAATTCAGACAGTCAATCTGCCTTGCTATTTCCCAACTATATTGGGGTCCAGTCTACCCATATCCAGCTGAACACCACTATGTTACATTGAGTGCCTCTCTGACCTCCACAATCCAGAATCTGGGTAAAACGACACTCTTGGGCAAGACTGGTGTCAACTTATTTATTTCTGACTACCCGAAAGGACTGTCAAAGATCTACAATTGACAGCTGTGTGACCATCTTGCAAGCGTTACTTAACCTTGAAGATTAACCGGTGCGGTTGTTTTTCTTACTTGGTTCTTACTTACAAATGTGTGTGCGTAAAGTGTTAAATAAATAAAAGTAGTACGTTCCCGTCAGATACTAAAATTTTCAAGTTTCACACGGTCGAAGCTAAAGCTAGCAAAATTTATTTTATCGTACAAACGGTACGTTTAGTACGAAAACCAATTTATTACTAACTACCTTATTCCACTGTCAGAATACAGACAATTTGAAGCTCCTCGTTTTCTAAAACAAAGCCTAATTATGGACAAATTACAGCACTTGGTAGATACGAAATTACTTTGACATAAATTGTGTGAACGAATTTGGGAAACCATTTTGTATTAAAATTACTTATTCAGGAGTAATTTTAGATAATGAGGATTATTGTCGCTTATAACGAAGTGAGTCCCGCTTAAAACGCTTATGTTTTAAAAATACGGCTTTAATAGAAAGGTTAGGAAAAGTGTATTTTCAGCGAGAATAGTATTTCAATTACAGTGTGACGTTTTTATTACAAATGGAACTTGTAACTTTGGTCAAATGAGAATAACTTTATTTTCTCGAAATGATTACTTCTGAATTTACTGCATAGATTATTTTTTTTTTTTTTATTAATTTGGATTTGCTCTTGACTCTAGTCTAGGTCATAGATGACAGAATAATTTTAAAGAGATTAGGGTTTTATGTTATTATCCAGAGTTTTTTGAGATTCCTAAAGATTATCCTTTGTAAGAATAGTAATATCATCACGTTATCGTATATAATCATCGATGAAGAAAATATTAAGGCAGTGTTTTTTTAACAGGTACTCTTACATGCAAATCGCCGAAAAAACTTAACCATATGCAAATAAAACGAAAACCAAGTACATAAATAATCTTATTTTAGTTCATTTAAAACAATTTTCTTCCTTATTCGACTTGCCGTTGTCTGAACGCGCCTTTAAAAGGGGGGTGAAACGATTTGCTACTAAAATAGGGTAGTTATGAGGGGCCTCCGTCAGATTTAAGGGTAGATTCCCGTAATGATAATTGCGATAACAACGCGTATTTCGCGCTTTTCGTGAAGATAAGTATCTCCCTGAGGCGCTTTTAGTAAATATCGCTGCGTTTCACCCCCGTAAAAATATTAAAACAAAGTACAAAAATAGACCGAGTTAAGCAGAAGACGAAGAATTTAACCTACAAGATGATAATTATTTAAGGATATTAGCTGTCTGTGTGTGTAATATTATTTATTTATTATTATTAATAATAATAATAAATAAATAATGTTAGCTGTCGGCGTACCGCAAGGCAGTCTTCTAGGCCCCACGTTTTTCCTGATCTGTGTATATATTGACTTTCGCAGATGATACCGAAAAAACCTGGATTGATGTCATGTTTGTGGCTCAGAAGGAACTTGGGAAGGTTTCCATTTGGTTACAAAACAAGTTAACCTTAGACGTCGGCAAAACTAAATTGATGTGTTTTAGCGTTACTGACCGCTCTGCGCACGACCAGGATCTGCAAATTAAACTACATGTTTGTGGTAGTGTCGACAGTGAAGTTTATCTCTGCTCGCATATTGAACAATTTGCAACCATAAAATAACAAGGATTACAAATTGATGAGCACCTAACATGGAAAGCACAAATTGATGTACTTGTAACACTCACCAGAAGACTTTCACACATATAAAAAAATAGAAACTATAATCATCTATGTATCTATTATATTGTTATAAAGGTAGAGAAAAACCAAAGAAACGACGGATAGACAATGTTAATCGTGAAATGGCAGGACAAGAGTTAGCTATTGCCATGTCTTCAAATACATAGAGATGTATGGAAGTTGGAACTAGATATGTTATATCAACACCAAACAGCGCCATCGCGGCAGGCCGTGGCAAAGATAGCGGGATGCTCTTAATACCTATCAACATTGAGACACACTAATTGCCCAAAGCCTGCATGAAAAAGCATGGAATGAATAAAACAGGGTCTTTGCCCTACACCCTACGACAAAACAGCTGGTTTGTACTCCTCAGTATTTGGATTTGTGTCCTCAAGAGCAAAAAACAAAACTAAATCGACATGGCTCGCAGTCTACCCGGAAATTGAAATAGATATTAATACATAATAATATGCCTACCCGTTCATGGTTCGCTTCAGTGAGTTCTAAGCTCGTGGAACATTCAATTGAAATCCCTTCGATTTCATACCCAGTAATTAATTTGAATACCATTTAAACTATGGGGTAACTTGCAAGAATATCGCTTGCCAAACATTTGTAGATGTTACTCATGTTTTCCATAGTATCAACAGCCGGCTTTTGAAAATCTTGACCATATAGTACATAGGGTTCATACCATACTTGTGGCTCTAAACAATGTGACATTCTACCAGTGAAATTAATTGTCGAAACCCGAAATGCCACGAAATGTCAATCCCAAAATATTTGACTTTTTGACAATCGTAGAATGTGACTTTTTCTTGAGTTTTACCTATAGTAACAATTTTGTCGTTTAACGTTGTATTTCAATCCTCATTCTAGATTATTAACCCTTTCCATCACCATACACCATGTCTAAAATATCAATGTGCTAGACAGTACATTTCCCTGTAACTATAATTTGGCAATGTTTAATCAAATCACAAATCTACATACAAATATGTCTGTCTTATTTTTTGTCTTCCTATCTTCCAATTGACGTCACCCTCGTCTCCGTAATCTAAAATTGATCGCCAACAAGATACCTGTGCCTTCGACCTGCTATTGGAGAGTGTACAAGATGGCTTGGGGACACGTAAGATTCTACATTGGCATGCCACGCGGGCAGGTAAACACCTGGGGACGGGGTCAAGGTCATTCGCGTACCTTTTCGCTTGGGGCGCAAGTAGTGGGAGATACAATCTACGAGAACTTTGTTTATTATTGGCTGAAGTTATGGTGATGGTTCTTCTTTTCTTAACTTATGGTTTGGTATTTTTCTCTTGCTTTGAGCTTTCTGTATTTAACTGTTTAACAGTCTTTTGATTAGGGTGGTCGTGAAAATACTTTATTGGATCTAAAAATGTATAGTTTCAATTTGGTAACTTCCGCCTAAAACTATAGCCAGTTCCCTGAAGTCAGTAATCACTGTTACTACAGAAAAAGACTAATCTAGGAGTATTTTTTTTTTCCCTTAAATAGCAATGAGGCCCAATCTTATTTTTCTCGATTTTCAGTAGCACCTACTTTTCTCCTATAATAAAATACACCACAGCCAACCTTTTTGTCCAATCGCATACAACTTTTGGGAAAAACAAGGAAAATAATCACAAAGTGGATAAAACGCATTCGCCATCCCGTAAAACAATATCTACTGAAACTTACTTAGAGAATGTCATTTCCCTAGAAACAATAATGTAACACAATTGTTTGTTCAGCACTTTTGCTCGCTCAGCTCTCATAACTTAAGCGCATTTGCTGGGACCGTGCCTCTCTCATGAATATGTAACGGTTGTACCCGGCCACGATTTTCGACGGGGTGAAATAACGCATGTAGATGTAGATTCATCCCCCTCTAATATAGTAGGTGTGAGAGGGATGAAAGTGAAAAATAAGCCGTAAACGCTTGATATATGCGATGATGTTTGTGTTTAATTGACCTCGCCGTGTACGGTTTTGTTTGTAACTCGTGACGTTTGGGAAAATATTTTTTTTTTTACCCACGGGAAATTTTAGAAAAAAATTGGAATAAGTTTCAATAAAATGCGTAGAATGCTGGAATATTTGTATGTTGATGCGTCAAAAGATAAGGACCTGAAAGTCTTGCGCCGTAACATAAGTATCACTTAGCTTTGAACATTGAATGTCACTTGTAATCTCGAATCCGCAATATTCTTCATATTTGAGATCAAAACGAAAGTGGATACAGGCGTATACTCTACACACTACATTTTAATATTCTCTTTCCCTGAGATTCCATATTGACAGATCAAAGACATTTTATACATGACCTGTATTTTGAGTACCCAATCTCGGCTCTTCAAATTCTTTCGCCATTTTATGCTCACGCAATTTCCGATGACTACATTTTCATATTCTTTATTCCTGAATTTCTATATTAATACATCAAACACATTTCATACGTGTACTGTATTTTAAGTACACTACTTCAAATTCACGACCATTTTACGCTTACATCATTTTTAATGATGACAGAATTAAGCTGCCGATAAAAGGCATTCAACTAAAAATTAATGACATATGACGGTGACTCGGCCAAACGTCGGGTAACTACGCCCAATTATAGAGTAAGAGGTTTCAAAAGATCCTCCCATGGGACTTTATTATACACCCCACTCGAAAGGGTGTATCGTTAAGCGATATTACAAAATCAAATTACATAGTTTTTCGCCCTATGAGGCTATGACTGTCGATAGCTGGAACTTTAGATAGTTTTATTATGTATGTAAGTAGCGATCAAGGAGATTGCTTAGCAGTCGTTATTGAAACTGAATCGCCGGACAGCATTCCATTTTAGTGGTACGTGCTGAATTAATTTTATAGTTATGATGGTCCTTTTAGGGCAAGGGAGTGTACCATTTTAGGCCTTCTCTTTACCAACCTTGCTTGCTACGTTTTATTTTAATTTCTTGTTATTGATAGGTTCCGTCTTGATGGAAAGCAATACTGTGGTCGACGTTGGAATCTAGAAGAAATCTGTTCACTCTTGACTGAAGGTTGGACCCCAGCTATCAGGAAATACAGACTCCGGCAGGGAATTCCACTCCTTAGATGTACGCACAATGAAAGTATTCCAAAAACGTTTTGGGCGTGTGGGTGGGATGTTCACCATGTAGGTGGATCTTTTTACTAGAAGATAATTCTTGTTCCCATCAATTCCCGTGGGTGTCGTAAGAGGTGACTTAGGGACTCACCAGAATATGGGTTGCAGTATTCTCAGTGTATTGCAACAGCTACACTGCCACAGCGATTGCCACCCCGCCTGCCAAGTGTGGTGATTATGGCAACCCCCCCTTGGGGGAAGCCTATGTCCGGCGGTGGACGTTTTTCGGCTGATATGATGATGATAATGAATTCCTGTTTGTTTGTCATCAATAGGTGCTGTAACGAGACATTTGTACCACAATACCTCTACCTATAAACACCAGCAATGGAACCACAAGCTAACACATGATCGAGTCCTACCGAATTCAGCCGACAACAGCCGATGTTTGCCGATCTAAATATATCATGCCACACTTGAGTGGCGAGCAGGGATGAGTGGACAAATGGGACGAGGGCAAGGGGTGGCTTTCATAAAAGCATCTAATACTTTCAAGGGAATCTTAATTTATGTGCTGAGCTCACAATCTATTTGTCAAGAATGGAGTTTTGTTTGTCTCAGTGGGGAAAGTTGTTTTTATTGTACACTAGTTGCCGCCCGCGGCTCGGCCCGCGTGATTGTCGAAAATTATCCCAAGGGAACATATTCCCGGGATAAAAAGTATCCTATGTGTTATTCCAGACTATAATCTACCGCTGTGTCAAATTTCATCAAAATCCATTCATACTTACAAACTTTCGCGTTTATAATATTAGTAGGATGTAGTTCAATTAAACGCTGTAGTGAATTTGCATCTCTTTTATTATATCTGACAAAATGAAGTTACACTAACATTTATTTATACGCAGTGACTTGTAAAATGTTTCAGAGTGTAATAATACAGTTATGAATGCTGATAACTTCTACTAAGGAAACAATTATGAAATCGCGAAAAAAATCAGAGCTGTCAGACTCTTACTGACTAAAACCCATCCGTGTTACTTCTAAAGCCCTTTGCGTTCCAGGGCCGCGGTGACTCTTTCGAACAAATTCCGCAACCCTGGTATCCTACATTTTGTTGCGTGTACATATTCTGAACTACATTTTTTCAATACCACTTATTAAAGCACCGGAAAAAATAAAATAAACATATTCCTGAATACTTTCACCCCAGAAATATTGGCCATTACTTTAAAGTCACCCTTTAAGAACATTTTAACGTCACAAAATTATCTGCTTTAATTTTGCTTAAACTATCTTAAAATGAGCTTGTAATCTTAAGCCGAAGCCATGTAAATTCAATAATAAGAAACAAAACACTGTTACAGCTTCACCCTCAGATTACATACCCCACAAGTTGCTAATCTTAACTGATTATACCACCTGCCGCCCGCGGCTCAACCCGCGTGAATGTCGAAAATTGTCCCAAGGGCACATATTCTCGAGATAAAAATGTTATTGTGTTATTCTAGACTATAATCTACCTCTTTGCAATCATCAAGTTCAGCTGTTCTGACGTGACTGAGTAAGAAACATGCATCCAAACATTCAAACTTTTGCATTTATAATACTAGCTGCCGCCCGCAGCTTCGCCCGAGTGAATGTTATGTTTATAATATTAGTTAGGATTAAAGATTTAAAGTTCGTGGCTAAATAATAACAGCCGCATGGGTCGATCTTTAAGGTTAAGCAACGCTTGCCGAGGTTGGTCTGTGGATGGGTGACCATCTTAACATACCGAGACTCCTCCGTGCCTCGGAAAGCACGTTAAGCCGTTGGTCCCGGCTGTCATTTGTAGATCTTTGGCAGTCGTTACGGATAGTGAGAAGCCAGATAATCTGACACCAGTCTTGCCAAGGAGTACCGTGTTACCCAGTTAATGGGTTGTGGAGGTCTGGTAGGCAGCCGCTCAACGTAAAATACTAGTATTCAGCTGAATCCGGTTTGACTGTAAGCCGACCCCAATATAATTGGGAAATGGCTAGGCAGATGATGATTAAAGACTTAAAGTTACGACGTTAGATATTTTTTAAGACAGAATTATAAATCAACGTGCATTAGAATTAATTCTCTCTTAACCAACGTAAGCAGTTTTCTAAGTAACCAATCAGGTTTTACTATTTTGTTTCTTAATAGGGTTTCCTATTAGACTAGTATGATAAATCTAAACGAATGAATATTTCTTTGGTAGATGATATTACGTTCCGATTTGTGAAAAAATACACTTTTAAAATAATTCTTCTATCCTTGTCACACAAAATATCATTTGTACTGGATGGCTTTAATTCAATATGGCGGGACGCACTTAGTGCTGTCTCTCAAATTTTAAAACTGACATCACCGCCATTTTTATAGATTTTTAAGCAATATGTTTTGACTGCGTCTTGTCTGCTCTCTAGGTTTTGAGAAATGTGATAAAAAATCCAGTAAAATATTTGAATTTTCCAACAGTCTCCAGACAAAGCGCCGTATTTTTTTTTTGTTTATGAACTAATAACATTTATTCATAAGCGAATGCGATCGTCCATGCAAAAATATTAGGGATTGATGACGTGACATTTCGAGAACCTTTGTCAATCCCATACATTTTAGACATTTTGACAATTGCCTTCGCCGCTACCGTCTGATAGAATCTTACTTGTCTAGACTAAGTTCGGTGTCTGTCAATATTTGTTGAAAATCTATTGCCAGGCGGACTGCCGGCCTATTCTGTCAACATTTTACCATATAAACTTAGGCTGAGTGAGCATGGAGTGAACTGTAATTATATCTTGTTTGTATGAATTGACAGCTCACTTCAAATAAGCCTACACTGTGAGAAGTTTACAGAATCGCACTGCTGATATAGTTTTCTAAGCATAACGCATCATAGTCTTCCCTTGTAGTTGGTGAAACATTTTTTGTACTCAGGAACAGTGTTTTTAGTGCGAGTTTTTTAACGTACCCGATTCCGTTAACGTTAAAATCAATTTGTTCTTAAGCGATATATTATTGTTTCACGGGCATTTCAATTTCAAAGACAGAAAACTAATTTCAAATAGAGAGTGCAAATGTTCATAATTACTTTCCCATAACCATAGGGGTTGAAACTGCCGACAGTCATCAATGTCGATGGTATAAATAAATTAAATGAGGGGTGCAAGAAAGGGGAGAAACAAATAGGGCGAGGGGTTGAATGCACATGTGGTACTCGTATTTCAAACTATAATTAATTAATGAAATCACTGTGTTTCAAGTTTTTTTTTTCTGCAGATGAGCTCATAAAGTGCTATAGATGAGATTTTGTAGATTGATGTTGAAGATGAATGATGTATGGATGGATGGATGGACTGCCCCAGAAGGAGGGTTTTTTTTGGGAAAATTATTCACAAGCATAAAAAAGGCTAAATTAAGACAATGGCTTGGACAGGTTTATCAATGTCAATTATTTTAATTCAAATTCCTCTGTTTTGATGTGTGATGTTTTGTTAAAAAAAAATACTTTCAAACGTTTTCGACTTATTTAAAGCCAGTCTCTTCTTTCCAAAATAACCTCTCTCCAATTACTCCACAATTTCCTCATAGCAACATGCCAAATGACGTCATCGTCCTCAAATTCAGAAGTTATAATTACATCGTCTGCTGTTTGTTTTAGCCCTGCAAGCTCAATGTTAGTTAAACACCCCTTGTTATCTCACACCGGTGTAGTCTAGATAGCTCCGGTCGAAACCGGTTCCGACCGGTATTGTTCCGTAACTTGATGTTTGTTCGTGATTGTATGTTATTGTGATAAGCCCTGTAGTTTGAATTACGTATGATAATTTGGATTTTGGTCGGTGTAGTTTGGGACTGTGTGTTTTGTTAATGATATACGAATTTCGAATAACCCAGTTGGAAATTTTCGTCTGATTACTGAGGATAATTTTTGGTGTGTGATTTTAGGTCAGAATAAGCACCGGGTTGAAATAAGCCTCTTCGCATTGATCATAAAATATTACCAAGGAAAATAAAAAGGCGTTAGAAAGCCTGAAAATAAACAACGAAATGCTCGTAATGATAGGATTGAGGAAAAATAATTTTCTAAACAAATATTCCTACAATTTCCTCCGCAAAACCCGAGGGATGTTGGCAATCTAATCAAATAGAAAGTAATGCACCAACGCAATTTTAAAGGCTCAACAATAATCCTCTTGAACAGAAAACACCATTTTGTTTCCCAAAATTAACCCTCGAAACATTAAACTTAATTTCAAACATCCAGACTCATTTGTAAAAAAGAAGATTACCAACTCATTCCCTTAGAGAGAAACACTGTATAATAACGCATTTGCGCGCAAACAAAGCGCAAAAAAATGTTCAACATTTGTCTAAACACATTCATTCTCTTAAACAAATTAACTCGGAGAACGAAAAAAAAGGTTTTTCTCCGGGAAAAAAATGTTTGAAGGTACACTAACGATGTTACTAAATGAACGAACGAATCAACAAATAGGCCGCAAATGAACGGCTAATGTTTGTTGACAGTGAATGATTTGCGACGTTACGAAAGATTCGGAAGGAATTGACCGGAAGACCGGTCGGTTTCGATTTTCGAATTTTAATTGATTTGTTGGGTTTGTTTCTCTGCTTGTCAGTTTCGGAAATTCATTGAAGAATATTGTTTTATTTTTAGCTTCAATTATTTTTGTTTTTTAGACATTAATATTGGGTGTTTGAGAGATATCGCTATCAACGTTAAGACAGCGATAGCAATATGGTAAAAGTGATGTATTCAAATATCTGGTGTACAATGACATACTTTTATTATATCTATCGGTCTATTGATGGTTAATTTTCCTTTACTTTTAAGGTAATGGTAAATTCCTTTATTCCTAGTTTCCAGGTTTAAAATATTTATGCAAGAATTATATACGCTACAATTACTACGTCACGCTTAAGCTTAAGGCACTTAAGAGCACATACAAGTGACGCTTTAACGCTATATATTACTGTGTTATTTTAGCGTCAACTGACGTGCAAAGTATGGTGCATGCTGTATTTCATGTCTGTCGTCAGTGAACATAATTTCAAAAACTCGGGGAATATATAGGACTTCTGGGTAGGAAACATTAATAATGTCTAAAACTATATTAACCAAAAATTGGAATCGATAGCTTTTGTTAAAATGGCGTTGTATAACACAAGTTGGTTCAAAACATAATCTCGATCTCTTGCCATTTTTAACCAACCTAAAAAATGGCAAAAATAGGATAATGCAACGCAAAAGAAACCAAATTTAAAAATGTATGTCCTATCATATTAGAAATAACATTTCAGAAGTCTCCAATAAAACCAACCTCGCTACTCACTAAATAGTACTTAAAACGAACACACGTGGGATTAAAAACAAGAGAAAACCCGAAAACATTTTTCCAAAATTCAAATTCGCCTAGGTAAAGTTCTTCGGCTTTCGCAGCCAAGTCTAGTATTATTAGAATACTACCCACCCCTCCAAAACTGTAGCACTTACTTTTTACTGCAAGACTCTGGCTGCTAAACTTTAAAATTATACGGAGAGAATTGAAATTTTTCACGAAAAAACTTTGTTTGTGATATGAAATTGTAGAATTTTATTTGTTTGTGGATATTGGAATGGTTATATTCAAACTGACTGTTTATACGATATTAGATAAAAGTATCGTCTGTTGAGTTGTATCAGCTTCGTTTACAACCTGTCAATATTGCATTGCAGCCATTTTATTTTTTTAGGATTTACTTTATGTTTTTGCTTACATGTTTTCTTGCTATATCTTAATTAGTAGCTTTATTTTTAAGGATGGAAAATCATCAAATGACTTCGTGGCGGTGGTGTTCGGGCGTGTCAGACTCTTACTGACTAAAACCCATCCGTGTTCCTTCTAAAGCCATTTGCGTTCCAGGGCCGCGGTGACTCTTTCGAACAAATTCCGCAACCCTGGCAGGCTCTGGCCCCAGCGGGCCCCGTCTTAGCTTAATTAGTACCTGCATCGGTAGTGTTCTCTCTATTATAATATTAAGGGAATTTACTTTTTATTTATAAGTTACCGCACTCCTTTTATTTTCACTCAAAGTTTTAAAATCGTCATTTGTTTCTGATTGCTCTCTATAATTCATCACATAATAACCAACGATATAAAAATAAAAAACCACGCTGCCATCACCTTTCAACATAAAAAAACTTATGGTGCGAATATTACTCGTGAAATACGTGTAAAATTACGGGCAAACGCGTACAACGTGCAATCTTTATAGCGTGTGACACGAACACTGTTGTCAGGCTAAAAGCAAGTGACTTGTCGTATTACCAGCTGACGTTCGTTATTATAAATAATTCAATAGCCCGAACACTGCTGGAACTCGTAAAATTCTCGCTTCACTACTCTTAGGTTTTAGGTAATATTGAGCGATAAATAAGTTAGTGGATAGTCCTTCGGTAGGAGTGGAAAGGTTCGGATGCTTTTGTAGAGGTTCGGTAGTTTGTATGTAGATGAGCATCAGTGTGCATCTGTGTTATTATAATCAAGAAGTGTCAGTTTAATGATTATATTATCAAATAAAACTCAATTATTTTGCTCGAATCGGGATGCACGCACAGGGCCGGTGATGTAGCGACTCTTGGGGGAGGCCCATGTCCATCAGGACGGCTATCAGCTGTAATGATGATGATCTGAAAGAAGTATGAGAATAGTTAAAACCTTGTTCGAAATGTGTCTAGTCAAAAAAATGGTAGCGAGGCTGACTGTCCATTGTGTAACTCAGATGTTATGCTAGTACCAATCACAACTTATGAAGCCTATATTGCACCCCATGACCCTTGACCTTCAATAGACGATGCAAATACTATTGTGTAAAGAAAAAACTGAAAGAAATATAAAGTCGAAATTGAAACCTTTCAGAGTTATGTTCTCGCCAGATCCTTTGAATAAACTGGTACAATATAAAAGAAAATAATATTTACTGTTTATTTTTCTTACATGGGTCTATTTCCTCCTAATAGGAAGGTTAGAAATATTTTGGTATTTTTGTTGATATGGTGAGTGTATATGATAATCTTAACGTAGACTGTAAATAACAATAAGCAAGTATTAATAACAAGCTTTTTCTTGCTGTTATGATTCCGCAGCGTGTCAGAGGAACCTTTTTTTTGGGATAAAATTAGCCTATGGTACTCAGCGGTGGTGTAGCATTCCATCACTTAAACAGTATTCAAAATAATTATTGTATCAATAGCTGTTCCAAAGATTACCTTTTGAAATCATAAAAAGATTGTAGCGACAACAATGTCGCCACATGAAAAACAAAGAAGCAAAATTTGCACGGCAACAAAAAGAACCGCAGCGCCATCTACGACGAGCTAACAACGAAATCCTGCATCGCGTAAGCAAAGTTGTCCGTGCGATTTGAACATATGTCCAAATATTAACTATGAAGGATCCTCCCAATTTTCAGTGGAGGTGTGCGGGACTTTACTCTCTGTACCGTATACCTCTATAAGATTATAAGTAACAAAAAAAAAACATAATTATACAATGCTTTCTATGGCATTACAAAAAATTAACAAGATAAACACTTCAGGAACCCAAGCTAGTGTAATAAATGCAGGATTTCGTTGTAAATGCAAACAATTAAAAGAGAACTTTACTACCTTGGAAAACGCAATAGTAAGCCTAAAACACACATTTCTATGCTGATGTAAGACAGAAAGAAAAATGTAAACTAAGCCCGTTTCTTATCGCCCCGCATATGTTGCAAGGCCTCACTAAAGGAAACGATTTATTAGGGTACTCGTAACGAAAGACCTAGCTTACCTGATTTAGTAAAACACACCGAAGAAAATATTCACTGAGTCAGCGTTGGAAGGATTTTTGTAAGTTTCAAAGAAACTACCACAAAAGTTTATTAAGCTTTCATAAGTGGGTTTACGTATAATGAGTTTATAAGATCTAGAAATTTTCTCTCGTTGATTTTGATACCTACTTCTGTTTTACTTAAATTCAAAATCTGAAGTCCTTCAAATATTTAGTAGGTTCAAAACATCTCAACAAATTTGCTCGAAATTTCCTTAATTCCCATTTAAAGTGAGCGTTTAAGGATTCCAAACTGGTAATACCCATTTAACGTCTATAATAAAATTGGCCTCGGGCAAATTTCAAATTATTCCCTACAAGTTCTCACTCCTCGACGAGCGGTATCGCTGTGAACTCGGAATCCAAGTCCATCGATGTTCAACATCTTACTTCGTGAACTCGAAACTACAGGAATGTGGAGGATAACAAATTGTGGAAGTAACTTCTCAAGCTCTTGTGCGCTGTTGTGCACAACTATTTAACAATCTTGATCTTAAGCTGATCGTTAGCATTATAGCGTAGTAAATACATTTCCATAGAGACTTCATATAAAACAAAAGCTCAATAATTGAACAGTATACTTGAATTATGAAATAAAGTATAATTCACCTGCGTTATGCACCTGGTTTATGCTGGTAATTCACTCTTTATAATTTAATGTCTTTTTTATGTAATTTCAGCCAAGTCTTTTGCGAGTTAAATTTTGTCCAAATTGAGATGAGATTTCATAGTAGAGCAGAGACAGAGCTACCAACTTCATAATTTCAACTTTGTTAAGACGCTACGAAGTTAATTTAACTAGTTTTTAATTATGCAATTTTTAGTTTTAAGCTCCACAAAGCGAGAGATTTTAACGCTTTCTTGTTTTACGCTTTATTAACTAAATGAAGGTTTTGAGGTTATACAGGAATTATCTTTTACGTAAGGATGACTCCATTAAATAAAACCTTGTCGAATTTTATTTTCCTCTTTCTTTTTATTATTTGCTTTAATTTTTTTAAACGTTTATAGAGATTTCCAATCTTTAAATCTAAAACTATAAAAAGTAAATTACAAAATGCTTGAATAATCAAGCAATTTATAATGTAATAACTGTGCAATGTGCATTTGTAGTCATAAACCTTGTTCCTGGATTTAGTATTATTATAAAGTTAAACGCTGTAATAAAAGTGAACTTTACCTAACTATTCAGGGAATTTAAGCATAATATACATTTAGTAGTAAATATTATGGCTCAATATATTATTTTAACGAACACCAATTTTGGTTGGATATAGCCTCGGGCTTTTACCAAATTAAAATATTAATAACGTATTGTATTATCCACGCGAGCTTTACGGCTATAGGCCTATTTATGAAAATAGTTAGGACCCGGCTTTATAGGATTACTTATTATTATAATGAGTTTGCTACTGAAAATAATGTAAGCGTATTTTATGACAGATTTTTTGAACATATGTGGATGATATAATGTTGTGAACATTGTATCGTTTTAATAAAATTCATGGCGTAACTATTTTAATGTACTATAAAGTATATTCTATCTATCTACCTATACTTTACAAGCAATATTACGAGGAGATAATAAAAATAAACTTTTTTTATCACAACCAGAACCATATTTTACGATGTAATTTCTGCATTGCAGTGGAGGTTGCGCTCGTAATATAAATGTAGGAACAAAATAAGGAGTTACGTTACAGTTATAGCGATCAGGTAGGTGTGCCGGTGTGGCACTCGACTCTCCCGAGGCGGTCCTCCAGCAAACAATACCGTCTACACACTGCGAGCGCGAAATTGCAGCCAAGTGCTTCGGTCTAAGTGAGGAGAGAGTGCTTTTTCGAATAATTACAATCTTACATGCAAATGTGGTTTTTAATAACATTTTTCAATCTCTGTTTAATTTACTTTTATGAGTAAACTTCCTTGTAGTAAACAAGTTATAAGTTACGAGTTATAAGTTCAAATTATAACGATACGATACGATACAAAGTTACTAATACGAATACCTACTAAAATAATTGATAGTCCTGTTCAAATATTTAATAGTTGACAGAAATAATAACGTTTTCATCCAATATCGACTGATGTAGTTTTAATGAGGTAAATAAATTACCAATCACATAATATTTACCAAAACAATCCATCAAAATGTATAAAAGGTAATTGTTCGATAATTTGGAATTATTAATTAAGTATACAAAACCACATGAAGTTTGAATAATGATAAATTCTGTTTACGACCAAAATATATTTGTAGAAAAGAGCATAAATTATGATAATAACCTGAACGAATGAAGTTTAATTTACTTTGGAGTTAAAAGTTTGACAAGAAATAGATCGTCATTATAATAACTGCTAATAGGTACTACGAATTATTGATTAGACATTGAATAAGTAATCAAAAGGAATCGACACAATGTCTTTGTTGTGATAAAACTCCGTTTACATTTTCTGTGAAAGATTAACTAAGAAACCTTCTGAAGTGAAACTTCTTTATCGGCGTTGGAAAAAAAATACCGGAACATTTCTCGGTTACGCGTCACATTTTTCCGTTACGCGCCATCTTTTTCTTGTCCCTACCACGGTTGATTCGAAGAGTACTTTCTCCAGCGGAGTAGGGATAGCATGTCGTTTAAGCGGACTTACTCCTATCACTAGACTGGACCGTTTTTTGTATTAGAGATAGCTGTTGTTATGGTAGTTGTTGTTGTGTGTTGTTGTTTGTTGTTGTTATAGTTGTTGTGTGTTGTTGTTGTTTTGTGTTTTGTTTTTACAAAGTAAATATGAAAACAAAAGTAGATCATTTTTCGAAAAATAAGGTCATAAAGAAGTTTCACTTCTTACGTGTGTACACTAGTACACGCACACATTTTTATTTTGTTTAGGTTTCGTTCAGTAAATCCAAAGTCTTGTAAATATCAGTCGCTACCAGCCATATAGACCGTCATTGTATCTATAGATTTAGCAATGGTGTATAAGAGCTGTGTTATAACTTTGGTGTACCATATAGATGTATTTTATCTTCAATAACAAGTCTATTTGGTAATAGCAATAATAAAATCGCTTTGGCTTCTCACCTCGGACCACGCTAAGGTAAGATCGCTAGATTGTTCGATGGAATGTACATAAAATTATGTAGCTACCTACCTCCCCGCTTCTAGAGGATAAGGTGGGATTAAGTTTCAACTGTTTATTTTTCTTTCTTCTTTAATATTGTGAACTCTACGCCCGATATCATAATATTTAATGCACGCTTGAAAAATCGCTTTATTTCACAAAAGAAAACATTAACGAAGCTTTGAATTTTTCATAGTGCTTTCTTAAGTTTTATTTAGGAAAAGAGTTTTATAACGTCGGCGGGAATGTTTATTTTGGTGAGGATTTTTTTATTTAAGATGGGTTTGCTCTTGACTCTAGTCAAAATACCTTCTGAATTAGAACTAAATGAAGGAAAATTTAAAACTTATGTTAAAAGTAAACAAGCATATTACAAATTAGAAGATTACATTCAGGATAAGAATGCTTGGAAACATGCTGGTCCTGCTCCATAGGACAATCAAGGGTGTAGACAAAATCCAACTGGTTGATTTATAACTTTATAGATATACTGTTTCTTTTTTGTGTTTTTATTTTTCTGTTGACTCACACACTGTTTAATTAATGGTTCCAATATTTGTAAATATGTGAGTACCATTTACCTAAATTTCTTTAGAAAATGAATAAGTTTACCTCTGCTGGTAATACTTTGTTCCTATAAGTAGCACACTCTGGGTGCATCGTCCTCACATAATATTAAATTAATTTTTGTATTATTATTTGAAAAGAGTAACTATGGAGTTTCTTGTCCGTTCTTCTCCATAAGAATCTACCTTTTCGAATGGACAGTAGAGTCACTTTATTAATGTAATATTATTATTTTACTGAACTGTAAATGATGACGTTCAAAAGTACCGTTTAATGGGCTAATTGAAATAAACGTTTTGACTTTTTTTTTTACTTTTTGAGGTCCAAAGTCGTGATGTAAACTACCGAAACAAAAGGATAGCGTTATGAATGATTAATTGAATCTGTATGCTTTCGACAAGTATATTAGTTTTCTTGGCTGATTTGTTTTTATCAGCTTTTTACAACATTTCAGTAAGTTAATGCTTTTCTGAAATCTAGAAACAGATGACTGAAAAGACAAAGTATGCGATAGTTATTATGACAGTATGGTTAATATGAGTTTTGGCTTTTGTGCAGTGACATTTTTCACATTCCTTAAAATTATTTTTCTTACAAAAGTTTAACGATTAAATTACAAACATGATTCGGTACAAAATTAAGTCTGCCAATAATTAGATCGTCTATTAACTGAGATAATTGTCAATTAAGACTTCTTTTATATTGCTACGATTAATTATTCTTTGGAAAAAAGTTTTTATTCAAAAGCAAAAGCTTTTATTTCTTTTGGAGGTTTTTATTATATTTTCTAAGTCTCTTTTACACATTTACCAAAAAATAGGTTAGAGAATAATATGTGTAAAAGTTAATCATTGAGGCAAATTTTAAATGAATACAATTTATCATTGCTACCTTACAGAAAAGCAAAAAAGTAGAAAAAAAAACAAAATCAAGAAATGAATCTCAATGCCTGTCATGCAAATGTAGTATCATCATTATATCAGCCAAAATATGCTGGTGCCTTCCCCAAGCATGGTCATGGCATAATTCTACGTGAATAATATTACTAACTCAAAATAAGTCTTCTTGTTTTTTATTTTTTTGATTAAGGCGAGCGTAATTTTGTGAGATGTGAGTCGCGTATTTTGAGTTGCGCAATTTACGTCCAACTTAAATTCGGTTAGGCTGCCAGACGATTCACAACTCAAAAAATAACGCTCGTTTGACCTTAATCACTAAACCGATTTTGATATATTTTGGAACATAAATAGATGAGACCCTGGACATGGTTACAGATTTTTTTTTTGCGAAAATATATAGTAACGCAAGTGACGCTGCGGGAAACAGCTAGTTTTGCAAAAGATAATTCTGCATTGATTATTCACATTAAATCGTCGCTGATACTATAACTTGAAATCCATTCAATTAGACACGGAATTTCCAATGGTCCTAGATTAGGTTTCCGGTACAATGGGATACTAGTTACCGCGTAATATCTACACAGCTATGTATGTATATTCACATGAATGGTCATTTAAGTACCGTTCAGGATAATTGAACAGTCACTGTATCTGAACATGATTTGCATTGAAACCACTGGAACAAAGGATCGGATTTTCTCGGACTTGATCCGTAATCGTCCACATAGAATAAGATTTGTTTCCATTGAAATATTTGACTGCATACAAGTATTACGTACTTTAAAAATTACAATTTTTGGAGTCAAAATATAAAACTCACCATGTGAAACTTCGGTTTAAAGAATTTTATTCTCATAAGAACAATACATATGTTAACATACAATGAGATACAAAGTTATTTTTTTATATCTAAATAAATACATTTTGCCTTTTGTATAACTTCACCAACACGCATCGGGCGTGTTGGTGAAGTTATACAAAACAAATATATAGGAAGTATGTCATTGCTAACATTTAATATGCGGTAACACATTTTTTTTTTTTTCAAGTGTGGGAAATCATCAAATGACTTCTTCCGCTCTGGGCGGAGCGGAAGGGCGTGTCAGACTCTTACTGACTAAAACCCATCCGTGTTCCTTCTAAAGCCCTTTGCGTTCCAGGGCCGCGGTGACTCTTTCGAACAAATTCCACAACATGCGGTATGGCTACATTTCATAAACGTAATTTCTCAGCTTTAGTTTAAATCTGTTAATATTATCACAATATTTAGTAACTTTAGACCTTTAGCAGTTCCAGTCACACACAGAACGGCTTTTCATTCAATCACAAGAAAGATGTAAATATGTAGGTACGTATTTCCCTTGCTTTGGTTGAGATCTCAACAAGACTCTGTGCTTTTCTTTTACATTTATCATGCACACAAAGTGTGAAACTTTATGCCTTCAGTCTTCAAATCAAGAGTGAACATGCATCTAATTGGCAAGCTCGTTTCATTGCAGACCTCATTCATTGCTTTCTGTCGGGCGTGGTCAAGGGCAGGCTCATTTAGACAATCTTTTAACTTAAAATACGTCACCAACGGAACCCTAATACAAAGCCTCCCTGTCCATCCGTCTGTCAGGGGGCTCTATGTCATGAACAATAATAGGTAGACAGTTAATTAAACATGCGTTTATTGTATGGGAGCTCACGATATAAGTAATTTTTTTTTTTCGGTTTATGGTACTTCACGAGAGCGTCTCGCTTTAAGCCAGTTTTTATTTTTTTAAATAAAATAATAAAGGCTGCTTTGACCTCTTATCTTAACCACTGATCAAGAAAATTCGTGGTATTAAATTTGGTAATAAAGAGCTTTACAGATGAAATGGCTAACATCTTCCTTAAACCAAATTGAATTGTAACGAAATTTCAAGGGCCAATAGAGGAAATTAAATAATCAAAATAACACCTCCTATCCTGTCGGATATTACTTATTACCGCTTTACAGCGATGGCCGCTTTATAGCATCTTCTCATGCTACGGTTGAAATTTTATTTGTATTTAAAGCAGCTGTAACCGCTTTAATAAAAGTGATTTTCAGCGCTTGCAGGTTGTTTGCATAGAATGAAACGATTGTGAAACAAACGTTGATAGTTTGAAATGATTGTATTTGAAAATATTTCTACAGGAAAAAATATATATTTCTAAGAACCACTGTAAGTAAATATTTGTGATCTTTTAGGGTTCCGTACCCAAAGGGTAGAATCGGGACCCTATTACAAAGACTCCACTGTCCGTCTGTCTGTCTGTCACCAGGCTGTATCTCATGAACCGTGAAAGCTAGAGAGTTGCAATTTTCACAGCTGATGCAGGCCCTAAAACAACAAATAATAAAAATAAAATAAAAAAATCTCCCACACAAGAAACGTGTTTTTTTCGGTTTGTGGTACGGAACCTTTCGTGTGAAACCCGACTCGTACTGGGTTGGTTTTTTTTCGAATACACGATAAATACTTATGACTATTACTGTGTTGACTGGTTCATTTTGGTTTTCATTTGGATTGGGCTCATTATTGGTTACATAATTATGTAAGTACACACATGAGTTAAAGTTGAACAAGACACACATTATAGGTACAAATAAAAAGGAGCATGTTTTACTATTTAATGGGCCTCATCAGAAGCCTTAAAGTCACCCAAACGGCAATGCTCGGAGTTTCCTTGCGTTACCGATTCAGGAATTATGATATCCGCAAGAGAACCAAGTTTACCGACATAGCCCGAAGGATCTCCGCAGGGCACATTGTCGCAGAACAGATAGTCTATGGGGCTGCAAAGTTCTGGAGTGGCGACAGCGTACCGGAAGACGCAGCATTGGAAAGCCTCCCACAGTGTGGACTGATGATCTGGTGAGGGTTGCGGGTAACCGATGGATGCGAGACGCACAGGACCGGTTGTTGTGGCGACACTTGGGGGAGGCCTATTTCCAGCAGTGGATGTCTTTCGGCTGATATAATGATGATGATAAAACTATTCAGAAATAAGCATTGATTTTATTTTTAAAAACCTAATTGGCGCATCTTGTCATTAAACCTCTGCTCATCGCTAAAAGAAAACAAAGCTTGAAGATAACAAAAAAGGTGTTTGCGAAAAACAAGCGCCCAGTTGTCGATAACGGAAATGAGATGATCCCAAATGACAGCGCGCCGTCGGATATCACTCATTGCCGTGCCGTTTCGTGTGAACGGGCACTAAGACGGACTGCACTCGAGATTGAATTATAAATAAGATATACTAATTATAAGATGCTGAAAATAATTTATTATTAATATTTATGAATACATAATCGGCACATTTTATCATTTTGTTTGATCGATTAGACTTTGAACTGATCATTTCGAAAAATGATCAGCTCTGGAATAAAATCAAGCTTGAAGATAACAAAAAAGATGTTTGCGAAAAACAAGCGCCCAGTTGTCGATAACGGAAATGAGATGATCCCAAATGACGGCGCGCCGTCGGATATCACTCATTGCCGTGCCGTTTCGTGCGAACGGGTACTAACACGGACTGCGTTCGGATTGGGTTAGTAAAGCGACACATCTACCGAAATTATACGACGGAAAGTAGCATTTATTTACTCTTTCCATGCTTTTTAAATTACTGAAATTTTATCATTTAAACTATGTATGTGTTATGAAAACGAAATATAGATTTGTTGCTTTTTGTGAAAGGTCAAATGATAAATTATATTTATTTTGCAAATTGGTTACAAGTAACTTTGTTACACGTATTTTTTTTCTCGGTCATAATTGTCTAGATGGGCCGGTGTTTCCGAGCTGACTACCCTGAGAAGAAACACCGGAATAAACTCAGAGGCCATAGTCTCTTTCTGGAACTCAAAAGGTCATAGACTCTTTCTGGAACTCAGAGGTCATAGTCTCTGTCTGAAACTCAGAGGTCTTAGTCTGTTTCTGGAACTCAGAGGTCATTTCTGGAAGTACCAATCCGATTACGATAATTATTTAACTGACAGAATTGAAACTATAGGTACTTGAGTGTGTGTGTGTTTGTGTGTGTGTCCTTTTTATACTGGAGTAATAATTTTTATAAAAAATATAATTAAGCACACGTTTCCGTCATGTAGTATTGCCAGCTCGAATGTTTACAACGCAGGTTTTTATACCACAGTAAGTATTAAAAAGTAAATATATAACTATTCGGATTAAGGTTAATAACGGCTTATACTTACTAGGTCAGTACTTCGTTTTTATACTGGAGTTGTTGACATGCACGAATCCATAATTATGTATTGTAGAAAATATGAAATGGTATGAGTAAGTGAGAATAAAGAACTTTTTGGAAACGTCAAATTAATTTATTTACTCGCCCTTGACTGACAGCTATTTAATTATAAGGATGTAAATTTGTAACTCGTAAAATTGTTTTTTTTGAAGTGATAACTTCTTATGGGAGGGTAAACCGCTTCGTAACATAACGCGTTACGGCGCCAGTCTGTCTGGCTTCGCTTTCTCTCACGCAAACGGCAGCGGTGGGCAGGCTCTTCCCCTCTCACTCTAACCCATAGCGCTAGTCGTATTTCGGACAGACGCTTCCCATATTAAATAGTTCAACTTAGATTAGTTTAAGGTATCGCTTCTGTCGGGCGTCCCGAGACGCAAACTTTTTTTTTTATCGTGCACACAACTCCTTCTCATTCGTTTACTTTTATACAGCTGCTACTGTAGCGTGCCATTGTCATCATGAATAGAATACTTTTTATAATGTACACCATATAAGTTACAGAAAATATAGATGAGAAAAACATTACATAGATAAACATCATGATTCCGTTTTGCTACCTATACAGGACGAATAGTATATATATCTTATTCACAACGGATTCATGATGATCATGAAACGTCACATTATGGGGAGATGGACACATCTCACTAATCTCATCAAAATTAGAATGAACAGGCTTCTTCTGGGTAAGCTCGCTCCATCGTCGACTTTGTCTCTGTCATCTATGACCTAGACTTGAGTCAAGAGCAAACTCATCTAATATAAAAAAATTGTAAGTACTACATACCTTTCTAGAAACACATCACCAAAAATATCCGTCCGGGTATTTCCACCCACATTCAATTCTCTAAAACCATTTCTTAGTCATCTTTGGTTTATCCTCACATCACGATCAAAATATCATTTTAAACATACCAAACTTTCATTTCGATTTTTCTGTTGAAATTTTTTGAGTTAAGGATAGTTCAAGCAGTTTGAGTCAAACCCTACTTTAATGACATTTTTTTGGGTTTTCAGGTTATAAAATAGCGTGAGAAAAATTCAACTTCAAAGCTTTGAATCAAAAGATACCAAATATTGATAATAAACAATATCCAGCCAGGTTTCTAGATAAAAATCTAGATTACATGCCGTCCTGTGCTGTGTAATTGAACATAACACTAATGAGTATCAGTAGTGATTACTATCATGTGCCATTTAGCTAATTTGATGACTGTGTTTCTATTTGGAGTAACAATCTTTGTAACTAATGGCTTGTTGGTAGTTTGGGATATGTTTTGATTTTGGTTTTTGGAGTACCTTATCGAAGTTATAATATGAGTCAGATTGTAATGAAAATGATGACGATAGTAATTTGGAAAATGAGGTTAAAATACCAAATGAGGAGTGTCTTTTCAAAAGGGGATATCTGCATGTTACCTTGTTTTTCAGAAAATAGAAAAAACTAAATGTGAGCTATGTGAACTGTGGCGATTTACTTGAGAAAAAAATCCTGTTTTGTTTTGAACACGCTTTTTTAAGTCCAATTTGCTAGGTAGAAGATGCTTTGCATGTTGATGATTTGCATTCGTTCAAGATGTATAATGATGTATTTTAGCATAATTAAGAAGACCTAAAAATTTTATATTTTTATATTTTAAATTTAGAAATATAGGTAGACTCTCTTCAAATATAAAACTGTTTATCAAGCAGCCCGTTACTCTATCTAATGTCCTTTTAAAGGGCAAAAGCGTCTCTTTCCCCAGTTCACTTCCATTATTTATTTATTATTATGCGGGCCAGACCTTTCAGTAGGAGTCAAGCTCATTACATCATCTTCGCCTTAATAGCTAACAGAGCTTCAAGAACATTTGACCCAAGGCGTTCACAATGAGTACTAATGATTTGGATACAATCCACTTTGAATATAAACAATGTCATCAAATTGTCGAAACAATACGCTTAAACACAGACGATAGCAATTAGTGTTAGTGCCAAAACACACAACGGCACACAACGGCACATGATGACACAGAGCGACACACAACGGCACACGATAGGTGACGACATAACTGAGCCATCTGGATCAATGATTGAATAACGTGTCGGTATACGTGGAATATTTGTTGGCAAAGATGGAAATCAAAGACAAATATCCAATCTGCATGTCTGATAAGGGATTCGAGATAAATTAGGTTGGTGTCACCTCTTTGCTTTAGGTACTGTGTTTTCTTGTTATCATGGGTGTGTTTTTGGAAGTTAGTTTTTGGGATATTTTTTTTAGAATTTAGGAAAAGTAACTAAATTCTCTGGTATCAGTATTCACTATTAAATCAAAATCAAAAACTTAATCAAATCAAAGGTCATTTATTCAAATTAGAACGTCAAAGTTCTACATAAAGACAGTCCCTCAAAACGCCCGCTCGTCACCACTTCCTAGTGTTATAGCTGGGAAGAAGAAGTGGCGCAACAAACTCCCCAGCAAACTTACTTTTGTCTAGCCAAGACAGTAAACTAGCAAGCTAGTAATTAGCTTCGTGTATTCAGATGCAACTAGTTTCATTTTTAGCCTAATAAGTTTGCGTCTCAATCTCGAAAAGTTTAAAAGAATGGATTTTATTTTTTGAGGTTGTAACACCCACGAATTCCGGCCCTGGTTGAATTCATGATCCGGAGCAAGGAGGCTTGTGAAGCGGTCTCCTTCTTCTGCGAAGCAGTTATGCTAGCGAAAGAGGAGGCGAGCCGCGCGAGGGAAAGGCAAGGCCTTCGCCCCAACCGCCGCTACAGGAGAAGATGCCCCGGGCGTCGGGAGTCGCAGGGCGAACCCCGGCCAACGTAGGCGCGGGCCTGCGGACGGCTATCTTGCTTGAAAAACTAGCCACATTTATCCCAACATAATTTACTTACTAAAACTATGAACCTTTTCAACGTGTTTACTTGTTATTTCTTTTAGATATAGTGACTTTGATTTCGAATTTAGTGCGGTCACGATTAATTAATGGGAATGGTCAATTTACAGTAGGCTTTTGTGCTATCTGCTCTGTCCCAAATGAAGCCACATTAGAACGCATGATTTAAAATTGTTCACTAAATATTAAATCATCCAATCATTGATCTGTAGTCCTCATCGTTACGGACTGCTGTGATGTCATGTGTGAATTCACTGACTATGTGAATATATTCCGTGAATATTCTGTGAATATACTCAATACATGACTACGTGAATAAATTCTGTGATTGCCAGCGTCTATTGTGCAGGCAATATGATGACTTTGTTACTATTCAGGATGACTTTCACTTTGAATCTAAATGACTTGACAATTTTAATGCAGTGATTGCTTGTTGCTGATAAATGTATGAATGTATGATATATGTATGTGTATGTATGAAATATATGTTGATTGATATATGTATGAATATTTTATTAGGTTAAAGGTGGAATTTTCATTCTCAGTAAAAATCTAAAAGATTTAACGTTTGACTGTGTGCGCTTTGACTCTTTTTTCTGCTGTAAAAAAAACTTATTTTTGGATGACAGGATTTTTGGCGAAGAAAGAAGCCAAATGAAAAAACAGAAACCTTTTCATTTCATGTTGCCCATCTGTCCGTAGGTAGCTGTAAAAGTACAGCCTCGTTCCACGCCAAAGTGACATCGAAATCAATCATCATCATCATATCAGGCGAAAGACGTCCACTGCTGGACATAGGCCTCCCCCAAGTGTCGCCACAACAACCGGTCCTGTGCGTCTCGCAACCATCGGCTACCCGCGACCCTCACCAGGTCATCGGTCCACCTTGTGGGGGGCCTTCCAACGCTACGTCGTCCGGTACGCGGTCGCCACTCTAGAACTTTTCGGCCCCATCGACCATCTGTTCTGCGAGCGATGTGCCCTGCCCACTGCCACTTCAGTTAAGCTATTCTTCGGGCTATGTCGGTAACCTTACCGAAATCAATACTATGAAATAAACCTGAACATATTCACGCAGTTGATTAGAGCAATTTGTGCACTCATCAAAACTCATATTAACAACGAAACCCCTTACTTTGTGTGATCTGACACGTACTTGGCTGGTATTACAGAGAGCAAAATTCAGTCACTGTTTCAACATTTTGTTAAATTCATGAAACTGAATCATCATTCACCTGAAAGTGAATTAAAGTCAACGAAAATAACCAGTACAGTACAACCGATCTTTCTTCACGAACTTACATTTATGTTACCCGCTTTTGAACTTTGCAGGAGTAAATTTAGTTCAAGATAGCTTCGCAAACATCCCATATTGAACTACGGTTCCTTGAGCTAGTTTTTAGATCAATCATAGCAACAAGAAGTTCCGTTCGACTGAATTTCCATATCCCAGAAATGTATAGCTGAGGAGCATTTTCAAAATTGGATTCCAGTCAATTTTTACTGTTTCGCTGTTGTTGATATTACTATCCGCTATACAGGGTAATTCAAACCCCAGCTCATATTTAAGGAGAATGTTCTTTCTTTATCTGGTATACGGTTACAGTTAGAATAGAATGGAATATCATTTATATATTTTTTTTTTTTATAGGTATATTTTTTTGAGATACAGAGCACCATCATCTGCCTAGCCTTTTCGCGACTATATTGGGGTCAGTTTCCAGTCAAACTGGATTCAGCTGAATACCAATGTTTTACGTGGAGTGGCTGCCTACCAGACCTCCACAACCCATTAACTAAGTAACACTAGTTCTTAAGACTGGAGTCAGATTAACTGGCTTCTGATAATCCGTAACGACTGCCAAAGATCTAGAAATGACAGCCAGGACCAAAGGCTTACCGTGCTTTCCGAGGCACGGAGGAAACTCGGTATGTTAAGACGGTCACCCATCCACAGACCAACCTTGGCAAGCGTTGCTTTACTTGAAGATCGATCCGTGCGGCTGTTATTATTTAGCCACGACAGCATCATCATATGATCACGTACTTCTGAATCACGGTTAAGCCAAAATATATTAGTATCTCAATAATATCCTATCTCAGAATCAATTTACGGCTACATGTCCATTATTCCCATTTGTTCGACGGAAAAATACTTCCAGCGAAATACAGGCATCTCTGTTTATGACGTGACCATTGCTCACAATAAGAGAACCACATAAATTAGCCTCAAATAAACAGTACACTTATTCCGAACGAGCCTCCCGCAACTTATTACCCTAGTCGTCGACACAGGCGAAAATCACCGTTAGCTTTAGGAAATATGGGTCAAAATCCTATGAAAAGACTAGGGAGTAATCCCAATTGACTAATCTCGAAACACTCTGTCCGCCTTTTGCAGATGTCGATCGATTAATCTTGGCATCGGAATTATTCGGGCTGTTGACTGGTTGCCATGACAACGGATCCCTAGTTTTGGGTTTTGCCGGGTACCCGAACATGAAGGGATTGATTGAAAAAGATGGAAATGCAAATATACTTGCAATATAAATAGCTGTATAAATAAGTTCAGAACTTTGAATCGTGCTTGCTTTGTATGATGGGATCTTGAGTCGTATTGGTTTTTATCGGGTATATAATTTGAGTAAAAAATATTAAGATTGAAATAGGAAGACAGAAAGATGATATTAAAGAAGTATTGTTTTTCAGTATTTTTCGTCCAACTTCAAGACGCGTAGTTTCTCTTTAACAAAAAATACCAAGGAACATAAAATATATAAGCAATAAAACCCAATAAATAAGCAACATTATCATAACATTTCGCTAAAATCACTCACATTCGGTTAGATGCAGCTCCAATAAAATACAAACAAAAATTCAACACTCCTCATAGAGGCTCCATTCTCATCTTTCAGTTTTCTTTGAAAGGCACAGTGAGCGGTTATACACAACTTGAACAACCCTCTCCGTCCCCGGTCAAAAGGCCCAACCGATCCGAAAACGATATTTTACTACCCCACATGCAAATTCTATAAAATACCCCTAACAAAAACCATGTCCCTGCGGATATCCGCATAAATCCGCCAATAAAATATCGGGTTGCCGGTTGTTTATACCAACCGGTTGCCGAGTTATGACCGGGCTGGTTGCTAAGTAACGACCACCCGGCCAAAACGAATAATATTTTATTTGGTAACTGTAATGCACTCAAGAAAATTGAGTCCGTAGTCCGTATGAAATAGGGTATGCCTGAATCAGCGTTTTATTTATTTGTGAAAAATTTTCTCTAGAGGTGCTACGGTCGCTGTTGTGATATTACCCTGCATTTGTGATATTACCCCGAATTTGTGATATTACCCCCTGAATTTTCATTTGTGCGAAGTGACTTCTTTATTTATGAAGAGTGTTACTTACCTTGCCTTCACGCTATTTTTCTCGGACGTGGGATAATACTTCAGCAACGTAATACTACATTTAAGCCTGTCCGCTTTTAGGCCACCGCATCGATTCTATACTCGTGACCAAATTCTTAAGTAAATTCAGTGTATGGAAAGAATAATTTTACTGGGCCAACAGTAGTATTGGTCGAGACACAAAATTGTTTCTTTGTTTTCCAAACCAAAGAAGTTTAAATCTGTAAACGGTAAACATGCTTCAGACTGTGGAAAAGCTCTTTGAACATTTCAAAATCGTTATTATATTATATCTTTATATACCTTTATATTGATGTAGAAAATTCTTGATGGTGTGAGTAACTGACCAGCAGATTTTTAAATCTAAATTGAATTAAAAACCTGCAATCAGCTATCAAACTACCAGATGTTTTATAAATATAACTCATTGCGTTCACTATATCTATAAAGTTACGTGCGGCCAATAACACCCAAAAAACGTTATTAATACATTTCTATTTTCAAAATCAACATCTCATTCCAATTGACAGTCAACTAACCAACCAAAGGACTCCAATTTAGAATGCAATATTCAAAAACGGCAGACACACAAAACAATTGACTATCCCATTCTGCCCCACTGTACTCGTTAATGTCAGTTGATTATCCACTAAACGGTTTTATGTCCTGGGGGGATACATCCATCCGTGCGAAGCGGATGTGGATGTTCGAATTAGAGGTTAGGATTAAATTAGGATTTTAAATGTTTGTTTTCGAATGGGTGATGAACTAGGTTGATTTAGATTTTTAATGTTAATATTTTGATGAATATTAAGCGATGAAAACTGGTTCAAAACCAGGGGTTATTGTAAGTTTTTTTATGGTACGGAACCCTTCGTGTGAGAGTCCGACTCGCACTTGGCCTGTTTTAAATATGGTTTAATTATTAAATACATGAACATTCACACTTTTTGATACTTAGGCCCAATTATCACAAAATTAATGTAACAAATTGTCAAACGCGGATTATTTAGCCGTGATTAGTTGAATGAGTTTTCACTAGCCAATTGCATCACTCGAATTTGTTTTTCAGTACTAACATAATACGGTACACTTTTGTTTACGACTGTGTTTGTTCCTTTTTCTACACCTAACCTTACTCGACCTCAAACTGCTTTTGTAAATCGTTAGTCCGACCTTACTGTCAGTACATTAGTCCCCAAACGACTGTAATTGTTTCTCCCAAAGACAACAACATTCATTTAAGTAATAACGAGGTTACTGGTTACCTAAGTATATGTTCTAGGCTTGATGTTATTTTCTTCATCGTGTACTTCTACGAGAACATTTTGTGGCTACTTTCTGTT
The DNA here is from genome assembly GCA_905163435.1 of Mamestra brassicae. Classification (NCBI taxonomy): domain Eukaryota; kingdom Metazoa; phylum Arthropoda; class Insecta; order Lepidoptera; family Noctuidae; genus Mamestra; species Mamestra brassicae. The sequence continues at coordinate 16,969,118 of LR990997.1, read as the reverse complement.
ATTTGTTTTACTGATGCTACGGCTAGTTTATTCGAAGTTTGCATTGCTGGAGAAGATACATTCTCATCATTTCTTAGATTGTTATGATTGATTTTCTTAACATATAAATTTACATTGTTAAATTTTTTTTTTATAAAAACAGTTTTGACAAAAAAAAAAACATTTATATATAAAAAATAGTAGCCCACCGGTATCGGGAACAAGGTCCAAGCTACCGGCGGTCAGGGCTCTAGAGAGAGGAACCTCCTAAAAATGCGAGTCGTGTCCAGAAGTCTGTTTTCTGGATCAAGCCCTTGATCCAGCTGCCTAACGAGAGCCCCCTGAGGTGTTGGTCGAGGCTCGTGGCTATTAAGCCGTTGATTGACTTCATTGTTATGGTATATGGTAATATCTTCATCATATCAGCCGAAAGACGTCCACTGCTGGGCATAGGCTTCCCACAAGGACGGGGGTTGCCATAATCGCCAAACTTGGCAGGCGGGTTGGCGATCGCAGTACAACTTTTGCAATGCAAAGAGAATGCTGCTGCCCATTCTCTGGTGAGTCCCTTAGTCGCCTTTTATGACACCTGAAGTACGACACCGGAAGTAATGGGATGGTGCTATTCTTTCACTTCCGACACCATAGAAAATTGGTAATATCTTCGTTGATTTCTTTACAAGGAAATCGCGGTTAAACAATAACAGCCTTACGTGTCGGTCTGCGGGTGAGTGGCTGTCCATTACATACCAAGTCTCCTCCATGCTTCGGAAAGCACGTTAAGTCGTTAGTCCCGGCTGTCTTGTGTTAATCATTGACAACAGTACGGTGGTCAGAAAACAAGAAATCTAGCACCATTCTTGCCAAAGGATATTGTGTTGTCCAGTTACTAGATTGTGGAGGTCAGCCAACTGCTTCATGTAAAATACTGGTATTTATGGAGTCCAGTTGTACCGGAAGCCAATCCTCGCATATTTATAAAAATGCTAGTTGACATTGATTTCTGTTTATTTATCATACACAGAATATTTTATACCATTTATCTGCTACTTAGGTACATTAAGAAAAAAAAAAAACATGCTTGGAGCTACCAAGCATGTTTTGGATATTTCACAGTTCTACCCACACTAACTTATATTTGTCACCAGATAATTGCAAACTACGTGAGATTATAAAATAGATTGAGAGATTGTAAATTCTCGATAAATTGTCAAATGAACATTTGTTCTACTATCATATCTACGAATCAAAATCTTACATTCTATAATATCTCCATGCCGGTCCGACAAATTATGGACTGACATAAACTGGCCACCAATCTGCACTTTGGTCTACAATTTACCTGTTTTGGTGTGATATTTAAATTGGAAATTTAGCCCCTCATTGGTATTTCTTGGTGTGAACTCACATCTAAACAGACCAATGAGAGCTTTGTTTCCAGGTTTTACTATCACCCGAGAACGGATTAATTGTAGACTTGTGCCAGAGCACAAAATAAAATATAATTAAAATGGAGACCAATCAGAATTGGTCGCCATTTTATGGCAGTCAATTTCTCGGAATAACTTCGTTATATTATAGACTATCAAATATTGATGCGTAAAAAAGTACCTATTTGAAAAGTGCAGTTGATAGTCTATCGATAGTTTACAATCTCTCAAGCTGTTTTATAATTTATAATATTTTATTTTGTTTGTTCGGGAAAATAAAGAGTTACGCATTAAAATCTTATACTAAGTTATAAATATATCAGTATAACAAATGTATAACACAACATTTTAAAAGTTATATATAACAGTGCGCTTTTCTAATCTGTTATAACAGAAAAGTAGTTAACTTTAAACTAAAACATAAACAGGCATGCAAACAACAAAGAAATGAAGAGGGAGAGAGAATGAGTAAATGTTAAAACTAACTATTATAGTCTAAAGTTATTTTGTAGACAAGACATCTAAACTTTGAAGCAGAGACAGTAAAGAAGAATAATCTTATGGAGTTTACCATTTTCCGGTGACATATACTCATCTTATGTCTGTCTCGTTATAAAAGACTTTTATCAAGGTAAATATTTCCATCCATAAATAGCTTTATTAAAGGGATTTTCTTTTTCCAATACGATTATTACAAAGTAATATTTCGGTCCAGTTTACTTTTGCCCGGATGTGCGTGGGACTTTCTTTGAACGGATCCTTTAATATAGTTCTATTCATAGAATGTACTTGTCATCATTTTTTGAACTCGTATTGTAGGATTGAAAGTGGACGGAAATATGTCCCAGGTCACAAGACTTTGTGCATGAACCAGCCTCATAGACCCTCGAAAACGCCACTTGGTGTACTAGGCAATATCTATATATATTAAAATGAATCCCTATTTCCCTTGGTCACGGCATCACGCGTGAACTGGCTGGACCAATTACGCTAATTCTTTTTTTTGTTTTGTTCGCCAGATTACAGGGAAGGTTTAAAGACAAAAAAAAATCGATAGGTAGGTAGGTAGGGTAGGTAGGGTATGTAGGTAGGTAGGGTATGAAAAGTAGGTACGTAGGTAGGGTAGGTATGTAGGGTAGGTAGATAGGGTAGGGCAGGGTAGGTTGACGGAGGTGATGGAAGCGAAGCCACGGGCACAGCTTGTTATATTATGTGAATTGAAAGCTAAATTAAAAAACGACTCTGTTGTTTTACAAAAATCAATATAATACAGAGACACGTCTTGGTCTTGTAAACCACGAAATGAAAGCGATAAACAAGAAAGATATGAACATGTTAATTGAACCCTTGCAAAGCTGGGGCGCATCACTGCAATACTTGCAGGCACCAGCCGAGTTAATATAAAACACAGTTAAAAGTTTAACGGGAATTTCATAGTTAAATATTTAGTTCGTTACCACACCCATAATGAAAATTCTCATACACCGTTCCCAATAATGGATCTCAAAATTGTTAATAATTGAATTAAGTGCTTAACACTGGCTGTAAAATATTGCCCGGGGCAAGTATCAGATATTAATACAGTTCGATGATATTGCCTTAAATTTTATCTATAATTTTGCCAATTACTCCGATCTGAATAATCGAAGCGATATTTCGGTTTAATGCAATGTGTATTTAAGGCTTACTTTGATGATGAGTGGATTGAAGAGGTTTATTAAATACCAGCGAATAACCTGATTTCATATCGTGAAATGTAGTGAAAGCATTATTTGCTGTCTATGATTTCTGGAAACTTTAAAAAACCATCTTGGCATCTGGCATACCTGACTTTGTGATCATAGTTATGCTTTGAGCATATCCGTGGAAACTTAAAGTTCAGTTTACTCTATATGTTATAGTGTACATAACAATAATAGTAGATTATGCACCGAGGGGATAAAGCAGTGCCATATCTTGTCTGGCGTTATATTGAATCCCGAACGCAATGCAGGATTCGAGAGTTTAGAGTTTAACTCACGAGCGAAGCAAGGGAATTAATATAAGAATCCTGAATGCAGCGAGGGATTTAAACTATACCCAGGGCAAAGACACCGTTATCCCTGAGGAGCATACTCAACTTTTCACACCTATTGCGAGAAAATTGTGCTCGCACCATGAAGAGAGGTGGCTGTTCACTGCGAGCGGCGCGCGTTGACCTCCACTGCAAGGGCAGGTCGCACGTCCGAAGCTGTGCCGTCTACCACGGGGCAATAATATTGTTCATTATAACCCGCCGGGAAATAATCTGATTTGAATTTTTAATTAAAAATTAAATTTAGGGCTGGTTTGCATAGCATCTGTCGTAAACATCAACCTGAAAACGAACACACCACACACACGAACAACCTGAAGACTCCTCTGGCGAATATTGACGAGAGGAGTCGAACCTAAATCTTAATATATAAAACAAAGTCGGCTTAGTTACACCATTTATAACTCAAGAACGGCTAGAAGGATTTTGAAGATCTTTGGTTTGTTGGATTTGTCTTTACCCCGAATAGCAGAATAACTATTAAAACATTGGAAAATTTAAGAAAAAAAACATGTAGGTACAAAAATCATTTTCGACTACAACGCCATTTCTGAAAGCAAATTCTACAAATTTTTAAACAACGTTCGCATTCTCATGTCAGTCGCAAAGTGTCAAAAAAGCCTTATTTTAGCCGAACGATGCTTAAAAATTAGTAGAATTATTGGCCCTATACATAACAAAAACAAAACACGGTAATAATTGATTCTGAGACTGTATGAAGTTCACCGGGACCACTAGTAATTGAATAAAGCTAGGCAAAGGGAAAGACTTATGCGCCTACCCTATAATCAATTAGAACCAATTAAGAATCCACTCCAAAATCAACCTTATATGACAGTGCCACTAAGATTTTAATTTGCATATCAAATTAATTCAAGACTCCATGTTGCGTTTCAAAGATGGCGTCTCTGCAGTAATATAAAAGATTTAGTTGCCATAATATTCATACTTCGGGTAGCTCCATTAACCCCTGCTTTATAAGGGTTGCTTCTTAAAAGGGAAATCTTGCGTTTCTCGTAAACTTATGCAATAACTTTGGAACGGATATTCATGATTATTTATTGGTAATATACGTCAGAAGTTTCGTGTGTACTTTGCCGTATACATACAATATGTGGCCCAACTTGGGTGTATCAAGTGAAATCAATGATTCAAGAAATCTATAAATCCGCACTAATAATGATAGTTATGTGTATATGAAATGTTTTGTTTTATTTTATACCAATATTTCAAAATGTAAAGAATTTGTGTTTAAATAAATAAATGGAATAAATATAATGTAAAATATATATAATAATCTTGGAATAATAATTATACATAAGAAAGCTAATATTTGTCTATCTATCTGTTTGGTACCTCATCGCGTTTTAAAAATTAACGGTTTTCGGTTTTCGATTACCACGTGGGCGACGCTGCTGGCTGATGTTAATCGTTTCTATATTGATAAATCAAGATTGTCCTAAAACATTACATTTCAGGGCATAGAAACATAATGCCATATGGTGTACGGACGTATCACATAGCCAAGATATTTAGATTCAAATGTACTAGAGATCTTCACTTCTCATAAATGCTAAATGCAAAAAGAGATGTGATCATGCTACCTTCCATAAAGGAAGTTCTTACCCCTTTGGAAACAAACAAATAAACAAAAACTGATGATCAAGATATAGACACTAATAACGGCCGGTTTCAATAACGTATCTACCTTTAACCAACTGTCAAATTAGCTACCAACAGTAGCTGAAACGAAATGTTACAAAGGCAAACATGACGTTTCGGCTACTGTTGGTCGCTAATTTGACAGTCGGTGTAAGGTAGAGACGTTTAATTGAGACCGGCCGTTAAACGTTACATATGTTTTAGATTCAGGCCCAAAATAAACAATTAAAACAATAGTCCTTTAAAACTGAAACAATCCCAAACAGAGCGGTGACCCTGCCCGAGACCGACCAAAATTGCTTTAATAAAGCACAAAAATATATTTCCTTTTTCAAGGCGGACGATATTAACGTCAGATACTTTGCTATGTTGAGTCTAGCTGAGTGTGGTTCAGTTTTTGCGAACGTTTGCAACAAACTGAGCGTCATTTGCTTTTTCTGTTTGCTGAGCAACTTAATATATCGTTTTGCTGGTACCGTTGGATACTGGGTCTGAGTAGTATGGTAGAACAAGCAGTTTGGTATACAGATATCGAGCGAAATTAGTACATAGTCAATTCTTTTTTTTCTGTTTGCTGAGCTACGTAATATATCGTTTTGCTGGTACCGTTGCCGTTGGATACTGGGTCTGAGTAGTACGGTAGAACAAGCAGTTTTGGTATAAAGATGTATCGAGTGAAATGAATACTTAGTAAATTTATTTTTCTGTTTGTTGAGCTACGTAATATATCGTTTTGCTGGTAACCGTTGGATACTGGGTCTGGGTAGTACGGTAGAACAAGCAGTTTGGTATAAAGATGTATCGAGTGAAATGAGTACTTAGTAATTTTATTTTTCTGTTTGTTGAGCTATGTGATATATCGTTTTGCTGGCAACCATTAGATACTGGGTCTAGGTAGTACTGTTGAACGAACAAATTGGTATTCAGACTTTCAAGTATTCAAAAAAATGTTGCGAGCGTTATGAGTAATGTAGCTATCATAAGCTGAAAATATTTTTTTATTTCCGAGTACCTCAATGCCTACACATATTAAGGTTTATGTATATGTATTATTTGGCTTAACTATGGGATATGAATAGTAAATTTAGCTGAAATACAAGCCATTTTATTGCTTTAATTGAGTAGGAAGTTATTTGCTTTTAGGTATATCTCTCTCGTTGTCTATCCTAAAGGTGATGTGCATATTTCGGGAATAAAATAGGGAGGGAATTAGTGATTTAGTGATATTGCTTTTTATTGATTCAAAAAAATTAAACAGTTCTTACAAATAAGATTACCTCGTATAAACAAAGGCATACATTTTTTTACTACTTTATAGTTATTAAGTTATAGTTATCCACGGTGTTCTAGAAGTGCGAGGTAATAATTATGGGTTTTATTGGGTGACTGATTTAAATTAAGGAAAAAATTACAAAACAAAAAGAGAGTTTTTTTAAACAAATCGTCTAAAAAGTTCCAACAAATTACTTTTTAAGCAGCATGTTACATTTGGTGGCATTTACTTTAGTTCAATGACAGATTTGATGTCACCAACTGCATCAGACTGCTTGAAAAGTGATTTGTTTTAAACTTTTAAGTCGGTTTCAGCAGTGTTTGTTTTTTTTTTGCAATTTTTTCCTTAATGTGTATCAGCCACCCAACAATACCCTTTAAATTCAACCACGCACTTGATAAAAAAATCTGCTGTTCAGTACATTTTGTTGAGATCTGCGCACATAATTTTTTTCGCGATATAAATGTTGGTCCCTTAGTAAAAGTTGTTCATAGTGATGAGTAAAATGGCCCCTTTTCAGATATTGCGTTCACTCTGTTACACGTTGTATTAATTGTTCGACAGTACATACGCTACACTACATACTGTACGTATACTGGACCAGCTTTTATTAATTTTGTTTGCTTCGTTAAGTTAGTTTGTTGGTTTTAACGAAAAAATGCAGATATGTTTGTTTACCATACTGCATACATATTTAAAAAGAGATAACTGAAGTGCATTAATTAATAAATTTAAAACCTTACCTTAATGAATAGAGGGTGGATTTTTGACGGGGCAGTAAATGTTTGTTGGAACAACTGAGGTTTGATCACCAGAAAATATACATATCTTGAACACATTGCGTTTTTTTATGTGTATTTTGTAAGAAATATTTAACAACTAGCTTCCTGTAAAGGCTTGGGCTGCGCGAAAGTCGAAAATTATCCCAAGGGTATAATTGCATACTTTCGAGACAAAAGTGTTTTATGTCCCGTTCTAGGACCTGGGGCCCTACTATGAAGTCTTAAAACGATCATGATTCCGCTCTAAAAGGGAGACGGATATATACATAGCGAATAGCACTATCCCTTTTACATCATCGGAATTGGATGGCATTAGCATAGTAGGGCACCTGGTTTACATTACGACAAAATTCTCGTCTACAAACAGACTGCCAGATAGACAGTATTACTTTCACATTTACAATATTAGGTATACATTGTATTGGGTACATAAATTAATGCATGTAATACACATAAATAATGAACAAACAACACATTCCTAAAATAACAATGCAGTCTTAACTTCCTAAAATAAACTTAAAGCACAGTAAAACAATGTCCCCTTTTTCTATACAGATACTACAGCAATGTGTGCAAAAAAAAGAGAATTTTCAACCGAATTCAATTCTTCGCTATTTTCAATTAACATCTGTGTCTCTTGAGAGATTTCTTTCGCTTTGTGTCGACTTGAATACAGTGCTCCCGCTTTGTCTACCCTCAGTTTTATAGAACGGGAGGAACTTCCTTTTTGTTTTGTGTCTATTTTAAATAACTCTGTGGTCGTTCCTCCGGGACCCGTTTTAGGTCCTTTGAGCAAAATACAGTGTATAAATAAAAATGGTACAAATTTATGGGTATTGTTAAGATTTTTAATATAATCGTCCCGATTCACGTCCAAGTCACAGAGATAAGACAGGAGATATTAAAGTGCCCAAGGGTAAAAATAGGAGCATTTTGTCTTCTCTCACTCTCAGAACCCAATGGAACGACATTCACTACGACGGGCGAGAGATCCAATGGTTTAATGTGCAATAAAAACCAATCAATAAAACTTTTAGCCCAATCTCGGAATTAAACCCACGACCCAACGCTCATCAGCCTCGCTTGCGACCGCTGTACTAATGTGGCACTTAATATAGAATGTCACTTAATGATAATGACAAAAAAACTAACCTTTCGGGCTTTCAGAGATATTGAACTCGCATGTATTTTCATATTGGGCCATACCTTCATTTCTGTACCACACTAATCACACTAATATTATAAAGGTGAAAGTTTATGAGTGTGTGTCTGTATGTTTGTTACTTCTTCACGTGCAAACGGCTGGACAGATTTAAATGAAATTTGGTATAGAGATTATTTGAGTCCCGGGAAAGGACATAGGAAAGTTTTTATCCCGGGAGTATGTTCCCTTGGGATAATTTTAAGTTGAAGATACGATCCCAAGATTATTAACTGTTTTGTTTAATTTCTAAATTAAAGCTTCAGGCAGATTTATAAGGTTAACAGGCCTGATAATTTGGTCTATTTATTGTATTTGTTTAGTAATTTACTTTATAAATATAACTAGAGTAGTAGAGAGAAACCCTTGTGTTATAAAAGTCCTTGGGCTCAAGAGTCCAGAGCAAAGATGGGTCCTCGTATTCATATTCGTTTATTTGCGTTGCACAAGGTAAAAAAACTGGCCAAGTGCGATTCGGACTCTCACACAAAGGGTTTCGTACCAAAAACCGAAAAAACACGTTTCTTGTATGCCCCCTTTATTTTTAAATTTAATTTAATTTTTATTATTTGTTGATATAGTGGCAATAGAAATAAACACTTTGTGAAAATTTCATCTGTCTACCTAATACGGTTCTTGAGATAAAGTCCGCTGTCAGACATACGGACGGTGGAGGCTTAGTATTAGAGTTCCTTTGGTTACCCTTTGGGTACGGAACCCTAAAAAGATGATAACAAAAGTGTTAAATCTATGAACCGTTGTAGATCCTGTTAGAGCACAAGAAACATAAAACATAGACAAAAATATTGTATTTGTATTATGTTTTATTTTTAGTGTATTTTTTTTCTTTCTAATTCTTCTGTACTCTGTTTAAGGTTAAATTCAATTTTAATATTGTGATTTTCGTTTTTTTTTTATATAAAGTTTGTATTTTTTTTTTTGTAGTCCTTTTTTATTTATTTAAAGCAAAATGTAAACTTGCAGCAATTTAGTTTTTACTTTTATGGGGCATGCGTTGCTAACCTATAAGAAATTGTGAAACTAACCTTAATAACTATAAAACCATTATTTAAACATTTGTACAATAAATACAGTCGTTGTTTAGCCAATATATATTTTTTTTGTTTTATTTTGGCATCAAACAGTCATATACAAACAATATCATTCTAAAGACAATTTGTTCCTTACAATAGACCTTATAGTGCCGATAATGTGATATAATGGTAAAAATAAGTACAATAAACTCCAAATAAGGAAAGACGCGTTAGAAAATAATACACATTCATATTTGTACCAGAACATGAGTTCACTGAAACATATGCCTTTATCAATTAAAGGTAAGTTTCAATTCCCGCTAGGGCCAGAGCCTGCCAGGGTTGCGGAATTTGTTCGAAAGAGTCACCGCGGCCCTGGAAAGCAAAGGGCTTTAGAAGGAACACGGATGGGTTTTAGTCAGTAAGAGTCTGACACGCCCTTCCGCTCCACCCAGAGCGGAAGAAGTCATTTTGATGATTTCCCATTCTTAAAAAAAAAAAAAAAAAAAAGTTTCAATTAGGTGATATATCTATTTTTTAGCTTTAGTTTCAGGTTATTAAGAGAAATGTTAAAAAGATCGTATTCTGTAAATTCTCTATTATAATTGTGTAAAAATGAGTCTTCTAAATTTATAAAAATGAATCCCTATTACCCTTGGTCACGGCATCAAACGTGAACGGCTGGACCAATTTCGCTAATTCTTTTTTTGTTGTGTTTGTTATTTTCAAGGGAAAGTTCTTATGTAAGAAAATTTTGAAAAAAAAATATACATCCGGGCGAAGCCGGGGCGGGCCATTAGTATTATAAAAAAATAAATGAACGATTTACAAAACTCCTAAATGTATGAACTTTTAGATTTTTTGACATCGCTTTTGCAGATAAAATTGCGCTCCCGAAGCCCTCTAGAAATGGCATTTATAGCTGACATCAACGTTGTCAAGCAAGACGCAAAAAATATTCTCCGTCCATTTGGTTTGTCAAAGATACATATCGTAACTCAAAGCCATACTATTTCCAATTAAAACCTATGAACCCTTTGAGGAGTTCTTTTACCAGAGCTTTGAGTCGCGATGAATGCACTGGAGGTAGCTTTGTCTCTTCGGTTCCCAGAAACGTATGGCTTTCAGCATTTCTCGGAATAACTGATGGCGGGGTCCGCTAGTTGCTCGTCTTTCAGAATGTTGTTTATTTCTAGCTAGCGACCCGCCCGACGTTGTACAGTAGTTTTTAGCTTCCTATCAGTTAAATAGTTTTTGTGTTCGGTCTGTAGAATATTTCTGATCTCTTTAGAATATAAGTTGATCATTGTGTTTTTTAACGGTGTGAATGAATGTTGGATACATTGAGATTGCAAAAAAAAAAAAGAATTCTACGAATCAGCCCACTGACAATTTTAAGCTGAATAATACTTATGACTCCGGTCAACCCATAGGTCAACCACATTTGGACATTTTTTCTACGTTCCCGTATAGCCTATAGCCTTCCTCATAAATGTGGCTCGGATTTAAAAAAATATTTCTGTTTATAGAAATAATTTTCTAAATCCGACTCGTAGTTTCAGAGATTAACGCGTTCAAACAAAACCTTTAAAACAAACAAAAAAAAAGAATTAGCGAAATTGGTCGAGCCGTTCTCGAGTTTTGCGCTTAGCAACACTTTTTGCAATTCATTGATATTTATATAGTTAGATAGAAAAGATTAAAGATAATATAGATACGTGACATTTTGACAGCGTTTGTCAATCCCATACATTTTTGACGTTTTAACAATCGCCTTCACCACGCTACAAAATATCACTTATCTAGAGGCTCTAGTGCCTTTTTAAGTCGTATAATAGTTTCAAATTTTGATGTTCATGATAGAAACATTAAACAGTAACTGCCAGCCGTTTACCCTTTTAAGACCTAAGAAATAACAAGAAATTGTCTCAAGCACAACTTCAAAGAAACGGACTAAAGGTACTAGACTCCTTTCAATCCTGAATAAAGGGGACATTACGTGATTTCAAATAAAGTCCAAGATTTCCAAGTTGCGTTTTCTAAGTGAAAATCTTTTCAGATAAGTAATATCTAGCTTTATGAGAACTCGTCAAGATAAAGTGGAAAATATATTAAAGTAAGTACTTTTAGATGGATTAAGAATTTATAATTGTTATTACTGAATTGGATTTCTTTTTTAGTTGTTTGTAAGTAATGGAATGGCTTTCACGTTGCGAGTTACGAGTCCATAACGAGCAGACAAATGTTGGTGTTAATCTGATAAAGTACCTACATATTTCTTGAAGTCTTGGTGGTTTATTGCCTACCTATAAAAACCACTGAAACTTTTTAACAGATTGAAATATCTCAGTGAATGAAAAACGCAACTTGTCGGTGTATGAAAACTAGGCTAGTTGACACTATTTTGAAAAAGATCGTAAATTGAACATCATTGATACAGACCATAAAAATCCGTCGAGGGACAGTTCCCTGGAACATTTCTTTGAACGATGTAGTCCCCCTTTTGATGGATTGAGGTTTTGTAATTGTTAGTACTGAATTGGATTTCTTTTTTAGTTGTTTATAAGTTGTGTAATGGCTTTCACGTTGCGAGGTACGTACGAGTCCATAACGAGCAGACAAATGTTGGTGCTAATCTGATAAAGTACCTACATATTTCTTGAAGTCTTGGTGGTTTATTGCCTACCTATAAAAACCACTGATACTTTCTAACAGACTGAAATATCTCAACGAATGAAAAAAATTGGTGGGAAATAAATAAAACAAAAAAAAAAATTGTAAATTGAGCATCATTGATACAGACCGTAAATATCCGTCGGGGGACAGTTCCCTGGAACATTTCTTTAAACGATTAAGTCCCCCGACTGCAACAAAAAAGTTGTTTTTCAGTTTTCAACTTTTTGAGTTCAATGCTTGTTTTTAATTTTTTAGTTCATTTTTCGATATGGCAGGCGTGTTTTTTAATTTTTTATATTAGTTATTCATGAACCATGGCTTTTATTAATTCTATAATTTTCAAAAGCCGATGTTACCCGGGTATGCAACGATTCAACGATTCACAATAAATAAATCTGAATCTGAATTCCAACGATACTTCTCAATCGGTTGAGCCGTTTAGAGGTTATGGTGGAATAAAGAAACTCACAAACATACATACACAAGAACCCTGAAAACATAACACTCCTTTTTTTGGGCAGTCATGTAAAAAGTCGTGGTCGCAAAATCTCAAAAAAAAATATAGTAACATGTAATGTTTTTGAGACTTCAAAAAACACAGTAACTTTTTTTTTATAATCGACTCACCAAAAACATTATTTAAATATTAAAAACACTGATTAACGAAACCCATACTCAAACAGCTAGACCAATTCTTTTCTACCACACAACAGCGAGAAGATGGAATAAAACTACAAAAAAAAAACATACAGTCGGAGTTAACTTGGCAGTCAGAATAAGTTGTTAGCGCAGAAACTCCGAGGATACGACACGACACACAGCGTTCAATCTTGTCGGGGAACCGCGAAAATGTTAACAAGGTTTTACAGTGTATTGCTTTTTCTGTTTCTTCTAAAGAAACTACGTACTGTGATCGTATAAGTTAAATACTAGGTAAATATTATAAAGTATACTGTGATAATTACCAAGTATTTAACAGTAGGTACCTGGGCTGGGCAATGGGCAATGACAAAATGGCGGGGCGGTGACTCCATCAAAGTCCGCAAGGCAGAGTCGAAGGCACCAGCTTGGGTGAAGTGATCACGAGGTGAGCTGTCAATCCAATATAATCAAGTTGGAATGACAGCTCACTTCGTGATCACGTGACATCTTGATTATATGGATTGACATCTCACCTCGTCATCACTTCACCCAAGCCTTCACTTCGACATGTTTACAGAATCGACCGGCAGGCCACGCAGAAGATTGCCCATGCTGTGGACTGACCAAATTAAGTTCGCTGTGTGTGGTGCATTGTTATGAGTGTGCCAAGATGACGATCACGAGTTTGAAATTAGTGTTCTTTTTCTCTACAATGAGGATAGTCGGATATTTCTTATCATTTCTTTAGTTTTTGTCCATCGTTTGCTCAGACGCGTGTGTTTTTTGGTACTTTTTTCCATTAATATTGGATACAACACCTCAGGAAGCAGCTCAAGCTGTAGCATTACTTCAAGCAGGCATTGCGCAACGTGAAGTCGCTCGAAGGCTTCGAATCAGCAGATCTTCGGTGCAACGAGTTTACAGACGATACCTAGAGACTGGAGCATTCGATCGCCGTCCAGGTACGGGCAGACCTAGGGCTACATCAGCAGCAGATGATCGTTATATCCACCTTACTGTTCTGCGAAATCGCCACCTCAACGCAGTTCAAGTCCAACAAAGTCTGCGTGACGAACGCCAAGTGGTCATAAGTTCAGATACCGTCAGAAGGAGACTTGCTAAACGGAACCTGACCCCAAAAAGAACTGCAACAGGCCCAGCATTAACGGTAGCACACCGTCGAGCACGACTTGAATTTGCTCGAGAGCATAGGGATTGGACATTAGAGCAGTGGAGTAATGTACTCTTCACTGATGAGACCAGGGTGAGTCTACATGGAAGTGATCGACGTCAGAGAGTATATCGTCGCCCTGGAGAACGTTATTCTCAGTGTTGCATCGAGGAAACTGTTGCTTATGGAGGAGGATCTGTAATGGTCTGGGGTGGCATCTCGTTAACAGCACATAAAGCTTTAGTTTTCATCGAACCGACGGGCCGTACACGTGGACTGACTTCTCATCGCTACATTACTGAAATCCTCGCAGACCATGTGGTACCTTACGCAGGATATATCGGACAGGATATGCAATTGATGCATGATGATGCACGGCCTCATGTTGCTCATGTGGTGACCCAGTATCTACGCGACGTCAGCATTCGTACGATGGACTGGCCAGCTCGAAGCTCGGACTTGAATCCGATAGAACACTTATGGGATAAGCTGAAACGTCGGGTTCGAGCCCGGGTACCTGCTCCAACAAGGCTTCCAGAGCTGCGAATCGCAATTGAAGAGGAGTGGAATACAATTCCTCAAGATTTTATCGTCAGGCTGGTAAGGTCGATGAATACAAGGATGCTGGCAGTTATCCGAGCAAGGGGAGGGAATACGGAATATTGATCAAAAACTTTTTTTTGATTTTATCTTTGTTTTTGGCTTTAATTTTTTTTTTCACTTTATCATTACTAACGATTGTCACGACTGGAAAACGACTCTTCTTTGTAAAATCCTTAATAAACACTGAAATATTGATTAAACCCAATGAGTTTCCTTTCATTTTAATCACCATGAAACGCACTTTCTGTAGGTACAACTTTGATAATTGTAGGTTTTTTAGTTTTTGAGAAAATCGAATTAGAGTGCCTAGGTAGCGGGTGGCTCGGTTTATTTGCTGTCCAGTGTATATTGGGATGGCTTCCAGTCAAACCGGATTCAGCTAAATACCAGTATTTTACGTGGAGCGGCTGCCTACCAGACCTCCACAACCCATTAACTGGGTAACACGGTACAATTATATGAAATAGTATAAGTATGTGATAGGTACAATGTATGTCGAATCAACTGCCCTCTGCTACTCTCTTTTTTGCCATCAATCTTCAATAATTTAGATTCTTTGAAAAACCCTCCACGACTCTCAAAGAGCTATTTTCATACCTGTTTATTTTTAATCTACTTAACTGTTTTCGTAAACAATGCAATTCGTAAACAAAGGAATTAAATTACTAGAATACCTTCTGACATCCAAAATTTAGATGCCAACACGCACGTCCAAATTCAATTACGAACTCCCAAAAGCATTTACTGAAGATTAAACTCCATCGCAATTTTCTTAATTCAATTTCAGTTCAAAACAAATGAATGCAACGTGTATACTCTCATTTATTTTCCACCTACACAAATTAAAAAAGGAAAAGAAATTTCTAGAGACGTTAAGCAATCCTATTCGTTCGCACTCGAAGTAACGAATGCCGCATCCAGCCAAAATAGGGGTAATCAACTTTACGACATCTATGTATCTTCGAACTGCACAAATTGCGTTCTTACAACGTATAAAAGTTGTTCTCAGCAATCAGCTGATTAAAGTCAACGTAGCAACCGAATGTGTACTCTAAGATACAGAAGACAAAGTCTAGATTCTATTAGAGGGTTGAGGCTCACATATGTGGAGACGGCTTTAGTGTCTACCATGAATTTAGTAGTAAAGGAAATTAGATAAACTGGCTATTTCGTTAGTCTTAATATAGTTACGAGTATTGAAGTTAGAGTACGGCAATATTTCTAAATAGATCGACGCTTGGAGAGTTTTGTTCTTACTTAGTTGTAACTTAGTTAGGCGAATTGGAAGTAAGTTGAATGTCACAGGTTCTTAGGGAATTAGTTCCAACTAAGTTTATGTATGTTGGACTTATTATTGAACTTATTTGTTAACTTTGGCAAATAGATTTTTTCTTGATAGCCTTTTGCAAGGTGAAAAAGATGGGCCTAATCAAAATATAAAGTGACATGAATATGGTTTTATGGCCGCATTTATGTCCAGTGGATGAACTCTTCTGTTTGATAAATTCTGATTTTTGAACTATTGTTTATTGGATAAGTTTAAAACTTGGCTGTCCAATCTACTAGCGATTTGGTTTGAAAAATCAAACGTCTAGAATTTTTCTTACAATTCATTGGAATAAAGTGCTTTTTCAGGTTAATAATTTGATTCCATAATAATGATTGCATGCGAGTACCACCCGACGACCAAATTGGTTTAATTATTTATCATGATATTGATAGACTTTCGATACTAATATAGAGCACTTTTAGAGAAATTGAACTTATCCAGTGTTCGATACATTTATGAAGAAGTACAAACTTTGATTCTTTATTCTAAATCAAAAGTCATTTATTCAAATTAGGCTAAGTGCCAGCACTTTTTGAACGTATTGTACTATTCAAAGTATTGTACACCATAACAGCTTATATTAAATCAGTGATTTAAAATAGTTCATGTACAAAGGCGAGCTTAACTCAAAAATGAGTTTTCTACTAGCAAACTTTTGAGTGATAGAGAGAGATCGCAATAGAGGGTCCAGTGCACAAATTACACAATACTATATTTTTAATCATACATAATACCTACATACATAAACATATACCTATATATATATGTCACCGGAAGATTGAAAAAAAATGTTATCAGATTATAGTTTCTCGATATATTATTTAACAACCGTTTTGTACACAGTAAAACCTATCCAAATTCAATAGTTTCCAATATGTCCTTGACTTATTAAGAAAAAATAGTTTACAATTTTACGCGATATTTTACAATTATAACGGAGTTTGCCATTTTCCGGTGACATATACATATACATATATCTACAAATATTATGTCATTGCGTAAGGAAATGCTCTTAAGTGTATTATTTCTGAAAAATATTTAAAAATGGTTCTTCCTTTCACGAGCTTTTGCTGAGGAGATGTTATTAATAGAATCGACATTTACTCAAATGTCAGGTATCCGCCATTTTCCTCGTACACGTAAATGTCACATTAAATATTCTTTTGTCAAAGTTTAAAAGCTAAAAGAACTTTTCTCTTAGAGTGCAGCCGTGTAAACATACAGGTATGTGGAAAGGATCGACCCGCGTTTCAGCTTGTTTTCATACTAATACTAAAAGTCTCGTTGAGGAACTTTACAAACTTGAAATCATTATCATCGTCAATTTGGCATAAGTTGTACAAAGCTTGACGTGGACCTAAACCTTTCCCAGGTGTCGCTGCATCAATTAGTCCTGACTCCTGCCCTCCCCTTTTTTTTAAAGGATGCGAAATCATCAAATGACTTCTACCGCTCTGGGCGGAGCGGAAGGGAGTGTCAGACTCTTACTGATTAAAACCCATCCGTGTTCATTGCGTTCCAGGGCCGCGGTGACTCTTTCGAACAATTCCGCAACCCTGGCAGGACTTCTGCCCCCTGCTATGACATTACACTGCCATCATGATTCTTGAAAAAAGGGACAGTGCTATACGTCTTCAATAGCTCCGTCTTCTTCTCTCACCGGAATCTTGATGGTTTTAATATGTCATCATGCACTGTCTTGCATCTGGCCGCTCCCGCTGCGTCATCGTTATCATCATATAAGCAGAAAGACGTTCACTGCTGGACATATGCCTCCCCGAAGTGTCGCCACAACAACCGGTCCTATGCGTCTTGGATCCATCGGCTACCCACGACCCTCACCAGGTCATTGGTGCACCTTGTGGGAGGCCTTCCAACGATGCGTCTTCCGGTACGCGGTGATCATTCTAGAAATTTACGGCCCCATCGACCATCTGCTCTGCGAGACTCTTCAGAAATGCTCCTTACAAATTGAGAAAAATCACTATAAATGAACTAAGTCAAAACATTATCTGCCCAGCCTTTTCCTGACTATGTTGGGGCTTGCTTTCACCCTAAACGGATGAGTAACAGTATTTTACATGGAGTCACTGCCTATCCAACCTCTACAACCCAGTAACTGGAGAACATGGCACTCCTTGGCAAAACTGTTGTCAGATTTCTTGCCTCCTGACTACCCGTCAAACTGTCAAAGATGTTCAAATGACAGCAGTATCCAATAAGGCTTAACGTACTTTCAGCGACACGGAGGAATCTCAGAATGTCCCATCCACTTACGGATCTGGGCTATTTTTGCTTGACCTTAAAGATCAACCCATGCATCATAATCAGCCGAATGACATCCTACCACACCCTACAAAGGAGGTTTGCCATAATCGCCACGCTTTGGCGATTTGGCGATCGCAGTGTAGCTGTTGCAATGCACAGAGAATGCTGCTGCCCATTCCTTAGTCACCTATTACGACACCCACGGGAAGTGATGGGATGGTGCTATTCTTTTACGTCCGACACCATACAGAACCACCCATACGACTGTTATTATTTAGCCATGAGCCCCTCAATGAAGAAATGAAATTTAAAAGCCAAGAATCACAAATAATAAAACGCACTGGCTCGTTCAAAATAAACACCCGTAAATCCGTCGTCCGTCCCAGCGAATGTGTAAAGTGACACCGGCACGGTAGTGTGAAGTTCTTCTTCCCACCTGTTTAACTTTTGAATCCACCGCGAGAATACTTAGATGTTGAACTAAGTATACTAACCGAGTGTCGTCAAGGTACTCCAGACTTTGGACTTTGATAGACGTGTCTTCTTCTCAGAATATTATAGTTTCAGATTTTCTTTTGCGATCTTGTTTAAGTACTAGCTTTTGCTCGCGACTTTGCGCATATCCCGTTTTTTCCCGTTCCCGTGGGTATTTCGGGAAATCTTCCCCTACACACCTCAAGAAACATGCCAAATTTAAGCTTTTACGGCCAATTGTTTCTTCCGTGCGTTTTCTTTCAGTCACTCAGTCACCAGTAACGGAAGAATTTTATTGTACACAGTGCCATTTTAGTCCTACAACGGTAGTCCACTTCGTCTATCCAATGTAGTCAATGGATACACATTTATTAAAAAAATATAAATATATTCATGAACATTTGCAATATTATAATATTAATATTATTCATTATCATGTCGCATGACGTAGTTTGAAACATCCTGTAGCGAGCGCAGTCCAAGCCAAGTTCCAAGGACGGCGTAGAACAGCGACATTATTTTGATACGTAAACATTATCAACAGGGTGTTTCATAATTCTAATGCATTATTTATTTTTATTGTACCCCTATTATAGCCCTGGGAAGGCCATGTTAGGTGGAATAGTGTTCAAATGTGAGCCTATTAATATTAATAAAAATAGTAATAATATAGTCTCCAACAAAAAAATACCATGTACGTGTGTTTTAACTCATATTTTTCAAAATTCATTTCGCATTCTGACCACATTCATAAAATAAAGACATCCATTCCGAAAACCTCATCAAACATATGGAGAGATATCTATAATTCAGATATCCGAATATCCGAAAATCACTTGAAACAAATCTCTATGTAATAACCTCGCAGACGATAAATTGTTGGAAAGCTGCGCTTATCAGATTTAAATATCCGCAGACCGCAGAGTACTGCAGTCTCTTTTCATATTACCGGCCCGGGCTGATATAATTAGATGAATCTACTGTTTTAGGTGGCCCAAGCTGTGAGAGAGAGATTTTGGCGTTCATTTAGTTTGGTGACCATTTTGGAGTAGATAATTTTGTAATCTTTCGAACCGAATTTTGGTCACAGTGGCCAATATTAAAGGATATTAACCCTAGTTCAATCTAGTCCGCCCCTACCTGACCTCCCTCCAGCGACGCCTTAAGCCGAGGCCCGTAGCGCATAGGGGGTGCCCTTAGCGTGTAGTCGCTTAGTTTGTAAGTTTTAATAGGCCTTGGCTGGAGGCTTTAATATTTATTTTAAGGCCACCACAGGCAAGCCCGGTTGAGCAGTCGACAACCTCGTTTGTTGAACTATGAGACGCCACTCAAAAAAAAAGGAGATTAACCAAGAACACAAGAGATACTATCTAAAGTGGACTAGTGTTTAAATTGTACATTGCGCCTCTCGACTGTGTTTGCGCAAACACAGTCGAGAGGGCCAATGTACAATTTTTAAAGCAAAGTTCGCATAGGCAACTCAGTCTGTTAAAAACACCTTTATTTTCCTACATTTCGACAAATTGCGACTAAGATGCGAATGCAAATGCAAACTAGAACGTATAAATCGTGTTATAGTGTTTAGTGATCATAATGTATATGTATAATGTAATGATGTTAATTACCAATTACCCCTTTTTAGGTATTGCGTTTATTCTGTTACACGTTGAATAGACCTGCCGGTCGATTCTGTAAACTTTTTAAATTGAAGGCTTGGATGAAGTGATCACGAAGTGAGCTGTCATTCCATCTTGATTATATGGATTGACAGCTCACTTCGTGATTATTTCACACAAGCCTCAACTTTGACATGTTTACAGAATCGCACTGGTGTACGTGTATAACACAGAAAAAATAAAGTATTAGGCTTTCACATCACCAAAAAACAATATTAGGCTTTTTTTTAAAATAATTAATCATCATCATCATCATACTAGTCGAAAGACGTCCACTGCTGGACATAGGCCTCTCCCAAGGGTTGCCATAATCACCTCGCCTGGCAGGCGGGTTGGTGATCGGCCTGCGGTTGTCAATGCACAGAGAATGCTGCTGCCCATTCTCTGGTGAGTCCCCTAGTCGCCTCTTACGACACCAATTATTCATTTTGTTTCGTAGGAATATTAAAATCATAATCTTACAACGCCGCTGTCGTCCACATTTCGCACTATACCCTAAAACGGGGCATTCTCTTAACAAATTCAATTCCTCCAGTATTCGTTAGCGAGTCCGCTAGGATTATATCAATGGACCCGTCTGATAAAGGCATCAGCGGTGCAATTTGTATTGGCTAGACCGACATAATGGCTGACGGAGTTAACCCCTGAGATGTCTGCGGTTTTACTCTGGACTGGACTAGTACGTTTAGACTAGTATTTTTATTACTTACAAGTACGTTTATTTTCAAGTGTTGACAGCAAATTGGAAAAGGGTTTATAATTACAATACAATTTTGTAAGTGAGTATTTAAAGGAAAGTGTGGGTTAAGTCTCAACACGTGTCATCATCATACCAGCAGAAAGACGTCCACTGCTGGACATAGGCCTTCCGCAAAGGGGAGGGCTTGCCATAATCGCCACGTTTGGCCAGCGGTTTGACGATCGCAGTGTAGCTGTTGCAATGGGCAGCAGCATTCTCAACAGAATGTTGCTGCCCATTCTCTGGTGAGTTCCTTAGTAGCCTCTAACGACACTCTCGGGAAATAATGGGTGCTATTCTTTTACGTCCGCCACCAAACGGAGACATAACTATGCAGGAAATATAGCACAATCCCTATTTCACAACTTGTTCATGATGAAAATGACATGTCATATCAAGGAGGGTGGCCTTTAATCTAAACTGCAGCTCTTGAAATAATTAACTAGCTATATAAGTCGCCTAGTAGAACAATCTATGCTTCACACACACAACAGCTTCACTGCGATCGCCAACCCGCCCGCCAAGCATAATGATTATGGCAACCCCCTTGGGGGAGGCCTATGTCCAGCAGTGGACGTCTTTCGGCTGATGATGATGATGATGAGTTATGTCTCTCTCTCTCATAACGGAATCATTAGCACGCCATAAAAGGGCGGCAGGGCCCTATTGTAAAATATTTGCTTTTTATCTTCCTTTTGTCACCGAAATGTACAGTTCCTTTTGTACAGCCCACGCAAAAATCACGGGTAGGAAGATATTACCAAATAAAACAGTGTGCAAGTAACAGCTGAGCATGCCACTATAAATAAAACCTACAACAAAATCAACTTTCAACATCGAAACACATTTTCATACTAAACACTATACGGAACTCCATCCATCTCCAGAGAGCATCTGGGACCCAAGTTATAATCGGAAAAAAGTACTACTATGCCGTGAAACGAGCAAGTTCCGAAGTAACCCAAGTTTCAGCACTCGACTGGGCGAGGGACTTTTAGTTGGTTTTGATGAAGTTTTTACCGAACCCCGTTTTATCTTCTACTCCGATCTTTTTGAACTAAATTTGTTACTAAGTATTTGACGTTTACTGTTGAAGGTTGAGTACTTTGAGTGCGTTGTAAGCATCGATTTACTTATGTGTTGTTTCGTAAACGCGTTTTTTAAATGTTTTTGTGTTCATCAAAGAATGAGTTGAGTTTAGGAACATCGATTGAGATATTATGTTGTATCGTTAATGTGTCTTTAAAATATTTTTTAACTTCTTCAAAGCAAAACAATCAACTTTGTTTGACTTATAAAACGACTTTTGACATTAGCAGGAAAATCCTTCGCCTTCGCTCCTAACGTTATTTGTTATTGTGTATAGTAAAGAGTATTTATATTTTATTATAGAGGTATGCAGTACAGAGAGTAAAGTCCCACACACCTCCACTGAAAAGGGGAGGATCCTCCGAACCAGACGGTTGTTGTGTCTGGTGGGCAACTGCCCGTTGTATGTGTTCAAATCGCACGGAGAACTTTGCTTGCGCGATACAGGATTTCGTTGTTAGTTTGTCTTAGATGGCGCTGCGGTTCTTTTTGTTGCCGTACAAATTTCGTTTCTTAGTTTTTCATGTGGATTGATGCCGCTACAATATCTCTATACTTCAAAGCTTTCCGTGTACACATTGTAATTGCCTCTATTGAATTTATCTTTAGGTACGTAATGTACCTAACCTAATCTAATCTACCTGTATGTATGTATGATTATTATATATCATATTTATTAGTTTATTATTTTAGCATATAAATGTATTTTATTAGTATTATATATATTATCTGTATATTCTCTCCGAAATGTTAAAATTCAATTTGAATCTTATTTTTATTTATTGTACACCTACCACAGTATAACCCAAAGGTTGACTGGTAGAGAATGCCTTGATGCATTAAGTCCGCCCATGTACCACTATTGTACATAAAGTTTAAATAAATAAGTAATGTGTAGAAAAGGTATAGTAAAAGTAAAAGTATAGTATATTTAAAAAAAAACCGGACAAGTGCTAGTCAGACTCGCGCACAGAGTGTTCCGATCGAGTTTTGTTTATTTCCGAGTCCTACGGAAGTTTATAAACTATGAAAGCAAAATATAGCAGGCAAGATTGAAGGACAAATTTAACTTTGGTGTCGAAAAAATGTTCTCCCACACATCAGTGTACGTCACGGTCATTTCTTCAACCGAAAATATAAGTTTGTCATCGTAAAAAATGATATTTTAGATGTAAAAACGATAAATTCTCAATTTTCAGACTTTTTCTTTTACTTGCACTGTAAGATCTATCTTCTTGCCAAATTTCAGGAATGTAGGTCAACGGGAAGTAGCCTAGGTTTTGATTCCTTTGAGAGCTCAAAATATACGCCATAAACGGAGCATAAACGGCCTAATCTTTAGATTGCGTTGACTTAGAAGTTTGATACTGCTCCAAGGGGTAGCAGGCTTGAGCATTTGATATTGATTTTAAATTGATTCCCTTACGCATTCCTGAGAAAAAGGGTCTTGACAGCATGGGCGTGCAGTAGGCTACAGTAAGGGTAGGCCAGCCCATACATAATGCCAAAAAAAAAAACTCGCCACATTATTCAGTCTATCGTCAATGTTTTTTTTTTTGGGTATTATCTATGGTCTGGCCTACCCTTGCTGGAGCCTACTGCATGCGCATGCTTGACGGACGGACAGACAGACGGACAACAAAGTGATCCAAAAAACGTTTGGTAATATTGCCTTATTCTAAAAGAGGCTCCAGTCAAAGTGCCTTTTTACTAGCGGCGGATTTTTTTGAGGAGCAGCTGCATGTGTCGATCTTCAAGGTTAAGCAACGCTTGCCGAGGTCGGTCTGTGGATGGGTGACAATCTTAGCATACCAAGATATCTCCGTGCCTCGGAAAGCACGTTAATCCGTTACGGATTGTCAAAAGCCAGAAAATCTGTCTCCAGTCTTGCCAAGAAGCACCGTGCTACCCAGTTAATGGGTTGTGGAGGTCTGGCAGGCAGCCGCTCCACATAAAATACTAATATTCAGCTGAATCCGGTTTGACTGGAAGCCGACCCCAATATACTTGGGAAAAGGATATGATCACGTGATATTTTCCCACTTATTTGACGTTTTAATAGTCGCATTTACCACGCTACAGTTGACAGTGTGAAACGTGTCTAGAGTCTCAGAATATCCGACCCATACGGATCCGCCGTTCATGTCGGAAATATCCGAAAAATTTAACAAAATGCATCTTAAAACTTCACGTCGACTGCATAGTCACTACATACTTATAGTTTTATTGTCGCCCCGGGACCAAGTTTCGGATAAAAGAAAGTCCGCCGTCTAAGTTTAGTAACCACGTACTATGTAGTTGTGCTAAGAATGTCTTGTACCGAGTTCTACTTTACAGCAATGGATTTTTCTTAAGGTTTTCTTAGATAAGCGGTAAAGTCATATAATGGCTCGTGATGGCCATCCTCTAAGAAACGCGTTTTCTGGCACCGTAAGAAAAACTTTAGGAAACATGTGCTACTAATCGCAGGATGTGGACCTCCTTCCTGAGGTCTTTATGCTGAGTTTAAATACGGACAGAGTCTTGTAAGAGATAACTCTTCAAAACTATTTGGTGACCACGTACTATTCTGTTGGATTATCATGGCACAGCTCAGCAACAAGGTTAAAAACTGACGAGGCAATAATATTAAGCATTCAATTAGGCGTGATTAGTATAAAAAACTGGCACTAAGCGTATGTTTACTAAGGCAGTAGGTCCTGGAGCAACACTTTTTTAGTAGCTCTTGGAATTTCGAAGTCCACATTCTTTAAATACCTGCCTTTAAGAAATTCTTCAGCAAAAAATCGTCAGAAAAACCAGTCTATTGTCAACGCATTTCTCCCAAACTCCACAAAACCGAGCGACCTCATGTTTATAATGAGCCACAATAAACTACTGCGACCGCAGCAAACTGGTCGCGTGCCGGTCGCTATGAGCTATCAGTTGCACTCGCTACAAAGAGATGACCGCGTGCTTTAAAAAAACACATCTTAAAAATCATAATTTTAAAACCAATGAGACAATTCATTTAGGCATTCAGTTTGGTGTCCGTATATTCTGAGATTAGAGTAGATTATGTTTTCTAAAGCAGTACTGCCTTTTTTTGCGGGGGGTAATCCTCATGGATGTCCTCCGCCCTGTGGCGGGCGGAGGGATCTGTCAGACTCTTACTGACTAAAACCATCCCAGTGTTCAATCTCCCACCTACGACGCAGATCGCGGGAACGTATGCGACTTCCGTAAGCGCCAGTTAGTGCAGTACTGCCTAGAGCAATTTTTTTGATTTTCGAAGACCCAACTGGTTTTTAAATACTTGCCTTTAAGCAATACTTCAGCAAAACAGCGACTGAACAACTTGTCTACTGTCAACGCGTCCCCCAACTCGACAATACCGGGCGGCCTCATTTTTAAAATGAGCCACAATAAATTACAAATAACCACATCCCGATAGCGCCAAGGGTCATCGCACTAAACTACTGCGACCGCAGCAAAGTGGTCGCGTGCCGGTCGCTATGAGCTATCAGTTGCACTCGCTACAAAGAGATGTTCTCACAGTTGACCGCGTCATTTAAAATAGTAGCCTTATTATTTATTGTGGGAATTTTTGATATTGAACTCATATATTGATCATTCATCATCAGCCGAATGACGTCCACTGTTGGGCATAGGACTACCCCAAACGGGATGTTTGCCATAATCGCCACGCTTGGCAGGCGGGTTGGCGATCGCAGTGTAGCTGTTGCAATGCACAGAGAATGCTGCTGCCCATTCTCTGGTGAGTTCCTGAGTCGCCTCTTACGGCACCCACGAGACGTGATAGGGTGGTACTATGCTATGGTATATGCTTTGGATCATTGATACAAACGATTAGGCTGAAGTCGAGCTTTATGTGGTATTAGCAGCATTCTTGGATATTACCACCATACCTAACTTAGGTACGTACCTCATCATCTACCTAGCCTTTTCCAAACTATATTGGGGTCGGCTTCCAGTCAAACCGGATTCATCTGAATACTAGTATTTTACGTGGAGCGGCTGCCTACCAGACCTCCACAACCCATTAACTGGGTAACACGGTACTCCTTGGTAAGACTGGTGTCAGATTTTCTGACTTCTGAATTTCCGTAACGACTGCCAAAGATCTACAAATGACAGCCGGGACCAACGGCTTAGCATGATTTCCGAAGCATGGACGAGTCTTGGTATATTAAGATGGTCACCCATCCATAGACACACCTCGGCAAGCGTTGCTTAACCTTGAAGATTGACCCGTGCGGCTGTTACCATTTAGCCATGAGCTATATACCAGATACCTGCCAGACAAATATATCCCTGAGAATTGTGTGTTCTTCTTCCCAGCTAAAACAGTAGGAAGTGGTGACAGACTGTCGTTTTGGGGGGCTGGCTTCATGTAAAAATTTTACGCTCGAAAAGTGCTCTCAGTTTAAGTTGAATAAATGACGTTTGTTTTTGATATTACAGAGTTTATTGCGCTTGCATGCGCAATAAACTCTGAAATGAGACAGGCCAACCGCTTATTTGACTACAAAGGTGTCTATCATTCATGAACTTTAAAATAAAGTTAGTATTCAAATAAAAGAGATGGGTCTGCGACAGACCACGAATTAGATGACTGGACTTAGGAATCGGTATGAAACGGAACACTAGAAGGAATGCAGGGAGGCTTTTTACCAACTGTGGCACAGCTCCGGGAGATATAATGTGTTATTATAATAATTTATATATTTTTTATTAAGGCACCAAGTCCCAATATTAAAATGACACGATTATATACGAACATTTGACAATCACTCCAACACTAAAATACAATCATCATCAAATTCATCCATCAGTTAATATTAAATTAATAAATCAAAAAATTCCAAAAAAAAACTAAAATTCAATATAAAATCATTAAAATACAAAACAAATTAATTAATCAATGAATTCATCAGTAAACAAAATTCAATTAAAATACAATAATCATTAAAGTTAGACATTCACTTAAACAATTATAATAAAACCTTCACCGTCGGTTGGAACTCCGGTGTTTATTACACCGGAGTTCCAACAAAAAGTAGGCAAATTTAGTTTCTTCATTTCCAATGCCAATTTCAAATTCTTACTTTATGAGCAAAATAGGTCACCAACATCAGCCCGGCAAAAAACCGGTCACCTTCAACCTCTATTTCTCCTTACATCCGTAAACAAAGTTACCATCTATCACTTCCACGTAAAATCAACAGAAGTAAGTCGACACTACAGGAATGTAACGCGAACATAATGCCGGGAGACGTTCCCGTGATGTATGGCCCCAGCCCTGGGGATGAAACTTTGAGCCGACAAAAATCCCGGGGGTTGAAACTAGTCGTCGGTAAACAAAAAACTGTGAGGTTTTTGTTAGTCTTGTGTTTGTGACATACGGATGAAAAGATGGACATGCATTTTACGGGAAATAGAAAACTGTAAAACCGGCCAACTCCGAGTCGGGCTCTTGTAGAGAGAGGCCTTTGTGTTTTAAAAGTCCTTAGGCTTAAAGGTCTAGAGCAAAGACCCGTCCTCATATTCATATTCGTTTATTTGCATTGCAGAAGGTTAAAAAAAACTGGCCAAGTTTGATTCAGACTCTCACACGAAAGGTTCCGTACCATAAACCGAAAAAAACACGTTTCTTGTATGGGAGCCCCCTTTATTTTTTAATTTTTATTAGCGTCAATATTTATACACACTCTGTAAAAATTGCAACTGTCTACCTATTACGGTTCATGAGATTCGGCCCGCTGTCGGTACGTACGTTGTACGGCCTTCGTGCAGCGTACTCCATGGTCGACAACATCATCGCTTTCCGTCAAGTGATCAACTGCGAGCTTGTTAAAAATAAATAATAATATAATAATTTTTCGCGGTTTGAGTGTTGTTTTTTTTTTTAAGAATGGGAAATCATCAAATGACTTCTTCCGCTCTGGGTGGAGCGGAAGGGCGTGTCAGACTCTTAGTGACTAAAATCCATCCGTGTTCCTTCTAAAGCCCTTTGCGTTACAGGGCCGCGGTGACTCTTTCGAACAAATTCCGCAACGAGTGTTGTTCCATAGTGAAAGTTGTTCAAAATGATGGGTACAATGGGGTCATTGTACCCATCATTTTGAACAACTTTCACTGCAACTTCAACTTTCATCTGTAACAGAATAAACGCAATACCTCTTAAAGGGTTTTAAGAGGTATTGCGTTTATTCTGTTACAGATATATTATTGGTTGAGTGAGATTTTTACAGAATGGCACTTATGGACATGCTCGCCATCGCAGACTTCATACATCGCTGTCCTTGTTTCATCCCTCGCTTGTGAGATCAGGTTCAAGAAAAAAAACAAAATCGTGACAAACAAAAGTGTGAAGGAACTTGAAAGATTAAAATGTTATTCATGTGAATTCTTGCAAAATGCACTTTTTAAATAAATAAAACATCTGCTGTTAAAAATTTCACAATTTTCTTTCCTTTTCAACCAACCACAAAAATAACGACCCATTTGTGGCGCAAACTGGAGAGTAATTGAAAATTCTGTCGAGTACATTGAAAACCAATTCACTCCTCGAAACTTTCAATCACTTAATATTAATAAACTTCAATAAAATTACTTAAACACCCGAAATAAGGCCCCAACTATTTCATCGGTTGAACGACGTGAATACATTACCTAACCCGCCATTTTACAAGTACTTACCAAGTTCAACACTTAGTCAACCCCCGCCAATTTAATTTATTAACACTTAAAACTTACATAATTCAACGTACTAAGTTTTAAGTCTAGCCCTTCTAAGTTGGGGCACTCCGGAGAACGCACCTGATACCAGGCCGTAAGTGACAGATGGGTTGAAACTCCACTAAGTGCCAAGTTGGAAGTGTTTAAAAATTAATACAGGAACGAATATAGCTAACGATGTGGCTACACGGGCAACTTTAGTTGCTCAATTTTGGGTAAAATTTGTGAACTGTATAAGGTCAACTCATTGGCCTAGTGGTAATGATGTATTCCATTGCTCCATTGAGCAGTCGAGCAGTTTCTCCGAG
The DNA here is from genome assembly GCA_905163435.1 of Mamestra brassicae. Lineage (NCBI taxonomy): Eukaryota > Metazoa > Arthropoda > Insecta > Lepidoptera > Noctuidae > Mamestra > Mamestra brassicae. The sequence goes on along the minus strand of LR990997.1, from coordinate 16,939,966 downwards.
ACTCGTCAAGCGCGTTTCATTACCCTTGCGGGTGTTCACCACTGGTATTTCTTGCTTTGAGGAGTTGCAATAGTTGGGAATAATTTGACGAGATTGTGAACATTTTAATTAATTTTAATAATTATAATCATAAATGTTATTAGAATACCATGTTAGCGAGTGAATTGTTAACTAAATATTAGGTTTCCAGAAAAGATCACCCACACATAGTGGCAAGAAGGTATCCTGAGATTTTCGAAGTGTAGAAAAATATTCCACACTTATCAGAACCGTCTTGAAAGTACAGTGAACATCTATCTGGAGTAGATATAGCTTAAAACTTCCTATTGGGTCTGTGATGTCCAAGGCAAAAGTTGCCCGTGTGGGCACAGCTTAGGATCATTGTATTTAAGTGCTACGGTACTTTACACAAGGTGCATTATTGATAAGGGTACGAGTGTTCGGTTTTATGTGCAGAGAAAACTATTGATGTGTATTTATTGCTTTGTTTTGAGTATTTATTTTTATTTTATTTAAGAGGAGCAACAATGAGCACAGGTTATCATTTGAACACCTTCGACAGTCATTACGGGGAGCCAGAAGAAAAAAAAATACACATACAGTCGCTAAATAGAAATACACGACTGATAAAAGTTATTTTTTTTGTTTTCTACTCTTCAAGCCCTTTCGTTTGATACTCATATTAAGGGAAAAAATGTAATCCGCCATCTTGGAGGAATTTAGTGTGATGTTACTAACTTTATCGTTTTCTACTCTTCAAGCCCTTTCATTTGATACCCATATTAAGGGGGTTGAGAAAAAATATGTAATCGCCATCTTGGAGCGACGGCCATATTGAAATTATTACAAAATTGAGTATTGAACATTGTATTGTCACATTTGTCACCAGAACTAAATGTGAATGCAAAATTGCAGCTCAATCGGATACCAACACATGGTCGAAAAATGGTCTACAAATTTAGTCGGACAACTTATGTACATCCAAACGAACGGTACAAGTTAAATAAAAGCTTGTAATAATATTGTGGGCTGCATTAGGTATTACATAATACTTTAGTAATTAAAAGTAGTGTACCCTATATTCAGGGTACCTGATTACTGAGCGGATTGAGTACAGGCACGACCAATTTACCTTCCTAGTCAATTTGCTAAGACATCTATTTCCCCAACTGTACAAAGACGACGGGTAGCCGGAATTCCCGTCAATAGCTCATGATATAAGTTAACAGCAACGGGGAGATCGCGATCAGATTATACGCCTGTTAATTGATGAGATGGTACGGTATTTCAGTCCGGATTTAGAATTATATTTGGGGATCAGTGACTAAAACGTAATCTATAATATTATAAAGCTGAAGAGTTTGTTTGTTTGAACGCGCTTATTTCTGGAACTACCAGTCGGATTTGATAAATTAATTATTTTTGTATATGAAAGTCATATTCACGAGGAAGGTTATACTGGAAAGGGGAATGAATAGGGAAACGGGAAAAAAACGGGATATGCACGTACGGAGTCGCGGGCAAAAGCAAGTTATATAATAAAGCTGAAGAATTTGTTTGTTTTTTGAAAGCGATCTCCGGAACTACCAGTCGGATTTGGAAAATTCTTTCTGTACATGATAGCCACATTCATGAGGTATGCTATTGTACGGGAACGGGAAAACTTGATATGCGCGTACGAAGTCGCGAGCAAAAGCTAGTTATAGAGATATAGATATTAATTAAGGTGCCATACTCGTTAGTATAGTGATCGTAAGCGCGACTTCTGTACGCTGTTATTGGCTCTTTTCTTCCATTATGTCCTGTCAGCCGTCACGCTATCACTTACTCCTGTAGAACATTGATATAACAATACCATCTATCGAATAAGTATTCGTTCATAAAGATTTTTCATTTTAATTAAATACCATATCATTCGTCGTTTTTATTTATTTGGACAGAAGGGGCAAGGCCGCATAGGCCATATGTCTCCCACAAGCGTCGCCAAATCGACCAGTCCTATAGGGTAGTCTACAGACGCCAGCACGTGAAGCTACCCGAAACTGTCAAATTTTCCCAATCAACCTTGAACCTAATCCTTTAGGGATAAAGTTGAACATCTATTAAAGAAATTTGACAGAATTTTGCAGCTTGATGTGCGGGTGTCTGAACTCAAAAGAGAATAAATTCGAATTCTTTATGGAAAATTTGAGTTACGAATCCGCTAATCATTGTTTAAAATAATAATGTTTTTTTTTAATAAGACTACAGATAATATATTTTAAAACACAGTAATTTTAAAACTCATCAAACAACCTTCTCTGTAACACAATCATATTTTATTTAACGCTTCTTTATTCAAATATTATTTTAAAGAACGTGACTCGGCTGTTCTATTTTTGTCTGCACTTTACTTCAGAGCCTCGTCTGTGTTGAACCTAAATATGTCATCCTATCTCCAGATTGGGGCTCCTAAATGTGGGCTGTCTTCAATTAGGAGTAAAATTACATTAAAACTGTGAACTGAATTTATCTGTACCAATGTCTGTTTTAAATACAATCAGTAGACAAACACGATAGTGTGTGTATATTAAAAATATTAAATAGGTAACGGTATTTGATGTAAATATACTAATAGGCCTTCCAATCAATTTCATCTAATTCCGTGCTCGAAAGTAAATATTTATTTAATTCCAAAAATATTTTCGTTTAAACAAACATCACTAACGCGCAAACTCAAAGCAATCAAACGAAATAAAATAACAAAAATCAAAATTGAATTAATATGCTACCATCTCCACAAACGCGCAATTCAGCCAATAGATTGGGCGAATTACACAAACGCCAACTAGTTGATCAAACTTCGACCAATATGCAAATATCAAAACACACGTTGGTAAAATTGGCCTTTCGACTAAACTAGCACCAACAAGTTGGCAAAGCTCGGCAGCTGTGTGCTGCACCAATAGGAAAGTTTGAGGACTGCAGGGCTTACCACACCGCGCCATAAACGTAGTCGAACTAGCTCACTTCTCATTTTTTGTTCGTAATTCGCAGGATATTTGTTTCACAACTTTTTTTTTCTAGTTCATCGTTGAGCAGATTTTTTTCTCCGTATATCACTGCGAAGTTCAAATGTTTTAAGAGCCTTAAATACAAATATTTTATTTCAGAATTCCATCCTTATGTTGTTAGTAGTACAACTTAGCCTAATATTAGTATTAAATTAAATTTACAATAATTATTGTAAATAAGCGTGTCTGAACTCTTACCCACCTTCGTAAGAGGGGAGAGTCCCACCGGTCTGCAAACACATTCAGGATGCCATTGGAGGAGGAACCTCCTCTGTAAGAAAAAACTAACCTGTTGATGAAAGGTTTTAGCAAAATTGATTCAATGTTGTGAATTTAAAGGTCGCTTATGGCGATAAGGCTGTCCATAGTGTCCATTGTGTCACCCTATCTAAAGCATTCTTCATGACACGTTCCGACCAGCTTCACCTAGTTTAAAATGACCCAAATTCCTACTTCTAGCGCTGGACAAAGGACAATCTAGCAGCGATTGTATAAAGTCAAAAATATTTAGGATTGGCCACTTGACATTTCGATGGCGTAAGTCAATTCTTTACATTTTGAAATGTTTTTCACTTTCTAAGCTCACTGTTTCACTTCTTTCTTTCTTTCTTTTTAACCGACTACAAAAAGGAGGAGGTTATCAATTCGAATGTTATATTAATACATATTTTTTGTATGTAAGCGTTTGGTCATAACTCTGGCTATATTGACGGATTTGCAATAATCTTTTTTTATTTGAAATAGGTTTATTCCAAAGTGGTCCCATTTAAATTTCGTAAAGATATATACGATGAGTTGTTCAACAGATCTTTCGGAGATAGAAAGCTAAATAGATATGGATTGGTTTGAATTACAAAAAAAAAAATATGTCAATAAAAAACTTATTTTGTACTTAGTAGTGGTTTTATTTTAAAGTCAGTTGTATTTTTTGCACTAACATGGCAGTTAGCCCAAAATACATTTCATCGACTAGCTGAATGCATCAAAATGCGTTTATCAAATACTTGTATCAAGCGTGGCAGTTTGGATGCATTGCCTTTGCCAGCCGCGTTGCCGTGACAAATATCTATGAACTGGGAACTGAGGCGTTACTTATGGACCCGGGCGCAATGAGCTACTACTGCCTTCAACTTGAAATACATCCAGGTTTTCTGTAACTTTAAAATTAAATCTTTTTTGCGATTCTTGGTTTTAAAGTAGTTTGGAGAAAGAGTGTTTTATTTTATGACATGGATTTTGTTTTGTTGCTATAATTATTTAGAAGTGTATTCTGCTTTGTACGTATTTTTTTACTTTTAGTTATATCCAAAAGGAGACTAATTTCCCTGTAACATAGGTACTAAAGTTAAACTATCAGATTTGGGTATGTCTTTGACTTAAATGTCAAAGACTTGGCGGTTGGAAGTGTCATATTCACTTAAAAGTCTCTCTGATAGGTATCTTTGGATGGTGCTGCCACGGATTATTTTAATTATTTGTTCTTTAAATTATTTATTTTTACTTCGGACGATTTTATCGTGCACGACTTTCAACATTATTTTCACATACTTTTATTTCGACAAGAACAATGTAACCACAACAGTTAATAATTTATTGATTAAAAAGAGCGTCCATGGAGTTTCTTGCACGTTCTTCTCCATAGAGATCTACGCTTTGGAACGTGCGCATAGCTTCCTTCACCTCTTTGACTGACCGACCTCGAAAATTCAAAAGTGCCTGTAAATGGTTTAATTGACATAAATGCTTTGAGTTTTTTTTTATTAGCTATTGTTGTATTGTTAATAAAAACTTTATTGGAATAAAACATTCAAAAACTCACTTAAGCTAAACTGGTTAATTCAATTTCAAAATGGCAGCTTCTATTCTTTTTTTAAACACACACTTTACCAGCCAGTGTTCGCGCCATAACTCTAAAAGTTCGATAACTTCAAAAATGGAACTCCAACACATTACTATAATATTCCGGAAGCCAAAAGCTTCTGTATCAAAGCTATGGTACGTTAACGTCAACGTCAAAGCGTATTCCCGATTTATTACGTCACGTCAGGGACTCCGTAATTACGAATACGGTCGGCTTTTATTCTTTTTATGAGAATTCCAGACGTCATGTGGTCGTATTTCTATAGTATATTCCTTTTAATGGTATATTTTAATAGCTTCTACTAGGAGCGCGGGCGTTAATGACTTTATTCTCGTTTTCTGTTGTAATTTCAGGTTTTAATGAACACTGGAGCTTTGTAGTAGTGAAAATGTGTTTTTGAGATTTTTAATTGATTCTCTGTGTGGAGGGTGAATGGAGGTTTCTGATTTACGATTTCTTTTAGTTAGGGTTCGGGGTTTGTTAACGTGACAATTATTATAATTTATATTTAATTAAATAAGGCAACCATAAATAATTTAGGTAGTTTTTGTGTGCTTGTATGTATATAAATTTACAAACCCCGAAATTCTCGAAACAATTTTTTGGTATTTGGAAAAAATAAGTTTTAGAAAAGATTTTAAGATTTTTATATAAACTCTGTAGAAAAAGACGATGTCTGTTGTGTTGGATATAATTATAGTAACAACAAATCAAAACCAAAGAAAAGATCCCCCCAATTATTCTCGTGTCATATTCTATTCTATTCCATGTAATTCTAACAAAGTCGTATCTTACATTACATTACAATTCTTTATTATCAGGCAAAAAATAAACATATTAAATATACAAAAATAAGCGAACTAATACATATTTATCTTGCTTAAAATATAACTTAATTAAACTAAGACACACGAAGTGACGGCGTCGAGTTACGCTGCGCGGTGTCGCGTAGCCTGCCGCGAAAACGTCGGTAGACTACACCCTTCGGCCAAAACTCTTCCTTTAGGAACGTATCTAGATGTTGTGTCGGAACCCGCACCTCATCTCGATCATAGCATACGACCACCAACACTGAGTTAATGTGTACCAAAATTAATGAGCCTCTCCTTGTTACAGATTCGAAACGGGACCACTGCAACAAGACGGTGGAGATATACGAGGACGTGTCCTCCCCTCCCGTGACCTCCGAGAACTTCGGGAGGCCCCTCACTTGCACATATAGGTAAGGATGTGGTTATATCGATACTTTTATGAAGAAAATGGACGAAAAAATTGAGAACGAAAGAAACTCCAGAAATCCTTGATTATTATCATTGATTTGCGAAAATGCCAACTAACATCTTAGTAAGTAGGTACTACGTTTTTTTTAATTACCGCAAATATTCGACCAGCCTTTTTTTATTATTTAATATGGGTTTGCTCTTGACTCTAGTCTAGGTCATAGATACCAGAGACAAAGTCGACAATGGAGCGAGCTTACCCAGAAGAAGCCTATTCACTCTAATTTTGAAAAGATTAGGGTTATATGCGTTCGGAAACAAAATACTACTAATACTTTTTACAAATAAGTCAAATTAATTTTTCAGTGTGATATCTATACTAATAATAAAGCTGAAGAGTTTGTTTGTTTGTTTGAACCCGCTAATCTCTGGAACTACCAGTCGGATTTGGAAAATACTTTTTGTATAAGATAGTCACATTCATGAGGAATGTTATAGGTTTTATGGGAACGGGAAATGTGGGTACGAAGTCACAAGCAAAAGCTAGTAAATACATATTAAGTTATGTGGTGTTGCCCGCGGTTTTAGTATTAATAAAAAGTAGCCTATGTGTTAATCTCGGGTGTCAGTTTCCTGCATACCAAATTTTATCAAAATTGGTCCTGCCGTTTGCTCGTGAAGAAGTAACAAACATACACACACAAACTTTCGCCTTTATAATATTAGAGTGATGGTTACTTACAATTACTTAACGGAACACAACACTAAAGTCGATATACCAAGTTATTCATTCAAGTATACTTCAACTATTATCTGTAAGTAATGCGACTACTCGAGACTGCTTGAAAACTATCGAGTACCTAATCTACTAAGTATCGATACGTTCTCCACACTAAATATAGGTCAGCTTACCAACTTTCGCGAAGTTCGCACGTACTCCCAACATTTTCGCAGTACAAAGGAATGATGATTGATGTTATTTGCAAGGAGTTTTACTTGCTTAGTGAACAGGGGATCAAAGGAAACTACAAAGTATAAGAACATGAAAAGAGTATTATCATTTGGGGAAAGTTTGGTCGGGTGCGATGATAGTGCTTCGTATCAACTTTGTAAGGTCTTGTTAGCATAATGTGTGAAGGGTCAAGCAGTTTATGTCCAATGATAATTTTGTTATTGAAGTGAAAACTTCTTTAGGCGCGTTGAGCACTTTTTGGATGAACAAAAGTCATGGAACTCGCGTTATCGTCACCGAACGCTTTCCATGAGCTAAATGTATACTGTGTATATATGTGTACTTTTTGGGTGTACAAAAATCATGGAACTCGCGTCATCGTCAACGAACGCTTTCCATGAGCTATATGTATACTGGTATATATGTGTACTTTTTGGGTGAACAAAAACATGGAACTCGCGTCATCGTCACCGAACGCTTTCCATGAGCTATATGTATGCTGTGTATATATGTGTACTTTTTGGGTGTACAAAAATCATGGAACTCGCGTCATCGTTACCGAACGCTTTCCATGAGCTATATGTATACTGTGTATATGTGTGTGTACTTTTTGGATGAACAAAAATCATGGAACTCGCGTCATCGTCACCGAACGCTTTCTATGAGCTATATGTATACTGGTATATATGTGTACTTTTTGGGTGAACAAAAACATGGAACTCGCGTCATCGTCACCGAACGCTTTCCATGACCTATATGTATGCTGTGTATATATGTGTACTTTTTGGGTGTACAAAAATCATGGAACTCGCGTCATCGTCACCGAACGCTTTACATGAGCTATATGTATACAGTGTATTTATTTGCACTTTTTGAGTGAACAAAACTCGGGTCATCGTCACCGAACGCCTTCCATATTCAAAAATAATTATCTAATAGCTCGACGATACAATTCACAAGTTACTTAGTTTTCACTTCTATGGACAGTCACCAAAGACTGCCTCGCATTTTTTTAAACAGGTTAAACCTGTGTCGTCATAACGCGTCAGTTTTTTTAGTCACATTAAGCTTGGTGAGGCCGGTATTTTTGAGCTGACAACTCTTTGAAGAAGCACTGAAACAAACTCAGAGGTTTGGCATAGAATTGTCAAAGTCTCTTTTAAAGTCCAAACCATTATTAATATGTACAACGTGTTCCAGAAGTACGTAGTCATATTTAATAGCAGAAACAGAACACTAATTAGGAAAAAATATGAAAATAGAAATAAAATTGACTTTTTTCAAAAAAACTATTATTAATATGTACAACGTGTTCCAGAAGTACGTAGTCATATTTAATAGCAGAAACAGAACACTGTTCTGTATCTGGATGTATCTAAACATAATTAGGAAAAAATATGAAAATAGAAATAAAATTGACTTTTTTCAAAAAAACTATTATTAATATGTACAACGTGTTCCAGAAGTACGTAGTCATATTTAATAGCAGATACAGAACACTGTTCTGTATCTGGATGTTATCTATAATTAGGAAAAAATATGAAAATAGAAATAAAATTGAATAGTTAGGAAACACATTTAAAGCTGTTTGATGCAGTTAGTGGTGTTTATTTTAATTCAATCACAGTTTCGATGCCCGACTGCATCAGACTGCTTGAAAAGTGTTTTTTTTTTAACTTTGTAGTCGTTATTTACGAACGGGATTTTTGAAAACAGTCATTTTTTTAATATTGTTTCTTTACTCTATAGCACTACAGAACACCACCCTTAAATATGACCCCGTAGTTCTGGAACACCCTGTATATTGGTCAGATCATATGAGAGCAATGTAGGTGAATGTCTGAATCAACAATTAACTGACAACTGGGGCCAGACAAAAAGTTAGCATACGCAAAGGAGTTGGAGACAACATAATTAATTTCTGTCTCGTTTACTTTTACTTCTGAATCTAATGAGTGTGTATTTATCTAATTATTGAAGTGATAACTTCTTAGGGGAGGGTAAACCGCTTCGTAACGTAACGCGTTACGGCGCCAGTCTGTCTGGCTTCCCTTTCTCTCACGCATACGGCAGCGGTAGGCAGGCTCTTCCTCTCTCACTCTCACCCGCAGCGCTAGTCGTATTTCGGACAGACACTTCCCACATTAAATAGTTCAACTTAGATTAGTTTAAGTTATCTCTTCTGTCGGACGTCCCAAGACGCACACGTTTTTACTAGTATTATTTAGTGACTTATCAAACTCGAATCTATGTTAACTAAACTCCAGTCGCTAATCCGTCTGTCAAGCGGAATGATTGCAGGAAATCATCGTTAATTGAATGTTATCCAATTTAAACCTTGATTCCAATTCCAATTAAAGCTCAATTAATATTAGTACAATCCTTATATATTCGTGTTCTGTGGCTATGACTACGTCGGCTTTAAACCATCATATACGGTGTGTGGGATCGAAATGGAGCTAGATAAGAAGTATAGTACTATCCCGTTTTCATAACGGGATAATGATGGCATTGGTATGTCCTAGTAGGGTCCTAGACCATTCATCTCTTAAAGAAAATACGAAATCTTTATGGTTAGAATGGGTTTTCAACAGTAAAAAAAAAACAATTATACTTTAGACTTCCATAAATAACGGTTGGTCAAAGATAAAGACAATTAGTCGCTGTGTTAAACGCAAGACAATGTCATATTTATCATGTTCTTACTTGTATGATAAATTACTGTTATAGTATAGCACTAGTGCGGTAAGTTGGTTTAACAAACGAGTAGACGAATGTAAGCCCAAGACAGAGTCGAGGGCTTACCACAGTCCTCGTGACTGTGGTAAGCCCTTTGTAAAAACCAACCAATTTCCGCAAGTGTGTCATACAACGTTTTTCAATATATTTGCGAAAACAATAAAATAATTATAGGTAATGAAACAAACTTTTAGTTTTTAGATATCAGTCGAAAGTCGCAACAATCTTTGACGTTCCTTATATGAAAAAAGCGCGAATTTGCAAATGGCGACACGTGTGCGTGGTGAAAATCAGAACTATATTTGTCGCCTCATTTTCTTTTTAGTATTAAAATGAGACAAACGTATTGAGCAAAAGCGCTTCCAGGGAAGTTCGATCAATCAGCTTATTTTTTCTAGTGACGCGGACGTGAAACTTCTTGGTGGAATTCTTAAATTTTTGAATACGCACGGCGCGAACTTATTATTTTCAACACATTCGTTCAAAAAATGCATTTACGAAGACTGTATACATCGTTCGAAAGTTAAAAATTACGCACCATACAATGGAACGTGCGGTAAAATAGGTACTATCATCTAAGTACCTATTTTACCGCACTCCTCGTTATACAGCGCGTTAAAACGCCCGCGCATTTAACGCGCGCTACTATTTTAGTGACATCTATCAAATACATATTCGTTCACTTAAATTTTCTTTATATTCAAATACGCTCTTCAATTAATTAGGTCATCAGGATTTCCAGTCTGTTTACTTTTATCACCTAATAAGGAGCCATACAATCTCATAAAAAATGTATTAATACTATTCGCACCGGAACTAGACGATAAGGAAGCCTCGAGCTTGGATATAATACCGATGATAAATTGTCGTAATTTATTAGAACCAATATTGTACGTAAATAATGGTTTCTCCTTTTCTTTGCGTTAGATAACAATAAATGATACTTACGTGGGTTATTTTTCTAATAAAAACTATTTGTTCGCAGGTTTAGAGCTTTCAGAGGGTCGCCGAAGGACTGGATACTCAGAATTAGGTTCAAAAAGTTCAAAGTTGGTACCTTGATCAACGGTACGACGTGCCACAAGGGATACATGCAAGTAAGTAGTTTTTACGAACCTCTTTTAAAACAAGACGTTATGGCTAAATAAAACTTACAATACAACTGTTACAGAAAATCCTTCTGGTTTATTTGATTCAGACATCCAAATACTCATTCGTATACAAACTACATTTTAGAATTTAACCACTTTTAAGATTACTGCCCAAAAAAATAAGAATTTTCTGGGTCCAAGTATGTATAAGTGTTTCTTTGTGATAACTTCTTCTTATTTTAATACTAGTTGCCACCCGCGGCTCCGCCCGCGTGATTGTCGAAAACTATCCTAAGGGAACATATTCCCGGGATAAAAAGTATCCTATGTGTTATTCCAGACTATAATCTACCTCTGTGCCAAATTTCATCAAAATCCATTCAGTAGTTTTTACGTGAAAGAGTAACAAACATCCATACATACATCCATACTTACAAACTTTCGCCTTTATAATAGTAGTAGGATAAACCATAAATCACTGATTTGTCTACTGTAGACTGGTATTCGCCGCGTTGTAAACTTAGAAACAAGATTCCGTTTGCACCCTTTGAGTACCGAACCCTAAAAACATTATTGAACCTTAATTTATAATCGCAAAAACAAAAAAGAAACGATTTTTATGAAACCTGTCAAAACCAGACATCTAACGATGGAAGAATGGATTCTTATTATATTTTTTCACTCATTTTTAAGCGTCTTTAACGGAAACGATGAAAAGGGGAAAGGGTGATCGCTGAAACAAAAAGTTTCGAGTCACAAAGTCGTGAAAATCGGCCGCCATCACAGTACTACTAATTGAGTCGGCGGCGTACGCTTTCGAAATTCTACTAATTAATTTTTGAACTCGCCTGACGGGTGAAAGAACTGGAAACTCGGAGCAGACCAATTTGAGCGTAATTATTGAATCATTCTCCGTTTGTAGATTTGTGAGTTTACAAACTGTGAAACTTTGGGAATCCAGCTTGGTTGGCTTGATTGGGATTTGAAATGTTTACGCATATTTGGGACGAAACAGCTATTAGCCATTATCGTTATTAGAATTGGAGACGGACAAGATATTGAAATATTTCTGAAATTGTATTTCGAAAATGACAGCAATTTTCATTACATTTATTTTGAAAAGAAAATGTAAATCTGACAGTACTCTTAGATCTAAGACCAAGTAATCGTAAATACATAGAATAAAATAATGAACGTTTAATGAAAGTATTTCATGGAATTGAAATAAAGGCAAACAACAAGTGCCGTTAGAAGTGATCCATGTTCCTCGAAAGGAACGTAAAATTTTAGTTACATTTCTGCAATCATTCTCCTGTTCTGAGACAAAGGTTGTAAAAAATATAACTAATTGTTACTCATTAGTATTATTTTACCGATTTAACTTTCATATAAAACTCTTCCTGACAAATAAAATGTACAAAAAAATATTTGTCTAAAACTGCTTCTATGAAATAAATTTTGGGGTGGCCAAAAATAAAGTAAAATATACCGTATTCATTTAGCAAAATATGAAAATAATAAATTCTTTTTATTTATTTAAAAAATATGCATAATGACCAGAGATCGGACTAGGTAGACCATATTTACCTAATGGTCGTGGAAGTAAGTAACATAGAGTTGATAATACCTCCTGTAAAATCCCCGAATCATAAATGGAATCATGACAATTTAAAATCGGGATTATAAATTAATATATATGAAGACAGCAACAGTGGCCCTGTTGGTTTGCCACCCATATGTTTAGAAGATGAAAACCAGTGCAAAACGTCGTTTGAAAATCTATCAAGTAAGGGAGGTAGTTGTAAAACACCGCAACCGGTACGTGCGAAGCAGAGCAGCCGATCCGAAGCGACGCGAGAGACCGACGAGGCGGCCAATCAGCGGCAGGAGTCGGGCCGATCATCCACGATCGTAGCCGAGTGCGCTCCGACGCAAGCGCCTCGCTTATCTATGCAGGCGTCGGGACATACGAGCGTTCCGAATGTACAACATATCGTCACACAAAATAAAAAATGTCTTGCTGATATAGTACGCGATGGGCAATGGAAACCGGAACGTAATGATCAAGAGTGGATTGAGGTACAGAGAAAAAGACATAGGAATCGTTTTATTGGAAACAGAGGGAAGGCTGTTATAGAACCCGAAGTTAAATTCAAAGCAGCAGATATACAAACCCCGATGTACATTTATAATGTGGCGAAGGAAGTGACCGTGTGTGACATAGTAAACTACATTAGAGATAAATGTAATATAACCGTCACGTTAGAAAAAATGAACATGAAAATGGCAAAAGAGTATGATGCTTATAAAGTTTTTGTACCAAAATATAAGCTGGACATGTTTATGGAATCAAATTTTTGGCCAGAAGGAATAGCTTTTCGTCGTTTCATAAACTTCGAGCGGCAAGTTAAAGACAGAGAGGGTACTCTGAAAAGCGTTGTTAACCCAAATCATGATAAGATCAACTAAGTTAGTAAGTTACAATTGCAAAAGTGTGACGCGTTCGGTTGAATGTATACGCCAAATGTGTAAGACGGCAGATGTAATTGCCCTACAAGAAACTTGGTTGTTACCTCACGATGTCCCATATCTGGGTAGCATAGACAACGACTTTGGTTTCGTTGGTAACTCAGCTGTGGATACCTCTGCCGGCATACTACGAGGTAGACCGTATGGAGGTGTGGCCATATTATGGAGGAAAAGTTTGTTCCCCACAGTGACAGTGTTAACATGCTCTAGTGTGCGTCTGGTAGCAGTGAAAGTCGAACTCACTGATCGTGCTATAATAGTTTTTTCCGTGTATATGCCAACAAACTCAACAGATAACTTAGTAGAATTTACCGAGTGTTTATGTGAAATAAATGCCATTATTGAAAGTAATAATGTGGAATCAGTGTTTATATTGGGTGATTTCAACGCACATCCAGGTGAGCCTTTTGATATCGAACTAAAACACTTTTGTGCCGAACAGTTGTGGTCGTGCGTCGACAGACAGCTACTGGACTTTGAGTGTAGTTTCAAATGATTGATTTGAAGAATCAAAAGAAGAAAGAGTTGTGCGAAACAAAGCTATTTAATTTAACAATTTTAGTAGGTACGGAACTCTTAAAACATAATAAAATTCTTCAATATAATAATTTTGTTCAAAGCGCAATAAGTAATTTGCAATTTCTTAAATCCCGGGATACAGTCGTCATGTTTATGATTCCGGAATTTTAGAGGAGGTATTATCAACTCTATGTTACTTACATCCACGAATATTAGGTAAATAATCTACCTATTCCGATCTCTGATAATGACCGATTGGTACAATTTGGCATGAGACAAAGAATTACCTTTCTATTTCAATTGTTAACATTACTTGTGTTAACAATTAAAGTTAAGAAACTCAATTTCCTTTACCAACCAGTTCCCTGACAAAACCTACAAAATTGAACCCAAATATTCCACTAAAAATAAACAACACTCCACAGATCGTCGACGGCAACGCAAAGACGGATGTCTCGAACAGAAAAGAGCCAGGTCTCTTCTGTGGCGAGATAGAACAGCCCCAGACGTTCATATCAGAGACGAACTTCGTAAAGATTGTGTTCCACGCCGACAACTTCACTGATCAAACTTACTTCAGCTTCGACTCCAGGTCAGTGAGCATTCACGGGTTAATTTAATATAGAACTAAAGGGTAGACTAGATTTTAAGTTCGTTGTTGAATTGTTCGAGTTAGTTGACAAAGTATTCGTATTATTAGTTTTGGATTCAATTATTACTTTTGAGATCGACTTGACTTTTATTAAATCAATGCTATTTGTAAAGTAGTTTTAGCAATGACTGGCAAAGTTGTTCATGATTAAAAGAATGTAACAGCTAATTCTGCAGTACTCAGTAGGGAATGTTAATAACATAATATTTTTTTTACTATCGAAATGTTTTAAATTGACACAAAGTTTTCTGACAAACCAAGCAATGGTCTAGTGAGTTTTTAAATTAAATTTTCTTCGCAGAGCTGAGCAACAATTTGAAGTGTATCTGCGCTACGGACAGCATCCGGAACTGTATCCTAATAGAAGAGGCGAAGTTGTTGCTGGGTATGTAGTTACAAATTCTTACCTATATTACGACTTAACTTTAGGATTCCATCATAAGTGTTTGTCCTTACATATGTGTGGATATGCGTATCACTTTGAGTCACTTGTTTTATCAAAGCATTTGAGAACCAAATAAGTATAATACGTATATTGATGCTGAGTAAGGCGCCTTTTTGGTCAAGCACAGTTTATTTTTAATTGTTATTCTTAATTTTAATAAGATTTTGTTTGTTTGTATTTCCTGTGTGAGGCACAAATAAGCAGTTGCTTTATGTTTCCATCGGCAATATTCGTCAAACACGGTCACTGTCGAACGAGAACGGCTTGAGTTCACAGGCTTACCATAACATCTTCATCTTCATCGACAGCATCGGCGACTGTCATATCAAGTCGGTGAATAAATAACGACAGACTTTAGGGCCTAGACTAAGTTTATATTTTTATGATGCCTCTTGTAATTGATTATGGTAATTCCACTTTCAGTCGATGACTATGATACGTTTTTGGCATTAGCATACTTAACCATGTCGTCATCTAAATGACATGATTGAGAATTTTGACTCAGTCATAACTTAGTCAAAATATGCAATTGTGAATTATGGTTATACGGTAAATAACAGCGACGGAACCTCTTAATTATGTCGTACTATCATTCTGTCTATTGATGATAATCGGAGTAACAAAGTTCAATGTTTAGTTAAAGGAGCGAATTAAATTGTAAATGTTTGAAGTTCAGTTTGAGATGTAGAATCAAATGATGAAAGACAAGCGACAACAGCTGTTCATGCTTGTCTTTCTTTCTGCTCGAAATCATGTCTGATTACCAGCTGGTAATCAAAAATATGATTTCGAGCATACTACAAAGCAACTAACAATTAAATTGTAAACTGAAGAATCTATACTTACTTAGTAATAAATTACAGGCAATTTTAAAACGAACAAAATTGTCATTACTTACCTTCATAACGTTAAAAAATTCACGACCTTTGTAATTTCCCTGTCCTTATTCAAAGCAAGCAAAGCCTTACACAAAGTACAAACCATGAAGAAAGGAAAGATTAATGATGATAAATAAATAAAGAACAAAGAATTTACAAAACAAAATTGCCTCATCTCATTTTACATACGCTTCTAACGAGATCTAATAATAGATTCATTTGAGTATACACCTACAGGAACCAGGGGAGGAAGTCACCCTAACAAACAATACCTGAGGCAATACAAATTGCTTTAAAAAGATTATTTTATCGAAGTCAGATAAAACATGAAACAAAACATATACGGGGTTCCACAAGGCACCGTCCTCGGCCCGACTTTATTTAAATTATTTGCCAAATTGCGATGCCGACTTCAAAGGGAATTCAAACGTACGTGATGAACATTTTAAAGCAAATCGTTTGGAAAAGCTATTCGGCATTGTCTGCATTTACTTTCGAGTGTGATCGATTCTGTGTTGAAATCACAAAGGGTGTTTTGGAATGGAACGATCACGTTTCTGTTTATTGTAGTGTTGAACTAGAAAATAGATAGTTTGCGAACGTTGGAAAGGAAATGAGAGTATGCAAAGAATTATCGAGTACGTTGACCTTTGCAATTTGTTTAATGAATAAAACCTTGAACTTTTTTAACTGAAATGATTTTTAGATTAATAAAGGTCAGATGTGGTTATTAACGAAAATTATAACAGCCCATAAAAAAGTATTAAAATATATTACCCATTAACAAAAACGGTAAATTCATTAAAATCTGAGTAATAAAAGAGAATAAAAACCGTAAATAAGTTCAGTAACAGTTAATTCGAAGAATGATAAATTGTTATTTGTTGCCGCTGAATTTTGGTGCCGAAAGTTTCCAATAATTTAGTATCACATTCAGAACAATTTATATTCTCGTTTATAACAAACAAATACATTGGAAAAGGAAAAGTTCGTGATTTATATTAAACTAACTGTGCTTTCGGGTCTATTGGCTTATTTTTTATCTAGATTTTTTGGTGGAAAGCACTTTAGGTGTTGTTATAATCGTACCTACAACATTTTTTTGTTCACTTGTACTGAAAACGATCGAAAACGGTAACACTGAAACCAAACCTAACATTGTAATTTTAGTGTCGAAAAAAATTTTTTGTGTTATCACTAGCTGACCCACGCAACTTCGTCTGCGTCACATTTTCTATGAATGCTCGGCTCTTATTGGTCGTAGCGTGATTAACACGTTCTGCCAAACAAATAGTCAAGAATAACTTACTGATCGAGTGGTAAATGATCAATTATTATCGATCGCCGAGAGTGGAAAATATTAAAGCCCTAATATCGCTATTAAAAAATAGGGGTTGATGATAGAAGGGTGAAAATTTAGGGTTGTATGTATTTTTAAATGTCAAATAAAAATTTACAACCCTTATCACTTAGGGGTATGAAAAATAGATAGTAGCCGATTCTCAGACCTACTGAATATGCATATAAAATTTCATAAAATCGGTAAAGCCGTTTCGGAGGAGTGTGGTAACTAACAGTGTGACACGAGAATTTTAGATATAAGATAAGATATACAAACTCAATATCTCTATTCGATTCAATATGATATTCATCGTAGTCAATACTCATCTTCAAGCTCGCCTGTCACTACCAATAACTTTCAAATGTTACGCTTCAGTGGTTCCTCTCCAGGATATCGTATTTAGATTATGTACCGACAACAAAGCTATTTGGTATGCAGGCAGCTAACTTGCAACTACTTTTAAATAATGCTGAGTCGACAATTATTGTCCTCCACACTCGTAAGTATGTCATAAGCTTAAGTAATTATAATGCACACATTAGAAAAAGAAATATTGGTAGTGCAGAAAAATATTAAATATTTCCTCAATTTCCTAAATTTGTGATGATAATAAATTCGTAATTTCGAAAATCTTGAGATTAAAAAAAAAATACATTCTATTGGCGATGAAGATTGTCAAAAGACAAAATTTGTATAGCATTTCCAAAAAAAAATATAGGTATGGCGTTGACATGCGCTGTCGGAAAATCAATCCTATCAATCGCATCGACTGAGACGTCAATCACATCTATGCTTAGAACTCGTGTTCGAACAAAATATTCCCTAATCAAAATGACACGCATAAATATTGTTAATGATTCAAAGTTCCAACACCTTTAACTTCCTTCAGGACCGTACCAAGAGGACGTGACCTGAAACTTTATGATCCTGCCATAACCAGAAGCTCAACCCAAAGCCGCGACACCCAATTTCCATGCCAATAAATCACTAACTCAATACTTCAAATCATCACTCGACGGCCACTGCATAAATCAAGTTCGAGTTACCAATTACTTAAGAGGCTTATCCCGAATGTCGCGAACGATCTAGAATCATTCTGACTGGCTCCAAATGGCTCCACTTTGGAGGGTACGTGACCGAAATGGCTTATAAATCGTGTTGAATTGTCGGCGTGGGCTCACTGCCCACCTATTATTGCAGCCACATTGATTTATGCGTTGTAATCAAGTACTCGAATTAAAGTGAGTGAGGTACGTAGTTGCTGATTCTGGGATTTCTTTTTTTAAATTGGCAGAATGGCAGCCCTTTTTGAGGGTTAAGGGTGCTTTAGGGAATGTTATTTATATACGTGAGTTTGCAGAATTTTTGCAACGTATTTTGTTTTGCTGACGCATTTTTTATAACCACTTCGGCTGTGGAGGTTGATGTCAATATGGGTAAAACTGCAACTCATGCTGGAGTATAGAGAAGTATAAATTTTCCAAAGTGTGTGGTAGTAAAAATTGTTACTTCAACAAAATGTTCACGTTGGCTGTATGCTTGATTCATAACACACACTAGTAAAAATATCTCTAGTAACTGTGACGAATTAAAAATGAGACTCAAATTCAGAATCACTTAATCCAGCAAACTCACTCCTGCCAAGTAATAAAAATCCACGAATTTTAGAACTCAGCAATTAAAAAATCCCCTTTAAAAATATGAGGAGTCTCAAATTTACAGCAAAAATTTCTCCAACTAAAAGTGTCAGGAATAATGATTTCGTTTAGCAGTGTTAGCAAATTAAGATAATGAACGAGAGCTATTTTTCTCAGGTCATATTGTGAGAGAGTGTTTCGAGATTGCCGCCTACAAACGTGTTACGTACAGTCGGCTGCCTACCCTGGAGTGTATCCAAGAAATCTTCATTGCAGGTGAGTCTATTACCGTGTTTTATACTTGAACAACTATCGGGTGTTACTTCGTTTATTTTGTGGTAGTGTTAATTGTGATAAAAGCTTTTTTGTTTGATATGTTTCTGTTGAAAGCCGTTCGATTAGTTGTATTGAAATTGAATGCATTCTTTGAATCTATAGTTTAATATCGATTTGCTCTTTCATTCATAATTGAAAGTTGCTTTTGAAATTAAGGTTTCTTCGTGCTTGAAAACGCATCTGCCATGTTATCTCTTAACCAACCTTTTAACCGTTGATTGGTTGAAAAGTTTAAATAAACAAATCTTTTAACAAGGCCTCTAAATTATTTGAAAATATTAGCATTCCCCAGATTAGGTCTTTGAGCCCAATAAATTAGATGGCAGTGAAGTATCTCTTCAAAGTCATGGCGTACAGCAGAAATTTTGATGAGGGTGGAACCTGGCTCGGACAAATGTGTTTGTTTAGGCCCAGAGCGTTAAGTATTGTTTGTCAACGCTGTTTTCCCGGTACAGTCACTAGCGTAAATAACTTACACTTACGCAAAGTTGAAAAACTCGTGTTTTTTTTTAAACGAAATTTTGTTTTTTACTTTTTTTTTTTGTTTTGTATTTTTTTTTAATAATGAAATGTGCGTCTGTTTGGGAGGAATAAACTATTTTCCTTTCTTTTTCTTCCTCCCTGAATGACCTATCCCATGATAGTCTGGTTTTGAAAATACGAAATTCGAATCACAAGACATTTTTATTATTATTTTAGGGTAAAGTCGCCTTTTATTTTTTGTAGTAATCTAAACTTCTCATATCACAAATCTATATATTATATATAAAGGGAAATTTCAAGTGTTTTTTTAGTATATGTCGAAGAATTATTTAACCATTTGAAAGGTTTTCAAATAGAATAGGCTTTCTTATATAAGGCTTTAGTTTTTTTTCAAAAAAAAAAATAAGTTCGGAACACCAGCGCTTGGAGAAAATCTTTTGAATGTTGCGTAAGTCTCACATACTTATGCTCGTGACTGTACAAGTTGAGTCGACAGCACTTTGTGTAGTCTTTACGTCAACTCCCAACAGTTTCGTTTTTATTATAAAAGATAACACAATGCTATGGAGCTTTAGGCCCGAGAGGGACAAAGAAAATCGTAACACTATGTATAGCCTTGACACAGTTCCTCAAATGAAATGTGTTCTTTAATATACTGAGGTTTGTGTTTAAACGCCTTCCAGAAAAGAACCTATTTTACTACCAACAAATTAAAAATACCTGCCAGAATGGATAAATGCTCACCAAAAGGCGAAGTCGGCTCTATGGTTTAAAAGAAAACAACCACGAAGGGGATAGCGGGAACTGATTCACTTGCTTCGCTCGCTCACTAGACCCCGCCATCCCCTTCTAACCTAACCTGTCCGAGTCGGGGTGCCCCAAGTCCCGAGCTCGTTTAGCTCGGTCTTGCATCCAAATTCTCCTAGTAACAGAAGTCAAATTGTATTTCAGGAAAACAAGATTTGGTGAGCATTTATCCATTTTGGTAGGCAAAAAGAATATAAATCACACGTACAATAAAATTATTCTGTTGAGTGTATAATTATTTTGGAACTTAAAACTTTGTTATTTAGGCACCTCGGTATATAGTGGGTTTATTTTATTTGATGTTAACATATTTTACTTGGTACGTATTTAAATTGTAGCCATATACTAATAGGATCACTTTAATTTCCTTGGCAGTCTTGAGTAGATACTTATGAATAGGTCCAACTTTTCCATAGGGACCTTCCATGAAATTAAGAAAAAAAAACACATTATTTCCTACATTTTTTCTAGTTGCGAATATAAATAAATGTACAGTGTCTTTTAAAAAATTCAGAGTTGATTCTATAGTACAAGTTCAGTCCTTCCTATCCTATAAGTATTATAAATGTGGAATTTAGTGAGGATTGATAGATGGATGTTTATTTCTCGGACCAAAATTGACAATTCTAGGTCAACCGGAAGTACCCTATACGTTTTGGGTTGAAAACCTACATGGTAGTTTCCGTTGACCTAGGAACACGAAATTTGGCAAAAAACAAGGTCTTAGAGCACAAATAAAGGAAAAAATCCAAAAATTTAAAAATGTTGAAAATTAAAGGTTGTCCCCATACGTATATAGTTGACGCCTGCCACCAATAAAAATAATACCAATTTTATTATGGCGGTATAATGGGTATGTACGGAACCCTCGGTGCACGAGTCCGACTCTCACTTGACCTATTTCACTCTTTACTTTTCTTTATCATCAACCAAACTTAGAAAATCACTGAAGCCAACCATTTCAATTTACCCAAATCAATACGTAGAACACACAGCATCGCAAAGTGGTGTCGACTAGTTAATTTCATGCTCTTCTGACTGACCACTCGTCGTCCATTAACACATTGCTTCATTAATGTTTGAGCGTCCACACTTTGATTCATCGCTTTGGTGCCAAGAGCATGTTGATGACTTAAGTGTGTTTGAGCAATCAACTGGAAGGAATTAGCTGTGATGAGATGAGAAGATACTATGAGGATAAAGTGGAAGACGTAATCGGTGGAGGTAATATGTGTGCAGGAGTATTGTTGACTCAGATAATTATGGAAGACGAAATAGGTGGAGATGATGTATACAAGAGCATATTGGCTTAATGGTAACGGTCGAAACTCCATTATCACCATCTACATTACACGCCCATTGCTGGGCATTAGCCTCTCTTTTTGGTCGCAACTTAAGAGTTGATACTCGTGGGCTCGATCACAGAGAGGCAATTAGATTTGTGCAAGCTATTTCAACGCCACTGCTTTCATAACGGTAAAAGAAAATCGGAATGGCCTAAAACTAAAAAATTTGAGACATGTAGCATCCACCAATCCGCAGCGGCTGCATGTTGGATTATCTGTCCACTTCCTCTTACTGGAAGGAGTTCTGTATCCTAAAATTGTGAACATTATCAGCTGATTATACTCATACTAAATGTGAAAGAATTATGAGGAGATATAATTAAACAATAATTAAATGTCCACATTAAAAAATAATTAATTTGGTATTATTTGAAGGCTACAGTTGAAATGCGTACCAAGTAAAACATGTTAACTTCAAATAAAATAAACGCACTCTATACCGAGGTGCCTAATGAACAACGTTTTAAGTTCCAAAATAATTAAGCACTCATCAGAATAATTGTACGTGTATTTTTATTCTTTTTGTAGGCAAGATTTGGTGAGCATTTATCCATTTTGGTAGGCCAAAATGGATAAATGCTCACCAAATCTTGTTTTCCTGAAATACAATGTTACTTCTGTTACTAGGAGAACTTGGATGCAAGAGCGAGCTAAGCGAGCTCGGGACTTGGGGCACCCCACCTCGGACAGGTTAGGTTAGAAGGTCTAGTGAGCGAGCGAAACGAGCGAATCAGACCCTTCCATCCCCTTCGTGGTTTTTTTTAACCATAGAGCAAACAAAGCGGGGCTTTGACTTCGCCTTTTGGTGAGCTTTTATCCATTCCGGCAGGTATTTCAATTTTTTTGGTAGTAGAATAGGTACTTTTCTGGTAGGCGTTTAAACACAAGCCTTATTTCAAACATTTGCTAATTTACTTTTCTTTTTCTTCTAGATACCATCTAAACACGAGACTACCCTACATAAAGCTGTATATAGAAAACGAGGAATTCAATATAGACGGACAGCGATGCGAAAACATCATGACTTGTCCCATGAGACCCATAACCTCTGGTAAGTGGCCCAAATATTTGGAGAACTTGATTAAAAATACACAAGATAAAAAGCTTGCTTTCAATGTTGTTTATATATTCGGGATTCTCATTTAGATTCTTAGGAATTGCTTTTATATTTTCATTTGCCTCCGAGTCCCCAATGCAGGGAGTTATCGGTGAGTCGGTAAGTCTAAGTTAAGTTGCTTTTTAGTGCCAAGTTAATGTTGTTAGACTAAACTAAACTTATTTAGTGAAATTACTTGCCGACCATCGACTGAGCTTCTAAAAATAACCACTATTTGCTGGTAATATTCAGTAGAGTACAAACTACGACTTGAGCGGCATCGAAGCTACCATTCTAAAAATAGATCAACAACTGAGAAAATCAGAAAATTAACTTTCTAAATAGAACTTCTTGGAACGACAAGCAATATCTAAACTACGTTTACAGTTGACTTGAATAGGCCACTTTGCTGAACGTACAATCGTTTGGACGGAATCACCAATTCGAACGTTCGATTCTACTAAAAAGGCAATCGAGTCCGGCTCAATATGTCTATCAGAATAGGCCTGCATCAGCAAACAGGGCTGGCTCTTGATAAAATGAGATTGCACTTTGGTCGTGTCAATAGAGACCGTATGCCCGTGTTCGGGTTTCGGGTAACTTTTCCTGTATGGTGTCAGGTTTGGGTCGATATGTCTGGTTTAAAAATAAAGGTTTGCTTGTGGCGTCAGTATATTGCTTTTGATAGAATGAAGGCGCTGCCGCGTGTTTATTTTCACGATTTTTTGGTCACATTTGTAGTAGTTCGTACATGTATACTTATATTAAGGTGTTTGTAACCTGGAAATAAATGGTTTATTATTATTATTAGAAATGGAAGCTGAGTAATTATGGTTAAATTATCACGTTGTGATTTCGTTCAATCCATTCAAAGGTTGTCTATAAGAGATTGCCCTATGCAATAAGATCGCCTATTGTACAATAAAATTATTGCTTTTATTAATGTCAAAAATTCAACGTTACCGAATGAAATTAATAAAGCCACTGTAAATTCCAGTTTCCAAAGCTGCATTTTTACATAAAACAGCAAGGTGTGATAATTTATGAAGATCATAAATAAAGGCTATCCAATAACCGTTATTAAATCAGTGTCGGCCAGCAACTTACTCGATATTAAATTCTTAGACCGCCGACTTTACCCATGTTTTAGAAGAGCTTACGTATTGAAAAATTGTGTAGACTATAGCACGGCCGTTATTATCTGAGCCGTCTAGTCGTAAGTCTTTATTTTTCTGTTGCACTCATTAGGCTTTGGAAATAAAAGCAAGTTCATATTTGAATGTATTTTTTTTTCGATGTTTTATTATGGAAATTAACGTTACGAACTTTTTGTTAACAGAAGCTTGATTTGGACACATAAAACGTGTAACTGAATAAACGCAATACCTGAAAAGGGGTCATTGTACTCATAATTTTGAACAACTTTTACCTTGGAACAAACCCCGCAATCGCAAAAAAAACAGCTGTTCAGTATAGGTATTTCAGTGTTGGTCCCATACTAAAAGTTGTTCATAATGATGTGTACAATGATCCCTTTTGAGGTATTGCGTTTATTCTGTTACACGTTGTGTAAAATATAATAAATAAACTTTATAGAAAGACAGAAAGAAAAAGCGTTCATTTGCACTATTTTGATTGGGAAAATAATATAAGTATGTAAGTATGTTATAATATAAGAAGCAAACTATCAATATTTTGCACGTCTTTGGTACGTTACTGCTAGTACTTGGATGACCGACATTTGCTCGGTTTTTATTTTGGTAAACGTTTTCTAAAAATAAAACCTAGCTAGATCGATTTATCGCCCCCGAAACCCCCTGCATATCTACTAAATTTCATAAAAATCGTTAGAGCCGTTTCCGAGATTCAGATTATATATATACATATCTAAGAATTGCTCGTTTAAAGGTATTACATACATATTATTGCCACTAACGTTTCAGTCGGACGACTCAGATGGAAACGGTCATACTATAGCAGTCTAGATAGTCCATGATTCGCTATCTCGGTTTTGTATGAATATGAAATATGTGTATCGTTTGCTATTGAGCAGATGGTTGAGCTTCAATTGGTTTACCATCTTTCGAAGGTTGATTTGAATTTAAAACGAAACTGCTTGAAGGAGAATGTTGTATTTTTATTTTTGTGTCAGCGTGAACGAGTTTTATAATACGTGGATTTGCAGAATCCTAGTTGACAGAACGGTTGGAATTTAAAATATTCGTTCTATTTGTTTGAATCGTTTAAAGATGACAGAGATAGCATACCAATTTATAGTTCAAGTAGGTCTCGATTTTTTTTTTTTTTGTGAGTGGCTTCTCGCAGTTCAACCTATAAGGTTGTCGACTGCTTAACCGGGCTTGCCTGTGGTGGCCTTAATATAATATTAAAGCCTCCAGCCAGGCCTTATAAAAAACTTACAAACTAAGCGACTACACGCTAAGGGCACCCCCTGTGGGGTACGGGCCTCGGCTTAGGGCGTCGCTGGGGAGAGGACAGCTAGGGACGGGCTGGATCGAACTGGGTAGGTCTCGATTGCATAACATTGCGGACTACCGATTTTGAATGTGATCAATCTCTCGATCATGCCCTCCAATGTAATTAAAATTCATTTGTTTTGTTTTGTTTAACTAAAAAAAATTAATAACCTAGTCCGTCAGATAGATGTCCTAAAAAAATTTAACACGTATCTTGTTTCACGTAAGCAAAAAATCAAGACGACACAGTGCGTTGAAAACATGTGTGACGTCAGTAGAAAGTGTACTGTTAAGTGTACTGTTAAGTACACTTTCTACTGGAAAGTGACGTTACAAGCCCCCACTTCATCTTAGATGCGTTTTATCTTCATATTTTTTAATTGATTTGATAAAATATAAAATACGTAGGTATCCAATATTTTCGATATCGATAATCTATTTGACGGGCTAGATAGAATCACATTTTTAGCCCATCCCTATTGGTGGTTAAAGTAGGTAACAAACAAAACAACACTGTGAGTCCATTATAATTGATGATAGCAAAAAATAATGTTCTCATTCTCCTCACACAGGCTCAGAGAACTGTCCCTACGACTACATAAGGATTTACGATGGAAAGGACGAGTCTGCATCAGTCATCGGCACATTCTGCGGCATGGGCAAGTTCCCCTACTCCATCATTGGGACTTCTCAGGACTTGTTTGTGGAGTTCGTCAGTTCCCCTGCAGGTAAAGTACTTATTTGTTCCTTTTTAGGATTCCGAACATCCGTAAGAAACGAAACCCTAATTATTTGGGCGGATTACTTGGGTGTCTGTCTGTGTGTCAGTTTGTCACAGCAAATTTTTTCCTAATCTAGTGGACCAATTCTGTTGAAATTTCGTACACATATGAGCTTCTGGTAAAAAACGGACGAGTTACGTAAATAAATAAATGTTGAAAATGGGAATCACTTTTAGGAGACAAACTATAAAATTAATAAAAAAAAAATTTTCAAACAATACCATGTGTCATATCAAATTAAAAAGCTTATTGTGAGGGCTTAATTATATTTTTTTAATAATAAAAATAATAAAATAAAAAACATAATTTTAAAATAATAAGCTTTAAAGTTATACAAGAAATTAGACGGAAAATGACCACCCCCTCCCTTATCTCCGAAACTACTGAGCCTAAATTTAAAATACTATTCAAGTTACTCTTAAGAATCGTAAAACTCAACATGCTATTTCTCTAACACTAGGACCGCTTCTAAATACCGGCTTCCATTTCAACGTGGGCAACTGGCCTGGCCACGTCGAGGCCCCTGGGTCGAAGGTCGGCACCTGCGACTGGCTACTGACTGCCGAAACCCTCAAGAAATCTGGAGACACTGAAGGCATCTTCCTCTCGGTAGCTCATTGGTATCCTCCGCATACTTCTTGCACATATCTGATGCAAGGTTTCCCTGGTCAGGTCGTTAGGTTATACTTTCCAAGGTAAGTTTGAGCTTGGGTTTTATATTATTTTTAACATCTGTTCCATTTTTTTGTAGGTTGTCATCTTTTGATATTACTGACTTCCATGTCCAAAAAATAATTTCACGATTAGATGCTCGTATTATTTCAATATAAATATCAATTTATCAAACACAAAAAACAGAGTATAAAACTTAATGAGTTGTGTTGTAATATCCAGCCAATTAAAACTTCCTTTCACAGAAGATCTCATTACATTGTCTCAAAAAACAAAGTATAAATATCAATATCATTATAAACAACATTATTTAATTCTTTCAGTCCATCCTAAGGTTGTCTGGTAGATATCTCTGTCAACGATAAAACTGCTATTGTATTCATAAAATTAAGTTTGCGTAAAAGAGTTGTGTGTGATTTTTGATGTACCATAAAGTAGATTCCATCTTTTTCTTGTCAACAGTTTCCGGATCAACCGCATCGAGTCTCCAATTCAACCCTGGACTGGTGATTGTGGAGAGTCCCTCACATTGTACGATGCTCCAAGACCTGATGACGCTCGCATCATCAAGACTTTCTGTGATACCTTCAGCAGACCTATGGAGAAGCACGACTTTGTCTCCACTGGTAATGCAATGTTTGTCAGATTTGAGAGCAAGACTGGCAGTTATAGTGGGTAAGTGAAATTGAAGTTCGGTTTTTAATCATTTCGTTTTCTTTGCCATGCTGACTGTTCCTATTTAGTACCAACCTGACACATTCAGCGGCTTGAGCAGCTTAGCTTAACGTTTACAAGAAACCAGTCAGTAAAGGTGCCGAGAAAAGTTGTACACGAAAGTGCATTACTAAGCGCTTACCATGCATATGTGGGTATGGTGTTCTTTTTTGGGGTAACTCTCCAAACAGAGAATATGCGTTTAAAGCCCAAAAAAAACGTATAAGAAGTATATGTGGACTTAAACAGACTAATACATGTAGAGCAGAGTTTACTAGGTTGAAAATTTTAACTCTCCCTTCAATATATATTTGTGAGGCTGCAGTGATGATAAAACGCGATATTAGTAATTATGAAACATTAAGAAGTGCACGACATAAAAATGAATTGAGTGTTATTAAATGTAGGACAGTTAAATTTAAAACAAGTATATTTGGGATAGAGATAAAAATTTACAACAGACTACCAGATTGTACAAAAAACATTGAAAAACTAAATATTTTTTAAGCTAAACTCAAAGACTTCTTAATAAGTAAAGCATACTATTCGATCAATGACTTTTTAAATGATAAAAATATTGACATAAAAACATTGAAATAAAATAAGTATGTGAGACTATTAAACTTGAATTTGACTATGTGGACTATATAATGTGTTAGCTGATAATGAATGACAATGTAATTTTGACATGAGTAAATAATATTGACATGAGATTTTGAAATATTAATTAATGATAATATATTTTGACATATGTACCTTATAATATCGATGAATTTTAATGTATTTTGACATGATTAATTAATTACAATGAACTTTGATATTAATGATAAAATAGATTTGGAATGATTATATTATTGGATATTGTACGCCCAATGGGTATGTTACAGCAATCTTTATGTTATTATGATAAGAACTGCTTTTCCACCTGTGACAAACAATAAATGAATCGAATTGAATTGAATTGAATTGAATTGAATTGAATTGAATTGAAGGTCTACTTCCCAATGTATTAGTGCCCGCTAGTGCCAGAACCTGCCAGGGTTTCGATATTTGCTCGAAAGAGTCAACGTGATCCTGGAACGCAAAACGCATTAGGAGGAACACAGGGTTTTAATTAGTAGTAGTCTGACACTCTTAGGGCAGAGCGCAAGGAGTTATTTGATGATATCCCATCCTTAAAAAAAATAAAAATCGTACGTAAGGCTAGCAGTCACTGCCAATAGGACTGACTCGCAAACTGACTTCAAAGCTAAGGCCTGTTTCCATCTATTAGAAACGTCAAGTTTTATTACATTGCAAGCCACGATCAAGCGTTGGATTACATTATTTTTCGGTAACCCAGAATACAATGCTACATGCGAGCTGGTTGCAAGTGGTACCGGGGCTTAACTACAGGATTTCTATCAGTATTTTCTGCCTTCATCACATTCTTCAAGTATTTCTAAAAATATTTATCACTATGCATTTGTTTGTTAAAAGCAAACAATCGTACTGGTAGTTAAGTGTCATACAAAAATTCCACATAATTTAAAACCACTACCGCACTGGGAACACAAAACAACATAAAACATAATTTATTACTCGCTCCAACTTAATTTCGCAGAATTTTTATAGCTTAAAACACATTATGCGGTCCTAATGATGCGGTTGTAATAAACAAGAATTGCACAAACGCCTCGACTATTATAGTATTTATTTACGTAAAGATTTCTCCGCGGAACACCATCAATTAAATCTGAAGAGGAAATGTTGAATGGTGAACAAATGAACAAACATGGGGATAAAATTGGAGTAAACATATTTTGTAGATCATTAGTGGTTACAAGTCAACAAACGAAAGATTATGTAGGAATTTTGCCAGCTAACCCATTCAAAATCGTGCCAAACCTATTGATCTTTACACGACATATTGCAAATCGTCATTTGGCAAAACCCAAGCCCGCATTCAAATGTTATTATAGAGGTGTGACAATTTGCATGACTCACCTATGTGATCCTTCAAAATACAAAATAAAACCACATTTCAACACGCCACTGTCCGTGTCACTTGTACCACAAAGAGTGTACTCTTTGTAGTACAAGTGACATGGTCCTGCCAAGTCCGCGTACACTATGCGGTACATGAACTCAATGTAATTCTATTGACTCTGGCGTACTATGGACCTGTGGT
This sequence comes from Mamestra brassicae, assembly GCA_905163435.1. Lineage (NCBI taxonomy): Eukaryota > Metazoa > Arthropoda > Insecta > Lepidoptera > Noctuidae > Mamestra > Mamestra brassicae. The sequence continues at coordinate 16,910,165 of LR990997.1, read as the reverse complement.
ATTAGTTTATGTTATTCCTGAGGAGAGTGTTAAACGTGTAAAAATCTATCTACAAAATCTAACCTAGCTTTTCTTCCAGATCATCCCTCTACTACTGGGCTCACTACGACTTCTTCAACAACACACGCTTCGGAGAGCCTGTCCCAGGAACAGCTTGTGACGAGATCATAGCCTCGTGGAAGCAAAGAGCTGGAAGACTCAGGTCTCCTCTCAACACCCTGGTGTATAAGCAGGCGTCTCCTGGAGAAGATGTGCACTGTCTGTACAGATTTGTTACGGATAAGAGGATTTATGCCAGAGTCATTTTAACGATTTTGAGTGTTAATTTCAAAGTGAGTATGGATTTTTTGCTTTTCTTCTTTATCATTTGTAGGTCCTTATTTCATTTGATTTCTGATTTTTATTATTTTTATTCGTTTCTTTCAGCTGTAAGGTCAAATTTCTCAAAAAATCCGTCCGAACAAAGCCTTTAACTCGGTTTCAAATAAATTTCTTTTAAGGACTGACCTAATTGGTGATTCACTAAGAAAACAATCTGACTAGGGCTTTTCAAATTGTAGAGCTCAATTAGGTACAATATTTGAAAGGGTTAAACGAATTACAAGAGAGAACTCAAAAAAAATATTTTTCAATTTAACAATATTGAGATTCCAAAACAGAACAAACCCCAAACAGATAAGGTTCTCTCTGTGAATATTGGCAAAAATATTTTTGGTGAAATCAAAGCTCCGTATAAGCCGACATGGACACAACCTCTGACAAAAAAGAGACTGAAAATAAATACCACAAGTTTGTACGCCCGACCAACGTGAAATTTTGCGTTGAATCTTTGATGAGTCTGTTCGTTTTCATCAAAATTGTTCGCGTGATATGTAGAAACAATATAAATTATGCAGTGTGATGGTTTCCACGTTGTTTTAAAGTAAGATTACTTCATCAAGTTGGGATTACTAGCACATCAAAAATGTGCTTATAATTAAGATCTCGAAGTACGAAGTAGGAAAGCCTAGAATTGAGACAAGACGCAGTTAATTTTTTTTTTTAAATCTCAGAAATGGCGCTTGATTCAAGGTTGATTGGGTAAATTTGACAGTTTTTGTAGCTTCATGTACTGGCGTCTGAACTCGTTGAACCTCTGCTTCCAATTTTTCGAAAGCATAAAAAAAAACATTTCAAACTTACGGCGCTTCCCGGTGACATAGCCGGCCATGTTTGTTTTTTAATCTGATTAGTAAACAATATCCTAATAAACATTAACTATACCTGTTCCTCCTAAGAGTGTAGCAGCATCAATGCCGCCACATGAAAAACTAAGAATCAAAATTAGTACGGCAATAAAAAAAATCCGCAGCGCCACCTACGACGAGCTAACAACGAAATTCTGCATCGCGCAAGCAAAGTTCTCCGTGCGATTTGTACACATACAACAGTCCGAATATGAACTATCGGGCAGTTGCTCACCAGACACAACAACCGTCTGGCAGGAGGATCCTCCTATTTGTGGTGGAGGTATGCGGGACTTTACTCTCTGTTCCGCATACCTCCATACTGGTGACCTCGACGTGATACAAGAGTACCTAAGGCTTGTGGAAATGTTCCATTGTACCAACCTTCCATTCTACCTTCCCTCGTAGAACTATGTTGGCCTCGCAAATATTTACTGCAAGTTTTAATTTGGGTATAAATTCTCAACTACAAAACTGTGGACAGACTTTACTCCAAATGTGATAATCAATTACATTAAGTTCTAAACAATGGATAAAGTTCCACTAAACGTTATCTTAGTTCAAGTTATTTATACTTTAATTAATTTTATCTGTAATTCGCTTACTTAAAGCAATTTCTAATTAGTTTTCTGTTTACATATTCTTGAAGTTGTATTTTTTTTTTTTTAGTTAGGGCAAAGTTACTTCTAATACTGTGTCTATCATTATTATCATCCAATTTTGTTTTCAAGGTAATCTGAACTATAAAAATTTATACATACCTATTTGTAAAATTCTTTTCAGTTTTTTTCTTAATCGGTTGTCTAAACTCATAAATTAAACTAAACCAAATCAAAATTGCTTTATCATTTTATTTCTCTTGTTTGGGCTGTTTATTTAATGGTGATAACAAGTCATAAAAGGTTTCTTAATAATAACACAGTAAAGGTGATTTTAAATAAAAACATATTTTTTTCAATTTAATTCAGATTTCATGGGTTAAATACTACACTCGTGAAAAGGAACAATGTAACTTCTAAAAGCACACCGGATATAAAAAGCTGGTGTAAGAGAACACATCAAAGAAAGCTTCATTGCACCTACGCAATGCTATTTACAAAATTACCTTTATTCATACAATTCCACCACCTTCGCAGTAAAATCAAAAGGTTACGTGTGGGTCCTTTTATTCCCATGTTAAAAATAACAATTTGAATATAACATACTCAGTACAAAACTCTTTATTTTCGAATTTACATATGTAAGTTTAAAACAGTGCCATTTCCACGCGTATTCAAACGTAAATGTCACTGTTTTAACACAGTCAACTTCTAAAATTGTTTCAATTTAGGCACAAATATCTTGTCGTTTTGACACCAACTCACACACTCGTAATAATATTTACATAGCTGAGGCCCGGTCAAACATGACTAATCTTATTTTTCTTTCAGGAACACCCCTACACTTCAGTAACCTGTCAAAACTGTTACGAAGACCGCGCAGATAAGCTGATCATCTGGGAGCCCTACCCGACTGGGAAGTCCCCCAATATAACAGCCCCTGGAGTGAGCACCACTCCTCTTCCACTCCATTTAGCTGTCCAGCGATCCCTCGGGTCATGCCTTTGCGCTAAACATGCGAATGCCGTGTCCAGAGCAAGACCATACAGAGTTGTATCATCAGGAGAAAGCTTGAACCTCCAGCTGATAGTTGATAATGCCCACGCTGCAGCATCATACTTCAAAAACCCTTCACCACTCTTCGAGGCTCGCTACGAGTTCGTTCATGGCCCTCTATGCGGACCAGCCGTTTTGGCAGCGGCCTCGGACGGTGAAATAGTTTACCCACATTTAGAAGCCCTAGGTTACATGGAACCACCAAAGAGGATTCAGTGCATTTGGGATCTTGAGATCGAAGAAAAGCGAGATATCTGGTTACACTTCGAGAGCATCAAGTTTGCGTCCCGTCATTGCGAAGATGGCAACATTCAGATATATTTGCCTGGACGGTTAGATCCCTATTTATCTGTGTGTGGAGACAACGTCACAGAAACTGAAAAGCTACCGATATTGTCGGCTGGCGAACTTGGATTCGAATCATTAGATGACCCGTTAGTGATTGAAAAGGAGAAGACAAGATCTATCCGTATTGTTTTTATCGGCAGTGCATCACCAGCACGGGCTGCTTTCAAAATTGCCTGGACGGGACTGTACCATCTACCCAAGAATTCTGATGGAACACTAATGACGTCACGCTTAACAGACGGAGAAATGAAATCTTCTGATTCAGGACACGGCTGCGATTTCATATGTCCAGGCGAATCTCTATGCATTCCTGCTAGATTGATTTGTAATGGAGTAGTTAACTGTCCAAATGTGACATCTGGGGATCGCAAATTCTGGACAGTAGATGAAAAGAGAGCTAGAGAAGCGTATTCTGAAGACAGTCTCCGACGCTTGGGTTATCTGGATTTGTTAGGAGGGCTTCCATTGGGACAGCTGAATGATGAAGCGCCTGAGCTGTGTGCAAGAGCTAGGAGTGTGGGGGGTGGTGATTGGACGGCACCAGCTTTGGGTGCTGGGTTAGCGATTGCTATCGGAGTGTGTGCACTGGGTGCCGCGTGGCGCCTGTGCTGCCGCAAGCGCTCCCCGGACGAGGAGTCCCTAGACTACTGACACGCGGCCCGCGGTGCGCCGCACGCACCGCCATCCCTTCACTCGCGCTCCACCTCCAGGGATCTCCCCATGGACTGGAGCCTCCATTGACAGACGCTGTATTGAGCGCCGGAGCCCTCCTTTGTTGATTACTGAGAACCAAGTTCTTTACTTGTTATTGTTACCCGGATAATGGTGAATATCAAATACCTAAGAGTTCACAATCCTGTCAATTTTCACTAAGAATTTTTCTATAAATATCTCTGTATAAAGACAGTAACGAGCAGTTGGCGTTGCGTGTTCAAGGGAAATTTTGGTAATGTAGAAAATTTACGATTTAGGTGAATCAGTCTAATTTGTTAAGAACGACCGTTGTGTAGCCAAAAATTTCCTTGTAACTGCTTGGAGCTGTCATTATATTTCTACTCTACTTAAGTACACCAATTTTGAATGTACTTTATTGATGATACGCTCGATATTTATCGTGTTTAATTTTAGGAGGGTGAGATTCCAGGCGCTCAAGTTGACGACGTTGTTTTGTAATTAGTGTATATACCCTTATACCTAAATTAAACCTATCATTAATTGATGCTTCAAACGAACGATCATAGGTTAGGGCAAGGTGATAGTAGCCAAACAGTTAAGTCATTATCAATTTAGGTAGTAATAGTTGTAATGTTTTTATAACAAGACATAAGTATTAACATTCCTGAAACAAATCAAGGGAATGGGTTCAATTTTCTGGTTTTTGAACTCATTGTGTTAAGTATCAAGTTGACATCTATCATTATGTAAAAAATCGCCAAGTTCAAAAAAGAAGCATTTTTAAATCGTTATTAAAAAACGTTACCTTTTTCACTCTTTTAGTTACTAATTCCCATATCAATGTTCAATATCTAAATGCTCAATGAAATCATAATCTGCGACACGAACTTGGCGTATTTTTACGTGCATTCTGGCTTCAAAGCGATTTGACTGACTGCGAGCATCGTATAATCTACTCGTTGTAATGTAAATATATTTGACTAGTTTAAGATCGTTACTAGATATAAGTTCCGGCTGATATTATTGATTTCTCGACTGTGAGATAACTGTCGAAGTTAATAACTGTATCAACCTTTCAATTCTTTCTTTCTTTTTCTTGATTAAATATACTGGTGAGTTATTAAGTAATTTCCTGTATAAATAAATAAGCATTTCTTCCGTTATTTTCTACTCTAGTTTCATTTCGTAATTATACTTCTTCGTTCAATCGATCCGTTCTTTCTTCAAGAATTGTTAGTACGACTTATTTACCTTCGGTACCTATTGATAAAAATACTACCAACTCAATTAATTTGGTTGAAATCATTTTTATTGTTTGTTTCAACATTGATCGAACATCACAATTCATTCGGTAGAGTGCCGTTTTCACTGTTATAGTGCAAACCATTGTTATCGTTATTCACAGAAACAATATCAATATTCAACCATTCTCCATGATATAAAGCTATTTCATTACATGAATATCTTGTTTGTCTCTTTCTTTTCTATCTTTTATCACGCCAAGTGAATGAGAGGGAATCGCCGATGGAAACCACACACTCTCTCGTCAGCATTTCAGCTGATGGACATCCACTGCTGAAGTGTCGCCACAGGGTCCGGTCCTGTGCGTGTCGCATCCAACTATTTCCCACAGCCTTCACCAGGTTATCGGTTCACCTCGTAGGAGGCCTTCCAATCCTCCCTTTCCAGTCATTTGATGATTTGTCATCCAAAAAAAAATTTCAGTACGTACTTTGCAGTACGTGATCGAAACTCCAGATCCTGTCGATACCATTGACTATCTGTTCTGCGAGCCCACATCCACTTAAGTTTGAAGATTCTTCGGACTACGTTGGTAACCTTGGTTCTCAAACTTCCTCGTTTTCACATATTCTTTCCTATTTATTAACTTGGGATGTATGTGGAGCGAACATGTGGTATTTCATCAGCGATTCCCTCTTGGCAGCGTTCGTTTGCTTGGTCTGTTTCTGAAAATAGTCGTGTTCCATCGTTCGCTTGGTCTATTTCCAACATTAGTCTAATAAGTGTTGCCAGAAATCAATGATATCTGCCTATTATTAAATATAAACAGTAAGCACTGCTGTTAGCTACAATTAGTTCTGCATTTGCAATAATTTATTTATCTACTTGTAATATTTATTTATTGACATTTATATACTTTGCACTGTTAGCGCTTAGATTGTTTTCACTGTCTTTACGATAAATGCTTTGGATAACGTTTACAGTTTTAATCGAGTATACCTTTGTATTTTTGTATGAGTGATATCCATTAGAAGTTTGATAGTCTCACAGAATAATTTGCCTTACTGGGAACAAGTCCCTACAAAACCCGAACCTAGTATACAGAAATTCGCTGGGGTTTTTTAATTGTATTGCATTGTGATACTGAATCCAAAATTAACTAAAAAGAGACACTTTATTACTTATTCTATTTAAATCAGTGACATTTAAAGGATGTTTATTGAATAAGTATAATAAGGGTGTAAAGACATTTTTTTGAAGACACGCCTTTAGACCTTCGTAGGTTCGTACGTTGTCCCGTGTACTGTAATGGATATATCTCGTACTACTTCTCTTATTTTAAGTACATTAATGAAAATTAGAGCGTAACAATTGTTTGCAAAGATAATTTGAAAAGCTTTATTTTGACAGGTAATTTAGATTTTGTTAGCATTTACCGGATTGGTAATGTTAAAAAATAAAAATATATTTTGTACAAAAGTGAAAAGTTTTATTTAAAAACCTACGTATTCATGCTTCCTATTCGTCGGAAGGCCCACCACAAGGTGGAACGATGACCTGATGGAATCCGCTGGATGTGAGACGCACAGGACTGGTCGATGTGGTTACAGTTGGGGGAGGCCTATTTCCAGCAGTAGCATCTATCCATTCCATAAAGCTGTAAACGCACTGAGCGCCTAGCACTAAGTGACAAACGCACAGTACGACTGGCTAGGAACATTTTATAACATAACCAATGTTCTACTTCACAACTCGCTACACTCTACAGCTGACATAATTCGAGATTATTACAATCCATCGCCACCAAACAAGTATAGACCTCAGGACTGTGAATTTGAAGTTGATCTATTCGTGTTAAGATAAGCCCTGAAAAAGTATGAGTCGCATAGAATTTGATATTTATCATTTATAAAATAGAGTTGGTTGTTCCAAAATGTTAATAATCTCAAATTCTAAGTTCAAATATTGGCGCTAAGTAAGCCTTCTACAGAGAGTTTCCTACTAAGTATTAAAACTTTATGCCATACTTTTGAATACAATTAGAATCCTGTAAACAGCTCAGAGAGCCCTAGCTTATACGATACCATACATGGTCAGCTCTATCCTCAGGACCATCATTTCTGATCAAAATCAGTAGTGCTGTTTCATTGTGACAATTAATATCGATCACCTACAATACCCAAACTACGCGTCGTCAATAACTGCAAACTGGCCCGAATAGATTAGTGGCATTAAATCAAAAGCAATTAATTATGACACATTCAGAAACATTACACGCCATGGTAACGGTCGATACGGTCGAAAGGACGGGAGACGCTTGATTGAGGCAGCTGTGCAGACTGAGGACATCTTGCGGCTGAAATGATGATGATGATGATGATGACGAGGTATTTTTGTTAGGAATGATTAAACCTAACAAAAATACAACAACCTAAGACTCACCTTTTTAAATTTATTTTTTAAGGATGGGAAATCATCAAATGACTTCTTCCGCTCTGGGTGGAGCGGAAGGGCGTGTCAGACTCTTACTGACTAAAACCCATCCGTGTTCCTTCTAAAGCCCTTTGCGTTCCAGAGCCGCGGTGACTCTTTCGAACAAATTCCGCAACCTTGGACCTAAGACACACCTACAACGTAAGCTTGTGTAACAATACCTGTTTGGACACTTAAAACCTATTTTCAAAGAGCTAAAAACAGAACTAAAAGTAAACAATAACCAATACGTAAGTATTCAACCAAAAACATGAATAAACATGAAAATCACACCATTATTTGATTCAGAACAAACCAGTACACAAGAAGAGAAAAACCCTTCAGAAGCTCAAACCTAATGTCCCATACATTACGAACCATCACGCTCCCTCGGGCGATTATTCACGAAATTATTTATAGCAACAATATTTCATTGTATCTGTAACGTTCAGGAATACATAAATCGTGTACACGACAAAGAGCACTTAAAATCTATAATACGATAGCATTTTTCATAGCCGTATATCGTATCAATGGTGGACGATGTTTTGCAAATATTGAGCCACCTGCCCGCCGGCGCCATTTTTATTTTTATGACACATTTTTATTCGTGTTCTATTTTTGAAAAGGAGTGGTCTGTATTGTGATGTTTATTTTTTTAAATGTAATTGAACGAATGGAAGTAATTTTTAAATTGGTTCTTTTTGTGTATGTATACTGTGAAAGATTCCAAATTGTAGTAAACATAGTAGCTAATTTATAAGTACGAGTATTTTGAAAAAAGTATTGTTGATTCTGAAATCTTTACTAGGTTTTAGCATTATTCGGTTATAACGGAAAGGTTATGTTTCTTTTTTTTAAATGTACTCTTTACGTCCTTGGAGAAAGTTGTTTATCTACAAAGGTAGTCGCAGTTTTTGAAATATGATATTACTTAAAACAATATTAAAATATAATAAATTCAAAGCGTATATTTCAAATAAACCATTTACAGGAACTTTTGAATTGTCAAGATCGGTCAGTCAAAAACATGAAGCTATTTGCACGTTTGAAAGCGTAGATCTCTACGGAGAAGAACGTGCAAGAAACTCCACGGACAATCTTTTACATCATGTTTTATATTAAAAAAATCTAGGTTACATTATCCATGTTGCTTCTATATATGAGGACAATGCAAAAATAAACTATTTAAACAATTCAAAATAAATTTAATCCTCGAAAGATAACCTACGTCACGTTGACGTGCGCCGTTTTTAACCGACTTCAAAAAAAGGAAGAGGTTCTCAATTCGTCGGAACCTTTTTTTTATTTCTTTTTTTATGGATGTTCCCCGATTACTTAAAGATGGCTGCACCGATTTGGATTTTTTTTTGTTTGCAAGGTATACTTTCCAGGTGATCCCATGATCTTCAAGTCAGGATCTGATGATGGGATTCTGGAGAAATAGAGAGAACTCTTCAAATTTTATAGGGGTGCCTATAAAATTTGAAGAGTTCTCTCTTTGAGGCGATTTTGGTAGTTTTTGGGGGAGTGAGTGAGACTTTCTCGGAGTGGTCCCATTTCAATTTAGTGAAGATCTGATGAAGAATTTTGGAGATAGGCAACGGAACTCTTCAATAAATGATAGCAAATGGTTGTTTTGTTTTGTAATTGATTACAAAAAAAAAAAACTATTTACACAAAAATACAACCAACTTTCAAATAAAAAACACTACAAAGTCTAAAATAACTTTAATTTCGCCAGTCGGTGTTTTTTGTTGTTTTTTCGTTTATTGAAACCGACTTCCGAAATTAAAGTTATTTTTGTTGTATTTTTATGTAAAACTTTTTTTTTAAATCTATTTAACTCGTTTGAGAATCACGACACGGCGGCGGTCTTCATTTCAATCAACTCAGTGGTCCCAATTATCTTTCAGGACACACACTCCTGGTTAGGGCTAGTGCGCTATTTTCTTAGATATTGACCTATCTTACGTCGAAACGACGTATGATTATCTTTTACGTTACTTTTGTGTAAGTGTCTTTACATGCTTTGATATTTATACGGTTAACTTTTACAGATATTTTATGAGTGTTAGGTGAATGTTAGCACAACATGATGACGTCTCAAAAAATGTAAAATGACAAACAAATATGCCTATTATGCAAACATTTAGATAAGAAGAGTGGGAAGATATAATAGTGAGATTGAAACAAACAAAAATGTTGAAATTTGCAATGATACTGAAAATGAAGTGGTGAAAACTACTACTACTATTCCATTCTGATAGTTCATTAGAATTTGAATATTAATAAAAAAGCGATACACGTCTGCAATGATTATATTTATAGGTCACAAAGTGAAACGAATAGATGGCCTATGGCCATATTTTATGGGAACTTCATTTAATACACTGACATTCAGATAAATATTCACGGGAATCCCGGGGCATGTCCATATTAACATTATCATTCAGGGTCATTGACCCAAAAGTAGCACTACCTACGCCGATCTCTATTTATCAATAAATGCAAGGCCTAATCCTCTAAAAAAATTGTCCAAAAATATTTTCACCAAAAATCGGAGGTACAAGGTCCTGCATTGTCGCCGCCAAAAAGTAGTATCACATTTTTTGTACAGAACACTACGTCACGGGAATACGATTTTAAATAAAACATTTTACACCCGCGAAAAGCTTGTGAATATAAAGTACAATGCCATAACTCACGGATTGTAAACTAAAATGTTTATTTTGATTTTATTGGACTACCCTGTTGATAGTCAACATACAGCTGTTTTTATGTATATGGCATGATGTGAACTCAAAGCCAATGTGCTATGGAGCGCAGTATACTAGGTCCTAAATCAACAGTAGGCATTCTCTTAACATCTCACAGGGAAAATTTAGGTTAGGTAAGTGAGCAGTCAATCCATAGCGTCAGGTGCAATGACGATTCACTTCACGCTCACTACTTCACCTAAGTTTTCACGCTTACATTGTAACAGAATAGACTAATCGACCGCGTTCGAAGCACGACACTGCGCTCTGTAATGCAAATCGTTGATGTAAGATAAGGCTGCCCAACTGAAATGGGACTGAGCGAGACAAGTCTGTTGCATGCCCGACATGCTGTTGGCTCGTAAAACACAGGATTGGTGCCCTGATATAGCGACGCGGGCCGCGGCAGACCTCACCTCTTTTCATGGCTTGAGCACAATTTTCTCGCAGTACGTGTGAAAAGTAGAGTATGCACTTCAGGGTTAAAGATGTTTTTGCTTTGGGTTAGGTTAAATCGATCGTTGCATTCAGTATTTTTGAGTTAACTCTCGAATCCTTCATTGCGTTCGGGAATCAATACGACGCCCATAACATTGCTTTATCCACTCGGTGCATATTCTACTATTATGGCGTAATTCAGCAGATGTATTGACTGAATAAAGTCAAGCCAGTAAAAAGAAAGTTTTTAGCAAAATCCTCAAATTATTTCAGGGATCCTCAATTTTTTTTTAGGGATGCGAAATCATCAAATGACTTCTTCTGCTCTGGGTGTAGCGGAAGGGCGTGTCCGACTCTTACTGACTAAAACCCATCCGTATTCTTTCTAAAGCCTTTAGCGTTCCAGGGATGCGTTGACTCTTTCGAACAAATTCCGCAACCCTGGGTGTTGACAGTACTTACAGACAACAATCAGCCACATAGAATAAAATAAAATAGAATGCTCTTTATTATGTATACCATATAAGTTACAGAAAAGATAGATGAATAAAAACATTACATAGGGTGACACAATGGGCGGCCTTATCGCTAAAAGCGATCTTTTAAAGACAACCTTTGATGGATTTTCAAGAGAGAAGGAAAGACAGTGCTGCAGGTAGTCTTAGGTGTACTATTTACATATACAATAAATACATAATAGATAAATACATATATACAAAAATAATTATGAAACAAAAGCAGAGAACCCAACTAAAGAACGACTAAGGAGAGAGATAGTGATTTTTCACCATAGTTTTAAAAGTTGACAAAAATTGAGCACGCCTTACCGACACGGACATATTCCATAACCGCACCGCTTTAATCGTAAAAGATTTTTCGTATAAGCTAGTGCAATGCACACAGAACTTAATTTTCTACTTTTGACAATGCTGAAAATAAAACATAAATGTGGCATAGATAAATAAACCCACGTTTCTTACATACAACTTTCATACCGCGAGTCACGCATGCACGCCAGAATCATAGAGCCCACTCTTTCCCTAGTAACTGTGAGGGTTAACAAGAATATGAAGGTATTCTTGTTTAAGTAAACAGGAACTTATAATTTTTCTTTAACCTAGAAATACTTGATCATAGATTTCGTGACACTGGACACTTATAATTTAGAAAAATATTTGATGGTACTTTCTTTATCTCAGTTCCATACAAGGAAAAAAAAATCAAAGAACGCGTTTTTGAAAGAAATACGTATTCTGTTGCACTGCCTTGTAAAAGCGCAAAAGTACTGTAAAAGCACTCTGGAAAAAAACATCAAACATTCACACACAATTAATCGGTAACGCCAAGCATAAAAGTACGTAATATTTAACCAGAGATTGCTTGAACAGCTATTATAAATCAAAATGTTCGTCGCACGCATTCACGATTATAGTAATGGCGCATAAAAACAATAATTTGCCGCAGAAAATTCCATTATTTTCTTGAATGGGGTCAATAGAACACCATAAAAGTTGCAATTGCGGTGTTGCTTTGAAATTAGGTAATAATATAATATCTTGGGACAACTCACACACGGTCATCCGATCCCAAACTAGGCAGAGCCTGTGCTATGCCAACCAGACAACTAATAAACATACTTATATATTTCTAAAAACATACATATTATAGACAAGTTACACCCAGATACAGATCTATCCGAAACGCTGAACCTTTATTTTCTCTATTGAAACATTTTTCATTGCAACGCAGTTAATAAAATACGCTTCCACCTATCTTCCTCTTCTTTCCAATTATATTTACATATCATACGTTTTTTTCATAATTATAATGTTTTTTTCTCATTTAAGTATTTATCAGTCATCATAAAAACTAATTAATATTAACAAATAAACTAAACTTACAACAAACTAAAATATAGCATAAACAAAATCTTCCTCAACGCTGGCTGCGGGTAATGTGCTCAAGACACTGGCGGCATTGCCACGTTGAATGGCAATACTTAGCCTCTGGCCAAAGTAAAAGCCAGCTCTTGGGTCACGGGAAGTGTCAACCAGCCGTTTCGAAATTTCTATGAAAAGGCTGTGAGCACAAGGGCCCCACGGCCTGAGGGTTTCAACCCCAAACGGTCCGAAAATATAGTTACCAATAAGGTTACTATATTAACGCCACTTGATGTTTTCCGCAGCCGCAGCAGCAACACCAGCACAACATGATGAACTAGGAAGATGGGATTGCACAAGAGTATCAACACAGGTAGCGTCCCACACTAAGTATATATAAAACTAAGTTTTGCAAGCAGCTTCAACCCATAGGACATTAAGTCAGACGGATACACCATAATCTGGATTAGAACAGTGGATTGTAATTCTAATCCAGATTATGGTGTATCCGTGTGATCAATTTCATCAAAATCCATTTACCCGTTGAGATGTGATTGCTTAGCAAACAAACACACAACAGCTTCTAAATCCAAAAGATCAAGTGACTTTAATGTGCCGTCACATTAATCACTTGATCATTTAAATCACACCTTTAGGTCGTCCTAAAGGTGCAAATTCATACCAACTCATGTTTAAATCTGGCACTGCTCCCTAAAACTCAACTTAGACCTGATAAAAAATACTGATATTAAAATCCCTGCGACCATAACTAACAGTAGAACTCCACTTTAACACTTAAACAGTACTCCGAAAAAACGGTTATTGCACAACAAATTCGCACCGTGTCGTAATGACGTCACATATTCGGAAAATGGCCGGCAGAAAAAATATAAGAAACAATCAGCGAGAATTTACAGCAGCTTTGAGTTTAATGTGCCGATCCTGCGCTGTTATAATGACTCAAGGTAGCCTGTGGTGGAAGGGATGAGAGGTGTGCGGTTTTTGGGGACTGGACAATGTATTTAACCAATTGCTAATCTTTCACGAAAATATACCACCAAAAACATTTTCATGTAAAATGTTGCCAAGATGAGACCATATGACTCGCACTGTCACAAAGTTATGAGATCTCATGTAGAGCAAAGCTTCTAACTCTACACGCCCTTGTTATATCGGGGGGAAATCCTCGAGAATTTGCATGAGGATTTCCCCCGACATCAAAAAAAAAAAAAAAAAAGGGCGTGTAAAGTTCTGGGCGGCTGACCTGACGGCCAGCACAATCACTGTTCTGCGGAAGCCGCAGAGGGTGATAGCCGTCAGAGTCATCAGGGGTTATCGCACGATCTCCTACGAGGCGGCTTGCGCACTGGCCGGATCTCCGCCCTGGAACCTGGAGGCGAAAGTGCTCGCGTCACTGCACCGGTGGCGCTAGGACGCGCGGGTGCGCGACTGATGCAGCGACATTTGGAGCTGCGTCGGTTGCAGCTGCGCGAGGTCCTGGTGGTGGAATGGCGGGACAGGCTTTCAAGCCCTTCCGCGGGCTTCGTCACCATCGAGGCCATCCGGCCGTGCTCGACCTGTGGCCTGGGAGAAGGCACAGCTCCCTGTCTTCAGTGGTTTCGTCAGTAAGAGTCTGACAGACAGACCCCTCCGTCCGCCCCAGGGCGGAGGACATCCATGAGGATTTCCCCCCGATATAACAAAAAAAGGGCGTGTAGAGTTAGAAGATTGGCTCTACATGAGATCTCATAACTTTGTAACAGTGCGAGTCATATGGTCTCATCTTGGCATCATTTTACATCATTTTACTCTTTACTAGTGAAGTATCATGAAAAAGCTAATATTCTATTAAAGAAAACCATCACAGAGAAGTTTTAATATCGTTTGGCTTTGATATGTATCGTGAGCTCTCAATGTTCACTAATTTAAAACCAAACTTAAAAATAACTTACACAATCAAACCAAATATTTAAATTAAGCAGAGATCTCATCAATAGTAGCAATATAAAATATTGATTAAAAGTTATAACAGTTTTCCAATACAAAGTAAATGAAATTAATATTGAGTTCAGCAAATTAACTCGAGTTCGATGTAATGGCCGCTTAATATCATTTGCTGAAATTAAATAGCTTGACTTTATGAGATAGTTGGAAATTCGTATTAAACAATAATTTGCAAATTAAAGAGTGATTTCCATATTCGAGATTCCATTACAGCGATCACAGCGCAATCTAGTATTGTCGATATTGTTGGTTTTATTACTATATTCGTGACAATCTAAGAAGTCGGATTTGACACTGCAGAACACAACATAACTTTACTAGTAAGTATAAAAGAGAAATAAATATCTTAAGCACTTAGTGGTAAAGCGATTGTGGAGACGATGCTACGTCGACTACTCAATTTCAGGAGTGAATAAATAAAAAACGTGGACCAAATCGAAGCCCGCGCGCCCCCTCAGCCACCGCGTGCCTCCAACCAGTTGTAGGCATGCAATCTTCTAACAGCGAAACTTCTTAGATTGTCACGAATATAACTAGCTTCTGCCAGCTGCCAGAACATCATCATCATTTCAGCTGAAAGACGTCCACTGCTGGACATAGGCCTCCCCCAAGGGCGCTTGCCATAATCACCACGCTTGGCAAGCGGGTTGGCGATCGCAGTGTAGCTGTTGCAATGCCCAGAACCACAGAGAATGCTGCTGCTCGAATGGGCAGCAGCATTCCGAGAGACTCACCAAAAAAGGAATTCTATGTCCTAATCCCTGATCACTCATGGTCGAACCGTGTGCCAAGTTTCATCTAAATTCGTTCAGACATTAAGACATGAATAGCTGAACCTAAATTTTTTTAGAAAATGAATAAGTTTACCTCTGCTGGTGATACTTTGTTCTTATAAGTAGCATACTCTGGGTGCATCGTCCTTACATAATATTAAATTAATTTTTGTGTACCAAATTTTGTAAATCATTATTTGAAAAGAGTAACTATGGAGTTTCTTGTTCGTTCTTCTCCATAAGAATCTACCTTTCCGAATGGACAGTAGAGTCACTTTATTAATGTAATTCTATTATTTTTACTGAACTGTAAACGATGACGTTCAAAAGTGCCGTTTAATGGCCTAATTGAAATAAACGTTTTGACTTTGACTTTGACTTTGACAAGCAAGTAGATAGAGTTACGTTCTCATTTTTAATATTCAGAATGGATAATATTCTAATTACCTTTGCGTTTGCACCAGCGAGAGTCGCTGTTTGCTAAAAAACAGATTCATAAGATTTATATTGTTCGCGAAGCTGACACAATATTTATACTCATTCATTTTAAGCCTAACTGTTTAAACAGCGACAAAAGTCGCTCGAAAAAAAAATGGCGCAGTTAAATGAAAAGGCTAGGCTACCAATTAAACGGCTGATTAAGCTATTTGGCTGTTACATATTATATAAAAAACAAGCTGAAACAAAAGACAACCACTACCGCTACATCCTATGCCTCAGCCCAGTCCCAGTAGCAATACAGGGTGCTCGTAAAAAATGCTCTAAACATCCAAGTCGGGCCGTAAACGCGAGTAAACGTCTACGTTGTAAACGCTGAATAGTAAACCTCCAGGTGTTTGCTCAGCGCTGAATATTCATGAATATTCATGAATTGTAAACTTCAAGCGATAAATTCGTTATGTCTTACCGTTTATCTGTTCCTAATAAACCTTCAGATTGTAAACACTTTGTTGTTTTCTCAAGTTGTAGATACAGAACTTCTGCGTTAAAAATTTGGGATGGCTAAGTCTGAGGACTGAACTTCGCTGTAAAGCGCTTTAGGCTGTATTATAAATGGATTCGTTTTGGGAATTCGTAAATTTGTTTGTGAGTTTGATTGTTTAAAGCGTTGTTCGGAAAGTTCTTTTTAAGATATGCTATAGGCAAGGATCAGGCATAAATTTTGTAGAAGAATATTACCAGTCTATAATTAATACTGGCCTGACTGGCCTGTTGGTCGAGTGGTTAGTGAACCTGACTGCTAAACCGGAGGTCGTGGGTTCGATTCCTATCCAGGACAAATCTTTGTGTGATGAGCATGATCATTTGTTCTGTGTCTGGGTGTAATTTGTCTTAATGTGTATGTATTTAGAAATATATAAGTATGTTTATCAGTTGTCTGGTTGCCATAGCACAGGCTCTGCCTAGTTTGGGATCGGATTACCGTGTGTGAGTTGTCCCAAGATATATAGATATAATAATATCACGTCTGAATTCTTTTAAGGGTTAAGCAGCGATGGACGTGAAAGTAACACCCTCATTTCGACTGATATGTTTAAGTTTCGTTATAATAGAGCAAATCCTATTGCCATGATCATCCATAATTGTTTCAGATAAAAGATATCCACTGCTGGACTTACGCCTCCCTCAAAGATAGCCTTATCACCAGTTCTGTGCTTCTCGCGACCAGCTACTCTCGCGGATGGACATAGGTCTTGTCTAAGCGTCACCACATCGGGCGGGTTAGTGCTTCTTGCATTCAACATGCTACAGCCTATCATCCAGGTATCAAAACTTTCGCATTTATAATATTCGTGTAGATGATACAGCTGAGTAGTAGTTGTTTCCACGGAGCGACACTGTCTGCTTTTCACGACCCAGTAACTGGGTGACACGACACACCTAGGCAAGACTTTCTTTCTTTTTGGCTTAACGTTATTACTCAGCCACGAGCCCTCACAACCAGACTACCTTTTTTTACGGGGGGAAATCCTCATGGATGTCCTCCAGGGTCTGTCAGATTCTTGCTGTCCAAAACCACCCCGATGTTCTATCTCCCACCTACACCGGGGATCGCGGGAACGTATGCGACTTCCGTAATCCCCAGCTGGTGCCGGCCCGCCTCTGCGGGGCACCTCGGGTCAGCGGGGGGAGTGAGGTGTCTACCTTTTTTTATCAGAGGAAAATCTTCATGGATGTCCTCCGCCCTGGGGTGGGCGGAGGGGTCTTTCAGACTCTTACTGACTAAAACCACCCCGGTGTTCCTTCTCCCACCTACGCCGGGGAGATCAAGTAAACAGTCTAAGATTCTTCTCCTTAAAACTCAAAGCTCATCGCATCCTGCTGATACAATACATAGTTTATGCTTCTAGCACAACGTTTCTATCCCTCCGTTTATTGGTTCTTTATAGGCGACCTCCGGAATTAAATCTCTGCAGTTTTATTTTACGAGACAGTGAATTAAGTTTACAGTACAATTTACCTTTTTCTTATGTCTGCAAATCAGTTTATCTGCTGTAGATGCTGTGGAATAGCTCAGCGGTTTTTTGATTATTTTTTATTATAATTATGATCATTAATTAACTGTCCCGACGAACTTTGTACCGCCCCAGAATTCATTTTTACAGTGTTTTGTTTTTGTCATGCTTCAGAAATGGCGTTATAAACGAATTAATGTATTGAGGTTGAACCCGTGTATCGAACTAACACTTGTTAATATTATTTGTAACCTACTCTTAAAACATTATAATCGATGCCCAGTTTTTGTAATAAGTCCAACATATAGTTTATTTTGTGATATGTTTTGTATTAGTATTCTCATGTTAGTGAATTGGAATTCTTATGAGAACAAATGATCTCTAACCTCATTAATGTATTAGAAAATGAACTTTCTTCATATGTTTTTTGTCGTTTTTTTTACCGATGTTTTAGCAGTTATTTTGCTTTCAACAATACAAAGATCATAAAAATTGGTCCGATTGGTCGAATGGTGTGACTAACCCGACTTTGCTTTACATAACATAGGTTTATTTATCTTAACTTTAAATTTAAAGTTTACACCTTGACCAATTTGCAAGTACAACAAAAATTTACTACTAAATTAAGCGTAATTTTCTTAAAACGTGACTTACTTGTACCTATTGATTTCATTGAAAAATAAAGTTTTATTTTCGTAAAAACCGTATACAGGGTTCCATCTATATCTTTACCAAAATTCATCACAATCAGTTCAGCGGTTTAGGCGTAAAAGCGTAACAAACAGACAAATAAATCCACTTTCGCATTAATAATATTATTGGGATCTTTTGGTACCGTCACATCCTTAACCAAAACATATAATCCTACAACCCAGCTTATTACCACAAAACTTTTCAACTATTCCTTCAAACCAATAAATAAAGTTAACTGTCACGCAAGCACTCGAAAATCCTTAAACAGAAATCCGTAAGGGAAACCTAGAGAGAGTAATCCGGACTAAACTAAACAAATGGCGAAGATCCGCGATTTCTCTTGTAATTAAAATAAATTCTCCCGCTTCGAATAATCCTTATACAGGATGTTTGCTTACTCACATGGTGTTGTAGTTATTTTCAGCTTGTTCCACCCGGATTAGCGTTAAGCTTCACTAATTGGAGGCGCGCAGATTCGGTGGCAGGTGTAAGGACCGAGTGACGGAGTTTTATTCAATCGCTTTTGGGCTAGCAAACATGGGAAATGCGGGTGTCACTGCCAAAGCAAAATAAACTTTGTCTGCATCGAAATAAAGATTAAAATAGATCATCTTCGACTAGTCCACAGAGCTCGGAAGCGCACAGAGACACGCATTCAATTTTTAGTTTTATTTTTATGGATGCAATGTTGATATTTATGTGACAGTAACAACCGCGGCCTCGCCTTAAACGATGTAAGCTTGCTTTGGTTTGAGCCCCGTTTTCGATGCAACCGGGCTCGCTTTGTGGTTATTATCATCTTTTTCTCTTTGTATGGGTATCGTTAGATGGATTACTGTATCGATACCACTGCTTAAATGGAAGCAGAAATACTGTGTTGTCGTTGTCATTTCTACTTAGTCATTTCCTGCACTCGACTCAACTTCGACTCCGCCTTCCACAGACTCCCTCCGACTTTACGTTTTGTGTTTTTTTAATGTATAACGTCCTCGACTCGAGACTTTTTTACCCGACTGCGCCAGAAGGAGGGTTATGTTTTTCGAGATGCATGTATGTGATGTGTACCGCCCGACCCCGCTGACGGAATGCAATAATATCTGTTATTTCTTTTTATTTTTGAGCACATAAATCTTTATTTATCTTTTTGTTTTAAAATTAAGAGTCGCAACATTTTATTTTAGTTACTTTGTGTACAAAATATTTTGGTTTTTGTATAATTTATCTGTGTCTATGTTTTCGAGCCGTAGGTATGGCACTCGTGGGCTGCAGCTGAAAATCAGCGTCAGATGGTATACCTTGTGTTGCCATCTGGCATTATGCTGAGCTGAGGCCCTTTGGCATTGTTGGTTTTCATTATTTATTTGTTTAATTTTATGGTGTTTCTGTTTTTATAATGCCAATAAACACATTTTCTTTCTTTCTTTCATTCTTTTGTATGTATGTATAATTGTTTGGCACGCTCTGCGGCCTGAATGGCTTAATGGATTTTAGCATGAGAGGTGTCATTAGATTCGTATTTACTGTGAGAGTGACACTGGGTATATCAAAACAAACAAAAATAAAACTTGTAAAAATGTTTTCTTCATTTCCAAATTACACAGAAACGCAGTCGGGTTTTTTAGTTTTTAAATTACCATTTTTTCCATTATTAGAGTCGAGAAAATTTACTTTGAAAGAACTTGATTGAGACTCGATCGAGTTCACCACTAGGTCATTTCTCACTCAAAACGTATTACAAATATTTTAATTTTTTTGCTAGAAACCGATTAAAATCTTTTTTGCGTTTTACAGATTGTACCTATAAGTTTTAAATATTACCATTTCCAATATTATGCAAGTCTTTCTGGAAATGTGAAAATATTACGTGAATAGTAAAAGTTAATTTTAAAACTTTGTTATATGACATGGCAGCAAATAATATTTTTTGAAATGCTTAAAGTAAAAAGTTCTTAATAGACGTTCAGCTGCGTTGGATAAAATTTTATGCTTTTCATTTATTTAGATTTAAAACTATCTGGATCGGACTTTTTTGTGTCGTTTGAGGATTCGTATATTGTGGGTTGCAACTTTCAGCGTGAATTTAAAAAAAAAACCCCGTCAACTTTTAATAGCAAAATTAAGTTGTAAGTTATTTCAAAACAATGCTTTAGTTCCTATCCCATTACCAATAAATAATAATAATAATAAAATAACTTTATTTCAGGCATAGCCCATAATTATCACATAATACAATTTAAAATCACACATTAAATGAAAACAATAGAATTAGATATGGCATGTCAAATTAAACCAGCTCACAAATACATTAATTAAATTGAAATTATAACAGTGGTACGTCGAAAAACGTGGTATAAGATGTCAAAGTTATGTGATAAATTAAATAATATTTTATTAATGATTATAATAATTGATAATGTAATAAGTAGTATAGCCTTGTTTCAATCGTTGTGTATCACGTTTCAACGGCTAAACGGATTTGGTTGAAGTTTTTATCCTGGTATAACGTTTACGTAATTAATGTAATAACATTAATTTGATAACTTCAAGGAGGTTAATATCGCAAAAATGCTTCAACGCACGAACATTTTTGAACTCAAAATTTAATACTCATTAATGAAAGTCTTAATTTTAATTCGTGATGCTTGGCAACTGGACTTACCCCAGTTGTAAACGTAGTGGGACGTTTGAGCCTTCTGTGCCAATTGGCGTCTTTCTGTTTGATGAAGAAGAAAGTGGAAATACACCTGACGCCACAGGCAAAACTGATATTTAATTTTAAAATCTCCAAGCAATTTTCTAATTCTGTTTAGAAATCTGCGCGAGACTACTAACAGACTCCTAAATAGTTCAGTTTTGTGCTATACAACAGTCCTAGGAACAAATAGTCACAAACGCCAGCTATTTGTCAATTAACCCCGTGCGACCATGCAATATGTCAGTCAAACTGGAGAGTGTTGTAGCAAACAAAAAAGTCGAGTATATCGTCAAATTGTTGTCGCGAATTCACTGTTCAACAACCTGCAGAGGAATAGTGGAAGAGGATATTTACACTTTTTTAACCGACTTCAAGAAAAGGAGGAGGTTCTCAATTTGACTGTTTTTTTGTGTGTTTTTACCTCATAACTCCGTCATTTATGAACCGATTTGAAAAAATCTTTTTTGAAGTGAAAATATATACTTTCCGGTTGGTCCCATAGAAATGTCATCAAAATTTTTACAAAAAAAAACACTACAAAGTTCTGTTAGAATAACAAAATTTGACACCGGTCAAAATTTTCCTGCCTGTGTCGATACCAAAAACACGGAAAGTTATTTTATACTTTGTAGTGTTTTTTTGAAAGTCTTGTATTTTCTTGTAAAAAAGTTTTTTTTTAGTAAAGCATTGATCGTTGAACGATGATTATCGATATTGACTGCAAGGTATAGTAGGGTCTTAAACCATTTTGTCTAAACCGTCAGTTAGATAAACATAAAATATTTGACAAGTATTTTTTTCTTTTTTGACGTAAAAAAAATATATTAATTGCATGCAAAACGATTTTTTTATAATATATTGAGGAATTATAATCTAATAAAGATTTATTCGAATCTTACGGTGTCTGCAATTTTCCGGTGCCGTATACATAGACAAACCACACATTTTATTTGATCTTCTAATCCCTTATCGCTAACAAAGGAACCGCGCATTCTATCACACCCCTGTTATAAGCATTTAGTATCGCTAATTTAATTAAATTTTGTAATTTGCAACCATTATTCCCATTTCACATTGTCAAAATTTCAATCTTCGCAAATCAGTATGTATTTATAGCCCGTATTTATACCATGGAATATGATGGGTATAATTATTATCATGATTATACGTATAGATTTATTTTACATTCGATATGATTACTGTTCAATTACTAAGAGGTAGTAAAAATGTATTTTACTAAGAGGTAGCAAAAACTTATTAAGTTTTATAAATTACAATAAATATGACATGACTAAAAACTATTCACTTAAACTATTTATATCTACTTTACCTAACTACGAGTATATACATATACAAATTACTAAGCGAGGTACGGGTTTTATTGGTTGTTTCTATGTTAGTAAATTACATCAGAAACATATTATTTTAGAACATCTCAAAATGTTTATTACTATACAAGGTGGAGACGACGATACGACAATAAATCAACACACTGGCAATACTATTTAGTATATTCAAACCTGTTTTTTGTTCGTGACCTCGCCCGCGTATTGTAGCCTTTAACCGTCTCCAGACCCGATGGAACATATACTTACAAGATGGAGACAACGATACGACAATAACTCAAAACACTGGAAATACTAGTTCATACGAATATGTTGTCTTTTATCACAGATTTGATGTCACTAACTGCAACAGGCTGCTTGGAATATTTCGTCAGAGTAATAGTCACTATCCTTGACTAGTTTGAGATTTTTTGACGTTTTATGTAATTATTGTAAACTTTATTTTTAATTTCGGTTACAGAATTTACAATCTTTTCAAAATGTTCATATGAACTAGTATTGCCAGTGGTTTCGTTTATTGTCGTTCGATGTCTCCACATTGTATATTATGACCAATTTATCAAATTAAACCTTATTCTTCCTTCTTGGATTAGTAAGATAAGTTTGTTAATATTCTCTCTAACTCACTTACGTACACATTAACTACACATTCCTAATTAAATTCATGCATAAATTAGGTTTGCGCCGTTAAGATCGATAGTTCGTTGCTGAAAGAACCGCTACTCGTGAAAACCAGCGTCAGACAACTACTAGTTGTCTGGGATTTTAGGCACACAATATTATTGTTTTGAAATAAGTCTCCTTATGTTTGTTCCTAAAT
The DNA here is from genome assembly GCA_905163435.1 of Mamestra brassicae. Lineage (NCBI taxonomy): Eukaryota > Metazoa > Arthropoda > Insecta > Lepidoptera > Noctuidae > Mamestra > Mamestra brassicae. The sequence continues at coordinate 16,886,683 of LR990997.1, read as the reverse complement.
TCTGTATCTGTGTATGCCAAATAATTAAATGTTTTCATTCCTTCTATCCTTCTATGGTACATAATTCTAATAATAAGCTAGACTTATATAAAATCAGTCTGTTAAAAGTTTCACTCTACTTTAGATTACGCGCCGTCATCATCCCGTAAGACAAAGTACACCAAACACTCCTAAGCACGGCTCTTAGGAATGTTTGATAGAAGTCTTGTCACAAGAACCTTCTAGGCTCAAAAACTTATTTTGCCACTCTAGTGTTACCAACCTTGTTTGCTAGGAAATCTTTTGTCCTTACAGAAGACCACTGCTAGACATAGGCCGCTCCAATCACGTGCCTTTCATCTCGATTCTCTGCAACTCTCATTTAGCTGCTACTGGTTATCAAAGTGATAAGGCACTTTTGAACGTAAAATTTACAGTTTGAAATTAAAATATTAGTGACTCTAGTTGTCCATTCGCAAAAAGTAGATTCTTATGGAGAAGAACGGACAAGAAACTCCATAGTTACTCTTTTCAAATATAAGTTAAACAATATTTTGTATACATACATTGATCAATTGATAAAATTGTGTGAACACAATGCACCAGCAGAGACAAAATTAAGTTTGCTAGCAAGAGACATGGTACTCACATATTTACAATTTACATATTTAAAAAAAACAGAAAGTACTCCATTATATAAAGTAAATAAACCAACAAGTTTGACTTTGTCTGCTACACCCTAGATCGTCCTATGGAGCAGGACCAGCATGTTTCCATCTTCTGTGACAACCGCCTGATTTTTCCTTCCAAATGATGATTAGTAAAAGAATAAACTGTTTTGTAAAATCACATAAATATAGTAAAAGATATTATGATGTTTAGAAAGTGGACGTTGTCATGCACCAACGTAGAACTATAATTTTCTCCAACAAAATTGGCTTCAATTTTCCAAACAATCGTCGGTTAAAAGTGTAAATGCCAATAATGGGGGTGGTATAATGTGTTTCATTAAGGCCATGCTATACCATCGTCAAAAAGTCATCAGGCCACACTAATATCACTGACTGGTGGTTGATAGCTGGCAGGAGGAAAGTTGCTGAAAGAAATTAGTACCAAGATTAATATGAAAATAATTGAGCAGAAATGTACCTCTTCAATGGTGGAACGGAATTTAAAAAGCAGTTTGATATGGGGGTAAAACTCTACCATACCAAAGTAATTAGATAGTTAATGACGCTGATATTATTTATAAGCAAAAAAATCGGCCGTTTATTTTTTTCAATATATTTGCTCAAAAACTGCATTTACCTGTACCCTATATTCATTATTTGAAAGTTAAAAATTACGCACCTTACATAGATATTCTCATCTAAGTACCTACCTTCCACCAAGGAGTTTCCTATTACTAGAATAAATAAGCTGAATGATCGAACCTCCTTTGAAGCGCTTTTCCTCAATACGTTTGTCTCACTTACTACCAAAGAGAAAATGAGATGAAATATGTAGTTCTAATTTTAACCACGCGCACGTGGCGCCATTTGCATCTCGCGCTATTTTTTTTTTAATAAGGAACGTCGAAAATTGTTGCGACTTTCCGACTGATATTTAAAAACAAAAAGTTTGTTTCATTACCTATTGTACTGTTATCTCGCGAATGAGTTAAAAAACGTATGAAATGCGTGCCTAAATTGATTTTTACAAACTTGTGACTATGGTAAGCTCTTGACATCGTATCGGCTTACACTCGTTTGTAAAAACCAACTTACCGCATTAGTATAATAAATAACTAAATTTCTTTTATGCAATAGAAATAGACACTCTGTAAAAATTTCGACTGTCTTCCAATTACGGATCACGAGATAATAGTCCGCTGACGATGGACGGACGGACAGCGGAGCCTTAGTTCCGTTAATTATTATCCTTCGGGAACTCTAAAAACTACAGTTTTGCCTTAAATATATTGGGGTCGGCTTCCATTCTAACCGGATGCAGTTGAATACCAGTATTTGATATGGAGAGGCTGACTATTTGGCCTCGAGCGTTCTCTGTAAATATGCCGTAGAAAAGGAAGGTATTGTCGAAGGACAATAGGGTATTTTATTGAAAAAATGTAATTAGTCCGTCAGATAGATTTCCAAAAAATATTGGACTCGTATTTTTTATTTTTTCACGTAAACGAATATGACCTAAACACGCGTAACGTCACGTCGCTGGTAAAAATTGTACCATCATAGTGAAGTGTATTTTCAGCGCACTGTAGGTATTGTCTTTATATTTTGTTTACGTGAAAAAAGAAAAAAATACGTGTCCAATTTTTTTTTAATCCTGTCTGACGGACTATTTCGATTTCTTTAGTAAAATACCCTAATTTCTTTAACAAACTATAATATGTACAAGTAACAACTAAATATTTAAACAACTAGACCAATAATCGCGACATTATGTACAAACGCGTATAAAAACAAATAAATCATTGGGCATCAAAAAAATCATCCACATCGCTCTCAATGGCAAAAATGCCGTTACGGATAGTCAGAAGCCAGATAATCTGACACCAGTCTTGCCAAGGAGTACCGTGTTATCCAGTTAATGGGTTGTGGAGGTCTGGTAGGGAGCCGCTCCACGTAAAATACTGGTATTCAGCTGACTGGAAGCCGACCCCAATATAGTTGGGAAAAGGCTAGGCAGATGATGATGTCTTTTAGAACTTTACTTTCATAAGCACAACTAACAACAATCGTATCAAAAAGATTATTTTTGCTGACATGAAATAGAAAACGTGTAGCGTGTATTTCTTTATAAAACTTTTAATAAACGAGTGGGTAAGCGACAATATAATATTTGCCACATAATCTTATGAAAGTTTCCAACGCGGGGTGTTATTGGTTTTCATATTACCTACACGGGTTAAGGAAAAGTTTATAAAATGAGGTGGAATCTTGCAACGTTTATCAGGTTTTATCCAGGTACGAAATGTGTTTCTACAGTAAATGATATTAGTTTTGTAACGCGTTTAGCTTACTTAAGTTTTTAAAATCAGTTCACTCAGAAAAAACTTTCCGAGCATTTCAAAATCATAAACAGAGACAGCTCTGATTGCGTGTGACGTCACTCGCAAGTAAAGACATAGTAAATTTGCGCCAATCAGTACAAACATCGTTTTGCGTGACCAGAGTACAAGAATAACTTCAAAAGAATGCAACTATTTTAAATCACTGCTCCAATATAGTCCTCCTCAGTCATGAAGCGTTTAGTGGCCCACTCATGTATTTTGTTATTAATATATATTTTTTTATCATTGTTTTTACTCCTAATGTAACTATGGGCGGGACATAGCTGATCATTATTTAATTTTTAAGACCTGTATTATGTACTAACCTATGATCCACAATAAAGATATTGAATTGAATTGAATTGAATTGAATTTTCCACTGGTTTTTTTACAAATTATACTATGTAAGTGACATCTTTTTAACTGTTTTTTGCTTTGTCATCCCGTTATTATTTTTTGCGCGTGACAGTTTAATAACGTCCACAACTTGCATCTATTTTTATGAAAAAATATTTTTATATGTAAAAAACAGATATACTTTTCGATTGGTCCTATAGAATTTTTATCAAAATTGGTTTACTTTGTAGTTTGGTTTTGAAATCGAAATAACTGGAAAAAGTATGTGATCTGAGTAAACAAAATTGCATATTTTGCTTTCCTGGTGTTAGTTACCACTAAAAAACTAGTTACCTACCACAAAAGGGAAAAATAAAATAAAAACTTCTTACAAAAAATACAACCGACTTCCAAATAAGAAACACTACGAAGTATAATCGAACCTTAATTTCGGAAGTCAGTGTGAAAAAAACGAAGAAACAACCAAAAACCCAGCTTCCGAAATTAAGGTTATTTTATACTTTGTAGTGTTTTTTATTTGTCGTCAACAAAACACAGCATACAGCGCATTTTTGTAAGCATATTCCTCCCATCATTCCTTTCCCGCACCCCCTTGTAAACAATCTGCGTAACATTTCGTTATACAACAAAGCATTTTCCACCCATCTAGTGAAAACCACGTTAATCCACCCTCAATGGAGCGTCAAAATACGTCATTGATCATCGGGATTGACGACGAAGACCCCAGGTGCGTCATTACGGCGAATAAAGAATAATAATTCGGGGTCTATCCCGTGATGGATGCCGGGGCAACGGACGAGTGACAAATCGCTTTTGGACTTTTTTCTGAAACGTGTAGGTACTAACGTTTTTTGGCGAACAAAATATTTTGGTCGTTCGTTCTGACCACGATTAGGGTAGTTCAGGATTTTACGTTATTGTTGTTTTAATAAATGGGTTGTGTGCGAACTGGTAGCTGTGAATGGTATTGTTAATTTTGCCTGAACATATTTTGTATTGGTCTAATCAGGGCGGCCAAAAAATGGTCTATCACAATATTTATACATATTTTTTTATTAAAACAGAAGGCAATCCAATTCATTCAAACGGTTTCCGTATCTAATAAAGTACCCAAAACTTTATAAATTTTCACATCTAAAAAATTAGGGCTTCTTCTGGGTAATCTCGCTCCATCGTCGGCTTTGTCTCTGTCATCTATAACCTAGACTACAGTCAAGAGCAAACCCATATTAAATAAAAAATACCATCTTCCCTTATTTTCATCATCATCAGCCGGAAGACGTCCACTGCTGGAGGGATAGCCCTACCGAAAGGGGGTGGGGCTTTTTTAATGATCAAAAATGTAAAAGGTCCCTGCGGTATTTTTACTACCTCGTACTGGGTTCACGTGTTAGGTCAATCCCTCGCAAGGAAAAGCCTGGATCCCAGCAGAAGGAAAATTATAGACTGACTTTGAGTATGCTATATTTCAACAATATTTTAAACGTCCACTACATATACGATAATACATACGATAGCACAGTAATAATTAAGTGTGATGATCCCAATACTTACGAAAAGGAAATCAATGAGACGCTAAATAGAATTATTTCATGGTTTGAGAGCAATAACTTAATTATAAACTTAGAAAAGACAAAAATCATGCATTTCTACCAAAGAATTCCCAGTACAATACTTGACATTTGCTATTCAGGGACAAAAATAGAATCAACGACGACTACTAAATTTCTTGGAATTGATATAGACAATAATTTGACTTGGAGACCCCAGACAGACGAAATATGTAAAGAACTCAATAAATTTGCCTATGCGCTCTATAAATTATCAAAAATAGTGAGCCTGGAGTCCGTGCTAACAGCTTATCACGGCTATGTTGCATCAACTCTCAGATATGGCATAATTTTCTGGGGCAATTCAGTAGATAGGGAAGTTGTATTTAAAGCCCACAAGAGATGCGTCAGAGCGATGTGTGGCCTAAAAAGCACAGACAGTTGTCAGCCGTTCTTTATACGTCTAAAAATTCTTACCTTGCCATCACTATACATATACGAAACAAATGTATTTGTTAAATCAAACATCTCACAATATAAAATAGCCACTAAAAGTTATTACAGGAAGTTAAGAGATAAAAACAAATCAGAGCTCGAAGTGACTTATGGTTAAACTGCACTTATGAATAAAAGTACCTTCTGCATGGCTAAAAAAATATATAACAAACTACCTGAGAATATAAAAACGTTGAATCTGGACAATTTCAAAACAGCATTATTAAAAATTTTGGTAAATAAATGCTATTACTCACTAAAGGAATATTTGGACGATAATTCTATAATTACTGCTTTCGAAAACTGTACACCAACTTAGACGATTTTGAATCTTATTTGACATCATCATTAGTATGATAATTTTATGACATGTATCCATTTGACATTTTATTGAAATTGATTATGACTTTTTTATCTTTTCTATTTAACATAAGTACATGTGCCTATTAATATTGACTGGTAGACATGTTAGAATCCTACATCACTTTAGACAATTTTCTTTTTTTTGTTGACATTAGCAATATACAATTATGACATGTAACACAGTCTCTTGGATTTTTTTTTTTTAAATTGATCTTAATTATAATTCATATTGATAATTTATGCATGTACTATTATAGTTACTGGTTACTATTTGAATTGAGGAATATTTGTACGCCTCAGGGCAAAACATAGAGGATCTGTATAACTGTACCATCTCGCAACTATTGTAATTTGACCTATGTTTACAAATAAAGCATTCTGATTCTGATTCTGATACACGGTGAGACAGAAATAAAGAAAATCCTTAAAAGGGGTAATTGTACTCAGCATTATGAATAACTTTCACTATGGGTAAAAACAAAAGCACGAAAAAAAATCTGCTGTTCAGTACATCTTGTCGAGTATTGAAAACATAAATACATAATATATAGATGCACGTGTAAGCGGGCACACCATTTATGCCCGGAGGCATAATTATAATAATATCTAATATAATATCTTGGGACAACTCACACACGGTCATCCGATCCCAAACTAGGCAGAGCCTGTGCTATGGCAACCAGACAACTGATAAACATACTTATATATTTCTAAATACATACATATAATAGACAAATTACAGCCAGACACAGAACAAATGATCATGCTCATCACACAAAGATTTGTCCTGGGTGGGAATCGAACCCACGACCTCCGGTTTAGCAATCAGGGTCACTAACCACTAGACCAACAGGCCAGTGAAGTAGTTTGGTTTACTTGTTAATGCTTGAGTTTGTCTATTTCTGATGGCGTAATGGAGTGTGCTATAGTAGGCGTCAGATAAATGTGGAATAAAGTATATTGACCTTTCCCTAATAACTGTTCATAGGTACCTGAACAATTAAATATGAATCGTTTTTCATTATTAGACAATGTTAAGGATCACGAGAGATGATGATTCGGGACAGTATTGTGTCATTAATTCCGTTTTTCAAATTAACAATGTCAATAAATGTAGGTGGGTCAATGACCGATATTCCACGATTATCTGGCGCCTACTATAGCTACCAAGTGTCAATTAATTTCATTTAATTTGATTTACAGTTTGAATATTTTATTTTTCTGTGTCATGTATTGTAAAATACTTTGCATACTACTGTATAAATTCAAGTTTTTAAAACTTAAAAGACAGGTGTTGCTGGGGAGTTTGTTGTGCCACTTCTTCTTTCCAGCTATAACACTAGGAAGTGGTGACGGGCGGGCGTTTTGGGGGACTGTCTTTATGTAGAACTTTGACGTTCAAAAAGTGACACTCAGCCTAATTTGAATTAATGACTTTGGATTTTGATTTTGAGTTGTTTTTTATTTCGCAATTTCAGGGTTAGTCAAATAGTAGAAACCGTTAACAATGATGTAGTAGAATGACCCCTTTTCAGGTATTTCGTTATTGCTGTTATATCCTGTCGACTGACATGTCTCCAAGAATCGAGGGCTAATTTGTGATCATCAAACTAGGTATAGTAGGCGCCAGATAAATGTGGAATAAAGTACATTGACCTTTCCCTAATAACTGTTCATAGGTACCTGAACAATTAAATATGAATCGTTTTTCATTATTAGACAATGTTAAGGATCACGAGAGATGATGATTCGGGACAGCTTTGTGTCATTAATTCCGTTTTTCAAGTTAAAAATGTCAATAATTGTAGGTGGGTCAATGACCGTTATTCCACGATTATCTGGCGCCTACTATAGTTCTTGTTTCTGATAACACACGGACACCGTACAAAACATTATCTACGTGTCAATCTAGCATATTAGTTACTGAACATAACACATACAGGATGACTGATATTTGAGTGGGTTCCTTGAAATGGGTTGTACAGACGCCAGCACCTCAAACTACAAACTACAACAAGCTGTCAAATTTCTTTAATAGATTTTCAACTTTATCGCTAAAGCATTAGGTTCAAGGTTAAGTGGGAAGTTTCGGGTACTAGAGGAAACGATTTAGACCCCAAAAGTTTCAAGCCACTAAAAGTCTAAATCGTTTATCAACCGGAGTTCATAACTCGAAAATTACCCATCTGGGGCACCAAGTATTCTGAAATGCATTGTGCTAGAGCTACCTCTAACGCAACGCATTTCAATGAACGCACTCAATCATCTGTCACCCTGTATAGGTGTCGCCAGCCAGAGACAATTTCTGTTTGACAGTAGTAGACAGTGAATTTCGAACGGTACCACAGAAAAGTTTGGATACCGATCTTATTTAAAATTTAAGTAAGATCGATTTTTGGTAGAGATTATGGCGATAGACTTTTCAAATTCGTTTAAATTCAATTTCCTACCTACTTTTTGATCACATCAATATTTAGTATATTTCCCTTAAATTTTGCACCCTGCGTAATCTATTTCCTTTTTTCCAATGATCCAACATGTCGCCATCCGCTTTTTACAATAATGTTTGTGGTGCAGCAAAATTTAACTTTTTGAACGGCAGAGCATAAACGCATCTGCGTCACATATTTTTGACGTTTGGCGTTCAGATCACGCGCATGCCTCTCATGTATACGTAAAGAGTTAAACACCCACTGTGCATTACACTGCACAGTGGGTGTTCAAATTAATTCGTAATTCTTGCAACGAATAATTTGTGAATATCAAACTGGATACTGTTTCTGATACAAAAGGCCACATCACATTATTTATGTGTGACAGCATTATTGTTGTAACGTACGAGTAACATAACACATACGTAGGTGTTGCCAGCTAGAAACAATTTCGGTATGAAACTATAAAGATAGTTTTGAGTAGAGATGCCACGAATTATTCGGATAGACTCTCGGCCGAAGCGCTGTATTTTCGGCAGTCGAACATTCTGCGACACTTAGTACATTTCGCGGGACAGCAGACCCTTAGAAGTGGTTGTCAACAAACACAAAACAGGATCCCAAGCTTTTTTTTCTCAGATTCAAGCAGAATTTGCAAAGATTCAATTTTATTATCTCCCAGTAGCACTGCATATAGATAAGGAGGCATTTTTTTTGGAAGCATGTAGGTATAGTCTATGAGGAAGAGCGCAATCATTTGCTATTAATGCTGAAAAAAAATTAATTCGTCATAGCTTACTCTGAAACAATTTAAGTATTAAATATGCAGACATTTTATAAAAAAAAAATATTTCTTTTCATGATTTGGTATTGGTATTAGGCTGAATGGTTTGCAATATTCAGCTGAATACCGAATGATAAAAAGTAGCCAAATAGGCCGAATACCGAATAGTTTCCGAATATTCGTGGCATCTCTATTCTTGAGTGGTATAACAAAAAAAAACAGGTTTAACTTTTTTACATTTCAGTTAGTTCTATTTACGGTGGAGTCTACAGCGACTTATCAAAAACAATTGAAAATCGTAATGCATTTTTTAAAAGTAAAAATTGGTTGTGTGAGATATGGGGTGTAAGGTCCTGCAATTTCATTAAAAGGGGAGGCTACTCCGAGCAGACGGTTGTTGGGTCGGGTGGGCAACTGCTCAATTGTTGCTTTTGGGCCTTTATGTTCAAATCGCGTGGAGAAAGACAGCGTGCTGCAGGATATGTGTATGTGTGTGTGATGTTAGGTGTTTGCGTAGTTCGTTTGTGGCTGATGTGGTGGTCAATTTTATGGTTTTTAATCTCCACAGCCCTTATATTAATGGTACAAGCCCGCCACACATTCCCAACCACTGTAACTCCTGAAAGCCAGAATCAACAGTAGAGACCACCAAAAACGCCGAGTCAGTGAAGCTCGACGCGTCCCGGAAACACTATTTAACTGCCTTGAATCCCGCAATACAATTGATAAAAAAAACAAAGCGAAGAAGTAGGAAAAAAATTAGCTTTCACTTCTCTCCATTCAAGCAGGAGACAGAATTAAGCTAGGCCAATAGCCAACTGGGTTACAGTTATATGTCCCTTGGTGCCTATTGACCTAGCTCAATTCTGTTTTCTGCTTGAATGGAGGGAAGTGGAAATTATATTTTTGCCCAATTGCCAAGCCCTGTTCCAAGAATTGAGAATTAATTTGTGATATTCTCAATTATCTATATAATAAAATGAATCGCTAAATGTGTTGCTAAGCGCAAAACTCGACAACGACTGGACCAATTTCGCTAATTCTACTTTTGTTGTGTTTGTTATTGTCAGGAGAAGGTTCTTATGAAAGATAATTTTGAAATAACATTAATATCCGGGCGAAACCGGAGCGGTCCACTAGTAATATAATAATAATCATAAACTAGACAGTCTCTGTATCTGTTATCAAAGGCCGCAACACATTATTATGTGTCATTCCATAATAATTGTGTTTACGTAACATAACACAAACATAGGTGACACAGCCAGACACAATTCAGTAAGATAGAGTAGTCGGAGAGTTTAAATGAGATGTTGAAAACAAAAAACGGGATTATTATTTTAAGTTTTTCTCATTGATTGTCGCTGAGATGTCATTGCGACTTGCGACTTATATGAAAGCTTTTTAATAGGGTATTCTACTACTTTTGAAGTAAGTCCTTTACAAAAACTGTACAAAAAGCCCCAAAAAAAATCGGGTAAATAAACACGCTTTCTTGTAAAATTGCATTAAAATTTTAATCTTTTTGAATGCCGCCAAAAACGCTGACTGCCATTTTGGTGACGTCATACTGGTATGTAAACAAAATAGTATTGTACGACCAGCATTCATTCAACATTAATCCAAAGACTAATGATAGCTGTTTAGACTGAACTGACAGATGACAACTAATAATTTTTGCTTTTAAGAAGTCACACCATGGCAGCTGATGTTTTAGATCACGTGATAAAATTAAAGATTGAAAATATCGACTTTTAGTTTTAATATGATAAAACAATAATGTGCTTTTATGATTTCTATATAAATTTTATGTCTTATCAAATTTTATAATTTATTTTTAAATTCCAGTTGTTGTTCTAAAATTAGTCATCCATCAGTACCGTTGTTCTAAAATTTGTCAATTTTCTCGATTACCAAATTCAAATATAGAAGAAGGTACAACATTTTGATATATACAGCATCCTATTAAGGTACAACATTTTGATGTATACAGCATCCTATTTACATAACACATAAGTGTCGCCAGCCAGTGACAATTTCAACTAGATATTAGACAGTCACCCGACAGCACTGTCAAGCCATTTCATCGTCGGACAGTTCTGTTTAATTAAAGCAGGCCATAAACAAAGCTGTTGGTGCTAAAATCTAATGAGAGTAGAGTTATTCTACTATATTATATATTCTATATACTTATTGTACTCGAAAGTCGGTTCAGACACTCTCAACATGTTCTCTATTTTGATTGATAAAAATTTCTTCATCATCTTTACCATTCAACTAGTTACAGCCAGTATGTTATATATAAATTCTAGGTTTTCAGGCAATTAACATACACGACTTTGCACTTCAAGCTAAAACAAGGAACTCACTTATACAAAAACGGTTTCTAATTTTTCTTTTTCTATAATTCTGGTTTCTGTATTTCGAATCAAGAATGTGTTAAAACCTACTTTAGTGTTCACGGGTTTTCAAGCCAAGTAGAGTTGGACTCAACTTTAACTGGTGCTCAACTTAAAACCCTAATTTAGAGATCAGGGGTAAGACACTGCTCACACTAACAAAGGATGGAAAAGCCGGGCTAGTCTGTAAAAAGTTAGTGTCGTTATGATTAGGATTGGATAGCACACTTCTAGTGCACTTACCTTAATTTTCAGGGTGAGTTATTACTGAATAGCGCTACTGATAAGCCATCCTACTCCAATAAACTCATTTATGTACACATACAGCAGTAAAATTTACGATACAGCTATTCGGCTATCTCATAAATTCAGCCCCTTCCAGACCCGGTGTCCATAATAATAATCCTGCTTCACACAACGCAGTCCATTCTCTCCGTTCTGTAACCAATCCTTACGATCAACAACGTCATTGCGGTGCCCTGATCAAAGTAGAGCTGCAGACTATAAGTCCTTTTCGAAATGCAGCTTAACGAATAATCCTCGCTGTGTTGGCTTTTTTATTAAATCGGAGAGGATTATAAACCTCTTTTGTGTATGGAATGGGACATTTGTCGTCAGCTTGAAGTCTTAAATACATTTATATAATCCAGTTATGCATTTTTAATAAGAATTTTGACGCATAAACGAGACATTTTATTAACTTAAAGTTTTGTTTATCGTTTTGAATGTAGCTACTTATTCGATGTTATAAATTAGACAGAGATTTAAAAAAAAAACACATTTATAGCACTAATTCAAAGGCACACAATATGTTTACTGGACAAACAAAACAAAATGGACTAGATTTTCACTAAAATGCATTTTGTTCACTCAATAAAAGATTGAAATGATCATAAAATTATACAAAATTCTTGTAATTGATTTGAGAAAGAAGCCGAATTAAAAAGAGGTTAGTTTTTAATTCGGCTTCTTACTTAAAAGAAACTGATTTATAGCAACAAACAGGAAAAGATCGTTGATGCACGTTCAGATGGTTTTAAATGAACTTTGCGAACATAATTTTGCCAGATCAATCCAATTTTTATGACTTTTCTAAATCCCTATTCAACAAAAAAACAGCAACTCCTATCCACAATTTTCCACTAAACAGAAAACCTCTCAATATTGTTCAATACAGCAAAATAAAAACACAAAAAAATCGCGCATTTTCTAAAAGAATAACCCAAGTAAAGCTGCAAGTACCTAAAGTATGTACGGGGAAAAATTCTAACAGTTTCAAGGAGAGTGATTTACGATGTCATAAATAATAAGTATCTAATAAGAGAGGAAGGAACTTTCCATTTTAATCGATTTATGAACGGCGCCCGCTGAGATTGTAAGAAAGCAGTGCACATGGGAACTTTGCCTTATTTTCTGCTTCATGTTGTGTTTAATTTTTATGTTTAAAGGGGGAAAAAAAAGAAAAAGTCTGCTTGGAAGAAAACAAACAGGACATTCAGTTAAATGTACGAATAAGATTATATTTTTGATATCTCATGTTCATTTGACCAGTACAGAAAGTATGGACTTTTAAAGATACTTTGACCTCTAAGTTTGTTTCGGTGTTTCTTCTCAGGGTAGTCAGCTAGGAAACACCGGCCTCATCTAGCTTAAAATGTCCAAAAAAGATTGAAGTGTGAAAGTGCTATGTTTAACCTACTTGCAAAATAAATATAATTTATCTTAAAAAATGTATGACACGCAATCACATTTAGAACTATATTTTAAAGTTTTTTGTTAAAGGTTTAAACAAAGAATTCAGAAAAAACAACGGATTTAAAAAAAAATGGGTTAGGGGACAAAACCAGCGATTTTTCACAACTAATTTCCCGCAAGTATATCTGCAATATTACTAAATTGTAGTTTTATAAAGACCTCTATGGAAAGGCAGGATGCGTAAATGTCGGATTTGTGACGCGTCTTTTTACGTTCTGAATAAAATTATGAATTAAAACGCTTTAAAAGTTAACAGCCTGCCCCCCCCCCCTTTACGATAACCGACGTATCATCGCCATCATGAATCCATTGTGACAAAGGGTAAGTGCTACTGATCTTGTATAGCTAGAGATGGTCTTTATCACAAAGGAGTGATGATGGCATGTCTCCGTCATAACAGGGAGCCTGAGCTACGTATGTATAGTTCTTTTACCTAAATACTTAAACGCAAACACAAGTTTTATCTGTACCTACTAAAACACAAACGGTCAGTGAAATGCTACAAGAATGTATGCCTAATTTGCTAAGCAGTCTGGATTTAAACCGGATAGGATGAAACACGCCTGAATAAAATTAAGCCGAGTACCTACTGAGGGTGACCAAATAGTGGCATTTCAGTGGAATTTTTTATAAGTAAAATAATTAGACAAGAGGTCTGGTGGTACGTTACTTGATGATGTCCTTGAGAATTAATGGTCAGGTATGGATGCCTTAACGGTGTGCATGTGTGTCGAGTATTGTATGTGAGAAGCAAAAAGAGTATAATAACGGTCGAATCGAGTGGTATTCTGTAGTTTTTTGCGTATGCGGAACTGGCATGAGTTTATGGATGTTGAAGGAATATAAGACACAGATTAAGCGATGGAACTGTGGTATTAAATAACTGCTATTGAACCGATCAATTGGATCTTTTTGCAAAACATTGAGCTACTGTTTTTCAGTAAAAAGTATTAAATGAACTAATAATATAATAATAATATCTTGGGACAACTCACACACGGTCATCCGATCCCAAACTAGGCAGAGCCTGTGCTATGGCAACCAGACAACTGATAAACATACTTATATATTTCTAAATACATACATATTATAGACAAATTACACCCAGACACAGAACAAATGATCATACTCATCACACAAAGACTTGTCCTGAGTGGGAATCGAACCCATGACCTCCGGTTTAGCAGTCAGGGTCACTAACCACTCGACCAACAGGCCAGTCAATTCTAAAAAACCTTTTTTTAACGTACTGAGACAGGTGCGAAATTAACGAAAAAGTGGCCCAAATAATAAATATAAGACTATGCATTTGGTACGTAACTATACACACTTAAAAACTCTTAACATGATTTAATGTTTAATTAAATCATATTAACTGTTTGTTAAACAAAAAACACTTCAAAAAGAAAAGTCCTAAATAATTTCCTCGTACTGGCCAGCCTACCGCTACCGAGTCGGAACAAACAGACAAAAAAAGCAACAATAAACCGGGTGCCGGCACTGAATTGGTAAGAGTTTGCTTTGCACGGGAATCGAACCCGGTACACGTACCGCTCCCGAATACAAATTGCCTTTATTTGGCTTCGTAATTGTGATTTTAAAAAGTTTCAGTTGTGAAATAATGGTTTTTGTTCTTTTATGAAATTAAGTTTGTAATTAAGTACCTAGTACGTTTTTATTTTGATTGGCTTTGGATAGGTATTTTATAACAAGCTTATTCATACACATTGTAATCGTAATTATATGGTTAGAATAACTACATTAATAACTAGAATTAGAATACCTAATCAAGTCTAAGTTTAAATATAATGCTAATAGCTGATATAACGCAAATTCTTATTTTAAATAATAAAACTAAATTAAGAATAAAATTTGTTTATCAGTAGGAAGTCCCTGTCCACATCTAATATGTGGTTGGTTTTTAGGATTCAATACCCAAAAGGTAACCAATGGAACCCTAATACTAAGCCTCCGCTATCTGTTCGTCTGTCTGTCAGCGGGCTGTATCTCAAGAACCGTAATGGGTAGACTGTTGAAATTTCACAGATTGTGTATTTTAAATGAAAGAAAGAAAAATGTTTTTTTGGGACTTGCACAAGACAAACAAAACAGTAAAATAAATTAACAACTAAACAGTAATAATTAATTAAAATATAGACTAACAAAAATGCATAATTAGATTTATATAATTATCTGTGCAAGGCCAATATGGTCCCTATCTATTTCTATTACCGCTATAACAACAAATAATAACACTTAAATTAAATTAAACCCCATACAAGAAACTACTATCGAATCTCTCCTTCCTGTGAGAATCCGTCTCGCACGTGGCTGGATTTTTTTTTTCAAATAATGCTCATTTTCTTTTTATATTGTTAGGGCCATATACAGACCTTCTGATTGAACCTCTTTGGAAAGTTTAGATGCGTGCTTCATCTACAAAATATATTATGGATGAAGTAATCTTAATATATTTGAAAGTATTCCGTTACTGTGTGACTGACAAACAACGCATAGCCGAAACGATTGGTCATAGGAAGCTGAGATTTGGTTTGTAGCTTCCCAACACTCCGTAAGGGAGGACTAAGAGAGAATTTCACGAAATTCCAACGGGAACGGGAAAAAACGGAATATGCGCGTACGAAGTCGCGGGCAAAAGCTAGTAATAGTAATTTTAACTTTATGAGGATCACAGCAGATGGCTTTCTTTCTTACAACAGCATACTCTGGGTGCATCGTCCTCACATAATATTAAATTAATTTTTGTATACCAAATTTTGTAAAATCATTATTTGAAAAGAGTAACTATGGAGTTTCTTGTCCGTTCTTCTCCATAAGAATCTACCTTTCCGAATGGACAGTAGAGTCACTTTATTAATGTAACATTATTATTTTACTGAACTGTAAACGATGACGATCAAAAGTGCCGTTGAATGGCCTAATTAAAATAAACGTTTTGACTTTGACTTTGACTCTTAGTATCGTCTTTCATGAGAAATAGACGTGTGTTTTTATATACATTATTTGGTGGCTTAAAGTTATTTCAATTAATTATTTGAAGTAAAAACAAGTTTCAACTAACAACTACACGGGCACAGACTAATTACGGCAAAAAGACAATATTGACGGAAGGAGCACAACTATTTAATAATCTACCGGAGGATATAAAGAGATTTGACAGTATAAACATATTCAAAACAAAGCTGAAAAGATATGTATGTACCATATAACGTCGACTACACCCTAGACGCAATCATTAGTAATATATAGATGTAAGTACTATGTATCTCTTTTTAAGGGAACTGTTATTTAAGTTCTTATGAGAATAAAGTTCTTTAAACCTATTTAATTACTGTTTTAATTATTCGAACGTACCTACTTAATAAGCAACTTCGATAATATTATTTGTGTATTCTTTCCGAAACAAAATTATATTTTAAATGTTATTTTTATTTGTTGTAAACCTACCACAGAGGTTGTCTTTTTAACCCAAAGGTTGACTGGTAGAGAATGCCTTGATGCATTAAGTCCGCCCATGTACAAGTATACATTAAGTTTAAATAAATAAATAATAAACTTACCGTGAATCTGCCCAGCCTTTCCCAGCTATACTGGATTCGGCTTCTAGTCTAACCTGATGCAGCTGAATCCTGCATATTTATTTATTTACCTTTTGCCCGCGACTTCGTCCGCGTGGAATAGTTACATTGAGTAGCCATCTTATTTTTAAGATCCGTACATTTTTTTTTAAACGCTTGAATAAGTATGTTTATTTATATTTTATCAATTGCCTAACAAATTATCGTGGTTTTATCTTCAATAATGACGGACTCCCATGCAAAACTTCTAACCTCCTTTTCACCCCCTTAAAGGATGATTTCTGAAATAAAAAATATATTATGCCCTTACCCGGTACTCAAACTATCTCTATACCAAATTTTATCTAAATAGGTTCAGCGGTTTAAGCGTGAAGAGGTAACATATAGACAGACGGACACACTTTCGCATTTATAATATTATAGTATGAATTTTATAACAGGTAGCTTAACAGCTACTGACCAAGGCTTGCACTGACTGGACATTTCCACTCAAATATGTGTGGTTCTTTAGTCAAAAGATCATTTCAGACACTGATCTCCATGGTCCTCACATAACGTATTGTAAATGTGAGGAGTGCATTTCATTTCAAGTTAGTCTAGCAGTTTGAGTTCTTTATGCGGCCTATCTAAATGTCCTTACTTTGGTATTATTTGTCAAGTCGTTAAGCTCCTTAAAGTTTTAAGTTTCAACTACACGATAAGTGACAAATGCTTGCACTGTCTGGACAGGTTCACTCAAATCTGTGTGGTACTTTCCTCAAAAGATCACTTCAGACATTAACCTACATGGTTCTAATACGTTTGACCAGTACGATTGTATGTACTTTAAAAGAGACTTTGACCTCTGAGTTTGTTTCGGTGTTTCTTCTCAGAGTAGTCAGCTAGGAAAAACCAACCTCATCTAGTTTAATTTTACTCAAAATTATTGACGTGTAAAATTGTTATGTTTAACCTACTTACAAAATAAATATCATTTATTATTAGCTGACAGTAAATAAACATGAAATTCTTATCCTAAACAAAAAAACTTAAAAACAACACATACGACACAATACAACAACACAACACAACTTAATATATGACCTTCACAATCCAGCAACTGGGTTAAACAATAAGTAGGTAGTAGACTATTTTCAGATATTCTGGCTTTTGAGTATCCAAATTGACTTTGCTTAATGTGTCCTCGGGTACCAAGGAGTATCAGTAAACAATAGATGGACGCCCATCCGCGGGCTGACCTCAGCAATATTGCTTAGTTATAATTGGCTTTTATTACTTAGCCACGAGCTCCTATATAGAGAATATATCAGCTGTTTAAAGGAATTTCAATCTGTAGGCAATAACAATATTCAAATAAGCACATGAAGCTACTTACATAAATTCAACTTGCACTCCAAAGCAACTTAAATAATACCTATAAATAAAATTTAGATTAAAACTTTGTTTATCAAATAAAATACCAAATAAAATTGGAATAAATTATTTATTTCAAAAGAAGTTATTTCGCTGAAATTGTTTTGCTAAAACAAACTGTACCTATATACCAAGGGAGATTGGAAAATAAAAAAAATATAAGAGCGAACCCTTTGAAGTAAAACCCAATTTAAAAGAACTAAAGTCTGGTGGAGTTCGTCAAATTTTTTATATGACCCCAAGTTTATTAAAGGGTTGAAACGAGGTTATCATCAAAAAGATGTGAAAATTGAATTTTGTACTCATCTGACAGTTTATTTTTGCAATTTTTGTAAACCAACTACTTCCTTTAATCATTTCTTTGCTGATAAATGAAGGATAAAAATGTAATGAAGATTTAATGAAAGCAATAAGTACCTGCTGTCTCATCCCCCACTAGCTTTTGCCCGCGACTTGGTACGCGCATGTCCCGTTTTTTCCCGTACCCGTATTAGCCTATAGCATTTCTCATGAATGTGGCTATACTAAACAAAAATAACTTCTCAAATCCGACTGGTAGTTCTAGACATTACAACAGGAGAAGACGCCCCGGGCGTCGGGAGTCGCAGGGCGATCCCCGGCCACCGTAGGCGCGGGCCTGCGGACGGCGAGCATTGGGTGGCTCGCTGTCCGATCACCACCAGGCCCGGGTCGATGGCGCGTTGTGTTTCACGCGCGCCTCAAAGAGATGTCAGCATAAAAGAAGGGGCCCGCTAGGGCCAGAGCCTGCCAGGGTTGCGGAATTTGTTCGAAAGAGTCATCGCGGCCCTGGAACGCAAAGGGCTTTAGAAGGAACACGGATGGTTTTTAGTCAGTAAGAGTCTGACACGCCCTTACGCTCTACCCAGAGCGGAAGAAGTCATTTGATGATTTCCCATCCTTCAAAAAAAAAAAAAAAAGTTCTAGACATTAGCGAGTTCAAACAAACAAATTCTTCAGCTACATTTGAAAAGATAATTTTCGAGAATACTCATTACACGAAAATTACTTAATATTCAACTAAATTTTGAATGTAGGTACCACGTCTTTGTTTCTGATAGTTACAAGCTTGGAGTCTTTAACTAAGGAGTGAACAAGTTACTTCTAGGCAAGCGTGCTCCATCTATGACAACATCATTGAAATCCACCAGGTGAGATTATGGTGAAACGCAACCATATAAATACAAAAAAAAAATATACGGCCGAATTGAGAACCTCCTCCTTATTTTGAAGTCGGTTAAAAAGGCAGTCCAGTCCAGTTTTTCAACCCCATCGTAAATCGATTAAAACCTAGACACCAACTGCAACTTTAAAGGGCTAGCTATAAATAATGTGTTATCATATTATCCTGGAGAGAATATTAAATGTCAATGTAAACATCTATATTTTAGAACCCCTTGAAATCGAAACATAAAGCAGACAAATATACAACTGCCAACTCGCAGACGCCCCGTTAGACAATTTCAAAGTTATGAGGCATCAACCCACGATATTAATGTTTATACTGCAAGGTATATACTATTTCGGATTCAGTGGGAGGACACGCCCGGGGAACACGGTGGAGGTCTGCCCTGCTTGGGCCGAAAGAGTCACCGCGGCCCTGGAACGCAAAAGGCTTTAGAAGGAACACGGATAGGTTTTAGTCAGTAAGAGTCTGACATACTCTTCCGCTTCACCCAGAGCTGAAGAAAACATTTGATGATTACCCATCCCAAAAAAAGAAAAAGAAAGGTATGTACTATGATAATTACTCGGCTAATCGATTCAATGTTTAGTACGACTAATAGCTTGTTTTAACCAATCAAATAACACAAATATTCATTCCTAAAGCGATAAACAAATAACAGATTTTAATCACGTAATTAAAACATGGTGTAATTAGCTTTGATAGCGATAATTAAATCGTTTCATTGAACATTGCTAAAACATTACCGCATACACTAGTATGCTATTAGTTGCAAATTTTGAACAATAAGGCATTTTACTAGGAGTTCGTGGCTAAATAATAATAGTCGTACTGATCGATCTTCAAGGTTAAGCAACGCTAGCCGAGGTCGGTCTGTGGATGGATGACCATCTTATCAAACCGAAACTCCTTCGTACCTCGGAAAGCACGTTAAGCCGTTGGTCCCGGCTGTCATCTGTAGATCTTTGCGTTACATATTGTCAGAAACCAGAAAATCAGACTCCAGTCTTGCCAAGAAGTACCTACCGTTTTACCTAGTCATGGTTTGTGGAGGTCTAGTAGGCAGCCGCTCCACGTGAAATATTGATATTCAGCTGAATCCGGTTTAACTGGAAGCCGACCCTAATATAGTTGGTAAAAAGCTAGGCAGATGATGACTGTATACACGTATAACTTTACAATTTGATTTTCTTTTGTTTTTTGTTAAGTTTTACAACATGTACGATCGGAGCTAATACAAACTGTGATACGGATACTTTCGTTTCATAGATAACATTTTCCGACTAGTGCCAATTTGGTAAACGCATTTAGTGCCGGTCTCAATCCTGAATTGAGTATTTGGAGTTAAGAACGTGGTCAATTTTACTTTAATAATATCTTGTTTAATATTTTGGGACAACTCACACACGGTCATCCGATCCCAAACTAGGCAGAGCCTGTGCTATGGCAACCAGATAACTGGTAAAAATACTTACATATTTCTAAATACATACATATTATAGACGGCAAATGATAAGGTTCTGGCAGCTGTTTAAGAAGAGAGAAAATACTTAAGTAAATATGCTCAAAACCACTGCTTAACGTAAAACAAAGCAACTCATAAACATTTACATTATTACCACAGATTATAACCCACATTGTGCAACTCCACACAAAAATTCCGCTTAATATTTTTATTTATAGCCCGGCAAAAGAAACAAACAATTCCAAAACTCTCACTAACAATTTTTATATACGAAACACTCTAAAAACTCAGGAACTACGCGTTTGCATACAACAGCGGTAAATTCTCATATAACCTAGTTTGCATATCCGACTTGTGCCGGCTTAATCTGGTAAAAACTGGTATTTACCGGACAACGGCTTGTTACGCCATGTTGTTGTTTCGTGCAGGTTAATGTACCTTTCGTTTGTGTTTCAGCTTAGCGCTGCCGTGTGTTTTTGTAAGTTAAAAGTTTGAATTGTGGAGTAAGTGGATTTATGATGGAGAGGTCTATACGTGTACGAATGAAGAAATGTAGATATAAAAAGTTTTTATTTTGAAGTGAAAACTTCTTTAGGCGCGTTGAGCACGTCACCAAACGCTTTCCGTGAGCTGTATGTATACTGTGTATATATGTGTAGGTACTTTGTGGGTGAACAAAAATAATGGAACTCGCGTCATCATCACCGAATGCTTTCCAAGAGCTATATGTATACTGTTTATATATGTGTACTTTGTGGGTGAACAAAAATAATGGAACTCGCGACATACACACGGAACGCTTTCCAAATTCAGAAATAATAGTAGCTTGACGATACAATTCACAAGTTACTTAGTTTTCACTTCTATCGGCAGTCCCCAAAGACTGGCCCTCATGTTTTTTTATACGAGAAAACATTTCGATATACGTGGATTGTGGTCTATGCTATAGTATGATACCGTCTTTAGTATATAATTATTAAATCCGGCAAACAAAACCAACTGCGGGTACCTAAGGTAAATAATAATTATGGTTAGCGTCAATTGTTGTCTATCGAATGAACCCTCTTTTTACATAACTTGGGCAGTTAGACCGCTACGTTAACTGCGGCGTCTGTAGTGTTCTTTTGTGATCCCCAAGTCCAAGGGTACTCTAGTTCTGCACTTTAGATGTATCAGCAAATATGGCGGAGTCAATCAAGAAAAAAAAAAAGAAATAATACAATTTATTTAGCACATACATGAAACACGAACGGTACATAAAAATTACAAAAAAAAAATATTGGTAATATGCCAACAAGTAAGTGTGTCTCACGGTTCCACTAAAAAGGTCTATTTCAGCGATATGTCAGACAGACTGATGCTGTCTGACGCTGGTTTTCTAATGAACCTTTCAAAGAACGAGTGGCGGTAAGTACTTTACATGGTAACTAGAGGTTCGACAAAGCTTTGTAAAAGTGGGTGTTGTTTTGGTACTGAACGAAAATTAGAAAAGACTAGAATAGAAATATCATTGATTGTACTGTGCACCATAACACATTACAAATAGGAGCTTCAAAATTCGTTGGGTTTGGCAGTACTAACCTACAACCCTTAAAAGGAAAAAGTGAATTAAAAAAGCATTTCATGCAAATTACACATTATGAGTTCCTACCTACACACTTTAGTTTGATAATATCACTACCATCTTTAATTGTGCTATATTAAGTACTTAAAAACATTAATAGAATGTAAAAGTCACAAAATTATCATGTTTATTAATAGTCTTAGAAATAATTATTCCTAACTGACTAGCCATATATAAGCCTTCAAAGGCTTCTGTGGTTTTAAGCATATAAATTTGATACTCTGCGATATATATTTTGAATATAAATAAAAAAATTAAAAAGTAAGCTGTCTTATCGCATACAGCGGCCGCGATCCGCGGGCTTTAATTTTTTTTTTTTAATTTAAATTGGGTTTGCTCTTGACTCTAGTCTAGGTCATAGATGACAGAGCCAAAGTAGATGATAGAGCGAGCTTACCCAGAAGAAGCCTGTTCACTCTAATTTTGAAGAGATTAGTCTTATCGCTAAATCTTTATGCCTCTAGACAGACTTGCTGCTTTAGGCAAACATACCTTCTTGTCACCGGCACAAACCAGCTCTATAAACCCACCGACCAGACGCACTAGAGTGTAACACAGCCAGAACAGGGACGTATTTCACGCCCGCGTTGTCGTTCAAATTGGTTTATTTGGCGGGCGGCAAATTAAACCGAACTAATTAAGTGCACACGAGCCGCGATCTGGCCCTGGGCCGAAACTGTGGTGTTTATAGTTGTAAATTAGGTAATTTTGTTGCTGGTATACAAGTTGGTGTTTGTATATGTAGCCTTTTTTTTTTTTTTTTTTTTTTTAAGGATGGGAAATCATCAAAATGACTTCTTCCGCTCTGGGTGGAGCGGAAGGGCGTGTCAGACTCTTACTGACTAAAACCCATCCGTGTTCCTTCTAAAGCCCTTTGCTTTCCAGGGCCGCGGTGACTCTTTCGAACAAATTCCGCAACTCTGGCAGGCTTGTATATGTAGCCTACAGATTGACTAGAGACGCAATTACAAATTATTTTACTGTCAGCGCTGCGTACAAGTTTTAGCTGTCAAGTATTGCCTGAAATGTCTCGGGCCATAAGTTATATGAGTAAACGCATGGTTTGACTGGAAAGTGTCGCAGTAACTACGAGTCCCAGATAGTCAAAAAACCAATACTTTCGTCATAAAGACGCCTAATATTCATAACTAATTTCCTGAATAACCGTCATATTTCATTTGTACATTTATCGTCTTCAGCAGCGGCCAACGATGAAGGTGGATCAGCCTGTAAAATCTCACTGCAAAACAAAAAACATTAAGCCTGAGTAAAATATGACATTGCTAATGCGTAACCGTTCATTATTGTCAATTTTATGGTGGTAAAATTTGATGTTCTTAAAGTGCAAAACTTGAGTTCTTTTAATCCTAATAAAATGTTTGTTTTAAGAATGATTTTTCAATAAATTTAGCCAGAACATTATACCAGAATTTGGCTGTTAGACATAATATTGTCAACCCGAAACTGTTAAAATTGTCTTGCAGTAAACGTTATCTCACTACTTGAAGAATCGGCCCTTAATGTCCTTGAAGAATTATAGTTTCTGTTAGGTGGACAAAACCCCTCCTCACGTCACTGTTATTTCAGGCCGGAATAAACAAAGCTACCTACTCAAATTGCTGTGTTCCATATCCGTGTCTCGGCTTGTTTGTTGTATGCAGTGCCACACGGTATATTTACACTGACCTGTATACCGGAAATGTTAGTTATCACACACATATGGGACCGTAGCTCTCTGCAGTACACGGGCGTAAATAAAAAAATAAAAATAAAATTCGTTTATTTCAGACTATTGAAATGTCCATATTTTGTTCGTATAGCATTTTCTTAAAACTATGTTAGTAATGAGGAGCTAAATTAATGTAGGTATTAAATTAACATTTAAAACAAACAAATTATTGAAAATAAATTTAAATTAATCGAATACCTATTTCATTGAAAATTGAAATGGAAATGAATAATTTTAAATGAAATAAAATTGAAAAAAAACTAAAATTGAAATAAACTATGAAATTAAAGATACTAACATAATTATGTAGAACTGAAAAGAAATATTATTTATTGAACACCATTACAAAATTAAAAATACAATCGATCTTTTACTGAAAACCTTTAGATGGATTTGTCAGAGAACTAAGGGACTCACCAGAGAATGGGCAACAGCATTCTCTGTGCATTCCAACAGCTACACTGCGATCGCCAACCTGCCTACCAAACGTGGCGATTATTGCAACCTCCCCAATTTTGGGGTGGCCTATGTCCAGCAACATCTTTCGGCTGATATGATTATGATGACGCAAAAATAAATGTATGGGGAAGTTGTTTATTTTTTTGGCGATTTCATGACAGCGACATTAACATGGTTAATCTTAATAGTAGATGCTTATATATTTTTAGTCACACTATTTTGTATGTGACTCTAGTAATAATTTTATGGTTTGGTAAAATATCGATTAATTAAATAATTAACAATAAATATACATAACTAGCTTAAACTACTTACTTAACTATTTATATCTGCTATACCTACAAATGGATATACAAAACCTGTGGGTTGAATATATTGCTAGCAGATTATGCACCAAGTATGTACTTTAACCAATATAAAAAAGTAGATTCTGCCACTAAGAAGAACTTTACCATCAATTATGGGGTAGAAATAAAAAGATTTCAGCAATAAAAACCGGGGAAGGACAGAGGAAGGCTTTTATGGCGTACTTTTATGGGGGAGTGAAGTGTATGGGGGACTATTACCATAATATCGATGGGGGATGTGACCTTGAAGATTATTGAGGGATAATGAGCAGTGGTGGGGATGTTATCGGCATGCCAATTCTTTGGTCGTAAATATGAATGATATTTGATTGATGTTAGGAGGTAGTGGATTCGTATCAAGTTGGTCGACTGTAATAAATACAGATGTTATCAATCAATTCGGCGCAACTAGAATTTTCACGAGTATATAAAAGTCCCATTACATAACATCACGCCTGTAATTCGTGAAGAGTTTGGCAGGGATTTAGGCGTACTATTGTCTATATTACACCCTGTTTAAGTCCCATGTAATTTTATGACTTGTTTCCAATATTGTATTTTAAATTTTATTAAGTAATTCATTCGATTGTTTTTATGTATATTTATTTTAATTGAATTTAATGTGAATGTTATGATCTAAAATGGATTGAAATAAATGAATTTGAATAGGGGCTGTCGTTAAAGGCTCGCGGTTACAATGTCATCAACCGTGCACAATTTTACAATCCAGACTAGAGAAAAAAGATCTTATTATCAATTAATATCAAATTCTCCCGTTACTGAGTGATTGAGTGAGTGACTGACTGAGTGACTTACAGACAATGCACAGCCGAAACTACTGGTCGTAGAAAGCTGAAATTGGCATGTAGGTTCCTTAGGGAGTGTAGGGGAGCACTACGTCAGGATTTTTTGAAACTGTTATGGAAACGGGAAAAAACGGGATATGCGCGTATAAAGTCGCAGGCAAAAGCTAGTATGCTATAAAGTCCGAGACTCAAACCCAGAACCACATGCTCAGCAGTAGCGCTTTTAACTAATTGAACAACAAGGCTTAAAAGTTATTGTTAAAAGCTTGTGTTCCACTGCAGGACAAAGGCCTCTCTTCCCTCGTTCCACTTCTCCCAGACTGCTGCAATACCATATTGTTAAAAATATTTTGTTCTAAAACTGGCTATGGTCAGCGTTCGGCCCGAATTAAACCACAATCCACTCACACATACTCATAATGAGTGCCTAAATATTCTACCAATAAAAATAGAATGCATTAATTTTAGATACAAAAAGCCACAGGATGTGCTCGAAAATAATTGCGATAAAATATTATTGGCGATTAGTAGCTATGACCTGGCTGCCAAGTCTCGTCATGTTTAAGAAGACTGAACTTTCTGTTTTCTTTTCTTTTTAAAAAAAAAACGTTGGCCCGCTCCAGGAATTTCTCCTGTATCGTGGGTGCGTTTACAAACATACTAAGTCATATACACAAACAGCCAGACCCGAAATAACTATCTGTAGGCCATACAAATATTTGTTCGGACCTTGTTTGGAATTTTGATTTTGCACTCGGATTTTTTAAATTGAGTGAGTCTATTGGAATCGCCTCTGAAACCTATATTTTGATACGTCACATGACCATGTCACAAGAAAATATGACTTCGAGGTTTACTTACTGGCAACCGTAATCTTGTTTTTTGTCACACTCATTCAGGGTGCTGAAATGATTCATTTGTAAAAATTAATCAATCCGTGCGGCTGCAGATTGTCCCAAAGAAATATAAAATATAATCTTAAACATATTCTACACTCGAAAATGCACTGTGGTTCTACTAAATAATTTAAATTTAAAAAGCCACACCAAGTGCTCAAAAATTCATACAGTAAAATATTATTGGAGCCATTGATCAATAGCCGGCTGCCAAGTACCAAATGCA
Source organism: Mamestra brassicae (assembly GCA_905163435.1). Classification (NCBI taxonomy): domain Eukaryota; kingdom Metazoa; phylum Arthropoda; class Insecta; order Lepidoptera; family Noctuidae; genus Mamestra; species Mamestra brassicae. Next base: position 16,859,749 of record LR990997.1, on the reverse strand, counting down.
GTGAAAGTTATGTGTCATGTTGAACTAAGCAATTAATTTTTCAAATGGCTCGGAGGGGGCGAAAGGGGCAAAGGGAGTTCGTTCATGCGAGTGGAGGGGCGTTCGTAAATCAACAGCCTGTATATATATGTGTTTATATTGAAACGTAGTGGCTGATTGGTGTTCAATCATTTTTGTGGAGAATGTTTTGATAAAATATTAATCAACTCTACGCAATAAGTATCTATACCTATTGCATAGTGTTTCTCTAGGTACTCTAGGACGTGTGATATATTGTAGCACTTGAGTTCGAAATATTAAAAGCCGATCATTGACTTTTTGGGCCTATGAGCGGCTTCATTTATAATCACTCTTAATTTAAAAAATAGATGTACATGTCTGTCTGTTACTTATTCCCATTCTTAACTGATGGAACTTGTCCATATCTTTAGACAAAAGATAACTACTTTCCCAGAAGCACGTTCGCTCAGGACAATTTCCGACTTTCACTCGGGCGAAGTCGCAATAGGTAGGCGTCATATCTTCACTAGTCAATCGAAATCAATCGCAATTTTTTAAAGTAATTGTAACAAAACATTCTTAATTTCTTCCTAAGAAGAAATATTATGGAAAGGCTATGACCCTTATTGACATACTAAAACGAAACATTTATTTATTTATTTATTAAAACTTTATGCACTAGTAAAAACACTGTACAAAGGCGGACTTAATGCCTTAGGCATTTTCTACCAGTCGACCTTAGGGTGAAACATCTTTAGTGTCGGAACTTGTTAGTCACCTGAAAATAGTTAAAGTCTATATATAACCCAACATGTTGTTCAGGTTCCTATTACTCACCCGTGTATGGAGTAATTAATGAACTATTAATAATTCTCCTGTACATTGTCAGACAACTATGTTAATATTGCTATTCAATTTCAATTGCGAAACTTTGTTGAATTTACCTACGGCTTGCTACGCCGTAGTTAAGCGGTTGCTACGCCGTAGCTAAGCGATTGCTACGTCGTAGCTAAGCGGATGCTACGACGTAGCAAAGCGGATGCTACACCGTAGCTAAACGGTTACTACGCCTTAATATAGTGAATCAAATACATACATCATTTGAAAAGCTTTGTTGGTCTAAAAAGTACTATATTATAATAATAAGCATTTGATCAGATGTTATTTGAGCACGCAGGCAATATATAAGCTAAATGCGGCCTGAAAACACTCTGATACTTGAGAAACCTTTTGTTTTGCTATGACATAGCAAGCGTAGCTACTCAATCGTAGCTATCAATCAAAGCCTCTATGGTTGGCGCCAAATAAATTTGCAATAGCGGTCACTGACCCACCAACAACTGAAGCCATAGAGATCTGTGCTGTGTCTGTGCTCACATAATATAATCAATTGATCAATGTACCTATGTATACAAAATATTGTAAAACTTATATTTGAAAAGAGTAACTATTTTTTTGTCCGTTCCGTTTAGTTTCTTGTCCGTTCTTCTCTATAAGAATCTACTTTTTGCGAATGGACAACTAGAGTCACTTATATTTTAATTTTAAACTGTAAATTTGACGTTCAAAAGTGCCTTTTAATGGTCTAGTTGAAATAAATGAATTGACTTTGACTTTGATCTACGCTTTGGACCGTGCATCGCTAACTGACCGGCCTTGAAAATTTAAAAGTGCCTGTAAATGGTTTAGTTGAAATAATTAATATGAGTTCTTTAAGAGTTCAGTTGAGTTTTAAACATCTATTAACATTATTAATTTAAAAAGACATCTATAGTGATCCTCAAAATTTTCTAGAAATGAAAAACGGATTATAATTTGTTTTCGAGTACCTACGAATATCAGGGAAAGGTCAATGAACCTGCATGCAAATTTATCTCGCGCCTAAATTAGATAAAGTGCCATTTGAGCAGCGAATGCGATTGTCGAAATAAAAAAAAAAACATAAGGGATTGATCAGGTGACACTTCGACACTATTGCCAACATGCATTTTTGACGTTATGACAATCGCCGTCGCGAGAGAATTTCAATTGTCTCGAGTCTCAGGTCATTTTGGCTACGGATAAAATGCTATGTTGAGGTGGAATAGTTATCTTTATATAATACAGAAGGAGTGGCTCGCCTCGGCTTCGCCCGGACGTATATATTTTTTTAAATTTTCTTTCATAAGAACCTTCTCCTGATAATAAGAAACACAACAAAAAAAGAATTTTCGAAATTGGTCCAGCCGTTCTTAAATGATGCCGTGACTAAGGGTAATAGGGATTCACTTTTATAAATATAGATAAGAGAACCTCAATATCATGTGTATTTCTCACAACATCAGGCGCATGTACATGCATAACAGTATAGGCGGTCTATCATAATGAATTCTTACAGATGAACTTACCACTCCACCAATCACTTGCGTAGGTAATGAAGATATTGATATATCAACGTCAAAACCTATAACACCCTTAGCTCAAACCCTACTCAACATATTACCAACCTTACGACATAACAATAAGGTTTAAAATGTGACAAATGTATATCGAATACATCAGAATCTTTTTATTAAGTCCCTCGTTTCTTCTATACATTTTCGTTACAACGTCTTACAAGTTCGACAATACGCAATTAATACCAAGAACAAACTTCCCAGTAACAGAGAAATTGAAAGAAAGATAAATTCGTAAAGTTGTGGGCCGAGAATTGTTCCGTCTCCCCTACAGTTTCTTGAGCCAACAATGCCTTATGACTTTTGATTTATAATTATAAGGTTCTGTTAAGCTAACTCAATTTGCAACAAAATTAATGAAAGAAAGTTTATTGTACTTTCGTAAATTCTATTAGTTAATTAACTTTGGAGTATTTCTAGGTTTTTGCTGATTAAGTTTGGTTCAATGTCATTGAACAGACCTTTGCGCAGTAAAGTGGGATGGTACAATCCAGCAATTACCACTCTTGTTGGATGTTACTTATTAATTTATTTTCTGTGCACTCGAATAACTATAAAAGTGGCAATAGAGTCATCATCATCAAATCAGCCGAAAGACGTCCACTGCTGGACATACGCGTAGGCCTATGGCCAGCAGTGGATGTCTTTGGGAAACCACAATCGCCACGCTTAGCAGGCGGGTTGGCGATCGCAGTATAGCTGTTGCAGTGGTCAGAGAATACTGCTACCCATCCTCTGGTGAGTCCTTTAGTCGCCTCTTACAACACCTACGGGAAGTGGGTGGGTAATGTGGGTTATACCGATGGGATGGTGCTATTCTTTAACGTCCGACACCATACAGAAAATATAATTAATAGTGTATTTGACGACTATCAAAAGTCTACATCAATGAATATTTATTTAAATGATGTTACTAAAATAGTAAAATAAATACAATCGAAAGGAAAAGAGAGATTTTGAAGTGATTTTTTTATCCTTCTAAAGCAAAACGTCGTTTTGGACGGCGCAAACTCACAGTGACGTCACACGCAAGTAGTGCGTCTCTGTTTAATATATTGTTCATTCATGCTACTCTTTGCAAATTGTTTCGGTAAAGTAATCGGAAATCTTCGGTAAGGTGACATAGTTGTCGATTCTGATCTGACTCCAGTCTTGCCAAGGGGTACCGTGTTACCCGGATAATGGGTTGTGGAGATCTAGTAGGTAACCGCTCCACGTAAAATACTGGGATTCAGCTAAATCCGGCTTGACTGGTAGCCAACCCCAATATAGTTGGGAAAAGGCTAGGCAGATAATGATTTAATGTTCCTAATAGGTAAGCAAACATCCCCACATGTAACAGTGATAACATGTGTAGTACTATCTCTTCACTAACAAAACAACATTGATAGATTTTTGTTCCATCATAACTAAGTACTACATTTATTTTCCTACCAGTAGGCATAATCTTCAAGTATTTTCGAAATGCTTTTAGCGAAGTTTGTGAACGCCCCAAGGCTTCAGTATGACTGTGCCAAACATTTTAGGGTTCCATTGACATCCAACAAAGAACCGTTGTTAAGATTTCGTCAGGACCATTGGTTTTGGGCTCATTGCTGATAGGAAGTGTTTTAGAAATTGTAATTTAATTGACGGTGCATGCCACGTTTGGTCCGCGGATGGGTGAGCACCACATTTACTCCGTGCCCCGGATAGCACGTTAAGACATTAGTCCCGGCTGTCATTTGAAGAACTTGGACAGTCGTTACAGAAGCCCGAAATCTGACACCAGACTTAACAAAGAAGATTTTCTATACTTACATACATAATAAAGTTGAAGAATTTGTTTGTTTGTTTTGAACGCGCTAATCTCTGAAACTACCAGTCGGACTTGAAAAAATATTTTTGTATATGAAAGCCACATTCATGTTTATTTTCCAGACTTATAATAAAAATAAATCTTTATCCATACAACGTCCATATTCACATTTAAAAAGAATAAACTTATTTAAATAATAATAATGATAAAAAATATAATTCAATACATAAAAAATGACAATAAGTTAAAATAATTAATATACTCATGCACACATAAAAAAAAAATAAGATTAAGGTGTCGCTTTTGGCAATAACGAGTCTATTGCCTCCCATTATCTGATACTTACTTCACACACGTTTAATTTATTTTGCAATATAATCTTTAGTAACCAATACATCTGAGTAGTTTAACAGATGTAGAAATATTTTGTTAGTAAGTGATCAATGTCATTCTAAAAACGGATACTTTTTTTTTAAGGATGGGAAATCATCAAATGACTTCTTCCGCTCTGGGTGGACCGAAAGGGCGTGTCAGACTCTTACTGACTAAAACCTATCCGTGTTCCTTCTTAAGCCCTTTGCGTTCCAGGGCCGCGGTGACTCTTTCGAACAAATTCTGCAACCCTGGCGGGAATTCCGCAACCCTGGCAGGAAAAACGGATACTTACAAAAACCATTTTGATAAACATGCGGAACCTCACACATTTACACGGTAACGTCCCTTCAACAGAACATTTTCTCACTTTTTTTTTACCGGAAACTTTTCTAAAACTCGAGAACTCGTCAGGCATGTGTCGCTGTGACCTTTCGAGAGAGAGGATGAAACAAAGAGACTTCACGACTTATCTCGCTGGGATTAAGAGTCCTTTTTTTTCAGGAAATCATTGTTACTTCTCCCTTGAGAATTAAGTTTTGGAACGAATTACTTGGAGCAAAGTAGTGTAGTTGTCGGAACTAAACAATTTTATTGGTTTATTCAGATGTTTATGTTAAAGAAAATAGCTATCAATATTTTTATGTGAATTTCATTGGAGCTTTCTTTTCTTTACTATTTTTTCTATTGTGTCAGAGATATAAACCAGGTTTATGATATCTTAGATAAATCTTTACGAATCAAGTCACGCAGATTTTTGTTTTTTTTTGTTCCATGACCTGCCAGTTAATTCTGTAAACATCTCACCGTGAACACTAGGTTGAGCCAGCTTAAACAGCCGGTCGATTCTATAAAAATAACGAAGTGAAGGCTTGGATGAAGAGATCACAAGGTGAGCTGTCGACAGATACAATCAAGATGTCACGTGATCACGAAGTGAGCTGTCATTCCATCTTGATTATATGGATTGACAACTCACCTCGTGATCACTTCACCTAAGCCTTCACTTCGATATTTTTATAGAATCGACCGGCTGAGGTGTCATTCCACCTCGATTGAATTGATTAACAAATCACTTCAACGTAGTTTTCACGGTGAGCATTTCCAGAATATCACCACTCTCTGGCCCCTTTTATTTGCAAGTATTATCCAGATTTTACGGATATTCAATGCCTTACACCCAGTAAAGAGTCTAGTTATAAGGTGCCACAATTATTCAGCATAAACCTAAAAATCGATCCTAGAACCTAAACCAGTATTTATATCCAACATTCATATAATTCCTCTAAAGTTAATCCTTTCAATACCAAAATGTCAAACATTTAAATTCCGAATCCCTGTCACTGGAAGCTTAATAAATAACAATGTTTAAACAGTATTGAACAAATAAATATCGTCACGTCAAACCGAGCCACCTTCACAAATGAAATTCCACTTGATTCACTTATTAATCCAGTGTCGGAGCACAACGCGCAGAAATTAATTAATGTGAACTCGATTTAACGGATACGTTTGGCAATATTGTGTAAATTGTATTGGCTACTAGTTGGTGTGTATTTGAGATAGGCAGATATATAGAAAGATGGATAGGTATACGCTTTATTTTAAACCATAAAAAATATAATAGGAGCTTACGAATTAATAGGATTTTTTTATTTGAGATGGGTTTGCTCTTGACTCTAGTCTAGGTCATAGATGACAAAGACAAAGTCGACGACGGAGTGAGCTTATTCAGAAGAAGCCTGTTTACTCAAATTTTGAAGAGATTAGGGTTGTATGCGTTTGGAAACACAGACGCAGGCAGAGAGTTCCACTACTTTGCCGTGCGCATTATAAAAGACGATTGGAAAATTTTATGTTCATTAAGTTCCAACTTCATGAGTATCTGAGATAAGTTTTAATGTATCAATATGTTTTTTGATGTACGTACTTACTAGGTTTGCTAGTGGCTTTGCCCGCGAGAATGTCAAATTTATCCTTCAGAAACAGAGTTCTATCACAGCACGAAGTAGCCTATGTCTTCATTCAGGCATAGTCCTACCTATTTTCAAAAGTTCCGTTCAGCTGATAAAGTATGATTGATCAATAAACAGTTCTGTATGGTGTCGTACGTAAAAGAATAGCACCATCCCATCTCTTCCCGTGGGGGTCGTAAGAGACGATAAGGGACTCACCAGAGAATGGGCAGCAGAGCTCTCTGTATATTGCAACAACTACACTGCGATCACCAACCCGCCTGCCAAGTGTAGCGATTATGGCAACCCCTTGGGGGAGCCTATGTCCAGAAGTGGACCTTTTTCGGCTGATATGATGATGATGATGATGATCAATAAACAAACAGATAGACTTTATTACACTATTAGTAGTAGATTGAACAATCACAAAATTCTATCAATTTTCATTTCGGACGTCTGAATTCCCCGGTTCAACACGAACAGCTAAATAATATTCATGTTTCAAACTAAAATCTATTGTATTAACTTTGAACGGGTCTGTTGCCAAAATATGAATGACATTTCGTAATTAAAATTGTAGAGGCAATATTTGTTGTTGATAGTATTTGTGATAAGTGGTTTTAGTGGCAGGAATAATGAGAGTTGTGTCGTGTGGATTCGTTTTATTGGTACGAGTTGTTTTGTTATTATTGCCGTACCTTTTTTTGGAAATCATTCAATTAGACTGTGGGAGTTTCAGACTCTTACTGATTAACACCCACCCGTGTTCTTTCAAATGTTCTTTGCTGCCGCGGGCCGCGGTAACTCTTTCGGAATTCCGCAACCCTGGATTATTGTCTCACTTGTCTAACATATCTCACCAATAATTTGTAACATCTATACACATTTTCTGAAATACCAATAGTGTTTACTACAAATATCATTTTTCGCAATAAAGATTTTTTTATTTACTAGCTTTTGCCCGCGACTTCGTCCGCGTGGAATAGTTACTTGGGGCAGACATTTTTATTTTAAAATTATGAAGTTTAGTAAAGTTTCAGTCAATACTACTGAACAGAGAAAGAATAGATAAATATAGATAGTTTAACAAATGTTCGACGTGATTCTTTAATTGGCATAACTTTTTATTTATCATCCGATTGACATGAAACAAACACTAAATTTTAAGTGAAGCTTACCACAATGTATTAGTGAAAACCACATCCAAATCGGTTCATAAATAAAAGTTCAGTTTAGTCCAAATCCAATCATTGTTTTGGGTGCTGAAGGGTTTCGTACCAGTATCTATAAAAACGGAAAAAAAATCATGTCTGTTGTATGGGAGCCCCCTTAAATATTTATTTTATTCTGTTTTTTAGTATTTATTGTTATAGCGGCAACAGAAATACATCATCTGTGAAAATTTCAACTGTACAACTATCACGGTTCATGAGATACAGCCTGGTGACAGACGGACAGACAGACAGACGGACGGACAGGCGGAGTCTTAGTAATAGGACCCGTTTTTCCATTTGGGTACGGAACCCTAAAAATGTATGGAAATTGAGGCTTTTTTGACAGATTGCGACTGAGATGCGAATAGAAACGTTGCTTAAAAATTTGAAGAAAATGGCACTTTGTTATTTCTCTACATTTTGACATTGACTGTCAATGAGATGATTTTTTTTTTTTAGGGATGGGAAATCATCAAATGACTTCTACCGCTCTGGGTGGAGCGGAAGGGCGTGTCAGACTCTTACTGACTAAAACCCATCCGTGTTCCTTCTAAAACCTTTTGCGCTCCAGGGCCGCGGTGACTCTTTCGAACAAATTTCGCAACCCTGGCAGAACGAGATGATATTACGACTTGAATTTAAAAAAATGTAAACGCTTTTGGACGAGAATTAACCTTCAGATTTGGAATTCGACTCCAATATTAGTGAGACAGACGATAATAATAGTTACACTAAAATGAATGATACAAAAGAATAAATCAAGATATTAAATCAGACAGACATGTCTATCAGACCAGTAGATTTACGACTCTCAATATAAGGCAAGAAATGATTGAAACTCTTACTTATATATTATATTGAAATGTTGCGTTTCTGTACGGCTATTGGCTTGGAAACTCAATTTTTGATGTTGCTATTTGTTTTGGAATAATATCTTTGTTTAGGCCCTATGTCTAAAATAACTGATAGGAACCTATCTCCAAAGATCGAACCCAGTATGTCTAAGTAGAAGCGCTTACCGTAATTAGATCAACTCCCTGTGTTAATAAATGCAAATAGATTTTCTTGTCCGTTCTTCTCCATAAGAATCTACCTTTCCGAATGGACAGTAGAGTCACTTTATTAATGTCATATTATTATTTTACTGAACTGTAAATGATGACGTTCAAAAGTGCCGTTGAATGGCCTAATTGAAATAAACGTTTTGGCTTTGACTTTTGACTTTTGACTTTGACTTTTGACTCTGACTTTTGACTTTGACCTTTAACTTTTGACTTTGACTTTGACTTTAGAAAGTTAAGATTCCTCCCCAGGACTCGCGTACTGTACATGTGGCTACCCATCTCTCTCATCATCATCTTCCATCTGACTGCTCCGCTCAACTCATTGCATAATTCAACTAGTTATAGGTCCAATTTATCAATCCTTTGTTCATTTCCCAGAATAAATTTAAATCGAACTCCTCTGTTTATATATACTCTGTTCCATAAATTAATAACAATCAAAACTCCATTTTGACCTAATATTGCTATCTATTTTAGGATGTACCAAGAGAATGACAGAAAATAGTACATGTATGTTCCCTTCTCAAAAAATGGGTTGCGACTGCCATTACAGACATGTCTCAAACCATTATTATTACGGGGGTAACACCACGTTACCCGCACCGGGTGGCACCCATGCTTGCTACGCCGCTGGTACTAATGCAACTACTTGGAATTGAAAGGGCGAGCAATCTTTAGATGATTCCTTTCAAAGATCCATCAGTCACGTTACCAAACAGCTTTCAATAGTTCATGACAAAAGATATACTTTCGTAAAAAAAAGATAAGTCGTAGTTAATCGGCCCCCTATCTTAATGGCATCACGACCAGCTTGTATTAGTTAATCACATGCAATTAGTGAGTATTCGTCAGTGTGAGAATGAGGAGTATCTTATCTTGTACTTGTAATGTACTTTATAAGTGATAGGTAAAAACACCGAATGAAAGGAAATTTAAATTTCGTTTTAGTATCAAATACAAGTTTATCGGCCCCTCGGCTTCGCTAGCGTCACCAAATTCGCAGCCCTATGAACCACACATAGTCTTCGCTTATTTTTTAACTGACGTGGTTGCTGTACGGACAGCAACCTGTTAAAGTACTATAACCGTTCCCAGGGACCCACCCATCTATCCTTGTTCCAAAATCCATCAAATTCGGTTCGGCGATTTAGGTGTGAGAGCAGAACAATAAAACTAACTTACTTTCGTATTTATAATATTAGTTAGGATTTTGTAAAATCTAATTTTGTAAATATCAATAAAGTTACCATAGTATTAAATTTTATAAACGAATTATATTCAAAGTTTTCTTCCATATGGTTGGTCTCAAAGCGTAACAGAAGCCTGTAAAGTACGGCGGCACATACTGATTCGAAATTCAAATTGAAATTTGAATCTGGCCGTTGATTAGAATCGAAATGGGCAGCCGAGCTGTGACTCGAATACATAATCGATTCAAAATCGAATAATTTAATCGAGTATCGATACATTCGTTGAGTCCCGACGTATCGGAATGAACGAATTTGATATTTTTTCGTGATTATTCTCGTATGGATTGAGATAAAGTATGTTGCTTTTATGTTGGCATTTTTGGTTCTGTGTCGTAAATAACCACAAACAAAATGTTTATTTGCCATATCGTTATATTTTTGACGGCAAACATTTTAAGTGGTTTGTTTTTTATTCAACGTGAATATCCTATATATTTTTATATTGGTTTGAATGTAATTTGTATTTCAAATGGACTGAAATAAATGATTATTATTATTATAACCTGACTTTAAGTTTACCGTATTGCACAATTCTCGTCGCAATAGCGAACGTTCCTTAAAAATACGAAAATCGCTCCTTCGGACGTAAATCTATTTACAATTGAAACATGCTCTATGTTTTGGATTTTTTTCACTGTGCGTACGTCTAAGGAGTGGAATTCCTGCCTGGTCTGTTTCCTGAGGGCCAATCCTATTAATTCGAACGACCGGTCTCAATAACCTTAGACCAATTGGTCTGGTGGTGGTTGGTAGCTGAAACGTCATGTTTGAAAGGCACTGCTTTTTTTAAAGTGAAACTTTTTTTTCCTATCGCCTCGAGTTTTTTGTCCATCTATCGCATGTCGCATTACAGCCGGCGGCGGAATGGGGATAAACTGAAAGGCGCACGGCAGAGCTATGGCGCTCATAGCTCGCATCAACTAACCGTGTAGCATTTACATTCTCACTTATTGGTGCAAGAACACCGTATTTGTAAATGTTCTCTGTAAAGTTTCACTTGCTTCGTGGTTTCATAAAACCACACAGTTTTTTTGTTTCAGCTACTGTTGGTAGCTAATTTGACAGTTGGTTATGTATACGTTATTGAAACTGGCCAGAAGTACCTAACGTTTGCATTCGCATGTCAGTTGTAAACTGTCAAAAATGTTTGGAAATTGAGGCTTATTTGACAGATTATGACTGAGATGCGAATGCCAACGGTGCTTAAAAATGAGAAGATTTGGCCCTCTGATTGCAGTATCCGACTTAACAGCGAATAAATAACTTCTCATTTAGATCGTAGCATCTCAGGAAACATGTAAAGAATAATAAATTCCTAATAATTAAATAAAATTATAAAATTTCGAATAGAAATGTGTAAAGCGTAAACAAATACTGAATTATTCATTCCGTCAAAACATTTTAATGCATATTAAATGAACTTCGTTATTCATTTAAGACAGCTTCGTCATTAAAGTTTATATATTTTCACTTTACGCACACAAATGTATAAGCGGACCATTATCTACAAGACAACCTTTGGATGATGCAAAGAAAACACTATTTTTCTTTGCATCATCCAAAGGTTGTAATATTTTTAATATAATAAATTCAAGAATATTTTCTTGAATTAATTGGGAAAAAAAATTAGAGGGTGTTATCAAAAACAAATACAAATATTTGATTTATTGAACATACATAGGTAGGTTAGGTAAAGATATCGTTGTTGTGTTGTGTTGTTTTGTTGGTGTTGTGTTGTGTTGTGTGTGTTTGTTGCTGTGTGATGTGATGTTATAATACAATATCATTATTTTAATGCCTCCGATATTAAACCCGATCATAAATACTTATCAATACATATAATTATTTCATATCTCGGAACTGGCTAGCCTTTATAAAGCAAAAATAACTCTGTTTAATTTTGTGTTACTGGGCCACTGATAAGCAAAGGATTTTCTCATACTTTTACAATAATCTTTGCGTTTAACTTTATTTATTTTTTTAATGATGGGAAATCATCAAGGGTCGCGGTGACTCTTTCGAACAAATTCCGCAACCCTGGCAGGCGTTTTACCTTCTACAGCCAAACCATCAGGGGCAAATCCAAATAAGGTAAACGTGCTAAATCTAATATCTTTTAAGCAACGTTCGTATTCGCATATCAGTCGCAATCTGTCAAAAATGTATGGATATTTAAGGCTTGAGGGGAAATGTATGGAATTATTAAGTATGGATTAAAAATCCGTCCCACTTAGCCTAAGTGCTGTATTATATTACAATATCATTATTTTTAATTCCCCTAAGACTATTTATGTAAGAACTTGACGGTTACTTAATTCGTCGAGATTAATTTCTTTCTCATTAGCCTGATAGGAGGATGTAATGGATAAGCTAGGCACTAGGGCGTCTTTCTGTTCGTTAAAAGCTGTAGGTAACTTGTAAATTTATTTTACTTTTCTACTTCAACATTTAAATTGTCGTAAGATAGAAGAGATAGTTTGTCGTGTTGTGAAGCAATTATTATTAATAACTTTTTTTTTAATACTTTGTCAAAATCTAATGATACATTACTTTTATGTAAAGATAGAAAATATACTTTATTTTACAATCAGATAAACAACCAACATAAAGTGGAACTTGATTTGCGCAACATAAATCGACATCTACTTGTTTAAGAGTCAGCTTATACAAACTTTTTAAAACTTAAGCGCATCGAACAAACATTACAAAATTAAATATCGATTGCAGCGCCACCTACAGGGTCCAATTGTGAATCTAAACCATTCTCAAATCCCCTTGAACACACACAAAAAAATTCATCAACACCGGTCCAGCCGTTTAAGAGGAGTTTAGCGCGTACACAAGAAATATACATATATGTTATATTAAGATATACAAGAAAAACATCACCCTTGCCACACGTGCCAGAAAATTGCAACGAGCATACTTTTACATTTTGAATAAGAACATATTGGGTTCAGTAGGTTAGCCACCCAAAAGTTATAACTCCACGTGTTCCAGTGTTCCTACAATCGCATCTAACGATAATCTGATTCGTTCTATAATGTATTCTTACTGAATAGGCTTAGTAGCTCGGAATCGGGGGGAAACTGGATAAAATCAACAGACCTGCTATGTTACATTGTAGATGTTGGTATGTGGTGCATACGAGCAGGTTATATAAAACGTGTAACAGAAAAAACGCAATACCTTTTAAGGGGTCATTGTACTCATCGTTATGAACGTCTTTTACTATGGGACCAACCCCGAAATCGCGAAACAAAAACAGCTGTTCAGTACATTTTGTCGAGTTCTGCGCACAGAAATATATCGGGGAGTCTGATTATTATTATCTGAGATCTAGATTTTTTTTGGCGATTTCAGTGTGTTTTTATAACATGTTATTTTAACACTATAGACTTCTTATAGGTTTTCCTGTAATCTATAGGTAAAGAACTATCTGTATTATACTATCACTTTTTTTTTCAAAATGTATTTATTTACGGAACGCGTCCGTGTTTGCGTCACAAAAATTTATACGTTTACAAATTTCAACAGAATCGGAGAAAATTGGCTGTGACAGACGGACAGACAGAAACCTGAGTGATCCTATAACTACAAGGGTTCCGTTTCTTATGGATGTTCGGAACCCTAAAAATTGTATAGTTGTTTTAGTGTTTCGAACATTCGTAAGAAAGTACATATTACCTTTCAAGGCAGAACGTCACAATTTCAATCCTCAGTAATCATCTGTTCTTTGCCTAGCAGTAGTAGCTAATAGCTAATATATAAAAAAAACTGCCCTTTTTAGAGACAAAAATATTCGTCATCCATCTACTTTTAAAACCTTTAGTATTCGTGTGCAGTGGTTGTGGTAATGTGTGTATTCTCCCTAAATAAAGTAGTCTACTGTTATAAAAACATGCTAAAAGAACACCAAAAACAAACAAACACGTGCTCACATTTCCGTCTGACGTCATCAAAAGCACATTAAAATTCCCCCGCACACCACAACTTGTAATTGGCACCACAAAAATCTTCTCCAAGGTAAAACAGCTTATGTAGCTTGCAGAGCTCGTCGGCAGGATTCAATTAATGTCCTGGTAATGAGCGTCCTGGCTTCTCGCCAGCTCTTGACTCTAAAGATCTGACTTTTTTTAGATTTTTGCAGTTGTTACTCGGTAATCACTTCTTTGTTCTGTTAAGTCGAAAGTTTCACAGCGAAACACACTGGCGGGGTATTTTAAACAAGCAAGCTACTAGGTTTTTACAAAATGTTTTCCGTTTAGTATTCTAAACGCAAGTTAACCCAGTTAGCCTCGGTCTGTTGCGGTGAACTCAAAACACCAATATACATCATCCGCTTGCTGCTGGATTTAGAAATATATTGGGTTTTCGCGGATTTGCTGGCTTGGTGGATACGGCGCGGTGTATCGATTGGTGGAGTTTTAATTTGGATAAGATTGACTAGGAAATCTTAGTGGATTTAGTCCAGGAAAATTATTTGTATGCTTTTTATTTGGTCAGTTTATTGTTATAAAATAATTTTATTTATTAATAAATAAAATTATAAAAAAATGTTTTTTTTTTTAAAATATTGTTTTTATTATTAATCTTAATTGTAATAATATATTTTTTTTTAATTTTATTAGATAATTTTTTAATGTTAAACTAGAAATAGTGTATGTGGTGTTGGCCTATAAGTAATTGTTACACTTATAAACGTAGGCATAACAAATAAATTTATTGTGACGTGTTGTGTAAATTATTGTTAGCTTACCAAAATAAATAAATAAAATAAAAAAACTTTCAAACACACACACACCATATTATTATCACATCATCATCATCACAGGTATTTTGTTAACCTGATAATGACCGTAAATTTATAACTGACTAGTTTCTGCCCGCGAAGTCGTCTGCGAGGATAATTCAGGTAGCCTCATTATGTCAACTTTCAAAAATCCGTTCATTAGTTTATACCCGACTGCGCCAGTAGAAGGACATTCTAGAAAAAGAGGCTTACTGAAGTGGGAGCACATCCCTATATTACGTTGCAGATTACTCCAATCTACTGACTAGAGCGCTGACTTTCTAGAATGGGTCTCGACTGCACTTAATTTAAGAATCTTGGCGATTATTAAGTTAAGTGCAATCGGGTATGATGACTTTCTTGCTTAAAGGTTTTTTCATTTTCAAATTACACAGAAACGCAGTCGGGTTTTTTAGTTTTTTAAATTACCGTTTTTTTAAGTAAAAGAATAACATCCATCTTGGATGGATGAATGTTTGTTAGTCTCTCACGCATCCTCATGAACTTTCTCATAATTAGTTAAGTTACATTTTGCATTATTAATTAGAAGGGGGATAGGAGAGAAGGAATTAAGACAGGATGACACTTGCCTCACCCCCAACATAACTGACGGAGCGTATACCGTTAAGCCAGCTACCTCATTCCCTCCGGAAAATACAAGCGTGATATTATGTTATATTACTTCCTCCATCCTCAAACGGACTATAAACTCCCAACACGGCTTCAAACGAGTGAATATCCTGAGCTAACATCATTACGACCGTCTAGTCACAATAGCTTTCATCTAACTATTCCCAGCAATTACTGTAGGTGTCTCCCGTTGCTTTGCTGTGGTAAGAGCACTGTGATAGGCGCAGCGGGTCGGTTATAATAATAATAAATAATAATATATCATATAAAAACCACACACCTACCACCGATCCACCGATCTCATCCCACGGGCCCCCTTCTACCATCGGACATCTAGACGCACTGCAAGTTACCATCCCTACCGTGTTGCTATTCCACCAATTCGCACTAAAAGTTTCCAAACGTCTTTTATAATGCGCAGCAAAGGAGTGGAACTCTCTGCCTGCGTCTGTGTTTCCGAACGCATACAACTCTAATCTCTTCAAAATTAGATTGAACAGTCTTATTCTGGGTAAGCTCGATCCATCGTTGACTTTGTCTCTGGTATCTATGACCTAGACTAGAGTCAAGAGCAAACCCATTTAAACAAAAAAAAAAAAAAAGCCACAAAAATATTCGTCGTGTTGCGCTGCGTGGTGTCACGTAGTCTTCCGCGGAATCGCCTATACATGACACCCTTCGTACAAAACTGTTTCTTGAGGAAGGTCTCAATATGAGTCGGTTGCACCACGAATGACATGAAATTTGTGTTGTGCCGCGACTACAACTTCTCGACCCTTAAGGTCCAGTTGGTCTTCGCTCGGACTTGCTCCACGATCTCCTCAACCATCGTGGTGTGATGTAGCCTGGGCACATGGAGCTGCGTCGTAGGAATTGCCGGACGCAGCATATTGGGTCCTGCCAGCGCGGTCCCGCACTGGTTCCGACTAGGAGACTTCTTCCTTTTCTTCCTCTCCACTTTCACGAAGCCATCCTTGTCATACTTTCGTGTATCCTGGGCCTTGCTGTTTCGAACCCCTATTGGCAGGTTCACAGCAGCTCTTCTTATCCCCCTTCTTGGTCTGCGACACAGGTTTGTGCGTGGCGACGAGTCAGCTTCGGCATCGAGTCAGCGACGGCAGCAATTTGTAACAGAATGAACGTAATACCTGAAAAGGGGTCATTGTACTCATCATTATGAACAACTTTTACTATGGCTCAAATCGACTGCTCCATATATTTATGTGCGCATAACTTGACTAAATGTTCTGAACAGCTGTTTTTTTTTCGCGACTTCGGATGAAAGGCATTTTCGAACCTATTTTTATGAGTAGCGTTGCTGTTTACTTAACTCTTTGACTCTAGGATGGAACATATAAGAGGGGGTTTCAAAGATGCACCCAGTGCCGAAAAACCGACCGAAGCCGATACAGGTAGAAGGAGAAGCAGGCACCAGACGACGTGGATGACGAATGTCCAGAAGGTCATAAAGAATGGCCAGTCTGTGGACGATGCTTAACAGCTGAATTAATGGCGCCTCAAGATTAAGAAAGCCTTACCCGCATTTTGGCCCGTATTCGGCTTTCTGAATCTTGAGGCGCCATTATTTCAGCTGTTAAGCATCGAGGGTAAAGAAGTTGGCATCGCACCTATTGTGCCTCTGATTAGCATACGAGTATGCCCATAGGCGACTGTTTATGCCTGCAAGCAGCAGCCTGCAAGCAGTTTCACTTCAGCAGGTAACCTTCACAGTCGTCATCCGCTTCTCTTATCACTAAGATCTCTACATAAGGCAGTGCGTCGCATTCTCTCGTGTGATATGTCTCATTGTAGCTCGCGACTGAACAGCAATGCATTCCAAACTGCTTAATTCTGCCGCAATAGCCTACACCAATCCGCAAATGAATGATAATTACGGAATGTTTAGTTGAATTGACATTTACCATCTTTTTAGGTACTAGTGCCTAGCTATAATAATGTATTATAATTTTACTTGATTTGTCAAAAAAGCCATTGTTTTTTTTTTATTTTGTGTGAAAATGTATGCCTTGAAAGTAGCAACTTTTCGGAATTATTGAGTATCGAATTGATCTTTTAAATACCTTACTGAGGACTATTAAAAACGTGAAAATTTGTGACGATGGATGAATGGATGTTTGTTACCATTTCGCGCAATAACATGGATTTTAATGTCACATATTAGGCGATTAATTATACAACTACTAATATAATTTATGATGGAGGGAAGCACTAATTCCTTTGAGAATAGAATATGGGAAAGGAAAATCAAGATTGTCGTTTTGTTTTTGAGTTTATTAGGGATGAAGTCGTTAATAAATTCTTAGTAAACATAATTATAATAAATTGGGTACCTACACTATGGAATAAATCTATGCCACCAACAGCGAATCTCAGTTCTGTGTACAGTACAAGTGCGAGTCAGACTCTCACACAAAGCATTCCGTACCATAACCCGAAAAAAGCACGTTTCTTGTATGAGGGCTCCCATACAAGCTTTACTTTTATTTTTGATTATTTCTCGTTATAGCGGCAATAGAAATACACACTGTGTGAAATTTTCAACTGTCTACCTATTACGGTTCTTAAGATACAGTCCGCTGACAGACAGACAGACGGACGGACAGGCGCTTAGTAATAGAGTTCCTTTGGTTACACTTCGGGTACGGAACCCTAAAAATAGAAAGCTGTTTTTGAGATTGAAGAACATTAAAAGATATGACTGCCCCAAGAAAGCCCCCGATAGCAATTCAAAGGATTTTATGCCATAAACAGGATTTACACCAGGGATTTGCTTT
The DNA here is from genome assembly GCA_905163435.1 of Mamestra brassicae. Taxonomy (NCBI): domain Eukaryota; kingdom Metazoa; phylum Arthropoda; class Insecta; order Lepidoptera; family Noctuidae; genus Mamestra; species Mamestra brassicae. The sequence goes on along the minus strand of LR990997.1, from coordinate 16,841,444 downwards.
AAGTATAAAGAAATCGTTTTACTCAACGAAAGTACTAATTCAAACTAATAAAGATAACAATGAAAAACAATCGCCTAACTTATTCACAATTAAAAAACAAAACAGAGTTTCCTCAAAATTCTACGCTTGGGAGTTAAATTCTTTACAAGTCATGCCTCCTTGAGGAACCCTTGAAAAAGTTGGGGATAAACGTGAAAAATATCATTGTTAATCCTAAAGTTTTGGGAGATATCACACGGGGGACTGATGGCACAAACTATGCAGATAAAAACAGCAGGTCAACAACAAATTAAAATTTAGCATACATTTAGTGGCATTTTTATGTACTTAATTGAGTCATTAGACATCATCTAATAACTCAATTTTTTATTTTTTTTAATGATCGGAAATCATCTAATGACTTCTTTCGCTGGTCGTATCAGACTCTTACTGACTAAAACCCATCCGAGTTCCTTCTAAAGCCCTTTGCGTTCCAGGGCCGCGGTGACTCTTTTGAACAAATTCTGTAACCGTGGCAGGCTCTGGCCCTAGCGGGCCCCGTCTTCTATGCTTACGTCTATTTGAGGTGCGCGTGAAACATAACGTGCCATCGACCCGGGCCTCGCTCCTCGACCCAACGCTCGTCGTCCGCAGGCCCGCGCCTACGGTGGCCGGGGATCGCCCTGTGACTCCGACTCCTGCGGCGTCTTCTCCTGTAGCGGCGGTTGGGGCAAAGGCCTTGCTTTTCCCATCAAATGACTCTTACTGACTAAACGTGTCCTCCGGGTGATCCTCACAGTGATGACATCCGGGCTTGTCCTCCCGCCAAATACGAAATAGGTGACTCCCGGAACAGCCGTGTCCGGTGAGTACCTGTGTCAGGTGGAAGGTGAGGACGCCGCGGCGCCTCTCTAGCCACTCCTCAAAGAGGGGGACTTATCGCCACAATAGTGGCGTGCTCAACATTTTATGGCACTTCGATGATTTGCAGAATTTGTTCGAAAGAGTCACCGGGGCCCTATCACACAAAGGGCATTATGAGGACTCCCTTCTGCTCCGCCCAGTGTGGAAAAGTCATTTGATGACTTTCTATCCATAAAAAAAACCTCGATGATAGATACCTATTCATATTTAGCTATTAAAGTTTTAAATCATAACTTTCACGTGTTTGATATTTTGAAACCTCTGAAAATCTAGACCAAAGGATCGGCTTGTTTGAACAGTGTGATCACTTTTAAGCATAATTATGATCACTTTTAGGTACTTCTCTTAAACAATGAAGTTATGATACATTTTCCGAAGTACCCAGATATTTTGAGTAAATTCACTATGAAGAAATGTACCTAACACTAATATATTTTTGTTCATCTGGAACATACTCTTACAAGTGGTCCTAATCGGAGTTTTCAATGTGATCAAATTTGTTCTTCGTTAGATTTGCCTATTTATGTCATTTTACGAGTAGCCGCACTCCACGAAGACAACGTTTAAAATTTTTCCTTTTTGAAAATCTGAAAGTGGGCCCCTGACCTCAGGGCGCCTGTCGTAAACTTTTCACATATAGTATGTTGAGTATGTAAATAATCAAATCTACTCACTGAACTTACAAGCGGCGCTACAATTTGCCATGCACAGCACACGTAGTTACGTTTGCTCTCCCATTGTTTTGGAACTGTAGCGGCATCAATGAAAGCCATCTATTCTGTCAGCGACGAACTACCAACGAAATCCTGCATCGCGCAACCAATGTTCTCCGTTCGATTTGAACATATAAAACAGTCCGAATATCAACTATCGGGCAGTTGCCCACCAGACACAACAACCGTCTGGTCGGAGGATCCTCCCTTTTCAATGGAGGTGTGTGGGCCTTTACTCTTTGTATCGCATCCCTCTATAGAACTACGAATGCTTGAATGTTTGACAATCACGTACTATGTAGTATACTACTCGTTATATATAGTTCGATATCGCCAAACATTCGAGCGTTTTTGCTTGTTGTATCGAGCCGACCTTCTGTATCTACCTATATTTTGCCGATGGGGACTGAATGAACAAGTTAGGGGGATAAGTATTATCTGTAGAGTATGTCATTGAATGTTTGGAGCGAGGGTAGGCAGTTATTGTGCGCGGGAGATAAGTGAGGAATATATGGAGCGCGAGTTTTTATGACGTATGCTTATACTTCACTTACGTCGTGTTTTGTGTGTAAGATTGTGGCGTTTATGTCTTTTTGAGATTTGTGTGGTTAACAATGTGTTGAAAAGTAAACAGGAAGGAACGCAATCTACACTATATTCAAAGCGACATTAAACAGAAAATAAAAACAGTTTATTGCGCGCAAGGATAGCCCACGATACCTTTTATACGTATACGATGTTATGAAGGAACTAAACGATACATTATATTTTTGTATTCCTATCGCCATTTAACAATTTAACTTTTTTTTTTTTTTTATTTAATATGGGTTTGCTCTTGACTCTCGTCTAGGTCATAGATACCAGAGACAAAGTCGACGATGGAGCGAGCTTATCCAGAAGATGCCCGTTCACTCTAATTTTGAAGAGATTAGGTTTGTATGCGTTCGGAAACACAGACGCAGGCAGAGAGTTCCACTCCTTTGCTGTGCGCATTATAAAAGACGTTTGGAAACGTTTAACTTAACTGCTAAATTCTTGATGCAAAAACTCGTTAGAAATAGCAAGACACATTTAGCAGTCTTGCGAAAACCCTAGGCAATCACTTTGTCACCCGTTATCAGGTTTCTAAAATTTAGATATATTTTCATTACATTTCTCTAAAACAGACACAATGCAGTTAAAAATATTGCTTAAAAATCTCAAAAAATGGCGGTGTTGTCAGCGCTTTAAAATCCATAATAAAAAGAGACAGCAGTAATTACGTGTGACGTCACTCACAAGTCCCGCCATTTTGAATTGAAGCCATCCAGAACAAATGACATTTTGTGTGACAAGGGCAGAAGAATAACTTTAAAAGTGTATTATAGCTTCTCTGTTTTTTGGCTATTTTTAGGGTTCCTTACCTCAAAAGGAAAACACGGAACCCTTATAAGTTCACTTTGTTGTCCATCTGTCTGTCTATCAGGACCCTTTAACTCGGGAACGTGTAGAGGTATCGAGTTAAAATTAAAACCATATACTCAAGTCTACAGTCTCTTGAAGCTGTGAAAAAAAAAACGAGCTTCTAAGTTAACGTAAAACAAAGATGCGGCCGTTTATGCCGCAAAAAACGTATATTTCGACACTCTCAAGGGAATTAAAATTTATAGGGTACTTCCCGTTGACCTAGATTCATGAAATTAGACAAGAAGATAGATCTTAGACTACAAGTACAGGAAAACGTTTGAAAATTGGGAATTTTTAGTTTTATCATTATAAAAATCATTTTTACGATTACGAACTTAAATTTTCGGTTGAAGAATTGACCGTGACGTACATTAATGTATGGGAGAACATTTTTTCACCAACAAAGTTAAGTTCGTCCTTCGATTTTACCTGCTATATTTTGATTTATAGTTTATAAACTTCCTTAGATCATGTATACTCGGAAAAAATCAAGACTCGATCGGAACCCTCGGTGCGCGAGTGTGACTCGCACTTGTCCGGTTTTTATTTATTTTGTCACAAATCGTAATGTTTACTATCATCTATCAAATAAGTATTCATCCATTCAGATTTTTCATGCTAGTAAAATTGCCTATTAAGCCGCTCCATCCATGCAGGAAGCTGAACAAGACTGAAGTTTGGGTCCCTAAGCTGCCTCAGATAAGTGGAGTTCGCAACTACGCTACACCGTACATTATAGTACGTGTTAGTTATAATACGTTACGGCGTATTGGGATTTAAATGACATCAGTGTTGTTGCTAGTGTTCCTATGTATCTCATGCCGGCACGAGTTTGAAATGAGAGTAGAATTTCTCGGAATGACTTCGGAGATTATAGACTATTTAATTTTGATGCGTAAAAAAGTATTCCAAATGTTCAGTTGACAATTCATCGAGAGTTTACAATCTCTCAAGTTATTTTATAATCTTACGGAGTTTACTATTTTCCGGTGACATTCACAATTAGTGTAAGCCCAGTCCCTACCAGGGTTGCGGGATTGTTCGAAAGATGCCAATTTGCTTAGTCAAATGGCACCAAAGAACAGGACTAGCTGTGTTATTCTTTCTCCTGATTAATAATGAGTGTAGCGGAAATTATGGTTTCTTACTCCTTCTGTTACTGTTAGGGTTCCGTGTCCGACCTTCTGTCTGTCATCGGGCTGTATCTCAAGAACCGTAATAGGTAGACAGTCGAAATTTTTACAGTGTGTTTATTTTTATTGCAGCTATAACAAAAAAATTAAGATTAAAGGGGATACACAAGAAACGTGTTTTTTTTCGGTTTGTGGTACGGAACCCTTCGCGTGAGAGTCCAACTCGCACTTGGCCGGTGGTTTTTCTGATTAATTTTGTTGCGCGAGCTAAGACATTTGAATCGTTTCTCCTGCAAGCCAAGCTTCCTTCCGAGTTAATGAATATTTTCTGGCCTTCACAAATGTTGATTCTGGCTCTTAGTAGGTGCAGTTGTTGGAAATAAATTGGTCTGCCAGCTTTGTGCAAAGCTTTGTGCAAGTTAGACTTTATTTAAATTATTTCATCCCCACTGACCTCAAAACGGGAAATAAATTTTCGTGAGATAACTTGTATATATCCTGGTATATATAGGGAACCTGGTGTGTAACATCCTGTCTTTGATATCTCAGACTTATTCCAATGGCAAAAACTTAACATTATTCATAGTTAGGAGCAAACTATTAATCACCCCTTAAAATATTTTAGACTCGGTACCTACTAACACAGTTTGACGTAACCTACATTGTTACACATTATAAATTATAACGTGCTAAATTAACATATATGTAGCATAATTATTATAAAGCCAATTTTCATTGTTTTCATAGAATGAGATCTTGAGTTTCACGCTAGGCTTTGTCTTAATTAACGTCTAACGCATATTTACTTAACATATCAAATTTTATATAAAATAACAGTACACCTGAATGCCCCGAAGGGGTATTCAGGTGTACTAAACAACAACTATCACTATGGGACCAACACTGAAATTGGGAATAAATAATTTATGATCAGCGACCTTTGTGTGCGCATAACTCGACAAAATGTAACGGAACAGCTGTTTTTTTTCGCGATACAGGTTACAGGTTGTATAAGCACATCGTCATCGTCATTTCACTTGTAATAATTAAGTTACATGTAGAAGCGAACATATTGCCATAAATCAGGCACAAATTCAGACTCGGTTTCTCAGAAATTATACATGGAAAAACCCAATAACATTTTATACCGAATCGGGAATCGAACCTAGGACCTCATGCAACCTCTACACCAACGAGGTACTTAAGAAATGTACCTTTTATCCGCCTACATCCACTTAGCCAAGTTTCGCAAATCAACTAAATAAAGTACAAATAATTAATAACTTATTTCTCAAAGTTCTTTTCTCGCTTCGTATTTTCCGCCATCTTATTTTTACGCAATATTCAGAAGGGCCTATCGTGTTGCCAATGTAAAAAAATATGTTGCAATATAATTGAACATTCAAGAGCAACACTGGTGCGGAAATAATAGAAATAATCAAGGCTTGTCTCGCTTTGTATGCAAATAAGCAATCCGCCACGGGCAAGAGCGCTTCGACTAATTCCCAGAAAACAACGTTTTCTAACAAAGAGTTGGTATTAGAGGGGCAAACTAATTGTTGATGTTTGTATTTGATAGCTTACTTTGTATGGAGCCATTTTGTATCATGTACCAGCATCTTATGTGGTGCGATCGCCAACCCGCCTGCCAAGCGTGGCGATTATAGCAAACTCCCTCTTTGGGGGAGGCCTTTGTCCAGCAGTGGACGTCTTTCGGCTTATATGATGATGATAATTTTATGTGGAAAATTAAAATGCATGACAGTTAAATTGTCAAAACACATTTTTGATATCAGCATTAATGTGAAGAATTTAGCTAACATGACATGGGAAAAGATTTTAATGATTGGCTAACAAAAGTCGTTAGTATATCTCATAATATGAAATCGTTCAGATTTTCAATGGCAATACTCAGTTCGACTTAAACAAAGTTAAGTTAAGTTACTCTTATTGTACTGAATATGATTTCAAAAACTTCTTCAAGATTGGTACATCAGTTTCAGCATCTAGATGACCGAGCTTAGCTCGGTTTTATTTTATTGGTAAACGTTTTCTAACACTGAAACCTAGCCAGATCGATTTATCGTTTATAATTTTATTTATTAAACCCCCTGCATAATAAATTTAATGAAAATCGTTGGAGCCGTTTCCGAGATTCAGATTATATATACAAGAATTGCTCGTTTAAAGTATAACATTCTCTGCTCATGGCGATCAATCAATCAAGAAAATACATACAAATTACAAGGAAAAATCTTAAATCTCAAAAGTAATTTTATTCTGACTCAAATCCTCACAGAGGCCCGCAACACACAGGCACAATACAAACCCATATGTTCTCAACAGTTCTATACCATTTTTCTCTATAATCTCTGCCCTTTCGACGCGAGGTGAAACACTATGAGATTACTCGCGTTAAAATAAAACCACTATCACATTTACGTGACAGAAATAACAAATCGTTTAAGTTAAGTAACTCCAGGTGCCTTCTGCTGAGTTTTATTTCTATACATAATTAAAGGGGAGGAACAAAGTCTTGAGTAAATTCTCAAAGGGATTTGTAGGGAGGTAATTTTTATTTAAGTAGGTATTTTCTTGTAGGCACGAACTGTATTAGAATGTTTTATAGAGGTAATGTCGAGAATGTTAGTCAGTCAGCATGGTGGTAGCAATGATAAGTTAGTTATTGCTGGGGAGCTTGTTACACCACTTCTTCTTCCCTACTACAACACCAGGAAGGGGTGACGGGAGCATTTTGGGTGACTGTCTTTACGTTGCCGCCCAAAAAATGCTGGCAGTCAGCCTTATTTTAATAGATAAATGACTTTCAATTTTGATTACTAACCATTGTATACATTTTGGCGTATTTTGGTGCACGCCCCGTATTATCCTTAAAATCGTCTTTTATAAGCAACTAGCTGCCGCCCGCGGCTCCGCCCGCGGCTCCGCCCGCGTAAATGTCGAAAATTATCCCAAGCAAACATACTCTCGGGATAAAAATTCCAGATTATAATCTACCTCTGTGCCAAATTTCATCAAGATCCGTTCAGCCGTTCTGACGTGATTGAGTAACAAACATCTATTCAAACATCCAAACTTTCGCATTTATAAATTCGCAATAGAAGGTCTGTGTCCGTGATTCTGAATTAATGACACTAAAATTATTTAATACACCTACATCAACTATTAAAATAAACGTAGGTAAATTGATACATATTTCCACTGTACAGAAAAATACACTTGAAAAAATTAAATAAACTTCAAGAATCATCCAATATTATGGCCATAGGATAGAGAAATGTAATGCGTTGCTTTTCAAAGCACAATGCATTTTGCATGCACAAAACATGCATCACATTCATACGAGACGGTAATTTTTCACTCAACACATAATCTTGAGAAACACAACCTCATAACATCGCTCCAAGCGTGGTAATGCACCGAATGTCCCGAAAGCAACCAGGGCGTGTCAATAAGAGTGCATTCGCCACAGATGAAGTAGGAATGGAGAACTTACCCGAGAGTAACGTCACATTAGTAACCAAAGACATTTAGAATGGAAGGTATTGTTTACAATACCTTCACAAAATTATCACTAGAAAGAAATCAAAAGAAAGAGACGCGCGAAGCAATACCTGTTTCTTTCCTGCAATGTGGCCCAATCTGAATTATTGAAAACATAGCCTCTTTTTTGTGTTCATGTTCGTTCATGTCTAGGCAAGTAAACCTCATTCCACCTTTGTCTGTGAGCCACCAATGAGACAACACTAACCATCTATTCACAGGACACATTATCTGCCTAGCCTGTTTGTCAGATGCAACGAATAGTAATTATTTTAACACTAGGTTTTGCCCGATACTTCGAACGCGCATATCCCGTTTTTCCCGTTCTCGTATAGCCTGTAGCCTTTCTGAAGAATGTGGCTATCATATACACTAGTAGTTTCAGAGATTAGCGCGCTCAAAAAAAACAAACTATTCAAAGTCAAAAGTCAAAGTTTGCATGTATTTCAAATAAATCATTATCAGGTACTTTTGAATTGTCAAAGTCAGTCCGTCAAAAACATGAACCTATTTGCACCACGTCTTCAGCTTTATTTTATAGTATAGATATTAGTAGTATAGATGGAGCGACTGCCTTTTTTTAAGGATGTGAAATCATCAAATTAATTCTTATTCTTTCTCGAGCGTGTCAGACTCTTACTGACTGATCCGTGTTCCTTCTACAGCCCTTCGCGTTCCAAGGCCACGGTGACTCTTTCGAACAAATTCCGCAAACCTGGCAGGCTCTGGCCTTAGCGGACCCCGCCTACTATGCTGACATCTCTTTGAGGTGCGCGTGAAACACAACGTATCACGAGCCATCCCCAGCTCGCCGTCTGCAGGCCCGCGCCTATGGTAGCTGGGAATCCCCGCTCATCTTCTTCTATAGCGGTGGTTGGGCAAAGGCCTTGTCCCTCGCGCCCGCCTCCTCCTTCGCTAGCATTACTGCTTCGCAGAAGGAGGTGACCGCTTCCCAAGCCTCCTCGCTTCGGATCATGGATGTAAATAGGGTTCCATCCATACTACTGTCTACTGGATTGTGCAGATGTACAATCCAGTTTCAGTTACTGGATTGAAGAGGCAAAAGAGGAGCAAGAACTTTATAACTCTTGGCTAGACTGGTTATAAAGCTTTTAGACTAATGTTATTAATTGGTTTCATAATTATATGTTATTATTTTTTATTTAATTATTTTGTTATTTTTTTTTTTTTTTGTTTTTTAATGTTGTTTTTTTATTACTTATTTTCTGTTTCAAGTGAGACATGTGGAAACTTGTAACTGACCATATTTTGTTTTAACTTTTACTTACTATATTTGTTTAGCTGTTAGTTTTCCTAAAATAAATAAAATAAAACATGTAACTTGAAACTCTGTTCTTACATTATCCGTGCCTTCAGCTATATCAAGCGTGCCCGTTGCATATTTTACGGCGTTAAAGTCAAGCCAAGTCGACCGCCATTACAGAGTACGACTGGTATTCCAGCACTTTGTTTCGAACCCCATACCTAGTATGTCGTGAAAGCTTCAATTGTGCTACTGTTTGAATTTATAGATTTTTGCTTATTTGGCAAGAAATTAAACAGTCTTGTTCAAATCATGTTTCACTTCTTGAACTAATATCGTGTCGTGAAAATCGATAAGAGCTTTATTTTTAGACTCTGTGTGCTCACGGGGAAAACTGTTTTTGAAGTGAAAACTTCTTTAGGGGCTTGAGCACTTTTTGGGTAAACAAAAATCATGGATCTCGCGTCATCGTCACCGAACGCTTTCCATGCGCTATATGTATACTGTGTATATATGTGTACTTTTTGGTAGAACAAAAATTATAGAACTCGCGCGTCTTCGTCACCGAACGCTTTCCAAATTCAAAAATAATAATCTAATAGCTCGACGATACAATTCACAAGTTACTTAGTTTTCACTTCTATCGGCAGTCCCCAAAGAATGCCCCGCATGTTTTTTTTAGTTCATCCAAACATAACTATGACACATTTTACACTGCTCAACAAATACACTACAATTGAAGTCACGGGAACAGCTAGTAAAGTAACAGTCAAATTAATTAAGCATTCACTGTACTGAAAAGGCTAAAGCACCCTTAAAGTAAAATACCACCAGAAAACTCTCGAGACCTTACAAAAACTATTTGTTATTAGACGAAGACAAAGGGACTGTTTCTCTAAAGTACAAAAAAAGTATAAGAAAAACCCAAAGAGCGTGTTTGTACAGAACAAGAGCACTTTTTATTTGTGCTGTGCTCCTTAGGAAGCTACGCTAGACCTTTAGTACCGGCCAGGCACTGGAGACCTTACCATTTGTTTGAACACTGGCACAAAAACTTTAAAGACTGTTCTGGAGTTCGAATTTAGAGCGAAATACTGTGGCTATTTATTTAAAGGGTTCCTTCCGTACTCCAATGGTAACCAATGGCACCCTCCGTCCGTTAGTCAGCACGCTGTATCTCATGGACTGTTATAGGAGGACAGTTGAAACTTTCACGGAATGTGTTACAAAAATAGATTTAAAGCGGACGGTGTAAAGTCCAGCAAGTACGGAAGCGAGTCCAATGCGCACTTGGCCGGTGTTTGTGATTGTGTACAGCCATAACATAGGACGAGTGGCTTTCTGTTTCTGTCTTAACAATTTCGAAAATTTCGAAATACAGGCACCCACTCCTATCCACACGTCTATCAGCTTACGCTTCAGTGACATGGGAAAATTGTCCTTAAATCTTCATGGACCAGTAGCTTTTCCAGGTATTTTCGTTCGTCTTGCATTTTTTTTATCTATCTTTTTCTGGAAAGGAAATACTTGCCCAAGTAGATGTATTCTTGGACATATTGTCTTATCCTATCCGCCTACGTGAGTTGTGTATGTCCTTTTGGAACTGTTGGTCATGATTTCCACGGTAACACATAAAGTTTTTAACCTTTGAACGCCATTGTCACGTATACATGACAAGCAAGCGCGTGCTCTTCCGTCACAAATATGTGGCAAATAGTACGGCGAATTTGTAGCTTGACGTCGGCGGCACGCGTTTATGCTCTGGCATTCAAAAGGTTAATAGTGACTTAGTGACTTCTGGCTAAAGTCACTTCAGTAAAAGGAGATTAGAAAACTTAAAAAAATGAGAACTTTAAAAGACAGTAGTAGTGGTAAATACGCTTCCTCTGAACAAAAGTTGTGTTTCTAGAGTGTTTTATTTCTTGACAAATAAACGTTTTGAGTGACTTTTCTTTGGCTTCATCCAAATTATTTATAATAGTAAACGGTAAGAGTTTTTCATTTCTGCATTTGTTCCGAGCACTCTTGTTTTGTGGAGAGTAATGAGTGCAGTTTCTAAAGAGAGGGAATTTAAATAATTATAACGTATGTTTAGTGTTTGAGTACTAAAATAGGGAACTTGTTTTTTGGCAATGAGCTCGTGACTAAATTAATAATAACAGCCGCGCTGGTCGTTTTTCGAGGTAAAGCAACTTGTCGAGGTCAGTCCGTGGATGGGTGACCATAATTACATAAAGAGACTTTTCCGTGTCTCGGAAAGTCGTTGGCTCCGGGTTTCATTTAAACATCTTTGACAGTCGTTGTAATACTCATCTGCCTGCCTTTTTTCCAGCCATATTGGGGTCGGCTTCCAGCAAACTGGATTCAGACCTTCACATACCCATTTACTGGGTAACACGGTTTTCTTTAGCAAGACTGGTGTCAGATTTTATGGCTTCTGACTATCCGTAACGACTGCCAAAGATTAACAAATGACAGCCGGGATCAACGGCTTAAAGTTCTTTCCGAGGCACCTACATGCCAAATTTCAGCTTTCTACGACCAGTAGTTTTGGCTATGCGTTGTCTGTCTGTCATTCACTCACTCAGACGTACGTCAAAGAAAAGTATTTTATGTTCTATTCCAGGAAATGGTCTACCCGTGTGTCAAAGTTTTATCCAATTCCGTACAGCCTTTTATACGTAACGAAGTAACAAATAAATAAACAAACTCACTTCCGCATTATAATATTAGTTAGGATTGTACATATTACAATACGATCTTGTTGTTTTCTGAAACTCTTAGTACAGTTTTCTGAAACTCTTAATACAGTTATCTATTGAGAGATGTAAATATAATTAACAAATCAAATAAAATTTAAAGACTTGAATAGGTACTTAAGTTATGAGTTATGACTTTATTAGTATAAATAAATAAATAAAATAAGAAAAACTTTCTATTTCCTGCAAAAAAATATATAACAGTTTTTTTGTTTGTTTAGTTTGCTTAATTTTCTTACTTATTATTTATTACACGCTTATTTTTATAATAATTTAAACTGCAAGAACCCCTCCTCGGGTGAAGGCCTCCTCCAAAGAAGCCCAGATTTATCTGTCTTGTGCTGTTTGTATCTTTAAAATCTTTACAATTAGTATATCCTTAGAAATTTGTTTACCGAGTAGTAGCTTAAAACCTTAAAACTACACAAACAAATACTGCTAAAAACACACCGAGAAAAACAACACAATTATAATGAAAATGCTACAAAAAGGAAGTGTTACCAACAAAGAAACTTCTCGTCTCACATTTACAATTCAAGGATGTTTCAAAGTTCCCTAATTGATTGTTTCAGAGGTCCCCTAAGCTAGCTACTAGGATAAAAAACGGTGAGATGTGAACGGAGACGCGAATTGAAGGTTCCGTGTTTTTTTAATCAACGTTGCGTGTGAGAGTAAAGAATTAAACCAAAATAAGAAGTGTGTGAAAAAAGGTTTTTTTTTTGTTTTTGAGACGATTGTTGTCGAATAAGTAGTAGTGTTGTTGTTGTTGTTGTTCCAACAATCCCTCGAATTCATGGTTTGTAGTAGTTCAACCATATCACTTGGAAAAACTTATTTTACTAGAAAAACTAGATGGAAAAAGTTTACAGGCTTGCTGATCAGAATAGTCGAAATCAAACTAGTCTGATCAGAATAGTCGAAATCAAACTAGTCAGAGTCTGTGTTTCTTGACAGCTACAACCTGGAGATCTTTCAAGCAAGCGTGCTCCATCGTCGACCACATCATTGCTTTCTATCAGGTGAGATTAATAGAATAATAGAATAATTTATTGTCCTTAAAATTTACAACCGATAAGTTGATTCCTGGAACTCACACTAGGATTCCCTGTGTCGTGAGATCCAGGCTCCTTCGTTCCGTTTACACTTATTGCTACTACATGAAATATATATTATAATTATGTACTAGTAAAGAAGAAGAAATATACATTAAAAAACTAATTAACAATGAAGACTAATATTAATACACAAAAAAAAACAGTAGATAACTAAGTACATATGTATGTAGTGTGTGTGTGTATATATTGTGTGTGGGTATTATGGTGTGTGCGTATATGTGATGGTAAGTGTTAGTGTGGGTGTATGAATTAAGATTCGCGAGTTGTGTTGGTATGTCTGAATGTAACCTTAGGATTTATATAATTATGTAGAACTTTGTAATATAGAATAGAAAATAGAGATCAGTACCTATTAAAGCGATTTTTTTTTTTTTTCAGATTGTTATGTTTTCTGTCATATGTCCAGAGTAAGCAGCCATTTTGTAACCATTTTTTTGCATTTAGTTTGGGTTAGTTGTAAAACTTTGAGTCGGTTATTGAGTTTCGATTAAATGTGTGGTCCCATAAAACCGTACGACCTTCTCCCGATAGATTTGCAGTATCGACCCTTTTCCCAGTGTACCCTTCGACTTGACTGGATACTAGTGCTCATGGAGGTTTTGTGAAATCTCAGAGTGACAGATAGAATGTAAAGTTGTCTCCCACTTCGGTGTAGAGTGAAATTTCAACAGAATCGGTTCAGTAGATTCGGTGAGAAGGCTGTGCAGAAAGACAGACACCCGAGTGATTCTGCTTGCGGCTTCGTTTCTTACGGATATTTGGAACCCTAAAAAAAACAATCCTGCCCATATTGATATTTATAACGTCTTCTTCATCCACACATCGCTATTAATCGTATCTCAGCAGACATTCCATTCCCTCATGTTCTATAGACAATCCAATCTTGGTTTCCTACACCTCTATGAATAGAAACAACGTTTACATGCTTTTTCACTCACAAGGAAACCAAGACTCCGACTTGTAACAAGAAACGCCATGTTCCAGTACTCGTAACAGTCTACAAGGGAAATCGAATTGGAAAACCGAAATGCCGAATCTATGTTACAGATTCCTCTCCCGAAATTCTATGAAATTCGGCCTAATTCTTCTTCATGCCCCGGTGGTGCACCCGAATAGAATTTACTCAGAAACATAACATTACGGCTGTATTTCTCTCAGAGTGTAGGCAGAGCCTATACACCCACTATTCCCCAAATATAGTATTGTGAACGGATCGGTAACAATAAAATGCTTACTCGCGAGTAGATTTAGTGTTTATTCCGATGAATTGAAATACTCTTACGAAATCATTAAACCGCACGCGCTTATAGCGATAAAAAATCCAAAGATGGTCTCCCGGCCCGGGCATCGAGCTCAAGAAACAGTTTAACAAACGAGTTGTTCTTGCCACCACCTCTACCGCACTGCAATAAAATTATCGAAACTACGATTACATGCTTAGCATAAGCAATTAGTTTATTCCTAAAAATACTATCTATTTCAAAACTACATGGAAGTGAAAAGCTGCATATTATATTAATTTCGTATTGTCCCAAGCATGTAGTTCTCAATAATTGTATTTAATCTATTATGTATTCTGTGGATGACGATGTGAGTTTCACATTTAAATTACTCTTATATCATTCATTAGATAAAACACAATGTGTAACTGTTTGATTATACCAAATAAATAAATAAAATAATATACATCTCATCATATTTTAGGTGCACTTACGAGAGGACGGACTAAAGGCCGTCCAACAGGCCGTATATTTCAGCAAACCGCAGATAACGATGCAGCTTCACCCTCTAATCCTTCGATCAAGAGCTCTTCTCGTATGACGTGCTCTAAAAGCTACACGCTACTTCATAAACGCACAAAAAGATGCCTATCTTCGCAATTTAACTTACCAACTTCTCCTTAATTAGTCTACTATCCACAATCGACACCCTCCAACTTTAAGCTCCAGAAATTAAACGAAAAGAAGCAAACCCCATTCCTCAACAAAAGGAACTTTGAACTAGTTCAGACAAGAACTACTAAGCGGCTATAGATCTCATTCCGTTCCGACACCTCAAAGAAGGAACCCTAAATAACTTTTTCAATCAACCAGCTACTATGTCTTATGGCAATCGGTATTAAGTTAATTTGAAAGGTGATGGCTTCCGAAGAGCTTATTGGCCCATCTATTCTTTGTTTATTTTTCGCCTTTCTTCCCTTTTTACGCCCTTCGACACTGTCAAAAGGAATAAAAGTTTTTCGGAGATGTTGGAGTTATGAGTACATCACTATTTTGTTGGATACGATATTTTAAAAACAGTGTTAGTGGTATTTGTAAACATTTTTATGCATAAGTATAGACGCTAGCACATCAAGCTACAACAAGCTGTCAAATTTCTTTAATACATTTTCATCTTTATCACTAAAGCATTAGATTCAAGGTTGATTGTGAAAATTTGACAGTTTAGGGTATCTTGATGAATATCATCTCTATCTTTAAATGGTATAAAACAAAGACGTGTACCTGTCTGGGTCTCCACTTCAGATTCGCAACGGATTTTGATTCGGTGTTTCTACTAAAAGAAAGATCGATAAACGAGGAAGGTTTGCTTATAAAATTTGCACCCTTGCAAAGCCGTGGCGGGTCGCTAGTAAATTATAAGTGTATTTCCTCTAGGATAGGAAAATATTCTTTTAAAAGTATAACTTTTACTTTACATCGTCGACTTTGTCTCTGTCATCTATGACCTAGACTAGAGTCAAGAGCAAACTCATACCAAATACTAAAGAAAAATATTAGGCTTATTACAAAAACGTGCCAGTCAGCCTATTGGTTTCCTATTTTACTCGTAATCTTCTACATTCAAAAATATTCAAATAATACTGGCTGGTTTTAATGTAAGTATTAACAAAACTGCAAACATGCGGTAAGGTTTTCGTCAAGTAACCTTCAAAGCACAAAAATAAATATTCGGTTTTTTTTTAGTAACGGAATATAAAAGGCTTTCTATATCATTACGAATGAACATAAAAGAAACTATAAATAAAATTGTGAGTCTCAGTAAAATACAATAATTTGCATGTTTTTATTGAAGCATCATAATTCATTCCCGCTTTTTATTTAAGCAAAAAAGCGCATGAATTTCTTCTTGAAATGTCCCCATATATTTCAGTAGTCTGTTGATAGATTTTAATACTAGCACTTTTATCAAAAATGGATCCAATTTGGCAAGATGCATCATCAAATTTTGGTATACAGCATTACAGCTAAGAAAGGAAACTTTACCATAAAACATCCAATATTTTTAAGAAAAAACATTTTTAACAATAACAAAAAGAACTCGTATTTTAAGGAAGCCGCATAATAAACTAAAAGAACACAAAAACTCGGAAAAAACAGCCTTGAGCTCAACACAATATCCTGCTAACATTATAATGTGAAATTTTGTTTGTATGTTTTGTTGTTTAAATGTTCAGAGGTATGATGAAAATCAATCACATAGCAACGACTGAACTGATTTGGTAATAAAATTGTACTTGGTGGACCATGGCCTTATACACATGGCCTAATACGTGATATTTTTTGTCCCGTTAGTGCGATATTCTAGAAAGAGATGGCGAGATCATTTGGACGCGTGCCATGAGGGCTAGCTGGAGGCGGCGCGCGAGAATCTTTGAATGTATCTGAATGGACATGAGGGAGACCTTTGCCCAATAGTGGGACACCGGTGGTTATAAAAAAAAATAGTGAAATATCCATGATTTCCGACTAAACTAAATTCGCGTGACTTGGTGTTGTTGCCAATAGCAACAGCTAGTCTTACTACTATTAAAAATGCGAAAGTTTGGATGGATGGATGTTTGTTACTAACGGCCGGTTTCAATAACATGACCTTTGACCAACTGTTAAATTAGCTACCCACAGCAGCTTCAACGTCATGTTGGCCTTTCAAACATGACGTTTCAGCTAAATCACGCGGGAGCGGCTGAACGGATCTGAATGAAATTTGGTACAAAGGTAGATTATACTCTTTCATCCTTTAGGGAGTAGGGAGTATGTTTCCTTGGAATAATTTCCGCCATTCTCGCGAGCAAAGCCGCCTGACAGAAGTTAGTAGAAAATAATTTTCCTTCGTCACAACAGAACGCGTTGGTAATGCTAAAAAGATTCCATTCATGAATAAGCTATGAAAATGTTGGTCTTTGTCTAATCAGCGGGGCGACTAAAAAGAAAACTACGCGAAACAAATGAAGATGTTGTTTTTTTCGTTTACTTTAAGGTCGTAATTAGCGTGGCAATTTTTGAGCGCGTCATTGAGGTCGCATTCGCATCGTCGTGTTAGGTTAGAAGCTGGTTAAAGGCAATGAAATGTCACAGAAAGCATTTTGAAAGGCTGTTCAGATTACGCGATATTCGCTACCGAGAGCGCGAGTTTCAACATGCATATATTTTCTTCGTAGAGCTCTGATATCTTTAGGAAAACTGCCGAAGGTAACTAGCGAGTCTGAACCATTTATGAAATGTTTTGTCGTTCATTAATTTTTCTGAATCATTCTCTTACAGATATGATCTTATCAGAATACCAGCGCTGCGTCATTTATTTTTTAGATATCGAAGCATAAGCTGAGATAGGGACCATTTTGGCCTCCCACAGATAATTATTTGATTATACTGTTTAGTTATTAATTTTATTTTACTGGTTTTTTTGTCTTGTTCGAGTCCCAAATAAACATTTTCTCTTTCTTTCTTTCTTCTGCCTTGACAGCACCTCTAACTGGAAAGCTACAACATGCTGACGATCGAGCAAGATTTCTCGTGTTAATGACCATTTAATTGCACATTCAATCGCAACCATATTAAAGATGTAGGTCACATACTTATTTAAGAACCCGTTGCCACCTGATAATTGCACAAGTAACCCATTTAAAAGGAGGTGGGAGGTTTCAATTAACGACCGGACATTCTTTAGTCCACTAATTGAACACCAAAGTATAAAGCTGCTCCTTCAAAGGCGAAATCTAAAAACATACGTAATTAAATAAAAAGGAACCTTTCATAACTTTAATTACGTCGCAATTAAGGAAACACCATTGATGTTGGAGCGGGAGTTTAGAAGGCTTACTACTATCCCCTTTTTTTCATGTCCTCCAACTCGACTCCATCTTGAATCGTCAAATATCCATTTTTACTTCGAGCAGACTCAAATCATTTATTACATTTTATCCTAATATATAAAATTCTTCCGTTACTGACTGGCTGTGTACAACAACGTACAGCCGACACTATTTGTCTTACAAAGCTTGGAGGAATTTTCTACGGGAACAGGAAAAAAACGGGTATGCTCGTATGAAGTCGCGGGCAAAAGCTAGTATGTATATAAAACTCTTGCGTTACTGGTGCCTGAGTGACTGACAGACAACGCACAGCCGAAACTACGGGTCGTAGAAAGCTGAAATTTGGCATGTAGGTTCCTTGAGGAGTGTAGGGGAGCTAAGAGAGAATTTCCTGAAATTCCCACGGGCATGAGAAAAAACGAGATAAGCGCGTACGAAGTCGCGGGCAAAATCTAGCTTGACAGATCACTTACCAAGTCACCCAAGTCTTCACTTCGACATGTTTACAGCCGGTCGATTCTGTAAACATGTCGAAGTGAAGGCTTGTGTGAAGTGATCACGAGGTGAGCTGTCAATCCATATAATCAAGATGGAATGACAGCTCACTTCGTGATCACGTGACACCTCGATTATATGGATTAACAGCTCAGCTCGTGATCACTTCACCCAAGCCATCACTTCGTTATGTTTACAGAATCGACCGGCAGAACGCTCTGTTAAAATATGTCCATCTATTTTAATGGGACGTCCTTATATAGTAGGTAATGTCAAAAAGTGTGACTATATTTATATCAGTATCTTTTAGAGAGCTTTGTGCAGTTGGCCTTCTGTCCATACAATTCCACTCCGTATCATTACCGTTTACATTTTAATGTCTAGATCCAAGATGGCGGCTGTCTATTCATTTATACATTAGTTAATTGCTTTTAGAGCACTTTGTACTGCCGGTATTTAAGCCAGGTAGACCGGGTGAAAAGATTCTCCTCTTAAATAAGTACCTATGGTATTTTAAATTAACGACCTTGTTAAGAGGATTTAGTTATTCGTCTCTTAAGTGGAGACTTCTTAAATTAGATGAAAAGGGCATGTAGACATCTACTGGGTGATTATTTTCTTCGTGTGACCATCACATCATACGATGATGTTGTTGTGAGTACCCCTTACTATGCAAGTAAAGGGGTTTAAAATCTGTAATGCCCGGTGATATCTTATTTTATACTCTTATTTAGATCCACAATTTTGCTGTGTACTGACTCGATACTTTGTTTAGTGGTCTAAGCTGAGCTCTCATACCTTTTAACACTGTACCATTCTTTAATTCTTTATTGTACACCATAACAGCCTATATTAATTCACAGTGATTTAAATAGTTCATGTACTAACTCAAAAATGAGTTTTCTACCAGCAAACCTTTGAGTGATAGATAGAGATCACAAGAGAGGGTAGAATCCAGTGCACAAATTTTACAATGCTACATTTTTAATCATACATAAATATACCTACATACATAAACATATGAATATATACATACATATCTACAAATATTATGTCATTGCGATAGGAAATGGTCTTTAACATTGTTTTTTTGGGCTTTCGTGGGCGTTTTGCCGGTTTTTCACCATTATGTAAGCCTATGAGAAATATTTTAAACCAGTTTTTTGTCCGTGGGCTCGCCCGCGTATTGTAGCCTATAACCGTCTTTTTTTTATTTAATATGGGTTTGCTCTTGACTCTAGTCTAGGTTATAGATGGCAGAGACAAAGTTGACGACGGATTGTTCAGAAGAAGCCTGTTCACTCTAATTTTGAAGAGATTAGGATTGTATGCGCTCGGAAACACAGACGCAGGCAAAGAGTTCCACTCCTTTGCTGTGCGCATTATAAAAGACGTTTGGAAACGTTTAGTGCGACTGTCTCCAGGCCCGGTGCAACATATTCTACCAAATAAATCCATTACACCTAATTTTAGTGGTCACCCCTTTTCTAGCCATATTTTCTTTCATGAAGCCTTCCATATTTTGCGGATTTAGTAGAGCAAATCATACCTGCCTCAAACTCCAATCAAAACAAGACGCTTCAAAGTAATCTGAAGAGATATATCCAACATAGTAACAAGATAGGCTTATGTATTCTCCTTACTGAGTAGTTTATAGCAACACTAACATAAACGGAGCGATCAAGTAAAGTGTTGCCATACAACACGTCATACTGTACGCAGTGTCGCTACACTATAACGTTTACGGCGTCGTTCCGTACTATTACCGACATAATATCTACCTGCGTTGCTTGGTAATAGGCTCTAGTCAGAGAATGGAATAGGTAGACTGTACCTAGATTCCGGTATTAAATAATATCACGCCTGTAATTCTGAAAAGGTTGTCAGAGATGTTGAAACACTCGAGTTTTACCAGTTATGGTGTAATCGGGTTCTTGCATATTTTAATCAAGCTGAAGAGGCAGTGCTCCTATTTAACCGACTTCAAAAAGAAGGAGGTTCTATGTTCAACTGTATGTATTTTTAGGGCTTCGAACATCCGTAACAGTCGAAACCCTAATCGGATCACTCAATTGTCTGTCTGTCCGTTTGTCACAGCCAATTTTCTCCCAATCTCCAGTAGATTGGGAGAAAATTGGCTCGAACGAATCTGTTGAAATTCGGTATACCAACATATAAAATTCTGTGATCGAATGTTTTGAGTATGAGAAAATTAATAAAAAAAAGTTTTTTCAAACTGTACCGTGTGACATATCAAATGCTTATTATGAGGGTTTTAATTATATTTGTTTCGTAATTTCAATATAAATAGTTTTGAAGTTGAATTCAAGAAATTAAACGAAAAATTACCATTCTCCCCCTTATCTCCGAAATGACTGAGCCTAAAATTTTGAAAAAAAGTCATATATTAGTTCTTTAGAAATAGATTTAGTGTTAAAGAAACATGTTACAAAAATGAGATAGAAGTATACACGCTGAAATTTTAATGATTGTTTTCCCGCGGCAGAACGATTAGCCATCAGTAGTACTGTCGAAACATAAAGTTAAGCTTAAAAGATAAAAAAGTCTTTGTTTTCAAATTATAAAAATATTCATAAACTCGAGAGCATGAGAAGCTCACCGACATAGTTAAAAGCGATTCATAAACGTACAGAGCAAAATAAGCTCTCGCGTGTAATACGGCATTAACTTGCCTGCAAGCACGCGGGGAGTGAACCCCGCGCATCGCGCGCGTCTTCCTTTTATGCTAACTTATTCGATATTTATTGTGTTTTATTAAATCAGGAGTACCTATCAGCTGGTTGATACGGAAGGCCGAAAGCAGAAAGGCAAAGACTGCGGCCGCTTTGCGCGAAACCATCGCGATGTGTAACTATTGGTTCGAAGTCGTTTTCGAGTTTTGTTTTGAATTTATTATTTTTCATAAATCGATTGTATTACCAAGACAAACTCATGTCGCTGCGGGAAAACAACCATTTAAATGTCACGCTGTATAGTGTTAAAGAAACATGTTACAAAAATGAGATTCGTTCGGAACGCTTTGTACGTGAGTTTGATTTGTACTCAGCCAGTTTATGTCATTGATTCATTTTATTTATTTATTTATTTATTTATTGATTGTCGCTAAGATGATATTGCGACTTGAATTTGAATGCTTTTTACCTGACTGTCAAGGAAGGGTATAAAAGAAAGAAAAAGTATTAAATGGCCAGAACACAACACTTTCTATACAAGTTTATTTGATACCTGAATCAAATAAACTTGTATAGAAGTAATTATTGCTAGGCGCGCGTTTGCTCACTATCTCACCTAATGGCAAGCGATGATGACTAGAAGTAGCCTATTCACCTTTTGACTTTAAGACCCCAGGTTGTTGCTATCAGAAAACAAAGACTCCGGCAAGGGTCCGCTCCTTAGCTGTATCAACAATGGATGCATACTCAAAACGTTTACGCGTTTTGTTATGATAGTTACATCTAACTGTGATGGTCTCACGGTCGCAAGCGCGACTGCCGGGCGTGGAGTCCTGAGTTTGATTCCCAGGTCGGGCAAAAAGTGTTATTGGATTTTCCTAAAGGCATTTCTCAGTAACAGGCCGAAGTTTCAAAGTTGGTGGTGTAACACCCCCGTGCCTCGGAAACTACGTTAAGCCGTTGGTCCTGCGCCAGATCTCTCTCCGGTCGTGTCGGGTTGCCGTTCCATCGGAATATGAGAGTTATGGAAGAGGGAGAGCACCTGTGTTTGCGCACACACTTGTGCTCTATAATATGTGCTTCGCCGATGGCTAATATCAGTTGAGATTGGCCGCCATGGCCGGAATCAGTCAGGAGGACTAAACATCTAACTAAAACAAAAGTTCGTGACAGAAGAGAATACTCTAAAGAAATTCATAATCGAACGTCAATTGATGACTCAAACACCGTTCAAAAGAGGCAAATCTCAAAGAAAACATCCTTCAATCGAAATCTTTGAGATATTGGTAGATGTGCCTACCTTTCAAAGGCATAACTTTTACAACAGTTCAAAGACTAATTAATTTAACTAAAACTAAATTGTCAATTAAGTTAACACGACCAATTAATGGACAATTTATTGTTCAATTCGAAGGGACATGGTCTGGAACCATTGATAGGCTCGTCAAAGTTAGTCATACGGGAAGCGGTTGTCATGGAGACATTAACGAGGCTATTTCGTCAGCTAATAGCTCGGACATACTCCGTTAGGTAGTACTAGTTAGGGTCTGGGTAGATGGGAGCAGAATATACTAGGTATTATTCGAGTTTTGTATGGCAATCTGATTCTCATATTGTTGAAAATGACACGGTCAGCAAAGTTATCAATTAGCTCGCTTATCTCATGCAAAAATCTGACTCCCCTGTGAGATTTGTAAGAAAAACCCGCCAAGTGCGAGTCGGCTCGCGCATGAAGGATTCCGTACCATTATAAAAATGGCAAAAAAATCACGCTTGTTGTATGGGAGCCCCATGAAATATTTAATTTATTGTTTTTTTTTTGTATTTAATGTTATAGCGGCAACAAAAATACATTATCTGTGAAAATTTCAACTGTCTAACTATCACGGTTCATGAGATACAGCCTGGTGACAGACGGACAGACGGACAGCGAAGTCTTAGTAATGGGGTCCTTTTTACCCTTTGGGTACGGAACCCCAAAAAGAGGGACGTACATCATGTGTTGGTGGAATGTGTCCGATACAATAACAAAAGAATCGCTCTGCTGAGCTTATGAAAAGTGTCAAAAATGGATGTTGGAATGTTTCATGGTATTTTAGCCAAATCTAACTGTGATGCAGCAAAGATGTTGTACTCATTTAAATCAGTTAAGACTCTAGTGTAAGATTTTTTCAGTTAAATTATTTTTAGCAGAACAATGGGAATGGAATTGGCATCGTCACATAGGTGTACAAAAATCTCAATCTCAATTAATTACATTATTTTGTGCCTATGTATACACAGCATATGTTAATAACACAATATGTTAATGTAGTGCGGAAATGAACCCACCGGCTATGCTCTCATTACCGAATATTCCCCTAAATATTGTCTAATACAACGGCCCGGGGGAAGCCCGTGTACCGTTTAATACTGCTTGCATGTGTTTTCGAAAACAGGCGAACCGTGAAAATCATTTAATTTTGAAAGCTTATTGTGTGGAATCTTTCAAAATAATATAATTTTTATATAATGTATGTTCATTATCATCATCAATTCAGCCGAAATACGTCTACTGTTTTACATAGGCCTCCCCCAAGTCTCATCATATCGACCAGAAAATATGCTTAACGATAATAGTTTAAGTCAGTTTTTAGAGTATCTAACTCTGCTTAACATAGGCCAAGTGTCATCATATCGACTAGAAATTATGCTCTACGATAATAGTTTAAGTCAGTTTTTAGAGTATCTAACTCTGCTTTAAATAGGCCAAGTGTCATAATATCGACCAGTTAATATGCTTTACGATAATAATTCAAGTCAGTTTTTAAAGTCTCAATCTCTGCTTTACATAGGCCAAGTGTCATAATATCGACCAGAAAATATGCTTTTAGACAGTAGTTTTAGCGAGTTTTTAGGGTCCCTAACTTGATTGATTTTAGATTAACTACTTACAAGCACTTTTTAATGAGAGTTTTCTGTAACGACGTACACTAGGTGGCAGAACTGCTGCGTCAGGCACGGTGCACACCTTTTAAAACACTAATGTTTACTGATATTAGATTAATTTACAACAACGTCATGTTTACGTCAAGTTTAGTAGCGGCTTAGTGGTGCCAATTGGTGACGTGAGATTTCCTGAAAACCCACTTGTCAAGGAGTCTGTCAGCTAGACCGAAAAAGTATCTTTCCAAAGTACCTTTACACATAGCACACAATACATCCATCCATACTAAAGTAATTCTAATATAATAAGTGCTAAAGTAATTCTGCCAGTCTGTTTGGTACCTATTCACGTCTTAACGGCTGAACAGATTTGCATGTAACTCGACACACTAGTAGCCCATGACCTGACACACACATTACGCATTATCTCAAGAGTAGGTATGTTCCCTTCAGGATAATTTTCGACTTTCACAGGGCGAAGCCGCTGTCAGATGTTATGGTAAGTGCCAGATAAATTTGCAATAAAGTTCATTGACCTTTCCCTGATATCTTTTCGTAGGTACCCGGAAAACAAATTATGTTTAATTTTTCATTACTAGAAAATGTAAAGAATCACGATAGATGTCGATTCAGGTCAGCTTTATATCTTTCTTTCCGTTATTGAAATTTAGAATGTCAATAAATGTAGGTGGATCAATGACCGCTATTGCAAATTTATTTAGCGTCTACCATAGTACTTTGTACGTATAATCTTATCTTTATCACACATACATAATGTAACTCTTCTTCCTAAAACGCAGCAATATGACCACGCCTTAACAATACATTCCCACTTGGATTACGCTGTGGTTTAATTGTTTGCTAACCCATTCAAAATTCTACTCTAATTAATTTAGTTTAATTACACGAGTTAACGGGGCGAACTAAATGTCTTGTTTTGTTGCTATCTCACAAGTAGGACTTTAGAGAACTATGAGAGGCTTTGTTTTTGTCATAATTTTATTCCTAGATCTTTGGGAAACATTCACGGACGAAATAATTTACAACATTTTGTCGGTCTTTCTCAGTAGCAACCAGAATTTGGAAATGTGCCCAGTTGGTGACGATAGGTTCGCCCCCTATTATATGGGGCTAAAACTTAACTGTCAAAGTCTGGGAGTCATCACCTTCCTGCCCTTATCCCATGTTACTTGGGGTCGGCGCAATACCTTTTTTTCCATTCTGTCCTGTCAGCCGACACGCTATCACTAGCACCCTTTTCTTTCATATCAGTCCTAACACAATCCATCCATCTTTTCTTTTGTCTCCCTGTCCCTGTCCATCCATTCACATTTATACTCACAATTATTTTAGTTAGTTGCATTTCATCCCTCCTCTTCACATCAAAGTCTGGGAGTATTCCCTGTAATACACCTCTGCCGAATCCCGGGAATAAATCTGCCTTTTCCCAACGATGTTAGGGTCAGGTCCAGTCTAAGCGGATGCAGCTGAATACCAGTGTTATACCTGGAGCGACTCCCTGTCTGACCTCTGTAACCCAGTGGCGGGGTAACACGATACCCCTTGGCAAGACTAGTGTCAGATTTGAAATGAAAGAAAACTGATCTGCTATGCCTGAAGGATCGCTCGCAGAACATATAATCGATGGGGCCGAAAAGTTCTGGAGTAGCGGCCGCGTATTGGAAGACGCAGGCCTCCGACAAGGTGGATCGATGACCGGGTGAGGGTAGCCGATGGATGCGAGACGTACAGGACCGGTTGTTTTGGTGACACTTGAGGGAGGCCTGTGTCCAGCAGTGGACGTCTTTCGGCTGATATGATGATGATGACGATGACTATCCGTAACGATAAGATCTACAAATGACAGCCGAGACCAACAGCTTAATTTGCTCAATAGTATATTATATCTCGAGGAGTCACGATATAAATAAATGGTCACATGGTTACGTGCGTCGAGGTCAGTCCATGAATGACTGACCTCGGCGTTCGTAGCTTAATCTTAAAGATTATTTATTATATATTTTATTGTACACCTCATAATAAAAACAGGACAATCATACATAAAATAAGTGCACAATGGGCGGTCTTATCGCACAAGGCAATCTCTTCCAGACAACCTTTGGATGGATTGAACGAAGGGAGATAGATTTAGGGCTGTCAGTGTACAAACGTTTTAAAGATTGGCCCACGCATATGTTTGTTATAAGCCATGATCGAGTGCTGAAGTGCTATTTTGTTATGTATGTTTCTAAGGGATAATATTATAAAATAATGTTTGAAATGTCACAAAAAGTCTTTCATAAGATCTTGAAAAAGCACTTAAGAAAAACTATTTTTAAATCGTTAAATATGTTTTTATTAACATACACCTACTTACTTATTCTGCCATTTACTAAGTACAGATTAAATTAACGTCACTCAAATAGAATATTTCAAGCTCATCAAAATTATTTGCCTCTCAGAAATATTAATTTGAATGAAATGTGAGTTGAGTTTGTAAGTCATAAACTTTACTGAAAAACAAAATTATTTCGCAGAAATAATTTAATTTTTACTAAATAAGTTTGGTGAAGAAATTATGCAAAACATTAATTCTGTGATGGAAAATGTTTTTTAATGATAGACATAATTAAATACTTCATCAAGTTATAGGTAAAAGCCTCAAGCTTCCACCAGACGGATGCAATGCGACAATTCACAAAAATTGTTTCACTGGTCGAACAATTTATATTTTCTTCTCGTTGGTCAGATCCCTATTCTCTCTTATCTCAGGGGCAATTGTCGTATTTTTAAGGGGCGTTCACATTCGCATCGCAGACGCAACCCGTCGAGAACATAAAATTACCCCACATTTCCACGTTGATTGCCGCTGCGATGACATTGCAACTTAAATTTGAATGCTTCAAGTATGAGAATTGGCCTTCAGATCAAGGTAATGGTGGAACTTAATGTGACCACTGTCCTGAGAAGAGTCGAAGTGGCCTTTCAAGTAAGTAAGCCCTCCTTTTTTTTTGTGGATGGGAAATCATCAAATGACTCACCCCGCTCTGAGTGCAGCGGCGGAGTCTCTTACTGACAATTATCCACCCATGTTCCTTCAAATGCCCTTTACGATTCAGGGCCGCGGTAACTCTTGCAAACAATTTCGCAACCCTGGCAGGCACTGGCCCTGGCGGGCCCTGTCAAAAAACAAAATGGCCGGGAAGCAGTTCGTCGGTGGCTTTGTCAAAGCTTTAAAAACGAGAACAACCATCAGCAATATCTTCATTGCTGAACATTGTTCTCATGTACAATAAGAAAAAGAACCCGAGAACACACTATCAACAAACAAACATACCCGTCCATTGTAAACAATCTTCTCGTACCATATTACCCCTACTAAAGCTAGAGCACACGTCGTCGTCGCGTCGTGTCTAACAAACACAGCGACCGCAGAGCAAGGCGCGAGCCGTCAATGTGTACCTGCCTCGTAATTTGCATGGTTAGACATCAATGCTGCCGCGACTCAAAGACGTTATAGTACCTACCTTGCTCTAAAGAGGTGTGGTCCACAGAAAAAAAAAATGTATGTTTTCTTGAAATGTCAGTAGACATATTGGCGGGAGCAGCTCGACTCCTACCGAAAAGACTGACCCAAACTAGCCAAGGGCAAAGTTATGTGGAAAGGGATTGGGAGGTTTTTGCCCAGCATTGGGACATTTCTTAATTAAGCTTTTATTTATCTTTTTGTACTATGTATGGATAATATTTTGATACTGAATTTTAAAACAAGAGTGTTTTTTGCATACACGTTTGGTTTAATTTGGTCATTCAAATCCAATATGGTGGATCGATTATTTTAAGGCACCCCCATGATATGGGTAAATGCGTATCAAACGAGAGGGTTTGCTGACAGGAATATAAAAATTAAAATTGAATTGTTACAATTTTTTTAATTTATTTAAGTTTTTTTTCTTGTTTCATTAAAAAAGAGATGATACTCACATCTTCTCTTCTATTGACACAAGCTACACAAAAAATGACAGTAAACATTAGATTTTAACCAACGCCTGAGTTATTCTAAAACAGTTTAAACATACTACACAATTAATTAAAAACATTTAGAAACTTTTATTTTTGGTATTTTAAATAATTTGACAAAATATATTATGTGGATTGATAAATAAATCATCCCAACAAATACACAACCAATAATTCTACTGAAACCAATTTGTCCATAAATAATTATTTACACAGCTTTTGATCTAGACAGGAATTTCAACAAAGCTATTGAAAACACACAAGCTCCATACAACATTATTCAAATCATCTCATATTTGCTTTGTCATTTGAAAATGAATAATTCTAAATATTTGCATGTAAATAAAGCCAGTGTCACACAATAGTTTCAAGCAGATGAGAAGTTTCATGACAATCAAATTTAAATTCAATGCGCATTACTCGTAATTGTAAACCTAGCCTAATTTAATATTAATTGTACGAATTGTAATTACTGGTCAAAAGTACTCCTGCAAATTGTGTTTGTAATATTTAAAACATTCTAATTTATTACTCACTAAGTAAAATAAAATTGATACTTAAGAATAAAAAGGTGGTAGAGTCTGGATACATTATTAGGGTTCCGTACTGTAAGGGTTACTAACGAAACCTTATTTGACCGTCCATCTGTCTGTCAACGGGCTGTATCTCATGATCCGTAATATGTAACGTAAGGAACGTAAGAAAATGTAGCAATTAAAGTAGTAGCAAAAATAGATAGACAGACAGACAGAAATTTATTGAACCATAATAATAACAAAGTTTATATGCCGGATATAGTGGTGATAGGTCGATTAGCACGCCGCACAATGATAATCGATTTTACCATCCCACATGACGAGAATCTCCGGCGGACTACTACTTTTTTATATATATTTTTTTATTTTTTAATATTTAAAAATGTAAATTAGTATGTAAGGTAAATAAATAAAGAGAATAAGTGTATATTTTCTATAACTCAGTCAGTTCACTAAACCACCCAAACCCATAGCGTCTCAGCTTTTGTTTCCATATTCTGCATTAGTCCTGCACCACCCGGGGATTGTCCTTGGGTATACTTTTATATTGCATACAGGTACCCCTGTATGCAATATGGTTGGTGAAACAGTCCATTTGAAATGTTTATTTGGGCCTCTGCGAATTGGCTTCGACTCCTCGTACGCCACCCAAAGGACCTGGTCTCCAGGGAGCCGTGAAAGCCAGCCTTACAAAAAAAAAAAACGTGTTGCACTCCGGGAGTGCCGGCAGAAGAGAAAACTTGAATTTCGCACGAATTGCTTTAATTATCAGTATAATAGTACTATCATTTACGTGGTAAAATATTTACAATTTTTATTACATTAAAAATTTAACACTTTAAAACTTACCCTACGTCTTACGAATCTCACGTCACGGTCACGTGACCTGACGCGAGTTTAACATTGTTTACCCATCCCAAAAAGTACACGACGCATCTAAAGAAGTTTTCACTTCAAAAAACTCAACTATCAAAGTAAATAAAACGCCACAGCCGCTTCTGCCTTGGACCACAACCCACACACTACTCGAAACACAATGCACGGTCTCTTTGTACCGCAAAGGATCGTAGCCACTCGTTACCAAGTTTTTATTCATCCATTTGTGCATGTCGTCCCCTCCCCTCTCTCCTCTCCGGCCACAATCAGTTAGAAGACTTCTCGTTATTTTCTTTGTGACAAAGGGTAGTTGGGGGTGATTAGGAATATGGGATAATTTCCTCGGAAGAA
This sequence comes from Mamestra brassicae, assembly GCA_905163435.1. Taxonomy (NCBI): domain Eukaryota; kingdom Metazoa; phylum Arthropoda; class Insecta; order Lepidoptera; family Noctuidae; genus Mamestra; species Mamestra brassicae. The sequence goes on along the minus strand of LR990997.1, from coordinate 16,811,556 downwards.
ATTTTTGTGGTGTGATTTTTCTTTCGTTTGATGCATTGTTGTGGAAGTTTTTATTTGTTTGAGGTGTGGTTTCTTAGCTTGGATTAGGAGTTTGCTCGGCTAAATAATAATAGCCGCAAGGGTCGATCTTTATAGGTTAAGCAACGCTTGCTGAGGTTGGTCTGTGGATGGATGACCATCTTAACATACCGAGACTCCTCCGTGCCTCGGAAATCACGCTAAGCCGTTGGTCCCGGCTGTCGTTTGTAGATCTTTGGCAGTCGTTACGGATAGTCAGAAGCCAGAAAATCTGACACCAGTCTTACCAAAGAGTACCATGTGACTCAGTTAATGGGTTGTGGAGATCTGGTAGTCAGCCGCTCCACGTAAAATACTGGTATTCAGCTGAATCCAGTTTGACTGGAAGCCGACCCCAATAGAATTGGGAAAAGGCTAGGCAGATGATGATGGTGTGGTTTCTTTGATTATTTTCATGTTGTTTTCATGATTTCGATAAATTCATAATTATAAAAGTAAGACACAGGGTCGAGTGGTTGCATCTGTAGAACGTGAGGTCCTCGATTCGATTCCTGGGTTGGGATTACTGTAAAAGGGTTCATTTTTCAGGATTTTTTTTTCTGTGCGCGGTCTCAATTGGCGCCCAGTTGAATGCAAAAGTCTCGGGCCCTATTACATTGAAATTAACTGGGCGTGTGTGGGTGTACTTTACCTTACCTTTAGTCAAACCCTTCAAAGAATATGGGATGAGGTTATATCATGCCAAAGGTCAATCGCACGAGAGAAGTAACTCCTGTCTACCTAGACGAGCCAATGCTATGACTTCTTTGTGAGAAAGTGACGGAGCTATACAGGGCTATTAGCCCTATCTCTTTTTCACAACGGAATCATATCGGAATCGACACATCATAGTAGTCACTGAACAATAAAATGCCGTCCTTACTGCTTATGCACTCTCAAAGTAATTTTTTGCCATCTACCTTAATTCTGTTGACTGTTGAACACACAGACGTCTCATTATTTAATTCCAGGGAAAACCTTAATAATTACTGAATTGCATTTACTTGTACTCGTATATAAGATATGAGTTCCATTACTTCGAGGATTCTGCCGGAATGATTTTCATGATTTTATTTACGAATTTCGAAAATGTTTACGAAAAATAGACTTTTCCAGGTAACAGTTTTGAGGTTTTGAGTTATGAATATGCCTTTACTGACGTTCTTAAACAAAAATCCGGCCATGTGAGAGTCGGACTCTCGGGTTCCGTACTATAAACACATTGCTTGTATGGGTTTTTTTTTGATTACTGGTTATATGTTATGACATGCATGGGCGCCGGGAGGGCGGGCGCTTTCAGTAAAACATACGAAAACATGAAGATATTAAAAATAAGGGGTTGCACTCCAGGAGTGCTGGCAGAAGTGAAAACTTGAACATTAACGTTGTGCATTTTTGATATTTTGGAATGGTTAGGGAATAATTTCGTACGAATTGCTTTAATTATCAGTATAAAAGTACTATCATTTATGTGGTAAAATACAATATTAATTTATTGCGCTATCGTACACAAACATGTCAATTTATATTACATTAAAAATTGAACACTTCAGAACTCTCCCTCCGTCTTTAGAATTTTAGATCAGGTCACGTGTCCTGACGCGAGTTTAACATTTTTTACCCATCCCAAAAAGTGCACAACGCCGCTAAAGAAGTTTTCACTTCAAAAATATATTAGACAAGCAAGTGAAAAATGAAAATAGACCTAACAAATCATATATACAGACGCCAGCACGTCAAGCTACAATAATCGTTCATATTTATTTAATACATTTTCAATTTTATCGCCAAAGCGTTAGGTTCAAGGTTGATTGGAAAAATTTGACAGTTTCGGGTTCACTTCGACTACCTCGCGTTCGGCCTTGCACCAAGTATGGGAAATCATCAAATGACTTCTTCCGCTCTGGGTGGAGCGGAAGGGCGTGTCAGACTCTTACTGACTAAAACCCATCCGTGTTCCTTCTAAAGCCCTTTGCGTTCCAGGGCCGCGGTGACTGTTTCGAACAAATTCCGCAACCCTGGCAGAATTCCGCAAACGCCACTGATGACATGGTGTTGGCAATTAATAAACATGCGATTTATAGCAATCCGGAGACCTTTATTTATTTATTAATTAACCTTTAATTAGTCTCTGCACTTACATCACGAACCAACACATAAATTACAAATTTTAAAAATTGAAAAGTAACACATAGATATTAAAGTTTAACAAAAAAAATCAGAATAAATTATTTTCATACCAATAATGGAAACAAATAATTTATTGATGGAAGTAATAAACAATAATAATAATCAAATAATAATAATATGTCAATCATAAAATACATTTAAACACTAAAACAATATTTGCATTTTTTTAGGAATGATTGAAAACTCTTCAAAAATCATGACAAATCTCTCGGGATTGTGTCTATTTCCAAAGTTTATCATTAGGTCTCCACCAAACGGGACCACTTCAAAACAAATTATCTTCCAAACATGAAAATAATTAACAAACTCGCAGAATAATATCTGTCGAATTGAGAACCTCTTGAAGTCAGCTAAAAGCTCTTAAGAAATACCAAACAAACAAAAATGCTCAGCTTATACAGCGCAACCACTAAAATCAAGCATAACTGAAGTAAAGTAAAGCACTTGAGCACTCTTAAGCATCCATTCTCCTCATCTATCTAAACAATGTTGCTGAAAATGCTTAAAAGCAGCGTTCTACAGAATCTCCAAGCATTTTTAACGAGCACAAATATTGTAGCACGTAGCTAAGTAGCTAGTCTCCCTATAGAGTTTCCTTTATAATTCGCGAGGCTTGGAATTAATGGCGTAAAATAAACGTGTTTGGTTCTGATGGACATTTTTGACAAGATTGTTTGAATTTGTTGTTACTTTAAAACAGTGATGTGGAATTCGCGTATTTTTTTAACTGATCGCGTTCTATTTTCTCGTTATATCCTATTTTTTGTTTAAACAGGATTCCCTGTTTAAATAATCAAAATTTAATAATCATTAATTTCACATGGGCTGATAGTGATGCGTTTTTGTTTTTTTATTTATTTTTGCTATTAAGCAGTAGTGTAGTTGATAATTTTTTTATTTGTATAATACGTGTTTCTGTGCGGTTTTCCGGCAGAATAAACTGATTTTCTTAGCTTTCTTCTTTCTTTTCTTTATTTCAAACAGCTAATGGCTGACTCGTCGACTGATTGACTATTCTGCCCTTGATTAAAATAAATTAGAGTGTACAAGTCATCATATCAGCCGAAAGACGTCCAATGCTGAACGTAGGCCTCCCCCAAGGTTTGGTATAATCGCCACGCTTGGCAGGCGGGTCGGCGATCGCAGTGTAGCTGTTGCAATGCACAGAACCACAGAAAATGCTGCTGCTTATTCTCTGGTGAGTCCCTTAGTCGCCCCTTACAATACCCACAGGATGTGATGGGATGGTGCTTTTACGTCCGACACCACTGAGAGATTTTTTAAATTAATTTTTTGTTCTATTTTTTAAATATGGCAAGCAAATTGAAATTATTTGAAACGAGATGCATGATAAAAACGCCTCTAAATGCCTAACATTTTTGCAAATTGTTGACCTTGATATTGTCGCAAATATGTACGTGATGCGATCGTGGGAGATTTCCTCACAACAGTGTGCCACTTGGCATTTTTTCGAACTATCATTTTCAGTTAAAATGTTGGTAACAACCTAGTAGATTTTCCTTACAAAGTAACTACCTATATACAAATAAAATAATAAATATGAAAGACAAATTTCGAAATTGTTTTGAATAGACAACAACCTGAGGGTCTTTATGTCAAGCGTGAATACTTCGAGGGAAGCGTACTCTATCGTCAACCACATGATCACTTTCCATAAAGTGAGATTGTGGTCAAACGCAAGCCATTTGATAAAAAAAAAAGATTGTGCGTCTCGGAACGCCCGACAGAAGTGATTACTTAAACTAATCTAAGTTGAACTATTTAATATGGGAAGCTTCTGTTCAAAATACGACTCGTGCTGCAGGTTAGAGTGACAGAGGAAGAGCCTGCCTACCACTGCCGTATGCGTGTGAGAAAGGGAAGCCAGACATACTGGCGTCGTAACGCGTTGCGTTACGAAGCGGTTTACCCTCCTATATGAAGTTATCACTTAAAAAAACCATGACTGTTTATGTTTACCAACAGTCGCACCACACCTTAAGGAGACATGCCACACAACGAACTCCAACGTCGACGAGACAGCGCACAAGAGAATGCCTCTTTTATATTTCAGAAGAAATCCCAAGCAGCGAATATTCGTGGTGTAATGTGGATCCCTCGGAACGAGCGCAGGACATCAGTCTGAGGAACTCACAACGAAGGCAGATGGCGCTTTGTGGCGGAGAAGAAAGATGCCTTTGTTTGCTAGCCTAGTTTGAGTGATGAAGGGTTCTGAAAAAGGAATGCATATTTTTGTACAACAACAAAAATACGTATTCCTTTTTCAAAACCTTTTTGATGGAAATGTCACGTGTTTTTTTTTTGGAACACGTGTAGGTATTGTTTCGCATAAGGTTGCATGCTCAAATCAAACCTTAATGCTGAATTCTAGCTGGCATTCAACACTACTATCTGCTATTGACGCATCGAGATCATAACCGCTTATTGAAAATTAAGTAAGAAAGAAATTATATTAATAGGAACGAATTCTACGACATGTGAATAGGCATTACTTAGCTTCTCCAAAAGGCGTCCACTACTGGACATAGGTCGGTGAGAAGGTGAAGCCTATGTCTAATAGTAGAGGTATTTTTGCTAATGATGAAGGTTGTCTGATCTACTCTTTCCGGCCTGTGTATTAGACGAGAACTTCTCCATTGGACTGCCGAGCGTGGAGAACTGGGTTCGATTCCCAGGTCGGGCAAAAAGTGTCATTGGGTTTTTTCAATGGAAATTTCGCTGTGACAGCCCGGAGTTTGGAAGTTGGTGGTGTGACACCCCCGTGCCTCAGAAAGCACGTTAAGCCATTGGTCCTGGTCCTACGCCAGATCTCTCTCCGGTCGTGTCGGGTTGCCGTCCCATTGGAATATGAGAGTGATGGAAGAGAGAGTGCACTATATAATGTGTCGATTTTGTCCATGGCGGCTAATCTCGGTTGAGATTAGCCGCCATGGACAAAATCGGTCAGGAGGACTATATTAAGCTTCTGGATGCTACCTAATAAAGAAGAAGAAAAAAGAACAATGAAAACAAGACCTACACTAAGTATTTTTTCATCTTAACCCCTATCGCATTACAAACTACTCATACTAATTAACAGTTTAACACACAATGCAAACTCGGTTGACACGCCTGAACCATTTAAAGCGACGTTGCAAAAACAAGTGCTATACTATACCTACTAAAACTGGCAAAGTGTGTGACCGTTGACTATGAGCGGTTCCGTAGTCAGAATAAAATATTTATGCACACTGTTGTGTTTTTCCCAACTGCAACTTATTAGGCAGTCACAAAACAAACAAAAATACCATTTATATTTACGTACGCTTAATTGATAAAAAAAAAATTGTGAGCCGTAACGGGACGCCTGGCAGTGTTAAACATCGAAGTTATTTTGTACAAGTAAAATGCATAAAAGAACAGATTACGATACGAACTAAAAATGGCATAATGAAAAAAATAGGTACATATATTAACTTAAATAAATAGTAAGTAGTAGTAGTCGCTTTAAAATATATTAGATGGTTCACTGCACTATGGCTTGCAACAATTTAAATGTGTACTATTTAAATTAATTGTATACAGGTACCAAGATACCGTTTTTGCTACACGGAACTCAAAAAAACACCTGCTAAATTTTCACCAACACTATTTACCTTCCATTAACTTAATTTTTCTTGCCAATTAACTTACAGAACCACAGTCAGTATATCGCATTGGCAAAGCCCCAAGGCCTGGCGTTTGCTTCAATATAATTAGCTGTTCGGAAGTCAGGAAGTCGTGAAAGTCGGTAAATTATGTATGCGTTCAATTATAGAGTTCAGTGCTGGGATTGTTATCGTTCGCGATCTTACGTTGTCTGCATTGTTGAAAAGGTCGATGAGAAATGCTAAGGAATAATCGGGAAAACGATTGAGAAATCGAGAATCTTGGATTATAAAAAAGACATCAATGTAATAATAATAAAAGAGGTAATCGGTAAAGCCAAGCAAATAAAGCATGGAATCCATTAGGCAACATTTGACGCGCAACACATGACGCCCAACATGTTCAACAACGTTGCACAACAACGCGCGACGTTGCCAGCAGGCGCGCAACATTGACAATGTTACTAAATAAAAGTTCTTCGTTGCCGTTCAACATGATGAGCAACATGTTGTGCATCATGTCGCGCGTCAAATGTTGCCTAGTGGATACGAGGTTTAAAGTATCTTGACTTGGCTCGCGAAGTTGTCGACATGTGGGATGTGAACTTCGCAATCATTGAACCGATAGTCGTGTCAGCTAATGGCTTAATAGCCACGATCCTCGACCAACACCTCAGGAAGTTCTCGTTTGGAAGGTGGCTTGATTTTAAAAGCAGTACTTCTTGACACAGCTCGCATTGTTAGGAGGTTCCTCTCTCTGGAGCCCTGACCACCGGTAGTTTGAACCCTGTTTCCGATACCGGTGGGCTACTCTTTTTTATATTTTTTAATGATTTTCATATTTTCTTAGAAATATTAAAAAAAATATAAGTATAGTTAATTGAATAAAGGAATAAAGAGGTAAAATTGTTTGTTTATTTCAATCAATGACCGTAGTTTTTTTCTAAATATGTTGGGGTCTATACTTTTGGCTCCCACTCAATTTAACTTGCACGTAGTTAACATGTTGATATTAGATATCATTACATAAGAGAAGTGTTAAGGGTCAACAAAGATTTAGAGTGGAGACACGTACCCACTGAGTCTATGTCGGCTGACATATTAACAAAACCATCGTGTCGTGCAAGGTGTAGTGCATGTCTAGTTTAAGTGCTACTTCCGGTCGATTCTGTAAACATGTCGAAGTGAAGGCTTGGGTGATGTGATCACGAGGTGAGTTGTCAATCCATATAATCAAGATGTCACGTGATCACGAAGTGAGCTGTCATTCCATCCTCGTTTCGCAACGGAACTTCGTTGCATTTTTTACGTATTTTTATCTCCATCTTTTCCTTCAATCGTTATCTTACTACTTTGTAAACGAAAATTTGAATGGATGTTTATTACTCAATTACGTCAGAATAACTGAACAATTTAGTATGAAATTTGTCACAGAGATAAATGATATGGAATGGAATAGCACATAGACTCCTTTTTATCCCGGGAGTATGTTCCCATGGGATTATTTCCGAAATTCCGACATGTTGTCATATATCCCGTTTTCTCCCGTTACCATTAGAATTTCGGGAAACCCTATCTTAGTGCTTCCCTACACTCCCCAAGAAACCTTTATGCCAAATTTCAGCTTTCTATGACCCGTAGTTCCGGCTGTGCGTTGTCCGTCAGTCACTGAGGCACCAGTAACGCAAGAGTTTTATATACATACTAGCTTTTGCCCGCGACATCATACGCGCATACCCGTTTTTTCTTGTTCCCGTAGAAAATTCAGAAAATCCTCAAAAATTTCAAGCCAAATTTCAGCTCTTTACAACCAGTAGTTTCGGCTGTACGTTGTCTGTCAGTCAGTCAGTAACGGAAGAATTTTAAATATTAGTAATAATTTTTGACAAACGTCATAGCCGAGAGGATTTAATTTTGAGGTGAAAGCACTGATTTCCAGTTCTATACATATTTATAATTCTAAATATATAAATAAATACACGCAAGTCTTCAACAATATTGCAAAAGACTCAGCAATCCCTTCCCTTATTATAGTTGCCAACAATAAAGTATCATCCACCCCTAACCACGGGGGATGAGCAGATGAAAAGGGTGCCCGATAATAATTCCGACAAGTTTCATATTACCCGAGGTATATTTCGGTATTTCTTGCCTTTGTCCCGATAAAGTGATATATATTTCAGTGATGGAATAGGTACGATGTTCTATGGTGGTACAATCATCGTAAAAAGGACGATGTTTTTATTTGTATTGATTGGTTCCGTCGAGGGTTTGACGAAAGTTTCTAGGACCTACCTTCGCTTATTTGTGAAAATGTTTTATATTATACTAGCTGCGCCCCGCGGTGTTACCCGCGGTTTATCAGATACTCCGCGTGAATTTCGAAAATTTTCCGAAGGGAACACACTCCCGTTATAAAAACTATCCTATGTCCTTTCCCGGGACTCAAACAATCTCTATACCAAATTTCATCTAAATCGGTCCAGCCGTTTGCGCGTGAAGAAGTAACAAACATACACACACTCACAAACTTTCGCCTTTATATGTAATATTAGTGTGATTTGATTTTTAATGGTTAGTGGGTAAAAATAAACTAGATTACTAGTTTATTTTCATTAATGAATATTTACAATAAATGTACATAACTAACTTAAAACTATTTAGTTAAACTTTTTGTATACCAAACCTATATTTATATTATTTTTTGTTGTAAATATAGAAGACCGTCAAACTACGTTCACGAACTAAAGTAAAATCTTGAATCGACACGGGAAATAAATAAAAGTTACTAAAGTTTGGTTACCGTTTTACTATTAAATAATTGGCAACATTTGTTCAAAACTGTACATATTATCAATTTAAGCATAAACAAGAATTTAAAATTTTTATAGGGTTCCGTAGTCAACAAGGAATCCTTATAGTTTCGCCATGTCCGTTTGTCTGTCCGTCTGTCCGTGGTTAGGCTCAAAAACGCTTAGCCCTAGAAGGTTGGAATTTGGTATGGCTATAAATATTAATCATGCCGACAAAGTGGTAATCTTGAAAAAAAAAACTGTTTAGGGTATCCCCCATGAGTAAAGTAGCAACGATTGTTTTTATCGTCCATCCCATGGTTGTCGTTGAATAGGTCGTTTAACAATATTGAGGGTATGCGAAATGTTAAGCTTAAGTGCCAATTATTGTTAAAGTCAATCGTGTGTCCCACCCCCGTCTGCCAGGTAAACGGTTGATTTTGGGGACGTGGAAAAATCATGGTAACTAATAGCATATACACGGAGTCCGGTAATTAATGGATAACCTAGAAATGGCTTATAGTTGAACTTATGGTCATTAAAAAAAAACACGAAAAATAAATCTATCATTAGTACCTATCTACCATAAAAAGAACAAATTATGTAGTTATTTTTTTACACAGCTAAGTAGGCTTTACAAGTTAACGAGTAATAGTCGATCAACCTATTAAATGTTATAATTGTGACGTGCTACGGAACCCTACACTGCGCGTGGCCCGACACGTTCTTGGTCGGTTTTTTTTATATATCAGAGTTATGTCGAACTAAAAGTGGTTTCAAAGTCATCAGTTCACTTTTTTAAAGATTGACAACATTGAAATCACCGTATATAATTTATCAAAAACCTAGAATAGAAAAGTCCGTGAACTTAACATTTCTTTCTACCCTTCACTGCTTCAAGTTTCAGCCCAAGTACAAAGCATACTCATAAATATTCTTCGGCCGTCGTCCAATACTAACACACAGATATCATACCATCTTGCATCTGTTCCAAAACATTGCAATGGCGATGGCGGGGAATAGCTAAAATTTTCTTTTTTTTCGAAGAGCTGCCAGCCAGCCATGCCTTAGTAGCGAACATTCAAAAATGCCTGGAGTATTCTTGTTGGCAGTTTGTTACACCGTAGTAAAGTGTTTTACTTTTCTACTAGGATCGCAGAATTGTTCGAAAGAGCAACCGCGGCTCTGGAACTCAACCCAGCTCTAGACTGTTCAATAAACGTTGGTTCGTAAAGTACATCAAATGAAGGTGCTTTTATTTTTGACGTTTTTAGGTAAATCAATGTTTTGAAAATCAATAAGCCTTAGCCTTCTCGCGGTTCCTAGCATTTAGGTTGCTAGCTTAGCGTTTTTATAACATGAATTAACAATTCACTACATTACGGTGCGGTGTAAACGCAGCCACGTCACAGCTAGCCCAATGCAAAGTTGTATTGTAAAGCAAAATGGAATTGTTGCGGGTTTGCGAACCATTGCTATACATATTTTCCAATTTTATCATTCTCACTTCTATCTAAGGTTACTGTGGAATTCATTTTACTTTGTCGTTCCTCGTGTTTGGGGAGAATCGGGAGAAATGGCCGAGATCAGGGAGTTGGTGGGAAAAATTGGATGAATTATATTCTTTCTCTTGGGTTTGAATTCGTTCGTCTAGCTGGGGAATCGTAAAAGGATATTTATTTACAGATAAGGATAATATATATAAGGGGCCCATAGTATTAAATATGTCTTATTTTGATCGCCAAGTCACCGGGCAGAATATATTCGAGTTATTTATTTATTATATACTTTATTGTACACCTCATAATAAGAACAGGACAATCAAACATAAAATAAGTGTACAATAAAGTAGTCCCACGACACAGGGTATCCTAGTGTGGGATCTAGGGTCTAAATTTAGTTTGTAATCTGTATTATTTTTGACATAATAAAATTTAATTTAATTTAATGGGCGGTCTTATCGCACAAGGCAATCTCTTCCAGACAACCTTTGGATGGATTGAACGAAGGGAGATAGATTTAGGGCTGCCAGTGTACAATTGTTTTAAACAATACTAATCAGATATAATAATATAAAATACATAAACACAATAACAATTTATATACTAATAAATATCAAATATATAATTGAGAAAGGAGTGGAAAAATTAAAGTGAAAGGTAATGCTCCTTCACTGTTCTTCTAAACGCTGGCAGCGTTTTGGCACGTCTCACTTCTATGGGCAATGCATTCCACAAACGAGCTGCTTGTATACTGAAAGATTTGTCAAAGAAGGAAGTGGAATACATACGAATACTTAGTTTTAGAAATTATTTCTTTATGTTAGGTAGAAAATAAGCTGACAGTACCGAAATAGTAGGAACCGTTTCCAAGAATAAAAGCTGAAATATTTCCTTAACTCTCTTTTAAGCTCCGGAAACAGCACGATTGCTAAGCATCTAATTCCACGATATTGGGTACTTCCCGGACTAACTCCAAGTAGCTCATACCAATACCGGTGCGTATATTTTAGTACTCGTTCATACACGTCAGTATCCGGGCCGTGCCCGGGACGTGTCAGACCAGGTTGTGATATGTGTGAATCAACCTTAAAAGGTTCTTGGTCAATCGACCACAAATCTATTTCTATAAGGTCCAAATTTAATGTTACAACTCCCAGGTTCTAGAAAGCCAGACAACTACTAAAGTAGACCAGTCTCATTACTCTTTACTAACAAGGGTTTCGATTCAATAACACTTCTGGGACAAAGATGTAATTAGGTTTTTTCAGTTAAGTGCTCATTCACAATCCGGCTAGTCGTTGGGTGTAATTGAACAGGCTCCTTCGTACTGTTATCGATTCAAGTAATGCTTAGTTAAAGCTCTGTTTTTAGACTAAAGACGGTTTTAATTAGGACTCAAGTAAATTGTTTATTGAATTTGGAAGTATTTTATGTGAAACAAAAGGTTAACATGTATCGGTTGAAATGAAAATATGTAAATACCTAACTTAGTTTCCTCCTACTAGGTTTGAAGGAAGATGTGACATATTTAATATTTACACTTTACGCACACAAATGTACAGAGGCGGACTTAATGCCATAGGCATTCTCTACCAGTCAACCTTTGGGTGATGCAGAGAATGGTGGTAGGTGCAATATGGTGAATAAAAAGCGATTAATAATTAATTAATACATACAAACATTTAAATAAATAATACGAATATATAAATGTGGGATTTTAAAATGTGTACTTAGTAGTTAGAATAATAAGCATGAGTGAGTGTAAGCGAGACGACGTATGTGTGTGAGAGAGAGGAAGGATGGAAGGGGAAAAGTCAAGATGGCGATAACCGTAGAACCGATAACGTGTACTCTGTGTAATTTTAAATTAATAAACGTCTAAAATAGTAAATCTGCCATTATTTCACCGCCTCAGACCTACAAATTTAGGGGCTCGTCCGGGATATCAAAAAGAAAGGCGGAATAGTACGGCCGGTGAAATAAAAACGACGTGTGCAGATCGGCTACCACGTGCACAGGAACACGCGAACGACGGCGGTTTCTGCGGTAGAAGACTGCCTCAACGACTACGACGAAATGTCCAAACCCGCGAAAGATCGCAGGAGAAGTCGGCAAGAAGACTACACCGACTGCCAGGACGACTGCGATGCGAGAAAGCAAAATTGATCTCCCGAGAAATAGAGTACTTGGGACACTTAGTGAAGAACGGAGAAGTGAGACCCTCTACTGAGAAGATAGATGCTGTCATGAGGTATCCAAGACCATCAACAACAAGGCAAGTTCATAGTTTTCTTGGCCTCACTTCATATTTTAAATAGTACATACCAACGAAGTATAGACACAACTCCGTTTCACCTTATGGTTGGCATAAGTATGAGATGTAAGGAAGACCTACACATATTGGAATTGTTAAAACAGGAAGAGATTGATCAATATGAAGAAAATAGAGAAGAGATTAGAATCAAAGCCAAGAAGCAAATACTACAAGTACAAGATGAGAATAAGAAGACATTCAATGAAAAGCGGAAGCCAAGTACCCAATATAAAGAAGAAGATTTAGTGGCTATAAAAAGGACACAGTTCGGTACGGGGATGAAGCTGAAGCCCAAGTTTCTAGGGCCGTATCGAGTATCAAAGGTTAAGCGAAATGATCGCTACGATGTGGAGAAGGTTGAGCGCGCTACCGAAGGGCCTATTAAAACGTCTAGCTCCGCGGACCAAATGAAGCCATGGCCGCAGTAGGTATTTTCTTTATTTATTTTTGTTGTTAGTAGATGGATGAAAGGTTAAGTAAATAAAACAGAACCCTTTTTATATCAACTGTAATGTTTATTGGCATAAACAGTGTGTATTCTGTATTGATATAATATTATGTGATCGATCATTGTCCACAATTTATAAATTGTGTATTTGTACACCAATTAACCATATTTTGTTTGTAATGAGTTCCATATAAATCTGTAATGTTGTAAAGCAAAGTAACTTCTATTTTAAACTGCTATTATTGTAACCTAGTATAGAATAATTCTTGATGTAGGATACGTTCATTGTTCCTTAACTTTAAGATAAGAGGTTGGTTCATTTTGTTATTTAAGCTGAAGATTGAAATTGTAATTAAGGTTGTCTGAGGGCAGACAAATTATCAGGACAGCCGAGTTGTGGGATTTTAAAATGTGTACTTAGTAGTTAGAATAATAAGCATGAGTGAGTGTAAGCGAGACGACGTATGTGTGTGAGAGAGAGGAAGGATGGAAGGGGAAAAGTCAAGATGGCGATAACCGTAGAACCGATAACGTGTACTCTGTGTAATTTTAAATTAATAAAAGTCTAAAATAGTAAATCTGCCATTATTTCACCGCCTCAGACCTACATAAACTATACATACAATATAAATACATAATAAATACTCAAATTAACAAGATACATAGGTACACGAAATACTTAAACAATTACAACAAATAGGTAATTGGAAAACATTAGCGATGTGATGATACTACTGCCAACTTCTTACGAACATTGAGCTATGCCGTTTCACGTATAGGTAAAAAAAATAAGAATAAAGTTTTATTATATTTATTTGTCTCACCAACAATTGAGTACACGTGTACAAGGATGAGATACATCAAATAAACTGATAGACCAGTGTGCCAATTTCTTACAGGTAAGCACATTATGCGTTACATTATTGTTGATTAATGCTAAACAATTTGCGCAAGACTTAAAATTAGGTGAGTTCTGAGTTACTCACCGAACATTATTATGACCTTTAAACGAAAAAAAAGTTAACGGTATTTGATTCATATCATCTTCCTGCCCTTATCTCATGTTACATGGAGTCGGTCAGCCGTCACGCTATCACTAACTCCCTTTTCTTTAATATGACTCATCACAGTCCATATTTTCTTAGGCCTCCCCTCTCCCTCTCCATCCTGGATGGATTATTTATGATTATTCATTTATATTCTAACCCTTTTAGTAACATGCGTATCATCCCTCCTCTTCCCTTTCAACTTTTAAACTTTTTCAACAGATTATTATAATACTATTACAGGCCAATACTAAAATATACTGCTGAACTTGGTGTACAATTTTTGTAAACTTATTATTTCAATAAATGTTTATTATCTTTTTACAAATTTTTACGATACATAACACGATATAAAATAGTGTCCATAGAGCTGCCTACTACACAGATTTTTTACTATTTGAAATGATTGTTACGAGCACTTTATTATTTCATTCCATGTAGCCATTAAAGAATTAATACAATTCACTTGTCTACACAACACAATGGCACATACGAGACAATTCCATTATCATTTCAAACGCCAGACCCAAAGGAAACATCTTATTCCGAAACTGACGTCCAGACACGTCGCCCGATCAATTTGTTGGCTATAACTTAGACCAGGCTCCCTCCCTCAGGTGTATTTTAACACTACATAGATAGGGTTTAGTTTACGACTGGAATACCTTTGGGGCACAGGTAAACTGTATTTCAGATGATGTTAGCAGAAATGTTAATTCAGCCTGTTTTGTTAAAAATGTTGCACATCATTCGCAACAGGAATATATTCACACGTTCATTAAACGTTTCAAATTGATATCTTGGATTTTTTTCTAATCATTTTGTTTTAAAGTCGAAAATACTTTCATTAAAATAAAGTTTTTTGAACAACGTACAATTTACATGTTTTAAACATATCTAACTATTTTCACTTCACCTTTCACCATCACCTATGGTTAAGTAATCGTTAACTTTATTAGCAGATAATTTTATCTAAATCCTGTCCAAGTTCTGAATTTATGCAATAAATAATGGCTATTTGGTCGTCGTGAAACGGGCCCTTAACCTTGGTTTAGACAGTGCCAGTGGCTAACTAGACAGTTACTCGGATCTTCTACTCGTATGCAAGTTGCTCGGCTCGCCTTAGCTGTCTTCACGATGATAGTAGCTGCCAGTCTCTTGCGAGATGGAACACATAAAAAATACAGTTCCGCTCGCAACTGCCTGGCTGACACTGGCGAGCTACCGCTTAACGCGTCCGAACGATGCAAGTGATGTCCGGGCTGGTTCCTTGTTCGAATTGCCGTCAGGCGAGCCGGCGAGCGACAGCAAAAATGTTGAAATAACTCGGATGCGAGTTACTATCCAACTCACACGCGGTAGTAACTCGCAAAATACGTCCAAACGAAGCGAGTTACTGCACTGCAGCTACACGACAAGCTGACTCGCACGTTAGCTCGCACTGTGTAAACTAGCCATAAGGTTAATTAACCTCGTGTTAGGAACTAACTCGGAGTCAAAAGATAACTCTTTTTTGTGCAAGTAGGTTAAAATGGTGAAAGTCAGTTAAAATGGCCGTCCTATGATCCAGGATACGTCTTCAAAAAACCCAAAATATCAACAAACTTTACACACGACCAATCCCGACCAATCTCCCAACCATCAAAGGCAAACCTACTGAAACTTACACGAAATTCAAATTCATTCAGCAGGTAGTAGGTAGTTCTCGTAAGTGAGTTATTAAACTAAGTCTGATATATACTAATGAAGTACAGCCGGGCGGTGACATTGTGCAAGTTCGACAGATGTCTTGGACGGCGCGGTACAAGTTTGTACCTAGACTTAGCCTGGTAGTCCCTCGAACACTACTTGTAGACCGGGAGCTGGGATCGAAGTTTGAAATTCAAACTGTTTAAAGTAGACATTGAAATGTACTTTTTTTGCATTTTTTTTTATTTTTTTGACTTGACAACGCCTAATCCGCCGAACGCCGGCTGCACGCACGAAAAATAATGACTCATTGTATCGTTACGATCATTGTAACGTTACGCTCATTGTAACGTTACGATAATTTCATCAATGTTTTTTTTTATGACGTTGTCACGTTAAACTATCGTCCGTAAACCGACTTTACAGACAACCAACTTTTTTTTTTGAGATGAGTTTGCTCTTGACTCTAGTCTAGGCCATAGATGACAGAGACAATGTCGACAAGCATCTAATGAAACTAAAGAAAACTTCCTAAAGGCAATACTCGGCGTCACTTTAGTAGCAACCCGAAGTTTGTAAGGTGGTGGTGTAACACCCCCGTGCCCCAGAAAGCACGTAGAGCTGTTGGTTTTTTTTTGAGTGGAGTCTCGCAGTTTAACCTATGAGGTTGTCGACTGCTTAACCGGGCTTGCCTGTAGGGGCCTTAATATAATATTAAAGCCTCCAGCTAGGGCTTATAAAAAACTTACAAACTAAGCGACTACACGCTAAGGGCACATCCTGTGGGGTATGGGCGTCGCTGGGGGGACGACAGCTAGGGACGGGCTGGATCGAACTAGAATTATTTTTAGGGGAGAGCTGTTGGTCTTGCGCCTGATCTGTTCCCAATTTTATCGTATTGCTGTCCCGACGGAATATGAGAGTAATTAAACAGCGAGTTCATCTGTGTTTGCGCACACATTTGTGCACTATGTCTCATCAACCGGAGTTCGAGTTACAGCACCCTGTAGCTTGAAATCCGGCTCGCCTGCTGTCAGCATCCTGCTGCTACTGCGAAGATCGACGCTCCTTCTATACTTTCTTATCTGATATTTTCTTATGTAAATTGTGTTAATTTTCACAGAGTGCGTATTTCTATTGACATTTTAACAACAAATAATAAAAACTCGGTGAAAATACATAAAAAAAAAAAAAAATACACAGTCGAACATAAAACGTCCTCCTTTTTTTGAAGTCGGTTAAAAAAAAAGGAGGGCGAAAAAAAAATCTCGGGACACAAGAAAAGTTTTTTTTTTGTTTCAGCTGTGAAACCCTTCATGTGCGAGTCCAACTCAAATGAGTAACTCAAAAGCCAATTTTTACATGACTAACTTTCTAAAATTACATTTTAATTCAATGCCAAACTCCCGAACTAACCTCTCAAAACGCGAAAGTGCGACGGTCGCCAGCAGTTGTATTATGCACACGCCGTCCCCTCCAGCCCCCGGCGATAAACTGCTCGACACGTCCCCTTGTACAAGTTTCGATTGGATATTGGTTTTAGTTCAGAATATTATGTTGTAATGTTGGTAGTTCTGAAATTATGTCTGCCCAATAATTTTGGTCAGGATTAGGAGGAACATGCTAAGTTGGATGACGGTTCTAGCTTGAGGTATAGTTTGTGTATCAGGGCTTTTAGAGAAAGCTCCATTTTGTGCTCCAATTCTACACATATCAGGAAAACAGTATTTTTAGGGTTCCGTACCTCAAAAAGTAAAAAAGGAACCTTTACAAGATCACTCTCTTCTCCGTCTGTCTGTCCGTGTGTCACCACCGATTTTCTCGGGAACGGATGGACCTAACAAGTCAAAAAAAAAATCAAGGTCAACACTATAAAAAGATATGGGCAAATTTAGATCTTCGTGAAAACTTGTAAGTACCAAAAATTTACCTTAATTTTTAACTTTTTTATTTTTCGGAATTATCCCTTTACTTGTGCTGTAAGACCTTGCTTTTAACCAAAATTGTCAATTCCAGTTCAACCGGAAGTACCCTATAGATTTTGGGTCAAAACCTATATGGTAGTTCCCGTTGACCTAGAATCACGAAATTTGGCAAAAAAACAAGTTTACAGCACAAATAAAGGAAACAATCCAAAAAATAAAAAAGTTTCAAATTAAAGGGTGTCCCCATACAAATAGTTGACGCCTGTCGGGATCGCTCAGTCAGGTCACCAACCCCATATTAGGATTTCGCATAGTTGCTTTACTGGTGACCATTGCTTTTTGACTGGCCTTTTGGTCGAGTGATTAGTGACCCTGACTGCTAAGCCGGAGGTCGTGGGTTCGATTCCCACCCAGGACAAATCTTTGTGTGATGAGCATGATCATTTGTTCTGTGTCTGGGTGTAATTTGTCTATAATATGTATTAATGTATTTAGAAATACATATATAAGTATGTTTATCAGTTGTCTGGTTGCCATAGCACAGGCTCTGCCTAGTTTGGGATCGGATGACCGTGTGTGAGTTGTCTCAAGATATTATAGATATTATATTACATTGTTCAATCCTAACCTTGTCCAATTAACTACAGCAAACATTCAATTTTCTTTTGCAAAAATGTAACAATCGTCCGTAATAGAGCAATTCATATTCATAGTCCCGATATGACATAGCGCTGTAAATATTAAGCTGTCCATAGTCCGTCCAATATGTGCTGACGGGGAAAACTGACAAGTTTTCAGTTGTTTCCACTTGCCAGAATTGGGTGTAACGAGTAGCCATGGTTTTGACATGACACAACAGATTTACTGATGTTTTGTTGCAGAAAAGTCATATTTTTGTGACCCGTTGTTAGCAGGAAATATTTTAAGTTTGCTATACGTACGAAAACAATGTTAGTCGTGAGATTTCTGACGTTTATTTATTTATTTTTCATTTCATTTATTATTAAATTAGCAACTGTGTTCTTTAGAAAATTTAAGATATTTTATTGTAAATGTGCCCCTTTTTCTGAATAAATGATATTATTTTTATTTATTTTATAAGGCACACCAACAGCTTATTTATAAAATTAATCATATCAAGTTATGGCATCGAGGGTCCTGTGTAAATAAGCCGCTTACAGAGATGAACAACTTTCATAGAGCGAGTGGTGCATTGTAATTATTAAAAAATAAGGGTAAAGATGATTCAATCAAAATTAGTAAAAAAAATAATTGACATTAACAAATTGAGAATGAATAGGATTTAAATAGTTGAATTATAAAATTAAAATTAATATTTTAATTGGTTTGGACCCTTGACATACCTTCCGTCGAAATATGACTAGAGGACTGTCATGAAAATATCAGTTATAATGGCATTGGACCGATCCTGACACAAAAAAAATCTTTCTACTTACTAAATATTTTAAATAGCATTTTTAATATTTAAACTTAAAAGTTTGAAAACTGTGCTAAGCACTGAGCAGACACCTGAATATTTTTTTTCACAATCTCGACATAAACTAACAAATACATCCTCTTTTCACTGCGATGTATCCGGCCAAAAAAACAGGCCATCCAATTTCCGAAAAAAAAAACAAAAAAATAACGTTCACCGAAACCAACAAGAGTTCTGTAACATACTTCAATTCGAGCCTTCAATTATGGAACGCCAAAAAATTGACGGACATCCCTAGATAGAGCGGCTTGGCCACAGACTATGAAGATGGGGATGGACGGCTGGTGAAAAATCTTAGTAAGGCTTTGACAGCCGAAATATGTAGTCTTCCATTTGTGTATGGATTTAATTATGCTGATTTCTTCGTGGTTAATTGTTAATTTATTTAAATAGACTCCATAACTTCCGCCTCCTGCTTGATAAGGATGGATGACGATGTTGTTTTTTTTACTACTCCGCTGCTCTTTTCTGAATAATTTTGTTAAAAGAGCCAAGACAGTTAAATCATTATTCCATGAATCGCCAAGTTTCGCCACTGTTGATTGTGGCTTTCAGGAGTTACTGTGGCTGGAAATGAAAAAGGAGGAACAAAAAAAAGGAGTGGAATTCTCTGCCTGCGTCTGTGTTTCCGAACACATATAACCCTAATCTCTTCAAAATTAGAGTTAACAGGCTTCTTCTGGGTAAGCTCGCTCCACCGTCGACTTTGTATCTGTCATCTATGACCTAGACTAGAGTCAAGAGCAAACCCATATTAAATTTTTTTAAAAATGATGTGGACTTACCATTCAGTCACCAACTCCAAAGTTCCAGAGCGACGGTTCCGCGATCTGTGACCCAGTGAAAAATGTTTCATTTCGGCAAATTTTCTAGTGTCACGCATGTACTCTTTGGCGTGACAAATTCAATCAACGCGGTAACAACGCGTCGCGTATTCCCGGGACGCCCCTTGGGTGCCCGTTTCATTATACAACAATTTCATGCACCCTGCGTGTAGATGAAATACGTTTTTAGAGAGGGTTTTGTATTGATGCAGTTTTGGATGAGTGTTTCTGTTTTTGTGAATGTACTGTACGGTAAGCATTGGAATTTGTCAATATTTCAGGGAAAAGTAGGCTACCCAGAATTTAAGCATCTCAAGTTAAAACGCGTAATTCTATTGAGGAATTGGGAACAATTACAACAAACATTTCAAAACCAATTCGCACTGAGCGTTTTCAAACATTTTTATAATGCGCACAGCAAAGGAGTGGAACTCTCTGCCTGCGTCTGTGTTTCCGAACGCATACAACCCTAATCTCTTCAAAGTAAGAGTGAACAGGCTTCTTCTGGGTAAGCTCGCTCCATCGTCGACTTTGTCTCTGTCATCTCTGACGTAGACTAGTGTCTAGAGCAAACCTATTTCATGTAAAAAAGACAAAAACAATAATAAACATATTTCGGGTATGCCGTGTAAATTAACGAAACGGTCGCTTATTATTTTTGTTTATCGCTTTATAAAAGGACAACGCCTAAGGCGTCTTGTGAGCGACTATTTTCATGTCTTCGTCTTCACCTTTCCTCAAACCATGACGGGACCATATAACTCGCCATGTTAATGATTCTATACATTATATTTTCAAAATTAATTTATAACATTTTCTGAACAGAGAGTAAAGTCCCGCATCCCTCCACCGAAAAGGGGAGGATCCTCCGAACCAGACGGTTGTTGTGTCTGGTGTGCAACTGCCCGATGGTTGATATTGGGACTATTGTATATGTTCAAATAGCACGGAGAACTTTGCTTGCGCGATGCAGGATTTCATTGTTAGTTCGTCGTAGATGGCGTTGCGGTTCTTTTTGTTGCCGTACAAATTTCGCTTCTTAGTTTTTTTTTTTATGTGGCGGCATTGATGCCCCTACAAACGTAACTAATATTTTACTCGACAAACTATAATAGTGAATCGAATATCATGCGAAACCCACTTGTATATTTGGATTCAGCCACTAAACACTGTACATAACATTGGATATCCTCAAAACAATGTTTCTCCACTATTATAACCATAGACTGGTGAGGATTTGTGTATTATCCCTATTTACAAGGAACATATTATATAATGATGTGAAGCTCATTTACTGCAGAGACATATGTTTAGCAGGTGAGTTTCTTGCGAGTTTCTATTTACCAGATAAAACGTGAAAGTGGTGATGGGTAGGCGTTTTGGGGGACTGGCTTTTTTTGAGTGATTCTAAACCTTATTACCCTTATAGATCGATTAAGTTTCTACTGCTGGGACCCGGAGGAGGAGCACTGGGTTCCAGCAGTGGGACAAAATATGCTGGATAGATAAAGTTTCTACTGCTGGGACCTAGAGGAGGAGCACTAGGTTCCAGCAGTGGGACCAAAATAGGCTAGATAGATAGATAGAAAAAGTTTCTACTGCTTGGACCCAGCGGAGGAGCACTGGGTTCCAGCAGTGGGACAAGATAGGCTAGATAGATAAAGTTTCTACAGCTGGGACCCAGAGGAGGAGCACTGGGTTCCAGCATTGGGAACTTCTGTTAGGAAATGAGCCATAATGGATACTATGCGACCCCAGTACGGAGCACAATAAAAAAGGGATTTAGAAAACATTTATCTAGGTTCTGTTTTATAAGATAACCTTTTAATCCGATAAATATCGAACACAACGACTCAGTCTAAGACAAAGTCTACTAACTCCGACCTATCCGCTTCCCTGCGCAAAAAAAAGAAGTTTTAACTACTGAAGTTTGCGCATCCTTTGTTTAAGTTGCGCTTAGTTGTGCTAACGATTGAACTTGGCTCGCTCATAGTGCTGCGATGTTTGTCCTCTGTCTTCTAAGTTACATCCATCACTTTTGTTACGAATAAGTTTTTCGTCGACTTGTTATGATAGCTTAGAAGTGTTGTTTCGTGTGGGATATCGAGAGGATTTGTTTTTAACACGCTTTTTTTTTCGTCTGGGTAGAAAGAAAATAGGTATGAATGTAAATAAAGCGATCGAAGACATTGCGGCAATATGGCCTTAATCGTCATTGGTCGTTGTAGTAGACCTTCAATAAGGTCTTTGTTCACCTCATTATACTAACAAACAACTTATACTAAGGAACATGAATTCGCGAAAAAAAATGCCCGGACAGCGAACCACCCAATGCTCACCGTCCGCAGGTCCGCGCTTACATACGAGTACGTTGGCCGGGGATCGCCCTGCAACCCTGACGCCCGGGGCGACAAAATGTATTGAACAGTGATTTCGGTGTTAGTCCCATTGTAATAATTGTTCATAATGAGGAGTACAATGGGTAATTTTTCACGGGTCTTGCGTCATATCTATTACACCTTGTATATAAGGTTCCATTAAAGTAGCTGGACAAACTTTTAGAAATAAATTAAACCACCAAAATAAGAACAATGGTAAAAAAAAATAAAAAAACGCATTAGGTACTTACTTATAAGAAAAAAAAACAGCTGACGAAAATACACAAAAAATGTTGGTTACCCAATGCTATACACATCCATTTCTTGTAATCTCATAATTCCGATATGCGCGGCGGGGCGCGAGTGCAAGTACCTATCCTTAATGGAGGTGTTTATTCTAGTGTGAGCAATTTATCATTTTAGGTCAAATAAAATCACTTTAATCAATGTTTTTTCTGCTTGGATATCTTTGATTAGACGTACTGAAACGCTATGTTAAAATTTGTCCAACTATTTCAATGGGACCTTACATATATACAGAACTTTCTTCTTATTATTTTTGACGCTAGATGACATTGCGGTAAACCAAGGCGAAGGTGGCTGTACAAGCTCAAATTCTACGGCCTGAATCTGGAAGGAAGTGGCCCACACTATGAAAAAGCTTTAATGGAATTGAAAATCCGATTGGTTTACTACAAATTAAAGGCTTTCCGCCTTTAATCTGCGGTAAACCAATTGGATATGAGCTAGTTATATGAGTAATATAGACCATCAATAAGAAGCTCTTGGCTAAATAATAACAGCTACACAGGTCGATCTTCAAGGTTAAGCAACGCTTGCCAAGGTTGGTCTGTGGATGGGTGACCATCTTAACATATCGAGCTACCGACTTTCCTTCGTGCCTCGAAAAGCACGTTAAGCCGTTGGTCACGGCTATCATTTGTCAGAAACCAGTAAATCTGACTCCAGTCTTGCCAAGAACTACTGTGTTACCCAGTTAATGGGTTGTGGAGGTACCCATTAACGCTTTACGTAAAATACTGGCATTTAGCTGAATCTTGTTTGAATGGACGGCGACCCAAATATAGTTGGGAAAAGGCTAGAAAGATGATGATGAATAACACAACAATTAAGTTATTTCTTTTAGGCCACAAACAAAAATCGAAAGCATAATTTTGCAAGGTGTACGAAAGACGTGAAAATTAAGCTTTTTAAGACATACTGCCAGCCGTTTTACACCTGCAGCCTGAGGGTCAGACATGGGCCGAGAGCCTACAATGCCTTCCGTGTTCAGTATATGTACTTAACAATGCTTTTCGGGTGCCGCTGGGGCTGCCGAGGCTCGCATAACCAGTTTCGAGGCTGTCTTGGGCAAAAGAACGGCATCCCTAATGCGTAGGATACGTGGAAGCTCCAACAGCATTCTGAAGGTTATTGTGGAGAGGCCAGACTGCCCTTTTCTGATGCACTGGTCCCGTAGACATAGCTGCGGGCCTGGTGCTGAGGAAAGATATTTGAACTAATTTTTATGTGTTCTGTAGTAGAATAGTTAAGTTTTGGGTAAATTAAATTTGACAAAGTAAGTGAAATTAACTTAGATTAAATTATTCCAATGTTATTCAATTAAATTGAATGAAATTTGATTATTTTGGATTGAAATTGGACTGTTGAATTAGTGTTTATTTTAAATTGATTTTTAATAATATTAATTAGAACTGTTTTTTCGTAAAGTCGTACTAACATAGCTCCTAATTCCTCGCTACTAACCCAATATGGACTCTTGTTCGAAATAAAATGTTTTATTGATTGCTTGATTGATAACGGAATAGATGATTGCCATATTGTTATGACTAACATATCCGCCGCCATTCGACAACACATATTACAAAATCCACCAATAACCAAATATCCGTAAACATTAATATTTCAAAACCCGAAAACGGCTCATCTCTATTATAACTATTCATAACTATTCAACACACACGCGGACAACAAACATTGCTATAAACATGGCCCAATAAACACCACAAAATGGTGTCACAGGGGAATATTAGCACACACGAACTAAATGCATAAATTAATTAAAACTTTGCTGTAAGTTTGTTTCAGTGTTGTTATATTAGAGATACTGCCGACTTTGTCTGTGCTCTTGCACTGAATATATGTGGGGAATATAATATGGTGAAGCGAGCCTATGGGTGGATACTCTGGTATACAGTTGGGGCTCAACTGTATTGCTATGCAATCTATACAAGAATAGCTTTAAAAGGAGTCGTTTAACTTCACATTGAGATCAATAATTAAGAAGATACTGGCGAAGTGACAACAGCCGCGTGTTTAGTACCTATCTATGAGGGAATTCCTGGAGTCTGTGTTTCTTGATAGCTACCATCTGGGAGTCTCTAAGTCAAGGCTGAATAGATCACTTCTAGGCAAACGTGCTCCATCTTCGATCACAAATTTTTACCTTTTATTTATGTTTTAATTTAAATTTTAGTATTTCTTGTTATAGCGGCAATAGAAATACACAGTAAACATACTCTGTGAAAATTTGAACTGTCTACCTATGACGGTTTTTAAGATAGATACAGCCCGCTGACAGAGAGGCGGACGGACGGACAACGGAGAATTAATATTAGGGTTCCGTTGGTTACCCTTCGGGTACGGAACCCTAAAAAGTAAGAATCACACGTCCCGACTTTCATTTGTAGATCTTTCACAGTCAGTACGAGCAGTCACAAGTCCGAAATTATTTTAAAAAATTTACAAATGAGTATCCTGTTATAACTGGGTTGTGAAGCTCAGATAGGCAATTGCTAGTATTCAGCAACATCCGCTTTTACTGGATGCCGACTTCAACATAGTTTGGAAAAGTTTGGACCCTGTGGGAGAGACCTGTATGCATTTGAAAGCTCCCCTACAGCCGCGACCTCAAATATTCAGCACGTCGTTGTATTATACGATTCCCAAAGAAGCTGTCCATCTTTTTAACTGACTTAAAAAAAAGGAGGAGGTTCTCAATTTGGTTGTATTTTTTTATGTTTGTAACCTCAGTTCGCCGTCATTTATGTACCGATTTGAAAAAATATTTTTTTCATGTGAAAGGAAATACGTTCCGATTGGTCCGATGGAAACTTCATCAAAATCGGTTGAGTAGTTTGGTTTTTATTAAATCAAAATAGCTGGAGGAAATAGAAAATATATCATCCGAAATTGCGTGTTTTGCTTTTCTGTGACTTTCCAGTGGTTTTCATAGGTATGGGATAGCACTAAAAAGTGAAAAATTAATAACTATTTTACAAAAAAATACAACCGACTTCCAATAATAAAAAAAAACACTACAACGTACAAAATTCCTTTTTTGGAAGTCGGTGTTCAAATACGAAGAAACAACCAAAATCACCGACTATTTATAGTTTTTACTTAATAATTCAGCAGTGGATGGCAATTGGCTGTAATGTAGTGTTTTTTTTATTTGGAAGTCGGTTGTATTTTTTGTTAAAAAGTTTTTGTTTTTGATGCTTGTTGCCTCATGAAGATTGATAAATATTGACGACCACGTTTGGAGAAACAATTGTCGTACTTTCTTGTCAATAGTGTCGTACCTACGGCTGCAGCTATAATTTACCGAGTCTATAACTTAAGACCTACTAAAGAGTTTGAACTTTACGAAAGCAGGTCTCCGTTCATTAGGTATACCTAATGGTAACCCTTGAATTCCTTTGAATAAATGGCCTTATCTTTTTTTCCATATATTTACTTACAAAACCAAAACAACTTTGAAAGTTATTTTGGTTTTATAACGGCTTTATTTGCCTACTTTTTATGATAAAATGTTTAAATTTATAAAATTTTCTATCTAATAGTTACAAAAAAGATAACAGTTACCACTCAAAATTTTGAGCATTTCGCGACGAAACGAACACGACGATAACTAAAACTAAAATACGACGAAAAATTTACTTTAGGTTATCTCTTGTCTCTATTTTTACATTATATCGTAAAATGCCTTACTTTAAAAACTTGGCTATACACTGTAGTTTTTTCCGCTCGAAAATGTATTCCCATTACGGAGATCTCTGCTACGAATAATAGAAAATTAAATTCGGTACGAGTTAAGACAGTGTCTTAAAGAAGATTGAATGCTAAAAAACTCATTATGAAGCCGTACAGAAAACGTTCAATGATTCAGCGACAACTCACAATCCATAATGATTGAAATTTAACCAGCCTCATTACCCAAAATAACCAGTGACAGCTATCGCTGTAGCTCCTTCATTATCACCGCTTCCAATTCTGCCTGTCCTCTCACTATGAGGTCCTATTAAAAGCGCACATTACGAGTATTACGAGGCATAGGCTCCAATTACGCTCGCATCACGTGTCCCGTAATTATTTATCGCCATTACGACGCGTAATCACCGCGACGGGTGTCGTCGATAGCCAACAAATATAACCTTTTTTTAATCCATGTCCGTGTAAACAGCCAGCGATTTAGAAGCGTTCGCGTTTTAAAAAAATAATGCTGATGTCGTTGGCGACAGTTGGCGCGGTGTTTATGGTTCGGAATTTGAATTTTGGTTTGGTTGGAATGTTTAAAAATTAATACTTATACTTGGTTTAAATGGTTCTACTTTAATTCATAATTCTTTTTGTTTTCGTCTATTTTTTCAGTCGTTAAAAGACCCAATAAATGATTTCCATAAACTAATTTCCAGATGCTAAAAAGTGTTTTAAAAAATCTAATAGAAAACACAACGACAATGCCCGTCACAGGAATCAAAACTCACAAATTTTGTTATTATAAATACCCAAATCTGAGTTTATAATAAGGGGAATGCACTGACTCCTATTATAAAGTTAAAACTACATATTTGAGAAGCCGGGGAATTTCATTTATAAATCCACATCAATAATCACAACATACATCAATAAATACTTTTATTTATTTATTTGCATAACACAAGATCAGTCAGGTAAAAAACTAACAGAGTATATTTAAATGATATCAACAGGGCAAATCGCCTTCGGCTCACAAAGCTAGGGAGAACATCCCAACAACTACGAGCCGAGCGGCCGCGCGTCTGCTCGCCGCCCACCGTGACGTAATCGCGTTCTTTCTAAACGATTGCGCTCACTTCACGCGCGACTTACGCAAAATCAATTTATTTTCAATTTTTTCACGCACCCTGTAAAAGAATAGCAGTAATGCAAGGCACTTTTAAAAGAGTATTGGATTTTAAGTGTAGTGTTTTTTGACTGTGTAAAAATAAATTCAATTTAGGGTTACATGAGAAGTATTGGTTCTAATTTCAAACAAAGATACAAAATTTGGTAACTTAAGTATTAATAGGACATAGTTAACAATATTTACAACTGAAAAAAAAAACAGGGTTCCGAAAATCCATTATAAACAGCACCCTTATATAATCACTCGGTTGTCTATCTGTCTGGCTTTATTTTTGTCTGTGTGTCCGTCTGTCACAGCCAATTTTCTCCGAATCTACTGAACCGATTATGTTTAAATTTGGTTCAACATTGAACTACTGTGACGCAAACACGAACTCGTTACGTAAATAAATAAATTTTAGGGGACAGACAAATAATTAAAAAAAAAATGTATAAAGTTATATCTCCGAAGTTACTTAGACTAAATTTTAAAAAAAAACAGATACCTATAGATTACAAAACAATGTATAATAATACTAAAGTGTTAAAATAACATATTACAAAATATCAATTCATTCGGAATCCTTTGCACGCGAGTCCGACTCGCACTTGGCCAGTTGTTTTACTAGGATAAAATTGATCTTCTGAAAGTAAGAAAAAATCCAAAGATACATCTAATAATATATTTAGAATACATTCCAGAACCACGTTTATCAAAACTGTAACACTGTAATATGACACAGTGTCATCCCTGTACCAACACCGCATTATCACAAATCATTTCCCGAACATTACCTTCCTTACAATTGTCTCAAACAATACTACTGTTTTCCAGCTGCACTGTGTTCTCACCACGTAACGGCTCCAAATTGGATGTCTGGCCGATTTACGCGTGACGTGGGATTGAGATTGCCAACTTTTAATTCGAAGGGTTTCCAAGACAGTGTGGTTTCAAGACAAGTTCACTGGATTCTGTCTTTGTATTCATACGATACGACGAAAATACGACGGTACGACATAGTGGAATTGAAAAAACTTGTTTTTTTTTTTTAAATTATAACCTTAAAGTGTCAAATAATAATGATTTTCTTCAGCAACATTAATTGATTGCATTTCCAGATAATAACTTCACTAAACTTGCAAGAATCCTGCTTTAAATGTGCAAATACTGTCGAATTTAAGGAGCACCCTCCCGTTCTGTAAAACCAGATTAGATCGCCCCGCGGCTGATTTCAAATTAGATCGCGCATCAAAATCTTATCTAAAACGAGCGATCAAATTCAAATTTCAAAAAGAACCTTTTTTAATTTCAATGAAATCCGAAACTAATAATTATTTAAAAAACCGTATGAAATACGAACCTCATTTGCTTCTTTTCTCGCTAAATAAATTGAGCAAAACAAATCGAAAACGTTAAAAGCTATCACTTTTTATATTTCCCTCTTTCCCTTCAAATTAATTAAGTAAAAAAAGAAAAAACAATTAGACATTATACGTTTTTACTCAACTTCCTGTTACCATCACAAAAAGAAAATAAGACAAAGGAAAATAAATTAAATTGTAATTTGAACGTTTCGAAAAAAAATTGTTTCCAACAAACACCTAACGAGTTTATTCAATAAAAAGTGGCCGTCTATCACACCGACGCGTAATTTAACATTTTAATTTAGTATCTTAGGTTGGCTAACTGACTGTACTAACTGTTTTGTCCACATGCTTGCGAACTGATCTTCAGTATCCAAACCCATTCGACTCCTGCATGATCGATTCACATGTTGTTAGTTGAAATGCTAAATTTTTGAAGTCTGTAAAAGTTGATTTTCAGAGATTATTTTTGAATTATTTTGTCCGTTATACCCGTATGTACTGCATTAGCGACATATATCCCAATGATGACCACATTTATAACGAGATACTATCACATTTTCAAGCTTAAGTAGCTGTTATTGAAAATAAAATCTTGGAAATGAATGTTCAATGTTGACGTTCCAATGTTCAAATTTGGCCAGAGATTGCACATGATAGAAGGAGAAAGGGGAAGCCTTTGCCCGGCTGTGGGACGTAATAGAAGCTAGTAAAAAAAGTGAGAGTTGAAAGATGTTCGCGTTCGCAACGGTGTGATAGTGACATCCAAAACTTGATTAAATAAAATTATTTATACAAAAAATAATACGTAGAGGCATTTCTTTTATAATAATATTGTCTGTGAGTGACACCGTCTTACCCCAGAGAAAAGATTATTTAATCAATTTCAAATTGTATTACAATACCTTTTTGTTTCAGCCTAGATTTTGTTTTCGTTTAGCGAGAATTTGCTCACTGACACTTATTATTCTTGTCTTGTGCCTTTATGTGGGTGTAACCGAAAATTTGCTTTAAGCTCACCTGTAATGTAATTTATTGTACCTATTTATATATTTATATGGATTTAGTTCAGAATTAGCCTCGCAATGATTAACCTTTTGAACGCCATTGTTACGTATACATGACAAGCAAGCGCGTGCTCTGTATGCCAAACGTCACAAATATGTGACAAAAAGTACGGCGAATTTGTGGCTAGGCGTCGGGGGCTCGCCGATGCGTTTATGCTCTGGCGTTCAAAAGGTTAAGGGAGTATGCAAAAATGATCCCTTTATAGCACAAATACTTAGAACGCATGAGATATCTTATTGTAATTATCTTATATTTTAAGTATCTATTTTCAAATGCGCAACAGACTTGGTTTCCGTACGTCATGTCCCAGGCGACCATTGAAAATCAGCACCGTGCTGTGGGTCCCCCACGGCACAGCATTATGCTGAGTGGAAGCCCTTTTGCCCCAACCACGACATGCTTCTACTTTATTTATACCTACTCATACTTCTATTATTTTTTTCTTATTAAGTTTTAAACTTGTCTTCACTAAAATAATTTAAGAACTACTAACACTATCATATAGGGTTTAGTTTAAGCAAAAAAACTTGTGTATCTAGGTAGGTCTGTATGTCGTTTTGTGGCAATTAAATACTTTTTTTTACTTTTTATTTTCTAGATGAATATTATTGTATTTATTGCATTCGTCAATAGTATACCTAAGACTACCTGCAGTACAATAATTCCTCCCCTTTTTTTAATCCATCAAAAGGTTGTCTTTAAAAGATCGCTTTTAGCGATAAAGTTGCCAGTGTGTCACCATTTTTACGTTTTCTTTATCTATGAGAACGATTCCCGTGTTCAGCAGTCCTGCATCCAATATCAAGGTCGGATTTTTCCATCAAATAATTCTCGATAGTTCTATTAAATTTGAGACATTTTTTTTTAAGGATGGGAAATCATCAAATGACTTCTTCCGCTCTGGGTGGAGCGGAAGGGCGTGTCAGACTCTTACTGACTAAAACCCATCCGTGTTCCTTCTAAAGCCCTTTGCGTTCCAGGGCCGCGGTGACTCTTTCGAACAAATTCCGCAACCCTGGCAGGCTCTCGCCCTAGCGGACCCCGTCTTCTATACTGACATCTCTTTGAGGCGCGCGTGAAACACAACGCGCCATCGACCCAGGCCTGGTGGTGATCGGACAGCGAGTCACCCAACGCTCGCCGTCCGCAGGCCATTTGAGACATAGCAGGCAAACTATGGCTGCACTCAACACCTCTACCTCTTCGGGGAATACTACCGTAATGTTGCCTTAAAAACAACATAAAAATGACTGAACCTTCCAAATTCAAACTCGTCCCGTCATCTGTCATACAACGTCCCTCAATTGTCAGCGACATCTCGTCGAGAACGCACGTCTAAAATCAACGCGGCACGTAGCAATGATTTTCTTTTTTCTCTGTTCCCCACAAAATTTGCTTGCGAACACGCTACGAGCCGTTTGTCTTACTCCAAGGAACCGTAAATCCGTGACTGAAATAACTTCGCGACAGTTTTGCTTGAGGAAAATACCTTATTGAGTTCCGAAATGCCGTTGAGAATATGAACTGTCATACGCAGTGGATTCTATCTACTATGCCACTGTTTCAAGGATTTCGCCTTAGTTTATCTTTATTGGGGGATTTGAAATATTAGAATATTCAAATTATTAACGGCTTTGCTGCGTGTTGAGCTCCAGAGATTAATATTTCAAAGATATAAGAGGATAATGTGCTCACAGTTTAAATTTTCCCTTTATGGTTTTGAAAGAGAGAGATCACTGTTGCACCGCTTTTCCTAGAAGCTCATATTGCGCGTTTGGTTTTATGATGTTGAAAACCACTAAAAAGGGATTTCCCTAAACCCGCGAGAACATAAAAAAGGGCTGTTATTCAACTGGAGGGAACAAAATCATGTGACGTGATCTTGTCGTAAATGAAATTGCTTTTATGCACTTAAGAATTACTTACAAAAGAAATAAAGATAAACTACAACATCAATTTTATTGGTGGGTAGTCTCTCTTAAGTATTCTAAAAGTAATTTTAGGGACGCTTTAATTTTTAAAGTAAAATTATTTTTAAATTATCACGCTTCATCTTCCAACTAAAACAGAATAACTTACACTCCACAGAACAATAACGGCAATGAATCTGCGTCCACAATTCTAAAACTTAAAAAAAAACTAAAAAAAGAATTCAATTGTGATTCCCGACATGCGAGCCCGGGGCGCGAGGATGTTTCTTTGCACGTCGTAAAAATGTCCCTCCTTACCCCTCCTTCACCCTCTAGTCACAGAATATATAGAAGCAGAAGGTCAACTTTGTATGCAACGGCCGAAAATGAACACACATACTGGGTTACTTCGGAGACAGCGAGCAAATTTTACGCAATATCTTTTGATTATGAAAAGCTTTTGACTATAGCAAGATTATTAAAATTAAATAAATATTTATTTTTTTGTTTTACCATGTTTCGAACAAAAAATCAAAAGCAAAGTAATTTTTTCGATACTTATCAAAGAGTTGATGTCAATATTACTTTTGTTTTCTGCAATATGTTCTATTAACGATACTTGATTTTAAGGAAGAAAAAACGCACTGTCTCCGATAAAACCTTATAAGACACGCTTCACATAACCCTCCTGACCCGATTTAGGCCCACGTGGACTACTTCAGCGGTGATTACCCAAGGAGATATTATTGTGCGCAAGAGTGTGCGAAAACATAGTTCCACTCTCTACTATGGTCCGAGGGTGGGGTAATGTGACTCGACAGAAAGAGAATAGGCGCGGGAGCAACTGCTGAGAAATTCCTGACCGACAAAACCGACAACACCATGATCTGTCATATTGCCTGGTTTTGATTCCCAAGTCTGCCTGGGAATTAAAACCAGGACTAGGTACATTTCCACAACGCTTACGACTATCATAATCATTGTTTGCAAAATTTGAGACAGTCATAAGTATGCATCTATGTGTGCGTGGCCCTGTTTTCGCTCATTTTACAGAGCTGGACTTCTGTTCTTAACTATTCTGTGCCTCTGGAGCCATCGCCCTCCCCCTTTTGAGAGGAGACAAAAGAAATAGCGCGTGACGTGAATGGGTCCCGACACGGATTGATGTCCACGGACTAAGCAGGTTTTTAATAAAAAAAATTGGCGCCAAACGATAAATGACGTTCTTAGATTTTATGAACCTTTGTTAATAGGGTATACCCCACTGAGTATTTCTTCCTTATAACAGTTGAGTATAACGTTATTTTATAGAAACTATTTTTCCCTGCTATAAAGTTGTATTTATTTAGAGTACTATTTTCTTTTTCTGGAATCGGAAAATAAAGTATGTAATTTTACCTCGTTTTGATATATGCTTGCTTAAGGTCCCATCAAAAGCGAACGAAAATACACTGAAAATGTTGGCTATTTATTATTTTAGGTCAAAATAAAATCACTTGAATCAGTGTTTTTTTCTGCTTGGATATATGTATTTGGTTAGACGTACTGAACGCTGTGCTAAAATTTGTCCATCTATTTTAATGGAACCTTATTTATTTTATAAAATATTTAGTAAAACTCTTTTTATAATATTTTATAAGATTTCAGAAACGCTTCATTATAGTCTATAAAGAACAAAGGACTAACTAACTTTTTTTTTACTGCCTGGCCTGTTGGTCGAGTGGTTAGTGACCCTGACTGCTAAACCGGAGGTCGTGGGTTCGATTCCCGCCCAGGACAAATCTTTGTGTAATGAGCATGATCATTTGTTCTGTGTCTAGGTGTAATTTGTCTATAATATGTATGTATTTAGAAATATATAAGTATGTTTATCAGTTGTCTGGTTGTCATAGCACAGGCTCGGCTTAGTTTGGGACCGGATGACCGTGTGTGAGTTGTCCCAAGATAATATTTTATATTATATTTCTTCAACCCATCCAAAGGTTATCTGGTAATCTCGCTGTCAGCGATAAGATCACCATTGTACTCATAGAATTAAGTTTAAGTAAATATGTAAAATAGTTATATAACTACATACAGTGTACAATAAAATATATTATGTTTATCTATGTAGCAAAAAGATATATTGCAACAAATACCGACTTTTTTTGACCATTTTCCCGATATTTTCAACCAATTTTAGAATAGGATTGGGCTTAGCATGTATTCCCGGAAAATCCAATATGAAAACGGTTACTGGTATTACTACCATTCTACAATACTACTGCTATCGTAAAAATGATTTTTTTTTTATGTTTCAGTTATGGTGGCCGGATTTATTAGTTAAAACTGTACCGGAAGGACTCGCAACTGTTAAAATTACTTCACACAAATTGTTATTTATGTATTTTAATTTGTTGTAGCGACAACAGAAATACAAACTCAGCCAAAATTTCAACTGAAAAAAATGAAATGTTGACAGAGTAACAGATCCGTAATAACCGATCATGAGAAACAGTCCTCCAACAGACACCGCTTTAAATGATCTGTACATTATGTAGCCACCAATCCATATGCTTGCCACAGACTATTAATTCAATTAAGACCCGAGGCCATTGGGACGCTGCATCGCTAAATTTATCTTTTTTTCCACCACATACTGGTTGAATGGATACTTGGCTTCGAAGCGTTGTTTATGTTCAAGTCATTTATTATTATATTCGAAAATGGAACATGGGCTCAAAATTTCTTTATTCTCCTCTTGTATAGCTTTGCACAATTTTTTAAAGTAAACAAAACATCTGGTTTGTATTTTTTAAAGTAAACAAAACATCTCGTTTGTAGGCAGAGGTGCACCCATATTTGCCAGTTATATTCAAGTCCCATATAACAGGGGTGAGCCTATTGCCATCAACGAAGTTCAAATCCTGACTCCGAGCTGCTACTGAGAAGTTCCAGATAGAATAACCCAATTAAACTTTACCCTCCCCAGGAATCGAACCGAAGGACCTCACGCTCAGCATGGTGACTCAAAACATACATACATATATCGTTATGCCAGAGCCACACGCTTGGCACTTGCCATAAACTTCAAACCTCCACAAAGGTTTGGCTAAACAAAGTTTGATCAAACATCGCAATGCACACGCTTGCGCGAGCGTTAGTATTTTTTGGACAGGCAACCTTCGGGCATCGAGCTAGTGTCGGTTATAACGTTCGGTTTAACATATTTTGATTATACAAATAAAAGAAAAAAGCTTGCGATTTTCCTTTTGATTTATGCCAAAAAACCGACACTCAATCGGATTGGCTACCTTTTATTTGCTTTTTATTTATTTTTTAAGGATGGGAAATCATCAAATGACTTCTTCCGCTATGGGTGGAGCGGAAGGGCGTGTCAGACTCTTACTGACTAAAACCAATCCGTGTTCCTTCCCTTTGCGTTCCGAGGCCGCGGTGACTCTTTCGGCAGGCCTTTCGACAGGCTTTCGGTATTCGCCTGTAATGTAGTCCAGTTAGTTAGTCTATTATGTTAAAATCTCACCGTGAAGTGCAAGTGAGTGTACTGTTATTCAACCCGGAAGCTATAGACAATCGTGTTTAAAATAAGGTGTGTCTGTGTTTAAAATAAAATAAAATACTGGTAAAGCCGCATCTAGTTGCACTAGTAGCTGACCCTACTAATGCCCGGTTTCTGAGGTTTTATCGGTCGTTTATCTATCCGTTAACGCTATTTGGCATAATAACGCTATCTATATGTATACTATATTATAAAGAGGAAAGATTTGTATTTTTGTATGTAACGAATAAACTTAAAAATCTGTCATGAACCTTTTTAGTACAGCCGGAAGACATTTTTTTTTGTAATTTACCTGTACCATGCGTGTTTCATGTATGTGCGAAATAAATTTCATTCTTTCTTCCTTTCTTTCTTTAGCTGGCCTTCTTCAAGCGGAACCGGTTCTATGCTACTCTTATCGAGCGGATTCTCACGACATCCACCAAGTCATCAGTCTACCTTTTGCATTACTGTATATAAACTTAAAAACTACTGGACCGATTTGAAAAATTCTTTCAGCGAGTAACATAGGCTAGGTATATTTTTTCCGCGTACTCCCACGGGAACGGGAACTACGCGGGTGAAACCGCGTGACGTCCGCTTGTTTGTCATAAAGCCATTGGTTGGTTTGTATTTAGCGGACAGATAAACGACTGATAAAACCAAAGACAAGACGGGAAAAAGCTACATAGCTGATTAGGGCCGATATTTCAATAGTACAATAACATTTAGTTGAGGAAAAAAAAAACAAAAAATGAGCGATTTATTCTTTGGTTAAAAATTATCTAAACGTTGAAATTAGCCCTTAATTGGATGTAATATTGGCAAAATATTAACACGTACAAATACGTTCACATAATTAAATCGTATCGATAGAGCAAATCTACTAATTACTTAGTGTTTGTCAACTAATTATGAAATAGCGTAATATTGTCAGTGGGTGATTCAGTTAATTATCGTGGAAATGATTTTATTTACCTACACTCTGCATGATATTTATTCTGTCGAATTAGACCAGTAATTAGTATTGACAAACCTGTCAATAGCGTCACTATACTATCAGAAATCTGCATAAATTAATACTTATTTGAAAACTGCTACATGCGTGTTATTTTTTAGGGTTCCGTACCCAAAGGGTAAAACGGGATCCTATTACTAAGACTCCGCTGTCCGTCTGTCACCAATATGTATCTCATGAACCGTGATAGATAGACAATTGAAATTTTCACAGATGATGTATTTCTGTTGCCGCTATAACAACAAATACTGAAAAACAGAATAAAATAAATATTTAAGGGGGTTCCCATGCAACAAACGTGATTTTTTGCCGTTTTTGTAGATAATGGTACGGAACCCTTCGTGCGCGAGTCCGACTCGCACTTGGCCGGTGTTTTTCTTAATCGGCTCGCGTGTGGCCACAATCTCACTTGATTAAAATGATGATGTTACTGACGGTGGAGCTTGCCTAAAAGGACCCAATTTACTGTTGACTTAAAGACCCCCCAGATTGTAGCTATCACGAAACACAGTAGGCAGGGTATTTCAATGCATTCACCTCGCCATCATTTGCTGCATCAATCAATACAACCTGTAACAAAATAAACGCAATACCTCTAAAGGGGTCATTGTACTCATCCATATGAACAACTTTTACTATGGACCCAAAACTGAAATCACGAAAATAAGCTAGCTAGCTGTTCAGTACATTTTGTCGAGTTATGCACACATAAATGTAAGGGGACGTCAATTTTTTTTCTCTGTCTGTTACACGTTGTATACATATACGTAAAGATATTAAATACGCTTACCTTCATCAATCCCACTTGCATCCTTTATTTCAGCTTTTTATTAATTTTTAAAAAAGTTCAACTAACTCTTTAATTTTTTATGTGTTTGATCACATTTTAGTTTTAAGACTACTATCGGCTACTTCTATCATTTATTATATAATATTCATTCAAATAAACCACCACTCGTCCTTTGAAAGGTTCTTTAGAAAACCAGCGTCAGACAGCATCAGTCTGTCTGACATATTGCTGTCATGAACCTTTTTAGTACAGCCGGAAGACATTCTTTTTGTACTTTACCTGTACCATGCGTGTTTCATGTATAAGCGAACTAAATTTTATTCTTTCTTCCTTTCTTTCTTTCATCAGCTGGCCTTCTTCAAGCGCAACCGGTTCTGTGCTTCTCTTATCCAGCGGCTTCTCACGACATCCATCAAGTCATCAGTCTACCTTTTGCATTACTGTAATTTTCAAAAACGTTACTACATACAAAGCATGACCCAGCCCGCTATCCACTCGAATGCTTGAGAACTTGTGCAAACCTTTGGGCCATTAAATAATGCTCTGATTTTAGCATAAAGCTCTGAAAATTTATTTATATTCCTCTACCAGTCTTTACATCACCTTCAACCGTAACCACACTGACTACTTCAAAAGGCTAATAAGTCGCTCGATAGGTTACCAAACTAAAACTATCGATAATCCTGACGTCAATTTCTCGCTACACCAAACTGATCAGCCATCCAAGCAGCCTTATTAAAAGTTAATCAAAATTTCTAATTCCGACCGAGCTCAGCTGCAAACTTGGCTGGTTATAACCGGTGCTAACCGGATCGTTGTGTGTATGTTGGTATTGTTCCTTTGTTTGCTGTACACACAAACATACAGTGTGTCTATTCACGACCTAGCGATTGAACTGTGAATCCCTTGTTTATAGTATTCGAATGAAACTAAAAACAAAATTATATTTGAAACTAAACTTTATTGAGACTGGCAGATAGTAATTGAATGTCTGTTTTATTATTTCGATTTTCCACTTGATTCCAGTGCTGAAAAATATAGACAGTGTACCTACACTGTCTATAACAATATTTCCCTACATAGATACAATCAGTTTTTTATTTGGAATCGATGAAATATGAAAAAAACTTATTGGCTTTTCTGAAAAATTTTATATTGTTAGGTATTGGTGTCAAGCATACAATTCTATAGTCAAGTTTTGACGCTCTAAGTATTACTATTTATTAATAAACAGCGGCCCAAAAACTATTTTGCATAGTGGTGAAGCAAAGTCCTCCGCCGGATTATCTGGGGCCTATTTGATGAACAGATCTGTCCACCCAGGTCGAGAAGAATGGAGTCAGGGAGAGATGTCGATTAGTGTTCCACAGGGTTTGCTTTTTGGGCTACGCCTGTGGAACATGGATATGACTGGATGCTGCGTGGAGCAAGAAGCGCTCCTCGCAGCTTGGCATGGCATGGGCGTCATCTGTTGTTCTGTCTGTTGCATGGAGAAAAGAGCACCGGCAGGTGACTATCCTGGCGATAGCTGAGGTCACGTAAGTCGTAGCCGTTGGAACTCAAGTTTCAATTTTCGCAATCTGGGTAATAACAGGTTACCTTACGGTCTCCTTTGAGATGTTGAGCTTCTTGGCTCGATCAACACCCTGGAATCTTGACGGTAAAATCTTCACGACATTAAATCGGTGACACCGGGACGCACTAGAGCGGGGAGAACACCTGATGCGTCGTCATGTCAAGCTATACAGGGCCGAGCTTTGTTAGATCTAAGTGGTGGAGTGGGAATAGGGACTTACACAACCCTGCACAGGGCACGCCGCAATAGTGGCGGTAATACCTTTTATAACGATGGCAGGCATTGCACTCTTACTATGCTCCTGCCACAGATTTCCGGGCATTCGTGCTTCGGAGAGTACCAGTGCTGCATAAGCAAAGGCCAAAAAAGTGCTTCATCATCATCACATCAGCCGAAAGACGTCCACTGCTGGACATAAGCCTCCCCCAGGGGGACGTTGCCATAATCGCCACGCTTGGCAGGCGGGTTGGCGATCGCAGTGTAGCTGTTGCAATGCACAGAAGCACAGAGAATGCTGCTGCCCATTCTCTGGTGAGTCCCTTAGTCGCCTCTTACGACACCCACGGGAAGTGATGGGATAATGCTATTCCTTTACGTCCGACACCATACAGAACAAAAAGGTGATTAGATAAAGTAAATAAGAATAAAACCAGGTAACATTCCAGTTCATCCTAGTTTTCAGACTTAATGCCACATTATACGAGATAGGAGTGCCTCTAATACAGTTTAGTATCCTTTACTATCCCAAGCCAACATTTTGGAATACGTCCAATAAAAATAAGGATTCCCAATAAAAATTCACTTAAACACGAAATTTAAAATTTTCACGTTACGATGTTGTTCGTCAGTCTGCAACAACGTCGCATCTGCTGAACACACTTTGTTTATTTTGAACTTTGTTTCGTGAAAGGTAAAGTTTATTTTCGAAGGTGTATGAAAAGGAATGTAGATCTAATAGTGTTGTGTTGTTAGAAATTGGAAGTCACTGTCGGCAAGTAATGGCCGATCGTGACACGAATAGCATTTGAATTTCCTCGATAGATACACTTTATATACTGGTGTACGCAGAAAAATTTAACACGGTCCCCCCTTAATTTTCTTTTGTGGGAAAGAAAAACGTGATCGTAATACTTATAGTGTTTGCTTAGGGATCGGGATTCGCTATTTTTGTACTTTTTTATTTAATTCTGTAAGTTGGTAACGCCTTTTTCGTTAGTTATTTTAGGTTAAACCTCTTGAGGTTTGTAGATGATGTTTTTTTTTTCTTTAAAATAAGAAGCTCGAATAGATTAGAGTTTTTAAAATAGGTTTATATAAGTATAACCTTATAACCAAATTCGGTAAAGTTCTTTAAATATTTTCTATCCCAAAATGTTTAGCTGTAAAACCCTGACGTATTCCAATATATTTGGCAACGTCAATAAAATAAAAAAGTCTTAAAATCCCAGTATAGTTTCGTATCGCAAAAGCTGGGGCCTGATTAAATCGAGTTTCAGTAGTGAACGGAACGTCAGTAAACCTTAAAATCCAATCAATATTCATCCTCGGAGACTGCAATTTCAAATTTTTCCTAATCATGGCTCGAAAATTGTCAAAATTAAAAACTGAAGTTCGAAAATGGAATAGTAGTTTTTTCCCGCTCCCATGGGCCAACCTACAGGAATCATGAATTTTGTTGAAGCAAAAAAGTAGCAAAATAACACTTAACGATAATAGAATTCTATCACTGAAAAAATATTCCTAAATTGTATTATCACTTCCAGAAATCTAGGGTAACATATAAACATACAAACGATGCGACCTACTTACTAATTTAATATTTGTTTTAAAAAACCGACAGCCAAACACAAGTTCGAATATAGAATAAAACAAACAACTACCATAAACAGCGATAGCTATTTTTTTAATTTCCCCTATTGCCCACGAACAGCAAAAAGGTCCGCCATATTGAGGTTTTTGGAGGGAAAAAATCGAATAAAGGACAATAGGAAGGCCGGTCCATGTCATAATCATATTTTTCTCGCACAAAAGAGTTCTTACGTTAATGTGAACTGGTAATAAATGAAAGTCAGGACCACATAAAGCATGGTTTTTTATTTTCCCCTTCGTGTTGCTAGGGCGAGATTTTTGCGCGGCAATTTTCGTAGCATGGCCGATTTTTGGACAGCGTGATAAAGGAAACAAATTACATGATAGATTATTCTGTTTGAGACGTGTTGACCCATACAGTTTAATAGCCATGAATTTAAAAGTTGTTTTCTCTTTGTCGATGGAGTTTGTGTGTTGTTCTTGTTTCTACATCGATGGACAAGTATTTATGTTTTTGGTAGTTATAAGAATTTTACAACATAATACTAACAGTGCCCGATGCATTGCTTAAAATCATATTTAGCGCAAACCTTAGGGCGTTTATGCATTACTCGTATTCGATTAATATTTTTTACACTAACGTGATTTTCACGGAAATAATAGAAACGAATCCGAATTTATTTATACAAAAATCCGCGAACTATCACGAATATTAGTGACATTCTGTCAGCGCTAGCATGGCAAAGACGATTGTCAAAACGACCTAAATGTCAGACGCTATCGAAATGTCACGTGGCCAATCTCATCTATTCTGGCATTTCGACAATCGCATTCGCTGATGAAATGGCACTTTATATTTAATCAAAGGTAGAAAAAAAATGTTGCTCCCAATTAAGTTCACCATAATAGTAATTCTGTTCTGTATGGTGTCGGACGTAAAAGAATAGCACTATCCCATCACTTCCCGTGGATGTCGTAAGAGGCGACTAAGGAACTCACCATAGAAAGGGCAGCAGCATTCTCTGTGCTTTTGTGCATTGCAACAGCTACTCTGCTATCGCCAACCCGCCTGCCAAGCGTGGCGATAATGTTAAACCCCCTTGGGGAAGGCTTTTGTCCAGCAGTGGACGTCTTTCGGCTGATATGATAAATCGTAATTCCTTATTTCACAACTTTTGCCAAGAGATTATTATTCCTTCATAATTTTAGTGTACTTTTGACAAGTATCTTTTTACCTCCCCGTACTGCCATAAAGATTATGTCGTAAATCATGACGAGGCGCCGGCGCTGTGGAACTCGTCTCTCTTGGTTAACTTTTATAACATAAGTATCAGCGAGGTACCTCTCATTTTGGGAAGGAATGTCTTTAATTCTTATAACATAATTGGTATCACGGTACTGTCCTAACTGGGGCAATACCTGTAGTAAATGTAAGTACATTTGTGCATTTTGTTTTCATATTTACGGACCAACAGGAGGAGCTCGTGGCTAAATAATAAAAGCCGTACGGGTCGATCTTCAAGGTTAAGCAACGCTTGCCAAGGTCGGTCCGTGGATGGGTGACCATACCGAGTTTGTTCCGTGCCTCGGAAAGCACGTTAAGCCATTGGTCTCGGCTGTCATTTGTAGATCTTTGGCAGTTGCTACGGATTGCCAGAAGCCAGTAAATCTGAACTACCGTGTGTACCAGATAATGGGTTATGGAAGTCTGGTAGCCAGGCGCTCCACTCCTCATACTGGTATTCAGCTGAATCCGGTTTGACTGGAAGCCGAATCCAATAAAGTTGGGAAAAGGCTAGGCAGATAATGATTTACGGACCAACTTATCATTTTTAATTGGGCTTTTGTGTTAACTAGATTTTTTGTATTCCGTTAATAAAATGTTTATCCGACTATTTTTTCAGTAGGTACCACTACATTATCAAAAAGGAGCAAGCCCATTCTTACTGCTTGGTCACGGGACCTAACTTCGTTCCTTAAATTTTCTTTTTGCTCAATTATTGCTTTGTACTTACGTTTGGACAATAGATTGCTCTTTTAACGCTTTACCATATAAAGTGGTTAGTAAACTGAAATTACTGTGCATCTGGTATTTTTTATGAGAAAATCTGTGAAATTACATTTTTATTTAAATCCATGGGCCTTATGAACATTTCCTACCCGCGTTAAAACATAGGTTTTACATTTAAAGGTTAAGAGAAACGCCACAGTTATATTGTACCAACCGGAAAATAAAATTGTTTAGCGATTTGACATAGGTATTATGTACGTACACTTCAACGTAAGGTTCAGTTGAAAACCAGCGTCAGGTAACTACTAGTTGTCTGGCATTTTGCTGAACTGGACCTATTTAGTGCAGTGGCGGGGCACACGATGTTTTTGTTTAAAATTAAGCTTTCTTTTATTTGTACCAACATTGTGTGTACCAGTGTATGCCAAATAAACGAATCTTCTTTCTTTCTTTCTTTCACTAACCTAAATCATTCTCATCAATTTCCTAACTGTACAAAATTTTGATTTAAAATTTCTTCACATGTCTTTTGCATCTTATGTTTGGTTCCGTTCCTTCTTCAAGCAAAAAGGCGTAATGTTACAAACAAAGTAATTCAATTAATCATCAATTTCCCCCGATTCCGAATTCATCACTGTTGGAATTTTACGTTTTTTACACGGAACCCTAACAAATCTTTATTACTCCCATCTGATTTTACTTTACAGCATTGATTGAATCCAATCACTGCGTATTACAAAAACAAAGGGACCAGAAGGCTAACTCCACTCATGATATACATGGAGACATACTTCTTCTTCCAAGCTACAACACTAGGAAGTAGTGATGGGCGGGCGTTTTGGGGGACTGTCTTTATGTAGAACTTTGACGTTCAAAAAGTGCTGGCACTCAGCCTAATTTGAATAAATGACTTGATTTTTGATTTTTTTTTTTTGAACATAAATCTGTGCAGTCACATCGGTGCTAGATCGGTCATATCCAGAGGTCGGAATTAGGTAGAGTTACTTATGTACTTGCATCGAAATGTTGATATTAATATGGATGTTCCCGGGATTTCTTATTAGAAATCCCGTGTGGCCAACAATATTACAAATAAAGAATAATATTTTTTCTTTTGTTCTCACAAGCTATGTTGTGCGAACTGCAAATGTGGCAACATCGCACGTGTGCGCATTGGGATTTTGCAACTTCGGACATCCGATGTCGTTGATGTAAATTTGGCAACGTCGCGCGTGCAGTGGTTTAAATTGTGTAAAAGTAAATAACTTTTTTATTTAATAAAATCACGGGATTTTTCTGCTCTTTAAAATTAATCTCGGGATTTGAGGCATATCCACTTTATTCTTTCGATGTGTGAAATCAATTTCGATGTATGTAAGTACATAAATAACTCTACCTAATTCCGACCACTGGACTCATATCAGATGCGAAATTTTACCTGATTGACGTTTTAAAATTATAAAACGAGACATCATCAATATCACAGCTCTAAACAAACAGCGCAATCACTATTGGCACTAATCAGTATCAAGATAACTACATAATATGTATACGCGGGTGGGGTATGGGTTCTTGGTAGTACCTAACCATCGTTTTATGTTACCACTAGCTTTTGCCCGCGACTTCGTTCGCGCATATGTTCCCGTTCCGGCCTATAGCCTTCCTCATTAATGTGGCTATCATATACAAAAATAATTTTCCAAATCCGACTGGTAGTTCCAGAGATTAGCGCATTCAAACAAACAAACAAACTCTTCAGCTTAATATATTAGTATATATAGATTTCAGAGTGCGGGCAACGCTTCTATAATTTATCTATCAGTCCTTGTATACGTACCGCCGCAATATGATCATCCTTTTAAAGACGTCCACTGTTGGACAACGACCGAACCCATACCCCACCCGCGTATACATATTATGTAGTTATCTTGATACTGATTAGTGCCAATAGTGATGGTCAATATGGCCAATATGGTGGTCAATATGGCAAGCGTGCCATATTGACCAGTCCTGTGCGCCCACTGACCATCTTGTGGGAAGAGTAACAACGCTACATCTTCCAGTATGCAGTCTCCTCTTCAAAAACTTTCGGAGTATCTGCCATACGTTCTCCG
This sequence comes from Mamestra brassicae, assembly GCA_905163435.1. NCBI lineage: Eukaryota > Metazoa > Arthropoda > Insecta > Lepidoptera > Noctuidae > Mamestra > Mamestra brassicae. The sequence goes on along the minus strand of LR990997.1, from coordinate 16,766,878 downwards.
AGCAATGTATCCTACCTACTGCACCTTAAGTTTGTCAATACTTCGAACTATTTAGGTACATGCTGCGTAGAGGTATCTACAAGCGTAGCTATCTTCATTGTTCGATATGCTTCAATTAACTTTCTACTAATCTTTTGATCAAGGTTTTTAGGTTTTATTCAGATGGCTGGAAATCTTGCTGCCTTAAATACGACAAAGATCGGCCGTCAATTAATACTGGTACTTCTTTAACTTATTCTACAACATTAGGTACCTAGGTGTAACATTTGTACCCTCGCACATTGCGCCTCCCGGCGGCACTCGCAAAATTGGACCGACATCCGATCTAAATTTGAATAAAATTACTTTTATTTCATTTTTTCGTTTCGCCCGCGCCATGTGTGCGTCTGTGCGACTTTTGGTGAAATCTGGCAACCGTCGCTTAATGGCGTTACAACAGTATTATTTATGTGATATTTTTGGGTGTACTACATTTTGTTAAGCGCTTAGAGATGTTTAAAACTGTGTTTGCACACATGTGACATTTTTTGCTTGGGTATTGTGTCATGTTCCTTCAGAATTTTGAAATAAGAAGACATAGAGAACTAGAGCAGTTCCATGACATTGAACTGGTCGTAGAAAGCTGAAATTTGATATTATTTTTGAGTAGTTTCCTTGGTTAGTGTAGGGAACCACTAAGAGAGAATTTCACGAAATTCCTACGAGAACGGGAAAAAACAGGATACGCGCGTACAAAGTCGCGGGCAAAAGCTAGTAAATTATTATAGAGTTTGTTTGTTTGTTACGTTTCATGCCTAAATCACTGAACCGCTTTTGATGAATTTTCGCTACAGAGATAGATGGGACCCTAGAGGCGGCTTTATTTTGCGAAGTTCTATTTTAACACGAGTGAAGCCGAGGGAAAAAGCTCGTGAGGTATAAACGAAAAAGAAATAAGTGTCCTTGATTGTTCTGATCAAAGTTTAGATTATTATTGATGAAATTGATCAAAGTGAGCCATGTCAAAGGGTTCCCCTTAACTTTTAAAGTCATCCATTGTTCTGTTAGCAATTAATATCCCAATTATATTCGACTGACATTTCATGAATATTTTTTGCGATCAATCATTTTCTTTTGTTCTCTTCAATTAAAAAAATTGTAAGAGGAATTGTGTTGTACTATCAATTTGTACCTAGTACCGTTTACTAATATTTGTGAAATAATAAAGAAAAAATTTAAAAAAATAAATTTGGAAGTCGCGGTAACAGGTAAATTATATTTCCCAGTTTTAAGTCAAATTCAATAAAATCCTTTTGTTATTATTTTGAATCTGAATATGAAATGGGCGTCAAGGAGTAATTCCGAGGACTAGTCAGTCCTCGGAATTACTCCTTGACGCCCAGTTTCTTTAGGTACCTTTCGAACCAAATGTGGAGGCTTCTAAATGGCTTGTTGTGAATTACCTTACTATTACTCTTGTACTAATAGCTGTAAGCTGTAAAAGCTATACATAATAAAATAAAATATCTGACCCTTTTTATGGAAAATCATAAAATGACTCTTCTTGCTCTGGGCGGAGCGGGAAAGAGTGTCAGACTCTTATAGAGCGTCCACACGATACCGACTTATGTCTGCGCATACTTTGAACTCTGAACAGAAAAATTCTATCACACGGCATTTTTTATTCAGATTTCAAAATCTGTGCAAACTAAAGTCGTGTGGACGCACTCTTACTGACTAAAACCCACCCGTGTTCCTTCAAATACCTATGCGTTCCAGGGCCGCGATAACGCATTCTTTCGATCAATTCCGCAACACCAAATCCAAATCTAGCGTTACCATTCCACCGAAAAATATAAATATGTAGCAACCAACATAAAATCAAATAACTCAACAGCAAATTGAACCGATAAATGACAAAAGAATATAAATTTTGTATTACCAATATACAGTTACTTATCCATATTTTGCATACTGCAGATGGTTTAAAGAAATGTATGTATGTATATTAGTATAGGAGAACGTGCTACTGCAGCTCCTAAACGGATACTGAAGGATATTACCAATATATTTGGGTTCGAATTCATGATAAAATTGCTTTAGATATTTCTTGTTTACTGCAGTGATACGAGTTTTGAATATTCTAGATGTATAAAAGTACATGACGCAAAAGCATGTGAGGATCGGGGCGAGAATCGTGGCAAATTCCGCAGTTCTGCGAAACCCCATAGGTCATGTGTTCCCAAACTGTGCGTCGCGACTCCCTGGGGCGTCGCAGTGCTTTCCCAGAGGAGTCGCAAACCGCTACGGAAATGAAACGCATATGCTGCAACTTAGCAATTAAAAAATATTAAAATATATAAATATAAATTTGAAGCTTTCAGCAAGAAAATTTGGTCAAAAACTGATACTAAGTTTACAATCAGTTTAAAGTCACACTTATAGACCTTAAGAACAAATTATTATAAATATTTTACAGTGAACCTTAATGAGAAAAGCAAGTTCATTCGTCTTATTGATTGTACGTACCTTCTCGTTTTCTCAAACGGAGCTACACTTGCCTAGGCATCTTATCTTCCAAGGGCGTCGCAAAAAAAAATAATGTAAAGGGAGTCGCAGTATAAAAAAGATTGGGAACCCCTGTCAGAGCTAAAAGGTGTGAGTTTGAGGAGTGATGTATGTAAAATAATCTTCCAAAACAAATGTCTGTCACGATGGCCAATCTCAACGGATATTATCCAAATACGCAGCAGATATTATAGTGCACAAGTGCCTGCACTAAACCCGATGGGTCGGCAATCCGACAAGATCGGAGAGGTCAGGCGCAAGACCTTTACGAGGTTTCCGAGGCACGGGTCTCACACTACCAACTTCCAAACTCTTGGTTATCAGTGGGACAATCCCCAAGGAAAACCCACTAACTCTTTTTGCTTGACCTGGGAATCGAACCTGGAACCACACGTTAGGCAGGTCAAATAATTGCAAACGCCGCAAATTAAGACACGGATATATTGGAAACTATTGAATTTGTATGGTATTTATTATATATGTCACCGGAAAATAGCAGACTCTGTAAAATTGTAATAAATCCTTATTAGATTTTAATTTCTCGATGTAGTATGAAAAAATCGGTTTGTTTGAAAGGAATCCCAAGAATTGAATTTGGATGGGATTTCTTACAAACACAACAGTCTTATTAAGAAAAAATTGTTTACAATTTCACGCGATATTCTACAATCTAACGGCGTTTGCAATTTTCCGGTGACATATACAAAACGATTTTTTCATAATATATCGAGAAATTGCAATCTAATAAAAATTTAATACAATCTTACGGAGTCTGCAATTTTCCGGTGACATATATTTAAAGCAGCTATGACAAGCAAGCTAGCTTTTTTTTTGGATGGGAAATCATCAATTGACCTGCTGCTCTGGGTGGAGCGGAAGGGCGTGTCAGACTCTTACTGACTAAAACCCATCCGTGTTCCTTCTAAAGCCCTTTGCGTTCCAAGGCCGCGGTGACTCTTTCGAACAAATTCCACAACCCTGGGAAGTAAGCTATCTAAGATACTATCTTCGTTTGAAGTTGTTTGTAGATTAGTTTAATATTTAGATAACTTATAAGTTTAGCCAATTTATTTATTTTATTTATATTGTATTATGTCTGAAGATTTGCTTGATGACAGTTTCTTCTCGTGTTCATCCTCTTGTGCGTCAGATCAGAGCTTTGCCAGTGCTTTTAGCGATGATACTTCTCTGAATCTACGAGACCATCTTTCTTCTACTTTTTCAAGTTGTCGTAAATTTTTCAACGTTGTGCACGTAAATGCTCAAAGTATTCCTGCTCACTACTCTGATCTGCTGTCTTCCTTCGACTCAGATCTTGTTCACGCTGTCCTTGTATCCGAATCTTTTCTCAAGCCTGCAGTTCCTTCCACGCAGTATTCTCTACCTGGATACAAAATCGTGCGTAATGACAGAACGGGCAAGGGATGTGGAGGGGTTGCCATTTATCTCCGTGGTGATATCACTTACAAGATTGTCGACCAGTCTCCGAGTGTCTACTCCAAGTTTGCTGAACACTTATTTGTTGAAGTAGACTTTCAGCATACAAAGCTACTTTTGGGAGTCTATTATAGTCCCTCCTGTCAAATTGACTACTTTTCCAACTTTGAAACGAAACTAGAAAATCTTTCCCCACTATATGAACACACGCTTATTCTCGGAGACTTCAATACTTGTCTGCTGAAGGGAGACTCACGCAGCCGTAAACTCCAATCACTTGTCTCTTCTGTCAATATGCACGTACTTCCACTCAATGCTACTCATAGGGCCCCTCACTGTACTCCTTCTCTCTTAGATCTTATTCTAGTATCTGACCCTAACAAAGTAGCCACACATGGACAGCTTCCTGCCCCCTTTTCCTATCATGACCTCATTTACCTTTCTTATAAGATTCGACCTCCTAAACGCAAGACCAAATTTCTCCTTCTTCGTTGTTTTAAAAACATTGATTTGGAGCGTTTAAGAGCTGACGCTGATGGCATGGACTGGTCTTCTGTGTACAACTGCGAGGATGTGGATACTATGGTGTCAATCTTCAGCAGGACTATGTTGGAGTTATACGAGGCACATGCTCCCTTAAAAAAAGTAAGAGTAAAGCACCTTCCTGCGCCATGGCTATCCCCAGCAATAAAAAACCAGATAGCAAAGCGTGACAAGGCGAAGCGTGTGTACAGGAAGCGGCCCACTGAAGAAAACTGGGATCTTTATAAAAAGTTGCGAAATCGCTGCGGTCGTCTGTGTAGGAATGCGAAAAGGCGCCACATTCACAACTCCATTGAAAACTTCAATCCAACACAAGTATGGCAATTTTTAAAGTCTCTTGGTATTGGTAAAACAACTAGCAAGAGTTCTCCAGATAAGATGGACCTCAATGCACTTAATGCACATTTTTCAAAATCTCCAATTGTACTCGATACTCTTGTTAAATCGTCAACTCTCCATGATCTTTCTACTCTTCCTTTGCCTAAAAATACTTCTTTCTCTTTCCACCCAATTACTGAACTGGATATTAGGAAATGTATCCTATCAATCTCCACTAAAGCGGTAGGTGATGATGGCCTTCAACTGCAAATGTTCCTACCCATTATAAGTGAAATTGTTCCCGTCATAACTCATATAATAAATTTTTCTCTCTACACTAACTCTTTCCCTTCAGCATGGAAGAGGGCTCATGTCCTACCGCTACCTAAAGTTTCAAATCCCTCCACACCATCCCAGTTCCGTCCGATATCCATCCTCCCAGTCCTCTCCAAAGTCCTCGAGAGTGTCGTACAAAGGCAACTGTCTTATTATCTTTCCTCTAATGGCCTGTTGAGTCCTTACCAATCTGGCTTCAGACCTGGCCATAGCACTGTGACAACTCTTGTCAAAATTACTGACGACATAAGGCTGGCTATGGAGAACAAATGTCTAACAGTATTGGTTCTACTGGACTTCAGCAGTGCTTTTAATTCAGTTGACTTTGACATTCTTCTGGGAATCCTTTCCTCTCTTAATGTTTCTGCAACGGTAATTGAGTGGTTCAAATCCTATCTTCAGGGCCGCTCGCAGTCTGTTCGATCTGATGAAGTTTCCTCTGAATGGTGTGATTTGGCTGCGGGTGTTCCACAAGGTGGCGTCCTCTCACCTCTTCTCTTCTCAGTTTTTATAAACGTTATCGCAAAGGTCCTTACTTCAAACTATCATCTCTATGCAGACGACCTGCAGCTATATCGTCACTTTAAAGTGGATGAACTGGCTGGAGTGGTAGCTGCCATCAATGATGACCTTGCAAGTATCAACACGTGGGCTAAATCCTTTGGACTTTTGCTGAACCCAACTAAATCTCAAGCGCTCATTATTGGTGGTAGATACATGCTCAGCCAATTAGATCACCGGGCTCTGCCGCCAGTAGTTTATGACTCAGTGCCTATAGCATACTCTAAAAGCGCTAAAAATCTCGGCGTATATATGGACACTAACCTCTCTTGGGAAGTTCATGTTGCTCATGTTAGTAAGAGGGTATTCTACACTTTCCAGTCTCTCAAACGTCTCCAAAAATTCTTACCATTTCGCACTAAGGTCAGTCTTGCTCAATCTCTTCTTCTTCCACTTATAGATTATGCGGATGTCTGTTTTCTAGATGCAACGGAGGTGCTCCTAGATAAACTTGAACGACTGCAGAACTTGTGCATTCGCTTTATTTTTGGCCTCCGGAAATATGACCACGTGTCGGAGTTCCGGACCAAACTGGAGTGGCTGCCAATTCGGCGTCGGCGAGATACTCACATCCTATCCCTTCTCTTTACTATCCTGCACACTCCTAATTCTCCTCAATACCTTCGTGAACGTTTTGAGTACCTCGTCCCTAGAGGTAAACCATGTCGTACTGCCACTTCTCTTCTCCTTCGTACTCCGCGTCACACTTCCAGCCGCTATGGTGGATCCTTCTCTGTTACTGCAGTGCGTCTCTGGAACTCTCTCCCACACTCCTTACGCGACAGCCCTTCTCTTGACATCTTCAAGAGGAAAGTTAAAGAGCATTTCCTTTCGCAAATGACATAATATTTATAGATATGTATGTATATATTTATATGTTTATGTATGTAAGTATATTTATGTATGATACAGAATGTAGTATTGTAAAATGTGTGCACTGGATCCTACCCTCTATTGTGATCTCTCTCTATCACTCAAAGGTTTGCTGGTAGAAAACTCATTTTTGAGTTAAGCTCGCCTTTGTACATGAACTATTAAAATCACTGGGAATTAATATAAGCTGTTATGGTGTACAATAAAGAATTAAAGAGAATTAAAGTAATGAACATTCTATCGAGCGTTTAAAATGAGCAGTTAGTACACAAGCAGACTAGTTCTCATTAACTATTTAGTTCCGTCTAGTTCCTAAACTGTTCGAACGCGGTGCAAAACAAACCGACTGACGTACACAGTTTTTGCTATTTTGTAATGTTAGTTCAAAATGCTTATCTAACATGTTAGTAGATAAATGTAATGATATTCTTGAGAGACTGTTTGTTTATATATAAGGTCCCTTCATCTGCCTAGCCCTTTCTCAATTATATTGGGGTCGGCTTCCAGTCAAACCGGATTCAGCTGGATACCAGTATTTTACGTGGAGCGGCTGCCTACCAGACCTCCGCAACCCATTAACTGGGTAACACGGTACTTCTTGGCTAGACTGGAGTCAGATTAACTGGCTTCTGACAATCCGTAACGACTGCCAAAGATCTACAAATGACAGCCGGGACCAATGGCTTAACGTGCTTTCCGAGGCACGGAGAAAACCTGATATGTTAAGATGGTTACCATCCACAGACCAACCTTGGCAAGCGTTGCTTAACCTAGATCGACCCGTGTGGCTGATATTCTTTAGCCACGAGCTCCTATATAAGGTCCCATTAAAATAAATTATGGACAATTTTTAACACAGCGTTCACTACATCTGACCAATGATATACAAGCAAAAAAAAAAACACTGATTGAAGTGATTTTATTTTGACCTAAAATAATAAAGTTAAAATTGGATGTATTTATTCTAGCACACCAGAATGAGTACATCCATTACTTAAACTCGCACCCCGCTACGCGCATATTTGTAGTATCAGAATTATGAGATAACAGAGATATAGATGCATTGGGTTTTTTTTTAAGGATGGGAAATCATCAAATGACTTTTTCCGCTCTAGGTGGAGCGGAAGGGCGTGTCAGACTCTTACTGACTTAAACCCATCCGTGTTCCTTCTAAAGCCTTTTGCGTTCTAGGGTTGTGGTGATTCCTTCGAACAAATTCCGCAACCCTGGCAGGCTCTGGCCCTAGCGGGCCCCGTCTTCTATGCTGACATCTCTTTGAGGCGCGCGTGAAATACAACTCGCCATCGACCCGGGCCGGCGTGTAGTGATCGGACAGCGAGCCACCCAACGCTCGCTGTTCGCAGGCCCGCGCCTACGGTGGCCGGGGATCGCCCTGCGACTCCCGACGCCCGGGGCGTCTTCTTCTGTAGCGGCGGTTGGGGCGAAGGCCTTGCCTTTCCCTCGCGCGGGCCGCCTCCTCGTTCGCTAGCATTACTGTTATCCACATTTAAAACCTCTAACGTCCTAATTTAGTATTTAGTATGTTGTAAATAAATACATAATTTCATTTGAAAACATACTAGAAATAACAAAACAAGAGCGTCTTCCAAGTTTAAATTGCATTACTACTTCTTGTGCAGTTTCCAAAGACAAAAAAAGATAAAATCCATCGCTTTTTTCCATAACGAAGTTGATTAAGAGTCTAATTAGTTTTATTTTTCTTTCCTTTGAAGCAAAGTTCTGATTTGAATCACTAGTTTAAACATTGTAACAGAATAAGATAAACATGTTTCTCTTAAATATTGACTAGATACGTAATTGTAGATAAATAAATTTGTTTTGATTTATCTATCTACGCAACGGTTCATTTGCAAATGACCTTTTATGTTGTAATAAATGCGTCATCTTGGGATCTAGACACGTTGACACTCTGTCATTGATAATGATTGTTAAATATCAAAAAAGTTCGCGATTGACCTCGTGACAATCCAATGTCAATCTTTTTTTTTTTTCTTTTTTGACAGTCTTTTTCGCTAATTGAAAGCCACTTTGTTAAAATGTGTCACTTGCTGGTATCCTATGTTGATATTAACCGTTCCGGCTTCCATACATAGAATGTAAAGATTAATTTGAACAGGCAAACCTACTGCAGTTCTATCTGATCAATTTTTATTTTTTATGCTTGGAAAATCATCAAATGACTTCTTCCGCTCTGGGTGGAGCAAAAGGGCGTGTCAGACTCTTACTGACTAAAACCCATCCGTGTTCCTTCTAAAGCCCTTTGCGTTCCAAGGCCGCGGTGACTCTTTCGAACAAATTCCGCAACCCTGGCAGGGAGTCTTTTTATTATATACATATAGATTTAGAAAATGTTTTTTTTTTTTTTATTGTTTGACACATTGTCAAACAAAATTGATTGGATTAATCGAACAAACCCAGCATTAATTAGTAAGTTTTAATTTGTATTTGTATGTCGGATTTCAAATCTGTTTTGTAGCTGTATTTCCTACTCCTAACATAGGAGTAGGAAATACAGCTACAAAACATTGCATGCCGTGGCAGCCTTTAATTAAGGCTACACTATAAAATGTGAAAATATGAGTATGTTAACATGTTTTTTTTTAGTGTATGCCTTGTTTGTCCTTAAATAAACAAACCCGTGTGACATGCAAAGTTTCAAACAGCCCTTCAACAGCTGAGGAACATTCCACCTTGCTCCTCGTACCTCAATTCACTAACAACGCCATGCGCGTACTTTAATTGTGCGTATAGCTGCGAAGTGGAATTCCCTGTCGGGATCTGGGTTTGCTGATAACCACAACGGATTTCTTTATATCAAGAACGAAAGTTAAGTGCTTCTAGGCAAGCGTGCTCCATCGTCGACAACAGTTTGAGCTACACGATAACTGACAAATGCTTGCACTGTCTGGACAGGTCCACTCAAACCTGCGTGGTACTTTCCTCAAAAGGCCGCCTCAGACGCTAACCTACATGGTTTTCAAATGTTTTAAACCATTGTATGGATTTCAAAAGAGACTATGACCTCGGAGTTTGTTTCGGTGTTTCTTCTCAGGGTAGTCAGCTAGGAAACACCGGCTTCATCTAGATTATTACAACCAAAAAAGAAAAATGTTTGACGTGTAAAAGAGTTACTTGTAACCTATTTGCAAAATAAATATCATTTATCATCATCGCTTTCCATCAGGAGCGATTCTGGCCGAACGCGAGCCACTTGGGCCCCTTGAGCTGCCAAAGTTCTATCTTTTAGGGTCTCAAATAAAACAACTTCTACTTCACTTATAATACTTTAGTTTGATCAGTTTTTTTTATTGGCATCATCCTTGAGGAGCTGGAAGACATAGGAGAAGTCCTTCTGGCCATATCCTCTGGACTGCACGATGCGATACAGCTGCGTTGCGACGGCGCCGAGTGGGATGGGGGAGCGGATGCCGAGGGCCAAGGTACTGGCTAGCTCCAAGTCCTGAGGAAGATTGAAAAGACAGAAATTAGAAAAGGCATTTTCGGAATCCTTAAATAATGTTGCTGGATTCTATCAAATGTTATGATAAATTGACACAAAGATCTACGATGTCCTAAAACAAAGTCAGCTAGAAAATACCGGCTTAAACTGACGAAAAAACATTAACGTGTAAACTATTTACAAAATTTAAATCAATTAACCAAATGAAAGACCTTGAAAGTGCTGTCAAAGTGCCTTTCAGTAAACCGAAGTATGAAAATCAGGGTCGTATACTCGTACATACATTCATTTTAGGATCATTAATTTTAAATTAGCAGCACTACAACTTGGAAAGCCCAGTAAAACGTTCAAGTATTGAATAAAACGTTCATATAACACCTAGATTTATGACGTCATGGTTCTTTATTTACTCGTATGAGGGATAGAAAAACAAGTTCTTATCTTATCAACTTGCTTAAAGGATTACAATTTAACGTTATTTGGTGTTATTCAATGAACATCTATACTAGAATAATAATAATACTAGAAGAACACAAAATCTAATAAATACTTAAAACATTTATTGGCTTTGGTATTATTCAGTCCTTTATGGAAGATTATTTAAATCCATTTCATAATTAATTAAAAAATCATAATTACAAATTTCATTAGAGTACTTTTGCAGCCTACCCAAATGTCCTTTCTTTGGCATTGTTCGTCGGGTCGTTGAGCTCCTTAATGTTTCTAAGTTGAGCTACTCGACTGCTGAAAAAAGCTTGCATTGACTGGACTGGTCCACTCAAATCTGTGTGGTGCTTTCCTCAAAAGGCCACCTCAGACATTAACCTACATGGTTCTCATATGTTTTGACCAGTTCAGATTGTATGGACTTTAAAAGGACTTTGATTTCTGAGTTTGTTTCGGTGTTTCTTCTCGGGGTAGTCAGCTAGGAAACACCGGCCTCATCTAGCTTAAAATTACCAAAAAAGATTGACGTGTAAAAGTGTTATGTTTATCCTACTTGCAAAATAAATATCATTTTTCATGAATTATTATGAACCTGCCCAAAGAAGATTATTAACTGAACATAGACTTTAAAGCATTCTCCTATCGAGCAGTCCTGTGCTCCTCGCATCCAGTAGATTCCCGTGATCTAATAGACCTAATAGAAGTAAATGTACCCTCACCTTAACCATGAGCTCATTCTTGAAACCATTCTCATAGTCTCTGCTAGAAGGTGCGGTGGCGACCAGACCGGGAACGGGGCAGTATACCTCGGTGGACCATGAGCGAGCTGAGGAGTTGTTTAATACGTCCAGGAGTACTTGAGGGTCTAGACCGGCTCTGGAAAAGATGAAAGGGAATAATATGTATATACAATGAATTTTAACCATAACCATAGAGGAATTCCATCCCATTACTTGCCGTGGGTGTCGCAAGAGGAGACTAAGGGACTCACCAGAGAATGGGCAGCAGCATACTCTGTGCATTGCAACAGCTACACTGAGATTGCTAACCCGCCTGTCAAGCATGGCGATTATGGCCCCTTTGGGTCCTTACCCAAAGGTGCCATAATCGCCATGCCACGCCTATGTGCAGTGGACGTCGTTTGATGATAAGTCCTCAGTCGCGACTTTGATGGAAAATGCTTGTTGTTGTACAATCTCATCGTTGGCCAAAAGCCTTCTCCCCTGACTTTAAACCATACAGAACCAGAGTAAATATGGGCCCATTGTTTTTTATCCAGCCTGTCCCACAGCCTTTTTATTTCTGTTGAATCCCAGAATGCTGGCAGTGAAAAGAAAGGTATAGATTTTTCACTGGACGTCAGATATTCAGACCAAACCCAACATTATTATAAAAAAACGCTAAGCAGCGTGATCGAAAATTCTGCCGGTCGATTCTGTAAACATGTCGAAGTGAAGGCTCACAAGGTGAGCTGTCAATCCATATAATCAAGATGTCACATGATCTCGAAGTGAGCTGTCATTCTATCTTGATTATATGTCAATACATATAATCAAGATAGAATGACAGCTCACCTTGTGATCACTTCACTCAATCCTTCACTTTAACATGTTTACAGAATCGACCGGCTGGTCTAATTAACATTACATTAGGTAGTAAATCAAATAACATACTTAATACCCATATGCATGCACTCAGCGGTGGCCATGCCAGTGATGCCCATGAGCATGTTGTTGGTCAGCTTCGCGACCTGGCCAGAACCCACGTCTCCGCAGTGGAACTGCTTGGCGCCCATGGCCTTGAGGAAGGGCAGGGACCTCTCGAAATCTTCCTTGCGACCACCAGCCATGAAAGCTAGGGTGGCGTTTTGGGCGCCCATTACACCTGGAAATGCAGTACAGAGTTTTGTAGTGAATTCTCACAGACATTTGATAGGGTAAATCTCTCAGAACCTTTTAAGGCATCAGCTACCTAAAAATGCGAAATCACAATTTTACTTGATTCCACCAACAGCATCCATATTTCTATACAGAGGTTCATGGATTAACGCCGTTTTTTATTTATTTTTTACGTTAGATGGGTTTGCTCTTGACTCTAGCCTAGGTCAGAGATGACAGAGACAAAGTCGACTATGGAGCGAGCTTACCCAGAAGAAGCTTGTTCACTCTAATTTAGTTCTATATTGGCATAGAAGGAAGAAAATTGTTTTTTAAATGCTTCTGGTAGAAGTTTCAGTTGTAGGACTAGGGCTGCCCCTGCCAGGGTTGCGGAATTTGTTCGAAAGAGTCACCGCGGCCCTGGAACGCATAGGGCTTTAGAAGGAACACGGATGGGTTTTTGTCAGTAAGAGTCTGACACGCCCTTCCACTCCACCCAGAGCGGAAGAAGTCATTTGATGATTTCCCATCCTTAAAAAAAAAAAAAAAAAGGACTAGGGCTGCCAACCGTACTTTAAAATAGAGTACCGTAAAATGGGGTTACATTGATTAATTTTAAAATAAAACTGACTGTAACTTCTTCAGTTATTTATAAAAAATACAAAAAAAATACTGTAATGGCGACTCATGGTTTTTAATTGATAAAATTATTTATTTAATTTTTACGCCCTGTAGGTTCCGAGAAAAAAAACATTAAGTGGCTTATCATCTTTATACTTGATATGGGTCGCTTTGATTGCCCCCGTTTTTTGTATGTAATAAGAAAGTAGCCCCTAACAGGAAATAAAAACAAAAATTAAAAAAATTGTTCACTCATTAGTTTTTGAATTAAAACACTCCAAAGTTCACCGGGGTGTGTTTGATAACAGGGGTAACATTGAGAATTGATTTTAGAGCTATATTATGGTAAAATAACACGTTTTGTAGTATAATCAAATATCATATTATGAAATAGACAAAATGTAGTGAATTAAACACAAAATCTTAGTAACAAAACAACAGATTCCTTACAAATAATCAGCCTTCTAACAAAACAACAGATTCCTTACGAATAATCAGCCTTCTGCTTTATTATTGCACTTTAGTGCTTACAAAAATTACTAGAAAAATCGTCAAAATCAACGTGTACTCCTAAAGTAGTAATAAACTTTAAAATAATATTTAACTACGATAAGTATCACGTAGTCTTTTAATTTAAACATTGAGATCAACATTTTACTTAATTTTAAAACAAGAAAATAAGAAATTATAGCTTACAGCTCTTTTACATTTATATTTTGTGGGAATATGTATAAGTCACTTTCCTGTTTAGGTTTGGGAAGATAAGCTATGACATCAGACTGATCTATAATGGAGACATCATTCTCTACTGCATGAAATATAGTTTTATTTTTCTTGTGAGATTTGAATCCTAGAACAACGAGTTTGTCTCCGACATTTTCTTCAACCATGCAAACATACTGATAAGTTTTTTTTCCTTTGGCTGAGTTGAATTTTGCCAAAATAAATTCACCAGTTTCTGGACCTTGCCTAACATTTTCCCTTTGTGTTCTTTGGTCATCTGCAACCGACTCGCAGTCTGTTGCATCATCGTCGTTATCTAGAACGCTTTGGCGCAAATATCGCTGGCTTATGCTATCTTCCAAAATAATTTCGCCGATATTAGGTTCATTAATGGGTGAAAATGTCAAAGGTTCAGCCTCGGCAGTGGATGTCGAAGGTCCAGGCTCATCGATAGTTGAAATGCTCTTTCCTGGCTCAACGGCTAGTCGTTTTTTTTTACGTGTTGGTTCAGAATCTTTGCCAAAACGTTGTTCTTTCAAAAAATCAGTCAATGAATCCCTCACAGCCGCAGTTACGTCTGCTTCGTTTTGAGACGCAGGGATTTTGTTTAAAACTTTTGCTCTATTCAAAGGATAAATTCCCGTTGCATTGAAACCACTGATCAAATTTCTTCTAATAGCAGATGTGAACTCTTCATTGGCGTCACCAGGAGTTCGAACTTTGTCCATTTCTGTTAAGTTTTCTCTCAGAAGTCGTGGGAAAACGTCCTTTGGTACAGCTGAAGCTTTGGGGTTACTAAGCTTCCATTGTTCGAGGGTCTTTCTCCAAGCGGCTTTCATTGGCCGAAAAAAACTAACATCCAAAGGTTGACAGATATGCGTAGAGTTTGGCACAAGACATACAAAACTAATGTTATGTGATTGGCATGTTTCTATTAGAAACATGCCAATCACATAACATTAGTTTTGTATGTCAGTCAGAATCTAAATGTGACGACAAATTGTCTCCAATTAACACTTTTTGGCCTTCGAGCCTATTAGCGTGAGGTAAGAAACAAGTCATAAACCAGTCTCTAAAGGTTGAAGCGTCTATCCACCCGCTTGCAGTCCTATTATATCTGCTGCCACGACTGCAACATGGTTGCTCACAGCAAGGATATCCAGCTATGCCTCTTTCTTTCCACGTATCGTATAAGTGCATGCTCTTGTAGATTACATATGGGGGCAGTAAAGTCCCATCGGCAGATCCACAAATCATAATACTAGTACAACTCTTCGAGTGGTTCATCACCTTTTCGGGGTATTTAACACCGCGTCTGTAAATGCACTTCTTCTTGCCCGGGTCATCCGATAAATTTGACTCGTCATAATTAAAGATGTTCGACGGTGGTACGTTTTCTATAACCTTTTCAAGATTATCAAAGTAGGCGTTGATCGAATCCCGGCCTACTGCAGCCCTTGCTCTTTTTATATTGGTGGCAACTCTTTGACCATATCCATTATTGTGGCGTTTTAGGACACTCATCGCCCAATCAATGCCAGGAATATTATTGTTGAATTTAGCCTCATATCTTCCATGCTGTTCTAAATATGATTTTGCAAACATTCGTAAGTCAAAACTGATGAGTGGAAATCCCCAATCGGCACAAGTTGCGGCGGCTTTTATAATTGCAACTTCCTCAACATATGTAAATACAGGTTGCCCTCCAGGAGTTGATCCATGCATTCCCTTATATCTATTGTATAAAGTACCGAATGGTATTTTATAATTTACCGACGCTGCGTTGATGCTCAAATCTCCATCCGTAACTTTTTGCAGAGCTTCTTCGAGAGTTTCATCCGTATAGTTCCTGTAGTGGCGGGTACCCGGCGTCTTCTTGTAGTTTCGCACCATTTTACCTTTAAAAAGGATGACTTTGATAAGCAGTACTTTTAGTATGAATACACGAAAATTTTGTTTCTTGGGGTCACTTTGATAACTATCAATGTCGCCTCGTACCGTTAATCAATTTAACCCCAAGGAATAAAACTCAACACAGAAAACAAAATGGTCGTCATCAATAGAAGTTATCAGATTTATATTATTCTAAAGAAACCGTATAATTATGAAATATAAGTTCTGAAACTACAATAATAATACTTACCCTTGTACCACTGAAGTTCTCCAGCACACTATTTTGCTAGTTGTCGCACTATTAATTTTAAATCATTATTGTCATGGAATGTCACAGCTTAAACCGCAGCCATTTTTAAGAAATATGGCAAAACTGTCAATGTTGCCAACCCAAAATAAAAAAAAATTCTGCAGTCCATAGACTCCGAGATTTTACTAAAAAATCAACGAAAAAAAGTAATCATCAAAGACACCCCGCTATTCAAATGTCACCCCATTTTACGGTATTGGACTCTATTTTGCGTAAACGCACTAAAATACTTCAAGAAAAGATAAATATCTGGACTCTTTATTTCAATTAAACTGAATGAAATCCTGCCACTTCAGTATTTTACTGAAAGTATACTATAACTATTTAACAAAAAATGCTGATAGTTGTCGAACAATTAATTTAAAAACAACAAATTTTTGGTTTCGCAATAACTAATATAATAAAAGGTACTTTTTTTTTTCCTAAAACTGTATTCTTCATTAAGCCTTTCTAAAATCAGAAATACTCTTGTTCTTCTAAAACAAAGCTGGCAACCCTAGGTAGGACTAGTTTGGGAGCTCATCCCAAAAAGGAATATCGACTTTCGAGTCTGAATTGCTGTCTGATGCAACAGATAACACTCAGCTGACAGACAAAATATAATTTTTATACATTCAGAAAGTATCACGAAGTCATAAAAAGGCATTATGTAATTACTAAAATAATTAAAAGATTATAACATATATTTGTGCTGGCGTGATAAAGCCATGCTTTCGTATCTAGTGATAAACTTCTTTTGGCCACCTTTTGTTGCTAAGTAGTGATATATTACTGTTACACCCATTAGTTAACAAAATGGCCGTGGCCATCGTATTATTTTGATAAGATTATATACACAGGAATACAAAAATTAGATTGAAGGGCTCAATCGTATTTTATGGTCCACTTGAACTTCGGTCGGTAACTTCCTCTAATTGTGATCTTCAACATCATTTCATGTTTTTCATAGAGGTGTTCCAAATTAAATGAAACTCATTTTTTTTACTATTTATTGGCACGTGTTTGACCACTATCTCACATGATGGTAAGCGATGATGTGGTCGAAGATGGAGCATGTATTCCAATTAGCCTGATATGGGTTCTCTTTGTACATCAAAATTACATAGGTGAATATGTCAAAACGTCTCTACTGTTGTAATTCGAATTTGAGAACTAGCTCAACCACCTTTCCAGCAACACATCTACATATTTCTTATGTTATAAGAAGAAGTTCTGGATGATGTCTTCAAGTAATGATTTTATTTTTCTGCCCTGCAGGCATTAGCCATGCCTGCAGGGCAGAAAAATAAAGCCTTTCATGTGCTACCAGAAGGTAACAGTAGCATTGTGTTCCACGCGCGCCTCAAAGAGATGTCAGCATAGAAGACGAGGCCCGCTAGGGCCAGAGCCTGCCAGGGTTGCGGAATTTGATCGAAAGAGTCACCGCGGCCCTGAACGCAAAGGGCTTTAGAAGGAACACGGATGGGTTTTAGGCAGTAAGAGTCTGACACGCCCTTCCGCTTCACCCAAAGCGAAAGAAGTCATTTGATGATTTTCCATAAAAAAGCCCCTATTTACATGCTACCAGACGGTAACATTAGCCCTTTTTACCGTCTGGTAGCACATAAAACGGGCTAATGCTTGCAAGAGGCTGCACAGGCTAATACATACAGAAAAGGACCTTACAGTGTTTGGCCACTAAAAATATTAAGCAGCAGACAGTTAAAATTGTCATTTCTCATCTTATTGAAAGTCATGCTTGCCTGAACAGTAATGTACTTTACAAGACAATTTAACTAGCAAATAATAATTAACTAGTTTATTAAACACACATCCCCAGTCAAGGTTAACTACTAAGATAACGGCTATCACAGAAATGATGCAACAAAATGATTTGATAAACAAATCACGTTTGTCAATCTCGTTGGCACAGTAAATGTTATATTAATCGTTATCAAATGTATGATAAATGTGGAGGTATGTTTGTTCCACGTATGTTCTTATCTTTATTATTTTTTTAAAATCAGCAGGTAGCAAACATGCTTTGGCACTAATATCATTTGAAGGTGGATTTGTACTAATTATTGTATTATTATTGTAGAGGACGACACATTTTCGTTATTTGTCGTATATTTTGTTGTATTTCTGTAAAATGTGTCGTACATTTTGTTGTAGTTCTAATTACATGCGCGGCGAACGTCAGTTGTCCCTTTAGATCCTCTAGCCACATACATTGTGCTAGACTCTATCGTGAGTGAAATAAAATATATCTTGATTACTTTCCACTATTAACATCTCTCTGTACAAACTAAACAACATTACACGCACACACAAAATTATATGAATAATGAACGTAACTAAAGGGGAGACCGTTAATTTACGAACATACCGCGACCCTGAAACGCAAAGAGCATTTGAAGAAACACGAATGAGCCTTATTCATTAAGAGTTTGACACTAACCCACTCCGCCCAGAACAGGAGTCGTCGTTTGATGATTTCGCATACATAAAAACCGGCCAAGTGCGAGTCGGACTCGCGCACGAAGGGTTCCGTACGGCAAAAAAATCTTATTTGTTTGCCTTCAATATTATTTTATTTTATTCTGTTTTTTAGTATTTGTTGTTATAGCGGCAACAGAAATTTCAACTGTCTAACTATCACGGTTCATGAGATACAGCCTGGTGACCTCGTACAGTCGGTCAGACGGACAGCGAAGTCTTAGAAATGGAGTCTCGTTTTACACTTTGGGTACGGAACCCTAAAAACCGAGTCTTGATTTTAAGGGTTCCGTACCTGAAGGGTCACCAACGGAACCCTATTACTAAGCCTTCGCTGTCCGTCCGTCCATCCATCCATCCGTCTGTCTGTCAACAGGCTGTATCACTTGAGAATTTCAACTACACACAGGCAGGTAGACAGTTGAAATTTTCACAGTGTGTGCACCATCAAGCTAGGAAGAGGGACGATCTCCATAGGGTGGCTAAATAGCAGCTGCAGGATGGATGAGAGTTGCGATGGGCGCGGTGACCTCTCGCGTCCGGCCCTGGTTGAATCCATGGTCCGGAGCGAGGAGGCTTGGGGAGCGGTCACCTCCTTCTGCGAAGCAGTAATGCTAGCGAAGGAGGAGGCGGGCCGCGCGAGGGAAAGGCAAGGCCGAAACGCCACTACCGCAGGGCGATCCCCGGCCACCGTAGGCGCGGGCCTGCAGACAGCGAGCGTTGGGTAGCTCGCTGTCCGATTACCACTAGGCCCGGGTCGATGGCGCGTTGTGTTTCACGCGCGCCTCAAAGAAATGTCAGCATAGAAGACGGGACCCGCTAGGGCCAGAGCCTGCCAGGGTTGCGGAATTTGTTCGAAAGAGTCACTGCAACCCTGGAACGCAAAGGTCTTTAGAAGGAACACGGATGGGTTTTAGTCAGTAAGAGTCTGACACGCCCTTCCGCTCCACCCAGAGCGGAAGAAGTCATTTGATGATTTCTGATTCTTAAAAAAAAAAAAAAATAGGATGGATGACAGTTGGATTTGCTGCAGTGTAATGTTAACAATGATGATGAAATAAACTGAAAATAATGAACAGATTTAAAATACATGTACTATTTATGTTTTCATCAAAAGCATTAAATGTAACATTGTTCGTAAATAACTTGTTGTTTGTTCCTTTCCATTTGACAGCTTTCAATTACTTTGAAGCGCGTGGGTGAGACCGAGAGTTGAATATTCAATCCATTGTTTGTTCATTCATGAGTAATATGATTGATAGGTTTAATAATGGAGCTTCCGGATATTTCCTAATAAATATATTGGGTTCCACGATCTATTATGAAGTGTCTGTCACAGTGTCAACATCTTTTCAGTAGTTACACTTCCATAACTTAAGAGCCGTTTATTACAAGAGCGATACTTTTTTCCTTCGATAGATTCAGTCCTGGTCAGTCCAATAGAGTCTTGACATGGTCCCACCTTTACTGACTTTTAACCGCCTCGAAAGGACAGGTGAACTATTAGTATCTTACCTCCAGAAACAGGTGCATCTGTGAAGCCCTTGCCACTCTCAAGAGCCACGGGGAAGATCTCTTTGGGTACGTTGGGGTCTACCGTACTGGAGTCGATGAGGAGAGCTCCTTTGCGGGCCTAGAAACAATCAAAAACAAAATCAAGAAAAGTTCACAATCAAATGAATCTGCCTTCCCGTCTAATCAGCTGAATACCAGTATATTACATGTGTAGGTGTAGGTCATAACTCATTAACGGTTAGTCTCAATAGCGCATCTACCTTTAACCGACTGTCAAATTAGCTACCAACAGCTGTAGCTGAAACGTCATTTTACAAAGGCAAACATGACGTTTCAGCTACTGACGTTTCGACCTGTGTGACCGTTATTATTTAGCCACGGGCCCCTCAAAAATGGTTCACAATAAGTATTGAATTAAAGAAGGTTCTCATTTTTTTTTTTTTGAGGAGTATATCTGAAGATAAATTATACTTTACTATAATAAATTCGGCAATGAAACGGTGTCAATTTCGCGAAACACAATAGCGATCATTATAAAGGATTTCTGTAGTCTTACAATTTTCTTACAAATTCATTCTTGGAATTCGATGTAAAGATGCGTCTACACAGAGAGCGTGAGAGCATTAATTATCCTTGTATTTATTATTATTACCTCACTTCCGGAGTTGAACCGGATCTGAAAATTCTTTGTTGTGGACTGTCAACGAGTAACGTTCTTTCGAAAAATATTATTTTATTTTAGCCTGCACGTATGTCCCACTGCTGGGCAAAGCCCTCCTTCCAAATCTCTCTATCTTGGGCGATCTCTGGCCAAGTCTGCCCCGCAAGCATGATGAGATCGTCACACCACCTTCGCCGCGGTCGACCTCGACGACGATGTCCTTCCTCAGGCGTGCAGTGAGTGACGATCTTCGCCCACCTCCCCGGGGGCATTCATGCGACATGGTCAGCCCACTCCCTGTTATCCCTTCGAAAACAATTGATTGTATCGTAGTAAAATACAGTATCCGGCAAGAGTAATTACATGATCTTCTCCTCTCTTCTGAAGAGACATATTTTATGTTTTAATTTTGGCAATATAGCTCGCAAACTTTCTCCCACTAAATCCTCACGTTACGTACTGGCGACTGAACTACAATCAATTTTGCGCACGATTTTCAATTTCTAATCACTACCGGCCGGTCTCAATAACATATCTAACTTTGACCAACTGTCAAATTTGTTACCAACAGTAGCTGAAACGTGACATTTCAGATACTGTTGGTAGCTAATTTGACAGTTGGTTTAAGGTAGATCCGTTATTGAAGCCGGCCGTAAGACATTAAGGTGTAGACGTACCCTAAAACAATGGCTGAATAATCGAGACTACCTTTCAAAATACACACAAAACAAAATGATGTGGTATGTTGAAGAACCCAAAAGTTTCGCCATAAAGACCGAATAGTTTTCAAACATGAGTTCTTCCAACCGAATGACAAAGTTGTTTTCTCTTCTAAAGTTCATCTTTTTGACTTGTTTGATGTTCCAACTTAAGTAAGTACTGTTTGTCAAAAGTTTAATAACTTGAGAAAGTTGTATTGTGGTCAGGACTTGGTAAGTTAGTGCCACAAGATCTTATATTTCCGTAAATATCGTATAACTTGACCGCAGGTAAGTTTGACGTGATCCCGGCGACATGCTCGACTTTCACTGAGGGAAATATTATATTTCCTCAATGCTCCATCTTGAAAAGTTTTCGCACGGGTCCTCTAAGAAACTTTGTGAAATTCTAGATGGGTTATTTAATACAAACGAATACAGTAGTAATAATTTACGAAGGAGTTTTATTGATATTTACAAGTAACAACGGAATACTTAAACAACTAGACTAATAATCGCGAAATTATGTACAAACGCGAATAAAAACAAAATAAATCATTGGGAATCAAAAAAATCATCCACATCGCTGTCAATGACATTGATTGATACAATCCACATTGCCATTCAACGCGGCAATGCTGCCAGTATTCTGGCACTTTTGCCATTGACAGATATGTGGATGAATTTTTTGATGCCCAATGATTTATTTTGTTTTTATACGCGTTTGTACATAATGTACGAAGTGATAAACAGTTTTAGTTCTCAGTCCTTTTCTAGTTTCGAGGACAGTGAGTGCAATTTTAAGTTCCTATAGAAAGCGAGACATTGCTCTCTATTTCTCTCTGAACTCCCTTTCGCAAAAGTACTTAACTGACTTTTAGACCTTCGTATTTTGCGTATGCGTATCATGATTAATTGTTTGGAATACCATTAGAAGTGAATATTCATAAATGATTTCAGTCCCATCACGTTTACCCATAGACGTCTTGAATAAAATAAAGATTTAAAATTCATAATAATTCAGCTGAAAGCCGTTCTTCTGGCCAGAGGTCTCCTACAGTCATCCCGATCCATCGACCGGTGCTGTACTTCTCACATCCATTGAACTCGCGATAACCACTTTTGGACCTCTATGCCCCATCGGCCATCCATTCTGCGTGAAATTAACACTGCGTACTGCCTATTGTGCTAGTTACCGAGGTGCTCCTACGAAGTATATTTTAGATCAATAAATTCGCGTAGCCTTTTTTTTATTTTATTTAATATTGGTTTTCTCTTGACTCTAGTCTAGATCATAGATGACAGAGACAAAGTCGACGATGGAGCGAGCTTACCCAGAAGAAGCCTGTTCAATCTAATTTTGAAGAGATTAGGGTTGTATGCGTTCGGAAACACAGACGCAGGCAGAGAGTTCCACTCCTTTGCTGTGCGCATTATAAAAGACGTTTGGAAACGTTTAGTGCGAATTGGTGGTGTACAATTCCAAAGTATGTATTATTATTGGGGTAGGCTTGGAGTCCAAACGGACACAGCCAGCGATACCCCTTGGCAAGACTGGTGTCAGCTTGTCTAGATTCTGACTAACCATAACGACTGTCAAAATTGTGTAAATGACAGCCAAGACTTTACGTGCTTCCTGAGCCAGAGGAATTATTTAATGGACACATCCAAAGACTGACTTCTGCAAGCGTTGCTTAACCTCGTCGACCAGCGAGCAGCGTGGCTGTTATTATTTAGCCATAACATTTTTTAAATCAAGTCTTCATCTGCCTAGCCTTTTCCCAATTACCTTGGGGACAGCTTCCAGTCGAACTGGATTCAGCTGAATACCAGTATTTTACATGGAGCGGTTGCCTACCAGACCTCCACAATCCATTAACTGGGTAACACGGTACTCCTTGGTAAGACTGGTGTCAGATTTTCTGGCTTCTGACTATAACGACACCTATTTTTTAAATCAAGTACCTACAGCTTAATACTCACATGCTTAACCACGCCATCTTTGCCAAGGTAGGCGTCCAGCACGACCTTGTTGCTGGGCAGGATGGAGACGACGACATCGGCGCCATCTACCGCTGCGGCGATGGAGGACGCTTCGGTGATGCCGTTCTTAGCTGCTGCTGTTAGAGCCTCCTTGGATGGGTCGTAGCCTCGGACTGCAAAGCCCTGGAAGAATTGGTACATGTTTAAATTTTGAAGCCATTCTGAAACCTTAGGAGGAGAAACCGGTGTGGGTCGTCCATCCATCATCGGGGATGAATTATAATAATAATTCCGCCGGTAGCTTGGACCCTGTTCCCGATACCGGTGGGCTACTATTTTTATATTTTTAAATGTTTTTGCTTAGTTTTGTATTTTTTTAAAAATATTTAAAAATGTAAGAAATAAGTTTAAAAAAATGAATATACGGAATAATAATAATAATAATAAACATTTAATTCAGATAAAAATCCATATTTCGAAATACACACACACTGAAACACAATTAATTGACATAAAAAATAAAACAAAACAATAAATAAAAACTAACACACACAAAAAGAAAAACAGTTCAGGACACAGTTACACACCAACACACACAAAAACAAAAACAGTCAAGGACACAAATACAAACATTAGGACGAGGAGGAACTGACCACCGCTCACAGTGCAGTATGCAAACGTATCCAGTGGCGCAGCAGTGGAGAGTCCCACCTGTCTGCGAACACGCTTATAATACTATTGCTACTGGACCTAACACGACTGAGCAGCGACGCACACTGCTTCCTTATAAGAGCATGAAACCCATCAGTGTGCGCTTCTACGAACATAGTCGAAGCACTGCAAAATCGTGGTAGCCCCAGCAGCACTCTAAACGCGTTGTTGTATTGAACACGTAGAGCGCTGTATGACCCCGGTGTGTAGTATTATGTCTTATCCAAATTGCAGTAGAAAAAGCTGAAGGAATTAAGGAATCTACTTATTCCTTTTCTTGCCATTCGTGTGAGATTAGTGCAATAAGGTGTTGTGGGGTTCAAGTCAAGTCAAAATTCAAGACACACCAGTGGTATTAATATTATTTTAAAATAAAATGTAATAAATGTCTAAGCAAAGCTCCTTTTTACTAAAATACTATTAAATAGTCTATTTCAAGAAGAAGTTTCCTCAATTCGACTTAACATCGACAAAGCTACTAAAACTCGAGTAGACGATGCAAATCTGACTTTTGAATATACCAGGCCATCACGTCTCTATAATAACATCTAAGTTACCTCAAGGCTTCATTGGCCAGCATACATTAATACGACTAATGGGCAAACACTGCCATCGATAAAACAGAAAAAAAAACAAACAATAAAAAAAAAACCGACATCTACAAATACTGAAAGGTAACTGGCTGGTACGCCAAAAAAAAACTACTAAGTACGTTAGCTTTGCAGCCACACATCGTTTCCCGCAAGCTGAAACTCGCTTCATTTGTCAAAGAGACCGGATTTTCGTTGAAATCATAAACACTCACTGGGAAAATACCACTATTTTGGTTAGCTTGGATTTGCAGATTTTTCATTGATGTAGGTTGTTTTTGTGTTAAAAGTAATGGGATACAATTTATGTGATGAAAATTCTCATAGAATCTGATGAAGTTTATATTTAACTAATGACAATATTTAATAATCATAATAAAAACTAATATTAACAAAAAAACTAAACTAAACTTACAACTAAACTAAAATATAGCATCAAAAAATTCGTCCTCAACTCTGTCAGCTGGTAATGAGACTGACGGCATTGCCACGTTAAATGGCAATATTTAGCCTCTGGCCAAAGTAAAAGCCAACTCTTGGGTCACGGGAAGTGTCAACCAGACGTTTTAAAATTTCTTTGAAAAGGCTGTGAGCACAAGGGCCCTACGGCCAGAGGGTTTCAACCCCAAACGGCTCGAAGGTTTTCCGCAGCCGCCGCAGCAGCGCCAACACAATGACAATTAACTAAACGATCGGGGGCAGTTTAAAGTTAAGACACAAATTCTAAGCTCATAACATCAAGCCTTCATTCCCCGAAGGGTTACGAAGAGTTGTACTAATAGAAAAACCCATATTTCGCCAGTTACGCAAGTCCCATCTAATAGCGGGTAATCATTTTGTTGCAACCGCATCTACTGAGAAATTTCGCACCAAAAACCACCCTTTTCCCAACCCAGGAATCGAATACTAGACCATTTATGCTCTGCCAGGGTTGCGGCATTACCATGGTTGCAGAATTTGTTCGAAAGAGTCACTGCGACCCTGGAACACGGATGGGTTTTAGTCAGTAAGAGTCTGACACTCCTTTCCGCCCAGAGCGGAAGGAGCCATTTGACGACCTTCCTTCCCAAAAAAGAAAAAAGAGACCGTATGCTCAGCAATACCACATACGACAGGCAGTTTTTGGCGGGATTTTGTCGAGTGTAGTTTAGCGACTGCTTTAATTATTCGTAAATTGATTCCTAGTGGATATTGTGATGTAAATTGGTGTAGTTTTATGTCTCAAGTGTCCACGCACCTGGAAAATATGTGGAATAATTGAAACAGGCGCGATCTCGGTTAAGTGGAGCTGAGAATTGTATTGTAGTATTGACTATCCCGCTCGAAACTTGCCGAGAAGGCCGAATCGATATATTTGTTACTGTATTTGAGTATCTGCTCCAAAAATCATTAGAATATTACATCCACATTCTTATGCAAAATACAAGAAATGAAGGACGTAAGACTAGGCAATATGGTCAAAAGACTATAGCCTACCCTTCGGGGTAAATAAAAAAGAAAAAAAAAGTACATGCGACCACTTGAGACAGGCAGGACTATCCTAGCATGATTAAATTACGATTTCGATTTATGTTTTCAGTCACCTCTTTCAACATTTTACGTGACTGAAAAAATACTAAGAATTCAATGCTACCAATTTAGCCCATTGGGAAATAGGCACATTATTATAACAAGGCTCCTCGGCTACAACCCAAATCACCGACCGGACGGACACGTTGAAACTTATTGATAAAAATACTTTTTCAATACGATTTACCCAAAATATGGCTTTTGGTACGGATTTCATTCCTCCTATTTGGAAAGGTAAATAGAATTTGGTACTATTTTTATCCATATTTGACTTAGAATTTCTTTTCGTAGAAGTCAACTAAGTGATGATAATGTCTCGTTGGTGATAATACTGTGAAAGTCCAAATGAAAAATCAAAGAATCAATGACAACTCGGCCACGCTATTAACCCTAACCCCTGCAACTCCTGAAAGCTAAAATCAACATTGGCAACTCCCAGAAAAGTCGAAGCAATGAATACCATTTTGTATATTGTAGATAAACTGTATAGAAATAAATATTTTGCATATTTGGTATCTATACAGCATATTCCCTGGCGTTATCTTTTATACAACGACACTTTATCAAGAGGTGCAAAAAGACTCTCTAAAACACATTAACACAATTCCCTAAAAAGATACAACCCCGAATGGTCTTAAAAATCCCTTTAAGAATTAACAGGGCGTACCCTTAAATCGAACTTGTTCTGCAAATCCTGTCGAACCTTAAAATGGTTTACGCAGAAAGCAGTCATCAACATAACTTTGCATAATCTTTGAATCGACTGAAAGGATTTTAATTTTAAATTACAGTTAATGTACCATTAACCAGTCGAAGAGGATTTTATCTTCTCTCGTTTTTTCGAGCACTTATTGGAAATTCACTTTGTGGCGGTTTTGATAAGGTTTCAGTAATGTACTTATTTGATGAATATTTATAGTTTTATGTGAATATTGAGATCTTTTAATTAATACACGTCTGGATAGATTGACGGCACGGTTGGTGTGCTGTGTGTCGCGGGTTCTATTCCCGCACGGAACAAATACATATTTGTATGGCCTACAAATGTTACTAGTTTTTGCCCGCGACTTCATATGCGCATATCCAGTTTTTGCCGTTCCCATAGGAATTTCGAGAAATCCTCTCTTAACGCTCCCCTACACTCCCCAAGAAAGATTCCTTCAAAAATTTCAGCTTTGGCTGCATATTTTGGAGCACAGAAACGATAGGAGATGGAGCATAGTTTGTGACTTGACTCTACACCCGCACCTTGCTGAGCAGGGTATATATATATATATACACAGACCAGCTTTAAAAAAAAGTCGCTCTTTTTAGTTAATTGGTAATTGATATGTCTAGTCTAATATCAATAATTTACCTCATCTTATTTAACAAATTAAAATCAAATTTAATTTATTGTAACCATCTCTACTGGGCAGAGTACGAGATACTAGCAACAGCATCCTCAAAATAATAAGTGAGGATATTACTTCTCCAATTTTAAAAAAGATGGTGAGGATGGTGATAAAATGATGTCCCAATGAAACATTATCATTTTAACATTATCTTTTATTATTATTAATGTCATGTCACTTTACTAACAATAGTTTGTAAGTCATTATTGTAATTACTAACACATTGGATCTTAGTCATCTGAATAAAGGAATTATATATATATATATATATATATATAATCTAAAATAATTTATTGTATTCAATTTTTTTTCTACTTTAATTTAATCTGTGTTATCTAATTGATTTTATTTTGAATTTTTCAATCAATGTTTTAATAATTTTAATTAATTATGTTATTATCTGCTCATAATGTAGTAAGTGATGAGGCGCTTAGACTTAAGTTTGCAATGTACAAATTGTTAAAGCTTTGGTGTACTCATTGTTGAGAAGCCTTATAATAAATAAATAAATTAATCAGCATCCGTCAAAGTAGTCTCGCTTTGCGAGGTTGGCGAAAACCTTCCTATTTGCGTTTTGAGGCAGTTCAGGGAATTCCAAACGGACCACGGAAGATTAGAGCCTGTGGGAAGATAGTTTGTGGGTGAGGGAAAGGTGTGCAGCGGACTTCAGGCGGGTTGCTGGTGCTGATGCACGCGTCATGTTCGTGAACGGGCGCCGTCAGTGGAGACTGGTCATCCCTTAGTTGCCACTGCCTCATTTTAATATTTGATACTATAAATTGTTTTTTTTTCTCTTCACATTGTTCTCATATATAGAAGCAACAAGGTTAATGTAACCAGGATTTTTGTAAACATAAAATGATTTAAAAGGGTGTCCGTGGAGTTTCTTGCACGTTCTTCTCCATAGAGATCTACGCTTTCGAACGTGCAAATAGCTTCATGTTTTTGACGGACTGACTTTGACAATTCAAAACTTGATAATGGTTTATTTGAAATAAATGCTTTGACTTTGACTTTCCTGACACAGTGACTACCGATTTGAAAAAAAAAACAACGGGTTGCACTCCGATAGTGCCGGCAAAAGTGAAAACTTGAACATTAACATTGTGCAGTTTTGATATTTTGTAATGGTTAGGGAATAATTTCGCACGAATAGCTTTAATTATTCAGAATAAAAGTACTACCATTTGTGTGGTAAAATACAAAATTCATTTATTGCGCTATCGTACACAAACATGACAATTTATATTACATTAAAAATTTTACACTTCAGAACTGTTACAATTATTTTACATTAAAAAGTTTATCTCGACGAAACAGCAGGAGCAGGCATACATTTTCGCCGCGCGGTAGAAAGAGAGGGGGATATTACTTCCTCTCCTACGCCGCGCCGGCGGTCTACTCTCCCTCCGTCTTACGAATTTTCGACCTGGTCACGTGTCCTGACGCGAGTTTAACATTTTTTACCCATCCCAAAAAGTGCACAACGCCGCTAAAGAAGTTTTCACTTCAATAACAAGTCAGCTGATTACTAGTTTTGTAATGGTCTGCCTATCTGACCATATATCTTGTTTTCGTTTATATTGTTGGGGTTGTAAAGCCGTACAGTGAAAATGTTATGTTCATGTTATGTAAACCTCTAAAGGTATGTTATGTTATGTAAAACGAGTAGACGAACGATACCCTTGATGGATGTATTGCTATTTAATATAATTACATAATTGTTCCACTTAAATGCTATGTTAAATGCACAGCTAAACAATATGTGAATTCTTGAGTGTGACGTACAAACTGACACAAAGTTCATTGTACAGCGTAGCTCGTACAGATATCGTGTGGGATATTGTGCTACCACGTGTGGTAAAAAAAACTAGTCCATAATATCGTACACCTATCCAAAACCGCCACAAAATCTCACTGATCAAGTATTCTGAGAGCTAGCATGAACAAGCTTATCATAAGCTCTCATTCTAATATCTTCGCCCTCTCTTTCACCCACGATGTTAGTCTCATGTGTGAATGAGACAGATGTTATTCGGGCACTCGGTCAGTACAGTCGACAACAGTTGAATGTGTCCGGGTCAATGTCAGAGTATTTATTAATAACACGGGTCGTTCATCGTACGAGTGACGTATCGTTGATAGTAAGATGTTGGAAAAGAGAATTTCTTGTGATAGGAGTTGGGGGCGTGTTTTTCACAATGGGAAATTGCTTGTATCGGTGTTTCTTCTCAGAGCAGTCAGTTAGGAACTGGCCACATCTAGTTTTATTTATTTATAATTAGACAAAAAGTGTTGACGAGTGAAAGTGTTACTTTTAACCAATTTACAAATATCATTCATCTTGTGTCCCATCACTTCCCGTGAGTGTCGTAAGAGGCGACTAAGGGACTCACCAGAGAATGGACAGCAGCATTCTCTGTACATTGCAACAGCTACACTGGGATCGCCAACCCGCCAGCCAAGCGTGGCGATTATGGCAAACCCCCCTTAGGGGGAGGCCTATATCCAGCATTCGGGTGATGATGTGATGATCCATCATGTTTGCATAATGATTTGTTCTATTTGATTTGTGTTTTTTGCATAAACATTTATTCGGCTGGCTATTTTTATTTCAATTTGATGATATTTAGTCAGACTTGTTCAGCGTTATCAAAGGTTATCTGTTGAGATTCCGGCTTTAATTACATTAGCTCCATTTAAAAATGATGATAATTTGATAAAACTCAGGAAAATAAATGACTTAATAACTATAGCAGTTACAACCATGTGTATCAAGTGGTAAAAAAATAATTAAATATTTTCAACTTAATTATGACTAGATATATCTTTGACTGGGTGATACTAATAGCGCTTAGTCCAAATCATCTAGTCGTTTTATAACTTGCAAATTGAAATTCAATATTCAGGTGATAGGCAATTCTTTTCTTCAACTGTACCTTTATTTATAAGCAAAGCAGCCGGTCGATTGTGGAAAAAACTCATCATGAAAAGTTAAGTGAAGAGAGCATGAAGTGAAGTGTCAAGGCACAAGTGCCATTTGGTCCCAGCAGTTGACAGCTCATTTCAAGCTCACTTCACCTCAGTTATCACTGTGATATCGTTACAGAATAGCACTACTCTGATTACAGAATGTCATAATATCATTATTGTGTAACAGCTAACAGTATACTGATAGGTACAGTCAACATAAGAGATAAGTGTGCTGGCATCTAACTTAAACTAAGTAGGTACTATATTTATTATTATTACAAATGGTATAATAACGATCCGACATTGTAATGGTATGATAACGAGTCTACTTAAAAAAATTGTTTTGGTTCCCTTCTTTTGTTAATTTACATTGTTATGTTGATAAAATTGTCACGTAATCATTACCGAATAGTTACCAAAATATTTTTTTGAACCAGTTAGAAAAAAATCGAGTTTGTCGCGACAGTAGATTCGTCTATTTAAAATTAATATAATCATAGAATCAACAGGAAACCTTGAAATTTAAATTATTGAAATTCAAATACGTGCGCAAATACATTATGATTCATTAATGAATAAACAATTACCTAAAGAAGCGCTCTTTCAAATTAAAACATTAATACCATTTAAAACAATCTTCAAAAGTTTTAAATCCAGCACCAAATCAACCGACAGTCAACAACATTATTTATAAATTCCAATTTCAAATACAACAAAGCTTATTTGAATACAAAACGGCATCTGACATTAAATTTCCAGCCAGTTCTTTTCAACCATTACCTTTTTCGCCAGGTTGGCA
The DNA here is from genome assembly GCA_905163435.1 of Mamestra brassicae. NCBI lineage: Eukaryota > Metazoa > Arthropoda > Insecta > Lepidoptera > Noctuidae > Mamestra > Mamestra brassicae. The sequence goes on along the minus strand of LR990997.1, from coordinate 16,735,540 downwards.
GCCATGAACCCGCCCATGTTCCCAAGACCGAGGAAAGCAACATTTTTGTCAGCAGCTGAGCTGTATTTCCTAGTCACTGTGAGAAAACACTGTGTGCCTCGCGACGCCATTTTGGATTTCTTTATTTAGCCACACGTTTGTTGACCGGCGCGCGCGCAACGATACTAACTAAACCGGCTGCGCAGGCCACGTTGCTTTGATACTATTATCAATAATGTTATCGACACACGAAGATAGTGGGAGTCATTAGTGGAATGACCAGCGTAATTGATGTAGGCGTGGTGGTCTTAAAGATTACGTAAAAATTATGTCTTTCGTTTTATAAAACGGTTGAGTAAAAATAACAGTGTATTTAAAAGTATGTTAGAAACGAATTTGTTTATAGTACATGCACATTCCTACTACGGAGAATTTAAAACTTTTCACATAAAAAACTCACGATTTCGAAGTGTCATCAAATAATAAAAAAAAGTATTAAAGTAGTTAGTATAGTCTTTATAACCCAAAGGTTGACTGGTAGAGAATGCCTTGATGCATTAAGTCCGCCCATGTACCACTATTGTACATAAAGTTTAAATAAATAAATAAATAAATAAATATTATTGTCACAGAACTGACATACATACTTATAAACCTAAACTAAAATTCCTTGGACTTAAAAAAGGACTTAAAAATAATTAAAACAAGAAAAACATGATAAAGCAGTGCCTAAGCAACTATCCTCGTGTATAGCCGTCCTTATCTCATTATCATAACAAATACCACACACTGGTGTCGTTATGTCAAACGTTATATTTTGATCAACGCATTACCATATACGAGTTATATATATGTCACCGGAAAATAGCAAACTCCGTAAGATTATAAAATAACTTCAGAGATTGTAAACTCTCAACGATAAATTATCAACTGAACATTTGGAATACTTTTTACGCATCAACATTTGATAGTCTATAATCTCGCGAAGTCAATCCGAGAAATTGTTGTCTGACATAAATTTGCGAGCAATCAGCTGTCTGGTCTACAATTGATCTGTTTTGGTGAAACCTGGAAACAAAGCTCTCATTGGTCTTTTCAGAGAAAACAATGACCAATGAGGGGCCAAGTTTCCAATTATTCCACAATATGCAACATTATTTTCTGTAGGTGTATTTAGTGGAAAAAATGGCAAGTATCTATTTTACTCATTCATTCATTCATTTATTTAATTTTAGACTACTAATGTCTCCTCATAACTGTTAGTAACAAAGGTCTTAAAAACTATGTTAGTCAAAACTAAAATCAATTCTAAACAACCAAAATCAAAACAATTCAAAATAATTTTGAATCAAATTATGTCTTTGAGACTTAAAATATATATTTTCAATTTGTTTGCTATTTTTACGAGATATTTGTACTAAAATTTTCTCCTGTTTGGTAGTAGGTTCCAAACATTTCAAAGAGCTCCTTAATTTCATAAAGCAACAACACTGCCGGACAACTGCGAAAAGTGGGAGAAGAATATCTGGAAGTACTTGTACTTCCAGATATTCTTCTCCCACTTTTCTTCTTACAACTACTTCATTTTATTCATATTATTAACTTAGTTACTAATAAACTTTGCTTAGCAACAGCCGAAAGACGTCCACTGCTGGACATAGACCTCCCTCAAGGGGGGCAAAACCCCCTCGGTTTGCCATAATCGCCACGCCTGGCATTCGGATTGGCGTTCGCAGTGTAGCTGTTGCAATGTACAGAGAATGCTGCTGCCCATTCTCTGGTGAGTCCCTTAGTCGCCACTTATGGCACCCACGGGAAGTGACGGTGCTATTCTTTTACGCCCGGCACTATACAAAACAGTCAAGTTACTAATTATAGTTATTAAAAAAATCGCCAATTTTATCACCGAGTACTATTCACCGCAGTGTTATCGATAGCTAAAGATTTGGCAAGCCAAGGTCATTGCCAGTCGCTAATCATTTCAGAAACAAGTTGTTAAGGCAAAATTAAATTGATGCCTATCTTTCGTAGAATGTCAAGTAAAATGAACGGAGGTGTGGGTTTTCTAAAATTTTGAATTGATTTCAGGTACTGATACGTGGTAGCTTTTAATTCATTAGCAATCTGTCGCGGGGTAAACTTAGTCATAGATATATATCTATGACTAAGTTTTCAGTTTTCACAACAGAGCCAACTCAGAAATTTGAAAAAAACAGCAATTCCCAACATTTTGTCCTGCTATATTAATATAAAATTATGCACTGCACAGCTGATTATTTTATAGTTAAGATTTTTTAGCATGGTGCGACTGTCTGGGTTAAATCAGAGGGATTAACTCTGAGAATTAATTGCAATTTCTTCATTGTTAACAAACAGTAATTTTCTATATGATTGTATTTAATTGTAGAAACCAATCACATGGCGGTGGCACAATACATGTTTGATCACTGTAAGCTCACAAGCAGCCAGAATTTTAAGAAATGATTGCTCTCAAAAATGTCTTTAACTATAATTGCTAAGATACAAACTTAACACAAAACGTTTTCCAAAAATTTTTACGTCAATAATGAAAATGTAACATTACCGCCAATATAGAGTACCAGCGCCATCTGTGCCAATTCAGAGTCAACATAATACAATGCGCCTAGTCATTTCTATTAGCATTCCTTTTTTATTTAACTGGCTTGCGTCTTGCAATGATTTGACTGCAGGCGCAAAATTTGTAGAAAACTGGGAAAAACTCATATCTCTACTTTATTTAATCATTTTTAACAAAAATGAAGTGTGTTACTATATTCTCGATTAGCTAAATGCGCTTCAAGTAGGTTCTTTTATAATTTCAATATTACTAATAATATGTGAGTAGATTCACAAAGTTGATGAAATATTTGTAAACCTCATAAATAAAATAAATAATCGTCAAACGATTTGAAACCTTAATCTATTTAATTATTATATACTAATATCTACACTAATATAATAAATCTAAAGAGTTTGTCTGTTTGTTTGAACGCTCGCGAAACGCGAATCTCTAAACTATCAGTGGGATTTGGAAAAATATTTTTTTATTTGATAGCCACATTCATGAGGAAGGCTATAAGCTATACGGGAATGTCAAAAACACATGACATTCCTGCTATAAAACTCAAACACAAAACTATCCAAAACTTTTTTCGTTTCCGTACAAAATATGAAAATTTTATGACACGAACATGACATAATACCGATATACGTCACCACAGAACAATTTCATTTGCATCCAGACATTTTTATTTACAATTCATTTGTTTTATAACTACTGTTTCGCCAAATTGCTGGGTTGAACTATGCTGCCAAGCTATTCATATTTCAAACACTGTAAATCAGTATAAGTTCGTTCTAGTTTATTTCATGTTTGGCTGTGGCAGTTCGAGTTTTTACGCCTTTCTTCGGAACTTCTGTTTGTGTAAGAAACTGCGCTATCTGGAAGAAATGAATAATTCCAGATAAGATTATCGATAAACATCTACTGGCGACTTATTAAAACACTTGGGTTGAAGTAGTACCTATTCTTATAGTAGCCCGAACTAAACAGACCTCTGACACAACTACAGCTAGAAAACTTGACTGTCCAAATGAAATAACTTATTTTTAGGGTTCCGTACCTCAGTCGGCAAACACGGAACCCTTATAGCATCACTTTGTTGTCCGTCTGCCCGTCTGTCAAGACCTTTTTTCTCAGTAACGCGTGGACGAATCAAGCTGAAATTAACATCAAACACTCAAGTCTGCTACCCCTTGGAGCAGTGAAAAAATCAAACTTCTAGTCAACGCAATCTAAAGATAAGGCCGTTTATGGCGCATTATTTGACGCTCGCAAGGGAATCAAAACCTATAGGTTACTTCCCGTTGACCTAGACTCTTGAAATTTGGCAAGAAGATAGATGTTACAGTACTAGTACAGGAAAAGTCCGAAAAATGGGAATTTGTTGTTTTATCACATAAAAATCATTTTTTGCGATTACAAACTTATATTTTCCGTTCAAGAATTGACCGTGACGTACATTGATGTATCTGTAGATAATGTGTACTCGGAAACAATCAAGACTCGATCGGAACCCTCGGTACGCGAATTTAACTCGCACTTGACCGGTTTTTTATTTTATTTAATTTTTTATTGCATTTGACACTATAGTGTCTTACGTCACAAAGTTTGGAGACATCTTTTAAGGTGGAAGCGCCAGGGTAGCCCGCGAAATTCAAATTGTCTTATGTTTTTTGCAATTTCCAAGTCAGTGTAAGGCTGTATGTTGAACAAAATATGATGCGCGACCGTAACACGTATTTATTTACAGAATTATAATCATTTAAATTATCGATACAACCAGGGGGTTGTATATGAACTTAGGGAAGTTCATATAACTCGAATGAATGGTTATTTTATAAAAAAGTCATTCAATCGAGTTACATGAATGATGCAACCTGTATTGATGATTTTAATTGTTATAACTCAGTAAAGCCATATTTGTTACGGTCGCCAATCGTATTTTTTCCAACATACAACCTGACACTGACCTGAAAAATGCAAAAAAGTATGAAAATTTGAATTTCGTGGGCTACCTTGGCCCCTTCACCTTAAGTAAAACAATCTGTGGTTTAATAACAGAAACCAAAGATTCGTCGTTAACAATACTCCTTCCTCAACTCTCCTGCCTAGACTTTTCCAAACTATGTTTTATTTATTTAAACTTTATGTACAATAGTGGTACATGCGCGGACTTATTGCATCAAGGCATTCTCTACCAGTCAACCTTTGGGTTGAAAAGACTACATTGTGTTAGGTGTACAACAAATACAAAATATACAAATATAATACCAATAAAATACATAATTATATGCTCAAATAATAAACTAATAAATATACTGTTTTGTAATAATCTTGCTGATTAAGAGAACTCATAATAATCATGACGAAGAACAATTAAGAATGACAAGCTTTTATGTAGTACTTTCAGATATGTTGGGATCGGCTTCCAGGTTATCTGGATGCAGCTGAGTACCAGTAACATGGAGCCACTGCCTATCAGACCTCCGAAACCCAGTAACTGGGTTAACATACTCTTAGTACTCCATGACAAGACTGGTGTCAGATTTTATGCTACGAACTATCCGTAATGTAACGACTGTCAAAGATCTACAAATGACAGCCGGAACCAACAGCTTATCGTGCATTCCGAGGCACGGAAGAGTCTCGTATGTAATGGATGCTCACCCATCTACGGACCAAACTCGGCAAGTGTAGCTTAATCTCAAATCATTTAGCATCGAGCTCCTCATTAGCTATTTTACTACTATTTGAATTGCGAAAGTTTGGATGTATGTTTGTTATTCAATCACACCAGAACGGCTGAACAGATCTGGATGAAGCATAGCACAGAGATAGTTTATGGTCTGGAATAGAACATAAGCACTTTTTAACTGTGGAGTTAATTCCCTGGGGATAATTTTAGACTTTCATGCGAGCAAAGCCACTTTCAGAAGCTAGTACTGCATAAACCACCAATATTGGCATCACCGAAAACTTCCTAGGAAATCAATTTCAGTTAGTAACAGTTGAAGCAGCGCGGAGGCGTGAACATAACAATTATGATAGTTTCAGCTTTGTGATCGCCATTGTTCGCAACTCGTCGATACTTGGCTAATATTAAACACAGCACTTTAGTACACGCTGTGTTTATAGCGGCGCTGTGAAGGAGATCGTCTGGGAAAGATATATCAATCCATAACAATAATAACTGATAAATGTGTGTGTGTTTGGTGTGTGTGTCTATTTATCGGGGTTTAGTTTATCTTAGTCCTTATGTTGGACTATTGTGCATAAGCCATGGCGGCCGTCATTCCAACCAGGCTACCTTCCTCGTGAAGCAGATGAAGCCTCCGTGTTTTATTCAGGATGTCCGTGGAGGAATTCGGGGATCCAAGAGTTTGATTCCGTATTTCGGTGACGCCTGTGCTCTCAAGGAGCGCGTGCGCCACCATTTTCTCCGCCTCCATGCATGCTCTGCACAGAGGACTTTACGTATACCTATCGTCTGGACGTGTTTGTTTAGTTTTTAGTGCCCGGTGAAGGGGGGCCATCACTGGGCACTGCAAACTGAACAAACAGTGGTGATGGTCCCCTTCACCATTTGCAGGTTGCCTCTGTCCAATCGCAACTCGGCAATACTTGCCTAAACAAACAGCACTTTAGTACACGCTGTGCTTATAGCGGACATGTTTGTGGAGGAGATCGCCTGAAAATAATACCTGGATAGGAGGAGGATACTACACTCAACTCTTAAATTACTTATTATAAAGGTGAAAGTAACTCTTCTACTTTCCAGAGGGCGAATCCGCTGGCAAATCTATTTTTATTATTAATGTGAAAGTAGATTTGTCTACCTGTATTCCTCTTCACATCTAAACGGCTGGACGGATTTGGATAAAACTAGGCACACGGGTATACCATAAAATTAGCCCCGATTCACTTGTTTGGGAAGTACCTTAAAAAAATAGAAAAACGATCTATTTTTCTGATTTTATACACAATACAGTTTTGCAGACGTGATTAATATCTATTATCGTGACAAATTACAGCTTCACAGCATCAATTTTAACTTCCACCTCCACCAGATCAACTGAAAGACGTCCACTGCTAGACATAGGCTTCCCCCAAGGGTTGCCATAATCGCCACGCTTGGCAGGCGGGTTGGCGATCGCAGTGTAGCTGTTGCAATGCACAGAGAATGCTGCTGCCCAGTCTCTGGTGAGTACCTTAGCCGCCTCTTACGAAACCCACGGGAAGTGATGGGATGGTTCTATCCTTTTACGTCCGACACCATTAACTTCGGACGAGCGAAATTGTCTAAACTACAAAGTTCCTTGCTGTTTTACTACGGAGCCCAAAAAAAATAAGAAAAAATGAACTAGAAATAATAAGGCTTGTTTGCATATCACATTTTTGTCGGACCACTGACATTTTCCACAACAATAATAACACCTGCAAAATCATGGAAGATTATAATTCCCTTAATAATGCGCTAAACACAAGCTCAAAGTACTTCCGCCTAATTTATCGGTGCAGACAATAGACTGATATTGCGTAGGGCGGGCGGCGCACTTTGTAGGGCGGGCGGCACTCTTTGTAGGGCGGGCGGGATAATAAAACTGTGCCGCGGTAATCATTCACATTAATCTAGATATAACTGGCGGTGTATGATAAAGTTGTGCGGGTTTTTGCTTTATTATAGGAGCTGGAGTTATGATTTTACCTGCTTTTTAGTTAATTTTAATACAAATAATTTTGTGTATGTATAAGTTTTTGGACTACGCCTTTTTAACCTGTTTAATAAGGACAGCAACGACCCTCTAAAGTCGGTTTTATTAAACAACAATTTTAATTGTTTTAAGAGTTATGTACAGAAAAAAAAACTTATTTATAGATTATATTATACAATTTTGAACTGATTTGACAAACGACAAATCTTTCAGTACTTCTGTATTTTATAAGTTTGTAAAACCTGGTGAAGATGTAATTAAAAAAACAAAATGTTTTATAATAAATATTATTTTTAATTTATTTAAAAATAACTATTTACAGCATTTCATTATAAAACTCTTCAAGAGCATCTTAATCAATAAAAACAGCCATTTGAACATTTAATCAGCAATCCGAAATTAATGAATGTACATAGGAATGACTGCGAACTTTATTGTACATTATATTTTAGACACTGGGCTTATCTTTCATGCTCAAGTAAATGTTCATTCAGAAATGATATAGTTGCGACTTGCGACCAGCGCGGGTGTTTACTATGTATACAGTATAACTATTTTAAATCTTAGAACCAATGATTTCATTTCTTTTGATATCATATTCATTAGCTAAATTCCTCCATTATTACAAAATCTTAATAATATACATAACTCTTATTTCATTTCATATAAACTTCGGTTGATATAACATACACCTAATAGTTATAAGTTATAATGTTCGTAATAAAAGGCTAGCGCGCACAGCAAAGGAATGGAACTCTCTGCCTGCGTCTGTGTTTCCGAACGCATACAACCCTAATCTCTTCAAAATTAGAGTGAACAGGCTTCTTCTGGGTAAGCTCGCTCCAACGTCGACTTTGTCTCTGTCATCTATGACCTAGACCAGAGTCAAGAGCAAACTCATCTCAAATAAAAATAAAAAAAATAGAACGTTAAAGAAAAAGTTTTTATGTCATTGTAAAATGACGTAAACATTATGTCATTAGAGCATTATGGATCTAATATCCCATTATGGATAGTAAATACTGTTGTACCAAATGAGCAGGACCAGGATTTGTTTTTATCAACGTCATCTCGACTAAAAGATTTTTTACAAACTGTACATTACAAAATAATATTTATTTCCGTAATGAACATTTACTTCTTCCAATAAATCCGGTACATTATCTTCACGTGATAACAATAATCTAAAGCTATAAATAACAAAGCGAGGTAAAGACGGTTTGATCATAAAACTTACCACAAAAAAAATCTTACAGGTATATCTTATATATGAAATGCGAATAATATTACCTATTCTTTACCTACAAGTTTAGGTATAAAATAAGAAACAAAATGTTACCAAATATTTGTACTGCCAAACGAAGGATCTGTACATCTATTTTAACATTTAAACATTTGAAATGACCCCTAAATAAAAGCGTACCGTTAGCAACTTCAAATCAACGTCAAACTCGAGCGCTGTAAGTTGAAAAAACAAAAGTGCAATAATATTTAGGTGGCTCCTAATCTTAATAAAAAAACATGCATTAATCACGTGTCTATCATATTCTTTATCGACCGGGTCCAGAATGGTGCAATTACATCACATAAATCTTCAATAAATACTAATCATACAAAAACCTAAAGATAATTAAATAAAAGAATGAGTGTTTAAATAACATAAAATTACTATTTACATTTATGTCTTACGTATGCGAGTCAAAGCTAAAAAATAACTTCAAACTGTCCAATCAGAAAAATACGAGCGGTATGTTTCTACAGAAAAATTGGATCAACTCCTGAATTCACAGCACAAACTTGACTTAGAAATACTTAACTTTTAATGAAGTTATTATAACCTGGTAATATCATGTAAAGGGAAGGAGGGATATCTTAGCTGGAGACCTCTCAGTCGCTCAGAAAGGAACTCATCGGCCTGCAGTTGCATTTTCTCGTCAAAATGTGCCCGCCAACCTCCAGCTTCACCTGAGAATAAAAATAAAAATATATTATATTATTAAAATTATCACTTTACGAGTTAATATTATCATGTTTAACATTAAAATGTTAATATTAACATTTTAACATTAATAATTTACATTGAATCTTTTCATTTTTGACATAAACAAATTGAATGCTCTATTATGAATAAATTTTTAACAATAAGTGACACATTATTATCTTTAACTTTAACATTTTAATGTTAAAAATATCATTTTTAACATTGACATTAATAAAACTCGTAAATGTTCCTTAATTTGCCACAAATTAACTATGGAAATTATATTAACGCTAATCCTGCCAATACTGTGAACTAGACCTTCCTCGCCATTTTAACAATACTGATACACTAAGATATGTGTGTTCGAATAAAATATTCTTTAAAAAAGCGAACATCCTCGAGTTTCATTGATATTTTTTTAACCATCAATCAGAGAATACTTCCATTTTCTTAGATAATAATTTGTAGGTTTTTTAAAAATACCCCATTGCAAGGAATGCACACAATCACCAGCCATCCTGGATGAGCTTTGTTATGCCCAAATGCGCCAAAACTTTACTTAGTATTTTACACATAACGGCCCGAGTTAGCAACTAACTGCAATGCTGGTCCTGCTCCATAGGACAATCAAGGGTGTAGACAAAATCAAACTGGTTGATTTATGTATTAACTTTAAAGATATACTGTTTCTTTTTTGTGTTTTTATTTTTCTGTTAACTCACACACTGTTTAAATAATGGTTCCAATATTTGTAAATATGTGAGTACCATTTACCTAAATTTGTTTATAAAATGAATAAGTTTACCTCTTGGTAATACTTTGTTCCTATATGTAGCATACTCTGGGTGCATCGTCCTCACATAATATTAAATTAATTTTTGTATACCAAATTTTGTAAAACCATTATTTGAAAAAAGTAACTATGGAGTTTCTTGTCCGTTCTTCTCCATAAGAATCAACCTTTCCGAATGGACTGTAGAGTCACTTTATTAATGTAATATTATTATTTTACTGAACTGTAAATGATGACTTTCAAAAATGCCGTTTAATGGCCTAATTGCAATAAACGTTTTGACTTTGACTTTGAACTAATAACATACCTTTTCTAATAAACTGTATTTTATCAATGCTGTTGTTGACATTCTTGTTCTTCTTGAGGCTGTCGAATGTGAGGTGTTCTGTCAACTTCTTGAGTTGGACGTCCGAGTAGTCCTTGCCGAGGAAATTGCACACTCCCTTGACTTCATTAAACAAATCCTAGAAAGAAATTTAAAAAAAAAGTTACTATTTTTGATAATTGTGGACCGGAATTATGGGGTTTTAAAATGTTGTTTCCATAATTTTTCTTTTTTTATGTTTGATTGTCCTGTTCGTACTATGAGGTGTACAATAATATAATAATAAATAAATAAATGAATTATTATTTTCTGCTCATATTGGGAGTCAGCGTAACATGTCTTCTTCGTCTACATTTGTCTATTAGTCATCATTCGATTTTCATTTTCATTTTCAAATGACTGTGACTACAATATAAGCATTTGTGGACGTATATAGATGTAATTGACTTGTATAGCACGGGTTGTACTTTATAGAGCCATACCACGCCCCTCGCCGCTAGCGCAGACGAAGCGGCGGGGGCGGCGGAGAAAGAGAGAGAGTCACGATCTCCAACGGAGACGCACGTACGCCTGCGCCGCGACGGCAGAACCGTATTATTATGTTTCCCAAGATTTGTACCTATTATTACATCGAAAAATGTGTAAAGCAATAAAGGAGTAATGTCTATCTATTATTATTTTATAAGCGACGATTTGGACTCGTTCCTGAGTTCCTGACATGAAATAAATTACAAAGAACGTTAGAAAACTATTAGTGAAATATATGCCAAGTACCAATTCATAATGTATTAAACTCTTCCGTTACTGAGTGAGTGACAGACAACGCACAGCCGAAACTACTGGTCGTGTATAGCTGAAATTTGTCATGTAGATTCCTTGGGGAGTGTAAGGGAGCACTAAGACAGGATTTCCCGAAATTCGAACGGGAAAAAAACTGAATATGCGCGTACGAAGTTCCGGGCAAAAGCTAGTTTAAAACTAAAGAAACAAGGGTCATAGTAGCGTGTATGATATATTATAATATGGAGAAGTAAATACCTTTTTCATATCTTCATAGAATACAAAGTGGAGGTTGGGATGATGCCTCTTCACGAAGGCTTCGTTTGCATGAGCCACTACCGGAGTCCACGGTACTGTAAAAAAATGTAATGTATTATAATTATATCTTTACTAATATAATAAAGCTGAAGAATTTGTTTGAGCGTGCTAATCTCTGGAACTACCGGTCGGATTAGGAAAATTATTGGAAAATTACTTGTATATGATAGCCACATTCATGAGGAAGGCTATACAGAAACGGGAAAAAGTACAGAAACGGGGTCAGTCGCGGGCAAAAGCCAGTACCTAGATATTTTCTGAAAAGATTGTTATGAAAATGAAAGATAAAAAATGCTCCGTCTTTGTTTCTAAACTTTCATTCGTAAAAGATCTTAAGTAACTTTTTAGACCTTGCATCCACCTTGAAATCAAACTTACTAACATCCGTCTTTATGATATAAAACAAATAAAATACTCACACAAATCTCTTCTGAAGGCTTCCCAGAAGTGAGTCACATTCGCCCTCAAAAGTTTCTTCGTTGTCATTTTATGTAAGTAATAAAACGACACTAATACATCCCTTGGATCTCTCGCTACATACACCACTTTAGCAGTTGATAGAAGTTTTGGAGGCAGCATAGACAAGGGAAGATGAGTCTTAATGAACCTAGGTGAAGGTGCCTTATCTATTGTCTTCCAACTTGCTTCTCTTACTGCGTCGCCTAAACCTTGGAAGTTTCCAAGGTTAAAGAAGTTGATTTTGATCAGCTCGAAAGATACTTCTGGTAGTACTCCTGAGACTCTAGAAAAAAGAAAAAGAATCGTAAGAATTTATGTCGGTATTTTTTTTGTTCTGTATGGTGTCGGACGCAAAAGTTTAGCACCATCCCATCACTTCCCGTGGGTGTCATAAGAGGCGACTAAGGGACCAGAGAATGGGCAGTAGCATTCTCTGTGCATTGCAACAGCTACACTGCGATCGCCAACTCGTCTGCCAAGCGTGGCGGTTATGGCAAGCCCCCCTTTAGGGGTGGCCCATGTCCAGCAGTGGACGTCTTTCGGCTGATGATGAACTTTTTTTTGTGGTGGGCCAGCTCTTGATATCAATCTCGCCAGATGCAGTGCGACTAGGGTCTGTGATGGAACGAGCAAACCCAGTTGATGCTTGTTTAGGTACTATTGATAAATAATAAACGATAAATGATATTTATTTTGCAAGTAGGTTAAACATAACACTTTTACTCGTAAATATTTTTTGGTCATTTTAAGCTAGATGAGGCCGGTGTTTCCTAGCTGACTACCCCCAGAAGAAGCACCGAATCAAACTCAGAGGTCAAAGTCTCTTTTAAAGTCCATACAATCTGTACTGGTCAAATCATATGAGAACCATGTAGGTTAAAGTCTGAGGTGGCCTTTTGAGGAAAGTGCCACACAGATTTGAGTGGACCTGTCCAGACAGTGCAAGCATTTGTCATTTATCGTGTAGCTCAAACTCGTTGAGCTCTAATATGGCGGGCGATCTACATAGTCCTCAAATTCACAATACGTTATATGAGAACCATGAAGACCAGTGTCTGAAATGATCTTCTGAGGAAAGAACCATATAGATTTGAGTGGACCTGTCCAGTCAGTGCAAGCTTTTGTCAGTAGTCGAGTAACTCAACATAGAAACATTAAGGAGCTCAACGACCCGACGAACAATGCCAAAGAAAAGACATTTGGGTAGGCCGCAAAAGTATTCAAACTGCCAGACATTGTTAAAAATACTTGAAAGAAAAAAGATAATAATAATAACCCTTATAATATATAGTCCTCATATTCACAAAAATATATTTCTTTTTTTAAATGCTTTAAAGAGTAAGTATTCTAAGTACCTAAGTAAGGCTGATTGAGAAATCGTATGGTGAAACCGAAAACCTGCTCCTCCCACTTTCCTAAGACAGTTGTCCCCTCAATTCAAGTATATCACACCCATACATTCATACACACTCACCACCTTCACAATTACACACACATACCACCACTCACTCCCACTCCAACACCTACAATTGTTAGTTTTTTTTTTTTTTCTTCTTTTTACAATATAAGTACTTATATAATAATTTTATAGTTATTCGTCCATGTTACTGGAGTACATAGATTTGAATGCTCAACTATGGAATCACTGGTCCCCAAGTCACAGGCTATAAACCTAGTTTGGGAGCCAGAAGATAATACCTTTTTGCACTTTTGATGTTATTACTGTACCTGTAACCTTTGTTAACATATTATTAAATTATTATTAATTATTAATAACATATTATTAAATTAAATTAAATAAAAATAAAAAATATATATTTTACAAAGTAATCAAAATACATATAAAGGCTGGCGAGTTATAGTTGGTAAAGAAGCACAGACCGCAGACAGTGTTCTTAGAATGACGTATTTCAGACTTGCCTTGCTCTATACTAAGACAGTACTGACCAAGGCCGTACTCTAATACACCTTTTCTTCAAAAACAAATTACTCATAAATCGATCAATTTAATATCGATAGTACTTGTCCCTTTTCAAATCTATAATCTAAGACATTCCGTTAGTAAAAAATATTATCTAATCGCAGATAACAGATAACAATAAAAATACTTTAGACGTCGTATGATATTCTGTATGATATGAACGATAAAAGTATTCATAAAGTCAAAAGAGTGCTTGAATTTGAATGAACAAGTTTCGTACGATTGAATGAATAATTTCACTCATTGAGTGAATAAATAAATTTATGCATTTGGCAAAAGATATTTTTATAAAAAAATTTGCATATCCAGTCATTAGTTAATTTCAACAGAATGAGTTTTATTCACACAAGTGGGGCATGCTCCGGATGTTCAGATTTCGACAATTTCATCTAAGTAAGAAACTACAATATTTAAAAACAAATATAATAGCACTGATCTTTTAGCTTCAATTTTCTCAATAACATTATTAATTTTCATTATAGTTTTTTATGTATGTATCGAAGTTTGTACTTATTATTGTTTTTTTTTTTTGGTTTGCCGTTTCTTTCATTGACTCCTGAAATTTTCTGACCCTGAAGGTCAACTTTTTAAGGCATTAAGTCCGCCTTAATTCAGAGTGTTTTACTTGTGTATAAACCGGTCAAGTGCGAGTCGAACTCGTGCGCCGAGGGTTCCGTACCTACCCATTATACCGCCATAATAAAATTGGAATAATTTTTATTGGTGGCAGGCGTCAACTATGTACGTACCGCCACCACCCTTTAGTTTTCAACTTTTTAATTTTCTGGAATTTTTCCTTTATTTGTGCTGTAAGACCTTGCTTTTTGCCAAATTGCGTGATTCTAGGTCAACGGAAACTATCATATAGGTTTTCGACCCAAAACCTAACTATAGACCTCGGTATCTGGTATAAATTTCAACGTGCTAGGTCCACCCGTTCCTGAGAAAATCGGTGGTGACACACGGACAGACGGACAAGAGAGTGATCATAAAAAGGTTCCTTTTTTTGCCTTTTGAGGCACGGAACACTAAAGATGAAGTAATTCATCCTACATGTAACTAATCGTTATCAGGTTGTATTATGACGGAAATATTACTAATAGATAGCATTACTGGTACTCACTCAAGCATTGGGAATCTCTTGTAAAGTGGTTTTTCTTTAGCCGTTATGTAGTCTAGGTCGTTTTCCGCCAGCCATACTAGTTCTTGAATCCATGTCGTTCCTGTTAAAGAAAGATAGAACTCATTTAAATACATCTTAGTCAAATAGTTCACTTTTTTCCGTTCTCGTATAGCCTATAGCATTCCTCATTAATGTGGCTATCATATACAAAAAGAATTTTCCAAATCCGGCTAGCAGTTCCAGAGATTAGTGCGTTCAAACAAACAAACAAACTCTTCAGCTTTATTATATTATATATATACTAGCTTTTGCCCGCGACTTCATACGCGCATATCCTATTTTCGAGACGAATTATACACCTAAACCTTCCTCATGAATAACCCCATCCATTAGTGAAAACCGAATGAAAATCGGTGCAGTCGTTTTTGAGTTTATCGCGAACAGACAGGCAGATATACAAACAGGCACGGCGAAGGACTTTGTTTTATAATATGTAGTGTTAGTGGTAGAAGTATAGATTAGGCTAGATGCATCGACGATGCACCAGCTGGATAAGAGTTGCCGAAAATCGAGATCGATGCCGTGCATTGGAGAGGCTTTGCTCAAGCAGTGTACTGGTGTTGACTGATGATTTTAACCTAAAGTTCCTGATGAGTAGACCTCAGTTTCAGGCACCTATTTCTACAGGGTATAACGGAAGGTTCAACAACTTTTATGTCCCTCATCATCTGCCTAGCCTTTTCCCAACTATATTGGAGTCGGCTTCCAGTCAAACCGGATTCAGCTTAATACCAGTATTTTACGTGGAGCGGCTGCCTACCAGACCTCCACAACCCATAAACTGGGTAACATGGTAGTTCTTGGCAAGACTGGAGTCAGATTTACTGGCCTCTTACAATCCGTAACGATTGCCAAAGATCTACAAATGACAGCCGGTACCAACGGCTAACGTGTTTTCCGAGGCACGGAGGAAACTCGGTATGTTAAGATGGTCACCCATCCACAGGCCAACCTTGGCAATCGTTGCTTAACCTTGAAGATCGACCCGTGCGGCTGTTATTATTTAGCCATGAGCCTTTTGTCCCTATTGCTTATGTCCCTAAAACTAAGCATTACTTTACCATTATTGTGATAAATCGATTTTCTTGCCCTTCAAAAATACCATGTGACACGCACCTAAAAATTACACTAAGTCATGAAATATTTGAGAAAAAAACATTTCACGTTACCTAAGCCGTCGTAACTAATATCAGTCAAATGTGCCAGGATTACCTACATCCGTGCTATATGTATTTATCATATGGATTGACTTTATCGCGATAACAAAAGCCACGAAATAATAAAAAAAATGCTATTCTACCTACGAACAGTTGCAGTGAACCTGCCCTGACGTTCGACTTTGATTGGACCAATTTTATTTGACAGCATTACTAAAAAATTTTGCTTTTATTAATTGAATAGGTTTTTGGTTTATTTAGTACTCGCTTTTGTTAACAACTTTTACTAGGAAAGAGAATTTGGTTTATAAATTAAAATGGAAATTCGGTGTTTTTCTATTTGACTGTCCATATTCTGTTGAATCTTAGTCATTAAAAAAATCTCATAATTATGCAATGGCTTCTCCAATAACTTTTACAAAACAAACACTATCAAGATATCACTGCCAAACATAGCTATCTAAATCTATAGGAAATAAAAGGTAGGTACCTATAAAACTTTGGCGTCACAGCTACAATTAGGTACATTGGTCATAATCCATCTTGTAATCAAAATTAATCAAAGTTTTTGTACTGCTCATTACAACTTTATCATATAGTACTCGTATAGCGAGCCTGCTCGCTGCGACGACGCTGTCAATCACTGTGTTATCTCCCTTTCAGCTATCGTGTCATCTCGCTCTCTCACACACACGTTGCGTACACGCAGCAGTAATACTGCGTTTACGTGGCGTGCGCAAAACACAAACACCTAACTCATGCTACAGATCGCTCTATCGCTATCTACGGATCAGTCACGTCACGACTAACTAACCTTGAACTAAACATGTAGAAAGCTTCAAGCTGAATTAAAAATTTAGTTGTCTGTAAAGTCGGTTTACGGACGATAGTTCAACGTGACAACGTCATAACAAAACATTGATGAAATGATCGTACCGTTACAATGAGCATAACGTTACAATGACCGTAACGTTATAATGAGCGTAACGTTACAATGAGCGTAACGTTACAATGAGTCATCCTTTTTCGTGCGTGCAGCCGGCGTTCATCGATTTATTAGACGTTGTCACGTCAAAAAACCACGTACTCACCAGATCTAGGGAATGTGATGACCCACACGTCGTCTGGCCGCACCTCCATGTTGTATATGCTCTCCGCATGCTTCTTGAAGGCTCCCGGCATCAGGTACCCGTTTTCTCCACATTTCATGAAGGGCCGCGTGTAGCCTGTAATGAGAACAATGAATAAATTAGTAAATATTTTGGACGGGCAAGCATGTTGGTCAGACGACATTTTCGCTATCGCGGGTGGAACTTGGATGAGGGTCGCAGAGAAGCCAGGGGATTGTCACAGGAAAAGAGTATATATGTCTTTTTTTTAAGGTTCGGAAATCATCAAATGACTTCTTCCGCTCTGGGTGGAGCGGAAGGGCGTGTCAGACTCTTACTGACTAAAATATATAATACTAGTTGTCCCGACAGACGTTGTCCTGTCCGAACGTTTGCTTTGTGCCTGACGAAATCCTATAGAAATGGATTACAGCGCCACCTACCGGGTACAATTGTGAATCTAAACCATTCTCGAATCCCCTTGAACACACAAAAAAAAATTCATCAACATCGGTCCAGCCGTTTAGGAGGAGTTCAGTGACATACACACGTACACAAGACATTAATATATATTAAGATTCCTACTCAGCAGTAGATGATACTAAACTGCAAGTAATGATGATGATAGAATTTTAAATTCAACGTTTTGTTCGAAAGAACCACAATACGTTTTCAATCCATTAACGTTCTATTTTAGTAGAAAACCTTTTAAAAATTAATTCAGGCTTGCCTTTAAACGCACAAACACATACGAAAATGTAAAAAAATAAACATTTTAAAAGACCTATTCAATGTTGCGAAAATTCTACCATATTTCATTCTGGGAGGAGGCGTATGAAGTGAGAGCAATTTTTTTATATACAAATACGATTCTACTAAAAGCATCCATTTAATATAGTAAGGCCCTAGTTTTTTATGAATTTTAATTTTAAAAGTGAGCCTGCGTTTGTTACTACTAAGAACTCTCGTTACTGATGATGTCGGTAGCAGTATTTTGGTTCAATCTCAGATTTCATGTCAGCAACTGGGTGGTTCGTCGTCGTCAGCCGCGGTTGCTGGCAGAACCGCGCGCGCGAACTAACTTGCTGTGCGAGGCATTCACAACCTCATTGCTGATAACATAAACATATTCTGTTGCACTTTCGGCCGCCGCTCGTTCCGCCATACATCACTCCGCTAACTCCTTGGTTGCCGCGGTGTGAGACTGGGACAACAGCCCTCTTCATCAAAGGTGGCAGTCCTACCATACGCCGATAACATGATTCGCGGCGTCTATGTTTGCATTTGTCATGTTATTGTAACTTATTTTTTATTATTTACTCTTATTTATGTGTGCTATTTGGATGTTAATCTGGCAATAAACAATTTCATTTCATTTGGGTGAATTTACAAGAGCTACCTATAGAATTTGCTATGGTTAAAACAGTGGGACCAATATCGCATTGGGTCTAGCCTGTAAGGATATTTGTATGAAATAAACTGAATCAGACTGCTTGGTACGTGAGTGGAGGGGCAATTCTCATATTCTTAACAGACTTAAAAAAAAGAGGTTCCCAATCCGGTTGTATTTTTTTTATGTTTGTTACCTCATAAACTCATAACTCCGTCAATTTTGTGAACCTATTTGATTTTTTTTTTTTTTTGTTGAAAGGATATACTTTCCAATTGGTTCCAGTGAAATTTCATAAAAATCGATCCAGTAGTTTGGTTTTTAAATCTTAATTGCTGAAATAAATATGCCATCCAAGTAAACGAAATTGCGTATTTTGCTTTCCAGTGACCAGTAATAAAAAAACTTTTTTTACAAAAAAAGTACCTACAACCGACTTCCAAACCAAAAAAAACACACAGCTTTAATTTCGGAAGTCAGTGTTTTTGGTCTTCTTATACTTTGTAGTGTATTTTTTTTTATTTCGAAGTCGTTTGTGTTTTTTTTTTTAAAGTTTCTTAAAGGTGTTTCCACTGATTGCCGCGAGATAATTACGACTACAATTTGAAAGATTTTTAAATACGAGAATTGGCCTTTTGGCTTTGAACTTCTTATGTAAGTTTTACAGTCGGGGTTTTTTTTTCTTCTCGATATCGATGATCGTGAATTTTTAATAAAAGTTTTATTTTACATAAGTTATTATTTTTATATTATGTCAAAAATTTTGCTTCTTCATCATTACTTTAATATTGTTCAAGTCTTCACTGATCTCATCAAAATTATAATACCCACTTCAATTATCTAAAATGCTCCACATTTTGTTTACTAAAACTTCACATCAAGATGGTTTAAAGTACCTACCAACATAAGTAATACTTTTAGATACGTACCTACTTAAGTATCACTTAGGAGATATTTGGAACTTATCAGTGATAAGATTGCGATTTTTGGACCTGTTATTTTATGCTAATTTATGTGGGCGGCACGTTTGTAGATAAATACTCATAATATCTATACTGGGGAGACTGTCGTTTCGTAGTAATAATAATGTGCAGTTGCCACACTCAATTGCATACAAAATGACAGCTAAAGGTGAGGTTCTACCACGACCATCTGTCAATTGCGGGCCAGCCAATCAAATTTAAACGAAGAAATGACAATCATTTGAAAAAATAATGTTTTATGGAACGTGAAAACAAAATTAGAACGCATTCGCTGCGTTTGGCATAATACATCTTGAAAGGTAATTGCTCGCAGGCGCATAAAAATTTGTATTTTCACAATCAAATACCAGCAACTTGAGCGAAAGTCTGCTAGTAACTTGCATGCCATTCTGACATTCATCGTTCAGAGAGCCTAGTGGTATTTATTTAACGTACTCGAATGCGTTTAGTAAATGTTTGCTTGTGACAAATCGTAAAAAGATGTTTACTATAAATTGACGTTTACGTTAACGCGATTAAGTACGTTAAAAACTCGACCACTAAAGTTAAAATACCCGAAGTCACTTATGAATCGAAAGTAACAATATAGAGCAGGTACAATTACTAGTTGATCCCTCTATAGAAATACTGATCCCATTTAAAAAAAAACATGCGGGGCAGTCTTTGGGGACTGCCGATAGAAGTGAAAATTAAACGAAAGCTAAAGCGTTCGGTGACGATGACGTGTGTTCCATGTTTTTTGTTCCCCAAAAAGTACATATATATACACAGTATACATATAGCTCATGGAAAGAGTTCGGTGACGATGACGCGTTCCATGATTTTTGTTCATCCAAAAAGTGCTCAACGCGCCTAAAGAAGTTTTCACTTCAAAAACAGTGGTCCTCCAATGAGAGATACACAATCGATGAATATCTAAGGCTACTTTATTCCTGGTTGACGATGCAATAGGAAAGCGGAAAACAAACCCTCAAGAAAAAGTAATTAATTTAAAACTATTTGTGAGTATCCATTAATTAACATCAAATTACTGAAGTTGTGATTAAACACTTTGCACCCGTCAGTACACTTAGTACATTGGCCGTGTTTGACTCAAACGAGCACTTAATTGCTCCACAGAGTAAATAATATCGTAAACAGATTATAATTTATCAGTGATTAAGTGCTGAAATACGTTTCTAATTAGTGTTGTAACCAGATAATAATATTTACATGTCATCGTTACGAATAGTATTGTTATATTGGCACTTCATGTAAGTACTAGTATATAGTATAGTATACAAATAGTAGCCGGTACTATTGAACTAACTGTTTTATGCCCTAGAGTGGCAAATATGGCACACTAAGGCATAAAAAGTTCTTTAAGAGGTCATTGCCGACTGTGGACGTCTGATATACCAGAGGATACCACTAGCGTCCTACCCTTTTTGAAGAGAAGTCTATATTCTAAGTCATGTCCTCAAACTTGAGTCCACTTCGAATCACGATATTGACAATCACAGCAAGTTCTTTTTTAATTTATTATAAGGACTTTTACGCATTGTGCATACCAGTCCCATTATACCCTAACCACATCTGACTGCCAATATCTTATACTAAAAATATAAAAATTTACTTCGATGCCATTAATTCAAATAGACACTTTGCTACCTTAGAATTGGGTTGACTAAGAATCACATTGAATGTGCCAACATCCAGTCTGTTTAAATCAAAGGCATTTGCTAGACATGTTCCCCCAGATTCAAATCGGACAAATTCCAGCTATAAATGATATAGATCCTTACAGACGCCACAATCTTCACAGTATGGTGAGTCAGTCTTCCTCATCATAAAATTACAATCACATCAAATTATTCATTGACATGAATCAAGGATATTTTCCAATGTCATGGTGACTGAACGATTTGGATGTCCTTGAGTTTTTTTTAAGTATTGGAAATCATCAAATGACTTCTTCCGCTCTGGGTGGAGTGGAAGGGCGTGTCAGACTCTTACCGACTAAAACCCATCCGTGTTCCTCCTAACGCTTATTGCGTTCCAGGGCCGCGGTGACTCTTTCGAACAAATTCCGCAACCCTGGCATGTCCTTGAGATGGACTTGAAATATGGGCCGTATTTAGGTATGTTTCCATAATCAACACGAATTTAAAGGAGTATTTAGCTGGCAGGCTATTTTGTCTAAAATTAATTCTGAAATGGTTATATAGTAACTTGCAAAATAAATTTCATCAGTGGATGTCAGAAACACTGCCGGACGAGCACGAAATACTATTTTACGAAGTATTCAAACATTTTTGTAGCACTAGTGTTTCAACGACATCGATAAATTAATATGTAGTAACTATGCTGTTTATTACTAGTATATAGGTACAATAGTTACTGGTAAGTTACCGATTTACTATATGTAGTTATTTGCAAGGGTGTAAGCGACAAGTCGGCATTCGTCACTTTTAGCAAAATGAAGATTAGGCCGAATGCTAAAACACTAGGAAGTGGTGACGGGCGGGCGTTTTGGGGGACTGTCTTTATGTAGAACTTTGAAGTTCAAAAAGTGCTGACACAAAAAGAAATCAAGTTGTGTCTTTTTACCCGGCATTATATCATGTGTTTTATTTATCTTTTTATGTGGAGTTATTAGATAGCAAAGCAACTCACAAAAAAAAACAAAAGTAAGACAAAGTTAGAAACAGCTACATCTGACAGTAGAACTACTCTACAATTTGGTCAATAATTCTAAGCGCTGTTTTTTAACAGTCAGGTAACATTTTTATAAGAAATACAAGTGACAGTTTTTCAGTTTTTGTAAAAAATATATGTAGATAAGCTTGTACAGAAAACTTAGCTGTATTAGTTACACAAGTTAACCCAACTATAATGCCCTAAGAACACCTCTCAATAAGTTATCAATAACATCGTAAAAATAAATTTGCATAAGTACAACAGCACCGAGCGATCGTCAACCCCGATAAAGCGATCTAGGAATGATAACACACTTAATGTCGTAAATGATTACTTATCTATCAGCAACACTACATGCAATCATGTGACATCATTAGTACTTATATCTGTTTGTAGGTTTTATTGCGGGGCGAAGGCCTGTTTTTGTATGATGGAATGAGTATTGATTTTGACGGAGTCGCACTACGGCCGCTACGCGTAACGTCCGTTTATGTCACTAATGTATTTGCTTTGCTTTTGTATTTGGAAATCAAAAATCAGAATCGTTTATTTGTAAAACATAGGTAATAATTACATAGAAGATCTTAAAAATTTGGTAGTGCGCTCTGTATGCCAATGCCAATGTATGATTAAAAAAATGATTATTTGAGTGGGTAATATTAAATTAAAATATACATAGGTAAGATTGGAAGATGCCATTTTTGAGATCGATCGCATAACGGCCGTTGACCTTCATATTATACGATTAGTCGCTCTACGTTCAGTACAGTTAAACTCGCAAAGTATTTTTTGAGTTAGTTATCGATTCCTAGTAGATTGAAGAATAGTGTGCGCTGGTTTAATTTGACTTGCCTTGCTAGGTAGTTAGTTGGTATATCAAATCAAATCAAATCAAATCTTTGGGGGTCAAATCTTGCACCTGAATAATTCAGTTTCCCTAATTGATTGAGCTGAAATTTTGCAAACATTGTGTGGTTTGGATGACGTCATTCTAAAGGTCAGAGCACACATATCAACTCGGAAAGGGATCGTCACCGTATCAACTCGAGCCGTACAGTATTCCGCTGCCATTAGCTTTGATCTGTAACAGCCTTTAAGCAGAGGTGTACCTTTAGAAGATGCCACAGTACACCAGTTACGTTTAAGGCCTCAGTAACAGGGTGCAAACGGACGGATAGGCAAACGTAGTGTGAAGAAGGTGGCTGTCAACGGATTGATGCGGACTGCTCAAGACCAAGATGGTGAACAGGGTGAGCCAATTGAATTGGAAGTCTAAAAAAAACAACTACCAGTAATGGTAACTGTTGTTTGTTTGTTACCAAGAGAACCGAGTTAGGAACAAACACAATATAATTTACGTCACAGCTACACATATCAAATACTAAGATAACCTAGATCTGTGTTTCCGAGGGACGCGATATATATAGATGTCTCTTTATCTTAAGATTTCCCAGATAAAGCCCTCGAGATGTTGCTAGACCGGCTTAGTAGAGTTAGATACGAGATGAGGAATTAAAATATCTACCAGTTGATTCAAAAATAAATACTATACCTTAAGTCGGCAACAAAATTCGATTAACCGATTTGGATAATTCTTTTTTTGTTTGGAAGAATATTTTTCCAAATTGGTACTATTTCGATTTGGTGGAGATCTGATGAAGAACTCTTTAATAAATAATAGCAAACCTTCCGGGATTACTGAAATCGCATGTGTGTTTATTGTTTTCACCAGTTCATAACATAACATCACGCCGGTCCGCTGTGAAGGGGTATGCCGATGAAAACAAGTCAATCTGAATTAACATTTTTTTGGGTTTATCTATTAGGGCATAACTTTATTGTTTATAAACCGATCTTGATGATTCTTTTTGAGTTGGGTTTAGTTATAGCTAAATTGCATTTGCATTGGACGGTGAACTTCAAAGATAAACCAGTGACCTCCTCAACTTAAAATCAATCAAATGTAGTACCAAAGCAAAGTAGATATTTAACTATGAGCTGGTCTGGATTTGGACTGGAAAGGCACAAACAGTACAACCACTCATTATGGGAATAATGTCACTTAGTTGTGGGGGGTCACCACTAAAAAGTTGAAAATAAAAACTTTTTTTTCAAAAAATACAACCGACTTCCAAATAAAAAACATGTGTGTTTTTGTTTTTGGACACCGACTTCCGAAATTTAAAGTTATTTTATACTTTGTAGTGTTTTTTATTTGGAAGTCGGTTGTATTTTTTTGTAAAAATGTTTTTCTTTTTTTTAATGATGGGAAGTCATCAAAGAATTGTCAGACTCTTACTGCCTAAAACCCATCCGTGTTCCTCCTTGCCCTTTGCGTTCCAGGGCCGCGGTGACTCTTTTGAAGAAATTCCACAACCCTGGCGGGGGATTGGAACCGTACAACCCATATTAAGACATAGTGCCTGGATGACCGAGCCTTGCGCGATTTTTTTTGGTAAACGTTTTCTACAAATGAACTAAGCTGAATCGATTTATCGCCCCCTTAATCCCCTGCATATTAAATTTCATGAAAATGTTTAAAGGTTTTCGTTTTCTACGAACTTTAACTTTGATACAGTTATATTGCATCATCTGATTAAGTACCTAAATCTAACCTTTGTATTCCAGCTTATTTACTTATTTTGTCACTAACACCACCTTTTTTACTAACACCTGAGTATCCAAAAAAACATAAAATAAAAATCAAATATACCACTCGTTTTACATTTTTCACGAGCACTTGTCTTTTAACTTTAATTTGGGTGTAACTTTCACGATAAAGTTGCATTAATATTTACTAAGTGAACATCGTTATTAAATTGCCAAATTAAAGGTAAATTTTAATGTAATAATAAGAATCATCCATGCATAAAAGCATTAATTAAATGATGTGGAAATTCTGACAAGCAACAAGAAACATTTAATCTTTCAGTTAGTTATATTGTTTCAAGTATTCGCTTTGGAAAATTGAATCACGTTTAAACGGAAAACTTTGATATTCATAATAAATACTCAACCAAATACCTGTTGAAAAATACAGGCTTTTAACAAGTATTCAGCGAAAATCTGTAAGTATTTTGTGCTATCAATTTCAATACTCAATACTTTATTTGCATTCCACAATGTGTACTTAGGTGGTAAATTTAAAAAAGAAATTGTAATCATTATGGACCCTGTCGGGCACAGCAAAAACAAATATATGTAGAAGAGAAGAAGCTTTAAATAGCTAAACTTATATTTAAAATAAATCCAATACCTAATATTAGGGACTCTTTACACCTTATATTTTTTTTAATATTATTTTATTTTTTAATAAACATGTTTTTTTTATCTTCTATTTCAAGCGCGCGATAATTTGAAAAAGCAAAAAAAAAATATCATACTCTTTTTCCCGACACCGGACAAAACACATCCATTGGACACATTATAAAAACAACATGTGGCACTCAGCACTACACGCACCCATGAGACATTTCCTAACAATCTTGTCTTCCTCCGCAGTCACTTGTTTCATTTCGTACGGCAAATCCATCCATGGTGCCATCGTTGCTGCTTCACGGACGTTCGCTCACACACTGTGATAATAATTGGCAATACCAAGGCTTTTCAATAAATGTGCCTTTTGTTAATAATCTTATCATTGTATCGATTCATCTATTGTCCTGATAACGCTGAATAGCCAACGGGAATGTACGAAATTTAACGCTGCACGATAAGTGTGGTGACGACAGCGTTAGTACAAAAAGTAACGTTATGGCGATTCTCTGAGTAATGGGGAGTGATGAGGTATGTAATGGTTAAGATAATACAGTAATAGGTGTACTATGTCTGTATGTGTTGATGGTTGTATATGACATATGCTACAAGTGATATATATAACCTTACGTCGAGAAACTAATTGCGTATTTGATTATTAAATCTTCAAGGCCAACTATTTTCTCATTATCTTTTTACATGACCGAGGAATTTAATTGATATTTGGCGAAATTAAAGTTCTAGAAGTGTGCCTTAATGACAGTAAACAATTAATGAAATATCATCCTCCAATGACCTAGTTTTACATTTTGCCGTTACCGTCGAAAAATGTTGGTATTTACAAGTTTTCACGAAAATCTAAATTTGCCCATATCTTTTATTGTTTTGACTCAGGATCTTTTCATACACCTAATAGGGACTATAGGCCTCAGTACCTAGTATAAGTTTCAACATGCTAGGTCCACCTATTCCTGAGAAAATCGGTGGTGACACACGCACAGACAGACAGACAAGAGAGTGATCTTATAAGGGTTCCTTTTTTACCTTTTAAGGTACGGAACCCTAAAAATGGACCGACGAAAATAACACTTCGAACTTTGTGATATTATACAATCCAAGCGATGCTGCGAGTCACGTAGACCACGTAAAGGGAAATATTTTGCCAATAACGAGCTTAATGAGACAAAGTACAAAATTAACCGACTTCCCAAAAAGGAGGAGGTTCTCAATTCAGTGAGTATTTTTGTCAACAAAAAAGAGAACAATTTAAAAAAAAAAACTTTTTTTTTTTGAAAAAATGAGATGACAACTTCTGGAGAACAGAACAAGAAGACTTGCTGCCACAAAATAAACTGAGATAAGGGCAAAAAAAATATGACGATTAATCGAATGGTGAACCGAATATCGTAGGCGTCAATGCAGGATATTCAAAAAGTAAAAATATTTTATTCACAGAACGCAAATAAAATTTCTTGAAACAAATGCAAGAATTACTTTTTTTACCTTTCTTCTTTGTGCACTCAAATTATTAAAGCCACTAACAGTCACTTTTTTTTTAAGGATGGGATTCATCAATTGACTTCTTCCACTCTGGGTGGAGCGAAAGGGCGTGTCAGATTCTTACTGACTAAAACCCATCCGTGTTCCTTCTAACGCCCTTTGCGTTCCAGGGCCGCGGTGACTCTTTCGAACAAACTCCGCAACCCTGGCAGGACTTAGTCACTTAGAAATATTATTGTATTTTGCACTGACGCGGACCAAATATGTAGTTTATATTACCTACTATCTTTTTCCTTTTTTGTGATTTATTTAAGGGCAATTTCCTTAAAAAAAACTCTCCCTATTTTATAGGGTACTTAAACTTCCAAAGCTGCTATGAGTCATCTACCTACAAACTTAACAAACTATGACAGATGTAGAATAGTAGATTCCTTAATTACTCACGTAGGCAGATACGAATTAATTATAGGCGACCCTTTGTATCAATCAAAACTTGGAAGCCGATGATATCAATTCGTACTACAAAGTGAGACGGGCTTCCATTAATATTAAGTTGTCAGTTAACAGACTTTGGCATGTTTGTTGTTAAAACCCGAATAGAGGAATTGTTTTCATAATTGTGAACAAATTTTACAATGGGACCAAAAATAATATGAAATAATATTATTAATCATTACATTTTGGAAATTCCATAATTTGATTACAAGCAGATATCGGAATAGGTAGAGTATATTTATCTAAAGTTCGATGAAGTAAGTAATATAGAGTAGATAATACCTACATTCCGATCTCTGATCATAAGACACAAATTATATACAACAAATTTCAAAGCTAGTTCGACACGGGTGCTGATGCGCATGGCGTATGCTTAGCGGGCGCGTGTCGTCTGAACGCGCTCTTAAGATTCTCTAAACACTACAGACAGAAATAGGAGCCTCGCCCATCGGGGCATCGTCGACGAGGTTTGAGATGGAGATCTTTAATGAGAGAGATATAATGACTTGGCCAACCAATAAGTATGTGAAAGTCAAAGTCAAAGTCAAAACGTTTATTTCAATTAGACCATTAAACGGCACTTTTGAACGTCAGCATATACAGTTCAGTAAAATATATTAATAAAGTGACTCTACTGTCCATTCGGAAAGGTAGATTCTTATGGAGAAGAACGGACAAGAAACTTCATAGTTACTCTTTTCAAATAATGATTTTATTAAATTTGGTATACAAAAATTAATTTAATATTATGTAAGGACGATGCACCCAGAGTATGCTACTTAAAGAACAAAGTATCACCAGCAGAGGTAAACTTATTCATTTTCTAAAGAAATTTAGGTAAATGGTACTCACATATTTACAAACATTGGAACCATTAATTAAACAGTGTGTGAGTCAACAGAAATGGACAATTTTGCGAAATAATGTATACCAAAAGTCATCAATAGGCAGAAATAATTATAATATATTTAAGTAATCAACATGGGTGATGTATTTTCTAAAAACTGACCAATCACACGTAGCTATCACGAAATGCTGTAAATCTTATAATTAAGATACCAAGGTGATTGTTATTACATTAGATATGTTTCAGCAAATATTTACGATTTTAATATCTAAAGATATGGAAATAGGTATCGTAAACTATCCACAATTGCTTGCTATTAATGGTAATGTTTGCTGGTAAAATATATGAGTTTATTAAGTCTATCACTTGTATTCTAATTTTTCCCCAAATCAATTAAACTTCACAAAGTCAAGCCGTTTATTTCAAGACAGAGAAATTATTAAATCAGTAAATAGTTAGAAATAATGGTTACATGTTGAAATTATTCATTCATAAAAAATCCTATCCTACTATATAATAAACAATATCCTACTATAAATATTATCCTACTTGATATTCTAAACGCAAAAGTTTGTAAGAATGTATGTATGGATGTTTGTTTGTTACTCTTTCCGCAAAAAACTACTGAACGGATCTTGATGAAATTTGGCACAGAGGTAGATCATAGTCAGGAAAGAGCCACATAGATTTGAGTGGACCTGTCCAAACAATTTGTCAGTTACCGTGCAGCTCAACGCAGAACTTTGACGAGCTCAACGATCCGCCGAACAATACCAAAGTAAGGACATTTTGGTTGCCGCATAGTGAACTCAAACTGGCAGTTTGAGTTCACTATGCGGCAACCCAAATGACGACGACCTACTTAGTCCACATATTTACAATACGTCATTTAAGAACCATTTAGAAGGAAGTTGAAACGCATCATAGTTGAGGAGTGGGGGCTTGCAACGTCACTTCTTCGTAACGGTAAACTTTTCAATAGACGTAACGTCACTACGACTGTATGGTTTTTATTTTTTGTGTACCTGGCAAAAAAAAGAATGAAGCCCATACTTTTTGGTAATATAATTCACAGAGTAAATAGACTTTTATAGGAATTAACGCTATTGCCATCTAAAAAAGAACACAAAGGATAAATGGTTAAAAGAGACGGCCGAAAACTACATCAAAAAATAATTTCGGTATCAAAAATTATTTATTTGTTGTGCGTCTATCACAGTGTAGTATTTTTAACCCAAGGATTGACTGGCAATCTGGCAGAGAAAGCCTTGTTGCATTAATTCCGCATATTATGTATCACTAGTATACATAAATAAATAAATAAGAGGCCTGAATAAGATCGCTATTAAACGCTGAATATGTTTGCTCGTATGAAATGTTTACTAAGAGGTCTTTCGCCAATCCTAACTACCTTACTAATATTATAAATGCGAAAATGAGTTTGTTTGTTTGTGATCTCTTCACGCCTTAACGGCTGAACGGATTTGGGTGAAACTTGTTACACGAGTAGACCATGTCCTTGATTTGGCCACCGAATACTTTTTTTCTGGGAGTATGTTCCTTGGGATAATTTCCAACATACAAGCGAGCGAAGTCACGGGCGGCAACTAGTTTTCATATGTTTTGTCTTATTTTCCTGGACGAGGAAAACATTGAGTAGGTATCCTATTTATCAATTCTATGAATTAAATAATTTTAAATAATGAGTAATCGCTAATGAGATACAAACAAGTATATTATGTAAATGCTAAAAATAATTTATTTTACATTATTGTTATCGATTTATTTATAGACGCGATTTATTTATTTTTGTCAATATTAGGCTTTTATTAGTCATCATTATATAGTTTAAGGAATATGATGATGAGTTTTCCTGTTATTATCAGGTCATTGAACTTTAGGCATATCAATCAAACTAATAATATAATAATAATAATATATCCTGGGACAACTCACACACGGTCATCCGATCCCAAACTAGGCACAGCCTGTGCTATGCCAGTCATAAGATCAATAAGATTCTTGCTAGTTACGAATACGAAGTAAAAATAGGCGCTCAGCTATATAATTTTTAAATTCTAAATTAAAACGGTATGTTATTTAAATCGGTCGAATATTAAATAGAGCGGGTAACCCCGAATAGGGTAGCAAGTCTGCGCCTACCCCGGGTCGATGGCGCGGTGTGTTTCACGCGCGCTTCAAAGAGATATCAGCATGGAAGACGGGGCCCGAACCTGCTAGGGTTGCGGAATTTGTTCGAAAGAGTCACCGCGGCACTGGAACGGAAAGGGCTTTAGGTGGAACACTTCGTCCGCTCCACCTGGAGCGGAAGAAGTCATTTGACTTCCCATCCTTAAAAAAAAAGTCTGTAGAGAAAAGGGCTTGAAATAAGGGATGAAAGTTTGTACGGGAGTTCATCATTATTGAAGATAAAACCACGAACCTTTGTATAAAAGGCACTTCATAAAAATAAATAAACATAATTATGTTCAAGCATTTCTAAAAAAATTGTATCTTAAAAATAAAATGGCTGCCCAAATAACTATTCCCCGCGCACGAAGTCGCGGGCAAATGCTAGCAAAAAGTAAAACAAGTTTTGATTGGGTGCAGAAGTAAGTGTATACACACCCATACATTTAGCGACGGATAAATATCACCATACGCTATAGAAAACATCTGCTACCAAATAAATTATACTTATGGTTGACCAAAATATAATATGAGGTGTTTTGGTTTGAAAGCATTTTGTTGGGTAACAGTATTTCAAATCCACGGAACAATTATTTTTTTCAAATCCCGTTCTTTCATTTATTTTATTTATGTACAGGTGTGTAGTCCCATCACTTCACGTGGGTGTCGTAAGAGGCGACTAAGAGAGTCACCAGTGAATGGGCAGCAGCATTCTCTGTGCATTGCAACTGCTACACTGCGATCGCCAGCCCGCCTGCCAAGCGTGGCGATTATGGCATGCCAGCAGTAGACGTCTTTCGGATGATATGATGATGATGATGATGACAGGTGCGTAGTACTGTCCAGCAACGTGAGTTATTGGACAGCATCCCAATTGATCAACTTATAAAATCGCATATTCTTTCACATTGGAAGAAATTCCAGATTCATTGCTTCATATATTTAAAAATTCGTCTGCTCAACAGTGTTCAACTCGCAATCCGACGTCCAAGCAAACGTCTTCGACGTCGGTAAGGATCATTGCTAGTGGCGATCTGAAGTTTTGTACCTAAGCCCATGAGAAAATGGCGGGAGTTTATGTATATAACAGGGTATTTGACTAAAACAATCTAATTAGTCCGTCAGATAGATTTCCAAAAAATATTTGGCACGTATTTTTTCTTTTGTCGCGTAAACAAAAAATGAAGGCGATACAATGCGTTGAAAACTCGTGTGACGTCACATACTAATACACTTTTTACTGGAAAGTGACGTGACAAGCCCCCACTCCTTATCTTTGATGAGTTTTATCTTCGTAATTTTACATTGATTTGATGAAATAAACAATACTTACGTATTCAATATTTTTCGAAAATCTTACTGACGGACTACATATAATCATATTTTTTTGACCCAGGCAACATCCCTATTTCAAGTTTTACTGAAATTAAAATCTTAGTAATGAAAAAAACTGAAAAATACAACCAGAAAAAGCTAGCTACCCATCATATTTGCAATTAGAAACAGCCAGTGACTCAGTTCATCAGCACCCTTAGAACAATTAACGTCATCAAGAGAATGAAGTTTTCACCTAAAATTAGCGGTTCTCGGTAAGGTAACGTTATGAGATCAAGGCCTTGGAAATTACTGCTGTTAATTCAGTTTATTGCTTTTGTACCCGTATGACGCTACCTCGGAGTAAAGTAATGATTCAATGTGCCAAAGTATAGGTATGCTATCGTAATTGGAGGTATTATTTACACCAGGCTTTACCACATACTATTTAGGGTCTAGACCCGCGAAACCGCTTAAGGGTTATCCTATTATAAATGATTACCTATATTAATCAATGAAATGTTTTTGTTTCTCTCATAAGTGAATATAATCAAAGAATAGGATAGAATAGAATAGAATAGAATACTCTTTATTGTGTACTTCATATAAGTTACAGAAGTTATAGACAAGGAAAACATTACATAGGGCAACACAATGCGGCCTTATCGCTGAAAGCGATCTTTCCAACGCGAATGCGAATGTTCCTTAGGTGAATATTGTAATTCTTAAAACCAAAATCTAGTCTCCTGCCGGTCCCTCCAAAGTCCTCCACCGTAAAACCCTGCTATCAACTGCATCCAGTCTATCCCAGCTGCCTTTACAAACTCGGCGTCCAAGTATCTGGGGGATGGTTCATGTCTCTCGCTATACTATCCGAAGGTCTTCACTCCAATTCTCATATCCTTTAGCAGTTCTTCACCAGACATTGCAAACTCTTCAAGTAGTGTCAGATTTTCCTGTATAATTTCATAACAGTTTTTCCGTCAAAGCCGTCATTAAAATAGTAGATTACTTAAGGATTATACATATCATTTAGATTTATAACGGATAACTTATTAAATCTAAAGGATTTACTATCAGAAATACGCAAACGCGCTTGCTCGTTGCTAGATATGGAGGTTATAGGGAGTTAGGCTCCATGTTAAACACTGGTACTCAGCAGCATTCGGTTATACTGGAAGTCGATCCCAAAGTAGTTGAGACGAGAAGGCAAATTGAATACGCAAACGCATTTAAAATAAACCCTCTCTCAAAGATTTCATGTAGGTACTTAAATATCTCTATTACTCATGAAATAACGAAGAAAGTACAATGACGAAGATGGTATTATTATGAATTTCTATAATTCCTAATGTAGGTCTATAATCAGTTTTATAGAAAACTGATTATAGACCTACATTAGGAATCACAAATATTTACCTTTTTATCTAAACATGTTACTTTCTGATGTTTCATAAATGCCAATGTTAAGTCATACAAAAGCAGTTATGAAAAGTCACCATCTTGTTATTAATTTACAATAAACCAAAATCATGCATTATCAGCGTCTACAGCCAGATAATATTATGACTAAATATAAAGACCAAAACGTAAAGACAGTTGCAGTGGCCAAATTGTTAGGAATACATATTGACAATCAACTGACATGGAAACCACAGGCTGAAAATGTGTGCCAAAAATTAAGCAAATTGGCCTATATACTATATAACCTTCCAAAAAAAGTTAATGCAAGTACACTAGTGACAGCATGTCATGGTCTAGTTGATTCACTATTGAGACTCGGTGTCATATTTTGGGGTAACTGCAGTGAGAGAGTAAACATATTTAAGACCCAAAAACGCGAACAAGTATACCTATGGAAAATCTTCAAGTGCATCATGCGACTTCGAACAGTCCTAAATCTAATAATTACTCATGTTTAACTGACATAACTCAAATGCGTGGTTTGATACGGAGTCTGAAATCAGTTTATCTATGAATCACTTATTGGTTATATTTTATTCGCAACTCAGAACTTTACTCATCAAATCTTTTTGTACAAAGCAAGGAGCTTAACATTTCACCAGTAGCGATTAATATTTGGATACTCAGAACATAATGGACACATTCAGAAAGTATTGTTTGAATGCCAACCATGCTCCGGTAAATATTTAGTGAAAATCAGTTTTTTTTTAATCTCAATTTTAATCCAAATTCCAGAAAATATAGTCCACCTGGCAATAGTTTTGAAGTGCACCAATGGTATAAAGTACATCTTATTTTCTGAACGTCCTAAAAATAATCTCTATTACTCATAGGTACTGACAAGCATACTATTTACGTGGTTTGATCCTGAACATTGACAACATCGATAATCTATGAATCACCAATGTTTACATTTTGTGTTTACTTGGAACTCATCCATCAATCGATTGAAAAATTCTGATTGAAATAAAAGTATGATTTTCTGCTATTTTAAAAATTTATTTAAGTGCATCTCTAATTTGAAAGTACTAAAATACGATACTAATTATAGTATCGATCAATTTTTTATTTTAGTACTTTCAAATTCGTGATGCACTCATAATGAATAAGTAATGAGGATTACCGTATTACTAATTAATTATGAGTAATAAGAGTAAACAGTATAAAAAATGAGAATCTATTATAATTGACCTAATTTGATTATCAATCTTTTATTACAAATTGATAAATGTATGACTCATAAATATTTACATTTTATACGCGACCAGAAGATTTTTTTGGGAAATCATTTGACGTTTGAATGAAACAACAAAAAAAAACACTTAAGTCTAGATTAACAGAAAAACAGTTTTTAGTGAAAAACCAATTTACCTTAAACTAGATTTACCTATCCCGAAACATCATACGCCTCCCATAATCCTAAATGGAATTTATCATTACTCATATCTTAACTGTCATAATGAAGTTACGTGATTTTGATAACAAAACATTTCTGTTCAAGTCTGGAATCAATTTATCTATGAGTCATCAATTGGTTCAATTTTATACGCAACTGGTGACTCATCAAAGTTCTTGACACTTATTTCGCTAGAAGTGTTTGCAAATTTTAATATCCAGGCCATATGAATACTGCCAACAGGGAGAGATGGCGGGAGATCGTGCGGAGAGCTGTGTCCGCCTCTACCACCGACGTGGAGGCCTCGACGTGACCACGACCGTTCTGTCAAGAGTGAAACGACAGAGAAGATGAATACTTTCATTGAGCGTACAGCTAGGGAGTGTAAGTCCCTGCCGGAGTCTGTGTGTCCTGATAGCTGGGGGTATTTAAATCAAATGTGCAAGGGCAAGAGTGCTCCATCGTCGACCCCATCATCGTTTTCCATAACAAGGGATCGTGATAAAAAAATAATAAAAATAAAGTACGGATTTTTAAATACGTAATTCTTGGGGAGAACATTTTTAAGGAAAAGAAAAAAGAAAATTTTTAAGGGATTAACATTTTTTTTTTTTTATCTTAACAAACTAAAAATTTACACAAAAATATGGCGTCAAAAAATTCCTCCGCATCACTGGCCACTGGTAATGTACCCAAAAGGCTGGCAGCATTGCCACGTTGTCTGGCAATACTTATCCCGTGTCCAAGGTAAAAGCCAGCCCTTAACATCTTCATCATAGGTACATCTTTTAACAATCAATATATATGAAACTCTTCCGTTACTGAGTGAGTGACTGACAGACAACGTATAGCCGAAACTACTGGTTGTAGAAAGCTGAAAATTGGCATGTAGGTTCCTTGGGGAGTGTAGGAGAGCACTAAGAGATAATTTCCCAAAATTCTTACGGGAACGAGAAAAAACGGGATATACGCGTACAAAGTCACGGGCAAAAGCTAGTTTTATATATAATCGCATAGGTCGAAAGAGTTTCATTTGGACCACTATTGCAATGAAAATAAAACTTTCCTTCTGAATTAACGCAAATATTGTCCTATACTGTAGGAGTAATATATTATGTATGTGCGTATCAAATAGTCTGATGAGTCAAGTTGCGTACTCATAAAATAAAAACATTGGTGACTCATAGATGAACTGACTGTACTTAAATGCTTTGGATCAAAATCATGGCAGTTATGTTTTTCAATTTATGAGTGATGGAGATTACATTTAGAAGTTAAGGGTATATGCACTTTCGTATTAGGTATCTCTACTTAATTAAAACCATACCATATAATACCAAGAATGAGTTCAAAATTATGATTTCAACATTACAATCACATGTGTAAATTTTTAATTACTATCTAGTATGGGTTGTCCACCATTTTTATGTTAACTTATTTGTTAGATATATTTATATAAACCTATTCGCACCTTTAAAGTAAAACCGTTACTAAACGAAAATTTTCATGAATTGAGGTATCAATGCCATCTATCTAAAAAGGTGACTATTTTCTAATATTGGCTCCCCTATAAAATTTCATAATTTCGTTTAGTAACGGTTTTACTTTAAGGGTGCTACTATAAAATTTCATAATTTCGTTTAGTAACGGTTTTACTTTAAAGGTGCGTTATGGTCAATACAAATATGTCGGTATGAAAAAACATTCGATTAAAAAATATATGTAAGGAAAAAAGTTATTTTAATAATATTTTGTGTGTTGATCGAAAATTACTTTTATAAAAGTAATTTTTCACTTTCACTATCACTTTTCACATTTTTACTTTTATAAAAGTAATTTTTCATAATTTCTGAATAAATATTTTCAATTATTAATTTTTTTAAGGATGGGCATCATCAAATGACGTCTTCCGCTCTGGGCGGAGCGGAAGGGCGTGTCAGATTCTTACTGACTAAAACCCAGCCGTGTTCCTTCTAAAGCCCTTTGCGTTCCAGGGCCGCGGTGACTCTTTCGAACAAATTCCGCAACCCTGGCAGGCGCGTACGGATGACTTTTACGCAATACAATAAGACGTAAACGTGTGTCGTCGATGTTGGGCTGAGTACGCAGCGGCAGCAACAGCATTCTGAGGATAATTTCTAGAAAATATCTGTGTCTGTGTGTAAGCATCGCGGTTGAGACGGTAAAATATAACAGATATAAAAATATGATTTTTTTTTATTGTTATTTATATTTCATTTTTTTTTCTTACTTACATAGTTTATAGCTCCTACTGTTACTAACCATAATGGATCATTTAATCTGATAAATTAATAAATAATAATAATGATTACTTTGATCAATAAAAATAAAATAAATTATTTAAAAAAGGTTTGCAACCACCTACGCCAGTTTTGACATAATTTTGGAAAGATTAATCTACATATATACAACAAAATATTTCACGCAATCTTCTTATCAACCACACGACGTCTACTACTGGACACCCAATGTACCAAAACTTCTTATGAATCATATGTTACGTGCAAAGTATAAACATTGGTGATTCATAGATTATCTGATTGAAGCCAATCTCAATATTTAGGATCATACCGCTCGTGTTATGTCAGTATAAGTAGTAGTACATTGAGAAATTAAAGTGTAATTCACACTGTTGATGCACCAACAGTGTGAATTGCACTTTAATTTCTATGGTGTTATATGTTTTTATGGTGTTATGTGTTTTTTATGGTTTAATTTTTATGGTGCACCATACAAACTACTAGTTTTTGCTCGCGACTTCGTTCGCGCATATCCCGACCTTTCCCGTTCCCGGAGGAATTTCGAGAAATCCTCTCTTAGAGCTCTTTTACGGAGTGTAGGGAAGCTAAATCCCAAATTTCAGCTTTCTGCGACCAGTAGCTTCGGCTGTGCGTTGTCTGTCAGTCAGTCAGTCAGTCAGTCAGTCAGTCAGTAACGGAAGAACTTAATATATTAGGATATTAATATTCATTGCCATCTGGACTATATTTTCTCTAATTCGGATTTAACTTCCGATTTTAAAAACCTGAGTGGTGATTGGTCGCCATTTTATGTCAGTCCACAATTTCACGGAATGACTTCGAGATATTATAGACTATCAAATATTGATACGTAAAAAAGTATTCCAAATATTCAATTGACAATTTACCGAGAGTTTACAATCTCTCAAGTTATTTTATAATCTTACGGAGTTTGCCATTTTCCGGTGACATGTACAAAGTATACTAGGAGGAGCTCGTGGCTAAATAATAACAGCCGCACGGGTCGATCTTCAAGGTTAAGCAACGATTACCAAGGTTGGTTTGTGGATGGGTGTCCATCTTAACATAATGAGACCGAGAAAGCACGTTAAGCCGTTGGTCCCGGCTGTCATTTGTGGATCTTTGGCAGTCGTTACGGATTGTCAGAAGCCAGATAATCTGACACCAGTCTTGCAAAGGAGTACCGTGTTACCCAGTTAATGGGTTGTGGAGGTCTGGTAGGCAGCCGCTCCACGTAAAATACTGGTATTCAGCTGAATCCGGTTTGACTGGAAGCCGACCCCAATATAGTTGGGAAAAGGCTAGGCAGATGATGATGATATACAAAGTAACTCAGCTTATTAAAGATGCTTTCATTTACCCATTTCTTACATTATCTACACAATAATAGTTCTTAAGGAGTAAATTCCAGTCGTGCGTCGGAGCTGACACACACACTTTAAAAAAAAAATCCTTGCTTAGTACAAAAAGATTTCATGAGTTATGAGTTGCTTACTTATAAAATATAACCGATTAGTGATTCATACATTAAATGATTCCAGACCTGGTATCAGACCAAGCAACGAAGTTATGTCAGCAAAGTATGAGCAATGGAGATTAGATTCAGAGTTATTGGAAGTTAAATGATCCACTTAAAACCCAATAGGTAGAAATTGGTTTGCTGAGCTAAATTCGGGGAAGTAAAAACATTTATTTTTTTACAATAGGTAACAAAAACTCTGTTGTTCCTTCCTATGAAAATTCTTTACCTTAAACAATCTAAATCTTAATCTTTTTATATATAATTCTTCTGTACGTCTGTTGACAGTTAACTCCTCCTAAACGGCTGGACCGATGTTGATGAAATTTTTTGTGTGTGTTCAAGGGGATTCGAGAATGGTTTAGATTCACAATTGGACCCGGTAGGTGGCGCTGCAATCGATTTCTATAATTTTTCGTCGTACACAAAGCAAACGTTCGGACAGGACAACGTCTGTCGGGACCACTAGTACTAGTACTACTTTATAAATAAAAATGAATCACCGAAATGTACGTACGCATAACTTGAGAATGACTTGAACGATTTAGATAAGTTGTGTTTGTATTCTCAGGGCAAGGCTTGTATGAAAGAAAATTTTGAAAAAAAAAGTACAGCCGGGCGAAGCCGGGGCGGGCCACAAGTATTTAATCATTTAGTATTTGGTAAGTTAAACTAATTGCTAACCTCCGTACCGCCGCCTGTGTCGCCGCCGCATACACAGACTACTGGGCTAGGTCATGATACGAAAGTAAAACTATTTTTTTTTTAATTTGAAAGCAATCTGATTGTGTATGTCACCGGAACATTGCAGAGTCCATAAGATTGTAATAAATCTTGATTAGATTATATTTTCTCGATATAGTTTGTAAAAGATGTTTTGCATGCATTAAATCCCATGCAAATTCAATAGTTTCCAATATATCCGTGTCTTATTTAGAAAAAAATAGTTAACAATTTCACGCGATATTTTACAATCTTACGGCGTTTGCAATTTTCCGGTGATATGTACAATATTTTTGGCCAAAATAACACTAGGTAATCATTTGTTTTTTTTCATAGGTCTGGGGGGCCTATTCTACTAATTTTAAACAACAAAAATTTATGAAAGTTGATTTTCGACTGAGATGCGAATGCGTTGTTTTAAAAATTATTTGAATTAGCTCTCGGGCTAATTCAACTAATATTTAATCCGAGGATTATGTGATTTGTAATTATCATGCTACAGAGAACTTAAAACTGTAAATCAAACTTACACGCACACGTATAGATTTTAAGAGATTTTCATTTTTAATTTCTAAATATGTTAACAAATATATTTAAAAAAAAATGCTAGATAGTTATTACAAAATTTTACACATGTCATAGTAACAAAGAAATCGTAATTTTGGACTCATTTGGTATAACAGGTTTTAATTAAGTAGAGATAATACTAAAGTGCCTACCCTTAACTCCGAAATATAATCTTCATCACTCATAAGTTTAAAAACATATCTGACATGATTTTGATCCGAAGCATTTGACTCCAATCAGTTACTGTATGAGTCACCAATGTTTTTATTTTATAAGTACGCAACTTATGATTCATCAGACTATTTTATACGCACATACATATTTCACCTGCAGTATATGATTTTTTTTTTCATATTCTGAAGGAAAGTTTGATTTTCATCGCAATAGTGGTCGAAATGAAACTTTTAGTGCACGAGAACGACTCGCAACGTTACTGCTTTTTTTATTTTAAAGTTATACTTTTTTTAGGGATTTAAAATAATATTTTTAGGAGGTCTAAATCTGACAACATCTTCAAAAAAACTTAGATATCGAAGATTTTTTTTACCATAAACTTGGCCTACAAAATAAAAACCCAAAAAGAAAAATTCAGTACATCCCGAGGCAAGACATAAAGTGTATCTTAAAATCCTAACCATAACATTGATGACTCATCATAACAATAATTACTAAACCGATTCCATCCTAAATTTTGAACTACAATCAGTTTATCTATGACTCATCGACACACGTGCGACTTATCAGAACTTTTTTAGACAAGGATAGTGACACCTGTGGTGTATAAAACTGAACGTGAAAATGTTTTGAAGAGGCATAAGCCTTCGACAGCGTCCAGCAGTAGTCATATTTAGGAATAAATTAGGATAGAGAAAGTAATGACGTAATATTGGAGAAATAACTTTTTTTAAGGGATCATTCGAGTTTATAAGACCTGTTTATGAGACCATTTATTTCGTGGAAAAGCCAAATCTAAGTATTTTTGAAGTCACCGCCACAATCGCCGTATTTTTATCGCTTTTCGCAAAATACCTGGCAATTCCATTGCCAGTTTTTCTTGAAGTCTTTTGTATCCATCACAGACGTATGTCTTCAAAATCCAATAGAAAAGTTTGTAGCTGTAAAGCTTGGCTTGACCTTG
Source organism: Mamestra brassicae (assembly GCA_905163435.1). Classification (NCBI taxonomy): domain Eukaryota; kingdom Metazoa; phylum Arthropoda; class Insecta; order Lepidoptera; family Noctuidae; genus Mamestra; species Mamestra brassicae. The sequence continues at coordinate 16,694,437 of LR990997.1, read as the reverse complement.
AACCAGAGAGATACCAAGTCACGGTATGTCGTGTCCCGTCAAATTCGTTGCGTAATCATCACCGAGTTTCAGGATCGATTTTATAGTAGTGTGAGCAAAAACTCAAAGGGTAAGTCAAATGTTTTTTTTTCTTTTACTATGAAATTGTGTTCTGACTGCGCAGCCGAAACTCATCGGCAGTGCAACTGTACAACTGTTGCGTTTACGTTTATCTGTTACTAAGCTGATAAATTTATATGGCTGTGCCGACAAAGGTCGGGTTCTTAGCTGACGATTGTCGGCTACGTAGCAAACGAACTTCGGCCACGAAGCTTGTCAATATCGGCTGTTTAGCTGACAATTGCCGGCTTTACAGCCGCCGAATGTCAGCAGTTTTGTTTAGACGTTGGCAAACAAGGTTAAACAAATGCAGTAGTAGCCTACTGCATTTGTTTAGCGGGCAAATGTCGGCTTCTCGACTGACAACTGTCGGCTTTTTGGCTAACTAATGTCCCCAAACAAGAAGCTTATACTTTGAAATACCATTTATCCTAAGGCAAGTGTTTTCTCATTTCAGATCATGCAGCGTACGACTCTAGGTGAACTAGCCTTATGGGAGTCACCTCCCGATGAGATTGACTATTTCCAAAGATTTATCAGCGTCATTGACGAATTCTACCCTGACGACTGGAGAAGCTGGGAAGTGAATAACGTCTCATATGAAGATTTGTTCGGCGATAAGATTTCGTCAGACGAGGAGTGTCGCTTGCGTTTTGCTGTTCCTACACTTCATTTGGCATACGCTTTTAGTGACGGCTCTCCATCCTTGAGTGAACGCAAGTACAAAAGTATTAAAAGACAGCTGATAACATGGCCACTTGGCAGAGCAATCATTTACAGCCCTTTTGCCACAATGAAGAAAATTCATCCAACAGACGCTGGCAATAACTTTTCTGAACTGCTTTCAGTACTAAAATCTCAATTAATGTCTCGTTCAGAAGCGGCAAAGATTCTCCAAAATACGCAAGCAAAATCCAGATCTCCATTTAAAATGCCATCAATAAGCCAAAAACGGGCGCATAGCCCAGGACCAGCTCCATACAAAAAAGCTCGCAATGAAGATTGTGATACCTTGACAGATTACTTAAGACAACAAAATATCATGCTTGAAAAGCTGTGTAAACTCTCCGAAGACCAAAACGAAAACATGAAACTGGTTCGTGAAAAGATTTCCAATAAATGTGGAAATCAGGATATAGAAAAATCTGAATCGCACTATTCAAGTGAAGTAGGAAGTTGGTGCGCGCGTTCATATAATGAAGCGGAGCCTCCAAGAGATCTAGAAAGCCCAACAGATGAACTGGGTGATTCTGCTAGCACAGTATCAGTTGATACGATTGAAACCGTTGCTACACTGAACGTTGCCGAAGATAGCTTAGTAAAACAAGGAATTGCGTGCCAACGTCTGGGGACAGATGGTTGGCAGAATATTAACTACGCAGAGGGACAGAAACAGTTTCAGGCTGCTCCTGTATTCACAAACCTGAAAGTCAATAGTCACCTAGCCACAGTCACTCCACCTGGGCAACTGGTCACAGTGTTGGAGAAAATGGATCTCTGTTTAGGGGCCATTACTCACGGGTTACTTCAACAACGAAAAGAATTTCAAGAAATATATCAAAAAGCTACACTAGAAGTTAAATCGGTTATTAGTAAATACTTCTTGTCTTCCGAATCGTCGTTTCGTCGAACATCGGACACCTTACTACAGTATACATGCGGAAAAAGAGTGGAGGTTATTCAACAACGACGAAGCCTTTACAGACCAACAAATACAATTTTGCATGAGCTTTTACATGCTATCCCTCCATCGTCCACACATTTGTTCTCAGAACAAAAGCTCTCTGACCTGGTGAAAGAACAAGGAGGGATCCAGGAGTTTTATCCAGACAATAGTAAATTCAAGTCCAAAGCGGGAAGAAAGGGTGCTTACCGGAAACCAGATGTTGGAGATAAACCAGGATCCTCGAAGATCTATAGGAAGCCCAAAAATAAGGTGAACCTGGAAAGATCTACCTTCATAAAGAGACGAACAAGAAGCAACGCAAGCAGAGCAGAGAATATCTAGAATTTATTTTTCATAAATGCAGAGTTAAAAGTAAGATTTGTAACAAACTATTTGTGAAATTAATTAATACTGATTCTATGATGATTGGTTTTATTATAAACTTGGCCTGTCAGAGGAAAATTTTAATTTGCCGATCAATGAAGATTTTTGATGATTGCGTATCAGTAAAAATACGATATGACGTTGTTACACATTTCAATTGTCATTTAACGAAAAAATATCAGAGAATCTGACTGGTTTCTATTGAGCTGCACATAAAGATCCTATTCCAACGAGATTTTGGGGCTACCCAAAGGCACCAGCGCCGGTTGTCTGACGCCCAGCAAATGCTGAGATGGTAACCCTTTCGGTATAGGCACACTCAGCAATATTTTACTAAATCATTGTTACGTTTCATTATGCTTTCTTTTTTTATTTTACCATTGTGTTTGTTGTTTTTGTGTTGTGTCTGTCTCGAATAAGTGTTTTCTATTCTTTCTTCTTTATTCACTTTACCAGAAAATCTGACTAGTTTTCAATCACCTGAAAAGCGTCGATTCTGTTAACATATCGAAGTGAAGGCTTGGGTGAAGTGATCACGAGGTGAGCTGTCAATCTATACAATCAAGATATCATGTGATCACGAAGAGAGCTGTCATTCCATCTTGATTATATGGATTGACAGCTCACCTCGTGATCATTTCACCCACACCTTCACTTCGATATGTTAACAGAATCGACCAGCTGGTACTTTCTGATATGCATCATTCTTAATCAGTGACTTCTGAAAAGTGTTAATGCGATTAGATTGATTATTGTTATCTCAATCACGATTGTAAACTAGCTTATAATTGAAATGATTACTGAACAATAAAGATTATTTTTTCAAATGATGAAATACTTTTATTTTAGAGAACTTTCTAGAAAAATATCCGTTCTTGCGAAATATATGTAAATGCGAGAGGAACTCCATCTATTTGTTTGTTACCTTTTCACATCTTAATGACAGATTTTAATGAGACTTGTCACACCCATGTACCAAGTCCCTCCAAGACCATGTCCTAGATTGGGATGTATATGATACTTTTATCCTGGGTGTGTGTTCCCTTGGAACGGGAGTGAAGCCACGCTAACTGGAGCAAAACCACTCTCAAAAGTTTAAGACACACTGGTCTTTAAATATAATCTACTACCTTTTGCCCGCGACTTCGTTCGCGCATATTCCATTTTTCCCGTTCCCGTAGAAATTTCGGGACGAATTATACACCAAAACCTTCCTCATAAATAACCCCATCCATTGGTGAAAATGCATGAAAATCGGTGCAGTGGTTTTTGAGTTTATAGCGAATAGACAGACAGACGCCGCGGAGGACTTTGTTTTATAATATTGTGAAGAGGATATCCTTGTCTGCAGGTCTCTGGTAGATAAGGTAGCATTTGGAAGCGTCTGGCGAAAACTAAAAGAATTTGAAATAGGAATGTGAAAATATGTTTTGTTTTCTTTGTGCATTCCGGTACCAACGTTCTTGGAAGGCAGACGCCTAATATATTTTGAAGTTCAAAACTCAAATATAGTTTAATTTTTATAATAATATCAATAAGTAACACTAGCGGGAGTCGCTGGTGTTACAATATGTAGTGATGTAGTGATGTAGTGATGATAGTGATATACAACGTGGAGACAAATAGTAAATTCCTAAATTACTTCATTAGCTAGCATTTTTTCAACTATGTTAGGGCCAGCTTTCAGTCTAGTCTTTCAAGTCTATGACGGCACGGTTGTCGCAGTGGTTGAACGATTGACTGCTGCGCTGCATGCCGCGGGTTCGATTCCCGCAGGGAACAAATATAGTTATGGCCTACAGATCATTGTTCTTGGTCTGGCTGTTTGTGTATTTGACTTCGTATGTTTGTAAACGCAACCACGATTCAAGAGAAATTAAAAGTGTGGGGCAACGTTTAAAAAAAACCCGGTGTTTACCAGTTTTTTAAATGGAGCGACTGCAAAACGGACCACTAACTAGCTCGCCACGAAATAAAATCTGAATATCAATAAAGAGCGATTAGTGATTATGACAAAGCGCCACTAATGTACCTACTATTCCTATTAATTAGGCCAGAATGTTATCACCTAGATTAGCCAAGTTCTTCGATTTGATTTTGCAAGTGTTTGCGTTAATCGCATGAGTGATGAATGACTTTTTTTTTCAGATTGTTCTGTTCCAGTGCAGGGCAAAGGCCTCTATTTCTTCCTTTCAAACCTTTCTATTTTGTTGGTAGTATTGACCAACCATACTCATATCACCATCTTCACCAGGGCCAATTGCCGTCCACTGCTGAACGTAAGCCTCAAAGCCCCAAAGAGCCCCAAAGAGCGCCAACCATCCCGGTTTTGAGCAGTCCGCATCCATCCGCTGCCAGCCCCCTTCTTCAAATCATCGATCCATCGTGCCGCAGGGCGTCCCAAACTACGTTTGCCCATATGCGGTCTCCACTCACACACATGTCTACTCCATCGACCGTCTGTCCGTCTACAGACATGGCCGGCCCACTTCCACTTCAGCATGCTGATTCTACGCGCAATATCGGTGGCTTTAGTTCTCTGGCGAATGACTTCGTTGCGAATTCTATCCACCAGAGAAATCCCGAGCATGTCCCGGGCATGACCCGGGTATGTCGCGAGATCTCCGGACAACACATTGTATTTGATTTAGCTTTTTTCGGCATGCGGCAGAGGTGGATAATCCAGACTCACTTTAGCCTGACTTCTTCTTAAGTGCCGTCGGCGATTACTGTTGGAAACGCAGCACTATGTTCGCAGTTCGTTTTGCATAAGTGTACTAAAAGAAGTAAAAATATGATGTTCTACTTTACAGAATGTAACGGTAAATGTGGTCTTGGTTGCGGAATTTGTTCGGAAGAGTCACCGCGACCCTGGAATGCAAACGCAATTTGGAAGGACACGGGCGGATTTTAGTCTCTCCCCGGTCATGTCTGATTGCTGTTCCATCGGACTAAATGCGGAATTTGTTTTTTTTAATTTTTTTTATTTTATTTAATACTAGTGGCCCGCCCCGGCTTCGCCCGGATGTATGTTTTTTTTTTCATAAGAACCTTCTCCTGACAATAACAAACAAAACAAAAAAAGAATTAGAGAAATTGGTTCAGCCGTTCACGCGTGATGCCGTGACCAAGGGAAATAGGAATCCCTATTTCCCTTGGTCACGGCATCACGCGCATTTTTATAAATATAGATGGGTTTGCTCTTGACTCTAGTCTAGGTGACAGATGACAGAGACAAAGTCGACGATGGAGCGAGCTTACCCAGAAGAAGCCTGTTCACTCTAGTTTTGAAGAGATTAGGGTTGTATGCGTTCGGAAACACAGACGCAGGCAGAGAGTTCCACTCCTTTGCTGTGCGCATTATAAAAGACGTTTGCAAACGTTTAGTGTGAATTGGTGGAATAGCAACACGTGGGGATGGTAACTTGCAGTGCGTCTAGATGTCCGATGGTAGAAGGGGGCCGGTGGGATGAGATCATGGGATTCCTGGATACTCTCCCCGAAGTACAATCTGTAGAAGACCGACAAGCACACAACAACCAGCAACCTTGCGGCGATGAGCCAAGCTGTGAAGCTTGGCATCCACCAGTTTTACGTCGCCAATGAGCCTTTTAGCTCTGCGTTCCACCGAGTCAAGCGCGGCAAGTTGGTCCGAATTTGTCCGAAAGAGTCACCGCAGCCCTGGAACGCAAAGGGCATTTGGAAGAACACGGGTGGGTTTTAGTCAGTAAGAGTCTGACACTACTTATGTATACAATACTTTTTTATGATTTCTCATAGGAAAAAGAAATACGCCCTACGTTATCTATGACTCATAACTGATATAGTCGAGGTAATACTAATAATGTAAGACTAGAATGATTTGATCACTGAATCACCAATGTTTTGATTTATTTATTTGTCTCGTAACGGTGAATAAAATTTTGTCTGAAGCATTTAATGTATTATTCAAGAATGTGGCATGCGTTATCCATGCTTATTTATTTGTTATACCTTTATGCAACACATATACAAAGACATACTACATGCTTTATATTCCTTTCCCGCCTGACTTCACCTTCGTGGAGAGAACTCATAGTCCCGAAGATTTAAGCAAGTTTGGAAGCCGCGATTTAGCATACCAGGGTTAGGTGGGTGGCGGATGCCTTTGTCCAGTAATTTATTTATTTTTCCATTATTTCAGGCAATTAGGGCCCATAGAACACAATACAAATATAATTATAAAAACAAAAACTATGTACTAAAACAATTTTTATACAACAAACTTAAAAACTACTGCACACGAAGTGACGGCGGTGTGTTACGCTGCGAGGCGTCACGTAGCCGGCCGCGGAAACGCCGATACAACACACCTTTCGGCCAAAACTCTTCCTTTAGGAAGGTCACCAAATGACTCAGAACGCGCACCACGAATAAATTGAAATTGGTGTTATGGCGCGCCTCTAACTTCTGCACCCTCAAGGTCCAGTTGGTCTTCACCCGTATGTACTATACGATGTCCTCAATCTTCGTAGAATGGTGCAAACGGGACACGTACAGCTGCGTCGTCGGTACTGCAGGACGTAGAAGCATGTTAGATCTAATGGTGGTGGAATGGTCGACATTAGACCAAACGGTGGTGTCGAATTTGGTTAATGTTTACCTTTATCATCTATGCATGTCTTGCAGCTGTTACGGTTCATGAACATTGGTTGGCTAGGTACCTACTGCTGTATTTTTAACCAACTTTAAAAATAGGGGGAGGTTCTCAACTCGGTTGTTATTATGTTTGTTACCTAGAATTCCGTCTCTTCTAAACTGATTTTGAAAAAATCTTGTTTTATTTTTGAAAGGCATTTTTGAAAGGCTTCCACAATGGGCGCCATATTTAATGTGATCCGCTCTAATGGAATTATGGAGGAATTGAGGGAACTCCTCAAAACTATAGACAGACATGTAGCGTTTTTGGCATTTTCATCATCGGCAAAATTATCTTCTACTGACAAAAGTTTGAGTGCATCGTGAGTCATCTATGTAACATAAATTTATAAACAAACAATAAATATAATCTTCATAACAATCACAACTAACATGTATGTACATATATATGGAAAAATAGACTGTAACCAATTCAGTTATGTGTCACCAATGTTTACATTTTATATTTGTATGTTGGTGACTCAGTTACCCTTTGCAATTGTTACGTATCTTTTCGCGTTTAAGGTAGGTAAATTTATTTATCATCACCAATATGATTCACTCCAAAAAATCAGTTCGCTGGGGATAGCTATCTATGGCACGCGTTCATGTTTCGCTTTATCAAATAAATCAAGTACCTATACCTAGTCAATAGAAGTAGTCATTTTTTATGTTTTGTAGTCTTTACTTATTTGTATCTACGTGCAGTTTCAAGTGTTACACATCTTTTGCAAGGACATCTTTTACATTATGTATTTCCTTCACTTTCTTTTACAGTAAAATAGGATTATGTCGGTAATTCCGAGTTTTTCAAGAGCCTGTTTTACACAATGCTAAGGAAGTCTCCGATACTTGACTACCGACTACAGCGGTATGGTTATTTTTAGGTGCACCAAGTCTCCTTAAAGGACTGAATATATAGAATGTCAAGTTCATCTTCTTAACCTCTCTCCTCTCTTCTCTTCTTCTTCTTTTCCTTTCCCGAAAGGAAAGGCTGGCACTACAGAAAACCAGCTAGTATATTCTGTTAAATACATACCGGTCAAAATCATAACCCGCAAGAGAACCAAGGTTACCGACGTAGCCCGAAGGATGGCCAAATTGAAGTGGCACTGCCACTTCAATTTAACGATCCTTGGCAGGGCACATTTCTCACAGAACAGATGGTCGATGGGCCTAAAAAGTTCTGGAGTTGCGCGAAGACGTAGCGTTGGAAGGCTCAAGGTGGACCGATGACCTGGTGAGGGTCGCGGGTAGCCGATGGATGCGAGACGCAGATGACTGGTTGTTGTGGTGACACTTGGGGGAGGCCTATGTCTAGCAATGGACGTCTTTCGGCTGATATGATGATGAATTCATAACCCTCCTTTTGCTCCGCCGTAGTCGGGTACAAAGTAGTTGAAGTGAACCGTCATTTCAAGTAAGCTATAGATATGGGAAGATTTTTCAGAATAAACTAGCGGCAAGAGCTTTGTATTGACAGCTCACTCCATCTTAGCGTGTTATCACACCAATAGATCGATCGACGTTGATCGATTGGTGTGGTAGCTTTGGCTGATCGACGGATATCGGGCGATAAACAATTGATCGACGTCGATTAATCCATTCTAGCATCGATCGAGGATCGATCGATTGGTGTGGTAACACCCTTAGTTTTCCCGGTGAGATATTTAAAGAACAGCACAGTACGTACTATTTTGCACATTTACTTCGTTACTTCGTTCACAAAGACTACTCATCTAACCCGCGCAGTTGTTTCAAGTGTTACGCATCTTTTCGAAGGATATCTTATACATTATGTATTTCCATCACTTTTACTTAAGTAAAGTAGGTTTATATTGGTAAGAGCCTTTCTTACACAATGCTTAGGAAGTCTCCGACACTTGACTACCGACTACCGCGCTGTGGTTATTTTTAGGTGCACCAATCTACTCTGGGCCCGCGTGGTGGTTTACCTACGGCCCAGTACCTATCACAGAGAGAAGGCCTGTTTACCAATAGTGGCAATATCTTAAGGGTGGTTATGCTCGTGCTAAGGGCAGGATACTAATTAGGTCATTGTCAAATTTTGAGCAGGTACCTACGACCTAAAAACAAAACTTTAAATCTGATGAAAACTGAACTACATGTGTCCTGACGCGAGTTTAACATTTTTTACCCATCCCAAAAAGTGCACAACGCCGCTCAAGAATTTTTCACGTCAAAAATGTGACATTTACGATTTTAAGATATTCGGGACAAGTTTACCTGCGCAAAATTGGACTACGACCAGCCGGTCGATTCTGTAAACATGTCGAAGTGAAGACCTGAGTGAAGTGATCACGAGGTGAGTTGTCAATCCATATTATCAAAATGGAATGACAGCTCACTCCGTGATCACGTGACATCTTGATAATAATAATAATATCTTGGGACAACTCACACACGGTCATCCGATCCCAAACTAGGCAGAGCCTGTGCTATGGCAACCAGACAACTGATAAACATACTTATATATTTCTAAATACATACATATTATAGACAAATTACACCCAGACACAGAACAAATGATCATGCTCATCACACAAAGATTTGTCCTGGGTGGGAGTCGAACCCAGCTGTCAATCCATCAATATGGATTGACAGCTCACCTCGTGATCACTTCGACCAAGCCTTCACTTCGACATGTTTACAGAATCGGCCGGCTGATTACAACAAGAGGATCGTTAAGTCACATTCAATCTTCGTCATGTTGTCATCAATCTCGTGTCAAACCAACTGCATGATTACTTTCTCTCTTATCTCAATTACTCATAAACAATACGTGTGAGTCCGTAAATACTCGACTGCAATAAGTATATCTATGAGTCACCAATGTTTATTATATATTATTTGTAACTTGTAAATTTGTGAGTCATCACTGCTGAAGTGGAATTTTCGCAACTAGTACCTAAATCTGCGATGGTTTACCATACATTTATACCCGGCCTATTTCAAATCCATAAAATAGATGAAGATCATACAAATTAAACTATAATCCATAACTCAAAAGAGGTGCTATTGCAAAGGAGCAATTCAAAATCCCCTTGTAAGAATTATAGTCCTTAGTAGGAAAATATATTTTTCGAAATTTATTCATTTCAAGCTGAATTAGGAACATGCTTTTAAAATCAATACTAATATTATAAAGAGGAAAGATTTGTATTTTTGTATGTAACGAATAAACTTAAAAGCCACTGAACCGATTTGAAAAAATCTTTCAGCAATGGATAGCTACATTATCAGCGAATAACATAGGATATATTTTATGCCCGTACTCCCACGGGAACGGGAACTACGCGGGTGAAACCGCGTGACGTCCGCTAGTATATAATAAACGGATTTCTATTAACACCCAAAAACCCCTTACGTTCCTTTGACCTCGAGAAAATAGATAACGAAGACAGAAAGTAAAGCTTATTATAATGCTACCATATTTTGAGGAAAACTTTCGGTTGGTAACACTGTTACCGTGCGATGTCAATGTTGGCACTACTTAAAATTCTGAGTGAAGACAGGAACTACCGCCAACTACTTTAATGTTAAGCTCACAAACGTCTTTCAACTTATTTTGGCTTTAGGCAGTTGCACAGTCATATCATCTATGGAATCAAAATAACAGTTGTATTTAATTTTAAGCCTTCTTTTACCGTCTCTAGAACTGATCAGGTTTTTATTTCTCCGGCAGGGAATTCCACTCCTAAGCTGTACGAACAATCAAAGTTTTTCCAGTACGTTATGTACGTCAACAAAGTTATTTGGCGTAAATATATTCATTTTTCCCACTGGACTGCCAATATTTATTTCTAATGTGCACATTATATCTTTTTAAGCTTATGACATACTTACTTGTGACTGTGGTGTACAAAAAATATAATAATAATATCTTCTCAGCACACTCACAATATTGTTTGAAAGTAGTTGCAATTTAGCTGCCTACATACCAAATAGCTTTATTGACTGTACAGGTGGAAATGGTCCACACATCCACCTCAACTCCTTTCTAAATTCCAGCAATGTTTCGCTGCTCTAGAGAAAATCCCATTCTATCAACGAATGCGATTTTCGAAATGCCAAAATATAAGGGATTGTCGCCGTGACGTTTCGAATGCGTTTGTCAATTTCATACGTTTTTGACGTTTGTTTTTTGCGCTGGAGAATGACACTTATCTAAAGCCTCCGGGTTACGGAAATAGACACGTAACTGTTGCGTAGTTTAAAAAGGACATGAGCTGCTATATCGTATTACTCCATGCAGGTTCTGCAGTCTTTGACTCCTATGACAAAGGTTTTGGTTGTTCAATGTATATAATAAGTAAGCTGATATTATTGTATTGTTACCGTATCACTTGACTACCTGTTTGTATCACTTGAAACACATCAATAAACACTGCAGATGCCACTCAACACTCATTGGCTTTCCCTAACGTGCTATCACAATATGTGCCTACCTACACAAGTATGACTCATAATTAAAAACAATTAAAAATGGTTTTTTTAAGACTGTATTTTGGTGTTGCAGTAGGTACCTAACTCGTTGCTATGCTGATTGTAGCCAAGTAATTAATTAATTGGTTCAATTCTTACTTCTAGCTGGAATTATTCTTACAAACTTTCGGTTCAACAAAATGAGACTCATTCTTCTTCAAAAGGAAACCACAACTCATATATATGGTAGTATATTGGTTAACACTTAACACCAATATCATACTACCATAGATATGCGCACAGGATCGGTTGTTGTGGCGACACTTAGGGGAGGCCTTTGTCCAGCAGTGAACGTGTTTTGGCTGATATGATGATGATGGTGATGATAAATATGAAAGCCTTCTATTGGATTCTCTGGATGTTTGTTATCAATCAATTATTTGTTTTTTTATTCCTTTTTATTTTGTATCATTATTTAATTTGTATAACACAAAGCCACGTTTATATTAAGCAATTTGTGAGCTTCTAAAAATATTATTAAGATCTTGTTAAACACATGAGATTGCAATAAAAATTTGAATTGAATAGATTGAACGGATTTTGCTGAAACTTGGCATACGGGTAGATCAAAACCCAGATCAAAACCAACACGTTACCGTGGGGTAATTTTGCAAATACACCAGCAAAAGCTGTCATAATTCCTACTCCTGTGACAGTGTGACGTCACTAAAGTCCAGGATTTAATAAATTCTCGTTGACATTAATATATCTTTCTTTCTTTCCTGATAAAGCATTTTCCTCGGACTTCGAGAAGTAGCAAACCTTGTGTAATTAAAGTTGTAAAAAAGGGAATAAAATATTTGCTTTTTTGAAACCGACTTCAAAGGAAGAAGGTATGTTACGTTCATATTACAGCTTCACATCAGTTAGCATCTCCCAATTTAATGCGACCGTTAGGGATTTAGTACGTCTATTAGGAATTTAGTAGTCTCAATAGAGATTAGCCCAAACATCATCATCTCAGCCCAGCCAAACATCATCATCTCAGCCCAGTATACAAGAGGATGTGCGCAAACACGCATGCACTCTCTCTTTCCGCTCTCTCTCAATAAGTCCGATGTTTTTTTTTTAAGTTTGAAAAATCATCAAATGACTTCTTCCGCTCTGGGCGGAGCGGAAGAGCTTGTCAGACTGACTAAAACCCAGCCGTGATCCTCCTAATGCCCTGACTCTTTAGAACAAATTTCGCAACTAGTACGATGGTACAGCAATCAGACATGACCGGGGAGAGATCAACCCCATAATAAAACGTGGTAATATCATCACTTCGCTGTGTGAAAAGGGGATAGTGCTATTGTAGCTCCTTCTCTCTCTGACAGCGGAATCATGATGGCACATCATGTCATAGTAGAGGGCAGGTGAAAGACCAACAGCTTTACCGAGGCACGTGGATGTCACACCGCCAACTCTCAAATTCCGAGCTGCTACTGACAAATATCATCGATATGTATATATAAAACGCTTTCGTTACTGATCGACTGACAGACAATGCACAGCTGAAACTACTGGTCGTAGAAAGCTGAAATTTGTAATGTAGGTTCCTTCGGGAGTGTAGGGGAGTACGAAGACAGAAATTCTGGAAATTCTTACGGAAACGGGGAAAAACGGGATATGCGCGTACGAAGTTTGCGGGCAAATACTAGTTAAATATAAAATTCATCTTAGCTGAGAAGTTTGTTGCGCCTATTCTTCTTTCCGACTACGAAGTGGTGACGGGCGGGCATTTTGGCGGACTGAAAAAAAATGCTTTTTTGATTAAGAAACACTTTGCCCAACTTGGGAATCGACACCAGGACCCCTCGCTCAATAGCCAGCTTGCAACCACCACGTCACCAAGGTTGACTGTACTAAATGTACTTACCATAAATCTTGCACTCAACTATTACTCATTCAATAATGACACGTTTGATCTTAAATGTTTTGCGACAATCAGCCAATCGGTTTATCTATTACTTATCAATGTTTTTTTTTTGTTACTTGTGAGTTGTGACTCATACATAAAATTAATAATAATAATATCTTAGGACAACTCACACTCGGTCATCTGATCCCAAACTAGGCAAAGCCTGTGCTATGGCATACTTATATATTTCTAAATACATACATATTATAGACAAATTACACCCAGACACAGAACAAATGATCATGCTCATCACACAAAGATTTGTCCTGAGTGGGAATCGAACCCACGACCTCCGGTTTAGCAGTGAGGGTCACTAACCACTCGACCAACAGGCCAGTCAAATTGATTTAAACATTTCTTTCACGTAGGATCAAAAACCGGCTAGGTGCGAGTCGGACTCTCACACGAAGGGTTCCATACCATAGACCGAAAAAAACACGTTTCTTCTATGGGAGCGTCCTTTAATTTTTAATTTAATTATTTTTTTGTGTTTTGCTGTTATAGTGGCAATAGAAATACACATTTTGTGAAAATTTCAACTGTCTATCTATTACCGTTCTTGAGATACAGCCCGCTGACGGACGGACGGACAGCGGAGGCTTAGTTATAGGGTTCCGCAGACTCAACTACAGGACTTACGGTCAATGACCCTGTAGTCAGCAGTAGTTACTTGAAATAACAAGTTAAGATTTATTTGACTCACCTTGCCGCTTGCGGAATTCCGAAATTACTTTTTTTGACCTTCTATTGCGTAGAAAAAAAAAGTACCTATCCACAGCACTTTATGAGACAAAAATTACCCTACAGCTACACAGCAAAGCTACGGAAAATAAACAAACAACTTCATACGCTGTCAGAAAAAGTTAATGAAAACTGCAGACAAATATAGTAGGCGCCAGATAAATGTGGAATAAAGTATATTGACCTTTCCCTAATAACTGTTCATAGGTACCTGAACAATTAAATATGAATCGTTTTTCATTATTAGACAATGTTAAGGATCACGAGAGATGATGATTCGGGACAGCTTTGTGTCATTAATTCCGTTTTTCAAATTAAAAATGTCAATAATTGTAGGTGGGTCAATGACCGTTATTCCACGATTATCTGGCGCCTACTATAGTACTTTCACACACAAGACTGCTCGCAATGAAATAAAACCTTTCAAGTGCATCAACCTCTTTATTTCTGCTGCCAACATGAAGCTATAAATAGGGTGGGGAAAAAATCGGAAAGTTGGGTAAAACCGTTGGTAATTTAAAATTTCCTACGTACCGATTTAATCCCCGATTTAGTTTGGGCCGCTCTCCCCTGGGGGAGTGGTAATTAGTCATTAAACTTCCTTGGGTTTGAAGCCACTGATATTATTACCAACTTATCCCAGCATTTCCTGTATACCTTATGAAGGGGCCATAAAGGTGGTCTTTGCACGTTTTACGGGTGGAAAAGTTTGTGTAAAAGTGCCAAGTTTTGAGTGGCCTCCGTTCTGCGTTAAATTAGTTGATTTAGACTTTTTAGATTGCAATTATGAATTACGTTGTATATTTTATCATTACGTTTCTGCTTAAGTGAATGGTTCGTTTTAATGAGTTTCTTGGGTTTACAAATAATTGGATATGATAGTCTAAAATTCTAAGTAAGATCGACCTTTACCCACCGGCTTACCGTTTAAATAGGTGCGAAGAAACAATCACAAACACCAACTTCTGAATTTAAAGTTATTTTATACTTTGCAGTTTTTTTTTATTTGGAAAGCGGGTGGTTTTTTTTTTGTGAAAACGTTTTCTATTTTTAACGTTTTATGCTGTGCCCAATATTCCAGCAAAATTTAACTTTAATTTTGTAAGTCGTTGTCATAAAACGAAGAAACCGCACCAGAAACATCGACTTCCAAAATAGGCTATTTTACTGAAAAAAAATTATAAGTCCGTCTGATACATTTCCTAAAAATATTGGACACGTATTTTTTCTTTTTTTACGTAAAAATAAAAACGCATGGCGTTTCGTCGCTGGTAAAAATTGTACCGTGTCTTAATTTATTTATTTTTTAATATGAAAAAAAGAAGAAAAAATTGTCCAATATTTTCTCTCTGACGGACTAGTTGCGGGTTTTTCAGTTAAATACCCTAAAGTTATTTTGTACTTTGTAGTGGTTTTATTTGAAACTAGGTTGTATTTTTTAGAAAAAGTATTTATACAAACAATTAAATAGTTTTGATAGAGTTTACATGAAATGGAGACGATAACCAACAAACGAACGAATAACTGTAATACAAATATTTGCAACGTATTTTATCTACTTATTTTTTTGTTTTTATAGTTTTTTTTAAATACACCCAAGTTCAAATTTATTGCCGCATAAAAAGTTGTTCAAATTCGTGGAACCTCCCTCAAACGACCTCCGCTTTTATAAAGCTCTCATGCGGTACATATTTCTCCTCTAAATTACCACGTCTACTTACAAATTACTTTAATGATTTTCCATAATGATGCAATGGGCCTAATTATAACAGCCGCACGGGTCGATCTTCAAGGTTAAGCAACGCTTGCCGAGGTTGGTCTGTGGATGGGTGACCATCTTTACATATCGAGACTCCTCCGTGCCTCGGAAAGCATGTTAAGCCGTTGGTCCCGGCTGTCATTTGTAGATCTTTGGCAGTCGTTACGGATAGTCAGAAGTCAGATAATCTGACACTAGTCTAGCCAAGGAGTACCGTGTTACCCAGTTAAAGGGTTGTGGAGGTCTGGTAGGCAGCCGCTGTACGTAAAATACTGGTATTCAGCTGAATCCGGTTTGACTGGAAGCCGACCCCAATATAGTTGGGAAAAGGCTAGGCAGATGATGATGCAATGGGCCTAATGACACCTACCCTGTTACTTACACCACCCTTATATCGAGTCAGATGGTACTTAGAGGGGTCCATGGAAAATTAATGGTTTTTGGGGGAGGGAACCCTTCAACAGTCCTCTGGATTTCAAGATAGAGGGTGTTTTCCCCCAAACACCGTAGTTCAAGGTGATAATTAATGCTTATGCCATTGCAATTAGTGTATAAGGGAGAATGCATCTGGCTTTCAATATCTTACGTAAAGTTGAACGTAAAGTTGATTTATAATTACTTGCCCAGGTACCTACGAAGAGATATTAAGGAAAGGGCAATGATCGTTAATGCAAATTTATCTGGCGTCGATCATAGAGTTGTAAGTAGTATAGTGCCCAAACAAAATATTTTTTCAACACATTTGCTCAAAAAATGCATTTACGAAGCCTGTATACATTGTTCGAAAGTAAAAAAATACAAACCATACAAAGTAACGTGCGGTAATATATGTACTCTCATCTAAGTACCAATTTTCCCGCACTCCTCTTTGTATAGCGCCATGCGCATCCGTTGCGGTTGTTTTTTTAATTACAATAAAAAAAAATATATGAATTCTACCAAGGAGTTTCACATTACTGGAAAAAATAAGCTGAATGATCGAACCTCCTTGTCTCCTTTTGTCTTATTTTAATACTAAAGAGAACATGAGGAGAAAGATGTAGTTCTAATTTTCACCACGCGCCTGTAGCGCTATTTGCAAATTTGCGCTGTTAAGGAACGTCAAAGATTGTTGCGACTTTCCGACTGATATCTAAAAACTAAGTTTGTTTCATTACCTATAACGTACTGATTTCTCGCAAATGTGTTGAAAAACGTTGTATGACACACGTGCGGTAATTGGTTTTTACAAACTCCTGACTATGGTAAGCCCTCGACTTGGCAAAAACCAACTTACCGCACTAGGATCATAAAAAGCTATTTCAACACACTAACACGAAAATTGACTCTTACCCCACCGCTTTTAGGCACATTCGGCTCGGGCGTATATTCCGCCGCATCTGCAAAATCACAAAGTTTACTTGCACCAAAATGTAATATTTTAGCACTATCATAAACATAACTGGCAAAATTTGGTTGTACTATAGGGACCTCTGCCTAACCCTTTAAAAAGTGGTGTTATGTAATGTATTATCATCTCAACATATCGCAAAATTTTACTGATACTACCAACATAATACTGTATTTATCTATGTACATAATTATCTAGGTACCTATGTGTCAGTTTTGACTTGTTTCAGGCACCATTATGAAAATGAAACTGGATTTTAATAAGGAAAACAAACTTATAAAAAACGTCGTAATTACCTACTAGGACCTATAGAAAAACATTAAAAAAAGACACAAAAGGTGAAAAGAGCATTAGAAGATATAAAGTTATGTTAGTCAATAAAAAGTAGTTTTAACTGGTCAAAAAGTAGTTTAACTAATATTTTTGTAGTCAAAGTGATTTTGACCGGTAAACAGTTTTTACTGTGCCTTATGTACTGTAGTAGAAGAAGCACGTGGCTAAATAATAACAGCCACACGGGTCGATCTTCAAGGTTAAGCAACGCTTGCCGAGGTTGGTTTGTGGATGGGTGACCATCTTAACATACCGAGACTCCTCCGTGCCACGGAAAGCACGTTAAGCCGTTGGTCTCGGCTGTCATTTGTAGATCTTTGGCAGTCGTTACGGATAGTCAGAAGTCAGAAAATTTGACACCTGTCTTACCAATGAGTACCGTGTTACCCAGTTAATGGGTTGTGGAGGTCTGGTAGGCAGCTGCTCCACGTAAAATACTGGTATTCAGTTGAATCCAGTTTGACTGGAAGCCGACCCCAATATAGTTGGGAAAAGGCTAGGCAGATGATGATGTATTGTAGTAAAAGAAGTAATATTTATATATATTAGATTGATTTAAATGAACCGCCACTCGTCCATTGAAAGATTCATTAGAAAACCAGCGTCAGACAGCATCAGTCTGTCTGACATATCGCTGAAATGGACCTTTTTAGTGCAGCCGTGAAACACACAAATAGTTCTTAGCATACCTAAATTTTTTTATTATATCTATGTACCGTGCGTGTTTCATGTGAGTGCTAAATAAATATTATTCTTTCTTTCTTTATTATTTTAATAAAATAAATACACAGTCCTTCATTAGTCCACTTGACATTTTCGTCCACCCTAATACAATATTATCAGAACATACAACCAAATAATGATATAAATACAAACATGTACAAGTACCAGTACATGAGAAGAGATGATATATTGTATATAAAAGCTATGTAATTTGTACACACTGTGGACGCATTTGTGAGAGGTAGCAGTTTGTGTGGCTAAGAGTAGGAAGTAGTGGATAAGTCATACCTTATAGAATTTCGCGATTTTATTAGTCTGTTAGTCCGCGATTAGTCTGTTGTACCATTATGTTAATATATAGTTTCCTTGTTTGACATGAAATAGCGGGGGGCAGTTGAGGGTGTGTCATGCTCACTCCAATGTCTCGCTGATGGTGGCGCGTGTATCGGATCATTCGGTTCTCTTCAAAATGGTTGAGCTGAATGGTGCTGATGCACGCGTCATGTTCGTGAACGGGCGCCGTCAGTGGAGACTGGTCATCCCTTGGTTGCCACTGCCTCATTTTAATATTTGATACTATAAATTGTTTTTTTCTTTCTTTACATTGTTCTCATATATAGAAGCAACAAGGTTAATGTAACCAGGATTTTTGTAAACATAAAATGATTTAAAAGAGTGTCCGTGGAGTTTCTTGCACGTTCTTCAACATAGAGATCTACGCTTTCGAACGTGCAAATAGCTTCATGTTTTTGACGGACTGACTTTGACAATTCAAAAGTACCTGATAATGGTTTATTTGAAATAAATGCTTTGACTTTGACTTTGGCGACTTCGTACGCGCTTATCCCGTTTATTTCATTCCCGTATAGCCTTTCTCATAAATGTAGCTCATCATGTACAAAAAGAATTTTCCAAATCCGACTGGTAGTTCCAGAGATTCGAAAGAGTGCATTCAAACAAACAAATTATTCAGCTTTATTATTAGTATAGATATAAATACATATATAGTATAGATTTGTTCAACATTATTTTGTAGTTACTTTAGGTTACCTGTACATAAATAATATATCCTTATAAAATAATTTACTTGATTATTACATAACTCTTGAATTTTTCAAACCCAATGCCTTGTTGCATTGAGTTAGCTTTTGTACCACAACTCTCCAAAAAAGTTTAAGTAAATAACATTCAACATGTAGAATAATAAAAAATCTTTGAACTAACTGACGGATCAATGAAGAGGTTGTTGTAATTACGCGTCTATATATTCCCGTTTGCTCGTAGCATAGTGCTACGCTGCGTTGCTACGCCGTAGCCGCGCTACGACGTCGGGAACCAAGGCCTTCATGTACAGTTTTTTTGCTTTATAGCAAAACTTCTACTACACGAGCGCTTTTTCTGTAATCTATATCTATTCTAATATTATAAATGCGAATAAAAAAATTGAATGGATGGATCATAACGGCTTGTCGGATCTTGATAAAATTTGGCACAGAAGTAGATTATAGTCTAGAATAACACATAGGATACCCACTTTTTAACCCGGGAGTATATTCCTTGGGATAATTTTCGACATTGACGCGGGCGGAGCCGCGGGCGGCCGCTAGTACTTTTATAAAAATACATATAAACCAACCAAAGCAAAAATACCAATACACTGAAAGAAAGTCAGCTGTGCAGTATATTTTGGCACGAAAAACTGCAAAATATATTGAGAGCTAATTCCTTTTGCTTGTCGGCAAATCCCTGGAGGAAAAGTTGAATGGTTATTGACAAGTTGACAACTACTATTATAATCTTGGCCACTCTAGTCAATATGGGTAGTACTCATTATAATCATCATCATAATCATCATTATAATCTCTGCATCTTAATAGAAAATGGAGATTATGTTTGTACTAGAGATAATTGCACTAAATTCCCTTTGTAGAAAAAGCTTAAAATTTCAAAACGCTGTAATACTGCCAAAATTTAAATAAATCAACACACATAGACTCGGTATACAACGTAACACTAGGAAACAAATTGCCTTCTCCAATCTTCGTACACATTGAGCCCGGACTCAAGCAAGTCAGGTTACACATGTTTAGTGATAAATGGTGTAACAATAGGGCTTCATTAGCGTCCCGAGACACATTAATTAATTCCACGACAGACTACACCAGATATGTTCGCTACGGAACCCTCCATCTTTTGCTGTCATACATATTCGAAACACTCGCGGAAAATAAATTGATTTGTTCGAAATTGGAGACTTTTTTTTTGGCAATACGTCGCCGGTACAGTCGGCCTGTGAAATCTATTTAAATCGTTGTCAACGAATATAATAAGGCTAATATTATATTTTTAAAAACAGGATTTGATACGTTCTTAATTCAAAATAACGTGTCAAACCCTACTTAAATGTCAAGACTATGACAGGTTTTAAGGCCAAACAAGAGTTATACAACATTTTTCATTCAGAAATCGGGGTAAAGATAAGTAAAATAGTGTGTTTATTGATGGATTTAGTAACGGTAATCTGCTGAAGTGCTGATTCGATTACGGTTATTATTTCAATAATAAAAAGCTACACTATGGCTGAGTACTTCAAGACTTTTTTTTATAAAAATGTGTTTCTGTGAGATAGGCCATCGGAGCTAATCTGCGGAATAATTATAAGTACATGGCATGTTAAATTTTTAAAAACTCTTTAACAACCTGTTTTATTATTTTTGTATTCCTCTCAGCAAAACCTTTTCATTAAGGACCCATACATGGGGGAGCATAAAAAATATTGATCCGCCATGTTTGGGGGGCCGCCATATTGGCTTTAGAATGATATCACTTAGGTTACCGTGTATTGTCATCCAAACCAAACGTATATTCAATATTTCAGCTTAATCGGTTAGCTGTTTTAAAATTCACTTGCAAGATGCATATGTCTATAGGAGAAGACGCCCCGGGCGTCGGGAGTCGCAGGGCGATCCCCGGCCACCTTAGACGCGGGCCTGCGGACGGCGAGCGTTGGGTGGCTCGTTGTCCGATCACCAACAGGCCCAGGTCGATGGCGCGTTGTGTTTCACGCGCGCCTCAAAGAGATGTCAGCATAGAAGACGGGGCCCGCTAGGGCCAGAGCCTGCCAGGGTTGCGGAATTTGTTCGAAAGAGTCACCGCGGCCCTGGAACGCAAAGGGCTTTAGAAGGAACACAGATGGGTTTTAGTCAGTAAGAGTCTGACACGCCCTTCTGCTCCACCCAGAGTGGAGGAAGTCATTTGATGATTTCCCATACTTAAAAAAAAAAAAAAAAAGATGCATATGTCGACGGAAAATTGCAGACTCCGTAAGATTGTTATAAATCTTGATTACATTATAATTTCTCGAGATAATATGGAAAAAATCGTTTGGTATACTACAAATCCCACCCAAATTAAATAGTTTCCGATATAGTCGTGTCTTATTTGGAAAAAATTGTTCACAATTTCACGCGATGTTTTACAATATAACGGCGTTTGCCATTTTCCGGTGACACATACATACTTACTAACAAGGCCAGTTAAATAAAAATTTGTAACAATAAAATATCTTATTTAATATTTCTGGCTAATTAGCGGATTTTTTTCTCATTAATAAGGTATATTTTTAAATTATACTTGACGGCGCTTCGACGTTTTGAGAGTGTCAAGAAAACGTCAAGAATGACAGCGGACATTTTGACAAGCGTGGGTTGACGTTTCTTCACTCTGACGCAACCCCGGGCTCTTTTGCATGATACCCAAGCAAGACGTGTTCGGTGGAGCGTCGCTATATTTCGATTGATTAGGAAGTGCTGATTGTAATTGTGTTGGTATTTTGTTAAAATAATAATCGTGCATCGTTAATCATCCTTAACACGTGGTTTTAATTCTCCTCGCCCGCATACCCACGATAGCTCGGCAGTCGCAATGAACCTAGAATTGGCTGATGATGGCCTATTGCCTTTATCAGAAGTGGGATGTGAAGGGCTTGCTTCAGAGGAGAATAGTCGCACGAGATCCTCAGCGCCGGCACCAGAACCAAGCCTGTCTCAACAGATGGAGCTGTTTTTATCACGATTGATGGCTATATCACAGCCGCAACCCTCGAGCAGCACGTCTACCCAGTTGATTGAGTTTGATCCTGACGGCAACGAAGCGGACATCGAAGGTTGGTGCAACGTGACAGAAATCATAGTCAACAACCGTAAGTTAGAAGGTGCAGAATTGCTTTTGTTACTTACACGTGCACTCAAAGGCCGAGCTGCTACCTGTCTAACACGGCTACGGGCATCGCAGCTGACATGGCCTCAAATAAAAGAAGTATTGCTTTCGAAGTCTGCTAAACCTATGCTGCCACAAGATTACTTCGATGAAATTCTACGTTTTCAAGTTGGTGTTAAAGAAACCGCGAGCGAGGCGGCCATTCGCCTTTGGAACATCATCGAACGCATCCCGCGGATGGAGATGTCCGAAGATGTTACAACGGGATTCGTGTCTTCAGTTTTATGCCAAAAGGAAGCCGTGATTCGCCGTGAGCTCCACTCTCATAACCTAACCACTAGATCTCAACTTCTGCGCGTTCTTAACGGCATTTCACTGAAACGAAGGCATGAGGGTAGCGATAACCATGATGCGGAAGTGAAAAGGACCCGATTCAACGAATCACGCTTCATGGGAACATGTCACCGCTGCGGTACTTCGGGTCACAAAGCGATAGACTGCCGCAAACGAAGAGAAGAGCCAGCTACTTCAGAGAAGCCGCACGACAAAACATCCAGAGCCGCTGATAAACCAAGACCAATCACCTGCTTCGTGTGTGGACGACCAGGACACTTGGCGTCGGCGTGTCCAGATCGAGCGGGAGGCGGCGGAGCAGCGGGAGTCAAAGAAGTCCATGTGTGTGAACGCAAGGCATCGAGGAGCACCTTGACTACATCATCCGGTGAGCCAGTTTCCTTCCTTTTTGATAGTGGATCGGCTTGTTCATTAGTAACGAACAACTACGCCGAGAAGTTCCCAGGTACTGCGCAGAATGATTTAGTTTATCTGACGGGCATAGGTAGGGGAGATGTAGAATGTTTTTCGCAGGTAATTAGCCCCATCAACGTCCAAGGCCTTTCGCTCTCAGCATTGTTTCACATAGTACCTGATGGCACCATTGCTGAACCAGTTATAATAGGTAGGGATATATTAGAGTATAACGTACACGTGCATATGGATAAAGATCAAGTTACTTTTTCTCAGCGTAAAGAAGTTAATTTTTCGGAAAAATCTAGTAACATTGATTTAATGAATATTGATACAGATTTACGGGGTGATGACAAATTAGCATTGACTAGAATTTTAGAAAAATATAGTGAGTTCTTCACAGACGGTATACCAACGCGACGGGTCACGACAGGCGTTCTTCGTATAGACCTTATTGACCCAAATAAGATCGTGCAAAGGCATCCCTATAGGTTAGCACCCGCGGAAAAAGAAATAGTGAATGAGAAAATAGAGTCCCTATTAAAAGCGGGCGTTATTCGGGAAAGCAGTTCTCCTTTTGCTAGCCCTATTTTATTGGTCAAAAAGAAAGACAACACTGATAGGATGTGCGTAGACTATAGGGAACTCAACGCTAACACGCGTCCCGAGCATTACCCGTTGCCCCGTATTGACGAACAAATCGACCGTCTTCATGGCGCGCACTATTTCACGGCATTAGATATGACATCTGGTTATCACCAATTAGTCGTTGACCCCGATAGCATAGCAAAAACGGCATTTGTGACGCCGGATGGTCAATTCGAATATTTGTCGATGCCGTTTGGGTTACGGAATGCCGCTTCCGTATATCAGCGGTGCATAAACACAGCTCTAGGTCCCCTAAAAGACAAGGTAGCGATGGCCTACGTGGATGACGTCATGTGCTATTCAAATGACGTCACAGCAGGGCTAGAACGTCTAGACCTAACTTTGAAAGCTCTCACTGACGCGGGTTTTTCGTTGAACTTTAATAAAAAGTGCAAATTTATGAAAAAGGAAATAGATTACCTCGGATATATCATAAAAGCAGGAGTAATTACACCGAACCCTAGAAAGATACAGGCTTTAGTTGACGCTCCGACTCCAAAAACAGCTACACACGTCAGGCAATTTTTAGGCCTAGCTTCTTACTTCAGACGGTTCATACCAAATTTCACCCGTATAGTAGGACCTCTTTACCCATTGACAAAATTGAAAGGGCCCATCAAATGGACTGAGGCTCACAATGATGTCCATAAAAAGATAGTTGATATTCTGACGTCAGAACCGGTGTTGACAATATTTGATCAAGATTCGCCCATTGAACTTCACACTGACGCTAGTTCAGAAGGCTATGGGGCTATATTGATCCAGAGGAAAGATAATGTTCCTCACGTGGTATCTTACTTCAGCCGTCGAACGTCCGACACGGAATCGCGATATCATTCATACGAGTTAGAAACCCTGGCGGTCGTTCGTGCAGTTGAAAATTTCCGGCATTACTTATATGGTCAGCACTTTACTGTCTTCACCGACTGTAATTCTTTGAAAGCATCCAAATCAAAAACCGACTTAACTCCACGCGTACACAGATGGTGGGCTTTCTTGCAAGCGTACGATTTTGACATTGTTCACAAGCAGGGCGTTAGCATGAGCCACGCTGACTATCTATCTAGAAATCCCGTTTTGGAGCCCACACCTAGTTCTCAGGGAGATGAGTTAACTGTTGCTACAAATAGGAATAAGAAAGTTCACTTTATAGAGTTACATCAGGGTTGGCTAGCTGTAGAGCAAAAACGTGATAGCGAAATTTGTGACCTTATCAGCAAACATAAAAACAACGAATTGCCAGAAGCGATTGCACACACATATGACGTGCAGAAGGGCATACTGTATAGGAAAATTGAACGCAATAGAACCAGCTCTTGGTTACCAGTTGTACCAAGATCCCTGACTTGGACACTTATTAATCACGTTCACACAGAGATTATGCATCTTGGCGCCGATAAGACGCTTGACAAAATATATGAACAGTACTGGTTCCCACAAATGTGCAAGCAGGTGCGTAAGTTTGTAGATTCATGCATAGTATGCAAGGCTTCAAAGGGATGTTCGGGAGCGCAGCAGGTTCGATTACATCCAATACCTAAAGTGTCTACGCCTTGGCACACGATACACATAGACATCACGGGCAAACTAAGCGGTAAAAGTGATAGGAAAGAATATGCGTCCGTTATTATCGATTCGTTCACCAAATATGTTATTTTAGATTACACATCTTCTCTCGATGCTGCTAGCGCAATTCAATCTCTTAAAAGGGCAGTTTACCTATTTGGCGCACCGAAGCGCATAATATCAGACCAAGGTAGGTGTTATATTAGTGCGGATTTCAAACGGTTTTGCATTGAGCATAGTATAGAGCTTCACCTTATCGCTACTGGCTCCAGCAGAGCCAACGGTCAAGTTGAGCGCATAATGCGCACTCTAAAATGCCTGCTCACAATAGTAGAGAACGACCCAAATAAAACGTGGCGCGACGAACTTCCCGAAGTTCAGCTTGCCTTGAATAGCACCAGATCCAGAGTAACAGGCTACTCCCCTACGGAATTGATGTTTGGCATACGAGCTAATTCATTAGGAATGTCAACTTTATCCTTGAATGCTGAACCAGAGCCCCGTCTAGACTTAGACACCATTAGGCACAATGCTTCCGAGAACATCAAAAAGGCTGCTTCGTCAGAAGTAGAACGCTTTAACCGGGGTAGAGCAATAGTGAGACCATTTAGCGTAGGCGACTTTGTCTTTATCAAGGGTAGTGAGCGTAACCAAACCAAACTACAGCGAAAGTTCAAAGGTCCTTTTACGATTGTCAAGGTACTAGATCATGATAGATACGAGCTAAGAGACATTGATGGGTCTAACCGAACCTATAAGTACGCCCATGAAAACTTGCGCGTAGTACCCAGGGGCTACGGTGGATTGACTGAAGTAGCTACTTCGTTAGTCAACAAGGCTGAGGAGGCCGAGATGGCGGAAATCCATATTCATGAGAATGGAATGGCAACATCTGATGATGATAGTGACACAGTATCGGTATCTAGTTCACACACTTTGACCGCAAACTCTGACACCCTCTCTGCCTCCGAACATGATGAGTAGTAAATGGTGAGTTTGTAACAATTGTGCAAATCCTGTCCTTTTATCGAGAATCGATCTAGACCGTAAGGCACTGGATAGGCAGTTGGGAGCGGCGTGGTTGATCAATAGGGCTGGCCTAAACCGGGTCGATGCCTCTGATCAAACCATGTCTTCCTAAGTGGTATGTAGTGTAGTTGATCGACTGGGCTGGCCTAAACCGGGTCGACGCCCACGATCAGACTACGACTTCTCTGGTGTGAGCTGGGTGGCAGAATATTGAGCCGGGACTGGCCTATGCGGGTCGACGTTCCGGACCAATTGATTGCAGCAGCTGCGTGTGGTTTTCGTCACTGGTGGAAGGGGCGCTGACGGGTTGTCCGGTCCACCGCACCATGCGAGTTAGTGGGTGGTCGAAGGGGCGCCTGAGGTCAGTTGTCCGCCCAGTGTGTTTAATTTAGATGTGAGGGGTGAAGATCGAGATCTTTTCAAACAGGCAGCATATGTAAATGGGTAGCGAGTCAGGGATGGGCGAGCATGCCCAAACGTGTACTACAGATTTGCATTTGGTCTTTGCAGATAACTCGAGGCTTGAGAAATCGCACGAGGACGTGCGAATGTCAGTCCGGCCGTGACGGCGCTTCGACGTTTTGAGAGTGTCAAGAAAACGTCAAGAATGACAGCGGACATTTTGACAAGCGTGGGTTGACGTTTCTTCACTCTGACGCAACCCCGGGCTCTTTTGCATGATACCCAAGCAAGACGTGTTCGGTGGAGCGTCGCTATATTTCGATTGATTAGGAAGTGCTGATTGTAATTGTGTTGGTATTTTGTTAAAATAATAATCGTGCATCGTTAATCATCCTTAACACGTGGTTTTAATTCTCCTCGCCCGCATACCCACGATAGCTCGGCAGTCGCAATGAACCTAGAATTGGCTGATGATGGCCTATTGCCTTTATACTAATATTTAACAAAACTGCGCCTAAAGGAGACCCTAGAATACCTTCTCTTTGTTAATTCCCTTTGTTTCAAGTAACAACATTTGTTTTCAATTTATTACTCCTACAAACAGTTGTAAAAACATTAATTTCGAGTTTTCTACTATAACCAAGTCCGGGGACTGAGTAAACATGAATATTACAATTTTAATTCACTCCTGAATTCGCGGAGCAAACTTTAATTAAGAAATAATTTTAGAGACAAAACTGGACGCCATCTGCACGCGACTTTACTGATCCAATGTTTTAATATAAACTTAGAAATTTAATTAAATACTTCGTTTGTAATATAATTGTTTCTATATAACTTGTGAGCGCGATTGTACTTAGACGTATACTAAGCTTTGGATTATGTGACAATATTTAAAAAAAGTCAAGTCAAAAGCATTTATTTCAAATAAACCATTAACAGGTACTTTTAAATTGTGAAAGTCAGTCGGTCAAAAAAATAAATCTATTTGCACGTTCCAAAGCGTATATCTCTATGGAGAAGAACGTGCAAGAAACTCCACAGCATGGGCGTGCAGTAGGCTACAGAAAAGGTAGGCCAGACCATACATAATGCCCAAAAAAAAAAAAGTCACGATACTGACGATTCGAATTTTCGTCCACTTTGAAAGTGGATGAAAATTTTTTTTTTTTTTTTGGGCATTATCTATAGGCTGGCCTACCCTTACTGTAGCCTACTGCACGCGCATGCTCCACAGACACCTTTTTAATCATTTTAATATTTACAAAATCCTGGTTACATTAACCTTGTTGCTTCTATGTGTGAAAAAAAAGAAAAAACAATTTTCAGTATCAAATATTAAAATGAGCCAGTGGCAACTAAGGGATGACTAGTCTCCACTGTCGGCGCCCGTTCACGAACACGACTCGTGCATCAGCACCATTCAGCTCAACCATTTTGAAGGGAACTGAATGATCCGATACAGTAAACTACTTCAATGGTCTGTCAGGACCAGTAAGGACAACGTCTGAGTGTGGGTTCGATTCCTTGAGGCCCGGAGTCTGTATTTGTATCCTGTGAATGCCTCTAGGCTAGCTCTCTTTCAACTGACGTATCAAACTTGTAGTGTAGAATACTGCAAACGATGCTTTTTCATATCTTACAAATCTTGAAAGTACCAAATCCTATCCTACTATATACATATACTGTTAATATTAAACTTGCCAAAGTTCGTGAGGATACTGAACGAATTTTGATGAAAATTTACAGTAATATCTGTACTTCTATACTGATATAATAAAGCTATGATATGATATAAAAAGAGTTTGTTTGTTCTACGCGCTAATCTCTGGCACTATCAGTCGGATCTGGAAATTTATTTTTGAATATGATAGCCACATTCATGAGGAAGGCTATATATAGGCTTTACGGGAACGGAAAATTCTTACCGGAACGGGAAAAAACGAGATATGCGCGTACGAAGTCGCGGGCAAAAGCTAGAAGCTTAAGCTAACATCAGAATAACACAAAGGCATAAAGCATAATACAATTTTTAATACAATTTTTCTTAATACAAATTTCGACTGGCCTGTTGGTCGAGTGGTTAGTGACCCTCACTGCTAAACCGGAGGTCGTGGGTTCGATTCCCACCCAGGACAAATCTTTGTGTGATGAGCATGATCATTTGTTCTGTATCTGGGTGTAATTTGTCTATAATATGTATGTATTTAGAAATATATAAGTATGTTTATCAGTTGTCTGGTTGCCATAGCACAGGCTCTGCCTAGTTTGGGATCGGATGACCGTGTGTGAGTTGTCCCAAGATGTTATATAATACAATTATTGGCAGAACTAGCAGACGGACTCTTACTGACAAAACAGCACTTTGTGGACCAAAGAGACCACAGAATTAAGTACTGTGACGTCACCACATAGTGAGTGACCTGTCAGGTTTACTGGTTAACCAGTAGGTACCCATGCAGTATGCTAAACCACAAAAACCAATGTCCTACCACTAGTTTGTGGTTGTGCCCGAAGTAAATGTGACTGACCTAACCATAAAGCTACAACTGTGTTTACAAATAAACGTCATGGTGTCAAATTAACATCGAATCAAAGTCAAACTCAAAAGTCAAAGCATTTATTTCAAATAAACTATTAACAGGTACTTTTGAATTGTCAAAGTCAGTCCGCCAAAAACATGAAGCTATTTTTGACACAATTTTTGGGGTTTCTTGTTCGTTCTTCTGCACAAGAATCTACCTTTCCGAATGGACAGTAGAGTCACTTGATTAATGTAATATTATTATTTTACTGAACTGTAAATGATGACGTTCAAAAGTGCCGTGTCATGGCCTAATTGAAATAAATGTTTTAACTTTGACTTTGAATTAAAGGGCAAAAATAAAGTAATCCAAACTAAACAAGCCACCAGACATAAAAGCATCGAGCCATAAGCTGTGAACCGAACTCACACGAAAGAATTTCTACTAACAGTATCAAATAAAATAATTTATCCATCACAAAACCCGCAATGAATTGAAACAAGACAGTCCTCTGATATTCCTACGTTTTACGCTTAAAACTCGGCACACAATACAGGTATAAATCAACAGAGGACCTTTTAACTCATTCAAATAAACTCAATTGAGAATTACTTGACTGACTAACAGCCAGTAAGTTACAATTTTACCAACTTACCTCAACACTACACCATTGGAATATAGCTTTTGTGGTATAAGAAATAAGAGTGGGGATGAGTGAAGAGGTGATTTGGTGGGATTTATCCACGGATTAAGTCGGAATGGCTGAAGGAAGTCGGCCAAACGGAAAGTATTAGATTATACACGAATCAATAAGAGCGCAGTTTGCTCACTGGTTTCTCAGTTAGGTAAGTTTCAAGCTCGAATTAACAGCACCCTGTGATTAGGTGCCATTTCCAGCTGTAGGGGCTTTTGTCAGCGTTTTTAAGTGGGTGTATAGAGACATTTGTGTGCGTGTATGGGATGTGGGTCGCCCCTTTTAGGCACATTTATGAGGTAAATACGTTTCGCAGAATCTGCCAATGTGAACAAAGGTTCAAAGATGAAGGTGATTGAAGGACACAGGTTACCTATTTATTTTTTGCGCCTTTGGTAAATTGAAAAAAAAGACCTCATCTAGTTTAAAAGCGATATATTTAACCTATTTACAAAATATATATTTTTTTGATGTTTCGGAAGGTGGCCGTGAAGACTCACGATCAGCTCTACCGTCTGCTTGCAAACCACTCGAGGGCAAGAAAATAAACAAATCTTGTGATTTGTATATTCGTGCAGCCTGTGGTACACACAGTGGTCGCTCAGTGCCCAACTTGTCCAATATATAAGAGCTCTAACACACCACGTTTTTTTCAGGCACCGTCGACACGCGTTTCTCTATCGCGCGTTGTCGGCGCTGCTAAACTAAACAAGATCAAAAACAAAAACGTTTATAAACGATTGCAGCGCGTTACAGTTGCGTGAGACGCGCATCGACGGCGCCTGAATAAAACTTGTTGTGTAAGAGCTCTAACAATGGATTTAGGATGTTGTTAGGGCTGCCCCGCTTTTTAGTGCCTCCGGTATGTTTGCGAAGACCAGGGTAAATGGCTTCCATGCCATTGTGCGCAAGCGGCTCACATTTTTTCATTCGTTATTAAGCAGAGTCCGGGGTACCACTACTAGAATCCTACAGGTCATTGCGGATAAGCAGGACTCAAATATCCTGAAAACATTTATTCGTGCTCTCTTATAACAATATAAAAGATTTTATTATTATTAACAACTAGCTAAGATCCATACCTTGTTTTAAAAAAAATTGTTTTCATAAAATGATCATATAATACACGACCTTCTCGAAATATCAAGCAAAATTTTATCAAAATCGATTCGATGACTCATCCCACACTTCTGTAAGAACATTTTATTTATCACTACGACGTATGTTATAAACAATGATAGCTCCTTGATATGACCCGCCTTAAAATTAAGGCGGGTCATATCAAAACATAGATTAGTTCGTGCCAGTACTTATTCATTAATGATTCCATTAATATTATTCTGTCGACTCGAAATGAAATGCAGATTTTTGAGACACTGCATGACGTCAATCAAATTATTATTAACATACCTATACTAGTGGCCTGCCCCGGCTTCGCCCGGATGTTTATTTTTTTTTCAAATGTTCTTCCCTAAAAACCTTCTACAATAACAAATACAACAAAAGAAGAATTAGCGAAATTGGTCCAGTCGTTCACGCGTGATGCCGTGACCAAGGGAAATAGGGATTCATTTTTATATAAATAGAAGATTTGACGATTTGAACTCATTGCTGAACGGAGCCTATACAAAAACGTCCATTGTATTTTTCAGTCAGTATTTGTAACTATAGTAGGCGCCAGATAAATGTGGAATAAAGTACATTGACCTTTCCCTAATAACTGCTCATAGGTACCTGAACAATTAAATATGAATCGTTTTTCATTATTAGACAATGTTAAGGATCACGAGAGATGATGATTCGGGACAGTTTTGTGTCATTAATTCCGTTTTTCAAATTAACAATGTCAATAAATGTAGGTTGGTCAATGACCGATATTCCACGATTATCTGGCGCCTACTATAGCAATATTCTAAAATATGTAGGTACTAAAACATTGAGTTATCTGGATTTACTTCTGGCTTCAGCCTTTCATAGCTGGATTTACTTCTGGATTACACATAAAACCCTTATCTAGCCCGATTCATAAATCTTATAATAAGTTGTCAGGACACTTAGCTACGCTACAAAATAAATATTTCAGAAGTACCCTTATTTAAGGTGAGATATTTTTAAGCGTTGTTTTAAAACGTCTGTACTTAGTTATAAATGTCGGATTCTATATGGTGACGGACGTAAAAGAATAGCACCATTCCATCACTTCCCATGGGTGTCGTAAGAGACGACTAAGGAAATCACCAGATAATGGGCAGCATCATTCTCTGTGGTTCTGTGCATTGCAACGGCTACACTGCGAGCGCCAACCCGCCAAGTGCCAAGCGTGACGATTATGGCAAACCCTCTCCCTTAGGGGAGGCCTATGTCCAGCAGTGGACATCTTTCGGCTGATATGATGATGATGATGACCTAGTAATAATGGGGTAAAGTCATCTCCCTCATCTTTGAGGAGTAGCCTTTTAACGGAAGGCCTAGCGTTTGGAAGCCTCATCAAGCAAGACCAATGCCCTGAAGGAGACCGTTGGACGCTACCGGATGCGAGAACTCTTATGGCTAGTTTACACAGTGCGAGCTGTTGACTAGACAGTAGACAACTACTCGGATTGCCTACTCTTACGCCAGTAACTCGGCTCGCCTTAGCTGTATTCACGATGATAGTAGCTGTGAGGCGCAGCACACAAAAAATACAAGTTCCGCTAGCAACTGCCTGTCATGGCTCGCCAGTGTCATGGCGAGCTACTGTCAGGCAAGCAGGCGAGTGAAAACAAAAAATGTTGAAGTAACTCGTAAGACACGTCCAAACGATGCAAGCTACTGCACTGCAGCTACTCGGCAGGCTGACTCTCACGCTAGCTCGCACTGTGTAAAAAGGCCACACCTATGCAGTGGGCTGCCCCTTACTGCCTTGTCATTAGCGTCCGGCACTCATACTGTGGCTCTAGCCAAAGTGACATTATATCATCAATACGAGTATATTATATCATCAATTGTTCAAAGGTCCAAGTACGGTATACTTACAACATGTAAGATTGACCACATATACATACATAGTTTCGCTAACACATCAATTCGACCTTTTTCTATAAAGTTTGTCGCTGACGGAATATTTCTAAGTCTAAATTGTCAAACACCTGTAGACAAACCACCCAGATTTTTTAATCACGCACAGCATGCCGATCACTACCAGGCCCGGGTCGATGGCGCGTTGTGTTTCACGCGCGCCTCAAAGAGATGTCAGCATAGAAGACGGAGCCCGCTAGGGCCAGAGCCTACCAGGGTTGCGGAATTTGTTCGCAAGAGTCACCGCGGCCCTGGAACGCAAAGGGCTTTAGAAGGAACACGGATGGGTTTTAGTCAGTAAGAGTCTGACACGCCCTTCCGCTCCACCCAGAGCGGAAGCAGTCATTTGATAATTTCCCATACAAAAAAAAATGCCGGTTCCAAAACAAAACAATGTCAATAATTTATTTTTTACCCATTATGGAACAGACACAGGGCGAATACGTGAAAATATAAAAACTTATTCAAGACAAATAGAAGAGCACCGAACTAAATTCGGAACGTTACCCCTGAACGATTGGGAAAACAAATTTAATAAACGCATTTTACTCCGACTTCCACCGAAATGCAACAAAGAAAGTCTGACTTTGTTAAATCCTGTTTTGAAACGGCGTCATATAAGTTATAAGCGGATAGCGATTCATCATCTTTCTAACTTTTCCCAACTACATATGTCGGATTCTTGTCTATTGGGATACAGCTGAATACCAGTATTTTACGTAAAGAAACTTTTTATGGACAAGTCCGCCACACTTCGTCAACCACTGCAACTTCTGAAAGCTATAGTCAAGACTGGCGACCACCATAAAAAC
This sequence comes from Mamestra brassicae, assembly GCA_905163435.1. NCBI lineage: Eukaryota > Metazoa > Arthropoda > Insecta > Lepidoptera > Noctuidae > Mamestra > Mamestra brassicae. The sequence goes on along the minus strand of LR990997.1, from coordinate 16,660,558 downwards.
GCCGAGTCAATGAAACCCGCCGAGTCCTGGAGAAGCGATTCAATTGTCTTGGATCCCGCAACGAAATTAATAATAAAAAAACCCGGCCAAGTGCGAGTCGGACTCTCACACGAAGGGCTCCATGCCAAAAACCGAAAAAAAACACGTTTCTTGTACGTTTAATCCATAAAAACAAAAAATACAAATAAAAAATAAAGGGGGATTCCTTAATTATTATCATTTGTTTTAATAGCGGCAATAGAAATACACACTGAAAATTTCAACAGGCCACCTGTTACGGGTCTTGAGATACAGCCCGTTGACAGACAGACGTACGGTTGGACGGACAGGCGGACGGAAGGACGGACAACGGAGGCTTAGTAATAGGCATAGGAAATGGCACCGCGTATTCCCTTTTTTTTAAGGATGATAAATCATCAAGTGACTTCTTCGGCTCTAGGTGGGGCGAAAGGGCGTATCAGACTCCTACTGACTAAAACCCATCCGTGTTCCTTCTAAAGCCTTTGCGTTCCAGGGCCGCGGTGACTCTTTCGAACAAATTCCGCAACCCTGGCAGGCTCTGGCCCTAGCGGGCCACGTACCGTGTATTCCCTGGACGCAAACTTTTAAATAAGGAAATAGCGTAAGGTTATAATATAGTAAGATTAATAGGAGTCATATTTTGATGATTTCCCACAGGAAAAATATAAATACTTGACACACCCACGCAACGAGATAAGGTAGCTTATATCACGCCTCTCCTGGCATGTTTCCGGGATAAAGATTATAAAACTTACTAAGTAGACAAATTCTAGGAAGAAATTTAGTATCATAACAACGCTCTTGTTGTCCCCAATATATTTTCTTACAAGGGAGTGGGAGGGAGTCTTTTATTTATTTGTTAGGCTCACCAACAATTGTTAACACCAAAAATACTACAAAATTCTTAGCTTAAAACAACGGTGTAGTGTCACAATTTTTTACAGGTAAGCACCACATGTGCCAAAATTCTAATGGGCTTAACTTAATTGTACAAATAATTTATTCTAAGTGATACAATAAATAGGTACATAAAAACCAAAACAAAACACAACAGGCCATTCACATCACATTGTGCGTCAATTTGCGGAACTTGGTAAGTGAGTCTGCATACACGTCCACAAGATCGCTGCAACTATTTTATAGCTTACGTAGCCCAGGAATGTTGATAGTCTTGATAGTTATTACGTAAGATCACAAATATACATACTATTTCCATGGCAACGTACCCGCACTGCGCCTCCCGGTAACTCCCCGCTTCTGAACTATACAGTCACTTGATCTAAATTTACTAATCTCTTTAAAATTAGAGTGAACAGGCTTCTTCTGGGTAAGCTCGCTCCATCGTCGACTTTGTCTCTGTCATCTATGACCTAGACTAGAGTCAAGAACAAACTCACCTCTAATAAAAAAATAAAAAAAAACGTATGGTCGCACACTGATGGGGGCACGATAACGAAATAAATATATAGAAAAGTTCGTACAATATAATAATTTCCAGGTATAATTTCCAAGTATAATTTTTAACGTTATGAAAAAATTTAAGAGTTTACTGATTTTAAAGAAGATGTACTTAATTATTTTCTATTTAAAATGTAATTAGTGGAAATGAGAATATAATTAAATGTAATTAAAGTTTGTCTCTAAATTATTTTTTCATTTAAGGAATTGGTTATAAGTGTTATTGAATAGATAGATATTTAATTAATGGAAAAAAATATTAAATATAATGTAATAAGAAATGAAAATTATTAATAATTATGTATTTATCAATTATCAATAAACTTTATATGGTGTTTTTTTGACCGGGACTACCGGTTGACTTTTTTTTTAAATCCTCATGGAAATCCTCCCCTCTGGGGCGGGTGGAGGGGTCTGTCAGACTCTTACTGACTAAAACCACCCCGGTGTTCCATCTCCCACCTACGCCGGGGATCGCGGGAACGTATGCGACTTCCGCAATCAACTACCGGTTGACCTTAAATTAACCCCGCGCTGTCCGCCCGTTTTCTCGAAAAGAATTCAACGTATAAAAAAAAATGTAGGAAATTTAATCCTTTACAATTTCTATATTTATAAAAATGAATCGCTCAAATGTATGTACGCGCATAACTTGAGAATGACTTGAACGACTTTTTTTTTTCATACAAATATGTCGTCATTTTTCACAGATATGATGTCACAAACTGCAACAGACTGCTTGGAATATTTCCTCAGAGTAGTAGTCACTATCCTTGACTACTTTGAGTTTTTTTGACGTTTTATGCAATTGGAAAGTTTATTTTTAATTTCGGTGACAGGAATTAGAATAGTTTCAAAATATTCTTATGAACCAGTATTGCCAATGTTTTCATTTATTCTCGTATCGATGTTTCCACATCGTTTATCTCATTTAAAACCGCTAGCAGCTTATAACTGAAACGAAAAGAGTCCCCGAAGTTAGCACAAAGATTTAAAGTATTCATTATACGGGCTGCCGAGAGCTGATAGTTGTTCCTCGACCAACTCGCCTCCGGTGACTACACACTGCTACTTTGTATAATCTTACTGAAATAAGAGAAGAATATATTAATTTAATTTTCAACGAGATGTAGTACTCAGTACTCATAGTCATGTCCTAAACATTTATTATATTATAGAGGTATGCGAAAGAAAGATTAAAGTCCCGCATACCTCCACTGAAAATGGGAGGATCCTCCTACCAGACGGTTATTGAGTCTGGTGTGCAACTGCCCGATAGTTGATATTCGGACTGTTGTATATGTTCAAATCGCACGGAGAGATTTGCTTGCGCGGTGCAGGATTTTGTTGTTAGTTCGTCGTAGATGGCGCTGCGGTTCTTTTGTTGCCGTACAAAAATGTTTACAAATAAAAATCCTTAAAAAGGCCTTGCAAGAAGGTTATTGAACATTTAAGCACGACAATTTTTTTGTATTGCAATAACTACTCGTAAAAAAATGGTATTCAGCTAAATCCAGTCTGGTCGGGACGGGTCTGGAAAAGGCTAGGCTAATACGATAAAGGTTGAAGGACAGCCTTGAATATCTTTCGCAAAGTAAAATGTCCCAGTCAAACACGATGGAATAGGTAGGATGTTTGTTTCATTCATGTTGCTTCAAAGATTATAGGTACGTAGGCAAAGTAGCTGTCATTTGTAATTTCTTATGCAATCCACAGCTTATCAACTCAAAGTACCCAACTGTAAAATTATCTAATTGATTAATGAATGTTATGCGTACATCGTCCTTTCGGCTTTGTAGTTGACCTTTCATATCTAAGTAGGTAATTATATTGATTATTATAATTCATGGATTAGGCAGTGAGTGTAGTTCTAGTACCAATCTTCTTTCTTTCTGCTAAGATCAGCAACTTTCAGGGCAACTTGCAAAAGCAATTTAAAAAAAAAAAAACAAATAAAAAAATCGCGTTTTAATAAGAAACTAGTCAAAGTCGAGGTATTGCGTAACACGTTGTATAAAGGATGGTCATCCACCACCATGGACCAACCTCGAAAAGCACTGCTTAATCTCTAAAATCGGACCGTGTGGCTGATATTTAGCCACAAGCTCCTCTACCTAATGTTATTATGAAAATTCTGGTAGGATTAGTAAGTGCGCCTCTTCGAGTACACAAGCCCTTGAATATTATGATTCGCTGGATTATAGAGATTAAACTTTACTGCGTAGTATCTGCTGAAGTCCACATTAGCAGCTGATATGTAAAATATTTGAAAGATAAAAGATCAATCATCAAAACAAGTGATTAGTCACATAATGCGCGTGATTAGACAGAGAACGCAATAAAGGTGGAAATGTTTTGTAAAAACCAATGAGACTATCATAAGCAGCATAAAAGAAAATTTATTTTTATCCAACCAGATGGTAAGCTATTCAATACCTGAAGAGGCCTTCGCCCCAACCGCCGCTACAGAAGACGACGCACTGCGCATCGGGAGTCGCAGGGCGATCCCCGGCCACCGTAGGCGCGGACCTGCGAACAGCGAGCGTTGGGTGGCTCGCTGTCCGATCACTACCAGGCCCGGGTCGATGGCGCGTTGTGTTTCACGCGCACCTCAAAGACCTGTCAGCATAGAAGACGGGGCCCGCTAGGGCCAGCGCCTGCCAGGGTTGGTGGAATGCGAAGGGCTTTAGAAGAAACACGGATGGGTAAGAGTCTGACACGCTCTTCCGCTCCACACAAAGCGGAAGAAGTCATTTGATGATTTCCCATTCTTAAAAAAAAGCTATTCAATACCTGGAGTTTTGTGATTCAAACTTAGAGAATTTCTTTCTATCAAACCATAATACCACAGGCACACATGAATTTTCAAGGAGTCAGAAATATGAAAGTCTCATCTCAGGAACACTGGAAAAGAATGTTCAAGAAAAATCATAAAAAAAATCAGAAATCATTATTGTTCATTTGTCAGAACATGGTCCAGAAACAGACTAGAGCGTGTATCTATACCGCCGCATACGAACTACAAAAATACCTGACGTCACACCACATCGCTCCACCGGGCAGTTGCCCACCAGACATAACACCCGTCTGGTCGGAGTTTTTTTTTTTTTTGAAATTTCTTTTTGTTTTTTTATGATTTTGCATTAAAAAAAAACCACCCAAAATTTTTACTTTTCTACCACCAACCCCTTTTTTTAACAGCGATATTAGTATTTTAATTATTTTCTACTCTCAGTGGTCGATAAAATTGATCATAATTACCACTCGATCAGTTATTCTTGACTATTTGTTTCGTAAAACACACTAATCCCAGGACCTACTGGTTCGAATTGATAAAATCTTTTAGTGTTGGAATGCCTATTTCTTGAGAAAAGCTATAGGCTATATAACATCACGCTACGACCAATAGGAGCCGAGCATTCATGATAAATGTGACGCAGACGAATTTGCGTGGGTCAGCTAGTCTTCTTATATTAGACAGCACGGTTGGCGCAGTGGTTGATCGATTGACTGCTGCGCTGCGTGTCGCAGGTTCGATTCCCGCACGGTACAATTATTTGTATGGCCTACAGATAGTTGTTCCGGGTCTGGCTGTTTTTGTATGTGACTTTGTATGTTTGTAAACGCACCCACGATACAGGAGAAATTCCTAGTGTGGGGCAACGTTTAAAAAAAAAAAAAAAATAATAAAAAAAAAAAATTGTATTTAACTAATTTGAAAAAACTTTTTATAAACTTGATAGAAGATTAACTTTATCTTGACCAAAAGAAACAAACAAATGCGGTGATTATCTAGATATTAATCTAAGATTATTCAACAATAATAAAACGATTACAAAAATCAAAGCTAATTTAATACCTGTCTGCTAGGCCGAACAACTCCTAGCCCCACTTTTACTTAGGACAATACGCTTTGACTACCAAGAGCGCAACCAAGCGCGACAACTCCGCTGAGCGCACACCTTCTGTTTTTGCCTTCTCGTAAGTTTCTTTAATTTCGTAATTTAATACTTATACAAGAGTACTAAAAGACACAGCTGGCTTCCTGGCAGGACCCTTTTACAAGAACCCACGCTCCATCTCCTAGTCTGCTTTGTGTGCCTCAAAACATGCAGTCGAAGTGACTGCCACCAACGATGTCGTGGAAGTGGCAATGTTTCGGGTCACCCAAATCGACACGAAGAAGGCAACTCAAAGACCCATCTGGATCTCTAGCAGGATACTTTTACTGGACTACTAAAAGACACAGCCGGCTCCCTGGCAAAAAAACTTTAACTAGACAACACACACATTTTTTTTAAGGATGGGAAATCATCAAATCACTTTATTCCGCTCTGGATGGAGTGGTAGGGCGTGTCAGACTCTTACTGACTAAAACCTATCCTGTGACTCTTTCGAACAAATTCCACAACGCTGGCAGGACAGGTGGCTTCCTGGCAGGATACTTTTACTAGACTACTAAAAGACGAAGCTGAGTCCCTAGGAGAATACTTTTACTCGACTCCTAGAAGACGCGGCTGGCTCCCTGGCAGGATACTTTTACTTGACTACTAGAAGACGAAGCTGAGTCCCTAGGAGAATACTTTTGCTCGACTCCTAGAAGACGCGGCTGGCTCCCTGGCAGGATACTTTTACTTGACTACTAGAAGACGAAGCTGAGTCCCTAGGAGAATACTTTTACTCGACTTCTAGAAGACGCGGCTGGCTGCCTGGCAGGATACTTTTACTTGACTACTAGAAGACGAAGCTGAGTCCCTAGGAGAATACTTTTACTCGACTCCTAGAAGACGCGGCTGGCTCCCTGGCAGGATACTTTTACTCGACTCCTAGAAGACGTAACTGGCTCTCTGGCAGGATACTTTTACTTGACTACTAGAAGACGCAGCTGGCTCCCTGGCAGGATACTTTAAGTCTACTTCTACTGAGACTTTAGCTACTAAGTCACGTGTCCAGGCACTGCTTTTAGTAGGTAGCAAAGTTAGTGGCGTTATAGACGTAAGCACTTATCATTTATCACACGATTATCTTGAAATAAAACATTTATGCCGCATTTGTTTTTATGTACAGATTAGATAATTATGTAATTAACATAACTTTTCTTTTATATCCGGGTATTAAATGCAGAACTACTTTGATAAAGTTCTCGTAGGTACCTAGAAAAAAGCTTTTTTGAAGTGATAACTTCTTATGGGAAGGTAAACCGCTTCGTAACGTAACGCGTTACGGCGCCAGTCTGTCGGCGGTAGGCAGGCTCTTCCTCTCTCACTGTAACCTAAGCTTTTCTCAAGTTAAACAATTTCAATATTAAATAGTTCAACTTAGATTAGTTTAAGTTATCACATATGTCGAACGTCCCGAGACGCACACGTTTTTTTTTTTTCAAATTGCTTAGTACTCGAAAATTAACTGTTACTGCTCTACTGTTGATTCGGAGTCCACTATATTTCACACACGTATTTTTTATTTGCATCTGTACAAAACCACGAGGTATTTTTACTAAAGATTACTACAAATCTGATCCAAAACATTTATTTATTTATTTATTTATTACACACACGTTTCCTTTGCCATTACAGATTACATCTAATGCGACAAAGTAACTTACAAAAAACTTTCTTAACTACATCTTACACGCTACACAGTACGTAGCCCTTGTGAACTCACCCAGTGTACAGGTGAATAAGTCTAATGCATAGTGAGATATAACCATTTTTTTTTAATCCCAGCAAAGAGGCGGAACCCATTTGAAGCCTATTGAGCGGTTACGTTACGTTACGGATTCGGATCGGATGCAGTGCGTAACCACTCCAATAGTTTTGTGAATATTTAAACTAGGCCAATGAATGTTTTTGATGTGAAATATCTTTATATTTTTAATTTTTTTTAGCCAATTGTGTCCCACTGCAGGGCAAAGGCCTCCCTTTCTTCCTTCCATTCCTCCCGGCTTTGGGCAAGTCTGGACCAATCTGGCCGATAGGCGTCAAGCTCGTCCCGCCATCTTCGCCTGGGTCTCCCGCGATGTCGTCGGGCATTTTCTGGGACCCACATTGTGGTTGCTTTAGCCCATGAACCGTTCGACATCCGGCAGACGTGGCCGGCCCAGTCCCACTTTAGTTTGGCTGGTTTTTGTGTGACGTCGGCGATTTTTGTTTTGGAACGCAGCACTGTGTTCCTAACGTGCTCCATTATTCGGACTCCCAGAATGCTGCGCTCCATTGCTCGCTGACAAACCTCTAGCTAGAACCTCTGCTGAACTGTCAAGGACCAGGTTTGAGCCCCGTATGTAAGGATAGGGAGAATGCACATGTCCATCAACTTGCGCTTATGACAAATTGGAAGGCCTCCTTTCATGAGAGCCTTCATCGACCAATAGCTCTTCCAGGCGTTGTCGGTGCGGCGAGCAACTTCTTTTTCTTGTCTCGCCTGGAATGAGACTATTTGGCCGAGGTATATGTATTCTGGTACATATGCAACCTCCAAGCCTTCTAAATACAGTTTTGTTGGGCGTTGTTAGTCATGAGTTTGGTCTTTGACATGTTCATCCAAAGTCCAATCTCGAGGCTTGCCTTATTTAAGTCACTCAGCATTTCACCTAGTTCAGCTGCCGAAGATGACAACAGGACAATATCGTCGGCGAAACGCAGGTTGGTCAACCTTTTTTCGCCGACGACAATGCCTTTATCGGACCAGGTAACCTTTTTAAAAACCTCTTCAAGGGTGGCAGTGAACAGCTTGGGGGACAGCGGGTCGCCTTGTTTGACACCTCTTTCAATAGGAAAGGGTGGTCCGGTGGTAGTAATTTTTATAGCTGCTGTACTATTACGTTATATTGTTTTTAATAAGTTGACGTAGGTGGTATCTATATTTTGGTTGCGGAGGGCATTGAATAGTGAATCGTGGTGGATGCTGTCGAACGCTTTGGCGTAGTCGACGAACGCTAGATAGAGGAGGAGTTTGAACTCGGTGTACTTCTCTATTATTTGATTGAGGGATTGTAGGTGATCGGTAGCGGAGAGGCCTCGGCGAAACTCTGCTTGCTCAGGTGGTTGTTGAGCGTCAAGTTGATTTGATATTCGGTTCTCGATCACTTTTATAAATGTCTTATATAAATGTGAAACTAAATATCTATAGCCGCGGGTAAAACCGAATGTAGGCGTGGCGACGCATGCCGTGGCGACGCGTCGCCATGCTATACAATGGTATATATCATCATCTGCCTAGCCTTTTCCCAGTTATATTGGGGTCGGCTTCCGCTTCGGAAGGCGTCAGGCGGCGAACAGGCGTCTCGTGACGGCTCACAATTTTTTTTTATTCGAGCCCTAGAAGTTTTCTTTACACATAAATACAGACGGTTAAATGCCATAGTAAATAAAGTAATAAAGAAAAAAACCGGACAAGTGCGAGTCTGACTCGCGCTACGAGGGCTCCGTACAAACTCGTATGTAGATAGTTGTTATGTGTTGTTGTTGTTGTTGTGTTGTGTTGTTGTTGCTGTTGTTGTGTTTTTGTTGTGTGTTGTGGTTGTTGTTGTGTGTTGTGTTGATCGAGTCTCAATTTCTGTGATTACTCTGACAAAAATATAAGCAGTTAGGATTGAAGGACAAACTTATCTTTCCAGTTGATAAAATTGTTTTCCCAAACATTTACGTCACGATCACTTCTTCAACAGCAAATGTAAGTTTGTGATCGCACAATGTGTTTCTTTATGCAATAAAACTACAAATTTTCAGACTTTTTCCTTTATTTGGGCTGTAATAACTTGCTTCTTGCCAAATTTCATGATTCTAAGTCAACGGGAAGTACCCTATAGGTTTTGATTCCCTTGCAAGCGTCAAAACATGCGCCAAAAACAGAGCATAAACGACCTTATCTTTAGATTGCGTTGACTTAGGAGTTTGATTTTTTCACTACTCAAAGGGGTAGCAGACCTAAGTATTTGAAATTAATTTCAGCTTGATTCCTTTTGCGCGTTTCTGAGAAAAAGGGCCTTGACAGACGGACAGACTGACAACAAACGTGATCCTACAAAGGTTCCGTTTTTGCTGACTGAGGTACGGACCCCTAAAAATGTACAAACGAGATTAAAAAGGCACAGGGAAATACTCATTGGGTATCAAAAAATCCGTTCACATTGCTGTCAGTGGAAAAAGTACCTAACAGCATTGCTACGTTGAATGGCAATACGGATTCTTTTGCCGAAAAAAGGCCAACCCGTGACTAGAGGGGTGAAGAGACGACTAACTGCTTGCTGATGTCACAAAAATCTAGAAGAGCACTCGGACCCCATGACCTTGTGTTTAAATTTCCAGCGGCTCAAACACAGGCATAACAGCCAATAAGGTTGTTATGAGGTTCACTGCACCTTGCCCCAGCACAACCCGCCGTAGTTAGAAGCCGTCTGGTCGCCCATCGACACTTGCTAAGCCATTGGGTTCTAAAGCAGCTGGCACCCTGGCGATGACAAGAGCCCGACGAATGATGCCGACCAGTGCTTCTACTGCAGGATAGGCCATGGTGTACGAGGCAGTCTGCTGTCACATAGGTTCACCACATTGACAAGTAAAAACAAAGGCTGAAAATAAATAAATAATAATGTCAATAGCCTAGCATATTATTATACCTACATTAAGCGTTATCTCTCACCTCTGCCCGCTCTATTAGTGAATAATGGCGTCGTGTCGTTAAGGCATGTAGGAAGACATTATCTAGCTGTATATTTAATGAGTCTACGCTTATTTAAAATACGAAGGAAAGTAAGTACCTACATAAACAAATTCGGTCAGAGACGCGAACTTAGTTTTCTTTATATTTTCAGATTTAAAGGGGGAAATTTGTACCGCGATAACTGTCATCTACGCGAACGAAGTTGCGGGCATCCGCTAGTGTATTGTTGCGGTCAGTGGCCTCAGTGCGAGTTTTTAACGTTCTCGATCGCGTTAGTGTAAATATCAATTTATATTGAAACTGAAAAAGCGCCGTCTGGTGACAATAACAATCAAAAATATTTTTCACAAAATTTAACATTAGCGACCGTTTACGCTAACGCGATCGAGTGCAACTCGCACTAAGAAGTAAGTAGGTACCTATGTAAATGTTGATAAACTGGTTTAAGTGATTACAGGTGACTGGGCAGATGCAATCTTGTGCCACGCCAGTGTTAGTGAACCATTTGTGCTGTTAACATTGTCAAAAATAGTGGGTTTGATTTTAATAAGTGTGTAGGTGGTCTGCAGGTAAGTAAAAAAAATTAAGCTGTGATTGTCAAGTGTACCTAATGTGATTTTATGAATGAAAATCACATTACGTACACTTTGCAACACACACTTTGTAACACACACTTTGTTTACATTTGTTCACATTGCAACATACGTAGGTATGTTGCAATCTAACAATCTCATTAACAAAGAAACTACGTAGATAGTTTTTTTGCTTTTAAAGATTATTTACATTTATGTGTGCATCTATTAGGTACTTATTTTTTTCTTATTAAGAGAGTCATTTTTAGAAACATGTCTGTCCCAAAATACCCCCGTTGCAATGCAATGAAATCTACTTACTTTGTATCCTACAGACTCTTTGCACACACATATATATATTCACTACCTACGTGTTTTACGCTGTCGAGCAGATGATTTTTTAAACATATGAAGCAATGGCACAGGAATTCATTTCAATCACCTTTATTCAAGTAGGTATGTAAAAAGGGTTACAAAATAATTGTGGGTTATCATATCACTTATCAGTTGCACTCCTCAGCCGATGATGCGAAAACTGCTGCTTACTTGTATCGTTCAAGGTTACATTTCAAATAATAAAAACAACGGGTTGCACTCCGGGACTGCCGTCAGAAGTGAAAACTTGAACATTAACGTTGTGCATTTTTGATTTTTTGGAAAGGTTAGGGAATAATTTCGCACGAATTGCTTTAATTATCAGTATAAAAGTACTATCATCTATGTGGTACTTCAGAACTATTACAAATATTTTACATTAAAAAGTTTATCGCTCAGAAAGATCAACTACTCTCCCTCCGTGTTACGAATTTTCGATCAGGTCACGTGTCCTGACGCGTGTTTAACATTTTTTACCCATCCCAAAAAGTGCACAACGCCGCTAAAGAAGTTTTCACTTCAATAATAATGCTATGTGATCCTACACCAATATCTGATCTTACACGCTTAACTTATCATTATCTACGTGAATTCCCAATTATAAGGAACCTTAATGAGAAGGCATAATCAGTCAAAGCCAAACCATCTAGCAATTAAATGTAGCAGTTGATTAGAACTAGATTCGTGTGCGCTCAGCCCGCAACACCCCTCCACTTCCCTCGTTAGCTGCTGCGACACTTCAAAGTAATTTCACCTTTGTGGCCCATCACTTTGATCTCGACATGGATCGATTTAATTTTAGCTTTCTTGTAATTAAAATTGAGCAACCGAAGTGTCTCATTTGAGCACAGCTGGCCAAAAATATTTGGTCTTCTCAAATTAAACGTATTTTTAGCGTTGTTTAACAATTCCAATTAGGATCATTTACTATTGACTGCTTACCAAATAATCTCTAGGCTTTCTGAAGGGTTTTAATCACAACATTTTTTTAAGAGTAGTTGGAATATAGGGTATTCAGATCACAAATCGTGATCTGAAAAACCCTATATTCCACAGTTTAACCATTCGAGTATTCCTATATTTCACTATTCGAAATGAGACTTTGACTAAATACATTGAAAGTAGTTTCAGTGAATGAAAAGAGCAGTCACTTCATATCAATCAATGGATCATTCAGTAGGAATGGTCTATTCAGAATGAAAAGAGCAGTCACTTCATACCTATCAATGGATCATTCAGTAGGAATAGTCTATTCAGACATCAACGAGTTTGGAGTGGAATGTGCACAGATGTGTTCCTCCGACACCTTATATAGGGTAGCATCTAGTTACCTGTGTAAAATGCAGGCTTCATGTATAGTTATTGTGTAGATAAAATTATATTGTGTTCGAATTAACACACACTTCGTTGTGAAATGGCTCTTGTTCTCAAATCTTATTTGTTTATATAACATACTAGATTGCGTCCTAGTTTTGGTATAAGAAGTATATTAAGATCATGCAGACCAAATCGAGGTAGGTATTTTGTGTAAATGAAACAATAAATATCGTAGAACATAATTTATTAGAGGATATTTACATTGTTTTGGTCAATTTGCAGAACGCACTACACAACATTTAGCCTATCTTTGACAGCTGGCATCAGGTTTTTTGTCTTTCTGTTACACTGTTACAGTGAAGATAAAACGGTTTAAAAGAAAAAAAGTTCATTTCCTGGTTGAATCTGGTAGCATAAAACATCTTCTAAATCAGGTAGAGCTGTGTCTGCTGTTTCTGTTTTACTACTTTCACTAGGTTTTGGTGAGCTTGCATTACATTTTCCACGATCAGTCTGTATGTCGCTAACTCGAACAAATGTACGAACATCTTCATGATGGCCCTCAGTCTTGACTATAAGATACTGAATCATCTCTAGGTCAAATAACTCTTTTGTCTGGCTTGTATCACTATCCTTGTGATTAGATGAGCTTACATTCGGTATTTTCAGGTCAGTCTGCATATCTTGAGTAAATATAATTTCACCGTTAGCATTCTTGCAAATAATTTTACGAATGCCTTCTAAATCAGATTTTAATGGATTAAACATTGTAATGTTAATATTTTTTCGCGAGAACCTTCACACTACGAATTGTAAGAATGTAATGTCGTCTTAACTGATTGTAAGCTATTTATAAGTAACTCGGGCTTTAATGCTCATCCCATATGTAAACGCATCCATTGTAAATTGTCATTGAAGTTTATTCACTGTCCTTGTCCCACAAATTTTATTGAGAAGATATGGCAGGCAAAGTCATCGTATGTTAGTAGTTTACCATTAATCATGAGTTTTGCAATGTAAGTAATTCTTTATAAGGAGACCGATCAAAACAAAATAGCAACATAGACGCAAAGTAAATAGGTACAGGACGTTACAACTCCTACAGCGTGCGCAAACGGGCGCACGCACACATTGATGTGTACATAAAGGGATCTCAGCAATGCATGCCAGCCGCAACGAACAATCTCCACTCGCGCAAGTGCATGCGTCCCACATCTATGTGTGCGTGAGGTGAGGTATCGCTCGTTATAGGAAGCTGGCGTTCTGTGTCTAATTATCATACTATTGCTACGCTCGGTTTTACTTACTATTTTATATCTAAGTAGTATTATAATGTCAATTAAAATACATAAATTCGTTATAACTGTTTATTATCTAGGTTTATATTAATACCTAATTAATTACATTTGATTTAGAATGATACATAGTTTATACATTACAACCATTATGTCTAATGTAAATTGTACATACGCAACTACATTTTCTTTTGAATTTTATTTATCATATCTTTAGCACAGTCGTATATATCATCAGTAAATATATTATCAACAATATGTTGAGCACATATTTTAGCTTTACAAGTGCATAATTTAGAACCATTGAGTTCTTCACCCTCAAAGATTTGAATACGTATTATTTTACGGTGTGGGCCCTTTACATACTTTCTAACATACGAATACATCATTTTGCTCCCTCGTCTTTTATCATTGACGGTTTTCCTGGTGGTATTGGCGCTGTTCAACCTTTCTTCTAACTGGGGTGATGTTTCTCTCTCCCGATTTTGATTCAATGGTGGGGAAATTGGAGAGTACGATATAAACGGTCTCTCTCTTTCCAAATAGTTCATCACATTTTGACGTAATTGTTGTGGTGCTGGATTCGGTGAGTATGACGGGGTTGAAATAAAAAGTTGCTCGGATTCCTGAAACATAAGAATGAATAAGATAAGTTAATATACAATTATGATTACTTATTAATATCGGCAGCCCAACTTCATTATTCATAAAAACTAAAATTATATTTCTATGTAAGTTATCATAGAAATTGCGAAAAAATAATTAATTTAATAAAAGTGTCGCTAATTTACTTACCGACATTATTGGTGAAGAAACGCTAGCGATGATGTGATTATTTTTTTCGAGATTGTACTGATTTTATACTTGTTCAGATTTATTTGATTTTTGTAATAAGCTTCAAAATTATAAGATAAAAAACAAGATTATTCTTGTATACCGAAATATGAGATTCTGACTCGTCATATCTCCACTTCTCCACATGTCTAGGAGTTGCATGCGAGCGTGCAAACCGCAGCGTTTGTACCGTCGCCGTCATCGACGTCGAAAACATTCAGCAAAAAAACAACAACCTACAAACATTTTTTATAATTGTAAGTAGGTATGAGCTTCCCCTATTGTTGATTTAAGTGAGTACCTACACAAGATTCAAAATCGCTTTTTTATTTGTCTTATATAAAACGCTGTAAACTTAAAACCTTAACCGCTACGATAAATACGCTCGTGTACGCAATTGACAATTTTTGCAAGTATGCAGTTTTACAAATTTGGACTGAATGACGTGATTTTAGGCCTATAAAAACGCTTCGCAAATTAGTCTCCGGCACAATTCCTCTCTGGAACGAAACCTGTCTGCAAGGAATCAACGCTCCGAGCTCCTCATCAAACTACCTGTCTAAGCATCAATCAAGAATGTAAGTATTTATTCAATAATTCATTACCGTATCTAACTATTGAATGGTCAGAATAATGTATTAATTGTATTTTGAATGGTTAGATATATTGAATGGTCAGAGTAATGTATGAATAGAACCAAGTACCTATTACAATGCTTGGCTCAGAGACTGAGTGATGCTTTTCTGTGCTGCAGGTTCGATTCCTGCACAGATGCTATGTATAATATTCATCGGTCGGTGGTTGACTGATCGACTTTTCAGATTCGATTTCAGCACAAATCAAACGATATTTATATCTGTTAACTATTTATCTTCCTCACGATATTTTGATTGCAATGCACTAATATGTACATTTATATTTTTTGTTGACAGGTCGACACTACTTAGCAACGACCTTTTCCTCTCTAGCGATGACTCTGAGCAAGAGGCGAAGCCGAAGAGGAAGACAGAGGAAAGAAAAAAGAAGCGGGAAAGGTCCATCAAATCGAGTGAAGAGTCAACAAGC
The DNA here is from genome assembly GCA_905163435.1 of Mamestra brassicae. Taxonomy (NCBI): domain Eukaryota; kingdom Metazoa; phylum Arthropoda; class Insecta; order Lepidoptera; family Noctuidae; genus Mamestra; species Mamestra brassicae. Next base: position 16,644,957 of record LR990997.1, on the reverse strand, counting down.
GCAAAAAAATCGAAGCAGGTCGTTTCGCCAGTAACACCATCAGCTCGAGTTACGGCCAGTGAATTATTCGGTGAAGACAGTGATAACGAAGAAAGCGTCACCCCAACACAGAGACCCCACAAAACTGGTAATATACCCCCACTGTACTCATATTTTACTAGAAGGATGGCTAAGGGATATTCACGACAAATAAGCGAGACTAAAGAAGGAAAATATTATGTAGAAGTGAAAATTTACAACACAGAAGAAATTAAAAAAATAATGCCCATAAATAGATGGCGCTCGGCCATAACTACCATCAAGACGAAATTAGATGAAAATAAAGAATCTTGGCCCCACTTAAAGGAGTTTGTTAAAGCAACTCAAAATGATTTTAAAAATTGTCCTATCACCTGCATAGGTGCTTATGATACTTAAAGACTTTATTTGTTTAACTAGGTGTTCCCCAATATTTGTTTAACTAGGTGTTCATCAATATTTTCTTCTATAGGTACTTACTTTAAATTGTATCTTGTTTTAATTGTGTTTACCTACATGAAATGTCTTATTATTATTATTTTGTACTGTATTTTATAAGTATGATATTGTAGTATTAATTAATATAATATAAGTAAGTAATCTAGTAATTGGTTTTCTTATTTACAGTTACACACCTCAACAGCAAATCGAGACCTAGAAAGTCAATAACCTGTCATAAATGTAAAATTGAAATACCAGAAAATCAGTATTCCTATCATATGAGAACGAATATACACAAAGCAAACTGTTTATTGAATACCAAGTTCACAGATATTCATATTATTGCAACAGCATTCAAAAACAGATTAATGACATACAGATTGAATGTCACTCAGGAAGACGAGTACCTCGGTTTAGAGGCGTTCCTGGGTGATCATCTAATAAATATAACAGAATTGATAAAAATGTCACTTAATGAACACAATTGCATAAAATTGAATTTCGAATTGTTTGCCTATTTTATGTTATCAAAATCAGACGAACAACAATTAAAGTCGTTTAATACCAAATATGAAATTATTTATAAGAACACTGATTTGAATGAATTATTAATCAAAGTAATAAATAAACTAAATAATAAATTAACCGAGTTCCAGCACTGTCAATCTGGTTGGACATTTGTTTCTATGAGTCATCTCGAAATTAATGTAAACAAGTATTCCCCTATGAGAGGTGGGTCTTATATACAACTGCCGTCAGCTATTAAGCAGTCTAAAAGTTGTATAAATATTAAAAATAAAGATAATTGTTGTTTATTATGGAGTATAGTTGCTGGATTATACCCAGCTAAAATTAATGTATGCAGAACAAGTTCATACCCCCATTATACCTCTGTTTTAAATATTGAGGGAATGTCATTTCCTCCTACGATTAATGATATTAAAACGTTAGAAAAAAATAATCCCAACATCAGTTTAAATATATATGGCCTACAAAATAATACTGTGACCGGACCTCTTTATGCAACGCAAAATAGAAGAAAAAATCATTTTAATTTACTTTATATCGAAAAAAATTCTATCGGACACTACTGTCTAATTAAAGATTTAGTACGTCTGGTGCGACGTCAAGTGACTCGTTCTAAAGGAAAACATTATTTATGTGATGCATGTCTACAACTATTTAGTAACGAAAATAGACACAAGACTCATAACTGCTCTAAGATTTTGACTATATTACCTGAAAATAATTCTGTACTAAAGTTCAAACATTACGAGAGGCAGCAAAAAATCAATTTCATAATTTATGCTGATTTTGAATGTATGTTAATAGACTGTAATGAAAGTAGCTCTTTGAATACACAGAAACTAAAAACACATCAACCTTCATGTTTCGCTTATTATATTTGTTGTGCACATAACGATCAATTAAACAGGTATATTACATATCGAGGTAAAGATTGTGTGAAAATATTTGTTAAATATTTAATAAAAGACGTTAAAAATATACATAAGATTTTAAGTAGTAAAAAGCCAATGACCCCATTATCGGCGGAGCAAGAGATGGACTATCGAAATTCGACTACATGTCACATATGCAAACTATTATTATTGAATGATAAAGTCCGAGATCATGATCATATTACATCTGAGTATCGTGGGGCAGCGCACTCCCATTGTAATTTGATGTATAGAGTTTGTTCATTCATTCCTGTTGTCTTTCATAATCTGTCTGGATATGACTCACATTTATTCATTGAAGAGTTAGCAAAGTATGAAGGTTCTATTAATATAATACCGAAAACTAAAGAAAAATATCTTTCAATAATAAAAGTAATTAATACGGAAAAACACAATCACCCTATACAAATAAAATTTATTGATTCCTTTCACTTTCTTAGTTCTAGTCTAGATGCACTAAGTCAAAGTTTGTCAGAAAACGATTTTTTGAACTTATCGAGAGAGTTTACTGATAAAAGACAATTTGATTTAATGAGAAAAAAAGGTGTTTATCCATATGATTACGTTGATTCTTGGTCTAAATATGATGAGACGAAACTTCCCTCGAAGGATCATTTTTATAATAGTCTGTGTGAAAAACATATAACTAAAGAAGAATATTTACACGCTCAAACAGTTTGGAATATTTTCGAAATAAAATCTCTTGGTGAATATACAGATTTATACATAAAATGTGATGTGCTTTTACTATGCGACATATTTGAAAAATTTAGAAAAACAAGCTTACATTTCTATAAGTTGGATCCGGCTTATTATGTAACGTCACCGAGCTTAAGTTGGGATGCAATGCTTCTATATACCGGCACTGAACTTGAGTTGATAAGTGATTTACGAATGTACGAGTTATTAGAAAAAGGAATTCGTGGTGGGCTTGCACAGTGTTCTCTACGTCATGCTGTAGCAAACAATAAATATTTACCACATTTTAATGAGTCTGAATCAAGTAGTTATTTAATATATCTTGATTGTAATAATCTATATGGCTATGCTATGATGAAGAAACTTCCTATTAAAGAATTTAAGTTCTTGAGTCTGAAAGAAATTAGCAAGTTTGATGTAAATGATGTGTCAGATGATAATGATTACGGTTATATTTTGGAAGTAGACTTAAATTATCCAGATTATTTACATAATAAGCATAAAGACTTGCCTTTTGCAGTTGAAAAAATAGTACCTCCTTATGGAAAATCAGTGAAATTGGTTGCAAATCTTTATGATAAGCAAAATTATGTAATTCATTATGTTCACTTGAAAGAATGTTTGAAAAACGGTTTGATTTTAAAAAAGATTCATCGTATACTTAGCTTCAGACAAGAATTCTTTCTCAAAAAATACATTGATCTGAATACTAGTCTTCGTCAAAATTCCAAAACTGCGTTTGAGAAGGACTTTTTTAAATTTTTGAATAATGCCATATTCGGAAAAACTATCGAAAATAAACGGAAGCAAGCAGATGTAAAATTAGTAACAAAATGGACTGATACCAGAAATAAAACAAATAAACATCTTGGCGCTGAAAAATTGATATGTAAACCAAATTTAAAAAGTATATCAATTTTTTCAGAAAATTTCGTAGCTGTGGAATTATACCGTGAAAAGGTCGTTTTAGATAGACCTATTTATATTGGATTTACCGTTTTGGAATATTCGAAGCAACATTTGTACCAATTTCATTATGACGTTATGAAAAATAAATACGGAAACAATGCTGAGTTGTGCTATACAGACACTGATAGCCTATTATATTTAATTTACACAGATGATTTTTATCATGATATGCATGATGATCTTTCAAAGTTTGATACTAGTAATTTTGAAATGAATAATCCATATCACATACCACAACTTAATGCTAAAATTCCTGGATTATGGAAACATGAGGTTGGTGGCGATTTAATTATAGAATTTACCGGTTTAAGAGCTAAATTATATTTTATTAACAGTGCGAAGACTGAAATTAAAAAAGCCAAAGGTGTTTCTAAGTCTGTAACTTGTAACCTAAAATTGAATGATTACAACAATGTACTGCTGACAAATAAAGCGCATAGATGTAAAATGAATATGATAAAATCAATTAAACATGTTTTATACACTCAGCAAGTAGACAAACAAGTTTTAGAAAGAAACGATGACAAAGTTCAAGTATTACAGGATCAAATTCATACATTACCCTGGGGGCATTGTGATTCTACGTTTGTAGATTATTCCAGTGATGTGTAATCTGTAAATGTGTTATTATTATTATTATTATTATTACTACTTACTATTATTATTATTATTATTTATTTGTTGTAAGTACCTACTAAAATAAAAAATACTGTTAAATAAATGCTTAATGTGTAGTAACTATGAGCTTTTTATTTTAATTTCCATTTACACAATATTCTTCATACATCGTGATCTGAATAACCCTATATTCCACAGTTAAACCATTCGAGTATCAGATTATTCCTCTGTAACCCCATAATATACTTAATTATTCAAAATTTTCGTTCAGTTTATACCTCTGTTTTTCAATCCAAGCCACTTGTAACCATTCTTTCTTCGTCAAGTCATAAAATGGTCTACTAATAACATTTATAGTTTTCTATTCAAACATATTTTTTTTTTTTTTTTTTAATTAAAGTCCTGTATAGTAGTCGCATACTCATCAGTAGCATCTGTTCGAGTGTGTAAATAAACAGAGCAGTTCAATATGAACTGCTGATTATAAGAAGCGGTTCAGTATGATCAGCTCATTATAACAAGCTGTTCAGTATGAACTGCTCATTACCTTTAACAAGCTGTTCAGTATGAACTGCTCATTACCTTTAACAAGCTGTTCAGTATGAACTGCTCATTATAACAAGCTGTTTTTGCTTTCGATGTCGAACTATAATATGTGGTTGGCAGGTGGTTAACTATATTAATATTTTTAGTGTTAAAGAAATAAAACTCGCAAGTAGGTCAAGTTTAAATATTTATTTCTATATTATTCAAATATTGTTTTATAAGCAATGATACATTTCTTACATTACTATTACTTACATTTTCACTAACCTAAATAATAGAATATGTGTAAGTAAGTTTGTAGGTTTAACATTCTATAATCATTTATTCGTAAAACTAAGATCGTTCTTATTTTATCTTACTGACAAAACACTTGATTTTCTTTACACCATTTATTTAAGCAAAACACATTTTTTAAGGCACATATATTGGTATGATACATACAACTTATAATGTCAGATGAATCTGAATAATTGTTATATAATGTCAACAAACTCGGGCAGTTCTTACTTTCTAAATTGTATACATTATTAATTCGGAATATATCTTTTATCCATAACACTTTTTCGTTTCCTTTCGTAAATATAGATTTATTTTTTAAAAAATCCCCAAAGATTGCTTGATAATTAAAATATGGTACAAAGCCTTCGTTCCAGTTTATTCCTCTGTTTTTTTCAATCCAAGCCACTTGTAACCGTTCTTTCCTCGTCAAGTCATAAAATGGTCGTGGTGGTTTTATCAACAGTACTTGTACGTGTCCTTTGTACATTATTGCTATTTCTTTTGGAATAAACTCATTTTCTTCACTCTTAAACCCTTGAACATCTACGATGACATTCATGATAGTTTTCTCACAATATTACTCAACGGCTTGTATTCGAACAGTCGATCGTTTATTATTAAACAATAGGCAGATGTATTATTTTCTGATTTAGAAGATGTTTTATGCTACCAGATTCAACCAGGAAATGAACTTTTTTTCTTTTAAACCGTTTTATCTTCACTGTAACAGTGTAACAGAAAGACAAAAAACCTGATGCCAGCTGTCAAAGATAGGCTAAATGTTGTGTAGTGCGTTCTGCAAATTGACCAAAACAATGTAAATATCCTCTAATAAATTATGTTCTACGATATTTATTGTTTCATTTACACAAAATACCTACCTCGATTTGGTCTGCATGATCTTAATATACTTCTTATACCAAAACTAGGACGCAATCTAGTATGTTATATAAACAAATAAGATTTGAGAACAAGAGCCATTTCACAACGAAGTGTGTGTTAATTCGAACACAATATAATTTTATCTACACAATAACTATACATGAAGCCTGCATTTTACACAGGTAACTAGATGCTACCCTATATAAGGTGTCGGAGGAACACATCTGTGCACATTCCACTCCAAACTCGTTGATGTCTGAATAGACTATTCCTACTGAATGATCCATTGATAGGTATGAAGTGACTGCTCTTTTCATTCTGAATAGACCATTCCTACTGAATGATCCATTGATTGATATGAAGTGACTGCTCTTTTCATTCACTGAAACTACTTTCAATGTATTTAGTCAAAGTCTCATTTCGAATAGTGAAATATAGGAATACTCGAATGGTTAAACTGTGGAATATAGGGTTTTTCAGATCACGATTTGTGATCTGAATACCCTATATTCCAACTACTTTTAAGATATTTATTTTATTATTTCATACCGCCAGACTTTTGGACCCACTTCCAGTATTCAGATTTTTCTAAAAGAGAAAAAAAATGTTTATTTAAATTAAACTCATTAAGTATATTATTTCGAATGAGTGGAGTAATGATACTCCACTAATTCGATATATAATAATAGCTCCCTTTTGACGAGGGTAAAAACCAATTCTTTCGTAATCTTTTTGATCGTCGCCCACTTTTTGGAAACTTATTCAAGCCACTGATTAGGAGATAAAAATGTAGATAAATACATTTCAGATTATTTGACGAAAGCCTCCACATAAAATAATTTGACTGTCTACGGAGTTCAGAAACCGAACTTTAACGGGTCATGCATCATGATTATGATGAAACTAACCCGTTATAAGTTTTTTCACTGCGAAAAACAGATAACGCTAATCGTCATGTATAGCCCATTTTATCTGTCAAACGCTGTAATTATGATGACTGAACAGACACGTCTTAGTATGATCCCAGTTTTTCCAGAATAATATTTCGTGAATAGGTTATGAGTTCTGTCCGCCATTTTACTCGCGTTCATAAAGCGAACCGGTAGTGATGCGTTATTCATTAACATTGTTCCGACGCCTCGATGAGTTCTGTCACTGACTGTTCTTATCTGTCAGTTCGCCTGTCACCGGTGATTCATAAGTAATGAGACGGAGGTTTAATATTCACGTTTGAACGAATGAATCTTAAACGATTTCTGGGTTTTAATTTCTCATCTATACTGAATTGTTGATGCCAAAGCGTTTAACCCTGTCAAACAGTTTCAAGAAGCTTGACAACTGCTGTGATTGTTTGTTGTTATTTCAGTAAACAAAAAGGAATTTCATAAAGTTAAGTTAAAATGGCTTTTTACCGGGATTTTACACAGCTTTTCCATCAGCATCATCATCTTACGAGCAATTTTTATAAGAATTTCTGCAGTTTAGATCTGTTTGCTTTACCGCATAGAAAGTTAGGCTCATGTTATATTGAAAAATTAATGTGACACTGTTGTTTCACTTATGCAGCACTTTTTATTATTATTAACAGATTTACCTTTTTATTGGTTGCAAAAATGTTTAGTCTTAAAATTTACCAAATTGTCTCATTGTTATTTGTGTAAAACGTGGTTCATTTCACATTAGTATCATTTCTGTATCCTATCTTTTTGTAATTCTTAATGTGTAATTGTTTGTTTTCCCGAAGAATATAATAAAATAAAATCAGTCGATCACGCTATTAATTAAGCTCGTTTGTGCTCAGCCTGTGTTTGACACAGATGGTATTAAACAAATAATTCCTCAAAATTGCAACAAGAAGAGTTAATAGGTAAAGTATTAAGTGAATGAAATATCTTTCTTTTTTCAGGAATACATAATGGCATCCCTGGAATTCCCGTATGAAATTAAAAATGTGACTGAAGAAGAGGACAAAATTATTAAAAAGTATTATAAAGGTGAGTTACCTACTCATTATCCCATTTATGCATTCCTCGTAAGTTACGTTACGAGCAGGTATATCTGTGGCAGCGAAATGATGAAAACTGAGTTTTGATGAAATCGCCAAGGTCTCAATCAAGGGTTCAATTCGCGGAACATATTAAATGATAACTCTGTATTTGAAATCTCCGTTGTGATCATTGGCTTGTGGCATAAAGAAATACGCAGATAAAATAAAAAGAGAGGATTACGAGGTTCTTATCAAAAAATAATACCTTATTCTGCCGTAAATGTAATTTTAGGCTGTTGTGACACGCATATTAAAAGAGGGCCTCATGGCTATACAATAACAGCCGTTTTGGTCGATCTTCAGGGTGAAGCGACGCTTGCCGAGGTCAGTCTATGGATCGGTGACCATCCATTACATACCGAGACTGCTCCGAGCCACGTATAGCACGTTAAGCCGTTGATCCCGGGTGTCATTTGAAGATCGTTCGTTCGTTCGTCGATCGACCGTTCAGCATAGTCAGAATCCAGAACATCTGACTCCAGTCTTGCCAAGAGGTTTCACGTTAGCCAGTTAGTGGTTTGTTGGCTCCATGTAAAATACTGGTACACTACATAACTGCATCTGCCGGTCGATTCTGTAAACATGTTGAAGTGAAGGATGAAGTGATCAAGAGGTGAGCTGTCAATCCATACAATCAAGATGTCACGTGATCACGGACTGAGCTGTCATTTCATGTTGATTATATGGATTGACAGCTTACCTCGTGATCACTTCACCCAAGCCTTCACTTCGATATATTTATAGAATCGACCGGCTGGTTACGTGGAAGACGACCCAAATATAGTTGGGAAAAGGCAGGTTGATTGGATAGTGGTTTAAATTAAAAAATGAGCCGTTATGGGACGCCTGGCAGATGTGGAACATCGAAATTATTTTGTACAAGTAATATGCATAAAAGATCAGATTACGACAGGAACTAAATATGGTATAATGAAAAAATACATATAGACTGTATGTTTATATATATGTATATATTATAATAACAGCCGCACGGGTCGATCTTCAAGGTTAAGCAACGCTTGCCGAGGTTGGTCTGTGGATGGGTGACCATCTTAACATACCGAGACTCCTCCGTCCCTCGGAAAGCACGTTAAGCCGTTGGTCCCAGCTGTCATTTGTAGATCTTTGGCAGTCGTTACGGATAGTCAGAAGCCAGACAATCTGACACCAGTCTTGCCAAGGAGTACCGTGTTACCCAGTTAATGGGTTGTGGAGGTCTGGTAGGCAGCCGCTCCACGTAAAATACTGGTATTCAGCCGAATCCGGTTTGACTGGAAGCCGACCCCAATATAGTTGGAAAAAGGCTAGGCAGATGATGTATATAGGGTGTCCCAAAACTCAACGTCAAGCCGAAACGGGGTGACAGGATTGATCATAACCATCACGAGAAAAATCTGAAAAAAAATCTATCCCATGCAGTTTAAAAATTATGGGCATTTTAAGAAAAACCTAGAAATTTGATCAAACTGTACCATTTTTCGGTTGTTGTGGTTATTCTTTTTTATTTTTGTTCATTTGAACTTTGGAAACGTAATCCTAAATAACATTTCTAGAATCCCAATAAAAAATAATGACACAATTGCCTCAAGTTTCCGAGAATTGAGACTATTTGTTAAACTACGAATTTAAAATTTTCAAGATTCGTCGACTTTGACAGGCCCTCCTATAAAAAAAATGTACTAGAGTGCCTTGGCAAGTGGCATTAAAAGTTGGCGCATTTAATCAGAATTCTAAAATGGTACAATACTTGTTAGTTCCATACAATAGAAAAGAGTAAAAAAATTAAAACCTCAAGTAACCCGATTTTTGCTATCTCATTTTACTCAGTTAAAATGTTTTTAATTCACACAAGCTCTAGGTAGGTTCTTACACACTGTCACTATCTGTCTCGCTCACTCATGGCAAACATACCCATTATCCATCTCTCTCATCATTTTGCCTTAAAATTAAGAACCTACCTAGAGCTTGTGCGAATTAAAAACATTTTAACTGAGTAAAATCTGATAGCAAAAATCGGGTTACTTGAGGTTTTAATTTTTTTACTCTTTTCTATTGTATGGAACTAACAAGTATTGTACCATTTTAGAATTCTGATTAAATGCGCCAACTTTTAATGCTACTTGCCAAGGCACTCTAGTACATTTTTTTTATAGGAGGGCCTGTCAAAGTCGACGAATCTTGAAAATTTTAAATTCGTAGTTTAACAAATAGTCTCAATTCTCGGGAACTTGAGGCAATTGTGTCATTATTTTTTATTGGGATTCTAGAAATGTTATTTAGGATTACGTTTCTAAAGTTCAAATGAACAAAAATAAAAAAGAATAACCACAATAACCGAAAAATGGTACAGTTTGATCAAATTTCTAGGTTTTTCTTAAAATGCCCATAATTTTCAAACTGCATGGGATAGATTTTTTTTCAGATTTTTCTCGTGATGGTTATGATCAATCCTGTCACCCCGTTTCGGCTTGACGTTGAGTTTTGGGACACCCTGTATATATATTCGCCACGCTAACAATCGGTTTTACCGGCGGCTATAGATGTTTGACATGAAAACGTATCATTTAAAAACAACTCACAATCACCGAGAGAAAAGATTTCATGGATGCGACTTCTTTCACTCCCACTCTTAATTATATCTCGAGTCCTCAAAAAATATATAATATCCATGAACTCATAAACAATTGCATTCTAATTTCAGGTTATGTGAGACCCTTCATCCGAGTAGGTCCAAAGGGGTACATTGCAAATGCAGGTTACGAGGACCACGCCTCAGAAATTTATAACCTAGAAGTCAGACCTGATGATATATGGGTCGCCACGTTCTCTAGATCAGGTAAGACATTTCGTAAACTCGCATCGGCATGATAAGAATAGGTAGCCAATCACCAGCCTATGGCAATCCAGGGCTGGATATAGACCTCCCAATCTTACGCCCGTCAATTCGATCCTCGGCTACTGTCATCAAGCTGTATGTAATAAATCTACGGTTTTACGGTCAGTCTCAATAACGTATTTACCTTTGACCTACTGTCAAATTAGCTACGAACAGTAGCTGAAACGTCATGTTTGCCCTTTAAACATGACATTTCAGCAACTGTTGGTAGCTAATTTGACAGTTGGTTAAAGGTAGATACGTTATCGAAACCGGCAGTTAGTAATTCAGCCGGTCTATTCTGTAAACATGTCGATGTGAAGGCTTGGGTGACGTGATCACGAGGTGAGATGTCATTCCGTCTTGATTATATGGATTGACAGCTCACCTCGTGATCACTTCACCCAAGCCTTCACTTCGACATGTTTACAGAATCGTCCGGCTTGATAACTGGGCTTACCTCACTCCCAGTTGTTAACGTCCCATGGTGCCTATTATTGGCTTAACTTGGTTCTGGCTTCTGCTTGATTAAGAGCGAAGTGGAAATTACGTTTTCTTACTTTGCTGTTAAATTCTGAGTAACTTCGTTGCAGAATCCAAGACAGTTCGAATCTCGTTTCTCTGGGGATCATTGACCTTTATTGTCTCGGCGCTTTTCTTCTGGTGGTCGCCATTGTTGATTCTGGCTCCCAGAAGTGGCAGTGGTTGGGACCTCATAACTCATCATGTCATATTAATGACATGATGAGTTATGAGACTAAGCGAAGAATTAACGAAGAAAAAACGAAACTCAAGTCGTGCATATTTGACAATAGACACAATGGATAGTTATTATTGTCTAAGTACTACAAACATCAACATACATAAATGTTCGAAACTAGTTAAACTCCAATACCTTACTAATTACTTGGAATTTGACACTAATTAGCTGCAATTAATGCAGCTAGTACCTAGTACAAGTTTAATAATTGAGCTATATGAACACGGGTGAACCACACAGTAGGTAGTGTATTTACCTGTTAGTGCATAAAGTTTTAATAAATTGTGAATATGTTAAGCACATGTAGTTACAGAGCACTGCTAGGAAATAACAATGTAGACATTCCAAATTGCCTTTTAATGATCTAATTAAATTAAACGTTTTGACTTTGATATTGGAAACACTAGCCTCATCTAGCTAGCTTGCTAAATAATAAATACTCGACGCCGTCACTTCGTGTGTCTTAGATTATAAGTTAAGCAGGATTAATATGTATAAGTTTATTTTTTGTGAGTTTAATTTGTGCATTTTATCTATGGTCCTTAGTTGCCTGATAATAATGAATTATTATTATCAATATCATTTAGTTCTATGGTTTTTTTAAAGGAAAAGTGGCCGGAGAGTGCAGCCTTTTTAAGTCCTCCGCAATCCCCACTAGTACATAGTCCACCTGGATCCAGATTCCAGACCACATAGTGAAGACCTCAATCCGCTCAATGCGGAATCCCTAAGACTGGTTAAGACAATTATAGTGAGAGGCCAGCCGTGGACATGTTTAGTTGAGTTATAATGATAACTCTTTTTTTTTTTTTTTTATGATCTCGGGGGAAATCCTCATGGAAATCCTCCACCCTGGGGCGGGTGGAGGGGTCTGTCAGACTCTTACTGACTAAAACCACCCCGGTGTTCCATCTTCCACCTACGCCGGGGATCGCGGGAACGTATGCGACATCCGCAATCCCCGGCTGGTGCCGGCCCGCCTCTGCGGGCCACCTCGCGTCGGCGAGGGGAGTGAGGTGTTTGACTCCCCTCGCTACGTCAAAGAGGGGCGCACGGGAACACCACGCGCCGCCACCTCGGGTCCGGATGAATGGGGGGCGACGGACAGCCCCAAGTCCGCCGCCCCTGGACCCAGTTAGGGGGCCGGAAGAGGGCAGCGTATGCCCTCCTCCGACGCCCGATGCGCCTGCTGCGGGCAGGGAGAGCGGTTGTGATCTCCCTCTCCCTTTCCGCAGCCTCCTTCTGCGCGATAACTGTCTCGCAGAAGGAGACCACCGCGTCCCAGGACTCCTCACCGCCGACCATAGCATGGACTACGGCCGGCAGCGAGAGGTCACCGCCTACAACAGAGATGAGGGCACGGCGCGGCTCCTCCCAAGCTGCACACTCTGCAAGCGTATGCCGTGCCGTGTCCTCCCGACAGTCGACGCAGTGGTGGCATCGAGCGTCCGGCTCCCTGCCTATGCGACACAAGAACCTCCCGAAGCAGCCATGCCCCGAGAGGACCTGCGTCGCACGAAACGACAGGGAGCCGTGCCTTCTCCCGAGCCAGAGGTCGAGCACTGGCCGGATGGCCTCGATGGTGATGAGGCCGGCGGTAGGGCTCGAAAGCCTGTCCCGCCATTCCGCCACTAGGACCTCGCGCAGCTGCGACCGACGCAACTCCAGGTGTCGCTGCGTCACTCGCTCGCCGCGCGCCCGCGCGTCCTCGCGCCACCTGTGCATAATGATAACTCTAGGTTATGTTTCAGGAACCACTTGGCTGCAAGAACTCGTGTGGTTGGTTGCCAACAACCTGGACTTTGACACTGCGAGGGATGTGTCACTTACTAAGAGATACGCTTATATTGAGTAAGTTCGATATTATTTTGTCTCCTGTGAAGTATTAACCCTGTGTTGGCCTGGATGTGTGAGGCTGTATGTTAAGCGGGTCGGTAGACTATAAAGCTTGCACCTCGCAAGCCACCCGTAGCAACCTGTCGCATTTTCCTACAATCAAGCACTATTAGGAACTTGATATACAAAGCGGACAGGGCGCGCGACCAAGGCGCTGACAAGAAAAAATGTATGTCAACGAAATATACCCGCATGGACAGACGCCATACATTTTCGTCACAGCGTGCACACGTGCTAATATCCGATGATATAAAGGGGATAGTGCTATTCGCTATGTATAGCTCCGTCTCTCTCTTAGAGCGGAATCATGATCGTTTTAAGACTTCATAGTAAGGCCCCTGGCCGCGCGCTTGGAGCGCTATGTATATGAAGTCCTTTGTACTCTTCTAGTCTGCGGCTTAGTTATTTCTTGCATTATTAATTGTCAAGATGGTATGCATAAGTGGACACAGAAACTTATTTCTGTTTATGAAGGGCACCTATAAATTCTAATCTATCCGAGGCTGGGTGTTATGGCTTAGTACTCCCAAACACGTACGTACTCCAAAGAATCTTGCATTCGGTTCTTGAGTTATCAGGCAATATTATTTTGCGTATTCATTTGAAAAGTGTCAGCAAAAGTCTATAGTTTGAATACGTTATATTCTCTATTACACATAATAACACTAGCTTTTTCTTCGTTTTTTCCTGTTCCCCTAGGAATTTACCGTTCCCGTATAACATATAGCCTTCCTTATGAATGTGGCTATTATACACAACAAGAATTTTCCCAATCCGAGAGGCAGTTCCAGAGATTAGCGCGTTAAAACAATCAAACTCTTCAGCTTTATTATAGTAGTTTAGATAAATATTATATTTTAGTAATAATCCCTAACTGATCATATTGTAACTGCCTAAATGTAGATTGCATTATATTTTCACAATCTTATCTGATGAAGGAAATCCTGTTCTGAGTAGGTATAGAACTTGAGGGTTCCGTACGTTATAAAAATACCTATAAACTGATCTTAACATTTCTTCCAATAAATAAGGATACCCCCGTAACGCCACTAAATACGAGGCAAGCGCGTTGCCCATAGATATAATTGTTGCCATCAACAGGGTCAAGAAATACTCAGCTAAAACAAATTCAGCCACAACTCCAGACTTCCAGAGTATTTCAGCAATATATAATAGGTAAGGTTTTTATGAATGAGACAAGGGATCCCCAAAAACATCACATATCACTTTTTACCGAATGTAATGTATCGATACGCTATGATAGCATTCAAAATATTTTTGTTATCTATGGTAGGTATGGCTACCATTATCTCGACATAGTGATAATTTATCAGAGTTCAAATAAACTAAGCTAATAACAATATGTACTCTTCCTAGGACAACTATTGTTTTATGTTATTTTGTGGTTAACAAGCAAGGACCCGATAGGTCCTCTCATAGTAAGTAGTAACACTGGGAATCGCTGATATAATGAAATCTACAATTCTACATTATTTGAATTTAGAATTCGAGACAACTATTATTAAATTATGGAGCAAAAATATCTATGACATAAAAAAAAACAAAGTTCAAACTCCATTGCAACCCATACTTGTTTAGGGCCGTTTGTATTAAATGGTCACAAACAACTTACTCGTAAAATCGATATTTACAACGCTAAAGTCGATATTTCAGTTGGTGACATTCTTAAATTTTGTCTAAGCCTAGGCACAGAACTTACTTGAAGACTTACAACAGTACTTGAAGAACCCTGAGTTCTATGCCCGGGAATGTTAGCAGTCGTGCATGCAAGAACAAGAGCAATGAGGCAATCATAGATAAAACGTGAAATCAAAGGACAATCTGGGCCCTCGAAAACGTCGTGGCTGAATATTCAGCATTACAACTTTTGTAAAATATAACAGAGTTCAAGCCTACAAAGGATTAATCAGATCGCTTAACAAGATAATCTAAAGCTGAAAGTTTATAAACTTGTCACAGGCATCCAACCCAAAAGTCGGAGATACGAGCTGAATCTACAGACCCCAATGCTCCCCGAGCGACCTACGAAGATTTCCGAAGTTTGCCGAACCTGGCGTCACCGAGATACGTCAAATCACATCTACCGCTGTCACTTCTCCCGCCAAAATTACTTGAAACGGCTAAAGTAAGATTATTTTCCTTTTCTTTTAATGAATTTTTGCACAGAATTCCGTCCGCTGATTTTTAATATCCCAAGAGGGTTCTATGTTGGATCCAATAAATTGTGACCCATATTTTTGACCGAATTCCATGCCTTCGGAATTAAATTACTTAACTATTAGGTACCCAGTGTAAGTATCTGCTTTATGAAAATATGGCTTTTGTCCCACGAAGTAGCTCATATTTGGTGGATCTTTTCATATCACGAAAAACTTTATTACCCATATCTTTATCTTATGTATTTTTTCAGAGCCATTCACAAAGAAACTTTATATATTTCGCACTTCTCTCATTGTGCTTTTTTATAGTTAAGATTATATAATAATTATAATATTATAAGTGTTATAATCAGTGATCGGATAATCGGGCGCTAATATACCGAAACTTCACTTTTATTCCCACGAAAGTATAATACGGACATGCTTTTCGATACCGGATCCCGGAATCGTTCGACTTCCTGAGATTGCTAAAAATGCCCGCATACAAAATATAGTTAGAACTCTTTGTTCACATCGAGTTCTAACTATCTCTCATTGTATTTTTTTTTTTAATTTAAAATTATTAATAGATATTCATTAATTTTGTTTTAGTTGTTTTTACAAAATTGTTCAATCCCGGGAACCGAGGATTACTTATTTATTCAAAAAGGAATGTCCATATTATTCTTTCACGGGAAGAAGTTTAGGTATTTAAGCGTCCCATTATCTGAATCACTGGTAATAATAGAACTATGAATAAAACTATAACTGTTTCTTATTTCGTGTTAACTGTTTCGTGTTAAGGTTTTCTACGTAGCCCGGGACCCTAGGGACGTGGCAGTATCGTTTCACTTCGCACACAAGCTGTTTAGATACTTCGATGACAGTGTGGAATTCAAGGAGTTCTGGAACCTCTTCAGGAATGATCTAAGTGGGTATAAACCAGGCAATAAATAAGTTTGCTTACTGCGTTGCCTCTACAGGACAGTAGGTTCCCGTATAACATCCAGTTCTTTGCCTTTTACATCCAGTCTACCAGTCTATCCCGTCTTGGGCCATATAGCTGGGAGATGTCCTACGCTAGCGTTCTGACTCTTTACTTGCAAAGACTCATTTGTTTCAGAGACTAGAAAGTCGTCGACAAGCACAGCTGATTACAAGTTCAGCTTGCTATTTGTTTTGCTTCATCTACGTCTTCATTCTTCAGTTCAACATATATGATAGATATGGCATCAAATCTAATTTTAGTATCAATAGAACCTTACGATCCCATGGGACAAAAGTTCTGATGAAATTATATTATCTCGTTGCTTTCAGTAATTCACACTCCAATATTCCCGCATGTCGAAGAGGCTTGGCAGAAACGAGACCATCCTAATATGATGTTTCTATTCTATGAAGATATGCAGAATGTAAGAGCTGCCAAAGAGTTTGTAAGCCATTTAGTTTGCAAGCAAACAATTTATATAAATAACATTTATGTTTTCAGGACTTACGCAACGTGATAGACAGAGTATGTCTGTTCTTAAAAAAGGAATACTCGAACGAACAGAAGCAACAACTCATTGACTATCTTCACTTTGACAATATGAAGAAGAAGCCCATAGTGAAGGCAGATGATAAAAAAGAAAACGAGATCACTTTCTTTAGGAAAGGTGAGAACTTAGATGTATACTACCTACAGGATACCTAAGGGCTGTAAATCATTACAGTCCTTAAGTATCCTGTAGGTAGTGCTTAGGTGACGCGCCCGCTGAAATTCAAAAATAAAAATGACGAAATGACGTAATTTAAGCTGAAAGTCTACTACTGGACATAGACCTCCAAGAGCACCACATCGATCGGTCCTATACTTCTCGCATTCAGTGGACTCCCACTGCCCTCATCGAGACATCGGTTCATCTTATAGAAGGGTCATGGGAAAGACCTTGCGTCATGGGAAAC
Organism: Mamestra brassicae; assembly: GCA_905163435.1. Classification (NCBI taxonomy): domain Eukaryota; kingdom Metazoa; phylum Arthropoda; class Insecta; order Lepidoptera; family Noctuidae; genus Mamestra; species Mamestra brassicae. The sequence goes on along the minus strand of LR990997.1, from coordinate 16,627,364 downwards.
GCGGTCGTCATTCCCCAACCTTTTGCCACAATTCGTTATGCGAGCAATGTGCCCTGCCCACCGTTGCTTCAGCTTGGCAATTCTTCGGGTTATGTCGGTTACCTTAGTTCCCCTGTGAACCTCTTCATTTCGAATTTTTTGGGGCAAGAATAAAGCTATCCTTCTCATACACATGCCAAGGTTGAGATAATAACGTAATATCACAGAACTCGTAAAAACCTATCATTCAAGGTCAACCTCCAAACCATTCAAGAGGGCCATGTGTGGATATCAAACAATTCAAGATAAGCCAGATCCAGTCAGATTAGTTATCTATGTCACGCTATACCTAGTCGCTTGAATGAAGATGATAGATAAACGTGGTATCAACACTTCCATCGTTCCCTACCACTGTAGATGCAAAATGTTAGTCGTGAGCTCGTGGCTAAAGAATAACACCATCTTAACCATCTTAACATTCCGAGTTCCCTCCGTGCCTCGTTGGTCCCGGCTGTCATTTGTAGATCTTTGGCAGTCGTTACGGAATGTCAGAAGCCAGTAAATCTTACTCCAGTCTTGCCAAGAACTACCGAGTTACCCAGTTAATGGGTTGTGGAGGTCTGATAGGCAGCCGCTCCACGTAAAATACTGGTATTCAGCTGAATCTGGTTTGTGACTGTAGATGCAAAATGTTGGATTCTGGACAAAGTGAATTCTATTACAGAATGACAAAAGTCCTAAACATTTAAATATTGACGTGACATTTGGATTTGAAACGAGGTCGCTCACAAAGGGTCTCATAAAGCTTAAAGTTACCCAAAGGGCTAAAGAACGGGCTATGGTCAGTGTTTCTTTGTGTGATCGAATCAGAAATGGAGGTATCAGGCAGGAGTACTACGGTTACCGACATAGCTCGAAGAAACGCGAAACATAAGGGATAGCGAGGCACATTGCTCGCAGGACAGATAGTCGATGGAGTCGAAAGGCTCTGGAGTGGCGACCTCGTACCGGAGGACGCAGCGTTGGAAGGCATCCCACAAGATGGACCGATGATGACCTGGTGAAGGCCGCAGGAATCCACTGCATGTGAAACGCACAGGACCAGTCGGTGTGGCTACACTTGAGGGCGGTCTATGTTTCACAGTGGATGTCTTTCGTTTAAAGGTGGAGGAGGTTGACACGAGAGAAATAAAAAAAGTGTTGACAACGTAACACCGTGACAATTGCCAATATAGGCAATATGACAAATAATAATGGCTGCATTCTCATTAACCAACACCTCACCTGGAGCATTCACCGGTAATGTAACGTTGCAGATTCGAGCATTACCTTCATTGATGAGGAACAGAACCGAGCATTACAGTGCGCAACTTGATGATACAATACCAATGTAATATTTTAATACAACTTGTAACAAAAATAAATTAATCTAATGTTACATTACAGGCGAATGCTCCAGGTGAGGGAGTACCTTAAAATAATGACGGCATTTCAGTAATACATGTCAGTCTCACACATTTTGAACGTCTTAATAATCGTAATCTCCACATAATTTGTAAATTTGTCTAGGCACTCGTGTGTTGTTTTTGCCCTTTGCGATTTGATCGCAAACATGTCAGTTTTCTATGAATCTTAATTCCCAAATAATTCATCAAGTAAGTACTAATAACACAAACATTTGGGTTACCCGATAAAATATATATTATGTTCACAGGAAAATCCGGAAACTGGGTCAAATACTTCGACGACGATATGACGAAAGAAGCGGAAGAATACATGGAGAAGAATTTAAAATTGACTACTATGCGTTTTCCTGATGTCAATAAATAAATACTTAAAGCTAAATAATAAAATATTTGGAATTAATGTCTCGGCCTGAAACACAGGTTTAAATAAACCTAGATCGAGCAACGCACTACATTACCTTCAGAATTAAATTTTTGGCTACTCTAATGTTATACTTGTCATACCATAGTTTTTATCCAGATTATTATAATACTATTATAGGCCACTATTAATATATACTACAGAACCATATGTACACTTTATGTAAGTAAATTTATTATTTCATTAAAACGTTTCATAAAGTTGTTTTATCGTCTGCGGTGTTCCGCTAATGAATTTTGTTGTTGCCCTGTATACAAAATACCTTTCTGAACTTTGCAAATGCTTTCGAAGAAGTATTCTTTTCTAAGCTCACCAATGGCATTTCCATTCATTCCTACTCCCTGAAAAAGAAAATGAGAAGTGTGAAGACACATAATAATATAAAACTAGGAGCTATCAAGTGCATAGTCGCGTAAATTGCTACACGAGCCGCGCAGCGTTTCAGAGACAATAATTTATTTATTTTGTTCAACTGGCGCTATAAAGACTGCCAACTTTTGCTTCGCATATTTTTATGTTTACTGAAAAAAGAATATTGAAAAATGCTTTTGTCAATGACGGTTGTATTTTTGTTTCACTGCATGATGGGACTAGATCATTGTTAGAAAACACACGTTTGCACGTAAATTTCAAGTAGTTTACATAAGCAAGAGGAAGTATTTAAGTAGTTAAAATACTTGGAAAATTCAGCCTAAACAAACTTGCAACGGCGGGAAAGGCTTTGGTAGGTTTTTCTATTTTTATTATTTAATATGGGTTTGCTCTTGACTCTAGTCTAGGTCAAAGATGGCAGAGACAAAGTCGACGATGGAGCGAGCTTACCCAGAAGAAGCCTGTTCACTCTAATTTTGAAGAGATCATGGTTGTAGGTACTCGAATTTTCCGTCCATTTTGGAGGACTCAAAATGTACCTAGTGGAATGATTGATAATTTAATTCGCGAGTCCAATGCTAGATGGCGTTACTAGGCTCGCCACAGTAGTTTTTTTAATATATTATAAGACGGTTGAGAAATGACGGTGGCAGTAAAATAAAGGGACCGCAGAATCGGAATTGGTGAAAGACGGAACAACTAACGGTTGCTCCGTAGATAATTTGCATATTTTTTGGAAATTAAGGCCATCATTGTTTCGAGATTACCTACTCCAGAAAACCTATTACGTATAGTGGTTGGTGAAATATTGTGATTTGTGTGCGAGTAGTGGAAGTATACGGGGTAAGTGTTTGCGTCTATTTAACGAAGTGTAGGTTGGGTTTTGTATGGTGTTGGACGTAAAAGAATAGCACCATCCCATCACTTCCCGTGGGTGTCGTAAGAGGCGACTAACGGACTCACTAGAGAATGGGCAGCAGCATTCTCTGTGCATTGCAACAGCTACACTGCGATCTCCAACCCGCCTGCCAAGCGTGGTGATTATAGCAACCCACCCTCATTTGGGGGAGGCCTATGACCAGCAGTGGACGTCTTTCGGCTGGTATGATGATGATGATGATGAGGTTGGATAATTGGAGATACTTTGCAAGGCTGAGTATTCTCATTTTTTCCTCAGCTTGCGGAAACGCCCTTATCGTCCAGACATAATGTTTACGGATGGTCTAGCCTCGATTAATTACGCAGCGTATTAATTCGTTACGAAATATTGAAGGACATATTCGCCACAGTTACCCTACGGATTTCTCTCGCGGCATAGTGCCGGATTGTCAAACGCGAGCATCGATATCGATTCCAGCCTGCAAACTTTTTTTGCATTTTCAAGATAGTGTTTTGTTATGTTATCTACTTATTGTTTACCTTTATTTTGTTTTCCTATTGTGTCACGATTGATTGTCCGGTAGGTACGTCGTGTGAGCTACCTATGTCTATCTTTTAATAACCAGTTTGCTTGGAACCCCGATCATTACACAACGTATACGTAAACTGTAATATAAAAACCCCCGACAAAAATAGTATGAACGTAAAAAGCCTAAAACAAGTTAAAAAACCAACCAAGTGTGAGTCGGACTCTCACACCAAGGGCTCCGTACCATAAACCAAAAAAAAAATCAAGTTTCTTCTATGAGAGCCTCCCTTTAATTTTTAAGTTCATTTCAGTTTCAATACATTATCTGTGAAAAATTCAACTGTCTAGCTATCACGGTTCATGAGATACAGCCTGGTGATAGACGGCCAGACAGACAGACAGACGGACGGACTACGTAGGTACCTATAAAAAACACCTACCTAAATAAAATGATAGTAAAATTACAACGAAAATTTTAAGGAAAGTATTAAGAATTTATTATTGTGACCACCCTAGGTGGACACGACCCGCAGACAAGTCAGTCTACTGAATTAAGATTTATTCAGTAGATATATATTCAGAAGTTCTTAATTATATATTTATAATTAAGAACTTAAGAACTTCTGAAGCTCAGTTACTTATAATGTTGAGTTAGTGACCCTGACTGCTAAACCGGAGGTCGTGGATTCGATTCCTACCCAGGACAAATCTTTGTGTGATGAGCATGATCATTTGTTCTGTGTCTTGGTTTAATTTGTAAGAATAAATTAAGAATAAGAATAAATATATTAAAAAGAAAATATAGGTTACAATTGTTGTGTGTTATACAAGATAGTTTAGTTTCTTTAAAAATTAATCCTACATTCCTTCCTACAATCCTACATTCCATACATCCTTGTCTATAATATGTATGTATTTAGAAATATATAAGTATGTTTATCAGTTGTCTGGTTGCCATAGCACAGGCTCTGCCTAGTTTGGATGACCGTGTGTAAGTTGTCCCAAGATATATTATATTATAAATAAACACCTTAACTTCCTGTTTGTATTACTATCACAGATTACTATCATGTTTTGATGTGACTTCCTATTAGGGTTCCCAACTTTTTGTACTTGAAAAAAAGTATAATACGGTCGGAGAAATAAAATTAAAAGTATTTCAGAAAAGTTAATAGTATTTTATTTTTTGACGTTTTAAAAACATATAATTTATGGAGATTCTTGAAAAATTTGTTATCTTTTTAAAATATTCATGTCTCTGGACTATTTAAATGAGGAGCTCATTTTTTATTGAATCAATAGTTTTATTAGTCTTTATTTTGTATATTTTTTTATAGAACAGTAAAAAGTATTAACGGGCGAATAAAAGTAGAATACTGTTATTAACAGTATGATTGGCAACCCACTTCCTATGTACACGTTATTATTTACATAGCTAAATACACGACACACGAACTCATTGCAAACTGCATTAATAAGATTGTACGATCTCTGGATTATGCTGATTGTTGGCAAATAATCTTGAAGTGCGTCTATGCATAATGTACGAAGATCTCATAGACGGTTTTACAAAAACCGTCGAAAAGCTTAGCAATATTTAAAAAAATTACCGATACCTAAGTTTTAAGTTTGAGCTACACGATAAGTGACAAATGCTTGCACTGTCAGGACAGGTCCACTCAAATCTGTGTGGTACTTTCCTCAAAAGACCACTTCAGACATTAACCTACATGGTTCTCGTATGTTTGACCAGTACGATTGTATGGACTTTAAAAGAGACTTTGACCTTTGAGTTTATTTCGGTGTTTCTTCTCAGGGTAGTCAGCTAGAAAACACCGGCCTCATCTAGTTTAGAATTACCCAAAAATATTGACGTGTAAAAGTGTTATGTTTAACCTACTTACAAAATAAATGTCATTTATCATAACAATTCCTGAATACCTTTTTTGTTTTATGCCGTTTGTCTTAAAACCTGCCAATTTGCCTCATACATAGAGAGCTGATAAGCAAACCAATGTACGATGGCAATACTGTTAAAATCGCATACATGATTGCTTAACCTGACTTTTTCATTCATAATTTGAATTTTTGAGCAACCCGGGATGAGTGGTATATATTTAGACGATGATACTAGTTGGTCGCAGTGTTGAACGCAAGACATACTTCGTTTTTAATGTTCTTTCATAGTTAGCTTATGACATATGAGTTCATATATTTGTTAATTTATATGTCCGTAGAGGTCAATTATTTGTTTTTTTTTTTTTTTTGTATTGACTTAATACTCTCATAACAATGTTTTATAATGAGTGTATTGCAACATGTGATTAACTAGTGACTTCGACAGTTGTATGATTTTATTCTATCCTGAGCAACCGGCATCAAGTTCGTCATGCTCCCTTAGATTTTACTGCTTGCGGTAGCGTCGGGGGTCGGGTTACCTCTTTCCCTCAAATATGGCGAGGGGGGTAATGGCTGATCTTTGCGTTATGCTCGTGAACGGGTGCTGCTTGTGGTGAAAGGTCGTCTTGTTAGCCATGGATTTTACTATTGTTATAACGATTATATGCTTAATGTTTAATTTTGATGGCCCTGGTTTATCACTTGTGGCGTCGAGTCACAGATCTTTTTATTATATTCTACCCTCTGCACGTGTAAGCGGGCACACCCTTCATGTCTGGAGGCTTATTTAGTTTGATTTGATATTGTTTTTATGCTTGAGTTTGTCTGTTTATGCTGGCATAATGGAGTGTGCTAGCTTACAAGTAGCGAATTATTAAGTTTTATGTTTTTACGTGTTACCTTTGTTGTATTGTTTTCTTTGTAAGAATACTGACTACTTACATACCTTTGTATAAGTGATAGTTCTTATAACTCAACAGACAGATGTGTTGCTGGGGAGTTTGTTGCGCCACTTCTTCTTCCCAGCTAAAACACTAGGAAGTGGTGACGGGCGGGCGTTTTGGGGGACTGTCTTTATGTAGAACTTTGACGTTCAAAAAGTGCTGGCACTCAGCCTAATTTGAATAAATGACTTTTGAATTTTGAATTTATTATTTATATTAAAATACTAAAGACTCTTTCCGAGATACTGTAACACAGAAAACCGACCCCAGCACTGTTGGGCAGATTAACTATTTGGTAGGTACAAACGCCTGCACATCAAGCTACCCGAAACTGTCAAATTATCCGAATCAACCTTGAAACCTAATACTTTAGCGATTAAGTTGAAAATCAATTAAATAAATTTGACAGATTGTTGTAGCTTGGAGTGATGGCGTCTGTACAAAAATCAAACAACAAAAATATTTTTATCCATTTATTATTTTCATTGTAAACTCATACACTTGTTCTATCATCAACCGTTTATAATTTACGTTATACACGTCATACATCACGAGATGAGACTTAAACACTAACGCACTCCACCCGTTGCAAGAGACGGCGGCCATTTAGAAATTCATACTTTTAAAAATTGAAGATTGAAAAGTTAAAGACGTTCTGTACTTTCTGCCTACCTAGATGGAAACAGGTGTATTAACACAAATAAATCCGCTAACTTAATTTTTATTAACTAAAAATTAAAGCAGATCTATTTATTGAAAGCACATACAAAAACATGACCCGTTTCTTGTGCGTCGTCGCAGTTGGGTATTTCAAGGGAACTGAAAGTCAGCCTTCCACTTAAAATGTATGGACATTCCCTATTAAAAGACTTCAAAATAATTACAGTAAAATCGTTAGCAATGAATTATGAAATTAAAGTTTCTACAAAAACAAATGGTTTATCGTCTCTTACAACGAATCCAGTATCAAATGCATTTACTTTACGTTTAACATACTCGGGCGCACCATAATTGACTTGAAAAAGCAAACCAAACAATAAAGCGAGATTTTAAAAAAATATTTCAAAACAAAAACATGTTAATTCTAATTAAAAAATTCGAATAAAGTTCCATTTGGAAACACTGAAAAAAATCACTATTTTTTTGTAACAACATAATTTATGGCACTTAGTAACAAAAAGGAATCATCAAAACAGTCCACATTGCGTTTACAATCATAGATAATAATTAATAAACCGAGGAAAAATGTACCAAGTTTTTTTTTCGCTGTGTGACTGTTAGTTAGCAATGACTTAGCCAACTCACTACGAAAATGCAGAACAAAAATTACTAACCTTATATTTAATTGATGTTCATTGACATTATTTTAGAAATAAAAGGCTAATTTTATTCGAAAATTCGCGTTCCTTACACTTCCTATTTAGGTAAATATAATTACCAAACTACGGTAACTTTATTGTATTGTAGGCAAATAAAAGCGAATAAGCTTTATGCTGGCACTTCACTTGGCATATTTGTACAAATGTTCACCTTACTTCTTTGTTGAAAAATTAACTTTATTTCAATAACTTTAGGATATATTTTCTATTGTCCAGGTAACGCAAATAGTAGGAAATACGCCAAGTGAAGTGCCTCCTCTAGAGCTTCGAATGACTGAAGCCGCTTCTATCCTCGGATGAGCGAATAAACTTCAGCTTGGTAAAGTTTGGCGCGAATCATTCAACATTCGGATCCATGCCCGGTAAGTACCACCTCGAGAACCGTTACATATTTAACAACTGTCTAAGTGTTAATTTACGATTATAAATAGTGTGCAGTAATTACATTGAAAAATTGTGTATTCTTACAATGTAGAGATAGTATATTTTTGTTATTGCATATTATTCGCTTCGTTTGAAATATACACACACAGCGAGCCACGTCACATAACGACACCACAATTTTTACGTCGTAAAAAAGAGATATAAAATTTATTCGTAGTCTGAAAAGTGACCGTTCACACCATTCAGACGAGAAAGTAATCACAATAATTATTAACAGCCGTCTTCTTCACTCCGATCCCAATGACTAAGTATACTTGAATTTATAATTCGAGATAATTTCAATCCATGGCTAACAACGACTTTAAATTCGTGTATTTTAAGTTGATTTTTAAGTGACCATGTATCTCCACATGGCTAAACAAGAAAAAGGCCCTAAATAAGGTTGCAATGGAATTTAAGCTGTGTCAAATTGTCTCGAATTCTAAATTCAAATATGATAACTCGAAAGCTATTGCTCTAACTATTGGCCGTAATAAATTAGTTATTGATTGACGAGGCTACTGAGACCGAACGAAGTTAACTATGATATTGACGAGCAACTCTTTCAGCTGTACAAACTTGAACCTTAAAACTAACTAGACCTTATAATATACTTAAGTTAAATTATGCATTATCTTTGGCGAATACACTGCTTATGGTACCGTGAAATTTGAGAAACTTAAAAATACGTTTGATCATAAAAAACCGTACGAACGTCGTTGTAAAGTCTCACAAAGTTCCCTATTTTAATACTGAGATACAAAACTGTTCGCTTTATAGAATAAAATGGTACCATCCTTACTTAAACTACATAATTTATTAGATACAGCTAACAAGATTATCCGAAAAACACATTCTTGAAAACAATCTTTGACATGTTCAAATGTATCCGAATGTGCATTCAGTTTTGGCGCCAGGCGCCAATTTTATGCAACTAACAAAATTTAAATTATTTTTGTTTTGATTATTTTCAAGAATACATCATCCTTTAAACGATTAATAGTTACATTTTGTGGTGTTATAGCGAGAGCAGTACTTTTCATTAAAGTTAGACTACACTGTTTAGAGACAAACGTCAGAATAATTTCTTGTTCGTCAAATGGCAGTTATCATTTGCACCTTATATTTACAAATAATTAATATATTTTTATGTAAATTGCTTCTACCAATTCCACTTTTTACTAGTTCACACACGATGGAATGCTTAATTTTTATAATTATTTTATTTACAATTAATGGATTAGCTGTAAATAAAATAAGACAAGTATTAATTCGAATTTAAAATTAAATAGCCCTAACTTATATTTACATTAGGTCCACGCAATTTAAAACAGTTTAAATTTTGAGCCATAAATATGAAAGCTAAAAAATATTAATAACTATACCCGGTAGAGATTCCAGATTCATCCGAAATTAAATATAATTTCTAATCTAAATGTTGTTTTTATTATTCGTGGAAACTTAAGTTAGAAGGATCTACTGTTAATATTATGTACATTCTTATATGTTATTTAGAGATATACAATGCAATAAAATTTCTACTGTCGGGCTCCGAGCCGTCTACTTTTAATGTAATAGAAACATGCCAAAAGAATATTAGTTTTCCAATAATTTGGCAGATTCGTCCTTAAGTTAGCGCTAAAAGGCGTTAATCAACGTGAACTAACGGTTTAAAAGTTAGACCATTGCCGGATTTTTTCTTAAAACTATATTGAGCGAAAACCCGAGTTCAAAAACATAGTCTTTGATGACACAGTAGTCACTACCAACTTTAACGTGCAAGTTATCAACAAAACTGTTATAAAATATTGGTCATCAACATTTGCTAACACAGCCTTTTTAAATTGTTATGATACAGATAAATTATCATATAAATAAACCGCCGCTGTTCATAAACAATTTTGATAACAACAAAAATGTTTTATTACAATCAAAACTTTAGACTTGCTAGTAAAAATATATTAGAAAATAGGCCTCAATCAAGATGATTCCAGAGAGTAGTTACCGTTGTAACATTACCTAAATATTTGTGCTAAAATGATTCCCTACAAAAATTCGAGACAGCAAAAAATTACGTTCGTCAAAATATTTTAGACATAAATATTAGACCAGTATTCACAATAAATTACAAAGATTTTGAGCAATCACGCACAGGTAGAAGTTATTCGTTCAATGAAACATCTGCGCTGACAGAATGTTTGCATGTGAAAGAATCTTCAAACAAATCACTCATTTTAAAAATCAATTTACTTATTAACGATTTTATTTTCATGCCATTTTTCTAATCAATTTTCATCAATGTCCGTTGTGTTGAAATATTCTGTCAGCACAAAAACACATAAAGTTTCCACAGTCGAGATTATTATCAGTCAAATTCACATAAACTCATTCAAAGTAGTTCACTCCGTATCCACTATGATTGTCATAGCGGGACATCGAGTGTCGGGAACGCACGGCGTTCGTAGGTCGGGGTCACTGAGGTCACTTTACAGCGTCAGAGGAACACATCCACAGGAGTGAGGGAGGCGCGGGGCTGCCCCTAGAGCTCGGTCACAGCGTACAGGTCGCGAGTGTCTTGGTGTGGAGGGTGGATGCGCTCGACGCGGTCTGAGCGCTCGCCTCGCTCGGGGCGCTCGGGTCGCTCAAGACGCTCGGCTCGCTCGGGTCGCTCAAGACGTTCGGCTCGCTCTGCTCTCTCCGATCGGTCCGGTCGCTCACCTCGCTCTTGTCTTTCAGCGCGCTCGGGTCTATCCGGGCGGTCTTGCCGGCGCCGGTGTGTGGTGTGAGTTGAGTGCGGCTGCGGAGGCAGATTGGCACGTCTTGGGCGCTGCAACGAGCGGTACTCCAGCGCTGCAGCGGACAGCGGCTGCGGCTGGTCGGGGTGCGGCTTGCGCGCGGGCCGCACGGTGGCGTACTTGTCGGGCGCAGGCGCGTGCGGGGGGTGTGGCGCGTGAGGGGCGTGCGGGGGGTGCGGCGCGGCGGAGAATGTTCCGAGCGAGACGGCGGCGGCGGCGGGGCGCGGGCGGGGCGCGCGCGGCCCGAACGACGCGTACTTGGGGTCGAAGCGGTTCAAGCTCGTTGAGCGCCCGGATTGACCTGCAATTGGTATTTGTTTTATGAAGTTTTGGTAGAGTCAAAATGGGTAAAGCTTTTGGGAGCTTGTACGCCAGTTTCCCGAGGGTTTAGTAGTGTCCATGACTCATATTATTGTTCGCTAACTCATTCATTATACCATCAAAAACAACAGTGTAAAGTCAACTCATATCCTTATTTCCCAGTGATATTATTGGACAGATCAATTCGATTTCAGATTGAGTACTTACAATTAATAATATTTTATTTTAAATGGAAACTGAAATTTAAGTGCTGGTTTTCCAAAAACCGCTATTTTATGTGCTTTTGAGGAGTATTTACAACTGAAAATATTTTATTTTAAATGGAAACCGTAATTTAAGTGCTGGTTTTTCCAAAAACCCATATTTTATGGGCTTATATATTTGAAACAAAAATCAAGAGCGCAGTATAAAAGAGTGTTCAGCGTACCTGCGTTGTGTTCGGGTGGGCCCGCGCCGCCGGGCCGGTCTCAGTAGAAGTCACTGCTCTCGAGCGTCTTGCACTGCTTGCTGAGCGTGGCGTACTTGCCGTTGTGCGGCGCGCGGCCCAGCGTGTGCGCGCCGCCCAGCGCCGCCGCCGCCGCGCCCGCGCCCGCGCCCCTGCCCAGAGTCGCGGAGCCCGACATGCGCGACCTGCGCACATAGTGACGTGTGACTACAGTAGCGACACAAGCACAGAACGCAGCACAGTACGCATGGTTGACTAAAGTTGCGCAATGTTGTTGCAGCAACATGAATTGACAGTTTCGTTAGCACTAGCTGTGTGAAATGTACGGTCGGGTCAAAAGTGCGATAGCACTCTTTTAACCTTTTGAACGCCACTGTCACGTATAGGTGACAAGCAAGCGCCTGCCCTGTACGCCAAACGTCACAAATACGTGACAAAAAATACGGTAAATTTGTGGCTTGGCGTCGGGGGCACGCCGATGCGTTTATGCTCTGGCGTTCAAAAGGTTAAAGCTAGAATTTCTTTGTAGACAAAGACAATGGTTAACGATTGACCAGTTTAATATACACTTTAAATTCTATGCAATAGATTAAATCAGCCTTGTACTATCGGTAGTTATGGTCTTTACTATGGTGTGTATTAAACCTTTTCTCCAAGTTTTGAGGTGTATTTTTTTTTTTCAATTTCTGGTTTAGTTTCGTAGTAAAGAATGTTGCTAAATCAATTTTGCACAACTTCTGTATCCCATTAATGAGCTTCATAATATAGTAGCACCTAGTTTTAGAAAAGTTCAGATTTGTAGAGCCTCGAATCTAGTGCTTTCCAAAACTCGATAATATACTGCGGGCTGCATACTGTACACGGTGGTAAAATTGATGAAAACACACCAGGGTAACAAAGATGTCGCTAAACGATATCCACCAAGCGATGGTTTCGCTAATTTTATTAGATTAATTTTCAGTGTAACAAACTCGTCTGACATTAGTATTTTGTGACTACAACTAGGTATTTGTATTAGTATAGCATTGTAGACGAAGTTGGATAGAGTGGAGCAGGCTGTGGGTGTGTTTTAGCGGAGAAGGTATATTATGTGGAATGGGCTTTGAATAAGTTGGCTGAGATTTCGACACGACACGTTAAATACTAATATCTATCGCTATAAATTAATTATGAGGACGGATTATGAACGACATGAGTTTTAAAAACGTGCATATATTTTTTTGACAAAGTGGAATTTATTTGATGTGATGAAAACTTTTTTTTACGAGCAAAACTCAGGATCAGAACCTTGATTTCGAGTTAAACTCCTGGAATTACCAAAATATGCACGTTCATAAACACGTAAAGCACTATTTAGGCCTCACCATTGGGCAAGAACATCACAAAATAATACTTAACCTATACTTGAATTCATAATTTAAGATAATTTTCAATCCTTCGCCACAAACATCTCTATCGAATTTAGCTTAGTGTATTCCAAATTGATTTTCAAGTGACCATTTTCAAAAAGCCCTATAGAAGTACAGATTGCAATGAAAATTTAACTTTATGTTACACAACATAGAGTTTAATCTTCCACACTTTGTCAATTTTAAAATTTAGAATCCAATTACGACAGTTTGTTTTTATAGTTACCTTGGCTTTTCGAAGTCCATGAGTTGCACATCAGCGCCGTAGGACGGTGGCTTGCCGGGGCTAGACAGAACGTTAAACATAGTTACCGTGGCAAAGGGGTTTCTTGCCTTTTAAGGCAAAACCACGCAAATCCATAGATTCACGCAGTAAGGCATTTTGCCGCGGAATTTTTAGGTTAGTGACAGTCACCCCTGAAATACTCGAAGAGTTTATTCACGGTGTTGGTGATTCAAAAGGCAGTGGATTTGACGAGTATTTGACAAGCTTTAAGCGGGCTAGTATTTAGGCGTAAATATGAGTACTTTGTTTTGTGATAGATGTCAGTATGATTTGATGTTAAGTTAGTAGATGATATAAGCTAGGCAACAGTTGGTGCTAAATGAGATGGCGATAGCGGTTATTGACCCAGGTGGGCGTCATTAAAAACAGAAATAAATGTTTTGTCTAGAAACAATACTTTATGTTACCATTTTCACCTATACTTGAATTCAGAATCTCGAATAATTAACATCTTTGCCATTTACTCAAATTTAAATTTTGGCGCTTTTATAGCGGACAGATGGGACATCCCCATACTGGGGCATTGGATAAGCCTGCATGTGAGTTTAGTGTAAGTATATAATTGTATTTTGTTCCGGGAGTTATAAGTACTAACACTAGTTTCTAAGTTTTTGTATTCTAACCAATTAATAGAATCTGTCTGATTTTTTTTTTTTTTTACCAATACGAACTCAGTCAAAACAGTGTGATGTATTCCTATTGGTTACCGAGTTAGGGCCAAAGTAACCCGACTATAGTAGGCGCCAGATAAATGTGGAATAAAGTTTATTGACCTTTCCCTAATAACTGTTCATAGGTACCTGAACAATTAAATATGAATCGTTTTTCATTATTAGACAATGTTAAGGATCACGAGAGATGATGATTCGGGACAGCTTTGTGTCATTAATTCCGTTTTTCAAATTAAAAATGTCAATAATTTCTCGTAGGATCTCTAGGGTTTCATATGTTACAAACTAGGAGAGCCTATGACCAGCTGTACATTATGCTTAAAATATGTCGTGGGATAACAGATGCCCCTGATCTTCATAATGAGCTGATTCGTCTCTACGTTCCAAGCAACTATATCCGTGGTCGAAAACACCGTCTATTGGCCGTGCCCACAACTCGAACAATGGCTCGCGCCTCATCCCCTGTTCCTCGCACTCTGGCTGCGCTTAATGACGTCATGGAAGCTAACCCGAACTGTGACCTATTTGCAGATCAGCTCAAAACTGTTTTGTGCGCTTGTCTTTGCTTCTGTGAAAGTACGTAAATTTATAAATATTAATATATACAGGGTGTCCCAAAACTCAACGTCAAGCCGAAACGGGGTGACAGGATTGATCATAACCATCACGAGAAAAATCTGAAAAAAAATCTATCCCATGCAGTTTAAAAATTATGGGCATTTTAAGAAAAACCTAGAAATTTGATCAAACTGTACCATTTTTCGGTTATTGTGGTTATTCTTTTTTATTTTTGTTCATTTGAACTTTGGAAACGTAATCCTAAATAACATTTCTAGAATCCCAATAAAAAATAATGACACAATTGCCTCAAGTTTCCGAGAATTGAGACTATTTGTTAAACTACGAATTTAAAATTTTCAAGATTCGTCGACTTTGACAGGCCCTCCTATAAAAAAAATGTACTAGAGTGCCTTGGCAAGTGGCATTAAAAGTTGGCGCATTTAATCAGAATTCTAAAATGGTACAATACTTGTTAGTTCCATACAATAGAAAAGAGTAAAAAAATTAAAACCTCAAGTAACCCGATTTTTGCTATCTCATTTTACTCAGTTAAAATGTTTTTAATTCACACAAGCTCTAGGTAGGTTCTTAATTTTAAGACAAAATGATGAGAGAGATGGATAATGGGTATGTTCGCCATGAGTGAGCGAGACAGATAGTGACGCCACTTTTACCAAAGTGAAAAAAAGTTAGTAAAATTAGTAAAATAATTAATACGAATACGAACGTGCGCAGTAGACGAATGAGCGAAACGTACTAACTGGTTGGTGTCGGACTGGTAGCGTAGCCATTTGCTTGGCTGAAACTAGTGCGAATGAAACAGATAGATGCCATAGCATCTATCTGTTTCATTCGCACTCGTTTAAACGACGCATCTCCGTCTCAATGCGTGGCGTCACTATCTGTCTCGCTCACTCATGGCAAACATACCCATTATCCATCTCTCTCATCATTTTGCCTTAAAATTAAGAACCTACCTAGAGCTTGTGCGAATTAAAAACATTTTAACTGAGTAAAATCTGATAGCAAAAATCGGGTTACTTGAGGTTTTAATTTTTTTACTCTTTTCTATTGTATGGAACTAACAAGTATTGTACCATTTTAGAATTCTGATTAAATGCGCCAACTTTTAATGCTACTTGCCAAGGCACTCTAGTACATTTTTTTTATAGGAGGGCCTGTCAAAGTCGACGAATCTTGAAAATTTTAAATTCGTAGTTTAACAAATAGTCTCAATTCTCGGGAACTTGAGGCAATTGTGTCATTATTTTTTATTGGGATTCTAGAAATGTTATTTAGGATTACGTTTCTAAAGTTCAAATGAACAAAAATAAAAAATAATAACCACAATAACCGAAAAATGGTACAGTTTGATCAAATTTCTAGGTTTTTCTTAAAATGCCCATAATTTTCAAAC
The DNA here is from genome assembly GCA_905163435.1 of Mamestra brassicae. NCBI lineage: Eukaryota > Metazoa > Arthropoda > Insecta > Lepidoptera > Noctuidae > Mamestra > Mamestra brassicae. Next base: position 16,611,168 of record LR990997.1, on the reverse strand, counting down.
TGCATGGGATAGATTTTTTTTCAGATTTTTCTCGTGATGGTTATGATCAATCCTGTCACCCCGTTTCGGCTTGACGTTGAGTTTTGGGACACCCTGTATATATATATATATATATATATATATATATTTTTTTTTTTTTTTAATGCTTACATTTTGTGTACTTTGTGTGTTAATGTAATTGGTCTACAAACCGTGTTAACATTATAAATAAATAAATAAATAATTGTAGGTGGGTCAATGACCGTTATTCCACGATTATCTGGCGCCTACTATATACTGTATCTACTTAATCAATACGCACTTTCGTTTCATTTTTCTGTGATACATTTTTGTTGAAATGGAATTTGAACCTTATCGTCCGCAACATTGAGTCTATTATTCCAAAACAACATGCCAAAACTATCTGAGATTCCGAATTCAAATACATAATTAGTCCAAAGAGGCTAACACAGGCAAAGATCAGCGACCGCTACCACCAGCCCACTAGCACCACAAGTAATCAGCACGGTCATATCACCTGGGGCGCTCCAGGTCCATGAGCTGCACGGCGGCGCCGTAGCTGGGCGGCTTGCCGTTGTTGTAGGGGGCGGGGCGAGGCAGCGTGCGCGACGCCTGGCTGGAGCCGCCCGACGACAGGAACGGCGCCTGCTCCTCGCCGCCGCCGCTGCGTCTGGACGTGCCACTAGGTCAGTGACTTCACTCGTATCCATAGCGCTACCTAGCTTTGTATATGTCACCGGAAAATGGCAAACGCCGTAAGATTGGAAAATATCGCGTGAAATTGTTAACTATTTTTTCATCATAAGGCACGGATATAATACAAACGGGTATAATTTCGTAATATATCGAGAAATTGTAATCTAATATAGATTTATTACAATCTTACGGAGTCTGCAATTTACCGTTAACATATACACGTATGCAACCTATCTTGTAGTGGTAGGTAAAGCTAGTTAGTAAGGTTAGGTAATGGAATTTATCAATTTTATTTATCTGCGAGTGTCAAACACGCAGTATGTCCCGAGAGTAATCAAGACTTGACAGGTTATTCACATGTTAATTAGATAAGTTAATCTTACATGAGCAACGTGTTATGTTCCCACAACTGGGAATCAGTCAATCTGGGCCTAGAAAGGGTCCTGGGCCCGGAAAGAGTTAGTGAACGCCATTTCAGTTAAGGTTTGGCTTTAAACCTTTTAGACGCCATTGTCACGTATAAATGACAAGCAAGCGCGTGCCCTGTACGCCAAACGTCACAAACATGTGACAAAAAGTACGGTGAATTTGTGGCTTGGTGTCAGGGGCACGCGAATGCGTTTATGCTCTGGCGTTCAAAAGGTTAATGCCAATCATTACTTAGAGAACGAATGTTTATGTAATTAAAGGCTCGTGTTCTTTAGAACGTACCCCCGAAAAGTATAATAGTTCCGCGTTTCGAGGACGAACAATCGCAACGCCAGAAGCACAAACAGTGTTAGAAAATATCGTTATATCGAGTTAACACAAGTTTTTAATATCTTTAAAATCAAAACTACCTATCTATCCTTGTCGAAGAAAAACCACCACCAGCCGAGAGGAATGCTCGAACTAAATTCTTATATGTATAGCTTCACTTACTTGGTGTTGATGTATATCCAGGCGTGTGAGTCGACGAGCACTATGGCAGTGAAGAGGAAGCCTGCTGCGACCGCTGCTAACAGCTGGAGTGACAACGCCTGAAATAGTAATAAGTTATGATCATAAAGTGTTTAATGCATGGGCGCGGGCCTCCGCCCCGCTCTGTTAGACGTACCATTGGCTAGGACAACTCTACTCAAGTTTACCCCTATGTCGCGAGCAATACGTTTGATTAATGTTATAGTGTTTTCGGAAGATATATTTTGCCAGAACTTGCCAAGATTTGTAAAAGTAGCGCAAAATGTAATTGAAAAAGGTCTAGCCATATAAATTATGATTAAGGTATCTGATGTATCCTACTACTATTATAAAGGCGAAAGTTTGTAAGGATGGATGTATGTATGGATGTTTGTTACTCTTTCACGTAAAAACTACTGAATGGATTTTGATGAAATTTGGCACAGAGGTAGATTATAGTCTGGAATAACACATAGGATACTTTTTATCCCGGGAATATGTTCCCTTAGGATAGTTTTCGACAATCACGCGGGCGGAGCCGCGGGCGGCAACTAGTTGTATTATATGTTTTAACATCGCCTTGGATGTATCTGTGAAGGTGTTATAATAATGAATGAATAAATAAATAAAAAATCATAAACTCGGGCGTCTTCATTTCGGATCGATGGTTAATTCCTTAGATTGTTTGGGCCTAGTATTTTACGACTTTTTAGTTTTAAGGATGGGAAATCATCAAGTTATTGTTCCAGTCTGGGTGCAGCGGAAGGGCGTGTCAGACTCTTACTGACTAAAACCCATCCGTGTTCCTTCTAAATCCCTTTGCGTTTGGTAGGGCAAAATTTGGCAAAATGGAATCCTCTGTTTTAATGCGGATGAGACTGGGTCATGTTTGTTCCCCTGCCCATCTTGCCAAATTTCATATTATTGACGACCCTATTTGCTAGTGTGGCACAGATGTAGGTGACTTAAATCACATTTTTTTCTCCTGTCCCTTACACGACCGTTCTTCCTTCTTCAGTAACCTCTTATCCCTTGATATTCCTTTTCCTACGTCAATACTGTCTTTACTTTGGACAAATAGTTTTCCTGTATATAATGTATAGTGTCATTCATCACCTTTAATAATATTATGTTGTAATTATTCTTCATTGTAATTTGCTCATCCATCATAAATCTGATCCTATATGTCCTGTCTTATCCCAAATTCCGTTAAAATAAAATAGTATTATATTTTTATTAAGTTTCCCTACCTTTATAAACAAAACGTGACATTGGCTAAATGCACAAACCGTGCGAAGCAAAAGGAAAAAAAAATAAAAATAAAAAAGCCCTTTGCGTTCCAGAGCCGCGGTGACTCTTTCGAACAAATTCCGCAACAGTATTTTACGACTTACGCTAAGTTAATTGCATCATTGCGGTATCGTTGCCATTAATTCATTCATAAAGTCGAATATTAATGTATGATACGTTTAGAAATTGGTGCTAACCGCACGTACCATACTTATTGTTACATTACGAGTTTGACAGCGGCTTAATTTCGTATCATTAAAGGCAGTTTTTGTAGATCCAAGTGGTACTAGCAGTGATCGGCGTAGGTAGTACTATTCCCGGGATTTAGTGACCGTTATCTTAACATGGACATGCCTTCTGAATCCCGGGAAATATATTATTTATTTATTTAATAAACCGGTTTTTTATTAAGAACTATTTTAGGAATTTGTATTATACATACAAGCCTATTCAGCTTTATGCAAATATTATAAATAAATATTGCTTTATCGATGAAGTTGAAATCTATTAAAGAAATTTGACAGATTGTTGTAGCTTCATGTGCTGGCGTCTGTGAATCCTGATAGGTCATGTGGAAAAATAAAGAAGGCGTGAATTCGCAATAAGAGATTGAAACTAACATAGCAATGTCTTCGGAAAGGTCTTGTACAGTGTAAGTGCTTTTGCACAACCGGAGAGAGCGGTGCGCACCTCTCAGGAAAGATTGCTGCCGTAGGATGACCGCAACAGAGGGGAACATGGCTCGCATGAACATTTGGTTCATGGCATGAATACGTACACGAAATGAGTGTGTATGCGCGAGCGCTTCCTTCACAGTTATCTTTCTGTATGGTTTGAGTTGTAAAAGCCTCTTCGCCCGTCACAGAACTCGCTCTCTATATATTTTGTTTTTATTTTTATCAAGAACAAAAAGGTAAAATACTACACAAAGTCCAATATGGAGGAAGACATCTGTCGTAATGTTGACGTGCGTACCTGCAAGCCGGCATCGCAAGCGGCGCGCGCGGCGGCCACAAAGTAGGCCCTCGCCATGCGACACTCCAGCGCACCGCTCAACGCAACTAATGCACGCTCCGCCTCGCCCGTGCCTGCGCCCAGCGCGCCCAGAGCTGGCTGCAGTCCTAGAATCAATCAAAAGCATGAATTTATAATTCACTTGGAAAATCTCTCGTCGGGGAAGGAGACTACGGAAATGTTAAACACTCATTGGTTGACGCAATATATTTTTTATATCGGCTTCTGCATCGTAACGTATGACAAAGTTATAAGTAGATTTATGGTAATCGTACATTTGTGGGGAAGACGATAAAGTCTTTAATCACATGAGTGTCTATTTGGTCATTACCAGTGGTCTTAGTAGGCAGAGCTATTTTTGTTACTTGCTACAAGGTTTCATAGTATGGACATGCCTAAGGTACAGGGATTCACAAAGTGGGATTAAAAAAAAACTTATTATGGTTGGTATGATTTTTAGAGGTGCTCGTGTGTATATATATGCCACAGGTATATGAACTTAGATAAAACTAGAATTAACCGCATAAAATTAGATTAGTGAAATAATACGCTGTGGTACACAAATACGGTCGTTTTTTACATAGCTAACTGCCATTTTTATAATAAAACTGAGTACTGTTACTTACCAGGATCATTGAACAATGCGGGCGCGCTGCGGGACAGCACGGCTAAGGCTTGCCTCACCGCCACCACTGCTCGTTGGGCATTCCTCAGTTCAGCTGTGAGCACGTTCTCTCGTGACACCTTGCACGACAGGTAGTAGTGCACCATCTGACATATTGTAAAACGTTAGATTTAAGATTTTAATTATTGTTGATTATTTGATTTATTATTATTTATCACACTATTATTATAAAGGCGAAAGTTTGTGAGTGTGTGTGTGATTGTTACTTCTTCACGCGCAAACGGCTGGACCTATTTAGATGAAATTTGGTATATAGATTGTTTGAGTCCCGGGAAAGGACATAGGATTTTTATCCCGGGAGTGTGTTCTCTTGGGATAATTTTCGACAATCACGCGGGCAGAGCCACGGGCGGAGCCGCGGGCGGAGCCGCGGGCGGAGCCGCGGGCGGCAACTAGTTTTTGTTATAATATTCTAGTTGTTAAGTTTTTTATCTTTAAGTGTTTCTGTACGTTTTTTTCCGACAGAATAAACAGATTTTCTTTCTTATTTCTTTATATTTATAAAGCCAATACTTATAAATATCTTAAAACATTAAGAGTCTACATTAAATGTGTCTCTTGCGCAGAAAGTGACGCTGTTAAATATATGCATTAAGGACTCAAAATCCACCTTTTGTTTAGTTCTAAGATCTAGGCAAAACAACAAAATCCAGTTCTTCAAATACATTCTAAAATTCACCGCGCCCGCCAGCCAGTTAGAGTAGAGTACAGTATACGTACGTCGATGGGCAGGTTGTGCGGCGCGTGCAGCGCCAGCGCGGCGGCGGGCTCCTGGCAGGCGTCGGCCGCCGCCACCGCGCCCGCCGCCAGCACCGCGCCCGCCAGCCAGTTAGAGTAGAGTACAGTATACGTACGTCGATGGGCAGGTTGTGCGGCGCGTGCAGCGCCAGCGCGGCGGCGGGCTCCTGGCAGGCGTCGGCCGCCGCCACCGCGCCCGCCGCCAGCACCGCGCCCGCCAGCCAGTTAGAGTAGAGTACAGTATACGTACGTCGATGGGCAGGTTGTGCGGCGCGTGCAGCGCCAGCGCGGCGGCGGGCTCCTGGCAGGCGTCGGCCGCCGCCACCGCGCCCGCCGCCAGCACCGCGCCCGCCAGCCAGTTAGAGTAGAGTACAGTATACGTACGTCGATGGGCAGGTTGTGCGGCGCGTGCAGCGCCAGCGCGGCGGCGGGCTCCTGGCAGGCGTCGGCCGCCGCCACCGCGCCCGCCGCCAGCACCGCGCCCGCCAGCCAGTTAGAGTAGAGTACAGTATACGTACGTCGATGGGCAGGTTGTGCGGCGCGTGCAGCGCCAGCGCGGCGGCGGGCTCCTGGCAGGCGTCGGCCGCCGCCACCGCGCCCGCCGCCAGCACCGCGCCCGCCAGCCAGTTAGAGTAGAGTACAGTATACGTACGTCGATGGGCAGGTTGTGCGGCGCGTGCAGCGCCAGCGCGGCGGCGGGCTCCTGGCAGGCGTCGGCCGCCGCCACCGCGCCCGCCGCCAGCACCGCGCCCGCCAGCCAGTTAGAGTAGAGTACAGTATACGTACGTCGATGGGCAGGTTGTGCGGCGCGTGCAGCGCCAGCGCGGCGGCGGGCTCCTGGCAGGCGTCGGCCGCCGCCACCGCGCCCGCCGCCAGCACCGCGCCCGCCAGCCAGTTAGAGTAGAGTACAGTATACGTACGTCGATGGGCAGGTTGTGCGGCGCGTGCAGCGCCAGCGCGGCGGCGGGCTCCTGGCAGGCGTCGGCCGCCGCCACCGCGCCCGCCGCCAGCACCGCGCCCGCCAGCCAGTTAGAGTAGAGTACAGTATACGTACGTCGATGGGCAGGTTGTGCGGCGCGTGCAGCGCCAGCGCGGCGGCGGGCTCCTGGCAGGCGTCGGCCGCCGCCACCGCGCCCGCCGCCAGCACCGCGCCCGCCAGCCAGTTAGAGTAGAGTACAGTATACGTACGTCGATGGGCAGGTTGTGCGGCGCGTGCAGCGCCAGCGCGGCGGCGGGCTCCTGGCAGGCGTCGGCCGCCGCCACCGCGCCCGCCGCCAGCACCGCGCCCGCCAGCCAGTTAGAGTAGAGTACAGTATACGTACGTCGATGGGCAGGTTGTGCGGCGCGTGCAGCGCCAGCGCGGCGGCGGGCTCCTGGCAGGCGTCGGCCGCCGCCACCGCGCCCGCCGCCAGCACCGCGCCCGCCAGCCAGTTAGAGTAGAGTACAGTATACGTACGTCGATGGGCAGGTTGTGCGGCGCGTGCAGCGCCAGCGCGGCGGCGGGCTCCTGGCAGGCGTCGGCCGCCGCCACCGCGCCCGCCGCCAGCACCGCGCCCGCCAGCCAGTTAGAGTAGAGTACAGTATACGTACGTCGATGGGCAGGTTGTGCGGCGCGTGCAGCGCCAGCGCGGCGGCGGGCTCCTGGCAGGCGTCGGCCGCCGCCACCGCGCCCGCCGCCAGCACCGCGCCCGCCAGCCAGCACACCACCAGCGCGCCCAGCGCGCCCACCTGCCAACCACACGATTTCATTTCTAATTCTGCGGCGCACACGTGGCTCATACTAACACAGACCGATGAAAGCCATATTTACAATTTTATAATCACACCAAAACGGATAAATTGTAGACCTCTGCCCTGATTAGTCGCCAGTTAAAGTCAGTTCTCAATTTCTCGGAAAAACGCGGAATAACTACAGAATTTTGATTCGTGTGTTTTGAACATACCTAAACTTCACTTTTGTTGTCACGAAAGTATAATACGGACATGCTTTTCAGAATCCCGGATCTCGGAATCGTTCGAAATTCCTGAGATTGATAAAAATGTTCGTATATAAAATATAGTTAGAACTCGTTTTGAACTCTCATTTAAAATTTTTATAGGTATTCCATCTGTTTTGAATAAAAAAAAGATACTAATTAAATCAAAATAACCACTGCTATAATTTCATTAAGTTTGTTATAGTTCTTTTTACAAAATTGTTCAATTCCGGGAACCCGGGGTTACATTATTTATTCAGTAAGGAAGGTCCATATTAGTCTTTCACGGGAAGAAGTTTAGGTATATAAGCGCCCGATTATCCAATCACTGGTCATTATAGAAGAAATGGTCAATTGACAATTTATCGAGAGTTTATAATGTCCAAAAGTATTTTATAGGGTTACTGGGGTTGAATTGAAACTACAAAGACCGCCACATACACAAATAGACCTTGTTTTGACATATAAGTGACTATGAACTATAGTGGTATTTAATACAGTATGTATTTGAGTTAATACTAACACAAAGCAGCAGCAAGGCGCGTCGCGAGCGTCGTGCGGCGGCCGCTAGCAGCGCTACACACACCGCTCCGCCGCAGCACCAGCCAGCCATGCCGCCAGCCCAGCGCGCCGCCTCCCACACCCATGCACGCTGAAAAACGATAACATGGACAATTAATAACCACAAAACAAAAACGATAATGATTAATTAGTAAGGATCCATAAAGGCCCGTCGTCCATGTAACAGTTCGTTTCTATCTGCAACCAGCTCGCATGCAAGTCGCATTACATACCGGGGTATAATGTGCCGTGCCCGCAATGTAATGAAACTTTCATGCCTATTACTTGCAGGTGGAAAAGCGAACTTAGAGAAGGTTGATTGAAGCACTTATAATGTGTTGAGGGGTTAAAACTTTAACACGCTCAATGTCACTGCGATGTATATAATGTCTTCGTAGATGCCGCATACATTTCACGTTGGACTCGTCTAGTGCGTCGCCGGCACTACAAAATAATTCAATGAACTCGACAGGTGAGTTCACTATCTATACTACAAAAAAGAACTGGTCAAGTGCAAGTTGGACTTGCACACAAAGGTTTCCGTACTATAAGCCGAAAAAAACATGTTTCTTGTATGCCCCCTTTTATTTTTTATTTAAGTTAATTTTTATTATTTGTTGTTATAGCGGCAACAGAAATACATCATCTGTGAAAATTTCAACTGTCTAGCTATCCCGGTTCATGAGATACAGCCTGGTGACAGGCGGACAGACATACAGACTGACGGACGGCGGAGTCATAGTAATAGTCAAAAAAACAAACGAAACTCTTTAGCTTCTGAAATCTCAACTAATATTATAAAGAGAAAAGATTTATTTTTGTACCTATCTTGGTTTGTAATGGATAAATTAAATTACGATATAACTATTAAGAAAAAAAGTCTGGTGGGCAACAACCCGATAGTTGATATTCGGACTGCTGTATGTTATATGTTCAAATCGCACAGAGAACTATGCTTGCGCGATGCAGGATTTCGTTAGTAGTTAGTCGCTGACAGGATAGATAGCGTTGCGTTTCTTTCCGCTACAGGTTCATATTATAAGTAGTATCCAAGCTATTGTGTTGACGACGTTAGAATGAGAGAGAGAAGTTGAGGATCTGCAGCATTGAACTCGCCTAGCGTGTTCATTGTATTGCAGAATGTTTTTTTTTTCTTTCAAATATGAAAATGTTCTTTACATCCGGGCCACCATGTAAATGTTTAATAACATCATATTAAGTCTTTTTTTTTTTAAGGATGGGATATCATCATATGACTTCTTTCGCTCTGGGTGGAGCGGAAGGGCGTGTCAGACTCTTACTGACTAAATCCCATCCGTGTTCCAGGACCGCGGTGACTCTTTCGATCAAATTCCGCAACCCTGATAGATCATATTAAGTCTTACAGTATAATTTTGAACAGAATTTATGGAAGCGTTTTGGAAGTATGTATTACCGAAACACACTGAACTCGCCACGCGAGTCGCCGGCACTGGAATAAAATTAACGTGAACTCACAGGGCGAGTCGGTGGCAGTAAACTTGTTCAAATCTAGCAAAAAGAAAATTAGCAAAGAAGCTTCCCGAACTGTCACTAATACCTGCGAAAGCCTCAGGGACATCTTGAACATAAATAAGGAAAATTGAATCTAAAAACTTGCAATTAAACTAACTTTCATAAAAGCATCAAGATTGAGCGCAGCCAGTGGCCGCCGTAGATTGTCAGCGGCTGAAGCGGCTGCGCTGGCATTGTTCCGCAGCGCTGAAAGCGCTCGCAGTAGTGTTCCTAACGCCGTCTGATTGGCCACGGGCATGTCCAGCGCATCCGCCAGTCGGGCCAGGGGGGCGCGCGCGCGGGAACCCATCGCTTCTTCTAGGATGCTTGACTGGAAATGGAAAGAAAAACTCGATATAATAATAACAATTATGTCCTCAACTCCGCATAACTGCGATTACAAAGTTATGTAAAACTAGTTTTTGCCCGCGACTTCGTACGCGCATATCCCGTTTTTTCTTGTTCCCGTAAGCGCCCACCGCGGAAGAGTTTGTTTGAACGCTCTAATCTCTGGAACTATCAGTCGGATTTGGAAAATTAGTTTTGTATATGATAGCCAAATTCATGAGGAGGGTCCGGACCCGTGCTTCACCTAGATTCTCCACCTGGGTAAAGCACGGGACCTTATGGTTCCCCTTATGGTCCCGTGCTCCAACTGATGATGAGTACAGTCAAGTAATTAAGAAAAATGAGGAAGACTATACGGGAACGGGAAAACACGGGATATGCGCGTACGAAGTTGCGGGTAAAAGCTACTTGAAGATATTTCTCAACGTCAGAAAGAGATATGGCTATGCCAACCCTTACCTGGTTCTTCACAGTGTTGACGAGTGCGGCGAGCTGGTTGCCGGCCTGGATGCTCTGCAGCATGGCGTTGTGCAGGTCATCGTTGCCGAAGAGCCCCACGCCGATCGCGCCGCAGCATAGCACTGACAGGATCATGAGCGTTATCTGAGGATACACGAAAGTTTTAAAAAGTAGTTTAGGTTTGGTTGCAGGTGACGTTCAGTAGTTTCCGGGGTGGGATAAAGTGTAAGTACCTATTAGATGAGAATTCGTATTGCGCTGCATAGGCATGCAGCGCATGTCGCTGTCACCGGTTCATGAGAAGACATTATGGCAGCGTCAGCAAATGTTGTTACCGTTACTGAGTACGGGCCCAAGCATAAAATTTTAAACCAGTATTTGCCTTCGACACGCTAAGAAGCTATGAAAATACCAGTGATATATTGTAATTTAAATAAACTAGAACTCAGAGCTTTTCCGCTTACGCTTTCTTTAACTTTTACTTGGCACATAAATTTAAATTTTATCTGGTGGTAACAGCCCTTTGAAGCAAATCCTCAGTTCTGATACAGTGATCGGGCGCTCATATACCTAAACTTCACTTTTAAACCACGAAATTATAAAACGGAAATGCTTTTCAGAATCCCGGATCCCGGCATCGTTCGAAATTCCTGAGATTGCTAAAAATGCCCATAAAATGCATAAAAATATATTTAGAACTCGTTGTGAACTGTCCTTGTAATTTTTTTAAATTTAATAAGCCGTCTTATGGAACTTTCAATTTACAATGAAAGTTTTTATGAGAACTGGTTTAGTAACAGGCCAGCAGTCTTAACTACTTACGGAATTGAAACAATTGTTATTTTATGTGTAGCTCCATTTATTGTTTATTTATTCAGAAAGGAATGTCCATATTATTCTTTCACGGGAAGAAGTTTAGGTATACAAGCGCCCGATTATCTGATCACTGTGATTACTCATTGAATCTTGATTCTTGAATCATCAAATGACTTTTTCCACTCTGGGTGACTCTTATTGACTAAAACCCATCCGTGTTCCTCCTAAAGCCCTTTGCGTTCCAGAGCCGCGATGACTCTTTCGAACAAATTCCCCAGAAAACCCCGGCAGGACATCTTGCACACTTAGAAACTATTTTTTAATATGCAGTCTCGCGACTTGGGCTATAAAACCTTTATTACAAGCCAAGCCAACTCAAATATGATGTCATAGCTGGCATCATTTATAATTATCGAGAAACATTTTCCGGATCAAACATTGGCTTCATTTGCTCCGTCATACACACTTTAAATAAACTAAACGCAAAGAATAGCCCATGCTCTTTGATATCTCCAAATCCCCTTTGATCTCAAAAATAATGACAGAAGAATCCCGCACTTCTAATAAACTTAATTCCTAACAAGATCTTCAAAAAAACAGTTTACTTTATCTCCAAACAAGATATCAAAGCTTTTAACGTTCGAAAGTTCAGCGACCTATATTATATTTCTATCATTGGTAACAAACGGTTTTTAATAAGACGACCATAAACAAAACATCTGATCGTTTGAACACTTGCCTCAAACACGTGTTTGAGTCGTCTGTGAGAATTATTTTGATTGTGTTTGCAGACTATTTATAGAGCAACGATACCCCGGGGGCGAACATGATGAGTTTATCATTCCTTGTCGGGAAATAGCTGTGAGATGTGTTAATATCTGACTGGCCTGTTGGTCGAGTGGTTAGTGACCCTGACTGCTTAACCGGAGGTCGTGGGTTCGATTCCCACCCAGGACAAATCATTGTGTGATGAGCATGATCATTTGTTCTGTGTCTGGGTGTTATTTGTGTATAATATGTATGTATTTAGAAATATATAAGTATGTTTATCAGTTGTCTGGTTGCCATAGTACAGGCTCTGCCTAGTTTGGGATCGGATGACCGTGTGTGAGTTGTCTCAGGATATATATATATATATTATATTAATATTGAGACGGGTAGACTTGGAGCATGTAGGGTGTGAATGACATGATTCACGCAGAAACATTTGGTACATAGGTCCTCGAAGCAAAGCTGACCGATTATGCTTCATTAAATTGGGGCTTCAAAACGTTGAGCCTCATTTACACACACGAAAAAAACTAAAAACAGAACAACTTGCAGTACTACTGCGTAGTATACTGATACGTGAAAATTAGGCAGATACTGTCAAAGCATCAGATAGTCGGTCAGACAATTCTCGTAAGACAGTATAACTTGAGTTTCAAGGGTCAATCTATAGTTGGATTAGTTACATTTAAAATACATGAAGAATGGAAGCGAATAGCTATAATTAACTGTTCACTTATTCTGAAGGTCGTGTGATCACACATGGTGTGTCAGAAAACAATAAATAATAAATAACTACGAAATGGTTGCGTCAGTCATTGAAGTCGAACATGATGGAGGTTACAACACCCAAACCAAGTAAAACAAAAATATAAGGGGATTTTTAATTATTTTTTAAAGGGCTGGTAAGTACCTACTCATTATTATTAATACAAAGTAAAAACTTTTGATACGGGGTCAACACTGAAATATCAATGAAAACAGCTGTTCAGTATATTCATGTTCGCATAATTTAAAACGTAGGGAACAGCTGATATTGTCTTTGGTGATTTCAAGCTAAGTCCTTTAGTTAAAGTTGTGTACAGTCACTCCCTGAAAGATTGCGATAGAGTTAAGTCACTCTCATCATCTGTCTAGCCTTTTCCCAACTATATTGGGGTCGGCTTCCAGTCAAACCGGATTCAGCTGAATACCAGTATTTTACGTGGAGCTGCTGCCTACCAGACCTCCACAACCCATTAGCTGGGTAACACGGTAGTTCTTGGCAAGACTCGAGTCAGATTTACTGGCTTCTGACAATCCGTAACGACTGCCAAAGATCTACAAATAACAGCCGGGACTAACGGCTTAACGCGCTTTCCGAGGCACGGAGGAAACTCGGTATGTTAAGATGGTCACCCATCCACAGACCAACCTTGGCAAGCGTTGCTTAACCTTGATCGATTCGTACGGCTGTAATTCTTTTAGCCACGAGCTAATTAAATCACTCTGTATGCATGTAAATATGTCGGTATCTATTTTGGTCAAGAGACGCAAACACAAGAAGCAGCATTCAGTCGGTGGTTGAAAGGTGAATGAATGAATCACCCACTCATAAGTATGTAGAAATATAAAAATGTAAGCCTATAGTAGTCAACTATAGACAGCACGGTTGGCGCAGTGGTTGAGCGATTGACTGCTGCGCTGCGTGACGCGGGTTCGATTCCCGCACGGAACAATTATTTGTATGGCCTACAGATAGTTATTCCGGGTCTGGCTGTTTGTATATGTGACTTTGTATGTTTGTAAACGCACCCACGATACAGGAGAAATTCCTAGAGTGGAACAACGTTTTATTAAAAAAAAAAAAACAAATCACGCGTATACATTTCCAAGTTACACCGTATTTAACACACCATGAATGGAAGAAATTACCATGTGCCTGCTAATGTAGTAGCACACTAATTATGCAATTAAGAGCCTTCGGATTCTAACAATAGGACGCTTGGAAATGGCTCGGAACGGTGAAAGTTTCCCGTAAGTACTTTGCAAAGCACGAATAAATAAGTCTTGTTTAGTACTAAGATTTTGTTGTCCCTTTTGCATAACATTTTGTCTACAGCGAAGTTTGGTTGAGATTTTGGGAAGGAATTTTCTGAGATAATATTGCTGAGTATTGCGATATTAATAATTATTGTAATAAATATTTTAAACATATTTTTTTAAAAGAAATATTTAAAAATTTAAATTAGTATGTAAGGAAAGTAAATAAAGAGAAATTTTAATAATAATAATTAAATAATATTTTTTATTATTATTATTATTACTTATTTATTAAAATAAAAACGTCTACAAAAAAAGTGTACATTTAGTCAACAATAATAACATTTTCCATTCAATTATAGTGCCTAAAAATAAACTAAAACAAAGATATTTTTATTAAACGTGCAATTAACGGTGGTTCGGAATTGCAATGTTAGGTAGCGATTCGCCCGATCTAGTTTACTTTAAACCTGTGTTTCAGGCCATCACTTTATATACATATATACCACCAGATATGTATGGTGCCGGTCAACCATTGAGAATATTATAGTCGTTGTAGCCGATGTAGTTTCAGGCTTATATAAGACGCGTCTTTTCGGGATCAATGCAATATAGGAATTGTCTATAGACGGCGACATCGTGACAGGTACATCAAGAAGGTCGTTGTCTTGATTGAAATCCAATAAACAACATTCAAATTCAGCTGTTCCCTTATTTGAACTGCAGAACATATACATACATAGTCTGCTAAAACAATAAGTCTCCTTTTATAAGCATACGTAGTCAGGTAAATAGTATATATTAGTAGTCAGGTATATGTATCTCACCTTTAAAGCGGTGATGCTTCTCGGCGGCCGTTGCTTCCTGTCGCAGCATCTTGTTAGCAGGTATATAAGTAGAACGGTCAGCGTCAGGATCAGCCACGCGCCGGGTATCGAGCCGAGGATTCCTAAGCTCTGGAAAAAAAGAAGACATTATGTTGAAAACAGTTTTTGTAAAGTCGGTAGTAGTTGCTATTTGGAACATGACGTCCCGAGTGGCTTCGCTAAAGATGTATGGTTAATAGATATATGCGGATATACCTATTAAACATAAATTTTGGGCGAAGATGCCAGCTTAGGGAGTGAGTCTTAGGGTTACGGAATTTTTTCGAAAGAGTCACCGCGGCCCTGAAACGCAAAGGGCATTAGGAAGAACGCGGATAGGTTTTAGTCAGTAAGAGTCTGACATTCCGACGATGATTTCCAATCCATGAAAAAGGGGGTGAGTATATCGCCAAAAGCGACTGCAATCCAGGCAGCCAAATACAAAAATTTTATGGAAAACATAAATCAGTTTACCCAACCTGGGAACCACCGAGCCCGAGAACTCAGCGCTTGAAACCAGTAGACCAATGAGGCTATCTCTTGTTAAAGCTTCTTCACACCAGCTCTCTAAGATCAGCTGTTGCCGCTGTTAAAAGGGTAGGCTTGCTAAGCTTAATTTCGCCACTAGACCACCCGCTTTAATAATGAGGTATGTTTATTTGCTAAGTACCTAGCTCGCTCTATATAAACTGAAACAGTCGTGCGAAGTATAGTAAACTTCAATAATGATCCTGCATATCGCTCACTCCTGGCTCAAACAGACCTTAATGAAGTGTCATGTTTTGTTGACAAACGTTTCGTACTAAGCAAACTATACAGTTCCGGGACATGATTTGTTGAGCATGTGAACTGGAATTGTGGAATAGGGATGTGCTGGTGCTGTTCAATCTAGATTGTGATCTTTTGTCGTTGCGTGTCGGTTGTGGACGTATAACACGCTGTTGGTAATCAGTGGGTATGTGATCCCATTGATTACCTTTAACTTTTTCTGTTTTGGCCATCTGTCTCTAAATTTCAGCGTCAACAAATTTGCAACCAGCATAGGAATGGATAAAGAAAGTTTTTCTTTGAAACTCTTACAGTAAATTAGAAATTCACACAAATGTAACAATTTACAATCAGCATAGGACTAATATTTAACGTGTAAGAATCCAAAAAGGTTCCTATCAGAGTCAATACTGGTATTAGTTATATATAGATTCCAAGAGCGGTACCTGCCTAATTGGTGAATAACTCTGCTTGTTCGCAAAGGATTTGTAAGACGTCACTTCAGCTAATCCTTACCTCCAGATAAACGGGCGAGTTGGGCGCGAAGGTATCGTTGACGCGATGCAGCGTCACGTTGATATGCGGCAAGGCGTGCAGCAGCCGCGAGAGACGCGGCGGCGAATACTCGTCCGAGACGCCCGGCGCGCCCATCGCGACTAAACACGATCACTCCTGGAGAACAAATAGGAGAACATGAGGAAATGCAGATAAAATGTGACACCCGAGGAATACTAGGAGAGACCTATTATCCTCCATATATATAGATTATTTGGGGGGAGATCTATGCCAAACTATGGACAATACAGGACATCATAAATTAAATAAATAAAAATAAAAATAAAAAAATAAATCATCATACTAGCATTGAAATACAAATACGTAATTTGTATTTCAATTACTTCTTAAAATGTTATTTGTAATTGGTATTTCAAATACCTGACGCCGAGGTCTTTTGTGGTTAGTATTTCAAATACTTATGACTTCAAAATACATTTGAACACAAAAATTTAGCAATCTTATTCATGGGTGCGTTCTGCAGCAAACAGCGCTCGACAGCTTTCGTAAGCATAAAGGCTAACCTAACCTAACACCTGACAGTATTTTGTAATTAGTATTTTGTATTTAAAATAAAAATAGTTAAAATATGTATTTTGTATTTTCAATACACGACTTAAAAGTATTTAGTAATTCATATTTTAAATACATGCGAAATAGTATTTTGTAATTTGTATTTTAACTAAAGCAAAACATGTATTTTTCCCAGCTCTGAATACAGAACATAGCACACACAACATCCTCCTAATAGCATCGCCACAACGACAGTCCTATACCTCTAGACAACGACTGTCGAGAAGTCAAAAATATATGGGATTGACATGAGCTATTCAAATGAGACGCAGGCACACATTTTGGCATTTCGACAATCACTGTCGCCGATAGAATGTCACTTTATTTAGAGGCTTAGCATAGTTGTTGCGGCGATGCCATTAGAAGGACTCCCTACATCTGTCGGATTCCCGAGGCCTATATCAAGTCTTATGTCCTCCCTGTGCGGCCTCCTCACGCTGCAGAAAGATCGGAAATGCCAATATATGATATATTGTGTTTGTGTCCTCTATCATATACCTAGGACCACAAATTGGCCCTATTAATGGGATATTAAATTCTCCCATTGCGAGGAGATGGCGGAAACCGTCAACCAACACCGAATTATCTATCACACTATTCACAGTGTTATGGATTCTGCAAGTGATCTCCGACAAGACGTTTCGTTTTTGAGAGATTCGTCGCATTCGTCGAACCATTGACGAAACGTTCTATCGACGAATCTGATCAGTCCAAAGGAGAAACGTCTGTCGGAGAACGCTTGCAGAATCACTGTTATGATGGTCAACCAAACGGAGAATCAAGCGAAATTACCATTAATTTACCTTTCAGCACTCGGAAACGATTAGCTCAGCGAAGTTTGCCACCTGAACTCTGAACCGGTTAAAGCACAGTTATTCCGCTGGCCTAATTAAGAGAACATAATTAACCTCATTATCTGCGCTCCATTCGGGACCATTCGGGACACACGAGGACAAAAACATTGAAACTTTAATAGAAACGCGAACCGACACAGCTAGCTAATTGTTGACTAAAATAAACCTCTTATATCGCAAATGTGGACCATATGGTGTGAAACACTGAAAGCTCTCAAGAACATCCGACAAAAACTTAAATTCACTATGATTCACTGAATGAATAAGAATTTATTAAAAGCTGTGCCCGTGGCTTCGCTTCCGTCAACTCACGTCAACTGTTACTTACCCTACTCTACCTACCCTACCCACGTACCTACCCTACCTACATACCTACCTACCTGTTGTTTTTAAACCTTCCCTGTAATCTGGCGAACATAACCAAAAAAGAATTAGCCAAATCGGTCAAGCCGTTCTCAAGTTATAGCATGACCAGGAGAAATAGGGGTTCATTTTTATATTATACAAGCTGTGCCCGCGGCTTCACTCCCTTCACCAACAACCGTTACCTACCCTACTTCCCTTTTTTTTTTGTTTTAAAACCTTCCCTGTAATCTGGCGACCAAAACAAAAAAAGAATTAGCCAAATTGGTCAAGCCATTCTCAAGTTTTAGCGAGACTAACGAACAGCAATTGATTTTTATAAATATAGATTGGTAATTAAGTAGATTAGTTATTGTATCACACATAATGGTTGATAACTACACTGTTGCATTAGGTTAAACCCTGTAATGTTAATTGTAAGGAGATACATAAATAAATGTTAGGAATATTTTTTTCAATTCCGAAGCAGGTCTTGAGGTCTCTTATCTATGGCACTAGGTTAAACGAGCATTATCGTCTTCCTAAACACATTACGGCATACTTACACTTTGATAAGTGCATCTGATATAAGTTTTGAAGTGTGTTTATCATTGCAAGTGGTTCCTACTGGCGACAAGTGCTGTCGATAGGTGCACCTACAGTACCTACCCTACATTAAGTAATTGGACATTTTATGTAACTACAGTACTAGGACCCCAATATGGCTAACCGAGCAGAAGGGTGGCTTTACGCCAATGATATGCGAGGTAGCGAATAGAGGAGCTCGTGGCTAAATAAAAACAGCCGCACGGGGTCGATCTTCAAGGTTAAGCAACGCTTGCCGAGGTTGGTCTGTGGATGGGTGACCATCTTAATATATCGAGACTCCTCCGTGCCTCGGAAAGCACATTAAGTCGTTGGTCCCGGCTGTCATTTGGAGATCTTTGGCAGTCGTTACGGATAGTCAGAAGCCAGAAAATCTGACATCAGTCTTGCCAAGGAGTACCGTGTTACCTAGTTAATGGGTTGTGGAAGTCTGGTAGGCAGCCGCTCCACGAAAAATACTGGTATTCAGCTGAATCCGGTTTGACTGGAAGCCGATCCCAGTATGATTGGGAAAAGGCTAGGCAGATGATGACATGCGAGGTAGCGAAGCGGTGCGAGACAAATGAATGCTCCAATGGGATTACTTCATCTTCCCAACCAGGCTTGGCGCAGCTCTGGTGGAAATTATCAGAGCTAGGTATTTGTTTATACAAGAAAGCGAGAGACGTGTGCGAGGGATGTGGGCTTGGAATGTAGGCGAGATACGCGGGCGAGGACTGTGTGCGCGTACAGCTGAAATAAGTCCACAAGGCAACCTCACACCTAGGGATCCCAACTTTTTGTACTATAAATAAAGTATATTAAGGTCGGCGAACTAAAATTAACTGTTTTTTTTTAGAGTAAACAGTATTAATTTTTTTGACATTTTAAAAACATGTTTTTTGGAGCTTCTTGCACAATAACAATTTATTATAATTTAAAAATATTCATAAGCTTCTCCACAATTTAAGTCCATATTAAAATTAATGAGCAGAATATTTGTTATGGAATCAATACAAGCTCTATTTCAGTCAGCAGTATTTTGTATACTTTTTTTTTATAGAACACGAAAAAGTATAAACGATCGAAAATAAGTATAATACTGTTTTTAACAGTATGGTTGGGAACCTTACTCACACCACTCAGCTACAGACCGTTTCACAGTTTCGATACATATCCTCTCACAGCTTTGGTGAAAAGAGTCACACATTTTCAAAACGCCGCAAGCACGCTTCGCATCCTCGCGCCACCTCATTCCTCACAATGCCTCGCTACCTTGATAATCATGGTAGAAAAGCACCTTCAGACAAAAGTTCAGCTTTGTAGATCGCCATCTCTGTCACACATATTATTTGACAGCCTCTACTCATTAAAAACTCAATATACATAACTTATCTAAATCTTTGTCTCAACTTGGACTGAAGAAAATGCTCTTATCTTAAGGGATTCCGAAATAAAAATGCTAGCAAAATGATATTAAGCTGTATTTTCTCGTGTTTACTCGCGTCTCAGGGGTAAAGGGTAAACCTCTTTCAAAGAGAATTCTTTGTTAATCTTTAGCACGTCGTAGCCGTCACGTCTCAAGACGAGAGGGCTTAAATGCACTTAATAGAACAACAGGGATGCAACTAGTTTAAGTGCATTTCAAATAAAGTATGGAACTTGTAGATCTTGGAGTACTGACGTAAGTCATCATCTGCTTACCCTTTTCCCAACTATATTGGGGTCGGCTTCCAGTAAAACCGGATTCAGCTGAATACCAGTATTTTATGTGGAGCGGCTGCCTACCAGACCTCCACAACCCCTTAACTGGGTAACACGGTACTCTTTGGCAAGACTGGTGTCAGATTATCTGGCTTCTGACTATCCGTAACGACTGCCCAAGATCTACAAATGAAAGCCGGGACCAACGGCTTAACGTGCTTTCTGAGGCAGGGAGGAGTCTCGGTATGTTAAGATGGTCACCCATCCACAGACCAACCTCGGCAAGCGTTGCTTAACCTTGAAGATCGACCCGTGCGGCTATTATTAGCCACGAGCTCCTCCACAGACGTAAGTCATTGAGTTATAAATAGATAACTTAAGAATATTGTTATCTGTTCCTATTGACTAAGATCTGTGGGTTACAAGAGTCTCAACAGTCACAGTTCAAAGATAATATTATTGCATTTGTTTAAACTTAATCTGATGTCAGGAAGAGCTTGAAAAATGGATTTGTATTTTTTTTTGTGAGTGGCGTCTCGCAGTTCAACCTATAAGGTTGTCGACTGCTTAAGCGGGCTTGCCTGTAGTGGCCTTTATATAATATAAAGCCTCTAGCCAGGGATTATAAAAAAACTTACAAACTAAGCGACTACACGCTAAGGGCACCCCCTGTGGGGTACGGGCCTCGGCATAGGGCGTCGCTGGGGGGAGGACAGCTAGGGACGGGCTGGATCGAACTAGATGGATTTGTATGTGTGTTCGGTTGGAAATTAGTATTCCAACCGAACACACATACTAACGAAGTTAATAAAAAGCATGTGACAGTTACAAACATTCAAAATGAAACATTGTTACATCCTGTCTTATAAAAAAAAACTTCAGCTGAGGCGCAGTAAAACAAACAATAATAACTCTGAAGCATATGTTTATGTATACTTATATTGCGAAATGTAATCCCTTCACGAGACAGAATTTTCCAGACAAAGTTTTGATATGTACGCAAACTTTTCTGACACCAACTGTACATGGTGTTGCAATGGATTATAAACCCTATAGTTGTACAGCTACGGCTGATTATTGCTTGAGCTAGGGGAAATCTGAAATTGATGCCGTCCTGTCTTCCCAATGTCTCCCGCTAGGGACGGATATACATAGATATAGGTACTAGTACTCGGTACTTACCGCAACTATCTATCAGGATCTCTGCTTACGACGCCATGGTGGGCTGGTCCAATAGTACTTCACTTTCACCGAGTGGACATCTGTAACAAACGATGGGGCACGATTAATTTGTGAGATACTGCTTGAATAGTGTGGTGGTTCCGTGTTGAAGTCGTGTGCAAGATTGGGTATGGAGAAAATTAATACCAGAAAAACATCATGTCAAAAGCGTGTCACTGAGTAGGTATGAAATAGTAATCCAGAATAGAGAATTAGGCCAAATCAAATATACCTCTTATCTCAAAGGTATACAAGTAGTCGAAGAAGCTTAACATAACCCATTCTACCAATACGGCACCCCCAGTCAAAACAAATCTACACACTGAGAAGCCGTTTACTAAGAACAAACCCAACACATCAATTTCCCTCAACTCCTCGACGCAACCGGTAACAAGAAACCAGCATACAGTACTCCTCAAAGCTTCGCCGTGACATTGTAAAACAATCAGAATGATATATGTAGCAACATAATTGTTTCGGTGTACGTTCCATACGGGGCCCAAACAAAACCGACCACACGCGGTGTGGCTGCTTCCCATTAAATGCGCCAACTAGGGCCCGTTGTTCCTACACTGTGGTGTTATCGCTACCATTAAAATTATCTCAAATGCATTCGTTCGCATTTCTCAGATAACTAGACACTGTATAAACTAGGAATAAACGAGTGGTCTAGGATAGTGTTACGACGAGGATTTTATGAAGGAGATAAACGGTTTCATGATATCTCCAGTTATATAATGGTGACGTGGCAGGTTAACGATTGTGGCGTGGGTTATGAATCTGAGTTTTAGTGTTTCTTTTACTGTCGACAAGCCGACAGTACACCTGGTGATAAGTGGTCTGAGAACTATAGATGTCTGCAATACCAGAGGCATTGCATATACATTGCTAATGTTTCCATCCCTACACAAAAAGCTGTCTTGTCTAGTGTGCCTGTAGTAAGTTTATTTGTTTTTGCTGTGATCAGACAGCAAAAACAAAGAAACTTACTCGATCATAAAGGCTACAATTTCCAAAATTGTTTGACACGAACTTATCACACTTAACAAGCCCATGAAATCTGAAGTACACGTCAAATATACTGCAAATCAACACACAAAGCAGCAATTCCAGAAACAGGCTTCCTTATTCAAGCCAGTGCAAAAAACTTTGCCTCAAGTCCTCAACTCATCAATGGAGCCGTCGGAAAATAAGTAAACGCATTAAAATCATAATAAAGGGACATTACGAGACGTCAAGCGTAGCGCGGTGTCACGCAACAAATTACTGACAATTGAGACGAGCCCGCGGCGCCATTGAGCAGTTTGTGCTCAAGCAGCTTTTAATTATAATCTAATGTGCTATGGGAAGTTGAGAGCTTCTTGAAAGGATCAGCTTCTACAGCCACCAGTCTTTCGAGCTGGAATATTACCCGTAAAATGGTATTTCCCGGAAAGACAGAAAATACTACAAGACATTTTATTTTTGTTCATTCATAATGAATCTGCTCTTGACACCGATCTCATCAGATAGTTCGCAATGGGTAAGGTCAACGATGAAACGGCCAAGCCCAGAAGATAACAGTTCAGGGTGAACTAGTTTTAGTAAGCTGCTTTGAAGATAGATAATGGCAGGAAACACAGAGGCTTGAGTGATGCAGAGTTTGGCTTCCACATTTATTTTACTTTAAGCCTAGATGGATCTCCTAAATTATTATTAGCGCCTGTTCATTATTTATAGGCGAACAGGACAACTACGTGCTCATAACTGGTCAGGCACGCGCCCATTATTATTAAAAATTCCATTCTGTGTCCAGCGCGCTGCAATACATCTTTATTGGAAGACTACGGCCGAAAATATGGACAAGACACGACATGAGAAATACCACAAGTGGTGAACACGTTACCAGTGTAGTCGAATTCATTTTCTTTATATTTATCCAGTCGTCTGCACCTAGGTGTTATTTTATGCAGATAAGTGCATGTACGGCCATAAAGCAATCACATTAGCGGTCAGTTTTCGAAATCGAGTTGATATCTAAAAAACCCAAACATTCAATAAAACATTTATGTTGATTGCGTCATAAAACGGTCAAGTTAGCATTCCTGTTGCAAATCGCTTAATATCGTAGCCTAGACCGTGTCGAAAGCTAAGAGCTTCTGAGTCATGACTGGTTTCACAACTTGTTCACGTGAAAAGTATATTTTTTACAGTCACAACTGAACTTGGTCCACATTCCCTTGTATGACCGGTGTAATCTCGACGACTAGATGCCCGGCATTCCTTGTCTGCCTTCAAGTATTGCGTGTGAGAACTTTAGCAGGGGAGACTGATTATCCAATTAACGATGTTGATATAATTCGCTATGGAACTGGTTTCTTTTTTGTGCAGGTAGGTGATTTCTAGATTTGATATGACAGTACTATAGAGACACATGTCTCAACTTGTAATTGTAAAAACATGACTGGTTACAAGGTGGATCAACGACTTGGAAATGATTGCGGGCATAATATGTTGGATAAGGGGGGTGCAGGAACGGTCAATGTGGCGATGCTAGAAGGAGTCCTAAGGATGTGTAATTGCTAGAGAGCTACAACTATCTAGCATTGGACGCCTTTAGTTGAATGCTGATGCTAATTAAATAGTTTCCGAATTTAATGTATTAAACGCAGATCCACATTCAAGTTTGATTCGTTTCTAAAAATAGCTGACGTAGTAGAGCAGTACGAATAGTTAGAAGTACTAAAACTAGATCGATAGAAAGCTCTAGTCGCGTGTATGGCCTCGTAAACTTTTATTACAAACATAAGGAGGGACTGCTCGCGTCGACACACTGTTCTGAAGTTCATAACACTCAGTTAGTTATTCATGCATATGTTTATGGGGATGTTAGAAAAAGTTTCTGTTATTGTTCGATACTGGATGAATATAACAGGACTGTATCATCCCGTAGAGAGGAAATACTTCTTTCTCTGCTCCGTGTATCATCCAGATGAACTTCTATTGTTGAAAGAGCCAACAAGTCTCAAGCAAAACCAAACTTTGAAACAAACCTATAACTATTTCTAAAGTTTTATATTTCTACAGTGCAGCCCACACCTACTTACTCACTTCACAAAGAAAGTTGCTCATAAAGCCGGCTCGCTAGTAAAGAAGTCATTTTCACGCCAACCACTTAGCCAGAACTTCATTAAAACTGACATAAAACAAAGGAACCTGAACGATTTCTTTATTATGTACCTACTATCAGAATTATCGCGCCTTGGCGTACAATGCTATTACCGTACGGTTCTCAGCGAATAAAACAATAACTGTGCATTATTATCCAATCGATATTGACCTATACAGACTCACGAAGTCACGACATCCAAGTAATAATGTTATCATGACTTAAAACATTGTTGCCAATGCAATATATTGACTTGGAGAAATTGTGCTTTATAGGGACCACCGATTAGAGTCGGTACCAGTTTATAGCAGTTGTCAATAATATAGAAAAAAGTGGCTACGTATAGAATAGAATAAAATACTCTTTATTATGTACATCGTATAAGTAACAGAAAATATAGATGAGGAAAACATTACATAGGGTGACACAACGGGCGGCCTTATCGCTAAAAGCGATCTTTTCAAGACAACCTTTGAATAGATTTTAGAGAGAAAAAGAAAGACAGTACTGTAGGTATTCTTAGGTGTACCATTTAAATATACAATAAATACATAATAGATTAATATAAACAATAATTATTATGAAACAGAAGCAGAGAACTCTAGTAAAAACAATTT
This sequence comes from Mamestra brassicae, assembly GCA_905163435.1. Classification (NCBI taxonomy): domain Eukaryota; kingdom Metazoa; phylum Arthropoda; class Insecta; order Lepidoptera; family Noctuidae; genus Mamestra; species Mamestra brassicae. Next base: position 16,586,090 of record LR990997.1, on the reverse strand, counting down.
AAGAGAGAGGTAGTGACCAAAGTTTTAAAATTGGACAAAGATTGAGCACGCCTTACCGACACGGGCAAGGCATTCCATAATCAAAAATAGAGCAATTGAATCGTAAGAGTTCACCTGCATAATCTTGGCTGAAAGTTTCCCTGATCATCAATAGTGGTGACACACAGAATGATTTTACCATGAGGATATGAGTGCAGACAAATGTGGAACATCAACGACACTGACGGAACTAATCAATGCGTTCCAATTCCCAAATGCGTTGCCAACGCGGCATATATCCGCGTATTGTTCCCAGAAAATCAAAACGAACTGTGAAAATTGGAACATCTGCCAATTTTTGGGGTCAAACGAATAGAAAGCTTCACCATCTACACTTTATAGATACGTTTAGCGAAATAAGCTGAGATGGACAGCTTAATTTATACTTTGAATCAGCAAGGAGGTCGTGCATTGTATAAATCTATGACTCACTGAAGCTTCGACTAAAGTTGCTTAACTGCCAAAATATAGCGGAAACACTACGTGACAACGCATAACTCTTATTGCCATTGACATAAGAGTTTAAATACAGCTTTTTATCTAGTAGCTTTTGGTAACCTGCTGGCCAAAATTAGCCTTAAAGCAAACGAGTGCAAGTGGCATGAGCGCACCAAATATAGAATAGGATATTGCACCATACGTACCGTTACACGATCTCGAATACTCGCCTTTGTGGGGGGAGGTACAAGCAACTTGATTCAAAGTTGTTCGAGTTTGGTACATAAGCCGATAGCATGTCATCACCACATACGAGAGTGAACTGCGCAAATCGATATGTTGTGGGCTATTAGATCATGCAATCTAAGGCTTCCGCGTGTGCAATATGGTTCATGATGATAATCGTATATATTTGTACTTATTAGAAGGTATATATAGAGGGAAATACGTATAAAACATCAACACACAACACACTTCATCAGTCAGATGAATATGGTGAGGTATTGTGTTTCAAAATGAATGTCGCATTCAAGTAAAAACACAGTCTTCCTGTTATAGTCCTTTTAGTACAGCACCTACTAAAAGCACACCATATGGACTGATTTTTAAGCATAACAAAACCAGTTCTGGCAGGCGGCTGATAATTTAAATGTCAACTGAATAAAGCGCTCCAATTACCAAAATACAAAACCGAATAAGTTTTATATAGAAAAAAAATGAAATTCTGTGTTAACACTCGGCACCGGATGAAGTCTTGATAATGAGCAATGGGAGAACGGAAAGGGAGGTAACGAAAGAAACATCTTTAGCATCGGTAAATTGGCAATTTCCAGGGCATAAAAGTAGGAGTTTACTTCGTTATTTCGGAACTTCGTCGACCACGATAGCACCTTGGCATCGGTAAGCGTCTTAGGGAATGATGAGGTTGATGAAATTTACTTTCCAGAAAAACGGAATTTCCGGATAGACGACATGTACAATTGAATTTCGCCAAGCCTTGTTCCATCATCGGACTACAAAAGTACGGTGAGGCGCCACCGGTACATAGTGTGCATCCCACACTTACGCATACAATCTATAAGGAATACTTTCATTGTGCGTAAGGAGTGAAACTATGTTTCCTGATAGCTTCTACCTGAGGACTTTAAGTCAATAGTAAATATGTAGTTTACTTCTATGCAAACGCTCCATCGCAAACCACATCAACGCTTTCCATCATTATCTTATTATTGTAGTATCGGTCCCAAATAAACTTCGATAAAGGCAAGACGACGATGAGGACAATAACCAGTACACAACAAAGGAGATAATAGGTGTTCATAGCCAAATAATTCTTTCAAAACAATGCTTCCATTAACCTTCAATTTGAAGCGCGCACCCAATCAATCAGTGTTGGCCATTGTAAGAGATAATTATCACTTTTACAAGCTATTGTTTCTAGAACTTTCTACTCCACTGGACAATGATAGAGTGTGACCGATGGTAGTTGTGTGAACTTTGTTTTCTTCAAAGTTCGCTTTTGCAGCTAATGTGAATCGAAAAGTAACCCTTGAAGACTTGCTGTCTTTTGAAAATAATTTTGTTCATAATGTTACTTCGGAAACAAGAATAAATAAAGGTTTGCAGAAATTGCACAAGTATTTGGTATTTGAAATGGTTACTTTTGCTGGAGCATTTCAAAACGTTATATCCCGCTGTTACTTTTAATGCGCTGTCATTTATTCAATCCTATCTTATCAACGCATCAATGTTTAAACAAGGCAATAATTTATTCTCAAATATTCATAATTTCTAGTCTTATGGCACGTCATGAATTTCGTTTCGTTATTGCGTCAGAGATGTTTTAAATGTCATTTCGATAACATTCATCAGCGTCGTTGACAAATCGAGCAAATCAAGAACGGCTGGACCGATTTTGAAGATCTTTGGTTTGTTGGATTTGTCTTTGCCCCGAATAGCAGAATAACTATTAAAACATTGGAACAATTGAAAAAAAAATATGTACAATATCATTTTCGAATACAGTTCTTTGGCAGTCGTTACGGATAGTCAGAAGTCAGTAAATCTGACATCAGTCTTGCCAAGGAGTACCGTATTACCCAGTTAATAGGTTGTTGAGGTCTGGTAGGCAGACGCTCCACGTAAAATACTGATATTCAGCTGAAACCGGTTTGACTGGAAGCCGACCCCAATACAGTTGGGAAAAAGGCTAGGCAGATGATGATCATTTTCGAATACAACACAAAAACAAAACAGGACAACAAATTATTCTGAGGTGGTACGAAGTTCGCCGGGGCCACTAGTTTTCAATAAAACATAGTTCAATCATCCAATACTTGTCTTGGTAGTGGTTCGGCTTGATTGTATAAGCTCAACGATTACTCGCTGTATCGTAAACATATGGTCGACTTAACTGTGCCAACGGCCAAGTACACAAATTGCGAACTACGTAAAACCTGACTAGGAAGCCGGCGACAAAGTTGTAAAGTGACATACTGCTTGAGCTGTCTTATAAAGTGTGAAAATTTACTTCCCAGGCACATTTGGCAACGTGACCCCAGTGTTGGTAGCGAGCCAAGTCTGCCAAATGAAATGCTATCAAAACAGCCTGGCGTGAAGCTTCACTAGGAGTCTATGACGTATCTTAGCGGAGGGTCTCACGTTGCTTAAGTTTAGCGTGCTTGGCACGAGCCAAGTATGAAGTAAGACTAATATCAGGAACGGTTTTGCTTTTATAACTGTTTCAATTAGGTAATTTTATCCCGACTCTAAATCTTAGCATTTGTTGTCCTGTAGAATCTGCTTCATGGGAAACATGCGTGGTTCCGGAAGCTATATTTACACTTCCTATTATACAGAACACAAACGCAAATGTATTTTCCAACTAACACCCCTCATAACTTTAACACTCACAAAAATGGCTTCCAGAACCACTTGAAAACAACCATTAACATTGTTTATGACAGCTTCGACAACCAATCTGTCACTGTATCTCTTCAAACAAGCTGTCCACTCGAGCCGGTCGTATGTCAGTTATATGCATCATAAATGGTTTGGCGACATCAATACACATGCGGCCACATACAAAGTTATCAGGAGCACGACAGACCACGGGACGCCCATTGTGAGACCATTGTGGCAATAGCCAAATACTATTGTGATTCTGCACACGTGTTACTAATAATAATGCGTACGTGTGGTAGGACGTGTAACATGATTATTAGGTGTTCGTCAATGTCGTCTTGACCACCAATCTTTTTGAATTAGCTTCCCTACATGTGAATTCCAATGACCTGTATACAGTACTTTATATTTTCAATTTTGTCTTTTGAAGAAGTTAGCGTTCCCTTAAGTAGTATTTCAAACGCACCTGCATATTTCTCACAATGAGCAACGAATTTATAAGCATTAACTATAATATCAGCTGTCAATAATACATTTAGATTTCCATCGCCACTTCAACACCTCTAATAAGCTTAACATCCCTACATTCACTGAACAGAGTAATTGGAAAGCATAGGGCTAAGACTCGACCCGCACGATCGCACCGAATGTAGCATTGGAGTCAAGCTTCAGTGTGACATCTCGTAAACAATTTCACACACCAATACCTCTGCTGCATAGCGCAAGTAGTCGTAGTCACGTTCTGTTGCAAACGTACGTGGCCCATAGTATACGTGGCAAGCTACATTTGTTCCTCGTATTCTAAATTTTAAAACCACAGGATAACATCATAAATTTCTAGTCTAATTTGGGATCAAACTGACACGCAAACATCGTTTTACTTGTAGGAAGCAGCAGAGATGATTCATTACAGGATTTCCCTTAACGCTGGGTGGTTCGTTGCGGTCGATAATGCGTGACGTTAAGCGCCTACATAAATAAAACGGCAAAACAAAGGATATATTATATATATGCCTATTTGCTAGGAATACCTACGTGGCTTCCCATGCAAATGTATAATTATCATCTATATATACATATTTATCATTTCATGTAGACAACTGATGAAATGCCTTTTTATTTAAAAGCAAAGAATTATGGAATCCCCAGTCATAGTAAAAACCGCAGGTTAGGTAGACACACATTGTACAGTTAGCTGTAATAGAAAAATGAGCTAGTTCATCGTACTAATGTAGCTAATGGATTAACAGAATCGTTGCAGTGGACAGATGACGGACACTCGGTAGATAACGTCCATCCGATATCCGGACGCCGTCCGGTTAGTATCCGGCGCCAGGCACCGCCGGACGCAACAGTGGAACTTTGTACAGCGGATGCCAAGTTTGGCAAGTTTATTCTCAGTAGATTAATTTTAAAATTATTGTAAATTGCAAAGGCAAAGACAGTTATTTGGATAACATCTGGTAAGTAGAGACCACTGGGACCCTACTATGAAGTCTTAAAACGATCATGATTCCGCTCTAAGAGAGAGACGAAGCTATACATAGCGAATAGCACTATCCCTTTTATATCATCGAAATTGGATGGCATTAGCACGTCATAGCCTGTAGGTCGGCTGAAAAGCCGACTGACAGTGTCACTAGACAAAACAAGCTCTTTTAATATAAATATACACACGTCAAACATATAACACCTGTCTTTTTGGTCGGGGGTTAATAAAAAGATTTTACGAAAGAATATTGAAAACTTCGGTGCATAATTGAAATACACGCGCGTATCGATAGCCCTGCCCAAAACTATGAATTTCCACCCCGAAATCTAAACGGGGATCTCATTTAACTCAACTAAGCGGAGAAACATAACACACATAACGACAAACTTTAACAATATGTAGAGTACATAAAACCGTGGGTTGGCGGAGCGTGTGCAAAATTAAACGGACAACACGGAGAATATTCATAGGAACAAGCCAACGGGACCCGCGTAAAAATTCAAAGTCATTTTACATCTCGTTTTTGCTCGTACAACACTGACATTAAGTATACGAACCACATGAGATAAATAATATAATACCCTTCTTCAATAGACTTATTTTAGTAAAAGCATCTTTGCATTCATCTTCTACAGACCCTCCACTTTCCTCTTGAAAAAGTTTATTTTTTAGCTTGTGTCTCGAATTCGTCCCGATCCGCTGCGGCGATGTAACAAATTGATTTTATTTCCACGTCTTACTTTCATCCCTTTATAACATCTTAGGGTGCATTGCAGATTCAATTGAATTTGATCGAAACTAAATCAATCAGGCAGTTCTTTTTCATTGCAATCAATTATACTTGCAGATAATTTTATTTTTGATGAATAATTTCGCGCTTTGCGCCATAAGACAGACCACCAAATGGATCTTATTTATTTATTTATTTATGTATTATATACTTTATTGCACACCTCTTATCAAACACAGTAAAAACGTTTACAAAAACAAGTGTCCAATGGGCGGTCTTATGGCACAGGGCAATCTCTACAGACAACCTTTGGATGGACTGAACGAAAGAAGTTAGATTTAGGGCGGTCAGTGTACAAACAACATAAACAATATTAATTAGACATAATAATATAAAATACACAAAATACTAAATAATATACTAATAAATATCAATTATATAATTGGGAACGGGAAGAAAAATGTTAAAGCCCATCTTGATGCTTAAATACTGTCTGTCCCGAACAAGGCATCTCCGTCGTTGTGGACCCTCTAAGGAAATCGCAACGCACTGCCAGCAATCTAATTACAAATCTATTGTCTTGTTAGGAGCCGCCTATCCGACGGGGCCTAAGAGCTCAATTTGTAACTACGCCCAGCAACTGTTCGCGCTAACCTAGTTTTCCTAGCGAGGAAGTTTCCAATCAAATTTTAATGTGTAGTCAAGGCGATCTAATTGAATTACCTGACCAGATTCTGTGTCGCGTCTGGAAAACAAACCGTCTAATTGAAACCAAGACGTGAGGACTGGTGCAAATACCGCCTTCATAAACCAGGTACCAAGGTATTTACTCTCTGGAGGTGTGTGAGTGTTACCATCACTCGTGATGTGTGAAATCATAGATTAATTAATATTGATTCCCCTTTTTAAAATACCTAAAAGGGTCGTTGTTTTCATTCAGACTGACTAGCACTGAGAAGAAACACCAAAGCAAACAATTCCTTTGAAGATAAGAGGTCAATTCTCGTATTTTTGAGGAGTTAGCAACGCAGTCGCAAACTGCCAAACGCCTCTAAATTCCCTACACCTTGATGGTCGCTGAGATGATATAAATTTATGAGTACGAAAATTGGTATTCAGGTTATTTTCGAATTATAAGTTTAGAAACGTCCAATCAGGGCCTTATCTAAAAGGAGAAAAGCTCAAAATCAAATAAGGTATCTTTGAAGCTAGTACCAAATATAATCGTCTTAATTTGACGTTAATAACTTGAGTAACGTCTGATGCGAACTTCAAAGGGATTAATTTAAGTACCAAAAGCAAATCGTTACTTGGACAATTTATTTTAAAGTTTTTGGTAAAATAAAGTGCTGAAAGCAATATTATTGACATTGAAGGAGATAGAGACGGGGTATTGAAATAAAACTTTGAGTTTGACAAAACCTTGCGATAAAAAATGTCCCGACAAAATACGCCAAGAGGTTGACTCATTTTTGACACTATACACTACCGTAAATCTTCAGGGAACCCTTCTAACGAGCACGTGAACGTATGTTTTTTTGGGATGTATAAACGAATAAGAACGTCCCACATTTCATCACTGTTTGTAATGCCAACTTACTTGTTTATAACTTAATGTTATCAACATTTTTTACTTAATTAAAAGTCAGTAAACACCAGATCAGAATGTTTATGACACAAAGTTTGTTGCTTCTTTCATCGAGATCATTATTCTTCAGCACAACGACCCGTTAATTCCGACCGTGAAAAGAAAAGTCCGAGGGTCTAATTAAGAAATGCTGCTAATATTTTATCAAAAGCCGCGAAAATTAATGATTCTCTGCCTTTTAAATGGTTACGCGCATGCGTAGCTATAGTATAATCATAAAACAGTTTTTTAAGAAAAACAGGCACTTAGCTTTTGTTAATTCAACTCGAGATTTATGCTTCCACTTTAAGTGGTATGGTAGGACTAATAATTTTCCTTTCAACAAAGATTTTAAAACATCAATTATGCAGTACAACCCATCCTTTCGGATTCAATTAAGTCCCATGTTTGGGCGCCATTAATACATTATAAGAGTTGGCGCCCAGCGTGGGACTGAAAAGCTCAACTTCATTTCAACCACAATCCGGTTATTTTTGTGTGTATGAAACTTGCTTATGGTTTGATCGCGTGTGCAAGCCATAAACTCAATTACTGCTTATTATTTCGTTAGTGATATCGATAAAGTTGATTTAATAATTATAAACATGGAGTCTGCTTCACGTTGTTTGCATAGTACGGTATATACGACGGACAAAAGCAAAAACTATTTTTATTTGTACTACGACCTATTTAGCCGATACTATGGTCGAACACACGTGGTAGTGGTATAGTACCGGTGAATGGAGCACGTGGGGTAGGCGCGGCCGCTCGATATAGCGGAGGCTGCGCGCTGAGTTTCGGCCCCGGCATTGCCCCTCCGACGACCACTGTAATCTGACCCACCCTGCCTCGCATAATGCAAGACGACCGACTTTACTAGGAAATGGTTGCATTTTTATTGGAATAGGATAACTCGCAGGCTTTTGATTTTCTTGCAGAAGCTAGCGTAGGACAAGTATCTAGGATTCTAGGTGACAATTGGATATTTCGCAGGCCGACGTCGAACACAGTATCCATAGTGCAACTATAAACCAAGCTTATCTCGCGAAACCCATCATTAACCGACTTCAAACATAGGAGGAAGTCCTCATTTAAAAATTTCAAAAGGCAACCTTTAACCTTATCCATACAAGGGATATCTGAGACCTTTACGCAAAGCGGGCAGAAATTACATCATCAGCCTAACACGGTCTCCGAAACCGTTTCAATAACATAGCGAATGTAACAAGCAAGAGCTCTTATTGGCTGGTTGAGTAATTAGATATGGATGTGTAGGTTCGCAGCGTTTAATTGACGTGCCCTTATTAAACTGTGGATTGAAATGGGCCCATTGTCGAGATATCTTCTAGGAGATAGAAAGTGCTGATAGTTCGGCCTTTTGTTCCTTTATAATGGAAAATTTTGAATTGTTACAACTGTGTTTGGACAGCTGAAACCTGTATTTAATAAGTATGTCATCGAATCGTAATATAAGAAACGAATCATTGTTCTTAAATCATGAAATTATATCTGACCATAACTAACACATACCAATCAACTCTCTTAAATAGCCTTGTCCATAATCTAGTGACCATTTCGCCAATTGAGTCGCTTTAAAAATTATGTCACCCATTTGTATTGCAAAAACAAATTTATCTCAATTCGATATGAAAAATGTTCCAAAGGTCATTGAAACAAACTGTTACTTAAATCATAACTATGATAACTGTCCACCCACACACAAACTAGAAGCTCATGCCATCCATCTTCATTTTAATTCGACATGCGATTAAAAATAAATGCTTGTTTATTCAAATTGATAATACTAATTAATCACTGAGATATGTTTGCTAAAAAGTATTTTACCTCAAGAAAAGAGCTTTCTTTATTCCTATTGGTAATGATCTTCATAAAATTCAGGTACGGAGTATTCGCAACCAGGGTGCGTGTATAACCAGTATGTATGAACATAAACGAACGAAAAGGAGTATGCACGGATGGTAAGCAGGCATTCTGTAGATTCTGCTTGAAAAATGTGCGAGTTTATAATGTTGAATACTTCTTGACTATTTTTGTTCAAACTTCGAAAAAAGAGGTAACCTTTTTAACTGCATGCAAAGCGTTAAAAAAAAGCAGCCACATGAATGAATTCAATATCTACGATAACCACATCTTTTACACTCAAAGGCATACAACAAACTGTTTATCCGAAGCCCTTCCATCTGGTGTGCACTCAAGGACCATGAGGGGCACTCTCCACATGACATGTCGAGCTTGAAGCCATCCAATAAACCTAGTTGTTTATTGCCGAGCCGATAGCAACGGTGCCGGAGATAGGCGCAGAGCGACGGGATGGAAGACCAGATAAGGCCATTTTGTTTGGCCTTGTGATTTGTACAAATGTTGGTGTTTAACATTTCCGTATTTGTGGGGAGTTTAGTGATGTGGTTTTTTTTTGTTTCCTGCAATCTGTGATAGTGATTTCTTGAAATGGGACGGAAGTGTGTAACAGGAAGCCGAGGAAGCGCGTGCTATTTGATTTGACCAATGAGTGCGCCCTATTCGATTTGACCAATGAGCGCGCGCAGTGGTCGAGTTGGCTGTCATTTGGTACTTTTAATGTCAATGTTGCTTTTTACCAAGGCGAGTCGTCAGATGTTACACATCGTATGCGACTACTGTAAGACTCGCTCGTTTTTTTTTTTTTTTGAGTGGCTTCTCGCAGTTTAACCTATGAGGTTGTCGACTGCTTAACTGGACTTGCCTGTGGCGGCCTTAATATAAATATTAAAGCCTCCAGCCAGGGCTTATTAAAACTTACAAACTAAGCGACTACACGCTAAGGGTACCCCCTGTGGGAGGACAGCTAGGAACTGGCTGGATCAAACTAGATTAGTGTTGTGTCATGGGAAAATGGATGTCTGGTGTGAGTTAATTTTTTATAGGTATTCCATTTGTTTTGAATAAAATAAAGATGCTAAATCAAAATAACTACTGCTATAATTTCATTAAGTTTGTTATAGTCGTTTTTACAAAATTGCTCAATCCCGGGAACCCGGGATTACTATTTATTCAGAAAGGAATGTCCATATTATTCTTTCACGGGAAGAAGTTTACGCATATAAGCGCCCTACTATCCTATCACTTGTAATCACTAATCATTAGTTAAAAACGTTTGCTAAGAAAGCTGTGAAAATAAATAGACCGCCTTATATACACCCAAGGTGTGGATAACCGATCAAATTTACGTAACAGTATTTTTTGCGATTTCAGGCTTGGTCCCATAGTCAAAGTTGTTCATAATTATGAGTACAATGACCCCTTTTCATGTTATGCATTTAATCCGTTACGCAGCAGGAAAAACTGTTAATTTTGTTACATTTTATGTGCTGCTGTGATTTATTATTTTACCGATCCATCTTGAATCACTCATTCGCTCCAAGCTTGCATTTAAACCTCACCAAACTCCACCAAACTTTAACTAACGCGTGTGCTACAAAAAGGCTACAATGTCTGTATGTCTGTCAAACACTACGGGAACTTTAAAGATTAGAACATTGATTGTTTGCGAACAACCGCTTAGACAAGTTTTATGATTACTTACACTGTATTTGAATACTTGTCAGTTTTAGAAGAACAAAACAAATATATTTAGATTTAGTTAGTGGTTACAGCTACTTTGGAGCTTGTGTGTTGTGTTTATGAGCTTCTTTTATTAAACTAGTTTTTAAATGAATCTCTCTATTATCTCTTTCCCTGGCCTGATCACTTTGAGGTCGACTCTGCTCGTCATTCTTCGACAATGGCTGTGCCGAGTCTTCTGTCGTTTTTTTCACGACAAATATACAGGTCTTCCACGCTGTATCGAACCAGAGTATTTTTTTTTTAATGAATAAGGAATATTTTTAAATTCTACAATCACAATATCACACTAATATTATAAAGGCGAAAGTTTGTGATTATGTGTATGTTTGTTACTTCTTCACGTGCAAACGGCTGGACCAATTTTGATAAAATTTGGTATGTAGACAGCCGATACCCTGGATTAACACATAGGCTTCATGTTAGGGTGCATTCTATGTTTTACGTCATTGTCGGCAACAAGTGCAACAACCCATGTCGTCATTAAGCAAGGTTATAGTCTAACTTCCCAGGATACGTCGGACACACTTTAAGTACCGTCGCACGAAAGGGTCACTTTATTGCATTATAAAACAAAAACATAACATCATTTAAGTCTCCTTACCTCTTTAGTGGCTTTTTATAGGTCTCAAAGCTAATTTTGATCGAAACATCGTAAATATAATCATTTATTATACGTTTGTAAAGGTTATAAAACTTATTGTATCAGTAACTTAATTCAACGCAAATCGTAAAATTCAGTATTTAGATCCGATAAATAAGATTAACGCACGACATTATAGACACAGGCACAATTCTCAAAATGCCTAGTAGGCAGGTTTCTTCCGTCTCTACGAAGTAATCCAGGAAACATAAAACCAGCATAATTGGCGGCCAGCATTATTAAATTTACAACACATAAGTCCTAGAAAGAAACACTGTAAATTTGGGTTCCCTGATGAACCCAAATTTACAGTGTATTAAAAGTATAGTAACATTTCCAAGGATGTTTACATTTCTGAAATCAACTCTAATTTACAGTTACACCATTCAGCTGTATTCTCTCGTAATATACGTTATTATTTTAGATGGAGCTCGTATCCGGATCGAAGGACCAAACTCAAATAAAGAAGAATGAAGACATTCGACCTCCATTATATTTACGATCGTGATTTAGGAGCAATAAGCGAAAATATTCTTCAGAAGTATCCTTCGAATATTTTTCCCTACCACTCCAATTTTGTATGAAGAATGCTCCCCTTGAAATCTGTAATAAGTCATTCGAAGTTAAATGTTGCATGTCTGTCTGCCCTTTATGGAAATTAAAGAAAAAAAAACACAGTGACAAAAGAACATTATGACAAGAAGAGTAAGAATATAATACCACCATACATGCACCTATTTAGCATAAAAAAAACTTGATAAATCATCATTTCATAATTAAATCTAGCAAAGAATTTAAATTAATGTTACAATCGAATAAATCATACACAGCTCTATTATACTAAACAAACCCTTGCCAATTTAGAAAATGACATGTACATACGAATGCAAGATATTTCCGCCGTCAAATACAATTTAATATAATACCGTTATCCAGCTTTCTATCAAATTTCTTGGTACAGTCACGTTCTGTGAAATACAAGCTGACTCACCGAAGACGGACAATCAAGCACGGCGCCAAAGAACTCAATTATTTCGAAAAGCTCCTATTGTACCATAAATTGAACGCATTTTTTACTTTTTAAACGTTCAGAAGCCTTTTATTGTTTGCACAATGCCACAACCGTCATTATAAACCAATATCTATGGAAGCAGTCGTTCGAATTTTGAACGAGCACGAGGAAATATTTCCCGCCAGTGTTTCATTTGTATATTATGGCTGGTCGAATATGAATCGGAATATCGACTATTTTATATTACTCTTGCAGGCATGAATCAGCAAAATACGAGCGAGTATACATAATTATTATAGACAACCTACCAACAATTTTCATCGAGTTAGTCCAAAAGGGAAGAAATGAAAGGCAATTTACTTTACAATACAAATTAAAAAAAAAGGATAACCGATCAGTGGATGACTCATATTGATATAGTACAATTAAAATCAACACTATACAGCATTCAATATTAAACACAAAAAAAAATTGTATTCAACTCAACAGAACATGAAATTCTAATTTCAATTGTAGACATGAAATATTTATAACATCGCACCTATCTTCAGAAGTTCGATATTTGAACTTGATCTGTCATCCAAACGTTCGGTCTGATATTTAAGCATGGAATTAGTATGTACTGTGGAGTGTGGTGTGGGTGTATGAAGTTTGTTCAAATCGTGACATAAAAAGAATATTCGTATCACGTAACTCGATTTATTGACGACGCAGGCGGAGCGAGACCATAACAATCGACTGGAGCACCATAAAGGAAGACTTGATGACTGATGTCACTTATATACAAATAAAAATAAACCAATTGTAAAACAACAAAATAATTACAGGAGATGATATCAGTTTGATCCATGCAGGTATAATTCACATGCAAAGGGTCGGTCGTTTAGTTGCACTCTGAAGATAAAATAAAACCAAACCAAAACCATTAAATTATACCTGTTTGTTTCTTAATCACTGCAAAAAATTGATAGAAGTTTTTTATTAGTTTAACAGAGCTTAACTACATAAAGTCTTACATTAGCCTGCAGTGGGTATAAGTGGAGACAAAATCAAGTCCTAGCAAGCACAAAATATAATTCAAACCGGAAACTTTTTTAATGCATCGAATGCCATAAATTTTAACATGTCCAACTTACAAATGAATCCCCTAACTCTGAGTCACACACTGAGTCACGGATCAAAAACAAAAACATACATACAGCCTTTCCAAGAAGAAAAAGTTGCCTTATTTATTGCTTTTAGAAGGACATAAAAACAAAGCAACCAACTGCCAGCACTCAGAAAATAAATTGTAGGTTGACTGTATTAAATTAAAATAATATTTATCTTCAATGATATTGATCACATTATAACAAAACCGGCCAAGTGCAAATTGGACTCGCAAATATTAGGGCAAATATTTATATAATATTTTCAAAATTTCATTATTTTTGTTACTAAATTTCAACTGAATCGGTTAAGTAGAAAATCGGCTGTGACGGACAGACAGACAACCGAGTGATCCTATAAAGGTTCCGTTTTTCCATACAGAGGTTCACACACCGTCCAAACAATTCTTACAAAACGCTGTGAAAAATTTAGAAAACGAAATGCGATCCCTGCCTCTAATTTACTGAACGAATCGAATGTCTACGGCAGACGCTGTCAATAAAACGTAACCCACATGAAAACTGAGTAACGCAGAATGAATAAACAAACGAAAAAAAGCCCTCTGAAAAAAAAAAAAACCCATACCACGATATTTGATAAAGAGAAAACCCCAACTAAAATTCTCAAGTACAGTCGTATTTTCATGTAACCCTACGACTTCCGAGGGTGGGTCCAATGGGCCTTTGTCCCAGATAGCCTTTTGCAAGCCTCGCCTAATGAACCACTAGAGATAACAAATTCGCAGCCAGCAGGACGGAATGGTGGCGGTCGAAACATCAACGCGTAAATCGTCACAATTTACTACGTCTAGTATAGATGAAACAGTTGAAATAGCCAGAGATAACGTTAACTGCGGGTAACTAAAAAGGGATCCCCGCATTAAATCTCCTAATTTAATCCTATTTAAATGTCTGTATGTGTTTAAAAGATAGAGTATTCATCATAATGCTAAGAATACCCACAAATCGCCGGTTATGTTTAAACATAACCGGCGATTTGTGGGTATTAAGACCCATGTTATAGGGCGAGCCTATTCTCGCTAATCGGGCACAAATCCAGAATCTGGGCTGGTACTGAAAAAATGCAAATGGATAAACCCAATAACACTATACCCAACCCTGGAATAGAACCCAGGACATCATGCTTAGTACTAGTGCTTGCATCTACCTCTACCAGAACATTGAGGCACTAGATAGAGCATTCAGGATTTATTTTTATTGTCATCCAATAAGCCATTCAGTCCAGTTATATTTCATCAATAAAGTACTTCGAATGCCAATACATTTTACTATTAAAAGTAATTGGTCGAGGCGTCGTTTTAAATAACACGTAAACGCAGTTTCCCGTATAAAAAGACCCATTTTAAAGAGTTAATTTCAGTAATTGGCCGTGATTGAAAATGTAACGCAGTCGTAAATAAAGCAATAAGAGTTTTTAAATGTATAATCTGTACTTGGAATCAAATAAAAATAGTATACGAGTACATGAGATAGATGAGTGTGAATGTTGATGGTTATAATAAGATTAGAGGAACACCAAAGCAACGAATTGTGTGAAAGGAGTATGGAAGCTGGGCAGCGCTTAAAAACATTGAAGGGCACAGTACTTTGGCTATGCCTCGAGGCAGAATGCAGGTGATACCAACCGTCTAGACTCTAGTCACTAGAGGGTAGTGGGCCGCGTGGGAGTTCACCGATTAGGTGGTCCGATCAGATTTAATCCGCGGTTAGAGGCCCTGATAATGAATGCGCCAGACTATCATCTAACAGAACCAGATGGAGAGATATCGTGATGCGAATTACAACACCAAGAATGGAACAAAAATTTATAGTGACCACGACCGTTCTGTCAAGAAAAGAAAAAGAAGGACGAGATTATGATGACGCGGGATTCAGTAGAAGAGATCCATATTCCAGGCTTCTCCAAAATAATGACTCAAATAAATCAATTCTGTATTTTGATGTGGGACCAAAAGACCAATACACAAGGAGTGACAGGTTAAAGCCCTTACGTCGACGTTAAATTGCTAACAAAAGAATCCGAGGTTAATAAAAATTTGAGCGGCATGTGGGGTTTTCAGGGGCTTATTGATTTAATAACCCGCTCGCTGCCACGCATTCACTTTATTTTTAATATTAAATGGACAGGGAATTCCCGGTATCCTGGGACATAAATGGAATTATAATTGCCTACTAATCGTTTGTAGCTTTTAGTTTTAAAAGGGTTTATTGAAATTAATTATGATTTTGTTGTATTGATATCGGATACCGCTTGCAGGGTTATCCGAGCCACAACGGTAACTGTAGTTAGAATCGGTACGTGGAAGTGATTATTTTAATCGCACACATAATACCAGTTGATTTAGTTTTATCGATTTTCCCTGAGGGCCAATTGCCCAAGCAAAGCGATCAAAAGAAAACGTTAATGCAGTCCCCATTCATCTCTTATGAGAAAAAAAATACATTGATTGCCCATTTAATCCCATAGATTTTTTTTAACGTACGCGAACTTATAATAAATCATGTTTACATGTATCACATAGTAACAACGCATAGATTCACGTTTAGATTTCTCTATTACAAAATATCATGTTTCGCTGAAAGCAATACTGAAGGTCAATAGAGAATGAATGTTTCATTATAAAGACTCTAAACTTCAGTGTCGTGTATCCAGCCAGCATGCCCACGTTTCTGTGGCCGTAATAAGGTCAGTTACACCGACTATTTAGCCTCTAGACATCTAAAGGCTCCTTTAGAAAGGCGTTGCGGGATGCCCCCGACGCCAAACCAGAAATTTGAGCACTTTTTGTCACATATTTGTGACGTTTGTCGTACAGGGCACGCGCTTGCTTGTCGTGTATACGTGACAATGGCGTTCATAAGGTTAATCATTTAGACTTCAGCATCGTCTATCCAGCCAGCATGCCCACGCTTCACCTTAATAAGGCCAGTTACAAACCACCGGCATTACGTTTTACTAACGTTATTACGCGTGTAGATATTGTACTCGGAATTCCTCAGACTTGTTTACTGATAAATGCGGTCTTATGTTAGGCGCCGTGCACAGTAAACAAAGGTTGATCCCCCACACATGTGTTTACTTTGCTATCGTAATTTACATGAAGCTTGCGAAATACGTTATTTTATTATTAAAAACAATGTTGGTAGGTTGGTACTCTTCGTAAATAAAGGTATTTCAAGCACGTCTTTCAGGTGCTTTAATTCTTTACTTAGGTATTTTAATACAGTCTGTCTCACAGAACACTGTCTCGTTGCGTTGTTGACATTATTATGGCGCGTTACCAGCGCTGTAGACATTGAGATGTTGAAATAATTAAATAACAAGATTTTATACCGAAGAAAAATAAGCAGTTCCAGCGACTCGTCTTTTCAAAATCAGCTTAGATCAAGAAATTACAGCCGGAACTGCCCGGGACTAATAACATCATGTGTTTATTTTACCGACTCCTTTATTTATAGTTACCTGAAAATCCGTGACGGATTCGAAACGATCAAGATTACCTAATAAAATCCTTGTCGCTATTCTGCTGAATTATTCTCGCAGCATCGCAGGCGAATACCGAGGCGGATCTCGTTGTACAGGCATTTTTTTATGGAACAAGCTCGCCATACTATGCCCAACCACTGCAACTCCAGAAAGCTATAGTCAAAAGTGGCGCCCACCTGAAAAACACCGAGTCAATGGAGTTCGACGAGTCCCAGAGAAACGATTCAACTGGCTTGGTTTCTGCAAAGAAACTAATCAGAAAATAACAACGGAGGAGTAAGAAAAACATTTCCACTTCCATCCTTACCAACAAGAAACAGGCACAGGTCTGTCTATGACGGTCAAACACTATAAACAGACTTAGTTAGACAAACCAATAGCAGTGCAGCTTTGTGCCGAAAGTCGGCGGACATGGCCCACGGGTAAGCCCGTCTAATGAATCCTCAACTTTACGTGCGTGTGTGTATGTTTGTCTGTGACGGTCACAACCTAAACAGACGTAGGACTGACCAATAGCAGTCCGACTTTGTGCCGAAAGTGGGCGGACGCTACCCGCAGGAACAGGCATGCCCGCGTGCAAGTCCATCTACTGAATCCTCCGCCTCACGGTCGTGTGCGGCCGGCTTTATGAGTCCATGAAAGAGTTCCACTAGGAGCGTCGATTAAAGCACATTAGCGCAGACACATGTCAATGTCACAAGGGAAAGTACGCCGATGTTATAATCTATGTGCGTGGAATGTCCTCGCTAAGGTAACGTAATGTACTTAGTGCTGGAGGAAGTGGACGATAAGACTTGTCATTGGGTGTATGTGGTCGAGGTTAGAGATAAAAATATACATAAATAATTTATGTTTAGTTCCAGAATATGTATTTACAAGAGTAAGTGAATACAAAATGGTATTTTTTCGCTGTTACAAAATCTATACTTAATATTGAAGAGTTTGTTTGTTTGTTTGGTTGAATGCGCTAATCTCAGGAACTACTGGTTCGATTTGAACAATTATTTTAGTGTTGGATAGCCCATTTAACGGGGAATGCTATAGGCAAAAGTTTCAATGAAAAATGTTACAATCAGAGACACAGACGAAGTTGCGCGGGTCTAGTACGAAATAAACATATTTTTCGAAATTAACACAACACCAGGTTGTCTGGAAGAGATCGCGGAATGCGATAAGGCCGCCCATTGTATGTGTTTTAGTTTTAAGTTTCCTTATTTGTTTTACTTTTGGTGTACAATAAAATATACAATAAAAAATCCAAATCGGTCCAGCCATCTTCGAGTAATCGGGGAACATACATAAAAAAAAAAAGGTTTCGACGAATTGAGAACCTCCTCCTTTTTTTGAAGTCGGTTAATAAATAAACATGAACAGCAAGATAATCACATCGTTAAAGAAAATAATAGAATAAAGCATGAAGCATACCGAAATGGTTACGAACTTAAAATTTGCAGGGGTTAAGACATTCAGCATTGGTTCTCACTTTTAGTTGTTTGGAAACCTGCAGTGAAATACCGATTGCGACCAAAAAAAGGCAATTATGATTTTCTATGTATTTATAAGATAAACATAATTACTATTTACTGATTTACCTGTCGGCCAGTCAGCGGTTAACCCATTTCAAATGAATTACCATAAAATTAAATGAGTCACAGAAATAGTGTTTCTATATTAAAATCAATAAAACGAGCTTGTTTATTGACATAATTAAGTACAACAATTATTTATAAACTATAAAAATAACAATTATTTCGAAATGGTCCGCAATTCTACATTATATTTTCTAAATTTATGTTTAACGTTGACTTTCACCATTTTATCGGGTGGTTAAACTATAGTCCGACAGTACGTAGGCGTTTATTTATATTCGAAAACGTGTCTGTTGGACAGCAATATGTGCGTTTACCCTAAAGATAACGCTATCTCTGATAGGGTAAGTTACTGCTAGTTGGAAACGATTTTCTCTTAGTTATGGCTTCCTTAAGGCTTGATAGACCAATATTACTTCAAGTTATTCCTAGGCGAAGGGCTTAATTTAATTAGACATGAACTGTTTTTTATATTTCTATGGACATGAACCTTGTTGCTATTCCACCAATTCGCGCTAAAAGTTTCCAAACGTCTTTTATAATGCACACAGCAAAGGAGTGGAACTCTCTGCCTGCGTCTGTGTTTCCGAACGCATACAATCCTAATCTCTTCAAAATTAGAGTGAACAGGCTTCTTCTGGGTAAGCTCGCTCCATCGTCGACTTTGTCTCTGTCATTTATGACCTAGACTAGAGTCAAAAGCAAACTCATCTAAAAAAAAAGACATCCTAGGTTAGTGTTTTCATTACTAAGAGTAAACTTCTAAACAAAATTATTTTTTTCTCGTTCGGCGACTTAGCTGGTGCCGACTGTTCTGCCAGTATCATGTGGTGACGGCAGCGCCATAGGCGTCCCTTACAGGCTCATGCAAACGTCAATCAATTCCAAAAGTCATGATTGATGGCGAGTGATGGAATTCAATCGACATTACCGTAAACTTTAAAATAATCTCAAATATGGCGACGATATATTATTGGCTGATATTCGGGATTTTAAAAAGACAGGGACCCATTCCGTAAACACATAAAAAACAGAGCCATTCACTTAAAAGTTGTGACTAATCAAATATCCAGATTTTCATCAGTCAATTTCATGCAACCACAGTCACTGCATTGGATGATAGTTTATCCGTCAGATCACAGCCTTGACTGTGATTCCAATGACAGCAAAACCTACCGTGTAATGGGCGCCATAGGGTCAGCCAACAAACTAACATAAATAAAATAATAAATTAGGTACATACCTACTAATTTATGGAAACACGTTTTTAAACGTGACCACATAAACTTTAATTAACTACCTATTCTGTAACAAATAACCTACCATAACATGTTTAATCAAATCAATACACAACATAAACCACCACAAAATTAAAAAAGAGCGATTCTCAAAATGTTTACATATAACAACTGTTACGTCAGTATAATATGCCTTCGATCGGTTGAATGTTTATGATACCACTTTCAAGTACAGTGTACAGCCTCTACAGGCAAACTGAGTGTTTAATTGCCCTCGTAAACTCGTAATTCAGCCGGAATTTTTCGGTACAATTAAGCCCAACATGATCCCGGTAAATAAGCTTATCTGTCAAATTAAATTATAAAATACAGAATAAATTACGTCCATTCAATCAGACTTTTACCGTTAACAATTTATTATGGACCTCCTGGACAAATGCAAAGGGAGGTTGTTGAGAAACATTAGTATAATCACATCTTAGCAAATCGATCGATGATATCGTGTCGTTATAGCAACAAAGGAGACCGCCCACTCGTCAAATAAACACGTTGAATTTCCGACACCTACAACAAAATCCCGGCACTTCGAAATGAAACAGTAAATAAATAAACGTAGCCTTAATCCCGTAGTTCAACAAGATGGTAATCTCTAACATAATCGTTAAGTGATCAAACGGGTCGTTAGATTAAGCGTTAGTTTGTAATACAGCGATGATAGCGGTTAAGGTAAACTCAGTTTAAGTACTGTCATCTGTTAGAATGAGATGGTTATCTAGAACCGTCGTCATGGGCGTGCAGTAGGTTACAGTTAGGGTAGGCCAGCCCATACATAATGCCAAAAAAAAACTCGCCATATTATTCAGGGTTGAAATCACGATACTGACGATGCGATTTTTCGAAGTGGACGAAAATTATTTTTTTGGGCTTTATTTATGGACTAGCCAACCCTTACTGCACGCGCATGCCGTCGTCTGTATCGTGTCAAACTGCTATACTGTATACATAGGAGGTTTCCAGGAGGCTGGTAGTCATAAACTTGAGTGAAGTTTAATGAAATTTCGCTGAAAGTTACATAAGCATCATCTAAACGATAAACAAGTAACGGCATTTTAATACGATCATAATCTTTACCTTCGTTAGGAAGTGTCAACAACTTATCAATAAGTACTCTAGAGTTTATTTGAATATACCGCCCTGAAAGCACCTTAAATCTATATATATAAAATTGAACCCCTGTTTCTCTTGGTCACGACATCAGTCGAGAACGGCTGAACCAATTTCGCTAATTCTTTTTTTGTTGTGTTTGTTATTGTCATAAGAAGGAAATTTTGAAAAAAAAAATACATCCTGGCGAAGCCGGGGCGAGCCACTAGTTTGTAATAAAAACGGAATTATAAAATCTCAAATATTTCGAATATATAATTTCGAATACAATCGAGAAAAAAGAGTTAATAATCTCACGGGTTGTGTAATAATCTGACGGTGTTAGCAACAGCCGATGACTAAACAAGATAGTCAAAAATTATATACAACCGGGATGGGGAAAGGGGGAGGAGAAAAGTGCCCAAAAACTGGTAGCGTTGCCACGGTATGGCAATGCTGATCTTTTCCCGAAAGAATAAGTAGGGACTTAAATGCACACTTTGAGAACAAAGTAAAAGCTTTGCAAATAGATGTTAAAAGATAGCCTGCCACATTACCTATAGATCTAAAATAGCAGTTGTCAGACGAAAATGAAATAAATGATAAAGTAATAGGTAACAGAAGAGACAGGTTAGAGGAAAACATTTTGCACCGACCGGCGACCCCTAGTCACTGGGGACTAGACAAGCAGACAGAAGACGAATTAGCAGACAGTTTCAATATTTCAAATTCAAAATACATTATTTCATTAGCTTTTGCCCGCGACTTCGTCCGCGTGGAATAGTTACTTGGGGCCGACATTTTTTATTTTAAAATTATGAAGTTTAGTAAAGTTTCAGTTAATGCTACTAAACAGAGAAAGAATAGATAGATATGGATGGTTTAACAAATTTTCGACGTGATTCTTTAAATTGGCATAAATGTTTTATTTATGAACCGATTGACATGAAACAAACACTAAATGTTAAGTGAAGCTCACCACAATATATTAGTGAACCACAGCTAAATCAAATAAGTCGTTTCCGAGATAAGCGTGCACAAACAAACAGACAAAAAATCTAACAATCATTGTTATGGGTGCTATTTGCGTTGATAAAGATGCCAATAATATTTTTTCTCAAAAATCTTCCATGTACAGACAGCGATTCGTTACATTTTTATTGTATGTATAGATGTTTATATAAATCTAGATGGGCACGTATGAAAGGACAAAAGCTAGAGCACTGTTCCAATTGGCCGTTTACTATGGAGAAAAAGCGACAATATTCAAGACTTTTCAGGAAAGCGTCCATTTGTGCAATCCCTGAAACTTGTACAATTGTACCAAACAAACAGGGGATTCATTTCCGTCTCGGGAACAATTCAGCTGAAACTCGTCTATCTACCTACATCATATAACATAAGTGAGCGTAGGTATGACTATCACCCGCACGTGGGCTATCTATTTCCGGGAGGGTCGTTGACCGACGGCCTTGCTGACTGACCGTCAAAATGTTGCAGTGCAGACGTTTGGCTGTCAAGGTCGCCATTGTTTACTGAGTAGTACTAGTCTACATATACCTTTGTGTTGTTCGACCAGATTGATAAAACGAATTCTTGGAGAATAACCCAAATTGTTACGTACTTTACGCGTGTGCACAGACAGAAGGGTTAAGTTTTTTGCAATATATATGTCACCGGAAAATTGCAGACTTCGTAAGATTGTCGATTGGATTGTTATAAATCTTTATCAGGTTATAATTTCTCGATATATAAGAAAAAATTGTTTACAATAAATCCCATTGAAATTCAATAGTTTCCAATGTATCCGCGTGTTATTAAGAAAAAATAGTTTACAATATTTCACACGATATTTTACAATCTTACGGAGTTTGCAGTTTACGGTGCCATAATACTTATTGAAATGAAAAGTAAAGGCTATACCTTTATTTAAAAAAAAACAGGAATAAATTAAAAAGTTACTATACTTCCGGCTACCACTGATCCCGTCCGTGGTCAGCTGTAATGTACAAAATTTAGAATTGTTTATTGATTTATCGTCATGAAAAACACATCGCATCGCGAGAGTATTATTAATTTGTTTAATTTGACCGTATATTTTGATACCACTTTGATACAGCAATTGAGTTAGTTGAGACTAAAGTTACTAAGATAAAGATAAATTGAATGGCCAACCATTATAGTCCCATTATAACGCTATAGATCTAGGATAGAGATAATGCTCTAAGCTATTGCAATCAGGATTTACTTTATGCTGTTCCAATATTAACTTCTATTGTTGGTCTCGTTTCTAAAAAGCCAAGGCTGGTCTATTTATAACAAGCAATAACCAGGTCAAGATCTCAAACGCAAATAACGTTTTACATGTCAAACCTAAGTATGAGTAAATTATTTTCAATTAATAAACGAAAATATACTAAATACAGTATCACTTGTCAAAACATATTCAATGAACCCACACACGTAAGAGAAAAAGTTCCGTAGAAGCGTCTGATAAGCAACTCCGACGTACGAAACTTTCTTCTCATTCCGAGGCGACTAACAAATTACAACCGTTGCAACAGGGTTAAGAGAAACGGGTCTATGCAAACGGGACTGTGACGTGTGGACGTGTGGACTCAGTTCAATAGGGCAGATTCTGTGAGATATCTCGCCTCCTCTCGCCTCGCCCCCGATGCAGGGAACACACGGCAATGCCAAGTCGTTTAGCAAGTGCATGCATAAATACATGAGTGAGAGGCGTCGGAGTGTGAACAAATTGCAATCAAATACGATTTCAGATCAAAAGTTCGATGTTGGATTTTAAATATTTTTCGGTTCAGTGATTTTTATGATATTTTTGAAACTATTTTTAGGGAACGTCTCTACCTAGTCCAGTCATAGTAATATATGTTTCATCGGCATCAAACGAACTAACGACTTTATAAATTAATTTCGAAAATATTTTGTAAGGAGCTCTTTCAACAGAATTTTCTCACGACGATTAAGCAAAGTCTAGACAAAAACTGCTAATAAAAAACGAACATATCATCAACGTAATCTCATAAAAAACCCGATCATTGCACGTAACAAGAAACTTACGCTATGACCCGAAGTAACCATCGATCCATACCTGAAACAACACACACATCATCGTTATTATGTTATTGTATAGTTAGTATACGTATATTAAATAGTTTAAAGCTCCATTATATTTAGTTATAAGCTTTACATTTAGTTACGAACCATTAGGTCAGAGACAGTCTCAGTGGTAAACAGAAAACAATGTAGCGACCTTAGGCCGACGACCTCGTCAGAGCAGGCTGAATGCCTGCAATGATTGTTACTGACTTTCAAGACTAAAAAATGCATATTATTATTTTAAGTGAATTATTTCACGGTTTTTTCCTTCTACTATTGCACTTACTTATACATGCGGTAATTATAGTACATTCTTTTTTAGCTGTCCTTCCTTATGCAAGTATGCTAGATTGTTCCTCACACCATCATTTGTCTACCTCTTTTTCTGTTCCTTTTTCTTGTCTGTTACATTAATTGTTAAATGAACACCCGAAGCCTTCAAGAGTGTCAATTATATAACTTTAAACATACAAACTATGTACCGTTTTTGTTAATTATTTCTTGATTTATGTGTCATTCGGAATTAGGTCGTGGTTATTTTTGAACGAATCCAACTTTGTCACGCACAGAAAGTTTTTCTATTACTTTGCACTTACTACATTGTGTCAAAAATAATAGACTTTTTTGTTGCTTTACTGAAACGCAACATGCAAGACTCGCCTTCATTCAAGTTCTATTAAATTAGAAGAAAACTTAAAAGACATAATCTGGAATAGAAACTGACATAAAAATCGAATCGGCTTCTGAAGCAACATAAAATTCTCGAACTTATCGCATGAAATGAACCAACCAATCTCGCCTCAGAGAATGAAATTGAAACTATAACTTTGCTTATTTACACTGTCCTTATTCCGAAACGTTTCTTGGCCTACGGACAAATGTCCTATATAGAACTCTATATAATAAGTGGCGTTGTAAGTAGTAGTCTGTCGTAAGTCTCCGCCCACGTGAGGTAGATCCTATAATAATAACTCTCACCGTATCTCGAAACATCGCAGGTGAGACAAAGCTGGTTTATAAGGAAATAAATGCCAATATTCCAAGATATTGCGAGCAGTATTTATTGTGTCGAGATTCAACTTATGAAGGTTGGTAGGTAGTGTATCTTTTGCTACAACCTGCGTGAGAGAATTATAGACGAAGTTTTGTAGTGTGAAAGCTAACTATCTCATAGTTAGCTTTTTGCAACAGATTAATTTATGTTCTTCTAAAACCGTCTACTATTCTAGTTCATTAATTAATTATCGAAAGCTGCTATAAGTAAATAAGTAATAGTCAAAAATCAAAGATATAGCACCCCTACTAAACTAAAAAACTTAAAAAACTTGCGTCTGGGTTTCCTCCAGATCCAATATAGTTTTACCTAGATGACATATTACTACATGCAAAGCGTGCGAATCCAGCCGCTCGATATTAGTAAAATAAAGACAAACTATCAAGGGCAATAGTACGGCGACACAAGTTCACACAAGACAAGGTTGTAACGTAGCACAAGTAAATGTTTAACGAGACTGCAGCGTTGGTCATTGATTCCATATCGATTTCCCGCAGTTGTGGCAGTTGCGGTTCACCTTCTCGGAATAAACCATCGATACAACGCACATAATACAATGTGTCTACGAACAACCCATTGTTGTATTCGCCATTCATTGAGGGCTTTCAATTGACGCCGGTTGTTGCTTTCCATGAAATAAAGCAATGGAGAAAATGGATGAACATTTTTCGTAATAACTCAACGATTGTCGGATTACAATGGACTTTTCTGATTGGAACTTTCTTTTTGTAAATGTTTAGCGTTTGTTGTTTGGATCGAAAGAAAAAATTAGCTTCACATTCGACTGAAATTAATGAAAAATCCGAAGCCGATATATTTTCATTATACCTACTATACTTTTCAGTCTCATTTCAAAGCCTGGTTATCGGACACAACCGTTACTTATCTTTTTACCGTTTTTCCGACAATTGTTTGGACAATGAATGTCAACAGGGCGGAACGGAGGCGACAATCCGTGAAATCAGTTTGAGCGAACAGACTGTTCCACTGCTTTAAACAAGGATTAGCTCGTGCCTCGAGCTTGGAATAACTTAGGTAGCCTCGGAAGTCTATGATTCCGTTTTAAGCCATATTTATTCTTGTTTCCGTAACGAAATTCCACGAATCTTTAATTATTTTCAACAATAATTTTATGTACATTTCTCTGTAGTTTATGAATATGGATGGTATTTCACTAAAACTACTGGCTACTGGCCAGCTTTTAGAGCACCTAAGTTCCCACAAAGACAAAACTTGAAGCAAGTGCAAGATTTTACGGCATAATGAATTTATTTGAATTCTCAGTTAATAACTCAAGCAATACATTAATTTAGAATCATTATGAAACTTTAAATTTTCAGAAGAAGTCAACAAAAAAACTACTGAAACTACAGTACACAAGTTAATAACGTTCCTCTAGTGGCAGAGACAACAAAGCATTCTACAAATTATATTTCTGAGTGAAATCAGAGTGGAAGAATTTACATTTAACTTCAGATTCCATAAATTATATTCCGTCTGTTTCAAAAGTTACTCTTTGACGGGTCGTATAAACGGAATTCAGTGTAATTCAACCTTAGTGCAAAGTGCAGTTAGTTTGAAAACTAGATCGGTAATGTTATGAAATGAAAGATGAAAGAATATACATTAGCCGACACCCAAATGAGTGCATAAATTGAATTAGTTGTTTAGATAGTTTTTAGATTATGAGATATGGTATGATAACATTGAATTAACGTTTTGTTTGACATTTACAAAAAATGATTACTCAGTCCTAATAAAGCATTAAACTCACGCAGATCAAATTAAAATGATGAATTAAGCAGGTCAAGTGTGAGGTGTGCAACCAACTGTGCAATTATCTTTTCAGTAGACATTACTTTGCATAATTTACCTAACATTTTAATGTTGGTTATTATGCATGTATATATGGCACCTACAGAGTTGATGGCAAACAAATATTATTTTTATAGGGTAATATGTAAATTGGTTGAAGGTAACCCTAAAACTAGCCACCGTTACTAGCAAGTTATCGGTTATGAGGCAGCAGATCGCGTGACACACGGACGGATGGCGACGGTAATCAATTACGAGACCCTGCCTCTGTACTCGTTCCCTGTACTCAATACACTACTAAATAATTATACGTCAATACAGACATGATCTGAACAGTTACAAACGTAAATTGTCGAGTCGAGCTTGAGACAGACGTACAAGTGTACAACTGTTAGAAAATTTGTAAATATGCCTTTGCAGCAGCCACAGATTACTTGTGTCTGTGAACTATTTTGGCAGCAGACTGAAAGGCAAAGAACAAGATAAGATGAAAGACGTGGCAATAGTAGTAGTACACACAAAGAGAACAAATATAAGATTAGGGGAACCCCTTATTGCCAATACGCTTACCAAGGAGACTTCATTAACATCTCAAGTACCTACCAAATAGATGATGAAATGTTTATTAACAGATAAGTTCCATGAAAATATTACCGCTAGAATTTACGAGGAACTGCGCAATACCGTCCTCAGAAAACAAAAGGGTTGATGGTAAACATTGATTTGGACATTAATCTTATCAATACAATTGAGCCAACCACAGGCCAATGCTTTATCAATAAGATACAATTTGCCGAAATGTAACCAATCATACTGACCCTACAGAATTATGACATCATTTATTATTGATAATGTTATTTGCAATGTTTGACCCATAAATAAAAACATGTTTTCTGATAGCTCCGCGAACGTTGAACTTTTGAGTTTCAAAAAAACACGGATCTGATAAATTCTTATTTTAAACATGATGCAAGAAGTAGGAATAAAAAGGTAACTAAGGTTAAAAAGGGAGGTAAATTAATTAAATAAACATTTCATCCAAATGTCGTTTCATAATTTCTCGGATTGACTTCGATTATAGACTATCAAATTTTGATGCGTAAAGAAGTATTCCAAATGTTCAGTTGACAATTTGTCGAAAGTTTACAACCTCTCAAGATATTTATATCTTACGGAGTTTGCCATTTTCCGGTGACATAGTATACCAATATATTTTTCTTGCAAAGTACAACTTGCTAGACTTAACAAATCCAATACATACAAAAACAATACATTAAGAAAACACCCATTGTTATGTTTTGTTAATACATAGGTACAAATAATACTAAGTACTTAATATACCTACTTATTCAACTACATATATGTAAGTAGACCCATTGGTCCATTGTGAAGAAACAATAACATTGAAGCACCATTGTGCTTCTAACAAACTTTATGGGTGCCTACTTAAGTTATGCAGAGACGTATGTTAAGATTTTACGATAACTCGTGATAGCGATCAACGATGTCAAGTAATGGAAATGTCGTGTTAAGTAGAACTTAACTATGGAGAAGTGACTTAGTGAGCAAAAGATGGAATCTTGAGTGCTAGCAGTCTTAAACAAAGTGTAACAGAATTAACGCAAAAGCTGAAAGGTGTTATTAGTACTCATCATTATGAACAACTAAATCATTTCGGGGTTGGTCCCAAAAAAAAGATGGCGTTGATTCTGTTACACTTTGAATTTGCATCAGGTAGGATACAAAAGCATAGCTTGAAAATAGACGAAGAAATAAAGAAAGTTGATAAACTGAAATTATCGGGGCGAGTCACAGTAACAATATTTTAAAAGATACCACAAAAAGCTTTGCATTCTAAAAAATCTAGGATAATCGTGAGAGAAACTGTCGGAGGCAACCGCAGAACGTCTGACACTCGTAATAAGACCAATAAAACAATTGTATAGACTCGTTTTATTCAATCACATAAAAGAACTCGTTCTTTGTATCATAGTTATATTATGCGCTATATTCTCATGACATACGAATGTCGCGATACCATGAAAATACCAAAATACTACAAAAGGAACTAATACTAGTGCTACCGTTACTAGAAAAATAATAGACAAGATAACAAACAGGGGAGGACTAAAGAAAGGATTCTTAAAACGCATGTTACACAATAGTTGGCACGACCCATACAACTGCCCCCAAAATGGCGTTAAGGAAATCCTTTCTCTAAAAGGTTACGACGCATTACACGAATAAAAATATACTATTATTCATATGAAATGTCAAGTAACGCCGTCGAGGTTTGTACGAGTCTCCATCGCAGCCTTCAACAAAAGGAATACGCACGTGAGCATTTCGCCGACTCCTGGCAAAGTATTTTAACAAAGAATTCACCGCACATTCTGGAATAAACCGTAACTCATGGCAGCTACGTCTTTTTTTATATGAAAGAGCAAACGTCATACCTACCAAAAAAAGAACGTGTCGCCATTTGGAGTCAAAGTTCAGCCTTCAATGCAACGTGTGCCGGAGTCGATGCTTCACATTCCGACTTTATATTCAGAAAGTAAAGTTCACATTTGGGTGAGTATCTGCGGGGTCTGGGGACCGTATGGGGTGTTTTTTACGCGGTCGTGTGCCATATTGTGCCGCAGCCGGTGACAGAGGGTTTGTTCGGAACGAAATGCATGGCTTGTTTATAGGTGACGAGGTTTTGCCTCGCGGTACGATGGGTCGCTATTGTTTCGAGTTTTCGCTGACTAACACCCAGCTGGCTGAAGACTTCTCAAGCCTTACCGGTGTAATCATTTCTTGTGAACATAAAAAGCAACGTTGGAGGGGTCATGTTTTATATGAATTGATTGCTCCGCATGCATGGACTTTACTCAGCCGTTTTAATACATTTTACGGTAAAATCCTTATAGAGCATCCAAAAACTGGCACATGTGTGTCCACTAAACATTATCGATCCCTGTCGAGCCCCACTAACGGAACCCCTTATCTGAAAACTGATTAAAAGTCAGAAATTCTTGGACCGAACAAACTTTTATTCGGTTCCGGTAGTTAACCAAACTTTCTTGTCGTTTTGGACAATTTCGCAAGTTGGTTCCTGTGCCAAGGGCGCCGATTGCCTAATTAGGGTGCTGGTAAAACCCTGGGATCCTGCCAGCTATCGTTATCTTATTCTGTAATAGATTATTAACGGTCTACTGGTGAGGAAAAGGGAGCATGTTCCTAGGAGGGTAGCGAGTCGAATGGAAACGCATTTACGGTATCATTCCTCTATATTTTTGTTCCGTACGCTTTCATCCTGATCGTTAATGCACGGTTTTCTTGGGGGAATATATTTTCCTGTTATAGCATCCTCTGTTGGATGTAAGCAATCAATACGTCTCTGGTAGTGAAGTACTCTATCAAGCATATAGCTACTAGTCTTGATTGAGGTGGACTTCGTAGCCACAAATCACAGAGCACGTCGCACGATGATTATTAATAAGCGTTCATAATAGGGGCATAATGCCCGTGAACTGAATACCAATAAAATGTTCGTATCTCGTGCAATCAATTTGTTGACCACTGATTTTATCTACTGGGACTAGTAGTCTCAATACGTCGATGACATTATAGAAGTGAGGCTACCGCTATCGTGATTTGTATCAAAAGCACAGCATTATAATTTTAATAGCGTTAATGGAAATCTTGCTATCGATGTTATCGACAAAGTTTATGGTGCTGTAATCCAAAAAGGATTCTATAACTCGAGTAAACTTATTAAGATTGATGAACCGTCGACAGTCTGTATCGTTTCCGGTAACACTATACCTGTATTATTTCAAAGATTGTTCAAGTTCAAATAAGTCCAAGCTTACTATTATCATTTTGTTTTCTGATAGCAACAACCTGGGTGTCTTTAAGTCAAGACACTAAGTTAAGTTTATGTTACTTCTAGGAAAACTCCCTCGTCGGTCACATCATCGCTTTCTATCAGAAGCGATTGTGGTCAAATGCAAGCCCATAAAAATACAGAGTCTGTTCTGTAAAAACAGTCATGGTAATAAAATCGCATTTTAGTGAAATCATGATTTATCCTCTTTTCATTTTACTTTGTAAAGTTTCCGTAAGTTAGGTATTCTAATGATCTCATATTTTCCTGTATTCATGATCGCTATTGAATAGCTACCTATTGAATGAATAAACAACGTGCATCATCAATGACGCATTTAGCCTTAATTCCACGTTCAACAATATCTTTGTCCATTCCACTCCTTTGGGTAAATTGATCAATAGAGTCCCTAAAGATTCGTCATTCATGTATTGACGCACACATCTGTTACCCATTCAAAAATGCTTTACTAACTTTCTGCCCGTCTATATTATTATTATGTGTTTGTTACCTCTTCACGTCTTTGGATTTGGATGAAAATTTGGCACACGGGTAGGCCTCGTCTTGGAATAGGATTTTGGATACTTTTAACCCCAGAAGTCAAAAAAAATAAAATAATATACATTTTTTATTATTATTTTTATTATAAATTATTAAATTATAATAATATTAATAAAATATATACAAATTTTCTTTTTTTATAGATAATTTTTCTTGGGAGCGAAGCCTTAGGTAGAAGCTAGTCTTTAATAAAATAAGACTGTTAATCTATTTCTCACCTAAAATATCCTTGGTTAGTTAAAAAAAAATAATATCAAAAAGTTTTATCTCAGAAAATGCCAGCGCGGTGCGACAAAAATTGCATGCGCATGCAGAAGAACTTTGCTAATTTTATCATAACCTAAAGTTTGCTGGTAACTTTTACAGCATGACACTTTTACAAATTGCAGTAGGTATAGGGAGCTTATTAACTCAATTATCTAAAACATTTCCCCTGAGGAAAGAGAGAAGAAGAAGTTCTTCATATTTGTTTTTTGAAGCTTGGAACTGACTCATGGTGTTTCTAACCTCCATCCGATCAATTGTGTGCGTCAATTAGTTTAATAGTGAAGAATCCATCTACATTCTAGTATTTCCCGGATTCCGTTATAAGAAGTTTTTCCATAATTCGATCCACAATATCTTGCTTCAGTTTCCGCATATCAAACCATTATGCAATCAGAGGGCTTAGTGCGAGTTTTTTAACGTACTCGATCGCGTTAACGTATACGTTCGCTTATGTCAAATTGTATGAAAAAAAAAAGGTTTTCTATTATTGTCACCAGACGTAGCTTATTCAGTTTCAATACAAATTGGCGTTTACGCTAAAACGAACGAGAATGTTAAAAAACTCGCACTAAGGCTTCCGTTAAAGGTGGTGAGAAATAAAGGACCAGGTAGACGGTAAGTGGCAGATGATATCGTTAAGTCCCCCATCACGACACCGACAGGATAACTTGAGGGTGAACAGTTAAGCACATAACTGATGTTAATATAAGAATTCTTTGACGATACTACCTTAAAATAGAACATATTACCGGTATATTTTAGTCTTTTGTAAATTATATTATTAATGACAGTTTTGTACCTGTACAGAGCATCAGTATTGTCAAAAATGTATTATATAATAACTATATTTTAAGTTAAAAAATTTATACCAACGTATGCTCAAAACTTGTCAAATTAAAAAAAAAAATGTAAATTGTTGTTCTTAATAATAATGTTAGTGTTGTGTATTACTTTTATTGATATTATATAAATATTATTTTGTTAAAGATAATTATTTTATTATTAGCCATAAGTTGATTGCTGCGCCCTAACAGGGTAATGTACTCAATTAAGTTTAGCAATGTGTGTAACTATGTGTACATTTTGTGCAATAAATAAATAATATGTATTTTCTACTGGTGCCACACTCTACGGTGACAATAAAACAATTTGTTTCGAAATCCAACAGACACAGAGATAAGAAAGAAAGGGTGAGAAAGAGGACAAAAAAATACTGTGATGATGAAAAACCACTTTTCTAGTAATCAGTAACTTTTTTAAATAACAATTTTTTATAGGCCCGTATTTGACCCCAATCACACCTGATGAAAAGCGATGAAGTGGTCGACGATGGAACACGGTTGCCTAGAAGTAACCACAGTTGACTCAAAGACCCCCAAGTTAATATATGTATAATAATATATAATACTAGCACAGACGTTGTCCTGTCCGAACGTTTGATTTGTATATGACGAAAAAATTTATAAATCAATTGCAGCGCCACCTACCGGGTCCAATTGTGAATCTAAACCATTCTCGAATCCCCTTGAACACATACAAAACATTTCATCAACATCGGTCCAGCCGTTTAGGAGGGGCTCGCGTTTGGCCACTTTCTCACCTGACAGTTGGTGATGACTGATGATGTATTAATATGTAAAAATAATCATATTTGTATTTTAAATCAGATTTAGCTTAGCGAATAATAATAATATTTCAAACATATCTCACAGTGACACACAAGGAAAACGAATTCCCACTAGGATTGAAAGTCTAGTCGCATTTGTCATTAAAATTGTAATGCTCGGTTTACGTTTTCCGATAAAACATACACACGTATATTTTATTACTTAACCCGAAACAATAAAGTTAGCTGTAAACATAATTTATTATGCATATAGGCCAGCCTCCAAGCGTTTAACATCTCTGAGAGAATCTCTTTTAAATATTTAAAGACGGTTCAAGGCGTTTCTCCTTTCATTTACAAATTAGGTGGCGTAGGAATAGCACGCACTGAGTACGGATCTAGTCTTTGTATCCGTATACTTATTTCAACTTGGTCTAGTTTCAGAATACGTCTTAGGGCTTTATTGTAGGGAAATATTGATCACTTATTGTCTTTGATCCCTGATAGCCATACAATTTGTGGTCTTGACATAGATTTTGTTCATTTGCACAAATTGTGTTTATTATTTTGAATTCCTATGATTTTGAATTAAATTTATAATTATCTTAACATATATATTTGTTGTTTACGTGTGTGACATACAACTGAACTCCAGCCTTAAAACTATTTATTTAACAGTTAACAACCTAAAAAAGCTACAGCTAAAAGCACGATTATTTTTTAAGCCCAATACATTTTATTCTTAGACCCGTCACATTGCATCAACTGTTCCCCGTCAGAAACCACATCACTTTAACCTTACAAGCAGCCCGTCCTCAAAATAGAACATAATGTCCTCCGTCAAAATCAATTTATTCAAACGTTAGAAGATTCGTGTTTTAATTATATAAGTTGAATAATTAGAAATACCACGCGTCATCAGTAGTCGTCCCCACATGGGCACATTCCTGAAGATACCATAAAACTGGTTTTCCATTCAATTACCATAAGATATACCGTCTGCCTTTTATTTGTTGATTCTATGGAATCGGTAGCTTGTTGTTGTATTTGAACAATTTAGTTTACACCTATAACATAAATGTTTAAGCATATCATCATACTATTTCGTATTGAAGTATTATTTAAACAGAAAAAATATTAAACCTATAGTCGAATGTCTATTTTCTATCCTTTTTAATTATTTTTTTAACCGACGTAACATTACCCATGTAACGTTAAAGAAACATTATAGAAGTTGAAATAGTTCGCATCCATTCTCATCCATAAATAATCTATTCCATTTCGGAAAGACTAATCAAAACTCATAAAGTCATAACGCAAAGAACAAGACAGACGAAAAAAGAAATAAAGAAAACCGATTCCTTTATACAATAAAAGCTGTATTCAATCCAAACGAAATCAACATAAGAAAGGTGAAGAACTCCCGTAGGCGCAGGTTCAACGACCCGTCTTATCTCGGACACCAACTTTTATCTATCTACAATCCGCATCTCCTCACGCCTTGGAACTTAATCGATTTTTCAATGCTAAGATATGGACCTTATCTCCTAACAATAAGGCATATTTCAACCCTAAGTATCCTTACCCTGTATGGGAATCTGGCTCTTCTACTCATAGTATTAAAGCCTACAATTTTTGCACGTGTCCTCTCAACGTTATAGTTGGTCCCAATTTCGCGATGCGCCAAGTCAATGCCAATATTTGTCTAGATTAGATAAAAGATTTTGGGTCCGGCTGTGCAAACTCGATTTTGTATTGAATCGCTTTCCGGTTTAGTGTAATGCGATCGGAAATGGAATTAAATGTGTTTGCAGTACCCATTTATGATTTAATCAAATCCGTTTGCAGTTTCAAATGGTAAGTTATTTCGTTAAATTATATTAAAACGCATAAATACATATTAAAATTCAGTAGCGTTTTGTTATTTATGCGTTTTAATCTCATTTTACAGCTTTGTTTGCGTTGCTGGGGACTGTTCTGAATTTCTGCTCAATAATGAAACCTACCAAATTGAATTTTAGATTAAAAGTTCATCATTGATCATCTACGAACCCTTACTTACTTTAACAAAAAGTACAAAAACTAACCCTTTCAATTCACTAATACATGAAAATCTTCAAAGCAAAACAAGAGCACTACAAAACCCATAAAGCATTAACGAAATGGGGTTACACAGTAAAAAACTCAAGAAAAAAAGTCGTCGAAGTAAATGCGAGGAGACCTCTCGTACATCCGTGGAGGGTCCCTTTATAATTTATTCATCTTTCCGTCCAAAGAACAAAACTACGATCTACTAAAAGCTGCCTTAGTGCGTAGCAGTTATGTGCTAACAGAATAACGAGGCTTCCCCTCTCGGACCACTTCCCTTGTGTGGCGACCTAAAAATAAGCAAGGATGCTGAGACATAACTATTCTGTCAGTGGACATTTGTAGCCGGATGAGATTTGAGGATGTGGCGGTTGATAGGTCGTTAAGAATTCGCTGGATAGAATAGACGTTACATTTTGACTCGCGAAATGGTAGGCAATCGTTGTAGATCTAAATATAGTCCAAAATCAAGTCATGTGAAACAAGAGACAATATCGAAGAATTTTTTCTCTACCTTTCAACAAAGCTATGTCCTACATGGAGTTTAACAGAATTGCAGAGCGATAATAAGTTAATTCTTCCCCTATGAACAACACAATGGCTCAATTTACGTAACGCTATTTGCCCTTAGAACACATTCGAAGACCCCAGTTGAATTCCACACCCCAATTCAACAAATGAAGACGTTTCTGAAGTTTGCCTTTAGTGCAGCGGTCTTTGAAAATAATACAAGTGATGCAGTTACTGAAACAATAATATATGTATTGTCCTTATTTAAAATGCACGAAACCATTTTTGGATTTGCTGGAAATTATTCGATATTCTTCGCCAAATTAAATGCCATTTAATGAATTAATTATACCAAAACCACAAAACGTCCATATACTGACCATATTCTTGGAACATCTCCTCGAACAAATGTATAAACCTCATAATCCATTCCATTATGAGACCATAGGTAAATCATTTAAACACATCTTAATTATAGTACAACATTAAACTTAATAGTATCAGTCTGAGATCATCGATTTGTGAATAAATGCATGAAATTATAAATACAATAACGTACACGGAAAGCTTATCGTAAATCAAAACAGTGTCATTAGATACGAGCCTCGTACGCTCGTACCGGGAGAGCGGAATCTTTAATATCTGCATGGCCAACTAATTGAGACCCGTATCTGTTCAGAGATCGCATTAATTTTCTAGGAGTATAACAGGTCTTGTATGAATGGTTGGTGTTTAGGCGTCCAATAGTGAAAGAGCTCTGAATTTTGGCAGAGGGTTCCCTCGGTTGTTGGTTAGTGAACTGTGTGACGGGAGCGGGGGAGGTCAGCGAAGATTGGGTGGCGGAGAGGTTGTTCCGGGCGGGAGCTCAGCGCGCAGCCTCCGCTGTATCGAGCGGCCGCGCCCGCTCCTACCCACGTGCTCCATTCACCGGTACCACCACGTGTAAACTGTCTTTAAACGAAAAAAAAACCACTGACGTGATTTACAGTTCTAATGTTAGGATTATTTTTAAAAAGGAACAAAAGATTTGCTCCAACGTTGGCGCCCAACTAGTCTCACGCTGGACGCCATTTTTTTAACACAATATAGGATTTTATGAAAAAACCTAAGAACTATAAAAACCTATATTGGGTATATTGATTTAATTTCAATATAAAATTTAAAATAAACCACAACACGAAGCCCCAATTTTACCTCTGGTCAATTTACCTATAAAAAAATCCCGTCGATGCAATAAATGACACGTAAGCGAATTATCACCTGCATGCTACCGATAGCTGGCCATGTGAATTGACGTCGGAAATAAAAGTGACACCATGCACCCGATCCCGTAGGCGCGGAAGTAGGCCAGCCATTCATTTAATGAACTGGTGTCGGGGCATATCGAATTAGCCTTTACACCGTCTCCCAGAACAAGTCAACTCGAAGCTGAGTCTACATCTGCATACAAATCACACTGAGACTATTTCAATAGTTAATTAAATTAGGTTTCCTAGAAGTTTTCGCGTATTCTTTCTTTGCCCTTAGGTATTTACTTAGCTCAGTTAGAGTGGAGACATCCTTGATTGCACCTCTTAGTTATTTTATTTTAATTTCATTCGATAATGATTATTTTGCAAGCTTTGACTTCTTTAAACTATTTTCGGAATCGGAAGGGTCATCACGTTTCAAACGCCCCAACTCTCTAAAATCTTATATAATCCTACAACTTGGGGAAAACATTCATTTTACTTTGAAATGGCATCAAATAAGACTCCGCGGAAACGGTAAAGTGTATTACTATTTCTTATTCAAAGCAAAGCCACGAAATGCTTGCTCAATTCATAATATTTATTTCGGAAGAGAAAACGCAGACGTGAATAAATCTAGCATTTTCATTGGAAACTGCAAAATGTAACCATTTCACCATCCAATAATGTTAAATAAATGGGTAGTACCTGAGTTGCAATAGAATAGACCACAGATCAATGGACGGCTGATAATAAAATATGGGCAAATTGCTATATTGAACAGCACGAATAAACGAATGACCTGCGGCAAACGATTGACCGCCTCAATATATTTAGATGGAATCAGATTAATGCCAATGCATTGAATTGGAATAAATATTTACTTAAACACTGATTAACGCATGCAGTGCAATAAATTGATAATATAAAGCTTTCGAAATGTACGAATTGAAAGTCATAATAAAACTCACTGAAGTCTGTATTTTGTGTGTACTAATAAAACAGTAGGAACCGTTGTCTGTACATTAAACGAATTTACCAAAAATGGATTAAGGGCGATAAAAAAGGAACATACAACACAACAAACACCCACACACACTCACACCTACACAAACACCACTCCACACAAACACACTAACACATACAATTTCACTCCAAGCAAGGTTCATTCAAGGCATAGACAGAAGTTTACAGTAAACCAAGGACTGAATAAAATATCCTTTTATAAAATTTTACACACTTACAAGCGGAAAGTGAAGCAGACCGTCACATATAGAACGATTTAGATGTCAAAATGAGGATAGAAGACGGAAAGACAATAATTAGGGACATTTGAGAACAAATTATAGAGCTTAATCTCTAATGCACCAACGTAATTTCCCAACGAGAACTATAAGGCAATAATTTCATAGTAGCCAACAAAAATACCGTTAATACCGACCTCGCGGTCACATCCGTCAGCCGTTAAATCATAAG
Source organism: Mamestra brassicae (assembly GCA_905163435.1). NCBI lineage: Eukaryota > Metazoa > Arthropoda > Insecta > Lepidoptera > Noctuidae > Mamestra > Mamestra brassicae. The sequence continues at coordinate 16,547,358 of LR990997.1, read as the reverse complement.
GTGATGTCAATGAACAAATAAAAGAAATAAAAATTGGCTCATCGATAACCTCGGAGCCGGGTTTATCGCATCACAGCTAAATAAAAGTCAAATATAATTACGACCTTCACTATTGAAAGTAATACTTACGTTCTTAAATAAACTGAGTATACTTTGAAATCTAGATTCGTTCGCAATAGAATGTCAGACGGCTGAGAAGGACATTAAAAAAAAATTGCTGTCCACGACCGTCTACTTTTTGATACAGGCGGGATAGAAAAACAAAATAAAGAGATGACATTTAATTTCTTATAGGGCTTTCCCTTTATCCTGAATCTATTACGGAGCAAAATCTCACTGATAAATATGATTTTAAAAATTACGGCTTACCGTTAAAAAATCACCCTTTATTTAAAAAATATCCTACATCAAGGAAAAATAAAGACAACAGCGGTATCACATTTTTGCCTCATTATGAATTCCGTCAAAGACATTCCAGCATCCAATTAGCGCTCATCCCATAAATCTGACACCACCGAGAACAGCTATTACTAACAAGCTATCTATCACAGTGGAGTTTTCAGTCTTGACACCGTTTCCTTTAGGTTACTGGTATACTGTATGCTCACGATGTATGGGCAATTACTAACATGCTGAATGGAAAAGGGTGAAAATGTGTTGTATGTGAGTGTCGTCATCGAGAAGTGTTTGTCGTTAGAAATAAGGTTTGGCTGTTTCGGCGTTTTCATATTCCGATTTATTTAGTAACATTAAATTCAGCAGTCACCAAAAAGGAGCACAAGCACGCCTTTGAACGTGATCAAAAACATGAAACACAGGAATCAGACAATCGTTCTAATGAATAACATCAAGACAACAGTCGTGGAATAAATGAAGCCATTAATGATGTACATAGAGACACAAAATCCAGCAGCAAACAAAAAGTGCGTAATAAAAACAAGAACAAAATAAAAAGGGAAAAGCGATATATAACAACTAAGCATTGGAATAAGCCTAAGAATTTCATCAAGAAATTCCTTCGCATTTTAATTTTAATCCGACACCATTCAATATGGCAGTCTCGACGCGGCTCCATGGCTCGCCACTTGAACATGAGACATCAAGTGACTTGTTACTACAGGAGTACAGGCAATATTATTTCTGCTAACGCGATCATTGTACTGCATTACTTTGTGCACTTTGCAACACAGAGGTCATGTCACTATAATGCGTGAAAGGCTGCACAAGGTAACAAAGCGCTGCAGCTAAACTATGATTTTTTTAGATGACATTTACCGGTTGCTAACAAGGTCTGCCTTTGGATGTTATTGTTTCTTTTATAGTGAATTTAGCTAGCTTATTACACTAGACACTTTCCTTATCAGCCCATGCTTTTAGAAAGTCAGTGCTGTACATTATATTTTTCCTTTCTATCAACGATCGTAGGCTATGCAATGGTAAGGATGTGAGGTTTGGAATGTCTTGGAAGGCCATTTTTCCAAATATGCTACACATGTATGAATGATGATGGTATGTTTATTTGGTAATTTAAACTCAAATGTTACGTTCGACCCTGTCACACGTTAACCTTCTGCTGGCCTCAATGATCTTAACATCAGATAGTTTACTCGTAGATTTAAAATTAATATTGTAATGTTTCCAACCGTCAACCGTTAAATGCGCTGTCTGGCTTTGAGCCACGTTTCTATTGATATCGTCTGTATTTACAGATTAAGTATTTACAATGACTGTAACTGTGTACAGATCAAATGCATGAAATAATCCGTCTGCTCCAAAGTCAAAGCAGGAAGCTAATTACCTAACCAAAACGGCGAATTTAAACACTTGTTATCTTTACACCAAGCAAATAATACTACCTGCGATAACAAATATGAATCTTACAGCAGTACTCAGAGATATCACAGCTACTTACACAAGCGACTCCCTAACTGACCACTTGAAATTCTTCAACAAAACACTTTTTCTTTGCAACTGTAAGGCAAAGAGTCGAGACTCGGTGTCGGGCCCCAAATCGCCAGGGAAGTGCTGGCGGAAAACTTACAACGGTAACAAGTGGAAAAGTTACGATTCACACCGAACGACTTCTCAAACGCTTTTAGCGGCGTCGACTATGCTAGATGAGATGTTTTTGGTGATCGCGTAAATGAACGATTTGATAATGTGAGTGTGACTTTTAAAATAAGCCATTGAGAACGCCGAGACTCCAAACGCAACTCTTATGGCCGGTCTCAATGGCTTATTTTAAAAGTCACACTTACTTACAACTCACTTAGCTACCAACATTTTTGAAATGCGAAAATGACGTTTCAGCTACTGTTGGTAGCTAATTTGACAGTTGTTCAAAGGTAGATACGTTATTGAAAACGGCCGTTAAAGATATCTTAGCAAATAAACTAGACAAATTTGTAATCAGTCTCTTCACTTTCTAAAACAAACAACAAAAAAGTTAAACATACTCCATTGGATTTCACTCACATCCATCATATTTCAGCCACAACGCCACAATTATCACATCAAATTTACACTTAGCGTTTACAAACAAAGGCGCCTCTTAATGATACAACGCTGAACGTTGCCAAAAATTCATTAATCACCGACACACGCTTTAGCAAACTGAAGCGAGACGCTCAGAATTGCCGTGAAATGTACAGGATAAGTTCCTCGGCTGCGAAGTTCAAGTTGCATTATCCTCGGTGCAACCCGCGCATGAATGATATATGGAGACGTCTCGAGCTTCTCATGCATAACATTAGGGATTTTGTTGGTAACATTGCTCTTCCAATCCGACATTATCTACGAACAACCAGCTGCAAGAGTTACATAAGTGCAGAAATTTGCATTAGGGTGCATGTTAAAAAACATAAAGTCGGGATTCAAATGTATTATTCAACTAGCATCTTTCTGCCCGCGACTTCGTCTGCGTGGAGTTCAGAATTAAAATACATCGGTTAAATACGTCTTAGTTGTATCCCAGTGGTATTAAAGTTTTCCTGCGCAATTTTTTTGTGCAATTTTCCAATTTACTCTGCATAAGAAACTTCCTAAAACTTCAAGGAATATTAAAAAAATAGCGAAATGGGTCCAGCCGTTCTCGAGTTTTGCGCTTAGCAACACATTTAGCGATTCATTTTTACATAGAAATATATTATATATTTCTTGTGTACGGGTGTATGTCACTGAACTCCTCTTAAACGGCTGGACCGATGTTGATGAAATTTTTTGTGTGTGTTCAAGGGGATTCAAGCATGGTTTAGATTCCCAATTGGACCCGGTAGGTGGCGCTGCAATCGATTTTTATAATGTTTCGTCATACACAAAGCAAACGTTCAGACAGGACAACGTCTGTCGGGACCGCTAGTATTTATATAGATTTGTTCCAACTCTTGAATCGTCAAAGCTACTAGCAGTACGGAGTATTGATTCTGCTTGAAGGACCCATAAAAGAATCGACTGCTCTGCGGTATTTATGTTCTGCAGATTTCCCACGAATTTGATACAATTAGTGCATTGTTGGCTTTACTTGGTTTAAAATGATTGCTGTACTGTTTGCTAATAGGGAACAAAACTGTTCTTTTGCCGTTTTATCTTTAGGGTTATTGTTATAGATATCATCCATTATGTTTGCATATTTAAAGACTCAACTTGTAGAAAGAATAGATCATTACTTCAAAAGTTAATTTTCAATTTGGTATAATTTCATTTCAATTTCAGTAGTCATGTGCGGTGTTCTCATTTGCCAAACGTATGAATCACATTCACACCAATCCTCAAATTCAGCCTATCCGTCTCCATATAAAAACCATTATGATACTCAAATCAATTGCTCGGTATCATCCAGTTTATTCCAAAACGATTCACTCTATGTTTCATACGTTGCAAATTCAGCTTTACTGCGTCCTTTTAGGTTACAATTTTGGAAATGGCATGTTGAAAAAATGTGAAAAACTCAAATCGACGATCTGAAGAAGACACGAATCAATTAATTAAATTAGTCCGTTGAGGCGGATCGTCGGCAAGTCGCCAGTCTTCTCGAGAACACTTGAAGCGTTGTGAAGATTATTAATTTTGCTCTTTTCAACAGTGACAATTTGATGTTTTTATCTATATAGTTAATATATATAATAGTTTTCCATAATACTTCCAACATATCAACTCGAATTTCGATGCAACAATACTTCAACATTGATAACGGCTACAATTTTTTTAATTAAGGATAGAACGCAATTTTAATTTTAAATTTGACATGACACAATAATATAATTCAGTGAAGCAATTTCATTTAATTTACTGGAATAATCTTAATTTAATCTATTGGGATAATTTAATCTAGTTTAATTTAATGTAATGGACTGATTTTACCCTATGTTTAATTTAATTCTGTGTATTTAATATTATTCTGTTTTGTAAACCTAGTTGTATGTGCATGCTGTGGTCTCCTATAACTGAAGGAGCACACGGAAATGAACCACTTGTATCACTGTGACTTATATTGTTCTATGTATCCTTTGTTGGCGATCCAAATAAATAAATAAACCCCATTGTTTACAACTGTTACAAAGGAAGTCACTGTAACTGTTACACTATGTAACTGAACTGTTATTCATCTATTATTAATTAATGTTTCAAAGTAAACGTGAATGGTGCCGCAATATTATCAGCAGATGACGTTACTGCGTATTTCATATCACCACTGTAATTATTTCGAAGAACCACTGCGGTCACAAATTCTGAAGGAACTATTGCCACCTGTTGACTATATTCACAACGGGAAAACGCACGAATTGCTTCAATTCATTTTAATAGGTGTACTGGTTAGAGAGGTTTGGTTGATTGGAAATAAATCAACTTTATTTACCGTCTTCTTGTCAAAGCCTAATTCACTTACGTAGTTAATTATATTGCAGACAGTTAATTCCAGTCATACAAAGGAAATATGATGTCCTAACTTAAATGATATATTATTATTATTATATTATAAACATACAAAGAACGTCATCGACATAAAACAAAGCCGATATTTCTTTGTAAACTGTTCAGTTTTCAAAGTAACTGATGTTAAAACCATTCACGGTTTACTATTAACGTGCATTGAATACCATTAGGCACAAGTTATAGTGGACCACTTTCCGAATGTGTCGATGAATAATTCATGTCACAAAAGGTTTATTTGATTAAACGCGCCGCTCGCGTCCGCTATGAAAAATTAAATGATCTCTCCATGATAACAAATTTGATTGAATCCTAAAATTTGCTAAGGGATATTGTTTTTGTACATGAACCAGAAAATTATAGAACTGTGTGAAATGTTAGTGATGTAACAACTATTTATGTAACTTATCAAGATAGTCGGTCTATTCAGACTAAATTCTATGGGTATTGAATAAACATAATTATCGTCGGTCTAGATGTGACACCTCGTATATGCAAACTGATGAACTTTTCAGGAGAGACAAAAAACTGTTACAAAGTAGATATTTTTCACATTTTTTATGAATTTTATCTGATGTAACATCTAACTAGACTATAGTAGGGGCCAGATAATCGTGGAATATCGGTCATTGACCCACCTACATTTATTGACATTGTTAATTTGAAAAACGGAATTAATGACACAAAACTGTCCCGAATCATCATCTCTCGTGATCCTTAACATTGTCCAATAATGAAAAACGATTCATATTTAATTGTTCAGGTACCTATGAGCAGTTATTAGGGAAAGGTCAATATACTTTATTCCACATTTATCTGGCGCCTACTATAGTATATCTTACGAGGTTACACCAAATTAAGGTTGTTTTTATGCTTGTTGCAATAGGTTACTGTAATTAATTTTATTTCTGTCAAATTAATGAAAATTCTGTCAAATTCAAGAGGTATTTACGAGTTAAATCCAGAATTATCGTTTGAAACTTCTTGCATACAAATCAAATTTGACCAAAAAATGGTAGTTCATCTAGACTGACTATTAATAATATAACGTTACTTACCGACTTATCATTTTGGCACAAAATTCTCATCCTTTTACGGTACATCTGAATTGCATGACCGTTGACCTCGCACACTTAATTTACTTAAAGAAGTTAAGCGTTGCAAAACACAGCTAATCACCGACACATTACAATTAAAATAGCAATCATCGGATCCGTATTGAAAATTAGTAAATCAATGGAAACTCGGTTAGATATAAATCAGTTAGAGAAATCACCATTATACAAACAGTACGTAATATACACATTATAGTCATTACTAATGCAGAATTCAAGCTTGGTACTGACGGCCTAGTTTAGAATGGGAATAATAGATATACTAACACAAGTAACAATACATACCACACCGTTTTGTGTTTAGAGGAAGGACGAGTACCCAATACATAAGACATTAAGGCTATTCAATGAACACAAGTGTCCCTTGAAGTGTAGGTAAATATATTTTGAAGCCTAAGCAACAATGCGTTAACAATCTTCAAAACTTCTCCAGGGCCACTAATGGCCTCCTTATATTTATGAAATCTTGGGTTCAAAGGAAAGTCAAGCGTTCAGTCAGGATTGAGGTGTTTTTCGTTTACTTCGGATGAGTTTGGTTAAAGCTTCTGTCAGGTTAGAAATATCGATCTTATGTGAAGAAAAAATAAGCGCATCCAGATCAAAATAAGGATTTAAGGACTATACGGAATGGTCGTCTTTAAATGATTTTAGAGCTCCATTTTGGATTCGAACAGTATCAATATTTATTTATTATATTCATGGCATTATTCCTCACATTCACGAATTTAATTTTCCAAATGAATGACACATTGACCAAGGGAAATACGTCCACATATTCTCTCACATCGGCAATTCGAATATTCAATAGATAAGGAGAAATCATTTTAAACTGACAATATTTACTCACTTTGTGTATTACTGCCGTTAAAAATATACTAATATTATAAAGAGGAAAGATTTGTATTTTTGTAATGAATAAACTTAAAAACTACTGGACCTAATTGAAAAATTATTTCAGCAATGTATAGCTATATTATCAGCGAGTAACATAGGCTATATTTTATCCTCGTACTCCCACGGGAACGGGAACTACGCAGTTGAAACCGCGTGACGTACGCTAGTTCATAAATATGTATCAACAATATTGACTTTGAACTTTCGTCATCGACCTTGAGAAGCAGAAGCTAATTAAGTACCCCAATAAAAATGATCTATCGGTTTTGTTAATAAATTTCGGGTTTCTGAAATTACCATAAAATATAATTAGCTAATTAATAGATCTGATTCTAGATCAAAACTAAACGCGCATGCTAGTAGTTGAATTGGACAAGGCAAGGCCTTCGCAATTGACGTTGATGAAGCAATCACAGCAACCTACAATACGCTGTTGATTTAAAGCTACAAGCCATCAACAAATACTATTTTAATGGAAACATGCGTCAATTACAATGAAAAACTCTTGAAAGTGCCTGCAAAATTCAAATACATGCGCTTATCTGTAGAGTACCGGCTAACGGATCTGAGTAAAGCTTTCGACACAGTAAATCATTCCAAACAAATCAGAACTGTTCAGTCAATTACAGACACAGCTGGTCATATTTATATTACGTGCTCGTAGACGTTTTATCTGAGTTTCGTTGGTTATTTTATTTCGGTTGACGTCATTACGTCTATGAGACGCATGAGCTGTAGCCGTGAGTCCATTGAGATTGACGCTCGATGCCAATAAAAATATGTGTCATCAATCAGGATGTTTTTGTTTTTCAAGTGTTCGCTATTCACCATTAGGTTTCTCTTCAAAATAACAGGCTGTTAAATGCTTATCTTCAAAGCCGGCTAAAGATGAATTGAAATGGAATTAATGTTAAAGAGCTTTAGCGTCCAACCACATACAATAAGGGTTTAAAGACCGCATTAACGGTGGATGCCGTTTAGGTAAGGTTCTTACCTTCGCAGACACCTTCGTAACCCTTTAATCGCCGCATTATTTCAGAGCGTTCGCTTCATAAGGGAACGCATGACGTTGCGTTTACTAATGCCCACATAACGAGCTAACAGTTTTAGGATTCAGTTAGCGTGCTGTTACCCCGTGAATGCGTTGTGCACAGAATATTTCAATGAGTTTGCAGTTAATCGATTTCTGACATGCGTTGTTGGTGCACACACGCGCATCGCTCGTTTTACTGGATACTGGGCAGTAGGATTTTGTTGACTTGAAAATTCGTGTATGGATGGACTGTCGATGTGTATTATGTCGACTACGAGCCGACCCACGGCCGGAACATTTCGGCAGTGGCTTACGCTTAAGTTGCTTGATTAATATTTCATCATCGGACTTTGGAGTAAGTATGCAAGGCGCACGGCTTCCTATTTGTTTGTGCTGTCAACACCGACGTATTTGGGCAGCTCGTCTTCGGCCACGGGAAGCGTTGATTCAATGCACTCCCACATCCGGCCAGGGTTATAGCATTGTCTACTATTGGTTTACTTAAAGCTTCCTGTTTAAATTCGTGATGGATTCCAATGGGATATTAAATATTCTAAAATCACAATCCAAATTTCTCATCAAACGTTTTTTTAATGTAAAGAACGTCTGTACTAAGATATGGGTGTGTCTCATCTTTCATGTGGTTAAGCCTCACTTACCGCGCCGGAATTGCTGATATTAATTATTCATCAAACATGCCAGACAGCTTAATGTGGCGAGCCGGCTCCTCTTGATAAATTACTTTGTACATGTACTTAGATTTTTAGGCTGGCACTTTCTGCAACCTCAATGTGTAACAAGTACAAGACGGTAACGCCACATAAAATGATATAATAGAAAACAATGTTACACATTCGTCAATCAAATAGACATAGAAGACATAAATCAAATAGTGGAACAAATAACAGAGCGGTAAAACAACCCGCTCCGCGTAAATGCGCAGGCGCAGCGTCTGGTGGTAATATGGCAGCCGTGGCTTCTACAAAGGTAAGATAAGCTAAGGAATACCAATCACATCTAATTTATGTAAATACCAATAAGGGTTACATAATAATTCCTCCTACAACAAATTTAACAATCTATCATCATTTTCCTCCTGCCCTTACCCAATATACGTGTACTAGCTAACGCCCGCGGCTCCGCCCGCGTTAATGTCGAAAATTATCCCAAGGGAACTTACTCCCGGGATAAAAATCCTATGTCCTTTCCCGGGACTCAAACAATATCTATACCAAATTTCATCTAAATCGGTCCAGTCGTTTGCGCGTGAAGAAGTAACAAACATACACACACTCACAAACATTCGCCTTTATAATATAAGTGTGAAGTGCGATTTTAGTATATTTTTTATTTTAGTGTGATTTCGCAGCGCAGCCCTTCTTCCATACATCTCTAATATCCATCAAGTGAATAGTTCTCCTATTTAGCCATTTCATCTGTCACAGGATCCAGCAACAACCGTGAAGCAGTCTACTGCATCAAAACTCTATCCAAACAGTCAAATATCTCAATAATATCCTTAGAAATGTATATCAGTAACAGGGTTGGCATGATTCAAACAAGTTGTTTTAAACCACAAGTTTAAAATAGTGTTTAAAACAGTTTGAATTTAAACCGTGTTTTTTATCACACGTTTAAAACAATAAGAAAAAAACAAGCTTTAAAACTACTTTTCATGGCGAATGAATGGATATAAAATGAAAGTCAATTAATATTAAGGAGTCTAAATAGCTTGACTTAAAACCAGTCGAGTCTATGCTATTGCTATGTTATATTTTTTAACTTTTATTGTAATTCAATAAAACATTATTTTTTGATAAGTAATTTATTCAATCAAACAAAGATCTAAGTATCAGGATTTATATGGGACAAGATAACACCTATTTTTGAAACTTGCATTAGAATATTCAAATTACAATTTCAAATCAATCAAAATTATAAAAAATTTAAATAATTAACAGTCAGGTCACTAATTTGAAATAATGCCCTAAACTAAAAAGAACAACAAAAAATAACACTTGTACAAAACAATTTGAATTGTTTGTATACCCAACCCTGATCAGTAAGACTACTAACTTCAACAGGGCAACCCGGCACACCGTCAAAACGTTGCAAGTGTTGCAACGGTACACCGAGCAATCGAGATAATGCGATTACTTAAGCAATTATATGCACGCTCGTGATTGATCGCCCGGATCGGCGCGGGAGATGCTAATTTTATTACACCAGCATGTTAACGTTAACGCCTTCGTTAACGTTATTGTTACGGTTGTAGTTATATCAATTTCGTTTCATGCGGGTTACGGGTTATCGTTTGCGTTTGTTTATTTTCGTCTGTTGATTCGGCTTGACAGCTGTTGACACAATATTTTTTGGATGTTGATTCTCGTTAGTAAAGTAATTAATTTCACCCTGTATTTTAGGTTATTGGTTTTCAGCAAACATATTTATTAAGTCCACACGCAATTAACAAGCTTTAATTACTTTAGTATCATGTGTGTTGGGTTAATTACTAATTATAGCCCGAACATCGTTTACAACTTAGTGGTATATGGCACGAAATTTCGGTTACCGAGTAATACAATTTCGTAGTCATTATTTTAAAAGCAGTGATATAAAAACAGAATATTAAATGTGTTTTTACGATGTCGATAACGCATCGCAGTAAAGTTGTTTTTTTTTATAATTGTGGGGAATTCCCAGACCACAACAAACTGGAGTATTTTAAAAATAAAAATAAAAAAACATGCCTACAGTAGGCATGTTTTTTTTTATTTTAGTTTTTTTTTATGTAATACTATCCTTTGCCCGCAACTTCGTACGCGCATATCCCGTTTTTCCCGTTCCCGTACAGCATTCCTCATGAATGCGGCTATCATACACAATAAAAAATTTAAAATCGGTTCAGTAGATCCAGAGATTACCCCCTACAACCTCACAAACTTTACCTCTTTTTAATATTACAATAGAAGTATATTGTAAGTAGGTACTAACAATAGCCTCATATATTACATAGTTAGTCACAGTAATGTCATCAGTTCATCACAGATAACTTAAACAGTAGTATTTTGTTTCCTATTTTCCCACAGGAATAAGTAAACAGATAAATCCATCTACTACAAACCAAGATTACGAAGAAACAGACACTTCACGGAAATACGCAAATAGAGAACACATTATTCAGGTGCATACAATGCATCAGGGATGTTCGCGCTATATCACACTGATGGCTTTCATGCCGTCATTCGCAAAAAAACGGCATCCCTGATCTGCAGAATGCGTGGCAGCCGCAATAAAATCCTGATGACTGTAGCGGACAGGATCTCTTCCCCATTGTGGAGGTCCTTGGTTCGCATAGTCATTTAATTTTAAGTATATTTTTTTATTTTTTGTATAATTTCCCATATGGATTTAAATAATCCGAAATAAAGAATATTTTATTTTATTTATTTATTATTCAATCATTCAAACACCAACAAAACAGAACATTTAGATGACATTAAATCGGGTCCAAAGCTTGACTCATCTATGACCGACTCATCCTTCCGGCATCCCAATGATTTATAAATATATTAGGCATCGAACAATATGGGTTATTCATTTATCACCCCGGTTATCGGAGCGGGGCAGCGATGCAGCCGGCAACGCGCCTCGATAACTGAGAATTATGATAACAGCTACAATTTGCAACTGATTGCAACTATGTTCCCAGGAATGTACGCAGAGGAAGGGACGCGCAAATGTGTCGGTAAATAGGGGAGGAGCTGCCAAAGGGCTATAAAAAAGAAACTGATAACAAATAGGGAACGGGAGCACGACGTACTACCAAAGGCATTGACGATTGGACGTAAATACTCAAACTTTATTTGCATTCCACAATGTATACTTAGGTGAGTACGTAAAAGCAATGCTGTAAATTCTGACCCGCTGAATCCAAAAGGAGACGCATTAATACAATTAATAATAATTATTATTTTTTATTTATACAATTAATTAATAATGTAAAATAATAAATAAACTTAAGTGACACATAGGTTACTCACAATACAAATGAGCTATTACTAAGCCTTTTTCATGGAGGGCTTCATCACACCAACGGGTAGCATGAACCCTCGGCCTCTCTGCATGACAACCCTTCTTGCTACGGCTTATAACTTTCATTATCAGAAAGTTAAAATAACAGTTTTTTTTCTATTGACAACTAAATACTACTGCATCAAAGATGATTTTGCAGTTATTTGAGAGATCCTCTCACTTTGTCACAACTTTGTTTTTCTCCTGGTGCTTCTAGTCTCTTTTCGGCAGACATCGAGCTTTTTCCGCCATCCGATATCATCTATTAATTTAGCTCTACAACAATTTCAAATATCAGAAGCAAAGAATTCATTTAATAAATCGTACGAATAACGGGCCAATTTCCAGACGAAAAAACGCCAAAGGTAACCGAAGCCAATAAATTAGCAAGTGCTTAAAAGACGGAAATGGAAATCCTCGCAATGAGCAAAGGAAAAAGCCGCGCTTTCAAAGTTCTACAAGTGGCAGTTTAATTAGTAACTGTCGAGCATTCAACTAAATCACACGTGGTTTTGTAATCCTTTAGCTGGTGTTACGTTTCGGTGTCAACTAACCTTTAAACTTAAGGTCAAGACAGTTCCGATGGTCCGAATATTTATTAAGTAGGCACTTAAAAACTCTGGTGTTCGTCATAAAGAATCGATTTTATGTGAAACTGTTATATTGAATGTGGTATGTGATGAAATTAGCTATTGATCATAATGTTATGTTAAGATTAGGGTTTTATCTTCTATACATATAATAAAAATGTAACGGATCGCTGTCTGTACATGGAAGATATATGAGAAAAAATATTATGGGGACCTTTATCAACGCAAATAGCACCCAAAACAATTATAGTTAGAATTTTCTTCTGTTTGTCGTCCGATTTAGATATGATTTTCACTAATAAATTGTGATAAGCTTCACTTAACATTTAGTGTTTGTTTCATGTCAATCAGTTTATAAATAAAAAAGTTATGCCAATTTAAAGAATCACGTCGAACATTTGTTAAACTATCTATATCTATTTATTCTTTCTCTGTTCAGTAGCATTAACTTAAACTTTACTAAACTTCATAATCTTAAAATAAAAATGTCTGGTCCAAGTTACTATTCCACGCGGACGAAGTCGCAGGCAAAAGCTAGTATAGAATAAAATCGTATTGAACTAGCTGCACCCATAGAAGTATGAATCACGATAAATCATCTTGTGGGCTGCTTCGTCTCATACATTTTCAGGATCAGGATCGCATTCCGTTGATCTTTCAAAACATTAAACACGTCCTGGTAGATTAAAAAGTGTCATGAAAGGCAATAATAATAAATTTGATGACGCATTCCGGCGATTCAATGGCTCAAGGGAATGAAGACTTGATTGGATTCCCACCCTAACGCCATCACGGCTATAACGACATAGTTGGACTTGCAGCCACCCCAAATGCATGCTCTTTGTAGCCGCTGCGCTGCACGCAAAATTATACTCTGTAATTGCTTATTTCATTTGGTCTACTCAATCGATTTCCTGTTATAGTAGGCGCCAGATAAATGTGGAATAAAGTATATTGACCTTTCAATAATAACTGCTCATAGGTACCTGAACAATTAAATATGAATTGTATTTCATTATTAGACAATGTTAAGGATCACGAGAGATGATGGTTCGGGACAGTTTTGTGTCATTAATTCCGTTTTTCAAATTAAAAATGTCAATAAATGTAGGTGGGTCAATGACCGATATTCCACGATTATCTGGCGCCTACTATAGCAATTAAATTTTGTTGTCCGTATTAATATCTTGACTAGGCCTTATTGAATCTTCATCAAATTAAAGCAATGTGTTGCACTGCTACCATTAAATATGGCAAGTAGGGCACTAAAACATCTGGATTTTTAGCTCCAGACAACACAACAAACTAAGACCATTCTGAAACTGTGTAAAGTGAAACAATGTTTTATCCGTGACAGATGTAGTTTTGCAAAAAGAGACATTAACCCAATTCACAGCGTCGGATCGTTAGTGTCACTGACTGCGAGTCGGTTATCTCGAGTGCCATCTCTGCGGTCACCGAGCCCTGTACCTACGAGCACAGCCTTTATATTTTTAGCCAACATTATTATAACACCGCGAAATACCTTAATGAGGCCGGAAAGAGAGCCTAGGGATTGTCACCCGCCCTCTTTTCGTTTAAAGCGGAAAGAGGGAGCGAAATTAATGATGTTTCCTTTAATATCCCCCATTTCTAAGAGCTTTAGCGAAATAAGAAAATTATAATGAGGAAATAATAGGAACTGACAGTAAGCAATTGGGCCAATTGTTCCTACCGCAACCACTTGACGCATCAAACTTTTCAATACCGTTTCGAACATGATCATTAAAACGCAGTTAATAAAACCGAAATAGAAACGCTTTGAAGTTGTAATTGATGTATAATCACACGTCATTTATAATCCAAAATCTGTACAAGAAGCTTAATTTAGTTAGGAGACTAATCTCGCTTAGTAATAGAGGAAGGAGGGCAATAGCCGTGTACACAGTGCATCTGGTGGAGCCCCTCCCGCAACGTAATCATTATGATTTATGGCACACGAAATGGCGCGCGCGTTCCAGCCTGCCGAATGACGCTAAATGACGAGTTCCGCTAAACTATTCTTGGTGGCTTCCTGGATACTCTTCTTGGTTAAGAGCTTCCTGCTGCAAATTTTCATTGCATAGCTACTGGTATTACCGCATTGGTTTCGACACTATCTTCCTTCACCGTCGACGCTGAAAATTCAGTAGCAATACATTAAATTGGCTGTTATTCGCGGAACGCTGCAATTTTGTGGCCGCTGTCCGCGGTTTTGCAAAAGGCGTAGCATGCCATGTTAACTACCTCAAGAACATTGCGAGACCCGTAAAAGAAATAAGTGATCCTTTGTTTCGAAACTCAGATATGTGCGACAGTTTAAAAACAAAAAAGTGTAAAGAAGATAATGTGTCTATCAAAATGATAGCTCTGAATGTTGTTACCGTGTAGGATGAAAGATGAGTGCTTTGCCCCCGCAGCCTTGTCATTTATCAGTGTCGTCAGCTAACTATATGTCCAGTAACGATTGAAGTTTCATAGCATCCGGCCACGTGCACGGAATGACCACTGCTATGCTTTGGTAGCCAGTAATAACTATCTGAATAGGTTTTATTACAGCTAAACATTTTGGGAGACTTCCGAAACTCAAGCAAGTTTAAAGTTAGACGGATTAAACCCGTAAATAAGTTTCTTTATGCTTGTTTTCACCAAACCTCGAAAAAAAGAGTCATTTGAAGCTCACTACTGGCTATAGTAGGCGCCAGATAAATGTGGAATAAAGTATATTGACCTTTCCCTAATAACTGCTCATAGGTACCTGAACAATTAAATATGAATTGTATTTCATTATTAGACAATGTTAAGGATCACGAGAGATGATGGTTCGGGACAGTTTTGTGTCATTAATTCCGTTTTTTCAAATTAAAAATGTCAATAAATGTAGGTGGGTCAATGACCGATATTCCACGCTTATCTGGCGCCTACTATAGTATCGTACAAAAACAGGACAATTTGTTACGCTGCCACCAGCTGCAATCTGTTAAAGGAACTCGAGTGTGCCCAAAGTTGTCCTAATAATCATGGTGAGAAACACAAAAGTATTAATGATCCTTATAATTCAACATTAGTTTTTGAAGAACGGTGTCAAGAAGAAAGCTTTTACAAAAATACAATGAAAGGGGAGCAATGGAAGTCCAGGTAGCATTAAGGCGGGATCTGCGGTCGACTTCATTATAAAAATCCCAAGAACTTTGGTCTGTAATTTATGCTAAAGACTTTTTCCGTGCCATTACGGATTACGGCTGCAGTTTCATAACGCGCTGGCATTTAGTTTTACGCAACCGCGCTGAAGTGCTTCGAGGTTGAGCGGAACAACTGTTTCGCTCTGGCCGGAGATTTAAACGGTGTTAAACGCCATTGAATCATGGTGGTTACGGAATTAATCTCTTGATTTATTACTTGAGAACTCGGTTACGCGGTTCTGAATTGATATCGCATGCTCGCGAGTAAAATGGGTTTATTGAACTGTTTGTGGAAAATCTAACTTTCTAAGTATTAGGGTCCATTACACAAGTTTCTCTCCGCTTTGTACCTGGGTGCAGCTATCGTGCATGTCAATTAGAAAAACATTTTGCTCGACTGTTCGAGATTGCCATTACGCTCGGTATTTATTGTTTCTTCCAATAAAGGTTAACGAGATCGCGGTACAGTGCCAACGCTAAGTTTCCCCCGACACACTTGCTTAAGTCATGCATAGCTTTAGCGTACTGTATTCAAAGATCACAGAGGCCTACACAAGAGATCGCGATGTATTATTTATAACTTCATTAAAAAACTGAAGGCACTGGGCCACGTTTTAGTTTAACGGGAAGGCTTTGAGTTTGTGCTCCGTGTTCTTTTCTGCGTAGGTGTCTGAATGAATCATAAAAATAACCGACGTCACCGAATCAGATTTCAGGGGAGGTTAGTGCATAAAATATGACGCGACATAATCCTCCCCCGGTTGAACTCACAGGGGGTGACCAGAAGCAATAACTTCACCCTTATTTATACTCGGAGCGGCCTTGGGGTTGTTCCCAATTAAGTTTAACTGGGTATCCCGTAGATGTTATTTTTAGATTCGTCGCGCAACTGATGGTGAAAGTGTATGGTTTGTTTGCAGTCGCGTGGTTCTAGTCTAAGAATAGGTTGCCATTCTATTTCTTCTCGTTGATATCGCAAGAGGCGACTCTAGATCTGTTTTTGGATAGGCGACAGACATAATTTCTAACCAGTAACTAGTACTAAAACACAGACTCTTTTAAAATCTTCCAACCACTCGTAGCGAAAGCAAATTGGGATGATGCTTATAGTTTTATATTTAAAGCTAGCAAAGAAATGTTACTATTGCGATGATCCGCATGACACAGCGGCGGATCGCCCCCTCTGAAACTCATTCGTTGCGATCCGATTACCTGCGATCAGCGATTTGTTTTTGAACACCATGACATTCTTGGAAGAAGATTTGAAGACACAGATTTTTGTCCCGGCACGTGCAGTTTCGGTCAGCAGATTTTATGCAGATTTTTTGTACTTATCTGAAGTAAAAACGCGGCCCCGTTAAAGAATAGTGTAGGCATCTGCTTGAGAATCGAGGAGTCCATTCACTAGAGCTGTGAAGTGTAAGCCACGCGCAGGGTGAGTCACCCCCGGTGGCCGACCCGTATTGAGGTCACCGCTGTGGCCTTCCTAGAGGCGGCATTGTTCCTTTTATTTCAACTCTATTCGGCTCTACGTTACGTTTGAGCACCGAAAGTTATAAATGATGTTTGGCAACGAGGGGTTTGCATTGAAATCTTTGGATTATCGTAATACAGTAACTATTAGTAATCTAAACTAATAAATAATAGAGATAAAGTTGTGTGTTTAATATGTTTGTAAAAGGTAGGAAATCCCTGGAAGTACTGATCCAATTACGAAATGTATTTTACTGATAGAAAGCTAGCACTAACGCTGCCTGTCACAGGCTGCTTCTGATCCTGGAAAATTCACGGATTTTCCGGGAAAGGACACGGATCCAAACCACGGGCAGTGCTAGTCTGTGGCACGCACTACTAACGGCCGGTCTCAATAACGTATCTGCCTTTTACCAACTGTCAAATTAGCTACCAACAGTAGCTGAAACGTCATGTTTGCCTTTTAAACATGTGGTATGTAGATACGTTATTAAAGCCGGCCGTTAGACGTTTTACTAATCTCTTTGTTTGCAGAAGGTTAGGATCGAAATTCGAAAACTTCTTTTATGATACTTGTGGTAGACATAGATCTGATTTGTAATATTTTTTACGTATGTTGACCAAACTAGCCACTCAAAACTCTTGGGTTAATTTCTCATTCTTCCAATTGTTGAACCCGGACACCGTAGGCGCGGGCCTGCGGACGGTGAACATTGGGTGGCTCGCTGTCTGATCACTACCAGGCCCGTGTCGATGGCGTGTCGTGTTCCACGCGCGCCTCAGAGATGTCAGCAAAGGAGACGGGGCCCGGTAGGGCCAGAGCCTGCCAGTGTTGCGGAATTTGTTCGAAAGAGTAATCGCGGCCCTGGAACGCAAAGGGCTTTAGAAGGAACACGGATGGGTTTTAGTCAGTAAGAGTCTGACACGCCTTTCTTCTCCACCCAGAGCGGAAGAAGTAATTTAATGATTTCCCATCCTAAAAAAAAGTGGTAAAACATGCCATGGTAATAAACATTTAGGTATGCAAATATTTGCAAACTTAATTGTAATTTGTGCAAACTAATAAAAAACCGCAAGATTATTATGTACACAATATCAAATGTACACAATATCAAGTTGAAGGATGGCTCACAATGTTTCGCTAATCATTATGCAGAGCTTGTAAAATGCAAAACAAACACATTTGGCATACTAACTGATTTGAGTTTATTTACATGTGTAGGAGTAACTACCATTAGATGCCTATCTTTAACATTGCTAAATAAAAATAAAATTTACCATACATGACATTGCAGTACCAAGTCATGTGTGGACCTATATCTTTATTCTGTGGTATAATGTGTTCACCAAGTGAGAATATGGGCTCTTGTTTTATTTATTTTTTTATTGCTAGATTTCTTTTTACTCAAAAACCTCAGGTCAGGGGCTATGTTTCAATATGCATAATTTTATTGCAATGGGTTTGCAGCATGCTAGTAAGTGTGCCATGGTATGTATGACTCTATGACGCTGGCAGTCACCAAGAGTGCATTGATGCTTCAAAAAAGAACAACAAAATATAATCATTATATTATGTTTTGGCATGAGTCTTCTTTATATTCAGGTTGCACTAGGTATATATAATGTCCACAATAACAAGTAAATTTATTCATTGGGGTTGTTCAGACCAGGAAAAAATTGCAGCTGCTTTATGACATCTATACCCTGCCTGCAGTTAACTGCGTTTTTTACTGAGTCATTAAATTTATTTTATAAATATTAAACACTAATTACTTCCATGTGGCAGCTGGTCTAAGATATTCATTGTTTAAGTTTCAACAACAGTACCATATGTTTCAATAAGGTATGTATATATATTTTATAATTAATTTGACCATGACATAAAAACAAGTAAAAAATAAAACTATTGTCCCCATTTACACATGTTTAAGTTTATTTACCTGTACACTTATTTTGCATTAATTTGTATGTTAATTTGGAATTATTATTCAAGATACCCATAAAGTACCTTCAAGATAGGTACTTACCTACCTAGAATTCAAGAAAGAGTTTAACAACCTTTTTATTGAATTTCAATAATCCATATTTGGAATTCAAATAAGTTTGATAAATTTGCATAAATTTAATATATTGAATTATTGATGGTATGCGACTTTTCATTTGAGAAAATCAACTTCAGATTTTCCTGTCTGAAATAAAAGGAACTTTTAATTATGTACAATTTACTTTGAAATAAATAAGTCAAATAAATTACTTACCTAAATGCTCAAACAGTTCATTTCAAGGTAATAAACATACGAAGACGGATAATAGTCACTTGCCCTTCGTGAAAGTAGCGAAGAATGCACTTGTTTAAAAAATCAATAGGATTAAAATGTAAGGATCTCAGACCCCTGTGTTCTGTACAATAAATAATGACATTTAGCACACGCACAGTATTATCCGTTCACCGATCCCCGTCGGCTTAACCCAGGGGTGGGTCTAATGATAAATGCCCGCATCGGAAGAATTTATTAGAACACCACTCGTCATGCTCGAACTTCGTCACATAAAACCTTTATTCATTAATTAAAACTATAGTTTCTTAAGCTAATATTGCTCATAAATACCTCATATACCCCAGATAATGCAGATCAAGGCAGCAAATCAAGTGTCGATGGGACAAATCCTTGCACAACCACTAAACTGAAATTATACGAAAATAAAACACACTAACACAAGGCGTTCACTATTTATGTTAAATGCAAATCAACACAGTAAACTATAACACGAACTGATTGTGTCATAAAACGTCCAACAAACGTATATAAAATGTGAAAAATGTTGCATTTCCTATATTATGTGCACCGGCAAACGATCTACACAACCAGCGCTACAAAAATCTTTACAAAACTGAAAAATATAAACGATGGTGGCGCTGCGATCGAGCGCAAGCGCTGTCAAAATGTTCATTGAAATTACTCCTCTACACGAAATGAAACTGAAAGAGTTTCAAAATTACAAAATCAATCAGATATCTATTTTACTACAAATTTATATGTCTTACCGATTAGGAAATAAAGTTTGTTTACTGTGCAATTGTGTAAATCTCTACTCATACTACTTTATTAGTATCGGTCACACTGAGTGAGTTGAATGCTGTCAAAGTCAAACTCATGTAAAACTTTTAAGTGCGTCAAAATTCCACTAGTATTTACTTTGTACTTTTTCGTTTTCTTTTTAAATATTTGTTTTAGAACAATATAAAAATTGTTTCAAAATGCTTGACTCTGTAAAACGTGTAATATTAGTTCTTTCCGGGAAAGGAGGTGTTGGAAAATCCACGGTTAGCACCCAGTTGGCGCTAACTTTAAAAGAACGAGGTTATAAGGTATTTATCCAACTGGATTTATCGTTCTAATTTGTTTTTAAACGTTAAATGACCACTGTAAACTCCTATCGTTCCTATATTCATCGTAATACCATAACTGCTTCCAGGTTGGCTTGTTAGACATAGATTTATGTGGACCCAGTGTTCCTTATTTGCTCAACTTGGAGAATCAAAGTGTGCACCAGGGCCCTGACGGATGGATCCCAGTGTACCTGGATAATGAACAGAGGCTGGGCGTCATGTCAATAGGCTTCCTACTAGGCTCTCGTAATGATGCAGTAGTGTGGAGAGGGCCAAAGAAGACTTCAATGATTAAGCAGTTTCTTGAGGATGTATGCTGGCAGGAACTTGATTTTCTTGTTATTGATACTCCTCCAGGTACGCTATAATATCATAATATGCTCCCATTAAAACATAATTTTGTCTTTTTATGAAGATAATAAACAAATAAGAAAAGCCCCTAAAACTGTACTTTAAAATTGTTCGTAAGTAATATTTTTTCATCCCTTTTTTTTTGTAAATATTAGATACCTAATAAATAAATAAATAAATAAATACCTAGAAACATTTTAAAGATCCACATTTGTCATATTTCAGGAACCTCAGATGAACACATCACAGTAATGGAGAATCTCCGTCAAGTGCCACAATGCGGTGCAATAATAGTGACCACACCACAAGAAGTAGCGATAGAAGATGTTCGCAAAGAGATCACCTTCTGCAGAAAGACTGGCATTCCTATACTGGGCATCATTGAAAATATGAGCGGGTATGTCTGAACAACGATTTTCGAATTTTAAAGAATAAAATAATAATAATGATGGCTGCCATGGGCCACGCACAATGGTTCAACATCGGGACTAAGTGCGGAAACCAAACCTGAATACATAAATAATAATAACATGACAAATTAAATTAAATGCTATGTCACTGTAGCTGTACTAAATAAGTTTAACAACGAAGTGTTACACAGTGGAGTGAGACACTTTTATAAAATGAATTTAAAAAATGTTAACCAAGTAATTTGTATGTTTACATTGGAATTTGTTCTAAGTGCTTTTTGCTAGTGTCAGGTAGCAGTAGCAGTTTCTTAGTTTACTGATTTTAAATTTAACTTATAATTTTTTTTTGTTAACCTGTGTCCCACTGCTGGGCAAAAGCCTGCCCCATATTTTTCCAGCTAACTTTATAAGTTGCGTTCTCTGGCCAATCTGCCAGAAATAAGTCTAAATTGTCATGCCAGTGTTTTTTAGACCTTGAGAAGTGAAAATTTAATGAGTATGTACATTTAATTAGTTATTATAATAATAATAATATTTAGAAATATAGAGATATTTAGAGATATAGAAATATTTAAAAATGTAAAATGTAAGTTTAAAAAAAATGAATAAACGAAATAATAATTTCAGTTAGGAGTCTGGTCAGGTATTGGTACTTCACTGTCGATATATTATTTTTATAAAGGGAAATTTTTGAACAAGGTAAAAACTGCATAATAAGCTTTAAAACACCACACCATCATAATATTTTATAGTCATTCTAACTTTCCTGACTCATAAAATTATGCGTGGTTGATAAAGCCACATTTTATCAATGTTTTGTAGCTTGATTAGGTACGTTGTTTGTCTATGTGGGCGAATTTTATCTAATAACAATGACATTGCCATTTAGCTACATCCTGTGGCACTATGTTATCTCTATGAGAATGATGGCCACTACTTGAGATTGCAAGTATTTTTAACCTTTTGAACGCCACTGTCACGTATACATGACAAGCAAGCGCGTGCCCTGTACGCCACAAATATGTGACAAAAAGTACGGCGAATTTGTGGCTTGGCGTCGGCGACGCGCCGATGCGTTTGTGCTCTGGCGTTCAAAAGGTTAAGTTACTGCTCAAAGAAAATCAATTAGATACAGCTGATACACTGTTCCTAAGTTAACAAGCCCATGTAGATTATAAAAACTTACCAGTTTTTATAATCATAACTTACCAATTAACTTTCTGCTGAATCATGTTTCACATGTTAAACGTTAATTGGATCTGCTTATATGTTGGTAAAAATGTACAAAAACAAACAAACACTAAATGTTAAGTGAAGCGTACCACAATGTATTAGTGAAAAGACAAACAGACAAAAATTCTAACAATCATTGTTTCGGGTGCTATTTGCGTTGATAAAGGTCCCAATAATATTTTTATCATATATCTTCCATGTACGGACAGCGATCCGTTACATTTTTATTATATGTATAGATGTTTCTATTGCAGATACGAGTGCCCAAACTGCAGTGAATGCACCAACATCTTCTCAAGTGGTGGAGGGAAGTCACTGGCAGATATTTCCAAAATACCTTTCATGGGGAGCTTGCCAATCGACCCTAGAGTTGGCAAGTTGGCAGGCCAAGGTGTAGCTGCTGTCAAAGAGTTACCAGACTCAACCACAAGTAAAATCTTCAATGAATTGGTTAACCAGCTGGCTGATACTTCAAATGGGCTATGAAGATTTATAGAAAAGTATGAATGTGTAAAGTAACTATGGTGAAATTGGCGTTTTATTTGTATAACAAATATTGTTTGCACTGTCATATTGTCAGGCGTCGTCCTATTACAAAGATCGCGTGAATACGCGATTGTCGCGTCAATTTGTGCAAATTGAACAAATTGACGTGACGATCGCGTATTCACGCCATTACCGCTTTTTATTAGGACTACGCCTCACTCTTCGGAATGCAGAACGAATGACAGCTGTCTAAATTGAAACCAAATCGTGTTGTGATACCAGGTATGTGTGATATGAATGTTAATCATTATCTGATCCAGATTGTTTTTGCTTTTGTTTTTATCATTGATATTAGGAGCAAGTCTGATGATGTACTATAAAACGTAATTTTACAATGGCAGGTAAGGAAATAGGCAGGCTGTAGATGAACTGGATAGTACCCAAAACAGAGCCATTTAACCTTTTGAACGCCAGAGCATAAACGCTCGGCGTGCCCCCGACGCCAAGCCACAAATTCGCCGTACTTTTTGTCACATATCAGTGACGTTTGGCGTACCGGGCACGCACTTGCTTGTCATGTATACGTGACAATGGCGTCCAAAAGGTTAAATCCATTCACTCGTTTCCCGGCTGCCTATACCCTTATCTGCCCTTATATTGCTCACTGTGCGCAAGTTAGTTCTAAGCAAAAATGTGAAATATCATTCCGTTGGATTATGGTGTAAATAAAAATGCATCCTGTTACTTCGAGTCTATTTATTTAATATCTATCATAAAATACATAAAACACGCTCTAAAAATGCATCGATTTCTGGATTTTATTTATTCTTATAAGTAAAGATAGTATATTATTATGTTAAAATCTTTTAGTTTGAGACACCCTGCTATTTGTTCATATATAAAATTTTTATATATAAAATTCATTTTTAAAAGACATCAATTTTACAGTCTAAACGTATCAATCAGTCGAAACATATTTTTGGAATTCTGACTGGATTTTTGTGTCATGGGAAATCCATATAAATTCGATAAATAAAAAATATAATAATCTTTGTTTCAAAAGAACACAAAAATATTTTTTCTAAAATTTTCTTTTAACAAGACTGCATAGAAGACGTTCTATGAAGCTTGTGGCTAAAGAATAACAGCTGCACGGATCGATTTTCAAGGTTAAGCAACGCTTGCCGAGGTTGGTCTACGTATGGGTGACCATCTTAACATACCCGAGTTTCTTCCGTGCCTCGGAAAGCACGTCAACCCGTTGGTCCCGGCTGTCAGAAGCCAGTAAATCTGACTCCAGTCTTACCAAGAAGTACCATGTCATCCAGTTAATGGGTTGTGGAGGTCTGGTAGGCAGCCGCTCCAGGTAAAATACTGGTATTCAGCTGAATCCGGTTTGACTGGGAGCCGACCCCAATATAGTTAGGAAAAGGCGGGCAGGTGATGATAGAACATAGTTGTGCTAGTAGGATATCATTGGGCTTTCAAGTTTCTACACTATTCCTTCAGTGGCTGGGAGAGTTCGCTTCGCTCTGGCATACAGCCTGTATGAGCTGATGGTTCATTACTGAGCATCCTATAAGAAAATAAAATAAATGAAAAAGTGTTTATTCACAATAATACATTGCTAACAATATAATTATTACCTCTGCCAAAATGCAAAGCAGTGTAGCTCCTTTTTAATGCCCAGTAATGAACCATCGACTTATTTGTCCAGTAAATTTAGGTAGGTAAAATCCAAGTTACCTCTTTTGACAACCATTCCTAGCAAATTAAAACTTCACTAAGGTTGAAATCATTAAATAATAATTATAAGAAAATAGACATTGTCAGTTCATGAAATTGTGAGAACTGGGAGGGAGGATAGTGGTATACAATTACCAATAATACCCTACTTGAAACCAAAGGATCGGTAAACGCTGATATAACACATCTTCCACACAAAGTTGAGCTTTATATCGTCTAACATAAGGTGACTTTTCTAAAATTAAGTGACAACACACGATATAAAGCTCACCATATCAATGCTTTACTTAGATTCAACTTTAAACACTCCGTCGTCTATAAAATTTAACATAAAACTTAACACAAGCTCAAAATAAATTCAATGCAAAATAATAACACATTTATTTTAGAGTCCAAAGACTTCAAATATTACACATATCTTACTACATGTCCTGTAGCAATAAAATTAAATTGGTAAACAAAGAAAAACCAATTCAAAACAGCCGATAAAAAATTATTTAAGCATTTTACTCCCATCCATTTCCTGTCAAAATTAACTCTAAAACACAGATGAGAATGAGATATAATTTCAATAATTTCCTAATATTTTTCCAAAATCAACATCATCACATATAGTTCTATCACTTTACCAATTTCTTGATAATATTCATATAATCTAACATTGTAATACTAACACGTACAATAATACGAACATTTTACTTAGATATAACATTAATATTTTTGTTTATTTAAGGCGGAAGCGCCAGGGTAGCCCGCGGAATTCAAATTTTCTTCTGTTTTTTGCAATTTGCAAGTCAGTATCAGGCTTTATGTTGAACAAAATAGGGTTCGCGACCGTAACACGTAGGTATTTATTTACAAAATTATAATCATTAAAATTATCAATACAACCCTCCAAGTTCATTTAACTCGATTGAATGGTTATTTCATAAATGATACAACCTGTATTGATGATTTTAATTATTATAACTCAGTAAAGCCATATTTGTTACGGTCGCCAATCGTATTTTTATCACCATACAACCTCACACTGACCTGCAAAATGCAAAAAACGTATGAAAATTTGAATTTCGCGAGCTACCCTGGCGCTTTCACCTGAACTCTTTGGTGTAACAATGACACTGGATTAAATCGACGACACTAAGGCTGCGTTCATAAAGAAGCAGGTTTTCTGATCGGTGAAGGTAAAACTTGTATTAAGAAACCGGAAAATCTGTCCGTGTCGGTACCGAATAAGCGAGCGTATAAGTTAACATGGGTTTATTTTGCCAGCACCGATCAGTAACGACCTGTACCGACCTCTCTGTACCGAAAACCTGATCCTTATGAACGTACCCATACTACGTGACCCGTTTAGGGGGGAGAGGGTTATTCAAAATACCACGCTTGGTCACAGGGGGCTTAGGTTTTAGTCACGTAGTCAATATCCTCTAGGGAAATCCCCCATTTTTTTTAGCTACATTCAAATATGGCACGCAGCGTTTGCTTTGCCTAAGTTTCTGTTGAAGAAGATAATAGGTATGCGAGCACTTTTGGCGTCACGCGGCAAGCGCCGTATTTTATTAACTAAATAAAGACAGTTTTTTTTTCTGTTTGCAAGATAATATTTAAAATCATATAATCGTGGAATAACGGTCATTGACCCACCTACAATTATTGACATTTTTAATTTGAAAAACGGAATTAATGACACAAAGCTGTCCCGAATCATCATCTCTCGTGATCCTTAACATTGTCTAATAATGAAAAACGATTCATCTTTAATTGTTCAGGTACCTATGAACAGTTATTAGGGAAAGGTCAATGTACTTTATTCCACATTTATCTGGCGCCTACTATACGTGAAGACTAGAGGGGGTGGGGGGTTTTGGCATATACTACGGATGGTCACCGAAGGGGTACGTTCCTCTATCTACCTATCTGGTACTGGCATAGAACGTAAAACAGATCTATTAAAATAATCTAGCTAGAGGTTCAAATTAAACTATGTAATTAGCGAAACCCCGCAATTGTGTTCGGTATTGACATCGCATCGCTTACGAAGGGTTCAGTACCATAAACCAAAAAAATCACGTTTATTTTATGGTTTTCCACTAGTTGTTGGTATGGCAATACAAATAGACACACTGAAAATTTCAACTGTTTACCTGTTCATGAGATACAAACTGTTGATTGACGGACGGACAGCGGAGGATTAGCCTCCGCTGTCCGTTTCCGATGTTTAACCTTCGGGTACAGAACCCTGAAACCGGCCGTTGACGCCGTTGTTGCTTGAAATTCGTCACATCTGCCGAGTTTCGCTAATCAATTTAATTTGTCCTTTTATTTAGTTTGCGACTTATTCTAAACACATACATGGAAAGCATTTTTTGGGAAAATACGAAGCAAAGAATATCAATAAAAAAAATTAAATGCACTGGTATGGCAGATCAATTTTTGGTTTGAAAACAACTTCTTTCGTATTTCCTCCATACCTTGATACGACATTCATCTAAACTTAAACTTTACGTCGATACAAATACAATATGAAAATAAAATCCTGTGGTTCCATAATGGAGTGTGTAATATATGAGCCATGTTATGCAATAACCTGTTAACCCACAAAAATATGAATTTTAAGTTAACGCCATCTAGCTCTTGTAGCCAGTCTCCTGAATCCTTAGAAAAATGCAGAGACATGTACTAAATTTATAAAAACGCCATCTACCACAAAAATATTTCTGCAGTTTGCGGAACTAGTCTTCAATAATTTTGCAATAATCGATTACAAACCTGTCACGACACGCGCGCTTTTCTTCTGTGACAATTACTTTAAAATTTGGGTTTCTGTTAGTTATAGCGGCTTTCAGTGAAAATAATGTACTTGTAGTATTTTGTAATATTCATGAAACTGTGGGTTGTGTGAATTTCATTATTTTACAAGAGTTTCTAGGTATCTACTAGATGCAACAAGACACAAGGTAAGTTTTCAGTGTTTGTTTTTAATGTTTTCTCCTGTTCAATACAATCAATAAGGCACTGAAGTAGTTTTTCTCATTGTAAAGAACCATGGAATTGGAATTAAATTAAATAATTTCCAGATAATTACGAAAAATCTGACAATTTAAATTTGCGTAATTTATAACTGGTTATTGCTTTAATACTCGTAGCTTAACGGTCGCTTAGTGTATTTATCTTTTATTATATTATTCTATAATTTAATCCGAAGAGAATCTGATATTATTATGAGGGAAGGTTAAAATAACATATAAGAATGTCTATATAAACTCGTTATAGGCAGATGATAGTAATTAATAAAAATATTAAAATATTTAATTTTTTAATAGGTTATTGCGAAATTTATATGAATAGTTTTAGGTATATGCTACAACCATGCATCGTATAATACTTTTCATATTATGAAAATAAAGCCAATAATACATTATTTTCAGGTATTTAACATGAACTCTAGAGCACAGAAGCTTGTCGCAATGGCTCGTGACGAGTATTTATGTAATAAAAACGACGACAAAGAAGAATCCGAAGGAGAAGAATCTTCCAACAGTGGAGAGGTAACAACTTTAGCACAGTTGAAAAAGGATTTACATCTTAAGCGTCATAATACTGCTTCATGTTCGTTAACTTATAAACATTTTGAGAGTGACTTAAGCTATAATAATTTAAATATAAGTAATATAGAAGAATCTATAGATACTTCTCAGTTAATACATCTGGATGATTTAGATATTGTCCCTAACAGCCTTTCAAATATGTTTAATAATTACGATGACAAAGGAAACGAAATTATCGCAGAAATAGAAGTAGTAGCTTCAACTTCTAATACTGATAACGTTTTTCAAGATTGTATAGATATGTCTGCAACACAACTGACTGAAAATGATAATAATCAATCAAGCATTTTAAACTGCATCGAACAACCACAATCAAATTGTGAGAATGAGCATCAATTAGAGAGAAATAATATCGGTAGACCCAAGCGCGGAAGAAAGAGAAAAGTAGAAGACCAGCCTAGAAAAGAGCGAAAACGAAGAGCCAATGTAAACGAAAAGTATATTAATGCGAAAGGAAAAGAAGTATTACCAAAAGAATTCGACAACACATACCATTGTGATTGCACAAAGAAATGCACAACGATCTTGTCAATTGATAGCCGGAAACAAGTATTTGACCAATTTTGGTCTCTTGGGTCATTCGAAGGTCGATGTGCTTTTATCTGTGGTAAAGTTACACAAACTCATAAAGCTAGGACGTATACTTCATCAAATTCGAAGAGAATATATTCACGAAAATATATGCTTTGTGACACCGAAATATGCAAGAAAACGTTTTTGAAAACCCTAGGTATTTGTCAAAGTAGAATCGATATAGCGATGCAAAAAAATAATAGATCATCTAATTTCAAAGACAATAGAGGAACAGCAAGTGGTGGCAAAAATAAAATCAATGAAGATGACATTAATCTAATAGTTGGCCATATTGATTCGTTTCCCAAATATGTTAGCCATTATTGTAGAGGTAAGACTGATAGTCGTTATTTGAATACTGAACTCAACCTATTAAAAATGTACGATTTATTCAAAGCTAAATATCCGACAAATGAAAACCTACCGAGTCTTGCAACATATAAGAAAATATTTTATGAAAAATTTAACCTCAGATTTAAAGCCCCAAAAAGTGACACATGTAAAACTTGTGACACTTTTGCAGCTAATATAAAATCATTAACAGGCACAGAAGCTGAAGAAGCTAAAAAGCAACGAGATTT
Source organism: Mamestra brassicae (assembly GCA_905163435.1). Taxonomy (NCBI): domain Eukaryota; kingdom Metazoa; phylum Arthropoda; class Insecta; order Lepidoptera; family Noctuidae; genus Mamestra; species Mamestra brassicae. The sequence continues at coordinate 16,517,668 of LR990997.1, read as the reverse complement.
GCATATTAATAAAGCATCAGAGCTTAGAAAGCAAATGAATACAGATCTGAATTTGGCGTCAGAAAAAGATACTGTAGAAACACTTACTTTTGATATGCAAAAAACCCATCCACTTCCAAAAATACCCACTAATATAGCTTATTACAAACGGCAGTTAAATTTGTATAATTTAGGGATTTATATAGGAAGTAGCAAACGATCAATTTTTAACTTATGGCTTGAAAATGAAGGTGGAAAGGGTACTCAAGAAGTTGGATCCTGCTTGCGAAAGTACATTTTGAATAACATAAAATCCCCAGTAACAGATCTAATCTTATGGGCGGATTCTTGCGGAGGGCAAAATCGGAGTATTAAGCTAGTTCTCATGTTAATACATACCATGCAACATCACACGTCTTTACAATCGATTACATTGCGGTTTCTTTTGTCGGGGCATAGCTTCCTACCAAATGATGCCAATTTTGGTGTTATAGAATCACAGTTGAAAACGCAACAAAGGCTTTACACTCTAGAAGATTATGCAGAAAGTATTCAGAAGTCAAAGAAGAAAAAGAAGTTTGAGGTTTCGAGAATGATACCCTCCGATATGCTCTCTGTCAGGCCACTAGAACAGGCTATAACAAATAGAAAAGTTGACAGTGCTAAAAACAAAGTTAATTGGTTGAAACTGCATGAGATTGTGATAGAAAAACCATTCCCCTATATTTTGAAAGTCAAAACTGAAATTGCACAAGAAGATGCTCAGATAGTAAACCTTGAGAAGGCAGGGAAAGGCCGTAAGCCTGTGCTAAAGAATATTAATTTGCCCGCATGCTGGCCAAACGGAAAGTCTTTGAGTGTAGAAAAATTAAAAGATCTAAAAGAATTAATGAAACTGATCCCGACAGACGCTAAACCATTTTATGATTTCCTAAAACATACTCCAGGTGTTTCTGTTGATGAAGACATCGATGGATATCATGTTGAAGATATTGAACAGCTCTCAGATGATGGAGAAGACTGATCTCTTATTTTTGATTATTTACCGATGTGATAAATTAATGATCTCTTAACGATCTCAATTTTGTAGATTTTTTCAAATTTTTAATTATGTTAGTCTGTTTGCTGCATTTTTTTTGTTACCTTGCTTTATTTCACTGCTGGAAAAGGCCTCCCACATTTCTTAATTATTTTTATTATTAACAATAATATGTCAAGGGTTTGCAAAACATTTTAGCACATAAAAATGCTCTGGTTAAATTTTGCAATAAACTATTTGGGCTTAAATGTTTGTTTCAAAAATCTTAATGTCTTGATTGTAATTTCGCAATAAACAATTCATCATTATTTCATTTATTTTTATTTTCCCTATAACTCTCACTCTATTAAGCTGTGTTTCAATCACTACAACACATAATGACCTGTTTAATAAGTTTTGGATACAATCAGAATAGCTTATGAGTATTTTTTGTAGCTGTAAATTTATTTGAGCTAAGATTTCTCCGGTTTAGGTTTTTTAGGGTTGACACGTTATTGCATAACATAGCTCATATAAAACACCATTTATCACTCAAGAACGGCTGAACCGATTTTGAAGATCTTTGGTTTGTTGGATTTGTCATTGCCCCGAATAGCAGAATAACTATTAAAACATTGGAACAAATCAAAGAAAAAAAAACATGTAGGTACAGAAATCATTTTCGAATACAACGCCATTTCTGATACATGACAAAAACAAAACACGGCAAAATTTGATTCTGAGGCGGTACAAAATTCGCGACCACCAGTTATTGTATAAAAAGCTTACCATTAATGAAGTTTTAATTAAAAAAAAAAAAAACAATTAATTATTTAATTGTTTTTTTTTTCAAAATATCGTGCAAGTGCTTTGAAATTTGAAACATTGAAAAAGTATGTGTGCGGTGGCGACACAGACGGCGGCGGTGCAGAGGTTAGCAATCAGCCGGTTGATTCTGTTAACATGTCAAAGTGAAGGCTTGGGTGAAGTGATCACGAGGTGAGCTGTCAATCCATATAACCAAGATGGAATGACAGCTCACTCCGTGATCACGTGACATCTTGATTGTATGGATTGACAGCTCAACTCATGATCACTTCATCCAAGCCTTCACTTCGACATGTTTACAGAATCGACCGGCAGTTTTAGGTACTTTAGTTTTGAAATATTTAAATTACTTTTTTTCTGAAGAATTTGAAAAAATGGCTATTACCATCGGATATAGATTCTGAAAAAATAAGAAAAACAGGGTTTTTGTTACATACTGTAGAGTCTAATATTCCGTCCGTCACTGTTTACTCGTTGAGCCACATGAATTGGCGGATTTCGTCTTCCGAGGAGGGGCAGCAATGGGGGGGAGCTTTTTGTAAAAAATGACGCAGTTCCTGAAGAAAATGAAAAAGATTTGTGAATATGCATTAATTGATTCTGTATACACACAATACACAGACAACCTTTGCAGACATTTAATAGAGAAATATTGTTGTGATTATTGGGCCGATTTCTGGAAGAAAAAATATCGCAAAACTCATCTCAAAACTGTCTTTGTGTTTGGTTTATACACGTATTAATAAATTTTATTATCCGTATGTATGTTGATTGAATGAATTATCAACATCCAGTATAAATTGCGCTTCACAAGCGCAAGTTACGCGGTGCGATTGCATCACTTCACGTCGATAATCTCTTTCCAGAAACGGGGTGTATGAGTTTAACTGATGAATGATGATGAATTTGGAAATAATTAGATAAATAATAATACGCATAAATATTATTATGTACATAGCAATATATTATTCTAGCGAATAGGTATAGACTAATAAAAAGAAACATAAAATAAATGAGAATGTACTGTCATGTAGATACAGTAAGATTATAACTTTATGGCGGCTGGGTGGATAACCCCATCCCTCACTCCCGCTTTTACATGAATTTCCTACCGCACATATCAAAAAACATTTATTCAAATTAGGCTGACAGACAGCACTTTTAAACGTCAGTTGCACGTGCAGTTCTCCAAAACACCCACCCGTCACCACTTCATAGTGTTTTGGCTCGAAACAAGAAGTGGCGTAACAAACTCCCCAACAACACATCTTCCGTGTTCCGAGCCGCCATTAAGTTTGTATCGTACTATAAATAAGGATTGTAGTAAAGCGTATGAAGTGTATTGCCGGTGGGTTATGTGTAGGTAATTGTCTACGAACCCCGACTAATTCGAACCACTTTTCTTTGTCCAGTCTGCCGGCTACTGAACGGCCCAACCACTGCGGAAGACAAGGGCACAATGGATTCGAGCTGGCAATGCCTTGCACAAACTTTTAGTGTATATTGCTGTTGTGACAAATTGAGGTATGTCTATATGTTGAGTTGCTGGATTCCTGTTGAATCGGTTGCGCACTCACGTAAGTCGCTGCAAATTCAACTCGACAAAATTGGGTTTCACTGACCCACTTGACTTGACACTATATGTGAGTGCGGTGCCCCTGTACAAAACATGGCCCTCTTGTTGTAGTGTCTCACATGTCCTTACACCTGCACCATTGAGGACCTAATGAATGCTACTGATACCGCTATAGACATGGCCACCTTTTGTTTTTAAGGATGGGAAATCATCAAATGACTTCTTCCGCTCTGGGTGGAGCGGAAGGGCGTGTCAGGCTCTTACTGACTAAAACCCATACGTGCTCCTTCTAAAGCACTTTGCGTTCCAGGGCCGCGGTGACTCTTTCGAACAAAACGTGGCCACCTACTGGGCTAAACTGTTTGAGGGTCACCATCGTCTCGAAAATGATAGATAAGAATTGACTTAAATCTCCCAGAAAGGAAGTTCGAGGTCCTAGTCCCAGTAGTAGTGAGAATATTATAAGCTGAGTGAGGTGTGAGGCTCTTAAAACGGCGTGATGAACTTTAGAGAAGTTCAGAATTATGAAATTGTGAATAGATTAGGAAGAAAAGTTAACAAAGGCGGTGAAGTTAGTTACAAGGCATCTGAAATGGTTAATATTAGTAAAAAAACACGTTACTATTTGAGTATACCTACTGTTTAGTTACATAATATGATCTACACAATTATTCAGGAAAACATAAGAAGAAGCATAGTAAATACAATCTTCAACACGAATATTGTGAAAGTAAGATTTTCACTAGTTGCCAATGGATATTCTGTTACTCAAATACTGGGTTGTGGAAATGTGGAGGTCAGATAGCCAGTGACTCGATGTAAGATGCTGGTGCTCAGCTCCATCCAGTTACACTAGCGAAACAACAAAAGGGTCATTGTACTCATCGTTATGAACAACTTTCACAATGGGACTGAAATCGCGAAGACTGAAAGACGTCCACTGCTGGACAAAGGCCTCACTTAAAGGGGGGGGGGCATATAGGGGTGACATCGCCACGCTTGGCAGGCGAGTTGGCGATCGCAGTGTAGCTGTTGCAATGCACAGAGAATGCTGCTGCCCATTCTCTAGTGAGTCCGTTAGTCGCCTCTTACGACACCCACGGGAAGTGATGGGATGGTGCTATTCTTTTAGGTACGTCCTACACCATACAGAACGTAGAACATACTAAAGGAAGATATCAATCTAAAAATAAATAAGAAAAGCAGCAAGTTTACACGACGTTGCTTTGAAAGACTAAATGGAGATTTTGTTCTATTTCAGGAAGTAATATTACCTCTGCGGAATAAAATTTGTCAAAATAACAGTATACATCCCTAGTGAATAAGCAAACGGATTTTATTGTTGAAAAAACAATTAAATTATTCATGACAAGTTTGTACAAGGCATGGGGATTAAATACATAGTATATTTATAGGAAATATATTAATTATATATTATCAAATAAATAGCACATAACGTATACGATGGATCACAATGAACATGATGAGTATACAAATTGCGGTTTTAAAATACGGTATCACTTTAACCTTTTGATCGCTATTGTCACGTATACATGACAAGCAAGCTCGTGCCCCGTACGCAAAACTTCAGAAATATGTGACAAAAAGTACGGCGAATTTGTGGCTTGGCGTCGGGGGCACGGCAATGTGTTTATGCTCTGGCGTTCAAAAGGTTAAGAGTCGCCAGACATTTCACAACTTTGTGCAACTGTGCACTTTAAGAAGATTTCGTTTTAGTGGCAACACCAAAATGTTTGCAGTCTTACCTGCAACAAGTTTTTCTCCAATCATTTTTACAACGAATGAATACATGGCTTTTGGCCACGTCATAATTTATCTACCAGAACCAGCTGATTATTGTTATTTTTTTTTATTTTTGGCCGCCGCCTAATGATTTATCCGCAGCACAAAGGCCCTACACAACATACCTTCATAGCATTCTTGTTCCTTTGAGCAGCGACCAGATGGTTCACTACCGGAGCAGGATAGTCCTTGCCTATGATGCAGGTCGCACGCTCTTGTATGTCGATAGGCGCCTTCCAGGGTTCATAGCTGGAAAGAAATGGAACGGAAGCTAGAGATCGTGAAAAAATGTACTTCAGCGCCATTAATTTGCAAAATGGCCTAGAGCTGGCCTGAGAGAACAGAGCTGTTTTTAATTTACTAAATTAAGTTGGGCTCTAGAAACGGTAAAGGAAAACTCCCTCGGGAAACCGAAACGTCCTAGATGCCACAATTTCGACAGCCAGAAGGCGCCCTCTATTGGCACGACCACACGATCGGGTTTGACGTACAAATGAACGTATTCGCGAGATGATTGCTTTGTATTAGGAAGACGCCTAAGCAGTGAGCGAGGGTGACGAAGAAGAAGTAAGCCGCACTGGGCAAGCGCACTCGCCCGCGCCCAGTAGAACGTTATGTACTCACATGTACTGGACAGGCATGCGCGCCAACTCGGGCACGTAACGCTTCACGTACTCGCCGCTGGGGTCCAGTCGCTGTCCCAGCCGCACTGGGCAAGCGCACTCGCCCGAGTCCAACAAGGCTTCAAATGCTGATGACGACACCCACATCCAATTGCCGGCGCAGACCGACCTGAGTAAGCGAAAAAAAACAATATTTTAGAAATAAAATTTTCTCCAGTGAAGGATACCAGGATGCGTGGTACAGTCAGCATTCAGATTAATATATCACAGAAGCAAGCTAAAACAAAAAAGTCTGAAGTATCTTTTTTAAGGGCCGATATACAACGTGTAACAGAATAAACGCAATAGCTCTTAAGGCGTCATTGTACCCGTCATTTAGAACTTTTACTATGGGAACAACCATGAAATCGCGAAAAAAAATCGACTCTCCTATAATTTTTAGTGCGCGTAACTCGAAAAAATATACTATTGCCCTACTATGACGTGATAATGTCACCCAATTCCGATGATGTAAAAGGGATAGTGCTATTCGCTATGTATAGCTCCGTCTCCCTCTTGGAGCGGAATCATGATCGTTTTAAGACTTCGTAGTAGGGCCCCTGAATAGCTAATTTTTTTTCGCGATTTTTAAATTTTTGCCTCATATTAAAAGTTGTCCATAATGATAAGTACAGTGAACCCTTAAGAGGTATTGCGTTTATTCTGTTACACGTTGTAGAATCATCACCTTGGAATATTACCACAGGGTCTGGTGATGGAGTCGAAAGGCGGCCAAAGTAACTCCCCAACCAAATAAGATAACACCACCACCGTGTTTGGGCTCATCGTGTATGTATTGACAAAGGAAGAGGTTAAATATGGAGCCCAGGGTCTGATGATGAAACACTGAACTGTAGACACTCACCAATCAGCGTCAAGCAGATACTTGAGGAAGTGGTTTAGGCCATGTTCCCAGGACAGCCAGAGCGTTCCGCGCGTGAGGAAGGACGCCACAGTGTTGCGAGCTGCGTGGTGGAGCCAGCCCTCTGTACGAAGCTGGCGCATCGCTGCGTCCACGAAAGGGAAGCCGGTGCGGCCTTCGACCCATCTGGAATTTCAGATATTAAACTTCAGAAATATTAAGTAACAACAACATTTGGTGAGCTTGATCGTATGGCACTCAAAAATAAAAAATGTTTATTTCAATAACATAAGTCTTCAACGTACGATATTTGGAGATGACCTTTTAAGCAAGAAGATGCTTGTGTTAGGTGACTCCGCTCTTCCACTTAACATTATACAGAGTATGAAATGGAAAACAGAATAATAAAATAAAGAAAATACAAAACTATAAAAAGGAGCGCAGTTGTGTGATTTATGTAAGGTGTTTTGTTTGTGTTGTGTGTGTGTGTGCGTGAGTGTGACTCTGAAATCTTATCATATTTAAATTAAATGTGTGTGTGTGTTTACCGTAAATGGGTCTATCTTGCTAATTGTATCGGAAGACTTCTAACATTTTTTCACAGTTGTCTTCCGATACAATGAAGTGGAAAAAATCAGAAGTATTTTTTCCATACAGACATTGAAAATCAGGGCTCATTTCTGGGCTAGTAATTTAATTCTGCATCATTTTTTCTAGATGATTCAAAAAAAAAAACAGCACGCATTATTTAAGAATCAGACTTTAACATTCAACACATACCTCTGCAGCTCGTCACCCTCAGGCTCCTTCCACGGGATGTCCAAGCAGATGGGGTTGCCAGCCATCTGCCCGTAGTTAGGGTTGTTCACGCTCATCGTGTAGAAATATTCGCGCCAAATTAACTGGCCTGAAAACAGCATTGTAGCAGAGAAATTTAAAAAAAATCGACAGTTATGCAAAAGTGTCTTTAACCTTTTAAACGCCAGTGTCACGTATACATGACAAGCAAGAGCATGCCCTGTACGCCAAACGTCACAAATATGTGACAAAAAGTACGGCGAATTTGTGGCTTGGCGTCGGGGACGCGCCGATGCGTTTGTGCTCTGGCGTTCAAAAGGTTAAACAAGCGAGATGTCATCACCAAAAACTCTTCAGGCATCATCATAATAAAAAGCGTCGTCGCGCCGACATGACAGAGGGTGTTTTCTGATTTTACCGAACAAATTAACGCGACGATCGCGTATTTACGCAATGATCTTTGCATCAGAACGATGCCATATAAAGTCGAAAATTGACAAAAAGTGAGAATATGAATGCGAAATGTCAACCGATAAAATTTAGTAACTGTCACCTTGACTTGCCGTGTTGACAGAGACCAAGAAAAGAGAACTAAACTCCAGATTTATCAGATTTTACTTTGTATGAAACAAGACGATGGCGCCTTTTTTTCTATGTTAACGGAAAATATTTTACCTGTAATAAAGTGAGAAGCGGATTGGGTAGCAAGACGTCCCTGATGCACTTGGCGGAACAGATCTTGTACGGACCAGTAGAAGCTGAAAACAATGTTTAAATACGTTTAAAATTAGCTCGTTTGTATCACAGAACTTGGCAATGGGTAAATATGTGTTTTCTTACCTCCTAACAGAGAGACATCCAAAACGTAGCGCTGGACTTAACGATATGGGCGGCCCCAATAAGTCCGGGTTGCCGTGGGTCGGCAGATACGAACCCCTGAGGACATACATACACATACTCACATTATATTCATCAGACATACAGACATCTTACTAGGAGGAAAACTAAGTTTAAAGCAGACCTCCTCGCCTTGATTTCGATTTTCTGTCAACAGTTTCCATTTTTATTACTCTGGGAGATATCTATGGGCTCCGTTATAGGCGTGTGGCGGACCGTTTCTGCGGCCTTTTTTGTGCAAAATTAACCTTTTTTTTCTTGTACTTCTGCAGCATACAGACTATACAATCATGCTTCAGAAAGCACGTTAAGCCGTTGGTCCTACGCCAGATCTCTATCCGGTCGCGTCGGGTTGCAGTCCCATCGGATTCTAAGAAGGATGGAAAAATTGCCTCTGTTCGCGCACACACTTGTGCACTATAATATGTCCCGCGGTCGAAATCGGTCTGGAGGACTATTAGGATATTTCTGAACCGTTAAAGTTGATACAAAAATATGGATTCGAGTCGGTCTGGCCCAACACTAAAGTTTTATGTTATGTTCTTACCTGAGGAAGGTCTCATACTCGACAGCCAGACGTTGCTGCATCTGCTTGAGCGCGGTGGTCTCGCCGCCCACCCAGCGGATCATTCGGATGTCCTCGTTTTCGAGAAACACGCCCAGGTCTTCTGGTTTTGGGGTCTGTAGTAATTCTTTTATTTTAAAAAGTTAGTCGTATTCTGCTAAATATAGTATAAGACGTGATCATACGATAGAGTTATATACTCGTAGGTATGTTAAGAGAAAGTCCAAACCTGGATACAGATCTTATCAATTTTTCGTCTTTAACTTGATCCTTACTACTATCAGCCACCTTGCGAAAATTGTGACTGTGACTGAGGCACTATCTCACGTTTGATGATTCGCGTCTTCACTCGGGAATGCGCCCGACTCGGCCCAAGCCAGTTCAAAAAAAATCGGACCGTTAAACCAGGGGCCCTACTATGAAGTCTTAAAACGATCATGATTCCGCTCTTAGAGAGAGACGGAGCTATACATAGCGAATAGCACTATCCCTTTTATATCATCGGAATAGGACATATCAGCACGTCATAGTAGGGTAGCAGGCAATGAACGTTCACCTTCCATAGTTCTAAATTAATATCTTACCTTATCGTAGACCGTAAACTCGTGGTAGAAATTTTCCGGCAAGCTGCCGAACTTCACTCCCGTGAAGTCGATATCGCTGACTGGACGCGGAGGATCGCCGATAGTCGCTACTGTATGCTAAAGAAAGTAATACTGGGATATAAGTTTTTTTACGTAGAGAATACAGGGTGTTCCGGAAGTGCGTGGTCATATATAAGGGTGATGCTGGGAAGCTGATATATGTTAAGGAAAAAATAGCAGAAAAAAAATAAATGAAAAATAAATGATGAATGTCTTTGAGGACTATAGAAGTGAAAACTAAGCGAAAGATAAAGCGTTCGGTGACGATGACGTGAGTTCCATGATTTTTGTTCACCCAAAAAGTGCTCAACGCGCCTTAAGAAGTTTTCAGTTCAAAAATACTTTTTTTCAAAACATTCGACTAGAAAACACGACTTAAAACTTACGAAGAAATGGCTTTTCAAGAAGTCGGTGACATCAGATCTGTGATTGATGCAGTTGGTGACATCCAATCTGTGATTAAACTAAAGTAAATGCCACAAAATGCTTCAGATTGTTTTAACAGTCATTTTTTCGAAACGTTTTTTGTGATCGTTCTTTTTTTTTTAAAGTCACATGTTTTTTATGTTTTGATATTTATTTCCTAATGTATATCGGCTTCCCAACATCTCCCTTAAATATGACCACGCACACCCTGTGTAAAGGTCGTCTTTCACATCCACAAGTTGGAAATTACAAACACATGTCTTCCTAAAGATTTAGCAAAGGCCGCCTCAAAAACTGCTATTTCTGAGGGAAAAGCAATCCGAGGGGCAATTCTACAAATTTTTAAGCAACGTTCGCAATCGCATCTCAGTGGCAATCTGTCAAAATGTAGGGAAATTACAGGTATATTTATATTTTTTTTATATAATTGGCTCTCAGATATTGAAGAATTATTCCCTAACCATTCCAAAATATCAAAAATGCACAACGTTAATGTTCAAGTTTTCACTTCTGCCGGCACTCCCGGAGTGTTTTTTTTTAATTCTTTTGCCTGAAATCTTAACTTACCAAAAACATCTGGTAAGTAAGAGGAGGGATGCCGCCGTTGGCTTTAATCACAGTATCGGGCTCCCATAGAGTATGAGACACATGCTCCTTGCAGACAACTCCGATCTCCTTGCAGGCAGACTTCACGCTGTCATCGCGAGCGCGCCACACTGGCTCGCAATCTTGCTCGAAGCAGAGCCTACGGATGCCTGGAATAGTTTGATGATGTCATCACTTGGGTAAAACTTAATAAGCGATAAAAAAATTGGTCTCCCCATCATCATCTACCCTGGAAGCAACTGGATACCAGTATTTTACATTTAGTGACTGCCTATTTAACGTCCACAAGTTTTCTAATAAGAGATAGCGCACACGAGCAAATAATAACTTCAAATCAACAAATAACAAAACATAGCGGATATAATATCCTTGTATAAATCTTGAGTATCAAAGGATTACGTGCGCTAAAGAAGAATCTAACCCGAAAATTTTCATAAAAAAAGAAAAACCATTTTTATTTGCGACTTGCACAGGACAAACAAATTTAAAATTTTAAACATTTAAAAAGACCTGTGCTCCTAACTCAGTATTAGGCTGCGATATTAAAAATTAAATAACATAAAGACGATCCACATACCGAACTCTTCCCAAAGTCTCCTAAACACGACGTTAGGCTTTCCCTTTATCATGATAAGTCGGCCACCATGCTTCTTCAGCTGGTTGTCCAGGTCTTCAAGAGCTTCCAGGAGATACCGCATACGATTGTAACCAACCACTTTAGTACCTGTTAAAAAATAATATCATTTTAAAGAGGAGAAGCTTCAAATGACCTTAGTCATTTGAAGCTTCTCCAATGATGGGGACACTTTTTTTGTGGATGATTGGAAATCATCAAATGACTTTTCTCGCTCTGGGCGAAGCAGGAGGGAATGTCAGACTCTTACTGATCAACCTTTTGAACGCCAGTGTCACGTATACATGACAAGCCCTGTACGCCAAACGTCACAAATATGTCACAAAAGTACGGTGAATTTGTGGCTTGGTGTCGGGGGCACGCCGATGCGTTTATGCTCTGGCGTTCAAAAGGTTAAAACCCACCAGTGTTACTTCAAAATGCCCTTTGCGTTTCAGGGCCGCGATAACACTTTCGAACAATTCTGCAAACCTGGCAGGATTGCGGAACCCTCGCAGGAACATAATAAGCACAGTGCGTTTTGTTTGCGAGCTCTGCTAACGTAACTCATTCTGCTTTTTCAATAGTTCTTAAGGCAGAAAACGTGCCGTGCCGCGTATTACATCTGCCGCCGATTTTTGTCTACTGAAGTGTAAAGTACTTTTTATCGAAATATGACTGATGATGATTAATGAATTCTTCAACTATATTATTAGAGATCAAATTAAATGTTCGATTAGCGATAAGGGGTCGGGGAAACAAGCCTTTTTTTTCCATTATTCTTCATCTCAGTTGACTTGTAACGTTTTTCGTTGTGGCAAATGTTTAATTGTGATGGCAGTGTCAGTCAAGTACTAAGTTAGTATCAAGTCTACCCGCAAGGTACTCGACTTTGTTTGCAAGGAGCATTTGTCTTATAATCTATGGGTAGTATCGGTTGCTGTGATTAAAGCTAACGACGGACTCGCCTCTTACTTCCTACCAAATGTTTTTGCTAAGTAACTTCTTCCCTATTCTAGACATTTTGACTTTCCCGAAGGCCATCCATCGTCATTATAGTCGTCCCCTTTTCTCTTCAAGCCATCCATCCATCCATTACTCGTTCCAAACAGTAGGCTGCGGTTGGAGCCGAGGGAAAGACTGTTTAAAACTCCGGTAGCCCGTACAAACCTGTTAAAGTTTGTCGGGCAGTTAAGATTACATTTCTAAAAAAGCATCCAGGATGATGGGTTTTGTCATAAGACAATGTAAAGGTTTTCGTCAAATTAAAACTAAAATCTTGCTTTATCAGAGTTTAGTACGTAACATATTAGAGTATTGGTGTGGCGGCCACACTACGCTACAAATAATCTACGTCTAGAACGAGTCCAAAAGCGTTTCGTTTGGCATCTGGCTTTTTCTGTGGGAATTACTAAGAAAGTGCGTTCTTACAAAAAGAGATTGACATTCTTCAACATGTACACCTTGGAAAAGCGAAGATGTTTGAACGACGCAATGTTTGCTAGCAAAATCTTGAAGGGAAATATCGACTCGCCGCCGCTGCTCGCACTCATTAACTTTCGTGCTCCGTCGAGGATTCCTCGCAAACCTATTACTCCATTTTGTCCTCCAATGAGGAGAACGGTGTTGGGATCTAACTCTCCATGTGCTAGGTTTTGTAAGGTTTTGAATAGTTATAGTGATAAGGTTGATTTTCACTTTGATTCGCTCAATCAGCAAAAATGTAAATTTCTGAACTGTCATATAGATTAATTGAAATGTTTGTGGACTGTTTGAATATAATAACTTCTGAGGAAATTATGCATGTAATTCAGCATAAGTTGTTGTTGTGGTGTGTGGCTTACAACTAACATAGCACTATTATTGTTTTTTCTTTTTGCTCATGTGGTGTTTACCTTTAAGTGATTGTTGCACTGTGTAAAGTTTAAACGCATGTTTTTATTTTTTTTTGTAAATTAGTGTAAACAATTGTTGGTAGACCTAATAAATAAAATAAAAAATAAAATAAATTAGATATTGATACCATCTTTAAGCGGTTAGACATTTTTTCCTGCTCATTGGCGGAATTCCAGAGAGTGACAGTTAGTGTATTGTCCTCTATGTAACTTGTGCCGGCACACGGAGCCGTTACTTGGGACTGGTCAATCATGGACTCGAGTAGGTGTGTGATCAGTTTTTGAGGGGCGTCTCTGGGTGTCGCATTGTATGACTTCTTTTATTACCTTGGATTCTGCCTGTAAAAATAATTGTATGTGTAAATAAATAATAACATTGAAACTCAAAACTTTCCTCATAATATTTTTGTCTTTTCTCAGCATGACATGCCTGTATTGCCTATACCATATCTTCTGTCTATCTTTGAGTAGACTTGCTTTAAGACTGGCCAAAGATAGCCAGATTAGATGATAATGAATAGGGTAGGTATTTGACTAAAAAAATCTAATTAGTCCGTCAGATAGATTTCCAAAAAATATTGGACACGTATTTTTTCTTTTGTCACGAAAACAAAAAATGAAGTGACAACTCGTGTGACGTCACTTACTAGTACACTTTTTACTGGAAAGTGAGGTTACAAGCCCCCACTCCTTATCTTTGATGCGTTTTATCTTCGTAAATTTTTATTGATTTGATAAAATAAAAAACTGGCCAAGTGCAAGTTGGACTTACACACGAAGGGTTCCGTACCATAAGTCGAAAAATACATGTTTCTCGTATAGGGAGTGTCCCTTTTTTTTAAATTTTGTTTCATTTTTATTATTTGTTGTTATAGCGGCCACAGAAATACATCATCTGTGAAAATTTCAACTAAATATTACGGTTCCTGGGATACAGCCTGGTGACAGACGGACAGACAGACAGACGGACGGACAGCAGAGTCTTAGTAATAGTGTCCCGTTTTACCTTTTGAGTAAAACAAAAAATACACGTTATCCAATATTTTCAACCGACTTTTGATAATCTAACTGACGGACTAAATAGAATCATATTTTTTTTAACCCAGGCAACATCCTTATTAGAGGAGACGATGTATATTTAGAAGAACCGTTACTTTTGCATAAAATCTGTACACATTTGCCCGTTATGCAGAGACGGACGACGTAACAAAGCTATTTCTGGATTAATGTGTAAGGGTTGTTGCTTACTGGTTACATAACTATTTATTCAAATGATCGGAAAGTCACTAGAAAAGATAAACTAATGAAATGCTGACTAAACACAACAATTGGCTTTTGAATTTGTTCGTTTGATAGCCTCGAGATTACATCAAGTGCAGCCAGATTTCGCGTTAAACTCCAGCTTCTATTGATCAAATACCTATCCCTTCCTTTCTTCAGGTGTAGTGTTAAACCACCCGTAAGTGGAATCCCACCAAAAACATTTCAAATAAGTTGCGAAGACTCGCAAGCTCACATTACTTTCGCTGTTAAAAAGTGATTAGATCTCGAGCCGCTCTAAGCCATAACTGTAGAAGGTCTAAATCTGCAAACCCAACATCACGGTAAAAAGTATTACTTAGCCGTTAATTTTTTTTTTGACGCCGGCTGCACGCACTAAAAAGGATGACTCATTGTAACGTTACGCTCATTGCAAAGTTACGCTCATTGTAACGTTACGATCATTTCATCAATATTTTGTTATGACGTTGTCACGTAAAACTATCGTCCGTAAAACTTTACAGACAACCCATTTTTTAGATAATGCCTCGCTTCCTTTAGCTTGTCTTGCCGATAATGCCGACTGACTGACATCTCCTCTGACTTTACTTATCGAATAACCCTCAAACGCACACTACATAAAACGCTTCCCAAAAACCAATACCTAATATCACCTGTTACCAAACCTCGAAACTTACCTAACTGCCAAAATACAGATGCCATGTACCAAGCCGTCATGGCAGCGATGACGTAAGTAGAAAGATATGGCTACCTAGATACTAATCCGGGACCAACCATGAAATAGATTTACTGACTGACATAGTTACTGTCCTGTGACAATGGTCTAGTTGTTTGTTATCCGAGATGTCTTTTCACATTTCTCGAATGTACTAATTTTGTGTGGAATCGTTATCTTGATAACGTTCGTATGTTCTGTTGCTCTTCCAAAATGGGGCGAGGAATCACAAGATTTCAAGAAGCACCTACATATTAATCTTTTAGATCTTTTCCTCGGAATTTTCGCTGGGTTTTTTTGTGCTAACACCAAACTAAATCGTTAGAAGTCATGTAATAAGCGACAGAAACTTTTGCTTCTCCCGTATTATCTACTTCCCAGTTCATACTTCCAAACAAAGCAGTGGAAAATTCCGCTTTTCTTTTCTTGAAGTTGTCCGATGAAAACTATGTTCAGTTATTCGCCGAACGATTAAAAATATAAACGTAATAAAAAATATAAAGTGCTGGACTTACCGGCAGTTTCTCCGTCGAAGATGAACACAGGGAAGAAGGGGAAGCCCTTCTCTTCCAGCGCAGAATGCAAGGACGGGTTGTCATGCAGCCGCAACCCGTGCCGGAACCAAAGGACGCTTCCACCGAGCATTTTGGCGGTTGAGGATTATGCCTGTGAATAAAGTAATATAATTATATTTAAAAAACCAACTGACCAAGCCAGTATTCAGAAAAGAATAAAAAAAAACCGGCCCAGTGCGAGTCGGAGTCGCATGCAAAGGATAGGAAAAACTTTTTTTTTTAAATTTACTTATTTGCGCCCTAAAGTGACCTAATTTTCAAAAAAATCTTTATAATAGTTACACGCCCGTGTTGGGGTCACAGAATATGTGACCCAAACACGTACACAGATTATACATATATGTGTGCCAAATTTCAACTGAATCAGTCCAGTACATACGGAGAAAATCGGCTGTGACTGACGGACAGACAGACAACCGAATGATCATATAAGGGTTCCGATTTCCATATAGAGGTTTGGAAACCTAAAACGCCTGGATAAGCGACGCACGGCAACCGGCAAGTGTGGCAGAAGAAATGGAACACCGCTCGGAAATGATGATATTGATGATGATTCCAAAATGGAGCGCCAGTAGAGATATCGGGGCAGAAAACTGAAGTAACTTAATTATCATAATTTGCATTAAATTTTTTTAACATTCAATGAGAAGCCCACATAATGCCAAGTCTGAAGAAATATTACCAGACGTAACAATTCCAGAAAAACCCTTACAAGAACACCCTTTGTTAGTCCTTGGAGAACTTGGTCGTTTGCGCAACACAGTGAGAAAATCAATACGCATTTCATTTTCTGTTCTGAGACCGTTACATATTGAAGCCAGAAGAATGCAAGAGGAGGAAAGTACCAACTTACTGGAAAATTAAGTCGCAATAACCGCAGGACGGCTAGCAAGTCGAGCAATCAGCAGAAACATAATGACCCTGAATCTGCAGTGTACTTGCATGACACAATAGCGATAGGCGATAAAGTTATGCAACTACTGTAAGCCGATATATATAACTATAAACATAAGCGGTGGAAAACGAGGAAACTTGATATGAGTAATGTGATGTGTTTTGTTTCCTTACTCCTTTTATATTAGCTTGCTAGCGGCTCCGCTCGCGTGAAATTCGAATATTATCCCAAGGGAACATATTCCCGGGATAAAACATATCCTACGTCCTTTTCCAGGTTCCATAGTTTCCATAGTTTGGCACCCCTTTTTACTCTTTAAAGAGTTAAATTTCAGAAAATGGCGAAAGAGGTGTTTGATCAATATTAAAGAGCATTTAGATCAAGTTTCAAGTTAGTCTGAGAACAATCTTTCAACCTTAGAAAGCTACATTGTTAACTTAAAACAGGCTGTATTTTATTTTCGAAAAAAAAATAGAGATCCCGACAAAAATTGCAATAACCCAAAGGGGCAAAATTTTGCCTTATATATGTCGTAGGATAATTTGATACTTCGAATCTTCGCGAAAATCCTAGGGGTTTTGCGAAAACGCGGATAATTAGACATAGGCGAAAAATTATCAAATCTTACTGGACAAAGTCAGGATTTTTGCGAAAATACTCGTTACTATAGTAAGATTTGATGTGCTCAACACTGATTGGCTACAATTTTGCTGGCTGACTTCTAATTGGTTCCTAGTTAATAACGTGCGGCAACAAATGATTGACATTTAAGACGTCAACCAATCAGAGACGATCTCTTATTGAACGCGCTGACCGACCAATCAGCGTTCTTATTTCATAACAGCCAGCGTTTCGTTTCGCAATATTGCTATAATAACGAGTATTTTCGCAAAAATCCTGACTTTGTCCAGTAAGATTTGATAATTCGTGCGCTGAGAAAACATTGATGAGACATTAAAATAATGTACTACATGATTAAAGCACTTATAAAACCTAAAAAAAAAGTCCGAGATATTTCTCAGATATTTCTAACTATTATGGTTAAGTCACGATGACTGCTTTTTAACTGACTTCCAAAAGAAGGAGGTTATCAATTGACTTGACAAGACTGTATTTTTTTTTTTTTTTTGTATGTTTGTTATGCGATCATTCCGTCAATTATGAATGGATTTTGATGATTCTTTTTTTATTCGAAAGCCTTTACTCCTGAAGTGGTCCCATTGGCACCAAGTCAGAATCTGATGATGGGATCCTAGGGAAATCGAGGGCAACCCTCAAATTTTAAAGGCACATACATTGTTTTTCATATATTTTTTTAAGCAATTCAGATAATTGTGCCTGGTAATCACAATTTTTCCAAACATTGCAATTCGGTGAAAATCTGATGAGGATTTCGGAGGCAGGCAACGGAACTCTTTAATAAAAATAATAAATGATAGCAAATCTCCCGGGATTGCTGAAATCGCATGTCTGTTTATTGATTACACCAGTTCATAACATAACATCACGCCGGTAGGCTTTGCAGGGGTGGAAGGCAGATGCAAACAAGTCAACCTGAATTAACATGTTTGGGGTTTTCTATTCGGGCATAACTTTATTTTTCATTAACCGATCTTAATGATTCTTTTTGCATTGGGTTAAGTTACATCTATATTGCATTTGCACTGTACTGGGAACTTCAAAGATAAACCAGTGACCTCCTCACCTTAATCTTAGTAAAAACTAGTACCAAAGCAAAGAAGATAGCTATGAGCTGGTGTGGATTTGGACTGCGAAGGCACACAAAGAAACTCCTTAACCACTCATTATGGGAATAATGTCACTTAGTTGTGGGGTATCACCACTAAAAAGTGGAAAATAAAAAATTTTTTTACAAAAAAAAAAAACGACTTCCATATAAAAAACACTACAAAGTATAAAATAACTTTAATTTCGGAAGTCGGTGTTAAAACACGAAAAAACAACCAAAAATACCGACTGCCGAAATTAAAGTTATTTTATACTTTGTAGTGTTTTTTATATGGAAGTCGTTTTTTTTTTTTTTTTTTTGTAAAAAAGTTTTTCGTTAAAATTATTCAATAAAAACGGGGGTAGAATGAAAAAGTGATGATTTTTGTAACATGATATTAATCCTTATCTATTTAAACGGTTTGATAATTAAGGTTGATTGTGTATATGTCAGTACACTTCACATTATTCAAATCGGACCTTTTGTTTAAAAGTAACGACGGGTATAAAATGCTCTAAATAAAACAAGTATTGCGGTTTGAGCGAACTGGGGAAATCTTAATGCTTGGTCCAATGAAGTCGAAACATGGCTTTAATGATTTCTACAAAAAATAAGAATAACAATTTTTTGGATTTTTCGAAACTAAACCCCTAAAGGGGCGAAAAGGGGTGATGAAGTTTTAGGGGAGGGCATTATTGCTTGCTTTAATTTACGTGGATATTGGTATGAACAAACAAAAAGTGGGATAATTGAAACAGATCTAACAATTTTTGCATAATCAACCCCTGGCGGGTGAACGGGTTGCATAGTGGCGCTGATCCTGAGACGACAGAATCGGCAGCAGAAATGGCGGGCAAATTAATGAAAATCATTGTGCTTAATTTTCCAAAACTAACCTTTAAAAGGGGGCGTTGAAGTTCGTGGAGTACCTACTCAAACCGCGCGAACGAAGTCGCGAGCGAAGTGCTAGAATATGTATAGATAGACTAGCTTTTACCCGCGACTTCGTACGCGCACATCCCGTTTCTTCCCCGTTACCGTAGGAATTTCGGGAAATCCTCCCCTAACCTCCCCAAGGGATCTACATGCCAAATTTCAGCTTTCACGACCATTGGTTTCGGCTGTGTTGTCTGTCAGTCAGTCCGTCACATAATAACTCATTAACACAATCAATCAATCACAACACAACGGAAGAGTTTTGTATAATTATTTTAAATAGGTAGATAGTATAGCCTTGATCTTATTAATAGACATTTTGATTTATCATTTTGATCAAATAATACAATGTAGACTCGATGACTTGAAAGAGAGGATGATACAGAATGCAGAATTCGAAAGAAAGAGAAGTCGAAAGCGAATAAGGACGAGTGGTAGCGAAATTTTAGAGAAACGTGACGCAAGCAGAACTTGGTAACTGGCGGAGTCAAAATATTGAGGAGGGAGATGAGAATCCCTTTGACGTTAAAATTCTAAACGCAACAAGTAATAGAAAGACCACAAAGAGACAATACACATAGGATTATGGAAGTCAATTGGTGTAGTCTCTTCCATTAATATAAAAGATTTAATTATGTCATTTAATCAATCAACGCAATATGTAAATACAGTAAAATAAGTAACTAATTTCTATCTAGTCCCGTTGTAGCTTGATGACCATATAATAAAGTATTCAAAACAAAGCTTAGATATCCGTCAATACCACTATGACATAATCAGATATTACATATTCTAACGCGGAGTCACAGATCTGCTATTTAAATATTCCCAGCCAGAAAATAAGAAATTCAAATACCGTAAAAACAAGATTAATATTCGATTAACCGCAGAAAAGTGGAATGCCCTTTTGAGAAGGGTATATAAGGTCAAAGTGATGACCTGATGAAAGTCAGGAAAATCGGCAGGATGCGAAAAGTACAGGGCAGGCCGATGCTTGGGGAGTCTTATTCTAAGGCCACGTTTCAACCTGCAAGCAGCTCGCATGCTAGTTGCATTCCATTGCAGGCAACCTGTGATCAATCGCTCGATCGTGCCCGGGAATGTAAATTAACATGCATGCGAAGAATAGGTATATAATAGGGAGAATTAAAAATGAAATTGGATGTCTATAAGCGAAGAGATTAAGAAAAAGAAATAAACCCCCTAATAAATTAATATTCTATAGTATATTAATAACATGTCCAAATATTGCTCGTAAACCATGCCCATGAGCGATTATGCCTATGTACTTTCAAAGTTAGCGCAAAATGTACTAAAATAGAGAAACCTAACTAGTTGTAGACAGATCTTGAAGCTTGATTGAAATATTGATCCAATTAGTTTGCTTCTACCGCGCTAAGTACTATACAAATTGTGGAATTTACTGGGGATGAATGCGTCATTCATAACAATATCATCTAACATTTTTCTCTGATCGTTGCGAATCCATCCATTTATTTCTATATTGATAATAGTTTTAATTTCAACAAGAGTCTTGTTGATTCAGTTTGACTCACAAAAGTATTTTTAAGAAACCTTCGATCTCTACTAAATAACTTATTAGTGAAGTATGACACGTATGAAAATCTAAAATATATTTTGAGATTACGTCCACTATATTGGTCCTTATTTAAATTAATGTCGCTATAATTGATTAATGACTTGTAGTTAATTAAGATGTCACAGGTCGCAGCGAATCAATTAGTATGCTGCTCCTTAATCAAAACTACATGAATTCAGAATGCACAGTTCAAAACACAGAAAACTTGTTTACCATGATTCACAAGCTATTATTCAAGATTGCTACTATATTAATAATCCTCGTACTTCCGTATACACTATAGCGAACCTAGCATAGATATTACAGTCGAGGCGCCGAGCGCAAGGCAAACACAGAACTCTATGCAACACGATGAACCGGCTACAAACAAAACAATGATACAACTAATAACCGACGACTCGATAAACTCTAACCAATCACTCCTCAAAAGCAATCTACGTCAAGAATGAATACTAAAACATAATAAACAAACCATGTTCACTCATACTCACAACAAACTCGTTCAATTTCAAATCGAAATTCCCATAAAACGTAACACGTGCTACTGGTCTGACAGACGAATGCGTACTGAGGGCGACACTCCGCTAAACTCAGCAGCTAATAAAATCTTACCTTCTAGAACATTCTACGATTCCGATATCGCACAATAAGCAACCTTTGAAAGTCGACCGACCAGTTGCGGTTGAGCTTCTGAAAACCTAACTTTCCATTTAGGATTGGGATGGAAAAAAGGGCTGGATGGATCAAGGGGAGTTGGTTAGGGAAAAGTTTATGGGGTAAGTTTGGCCTCACGGCCAGCATAAACTTACCCCATAAACGTACCCCAGCGCTTTCACAAGCGCTGGGGTACATAAAGGTATACAGTTGCGCCACTTCAGCGACGGTTCCATGAAACATTTATGTTATTTTCATACGCTTAAGAGACTTGTTTATGCCTGCAGCCAGTCCCAGTAATTTGCAATTGAACAGTGCAAATGTGCTGTTTTGTTAATCAATTCGAGTCGATGGTTCACTGCAGACACTTTGAGTTTGGGATGTTTTCGGGACTTAGGTATGGTTTGAAGTTAGGTCACAACTCGGCCTTATATACCGTTAATTGGGTTGCGTGCGTAATGCATTTTCCTATACAATCTATAAATGCTTAGCAACAATCATGCTATCTATGAGTTCTATGACGCAAATGATGCCCTTGACAGTGAATGCACGAACTTCAAATTGAGATTCGCGAAAATAAAGAATGCAGGCGAAAACGCAATGATACTTCACGAAGTTGAACATTAAGTACTAAACGTAAGAATTAACTATATTCACGTTCATCTAGCAAATCTATTTCCTCTTATTGTTATATCCTTTTGTGTGTTGTGTAAAACCTATAAATCAGACATGCAAAATTTTACATCGTATAGAAAATTTCACCTACACTGCAATTTATCCATGATATTCGCGAATTTGTAAGCACATTCAACATTATTGAACATTTCCAGAAGCTTCCATGGGTTTAATATTCCAAGGAAACTTCCTTTTGTAGGATGTTGATCTCCATAAATAAGAGATGCAAATAAATGGACTCTGTACTTAAAGACTTGTGAAATTTTAAATTTTGCGTTGTGAAATTCAAGCACATTTGGTATGATCCGACCTGTTACAATCATCATAGGCCTCCCCCAAGGGGTTGCCATAATCGCCACACTTGGCAGGCGGGTTGGCGATCACAGTGTAGCTGTTGCAATGCACAGAGAATGCTGCTGCCTATTCTCTAGTGAGTCCTTTAGTCGCCTCTTACGATGTCCACGGGAAGTGATGGGATGGTGCTATTCTTTTACGTCCGCCACCACACATAACAGTTGATAGAATTTGTTAAGCGAATGATAGCGAAACGTTTGACAATGGAGAATAATAGAAGAATAGGTCTTGCGCCGTTCCCAAGGAACATGGGAATCAATCAGCCACGGCCAAAAGCAATTTCTACCAAAATTCTAGGCAGGTTAATATTTTGCAACAACACAATCTATTAAAAATATATCAAGCAATTATAACAATCACAACATCAAAAAGGATGTTGATATATGTATAATTATTATGTCACCGAAAAATGGCAAACTCTGTAAGATTATAAAATAACTTGAGAGATTGTAAACTCTCGATAAATTGTCATTTGAACATTTGGAATACTTTTTTACGCATAAAAATTTGATAGTCTATAATGTCTCGATGACATTCCGAGAAATTGGGACTGACATAAAATGGCGACCAATCAGCACTCTGGTCTACAATTTATCTGTTTTGGTGTGACAGTTAAATTGGAAACTTGGCCCCTCATTGGTCATTGTTGGTGTGACCTCATATCTGGACAAACCAATGAGCGACCAGAATCTTGTTTCCAGGTTATCACATGAAAACGGACAAATTGTAGACTTGTGCTCTGATTGGTCGCCCTTGCAACAAACAAACATGTTACCTCTTTGAATATAAAGATGTCTGAATATTCGCGATTGAATCTCGCTATCGCTTTTACGTCTGCTGCAGAGTCGAGACCAGCCTGGCTTGATTGCTTTTATATATCATACAAGATATAGAACAGACAGAAATACTATTCCAATCAGTCTCGATAACAAGAAATAATAGAACAATTTGATCTGTCATTAGAAGGTAAAAAGAAGGTCCTTCTGATTGAAGGTGTCATTTATGAAAATCCTTGGAGGTTTTATTCTGGACCTTGAGGTCCTGTCATACCAGAATTAAGAGTTAGGACCAAGTAAACTGGAAAACAGCTGGAAAAAGAAACAAGGAAGCCAAGATGCTATATGGCACATAATGTTACAGGCTAATATGATTATAAACTGTTTTTGTGCACTCAAAGAGAATTTAGAGAAAGGAAGACTTAATTTTAAAACAGAACAAAATTGAGACTTTCAGTCTTTTATGGGAAGACTTAAGAAACAGTAGATAGGATGTGTGAAAGACAACATGATTAGAAAGAAGGTGACTTATGAGTTGACGACTAATACAGAAGAATAGAAAAGAAGTCATTTTCTGCTGTAAAGGCAAAAGAATCACTTGCTAATTATGTTCTCAAATAACACAAAATAATGTTGTTTTAGTTATGTTCAAAGCGCGACAAAATCGATAGTAACTAGACTAAGTTGTAACGTAACTCTACTCACTGTTAGAAACAACTGTTTCTAATATTGAGTGGAGTTACGTTTGAACAGCAACTGTCTGGCTTAGTCTGACTAGACAATCAATAGGCTGTCATTGTCACATGCAGAATGCCTCCCTAGGTGATCGTAACAAGGTTCTTTGTATGTTATTTTCATACTGGTTTAATTTAAGTCCTATTGATGGTGCAGACAGATTGCCATTGAGATTGTGTTGTTTTGTAAGCCTTTGTGAAAATGTCTGGTTCTTTGTTGACACATTATAGTAAAAACGAGCCTGTGTGTCTTGAAGGGTTAGAGAAAATGTATGTAGGTATGTGTATAAGGTAGGTAGCAGTATTTAAAAAATATCGTAAGTACCTTGAGATTGAGTAACGGTAGTTTAGTTAGAGACTAGAGACCTATACTTAATGTAGATTTTCGGAAGAATAATGTTGCACGTAAATGGGAGTTTAAAAATCTTTAGGCTCTTCGTTATTTTTCAAACCAGCCATAACACCAGCAGTAGGAAGGATTTTCTGAGAAATCATGAAAACATAACAAAATAAAATAAGAAAAGTAAGTTTTTCTGAAAAAGAATTGACAAAAACAAGAAAAAATGTGGTTTCAGCAACTTTTCTAAAGATTCATTATGTTACAGCATTTATTTGAAATTCAAAGAAACTCTTTAAAACATTTAAACGAAGTTACTTGAGTAAACAAACAATAATGGCGATCTAAATTAGGATTCCTTTACGCAACTAATTGCAAAGAGGTTTCATGGAAATTTCATGAAAAGGTGAAAGTTCAAAGCCTACAAGGGTCAAAGAAGACGTTAAGACATTTCAACGTTCAGGAACGTTTATTCAGAAAAGAAAAATCACATTTATTCAGATGTCTCGATATATTTTCTCGAGCACTATTTTTTTTGCTAGTTTTTTTCTGCTTTCAGTTTAAATCTGAATCAGGTCGTGGTGAGATATTAAGCGAAGGACAAAGCCAGGACTTCGCTGTGTCGCTCAATGGCTCTACCATCTGGGTTTGTCCGACACAAACTAAACTCATCTCAAGAAGGAAGATACATTCATAATTATTTATTTCTTCTTTAATCTTTATTGTACACCATAACAACTTACATTATTCACAGTGATAAATAAGTTCATATATAAAAGCGAGCTTAACACACAAGAAACCTTACTTATCGAGCAATCGCTCGACTGAAAGTACTGAAACCCATATTTACTAATACATTGCTTGCGGAAAATATGGGTCACCGCCGCGCCGCAAAGCAATGAGTTTCAGATTGTTTTGTTACCATATACGTTATTGCGTAATAACCCACATCTCGCCACATCAGTTCAAGTCGACTTTTTTTTCACTCGGGGAGGCAAAATGCTTTTTAGTGGTACCCGACACCTAACAACACCATTGAAAAGTATTTTGCTTTCCTGTAAAGCAAATAACGCAATTTCGTTTAGTTGGATGACTTAGTTTTTAAAAACCAAACTACTGAACCGATTTTAATGAAATTTCTATGGATCGGAAAGTATATCTTTTCACATAAAAAAAGTTTTTTTTCAAATCGGTTCATAAATGACAACGGTGTTATGCGCACACGCCTGCACTCTTCCATCACTCTCATATTCCGATGGGACGGCAACCCGAAACGACCGGAGAGAGATCTGGCGCAGGACCAACGGCAAACTCCGGGCTGTCACTGAGAAATTCTTATTCGAAAAGCCCAATGACACTTTTTGCCCGACCTGGGAATCGAACCTAGGACTACACGCTCGGCAGTCGCGCTTGCGACCGCGAGACCCACGGGCACAAAATAAAACGCTTACTACAAATACGAATATTTCATCATTTTACAGTTTCTATCAGAAAATTGAAAACAATAGATACAGCAATTAGAAGCCTTTACTAATAGAATCTCCGATGTCATTAAGTATAGTAGTCCTCGCATTACATACTGAGTTACATCACACAAGTGATAACCTCTTCCAATGTATTATATTATGTAGTACCTAATGTATGACGATATTGTTGCCATTGCGGGTAGTACCTGGATGAGGCTGGCACAAGAACATGGGGATGGGTACAAGAAAAGAGAGGCATATGCTCAGAAGTGGGAGAGATCGGGCAGTAGATGATGTGATGTATGTAGGTATACCAATATGGGTAGTACACGATTTACGAGTAGTGTTAGTGGGTAACTAATGGATCGCCGGTCTTCATTATAATGAAAGTGTTATTAGTCGCTTTTGTTCCAAGAAAATGGTTCAGGAGACACCAGAAACCGTCTTTTTATGTCAGTATCAAGATTAAGGCTAGTTCGATGACTTGCACGTCATTTTCCACGTGATACTTCTTAGTCAAAGTTTTACATTTTGTTGTAACAAAAATGCCAGCATTGTTGCAACAAACATTTAGCCTAAAAGATTTTCTAAACGAATGTA
The DNA here is from genome assembly GCA_905163435.1 of Mamestra brassicae. Lineage (NCBI taxonomy): Eukaryota > Metazoa > Arthropoda > Insecta > Lepidoptera > Noctuidae > Mamestra > Mamestra brassicae. The sequence continues at coordinate 16,491,169 of LR990997.1, read as the reverse complement.
GACAAAAGTATTTTAATATTCACTCGAAAATTTGGACTCTCAGAAGTTCAAACAAGTTGTTAATGGTACCACAAAATCAAATGGCCCGAAAATAAGCCCCTGTGGTACTCCCAATTTTATTTTGCAAGTAGATCAAAGAGCGTTAAAATGACGTCACAGGCGACTTGTTCAGCGATACTTGATAACGATAAAGAAATATGATCTACGACAAAACATTACACCCTCATGCCCCTCAGACCCAGATTAAACTAGTAATTAAAGCATTACTCTTATGTTATTAACTGCCTCACTCGCCACTAGCGGCGGTGACTGACGAGGACTAACAAAGAAGAAACTGGCAGGCATGTTACTGTCACCGGAAAATGGCCAACGCCGTAAGATTGTAGAATATCGCGTGAAATTGTAAACAATTTTTTCTAAACTATTGAATTTGGATGGAATTCATTATATTCAAAACATGACACACTTACACTTCATCGAGAAATTTTAATCTAATCAAGATTTATTACAATCTTACGGAGTCTACAATTTTCCTGGGACATTACCTCAGAATAGATAAATAGTAGAGTCCTGGTAAGAGAATCATAAATGATAAATGCAAATTGGTTACTCTCTTTTACACGTCAAACTTTTTTTTTTGGTTATAATAGTCTAGATGAGGCCGGTGTTTCCTAGCTGACTAGTGACTACCCTGAGAAGAAACACCGAAACAAAGTCAGATATCATAGTCTCTTTTGAAGTCCATACAATAGTCAAAAACATTTGAAAACCATGTAGGTTAACGTCTGAGGTGGCCTTTTGAGGAAAGTACCACGCAGGTTTGAGTGGACCTGTCCAGACAGTGAAAGCATTTGTCAGTTATCGTGTTGCTCGTACAGTATAATGATGATATGTGCCTAAATGTCTATTTTGACTCGTTACCTAAATCCCGTGTGGCTATCGGCTGTTGGATCGGTGGTTTAACTAAGCGATAAATGACCTAGATCTGCCCCGTTACGCAATCCCAGTGACCAGTGTGTAGTATGTTTGAAACAATGTTGTTTTGCAGGCGATATGCTTTTATTGCAACTGCATAAAATTTATATTCGTGTGATAATCCGTTTTTTAAAGGTTTTACTTCGTTTAATCCTGTTGTTTGAATGCTATGTGCCAGGCTAGAACTACATGTAGACATCTGTTACAAATAGTAACAGATGTTAACATGTAGTTCTAGCCTGGCATACACTTCACTCACGTAACTCTCACGTTAACTACTTTCGATCTAGATGCGCGAGATCCGGCTCGAAGTACCAAAATGTGCGGCGCTAGAGTTACGGGTGTTTGGAATGTTTGTTAAATAAAAGTCAATGTTGCGAGATAGACAAAATATCTATGCACTGTTCACAAAGTAAACTACGTAAACTAAATCTAATATCTTGTTAATAAAATAAATGTTAAATGTTAGGAATGTTGGTAATGTTACGAATGCACCCGGTCTCGATGTGTCCGTGTAATGCACTTATTGATGTTGGGCAAGTTCATCGCTTTAAAGGCGCGTGCAAGTATAACAAAATACTATTAATAGTTTATGTTAGTATTAATAGTATTTTGTTACGTCACTAAATTTATGTTATGGATTTCAATGGTGAGTCAATTTAGTGTGGGTATTAACACGAAAACATAACAAGTCATTTGCGTGCCACAAATATAACTTAAAACACAAACTTTAACTGTATTGTTGTTCTAGTGGTTGCAAACATGGCTGTTGAGCATGAGGTTTTACGCTCAATTCCTGGGTTAGGAAGTGTTATTGGGTTTAACCATCTAATAACATCTATCTACAACCAGATGTGTTGCTGGAGAGTTTTTTGCGCCACTTCTTCCCAGCTAAAACACTAGGAAGTGGCGACGAGCGGGCGTTTTGGGGAACTGTCACTCAGCCTAATTTGAGTAAATTGATTTTGATTTTTCATCCAGGGATCTCTGGAATTGTCTGGATATAGCCTCGTTGGTGGCAATAACTCGCGTTAAATTGTTGAATAATCACTTTCCACAGTTACAGCCTCAGCAAAGGATCGTAATCAGGATTCCACCTCACACACCTCTGCCTAACCCTTCTGGGGAAACAGGTGTAATGTTATGTTTCGTTTACTCATTTAACCTTTTGAACGCACGTCACAAAAAGTACGGCGAATTTGTGGGTTTGAATCGGGGGCCCGCCAATGCGTTTATGCTCTGGCATTCAAAAAGTTAAGAAAAACAATTTTATTCTAAATTATAGGTGCCCACTTAGTTCACCGTGCGAATGAGGTAATTTTATCTGCCAAGCTTGGCATTATACAAGCCGATTGTGGCTTTGTAGCTATAAATAGACAGTTTACATACTTTTTATTGCAGACATTGCAAGATAAACTATGAACCTTGTGTAACTGCTATAATGAATTATTATTTCATTTGTAAACACTAGTAATATATAATTTACAGCATTCAGCAAAAAATAAAAAATGAATGTACAGTGGTGATGCAATTAGCCAGACTAATTAAGTGTATGAAGAAAAGAAGTTTTAACCAACTTCAGAAAAAAAGGAGGAGGTTCTCAATTCGGTTATATTCTTTTTTGTTTGTAACTTCATAACTCTGTCATTTATGAACCGATAAGAAAAAAAAAATTTTGATGTGAAAGGATATACTTTCCAATCCGGTCCCATAGAAATTTCATCAAAATCGGTTCAGTAGTTTGTTTTTTAAATCAAAATAGCTGGCAAAAAATCTCATCAAATCATGTCATCCAAGTAAACGAAATTGCATATTTGCTTTCCTGTGACTTTCCAGTGGTGTTGTTAGGCGTGGGGTACAATTAAAAAGTGAAAAATAAAAAACATTTTGGCAAAGGAAGTTGGTGTTAATAAACAAAGAAACAACCAAAAACGCCGACTTCCGAAATTAAAGTTATTTTCGTACTTTGTAGTGTTGTTTTTTCGTTTTTGGAAGTTGGTTGTATTTTTTTGTCAAAATGTTTTGGTATTACATGGTAACTTTAAAAAGATATAATTATATTTTACCTACACCTGTACCAGTAGCTTTTGCCAGTGGTTTGCCAGCGTGAATGTCAAAAATGATCCCACAAATACATAAGTACCAAGGGGATAAAAAGTATGGTACTTTATCCGGAGCATGGTAAACAATCGCAGAGAAAAAAAGAACTAATATCTCTTGTATCAACAAAAACTCTGACTCTGACTTAAGGAAAAATAAATAAAAAGTTTTATTTAATAGTTTTCACAGTAAAAGTCTGCATTATAGTAAACTTATTTTATGGTACAACATTTAGATTTTTTTGTGGATTATAATTTAAGATTAAAAATTAACATAGGAAGCCTACTACCTATAAGGATTACTCTAGTACCTATTGTTCTCAAACTTGGCAGAGGTTGAACACAGAGGACTCGGAGTGTAATCTTTTGAGTGTGTTGTTATTAACGTTGTTGATACCTACAACTCCGGCCCTAAGACGGTCCACTGACTCAACCTTATTCTGGCATTTACGCAACCCATGGGGAATAGATTATAATTTATAATAGTAAACTTACCTCGGAAATCAGAAATCAGCTGATGAAGTTTTAACTTTATCTCATTTAATTTGGTTTTTTCAATAGACTTTGGACGGCAAGTCTAATTACTAGAAGCTGCCGCTGTAAAATTTTGATGTTAAGAATCCGCTAACACGTTAAATCATTACAGATTTGTAGATAATCTCGTAGTAAGCACATATTTTCTGTTGTAAATATGACTTAATATGACATGACGTTGGCGTTGCTAACAGTCATTACTTTGTTTTACCCGATTATGGGGTAGTTTGTCGAGAAATGTGGCAGCGCTTTTCCAAAAAGTGCTCACTTGCTTTACAAATAAATACCTACTACTACTACACTCCGTAAAATAATCATGGGGGCCCCTTACTGTGTGAGGAATAGCGTCATCCAGCGCTTGGTATTGAGAGCCTGGATGAGTTAATGCGGCGTCTCGCGAAGCCAATGTTCATTGTTCGCGCGAGACGCCTGGCCCGCGACGTAGCGGACGTTGACGACCCCATCATACACCCGATTGACGCCTGAGTAAATCGCCCCACTGCATTACTGCTCAAACATACGACGGCTCTGCGGTCCGGACCGTGTACGGCTAACTCTGGACGTAGCGACTTCCACGCGGTAAAATAATCGTTATAGCAGCAGCGCAGTGGTTGAGCGATTGGCTTGTGCGCTGCGGGTCGTAGGTTCGATTCCCGCACGAAACAAATATATGTATGGCCTACAGATAGTTGTTCCGTGTCTGGCTGTTTTTGGCTGGCTAGTGTGGGGCGAATCATAGCTCGACTTGAGACTTTCTCAAGTCGAGCTTGATCATAGGCAATGTGGCAATGCTGCCAAACTTTTGGGTACCGAATCAAAAAAAACAACAACTTTTACACCAGCCAAGTTTGTCTGCAATTAAGTTCTAGTATTCCTTTTATTTCAATTTTATTGAACATTATAAAGGCAAGTATAAATTATATTTAATTTGTAAGTAGGTTACTTAAAATAGTATCAAAATATCGAAAATTGTTATACTTTGCCTTAAAATGTCTAAAAAACTTTTCATTTGGGCCTGGTCGACGGATCCCCGCTTCGCGGTGCTCCTATATCTGGGTGGTTTAAAAAAAACAAACACTTGGTTTTGTCGTTCTCCGTCCCCTTCTAACCTAACCTATCCGTGTCGAGGTGCCGTAAGCTTCCTGCTGCCTACTATTATTTTTGTTACTTTGTCTTTGTTGCTGTACGTTTGTGTTTCTATGTTTCACTACTTGTTTGGGCAAGTCATTAAACTGCCCATTTCATCATTTTACTAGCCATTCATTTATTACACTGCTTGAATAATTTTTGAACGTGAATTGTAGGATGAAAAAACCGCTAAATTTTCTTTTTATTACTGTTCATGTTTTATTGCTTTAGTACCAATCACCACCAAGACAACCATCAGACAATTAAATAGCAGCCATTATTTAAATACCATAGCCAGCATTTAATTTTTTCACTGATCATAACCCTCCTAAAATCTAAAATCCCTATATTTACATAACAGTTGTAAAAATTATTACTCCATTACAAATGCTCGTTTGGGGTACCTAACAATATAAAGGTTGTAACCCTTTTCTGTTGTTGTCAATGTCAAGTCAAAATAAGGATGGAACGAGTTATTCGCTGTTAATTAATCGACTACATTCAAACGTCCTTTATGCGCGACGATGGTGAAAATATACCCTCGTTCAATACCTACCCTCGCTACCGTTTCTACCAATCTCCAGTAGACTTGTTATCATGAAAAGACAAACGGCTTTTCGTGAGACGCTTGTTAATTGTTTACATTTGTTTTACTCTTTTACCCTGTTCCGTTTTTGCCATTAACTGTTGTGTACTATGACCTAATATACATAGTTTACTTCCTGATGATTACATACCGAACTTATTCAATAGCCACACAGCCCTGAGAAACTTCCTTACACAACTCATTTCCAAATTCACAGACGCCAGGTCATCAATCTACAACAATCTGTCAAACTTAGTTTCAACTCTATCGCTGAAGCATTAGATTATTGGGAAAATTTGACAGTTTCGGGTAGCTTTATGTGCTGGCGTCTGTACATATCAAACATGCCTGGCTCTCAAACAAACGTAGTTGTCGATTCTGTTAAGAGTCAAAATTCGTTGCCTAATAAACAAAATAATTTTCAAATGTCTATGTTTGACTGTCAATCAAAATTCAAGTGTCAAAAAGACAAAAGTCTATGCTCTATTCCTAACCTTATAGGCTAGAACGATTTTCTACTGAAGAAGACCGCCAGATAATAACAAAAATGAATGGTGTAAGAATTGTCAGAAGCCTTCCCCTTCAGTGGCGTTCTTTTTCACGATGGTAAGGAGTCTAAAATTATGTTCTTCACAATAAATAAAAATAATAGGTTATCCATTATTATCCAACCTTAACCATCATAATTCGTTTCATAATAGATTTTCCCTTACCTAGACCAGAAGCTCCGCAATGTAAAACAATCGTACTAGCATAATTAATAGTACTAGTAGAAATAATATCTTGTTTTCTCATTTCAGTGCCATCCTACGCCAAGAGGTAGCTCAAGCAGCCGCTCCCATGTCCATACCAGTGCCCGAGGGTGTAGACAAACCAGTTTCCCCAAAAATTGAAAAGATTGTCTCTGAAATCACCAACTTAAACCTCCTTGAAGTATCTGAACTTAGCCAAGTCCTAAAGAAGAGACTGAATCTTCCTGACGCACCTGTTATGCCAATGGGGGGCTTTGCCATGGCCGCCCCTGCTGCTCAAGATGAAGAAGAAGCTGCCCCCAAAGCTGTGAAGACTAGCTTTACTGTAAGTATTCTTATAAAACTCCTTACATTGCCTCAACAGAAAACCTATGTCATATTCAGTGGCATATATTTTCATAAACATTATCTTACTACAGCAGTTTGACCTCTTTTATTTAATTTTTCAGGTCAAACTAACAAAATTCGATGACAAGCAGAAAGTGGCACTCATCAAAGAAGTAAAGAGTCTTCTAGAAGGATACAATCTTGTTCAAGCTAAGAAGTTTGTTGAAAGCGTTCCCACCGTAGTGAAGGCTGATGTGTCTAAAGATGAGGCAGAGAAGTTGAAGGAAGCCCTTAGCAAAGTTGGCGGTGTCATAGAAATAGAATAGATGCAATATAGTTTAGGTTAAGGCATTTAGTGTGTAAATTATTTAGAAAATCACTGAAATAAAAATACAAAACTGCATTTCAATTATTGTGTATTTTTAACCATTCTGATTGGAATCAAAATTTTCGAGTCCCAGTATCAGGTCTTTAGAATAGCCTCTAATAGAAACTACAGCTTTTTCATTTCTGGAAACCTAATTATTTTCATACAATGTATTTGAAGCAAGGGGATTCTACATTTTTGTCATTTGGAATTGTACTGCCCTGATATGGGTTGAGAGACTCAGTGGGTGTACTATACCCATCTAAATGCCTCTGCTTACCCCTTCAGAAAATTTGAGGCGTATGTATGGCGTAGTATGTATAGATACATACTACGCCAAACATACGCCTCTCAACCCTAGATTCCATATTCTGGTTTGAAAACCAAGTAGGTGGTTTGTAGATTCTGGATCATAAAATAACTTTTAATGCTGATTGGAAGTTATTTTGGGCAAGTATTTTATTGATTTCGTTGGAACGTTTAATATTGACCTTTCCAATAGTGTGGATTGTGGCTAGATAGTCAGTTGAATAATAGATGTAACACACTTTACGACCTTCTTTGCCTATCATTAAGTCCCTTTATCGGATGCTACACCAAACGCCTACCATTATTGCCTGCGCAATCTACTTTACCCCGTCAACCTGCCTGTCGTTTATGGGAAGGTACCAAAACCTTGAGATCAGTATAAATTAATAATACTGGATAAGCTTAAGTAATCAGTTAATCACCTACCCAATACCCCGTTATTTACAATTCACTTGAGTTTTCCCAACAGAGTAGGTACATAGAACCACATCAATATAATGTGGTGTAAATCAAGTTGCTTCAAGTCTCACTCATGTGCCTATGTGTACTTAGCCAAAGATAAATAATTATACACTTACCTATATCTATTCATCAATAGTTTCGGTGTATCTTGTTCTTCTTGTTCAAAAAGATGTATTGTTATTTTTGTGTAAGCAAGTACCCATACTTGCATTTCTTCTTTATTTATTTTTAGTTTGTTCTGTCCCTACTTGCAGGTAACAATTCTGCATTCAACTGTACTTAGGTATAATGCGAACCTGCTTTTTTGAGAATCTGGTATTTTGCGAGCCCCATAAACGCTAGTATATGCCTACCAGATAAATCACCTTTTGATCTGTCTGAGAGAGATAAACACAAAAGACCCTGAGATTGCGTTGTGATATGCATAAATTGTACAAACATAACCAAATATAGCATTATAAGTATAGACTCTAATACTAAACATACGAGTTCGATAAAAAAAAATACCAGTTAGTATATAAAAACGTGTAGAGACGGACAGACAGAAAAAACGTGATTATCATATACCTCGTTATATAACGCGTTATACGATTTTATTTTGGCCTTGCTCAGCTAGAGAAACACGGTGTACTTATTTGTATATTATTTCCTAGTTCGCTCTTGACTGGCAAGTGCTACTCATGACTTTATGATTTACAGAAGTGATTGTGGATATCTAATAAATAATAAAATAGAAATTACGTTGAATTTGTTTGTGGCAATAATAATGAGTGTAGTGTATTTCATTTTGTGTGAAAAAAATTTTGCGACGCCGCCGCGGTGTTTGGGTGCGTTATCAAATCTATAAAAATGATGATAAAATGTAATCGTAGCGGGAAAAAATAGTGCCAGTAATCATTATTACTCAGAAGATGGAAGTGAGCAACTACTTGAAAAAGTTTAAATTGCTTGTGGAATACGTTTTTGACGGGAAAGTAGTGTTGAACGAGCACACGACGGAGAAATTATTGAAGTTCCTTGAAGACCGAAGTGATAATAGTGAGTGCACCTTTGTTCTATTAGGTACTGTGTTTATGTAGGTATTATGTGTTGTATGTTATCTCTGTAAGTATTGTATCAAACGGTAACCTCATCTTATAGGCGATTTATTTATTCGCTGCTGCAAGTAGTTATTTAGGTACTTAAAAAGCCATCAGCCATACCTCTTTGGAATCCACAAGGCCACACAGGCCGTAGGCAAGGGGTCGGGTTCTGGGGGTTGACAGCCCCCCACGTAATCATATAATGCGTTAATGAACATGCTAAAATGTTTTCGGACCTGTAATATGAGTACGAAAGCAATTAGATCCTGAAACACCTAATGCAATATTTTTAATGCTTTTTTTTAAGTTTTATAAGCTCACTCTTAGCTACAATTAAATCTATCATGTTTTACTTTCTGTGTATCGCTGCTTTGGAAGAATACTTGTACTTTTTTTAGGGTACGAGTCAGTGGGTCGTCTTAGGGGGCGGAGTTTTAGGAGTTGGACACTATGAGCAGCAAAGAAAATAAAAAAAATTGTTTTGGATAAAAAAAAATTTTGGACGTCAATTTTCATGAATTTTTTTTTTCCCAAATTTATTGCAGTAGCGGGTTGACCGGTTGACCTTGACCATAACAATAATTTAGGTTCTGAGAACCATAGCCCTACGACGCACCGTTTCCGAATTATGGGCTTTATTTGTTGTATTTTGCATAAAACGCTCCATATTTCCAAAATGGTAGCTCGGACGAAAATCTTTTCTGGAAAGAAATTGTTGCTCTAGTCGATAACCATGAGATTGTGTAAGAAAACAAGCGCAAAATTGAAAAACAAAAGAAACTTAAAAGTGTAGGTTAACCTTGCGTAGCCATAGTAGACATAGTCAAATTTTCGAAGATTTTTTTTTTCTCGATATTTCTCGTCTCGAAGTCCTCGCGCCATAGCGCCCCTAAGGCAGACGCGGCAGAATGATAACGCGTTCTACGCGTGCGTTCTGGGATGCTCCAATTGGTTATGCCGCCCGGGCCAATGAGAGACTTAGAGAAACAAATAGCTAGCCACTAGTCACCTCTGGTGCAGATTCAACCCTCCTGAAGAATATTCCTGGCTACGGACCTGCCATAGATCACCTCATAATTATGATCATCAGCCTATAGCAGGGACTGGTGGACATATGACTCTCTAATCACAACCGCATTACTCAATCATTGGCTACTCTCATCCACCGTTTACCAGTCACCACATAAGGATTCTCGCACCAGCTTCCTAAGGTGTTAATCCTAAACTTCCTTTGTCGATTTGCGGTCTCCCCAATGTGTAGGAAATCAGTTACATGGATTGTTTTCTCAATCGAGATACCTGTAAAACTCTGCTCTGCCTCGTGCGGTATGCCTTGATCCCTAATTCCCTACTTCTTAATTAAGCCTTCATACTCAAATAATCTTCTATTATAGGGAACTCATTAGATATTACTCAAACTAAAGATTGATGTAGTAACCGGGGCAAAATCGAAATGCTATTATGTATCGTGTAAAGTTTAACCTTTTGAACGCCATTGTCACGTATACATGACAAGCAAGCGCGTGCCCTGCACGCCAAACGTCACAAATATGTGACAAAAAGTACGGCGAATTTGTGGCTCTGTGGCTGTAGAAAAGGCTTCTGCAGTTTGGCACTAAGCCGCGAGAACCCACGAAATCTAGTTATTGACAAAATTGGAGTAATCTGTGTTCCTTCACTAATTTCAATTCATAATAGATCGTTAGCGGCATGTCATGTCAGTCATGACCGTGACCGAGGTGATGCCTTTCCTAATCGGTCGTAAATCGGAAGCCAAATCGGGCTGCCCCCAGCATTCTCCATCCTTATCTATTCTATCGTCTACTCTCTTCGCTAATCTAATCGTCTCTTACGTTAAATATTCACCAATCCGCGGCTCATGAATTGCCCAGTCATGCTGTTATTAATACCTACACCATGAAACGTGCTGCTCATCATTACGCAGCTTTTTGACGATTACGTTGAATCAATTATACCTATGTATTTATTACACTCTTGTACCTACCTCGGATCAAGTTATCTCGACTGTGACTCATCGGGATCACATAATGTGTGATCCCGATGAGAGGTTGGTGATATCTAAGTTAAAAAAATGTTTTGTCTCGTCAGCGTTACATGAGAGTAGCAAAAGAAACTTAAATGTTTATACTGCTCCAAAATACAGACATAGCCTTAGCAGTTTCACTAGATGGAAACGTCGACTTTCAAGACCCAAAAGTCGATATAACTAATGTACATTTTGTTGCATGTTTCAGGTCCCGGTAAATGCCTTCTGGAGAACCCCTGCTTCTCCGATGTTATATTTGATTCGGTCGCAAACCTAAAAAATGCTACGACGTCAGTCAAAATATTCTTCTTTGAAATCATCACAATACTCTTCAAGAATGAGCTCCAGTTTACCAAAATGCAAATGCATGGATTACAAGGTCCAGCATTCAAATTTTGCATTCTCAATAACTTGAGCAAGAAGATTCAGAGCCGTGGACTTCACTTGGCCTGTATAAAGTTAGCAACGGTGCACATAACACACCTTTCTGGATTAAAATTACTTCTAGAACATAAAGTATGGGAATACATACTTTATCCAGAAACTCATCGTTTATCCAACCCAAACGCAAAAGCCGCCTTTAAATTCATTACAAAACTAGTTCGGGAGTTAAACGAATATGAAATGGAAGCAGAATTGACGCAAGTGTTGGAATATGTCGTGAGACCTATCATGACGAGCGAATATCAAACTGTGGAACTCATAGATCATGAATTGGACAAAACTTTTGCTCAAAAAATTGGTTCTCACATGTTTGCGTTATTAAGTATTTTAACCGAGATGGAAAATGTACCTGTGAACCACGTAGTGTCCATTTTGCGGTCATATTTTTTAATAGAGCGCCCCTTAATGTTTATTGCGAAAGCTACTCGGTACTCTTGTTTACTTGGCTGTGTAAATGATATATGTCTAAGATTTTACTACTCGTCTCATCGGCACGTGTTGTTTAGTGGTAGAGTGGACGAGTTTTGCAATGAATTCGCTGTTTTCTACCACAATAGCATACTGCGTTGCATCAAGAAGCGAGAAATCCAAGCAGTCACAGATTTCTGTATAAAATGTAACATATTCTGGTCGAACTTCGAGAAGACTTACAAAGATAAATTACCCTTACCGCTAACATTTGAGAGGAACGGACAGAAATTACAACTTTCGAATCAATTCATTGTGTTCTTGGTCGAGCCGTTGTTGATTTATGCGTTCGAGAATAAGCCTGGACGAACGCCGGAAGAAAAACACGATTTTCTTGATAAGTTCCTTACGAAGATTGGAAAAACTTTAACAGAGCACATTTTCACTGCTTGTTATACATACAGGATACTGATAGAAGCTAATGATTTAACAGAAGTCGCAATTGCTACGATAAGAGAAATGTTCAGATTGAAGGGTCACCTTACGGCAGCTCAAGCAGGCTTATATTTCCAGAGTCTATTCCACGTGTTGGATATTTACATATTGTCGGATGGAGCAGGGGGTTTGATTCTAACCGAGAGTCCTATAAAGTGTCCGAACGATGTGAGACTGCTGTCATTAGTGCTGGACGCAATTCGAATGTTATTGAAGGAGCACAAAATATTCTGGTATGAGAATGTCGAAATCGCTAGCCTTCAAGAGGGACTTATGAATTTGCTGAAGCAGAATATCTTGAATACAAAGGTAATGAACATAATAATTAATTATTTGTCTTAAGATAAATCTCAACAGAGGATGCGCACACGCACGCTGAATGTAATCATTTGGCGGAGCATATTCAAAAGGTTTAGTGTTTATAGTTTAAACCTGTTTTGAATCATAATGCTTTGTTTGTGATTGGATTCCTTAGTCACAAATCAAGAATCGGTAATGGAAGAACAAATCACCTAAACAAAACAAATGATAATGACCACAGCTGCCCTACTATGACGTGCTAATGCCATCCAATTCCGATGATGTAAAAGGGACAGTGCTATTCGCTATGTATAGCTCCGTCTCTCTCTAAGAGCGGAATCATGATCGTTTTAAGACTTCATAGTAAGGCCCCAGAACTGATAAAATAACCACACGTGTTCGTTTCAGCAAATAGTTCAAGTATTAGATCTGATAGACCTGTGTATGAAGAAGTTCCTGTCTCCGAACATGACGCTGCTGGTGGAAAGCCGGCAGGAGAGCACCCTGACGGTGATAGGGGCTGTCATGAAGATGTATATGCAGCACGACGACTGGGAAGTGAGGGACTCGGCCCTGAACCTGCTTCTAAGCTGTACGGATATATCTTTCATTAGTGAGTATTGATTTTATTAGTGAGAAACTCGTTATGCCGTTTCGGAAAGCCCAAACAATCCAAAAAGTCACCAAATTGGTAACTTATACATGTGATTGGCTGACAAAATAATATTTACATCAAAATACAACGTGTTACAGAATAAACGCAGATCCCGTAGTAAAAGTTGTTCATAATGATGAGTACAATGACCCCTTAAGAGGTATTACGTTTATTCTGTTACACGTTGTACCTACAACATCAGACAATCATGTCCTTTGGGATTAGAATGATAATAGCACATATTGTTGATTACAAACCGTAATATTGTATAGCCCTTGTATAATCCTTTGTATAGCCCTAAAGATAGCACACATATCAACTCGGAAAAGGATCATCACCTTTCGCCTCGCCGTCAAACAGGCGTTCACCTAACATAAGCACGTAATCAACAGCAGCTCCGGACTTCGACTCGGCGCTTACTGCTTGCCGACCGCAGGTTGACCTGCCTGGCACCAGATCAATTTGTATCCAAACGTGAAGTGTAGCGGACGGTTATGTCCCGGTTCACAATACGCGAGATACGTTTATATTTGCGAATATGTTCGGCAATAGTTGTGTGCTACAGGCAGGCCGCGGGAGGGATTACACTGAGAGGGTACGAAGAGACGTAAGCGCGGGACGACGAGCCGTAAGCGCGGGAACTGCAAGTTGACCACGCAGGAGCTTGTCCTGAAGCAAGGCCATTACGTTACGATTCCGATTAGTGTGAAATACATATACTACACGACTCGAGTTGATACGGTGGCGATCCCTTTCCGAGTTTATATGTGTGCTAATATGACCTTAAGCATGAAAACCTGTCAAACTTAGGCATCAAGTTTGGCAGGTTCTTAAGCGTTCATAGGTAGTTCTGCTAATAAGGCGTTTTGATACGAAGGTGTAACTTCTCAAAACATAAACCAAATGATAGTTACAACCCATTTTTGTGACTATCACTCGGGTTATAACCAGGGCGTTGTTGGCCTTCCTTGAGGAGCTGGGGTGGTCTTAATGACCTATGTATTTGTCCCACCTGTACACAAAATATGCGTATTGACGTGGAGATGCGGACACCACCCTTCCACCCCCCTGTCTGTATAAATTTGAAGTTTGACTATTTGTTAAAAAAATATCCTCATTTATTTCTATTAAATGAACAAGTCTCCGAAAGACTGAACAAAAAAAATGCCGGAAAATTATTAGTACCTGCTCAGAGATTGCAATTATACAGTAGAAATGCCAGTTGTATGACCACCTGCTCCGGGAACGCATCCAGTGTGACAAGTCCTATAAGGCCGCCACTGGCCGACTGTAAAAGTGCACTGTCATGCTTAAGTGACGGACAAATTAGTACAACGAGTACATGTATGACACGACTACATAATTGCTTTAAAAACCGTATTTTTAGGCCCGCTTGCATCTCACAGAAAAATTATTATGCAATTGGCGATTAACGAATTTATGAATCGTTTCAAGTTGACAGAAGCGGAGTTGTGTTTTAAATTGTATGCTTATCTGGCATTACTTGCTAAATGTGTGCAATTCGCTGTTAAGTGATGTGTGAGCAAGAACACTAAACAAAAACTGATAGACTTATAAAAACATGTTTTGTATTTTCGTACTGAAAAGGTCACGTCTACCTACACGGTCAAAAACTTAACAAACATTACTTTCCAATTGATATCGATATACAGAGCGGAATAGTATATTGGATAATCGTATCCAATATGATATTTTGACCTTCGGTAGGTTAAAAGTCGATTTCTGACCGAATCTGATTAATCGGCTATCACTATGACCTTCGGCCGACACCCTAAGTAATTTCAGTTCAAGATATACTAAAAGTTATTATATCTAAATGATTTAAACTTTACCATTACAGTTTTAAATTGACTACAAAATATTAAGAAGTGGATAAGCGATGATTAAAATTACCTTGCAACTTGTCAAAAATAATGTGAGTTATTAATATAATCCTTTGGAATCGACAAACTTTGGCCCATTTTGGTTATAGTCGAAGGTTTCGACGAAGGAAGGATTTTTGACCGAAAATAAGCATGACGAATTGACGATACATATAACAGATGACAGAGAGACTCCTTAATAAATTCGGATAAATTATTTTTCCAGAATATATACCTCTACAGAAGGTGATCAGTGAGAACAACTTGATGATCTTCGCTGCGAAGATGGCGCTGACCGACCCGGAGTACTACGCTCAGAGCACCGCGCTCCGGTGCCTGGCCGCTGCTACGAAGATCGAGAGCATATGGAAGGAGGTGCTCGTTGCTAACCCTCACATTTATGTAAGTTTTTGCGAGGGTGACCTTATTGACCATCCCTAAACTCGGAGTTCTTCTCTGTTTATTTTTTACTCTTATGGCTGGGTAAAGGAAACTGCAACACATTTTGTGTCATGAAAGGCTGTTGAATTAAAATTGTTTAGAATACGTGAAATTGAATAAATCTAGCAATGTATCCTACGAGAAAATGGGGAGGAAATGCTAAATGAAAAAAGTTAACTTGTAAACTTTTATACATTTCAGTTGCAACTCGTCTTCATACTAAGAAACAATCCAGAAGGAATTGTGCGTAAAGAAGCAGCGAAAGTTCTGACCAGGGTCTACACAAACCAGAAGGTGGCGCCAAACTTCCAAACTACGTTATACGAAGTAATGATAGCCGCCGCACTGGACGACCTGCACTGGGAGGTGCAGTTAGCAGCCCTACAGTTCTGGAAACACGAGATATCCAGCCAGCTGACGTACAGGGGAATGATCGACGGAAAGTTCCCATCCGTAACGTTCTCCAAAGAAAAGAGAAAGATCATAACTTTACATGACAAGGAGATCTTAAGACAACTCACCTCAATAATGCATGATCTATGCTCAATAGGCTGCTTAACGGTACTCTACGAATGTATGAACGAAGTATACAACATAGAAATTATGGAAATGGCCTACTGCATGGCTACAGAACTGATAGGAATACTAGATAAATACAAATTTGGAATTATTAAAGATAACGCTATAACATATCCAATGGAAGCAAAGTTGGAAGATAATGACGAAGAAATGGCAATGGATTTGACTTTCACAGGTAATGCAGAAACCAGAGATAAGGTTATAGATAGTATAGTAAATACGGATCAAAGTGAGCTCATAATGAATCTACATGACAGTTATTTTCAAACAAAATCCGATGAAATGGATGAAGATTACAGACTTAACATCCCAAGAAAAGAAAAGGTACATCCAAACAAGTTCTTAGAAACATTTAAAGGGACTGATTTCCGCTCAATCATAAAAGACAAAAAGAAATGGAATTCTGAAGTTTACAATAGTTTAGACATATTGCTAGATGAAATATTAGACGTATAAATTTTAAGTTTCAGCACGGAGAGTACTATTTAAGTTTCAAATGATCTAAGTATTTTGATGTGTATTATTTATATTGTTGTCTTGTAATAAAAAAAACACTGATTATAAAGAAAATATAATCTCAAGCTTACTAACGGTAACATTATTTATAAGTAACAATGTTTACATCTCACCACTAGTAACAATCTAAAGAATTGGCTTCATGATTAACTTCATATAAACCAAGAACATCATCGAGGAGCGACGAGAAGCTTCTAATACCGTCGTTCCACTTTCTTTTATCTTCAATAATCTGCTTGAAGTCTGTATTTTTTAAGTAATTAATGAATAAGTATGGCGATGCGAATCTCATTAGTTTTATCTTTGGTTTTAGGGGTGCTATCATTTTGGTTCCTTGTAATGACATGTGCCTTTCGTATATGCTTGCCAGTAAGTTAACATCGTCCGCGTTTAGTATATCTTCGATAACATTCTCAGAGTTCTGGACATCCAACATCTCTACATTATCATCGACTTCTTCTTTTTCCTCTTTGATATGTCCAAGGAGTTCTTCTACGCTAGTTATTTCTCCCTGTTTAGGTGTCAACAGTTCTGGCACGTTATATCTTTTGAGAATATCGTACAATTCCTGGGCAATGTTGAGAGTAGCATCCATTATGCAAACTTCAGTTTGGTCGTGGAGTAACGTAACGAAGACGGTGAGACATCCGATGGCTGACAGTTCGTCCAGTATTTTGATGAGTCTCCTCTGTATTTCAGCTTCGTTTAATGTGACAATTTTTCTAGTTTCCCTAGAGAATGTAACTGGGGGGAAGTTGCCATCGAGCATACCTTGTCCGTTTAGAAGGGTGTAGTAGACTTGCTTCCAGAAGTTGAGGGCACTGATCTGGACCTCCCAGTGGAAGTCAGTGAGGGCAGAGGAGACCATGTGTTCGTACAGGGTCTGGTAGAAGCCGGGACACAACTTGTTGTTCTGGTACATGTTGCAGAGGACGCAGCATGCTTCTCTCCTCACAATGCCTTCTTCGCTGTTGCGTAGGATGTAGATTAATCGATTCTGGTGAAACCAAAATGACAGAATTTTGATTTTTAAGCCAAAGATAGATTGATACAAACGAAGGCCTAACTCTTAATAAAATAAGGCTTGGCCTGGGGAATAAAATTTCGCGAAACTTGCATGAAACATGATCAATACTCAGCTCATGATCTTACTCAGTGACTGATAGTTCGTAAATTGAGCTTATATTAATAAGCTGGTGCTTAATTTAAGCTGGTGCTTTGTCATGCACCTGTTTCACAAATTATTAAGAATATTTAAGACCCAAGCCATTTGAGGACGCGGCAGTGCCGCCGCCAAGGCGAGACAAAAGAAACGAGGCACTACTTATCTTTTTCTAGAAGCGTTTCTTTGTATTTTCGAACACTATAGAATACAAATTCTCGGGATTAGAAGTAGTTGGGGGCCTAACCATACACAGTTTTTTTCATTATACTGAATTAGATTTATCAATACCTAAAATACGTCGTATGTACAATGATTAAGTTGATTTGGATTGTTTCCAAATCATGTTTTATGTATCATACCTTTATGTCCGGGTACTCCACGATCAGCTGGTCCCACACCGAGTTGATCCTACTGGCGGCGCCGATGCACTTGAGGGCGGACACCTGCACGTACGACTCGTAGTCGTTGAAGGCGATCGTCGCTGCCACGTTGATCAGGTTGTTCTCCAATATCTGCTTCTGGAATGGTGGGAACTCTGGAAGGAAATATATCTCTTGTATCAGTATCGTGGTGACCACAGTGTGTTTCAGGGCCCTTTCTAGCGGCAAAAGCATAAAAACTAACTTTTAAAACAAGATTTTTAGATAGCATTAAAGAAATTTAACGGGGCAATTTATTTCAGAAGTCATCATCATTACAATCCTGTCGTTATTTGGGTTCGGAGTGATACACTTTCTTCTTCAATTCAGTTCTGTTAACCATAAGGCGTCCTCCTTATTCGAAGCGATCATCGCTCGAATACATGATTTTAGCGTCCTTTTTTGCGACAAAGCCGAACGAGTCGTCGCGCCAACTATTTACCAATTCTCGCAATAATCGCGTTTTGATAGGACGGCACCTCACGCTATAATTACTGTCTCCCTCTTCTTTCATATAGCTTTTGGAAGTCATATTCTTTCTTTACATTAAATATCGAGTTTGTTCACAATAAACAACAAAAACACACATACTTATGTACGCAATTTCGGTGCAAATGTGCAGCAGTTCCATCGCAGTGTCCCTAATCTCCCAGTGCCGGTCCTGCATCTTCCTGTATATCAGCTTGCCCAGGTCGTGGATCGAGCCGCCCGGCTGAGCATCCACCAATAAACTCAAATTTGGTTGCAGGAACTTCTTCATCGTCAACCCTATTACTTTTAAGGATACTACCACGAACTGAAAAAGAAATGGTACATGCAATTCTAGTGGCAAAAGTAGGGAGTGGAGAAATCAACCGGGTATTGTCTTGAAATAATCTTTTTCTAAAAAATATTCGACATGTTTATTTGCCATTATAAAAGAAAGAAATGCTCAAGCTCCGTTACCCAACTCACCTTGCAACTCAAGTTAGATCTCTCCAGATTGTTGATAACAATATTGTACAGACACATGATCTCCACACTCTCGTGCCAGTTGATGTTCCGATGAGTCACCAGAGACAGCACGTTGTCCATCACATACGTCATCACAAGGTTCTTCTCCTCACTATCCTCGAAATGTTCCAATTTCGGGTCCCCGTTCATGTCCAGCGGATTGTACTCTTGCAGTACGTAAAATAAAGCTTGAAATACTAAGTTTGCTTGCTCATCATTTAAATGATCCTTCAAATGGATCAGTTTCTTAACACACTGAAGAATTACCGCCAACGTGTCCAATTGTTCAGTCAAATCTCTTAAGGCATAAGCGGCTTTCGCTGTGTACTCGCAGGAGAGATTCAAAAGTCTCTCTACATAATCGTGGATTCTTTGATCAGTCAGAGCTGATTGAGGCTTCCCATAAGTAACAAAAACCAAAACAGGCACTAGAAATACAAACAACATTTGATTTTTCATTTTGATTCGCTTCTGATCATCTTCCTGGTACATACCAGGTTCCTTATCTTGGCACAACTTATTCCATATGATATTACAAGAGGCACAAAAGTCCAGAACCAATGTTGCGCTACGACGCTGTACAAACGATTGGATGACATTAAAATTGAAAGCTGCTACTTCAAGGAAATCTTCTGCACTATAAAGTGTTCCGGGCTGCATCGGTTTTCCGAGGAAAATTTTCGCGAGTGTCAACCAAAACATTAATTTCAAAAATGCCAACGACAAGTCGTCTGTGCGTATCCGTTCGTACGCAACGTATAAATAGTTACTGATTGTGACTTCTTTGATTAGTATTGTCATAAGCAAAGTTACATTCTCAATGCGACATTCCTTGCTGACCGTAGAGAGCAGTATCTGAAT
The DNA here is from genome assembly GCA_905163435.1 of Mamestra brassicae. Taxonomy (NCBI): domain Eukaryota; kingdom Metazoa; phylum Arthropoda; class Insecta; order Lepidoptera; family Noctuidae; genus Mamestra; species Mamestra brassicae. The sequence goes on along the minus strand of LR990997.1, from coordinate 16,471,342 downwards.
CGTGGGCTCTACTGCAATGCATATTTCTTCTTCTTCTTCACTTGTTAGTGATTGAACATTAATGAAGTCGTATTTGCTGATGGGCATTATTAAGTGATTGACTATTAATCTGATGCTATCAGCATCGCCCAAGTCGTTTAGTTTCCAAAGGAATTCTGACATGAACTTGTATATTTGTCGAATGACAAAAACGGTCGGTTTCTCATTGCATAAACTGAGTATTTCTTTCCATACGCCAGTTTTTAGAAGCCAAGCTATACCTGAGTTGTGTGTAACAATTTTGAGTGCGGCTTCCATATAGGCTACTCTTATGCTTGGGTTAGTGTTTGGTGTGCAGATCTCTTTAAAGCCTGCAAGAATTCTATCTCCCTGCGTGGCGAACATTTTGGCGAAATGTAGCTCTTTCTGCGACGCGATGGCGAGGACCCTCGTGAGGAATACTTTGACTGTAATGTGCGCATTGTCGGCTTTATCTAATGCTTCGACTATCATATCAGATAGCAAAGGCGCACTTTTCAAGAATGCTACCTCTGAAAAGAAAGTAAACGAAATTAGTGAGAAACAAATTAATTAGGAATCTGTGATGGTACCTAATTCTTTAGCAGAAGTATGTGAAACATTTTTCAGAAGAACCTAAACATAAAACGCCTTATAATTTTTACAAACAGTTTCCAGTGGTTTATAGTACACTCGGCGCACATCAGTAAATTATTGCAAATAAAAAAAAAACTAGTGTTGATGACAGAACAGAGCAAAACTCGTTTAGTTTAATCCAGTAAGGATGACATTGATGTTATGGCATTTGGCTACTGTGAATCATCTACTTCATGACTTTCATAAATTCAACGCACAGCCTTAACGGCGCATGAAATTTTGCACGAGTTTTCCTTGTATAATGTAGGCGAGTACTAGAAGTTTTTTTTTTGTGAGTGGCGTCTCGCAGTTCAACCTATAAGGTTGTCGACTGCTTAACCGGGCTTGCCTGTGGTGGCCCTGGCTGGAGGCTTTAATATTATATTAAGGCAATATAATATTAAAGCCTCCAGCCAGGGCTTATAAAAAACTTACAAACTAAGCGACTATACGCTAAGGGCACCCCCTGTGGGGGCTTCGGCTTAGGGCGTCGCTGGGGGGAGGACAGCTAGGGACGGGCTGGATCGAACTAGAATTATTATTAAGGGGCGAATTTAAGACTACAGGCTCAGCGGCGCGGGCTGGCTCGAGCAAGAGTCGGGGCGGATTTTGACGGGAACGTCGCGGCGGGCCTCGGCGGCCAGGGCGGCGGTCGTGGTTTGCGAAAAATGCTGGTCTCTTTGCGACTCTCTTGGAGGAGAGTGGTAGAGTCGTCGGGCGTGACGAGGGTATGCCTCGGTCGGCGTACCTTGGAGATGCGGGAGGGTTCGTATCGGGCGGCCGATGCGATAAGGGGGTTACGGTCTTTTACAGCAGTGTCGAAGAACGTTTGGCTATGCGTTTAATGAACTGCTGTATGGTGGGAAATTTGAGATCTACATGTAGAGTCTCATTTAGGACGTAGAAGGGACAAGAAGTTTTTTAATTATTCATGCCTTCTAATTCTTTTCGAGTCAATGGTTAACTCCTTATATCGTTTGGACCCAGTAGGTGGTTACGTTAATTGTAGCATCAGTGGCATTCATTATATCCCCCATAGTGAATGTGTATGGGTACTTCAGGCACTCCAACTTGTGGCTCATGTTCTGAAAAGGGCCACCGCACACTGGGGGTAAATCACAATATTTATTCTTGTATGTTAAAACAAACAAAGTAGTGTAATTTTTTTTTGTCAAATCATGATCAAGTCATACGAGAATTTTCCTAGGAATTGATAAGTCTAACAAAGAAAGGTTTGTTCAATGATGAACTGGCAGAATTTTAGATTATAGTGGATGAATAATGTCAGGTATGTATTAGCTCGGTGTTTTTTAAGCCTTCTGCGTAGTTCGGGCGAATTATTTCCAAAAAAAAATACACTGTAAAAAGGTAGTTTTAAATCCATTCTTTGTCGACTGTGTTCAGGCAGTGCCAGGGGGCAAATATAGCCCTACGGCTGTATTTGCCCCCCTCCCCCAAACATCTATCGCGAGGTGGGAGAAAGGGGAAGCATTTTCCCAACAGAAAATAACCTAGGCTAAAACAATATGTAACACCAACTATACTTATATGTGAAGTCAGCTAAGAAGCAAAATTTCCTGCTGGAAACTGTGTTTCCTGATAGCTATAACCTGGGGGTCTTTAAGTCGTGAATAGGCTACTTCTAAGCAAGCATGCTCCATCGTCGACCATATCATCGCTTACCATCAGGTGAGATAGTGGCCAAAACGGTGGTACATAATGACATTAGTTACTACTAACGCCATCTAGTACCGAGTAGCAGAACTAGTAGAGTCAAGATGCTTCTAGACTCTTCTTTGCTAGAACATTCTAGGGTTCTCGACATCTGCTCAGTCGGGACCGGTATTTACGCGAACTTTCGAGATGCTTCGACAGTAGAAGGTTCTGGAAATAACTGATGCCTATATAAGGACCGCATAGCCCGTGACCGAGGCAGTATTGGAGTTGCGATAAGAGCGAATACTTCGGAAATGATCTTCAAGTGCGATTAAAGTGAGCAGTAGAGAAGCTGTGTTTTAATATTTGTGAGTTTTAAAGTTGTAATTAGTGTTGTTAAATTAAAGTGTCATTTTGGTTATTTAATCGGCTGTTTTTATTGTCACGAACCCCAAGCTTGTAACAATATGATAAAAAAAATACTGCCTCAGTCAGCTAGGCGCAAGCAGAGTTTAGTGTAGGTAAATTGAAATAAGCAGAACGTATAATTTATTTACCGCCAGACATCAAGATTATTAAAGCACACCTGGTTCTAAGATTGTGAGTTACCATGGTCCAAAGAATATGAAAGCATGATGAATCCAATAATTTTACTCTATATCAGGTGCGACAACCGGTCTGCTTCTTTCGTATGAAGTGGTTTTGTGGGAGCACTAAATTAAATTCTACCAGAGATAACAATTGCCAAAAGTCCAAAATGTTTGGGATGGACGTGCGTGAAATTTCGGAAGCACATCTCATTCATTTTAGACTTTTTGACAATCATCGTATTTAAAAAGCGTTCCAATTCAAGTTTCAATATCGTCTCAGCGTTAATCAATATCACATTTTTTGTTTGTTTAAGTGTCCTCTACCCATATTTAACAGATTCACCATGCGATGCGATTTTGAAAAAAAATCCGGGTATCTATGCTACAAAGGTTCTATCCCCTTTGGCAGATTGCTACTGCGATACGAATGCTCCTTTAAAATACGAGAAATGCTCTCCAGATGTAGGCTCACTGATTAAAAAACCTATTCTATTTGATTTTACAAATGAATCTTTAGTTACATATATTTTAAAGAAATTATTAGATTTTTTTTTTCAAATATCAAAAAGCACAATTACTACAACAGCTGAGTCTACATCCCACATGTGGACAACGTCGCTAGCCAAATCAAGACGCTTGATTTCAATTGATGCCGAAGCGACGATAATTGGTTGATCACCAGTAAGTTTGCTGTTGTGTGTGTTACCATAACCGGTGAGGGAATAAACTATGGGTTTAAAGTTCAAATATTGTGTAACGTTTCTTATTAATATTTCCATGACAGAACTGGCTTTTATTTGTTTTCGTAACGTAAAATGAAGTACTAAATATTATACAACGTAGATTTTTACTATGTATTAATGATTTGATGTTTGGAGACGGCTTTTTATTTATGACATACTAGCGCTTCGCCCGCCCGCGCGGATTTAGTAGGTACTCCACAAACTTCAACGCTCTGTCTAACCCCTTCCAAACGTTAGTTTTGGATGATTAATCATTTAGTACATTATTTTTATGTATCTATCTATCTATCTATATAAATAAAAATGAATCGCTAAATGTGTTGCTAAGCGCAAAACTCGAGAACGGCTGGGTCAATTTCGCTAATTCTTTTTTTGTTGTGTTTGTTATTGTCAGGAGAAGGTTCTTATGAAAGAAAATTTTGAAAAACCATTTACATCCGGGCGAAGCCGGGGCGGTCCACTAGTCATCAATAATTTTCTCAGCGCACGCCAAATAATGTTTTTTTAGGCAAAGTTTTGCTACTTTGTTACATTATTGCAATTTCCGTAGGATTTCGATTATGTTCGAAAATAAAATAAGTATAGCCTATGTTTTAAGTTATTAATGTAGCTTACTAATGGCAAAAGATTTTTTAAAATCGGTTAAGTACTTTTTCAGATAAATCGTAACAAACAAAATTTGTTTGTTGTGTTTAATATACAAACAAACAAATAAATATTTCCTCTTTATAATATAAGATTAGATTTAGATTATACCTATCTACCATCCTGATTCCGTTGCCTTCCAGGACCGCGGAAACTCTTTCCGACAATTCCGCATCATTCCTGAATTGACAGTTCACATCAAGTTTCCATGGTGAGAAAGTTTAAAGAATAACATGCTGCCGGTCGATTTTGTAAACTTGTCGAAGTGAAGGCTTGGGTAAAGTGATCACGAGGTGAGCTGTCAATCCATATAATCAAGAAGGCACGTGATCACGAAGTGCGCTGTCATTCCATCAATGAGAACACTAATTGTAAGACGACGTGTGCAAAGCTTTTGGTCACAAGAAGCACATATTATTGGATATGTACGAGAGTTATATTAAACGCTAGGGACACCGAATTCACTCACAGACACCCTGAACTCTTTAGGAGGGAGGTTGGCTGGTTGGAATGACGGCCGCCATGGCCCACGCACAATGGTCCAATATCAGGACTAAGTGCGGAAACCATACCCCGATACATAGATAGATAGAGTTATATTAATAAAAATGGTTTGTGACGCTCGTCGCGAACATTTTTTAAAAAGAGCATCGTTATAAAGAGGATGACGATTTGTATGAAAATTCTTTATTTTCCCCAATGGGTTTCCCCATCGGGCGCAGGCACAACAAATAAATCAAATATAATCGTTAATTAGCGGCAAATAGATACGACGGTCTAACCTTGCGGGGAAAAGCAGGTTATTAAATATAGTCCTCCTGACCAATTTCGGCCATGGCGGCCAATCTCAACCGAGACCAAACATCGGCGCGGGACATATGTTTGCGCAAACACAGGTGCACTCCCTCTTCCATCACTCTCATATTCCGATGGGGCGGCAACCCGACACGATCGGAGAGAGATCTGGCGCAGGACCATCGGCTCTCCGGGCTGTCACTGAGAAATTCCTATTGGAAGAACCCAATAACGCTTTTTACCCGACCTGGGAATCGGTTAATAAATACTTACCTACCTATTTATCTAAAAAAAAAAAAATACCTACAAACCTAAAACATTATGAGCGTTCTGCATGATGTCACATCTACGTTTTTTGAGATAAAGGATGATAATATTATTATGATAATTATTATGTTATAATTTTATTATTATTAATCAAAGATAAATCATGTTTGATAAAAGTGACACCAAACCACGCCTTCATGGGCTAAAAAAGATGGTAGGCGACAACAATGGTTTAATTAAAATATCAACCAAGTACGTTTAGTGTTATACGGAAAATGCACAACGAAGGCTCTGCCACCTGGTGGTGAAAATCCATATCATTTACGCAAACAATATTTGATATTCAAGCTTCAAAAAAAAAAATGCGAACAGAAATGTATTGGGGACTCGTTTTATTTTTCGAGATTTCAGTGTTGGTCCCATAGTAAAAGTTGTTCATAATGATGAGTACAATGACCTCCTAAGAGGTATTGCGTTTATTCTGATACTCGTTGTATAATAATGTCAACATTGACGACAACACGATGTCAGGACTAAATAGATTATTTTTTAACCACAATGTGGGTCTTGTGTCGATTTATGCTGACACATAAAGTTCGTGCACGTTCCCTATAGGTAGGTTAGGTATGATGAAGCTATTATAGTATCCGTCATACAGAAGTAGAAGCTGATTTGACTGAGGGGTTCCGAAAGTTCGTATGAAAAAACGCAATCTTTCGGAATCCATAAGGATTACTCGTGTCTGTCCGTCTATCACAGCCAATTTGCTGCAAATCTACAGTTCTAATTACAGGAAAACCTATAAGTCTATGATTTGAAAGTAACATGTTAAAAACTTTTTACAAAAAAGTACAACCGACTTCCAAATAAAAATTACTAAAAAGTATAAAATAACTTTAATTTCGGCAGTTGTTTTTTCGTTTTTGACACCACTCACTGCCGAAATTAAAGTCATTTTATACTTTTTAGTGTTTTTTATTTGGAAGTCGGTTGTATTTTTTTGGAAAATGTTTTTTTTCACTTTTTAGTGGTTCACATGTGCTTACCCCTTCACAGCGTACTGCTATGTTATGAACTGGTGTAAAAAATAGACAGACATGAGATTTCAGCAATCACAGTCCATTTGCTATCATTTATTGAGGAGTTCCGTTGCCTATCTCCGAATTTCTTCATCAGATCTTCACCAAATTGAAATGAAACCACTCCGAGAAAGTACAAAAACTACCCAAATCGCTTCTCTTTATTTCTTCAGGATCCCATCATCAGATCCCGAGTAAGGTTCCGACGAATTGAGAACCTCCTCCTTTTTTTGAAGTCGGTTAAAAAATATGATTCGTTCAGAATACTTTGCGTGCGAGTCCGACTCGCAGTTGACCGTTTTTTTTTACCGTCTGCCACAGATGGAGTCACTGTCCCAGCTAAATAATAATTACGATAAAAAAAGTTATTACGTAACGGCGACCGGTTTGAGGCAATGTTTGCTTAGGTACAAGTTGTGTGATATCATTATATCTTATCACAAGTTCTAACATAGTTTAGCTGTGGACCTTTGTATGTGCTTAGCACACACAGCACTTTCTGGGTTTCGAAATGTGCCAATCATCGCTTAACTGACTTTTATGATTAGAGGGAAAAAGATGGATTGAAGGAACCCTTAATGCAATAGCAGTGACGACACACTGTATAGGCTACCAAAAAAAAATGGTGAAGACGATTTTTCTTTTGATTTCAGATTCATGACTAGACTTTTCATGTTTGAATAATCTATCTACTTAATAAAACTCTTAAATTCAATAACGGCCAACGCACAGCCTAAACGCTGGGCATTACAAGCATACATTTTGCACTAGAATTTCTTAAAAACGAAAGTGAGCTTTAAACAAGGCAGTTGACAAGGGAGAATAGAAGAAAATGTGTTGCGTCCCAAGCAATAAGGGCAGAAAAATGTTATAGAGGATTTTTACAAATTCATCCCCTAAAGGGGTTGAAAGTTTTAATGGATATTCATCATATTTGCCGATGGGATATCCCATTGGACACACGGCTTGTTACCTAATAAATATTGATAACATTTTAACAATCGGCGTTGATTGCATTCCCCTCGACGACGTAGCAAACATTATCGGATAACGCATAATGTTATCAAAAACCAGATCACAAAACGAATTGATTGGCGAATGGTTTTTTCTTTTTATACATATTTTTATGCATAACAGAATTTAGACATGAATGAGCAACTGTGTCAACCTGTTTTGGAAAATGCGCGCACGCACGACAAGTTTTTCCTCTTCGTTTTCTTGTCGCGAAGACTACACCTAGACAGGCTAAAGAAAAGATGGTTGGTTTGAGTGAGGATGTAAGGAATGATTTGAAAGAAAGTTTCATTTTATTCATGACTAGCACTTCGCCCTCGACTTCGTCCGCGCGGATTTAGTAGGTACTCTACCGACTTCAACTTTTAACTTTTTAAAGGTAAGTTTTGGAAAATTAAGCACCACAATATCCATTCAACGGTCTCAGTCAGGATCAGCCTACTATTTACCCCGTTCACCCCGTCAGGGTTTGATTTTGTAAAAATTGTTAGATCCGTTTCAAATATCCCACTTTTAGTTTGTTCATTCCAATTTCCACGTAAATTGAAGTAAGATTAATGTCCTCCCCTAAAAACTTCATCACCCCTTTTCGCCCTAGTTCGATCCAGCCCGTCCCTAGCTGTCCTCCCCCAGCGACGCCCTAAGCCGAGGCCCATACCCCACAGGGGGTGCCCTTAGCGTGTAGTCGCTTAGTTTGTAAGTTTTTATAAGCCCTGGCTGGAGGCTTTAATATTATATTAAGGCCACCACAGACAGGCCCGCTTAAGCAGTCGACAACCTTATAGGTTGAACTGCGAGACGCCACTTACAAAATAAAAAAGTCCCTTTTCGCCCCTTAAAATACAAATATTTATTTTTCTTATTTTTTTATCCAAATCTTTAATGCCGTGTTTCAACTTCATTGGACCAAGCATTAAGATACTCCCCAGTTCGTTCAAACCGCAACATTTTTCTTACTTAGAGCATTTTTATTCCCGTCGTAACTTTTAAACGAAAGGTCCGATTTGAATAATTTAAATTGTGATTTACATAATCAACCTTAATTATCAAATCATTTTATTGGATAAGGATTTTGATATCTTGATATCAAAATCTTCACTTTTTCTTTCCAACTGGGCTTTGATTGAATAATTTTAACAAAAAGCGGTCATTGTGACTTAACCATAATAGTTAGTCATATAGCCTCGCGGACTTTTTTCTAGGTAGTAATGAGTACTTTAATTATTTTTATTTATCATCAATAGTTTTCGCCGCGCCTGCGATGAAAGACATTTTATGACAAATTTTTTTATACCTTTTGTTTCATTATTCAAGTTTTAGTACGGATCCCGAATTATTTCTGAAAATAAATCTAGCCTATGTTACTTGTTGAAGATATTATAGCTTTCTACAGTGAAATAATTTTTAAAATCGGTCGAGTACTTTTTGAGCCAAATCGTAACAAACAAGGAAACAAATCTTTCCTCTTTATATTGTTAGTTTAGATAGCATCACGCTTGAGCTAAAGCTGCTAGTTAGAATCTTTGCATTGCCAATAATTCAATTTTTGTGCACCACACAAGATGGCACCTATGTGAAACAAGCTATCATTTATTATCTCAATTTATTCATTTAAGCAAGGTCAAAGAAGGTATCTCTGGTTTGTTTTGAAAAAGCTAACAATTATAGATTACAAGTTTTAAGAACTGAATGTGTGGGTGAGCAATTACTTGATAGAATACTTATTATTTGATGTGATGCATAAAAAATAAAGGTTGGTGTAAGAACAAATAATTTATACTTCAAAGGGTATAATCCAAGGAGTTACTAAGACCTGAATAAAAAGGCATTTATATGTGATGCATAAAAAATAAAGGTTGGCGTAAGAACAAATTATTTTGCAAGAGGCTTTATTAAGTCCATTTGCAAGAGATACCAGTATTTTCTGCATCAACCTATCCTCAAGCTGGTCTGCCTTCTTTTGTAAATCATCCTTCTTTTATTGTTTTTTCTTTGGTTTGTATTGTGTTAGTTTAATAGATTCTTAAATACTAATATTATGAGGAACTAGTCACACGTGAGGCGCAAGATCACTGTTTCGCAGCAATGTGGATTGGCACGCTCCAGGTAGAGCCTGTACAAAGTACGGTACCGTCTAGATCTCCCGTGTGCAGGCTAACCAGGCAGGCTAACCTAACTCTGTCTGTCTGTTTGTCATCATGGACTTCCTAATGGATTTGGATGAAACTTGTGCACAAGGGTAGACCATGTCCTGGAATAGGATATTGTCTGCCGCTAGAAGTCAGTAGTTAGTAAACGAAATTAGTGGGTATTCTTGCTTTGCCAATATTTTTCTGTTGAGATGATCAAATGTCTTTTGACTCTTTTTGTTTTTTGTGTGTATGAAGGCACACCGATAGCATTAAGCTGTCTAGCTAGTCATAATAATCACACTTTATTGACTCTTTATTATATTTCAAGGCCATTTTAAATGTATGAAATCAATGTCAATATAATAGGTGACATTTTGTTCAGCTATATAAAACTTACTGCAAAGGTGTTTCATTATGCAATATGTGTGAAATAATGGTGACTTTGCATTTAGCAGTATTTAATAATAAGTTTGGAAGGAAGGCAGGGAATGCTGGCAATTTACTCTTTTTTTCTATTTTACATTAAAGATTACATGGTTCAAAGTTTAAGTCATGGTTGTGACAAAGACAAAGATATCCCAAATGCAGAAGATTGTAAGATGGTTGGATTCAAAATTTCAGAGATTTTTCCCGAAATCAAACTTGCTAGATTTTAATAATTTATCATTATTTTGATAACAGTAAGTATGTCTCAAGTAGTATGGTACGTTAATAATACTTAAAAATTACAGTTCGTAAATAATACTACTTAAGTGAGTTTTTAGAACTTAAGGGAAAACATACTTATCAAGTCAAAGCATGTTTTGTATGTTCAGATGAGGATAATTTGTAAAATAATTCTCAAAATCACAAAAACTTGCATTTATACTATTTATACCACTATCAGCCTGTTTGTTTTAACAATTAGTACCGAATCAAGTACAAATACTGCGTCTCTTGCACAATAGATAATTAGTTTCTGCGCTTCCCCGCTATTTAAGTCTGGAACCTTATCTCACTACTCTGTAAAAGTAAACAGTATTAGGTTACATACAAAGATGTAAGAAAGATAATACTTACCAGGATCGGAGCAGTCTGATAGTTTCGTGATAAGCCCATCGGCGTAGTAGTTATCGAGCACATAATTCGGCTCGGTAAGTTTTTCAAACAATAACTTTATCTTATTTTGTATCTTAACACATTCCATCTTAGATTTGGTTTCACTGCAGTTAACATGAAGAAAAACAATTGAATGTGAAGGCTGTTGAGCCAGAACGTAGAATACCCCTTAAAATAAGCAACTATTTAACCAAAACTTCGTATTCAAACACAACAAAACACATTTTCAAAAGGTGGTCGCATCCGTGTTCTCGAGTGATCAAATGACATTGACACTCGTGACAATCACGATGACATTGATGAAAGATGACCATTGACAACCGACTATTTTTAACCACAGCCTAGAGGAATCAACGTAAAATCAACTAATTCTAAATTCTCCCCAGCATTCAACTGGATGTCCTTAATTATTAAAGATTAGAATATCCAATATTATAAAGCACGCATCGTGCGCCAGAAATATACATTGAGTATTGTTTCCTACTGTTTCGCCAAAGAAGACTCACACTGCACCATTGGCGTATCTAGGACTCTTTTCCAGGGGGGGCCTTTCTCCCAACCTGAGATGCGACGCACAATAAAGGTAAAGTCGGCGTGCGCGATAAAAAAAAAATTATAAGCCAGTTACAGTCAGGGTTGAACTGGGCAGGAAGCCACAATCCCAGGCCCCGGGACGGTATAAGTAACTTTCTTGACTGCTGCAAGAAGACGAACTCAGTGCAGAATGCAAGAGCGAGCGAAGCGAGCTCGTAAATTTTGTAACCCATTTGAGATAGGTTTGATTTTTTACTGAACATTCATACTTTGTAGAAGTAATTTTATTGACTAATTCAGGAAAGTCAAATAACTCAGGTAAAGCAAGAGCGAGCAAAGCGAGCTTGAAAATTTTGGACTCTTAATTTTTATTGATTTTTAGGATTCCGTACCCGAAGGTAACCAACGGGACCTTATTACTAAGCCTCCGCTGTCCGTCCGTCTGTCTGTCAGCGGGTTGTATCTAATGAATGTTGCTGTTATAACAACAAATAACAATAGTAAATTAAAAATTAAAGTTCTTTTTGCTCAACTATGACGGCATGATAGTGGTATAATAATGGCGGTCGTACGCAACCCTTTGCGAGTCCGACTCGCACTCGGCTTTTTATACTTAAACAGCAGAAACGTTTTTTAAAAAATGCACGAAAGCTCAAGCACTTAGGGAGTGTAGAATACAAGAGCGAGCAAAGCGAGCTCGAATATTATTATTGCACCCTGGATAAACTATCAACTTTATATGTAAAGTTGATAGTTTTGTCTCCTTATAGATTGTTAGAGCCATGGACTTATATTATTGTCAGTCCACGGGAAACTATTTTCGCTTTGTAACGGCTTTATTTATGGACATGCACGGATATTTCGTTTTAGTTTTAGTCATTTGTTAGTCTATGGTCGTTGAGTGATGATTGTTCTAGAATTTGTTAGCGCCGCTGTCAAATTTTTATCTGCAATCTGCAAGACAACTTGCTGTCTGCTCATCTGCTGTTGAATTGAGTTGAAAAATTGTGTGAAGACTGTGTGTGTGAAACGAGTGCTATTACTTAATTCAATACGAAGTGACAATAGTTGGGTGATTTTTTATTAGTGCGTGAGATGCCTTTGGGAGGAAGAAGTTTCGTAAGTGATCATGTTATACGATATCTTATTTCCTTCCGATTTGTGTAGCGATGTCGTGCGAAGCGTTGCTATCTCATGCATGTATCTAACACTACTCTGGTCCGGTGTCCGGATTCCTAGAGACGCCCTTGACTGTAGTCAACATTCATCTGCATTATTGACATACTAACCTAATAATACGGTATATTCATGTGTAAAGTGCTGTGGCGATTGCATCGATGAGTTTCAGTTTTGCTTGCTTACAGCTGCAGCACATTTTTGGCACTCTACCAACTGTAGTATCCTTGACTGTGTAATAACTAATATATTAATTAACATAATATGGGATCAAACTGAAGGTGTCACTAGAGGTCTGATATGGTGGTCTTCCACAGGACGATTGATGCGTGCCTGCTATAACACAAGTGTTCCCGAGTGCCTTCTAACAGCCTGCTTTTGAGGTTAGTCACACATTTTGTTGTCTCTCTGCTGTAGATAAACCAATATTTGAGCAAGAATTGGTCATTCATTTGTGAAGTTTGCATTTGATTTGTTTGTAAATTTAATGTGGTGTCCCTAATCATAAATTATGCTTAATAATGCATTTGCATTTTGTGCCAAAATTGTGAAGTGTGAGTAAGTCCTTTTTACAGTACTGTGAAGCCAAATTATTGGACCATGAAACGTCAAATATTGATGTGTCTACATGTATGAATTGTTTGCGCTGTTCAATGTATGGGGGCAGATGCTACGCTGCTATGTGGTAATATTGAAAGTTAAATTGTGTAATGTAATAAAATTATATTTTATGGCTCTATTTTTGGTTTATCTGCTGTTAAAATTTTATCTTTCAAACTTGAATCTCTCTACAAAGTTGTAAGGAAAAAAATAAAAAATTTTGTTTAGGCAAAAGTATTAACTAGGTATATAAAATAGTTTCAAAGTAAAACCTACAAGAAGTATGTTCAACAATGATTCAGTAAATAAAATCTTCACAAGTTTGAAATTTTCACTTTACTCAGTTCTTCAAATAAGGACGCAACTAGAAAGTCTTCTGTAGAAATCACAAAGTATCCTTGAAAGTATGTTACACTTTACAACAGAAAAGAGAATATTATTATTTACAGCATTGTAAAAGTTATTGGCCAAATTCTTTTGGTGTCTGGCCAAATCATTAACCTCTTAAACATTCTTTCGTTTATTGAGAACGCGAATATTAGATAAGAAAGTCTTGTTATATGTAAATATTATTTTAATTTTAAGTAGTAGATTATTTAAGAAATAAATGTCATTCTAACAGTAGTAAACTGCAATATGCTGATTATGATACATTTTTTTTGTCATATTTTTTTTAACTTAGCATGTATTTTTCCACTACTGGGCAAAGGTCTCCTCCAAATCCTTCCAGGCATTCTGCTTCAATGCCTCCTTGAATCAGCTCATGTGGTAAAATAATTTCATAAAAAAATAATCTTTTATAATTCCACAAACAGATACACAAGTGCATAATAGAATGTGGCATATTTAGCACAACCAAACAAGACAGTCAAATGGAGACTGCCTCTTCTCTCTCTCTCTGTCTGGTATTTTGTTTCTTGGTTTGGGCAGTGTCATTAGAATTCCACCTGGTGTTTTTCAGTAACAACCCTGTAATGTAGCAGGATTTTTGGCTGGTGGATGGCAATAGCCAAAAGTGATTTGGGCAAAATGGGTGAATATTTGTACTCTATTGCCTAACTGTACTGGGAACACAGGTTTTAAGTTTGTTAGATAAATAGAAAAAAAATACAATAACTAACCTTAGTTTATGACTGTTTACTCAAAGACATTATTTACAGCTATCCAAGAATAGATAAAGGACAACACCATTCCTTTAGCTTAACATAGTTTCTTTAAAAGGAGTATGTAATAAAAAATAAATGATGTAACATGGGCATAGTACATGTAATGTTTACTCTAAGACTAAGGCCACACTTATCTAGTTTTGTCGAAGTTTCGTGATTGCGACAAAAAGAGATTAATACGGAGTACGAATATTCGCCTGCTTGTTAATATCATAAAACTGCAATACAAATATTGGGCCTTTCAAAGGTTTAATTAATATTGCAAGTCTATTAATTATTGGCTGGCCTAACAGAAATTACTTCTTTGTCTTAGTTTAGGTTAGGTTGGATTCCCTTGCACTTTATGGTTCTCTTTCGTCCAGTTAAAGATATCTTTAAGCCATAATCTGACCATCGTAATCCTCATCAACATAGCCAATTGCCGTCCAGTTCTGAACGTAAGCCTCCCTCAAAGAGCGCCAACCATCCCGGTATTGAGCAGTCCGCAACCATCCGCTGCCAGCCACCTTCTTCAAATCATCGATCCATCGTGCCGCAGGACGTCCCACACTACGTTTGCCGCATACGCGGTCTCCACTCTAACACATGTCTGCTCCATCGACCGTCTGTCTGTCTACAGACATGGCCGGCCCACTTCCACTTCAGCATGCTGATTCTACGCGCAATGTTGGTTACTTTAGTTCTCTGGCGAATGACTTCGTTGCGAATTCTATCCTCCAGAGAAATCCCGAGCATTGCTCTCCCCATTGCACGCTGAGCAACCTTGAATTTGTGGACCAGGCCTATGGTGAGTGCCCATGTTCCGGCTCCGTAAGTCATTACGGGTAGGACGCACTGGTTATAGACCCTGGTATTAAGGGATTGTGGGATCGACGATTATACATCATAACTTCCGTAACTTATTTTCTAAATGCTTTTTGCACAAAGGACGCTATACCTCGGCTAGCTACAACATATTCATGGGAACATACATCTGGGCACGCCTCGTCCAACGGCCCAACTTTATTTATACTCTGACTAAACTGATTGACATTTATTGCTGCCTACACAAGTATTCTCTACTAATAATAAATTTTGTTACAACAGCCATGTATGTATGTATCGTTCAACGCGCGCTCTTGATCGGTTCTTTGCTTCTGATGTATCGGTTTAATCAAATTGACCGCGTGAAAGTCTTAAATTATTCCACGGGAACGAACTACCGGGATAGAAAGTAACCTATGTCCAATTCTAGAACAATAGGACATGGGCTACCCGTCAAATCCGTTAATCTCGCGTGATTCAAATTCAAAGAACTTGTGAACTCTCAAGAAGTTGGTTCTGTCAGAAAGATGGAGCTAATTGCATTGAAGATGAAGCTTATCAAACATACAAATCTTCAAATAATAACAATAGTAGGATTGAGTTGTATCTTAGTCGAAATCCTAGACACAAAATAATAAACAGCATAAAACTACAAATCTCGACATTTCCTGACGTCAGACTCCGACACTCGGAGAATTGGGTTGGGCTAACATTTTTGTGGCGGGCACACTCGATTAACTGTTATTAGGATATTTACATACGCAACTACGTCCGCAGACGACATGAATATTGTTTTACACGCGACATAGCATGTGCGTGTCCATAGCGTTATAAATTATGATATGTCGTACATGCATCAGATAATGGTCGTTAAGGCGATAATCACGCTTTTACGGACTAATTGTGACACTTCAAAGTTTTATCAGAATACCGATAGATCCTTGTTCCTACCTTAATGTTTTAAAGCCAGTCCAGACAGATACAGAGGACGCCCACCTGGACAAGGAAAATCTACAATGACATTTTGCCGATGGGCTTAACGCCAAAAATGACGGAAAATAGCCAAGAGTGGTCCAAAAGTATCAGAATTCATTGATTGATCCAGACCCAAGTCTCTTGGTTATTGTCGGAAATTATTATTTTCTCCGCGTAGTAGTTCAGGACAGCTCGACTACCTTCACCTCTTCAAACGCTGAGAAAACTTAAAAACTAGTGGCCAAAATGCATCCCAGCCTTTACCTTATTCTAGAGTTACAGCTGAAAAGAATCAAATATCGTCGACTATTCTTAGCCGGAAACCACGCAGCACTGCGATGATAATCACCCGTCTTTAAAAAAGGGAAAACTAGAGCAACGTTTTGTAATCTAATCAATAAGTCACAGTCGACTTACATGGAAAAAACATGTTTAAACAAAACGAGATAAATTACCTAAAATACAAGGGTCTTTTGGCTACTGGGACGTAACTCAAAACTATCTTTGGACAAAAAACTGCTCATATATAAAACGATCCTGAAACCCATTTGCACATATGACATCCAGTTGTGGGGCTCTGCCGTCGCCTCTAACAAAATAGTTATACAGAGAGTTCAAAACAAATATAAAAACAAATATCAGATGCGCTATGGTTTATATGAACAAAAAAGGTCCATGAAAATCTAAACATGCCTATGCACAAAGAAGAAATAGACACTCATGGAGCGAACTATAAATTAAGACTGTCCAAGCACCTAAACTAGCCAGCACTTAATGTCCCTGAAATCATATGTCGGCTTAAAAAGCGGCGTGATATCTTCGACGATTAGAGGGTCTGAGATCCAAATAATGACGAAGAAAGGGCTGGCTCTAATGGGAGTAGCGCCCTGAACGACAAAAAGCACCCACCTCATCTGCTTATAGTCTGAATTGACTAATTGCAAGATAATAACACAAAAAAGAAAAAAAAACATATTTAGTGAGTCATTTCAAAACGATGCGTGCACGCATGTGGACAGGTCTACAACACCAGTCTCACGTAGCACATGAGAAGTGACGTCACAATATTTTGGCTGTTGCAGAATGCTTCATGATCCGCATTGACATGTTACTTCCGCTTGTATCCAAACGCCGAAAGGTTTTTACAAAGTAAAGAATTTTTGAATTTGAGTATTTGTCTATACTCTATCCGTTTAGGTAGTTAACTAAAGGTGATGTGTCTTTTTACACAAATTCATATTAAACAAATAAACTACTTTTCAAACTTATGGTTCAATTGATTTAGTATTCGTTACTGTTGTATTTGCTTTTGTTTTTACTTGCATTTTATTTTTAAACTGAGTTTTTAAGTAAAAAGTTACATCAAGATTGTTTACCTTTAGTTAACTACCTAAATGGATAGAGTATAGTACTCTAGCCTGAATACTTGTCAAAGTCGCATTTTAAAGTAACGTTGAACGCGTTCTTGACTTTAAATACTCAATTCAGAAACCAGCCTAAGGTCTAAAGGTCTTCTTCGTTCAAAAGATATTTCTAAATCTTTTGTCTTTAGTTGTCTTTCCGCGCTCTTCACGTCGATCCATATTTAGGCTCAAGTGATGCATCCTTCCTACTAATAGTATAAAGAATGTGAAAGTTTATATTTATTTGGATGTTGTCAATCCATCATGCCTTTTTACAGGTAGACAATGACTTGGATTAGAAGTTAGGACTTTCCCTTCAGTACTTTCCTGTAGGCTCTTTTTTGATATGACGAGAGTGAAGCCGCTGGAAAAAGCTAGTATGTACCTAGTAATGTATATATCTAGGGTAATGTTCAGTTAATGAGGCAAAATGAATGGCCAGCCATCTTATTTATAGAATCATTTATCATCATTTACTTACGTAACCGTCAATCATGTCCAAAACGCTTGGTCCGTAGGTGTCGAGCTACTTTCAATAGCTGTTCTCTTTCCGTGTTTACGGAGACGCGAATAAATTACACAAAAAATATATCTCTCCTTATTTAACAGTTCTTAAGTAATATCCCGCAGAGTTACTTTATTTGCAATATTATTTATTGTCAGCAACAAGAAAAGTCGCAATATTGGAACTTCTAAAGAACGTTACCTTAGTTAAAAACCTCATAATATTTGATATTTTCAATGTAGCAGCATTCGGAATGGCTTAAATTGTGAATAAGTATTTGATGTTGGGTATTAGTGAAATTCTAAATTTGCCTGAAAACATATCCAACTTTGGCATTAAAGTAAAGTAATATAATAAGTAAGTAATGTTCACGTTGTTAACTCATGATGCTCAATTCTGGAATCTACCCAAGGTCCATAGTTCATGATCAATTTTCTCAGCAAATCATGAGTAGGTTGGTAGATATAAACTTGTTTGTGGTAATTGTCACGAATCTTATTATCCTCAGTGATTTATTATGCCGCATAAGTCATCTTATATATCGTCGCCTGCAAAATGCATTATGTACCAATTCCTAGGCATCTCTTGCACTTAAGATGCGCATAATAATCTCGTCGACTCAATAAACGCCGCAATAAACCATTTAATATCGGCCAGAGAATTGTTATGGAGCAATTCGTATAATTAGCTTAGCTTTGTAACTTGAATCAAATTGATTGGGTTCATTCAGTACTATTATCAATGGGTAGAATGAATGAAATATTACTGATATCTTTGCTGATATTCTGTCGTCCTTAATCTGTGTATGTTTTTCGCTCTCATGGATCAGGATATCCATTTGTGTGATCAATCCATTATTCAGTAATGAATCTTACTGCTGCGTTGGTCTAATGATCGTAGGAGCTATTGCTGATCATGAACCATATTGATTTCCTCAGTAGCAGCCTGGAGTCTGAATTTGTTCCCTGTTGATGGCATTTCGCTAGATCATTTATGATGGGACTTAAACATAAGCGATGAAATGTAGATGTAAGTAGAGGCACTGTAATTTCATCATCATCATCAGCCGAAAGACGTCCACCGCTGGACATAGGCCTCCCCCAGAGGGAAGGGGGTTTGCCATAATCGCCACGCTTGGCAGGCGATCGCAATGTAGCTGTTGCAATGCATAGAGAATGCTGCTGCCCATTCTGGGATGGTGCTATATTCTTTTACATCCGACACCATACAGAACTGTAGGTTCACCTGTGCCTAACCCTTTAGGGAATACACACGTGATGTTATGTTGAATCCTTACTCTCATCAACAATTCCAATCAAGATGGTTATCATTAATTATACCACACTATCTTGAAGGTCATGTTCGAACAATTACAATTTCAGAATGCTACTAGAATTTAGTTTGCTTTTACTAAGCGGTATCATGTTCGAGCTAGAGCACCGGGTATATCTAAATATTTACCTAGGCAAATTACGGGTATTGTACGGCGGATGTTGGTCACAAATGACTGTTGTTGGTCGTCCTTTTAATGATTTAGCCAAGTATTTTAATCAACATGTCGTATATTTTGAATAGAGCCATTATGCAGTTAGAGTACTAACGCATAGGCACATAGAGTCATTTTGTTGAATGTTTCCGGCTATTCGATTTCTATTCTCTTAGCAAAACTTAGTCGGCATTGTTTGAAGATTTAAGCACACAGTGGCTAGTAAGTATGGACAACGCATCAATCATAAAATCATAAACTTAAACATATTCTCATTACGTCCATTCGTTTGCGCGACAAAAACTGATTCCGACCCGTTCTGCGCTCGTACTTATCTCACCTTGAATGCCGTGTTTTTCTTAGCAACCGCGAGGTGCTACTGTCATACAAATTCCTCGCATTTTGTTTGTTTAGCTCGCATACTTAACGTTTAGCAACAACACAATGTGGGGTTTTAAAGAAATATGTGATATGCAATTATTTATGTTTTCACAATTTTCTTGCAGTATTTCATTGGTATTGTTTGAGTCAAGCGGTGGTGCAAGCTCTTTGATGCTTTTTGGGTCATAGGTCTTTAACCTGTGGAGTACTTCAAATTCGCTACATCATTTGCTACGGAACATGCTGCGGAAATTGCTCCAAACGTAGAGGAAACAACATAAAAGCTAGATACAAGTGGATGGCTAATTTCCTTTCTGGGTCAAACAGACTCTTTGAACGTTTATTGTTCCTTACAACAATGTTGATAAACAATCTGCAAACTGATATAGGGCAATGCAGTTTGCTAGTTCCTGTTCGTGTTATTTTCAAACTTGGGAGTGTCCAATCTATTCGTTGTGCTGCTTGTATTCAAAAGAAAATAGAAGTTTCTTCAAATGCAATATATTTACGTTATTTACACAAGTAATTAGAAACTATGTGCCAGTTTGCTACGTTTAAACTTGCGTTAAACACTCCTACACGCCTGTAAGTAGACGAATTACACGAAGGTCGGAATCGGAACTGTCATTCGTTCAGTATGTTTTTTATTTGATACTGTTTGTTACTTCCTCATACGATACAACTTTGACACTCAACCGATACTCCTCATTACTATATGAGTAATCTTAGTCGCCGCCTCCCCAGAAGTAATGAATGGTTTCACCAGTGCCCATGATTTTTTTGGCTCCAACAAGTACAGTGGGCGTTTTTGTAGGCGTATCATTGCTTCAGCCATACATCAATGTGCCAATATTTTATTACTTGCTTTGTTTGAACAACGCTGAAATCTCTGCCGCTGTATTTGGCCTACTTGACATGTTGGGCCTCGCCGTAAATTTGTTGAGACGCTAATACGTCGTAAACCCGACCTATTTTACCAGTTCATGAATTTTATTGATTTCCTAATATTGTGTCTGCTGCCCAATGTGTGTATTATGTGTCTTTAGACTTGAAATAACAAAGACGTAATATTTACTTTTAGAAAAGAGCATCTACAAGAATTCAAGGGTAAACGTTGCTCATCACTGCTGTGTCCCCTTCTAATTCTTTTATTTAGCTTTTGGCTGCTTTTCCACCAGAGATGTGCTATGCAACGTTGCTATGGATGCGTTTGATATCCACCTATCATATTCATTGGTCCACAGCATAGCACTGGTGGAAACTGATTCAACTAAGCTACGTTTTCTATATGGAAGGATGCGTGCTATGCAGGGGGAAAGTACCTTAAATACTCTAGATAGAAAAAACATACTGACAAAAACTTCATTTTTATTTAAAAAACAAAATGAACTGCTTTCAAAGATTTTTAGTTTATCGCCTGTCTGAACCGCTTAATGTGAAAAAAGACCTTTAATTTTACTGTACCGATCAAATGACTCAATCATACACATCTATTTCTTCTTAATGACATAGTATCCAAAATAAAAGGAAGACCATTAAATTCACTCTTAGACGGTCGTGAATTAGGTTCCACTGACATGGATTAAGTGCCAATCATTAGCTTATCTCTGACGTCTTCATTCAATTTTTCTAGCTATCGAGCCGCCATGGAATTTTCTGATAATGCCTAATGATCGACGCCACCCAAATTGAGGATATTACAGTAATAATAACTTACTTCATTTACGTAATTTGTCGTTCCGTAACTTTGATAGTCTCAACGAAAAGTGTAAGTACTAGAACATAGTTAACAATGTATGTTAGCAAATAATCTTTTATGTCCCTGGTGTTTCAAATGTTTAGCGTTGTTTTGTACTTCTTGGAGTATTGTCGTAAACTTACAAAACACCAGCTTGTTTGAAGTCAACGATCGTGATTCCAAGTTAGACCACGAAACCCATTACTTCTACACGTCCATAGGAATCGTAACCTACACTCGACCTGCTTTCGGTTGAATGGACTACAAAACCGGCTAGCAGGTAGTTTGGAAACAATTTGCAGGCATTTAACAAGAGTGCTCTCAATTTGCTAAGTGTGGCCAGGAAACGTTTTCTGTTTTGTAGCCTATTGTACCGGTTGTAAAACAGTTGACCTATAATGTGTTACTGCATTTGCATCAGCACCGAGTACTCATTATGTCAGTGGCACATACTACGGTCTACGAGTTAGTCGTAAGTCGTAGCGCAAACGCGAAGTGTTTTGCCTTTCCACTGGCACTTATAAAGTGCATTTGCGCGGTCTGCATGCAAACTGCTCATAAGACGTAAATTGCGTTTGCTATCTGAATACTGATCGCTTTCCGCAGTTGTTGCCCGACTTTTACTGCTTTTACGACGAAAAAAATTAATAGCAGATGTTCCATTGCACGAATAATGTTAGTCTCTCAGCCTTTAGCGTGTTTGGGGAAGACTTATTTCAAAAAGGGGGTTATTCCAAATTTATTCATCTTTATACAGAATTTTGTTGTTTATTTTACAGCAGTTTTGGATTTATGCAGGGTTGATGTTAAAATAAAATGTTTATATTGCTAAAACAAACGTTTCCAGACACTGTATGTGGTACAATTGTAATCAATTAAATGAATAAGCGCTTGTGATTCACACATGTTACTTCGACATATGGATTGTTTTAATTTCAGTATAATTGATGTGCTGAGTAGCGTTAAATGTTTTAATTATGAGTTGTCAGATTTGAGCGCATGTTATGATTTCGAAATTGGCTGCTCTTCTGATTTATGATATGATTCCCCGTTTTGATTGTGGTTTTCATGGGATGTTGAGCATTGCCTTTTTGGTCAAAGGGCAAGAATACTCAACGTTTTCTGATTAAGTGGGTGCTTTATCAATTTCCCATAAATTGAAAATGTTACTATTGATTTATTGTTTGGATAAGTAAGACTGAAGCTACGCCAATTTGTCTTCAGCAGTCATCAATCTCATGAAGTCTCACGTAAAATATCGCGTACCAGTGTTTATGCGTACTGGAAGTCGTCCCACAACTGCGTAAAATTGGACTTGGCACACTTTGATGTTAGTCATAGTTACCTGTAATGTATAGTGACTTCATTCAGATCGTGTAAAGTAACGAATCAGTCATCAATCTCGCTTTACCTTTTTATTTGTTTTGAATTTAAATCATGCTAAGACTGCAACTGATAAGGCTTATCTGTTTAACATCCGAAAATTACTGGACTTAAATATTCAGGAGGATTACCTCCTGAATTTTTCTCACCATTGATATCAGGTCTGTCTACATTTAAGTTACTTCTTTTGGTCCTAAGATACGTCCATTTGCACCTAAATAGACAGTAAATCCCTTGTACGACTAACGTTCCAACAATCAAATTGAACCATTTATTATTGTATGTTTCTGCAGTTGTTTGGCGCCGCTTTTGCATACTTTATCTGGCGCCGAGCAGGATTAGTAATTATTCAGTTATTTACTAAATTTATAGCTACGAGCGGTTGTTCAACTACATTATCTGTCCCATTACGCGATTTAATTGTTCGAAATACCAACAATGATTTGAAGAAAACGAACACAAAAGCTTCGATAAAAGTTACGAGTGTCTTGAATTAAAAATTAATTTTAAATCTCGAATAACATCGAGTCACTTGGCTCTTGCGGTCACAAAATTTTCATGAAAGTTTCACTTTCTGGAGTATTTTAGCTGTCATGTCCTCACTACTCGTCCTAGAGACCTTGGCAACAGGACGGTTGTCGGTCAATGCTAAGACGAAGATACAAATGACTCTAATGCAGTGGTCTTAAAATACAATAGTATGTTACCTTTTTTCCTTGTTGATATCAATTGTAATTCTTGACGCATTGTGATGCTAGCACACGTAATTTCGAACAGGTGATACATAAATGTTTATTATTCAGTGTGGGGAACAGATACAGGACGCAGTGTTAATTTGTGATTTGTTTGTTGTTGTTTCTGCACCGTTAAATATTGGGTAACCATGTAATCACTCGACTAACCAAGTTTGTAAGTAAGACCTTTGGCGACCTTGTTTACCTATTGAATATAGACCACCTCCCTTATGTGCATGCTTTCCTTGTTTGTGGGAGTCATAACCAATTCATCCCAGTGATCTTCTGAATGTCATGTATCCATCTGGCTCTTAGTCTGCCGACAGCCGACAGTCCTACCGTCTACCTCGAGCTTATTAGTTTTCATAAATTCATCATCAATATCAATTAATATCTATAAAATTCTTCCGTTACTGATTGAGTGACTGACAGACAACGCACAGCCGAAACTACTGGTCGTAGAAAGCTGA
Organism: Mamestra brassicae; assembly: GCA_905163435.1. NCBI lineage: Eukaryota > Metazoa > Arthropoda > Insecta > Lepidoptera > Noctuidae > Mamestra > Mamestra brassicae. Next base: position 16,447,335 of record LR990997.1, on the reverse strand, counting down.
AATTTGGCATGTAGCTTCCTTACACTCCGTAGGGAAAAACGGTATATGCGCGTACGAAGTCGGGGAAAAAAGCTAGTATGTTAATAAAATTCTTCCGATACTGAGTAACAGACAACGCACAGCTGAAACTACTGGTCATAGAAAGCTGAAATTTGGCATGTAGATTCCTTGGGGAGCACTAAGACATGATTTTCCGTAACTCCTACCGGAAGAAACGGAATATGCGCGTACGAAGTCGCGGGCATAAGCTAGTCAGTTGACAATTTAATAAAACTTTATTCTCTGCAAACAAACAAAACAAAATAAACTTATTCATTCAAGCAATTATATCAAGAATTCTAGGAAATTTGCACATTTTATTACAATTTAAATGGTATTGTACATCTGTGCAGTATTTAGAACAATGCTAAGAGCCGTCGAAGCATGAAGCGTGTCGTCTCACGGCTATGTTATGTCATTCAAAAACAACTATATGATACTCAAACAAATATACAGTGTAACATATCTGCTTCGTACAGTTTTTATATAGACTGATATTAACACTATTGACAGTCACTTGACGAGCCAGCAATGGGCAGTTCGGGGCATTGATTGGCACGACAGTATTGTTCTTCCTGTATTAGGTGGATTTATTTTTTATGGGAAATCATCAAATGTTTTCTCGCGCTCCGAGCGGAGCGGTAGACTTTTACTGACTAAAACCCACCCGTGTTCAAATGCCCTTTGCGTTCCAGGGCCGCGGTAACTTTTCGATGATTTCGCAACAAGCTAGCCTACATTGCTTGCTATGCTATCCCAATCTCAAATTGATCACACAATGCTGGAAATGAATGTTTCATCATCATCAACGCACCTGTTATTGTTACTCATTTGTTTTTCCATTTACCTTTGTGGTTAGTCAGTCCCATCGATACACTTCATTGCAATCAACAAAATATGTTTTTTATTATATACATAATTGCGTAGTAAGGTGTTGACGAATGGTAGGAATGAGGTAAAAAATAAGTGAATGGTTTCCTTTCCCTAATGCATTTAAAACCTCAACAAGAACTGGTGAATAATAAATCAATGTTTAATCAAATACTGAGCAGGACAAAGTGAGTTAAGATTCATTAGATATCCGGCTACACAGTGATTACATAAGCCATGCTAATATAAAACGTAATAACACGTTTCACATACGGTATGAACACAACAAACTGCGCAAATGTGTGGTGAATACTGATCATACTTCTGAAGAAGTTTTCGGGGATAGCGAGATAAATGTCTTTGATTTCAAGTAAAAGTAGAGATGTCTAATTTTTTTATTGAACGTTTTGTAATCGAGTCATGGTAAATACGCTATTTCAACGACGTTAAAAAATCAGACTATTAGCTTTAAATCATGCTTTTTCCAAGAATTCTAGCCTCTAGGTACTGTTGCCAATTTATAGAAACTGCGGTATTATAAATTGAAATAAAATATCAAACAGACCTGAACTCGCACACAGTGCACCAAAATACAAGGAAAATTATATTCATTACGCAGCCTTAGTAAACTTATATATTGTCAAGTACAATAATGAATGGATCCGGAGCATGAACTCTGGAAGCTTTTATCTCAGCTGAGTTATAATCTTCTGTCTTAATTGAATAATTAATCAGAACAAAGTTATTTTAGGGTTTCTCACAGTCAAGTTATCGGTCATTTCCCTGACTGAGCCTTCTCTATCTAGTTTGAGTCATAAAGCGATAGCATAGTGTTTCATAAATAAATAGAAATTCATAGTCCTACCAGGGGAACGGCGAAGTAAGTATCATTTGTAATCCTGAGGCTCTAGACAAAATGTCATTCTATGGCGATTGTCGAAATGTCAAAATATAACGGATTGATGACATGACATTTCGACACCGTTGTCAATCCCATAATTTTTGATGTTTTGATAATCAATCGCCTTCGCGACGCTACCGCTGATAGAATATCACTTGTCTAAAGTCTCTGAAAACTTTTCCCTGCGTCTGTGATTAATGGATAGAGCCAAACAACAAATAATGGGGCCGTCTAATTCGGAAGTTCAAGGACAATAAATGACAATTACAACAGTCGTAAACTTGATCGGCGGTGACTGATTGATTCGGCACGGTCCGCTGATATTATCAACCGATTTCATGCTGCTCGTTGATGAGGATTTAATTGAATGATTAGAAGCTTAGTTAGGACATTCTTACGTTCTTCTGTTGCCTCCGCATCAAACCGTCCTATTCTCAAAACGTCCTATTAGCAAAACGGTCAGTTTAGGCGAAAAGTACAGTCATACCACATATACGATTAAAATTTTTTCAAGAAAATACCGACAGATTTTTTTTCCCAGTTAATTCATTAGATCGGTACGTTATTCAATACTATCTTCTTCCCTTGACTTCGTCTGCGTAGAATTCTTAAAAAATGGTTTCAACGTGAAATGAAAAAGTTTATTATGTCGCCAGTGGCCCCATCCGGAAATTCTTCTCTATGATTCTGATCTCGTGGTGGTTTGTGAGTGTTTACCACTCATGATGGTTCCAGCCCCGGAAAAACTTATTCATAATTCTGATCTCCTGGTACTTAGGTGAATCTTTACCGCTCATGTTAACAGCTCCGGTAATAATACTTCTTTATTATTCCTGGTCTCCTGGTAGTTTGTGAGTCTTTGCTGGTCTAGATTTCAGCCTGTCTCCCAACTTCTGCTTCAGTCTCTGTACGCCTCTGTACTTGGAACATGAGATTGTAAAAGGATGTTGACACCGGCGTAGGTGGGAGATGGAACACCGGGGTGGTTTTAGTCAGTAAGAGTCTGACAGACCCCTCCTCCCGGCCCAAGGCGGAGGACATCCATGAGGACTTCCCGCCGTTAATAAAAAAAGGCTGTGTCCACACCAGAAGTATAATTAATCTCCGTTTCGTTAATATTATTTCAGCATAATTGTATTTTGACATAGGATATTCTTCCGCTAATAGGACGATTTGCGAATAGGTCGTTTTGATACGGAGGCCTTCTGTTTTTTATCTTGACCATTTAATGTTGTCTTTTCTGGTTTAAGTAATGGGATACTTTCACTAGTACAGTATAGAATAAATGTTGCTGTGCAGCATCCCTTCAGTCATGTCAGATTAATGTTGAATTTTAATAGTTTTATAGTTAACAGCAACATTGTACGTTATATTTAAACATTAGGTATAGACACTTGCCTAACTATTCCTAATTTTAAATTAATATTTTCAGGCAGTTCGACGCACGACGTTTTCAGACCGCTAGATCATTTCCGTTTCATACAACATACCTAAATAATTTAGCGTAGCCACGACCGCATTTTCAGATGTTTTTAATGAAACGTCTACATTGTATACAACATGAGATCGACGCAAGCGCACGTAACACTCGCGAGAGATTTGACAGATCTAGAGTACATAAAAAACATTGTTCTTATTCGTGTACAGTGTAGACTGTAAACGTTACAAGTATTTAGGTCGTCAAAATTTTCACAATGTCGATAATCTTACTAAAATATATTATAAACGCGAGAGTTTGTAAGGATGGATGGATGTTTGTTACTCTTTCACGTAAAAACTACTGAATGGATTTTGATGAAATTTGGCACAGTGGTAGAGATGTCTCGAATAACACATAGGATATTTTTTATACCGGGAAAATGGGATTATGCTTGGGATATTTTTCGACAATAACGCGGGCGGCAACTAGTACCCACTAAAATGATGACCTGTTGATAAAAAGTGTGACAAGATGAATGAGAAAACCTGGGAGTTATCTATTTATGTAAAAACCCTTGTTGAGCGAACACGGTAAAGATGATTTTCAGAAGGTGACCTGAGTTTTCTCAATGTAGTTTCACAAATATCGCGTGATATCATTAGCACGAATTAGCAAATATAATAAAAATATTCCGTGACCAAGTACCTAAATAACAACGCGCAAGGTCGTTCAGGTAAATTATGTGAAGACCTAAAATATCCTATGATTTGTCGTACGACTAAAATTGCGTAGCTTAAAATAAATCACCACGCCTGTTTGGTGTTGACATAAGTGTCGTTACCTTTATTCCTTAAAGCGTAAAGGTAGCGAGCTACAAAACTGCCGAAAATTACGCTATGGAAATTCCACGTGCTTAAGGTTTCTATGAAAATACGCGAAGTTATTTCTTAAAGTAATCTACTACGCCAAATTACTACAAAATTTTAGTGGTAGACAAGGCAGTTCATTCAGAAAAGAGATTGAGCAATTACAGTAAAATCGTAAAATTGAAGAATTGAAGAATATATCTTTTGTTAAATGCCTACGCGCAGGTTTCTTATGAAGATGACAGGAAACGTAATCTAGACGATGAAACGAAACTCCGCAACGATGAAATAAGCGACCGGAATAAAAAGACAGTACCGTATCGGATCTATTTATCATCATTAACACCAGTTCTCGCTACTTGATATTCGCTAGGGTTGAAACACACTACGGACCATATTTATTATTCCATTGTAGCGGCATCAATGCCACCACATGAAAAACTAAGAACCGAAATTTGTACGGTAACAAATGAACCGCAGCGCCATCTACGACGAACTAACAACGGAATCCTGCATCGCGCAAGCAAAGTTCTCCGTGCAATTTGAAGTTTCTCGTAGATTTAAATTAGTTCGTCGTAGTTGGCGCTGCGGTTCTTTTTGTTGCCGTACAAATTTTGCTTCTTAGTTTTGCATGTGGTGGCATTAATGCCGCTACACCATATCGTACCCCCGGTGCGAAACTGTCACTTATGCAAAAATTAAATTTTTCAGCAGAAGCATTTAAAACTTTGACATCTCAAAAAATAATGATAAGTATTTCAAGATTTAGACAACATGAATAGCTTTTAGTATAACGTCAAACTATGTGTACTACGAAAGTAACGTTATCGCACCAAGTAAAGGGGTGCTTTAGGACAGTTATTACATATTTAACTCATTATTGCAATTTTCGCATAAATGACAGTGTCGCACCAGGGGTGCGATATTTGAAACGGACAGTTTTATGCTGCCTGTACGAAAATCCATGAATGATGAAGAAATTCACGAAATGGAAACTGCATTGCGTTATTCCAAAGTAAACTCAGACGTCTAGTACTCCGATCGTTAGACTACCTACCATCTGTCTGCGGGTTCAACGTCTTCTAATGTCTATTGGTGCAAACTGACACTTCTAAAAAGATTAAAGTCGCCGTTCGCAGAACATAAAAACTGGCCAAGTGCGAGTCGGACTCTCACACAAAGGGATCCCCTTGGTTTTTAATTGATTTTTTTTTATTTGTTGTCATAGTGGCAATATATAATCTACCTATTACGGTTCTTGAGATACAGCCTGCTGACAAACAGAAGGACGGACGGACAGTGGAGGCTTACTAATAGGGTTTAATAGCGTTGGTTACCCTTCGGGTACGGAACCCTAAAAGTATCCCCAATTGCATGGGCGTGCAGTGGGCTACAGTAAGGGTAGGCCTGCGGGGCCTAAAAAAAATAATGGCAAAAAAAAAAAGTGAACGTAATTTATTTTTTTGGGCATTATGTATGGGCTGGCCTACCCTTACTGTAGCCTACTGCACGCGCATGCCCAATTGTCGGTAGACAGAGTAAATCAAAACTTTGATTTCTTAGACCTTGGCTACCCCACTACCTAAGACAGGGACGATTACAAAAATATATAATAAGAATTGTTCAGAACAGGAACGGTGACAGAGTTTATGGAACGAAGTTTTCGCTTGTAATACGCGAAATAAGGCGAGATAGACAATTTCGTGTCACATATTGCAGTTAAGTAAATTCTTATAAACAAAAATAAGAATAACATGTAATGTCAAACCATGACAGATCAAACCAATTATTTCTGACTTCGCACACTGTTAACCCTAACCGCAAATCGCTTGCAACACTGCAGTGTTCTATCGAGAAATAACATGCAATTTGTGCGCGTGGGTGATAATGAATCAGTACAGTAGTGGGTTGCTCAAGGACTTCCCTTTTACTGCACCTATGGAGGAAGAGAATGAGAACGGAGCACGTGCTGCCTTGATCAAATCAACCTTTGAGACGTCGCTTGCATTATTCTACGATAAGTCCTGTAACAAAGTAATTTTCAATCGACATGCAGTCGAAGGCTTACTGTGACTACAGTCAGTTATTTACCGTGCATTTTATATAAACGGAATAGCAGATGTCTTAGACATAGTCCACCAGCCAACCAAGAGTGATAAAGACAACATGTCATGAGAGGTTCAGTTTTTTGCATGAAAAGCAGAATTAATTGAACATGGGATATACAAATAGAAAGTTAGCCGATTGATAGGATGTTGCGTTGCTCTCCCGTATACCCGATATTCACACACAAGCCAATCATCGTTCAGTTATTTGGAATCCCATCCTACTGTGACCCAGTTGTTTGATTCGTTAACGTTAAAACGATACATTGCGGTCTGCTTCCAGAATACTGGATGTAAAATATTTCAAGTTAATGTTCAACTATAGTTTTTCGTTATTGCAATAATAACGCCAACACTCGACGATTTTTTTATGAAAATAAAAATAAGTTCTATGTTTTGTCTAGGTTTCTAATGAATGACAAATAGATTATTTGCGACAATTTTCGTGTGCTATCCAAGTATCTGCGTATACGCTCTTGATCTTCATCTCGTCAAACGTTACCAGTGACGCAAGGAATATAATTTGTGTAGTGTTATTCCAAAAGTTCTATTTCGGTGATTCGCGGCACCCACCCACAGCACATGCAAAACGACGCGCAGACGTGAACCAGTGAGTGGTGTTGAGACGGATATATAAAATTCAGTGTCGATCCCAACATCTAAATGTTAATACGGCAGTTAAAAAATATAATAACGTGAGATAATTCTGTGACAGTACAATATGAAGCGAAACGTGAGTACACCACAAACATTGGTATTGGTGCGAGCGTGCGGTGGCACATATAACATTATAAATAGCTTCAAATATTGTATTTGTTGGTAACACCGTTCACACGATGCTGCCAACGATACAATGTTTTGTTTATACGCTTTAATTAAGTGATTTAGGCTTTAAATCGTCGTCGATAATGCACTACACAGAGACGTATACGAAAGATGACCATGTGACATTCAGACGATCCGCGCACTATTTTCTGGTGGACGCTTTTCACTTTGTCCCTAACGTCTTCTCCAGGGGTCGAATTGTTTTCATATTGCACAACATTATTATAAGAATCGTTAGGTATTTGGAGCGAGTTGCCCTCCTACGTCTCCGTGCGTCCCACTTTGCTTGTTTATAGTATTTTGATTAACCCTGAAGTATTTCTAGTTAGACGTTTACCGCAAACACATTCACTTATTCGCGAATGGTTTTAAACTTGTGAGTTCTATCTCCCTTCTCGGTGAGTACCGTCTTAATATTAAAATGGGTAGTCATTGCAGCTCTTGCTAGTCGATCTAATAAAAAACGCTTAGCTAAACCACGTCTACGCAATGTGAACTATAGGTGTTCGCTTCCTGAAGGAATCCTGACATTAAAGCTGTTAAAAATAGATACTATGCTGCATACCTGTTGGCGGTCATAAAAAGGTACAAAGCAAGACGCAGTATAAGCTGGGAACATGACGTATAAACATTTTCTTTAACACTTCCTTTTCTTTGTTCAAAAACCTTGATTAAAATTCGGTTTTTAATCGTTAATTGCGACTGATTAGTACTCTTTTTTTAGCGCAGGAAATTAACCGGTTCTTTGACGAATAAAGTTGAATGAAAAAAAAACTTAGTATTCCGCCTGCGTCTTCGACACCATGTGTGATACTCGGTCAACGACCATGCATTGATTGCCAAATAGCAGCCAGCTGATAGTAGTCCATTTACAAATAGGAACTAATGTTTCAGTTTACGATTTTTTGGACAATTGCTAGGAATTGCGGCCGAAGCATTTACCCAATTTAATATAGGTTTCCATTCCATTTAGTTCACAAACAAAATAGCTGCAACAGTACTTCTACTAGTACTTTACATGGCATGTGTTATTTATTTTAGATATTTTGTTGCGTTACCAAAACCATCGTCATTATCATTACGCTGATGTTTGAAATATTGTGTGTATCTTGGACAACGAACAGAACGCCTCTGCAGTCTGGACGGCGCTGAAGACATATTTTATCGTGTCGTAAAATAAAACAGATATTATGTCGCAAGAGTCTCGCCCGAAAAACGTATGTTTTTTTCATACACGCGTTCCGGCTACTCGCGTCAATTAGTATGTAAACAAATGTTTTAAATATAAGCGCATTTTTACGTTTAGGCTCTTTGTACATAGCTTTTTACTTTAACTAATTATTATTTTTAAATACTTGTACAATGTAAATTATTTTGTACTTTCTTTACTGGCTATTTAGTTTTTATCTGTTCCTTCTATTGCTATAGATTTTACTACCTGAGCTTGTTGTTATCAAACAAACAAAAGTTCAGACTAGATTCCAGACTATTCCAGATTCTTAAGAACGTACGCACACTGTCAGTTTCATTAAACAAATGCCACGTTAGCAAAATAGTAAGGGAGCGTTCAAGTATTACGTAACGCAATTTTTGAAGATTCTTGACCCTCCCGAAACGTTACGTATCAATCATCCAAGTGACAATTTTTACCTTAAAGTCACAATTATGTCTGTAGTAGACATAATTGTGACTTTAAGGTAAAAATCTCATGTTACCAAATTTTTTAATTAATAATTGTCATTTCAAGAAAAATATTGACGTTTATTTTTGTTTGGCAAAATGACTACTGTTTAGTGACTATAACTCGAAAATATGTTTAGTGAGCTAGCGTTAAATAAAAAAAACAATGTTACGTAAAGCGTTGTTTGAACACCCCTCCCGCCCCTGTAACGCATCGTAACGTTTTACAAGACCCCCTCCCCCCAAATTGCGTTACGTAATACTTGAACGCCCCCTTTACTACTTGAGTTTATTGTTATCAAACAAACAAAAGTTCAGACTAGATTCCAGACTATTCCAGATTCTTAAGAACGTAGTTACACTGTCAGTTTCATTAAAAAAATACCACGTCGCCACCTTTTAGGGTGTTAGATAATATAATAATGAAATCAGTAGTAATCAGCTGATAAGTAATTACTTGTGTAACAATTTGCCTGTTATTATTTTTAATCAAACTAGAACATCGAAGGCTCTTTCGAGAAAACGAAAACTTCGAATATTCGATTCTACCCTTTAATAGCGTAGCCGCGAGACACGCAAAATTCTGTTTTTATTGTAATTATTTATGTGTGTGCGTGTTTGATGGACTGTTGTCAAAAATAATATTTTTCTTTCTTTCTGTTCCTCTTAAACTAAAAATTAGTGTTTGAGTAGGGGCTTAAAATTGCCTATTTTTTCATTTGCTTCTGAAGACACTACCATTTTCAGAAAATAAAATGCTGCACTTAGAGCATCTTTGTAAGACCATATAAATGATTATTATCAATGAGTAATAACAAACAACCTTGATTTAGTTGTCGGATTGGCATTGTGTCTAATAATGTTTGTATAATCTAATATGATTTTAATAGCAATGATTAATAATACTGCATTACTAGCCTTGCGATAATTTTGGCAGGACGCTATTTATAACAATATGTCACCTGTTTATTTTAAAAATAGAAATTCCTAGTATTGTTTTTTATTGTATGTTTCTGGAAACTTTGACCAGGCCCATAGTCATGTCCGTTTTCAACGAATTCCGGTTAGGACAATTCAAATGATCGTAGAGTGCCTTTTTTGTCTTTTTACAATCCGTGCAGGTAGGTGGCTTATAATATCTTTCGTTTATTCTAAGAGAAAGTTCTGGAATAGTCCGCACTTCGAGTAGCTTCTAGTATGGGATGCTATTGTTTCACAAATTGAACATGGTTTATTTAGCTAGGAAAACGTTTAAGAGTTCTGTACAATTATATTATTTTTACGCTATAAGGTATTGACTACAATAATTAGTTTTTGAAAACGATGACGGTGATCTGCAGAGTCCAACTAGGTGGACAATCCGTTGAATTTATTTTTAGAGAAACTTCTGGAAATGTCCGCGGTTCGAGTAGGGTCTACTAGGTACTATTATGGGCCCAATACCTTATTCTTCAAATTGTGCATGATTCACTACTATTTTTTTTATACAGAAAGTACATTTTCATTAACTAAAAGTAAGCACGAAACAAAGAAATTTTATTATCTTTGATTTGTAAGCGGTAAAGAAAACCTATAAAATATTATACAGCCAATAAATACCATGAGTAATGGCGCAAATAAAACATCATATTCCAAAGTTCAATAACATCTTCATTGTAAAGTACTGAAAGGTTCATGATTTTAGCCGGGCAAGATTTTAAACTAGAATTACAAATTTCAAATAAAAAAGCAGGTTGAAAATCAATAGTCAATTTCAAAGAAAAACCATTAGAACCACGGAAAAAGAACTCGTAACAAGAGCATCTTCATTAGAATAATGTTTGTTTTCGTACAAAGTAACAAAGCTCCTTAACCATTTTAAATTAGTCATTTTAATTTCACGTCCGACCAACAAGGACATTTTGCCCCCAACGACCATTTTTATTAAAGGAACAATTGAAAAGTAAATTGATGTAGAGAGGTTGTATGAATGCAACACCCCAACATTAATCAGTTGGTTTACAAGGTACGCTGAAGGAAAAATGAAATAAATTCATACAAGCTGTTATTGCCATTGTGATGTCCATTATAGTACAAATTCATTGTCCACAATGATTCACACGTGACGACCTGAAAATTAATTATGTTTGTTTTATTTTTTATTATTCATTCCATTAATATTCCTTCATAACGTATACGACAATTGCTCACTACTTTTTTGGAAAGCGTAGGTGCTCAAACTTAGTCGTAAATTCGTTACTTCTAGCGCGGTCCTTCTCTAGAATTTTCGATAAAGTTCCTAAGGGGTTGCAGCTGTTTTGCACCGGTCTCTGTACACCCCACTATGTGTTCAACCACCCCGGGAAGCTTCCAGACACATCCGACGCAGGCGCTATGGAGAGTAAGTAGTACGGGAAACTCGACCATCTTGCTTATGTAACGTCCATTGCCGCTTTCATACAATGAGCTCGACATAAAAAACGTTTTGGTAAAAGCGAGACCGCTATGTATATCGTTCAAAAGCAACGCTCTACCTAGTGTTTTTGTTGTCTGCGATACGGCTACGCTGCTGGGTCGTTCTCGAACCGTCGGGACGGTCCGCGAACTCGTGGCGCCGCGCTCCTACTCTCTGTATAAATACGATTGTACGGCGTCGATCGCCGCAGTATAAATCGAGACAAAGTGACGAACGTTTCTCCAAGTACGGCGATACTTTCGCGTTATTTATTGTGAAGTGCTTTTATAAGTGAAACATTCCAGTGTTTTGTAATAAGGAAATGGAATCCCCTGTTGTATTGGATAAACCACCGGAGTACCATGGCAGCGAAGTAAGTTTTTTGAAACTTATCAGCTAACAGTAGTTAAAATATTCGGAAGTTCATGTTTACAAATTCATGAATTAAGCGTGATCGTTTGCTGTTATAGCGATGATGTTATCTTTCGTTGCACCCACTCCAGCATGCAAGGACCTTTAAAGATCGCAATAATTGACATTAAATATGGCTACAGTGCCAATTCTACCACTTTTCCTCAGGTTGGCCGTCAGGTCCTCAGGTTGCTATTGCCACATGATGGTGATAATTAAGTTCTTATTTCGTAAATTCATAATTTCATCATTAACATTGAAAATTTTTATCCTTGGTGATAAATTGATAATACAAAGAAAGTAAATAGATTTTGATGAAAGTGTCTACTGCATACTCGGTACCATCTAAAAATCAGTGATGATCTAACACACAAGGACTGTATGAGAAAGCAGAATGACCTGCAGAATGTTTCCTTGTTCGCATTAGTATTTGGAAACTGGCCAGGTGGTGGCATGGTCAAAGACATTGCTTGTCTGGAGCACAGGTGTTACCTTCGCGCAAATGATTACTTTTGTGACTAATTCGTGTGGAACTAATTTATAGAGCTCTAGACGGAATTACTTATTTGCAAAAAAATGCAGTAGGGTTTATAATTTATTTTCACTTTCTCTCAATAGTAACAATTCCCCAACGATTCTGCCATAATATTCCCATTTGCTTTCTCTTATTTCCTCAAATATTTAAAGCCCTTGATATAAGACATGATAAAACTCTCATTGTAAGCAAAAGAATTTTATAAAGTTTGTTATAATCTTGCTCTCCTTCAGTGCCCTGACTCACTTGATGCGCCATATAGCCTTCGAGTAAACTTCGCGAGTTAAATTTCTTTAAAAAGTCCGTATATTTTTACAGCACTGGCGGCTGCCTTCGCATATTTTCCCACAAAAACGTCTATAACTAACACGAGATCATTGTAAACATTTCGACGTCATGCGTCGAGTCTCGTGAGTCACGGGCGACGCCGACGAGGGGCTTTGCTTTTATCGAAACACCATGTATAGCGACTGCCTACGAAAAAAAAATTCTTAAACCATCTGAAAACCGCAGAATAATGCATTATTTTCTAAAGTTTAAGTAAAGACTGCGGTTTTAAAGATAAACACAATATTTTTTTAGTAAAGCGCACTAGGTACAATCATTTATTTGTGTTCCTAAATTAACGTTGACGGAAAATTAATGCAAACAGCGCGTTCGAATAATCAATAATAATTCCATAAATTATGAACTAAAATACATATTCGGTCAGCGTTATTCTTGAGCGACTCCTCAAAGTTCACTTACCTTTCGTGCTTCTGTTAATGCTAAACCCCTTCTGCTTTGTTTATCTGTAAGTGCACGCTCGCTCTCAATACACTCCCAATAATAGAGCTTCACTTTGCGATATTATTCCAACAGGGTTTCGACTAAAAATGATGCCATCATTTTAAGTGATATCCGTACATTACGACATCACTTTCATATTTGTATCCACGTGATGTTTGAATTTTATATAAACAAAATATTTCCAGCTGTGACTGCTGCTATTTGTAAACGTGATTTTTTTATTATCATTCATTCTCATGTTATGTCTTGGATATCGACATTAGGTCGTCCTTCAGACATGGAAAATTGGAATGAGATTGGAAGTGGCTGGCTCTTATCATTCAAGTAACCAATGAAAAGTTTTCGCACCTTCAAGAATTAACAAATACCACGCATGTAACGATCCACTCAAGTTTATGGATAACCGGTCTTTCGACTATGAAATTATCTGTGTAAATATTCAGCTAAGCTGAGACGGTGATGTCACTGTGATCTTAGAGGTAAAATGTATCGTTCACGAACATAAGCGGGCTTAACGTTGTGCCTTCAACGGCGGTGCGTCACTAGCGCCCACGAGGATTAGTGTCCTATGCAAATGTGACCGAACGAAAGAAAACTTCAGATTGACTTTATTAGGAAGGTAATAATCACCGGATGTTTTGTATAATACCTTTAAGAGTTTATGAGTAGATATAACAGTTCCATCCCACGCATTGATTCATGTTTCTGCTTATAGAGATTAAGTGGGTCATTGTATGGTTATCGGGGAATCGATATGCAAGCTGATAAAATTTTAATTAGTCTTATTTATGCGAGTATTGAGTTTCAAAATAAGCCATAAAATATTGTATTATGAACAATATGCATGCACCTGCCATGTTGTCTCTGCACCACTCTAAGGTCGACTGGTAGAAAATGCCTAAGACAGTATGTCCGCCTTTGTACAGTGTTTTTACTAGTGCATAAAGTTTTAATAAATAACACAGAATAACAACTGAAACTGAAATAATTAAAATTTATCAAGCACTGTAGTAACTGAGTAACGGACGGTGTTTTCGGCAATATAGCAAAAACCTGATTGATTTTTTGTACGTCTCATCTTAATCTCTTCCTAAATGATGTATACCGTCTTCAGTTTAGCTTGTCTCTGAGTTCAGGCCAGAACGTTGGAAGTTCGGCGGTCAACGACTTCACTTGCGTCACCCACCTCCATGATGATGTCTCGAAATATTGGGCACTTATTCCTAGCGCAGTGAAACGATTATGCGAATACGATGAGCCATTTTTATGCAACTACGTAAACAAGACGAAACTGCAATATATCGAGGCATTTTTAAATCTAAACCCATTTTGGAGGCAGAATTCTTTCATTATTTCTCATCTGTTACATAGGTCAAGCATAATTAGAACAGATCATGTCGTGTAGTGATTAATACATAAAGGCAAGCCGTAATGAAGATTAGTGACAGTATTAAGTCATCGTCTATAAATGGCACACCTCTGTCTTATCTGCACTTCTGTTTAAGTGCAGTTTCGAATGTGTAAACACTTCAGAATCTTCAATTACCGTTATCTGAGTAACATCATCTTCTTCACTTAATATTAATTATAAAAATGATATCAAGAGCCACGTGAATCGTGAAACAAGTATTTTGTAAATGACCACAATTGCAGCATTATTACTTCTTAGCTCACGAGACCGTCCACGTGCCCCTCATCCCGCCAGCACACGTTCGTTACGTTTTCCAACAATCGTCCACAATCGCATGACGCAACGATCTCCATCGGTTTTTGTTCACCAACCCACACGCTGATGTCACCGTTTACAATCATCAGTATCGCTTTGCTTTTGTACATTTTGTGCCTTGATGCCGCTTTCATAGCACAATATATACATTCTTGGCTTTTTCCGACTATTGCCGATATTGTTAGATTACCATTCGGTTCGCGGTCTATTATATTGATGATGTTATCTTTGTTTCTTTGACATAGTTCTGACGTGAGTATTGTTTTTCGATGGAAGTAGTTAATTTTGTTTACAGGAGTTTTTGTCAAAACGCTTTGAATGTTCCGCAAATTGTTGAACATCGTCATGTATTTATCCTCCTACACAAGCTGAATCTTAAATTGAACCCAACAAGTGCTAACAGTTTCGCAATTGCAAATTGTGGTTAGCTATTATTAGAATGTATTCCCAAAGCTGTAAACCAATCTTTGACGATGCATTCCAATAAACACGGTGGCTAATTAACAGGAATAAAATAAATGAATAAATTGCGGAATCAGAAACGTTAAGCCTGGTAACTAATTATATACGAAGGTTATTTCTGATAACAATATCTATTTTATAATAATCATAAGGCTGCGTGAGAATAGTCTTCTCACGCAGCCTTAAGCGAGATAAATTCAGGAAACCTCGTATGTATTTATTGTTTTTGGTCACTGAAGCCGTCGTAAACAATCGATGGACCTATGTTAATTGACCATTTTTTGTGTCGAACAGGTCAAAAACAAGTACTTACCGAAATTATTAATATTTATTATTCGCACTGCGTAAATCATTGGAACGTTCATACGCGTAATGATACCGTAGTATCAAAATACGAAAGTCTCGACTGTAAGGTCACTTCCTCGGCCGTCCTTGCCTTATATGGTTGTATCTGGCGACGCAAATGTGACTACTATGTACCTTTTCTGTTTTGACGTGTATTCCGTCTCCTTCGCACATTACTACAGGTCAGGTAAGCTGGCACAAAGTACGGAATGCATTATAGGTACATGCACTTGTCGCTTTACATATTTATAGACGTTCCATCCGGATACTTCAAAATCGATGCAATAAACATGAGCTTCCTGTCTTGACGTTCCTTTAAGACAATTTAAATGATGGCAGTTTTGGCTCGAGGATGTTTTTTCAATAAAGGGGAAATTAAGTACGACAATACATGTCGTATAAACAGACAACACCGGATAAATTTATGTAACCGTTTAGGAATTACAACGATCACGTTGTGAAGTGGCCGCCATTGCTGGCTGGCCATGTGACTTCTTATATAAATAAGCTCAATTATAGAATTCTATTCAGCCGATACGCTTACCTACTAACATTAATACAATGCAATCGTCAGTCGGTATGTTAGGAATAACGCTAAATTATGAAAGTTAAAAGTTATCGACACGAAGCGAATGCGAATCCTGATTATCTTTGGTATTTAAATCTTAAGGTAATACTGACAATTCCGTGTTATTCCGAACTTGACGCTAGTAACACGTCACCATAAGTTAAATTGCTTGTAAAAATCTGATGAAAGCCCTTGATCAATTCCAATAACGTTCAGGACGACTTTCGGTTGAGAAATCTCTGTAGTAAAGTAATAGTCTCGCTTTGTTTGGTTTGAGGAATATATATCCTAACAGAGTTTTTTCTTTTATCTATAGCGCGGTTTCCCGTTCGACGAGGAGGAGGGGTCGGGCGCGTGGAGCGAGCTTGCGTCGCGACACCCTGACATAGCGGCGCGTCTGCGGCAGCGCCCCGCCACCTGGGCCAGGAAGAGGCGGCCTTCGAGCCAGGACGCAACAGACGGTATGCATTACTACTATCACTATATAGTTTTGTTGGAAACAAAATCTTCCCCTATAGATGCCTTGAACAGCCCCGTAATGTGTAAATCGCAACTGAGCGGACAAAGTTCGTGGTGAAGAAGGTTGCTGTCTTATTTTAACTAATTATTTTATTTTGTTATTTGTACTGTCCCAAAAAGATAATTTTTTTCTTTATTTATACTTAAAAGGTCATATTTCAGTTGCCTACAGACAAAATACATATTAAGATTTTAAATACTTATATGTATCTGTAGAGATGTCTCATAACATCTACTGAAACAAGACCGTCTTCTTTGCAGGTGTGCTTACAAAACGTTTCGTAATTCCAGATTTCGGCGACAGTTTCGGTGGCTTCGACAGATTCCCCTTCGACGACATCCCGCCAGAGTTCAGAGAACACTTCCCATCACATTGGAACCGCAGATTTGGACCCCGCGACGAACAGCCGCCGCCGCAACCAACAACACAACAACAACACGTGCCACACCCGCCGCAGTCCCCGCCGGCGCAGCAGCACACCGCAGCGACACAGACTGAACAGGAACCTCAACCAGGCTCTTCAGAGCCCGAACCACAAGCACACTTACCACAATACGGACTAAGGAACACAGTCGATCTCGGCCAGAAAAGCCCCGCCGACCCTAGCCTGGTCGATGCGGACGATAGAAATCAGAGGTCTATGTCAGCGCCTCCAGACAGTAGCGCACCTAACCAAAGCTTCAAAATGAGTGGACAAAACCACCAGGAACACCCGCCACAGCACGGCGAACAGCACTCCAACGTGCGACATATACCTATATTCGTGGAGGGCCGGGACGAGCCCGTCATCAACAAGTCGGTCGACCACGGCACGCACTTCGGCGAAACCAAGCCCGCGTACGTACCGCCGCCCCCGCAGCCGCACATCGACAGGGAACAGTATTTCGCTGACGACGGCCCCGTTAGCTACCACCCTCCACCTAACTTTGCGAGAGCCTTCGGCACGCCCTTCAACAAAGGATTTAGACAGGGACCGCAACCATTCACGCAGCAAAAAGCGTACCCGCAGGCGGCGTTCGCTCGCGGTGCGTCGCCACAGCGCGGTCAATCACCTAAACCACAACCGCCTCCGCATACCGAAGAACATTTTGTGAAAGTGCCAGTGCACCATGAGCAGAATGCACCTAAGACTGAACCTCCGTCCAGAGCTCAGCAGCGGCCGCCGCAGCAGCAGCAGCAACCTCCGCCGCCCCAACAGAAGCAAGCTCCGCCGCCTCAACAGAAGCAAGCCCCGCCGCAGCCACAGCCACAAGCTCCGCAGCGGGAACAATCACCTCCACAACCCAAACAAGTCCCGGTCAATGACCCTATTACACAGATTCTACGTATTCAGACAGATGTACTAAATCTTATGACAGAGGTTGAAAACTTTGGTGGTACCAAAAATGATAAGAAATACTTGTTCCTAGATGAAATGCTTACTAGGAATCTCATTAAATTAGATACTATTGAAACTGATGGCAAAGAAAATATTCGACAGGCTAGGAAGGAGGCAATTAAGTGCATCCAAAAATGTATAGCTGTACTAGAAGCCAAAGCAGAAAGTAACGCTGGCATTAAAAGCCAGCCTCAACCAACAGATGTAGAAATGGATCAAAATACAGACGCACAGCCGGCAGTTGAACAGGCTACGGAAAATGGCGAGGTTGACATTAAGGAAACCACCAAAGAGGAGGCTCAAGTCGAGCCGCAAGAGCTAGCCGAACAGCCGGCAGAAGTGGCCCCGGCAGTGGAAGCGAAGACTGAGAAACCAGAGGAGGTAACGACAGAGGCGAAGGTCGAAGAAGTTCAACCTCCAGCGGAGCCAGCAGACAGTAAGGACGCCACACAGACACAAGCTGCCGACACACGACCAGAGGACACACCGGCCGAAAAACCAACCGAAACAGAACAAAAAGCAGAAGGCGAATTCAAAAGCCCTCAGAAGGGCACCAAAGTTGTAAAGAAACGCAATAAAAGCAAAGAAAACAAGAAAGATACACCTAACGATAGTACTAAGCAAGAAGATAGCAATAAGGAAGAAAAAGTGGAAGAAAAGAAAGAGAACCTAGATATAATGCAAGTGGACGACAAAGGTGATAAGTCGGAGCCACAGGTGATGGAAGTAGACGGTGCTGCTAGTCAATAAAGTTAGTTCGCGATAGTGAATTGTCTCATTAGTTACACACTCGTAATCTGCGCACGGTACACGGCTCAGTGTATGCCTTTCTTAATCTTCCGTGTTAATTATATTGTGCATAAATAACACAAGTGTTGACATTGTATTGTTTATGTTTGTAAATTTTACATTTTTAATATTAAACAAATGTGTAAAGATATTTGTTGTCCTCTAGGATTTAAAATGGTCTCCTTGTCCTAATATTTAATTAATTTATTGTTTATCATCACTTGATAACACAATGTTCTGAATAAATAATGAATCCGTTTATAAGTGTTTTTATTATTGACTACATTATACACATTCTATTACATATATTACTTAAATAATTATTTATTTTACATCGGAATTGGACTCCATGATGGTATGATTTCTTTATCACAGAATGCAAATCGCATGGAGATTTTTTCCAAGTGTACAAATTTTTTACACTTCAGTCATGAATAATATTTACTCAATACATCAGTCTGACAAACTAAATATACATGCAAAATCACTTACTATTTATTATGTAATAACTTACAGTATATATCTACACTAGGGTCCAAATTATTAAAAAGATAGATTCTCTTTGACTGTCTACAATTTAACTTGGAAAGCTACAGAGCCGAAGTTCTCATTTTACTCGAGATGAGACAGTAACTGTTTGATGGACTAATAATATAAGTTCGAAAATGAAATCGTAAATAAAATGTAGATCAGTAGGTACATAATATGTATAAATAAACTAGATCGCCAACAACACATACTATATAACCAAGATATTCAAACAACATGGCAGAATGAGCTCAGACATTCATCTCAATACCATACAAATACGTAAAGTATTTGCAAATAACGTCACGACTAGCGCATATTCGCGTCACTGTTTTCAGAAATTACGTTAATTTAGTATTGCACAATTGATGAGAATATTTTGACAAATTCGTCAAATGCGTGCCATCATTACATTTCACGAACGCGCGCCAATGATATTATTAAGAGTCATAGTTCGCGCGCTATACGGTACGGTACTATTTTTTATATCTGATAGATAATACAAATTACAACTCTACAATATAAAACAATACAAAAGTCTCACTCCCATTCCTTCATGACCCTGTCCCAATCCTCATCGGTAATGAAAGGCTTGTCAATACAGTTGATCATATACTCGCCGCAGAAGATACACTCACTGGCCACGAGGTCATCGATCTCGTTCCTCAGGATCTCTCGTAGAGGCAGGCCGTTGGAGGTCACTGTTGATAGCTCGATGTTGGACAACACGGAGAGCTGGCGTTGGAGGTCTGATAGTTTGTTGCGGCGGGCTGGGGCTAAGAGGAAATGAGAGGGTAAGATGTTTTATAGGTAGGTATTAGCTAAGGATTGATTTGGAGGACTGTCTTTATGTAGAACTTCGACGTTCAAAAAGTGCTGGCACTCAGCCTAATTTGAAAAAATGACTTTTGATTTTGATTTTGAAAAATAAAAAAGCTACTAGACTGCTGTCAATAAGCAGGTAAGACAATCTCATGCATTCGGAAGTGGGCTATGTTCTGTTCAGCAGGAATGTAAGTTTGGCAGTTTACGTATAAGTTTAGTTTATCTCAGAGACAGAATTGCTGCTTAAGCTAAAGCAAGCGCGTGTCCTGTACGCCAAACGTCACAAATATGTGACAAAAAGTACGGCGAATTAGTGGCTTGGCGTCGCGGGCACGCCGATGCGTTTATGCTCTGGCGTTCAAAAGGTTAAAGTGTCAATTTCGTCGAAAGCCTGGACCAGCCTATAATGTTCCCTCTGTTGGAACACAGGCCTCTTTTAGGGTGTTGCTACACTAATTGATCGATCAACGTTGATAGCTTTGGCTGATTGACGGATACCGGGCAATAAACAATTGATCGACCGCCGATCGATCGATTGGTGTTGTAAACTATCGATCGACGTCGACTAAGCCCTGCAACCATCGATCGATTGGTGTGGTAAAACCCTTAGGAGGCCGTAATCCACCATATACCATGCAGGCCTAGAGTGGGTTAGTAGAAGTTAAATCTTCGATTTTTGCCAAATTTCATCATCGTTTTCCGCTGGCCAGGCCAAAATAGCCTCTATGTAATACGTACTAAGTATAGGCAGCGTCTCGTGCGTGAGGCAGTCGCTGTGGAACTTGTGTCCGCACGGGAACAGGTAGAAGGGGCGCAGCAACAGCGCGATGTCGCACAGGCAGCACACGTCTGAGACCAGCACCGTCACGCTACGGTTGCGGAATGACTGGATTTCGGCGCGGACCTGTAGATAAGTAAAATAAAAAAAAGAATAGAGCAAAAGAGGTTACCGAGAGTACAGTCGGCTTCGAAAACATAAAGACAAGGGAACTTGATGACACAAGAGGTATTTCAGAATGAACACAGTACAACATAATTGTCATTCTGGCCAGAATTTCATCCGATTTTGACCACAATTTCAAGATTAATTTCTAAGTGTTCTGCTAAAGAAAAAGGACGGAAATACTATTCAGCTATGCTGTAATAGTATTTCCGTCCTTTTTCTTTTTGATAACACTGCAGCCGAGATTGACCATTAAGGTTGTCTTATAAAATTACAATTTATGAGATCCACAGCACGGGCCATTTTTAACCGACTTCAAAAAAGGAGGAGGTTCTCAATTCGGCTGTATTTTTTTATGTTTTTTACCTCATAACTGATTTGTTTTGCTTTCCTGTGACTTTCCAGTGGCGTTGTTAGGTGTGGGTGTGGGTGTGTACGACTAAAAAGTGTAAAATAAAAACTTTTTTCCAAAAAAAATACAACCGACTTCCAAATAAAAAAAAAACACTACAAAGTCAGCCACAAGGAAGTCGGTGTAATAATAATAACGGTAAGTAATAACTTACAAATTCAGCAGATGCTATAGCGTCCTCCATTTCAGCCTTCATGTCCTCTATTTGGTTGTTATTTTCCTGTTAATAGACATACAATAATAATAATAATTCTTTATTTTCAGGCAACTAAGGCCCATAGATAAAATACACAAATTAAACATACAAAAAATAAGCTAACACAATATATTAATCTTACTTAATTAACTTATAAACTTAGACACACGAAGTGACGGCGTCAAGTCAACAATATTAATGATTTTTTTCTTTGCATCACCAAATTATTGTATTACTTGTGTAGTTGTTTTACGGCCGAACTCAATAACCAATCAGGGGCCCTACCATGACGTGCTAATGCCATCCAATTCCGATGATTTAAAAGGGATAGTGCTATTCGCTATGTATAGCTCCGTCTCTCTCTTAGGGCGGAATCATGATCGTTTTAAGACTTCATAGTAGGGCCCGAGTCAGTAGACTTGCTAGTGACATATAGTTATTAGATTCAGCCATTCGGCCGAAACTTTAAAAACCTATTGGAAAGAAATTCGGTTTTTACATAAAATAAAATAAAGATCATGTTTTAAAATCCGAAAAACCTAAGAATGGTGCTTAAACTTATTTTAACCTTTTGAACGTCATTGTCACGTACACATGACAAGCTAGCGCGTGGACTCTGTACGCCAAACGTCACAAATATTCCCTCAGTCTGTGTTTTCTAATAGTTTACTTCTAGACAAGCGTACTCCATCTTCGACCACATCAACGCTTACAATCAGGTGAGATAGTGGTCTAACGAGTGCCTATCAATAGTTATTAAAAAAAAATGTACGGTTAATTCTTGACATGGCGTCGTGGGCACGCCGATGCGTTTATGCTCTGGCGTTCAAAAGGTTAAAAATATATATGTTGACAAAAGACAAATACACATTATTGATAGGATACCTGTAAAGACTCGCATATAGGCTGTCTGAAGTGATCGATGGTGGCGACATCGCTAAAGAAAGGCAGTATGTCCTCTATTTTGATGAGCGGGCACTCTTGGAGGAATTTCATCGCTTCCTGCATGTCTTGAGTTTTCGTGATCACGCTTTCAGCTGAAAAAGGTAGGTAATGTTCAAAATACCGACAAGAGAAGCAGAAGAAGGAATGTATGCCAACCTAAATCAGTAAAAACCAAATTCGCCCGTAATTTCTTTTCTTTTCTTGGCCCATTTCTATACAACAGACTGAATGATTTACTATCTGTTCATGCCCTAACTAAACAAAACAACTTTAAAAAAAATATAACTGACTGGCTTATCACCTTAGATTATACCCAAATTGAAGATCTATACAAAACCATATCCTAACATACTGTTCCCTTTACAACGCACACAAACATACCCCACACCAAACGCACTCACTCCAAATCACACACACTCGCCCACACACCACACACACTCGCCCACATACCACATTCATTCACATATATCCTCCCTTGCATGTATCCTAACTAAATCATTATATTTTTATTTTTGTAAATCAAGTATGATCTAATCAACATTGCAATATTATATGCGAATCAGATCGTCTACAGTACAACAATAATAATGTAGAACTTTGTTTAGGGGGCCTGGTGACCTGACGTACAGGTTTTGTAAAAAACTTAGTTTAGGCACCAGTCTTCCACAAATGATTTATAAAATTGTGTCTGTAGACTATTTAACTACTTTCTCTGTTATTTGTGGTAAGAAATAAATAAAATTATTATTATTACTTTAGTAACCGATTCTCAAATGCCATGTTGATACAGTTCTCCCTCTATTAAGCGTGAAACACCGCATACGCATGTGATCGATTAAGCAATAATCAACTAGTTTACAAATCCCTGAAACGATTGCCATAATAATTATGTCAAAGGAAAATTGGTAACGGTTGCTAAGACGATTAATTTGGACGCAGCAAACGGCATCGTGTTTGTGTTTTTGAGGCTGATTGTTGTATGCGGCAAACAAGCCCCACCTAGCACAAATTAACTCTTTTTCTTTGTCTCCATTTGTGGCACTCAAAGTTTACTATTTTACTAGCTTTCGCCCGTGGCTTCGCTCGCGCAAAGGTCCAAATTAGCCCGTTATTGGTCATATTTTGTTAAGACTTTAACTAACTGTATCTGTTTAGCTGTAAGTTTTCCAAAAAAATAAATAACCATCTCCAGGGTCTCATCATCTCTGCACTAAAATGTATCAAAATCGGCTCAGCGATTTAGGCAAGCAACGGAACTCACTCAATTTCGCATTTATATTATTAGCTAGGATTTACTAAACGCTTGTGTAGTCCCACTATAGACATACGCATACTCACCAATATTAAGCCACAGCTGCCTCCTGAGCTCGGTTTGCTCCGGCATGTCTGCGATGCTCTTGGCGAGCGAGAGGCTCACTTGTAGCGCGAGCTCCACCGTAGAGTCCCACAGACCCAGTAATGCTGATAACTTTACGCACGCTTCAGATAGGTTCTTTTCGCGACATAACCTGGAAATAATGTATGTGACTCTTACTTCGTTGTAATAAGGTATGAATTGGTATGGCTGATGCGCACTGGTACCTATACCATAACAGATTTACTTTCCTACTTCAGCTACCAATTTAGTTGTCTGAAGGCTTGCTTTTTGATTTTGTGTAAATAATGTAATGGAAATGTTCAAATGCTAAAATGGAAAAAGCAACACCAATATTTTCCTTTCTTCTGCCGTAACGGAAATTGAATCTTGCAGTACTTGGATTTCAAGTCATGATAAAAAAGTCGTAAGAAAAAGTAGGAGTGTGTCAATGTTCCATGAAGGCAAAAAGTACTTATAAAATTACTAGTTTTCGCCCGCGGTTTCGCTCGCATTAAAATTGCTTATTACTTACCTTCTTTTGTCCCACCTATCTTTGTATCAAAATTAATAAAAATAAAAAAAAAGTGGTTACGCGTGAAAGCGTAACAAACAAAATCACTCTCGCATTTATATATTAACCTTTTGAACGCCATGGTCACATATATGTGACAAACGAAAGCTTACTCTGTACGCCAAACGTCACAAATATGTGACAAAAAATACGGCGAATTTGTGGCTGGGAGTAGGGGGCTCGCCGATGCGTTTATGCTCTGGCGTCCAAAAGGTTAAGTTCTGATATAGTCAAACTAAAACTCACCTCAAAGCATAATGCACGTCATAGTTCACCATCGTAACGTCCTGTCCTTGACGTGACAGATACATGGTCAGCGCCTCATGGTCATGTTCCACATACAGCGTCAACAAATAGTTATGTATCGCCTTATCCTTCACGTTGTAATGCTGCAGAATAAACTCCAAATACCTGATCACTTCGGACAAGTGATCAGTGTCGTTCTTACAAGATAGAAATGCCGGTAACAATTTTGAAGGGCTCAATCTCGCTCCCTGAGATATCAAGGCATCCACAAAATGTTTCGGCGATTCTTCCATTAGTACTGAAGCGAAGTGGTAGAACAACTCCGGCCTCTTCAGCGTTTTAAGCGTCTCAATAGCTTCTAAGTAAGATTTCTTGTAAATATACTGAGCTATTACATTCTCGTAATCCTCGTTTATAATCGTTAACTTGATTAGATTTTGTTTGTCGCCATGGGAAGCCATCAGGTCGTATACCACAGATTTGACGTGCTGCATACATTTAGCAACTTTCGGATGCAGTAAAAATACTTCAAAGTTGCTCTGAATTTGGTGGTATACTTCGGAATCTTGCTTCCCTGTACGACGGAGTAGACCTAATTGAGATAGATACAACTCGGTCATCCAAATGACTAGCATAGAAATCAATGTCTTCTCATCTTCCTTCAATGTGTCCAATCTCTTCTCTAAGTACACTTTCAAAGCATTTATTTTATCTAGTTCCAGAAATTTCAGGCATATGGTTTCAAAGCTTTTTTGCGTGTCAGCGAATATTTCCGCGCTCCTCTCATAGTCACCTTGATTAAATAGGAGTTCGGCCTGTTTTACATTTATAACGTCTATGTATGCAGGGTTATTATAACAGTACTCTTTGGCTAGATCGAACTGCCCTTTATCCGAGTAAATAATCCATAGATTCCGTTCCTCTCGTACAACTTTGTATCTAAACACGCACTTATCTGTGATAGCCCATATGGTTCTCTTCTTCGTGTCCCTCACAATATTTTTTAGTCTCCCATGGGCTTCTGAATATCTATCTTCGAAGACTAACTCTTGACTTATAAGTGAGATAACTTTAACTCTGTCGGAGTACATAAGCAGTACGTGGAACTCTGTGAGGACGAAGGATAGAGGAGCATTTTCCTGTTCGTCGCCTTCAGTCGGGTAACTGATCAGGGCACCTTGGGTGAACAACGAGTTTGAGTTCTGTTGGGAACTTGGGTCCAACTGTGAAGCATTCATTAATGATGAAATGAGAGTAGGGAACATAATAGGCTGATTGTGATAACTGATAAGGCAAAAATACTATTCAAATGAAATGGACGAAAATGTTGGTTGAAACGGTTTCATACGAGTACATTTGTTACGATAATAGCATGAGTATAAGGAAAATTTTACTAATAAATAAAAATGTAATGCATTGTTACACTGAAACCAAATATGGCTGTATCAAGGTGGCAGATCGTTTTACAGATTTGGATGGATTTTTAATGATTATGCCTTTATGGATTTTGGAGCAGAGTGCAGTGCAGCCTATCTCATAAAAATGTTTAAGTTTTACTAACCTGTCCATAAAATATCCCAGGCTCGGTCAACCATGCAAAAGTTTTAGGCAGTCCATTCTTATCAAAGAACTGAAGTTTGGAGTACTTCAATGTGGACGGAATTTCTTGGAAACCAGTTTCAGGAATGGTCAAATATGAGTAGAAAATCGACTGTAGAGAGGGCTTGTCACCTTGGGTTGTGGCATGCCCCATGAACTGATACAGCCTAGTCGGCGTAGTGATAAAGATGAAGTATTTACTCGTATTGTTTACTCTATGGAACTGTATACCTGTAATAGGCATGTCAGTCGCACCTTTGCCGATGTCGAAAATCTGAAAATAGACAAAGTTTTGGTCAATGGTAGCAGTTGTTGGAATCAATCATGAAATGAAAGCTTTGCAGGCAAGGATTAAAACCAGTTTACAGTTAAGCTAAGTTACATAGCAGTTACTCAGAGCATGGAGACTCCTTGGCGGCCGCAGTTCTTGTTACGGCAATGTCAGTTTTTCTCACAAAACATGCATACCTATCAGTGGAGTCAATTACACAAACCATGACACAAATGGCACTTCTTCGATATTCGAAAACGAGTTATGGTTGGTTGGTGGGTAGTGATATGGGGTTGTTACATTCAATTAATAAATAATATATATATTTATTTATTTATATATTAATTATAAGAATTTACTAACACAGTGGATCTTGTTTTCCGGAATAAAGAATTTATTATATTATTATTATTATTTGGAACTCAAATGGAGTTGGCCAGGACACATGGTAAGGCGCGATGATGTCAGCTGGAATAAGGCAGTGACTGATTCGTGTCCAAGGACCAATAGAAACAATGTTGGTTGTCTGACAGCGAGATGGGAAGGTGATATCGTTTCCGTCGCGTGTATAACCTGGATGAGGGGCACAAGAGCCTGGGCAGTGGCACAGGAAAAGGTGGGCTTATGACCAGCAGTTGGTGAAGTTGGGCTGTGGATGGTAAGGAGGCAAGTGTCATATAGCAACGACGGATTTGACTGGTGGTGTCACAAATAATGCGCCTAGCTCGCTTTCGGCTCCACGAATTTTATAAGTATTGCCATCTCTAATCACTGCTGGCGCGACGATGGCATGCTCTTTGCAGTTTCCATTTTTAACCCCAGAATTCAACTTTTAAAGCAGTTATATTTACAGTTAGTATGGAGACAATAATTTATAAAAAAAAATAAGTTAACAATTCGACTGCTGTTGCTTAGTGCTATTTAAGCCGTTTAAGCCCATTATTTTACTAGAACTGCTTCATATTTAAAGGAAAATATATATCAATTAAAATCAAACCAATTTTAGCTAACCTGACTACCAAGGTTAACCTTAACATAGAGTGGAACCTGGACCATCTAGTTTTAGTGCATTCTTACCAGATTATCAATTTAGAGTATTACTGCATTTTAAGCATCTAACGATAATTAAAGGTAACCTTTTGACAGCCATGGTCGGCCATAGCCGACAAATGAAAAAGTGCCCAACACGCCACTGTCAACAAACTGTTCGAATATGTGGTTTGGCGTCGGTGGCACACCGATATGTTTATGCTCTGGCGTTCAAAAGGTTAAAAGCTATAGGGGAGCCCCTTCCATAGAAGTAGGAAACACAAGTTGAGAAAAAAAAAGTCGGATTTTTTATTTAGTCAACCAAAATGAACATTTCAGGACATTATCATACTGATAATCAAGGTTCCACAATACTTTGAATAGAAAAACTTAAAAAAAAATTGAATGAATGAAAGCAAAAATGTTTGTTTACCAAACCATCAATATCCTTGCTTCCATACAGAGGAAGGTAACTAGGCAGCTTGTGTAGGAAAGTAACAAAATTAAAATATAATCAAATTAATATACGTAGATTATTAAATTGGTTGTAGTTTATTAAAAAGTTTTGTGAGTCAAGTAAGAATGAAATAATATGTCAATTAATATTTTTACCAGAAAATTGTTTGTTGTCACCCATAACTCCTGTTCCTTTATGACAATAATTTAAATGTTAAAACTTTTGGTGCCCAGAACTCAGAATATGGCTATAGCTGCCACATATGACGATGACACAGGCTGCGAGTTGTGTGCACACAACCAAATTCTTGTTCAACCCATATGCTGAGTTCTGAGCACCAGAAGTGTTAACATGCTAACAATCACCTCAGCAATAAGTAACAACACAATCAGTTACATAATAACTTGAATAAAATATTATTCTCTTTATTTATTTTCCTTACATACTAATTTACATTTTTAAATATTTCTTAAAAAAAAATTATTTAAAAATATAAAAAAGTAGTAGTCTGCCGGTGTCAGGAGCAGAGTCCTAGCTAGTGGTTAGGGCTCCAGAGAAAGGAACCTCCTCACAATACGAGCCGTATCGTGGAGTACTGCCTTCTGTATCAGGCCCTTTACCCAACTGCGTAACGCCAGTTGTTATAAATTATTATAACTAATTGCACTAGTCCATAGCACCAGAGTCCATAGAGTTCCACTGTGTTTGTGTACCACATAGGGTACACTGGACTGTTAATCTATACTTATATAACAAAGACAAAGAGTTTATTTGTTTGTTTTAACATGCTTATCTCTGGAACTACCAGTTGGATTCTGAAAAATCTTCTTGTATATGATAGCCACATTCATGAGGAAGGCTATAGTCTATATGGGAAAAAACAGGATATGCAGGTACAAAGTTGCGGGCAAAAGCTACTGTATTAATAAATGGAGAGTCAATTCAGCTGTTTCTGATTGTACTGAATCCCAAAGGGACAAAAACTTGACGCATAGTGAGCCTAATGCTATCAACCAGATAATTGCAAAAATCCAGACTGTCACTAAGAAATCTTCAGAGGAAAAATCATTTTTACTTGACTCAATATCAATAATAGCTGTTAAAGTGTATGATATTAATGAAACTTTTGAGAATATAACAACAAAAATTACAAAAGAGGTTTTCATATGCTCTTACCTCTCTCCAATACTGGTTACTGGCTGTAAACATCTTGTCACTGTCCGCTTCTAATTCTGTCTCAATGATATGGCCCTGTGATGTACCAAGCAGTATTGGACCTGTGTTTATCTCCGATGTGTTCTCCCAATTCCAACCCACTTCTGTTACTTCATACTTCTTTGATTTCGTAACCTGCTTGGACTTTGAACTGTTTTGATGCAAGTATATGAGCTCTGGAGAGCCATCCTTTTTGTTTCTAGGAGTAAATGCCATGAGGAGATGCTGTCCAAGCGGATCGAGGAAGATGCCTGTCAGTTTTGAGTTTGGCTGGACGAATTTTGAGTATTGAATTTCTGAAATTGATAATTGTTTCTGTAGTGTATGATAAAAGTTAAAATTAAATATTTCAATCATCTAACATGGATAGGTGAAAATACAATTTAACCGAAAAACGAAAGAAAATTACAATGTTTTACCTTCACCACAATCAGGCTTCTTTAGATTGAGCCGAAATAGATTCCCATTAGCCATGGCCAGAACCAGGTAATCGTTAGACACCGTTGCATGGGTTATCAGATCTGACAGATTTTTTAGAATCATTTTATTCTTGGAAAACATTGGTGTATTATCTTCCAGTTGCATATTGATGTATCCCGAGGACACCATTGGTTCAGTCACAGGTTTTGGTCGCTGGGAACCTTGGGAGGCTTGCTCATACTGGTCGAAAATCGAAGTCATGTTGACTGAAAAATGGGTGTTGTTGAAAACCACTAAAACTTTTGCTTGTTTTTGCTCACTATATGGAGTTAATTCGGAACGACAAATTACAGAGATGATTG
Source organism: Mamestra brassicae (assembly GCA_905163435.1). Classification (NCBI taxonomy): domain Eukaryota; kingdom Metazoa; phylum Arthropoda; class Insecta; order Lepidoptera; family Noctuidae; genus Mamestra; species Mamestra brassicae. The sequence goes on along the minus strand of LR990997.1, from coordinate 16,417,296 downwards.
GATTACATTATCCAACTATACATTTTCAATTAATTATTGGGACCCGTAGATTAATAAATTTCTGTAAGAACGCGAATCCCAAACAATAGCAGAAAACTTCGAGGATCGTATCGGATTATCGAAAATGTCAGTGTCAAACTGTCAAAGTCAAAAGCGTTGGTGTTACTGTCATTAAAAATGTTGTCGTTTCATCCGTGGATTTCACAATTACATAAACATTATGTAGCAAATAAATATGCTCTTGAATAAAAATATTAATTACTTTGGAATTATGAAAATTAAGAATTGCAAGAACATCAAACACAAATATTGAATTTCATTAATATATTTATGCGCTGGGTGGCACAGAACGTTATTTACAGAAATGTCAAGTGTCAATGTCCTGTCATTACAAACGAAAATTGTTTAATTTCTGTAAACATTGATATGATAAAATAGTTCTTAACATCTGGGTGTTACAGTCTATAATAAATATGATCCTAAAATAGTTTAGCCGCATTTGTAAAATGTAAATAAAAAACGGAATTAATGTAATACTACTGCTATAATCGGTGTTTGAAGTAGTGGTTAGCTGCATTATTGTAATGGGCTGCATTACTGTGCTATTTACTTGTGTGTTGACTTGAAAATCGTGACACAATTTCGTGGACCAGTTTTTGGAAGTAGGAGGTACTTTTGTAGAATGTTTGTGTGACCTTGTTGTTTTATCATTATCATTCGTATCGCAATTCAAGTGTCAACTGTGAGTTAGTTCATTTGTACTGTTTCGGTGATATAACATCAGTTCTTATCTGCATTTTAAAATGGCTACAACTCCGCTTTTGAAATCCTCGAAATTAGGCAGTAAGTACCACAAGTTCTTAAAAAACAAAATTTTATTTTAGAGTTGATAATTAATTACCATGCCCTTGTGCATATGATTTACAAGTAATTTTAGAGCCTAATATAAATTAATTAAACTTGTATGTGGGTGGCAAGAGGTTAGTAACTTGCCTACAATAATTTATTTAGGTGTAAATTTAAGCACAGGTAAAAATTAATTCATTTTTCTTATCCTTTCCAAACCAAAACAATAAGTAGGCAAAATTCTAGCCTGATGATAATAGTCTTTCTTTCCCTTCCAGTTTACTCTCGACAATGCCTGAAAACATTGTCTTCACGTCGCTCCTTCACAACACAGCTGACGGAGCAGCAACAAAGTGTCCAGGAGATGGCGAGGAACTTTGCTACCGAACACTTGAAGCCCGTAGCAGCCCAACATGACACTGAGGCCAGGTTCCCATTTGAACCTGTGAGTATGCTTCACATTTGAAGATATATTCTTTAAAATCTGGCTATTCTTAGTAAACAGTTAAGAAAATATTCATCTTTCTGAATATTATTATCATGGCCTTTTCCCCATGGGAAAAGCAGAAATTATAAAATGCTACCTGCTATGAACTTTACGAAGGTTCCTTTTGCTGACCATTCATTTCAGATCAGAAATTGAGATATCTACTTACGGATACTGTAAAGCAATTTACAGTTAAGAAAATTGCTTATCTATTCTTTATTCTTTATTGTTCTTCAAAACAACATATATTACATACAGTGATAATTTAGTTCTGTACAAAGACAAGCTTTACTCCAAATGGAGTTTTCTCCCAGAAAACCTTTGAGGATAGGATCCAGTATAAAAATAATCTATAAGTACTAACATAATAAAGCTAAAGAATTTGTTTGTTTGAACGCGGTAATCTCTGGAATGACCAGTTGGATTTGGAAAATTCCTTTTGTATATGATAGCCACATCCATGAGGTAGGCTATACGGGAACGGGAAGAATCGGGATATGCGCATATGACGTTGTGGACTAAATCTAGTAATACATAAATACAGAGTCGTAGGTCAGGACTTAGAAACAGTTATATTTCCATGGTCTTGTTTAAGCAATTTCTCTTGCTGATCTGTGCCTATACATGTGATTAGAAACTGCAGTATAGTAGTAGTATAGTGCTATATTTATAAAAGTGGATTAAGATTTTTCCATAAAACTTTTGATAACATTCCTCTGACATAACATTTACTGTTATCATATCAATATAACAGTTGTGATTATATCTCTAAAGATCTGATAGAAAACTTGACAGTGTTTTTCTCATATTTCGAGGTACTCAGTATTTTTTTTTTCAATTTAGACTGTTTTTGTAATCTGAACAACTTAACTTAACGCCATTGTCACGTGACAATGGCGTTAAGTTGGTTGGATGGTGCTTGTCATGTATACAGTATACGTATACTGTATACATGACAAGCAAGCGCGTGCCCTGTACTCCAAACGTCACAAATATGTGACAACAAGTATGGCGAATTTGTGGCTTGGCGTCGGGGGTACACCAATGCGAATGCGTTTATGCTTTGGCGTTCAAAAGGTTAATGGTTTCCCATAAGCATTGCTCCAAGAACTGGTGGAAATTTTAATTTAATAAATTAAAACAATAACTAGGCTACTAAGGTCAGACATAGGTCCCCAATCTTTGTCCTCTAATCTCTTAATATCTGACCTCTAATCTTTGTCCTCCTTAGACCTAGACTACCTTTTTCCCTTGGCAACACTCATGGCAAGTCTTTTTATCTATTAATGGGAGCTGTATGTGATCATATCTGTGCTTGCAGAGATTACCTCCTATAAATAAACACTTTCACCTGTTTATAACATTAATAGCTGCCGTCGGCGTGCAATTAGTACTTCCCCCCTTTTTAAAATTAAATGAATGAATGATATATAAATTAATTTTATACCTATTTATTTGCAAGAATGTAGGTAGCTAACATAAGTTCTTCAGACAATATGGGTTTCACTATATTCGGCATTTCAGCCGTACAAGTATTTAGATTTAAAGCCCATATATTATTCTGATGCATGAGCTATATTAGTGCAAAGTTTCATCAAAATCGGTTCAGTCGTTTTTGCGTGAAAGAGTTACAAACTTCCTTCCACAATACCTCACGCGCGCGCGTTATAATGGTACCTAGTAGGATTAGGACAGCGCTACACAATAGAAAGGCATCCCGCTACAAACACACAAAGAATGTTTATGAATGCTTACATTGAAAGTGACCCAAGGACCCAACAAAGAAATATTTTAACATTATACTCAACACACGTTAAGTGTGTGTTTATAATAGTGTTTATTGAAATGACGTTTATTAGAAAATCGAAAACAAACAAACATGTTATAGTCAACACACTATTACGCAATTGCCAGCCCTGTTTATACACAAACACATACTAGAAATGTAACAGAATATACAGATAAGTGCCTAACTAAGTAGATAGATTATCTGACTTTTCAATAAAACTGTATGTTTTACAGAACGTTTTATCAGGAGATAAAAAGGTAACAGTTACCACCTTAATATCTGAACACAATAATGCTCTACTTTACTTAGTTGTGCTTCAGTTTTTAGAATATTTTTTTCTCTGTGCCTCGCTGTTCTATTAGCAATACTTTTCATGTAGCCAGGATTAAGTAAGATCAGTGGCGGATTAAGCCAGCGCGGGGCTTGTAGCAATTACTAAGGGGTCCCCTAAACCTAAAACTTTCGTAAAATGGCGTGGAACTCTCTGCCTGCGTCTGTGTTTCCGAACGCATACAACCCTAATCTCTTCAAAATTAGAGTGAACAGGCTTCTTCTGGGTAAGCTCGCTCCATCGTCGACTTTGTCTCTGTTATCTATGACCTAGACTAGAGTCAAGAGCACACCCATATAAAAAAAAAAATGAAAATATCTAATTAAAACTTCTTCGACTTATGCGGGTAATTTACTTAGATTTTGTCTACATTATTTATATGGGCCGAATCCAGGGCTTCTTAGATTTCATAAGGTATGCTAGCTAGAAAGTTAAGAAATAAAAATATATACTTAGTTTATTTGCGCGAGCCCATACCATAAATAAACAAACATAATTAGAGACTTAAACAGGTTAGAAAATATGCGTCACATCTCGCAAAACGGCTCGCCAGGTTTGATAGGCATTAGGACTTGTGTGTGAGACAGAGCTATGGCGCTGATTTTCAGCACATGTTTTATACCTGTTTCTAAGTGCGGAGCCCCCCCAATGCGTGGGCCTCGTAGCATTTGCTACTCTTGCTAAATGGCTAATCCGCCACTGAGTAAGATGGATAGGCATACTCGCTTATTATTACAGGCAACTATACCGTAATATAGCACGATAAAGAAATGGGATTACTCTTATCGTTTTGTATGACAATGTATGATAGGGTACGTATGTATGCTGTCACCAGTTCAAATAAGGCAGTGCATTGCTATCAACTTTCTGCATGTTTGATTTATCAATCTGACGAAAATACATGCCCTTTAGAAGGTATTGTAGCAACAGGTGACTTGCACGTAGATAATTCTGAAACAGAATAATTGTTGTTTTAAGGTAACAACATGAAGCCTGATTAACGCGAAAGTTTGAGGTCATACCCAAAAACGGCGCCATAAACCAGACTGTTGCTATTGAGAAATTCCAAATAGATAAACTTAATGACACCTAATATGAGACTAAAACCAGAACCCAACGTCTCGATTGCGACCATTACATATATAGATAAGTAAATTAAGGTACGCCTTTTTCCATGGTGGTAGGCAGACAATACAGAACGCCAGTTATATATACAAACTCCTCTACAATAATCCTATTAAGAAAAAAAACTGCTTCACTAAAAATATCTCCTCCCGTCTTCCAGATCAAAAAGCTCGCAAGCATGGGTTTGATGGGTGCCTGCGTCAGCCCAAAGAATGGTGGATTGGGCCTGGACTACCTGTCCCTAGCCCTGGCAGTCGAGGAGCTGTCCCGCGGCTGCGCCAGCACCGGCATGATCCTGTCTATACACAACTTCCTCTATCTCAATCTGGTGAATGAGAAAGGGACTGAGAAGCAGAAAGAGATCTTCTTGGATGATTTCGCTAAAGGCGCTCTCGGGAGCTTCGCTTTGAGTGAACCAGGTATTGTATTTTTGCTGGACCTGAATACTATTGAGTTAAATGGTATACCACGAACTACCAACATATGTTTTCTCCTTCTCAGTCAAATCCATCCAAATCTTTCTGTAAAAGATCGCTTTTAGTGCTAAAACCGCCCATTATTACACCCTTCTATTTTTATTAAGACACTAATGTTATTTTTGTATAGTGTAGGTACAATAAAGAGTATTTCCAGAGGACCAACACTAGATTGTTAATTGGTAAAAATCTGACGTATTCAGATACCCATAATTTTAATAATCACAAATAATATTGCAAATTGGTTATAAATAACAATTTTACTCGTCAACCTTTTTCGAACATTTATTCTAGATGAGGACGATTCATATTTAAAGGATTTTATCGGTTAGAACTCATCACGTCGGAAATAACTGCAATCACAGAATAATAAACATAAACGCGTAATTCACATCAAGTTACAACAATCTGTCAAATTACTTTAATAGATTTTCAACTTTATCGCTAACGCTTTAGGTTCAAGGTTGATTGGGAAAATTTGACAGTTTCTGATGGCTTTATGTGCCTGAACAATCAAATTGCGCTGTAACCTAAGAAAGTTGAACTTGAACTGCGAAAATCACCCTTATTGATGCGACTGTCAAAATCAAATAATACCAACTCATGGATTCATTCATATTCATTTATTGCGTTCCACAAGGTAAAAATAAGATGTTTACAAAGGTTAGAGCCGTTGTAGACCCTGTTAGGGCACAGCAAACATTATTGTTACCACTACTACTTACTATTAACTATTTCTTCAAAGTTAAAAATCCTAATCATAGAAACTAAAAATAAATTTATACATGAAAATGAACATTCGAATAAAAGTCAATAAAATATAACACCCTACTAATATTATAAACGCGAAAGTTTGTAAGGATGGATGGATGGATGGATGTTTGTTACTCTTTCACGTCAGAACGGCTGAACGGATCTCGATGAAATTTGGCCCAGAGGTAGATTATAGTCTGGAATAACACATATGATACTTTTCATCCCGGGGATATGTTCCCTTGGGATAATTTTCGACATTCCGCGGGCGGAGCCGCGGACGACAGCTAGTAAATAATAATTCCTTAAATATTCAAGATTACAATTATTTATAAAGAGATCAGTTTGACGTGTATCACATTTTAAGACAATAATATATAGATTTAAGTAGGATGTTCTGTTGTCTGGACGTTAGTGAACATAACTCATTGTTCTATTCTGTATCTCGACCTCAGAACATTGAACCGTCTGCCCCGAAGTAGTACTATTATATATTCTGTGCCCGAACTTGTAACTGCACTTATCAATTACAATGTGCAATATTGAATGTTTACTAATTACTATTAGATAATAATGCGGACTAATTTGTTTTACTCCCGTTATCGCAGTCACCTGACGCAGTAAACGATTTGTCACAATATTGCGCCAAAAATTAAATTAAAATTTTTAAAAACCCACGATAAAAACTTTAAAACATAAAAAATAAGCGGCCATCTTGAACCGATTTTCATCAAACATAGCTAAGAACACTCATCCCGACTAAGGTGAATTAGTCGGGAGTGTTCACACAAAAAAAAAACAAAATCAAGATTTCGTTAGAGAGCTACGATGCCACAGACAGACACACACACAGACACTTAAACTTATAACACCCCGTCGTTTTTGCGTCGGGTGTTAATAAAATCACATTAAAAAAACCAATGTACTAGACCTAAGATCATAAAAAAATTCTGGACTAAAAAAAAAATTTGTTGTGTAAGAATGTAGTTTGGTTCCAAATGCATATATTATATTACACAATTAATAGAACCTTTTGTTACAAAGATCGCCCAAAAATTAATTAGACTACGTTCCCTTATGTAATCTACCTATTAAAAAAAGGCGGCCAAGTGCGTGTCACGGACCACGCACAGTGTAGGGTTCCGTAGTTACCCGTCTCCTAAACCATGCCAGAAAAATAGTAAAAAGTACTTAACTATTATTACATTACAAAAAAACTATAAGGGTCCCTTGTTGACTACGGAACCCTAAAAAGAGGCATTAAAATTTTGAATTATCACTACATACGCCTATTAACAGGTCTTCAATACAGGTTGTTACGATCATTGGCCCTTAAAAAAGGTTTATGTGCCTTTGTGTTTATGCCAAAAAGCATTTTCTCTCTTCTTTATCTTTTCGTTCATCAATAAATATGATTGATCTTTCCAGGCGCGGGCACTGACGTCGCCGGGATACAGACCAGAGCCAAGCTGGATGGCAACTACTGGGTGCTGAACGGCAAGAAGACCTGGGTCACCAACGCTATTGAGGGCAAAGGCCTCGTCACTTTCGCCACCATCGACCCTGAACTTAGACATAAAGGGCTTGCTTGTAAGTTGACTTTTAGGTAATAATTAATGCTTTATGCTTCTTCTTCATTCAAAAACTCAAATCGCAGATGTAGGCATGCAGCTGCCTCGGGCCTGCCAACGGCGAGCGTTGGGTGGCTCGCTGTCCGATCACCACCAAGCCCGGGTCGATGGTGCGTTGTGTTTCACGCGCGCCTCAAAGAGATGTGAGCATAGAAGATGGGGCTCGCTGGGGCCAGAGCCTGCCAGGGTTGCGGAATTTGTTCGAAAGAGTCACCGCGGCCCTGGAACGCAAAGGGCTTTAGAAGGAACACGGATGGGTTTTAGTCAGTAAGAGTCTGACATGCCCTTCCGCTCCACCCAGAGCGGAAGAAGTCATTTGATGATTTCCCATCCTTAAAAAAAAAGGCATGCGGCTGCCTCATTAGAATGGAACTGGCCAGGTCATATCTGCCGCATCCCTCAAGAGAACTGGGCGCAATTACCCACAAATTGGCTCCCTAACATCAGGAACTGGCGTCACGGTAGACCCAAAAGGATATGGCGAGACGAACTGGACTCCTACCTACCCATAGGCTACCCGTAGCTAGGAGTCCAGCTCGTGGTGCTCAAGATAGACAAAAATAGAAAGAAGTGAAAGGGTGGACCTATGGCCCTACAATGTGAGACTACGGGCTTGTCATAAAAAATGATGCAAGACAATTTTAGTCCCCTGGTACAAAATAATTTAGTATTTGGATTAAAAAATAATCTAGAACCGTACGATCATTTACTTAAAATAAGTAAGAAATACGGCGCATGCAGATTGTTACAATAAAAGAGGTCCATACCCAGCAGTGGGCTAAATAGAGCTTTGGACAATGAAGCACTTGTCTTACCGCCGACGAGGAAGCGATTAGCTATCGACTATTTTCTCGCTGATGAAAGGGACAAAAGATCCTGTGTGAGTAAAAGAGACACATGCATTCATATTCGATAGCTGGCTGTTCACACTGCCGGCGAGAACTCTCTACCACTAGTTCGTCGCAGCGACAAGAGCATTCAAAGATAATACTCGCTCAACAATGCTTGCTTGCCGGTCAGAAGTCACAACGAGAGACCAACCAGCAATCATTTCTACCAGTGCGGGTGCACTGTGCGAGTAATCGCTCGTCGCCCAAGGGCACTCGCTTATAGCCGAGCGACAAAACTATCGTAACTACACACTCGCTTCTCTTCTCGTATCTAGTTTGTAGCTTTTCTCGTTTCTCGCTGATCGTCGCCAGTGATACAAATCCCTGCATAGAGGAACGAAAGTCGGATCAGAATTATAGTAAAATCGATGACTTTTAAGTTCACGGCACCTATTATAAATATAACAATATGATTTGATCTTCGGTCTTAAATTTTTTGTAAGTACCTTATTTTTATAGAATCCTTAAAAAAAAAAATCTGTTCCTCAGGTTTCCTGATCCCGATGGAAACGGAAGGTGTCTTCAGAGGGAAGAAGGAGCGCATCATGAGCGTAAGGTATATTGTATTCAAATCTATTACAAGTGCACATATTAACACTGCATGCATGCAACACAACTTGGAGTGGCCATTAAACAATCATAATTAGCTTTACTTACACAGACAGGGTGCAGACATTTCGTATATACATAGTAACATAAATACTGGTTAGTCGTCATACAGGCAAAAATACCTAACATAATCAATGCTACTAATATTATAAACGCGAAAGTTTGTAAGTATGGATGGATGGATGTTTGTTACTCTTTCACGCAAAAACTACTGAATGGATTTTAATGAAATTTGGTACAGTGGTAGATTATAGTCTGAAATAACACATAGGATACTTTTTATCCCGGGAATATGCTCCCTTGGGATAATTTTCGACAATCACGCGGGCGGTAACTAGTATATATGTATATAAAACTCTTTCGTTACTGACTGAGTGACTGACAAACGACGTATAGCCGAAATCACGTGTGGTAGAAAGCTGAAATTTGGTACGTAGGTTGTTTGAGGAGTGTAGGGGAGCACTATGAGAGGATTCCTGAAATACCTACGGGTACGGGAAAAACGGGACATGAGCGTACAAAGTCGCGGGCAAAAGCTAGTGTTATATAAACTTTCTGGGTTTACCATCGTGGTGAGATTAATCAGCTAGACTCTGCGTTACCGAGTGCTAGCTTTCCAAGGTATTCCGGGCATTTGGAATCGCAATACAATGTATGTTAACGCCGCTGGGAAGTCTCCTTTCATGCACCCCTAGCATGTCATGGGTTTTCAACAGGTGTTTAAGGGTTAGCAAACACCATCGCTCGAAAAGAAGATGAATCCTTTTGGATGGGTTGGTCCTGAGAGCCGGTGGTCGTTTCCTTACTAATTTTAATTCGCAGTTTTTCTACTGGCTGTTTTTAAGCTCTATAGCTTAAACATTCTAGTAAAACTAAAAAACTTATAATAATCTAATATAATAATGCTTATTAAAAGTACTTCTCGGTATTGGTGTTTCATTAAAACGAATGTCTGGGTGTACAAATTGCATTGTGTAATATAATTTGTATTTATTTTTGAAGAACCATCATGTTCGTCATTTTCATGCATTAAAATTTAGCATTTGACATAACACAACACAGAAATCATTTGAATTATGACAATGTCTTTTGGACGGAAAAACTAAACTAAATGTAACAAAAGGGTCCTCTAAACTAAAAACATAAAAAAATAGGCAGGCACACTGCACCCAGCACTACCATAAATTCAAGCCAGGAAACTAGAGGAGCTTATAAAATAGATTTGAAGCGAAACCCTCAGGGCGGCGACCGCGTGTCCGGTGACTTTGGAAGAGGTGCGGATCCCCAAGGACTACATCGTGGGGCAGCCCGGCGAGGGGTTCCGTATCGCTATGGAGCAGCTGGACCAGGCCCGCATTGGCATCGCGGCGCATGCTGTCGGTGAGTGAAGTCGTAAACTCTCAGGGCGGCGACCGCGTGCTGGTGAACCTGGAGAAGGTGCGGATCCCTGAGGACTACATTGTGGAGCCGCCCGGTGAGGGGTTCCGTATCGCTATGGAGCGGCTGGATCAGGCCCGCATTGGTATCGCGACGCACGCTGTCGGTGTCGTCATCATCAAGCCATGGCCCATATTTCTTAGGTCGATTCCAGTACTATACGGAGTGTACTTTGGATCTAGAGTTCGTCCCTGGGGGGCTACTCTCTAAGCCCGAAGTCCGTTGTTTCGGGCTTAGTTGCGGGCGTATTCTACTCCGTATCACCTGACCACTTCATCCTTAGTTTGGGTTCGGAACTAATCGTAAGTCCGTAGGTGATACGGAGTAGAATACGCCCGCAACTAAGCCCGAACTACGGACTTCGGGCTTAGAGAGTAGCCCCCTGAGCCAGTGAACTATTTAGTTCGTAATAATTCCTACATCAGGTTAGGTGACGCAACGATATTCGCAGGACGACTGGGAGCACCTACGTGCGAGTAGCACAGAACACAGAAACAAGTTAAAAGGCTCGTGATTGAAGATGTCTAAGCCTAGCAGTAAACTAAAGAGTGATGGCGATGAATTAAAATTAGAAAATAAATAGCAAAGTTTAAATTAATAGGAATATATCGGATTAAAATCGTCGAATAAGTTATTTATGGTTCGTCCCGGTCACACTTCATATCTAATTAATTTTTGTATCATCACAGGTATCGCCCAGTCGGCACTCGACACAGCAATTTCCTACGCGAAAAAACGTGAAGCTTTCGGAAAACCACTATCCAGATTAGCGTCTGTAAAGGTATGTCAATATTTGTTTTTAAGACTTTCAATATAGAACCAATGTGTTTGTGTATACGGCACTCTTCTTTGATATGAGATGATGATATAAAACCACGTCTCTTGTTTCCATGCTGAGTTATAACTGCAAAAATGAAGGTCTGCGTTCACCGTAAAATACAAAAAATGGTTTCGATTCTGTCAATCGTCAGTCAGTGGTACATTTATTCAATACAGACATACATACAGCTATCATTACAGTAACCCAATGCGATACTTTAGTAAAAATAATAATTACAATAACAAATACACACATAAAAACACACATAATAGTTACGTACACAAGATATACACTGGGGTCAAGAGGTTCTGGAGTGTGGGCGTGCGGAAGTGTACCAGAAGATGCAACGTTGGTAGGCCTACCAAAAGTTGAACCGATGACTTGGTGAAGGCCGCGGGTATCCTCTGGATGCGAGACAGACAGGACTGCGAGATGTGACTATACTTAGGGCAGGCCCAAGTCCAGCAGTGGATGTCTTTCAGCAGAAATGATGATGACATGCACGTTGACCTAAATGTTCTAACTATTCGGTCAATTTTTGGTCCTTTGTGCTATACTTAGATAATAATCGAGTTGAGTGTTGATTTAAATATTTTGTTTTAAATAAAGAAGTAATAGTATAGAAGATATTTTTTATTTATATTTCGCATAAAAAAAATACTGTTTTCCCAGGACCGCCTAACAGAAATGTGCATGTTAGTGGAGACGGCTCGCCTCGCGACATATCGGGCGGCTGTCGACGTTAGCACTAAGAACAGCGCGATGGCTAAGTACCTGGCGGGACGGAACGCCACCGCCGTCGCCGACCACTGCGTGCAGATCCTCGGGGGACGCGGCCTGTCTGTCAACTACGACGCTGAGAGACACTATAGGTAACGCCTTTTTTTATAGAAATGAGATTTTAAATTTTTTATTTTGACACTTCCCAAATAGACAGTTGTGAACCCATCCTCATGAATAGTTTATTCAGCTAGATATACTACATTTTGGACCCTTCCATCACAAAGGGACAAGCCTATTGCTTTCAACCGATCAAAAATAGCAAAACTGTACAGAAAGAGAAAACCTTTTATAATGATAAGATATCACGAAACCTATCACGTCACATAATATACCTCCGTCCAAATACAGTAGCGGTCGTCTTTCGACTGAATAATGATGATGATACATTTTCGTTCTCTCAACAGGGACGCAAGAGGCACGCAGATCTACGGCGGCGTCACAGACATACAGAAGAGACTAGTCGGTCATTACCTGCTGAAGGAACACGACGCCCTCTGATGCGAAACCGGTAAACTTATTCTGCTCTAGTCTAGCTATACATACGTCATACAGTAGTGTATACAGATTGCAGTAGTCTACAGGAGTAGTCTATAAATGTACTGTAGTATATAGAAATGCTTGCGTCTTGAAAGAAGTATGGCATGTTCTGAATTTAAAAATAATTTTATTATGAGTCAGGAATTAAGAAAATATCCTGACTGGTTTTGGATCCTAAACATCTTATTTCTTTTCTTCTTCTCTTATTCTTCTGAATTTGTCTTTCCATTGTTTTATTCTCTAACGGCCTGTTTCAATAACGTATCCACCTTAAACCAACTGTCAAATTAGCTACCAACAGTAGCTGAAACGTCATGTTTGCCTTTATAACGTATGATAATGATAATTACGTACGGTATTGAAACCGGCTGTAAATCAGTAAATCCTAATGATAATTTCTAGATTCATAGCAGTTTATTATGCATTCTTGGTACGGCGCATTTCAAGCTACAATAATAATCGAATTTAGTGAATACATTAGTTTCTATCGAAAAAAGTTCATTTTTGAAGGAGACTAACATAAATTTCACAGATTTAAAAAAAATCAATATTCAAAAAAACCTTTTTTCAATAGGTATTTAAAAAAACCTTTTTAAATATTAATCAAAATACATCATGTTATCGATGTAAACAACCATTGACTCAAAGGACCATTATCAATTTCTTATTCAAGAAATGTTCATGAATACACCAGAAGCTAAAACGTAATTCTTAAATGTTTTAAATAAATTTATGTTTAATTTTGAATAATAAGAAACATAATTATAACTGTCATAATGTGCACGTCGCAACTTTTAAAAGAAGAATAAATAATTGGATGTTAATTATATAATATCAAAGCTTACGTAGAAAATACGAATTGATATTACATTGATATTCATAAGTATACTGTATTTAAGAGCCAACTGTAAGGGAAATAGGACGTTTCGTAGTGATTAATAGCCCTACGTATACTATCGTAAAACAAAAAAAAGTTTGTTCGACAGAATACAAAACAAAAAAAAAACGATCACGGTACCTAACAGATGGTTTGGCCACTGGTTAACGTTATTTTAGTTGCGTCAAATATTACAACAATGTGGACTCTATTTTGTGACGTATATCGCTAAAACCGCTGTTGTACTCTATCTCTGTCACTTCAATCTTTATTGTAGCGACAGAAATACTTTTCAATCGTCTAAAAGTTATGTGGCGTTTTAGAATTCGGGAGATAATTGTGTTTGTTTTCCTTGAGCGCATCATAATTTAATCAAATATCTTTAAAGAGAGTAGGTACTAGCTAAAGTGGGCTCTTGTAAAAACAAATAAATAACATAGAAAAGCTCCAAAAGATTACAACAGACCAAAGGAAAATTATTGCAAAACTCAATTTAAAAATACGCCATGAAATCATATTGACCAAAATAATTTGGTTCTCGAGTAAACCTTGACGTCTTTATAACTCTTTCAGTTTGTTATCTCCGCATTGTAATAGTTTTAAGGGTATCGCATTTATAACGTAACCTAAGAAAATATTTGTTTGTATGTACTTAGTTTTAATAGGAACATTCTATTTTTGAATGTTTTTTTTTTTTCAAATGCAAATTTTCTTTTTTTTTAAAGGTTATTTTAATTGGTTCTATTTGTTTTAGGCTACAAATTTACTAGGTTTGTACTTACTTATCTTTATTGAAACGTTGTTTGTATATACCTAGGTCAATCCTGGTTAAGGATTTAGATAACAATATTATTATCAAGTGACTGATTTAGCATAAAGGTTAACAACTAATAAACATACAGTAATTGTTTGTCGCAAATATACTTGTTAATAAAGTAATCTGTATTGTTGTTAATACATGCTAAGTTATAGGGGCCACTTTGATACTTAATTATATACATATTATGTATTTTATAGCGTACCAAACTAAGTTTAAAATGTCAAAACACACAAGTCTTCTAAATATATAAATTAATTATTGTTCAATATTATTATAACATACGTAAGTATTGTACTCTTATATTTTAATAAAAACATATTTTTGTAGATTTGTTTTTTATTTATTTATTTAACTAGCTAAGAATGTAGTAAGAAATATAAGTAGTAGGTAAGTACCTATAAACTTAATATTACTCCTACTAACTAAATACTAACTTAATATTATTCCTACACATAAAACATGAGCAACATAAATAACATTGATCGTCTGGCCTGTTGGTCGAGTGGTTAGTGACCCTGACTGCTAAACCAGAGGTATGAGCATGATCATTTGTTCTGTGTCTGGGTGTAATTTGTCTATAATATGTATGTATTTAGAAATATTTAAGTATGTTTATCAGTTGTCTGGTTGCCATAGCACAGGCTCTGCCTAGTTTGGGATCGGATGACCGTGTGTGAGTTGTCCCAAGATATTATTATTTTTTTATTTTAAATAAATGGCACTGAAATTAATAAAAATAATAGTGGAATAAAGAAATCATTCAATTATAATACTAAAATTGACCTCATAAAATTTTTGGTCCTCTGATTCGGATACATGCAACTACATATTATATTACTTGAAGTTTTTGCTATTTATTGTTGTTTTAACAACCTTGAATAATGGTCCGCACATAAACATCCCCCTTTCCCAAATAAAAAATGTGCATAACTTTATTAGGTGCCTACTGGGTCGATTCTATCCTTTTGTAGTCTCATAAAATAGGTGAGGCGAATTGCACATAAAAATGCATCATTTAATCGCCGTTAGCCCATTTACACACCGTCAAAATATCAGCGGGGCAACATTTCCCCTGTTGACCTAGTTTTTACAAATGTTTTTGAATATCACTGCGATTTTTAGTACCTAACCTCATTTATTTGGTTGTGTGTTCTTTAAGTTGTTTTTTTTAGTTGTTGTGTTTTGTTTTAGTTGAAGCCTAGGAGCAAAATTGGTGTCTGCTTTTGGGCCAGTAACATAACTTTATTTAAAATCTAGTTGAGATTAACTATAATTTGGGTACGTTTAAGCTCAAAAATCAGTGTAAGCTGAATTAACACGGTTTTTACAAGGTAATTTTTGGGATGGGACTTCTAGCGAAATACGTAATTATTGGTAGTTTAATAAAGTAGTCAACGAAACCTTGATCTCGATTTTGGAGGCAAAGAAAATTGCATTTTTTTTACCGATAGTCTAGCAGGATCCATACCAGCTAGACTTTAACCGGTATGGATCCAAAATATGGATAAATTAATTTCTAGCGTTTTAACCTTCAAAAGTATATCGCCTTAGTTTTAATGACACTACTTGGAACAGCTCAATTTGCCGCGACCCGATTTTGGTAAATGCACCCACATCCACATTTGCCGAAATAGTATGTAGGTTCCTGAATGGAAGGTCACTGTTATACCTAATATTTATATATACTGCCATGTTCTATAGAAATAAGAAGTACAAGAAATAGAATATTCTTTCTAGCAAAACTGGGGCCCTTCTATGAAGTCTTAAAACGATCGCTCTAAGAGAGAGACGGAGCTATACATAGCGAATAGCACTATCCCTTTTACATCATCGGAATTGGACGGCATTAGCACGTCATAGTAGGGCACCTGTTTTTTTTTCTGATCCTTGTAAATCAAAAAACAAAATAGTTTTGCTAGTAGGTAAAAGGTGGTTATGTATGTCAGAAAATTGTTAGTTAAAACCTGTGTGAATGAAAATCATTGATAATTCTACTTTAAAAAAAAAAATATTGTCTATTCTACCTTTTGTCAATTTTTACTTTACTCATATCAATTTAATTTCTTAAACAAATCAAAGCAACCTGCTCGCTAAGTATCACATTATATCACAATCTTTCCTTGGACAGTCGTTGTGGTCAATGTATCTCGCATTACGACTACCTACGACCGCTCGAGTTATTCTATCGTAATATCCATAACACATTTACCTACGGATGGCGGCTGGCTACCAACTAGTTACCGCGCTTCACCCGTCCGATACGTGCCTCTTATTATACTTTGTTTTAGTGCAGTAAGCATTTATTTGATAATGAAGTGCATAGTACAAACAATTTATCTATATTCTTTTTTTGTGTTAAGTGTGTGTAATCTATCTCCCTTAAAAAAAAGGTGTTTTTACAGAAATACTGACAATTGAACTCCGCTTGCAAGTGGAGCTCCCGAACCAAAACTGAAGTGGTGAGAAAAAAATGAAACTCAAAATGCGAATATGACACATACGTCCTTATTCATGCTTCACTGCACATAAATAAAAACAAATAACATGGGACATAACTGATCTACCCGCCAGATCATCTGTTACTCTAGTTAGCGCGGAAACACTGCGCGATATCGACCATGCACCGAGACCGAAACATCATTGTTTAAAGTTTTAACATGTTACGAATACCTTTCCTCAAAGGACCGGTAGCTTTCATACTATAGGACCATGAATCACATAGAGTTCGTATTAATCTCCTATTATCTTAGTGTGCGTCATTTTCAGCAATGTACACACACAGCGGCGATGCCGATAAGACAACGATAGGGAAACTTATCATTCCACCGCGATTACGAGTCGAACGTAGATGGGCCTGTGTCATCATTTTTAAAAAGTAAAAATGCGCGCCCTTATTTATTTGACGTTTCTCTTTTTAATTTTCAAAAATGGAAGTACTCAAGACGTTTACGAAGAAGTTCTTAATGAAGAAGTGTTAAAACTTATTAAGTTATGTGATGTTTGTACGTGCAGTGAAATTCCCGATATCGATGGGACCCACATAGTGTTGTACGTTCAGTGTTCTGAGTTTGATAGGATAGAAAATGTCGCTGACTTGGACAAGATCGCCTGGCCATTGAATCCAAACGGATTGAAGATATCGGCCACTTTCGACGGATTGGGATTGTCTACTTTGGGAAAGTAAGTGTAACCGTTATTTATACCTCAAATAAATGGTCTGACAAAACTTTATTAGAGCTGTTAATCTTCTCCCAAATTCAGTTAATCCGGAATGCTTCTAGCAGCAATGAACGTGGGCGTAATCGTTCTCCAACGTTAGGTCAATGTCCCAAATAGCGCAGCGACAATTTCTTAGACCAAGTCGTAAGTTCGAATCAGGAATGCTGATAAAAATCTATTTGGTCCTTTGATCCGTCGAGTGATGTCATTTTGGGTAGCGGGAATTATAATACTGGCGGAAGTTATCTGATAGCAGCACTACCTGGTACCTAACTACTTCATACTTGGAAAAGTGTCAAGCATTTGCAACCGCAAACTGGATAAGTTTCAGATTGTATTTTATAACATAATCATAGAGACTGGACGGACATACACAGGCTTTATTGGTAGTGTTCTTTAGAAAACCAAGTACATAGTACTCACAACCGACGTGCGAGCGTAGCCAACTGCTACGATCCTTACACACTCCTTGTGTATAAGGATCGTAGCAGTTGGCTTACTTTCTGCCTACCCCCATAGGATCAAGGAGTTAGTTTATAAATGTATGCATGTTCATAAGTATGGAAGAGGCAATCATGATGCGCCGATCACTAAAAACCCGGCTAAGTGCGAGTCGGACTCGCGCACGAAGGGTTCCATTTATCGAACAAAAACGAGCAAAAAAAATAAAATTTGTTGCATGGGAGCCCCGTTAAATATTTATTTTATTCTGTTTTTTAGCATTTGTTGTTATAGGCAACAAAAATACATCATCTGTGAAAGTTACAACTGTCAAACTATCACGGTTCATGAGATACAGCCTGGTGACACACGGACAGATAGGCAGACAGACAGACGGACGGACAGCGGAGTCTTAGTAATAGGTCGTTTAACCCTTTGGGTACGGAACCCCCAAAATAGGATAAGGAAAAGAAAATGATGATAATGAATCTGATGCAACGTATCCCAACATGTTTAAACATTTTGGTTCCATCATTTTTGTTCCACCAATACTCCTAGATTCTTTAGACAGAGCTGAGACTGCTGACCCTGATGCATGGTTTTGTTTTCACCTTGACTGCTTATCGCTGTTCGCTACAACTATAATAAAACCACGCTGGTACAATATATTAAAGGGCATTGAAATTTTGTTTACACGCTGTGTATCTTTATAATCTTTGTTTGCTTGAGCTCTTTTAGGGAAAACCATTATCATCGTTGAGTACTTGCTGGTAGATGAAAATAAAAGACGTAGATAGTTAAAATGAAGACATTTGCAATGAGAGTAATTACAATCCGACTGTAAATTGAAAGGATTGCGGGTAATTTACAGTAAAAGGTAGAATTATTGAAGTTAAGTTTAAGTTAGGTAGTCGCTGTAATCTTCAAAATAACTATTCGACTTAGATCTTACTTTCTTTTATAAATTCATTAAGTTTGTTCTCGCCTTCTATCTTCAAAATACAGGGGCTTATACCCTCACCGATGAGGTACCACGACTTGAGCGAAATGTATTCTTTAAGGAATTTTATTTTAAGTTTACAATTTGGATGCATGGCAGATTACCAGCTCTGTGAAAAACTGATAATAATACTTTTTCTTTCTTTCTTTCAAATGCTCGCAAAGAGAAATAACACTTATTTTTAAGCCAAACTTATGATTAAGCCTAACAATAATATAAGCTACTTCTCGGTAAAGTCTCACAAACAATAAACATAGGTAATAATTTGATATCGTCCATTTAAGATAAGATTACATAGAAAAGGGAGACGCTTTTACGAAAACGCACGAATCAGAACGTAATGAAATACTCAGAATACTCTTCAAATTATCTAAATCAATTAATAAGCAGTATATTTTGATGATTACGTTGTTAAATTCAAATTAACCACAGATTTCAAATTTATCGATAGTCAATGATGTGCAATACGACTGTCACTTACTCTTAAGTGGATCCTTATCTTTTGTTGCGACATTGTGTTTGTGATTCATTATTGGAGTAGCGGCTGATCAATTGAATTCTATGAAACATCCAGTATTTGGTCCTTAGCAGCAAATAAAACACTATGGTCCCAAGAATACGGCTGTACTTGGTTTCAGCCAAGTAGCATCCCGAAAACAATAGTACATGTGGGACAGCCCCACACTGGGACATTGGATATGCTCACATGCCAATGTGGATGCAAATAGATTATCTTATTATTGTGGTAGTCATGAGTTCTTACATTAGTTTCTAATTTGTGTGTACTTAATAATCAATTACCATTAATTAGGTTCATTTAGAACGAGATTGATAGGCCTGCCAAATAAAAGATATATAAATCTTTTGTTTCAGTCAATTTCCATAAATTGACTGAAACAAAAGATTTATATATCTTTTATTTGGCAGGCCTATCAATCTCGTTCTAAATGAAAACCAATTTGTACTTATACTTAGGCTTTGGTCCTAAGCTAAAAAAACTTGGTCCTTTTACCCCCTCTTTCGCGTGTTATTTTCAAGTCACTCTATTGGGTTATTGAAGCTCTATTGCACAGAAAACACTACTTACAGAGCTATATTCTGTTTTGGTCCTTGTAGTTTGGTCAACAAGCAAATTAGTAGTAAGCTGTTAAGCACTTCAATGTTTCTGTATCCAATTCATGTCCCTTTTCCGACCTAATCTGTCATTGTTGGAAACAGGAACATCTTAATTTATCTTCCGGATTATTCCCAAATTAGAGGATACTGGCCATTTGCGGGCAAGGTCACCCAATACCGTTAGTATTAATTAGTTTTGTCATTTATTTAACCTGTTATTACTTAACGTAGAAAGAGACTGAAGACCGAAGCCTATTAATAAAAGACACAGGGCAATAGACTGACTGACATTACTGTATATTTTTTAGCTATCGATCGCCTTTAATCTTGTAAATATGGGAATCTAAATAAAATATTTTACTAACTTTAGCCCGCGGAAGGCTCGCTTTAAAGTATATATAACTGTCTCCAGGGTCCCATCTCTCTGTAACAAAATTCATATTCGTGAACGCGTAACAAGCAAAAAAATTCATTTTCGCATTTAGGTATAACATTAGTTAGGGTTGAAAAAGGTACCCATACAAAGAGACAAATGAGACTTGAGAAACTGCCAGTGCAGCAGTGGATTAATATATAGAATAAAGTACATAAAAGATGGCGTCCTTATAGAGGTATGCGGTACAGAGAGTAAAGTCCCGCATACTTCAACTGAAAATGTGAGGATCCTCCGACCAGACGGTTGTTGTGTCTGGTGGGCAACTGCCCGATAGTTGATATTCGGACTGCTGTATATGTTCAAATCGCACGGAGAACTTTGCTTGCGCGATGCAGGATTTCGTTGTTAGTTCGTCGTAGTTGGCGTTGCGGTTCTTTTTGTTGCTGTACAAATTTCGCATCTTTGTTTTTTTTTCATGTGGCGGTATTGATGCCGCTACATAGTTACTACTACTAAGTATCTTAGTCGAAACAAAGAAGTGTGCCCCCCCCCTTCCATAAGTTCAGCTCAAACTAACAGTGTACTTTTCACTATCGCTATCCTCTGGATGAAGCCTTTGGCACGTCTTGAAATTAGTTAGTAACTGAACTGAACATGATGTTGACAAAGTTAGCCCTTATGTAAGCCACGCCGAGACATGGCGTTACCAAGTTGTTATCAGATAATAATTATATCAGTGAAAGCTTAAAATAGAACCACTTACCTATCGTCTGTGACTTTTGAATAGGCCTTCTTTAACGCTGGTTTGCATAGGAAAAACGAAAGTTAAACAGTTTATTACCTGGCTAGAATCTGCTCATATTATAATCAAACCAACCACCAGTAACGAATGTACATTAAAAGGGATTGGTTCGGCAATTGCCAAGCATGGGTACCTGGGTTCAATTCCCAGGTTGAGCAAAAAAAGTGTATTCCATTCGCAAACCCGTAGTTGTCTTGATATGCGCTATCGAATGTGGTACGGGTATACAGATTAATCACGTCGACAAAGTGGTAAAATAAAATTATCAAAAAAAAATATCGTCTATCCCATGTTGTGTGGGTGAAATATAGAGGGTGTGCGAAAACCATTTTTCCATCCGAGGATCCGGTTGCGAAGTATTAAGCTTCAAAGTGCTAATTTTTGTTAGAGTCAAGTGTCCCCCCTCTACCAGCTAAACGGTTGTTTTTGGCGACGTGAAAAAATTCATGGTAGTAGCATATATAACGAATTTAAAAAGAAAACTATCACAGCTAAGTAGGCTTTACAAGTTAACGAGTAATTGTTGCAACTACGGAATCCTACCCTGCGCGTGGCCGCACTAAGCTGGTTTTTAGTTGAGAATTTGAACACTTGCCTGAAAACCCGTCAAAGAAGAAGGATCAAAATCTCCGAAGATCGAATTTTCATAGCAATTTTTATTATTAATGTTAGACTGTAAGGACGCCATTTATATACTTTATTCTATAATTTTTTGAGGTACCTACTTCTCTTCACTGGGACGTGGTGTCATTTAATATAACCGTGACATGTAGACATGTTCTAAACTCCAGAATAAGCAACCGGCCAGTAAACATAAGCTCTTGAAATGTGGTAACGAGAACTAAACACATCTGCCTAAGTCTTTGGGACTTAAGATCTAGTATGTTACCCAAGACCGAGATTAACATGACATCAGTGACATCCCCTTAAAATCTTTTGTCTCAATTAAGTAAGGTCATTATTCCGCGTCTCAAGATTCGCCGGCTGTCACATCAATCAAGCGTAAAACCGTGTCACCTGCGTTTGCTTTGCGAATCATCAGCGTCAGGCGGGAAATGGCCGACTTGCCGTATCTGAGGTTAGGCGCCCACCTACTTCGCAGCTACCTAGTTAGCGACATCATTTTTTTTTTAATATTTCAATTTGTGTCTGCATTGTCTGAACTTTGTTTTGGAAATTGTAGTGTTGTGTGCAGTGGTAATATAAGATTTTAAAGAATAGTAGAATAGAATTTTCATATTGTAAACTTTTCCCTTTCTGATATTAAGTTTTTTGGGAAGAATTAGACATTCTTAATAAGTCATCATCATATCAGCCGAAAGACGTCCACTGCTGGACATAGGCCTCCCCCAAGAGGGGGGTTTGCCATAATCGCCACGCTTGGCAGGCGGGTCGGTGATCGCAGTGTAGCTGTTACAATGCACAGAGAATGCTACTGCCCATTCTCTGGTGAGTCCCTTAATCGCCTCTTACGACAGCCACGGGAAGTGGATTTCTTAATAAGTAAAAGTGAAGTACCTACTGATAGTAGTTATTTTGTTTTAATGCGTGTGGAAACACGGATCACTAAGGAAAAATGTCGAAGAAGCGATTGTACTCCTTCATTCTGTAGGAATGGTAGGTACCTATACCTACGGGTACTTACCTACAAAGCTACAGCATGAAAATCAGTTAAACATTTGAAGAGAAGCATGATTGTGGTAAATTCCGATTGCTTTCAACAAAACGAATGAAAAGTTATTTATTTTTCATATTTGCGGTGTTCCGCTTCTAATGCCCCTCCAAATACGCGTAAGATAAAAAAATATTAATTAAGTAATCAATTGTGTCACTAACGCAATGCTTACGCATGATAACTAGTGTTTATCTATGGCTAGGTTTTGTTTCATTTATTACGAATCAATCTTTGTTCCTCATTGGTTCTGGTTTCGATTCCTAGGTTGGGCAAAGAGTGTATTACTTAGTAGGTGGTAGCCCGGAATCTGGATTCGTGCTGGGTTGATTGCAATGGGCTCGGCCCCATACCCACCAAGGACTTTAAGAACGTTTACCCTCATGGTATTTTATACTGAACTGTTTCTTTTTTCCTCCGGACGCTTTCGTGTAGGTACGTCTTTCTAAATCGTTCTCACTTATTTGTATAATTTTCTATTAACGATAAGAACAGTGTAGCCACAACTTTGTAACAATTTATTGGTTTAAAAGAGTGTCCATGGAGTTTCTTGCACGTTCTTCTCCTTAGAGATCTACGCTTTCGAACGTGCAAATTGCTTCATCCCTTTGACTGACCGACCTTGACAATGCAAAAGTGCCTGTAAATTGTTTAATTGAGATAAATACTTCGAGTCTGAGTTTCATACAAACTCGAAGTAGTTATTCTCGGAGAACAATGAACCGATCGATTGTATATTTTTTCTATAGATGATGAAACACATAAAGTGGAAAATCTTCTTACAGTTCGGTTCACTAATTTCTCTCAAGTACTAATTCTTGGAAATGAATGAACTGATTTTAATGAAACTTTGTATGCATACACAAGATATCCAGGCCTAAATAGTTCGTTGAAAACATTTTCGAAAAAGAGTTCAGGGGGAAAGATTTTCATTCACTCTTCTTTCACACTTTCTATAGAAAACTTAAAATCGCTCTCTCTCCCTCTAAACTCTTTTTCGAAAATGTTTTCAACTAACCATTTAGACCTGGATATTTAACGTATGCATACTAAGTTTCATTGAAATCAGTTCATGTATTTCCAAGAATAAGGACTTCAAAGTTTGTATGAAACACCGTGAGGAGTCTGAGGAGTAAACGCTCTTAAACATAAATGATGATCCGCCTAATTTGGGGGTCACATGCGTAACGCTATTATAATACTACGACTTTTCTTATAAGAAACAAAAGTTGAATTAGGAAAGGACGTGCAAATTGGTCTTTCAGGCCTTTACATTGCCATTACTTACGATCATGAAACCTTGCAACGAATGAGCCGTAATCGTGTGCTGTCATAAATTGAAATTGATAGTAAAATCTCTTGGAAGGCAACGGTTACAGTCCGGAATAATGTCATCATCACCTTAAACTAACTGGAGATCCTAGCGTTTTCGCACAGAGACAGGAAAATTAGGAAATACTTCCTTCGTGATAGATGCTTGTTAGCCAATAACCTAAGGGTATCAGATCCGATGTTTTCGCTCGTTCTTCGAGTTAGGGCGCGTTCCCACTATGTCGTGACGATTTTATCATTGGACGACTGTCACATACATTTTTTATGGAAAAAGTTGTAGACGACAGTTAATCGTGTCGTCCACGACTTTTTCTGTGTGATATGTGAACATCTCCATTTAAATACATAAGCCACGACGCTTTAAACGACACGATAATCTGTCGTCACGACATAGTGGGAACGCGCCCTTAGGTGATTAGAAGGAACTTATTTTGTGTAAATCTTTGACAATCGTTAACCCATTGACCTAACAGCTATTTTACCAGGCCTGTCGACATGGGATCCAGGGTTCGATTACCAAGTCAGGCAAAAAGTGTCACTGCTTTTTTCCATTAACGAATATCTCAGTAGCAGTTCAGAGTTTGAAATAGGTAGTGTTAAATCCCCTTGCATCGAATTTGTCCAGCACCTGATCTCTCTCCGGCCTTGTCGGTTTGCCGTGCCATCTGACTATAGAGTAGGAATGGAACACTTGAGTGCACCTGCGTTTGCGCACACACTTGTGCACTATAATATCTCCTGCATAATTTGCTGTTGAGATTGGCTACCGTGGCTGAAATTCGGTCGGGAGGGATTACTAGCCAGGTCTGATAGGCACTAGGGCAGATGGGCTGTGTCCCCATGTAAAATACTGGTATATAAAATACTGCATCCGGTTAGTAATTGCAAAATAACTCCGTTACGTCATTACGTGTGTAGGGATCACCGATAGGCCGTCTTAATTGGTTAGCCTTGTGGAGCTGTTGCTCTGATTAGGATTTATGTAGTTTTTAATAACTTCCAATAATTACAACACTGTGTTCTTCCTTTTTTCAGGTTGCCGCCAAATTCACTAGTGGAGACGCTGAGATTCACAAACAATGCCATAAAAGCGTACTGGCCAGATCCTTTTAGCGACGTTCCAAATTTAAAAGTCCTGTCATTCTCGCACAACGAACTGACAGAAATTACACCCGACCTTTTTACGAAAATCGAAGGCTTGGAAGATCTGGACTTGTCACATAATAAGCTAACGGATTTCAATCCTTTAGACTTCAAACATCTACGGCATATAAAAAAGTTAAGTTTATGTAGTAATAATTTGAAGAAGATTCCTCTGGATGCTCTTCAGCCTATGACTGCGCTTGAAGATCTGGATGTCAGCAAGAATGGTATCTTCGACTTGTTGCTCCAAAGAAGTGATGTAGAGAATTTGGCGCGACTGAAGAGGTTGAATTTGAATGATAATAGAGTCAGATCTATTACGAAGGATTCGTTCCCTCCTAATAACAGCCTGTAAGTATTATTTACGTTACTAAAAAAAGGACCTACTTAATTTTATTTATACCGTTTACCCCTAAAAAAAACTCCAAGTGCGAAAGTGTACGTTAAAGTTGTGTTCCAAATTTAAAACTGACATTTTAAAAAATCTGTTAACGGTAGGTATAAAATTGAAATGAAAATAGGTAGGTCCACTTTTGGTTGACCCTCAGATAACCACAAACTAAAGAGTTTATGAAGATTAATGGTTTTTATCACGGCAGTAGTAACAGGCAACATTGTTGTACGAGTATCAAGGAACTTTTAATAAATAATATTGTTACCAGCTGGTCTTGCCGCCTACAAAATTATGACTGGCTATAAGTTGTTTATACCCGTTTTGATGAAATGAGCTTTTCTATACTTTACCATTTGTTATTATTTCCCAGAATTTGATCCTTATTAGCGATACTTTTAAAACCCAACCGGTTGGATTCCTGACTAGGACAACCGATTTTACAACAATCCAATAATGCACTTATAATTTTCATCAAAATCAAGCTCGAGACACCTTTCAGTGTTTTTCGATATTCCTCATAGTTTCGGATTTGGCCATCCATGCACAGTTTAAAAATTCAAGCAAGTATTTAAATGGCTTAGTAAAATTTAATGACAATCATAACGTTTTCAAGAATTATGTTCGAGTCATCAAAAAATTATAATTCATTAAAAATAACTATGAAACGTGTGCTATCTTGGTTTATTCTAAAAATATTAAATAAAAATATCAAACATCAAACAGTAGTCTATATTTTAAACAAATATAAATCTATAGAAAATTGCCACGAGTACCGCTGATATTGATGCTTATAGATAACATATCGGTCTAAATAAACATGGGTGGGTACTAGGTACTTAGGCACCTAGTTTATTCTTATTGTAATGGCTTATCAGATTTATACAAAGTTTAGCTTGTGTTACTACTTATTATCTAGACAAAAATAAACACAGATGTTTTTAGGGTTCCGTACATAACCGTACATACCTTAATTTACAACTTTAAGGTCAAGGTCTTACAGCACAAATAAAGGAAAAATTCCAAAAAAATTAAAAAATTGAAAATTAAAGGGTGTCCCCGTACATACATTGTTGACGCCTGCCACCAATAAAAATGATACCAATTTTATTATGGCGGTATAATGGGTAGGTGTAAAATCCTCGGCGCACGATTTCGACTCGCACTTGACCGGTTTTTAAGACATATAGCAGAAACCCAGTACCTAAGGAAGGTGTCCCAGCCATATTTTCGCTCCTTCTTCCAGGTCGTTACAGATATTCTATTTCACGAAGTCCGTTTGGCTCTGGTTGTAGTAGTGACGTGTAGTGATAGGCGCGCTAGTGTGTGTAAACGTAGGTAGCGTTAGGAAAGAAATCTGACACGCATTATATATTTATTTAATAAATTATATAGACAATTTAAGTAAATAATATTTAGCTATTAGAATGATAAGTTGCAGAGAAAAGAAACAACAGTTGAAAGTAAATAATATTTTTATTTATTACAGAGAAGAAACAAAAAAATCAGCACTTAATCACTATCAAATTCAATTTCTGATTCGCTTTCGTCAGAATCGTTCCCTAAGTTAATTATGAACTCAAAATCCAGGTCGACGTATTTTAAGTATTCTTTTTCAATTTTTTCAACATGAGCACAGGTTTTTTGCCATGTTTCACTGGTTACTCTATCCAAGCTTTCAAAGATCAGTCTTTCCATGTTCGTCATGTTTTGTTCGATATTCTTTGATGCGATATAATTTTTTACAATACCCCAAATATTTTCAATAGCATTTAATTCTGGGTGATAGGGGGGAAGACGTATGACATCAAAACCCTTGCTCTTAATAAAATCATCAATTTTATACGTTATGTGTTCATCTTTGTGTTTTTTTATAATATCGTACAATTCCAATTTAAGGAGAGATTGCTCAAATGCTATACCCTTATCCCTGAGCCATTGCTGCATGTCTGCTTTCTTTGTAGCCGACGTCGGTAGTTTTTCAGTCCGTGTGTTGTGATATGAAGCATTGTCTAAGACAATGACAGAGCGTGGGGATAAATTGGGTAAAAGTTTTTCGTTTAGCCATTTAACATAATTATCGTAGCTTATATTAGAATGGTAATCGCCAGCTGTTGAGTTGGCTTTATAAATCAATGAAGCATTTTCAATAAATCCATCCTTTGTACCCGCATGCACTAATATAAAGCGAGTGCCTGTGCTAATTTTTTTTAAGAATGGTGTACTCTCTTTCTTTTGTGCCCAGGTGTTGTTTCGCACGTGTGTTGAAAGGACATAACTTTCATCGGTGTACACAATTGGGCGACCTTGACTGCGATATTGTGACATCTTCTTCAAAAATTTTAAACGCCACATTTGTATATCATGACGCTCCGTCAAAACTTTACGGTTATTCTCTGTTTTACGCCACTTGTAACCTAACTTCAGTAACAATTGACGAACAGTTTCGATACAACCATCAAAACCAATTTTTTCATTTAATACAGTTTTTAACTTAGCCAACGTTGGAATTTCTTTATGGATGACATGGAAATTTTGTATAGTACTGCGAACAACATCGGCTGTAAAATTATCTATTTCTATCTTACTATCCCGCTTTCTTCTTTTCTTCATAGGAGAAGTGAAATTTGATGAGCAGGATGGCAATTCCTTCTCTTCTTTTAATATCCGTTGAACAGTTTTCATAGAAACACCTGTAGCCTCAGCTGTACGCCTTGTAATATCTCGTAAATGAGACAAATCACAGTTAGGTTCCGCAACTGATTTTGTGAATTCATACTCTTCTCGCAGGAAATGATAAACGCTAGCTATCATGCTTCGACCCTAGAACAAAACCAAATCGAAATACCTATTTAAGTAACAAGTTTCATAATATTAGATAGATAAACTCTTAATAGCACACAAAAAGTAGTAACAATAGTTAAAAAAAATGTTACCTCACTGTGGACAACTTTTCTGCGTTTACTTGCCATGCTGACGTTACTCTTTGAATTTTTAGCGCGGAAGCAAAACACTAGTGACTATGACCGCGTCGCGATCGTGACTGAGCGCTCCCGAGGTTACGCACACTAAAACAGTGTGCACACTGCACGTACAGACCTTACAACATTAATAGTCAAACGGACTTCGTGAAATAGAATATCTGAACACGGAAACTATTTAGTGTACATTTTTGACAGTCATAAAGTAGATAACCTTGAGCTGTTACGCACTGCATCCGATCTTAGAAAACTCGGACCGAATTCAGATATTGCTTTTCGCACTGCACCCGATTCGAATTCGTGAAAATATGGATCTAGAGTCTACAAAACTTGGACCGAATTCTGATCTCTGATCCAAATCCAAGCTATTCAGGGACTATCTTTGGATATGTTCGATTTGAATCCGAGGTAATGCAAAAGCGTAGGTACTACGGCTACTTCGGTTCGTCAATATTTCTTCCGAATTGGAGACTCATGGATGGCGGAGAGAAATCGGTTGACGGAAGTTTGGTCTAGTGCGTAAACGACCATACAAATAATTCTATGACTGCTTCGGAACATATTAGGATACAGTGCGTAACCGCTCTATAGGCCCAACAACTAGTCTTACCAAGGGTAGCGTAGTAACCAGTACCTTTAACTTGCTCTAGAGATCAGATAAACAGGCACTCCATATAAAATACTGTAATTCAGCTGCATCTGGTTAGCCTGGATGCTGACCCTAACATGGTTGGGAAAATGGGCTGTGTAACTGATATTGTGTCGATGGAAGCATGTTGGATGCAATTGTGAAATTCTTAGAACTACCTCAAACTATGACGCGCCAATGCCATCTGTTGCAAAAAAACCGACCAAATGCGAGTCGGACTCGCGCACGCAGGGTTCCGTACCATTATCTATAAAAACGGCAAAAAAATCATATCTGTTGGATAACTCTGTGCGTCTTTTACAGTTCTGTCTCCCTCCCGCATCGGAATCATGATAATTTTAAGACGTCATACTAGGGCCCATGTTTCAAACCTGATAATCAGCCCCAGGGAAAGCTTTGTAATTTTGAATGAATATCGACTATCGAAACAATACTATTCTCTTTCCAGTGAGCTTTTGGACCTATCAAACAACATCATAGAAATTGTGGAAGAAGAATCTTTCCTCACATGCACGAATTTAAGAGAGTTGAACCTTGCTCAGAACAACATAACGTTTGTTTTCGCACTGCCGCCATCGCTGCAGATTGCCATACTGAAGATCAATACTTTGTACCATTGGCCTAAGTTTCCTAGCGGAATCAAGTATATTGATCTATCGTATAATAGACTGTCAGATTTGTATGATGAGAATGCCGTGAATTTTGACAGTTTGGAGGTAAGTTCTTTATTGACTTGTACTTTATTCAAATATTCGAACAATCCAAAGCCAGGTGAAACGTACCAAATATACCTCTTGCAAGCAGCATATTTATCTGGCTGTCCGTCGTTACAACGACCCGAAAAAACACTCCAGATATATCCAATTTATTTGGGCTACGCAAAAATAAAAATAAAAATAACAAAAGAAATATTTTAAATGTTTGTGAAATCTTTGATGAAGTCTTTTAATGAGCTACATGACCCAAAATTATTTTACAATATATTCTGAATATTTTTAACCCTTTGTTTAAAACTCTTAATTGCAGGTTCTTAACATCGGTGGAAACCAAATAAAAGAACTAAACATCGAAAAAAAACTATCAAGCCTATACATTCTTGACCTATCCTACAATCTAATAACCGAAATACCAAAGACAATATCCACTCAATTTTTTCCCAATTTAGAAGAACTTCACTTTGATGGCAACCCCATAGAGGCGGTTTATTTTAAAAATATAGTTGCTGTAAAGAGTTTGTATATGAACGAGATGAAATCTTTAAAGGTGGTTGAAGAGAAAGCGTTTAGCAATGTGGTGGGGAGACTGGCAGATGAGACAGAGAATGATATTAATTGTTTCTCTCTTTATCTGTCTAATTGTCCGTCTCTGGCAGAGATTAAGGCAGGAGCTTTTGATGGTACATCTTTGTGTATGGTGAGTTTAAAATTAACCTACTAAGAACATTATAAACCTTCAGCGGCCATAATAGCAGACATAAAAATAAAACACACTGTTACTGTCACACCTGACAGTAACAGTCCAATATAAGATATTCGACTGTCACTATATGTATAGGGTTCGTAATACGATTTTTTATATTTAAAATAAGTAACAAATCCAGGCCCAGTGCGAGTCGGACTCGTGCACTACCAAAGCCTTTATAGTTTACCTACCTTTTCTGTCATTATGGTGTCATAGTAACGCGCATTCTGTGAAAATTTCAACTGGCTACCTCTTTATGATTAAAAAGATATTAGGGTACCGTAATCCTCCGTTGGCACTCTTTGGTACGACCGAACAATCTTTAAATTTTGATAATTAAAAAAATAAACCAACTAAATTGTAATTATATATTTTCCCTATTTCAGCTGGATATAAGCAAGAACAACCTAAGTTACCTACCAAAGAGCCTGGTCGACTGGACCGCGGTGAGCGAGGGAGTCAACCTGCAGTTCAACCCCTGGACCTGCAACTGTGACATGCAGTGGATAGTGGACGAGCTGCTGCCTCAGATGTACGCCACCAAGCACTCGCGCCTGCTGGCTGAGCTCAGGTACGTCAGCTGAACTGATAGTGTGACAACTGTGACATGCAGTGGATAGTGGACGAGCTGCTGCCTCAGATGTACGCCACCAAGCACTCGCGACTGCTGGCTGAGCTCAGGTACGTCAGCTGAACTGATAGTGTGACAACTGTGACATGCAGTGGATAGTGGACGAGCTGCTGCCTCAGATGTACGCCACCAAGCACTCGTGACTGCTGGCTGAGCTCAGGTACGTCAGCTGAACTGATAGTGTGACAACTGTGACATGCAGTGGATAGTGGACGAGCTGCTGCCTCAGATGTACGCCACCAAGCACTCGTGACTGCTGGCTGAGCTCAGGTACGTCAGCTGAACTGATAGTGTGACAACTGTGACATGCAGTGGATAGTGGACGAGCTGCTGCCTCAGATGTACGCCACCAAGCACTCGCGACTGCTGGCTGAGCTCAGGTACGTCAGCTGAACTGATAGTGTGACAACTGTGACATGCAGTGGATAGTGGACGAGCTGCTGCCTCAGATGTACGCCACCAAGCACTCGTGACTGCTGGCTGAGCTCAGGTACGTCAGCTGAACTGATAGTGTGACAACTGTGACATGCAGTGGGTAGTGGACGAGCTGCTGCCTCAGATGTACGCCACCAAGCACTCGCGCCTGCTGTCTGAGGTCAAGTACAACATAAAATCACGCTTGTTTCCGAAGAGGTAGACAGGGAATCCATAGGTCACCTATTTTGCTGAAAATTTGAAGACATTAAGTGCCATAAACACTGACACACTGGGTCCCCGTGGTAAATTATGGCTCACTCTCACTCACAGAGAGTAGAACTGTCCAGCAGTGGTACTTCAGAAGTGTGTAGGAAGCCTTAGCTAGGTTGAAGTGTGTCGAGGCGCGGGATACACTAAATAAACAAATCAGTTCAAGCCTACCTCATATCCCAGGGAGTTTTTTAGCCTATCAACTTCGTAAGAAGGCGCTACGACACGATACAGCATAATAATGTGGCGTCGGCTCAAAAGACGTATCTATTCACATTGAGATCTTTCTGCTTACGCCATTCATCTGACTAAAACCGTTAGATCAATCGATGTGACTTCGATTGAAGCCAAAAAATTATACATAGATTATCGAATTTTACGTGTCTTTTAAGAGCGTGTTTTCTCTAATATACTTAATTTTATATTGCTCTTCTAGGTGCGGTTCACCCCGAGCCTTCGAGGGTCTCCGCCTGGTGCACTGGTACAACTGGACGGAGCGCGCCATGTGCAGCGACGCGAACTCACGGAGCATGCACGGGAACTACATGGTCAGTATCAAAGCGCTACACATGACTTTAACGTCAGCATTCTAGCAATGCCAGCAGATCAATTGGCCATTCGTACGCGGAGAATTAATGTGGCACATTCGGATTTAAAAAAAGTACTAAATTCCTTATTTCTACAGGGTGAATTTGTTAAGTGGGCCAAACCCACTGTGCTACCCGCTATGAGGAATAGCGAAAGATATTCAAAGGAGTCTCGGGCCCGACTTTGGTCAAAATGATGTTTTTTTTTTTAAATAATCGGTAAACGTAGAGGTAGCGTCAGAAAATTAAACCGTATTTTTATTAAAAATTTGCTCTTTCCTTTAGTTTAGGATTTCGCCATTCACGCCCACTTGAAAAATTCACTCCGTATTTAACATCCAGTTACCTGTGCTGGCGCTGCGGCTGCGGCTGCGAAAATCTAGTTGGCAGTTACATTTTCGATCTATTTGGGATGAAACTCTTGAGCTGTGGGGCCGAGTGCTCAAGCACTATTTAAAGAACTGTCTAAACGTCTAGTTGGCACTTCGCGTAACCCAAGAGCTGGTTTTTATCTTGGACAGAGAATAAGCATTGCCCTACAACGTGGCAATACCGCCAGCCTTTTGGGTACACTTCCAGTCGACAGCGATGCGAACAAAATTTTTGGCGCCATAGTTCAGGGTTTATTTAGTTAAGAATTTTTATTTTAAGTGTACTATAGTAAGTTTAGTGTTTAAAATATAATTTGTTACCTGTGTAAAGATATTTTAACTAGGAGATTAATTTTTGGCGGCCAGTGTTTACGTACACGTTACGTGTACGTTACGTGTCAGGTCCTTATTGGCTTGACATGCAGGATGACGAAAAACGCTCTATTTATAATCTCGTTGCACTTTTAAGATATTGGTGGTATATTGGTATCTGATAAAACGGAATATTTACACATATTTTTATACCTCCAAGGCTCCAAACTTAATCCTAACTATCTAAAATCTCCAATATTCTTATTCTAGCTGGAACCATCAACAGAAGACGGCTCCCGGTACAGCCCCCTCACGCTGATCCTGGGAGCCTCCATCATCGTATCGCTGCTCATAGCGATAGCCCTCGCGGTGTACCTGGTCAACACACGCAAGAGGTACCGCGTCAGGCGGGCGGCCATGAACAGGAAGAGGCAGAGCGCCACGGACATTACCAACGGGAATAAGGAGCAGTTCACTACGCTGAATACTAGTAAAGTTTAGAGGGGGAAAGACTTGTTATAACTTGAATATCGGCCGAATTGTCAAACGAAACACGACTTTAAGACGTTAGGGTTACGATTCATAGGTTTGAATCTTGAAGTTAATTTAAGTCTTACTATGGTAGGCGCCAGATAAATGTGCAATAACGGTCATTGACCCACATACATTTATTAACTTTCTTAATATCAAAAACAGAAATAAGCTGTCCGTAATTGACTTCTATCATGATCATATTTACGTTCTCTAGTTATGAAATACTGTTTAAAACGAAGGGACATTACGGAAAGGTCAATGTACTTTATTGCAAGTTTATCTGGTGCCTACCATAAGTAGCGTTTGAAATCCGGTCGAAAATGTTGTATCACAAAAGTGATACTTGCAATAAATTAGCGTGTTATTCAAACCCCCGTATCTGGAAGCCAGTTCAATATTATTTCTATTTTCAAGTCGATTCGATTGAGTAGCTATTTCGTCAACTGCTCTCCTACTATGGCGTGCCAATTCCATCATGGTTCCGGTATCGGAGTTAGACGGAGCTATACAGGACGAATAGTACTATCGCTTTTGAAGTTATAATTCTTATGGGAGGGTGTTTACGGCTTCGTAACGTAACGCGTTACGGCGCCAGTCTGTCTGGCTTCCCTTTCTCTCACGCATACGGCAGCGGTAGGCAGGCTCTTCCTCTCTCACTCGAACCCACGGCGCTAGTCGTATTTCGGACAGACGCTTCCCATATGAAATAGTTCAACTTAGATTAGTTTAAGTTATCACTTCAGTCGGGCCTCCCGAGACGCACACGTATTTTTTACAACGGAATCATAATGGCATCGGTGCATCCTTGTAGATCAATGGCAGCGGTTGATTGGTTGATCGAAATAATGGCTGTAAATACAAAGTCACCGGAAAATTGCAGACTCCGTAAGATTGTAATAAATCTTGACAAGATTATAATTTCTCGACATATTATGAAAACATCCTTTTGTATCCAATAAATCCCATCCAAATTCAATAGTTTCCAATATATCCGTGTCTTATTTAGAAAATATAGTTTACTATTTTAAGTTATATTTTACAATCTTACGGCGTTTGCCGTTTTTCAATGACAAAAACATGAGATTTCAT
Source organism: Mamestra brassicae (assembly GCA_905163435.1). Taxonomy (NCBI): domain Eukaryota; kingdom Metazoa; phylum Arthropoda; class Insecta; order Lepidoptera; family Noctuidae; genus Mamestra; species Mamestra brassicae. Next base: position 16,382,291 of record LR990997.1, on the reverse strand, counting down.
ATGAGTTGTCAAATCTCATGTCAGTTTTTGCGATTGTTTTGCAAATCAGTAACTTGGTCAGGCTTCCAGATACCGTGTACCACTCCACCAAATGGTTATGAAGTTATTTAAGTCATCTATCCCATATTTTTGGGCAAGTCATTTTAATATTTAAGTTTATTAATAATCAAAACAACGAACCAAAAGTAGATTTATTTAAAGTTTAATAAATGCTGATAGAAGATGTCTGCTATCCGAAATGCTATTGTAAATACGCCATGGATAGGTATTGTAAAATTGTAGTTTATTTAATCATAAGTACAATTTGATGGCCATATTATCAGTATTCTTTAAGTTGTTTTTCATATATCAGTCGTACTTTCAAAACGGATCATTTCTGCTCGACCATCGTAGCGTAGAAAAAGTATGTAGGAAATGGTGGGAGTATGCGTGTCGATGGTGCATTTTAAGCCTTTAAAAAGCTACACTAAAATTTGTGATTTCAGCGTGCATAAGTTAAGAAAAGACGTTAGTTATGCTATGTATTTTTCAGGGAGGATAGTTCGTAAAGTAATTTACAGATTAAGTTTTGCAAACGCTTATTTTATAAATCGATAGAGTTTACGTAAGTTTCGATCAAACATAACTTCAATCGACGAATGAAATTTCACATAATAGTAGGTATAACAACCTTAATTGAAGACTCATCCTACACGAAAAAAAAACATTTATTTGTAAAATATTAGAGAAATAAGTTGTATAAAAAGTTTTAATAAAATATTTATATGAAGTACAGTCGTTTCACATCCTGAACGGGTTGATAATATGTCGGATGGTGGCGGGTCCGTTCCACGTGCCTTTGAGCAGCCTGTGCCAGTACAAGTGTGGGAGTATGTGCTTGTTCAGATAGAAGAATAGGCGACGCTCTTTAGACTGAAAATAAGGGTTTTCAATTAACCTTTTGAACGCCAGTGTCACGTATATATGACAAGCAAGTGCATGCCCTGTACATATGCCAAACGTCACAAATATGTGACAAAAAGTACGGCAAAATTGTGGTTTGGCGTTGGAGGCACGCCGATGTGTTTATTCTCTGGCGTTCAAAAGGTTAAATCGCAGACTTGGCAAAGCAGGGTAGCAAAAAAAAACATAAACTGAGACGCGAAGCTTCACTTTGATGTTTCGGTCCATCTCGGAGTAATGAAATTTTGAATATTTTCAACTTTATTTCAATTTTGGCAAAGTCGATATTTGTTTGGCAGAGACCATTGCGATGTGCTGTGCGCTGGCCCTTTTTGATGTAAAACGTGCACCGAATAAATTACATAATGAACTATGAATGGTTATATGTATGAGTGTGTCGTAGTCATATAGTAAACTTGGCTTTTCGTCGTGAATGTTAGGTAAGGTTTGGTGGCCATTTCATGAAGTGGCCAATTTTACGATATGGCTACGACAAGACAAGTTACTACTCCTCTCCTTGTTGTACCAAAAGAAACTCACCTGATCAAAAGGGAACGTCTCCCACACCTTCTTGTCGTACAGGTACTCGGCGAGGATGCCTCTGTTGTACGACGTGAGGAGCGGACACGCGCTGTACCCGTTGTACTTGGCGGTGGGCTTCTTACCGTCCATCACGCTGGCGAGGTTCCGCTCCAAGACGTAGCTTTGAGGAGCTGATGGTTCATAAGCAGTTAAATATATAAGTTTAATTTATTTATTTATTTGGTCTCATGCACACAAGTCGTAATACAATTTAATGATTGTCGGTTTTGCATATAAACCCTGCAAGGGCCCTGCAAACAAACGAACGATGGCTCGCTACTGAGTATGTGAGTCATCATTAACATACATGTAAATGAACTAAACAGACAGGTTATCAACATCATTCACATTTTGTCAAATATTGCGAAATGACAAAAAAACGTTTTTTTTATACAATTTGTTTGGTGTTATTTGTCTAAAATTAGCGTCACTTAGGTTATATAAAATACTAGCTTTTGCGGCTTCGCTCGCGTTAAATTCGAAAATCATCCCAAAGGAGCATATTCCCGGGATGCAAAGTATACTATGTCCTATTCCAGGACATGGTTTAGCTGTGTTCCTACTTTCATCCAAATCCGCTCAAACGTTAAGACGTGAAGAGGTACCTAACCAGCAAACTCACTTTCGCATTTATGACTGTACTTTTATTTTATTATACAGTATTTGAAAGTTAAAGTGTCAAAAAACGTAAATTGGGTTAGCAGAGCGTTGTTTCTGACACGCATACCGACTGTCGAGTTTTGGGCAGATGCAAACTCAATAAAAATAAAATTAAGTTAAAGCTTTCATTTCCTAAGTAGGTGAAGCACAGCCACATTACTGAAAATAATGGTGTTTGAATTTATGTTATCTAAAAACAGTGATGGACGTAATTTTTTTGGGATTGTTTTAGGAAATCTAGGCTTAGACAGTTTCCTTGTTCTGCCTTACCAACAGCAGCAGCAGTCTTCCCATTAGGCGTACTCGTGCAGTCCCCCAAACCGAACACGTTGGAGAACTTCCGATGCTGTAGACTGTGCACGTCCACGTCGAGGTAGCCAGCCGTGTTGGTCAGCGCTTCGCACTTGAGGAGGCAGCATGGAGGGGACATGGGCGGCGTCACGTGGAGAATGTTGTAGGGGAGGCTTATTGTCTGTGGTAGAAGGGCTTAGATTTGAGTGCATTTATGTTGAGTCTGCGTTACTAGGCGCTGAGCAGACAGCATGGAGGAGACATGGGCGGTGACACGTGGAGAATTTTGTTGGAAGGCTTATTGTCTGCGGCCGAAGAGTAAAATTTGAGTGCATTTATGTTGAGTCTGCGTTGCTAGGCGCTGAGCAGACAGCATGGAGGAGACATGGGCGATGACACGTGGAGAATGTTATAGAGAGGCTTATTGTCTGCGGCAGAAGGGTTACATTTGTATGATTTATGTTGGATGTGGCTGTCAGCTTCTGGCTTTGAGCAGACAGCATGGAGGAGACATGGACGGCGGCGTCACGTGGATAATGTTTTAGGGCAAGCTTATTGTCTAGGACAGAAGGGTTAAATTTGAATAGGTTTTCCTGGTGGTGAGGTAGGCCCTTACGGGTGTGACCTCCACCAGGTTGGCATAGTAGTTGGGCACTATGCCCTCCCCAGGGAGCCCGCGCACTTTGGGTTGCCGAACAGGTCTCAGTAAAATGTGCTATCTACTCGTATCAGTAGGTACTACTTTTCCATCACTACTAACCTCTCCGCCGGGCCCCTGGAACACGGCCCGTCCAGCTGTGACCTCCACCAGGTTAGCATAGTAGTTGGGCACTATGCCCCGGGTGGCTGCCAACCTCCTCAGGGAGTCCGCGTACTTCGGGACGCCGAATATGGTCTCAGCACCCGTGTTGTACGTTATATTCGTCTTGTTGGCAATGTTTTTCTGAAATTAAGTAGGTACGAGTTTTATGAATTGGGTAGATAAGTATAACAAATATGCATGTTTATTTTTAAAGGAATGGACGATGTAGAATTTCTTACTTGTTACTGCGAAATTCAACCAGACAGACAGGAACAGAAAGGCAGGAATTTATATATGTTTTCCTCTCTGACTTCTCTGAGGTAGGTACTCATTCGTAATCATAATTCAGAGCCCAACTTCAACCCCTTAGAGGACACAGGCATGGCCATAGAAATTTAAAAAAACACTAGGGGCACATCTTTGCTTTGGCTTATCCCCACGTGCATCCTCCTTTCAGGTTTTAACAGGGCTAATTATCTTTTGATCGTCCATTAATTTGTAGCTAAGCCATGTTTGGCACCGATATATTTTCGTTGATCGACTATCGACTACTTTCGGCGGAAGATTTGTGATAAACAACAGTGGAACAATCTGTTCGGGCCAACTTTTAAAAAAGAAAAACATAAAGTAGGCTAGTAGTATAAACTATCAAAAGACCAACGCTTTTGGTGCTGCAACTGCTGCTGCCATTCACAAGGTAATAAATAAGCATGAGTATAATATGTAGGTATACATAACACCTATTACTTCATCCCTAAGTGACACACCTCTAAGCATGCTGGCCCAGCTACCTATTTTCCTTCAACCACTCAGTTTTGAGTACGCATCTACAAATCACTTCACTATGGGAAATCCGCACTAGAAAGCATTTGTAAATATTTACTATAAAACTTCCATGAGTTAGATCATTACTAACATGGGAAATGATTCTTGTCGGTGACTCCTTGGTCTACCGGTCACGTACACAGTCTATAGTTTATAATTGTTCCTGCCTACCTTGCGGCTTTCCTTGTGATACTTAAGTGTATTCCAAAGGTGAATTACCTATTTGCATTACCTATTAATACCATTATTCTTGTTACTTTCCTGATGTGTGGAAACTGGTCCTGAGATAATTTACCTTATGGTGAAAGTTCTACCACCGTACCTACTCATATGTGGATAGGAGAACTCGACAGGTCTCGCATAAAATAAGTAGGGTAATAAAAATACTTTTTATAAAATACTTTAGGTATGTTATAAAAAGTATTACCCTGTACTTATACATTGACATTGCGCCTGTACGCCTAGGGGTAGGCAGAGTACACACCTACATTCCGCCATAGGTTTATGTACTTAAATCTAATATGCAGCGAGTCTTATATTTTGACGATAACCAGGATCAAATCCAAGCTCGGACTGCTACTTAAAAAAAACGGCTTAAAAAGCCCAACAATACTGCCCAATATGGGAATGAAACCCAGAACTCAGGTTGCACAAAGTCCGTATCTACTAATATGTAGTTTCAAACTAGCTTCTACCAACGGCTTCGCCCGCGTGAATGTCGGAAATGATCCCAAGGGAACATATCTCCCAGAATAAAAAGAAACTATAATCTAACTCTGTGCCTAATTTCAACTATCCGATCCGTTCAGTCGTTCTGCCGTGATTGAGTAACAAACACTTAGATATCCATCCATCCAAACTTTCGTAAGTAGGTAATATAAGATTACCTTCCTCCAGTGATCCTGCGCCAGGAACATGATCTTCATAGCGGCACCGGAGCACTTGCCGCCGAGCACCGGGAACGTGAACAGCGCGTGTCCTCCAGAGAAGTCCTGTATGTTCTGCCAGGTCTTGGTGCAGTAGAACGGGGAGTAGATAGTGGAGACGGTGCTGTAAGGGTCGTCTAGAGCTTTTTGAAGACCTGTAATCTGGAAATTCAAGGAATGTTTAAATTTGGTAGAAAAGATGAGTGATAGGTGTAGTCGGCTTGGATGATGATTAAAAATAAAGCAATAAGTGAAAATGTCGGAAAAATGCCTTCTAAGTGAAAGTTCACAGTTGACCAATATTAGCTCTTATGCCATTAGCTATAAGGCTGAAAACCACATTGAACTTTCGCAGTTCGTATCAATTTAACGCACATAGCGAATGTTATGAATACACACGGTAAAGAGCAAGGTAGGCCCCCCAGGTTGCAACTATAACATACTTTTCCGTCAAATGGAGCTACTTCGCTTTTCGTGTACTTAGGTACTTAAAAGGTACCTTTTTTTTTTAAGGATGGGAAATCATCAAATGACTTCTTCCGCTCTAGGTGGAGCGGAAGGGCGTATCAGACTCTTACTGACTAAAACCCATCCGTGTTCTTTCTAAAGCCCTTTGCGTTCCAGGGCCGCGGTGACTCTTTCGAACAAATTCCGCAACCCTGGCAGGCTCTGGCCCTAGCGGGCCCCGTCTTCTATGCTGACATCTCTTTGAGGCGCGCCATCGACCCGGGCCTGGTGGTAATCGGACAGCGAGCCACCCAACGCTCGCCGTCCGCAGGCCCGCGCCTACGGTGGCCGGGGATCGCCCTGCGACTCCCGACGCCCGGGGCGTCTTCTCCTGTAACTTAAAAGGTACCTAGACACCTGTGTTAGCTCTGTTCTGTCTCCTGGTTGATAGGGAGGGTGGTGGATATTATTATTTTCTTACTCCTCCGCTGTTGATTATTTTCTTTGCGGAATGCAAAACGGTTACATAGTTTCTCCGGGACTCCTCGAGATGATTGACTTGGCGCTTTTCTGCTGGTCTCCTCTATTAATTCTAGCTCTCAGGAGTTACAATGGTTGAAATAAGTGTGGCGGGCTTGTCCCATCAAAACAAGGCCTAAAGCTACGCGTACCGAATGTTACCTTATCGTAATCATTCTTGATACCAACAGCGATGACCATGAACTCATAGTATATTTTATCGCCATTCCAGGTGTAGACCAGGTTCTGACAGGGGTCGAAGTCTTCAGCCTTGTCGTGAAGCCACGTGACGCTCCGAGGCAGGAGTTTGGGAATAGACTTGTATGATTTGTCTAGCGTTCTTACGCCGGCTGCTACTAACGTGAACGCGGGTTGGTAGAAGTGGATCTGGGGAATAGGAATATTGAAATTGACTTAAAATAACAGGGTAAGTAACTACTAAAACACACTAAAACAGTGCAACCCATGTCTTGCAGCGGGGCAGGCACATAGGAACCTTAACCTTTTGAACGCCAGAGCATAAACGCATCGGCGTGCCCCCGACCCCAAGCCACAAATTCGCCGTACTTTTGACACTTTTGACGTGACAATGGCGTTAAAAATGTTAATGGTTCTCCTGCCTCCAGAGAATAGCATGTTTTCTTCTTCTATACATCTCAATTAGCCGTTATCCCAGAGGTCATCCCATTTCTATCCTTATCTATCATCTTTCGCATTTATAGTTTCATTGGTCGACTTTCATATTCAGGCTGCAGGAATATTTTAGTAATAACTTACTGTCGAGGGCTCGAGCAGGATGATGCAGTTCTCCTTCATCCGGCGGGCGAAGCGCCACGCGATGCTGCATCCACCAGCGCCGCCACCAACCACCAAGAGCTTACATCTGGTTCATAGAAGTCTATTACTGGTAATGGTTTTAAAAGCTTAAATGCCCATGTAGAGCCATTCTCCGATGAAGTATTTAAACCGTATTTTTTTAGAACATGTCTTAGCTCGTTCTTCCGCCTTGCTAAGTTAGCGTTTCACATACTTAAATATGAATATTTTGTCCTAGCAGATAATACTATTTTATAAGCGAATATGAAAAAGCTTAGGAACCTGCTTCATATTAGTATGGAACACTAACTCAACACAATGCCAAAGTTGGAACGATTTATAAATCTTGCTCTTGATAAAAGATCTTTATAGTAAATCATAGTTTTTTGATACCTACTATCAATATTTTCGCGACATCGAGCCGATCGAGCGCAGTTAACTTGGCGTTAATTAACGGATCACGATGGAAACACCATACAGCGTTTCAAAACTTAGACCGTTGATGTGGTGTAGAAGACTGCCCAGCTTAAATGGGACTGGCACTTAACACGTCTGCCGCATGCTCATCGAGCGGTGGGCCCGTAAAACACAACATTGGTGCCTTGAATCGCAAGATGGGGCCGCGGCAGACTACATAGGGGACGACGGGAAAAAATTGAAATTAGGAATTGGCAAGAAGTGGCACGAAGAACCGGAAACAATAGAAGAAATGGAGGGAGACCTTTGTCCATGTTCTGCATTCATAAAGCTGAAGAGTTTTGTTTGAATGCGCTAATCTCTGGAACTACCAGTCGGTTATGGAATATTATTTTTATAATATACCTAATATGATAGCCACATTCATTAGGAAGGCTATAGGCTAGACGTAAACGGGCAAAAGCTAGTATATTAGTAATATTTAATAAATATTTTCTCTTCAACACTGCTTTGTCGTTTCCTGATACTTACTTGTACGTTTTTTTTGCAGCACAGATCCTCCTAACCGCATGTTTAGAATAAGGAGCGAGCCTTTTGCAGACCACGCTCATGTTACATTTAATTTTATGATTTTGTGAATAAATACCATTTCGTTATTTACACTTGAAGATTTTGACTAAGAGGCCTACTAGATTTTCTGTTGGTATATTTAATACATATTACTACTGTGCTTCATCCGTTGAGACAGGAAGCTGAACTCATTATGGGGTCTATAGGGTATCTGCTGCAAAGGCGCATGAGATCTTTATTATTGTGTAACATTGCAAGTATAATGTTTTCAACGATACTAGTTGGTCGCAAAGCTTGGTCAAAAAAACGACAGTGTAATGTGTATAAAGTATGACCTTTATACACATTACATTGTCGGGATCGTCAACGTATCAACTCGAGCCGTGCAGTATTCTTTTTATAGATGGGTACTTACCTAGCTGTGTAGCATGTAACGTATCTGATACGGTATCAAGTAAGTACGTAGGCACGAGCCTGCTGCGAGGCGCTCGCAGCAGGCTCGTGCCTACGTACTCATCCGACCCGCCGAGCGGTGGTTACACTGCGAACACAAAGGCGGCTCGCAGTGTGCGCGTGAACGGATCCGGGAGCTCGTAGCTGGATACGCCGTGGCCGTGGACGAGCCGTACCCACTTGCAGGTTGATACCGTATCAGATACATTACATGCTACACGGCTAGGTGAGTACCCACCTTTAGAAACTCCTTACTGCAACGTACACTAATCGGAATCGTAACGTAGTCGCCTCGTCTCGGGGCAATACGGCGATAAAGAGAATACGGTGACAATCCCTTTCCCAGTTGATATGTGTGCTATGACCATTAGTCTGTACATGTAGTAAGTTTGAGCCCGGAGTCCAAGTCCGGTTAGTGACAAAAAAATTGTGCGACACCTTTTTCTTACTAAATGTAAGTCAAACTATAACTGTTGAAATTAGTTGCACTATAACTCTGCTAATCAAAGTCAAAGTCGAAATGTTTATTCCAATTAGGCCATTAAAAGCCACTTTTGAACGTCAACATTACAGTTAAAAGAATATGTATCAAATCAAAATCCAAATCAAAAGTAATTTATTCAAATTAGGCTGAGTGCCAGCACTTTTTGAACGTCAAAGTTCTACATAAAGACAGTCCCCCAAAACGCCCGCCCGTCACCACTTCCTAGTATTTTAGCTGGGAAGACGAAGTGGCGCAACAAACTCCCCAACAATATAAAAATAAAGTGACTGTACCATTCACAAAGGTAAATTCTTATGGAGAAGAACGGACAAGAAACTTCATAGTTACTCTTTTCAAATAAAATTTTAACAATAAATGGTACTCACATAATTACAAATATTGCAAACAATTGATTTTACAGAGTGTGAGTTATATAATAGAAAAATAAAATATAAAAAAATGCACAAAAAAGTACATCTACATATGTAGTTAAATACATTATGCCAACCAGTTTGATTTACTCTTGATTGTTTGATTGTTTGTTTTGACTCTTGATTGTCCTATGGAGCAGGACCAGCATGCTTCCAAGCATTCTTATCCTGAATGTAATCGTCTAATTTGTAATATGCTTGTTTACAAAGTGTGCTTTTAAATAACTTTTAATGATTCTTTCATTTAGTTATATTATGTCACAAGGTATTTTGTTGTAGCATTTAACACAGTACCCCATGAAAGATGTGCGTACTTTAGCTAATCTATAAAATGGTTGATATAATTTATCTTTATTTCTAGTATTAAAATTATGTAACTATCACTATTTTTAATATCTTCGGGAAATGGCAGCGTACGTTTACTTGAACATTCATTTTGAAAGTCAAAGAGTGTTTAGGCTTTTTAAATGTCGAAAAGAGGATAATGAATACGAGGTTAATTAAAATAATACACCATCTATAGTCAAAACGTGTATAATATTTTATATAACGAATGTATACAAAGGCTCATTATTTCATATAAACATTTATTAGATACATAAACGAGTCGTAATGGACACTTGGTTGTCACTATGTGCTTACAAAATAAATAGAAAAGCGGGGATTATCTAGACAAGTAAATATGTTTACTGATATGTTACAGTGGCAACAGGTGTTATGGCAAGTTCGTTTCTATTGCAACACAGTTACAGTTCAAAACTATTTGTTTCCTTTTTAAAGTTTTCACTGTGTTTTTGCAGAAGTAAACAATAAAAGCCACATAAATAATATGTATTTCGTTAGTGCTAACCTTTTCAACGCCAATGTCGCGTAAACATGACAAGCAAGCGCGTGCCCTGTACGCTAAACGTTACAAATATGTGACAAAAAGTACGGAGAATTTGTGGCTTGGCGTCGGGGGCACGCCAATGCGTTTATGCTCTGGCGTTGATAAGGTTAAACAAACAATCTTTTTTTTTTTACAAAACGTACTTTTCTGATATTTAGGAAAACAGCAAATCATAATCGCGAGAAATAGTACGACACAGACCAAAAGCTCAAAGGGATCTATGTATTTTATCAAACGACCAAAATAAATACTAGAAAACGCTTATTTTTAACTTCAAGTCGTACTAGTTAACAGAAGATCGTGATTGACGTATTTGTCGATGGAATATTTATGCTGTGTCATTATTGTCGTACTACAAGATTATATTACTACAAGTATTAATCATTTGTCAAATATCAGTGTTCACAAAACTATAATTAACTTGTCACATTTCGAGTTGACTAAGTTTTCACTCTCGACAGTTTTTATGTTACTATTTAAATCGCTCTTATTTACATAATATCTGTTAATCTTAAATCATTTAACATTATATTACAGAGTTATTACTAACTAACGGAACGTATTTTATAACGATATCTATGTATTTCGCAGCATATTTCACTTTTTTAAACCAGAGACTAGAGAGGGTATTCATTTTCTCGCGAATTGTATATGATGTGACATTTCTAGATATTTAAAATTGGAACACTCTGCAAACATAACCTATCCTTGCCTTCGTAGTACTTAAACAGAAAATTAATAAAAATAAACAATTTCAAAACGCTGAAAAAAAATACTACAAAAAATATATGAAACAAATATACTATGGACATCTTAATATTTCAAACGTCCTCCAGTTTACATGTCTAATTCTCATGGAATTTATATTCTATTTATATTATTCCAATCCAATGACGTATTACCAACAACGGAGCTATTTAAAACACCGCAAGCACTTTGGGTACTAATCGCGCAGAATACACGCGCAGGGTTAGGTATGATTTACCTTCTTTTATAGATTTTATAGATCATTGTTCTAATTGTCATTTCATTCTCGCAACTGGCTTCAAGCCACACACAAACTCGTCCGTCGCCGCGCGTCACAGGTACATAGATATCGTTCTCAATACTCCAGTATCGTTCAGTCTCTGAAGGGGTTCAACAATTTCCTAATTTTCTCCGGACCATGGTAGTATCCTTTCAGCATAAAGTGCCAGTATATGAAGGGGAACAAATCTTTCTTCATGTAGAATGCTATTCTGCTCTCGTTTGCCTGTAAATAATTTGGTTTAGTTATCATCGGGAATAAGCTCTGTGGAAATACAGGGTGTAAATATGTGATTGAAACGTTATACTATATTTCCATTGAAATACATGTTAGGGCGAATGTACACATGATTATAATTAGAAACCAACTCTGTTATAGCGAAACATTAGCCTCTATGTTCACCTTTTGTTCGCAGGTAGGAGTCAACCCTGCCTCTTTCTTAGAAGAGATTGACTTGGTGGTAGTATGATCAGGGGATGACTAAAGTCTCCGGATTTTTGTGCCATGCCTTAAAACTGATAATGTTGTACATAACGACTGGGCCGCGACTACCACCGAATCACCGAAACTTTTGCAGAAATAGAGCCCCACTTACGGCCAGTCTCAATAATGTATCTTTATCTTTTAATGTACCTTTAACTAACTGTCAAATTAGTTACCAGCAGTAGCTTAAACGTCATGTCACAAAGGCAAAAATAACGTTTCAGCTACTGTTGGTAGCTTACTTAACAGTTGGTTAAAAGTAGATACGTTATTGAAACGGGCCGTTATTAAGTTTAAAGGGTATCAAGGGCTGGTGGCATAACAGGGACATTAGATAATCCGATGACCCTGAGATGGAAATTAACCTGGTATTGCAGATGTCCTTTGGTGACCACTTCCAGGCAGCGTATGTTGGCCTAGCTGATGATATTTTTAGTTAAACATACCTGATTAAAGGCATGGTCTCTAGGGATGCCCCCGCAGATGAACTCGGCGAGGATGCAAGTGTTGTAAGACGTCAACAGCGGAATATTGTTGATAAGTTGAATATTACCTGATTAAAAGGCATGGTCTCCCTAGGGATGCCCCCATAGGTGAACTGGGCGAGGATGCAGGTGCTGTAAGATGTCAGCAGCGGAATATTGTTGATAAGTTGAATGTTACCTGATTAAAAGGCATGGTCTCCCTAGGGATGCCCCCGTAGGTGAACTGGGCGAGGATGCAGGTGCTGTAAGATGTCAGCAGCGGAATATTGTTGATAAGTTGAATGTTACCTGATTAAAAGGCATGGTCTCCCTAGGGATGCCCCCGTAGGTGAACTGGGCGAGGATGCAGGTGCTGTAAGATGTCAGCAGCGGAATATTGTTGATAAGTTGAATGTTACCTGATTAAAAGGTATGGTATGGTCTCTCTAGGGATGCCCCCGTAGGTGAACTGGGCGAGGATGCAGGTGCTGTAAGATGTCAGCAGCGGAATATTGTTGATAAGTTGAATGTTACCTGATTAAAAGGTATGGTATGGTCTCTCTAGGGATGCCCCCGTAGGTGAACTGGGCGAGGATGCAGGGGCTGTAAGATGTCAGCAGCGGAATATTGTTGATAAGTTGAATGTTACCTGATTAAAAGGCATGGTCTCCCTAGGGATGCCCCCGTAGGTGAACTGGGCGAGGATGCAGGTGCTGTAAGATGTCAGCAGCGGAATATTGTTGATAAGTTGAATGTTACCTGATTAAAAGGCATGGTCTCCCTAGGGATGCCCCCGTAGGTGAACTGGGCGAGGATGCAGGTGCTGTAAGATGTCAGCAGCGGAATATTGTTGATAAGTTGAATGTTACCTGATTAAAAGGTATGGTATGGTCTCTCTAGGGATGCCCCCGTAGGTGAACTGGGCGAGGATGCAGGGGCTGTAAGATGTCAGCAGCGGAATATTGTTGATAAGTTGAATGTTACCTGATTAAAAGGCATGGTCTCCCTAGGGATGCCCCCGTAGGTGAACTGGGCGAGGATGCAGGTGCTGTAAGATGTCAGCAGCGGAATATTGTTGATAAGTTGAATGTTACCTGATTAAAAGGCATGGTCTCCCTAGGGATGCCCCCGTAGGTGAACTCGGCGAGGATGCAGGTGCTGTAAGACGTCAACAGCGGGCAGGCGCCGTAGCCGTTGTAGTTCATCTTGGGCTCGTCCTTCTGCATCGTGCTGAGGAGATTCTGTTCTAGCACGTAGCATTGTTGCGCTAAGGAGAAGATAACATTGTTAATAATATACCGTTGATGTTTGGGAAAATAGCTTAGAAACTAGGCTTATATGAAAAAATTGTAATGGAAGCGATCCATCTGTTTGGAAGCTACATAGCCACAGATAGACACACAAACTTAAAAAGCCCTCATTATTTCTTGCGTGAGGGTCAGGACACATTAACCTTTTGCGTGTCTACCACAGATTTTTATCGTCCAATCCTGACCAAGCCCTTAAGTGTAACTGTCCGACTTAAGTCATTTGGAGCATTTTTTCTTATGTCGAACTGTGTAACTTAAGACACGCAAAAGGTTAATAAAGTTCCATTGCATGTCAACTCATCTAATCTATAACCCGTTGTTGCTGGGCAAGGGCCTCCCTCTCCCTTTTCCACGCACGTCTGTCCTCGGAAACTGCGAGCCAGTCCTTATCGTAAGGGTCAAGTTGAGAGTGAGTACAAGAATATGTACTCATGTTAATGAATAAATTGCTTTCTTCTCTTGCTTAGTATAAACAGTAAGACCTCAGTGTGGACCAAATACATAATACTACATACTTCCAGACTAACATTATTTACAATTCACAAATATACTTTCATTACTGTGGGTAAAAGTTGTATGAACAGTGGCGCAGACTTCAGCGAAATCATAGAGCGCTGGGTTTTTAGCAAGCTTGCGTGATTAATATTGTTCAACTTAGCACTTTATTGAATAGACAAAAAGCTTATTATTCAATGTCACCAGATTACTTACCAATAGCAGCAGCCGTTTTACTGTTCGGCGTATTAGTGCAATCCCCAATACCGTACACGTTAGGGTATTCCTTATTCTGCAGCGTGTACATGTCCACCTCTAAGAAACCGCACTTGTCGACGAGCACCGAGCTGTTTCGCAGGAATGCCGGCGTGTACATAGGGGGCGCCACGTGTAGCATTGAGTAGTCCATCGTTACCTCCTGTTAAAATTTCAAGTTTTTGTTACACTTTAATAACGAAATAAAAATTATAGTTTAAATCGAATCTAATCTCATGAATCCTGATGATCAAAGGCTTCTCAGCCTCCCTCTCCCTTTTCTACTCATGTCAGTCTTCTGCCAGTAGAGGTGTAAAATTTATATCATACAAGTTTATTTTTGTGAGTATGATTTTTTTTTAAGTACCGTGCGTGTGACATGTTATTGCTAAATAAATATTATTCTGTCTTCCTTTTTCTTTTCTTTATTTTGGTATTTTTTGTCCATGGTACAAAATAATAGTCAGACATGTTTTGTATGAGAACACTGTTCAGAAATTAAAATTATTCTTCAGATAAAAATAATTTATAGTTATTTTATTATATTACAACATTACAGTAACTACAAAAATATGATTAATAAATAATATTTAATTCAGTATATTAATAAATATGTCTGGCGTTGATTTAATCCATCCTTTGTTGTGTCTGTTTATCCTCATTATTATTTTTAAATAATACCTTTTAAAATTCTATTACTTGTTATTAAATTGTGGTTAAATAATAGGAAAAATAATTAATTTTCACTTGCTCATGTGGAATGTCCGAATTCCCAGTTGGTTATATTTAGTGTTTAATTCCGGTAAAAATCAAATGTTTACTTTATTATTCACTTATTTAGTTAGAATCAGGGACCATTCGGGTAACCCATTGAAGGTTTTTGATAGGGTTTTTCTAAGCGGTTAATCAGAAACCCGTACGATATGGGTAACACTTTTGATAGGCTTAATTTAAGCGATTCATAAGGTTTCAACAATCTTTCCTTCTTTTTCGTGTAGTTAATAAATATAAAACGATATCAGCGTAACATTCTGGCTCGGAGCAATGTAATATGATCTCTCAATGATGGGCATAGGTTGAAAATTGGCATCGCACACGTCAAGTGACCGTGGCGGCAGCGTTCGTTATAATTAGTATTCACTGTAAAACCTAACAATAGGTAGGTATGTTACATTATTTGTCAATCTAACTAAATTCGAAATAGCAATTGTATGGTAGACTTACAAATAAGATAGGTAGGTATAAATATACCTACCTACCTACTCAAAATGGAAAAATATACTCATAAATATCCGTTTTTACTTGATTACCTATTTATTAAAAACTAACCTTAACCTTGTGTGCTATAAATGTTGTAGTTATTTATTAAGTATCCCTTAATAAATAAAACTAAAATAAATAAAAACTACCTTCCTATTGTTATTTGTTTTTAAACCTACCCTGTATTCTGGCGAACAAAACAAAAAAAAATAATTATTAAAATCGGTCAAGCACTTTTTGAGTTTTGCGAGACTAACGGACAGCAATTGATTTTTACATATATATGTAGATATAATAAAGCTGAAGACTTTGTTTGTTTGTTTGAACGCGCGCTTATATCAAAATCTGGAGCTACCAGTCGATTTGGAACATTATTTTTTATATGATAGCCCCATTGATGAGGAAGGTTACAGGCTATACGGGAACGGGAAAGAACGGGATATGCGCGTACGAAGTCGCAGGCAAAAGCTAGTAATATGTATAAAAAGTTTATCAATAAAAATTGCACAATTGGTTTGAAAAAAAAAACGAAAGTTGCTATAATTCAAATAGTAAATACTTATAAGGCTGTAGAATATCTTTGTATATCAAAATTAAGGCAGCGTATTATTTAAATAGACATAGTAAACAACAAAAACAGGTCAAGTGCATGTCGGGCCACGCACTGTGTTTTTTTGTCAAACAAAACCCTTATTAATGTGTGTTGTTTGGGTTCGGGGGGAAACCCTAACAAAACCCTTATATTAAAAAGGAATGGATATAAAGGTTTTCATTAACCCTTTCACTGGGTTTCAAGTTTAAAACCCATTCAATGGGCTTTTCATAAAGTCAAAGTCAAAGTCAATTCATTTATTTCAACTAGACCATTAAAAGGCACTTTTGAACGTCAAATTTACAGTTTAAAATTAAAATATAAGTGACTCTAGTTGTCCATTCGCAAAAAGTAGATTCTTATGGAGAAGAACGGACAAGAAACTCCATAGTTACTCTTTTCAAATATACGTTTTACAATATTTTGTATACATAGGTACATTGATCAATTGATTATATTATGTGAGCACAATGCATCCAACATTACACTAATATACAGCACACCCTTATATACTATAGGTACAACAAAGCAATACCAGCAGAGATAAAATTAAGTTTGCTAGTAAGGGACATGGTACTCACATATTTACAATATAATTAAAAACAATGGATCAGTGTGTGAGTTAAATTACATATTAAAAACCTGAAAGTACACCAGTAAATAAAACAAGTTTGACTTTTTCTACTATACCCTCGATTGTCCTATGGAGCAGGACCAGCATGTTTCCAAGCATTCTTATCTTTAATATAATCATCTAGTTTGTAATATGCTTGTTTACAAAGTGTGGTTTTAATGTAAGTTTTAAATTTTCTTTCATTTAGTTCTAATATGTCACAAGGTATTTTGTTGTAACATTTAACACAGTACCCCATGAAAGATGTTCGTACTTTGGCTAATCTATAAAATGTTTGATCTAAATTATTTTTATTTCTAGTATTAATATGATGTCTATCACTAATTTTGTTAAAGAGATGTCGATTTTTTCTTACATACATAATATTCTCATAAATGAATTGACAAGGTACTGTCATAATATTAATCTTTTTAAAAATTTCCCTAAGAGAATCGCGGCGACGAAGATTATAAATGGCTCTAACAGCACGCTTTTGCAAAATAAATACAGATTCAATGTCAGCAGCACGACCCCACAGCAAAATACCGTACGACATAATGCTGTGAAAGTAACTAAAATAGACCAAGCGCGCGGTTTCTACATCTGTTAACTGTCTTATCTTTCTAACAGCATAAGCGGCTGAGCTTAGCCGCCCCGCAAGAGATGTTATGTGAGGTCCCCATTGCAATTTCTCGTCTAAAGTGATTCCCAGGAAAACCGTCTGATCAATAAATTCCAGTTTTTGTCCATTCAATACGATGTCACATTCGGTGCTTCTAACATTTGGTAAAGTAAATTTAATACATTTGGTCTTTTTTTCATTTAGTACTAAGTTGTTTGCCGTAAACCAAAGTTGGACCTGATGAATAGAGTTATTGACATCATCAAGACTTTGTGACCGTCGGTCTATCCTAAATATCAATGATGTGTCATCAGCAAATAATACCATCTTTGGTTGATTTTGAAGCAATTCGGGCAAATCGTTTATATATACTAAAAAGAGGAATGGACCCAATATTGAACCTTGCGGAACGCCCATTGTCATTTCAGACCCTAGTGAGTTTACACCGTTTACCTGGACTTTAACCTGTCTGTCTTTCAAGTATGATCTAATCAAATCAAGGGATGTATTCCTAATCCCATAATGCTCGAGTTTCAACAAAAGCGTCTCATGGTTAACGCAATCGAACGCCTTCGAGAGGTCGCAAAAGATTCCAATGGCGTCCTTTGAATCTTCCCAGGCGTTAAAGATGTTCTTTATTAGGGTGACACCGGCGTCAGTTGTACAACGCCCTTTGGTGAAACCGTACTGTTGTTCATGAAATATGGAATTTTTATTAAAGTGAAGTAACATCTGATTAAGCATTAACTTTTCGAACACCTTACTGAGAACCGGCAGGATTGACACCGGCCTATAATTGTTGGGTTCATGACTATCACCCGATTTAAACAGTGGAACGACTTTACTGTGTTTCATGAGATCAGGAAATACTCCTTGATCCACACTAGAGTTAAATATGAGAGCTAAGTAGGGAGCAATAGTTTCAATTATAGATCTACAGACTTTTACAGACATTCCCCAAAGATCTTCAATCAGATCAAATAATGATGGTGAAACCCTTTCACTGGGTTTCAAGTATAGATCCCATTCAATGAGTTATCTATATGGATGTGGGAACCCTTTTACTGGGTTTCAAGCATAGTATTGAATGGAAGAGGTAAGCTTTTTATGAGGTTACCTTTATCGTGATGTAACTCTTTGTATAGGTTTCAAGGAGGTTACATCATGATAAAGATACTTCATAAACGGCTTACCCCTTCGATAGGCTTAACTCTTAACCGGACTTGTACGGTCCCTGGTTTGTATATCGAAAAATAGGATACAATACAGGCACTTCCAAGTTCTGTAACAACTGTGTGCTGTACACGTGTTTGTATAGTTTATTTAAGTAAGGATTACAATTTTAAGTATTTTGAAATAATATATGTTGTGTACAAAATAGTTATTTGGTTAAATAGTTGTCAAAATAGAACTATTTTGCAATTTTCTCTATAGCACTAAGCTTTGCTGTGAGAAACCCCAATTATGGGTTAAGCTCGCTTTTGTATATGTCACCGGAAAATTGCAAACGCCGTAAGATTGTAAAATATCGCGTAATATTGTAAACTATTTTTTCTTAATTAGACAAGGATATATTAGAAACTATTGAATTTGGATGGGATTGATTGTATTCAAAACGATTTTTTCATTATATGTCGAGAAGTTATAATCTAATAAAGATTTATTACAATATTACGGAGTTTGCAATTTTCCGGTAACAATATATCAGCTGTCCTTTTATAATTGTGTCTGTATGTTTTGTATACAATAAAGAATGAGAATAGGAATTTTCTTGATCAAGTTATAAAATGTAGCAAAGATGTCATGCTATGTCAAATCTTCGTATTTCTTCTAAAAAAAAAAAAAAAAATTCTTTACCTTTTTAATCTCACCATCTTTAACAAAGAAGACTGCTTCTTTCTTGTCGGGTCTGACTTCTTTCAGTACCGAATTGTAGTTGACGTTGATTTTCTTCCGTTTCACGACCTTCAGCAACGCTTCGGCATACTTCGGCACCCCGAAGATTACGGGCAGGCATGTGTTGTAGATCATGTTCGTTTTTGAACGGACGTTCGTCTGAGGAAAGATGAAGATTTTTTACTAGTGTTTAATGATCCATTTTGATTGGCTTGGCAGATGGTTAGTTTAAAGGAGAGCCGTCCGTCTCTCTCTTATAGCGGAATCAGAACATGATCGTTTAAAGACTTTATAGTAGGAAACCCCCGAAGGAAACGAGGACGCAAAAATAAAGTATCGCATTATTTAATTTAGACCTACCTACCAGGAAAGGCACTGGTTAGCCTGATTTCTTATTTCTAAAACTCGGATTTTAGAATCAGTTATGCAATCCTAACTATAAATGCGAAAGTGGGTTTGTTTATTTGTAACCCGATGAACCAAGTCTAGTGAAATTCTGGTACATTGTGACCCTAGAGACGGTTATAGGCTACGATTGAAGTTTCGACGGGAACGAAGCCGCGGGCAAAAGCTAGTTAATATTAATTTAAGAACAGTAAACTAAGATAAGACTTAATTTAACCTTTGATAAGTGGTTCCTACTCTGTGTTATTTATTTTAAAAAAAACCTTGCCCCACACTAGGAATTACTACTACCTAACTTGCATTGGCTTATCTAAGAGTCATCATTATCTTCCTGCAAATGCTAAGGGTTTTTTTCTTCCATTCTGTCCTGTCAACCGTCACGCTATCACTAACTCCCTTTTCTTTCATATCACTCCTCAACACAATCCATCCATCTTTTCTTTGGCCTCCCCGTCCCTGTCCATCCATCCACATTTATATTCATAACTCTTTTAGTTACGTGCATTTCATCCCTCCTCTTATCTAAGAGTGTTTCAAGACAAATTCCAAACTTGGAATGACTCACCCTAAATCAAAGGCTACACAAGAAAATGAAGTAATTACAGTTCCACGTGAAAAAGGTTAAGAACAGTAAACTAAACTAATACTTAATTTTAGAACAATATACTGGAGAAAAACACACATGGGACATAATTTAAAAAATGAGCTGTTGAGGATGCAACATCGCTTCTTTGATTTAATAACGTGATATGTCCGACAATTCATTAGTTTTTTTGGACTTTTTTTGAAAAAATAAAATTGTTCACGGCGGTTTTGCTTCAATAACGTGATAAGCAGTGATCGGAGTAGGTAGATTGATTTTACGTACTTGCATCATGAATAGTCGTAGAAATCATAACATGGATAAGCCTTTTTTCCGGGATTTAATTTTGGTACTTACGGGATTGAATCAAATATTGTGAATGTAAAGATTTTTAAAATACTACATTTGAAATTTATAGAATGCGACAGTGAAACGTTTAAAAGTTGTTTTTTTTTATCAAGTAATAAAGTGAATCTTACTTTTGTGCGTCCATTCGAAACTTACATATGACTAATTTAGTAGTTATTTTTTGCAAGTTTATTATCGCTGCTTCTAATTATTATATATTATATTCTTGAATAAATAAATAAAAATACTTTTTATATACTCCTTAATATATTTTTTTTATGAATATGAAAACAGGTAAAAATGAAATAAAAAGCAGTTTCCTAAACAATCTTAATTATTACAAAATCCCGGAATCCCGGAGGCATATCCATATTAATATATACGCGCCAGTTCATTGACCCCAGATCAATCTACCAACTCCGATCACTGGTGTGTCAAGTCAGACAATACATCATTTTTGACGTTTATTGAAAAAAATAAATCGGTCAATTCGGTTCAATTATCAAACCAAATTATTAAAAAAATAACCGTCGGACTTATCACGTTTTTGAAGCAAAGAGGCGACATTATAGCAGTAATGTAGATGCTCTATCTCACATACACTGCATGCACAGCAGGAATACCTAATAAAACACTGACGTCACTTTAACGTGCATTGTTCCGTAGTTATCGCATCTACGACAATAGATAATATTTGGAACTTGAACATGTCACTATAAATCTCATATTTCTAAGAATGTACAGGATGAACCAGAATTGCATGGTCATATTTAAGTGTGGTGTTGGCTAGGTAATTTTAAGCGAATCGGAGGCAAAAGTATCGATAGGAATCGCAGTGCCTACTGAAAATATCTAACTAGTCCGTCAGATAGATTTCCAAAAAATATCGGACACGTATTTTATCTTTTTAACAAAAAATGACGAAGATATAGTGCGTTGAAAACTCGCGTGACGTCACTACGATAGTACAATTTTACTAGCAATGTGACGTCACCAGCCCCCTTTCTTGATGCGATTTATCTTTGTCAGTTTTTAACGATTTGAATTGGTTAAAAATACGTGTCCAATATTTTTTGAAAATCTAACGTACGGACTAAATAGAATTATATCTTTGCTATTTAGCAGAATATCCTACTAGGTCGCCAGTGTGCGAATTGGCGCCTTGTTAATAGCTCGCACTCTACAAACAGACATGATGTCATGTTTAACGTTACCTACTACTGAACTCAGAATGACTTGCCGGTTTTTTATTTGTCTAGGTATACCTAAGCTCATTTTTATCATCCTTACATAATACAGGTATGATAGTATTAAATGCATAGTCTTTATTAATCAGTGACAGCGTTTTCTAAGCCTGCCTTAAAAATAAGTGTTTAGAAAAAGTAACTGCTTATTTCATATACATAGGACAAACCGATGGGAAACACAAAATGATCTAGTTTTAAACTGACCAAAAGAGATTAACGTTTTAACCTATTTACAAAATAAATATCATTTAAACTAGATAGGTAAGCAGGCTATCATGGTAGGCGCCA
Source organism: Mamestra brassicae (assembly GCA_905163435.1). Taxonomy (NCBI): domain Eukaryota; kingdom Metazoa; phylum Arthropoda; class Insecta; order Lepidoptera; family Noctuidae; genus Mamestra; species Mamestra brassicae. The sequence continues at coordinate 16,360,349 of LR990997.1, read as the reverse complement.
GATAAATATGCAATAACGGTCATCGACCCACAACATTTATTGACTTTCTTAATATCAATAACACCCCGTCGTTTTTGCGTCGGGGGTTAAAAACAGAAATAAACATATTAAGCTGTCCTGAATTGACTTATCTTATGGTGATCCTTTACGTTCTCTGGTAATGAAAAACTGTTCATAATTTGTATGGTATCTACGAAGGGATATTAGGGAAAGGTCAATTTACTTTATTGCAAGTTTATCTGGTGCCTACCATAGACGGAGTATAATAACATTTTCCTCTTGTGAAACAATACACAATTATGGTATAACGAGTCCGGAGTCCCCCATTCATTTATAGAATTATTTCTAAATAGATTGTTTCCATTGACTGGAGGAAAAATCTCTTGTGTCACATGCATGACTCTTGCAAATATTGCGCGCCGTTCTATTGTTAGATTATTAAGGATTGCATCATTTTGTTGATTGATAAAATGTTCAAAGGCTGCACAAGGTTATAAGATCAACATTTGGCGCATACATTTTTTTGGGGAAAAAAACTACCTATGGTTATGTTTGATCATAACTGAAGAAGATGCCAAGAAGTTCTTATAACTATACGGTTTGACGGACTACCAGATTGTAGTTCTTTATGATATTGAGAGACATGGACTCGGCAACGAATTCGACTCCTTAAGGTACGTAAAAAGTATGGTCGCTATGCTAATGCCGTTTTCGTGCTCACCAGTTGGCGCCACTGGCGAGTAAGGTCCTTAAGCATAGCATTAGTTGTTATTACGCGCATGTGAACAAATTTAGAAGGAAAATAATTTATAATGCCGTAAATGTGCCGATTAAATACAACATAGATCGTGTCGCAGTGTTACGCCGACTCATCATAATCGGAAAAAAAGAAGGTCGTATTTCCGACAAAAAAAGCTCAATGAAGTGGTCGGTACAACTGTAACTTTATCTGCCATAGTCAGGCTGTTTTAGTAAAATATTCACAAGGAGCACAACAAATGAGTAAATAAACTCGCGTCAAAAACTAACCAACACTGAAATTTGACATTTCGAAAACCTCACGCTACACTAGCGCCTCCAGCGGTGAATTCAAACGCGATAACCCCCATTAGGTTATTTACTAACGGTGACGTGCCCATGCAATGTTATTTGTAAAGCGCACTGTTAAGCACAGAACACACCATTGACACCAAAACCAGAGATAGCTGATATGATGGTACGCCAGGGCCTTCATCGATCTTGACTTAATAATTTAATGGACAAAAAATAAAATAGTTAAAAGCAAAAAACTGGACATGTGCGAGTCGGACTCGCGTACAGAGGGTTCCGAACGAATTTCTTTTTTGTTATATTATGTTATTTTAACACTGCAGACTTCTTATAGGTCTCCTGCAATCTATATGTAAAGAATTACTATGTGCATTTTTTTTAAATTTTAAGCCCTCCCTCGTCTCGTTTCGGTGATAAGGTAATAGTAATTTTTCATTTCTTGAATAACTTTAAAAATATTTATTTTAAAGTTATGAAAAAAATAAAATTTAAACCCTCACAATAAGCTCTTTCATTTGATATGTCACAGGGTACAGTTTGAAAATCAATTTTATTTTATTTTCTAATTTATCCCCCAAAAGTGACCCTTTTGGAGAACAAACTAGAAAATTGCCATGCCCAAAATTTATTTATTTTCGTATCGTGTTCGTGTTTGGGGTACAGAAGTTCATATATGTACCAAATTTCAACAGAATCGGTCCAGGAGATTCGGAAAAAAATAACTATGACAGACGGACAGACAGAGACACCCGAGTAAGGTTGAATCGGAACCCTAAAAACTGTTACAGATTAGATGCTAAATGTCTTAGAGCACACTGTTACTTTAAGCAGAATGCAAGCTGAACTAGAGTTCCCAAATAAATTTGTTGTACCATAGTTCTCCACCAATGTGATCTAGTATCGATCGTCGATCAGTTTTGATCGACGTGATCTAGTACATTTTTTTCTTAAAATCAAGCGACATAATCTGCATTACAATAGCACACGCGACAAATTCAAACCGGATGAATGGACATCCAATAATGAATGTCTTTAGTACGTGAGCTACAAACAGTATACTTCAGCATTCATCAATGAGATGTTATTTGTTTTTAATGACTTGTTATGTACCAAACAAGCGATGACAATTATTGTGCGCAGAAGAAAATATAGTATATATACCCGGAAAATAAATTGCAGTTACGGATTTATTTTTTGGTTGAAATTAGGAGAATAAGTTTACCATACATTATTCTGAGGTGCAAGTTGAAACTCCTTCTATATTCGTTTTTTTTTTATGTGTAACATCTTTCCTCTCGCTTTCCAGCAATTTGTGGGAGTGATTTCGTGAAATGGGACGGAAGTGTGTAACAGGAAGCCGAGGAAGCGCGTGCTATTTGATTTGACTAAAGAGCGCGGCCTATTCGATGTGACCAATGAGCGCGCGCAGTGGACGAGTTGGCTGTCAGTTGGTACTTTTAATATTAATGTTGATTTTTACTAAGGTGAGACGTCAGATGTTACACATCCTATGCGACTACTGTAAGACTCGCTTTTTTTAATAAGTATTAAAGCAGGCATGTCGGAACCTGCCAGGCCTGTTACGTTTATGTACGTGCACCGCCATAGCAGGCTAGGCAAGGTGACAATATATGTGTAATGCACATTCTGCATATATGATAAAAAATCGCATAACACACTACTTTCCGTTTTAAATTGCCCTGCTATCATAGTGTGGATATGGTAGGTAAATCTAGACTATGATTTGTCTTCATTAAATACTTATGTGGTCTTTAAATTCATGTAACCAATTTTTTTAACTGTAGATTGAAAGCAAAACATACCTTACTAAAATAAGATTCCGCCAGATAAGCGATCTTCTGCGGCGCTCCGGGGCACTTGATCATCGTGTCAGGGTACGTGAAGATCACGTTCCCCTGCTTGTGCTGTTTCATGTCCTCGAACGTCTTCTCGCAGAACTTCGAGTCGTATATCGACGACACAGAGCTCGATTTGTCGTGTAACGCCTCGTATAGACCTGGTACCTGGAGACAATAGGGTGGTGTTAATGCTGGAATACTGAAATTATTCCACTTTATAATGTGAGCCAATTTCACGGCCACTTTGCCCCACTAATTGTTTCACTTAGAGTTTGTGAGTGTAATTTGCCCCATAAAATTCAACTGGTGGGGCAAAATGAACTGCAAAATTGTGGACTTTGACTCACTATTAACCGGATTTGAGGGGTAACGTGGAATAATTCGAATACTGAGAAGTAGGTAAGGTATGCAGAACTTGGTTCAGTAGGTATTCTGTCAGAACACGGTCTGTGAATTATCCCATAAGCACAACAATGCCAAACTTTTTTCTAAAACACGATGGTATGCGATGTAAGTGATAGAAAACCTTACCTTTTTATAGTCATTTTCCAATCCGACCGCTATGATGAGGTACTCGTAGTTTATTTCGTGTCCTTCCTTCGTCGAAACTTTGTTCTTTTCAGGCTGGAGTTTATCTGCCGAGTCCCGGATCCACTTGGCGCCTTTGGGGAGCACACTCGCCTCTGCTCGTCGAGTAGAGTTGACTGTAACCACTCCGGCACCTACTAACGTCCATAGCGGCTGGTAGTAATGATCCTGGAGACAAAAAACCACCAGGTACCAGTATTGTACATTAAGTTTAAATAAAAAAATAAAATCACAATTCAAAAATCAAAAAACCAAAGAACGAATAGTCCCGACCGATTTTGGCCATGGATGTCAATCCAACGCAGAGTAACGCATTGGGCGGGACATATTATAGTGCACAAATGTGTTCACAAACACAGATCTTCTTCCATCACTCTCACAGGCCTGTGAGAGTGATGGAAGTAGATCTGTCCCATCTGAATTGCCGTCCCATCGGCCGATGGGACGGCAATTCGACACGAGTGAATAGAGATCAGGCGCAGGACCAACGGCTTAGCATTAAACAACTATTCTGAACATAATAACAATTCTGAGCAAACAATTTTATACGAAATAAAAAAAAATAACAAGAAAACGATTTTGAATATGGGAGCGTTCAAGTATTACGTAACGGAATTTTTGAAGATTCTTGAAACTCCCTCCCCCCCGTGTAACGCGCCGAAACGTTACGTATCATCAACGTGACAATTTTTGCCTAAAAGTCACAATTATGTCTACTGCAACAATGTAATTTCAAGAAAAATATTGATGTTTATTTTTGTTTGGCAAAATGACTACTGTTTAGTGACTGTGTAACTCGAAAATATGTTTAGTGAGCTAGCGTTAAATAAAAAAAACAATGTTACGTAACGCGTTGTTCGAACACCCCTCCTGCCCCTGTAACGCATCGTAACGTTTTACAAGACCCCCCCCCCCTCCCCCCAAATTGCGTTACGTAATACTTGAATCCCCCTAAAATAAGAATTTAATCAAAACATGTGTGTTTTTTAACACAACTAAAGTAATAAGTCATGCAGCCACTCTTTTGTTTGAACTCTGAAATAATTTATTATTAAAACACCCATGGGACTGTTTTGTTGTAAAACTCATAAAATCCCAGGCAGTAGTTATACCATCTGAAATGTTATTAAAATAAATTACTGCCTTTGTTTTAAAAAAAGGAGGATTATGAGCAGAGGTCGGAAATAGGTACTTCACTGATATCATACAGCGAAAGAATAAAATGGATATGCCTCAAATCCCTAATTTTTCTGCTCTTTAAAATTAATTTTAAAGAGCAGAAAAATCCCGTGATTTATTAAATAAAATGTTATTTACTTTTACACAATTTAAACCACTGCACGCGGGACTTTGCCAAATTTACATCGTCGTTGATGTCAATTTGGTAACGTCTCGCGTGCAGTGTCAACAAACAACATCGGATGTCCGAAGTTGCAAAATTCCAATGCGCACACGCGCGAACACACACTTGCCGCATTTGTAATTCGCACAACATAGCTTGTGAGAACAAAAGAATTATTATTTGTAATATTGTTCGCCTCACGGGATTGTCTATTAGAAATCCCGGGAAGATCCATATTATTATCAACATTTCGATGCAAGTACATAAATAACTCTACCTAATTCCGACCACTGATTATGAGTGAGTTGTATTGTCTCGCGACTTCGTTCTCGTCGCCTTACCCATATGACCCATTTCCCTTAATAAAAAGTAACCTACTCAGCGATAACTGATAGAAAGCTACAATAGAATGGGATTAGTAGTTTCACAGATTATCTCCTACAATTATTATTATTACGTGATTAATGAATACTTAAAATTATATCTATTATACTAATAAGAAAGCTGAAGAGTGTTTGTTTGTTTGAACGCGCTAATCTCAGGAACTACCAGTCGGATTTGGAAAATTATTTTTGGTTATTGGCTATCACACTCATGAGGAATGCTATGGGCTATACGGGAACAGGAAATTCCTACGGGAACGAGAAAATATGCGCGTACGAAGTCGCGGGCAAAAGCTAGTCTAGAATAAAGTTAAGCGCACATTACAGCCGCGCCGTATTTCAATATAAAAACACACAATGTGGCACAATGTTCATATGAAATGATTTTTTTTTCATATTCCATAGGTAAAATTGATTTTTTCATGAGTACTTTCAATTAAAGATGGGACCGATTGCTACCAATTAAAATACTATCTGCGTTATTGTTGAAAATTAACTCATGATTCATGAACATAAAATTATTTCCTCAAATATTTTCCTCGCCGTTTCTAACTACTACTAAGAGAGGGCTTTCCCAAATACAATTCCTAGATGGGTCATTACTTGAAGCTTGATAGGAGTATTAGCCTCAAGCAACATTAAAATATGAGTTTGAACGCCGAGGGCCGAATCTCCGGAAGCGGTTTTCTCATCAAACTAAACCAACTAAAAACTAAGCCGGATAAAGGTATTTATTTTTAAACTTAATGTACAATAGTGGTACATGGGCGGACTTAATGCATCAAGGCATTCTCTACAAATAAAATTTGAAATAGAATTAGTTTCGGAAAGAATACACAAATAATATATTGAATACTAATAAATACATATATATGCTAAAATAATAAACTAATAAATATGATATATAATAATCTTACTGATTAAGAGAATTCATAATAATCATGATGAAGAACAACTAAGAATGAAAAGCTTTTAAGCAGTGTTTTCAGATTTTACGCTTAAAGGAAAATTTAGAGTCCGCCTTCTTGATGTCAAGGGGTAGCATATTCCAGAGTTTATTTTATTAATTTATTTATTTTTTACGTTGACACAATGCCTAAGATCCGGTTCATAAGGTAAGGACAAAATCTTTCTCTCTCTTGTTTATTTTTTATTTTATGAAGTCTCCATTGGTCCCTGAAGAATTGCCCATTGTGTCATCCTATGTAATGTTTTTCTTCATCTATCTTTTCTGTAACTTATATGGTGTACTTAATAAAGAGTATTCTATTTTATTATTTTCTAATGGACACGAACAATAAAGGGTAAATTTTCAGTGTGTGTTGATGGTCAAATCCGAAACCATGAGGAAAAACACTCAAAGTAGTCTCGAGCCCGATTTTGATAAAAATTAAAACTGCACCGATCGATTTTTGAAAAATCGGCAATCCTGGCCAATAAACGAACCGCTTGAATTTGAAAAAAAAACACATCCTGCAGAATATGAAGAACGCATTATTTCACCATTCGAAAGTGTCGCTACTAAGGATCAAATTCTGGGAAATAATACATGGCAAACTAAAGAAAAACGATGATTTAACGTTTGTTATGGTTTAATATAACGTTAAGTCCATGCGCACTTGAAAAAATCGCCAAACGTCATATCATAATATTATTCTTCGAAACATTACATGGTTACCTTACTGAATAGGTATACCTATGTTACTTCCTTCCTCCTAATAATTAAATCTCATAAATTACCTGCTTTTAAAAGGAAATGTCTTTCTTTTCTTAAGAAAACAGACGTATAATTAATATTGCATACATGCCCAGACTCCAGACAGACCGCAATATTGTGGTTTTCCTGTCTGTTTTACTATGAATGGGTTCTATTATTTTTCGTAATAATAATAATTATTAATTAGCATAACTATGATGTGTACAATTTACCTACTCTAAATAATAAAGCTATATGTTTCATAGAACGACACTGAAGACATGCATGCTGACTAATATTACCTATATGCATGTTCTAGCCGTTATTCATTTATTTGAGGAATATTTACTGTCCTATTGTTTACCGTAGCTACGATGAATGACTCGCCGATAAGCGAGGGGATTCACGGTCTTATAAGAAACATAATATCGTTATTTAACGAACCTAATAGTATGACAGGTATAGTCACAATCGTGTATATTTCAAATTCATGTTGGGTTTATAGGCGTCGTTAATCGTTCTACCTGCAATAATGCATAACTATTCTTTCTTCTCATGAAAAAGTTCGGTGTTTTTCTCTGTATATCAGATCCTTATAACTTCTTTAAAGCTGCGTTCTATTTAACGTACAAGTGATATTTCTTTGATCTAGCGGCAGTCGATCATCAAGATAGATAAACTAGCTGCCACCCGCGGCTCTGCCCGCGTGAATGTCGAAACAAGATCCGTTCAGTCGTTTGACGTGATTGAGCGACAAACATACATACATCCATCCATTCATTCAAACTTTCGCAGTCATAATATTAGTATAAATTCTTCAGTTACTGAGTGACAGAGTGACTGACATCGCACAGCCGAAACTGCTGGACGTAGAAAGCTGACATTTTGAAGGAACCTTCCTTGGGGAGTGTAGGGGAGCACTAAGAGAGGTATTCCCGATATTCCTACGGGAACGGGAAAAAACAGGATATGCGTCCTAACCTAACCTAGTCAATTATAAATTGGAGATTCGGGACACCAAAGCCTTAGCGCTTTTCAAGCGAACAGTATTCTTGTTAGAAGTTTACTTCGCTCTTGTCTTGACCAACGCCGATCGCGTTATTGTCACTTCGGAATGGAAGTAAGATCGCATTGATTTCAAGCTACATTGCTTGTAAAACAAATCGACCGACACCGCCAGTCGTATAAATCTTTTATTTTTTAGCACTACGTAATTGTTTTTTTTTCATATTGCGTTTTATCATATAAAACTCCCTATAAGTTGAGAGCTCCGGCTCTTGTGATTCAGGATCTCTTAGTGCAAGAGCCAGGGCAGCACTGATGTTTAATATGGGTTTATGTAAATGATAAAAATACGAAATACGGTTACGAAATATGAAACTAACATGAAATACGATATCGACATCTGATCGAATATATTAAAATAAATATCAGTTTATTTCTGGTACAGCACAATAATAATAATGGTACCTATAATGGCTTTTATCAATACCATTGATCGTTGTCGATAATGTGGACTCAGGGCTGTTTGTACCTCTACCTATTGGATTTTACGACAAAAATTACGGCAAAAAGAGCAATAGTTCAGAATTCGTTACCTTGCTTGGCTCCAGGACTATGACAGAATCTTTCGGCAGCCTCCTTGCAAACTTAGCGGCCATCGTGCATCCGCCAGTGCCTCCTCCCACCACCAGCAATTTACATCTGGAAAATTAATTAAATAAATACATAGAAAGCGAAAACTGCCTTCTGCCAGCGGCTTCGCCCGCGTGCATGACCGAAATGCTATTCCAGACTATAATCTATCTCTGTGCCAATCATAATTTTTTCATCAAGATCCGTTCAGCCGTTCTGACGTGATTGAGTAACAAAAGTTCATCTATCCAAACTTTCTCATTTATAATAGAAGTAAGATGGCAGCAGCTGAATGGAGAGTGGCTGGAATAGCGTAACTGGTAAAATAGTGCAGCTGGTAAAATAGTGTACCTGGTATAATAGTGTAGCTGGTAAAATAGCGTAGCATAGTGCATCTGGTAAAATAGTGTAACTGGTAAAATAGGTTGGCTGGTATAATAGTGTAGCTAGCAAAATAGTGTGGCTGGTAAAATAGTGTAGCTGGTAAAATAGTGCAGCTGGTAAAATAGTGTGGCTGGTAAAATAGTGTGGCTGGTAAAATAGTGTGGCTGGTAAAATAGTGTGGCTGGTAAAATAGTGTAGCTGGTAAAATAGTGTGGCTGGTAAAATAGTGTGGCTGGTAAAATAGTGTGGCTGGTAAAATAGTGTGGCTGGTAAAATAGTGTGGCTGGTAAAATAGTGTGGCTGGTAAAATAGTGTGGCTGGTAAAATAGTGTAGCTGGTAAAATAGTGTGGCTGGTAAAATAGTGTGGCTGGTAAAATAGTGTGGCTGGTAAAATAGTGTGGCTGGTAAAATAGTGTGGCTGGTAAAATAGTGTGGCTGGTAAAATAGTGTGGCTGGTAAAATAGTGTAGCTGGTAAAATAGTGTGGCTGGTAAAATAGTGTGGCTGGTAAAATAGTGTGGCTGGTAAAATAGTGTAGCTGGTAAAATAGTGTAGCTGGTAAAAATTTTTTCTTACAATTCTTGCCTATTTATATCTATCAAACAAAGACAATGAAAGAAATTAGCTGTTTTATTACACATATTTTCCTGGTAGTTGCTCAATGCTTCAAAATAATATAAGTAGAACAAGTATTACCCACTTCTAAGAAACAATAAAATTGATGTATGTAATTAATGTTTTAAGTTATAAAGATCATCCCACATTGTTTGTTATAGTTTGTCAACTACAGATACTTAATATTCAACTAGTATAAGTTGAGTGTAGCAGAACTGAATTGCATTTAAAAATAAACGCAAACTGATATCAAGAATATTTATAACATTTCTGTATGTTTTATTTTTCTTGCAAATGTTTATTTTATTTTGTAAACTACTGCTGATTGAATGTGGAATTAAATGATAAAGACTTCAAAAGTTGGATATGTAAAGCATTATAAACAATATACAACAATTATTGGATTTTTAATGTTAGCCAGTAATTTACCTTAGGGCAAATTTTTCAACAATGAGACCTTAAACCTGAGGAATAAATGGCAATTTTGTTTAGAAAATATGTCAAACAGCCATATTTATTTAATCTTCAGTTCAAAAATATCTGAGTATTGCAAAAGCTCTTATTGATTGCAAAATGTTTTTACCACATTTTAACTTATTCCCATAGTACTTAATAACATAAAACATACACCATGGCCATGTAAAACAAAACAGGTTTTACAAAAAAAAAAAATGTATTGGCTCTAGTATTGTTTGTCAGTAGTGTAATGCTTCACACAAAGCTGGAACAATTTTTATGCTAATTTGAGAAGTGTTACACCCAACTTCTAATCTTAGCAAAGAGCATGAAGCATTTAAAATGACTAAAACCTTATTTTAAAAGACAACAGAGAATTATGAGTAAAGTAATTTATGTTTTTCCCCTTTTATATTTGTTGTTACTGCTGCTGGGTGTGCCCTGCTGATAATTTTATTTCTTTCTTTTAATATACCTACTGTTGTTTGGATAAAATTATCATAAGGATCAACAACAAGACTAAAATCTTTCAGTGCCTAGTAGTACTTTGTAGATGAGTTATAGTAAACATAAAAAGGTCAGTCATAGGCAAAGCTCAGGCACTGTATATTGTTATGTTATCTATCTATCAGTCAGGAATTCATTCAAAAATAACTAGATACCTATTAGTTTCCTACAATTTATTGTTAGTCAAAGATTGTTCAATTTAAAATCACATATAATACCTACAAAAATGTTAAGTGTAGTGGAGGGAGTGCAAAGTTTGATAACCAACAATCGTGATTAGATTGGCAAATACTATTAGGTACAAAATTCCTAAAATATATCGCACACCTAGATGAAGGGTAGCACAACTCAAAATAATCCAAAATTGAGTTATTGCAATTATCGGAATCAGCGCCGAAAACTACATAAACTCCAAAGACACCTGTGTACAAACTTCATTCCTAAAAAACTAGATGGCGCTGTAAGTCAGTCTTTCTGAGTAGCTCCACGGTCACCCCCCACCAACAACAGTAACGCATCACCAGTTACGACATGTCAGCCGCAGGGGAATATGCTGTCAACTCGCACAAAGACTAAATTATTTCGACTTAGTTTTGTATTCGTGGCAAACCGCAGTAATAAAGCGTGAATTATTTTGAGTTGATTTTGTATTCGTGATTGAATCGGTCTTGTTTCTTGGGTGTTCTTCAAACTATTTCCACTTATACCAGTATTGTTGACGAATGTAAGTAATTTTTGTTTTACTAACTAATAATAGTTTAGTGTTGGTGAAATTATTTGGAACTATTTGAGTTGGTCTGTTATTGCTGGTTAAATTTAAATTCGCTCTTATTCTAAAACAATAAATGCTATTGTTTATTTTGTTATAGGAATATTTAGAGTTGCCTTTGTATTTTTGAAACTGATTTAATAAATTTTAATTCTTTAATAAAATACTGCAATTTATAAACTTTTTTGAGTTAATTTGGTATTCGTGAATTTTATTAACTTCGTATTTTTTTGCTACAGATGATGAGGGGCCGTGGCCTTTTACTTCTACAGAAGGTGATGGAGACCAGTTCAAATGAGCCTGAACGCAGTCATGTGGAGAAACAACTCCAAGAGAATTCCACAACACCTTCAAATACCACCATGGTGATGGAAGAAATCTCTGAAAATGGCACCATGGAGTCACAAAAGAATCCAGCAACGTTAGCACCACCATCAGCCAGCACCCAGGTGAAACCATCGTACTATATTTCTCCGGTTAACAGCGAATGTAGCGATTTAGACGATTCAGATGCGGATCCGCCCTTCAACCCACCTCCCAAAGAGAGCTACCGTCCATCACTCGTCGTTCCAAGAAAGAGGTATCGATCCTCCAGTACTACCTCGTCTTCCAGTTCAAATAGTCCCAACAAGACTACACCACCAACTCAACTCTGCAACTCCGTGCCATCTACCATGCCGGATTCTGCCAATCTTTTAAACGACAATCCGGTTACTGAACCATCCACCTCTCAACCGATCATAGACCAGTCTGCTGATCCTGAAAGCCTACAAAGAGGTAAAAAAAAGACAAGAAAAAGATCTCGTTCCTCCAGCTCCTCCTCTAGTTCTAGCTCATCCTCTAGTAGTTCCAGCAGCTCTTCAAGCAGCAGTAATACAGAAATAGGTAGTAACTCTGTGCCGTCTGCCATGCCGGATTCTCCCAATCTTTTAAACGAAAATCCACCTGTTGAAGCTTCTACTTCTCAACCGATCATAGACCAGTCTGTTGATCCTGACAGCCTTCAAAGGGGTAGGAAAAGAACAAGAAAACCAGCTGGTTGGCTCACAAATCTTAAGAAATCTCGTCGAAATACCGGAAAGGCTTATGTAAGTTCAACTAATAAGAGAGTCCCTGAAAGAGCGGTTAAGCCTCCATGCCACGATAATTGCAAATTGAAATGCAAATCTAAAATAAGTGAAGTATTACGCAAATCTTTGTTCGACAAATTTTGGGGACTAGGCGAACTTCAACGGCAAAGAGAGTTCATTGTAAGGCACACACAAGAGATTAAGCCTAAATATAGATACAGCAGTACCCAAAATTTTAGGGCACTAAATTCTGCATTTATTTTTGAAGTTGAAGACACTCGTATTAGAGTCTGCAAGACTTTTTTTAAAGCTACACTAAACATAAGCGACCAATGCATTAGGACAGCTCTTTCAAAACGACAGGAGGGCGGTTTCATAGAAGATGACCGGAGGGGTAAGCACGGACAGCATTCCACCATAGATAATGAAATAAAAGAAAGTGTCGTCACTTTCATTAAGTCTATCCCCAGAATAGAATCTCATTACCTTCGAGCACAAACAACGAGAGAATTCATTCCAAGCGAAAGATCACTTGCGGATCTATACCGAGATTATAAAGATCTACGCGAAAATGAATGTTTACCATTTGCTTCGTCATCAACTTTTAATCGTATTTTTAATACACAGTTTAATATTTCGTTTCACATCCCCAAAAAAGATGCGTGTGATCTTTGTGAAACATTCAAAAATGCTATCGGAGAAGAACAACAAAAACTGCGTGAGGCTTATGACCAACATTTGAAAGAGAAAGTGTTGTCCAGATCAGAAAAGGAAGCTGACAAGAAAAGGACAGATGTAGTTGTTGCAGTTTACGATCTCCAAGCCGTGATGCAATTGCCAAAAGGGCAAGTATCCTTGTTTTTTTATAAATCTAGAATTAATTGCCTAAATTTCACGATTAGTGACTTGTATGCAAAAGATGTAATATGCTTCTTTTGGGACGAAATCGAAGGCAAACGTGGTGCTGTGGAAATTGGATCCTGTGTACTGCAATATATACAAATGGTTGTTGAGAAAAGTACATCGGGTACCGAACTGGACCTTATATTTTATAGTGACAACTGCTGTGGTCAGCAAAAAAATAAATATCTGCTGTCTGCCTACGCATTTGCTGTTGCAACCATGAGAGTAAACTCAATTACTCATAAATTTTTGATTCGTGGTCATTCGCAAAATGAAGGCGATAATGTGCATAGCGTTATCGAAAAACAAGTTAAACGATACACTAAATCAGGCCCGATATACTGTCCACAACAATACGCGACTTTAATAAGAACAGCTAAAAAGACTGGGAAACCTTATCATGTGGAAGAACTTACACATGACAAGTTCTATGATCTGAAAGCCCTTCAAGAAGAATGGGGAAACAATTTCACTGTTAATGTTGACAGAGAACAAATAAAATGGCACGATATCAAACAACTTCGCGTTGAAAAGCAACAACCAATGTCATTTTTTTATAAAACTTCTTATGAAGAGACAGTTTTTAAAAAAGCGTTTGTAAGAAATCAAAGACGCACACAAGATCACCAATTTTCTCCAACTTTGACACAAGCGTATTTGCAAAAAATACCATTGGGTGCCAATAAAAAGCGGGACATTACGGAACTAATTGATAAGAATATTATTCCACAGAGTTACGTCAATTCTTATTACAAAAATGCACTAGATTTATAGAATAAAAATTACGCGAAGAAATTTCTTCCTCTCTGAATACTTATGTTTTTATGTTTTTTGATAACTATAGATAATACTAAAAAGTCTGATTTAATTAAGTAAAACAGTTTACAATTCTGTCGGTGAGCCTGTAACAATACTATTATAGTTTTAGATGCCTATAATAGATATTAGGTAAAGGTTGAAAATAAAAGTCTGATTTAACTAATAAGTTTAATCCTCTCGATGAGACTGATAATAATAGAATAGTTAAGTGTTTTAGATGCCTTTATTAATGTTACCTTTTTGTTGTAGTTTTTTTTGGTTATTTAAGTTAAGTGAAAACAGATAATTGTTGGTACCTAGTACCCACATTTCTCATGCCTGTTATGTTGAGTAATAAGTACGTGTTTTTGTAACTAAGTCATTCTTAAAATATCTTCCAAAGACTGTGCTATTTATAAAAAAATATACTACTTTTCCTGTAGTTTATAGACTTAATGGTCTAGTACTGATTAAAGAGAACTTAATACCTAAATTATAAGAAAAATGTCTACTTTGTTAAACGTTTTACTAACCTGTTCAAAGTTTAATGGATCTCAAATTAGAATAATGTAAGGTGTTCATTCTATTTTCCGAACAAGTGATGTGTTTTTGATTATCTTTATTTGTTTGTTACCTTAATACAAAATAAAGATGTGTCTTAATTAAATATAATGTTTTACTTCATTATTATAATAATTATACAAATAATAATTTAGATACACTACTCTTTATGTAAAGATTTTAAAAAAATATATTCACATTAAGACAGGATTAATTTAAAAAAAATCACTAATATGAAATCAATTTGAGTTGATAAAAATATTGAACAATGATTTAGTCACGATTACTAATATAACACGAAAAAAAATAATTAAAAATGTATACGTGTATTTGAAGGTAAGTAATTGATCAAATTAATATCTTAGTAAAATAATATACAACCTCATCCAACAATCATTTAAATCGGTCAAATAGAAAACGAGTAAAACGTTTTTTGCTGTTCCTGAAAAAAGAGGTATTTTGAGTTGTGCTACTCTTTATCTAGGTGTGCGATATAGTGGCCGGCACAATACGACGGCAAATTGATTAGGAGTAATACTCACGAATATGTTGCATTATTCGTAGCGGAGACGGAGAAACTCCTGCAAATGCCCGGGGTTGTAACCGCGGTAAGTTTTCGTATGATATTCATGTTGTCAAGCAAACCGCAAACCGCACAACAAGCGCCTGGCTCTGTCACTAGCACATTAACGACGATCCCGCTCACACTACAGTAGTTAAGTAACCGCGGCGGCGAACAGTCACTGTGCGGCGGGCAGTCGCGATAATTTGTTGATATTTGAAGAATATGACCTTGTTGACGTTACCATCTGCATTTGCCCGACAAAGTGACGTGCTTGATTACGTTTATTTGTTGACATTTACTTGACACTCTTGAGTTCTTGACAGTGTGTTTGACAGCCACAAATTATTTTTTTGGATGGAAATAGGGATGGACCAATCAATATGAATCAATCAGTACCCAAAAACCTGGTGGCCTTTCACAAACAATCAAACACAAAAACTTAATTAAAAGAAAAAAACAGCTTAGATGTCGGTTTTTTTTTAATTTCATAAGGGTTTGCTCTTGACTGTAGTCTAGGTCATACACATGAGTTAGATGACGGAGACAAAGTCGACGATGGAGCGAGCTTATCCAGAAGATTTTTTATTTTTAACTATGTATAGATACCTATATGAATTGCAATTATCAGCACGAACAACGAAACTAAAAAAAGCGTTGTTTAATTCAATAACAGCAGCCTGCATCCAAACCTAGTCTGTCAAATGGATGGCCTTTATCAAATGGATAAAAAAGTTTGAATCCGTCAACATACTATACTACACTACACTAGTCTGTCAAAACAAAAATGGCGGACGACGATGAAATTGACATTTTAGGAGATTTCTCTTTTAATTCTTGTTTTGCTCAAAATAGCCAAGGAATGTGAGTAAATAAAACATAAAAATAATTCTTGAATACACTTTATAGATAAAGAAATTAGTACTGGTTACGCAACAGATATGCGGTTATGTTTACAATGTTTTGTTAACACACCTATTCCTCAATGAAAACAATGTTTTAACAAGCTTTCCAGTTTTTACCTTACTTATATAAATAACTACATTACAGCAGGACGTTATTCTTGTCATGCCACACATTTGAAGTGAGAATGAATTGTATTATTGTGAATTTATTGGATGTCGTAAAAAAATGCGTATTTGTTGTCTTCAGCCCTTCGTGCTCCAATAGAGAAGACACGGTGCATCCTCAGTGGCTGCTCGACTCCACAGAGACAAACTGGTATGATAAGCAAAGTAAAAGGTAAGTTTTATTGCTCATCTAATTCATCATAACTTTGGAATGTCTATTGGAAAAAGTTTTCAGTTCCCCATTCGTTCATCTTTTATATTCAGTTAAAGTATACTAAAATATAATGTATCTGTAATCCCAATAAACTGCTAGTTGATAAACACTGGTAATCTTGGAGATAGGTAGTAAATCATTATCATAATTTGATTGTTTTGGTAGAGATTTATGCTATTCATGCAAAATTAGCTGATAATATAAATTAAACATATTTACTTTACAGGTTTATAGAAGGCTCTCCAAGGAAGCTATATGGGAACAATTCTTCTGACAAGCACTCCAGTGACATTCACACTGCTTGGAGCCCGGCGGAGAGAGAAGTTCTCATTAGGGAAATGGTGAGCATTTCAACCAGTTTTCTATGAAAAATTTAAGTCTCAAAGGCAGAATATCTTGTTAACACAGTTGTTACCAATAGTATTAATATCCTTACTACCATTAATAACTGTTTTAAGAAGTTTACGAATTGACATCCTTTGTGACTTCTTAAGGCATTTTTTATTCAGAGGCTGAAAATTGTGCAAATTGGCAGTCATTGAAATAACATTTTTGTTTACAGTCAAAGTATGGAAGAAATGTACGCAAGATATCACAAACATTGAAAACTAAGACTGAAGCGGAGATACAAGCATTAATTGAAGCTGAATTTGGTGTCAACTTAGAAACTCCATCATTTGGCCTGGACAAACCAGAGGACCACGAAGATGTGCCAGCAGTAGTCCAGGAAGAAATAGTAACTGACGATGTGACCAATATAAATAATGTTATAAGCATGGTAACCACAGGGGCACCCACAATAACAGTACCAAAGAAGCTATTCAGAAAGAAAAATACAAATTCCAAAAGTCTATTAAAACCTGATTTGTTGATAGATAAAAAGGGTGAACTAATGGCAATAAACCCAGCTGAGATATTGTATGAAGATGATTTGATAATAGGGTCAACAGAATCTATTGGTTCTGATCTAGACTTGACTGATATTGTGTCTAAGAATATAGTTAAGTATCAGGCGAAAGTAAAGACTGAAAAGAAAATTGGTAATCATAGGAGAAAAAAATCTAGGAACTTTGATAAAGGTTCAACTAGGAATAAAAGTAAGGAGTTATTGAAGTCACCACCTGGGAGGCAGCGGAAGGACTCCAGTTTGTCAGAGGACAGTGTGAAGAGCCCCAAGATGCAAATATTGTTGGGCTCTGGATTAGCTTTACCAGTTTCTGAAGGGGAACAAGTGGTGAGTGTTTGTACTTTTTCAAAAATAAAAGAACATGTTTATTTATTTTATACTTTATTGTACACCAAAAGTAAACTTAAAACTAAAACACATACAATGGGCGGCCTTATCGCATTCCGCGATCTCTTCCAGACAACCTGGGCTGGACAGTAATTGTCTGGATATAAAATAGGGCTGTCATTAGTGTGACAAAAACCAATTCAATTATAATATAACATAATAGATACACAGATAAATATATAATAAGCTAATAGATTCATAAATACATACATGCCAAGTGTATACTTGGCATGTATGTATAGGCAGTAAAAATAAATGATGACTGTCGAAAATCACAGCAACAGGTCATATTCTTTTACAAGTCTTTTGAAAGCAGGTAACGACTGAGCATGTCTTACTGGGACTGGCAATGCATTCCACAGACCAGCAGCCTGGACATTAAAGGATTTATCCAAGAAAGTTGTGGAATGCATTTTGTTATAAAATAGAATAGTATACATTGTATGTTAGAAATGTTTTCATTCAATATCTATCACAGTTTTGAAGTCAAGAACCACAGCATTAGTCTAACTGTAGTCATTAAAACGAAAAATGGTCAGGGATCTAAGTTAATCTATTAGGTACTAAGGATCATGTCTGTTTTTTATGACCCAATTTAAACAAATCACCATCATTAATACAATAAATTGCTCCACAGATTAAAATTGAAAAGAAGAAAGACTCGGAACCTGAGAGTGATATAGAGATTGATGTGGACAGTGATAGTGAGAGTAGCACACCTAAAACTACGCCTAAGAAGGATAGTAAGGCTATTGATGAAGCCCCTATAGCCGTGCCGCTCGGCAGGTTTGAGCCTATGCCGAAGAGACCTAAGAAAATCAACCTGGTATGATTCTGCTTTTAAAATGTTCACAGGCTCAAACAAATAATTTACAAACATTATTATTGCGTATGTAAAAGATATATTGTGAAACAGTAATTTAGTATCTTATATGGTTTCAATATAAAAGGCCACACCACACTACAATCATTTCAAAAGTATCAATTGCTTCTCTTTGAAAAAGTTTAACTACTTGTTCTGTCATCCAAAATGGTTAATGGTTAATAAAATTTAATTTTGAATGTCTTATATTTTATAGGACGGGGGTGGCGGCTACACTATAATGCATACAGAATCAGGGGACCTATTCGCAGTGGGTGCCGAACCAAGGAGAGAGCGAGCGCCGCGCAAGCAACCCATACAGTTGTTGCACTGTCGAGTTTATAATGCTGAGAAACCGGTAAGTAGTTATAAACAACTGGCTTATCTCACTAATTTTTGATTTTTCAGAGGCCTGTTTGTGTTAACTACAATAATTGAATAACAACACTTAAATCACTACAGAAATATTGTTAGGTCACAATGAAATATTTGTTTTGCCCAATGGCAAATGACAAAGATTGTATAAAGCTTAAATTAGTTGTTTTAAATGGATAGCGTTTCATTCTTGGTTCTTATACTTTCCAGGTTTTGCTTTCATCTCTATCATTGTTTTTTGTTATACCTACTACCTATATGTTCAGGCTTTTGTAATTTTATGTCATATTATAGCTATGCCAAGTCAAAGTCAAGCCTTAAAACAGAAATTAACTCATTTTAGGCGCCTTTCGACGTCCGAGTGCATGTATCAACGCTTCTCCTCATGGACGGTCATGCACACACATCCCGGGGCGAAGTGATGGGCCTGCTGGGCGGCTCGCTCAGTGACACGGGACGCTTGGCCGTCACCGTGAGCGCGTACCGCCCGGCTGCCGCTGCCGCTGGTAGTACGCACTGCGACATGGACCCCGGTAAGAAAACACTCAATTATTAATAAGGTTTGTTTTGGAATTTCTCACCAACAGCCCCGACTCGACTGCCTCCTTGTATTCGGGATATAATGATATTTAGAAAAATCCAGAAGATGTAGCGCCTAATTTAGATAGATGTGATGCTGTCATAGTAAAAAATAAAAAATAATCGGCACCCATATCCACGACTAATGATTATCCCTTTATTTTATATAAGCTTCGATAAGATTTTAGACAGTGACATGCAAAAGACAAGGCCAAAGCGCTCGTTTTAGTGACAGGATAGAGTTATGTACTGAAATATCGCAAAATATCCAGTGACGTTTACCCTTCATTTGTTTTACAGTGTCCCAATCCCGCGCGGCCGAGTCCCTCCGCTGTTTGGGCCAGCTCGTGTGCGGCTGGCATCACTCTCACCCGCAGTTCCCCGCTGCACCATCGGCACAGGATCTGACGTCACAGCGCGGCCTGCAGAGGGCGCTGGAGTGGGCGCACGTGCCCTTCCTCGGGTTCATCACCAGCCAGCACTGGCCCACGGGCAGGACGGCCTCGCAGTACCGGTGAGCTTATCATATCATATAGATCATAGCCTAGAGTAATAGGCCTCTCATTCGCCATTCTTCTCGTTCCCGACACCACTCATCCAGCTGCTCACTTAATAGTTGTTTTGAATAAAGTCTCTAGTATATCGAATTTGATTACAAAGCTATAATTTAAACTTTCATTTAGTTGATTTTCAAGAAGTCGACTCAGGACCGACCGTTGTCCCAAATTGCGATAAAGCAGCTCGGTACCTTGAGTTATACAACAAATAAAATATTACTTATTCTACCTAACTTTTCAGTTGTATCCGCGTCGAAGGCGACGACGACGCAGAACTGCCCACCGGCTTCCAAATAAGCGTGAAGCTGCTCGCCGACCTCAGTCCTGACAACCTGCCCACCTTCCTGGAAGAGTTGCGCGCCGTGATGATAGACAACCACAGTCGGAACGAGTTCAGTGTCGATCTGGTCAAGCATGTTTGTCCTCAAGCTGGGATCACGTATTTAGAAAAGGTTTGTAGTTATGAATAAAAAAGACAATTGCATTGACTGTTTGTTTGTATGGTCGTTAGCGCGATTGCTGAACGGTTCTCGGTTCAAACTCAAAGTCAGGAAAGGTACTTTTTCATAACATTATGTTGGTACCCAGAATCAGGACTTATGTATTCAGTATGACCCATATTCCGTCAAAGAAATAGGTCCAGATAAACTACTAACTAATATTATAATGGGCAAGTAAGTTATTTTATACACGGACCAGTACAAGCCGGGAAAGCTAGTACTAAATAAAACACCCACATATTGCTAGTTGTTTTAGTCCCATTTAATAGCAGTGAAGCTATGTCTATTTTACCTTGAATTTATTTTCTTATTAAAAGTTTATTTTTCATTTCCCTCAGTGCATATCAAGTGCATCTCACCACATGCATTCAGCGGGCTACGACGAAGCGGACCCGCTCGTCGAACAACTAATACAAGGAATAAGAGACGTCTTCAGATAAGAAACAAACCACAGAACTCTTTCTACATTTGGGTTTTACTCTTTTCTATGTAAGAAATGGAAGACTTGCACTTGTAGCATTCTTGTTCACACTTGGTCACCGTCAATTGAATTAAAATAGGACAAGTGTTTTAAGCCTGAATAAAACTGTCAATAGGATGCATGATAATACTTGATAGATACTGTATCTACAAAAAAACATGTAAATTATTATGTCTTAATTATTTAGTGTACAAAAGTAGCTAAATTTCAATAAATAAACGATTTTAATAATGTGATGTCGTTCTGATATAATAGACAATTTTTGTGTAATAAACTTTCTTCTAGAAGCTCTGAATCAAGTAGCTTGCTGAGTGTGATAAATATCTTCATTTTACTTTCTTTAATAAATGTAAATTATATTATAAGCATAAATTGGTGCTCTTCAATATCTGCTACTGTCGACTAGCCCAAAAGAGTTTTTTTAACTTTCGAATAGATTAGAGAAAGCTATTGTTGAGACAATAAACAGTATGTATACAATTTTCTTAATTTCAGACTTATTATATAGTTATGATTTTTTGAGAATTCCTATCATTGTATAGTTTAAAGCTCACTACGCTTTATTGCGTCCTTTGCGGTCAAAGGGTTAAAACAATAATTTAAAAAAAAAATAACTTATTGGATTTATTTAAAATTTTATTATTTTGGCTATTCAGTATTAATAGTAAGAGTAGGTACTACTCAGTAGCCCTAAGTTAGATTTACAATTTTTTCTTTTAATTAGTCTTTTACCTGAATGGTTGTGTATACCGTTCGTGCTTTATAGTGTTCCCTAATGTTACGTGATTCTTGATATTTTAAGAGGAATGTACTGATTCGATGATTGCAAATTTACTATTGAACTCCTGTTTTAAATAATAAATTAAATTCGACTGGAAATTATATTTCTTTTTTTTAACTATCATTTGTGTAACAAATTTTGTCGAATGGTCTTATGTTCGTGTCGGCGCTACATCTAATTATACTGTTTGGGCCCAGTAGGAGGGCAAGCTTAATGCAGCGTCGGAAATGGCGTAACTACCAAGGTGCAAAGTAGTAAAATTCACCTGGGCTCCAAGAGTTAGATTGTGTTTCCACCAGAGATGTGCGAGGATTTGTTTCTCTAATAACCAATCGCTTCATCTACATCTCTGGTGAGAACGCACCCTTAGGAGAGGCAAACGGCAGAGTCAGCGAATGAGACGTTTTTCATGTCACCGGGCTTAAGCCGCCAAAACGGGTTTATCATAATTTTGAATGGCCTAGCCTAGAGGAAAACTGGTTTCATCAGGAGGCTTACATTCACCCAGAGTTTCTTTGCGTGATCGAATCAGAAATGAAGATATCCGCAGGAGAAACAAGGTTACCGACGTAGCCCGAAGAACCGCCAAGCCTAAGGCCGCGTTCCCACTATGTTGTGACGATAGATTATCGTGTCGTTTAAAGCGTCGTGGCTTGTGTATTTAAATGGAGGTGTTCACATTTAGGACGACACGATTAACCGTCGTCCACGACTTTTTACATACAAAATGTATGTAACAGTCGTCCAATGATTAAATCGTCACGATAGCCGATGGGGTCGGACGGGTCTGATACTAGAAAGTGGCGATTGTGTACAGGAAGATGCAGCGTTGGAAGCCTTCCCACAAGAGAAAGGATGCGAGGCGCACAGGACCACGAGATGTGGCGTCACTCTGGGGAGAAATATGTCCAGCACGATGTCTTTCGGCTGAAATGTTGATGATGAAAAGAAAACCTAACATATCCACTGTAAGGTGCTATATCTTCGAGCTCGCTCTCTTGGAGCCTCGGTTTTTATGGTTCTTTATATTTACTGCATCAGTCGACGAAGTTAGTGACTCCTGTTTTTGTATAAGAGCTCAAAAGTTTCTAGAGACATAATTGCAAATCTTAGTTGCCTATTCCTTACATAGAGGGGCTTTTTGTCATTGTGGCCGCTTTAACTTACTGCTTGTGAAATAGGTTGCTTGTGTATATTACCAGAGGAAACCAATAAAAAAAGTCAAACGCATATGGCACAGTTCCAGTTTATTTTTTAAATGTTACATGTGCTAGATAAAAAAATAATACAGTCCGATTAGTGAAATTCTTTTTACTATTAACCATCGGCCGTTGCAACACGTACAAGCAGCCGTGAGTAGTATCGTTGCTGAAATTAATACTTAGGTTTTATTACAAATCGTTTATCTTCACATTCGTACACTCTAAATTGGAAAACAATATATTTTTTTCAATTTTAACAAGCATTTTAACCGACATAGTTTTGAGCCCTTGGCTTGATTCTGCAGGTATCGGCTCGATAGTGATGTAGCGAATCGATTTATTGTATATATTCGTATCGGTAATCGATGCATGTATCGCAGTCGACACTCGCAGACATGCCTCTGTTGGACCTTTTTGGTAGTACAAAGGTACTTTCACATCGTAAGTGCCTTGTATAATATAATTTAAAAACGATATAGTAATTCATCTATTTATACAGTCATATTGTCAAGTGTCCGAGCGTGGCGCGGTCACTGTTTACATTACTGGGCATATAAAAATGTACTGCGCATCAAACACAAAATATTACGACTTATATAATCAATCAAACTACTACAAATGTTGTTAAACTTACTATAAATGTAACAAGGAGCCGCGATATACAGGAACCTAGAGCTTTAGACGAATTGGCAAGCTAAACTTACAAATAAATGGAAACACACTGGCAGTGATAAACAAGTGTTATGTAACACAAAATTCGAAATTTGAGCGACGTCTAAAATCCGATGAAATTGGCACCTGGAGTTATTAATAATTAAAACCATTCTCTAAAAAGTCCAAATTAGCTATGTAGAATTCTAAACCATAATTCACACGACCGTGATATTCTGTGTTTGATGATTCGCGTCACAACGCAACCTTAGGCAATAAATAAAAAAATGATTTGTTTAATTAAATTAATAAAAAATAAAGAGTTCGAAACGATCGTAGCTTTACTTCTATATTTACAATGTGTTAACTTACAACTAATTAGAAGCATCAACTATGAAAAATTTATCAACATTGAAGGCACATGATTCCGCACCCGATTCTCGTCATATATGTGCAAACATTAGGTGCACTCTTCGCTGGCAACATTCCTCTGTACTTCTATTTTACATGGCAACACTGCAAGTTATATCGTCTGTCGAAACTTTGTAACGAAAGTTGAATGGGTAAATAATTTTTAGTATTATTCCAATGTGGGATAATTGTAGTTTATAATCGTAAATATGTGTGACATATACGGTCTGTGTGTTTTGCAATCAGTTTTGACAAACAATACAAGCTGAACTGTTGGTACATAATGGACCGGACGTGAGGCTAACTTACACAATATTATACAATATGCGAAATAAGTACTGGTATCAAAGTTTGTATTGCACGACCCTTGCTCCGAACTAACAATTTATATACGAAGCAAATTAATTAGATAAACAGCTGATATGATAATTTAGTCATATATATTCGGTCGACAAGTTTCATGCAACGCAAACGTAGACTAGTTAATATAATTGAAGTTGACTTAGGGAAACTCAGTCTGGTAATGATATTATAGCAAAGTACTTTGGCTCAGTCGCCGACACAGTTGTACTGTGGGTTATAGAAAACGGGAAGAACAAGAAAACTAATAGCAGCCTTATCGAGTTCACTGTACCAGTAATGAGGAGTGATGTCATTTAAAGATCACATATGAAATCAGTCTCCATTACTGATCAGCTCAGGAAGTTTAATTAAACTAAAGTTGTACATAGAAAGATAACTAACAGAACTAAACGTTTTTCACAGTACAACCGCGCAGACAGCTGAGCTCGGCTAAGACCGGTCGCAATACAGAATAAACACAAATTTATTCTTACAAACTATTTCGCTAATTAGTTCTATTCACAGCTGCGGAACGGAAATTATTTATATAAAAACATGTCTCCACTTATAAGTGCAGTTTAATTCATTACATTGATATTTGATTGAGATCCCGTCGTGCGTACGATTGTTTTGTCAATAATTTTGAATTGAACGGCAAAGTGGCGGACAACATGCTGGTGCCTGGCAGTTTACATGTAAATTTTCCTATAATAAGACGTAACGATAACAAGCAAATATCTCGATTTGATCATTCGATATTGTAATCGATAAATCGATAATTTTAGCTTTTACATGTAGTTATAAAACTAATTGTACTTTGTAGTAAATAATAAATACGAGAAGCCGATCACCAGCATTTTCTGCACCATTTTGGTAAAATTTCATACTCCCATCACAAATACGAATCCCCAATTTCAACGAAACTATATTTTATATTTAAACAGAACACGTCATTTTACATCTAAAATATTAATTTAAAAATATACAAACTAAGCAGTCATTCATGTAACACTAGGAATATTAAAAAAAAATGTTTGCATACCGTCATTCTGCGATTTAAAAAAATATCGTACAATAGTAAGCGTACTCAACTAGCTCGTAGTAAAAAAATAATTAAAATTAATTAAAAAAAGCTTAAAGAGTCAATGAGGAACAGAATTTATACAATGTCGCGCAGTTATACCTATTACGATTATACTTATCGTAACATTTTTAAAATAAATAATTTATTTAATCTATAGCCGCCCTGTCGTCGCTGTACAGTATTTAAAAAGTTTATTATCAGTTTTCGATAACTTAACCTTATTAATAATAATAAAATTAATAATGTCTCGGGCTCACATATATGTACAAGCATACATAAGCCGTGAGACAGGGCGACATGCAAAGGGTAGGACACACTGGCGGGGCATCCTACATTGATGTCAAACGTTTCATTGATTTAACTGACAGTACTTAACGCGGTACAAGTAATTACAGATTATTTTCTACTTGTCATTTTTTAAACACGTAGTATTCCTATTTCAGTTTTAACACTACGAAAGTAAAAAAAACATCACTTTTCTAACGATAAAGAACACATTGACACGTCATTTGACCAACTGTATTAAAACAAAATTAACTTAGTACGAAAATTACAGTGAAATATCTCTTTAACTTTCGTGGCGTTACCACTGAGGCGCAAGGGAGCTGACAGACCAGTATGCGAAGAAAATAAGACCAGTCTATGCTTGAACTGGGATTGATAACTACACTGAGCTGAATTCCGATTCATATAACATAATGCTGTCAGCTAATTCCCAATATTAATGCAACTAGATTTTCGTTTCGTTTTTTTTGACGTTATCATCAGACTGCCATGACAGTCTTATCGATCGACGCATCAACTATATTTTGATGCGTTCAAACTCAATCTAGATGCACCCATACTCGAAAAGATCGTCAATCCTTTAAATCGCATTGAACTTAAAATAAACAATCTTTTCTCGTCATAAGTAGTGTTGTTCTCGCCGCCCAGTGTCCGACGTTCGCAGTGTTGTCCGCACTAGTGCTGTGCCTAGTCGATGCTCTTGACCCTTGCCATGACCTTCCCTTCGAACATGGGGAGTGTATCCGAATCGCTGCTCACCTCCTCTTGGATCACGGTGTCTAGATCCGCGCAGTTCGTTTTGAAGAAGTATCTGGAAGGGAGAAGATTATGTGTTATAGTACAGATGACTAGAAGACAAGCAAAATAAGTGAGGACGAGGAAGGAGTGGGGAGTGGTGGTGAGGGGTGTGTGGGAGTAATAAGTGTAACTGTGTATCTAAGTATTGTAAGTAGTCTTGTAACTTGAAAATAACACAAACATAAAAATTAAGAGGTATGTTTTCTCAATTATCTCCAAGAGATTCGGACCTCTTACTAATGCTGTAAAGTGGTAGTACGAGAATTATAATAAAAGAATGTATCATCGTATTCATTATAGGCAAACAAAAGGGCAGGACGCCCTAAGGGCAAGTAGAGCCACGATTTTCTCAAGGTGGCTGGTAGAAGCTGAAAGAGTAACCGATAATCCAAGAGGCCTATGTCCAACTGTTGCTTACTTTATACAAACGATCTCGTTCTGCAAGTAACGTAATAAACGGTATGGTTGGCGGAATTACAAATGTATAAAATTATTCTAAAGGTACAATTCCGATCTATGTGACCGCGACGCGCAACCGCGGCCCTTTGTATGAATTACTAGCACTTCGCTCGCGACTTCGTCTGCGCGGATTTAGTAGTTACTCCACAAACTTCAACGCCTCCTCTAACCCTTTTTAGAGGTAAGTTTTGGAAAATTAAGCAATACGATATCCAGACAACGGTCTCAGGATCAGCCTACTATTCACCCCGTTCACCCTGTCAGAGGTTGATGATTTAAAGGACATTATTGTCATCCCCTAAAAAATTCATCACCCCTTTTCGCCTCTTAATGGGTTTATTTTCGAAATATTCAAATATATGTTATTCTTATTTTTTTATCCAAATCATTAATGTTAACAGTGTTCAACTTCATCGGACCAAGCATTAAGATTCTCCCTAGGTCGCTCAAATCGCAAAATTTTTCTTACTTAGGGCATTTTTATACCCGTTGTAACTTTTAAATGAAAGGCCCAATTTGAATAATTTAAAGACATGTACATAACCAACCTTAATTATCAAATAATTTAAATGGATAAGGATCTTGATATCAATTACATCACTTTTTCTTTCAACTGGACTTTGATTGAATAATTTTAACAAAAAGCGCTCGCGTACTTTTTTATAGGTAGTAATGATGTAGTACATTATTTGTGTGTAAGCATTAGTTTATGTCGTTAGCGTAAGAAACTAGTTATGTAGTAACTTTATGAGTCGGGCGCGGGCCGACCGCTCGCACGCGACACACGTGCTGGTGTGTGTCTGTGGCGGCGTGAGGGACGACACACGTGCTGGTGTGTGTCTGTGGCGGCGTGAGGGACGACACACGTGCTGGTGTGTGTCTGTGGCGGCGTGAGGGACGATACACGTGCTGGTGTGTGTCTGTGGCGGCGTGAGGGACGACACACGTGCTGGTGTGTGTCTGTGGCGGCGTGAGGGACGACACACGTGCTGGTGTGTGTCTGTGGCGGCGTGAGGGACGACACACGTGCTGGTGTGTGTCTGTGGCGGCGTGAGGGACGATACACGTGCTGGTGTGTGTCTGTGGCGGCGTGAGGGACGACACACGTGCTGGTGTGTGTCTGTGGCGGCGTGAGGGACGACACACGTGCTGGTGTGTGTCTGTGGCGGCGTGAGGGACGATACACGTGCTGGTGTGTGTCTGTGGCGGCGTGAGGGACGACACACGTGCTGGTGTGTGTCTGTGGCGGCGTGAGGGACGATACACGTGCTGGTGTGTGTCTGTGGCGGCGTGAGGGACGACACACGTGCTGGTGTGTGTCTGTGGCGGCGTGAGGGACGACACACGTGCTGGTGTGTGTCTGTGGCGGCGTGACGGACGACACACGTGCTGGTGTGTGTCTGTGGCGGCGTGAGGGACGATACACGTGCTGGTGTGTGTCTGTGGCGGCGTGAGGGACGACACACGTGCTGGTGTGTGTCTGTGGCGGCGTGAGGGACGACACACGTGCTGGTGTGTGTCTGTGGCGGCGAGAGGGACGACACACGTGCTGGTGTGTGTCTGTGGCGGCGTGAGGGACGACACACGTGCTGGTGTGTGTCTGTGGCGGCGTGAGGGACGACACACGTGCTGGTGTGTGTCTGTGGCGGCGTGAGGGACGACACACGTGCTGGTGTGTGTCTGTGGCGGCGTGAGGGACGACACACGTGCTGGTGTGTGTCTGTGGCGGCGAGAGGGACGACACACGTGCTGGTGTGTGTCTGTGGCGGCGTGAGGGACGACACACGTGCTGGTGTGTGTCTGTGGCGGCGTGAGGGACGACACACGTGCTGGTGTGTGTCTGTGGCGGCGTGAGGGACGACACACGTGCTGGTGTGTGTCTGTGGCGGCGCGAGGGACGACTGAGTGCTAGTCTGCTGGCCAAGGCGACCTGAGCCCGTTCAATCATTGGATATTTACTGTGTGTACCCCCTTTTGTTTATGTTTTTGTTTCGACTTTGCGTCTATGTGCACCCATAGTATAAGATACTCAATAAGTACTTGGATATCATAAAACAGTAGTTCGGCAGACGATATGTGTATTTTTTCCATGTCAATTTCTTGAATAAATAAATAAAAAACCTGGAAATAAATATAGCCTATGTTCCTCAGTAAAGATGTAGCTTTCTAACGATGAAAGATTTTTAGAATCGGTCGAGTAATTTTTGAGTTAAACCGTAACAAACATATATTTCTTCTTTATAATATTAGTTTAAACTATAAGTCACCGTGACCGAGTCATGCGACCAATGGACTGCGAGCGACTGCGCGACCACTTTATTAAAGATATAAAAGTTACCTATAGTTGCCCTTCCTGGGCAAGTAGTCCTTGAAGGTCTTGAGCGTGAGCGGCGAGGCGGGCACCTTGAACCGGTACGGCACGTGCTCGTCCAGGAACGTCACCACCACCACCGTGTGCGCCTCCGTGCCGCCGCCGCCGCCGCTGGCGCTGCTCGACTTGCTGCCGCTGCC
Organism: Mamestra brassicae; assembly: GCA_905163435.1. Classification (NCBI taxonomy): domain Eukaryota; kingdom Metazoa; phylum Arthropoda; class Insecta; order Lepidoptera; family Noctuidae; genus Mamestra; species Mamestra brassicae. The sequence continues at coordinate 16,330,715 of LR990997.1, read as the reverse complement.
ACTGTAATAACAATACTATGTTATGAACATCTACAAGAAAAAAAAACTTCAAGTTTCCTGATAGTGCTATCTATAAACAACTGATTATTTTGGTAAATTATTCTAAAAACAAGTTCTTTATTCGCTTTTGTCAGCATCATTCACGATCACCGATAATAGTGGGCACGTCGAACCTTCACGATGCCTACCTCTATCGTTTGTATTACATGATGCATACGTGTCAGAATTGGCAAAGCAATTCCGTAACTGCAACAAGTGATGCCTTGAATTATACGCTTACACATGCTGTTACCATGCTGCGCAAGCGTGCAGGCGAGAGCAACTTAGCATATAAATGTAGATGCGCGCGGCGCTCCAGACGTTCGCCCTCCGCCATCCACAGCAGGATGCGCGGCTCCACGCCGCCCTAGGTATGGTGATGTGTGTTACCGAGTGCTGCGCGGCTGCTTCTCCTTGCGGCGCAGCTCGTCCCGCTCGGCGGAGGAGGCGCGCGAGTGGTGCGCGCGGCGCTCCAGACGTTCGCCCTCCGCCATCCACAGCAGGATGCGCGGCTCCACGCCGCCCTAGGTATGGTGATGTGTGTTACCGAGTGCTGCGCGGCTGCTTCTCCTTGCGGCGCAGCTCGTCCCGCTCGGCGGAGGAGGCGCGCGAGTGGTGCGCGCGGCGCTCCAGACGTTCGCCCTCCGCCATCCACAGCAGGATGCGCGGCTCCACGCCGCCCTCAGACACCACGGACACGCCGCTGTCCGTCAGCTCTGTTACTGTCTTCTTGGAGAACGATCTGGGGAAGGGAATAATTACTTATTTAAAGTGACGATCATCAAAAGAAAGAAACAACTAAAAAAAAAAAACCTTGTTAATTAGCAAAAAAATATGTAGGTAAAACAATGTTGTGCAATGTTCACTATTTTTTTGTCTATTTTTTCTTTAGTTTATATTTAGGGTAGACTTGTTGAATTAGGTCCGGAGTTGAGCTAGCCATACCTGCGCGTCAAGGAGTGCGGATGGTGCAGCGAGTCGGGCGGCGCGTCGTAGTGGCCGGAGTCAGCGGACAGCGCGGAGGGGGCCCGCCTAGCCGCGTGCGGGTTGTGCTGCGCGTGCGGGTTGTGCTGCGCGTGCGGGGTGTGGTGCGCGGGGCGGGGCCGCGCGCGCCGGCCGCCGGGCGGGGACGCGCCGGGCGTGCGCTCGGACCACACGCGCGACACGTGCTGGTCTGCGACACACAATACTATCATCCTAAGCGAGGCTTGGCATGCTGTCTCTGCTCGGCGTCAACGTCGACTGACGCCGGACAGAGCTGGGCTTAATACGTAAAGTAAAACAAACATCAGAGATGAACGATAAGAAATAAACGATACTGGTAATATTTTTACTGTAAAAATGATACAAAATCCTAGAAATGTTCCAAAAATACATCGTTTCGAAAATAATACTTACACAAAACTCCTGTATCTAAGTTTCATTGAAAAGTAGTATTTTCATTCAAATCAATCATACATATGCTAAGAAAATGCGACTTTATCATACACTTCTCATCAAAAAAATCGAAACACTTTGGTTTTTATTGTTTTTGTCCTAATTTTTAACAAAAGAGAATTAATTCCATGAAAAAAAAAACATTATTGTGTAGCTGGCAGTTTGGTCATTACAGTAAGAAGAAAAAAATCAAAATTCGAAATTAGAATTTCATTTGTTTATCCTATAAATGAAATTAATCACTGTTTTGAGACAAATGTGTATTTAGAGTTGGAGTACGTTTCTCGTTTAAAAACTAAAATTAGCGCTTGTCTTTAAACTGTTTGTTTCTTATTTCATTTACTGTGACTTTGGGACGTCTGAAAAAACTTTTTTTTCTAAAACATATGGATACTTCGCCCGCAGAAGCCGCCCAAGTGGTGGCATTGCTGGATTCTGGACTTAGTCAGCGTGTTGTGGCTGCAAGATTGCATCTAAGCTTATCATCTGTTCATAGAGTCTACAAACGCTATCGGGAGACTGGTTCGTTCACGCGCCGTTCAGGATCTGGCAGGAATCGGGTCACTTCTGAGCGAGATGATCGATTTATTGTAACAACCTCTTTACGAAATCGACGCCTTAACGCTTTTCAACTGCAGCAGCAGCTTCGCGTTGTACGAAGAGTAGCTGTAAGTGACTCTACAATAAGAAGAAGGTTGAAGGAACGCGGATTGGCACCGCATAAGCCAGCGAATGGGCCGAAATTAACTGCAGACCATCGAAGAGCGCGCCTTAACTTTGCACGCGAGCACCTAACTTGGTCATACCTTCAGTAGAGCAAAGTACTGTTTTCTGATGAGTGTAAAATTATGCTGTATGGTAACGACGGAAGGAACAAGGTCTACAGAAGAGATGGAGAACGCTTTGCACAATGCTGCATTGAAGAAAAGGTCAGCTATGGTGGCGGTTCGTGGACGGTTTGGGGAGGAATCAGCGCCGACGGTAAGACAGAACTTGCCTTTGTATCTGGGCCACGGCTGCCTGCACTAAACTCTCATCGGTACATCGAACAGTGTCTTGAACCTCATGTGATGCCCTATGCACATTTTATTGGCAACGACTTCATATTCATGCACGACAATGCTAGAGCTCACACCGCGGGCGTCGTACGAGATTATCTTACCGAAGTCGGTATCTCCATTATGGTATGGCCAGCAAGAAGCCCGGACATGAATCCCATTGAACATCTATGGGATTAATTAAAGAGACGAATTCGAGCAAGAGATCCAGCCCCAGAAACACTTAGCCAGCTGCAAAATGCAATCCAAGAGGAATGGGATAATATACCACAACATGTGATCGTGACTCTCATCCGATCGATGAAGAACCGTATGGAAGCAGTAATAAGAGCTCGCGGAGGGAATACAAGTTATTAAATAAACGTTTCTTACATTTTTTTTCATTTACGCGTGTTGTTTTACCCATTTCCTTCATATTCCATACAGGGTAAAAATTACTCATTATACAAAATACGAAACCTATGAAGACTTAATTTGAATTTAGAACATTAACATTAGGATTTAAAAACCTCATACTACTCACTATTAAATGACATTTTACATTTATTCCTAAATATACACATTTTTCTGATAATCCTTATCAAATCATAAACTGCGAGGTGTTTCGATTTTTTTGATGAGAAGTGTATTTCACGTAAGGGTATTTTACATAAATAATCGTGACTATCAAATTGTGTTGTACAAAAATTTGATGCTTATTATATTTCAGTACCCTACAGTTATAGGATATCAAAAGGAACACGTTGTATATCCCATCTAGAAGGGTATAATTATAAATTAATAAAACGTACGTTGTTCTTATTAAACCATTTTTACATCGTATCTGGAAATTAATATCACTAAAATGGTTCAACATGATCAAACACATCCGACACTTTTACCGGCCTAAATAATTGAAGCCTCGATCAATCAACAATGACGTATGTTCGTCTGCTAGTATACTGACCGAGAATATCTTGATCGTTGTCGTCGTCAAGCTGCAGCTTCTCGCGGATAGCGGCCGCCACCAGCTGCGGAGGTAACGCTTGACTCGAAGCCTCCTCGCTGTCACCCTGTACGAACAAATATTTACATTACGTATACCGATACACATTCAACCTCACGTAATATCATCAATTGGAATTCCTAAATTCTTGTTATTTGTAGTGAGACTTGTTTAACCGACTTCCAAAAAAGGAGGAGACTCTCAATTCGGTGGGTATATTTTAGTTTAGCATAAGGCCAGCCAATTAATTTAATGTAATAACATTTAATTTATGTATTTCCACTTTTGAAGTAAAGGATGTCAACAAATGTCAATGACCGCTATTGCAAATTTATCAGGTGTCTACCATTTTTTATTCGATGGGGATTCGTCAAATGACTTCTCGGGAGTGTTTCTTCTCTTACTGGCTAAACCCCACCCGTGTTCCTTCAAACGCCCTTTTCGTTCCAGGGCCGCGGTAACTCTTTCGAACAATTCCGCAACAGGTAGGTGCCTACCATAGTACGATCAACATCAGTATTGAATGTGCCAAAGAAAGTGTTTTGTATATACAAGGTCTAGAATACCAACTTACTAGAAAAGTTTGCAATCCCTGCCTGAAAAATGAAGATAGAGATTGGGCGCTACTGACCTCGGCGAGGCGCCTCTCGAGCCGCTCCTTGGCCTCTTGGTCGCGGCGCACTCGCTCCAGCTTCTCTATGAGAAGCGGCGCGAACTCCGCCGGCGGCAGCACGCGCAGCTGCTCCGACTGCATGCGCAGGGTTCGGGGGATCACCTGGAACGAAATAAAACATATTTAAAGACACGAAAAACAACGTTAACCTTTTCATCGCCAGAGCATAAACGCATCGGCGTGCCCCCGACGCCAAGCCACAAATTCGCCGTACTTTTTGTCACGTATTTGTGACGTTTGGCGTACAGGGCACGCGCTTGCTTGTCACGTATACGTGACATTGGCGTTCAAAAGGTTAAGAAAGATCCACAAAAGCATGGAGGACGTTCGAATAGTTATTGGTAAAGGAAAACTGCACCGGTGGTATTTGGGATCAAACGAAGCTGGCACAATCGATATTGTAAAACTTACGACGACGAGTACCTGTTTTCTTCAAATTGACCTGTACAAAACTATAAGTAAATCAGAACAGTTAAGGCTGTCTATTCCCTGGAACCGACAGTATTTAATTTAATGTCATGACAGGCCTGAACTTTACAATTTTGCGGTTTTATGTGGTCGTCTCAGAAACTGGTCAGTCAGCCTTAAGGTCAAAAAAATATTAAAGTATTTAAACAGTATAGTATTCACTGCTTCACCTCCATTTTGCTAACGAGTGCACTTATTATAGCGGAATCCTCCTATTATTTTATTTTTATTGCTCTGTAAAACTTCTTGATGTGTGTGCAAATTAAACTCAGGTGGCGTCCTGCACTTGACTGTTGAGGGTCTAAAAATGGTATTAATCTTAGTTGCAGTAAATACTGATAATAAAAGTCAACAATGCGAGTGAACGTGCCTTATCACCGGTTGTATTGTACATTATTAGATATTTAGTATTTACCTGAAGGGAACGATAACTTTGAAGTTGGGACTTCATTTAAATTCTATGTTTGTTGACATTGCTTGTGTTATATTTTTTTTGTTTGCACTTTTACTGACTGCAAATAAATGGAAGGTATAACTTTTCAACATTAAATTTAATCCTCGTATGGTGATGTGGTTTTTAAAACGTGTCGTTTCTTTAATTTTCGCTGTTAACAACACACATCAATCAAAGCTGAATATGACATTTCACGCAATGCGGCCCGCCAAGCTTTTCCGTGTGGCCTAGCACATTATTCAGTCAGTGTATCAATGTGAATTTATCTGTCACCGGATAATTGCAAATTAAGTAAGATTACAAAATATCTTGAGATTCTAAACTCGCGATAAATTGTCAAATGATTATTTGTTCTGCAATTATACGAATCAAAATCTTCTATTCTATAAAATATCTCCGTGCGTTCTGAGAAATTGAGGACTGATATAAACTGGCAACCAATCAGCTCTCTGGTCTACAATGTATCTGTTTAGCTGTGATAGTTAAATTGGAAACTTGGCTCCTCATTGGTCTTTGTTTTCTCTGAATAGACCAATGAGAGCCTTGTTTCCAGGTTTACTATCACGCGAAAACGGATAAATTGTAGACTTGTGCTCTGATAGGTCGCCATTTTAGGGCAGTCCACAATTTCTCAGAACGCACTTTTTTTTTGTTCATGAAATTTGGTCTATTAAAGATGCTGATTGCATGGAAGACAAATGCGCCCTGTTTCCGAAGTAACCCTGTATGGAGTGCGATCCTTACCATGGCAGTGTCCTGTTCCTTGTTGATGACGGCGTGGCGGTCCAGGCCGAGCAGGCGCGGGCGCTGGCGCGACTCGCGGGACTCGCGCACGTTCCGCGCCGACATGCCATCGCTACGGGATGCAACATACTGGTTACACGTGTGTGCCACTGACACCCACGGGAGATAGTATTTGACTGAGATTCCAAAATTAAATTGGGGAAAATTTATTAAACGTTAATGTAAATTGGTTCAAATTAGTGCATGTCTTTACAACTTTAGCAAAAACTGGGTATTACAGATTAAACGCGAAACCTGAAAAGGGGTAATTACTCATCATTATGAACCACTTCTACTATAATTGTTTAGTTTCTAATGTTATGTATAATGTTTTTTGTGTACAAATTTGATGTTACTCTGTTTTCTTTTTGTATTTTTTTTCTCCTTTTACTCTAGGTTTTAAATGTTTAATGTAACTAAAATGGGCGTAACCCCGAATAAGCTAAACAAAATCGACTGCCCCATACATTTATGTGCGAATAACTCGACAATATTTACTGAACTGCTGATTTTTATAGCGATTTCACAGTAGACACCATAGTAAAAGTTCTTCATAATTATGAGTACAATGACCCTTTTGAGGTTTTGCGTTAATTCCGTAATTCCATTACACGTTGTATATTGACAAAATTTTAACATTAAAGAGATTTCAGTTTTCTATTAAAAATATTTGGGACTTACTATTCTGTTACATGACGTCATCGTCAAAACAACTGTCGGTACTTACTTGTATTCATTTGTCAGTTTGTTATTAGGATCATCGGTCTGGTGCAAGTTAATGCGAATCACACGGATGGGATCAAAATGATAAATTAGTGCTAAAAAGTTAAGCAGTTCTAAAGCTCAAAAGTACAGAAAAACTAAAGGGTACTTTCTAAAATATAGAATGAAAGCTGCACTTACTTGGTAGAATTTTCATCGTTTCTTCTTGCTTCCAAGAAAATATAAGATTGAATCAAGGGCATGGTGACCTCGCCCACAAAACAATACTATTAAAATGGGTCCAGCTGCGCCATAAGGAACCAACCCATGCCGTTACATGAATCAGCTTGATGCGATGCTTGGGTAGACCTACATAGTATGTCTATACTAAACGTTTTACAATTGAATGATAAACCGAGGTTACACGGAATTTTCTTTCATTAACTGAAGTTTGACGGTCATTTTAAGCAAGTAGAAATTATTTTAGATAACATGAAAATATGTGGTTGAATTGTGCATTAATTTGACCTGAATTCTGAGAAAGGAGAAACCATGTTCCGACTTTTTTGCAATAGTAAACTCATAAACTAAAATTTTGCTTCTAAACAATAACTTAAGGATAACTTAACTCTGCTCTTATGGGTTAACAAATATACTAGAACTTTGACCGGTCCCCACGGGTCAAAAACTAAACTGCAGCTTTTGATCTATAACCTATGAGTCAAACACTATACTGCAGTTTGTAGCCTGTAGTAACCTATTGGTCAAATTTATACGACAGCGTCTGATCTATAACCTATGGGTTAAATACTACTACAGTTTGTAACTTGTAGTAACCTATTGGTCAAATTTATACTGCAGCTTCTGATTTATAACCTATGGGTCAAATACTATACTACAGTTTGTAACCTATAGTAATCTACTGGTCAAATTTATACTGCAGCTTTTGATCTATAACCTATGGGTCAAACACTACTACAGTTTGTAACCTGTAGTAACCTATTGGTCAAATTTATACTGCAGCTTCTGACCTATTGGTGAAACACAATGCTTGTAACCTGTAGGTCTACACTACACTTTAGCTTCTGATCTGTAGTTTGCTAAGCTGTATAGTTTGTAGGTCGCCGCCATATCTGGCTGAGTATGTGGGTTGGCTCGTTTTGGCATCACTGGTACTCACTTTTGTGCCTCGGAGTGTCCACCAACCGCTAGTTCCGCATACACATCGCATCATATTATACACTATACACAATATACTCACACACTGCTGCCTGACAGTGAGACAGCGTCTGAGTCGGTGCGGCCGCTGCTGAGGCTGGCGCGCTCCGAGTCCTGGCGGGACGCGGGGCAGTAGCCCGCGTACGACACGTGCGCACTGTACACCGACCGCTTGCGGTGCCTGCCGTGCCACCCGGAATACGAGGGAGGGGTCGAGCGGACATGGGGGATGAGGGGAAGCGGACGAACATTTCAGCAAAAAGGTAGATTGATTAACCAATAATAAGATTTTCGGTTGAAACCGTATTTTTTTGTCAAAAATCAAATTGATTTCAATCGTTTTTCACAATTTTTTTAAATGGGAAAATATTGTTTTATGTACAAATCGACAAAGATCGATAATTTGGAATAAAAAAATGATTTTTTAATCGTCAATCAGCAGATTTTAAAGTTAGAAGGATGGTGGGAATGGTAGGTATGTATAAAATATGTAAGGTGGCAAGACAGAGCGATTAGCGTGTAATGCGGCGAACGCAGCGAACATGCAGCGCGGAACAAAACATGGGGGCAAACAATACATGGGTACATCAGTCAAGCTGACGGGAGCGAAATTAAAGTAAATAAGGCTAAGTGCTGGATCGCTCATGCAATGCTAGGGTCACACTTCATGAACTCTTAGGCCTGTTTGCACAACAAATCACTTTTATATGTTTAACACTATAACACCGCAGTTTCCGTCAATCATTTGAAAATGACAGAGACAGAATGATGATTTAAATATATCTAGTGCTAAACACATTTAGTGATTCGTGGTGCAAGCGAGCCTTAGACTAAGGCGGGTTGATCATCTTTATTTTCGATACGAACAAAATACAGGGTCTTAATAAATTAAATGGCGGAAGTTCAGACATGTTAAGGCATCTATAATATAAATAAGTTCTTTTTGTTTTTATTAGTTTTGCCGCTAAATGCCGATAGCTATCCTGCTGTAATTTTTTGCCAGTCAATTAAAAAAAACCCTAAATTCAGCAATAGTTCTTGGTAACAATTTTTATGTGACTTATAGTCACGTAAGGTTCACAATAAAATTACTAGAAATTGGAAGTTGCTTACATTACAACCCGCCCTAAGTCAATTTATGAGTATATTTTGATACGTCAGTATTATCAACTGTTCGTTTTCTGTGTGGAGAGAAATTTTGAATTTTGTTCATTTATCTATACAATAATAATCAAAACAAAGCCAAATCGATATCTAATAGTAATACAATTTTGTACTCATACTCGAAACTACTTAATAAAAATAATACTTGAAACTAAAACATTGCTTACAATAATTCTACTGTGACTAAAAGAGTACAAAACTACAAAAAACTTGCATTTGACTGTCGGAAAAAAAAATAGTCAGAAATCACGAATCAAATGCATGTTTCTGTTAAACTTTATCAAATCTGACATATCTAATGGTGCGCCTACGCGGACAATTAATGGTAATTTCTACACAACTGTGGTTTCTACAAAATTGTCGAGAATTCCTAAATTAATTGCACGCGTAAGGGCAAATCTCTAAACTATTCACAACGTCAACATCTATTAATTGTAGCTATACAATGTGAGGAGTATATAAAGCGGACTACTCACGGTGCGACATCGGATTGCAGGCGACGCGACTGTGTGGCTAGTAAGGCGTCGTGCGTCAGTCGCGCGGCGGGCGCAGCACCCGTGCCCAGTTCTTGGCCTTCGTGGAGGGTTGCCAGACCACCTACTGCCCCCTGTTGGATAAATAAACTATGATGCAGCTTCTGATCTACAAACTGCATATTGTAGACAATTTTGAAGCTTTTGACCTATATCACAAACTAAACAGATATAATCTGGCTTGTAGTTATGTCAAAAAAAACTTCAATGCTGCTGAAATCCTGACCTGTAGCGTATGGGTCAAAAACTATCCTGCAGCTTCTGATCTATAGCCTATGGGTCAAAAACTATCCTGCAGCTTCAGATCTATAGCCTATGGGTCAAAAACTATCCTGCAGCTTCAGATCTATAGCCTATGGGTCAAAAACTATCCTGCAGCTTCAGATCTATAGCCTTTGGGTCAAAAACTATCCTGCAGCTTCAGATCTATAGCCTATGGGTCAAAAACTATCCTGCAGCTTCTGATCTATAGCCTATGGGTCAAAAACTATCCTGCAGCTTCAGATCTATAGCCTATGGGTCAAAAACTATCCTGCAGCTTCTGATCTATAGCCTATGGGTCAAAAACTATCCTGCAGCTTCAGATCTATAGCCTATGGGTCAAAAACTATCCTGCAGCTTCAGATCTATAGCCTATGGGTCAAAAACTATCCTGCAGCTTCAGATCTATAGCCTATGGGTCAAAAACTATCCTGCAGCTTCAGATCTATAGCCTATGGGTCAAAAACTATCCTGCAGCTTCAGATCTATAGCCTATGGGTCAAAAACTATCCTGCAGCTTCTGATCTATAGCCTATGGGTCAAAAACTATCCTGCAGCTTCTGATCTATAGCCTATGGGTCAAAAACTATCCTGCAGCTTCAGATCTATAGCCTATGGGTCAAAAACTATCCTGCAGCTTCAGATCTATAGCCTATGGGTCAAAAACTATCCTGCAGCTTCAGATCTATAGCCTATGGGTCAAAAACTATCCTGCAGCTTCAGATCTATAGACTATGGGTCAAAAACTATCCTGCAGCTTCTGATCTATAGCCTATGGGTCAAAAACTATCCTGCAGCTTCTGATCTATAGCCTATGGGTCAAAAACTATCCTGCAGCTTCTGATCTATAGCCTATGGGTCAAAAACTATCTTGCAGCTTCTGATCTATAGCCTATGGGTCAAAAACTATCCTGCAGCTTCTGATCTATAGCCTATGGGTCAAAAACTATCCTGCAGCTTCTGATCTATAGCCTATGGGTCAAAAACTATCCTGCAGCTTCAGATCTATAGCCTATGGGTCAAAAACTATCCTGCAGCTTCTGATCTATAGCCTATGGGTCAAATACTATCCTGCAGCTTCTGTCCTGAAGTAACCTATGGGTCAAATACTAAACTGTAGCTTCACCTACGGATCAAAAAATTATAATGCAGCTTTTGACTTATGGGTCAAAACGGGTGAGGAATATTAAGTAAGAAAACCCTGTTACAGTGTGTTCGAAAAAATAATAAAGGACCCCAGCTAGACCTTACAAAGAGCGTTTTCCTTGAAATTGTATTAATTAAAACCATCACTTGCAGCATATTTATGCATTATCTGAAAGAGCTGCACAATTAAAAATTCGTAGTCAGTGGACACTTTTTTATGTCACGATAAAAACCTTTTTATCGCGACATAAAACTTTTTATATTCTCCCCCACTGGCGGGTCCAGGTAGCGGGCTAAGGGGCTCAAGCCCCCCAGAAGACCGAGATATCTTTGGTATTCTACAGCCTAACGAAGTCGTTAACCCCTGAAATGTCCGTTTACACCTTTGTGTTAAATAAAATGTGCTTTTTTAGTGTTTTCTTTGGAAAATAAAACCTACCATCAGCGGTGTCAAGCCTCCCCCCCTCCCTAAAACACAATTCTGGATCCGCCACTGACAAACAATTTATTTTTTCCGTATCTTTTTTAATTCTAGAACATATATGTATGTGTACATTAGTTGTTAAATAAAAAATAAACAATAGCCTTTTTATAAAATGTTGGATCATTTCTTACCTCTCTAGGAGGATGGGGCGGCGAGGCGTCTGGCGACGACAGCGGCTGCGTGGCGGCGCTCACATACGACACGTACGCGTCCGAGCGCAGGAACGATTGGTACGTCGTCTCCGTTATCGCCCGCGTCACCTACGAAGGCGCTATTGCGATTAAATTGTCGGCAGATGAAGAGAAGACTTTTATTGGGGAATAAGTTTAGTGAGAGTTAATGTTTAGATGTTGCTGGTACTGAATGTAGGGAAAATATTATTGGCATGAGAAAGTTGAAAGACGTGATGGGATATCAATGTATAAGTTTTATCAGTCTATAGTGTTTCTACTTCTGGGACACCGGCCTCCTGTCTGAGCAAAGGGAGTGGGCCGTCTGCTATAACCAATCACATGACTTCAAAGTCTGTCAAGTTTCGTACTAACGAAAGATGTTCAGACGCCAGCACATCAAGCTACCCCAAAACTATCAAATTTTCCCAAACAACCTTGAACCTAATACATTGGCGATAAAGTTGAAAATCTATTAAAGAAATTTGACAGATTGTTGTAGCTTGATGTGACTTTCATTTTGGTACAGTGGCGTCTGTACCAAAAAAGTATACATATTTAGGCAATAATTACTCCTAAATCAAGAATATCTGAAAAATTACATAAAAGTCGCCTGATATTTGGATAACAATGTCATGTTTTTCAGTTTCTGTAACATTTAACATAACTTTTTGGCTCAACATTTATCTGTTCTCCTTTACAGTGACAAGGTGACATACCTCCTGCTCCATATTGTCAAATATAGTCTTCTCGATGTTGGAGCCATCCTTGAGGCTTTGCTTAACTTGCGTCTTCAGCTCCTCGGGCATCGCTAGCTGAGACTTGCGCAGAAATCTGAACAAACATTAATACTTTAGTAATTTTCCTAACCCTAAGCAGTTTTGGAAGCTTTTGGTGTATTGGATACTGCCGATCGACGTCGATTAATCCATTCTATGGAAGTCAAAGTCAATTCATTTATTTCAACTAGACCATTAAAAGGCACTTTTTTTGAACGTCAAATTTACAGTTTGTAATTAAAATATTAGTGACTCTAGTTGTTTATTCGCAAAAAGTCAATCTATATCATCTAAGTATCGAGGATCGATCGGCTGGCATGGTAGCACCCCAAGTGATCACCACCGCCTATGGGCATCAGCAATACTAGGTCCGTTGCCTATGTTTTTGAAGCGAATTCTCTTCAAAGCTGTCTTAGTTATCTATATATATAAAAATGAATCCCTATTTCCCTTGGTCACGGCATCACGCGTGAACGGCTGGACCAATTTCGCTAATTCTTTTTTTGTTGTGTTTGTTATTTGTCAGAAGAAGGTTCCTATGAAAGGAAATTATGAAAAACAAAACATCCGGGCGAAGCCGGGGCGGGCCAATAGTGAAATATAAATATGCAGCCGAAGTGACCTATGCGCTGCCACCAACGATGCCGTGGAATTGGCAGTTTTGGGCCACCCAAATCTAAATAACTGCTCTGCCATCGACACGAAGATGAAGAATAAGAAGATAGTTACTCACTTGTATATGGCCGACACGACCTGGCGTATCTTGGAGGGGTCGCACTCCTGACGCAGGCCCTGCACGGCGAAGTAGAAGTTGAGTCGGTCCACGTGCAGGCCGCCCGCGCCGCCCACGTACTTGCGGAACAGGCGCACGCCTTCCGCGTCCTATAGAGGGTGAAACATTGCTGTTTTTAACGGTTTACGATTTCGTGAGTATGTGCTATACTTACATCATCATCTGTCTAGCCTTTTCCCAACTATATTGGGGTCGGCTTCCAGTCACACCGGATTCAGCTGAATACCAGTATTTTACGTGTAGCGGCTGCCCTCCAGACTTCCACAACCCATTAACTGGGTAACACGGTAGTTCTTAGCAAGACTGGAGTCAGATTTACTGGCTTCTTACAATCCGTAACGGCAAATATTGAATTTCACACTTTCAGCCAACCAAAGGTCACAGTAGAAGGGGAGTTATAGTTTTTTAACTATAATAGAACGCAGTAATTAAGAAAGCATCATTACGAACCTCAAGCAATTCGTGCAAGCTCCGTGCCCAGCGCATGTAGGGCGGCGAGGCGGGCGAGCGCGCCGAACTTCCCGTCGAGCCTTCCGTCTGCTCGCGCCACGCCATGCTGACCCTGAGAGGAAACCATACATGAACGCCTGCCATGACTGAACCTTACAACGAAAAGTGTAAGAGACCTAACTTCAAGTGACAACTTCACCTTTAGTCATCATAAATCTTTTTTTTAAGGTTTCACCCAGTCTTCGATTCGTTGCGAGGATAAAATGTTAGTGGAATCATCTAATGGTATCCCGAAAACATAACACGCATCACCTTCCACCTAACATCCATGTTATATTCAAGTAAAAGTTGGAATACCACTTTCTCCAAGACCTAGGTATCGACAAGCCTCTCGGAAGCTCAGGTCGACGACGCCATTTTTATAACAGCGTTGAAAAATCGTAGATCAAAATATTAGTGGATTGATGAAGGTTTTGTATGTGTTAGACTCACTTGGACAGATGTGGTTGTGCGAACACATATTTGGACTGAGATTTGCTCTTCTCCTCCCCAGATGCCGGCGGCAGCGACGACCTGTCAGCAAGCTTGTGCTCCCAACCTGCACACAACAAACAACTATTCACACTTTTTTCGTGATCCCTATGATTTAAACATGTCCAATTTCACCTAAACCTCGTGTGCAATGCAGTAAGCTTGCGTGTGCACTATCATTTAGCCTACAGCATAAAATACGTGCACGTTCAAAGGCTCCCATACTAAAAAACCATTCAAAAAAGTCATAGAATAAATCACAATTACCAATTTTAATAGGTACAGAATAACGTTACCTTGCGGGTGGCCGCCTATAGGAGTGTGGCTCATGGCGCACAGGCCCTTCTCCCACCCGCGCGCTGCATGGCGAGACACCACCTGCACACAAACACACAACACATCAATATTTTACTAAGGGTTAAATATTATCCCTAAGTAATGGCAAGACACAACACTATCAAAACTTATAATAATAGACTATTCTCCATTGTATGTATGTTATTCATCACTACTTTAACACTATCATTACCTCTGGTGCAAATTTTCCCAAGAGATATGCTTTATCAAGCCGTTTTACACCCATTCTTAGTAGCATAGATCACAAAAACTTAGATTTCACTTATTTAACCCTGATAATCACAATAAAACCGTAATCTGTAAGAATAAGCTTATTATAGCATCAATAACTGACAAAAAACTGTGTGAATATACCCCAAGCGTTCCGTTCACACATCAAAATGTTGGTTATGACGCAAGAACCGCGCACCTAGTCACATAAAAAATCAATATGGCAAACAATAAGGATCATATCCAGTGTATTTGATTTGTATAAGTTGAAAAGGGACAGCAAACAAAAAATGAGACAGCGTGCCAAAGTCAAGAGTCTCCGGCATCGATCGGTGCTGGAAGGAAACATCACATCGGAGCATACCATGCTATAGAAACCTATTGTGTTAGCTATACCATTACATATTAATCCACTAAGTATGAGGAATAATATATCATATTTCATAACTCTTATCACAAAAAATCATATTACCAACTTAATACGGAAAAGAAAATATTATTTTTTAATTTCTATTCAACCATCCCTGAGTATTATAGGAAAAAGGGACAGATTATAATAAGAGCATGTCAAAACAAATTAAATCATAACTTCATGGTTCAATAAACAAGTTATGTAGAAAAAAATACATAATAGGGTCACAAAAAATCATAAAGGACCTTACCATGTTCATTGTGCTTAAACAAACAATACACTTCTGAGTTACACCAGTTTATAAAATTCTTTCTGAATATTATAACTTAATGGTAATAAGGTTTATTGAGCAAAAGTTCTTTTTTTAAGAACAGCACAACTGCACAACGCTACCGCAATGGTCCGAGTGAAAGATCCATAGACGGAGGCTGAACGTTCAACACAATAGGGTGCGGAATAATCCCATGCCCTTATATTTTGTATAGTGGTTGTACTTATGATAGGGTTTATTATAAATATGAAATCAATAACGGACTATAAAAAAGGTATAATCAAAAAGGGGTGTGCAGAACTTTATCAATGTTGTTGTTATATTGTCTTACTAGTAAAAGTATGAGTTGGCTTACTTTTCTTTTTGTAAGGATGAATAGTATGGACTCTCATTAATAATATGAGATGGTTAAAAATGTTGTTTTGAAAAGTTATCATTTTAAAAGAGATACACCTGAAACAATTGTGTTTTGAGCAGGTTACGATGCAAGCGTGTTACAAAGCGTCACATTGTACTAAATTCAACCAATTTTCATTGAACATGACGAGCATAAACACAGGAAACAAGTTGTAAACAAAGGCACAGCTCGTAAAAGTAACGTCGCGGTAACAATCACGACGTGTAAAATTATCAATAAACTATTAGAAACAAGAGGAGACCTTCAGTTTTATCTAATACCGGATCATCACAGACAGAATTGACGGCAATAAATGCTATTTATGCCGAAATAGCTTGCCGAAACCCGGAAGGGCTATTTTTATACAACGATACTGAGTGAAAACTTACATGAAAACGAGTGGTCTTACTTAGCACGTAAGTTTTGAAGGCCGCTCCAAAATATAACCGATGACATTAATTGAAAACTTTCTTCGAAATAAATAATAAATTAGCTTGAGTCCGTTTTGTATACAAAAGCGACTTTGACGTTTGTTTGACAACCAGCCATGACAGACAGCTGCAGTCTAACGCCATCTTTCGACGACGCTATGAATCATATCAAATGAGCGCGAAGCACTTTTAATGATAAAAAGTGCCACTAGATGACGGTAGCTGTTCCGCGAGTTCATAAGCGCGGCAAAAATAAAAGATAACTCAAATATTCTAACTTTATTGGAGGACGATGTATGAGATAGAAAATGTGCAAGTTATACCTGTGTAGCAGCTTAATGCCGCTGCATTTCGGTGTTTTGTGTCTTGTCTATTTGCTTCGTATTATCTGAAACAATAATAAAGAATGGTCAGAATACGAACCGTAGAAACGGTATAAATATTCTATTCAGAATTCAAAATATTTATTTGTCACACATAGGTGGGTACAATTGAAACTGGTGTTATTTATAATGAAGTGTTTCACTATATGCTGCCTTGCTGGGCACATAAATATTATTTTGTAAGGTACAGGTAATACTGTTTTGTACTAAGTATATAATACTATAAAAAGTTTCCTATTAAAGCCTACTGAATAAAATTTTCAATCAGTTTCCATTGGCATGCTTGGGAAGTTATGTAGGCATCTTAGTAAAGTGGGTAGGTGTATCGCGACGTCATGATATTCACCTTTTGAAGGCGAATTAATTTGAGGATTCCAACTCGATTTACAGATGAAATGAATAGATAGATATCAAAGAGGTTTCTCTGAGTATAGCTCAGCTCAGATATTCGATTTCGCGAAGATCAGACGACGGCAAAATTGATTTGTCAAAATCTTGTAGGTATGTAGAGTACCTATGTATTGTAATGTGACTGTCGCTGGGGTCTCAAATTATTGATTCCACCCAATACGTATTATGAATGCCTTCAACCTGTGAACGACCACATCATCAACCTACGTCCTTGCAAGGCCAACTAAAAGGTGTTTGCAGGTGTTAGTAAATCAGATAATAATACAAGCTGTCTCTGCGACTGAGGAGAGACGGTTCTTTTTTTAGAACTTTATTTGAGACGACACCTACGTGGTAAAAAGGGTATTGTATCCATTCATTGTCAAGAACCACTAAGAAGAAATCGTGTTGACGCAAGATAAACAAGACTCGTCTTTTAACTGAATTACGGCCAGTCTCAATAACGTTTAACCAACTGTCAGATTAGCTACTAACAGTAGCTGAAACGTCATTTTTGAAAGGCAAGCGCTAATTTGACTGTTTTTTTTTTTGCTTTGGCTTCGCACTGTTTGTGCATTTAGCCATTGTCACGTACGGTCAAGGTAGGGAAACTTAATAAAAATATAATACTATTTTATTTTAACGGAATTTGACAGGACATATAGAATCAGATTTATGATGGATGAGCAAATTACAATGGCGAATAATTACAACATAATATTATTTAAGGTGATGAATGAAAAACTATGCATTTATATACACGAAAACTATTTGTACAAAGCAAAGACAGTATGGACGTAGGAAAAGGAATATCAAGGGATAAGAGGTTACTGAAGAAGGAAGAACGGTCGTGTAAGAGACAGGAGAAAAAATGTGATTTAAGTCGAAGTTGACTGTTGGGTAAAGGTAGATAGGTAAATTGAAACCAGCCGTAAGATAACGTTATGAAGCTTATTCAAAATAAAAAGTTTCACCAAATTTCAATTAAGTAAGTCAATACAACAATCATAAAACACGTTTTCACGTAATAATTGACACCTCCATAAACTAAAATACTACCCGACATGTCGAAACAACTTATTAGCGAGTATATTTTCTCTAAATATATTTTGGTAATAAAGTTTTACTCCCTCGCTAATAATGCTTTCCACGTTCGCGACTGATCTTGTATCGATAGCAGCGAACATCCCTATAACTTCATTAGCTGTAGCGATTAATCGACTATCGATATCGATAAAGGCCCGCCCCCAAAGCGTCATTAGCCGAGAGCACGCACTAAGCGACTCTTTGATGTGCGCAAACTTTTCGTTTCCCTTTGATTGGCATAATGGAACTGTGCGTTGTTATTACTCTAATTGAATTTTCGCAAAGTCCGAGCCGTATTACTGGGACGGATTTAGTAACGTTTGTTTGTACCTGTCTGTGTTCCTAGGGGGCTTTTAATTCATTTGCATGTTCGATAATTAATATGCTTGGTTTGTCTGATATGACTTTGTAGGGCTGATCTATTACTTGTCAAGTTATGAAGGAGTAGGCTTTACGCATGTTTGAAGGCGACGATAAATCTTCTACTTGGGACGATAAATGTAAAATGGATGAAGTCTTCTTATGATTTCGCTCGCGGCTCCGCCCGCGTGTATGTCGAAAATTATCCTAAGGGAACATATTCCCGGGATAAAAATGTATCCTATGTGTTATTCCAGACTATAATCTACCTCTGTGCCAAATTTCATCAAAATCCATTCAGTAGTTTTTGCGTGAAAGAGTAACAAACATACATCCACACATAAATTCTTACAAACTTTCACGTTTATAATATTAGTAGGAAGGATATGAAGTAGGATATGTTAATTGCAATTTTAATATTAACAGACCGCAGACGTTACTTCATAAACTTAATATCACTACTGTATTATTCAGTAAAGAAGACAAATTCTCTATGAAGTGAAGTTAAAAGGGAAAATACGACTGTATGATTGGTTTTACAAGTCGGAAAGATCAAAGGGGCAGAGTCCTTTCATTTTGGGCCGCCATTCGCGGATTACATTAAAAAAGAGAGAAAGAAAATGTAAAAAGTTAATTATAGGTATTTAAGTGAAACAGTCACAGATAAAAGAATCACTGATTACAGACTAAAACCTAAATAAATCCTTTGAAGAGGTTTTTGCTTTTCTGGCGCGTGGACGTATTAATACGACTTGTATAAAATTACTTACGCCCAAACAAATTGCTTTCCTTTGAAAGTTCTTTCAAGTCTATTTAGTATATTTTGGTACGAAATATATTGAAGGTATTTTAAGTGTTTGTTTCTATGATTAGCAGCGGCTGAGCTTGTTTCTCCTTATCTAAGCCAGATTTCGACAGCTCAGAGGCCCAATTATGAAGTCTTAAAACGATCATGATTCCGCTCTAAGAGGGAGACGGAGCTATACATAGCGAATAGCACTATCCCTTTTAAATCATTGGATTTGGATGGCATTAGTACGTCATAGTAGGGCTGCTGATCAATGGTCTATAGACAGATGCACGCAAATAAGACTTTTTGTATTCATTCAATAAGCCACAATAAGAACCCAACTAAACAAGTCTCAATCAATTTACCTCATCTTCCCGTTTCCTCAACAAACACCACACTTGACCATACCCTATCACTTAAAGCGTAGCGAAAAACCTTTGAAAGCGGTCCCAAAGTCCCGTCCCAATACATCAATATATAATAGTAACCATCGGTAACAAGAGATCAAAATGATAAGGGTACTGATTCATCGTATTAGCGTTCACTCATCAAAGGGGCTCGGCCACTTTGATCGAGCTGCTTCCTGAGAAATTCCTTTGGCACTAAACAACACACTAATCAATCGGGAGGGGTACACCCATACACCGGATACCCAATCGGAAAAGGCATTAAGGGCAATAGTTCCAGCTTGCGGTAAACTGTTTGCGAGCGAGGGAGGTGTGGGGGGTGGGGGATGTTCTCGCCGTACATCAAAGGCGGGCCGAGACAAAGCTTGAGGAGCCTTTTAACTTTATTTAGCGGAGTGGTAAGTTTAGCCGGTCGCGAATCGCGCAGGTTAAAGAGTAACACACTCACTTTGAGCCCAGCTCTGGGGATAGGGCTGGCCTGTGCTGGTCCGAGGAAAAACTGTAGCTTATTACTCTTATTTACTAATTTGAAAGTTGGCAAAACATTCATGGAAGGGTAAAAGCTTTGAACTAATTAAATGACGTATGTTGCTGCAGTGGTAGAACTACACGGATTGTGCCTAATAGGTGTCTAAATTATCCCGGTAAAAATAACTTTATTAGAAACGTAGCTACACCACAAAACTGACATCGTACTTTATCATACGGGTCAATAAATCCTCAATGTCCTCCACATTCAACGAGAAGGAAAATCCGTCAAACAAAATGAATCCATCACATCATTTAAAAAGCAATTAAATTTAGATGTTCGGTATCGTGCGACCGGTTTGTCGTAGGTCGCGGTTCGTTGACAACCCTGTGCGAGGGTGGGGGTATCAAACGGGCCGCTAATGCCGCCCGCACCGCGCCGCGGCGACGCTTTGTCGGCGCCCTTTGACTCGCCGATGATACCGCGCACCACCTAAACCTGCAACTCTTTGGATACGACAATGTGGGAAGTTGCGATTTGTCGCACCTCCTGTGACGTCGAGTGTCGGGTTGAGCACCGGACGGTGTTGAGGAGTTGTATTTGTAACAAATAACCAGGGAATGGCTTAGATATTTTTTGGGTATGAAATTCTACCGTGGAAAATTAATTCAGGAGTAATCAGGATCTGACTTCAAAAGAATGTAGTTTCCCTTTATAAATCCGGTTTCCCATATCTTAAACATCACACTTTGGTTAGGGTTTGTTGCACGATCTTAATGTATATTGATTTCATCGTACATCCTCGACTCTTTCAGCATATACTAGGCGAGGTAGTTAGGTCTAATTTAATTGAAGTCTAGAATTAAAACATGATTTGAAACGACTTGCAAGCCGATTTAGTCTGAAGACTCTATTTATTCATAAATAGGTATAGGTAGCCGATAAGTACAGGCAACTGAAAATATCGATGTCACATTTTTCTTTTAGGTCAATATTGGGCAAGCGTGCACCATCGTCGATAACCTCATACATAGCTTACAAGCAGATGACATTGTGGATAAAAAAGAACTTGGAAAAAAGGTTGAAAAACCCGTGTTTCGCCGATGATATCGTGCTGTTCTCATCTTCGGCAGCTGAACTAGATGAAATGCTGAGTGACTTGACTTGAGGCAAGCCTCGAGATTGGACTTCGGATGAACATGTCAAAGATCAAATTTATGACTAACAGCGCCCAACAAAAACTGTACCTATTTAAAAGGTGTGGAGATTGCATATTTGCAGACACTAGGACAACAATCTGTCAAATTTCTTTAATAAATTTTCAACTTTATCTCTAAAGCATTAGGTTCAAGGTTGATTGGAAAAAAAATACAGTTTCGGGTAGCTTCACGTGCTGGCGTCTGTACCAGAATACATATACCTCGGCCAAATAGTCTCATTCCAGGCGAGACTAGAAAAAGAAGTTGCTCGCCGCACCGAAAACGTCTGGAATTGGTCGATGAAGGTACTCATGAAAGGAGACCTTCCAATTTGTCATATGCGCAAATTGGTGGACATGTGCATTCTCCCTATCCTTACATACGGTGCTCAAACCTGGTCTTTGACAGTTCAGCAGAGCTTACGATTTGCTAACGAGCAATGGAGCGCAGCATTCTGGGAGTCCGATTAACGGACCCCGGTAGGAACACAGTGCTACGTTCCAAAACACGAATCGCCGACGTCACACAAAAAGCAGCTAAACTAAAGTGGGACTGGGCCGGACACGTCTGCCGCATGTCGAACGGTTCATGGGCTAAACCAGCCACAATGTGGGTCCCAGACGACATCGCGGGAGACCCAGGCGAAGAAGGCGGGAGACCCAGGCGAAAATGTCGGGACGAGCTTGACGCCTATCGGAAAGATTGGTCCACTTGTGACAACCACAGGAAGCTGAGCGCTGATCAACAAAGCAAATTGCTTAGAATTTGCCTTTTCGCTCTAGTTGGGTTCTGGAACGGGAACAATCATATTTTGATTGGCGATGCATATCGCAAGAGGGGACGTAGATAAACGTCGTGGGAGCAGCACTATTGTCGCTATCACACGTGATTAATGATAGTTTATGTTCATAGAATTCTATAGTGGGTCTAGTTTGACGAAGCTGCCTGTGGTGACTCCAGAGACCAGTATAAAATGTACAAGACTTCGAGGTCTGAAGTGAATCCCTCAGGGTAATAACTGACCCCCTTTAAGACTAATTTGAAAGGTAAATATCTAACTTTGAAACCAATGCCAGTCTTTTAATTTGTGCCACATCGAGCCGTTTTGCATTATTTCTGGTAAATCCTCTCTCTCTCCTCTTACAACAATGCCACACTTAGATTCCGGCATATAATAGGTTACGTTTGTAGGTGGAACATGCATGCATACTACTGATACCACCTACTAATATGCTTCACCCGACCTTTGTCCGTATTCCAATCCGTCTACCTAGCCATTGTCAAAGAACCTTTAATTAACCGAAATCTTTACGTAAAACAGATCACCTAACGTAGCTAGTTAATAAATCCGATCATTAAATGCAGAGAACGGCGCAGCGGCGGCCACAACGCCTACGTTGATTACCATAAGCCGGGACAAAGCGTCGCGAGCACCCTTTGACGAATTAGCCCCCACTAACATTACCTATGTCCGACGTCCCTCCTCTGTCGCGGCCGCGAGCTTTGTGCCTCAAACGTCTAAATTAGCTTTCGATTTTTAGAAGATATCGATGGACCCAAAGCTGCTTAAACCTAGTCTGTTGAACTAATTAGTGTTCAATGAAATGATTAAGGAAAAGCTCCTGGAATCCTGTGCAAATAATCTTGAGGTTTTCGGCTCATTATTTTTTCTTGGTTTTAAAAGCCAGCTCATCCTCGGAAACTTGATGATTACTGCGGCATTCGCTGGTGACAGGTTAATGACCGGACGTGAGGCATTATGTTTAAACTCGAAATCAGATAACGAAACTTTAAGGCTCTGTGTGTTTGGGGACCTGCCAGGTAAAAAAAGAAGAAAAGGTGTTAAGTGATATGATCTAAATATCGTATTGCACTGTTTTAAATTTAAAGTTCCGACAAAGGCTTTTATTTCCAGGAGGGATAAAAAGGTGAGTATCCTGACTTTGTGATCTATTTGCCAGCTTGTAACAACAATGGTCAGCACCGAACCATTGAAGCAGACGTTTGGAGCACACAGATGTCAGTTGTAAAGTCGTTCGGACGGACCCACTCCTCAATTTCGATTACTTACTAGTTCCGCACTCCGCAGACGCAACTGACACATTGGTTTACGAAGTATCCTTGCTAAACCATAGAGAGACATCTCAATCTGATAGTGCATCGACGTTAGGAGTTCTGATAAAATGTATGTGGAGAGATCTAAATTTTTTCCTTCCCGTGCGTGTCGTAAGAGGCGACTAAGGAACTCACCAGAGAATGAGCAGCAGCATTCTCTGTACATTACAACAGCTACTGCGATCGCCAACCTGCCTGCCAAGCGTGGCGATTATGGCAAATCCCCCCTTTTGGGGGAGGCCTATGTCAAGCAGTGGAGGTCTTATTATTATTATTATTATTATTATTATTATTATATACTTTATTGTACACCTCATAATAAGAACAGGACAATCATACATAAAATAAGTGCACAATGGGCGGTCTTATCGCACAAGGCAATCTCTTCCAGACAACCTTTGGATGGATTGAACGAAGTCAATATTTTTTCCGACTAAAAGTACACTATGTACAGACTCTTCTGGTTTTTCTTTACAAAGGGTCTTACTAGTCTTGACTGATGGCTTAGTTTTAGCTTTTGTGCAGTAATTTGATTGTTGAGCTTTTCCAATTTAAAAGAAACAGTAAAGTACCAGTATAACGGAATTCAACACCTAATGTAATTCGATTTTGAACAACCATCATCCCCTTCATATCAATCTCCGATGTTTACATCGAAGAGGTCCTTACATAATGTAATAGTTTAGCGTGTTCCTTTATAGTACCAATTTTAAGTATATGCGTGTCACGTAAAGTGAATCAGCCCGGGAGGCGTAACGTCATTACTGATAGGCACCACATAATGAGAATAGTATTTTGTACGAGACTTGCATACGTAAAGTAATTTCCTTAGACAATTATATCTAGGCTGTAATGAAGTCTTCCTTCTCTATGCCACAAAGTTACTATAATTAAGTCAAAGGAAAAACAATTAAATTGATGCACTGTCAACACCAGATATGAAAGGGTTATACTTAGTCAGTTGACACTTGCTTGGCGGGCTCCGAATGTGTAAGTGGCGTGCTTCATCCATGAAAAAGATTGTCAGTGCTAGCTAATATTTTTCAAACCTCAATGTACTCGAATTTTAGTTTCCCTAACTAGAAAATGTGTGTGACGTTTTCAGGAACAAATAAATATTTGCTAGGATAT
Organism: Mamestra brassicae; assembly: GCA_905163435.1. Classification (NCBI taxonomy): domain Eukaryota; kingdom Metazoa; phylum Arthropoda; class Insecta; order Lepidoptera; family Noctuidae; genus Mamestra; species Mamestra brassicae. Next base: position 16,306,179 of record LR990997.1, on the reverse strand, counting down.
CCATTCGGACCATTCAAAATTCCGATACCCGCAAAAATGCAGTTACTTCACGAGAGCTGTATCTCCGAGTAAATTCATGCATAAGGGCTGACGGCCAGTATGACGCAAATTCCGTGTTGCGGAGAGCGCAGTCGACCGCAGCGGGCCGCTCTAGTCCGCTACCGGAACGTCTGCACGTCTGCAGCGGATAAGTCGCGGTCGCCCGACCGAAAGTTGTGCCGCACGCATCTTCGGCCACCGGCATCGATATATAAATTCTATTTTCGTAAATATTCTGCATTTTCCGACCAGCCGAATATTTGGCAGAATCTTGGCATTCTGGAAATTCTGCTTGCGGTTCAATTTTTATGTTTTGTTTTTTTTTCGAATATTAGACAAAACAACTGTAAATTAGTGAGGTGATAAATCGTGTTCACGAGGGTATTTTGTCTTCGAGACCGTAAAACTTCCTTTGATCTTAATTTGGCCCTTGTAGGTGTTGATTGCGAACAACAAGTGTTTAAATTACTGTTACTCGATACATTCGTTTTATTATGTGTTTTATTCATTCAAATTTGCGAATGATATTGATACATTTTACAAGGACTACAAAAGAAATATCTGCTGAAAAAATAGTTGCCACCTAGGTGCCAACATCAAAACGTTCATGAACTTATTGACCTGTCCCTGCAGTTTTCCAATTGAGAGAGTCCAATCGAAGGTATTCAAGTGTCGCCAACTGTCTCTATGTTCAGCGTCATCAATTTATACATTTGCCTACTCTTACAGGAAATTGACCGGTGTCGTTACAAATCCACGTAAGTACAACTTCGTTTACGTCAAAAGGATTTTGGTCTTTATTTGCAACGACAAAAGGTGCTAACTCAATTTGTGGATGTACACAAATGATGGGGAAAGTCACGTGTCGCCGTAGGTACAGCGGAATTCGATAGAGAACTATTCGTGCGAAATGTCTTATGAAATGAAGGATAAATTGTCGCGGGGGAATTGAATAAAGTTCTAGCAAGAACGGAAACAGGGGGCGTAAATTGTACAAAACGTGTTATCCTACTAAGCTATTCTGTTGTAAAACGCATTGAAATTGATGGTACTATAAAACCTGGACTGAATGCGTGAATGGTACGATGAAGTTGAGCAGTGTTTAAAATGAAAACGTTTACCACACACAATCCTGCACCAGAAATGATAGATTACCACAACAACGCCAGTAAAAAACAAAGACACGCAATCACAACAAGAGAACGGTATACAGCCCCGACCCACCTGACATTTCTTTTATCTCCTCTCTTTAATATCCCACTCAATCAACCTAACATTCCTCATTCCTTCACTGCTCATGCAAAAAGCACGTCGTCCCAAGATTCGTACGTAATTTGCGAAACAGATTGGTTGGTCCCGTTGTCCCGGCGCGACAAAAGCCAGGCCCGCCCGAGGGCGATACCTCCTCTCAATAGCATTGTTTTTCCGATTACAGGCCTGATTAAATGTCTGAAACGTCTCAGGTGCGTCGCTAGAGTGCCCAAGATTGGGTAAGGAAATACGGGACTGCGAATAATACGGATCACGTGTTTATAAATAGGCACAGCAAACGGGAAGTCGGAAAACGTGACGGAAAATTTGTTTTTTTTTTTGTGGTTTTAATCTTTATATTTTATATAAAGATTTGCTATGAAAGACTATTGATGTAATTGAGTTCCATTTCAACGTTAAAATGAGTTTTGAACAAGCCTTGATAACTTCTGGAAAAGCCCAGCTTTTAATAATGCGCTTTTCAAATCCAACACTCACCGTTTTAAAAGAAATCTCTAAAATAGCTGAACGCCTCTAAAATTTCCGAGTCGTCTCACGCAAACCTAGGCACCTGAGAACCGTCAGGTTCGCAATCACCCGTGGAATAGGGTCCCGTTCCTCAGACTTCTTGCATAATGGACGTGCCCCCGCCTTAATCTCGTGTGAACAATAGTGCCGTCTGGCCGCGACGTTTTGCATACAATGACTATTCGCGGCGGGACGCGGACGGCCAGGAAAATGCAGCTGTCTCCGACGGCGACGACAGAAGGGGCTTTTTCAGACGGAACGTCTCTAATTTGAATCTCAACGGCAATTATATCAGTATTGGTTTGCGGTTATTTGTGTAGAAAAATAAGGGGGGTTAGAGTCAGGTGGTAATTTTACGGTTTTGAATTTAAAAGTTTACCAAAATTTCATCCAGAACATTTGCAACAGCAAATTCGTGCGTGCTCATCTTCAACGGTAGCCGAAACCAGTTTCTTTGTAAAGATTTTTTGCCGCGTCGTTAACTACACAATCCACCTTCGAAACCGATCAATTTTCCTAATCTACGGCCCCTTTAGCAAAAAATTTTAAAACGTTAATGGACATCTGTCTAGCCAGCTCTCCTTTCCGTCCAAAACAGACCGTTAAAATTTCCAATTTCGTCAAAAACTATCGAACTACGATAAAACCGCGGTCCGTCAAAGGACAGGTTATCCGACAGAACACTGTACAATACATTTTTTGCGACCACAAAGTTGATTCAGTTTTTATCGGCACGTCACTGAAATGGACATGTTCGATGGACGAGCCTCATGGGTCGCATCGCGGGACAGGCGGTCAGGCCGCGTCTCCCTGCGGCCCGATATGTATTGGAAATTGGAGACAGGATGACCAGTGCGACAGATAACGACTTCAGGATTCTGATACACTGTTTGCAATCCATGAATTTATTCATATTTCAAGCCAGGTTGATTGTAAAATCAGGTATACCTGAGCCAATCAAGTATGTTACCCATTTATTATTCTGAAAGCGGTATGATAGGAAGCTTCAAATGTAAAGGATGTAATTTGTTTTCAAAACCATTCAGTAAGAATTCAAAGCACATCATTATTACATCAGACGTTTAACATTAACAATATTATGCCAAAACATCATTATACAGCTTTCAAAAACATACCAAATGAAATAAGAACAGTGGTTAACTAAGCCAATTGTGGTCTAATTGAAAATTTCGAATCATCCGTCGCACTCAAGCGAGGTAGAAACTGTATTAGTGAGAGAAAGAGAGAAAATACACAGAGATTTCTTATTTCGATAGTCTCCGACGCCCGCAAACAGCCCTCCGCGGTATGGATGATTGGATTGATGAATAAAAGATTCGTCAATTTGTGTAATAGCCCCGTGGTGTATTATGCAGTAGTCAATTTAATTGTTCCGACTGAGTGGGAAACGATGTGGTTTCCACGTAAGATATTTTAATGAATAACATTGATAGGTATGTCAGTTAATTTACGAATAACTTTGAAATCGATCATGTTGTTGTTTGTCAAAAATGCATAGAAGAAGAAAAGCTGAAAGTTTTTGACTAATTCATAAGTATCCATTTGTTTTTTTCGTCTCTGTTATCCGTTCTTTGATTCTGTTTGCACCGTCCCACCCGAATAACCCAATTTAATTCGCGTGCGCAACCCAGCCGGCCATTGGAAGTCCACCACTCCACCGCATAAAGGATGACAAAGCAGCAGACGAAGTCATTTATTCTGCACTGCTGTATGGCGTTCAAATGAGAGGGTAAACGAATAAACAAATCAATTTCTTGGGCTAATTTGCACAAATAAATTTAGAAATTTAAATGTATCAAAAAGTATCTAAACAAATCTTTGCAACATATTTGCCATTCATATCACAACCAGATCCCCTGCGCATCAGTTTCGCTGTCTGCAACACGGAAGGGGTGAGGTGTTCTCGAGCAAACAATTGTAATCGACTCAATAAAATGTATGCCATAAGAAAAATTGTATTAAATCATTGCCAGGGACTTGGGAAACGACAAGGGGTGTTGTTCATCATTGTTGATGCGAATACTCATGTATCTGATCTGTTTCTCAGTTTCTGAGTTAAGAACAATTGGACAAGTTCTTAACTTAAAATTCTCAATTGTAAGTCTAGCAAAGCCATCTTACAGTTAAATGTTTCTGATGATGATTAATGTGGGTATCTATCTGGACCGACCTTGCTTACCGGCTAATTTAAAAGAAGGAATCCTTTTTTACTCATAGTCATAACCATTTACGTTTTTATAGAATAGAGGCTAGACACAGTATGTCATTAATATAATGCTATTTACAATAAAGCCTCATTTGTTAGAATAAAGTCGTTACTCGAAAGTCCCTTTCCATATTTTTTGGTGTCCGTTGAAACATTCTGAAAAGTTAATCTTTCATAGAATGCGAGCTGTATTGTAAAGTTATTCCCATTTGCGAGTATCCTGGACGTACAGTTTCATAGCTTTCGTAAACTATCGTAACTGATTTTGTACAATAGCCTAACGATGTTTCAAAGCGTTTTAGCAACAAATGTGCTCGCTGACATTCTCCATAAACTTTCTAGCTTTTATCGAGTTTACTAGTCACAGATTTTAGTGAGAGTTCAAGCAGAAAATTTGTTTTCTGAATGAGTTTAAATTTTTATTCATCAACATACCAGGCCAATGAAATACCTGATAATAGCCCATCGCAAAGTAATATTTGAAATAAATAATTCTGATCACAACAAACCCACGGAAAAGGAAAAAGAAGAAACCGATATCAAAATGCAGTAGACTACTAATAAATCCATCAATCATCCACATGGAACACAACAATCCGACCCCTTCATTCAGCACGACAATTAGGCACCTGCACCCTTTTATCTTCACTCCCCGATCCGCAAAACAAACTAGTTGAACACCATAAAATACCCTGTAATTTAATCGTAGGTAGTAGGTACTTTCAATGATATACATGGTGGACGTAGATCGTAGGGCCACCCGCCGTGCGGCCCGACAGCTCTGCGAATGACATTAATGACATTCACCGAGGGACGCTCATTGTCAAACACATCTAGTCTATTGATATTACGGGGTTTATATTTGTACCGTCATCAGGTGGTTTTGGAAGTTTATTTAAATGACAACCGTGCGGTTGAGATTAACAGAGAGGAAGAGGTCTGCAAAATTGACTGTAGTCACATTCATTATAGACGCTTTACTAATAAAAATAAAAATCTTTCAATAAAACTTCACCCTTTTTAATAACATTATTACATTTATTGGAAGAAAATGTATCACAAAGTTTTAAATAAGACCATCGAAGCCAACCCACCATATCTCGCAAAGGCCCAAAAGAGAAAAAATAAACGGAGAATAATCCGCAAAGGTAATTTTGTCGTTACCTCATTGCCGGACAGTCTCATTTCGCATTTTCTCATGGAGCTACACAAAATATTTTTCAACAATAGTGCTCTAGTCCGGGGCGTCGTGCCAGATTACACTATTGTTACCTCGCTGCGACTGGACGCAACTCTTTACAGAGGAAAATTGCTATTATGTAATCCTATTAAATTTATATGAGGGACCTCCTTGAGACTGGACGGAGGATTAGATGAGATTTCATCCAGATGCAAGAGCGAATTATTTATAGCAAATTAGTCATGCAGGTTAAACTGTTTACAACACGTAATCGGCATTGCTTCGATGAAAACTTGTGAATATAATCATGGACGTGGTTCAAGCGTTTTGTCAAATCCCAAATTGTTATTCACAAGTTTTCATCGAAGCAATGCCGATGGCGTGTTGTAAACAGTTTAACCTGCATGACTGTAATATCTAAAACAGCATGATGGAATAGTAAAAGAGTAAGAGATTAAATCATCTAAGATTAGTCTAACATAGATGATTTAATCTCTTACTCGTTTACTATTCCATCATGCTGTTTTAGATAATTATTTTATGCAGAAACATAACGACAACAAAAAACAACCAGCCCGTATCGTTTTTGTCGTGATCTAAGGTTTAACATAATCGTCTTAAATCTTTACTGTTAATACTTTTTGCTTCTTGGTAGCTTAGCGGTAGTACAAATCCGTAAACAACAGATATCTTAGAAATATTTATCTTGTTATTATCGTACATATTTGTACCAGGTTTAGGACCTTGAAGATCTACAGTTGATCGGGAACCTAACAAAAAGCTATTAAAAAAAATTGGCAGAAAAGTCCCAATTGAAGACTCGATTAGTACGACGTATAAGAATAATATTAATAGCCTTTTATTTCTGGTGATATGACTAAGTTTAATAAACACTGCACTCTGTTCTTAGAGACGTACTACATACACTCTTCACATAACTACATACATAAATATTTCTTCATTAGCCTTCAGCCTTCCAATACTCTACCCTCTTTCCCTCCGCATCTAGTGTAAACTTATTTGCCTCTCGGATTTCTAACAAAATCATTCCTATCCAATTTAGAAGAAGCGTATTTCCACTTTCGCCGTACATTTGTTTTATAGTGGTTTTCTTAATAACGTAGACGACAGGATGAGAAGTGCATTTCAGTTTTCCGTATTGGTTCAATGTGACGTGATTGTATTTCCACCGTAGAAATACGCAAGTAGTTTTGATTTCCTGTACTAGATTTGGCTAATCTGTTTCTCCAGGTAGGTTTTCCGGCAACTTTAGCTACCGAAAAGTCGTTGAAAGCAAGGGAATACATAATTATTATGCAAAAGAGCAATTAAAAACGTTACAAATATTTCTTCAAATTGTACGATATAAGCTTGATAATACAGTTGATAATGAAATGTTGACCGTTATTAATCAAGTACAGAAATATACAATTACACTGGCAACAATTTTACGTGCATCAATTTCCTGACCGACACGGAAACACATACGAGAACCCCGAGTAAAAAGTCATTACAAATGCATTCCATTGAATAAATCCCGGATAAAACCGAGCGCGACAGACGGACTGGCCGCAACACATTACCGCCCCATTCAATAACAATAAAAGTCGCGTCGCTCAGAGAAATCTATGACCGCCTCACTCGATACGTTTTTTATCTAAAGCATTTATTTATAGCGTAATTAATGCGTCGCCGGCGCCAGCGCTAAATACAACGCTATTTGTGGAGACAATACATGGACGCCACATGGACAGGGGTACCAGACAATACAAGATTACAGTTGTTGATGATAAGCCAAAAGCAACTATACCAAAATTAAAATATAATCTACTACGAGTTAATCTATTCTTGATTATTTTATCTTCCTGACACAGGTTTGTCATCCTTTCGGGGCAGATTTTTAGATGCTTAATTTGAATTGCTGGATCCTAAAATTGTTTAATCACACATAGGTGTTTAAAAACTAAAGCATATTTTAAACTTTTCTAACCCAAAATCACCAGTTTCCAATTTGGCAGCCCTGTACCCACCGCATGTCAGTTTTCAGACGGATACAAAAAATTTAGTCTGGACTTAAATATATCGCTAGTTACCCACATTATTCTTGTTGCTAATGACGTGTGCTAAATAAGTCAAGCACTTAACTTACAGACAAATTGGTATTTAAAACGGAATAATTTATATTTGCCTTCATCGGGTATCCCTCCGTCTTGCTAGTTTGTTTTGCAACGATTTACGGGTTGAGAACAAATTCTCTAAATTAGAAAATGAAACAGAAATGTAGGGCTTTTAAACTTTTTCTGTACCAGTTTTGGAACAAATCAGCTTTTTGCTGACAGCTGTGCCAGAACACCTTAACTAGGGAAACTCCTGTTTAAGGACAAGATTATACGTAGCAGTACGTATGTGTTCTTCATGCTACAAACGATTGCCCTTCGCGACACACCGATCAGAATTTTCAATAAGATTTTGCAAATACTCGTTCTCAAAATAAGCATTTAGTGGGAAGGCAAATAATTTCATCGAATAATTAATAAACAAAATCAAGGAGCCATTCATCCAAGGTTTCATAACTAACAATTTATGAATGTGCTATCATCAAGCCCCACTGAAGTCGTTTATGAGAAAATGAAAGAAATGAGGACAAAATTAAATGAGGAGCAATTCATAAAACGGTTGAAATAAGTCGCTGTCCCAGCTGCCGAGCGATCGGTTAGAATTGTAGATGAAAAAAAAAGTAATTTTGTTATCGACGCGTCGATTTCAATTGTCTCCGGATCTGGTAAAAAATTTACAGTTTGCTGGTACATTTATTTGCTGATTGGCTGGTAAATGAAGCATGCCGAAATTTCAATCCATTGCTGAACCAGGCAAGTGAGGTAATTAGAAAGAATTAAGATACAATTTTGGAAAGCTGAATAGAACGGCAAAATCTTCCGTCAAAAACGAAAAGAATCGATTTTCTAAGCGCATTATCATAAATGACTGAAGGTACTTTTATGCAGTGCTTCAAGATCACTACGTACTAATTGTAAGTGGTAGTGCCAACTAGTTTGTTTTAAGAACTGGTTTCATATTTTCAAAGTTTACGTTGGCAAAAGAATATTAGTCCCATGTTACGAGTAGGTATGTGCCCCCATAAGTTCTCCCCAGGGAGGTGCACGGCATTCATCAGGAAAGTTGGTAACAAGTGGCTACACTATTCATAATAAATGTTATTTACAACTCTTAAGGAAACTCATAGACGTTTCTTAAGTATTGAAAAGCACAATCGCCAACAGAGCGTCGCTGAACTAGGCTGCAATGCAGCGCTTAAAGCGGCTGCTATATTTTCCAGCGCTTAATCGGCATCCAGGTGGTGAACGTCTGTTGGCGCACTCCACGGACTAGCGTACCGTTGCACAACAGCACTCCGCTTTCACGTCTCCCTTCCACGGGCATTATGCCTCTAATGTCACTTAATTTGCCGTCTAGGGCCTCCTCACGTGAATGCAGCCTACGAGAGCCGGTTTAATATAAAAATTCGCTTTTTTACTGCCTCGAAGCGAGATTTAACGTTAAACTGTTGCCTCTTTTGAGAGTAAACGCGTAGAAGTAATGGGATTACGAGATCGGTAGTTTTGGAGTCGAAAGGTAATTAAATTATTGTATGTAAAAATATTGGGTTCACGAGTGCTTGGTGGCTCGCTAGTTCCAATGGTTGATGGGTTTTCAGATCGAGAGGTGCTTCAGTTCAATCGAAGTCTAACTTAATTGCGTATTCATGTATTTTGTTTCTAAATAAATGATGAACGCTCCCTATGAACGTTCCCTTCATCTTAAGTGAGGTGTATTATTTCTGCTTTTTGCATGAACTAAAAGTTCACTTTCAGTGCCAAGCTGTAGTCGCAGAAGGAAAGCGGACGAATAAAAATAAGGGAAAGTAATAACTCATTGTAAAAATGGCGGCTTAGCCATTATAACCGAAAAAGCTGAATCAGCAACACGCGCTTACGCCGTACACGTGCGCGACCACTTTTATTGTTATCCGCGTAGAGTTGAAAATTGAATGTAACGTATTACCTGATTGTGCTTTCATCACAAAAGCGATACAACTCGTTATTATGTCGTTAACGAAATAAATCCGTAGTGTACCAGATTGCCGACGCGACGGATTACTTTTAGGACGTATGAAATAAATTGAAAGCCGTAGGTTTCGATACAGCTATAGATGCAACCATGGCTATATTATTGCAATCGAATGCCATTGTCTGAAATTTATGGGAAATTGATATTGTAGCCAAATTAAATAATTTTTGTTTCATGTTTCCTAGTGTGAAATCAGTGACTACGAGTAGGTAAACAGTTACCTACACTTCATATGAAGATTAAAGATACCGCTCGTATAAATTGATCACGACTTTGCTAATTAAATCATTTGAAATGTATAAAACATGCAAATCCAACAGGTTAATAATTTAAATATTTATTTATACTTGCTCCTATTTACGTACTTGTAGTAGATTAATGCCAGCGGGACCCAAAATAAATCATGATACTTGAACCACGGCAATTTGTTCAGATCACAATAAATCACAATTCAATTGGCTTTCAATTTTGCAGTAAGAATGCGTAGCATAAATAATCACGATTGGTTTAAATTAAATCTTACCTTTATATTTTAGCTGAATGGTGCCGTATATGAGGAGAATTTCATCCTGTAACAAAACAAATAAATGTAAGTATAAAGCCTCTTTGAGAGTGGCGCAAAGTTTCCATCATATTACTAAACTAGCGGCTGTTCGCGGCTCCGCTCGCGTGAATATCGAAAATTATCCCAAGGGAACATACTCCCGGGATAAAGTGTCTTATGTGTTATTCCAGACTACAATCTGCTTCTGGGTCAAATTTCGTCAAGATCCGTTCAGCCGTTCTGGCGTGATCGAGTAACAAACATCCATCCCAAATTCACGCATATATGTATAATACTAGCTGACGTCCGCGGCTCCGCCCGAGTGAATGTCGAAAATTATACACCCGGGATAAAAACTATCCTATGTCCTTTCCCGGGACTCAGACAATTTCTATACCAAATTATCTAAATCGGTCCAGCTGTTTTCGTGTGAAGAAGTAACAAAGATACACACCCACTCACAAACTCTCGCCTTTATAATATTAGTGTGATTAATATTGAAGAGAGACTGCATGAAATTAGAAAACTATGTTGTATGTTTATTACACAGCTTGTCAAAGGCGCTGAGAATGTCCCTATTATGCTGCATCGAGCATGCTAATATGAAGTGCTCCGGTGACTTAAGATACTCAAAGAGGAATATTATTTTAAAGAAAGATCAGTTTGTCAGATTTACAAAGAAAATCTTAAGAAAGTAAGTGCTTTAACAGCTTTAAGAGCTAGAAGACTGAAACATTTCCGTACAAAATAAAATCCGTCTTTGACATTATTTCAAATTCTGTAAAAGTATCAGCCCACCGTCATTATAATCTAAATCTAAACTAATATTATAAAGAGGAAAGATTTATTTGTTTGTTTGTTACGATTTGGCTCAAAAACAAATGAACCGATTTTAAAAATTCATTCAACATTAAGAGGCTATGTTATTAACTTAAGACATAGGCTATAATTTTAATTTCGGAAAAATAGAGATCCCTACGAAAATTATGTTACCCAATTTAATAATGTAACCCAAAGTAGCAAAATGTAGCAAATTTAATAAATACATTATTTGGCGTGCGCTGAGAAAACTATGATAATATATTGATGATATGTAAAAATAATGTAGTACATGTACTTATTACTAAATATTAAAAAATCCGCGAGGGTTATATGGTTATTATGGTTAAGTCACAATGACCGCTTTTTGTTCAAATTACTTATTCAATCAAAACCAGAGTGGAATGGAAATGTGGTGATGTAAAAAAGGACATTATTGATAATTTACGTGGAAATTGGTATGAATAAACTAAAAGTGGGATTATTGAAACAGATATAACAATTTTTGCATAATCAACCCCTGACGCACAGTGGTCCGGATTTTGAATATGGAGGACTTAGGACCCAAGGTCAAAGTTTCAGGCTAAAAAAAATCACATGGCCAGATAAGTAAACGCTCATCAACGTTTGTTCTAGCGGTTTTCATGAAATTGCTTAATTTTGCGAAAAAAAAAATATTAAAAAAAAAATGTATGGAGATAAAGTGAAATTTTTTTTTTTCTCGATTTGTTTAAAAGTGTTAGCAATGAAACCTTTTGTATATTATTATGTTACATTTATCTGATAATTTCACTAAGAAATCTTTTGCATGCAGTTGCAGCTTTGGCGTTTATACGCGGTTTAACTTAAAATATTTAATATAAAAGAAATTACATGAAATCAGTAGTTTTTTGCTCTTTTAAAGTGGTTACGGGAATAAAAATATTTATATAAATACAAAAAAAGAAGAATGAATAAATATAAGCTGTTATGGTGTACAATAAAGAATTAAAGAAAAAAAAAAAAAAAAAAAATTATGATTGAAAATTGTTAATTACTTACATAATTTTTACAGTACAATATACATAATAATCGAAGGTTGTTTACATTATTTATTCAATCCAGACATAATTTTTGACAATATAATTTTTTAAAATTGTTAATTACATAATTCTTACAAAACAATAAAATATAATAATCCAAAGTCATTTATATTATTTTAACACAGACATCAAATTACAAAATAACATAATTATTGAAAATTGTTAATTACATAATTCTTAGTTAGTACAAAAAATATAATAATCGAAGGTCGTTTACATTATTTATATCAATACAGAGATCAAATTACAAAATATAATTCTTATAGTCCAATATACTAATCGAAAGTCGTATACATTTTAAATTAAATATAATACATTTTTAAAAATAACAAAATGACTTAAACTTCATTCCAATGGATCTGGCACATTTTCTGGAGCTTCTTGTTCAACTTCTATTTCCTCTTCTTCAACTTCCACTATTTCTTCTGCTATTAATAATTGGATAGCTTCTGGAAACATACTTGATGACTTCAATTTGGTGTATTTAGGTTTCAGATGAGATATATATGGATCTGAAGATATCAAAAAATTGTGCATAATGTCTTCATTATTTTGCAATCTTCCTGTTTTCCTCGTGTGGCGCTCTCTGGTATTTCGGAAATCCTTATTCCTTGCTTCTCCTGCTTCTTCTGACAAAATTCCGATGGGAAGGCAAGAGAAATGTTTGCATATATCAGCGCCATGTATCAGCATTTTGTGTATACTGGAAGGCATGTTGTACCAAGGGTAGTGATGTACAAAGAGCTCAGCAGTTTCCTTGCAGTATTCACGGAATTCATCGATATTGACAGCTTTCCCAGAAGATAACACGTGCAATATTACTGCGAAGTGTTTTATCAAATCAGCATCAATCTTCGTTATTTGAGCAGTCTTTTCGTATTCCCGAAAAAATCTTCTGGCCGTATTCCCGTCATTTGTCGTTCCAAATCCCTGCTTCACCACACCAATCAAAAGTCCCATCTGTTCTTTGAACTCCGATTGCACCATGTCCTTGCGAAACTTCTTAAGGTTCTTGTTGTCACCTCGGGCACTCCACATTTCGAAATCTAAGTTATACGATATGTGTAAAAGACACTCCATGCTTCGAATCCACATATGAAGAGTAGACAGTCCATATTGATATACATCTTCCCGAACAGGTCTTGAATACATTTGGGAAAGATTATTCATCTCGCTAGGTTTTGCAAGACAAACATTGCTAGTAGCTGCAGATGGAGTAACTGTAATTATCGTAGACACTTTTCCATCAATCATTGGCATGTGCAATTTCGAAGTTTCCGCAACTTGAAATGGATAAATTTCGTATTTCTTCCTCCATTGCCGCCTGTTCTTGTTTAACAAAGTCAATCGTTTCCTTCGCAAACTGAAACTTAACTGGTCTGCAATAAGATGTTGAAGATGGCTTTGGATTATTCCAAATAACAATTTTCCAGCCTCTAGCTTCAGAGGAACGAGGCTCGTCATGAACACAGAGGAGTCGTCAATTTCGGCCAGTTCACTTCTTTGCTTATAGTTGCTCTGTGCTGAAGACCCATCGAATCCCCATTTGCTGGTCAGCTTCAAATTTCCACTGGAAATGTTTAAATCGTCACCAACGACTTGCAGAATCCTTCGAGTTGTCACATCTAAAAGTGCTTGTAATTTCACCTTCACTCCATCTTCTGATATATCAATATCTTTGGCATCAGGATAACACCTCTTCTTAGCTTCTAACAACTTGTAGTAAGACGGAAGCTTCAATTGTTGTGACAATGCCGACCTTAAAGTGAGGTAATTCCACTTTGATAGATCCAAAGAAGTAGTAAGGGCCAAAACTCTTTCTGTTCATTAATAGAATGATTCAACTTCTTCAACCTTTTCAGGTTTCTTGATAAGATGATCGATGATGCGTGCAAGAACTTCTTTCCCATTAGATTTTAGCTTTGTAACAAAAGCAAAAGCGAGTTCCTCTTCCGGATAGTCGAGTAAAGTACCCGATCGCCTTTTCTTCTGCTTATTTCCCAAGTCTTCAAATGGCTTCCTTGATATGACGTCTGTAGAAGTGCCCATGTCACTAGTCGCCTTCGAAGTAGATGCAAAAGGAACAGTTGCTTCTTCTTCTGGGAAATGATGATCCAAATTTTCGCTCGCTTCAAAGATTTCGGTGAGATTTGCAGATTCACATTCAGGCCAGTTAATTCTTGTCTCTAACCAGTTCATATGCTTTTTCATGAATGTTTTTTGTACTCTATGTGCTTCGGTCCATCGACGATTTAAGTTCACAGTGAGAGATCTTGCAAAATTCAATATTTTTTCACTATCTTCTTGCGAAATTTCAAGCGAAATGCAGTCCATACTTGCTTGATGTAGTCTTTTGTAGTCCTTAAGGTCTCCTTTTCGTAGAAACATATAAATGTCCAGGTAAGTACCAAATCCAGACATGATTAAGTAGGTAGTTTTCTTCACGTTAAAATTTTCAGGTATGTTGACTCTTCAAGGGTTGAATGTCTAATGACGCTCTAGCAAGAGCTCTCGTATCTTTTATATGATTCATTAGCGCACAACTAGAGGGTATAAGACCCTTGGAGAAAAAGGGAGGTGAGCAGGCAATGCGTCATTCTGTCACTAACTACGCTTAGAGTAACAGCGCTAACAACAAAGAAGTAAAATATTATTATGATTTATGAAATTAAATTGTATCTATTTTTCAAAATAATTGAAAGTCAAAAATCGTCGGCAAATAATGACTATTAATATTTATAATATTGAAAATATACGAAAATTATGTGACTATAAAGAAAAACCTTTAATTGTCACAAATAGTTGAAATAAAAATATTGAAAGTTCCGATGCTTATTTTAGCCAAGGCTGCAAGTATATGCGAAAAAAATATTTTTTGAAATTAATTAATAAAGGTAATATAACAGCATACAAAAGGTTTCATTGCTAACACTTTTAAACAAGTCGAGAAAAAAAATTATTTCACTTTTTCTCCATACATTTTTTTTTTCAATATTTTTTTTTAAATATTGAAAAAAAAAATGTATGAAATCAAACAATTCCATGAAAACCGCTAGAACAAACGTTGATGAGCGTTTACTTATTTGTCCATATGATTTTTTTCAGCCTGAAATATTGACCTTGGGTCCTAAGTCCTCCATATTCAAAATCCGGACCACTGTGTGACGGGGTGAACAGTTGCGCTGATCCTGAGACCACAAAATCAGCAGCAGAAATGGCTGGGTAATTAATGAAAATTATTGTGCTTGATTTTCCAAAACTAACCTTTAAAGGTAGAGCTGGCGTTGAAGTTTGTCGGGTACCTACTAAATCCGAACAGACGAAGTCGCGGGCGAAATGCTAGTAATCCATATTTTAGATAGGAATTGAAACCCACTCAATGGAAGCCGTAGAACCCGTCCACGGAAAACCGTTTAGAAGACATAATTTGTGTCCTGATGTGACTGAAGCCAAGCAAAAGTTATCAATAAATAAGAAAGAAAGATGTTCCTGTTGTGTGAGACAACAATGAGTATGTTTATATTATAATTAATTATTGATGATATATGAATACTTTTCCTAAGCATTTTCATAAGTTTCCGACAAAAAAACTTTAAACATTTGGTGGTGGACCAGGTGGAGTGCAAAAGAAAAAAAAATTGAGCTTATAATTATTTTTGAAGTTGACTATAACCGGCTAAAGAACATAGGTACAGAAGTTCCAACTTGACGGCAGATGATTATCAGTGAAGAAAGAAAAAGTATTAATAACCGAAATGATTATAACCTGCCATAAAAAATGTCCTTGGCTGATCGTGGTATTTGTCGACACTGACAGCCTGAACCGCGCTAGGCATCAACCATTATTGACAAGCTTCCTCGGAACAGTAAACCAAGTGACGATCAAGAAACGACAGACCTGTAACGGAGACGGTCACTTCAGGCAAAGTTAACAGCCAACGGATGACGAATTATAAAAAACTTTATCAAGAATTACTCAGTCGTTCCATTCGTTCAATGGTCGAACAAGAATTCAACAGAGAATTCCATCGGAGTGTAATGCGGACGGCTGTAGCTGTGTAACTCTCACTTCCCATAGCTGCTATGGTCATAAACCAGTGTAATGTGGATACTTCGAGCGGCAACATTTTACGAGCATCCACACCCTATTGAATTTCCTCGGGCGTGTCCAAAAAGTATGGACTTCAGATGAAAATTGAAAGACCGTATCCAGCTTTGGAAATCCAAAGTTTCAGAATCAAAATAATATGGTTTATAGAGAAAAGAAAAAATCTGGAAACCTTACACTTACCATAAAATCCAAAAAATCAATGTTAATTCTAAAACTGGTCAATCCAAACAAATGCAATTTTGAAGATAATTTTTCCTGCAACCATTTAAACTACAAAAAAGTCGTCAGAAAATAAACAGACGTTATTAATCGCACAGTACAAATAACAAGTAACAATCAGCTAATGGTAGCAGGTAATCCAGCATTATTTGCAGTGCCATCGAGTCGCGGCGACAGCCAACAATTCTGGGCGCGCATTCCGCTAGACACACCATTCCTTCCATAGTTATTGTCAAGCACCAATCACACTTATAAGTAGACGGACAAGTGAGATATAAATATAGTATAGTCTCAAAGGTTCTACTAATCTATTAATCCATTGAAACTTAAGTTTACTCCATTGAGAACGAAATTACTATTAAACAAAATATTATTCTGGATTTTAGAACAGGTCCTTAGTTAAACATGTTTGAAAGCATTCAGGTAAACAAATTCTAATCCGATTACCATGGTGGTGCCTTTAAAGCTTTCGGATAGGGGACCTCCATATTTTTAAAGAATCATGGAGACTCACCTTGTACGTAAATTCTAAATTGTGACTTGTTATTGTTCTAAGTAATCGATTGCTTTTACATCTTTAGGAGGTACCGCCAAGAGTTTTAAAGAAGCATAAATTGGTAAGTTGCTTGCAAAAGTACGGTCGACATTTGATTGACTCCGAGGGAGAGTATAGAGATTACAAATCATCTAGTCTCTATAAGGATTACAGGAAGAGTTTTTGGCATATCCTATCCGAAGTTAAATATCAGCGTAACTGCAAAAAATTTGGACATCAAGCCGAAAACAACAACAATTTAAAATATAAAATTACATCAAATATTTGCAACGTGTAGTTTATGAGGCATCAAACGTAAAGGCGGGAAGCGGCGCTGGCGCCGGCGGGCCGAGGCTCCAAGCCGTCCGCGTGGGCTGCGCACACGCAGCCAAAGCAAAAAGCCGCCCGGACACTGCGCCGCGGCATTCCTTATCCAAACCGGTCCGCGTTCAATGGAAGCCGATTGTAACAACTCAAACAAACTAAACCAAACCTTAACATTGCTATCACTAAAGTTCAAGATTTGTTGACATGAAAAAAAGGTATAGCAGATGCGAGAAAATTATAATCATATTACAGGAGTACTAGAGGACAAAAAGTTGAATGATGGCACAAACGCAGAATATCAAATGGAGGTTATAGCCTGACGTATTAAATCACTGACCAGTTGATGGATGAATTGTAAATGAAAGGGAGAGCCATGATAAATGCAGAATCGTTGAAAACGTGATATGAAGGACTATGTTTGTAATGAGGTGTACAATAAAGTATATAATAAATAAATAAGAAGATGCTGTTTTGTCATTGATTGAAGCTTTGGAATTTGAGTATGTTAATGTTGGCTGACAATACTATTGTGTCTTAAAACTGTCAGAATCTGACTGAAATTCAATATTTGGTCATCTCACACTAGTTAAACATCAAGTATTTAAATTGGATTCATATCAGAAGAAGCCGGTTAAGAAGTAAGCCCTTGGTGCCACATACATATTTCCCTTCGTAATTTAAGATGAACTACAAACAATGGATCCATAAAGAACAAACAAAAACCACGGCAGTGGTTTATCTTGAATGCTCATATAGGAATCCTAAAACAACGAGGCAGATTAAATAACGAAGACTAAACAATACACTATAGTTCAATTAAAGAGGAAACAAGGCAAACATTGAGATGAGTGACGTCATAGGCACAGGGACAGCGTTTTAGGTAGGCGGGCGGCGGCGCACGACCCAGGTCCCTTACATCTTTAAAGCTTTTGACTCCGCACTTTATGATGTAGGCAATAAAGTTGAATATCCAAAAATCGAATTCTGAATCTATTGGTATTGGCGTCGGTAAGGTCCCAGTTCGTGGAAGCGCGGCCGTCGCCGTCATAAACTCTTGCGCACAATGCCAACACCCCTGCGCCCCGCGATAACTTGTGTTGGATTTCAAAATTCCAAACTGTTTTTTTTAGAACTGGGCTTGTTAATAAACGGACGAGTTATCGACTTTGTAAGACAGTGTTAAAGTTAAGGAGTTTTTATCGCTGTATTTAGAGTGACGGGCTCCACTGAGTATATGTCTGTTAACCCATTAAGACACCGATAAACGTTCGAAAATATTTAGTACTTGAAATTCTTTTGCAGGTAGACTCTTTGAGTAAATTACTTGCAGGTTGCTCTTGGCAATGAAACGTTTGATTGAAACTCAGTAAATTGAATGCAGAAGATACATTTCAAAGAGATAGAAATACTTATTTCTTTCTTTTGAAATTCAGACATGAAAACTGTGGAAAGAAATTTAGTTTCAGAGTAAGCTTTACATTTTACTTCACCTAACTTACTAAAGAATATCCAAAATGCAAGCAAATAAAGTAAAATATTTTGTTCAGTATAACAAACATACAAAACATAAAGTTACATTTGCTTTGCCATTATTAATGTCCACAATGAAACGTTACGAAACGGCGAAAAAGGCAATTTCCAAGAAATAAGAATACAATTGCCAGCTTTGTGTTGGGAAATTCGAGCTTGGTATAAGTTTTAAACTTGTTTTTAAGGCTTCAGAACTTTGAGAAGCCTACCCGATGCTCTTGCGTCTGATATTTCGAAATTTTACACATTGACGAAATTGGAAAGTTTCACAGTATTACAGGCGATGGCCTCTATCTGCCAAAATAATGATAGCAAAATAATAGAATCCTAAAATGATATTCCAGGCCGCTTAGTTCCAAAGTCCATCAAAGAAACTTAGTGTCGTTTAATTAAAGGGATTGACAACATGGGTGGTGTGTACCAGTACGTTACGTATGTACAAACATACCCATGCGATTAAAGTTTCCTTACAGTTGGGCCGGGTAAGTGTGTGCCAGCCTTGCGGGAGCTACAACTTGATAGGACATTCCGTATTAATTAACTAAATAAGTCTGGTAAAGCGGAGTGAGTTTGAAACAGTCGGCGGCGTTGGCGACTTGCGAGTTGTCAGTCGCGTGTCAATAAGACAGTAGAGACACGGCGGATTTAAGTATGGGGCCGGGGGCGCCGGGCGCGGGCGGCGCCACCCCAGTGTGTGGTTTCCTTTTGATGTCATCTTCGCGCAAACTTTGCTACGGATCGGCTTTGAGATAGAGAGACGGAGAGTGACTAATTTGGCCCAGCATTTGATCTCGAGAACTCCAATGTGTGCGTCCCGCTCGCACCCACCGCCCGCTGCCGCCGCCGCCGGGAAGCTCTTTGCAAAATTTCGCTTTGATCGCAAAGTTAAATTATATGGGAATTGAGCATTAAATGGATACACATGTGAAGCCGAGACGCGGGCCGCGCTTCGGCCGGCTCCTCGCGGCAGGAGCGCGATGAAGACCACGGCCGCTGGCCGGACCGCGACTCAGCTCAAATAAAACACCCGCCGTTTGACGATTACGGCGACTTACATAAATAATGAGCGAGGAGTCACTTTCAAAGTTATACATTTGTGAGAGCGGCGCTTGTATTTAACTCCGCCTAATTTGCCGCGAGTACGCAGTACCTTTGAGAGCTCCGTTTTTACTAGTTTACGAAACAGATATTTGCGCCCGCCTTTCCTTTGATACGGCACTTTGTAGAGCATTTTACACGAGTTTCTTTTGAGGCCATTCAGACGGTGAGTAACGAAAGGCTGTCTTTGATAAACACGTGCGAGGACTCTTCAGTACTTATTAGGGGTGCTCTCTTTGAAAGTGCTTCTTGTGAAATCTATTTGAAACGTTCACAATATCAAAGCGGGCCCGATGAAAGCTGCGCTAATTAAACTGTCACTAATAAAATTATGCGAAAAATTGAATCTACGAGTGTTTTGTTCGCGATAAAAGGCTCGTGTAATTTTAATATTTCATTAGTTTTATGAACACGTTTTTAGTTCGAGTTGGCTGAGCTGAAATTAGTAAAGACGGTACTTGGTTGGAGCGCGCCTTTGTGTTTTAGCGTATAAACTTGTTAGAGGAGGAGACATAACCTCATATCAATTCAGCGAAGCCCGGATAGTCTTGCGAGGGGTAGAGCTATTAGTAGGTTATTAATGTTGGGTCACACACTCGTGTAAGTCAAAGACGAGTCCGCAAAGTGGCGCCTTTGTGCGCGGCGTCGGCAAGCGGTGTGCGCCGGGAAGCGCTCCGTGTTTCAAGTCGCTCCGTGCGACAACTCTTTGTGTAGCGACGCCTTTACAATGCACCGCTCCGACACAGCGCAGTTTACAAACATCGTCATTAGAAGAAATCTTACGTCAACGACCAGGTGAAATTTCAAATGATACCTTCTACTTTTTGGGGAAATCAAGACATGGTATTTTTTTTATATGACCAATTCATTTATTTACACTGCACTCATTATCTTACAGCAAAATAAAATGTATGTTATAGGCAAACAGATGCCCGTGGGTAAATTTAAATCCCAACACAAAAATAACAAGCGAATGACACTGAATTTCCATACATCAATGGCCCGATTTACATCAAAGACGTTCGATAGACTTTGATGTTTAAATCGAGAAATGTCTTTAACTAGTGCCCTTGTCATGTTAATAGTATGGGTGGTGCCGTAGTCACAGGGAACTTTGTGCGGCCTCTTAACGACGGAACTTAGCACAAAGGAGCGCCTGCAACCCCGAGCGTCAAAACAACTGATGAAAAACTAACAGGAACCCAATCTACACCACTAATCAACTTGTTATACCATCAAACAGCATTAACATAATTTCAATATAAAAGAGTATTTCAATCCTCATCACTAATGAGGTTTTATGCTAATAAAAACGAGTACGAAACTGATAACTCCAAACCCTTTGACACTAAACAAAGTTAAGGAGTGGTAGAGACAACTTTAAATACATTATACGTTTCAAATTGCCTTTAAGCCATTACACGATTATTAAGTTGGCAAACACAAAGGTCGACAGCGATATTTATTAGACTAGTGTGTAAGCGCTAGATATTAAAGGTTCCATTAATATCAAAGGAACAGCACAAAGGAAAAAATATAATCAAATCTCGAAATATAAGCGCTTCTAAGAAACACTCGAAATCAAAGAGACACCTAATTTATAAATTGCAATTACACCGGCAGTCGGCGGAGTTCGGCGGGCACAGAAAAAAATTAGAGAGAACAGATTACGAACACTAAATTTAATTACAAAGCGAACTCGAATATTACAAATTGGAGAGGATAAACGCGACAAAGTAAAAGAGAAAACACACCCAAAAGGAAACTCGTAGCATTGATATAAACGAAATTTAAATTAAGTACAAAGGGAAAGAAGATGAAAAAAATCCTTTCATTGAAAGCTCTCACCCCCGGAGTCAGAGGGCCGGGCGGCTACATCAAAGACACCTACCTCCCGTCTCTAGCCTTATCTGTGCGAAACCGAGTTTGGAAATTAGCACACAGCGATCCTTTCGGAGTCTGCGGCTCAAAGACGCCGCGTGCGCACCCTTTCAGCAGCTTTTAGCATTACGCTTTCATGAAGGGTTTTTTGTATAATTTATCTTTGGACATAATGTAGCTAATTACATATTTTATTCAAGTTGTCGCTGATTTGGCTTTATTCGCAGCCTCGCAGGATGTTGCCCAATCTTTATCACAATGAACTCACAAGTTTTCTGAGATACCTCTACTTATAGGCGTTGAACAATTATTTATGATTTTTTTATAGTAAACGCAACGTCTTGTTATATATATTTAGGCTTGTTTTACCTTTGTAATACTGTAATCGTCATCTGATGGTTTTGTGGTAATGCTATTTTCGGAATTAGAAAGCCCTGACGATACACTTAATCATAAACATTCTGTAGCGTTGTTTCATTTCATAGGGAATTCTTTTGACGTTTGTCAGATTTTGTATTGACACCGTTTTGATTAAGCTATCGAACGATTGGAAAAGACAACCCTTCGTCTTTATTTTATTTCGTCGCGGCTGCCAAATAGTTAAATAATCGTTTTCGTAGTTCGATTGTTCAAGAAGTATTTTTATACAGCTCTGCTTTTACCAACGAACGGTCTTTGTTCCTCAATCTGTATAGGTAGCAAAATAACTATCGTGAATAGGTAATTAGAGCAACGTCTTTGTTAATTTTTATCTATCCAAAATTTTAACATAGTTACACAAACAAATAATCACGCATGTTTTCCAAAGTATCAAAGGGTTAGTTATGCAGCGAGGCACTTTGTACACCCACATTTCGTCAGTTCTGTCCCAACCCATTAAATCCCATACCCATATAATAGGGGAAAAATAATATCGACTAGTTTACCAAAAAAAAAAAAACAAATTTTATATATTTTCGTAATAAACTGGTTTTCACGTATTAAGAACAAAAAAGTATGCATGTAATATATTCTGAACCATCTTTCTATTCCTGTCAAAGATTAAGACTTTTTAAGTTGTTACCTCGCATGCACCCAAGACGCGTTGATGTCTTTTCTTTAGGACCATGCCTTAGCGATAATTTTACTTTACTTCCAATAATAACTTTTACCATACTTATACTTCTATATTGTATTATACAGTAAGTTCATGTGTATAAACACTTTGTTTAAGAACTTAATTAAATTGTTTTCAAAATAACTAGCTAAGAATAAACTATCAATAAAGTACTTGCAATGTTTTATAAAAAAGCTCTTCATATACGAAACATTTAAGCAACAATAAAACTAAAACAACTACTTAAATAAAAACAATACGACTAATTGAACAAAGCATCAAAAGTGGCAATAGAGCGAGAGCAGCTACAATAAATCTAAGCAGTAACAAAACAATATTGTCGGAACATGGAATACAGCCGAACGTACGAAACAATAGACGCATTCAACTAAATATTTAAAACAACGACTAAGTTCTCACAAAAACTTGCCCACCACCAACCGAAGAGGGATGCCGACACAGCACACTCGATATGTGACCCTTTGTTAGATCATTCGTTATATAATAGTTCGGAAAAGTTCAAATTACTACCTGTTACTAAGTTTAAAATCCAATTTATGTATCGTACAATCCAATTATGTTAAGCGATAAACACTGACACTAAAACACACGACTATATTTATTATAAACACTGATTTTAATACATTAAAATTAATATAACACGACTTATGATACAAAAATTTCAAGTTGATACAGTTACTAAGTACGCGATTGAAGCGCGGAAAATTTGCGTAAAACGACCAAACGCTGTGTTCGCCTACGGCTGCCGACAAGCAACTGTCAGAATTTAGCACACAACAGTGCGCGCGCCGCACGTGGCCTTAAAAGTGGGCGGGGCCAGGCCAATCCAAGCCTTGTGATTGGACCAGCGGGCCCTTTGATCAGCCGCCGGCAACTAACTACATCGCTCTGCGCCTTAATCTCGGTAGTAACGTCCTTTTAAAACAGGTAATTTTATTACAAAAATGTGGATACTTTTTATGGTCAGTCGAGCAAGCGCTGTGGGCTGGCAAAGGACCCCTCGGGCCCACAGTCGGATGATATTTTCCACATGCATGCCACAGCCGACGTTGAATGCAATCCCAATAATACATTACCGGGTCAGTTACGGTCAAAGGCTGAAACTCTATGACTTTTTTCAGCGAACTACGTTTTGTACTCTACGCATCTCTTTGAAACAAGCGACAGATCAATGATGCGTATTTTTGCGAAATTAAAACAACTTGTGAAATACATACAAAGGACAGTTTACATTATGAACGATGCAATTGAAGACAATACCTCGTTTCCGTTCAAAAGAATATCAAAGTTTTATAAAGCCACAGGCATCCTTTAGAAATATTGAAGACTTTCATGTTTTGAAGTAATTTAATTCATTCGGCATAAAAGTTCGTGCGTGGGATGTTTGTTCTCAAGAAAATATTGCTTTGTAAAACATGGTGGGCACCGCTAGATGCAAATTATGGACATAATAAGAATATAGGAAATGTATGATGAGTACTTTGTACTAACAAATAAATATGAGAAAATAATTACGTTTTGCGAAGAGCATCGTGGGCTTATAAGGCGCCTCGGGCTGGTGGCTGCATGTCGCATGTCGTCGTGTTGCGGCATTTCGCAGATCCGCGACACGATAGTTTGTCGATGCGCTGCGATTGCTGATATTAATAAAGCGCGCGTGTGTGCCGCCGGCCCGGCTGCACCCGCGGCGCCGCGCCGGCTCGTCTCGCCCTGCATTATTACTCAGCTACCGAGACAGTCGCCCACACGCGCACACTGACGCACACAAACCCGCGCTCGCCCGCGCCCCACATATAATGTCAAAGGGTGAGCGCGCCGCCTCACAAAGCGTAAGTGCAACCACTAAAAGCCAATCCTAAGTTTTATTGATACACATTGTATTGCGACAAAGTCTCCGTCGGCCGGGCCCGCCTCACCCCACGCGCCACACAAAGACAATATCGCGACGTCAAAGGAGCGGCGTCCCGCGCCGGGAGGCGCCGCCTCGTCCCCCGCCGCCGCCTAAAGGAAATGAAAAATTAAATTGTCAACACATTTAATATCTGCGAAAACGTGCACGGCGTTGCCTTTGAACGCGCCTCCTTTGCGGAACCTCAGCGGCTCCAGCTTTAAGTATTAAAATTTCAGTCGTAAAATTGAAATTCTGTTTAAGTTTAATTAGACGTCGCTGGCGAAGTTCGAAGTCGCATTAGATCAGTAGCGCTAATGAGGCCCGCGGTGAGCACACGTCACAGGTGCGAGCGCGCGGCGGTGGGAGGGAGAGGTGCGGCGGCGCGGCAGGGAGAGCACCCCCTCGCGTTTGATCGGCGCCGCCGCTTTGACAATTATTAAAATTTGCCTCGTACCTCTCGGGCCTCATCTTTTTCCGTCGCCTCGATTACGCCACGGGTTTGTCTCATTAGGGCTTTTGTATGGTATCGCGGGCTCCCCTTTGATGTGAGCGCGGAGGCGCGGGGCGGCCGCGGTCCACCTGCACTTTTATTGTTCCCGCCCGGCCTCGAATTTGCACGCTCCACTTTGAGTTGTCTCTTTGCGATTAAACCGCGCGCCGCTCTTTGACCTCTGAACATTGGAACGATAACATGGCAGCTGGTGGGCTGCACAGCGGAACCAGCCGAGCCGTGTATGCGTTACGTATGCCTGGTTGTATGTAAATTGTCAAGTTTTTAAGTAAAATGCACATGACATTTTGTCAGGTCGTTAATGTATCGTCAAAGCGGTACAGTGGCAGCCTGCAGTATCGGCCGCTGTTTGTTGGGGCGGGTCGGGCTGCGTCGCTTGTGAGCACTCGACACCCCTTTATTACTTCTGTTCTCTTTGTACGCGCGCTATCATCATCAAGCATACGGTTCGAATTAAAACGTTCATACAATGTCAATTTGTCGCCTTTTATAAGTTTCATTGGCGCCCAAAGTGGGTCACAAAAGGGTTAATGGACCGCTTTAAAATAAATCACAAAAGACTATTGACAACAGCGGAAACAGTTTTATTTGATCCATCGGCTTTGTCTCTGTCATCTATGACCTAGACTAGAGTCAAGAGCAAACCCAAATTATTATTTTTTTAATGTATTTTCGTTGAAATGCTGCTTTTTTATTATTTATTTATTTAAACTACAAACATTTTATTATCCACAACAACCACAATGAACACAGAATAGTTGACATCTATCCATTAATTGGCGAAATAGCAGCATTCCATGCAAATTGTCGATGCAACCGAACAGTCTTACATCTGCGATCAAATTGACATAACTGGCCTAATTTATGCTCTCTAAAATCATGCTTTGTAACCTTTAAATCCTTCGACATCAAAAGACTTTATTAACTGTTTTTAATTGGCGCCCACACTGGGACGTAATATTTAGAAATGTGAAAGTAACTATTATGACACCAAATAACCACTATATGTCTTTCAAACTTTTAACAGTAACTTACGAATGGTTTTTGGATATGAAAATGTTTGTTTTTTGGCGCCCAGTGTGGTATTAAACTTATTACCACGTTGGGCGCCAAAAATATGTCAATTCAGTATTTTGGTACTGTTTGACGAAATATCTTTAATTAGGTTAACTGCCGCATATAACCATTCCGTAACAGCTAAATATAAATATTCCGGTCACTTTCCATCAATCATATTAAATCAAATGTGTTCGAAGCTACAATTGGCGTTGTCAGTGGTCGGAGCCACGAGTCAAAGTTAACGCGAGGGGCGCGAGGAGACAAAGCTTTGTTGTGCCGAACACAAGCTCGCAGCCTTTCATCTTGCGCCGTCCGCGTCCTTCAACCGCCGAACTGACGACACAGGGTTGACTCCAGCCGGACACAGCTAGCTGATTTTAAGGTGAACTTTTGGTGACTTTTTTATAGAATCGGAGACGAAATATGTAAAATGTGCGTTTTATGACGCTCATGTGATGACCACTCAAACAGAAGACGACTATAATGAACATTTGTGCACGATGAGATAGAAAATCTGACGGGCAATCCGCCTCTTTTGGACGAATTTTCATTCACACTTTTAACAGTATTCGAATCGCAATCGCAATCTGCCGGCCGAGATGATAGTAAGCGACTTGAATTTGAATTTTTAAAATTAAATACGAGAATTAGCTTTCAGATATACAAATAACAGGTACTTTCACTTGGAAATTTACAGAATATTAGTTTTACAACTACATTGTACATCACCAAAATTCTACACACAACATGTTGGTTTCAAGAAAAATGAAATGACTAATTATGGAAATTAGGACAAAAAGTAGTGCATAAAAAGGAACGACTACGTTAGTCTTTATAATAAACCAAATGATTTCCCGCTTATTTTTCGTATGTTTTATACCCAAAAATCCAAAGTGCTTTATTGCATTACACAAAGTATCATAAAAAATAACACAATATTTTCTCGTCAACCCTGTCCCTAGTGCATTCCGTTTGATGTAAAAGAGTATCCTTTGGGTGAGACGCTTTTCTTATTATCAACTTGTCCGTAAATTTAATATAAATACTCTTTTGCTTCGTGAAATATGCGTCAAACGTTATTTAATAGCATGATTAGAGCTTATAAAGGCTACAACAGAGTGGCTCTCCAGACCTATGTAGGTTCATGTTCGGAGCTTTCAGCATTATAGTATATACGTAAAGCTTTCGTCATTTTACGCTGTAAAACGATCTCACAAACAAAATGCCAATATTCTAAATTTTAAATGCGACCCAAAACAATGTATTATTTTTTTATAACGGCAATGAAATAAGAATAGCAAAACAAATGCTACATTGGATTGTCCCCACAATATTTCCTCAACTTGACGGTGGGCTCGCAACTCAAATTGAAATAGTAATTTGGGCGGGCCGCACTCCGCTCAGCTAAGTCAATTCAGCGAGGAATGCGATCGAGCCGTTAAGATTCGCGAAATTTGTTAGATACAACAAGAAATATCTACAAACGAAGACATAATGCAACAAATCTTTTACGTCAGTCTGGACTCTGGCTAGATGTTGGAAAGAAAAACTGGTGACCAAACGTACCAAGTTTTGGCTATTATTAAAGCAATAATTGCCAAATATTGTTCAATATTATAAAAGCATATTATATTTGCTCAGTGTCAGAGTATGCTGTTGCTCATTTTTGCAAAAAAATCCTGACGAAGGCTTTCTTGCTAATTGGATACATTGCCGGTAGTTTTAACTAAGCCAAACAGCGAAATTGAATATATGTATAAAAATAATCACACCTTAAAACCCCAATTCTTGACATAACATATTGCTTAATCCTAGAATCATTGATCTACAGCTTGGGCATCCGATTGCACGCCAACACAATATTCCAAAACCATTCAGCAGAAATACAGTTCCACGATTCTTTAATCCCGTCAGTACATTTTTCTATCCATCAGGCAGATGTTACTGGGGAATTGAATAGGCAATGCTCGATGTGATAAATTCGGTTTGTGGCGCAGGCTCGGAGGCGAGACGGCTCGGCTCGCTCGCCTACAATCTACATAATGCAGCAAGCGGGCCAGTAGACATCCACGCCTAAATTGCATTGTTGTGTTCATCCCGTGATTTCAAGTGCTTGAAGATATCCGCCTTCGTATTTTTACGTAGAATTTCCGTGTAGGAATAAAGTGTATATTTTGAGGAACATCAAATTGTTCTCTACTATGTCTTTTTATTTTAATCATGTAGGCAACAACAACGTGGTTGACGGAAAATACAAATATAAAATAAACAAGACCAATCATCAGCAAGCTAATTAGTCCTTACCCATTATTTTTGCGCTCTGTGGTAAAGTAAAAACGAATATTATTGCAACACAAACAAATATTGAAATTAAATTACTGAAATTAATTTCAACGTTCATAAACATCAGTGGGTACACATTTCGATTACACAAAGAGCTTGTCAAATACCTTATTATTATGTTGGTAGTGGTTCAGTGACAATTCTCCAGTGGATATTATCAAAGTTATTGAAGACCGGCTCGAGTCTGGCAGGTATGATGAGCCGAAACTAATCCAACTTTGTCTAGTTTAACGCCAGGTGTAATCAACTGGGAGATACAGATCCTTCACTGATACGTTTGCCGTAGGAAACAGATTGGCTAAGGTATCTACTTACTTACACAAACTGAGTAACAGGATTAAAAGAAATCTTACATTTTTTATTAAATTGATAGGAAAGAAAAGGCATTTATTTTATACAAGATATTTATATGAAACAGTTCTTAAGTGTTTCTTAATTTATTTTAAAAGCGATCATAAACTATCGATCGCTGTTGTGCGAATAGCTAATTACGCCAATCGGCGATAGGAATAGTTTTCTCTAATAATATTTTCCCTTTACAAAAATTCTAAGAAAGCGACATGAAAAGAAATAGATCAAAGAAAACAAGTATTCATTTAAGTTTGTAACGTATTCCGTTGCTACAAAAGCCCTATGTTCTACTGCCCTGTCATTAACTTTGTGACAGACGGTTGTTGGAACATGGATATTTAAAAATGTGCCTGGGGCTGCCAATCAAGGAAATACCACTTAGAACTATTGCAGGTGTGTGGTGTTGGCCCATGGCCATGCCATTAGGACAGGACAGAATACAATTAAGATTTTGCGAGTGACGAATTTCATTTGACGTGTTGTACACCGAAGTATAAAATTAAATACAGTGATGATAATTCATAGACATTAAAAAGCATGCACAGAGGAAGCCGACACCATTTCCTCATACCACTTCCATTCCATAGACGGGACGAGTCAAAAGGCTCACTTAACCTTAGCGAAACTCAATAACTTTCACTTTAAATAATAAATTCCCCTTTGAAGCACGCCGACGCTGAACAACTGATTCAGGGTTGCCATAATTTTGTGAGCTTAATTGGATTATAATCATAAACGTGTAATTAATAAGATATTATAACGTAGAATTTCAACGGAGAGAAGAGTTATAGATTGAATTGGCATTTGGCATACAAGAATTTCAAAATTGATTTTCGTTTTAACATGATCAAAATTTCATAAATCGTGAGCTTTAATGTGGTAATAGTTTTTATTTGAAGAGATATGTTGACAAGTTGAAATGGTATAAACCATGAACATAAATAAAAGTGATATATCTCCTAAAACAAAACATCCATAAGCAAAATTGTCCCAAATTCCTTTATTTTCGTTTGCGAGACAAGACGGAATCTAACAGCCCTAAAGCGACAATATCGGTGTTACCAGAGTGGCATCCTTTTAATACAGACAATTGGTTTGAAACGTAGTCAAAGCGTCGTTCTGCCTTTATTAATTCCTAGTTTTTGCTCTTTACAGGTATAATAAATACTTTGGACTTCATTATTAAAATGCGGCTCATTAAATCGTCTCTTTATTCAGGTACTCGTTTGGATCCTGTACTCAGAATAAAATGTTGCATTTTATCCGTGTTTGGGCCCAAAGACAAAATGTATTTCAACGTACAAAGTTTTTAAGTCGTCAAAGACAACTCATTAGGCACTCTACACACCAAACGGCGGAGGCATCTATAAAAAATTCAGCAGGTCCTTACATAAAGGAGTGAACATTCTCATTTATATCTCCCTTTGAACTTCAGGCTTTTTCTTTTAAGGTACATGTACACGAAATAACTTTTGAACGACTCTTCAGGAAAATAATTTAAAATGAAATAAACTTATGACTTAGACGCTGTGTCGAGAATCATGTATGTTGAAGAAAAAGTGCAAAGCTACGTAGCAAATACATCTTTGGAGCGATGTTTTTGAATTAACAAGATAATAATAATAATAAAACTTTTTATTCCGAGTAGGTACATTTCTTACACTATACTTAAAACAAACTATGCAATGTCTCTTAGTTCGGTGTGGGCCTCCTCCAACGTTTTCCACTGTTGCATATCTTAGGCGACCCATCTCCATTTTGTTCCAGCTGTTAAGCTAAGTTCGTCTTCCCACCTTGAGTGCTGTTTTCCTCGATTTCTTTTACCGTTTCTTCGGTGCCATTCACCAGATACCTTCCTGCTCCACATTCCTATCTGGTCACGTATCATATGTCCGTTCCTAACCATCTCCACTTCTGCAGATCAATTCATGTGAGTATGCCGGTGAGCTTTATTTTTTCGACTTTCCTGACGTCTATATCCCGTCATGCTCCTCTCCATTGCTCTGTGTTATGGCGAGCTTTTCTCTCATTGCTTTTGTGAGGGTCCAAGTTTCGCAACCATACATTAGGCAAAGTAATATGCAAGAATTGATTATTTTCCTTTTAATTGACGTGCTTAAGTCTTTGGACTTCGTTATCTCCTTCAGCGACCAGTATTTCTTCCAACTAGTTGCTATTCTGAGATTAATTTCTTTCGTCTTTTGATCTTCTATAGAAATAACTTGTCCCAAGTACATGTAGTCTTCCACATAATCCAGAAAATCTACCTTTATTCTAATTTCGGTATTTACATTGTTAGTCATTACTTTGGTTTTTTGGTGTTCATTCTTAGTCCAACTTTCACACTCGAAGAAAGTTTGGTTGTCTTATCTGTATGATTTTGTTGGTTTATCTCCTAGGTTTTGGTTTGGGATTTTCTGAGAGAGCAGCGCACCATGCGATGACCCGTATTAAATTTGAGATTGCTTATAACCTTAGTATCAGTGAAAGCTTAAGGGTAGTTGCTTGTTATATTATCAATTTAATTCTTATAAGATCCATCTGGGGAAATCAAGGTAAAATTATTCCTTTTAAAGTTTGAACTGATAACTATAAACAAGAAAGAACCACCAATGTGTATCTACTTTTTGCTGGTAACTGAAAACAGTATGCTTTAATAAGCTGAATTCGAATTCCGGGGCAGTTGAAGAAGTTAGATTTATTGATTTAAATGCAGTATTTTTTTTTTGTAGATACATTGCAGCTGTTCCACAATTTTTCAAACCTCAACATTATACAAGGATCTTAACAAGATGTCGGTGCGCGAGTCCCGTCGTGTCGTCGAGTAGAGAGCGGATCGTGTTGCGACTTTGTAATTAAATCATTCCTTCGTATTAAATCGGCCTCCTTTGATACCTATCGCCTGTATTGAGCTGTCGAGTGCCCTCCACCCGTGACTCCCCGACCTCGGCTTTCATCATTTTTTTATTAAAAACTCCTTATAGGAAGGGGTTGAGGGAGGGAGGACTCCTTTTAAAATCCCATTCCGAAAGCTCAAGTTTGGAAAACAATTTAAAAAAATGGAAAACATTGAGTGCAATATTTCACACGGAATGTGAGTTGATGTTGATTTAACAAGGGTTAGGGTCACAGTGTGTGTTTGCATTGTTTTCAACAACCTAATCGAAATGAGCTACAATAGTACAAAGGTTCACACAAAATCAAGGCATACTAAAATTAAATTCGTCATCCATGGTGGAACAAAACTTCTCTTTTTATCCAGCGTAGTATTATTATGTAAGAATATTTCGTTGGGCTAATGGAGTGGAACGCTTAATTTGTGTTGTGGCTTGGTCGGTTTGTTCATAATTAGTTTAATATTCGGCGGGCGAGCGGGGAAGGCACGTCGCGCGGTCGGCGGCCGTCCTGCTCCACATCGCGGGCGCAACAGCTATCGAATTAACGAAAATTGCATTGTCAACGGGTAACAGCGATGTTGTGAAATCACGTTTAGTTTGTGGTCCTGACTGTGAAATTAAACTGAACCGTTTAAAAGTACCCGAAATATCTTAAGACCAAAATTGGATTAATGGTCAATCAGCCTTGAGATTCCATATCAACGAAAAACATCGCAACTCCTTTAGATCAGCCCAGGACTGAAAAAAACAATAACAGCCGAAGAGAAGACAGTACAAACGAAACAAGACCTTATAAAAGAAAACCACCTTTCAGTATTCTCATGAGACGGGAAATATTAAAATTGTAGAAAAAACTACGACAATCAAAAGTATAGAGACACCCAATGGATGTTACGCATCGGTTCAGGATTCGGCGTCTCATTCTGATCTTGTGGCAAACAAAGAGCGGCGTCAAAGGCTCTGTGTGAAAAGGAATCCAGTGATAGAGGCAGTCAACAATGGGCCAGATAACGGCCGGGCCAAGTGACGCGCGCGAGCGACTGCTGGAACAATACTTGGGAGAGATACATATTAATTCCGATATTCAAAGAGTCCTATTTATTTATTTATTACTCATAAGTTATCAAAACGTTTAACTTAGGTAGGTACCTACTCCATACTTATTCTACAACTAACTAAAGTAGCTTAAAGTTGTTTTAGCACACCATTCGGAATGGTTGGGATATTTCTTCCTACTTGGAAGCCAAAACAATCATTCAGGATCTGTTTTTATGTATTTTTAACTGCTTTTAGAACTTTGAATATTTTTTAAGCTTCAAACCAATATCCAAGTCTAAAAACCGAAGGTTCTACCACATTTACAGATCAATCACTAAGCAGAGCTCGCCAAGGTTTAAGTCGTAACAGATTGTAAAAAAGTTGCATATATCAGCTCCAAAAGTGACCGAATATAATAAGGGACGGGTGTATGGTAAATTGGCACGTCCAGAACTTTTTATTTGTAGCAAAATCCGCTGTCGCGTATATTTGGCGCGGTCCCGTGTAGTCGCGACGCGGCGAGGTGGGCTTCCGGCGCCGCTTTGTGCCGCATTGATACAGCGCCGCCGATAAATATTGTGGCGAGCTTTGAGCGGCGACGCGTACACTCAACCCTTTATATGTTTTACGAGATCTTTATCTAAATCTTTATAATGTTATTGTTTTACTTTACAAAGAGCTGTTCCATGATGAATTCATGGCATATTGTGATGAATAATTTAATTATTTTATGGCTAAGACATCGATAAGGACATTAAGGATCCTGACCGAAACAATTAAAAGAGTGAAAAGTTCAACGAGATTTTAGCCCTCAACTCAGAATTCGGAAAAATGTATATGTCACCGGAAAACTATTTCTTCTTAATAAGATACGGCTTTATTGGAAACTATTGAATTTGGATGGACGTCGAGTGAATACGTCGAGAAATTAAAATCTAATAAAGAATTATTACAATTTTACCGAGTCTGCAACTTTCCGGTGACATATACTAACAAATAAATAAGCAATGAGTATTTGAATAACAATTTTATTTAAAGAATAAAGAGCAATTGCGTCACTGATATATATATACATACACGTATGTACGAGTAGCAGTAAAATTTCCTAGAAGCATGAAGTCATGTCTCGTCGCCATCCCATCCCAGTAGGTAAACAAAACCCGAAGTCAATTAATATTCACTTCTTGGAATATAATCTTGGAGACTCAATCGGAATTAGTTTGATTTGCCGCCTGATGAAAAGCGGAAACCCTTAACTTTAACCGTGTATTCAGCGATATCCAATCTCAACTTCATGGAATCGATTAATTACCTGCATGTACAATTCAAATGACTGCCAATGCAATCATAGTATAGCTGTTTCAGAGATTTTAGACTAGCCCTTTGACAATTTTTCTACAAATTTGTTGTTACTTTTTTTTCCTTGTCATCTTTGTCTTTGTGTGTGTGTGTTTTGTCTGTGTTTCCAAAACTACCCACTAGTTGTTTTAAGTGTTATTTCTGCACTATTATTGTTATTTTATTGATGTTATATTTTTTTTGCATGTTGTGTCTATCGCATCATATTGTACACTATATTTTTATCATATTGCTTTTATTATTAGGACAAACAGTGTAACAATTGTAGATAGGCCAATAAATAAATAAATAAGATGACCGACATTTATTTTGCCGTTTAACTTTTCAGTTGTAAACTTCTAAACAGGTATTCCGTTTCTTAATAGATTATAAGCCTTTAATAATAATCAATTCTCTTTCTCTTTATCCTATCTCCAAAAAACAAAATAGTATGCAGTTCAGCTCTATATCTGTACCTATGTATCGCGTTCGAGAAGGCATGTATCCTGACTTGTATCAGTGCTCGGCGACTCCTCGGCTCGCCCAACTCAAATATCATAAGTCTTCGTCTGGGCGGTCGCTTTGCCCCGGCCCCCGCTCTGCAAACATCTGTCGACAATCGAGATCTACGTCTACAAGCCTTTGACGAGGCCACAGATTGCGGTGCGGTGACGAACCTCGTTTGTGTCATAAACTCATTTCTGTACTCATATCTGTGTGTTTTACTTTGCTGAGGGTTTACGGACTTCTTATTGGTTTGGTTTGGCGTTTATATGTTATTTAATTAGGTAAGTCGTACTAGCTTATTCTTGGACTAGTATATTATCTGTACATGCTTGATCCTTATTATTTTCCAACGGCCTGTCAAATGCCTGTGAAATCTTCATTTGAAATGAGCCATTGCCTCAAATAAGCATTCCCATTAACAGTTTCCAAAATTCAAATTCGAAATCGCTCATGTAAAAACCGTTAGTCCTGAACGCCAAATTCGCGAATAATTTCGGCGAGCATGGACTATATGTCCTCACATCACATAATAGGGTTGACTCCAAGAACTATTATTATGCTTTAATAATAAATATGCTTTTAGAGCTTGTAGCATAGCTGGAAATACTACTCAGAGTACGTCAAAGGGAAGCTAGTTAAATGTATTAAAAATGTTGTCAAAGACAAAAGCTAAGAGAAAAAAAGGAGCTCACCGGTCCCACACGAGTTCTTGAGCACATGTTGATTAGTTGGCACGTGCAATCGCATAGCGGGTAAGGTCAGCAGAATGCGGTGAACTAGGGCTGCCACCGCTTATTGAAATCAGTATTTTTCGACTTCCAGGTAAAATTTCCTGTAGAAGTTGTTATTGATATGACTATTAAATAAAGTAGTCAATGTTTTTATGCGATAACTATAAGTAGGTAACGGAAAGCAGCTGTACCAGACTGAGTGCCCAAACAAACGTTATGTGGTGGAACTTAGGGAAGGTCAATGTATAACTAGCAAGACACTACCTTACAATAGTCGTAATTTGTAAGTATTGCTGCCAAATTTATTTATACTACTATACTAGATATTAGAATATAGATTAAGAAGTTGGTTAAATACCGTCACAGGTATTACGGCACGATACGCCATCACAGCAAACACCTCAATAAAGTCATTAATTTACAGTAGCCGGTGATATTTGATAAACGACGACCGGCAACCCTATGTGGAGTGGCCAACGGGCCGCGCTGCCGACCGTACCGCGGCGCCTTTGTGTCTCCGCTTTGATCTCGCGCGAGTCGCCGCCTTACACCAGCTTTGATTGATTTCACGTTTTGTTAATTACATTAACACTGTCCGTAAATAGTGACATATATTTTGTGAGTGCCAAGCGAGCTGGAAATAATTTGCGCGCTAAAAGCACGGTACGTTTGTAGATCCGGCAATGCATAGCAATCATGCATTGGTGGTTTTTCGAAGCGTTCTGTTACACGGCTGTATGTCGCCTACGACATTGGTGTATTCGGAAATACACAGAGAATGGGTACCTATCTGTGTACGTAGGACATTTTCAACAAGTAGGCACAACATATTTTAACAAACTAAATTTTCTTGTCTGACAAAAAGTAGCGGAAAAAGAGCTTAGTTATGAACTAAGCAACATTTAATGATATTAGCAGGGCTGCGAGACGCTGCGAGTCTGCTACTGCGACAAAAAGCTAGCTGGATGGTGTGTTGCGTTGTCGCGGGAGGTCGCTCAAACGTCGTGACTCGTGAGTCGCTAATGAGTCCGCGCCCTCGCTCGCCGCAAGTGCCGACAGAGGCACGTGCCGCGCTTTGGATTTTTTGGCACTCACGTATATGCTGCGCAGGGCTGGAACTAAGGGTTAGACGAATGGCAGTTTTAAATGAGCAAGCTTATGTTTGCTTAGGGGTACAGACACTTCATCAGTAGAAGGAGAGGACCCTATCTTGTAATTTGGTTGAAGTGCAGCTATTTCTGCATGCAGTAGTGCAGCTATCGATATTTTCAGAACCTACTCCTACAATAGTTAAAATTGTAAGGGTTCCTGATTCCTGTGCCAATTGATGATGGAACTTTGGGTAGGCACGCTTTCTTTTCACTCTTTATTTCTGAACTGGAAAATTCATTCAGTCATATAATTCAGCAAATATTTTTCTCAAAATTACATTGGATTATTTGACATCCCTGGTTACCAGATAATTTTTGGTGTGTTATTTTGAATTTCATTCTCAACATCTCTGACTTTTGACTACGTCTAGAGTTCGTTTATTTTTTGCGGTTAGTTATTTCCACTTAGTAAGCAAATAAAATATTGCTGTTGGTTGAATATTTTATTTATCTTCTAATTAGACAACTAAACTTCTCATAAATATTGAAGTAGAGATTTCAAAAATATCAACCGACAAAAATAAAACGGTAATAAAGAACTCATTAAAAAAATGCATAATACGCTTGATTTCTTTCTTTATCTCAAAATAAAAACACACAAATCCTGCAAGTATAAAAAGGACGTTTTTTAAAGAGGAACAGTAAAAAATGCATCCCAGATCCTGTGTAACGACTCAAATACATAATTGGTGCGCAGCGCATCGGTCACGGCCCGAGGTGCGAAACGTCATGCACCCATGAAATTGTACAAATAAATAGCGGTAAAGATAATAAATTACAGGGAAATTGCTAATGATGAGCGGCGCGGGGGCCGCGGGCGGTGCATTAAGCCGGCGGCAAACATCAAAGGGCCCTTTGACCGAGCCGACACTCCCACACCCTCCCCGCCCCACGACTTTCACGAGAGCTACGAACCGCAAGTCAGATCATCTACAGTAAATTAATTTGCTTTTATAACTTTGTGTTTTAATTAAGCAAATGTATCGTAATAAAAGAGGTTGTATATTGTCATTTGCGCCTTGTGTGGTAAGGTAAAATCACGTGTACGTGATTTTGGCATAAAACTAACGGCAAATTGCACACCCGATTTATCATCATGTCTCTTTCGGATTTTTGTCCTTCGGAACTTATACTTAGATTTTTCTGTCCTGATGATGTTACTTTCTATTCCGTAAATTTTATTTCTCTCTCCGTAGAAACTTAATGTTTTGGTAGAAAACAAACAAACATAGTGGTTCTTCGAGCCGGATGTTATGCTTTTAAAAAAATAAACTAAACACAAGGTCGTATTTATTCTTATTAGCCTATTAAGATTTTAATCAGCACTCCTTATCCTCTGCGAACATAGACCACTTGAAACAAGATCATCCTGTTTACCGTTGAGTTCCTGTTTACTATAATTCCTGAGATAATACAAAGAGCAGCTCTAAGAGACTTCTGTTGTCTGTCGCTGTTCTAACGTTTATTTTATTATCAATCTTCATGTGGACCAAAAGATTTTCATAATATCGTGAGTAGGTATAGATTTTTTAAGTCTTCCAAACGGAGTCAATGTCATTCATCAAGTCCATTAAACGCCTCTATTTTGCCTTTACCCATCACGGGATATCCCAACGCTCAACGCAGTCGAAGAGATGCTCCGGAACGAAGATTTATTTCCAACCTGTCCTTCTGCTGCTCGCCTGTTCTACGTCCACTACCCACAACACACCACGAGCTACTAACACTAAAACGCGACGTCTGAGCTACTGTTATCAATTAATCAAACCATAGATTCGACTCACTTTTTCTTTTAGAACGCTTCCTGCGACCGCCTTGACACCTTTTATAACATGTCTGTTACGGAAATCATATTTGAGCAGGATAAAAAGCGTAGCATATTCTTAAGAAGTTGGACGAAGAATCTTATAACTTGAACATGACAAAAGTCAGGCGCAAATTGCCTCGAAGTGTCGCAAATCAATATAAGGGTAAACATGAAAGCACCATCTTTATTTTTAGATCTGAAGCTCGTTTTCATTAAGAATTACTCACTCGAAAGATATTAATATTATAAATTATAATACACCATAACAACCACAACATTATTAAAAAAAACATAGAAAAATTCCTTGACTCATTCATAATTTGCGAATTCTCTTGATCATGAATGAAATGTGGATCATTATTCATCACGTGTTGTACATTCAGTAGGTACTATCAATGAGTCCAGCAAAATTGAATCAGCAAAGAACGAGATGTGAAGATGAAACACCAATAAATTGATCCAACAATCTAGTTTTTGTTTAATCTCATTGAACTCATCATTTGATTTTTGCCACACATCTCACAGATCAAAGCAAAATAAAATACATCTTAAGATGTTATCCAGTGTAATTCTGCGTATCTTCTTCTCATAGAGTGCGGCGCGGCTCGTAGCTCGTTGTGCGCGGATGGGCGGCATGCCTCGCATCAATGCCAACTTGTGAACTTCAAACTTCTGAACGTGTGAAGTGTCGATTTATCTTCCTTTCCACGAGTTTTGTGACATTTCTGAAGCTCTCATTAATATATCCGAGTTTCTATCAAAGGCGAACCGTTGCGTCACACCAAATATTCCTGCCAAATTATAAATGTAGTACAAGTTTGCTACTTTGATTGATCTTGTTTATTACTAACATCTTCTTTTACACGCTTGTTCTTGCGAAAACATCAAGCTTTAGTAAGAGAGTTGTATATCAAAAGCTGTTACATTTGGCAATTCCATCCGCGTCTAATTAATTTATGATATACTTTTGCAAGATTTTCTTCAGATGCGTAACGTAGCTTCTTCTGCCGCTTGCAGTTCTGAGGTAGCAAGTCTATCATCCAATATTTTTATCGGTAGACATTTCGTAAAGTATTAGCAAAAAGATCAAAGGAATTGAAGTGGTCTTCATAAGGAAAACGGTAAGTTTGTAATATAGATAAGCAAAAGTTGTTTTCATATAAAATAAACAGCCAAGTGTTTATGCAGTTATAACAACAATCTATAACGGCTGTTTCTTCAACAATATAAGACTAACATCCTGTAATATTCTATCCGCCAAACTAAACTCGTTGTGGTTTAAAAACAGTACTTTCGTCGAAATATTCCTCAATCCGGTTGCAGCAGAGCATCCAAAGCGGGCAATAAAGAAATTTCCGCGTACGTTTGCATTCCACGATTCTATTTTGGTCGGAGTTGTCGAAAACTGTCTAGTTGTGGTGCGAGTAACTACGTTGGTACGGTGACCGGCACTCCAGGGTATCGTTACCTCGTCGCTCGACGGCGCGGTAGCGGCGGCGGCGGCCCATACACGGCGGGAGTGCGATAACGAGCCACTCCACGCCCGCGGCCCCGCGCTAAGCGCACTGATTCCACTGCCACCGTGTCATACACCGACTTACTACACCTCTTTTACTTTTCAACCGCCTGTGAATGTTACATCTGATAACTTTACAGTTCACACAAGCCATGTCGCTTTTTACATTTTTTGCAGTAACTAAATGTAAACAGAAAAATATAATTTCCTTTTACGTACGTTCCATGAAAAACGGAAGTTAAAAAAACTAGAAGATAAACTGTTAATTTATCAACTACCGTGCTCAAAGAACCCTCTGTAGCAATGAGATAAACTCTATCTGATAGAGACAACCTGACTTATTTCTCGCCGTAATCCCCTCAAAGGCGATGAGCAAGAAAATCTTCAAGATAGAATTCACATAGAATATAACTACTGACATAATGCGGAGAGCAAGACATGTTGTGTCGGTTGTTGGCGGACGATCATAAGTTTAAATTCGTTGATTGCCACCGGCACTTAAATTATCTGATCTGTAAACCCAATCCATTAATTCAATTAGATTAACAAAGGAATTTTCAAAGGACCAAACTTTGACTTTGATCGTCCATTGCAGCTAATTGGGAAACGTTATTTGTCAAAGCTGATTCAGTTAATGAGGCGCTGTGTAAGAGTCACGTCGCTCCGTCACCGGCTGTCAGACACCACTATCAAATAACAGAGAGACTACAACGACACGTGTTCATAAAAACCGTCTCTATTTACATTGTGCGAGAACGCTTTGCAATGAGATTTCATTTACATGCGTTTTGTGAAGTTAATGACGATATAAACTTCTGAACTGCTGTGTTGGTAACAAATAAATCGCTACATTTTATACTTCCGTAGTGGAGTAATTTAGAGCTCATGTTTTAAATAATAACAAGTCTGCCTCCACTCGGTAACTAAGCAGATTTTGATGAAGTTAACTTCAAAGAGGCAAGAAGTTTCCGTGTCAAAGTAGTGTAAAAATTACATGCCCACGATAAAACAACAAGAAAGTAATCTGAGTTCTATTGCTAAATTAGCACGTTGACTAAGATTATAAATACATATTTTTATAATTTGCAAATGCAAGGCCTCAACTCTTCCTAAAATATACTCTCTTCAACACTATTAAAGCCATTCCTAAGCAAAGTGGAGATAGAGATAGCATCACTAAGATGAAATGTTCATCAGTACGTTTTGCTCCACAAACGTCAAAGCGTTTATGTTCCTTATTCACATATTTACGTAGAACGAAGTCAAAGAGAGAACTTTAGAATATCGGTCAAAGGTATTTAATTAAAACCTTGCTGTTTATTTTAATAAATAAAGTCTTTGGAGCGTATTAGAATTTACTAGCTAATTACGTATTGGATTCTTTGATGCATATTTAATGCATTATTTTACACTTTGCTATGATTCTGGAATTCGGTTTATTCTTGACCATTTCTTCAACTGCAGTTTTTTTCTTTACTACCGTCTTTTCGCAATATTTTCTTGTGTTCTTGTCAATTGAATACTGCAGCTTGCCCAATAAGGGAGACTGCTATTTTTAATTGCCAGTGAAGTGCAACAATGGCATGTAGGCACGCAGCTCCTTATTGGGCACGGCTGCACGCCAGATACAAACGCCCTCGAACTAATGCTGTGTAATTGGCGTGTTCTGTCCAAGGCGCAGCTCCTGCTGGTTATAGCACTACGACTGAGCAGTGAGCACCATCGGCCACGAAGCGTCGATTGTCTTGGATACCGTACATTGTTGAGGAAAAGATATTTCTAAAGTAAATTGTGTTGCCTTAGTGTATTGGGGTTTGAAAAATGCAATTAGTTTTCGCCATGTAGGATAGGTGCATCTTCGGTATTACTTGGCTGTTCGGATTTGACTTCTTTTACGATTTGGGAATTTTAAGTAGAAGTCATTTTCGGAAGTATTCTTAGGAATTAAACTCAGTTTCATTGGCGTTTTATCTTAGTATCTTAGATGATGAATCTATACATAATTATGACTAGATCCATCATTCATCCCCACATCATCCATCCATCCATCAATTAGAACCATTATTTTGTATCTAGCTTTCATTATGTAATCCAATTCCCCTGTAACAGTATTTAAGCGAAACTCCTTGAAGTTCCGCATTTGCTGCAAGTGCTAGACACAAGACACCGGATATCGTCTTCCAAGTGCCGTGAAACAACAACACACTCGTGTTTCTGGTTAAGTCTACTGTCCAGTGTTCCTATTATTGAACCCTTACATACGTACACGTACAACGGACGCATCCAAAGCGTCTCAGTTCAATATCAACAGTACACAAGCGAGCAGAGGGCCGTCTGTCGACGCAGCGATCTACGCCTCAAGTGACACTAGACATCGGCAGCTCAAAGGCGAGTGTTTGCCCCTTTGTCTTACCGGGCAATTAGTGCAGTCCGTTCATTTAATTCTATCGGTCGATTAGCAACAGAGCCAGGTGGCCATTAATTGTTCGCCGCCAATTTGCGTTGCGTCCCTGGTTGGGCGCCAGTCACGGCGACGCACAAAGTGGACGAGATAGCGCGGCGATTCGATTTGATATTACGTGTGCATAGCGAAATGAATATTACGTATGTGGAGCTCCATAGAGCTGCTGCACTCGGGATTTATATTGAGATGTTGCCACTGCTATTTGATTTGATGTTTCATCTAAAAGTTGTTCATTTTGTTTTCGTCTTTAATAACGAAGTCAATCGGAATTTAAGTCAGTTATCCTGGTTAATTTCTTAACAGATATTTTTCAGATCTTACTTTAAAAGATTAAAGGAGTATGTAAGCAATTCTAATTCCGCTCACAGTTGCGGAGTGCAGAATCCTTTCAAATCACGGTCCCGC
The DNA here is from genome assembly GCA_905163435.1 of Mamestra brassicae. Classification (NCBI taxonomy): domain Eukaryota; kingdom Metazoa; phylum Arthropoda; class Insecta; order Lepidoptera; family Noctuidae; genus Mamestra; species Mamestra brassicae. Next base: position 16,263,554 of record LR990997.1, on the reverse strand, counting down.
TCCGATATTTATCTTGGCCATCAGAAAAAGTTGGGAACTTGGTGGATCAGGCAGGGTAGCCCGCATGCAGACTTCTTAGTAACTTTTATGTTACAAGATTGGATGAAATCATTGGATTGTATACCAATTGCACGAACTTTTCCTTCTAAATGATGTTTGTTTTTATTAGAGCGCAGTTCTGAGATTTTTTTGATCTTAGGTGTTTCTTTCATGTGTTGTGTTGTGTGTGAGTAATCTGAATGCATTTCTCATTGAACCAAAAATAGTTTTTCATCGTGTTCAGTCGTGAAAATAGTAGACATTCTTTCTGAAAAGTATCGCGTTCGTAATTTCTGCTTCGAATGGTAGAACGCAGTGAGCTCAGACCTCAAAAGCAATAAGCTGAAGTTTAAACACAGACAAGGCTTTAAATAACGAACAAATAGAAGAAAGTACGCTATCAAGAGCGCAGACAACCGAAAAGGACCTTTAAATACTTCCTACTCACTTTGAGTCCACTACTTCTCGCTGGCAAGTCGGTAAAGGACAGTAAAGACTCACTTCTGCGGCAAAGCTATGAATCGTCCCCTTTAGCGATCTGTCTCGATTCAACCAATTACTGAAACGTCGCAACTGCCTGCTATTGCCGACTCACGCAGAATTAACTGAACAAGTTGAGATTTTTTTATTTGAGAATCTTTCTTTATTATTTATTTTTGCCAACTTCTATTTAATGTAGGAAACTTCCCTTTTACAGCTCGCTACAGATTAGTTTATTTCAGAGAAATCCTTTAAGTTACAAAGAGAACGTTGAGCAAAACAGTGACAAAAGTTGGTAAGACGAGATAAGGACATTGGATTTGTGAAGTACATAATTAAATTAAAAGTATTCTTATGATGAGGCTGACGGAAATAGATCTAATACGAGTTTTATAGAGACACGTGTAAGTTCTTAGTTTATTTTTATCTACGGTACCTATTGAATAAACTACAAATAGAATACAAACAGACAGAGATGTTAAGGAGCTCCATAACCTTAACCGAAACTATCGGATATCCGAAATAAAAATTTATCCGTAACCGAATCCGATTAAAAGTTTCGGATAGGGGCGGAGTCTAAATGAGACACGTTATGACAGGTATTTCAGCCCGGACGACACGCTAGCTGATTTTGTGTTTAACTTTTATAATTTCTTAAAATTCTAAGATCCGTAATCGAAACTATCAGAAACTAACGGATAATTCGAAATAATTTCAAATCTGAAACCGGTGTTATATTATATTTATATCCGAATCCAGATCCGATATTTCATATATCCATAACATCCCTGATCGTAATTACCTGGTATTTATTTGGCGAAGTTTAGCTTCCCCATTGTGTTTTTTGAAGTATCTTCTCACAGAATTTTATTCTATAATTAGAACTATTGTATTTTAACTTTCGTTAGGTAATAGGTAGGTATTACCTACTCAATATATTATGTTTTTTATACACACGTATTTGTTTGGTGTTGTCGGACTAGTTTCGCAGTTCAAATTCGAAAAAAGAACTCAATTCGGGTTCGAAACTATTTATCATAGATAAGTGAGATGGTTTTACCATTATCATAAAAACAATATGAAAAGGTTATAATAAGTCAAAGAGATACACTAATGCTCTAAGCATCTCATCCGCGTCCACGTAGGTAATTAAAAAACAAAATGTGATACACCAGTTTATTTTAGTCGAGTCAAATTAAGGGGAGATAAAATCGACTAAAATTATAATATCGTATTTTTCGTGCACGCGAGCATCAAAGCGGCGGTTGCGCCGTTGTTCCGCGGGACGGCGGCATTAGCGCTCTGTCGCATCTTCAGAGGGCGGCGAGATCAAAGGATAGGTACACAGTAACCGCTCCCATTGATGTCGCGCACAAAGGGAATTGATTGTTGCAAACCTGTTTTTTTTTAAAGAGACGTATTGATGACACATTCTGTTTTTTTTTGTTTTGTGTTCTGCTTTACGTTCGTGTTTACAATGTGCGATATTGCAGGAGGACATGTGGATATATATGAAGTTTCTTTTTTCTGTCTATTGCAAATGTAATTGAATGGTTTTTATTGCTTCCACTTTGACTGTGTGACTGTCATGAAAGTAATTAGATATCAAATAAAGATAACTTAATAAACATGTTTTATGAATGAAGTAAGTAGCTCAATGATAAATTATGAAGTGTTTTTATCAATGTATTAATTAAGTAGAAAAATATAATGTAAGCAATAATAATTTGTATTTATATCAAAGGAACCTGACCTGCTCTGATTTTTAACAAAGTTCAATTTCTGTGGCACCTCAGTGATACACTTCTAATTATTATCAATGAAATGTTATCATCTTATAGAGATGAAGTTCTTATGTAAACAAACTAAAATAGAATAATGTTATGAATGAATTAGACTTAATTAGGTCAATTTATACAATTTGTTCATATTGGGAGCGAAATAGGAAGAAACTTTATATTTGATGCCGTTTTTAGATATTTGGCTACTGTTTTAAGAAATAGTTTGTAAACACACAAATAAGTAGGTTCACTTCTTAATCTTAAACACAAAAATGTGGATTTATCATTGAAAAAGGTGTTTTCATACTGCATTTATTTCTCGAGGGTGCAAAATAATAAATTGTTCTTCATTTTGGACCCAAATCTAAATATTAATGTTTTTCAAAATTTAAAAAATAAAACAATTTTGTCTGACAGGTAGGACAAATTCTATTCAAAAAGAGGTTAACATTAACCTTTGGGTTGTTAGAAAAACTTTATATCCCAACAAAGTTATAGTTAATAGTCAGTTGGTACATAGATATGTTGTTGTCTATTTATATTTATTTATTTACTAACTATGGATGACTTACAGCTAAAACAAACAAGATAAAAATTAAAAAAATATTATGTTTTATAAAAATACTACATAATAGATCCATAAACAGAACTACAGATGGTTCATATATAGCAAAAGCTAGTTATCTTATAGAAAGTAAATACAATAAAAGTTTGTTAACAAGTGCATACTTGTTTAAAGAAATGATTAAATTTCTATGGGTGGAGTTACATACACCAACTTAAGCAGTAACTTTATTTCAGTATCCAACATCCAAATTATGAGAAAAACTTACTAAAAAAACAATAATATCAAACTTTTCTCATCAAAATGATGCATGTTTATATAAATAGAGCCATATCTCTCATCCTCAAGGAACCCCTCACATGAAATATATGAGGTCAGTAGGTAAGTGGGTAGGTACTTCAGAAGTTTGTAAACAAAAACTTTTTGTGAGCCTCATCCCGCCACGAAATAACCAAAATCATGTGCCGTTCCAGTTACAATAACAGAACTCTTACAAATTGTCTTCAATACAACCTAAGACAAGATCCTAACCTTACAGTGAATTATTTATAACTATTACCTACCTGTGCATACTTGATGTTGTACCGAATATACTATTTGGAGCTAATCGTAACTTGTTTGGACGTAATAAATCATGTTAGTATCGAAAGCGTTAATTTTAGAAGTCGTAATATTGGAATAAGCATCAGTTTCTTACCTCGTTGACACCTGAACTCCAAAGTGATCCGAGAGTTCGTTACAACTTCACACACAAAACTTCCAACTTTTGATGTTCAGTATTTACACTAGACAACACGCAGACACTGTAAGTTAGTTTATTGCGAGTCTTTCAACTTACAAACAAACGGATAACAACATTATCACGTAGAAAACAAAATTTTATTCACACGCTTGACGTCGCTTTCGCCATGGTGTTGATGCACTTTGGCGCGCTCTCGTGGCTTGTTTCCGAACCATCGACGTAACGTTTCATTCAACGCAGCACCAAATATAAGGAGTACCATGCATCATGTCATGCTACATCGCATCTCGTTTAGCGTAGATAAATGTTTCTGAATTTCTTAGGTTGATATCGTAAGAGTTTAAAGGTTTGCCTATTTTGATTTATTTACAAGAAATATTAATTCTGAACCAAAGAACTTCGATTCGGTTCACAAATCGCGCTGAACCCATTCTTTGTTTCATTTTCTTATTCCGATCAAACACATGTACACGTGTGTGACCCTAATACTGTCCGATGCTTGGTCCTGTTTGTTACCCTTCTCTGTTCTATGCTCTTTTCTCATGATGGCCCTTAAGTTGAAGTTAAAGTTATCTCCTATGTAGGACAGTACTAATATAAATTTGTTCTCCTATCATAACAAATTCTCTAATTGGTTCCTTTTCCACTATTTAGTTAGATGAAAGGTTCCTAAAAGGATGCTAAAAGGTCCGAGTGCGTAATTTTTTAGGCCTTGTACACTTGTATGTGCGTGCGGATACGAGCACGGGAATCTTTCGCTTGTCTTTTGCTACCTAGTCTTGGAAATGTGATCATACAACTCCAAACCAAAGTACACACATGGATGTATATGGCTGGTGTACAACCGGCGAAGAACAACACAGAATGGTATCAATGCACCGCTCAAAAGCTAAAAAATATGTGCGAGGATGTGTGCGAGAAGCGAGAAATGGCGTGTGACCCCTATCTTGAGTCAATTGTTTCACTACCCACTTCCTCCAGAGGTGGGTTCTGCGAGAGAGTTCTCGAACAACTCGCAAACATACCTGATTGACCGACCGCTGACCCGCTTGCCTAGACGCCTAACAGCTTCTTCGCATAGCCCCCACATTACTCAGTAGAAACACATAGTTTGATCAAAGCAGTTTTTGAGCTAATTTATTATATGGATCATTCGTCAGAAAAGCGGGCAATATGTCCTACCCGTTCTTCTGACGAAAGGTGGACAGGCCCGGGAAGTTAAAGAGCAAAGGGTAGAAAGAACCAGACTCGATGGAAGGACGACGTAATAAATATAGCAGAATGATACTAGTTGAAAACAGCAAACACAAGAGAAAAATGGAAGCAATTGGCCTATACCCGAAAGGAGCAGGCAAGCCAAGTTTAATATTGAAAGTTTTTTTTTTGGTGTGTCTCTATTCTCTCTTTTAAACTATAATTTTCTTGGATACATTTAAGGCTAAAATAAATAAATTATACAGATAGTAAACACAGCACTAGGGCATCCATCATTGTTCAGTTGTGAAAAAGAGATAGAATAACACTACACATGTCAATCTATCTCTCCCAAACTACAGCTAAGTAAGCCCGCTGTATAAACCATCACCTGTTCGAGTTCCTTATTAGAATACTCAGGATGCAATAAATACAAGAATTATTTCAAAAATGCTTTATTTTATCCAGACAAGTAGACAAACATAGATAAAACTACATCAATAAAACTGGAAGTGCGTGTGATATTGCCACACACAAATTTAATGTTATTTACGTCGACATATTGTGGACATAGAAAAACGTCGTCTTTTTTGACAAAGAAATGTTTTAGACAACATTATTTTGCTTGCATTATTTTTTTTTTCTATGTCCTTGCAAAGATTTATTATAACAAGAAATGCAAGTTAAAACGAAACAAAATACAATCATTACAGTTGTTTTATATTGAGCAGGTACAAAACAGCAAACAAAAAAAAATCAAACTAAAAATAAAACATGCCTGCGTCGGCGCCTCACTAAACACTACAAAAATGACTAAAGCAGCATGACTGTTCCTTATAACGCTACAATAATAAATTAACTATTAAATCGTAGAGAAAAATCAAGTCATTGAGGTAATTTCTTACACAAGGAACCTTACATTTGAAAATAGCTTAGGACGAAAACGCACTAGCTGCTAGAGCCAGCATAGTACAACCAACGTTCTGACATGTTCGAAACTTGGTGCCACTTGGCGCCTCACGAAAAGCCTGCCAGTGCGTTTTCGACCTTACAGAACCACACTACTGAAATGTTTACGTACGTAGCGAGTAAATAAATACGTTTAAAAATAATAAGCATGGGTCAGTGATGTAGGTTACAATCATTTAACATCTAAATTAATTTGGTTTGCTCACCTAATATACAAGTAGTTAATATATTACTTTTTTTTTCCTAAATAACTAGATGATGTAATGATAAAGTGTTATCTATCAATATTTGAACTTTAGAAAAGTTTTGTGAAGCTAACAATGTTAAAATCTTTATATCCTCTTTCTTTGCATTATTAATAAAATGTTAATCACATGAAATATGCATGCTTCAACCTTATTGTCTATTTCTAATTGCGTTGCGAAATCACATAAATATTCCAGTGTGGAAATATTTATTACCATATTAACATTCATAAAAGCCTGACATGTAATTGACGAAATTTTAGAAAGCACAGTGCACTTTGTCTTAGTAAGAAAACTAACTTTTTAATTGTTCTTCTTTTCCAGCGTGTATAGTGTTGCTACACTTAATAACGGTGAAACATCGATGTGATGAGACTATCATCTAAGAACTACACAATAGTAACAAATACAAGATTCATAAAACATTTACGAAGGCAACTCGCTAAAGCTGTCTGTGTCTACATCTACATTATATCTACTAGAATGGGTCAGCCTCTTCAAACGTAGCAACCTGCCTTCAAAGAGAAACTTAGTAAACTGTTAAACATTGTAAAATTCTACTTACTTTGAAGGAAGGTCATAGTTAGGTGGGGTAGCACTGGCATATATGAACTTACTTTTTTTTAAATCTTTTTTAATTCTGAAACGCCTGTACTGTATGAAAACAAGTTGTCCCAAAGCTTTATATCATGCTCACTGCTATGTAATCATACGAATCAAAGTAGACGCGTGATCATAACCGGCGCAACCCCATCCTAACTGGGTACATTGTACAAATCGCCTACTTTTAAATTCAAACATCCTCATAATTTCTAAAGAGTGTGTAAATATTGTGGCAGTGGTATCTATGCCTAGCCACATAAGAAAAAGGCGTGAGTTTACCTATTTACGGTACTTAGTTTACCATAAAACAACAAACACTGAATCACTTTAGAGTAGCATGTTTGCGCAATTCAGGATTTATTACTTAACCTTTTGAACGCCAGAGTATAAACGCATCGGCGTACCCCCGACGCCAAGATTCGCCGAACTTTTTGTCACATATTTGTGACGTTTGGCTTACAGGGCACTCGCTTGTTTGTCACGTATATGAGGCGTTCAAAAGGTTAAACAATGGTTTGTTATGCAGAATAATTTGTAAAGCATGGCTCTTGGCTAAAATCCTAGCAGTGATTTGCGACTTCCCAATACCGTCCGAATTTTTGTAATGACTCATAATATGACTACGATAATTTTGGTAAGAGTCCACAAAACTGGTCTTTGCTAAGATTTTGTAAAGATTTTAAATTATCCTACGACACGTTTTTTCCGTTATGTTACCGTATTTTTGCAATGTAGGTAATACGCAAATCTTGCTAAGCACCCAAAAATCGGGCCTTTGCAATCGTCTTAGGAATATGTTCAGATTTTCCACTATCCTGCGAGACAAAACTAGGCGCTCATCTTATTAAGCCCCTTGATGAAGTTAGTCATATCATACTCTTCCTCGTACTGCTTATCGTCCCAGAGGTCGGGCAGCGTGTCGAGCACGGACTTGGCGCCGGACGGGCCGGCCTGCTGCTGCTGCTGCGCGGGCGCCGCACAGTTGCTGCTGGACAAGTTGAACAAGTCGAGGAGCTGGTCCGTGCCCATGGTCTCCATTGCGGCGTTCTCGCTGCTTATTACTGTGTTTGCTGTTAGTAGCTTGAATTTTTGTAGGCTGTGGAAGAAATTGAAAAATGAGTATTATGTTAGATTCTGAAAGTAATCATAAATGATTGTGTGCTATTTCCCGAACTGACAAGAAATAAAATACATAACATTCTTAAAACTTTTCAAGAGTCAGTGAATAAATGTAAAAAAACTATACTCAAATAATATTTATTAATTAAACATTTAAGCACAAGTTAAATAATTATTTTGTGAATCGTTAAATGCGTGCTTGCTTCCTTTTTTTTCTTATCAAGCTATTTACTAAGGATAAGATAATAATCAGCTAAATAATGTAGAATTAAGACTTCGGTAAATAAAGGTCTCGGGAATCTACTGGATACGGCTTGGCATAAGACCGGTCGTTATGAGACGATACATGAGAGACGCCTTTGTTTAGCAGGCACAATTCCAGCTGAATGATAGTCATTGTAAACAATAATTTGTTCGTGCCCACGAGTCGTCGCTACATATAACGACGACTCGTGGGCACAACAAACAAATTGGAGAGCCTTTAATTGTGGTGGTATTATAGATCACCAACATACCCCATGATCTTCTCCTCGAGCGTGTCGCGCGTGATGAGTCGGTACACATTGACGACCTTCTTCTGTCCGATGCGGTGCGCGCGGTCCATGGCCTGCAGGTCCTTCATGGGGTTCCAGTCGTGTTCCACGAAGATCACTGTGTCTGCGCCCGTCAGGTTCAGACCGAGCCCGCCCACCTGTGGAAACAATTAAGTTTTATGTTTTGATGCACGTGGTACGCCTATGTTCGGCTTCCGTTTATTTTTAGGATCGCCTCACGATAGGAATAAAAGAAACTGATCTAGTGAGAAATCTTGTTTTCTGGTAACCCTGCCAGTGGAAGTCGTTCCACTAGCTACTCATACATACAGGCACAACCCTAACTGTTCAGCTGTGCTGCTGAAACAGACGGACGGACGAATAGACAGACACGACCGAAGCTGAAATTCGTATATTATTCCATGGGTTGAAACGGACCCCTTTCAACCCATATGGAATAATATACGAAATAACCGTTTACGAAAACAATTTATTATTAACCGTCTTCCAAAAACGGAGGAGGTTCTCAATTCGGTGGGTATTTTTTTCTTATGTATGTATGTATAGACGCCAACACATCATACTACAACAATCTGTCAAATTTCTTTAATAGATTTTCAACTTTATCGCTAACCCATTAGGTTTAAGGTTGATTCGAAAAATTGTCAGTTTCGGGTAGCTTGATGTGCTGGCGTCTGTACACCGATTACTCCGAGGTTTCGGATCCGATTTATGACTGATTCTTTTTTCGTTCAATGCGGTATACATGCCATTTGGTCCCGTAAAAAAATATTCAGTTTGGCTTAGCAGTTTTAATATCATGAGCATTTTGCTTATTTGTTGCTTACTTGGTGATGTAATTACGTCGTCCAAGTAAGCAAAATTACCTCGGGTAATTAATCACAAGCAAAAGTAAAAAAAAAAAAAAATTACAAAAAAAAATACAACCGACTTCCAAGTCAAAACACTACCAAGTCTAAAATAACTTTATTTTTTCGGAAGTTTGTGTCAAAACCGATGAAACTAAACTAAAAGCCGATTCTTTTTCTGTGAGAATGTTTTTCAAAGTTTTTTTTTAGGTCCACCACACCTAAGTTACTGCAAATCTTTTGGTGCCATCTGATACGGTCACACATTTCTCAAAAATGCTAATAATATTTAGATATATATCTTGCAGCAGGCCAGTCCCGTCCGCAAGGAAGCTCAAAGCGCAAACAGTCAAGCGTTTAATAACTCACCGCAGTAGTAAGCAGCAGCAGATCAATCGACACATCATTGTTGAACCGCGTAACAATGGCATGCCGCTGATGCGGCGGCACGCTGCCGTCCAGGCGCAGGTACGTGACGGCCGGCAGGTGCCGCTTCAGCAGGTCCTGCTCCACGATGTCCAGCATCTTCTTGAGCTGGCAGAACACGAGCGCGCGGTGCTGGGACACGATGGCTTCGGGCTCCACGTCGGACGCTGGCGTGCCGATGCCGCAGTCGAGGAGGAGTTGTCTGGGGAAAGAGAATAGTATAAAGTACTGCAATATTATCCACACCTCGTACCTTAGACTTCTTCAGGGCTACCTCGAAAGTGTTTTCGGTACTATAACCCGGTTCATTAGAGAAAGAAATCTAAAATGGCGGTGCTTATCATGTTCTCTCGCTCGTACACTAGTGCCGTCTATACTCACTCTCGCGCGTATCGTAAGCAAAAAAGATATTAGTCTTGATTTGCTTCCACGCTGTCTTGACGCGCTCAGTGATCCTTCTTATGAATTCCTTGTTATAGTTTTCTGCTACTTTTCCGTTGTTACCTGTTTGTTAGTTTTTGTTGAGTTTTGTTTTATTGTTATTGTTTGGACTTGTGGACTGTGCGAAGGCAGTAATTATGTCTACTCGAAAGCGAGGGAAGATTATACATAGTGATACACGTCAAATAGTGTATAATGTAATCAAGTATTTTGAAGAAGAAAATTATATTTTTAAATTAAAAAAAAAAACTTGACTTCAAATTTTATATGCTAACTGTACTATCTGTCAACGCAAGTACAAGCCGCCATTTAAGATTCCTTTCTTTAATGAATTGGCTTATACTTGTTCTGTATGTGGTCTCTTCTCAGTTGTGTCGGGTTTCCGTCCATAAGAACTTTGAGAGTACACATAGGTGTTTCTTTTGCCAGTCAGTCGGTCAGTCTCCATTGTGTACCAAATTTTGTACCCAAAATTTGGTCATGGGGTATTAGATAAATAAAACTAATTGAAATAAAAAATTTGATTAATCGAAATCAGCACTTTTTTATAGTCTAAATTACATAAAGCGCGCATCTGGACCAACTTCATAAAATGTGGCGTAACAAACACAGTCATATCTGTGTTCTAGGTTTAAGAAAATACTTACTTGAGTGCTGGGAGCTTGGCAGAATGCTGAATATCATCTAAGGTGGAGTGTTGCTCGTGCAACTGTTTGGCGATGGCGCGCGCTTCAGGGTGCTCCGCTGTTAGCACTAGCTTCGGGTGGTTGCAAACGTTCTGTAGGTAGTGAAGGGCCTGGGGAGAGAGATAAGAATTTGGTAAATGTGTGGACCACCAGTGTATGGGTAGCAGCAGCATTCTCTGTCCATTTCAACATCTGCCAAACGTGGCAATTATGGCAACTTGCCCTACGTTTGGAGGAGGTCCTATGTCCAGCAGAGGACGTCTTTCGGCTGATATGATGATGAAATGTGTGGACATGGCTGTATGAAACGGTCTGAGATAGCTCGACGAAACATCTATGGTTAGTGTGGCTGATCAAGAATATGTTCACATTAAAGAAAGTGCTAATATATTTTAACGGAAATTGAATTCGATGTCCTTATCGAATTTTTTGCTAAGAATTTTGTCTGAGAACTCTAGAGGAAGGTGTACATTTTGATATGTTTTTCGTTGCATAGTCTTTACAGTCAAAGTTTATTAATAATAATAATAATATATATTTTGGCTTTCTTTACCTGGAAAACGTGCGTATGATGCGACGTAATGCCATGCGGCATGTGTTCCTTCGACAGATCTTCATAAAGTCGTCTCTGCAGCGGACTGAGGTCGCAGTAGTAGTCCTGAGTTATCTTAGGCGGTAGCTCTTTTAGTACGTCTTCTTTTACACGGCGCAGGAGGAATGGTAACACCTGGATATAGACAGGGCAAATGTTAATATTAGCAAATTATTTAAATTTTTCAACCCTTCATCGATTGTTAACTGTTAATTAGTTTTTGGTAGCAACTGGGACTGCTAAGCAATCAGTTTTGGGTAATTTTAATACAAAATTCACAGAAGCATCCTGAAGATCTATTTATGCCCAAATAGTGACAACAGGCTTGCTAGTAATCAATTGAGACAACTAAAACTGGCTTATTGTCAACGTTATGCCACTGATATATTTTGCTTGCTCGTGCCCAGCAGGCCCGGCATTAGGAAGTCGAACATCTTACCTGTCGATGTAACGCCTCGCAGGCGAGCGCGCCGGCTTGCAGCTGGTGCGGGGTTGCCTTAGCGTCCCGCGCGGCCAGGATGGGGCGCGAGTAGCGCGCGGTGAACTGCCGCTCCGTGCCCAGCAGGCCCGGCATTAGGAAGTCGAACATCTTACCTGTCGATGTAACGCCTCGCAGGCGAGCGCGCCGGCTTGCAGCTGGTGCGGGGTTGCCTTAGCGTCCCGCGCGGCCAGGATGGGGCGCGAGTAGCGCGCGGTGAACTGCCGCTCCGTGCCCAGCAGGCCCGGCATTAGGAAGTCGAACATCTTACCTGTCGATGTAACGCCTCGCAGGCGAGCGCGCCGGCTTGCAGCTGGTGCGGGGTTGCCTTAGCGTCCCGCGCGGCCAGGATGGGGCGCGAGTAGCGCGCGGTGAACTGCCGCTCCGTGCCCAGCAGGCCCGGCATTAGGAAGTCGAACATCTTACCTGTCGATGTAACGCCTCGCAGGCGAGCGCGCCGGCTTGCAGCTGGTGCGGGGTTGCCTTAGCGTCCCGCGCGGCCAGGATGGGGCGCGAGTAGCGCGCGGTGAACTGCCGCTCCGTGCCCAGCAGGCCCGGCATTAGGAAGTCGAACATCTTACCTGTCGATGTAACGCCTCGCAGGCGAGCGCGCCGGCTTGCAGCTGGTGCGGGGTTGCCTTAGCGTCCCGCGCGGCCAGGATGGGGCGCGAGTAGCGCGCGGTGAACTGCCGCTCCGTGCCCAGCAGGCCCGGCATTAGGAAGTCGAACATCTTACCTGTCGATGTAACGCCTCGCAGGCGAGCGCGCCGGCTTGCAGCTGGTGCGGGGTTGCCTTAGCGTCCCGCGCGGCCAGGATGGGGCGCGAGTAGCGCGCGGTGAACTGCCGCTCCGTGCCCAGCAGGCCCGGCATTAGGAAGTCGAACATCTTACCTGTCGATGTAACGCCTCGCAGGCGAGCGCGCCGGCTTGCAGCTGGTGCGGGGTTGCCTTAGCGTCCCGCGCGGCCAGGATGGGGCGCGAGTAGCGCGCGGTGAACTGCCGCTCCGTGCCCAGCAGGCCCGGCATTAGGAAGTCGAACATCTTACCTGTCGATGTAACGCCTCGCAGGCGAGCGCGCCGGCTTGCAGCTGGTGCGGGGTTGCCTTAGCGTCCCGCGCGGCCAGGATGGGGCGCGAGTAGCGCGCGGTGAACTGCCGCTCCGTGCCCAGCAGGCCCGGCATTAGGAAGTCGAACATCTTACCTGTCGATGTAACGCCTCGCAGGCGAGCGCGCCGGCTTGCAGCTGGTGCGGGGTTGCCTTAGCGTCCCGCGCGGCCAGGATGGGGCGCGAGTAGCGCGCGGTGAACTGCCGCTCCGTGCCCAGCAGGCCCGGCATTAGGAAGTCGAACATCTTACCTGTCGATGTAACGCCTCGCAGGCGAGCGCGCCGGCTTGCAGCTGGTGCGGGGTTGCCTTAGCGTCCCGCGCGGCCAGGATGGGGCGCGAGTAGCGCGCGGTGAACTGCCGCTCCGTGCCCAGCAGGCCCGGCATTAGGAAGTCGAACATCTTACCTGTCGATGTAACGCCTCGCAGGCGAGCGCGCCGGCTTGCAGCTGGTGCGGGGTTGCCTTAGCGTCCCGCGCGGCCAGGATGGGGCGCGAGTAGCGCGCGGTGAACTGCCGCTCCGTGCCCAGCAGGCCCGGCATTAGGAAGTCGAACATCTTACCTGTCGATGTAACGCCTCGCAGGCGAGCGCGCCGGCTTGCAGCTGGTGCGGGGTTGCCTTAGCGTCCCGCGCGGCCAGGATGGGGCGCGAGTAGCGCGCGGTGAACTGCCGCTCCGTGCCCAGCAGGCCCGGCATTAGGAAGTCGAACATCTTACCTGTCGATGTAACGCCTCGCAGGCGAGCGCGCCGGCTTGCAGCTGGTGCGGGGTTGCCTTAGCGTCCCGCGCGGCCAGGATGGGGCGCGAGTAGCGCGCGGTGAACTGCCGCTCCGTGCCCAGCAGGCCCGGCATTAGGAAGTCGAACATCTTACCTGTCGATGTAACGCCTCGCAGGCGAGCGCGCCGGCTTGCAGCTGGTGCGGGGTTGCCTTAGCGTCCCGCGCGGCCAGGATGGGGCGCGAGTAGCGCGCGGTGAACTGCCGCTCCGTGCCCAGCAGGCCCGGCATTAGGAAGTCGAACAGCGACCATAGTTCTAGTACGTTGTTCTGTAGAAACAAAAAAACATCCGTCAAAAACGGCACCCTTATAGGATCACTCGGTTGTTTCTTGGCTATTATTTCATTTATTTTATCATTCTAAGTTATAGTACCCGGCACTAAATATGGCACGTCACGTTTAATAAAAAACGGTTGTCTGTAAAGTCGGTTTACTGACGATAGTTGAACGTGACAACGTCATTAGAAAATACTGATGGAATGGTTTCATTGTTCAAAAGAAAATTTAAACGAATCATTACCTTTATCACCACAATCACTTTTCACTGCACTTCATACTTGACGAAAACATGTAAATGTATTATTATATAGCAGCTGTCCACGCGGACGCATTGCTCACTCAAGTAGGAGAGAGACAGATGTCGAACGCTGCCGAACGCGATGGCCGATTGTGCCTCTTTGTCGCTGGTTCCGCGCTCTCGCTTGCACTTCAAGCCTTAAATGGTACGCCTCAGAGCGAGGTAACGCCGCATGAAGTCATGTTTTTTCGTGCGTGCAGCCGGCTCCATCGAATTATAAGACGTTGTCACGTCAAAAGTTCGGCTTTGTCTCCGTACTGTGACAGTCTCACTCTGAAGTTTGTTGTGCCATATTATCTATCTATTTATATTAAGACCCGGGTTTAATAAAAGAGCTGGTATATCGAAAATAATTACCTGTATCGGCGTCCCCGACAAAATCAGTCGATGATTAGCAACCACTTGCTTTATAGCCTTGAACACCTTCGTCTTCCCATTCTTGATGACATGTCCTTCGTCCAGAATGCAGTAGTTCCATTTGATACTGCTGAAGAACTCGATGTCCTTCCGCACGATATCGTAGGAGGCGACGATGAAGTTGTAGTGTTTGACGTGGTGACGTAAGCGCTCGCGTTCGTACGGGATGCCCACGTATTGGAGCGGCTTCAGGAATTTTGACGGTATGAACTTGTTGACTTCGAAAACCCAGTGGCCTGGAAATAGGAATTGTAATTGGTTAGTAACTTAAAGAAGAAAGTTGCGATAACTGTAATACTCACTACTATAAAAATAGGTAAGCACTTGGGAGTCATGTGTACAGTACGCGTCAAACAACTTTGCCCCTCTGAAGTCCGTCACAATTGGCAGCGCAGCAGTCAATTTTATAATCAATCATGACACCGCGCCTCGCGTCTCGCGGAAAATGTCGCGAGTAATGGCGTCTTAGTCGCTCCTATACGTTCGATACTTAGTCGTGTCCTGCTTGTTAATGCAATAAGACTGATGATGCCACACGTTGTTGTTGAAGTGTTACACTTTGTTATTATTTTTAATTAGTTTGTTATTGTTTTGTTATCTTCTTATTGTTACTTGTTGTGTTTGTTGCTTGGTTTTGTGTGTGAGTTTTTTGTGCGATATGATATACGATAGGAATATCGTTTCACAAAACGACACTAAACTATGCAGTTTTTTTTTTGTACCTTTAGATTTACCTTTCATTTATTTGGTGTGAACACAGTCCCTCGTTCGTTCAATTACCTAGTAGTACTTATTATCTTCTCATGCATTTCTACCTACCTATCTTACAATCACTAACTGCTTCTACGAACGTTACACTTTTTTACGTGATTGCACCTGCGCGGTCGTCACCAAAACCTAAGTTCAGAGCGGCAAAGTTGCTTGACACGTACAATCAATCTCCCAAGCACTTAAGCTTGGGAGACTGATGGTTTTGCTCAAATAAATAATACTGTGGATTACATAAATTCGCATTGGAGCAATAAAAAAATCATTTTAAGGCAAGGAGTCGCCCGGACGTTTATGTCAAGCCTTTTTTTTTTTGCCTCAAGCGGCTGCGCTCCCAGTGCGAGCCCGCCACCACCACGATGGACTGCAGCGTCTTACCGGTAAGCGTGGGCGGGCAGACGACGAGCGAGGGCAGCGCGGCGGCGCGCGCGCGGCTGCGCTCCCAGTGCGAGCCCGCCACCACCACGATGGACTGCAGCGTCTTACCGGTAAGCGTGGGCGGGCAGACGACGAGCGAGGGCAGCGCGGCGGCGCGCGCGCGGCTGCGCTCCCAGTGCGAGCCCGCCACCACCACGATGGACTGCAGCGTCTTACCGGTAAGCGTGGGCGGGCAGACGACGAGCGAGGGCAGCGCGGCGGCGCGCGCGCGGCTGCGCTCCCAGTGCGAGCCCGCCACCACCACGATGGACTGCAGCGTCTTACCGGTAAGCGTGGGCGGGCAGACGACGAGCGAGGGCAGCGCGGCGGCGCGCGCGCGGCTGCGCTCCCAGTGCGAGCCCGCCACCACCACGATGGACTGCAGCGTCTTACCGGTAAGCGTGGGCGGGCAGACGACGAGCGAGGGCAGCGCGGCGGCGCGCGCGCGGCTGCGCTCCCAGTGCGAGCCCGCCACCACCACGATGGACTGCAGCGTCTTACCGGTAAGCGTGGGCGGGCAGACGACGAGCGAGGGCAGCGCGGCGGCGCGCGCGCGGCTGCGCTCCCAGTGCGAGCCCGCCACCACCACGATGGACTGCAGCGTCTTACCGGTAAGCGTGGGCGGGCAGACGACGAGCGAGGGCAGCGCGGCGGCGCGCGCGCGGCTGCGCTCCCAGTGCGAGCCCGCCACCACCACGATGGACTGCAGCGTCTTACCGGTAAGCGTGGGCGGGCAGACGACGAGCGAGGGCAGCGCGGCGGCGCGCGCGCGGCTGCGCTCCCAGTGCGAGCCCGCCACCACCACGATGGACTGCAGCGTCTTACCGGTAAGCGTGGGCGGGCAGACGACGAGCGAGGGCAGCGCGGCGGCGCGCGCGCGGCTGCGCTCCCAGTGCGAGCCCGCCACCACCACGATGGACTGCAGCGTCTTACCGGTAAGCGTGGGCGGGCAGACGACGAGCGAGGGCAGCGCGGCGGCGCGCGCGCGGCTGCGCTCCCAGTGCGAGCCCGCCACCACCACGATGGACTGCAGCGTCTTACCGGTAAGCGTGGGCGGGCAGACGACGAGCGAGGGCAGCGCGGCGGCGCGCGCGCGGCTGCGCTCCCAGTGCGAGCCCGCCACCACCACGATGGACTGCAGCGTCTTACCGGTAAGCGTGGGCGGGCAGACGACGAGCGAGGGCAGCGCGGCGGCGCGCGCGCGGCTGCGCTCCCAGTGCGAGCCCGCCACCACCACGATGGACTGCAGCGTCTTACCGGTAAGCGTGGGCGGGCAGACGACGAGCGAGGGCAGCGCGGCGGCGCGCGCGCGGCTGCGCTCCCAGTGCGAGCCCGCCACCACCACGATGGACTGCAGCGTCTTACCGGTAAGCGTGGGCGGGCAGACGACGAGCGAGGGCAGCGCGGCGGCGCGCGCGCGGCTGCGCTCCCAGTGCGAGCCCGCCACCACCACGATGGACTGCAGCGTCTTACCGGTAAGCGTGGGCGGGCAGACGACGAGCGAGGGCAGCGCGGCGGCGCGCGCGCGGCTGCGCTCCCAGTGCGAGCCCGCCACCACCACGATGGACTGCAGCGTCTTGCCCAGCCCCATGTCGTCGCACAGTACGCCGTGGAGCTTGTACTCGTACAGGAAGCGCAGCCAGTTCACTCCAGCCTGGGAATTATAAATATAGCAAATTAAATTTGAGCCCTCATTTTTAATCCACTGTCTCAGTAGGAGGCTTATGTTAATATATGACCCTTTGGCAGATCTCACTGTAAGCCATATGCTTCACGCACCTGCTGGTAACTCCTGAGCTCAGCCGACACGGGCACGGGTATCTTGTAGTCCTTGATGGTCTTGGGGTTGAAGAGCTGGTCGAGGAAGAGCTTGTCGGAGCGCCTGCGCGCGCGCAGCTCGAGCGAAAGGTCGGGCGGCTCGGCCACGCCGCCGTCCAGCGGCATCAGCTGGATGAGGGAGGCGAAGCAGCGCGTCGACATTATGCGGACTGCCTCGCAGTGGTCACTCATGCGCCCTGTGGATAGACGAATACATGGTCAGTTCTAACTTCGAACCCGTTCCACCTAACCAAAAAACTTTAATAATTTCGTAGTAAATAGAGCTGTTTTATAATGACCCACCCAACAAAGGTACTACTAGCAGTACGATATAAGGGACGATCTGCAGCTGCAACGCGTCCACCACGCGCGCTAGCGCCTCCGCCGCGCCGCAGCGCACGCTGTCGCTACGGACATCGCTAAGTGCCGGGATCAGCTGCAAAAAAGGCAATATTTGAAATTAGTGATGTGCCGTTACCAGTAATTTACTACAGTCGAGTATTTTCTCAGTAACATTCTAAAAAAAATAGTAATTTAGGGTGACAGGAAAAACAAATAAACCTTTGTTCAACAAAAGCTACAGCATACAAACAACAGAGGAAGAAAGGGATCAGTCATGAGTCGATGAAGTACGCATCTACACAGATGGCTCAAAAACTCCAAAGGGTTCAGGGGCTGGCGTACACTTCCTAGACCTCAACATTAACTTTCACCTACCACTAGACGAACACAGCTCGATATTCCAATGCGAGTGTGTCGCCCTAACACAAGCCGCAACAGTCGTAAAACGTCTAGGGATACACAACTACGCAATTAGATTCGTATCTGACAGCCTGGCTGTGCTCAAAGCCCTAGAAAACAAACAAACTAATATTAACGTAGCCAGGACACCTACGCACAACGGACCAAATAGGAGTCTGAGTGCGGAAAATGGAGTCCCTACTCTACTCTACTCTACATAATATGTTGATAGGAGCGCCGTAGCCGAGGCAAGCCAAAGAAACGTTGGCGTGACAATACAGACTCATTCCTGATGGATTGGACGGAGATAGAAAAATATGGAGAATGTTCTAAGGCAATGGAGGAAAAGGTCTCCTCTATCGCCTTCGAACGTTCTCCATAGTTTTCTTTGCCCAGCAGTGGGATAGTATGATTAATTTAACAAAAAGCTTATAAGATACATAAAGCTGTGAGGAAAACTGTTGAGGTTACAAGGGACAGAGTTGAAGTAGATCAGACACGATCTATAAATCTTGTGAAAGATTTTTTCTAGGCGTGGCTGCTGTGAGGTTTCGGTGAATATGGTAGTGGACTAGTCGGAACGTTATATTTTTGTTCGCAAAAAAATCCTTACACACATCAAGATTAAGACAAATACTGATACACAGAATAAGTTATAAAAAGATGACTTTTCTAGCCAAAGTGATAATTAATCGATATCACTTATAATAACCTAAAGAATAGTTTGTTGGTCTACTCTTGAAACATTAAGCCCCGGTTTCTGGAAAAAAAAAATATCGAGCCGTCATAAATTAAACGCAAGTCAAGTGCTATTAAAGCTATTAAGGCTATTAAAGCTCATAAACCAATCACAGCTAGATAAGGCGCTTTTCAAAGTATGTCATAATAATTTAGTGATAATTTTCGTTCGAGAAACTCGGCCTAAGTGCTACAGTAGGCCACTTACCTCATGTATGACAGTGTGCATGACGCCGGGATAGCCCGCTCTGCACATGGCGGCCAGCGCGCGCGCCGCCATGTGCCGCAGCGCCGTGTACGTGCTGCGCGCCAGTGCGGTGGCGGCGCGCGCGCACGATGCTAAGCGAGGCCGCAGAGCGCCGCCTACTGCGCCGCATACTGCCTCGAACACTTGTAGGCGAGTGATCAGTTCTTCGGCTACGCTGCATTCTTGTTGTTCTAGTTCTGTGGGAAAGGAAATGTCTTTTAATTTAACTGTACAGTAGAATAAACTGGCTTCATTAGCATCGGCAGCCTTATTACGCCTACTGTTGAAAGTAAAGAAACCTAGAAGATTTCACTTTCACTTCAAACTTTCCAGTGAAAATAGCCTTTTTTTATGGTTCCGTAGTAACCAAGGAATCCTTTTAGTAGATTCACCATGTCCGTCTGTCCGTCCGCGATTTCGCTCAGAGTTCACGCTTAGCGCTAGAAAGTTGAAATTTGGTATGGGTATACATACTAATCACGCCGACAAAGTAGTAAAATAAAATTTTGAAATATATATATTTTTAGGGTGGCGATGTAAAGTAGCGATGTTTTTTTTTATCGTCTACGTTATGGTAAGGGGTGTCGTTGATAAGGTCGTTGAAAAATATTGGGGGTTTTATAAAAAGGGAAGCAAGGATCCTTTTGCGAAATATTAAGCTTTAATGTGGTATTTTTTGTTAGAGTACAGTGTCCCTCTGCCAGCTAAACAGTTGTTTTTGGAGACGTGAAAAAAATTATTAATATTTTTTTAATTAATCACATTTACTGTAACATAATTATGCTAATATAATAAAGCTGAAAAGTTTGTTTGTTTTAACACTTTTAACACGCTAATCTCTGGAACTTCCAGTCGGATTTGAAAAAATATTTTTGTTTATGATAGCCATATTCATGAGGAAGGCTATAACGGAAACGGGAGAAACGGGATATGCGCGTACGAAGTCGCGGGCAAAAACTTGTTTTACAATATTCCGAGAAAATTAAACCACTACTACATTTTTATCATCATTTTATTTTACTCACCAGCATCGGTCAGTACTCTCTCGAGCGGCTCGGTGATAAACTCCCATAGCTTGGGCAGCTTCTCAGGTAGCTCGTCACCGAAGTACGTCGCTAAGCTTGTCAGGGCTAATGTGGCGCCTCGTCTTTGTATTCGAAGTAGTTTTCGAGCCTTTGAAAGATAAAACGTAGAAATTAGAATTATATTATTGTAGCTTTTGAACATTCTAGCGACTTTCGATCAGTTTTGCCACATATTACGCGTGCCGGGTGCTTCGAATCTGTGTTACTTTTTTCAAACATACATTTTATGTAATTATTCATTAAGTTCCTGGATGACCGAGCTACGCTCGGTTTTTTTTTTTTTGGTGAACGTGTTATAAAAATGAAACCTAGCTAGATATTTATATATATATAAGAATTGCTCGTTTAAAGGTATTAGATAACGTTTTGGCCGTTACGAAAAATTCACATTTCATTGTAACAATTTTATTACAATCAACATTGATTTTAGCTGCAGATACAAACGTAGTCCGCTGATTATGGACAGATAGTTAAGAAACAATACGCAATGTACACGGCCGGCACGGAGGTTCAGAAAAAAAACATTAACTCTGTTAAGGTAGACAAAAAAATGAAAAGAAGGGGACGCCTTTGCCATGCAGTGGAATATTTCGAGTTCATAATAATACTGTATGGTGTCGGACGTAAGAGAATAGCACCATCCCATCTCTTCCCGTGGGTGTCATATGAGGCGACTAAGAGACTTACCAGAGAATGGGCTGCAGCATTCTCTGTGCTTCAGCACATTGCAACAGCAACACTGCGATCACCAACCCACTTGCCAAGTGCGGTGATTATGACAAACACCCAACACCCTTGGGGGAGGCCTATGTCCAGTAGCATTCTCTTTCCCTGATAGTGTATCCTTGATCAATAACACGATAGTAGCTTGTCACCTCATCCTCATGCGGTGTGAGCAGGTCGGCGGCGAGCGCGGCGGCGGCGGGCGGGCGGCCCCGGCGCGGCGCCGAGCGCTGCTGCTCCCACAGTGTCAGGATGCCTTTATCAATAACACGATAGTAGCTTGTCACCTCATCCTCATGCGGTGTGAGCAGGTCGGCGGCGAGCGCGGCGGCGGCGGGCGGGCGGCCCCGGCGCGGCGCCGAGCGCTGCTGCAGTGTCAGGATGCCTTTATCAATAACACGATAGTAGCTTGTCACCTCATCCTCATGCGGTGTGAGCAGGTCGGCGGCGAGCGCGGCGGCGGCGGGCGGGCGGCCCCGGCGCGGCGCCGAGCGCTGCTGCTCCCACAGTGTCAGGATGCCTTTATCAATAACACGATAGTAGCTTGTCACCTCATCCTCATGCGGTGTGAGCAGGTCGGCGGCGAGCGCGGCGGCGGCGGGCGGGCGGCCCCGGCGCGGCGCCGAGCGCTGCTGCAGTGTCAGGATGCCTTTATCAATAACACGATAGTAGCTTGTCACCTCATCCTCATGCGGTGTGAGCAGGTCGGCGGCGAGCGCGGCGGCGGCGGGCGGGCGGCCCCGGCGCGGCGCCGAGCGCTGCTGCTCCCACAGTGTCAGGATGCCTTTATCAATAACACGATAGTAGCTTGTCACCTCATCCTCATGCGGTGTGAGCAGGTCGGCGGCGAGCGCGGCGGCGGCGGGCGGGCGGCCCCGGCGCGGCGCCGAGCGCTGCTGCAGTGTCAGGATGCCTTTATCAATAACACGATAGTAGCTTGTCACCTCATCCTCATGCGGTGTGAGCAGGTCGGCGGCGAGCGCGGCGGCGGCGGGCGGGCGGCCCCGGCGCGGCGCCGAGCGCTGCTGCAGTGTCAGGATGCCTTTATCAATAACACGATAGTAGCTTGTCACCTCATCCTCATGCGGTGTGAGCAGGTCGGCGGCGAGCGCGGCGGCGGCGGGCGGGCGGCCCCGGCGCGGCGCCGAGCGCTGCTGCAGTGTCAGGATGCCTTGATCAATAACACGATAGTAGCTTGTCACCTCATCCTCATGCGGTGTGAGCAGGTCGGCGGCGAGCGCGGCGGCGGCGGGCGGGCGGCCCCGGCGCGGCGCCGAGCGCTGCTGCAGTGTCAGGATGCCTTTATCAATAACACGATAGTAGCTTGTCACCTCATCCTCATGCGGTGTGAGCAGGTCGGCGGCGAGCGCGGCGGCGGCGGGCGGGCGGCCCCGGCGCGGCGCCGAGCGCTGCTGCAGTGTCAGGATGCCTTGATCAATAACACGATAGTAGCTTGTCACCTCATCCTCATGCGGTGTGAGCAGGTCGGCGGCGAGCGCGGCGGCGGCGGGCGGGCGGCCCCGGCGCGGCGCCGAGCGCTGCTGCAGTGTCAGGATGCCTTTATCAATAACACGATAGTAGCTTGTCACCTCATCCTCATGCGGTGTGAGCAGGTCGGCGGCGAGCGCGGCGGCGGCGGGCGGGCGGCCCCGGCGCGGCGCCGAGCGCTGCTGCAGTGTCAGGATGCCTTGATCAATAACACGATAGTAGCTTGTCACCTCATCCTCATGCGGTGTGAGCAGGTCGGCGGCGAGCGCGGCGGCGGCGGGCGGGCGGCCCCGGCGCGGCGCCGAGCGCTGCTGCAGTGTCAGGATGCCTTGATCAATAACACGATAGTAGCTTGTCACCTCATCCTCATGCGGTGTGAGCAGGTCGGCGGCGAGCGCGGCGGCGGCGGGCGGGCGGCCCCGGCGCGGCGCCGAGCGCTGCTGCTCCCACAGTGTCAGGATGCCTTTATCAATAACACGATAGTAGCTTGTCACCTCATCCTCATGCGGTGTGAGCAGGTCGGCGGCGAGCGCGGCGGCGGCGGGCGGGCGGCCCCGGCGCGGCGCCGAGCGCTGCTGCAGTGTCAGGATGCCTTGATCAATAACACGATAGTAGCTTGTCACCTCATCCTCATGCGGTGTGAGCAGGTCGGCGGCGAGCGCGGCGGCGGCGGGCGGGCGGCCCCGGCGCGGCGCCGAGCGCTGCTGCAGTGTCAGGATGCCTTTATCAATAACACGATAGTAGCTTGTCACCTCATCCTCATGCGGTGTGAGCAGGTCGGCGGCGAGCGCGGCGGCGGCGGGCGGGCGGCCCCGGCGCGGCGCCGAGCGCTGCTGCAGTGTCAGGATGCCTTTATCAATAACACGATAGTAGCTTGTCACCTCATCCTCATGCGGTGTGAGCAGGTCGGCGGCGAGCGCGGCGGCGGCGGGCGGGCGGCCCCGGCGCGGCGCCGAGCGCTGCTGCAGTGTCAGGATGCCTTGATCAATAACACGATAGTAGCTTGTCACCTCATCCTCATGCGGTGTGAGCAGGTCGGCGGCGAGCGCGGCGGCGGCGGGCGGGCGGCCCCGGCGCGGCGCCGAGCGCTGCTGCAGTGTCAGGATGCCTTTATCAATAACACGATAGTAGCTTGTCACCTCATCCTCATGCGGTGTGAGCAGGTCGGCGGCGAGCGCGGCGGCGGCGGGCGGGCGGCCCCGGCGCGGCGCCGAGCGCTGCTGCAGTGTCAGGATGCCTTTATCAATAACACGATAGTAGCTTGTCACCTCATCCTCATGCGGTGTGAGCAGGTCGGCGGCGAGCGCGGCGGCGGCGGGCGGGCGGCCCCGGCGCGGCGCCGAGCGCTGCTGCAGTGTCAGGATGCCTTTATCAATAACACGATAGTAGCTTGTCACCTCATCCTCATGCGGTGTGAGCAGGTCGGCGGCGAGCGCGGCGGCGGCGGGCGGGCGGCCCCGGCGCGGCGCCGAGCGCTGCTGCAGTGTCAGGATGCCTTGATCAATAACACGATAGTAGCTTGTCACCTCATCCTCATGCGGTGTGAGCAGGTCGGCGGCGAGCGCGGCGGCGGCGGGCGGGCGGCCCCGGCGCGGCGCCGAGCGCTCCGCGCAGCGCTGCTGCTCCCATAGTGTCAGGATGCCCTTGTGTTTGTCCACTGAGGAATTCAAACAAACATGTATTTCACTGAGAACAGAGGGGCAATTTCCGATTTTTATGAACTAGTATGATGATATTAGGGTGTTATACTGAAAAACCTAATTAGTCTTTCAGATAGATTTCCAAAAAAATGTTTTTTTTTTTTCACGTAAACAAAAAACGACGACTACGCGCGCCGCACCAGTTAACGCGCTCAACACTACGACGAGCGCAGTGCGCACACACGCTGCAGCGCACCGCCACGACCGCCCGGCATCAAGAATAAACGTAGCACGTCTAGTTAAAATCTGTATTTTTTATTCAATGCATAGTTTTTATCGAAACGCAGTTTGTTAGATTTCTAAACAAAGTCGATACAGTGCGTTGAAAACACACGTGACATCAATATGATGGTACAATTATAGTTCGGCCGTTCAGAGAATGCGTTCCTGACACCTATCAGTTAGTCACGACTAGTGATGGGCACAACATAACACTGAGTTCGTTACCGTTCCTCCAAAATGAACCGCCGCATTATTTTAAGATTATTTTCGTTTTAAATTGGCGGAATCATTTAAAATTTATATTTTAGTTATTTAAGTGGAAACCAAAAAAAGGTAATATTCATATAATAAAATTGTTTTATTTATTCTTTGTAACAAAGTTACAATCTGTATTTCTATGCAATAAAGTAAGTACATTGAATTGAATGTGCGTACAGAATATGAATCAGACTCCGATTCGCTTGAGGAGGTGGTGTCTTCATCATCTTCGCCTACATGTATAATTATATTATTATCAATAACAGAATCAATCCTCATATCTCGGTCAAAATGTTCCAAAATCAGGTTTTTAGTCTTCTCAACAACCTTTGCCCAGTCATCTCTTGTGACTTCCCCGCAGGCTTCTTTTAATAGGGTCATCATCTTTTTCGTGCTGAATGGCGGGGAAGTATTGTGGCGGGCGGAGTAACCTTTTATTTGAGCCCAGATTAGCTCGATCGCGTTATATTGGCAATGATACGGTGGAATTCTTAGAACGCGATGACCGTACTCCAGAGCCAGTTCATCGATTTCGTATCGCACATTTGCCGCTTTATTTTCTTTAACTAATTTAATTAGCTCTGCTTTTAGCATCTGCATATTTGCGTCAATGCCTTTTGCTTGTAACCAAGCCACCATTTCTTCTTTTTTATTAGCTTGGGTAGGTGGTTTCTGTATTTGAACCGAGTGATAGGAGGCATTATCCATGAATATTACAGAAGGCTCTGGTAGGCTGGGCAAAAGCACGTTCTGGAATCACTCTTTAAATGTAGTGGCATTCATTTCCTCGTGGTAGTCATTTGTGGTTTTTGATTGAAATGTCAGTAACGCGTTCTCCACAAAGCCGTATTTTGCAGAACCTGCGTGGCATATTATCAGACGGGCCCCCTTACCCATTGGTACTTTTGACGTCGTCGCTTGTGTATCATCCGTCCAAGAACGGGAAACCGTGTGATTGGCGTTTAGCCATGTCTCGTCAATGAACACTACATTATCCCAGTTATCAATTTTTTTTGCTTCTCTCAAAAAACTTATCCGTTTTAAAATTATGTCGTATCGTTCTAATAAAATTTTTCTTTTGTCTGTTTTTTTATACGAAAAACCAATATCTTTTAAGATTTTGGTTAAAGTAGTTTTACCCCCGCTAAACAGTCCAGCTTCTCTTAACGATGCCAAAAGCATCTTCCTGTTGAGATATTCATTTCTGGAAGAGTAACCATATATATGATTTCTGATTGTATCGGCGTCAAAGGTGTCAATATCTGTCACGGGTTTAGTTCTACGTTTCTTCTTCGGAGTACGTAAAATATTATCTTCCATTCCAGTCGAGCCGAACTTTTCTTTATTAATATTTGTTATCGTTGGTTTGCTAACTCCAAGCGCCTGAGAGACGCGTTCTTGTATTTGTTCGACAGGTACCAGGGGTCCGCAATTTTGCCGCTCCCGCTCAAAGTAATCTTGCAGCTTGATGATTAACTCACGGGCTCCACTTTTCAATGTTTGTCCACGTTTAGGCATTATTATGCACCAAAAGTAAAAAGAACGCAATACAAAACACAATCGAAGTCCGATTTAGCGCCGATGTCAGTTTGAAAAGCAGAAACAGTCCATTAAACGAAAGCCGGGTAATCAAATAAAAACAGATCGAAAACACTTGAAGAACGTGGTCTATGCGCACGAAACGACAACAGACGACTGTTTTAGCGTCACAAAATGGCGGCCCAACGCCATTTGGGGTTACCATTTTCAACCTAAATATAAAAATGCTACTTTCTTTCGCGCGTTCGGTTTGGTCATAGTTTTATTTTTATATTTCATAAAAGTTATCTTATAGTCCATTATTTTCAAATTCTTAAAAAGAAAAACAAAGCGTATTATTTTATATTATAAGTATAACTGTATAAGAACAGATTACGATACTTGCCTGTTATTTTTAGCACAGCACTACAAATATATAGCGCTGACATAACCTTGTAATAGCGCAGTATAGATTTAGAAAAATATTGTTTACCAAGTTATTTGACACTCAGTTTGGCACAAAATTATAACATTCATTGATTATTGATATAATAATGTTGTTTTAATGCTCATCAATTGTTAAAACGGTAAACAACCAGCAAAAATATTTTTATCGTAACTGCAACGCCATTACAAAGTTACGTCGTCAGTTCAATCGCGACGTGTCAGGAACGCATTCTCTGAACGGCCGAACTATAGGTACAATTTTTACCAGCGACAGATTAGTTTTAAACTCTATATGATCGACAAGCCCCCATTCGTCGAGTCAAAGTAAAGTTTGTTCCGGCTCCCTGGCTCACTCCTGCCATTAAAGATGCGATGGCTAGTAGAGATCGAGCCAAAAGGAGGCTAAAGCGTTGTCCTTCCGAGCGCAACCTGAGTTCTTACAGAGAACTGCGTAATTGCTGCAGTCGTATGTGTAGAGATGCAAAAAGACGCTACTTTCATAATTCTCTAGACAATCGGAACTCCTCTGAAGCCTGGAGGTTTCTGAAAACTGTCGGCATTGGCAAGTCCCCTGTCGTTTCTAGCAAAGACACTGACGTGTGTGCTTTAAACCCAATATTTCTCTCTTCCTCCTGTTATTTTGGATTTAAATAAGCTTTCCCACTGCCGCAGTGTTCCTCTTTCGACTTCAGTCCTGTGAGTGAAATTGATGTCAAAAAATCTATTTGCGCTATTTCCTCTTCCGCTTTTGGCAATGATATAATCTATGCTCAAGAATGATCTCTCCTATTCTCCCTACTATACTTCCCGTTTTGACCCACATTTTTAACTTTTCCCTGTTTTCTTGCACAGTTCCTGATGCTTGGAAACAAGCCCATATCATCCCGTTACCTAAAATCCCTAAACTGGTCGCTCTGACCGATTTCAGACCAATTTCCATCCTTCCTTATCTCTCTAAAGTTCTTGAGCATATTGTCCATCAGCAACTTTCTCTGTTTCTTTCTAGCAATGATCTCCTTAGTCCTTTCCAATCCGGCTTTCGGCCTGGTCACAGAACTGTCACAGCTCTTTTAAAGGTAACTCATGACATTCGCTGGGCTATGGACCACAAATCTTTGACATTACTTGTACTTCTGGATTTCAGTAGCGCCTTCAACTCTGTTGACTTCGATATCCTTCTTGGGATCCTTAAATCTTTCAATAACTCTTCTTCCCTTATTAGTTGGTTCGACTCCTATCTTCGAGGCCGCTCGCAGCGGGTGCGCCTTGATGAATCTTCCTCGGATTGGTGCTCCCTTACTGCGGGTGTGCCCCAAGGTGGCGTTCTCTCTCCTCTTCTCTTTTCTATTTTTTTTAACTTTATTACTAAAGTTATCTCCTCTAACTTCCATCTCTATGCCGACGACCTGCAGCTTTACCATTACTTTCTGAGGCAAGATGCAGAAGCCGCTGTAGCCGCCGTGAACCGTGATCTGATGTTAATTGGGGAGTGGTCGCGGTGCTTTGGGCTGCAAATCAACCCTAAGAAGTCTCAGGCCTTGGTTGTCGGCGGCAGATATATGCGGAACAGGCTGGATATTGCGGCGCTGTCTTCACTCTTGTTGAATGGTGTTCAGATTGAATACGCAAAGTCGGCTAAAAACCTGGGGGTGATCATAGACTCCTATTTATCGTGGACTAACCATATCGCTGAAGTCAGTCGCAAGGTGCACTACACATTTCACTCGCTAAAATGCCTCCAGAGCTTTTTGCCCTTGAACACTAAAATTTCCCTTGCCCAAACTCTCATTCAGCCCATCATAGACTACGCTGATGCCTGTTATTTGGATGCCACCGAGGAGCTTTTAAATAAACTTGAGCGTTTGCAAAATATTTGTATTCGTTTTGTTTTCAACCTCAAAAAATACGATCATGTTTCAGGATTTCGCAAGGTACTCAAGTGGCTCCCTATCCGACTTCGCAGGAACTCTCGGATATTGTGTTTGCTATTTAACATCCTTCACAACCCTAAAACGCCTTCCTATTTGCGTGAACGCTTCTCCTATTCCCGTCCTTCTGATGCGCCTTGCAGGTCGCATCTTAGAAATCTCCTTAAATCCCCTCCCCACTCTACCGATTTTTATTCCTATTCATTTACTGTGCACGCGGTACGGTTGTGGAATGCACTGCCGCCTGACATTAGGGAATGCAAAACTCTTCCAGATTTTAAAAGAAGAGTGAAAGAACCTTACCTTTCGGTACCATCATAGTTGCATATTTAAAGTATATATTATTATTATAACGTTTATTCATTGTTTAACTTATTTATTACATTTTTAAATATATCTTAAAAAAACAAAAATAAAAAAAACATTTAAAAATATAAAAATAGTGGCCCACCGGTATCGGGAACAGGGTCCAAGCTACCGGCGGTCAGGGCTCAAGAGAGAGGAACCTCCTAACAATACGAGCCGTGTCCAGAAGTACCGCTTTCTGAATCAGGCTCTTGATCCAGCTGCCTAACGAGAGCCTCCTGAGGTGCTGGTCGAGGCTCGTGGCTATTAAGCCATTGGCTGACACAACTATCGGTACAATGATTGCCGAGTCCAAATCCCACATGTCGACAACCTCGCGAGCCAAGTCAATATATTTGATTTGCTTATCTTTCTCGGCTTTCACGAGGTTCTCGTCATGCGGAACGGTTATGTCTACAATCATTGCACGCCTCTCGATTCGGTCCACCACCACTATATCAGGCTTATTGGCAACAATAGTCCTGTCAGTGATGATGGACCGATCCCAGTACAATGTGATATTGCCATTACCGAGAACTGGGTCGGGCGCATACCTGTAGTACGGCACCTCCGATTCCACAAGAGAGTATTTCAGAGCAAGTTGCTGATGGATAATCCTGGCTACAAGGTTGTGCCTATGCAAGTATTCTCCGTTAGCTAGACGAGAACAACCAGAGACAATGTGGCGAATCGATTCTCCCGGACGGTGACATGCCCGACATATGTCAACCGTGCCGTCCTTCACAATAAATCTCCGGTAGTTATTCGTCATGATAACTTCGTCCATAATTGCACAGACAAAACCTTCGGTTTCTCCAAAGAGATCACCGAATCGCAACCAGGCTACAAACGCTAATTGATCTACGTCGGGCCCATGTAGGGCCCGGAAATAGCGTCCGTGAAGTTCCTTACTTTGCCATACCGCCCTGCGATCGTCAGTGTCTAGCACCGCAGGTTTGCGCCAGTTCTCATTTGCCAAAGAGAGCGGAGTGAGTCCCTTGTCCACCGCTACTACATCTCGATGTATACCCACGTCGACAGCTAGGAAATATTCCCTGAGACTGCATATCTCGCGATTGTGGAGAGTCTTAGCATTTAAGAAGCCTCGACCTCCACACTTTCGCGGGATATACAGTCTCATTACTGACGACCGTGGGTGATGCATTCGATATGCAGTAAGCAGTGTACGGACCCGCCTATCCAGGGCGTCAAGTTCCGATTATAATATTATATTATTATTATTCTTATAGTATTATTAAAGTAGTATGTATTAGTATGATATTAATTTTAGTAATATTTATTATAGTATGTTATATTTTTAAAGTTTTTTTGTCTTTTTATGTTAACATTACTTTTACACACGATGTCTACATATCTTTTATTCGACTCTCCTTTCGCAGGTATGCTGGAAGAGATTTCTTTAGAAATAAGCATCACCTTTGTACCTATTTTTCTGTTCCCTTCTTCTTATTTATTTGTTAAATGTGTGTACATAAACTGTTAAATAAATAAAATAAATAAATAAATAAAATACCCTTTTATGACTATAAACTTGAAAATAGTACATACGCGCTGGTGCATGTGGTATCTGTTCGCCTTTGCCTTCGGGACCGCTGTCTCCGCTACCAGAGTCGCCATTCGCTTCCTCTGTACTCTCTAGTGAAATGCGCGGCGTGTATTCTGGGTCACATCTGGAAAGAATACACAAAACAACAATTCGATTATTGGTCCAAATAGATCTATTTTCACAAAACGAGAACAACTAACTAAAGGGTTGTTTTCCACTTTTTAATTTTGCTTTGGCTACGATTTATACGCACAGCCAAAATGAGGTTGAAAAGAAGAGATTGCAATAAAGATTGGAGGGTCTACATCTTTTGTAATCTCATTGTAATCAGTTCCCTGGCGTAAATATGAGGCATATACAAAGCAACATTGGAGCTCCATAAAATAGTTCTTTGTAAAACTCACTGAGCCAGATTAACGCTCAATGTTTAGAAAATTTGAAAAAACTCACCTCAAGAACGCCTTCAGATTGATGAGCACCTTATTGTTCGGACAGGGCTCTCTACTGACAAGCTGCGACAGCAACGCGGCGAGCGTGTCAGCAGAGTTCTGCTGCAGCTCCTCTGAAGGTTCCTTCTTGATGCTCTCCATCAGTGGTCGCACTACTGGGTTTAATTTCTCAGGTAGGAGGTGTAGGTTTGCGCAGGCGCCAGCTAATGCAGCTTGGACTCTGGAAGACAACAGAAGTAAATAGAAATTAAAGTATTTTTTTTTGGAGGAAAATTTTGGTATTCATTACGAGCTTAAAACTACATTTTGGATCTTAGTCGATTAAGTTTGTGACACTCTAGCAAGTTATCTGTATTATCTCTTCTACCATAACCTGCTGAGAGATCCAATACGTCTGTTTAGATTTGAAGTAAGACTTCAAGTTGGAACGTATTAGACAAGTCCAATGAGCGTATTAATTTGTTGTCTTCGA
The DNA here is from genome assembly GCA_905163435.1 of Mamestra brassicae. Taxonomy (NCBI): domain Eukaryota; kingdom Metazoa; phylum Arthropoda; class Insecta; order Lepidoptera; family Noctuidae; genus Mamestra; species Mamestra brassicae. The sequence continues at coordinate 16,231,986 of LR990997.1, read as the reverse complement.
TCCAGTTTCATTTTCTTATTATTTTCTATCGTCATTAAAAGACACGGCGGTCGTCCACAGATTAAAAACTGCCACAGCACAGTAGGAAAATAACCTTTGTCAAATAAATAGTTATGTGAATAAACTTACGAGACATTGAGCGATCCTTGTTCGATAGTACACAGGTTGACGGCAGTCTGGAGATTCCTTCGCCTTTCCTCCAACGACTGAGCCACCCGCTTTAGTTTCATCGAGGCCACTAGCGGCTGCGACACGTTTGTTAGATATCCTACCTAAAAATGGACAGAATCATAAATACTAAGTCAGAAGGTTTCGCACCAAATGGCGTAGATGATTGCGAGACGAGCTGAATCAAACCAAAAGACAATGACAAATACGTAATTTAACTTTTGGTAAGTAACTAACGGCCAGTTTCAATAACATATCTTTAACCAATTGTCAAATTAGAATTAGTAAAATATTATTAGTATTAGTATTTAAAGTGAAGTTAATTAACGGTCGGTTTCAATAACAGTAGCTGAAACGTCATGTTTGCCTTTGTAATATGATGTTTCCGCTACTGTTAGAGTACCTAGATACGTTATTGAAACCGGCCGGTAGTCGATATTGGTCCGTTAGCCCTGAAATAATTTAGCTATAAGTCTTAGGTGGTAGGAACTGTCCAGATTTTTCCCAGAAGTGTATGCTGTAAACATACAGCATACACTTCTGGTAACAACCAGTTACCATAAATATTTAAAAAATAAACATATCTGTCTAGTGGAGTGAGATTACGAAAGGTCGCATAGATAAAGTCATTGAGCCTAGAATCTAGGCACGGCGAGTACCATCTAGGGCCGAGATAGTACTCACGCAGTGTTACACCTGAGTTCTCATTAAGCTTTTGGCATATAGAGTGCATAAATAATTACCTGTTCTAGCCTCAATATATTGCTCAACTCTTCACTGTCGACAGGTAATTTGTAATGTTTCATCATCGCGTGTAAATCGCGAGCCTCTTGCAGTATTCTGAAAATAAGTAAATCAATTTATAACCTTTTCAATCCACCATTAATTAGTTATTTTAGAGAAATGGTAAGGAAACTCTTGTTTATGGCATACAGGTCTAGGTTTTAATTTAGTATTCACGGCTCACCCAACGAAAACCAAAAACTGCCAAATAGGGAAAATAATTCGTGTATAGCGTAATTTTGGCATAGTTGACATATTTTTAACAACATACTAAAAGTACTGATGGGTGGGGGTGAAGCTATCGGGTGGAGGGTGTAAATATCCCATAGCAAAAATTCATACATAAGTAATCTACATAACATTTTCTACAAAAAAAGATTCAGTATACTTTTTCACAGCATACAACATTGCTTTACTAGTAAGTATGAAAGAGACTATTTTTAAGTAACCTCACAGCTGAACACTGCCTCTTAAGATACAGGTACAGGTTATCCTAGTTTAAGTGGCAGGGCTCACAATATCTGCATACACACTTCTGCAGCATTGTAAGCATAATTGTTAATCAGTGTATACTAATGTATGTTTCTTTGAGACAATAAACTATTATTATTAGATATGAAATAAATCGCTTTCGCAGTTAGTGGTAATGCGATCTTCTATCCCTCTCTCTTCAGTCAAATCCAATATAGTTTACAAATTAAACAAATGACAATACGGTTTCGTTTTCTTATTATTAATGAATCACTTACCTATTACAGTTGAGCGCGACCTCATCATAATAGAGAGCTTGGTTCAGCGCCGTGTGTAACGTGTTTGTGAGTAGTGGTGGCGCCAGCTTTGAAACTATACTCTGATCCTCGTTATTTGATTTGTCAGCTTTATCGTCAGATTTATCCTAAAAAATCGTATAAATAAATGTTAGTTTAATAAACACTTAGTTGAAAACACGAAACGGGAAACTTTAGTTAGTAAAATAAAAATAAAAAACAAGTAATTAAAATGTTTTATGATTGAACTACTTAGTAAGTCCCCTTCTAAGTATCGTGACCTTTGACCTTTCAAAGGTTTAATTAATTCGTACAGACAAAGTTACGGTTCTTATAGTGAACAAAATATGGAAAAATGGAGGTTATTTTACCGTGTGTGCAACATCCCCGTGGGCGTCGTGTGTGTGGTGCTCCGCGAGCGAGCGGCGCGCCCACGCCGACACCACCAGGCTCGCCACCAGGCGCTGCAGCGCGCTGCCCGAGCGCAGGTACACTACCATCACCTGGATATTACACCAAACATTTACAATTACAATAACAGACGGTCTAATTCTTTCATTTTGAGGGTTGCTTAGTACTCCAGAAAAGTAAAATCCAGCCAATTAATTAAATATGGGTGTTGGTAATATTACCATCAAGAAGTAATCAGTAATTGGTGGTCAAATAACCGAAGGTGTAACGAATTTATGGCGTAGGCTTATCGGAAGGCATTTAATATTCATTTAATAAAATTTCTGGACCCTGGTGAGAATGTTCTTTGTCTTATTTTAATTGATGTTGGTCTTAGCAATAGAGCTTGCTTACCTTAACATAACAGTCTATAGGGCTCTCATCTTGAGATTTGTACTCTATACCAGGTGCAGGTTGGACCAGGTAGCACGACAGGTATCCTGCAAACACATCCAATATGATACTGAATAAAAAAATAATTTGAACAAATAATACAACTGACATCCAAACAACATCTAATATTATTAACTGAATTATGCTGCTTGATAGGCGAACTTGATGTGAACTTTTTGTTGTTTTTGCAGTCGGATTTTTGACAGCGCTTAATACGTGTATACGGTGTATGGCATACCTAGTATTTGTGCAGCGAGGCAGCGCGCGCGCATGACGTTGCGGTCTCGAGTGGCGCACGGCTGCGACTCCGAGCCGCCGATGAACCACTTCTGACTGGGCCGCAGCTCGGGCGGTACGGAAAATTCCGATGATTGGGAGTTTGTGCGGGTGCGACGTTCCTGATTATAAGAAAATATATATTTTAAAGACAATATTACAAAAGGAACACAGTTGTATTGAACGTGACATAATACCTGCGTATATTTTCACCTTTGACAAATCTAAATGCAGTCTGTAAAAGATCGCTTTAGCGATAAGACCGCCAACAGGATCACTCCTAGCGACGCGTACTTCAGGAAGGTTTCTAACAGACTCACCTTGGGAGGAGGATGTAACAACAAGCCGGGCTCTACCGGCAGCCGCGCGGGCTGCATCGCCAGACAGAGCCACGTGGCCAACATCGGACACGCCGCCAACAGGATCACTCCTAGCGACGCGTACTTCAGGAAGGTTTCTAACAGACTCACCTTGGGAGGAGGATGTAACAACAAGCCGGGCTCTACCGGCAGCCGCGCGGGCTGCATCGCCAGACAGAGCCACGTGGCCAACATCGGACACGCCGCCAACAGGATCACTCCTAGCGACGCGTACTTCAGGAAGGTTTCTAACAGACTCACCTTGGGAGGAGGATGTAACAACAAGCCGGGCTCTACCGGCAGCCGCGCGGGCTGCATCGCCAGACAGAGCCACGTGGCCAACATCGGACACGCCGCCAACAGGATCACTCCTAGCGACGCGTACTTCAGGAAGGTTTCTAACAGACTCACCTTGGGAGGAGGATGTAACAACAAGCCGGGCTCTACCGGCAGCCGCGCGGGCTGCATCGCCAGACAGAGCCACGTGGCCAACATCGGACACGCCGCCAACAGGATCACTCCTAGCGACGCGTACTTCAGGAAGGTTTCTAACAGACTCACCTTGGGAGGAGGATGTAACAACAAGCCGGGCTCTACCGGCAGCCGCGCGGGCTGCATCGCCAGACAGAGCCACGTGGCCAACATCGGACACGCCGCCAACAGGATCACTCCTAGCGACGCGTACTTCAGGAAGTTCTCCCACACCTGGAAACGAGAAATACAATATTTTAATATCTGTGTGTGTTTCTAATGATGTAAGGAAAAGTTTAGTAGTCTAGCAAAATATAAGATTCATTTCGAAGTCTTCTCTTACCTCATTTTTTTGGAGGTTTTATAGATTAAAGACACGGCAATAAAAACTAACATCTAACTAAAAATACTCCAAATAAAAAAATGCAACACACGAAAACAAGTGTACGCACGCATGGACGCGTACGTAAGTCGGTCTCGATTGCAAGCGCACTCGCTGTACAGTACACGTCAAACAACTTTGCCCCTCTGAAGTTCGTCACAATTGGCAGCGCAGTAGTCAATTTTACAACCAATCATGACACCGCGCATGCGCGGTCTCGCAGAAGATGGCGCGAGTAATGGCGTTTCAGTCGTTCCTTATTATTTTTAATTAGTTTGTTATTGTTTTGTTATCTTCTTATTGTTACTTGTTGTGTTTGTTGCTTGGTTTTGTGTGTTTTTTGTGCGATATGCCTTAACGGAATATCGTTTCACAAAAAGACAATAAACTATACGTATTTTTTTTGTACCTTTACATTTAGCTTTCATTTATTTGGTGTGAAAACAGTCCCTCTTTCAATTACCTAGTAGTATTTATTATTTTCTTATGCATTTCGACCTACCTATCTTACAATCGCTAACTGCTACTACGAACGTAACACTTTTTTACGCGATTGCACCTGCGCGGTCTTGACCAAAACCTTCCGAGCGGCAAAGTTGCTTGACGCGTACTATATAAGTGAAGCGAGTCTGTGTGTGCGTGCGAACTGCGATGTCGCTCGTTGTATGTAGCTGATATAATAATTCAGGAACCTTTTCTTATTACTTGAAATCACAAAGGAAGAAGCTTTGATCAATTAAAGTCAATATGTCTATATATTACGCACCTGCACAGCAATCTCCTGTATCTCATGCACATGTTCAAACAGCACTCTCTGATAGATATGCCTCATAGCCTCCTGCAGCAACTCAGGCGTCCAGTTCAAGCACTGATCATTCTCTCCGTTCGTGACGACATTCACTTTAATGGCACTATCCCCGTTCGTGACTACACTCCCTTTGGTAGCGTCATCGCCGTTAGTGACCACATCTTTTTTTATTACGTCGTTGGTATCCATAATGACATCATTATTTCCCTTTCTATCATCATTATTTTCCTTGGTATCGTCATTCTTCTCCTTGGTAACGTCATTATTCTCCTTGGTATCGTCATTCTTCTCCTTGGTAACGTCATTATTCTCCTTGGTATCGTCATTCTTCTCCTTGGGAACGTCATTATTCTTCTTGGTAACGTCATTATTCTCCTTGGTAATGTCATTCCTCTCCTTGATAAGTTCGTTATTCCCGTTGGTATCGGTTCCGTTCTTTTGGCGGCTGGTGACTAGAGGCTTTGTGAGGGTGCGTAGAGTTTGTAACGTGGCTTTGCGAACGGAGCTGGTTGAGTGGTCGAGGTACGGCCACAGGCGGGGGAGGACATCTGCGAGGTCGATTGGGCTGTGGACAATTGAAAGACAAGTTAAAGGTTTTTTAATAATATTCAGAGTTTATATTTATTTCAATTAATGGTTTTTTGTCTGTGAGTCTTTAGTCAATATATTGCTGCTTCTCTCTAATAATAATTTTGTGCAGCAATAAGGGGAAAACATTGATAACAGTGTGATGAAAGAAAACATTTATTTAATTTTATATCAGGGCCAAAGAAAGCACTATGCCATATTTGTAAGATTTTTTTTTAAATTCTACGTCATATTGATGACCAGTTCCAACTGCTTCTGACTGCTTGAAATCTGTTTGTTTATTCACTCTTAGATTTTTTTTTGATATTTGACGGTTGTGCCAGTTTGTCAGTCACCAAGAAACTGGACACCAGTCTTGAAACAAAAACCAAGATGGTCGCTCCCGCGATCCCCGGCGTAGGTGGGAGATGGAACACCGGGGTGATTTTAGTTAGTAAGAGTCTGACAGACCCCCTCCGCCCGTCCCAAGGCGGAGGACATCCATGAGGATTTCCCGCCGACATAAAAAAAAAAAAAAAATTGTGTGTGTACTTATGTACACGCGTTAGAAGTTATACTTCTTTGGCGTATGGAAAAAAAAAACATTCACAACTAAAAAAATATAAAAGTTTTAAAATATTTGTATTGTTTTCAGCTTCAATTTGTTGCGTTCGAACGATCGCCAATTAAGTCTATTACGCTAAATAACTGATACGTTTCCTAGTTTTAAAACTGTTTGTTCATAAAATAGGGCAGATATTTTTTGATTCGAATGTTTTGTTAGTAGTATTTGAAATTAATACCAACTTTCTATTCTGGATGGTGTGTACCTGAGAAGTAAGTGTAAGACCTACTTACAATGACATATAAGTTACGAGACTCCTTACAATGACATATAAGTTACGAGACTCCTTTTTTCAAAATAGTCAATACTAATATTATTATAAACGGTAAAATTCTTTGTTCCGTTCTACTGTAGATACAAATCCGATTAAGAAAACTCATTCATGAAGAGGCTGTTTTTTGTCTTCGAAAAATCATCATATTCCAATAAAATCTTCTAGGACAGAATAAAAGGAGCTGATCCGCAGGAAAAATTAGTGTCTAATCAATTACTTTTATCAAAATATTTGTATCTTATATTTTGGCGCTTTATTTCGAAATTTTATAACTTCATGATGTAGAATTCAGGTGTCGGTGTGCGCGCGCATCGTAAAAATTCACTCTCATCAGTTTTCTCCATCGCGCCAAAAGAAGTATAACTTCAAAAAGGTGGTCGCTCCCGCGATCCCCGGCGTAGGTGGGAGATGGAACACTGGGGTGATTTTAGTTAGTAAGAGTCTGACAGACCAAGCCTCAAGGCGGAGGACATCCATGAGGATTTCTCACCGTAAAAAAATGGTATTCGTTCCATGTAAAATACTGGGTATTCAGCTGTATCCGGTCGACCCTATCACATTAGGGGGGAAACTAGGCAGACTGACTGACTTTGTTTAACTTCAAATAAAACCGAACCCAATACTCACTGCAACAAACTAGCTGGCTCAGGCAGCGCCATGAGCGCCGCCAAGAGCGCCATATAGGAGTTGGCCGGCGACGCCAGCTCGTCCTGGTCGGCCAGCAGCCTCCACAGGCGCGCCACCACCGCGCGCACGGCGCCGGCCCGCCTGGCGGCCAGCGCCGCCGCCGCGGGGGCCAGCGCGCCCGCGGCCACGGCCGACACGTCTTCTGCTGTGTCGCCTAAACCTTGGATTAGGTGCTCTAGGGCGCCACTTTCGCATGCTACTTCCTGAAAAGAGGTCATGTCTTTAAGTCATGTAGGCGAGCTATTTGATTTTATTTAATTTCTTAAAATGCTTGGAAATTATTCACGTAAAATACGGAATACTATTATATAATACCTACAGGTTTTTAATATGTACCTAAGTGTGTAAAACAATCGCAAAAGTTGTGTTCCTTCCCTTTTGTTCTCTAATTTTAGTCGGCAATAAATGATGGAATTTTACCAAAGTACTGTTTTAACTACTTACTCGTAACTTCTGCAAACTGCACAACACGAGTGAAGACACGATCAAATCAGATTTATAAACTTTTTGAGCGTCACCTAATAAGATACAATGACTACCGGAAGTCTTCCAATTTCATCGCTTTGTGAACTAACCTGCCTGGCCGCCAACAGATACTTGAAGCCCAGCAGCGCGCCGTGCCGCGCCTCCCACTGCGGGTGTGTGGACAGCGTCGCCAGCAGCTCGGCCACGCGGCGCACTCGAGCGGCCCCCAGCTGCGCCAGCGCAACGCCCAGGGTTTGTGAACTAACCTGCCTGGCCGCCAACAGATACTTGAAGCCCAGCAGCGCGCCGTGCCGCGCCTCCCACTGCGGGTGTGTGGACAGCGTCGCCAGCAGCTCGGCCACGCGGCGCACTCGAGCGGCCCCCAGCTGCGCCAGCGCAACGCCCAGGGTTTGTGAACTAACCTGCCTGGCCGCCAACAGATACTTGAAGCCCAGCAGCGCGCCGTGCCGCGCCTCCCACTGCGGGTGTGTGGACAGCGTCGCCAGCAGCTCGGCCACGCGGCGCACTCGAGCGGCCCCCAGCTGCGCCAGCGCAACGCCCAGGGTTTGTGAACTAACCTGCCTGGCCGCCAACAGATACTTGAAGCCCAGCAGCGCGCCGTGCCGCGCCTCCCACTGCGGGTGTGTGGACAGCGTCGCCAGCAGCTCGGCCACGCGGCGCACTCGAGCGGCCCCCAGCTGCGCCAGCGCAACGCCCAGGGTTTGTGAACTAACCTGCCTGGCCGCCAACAGATACTTGAAGCCCAGCAGCGCGCCGTGCCGCGCCTCCCACTGCGGGTGTGTGGACAGCGTCGCCAGCAGCTCGGCCACGCGGCGCACTCGAGCGGCCCCCAGCTGCGCCAGCGCAACGCCCAGGGTTTGTGAACTAACCTGCCTGGCCGCCAACAGATACTTGAAGCCCAGCAGCGCGCCGTGCCGCGCCTCCCACTGCGGGTGTGTGGACAACGTCGCCAGCAGCTCGGCCACGCGGCGCACTCGAGCGGCCCCCAGCTGCGCCAGCGCAACGCCCAGGGTTTGTGAACTAACCTGCCTGGCCGCCAACAGATACTTGAAGCCCAGCAGCGCGCCGTGCCGCGCCTCCCACTGCGGGTGTGTGGACAACGTCGCCAGCAGCTCGGCCACGCGGCGCACTCGAGCGGCCCCCAGCTGCGCCAGCGCAACGCCCAGGGTTTGTGAACTAACCTGCCTGGCCGCCAACAGATACTTGAAGCCCAGCAGCGCGCCGTGCCGCGCCTCCCACTGCGGGTGTGTGGACAGCGTCGCCAGCAGCTCGGCCACGCGGCGCACTCGAGCGGCCCCCAGCTGCGCCAGCGCAACGCCCAGGGTTTGTGAACTAACCTGCCTGGCCGCCAACAGATACTTGAAGCCCAGCAGCGCGCCGTGCCGCGCCTCCCACTGCGGGTGTGTGGACAACGTCGCCAGCAGCTCGGCCACGCGGCGCACTCGAGCGGCCCCCAGCTGCGCCAGCGCAACGCCCAGGGTTTGTGAACTAACCTGCCTGGCCGCCAACAGATACTTGAAGCCCAGCAGCGCGCCGTGCCGCGCCTCCCACTGCGGGTGTGTGGACAACGTCGCCAGCAGCTCGGCCACGCGGCGCACTCGAGCGGCCCCCAGCTGCGCCAGCGCAACGCCCAGGGTTTGTGAACTAACCTGCCTGGCCGCCAACAGATACTTGAAGCCCAGCAGCGCGCCGTGCCGCGCCTCCCACTGCGGGTGTGTGGACAGCGTCGCCAGCAGCTCGGCCACGCGGCGCACTCGAGCGGCCCCCAGCTGCGCCAGCGCAACGCCCAGGGTTTGTGAACTAACCTGCCTGGCCGCCAACAGATACTTGAAGCCCAGCAGCGCGCCGTGCCGCGCCTCCCACTGCGGGTGTGTGGACAACGTCGCCAGCAGCTCGGCCACGCGGCGCACTCGAGCGGCCCCCAGCTGCGCCAGCGCAACGCCCAGGGTTTGTGAACTAACCTGCCTGGCCGCCAACAGATACTTGAAGCCCAGCAGCGCGCCGTGCCGCGCCTCCCACTGCGGGTGTGTGGACAACGTCGCCAGCAGCTCGGCCACGCGGCGCACTCGAGCGGCCCCCAGCTGCGCCAGCGCAACGCCCAGGGTTTGTGAACTAACCTGCCTGGCCGCCAACAGATACTTGAAGCCCAGCAGCGCGCCGTGCCGCGCCTCCCACTGCGGGTGTGTGGACAGCGTCGCCAGCAGCTCGGCCACGCGGCGCACTCGAGCGGCCCCCAGCTGCGCCAGCGCAACGCCCAGGGTTTGTGAACTAACCTGCCTGGCCGCCAACAGATACTTGAAGCCCAGCAGCGCGCCGTGCCGCGCCTCCCACTGCGGGTGTGTGGACAGCGTCGCCAGCAGCTCGGCCACGCGGCGCACTCGAGCGGCCCCCAGCTGCGCCAGCGCAACGCCCAAGGTTTGTGCGCAGGTCTCACGGACTGGCGCTACTACCTACAAAAGAAGAAAACTCAACTTTGAGTTAAGCTCGCCTTTCTACAGTAAAATATGTAATAATTTTGTACTATGACGTGTTTGTGTACAAAGAATTATAAAAACTTAGAAAAGTGAGAATCTGTGAAAAAAATACTAACTCAGAAATTGTCTCGTCAAAGAAATAGTCCAAGAATGTTTACCTGATCAGAAACAAAGTCTCCAAATCGGTCTAGCGCGAGAACACATAACAATCTCAGTGCCATGTCTTCTAACCATTCTTGATGTGCTTGCTCCATCTATCAATAGAAAAAGAATATGAATAAGTTATTCTACTAGACTTTTAAGAAGAAGAAAATAACAACAAACATGAATGCATTCGCATACGATCTAACTTGTGTATAAAGGCTGTGATGAACAATATGTTTTCTCGCAGCTTGTTCACCAACAATTTACCACCTTACAACCAAAGGATTATCGGCCACTTTACAGATGAACTTAACATACATAGTACATAATCAGCGGTAAGAGCCCGTTTTAAGTTTATAGGGAAAAACTCTCACATCAAAATGAAATTTGAATCAAACACGCGACCACAAACAAAAAAACTAATAAAATTCATGTAAGTCACTTTTCAAGCAGTCTGATATGATCTGAGTATTAATTTTATTTAGTTCAATCAAAGATGTGTGTCTTCTTCTGGGCCAGTCGGGTTAAAAGGTCAACACTCACCTCTTGACTAGTCATATTGGCATCATGTCCCGCAGAACTAACAATCCTTGCCCGTAGCAGTTCTCTCAGCGCGCTGGCGGCTCCATGCCTCGCCTCCCATGCTGCGCTGAACAGCTGTGCCTGTAGCGCACCCGCCCAGGCCTCCAGCGGCCATCGCGTGCATTCCACCCACGAACCGGAGCAATCAGGCACTGGGGCTGTGCTTTCAACTGGGGATGGAGAAATAAGATAAAGTAAGTAAGCTTTTCATAGCAGCTAAAGAGTGAAATTCCCAGCCGGAGATTGTTTTGCTGATAACTGCAACCTAGGAGCCTTCTAGCCAAGAGTGAATAGGTTACTTCTAGGCAAGCGTGCTCCATGGAAGATAACATCATCAGGTGAAACTGTGGTCAAACGCGAGCCTATTTAATAAAATAAAAAAGGAGATATTCGCAGGAAGTAGGATACGACGTGTACTGACAAGAAAATATTGGAAGGAGGAAGTGTATGCCTACCAATGGGATGCCAAGGGTGATGATGAAATGTTTGATGCTCAAATCAACCCGTCGATCAAATAGGTCGCTGCCGAAAGTCTTTCGAAGAAAGACCCTCTCTCCTTACATGGTGGAACTATCATTTATCCAGTGTTATTTTAGTAGAGCAATGGTGCCTGCTTAAATGGCACCCTTTCTGCGTTATCACTTATCATTTAGAGGTCAGCATTAAACATTAAAAACCGCAATGGCATTAAAATCGTGGTTCGCTTATCTCTCACTAAATTGCATTTGATTAATATATCGTGCTCGTTACATAAAACACTGACGTCAGAACTGCATAAGTACACGTAATATGGTGATGCAAAAATTACAATCATCAAACATTAGGCTAAGTCTCCACCGTAGGAAAGTTGGCAAAGTTTGCGACTTTTGTGTTGTCAACACGTGTTGATGATGTAGAGAAGTTTCTGTAATTTCCTAAAGTTGTCAACAAATCAAACTCAAAGTTGGTAATCATGTAACCGTTTTAGGCGGTAAACAATCCGTGTTCGGTGTTGCAGATTATATTCTCATCTCAGTTGAAATAATTGTTGGTGCAAAAAGCAACTGAAATGTAGATAAAATTGTTGACGCCTTCAGTTGATGGTGTAGACCAGTTATGCCACAAGTGGTCTACCCGGATCTCCAATTCTCCACAGAATTGCAAGGTGTCTTTGACAGAATAAATAAAATTAAAGGCACTTTAGAGGTATCATAACTAAAAGCTGTCATCAGTTCATCACAAAACATAACTGTAGGCAAATCAGAAACAAAAGTTGACTTGCCTACCTAGTTTCTGGTCATTCCTTTTTTTTTCTTTTGTTACCTGTCAAATGTTTCTTGAAATTTGGCTTTACTAACATTATTTAATTACTAATAATACTATCGTTAAGGAATTTTAGTTTAAGTTATAACTTGTATGCATGTAACAATAAACAACTTGCAAACGTTTGCAGTGTACTTTTATGTATACTTACGCGCCTTTACAACGCGCACGATTGTAGTCGCAGTTAACAGTTAATAGGTCCTAATGCTCCTAATGAAGTGAGTAGGCGTAACTGATGTAAACTAGGCCGCGAGCCGCGACTCAGCGAGATCACGCGAGCAATTTAGCGCACAACCAGACTTCAGAACTTATCGCTCGCGTGATTAGTACTAATCAAGTAATCAGAAATAGAGGGGACAGTTCTGAATGTATCGGAATAAGTTGTTATTGATGTGAAATGCGTTCCTATTAAGGCCGCGTTCCCACTGTGTCGCGACGACAGATTATCGTGTCGTTTAAAGCGTCGTGGCTTGTGTATTTAAATGGAGGTGTTCATATAGGACGACACGATTAACCGTCGGCCGACTTTTTACATACAAAATGTATGGCAGTCGTCCAAAATGAAAAAATCGTCGCGACATAGTGGGAACACGCCCTAATCGGTTTAAAACCTACGCTTTAAATAGGAAAATACGTTCTCGGTTTTTTTTCCCAATTTAACCAGTTTGATTAAGTTATATGATTACCTACGCTATTTTAACTAGAAACGGTTTTATACGGTCTTATTATTTTAGGTGTTTATTTTCAATGGAAACAAATAATGTTCGACTGAAGGTCAATTTGTGGCGGAAGTCGATACATGAAAGGTTTATATTGACTGTATCAAGGTAACTTTAATCATCAAGTTGATCTAGATAGTAAACAATTAACCTTGCAACTTGTCAAAAATAATAACTTTCGAAATACTGTAGAAACCTTCGGCTTTGGCCAAAACTTCATAGCCGAAGGTGGTTTTGTGGCCGAAGTTTCGATCGGACACTAGAAATCATCATTTGCCTAGCCTGTTCCCAACTATATTGGGGTCGGCTTCCAGTCAAACCGGATTCAGCTGAATACCAGTATTTTAAGTGGAGCGGCTGCCTACCAGACCTCCACAACCCATTAACTCGGTAACACGGTACTTCTTGGCAAGACTGGAGTCAGATTTATTGGCTTCTGACAATCCGTAACGACTGCCAAAGATCTACAAATGACAGCCGGGGCTTAAAGTGTTTTTGAGGCACGGAGGAAACTCGGTATGTTAAGATGGTCACCCATCCACAGAACAACCTTGGCAAGCGTTGCTTAACCTTGATCGACCCGTGCGGCTGTTATTCTTTAGCCACGAGCTCTCGGACACTAGAAATAAATGATAATAATGCCATGATTGTTTCTAATACATGTAACAGATGCTAGATGAGTCTCCCAATCTATCGGTTATCATGTGTATGAATCACGTCAATCATTTCAATTTGCCTAGTGTTTTTCCCAACTTTAATTTAGACTTGACTTATTGAGATTCCAGTCTCATCGGATGCCGCTGAATACCAAGTAAATAATTTACGCACTGTTGTATCTCACCTTCAAAACCCAGTAATTGGTCAACACGTTACCCCTTGGCAAGAATGGTGTCTGATTTTCTGACTTAGAATAAGAATAAAGTTTATTCGTTCATTGTTACATAATTAGCTTACAACTATTACATAATTATAAATCTGTAACTATTTAATTACAGTATTTTGTGGACGGTGGGTAACTTCAACCAAGTATTTGCAGAATAATATATTTTTACAATCATACTAATCCTGATGAATGACCTAGGGGGCTTGTTCCTCTAATTAACCATTAAAACACCATGTCCATTACTAAATGAACTACTTGTTTACGAGTACATTATTGAGTAAGTTGACTATAGTCAGGTGATAGACACGCCCGTCTAGACGCCACTCCTCTGTGTCGTTTCGAAAGTGAGGCACGGCCCTATAAACAATTTGGTAAGAGGTTTACAAACAATGTTGTTTGTACTGAGAAGTGTTTGTCTTTGGTAACCTCGCCGAGGAGGTGGACTAAATGCCTAGCAACTGAGCAACTAGATCAACCTTAGGAAATACAAGCTATACAAGCATTTTATTATTTCATAGTACACTGTTGCCAGGGTTGGGCAGTATTTGAATTACTTGTAATTAAAATACAAATACGTATTTGGTATTTGTATTTCAATTACTTCTTAAAAATGTATTTTGTAGTTAGTATTTCAAACACTTATGACTTCAAAATACATTTGAACATAAATACATTTAGCAATCTTATTAAAGGGTGCGTTCTTCAGAAAACACCGCTCGATAGCTTTCGTAAGCAAAAAAGCTAGCCTAACCTAACACCTGACAGTATTTTGTAATTAGTATTTTGCAATTTAAATAAAAATACTGTATTTTGTATTTTTAATACACGACTTACTATTTCGTATTTTAAATATATGCGAAATAGTATTTTGTATTTTAATTAAAGCAAAGCTTGTATTTTGTTCAGTTCTGACTGTTACTGGGTTGTGTTTTATTTTAATTTAATTTATTTTATTTATATGGCTCACCAACAATTGAGTACACTCATACAATTATGGGTTACATACAATCAAATTCGGGTCTAGTGTATCAATCCCTTACAGGTAAGCACATTTTTTAAGCGTTTTTGGGGTCAGACAGGCACTCGCTCCATGTAAAATACTGGTATTCAGCTGCAACCGGAAGCCGACCCCGAAACAGATGGCAAAAGGCTCCTTATCCCATGTTCTTGAAGTCGGAGCAACTCGGTGAAAATGTGTTGCGCCGACTTGTCGTCGTCTGTCAAAGCGTCACGTCACCACTGACTCCAAACTCAAAGCATTTATTTAAATTAAACCATTACAGGCACTTTTGAATAGTCAAGGTCGGTCTGTTCAAAGAGATGAAGCTATTTGCATGTTCCAAAGCGTAGATCTATATGGAGAAGAATGTGAAAGAAACTCCATGGACACTCTTTTAAATCAATGTATTTTTACAATGATATGGTTACATAATTCGTGGTAAAATTATACAAACATACATACATATATGTGAGAGCGATGTAGAAAGACTAGCACGATCAAGTAAAAAAGAAAAGCAACAATTCAAAGAACAATAGCCCTACTATGACGTGCTAACGCCATCCAATTCTGATGATGTAAAAGGGATAGTGTTATTCGCTATGTATAGCTCCGTCTCTCTCTTAGAGCGGAATCATGATCGTTTTAAGACTTCATAGTAGGGCCCCAAATAATTAAAATACACCGTGGCAGCTGAGAGATGACCAGTCCTAGCTGAAGGCACTCGCTCAGTAATATCGAAACAAATTCCAACATTTTGCATTTCCACAGAACATGTCTCAAATGTTTACTAACAACACTTCGAACAATGTCATTCAAAGTCAGAAGATCCTTGTACCAATGTATCTATGAGTCGAATCAGTTCAAATTGCTCTGGCGAGGTCGGGGCAGACAGGAGTCTAAAATACTAAATGACTATATTCAGCTGCATTAAGACTGACAGGCGACCTCAAGTTTGTTAGCAAACGGTTAGGGTAGTTTATTTATAGTTTCACTCTAGTTTTGTAGTGCATAGGAGGTCTTTGTTACAATTGGCTTCATGATAAAGGCATATTTGGCGAAGTACCGAATCGTGGCATCGCTAAATACGGATTAAAACAATAGAAAGTGTGGAACTCGCTGCCAGTCTGTGTTCCCAAGCAAAGCACTCATGACAAAGCATGAGTGTATATGAGTGAGGCGTTAAGAACGCTCATTCTATCGATAACATGATCCATCGATCATTTCCATCTGGTAATATCGTGGTATCCCATCCCGAAAAAACCAGCCAAGTGCAAGTCGGACTCGCGCACAAAGGGTTCCGTACCATTATCTATAAAAACGGCAAAAAAATCACGTTTGTTGCATGGGAGCCCCCTCGAATATTTATTTTATTCTGTTGTGCGGCAACAGAAATACATCATCTGTCTAACTATCACGGTTCATGAAATACAGCGTGGTGACAGACGGACAGCGAAGTCTTAGTAATAGGGTCCTGTTTTACCCTTTGGGTACGGAACCCTAACAATAAAATGTCTGACTAGGAACTATGTAATTTCATTGGGAACTGAAACTGAGATAATGCATCTGTGTTTGCGCACGCAGTTGTGCACTTTAATATGTCCCGCGCCGATGGCTAGTCTCCGTTGAGATTGGCCGCCATGCCCGAAATCGGACTATTAATTTCATTGGAGCAACAAATTGACACTTAGATCACAAGATTGTATCATAAAAGTATTTCAATATGTTATCTTTTTATCTCAAAGTCATAACTAACAGATGATAGTGATCACTCAATTTCATGAGAAACATAATCGCCAATATAATTTACAATACAACGATAAGTGGCAACAGATAAAAGGAGATTAATTATACAGTTATCACCTTTACATTCTACATAATAGAGTATTCTACTGGGTAGAAAAAATATAATTTTATTTAGTCCGTCCGTTAGATTTTCAAATAATATTGGACACGTATTTTTTTCCATTACAAATCGCTAAAAATAATTAAGTGCATCAAAGTTCAAGAGGGTGCTGGTGACGTCACATCGCTTGTAAAATTATACTATCGTAGTGACGCCACGAGGTACGAGAGTTTTCAACGCACTGTATCTTCGTCATTTTATTTTTACGTGAAAAAAGTAAAAATACGTGTCCAATATTTTTTGGAAATCTATCTGACGGTATTATAAAACCCAACGTATTTCTGGCCGTTTGCGAGATTATAATTATTCGAGTACCTACTACAAAATGCCTTTGGGTGTTTCTCCTGGCCTGCTCAGACCCGTGTTATTGTCTGTTCTGTTACTATGGACAGAACACTGAAATAAACGTAAATTTATTTATATACTACAATACCAGGGGCCGTTGACTTGTTCATTCCATCGTAATCAACTGTAGTTACTTCAAATGAAACGTTTAGATTTTACTAATTTTATCATTGTTTTAGATATCGATACTGAAGTACGACCACGGAGTCTCTCAATCGCGCATCTTCCTCGCACTTTGCGGATATTCATTGCACATCTTACTCGCTCCACTACATAGCTAAGCATTAGTGGAAATGGTGACATAGTTTCGTAGCTTAGTTTTTACATTCTTGCAGCATAGCTGCATAGCACATCTCTGGTTGGAAGGCACCCTAAATACGTTCTCTGTAGCTATGTTTCCGGACTTATCTATTTTGTCAACTTAGGTCATATAAAGTACCTACGTATAAGCAGCAGTGACAAAAATCCGCGTGTACAGTTCTCTTATCATTCGGTCTAAATAAAATACAGTAATTCGCATGTTTCAAACAAATGGCATTGAGTTTTACAATGTAATGAATACAATAGTTACGTTATTATGCAATGTACGTAACATTATTACAATTAGCATATTTTTAAATCACGGCAATGACGTGTTTGTTGTGATTACAGTAAATTGTCCAATTATGTTTGTATAAAACCCATTGTAATTTGTAAGAAGTCTTATTAGTTTATTACGGCAGTAAATGAATTAGATTTCCATCTTTTGATTCCATGTTTTTAATTAATATTTATGTGCTTTCACCAGTAAAGTTTAAGTAGTGTAAGTATTTCAGTTATTACTGTCATACGCGAATAACGCATATTCTACATTTGAATATGGAAAACAATAAAATAATGGCACTAAGAAATCTTGGTTATAAATAAATCCTGGGTCTAAGGGACTTGATAGACAACGCGTTCCGTGCGCGCGGCGGGCACGCGGCCAGGGCGCTGTGACGAAAATGTATGACGTCTGTCGACGCTAAGTTTTCTTTCGTTTGACGCCATACATTTTATCTCTCTATCAAGTCCCAAAGCATCTCTTAAACTTCAATAATATCAGCCTGTTTTTCCGATTCTAGGGCAAAGGAAAATTCTCGTTCGATGTTTGATTGCCGTCCCATTGGACATCACTCGTAGTGATGGAAGAGGGAGTGCATCTATGTTTGCGCAACACACTTGTGCACTATAATATTTTCCCATGCCGCCATGGCCGAAATATGTAGGTCAGGAGGACTAGAGAATATGCCTTATAATAACTAACCACCAATCCTTGTCAAAGTGGTCCATTATCTCTCCCAATACTCACATACAAATTCATCCGGCTGTTCCAACTTGATTTTCTTCCGGTCGGGCTCGACAGGTGGCGTTGGCGGCGCCGACGGGCCCTCCTCGCTGCAGTCCCGCGACTTCTGCTTACTGAACGCGAGGCGTGCTTTGCGCTTGGCTAGGTTCATCTCCCGAGAGCTCAGGTTCTTTGAAGGTATTACTATTTCTTGTACTGGTCTCTGTGGAGAGAAATGGCTGATTAGGAACTTGATTAGCAACACGGGTGGAGCCGCAGGCTTAAGCTAAGCCCGCGGCTTCACCCGCGTTAAGGTATAATAATCATCCCAAAGGAACATACTCCCGGGATAAAAGTTGTTAGGTATCTATGTGTGCCAAATTTCATGCAAATCCAATTAGTATTTGCGTGAAAGAGTAATCCGTTCATCCATGATCGCTGTGATTAGTGATGCAGATACATAAGTGTTTGTCGTGCCACTTCGTCCCAGTTTAACCTTTTGAACACCAGAGCGCACGCATTGGCCAAGCTACAAATTCGCCGTATTTTTTGTCACATATTTTTGACGTTTGGCGTACAGGGCACGGAGCTTGCTTGTCACGTATATGTAACTATGGTGTTCAAAAGGTCAAACACTAGGATGTGGTGACGGGCTATCGTACGAGCTATCTTAAACGATAGTAGCCCAAAACGCCCGTTCATAACCACTTCCATGTTGCTGAGCTGATTCTCAGCCTAATTTGGACAAATGACTTTTGATTTAGTGTGATTTGTAATAAAGTAGAATTTTAAATAAAACCTCTAATGAATGGCTGTTAGTAGGTTAAAGAACAGTTATCAACGTTGTAGTCAAAGAATTACAGGAAACATGCTTGCATGTCTAAGGCATAACTCCGCCATTGTACAGTTATTTTTACTTGTCATTTAGTTGTAGGTAATAAATATTTAAATGTAGTTAGTGACCAAGGATCGAAACGTGTTACTCTAAGTAACATTTAAGTATTTTTTTGCATTTTGATTTTGTTGAATGTAGTAGAAATACTCTTTATTGTGTACCATAAAAAAAATATATTAGGGGCTCAAAAAATAAGGGTGAAAATATGAGCGGTCTATTAATAACTTACCCGGACCACATCAGTCTTATTTAACACAGGCTTGACAGGACACAGGTCCTCATTAGTGTACATGGAGGTGAGATCCACACCGAGGTTGGCGGCCACATCCAGACCCAGCCGGGAATTCAACTGTTGTCGCTGTTTCGCCAGGCGCTCCTTTGAATCTAAACAAACAAAGGTAATGAGCGCAAGAAATTAACTGAACAAATGTTGGGTGGTATAAATAATATCATATTGTAAACCATGTTAAAGGCATGGAGGGGGGAAGAAATAGAGCGCTAATATAGTGTAGACGTGATACTTTCGGCTAAGTTCGGCACACTCGGGTAGTACCCCTCTCAGTCCCTGGAGAGCTACTCTCTAAGCCCGAAGTCCGTAGTTTCGGGCTTAGTTGCGGGCGTATTCTAGTCCATATCACCTAACCACTAAGAATTAATGACAACACGATTTGATAGTTACTGTCAAATCATTTTGTCATTCATTCTTAGTTCGGGTTCGGAACTAATCGTAATTCCGTAGGCGATACAGAGTAGAATACGCCCGAAACCAAAACCGAAACTACGGACTTCGGGTTTATAGCGTAGCGCCCCTGTTATGGCTTTAGTTCCCTTTGATCAAATATACTTCATCAGAAGACTTAACTTATCTTTCGATCAATGGAATTTTGCTCTACGGTTTAACCATCACGTAGGCTTTTAACAGATTCAAGAATGATACAGTTGAATACGCTTAATCCCTATGACTAATTTTTAACCATCTTTATAAAAATTCCATTGCTTGCTCTTTTAAAGTAAATGGGTCATAAACTCATTATATTATAATTCGATATTATTGAACAATAGGTAGGTACCAATTACCCAATAATATTTTATTAATTTGTTATTGTAGGAATAACAAAGTTCATTACATACTAGCTACTTGCCCCGGCTTCGCACGGGCGCAAAATTATAATCTTATACCTTCTTCGCTTATATTAGTGAAAACCGTACAAAAATTAGCTGCTTGGCTTAGAAGAGTTAGTGGATAAACCCATAGATTTTGTTTTTTGGACGTTGGCCACTCGCTGTTTAGCACACTGAGGCTGGTTACTTCTTAACATCCTATGGTGGCTTCAAATGAATTTAAGGCCCTCAGCCAGGGCTTACAAACTAAACCCATACAGGCAGACAGTGACTTTGTTTTATACTATTTTTAGATTAGAGATAAGTTGTTCTACAAGAAGTTTAATTATTAATAACCTACACTGCTTAGGCTTGTTTCACACGTACCACAACCACACCACACCGTCGCGACAAAAGGTGGTAAAGCTGTGGTTACGTGTGAATAGTGTCGCTATGGCTTCTTGCGGTTGAGTTGTGGTACCTACAAAATGTGGGTGTGTTTGCGATGTGTCCGGCCGCTAGTTGGCGGTGTCGATGGTGGTTGTGTTGTAGTTGCGATTAGGCTGCGATGTGATCGGTATCACACACGCGGTCGATAATAACGGCAAAATCCGTGTGAATTTTACTATTAATTTTCATACAAATTAGCGCCCGGCCACGTTGTGGTTGTGGTACGTGTGAAGCAAGCCTTATTCTGAGTAGGTATCTAGACTGGGAGCTGACTGACGTCAAAAGCTGACGCTTCAAGTAACATTATCCGACAACGTATTAAATTGATAGCGATGTTTTCAATCGAGCATGCAGCTTATACCAAATCGGTTCATCAATGATTTGTTGAGCTTCAGATAACGATCGTCCTTGTGACGTACATTAGATTATATTCAAATAAGAGTCGCTCATTTCACTTCTAGCGCCTTTGCTTTTTAGACTCGGGTCTTACAGGAAACATACTTAATAAGCTAGCTAGTGTTTGCATGTTTCATTCTCCTGCTGAAATCATTTTTTGAAGTGAAAACTTCTTTAAGCGCGTTGATTACTTTTGGGTGAACAAAAATCATGGAACTCGCGTCATCGTCACCGAACGCTTTCCATAAGCTATATGTATACTGTGTAACGCTTTGGATGAACAAAAATCATGGAACTCGCGTCATCGTCACCGAACGCTTTGGATGAACAATAATCAATAATCATGGAACTCGCGTCATCGTCACCGAACGCTTTAGCTTTCGCTTAGTTTTCACTTCTATCGGTAGTCGCCAAAGACTGCCCCGCATGTTTTTTTTAGACACACTGGGGTCTTGAGTTATCCAGTAACTGGGCAGTGGAGATCAGACAGGCCGTCGCGAGATTTAAAATGCATAGACATAAGAAGTGGACTGAGCAATACCCACTGTGAGAGCTGACCTCTTTAGTTGGATCTCTTTCGAAGGTTAAATAGTTAATGGCACATTATGAATAAAAATATAAACAGGGATTCGAATATTAAGACATTTAGATGATATGTGCAGCGTTGATGGGCTCATCGTCCAGATTGTACTCGTTGCCCTCGGAGCCCATGAGGTGTGCGCCATGCTGCAGCACTCGCTGGATGCCTACATCTCAGCTCATCATCAAGCTTACCTGCAGCGTTGATGGGCTCCTCGTCCAAGTCGTACTCTTTGCCCTCGGAGCCCATGAGGTGTGCGCCATGCTGCAGCACTCGCTGGATGTCGAATGTCTCGCAGCGGAGGCGACCGCTGTCTTCTGGTTCCGTTTTCTCTTCTGTACGAAATAAAACAATCATAAGCAATGTTGCCTACAGTTTTTGAAAGACTGCCAGCCAGATGTCAGGTAAGAGGTTACTTGATTTACATGTCACTGGAAAATAGCAGACTCCGTAAGATTGTAATAAATCTTGATTAGATTACTATTTCTCGATATATTGTGAATAAAACGTTTTGTTTACAATAATTCCCATTCAAATTCAATAGTTTCCAATATATCGGTGTCTTATTTAGAAAAAATAATTTACAATTTAACGCGACATTTTACAATCTTACGGCGTTTGCCATTTTTCGGTGACATACATATGTAGGTATGTAGAAGGTGGAGATCCGGTTTAGTATTGTAGCACAGTTTGGGAAAGACCTAGGTATGCCTAGTAACGGGTCTGCGATAATCCAACTTCTTCTTAGCGTATCGATGACAAATAAGACTCATCCCCGTAGTTAGTTTGTTTGGTCAAATATTCAACTACGGTAACACTGGTTGCTGATGAAATCGATTGTGTCCTCATGTATGCAGGTGCTAGGTAAATAAGCCATAGTATGTGGAAAGACGCCACATGAACACTGTAGATCATTACCACCTGTGGAGATTTTCTTTGCTACGGCCGACTTGAGTGCAGTTGAGATCAACTATTGCTTGTTAATTGAAAATTAGAAGCTCACGACACTTTCGACTCCAACGATAATTTCAAAAGACTTGCAGGTCATCATTCATCACCCTACAGAAGGCTGGACATAGGTCTCTCCAATCACACGCCATTCATCGCGATTAACTCTCATCCAGCTGCATTCGCACTTCAACTCTGCCCTAACAGGCTCACGTATTTTAATTAACAAGATATCGTAAATATAATAAGAAAATCTATAATAAACTATCGGTCCCGACAGACGATGTCCTGTCCGAACGTTT
The DNA here is from genome assembly GCA_905163435.1 of Mamestra brassicae. Taxonomy (NCBI): domain Eukaryota; kingdom Metazoa; phylum Arthropoda; class Insecta; order Lepidoptera; family Noctuidae; genus Mamestra; species Mamestra brassicae. Next base: position 16,209,160 of record LR990997.1, on the reverse strand, counting down.
GCTTTGTGTATGACGAAAAATTATAGAAATCGATTGCCGCGCCACCTACCGGATCCAATTGTGAATCTAAACCATTCTCGAATCCCCCTGAACACACAAAAAAATTCATCAACATCGGTCCAGCCGTTTAGGAGGAGTTCAGTGACATACACACGTACATCATCATCTTCCTGCCCTTATCCCATGTTACTTGGGGTCGGCGCAACACGTTTTTTTCTTCCATTCTGTCCTGTCAACCGTCACGCTATCACTAACTCCCTTTTATATGAAAGAAAAGGGAGTTAGTGATAGCGTGACGGTGATGACTCCTAACACAATCCATCCATCTTTTCTTTGGCCTCCCTCTCCCTGTCCATCCATACACATTTATATTCATAACTCTTTTAGTTACGTGCATTTCATCCCTCCTCTTCACATGACCATACCAAGATAAGCGGTTCCCTTTTATCTTTTCCGTTCGTACACAAGAAATATATATATTAAGAAGATATGTAAGGAGAAAATCAGTAGTAACGATGCAATCTAGAGACCACTTTCAGTTCGATGAGCTACACAAATAAAACTCGCTTGTGGCATTACTTTCCCTACAGGCAGTTGCCACGCAGAATACTGCGTTTGACTTGAAGACTTTCAATGTAATTAATGTTTTATTTATTTAACACTATTGATTAACAGAACGGATTCAATTTGGCACAGTCATGCTTCAAAAAGGCTAAGATTTATTATATCGATTCACATCATCATTGGATATTGTACTTTTACTGGCTGTTTCTAATGGCATTATCGATACGAAAGTAGTACTACGGTACTGCCAGGATAATAAAAAGTTCTCTAAGCCCTATGTCCGTAGTTTCGGGCTTACTTTCGGGCGTATTCAAGTCCGTATCACCTAACCACTAAGAATTAATAACAACACGATTTGACATTTACTATCATATCGTGTTTTCATTAATTCTTAGTTAGGGTTCGGAACTAATCGTAAGTCCGTAGGTGATATACTAGTAGAATACGCCTGCAACTAAGCCCGAAACTACGGACTTCGGGTAGTAGAGAGTAGCCCCCCAGAGCTCAAACCAAACTTTCCTATTAATATTTATTACTTACCTACTAGCGGACGACACGCGGTTTCACCCGCGTAATTCCCGTTCCAGTGGGAATACGGGGCTAAAATATATGCCTATGTTATTCGCTGATGATGTAGCTATCCAATGGTGAAAGATTTTTTGAAATCGGCACAGTAGTTTTTGAGTTTATTCATTACAAACATACACAAATACAAAAATACAATTTTTCTTCTCTATAATATTAGTGTAGAAGTGTAGATAGGGTAGGACTTTTCGCACGTCATCCTTATAATTCCGTCTTTATTCCCGGATCTATATTAGAGTTTCCTTCAGCAACAATAACACAGATAACTCTAGTATCGGCACGTAGCATGTGTTGTTATAATTACCTATTTAATAACAACTCCACAATATCGAGATTACTAATCCTCACTCATATTACCGACAAAACAACGCTTTGTTTTGACGCAACTCCTTATAAACATAATACATCCATAAACAATATGTCATCACGCCTGCTTTCTGCGGTGGTTTAGGCAGAGGTGTTTTGAAAATCCACATTTCGCCAGTCATGTATAAAAGTCCCTAAGCGGCGAGTCTATTGCCCTCAAAAGGCTACAAATTCAGATTTAGGGTTTTTTTATGGATGGGAAATCGTCAAACGTCTCCTGCTCTGGGCGGAGAGATTTAGGGCTGCGACTGAGATGTTCTTGATAAAATAACCCAATAAGACTTCCCGACCTTGAGATCTACTCCGCACCACATGCTCAGTAGTAGCGCTTACAATATTGCGAATTAGCGACCACGGACCAACGAGGCAGTCGATTAATAACTGATATACATCTTACTAATATTATATGATGGATGGATGTTTGTGATGATGCGTGATGGATGATATTTGGCACAGAGGTAGATTATAGTCTGGAATAACACATATGATACTTTTTATCCCGTAAATATGTTCCCTTGGGATAATTTTCGACAATCAAGCGGGCGGAGCCGCGGGCGGTAACTAGTTGTTAATATAATTAGAAACATTGCCAGTCTTTTCCGGAATGAACGTGTAACGGTAAAATATTATGAAAACACCGATTACTAGGTCAAACAATGAATGTAATTAACTATTTCGTTCAGTTTTAATTATTTTTGCCTTATGATGACGCCATTTTACCTTATTTAGGGCTTATTAATAAGTAATACACAGGTTTAAATTCTGCCTAACAAGAAATGAGGTGTGTTATTGTGTTGGCCAAATGTTGGGAAACATTACAAATATAGTAGATGAGAATTATAAAATATACTATTAATATGTTTATTTATTCAAAACAATACCTCAGACATAGGAAGACGTGTTTGACTTCACATAAAACTAATTCCGTAATACTGTTATTGTTAGTACAGTGAAGTTATATAGGTCACCGGAAAAATGCAAACGCCGTAAGATTGTAAAATATCGCGTGAAATTGTAAACTATTTTTTCTTACTAAAGACACGGACATATTGGAAACTATTGAATTTGGGTAGGATTTATTGTATTAAAAAAGGATTTTTTTCATAATAATCGAGAAATTATAATCTTATAAAGATTTATTACAATCTTACGGAGTCTGCAATTTTCCGGTGGCATATATATTGTTTTAAACACCGTGCTAACGCAATCTTCTGGCTATTCACGAATGCCTTCATAATTTTTGGCAAGTATCTATTGCTAACAAACCCTTTAAAAAAAGCATAATCAGAAAGATCATGCATTCTGCCATTTGTTCTTTCCATTGGATACGTTTTCGTTTATGAGTTTGAGACCAGAGAATGGGCAGCAGCATTCTCTGCGCTTCTGTGCATTGCAACAGCTACACTGCGATCACCAACCCGCCTGCCAAGCGTGGTGATTATGGCAAACCCCCCTCCCCCTTGAGGAAGGCCTATGTCCAATAGTGGACGTCTTTGGGCTGGTATGATGATGATGATGATAGGTTTTTATTTCCAGTATCCAAACTTTCCTCAGAATTACTTTGGAATGTATAACGCAACTCTACAAAGCCCGGTAAATAAAAACAGCTAGTCAGATACCACGCCTATAAGGTTGACTAAGGGAAAGGCTGTTTACTCGTAACCGGAATCGCGTATCTAGTCCCCCCCCCCTTCCCCTCTACAGTATCATAGTATGCAGCGATAATAGACAGTTTAGCGACAGCTTGTCAATCCGTTTCAATAAATTGCAGTTGACAAGATGACATGGCGACTTCAATGAAATTACAGCGCTCCTCATCAATTAAATGGTAGCTATTACAGCCTGGCATTGTGTGCTAGTATACAGTAAGTAAGTTATAGCCCCAGGGTTGCGGAATTTGTTCGAAAGTCACCGCGGCCCTGGAACGCAAAGGGCTTTAGAAGGAACACGGATGGGTTTTAGTCAGTAAGAGTCTGACACGCCCTTCTGCTCCACCCAGAGCGGAAGAAGTCATTTGATGATTTCCCATCCTTAAAAAAAAAAAAAGTAATTTATAGCCGTTGCAGGCAAATCTTAGGAAAGAACTAGTTCAACAATATGGACACTTCTGAAATGGTAGTATCAGCAAAGAAAGAGGATTGTCATGATGCAGTTGCCACTGCTCACACATCAGCATCATTATCATGCGGTTATCCCAATATCTTCGGGGTGAGCACATGTCTTCCTTCTCGATTATTCGGCGACGTAGTAATATTTTTTTTTGAGGTTGTCATTTCATCAAATGACTCCTTCCGCTCTGGCCGGAGCGGAAAGGATGTCAGACTCTAAAACCCATCCGTGCTCCTCCTAATGCCCTTTGCGTTCCAGGGCCGCGGTGACTCTTTCGAACAAATTCCCCAACCCTGGCAGGCTCTGGCCCTAGCGAGCCCGGTCTCCTATGCTGACCTGCCAGTGTTGCGGAATTCTTTCTTAAGAGTCACCGCGGCCCTGGAACGCAAAGGCTTTAGAAGGAACCCGGATGGATTTTACTCTGTAAGAGTCTGGACACGCCCTTCCGCTCCACCCAGAGCGGAAGACGTCATTTGATGATTTCCCATACTAAAAAAAAAAAAAGAAACACTGGCAGGTTTGTACCCTACCCAGACATGTCATCTTTCAAAGAGTCCATCAATCGTTTCATTCGTCTTCTCTCCATCACTGCTCCTGTATATACCATTACAAGTACAATGTAATCCTTTAACACGACATAATTAATCATCACGTGGTTTGGGTAGGTAACAAATTAACCACTTACAACAAACTCCATTCAAACCATCGCTAATCACAAACATGACTTCACATTAAAATGTAATTCGTTATCAATAGAGAGGAAGTCTACGCGTACGTACCTACAGTAATCATGGTTTGATCTTTTCATTTTCCTGCTTCAACACAATGCAGCCTATTTAACCAATTCAGCAAATAAAAACTTTTATAATGCGACACTTTGTCTTCATTGGTCGTTATTGCTCTAAAGGTTCTTTAATTCAATAAAACTTTAAATTAAAATGTCGAACTGTTTTAAGTTTATTTAAACTGGATGTTAATAAAAATACAGACGGCCATTGGAATGTACAATATTGCTAATATTAGCAGGTTTTATTATTTTAATGACCGCGTCAAATCAGCAAAGTAAATATTACAATTCCGCGATTAAGTACAGCATACATAAATACACAATTAAAATGAAAGAAACCAATTAATTAGGCGTTATTCAAGCGACTTGGTAAACTTGTATTGTAAACTAGATGACAGAGCCTTTTCAATCGCTACGTCATACATAACAAGACATGATGAAGAATAAAATTAGATAAAAAGATCAACTCAAACGTCAAAGTACTAGGTATTACTTTATTTATTAAAAGAAACACGGGGAAGCGCCATCATGATGATGCATACAAAATCCAAGACCTAAATAAAGGAATAATAATTTCCGGTCCATTCAGGTCTGACATCTTGTGGAATGAGATAAGATAATTATTGTGCAATAATACACGTTACCCGGTTAATGCAGAAATAAATCTAGAAAATGATAATAGGGTATTGTTACTCAGTAAATCAACGACAAACATAATCTTCCTGCAGCTCTACTACGACGTGCTAATGCCATACAAATCCGATGATATAAACGGGACGGGATAGTGCAATTTGCTATGTATAGCTCCGTCTCGCTCTTAGAGCGGAATCATGATCGTTTTAAGACTTAATAGTAGGGCCCCTGCCCTTGTACTATGTTACTTGGTGTCGTAACACGTTTTCATCTTCAATTCTGTTCCGTCAACCGTCACGCTATCACTGAATCCCTTTTCTTTTATATCACTCCTCACTTTCTTTGGCCTCTCCGTCCCTCACCACCCATTCAATAGGGATATTGCCTGGGTTTAATAAAAATGATTCTATTTAGTCCGTCAGTTAGAATATCACAAAATATTGGACACGTATTTTTTATTTTGTCGAATTAATAGAAATTACGAAGATAAAACGCATCAAAGATAAAGAGTGGGGGCTTGTAACGTCACTTTCCAGTAAAAAGTGTACTGGTAAGTGACGGCACACGAGTTTTCAACGCCCTGTATCGTCTTCATTTTTTATTGACGTGACAAAAGAAAAATACGTGTCCAATATTTTTTGGGAATCTATCTAGCGGACTAATTAGATTTGTTTAGTCAAATACCCTATTCTATAAGTAGACAAAGGGTCAGAACGGATGCACTTAAAACAAATTAATTTGAATGAGTTCGCAACAACCAAGGGCGGACGGACATACGAATTTATTTCGGTAGGCAATCTTCATTTCATCGAGTCTGACTGGAAATAGAAATTTAATGCCTAAAGTATGATTCGTGTGCGTCATTCTTAGGTCAAATTAAAGTTGCATTTGGTAAACATGATTAAATATTAATTTAAGAGTCTCTAGAAGTCTAGTCGCTGCTGGCGCCGTGATTCCGTGTACTGCTGCTTGTCTCACAGACAAGCACCTACTCATCATCATCATATCAGCCGAAAGACTTCCACTGCTGGCCATAGGCCTCCCCTTAAAAGGGGGTTTTCCAGAATCGCCGGCATTCTTGCCGGCCGAATTCTTGGCGGCGATTTCAGTGTAGCTGTTGCATTGTACGGAGAATGCTGCTGCCCATTTTCTGGTGAGTCCCTTAGTCGCCTCTTACGACACCCACGGAAAGTGATGGGATGGTACCATTTTTTACGACCGACAACAGCTACTCAACTAGACCTTAAATCACATAAGAAGTCAAGAACGCTTAGCCCTTTGGCCCAACGATTAATAGACCTATTGACTAAGCTGCCCATTCTCTGGTAAGTCCCTTAGTCGCCTCTTACGACACCCACGGAAAGTGATGGGATGGTGCCATTTTTTACAACCGACAACAGCTACTCAACTAGACCTTAAATCACATAAGAACTCAAGAACACTTAGCCCTTTGGCCCAACGATTAACATACCTATTGACTAAGCTACAAAGGCAACCGACTGTACAGTTTAGTTTGGTATCTGTGTCACAACTAACAAACCACATATTAAGTGAATAATATACAGTAATTGATGATGACCGCCTATGAATAGCTCGTAGTAGCATGCAACATCATTTGTCAAGAGAATGGACGCACAAATACCTTTGTAGAGATAATTTTGTGGGCAACACTGGCAGATCCCAACACTGGTGACATACCATTGATATTTGATACTTGGCTGTAGAATTGTGAACAATATGAAAAGTTGTCAACATGCCTCAGTTGTTTCAGTGACCGTAAATTGTACTGACAGATACCTACACAAATTTTCTATTCTTGCATTTAATTTTCTTTGCATTTTTCTGTCAGTTTTCGCAGGAATTTTCAGACAACGTCCTCCAAAAATGAAAATAGAAGATATTCGAACAAAATCTTGATTTTGAATTTGTAACGACACACAGACAACAATGAAACCTGTCTCTCGTCTCACTAATTATAAAATAATTATCTGACTTATTAGCAAGTGTTGCAGTCGGAACAAAGTTACAATAGAATGTTTATTGCTTGTCAATCAAAAATATGAAGTTTTTTTTAATCTGTTACTACTAGAATAGATTTACATAAGTGGTTGGTTAAGTGCTATGTGAACATACAACAGCGAATCACGTGAAAAATGATTATGTCAGAAAGACCTATGCTATTTTATTTGTAGGCAAGCTATGTTTATGTAATTATGTAGCACGTTGCAATGTGTGCACAAACACTAATTGATTTAATCGAAAACATGAGGTATCTTAATTAAAATTCAAAAGATGGAAATAAATAAACGAATGTAATTAATGTTACCCAGACAATGAATAGATAAACGGAATTATTTTTATTGCACACCAAATACCAGACAATTTCAACGACTTTATTTTTTGTGCTCATCAGTGGTGGTCCTTCAAATAATTAAGCAATTAAGCCAAACGCTAAGCTAACATAAATCCTTATTCGTTTACATTATATCTTCATTTACGTTTCGGAGATAAAACACATTACACACCTAATTTGCGCCAGTCACCTTGCGGAATAAGGCTAATCAATGAAGACTTAGACCCACTAAGTTTCCTTCTGTATCGCGGGTGCATCGAAATTTTGGCGGGCAGTAATCATGAACAAATATTGGATCAGTTGAGCGAAGATCATACAAATATTTACGGAGCAGAAACTAGTCTTGCTAAGGAGTATTTTGTAATTTTAGTAAGTGGGGTGTGCAGGTCCGATAGGCAGACGCTCCGTGATCAACATAGCTGGGAAATATTCAGCAGATAGTGAGAAGTTTATTGGCCAGCCTGTGCCAATCGAGCCTTGACAGCGAAGCTGATCTTTCCAAAAACAATAAAGCCCAAGTGAATCACCAGCCTTCGGTATTTGCATTTCATGGAACTATCACATATGATCCAGTTATTCCGGATGTCTGTCCAGTGTGGTAACTAATTGCATTTTTGGCAACGGAAATGACTCGTTCCTGTAGTTTTGTCGCCCACAAGTGTGTCTTAACCCTTATCCAAAAGCTAGACCCATGTTTGGAGGTCGTCGTCAAAGTTGTCAAAACAAAAGCGACGTAATATTGGCTTACCGTATAGTTATGTTAAATTACTGACCTTTCTTGCCCGTGAACGGAGTTGGATGCCATTCCGGTACGTTTGCGAGGATCGCTTCCACCGCCTGCGAAGTAAACAGTTATAAATTAGGTGTAGTTCAACGAATATTTGAATAAAATAGGTATTTTGAAGTTTTGGTTGATAATAAAAATGGTACCTAGGCGCCTTACCTAGACGCCGATCTAGCGCCTAGCTGTGCAAGCCATTTATCAAGATCAATCGCAATGTAATCAGAATCACACAAGAACTGATAATGAAATTTCTATTTTAAATTTTTATTTTTATTTATTATACACCTACCACAGTATAGTCTTTATTACCCAAAGGTTGACTGGTAGATAATGCCTTGATGCATTAAGTCCGCCCATGTACCACTATTGTACATAAAGTTTAAATAAATAAGAACTGATGGATCCACAATGGATTCAATTGAAGAGTTCCAAAAGGGGACCAATATAGAATTTCAAAGTATGTCTAAGATGCATCCGATGGGACAGGATCGTCACGAAGTGGATGCCTGAGGATGAGCATTTTAGCAGACTAAAGAAACGCTGGCGACGATTTAGACTCGTTCTTAAAGGATTGGCCTGAGAAGACAAAACACTAAGAACATGAGGATTAATTTAGATAGATTTAGATTAATTAAAAGTAAAATGTCTATAAATCCTTCTGCAAACATCCTAAACGACTAATTATACAACGTGCGCAAGACACGCAGAATTTATGTTATGTAATAAAGTATCGAAAAGCAAGTTCAACGTCCGAGCGAGTTGAAAATATTTTGGCCAAAGGTTACGGGGCAAGTACAGTCTTAATTTGATAATGAATCAATGCCCCATAAATTTTTGTAAAATGTCTATAAATCCTTCTGAAAACATCCTTAACAACTATTAATACAACGTGCGCAAGACACACGGAATATGTGTCATGTAATAAAGTATCGAAAAGCAAGTTCAATGTCCAAGCGAGTTGAAAATATTTTGGCCAAAGGTTACGGGGCAAGGACAGGCTTAATTTGATGATGAATCAATGCCCCATAAAATTTTAATGGACATCGCATTGTCTAGATGTTTTGTGTTATACGAGTAGGTATATAAGATCTCAGCGAGTGTTTTTCTTGTGGCATATCAACATAATAGATATCCACATTAATGTATGTGTCACCGGAAAATTGCAAACGCCGTAAGATTGTAAAATATCGCGTGAAATTGTTAACTATTTTTTCTTAATAAGACACGGATATATAGGAAACTATTGAATTTGGATGGGATTTAAAAACGATTTTTTCATAATATATATCTAATAAAGATTTATTACAATCTTACGGAGTCTGCAATTTACCGGTGACATATATCCATTGAACTAATCACTATCAGATCCATCACAAAGATGTACTGCTTTTTGAAGAAACACAAATCTCAACTTGCTGGATTGGTTTTATGTTGCGGCCATAAGGCTTAATTTTAACGTCATTATTTCACCCCAGGTAAAACTAAAGGAGAATGCACATTTTTGTAAAGGACAACAACTTTCAAGTCAGTTTGTAAGATCAACAAGAAAGCGAGATCTTTAAACTTGTTTAGTTGAGGCTTCAAATAGTATTATCTTTTCAGACTGATACTACTGATAAGAAAAAATGGAAACTGCGTATAGAACAGTGTCAAGTGGAGTCAACAAAAACAGATGAACTTCAAATATTACTAAGCAGAGCAGTAAGCACCTATTCGTAAACAATTTGTTGAATCTATTTTTATTTCCACGTGCAAACAAACGCAAGGAAACCGGATATTGCTATAAACACGGAAAAATACTAAGAACGCAACCTTATGTGTGTTTGTAATGTTATTAGCTGACTGGACAATTTGGAAAGTAACCTTCCCTTATCCCAACTATATTGGGGTCGGCTTTCATAAAATGACTTCTACCGTTCTGGGCGAAGCTGAAGGGAGTGGGTTTTAGTCAGTAAGTCTGCTTACTGACTAAAACCCACCCGTGTTCCTACAACGTCCTTTGCGTTCCAGAGCCGCGGTGACTCTTTCGAAGAAATTCCGCAAGGGGTCGGCTTTGCGAAATTTGTTCGAAAGAGTCACCGCGGCCCTGGAACGCAAAGGGCTTTAGAAGGAACACGGATGTGTTTTAGCCAGTTAAGAGTCTGATACGCCCTTCCGCTCCACCCAGAGCGAAAGAAGTCATTTTATGGTATACCCATTCTTAAAAAAAAAAGGGGTCAACTTCCAGTCAAATCGGATTCAGCTGAATACCAGTATTTTTACGTGAAGCTACTGCTTAACTGACCCTCACAACCCAGTAAGTAATTGAATTAATATTAGAATTTTCTAATATTCAGGCATATTCTTATGTTGTAACTATGTTTCCTAATTGACAAGCTCATTATTTTAATTAACTTCGTGAAAGCAGCGACTACATGGCATGCATGGCAGTTCCGTGTGAAATTGCTAATGCGTCCTATTAGTAACAATTGCAACAAGGACCTTTTATCGAGCGCCATAAATACCTACCCGACAGGCGAATAAAAAAACTAGTTAGATAGAACATGTCACATCACCTTGTACTCAAGACTTGCACATAAGTACGTTATGTTTTTAATAGGCTACCAAGTTTTTTGTTCCAAGAAACCATGTGAGACATAAAACTAAAGACAATGGTATGAAATCACATTGATATCTAGCTATTAAGGCTACACATCAGACTAATATTATAAAGGCGAAAGTTCGTGTGTGTGTGTATTTGTTTGTTATTTCTTCACGCGCAAACGGCTGGACCAATTCTGATAAAATTTGGTATGCAGGAAGCTGACACCCTCGATTCACACATAGGCTTTTTATTTATGTCACCGGAACATGGCAAACTCCGTGAGATTAGAAAATAACTTGAGAGATTATAAACTCGATAAATTGTCAACTGAACATTTTGAATACTTTTTTCGCGTCAAAATTTGATAGTTACAATCTCTCAAGTTATTTTATAATCTTACGGAGTTTGCTATTTTCCGGTTACATATATATGTACTAAAACCGCGGGTAACACCGCGGGGCGCAGCTAGTAAATAATAAGCCGATACTAGTTTTATACTGCCTGACAATTTTTTATTACTCACGCACGCAATAGAGGTAAATTTCCGCTCCGTCTAGTAGTAAATTATAGCAGATGAATAAATAATTAGGCAGACACATGAAATAAGGTTTATAGAGCATGATAGATGACTATTACAATATATATATTTAGACCATTAAACTACGACAAAAGGGTACATTTTAACATCAATTTGTCAATTTCATGTTTCAATGTACCCTTTATCGTGAAACGGGCATCGGAGTGTGCAATTTCTTGCACAGTAAACAGGATAATAATATAATGATGATTGTATCTCCTTTGTTGTTAGTAATTTTGTAACCGTCAAACGATTGGCTGTCCTTTTCAAGATTAATTAAAACTGTCTCATTAAATAGTGTAAATCTTTGGTAATGCGCTGTTGTTTTACTAGATTAGTAAATGCGAAATGGTGATTGTTTTTTAGGGTCAAACAGGCCTTGCCCTTGCCCTTGTTTTCCGTACGCGCCGGAAGAAAGGCCCTTGTCCTGATAATCATCATCATATCAGCCGAAAGACGTCCACTGCTGGACATAGGCCTCCCCTAAGTGTCGCCACAACAACCGGTCCTGTGCATCTCGCATCCATCGGTTACCCGCGACCCTTTTCAGGTCATCGGTCCACCTTGTGGGAGGCCTTCCAACGCTACATCTTCCGGTACGCGGTCGCCACTCCAGAACTTTTCGGCCCCATCTTCCATCTGATAATGATACTTTGGAATTTCACAATATATTTTGAAGTTAGAGGCAACTATTAAATTATTTGACAATGTAGATATTTAATGTATCATATATATTTGATAATGTCACAATGTGTTGACACCAATCAGCATGATTAACTTATTATTGTTCACCATGACAATATGTCATTAGGTAGGTATAGGTATTCTAACTACAATTTCGACTTATTATTTTCATTAAAATCAGAATTTCATTATCCACTTAAGCACAGATGTTTTGCAGATAAGAATCGGCAAAAAATCGGGCAGACTAAATAACTTGCCTAATATCTACACATATTAACAATTAATTAATAAGTAACACACAGATACTTTTATATAAGCATTAAAACGTCATTTTGTTATATAAATAAAATATCAGCAACTCATTCCGAATTTATGCTCGCTTTCTCTAAAGAGGAGACGTTCTAACTTATGGGTGTATTTGTTCTCTAGAAAACAAGATGGCGTGTCTTTCTTAGCACCGTCCACTGTTGTACCTACCACGAGAACAATATATTGTCACCGGAAAATTGCAGAGTCTGTAAGATTATTATTCATCTTAATTAGGTTATAATTTCTCGTTATGAAAAATCGATTTGTATACAATGAATCCCATCCAAATTCAATATTGTCCAATATAACTGTGTCTTATTAAGAAAAAATTGTTTACAATTTCGCGCGATTTTTCAACCAACAATCTTACGGCGTTTGCAATTTCTCCGGTGGTTAAATCCGGCGGTGACATTAACGAGCTGTTGACCGCAATTTCGTACACGCCTATCCCGGACCCATAAGAGTTTCCCGCTCCCGTAATAATTTTCAAAATCGGTTCAGTAGATCTAAAGATTACCCTCTATAACCGCACAAACTCTCAAACTTTACCTCTTTATAATATTAGTATAGATTATATAGAACAAGATTTAGCTATGTATAAGAACTTAGGAGACACATCTTGCAGACCCCTCAAGTCGTAAGTGATCGGAAACGTTGTAAATAATTTGTTTTGACGCACCAAAGCAAACATGGGATAAGGAAATTGTTAACTCCTCATCACATATTTAATTGTTTGGCAAAGACAAACTATAACTTCACTGTTCTTGTTCAAGGGCAAATAAAAACCTAGGACTCATTAAATATTTATAAACAGATAAATCCGAACGGATATTAAAGTTCTCAAAGTCGAAAAGAACGTCTGGGCGTTAAACACTAACTTTTTTATAGCTACCTAGGTTTCAATTTCCTCGCAGTTGGAGACTCGCCAAGGGTGAAGCTAACTAAAGAAATCATCTAAATTAATAAGTACTTTATTATATCGGGTACCTAGTTATCTTTAGTGAATGAGCTGTCCTTCCAATACGAATAAAGAGCTCTTTGTGCATCTGGAATCCTAACAAAAACAGATGGATCATCGAGATTTCTTGTCCGTATTAAATGACAGTACTGTGATCCAAACAAAGCCCCAGTATTCAATGTGCAAACTGAACAGTCTACTCTGTTTAACTTCTTCTTCCTGAATAGAAACGATTCTACATATTATGAAAGACTGAACATTATTATGTTGAGAGAGGACAACGACTTCTCTTGGTAAAGTTACTTTAAGCTAATATGATGCCTCTACCTTAAGCTAAGAAGATGCTGCAATATTAGTATTTTAACATTTATAATTGTAACACAAAAGAAAAAGATCAAATTTATTTTTTGCCAAAAAACTAATCAAGATTAACATACTAAACTAACTACTTTTGGCTAACGAAAAGATGGAAGAAAAGAGACTCCAGGGGCGTTTATGTACGATATCCTAACTAAAGGAAGCAACACATGGACACTAAGATCTCTGACGCACTACAGCAGGCCTAATATCGTCACAATTGGAGAGAAATTGTTAAAAGATTAGTCGGGAACATCTCGACGCAGTGTGCAAACGACCGTAAGAGGAGGGGACAAACAAGGGTCACTGTTCCATAGGTTCTCAGACTCTCAGTGCAACAACACTGCACAAGGAAAATGAACTCAATTTAAATAGTATTCAAATGACCAAAGCGTAGCTTATCTTATGTTTACAATGCATACGGAACGGTTCAAGGCACCGTTGATAATACACGCACGACTAGCTTTGTTTGAACAAACGTTTAACAATAAGCCCGTAATACACATGCCTGTAACTTGCACAAAAGTATGCAAGAAGCTTGCATGCTATTGCGATAAACCAATCAGAATTTGTTATAGCATAAAGTATGCAAGCTCTTGCAAAGTTTTGAGCCCGTTACACCTGTATTATGGCCTTAACTAAAGGAGATGGAACAGGCTTCATACGTTGTAAAAATTGTCTGTAAGGCCAGTACACCAGGGACTTCACATAAAATGACGTAGCCTTGCCACAATCTGGTGGTAACGAATCGATACAAATAAACTGATAACTTATTTGTTATTTGATGAAGATAAGCTTGGAAAAGTGAACGCATCGGTGCAGTTCCTCCTATAACCTAATTTCAAAGGTTTAATGTTGAAATCGAAACATAAAACGTGATTTATGTCTTTGATAGCAACGCTTATTGCATTTAAAACGTGCTAAAAGCAAACTGTTCAGTGTTACAGCCCATAGCAGTATGCCAACACAATACTGGTTCATGTTCTTAATGTTAAAAATTAGTTCCAGAATAGACTTTCTGATGCACTTAGAGAGTCAATTATGGGTCAATCAAGTCAACGGTCCATCTATCAATCGTCAAGTCAAAGGCCAAGAAGAAATAGGCCAGATCAAATGCTCTGACTGAACTTAGGCCCCGAGTCCCTTACCATCTTATTACTCACAAACTATAAACTCTAGCTAGAATGTCACGCACTTTCAAGCAGGTTTTTTTATGCAGATATCATGGCGCCAAAAAAAAAATTAAAACATAATTTTCTCAAGAATATTAAAAGCATAACTTATCTCAAATTGTTCAAGGTGACAAGCATGCACAGTGAGGAGCTAAAGTGAAGCCAATTGAAGATCGATTACTATAATGCTTCAGATAATTGCAAATGTTAACGTAGACTGGGAAAAATGTTAAAGCGACAGCACGGTTGGCGCACTGGTTGAGCGATTGACTGCTGTGCTGCGTGTTTCGGGTTCGATTCCCGAACGGAACAATTATCTGTATGGCCTACAGATAGTTGTTCCGGGTCTGGTTGTTTGTGTATGTGACTTTGTATGTTTGTAAACGCACCCACGATACAGGAGAAATTCCAAGTGTGGGGCAAAGTTTAAAAAAAAATAAAAAAAATTGTGAGAGACAGGCAATTATTTATATGTGAGAAATAGCTTCATTTTTTTCTGAATGCTAGACTATATTGTTTGGTTCGAGGAGAATTATTGCAATGAACAACATTGCAGTAATACGGAACAGCAATCAATTTAAAGTTATCAGCATAGTTTACGCATCGGCGATCGAGACGCACACAAACGCGGCTAGTAGATTAATTTTTCATTCGTTCGAAACAATGTAGCCAATTACGCGACAACAATATTGTGGCTTGACAAACAAAACATGATAGAATCATCTGTAAGCAATGCGTCTCCTCCAACATGAATATAAATCGACCGTAAAAGTAGCAAATTACACAGGTCAACAAAAAAACACTTTTTGTGTGTCACAAGATTTTTTTAAACTAATTATGTTAACAACATGCTTAAGTATCATAGAAATAAAATTAGAATTATTGAGACAGGAACAGTTTTCCTGTAATATGATTTTGAAGCGGTCCTTTTAGGCAAAAATTTGAAGTTTACAGGTGATTCTAATACAGGCACGTTATCATATTAAAGGATTGGTTGTGTAGCAGATGCCACGACAGTATACTCAACTATCCTTTTATATTAAAAAAATCCAAAATAAAGCTTACATTTTTTTTTTAATCTGATGGTGCATAATTTCTTTTTTGAGTTTTAAAAATAATTTCACCATAAATGTAAAGAAACTTGACAGAATCATTTGAACACTTTTTCTACATTATATATGAATAAAATAACTCATTCAACCGAAAAAATTGCTACTTTATTGAAAAATAAAAAATCGGAATTTACAAGCTAAAGGAAAAATGATGTTACTGGTAGTAGCTGTAACACAGAGACTAGACCTCATCAAAACAAAATAAATATGATTTTGGAATAAGGCTAGGTAGGTTATTCGCAATTAGTGAGCACATTCCTTGTGACAAAATCTTGTTGACTAGTGTTATACTAACACTGAATGAGTCTTCGTTGCTCTGAATAAATAATTTATTATTATTATTATAATTGCCCAATACTGAGTTCGGACATGCTCCTTTATGAATTGCTCTATAGATAGTTAAGATAACACGATTGCTCGAAAAAAAAACCAAATAATAATAACACATTCGAAAGCTCGTAAAAACCCATTGATTTTATTTTCGGGCGAGGGATTCCCCAATACCTGTGTGTTAATAAAATTATGATTAATATACAGAATGATTTTTTAAATCGGGACTCTTAGCGAAAACCAGCGCACCGGAAATCTTGGCAAAAATGCTAATTCTTTATATGATTTCCGGTGATTCAAGGCAAAATTTTATCCATGCAGTCTAATTGTTAAGATTATGATAATAATAATTGCCTAGTTTGATAATTATTGTATCGTTGTTTCGCTATTACAAAATTATTGATAAATTTCAGGTGTCTTGTTATAATTAAATGTAAGTGTATAGATATAGTAATAATTTATGAGTCCCTTTATTTTATTTTATTAAATTTAATTTAATGTATAATTTAATTGAATGCATGTTTTTGCTTGTTTTATTAATTTTTATTAAACGTATCTTGAATTTTTAACAAACGTAATAATAATTTGATTGTATTATATTATATTGGTTTATCCAGCGGCATTTACTGCCGGTAATCTTTTATGTTCAATATGTGGATAAGGCAGTAGGGTGTAATATTGTACACGATCGTTTGAACCGACACTTTTAGTGAATATGTATATTGTAGCTGTTTATTGTCCCATTCAATAAAAAAAAAACCGGCTTTCCTATGTTCGGAAAAACTACTAAAATAATATTGGGCGGGATTCCCGAGTTAGTGACATGATAATATGATGTTAAGAACTTAAGACGTAGCAAATCGCCACGCTTCAATATAGCTAGCAGACTACGTACACAAGCTTGCAAAAATATGGAATTATTGGATTACAGACTTATTAGTCGGATAACCTACTATAGTAGGCGCCAGATAAATGTGGAATAAAGTATATTGACCTTTCCCTAATACCTGCTCATAGGTACCTGAACAATTATAATTACTGCACGCAAAATACGCGCTTAGTCGTGGAGTTGCGGAAACCAGCCCGAGTTACATACATACATACATACCTGAACAATTAAATATGAATCGTTTTTCATTATTAGGCAATGTTAAGGATCACGAGAGATGATGATTCGGGACAGTTTTGTGGCATTAATTCCGTTTTTCAAATTAACAATGTCAATAAATGTAGGTGGGTCAATGACCGATATTCCACGATTATCTGGCGCCTACTATAGTTCTTCTTTTCTAGTCGATGGTCAACTCCCTAGATCAGGGATGGCGAACCTATGGCACGCGTGCTAGTCGTGGCACGCAGCAAAATAATTTGGGGACGCCTATACAAGATTACTTAGCATCTTGAACGATTAGCAACAACAGAAATCATGCTGAACTTTAAATTTTATTTGAAGAACCACAAAGCTGATTGGCATTAAGATTGCTTTATGAATAATAATTTATAGTTACAAGAAAGAGTAGCGTCTAGTGTTATTTTTTGTCCATTGAATCACCAAGTCAAGATTTTTGGCGGCACGTCATGGCAAAAAATATTTTTGTTATGAAAATGGCACGATCGCCAAAAAAGGTTCGCCATCCCTGCCCTAGTTCGTTTAGGCCCAACCTACTACTTTCTGGTACGGTCAATCGCCAGAATAAGTCACACAACCTATCTTGCTACTAAGAAATGGAAGCGCTGTCAAATTCGAATGGTTACCTTCGTCGTGCATTGACTGTACGATGAGAATGGGCCAAATACATAGCAGAAAATTATTAAGAAGTGACGATACCGAATAACTTGTATTAATAAAATACAATGTGTTCTATAAATAGCTGTTTTATGTTAATTTGGCTTAGTTTACTGGACACATAGTTTAGTAGGTTCCACGTGTTGATAACAAAGGATTCGTTTCCAAATGTTATCTGTCTGCTAATCTTTGTTCAGACTGATACAGAGTATATCTCATAAAGGCTTGTGAGTAATATTTGTTCTGGAAGTAACAGTGAGGCTGGGAAGTTACTTGCTGTAATTTTGTCTTCACACAAAATATGATTTTAAGCTTGGTAATCTAGGAAGAAACTTAACCTTTTGAACGCCAGACCATAAACGCATCGGCGTGCCCCCGACGCCAAGCCACAAATTCGCCTACTTTTGTCACATATTTGTAACGTTTGGCGTACCAGACACGCGCTTGCTTGTCATGTATATGTGACAATGGCATTCAAAAGGTTAAATACGTTCCCAGTAGTAAACCTCATATTAAAACAGTAGCGCGCCATAGCATGCGCCCCCGACCTTTGCTCGAGCCAGCCTGTGCCGCTGAGCCTGTAGTCTTAAATTCGACCCTTAATAATAATACCACTTCGATCCAGCCCGTCCCTAGCTGTCCTCTCCCCAGCGACGCCCAAAGCCGAGGCCCGTACCCCACAGGGGGTGCCCTTAGCGTGTAGTCGCTTAGTTTGTAAGTTTTTTATAAGCCCTGGCTGGAGGCTTTAATATTATATTAAGGCCACCACAGGCAAGCCCGGTTAAGCAGTCGACAACCTTATAGGTTGAACTGCGAGAAGCCACTCAGAAAAAAAAAAAAGTCATAGCATGCGCATCGAAAGCCTGTAGTGCTATTCTGTCACAATCTCACCATGATAATTTAAATGAAGTGAGCTGACTGGCCCTATCAGAATACCAGCGCTGCGGTTTTTTTTTATTTTTTAGTTACCGCAGCATAAGCTGAGATAGGTACCATTTTGGCCTCGCACAGATAATTATTTTATTATTATAATTATCCATGTTTGTTATATTATATTACTATTTAGTTATTAATTTTATTTTACTGTTTTGTTTGTCTTGTGCGAGTCCCAAATAAACATTTTTCTTTCTTTCTTTTCTTTCCTTCAATCTCTAGCATTATGCTCGCTTCACCTAAACCTAAACTTTCGCGGTGAGTTTTTTTCTAGAATTGACCGGCTGGTTTCACAGCTTTAATCTGGATGGAAAGTGTAAAGCTACAGACACATTTCTTTCTCGTGGCGTAGGACACTTTAATCAAACGAATCAGCAGTTCAAGTCAACGAGTTTTGATTGGCTAATAAATGCGCGACACCAGACGAAACAACATTGCGAGAACACGGCTTAAATCAATGATATTCACCTGTGCGGCAGCAACTCTGGTCTCCCAAGCAGGCGAGCGCAGATGCGTCATGAGCCTGCCGAGCAGTCGGTGCAGTTCCTCAGGGTGCGCCTTCTGCACCTCCCCGAGCTGGCGGGCGGCGGCGCGCCGGGTGGCCGGCCCCGCGCCCGCCTCCAGCAGGACGAACAGCCGGTCTAACCTGAACAGAAACTCGTTGGTAACTTTATCATGCCAGTACGGATTGGAAGACGAATTTTATAGCTACAACATGGGGGTATTTCGAGTCATAAGTAGTGAACGGATAATCGGGCGCTTATACACCTAACCTTCTTCCCGTGAAAGAATAATATGGACATTCCTTAGATATTTTGTAAAAACAACTAACAAACTTAATGAAATTATAGCAGTGGTTATTTTGATTTAGTATCTTTATTTTATTCAAAACAAATGAAAAATTATAAAAACCTTCATTGTAAATTAAAGGTTCCATTAGAACCGGCTTTATAAATTAAAAAAAAATACAATGAGAGTTCACAACGAGTTCTAACTATATTTTGTATTTTTAGCAATCTCGGGCATTTCGAACGTATCCAGGATTCTGAAAAGCATGTCCGTATTACTACTTTCGTGGGAATAAAAGTGAAGTTGAGGTATATTAGTGCCCGATTATCCGATCACTGGTCATAAGTGAATAGGTAACTTCTAGGCAAGCGTGCTCCATTCACATCATCAGTCGGATCTTTCCATCGGGTGAAATCCTATCAATAATAAAATAAAAGTTACATTGGACAAGGGCAGTAAGATGACGGTCACTAGTTAACAGACAGGCCCTACTATGAAGTCTTAATAAAACGATAATGATTCCACTCTAAGAGGGAGACGGAGCTATATTATAGCGAATAGCACTATCCCGTTTACATCATCGGAATTGGATCGCATTAGCACGTCATAGTAGGGCTACAGATCTGAATAATTTCTCCGGGATTCGTCGAACGACGGCGCTTTTCTGGTATTCACTACTGTTGATTCGGGCTCTAAGGATTTGCAGTGGTAGTAAGGAGACAGTTTGATCACTTTGATATTGAGCTAGCGTAGTATGGAGATTCAATAGTATAAACGGACAACTTATACTGGTTGTATCACCAATGATAAGCGTCCTACACTGTTAACAGTACCCACAACAGAACACATACCCAAAACAAACTCCTCTTTGTCCTAAAAACAATACATTATCCAAGGCACTATTTATACAATAATATGTTATTCTTATTACTTTACACGCAAATGCAGAAAAACATCTGTTTCAACACCACCCTGTTTCAACTGTAAAACAATAAAAATGCATTATATGTATAGAAAATACTATTGAACTATTTACTGAACGTACAAGAGTAAAAGTGTATTTTATCTCAAAAACAATAATTTATCGTTTGTTACTTTTGTATGGGAATAATAAAATAAGTACCTAAAGGTCACCTGATAACAGCACGGGTGATTTGGGTGAGTAAGAAATGACGAAGAACTTATTTTACTGAAATGTTTATGCACCGATTAAAATAGATTTCTGCAGTCATGGTTTTTGGTTTCACTTTTTTCGGTTAATCTTTTTCAGAAGTTAGTGACAAAGAATTATATTTTTTACTAGCACTTCGTCCGCGATTTAGTAGGAACTCCACAAACTTCAACGCCGCCTCTACACCCATTTAAGGTTAGTTTTGGAAAATTAAGCACAACTATTTTCATTAATTACCCAGCCATTTCTGCTGATGATTCTGTGGTCACAGGATCACAGGATTATGCAAAAAATTATTTCCCGAAATTCCTAGGGGAACGTGAAAAAACGGAATATGGTCGTACGAAGTCGCAGGCAAAAGCAAGTTTACAAATATTTTTAACTCTGCTATTTTATCTCATCATTTGTCAAGTTAACAATTGTTTGAAAAAACGCATTTTAACGAAATTTAACCAAATTTTTTTATGATTAGTTAACTACGGTTCAAATAATTCTCTTTTAGCTTACTCATCGTCGCATGATTTTTTTTTTTGTAGCGTATTCAATTAATTATAATCTAATCAAACTGGGTAAATTGGATCCAATTTATTAACCCCCGCAATGTTTTATTGGTTTTATACGCATGTGATCGTAAAATATATCGTAAAACATAGTATTGCATAAGAAATGGTTTGCTTCCATACAATAACAGGTACATTCGTTATGTAACATGTGTACATGAACAGCTAGCTAACAGGCTTAAGCTAGAGGATTGCCGTATGAGAACTTATTTTAAACCGAAATAAGTACATTTGCGACATGTAAGCGTCGCATACTGATTGATTTTTAGTTTCTACTCTTAGGAGACTTAAATACTCTTTAAAAATATATTACTATGTATGTACGCAATTTTTTTTTAAAGGCTTGGTTGCTAACTTTCAACAGTTGCAACTACATTTTTAAACAATGTTGTGTACTGAGTAGTAAACTAAACCACACATAAATTACTCTTTTAAGTGTCTAGCATAAAAAGTCAGGATTTACTTTTTATATTCAATCTTTTTTTTTCAAACGAATTAACATTGACACAATTGTCGACACTGCCAGAAAGAAAAATATATGTAATAGAACAGAAATTATTTATGTTTTTTTTTAAAACAACTCTGTTGTTGTCTGTACTTTACGCGTCTGCTCTGTGAATTATGTGAGCACATCAGTTAATAAAATACGTTAATTCTAATAAACTCTAGAGCTAACAAACTTTACATAAGACCCGTCTCTACCGTATTAGGTAGAGTAGCATTTAAATCAGACGCTATAACTGGTCTCCGATGAGAATGCATTGAATTAGTTCAAGCTTCTAATGGAAATCATCCCAAGAACTTATGAAATCGCTGTGCATTTACTTTCCAGCGTCCATAAATTCAAATACGATGTAGACTTTCGGTTTGAAATTTTATTGACTCGCATAATGAAATTTGCATATTATGATAATGCAGTCGGAATTAATTCAGGTCATCTTGAAATTAAGTAAAGACAAACGTACAAATAAAATGGTAATTGTTTCGCTGGCTAAAAGGGCAAAACTGAATAAAATTACAAAGGTCAGGTAAAGTTGCCAAGTGGACATGCAAAATCTTGAATAATTTCAACAACATTAAAATTTATTAAAAACCGACCAAGTTCGAGTCGGAGTCACAGGGTTCCGTTCCGTACTATAAACCGAAAAATCATTTTTCCAGTATATGTCCACTTTAATCTTTAATTAATTAAATTTGGTGCCCTACTATGACGTGCCAATGCCATCCAATTCCGAAGAAGTAATAAGCGATAGTGCTATACGCTATGTATAGCTCCGTCTCTCTCTTGGAGCGGAATCTCGATCGTTTTAAGACTTCTTAGTAGGTTAGGCCCTATTGTTATATCGGCAACCTATTTTGGTTCATGAAATACTGCCTGACAGACGGACGGACTGCGGTGGTTTAGTATTATGGTTCCATTGGTTACCCGTCGGTGACGGAACCCTACATACATATTGTAGTCATTATTTCCATTCACAACCGTTGCGTCTTCTGATATTTCATAATTTTATGGAAATTAGATATCACGTTAATATCGTGAGCGGTTGACCTTAACGGGAAGTTTCTGAATGAAATACACTGTCTACCGTTTACGCACAAATCAAGAACTTACATTACATCATATGAAAATGTTATGATTACCTATTTACAAAATACTATAAAAGATACAAGAAGGTAACTATTACCTACTTACACAACATTTAAAAGTCAGTTGAACGATTTCATCTCGAATACACACTTGACAAAAGCACTATACTCTACTACCACACGGTCTCTGAATAGAAAACGTGGCAAACCCTAATTAAATCAAAGTTTGACAGGTTTCCAAGCTAAAGTTTTGTTTGAAAATACTCATCTTCCAATTCTTCATTCAGAAACCGGTGAGTTAACAGTTACAAAGTTTTCAGGACTTTCAAGGTAAACTAAACAAAAACATGCATTATTTACCACGAATAATTCAAGAGTTCACTTACCGAGACGTCATGCTGTGTGTTTATCAACACAATTTGTAATTCCACTCCTGAAACAAGCATATATCACTTTTAATAAAAAATAAAACTAATAACAAATCAGTACGATAACGTTAGTTGCACTGCGATGTTCACTCCATGCTACTCTAAGCTCCAATGCGCCGCCCAGACTAAACTTGATACATGACCTATTTGTGTATATGTGGGCTGTGGCCGAACGGACCTGGAAAATCGATCAGAGCTTTTAAATGTCTGGCTAGTTCCGGATTGACCTAGCACTACGTAACGTAAATAGATTTTATTGATTGAAGGTGGTGTGATCTGATCACGTTTGCAGGTAAAACTTGGCCAGAGATCGGACAGGACAGAGGGGCGAGGAAGGATAAAGGGATGGCCTTTCTCCAACAGTAGCACACAAACTAAGCTAAGAAAAACAAAACTGGCCAAGTGGGTTCCGTACCATCGGCGGCAACCTCTCGCGTCCGGCCCTGGTTGAATCCATGGTCCGGAGCGAGGAGGCTTGGGAAGCGGTCACCTCCTTCTGCGAAGCAGTAATGCTAGCGAAGGAGGAGGCGGACCGCGCGAGGGAAAGGCAAGGCCTTCGTCCCAACCGCCGCAACAGGAGAAGACGCCCCGGGCGTCGGGAGTCGCAGGGCGATCCCCGGCCACCGTAGGCGCGGGCCTGCGGACGGCGAGCATTGGGTGGCTCGCTGTCCGATCACCACCAGGCCCGGGTCGATGGCGCGTTGTGTTTCACGCGCGCCTCAAAGAGATGTCAGCATAGAGGACGGGACCCGCTAGGGCCAGAGCCTGCCAGGGTTGCGGAATTTGTTCGAAAGAGTCACCGCGGCCCTGGAAAGCAAAGGGCTTTCGAAGGAACACGGATGGGTTTTAGTCAGTAAGAGTCTGACACGCCCTTCCGCTCCACCCAGAGCGGAAGAAGTCATTTGATGATTTCCCATCCTTAAAAAAAAAAAAAAAAAAAAAAAAAAAAAAAAAAAAAAAAAAAAAAAAAAAAAAAAAAGGGTTCCGTACCATAAGCCGAAAAAAACATATTTCTTGTATGGTCCCTTTTATTATTTGTTGTTATAGCGGCAACAGAAATACATAATCTGTGAAAATTTCAACTGTCTAACGATCACGGTTCATGAGATATAGCCTGGTTCATGAAATACAGCCTGGTGACAGACGGACGGACAGACAGACAGACAGACGGACGGACAGCGGAGTCTATGAATAGGGTCTCGTTTTACCCTTTGGGGACGGAACCCTAAAAATAGTGGTTGAGTAGCCCAGTCGTGGAAACTAGACACTAGACAGTAATAGGGAAAATGCATGAAAAAAAAATTATTATAGATGTACCTATAGTTTATTTTAAAATATACAAAAAATCAACAAATATACAAGAAATATTCTTCTTTCATGCGTTACGAACATGTCCAAAAATTTTTTTTTTGCGTCAAATATCCTACCATTCTCTATTCTTAAGTTATAATAATATTGCACCTTTTTTTTCGTCCACGATTAAACTCGCAGTAATAAAATACAAGTAGTTGTTTCCATTTTTGGATTTTAGCCTTTTATACGATCTACAGCCGAAACTTCTTATTTACTCTCATCAATTTCTTTCTCATCCTTCGGGATTCTAATGATCACGAATGAATTTTGGGTGGTATCTTTGACTTTAAGTCTAATTCAACAATAAGCTAATGACTGCTTTAATAGCTAGGCAAACTAGCTAGACAAATCCAATAATCCAAACTACAGCACAAAGTCGGGATGTCCCAAAACAAAGGGCCCATGAGATCACGATCATATCCTGCGTGCTTATCTGCAAGTCACAGAAAGCAATTAACAGTTCTCCTGATAATGATACTCATGGCTAAGTTCCGGTACTATGATGTCTTCAAATCATCATTATTCTGAAACACCCTAAGAAGCTTACAGTTACAATCAATAATTATAATCATAGATGTCTCAACCTATCTCATATTTATAGCGATTGTGTGGAAGTACCAACGGTCTTTCACTAGATGTCATTTTTCAATCCACATAGCTCCTAAACGTGTCAATGAAGTGTTAAGGAAATCATAGCAATTGGCACGATACATTTACCATATGTAAACAGTTTGATAAATGGACGATGTTACCAGAAGATTTTAGAGTAGATAATCAGTTCCAAAAATGTCAACACTGGTTTTGGGGTCGTGTTATCGTCAGCGTAACACGTTGCATTCGACCTAGTTGGGTTTCTGGCGTTTATCGCCCCGTTATCGCACTCAGGACTGTAAATACCCTTCGTTTTAATAAAACTTTCTTTCCAAGCTTGTAAATTATTTTTTTACGAATGTGGCGTAGTTTTTTCATGGTGCAAAAGGAAGTAGCATAACTTCGTGTTACTGATATCATCACGTTCCTGCCCTCATCGCATTTTACTTGGGGTCGTCGTGACACGTTTTTTTCCATTCTGTCCTGTCACGCTATCACCAACTCCCTTTTCTTTTATATCACTCCTAACACAATCCATCCATTTTTTTTGGCCTCCCTCTCCCTCTCCATCCATCTACATATTATTTCGTGTTACTAAAATGATAACGGAAATAGATTCATTTTATCTTATTCGGTCGCCATCACATGTCTTCTTGCGTACTTCTCTTTAAGACGTGATCTCAGTTGTCCCCCATTTCTAGTCATATCATCTTTCAGTCTGTCCACAGTCACACTCAATTCTATAACAATTTATAATTTGCCTCACGACATATTCTTCATCCGCCGCATTACATATTCGAACGACGCGAATCCGCTCGACACCGTTACTTTACGAACTTTGCCTGACCTGCTAGTCAACACGGAAGATTCTGTGAGTCAACTGAAAGATTGCCAAATTGCAACTACAATACTCAATTGACAAGAATGGATTTTATTCCGACATACTTGTGCCTATAGCCACTTCTTCTGAACGTATCGATGGCAAAAATATGTTTTGCCCAAAATTCAGCAAAGCTCAACCATTCAGGTTCGGCTATTTTGCCTCTTCACCACCCTTGATTATTTATTTATTTATTTTAGCCTATTCCGTCCCACTGCAGGGCAGGCTTCCCTTTCTTCCTTCCATTCCTCCCGGCTCTGGGCAAGTGTGGAACAATCTTGTCGATAGGCGGCGTGCTTAGTCCATGAATTGTTCGACATGCGGCAGACGTGTCCGGCCCGGTCCCATTTGAGCTTGGATGCTTTTTTTGAGTGACTGGGAGGAAATGCCTCGGGCATTAAGTCCGCCTCTGACCTATATGCATCAAGTCTAAATTGAATAAGTCAAGTGCAAAGAACCCAGGACATGCAGGACCACTGTGACTATCCACTGACAAATAATTATTTCACAAGGCCTCCTATTTTATCACATCCTGCTTTGAAACGACGAAAATGTTATCCTCCAAACCTAAGTACCTTGGCTAAAAATAATTTCACAGTATTATTGTCTCAACAAATAAACGTCTGTAAATAAAACTTGACGTCCTTTAGGTTGTCGCCTTTTCCCTTGTATCAATATTGATTGCGTATTATTCAACGTAGTCACTATTTAAAACAATGGACTGTTTAATAATTCTATAAAACTGCTGTTTTGCGTCACCCATACAATAAGACGCCGATATGAATTGACTTCAGATTCTTACGATATCAAGTCTAGATTTAACCGTTAAAATCAAGGAGTACTACGAGTGCGTAAATCATTCTCCCCTATTTCTATTTAATAGTGATTGAAAATTTTCATAAGGTGGCTTAACAAATTGCAGATAATCTGCAATGTGCAGGATGTATCCTGTGCACGAATGATGAAATCGAAATCCCGATGAGAATTCGTTTTTAGGAGCTTCCTCTGTTGTTAAACGCAAACTGCCATCTTCTGTAGGACGAGAAGGTAGCATTTCTTAAAACTCGTTTAAAGTTATTTGATTGTTGATTGGTTTAAACTATTTTTAATGCTTGAGTAAGCTTCTGACTGTTTGTGTTATACGGGCCTTACTGATCTCAGCTTATTATTATTATAAAATAAGCAGTAATTGAGAAAATTTCATCATCTTATTAATAGTTTTGTATGATTTATAAACGAGTTACAATATTCGCCTATTCGTCATCAGCAGAGCACCTAGTAGAAGGATTACACAAATATTTCAAATACGCGGGTAGCTAAAAAAAAACTCTATTAATGATCTCATTCGTGATCGTTGGTAGTTATTTAGACATGATTATGTTCATATTTTTATAAATAAAAGTTGATAAAAAGAGTTACGACTGCGGCAGATCTCCATAATGTCATCAACATTTAGTTTTCCAAACAATCGCCCACTCGATTAGAATGAATGTGAATAAAAAGTCAAAGAGCTACTACGCATCAAAGCGCCTAGCTTATGTGCGTTGAACCGGTGCTCGAGAACCGACCCCCAGACAAAGTCACCTTCTGAAATAGGTATGATATACATTAAATATGTACCTATATGGGTTTGGTAATGACGAATTAGGTGACTTAATAGCTAATAATATAGTCTGCGAATTTTCTTTAGACGTGAAGCAAATGCCTTAATAGTCCGCTGGGTGTATTAAATTAAATGCCAAGCATTGGAAGACTTAAAACTGATGGTAAGATGGTTTAGGCTGGCACTGACGTGGAAACAGACTACACAAAGAGATTTTAAGTCAGCCTTAATTAATTAACTCGAGTTACACGATAAGATTGGCACCAAGTTCAAAAACTGATTCTTTTATGTCATATTGTTACGATCAGCCACATGATCCCACGAAACTCGCAAGCGTGTCTAGGCGTCTAGCAGGTAAGTGTGACGGAATCGGATATGGACGCCTTGACCCAGTCGAGGTAGACCCCGCGGTGACCTGTCTGACGTGTACGGTGTATGGCTATGCGCTGCACAATACAAGACGAATAAGAAAAGCTTAGTCAGGTCTTAATATACTTCGAGCTCGTGGCTAAATAATAACAAGCGCAAGGGTTGATCTTCGAAGTAAAGCATCGCTTGCGGGGTCGGGCCGTGGATGCATTCAAGGATAGGCAGGTTAGGCAGATGGATTGAGGACTAAAAATACTACAGCGCATTTATTTTATAGATTCTGTGAAAGATGTGGCTAGAAAACGAGTGACTTCTGAAATGACCACTGCGAATCTGCGCTGGGAAAAAGGAACTTAGGAGTATGCTGAGAGTGCTGAGACGAACTTGAGTAAGTAGTAGGTACCTACACTATACGACACATTTTTTCTTGACCTAGGATTCTAATAAAAACAAAACTTATCATATTAACATGTCGCGTGATTCGTAAAAAATATCGTTAGATAAGATAGCTTAGATTTTCTTACCTTTCTCATACAAGGTGGTCAACAATACAATAAGGGCCCGCGCGCACTAGCGATTAAAGTTGGCCGATAGTTTGATCGGTCAGAGGATCAGTATAGAGTTATATGGCAGTGTGCGCACTTGAAAATTAAAAGTTGTACGAAGTTGTACAACTTTAATCGCTAGTGCGCGCGGGCCCTAAGACATAGTATTGACATCAAACAGGTACATACGGAAGTCTGACAAATTGCGCGAAAAAAAAAAATTGGCTTTTCGCAAATTGGCAAAATCCGAAGCGAATTAGAAATTTGTTTAGCACGAACTTCGTGACCGAGAGGCCAGATTAAACAAATATCCCGCTATCTGTTAACTTGCATCAATCATGCTTGACTTCTTAAATATTACAAATATGGCCACAACATCGTACGCGTGATGAAGTCAAACACTAAAGCGCCGGCGCTCCTAGGTTTGCCCAGTCAAACTTCAGGTCTGATATAACGTCTCAGTCAAAGTCCAAACGAGTGGCGCATTTCAACCTTTGCCTAACGAATTTTTAGTTAATGCTGGGAGAGACTAATTTGGTCAGTCAACGCCAAAACTCAATTTGATGAAATCGGGGTGTGACCAGTCAGACCAAAATTATTTTATTATTAGGTATGCGGGCTCCTATTTCTGACTGCAGGATTTAAAGGGACCTAATATGAATGGCATGACGGGAGCTAAATTCGCTTGCTCACTTTAGCTCCCGTCATACCATTCGAACCTAACCTATCCGTGTCGGGGTGCTCAAAGCTCCCTGTGCCCTATGTTCTGCTACCTAGCCAAGTGGCAGACAGCAAGTCATTAAACGATATAATACCGCAAAGAGCTAGGCTCGCATGCAAAAACCTGTTTAAATATGCAACAAGTGCAGTACAAATCGACGTTTGACCGAATTTTCTAGTCGCTTCTAGGATAGACTAGGAAAACCCCGAAACAGATTATATACTTTCGATGTTTGACTAAAAAGTTAGGTACTTCTAGGTTTGACTAAAAATACATCAGTCAAAGGCCGAAATAGGAACCTATTTCGGAGTTTGCCGAAAGGCGTTGGTCAACCCTAGGATAAACGAGTCATTCTGCAAAGAGACTGGTCTGCATATCGACCTCTGACTATAACATAGGTACATAGGTATATACTTTACTATGCACGGTTTTGTTGTTCAATAGTTCTAAAACAACATCATGTGGTGTGTGGGACAAGTCCTCACACCCCTAAGATGTCCTTGAGCCAAATACACATAGTCGCGCTCATCCTCTTTCGCCTCACAATGCCCTAAGGTCACTAAGGTGTAAAATTACTGCTAGCTGCTACATTAATTTTAAACCAACAACAAGCTAAGTTTATTTGTTAGTATCTCTAAATCTGCAAACAATAGCTTGATGACAGTGTTTAATGTAACAATAGGTAGGTAGGACTGCCCATTAATGCATTTCTTAATGTGAAATAAAAATGCAACTGCTGAGACCATATTCTAATATAGAATGAAGAGGAGCTGCCGTTGATCATGATTTGTAACGTTTTCTCTATAATTGATTAACTTATATATTGAGCAATAAAGCAAATATCAAGTAATTTTTTTTTCAGATTTATAGTCATGCTTTAGTTCTGATAAGAAAGCTACAAGTTTCACACCACCAAGTTTGACATGTATCTAGTCTAGCAGTCACAGGGGCACGCCCTGTATATGACTGCAGATAAGAATGATCTGTGTGCATTGTTATCCATGATTATTTGCCATATTACTTGTTTCAGATTACTACAATAATGACATGCTAAAATATCATAGCAACAGTAATTATCTTAAAGATATAAAAGCACAAATAACTTCTGATAATAAAATCTGATCTAGAATTCTACACCAATAATAATATGACACAAGCAGAATGTTTGACATCAAATTTGATCCCACTACTTTTGCATTGCATGGTGAGACATTGAAAAACTGAGAATATGAAGCAATCTAGTGACTGAATGATGTAAACAAGCTATCTACACTGCTTTAACTAATCACACACATTAATCTAGATAAAATCAGATAATATCAGAGAACAGTATCAACTACAAACTTGAATATTTTTTTAAAGAATCAAGTAAATTTAAGAGGAAGTATTACTTTTTAAAAACATTTTTCAGGAATGATTTCAGAGAAAATCAATTAACTATTACATGTATTTGCTGTTATATCATTATTATTTAATCAGTGAGGCACACGGTTTTAATGTAACTCTTGTTACTATATGGTAAACTTCAATTTAAAATGAATTATCTACAGTTAGTCTTGTGTAGATAACATTTGTAAATTATTATTAATATGTATTGTGCATCTTTCACTTACCTATTTGTCTCCAGGCCAATATTGGGTGAGTCTATAATAAATAAAAATATTTGTGACCCACATCTTTAATGATTCTTTAGTCTTTAATTGGGATCTTATTAGATTATTAAATATTATGATAAAACCTCAACATAGTTCACTCACAGACAAATGGGATTAATGGTGAAGACAGGTGCATTCCTTAATTTCATACAAATTAGGTTTTCATAGGATAAGTGTTCATTAATGGTGGCCCATAAATAAAAGCTTCTTTGAAATAAGCATCATCTTTGCGATGCAAAAAGTTTTCAAAAGGGTTTATGACAGTGTTATTAAATGTTTAATTCAATATAGGTTTAAGGTTTGATTGAATAATTAGACTTCAATTGATCAGATAGTAAGTTTTTGAACAAGACATAAATTATGAATGTGTTTACATCCATTTCCAAACAATCCCAACAATGATCAACTTGATTCTTGATGCCAAGTAGGTACAAGTAGTACTTGGTAAATGAAATATTGTGACTAGACAACTGAATATTTGTAGAAGCCTGGATCTTTTGATCATGTGTTAAAAATGTAAGCTGATCTAGGTAAAGTACCTATTGCTTGAATGAAAACCATTATCTTAACACTAAAACACTTGATGCCAATTTCTCATATTTGTCAACATTAGAAATGTTTATAACTTCCACTCCACTAATGCAAGGTGCACATAGGTAATTTGCATATCACTTGCCACAATATTACTCTGGCTTACAAGAATCCGTTAGTATTAACAAATAAGATTCATCTAGACTTGTCATATCACACTCCATTCCCCAGTGGGAGGGAGGCGAGTAGGCGTATAAAAATCAATACCATTTCATTGATTTCATGTGGTATCTCAAACATGCACGCTTACAGACAATCTCGTTATGTTGTATGTCATCGATACTCTGACCTGCTCGTAAATGTTATTATATTAATACCTACCAACTTTCCCTATCGCTGGCATACAAATTCCACGTTCGTCGGAAATCACACGATCGTGTAGATCAAAACATTGTCCACGAGAACGGTAACGGTACGTTACAAACACTATCCTTTCACGCATGTTAACATATGGCCGTGGAAACACAATCGTATAATCGTATTGATTACTCCAATTATTGCACTCGCGCTCACATTTAAGACCTCTGAAAGTGACCTTGAATTAACCAAATTAAATTGTGACGAAAGCCTCATACGTAGCGAGTACCCGATTGATTTTTCTGTGCCACAATTTTTGCTCAGCTCGCAATGGTTAAGAACGAATATTATCTTTATTCTTGTTTTAACACTACAATCACATTCCAAAACTCACCTTGCGTAACAAGGCAGATATCAGGTCACTGCACCCAAGGGTTTCCATAATTTATGCCACACAAAATCACACACGATATCATTTTCGTCAAAATGCACAAACAAAAAAAACCAACGTGACGAGAGGAAGCGCATCGTTCAAGCTTCAAATTTATACTGACAGCCATGCTGCTGATGAGTCCGACTTTATTGTGGACTTGTGCGCTGATTGGTCGAAAAGAAGGTAATAAAAAAAACTAATTGCGCAGTTCAACCAATCGCAAACAAGGATTTCAAAAATTCTTGATAGTTTGCCAAAAGTCGAGCGATAACAGTATTGCACGGGTTATTTTTTATATTATTATTTATTAATCATAACACCATTCGTCGTGGAAATCTGAAGGAATAATGTTTATTTCTAGCAGCAAAAGAGAAAACGCCGATAAGGGCATCTTTTTGAATTGAATTCATGATCTTCATACAAAAATATATAAGATGATTATATTCGCTTTCTTTTCTTTGTGAATTCATAGACTCGGGCACAGAAATCAAACCAACTTATAAAATTTCGAACTCTTGTCTGTCTTTGAAGCCTTCTAAATTATCAAGGATTCTGTATTTATGATGGATTCTGTATTGATTATACCAATAATAGTTCCTATGTTTTAGCAAGCCAAATAAAAGAGAAAAAAATGATTGCTATTTTTCAACTCTACTACTCCAGAGAAATTCCTTGCTGTGAACTAAACGTACTGCCAGAGTGCCAGTCTGCTGTCATTGTAACGTCACAACAAGCAAGTAATCAACGTTTTAGGTTATGTACCTGAGCGTGTGTCTATATACATAAAGTAAAAATTTAGATCTTTTGGGTAAAAATGGCGAGAAAGAAAAATAAAGAGGGAAAGAAGAAAGTCACCTTAGTGTTCGATGAAGCTAAGCGAAAGTAATTAACACATTTATTGTTTCTGATACAGTTTGTGCGTGTGCACTCACTTGCTATGATAATGATTTTGTATATTTTTAGGGATTTTTTATGTGGGTTTCGTAAAAGGAAGCTGGAACGAAAAAAGAAGGCACAGGAGGAATTGCAAGCGCTTTTAAAAGTGGAGAAGAAACGTATTAAACAGGAGGTATGTAAATGCGAAATATGACAATAGTTTCGTAGTTGTTGCCGAGAGCAACCGATTAGTTAGTAGAAATAAGCACACGTATAAGTTTTCTAGCCTGTCATCTCTGTGGGTATTTCGAAGGCATGATCAACATCCTATATAAACAGTGTTTTTCAGGGCAACTATCTTAAAAAAAAAACTTAAGGCTGCATTGACCAACAATGTCTAAAAATTCTCCATCTTACCAAAGATCTTTCTCGTTTTAGAATAAAGAATCCTACAAAAAGCTTGTGGTATCCAGCAGACCCATTCCAGACATAGAGCAACTCCTTCAGGACGAATATGAAGACGAGGATGTTAATGTTAAAATAGTGGAACTTTCATCAGATACTTTGCAGAAAAAAGATTTAGTAATAGGCGAGAATAAACCTAAAGAAAAAGTCAAGAAAGATCAGGAGAAAGGTAAAAATAAAGTTAACGAAAAAGCAGTAACCATTTCTGGCATGGGGTCTGATGAAGACAATGAGGAGGAAGAGTCTGAAGCAGAAGAGGATGATGACGATGATAAAATAAAAACAAAAAAAGAAATAAAGAGCATGCTCAAGAAACAAGCAACAAAGAAAATACAAAAGAGCAAAGTATTCCAAATGAAGAGCAAACTAGATAGAATTCAGAACAAAAAGAAGTCAATACAAAAGAAAGGCCACATGAAAGCTAAATCTGACCCAAAGAAAGGGCATGGCAAAGGTAATTCTGACTCAAAGAAAGGACATGGAAAACCAGACCATAGGAAAGACAAATCAAAGAAAAAAGTTGGTAGAAGAAAACATTGATTTAATTCTATATATAATAAGATTTATTAAAAAGATTCAACAATATTTCTAATGAGGTATTTCACTTAATCCTGCCTCCATTGATTTCCAAAAATAAAAATAAAAACTTGAAACAATAATCAACTTGTAATCTCAAATGTTTCCCCTCTTCCTTTTCATTCACATGCATGTGTAAGGAAAATATAGCTGGAAACTATTTAAAAAAAAAAAAATCATAAAAAATGGCACTTATAGTTATAATATAACATAAAAACACGTATTGTGCAAACTTAATAAAAACAATTATATCACTTCTTAGTTGCTCGTGTTTTTTTCACACTATCACCATTATCAATAGCAGTTTCTGCATCATCCTGAACTTTACTTCTTGCAGATTTACGAGTAGCTGGTAATTTCTTGGTCTTGCTATTGTTAGAATTGTCTCCATCTGTGCTTAAAAGAACATTTGCTTCTTTAATTTTAGTGTTCCTAGTGCCAGTAGTGGGTTCCTTAAATTCCATATTTTCATCATTATTTTTAGGCACAGTTTTCTTTTTCATATTTTTTTCGTTTTTTATGTTTGGTTGACTATCATTCTCACCTTCAATAGTGTCTGCTTCAGAGCTTTGATTAGCCTTTGCTTTTTTATTTGGTGTCACCTTTTTCTTAGGTGCAGTTTTAACATCCAAATTATCTTGTGTATTAACTCCTTCTGCATTTGTTTTCTTACTAGGCGTAACTCTCTTCCTAGGTGCTGTTTTAACTAATAATTGGTCAGTTTTCATTTCAAAATCATCCAAGTTATCTTGAGAGTTGATTTCTTCTTTTGTTTTCTTATTTGGTGTCACTCTCTTCTTAGGTGCAGGTTTAACATTCAAATTACCTTGAGAGTTAAGTTCATCTGCTTTTGTTTTCTTATTTGGTGTTACTCTCTTTCTAGGTGCTGCTTTAACAGATAGCAGATCAGGTTTCATTTCAAAATCATCCATATAGTTTTCGGGGTTAACTTGTTCAGCTTTTTTGGGTGTTACTTTTCTTTTACGAGGTGATTTCTTCTCTGCAGTTTCTATTTCAACAGTCAACTTTCCTGCCTTTAAATCAGAATTTATGTTTTCATCATTTAATTCTTTTCTTGGTGTAACTTTTCTACTCTTAGGTGGCTTAACATCATTCTCATCATCAGATTTTTCACTTTTAACTTCCTTCTTCACTGGAGTTTTCTTGGGTGATTTTCTTCCTAAACCACTGGATGGACAGATGTCTCTATTCAAACATTCATGGCACAATGGTCCTACTGGTAGGCATATGGTTTGCCCAAATCCTACCAGGAGATGATTCACTTCACTCCAAAGTTCGAAAGGCAGCCAAGTTTGCAATGATTTTCGTGTATCTTCAGGAGTATTAGTTGGTTTCTTATGCCAGCCTATCCTGTTGCTTATTCTATGAACATGAGTGTCTACGCCTGTGGGAAAGATTAGAATATATAAGAACACCATATAAAATGGATTGTTTCAAAGAGTTTTAATTATTATTTCAAACTCACCTATCCCTGTAACTTTATCCCAAGCAACCAGCATGCAGATGTGCGCCATCTTAGGCCCCACACCAGTCAGCTTGCATAGCTTATCCACTGAGTCTGGGATGTCTCCATTGTATTGCTCTTTCAGGGTCTGGGTTGTTTTCTTTATGTACTTAACTTTTGTCTGAAATGTTAAAAAAGTTTTACTGTAAAGAGAAGTAACAGGATCATGCTATTTCAAAATTTTACTTTTTTAAATATTGCCTATCTATAAGAGTTAGGGGTAAACCGGGTAAATCATTATAAAATTTACTCTACAAGCAGGTTTTTAATAAATAATTTGTTTATAAGGATAATAAGGATCATAGCAAGTGGAGTTGTTTTTCAAGCTGATAACTTCAAGTTATACCTTCCAAAATCCAACAGGGTATATCAACTTGCCCAGTTCATCATCACTCATATTCAGCACATTGTCTATTGTTAGCCCTCTGGCCCGGAGACGCTCCATAGCTGCAAATGTCACTTGATCCTTTGTCTGACTAGACAGCATTAGGGATATCAGACATTGATATCTGTATACCTGAAAACATGTCCATAGATGTTTAATAATAATCAAATTGCACAATTACAAAAAATGGACCCCAAACTAGACATTTGCCTGTATCTTAGGGCAGATAAACTTATTATTTGAGCTTTACATGCTAATGAATATTAAGGTCAGAAAAATAGGTAAGGATTTTGGATGAAGCTTTAGTTTAAATTAAAGGCTGATATACAGCAGCAAATAAACAGTATTTCGTAAGGTATGAAGAGGCTTTTGTCCAGCAGTGGGACTTCATAGGCAAATAAAAATAATACAGATAGAAACAGTAGACTTCAACTTACTTCAGGAGCAGCCTTTTCATCACCACTCAAGTGGCAGCCCATAGTATCGACTGGGGCATCATTGTTTGATCTCATATTCCTCAAGTTCAGCAGGAACTCTTTCCAATTTGCTGGCTCCCATAATCCTTTTGTGTCCTGTAGAAAAATATATAATTCAAGCAATGTGTGCCAGTTACCTACTGCCCAACAGGCATCTAAGCTTTTATGAAAAGGTCAAGACATTATCAACAAACAAATTTTTGTTTATAGCTTTGTTAAAGGTAATCTATGTATTGAACTGATTCGATTGATTAATATTCTTTCACTGATAGAAAGCTAGACTATTGTTGAATGTCATAGTATGTTTATTTCAGTTTGCGATATTCTGTTGTGTGTGCTGGCTGCTGTTTATCCCAGAAAAATGCATGGTAGCTTTGATTGGCCACGGAAGCCAAGCTCAGGAAAAAGTTAGCGATGAAGATTAAAATAGTGATGAATCTTAAAATAGACTGCAATGCACTAAGTACTTTTGCAGTATGGGAGAACTTTTTAAGCTTTGTTAGAAATAATAAACGACTGCTTGCTTACCTCTTTCTCGGGCGAATCTTTTTCAAATTCAATTTTAATGTGTGGTTTCTTCTCAAATTTAAATTGACTCAGGTCAACTTTACTTGGACTTGGCTGCTCTTCTGCCGGTTCTGGTGGTTCAAGTTTGAATTGAATATTTACGGAGTTCAAGTCTTCTATGTTTTCATCATCGTTGTTTGCTTTTTTCCCTGATTTTTTAGCAAGACCAGCAGTGCTAGAAGTAATTTTCGTTTTCCCGCGCGGCATTTTACGTATGAAAGATAGTAATTTAAAAATTTCGATATTACTTTAGCTTGATAATTTTAAGTTATATACCCAATGAAATTATAACGGTTTATATAGAGATTTTAGTTAAAATTCCGTGAAATAAGCACCAACACAAACAGTAGAAACAACTTTTGGTAGTTTTAGGTGCATTTTTTTAAATTATATTTCTACAGACAGAATACTTCTGTGGGAATTTGCCGATCTGGCTACTAAGGTCTTCAAGTCAAGTCAATGTTTTACTTCAAGTAACACATATTAAAATCATATTCACATGTTTGTTGGAGTATTTGGCAAAAAAATATCGAATCGAGTCAGCCTTCTCTATTGGAGATAATGCCTGTTACAATAATTCCACATATTGTCCAGTTGCGTGACTTGCGTGGACACTTGTGAGTAGTTGTAAGACACAAAACCACACCAATTTTACACCACAATATTCTGAAATTATTTTAATCAAATACGTTTAGTTTTACCACGACAAGAAATGATTGTGAATAGGAATCAGATTCCGTCTGTCACGATTGTTCGACAACTGTCACTGCCACTTTTAATTGAGGTGTCATCCATCAAATGTTTCCATAGTTTTAAAATCAATTTTATCATATTATTGAATAAGAATTAGCATATTCTAAAGATTATTACAATGGCTGAACTACTACTAGACCCAAACATCAGGTTATGGGTATTCCTTCCCATCGTAATCATCACCTTCTTGGTCGGAATTGTACGGCACTATGTTTCGCTAATTTTGTCCTCCCAGAAGAAGATTGAGCTTATCCAGGTTCAAGACAGGTAAATAAAGATATTATCTACAAATTCACGTTATACTTGGTGTATCAGTCATCACTTGTGAATATTTTACATATATCTAACCTATAAATTAATGTTTTACGTGAATTAACTTTTTTCTGCAATCTATAATTATTTTCTGTGTTAGCAAGTAGTTAGGTGAAATAAACACATTACTCACAAATACTTTCGATGTAAATAAAATGAAGGATGGTAAATACCTATATCAAGTTCAATTATAATTGGATTCTAGTCAAGTGATGATCCGCGCCCGTCTACTGCGTGAGAACGGCAAGTATCTGCCGCGGCAATCGTTCGCGATGCGCCGCCATTGGTTCAACAATGAAGAGACTGGATACTTCAAGGTTCAGAAGAGGGCTGCTACTTCTCAGGTAATGTGTTCCTCATTAGCTAGGTACTAAATTCACATGAGTAATTAACTTAACAAGTGCACAGCTCTTTGAATCAATGATTAATGCTTGCTTGCAAGAACTGCTTAATTGATTTACAGTTCATTCCCTTTTTGGAGAGAAGGTGGAATCCCACACGTTGTATAAACACATTTACAAAGTCAATAGGAATAACTTAAACTTAATTAATTTATGTATACATGTGTAGGTAAGTGCTGTGCACACCTTTAAGTGATAAGTTAATTGTAATATTATAAACTATGAGATTAATTTTCTATAAATGTTTCTGTGAACTATTTGTTGGAGTACCGTAGTAATTAAAAAATAAATATATAATTAAACCAGAATTGGCAAAAGTTGAAATAGTACTAACAGAAAACAATAATAAGGATTTTGAGACAAATACATAAACTCATGGATCATAAATATTTATTTTCCTGCAGACAAAACAATATTATTGACAAATTATTTCAGAACCCCATGACTGACCCTGGTATGATGACTGATATGCTGAAGGGAAATGTAACCAATGTGTTGCCTATGATTGTCATTGGAGGCTGGATCAACTGGATGTTTAGTGGCTTTCTGACTAGTAAGTCTACTAAATACTCATAATGTTCACCAACTACATGTTATGGCTACCTGAACTGGTTCTGTCATTTGCCACATTCACATCATGAAAGAAAGGAGATAGATTTAAAGAATTGATGTGTTCCATTTTTTTGTTCTTTTGAAGGTTACTAAAATCATTTGAAAATAGATTTCTTCTTCTAGAAGAAAAGATTTGTTAATCATGACTTGTAAAAACTTGAGTAGGTTGTTAAGATTTCCTACAGTAATTTAAGGTATAATTTTGTAATACTGGAGTCTTGAACTCTGATACTGATATCTTGGCACTATTGGTGTTAAAATATCTATATGGGAGTAGTTTCAAATCATGTTCATTAGATTTCAAACCATACATTTTATAATTAAATTGGTTTTAGTTTTGAATACATTTTCTATCAATCTATTCAGTTTATTGTCTGAGTTACCAAAGTGTATCCCATATTCTCTTCCTCCTACAGCTAAGGTGCCATTCCCGCTGACGCTCCGCTTTAAGCCGATGTTGCAGCGTGGTGTGGAGCTCGCGTACTTGGATGCGTCGTGGGTCTCCTCCGCTTCCTGGTACTTCCTCAATGTGTTCGGTCTGCGCACCATCTATGCTCTAGTCTTGGGAGAGAATAATGGTAATAATAGTACATGGCAATCTAAACTAATCAAAACTAATATTATAAGGAGGAAAGATTTGTTTGTTTGTTACAATTTAACTCAAAAACTTATCTTCACTGAGTAACATCCTTACTAATAGTATAAATGCGAAAGTAACTCTGTCTGTCTGTCGCGCTTACACGCCAAAACTACTGAACCAATTTAAATGATATTTGGTACACAGATAGTCTAGAGCCTGAGAAAGGACAAAGGTTACTTTTTAATGCGAAAAAAGTGTTGTAAGGGTTTGAAAGGGGGGGATGAAAACTCGTATGGAAGAATCGTCATTTTTAGTGCTAGAGGCTTGAAACTTATTTTTTAGGCTGCTGATTCGATATAAATAAATATGACATTCCAAGTTTGTAAAAATTTTACCTTCAAGGGTGTAAAATAACAATAGAGAATAGGGGATGAAAGTTTGTATGGAAATATGTAAGGTTTATGTGAATAGGATGGAAGATTTGAAAAGTCTACAGTTGCTGATCTTGTGCTTGTGTTTCTGTGTGTGTAAATAAACATATGTTTAACCTTTTGACCGCCATTGTCACGTATACATGACAAGCAAGCGCGTGCCCTGTACGCCAAACGTCACAAATATATGACAAAAAGTACGGCGATTTTTTGTCTTGGCGTCGGGGGCACGCCGGCGCCGATGCGTTTATACTCTGGCGTTCAAAAGGTTAAGTTTTTTTTAAATATAAATGGCTGCCAAAGTAACTATTCCACGTAGACGAAGTCGCGGGCAAATCTAGTAGGCTATATTTATTATATATAGGCGAAGTGCTAGTACTTCATAATTACCAGCCAATGAAAGGATGAAAGATGAGGTGACTAAAAGATGATGTATGGAAGATAAGCTGTGCGACCCTCCAAATAAAATGACATAAGAGCAGATTAATAATGACGGTGATGAGCACCCAAAATGATTTATGACAGAAGACTGTAGCTTTGTCTGTCTGTAAATTGACTCCCTACTATACAATAGATGATAAGTTTAGTATCTCATTCTAAACCTTTTTAATAGTTCATCATCATCATATCAGCCGAAAGACGTCCACTGCTGGACATAGGCCTCCCCCAAGTATCGCCACAACAACCGGTCCTGTGCGTCTCGCATCCATCGGCTACCCGCAACCTTTTTCTTTTAGTAGTTGGAAACGTGTCCGTTACCCAGGCCAGATGTTGTCTCCAGTCCAGATGTTGTGAAGAAAAGAAAATAATAAGTTCCTAAATTTAAATATTTAAGCCTTAAAAAATACAGTTTTAGATAAGTACCTAACAACATGTACATATTAATAATAATTTTGCTACTATTTCTGTAGTTACATTCTACAAGCTTACCTTGTTCGTGAATTCATCAAGCAGCCTGCACCATAACTATGATCATCAATAGAAGCACTCCACATTAGCAGTAATTCGCCACACTTATTATTTTACATTAGCTCTCACGCACTCTATAAATATTTGCAAAAACAGGAAACGGAACTGCCGAAACGCATGCGCACTCTACAAGATGAATTATGTGATTACGGAGCATGTTTAGTGCGATATGCAAACAATGCGCCCCTTCACCCCACCCCTTCCGCGTCCCACCGAACGACATGTTATATCAGTGATTTTTGATAAGTTTGTGCAACTGGAAGATAATAATAATGTTTTCATAGTACAGATATTATTATATTATTAATGTATTTAACAGTGTACGCGTCTGTACCGAAATTGTAAGGTGTATTATACTAAACATTTCAAAAGATAGTATAATGTTCTGCGTTTTCGCTTTTTCGTAACCACCTAAACTTGGTCGGGTTACCACGGTCATTCACTTCCTGATGACTTTAATCGTATTATCTCATTAATTATCCAATGTACTGAGCTGAAATTTTACTGATATACAACTGAACTAAAAAACTAATAATTGACATAACATTCAGTTCATATATCCAATCCAGTGGCCAAATAACACCGCGCGCATCAAGACCGTGCTCGTGAAGAACTCAATATCATCATAACTTGTTAAATACTTACAGGATACTAATGAAACTTCACATATACGTGCTGGGACCAGTTGAAGTGTTTTTCTATTTAATGAAATAACCTTTAAGCTATGTATTATTTTGGTTTTTTTATTGCAGAACAAATTTAAACTAATTCCCAAGAAGCCATGTACAAAATATGATAAGAATCCGCTTAACCATTTCAAAGATCTAGCAAAACCAAAAACGTTACCCCAGCAAAATCTCGAATAACTTCGCAACCGATGA
The DNA here is from genome assembly GCA_905163435.1 of Mamestra brassicae. Lineage (NCBI taxonomy): Eukaryota > Metazoa > Arthropoda > Insecta > Lepidoptera > Noctuidae > Mamestra > Mamestra brassicae. The sequence goes on along the minus strand of LR990997.1, from coordinate 16,166,795 downwards.
AAGAACAAATACAAAATAAGGCAAACATTTACTTCATCTAGACAACTAATTTTATAGCTAGTGATTTTTTAAATATTCCCATTAGAAAGAAAACGGTCTGGCTGGGGTAACGTTACCCCAGCAGGAAATGTTTTTGTGAAATAATTAAAAAACTATAAGCGCAACAAATTTAAAAATGTGCGCAACAATTACAGAAGCCGCAAAACTAATTATCTATAAGATTCAAATGACCATTTTCGACAACATCTGGCCTGGGTAACGGACACGTTGGAAACTGTTTATACCTGAAAATATTATGTTTTTAAATAAATAAAATGTTTTTGTCCAGCTGCTGATCAGTCAAAGATCATGCAGGAACAGATGTCAGGTGCCGCCATGGCGATGCCTCAAGACCCAAAAGCCGCCTTCAAGGCCGAGTGGGAAGCCCTAGAGATCACAGAACACCGATGGGCGGTCGCCCATGCCGAGTCAGATGTCCTCAGTATTATACCAGAGGACCACCAATCTTGAATGCTAGCATAAACTTATGTTATTATCATAATGTATCTAGAATAATTTGTAATCTAAGATAAGGTGTTAGTGCAAATGTGGTGTTTATGGAAATAAATGACTACCGTATCTATTTATTGACCATTAAGGTTTAGTTTTAATTACACTATCACAATCCTAACTAATATTATAAATTCTAAAGTGAGTTTTTGTTACGTTATCACGTCTAAATTGCCGAACCGATTTTGCTACTGAGATGGATCGATGTTTATGGCTACTTTAACGCGAGCGAAGCCACGGGCAAAAGCTAGTAGGAATATCATAAAGTCTGCATGTTTACAAGTTTGATAATCAATTGCACTTCAACGGCTGAAGTGATTTGGATGAAATAGCAACATGGGTAGGCCATGGCCTGGATTAAGATAGAATACTTTTTAATCTCGGTACTGACCGGTGTTACGGGGAGTAATGTACCATTCGCAGCGAGCATGTTAGCTAATTGAAAGAATTTTATAATTCTTTTTTATTTTATTTACTTTGCTGAAATGGTAAAAATTGAAAAGAATAATATAAGTAAAAGTATTCTAAAAAATCTCAACCATTTATGCAAAGGTGGGTCAGCTAATTGCTATAACTGACTGTATGTGTCGTGTCCTATAATCCATGTAAAATGCTCGTTTCGAACTCTTTGTTCGCCGGTACTCCAGTGCTTCAGATTCACAAGACACTCAGTCAAGATGTCTGACGACAAGGTTGTGTTGGGATATTTAATTCTACTACTAGTTACGCCGTCGATTACCTCCGCGCTCGTGACGACTTGTAGCGGCGTACGGTACTGACTGAACCGCGTACAAGGAGTGTGCAGTAATAAATACACATAGCACTATATTCCCAAGAGGTCCTGCAAAGTAACACTTGCACCAATACTCAGTTCTGTGTCATAGGAATGATTATGCAATTGAACCTAATGCTTTAGAGATAAAGTTGAAAATCTATTAAAGAAATTTGACAGATTGATGTAGCTTGATGTGCTGGCCGTCAGTACTAAGCCAATGAAATAAAAAAATAAATCTGCATTTAAAAAAGTTATTTATTTCAATGCAAAAGTATAATGAGTATATACAATATGACCTTTTCCTATACAAACATATTAAATAACAACAAAATTCTTATTGCTTTGTTTGCTGTCACTGTCTTACTGATTCAGGCACGGTTTTATTTAGTACTTAGGAAAATATTGAGTCAATATTTATGATGAATCTACAGAACCTACTTCACATGATAGAGCAACCCTTATTTTTTCCTTATGCAGTCAAAATCTTTCATAGTACTGTAAATTCAAAAAAACATCAACATTATAATCCCCTACAGGAATCCGTAAGATAATCATAACACATTAAAAAATCACAAGAAATAACAAAAATATTACCAGCTTATTACAATACAACGCCATTTGATCTTGAACTAACATTCTTCATTATTTTAGTTTTTTTTTTTTGCCATCCTGAGGACATGTGCGTATATAGTAACAAAATAAATAAGACCTAAAACGTAAAATCAACAGTTTCATTTCCTTATTTTTTATTATAAACGTGAACACAGCTATTATTGAAGGATTAATTTGTATAATATGCAAAAATACGATATCAGAACCAATTTCGAGTAACATTCTCAGTCATAACATGCTCTGGCGTTTTAAAATACCTATCGATAAAAAACAGGTTTCATTCCAGTAGAATTATTAAACATAACTGAAATCTAACTATTTTCGTACATAGTATAGAATTAGATAGTCTTTAAATACGCTCAAACGATACTAAGTGCTGGGTGTTGGTGTATTAAAAGTTTAAAATTACTATGTTAAAATATGGAAGTCAAATTCAAATGCCAGCTCTTGTCAACTAAGAAACTTTCTGCGTCTTAGCAAACACAGAACTACTTCACATTAAAATCCAATATAACCACAGTCTACCTATATTATATCCTTTGGGCACATTCACGTAGAAAGCTGGTGGCGGTGGCACCCTTAAAGACGTTCAACGCAAGTATTTTCGCAAAGTATGCGCCGGGAACATTTTAGCGTGTATTTCTAAAGGCATGACTGTAAGCATTAGGTAGACTGAGTCAACCCCACCAACACCCACCGCTTAGTACAGTCCGAACATCAAGCAATCGACGTCTGTGCAAGAGCATCGACACGTGACCGTAGCTCGCAGGCCTCTGCTACTTCTTGATGAGCTGCACGACGTCCTCGTCCTGCACGGTGTGGCCCAGGCCCACCCTCTGCGGCGAGTACTTGGTGCTGGTGCCCCACACCAGCGCGTACTTGAGCGCCGCGGCGAGCGTGCGGTGGATGGAGTGGCACACGTGCTCTATAGTGACTCCCTGGAACATATACATGATTTAGCAGTATTTGATACAGAAAGGGCAGAAAATCAGCAAGTCAAATATTTCTATCGACAGATGCGTCTGCGATTAAATAAGTGTCAGTGTTGACAAAAACCAACATTTCAGTTCTACCTTTCCAAATGGACAGTAGAATCTCTTTATTAATGTAATGATGACATTCAAAAGGGCCGTTTAATGGCCTAATTGAAATAAACGTTTTGACTTTGACTTTGTTTCACAATGGAGGACTTTGAAATGGTAATTAGGATGAGTAAAACAAGAGGATTTATGAAGCAGAGGAAATTTTCCAAAGATACAGAAAGTATAGGTTGATTTTTCAGAAAACAAATCAGACTTTTTTGTAAGTTAATTACTCCTTCTAAATGCTATAATATTCCTGTAAGTGGCCCTATTAGAGAAAAAAGAAATTATAACTTCATAGACTATGATACATACCTTCCTCAAAATAAGACCATCATCAAAATCTGGGGGCTGGCCGGGCTTTTTGGTGTAAACTCGGATTAGGGACAGGTACTCCCACAGGGTTTCCAATAGATAGTCTAAGTTCAGCTTCATGTTACAACTGGAATTCAAAACATTCGCAATATTAATATACTTAATTTATCTTTCGAAGGTGATTAAGGGTAAGGGGTACAAAATTAAATGATCTGGTGGTAAACTGAAATAAGACATATTTTTTTCTCAAACAGCAGTTCTATTATAATAATAACAATAATAGTCAACCATGAAAATTAAGTGCCATTATTGTTTGAAAAGATGGAGATATCCAAACAAGACGCCGACACACGAAGAATAGAGCCATCTCTCTTTCTGTACTTTACTTTCTGACTAAATTGGTAGGAATAGGGCCTCAGGTACAGCATAAAATCGGCAAACGTTACAAAGCACGTTTGGGGGCATTGTGGGTTTAGACCACCAAACATGGACAACGAGGCAGGCCCAGGTAGGTGGAGGGGTAGCTTGACACGTTTTTAAGAGATTGGTCTATGCATAGGTTCCCAATGGGGGCGATAGCGCCCCTTAGTCGGCGCTGGAGCTTTTCGTGGGGGCGGTAGCGGGTCCAAAGACAAATGAACTGTTTGTCTGAATGAAATGTTTTTTATTATAACATGTTTTTTTTTTTTTTTATAATTAATACTCACGACCCTCAGTCACGACCACGATTAAATAATGAATAGACTAGATAATTATTTTTTTATTTATGATTATTAATAGACAACAGACAGACATATAAAATTGGCATAATTTATCTATTATTTAAAGGGGGCTTTGGATTTTCTTTTCTTATATAAGCGGCGGGCGGTAGTCCATTAAAGGTTGGGAACCTATGGTCTATAGTTTGCCCTTGGCGTTTGGTAGTTTCTGCCTAGTCGCATGGGAAAAAGGCTTTAGTTATGTGTGGTTTGTATTGGCTCAGTATCGAGTTGAGTGGAAAAGTTTCAAGAAACCCTTCGTCATGCAGGGGACAACACAGACTGAATCATATATCCCTCACCTAACAACGACGGAGTGCGGCTGCCTGGCTATTCTGTCGACCTCCTGGATGGAGATCTGATCGATCTTGTTGTACACGTACAAGCACGGCAAGTACACGCGGTTGGCGAGGATGACGTCGATCAAGTCGTCTGCGGTCGCGTCCTCGCGGAATAGCACCTGAAACATGGTAGGAAATAATTCAGTTAGTCAGAAATGGATTGTGTAAAAGCTTCATAGTAGCCGAGTCTGGATGAATGCCCCATTACTGGCAATAGACTCGCCCCTTACCAACTACGCCTTGTCCAACCCTAAATCCTACGATAATGAGTTTTCTATCCATTAATCTGTAGAAACGGCACACAGTTCTAGGAACATTTTCGACTTCGTGAACATTGCTTCGTTTGTCACATCCATACCTGTGCCAGTCTCATCAGCAGAGATCGGAATAGGTAAACTATATTTGCCTAATTTTCGTGGAAGTAAGTAACATAGAGTTGATAATACCTCCTCTAAAATCCCGGAATCATAAACATGACGAATGATCCCGGGATTTAAGAAATTGCAAATTACTTATTGCGCTTTGAATACATTAGAAAAAAATTATTATATTGAAGAATCTTATTATATTTTGAGAGTTCCGTACCTACTAAAACTGTTAAATAAAATAGCTTTGTTCTCACACAACTCTTTCTTCTTTTGTTTCTTCAAATCAATCATTTAGAACTCAAAGTCCAGTTCAAGTTTTTATAATCCCGGGTTTTAAATGTCATGATTCCATTTATGATTCCAGGATTTTAGAGGAGGTATTATCAACTCTATGTTACTTACTTCCACGAACATAAGGTTAATATAGTCTACCAATTCCGATCTCTGCTCATCAGTCTATCTAAACATTTTTAACCGACTTCAAAAAAAGGAGCTGGTTCTCAATTCGGTTGTATTTTTTTTAATGTTTTTAGTATTTAGTATAAGTTTCAATTATAATTGTAATATTTTAGTAAAGTCTTATGTTGCGAGAGTTACCTCAGCATTAAATATCTTGTATTCATGCAGAATCATTTGCACCATTTTCTCGTCAACTTTCGTGAGCTGACACGTTGAGTTGAAAGAGAGACCACCGCCCTTCTTCACCTGGAAAGATAAAAATGTCACACATTATTAATTGAGCAAGAAGAAAAAAAAATTTTTTTTTCCTTATCTATTGTGTCCCACTGCTGGGCAAAGGCCTCCCCCATATCCTTCCAAACATTCTTTTCTTGTGCCACCTCGAACCAGCCTTCGCGGTGTGTGTGCATCCAAGTCATCTCGCCACCGCTTTCTGGGCCGGCCTCGGCGACGCCGTCCATCCTCTGGCACCCATTGCGTGGAGACTTTTGCCCAGCGGTCATTATGCATGCAGCTGGTGTGACCCACCCAGTCCCATTTTAGACTAGCAGCTTTTAAAAAAAAATACCATTGTTTATTGTTTTTGCGTTTCTGTTGAAACCAAAAGGGAAGCCTGGCGAGAATCAAAAAGTACGGTGAGCCGTTGGTCCTGCGTCTGGTCCTCTGGTCGTGTCGGATTGCCGTCCTAACAGACTTTGACAGTGAGAGGAAATAGAACACACCTGTGTTCGTGCACACAATTGTACGTATAATCTCTTGCATCAATGGATAGTCTCTGAGCTTGGACGAAATAATCAAAATTTGGATAGAAGGACTATTTATAACATGCCTGATAAACACTATTACTAGTATCACCCAAACAAACAGTCAATCCATCTATGGAGTGTTAGCCCCACTTGCACAAACCTGGGTGTATATATAAAATACTAGCTTTTGCCCGCGACTTCGTACGTCTCGTACGTATCATTTACAAAAATAATTTTCCAAATCCGACTGGTAGTTCCAGAGAGGTTCAAACAAACAAACGGTTCAGATTTATTATATTAGTATAGATTTATTATTTAATCTCATGTTAGCAACTTACTGTGGGTTAAAAGATAACTCTGGATTTTGGAAGGCTCTAATGTAGCAAGCTGACGGAGAAATAGTAAATGGAATGTAAACTGAAACATAATAATAATATAAGCTGTGACAACTTACTTTGAAATAAATATTGGGCTTTGGTTTGTTGAGCCTGATGCCCACACTCTCTAACTCCTTCTCCAGCAGCTGTCTGTGCACGTAGGGCTTCGTGGCGTCCAGCATCATTAGCACCAAGTCCGCTGTCCGCGCCACTGCTATCACCTACAAACATATTTTTGACATTTTAGCAAACCTGGTATGATGATTATTTACTACTAACTTTTCAAAAATGGTGGTTGAATTTTACTGTAAAGAGTATTCTTATTCTATCTCTAGCACTCAACAGTTCTTGAGGAAATGGAATGCTACCGAAGGAAATACAGAGGCTCTCCCACCCATATCCCTTTGAGAAAATGATTTTGCAGTCAAGCAAAACAAACTGGCCTTGCTGTTTTGATGACAAATATATCTATGTTAATATAACAAAGCTGAAGAGTTTGTTTGTTTGAATGCGCCAATCTCTAGAACTACCAGTCGGATTTGTTTTTTTTTTTTGTTTATGGTAGTAGGATATATTCCTACGGGAACAAGAAAAAACTGGATATGCACATACAAAGTCGCGGGAAAAAGTATCTTTCAAAGATTATTGTTCACTTACGTGTATATCTGAAGTACTATTCAAAGGCTAGTGCTACAGCAGTCTTATTTAATTTTTGGTAGGTTCTGGCAACTGACATGAGAATCAATCATTTATTTTGTCAGACATATGATAATAAGGACATCTTTAAATCAGCCTAGCCTGCACTAGTAGCAGTGTCTGAATTTGCTCAGATATAGACACTGCTTCTTGTGGATGATGTAAATAAAAACAGTCAGACATCTCAATATTTAAATCCAAGAAAAATTCAAAACCTGAATGTAAGAAAATTACCTGTCTTCCTCTACCCTTGCCTTGGGCAGCACCTTCAATGATACCAGGCAGATCGAGCAGCTGTATATTAGCACCGCGGTACTCAATCACACCGGGGATACATGTCAGCGTTGTGAACTCGTAGCTGGCAGCTTCTGAGTGAGTGTGGGTCAGGGTAGATAGAAGGGTAGACTGAAAAAAATAATTTGAAAGCTTTTAAATATGCTTTGCCTCAGCTATGGTGTTATCCTTACTGCTACTAAAGTTGTAGATCCATCACAAAGTGCAAAGTTCAACAACTCATCTCACCACCCTGCTGTCACCACATGACACTGGCAGAATAAGATAAAAAAAACAAAACCTTGGTGAGCTTGGCAGACAATTTATAAATGTTTGTATAAACACCAATTTTTTACCGATATTATTTTATTAATTTAATGCAATTTAAAGCATAAACAGGTTCCACCTCTAATCCACTGAGTTTCAATTTGTTTATTGTTCTTTACTTTATCATGGTAGAACATAAAGAGTGTTTTGTATCAATTAATCAGAAAAAAAAACGTGATTTTCTTACCTTACCCACTGAGGGGAAACCAATAAGAGCCACTCTGGCATCTCCAGACTTAAGTACATCAAAACCTTCACCCTTGTCACCTCCTTTCTTAGATGGCTCTAATAGTTGAGACCTGTACTTAGCTAGCTTGGCCTTTAGCAACCCCAAGTGGTATTCAGTTGCTGTTGAACAAAGTATTATTGACAACAATTTATTTGACAGTCGTTTTTACAAAAAATTGATGCGTTTTGTATTAGATATTGATAAATAAATTAGCTTCATGTATATCTGACACATCTGAAGCTAATGCTTTAGAATCTAAATAGGTTTGATTGATCATAACAAATTACTGACTGAAGATGTGTATCATTGGACAACAAATTAATTTACAAAAAAAATATAGGAGCCGGTAAAGAGTTCTTGTTACTTTACCTTTATTCTTCTGTGTTCTTGCTATTTCTTTCTCGATTTCAGATATTTTCTCTAGAATACCCATGTTCCTAAGACTATTGACAACAAAAGTCTACCACGTAACCAATAATTAATAACGTATAATGATCTAAGTAATAACAGCTAGTATCTATACAATAATGAACATTTCGCACTAATATAGCTGTGTATTTTCGATAAACTCTGTAATTATTAAAGTTTTTAAATATTGAAAGGCCACAATGAACTATAGGTTAGGTTAGCCGCGTTCCAGCGACAAGATAATATTCTGTCATTTTTTTTTTTGGCTCGCTCCAGGTCTGACACTTTTGACTATGATTGCCATTCAATTTTAAAGGTCGTCAAAAATCCTCGGGTCCAGCCAAAAAGATGGTGCCTATTCGATCAGTGTATGAAAAATTGGATTGTCTCCTGTACTATGTGCACCCGCTAAATGCCATCAGAGCATGCCGCAAAGACATTATACTACACCACATAAATAGTGCCACAAGGTGAGCTTGTGCTCACGTCACGTCTTTGGGCCACTAAGTATGCACGACCTACCTGCTTTGGAAAACGTCTCAGAAAATGAATAAACGAGGACGCTAGGAACAGATCAGTACATTTCTTGTACTGATCTGTTATATGGAATAGGAATCTAAAAAATGTTAATACTTTTAACACACTATTTTTTTTACACTGGGGGTAGTCAGTGACTGAGTCTTTTGTTATCTATAGTTACAAGCGAAACTAATGTTTCATGGAATAACTTTATATCAAACGACCAACTTGATTGTCTTGTTTTATTTTATGTTCAATTTACGAATGTAACAAAGGTGTTCCGAAGGTGTAAATAAATAAATTATTCCGATTCTTTATGAAATACAAATAATAAAAGTTTAGAAAGTTATGTTTTATAACATAGTTCTAATTTTGTTAGTAAATAGTGTTTATATTTTGTCATATCAATTACCAGTAGATGCTAAAATCCACATTTTTCACCGTTGTTAGGGTGACAACAATTTCTCAAAGTTCTATGTTTTTTTTCCTTTTAATGTTTCGATTCTTGCAAAATGTGGAGCTATAGAAAGGATTTGGTTTCACAGAAGGCATATTTTTAACGTACAGACGCCAGCACATCAAGTTACAACAATCTGTCAAATTTCTTTAATAGATTTTCAACTTTATCGCTAAAGCATTAAGTTCAAGGTTGATTTGTAAAATTTGACAGTTTCGGGTAGCTTGATGTCTGGCTGTCTGTACTTATATGATTTTGAACATTACAATATTTCCAGTTATTTTATAAGGAGCTCTTCAAGTGCAGTGAGTTCCACTGAATCAATAGAAGACTTGGGTCTCGACTACGAGGACGACAGAAATTCAATGATAGCCGTAGCTGAGAAAGGCATGTTGAACTTACGAACTAAAACTTCTTACGGCTAAGTGGAATTAATAAAAGCCACAAACTTCTGAGGTTTTAGGAGGAAAATATATGTACTTTCTGATATGATCTTTATACGTAAAGCACGAAATGCCTAGAGCTTTTAATTTTTGTTATGCTTTTGAAAACTTTTTAGAAAACTATGAAGTATATGATGAGTTTTACGATGAAATGGATAACAGAATAAGAGTGGAACAATCAATGAATATGATCTTTTTCGGACCGCCAAGTTCATTTTTGAGACTTGATCCCGACTCGATATTACACATATTAACACAGACAAAGAAAAAAATGATACCAATTTCCAGAGCCTTATTAGCATGGGATATTTTAACAGGTGAGTAGTGAAAAGGTAACGATAATAGGTACTTACATGAAATCGAACAGTCTCTACATGTCTTGGTACCTTAACGGCATTGTTTCAGATGGAAAAACTGCGGCTTTCTTACAAGGTCGAGAGTTTTTAGCCTTTGGATCACTTCTTAACGTTATACCTGAAGAAGATTTGTATTATGCTAATTTTGGAGATCCATCAGTTCTCAAATATTTTGCTAACCACTTTATTAAACTGCAGCCCCGGAAGGTAAACCCCCAAACTGATTTATGCAGATGATCTCTAACCAAATAAGGAGGATCTAAAACGTCAACAAATTTTGTAAGATTATAAAGATAAACATGTACTTAGCTCTTTATTCTACTTATAGACACTTACCAACGTATGTTCGATATAATTTGTTCGATTTCCAGTTTGGTGTTTTAGCGGCTGCCTATAGACGCTACTATGGGGAATCATGGTATGAAAACAGTACGCTTATCAACGAACTCGGCTATTTACTATGTGGTTTCCCATCAATTGATTTGGAAAAAATATCTCCTAATACTTTCAAGGAACTTAACCTGGAAACCCTGAACAAAGCAGGAAAATGTAACATAAACCAAACTAGAGTAATTACTTCTTTTCATATTGTTATTGCAATCTCTATATAATTATGATTTTTATATCCATTTCTCTCTTCTTGTTTGTTTCAGACTCTTTATTCGATAGCCGTTCATCGCGATGCTTACGGTTTGCCATACAAATGGTCGTCGCATGAGATAGGCAGACTTAGTGCTTTGTTTACATGTAGGCTTTGGTTTACATTTTAACCACTTTACCTACCAGTGATTGCACCCTTTCCTTTTTCCCTATCTAGTGGGCCCTTTTTTCCTCGGATTTGTATTGATAAAGATTTTTTTTTTTTTAGGTATTCCTGAGGGTGATATCAGTTCAATCCAGTTGGAAGCTGTCACAGCTATTAGTTCTGAAGTCATGAATGCAATGAGTCAAGAAAAGCTAGAGTATTTCACAAAGCAACAAATATTACGAATGAATCCGAAAACCCGACGGATTTATATTTTAAGGATGCATTTAAAAAGTAGTTATGATATGAATGAAATAGCAAAGCAGGGTTGCGCGGCGTCTACTAAACCGTTTGTCCTACAATGTATTCTAAATATTGTCGCCCTAACCATTTCATTCTAATAATAATAAAGTTTTTTTTAGTACACATTCAAGTGTAATAAATTAATTTTCGAATTCATAAAATTGATAAACAAAATATCATCGAAGAAGTTCTATAGACCTAGGCAGAAGGCAATCGTACCTTCACCATATTGTTCCTTTAATTATTTTTTTACTCCTAATTTTGTAAGCTCCCAATTTCCCAACACGATAAGTGAAAATCAGTTCTTAAAAAGTTTCTTAAAATAAAGAAACATTTATTCGTTTTCTTTGTCATTTTTGATTAGCTTTCATAATTTTTGAAGATTGATTAAATGATTTCAATGAAAACACCATTCTGTTCTATCTCATTTTGAATTCGAACTGATTTCCTGTTCAAATAGTGCCGCTTATTTTAATTAAGGCTTATCTCAGTGTTTGTGAAGAACAAACTAATCGTAAAATTCTTTGTAAAATATTTTAAAACCATTGTTTTTGCCAAAATGGAGCGTATGTGAATTTCTACGTTAAATATAATGCAATTGGACTATTATTTATCTTGAAGGTCACTGGGCAGAGCTTCCATTTTGTTGACAAAAGCGCCATTTTCTTTTTCTGAGAAAAAAATCGACTCTCAGCACCGTTCGTTTCTTTTTTTGGGAAATTACGGAGAGCGTGTCTGCATCGTAAAATAATTTCGTAAATTATATTAAAATAAGAAAAATATTTATATCCGCTGAAAATGCCTCCTGTGAAGCATTATTCGTCTAGTGAAGTGAATCAGTATGAATTATCATCAAGACTACTATCTCTTACTGAAAATAATACATCGTATACTCTTACTCAAATAAATGGGCAAAGGATATATAGAAAGGCTCCCCATGCCTGGAATGGTCCAGAACCCTCAAGGAATTGTGAGGTATGTAATGCATGAACAGTTTGACGTAACTGCCTACTAATTTTCTCCTTTTGACTTTGACTTCTCCACAAATCTGAATTCATTTACATGTCGTCGGATAGCCCTGCGAAAGTCAGCTCAGGAGTACTCGGGACTTGATGTCGTTTGTGAACATATTGAAAGACACCGACCACGTTTGTTTACAATATTGCGGCGTTTTGCTTGACCACACGCGTGGGAGACGCGGGAATGGCGGTAGGTAAGTACCCACCAAATAAAGTGGGCGACCTACGACGTTGGATCGTGTGAGTCGGTATTTATCCTTGTACTTGTACCTAGGTACTGTAAATGTCCCGAGTCCTGTTTCGTTAATCTCGTTTAGTTTGCCTGCTGCGTTGCTCCCACTCTCAGCTCAGGGTAATCTTTTGGGCGACAGAATCTCAGATCAACGGCTAGATCCGTTCACAATCATTAGATCCGAATTATTTTCCCGCGCAATCTGTTCTTGGCAAAAGCGTGCGGTCGCCGGCACGAGCAAAAGCCGTCCAAAGCTGCTCGAAGCGGGAATGCGGGCAGTGCTTTTTGACTTAGGAGTCCGCGAGTCAGGTCCGAGTTTTGCCACACACACACAGGCGCGTCTTGCCGCTTGACGAGAAGACCCATGCGCTTAATTTCTTTTAATGTGAATATGTCGTGTAGTGGGATGCAATTTGAGGTTCACTATGCTAATACCATGACTAGATGTCGTAGGCTAAATAACAACAGCCTCACGGGCCGATCTTAAAGGTTAAGCAACGCTAGCAGAGGTCGGTCTGTGGATGGGTGTCCATCTCAATATACTCTTCGTGCTTCGGGGAGCACTTTAAGCCGTTGGTCTCGGCTGTCATTTGTAGATCTTTGGTAGTCATTACGGATTGTCAGAAGTCAGAAAATCTGACACCAGTCCTACCAAGAAGTTCCGTGTTACCCAATTACTGGGTCGTGGAGGTTAGATAGGCAGTCACTCCACGTAAAATACTGGTATTCAGCTGAAACCGGATTGACTGGAAACCGCCGACCCCAATAAAGTTGGGAAAAGGCAACAGATTTTGCTGATTTTTATCCGACTGCACGACAGCAAAGACGACCGTAGGCGCGGGCCTGCGGACGGCGAGGGTTGGGTGGCTCGCTGTCCGAACACCACCAGGCCCAGGTCGATAGCGCGTTGTGTTCCTTCCTCGCTCGCCTCAGAGAGTCAGCATAGGAGACGGCACGCTCGGATCAGAGCCTGCCAGGGTTGCGGAATTTGTTCAAAAGAGTCACCGCGGCCCTGAAACGCAAAGGGCTTTAGAAGGAACACGGATGGTTTTAGTCAGTAAGAGACTGAACCGCCCTTTCGCTCCACCCAGAGCGGAAAAAGTCATCTGATGATATCGCATCCTTAAAAAAAAAGGGTGTTATGCTGGGGTTACATCGCGATTCGGCGAATTATAAGCAAGTTTCTGAACTGAACTGATGAATGAATTAAAATACTACGAGTACAACGTAAGTAAAGTAAAAAATAACGACAAAATAACTACTTTTCAAACCAAAGAACGCGCGCAGTAGGCAACTGCAAAGAGCGAAAACGATCTGCCTTTCTCTCAACTCTCGTCGGGAGCTGGTGAACTAATTTAGCGAACTAGTTCGCCAAGGAGCCGCGAACTAAAATGAGCGGTTCCGGTCGCGAACTACCAAGCGCAAGTCTAATGTAGCCTCAGCAGTACACTCGTGCTCGATTCGTATTCGTGACTATCCCGTTTTTCCCGTTCCCATATAGCCTATAGCCGTTCTCATGGTGGCTATTACATACAAAATTAATTTCCCAAATCCGACTGGTAGTTCCAGAGATTAGCGCATTTAAACTAACTCTTCAGCTTTAATTATTGTATCTCAAAAAACCGGACCAAGTGCGAGTCAGGCAACACCATAGATATAACAAGTTTTTATATTTCTATGGGCAACACACACTCGTTTTCGTACCATCATTATTTTATTTTTTGGAATTGTTTCTTTTTTATTCCGGACGCTTTTCTACATCGTTCTCACATAACATGTATAACTGCACACGCTCGCGACTTCGTCCTCGCGGATTTTTTAGGTATTCCACAAACTAACGCCCGCGTCTCTTGGCGGTTAGGTTAGGTTAAGGTTAAGGTTAAGGTTAGTTTTGGAAAATTATGTACAACGATTTTCATTAATTACCTAGCCATTTCTGCTGCTGATTGTGTGGTCTCAGGATCAGCGCAACTATTCACCCCGTTCACCCCGTCAGGTGTTGATTATGCAAAAAAATTTAGATCTGTTTCAGTTATCCCAGTTTTCCCTGTTACGTAAATTGAAGCAAGCAAATTACCCTTTTTCGCTTGTTTCTTATTTTTTTATAGATATCATTAATGCCGTGTTCCAACTTCATCGGATTCTCCCCAGTTCGCTCAAACCGCAACATTTTTCTTACTGACGAGCTTTTTATGCCCGTCGTAACTTTTGAACGAAAGGTCCGATTCGAATAATTTCAGGTGTAATTTACATGTATATTATCAACTTTAATTATCCAACCATTTAAATTGATCATATCATGATACCAAAATCACCACTTCCATTCTACCCAGGTTTTGATGTAATAATTTGAACGAAAGGTCCGATTCGAATAATTTCAGGTGTAATTTACATGTATATTATCAACTTTAATTATCCAACCATTTAAATTGATCATATCATGATACCAAAATCACCACTTCCATTCTACCCAGGTTTTGATGTAATAATTTGAACAAAAAGCTATAATTGTGATAGGACTTTTTTGTAGGTGTATCAATGAGTACTTTAATCATGTAGTACATGATTTTTATGTATCATCAATCGTTTTCTGAGCGCACGCCAAATAATGAATATATTAGGCATAATTTTGCTTCTTTGGGTCCTTGCAATTTTCTTAGGGATCTCTACTTTTTTCGAAAATAAAGTATAGCCTGTTTTAAGTTAATAATGTAGTTTTCTAATGACATAAGAATATTTAAAATCGGTTCAGCCGGTCGATTCTATAAACATGTCGAAGTGAAGGCTTGAGTGAAGTGATCACGAACTGTCCATATAATCAAGATTTCACGTGATCTCGAATTGGGCTGTCATTCTATCTTGATTGTATGGATTAACAGCTCACCTCGTGATCACTTCGACATGTTTTAGAATCGACCAACCACAACTTTACAACAATTAAAAATGATTTTAGTGTCCGTGGAGTGGAGTTTCTTGCAAGTTCTACATTGCTATGCTTTGGGACGTGCAAATAGCTTCACCTCTTTGACTGACCGACCTTGACAGTTCAAAAGTGCCTGTAAATGGTCTTATTGAATTTGGTCAAGAGTTCACGACCGTAATTTAGGGCATCGAAAAATTCGTCCACATCGCTGTCAACGGGAAAAGTGCCCAGAACACTGGCCGCATTGCCACTTTGAGTGGCAATGCTGATTCGTTGCCCAAAGAAAAGGCAGCCTTCTGGTCACGTGAAGGGTCGACTTACCGCTTGCTGATTCCACGAAAAACTCGATGAGCACTCGAACTCCATCGCCCTAGTGTTTCAACGCCAAACGTCTAGAAAATATAATTCCCAAAAAGGTGGTTGTATTTGCGCCTTTTGAGATTTTCTGTACCCGCAGCAGCCGCCCCAGCACAACTCGCCGTGCTAAGAAGATGGGATGGCGCAAGGGTGTCGACACATGTTGCATCCCACGCCAAAGGCCTACCCAACTTCCAAGACATTATGGTCATCCCATCTGGCATCTTCCGATCGTCTCGCGCCAAGCCATTCGATTCTAATACAGCTGGAGCGGTGAAAAGAACCCGACGGATGATGTCATTAACTGGCGTGCCGTGCTATCCGACCCGCGCTTCTACTGCAGGATAGGCCATGGTGTCTGAGGAAGTTGACTGCTTTACCACATTGACAGCGGTGTGAAGCTCTGCTAGGAGCACCCACACGCAGACAGCGATACGGAAGGTAGTGTCACTCAGCATAGTACCTATGTTGGGTGACTGTAATGCCTGTAGTGTTTCATGAACAATTTTAACACTGTATCGTATCGCTTTCTTACTCTACAAAACTAAAATAATCTGAAGATAAATCATGATTAGGAAAACGCGTTCTTTGCTCCTTATGTTTTGGTGTAGCAACGTTTTCCTTGTTGCAGTGAAACCTCAAGTAAATGACATGTCATGTCTTGCATCTATGCGCTCTGTGTCATTTTCTAGCACGCGACCAGACGCGGCGCCGGTCAAACACTTACCAATTTCCACAAAAACTTGCATACGAAGCAAACAACGTATATAAAGCAACATACGGCTACGAAGGCCGTTTGTGATGTGTTGAGCTTGCGAAGCATTTCAGCGTTGCAAATATTAGTAGTAGTGCAGGCCAACGCTGCAGAACGTGGCGATTCCAAGCCCTGTGGTAAATTGCATGTTTTGTTATAGGTATTCATCGGAAGAATCCCTCATGACTGCTTCGAAGATACTTTGGTGCCGCTTTTCCGTCAGGCTGGCGAATTGTTTGAGTTTCGACTAATGATCAACTTCTCTGGCTGGAATAGAGGGTACGGGGTTTTGAGCCACTTTTAAATAAATATAATTCATATGCATTGTTTAATTTATAATTAATGGAAAGTTCATTTCTAGGTATGCTTTCGCGATGTATACGACTGATGCTGAAGCGAGCAATGCTATTCGGATGTTCAACAACTACATGATAAGACCTTCTTGGCAGCTAGGTGAGCTTCAATCTAAATCACCTAATAATAAATAAATAATAATATAATTTTATTGAGGAACAACATTGGAACCATTTTTTAGTAATTAATAAGTCATATACTTACGAGGCATTTCATGCGGACAATGATTTCGCATGAGATGCCTCAGCACAGGAGCTCTCGGATCATCAGCCACAACTTTCAGGAAACAATCTTTCTAATAGCTGAAACAATTTCAATTGTTAAAACTGGAACCAAACAATCATTAATTGTCTTGTAGGCGTCTGCCCATCCATCAACAACTGCCGCATCTTCATATCACGCATACCGCCGACCACACCGTCCGCGGAGATCGTGCGTCTGTTGTATGCGTTGACGGACGAGGTGCAAGAAGTTCGCATTCGTCGCTCGATTGCTTCGTGCGCGGCTATTGTGGAGTATAAGTCCCACCGTGGCGCTGCGATGGCTAGGAAGGCTCTTGTTGCGGCCGCTGCTGCCGCTTGGGGCTGCGGCGCTAGACCTGCCGTGGACTGGTCGCTGCCGCAATCGCCTCAACTACTCAAACAATATCGAGAGGTATGTCAATATTTTACTTAGTCAAATTGTTATATCATTTGGGCACTTTTCACCTTCTAATTTTTTTTTGTGCTAGTAAGATTACGGAATTAAATCATTGTAAAAGGTCGGACGCTGGACTCCCGAGCGTGGCGTGGAGCTAACCCGCGCCCCTGAAGAGCCTGCGACAACTTCCCCTCCGCCTGCTGCACCGTCCTACACTTTGGAGCCGTGGTCCCAAGCTCGTCGTCTGCGCATGATTCACGAGGCCCAACGCAGTGCTGCTGCCGCCGCTGAGTAAGTGGCTTACCTTTAAAATAGTATGATTAACATCCTCAATTCCATACGAGTAGTTTCTCAAGTGACCATTTCCCCACTAGGTGGTCTAACCGCATTAACAATGGCATGGAATCGCTGGTGTCTTCGATGACGTCGCTGGGGTTCGGTGGAGGGCTGGGCCTGGCAGGTCGCGAGGCGGGCGTGTGGGCGCCCCCGGGCGCTCCGGGCTCGGGGCTGGGCGCGCCGCGCATGCCGGCGCCGCCTCAGCCGCGCGACTTCAACCCCTGGACCGCGCGCCACCCGCTGCAGGAGTTCATCACTCCCGGCAAGGACAGCCAGTGAGTGTATGCGCTATTTGCACGCCAACGGGATTGTTATACACGAGCATTGATCAATAAGTTATGAGAAATGTTACTGGTATTGGCTTGCTGGATACCATTTTAGACTCGTACTATGCGCATATTTATCTTAGTTCAATAACGATAGCAATTGAATGCCTCATTACCAGAGATCGGAATAAGTAGACTCGGAATCATGGAATCATGACAATTAAAACTCGGGATTATAAAAACATGAACTAACTGGACTTTGAGTATAGTTACAAATTATCGATTTAAAGAATCAAAAGAAGAAAGAGTTTTGCGAAAGCAAAGCTATTTAATTTAAGAGTTTTGGTAGGTACGTAACTTTAAAAATATAATAAGATTCTTCAATATAATAATTTTGTTCAAGTGTATTCAAAGCGCAAGTAATTTGCAATTTCCTAAATCCCGGGATACAATCGTCATGTTTATGATTCCGGGGTTTTAGAGGAGGTATTATCAACTCTATGTTACTTACTTCCACTAACATCAGGTAAATATAGTCTACCTATTCCGATATCTGCTCCGCTCATTACACATGAAACCTTTTACGAAAATTGTTAATATTAACAACAAAGATTCGCGCTACAATATCTTAATTATGAGCTCCTTGATGCGTTAAATCTAATCTCATGAGAATATCAATGCGTTCGTTGTACAACTGTCTCGTCTTTGTTTATTTTTTTGTTGATGTTGATTAATTTATTGCATGATTAAGTTAGAATGCGCAATGTTTGTCTCGTTAGCATCGTGCGTTCTTTATAGGGTAAGGTGGAGTGTGGGAGATATAACTCTAATGTTTCTGTGTGAATGCTATCGCGGATAAAGTGCGCTTTCGAAAGTTCCATACTATAATAAAACTTAACATCAAGCTCTCGAGAACCATGACTCTGATAAATTAATAATGTTATGTATCGACATATCCAATAGGATTTTCTAGCGATCATACTTCGTGAAATGGAGTTGCGTCTCTGCTTTCGGAAATGCACTTTTGTCTCTCTTTTGGAGATAGCTGTTCTTTTACGAAATAATTTTCGACTTCAATGGTTAAATGTATTGAAATGAATACTGAGTCCTGAACTGTTACCATTCAGACATTACCACACAAGAGTCGCCGATATGTTTAATCGTGTTTACAATAAATTATGTTTCTTTTACAATATTTCATAATACCTGAAACCCAATTGAGCACAGGACATGTCCTTTTTACAATGTTTTTATAAAGCCTGATCAAATCAAATAGCCATTATATTCATACCTTTATGTTGGTTTCTGAATGGTATAATGTTTGTGTAGTCAGCGTCCATTTCGGCTGAAGCATTCTGCATGGGTTTATCCTCATTTATATATTGCAATTTGCTTTTAAAATGTTCAGAATCAATTATGATCAAATTTTAAATACATTTTCGAGAAATTAAGTTATCGTAATTACGAATGTGTTCTTATTGCCCTTAAAAAATGGCATTCGTATACATTATATATTCCTTACACTATTTTCAGTTTATTTCGCACTTTGCAATGCCTACTCGTTTGTCTCTTGCACTCCTTGTAAAGGCTTGAGAGGTAAATTTAGAATTTTAATTTTAGACATTATTTTAATTTAATCCTAAATGTATTTAATTAAGAATCTAATTGAACGGCATAATTATTTATGTATTAAAATTTGAAGCTTTTTATAAGGCAGCATCTATATATTTTAAGCATGAGTCTACAATGTTGTTTTAATATTATAGATAATATGAATTAAGGGCAACTGCGGGCCGCCCTCTGGCGGCCGCGTTAGGATTATTGCACTACTGGCAATCTGCATTTTTTGATGTTTTTTCAACGAAATAAATATTCATGTTATTGTACTATTTCTGTGTATGGATAAGTCTTATTTAAAATCAGGTTTTAAGTAAATCAATTTGGAACTGTTTTCTCAGCAATGAATAAACTCAGCATTATGAAATTATCTACATGCGATTAACAAAATCTGAACATTTTGTAACGAGACAATATGAATTTATCTCTCGATGTTTTATGAGATTTTTAAATAATATTGCATGCCAGTAATTGATTAATAAATTTAAGTATAATGGTTTAATGTCCTTGCTGTTTCATTTCGTTGCTTGCTTTACCTTCTCACTTATCTAATGGTCTTTGGCAGCTTTTTGCTTTTTCTGCACAAATTTACGGCTAAACTTATCTCGAGCGGTCCATTCTCGGTGGAGCTGTATCGCGAACTCCGTGTACGCTACTGAGATAAGCTGCAGGCGCGCAGTCGAGCCTTGCATTCACGACCGCTGCTCGCCCACACCGAGGCGCTTCAAGTTTTCCTTCAATGTCACTCATATCAAGCGCACCGTGAAAATGGTCGCTAGCCTCAAACAAAACACGGCGGTCGCGTCGCGCGGGTGTCTGCTAGTAAAGTATGCGTGTGTTATGTCACGCGCGTAACTCTCGAGAGTGGGCTCGTGTGTGTTTAGTGCAAGGCGCAAGGGACAGCTCACAGCTGCAGCATGGCGGTGTGCGACAAGTGGGTCGCGCTGAAGATAGTCGAGTTCGTAAGTAACTTAACATATTGCAACACCATCGGTGATGCAAGCTACTTTGATTTGGTAACGTGGTATTTATTGGACGCTTGTTATGTGTAGATAGTAAGCGATTGTAGAATTAAGTTAGTTGTGTAAGTTAGATTCGTTTATTATTATTTATTAGTTGTATATTAAATTCATATTATTAAGTCATTGTTTGTGTACCTATTACGTTGTGTTGATAATACTCATTGATTTTATTAGTACCTTTACCATAGCCTCATAGCTTTTATTGTTTGGGATTATAGTCCCAAACAAATTCATCATTATTAGAATAGCTGAAACTTATTAAATGTACCTATCTTGTTTGCCGACTTTGCCTACAGATTTTCCGAAATGTTTGCAGTAATATTAACCCGTGCCAATTTGAATCTTGTTTTTCGGACAGCACCTACTAAGTATTTAGCTTTAATCTGTGTGTTTCGGGTTTTTCAAAGTAATGGACTCATTAATATTCATAAAGTTCGGTTTCAACACACGGCGATAAAGCTCACTGATAACAAAACAGTTTCACTTTTAACTGCACGCTGCACTGCCTTATCATGGTAACTGTTTAACATCAGGTAGATACGTAAACATGCTTAGTCGGTCAGAGAAAATTCTAGGAAGGTTGCATAACGATGCTGCGTTTGCTTACGATAAGGTATTTAGTTAATCACATAATAAGTCTGTACCTATTAAGGTCCTCCTGACCGATTTCGGGCATGGCGGCCAATCTCAACCGAGACTAGCCATCGGCGCGGGACATTTTTTTATAGTGCGCAAGTGTGTGCGCAAACACAGGTGCACTCTCTCTTCCATTACTCTTAATTCCGATGGGACGGCAACCCGACACGAGCGGGGGTGTCACACCATCAACTTCCAAAACAAAATGACACTGCCCGACCTGGGAATCTAACCCAGGACTCGAAGCAAACCATCAGGACCAACGCAAGAAGAGTAACCGAAATTATTTTGTTGTTCTTATTCTTGTCGATGAGGTACAATTATTTGTTTGGCCCAACTTCGCCACTTCCACGGCATAAGTGGTAGCGTATAGGTCGTTTTTCCTGGGTCTCGCTTATCGTAACGATATATTAGTAAAATGTTAGGATAACAATAAGTATCACATATCCGCTTATTCTGTGAGAGTAACCTCAGCATCTGCAAAGAACATCTTGTAAATGTTAATGAGATTATTCCAAACCCGACAGAGATCACACAATAAAACAATAAAATTCACATTTTGGCATTTTGTCAAGTCATCAATGAAATTTTGTTTGGAAATAAGTATGACATAGTTTGAATATTGTTGTTAAACTGCTTGTTTTCAAACAAAACTAAGAGAATTAGTAGTCCGTTTCAATATTCTTACTTGTTTTTCTCAAGCTCGCGGTAAATCAAATAAGGATTTTCCTGTTATTCGAAGTTCCCAGATTTTAGTTTTTACAAAGAAACTCTATAAGCAGCAAGTTTTAAGTGCGGGAAAAGATAAAAAATGGTGACGCTACCAGTAAACAATAAGACAATAGGTAGCCTTTACTAGTGTCAACTTGTAATGTATTTAGCTGCCCGTAGATTGGTGCTAGCTAAATAAAAATGGATACCTATCCTGTAGTGAAAAATGAAGGCTTTTCAAACCGTTCCTAAAGTTTTTCCTTGTTAGTGTTTCCTCAACAGGCGTGATTAACTTTGTCTCGAAACAAACGTAACTACAATTAATTCAGATTTGTTTCTCACAAAAAACCAGGTGTCTCAGCTGTGAATCAGCCACAGCAATCAATTCTGTATGTTTCATGTAATTACGCGGTAATTACTGCCTTGAGACGCAGGTTCAATGTCTATTTTATTATTATTGTACAACCTGATAGATTACTTGCTTTGTAGAATTACTACGATAGAGGCGTAGTGTCGCGAACGAGTAACGACTAATTGTTATATAGGAATGGCGATTGAATATCTAAATTATATAAATAAGTAACCGAGTGGAGTAAGCTTAGTCACCTCTCCAGCATCTTTTAAAAGAAGGATGGTGTTTCGTATAGGGTTGCCAAAATCTGCAAAAGGATGCAGATAAGTAACCGAGTGGAGTAAGCTTAGTCACCTCTCCAGCATCTTTTAAAAGAAGGATGGTGTTTCGTATAGGGTTGCCAAAATCTGCAAAAGGATGCAGATAAGTAACCGAGTGGAGTAAGCTTAGTCACCTCACCAGCCTGTCTTTAAAAAAAAGGATGGTTTCTCGTATAGGGTTGCCAGTTGGCCAGAGTTCGGATAAAGCCGTAAATACAAAGTTAGGCATTTTGGATGCGTTTTCGGCCATTTAGACGATAGCTGGTTCGTCCGGATTTTTTTATTAGGCTTTTTGCAGTTTACCAGATAGGTAGTTCGAATTTCAAAGAAGATAGATTCATTCAATTATGACGTTGTTGTTTTATTAGAAGTTAACGATTTTATGATAAAAAATCAAGAAGCCAGACAATAAAATGTTTTTCATTTTATAATGTACACAAAGTAAAACATAGTTGAGTTTAAGAAAAAGGTCTGTCTGGCCTTTGTTCCCAATGTTGCACAAAAGTCCGGCTAAACTGTCTTAATTTGTTCGATTTTCTAGTTTAGGGCTTGGTAACCCTATTTGGATAGATACTCATGTGTTTTTCGCGACATAAAGGACGGAAAGCCTTCGTAGCCCATTCAAAGCGTGAATGCCATGTTATAAGCTAAAGCTAACACGTCTGATGACTAGCAAATACTGTTGCGAATCCTTCCGGAGATCCGCTGTAGGAATAATTCAGAGCGTTTCTAGATTAAGTTCAATTTAGTCGTAAAGTAATAAAGTTAGTGGGACTAATATGCAGTATGGTATGGTCATAGTGCTTTGACCCTACTACCTAATAACGCACCAAAAAACTTAGATATAATTAGCGCTTTTGTACATTATTTAGGTAGGATTTTTCAGTGTTGTTTTTGGCCAGGCCCTTCGGTAACAAACTTGTGTCTGCTCAGGTCTATTCTGGGTAGGTATAGGTTCGTCCCATGTAGCCAATGTAAAACCCGATAGTGTATCTGGTTTTACATTGGCTTCATGGGTTCTTCAATGACCAGCCAAATATTTTTCCAGAAAAAAAAGTCTGCTGTTCTGCATGGACGTGCAGTAGGCTACAGTAAGGGTAGGCCAGCCCATACATAATACTCAAAAAAAACTCACCACATTATTCAGGGTTGAAATCAAGATACTGCCGATGCAAATATTAGTCCGCTTTCAAAGTGGAGGAAATTTTTTTTTGGGCTTTATGTATGAGCTAGCCTACCCTTACTGTAACCTACTGCACGCGCATGTTGTTCTGTAGGTTCATTCTAGCTCGCATACAGTGGCTTAGGCTAGCATGGGTGACAGTCGGTGCGGATAATGTGGTGTCTCCCTACATAATTATGGAGACCGCCCCCCCCTCGAAATAATATGGGTTGCGACTTTCAATCTGGTGACAGCAGTCGCAAATGTCAAGAAGGATGATCGGGATGTTTTCATCGGCTTGAAAAAGGTTTGCAACCCACTTCCGACAAGTTTCATTGCGTCAACCGTTTAGGGGTGACACCTGACCGAGAGAAAAAACAGTAAACAAACGGTCGCATAACTCGGCAAAATGTATGTGTATATTTTTATCTTTTTTGTAAATCGTGTTGTCATTGAAAATAACCTTTGATTTAGTTGCAGCCTTTTACTGAATTCCCGGCTAGTAACCTAAATACAATTATTTCCACCTGCTTTAGCGTTCACGATAACATAGGTCTACGAAGTCAAGTTATATGAGTATTAACTTCGTGCGTAGGTTCTTAATCTACGCACTAACCTACTATAACAGCTTAAACACACCTTTTCCTTCAAACGACTAAACCAATTTTGTTATCAATGTTATTATGTGTGCCATTTGACCAGTTAAGTGTAGCTTAATCTCTGGACATTATTAACTATAAAAAGACTCATTTCGTAAACAAATTTCTGGGTAATACCTAGTTCAATAGGACTACATAATATATTATATTGCCAGGTCCAAATTGCACTATCTTATTGACTTGTTTATTTACAGTAATCTCTAAAATCTTGAATACCTTCAACACCATGTGAACTATGTAACAACAATCTTCACGCGTTTAAAACACCATTAAAAAATATAACAGTCATTCAGTTTCCGTATTCATCACACGCGTTATTATTTTGTGTAGTTACAATAATTAAGTACCAACTGCTGCGCATGCGTCTCCAATGTCGGTCCCACGGTGGACAGTGACGTCACGCGCGACAATCGCCGAAGGACTGACGATGCTGCCGCCCGCCTATTGTTGCTGGGACAATAGTGATATTTCCTTTTGGGATGTCCTATACGTGTGTCGCCTGCAAGGTTTGAGTTTTAGTCACCGAGGTAGTCATTGTATTTTTATGTTAATGAGTATTTAGTGATAAAAACATTAGCCTATCCTTTAGGATCCACCGCAGTCGGGTAATAAGTAGCGGAATTAAATATTTTCTTGTAAGGTTGGTTAAGAAAAGAATCTATCGATCTGCTTAGTTAAGCGTGGATTGTTCGGTCAAGCTATGAGGTTATGTAGGGCGAAGGGTACGCTGGAATGTTGGCTTTCATAATATTTTATTTTAGTCATTAAATTATTACTGTAGATTTATGCTTACATTTAGCTTTAGAGCAATAAACTATAGATGCCAGGTATCGCAATGGCTTTCGACTCAGGTGATAAATTGTAGATGTTGGTACACGAGAGCGTCTGTTTGACAATTTTATTATTTAAAAATTGCAGCGGTGCAGCTGCGCTTCAAGCACGTTGCAAAAGTTCCTACTAAAACGATTAATAGCACCTGTCTCATTTCTGCGGGCGATCCAACTTACCACGAGTTAAAAGCACCTGTTGGTTACTTATTTACCCCTTTCAAAGGTGGTTCATCCCCTTTATTAATAGCTTGATGGTTATATAAATAATTCAAACTTAAATGTTTATGAATTTGGGAGTTATGATAAAACAACCAACATGCATTTCATCCTTATATTTTTATCTGTTCTGGCAAGATTCATAGATCATACTTTGACTTGGCTTTGCTTCGTAAAGCTAAACGTTTCATTCGATTATGACCCTTACTTGTTCAAAATAAAGTACAGTAGGTAGTGCTATTCTGTAAAAATGCTGACATGACAATTCACTTGGAGCTCACTTCACCTTAGTTTCCACGATGAGAAGTTTCCATAAATTTGTCGATTCGTATGACACGCTAACTGGGCCAAGTAAAAGTATGATCTATGAATCGTGTCCGGACTACTCACACTAAAACAATTTCTTCATCCCAAACAGTTGATGTGCGTCGCTTGCCTGGTCACGAAGCGCATATCCCAAGATGACGAGGCTCGCTTGTCGCTGCTGCTGCAGAAGCTGTCGCGAGAGTGGTCGCTCCTGACCTCTGTGACCTGGGACTCCGTGGGAGGGGCCTTCGCAGACGCCATATATGGAGGTATGTAACTTGGTAGTTATGTGTAAGACATGTTGCAGGTTGTTTATGTACATCTCAAGTGTCAAGGTCAAAGCAGATTAATATCTCTGTAATGTTATTATGTTATTCCTTTCTTAATACCTACTTGTATATGTATGCTAACTAGTTGACAGAGTAACTATGGATGAGCTGTACCAAACGAGCCGCCAATGCGCTTTTCATCAAGTATAACAACGCTTTCAGGATGCTGATGGGGCTGCCACGTTATTGCAACGCATCAGAGATGTTTGCTCAAGCTAGAGTCGACAGCTTCTCAGCTGTTGTACGCAAAAAGAGTGCGTTCTTGCCAGATTGCGTGGCAACAGCCTCCTGAAAGTGACAGCGGATAGGTTTGATGAGAGCCCCAGAATGAGGCATCTTATCAAGACTACAATGTACTCGTATCTTGTAGTTTATTAATACATACTAACATAGGGTATAAGCTGTTTTTGTTACTAACATCGTTTTTGCTTGTGTGTTGTGGACTAATGTTGTCTGAAAATAAATATAATAATAACTAATAAAAGTCAACGGTGACTAGAGGAACTATAGTTGAGGCATGGCGATCGAAGTTTTCTTTTAATTTTCTGTTCAAAGAAGAGAGTCGCCAGTGAAATAAAGCAGCTGTGTTGTGAGTTGTCTATTTCACTGGCGAGTTCGCGACATATAATCCATCTTTGTCATAATATGTCCATCTAAATCCGGTCTCTCTCACCTGGACGACGTGAATGTGTTAAAAGAACACAGCGCACTTGCTAAGTGTCAACATCATTAACCTAAATGTAATTACCTCATAAAAGCAAGAACAGGGTTATTAAGTTCCTATAATGAACAGGTACATCATATACTATGAACCTTTGGCCAAGTTTTGCTGTCAGAATAAATTTATCAGCTTGTAAAGTCCACCTTAGGCTGGACATAAGTCTGTCCGATGGCATGCCAATTCCTAATCAACGCAATTAATTAAACGCGCCCATAAAACATTATACTTTATGTTAAAGTTGATGCACGGATCATTCAAAACATTAGTGTAACACACTTTCGGAGTTAAAATTCCATCTTCAAGAAAACCTGGTAGAATTTTCTTAAAGTGGCAATGTTATCTAACAAAGATTTCTCTCCTTACAAGTAGCAAAGAAAATCGTTTTTAATTTAAATCAATATGTGAGTGAGCAAAGGCGTAAACAACTTTAATAAATACAAGTTATGTATGTTATCAATTACGTCATAATTATCTATTATTGGACTTGTATGGCAGGTACAAGTACTTACATACATACTTCTGCACGCAAAATACGCGCTTAGTCGTGGAGTTGCGGAAACCAGCCCGAGTTACATACATAATTACATACATACATACATACTTATTATAATTAGGTATAGTCATTTTAATACCTGCTCGATTGTTTGTGTTGATGTTGAATGATTTTTTTTGTTGCCATAACAAATCCATATCGCTCGTTCGCCTCGTGGGACTAGACCGAAAGCGCTACTACTGGGCATAAGGTCTTGGGTTCGATTCATCGGGTAGTGTTATTGGGAATTTCCCGGTAGCGTTTCTTAGAAGTTGCCCGGAGTCTGGATTTGTGCCCGGTCGTTGACAATAGGCTCGTACCCTATTACATGGAACCTAAAATAACTGACGAGATGAACTGCCTAGAGCTCTGCCTCCAGGGTTGCGAAATTTGTTCGAAAGAGTCACCGCGGCCTGGAACGCAAAGGGCTTTAGAAGGAACACGGATGGGTTTTAGTCAGTAAGAGTCTGACACGCCCTTCCGCTCCACCCAGAACGGAAGAAGTCATTTGATGATTTCCAATATTAAAAAAAAGAGCTCTGCCTAACCCTGCGAGGAAACTAACAGGCGTGATGCTATCTTATGATGTCACACAAATGTCTATAGTAGGCGCCAGATAATCGTGGAATAACAGTCATTGACCCACCTACAATTATTGACATTTTTAATTTGAAAAAACGGAATTAATGACACAAAGCTGTCCCGAATCATCATCTCTCGTGATCCTTAACATTGTCTAATAATGAAAAACGATTCATATTTAATTGTTCAGGTACCTATGAACAGTTATTAGGGAAAGGTCAATATACTTTATTCCACATTTATCTGGCGCCTACTATAGTATCTGGACTTGTATAAGTACAAAACTAAAGCAGTGTTTAACATCCAAACTAACAACTAGTATTGTATTTTTTAAGAACATTTTAGATCACAATTTAGCCACTGTTAATATTCACTATCCAAAGATAAGTATCTGCCTAGCTTTTTTACAACTATATTGGGGTCGGCTTCCAGTCAAACCGGATTCATCTGAATATTTTACGTGAACCGGCTGCATACCAGACCTCCACAACCACAACCCATTAACTGGTTAACACGGTACTTCTTGGCAAGACTGAAGTCAGATTTTCTGGCTTCTGATAATCCATAACGACTGCCAAAGATCTACAAAAGACTGCCAGGATTTAACGTGCTTTCCGAGGCGCGGAGGATTCCGATGGTCACCCATCCACAGACCGACCTCGGCAAGCGTTGCTTAACCTTGAAGATCGACCCGTGCGATTGTTATTCTTTAGCCACGAGCTCCTCCACGAGATTCAAAGACATAGTAATAGTACTTACCTACACTGCCTGGCGGTGTTATTAATACCATTAAATTACTGTAAGCACATTACTTACGGGCGATTACGGTGACAATTTCATAACAACATCTTTGTTGACATTGTTAGGTAATTCAATAAAATTCAAGTATAGTACGTAGTAAAGTTTACACCTTATGGGCTGGGCCGCTGAGCCGCTGGGCTGTTGCGCAACCGTGCATTTGTGTTATGTATTCGCGTTTCGAGGTCGTGGGTTTATGGTGTTAGTACTTAATCTGGAAGATATCTCGTGTCCATTACAGATTACAGTTCAATAAACGGGGTCATAGTGCTAATGTTCTATTGAAAGAATACTTTAATTGTTGTCAGCATTAAAGGTCGTGTCGTAATCAGGCTTATTAGAATAATTACTTAAATTAATAGTAATCGCTTACAACGCTCTAATAAAGTAAGTGAAAATAAAATTTAAATATCCCTTTGGTAGTCCAGTAAAAAAAAGTTCTTTATGCCCGTTGAAATTCTTTGCCAAAAATATCTTAGTGACATATTGACATACAGACGAACAAAATGGCGACATGATGATATCTCAGCGATATCAATAGGAATCCCAGATATCGTATCTGTTATTGAATAAAACTTAAGTAAGTTAACTTGACTTTAATAGGCTCTTTAAAATATGACTGTTTAGACAACCTTTCTAATTTGATGATATTTATGGTTGAATAAGCCATTCTTTATTTAATTTGATGGGAAAATTAAATACCTCTTCATCAAACGCATGTTTGTTAACGTCTTGTTAGCGATGGAGACGGTAACTGGTGACTAATGACAATAGAATGAAGGAAAACTGTTTGACTAAGAGATTGTTTATAATAATTAGGTAAATGAGGGTAGATAGGTGCTTCTCGTCACGTGTTCTTGTGTGTCTTATTCATTAGAGACGAATCATCAAATTATATGTCGGCAATTTTCCTTAGTACAGCGCAGCGAAGATTAAAAAAAAACCTAAGTTGTTCTTGTTATACTTACACTCATTTATCACCGCTGGATTCATTTTGTGAGAAGACTATGATGCATAATGGTATGTTCTTATCAGGTTCAAAACACCGCAGATCAGTTCGTCCTCCGACAACACGTTCATTTCGCATCTGGTTCATGCTTTTTTTTTAATTTTTAATTTTTATTTAATATGGGTTTGCTCTTGACTCTAGTCTAGGTCATAGATGACAGAGACAAAGTCGACGATGGAGCGAGCTTACCCAGAAGAAGCCTGTTCACTCTAATTTTGAAGAGATTAGGGTTGTATGCGTTCGGTAACACAGACGCAGGCAGAGTTCCACTCCTTTGCTGTGCGCATTATAAAAGACGTTTGGAAACGTTTAGTGCGAATTGGTGGAATAGCAACAAGGTAGGGATGGTAACTTGCAGTGGGTATGTCAGGTATATTGTGGGGAGTTGTTGGATCTAGATTTTTAATTAAAAAGATTCCTATTATGAAATATTTAGGGAGGAGCCCCGATTTCTGAATTGAAATCTCGAAGTTAAGAACGTGTCAAAAGATGAACTGTACTTCAATGCCAATTTTTTTACAGGTTGTCATGCTAAATTAGAGTTTGCCAAGTTCCTTACTAGATATTCTTAATTCAGAAAACGCAGGTATAAAGCTTTCCTGCCAGGGTTGCGGAATCTGTTCGACAGTCACCGCGTCCCTGGAACGCCAAGGGCTTTAAGAGGAACAAAGTTTTAGTCAGTAAGAGTGACACGCCCTTGCGTTCCACCCAGAGCGGAAGAAGTCATTTGATTATTTCCCATCCATAAAAGCTTTCCTTCTTGTCATTATTCAAGTAAAGATTTGTTTATTTTTGTTTGCAGGTTACACGATAATCACCTTTGGCCTGATAGTGGCGCGAGTCTTCCAGGAGATACCGAAGGGCAGACGGATACTTGAGGGATATTTCCTCGGATTCGGCATGCTGTTCTTTTTGATCCTAGGTAAGAATTGAATACTATCAGCGAAAACCTATAAGGAAAGTTAAAATCGTTAAACTTGAAGATAAGTATTTTATGGTAGCGTCTAATAGTTAAAAGTCAAACCAAACCATAACATTTATTTAAAACCAACCAAAGCATCATTTGGCATGCAGACCCGAGTAACTAGGTAATTAATTATTACAAAACCGGCAATTAAAGACAACCGGTTTGGAGCTTTCGTTTAGAATCTATTTATCAAACTAATATTTCGAAAATTGCACCATAACAGAATTATTACGTTCACGATTGAATCACATTCTGATGCTTGGCTGATATTTAGGATACGTTCTTAAACAATTTTAAAATACGAAGAATGCAACGTGTAACAGAATGAACGCAATACCTCACAATATAAATAAATTAACTAAAGAAACACGTCATCCTAAATTAAGAACTTTAGCTAACATGGAAACTTTTACCTTACCTAAGTACAACAATACATATGGTATGAGAACACACACTTACATACTACCAAAAATAATAAACGAACTTCCTGTGGACATATAAAATAAATACCTCTACAGCCCTAAAAAATTAAAAAGTAAATTAAAAAAGCATTTCATGCAAATAACACATTCCGAGTATACACTTTAGTTTGATATACTCACTACCATCTTTATTTGTGCTATATTAGGTACTTGAAAGCATTAATAGAATGTAAAACTCACTAACTTATCATCTGTATCTTGGTATTAATGAATAGTCATAGAAATAATTATTCTGAACTCACTAGCCATATATTATTATAAGCCTTCAAAGGCTTCTGTGTAAATATTTTTTTTAAATTTAATATGGGTTTGCTCTTGAGTCTAGTCTAGGTCATGGATGACAGAGACAAAGAAAACATAAATTATTTTGAACATTAAGAAAAAATAAAAAACTTCTTAAGGGGTTGTACTCATCATGAACAAATTTTGCTATGGGACCAACCCCGAAATCGCGGAAAGGATAATAAGCTGTTCAGTACATTTTGTCGAGTTATGCGTACATAAATGTATGGGGCAATCGGTATTTTTTTTTCGGGATTTCATCGTGAAAGTTGTTCATAATGATGAGTACAATGACCCCTTAAGAGGTATTGCGTTTATTATGTTACACGTTGTATAAGAAAGACTTTTGTTTGTCTCAGGTGGACTAGAACTAGCATCCCTCGACTCCGTGCCCCGGTCCTTAGTGGTCAACGCATCAGTTCTGGGCAGTTTCTCGCTGGTCGTCGCCGCGTTGTTCCTCATAGACCTCATGGGTCCCAGGATATACACGACCACGCAGAACTCTCAAACGGATACCGCCGTCATATCATCACCTAAGAGTGAAAAGAAAGTGTCCATAATCGCCTCACCCAAGTTGAATGGAAACATGCCCAAACTTAATGCAGCCAATGGAAAAGCTAATGGACAAACGAACGGACATGCCAATGGACATGTTCCCCCCGAAAGACCAAAAGACTTAGATTTAGAAAAGAACTTACCAGATCAGGACACAAAGAAAGAAGAAATGACGTTCTTGGAACAGTCCAAAACTAGTTACCCGAATTTTGAAGACACTCTTGAAAAAGACGAATTACAAAAATCTAAGTTCGGGTCGATACGAAATGGAATTGAAGCTGGCAACTACGTCAGGTTATCAGATCCTCTTTCTGTACCTGATAGATTTCACTACGAACAAGAACTGGCAAAATTTAATGAAGCATACCTCAGGGACTATCTAGATAACTTCGCCGGAAAGCTATCAGTAAAAGAGAACTTCTTACCCGAACCACAAACGCCTGTGTTCGCGAAAGTGAAGACAGGCCGATTAAAAGGTCTGTACGACGAAATGTCGCCGAGCTACGAACAAAAGCGGTCCAGTACTCCGACTAAGGCTAAGACAGTACCGTCACCGACTTTGCAACAACTCGAGGATTACTTGCGAGGGTCGACAAGGTCGAAAAGGGCGGATACGCCGGCTTTGTTCCCCATGGAGTCCATTGAAGAGAAAGAGACCACGGATACGGAAGGTAGAGCGTCCGGCACCCCCACGGACCCCGGATACGTGCAGTACACGGCCGGCAGGTGGCCCGACAAGAGAGACCTACGGACACCTCGACACAGTCCCACAAAGTAGTGAATAAGTTATAAATACAACGATGCGTGATAATCTTGAATGCCACAGGATGGCAGAACAAATTCATCGTCATGTCCTGTACATAACGCCGCGATGAACAATGACTGACGAACTCTGAAACCACCTTTAGTGCGGGTGTATTTAAGACATTTTATTGTAATAATTACGTAGGTAAGAATACTAATAAACTTTTTGCATATACTTCGTCATAATAACGAATAACTCTCATGTATTTTAATTACTCGCCCCCTAATTCAATTACTTAGCGTTTTCTCACATCAAAATTGCTAAGTTGTTTGAAAACAAAAGAATTAATGACATACCAAGGTAAAGACGTAATTTCACGGCACCTATTGACTTGTAGGAAGTTCGTTGCTCCAACAACTTTAAGTGGGAGATTAGAGTTAATTTTAAAATAATGATCTTGTGACACATACATAATAAAACACACAGTTTTACTGCACATACATAAGTACAATGTACATTCATGTCCGAGGACTAATTACACTTAGTGATTGTTAGACTTTATTTCTGAAGAAAAAATCTTATTCATAACCGTCATCTACTAAGAAATATTACTTTACATAGGTACACTCATAGTTAACTTGTTAATAGCGAAAAACACCGATCCATCTTAGAAACGGCTTCGGCAAAACACCGTCGGTACTAATTTGAAGAATTTAATGACTGCCAAGGCGGGCTTCCAAGAATCTTATTTTTAGATGGTTATGTACCAAGTGATAAAAAGGGCATTATCACATTGTGTAGACATTATGAATGTGGGTTTCGGGCAATTTGATAATACCGAGCTAGGTACATTGCCCATCGTTTCAAAATCGTTTTATGAATTTAGGCAATTCTTAGGCCTTAATTTAGACTTTTCAAAATTAAATATTGAATTATATTTTCGTCACACTATTACCCATTCTATAAACGGCTTAAGCATTTAATCACCTTCCTAGCCCTTTTTCCAACTATATTGGGGTTGGCTCCCAGTCAAGCTGGATTCAGTTGAATACCAGTATTTTACGTGGAGCGGCGTTGGCAAGACGTGTCTGATTTTCTGGCTTCTGACTATCTGTAACGACTACCATAGATCTACAAATGACAGTCGGGACCAACGGCTTAACGTGGTTTCCGCGAGAATTTTGATATGGTTAGATCCATCTACAGACCGACCTCGGCAAGCGTTGCTAAACCTTCAAGATCGACCCGTGCGGCTTTTATTATTTAGCCACGAGCTCTTCGAACGGTCTATGCAATTGCCAGCTATAAGTTTATCATCATCTGTCTAGCCTTTTCCCAACCTATGTTGGGGTCGGCTCCCAGTAAAACCGAATTTAACACTTTCAGTGCCCAGAACTCAGCATATGGGTCGAACAATAAGTTGTTCGTGCCCACGAGTTGTCGTTATATGTAGCGACGACTCGTGGCACACGAACAAATTATGATTGGCTTTGAATGTTGTTTAAACAATTTACACTAGACTACCAAAGATATCCCGTTCTTTTGGGGATATGCTGGAGGCACCTTAGACCCCCCCCCCCGCCTGGATCCCCCAATGCATTGTTAAACCATAGGCGCTTGTGCACTATTTAGTAAACATACTTGCATGGCATAACGTGGACATTATGCTGATGCACCTGTCTGCATACACAACATACAACAAGGTATAAGATCTTACCTACATATATTATAATCTCAATGCCATTGCTTCATGCATTTTCATGTAAGATTGCAATAATACCATAGTAACACAACAAGATGTATTTTTAGCCGACTGCGAGACAGTAAAGGCAGGGTTATGTTTTTTTTTCCATGTGATGTTCATGGAAAGAGAGAATTAGTGAAATAGTAAGACAATGAATAAATACTCACACTCAGGAGCGACCCAACATTGCATTTTCATAAACATTGAAATCCGTAAAACAAATTAATTAATTTATGAATGGTCATCGCATTGTCACGTCGCGACTGTATTTGGCCTTTAACCATTTCCCTGTCTTGGACGAATGTTGACCCGGTAATCTTTCCCATACAACTTCCAACAAAATTCAAGTTAATTCGCCCGGTACCTCAGGTTAATATGTTTTTGCTGAAACCTTGTGATTAAAATATTGAATGCTGTGTCGACGCCTTCATTCACCGAGTTAATTTCGCAACGCTTCACTTGAGCTAAATGAATGCTTGTCTTTCAAACTCCGTGTTAATAAGAGGGACCTTTGAGCGCCGAATGCATGGTTCATTGAGTATCTTTAGTGTGGTCGGCCATGTTGCAATGAATTAGTTCGAGTTAGCGAATGTCAAGATCAGCTGAGTGCGACATACTGCGGCGCGGTGTGAGAATCGGAAGTACGGGTTTTGGCTGGATCTAATTGTTTAGCAAGGTTTGTATTGTGTAGCTAGCTTCCCCGAATTCTGACGCTTGTTTTGTGGAGCTTTATGATTCACCACCACATCTGCGTTGGCTCTGGGTTTTTGAAAATACATTATATAAGTAGTAACTCCAGTTAAAAGTAAGTTATTTATTATTTATTTATAACAGACATACATACAGCTATCATTACAATCACGCAATGCGATAGTGCAGAAAATAAAATAGAGTAAGTGCGCCAATTATGGACCACCATAAGGATTTTGTGAAATAAAACTCAGAATAATAAAGATTAATCAGCCTTATATTCTTTGAACAGTTCGATAGTTATTTGGTATTAAAAACAATTGTTAGAATTCTTGATAAACATGAACAGCTCAGAAATAATCAACATTTTCTAAAATCTGACATTATTATGTATTTGCAAAAAATGGACAAAATATGGACCACATGGTTTCAAATATGGACCATAGCAAAATGGTTTCAAAATTATTTTAAAAAAATGGACGTGTTGCCTAAAATTAAATCAGCCCATTATTATGATTAAACTAATCACTGGTACACAATTCGCACACATAGAAATCAACCATATCTTCTATGCCAGCACAGTCTTCATGAGCCCACTGCTTACATGATGCACATTGGATCCATTTCTCTCCATTAACGTCTTCAGAAAAAAGCCCATTACAATACAAACATTTACCATTTTGGGAACGATCAGGACTTTCATCTGTACTATCATTGACTGAATAATCACTGTTATCAGAACTCGAAGACGATGACTTTCTTTCTTTTGAGATCTTTCTTTTCTTTTGAACTGTTTTCTTCGGCATTTTCTTTGGCGTTTTTTTTGGCGCTCTCTTTGGCGTATTCTTTGTTAAATTCTTTTGTATCGACGTCTGGTCTTTCCTTTGGTTGTAGAATTTGTAGATGCCATCCTAAAACAATTAAATGAAAGTATAGGTCAGTGACTGTTTGGAATATGGACCACTAGTCCATATTCAAAACATGCCGGTGGTCCATATTACAATACACATACATTTCTAGGTTAATATTGTTGCTAAGAAAATTACAAAAAGGATTGGATATTGCAAGTTAATATGAATAAATGTAAAATAACTCACCTTTCTCCTAGATTAATCCACTTTCCTAAACAGTAATATTCGCTGAAATTATGATCTTACGAGGTTGGGTAAAAAATTACATCGCGACTTGATAAAAATCAAAAATGGCTGCCGTGAATACGTGCGAGCTGTCTGCTGATCGGCAAGCGACTAGCGGGCCGCGGGAGGGGTGGAGCTAAGCGCGCGGCGACCGATGGCTTAATACGACGGACGGTTTCTGAGAAACAAAGGTAGTCCATATTACGGACCCAGTCCATATTTAGCGCACTTACTCTAATAATTTTACAACAAAAAATACATTTCAGTTCATTAATTCAATTAACATTTATAATATAAAAACAATACAATACAATAAATTAATCAATATAATACAATTATTTTAATCAATCTAATTAAAAATTAAACTAACTACAGTAACATAAAATGTGTAACGTGACTTTTGCGAACTCATTCAGTGAACAAGAGAGTACATCTATCTTATCGGCAACCAGGTTTAGTGTGCGCAATGTCCGCGAGAGCGGGACCCTGGCCATTAGCTTGGTGCGACCGCGCGGCAGTGCGAACGAATCAGGCCGTCTACGACACTGTACGTACCCATCGGTCACGCACAAACCTA
Organism: Mamestra brassicae; assembly: GCA_905163435.1. Taxonomy (NCBI): domain Eukaryota; kingdom Metazoa; phylum Arthropoda; class Insecta; order Lepidoptera; family Noctuidae; genus Mamestra; species Mamestra brassicae. The sequence continues at coordinate 16,129,797 of LR990997.1, read as the reverse complement.
TTTCCTGTAACACACCCGGATTGTTTGTGTTACCCCGGAACACTCCAAGGACGTATGATGCCAACGCTAGATCCCTTCTCGTCTCCAGCCTGTTGTATCCCACCATGCCTAAAACAAACAAGGTTGGATAGGTACATTAAGGGATACAGAGGGTATACCCCATACAGCCTAGGTACATGTAACGCATATATATATTTATTTTGTATGCGCTCCAACATGAGAGTATATTTCGCTTCATGTGGGGCCCATACAGCTGCATTACCCTCTAACTGGCTTCTAATTAGCGCGTCGTACAATGCCGAGATGGCCTTAACATTCGTGAACGCTGCCGCTCTGCGAAGCACAAATCCCAGCCGTTTGTATGCCTTTTCACAAACGTTCGTAAGGTAGGTACTTAGTGTTTTGGCACTCTAATACTCAAATCGATGTTTTTATTTTTTCAATAGCAAAAGAAAGTCGACCGCCTAACGGCCAGACCGGCCCACCGGGTGTCCGCCAGTCCAGGGCCTGCACAACATACATCTCTGCCTAATTCTCCAGGAAAACAGGTTGCCTATGTTGAATCATCCGTTAAAATCTCTTACATTTAGTGACATCGACCACTTCCCTCCGTACCGTCGTCGGTGTGTGCTAATCTTAATACCGCTCCGGTTTTTAAATTCGTTAATCGTGTTCCGTGTTTATTGAATTGTTTATAGCTGTGCCCTAGTATATTAAGTGCGTGTTTTGTAAGTTTTTAAAGGTGTCTGTTTATTTATTTTCTGGTTATTAGTGAACTTCTCCAACTTTCGGTAAGTGCATTTATTTTCTTTGTGTGTGGGTACCGCGAAATAATTTAATCGATCGTTATTTTTATTTGTTTACTAGTTTTTTACTTTTGATTTAATTCATCCGCGTTCTCGCCGCGTTATCTCCATCAAACATGATGTCAACAAATGATCCGCCAGATCGAGGCGGAGAAATATTACGTAGAAATACAAAACCCAAAGGTCGCCCGTGGCGACCTCCGCTAATTCTAAACGCTTGTTTAGCGACATGTCTCCATCATACATTTCGCCCGATGATAGGTCAAAACGGCTTCATCAGACATCCGAAACCGTGGAAAAATCCTCGCCGCTTTTAAACATCAGTGATGCGGGCAGTGCCGATTATTGCGACTTAGTTTCCGAAGCGTATTTAACTAAAATGAACGACCTGGTTAATGATCAAGAGTCCCGTACTAACGTTGCAAATAAATCTGTTATCATGGACATGACACAGCGAGTCACGGCTATCGTTTCTATGCTGGCCATAAAATCATCGTGTAACGAAACCAAGTTAGCCAATACGGAACTCGAATTAGATAAGAGCAGGTTGAAAACCGGTGTCAATCACTATCCCGTCGATACCAAAGTTTCATATGCGGACTCATTGAACATTCGCCTGCCAAAGGTGGCTCCAGTGATGGAGTCACGTGGTCCGTTGCCCTGTGTGATTGCATATCCTACCGGGGCCCGATCAGCTGATTATAGTACTTCGTCCGCGACAGTACAAGCGCTTATGAAGGCAATTAAGCCTAGTGACGACGGTTTCCAAATTGCAGGCGTGAAAATTACCGCGTACTCTGGTGTTGTACTACGTGTCGCTATTGAAAATCAGGTTAAAAACTTTTTAGGCCGCTAGTTTACGACTGGAAAAAAGTTAGACTCCCTCGAATATTAGTTAAGGATGTACCATCTTTAATGGATGATTGCGCGTTCCTGAGCGCGCTATAGGTACCTACCGCCAAAATATTAAAGATGAGCTGCAAATAAAAGAGGATGACTTTATAAAGTCAACCAACATTTTATTCATAATTCTTTAGATAACGGTCGGAAATGGATTGGCATTGAAATAGAATCTGCTATCACTTAGTATCGACCAAGGATAAATTATTTATTGATTGGGCTACCTGCCGTTTTATTGATGATGTCGAAGTAGTTCGGTGCCTTCACTGTCAACAGTTCGGTCACGTTAAGAAACACTGCGTTAATAAAGAACCTACCCGTGCTAATTGTTCGGAGGCACACGAAACAAAAGATTGCCTGCATAAGGACGACTTACTGTATTTATTTAATCTCATGACACCCCATTGCGTCGTTGCGGAGGTATCATCGCCTACCTTTAAGGTTTACGTTGTGAGCTGCTACTTTAAATATTCTGACCCTGTTACTCCACATATACATAATCTCCGTCACATCCTCCGGTCACTTGCGGGCTGCAAAGTTATAGTTGGTGCTGACATAAATGCATCTTCTTCCCTGAGGTATGGCAAAGTTCTGTCCACTGATTCCGAACGACGTTGTGCTGTTGAAGATTTTATTGCTGAAAGGAACTTGTCAATTCGTAACACCCCTGACGCACCACCTACTTTTTGTAGCCAGATAAGCCAAATGGGCGAATCTTGTATTGACGTCACACTTTCTAGTATCAGACGTACGCTTGGATAGCTGGCGTGTTCTTCCTGACGCGTCTTGTAGTGATCATCGCCTGATCGTGTACGAATTTGTTGATATTTACTCAAGGTTCACTCGCGATGGACTGTCGGCTGAGGAAAGTGCTGAGATAATGTCAGACACCTTCACTTACTGTGCTGACATTGCCTTTGATCGCGCATCAATGACCAATATTCGTAGATGTGACTACCTCGTTGAACAACGTAAAAGCTATTGCAGAGCGCGTAGACAGCTTAATCAGCTTAAAAAACGCAAGGTTACCGGGGACCTCCTTACTCTTGCTTTAAGTTCTTTTAGAGTTGCCAAGTCACGCTACAGAGCATTGGGAGAAAAATCGAAGTGTAATTTACTCCTGAAAATTGTTGGCTCGATAGGATAGGATAGGTCGGCTGGATAGGACATGGCTGGAGGCGGATAATTCGTTGCGGGATCCAAGACAGTTAAATCGTTTCTCCGGGATGCGTCGAGCTTCATTGACTCGACGTTTTTTTCTGGTGGTCCCCACTATTGATTCTGGCTTTCAGGAGTTTCAGTGGTTGGGTTATGTGTAGAGGGCTTGTCCCAAAAAATAACTAATTTCGTGACATCGTTTAGCGATCGCGCATCGACTACTCTAAGTACTCAGGATCTTAAATGACGACACCAATGAACCTTAAGGCTCTATACTTAATAAAGTAAAGAATTTATAAGCGACTGTCGATTTATAACTTGGGCCAGTAATCCCAAGGTCGATAGCCTATTGTTTATGTTCTGAAATGACCCACATTCTGTAATGGCTTTGCAACGGACGAGCGGATGTGTGTATTGATAAGTTGTAGTCAAGCAATGTTATGCTACCTACCTTAGGCTTGCGTAACACTACCATCACTACTGAAAACAGTTTAGGGTTTAGCAGAGATGTAAACACGTTCGATCGTAAGCACGAAGTTGACAATTTGGCTAGGTACTTGTTCCTAAGTAGTGTTAGATGAGGGTGGCACAGGAGCTGGGCGATTGGCCAGCAGTTGGCGAAGTCGGTCTATCGTGTCGTGATGAATGTGATGATGAAGTAGTCTAAAAGCCATTCTTTCGCATTGTATTCCAATTTTTAAGAAAAACTTTGCCCCACACTAGGAATTTCTCTTGTATCGTGGGTGCGTTCACAAACATAAAGACACATACACAAACAGCCAGACCCGGGACAACTATCTGTAGGCCATATAAATATTTGTTCCGTGCGGTAATCGAACAAACGACACGTATCGCAGCAGTCAATCGCTCAACCACTGCGCCAACCGTGTCGTTAGGAACAACCTACTTTAGTAATAACCCAAAACAATACTCACACTACATCACACAATACGTACTACAACTCTTAACCAGGTAGGTAGGACCCTATCTAGAACCAACATTGAACCCTGTAGGTACCTTTTGCAATCAGTAGTTTCATTACCTACATAAAATGTTAAGTGACAACGATTTGAAAAAAGAAAATATGTGAAATACTAGCTTTCGTTTTAAACATTATTACATTATTGGGACACTTTTAAACAATAAGCAAACATATATAGCTTATTGTTTAAAAGTGTCCCAATAATGACTCGAAAATTGTTAAGAACTCATAATTTTAAAATTGTCACGTTCTTGCTCTGTTTGAAGATAATTTGTTAGTCTAATTATAGGTAGGTTCATTGTACAGCAGCTGTCACAGTAAATGTTGCGATAAAGTACGGACTCGCTTACAGCGTGAGCGTCCATTATGTTATCTTACAAATAATGCCAGTGTACAAAAAACTATAAAAAACTGTAGGTAACTGAAACGGACGAGAGGTCAAACAAACTGTCTTTTTTTTCGGAGGAATGAAAATAAATTTGTTAATTTTATGCTTCAATTCTGCTAACAAAATAACTGGAATAGTGATACAGTGAATAAGTAGGTATTAATCTTATTGTTTTCAATAAGTATGTAGGTAGGCAGAGCTAAACCTAAGATGAAATATTTTAATTAGGACCGTACGTTACCTACTTCATGCAGTTTTTGAACTGTACCTATATAATAAATTGCCTTGAACGACCTACCTATCTACCTAAAATATTTTCATCTTTTATTTCCATTGTCATTTTAATTAGGCTTTGTCCAAAAATACCAAGTCGTGTTATTTATTATTCAAACAAAGATTTCTAACATACGTTTGTTACAATTTGCTAAGTTTTGGCAAAATGAGTGGGCTGTGTCAATGCCTCTCTGTGAAAAATATGACATGAGGTCATCGAATTTTCCCGCGACTTTCAGAGACTACCAACATTGTTGTGGAAGCAATTTTACAACGAATCGGTATCACGTAACTACAATGAGTGTAATTTCTATCCCTAGATATTTTTTTATCCAACTCTATGAGTTGGTTAAGAAAAGGGGGCGTCCAAAAATAAGACGGGAATACGGCAAGCGCTATACTACTAGACGTCTGGACCAAAGTTGGAGGCTTGGAGGAGACGTACCTACGTCAAAAGGCACGCCGAACTAACTTTGTTACATCCATGATTGGAGATCATATAATTTTTATTTTTATTTTCAAAACACCAGTTTTCATCACCAATATCGCTTATTCGCGCATACAATTATTGTTTTTATAAAATTTAAAACGTACGTTCTGAATTTCTGATTCACCTACCTTTTTCATTTCATTGTAACCAGTTTAGTACCCCAACTGTCCTTACATTGTTTTTGTTTATGTCACTGTTTGAAGCCGAATGATTCATGATGGTTAACAATCATAAAATGCAAATTAAATATTATTATGGATACAATTTATACCGACAATGGTTATTTCTCACGAGCTTTGTCCTCGGAATGGGTCGTCAATAAAGTTTATTAAATGCTCTGTACGCGTGGAATATTAGAATTGATGCTAATTATGATTTGCGGGGGAAATAGAATTCTAGATATCTGTGATGCCCTGAAGTCGATGTGTTTCGGCTGAAATGATAATGATAATTATTGTAAGTAGGTAGAGACATCTTGACTATACGTGAGATCGTGCCAGTACAGTCATTTACCTGTGTGTGTGTTTTTTTCCGAATGGTTAGGCAGAGGTGTAACGTAAAGTCCCATGTAGGTTATTGGTTAAAGCCCATTAACATTAATCCGCGATCACAACCTCGGACTGGCTGCTATTGCCTCCAGATGGAAAACCCAAAAAAGCTGCTCGAAGTTACCTAGCAAAGAACTTACCTGCAACCTATGCGGTTGCAGGTAAGCACTAATCAAAACTTATGAGACGTAGATAGGATTCGAGCCATTTATATTTCTTACTGGCCTATCCTATTTATGTAGCCTTTCTACTGGCCCAAACTTGAGCGTAGTTTGAAGTTACACACGACTGTGTCAAATTCACACATATCTTCGCGCTCTATATCAGTGACTCTTTTCTCTTTGAATTTCCCAGAAGGATCAAATATTGCGTACCCTATCCCTATGGCACAAGAATACTCACTGGCAGGCTGCAAGCGTTACCTATCATGTACGATTGCTTGCGTCTTGTCAATTGAATGGGTACATTTCTTATTTTATAAGAATTGTCAAATCAGCTAAAGCTGAGCTGAGCATCATCTCTATAGGTGAAATAGTTTAGGTAAGGTATTATTGGTATTATTTTAGGTAATTTAAAAGATCATAAAGATCTGATGGAACCTAGCTAGTCTATGAAGTATTGCGAAAAAAATAATGGAGGTTTACCTGAAAATATTTACCTTTATAGAGCAGTGTGATCCAGGTTTAAGGGGCCAAAGGCATTACTCTAAAACGTCAGAGAAACGGCGAGGGAAAACATCGTGAGGAAATCGCCCATGTCCTAGAACTAAAAAAGTATAACGCGCTGGGCCCGAACTCCGAAGGTTGGGTTATTTATGCACTCCTGCTATCAGAGCGGAGGCCTATGTGTCTCAGCAAGAGGAACGTTATGATGGACCCATAGATATGTATGCGGTTCTATTTTTCTTCCGTATTTAACAAGACTGCTACTACTACTTATAGTAATTTTGGGCCATGTAGGTTCATCGAATATGCCGCGAATTTCAGTTTTTTTGCGCCTACTTTTGTAGATCCAATTTTTAGGGTATAGTAGATGGCCAGTAGGTAAGCTTTCTTCACGTAACCAGCCAGTGGCATCGCCGACGACAATCGACGAAGGTTGCGCCCGCGCCGGTTCCCACGCGTCGCCGTCGTCGGTAAAAAGTGTCCTTTGTATGCGACGGACGCCAAGGCCGCAGATTACCATGTGACCCCGAACGGTGGATGAAATATTACCAATGTACTGTATAAGTACAAAATACTGTGAATTAGGAAGTTCATTGTATCGTGTCGTTATGGCCTAGAGTAGTTAATGCTGCAGTAAACACAGAATAATTATGTTGTGAGACTGAAACGTATGTTAGCGGCATATTTAAGTCGACAAACAACGCATCCAAAGTGTCAAGAGGTTTGATTTAAAACTGGCTATTATTAGATTTATTTAAGTATTTAGGGAACACTTTAAAGGCTAGCATACAAGGTGATATGATGGTACATATAGGCAGATGAATATTCATAATTTGTTCTTTCCTATTATTTTATAAGTTTCAATTCGAAATGGTTATCGACTAAACTAGGTTTGTGATTTATGCAAGAAGATGCTATAGAAGGTAACAGTTGTTACTTGTACCCGTTCATTCTATTCTAGTGGTGCTGACTGCTGAGCATGGGTTCCATTCCCGGGTTGGTCAAATTAAGGAATTGTGTTCGATTATAGTCAATACGCTTGAGGCCTGCACTGCCTGCAGCCCTACTATGACGTGCGGCATAGTGCTATTCGCTATGTAGGAGCTCCGTCTGCCTTTTAGAGCGAAATCATGATCGTTTTAAGAGTTCATAGTAGGGCCCCTGATACTTAACCCTTCGTGGTATACAGTCGAAGAATAGTCAATGAGGCAAGAGTGAACAGGTATCTTCTGGGTATGCTCGTTTCATAGAGGACTTTATCCATCGCTGTCCATTATGCGAGGTTCACGTTAAGAGCTGGGTTCATCACGAGATAGTTAAAAATGCGAAGAAAGAATTAGAAATACATATAATTTTATAACCAGATCGTTTTTTATGTTACGTATTCGGATTGCAGTAGTGATAGATTGCTAACCTACATGCACCGTTAATTAACCTTTCGCCTCAATTGACTCTCACATTCAGCGCGTCACAGATATTTAGGTTAAATGTTTTAATTCGTGAGGTAGGTGCACCTAGTTAACAAAATAGTTCAACGGTATGATAATGCTGACATAACGTATTTAGCAATAGATAGTTTTATATTTTTAGGCAACCATGATCGATAGATTGGTCTTGTTCAGGAAAGTTTAAGATCTTGGTTCGCGTCACTAAACCTGGCCAACCATACTAAGGCCTGTGCCCTGGCCATGCGGACTTCTAGGCTAGGGGAAGTATCGCTTCCGAAACAGGTAGCCCGGTAAGTATTGTCATCAAAGATTTAAACTATTGTAGAAGATCTGTGTATATCTATTGTGTACCTAGAGTACCTACCTAAATTTAACTTGTAATTGGAGACTCGGTACATTCTCATGGACTGGATACAAATGCAGAATCTGGGCTGTTACTGTCAAACTCTTGAGCATTTAATAATTTATACATTTGTACTGCTGAGCACAGGGAAGACCCCATGTTCATCAGTTCAAATGTAAGAAAATTCGGTCACAATAAGAAAACCTTCTGTACAATTTCCTGCTTCTAAGAATAAGTTTAAAGTTTTTATGAAGCAGAAGATGCATTACTATGAGACGGCGGGATTACTCAGAGCTATAATAAGATGTTGTGAGTCTTGTGAGCGGAGTTCAAATGATGCTGATACAATCTGTGTCTAGCATAATTACTAGATCCGGATTCGTGGTGCGGGTTTGTAATTAATGAATTAAGTCTTTTTTCTTTGAAGTCGTTAAGTTGTTGTTTGGCAAAGTTTGTGAAGACAGACTTTTAAGAGTCATTAATTTTGAAGCAAACTCGCTGTTAATGGCTTCAAATTCCCAAGTTAGTTTTATCTCTATTACCTATGGTAGTAAAAAAATCTGCCAAGTGGGTAGAAACAGTGATTAATTTACAATAAAACCGCTATTGCAGCTGTTTGTGAACCATCGTTGTTTTACTTTTTTAAATGAGATTGCTGAGCTTGGGGTCCTAAGTTCGAGCGGACAGCTCTATAAAAAGGTAACTGATGGAAATGGTTATATACTGATATGTTTACAGGAATACAGAACATTACCATTTTGTCAGTTATCTATTTATAGGTGCTTTGCCTTAAAACTTAGGACTCCACCGCCAGCAATCGTATTTGTGTCTATTCATCAGACTAGCGAGGCAGATTATTCTGCAAAAAAAAAGAAAAAAAGGATATTATTTTTATAGAACATGATAATAATTATAAAGGAGGAGCTCGTGGCTAAATAATAACAGCCGCACGGGTCGATCTTTAAGGTTAAGGAACGCTTGCCGAGGTTGGTCTGTGGATGGGTGACCATCTTAACATACCGAGACTCTTCCGTGCCTCGGAAAGCACGTTAAGCCGTTGGACCCGGTTGTCATTTGTAGATCTTTGGCAGTCGTTACGGATAGTCAGAAGCCAGATAATCTGACACCAGTCTTGCCAAGAAGTACCGTGTTACCCAGTTGATGGGTTGTGGAGGTCTGGTAGGTAGCCGCTCCACGTAAAATACTGGTATTCAGCTGAATCCGGTTTGACTGGAAGCCGACCCCGATATAATTGGGAAAAGGCTAGGCAGATGATGATGATAATAATTATAAAAACGTTAAGGCATACCTACACTCGTTGGTATAGATTTTACCCGGTTTACCCTATAAGGATGTCTGGCAACCATGCTCGCAGGTTACATGGGCCCCAATTACATGAACTAGTGTGTAATATCAGGAATAAAACAATATGTGAAAATATAACTTTTATTTATTATCTACAATATATTCTCATACATCAGATTCATTAAATATTTTACATTATAACGAAATATATAGTAAATACATTAAACATGACTCCGACCTCTCGGTCTTTGGATAATTTCATAATAAAGACTTTAAAATAATTCCATTTAATATTAGTACATTAAATTTAAGGTAAAATAGCACCTTTTGTTAGAATTTGAGAAAGATATAAGGCACATAGAATAGAATAGACAAAATCTAAGTTTCGGAGTAAGTAGACATCATAATTTTTGTTTCTGGAAATAACGATACTATTAAGAACATAATACGAATTCCATGGATAACAAAATATTGGAGTTATCTACATACTATACTAATTACATAACATAATGTCCTACGATGATATGCCGTGACAACTATCCGCCACGTTCGGTTTCGTGCGATATTTTGACCCTGTAGCCCAGTTAAGTAGGTGCGGTGAAATGTTTCCGTGCCGCCCTAATGTCCTGTCACATTACCAGAACTAATTCATTCTCAGGGTCAAAGAGTTGTCAAGCTTGAGCAATGTGTCCTAAATTGTTGGCTGTAGAACTCTTCTGGTTCAAAATATTTATAAAACTCCGAGGTCAATCTCAAAGCAGAAGAGTACTATTTACATCAAATTGTTCTTCTCACTATATATTATATTTTTAATAGGTATCTTGAGCATACAATGTACTGTACCTACAGATTTTTTACCCGTAGGCACACGGTCTCAGTATTCGTGGGGTGTTGTGCAAATCCTGTTAAAATATTTTGGTGGGAAACACAGAAGGCCCACGTTTCTCAGCCGTTCTATAGACAATGATGAATATCTATATTATTCGAGTGTACTTGAAATAAATTGCATTGTGTTCTAAATGTATAAAGATTAAAATAACAATAATTCATTAATATAATATAATTTTCATACTTTTTGGTTGTTAAAAGTATTGGAATGTTAAAGAGATTACTCGTTTTTCTTAAAATAATTGCTCTTACATAAATACTTATTGGACGAACGATGACTAAAATGAAAATAGAAGTACATAACGACTACATAGCGCGGTGGCGCTGAACCATTTGTGCCCTAAAATCCTATTATCATTTCAATCGGATGGTTCCTTAATGCTACGGGTTCAGATCAGTGGTGGACGGATACGACAGCGTTGAGGTAAGTATGTGCACGAGAACAAACGCATACATTATTACATACTATGATACACTGCACTCATTCCAGTCTGTGTAACTTTGATTCGTTTGGATTCGCTTTTCAATTGTTGAAAGCTGAAATTAAAAGACAAATTATCTTTAAAATGTAAGTGTGATCATTGCTAATTAGGTAAATGTGTGAAACGCACGCAAGCATGTTTCTGAATGGGTAGGTGCGGTAAAACAAACGATATTTTTGCCAAATTGATATTTTACACGATAGTCGTGCGGCCTTGTTGGGGAATCTATGTTAGTAGACTCTTTTATTATGAAATATGAAATCGGTTGTTTGGCTGCAGCCTCGCAACACGCTCATGTGTATGTGATACAACAATGTTGCATCTCTGGACTGCAGCACGGTGTACTGTCTAGAGAGGCGTGTAACCATGTAACGTGGGCTGCAACACTTTGGTGTAACACCATTGACTCGTAACGTGTAATTGCAACATGTTGCTGTAAAACTATGTATTACCTGGCGAGTGCCTCTGGTCTCTCTGCAGCGCGATGTACTGTCGTACGAGGCGCGCTACCTCGTGAGCTTGCTCGGCCTGCAACCTCGTAACACGTTGCTGTAGCAGCGAGCCGCATTTCACGTCCAGGAATAGCGTGCCGTCTTCAGAACGGACCTGTGAAGTTTGACCAAATGTTAGTTGTGGATTTTTTATATTTTAAGTTTTAATTTTGCCAAGTTGATGGCTTAGACAACCCGGGGGTCGCGCAGCTCTCAGCAGTTAAGACGTACTACATTTTAAGGACATCTGTTCGTCTGAGATTTTTATATTGAGTTATATATTCATCCAATTTACAACTATCATTATAGGGTTTTTTTTCCAATCTATAAAACATAATAAATTAACAGTTCCTGCAGCAATAATACGCTAAGAAATACAAGTCCGTATTGCACCAGATTCACCAATTAAACTGGGATCGTTTATCGTATAGGGCAGGGTAAACGGACTCGGCGTCGCGCCGGTAGAGTTAGTGATACTGACCTTCCTCGTACTAATGAGCTTGGCGTAGGGCCAGTGCGTGTCGGTCGTGCGTGGCGGGGTGCAGCAGGTGCACGCCGCGCCGCGCCGGTAGAGTTAGTGATACTGACCTTCCTCGTACTAATGAGCTCGGCGTAGGGCCAGTGCGTGTCGGTCGTGCGTGGCGGGGTGCAGCAGGAGCACGCCGCGCCGCGCCGGTAGAGTTAGTGATACTGACCTTCCTCGTACTAATGAGCTCGGCGTAGGGCCAGTGCGTGTCGGTCGTGCGTGGCGGGGTGCAGCAGGTGCACGCCGCGCCGCGCCGGTAGAGTTAGTGATACTGACCTTCCTCGTACTAATGAGCTCGGCGTAGGGCCAGTGCGTGTCGGTCGTGCGTGGCGGGGTGCAGCAGGTGCACGCCGCGCCGCGCCGTTAGAGTTAGTGATACTGACCTTCCTCGTACTAATGAGCTCGGCGTAGGACCAGTGCGTGTCGGTCGTGCGTGGCGGGGTGCAGCAGGTGCACGCCGCGCCGCGCCGGTAGAGTTAGTGATACTGACCTTCCTCGTACTAATGAGCTCGGCGTAGGGCCAGTGCGTGTCGGTCGTGCGTGGCGGGGTGCAGCAGGTGCACGCCGCGCCGCGCCGGTAGAGTTAGTGATACTGACCTTCCTCGTACTAATGAGCTCGGCGTAGGGCCAGTGCGTGTCGGTCGTGCGTGGCGGGGTGCAGCAGGTGCACGCCGCTCCGCGCCGGTAGAGTTAGTGATACTGACCTTCCTCGTACTAATGAGCTCGGCGTAGGGCCAGTGCGTGTCGGTCTCGTGCGTGGCGGGGTGCAGCAGGTGCACGCCGCGCCGCGCCGGTAGAGTTAGTGATACTGACCTTCCTCGTACTAATGAGCTCGGCGTAGGGCCAGTGCGTGTCGGTCTCGTGCGTGGCGGGGTGCAGCAGGTGCACGCCGCGCCGCGCCGGTAGAGTTAGTGATACTGACCTTCCTCGTACTAATGAGCTCGGCGTAGGGCCAGTGCGTGTCGGTCTCGTGCGTGGCGGGGTGCAGCAGGTGCACGCCGCGTCTGTTCAGCGCCAGCACATGCTCGCGCCATTCAGAGGCGCCGCCCACTCGTCGCACCGCGAAGAACGATGATCCGAACAACGCCCAGCGGGACAGCACCTGGGATGAGAAATAACGTTAAATACATAGTCCATACTTACGCAATTATTTTAAAAACGCGAAGGAAGAGGTCGAGTTTTTCGTCCATAGACTGTCTCTTTTGGTTTTTTTCTTTTTTTTCGTTAAGGATCTTAAAAATGACTTCTTCCGCTCTGGGTGGAGCGGATGGGTGTGTCAGAGTCTTACTGACTAAAACCCATCCGTGTTCCTTCTAAAGCCCTTTGCGTTCCGGGGCCGCGGTGTCTCTTTCGAACAAATTCTGCAACCCTGGCAGGCTCTGGCCCTAGCGCGCGCCTCACGAGATGTCAGCATAGGAGATGGGGATCTCCTAAGCTGACATCTCGTGAGGCGCGCGTGGAACACAACGCGCCATCGACCCGGGCCTGGTGGTGATCGGACAAAGAGCCACCCAACGCTCGCCGTCCGCAGGCCCGCGTCTACGGTGGCCGAGGATCGCCCTGCGACTCCCGAAGCCCGGGGCGTCTTCTTCAGCGGCGGCGGTTCGAGCGAAGGCCTTGTCTCTCCCTCGCGCGGCCCGCCTCCTCTTTTGCTAGCATTACTGCTTGGCAGAAGGAGGTGACCGCTTCCCAAGCCTCTTCATTCCGGACCATGAATTTAACCAGGGCCGGACACGAGAGGTCGCCTCGACGAGGACACGGCGGTGCTCCGCCCAAGCAGGACAAACCTTCACGGCTCCACCGTATGCTCCACCGTGTCCTCCGGACGATCCTTACAGTGCTGACACCCGGGCGTGTCCTCCCGCTTTATCCGAAACAGGTACCTCCCAAAACAGCCGTGTCCGGTGAGTACCTGCGTCAGGCGGAAGGAGAGCCGTGGCGCCTCTCCAGCCACTCCCCAAAGAGGGGCCTTACCACCGCAATTGTGGCGTGCCCAGCGCTGGGTCGCGATAGTCGCCGTCTCCATTCCGCCATGGTATCCTGCCGGAGCTCTGTCCGCCGCGCTGCAATTTGCTGCGGCAGCTGAGTTTCGCCCCGGCGAAGCGCTTCCACGCACCACGCGTGAACGTGCGCGAGGGCTCTCGCCTCCAGATCCCATGGCGGTAATCCGGCAAGGAGGCTCGCCGCCTCGCCGAAGACCGTGCGGTATCCCCGGGCCAGCCGGATGGCCATGACCTTTTGGGACGCATTGAGTTGGCGGGCTGGTCGCCCCTTCAATGTGAGCGCCCACACCGGGGACCCACAAAGGGCCATGGACAGCACGATCCCCGCATAAAGCCTCTGGCAGGTGGCGTTTGGACCCCCTAGATTGGGCAGGAGCCGCTTGAAGGCATCCCCAGCCCACTCCAGTCTGGGAGCCAAACATCGGAAGTGATCCTCAAAGTTCCACCAGCTGTCGAGAACGAGCCCCAGGTACTTCATCGTCCCAACCCCGATGGGTTGGTGGGATCCCGATGGTGGCCTGTTCCGAGAACCATGAAAGCACATGGCTTCGGACTTGTGCAGGGCCACCTCGAGACCCAGTTGCCGGATCCTTCCAACGACTATCGTGAACCCGCGTGTCATTAAGTCGGCCGCCACCTGGTACGACTCCCCCAAAACCAGCGTATCGTCAGCGTAACAGACTACGCTGACACCGCTAGGGAGGTCGGCGCCGATAAGAAAAGAAGAGCGGCCCCAGAACCGAAACCTGTGGAACATCGCACGACATCTCTCGCCGGTTCCAAATAAGGTCAAATAATCCTCGACCACGCGACGGAGGTAGGTCGGCATCCGGTGATACCGGTGTGCCTCCCTTTGAGCGCCCCGTGCGGAAACCGAACTGGTTCTCCGCCAGATCCGGCCCCTCCCACACCAGGTACCCGACGAGGCGGTTTAGGCACCAACCACTGCCATGCTCTAGAGCAACAGGTCCTGAGCGGCAGCGCAGTAGCTGATGTTCGCCTGGAGGAGGCGTAATGGGGCTAGGCCGTGCTAGGCGGGGCTTCGGCAGCAGGAACTTGAGGTCCCGGGCTTGCGCCCCCTCGGCCAGGCCGGCACGACATCTCTCGCCGGTTCCAAATAAGGTCAAATAATCCTCGACCACGCGACGGAGGTAGGTCGGCATCCGGTGATACCAGTGTGCCTCCCTTTTGCAACTCCAGGGCAGGGAGTTAAAGGCATTGGCGATGTCAAGAGACACCGTATCCCCCGTCGTGAGGGCTTTTACGCGCATGATGGCCACCGGTGAGCGCCCCGTGCGGAAACCGAACTGGTTCTCCGCCAGATCCGGCCCCTCCCACACCAGGTGCCCGACGAGGCGGTTTAGGCATCAACCACTGCCATGCTCTAGAGCAACAGGTCCTGAGCGGCAGCGCAGTAGCTGATGTTCGCCTGGAGGAGGCGTAATGGGGCTAGGCCGTGCTTTTCATTTTCTTACTATGATTTTTTGGAGTCGCAACATTTCTGCTTCGAGATAATACGGCAACCGGCTTACATAATAAATAATTGGCAAGCTGAGCTGACACAGGACTAAAAGAGATTTCCTTTCCCCCATATAATGGTTACCTAATAAAAACGCTTTTCAAAATTACCCAGTCGCTTTTGTGTTTAACGACGGAAATTGACAAAACCTTAGAAAAAACCAGAATAGCAGAAGAACAAAATAAACAATTCCTCACCTGCAAAACCTTGGCCTTAGCCGCAGCAGGCGACAAGGTCCTAACGTGTTGCCACTCGGCGCCCAGCCAAGACGCCCACTTGTTGGGCCTGGGCTCCCGCAGCGCCAGCAGGGGCTTCGGCAGCAGGAACTTGAGGTCCCGGGCTTGCGCCCCCTCGGCCAGGCCGGCGGCGCGGTGCAGCAGAGCAGCCACCAGGGCCACGTCGCGGAGTACTGGAGCTGGTGGAGCCCCGCCGCCGGGCAGCACCAGGAGTAGACCCTCTAGGTAGTCTGGAGCCACCTGGTGGAGGAATGGAGAAATTAATAAATCATGTTCGTAAAGTAGAGGTATGCGATTTATCAAATTTATTTTAGTTAAAACTGTGGTCAACGATTGGTGGTCCGATTTTATTATTGTAGAGTTTCGTGCTGGATTATGATATTTCATTATCAATTGAAATACAATGCTGTCAAGTGTTATCCAATAAGGCCTTTTATATGACTTTGAGACTTTATAAAGTGAGATGATTAGTTCCATTACCACCAACCTACACAACAAGTTTTTTAATAGAATGTAAAATTAAATCGCTCTCTTTTGATTTGGACTGGGAAGAACGAGGACGGAAAGTTGTGGCGATTCTTGGCAAAGGTATGATAAAGAAGGTATGCGAAAGAGATTTATTTATAGTCGATACGATGACGAAGACGTACCTGGTTGAACAAGACCTCGGTGTAGAGCGGCGGCGCGTCATTCCTCAGCGGGTGGTGCCACACGGAGCGGCAGAAGATGAGGTAGAAGGGGTGGTGCGCGCGCTGCAGCTCCGTGGTGACGTCCAGCACGTACTCGTCGCCCGCCAGCGGCATGGTCAGCGCGTCGCCCGCCACGATGCAGTACAGCGAGAACTCCGCGCGCTCCGCCTCGCTCGTCACGCCGATCTGGGGGGACAACAATCGTCAATTCGCTACAACGACTGGGTGAACTTTGGATTTTGATATCGAACTCATTTTCGTTATAATTATGACACACATGATGGAAAAACCATTTTGTCGTGGCAAATATCTTGGGTTCCTCATTTTAATTATGTGTACCATAGATATCTTTTCTATGGATGAAAGTATTCAATTCATAGGAGAGTATGCTGTGGTTTATGCGGTTTTGTACTATATGCAGTGTCCATCACCTATACACTGTTCTACTTCACAGCAAAGATTGTGGTACACAACGGTATGTGTAGGAAGAATATAAATAAGAATCTACACTTGCATAGGACCTGTCGACTTGGCGACGCTTTGGGGACGCCTGTGCCCAGTAGTGGACGTGTTTCGACTGAAATGATTGATTATAAATTTGATACTGTAACTGACCAGTTCACAGAGCTCGTTGACGATGTCCTGCACGACGGTGGCGCAGCGCGTGTTGACGACGCGTTCGGCGCCGCCCGGCAGCCGGTACAGCTGGCGCCGCGCCGACCGACCCGCTGACACTGCTGTCACCTGTAACAAGGAATAACATGATTAGTACAAAGAAGACTCCCCACGCGACAGTTCGACACTGGATTTCTTGAAGAGGAAACTAAAGAGCACTTTCTTTCACAATGACTTATTTTAGTATATACTATATATTATTATAAATATATTTCGACTTGTAACTGTACTGAGTTATGTTTGGAGTACAACAAAGAATTCAAAGAGAGTAGAAAAAATAATCTATATAAAAAAACTCCATCCATCTCCTTTACATAAGAGGCAAACAACGCACACAAGTCGATTCATATAACCTGAAACAAATTGTATGCAAAAAAACGATACAGTCTCGAAGAAAAGAATCAGCTAAGCAGTCCAGCATAAATACTTTTTACCTAAGCCTTAAGTCCTATGCCAGAACAATCGCTAAGACAAGTCAATATACTTCATGAGTGATTCTCATATTAAAGTTCCTTTATGTTACCATAATATTTGTATGCTACCTATGTGGCAGGACACAGATACCCATTGTGAATTTGTTACGCTTTCTTGTACCTGAGTGCACAAATAAACATATTTGATTGCATCCAATCTCTTTCTTCACTGCATATAGACTCAGACCTATGCCAGGCACTACTACAATTCCAGTCAACTTTCACTAGAAACTATCAGTGGACTAGCTCACCTCCTCGACACTGGGCACGTTCTTCCTGCCGCCGCAGCGCAGCGTCTTGCGCAGGTTGGCGAGGCACACGGCCGCCGTGCCCTGGCACGGGCGCCGTCGGTCTGCTGCCGCTGCAGATAGGTACTCTACGAGGAACGGCCTGTGAAAAAATAGGTACGTGTCAATATGACTTTGATAAACTATAATAGTTACAATTTGACTACATCGGGCTCTGAAACTGAAAAATATGTTTTTTTTTTCTGGGATGGTTTGCTCTTTAGTGCTTAACCTTTTGAACGCCATAATTGTCACGTAAACATGACAAGCAAGCGCGTGCCCTGTACGCCGAACGTCACAAATATGTGACAAAAAGTACGGTGAATTTGTGGCTTGGCGTCGGGGGCACGCCGATGCGTTTATGCTGTGGCGTTCAAAAGGTTAATGTTGCATGCCATCCAATTGTTTTTCCCTTTACTCCATAAAAAGTATGTTTTGTTAGCTACATTCTTTTCTCATAAATGATTTCTGATTCTTTACTCTAGTCTAGGTCAGAGATGACAGAGACATAGTCGTCGATGGAGTGAGTTTACCCAGAAGAATTCTGTTCACTCTAACTTTGAAGAGATTAGGGTTGAATGCGTTCGGAAACACTGATTCGGATTGATGATTCCTTCAATGTGATTATAGTTAGAGTGCCCATTTACCTGAGCGTGTCAGAGCAGGTGAAGTAGGCTGCCAGTATGGACATGAGTCGCCAGGCGCGCTGGCACGAGTCGCCCGACGGAGACCGGTTGGAGGTGGTCTGCTTCATGAGCTGGCAGTACACCTCGTCGCGGAGCTCGGGTACTGAGTGGCAGTGCTGTAAGGAGTAGGAGGATATTAGATAAAATATTTTTTGGTACTTCGTGTTATTGTTGTCTGTGTTATGTTTTTGATGAGTGCAAAACAACAGAGTTCAATAATTATATAAATCAGAGGGCCTATAGTAGGCGCCAGATAAATGTGGAATAAAGTACATTGACCTTTCCCTAATAACTGTTCATAGGTACCTGAACAATTAAATATGAATCGTTTTTCATTATTAGACAATGTTAAGGATCACGAGAGATGATGATTCGGGACAGCTTTGTGTCATTAATTCCGTTTTTCAAATTAAAAATGTCAATAATTGTAGGTGGGTCAATGACCGTTATTCCACTATTATCTGGCGCCTACTATAGTACGAATGTTTTGACGTATAGTAACGTTACAGTATCGTAAACGTAAGTGAATTTTGAATATAAAAACTCAAACCTTATAGTATTTTGGTTTAATTTAGGCGACATACCTACATAATTTGTATCATACAAATATACGAATATAGGACTTATCCAATTCAAATAAATAATATGTACGATACGAGTATTGTACGAGTTATAGTAAAATTTTACGTTACGTTAAAATACGTCAAAAATATTCGTGCTAGGCCCTCTGTAAGCACTACTAGTGCAATTAGTTATATTTACCGTAATCTCACAAAAGTTATAGGTATTGTATTCGACTTTGAAGTAGTTTACATTTATTTAAAACTGGGACTGATTGTTACAGGTTTATTATTCTGCTCCATTATTTTGCGCCAGTTACCATATCTTCGGTAGTATAGTGGTAAGTATCCCCGCCTGTCACGCGGGAGACCGGGGTTCGATTCCCCGCCGGAGAGACTCTTTTTGTGTTTTATTTCTTAATTTTTTTTTGTATTGTTGTTATATTACATTTTTATTTGATGTTTGAATTATTTTTATAAAATTTTCATCACAACAAAAGATACCGTATTTTGGCGCTTTCATTGCAAGGTTTGTAAACATTTGTGATTGATTTAATACGGAAATTGAATTGAACAAAAACCAGATGACCACAGTAGTTCCGGTTTGTGAACTCGTCAAAAGATCTAGGATATTTTATAGCTATAGGTATTTAGTTAACAGTAAAATACTGATCGGGCGAAAATTGATTTAAGAGCAGCAGTCAATCGACGCAAAAATATAAATAAAAACAAATCCTCACCATCAGCACAGTATAAACACATTTGACTTCAGTGAGGTCCTGATGCAGCTGCCTTTCGTTCGGCTGCAGATCGCCGCAGTATGCGCGCACGCACGTGAAGCACTCCAGCGCGGGCGGCGCGAGAGCAGCTGGCAGGCGCAGAAGTGGCGCGCGCAGCGGCGTCGCCTGCCACTTCACTACGTCCGTCTGCGCCTTCCATGTCCATTCGTTGCTTTTCGCTTTGCTCTTGAGGGACGAATCCGCTTTTAGGATTTCTAGCCTGTGGGCAAACAAAAAGTTTGAGTATCTTATTAAAATACAGGCAGGATTGGTTCACACTGGTATACATGAGGATCCACATTTGTGCACGCGTACGAACTGACGGAGAAAGAACACCTTGTTTATCGCGAACACGCCCAATTGTCGACGTGTTGCTGAAACAATAATTCGAACAACAGCGTCCGACCACTCACCAGGAGAACGTATCTATCTATTGGGTATGGTTTCCGCACTTAGTCCTGATGTTGGACCATTGTGCGTCAAGAGAACCGACACCTACCTACAACTTTCGGGCAGACGTTCTGAAAAAACATAATGGTGGATGGGCTTATTTTAAGAGTCACCTGCCGCTCTAAACCAGATAAGCAACTAGTACTGAAAAAGATCTCACCGAAGCGAGAATGCTATCTCGGCAAAACATAACAATAAAAGCATCAACCTACAAACTTGGTAATTACCAACGTGAAGGCTTATTTTAGAAGTCACTACCCATAGAATCATAATCATAATCAACCAGCATTCCAAACTGCCAGGAAACATCTTCTTTCTGCAAACTTGGACGGTTTCTAAGACGTACATGAACCGCGCAGTTCGTGCACGTGCACAGACTTGGATACTCCATACTAGAGAGAGAGGATCGGATGAAAAACAACGGAGGCTTTTATCCTGCAGTAAAATAGAGCTGGCCCAGAAAAATAGGTTCCATTTGAACATTTTCTTATTTACCTTCAGCGTTTTGAAAGCTAAGACAAATTAGTGCACATTTAAGAATACGTCTATTAAAACAAACTTTGAATTAATGGCTGAGCTACTTAAGTCTAATTTATGTAGATGATAATATTTGTTATGAAATAAAACTAGTTGTAGATATTATAGAAAGACTGTCGCGACAGTAGGCTAATTTATGAATATTTATAGTAAATTATCATAATTTCCGGTGTTCAATCATACATTTTGCTAATTTGGATATTTTATTACCAAAATATCTCGTGCTCGTGATAAATATAAGGAAATGCCATGATTAGATTATATTTATTTGTTAATCCTTTTTATTTATCTATGGGCATGATCTATGACCCCAAAGCTTCTCTTTAATTGGAAGGAGAGTACAAAACTAATAAAGATGAACAAACCGCTTTCCATCAATTTTGCGGCGTCATTCCGTTCAATTCGTTTAAGAGTTTTAGGCAATTATTTTATAATGGAGTTTTAGGATAATTTGGTCGTTGACTGACGATACAAGTGGGTCTAAACGACTCGATTTGATAACGTTAATATTTATAATAACAGGCTGGTCGGAGGCCAGCCCCCAAGAAACACAAACACGATGTACGAAAAAAAAATCGTTTATGACATTAGATATATGTATAGTTTCTAGATAAGTGTGTTGAAAAACGTCGTTTGATCAAGTGGGTTTTAATTTTCACATAGCGGCTCCATAACGTAATTCTACCTGGGGTGCAATGATAAAAACTTTGGGCCCACATGCATCATTATGAAGGTAGGTGCAATTTATTGACTAGTATAGATACTAACTGAAGATGACTTTTCAATGTCATGTCACCGGAAAATTGAAAACGCCGTAAAATTGTAAAATATCGCATGAAATTGTATACTTTTTTTTTCTCATGGAGACTCGGATATATTGGAAACTATTGAATTGACTATTGATTGATTGTATTCAAAATTCAAAATTCTCGATATTTTTCGTTAAAATATTGAGAAATTATAATCTAATAAATATTGATTACAATCTTACAGAGTCTGCAATTTTCCGGTGACCAATACACTCCTGAACGAGTACCTACCTATATCTTTTCTCGTTTATATGAAAGGCAATAAAATCATTATTTAGAGTTTTATAAACCGCATGACATAACATCAATAGTAAAGCTTATGATTTCTCTATCACCAGATAATCGCCAAAATGCTCAGTCTGGTCGTTTGGTCAAAATGACTCAGCTTATTGAAAATGCGATTTCTTTTCTTTTAGATACATGGGCGTTGTTCTTTAACCATTCAAAAGTATGTAACTGGGATAAATGATACTTAGTTTAACATGAATACATAACATTTAAAATTCGACATATAAACCTACATATTTACATTTTTTGGTCAGTGGCCTAGGATTGTGCGAAATTTTGGCATAATTTGAAGGGTATTTTAAAAACCGGCAAAGTGCGTGTCGATCCGCGCACAGTGTAGGGTTCCGTAGTTACACGTCTCCTAAACCATTCCAGAAACATAGTAAAAAGTACTTAACTATAATTACATTACAAAGTTACAAATGTTAAACTAAAAGTTGTAAAGTTACAACTTGGTTTTAAGTCATTTTTTTACTTCTTCAGTTCCATATTATAAGTTGGTCAATTAAGCCTAGGTAGCGGAGTTAGTTTTCCTTTTAAATTCGTTAAACCTATATGCTACTATTTATAACTATATTTTTAAACGACACTCCACACTATAGGGTAGACGGTAAAAAAAAACATCGCAACTTTACTTGAAGGCGGGCCCCCCAAAAAACACGCCGACAATAAAATCTTGAAATACTTACATTTGTATTTCAAGATTTTATTGTCGGCGTGATTAATATGTATACCCATACCAAATTCAACTTTCTAGCGCTAAGTGTCTCTGGGCTAAACCGCGGACGGACAGACAGACGGACATGGCGAAACTATAAGGGTTCCTTGTTGACTACCCTTGAACCCTAAAACGGTCTTGTAAAACGCATAATATGTCAACGAACAACTTAAAAAGTCGCTAATGTTAAAAATATCGTAGATTTTGGTACTAAAACATACTTTTCTGAAGAAAGACTTTACGATCGATATGACAAAAACAGCATGAGTTCAAATCATCGTTCAAAGGTCAGAACTCTCTAAGCATAATTAAACATCATTATCTATTATTTACTATTTATTCTTCTAAAAACTGCTACTCAATTTCTATTTTCGTATTTTTCCCTTCATAACGAGGTGCTACTAGCGCATTTCCTCCACATCAGTTGAGGCAGGAAGTGGCAGTTAGCATTGGATGCAAATGAGCGCATTCAGTGCATGCGCGAGCCATAGACAATGGAGGTGCGAGTAGGGTTGGGCAACGTGACGGAGCGAACGATGGTACTGTGGATAGTATATGTACTACTACCTACTCTCACTGGAAACTACACTATAAAGCTATCCGTTAATAATCGGGAATCACCGTAGTTAACCAAATAATCCAATTAGTCTTGTTTACCGGAACAAAACAAACTGACAAAAATCTCCCTTTGACTGCATTGCTAATCTACCACGTTTTTTGTAACGGTCACCAAGACCGTACTAAAATTAATTATAAACATCAATTAGAAAATTATCACCAAATACCATAAAGAATTAAAAAAAAAAACAAAAGGAAGGAAAGCTGTTTCCACGGTCTCGTTTGCATCCTGATTCGGTTTTTTTAAAATGGCAACACGTACAGGGAGTTCGTTTTGCTTGCACAAGCCGTATAATGCCTCGACTCACGTAGACGTTACGAAACTGACAGACGTAATACAAAATAGAGGCTTTTGTTTTAACAAACATTTATGCGTTAGATAAACCTAGTTGGTAATAAACAACAAGAATACTTTATTCTTATTGATTCTTTCTCGTTGTGTGTTGGGGTTAGAGCATCACGTTCTTTTTTCCTCCCCTATCAGCCGTCACGCCATTTACTCCCTTTTCTTTTATTTTTTCCTCACAAAAATTAATCCATCTCACTTTCTTTCCTCTTTTACTTTTTATTCTTGTTTCTTTCTGAGAAACCTTGCAAAGGAAAAGTCTGGTAGGTACCTAAGTACACGCTACAGTCTGGCTAACGTTTGGTATATGGATATACCTACTTACTAAACTTAAAAAAAGAAAGTTGATGTAGACTTAACTCTTTAAAAAGTTTTAGGATATTAAATCTAAAAGATAAAAGAAATATTCATTTTACATACCCACGTCTATTTATTAGGAATAGTTAAAATCTAGATCTTATTTCGAAAGTTGTGTGTTTTCATGTCTTGTGCCTCAAATCGTGATTTTCAAAAGACTAAGGCTACATAAAACTAGTTTATTTATCACATGATTCGTGTCAAAATCAAATGCAAAAGAAGAAAGCCCAAAATTGTAATAGTAGTGTTTGGAAAATTTGCATAGATTGCCAATTAAATGCTTCTGCTTGGATAACAAATACCTAGGCTGTCGTTTTAAGATGTGCTAAATCACTTTTAACGCTTCCTATTTGGTCCAATACATATCTACCTACAAACTTAATCTAGAATCTGAGGTGGTCGTCTAGTAATAATAATTGTTAACGAGCCAACTTATGCAACTTTGTCGAAAGCGAGTTTACGGATACACGGGTAGTATAGAATTGAAAATCGTTAATATATCGGGATATCCTTGATTGCGCTATGCTAACTAACGATTTCTTACGCGGAATCATAGGAATAGTCGAGTTATGTTGTGTGCTTCCGATAAGAGTCGATATTCATTGAACTCGTAACTTATTTCAAACCATTTTTAAAAAAAAAGTTACTGAGATCCAGAGCTGAAGCTGGGACAGGAGCTTGCTCATTCGCATCTTAGTTTTAAACTTTCAACAACATCTTTGACTTTTCCACATTTTGATCACTTTCTGAGATGAAATTGCAACTTTAATTTGAATGCTTTTTACGTTCTAGAATAGGCCTTCTTGTTCGATTCTCCCCGGGAAAAATCCGGTTTCAGTTTGTAGCTATTTTAAAGTAATCAACTGATTGGTCATTGTTATTACATCCAGCCAATTACATTAAAATAAATCTGCGCTTGCTAAACTAATCGTGTTGATTGGTCCTTAGTAATAGTACTAAGCAATACCTAAAGTCTTGTTTTTTAAGTACCTACTTTGAGAACTACCCTAGTCTAGCTAACAACTTGTTAAAGAATATAAATTGTTCGCAGTAATTGACGTCAATTCTGAGAAACAAGACAGTAGGAGCGTTTGCGCCTTCAATAACTATAATTTGCTTTCAACCCACAATTACAGAAGATTAAGCTCTAAACATTATTTCCCATAGATATATTATTATACCTCCATTATTAATATTCGTGGAACCATCAAACAAATAAAAGACAGTTATTATCCATAATGCAAGATATATCACCTATGTTAAGACTACTTAACATAGGTGATTATTTGATATACTTAGGTACTAACCTAAGTATACAGGAGTAGCAAGTAATTTATCACAACACACTAATCACACTAATACTATAAAGGCGAAAGTTTGTAAGTGTGTGTGTATGTTTGTTACTTCTTCACGCGCAAACGGCAGGACCAATATTGATAAAATTTGGTATGCAGGAAGCTGACACCCTGGATCAACACATAGGCTACTTTTACTTTTTTACTTTACTTTAGGCAGATAACACCGCGGGGCGCAGCTAGTCAATAATGAAATGAGAATAAAATTGTAAAAATGCACAGCAAGTTCGTAAATAAAAGTTACGAGTACCTACATGATGATTCCGAAGATCGGATTAAAAAATACTTAATATACAATATTTATGAAAAATGCCGCGAGAGGACAGGTGGCGCTAGCAAAATTAAACGATCAGATCAGAAAGTTCAACACTTACTGGTTGATAAATTAAGGATTTGAAAGGAAAAAAGATTTTTATCACGATGTTTTATTTGACAAGGCCTATTACGAAAACCGACTGATGAAAATTCAAGCTTTACTCGACACTAGCCCGGTACTGGGTGAATAGCAATTAAATTAGATAAAATATCATAAAATAACATAGCGATACAGTACTTATTAATTCCATAACCATACCTCAGTGGAGCATAGATAGTCGGACAAGTGTCAAAAAAGAAAGAAGTGACAGCTATTACTTGCCTCGTAGAGATGTGCATTGCGCATCTTTGATTTATATTTTATCGGTTCGCGTGCATGTTCACATTCTTTGCACGTTAAAGGAACTACAACTTTATATAGTTTATTAGAGACATGGGAACTGTCTTTGACAACTTTCTTTTGTGCTTCACGGTGCACGCTTTTATTGTCAGGTAATTAAGGCTGTGTGCAACTAGATTAATAGGTTATTGTATACATAGGTATAAGTGTCACAGAAAAGTAATCACTCTAGGTAGATTGTATTTCACAATAGCATTTTGAAACAAATACTGTGGCCGGGTAGTGAAACTTAGGTAGGTAGCCATTTACAGAATAGATACTTGTTTTTTTTTTCATTTTTTAATTCAAAACTATTAAAGTAAATGATGACATAATGATTTTAAGTAGGCACAGTTCTTCAATTATCTCCTTAAGGATACATTACTCTTTAATTACTGCATTAAGCTTTAATTAAGCAATCGCAGTGTTATTACTGCCATTAACACACTAGCGCCACTGTTAATTAGCGTGACAACCAATTGACATACCGAAATGTAGCCACAATAAAAAAACAACAGTAAACAAACACAATTTCCACGAAAACAAAACACATCACAAAAAAAATGCTCTCACAGTAACTCGTTACCGCTCTCTTCTTCCTCGAACGAGATAACATCTTCGTCAAAATCGTCACTCGACAGACTGTCTTCAGTCATGTCAGTGTTGCTCTCGCGCAACGATTCGATCGACATCGTTCGGCGGCCGATCACCGACTAAACGTATCGGCGAAAGTGTTCGACGCCGAGGAAGTAAAGTTTGAATAATTTACCGATTCATTTCGGCTTTCAAAACGTAGCTCGTGTTTACGTATTTAGTGGTAACGTCATTATTCCGATTCGATTATGATGGTGTTACGCGATTTTTTTTCTTCCTACTTTTTTAGACGGTCGTTGGTGTTTTGATGTGTGTCAATGTTGTAATAATTGGCGCGTTAATATTTTTATTGATTGAAAATGTTAACATAATATTGCAAATGTAAAATGGAAGTTAAGAGCATGCCAATTTTAATATCGACATGTTGGAACATTTACCCTCTTATTCATAAAAAAACATTTTGATCATTACTTAGTTAAAATACTGTGTAAGAGATTCTAAATTCAAATTCTCCATAGAACATTTTGAATAAAGCAATAACTGCTAATCAATATTTTAGCTATGAAATGGTTATATAGTTTTTTATGAATAAGGCTGTTAGATTTTAGGAATAAGCACTGGGCTATGCTACTTCAGGTACACAAGTGTTATCGCTATGCCCTTGGTAATATTTTGAATTCAGTCACAACAAAACGTTTCTATATTCTATACTTCATAACGCAAGCACCACAAAGGACTGTTATTGGACGGAAACACAAGCACTTTTAATAACCGTAATGACTACGAACACGAATATAATTGAGCACAACTATTACACACAAAACACTAGTTTAATAAATCGCCACTGCTAATTGGAGAATTAAAAATGGCTGGACACCACAAAAAAACGTAGCGAATGGCGAGCTTTAAAAAATCACAAACTGCAGCGGTGCGAAAGAAGCGTGAAGCTTTTAATAATTCGGATACTTGCACTCTATGCTTGATCCGTGCTGCCAGTGCACACGGCATGACCGAAGGTTACACTTGCTCTGGCGACGATTGTCCCGCGACCTCTCAGGTGCGTTCCGCGCCAACGGTGCTCATCAACTAACTAGGGCTGCTCTACTTTTTGCCGAGCACTTTTTATGGCGCATTGTTTTCGTAAAATTGCACCCGAATCTGGTTTACAAAGAAGTTGCTTAATAATGAAAATTCATTACGAAAAGCTTTTGTTTTCTTTTTTAACTAGGCCGTGAATCTCGGAGACGGTTTACACGCATGGTACTGCGGAGAAGTTTAAAAAAGAAAAAATAAATACTCTTCCAATCTTCTTAGCTCATGATTTCGAGCCAATAGATGAATATTCGTGTTGACATATCTTCTCAAGGAAGCGTAAATTATGATATTTTCCGTTCACTTTGAGCGAAGCTGCATTATTATGATATAACAAAACAAGCAAAGTGTAACACTAACTTGGGCTATTGTTCCGTGGAAAGCAGAACGTATCATTACTTTAGATATTAATATTTGGTAAGGAGTCCAGATTTCACAAGATAACAGAAATCGCAATAATTAGAAACGGATTTTAATGGGATGTTACAGAAGATAATTACTTTGAGGGAACACTTGCTTTGAGATAAGAGGTTGGTGTGAACGATGGCGTGTCTAATCAAGAATTAGGTAAACGCAGAGACGACTGATTAAGGCGGGACAAGAAGAGGTATTGCATAGGTCCCCATTGTTTGATTAGGGTAAGGACAGGAAAATAGTGATGAGGAGAACAGTGCTATGCCTTAGAAAAGAATATTTTAAGTCAAAAGTTTGGTTTCAAATAGATGCAGAGCAGAAATATGCAGATAAATAATATAATATCCAATCGTTATGCTATAACAACCAATATAGCTAAGTCCTGGTAGTGGTAGAATAACGAGAAGAATTGAATAGCAGGCATTAAAAACATGGTGGAGGGTGGAGGTGGAATAGTGGGTACAGTAAGATCCAAAAGACTATGTAGAGCACATGAAGGACTGCAATACAATCCATACTTATTGAGCTACTAGCTGTCAATGTGTTCAAGTTTATCCATGCTCATAATATTATAAATTTGAAAATAACTCTGTCTGTTTGTTAGGTACCTGTTCACTTCTTAACGGCTGAACGGATTCGAATGAAACTTGGCATTCGGGTAGACCATGACCTGGATCAAGTCATAGGATAGGATAATATTCGACTGTCACCCAAGTAGCCGTAGCCACTGGAAGAAGCTTGTAAACTATTTGTGTGATATATTTCATCCAAATTCGTTCAGTAGTTTTTCTGCGTGAAAGAGTAACAAACATCCATCCATCCTTGCAAACGTTCACATTAATAAACTTTAATTAGTCGGGATCACACTATATAATATAATCACACTAATATTATAAAGGCGAAAGTTTGTGAGTGTGTGTATGTTTGTTACTTCTTCACGCGCAAACGGCTGAACGGAACTTGATGAAATTTGGCACAGAGGTAGATTATAGTCTGGAATAACACATAGGATTCTAACGGGACTATGTTACTATGGGATAATTTTCAACATTAACGCGGGCGGAGCCGCGGGCGGTAGCTAGTAGAATACAAATCGCTACGGATAAAACCCAAATGTACCTACCTAGTCATAGCGCATAATTTAGTTTTCAAGAGACCTAAGCACAGCGTCATGATGCAATCCGGACAACCCTACATACATCCATTAACGAATTGCAAATAAAAAACAGTTCAGAAGAATACCTGGAACACGTAAGAATCCTTCATTCAATGTAAAACGGTTACCCACGCTTTTTTAGAAAGCAGTGTACAATGTGGAAACATAACAGTTACTGTGCAAACTTGAATAACATCCACTCATTATTTGTTCGCGGTTAATTTTTATAGTCCTCTATGTTATGTATTGCTTCCTGCAATGTATTTGTTGCCACACTTGCCGTGTCGCTGATTTAGTTCTATGAAGTTGACGAGGTATCTGTTGAAGTTAAACCACGCAGTTTACAATCAATCTGCCTAACCTTCCCAAATATGTTAGGGTGGCTTCCAGTCTAGTATGCAGCTGAGTACCAGTATTTTACATGGAGCGATCTGAACCCCACAGCCCAGCCTAACTGAGTAACACAAGACCCTTTGGCACGACTGGTGCCAGATTTTCAAGCTTTTGACTATCCGTAACGTAGGTAGGTACTTAGTTCAAAGATCTTCAAATGATAACGGGACCAACGGTTGGACGTGCTTTCCGAGGCACGGAGGAATCATAATCATCATCATCATACCAGCCAAAAGACGTCCATTGTTGGACATAGGCCTTCCCAAGGGGGGGGGGTTCCCATAATCGCCACGCTTGGCAGGCGGGTTGGCGATCGCAGTGTAGCAATGTACAGAAGCACAGAGAATGCTGCTGATTTCATATCAAAATAAATTGGGATAAGACCAGAAGAACGAAGAATTCCCAAAATCTAACATGAAACTTCATCCTACAACTACTAATGTCACAAATGTGCTAGTCTGTATGTTTAGACCAGAATCATGCTTTATGGATATTGATATAACACAGACAGACCATGGCCTGGATTACGATAAAAACATTCCCCTAAGGAATTATCGACTTTCCGCGAGCGAAGTTGCTGGTAAAAGTTAGTCTTCGTCACGTAGGTACCGCCTCCTATAGAACCTATCCTTAGGTATAGTTTCACGTAGAAGCGTTTCTAAAATAAAAACTCCGCTGTTATAAATCAATCAATCGCGTGACAGCATTTAACTTTTGAACAATGTTTCGTACATCACTATTCAATTCTTAATTATGTGGTAGGTACCTACACATCGATTATTTTCTAGTTTGGTAACATTAATTTGGCAACGATGGACGAATTTCTGTTGAAGCAGGCAGCATTGTACCTACACATGTTCTCATTTTGAAAATAATATGTCTGTAGGTATATGCGGCCTGTACTTTGTTATAAAAAGGTACAATCACTGGTTAAGATTTTGATAGAAAAAGTTTTAAACAAGTCAGAGAGTGGAAGGTGCAAAAAAGATAGTTTATATTTTTCAATGAAAAAATCAGCCGATTAAAGGAGCAATATATTAAAAAAAACTGGCCAAGTGCAAGTTGGACTTGCACACAAAGGAGCCGAAAAAACATGTTTCTTCTATAGGGCTTCATTTCCCCCTTTTATTTCATTTTTATTATTTGTTGTTATAGCGGCAACAGAAATACATCATCTGTGAAAATTTCAACTGTCTAACTATCATGGTTCATGAGATACAGCCTGTTGACAGATGGACAGACATACAGATGGACGGACAGCGGAGTCTTAGTGATAGGGTCCCGTTTTACCCTTTGGGTACGGAACCCTAAAAACAGTTTTGCCACGTCATATTCTAGGATTTTTTTTAGTGACACGTAAAGTACTTAAACTGGCTCCACTAAAATAATTTCGGATTGGAGCGCCACCTGCTTTATTGAACATAAAACATCAGTAGAGGAGATTATGTTGACTTGAACGATCTCTGTAGATAATTATGGCATATAGTACTGTACAATTTATATTGCCTATCAATATTGGTGAGAGAACCCAGTTCCAAATATAATAAAACAAGTAAAATTACTCGCATTCATACGATGTGACAAACATGAACGCAAAAGTACCAGTTACTAAACAGAGATGGCACTAGTGTCCGCTAAAAAAGATCACCAAATGCTACTTCAGGGCTAAAAGAATTTAAAAGAAGACAAAAATGAATAGTAAAATTTTTAACAGATAAAATAGGCTGAATTGAGGACAAAGAATTGAAAATAATGTTGTTTATTTTTGTAACATGGACTTGACTTTTGGGCCCTTGTTGGTAACAAGCAATATTAAAATTTAGGTAGTTGTCCCGATTCATTTCTGCAGCTGCAATAATTATGTTTAAGGAGAAACACAGGTTTTATTTAAATGCATCATAAAAGTAAAGCGTGCTATAAATAACTGTCAGTAATTAATGATCTAGGCAATATGCGTGTTACGTCTGAATAGTTAACACGCGTCGTAGTAAATTATTGGAAGTCCACGTCTAACGTGTTTATGCAACAAATTGCATTTTAACTGGCAAATGCGACGCAAATGTGTGATTGGATTGTTTAGCGCTTATAAACTTTCAGTTCTGCTGTCATTTAGCGTCATTATCAGCTTTCTATTACACATCAAGAATATATTTAGCTCAGAAATAAACACAAAGGTGGCAGAGAAAAATTAAGGCCTAAATTGTGCATTTTTTTTCACCTGCGCAAAAATGGGGCGCCACCTGCGTATTGTTGTATACTATTGCCACAATGTCACTTTCTTGGAATACAATCTGAAACCTTTATGGAGGCCTTTGTGTGGTAAAATAAATAAACATTAGTGAGTACTCACTCTGGACTCTGTCTGAAATGGTCGACGGCAAACTGCAGCAGTGGATGTCTGCCGTCATGCTGTGGCGTTGACTGGTCTCTCCTCTCTTCTCTTAACTCTCTTTCCCTCTCCCGATCTCGTTCTCTATCTCTGTCTCGTTCCCTCTCCCGATCTCGCTCTCTCTCTCGCGGCACTGGTGACGTTGTCTGCGCTCGTCTCTCGACGTGGTCCGTTTCTTCTCTGGAGTCTCTCGTTTCGCGCAGCTCGCGTATCTCCCGAGAATCTCTAGAATCTCTGGACTCTCTCGTTTCTCTCGTCTCCCTGTTTTCTCGTTCTGAGACGCGTTCTTTTGTAACTCCGTTTGTGGTAGGTTTGGGTTGAACCTGTAACAAGTGAGATATTGAGTTGGTTATATGCTTCATTTAGTAGTGATTTAGAAGTCTTATTGGGTAAGCCATTAGGAAGTACAATTACACGCATAACAGTAATACCTTATTAAATCGATTAAGTTGGTTTCACAGTTACAGTTGCTTGAATTGGATACTACAAGGGTGCTTATTTTAAATCTTCATAGCTCAGTTAGATAGAACTCTGTAAGTGGCACCGGTGACTGAAAAGTTGTGCGGAAATCGGTTGTCATGGTATAAACATCTGATGCGGAGGTAATCAAAATTTCCACAGGTAAAATTACCTGTGGAGATTTTGAGTCTGAATGTATTTATAGGTGTAGGGGAAGGTCAAAGGAACGATGGATGGACTTTTTGAAAGATGATGCCTTTGTCTAGAAAGCGGTGACTGCTGAGATGACGACTACGAGAGAAGGAGAAGAAAAAGAAATGTTGAACTAACCCTTAAATTTTGACTAGGGGAAGATAATTATGAGTTTAAGATACTGCAGTAGTGAAGGGTAACTAAAGTTGCGAATAATTCAATAATCTCAGTGATTTAACATCCATTCGCAGCGATACCAAGTACAGTTTTGAGAAAAGTTTACTAAAGAATCTCGAGATTGGCATCCGATTGCGGTACTCGTAGTTGGCCAGTGTCGGTACATCGCTGGAGATCAGGAAAGCGTGAATGTGTGCGCGCGCACGATCGTTAAATAAATCAGTTTAACCGCGCCGGACCCGTTGCTCGGACTCCATACGAATCATATCAATAGAAACCAGGGTGATGTGATTTACGGCTTCTGGTGATTTAGGATTTGTTCTTACAAATAGTTTATGTTTATATTCTTGTAATGATCTATATTTCTATTAAAAAATCAATTACCGATGTAAAACTATAATTACTTGAGAATGGTTCGACCAATTTGGCTGTATTTTTTTAGTCGTCAGGACAAGCTTTGAGTGAAAAATTTTTGGAAAATCCACCGGATATTAAATTGCACCCTTGCCGAGCCGGGCGGGATTTCGTTAGTTTTAATTGATTTTTCAATTATGTCATGTACCTACTAAACTACCTACTTATAAAATAGGTATAATTCATATTTTAAAGTTTTTTTTTCATATTTATATTATTTTTATGAAATCAAATTTAAACATTGATAAAGGAATTTAATAAATCCAATATATGTACTTAAAATATTCAAAGCAGGGATGATGCTTATTTCCTATAGATAAAAAAATATTTGGAAGCGGAATTATCAAAGACACGACCCAGAAATTTCATAGGCAGAAGGAACGCATCTCTAACGAGTTGGAAACCAACAACCAATGCTGAAGACGAGTTTGCTAGGAATAGAATAACGCCTTCTTAATTTTCTTTAATACTGTTTATTTTCCAAGAATAGCAGTATCTAGGGACAATCTTGGCCTCCAAAATTAAACAAAAAAAAGAAATTAAAAGATGTAAGTAATAGAGTTGCCTACAAATTAATTACTACGGCCTTACGTATTTAATTAAATTTATAAATATTAAGTAGGTCAAGGTAATAATTCAGTTAAAATTCATTAATCTACCTTTGGTTTGCGTTTCAAAGTTTTTCTACTGAGTGTCCTAATAACATCGTAAAAGTTTTCCATTTTTGACTATTATTCGTTCACTAGCACTCATTAAACACAATAATTTTCGTAATATCACTAATATCATCGACGTTATTTTTCGAAACTTGCACTAAGCGAATCAATGTTGCCACTTTCCCGACACAAAAAACTAACTATACAATTTCTATTGTTTTTTTTCGATAGTGCAATTTCCGCACTGCATACGCGAGGTGCAGCGGCGGTATGCGCGCGCCGCTCGTTCCCGCCAGGCCCGCCACCATCTTTATAAATATTGATGCAATCTATGTGTGCTCGCTCCGATTAATCGCTAATTTCTTTCGTAACACGAATTCTTTTAGTCTTTTTAACCGATTAACTCTTACCGTGAATGGGAGATATGGTATGGTATTTTTACGCGCTCCGCTTGGCTCGATTTATTTCCACGCTCGTAGTGCTCATTATCTTGAATAATTATGATAATTATGGATTATCCGACACTTTTTACATAATCGACGTCGAACAGAAAATATGAGTTCGTTACGTAGCGGAACTACAACCAATATTTTAGGGTCACGTTTCAAAAAACGAATCCGATTATAACCGTTTGTTTTGTCACCGAAAAACGAAATAAATTTGGATCGATGAGACAGTGTTTAGGACAGTATGTTACCTACCAACTCTTGCAAATAAATTAAAGCTATACCTAAGAAACTATTATAATTTTTTTAACGATTAATACTTAGGACATAAGTAACTAGAACGTTCCGAATAATGGACAATATAGTCAATGTACAACTGACTGAATACATACTCATTAAAAAGAAACAATTCAAGTAACACAGCTTTATAAGGCATCCTTAAACAGAGATACATTGTAAGCCTTATTAAATCAGTACAGCATTTGAATAAATCACAATATGGAACATAAAACTCGCCCTGACGTAACTTACTTGTTAACGCATGCACCTCGTTAAACCTATTAGAATAATTATTTATGGATATTTTCTAATATGCACAGTTTTTGCGAAAAACGAAATCAGTTTTATGATAAATGTAGTAAAATGTATGTAAATTCATATTCAGTTTTACTGGGCTTAGGATTTCTTTTTCTTTTAAAAATGTTTGCGGTCGGCTGCGTTACAGCGACATCTATCAATGCGTGTGTGAACTGTGAATGGTTTGTAATATCGGATACTACTTACAGATGGCAGCACGACACGCAAAAGGCGGCTCTATATATTAATAGTTTCAATTACACTAGTTGACCCGGTTTTCATACCCCAGCTGAAAGTTGTTATTTTTTTATTAATTTAGGGAGAATTATACAGAAAAAATAATAAAAAGATTCTGTCACGTCTGGTTTAAGAAATATATTATCTTAACTGAAATGCATAATTTTGGTATTAATTCTAAAAAAATAATGACTAATTTTTGCTTTCTTTTTATAAGTAGCTATTTGAATCAGTTTCTCTTATGATAGACCAAAAGTAATCCCCTAACATGTTTTCATCCCAAAATCCTTGATGTCGTTCATCAAAAACCTTTAAATCTTTGTGAAAACGTTCCCCTTGTTCGTCACTCATACTTCCTAAGTTTTCAGGGAAAAAACTCAGATGCGAGTGCGGAAATGAATCTTTAATGAGAGAACATTCTATAGCTTTCGCAAAACACATGAGGCACCCACTTTTTATCTTGATTTGCAACAGGAATTCCGAAATAATGAAGATATGCACTTTTTAACGAATCTACAATAGGTCTTCTCTTTTTTGAAAATATAGACTGTCCACAAACATAACAAAAACGATCAGAACTTTGTTTACTCTTCCTACTCGACATTTTAAATCAATCCGAAACAGATGATTGTCGTTTGAAGCGAACGAATAAACAATAAACTGTCGTCACCACGTCAGGTAGTTAAAAAAAACATTTGACTGCAGGAAGAAAATTGTGACGTGATAAAATATTTCTGCTAACATTTTTAGGTTTAAGGAAGGTAGATTGACATATTCATATACATTTATTTTGGGGTATAAAAAAAAGTTCAATTTTGTAAACTAGTGTTATTTTTACACTATCTGCTATAATGAAATTAATATAATTGAATTTAATGAATGTTAAAATGCTTCTTGTTACAGAACTACAGAAAAACGAAGAAAACACAGCTATTTTGTATGACCAAGCCAAATAAACTAACATCACAATTAATTTTCATTTGCTGGTTTTGTAGCATCCGTATTACATTAGATAATTATTTTGTAACTGCAGTAATAAGTAGTTGTGGATATTTTGTAGCAGATAGTTTGTAGGTGGTTCGCATTATTCAATTCAATTTATTAAATTAAATTCTTCTATCTTTAAAAATCTATTTACCTAATTTTTATTAATTTGATTTCCAATTTTATGATGATGGGTTTACCCAACTTCTCATCCATCAGGAGGCTTCCTCTATCTTTATCCATTGTTTTCTATCTCTCGCTTTTATTTGCCATTTATCTCCTGCTATATCTTTGAAGTCGTCGACCCATTTTCTTGGTGGACTTCCGCGCTTTCTTTTTCCCTTGAATCCTTCCCATGCTAAGGTACGACTCGTCCACCGGTCATCTTCAATTCTAGCTAGATGTCCTGCCCATTACCACTTTAATTGAATAGAGTGAAGTCGGAAATCGAATTGTTTTGTTCTTTCTCTTATCTTGGTGTGGCGTACTTAATCTTTCTTTCGTACCTATTCCAAGAATGGATCTTTCTATGGCTGCTTGACATACCTATTCTTATTTTTTCTTTTTGTGCATGTCCATGTTTGTGTTCTGAGTCGTATGATAGACAGGGGAGGATACCACTATCCATGACTTTATTTTTTTATTTCTCTGTGAGCCCAATACTTTTGCCATGACATATTTTACCTTCTTGGTTGTTCTCTATGCAACTATAGTAGGCGCCAGATAATCGTGGAATATCGGTCATTGACCCACCTACATTTATTGACATTTTTAATTTGAAAAACGGAATTAATGACACAAAACTGTCCCGAATCATCATCTCTCGTGATCCTTAACATTGTCTAATAATGAAAAACGATTCATATTTAATTGTTCAGGTATCTATGAGCAGTTATTAGGGAAAGGTCAATATACTTTATTCCACATTTATCTGGCGCCTACTATACCTAAATCTAGCTAGATGGTTGTCTGGGTTCTAGGTGACAAAATTAAATGTTAGTGTTAAAGTGTTCAATGATTTCTTAAAACCGGGCAAGTAGGAGCCAGACTCGCGCACACGGGGTTCCGTACGAATCATAATTTTTCTCCATGCTATTTTGAAACCACAGACTTCGTATAGGTTTTCCTGTTATCTATAAATTAAAGAATTACGTTCTGTTTTATATTTTCAAAAGAGGGATGCCAAGCCGCCATAGTGATTTAGGCCCTGAGTGCCCACAAGTAACATCGAATGCATCAAAGTTTTGCAACAAATCTTAATTTTTTCCCGGATTTTCAATTGGCAACCTACCAAATGTCTGTTTATTTCGTTGTATCGTTTCAATATTTATTATTTATTAAAAAATGTTACTGACTTGTATCGCGTCGTGAATAGAAGAGTTAATTACGTAGAATTTACATATTTTTTTTACTAAATTAAAATCTTGGGCAACGCAAGGCCTAAAATCGGCAGTCCCCTTTTATGGGCGGTAGTTTCAGAGATAAGGGAAAATGTACTGGACATACGTACCCTAACAAATAGGCGGTCAACGGATCGATCAACACAAAAACTAGATGTCAATAAGTAGTTAAACCATCTGATCATAATATCAAACTGACAAAAGGGCCATTTATGAGCCCCCACTAGATATTTCCGCACTGCAACTGATGACATGATTACGCAGTAGGTACGCACTTAATATGACTCATTTTCACCGGTGCATAACCGCTTAACATTTTCCACAGCGCAAGGAAATACATATGTGAATGATATACCTAGCGAAAGATATGGACGTTAAAATGCACAAGTGTACAGAAGTGATACATCGAGATAACAGCCAGATGAATAGGGTTGCCATCCACACTCCAATATGTAAGTACTTATAGAGTATTATACTCTATTTTGTGGAAGCGTACTTTAAAATCTTCAAACAATGCAATATGCTTAAATACTCTGAAATTAATCCTGGCAGGATTCCAGTATTTGAGTGAAGTAGTTTTTACCTTTTTCGGTTATACTTGCAAAGTAAAAGAAAACATAAAACCATGGCTTCATTGTGATTGTCAATAGTCGCACAAATTATTTGAAAACAACATAATTTTTGTTTTTCAATAAGTAATATAGCAATAAAGGATACTTTTTTCTAAGACTCTCCTTTTTGTTTACCCTTTCTAAAATCAGATATAAGTACTCTATTTCTTCTAAAAAACTTTAGTTGGCAACCCTATACTAGTCCGTAGTCTAGCAGTAACCAGTCCAACTGCGGATGTCGGGGTGACCCGCTCTGAGAAATATAGGCGCGTCTCCGGGAACCGATGCAATGAGTGTACTGGAAACTACTCGATATTTTTACACTGTGCTGTGCGTCGTTCATATGTTCAGTTCCGTTTATGTATGTGTTCATTGGTTATGTGACTTGGGTTTTGTAGTTTTAATTTCTGAAATAGTTTTAGATGAAAAATAAAAGATTCCATGAATTAAAATACTGTTAGTAAAACTTACGACTATGTTTACTAACAGAGTCGTAAGTTTTACTAGCACTGACACTATACAAAATAAAAACACATTACCGAGGATCACCGCTGCGACAACCCATAAGTAATTGGACAACAGCGACCCACATACACACAGTCCTGACGACTTGCAATCATGCTTAGGATACTGTTGGCGCTGCCCCACACCTTCCGCACCAGGGAAACGCTCCTTTTACGCATTGTTGTGTAAAAGAATCCACATGCGCATCTGCGAACATCCCCGACGCACTACAGAAGTGGGGCAGCTTCACCAGCATCCTCACCGCGTTATTATACTGAACACAGAGCGCGGTATGATCTCTGCGTACATCTAGCCCACAGGCTTCACGTGTATAGCGAAGTACGGTACGTTCGAAAGAGGGTAACTTAAAATAAAAACACGTTTTTCGACCCCAAGCAGGCCATGTGCCAACAACCATCTACCTCTTGTCCTTTCCCACTAGCTTTTGTCCACAGCTTCGCTCCTGTGACCTATTCCACAAAACCGTACACTTTTCCATGGCAACAAGATTGGTGCAGTGGTTGAGCGATTGGCTGCTGCGCTGTGTGTCGTGGATTCGATTCTCGCACTGAACAAATTATGGTATGGCCTACAGATAGTTGTTCCGGGTCTGGCTGTTTGTGTATGTGAGTTTGTATGTTTGTAAACGCACCCACGATACAGGAGGAATTCCTAATTTGGCGCAACGTTCTAAAAAAAAAAAACTAGTTGGCAATCAGTCACTTTCAACGAACAATTTCACCTTGTTTAATTTGTTTGCAGTAATTCAACTGGCAATGCTTGAATAGCGCTCGATCTTCTTTATTTCTCAACTAAATTATTCGGAAATAATTGTGCATTTTCTTCTCTCTATCCATTAATTAACAGTCACATAGAAACGTCTCGCACTTTCGCCAATAAACACTATTTTTATATGAAAGTCATTCGATGTGAGCGGCTAATTGGTAGCAGTAGGTTTCTCGTCTTTTAAATGTTATAAGTAATTGTACAAAGGTATGAAATTAAACGCGATTGGCTATGAAACCATTAATTTTATTATCTCCCTATCTATACAAATAAAGATTAAATGCTGTTCGTTTGTAAGCGCAGCGTCGTCACTTAAGACCGCTGAACCGATTTGGTTAATTTTTGTTTAGAAAAATTCGACTATAGTCGAATCAGGTCAAAGGACTATGTCTGTCTAACAGTGTGATAACATTAAAATTTGTGCCCTGGATCCTGCCCTCTATTGTGATCTCTCTCTTTCACTCAAAACGTTGGTGGGAGAAAATTCAATGTTGAGTTAAGTTCGCCTTTGTACGTGGATTTTTTAATCAGCGAACTTGGGTATAAATTGTTATAGTGTACGTAAAGAATTAAAGAAACAGTCTTGCACGATAATGTATACTAATTTCAAATAAACGTGCAAGACTGTTGGTTAGGACGTTTGTAAATCAAGCACTCCTCAACGACTGAACAGATTTAGACGACATTGGGACCACGGATAGACCATGGCCATTTTACCCTGAGGTAATTATCGACTTTCAAGTGGGTAAAGTTTACCATGTTCGATAGTAATCTAAATGTATCACAACATCGCATCGCTTCATCCAATCTAAAATATTCAATCTATCAACACCTCTCTAACATTATCGATATATCTACAATCCATTTCACGTTCGGCTGAGCGCAAATTGATCAGCTCCACACATGAGCACCGATGGACCACGTAATGATAGGCGCGGTCGTTCATTGGTAGCAGCTCGAGAAAGTGAAGTAAGAGCTTTTCCTTCATCGATTAATGAATACATTTCCCTTGAAGAAGCCATTGTACGATGATTAATACATGCAGACAATGCGCTGGCTTACTATGGATCGATGAGTTTCAAAAGCAGTATAGGAAGTTAGTTAGGGCATAGTGTTTTATAGATAAAGCAAACTTAATATCTCAATACTCAATACTCAATATATCTCGTGTCTACTCCTCGAAGGGTTTGGCAGAGATTTAGCCACATTTCGTAAGGTTCCTTTTTAGTAGAGGGCGAGTCTATTGCCATCAAATAAGCATGAATCCAGACACCGAACTGCTATTCAGAAATTCCAACCAATAACAATTTTCTCCAGCCGGAAGCAAATATTTTCATTGAAAACTTTGACGTAACTAATTTTGTCGCTTATCAAAACACATGTAAAACAAAGAGAACAAAAACTAGCACAATAGAAAGACAAAAGCCTGTAACGACCTTTACGAAGTGCGATATGTCCGACCCTGCGTCAAATTTGACTGCAAATATGACCCACTACATTTAGTTATCACGCTGTTAGCACTTTTGCGACACACAATGTAAAATGACCAGATGGAAATGTCACTGAAACGTATAAAATTGAACATGAAGCCATAACTTCTTTAATAATTAGGATTATATTTCAGTTAGACGACATAAATACCGATGCCATATTGGTTTTGTACTTTTAATAAAACTCTAAACGCTAAGGCTCGTTGGATATTCAGTATTTTTATATCCACAGCCTAAATTCTACTCGTAGTGACCAAAACAGGAGTCAAGATAAATAGTTTAGATTTAGTTTGGATAAAAATGCTACTTGCAACCGTGGAAAAATCACTGATATTCCAATTATATAATTGTCTACAGAGAATGCCGAAAATTAGAGAAATATCGAATCTGTCATTGAAGATGAATAGTCAGCAGAAGCAGCAACAAAACAGGAAATATACAAAACTTGCAACAATTCTGCTTCAATATTAACATAACATATAAAACTTAGTTCAATACGTCCCAGTGCTGCTCGTCCGTTATTTGCTACAACAATAATAAAACAATCATCATCAATCAAGATGATTTGATCATCTACTTCAAAATCAAATCCCCTCTACACTTGCTCTTTAATAATATCAAACTAATCAAAGTATGCAGCATGTTCATTCAATCTGATACAAGTGTTATGCGGAACTCCTAAGCCAGTTTTTCTATCGTCCACCAACCCGTTCTCAATGCAACCTTCACTTTTCCTATGTCATTAGCTGCTAGCTTTCCATGGTTATTAATGTTCTAAGTGTTGATCCAACTACGATAATTACCCGAGGTTTATATATGAAAATTACTGGAGACGAGAGAAATTCTAACCTATGACACATTAATGGTTCCAGCAAATAGTTTCTTGGGTAATGAATGCATTTATTTAATTTAGTTTCGACTCGGTGCAGTCACGGTTAATTCTTTAGGTGAATCATTAATATCTGAATTCATAGTAACCTATGTATAGTCTCAATACGATTTTGTAAACCATAGATGACAGGTAACCATTTAAAATCTCCCAAACAAGGGGTCTGAGTGGCGGCACTTTATCTCCATTATTTGACTTGTCTTAATCACATTCAGCTCCATTAATTGCTTTATTAAATACACAATCAAAAACAACAAGGTCGCTCCTATTATCTTGTTCCATCAAAAGAACACAGGTTACATTCCAATGCGGTTTTATTTGGACGACAATATGTCAAGGATGATGTACCACAGAGCATGTCGTGGCGACCATAAATAAAATTGATGATCATCACGAAATATTATAGGAATACGTTTAGTTAAGCAAGGTAACGATTAAGTATTTCACACAACAGAAGAAGGTACATCTATGTATATACTCTCTAAGAAACGTTTTGTTTCTTTCTGAAACATGCAATTAAAGTTCTCGCAAGATGGTTTTCTGGTCAAAAGCCAAGATGATTGCGGTGAAGCTTTCTTAGCGACTGTCTGTAAATTTTCTGAGCAATGATGGCGTAAGGAGTAGGTACTTTTACTATGCCTCATTCACAGTCTGTAATGCTGGTTGTGAACTTGTGATAAACAGCAATAAAAACAGACAAATGGCCCTGATGCAACTCTTGTATACCTTGTAGAAGGCTGAGCGTAAAAAAAAAACATGAATGAAGCCCAAGGAGACTTCTAAGGCCTATTATGTCAGTCGAGGTTGATTGAATGTAACTACGTAGTAATTTCTTCACTGGATAATGTACCTATTGTGGGTACATAGATAGAAGATTCACAAGATTGTTTATTGCTCCGATGATTATACAGATCCCAAATTATAAGGTCGTTATACAAAGGCACAAAGATTTTTTTCAAGCCATCTTCGGCACTAAAATGTGCGTTTGTAGTGTCTAAACATATAGTATTAGCAGTAAGTGTATATGATTCTGTAATGACTGTATTACGGGCCGAAATAGACGTCGCTTTCACTGCACAGCTGCGTTATCATTCGGTGATCGCACACTTGGCGTGAAATATAAGTGAGCATCACATAACGTCACGATTTTGATGCGAAATACTTCCAGAAACGTCAGTGGCCCAAGTACTAGTTTAAAATTAAACTACAAAGGAGGATGGAGGAGCAAAATAAGGAAGGATGATCCCAACAGCAACCATATTTGGGTGCAGTCGGAAATATAAAGTTAATTTGAAACGTAATAGTAACACACTTGTAAAAAATATAAAAAATAAGGCTTGGTTCAGAAAGCCAATAAGTAAGAAGTAAAAGTGAAACCAGATTCAGAAAGA
The DNA here is from genome assembly GCA_905163435.1 of Mamestra brassicae. Taxonomy (NCBI): domain Eukaryota; kingdom Metazoa; phylum Arthropoda; class Insecta; order Lepidoptera; family Noctuidae; genus Mamestra; species Mamestra brassicae. Next base: position 16,086,775 of record LR990997.1, on the reverse strand, counting down.
CGGATGATGGCGGATGTAACCACTCCAAGAGAATTTTCTGAAACATAGGTATGATTCATCGAATCGAGTCGTTTTATATTAATTTTACATAAGGTTTTGCGCTACTTTAGGTCAAAAGTCACACTTTCTATTATCAGACAATACTTCAAGTAAATGCTACATTGTCACATCCAGTTTATGATATAGTATATTTAAATAAATCAACTATAGTTTTGGCTAAAATATCGTGCAGGACTGCTGCTATATTTAAAGTTTTCTTTAAAATTTTATGCGATTAGTCTGTTCAGATTAATAATCTCCTTTTGCAGTATGCGGTGTAGGCGATAATTTCTACGGATAATAATTCTATCGGAGACGAGTTGTGTAGTCAAGGCGAACTGGTTGAATTACGCGCATATGGGAAAGGTCGACACTTCGACAGTTACATATTTTCTTACATCATTGTGTAAGTATTAGTTAACGTTAACACTGCACTTCTGTGGGAAAATAGTAAATAAGATGCCATCTTTTCGTAATATAAAAACATGATTTCCAGCTTCCTTATTGGAATTAGATAAATCTGCAACATTTGTTTTCTTTTTTTTAATCGAAACAGTTTATCATTCTGTGGCAGTGCTTCCGCCAAGTTCTTAAATATATTAATTGATGTTGCAGAACTGAGAGACAGATAAACATGTCATGCATGATGCATCGATGTAATAAATTGATGTCAGTTATAAACTCTAACATATTAATTAAAAAATATGTCGATTTTGGGGGTTCTTATTAGGTAAGAATCTATACTAATATTATAAATGCAAAAGTTTGGATGGATGGATGAATGTTTGTTACTCAATCACGTCAGAACGGCTGAACGGATCTTGATATGATTTTTATCCCGGGAGTACGTTCCCCTAGAATAATTTTCGACATTCACGCGGGCGGATCCGCGGGCGGCAGCCTGTTGTTATTTATAAATGTAACATCAGCATGTGTTTCATGAAGGGGTAAGAGACCCTGATTTGGCCATTGCTGTTAACGTTCAATTTAATATTTAGCCAGCCTTCTGTTATTAATCGGGCAAGAAGTTGAAGATAAGTAATAAAACCAATAACCCAATAATATTGCGCCCGACCTCTGGGTCGGAATCATTCGATTTAGGGGTCGGGCCAACCAGGCAGTCCAAATAATAGCCAAATAATTTGCAATAATATTAATTAAAGACCTAAGATATGCAAGAATGCGCCTTGAACTTTAGCACGTTGAGCAGCGACTTCGTGAGTTATATGATGGATGACAATCTACCGACATTTTAGAGCAATTTTATGTAATACACGACTTCCTCCGATCGTCAACGTCAAATGATATAATCAGTCTCCTATCTACAACGTTCTTAATTAGACTAGACTACAATAGCCTTGGTCAGGTAAATTATATACTGGTCTGCAGATTATTTTTGAATTGTTACATGGGTAGATATTATTAACAAAGCACCTGTAATTTTGTTTACTGCCTAAATTACTAAAGTGCTGTTATTTGTCTCTAATAAATACCTGAAATAATTTTATACAAAATAATTTGATCAAACACACAAAATGACTTTTATAAGTACCTATTAGTTTAAGTAGCTAATCCGAAGGCGGACTTTGCATTTGTTTCTTTAACAACGACTTCTCCTGTGTGGAAAATATCAGATCCCTTTTCGAACTTCATTAATTAGATAAATAGGATACTCTTACAATTTTGAGTATCCTATTTATACAATTATAGGTACTACTAGCTGCCGTCAGCGGCTCCACCCACGTGAATTCCGAAAATGATCCCAAGGGAACATACTCTCGGAATAAAAAGTATCGCTAAGTGTTATTCCAGACTATAATCTACCTCTGTGCCAAATTTTATTAGCCATTCTGACGTGATTGGGTAACAAAGATCCAAACATCCACACTTTTGCATTTATAATAATGTATTGGTAAAGAAGTATAGATTCATTAATATGTGGTTAAGAATGTCTTATTCTTATGTGGTGCTTATTTGTTATTTTTAACCGACTTCGAAAAAAAGGAGTAGGTTCTCAATTCGGTTGTTTTTTTATTTTTATTTCCAACCCATGTCAGCTATTGATAGAGACTTACAGAGCAGAGACTCTGGATCAGTCTTCAAGATACCGTTGATAAATAACTCCTTTCTGCTCATCATCAAATTGTTAATTCTTCAATATATTTTTTTAATTCGTGGAGAACGTGGTTGATTTCTCATTAGTATAATTTCTGTATCCTATATTTTTGTAATTCTTAATGTGTAATTGTTTGTTTTCTCGAAGAATAAAATAAAAGACTTGGCTCATTTTTTTAAATCACCAATTACTCATTTCAATTTCACAGTCCGTATGCCAACGTACATTACGAGTTGCCCTAAGGTGGAATTACCACAAAACAGTGTGTTTTATAGCCCCCGTTGATACGTGAGGAAAGCGAGAGAGTGGCCCGTGGCCGTCACGCTCTCTTTGGGGCCACAATTAACAGATATTGTCAATTACTGGTACGTTAGTGAATACTAGGCCTAAATCCGAAACTCATTCATAAAAGTGAAACGTCATACTTATGTAGCGAGCATAACGGACTAGTTAAATATTAAATATTAATAATACGTTGCTTATCTGATTTTGTAGATTGTTTTTTGTTTGCGGTGTGGTGGTTATGGTTAATCTTTGTGATTCGTGTAGGTCTTTATCTAGGACGTTAATGACCTTTTGACGGTACGGTTTTTTCTATTTATTTCGTTGGGGTACTGCTTAACACTGGATCGTCATGGAACATGGAAATGTTCTGAGGTACCAAGCAAACGTCTTTGGTTTTCCAAGCCTCCGTTTCTAGATATTATAATCTTTCTGTCCCAACAGATATCCATTTAACATACCGATTACTATTAAATGTTGTACTAATACTATTATCACCAGAGATATTCTTCAAATCAATAATTTGTAACTATACTCAAAGTCCAGTTCATGTTTTTATAATCCCGGGTTTTAATTGTCATGATTCCATTTATGATTCCGGGATTTTACAGGAGGTATTATCAACTCTATGTTACTTACTTCTACGAACATTAGGTAAATACAGTCTACCTATTCCGATCTCTGATTATATTATCATCCAACAAAGCAACCACCAATTTCCTTGCCAAGTATAAAATTACGATAGGTAACAAAACTTATCAAGGAAGGAATCGATTTCCTTTCTTACATCAAAACCACCCGAACTTAAAAAGAAGGGTTCGCGGTTAAAGGACAGGAAGCACGGATCGGCGCGCGCGCATCTACTAAACTACTAAATAACAGGGTGTCATCAAACATTGTGTACTTTATGTACTGGTACGAAATTATCACTCTTATTGATGGTACGTTAGAGTTCACCTTGCACCTGTTATGTAAAGAACCCCAAAATTACTCAGGCGAAGAGGTATGTCGTTTTTACTGGTTTCTTCGTGAGGGGTTAAGATTTTTTTGGAAACGGGCCTTTTGCCTGCATTTTATGACCATGGTTAAAACTATTTATATGTACAAAACTGTTTTTTACCGTGTTTTTTTTATTTTTGAGTGGCGTCTCGTAGTTCAACCTATGAGGTTGTCGACGGCTTAACCGGGCTTGCCTTAATATATATATTAAAGCCTCTAGCCAGGGCTTATTCAAACTTGCAAACTAAGCGACTACACGCTAAGGGCACCCCCTGTGGGGTAAGGCCTCGGCTTAGGGCGTTACTGGGAGTAGGACAGTTAGGGACGGGCTGGATCAAACTAGCCTCGTTCAATTTTAACCTATTGAGTTTCATACCGTTACCATAATATTTTACGTTTACTGTAATTTTCACCTCTAAATAACTTAGAACATTATTGCTGTCTGCCTCAGTTTGTTTCTCGATTTATTTCTTCTAAACTATGCAATTGATTCGGATACGATTACTACTAATAGAAAGAGCGATATACGAGGACGGGTTGTGGATTGAATTAGCACCCGTGCGAAGACGGGGCGGGTAGCTAGTCAAATATAAATTAAACAGGAATTGCATTTCTAACAAAGCAAATTACACCATAATCCTGTGATTGTATAGTTAAAAGATATATACAGATAATTTTATAGAAAAAAACTACAACGGACCGGAAGAGTGAATGGATTGAATGGTGAACATAATCACGAGGCTTCCTGTTACGAGATCGCTTAGATTAAGATACATTACGACTGATTCAATCGAAACCACCAGTCGACGGGATACGTCGCCATTATGATAATAATTTGCGGTATTTTGACTAAATGCGTGAGTGCAGCTGCCCATCCCTATCTTGCGGTATGCTTAGGAGGGGCACTAGTGACCTTTGACATCGAATAAGGCCATGTTGATGCAACAATATGGTTCCTATAGGCAAATTCTCTTAGCTTTATGTGTGTCTATCTCAATAGATATTTTTACTTTACAATAATTGTAGGTATATGTCCTTATACTACAGAAAAGTGAAAGGAACGAATTAGCAACTACTGAGATGCAATTCATAGTGATGCATAGATGAAGAAAACCTAAAAAGTTGGGGTGGGTAACCGTACCCACCCCAACTTTTTACGGCGGCGCAGCGGCTGATGGCTGCAAGCAATTACAAAATGCAAGGCCTCCATTAAGTAACAGAAGTGAAGACAATGTAATATGTGTAACTGCGAATGAATGATATTTCCCTGACACTAGTCTTATCATAAGTGAAATCTTAGTTAACAACGCCACAAACTCAACACATACTCGTAATAAAGTCACAGAACATTCCTTCACGCAAGCATTTATTTCTAATAAGCTCGATAAAAACCTCAATTATCTGAAAGACAATATAATATCAAACAACGAACAGCCGGCTTTATTACGTCCAAGCCGTTACAATCGATTAAGAACGACTGAGATCGATCTCCTCTCGATTCTCGATACGATATGTGTGGCGACTGACGAGTATTCGTGTCACAATATTACAAATATTTTAAAAGTAGATCACGTAGCTTTGCGTGCGATAGAATTCCGATCTCCATCAGTAATGAGTTTTAGGAAAAAATATCCCTCGATTGAAAAATTATATGGTGATTGGAGCAGAGATATTTATTGATTGTAGTGAGCGTTGCTTTGAATTTCACTATTTGAACATGGATTTGGACAGCATTCTATAAAAGTACATGAAACACAATAATGAATTAAAAATAAGTACGATAGACTAAGATTTTCTAGTTCTGAACGTTCAGGAATACAAAATTGTGAAATGTTTTATCTGAAAACACTGAGGAAATGATGATTTTGTAGAAAGAGCAAATAATATAAAATTAAATTTTGATCTGAAAAATGTTTTCAAAACAGATCCCTAGTTTCATGATTTTAAGGACAAAACAATCAAAACTAAAAAATGATGATAACTACATAAATGACAACAACATTCACACGGCAATGCTAATTCATTTGCTAAACCATGTCGGGTGTCCAGTAAAGAGGAAACGGAACCACGGTCCGATTAACTTCGCGATTGTCGCAGCGGCCCCGTCACGCAGACAATTTGCTATTGGCTTTGTGTCGTGTCATCATTTATATGCATGTGTGGCCCATGGCGTATTGTGTTATGGCTAAGTGGATACGGTATTAAGTATATGTTTGGTTATGATGCCTATATTTGCTAGCCTCGACTGTGATTAGAGGAGTTCGGGCTCAGGCCTCATCAAAAAGCAAGAGTAGACTAATGTTTACCTAAAAGGAGGAGTGACGAATTGGTAAAAAAGAAGAATAGGATTGGTAAACCGGATAAAATAAAGAGAGTTAAGTAAGTTACGATTCAATGTGGAACCGGCTCCGCAAAGAAATGCAAACATGAGAATATTATCAATACACAATACTTTGACGATACGATAACAATATGGCCGAAGATTTTTTCAGGCCAAGGCAAGTCTGGAGGTCAATAAAGAAGAAGGAGATTGGGCAGGTGCTACGCCGGAAATTCAGTTAGCAGATAAAGGGCGTCACGAAAGCGTCAATGGTAACTGGAAGGTAGTAGATGATTTCCCAAACAACAATCAACATAACATGTAAACAATTGACGACTGCCAACACAATGGTAAGTAGTACTTATTCGTATTGACAGTGTTAACTGCACACGCATATGATCAACTTTCCCCCAGCGGCTGCGCGGGCGGCGACTGTGACGTGTTTCACTTTTAATGCCGTTATTACAAGAATTGATGTCCCTGTCATGAGGGCTTATTACTCCTTTGATACTGTTATAAAAGAAAGAGCTTACGTAGTATTTTGTTGTCACCGTAACAATTTCACATGGCCTTTCCCCATGGTTAAACCTGTGGTTACTGTGTATGTTCATTAGGTGAATATACGTAGGTATACAGCCTTAAACTGTATTGTTATCATTGGATTTAACAATACTGTGTTGGTAGAAATTATTTTAATATAAGCTCTGTGCTTATTGGCTGTCATTAAATAAAGCGACATTGCAGAAAACAGAAGACGGATGACAGAGAACAAACGTGTGTTGGAAAAGAAAGAGTGAGTCCTTTGCACACGCATTGGGACATAGCAGGTTAATTATGAAAAAAACGAAGCTCCAAGTACAAACGGAGCATCTCAAAATCATCTAATTCCAAGGGATGATATTCTTAATCAAATGTGGCTGGAATTGCATTTGGGATTTGGCTACTTACAGCAAATGTAATAAAGGTGTACAGTATAGTTAGGTCATCTTTAATTTTGGTCCACTTCTTGTTTTTGTGTCGATTGACTCATATTATATTTAGTCCGACCTGTATTGAGCAACCTGTACAGCTCTATCATTGGCCTCGTTCAAATCTTGGATGGTGCAGGTGGTTGTGCACGACGGGCAACTACATGCACACACACACACACACACATGCACATACAGTCATACATGTCCTGTGAAGGGGTTCCGCACAAGCACTGCGTTTAGGATGGGTGAAGAATGCCCGATTTGGCCAGATGATTTTCACAGCGGAAAAATTGATCCTCTTATATCTTTTTCATTTTTTTAATCAAATGTTGCTTGAAATTCTGTATTACTAATTCACATCTCCCGACAATCACAGGAAGTGACGCAGTAGTACCATTCAAAGTTTACCTCACCATTCATTTGTAGCTTCTAACATTCAATTCTCAATTCGTCGCTTGCGCAATATTCATGACGAACTAATCGAATGTCAGCATCAATGTATTGTGTATGTACATTTGATGAATTGACATGCCTATATCCGTGTCCAAATGTGACAAAGGAAAAGTGATTTATGATTAATTATTCAGATATCGAAATTAGAGTTTATTATGACATGTGTTTATAAAGTTTATATCACTCTTTCTAGCAATTCTAGCTAAAAAAAACACTCAGAAGCGGACTGGAACTCGACAAGACGGAAAGGAAGAAGACATCGTGCTCTTTCGACCTCAAGTGACATGGGACAAGGTTAGGAAAATGATTATTGAAATCTTTCCGAGGTTTTCATATAGCCGGAAACACGTTTTTGGCAACACAGTTTTTCAAATGTTGAGGGAGACTGAAACTAGCAAATCAATTCATTTACGTATATGCAACTTATATCTGGCTTTTGGGCCAGTAGGTAGCGTCATGTTAGAGAATCAAATGGTTTTCATAGCCAATATTACACAAGTTTAGATCGTTTCAGATCTACTGGACACGAATGCCAAAAAGAAAAGTATACCCTGAAATTAGCGTAGCGAATAGTAAGTAATAGAAGAATAGAAGTAGTAATACTGATAGACAATATTGACAAAGAGACCAGCTAGGTTAGGTTAGGCCAAGCATGATTTGTCTCGAATTATTAGATTTTAGTAGATATTAGATACTTTTAAATTGCACAGTCTTAAGATACTTGAAAAGAGGTGAAAATACTGAGAAGACGACTTACAGAAGCTGGAAGAAGTAGAAATGTTGCGCTGACTTTAAATAAATTGGGATAAGGGGCTCTAGACCAAAATGAAACATCAGCGTTAATGATTATCGAAATGCCAAAATGTTAGGGATTGACCGCGTGACATTCCGGTAGCACATGTCAATCTTATACATTTAAGAATTTTGGACAATCATTAATTAATTATCCCTGATAATGTCACTTAGCTCTAGAACATTCCAGCGTTATAGGTAAAAATACAATACAGAATCAGTGATGAGCATAACATTTTTAATTAAAGGTGCTAAGTTTGTGTATAAGCTTATGTTGAATTTGTTCTGCTCACTGGCTTGGAACCGGGATCTGGCCACAACCACAACGCGCACAAAACCTGTAGAGCGCATTCTTAAAAACAAAAGCGGTAAGGTTTTATGTTTCCAGTGTAGCTTTATGAGCTTCATCACGCTATATGATTGGTAGGTTTAGGAGTGTAAGGGCATTGCGAAGTGAAAGAAATATTTTTAAAATCATGGCTAACTATGTCTGTCTTCGTAGACGTATTTAGTAGTAGTAGTAGTAGACGTACGTTTATCACGGGTGTCTATGATATTCATTATTTACTTGATTGCAAACCATGTATTGAAAACAAGTGTACAATGGGCTTCTTATCGCATATGGCGAAAGGAGACAGTTTTTGGGCTGTCAGTGTAGAAAAACATCATCATAATGTAGCTGTTTGTATACTTTTATGGCGTCTCATGTTTACAAAGGATCTACCGGGTATTTTTGCCAAAAGATGTGTTTCAAAAAGTAGGAACCGTAAGGCTGCCACAAATATAGCATAAGCTGCAATGACGTGCCGAATACCTAACTTAAGCTGTCAAGTGTTCCCATAGCTCACAAAGAAATATTTATAGTTACCACGCCACCGCCTCGCCTTGACTTGTGAAGGGTCATGCGCGCGCGCCTGTGAATTAGATACCTGTCGCATGCGCTAATCGACTAATAATAATTGTTAAATAATTTCAGTTTCCTAACATACTTTGTAATACATATTGAAGATTTGAAGGTGTTATGATAGGTACCAAAGGTCACTGATGATTTGCAACAATTTGAAAAGTGTTTGGAGGAGTTGAACGCATTGATGATTATAGACGAGTCTGTGTTGCGAAATGGTGATGGAAGTTTGTAAGCAATTAAGATACGGTCGGAGCGTGGAATTGTAGATAGTGTCTTTAATGAGGACAAAAATGCCTTAATGAACTAGGAAATGTCTCAAAAGTAATAGAGAGAGAATGAGGAGTTTCGGAACGATTAATCAATGTCCAAATATTTCCCGTTCAAAAAAGTATACGAGATCACGGTTGCATACGTAATAAGTTGAATGTAGCTAACTGAGCGTTCAATCAATTTACTAAATTTATATTTCACATAGAGAACGTACTAATGCAAATGACATTTACCATGAAAAACGAATGCATAAATACAAAGTGCCAAAGAAACTGAATGGAATATTGTGTCTGTCACGAGATGTGTTGACAAAGGTAATGACAAGAAATGCAACATTTACAATGTACTGAACCTCATGAATAGATCGATTACACAGCGAGATCATCGACGATGATTGGAAAGCGTTTGCGCATCATGCGACATGCAAAAAAAAAGATAATGCATTCATAATCGTCATCGTCGTTTTTCAACACAGCACATTTGAAACCTCGATTACAATCGAAATACGTTGACTAAACGAATCAAGTAATGTCACGTTGCGAAATGTTTGTTTTCAAACAGCTGATTAAGGAAATCGATGAAAACTGTTGATTTGCAGTTCGCATTTACCGCTAACTGGAGCACGTAGCTTAATAACAAATTGCTTTCAAACCTGTTCACCCCATTTCCATCCGGAACACTACACACAAACACTGTTATTACCTGCGTATTTTCAGTAAGATTCTCGAATCTCGCGAGAATCTCCTTCACAGACACTTTGGGTTCAGTTGTTTCCTCATGTATAGTCTCCATGTGGCCGCTCGAGGATGACGAGAAACTTTGAGGGCATTTCTTTATCCTTTCTTGGTTGGAGTGGGCTTTCCAGCGAGCTGGTTCTGGGTCAGCGCGGGTGTCCGCTCCGGAGTCGGAGTCCTCGGGGGCGGACGCGTCTGCGCTGGAGGCGGCTCCTTCCGAGGAGTTGATGAGCGAGTCTAGGCTGGGGGCTCGTCTCGGAGGCGAGTGGTTGTCGCAGTCGAGGTCGAGGCCGTACAGGCGCTGCAAGTGGCGCCAGTTGTCGCGCATCGCGAGCGAGAGGCGCGGGCGCTGCATGGTGCGCGCGCGGGCGCGGCTGGCGAGGGACTGCGCGCGCGCCGCCCCACACTGTCGCCGTCATCTCGGACTGAGGTCGATGGTGACTTATGGTGGACGCCGGTTTTTATCACTATTGTTGTATTGCATATTGTATCGAATCGTCAATGACATTGATTGACCTTGATTATATTATATAGCAATACATACGTGAGAAATACAGATCGTGACAACATAATTTCCAATGTTGTTCTACCTGTGGTATTTCATCTAGTCTACGTCTACGTATAAATAACTGCCGATCGAAAGCCGTTTATTTGCAATCATGGTTCAATGAAAATTATAGAAATATATTTGAATACTTGATTGTCAATCTGAATAGTTGATTAGATAATATAATCTACTATTTTATAACAGTCAAACAATACAATTATATAATTGATATTGAATATTAATTCTTGGCAAAGATCACGGACGTCTTTAGAATCCATATTTAATCTAACTTAGATGAAAGATGCATTCTGTTTTATTGAGAATTAAAAATACATAGTGCAGATTTGCATTTTACCAACACGAGGTCAGTATAGCAAGTCATCTATGTACCAACTCCCAACACAGATGGACGATGATGACGATGTTGAAATGATGATTTGCTCATACGTAATGGACATAACAAATGCAGTGATCATTGAGTGGAAATCTGACAATTTACATTCGCTTTTCACGCGAACGGTGGGACCATTCACCGCCTTTCACGAGTGTGGAGAATACTACGGATATGTGCGGCGAAGCTACAACCACATGTACTCGTACGAGTGTGTAATGTGGTCAGATTAAATCTATGACTGTCATTAGATTCGGTTTTGGTATGAGAAAGGTTAAATGTGTGGTCATGGTAAAGTTGTTAATTTACACACATATTTTAAAGACAGAAGGAAGGGAAAATAAAAATAGGTACAGATGCCACCATATCAAACTACAACAATCTGTCTAATTTCTTTAATAGATTTTCAACTTTGTTTTTAAAGCATTAAGTTCAAGGTTGATTGGGAAAATTTGACAGTTTCTGGTAGCTTGATGTGCGGCGTATGTACAAGGGTGATTGCTTAGGTCTTATTGACAAACATTCTAACTGAGGAATCAACTGAGTGGTCCTTGATGACTATAAGAATAAATGGCAGACGAATGAAAAGATGCATGATCAATGGCAAAGTAGGAAGTTACTGTGAATGAATACTGAGCTGGCTGTTGATAGAGATGCAGTGTGGAAGATGAAGATGCAAGTATGTGCTTACAGCACTGACCCTAATAGGGGATACGATGGGATGGGTTTTATGGCATAAGCACAGTCCTACTTCTAATAACATAGGTTGATAGTTTGTGATACAAACCCAACACAAGACTCAATACCAAAAACTCCGTTATGTATCGAAATTAACTAGCCTTCTTTACTTTTTAGTTGATTTAAAGAAATGAGCTCCAAGGTTAAATGTTAAATCAAACTCAATCTAATCCAACTCGGACGCCCGCTGAGATTAATTTGTGAGAAATTATGTTTGCGACTATAAAAGATGTGCCGACGTTATGAAAAGCTTCTTAAAACGAAAAGAAGCTATCTACCATTTCCTGTAAGTTTAAAAATAAGCTTTGTTATGTATGAAGAAGAAAATAATTTACTTTGGTTTTAAATATCAAGTATCTGGAAGGAATCGAGATCGCTATTTTGATAAGTCTGTCTGTCATCATAACTTTTAGCATAAACAATGGAATTAATTTATTAAAATTCACAGACGTCAACAAGCCACTCAACATAACAATAAATATACGTTTGGTATTGAAATATAATAAGATTCAACTAAATAAAACTAATGGAAAATGTTACAATGAATAACATTATTTAGAAATATTTGTAAAATATCTCCGTAGATATATGTAAGTATATCTATTAGATATGAAAGTATAATTAAGATATATTGGTATCGCTGTTTATTTTCAACTCTTAGGTGTCAAATCCCTTCAAAAGGTGTTTGTTAAAGATCGCTTTTAGCGATATGTTGTTACACTCTTCCTAATTTATTGTAATTTGTCATGGTGTTTAATAACGAGTAAACGAGTTCTTTCTACATTCCTACCTATCTAGCTATATCTAAAACTTTACTCTCTTTAGATGTAGTTGAGCTGATTTCGAACCAAAACAATGTTGCCCATGTTCTATATTCGTCGCCTGCATTGGCGCGCAAAACACAATAATCTGTTCAACTTCCTCGCGTTACACTAAGACAACTCAGCATACAGCCTAATATAGTCTATGGTACAAGACAGCCTAGTACTACAAGAACTAAAACTACAAGCTCAACATTCCAGACATCGTATTGTAGGCGTTACATCCACTGTCATTTATCAGTGGAGACGGGTGTGCGTAGCGGAACTCTGCGGAACCTAGGTACCTAGACATCTGAGCGGTCAGCGTAACGGAACCATTTAACGGGAGCTGCTATTGCTTACTTGAACGCAGGCTCAGAGCTTGGAGGTTCTAATTAGGCTGAATTGGTAGTTGTCTTTGCCTGTAATACAACATCGGGAGTACACCTGGCCATATTTTTGTAGCGGGCACAGTTTTGGTCTATGTTGAAACCCCAGAAATATTTTGATCTTTTTTTATTGTCAACTTTTTGCTTCTACAAATTAAATTGTACAGTGTTCATGTACAGAATATTACTAGTAATGTTTATCATTTGTTAATTATATGTAAGTGAAACACATACTTAGCTAAAACATTATAAGTTATACCATTAAAAAAAAGTTTACGATGCATCCTTTAATCAGCTAGTGTGTATGTTTTTATAATGATGAATGAGTGATGCGTTTGTGTAATCCGTTATCGAGCATTGTATAAGAGCTACCTACAACAACAAGTAGAGTAAGTGCGCCAATTATGGACCACCATAAGGATTTTGTGAAATAAAACTCAGAATAATAAAGATAAATCAGCCTTATATTCTTTGAACGGTTCGATAGTTATTTGGTATTAAAAACAATTGTTAGAATTCTTGATAAACATGAACAGCTTAGAAATAATCAACATTTTCTAAAATCTGACATTATTATGTATTTGCAAAAACTGGACAAAATATGGACCACATGGTTTCAAATATGGACCATAGCAAAATGGTTTCAAAATTATTTAAAAAAAATGGACGTGTTGCCTAAAATTAAATCAGCCCATTACTATGATTAAACTAATCACTGGTTCACAATTCGCACACATAGAAATCAACCATATCTTCTATGCCAGCACAGTCTTCATGAGCCCACTGCTTACATGATGCACATTGGATACCATTTCTCTTCAGAAAAAAGCCCATTACAATACAAACATTTACCATTTTGGGAACGATCAGGACTTTCATCTGTACTATCATTGACTGAATAATCACTGTTATCAGAACTCGAAGACGATGACTTTCTTTCTTTTGAGATTTTTCTTTTCTTTTGAACTGTTTTCTTCGGCATTTTCTTTGGCGTTTTTGTTGGCGCTCTCTTTGGCGTATTCTTTGTTAAATTATTTTGTATCGACGTCTGGTCTTTCCTTTGGTTGTAGAATTTGTAGATGCCATCCTAAAACAATTAAATGAAAATATAGGTAAGTGACTGTTTGGAATATGGACCACTAGTCCATATTCAAAACATGCCGGTGGTCCATATTACAATACACATACATTTCTAGGTTAATATTGTTGCTAAGAAAATTACAAAAAGGATTGGATATTGCAAGTTAATACGAATAAATGTAAAATAACTCACCTTTCTCCTAGATTAATCCACTTTCCCAAACAGTAATATTCGCTGAAATTATGATCTTACGAGGTTAGCTAAAAAATTACATCGCGACTTGATAAAAATCAAAAATGGCTGCCGTGAATACGTGCGAGCTGTCTGCTGATCGGCAAGCGACTAGCGGGCCGCGGGAAGGGTGGAGCTAAGCGCGCGGCGACCGATGGCTTAATATGACGGACGGTTTCTGAGAAACGAGGGTAGTCCATATTACGGACCCAGTCCATATTTAGCGCACTTACTCTAAGTTTTGTATAACTACGCATTTAACGTTTTTATGATGATAAAGTAACACGATTGTAGAGTATGATAAATGATAAGTCTCTGTTCATAAAGTTCTCTGTCCATAATAACTTCTATCAATTACCGGTACCCACTTGATTCCCTTAACTAGTTAAACCATTGTCATTTTGGAGAAAATCTGACATGATTATGATTTTGGTATCCTTTTAAATAACTATTGTTTATTTTCAATTGAGGATGATTTTACTCTAAATAAATCCTAAATACTGGCATTGTTAGAAATAATCATCAGATTGGCCAGTTATTTTTAAAACAATACATATCCTCTCCTGAGGTAACTTCGGTCATTCAATAAGAAAAATAAAACAAATGAGTTCATAAATAGATTTTTGTTCTTCTAATTTTAAACAAGCATTTAGCCTCTGATAGTAAACATAGTTAGCGGTCACGCAGTCGGCACACGACTGTAATAACCCTGCTCATCTAACAGTACTAATTACGTACTCATTAAGAAAGCTCATTGAATTGCTAATCTGACGTCCATTCGCAGGGCTATCAACACACCCGGTTTGTCTTACGAGGTTTATGAGAGAAAATATAGTAATCGGTTATTAACTTGTCGTTATTTATTCAAATATTGTCATATTTAGGCATATTTTTTATGACTGATATTGGAATAAATAAATTTGTATTTTAGGCCCTCTTTAGGTTAATTAATATATTGGCCACATAAGATCTTTATTGATAAAAAAAGTTAATGACGTTTTGTTTTTGGCGGCAAAAATATCAAAGCGACAAGTGACAGATGCCTATCCACTTTGTCTATGACTAGGTTTGTCTATAGCGTAGCCCTAACTGCAAAACATTCATAGCATACCTTCCGGATTCCGCTACACTTAGAGGAACGTTAACGTAAGTATCTTTTTACAAAAATCATGAGCCACATATAGGGGTATTACTTAAGAAGCAGCTCTTCCTGTTCAGCAAGCTGCAGCTCATTATGCAAGCGAGGTATCCTCGTAAAATCGATACTAAATGTTATCATGTTTACTTTTATCGCCTCGCGATTTACGGCACTCTGGCATTCAAGACACTCATGTTACGTTGTGAGGTACGGTTGGATTGAGTGAGCAGTTTTTATTCAGCCTGACGAGAATATTTTACATTTACTTTTTCCAGCAATTTTCTTTTATTTCGAGGATATTTAGTCTATGGCACTCAGCGGTAGTGTTGCGAAAGAATTTTCGTAAAAGAATTAGCTGGTTTATTCTGTAAAAATCTCACCGTGAATCTTAGAGGGAGTGAGCTTAAAGTGAAGTCTTTCTTCCTTGATTGGATGCATTCCACAAGTCACTTTGTGTTCACTTCATCTTGAGATTTTCACAGAATAGCACTACCACTGATACACTCATCAATAAAACAACACTAGGTTCTATATCTATTATATATTCTAGACATTGTGTACAACAAGCAATTTAGGTACCTCTTTATAATATTTGTTAAGATATTTTCTGGTAGTCTATTCTACACTAATGCGAATGCATCTCACGTACCAACTCAGCCTGTAAACAGTCTTTTAATGCTCCACCTTATCTTCTGCAGTGCTAATGGCCATTTCTATAAACGCTGATGTTACTGTGGGTCGCGCCGTTTGTGCTCAATGTCCATATATGCAAATCATGTTATTTACATACCACGTTGAACTAGTCTCTGATTATAGTATAACTGAGTATTTACATCTTTGGAGGCACTTACTGTAATTATAACTGGTGGAATTAATAGCGACGTGGATTTTAGTTGTAGCCATCTTGGAAGTGCTAGATGCTTTCCTTTATTTAAATGCATTTAGATATTATTAAGAGAAAACACTACACCGTATAAAATAACATTTCATTAACCGTACCGTATAAAATAAATTTTCATTAATTTCGGAAGTCGGTGTTTTTGGTTGTTTCTTCGTATTTTAACACAGACTTCCGAAATTAATATTATTTTATACTTTGTTGTGTTTTTTATTTAGAAGTCGGTTGTATTTTTTTGTAAACTAGTTTTTATTTTTTAGTTGTAAGTACCCCACACCCAACAAAATAACTGGAAAGTCACAGGCAAGCAAAATACGCAATGCGTTTACTTGGATGATATATTTTCTCCAGCTATTTTGATTTAAAAACCAAATTACAGAACCATATTTGATGAAATTTCTATGGGAACAATCGGAACGTATATCCTTTCACATAAAAAATATTTTTACAAATCGGTTCATAAACAACGGAGTTATAATATAACAAACATAAAAATAAAAATCACGGAATTGAGAACCTCCTCTTTTTTTTGAAGTCGGTTAAAAATATTTCAATGAAGAAATACGATGTAAATATCGTTGTAGGTGGCGTTCCGTAGCAGCTGCCCATCCCCATAGAAACAATGCGTACCAAACAAAGCATTTTAGTACACACATACCTAGGTACAGTCACAAAGAGGAAATCGTTTTCTGTGTACTGAAGAACCACTAAGGTTCCTCAAAAAAAAATTTATCATGGAATAGGGATGTTGCTTCGGTTAAAAAAATTGATTGTATTTAGTCCGTCAGGTGGATTATCGAAAAATATTGGATACGTACTTTTAATCAATAAAAACTTAAGAAGATAAAACGCATCAAAGATAAGGAGTGGGGGCTTGTAACGTCACTTTCCAGTAAAAAGTGTAGTGGTAAGTGTCTCGTCTTCATTTTTTGTTTACGTGACAAAACCAAAAAATACGGGTCCAATATTTTTTGGAAATCTATCTGACGGACTAATTAGTTTTTTTTAGTCAAATACCCTATTACTGTGACAAATTGTTAAAAGCTTAAGCTTAAGTTTTCAACAACCAATCGCATCAAAACGTTTAATTTGTGGCGAGTCGATATTCCTTTTCCAGAAACCGGAGGTAAGAAAAAGAACACGCATAGAAGAAATATTTACCTCTATAATTTCTGACATGTCATAAGTCAAATATAAATAAATAGCTAGTAATCATCCGCTTCCCATATTGCCTAACATAGGTACATAGGCTTGAAGTGCTTGAATGTCAAATAGAAAAGTTAAGGCTGCAATCGAATTGCATAATAAATATTGAACTTCTGACAACTTGGGAAGTAAACTTGTGTGTGAAATCACAAAATTAGGCATATTATACTGACTGAGTGATAAAAATGTATAGTCATTTACTCTCGGAAGTTATGTAATACATACATTGTCATGTCATTCATATCTTAAACATTCATTGGTATTGCAAAATAATATTTCACAGTTCTGATGCTGTATTTTTTTAAAAGTCAATTTGTCTTGATAGATCAGACTACTTTTAAGCAAGCTTATGCAAAGTCGATACTCGGGCTGATATCACAGCGATTTTCGAGCGAGTTCATAACGATGCGAGTGCGCGACGAGCTCGCAGCGAGTTCGCAACGAACGCACGCCGAACACGCCGAGGAGACGCGACGTGCGCGCAGCGAGTTCTTGGCGTGCTGTGCGTGTTGAACGTGTACAAAATGGCGTCGACTTTCATAGAATCTACCCCAGTACCCCACCCATCTATGACGTGCTAATGTGACGAATAGCACAATCCCTTATTCAGAACAGAATCAAGATGGGATTAGGAAGTTATAAAAGAGAAGTAGGTCTCTTATCCAATTAATTTGTCATAGGTAACGCAAATTTCGAGAAAATACGACTTTGCGTTAAAGAAAATTAATTAATTTCAATACGAATTCAGAAAGATGAATTAATGAGAACATGATAATCGTACCCATTTAGAATTTGTGTTTACGTGACGTGATTTATTAGTGTTCCGTGTTTTGATTTATAGATTATATTTTTTGTAAACTTTGTATAAATATGATTAAAACTGTATTAGCAAGGTAAGAAAATTTATGGTTTTATAGCCATTACGTAAACCTTATGCGATCGCTCGGTTAAAAAGTTGTCATTTTAATGAGATGTTTAAACAATAAAAATAAGGTTGCATAACTTCAAACTGAAGAGAAGAACTTCTGTCTTCTGTCAAGCGACTAACACTACCATATTTCATGCGAATACATTATTTTCATTAATTTGAAGGTTAGATAAATTAAGGGGACCCTTGCCTATGTTAGATAAACAATGATATAAAGACTAGTTTTTTTTTTTTTTTGTGAATAGCGTTTCGCAGTGCAACCTATTAGGTTGTCGACTGCTTAACCGGGCTTGCCTGTGGTGGCCTTAATATAATATTAAAGCCTCCGGCCAGAGCTTATAAAAAACTTACAAACTAAACGACTACCCCTGCGGCCCTTACTAAGGTGCCCCCTGTGGGGTACAGGCCTCGGCTTAGGGCGTCGCTGGGGGGAGGACAGGTAGGGACGGGCTGGATCGAATTAGGGACTAGCTTCAACGTCGACTATGAGACAAGTGCTATTTGAATCATATAATGATATCTCGAGCAGTCCAAGTGTTGTTATTATTTCTTGTAAATAATTTTTCTTTTTTTTTATTCTTTTTTTAAAACGTTGCTCCACACTAGGAATTTCTCCTGTATCGTGGGTGCGTTTACAAACATAGAAACTCACATACACAAACAGCCAGACCCGGAACAACTATCTGTAGGTCATACAAATACTTGATTCGTGTGGGAACCGAACCCGCGACACGCAGCGCAGCAGCCAATCGCTCAACCACTGCGCCGACCGTGTCGTCATATTTTCTAGCCATCGCTTATAAAAATTAAGTTAAAAACTTTTACCATGGGACCCGAAATGACGAAAAACAACCGACTGCCTCGTTCATTTCTTCCGCATAACTCGACGAATTGTTCTAAAAATGATTTTTTTTACCATAATGATATTATTATGTAGTAGTTTCAGGTTTTGCGATCATTCTGTTACACTTTGTAAAGGCAGTCTATCAAACCGCACGCCCATCTCCAATCTTCATCAAAAATCGCCGTCCACATACCTGAGTATACTGCAGCGCAAACTCAGCAATCAGCGCATGCGCATGGTGGGCGAGCGGCACGTGCAGCGTCAGCGGCGGCTCGCGGGACGAGGACAGCTGCAGCGAGTGCGGCGCTGACGACGATGCGCGGAGCCCGCTGAGTGACAGCGAGCGGCGGATGGTGAGCCCGGCCGGACCTAGGAGAAGGTAGAGATTAGTGTGGGCAAGACGAAAATTTAACATGAACCAGTAACTTAAATTTTCATCAGATCAAGTTTAAAAGAAAGCAGTGCCGTTATATCAAGAATGGTATACTTTAATTTCTTTTCATGATGGCCGTCAATTTGTTGCAGTTATATGAAGGTAAAAAACCCTATTGAATATATTAGTTTTTTCTTGTCAACCAACCTTTCATTGGCTATTACCGGTGGAAATACGATTTGGCAGCTGATTCTGTCTCAAAGTGACCGCGCCAATATAAAGTGTGCATTGGAGCCAAATTAAAGAACTTACCGGTCCTCCTCCGGTACCTTGGTACTTTAGCAGCGCGCCATTTCCACGGCCTGTCTCTTAGTGATCCACGAGTGGAGTTAAACTAAAGAACTCACCTTTAACTCCAATAGTGACAGCATTATGCGACACGGCAAGCACAGCGTTCTCCCCCGGCGGTACTCTAGCAGCGAACAGCCTCGCGAAGTAGAATGGCCACGAGCGCGCCATTTCCACGGCCTGTCTCTTGGTGGCGGCGCGCACGGGCGTGTTGCCCAGCGAGCGCAGCCAGGCGGCGCCCGCGCGGCGCTCGCTGGTGCTGATGCGAAGGGACGGCAGGTTGGAGTTTATGTCGTGGATGATCTGTGGGGAGGTGGAGGAGGTTACATTGTGGTAAAAATTGGTGTAATAGAAAGAAGATAAGTGCAAAACAAGTTATGTTCGATTATAATTATGTATGTTGAAAAAAAATCGTGTTTCAGAAAGATTTCCGTACAAAAGACTTCAACGCATGAACACTTTTACAGACTCGTAAATAATTGACAAAATTTATTTTTAATAGGTTTTGAAGCTATTAAAAACTATATGTTGTAACTCCTCCATTTTATAAACCATTTGGTCACGTCAAAAATTGTTTTACTGACAAGCTATGTGGGATAGCAGAAGTTAACTCACTTGTGCATAAAGTAGATCTAATATGGCGGGATCGTTGTAAGTCTCGAGAGGAGTGAACACCTCCTTGCGCACACGCAGCTTCCAAGGTACTCGGCTATAAGTAAGGAACGAACGGTCTGATGGTAGCAACGCTGCTGGGGCGGGCACGTCACCTAAAAAGACGAAAAGCATTAATACACTGTTATGACAGGGCTTAAAACCTAAATTGCAATTAGGAAAAAAAATAATATTAGTCATATTTATGTATAGTATGTTATATTTAAAGATTTTTGTTTTTTTTTCTACATGAGTGTAACTTTTACACACGATGTCTACATCTCTTTTACTCGACTCTCCTTTCGCAGGTATGCTGGAAGAGATTTCTTTAGAAATAAGCATCACATTTCTACCTATTTTTCTGTTTCCTTCTTCTTATCTATTTGTTAAATGTGTGTACATAAACTGTAAACGAGTAAATCATTTTGTGGGCTTTTTAACGTTTACGGGACTTCAAAATTGTGGGGTCAAGTTTCGAGGATATGCTTATCCTAACATCTAAATGTTAGGATAAGCATTTGTTTTTGCGTTTTATATAGAACTTAGCATTCACGTTGCGTTTGTGACTCAGGGTATTCATAGAAAACCAGCAACCAAAAAAATTAAAATGAAATACTTACGTTCAATATGTTCAGTTCTATCAGTGACGTGAGTAGAAACGGAATGACGTCTTTCCGCCTCCATCTTCCTATCTCTCTCCTTCTGGGCCATGTGAGTCTTAAACGTCGCCCTCTCAGTCCTCTTTGCGTCATTATTCTCCTGAGGGAACACAATATCTGACCTCGGACTTTCCCTCGCCCTTCCAACTAACATATCCCGAGAATTCTTCCTCCCATCGAATCTTTCAAAATCATCGTAAAACGGCGAACGTTTGCGTTCAAATTCCTCAATACCATTCTCTTCTTTCCTGCGTTCTGTTCTTGTCGTGTGCACTTCGTAAATCTCCGACGCTTCCCGACCGGAGTAGTTGTCTGTATCACGACGGCCGGTCGTGTCGTGTCCCGACTCGGAATCCCATTCGTCTCGACTTTGTCCTCGTTCGTCGTAGCTTCGGACGTCTGATTCGTCGCCCCAATCGTTGACGCGGCGTTCGGAGTGACGACGATCAGCTGTTAGGAAGCGAGTGGCTAAGTCGTCTCGAGATGGAGGAGGTTCGGATTCTTCTCTACGACGTGAGTTCCAGTTAGCTAGGAAGGCGTGTCGGTCGTCTGCTTCTCTGTTCTGATGGACGCCGAATGTGTCTCGGTCTCGACGCAGTTGTGCGAAAGTTGAGGACGCGTCTGGAGCTGGTGGTGGAGGCGCGGGTCCTTCTGGGGGTGTTGGAGGTGACATGGGTGGTGGTGGCGCCGGGCCAGGGGGTGCCGGAGGTAATGGGGGTGGCGGTGCATCCCATCTCGCCCCACCTCCTAACTGCCGCTCAAGCATTAACTTCCTAGTATCCTCCAACTTGTTAATAGTACGTGGAGTTTCTGCAGCAGAAGATGTTGATCGTACAGAATGATTCGCAGTCACTCGTTCTAATCTTTGTCTCATTTCAGAACTCAGCTTTAGTTTTCCAACGCTGCCCGGTGATGGGCGCTGCGCTCCGATCTCGAAGCTTCGTCTAGCAGTTCGCTGGTTGGGAGCTTCCCGACTTGGAGATACTACAGGCCCGTCCACCTCAAATTCTTCCCACTCGATTCCTGGAGTAGTTTCTGACTTAGATCGTCCTCGAGGTGGTTCATGTTCCATGCCGTTTGATTGTTGTGACTGCGGCGTGTGTCGCCTCTGAATCTGACGTAACTTGAATTTGGTAAAATCTTGCGCTTGTTCCTGACCCACTGCGTCCTTTGGTGGAGGCCACCTCCATTTACCGATGCGGACGGTCTTAGCTCTTCCATAAGGGTCCATGAAGCCCTTTATTTCTAAGGGATCAGCTGAGTGAAGTGGTGGGGGCATGGGAGGCGGCGGAGGTGGAGCTCCGGGAGACATGCTCTCGTTGGACTCTCGTCGCAGTTTGACGGCACTCCGCGGCGGAGAATGTACTTGAGCATGAACAACTGTCGACGCCCGAACAGGTGACGTGGGCTCCGATTCTGAAGGTTCCACGACTTGACCAGCTAGCAGAGTTTGTAAGGCCTGGTTTTGAGCAAGCAGTTGCTGTTGTATTTGAAGGTTTTGCGCCATCGCGCTTTGCAAGAAAGCTCGCTGTAAGTTTTGATGGTACGCGTTAATATCGACTGTGCCTGGTGGTGGCAGATGGAGGCCTAGCGCTGCCGCCAGGGCTTCAGGAGTCGACGGCATTGTGGGTGGGAGCGGCAGGGCTCCAAAGCTAAGTGTAGACGTGTTCGCAGACGCAGCCCTTGGAGTAGCTCCACCCCCTTTTATGGCACCAGTAAGTCCTTCCCCATCAGTGAGACGTTTCAAACTATCATTCATGAAAATGGGATCAAATAGATTCGTGATATAGTCATCGACAGAGTCCACACTGGATTCCTTCCTGCTCTGCCTTCCCTTTTCTTTATCCTCCTTGCCTCCACCTTTGATGAGGTGTTGGACTTCGACATTGTTTAAAGTATCGATTTGTTCGTTGTATTCACAGTTGAGGACGCTGTCGATGAAGTCGCTGTAGTTTCTGCCCCCCTTGATGCTGGCTGCTAAGGACCTGGCATCGGAGAGTTCGTCTATGTTGGGGTCTAGGACTGGAGAGAACAGGTCGTCGAGGAACTGGTCCACGTCAGACGCCTGGCTTGGCACGCGGACGCGACGCACGTGCGATGCGAGGCTCGGAGCTTCTGATGTGTCGGACATTGCTGATGATCTGTTAAATGAAAGAAATGAGTATGTAATACAAGGTCAAGCAAATATGGATTCAGAATCTGAGATATTCTCTAGTTGGACAGCAAACTCAATGTCATACGCGACAAAGTTGATATTCCAGAGCAATTATGATTTTTCAGGACATTTTTATTTACTAATGTGAATCAAGAATTCTGCGTTCCTGAAGAACATATTTGAAAAAGTTGCGATGGAATGATTCTTAATTCTTACCTGACACCTCCGAATTCGGAGCTCTTCTCAATATAAGCGCGACTCGACTGCGAGCCAGCCGGGGCCCTTTTACCAGCATATTGCGACTTTATGTACCTTGACGGTAGCACCCTTGACCCTGTTCCGTACTCCATTTCCATGCCTCCCTTACTACTGGCCACACTTGGTGCGCCCGTCAGTCTCTCTACAGAGTGATAACGGTCATTCAATCTTGATTGTGACAGCCCTAAGTCGGAGAGTTTGTTTGGTGGTGGCACGGGGTTGTCACCTAGAAGATTATCCAAAGACCTGCTTCGGACTTTATCGGAAGGTTGTTCGAAGTATCGTTCGTTAAGTGCTGACTCTCGAGATAGAACATCGTGAGAAGTCTTTCTGGAGTATTCGTTACTGTGCTTAGAGTAATCGTTGCTGTGTTTGGAGTAATCGTTGCTATGTTTGGAGTAATCGTTGCTGTGTTTAGAGTATTCGTTGTTGTGTTTGGGGTATTCGTTACTGTGTTTCGAGTATTCGCTCGTGTGTTTGGAGTATTCGCTGGTGTGTTTCGTATGCGATTCCTGCTTCTCGATGTTCCAGTTGTATTCGGAGCCGTCCTCGTCGATGATGGAGTCTTGCAGCATTCGAGGTATGCTCGGCGAGCGAGATTTTGGAGGCTCCGGTGGTGGAATCTAGAGAAAGAAGCTTGGTTATAGAATATAACAGATGAAATATATTTCCAATCATACATCATACCCAATTCATGCTAGAATTTCTGTTAGAAGTTCTCCGTTCTACCTGAGCTTGGTTATTTTTGTCGTGTTTAATTTGACTTCTATGATGCAAATGGTGTCGTCAAAAATACCGCATCAAGGACGTTACAAGTGGAAAGGACATCTACATCTTATTTACAAGTTATTATGGCGAAGTCTACAGCTCTGGTTAAACTTGTAACATATACTACTGTTATGGATCGAAATTTGCTCGCGTTGATTGTGTCATAAAAATAGCAGATTTACCTGTGGTCTAGAAGACTTGTCAGTATCGACCGAGGAAGCGCGGGGCGGCGGCGCGGGCGGCGTGTGGCGCGCCGGCTGCGCTCGGAGCGGCTCGGCGCGTGCGCTCGGCTGCGTTCGGAGCGGCTCGGCGCGCGCGCTCGGATGCGCTCGGAGCGGTTCGGCACGCGCGCTGGGCAGCGCGGCCCACGTCTCCACCTCGCCTACCGCGTCAAGGGCGAACTCGCAGCCCGCCCATTCTGTCGGAAAACGGGGTTGTTAGCAGATAAAAATTGAAGCAGACCATCGTCGAAATTGATTATTGAAATAATCGACAATGTTGACATGATGCCTTTCTCCAAACTTCAATGTATTTTGAAAAACCGCGTATTCGCTGGCGAATAAAGTAGCGTTACAGATTCAACAATATGTTTTATGTTGCAAGAAACATGTTGCTGATTGTTGAAATGTTTGTTCAGTGCTGCTGGGGATGTTGGAAACGAAATAACGTCTCGAAACGTCAAATGGCTCGAATATTGAACAAAAAAAAAACTTGAAGTACAAAAAGTGAGGAAGAAACAGAACTTTGGAAATGCTTCTTCTGGGTAAGCTCGCTCAATCCTAGACAAATGTTTCCAATTCAAGACGCAATAAGCACCTAACTAATAACTGTGAACGCTATCTCACCAGTTAGCTGTCCATTGTGTTCCATGGTGAGCGACCAGCCGGTAGCGTTGTGTTGAATGCCAGCGGCAGCTAACGCAGCTGACGCGGCACGTTCACACGACGTCCAGGAGTCCACGCTTACGTGCTGCACCGTATCTATGGAGAACAAATTTATTAGGTACGTATTTCAGTAAAACCTGAAGGTGATTCATCGTTAAAAAATATGTTGGGAAGAAGTCTAAAAACAAAAATACAACTGGACCGTTCTTCTGACTACCAATCTGCAATCCACGCCGAGCCAGCTCCGGTCTCACACAGCAGGCGCACCAGTTGCGAGGGTCATGATACAGCGTGTAGCTACTTACCATCATACAATCTAAGCGGCAGTGCGGGCTTGGCATCGGTCTTGGCAGCTTTCCACTCCAGTAGCGTGGGCGGACACCGGCGCGCCACGCCCGCTGTGCGCGCCGAGCCCGCGCCGCTCTCGCACAGCAGGCGCACCAGTTGGGAGCGCCAGGATGCTGGGGCACGCTCCGATACGAAGCGGACTAGGTATCTGTGAGAAAAACATTGTGGTTTTAATTTGGTAACTATAAATAACATTAAAAACTGATGATTAAATTGCTTGAAAAGCAGGAGAGCGAGAGCCCTCGGGACGCTATGTAGTCTGCTACATCTGAGGCAAGGATATACTAACTTGTGCAGCGGCGGTCCTGGCTGGAAGGCGGCCAGACAGTGCGCCATGAGCTGCCACACGCGCTCCGAGGACGCGTCTCCGCTGGCCTGGTTGCACACCTGCACCAGCACCTCGTCGCGAAGGCCGCGCGAGGAGAGCCCCCGGGACGCTATGTAGTCTGCTAGCACCTAAACCAGCCAAGGAAAGCAGTATTAGGAGGACTAAAATATTGAAGAACTGTCTTAATTAAAATGGTTACTGAATGGAATGTATCGCACCAAATTTGGATAACTAGATGATAAGTAAGGACAAGACTACACAATGCGCTGACGGTGTGGCGCAGCACCGCCAGCGCGCCGGACTTGCGACTTGAGAGAAGAGGCGGGGATGGGTGATGCGTCGTAACACTCTAGTGGCACTCAATAGCTCGAAATCATCACGGTACGGCGCCGCACCGCATCATTAAAGCATCGTGTGGCTTCGCCTTTACTTGGGTAATTTCTCTGACTAGCAAAACGCAACATACACAGATCACATTTCCGTGACTGCAACAGACTGACTTGAACACTAAAGCATTCACTACAAAGAGTCACTGAAAACCAAAAATCTATAGAGTCATTAACAGGAAAAAAAAAACAGAAAGTAAAAACGACAAAAACAAGATAATCAATTAGTGTAAATTTACCTTTTGTCTGGCTTCATTTCCAGCGGCAGTTTCATCACACCACCTCAGTATGAGCTTAAATGTAGCTACAGCATCGTTGAAATCTTGATCCCTAGATTAACACAAATGTTCTGAGAAAAGTCCATATTATTCACAGGATGGATGTCAATGTGAAATCTGACAGTCGCGGCCATAAAATGTGCGAGTAATGGGGGAAAACTCGTGTTATCACATGTTACTGTCATGTTATATGACCGTGTCATTAATACCTAATGCAAGTTTCGTAGATTATTGTACGACACACTTCTGGACTTATCTTTATACCTAGTCTAATTTGTTTTTATTTCTGTTTTGTATTTATATTTTATATTATTGGTGGAACTGTCATGCATGTAGAGCTCACCCCCCTAGTATAAATATTACTGGTAACTTGTGAACAGCGCTGTGGGCTACATTATTAATGAAGTTATTGTTATTTATGTTTGAAATATTATATAATGTAGCTGTTATTTGTTCCCTTTTCTATAAAATAAATAAAAAAATATGTATTTAGCGCGAAACGGTCGTACTATGATAAGGTTCAAATTTCATTGTAGCCAATGTTTTTTTTGGACTGTTTTTTTGTAACAAACAGCTTTAGCATTACAGTAGGTGACTGGTACCAACCTGACAGCCGCTTTAGCCAGGAACGGTCTGGTGATGGGATGTTTCTTTGGGCTCAGATGGCCGCCGTCAGCGAAGTACACGGAGCTGAACTTGGAGAAGGCGAACTGCTGCAGGTCTCGGGGAAGTTGGACGCGCTCCTCTTCTGCGTACACGTCACCTGCCACCTGGAGATCAGGATATGGTAAGGTGAAACAGGACCACAGACCATGTGACTTTTAATTTGTAGTTTTTAAAGCTATAGCCAAGACTTGTGAAAATGTTCGATCGAGGTCTAAATAGGTCTCTTTATGCAATTAAATAAAAATAACTTAACGTTTTGTTTGAGCAGCTTTTCTAAATTAATAGCTTGTCACAAACGGTTCTTAAATCCGTTTTTAAAACCTTATCACGTATTGGCTTTTTGTCTTGTATTAGGTACTCTTATTGGTTGAGCAATATGTAACTAACAAATTGAATAAGTTGGCCAAAATCATGAGTGTAAATTAATTAACAGCCATCACAAATCAATAAAGTATTTAAATAAACGTTTTAATTGTTTGAATTTAATATACAAATCTAAGAAAATTGTGTCATAGGCCTTAATTTTATGGCTTAGGTACTAAATTTTGTGAGACATAGGCTCAATCATAAGAATATAAAAAACAGAAGATCTGGTAAGGGGACGCGTCTGTGTCCGCGCATCATGATCAAAATGCCCAAGTCTAAGGCAAATGGCCGTCTTCTCGAATTAGTGCGCTACGAGACAAGTTATAAGAATGCAATGCTGTTCAGTGGTTTCTTGAGAAACCGAAGCTAAAACACAAACTTTGTAAATCATGGAATCACTTGGAAATAAGTGCAAATATTAATAGCTTATATAATACGTTCTAAAAAAAAATCAAAATTCAAAAGTCATTTATTCAAATTAGGCTGAGTGCCAGCACTTTTTGAACGTCAAAGTTCTACATAAAGACAGTCCCCCAAAACGCCCGCCCTTCACCTTCTGATTTATGAAATGCGGGTGTGTGCGCGTCGGGTGTATCTATTGCTCATACTGAACTGCATGTGAGTACTTGGGACGAAGTGGAGACATTGGGTTTCGATAAATTTTCAATTAAGTACTACGGCATATCTCCTTCTCTCTTATGTTTAATATTTATAGGCTCAATTATCATGGAGGAAAAAAAACTGTTGTGCCGACCCCAAGTAACATGGAGTAAGGCCAGGAAGATAATGAATAGACTCGACCATACTCGTACCTTAGCAAGGTTCCTCTCAGTATGTGGTGGTTGCCACTCGTCGAGCTTGGACAGTATGAAGGCCAGTTCTGCTGGCACCTCCAGCACCTGTAGACTCTCAGCCTTAGCCTTTTGAGCTGCTTTCTGTTCGGCTGCGCGGCGCCTGTGAATTGTGATGTTATTAGAATAGTAGTCAGGTTATTACGTAATTTATTTTGTACTGATGGTTTATTTTGTATTTCCTGTGGTATTTTGTTAGAATAAAATATTTGATATATAAAAGCAGCACATACTTAGCGGCCACCTGCTGCGCCTCAGCGCGCCTGCGGTGCTGCTCCTTGAGGTTGGCGAGGCGCTTGCGCGCGCGCCGGCCGCGCACCAGCGCCTGCGCGCGCACCACGCCGCACCGCACCGTGACGTAGCGCCGCCGGGCCACTGCGCCGCGCCACCATGCTTGTAGCTTGACGGTGGAGTAGTGTAGTTGCTGGTAGCGTTTTCTGTGGAGGAGGTTTATTATTTTGATAAATGAAACTTATAAATATGGAGAATACACTATCTTACCCATATCGGAGTCCTTAAATTTTCATAAGTTCTGCTCGAAAAATGAAAAAAACGACAAGAGAAAATGGCCTGGTTATTATTGTTATAACAGGACCTATTAGATTTTTTTTTTGTTTTGTTCGCCTGTATACCAGGAGGGTTCCGGAAAAAAGTGTTACAATGAAATCAATTTTAGGTGGTATTTAAATATTCTTAAAAAAAAAATAAGACCGCAGCAAGTAGTGCGGATTAAGCACAGTAAAAATGTTAATCGAAATATTTAACGATGTCGTACCTTGCTAAGTATCCTCGGAAGTGTGCCTGCAGCTTGGTCGCTGCGGCTCGTAGTTTGTCGGCCCGCGCTCGCTCCAGCGCTCTGTGCAACGCCTCCCTGATGAACACACGCGCCGCGCCCAACTGGTAGTCTGCGCCGACTGAAAGAACACGTTTTGTTACTAATCGTTCTACATCAAGGAACATAGCCAGGATTTCTGTAATACATAACATGATTTAAAAGAATGTCCGTGGAGTTTCTTGCAAGTTTTTCTCTATAGAGATGTACGCTTTGGAAAGTGCAAATACTCGTAGCTCTATGTTTTTGACTGACCAACCTTCACAATTTTAAAGTGCGTGTAAATGGTTTATTTGAAATAAATGCTTTATCTAGCTGAATCTTTGACCATTTTAGAAAAACAAATACATTAATTCTGCTTGGCCTTTTCCCAACTACATATTATGATGGGGTGAGCTTTCAGTCCAACAGGACGCAGTACCAATTACTACTTATTACGTTTAGTAAAATAAATCGTAGATTAGATTTGATACTTAATATTGAACACACTTTACAAATCTAAGTCACAATCTGCTCTAAGACAAATGTGTAACTAATCACGCATATTTTATCTGAAAAGTTATAAGCAAAGGATGGTGCTTCACGGTACTCCCACAATATGAAGGAACGCACACACATTCAGCAGATTGAAGTTTATATGGCATTAATTGTCTTTATTTAAACAAAGAATTTTAGGTAGTGAGTCCAGGTCAATACGGAAATCGGATGTCACTGTGGTTGGCTAAAACGCTAGCCACGAAAATTCACTAAAAATATCTGGTGGGGGCGAAAACGTATGGGTTTTATTTTTCGCTACCCAGTGCGGCGCAGAATATTGCCATCCTGTAACATCTTTTCTTCAAAAACCACTCACACAAAACCATAGCTTCCAGCGTAAATCCTCTTTTCTTGACCCGTTTCCAAATCTTTCCCATTTCGACTAGCACTGATACACTTCACAGTAAGAACTGACGGGTCATAGAGCAGGTAGCCTATCAGAAGCGACCGCAAAGATAAGCGGTAGATAGTGATAAATATACCGCTGTGATGAAAGTGATAGGCTAATTAGTTATGCCATTAACAAGAACTGGTGTTTTTGACAAAAATGTTAAGGGGAGTGAAGGAGAGGATTGCTTTAATGGTACAGTGCTGAGATGGGACGAAATTACCTACGTAGGTATAAAACGTAATTATTTTAGACAACCGTTGAGCGGTACTGCATAACGCTATCTAATGTAAGCGCATGGGCATCGCGGAAGCAATTAACGCACACAGATTGTCAATAAATATAAGTGTAATTTTGTGCACCCAAACCTCGTAAAATTAGAATTAGACGAGCGATTGAATTTTATTCGAATCGATTATATCGAATATGTGTGATACATCGTGCTTTAGGTACTTACCAAGTGAAAAACAAGTAAGAGCTGTTTAGTTGTACTTCAAGAAACATTATTTTGAAACGAAGTTACTTATGTCCTCTAAGAATAGTGTAGGTATATATGTCACCGGAAATTTGCAGAATTCGTAAGATTGTAATAAACCTTTATTAGATTATAATTTCTCGATATGTTATGAAAAAATCGTTTTGTATAGGTCACCGGATAATTGCAAACGACGTAAGATTACAAAATATCTTGAGAGATTGTAAACTCTCTATAAATTGTCATATGTACATTTGGAATACTTTTATACGCATCAAAATTTGATATTGTTTTATCTCCCGAAGTCATTCCGAGATATTTGACTGACAAAATGGCGACCAATCAGAGCACAAGTCTACAATTTATCTGTATTCGTGTGATAGTTAACCTGGAAAAACGGAAAAGGAAAACTTTATGGTGACACATACAATAAATCCCATCCAAATTCAATAGTTTCCAATATATCCATATCTTTCAAGAAAAAATAGTTTTTCTATTTAACGCGATATTTTACAATCCCACGGCGTTTGCAATTTTCCGGTGACATATACAAGGTGTAACAGATTAAACGCAAAAGCTGAAAAGGGGTCAACGTAATTGTCAACATGAACAATTTAAAAAAAACAACAGTCGCACATAAATGTATGGGCGAAGTCGACTTTTTATCGATTTCGGAGTTGTTCCCTTCATAAAAGTTATTCAGAATGATGAGTACAAGGACCCTTTTTCAGGTATTGCGTCGATTATGTTACACATTGTATAAATAAACAAAACTATACTAATATTATAAAGAGGTAAAGTTTGTGAGGTTGTAGGGGGTAATCTCTGGATCTACTGAACTGATGTAGAAAATTCTTTTTGTATATGGTAGCCACATTCATGAGGTATGCTATACGGTAACGGGAAATTCCTCCGGGAACGAGAAAAAAATGGGCTATGCGCGTACGAAGTCGCGGGCAACAGCTAGTAAGTCCTAAACTTACCGGCGCCGGTAGGTGGCATCTCAGCGAGAATGGAGTTGCAGATTTCTCGGTATGGCGTCGAACGAGATGGCGTAGACTTCAACAAGTACCTGTAAATTGTTTACATATTACTTTCTTGCATAAACTGAAAGAAGATTGCGATAAAAGGAACATAGACGTCTCAACAAACTCATTTTCGACAAAACTTGGCAACCTCGACGAAAAGTAGGTACCATATTTGATATGAGCTGGCACAGTAAGACAGGTTTGTCTGCAGCAGACAAACGTCAATTGCTGTGTTTTTGTATAAAATATCAGCAACTTTCATTTTAACACTAGCTGACCCACAGACGTCCTGTGAAAAGCTATTGGACCATGGCAATGGCAGCTTTTATGAGAAATGAAAAATGTAAGTTTTACACTTTTCCGTGCAAT
Organism: Mamestra brassicae; assembly: GCA_905163435.1. Classification (NCBI taxonomy): domain Eukaryota; kingdom Metazoa; phylum Arthropoda; class Insecta; order Lepidoptera; family Noctuidae; genus Mamestra; species Mamestra brassicae. Next base: position 16,054,753 of record LR990997.1, on the reverse strand, counting down.
TTTTGCACTTCATAAGAACCTTCCTCGGACTTCAACGAATATTTGAAAAAAAAAAAAGTCAAAGCCGAATTGGTCCAGCCGTTCTCGAATTTTGTGCATAGCAACATATTTAGACATTCTTTTTTATATACAGTGTGTCTTTATAATGTGCACTTATCGAAATGAAGGAATCTATGCTTAATTCTATCGGCAAAAATATAAAAATAATTTAAATATTTTTTTTATGGAATTTTAAAGTTTTGTTCGCTACTGTGACCCCAGTGCAAACAAAACGATGTACCTTTTAAACTAAATGATTTATCACGATGAAGCAAACTCTATAATGATTGGAAGTAATTAGGCGTCTTCATAAAATAAAAATTGCGGAAAAAAACTACCCTCAATTGAAAATAATAAATAAATATTTTCGAGTAGTGGCACAACTTAGAATTTTGGGAGTACCCACAAACCTTGTTAATTTGTAAGTAATGTGGGTTAATAATATATAATTATAACAAGTTACATTCATTGTAAGTCCGAGTGTCGAAGGAAAATGATAAGTTTTTATATTTAAATTTGTTCTCATGTAAGTGAAATGTAAATTTCTTTATGAGAATTAAACGTCTTTAACCAGAACATGGTTTTTTTAGCAAAAATCCTCACCTGTATCTATCCACGAAATTCTGGAAAGGTATCCTAATAGGATATCCGGTCTGCCTGATCTTGATGGTGTCGAGCATACCGGTGTACCGCAGCTGTGCGAGCACGCACGGCATGTCGAACTTCATGGGCGACTTGTCGGTGTTGGGCTTGATGCAGCGCACGAACCAGGGGTTGCAGCGAGACATGGACTCCAGGAGCTGGTGGAGACTGTCTGAGAACCTGGTGGGAGGGAATAGTTTTAAAGTAAAAATCAAAATCGGATGGTAATCGATGATATCGCTGAACTGACATGGTAAAAATATGTATGGTCGATTTGAGAACATCCTACTCTTTTGTAGTCGGTTAAAAAGTCGTCACCGTCATCATCCTTAAATGAAAAAACCACCTCCCTTCTTCTTTGGAGGAATACTGAGACGGCGGGATTACGCGAGATCTACCACCTATATTACCTAGCTGCAAAGTAAACAGTCCACGTTGTACCATACTTGGCCCGAGGACCTACTTATGTACAAGTTGTTACCTAGCGGCCACAGTGGGAGTCCTTGGCTTCATAGTAACGAAGCGTCCATTGGCGCCCCTGGGCAAGGTCTTGTTGGCGTCATGCTGCGCCCGCAGCTGCGTGGACATCTCCGCCACCAGGGGCACCTCACTACTGCACAGAAGCTCCAGCACATCAGCTCGCAGGGCGTCCCGGTTCTTATCAAGGAAGCCTTCCACGTTGTACCAGACTTGGCCGGCGTAGTGTTTGATCTGGAAGTAAAGTTGCTCATAAAATCAAAATCAAAAGTCATTTATTCGAATTAGGCTGAGTGCCAGCACTTTTTGAACGTCAAAGTTCTACATAAAGACAGTCCCTCAAAACGCCGGCCCGTCACCACTTCCTAGTGTTTTAGCTGGGAAGAAGAAGTGGCGCAACAAACTCCCCAGTAACACATCTGTCTGTTAAGTTATAAAAACTTGAATTTATACAGCAGTATGCAAAGTTGAAAAAAACATGACACAGAAAACTATATGTCTAATAAGTAAATCAAACAATACTATTCGGTACAGGTTAGGTAAAAGAATATTGTTGGCTGCAGTATCTGGCATTTGGCATCCCTGAGGGGTTAGTCAAAATTGCATGCTTTGAGCGAAAACTGTTCGTTCAAACAATGTTCTGTCCGCAGAAAAAAACACGAGACATTTCGAAAGCTTATGTCGATTCCAGACATTTTAATCTTTTGGGCACGTTTTTCTGCTTTATTTTAAGGATCGGAAAATCATCAAATGACTTCTTCCGCTCTGGGTCCTTCTCTCAGCGGAAGAGCGTGTCAGATTCTTACTGAATAAAACCTATCCGTGTTCCTTCTAAAGCCCTTTGCGTTCCGGGGCCGCGGTAACTCTTTCGAACAAATTCCGCAACACGTTTTTCTACGGCCGCTGATAGAATGTCACTTTGCCTTTACCAAATCTAATGTTTTAAAAAGCCACATTGTGTCACTTGCTCAGGTGGACGTTGCTGTTTTGTCACACCGTTATCGAAAGCGATTTAGAATTAATGTTCAGTTTCCGTTCTTTTAACTCTCCTGCGATTATAAGTAGTCCTATGGCGTTTTTCTTTGCGAATTAATCGGTACTGACTAATGATATATAAAAAACCCTTATAATATGGTTTTTTATGTATCAATGGTACTGACTCATTGGACAGGGTTACTTACAGAGAACATCAATTTTATTTGAAAAGAAGCTCGTTTAAGTCTTTTTTCTACATCTTACATGGTTCCTTGAGAACCCTTGTTATTATGCAGCTTGTTGGTGTAAAATGCTTGTCATACATTTTAAAATTTTTTGCTACTGAATAAACAACTTTATATTCTGAGACACAGAGTACTTTTTGCATTAGCCACATATCGCCAATATTTGGACAAACACGCCAAGTCAAGTGCCAGCTTAACATGTTCGACAGATGATTTATAGAAGTCATCAGCATCATGCTGATTATTGACCTACAGCTGTCAACGTCCATGTTGGAGAATGTCTAGTGATGAAACATTAGTCATCAGCTCACCTTGAACTATCACGATGCACAAATATTATATTTTTCGATACCTTAATGACTCAGACAAACAAAATATTGCAGGTTAACAAGTATGGGAAATACCATATTTCATAAGGCAGGTACAGTCAACAAAAGAGATGAGTAAACAGCTTAAATTTCTTTGTAGACAACTGTAGTACAAAGATTTGTGTTAACTAACGTTTGTAACAAGTATCTGATGATGAGGAAGCACAAAGCGGCTGAAGTGATAAGTTGCCAATTACTGGCTAGCCTGGGTTGTACATTTGTCTTACCACAATCTTTCATCAAATGTGGTGTATAAAGATAATTAGGAAGACTACTCACCCCAAATTCACTCGCTCCCAATCTCGGTCTTGAATATAGTTCATTCAACGCGTGGTTGTAATGGCACTTCTCCAGGAACGAGGCATCCGAAGCGCGTGGGAAGTTACTCTCGTCGTCTAGAAGGTGCAGGATCCCCACAGGCTTCTTACTGAGGAGCTGTATCACTAAAAAGACAAACGATTTTAGATCATACGGAAAGGAAATTGAGTACATTTTTATGTAACAACACTTACCCGGAGAGTTATCATTCCATGTCAAGTTCGACCACTCCAAACGTTCTTTCTGATACTCCTGTTGCTCCAGTTTAAATATGTGCTTATTGAAATAATGTTGCAGAGTTTCGTTAGCGTAGTTTATGCAAAGTTGCTCAAACGAGTTCTCTTCCAAGTCTTCAAATCCAAAGATGTCAAGGAGAGAAATTCTGTGAGCATCGTGGAGGCCGGCGCGGTGGACGATCGAGTTGATGCGAAGCACTAGCCAGCTAAAGAGGGAGGAGTACAAGGCCTTCGCGAACGCGTCTCTCGCGTCTAGGGCCTGATCTATGGGCAGTGGAGACCGCATGCGCTCCGCTCTCGCTGCAGTGACCCTGGTGGTGAGGGCCCTGGCCATCGCCTCTGCCGGAACCTTCAGTAAATGCGCGGCCCAGCGCACCTCCGCGCCCCCGCCTAACTGCACACCCTCCTGACCGTGTCGCAACTGTCTTCTATGAAAATATACATTGCCCAAGTGCAATACAGCTGCTAACACCCTTATTATATCTTCCCTTTCTGCGTCTCCGATACCAAGAACTTGCATGGCGCCGCATAACGCGGACCAATCAGCGCCAGCGCCAGCGCCGCCGGAGTCTCCTCCCTGATTCAAATAGAAATAATGTTCGGCAGTCAGAAGTCCTCTAGACCGCCTTTGTTCTTCATCTAATCCGGCTAGCAGTTCATAAAATACGTGGTAGTTTCTTTCTCCAGGAGACTGTGTGACTATTCGGGACTTTTCCAACAAATAATGTGCTACCCTCGCGCCCGCTAAAGAGCCATCTTTGAAATACAATTCCAAGAGTTTTCCGAATCGACTAGAATTGTGGTTTTTTGGTGTTCTTGCATTTCCGAAGGCTTCTAAGAGGGGGGCTGCTTCGAGGATTTGTTCAGAGACGGGTGCCCGGCCGGGCGGGGCGGGGGCCACTGCGGCGAGGAACTGGACGGCCAGCTTGGTGGACTCGGTCTTGCCGGCGCCGGACTCGCCAGAGATGAGGATGGCTTGAGGCTGTGGGAGCGCCGCGCGCGCAGCCGCCGCTATGGCAAACAAATGTGGTGGGAGATCGCCTAGCGCCTCTGCTGCGTGGTACCTGGAACAGATAATATTAAAATGTTAATAACAAATTATAGTCGTAAATTGGTTACTCGTTTTAATCCGCGATTTTGCTTCCTTGGCTTTTCCCGCAGGAACAAAAGTGTAGCTTTCAATCATTCAAAGAATTAGTTTCAATATTATATGACGTTTAAACTTATTAAAAGCAGATTACCCAACTATTGATTATTTACACGTAAACTTGCTGTGCTGTGCGAAGGAATTTTCCTCCACTCAGTTCGAAGCTTTGGAAAAAACCCTGAATTAATGTCAATAAATAACAATGTTTAACTGTCTTTTTATTTAGGGAGGCTGAGTGGAGTGGAAGAAATGACTTAAAATTTAGGTGCAAGGCTGTCAAAAAGGACTTACCTCCTCGCAGTCTGCAAACCATACAACGCGTCGACAGGTCTATAAGGGTTAACAGCAACCAGAATCGAGCCAGCATAGGTGTATATCAGCCCCTGTTCGTATCTCAGCTTCAGGTTCCACAGCAGGGCCGCTTCGTGCAGGTCGTGCAGCCTGGTCATGTCGTCCACACCCGTGGGGCCCAGCTCCTCGCGGGGCCACACCGGGTCCCCCTCGTCTTCACCGTTGCCCATTTGTAAGGCGAAGGTTTGAGGCTGTTGGCGGAAAGGGGATTTTTAGAACAGTGCATGCAGATTAAACAGAAGTAAAGTGGTTTGGTCATCGTCTAGTGGTCGCATGTGCTATTGCTGAACATGAGTCTTTGGGTTCGATCCCCGGGTCGAGAAGGTTTATTGGATATTTCCATCTGGAATTTATCAGTAGCAGCCTGGAGTCTGGTTTCGCATCCGGTTGATATCAATAAGCTCTGTCCCTCTTATACATTTATGTATAGTATTTCAACATAACTTGTGAAATGTGGATGTACTATATAATAGGTAGGTACACCGCCGCCTAACCGTTCGAGGAATAAAGGCGTGGTATTATTTTAACGATTTGGTAACTTCGTTCAATTCTCGTCATTCAAATATTCGCTTGCACAATTGTTATAATATTTACCACCATTCAAAACTATCAGACAGTCATATTTAAAAGGAACAGCGAAACGGCATCAGCTCGGAAAATTGTAAAGCCCAAGAGCCGTAACTGTGACATAACGTAATAATGACTCCTCACAATACTATCAGAGCATCTTTCGCGACCTGCTCCACTGAGATCTTTTCGCTATCGAGATCACTTCAATTTGTTACATTTCAACGCGCGCTGCCTGCGCATAGGTCTATTCTTTTACTTTAAACACCGCGTAATGGACTGTGAATTAAATTCGATTACGTCGTTCTGAAGTTTACCGCTGCGTTACCGTGGTGAAGGAAAGCTGGTTTGCATGGAGAAGGTAACATTTATAGCGTGGTCTCCGCTCGAGTAAACATCGCTAGCCAGTATTGATTAAAACGATACCTACTGTTAACTGACCCTCATTTAAATCGAAGTCGCACATTAGCAAATTTAAATAGCCATCTCCATTACCCGCGGGCAGCTGATCATTAAGCATTATTGTGATGCTCGAAGCATACGGAACAAGTGATGACTCTATTATAATTAACTAGTTTCTGCCCGCGACTTCGCGTGCTTGAACGTACAGCATACGGTATCCTATGGCACTCGGCAATAGTGTTGCGTGGCTTTCTATCTTTGAAAGAAGTATTTTTAGAGATTAACTTTTACAAATATATAAACAAACGATTTTACGTCTTTATTTATAAAAAAACAATAGGGATTATGCATGAAAAAATATTGATTATCTCAACAGTTTATCTATAAATACACAAAAATATAATACTAACAGTGGAAATAGAATCAAAATTGACCAAAAAAAAACGAGATGTAACTATTTTTCTGTTTAAGTATATTATTTTATTATCAACTACATCGCTGGTTTAAATTAATCTACATCGCTGGGTTATAATAAAAGGTTTAAATTATTTCATAGTTGTTTAGCACAACTAATTGGTATTTTATATTGCAAATAAAAAAAATTGCATACATATTCCCTATTATGTATTACGGAGTCGCTAAATGAATTGAACCAATATCTAAATTGAACGGTTCTCATTGCGGATCTACTTATGGCTGTCGGTCGTGAAATGAAATCAATTGAATGCATGCGAATGACAACTATATCATAAAATGCAATTTTATTTAAATCTATTGAAGTTAACTAGCCGTAACTAAAAGGGGATAAATGGTTCATTATGTTAGTTCATTCATTGATGTGAATTGTTGGAAATGTGAATTGTGAACAAATCGTGTTGTCATTCATTCTTTGTGGTTAGATGATACGGAGTAGAATACGCCCGCAACTAATCCTAAAAGGAAGGACTTAGAGAGTAGCCCCCAGGTATGTAAGTATCGTAGATCTGTAGTTTCTGCCTACCCCCTAGAAAAAGTGAAAGGTTATTTATGTGAATTAGTTGATAGAAAAAAATGTTTACATTGTTTACAAGGATGTCCAGGCACATATCCTTCAATGATGCCACAGTCATAGGTCTACATCTCCTCAAACTTTTGTTCGAACCGAGCGATTTCTCGCTACACGACCTCGCCATGGGCACTTTCTTCATAATAGACTTGATATTCTTCGTGTCACAGCTGTTCTGTCGTCGAGACACTAAACGAAATCGACATGAGGAATTGCAAGAGTCGGTAGACATGCAAGATTTCTGAGAGTCAGGTGAGCTGTGCGGTGTCGGCGCAAAGCGGACACGCATCAGCCACCACGGCAATTTGATGAAAACCAACGATCCACACTTATCTAGCACATAACACGTGTCGTTGTAGACTGTATCTTAATGTGATCTGCCATGGCCTCAAGTTAAATCGAACTTTATTTATCTCTCATAATTATCACGTTCTCCTAACGGTTCGATTTGATCTCACGTTTCAGTCATTATAATTTCCTGGATAAAAAAAATATAATTCTTCACAATTGAACCAACAGTTGCATATTCAAAAAAATAGGAAACGTTTTTTGCCTTTCCAAATCAGAAATTGACGAAGATAAAGCGTATCAAAGTTCAGGAGTGACGGGGCTGGTGACGTCACTTGATGGTAAAATACCAAGGCGTGACGTCACGCGAAATTTGAACGGTTTGTGTCGTCTTCACTTTTTGTTTACGTGACAAAGGATATAAATGCAATCCGATTTTGGTAATATAACTGACAAACCAAATAGTTTTTTTCAACAAAATACCCTATTAAATACCACAGTTTAAACCAGCCATTTTATTCACTAAAAATCACTATTTCCACAACTTTTCCGTGCACCAGTTTCTAGTATTAAAAGCGAGAAAACCGCAAATCGTTTTATGGAATTAAACACATCCCGCAGTCGCGTTGCGCAGCGGCTGGCTAGTGGAAGCTAACTGATTGTACCACATACCATGCTGGATAGAACTGTTATGGTGAGCTCTTAGGATAACGGCGGCTGCCTGGACCAGTCGAGATTAAGTAACACGTTGAGATTACTGCTTTCCTTTACATTATATCGATTGACGGTAACGATTTAATCTGAGTGTCATGCATGACGTTGATGATATTGAGACATGGTACGGGTATTCATTCCAATATAATTTATTTAATCCGAACCTTGATAGGTTAAAAGTGCCTTTAAATGGTTAATTTGAAACAAATGTTTTTGATTTGAATAAATAATATTTGAATAGATTTTAAAAGTAACCTGTAGTGTCTAGCCGGTTGCCGGTCTCCATAGGAAACGGTCAGTTGCAACCGTGCACTAAAAGCTTCTGGCATTTTATAAATGCCCATGTAGGTCTCATCATCATCATCTTCCTGCCCTTATCCCACGTTACTTGGGGTCGGCGCAACACGTTTTTTTTCTTCCATTCTGTCCTGTCAGCCCATGTAGACCTATGATCTATTAAATACATTAGATTCAAACATTTGCTTGCTTGCTTTGCTTGAATATCAACCTAGATTTATTAGTAAAACAACTAAGCTTGATTCAACTACCAGTTATGCTTGTATCTCTATTCGCAATGCTCGCATTACTGTGCTCGTCGATGGCATTCTTGTCAGTGCTAAAGCTGACAATGCAGTCATTGTCAGTAGCGTCCAATAAGTCTTTATCTAAGTTTCATCCGCGAAGCCGGCTCAATTGCCATAAAAATTTAGGTAGGTCTTCCATCGTTCTCGAAACAGTACGAGTAAAAAACATGCACATCGTTTTGCAATGTTTATCGTTTCATAAAGACTAAAGATACACATACACACACACACACACACACACAGGATTCAAATTCCAAGTTGGAAGTAGGTCATAAAATTTACGTCTATGGCGGCAATATCGCGACCGCTTCTAAAACCAAAGATGCTAATCAGCAATTTCGCTAATCACCTCAATGAATAGTTTAATTAATCACCACAATATTTGCGTGCAGCTATTTTAGAAAATCAGACACCGAACGAATCAAGATCTCAAATTATAGTCTAATGCGAATTAGATTACCTAATGGTTATTAAATATTACTTAATTGGGCGATATTTTCCGTTCCTGTGGTTACCACAGCCCGGGAAGTAGTAATTGTTTACCTAGTTTTAGAAAATGAGCCGTTGATAATCGTGGACGAGGTCTAATGGACATAGACAACGTGAAAATTTGATATGGTAATTCAAATTAGGAACAAGAACGTGGACATTCGTTATGAAATAGTTTGAATATAACTCAATAGTCTATGCTGCGACACCGGAAAGTCTATGCTCTGACTGCTTAGTGATTGCTACAGCAGGTGTCATACGGGGCGAAACATTACCGTTAAAGAAAAAACTGTAAACAGGTTCAGACTGAGGACATGTTTTATTATAGACTTCTGTTCATCTCCTTTTAGTAAAACAGTTCGTCTCAAACAAGTTTCACACTAGCGATTAAAAACGTTTTTTTTATGATAGACAATATCAATAAAACCTAATCAAGGTACTTGGCGGGCATAAATCAAGAAGTAGTGGAGCTGTGGAGTCGTTGAGTCAACTCTCTATCAACATTCCGTCGGCGGCCTTGCGATCAGCCAAATGCCTTTTCTCGCCGATCGCGGTAGAACAATGTACCCTACCAGTCTTTGTTCAGATAATTTTGCTTTTGTACCAATAAATAATGAGCCTATTGCCTAAGGTTTCCGCCTTATTTGCCAAAACGTCGGAAATCAGGTGCATGAGGTCGCATTACGCGGTGACCTTGGCGATCAAGCTGCATTGAATGCACGACCGGAATATTTCATGGATTAAGAATAAAAATAAAACGTTCCTCGCCTCGACCTTAAGAGCGCTGTCACAATTTTTCTTGAATTTGAGCGAACTTTGACGTGTGATTAGGCTTTAGATATAGTCACAAAAAAAAAACAAAAATATGCTTGAAAAAGTATGATATCTTATCTTGGGAGTGTTCTAAATAAATACTTCAATTTGTTCACGTACATCAGTAAAATCCTAATCTCTGCATAGAAAGTTTCATAAAATTTTACTTTAGGGGATCTTTTGATGCTTTGGTACACCGAAGATATACTAATTTAATCATTTATAAAAATGTCCATGGTACAACTGTATGTTCTACTTTGGAATGATCAATTCAATTTATTATGTTTCATACAGTAATACACCAAAAATAATTCTGTAAAACCGGGAGTTATTGATAATTTTCCGTACGAAACTATATTTTTTATTTATGAATGTATAATATAAATTCAAATAAAAAATATTTAATAATTAAGTAGACATCGTTACAATGCTTGAAAAAAAAAATTAGCCTATTTAAAAGTAAAATAATATTTTTAAATAATTGTTGTATGCAATGCAAAAATCAATATAAATCCTGTGACGCGCGGTGTTCAACTTTAGTCAGCGCCAAGCGCTTACAGAGGGAGGGTGTCTCGCTCGCTGTTGCTCCTGCCCCTGCCCCTGCCCCTCGCCGCGTAAACTCGTCAGTTTGCAAAGAATATAGCGCAACTAATACTTCTTGATACAAGTGAGTTTTTATTTTATTTATTAGTTGAGGTGATCTGATTGAAATGTAAATATATAATTATAATCCTATGATATTCTAATGAGAATATGTTATATATGTATAACCTCCTCGTTTTTAATGTTGGTTACGTAAATGTTATGGTTATAAGTTTTCTTCTTTTTTAAATGGGATATTCAATTAAATGTAAGACTTATATTAAAATAATTATTTTCAGAAATAATTCGTAACAATGGGAAAAAGAGACAAAAATAAAACATATGGTGCTGTCAAAATTAATAAAAAAGTTTTGGCTGACAGTTTGAGACGCGCAAGAGAAGCTTACCGGTAAGAATTTTGTTTTAATACATGCTTAAAATATTTACATAACAACATACCTACGCTGTGAATGTACTCTTAATACAATATTCAATTTTAAAAATCAAAGCCAAATGCGTTTACTGTATTTACGCATGCTCTTGAGTATTTACCCGGTAAAACCTTGTTTATATCCGAATTGGGTAAATATCTGCCGCCCATCACTTACAAACATATTTTGCACGTATATTCCGTTTCATCCGAATAACATGTTTTCTATTTATAGACAAAAAAGAGCTCAAATGCAGCAGGAGCAAGTTAATTCGCCAAATGAAAATATTGATTCTGATTTAACAAAGGTAAATCTCCCCCAACTATTGGCATCATTTGTTTTATGCAATACTAATATTACTGCTATCACATATTATATACGTACATTTATCGGACTATTTTACTTTTACAGGACAATGAAAGCACATTTGACCCAACGACAGTTTTTACAATGCAATCTGACAGAAATGCACATAACATGGTAATTTATTTCTTGTCATTTGTAGGAAAATTAAGTTTTTACAAGTAAAAAAATAGTGGCTATATTCTTTCCTGCAAATTTTAAATGATTAATTAACTATTGCCTAATAATATATTATATTGGACTTCTTTGTTTCTTGCAGGATAATGAAAGCATATTTAATTCAACAATAGATTCTCAGACTCAATCAGACACAAGTACAAATAATATGGTGAGTATTTTTTCTTGTCAACCGCAACAGGTAAATTACGTAACATAGTTACATATCTAATTTTATAATCTATCTACATTTCTGGTTTCCATTGTTGCAGGAAAATGAAGATATATATGGAAGGCGAATTATAGATTTTAATTTTTTCATGAATCAATTACTTTTAATTGATAAACATGGTGAAAAATTTGGTTGCCGATTCAATAACTTAAAAATTATAAAAGAAATACGAAACGGACTAATTTCAAAATTCGATTTGAAATGTTGTATGTGTGGGTCGTATTTTAAATTAGAAACGTGCAACGAAAATGATTTAAATTTAAATGTTAACACAGGCGCAGTGTCAGGAGCATTAATGATTGGGATTGGTCTTTCCAACTTAAATGAGCTCACTGCATCTATGGCATTGCCAACCATGCCAGTCCGCTTGTATAGCTCCATCCATGCAGATGTGGCTGAAATGTGGCGTATCACTGCAGAACAGACTATGCAAGATGCTGCCAAAAAAGAACGCGAAGCTGCAGTATCACGGGGTGACATCAGCAATGGGGGTATTGCAATGATACCAGTAGAAGCAGATGCATGCTGGAGTAAACGGTCGTACAAAACGAATTATTCGGCTTTATCAGGTGTGGCTGCAATAATTGGAGAGCATACTGGAAAAGTATTACACATCGGGGTTAGAAACAAATATTGTGTCATATGTGCGCGCGCGAATAAAAAAGGATTAGCGCCACGAGTCCACGACTGCTATAAAAATCACTCGGGATCATCAACTAGTATGGAGCAATCTATATTAGTTGAAGGTTTCAAGGTATCGATAGCAAAACGAAATTTAATATATAGCACACTGATTGCTGACGGTGACTCAAGCACATACAAAAATATTTTAGAAAGTAGACCTTATCCCGACGTCCCTATACAAAAAATTGAATGTACGAACCATTTATTACGCAATTACAATGGTAAAAATTTGGCATTGCAAAAGGATACGGCGGTTCCTCTTAGTGAGCGTAAATTTTTGACTGGGGATCGCTTAACAAGATTACGCACGGCTATTCGCTCAGCAATTAAGTTTAGAAAAGCAGAAAGTACTTCATTAGCAACTCAAATACAAAATTTGCAAAAAGATATTTTAAATAGTCCTCGACATATTTTTGGAGATCACACATCTTGTGATAGTTATTATTGTACGGATGAAAAAAAAAGAGAAAAAAAATTAGTTCCGTCAATTGCGACCCTGATGCTCAAATTACTAAAAAATGCTTCCCAACTAGCATTTCACTCGAGAAGTCTCATGTTCTCTTATACCAACAATAGAGCTGAACAGTTTAACAGCGTTGTTGCGAAAGTAGTAGGAGGAAAACGAATTAATTTTTCTTTAAAAGACTCCTATGCGGCACGTTGTTACGCTGCTGTAGTGATTTTTAATACTGGCCGCCCTCAGTATAATTTATACAAATCAATTTTACAAAAGTCTCCAGGGCCATCTTTAAAATCTTTAGAGCTTAAAAGACATCTGGCCAACAGCAAAAGAACTGAGGCAGGCACTAAGCGTTGTCGCAGGCATCTGCAATTTGGTTGCGTAGATGGCCAATATGGTAGTCATTGCCAACGTCCAGACATGACCTGCGATGATTACAACAACGCAAAGACACTATTTTTGTCTAATTTACGACAGCAAACATTGGATCGCCATGAAATTGAGCGCAATACTGTTTTGCAAGCAGAAAGCGCTTTATGGCTGGAACTGCGCAGATGCATACTCACTGCATCAATGTTCAGTAAAATATGCAAAAGACGTCCTAATACGAACTCTGCGCCTTTGGTCAAAACTTTACTGTATTCCTACAATTTAGACCATGTTCCTTCCATTAAACATGGAAAAGACAACGAAACAAAAGCCTTAGCTCAACTTTCCTGTCAAATGAATTTACGAATAGAGAAGTGTGGCCTATTCATTAGTACAGAGCATTTCTTCTTAGGAGCTACACCTGATGGAGTGTTTGAAGACGGTGTTGTTGAAGTTAAGTGTCCCATATCTGCTTTTGGGATGGATCCCGATACGGCTATTTCAGAAAATAAAATAAAATGCTTCAAAATTAATCGTAATGGTGAAATAATTTTTAATACCAATCACGATTGGTATTATCAAATACAAGGCCAGCTCCACATTGCAAATAAAAATGTTTGTTTATTTGCAGTGTGGACTGGAACTGAATACCCACTAAAAGTTTTAAAAGTTTACAAAGATGATGATTTTTGGAATCTGAAAATGTGGCCCAAATTAATAAAGTTTTATGAGGAGTGCGTTCTTCCGGAAATTATAGATTCGAGGAAAGCACGGTCTATGCCACTTCGGAAAATATTGTTTTAATTTTTTTATTTTACTATTATACTTTTTCTATTTAGTCTTTGTTTTTTTTTCACTAGCTAGTTATACCCATCCATAAAATAATTAGATATACCAAACGACACACATTTAAAGATTGCATCACTTAAGTATTTATAGTGAAAAAATCGCTGATTGATACTCTTTTAAAAAAAAAATGATGTACAGTGATACATAATATTTATTTAAAAGAGTACAACTATCGATATCATATACATATACAATATTATTCAAATTAGAAACAACATCACGTCACATTGTACCTGCTGAAAAAAATGCTTTTAAAGAAACTTCGTAAATAAAGCAGGTATATATGTATTTATAAAGACTGGAAACATGTAAGAGATGCTTCTGGCATTGCGGGCGTCTACAAGCTGCGTTCACTCACAGTCATTTTATGACCTAGTAATACGACTTAGCGATATACATTTATAAAAAAATCTAGTAATGTATGACCCTATCGTAACTCAATAGAGACATTCTAAGATATAACATTCAGCAGTAAAAATAATATTTCACGAACTATATAAGAATAACAATAATTTATTTCGAAAACAGTCACAAAGTCTCATGTTGGTTTGTTCCGCATAGCGGTTTGCATGTGTGCGTCGCGTACTTCATTAGACGCACACGCGCGCGATCACTGCCGCTCGCCTTCTAATTTACCTAAACCTGAGCAATTCAATTTTGTAAAAGCGCTCTTAAATTGCGTGGCAAATTATGGAGATCGAAATGTGTTGTTATTGAGTGATGTAAGGGTTTTTCAGATATTCTCGTCGAATGTCGTACGTGTAGGTATATGCCATTAATTGTTGGTGCCATTCATTCCAGGAAGGGCAGCTAAATTCTGAAGCTGAGTCTGGTGAGTGGTTGCAGCCATGAGATATAGTAAAATTCCAAGGTCATTTAAAAAATACGCACTGGGTGCTTCGCATGCTGTAACATTAAATTGTAGAAACTGATGCTACCTCAATAAAAACATATTAAAATGTACGTTGCATCAATAACTAAGTTTAATCAATACCAAACCATTGTTCCGATCCAATCAATATTTAAATGCGAACAATAAATAAATAGAAACTATTAAAGGCGTATGATGCCATCACGTTTTGACACCGAGCTGCAGTTTGTACGTGACTGTACCTCCTACATACTCTGTACATTCGTGATGTAACTGCGTGCGTTGCATAGCTTCATATACGATTTTGCGCGATGGTACTCCTGTCACAATCATTTTGTAAAGGAGCTATAGCATTCCGATTACAAATTCCCGATAGGCTTCTGTTTTTGACCAATTTCGTTCTTTGTATTGAAGATTCTGAAATAAAACCTCATTTTGCGATCTAGCTATGAAAGCAAAGTTATTGCCAGTTACGAGGGATTAGCTTAAACCCTCCGCTGCTTACTGTTAATGAAATTTTGTCTGATCCTGACGGATAATCTCATAATCCTGCCCGACTGCAAGATCAAACTGCAGCAGTTGTATTTGTGACAACTAGGGAATTTTATTTTGTGGCTTATTAGTTCACCTGTACATTTTTCCTCTAGCTACTGTCATTGTTAGTATCATACTCGTAGAGGCTATTTTTAGCAATCTGCGGCGGATCCCAAAAGGACGGCCAGTGTTTTACCTGTCCATTAAGGTGTGCGGAGACGAGCAGCACCCTGGCAGCGCGGTGCACTTCCACCAGCTCGCCGGGCAGGGGGGCGGCGGCGCCCGGCGGCTGGAACCACACCGACGCGCCCTCCGACCATTCCGACAGGCCCCCGGAGCCCGCCATGCTGAGAACAAGAATTAAACGTCAAGATGCTGTTCAAAGAAGATCTTATTATGGATGCATTAAAAATATACATTTGCTGGATATCCACCATCTAAAGTAGCGCACTATACATATAACGTAAAGGCTTATAATAATAATAATAATCATTTTAGTATCAGGCTGCTGAGGCCCATAGACGCAATACACAAAATAATCTTAAACAATAATAAACATGCGCGTGCAGTAGGCTACAGTAAGGATAGGCCAGCCCATGATGAGAATTTTCGTCAAAAAAAATTTTGACGAAAATTCTCATCGTCACTATCGTGATTTCAACCCTGAATAATGTGGTGCTTTTTTTTTGGCCATATTGTATGGGCTGGCTATCCTTACTGTAGCCTACTGCACGCCCATGATAATAAACTAATACATACATATTAAACCTTATTTAACTATTGCACGCGAAATGACGGCGTCGTGTTTCGCTGACTGGTGTCGCGCAGCTGGCCGCGGAAACGTCAATACACGACACCCTTCGGCCAAAACTCTGCTTTGAGGAATACCTCGAGCTGATGAGTGGGAACCCGCACCACAAACGACTTGAAGTTTGTGTTTGTTTGTGTTACTTATGGATGTCTACGGGACATCCTTAAGTAACACAAAAAAAATAAGCAAAAGTTAACACAGACCGTCCATACAGCAAAAGGTAGCAAGAAACACTGAAGAGTACATGGAATTGAACTGAAAACTTGTTTTCTTGTATGTATTAATATTGTAGCAATATTATTATTGTAGCAATGAAACAATCATCCAATTTATAATTAAGTAATTATTTATTAATTACAGTAGTCGAGTTCGTTATTTAATTAAATATAGAAGTTTTTAAAATTAATATAACACATTGTGATAACAAGTTAACGAATGCAATCTATTCGAACTGTCACAAGTAGATCGGAGACGGAGCGCAGCCGCAGCCGCATGGTGGGGAGGACGTGAAGCAGATGGGGGTAGGGGGAGGAGGCTGCACGCAGAACGGTTCCAGCGGAGGAGGCTGAATGCACATCGACGGTGGCAGAGGTGGCTGCACCATGACTGGAGGTAACGGAGGAGGTTGGACGCTGATAGGCGCAGGAGGGGGAGACTGCACACACATCGGCGGCGGGCACGGCGGCTGCACAGTGATCGGCGCTGGCGCAGGCAACTCAATCATCATCGGAGGCGGCGACGGCGGCTGAACCATCATCGGAGGCAGTGGCGGCGGCTGCACCGGCATCGGCGGCAGAGCGGGCGGCTGGATCATGATCTGTCCCAACGGCGGCGGCTGCACTACAATCGGTGGAGGAGCAGGCAGCTCAATCACTATCGGAGGCGGCAGCGGAAGGTCTAAGTAAATCGCAGGCGGCAGTGGCGGGTTGACGTACATCGTTGGTGGACAAGGAGGCGCCACGCACATTGGAGGAGGAGGCGGAGGGGTTACACAGATAGGAGGGATAGCAGGAGGAGTTATGGTCATTGGAGGTAAAGGCGGTGGATTGACCATCATAGGAGGCGGCGGTGGCGGATTGATAGTGATTGGAGGAAGACAGGGGAGTTCCAACATCATCGGAGGTAAAGGAGGAGGTTGAACGTGGAGTGGCGGTGGCGCTGGCAGTGTGACGTAGACGGGACAGGCTGGGGGAGCCGGGATGTTCAGCGGAGGAGAGCAGCAGCCGCACGCCGGTGGTTGTGATGTGTACGGACTGGGCGCCATTGTTGGTGGAGTTGCGTACGGCGGGTAGTAATACTGGGCGTACGCAGCATGCTGTAAATAATGAAAAACAATTAAGTAATGAGCCAGTTACAAAACAATGCAATGTATACACAATAACAGCTCAAATTACATATAATCATAAAAATAAACAAAAACTTGACATTTACAGTAAGTAACGTTGTTATTGAAAATAAAGCAGACAAGACCTTACCTGAGCAATCGCTACTAGTAGTAGGAGAAACATTTTTGTAGGCACCTCCATCGGAGCCCGATGAACTTGAACTTGCCTTAACCCTCAAGAATACCCTGTTTTATACTCACATATTACTCCAGAATTGTATGCAACACCGATACTAAAGTATGCAATCTTGATTAACAAATATTACATTCAAGTAATATTTGTTGCTTATCGAATATGTAATCTAGTAGCGTAAATAGTGGAAATTCAAGTAAATCACGTTTTAAAGCAGATAAGGGCATTACAAAGATTTTACGACCAAATTCCGCAGTGTTATTTGAATATTGTGGGTAACCAGCTGTGCCGAAGTGGAACTCTGTGGGACACCTAAGCTCAATTCTTTGTAAAAAGAGAATATTAACCCTTTAACAGGCATAATAGTTTGGAAATCGAAAAAATATGCCAAGATTCGTCGAAATTTGGTAGGCATTACGGATAAAACATTTATTTTTTATTTTTTTTATCCTAAATGAATATTTAATGAACGATTGACATGTCTTGAAAATACCATTTAAATACAATCGAATAACTAATGGTAATGTTATCATCGATTTATGAACTGTGAAATATGGTGGTAAAAATATTCCCTCTGCCTTAGAAAGGGTTAAAATAGTTGAAAAAGAAAAATCTATAGGAACTAATATAATCTCTGAAAGTACCAGTCGGATTTGGAAAATTATTTTTGTATGTAATAGCCATATTCATGAAGAAGGCTATATGCTATAAAGCAGTGGTTCCCAACCTGGGGACCATAGGATGGGAACCACTGCTTTATAGCCACTGATGGTCCGCAAGGGCCAAAATATAGTCCGTAAAGGTTTAAAATTTCACTCTTTTTACCTCAAAAATGTCATTTATGCAAACAAATTCTAAGTTTCTTTAAGAATGCGTCTTCTATGACAACACTTTTTAATTTCGATTTCAAAGCATAGTTAATACTACAAGTTTTGAATATACATTTCATATAAGTTTATTTTTAGTTTAACATAGTTTATTTTTTTCTTGTTTCCTGGTCCTTGCAAGCAACAAAGAAATCAAAGTGGTCCCGGGTCAAATAAAGGTTGGGAACCACTGCTATAAAGGAACGGAAAAACGGGGTATGCGCGTACGAAGTCGCGGGCAAAAGCTAGTGTGTAACATACAGACCGCACAAGACTACGAAAATTACAATCCTACCAAACGCCTAACTGAATGATGATACAAAGGACAAAAAACGATCCAAAAGTTGAAGAAAAGTTGAGCAAAACTATTAAGTTTAATAAGTGTTCACATGTAAACAAAGCGTTTTTCTTATAACACCATTTTATCTGACTGTAAATATTCGCTTAAAACCTGAAGATGACAGCTTGCTCCATAAACTCAATGAGCAGAAATGAAAGAATGATTTACAGATTAAAAAGAGAAAACTGAACTCTTGCTTATGTCATTGTAAATCTCAGAATGCGATGTTCAATCGATCGTTCGGAAGATTTATCGGCTATCGATCATAAATAAGACCGAACTTTTTGCGATCAATATTTTTATTGATCATCGTTCATTGCTACAGTAAAAGTCGATAAGGATTAACAGTGTAATTGATATTTAATTTAAGTGTTTCATTTAACAGGTGTTTTTATGTGTGCTACTGAATTTTCTGCTGATAATCTTGCTTGACCGACATTATAAACAAACGCTATCTTAATGCATGTAATGTGTATGCAGATCGTATGCATAGTAAACTAATTCAAATTATCATCATGAGCTCAGTCGGTTTTCCCTCTTACTTCTTAACTAAGTAAAGCCTCGAAGTTAACGTCTCAAGTGCCGCGATGACTAACACTCAACTATGCGAAGATAATTGTCTTCAACTTTTCTTCGAGAATTTTTCCAGTCAGGTAAACATGAAACTGAAAAACAAAGATAAATATTCCACAGAAATTAAAACTAACAGCAGAATAGTTCATCATTTCAGAGAATTCTTAGCGCGAGACCATCAATTTTACTGGAAGTTAACGCAAACATAATCTACAATTGCGTTTTCTTGAAAGCATGACGAAAGTACAGGTATTTAATTAACAACGTATTGATTTATGCTCACATTTGTTCTTTAATTACTGATCGCAATGTTTTGATTTATTCGCTTAGAGTAAAATAACAAAATCGTAAAAACTAATTAGCTAGATATCTCCTAAGGCAGAACGGGTTATGGTACTCGTACATCTCTGCGTCGGAAATGATTTTCACTTTCTGTACCTACGTCACCTGACATTCAGGTGCTATTAAGGTACATTAGTAGTACTATGTAGGTGCTCGTAGAAATCAGCTTGCTTCGCTTTCCTTGCGTGATGTGTGAAGAGGCAGCTCCATGGGAAATGTGGTGAAAAGGGAACATTCTCACTCGTTATACATTACAAAGCTAAGGAAGTAACTGAATTAGCCTTGAATGCATAATGTTAGTTTATAGTAAGCCTCATTTTTCGCTTCCACAAGTTATGTCAAGTTGAAAACACTACCTACTACTGACAGTAGGTACTACTTTTTACAATCTGTAGAGCTGGGTACTGACCAGTGTTACGGGCCGTAATGTAACATTCGCAGCGAGCATGTTATGTTACGCCGTGTCCTAAAATCCGTGTAAAACAAAACACATACGTACGCATCATGTTCGTGCTCGTTTCCACGTACTGACTGCACGAATGCTCACTTTTTAACATGTTACATTACGCCCCGTAAGACCGGTCAGTATCCACCTTTATATTACGCCCGTAACACCGGTCAGTACCACCTTTACGCTGCTATGGTAGGTATCCTGTTTTCTTTTCTAATTAAATTATTCATACACATATTATTGTCTTCCAGCGTCCAATACGCACTATCAATTCGCAATAAACTTTCTCTGACATTTATTGCATGTAGCACTCAGAGACAACAACACCATTTAGTTGAAACCCAAAATATTCCAAACGGAATATTTTCTCTTAAACTCGTCTCAAGTCTTCTAACCTCTCCTCTCAAACCAGACCTCGTAACAGCTGATTCAACACATTAACATAACCATTTGTAATGTTACACTCGTCGGCATAAATATCAAACGCACCCATGACGACCCAAAAAAAGTTCATTGGATCCGGGAAACAATGGTCGGAGAGGCACTTCCGTCTGCCAAAGACGTGGAACCGAACCCACCTCTGATGCATACCAATAGATATAACCCGATCAATTTGAAATGGTATGCAGTCACAGACGTGTTATATATTAAAGAGTGCGTTTGTAATCAGTCGGGTTACCACAATGTTGTGTATTCTGGCTTCGCCTCGACCTCAAGAGGTAAGGCTTTCTACACGCACGTTCGCTGCTTCCATAAGTTGATCTTAGGTGTCGAGTAAATAATTAATAGGCGAACTCAATGCAAGTTAATTTGTTGGAGAATGTCACGGTTAGGTTAAGTGAGATTAACAAGAGACTCGAAGTTAATGTGATAAAACAGCGTGATATGGAATATGACTGCTTGGAATAAAAATATCAACAATATAATATAGCATTACCGGTACGAATATGTGTTTTTTTAATAACATTTTATATTATTTCACATATTTTAAAACAAGAAACTTGGTTATTTGATAAATAACTTGATTCAACTAGGATTACACCAAGGTATCATACTGGGCCCCAATTTTGGCAAACGTAGTAAGACTGACAACAAGTGATTCACAAAACTACTGCAGGATTCAGAACACGTACGATATGTTTACAAAGTTCAAGAACAAGTCGGTCACAGTACACAAGACCATAACCTTGGATACGATTTGTAGATTTAATTTGTTTTTTTTTTGAGCTAAGTACTACTTTTATGTACAACCAACAGAAAATCGTACTATAATAAATGAGATGTTAAGATATACGATTACGAAATGATGTGACTACAGAAGGAAGGTACCGATGGAAACCTCTGCCTAGCAATAGGACCTTCTAACATATCCGATGGTGTCAACACAAATTAGAAAGGTAAGTACAATCTGATAGCATGTGGCGTTAAGGTCAGTAATTCATGCACATTATGCCTGCGTGGACATAAAGGGCTAGCTAAGCAGTTACATTGCCTAGGCCACACCGTAAGTACTAGCCCACCAGGCATTGTTGTTAGCTACACAGGTCATGCATTAGAAATCTGAGTGCTACTACAGCATGTCGTAAAGATTAGGAACTGCTTTCGAGATAAATTAAGGGACTAAGAGAATTATCTATTCTTCACATCTGCATCAGAAAGTAACCGTTGGTGAAGGTAAATCACAACAATAAAGGAAAGCAGATAAAAGCACGAATGCATCTAGGAATCTTATACCTTTAAACGAGCAATTCTTGTATATATGTATATATAATCTGAACCGCGGAAAAGGATCTAATGATTTTCAGAAATATGTATGTAATTTCGGGGGCGATAAATCGATCTAGTTAGGTTTCATTGTTTTAAAACGTTTACCAAAAATAAACGAGCACAACTCGGTCATCCAGGTACTACTAATTAAGATAAAAAAAGAGCAAAGCTGTTGCATACTAAGCATTACAAGTTTATCCGAGAAGTTTAAAATAAGGCGGCTGATAATAATAGACATGTCAATGCCAGAAAAAATAAAGACTTTAACATTGATATGCAGGTGTATAAAGCTACAACGATTGAATGCAAAAGAAACGAAGCTGCAGAAATATAATAACCGAATGAAATCATGTCAATGTCAGCAAAAAATGAAACATTTAGTAATACATAATTGTCATAGAAGCAAAGGCATTCGCACGGTGAATTAATACATAATAAAAACTGTACATCCCAACAACGGGTTAATATCAATTTATAGAAAAAATACTCCAAATGTTACGCTTGGTCGCATTTCGGATTCATATCACGGAGTTGTAAAAAGATTGCAGCCAGTCAGCCACCTTTTTTAGAGTTGAAAGAGAAAAACATTTACAAAAAGAAATATGGTATTTTGAGAGCGAATACGCTTTTAGTGGTCCGTTAGCAATAAAATAATAATTATTTAGAAACGATAGTTACATTTGCAAATCTACTTTCATCACTTTCATTAGCAATCATTGTGGTCATAGACAATTTCCTATCAAAATTTTCTTTTCAAATAGTATTGTGAATGAGACAAGCGCGAAGTTCACGTCATAAACATGTTTGGCCTCACAAGGCGGTACCGTTACTGCTAGCTTAAATTGTGACACGTTGCCCGAGGCTGTTGTGTTGACCGTTTTAAATCTTTTTAGTTGATTTTGTAAATGGCAATCAATTCTTATGTTGAATTTGCATAGCTCGTAAAAATTAGCGGATATTTTAGACTGTTTCGGCGAAATTAATCAGCGTATAAGTTAAGCCTCTTTCTTATAATTATTCATATATTGCCTTAGGTAATCAATTCAACAGTTTATTTATAGCAAGTTTCTGCCAGTTTTTAATAATGACAATTTGCCAGATGCTTTTATTTTAAGTTGTATAACAGCTACGGAGTCATCTACTTCCACTAGGTGCTTGGTGCATGCGATTTTTTTTCAACTAATTAAAAGTTGCTCAACTTTGCCGTAATTAGCGGCTGTTATAGCATAATTGATGTAAGGAATTATGATGATTGCGTTATATTACATCACTAGCACGGTTTATTGACTTTTACATAGAGTAAAGGCTTCCGCAGACAGCTGCGACGCGAGAATGGGACAACTCTATTTAACACAAATGATGGATTTTTCCGTGGCCGTAGAACAGTTTCCACGTTAAAGGTTTGTCGTATCGCGTCTTGTCTGCTGGCCTTAAATCTTTCAAAAATCAGCTAGAGCGACACATAAAATGTCAAAATAGAATCGTGAAATGTCAAAGTTGACAAGAGACAATGAAACGACCTTTGCGGTACTTCACATTTCATTTGATTCGTATCTTTCACAACTTAACATTGTTTTAGGAATCTCTTTGACTCATCTGTTCCTATTTTAAGTGCATTGTTTCACTAGGCTCTTATGCTCTTGAAACATTCAAAGCATCTTTGGAATTTTATCGATACTTAGTCGTCTTTGAGAAAGCGCGTGCCTATCTACGATTGAGACAAGCTGCAAACATTCATAATCACCATCATTTTCATCAGCTTAAATACATCCATCTCTACTCCTCAGACCTCCCCCAAGCGCTGCCTCAAATATTAATTTGACATTTTTTTGTCTTCACAACTTAGGGTCTACAGGTAGGTTGCTCAGTTCCAACATCATTTTAAACTTCATTCTCACAGAATCTGAAATTACATTTTTGTGGTGTTTCGTCATTATATCCGCATCTACAGTTGACATAATCACCCGGCCTTCACCTTCATAGTCCGCTGCATTTTTCTCAGCAATCATTTGACTTGCCAGTACCGCACTAGCATCCATTACAATGAAATCACCTTTAATTAGTCACACGTGTTGTTTGTTCACGATTTTATGCTAACAGCTTACGCAGGGTTGCAATAATGTTGTGGTGGGACTGTAGTTTATAAAAGCTACAGATAAGATAAGTTAGCCGAAAGAGGTCGTGCGTGACTCAAAGTGGAATAACAAAAACCTTTTGCTTGACCTGCAGGGTAGGAAAATGATGATGTATCATAGGAAGATGCAAAATTAAAATGTTTTTATTGTAAGTATCTCATACATTAAACTGCGTTACAGAGTTAAAGGTATACTCAGTATGTTAAAAAAAAATCAACTTAGAGAGCTTTGAAGGGCTTTTGGTTTATCTAACATAACTTTACAAGCTCTGCTTTTTACTGGTCAGTAAAAAAGCAGATATCAATTAAACTTCCTTTAGATCAGAACTTAGTGAAATTTAAATTTCATAAAATTCAAAACCTACATTGACATGCTTGCCTTTGCATACTAAGTAGGCATTATCTTGTTTCAGATGGCTAATTCTTCGTGGAATGTTCGTGAATAATATTTGTGCATACCCACACCAGAAAGTAGTTCAAGTTTAATAAACAATAGCTGTGCATCATGTACCTGGTCCACAAACATCTTAATTTTGTCCGCACATTCCATTCGCTCAACGCTTGAATGGGCTTTGACTAATTCGTACCGCATCGTTTACTGATTACTCTAAAAACTAACAGTACAGTAAAAGTACAATTTCTACGCTTTTCTGATTTAAAATGTTTTGTACGAAAGTAGCAATTATCTCTGATATGATTGGCGTAAGACAGATGGAATTAGTCACATATAAAAGTAATTAATTTCTGAAAAACATTCCTGATTCAATCATTTTAGAAGAAACTATAGTTATGACAGCAGAACCAAAGACAGTTAAATAGAACAATTAAAGTTACGAAATGAGAACGCAATTTAATAGCTTGGCAGAAAAACTGCACGTAATCACATTAAGGAATGGTTGCGTCCATTCCGCGTGGGTAAACACTTACATAATTTCAATATCTCCATACATTTTTCTGTTCATAATTAAAGAAGTGCAACATAATTCATTGTTAAACGTGGCTTATCTGATTTTATTTGATTGCATAAGCGATGCTTCAGTGTGGGATCGAGGGCAGAGACAGACTTGCGCCGGCGCATCGGTGTCAGTGGAACAATGGTACATACACTCAGTGGGGGAAGGAAGTGTCAATAATTAATAGAAAACAAACTGGCTTTTGTGTGTTCAAGTGAAATCTTATATGGATTACTTAGTTGTGGAAAAACAGAGGTCAAGACAGAGAATTGTGTAGCAGACCAATGACCTAAAGAAAACGGGCAGTTTAAGAACGTGATCCAATTTCTTTTCTTAAAACTTAACCTACATACGACAAAGTATACTGGCCAATCTTGCACTATGTAAAGTATCTCCCAAGCGACTCTTACAACAAAACTTGCAAGTTAAAATCCATTATATCAGACACAAACACTTGACGTAACGGAGTCAATCACCCAATATAAAGACAAGTAAAAGTTGTGCGTTGCGACAAAAACCAAAGGCGCCATTGAAAGCGCTTAACCTTGGCAAGTGGAGCATTTTCCAAATAAACCAATTTGTCAGTTTTGTAATTGAATAATTTAGTATGTCGACAATTTGTGGGGCGAGAGGCGTGAAAACGTTGCGTTAGTGTTTTGTCACGGGACAAGGAATTGTCATGCTGCGTGCCCGCAGGGCTGACTTGGCTCAAACCAGTTAGACTGCATTTAGGATATTTGCAGCCATAGGTACTACAAGTATAGATTTGACCAAAAGCTTTGACGATCTTTCTAGATCAATACTAAGAAATTTTCGGATATATATTGAAAACATAGGTCTTGGAGATATACCTAAGATTTTTGTTCTTCTTCACTTCGCACAGACTGGTCGTGGTAACGATGAGTTGTGCCTTTTTTTAAGGATGGGAAATCATCAAATGACTCCTTCCGCTCTGGGTGGAGCGGGAGGGCGTGTCAGACTCTTACTGACTAAAACCCATCCGTGTTCCTTCTAAAGCCCTTTACGTTCCAGGGCCGTGGTGACTCTTTCGAACAAATTCCGCAACCCTGCCAGGCTCTGGACCGACCGGGCCCCGTCTCCTATGCTGACATATCTTTGAGGCGCGCGTGGAACACAACGCGCCATCGACCCGGGACTGGTTGTGACCGGACAGCGAGCCACCCAACGCTCGTCGCCCGCAGGCCCGCGCCTGCGGTGGCCATGAGTTGTGCCTAAAAGCTGCTGTTGTCGTTGCTCTTCTCACTATCCTTCAACTGCTGGGCCTTATAAATCTAGGCCCTCCAGCCCTGGATTTAATTGGATCGGACCACCTAAAATCCTAACTCTAAATATAGGCTATACCTACCAAAACTGAAAGCTAATCTCATAACAGAAACTGACAGAACAGCCCTTCGACAAATAAAACCAGCTGACAATGAAAGTAAACTAAGCGAGGACAGTAATGATATCAAACAAATCAATCGGCTAGCTCCCGAGCACTAATTTCATAACTTTCAAGTTACTCCGGTCGAAGCTAACTTACCCAAACCGGTATCACAGCATATCAATCAGCATACAATTATTGCAAAATTACAGCTTGTGAAATAACCAGTGTAATGAGCATTGTAATGACCCACCGTAACAGCTGATCGAGTTTATGTTTAATGGAATTTCACTAATCTTATTATACGGACTGGTTCATGTAGTTTATTTGCATTTGAATGCAGAGTAATTTTCTAAACGTTAATTTGCTGTGTACATTCTGGCTTGAATGAGGAAGTCCTGATTCTGGAATTCTGAGCTAATTTTTAAGTTTCAAACCGCCCTTTTTATATTTGTAACGATAATCTCAATAACTATCGTCTGAGAGACATGTGATGGTAAAACTAAATCTCATTAGCTAACATCATGCAGTATCATAACTTCCTCCTAAGCTGAAGCTATAACAGTTAACATGTCAACATTAGAAAATTAACGAACATGTCTTACATAATGGTGTGGAAGCAATTAAATCGTTAATTTAATAGAGAAGTGAAGGTTTGTGAAAGGGTCGGCCAATAAAGTAATTGTGTAATTTCGCACATGCGCCCAGCGTGGGTGTAAATAAACGTGTACGAGACAAAACAATAGGCTGTGGGATGAACACATACGATTACTTTAACCTCTACACCACACAATGGCGCACTGAGAGTCAAATGTCGTACGAACAACCACTTCACTATAAAAACTTTAAACAACAAAAATAAACTCAATCGCAGGAATAATAAGGTTCTTGTAATAGCTGTAAAATAACCAACTTACCAAGACCCACAACAAGTAATAAAATATCTTCATTGAAATGAGCCAGCCGAAGCGTGACAACGAGTAAGGAAGGTCAAGATAAAGTAGACGATCAAGTTTAGAAGTCAACGATGTCAAGACAATGACTAATTGGTAACTCTTCGCTTTGTAATCTTGTAAAGACGATGCAGAACGAGCTTGCCGTAAAAACAGGATTGATGTAGGGAATTGGGAATGCAATTTTTATGTCGTTTTCTGTACGAGTCATGATTCACATAAGCTATCGCCTTTGCAAGCCAATCTAGCCTTTGTTTATTGGTTAAATAATGGAAGAGGATTGTGTTAATTACATCAGATACATATGTCAGCATCGATGTAACTTAAAAACAAGGAATTTTACAAGATAAACAAAATTAAGTACATAATGAAGTGCAATGCGTTGCGATTGCGGGATTGATTGAATTGTTGATGCCGTTACGCACTGATTGGCTCATCATCATCACACAGCTATAAATGGTGTAAATTGAAACAATAGCGATGCACGTTCGTTTAATTATATTAATCTTAAAAGGAGATTTTTAAGAATTAGCAAGAACATCACGAAAATTGAAACAGACAGAACACGCAACAGCAGTGGTAAAACAAATTGTAGAAATCAACAGAGAAAGTAACAAACATCACATTGAAAGAAGAAATAAATCAGAACTGAAAACTATTCGTTAGAGAAGTGGTATAAATATTTAATCACAAAGCCAGTGTGAATATTACTTCTCTTAAAGTAAGATAGAAGTTTTGATTTAAAAAATGCAAAAGGAACGAAATTCAGAAACAAAATCCTGAAAGTAGGTCCAAGTTACACGAGTGAGTAGCTACTCAATATTTTAGCACTCTTAACAGCTATCATAGCACAAACTATGCGCAATAAGTCAACCAAAATAGGACAGGGTCAATCTCAAGTGTGAGAACGTAATGAAAAAATTCAAAATCAAGAGATAAATCTTTTTCTCAGCATTCACAATGTATTTGTATAATTAAAGGAATATCATTTCGAACAATGGCACGGATTAGAGTAAATGGTATATGATTAATGAACTCAAGCGCTTCCTTGTAGTATCGAAACTATTTGATTTCAGTTGAATCAACAACAGGCAAAGTAAGGCAAGTAGGCATCATCATCATCACCACCACCTGATGCCTACTTCTACGATATGAGCTCTTTTTAGTTAATTCCATAATACGAGTGAAAAAGTCCTACAGAGGACAGACAAGAAATGTGTTACAGTAAAGTATTTTGCCATTCGTATGGGGCACACAACAAAATTGGTGACACCTACCACTGCGGTGTATAGGTACTGAGAGATGCTGCTAGGTCACATAGGAGCAAAGCTCATAAATGGTGTCAAGCACGCATGTGCATTAATTCAACTGTCACCGATAAAAAATCTTGGAGACAAGTTGTTATGGAAGCACCCTCGGAAGTTAATGCTTACGCAAACTTATAAAACATGAGCTATTCCTTATTGCTCATTGTTCTTAACAGATAGAAAATCCCCTGACAAGAAACTGTTGACACATGTTCAAAATGCAATATTAGTCGCCAATTCGACATTGACGCCTCCGAAACTTTTATTAAGTACCACGATTCTTTTATATTAGATGAATCAACATTCAATAAGCCGATAAAACTGCGTTATTTGTTATTTAACTACTTAATCATATTATTCTTAATCGTTTTATAAATGACAGTATAATATATCTATTAAGCATTTGTGTGTCAAACGCTTAATTAAAATCCAATTATTCTGTTAATTTTCTAGAACGAAGTAAAAGATTACGATGGAATTTTGTCTCAGCCACAGAGATACATGTAATATACCACAGACAATCGACATTCTCATCTCATAGACTAGTCTCTGCACACATCCGTATACTTTCTTGTGCTTCCGTGAAGCGAATGAGACGTGTCGTTAAATGCCGAGGAAAGTTGTCTTTGGCGCGCCCTCCGATACCGTTACATGACGGATTGCTTCATCACCCAACACATACAGGCTTATGTACAGGTCAACAACTACTTTTATTGAGTAACTGACCTTTACACTCGCTTTTTTCTTGATACGTTTGCCTGGTGAAATATTTGTGTATGGTGAAATCTTGCGAAAAGGATGAGGAGTGCCGCAGGGATCTACGATAGTGTCTATGCATTTTATATTTTTGTACTTTCGTGAATCATTTTTAATTAAGAACTAAATCTCTTCTTTTAGTGAAATTTGCAACCTTTTCAAAACAACTGCACTAAACTTAAATTGAACTAACTATTCAAAAAGACATATAAATCAATCATAATACAAATCTGCCAACACATTATGAGTGAAATTAAAACATCAAAAAGTAGCCGCTACATGGTAACAAAAACTTGTCGGCAGAATTAGAAAATTACGCCAGATGTTCACGAGACTTTCTAACTGTCGGTCGCTAACTGCGTAACCATTTCCCTATTATATTATAACGACAGCATTACGTGTAGCAATATAGACAGGCTCTCAATAAACTGCTGGTTCAATCATGGCGATCGTTTCAAATTACTCTTGGTCTAAAGGACGTAAGTCATTGATTGTTTTATCATTTCTCCGATCGGCAGCAAATGTATCATAATAGATCATGTAATCGATTTACTGTGATTTTACGGTTAATTTCTTACGGATATTCGGTCGTTAAATTAATATACTGATTTTAAAGACATGTGACAGCACATTTATCAGAAATTTGGCATTTATTTAACTACTATCCAAACCTAACCAGAGACCGACCTTATAAAACATCCAAAAATCTAAATACAAAAATTAATTTTCCTCAATGATGAAAGTCCAAGGTTTGCCATACAAACAAAAACTTACGGTGGTATGTGTAATTAGGGACGGCGATTGAGAGAGCGGCGCGTGCGCAAATATTGGCGGCATGTGTGCGACCAGACCAACCTGTGTACCAACCACACCGGCCGCTTTCCACCACAGTTTCGGCGTAACTCCTCTCCATTCAAGTTTTTCTTCCTCACTTACGTTAGTCTCCGCGGTGACTTCATTGACATTTATGTTCTCATCGGCATTTTGTTTATAATCTCCGTTATTAAAGTTGGCTCTTTCATTTTAATGCATCTTGCATGAATCGTTTAATTGCTTGCATCAATGACGAATCGATTTGTTTTAAGATTGTTTTAATGCCAAATTATTGGATGAAATCATTCTTAATGAGCTTTTATGTTGATACAAGATATCGAACCAATTTGTTAACATTTTTGTTTTGATGTTTGGAACTTTATTCAATTTTAATTTGTTCAAATAGTGTTATCAGTTTTCTTTCAAGGGATGCATCTGTCTGAGCAGATGCTCGATTTGCTCGACCACACCTTTATCCACTTTATGCAACGTTTTCTCAAAGGTCATAGTTTACTCGATGTATTTAAACTAAAGGGCCAGCAGAAAGACCTTTCTTAAGTCTAAGAGTTTTCTTTTTGCCAAATAACACATGTATGGTAAAAAGAAAATTCAAAGTTAAGCTTAACATTTTCAAAATTTACGAGCAGTCCAAAAGATAGATAAGGCAACCCAAGCTAGAAAATGACCACCAAATGTGGTCAAAGATGAATCAATCAACCTCAACGCACTTGCCATGATACTTTAAACACAAACAACGTAGGACATGTGATGCCCACATCATACCTGGTAATGGCAGCCACTTGACACGATTCAGTGACACACATCGGTGGCTAGTGGCTAGTGGCTAATAACCCATAGATTTGTCGTCAACGGCAACCGCACAGTTTTTCACCGGCCGGCCGTAAGCCCATAACTACGTAACAGTACCGCTGACATAATTTGCTACCATTTGTACGGTCGACAGAATTAACATAATTTGAAAATACTTGAAAATTCCTAAAACTTATTTAGAGTTGCACATGAATTCATCTTCTTGTAAACTTCAAAGAAGTTTGACTCTTTGGAAATTCCTGTTTTTTTGGCTTTTCATTTATTTTATTTGGATTTAATTTGACCTTTTTCGGTCACTGCCTCGTTGGGCAATAAATCAGGAAACTTCCCGGCGTACGTTTTCGCTGATGTTATTTTGGTTCTAGTTCTGTCCTTTAGAAATGGCCGCATTGATAAGCTAAAATTCAAGTAAAACTGGTTCTTGTCTAACATCTCTTACAAGCTATGATGAGCAAACTCTGGGCGTATTCCTTATAGCCCTCAGGGCATTTGATATTTGAAACCCGTTGTGTTGTGACCATAGACATGTCGATTAAGTGTTACAATCATTGTACCGTAACATCCTATTGAATCTGCGTAGAGTGAGTGGGATGATCCGGTTGATATAATCTTAGCAGAAGATTAAAAAAAATGCCTTGTATTAAAGTTTGTATGTTTCCTAAATCAAAGGACCTAACCATAGTGACGACATCATGTTCTGAAGCGTCCTTTACCTGTTTCATCTTTCTAAACGTTAAAATTTCTTAGAGATTTTATTGTTTATGACCGTACTCACTTCAGAGTCTGTGACTATTATTTGGAGCACAATTTGCTCTACAAACCGTACTTGATAAGTAGGTAAATAATGAGTGTTTATAGCTAGTGTTTTGGAACAGTGAGGTGTGACGTGTTTACTAACGGTCACTGCCGCCCGGCTAACTTTGAGACGAATTTTTTGCTACACTTAGCTGGCCAGACACCTGACACCTGACGCATAAAGTAATTTAACAAGCTATTGGTATTTGGCCTTCCAATCCATCAACTAAATTAAAAAACTTGATCCGTCTTCGACACATCGCAGCTGAATAAAGTTCGCAAAAAAAATATAACTGCAATAACATTGCCTGGGGAAGATACTGCAAACAAGTTTTCATTTCCATTATTGGACTTTGCAATAAGAAGACTCACCGAAGGGAAATACTACCGCAGGCAATGGGCTGGCAAGCTACTGTTTATGCATTATTCAACCTTTAAAACCATGCAGCCCCTTATTATTTTATTATGGCTCTTGCGACTGCATTTCAATAAATCTCGTTTCGCTTAGGGCCTTGTTCGAGTTAAGAAATCTAAAAAACACACAATGACGTTTTCAATTCATTCAATTACTCGTACGTCATTTGAACGTGGAACGCGAATCGAATTTCGAATAATGGAATGAAACAAAAGGAGTTAGTCCCAAGACGTTCAATGTCCTTTAGCGTGGTCGAGCGAGTGGTCACAGTGCAGTGATCACCTTGACCGCGGCAGGCCGGTCACAGGCCCGCGCCGTGTCGATCCGAATCACTGCCCACCGCTAGCGTTACGTGTGTAGAACTAGTCGATGGTCTGCACTTAGAAAGTATAGTGTATAACAGGTATTCTTTTCTTATCATAAAACTGTTTTGCTAATAAGGGGCAGCATCTGACTAACCGTGTCTTTGAGAATTCAGGGAACCCCATAACTTATGAATGGTTTGCTTGAAAAAGGCATCCTTTGTCCATCCATCCATCCATCCATCCATCCAATGACCATGTAAGCCAGCTATAAAACTTTCAGAAAGAGTCACACTATTTGGCAATTTTAATAAGGTGAAGGTTCCGGATTCTTCACCTCAAACAACAAGCTTTTAAAGTTATTCTGTTGTACATAATTGCCATCCGGAACTACATCAGGAACTTGCAATCGCAAATTCGCAATAAAAAACAACTAAACGGGGACGAAATTGAGAATGGAAGCTGCGTACGAGAAAGTCACTACATACGGTCAAGTTCTTTCGTTTGACAGTTCATCAGCACGCGTCGGCACGCGATACAAGAATTGGAACAAGAATGTGTGGTCACAAACAATTGAAATTCGCGCATTCGACACAATATGGCCGCTGCATTTGAATTACATACTGGCACTCTTAAATTCGATTTCTAATGGATGATGTAGGTTACCTATGACATTTCCTTTTGAAAAAAAAAGAGTAATAAGAAAAAATAAATACTTTAATCTAAAAAAGAGCTCAAATTTGCACAGCAATGCGACTGCCAGTGTTTTTTTTTGCAATAGTTCACAGTCAATCATATCTACTAGACACAGTTAACAAAGTCACTATCTAAAGTATCTTTTGGAAAAAGTACCTACATAAATGTGTGCTGCACACAGTAAGTTAGTACCACCTAGCAACTGTCGCGAGCCTTAGCGTTCCGAATCGCACTGGAGGATACAAGCTATTGTCTGCCGAAGCCAATGGCGACTCCTACGGTACAGTCCGGCAAAAAAGTAGGAATATGTTGCAAATTAACGTCAATGCAAAATCTATTTGCATTGACGTTAACTGCGCATCACTATCAACCAATATTTTTTAGACCTGGCGACACTCTTAATATTTCGTACTTTCTCAATTGATGCATACCTACGCAATAAACCATACATCAATAATAAAATCACTCCTGCGTCTGATTGTACTTGCCATGTACGGCATGGCCCACGTACTTCCGATGTGGTGTAGACCTACCTTTGTATAGCACCTACGTACTCAATACTCAATACTTACTTACTACCATACGTATATCTAGTATTTATTGTTTGGATAGCACGACGGATTCGTGCTCCCAAGCGGCTACCAAGATCGAAGGTTGAATAGAGAATGAGGTTCTGACAATGAGTGCAGTTTGTCTATGGTGTGTGGACAAAACCAACATAGCGGTCGAACTTTATTTTTAGTTGCATAGACACTTAATAGAAGAATCAATCACAGAAAACAATACAAATAGATTTGTTTACTAAAATGCAATTTTTTCTCCAATGTGTTTAAACACTGAACTGTTGTGCTTATTTACAGAGCAGTCAGTTTAAAAAACGTGACAGACCTTGGCTAGGTATTCAGATCACGAGTGTGTACTTCTTTAGTTCAAGATTGTAATATTATACACCATACTAGTCATTCTTCTTGACCTTCTCATCCGTAAAACTCGTAAAATACACTTTTGTTAGTCTCTTTTGGTCAACAAAAATTACCGCACCGACCTGAAGTGCAATTATCGTACTTATAATGGAACATTCGCATCTCAGTAGTCGCAATCTGTCAAAAACACCTCCTTATGTAATTGCCATACATTATAGCAGATTGTGACTGCCATGCGTAAGCGAACGTTCCTTAATAACCCTTCCTTTTGGCTTTGCCGTAGTCGGGTACAAAATACGGGGATTGGCTCTCTGATGACAGCATTTAGGAAGATAGGGTTTGTTCTCTATTTTAGGGACACGACAACGAGTCTACGATCTACAACACTAGCAATAAAATTATAGGTAGGTACTATCCTTGTTTTTAATCCAAACTTATCTGAAACTGGCATGTTGGCAGCAGTGACTAATCACCATAGTTCCAAACTTGGCAGCAAATCAGGTTTATAGAATTCTATTCTCGTATAAAAGGAGTGGTGCATAATTTTACGTTGTAAATCATAGTTTTCTAGGCAGCTAAGTTAGGCAGACGCGTTGGCTGTGTGCAGGCAGAATGTCTGCATTCCTTCGACCCATGTGTCCCTAATTCGAGCCCGTTCATACGCAGGCCGTGGTGTTGCAAGCCTAACGCGTTCGCCATAAAATGTGCGTTTTCCGGACATGTCCTAGTTTTCGCTTGAGGCTGTTTGATGACATGCAGATAGAATAAAAATCACTTGGTTTTCACTTTTAAGGTAAACATCAGGTGTTCTTGGATTATGTTATTTTGCGTACTTAT
Source organism: Mamestra brassicae (assembly GCA_905163435.1). Classification (NCBI taxonomy): domain Eukaryota; kingdom Metazoa; phylum Arthropoda; class Insecta; order Lepidoptera; family Noctuidae; genus Mamestra; species Mamestra brassicae. The sequence goes on along the minus strand of LR990997.1, from coordinate 16,019,756 downwards.
AGAGTAAGTAAAAGTATATAAATAAACAAAAAAGAAAGAACATTCGTTTTCTGTTAATTTTTTAAATATTTTTTAGTGCATAAAAACTAATGTTAGGTACCATATACCGCTGTATGTTCGCTAAGAAATTCGATAATGCATAATGTAAATGGAAAATACACTGGCAAAAATAAAAAATGTGGTATTTTTTCCCATTCAAATTTAGAGTCCTAAGTAACTAGATATTGTGAAGCCTTCTAGTGCATCTAAAAGTTGTACAACATTAGTGCATGTCTGACTGTGACTCACATTTATGAAATAGTGAGCGTCTTTAACTCGTAAATGAATACAAGTATGTTAAATTACGAAACTAGTGACAGTGCTAGCATTTATAAAATGGAACGGACGAAACTCTTATCTTTGTATTTTTCTATAAATTATTATTTTTCTCTAAAACCAATTCTTTTATAAATGCGACAGTTTGGATGGATGTTTGTTATCCAATCATGCCAGAACGGATCTGGGGGGCTACTCTGTAAACCCGAAATCCGTAGTTTCGGGCGTAGTTGAGGGCGTATTTTACTCCGTATCACCTACGAACTTACGGTTAGTTCCGAACCCGAACTAAGAATGAATGACAACACGATTTGACCGTAACTGTCATCTCGTGTGTTGTCATTAATATTAGTGGTTAGGTGATACGGACTAGAATACGCCCGCAACTAAGCCCGAAACTACGGACTTCGGGCTTAGAGAGTAGCCACCCTGGATGAAATTAGGTACAGCTATAGATCAGATATGGTCTGGAATAGCATATAGGATTTTAAAATAATTATGGAGTATGCTCACTTGGGATAACTTCCAACATTCGCGCGGCAACTACCACAAAATAAAAACAAAAATCAGCCAGCCAATAACCATAAATTGATGTTTAAAGCAAGAGTCATTTTCTAATTTCGTAAAACAAACAAAATGCTAAGCTGCTCGTCGTTTCCAAAGTTATGCACTGTCATCACCTCGTATTATAGACTGTACGATTGTAATAACGTTTCATCTACGAGGTATAGGACGCAATTTACATCATCATCGTCATCTAATAGCACTTGCATAATAACCTCAGATATTGATTGCAAGGGATATTTGTACTGTGCATTTTGGGTCAAGGGTCGCCAGGTCATTGTCGTCAAATAGAGGTATAGAAGCAATCTGAAACGCGTTTACTTAAGCATTTTTTAATATCACTTAATTGATAATGGATTAGCATCCTGTTAAAAAACGGAATAACAATAAATTCGAAGATGACATCATTTAGTAATTACTGTGAAGCGAGCGCAGGCAAAAAGTTCAAAGTTTTTGTGAGATCGAGATTCTGCTTCGACTTAGCTGTTTCTCATTCATGATATCATTCGTGAACGGGACAGCAAAACTAATTACACGTCGTTTATTTAGCCAAGTAATACACCGGTGCTTTAAATTACTTTAAAAAGTGACATGACAATGATTGAAAATAGTGGTCTCCGACTTTGATGGTCATGCCTCTTTGATCAATATTAACAGAGTTTGAGATCAGATTAGATGAATCGAGGCTATTAATCTATTCGTGGGGCCATAAACTTGTAATATGTGGATTAAAATCAAATCTTTTTTTAAGGAGTAGGCATTACTGCTTCATTATGTTAAAGCATGTATATGTTAGCTAAAAGTGATGCGTGCACTTTACTATAACTTGATTAAATTGCTCTTAACACAGCGTATCTAATATCGAGTATTTATAACGGGATTTATCTTTAATCTCAAAAAATATCTTAAATTTTAATAGCGCTAGCGTGCGTACGTCCAGTTCAGGAGTTGTTAACACATCAGATCATCAACGTATTGGAGAAATCCGTTAGAATAGCCCGACGACGTCCATCAAGAGCCACGAGCCACGGACCAAGCGCTTTCTCTATCAAAGTGTTCAGCACGACAGATCACATCCGAATTACTTAACAATCATTATTCGTCTTCACTTGACAACGCCCATGTACGGAATGTGGGAAAAACAACTGTCAATTGAGCATTAAATCTTACAAAACATTTTTTTTATTAAGAATTGGTAGACTCGCATTTGACCAGTATCTCACCTGATTGTAGATAAGCGATGGTATGATCAACGATGGAGCACGCTTGCTTAGAAGTAACATTTTCACGCTTGACTTAAAGAACACCAGGTAGTAGCTATTAGGAAACAGACTCCGGCAAGGAAATCCACTCCTTATTTGTACGCACAATTAAATGACCTGTTTATTTGTCCCGTGTATTCGATGGACAATTCGTCGATTGCGAATAATGATGCCCAGCCGGCTAAAAAAAGAAAGCGCAATTTCTCGAAAAAGTAATCGGCTAACAAGGCATCATTGTTGTCTTGATGACGACTTAAGTGGCAACACTACCTTTGTCAAGCGGAGATGTTCCGCAGCCCATCATAACATTGGTACACTGCAATTATTCATTAGCGGCTTAACGTAGGTCTATGATTAAAACGAAACCTTCAAATCATGAGACAGCGCAGGCGCGGGCCTTAACCGAAGGTAGTTACGTCGTGTTGTTTAGTTTAGCATTGAATAGACTTATTGTAGCTGAATAGTGTGCCAAACTTGCATCACAGAATATATAATACTAGCGTACCTACATGATGATGGAAAATACACCTATGCAATGTCTGCAATAAAGATAGCAAATGCGCAAAAAAGCGGGCGTAAGTTTAAAAAAATCTAAAGCTTTTACGGTTATAGGTTTAGGCCTCACGCAGTCATGTTGAATAAGACTTCCAGTGACTTTCAAATCCTCATGAATTTTAATTCTATAAGCTCTGCAACAGAGGGATGTTTGAGCTCTATTTGAACTTTATACTCGTCGACGTCAGCGGTTTCTGGTCTCTTATACAGCTCAGTAACCGCACGACTAGACGCAAGATAAAAGTGAATGAATTGAAAAACGTGACCTTACGTCATCTTGTCTGTGGCAGTGCAGTCGCTGATTCAGTAAGGTAATATTTTGTTGTAAAAACTAATCTGCGATCACAGAACCCGTGGCCATTGCAGATTTTGTACCCGATTTTATATCAAGGGAAATGGTATATGGACAACAAAATCTTAGCTTCCGAGGTTTGGGTACTTCCAAGCATATTTGATTAATCTTCTTTTCTCGAGCGATAAAGAAAGCTCCAAAAAGATAAGGGAAAGATAAAATGATAACAATGCACTATCGTTGCATGTCATGCTCTTCATGATCATGTTACATAGGACATAATGTACCATTGAAGTTGTAAAAAACTGAATTTATGGCTTACAGAAGGAATAATTAGAGGAGATACATCCAACGGTTTAGAGTTCATAAATATAGAGATTAATCGGCATAACAAAAGTGACAGCGAACACCATTACTTATTGGTTTAAAAGCTGTAAGTTACTTATTTAATGACGATTAGTAGATAGTAAATGTCTTGTCGACATGGAACCCAATGAAACTGAACATGGTAATTTTAAATTACATAATGATAGAACTTGTTTCTTCCCCATAAAAAGGGATTACTGTAATAATATATTGACTCATAGAAACGTTGGGGCTTGTTGATAGTCTCGGAATTATTTCTAGGAACGTGTCGTCGCATATTATGTACGCTATTTCTGCTATATTCGTAGACTTTTGAGAGGCTTTCGAGACCTATGCTACAACTTTCAGATGAGACTTATTGGGGTTTTGTCAATTCTTAAGACCAGTTTTGTGATCAAGAACGAAATAAATAAACACAGGAGAACTGTTGTGTTTATTATATAACACGTAGTTCCTTCGATGCATCTGGAATTATGCTTACACAGATCTCGTTTCCTTTTTGCATTTTCATACCTGTGATGCAAACGTAACAACACGTTTGCAGCACCGGTATGAAAATGCGAAATGGAGAAAAATCAAAGATTAGGAAGGCTGCATATACGAATGAACTCGTAGGAACAGGTAGTAAAACGCAAAATGGATTCGAATGACAAAAGCTTACGCAATTGCTGAAGCAACCAATGCTTATTGGTTGCTTCAACAAACATGTTTTATATCAGACATTATAGGTCAAAAGGTTTGAAGTAATACTTGGCAGGTGCAGGTGCCCTGTCCCTTCCTTGTATTTCTACACCGGTTTGCTGGCTGAGCCGCAATACTCGCCGACAAGTAATTAACGAATACGTACAGACGTAGCGATTTCAGGTTTATTCAAATGTTGCAAAATTGTAAGCGAATGCGGGTCGATAATTGATTTATGTATTGAGTATTTAAGTTGGTTAGTCAGAGGTATGAAATCGATACAGTCACGTCATCGAGGAATTTCGTAGATTTATAAAGATCCTTGTCAAATAATAACAAAATCTCGGTTTCAAGGCCAACGACCGCGCCCGCGGGGTCAGAGGTCCCTTTAGTAAAAGTTTTCGAGCCTTTTAAGTATTACTTTAAACTCAAACATAAATTTTACACACTTATTTATCGATTACGCATTAATTAATTAGATTTATAGCGGATATGTAACTAACACAAGCGTTTCCAGAGAATCTTCCGGACATCCGAGAAATCGACACATGTCCGCTTAAAATAGGACGTATGGTTACACTAATAAGGCTTTGGACTGACTTGATAATTGGCCTTAAAGTGTACTTCGAAAATTATTTCACAATTTATTTACACGCCGTTTTGGTTTACTGTCGCGGAAAAGTTTAAGATTTAAATTAGCTTCTCATCTCAAAAGAAACAGGTCGATTTTTTGGAAAAATAAAATCTGCGGTGTAAACAAACTTATATAGCAGACAAACTTAAACTTTAATACGTAGTTTAGAAGGCTATAACGCGAAATCAACGTCACCCAGACACGTATACCTTTAGAAGTTGACTTACAGGTAAATAAGCGACGAGGCACCCGAGTTCCTTGAAAACCTCCGTCAACTTTCACTAAACTTCATAACACAAGTGTAGTACACAACTGTCACAATATTATTCACTTATAGATAACAGAGAAACACTCGTATAACGGCAATTTTCACACATATTTTGATTACACGGTTAAGTTTTTAAGTGATACCTGCCCGCGACCACCACAACGTTGTCGGCGACGAATGAAATGACTGGACCGGAGTCGGCTTGCTGCGCGAGCGCAACACCGCATTCCACGAGTGCTAATCGAGGTGATCTCTCTCTCGCTCACACCATTGAACTGCGCACTTGTGGGATAGGGACGCCGAAAAAGGCAATACATCCAACTTGTATAGGTAGGTAGCCCCGTTATTCATATACAGGTAAGCGCGGTATTATTAAAATTATAATTGCGATGATACTCTCATTAGAAATTACTTAGAATATTTTTAATGGAGTTGACAACCCATTTTGCATATAAATAATAAGTACTTAATTATAATTCATTTACACCGGCTGAGATCAAAATAGGCTGTACCTCTACCTACCCACTTTTATCTTAAAACAGAGAACTAGAGCGGAATCTCACAATATTTTTTTCGCAAAGAATGATAGACCGTCGTCAGACGTAAATTATAAAACATACCAACATAACTAGAGTTTAGAAATTGTGAATGTTTGTTCATAAAAGTGAAAGCATACAAAACGTATATTTATCAAGTGGGATCGTAAAATGAAATATTACATTACCTACTTATGTAACTCTTATCTACTAATAAATAAATAATTGATGTTTTCATTAATTTTTACTAAGTTTTATTGTCATTCCGTGTATGATTTACATTGAAAATTATTCCTTGTAATTCGTTTTTGGTCATAATAAGAAGCATTGAATTTAAACTACCGCATTATATCAAAGTAATAGGTATATAGAGAAAGGGAAGGTACCTTCTTCTAATGATAAGTTTCACTAGTAGAAAATTTAAGTGTTTTATGCAAAACGTCTCCGAAAATTATAGTAGCAATAAATGATTTCGCTGCCTATTATGTAGTTTTATGAGTTTTCATAATAATATATAATACGGTGTTATTAATTGCCTGTTTCAGAAATACGCCAATTTATAATAAACGAGCTTTTGCCCGCGACTTCGTACGCGCATATCCCGTTTTTTTCCGTTCCCGTAAAACCTTCGGGCCTTCCTCATGAATGTGGTTTTCATATGCAAAAATAATTTTCCAATCCGACTGGTACTTCCAGGGAGCGTTCAAACAAACAAACTCTTAAGCTTTATTATTAGTATACTTAGAACTACAGACTATAGTAGGCGCCAGATAAATGTGGAATAAAGTATATTGACCTTTCCCTAATAACTGTTCATAGGTACCTGAACAATTAAATATGAATCGTTTTTCATTATTAGACAATGTTAAGGATCACGAGAGATGATGATTCGGGACAGCTTTGTGTCATTAATTCCGTTTTTCAAATTAAAAATGTCAATAATTGTAGGTGGGTCAATGACCGTTATTCCACGATTATCTGGCGCCTACTATAGCTTTGGCCCGCGACTTCGTACGCGCGGAGATATATGCGTACAAAATAATTCGACAAAACTGCGACCGTCCATGTATAGCAACTTTATCTGAAAAACATATTTTTACCTCAATTAGTGAAGCACTGACCTTACTTGTCAATGATAATTATTTCACTAAGGCTGATGACTGACTATTTTTTAATTATCTTAGTTATAAGTTTGGTGTTTGCTGCGTAACGATGAGTTTCAGAATCCATGTTTCTTGGACATTTAACATATTATGTTCTATTCATAGAATAAAAGGACCACACACACAGTACAGATATTTTAATCAATTGACTGCATTGCGAATTGATTAGGAACAATCGAAGATTGAAAACAGAGTCGCGTCTGTGATTTCCAAAAAGTTGAGTTGTTCCTTGCCAGGGAAGCGAACCCGAACCCGTGCCGTCGACGTTAACTTAAGGAACAGTGCGCCAAGTATATTTCAGCAATCGTCAGAATAGAGAACTAAAATTACTTAACTTTATGTTTGTTTTGTTGTCAAGTTGTCATTTGGCGATTTTTTCTTTGTAATATCCGGGTGATATGGCAAATCGACCAATTGACAATTATAATCCTTTTACAGTTACTTTGCCTTTGATGGCTCTCGAAAGAAACTGTCTCGCAGGCTGATATGGCACAGACCCCACACGTAAGTTGGCAAAGATTTTCGTAGTTAGGGAAGTTCACGTATGTAAAAATGTTTGAAATTGTGCGTGGTAACTATAACATGTAAGAATGTTTTTTTTAATGAGTGGCTTCTCGCAGAGCAACCTAATGTTGTCGACTGCTTAGTCGGACTTGCCTGTGGCGTCCTATATAAAATACGCCATAATTATATAAATATTAAGCGTTGTCGCTGGGAGGAGGACAGCTAAGGACGGGCTGGATCGAACTAGTGCAATGTGTGGTTATATAGAAAATATGATAGGGTTTTGTTTTAAGGATGGGAAATCATCAAATGACTCCTTCCACTCTGGGTGGAGTGGAAGGGAGTGTCCGATTCTTACCGTGTTCTTCCTAATGCCCTTTGCGTGCCAGGGCCATGGTGACTCTTTTGAACAAATTCCGCAACCCTGGCAGATGAAATGGTAATAATTTAGTCGACTTTATCTATAAGAGTAAGCCATAACTTAGTTGATTATTATGTATAGACGCCAGCACATCAAGCTACAACAATCTGTCAAATTTCTATAGAAGTATTAGTTTTAAGGTTGATTGAGAAAATTTCACAGTTTCGGGTATCCTGATGTGCTGGCGTCTGTATCATACATATTTTCTGCCAGGGTTGCGGAATTTGTTCGAAAGAGTCACCGCGGCCCAGGAACGCAAAAAACGACCTTCCTTTAGAAGGAACACGGATAGGTTTTAGTCAGTAAGAGCCCACGCCCAACCCCTTCCGCTCCATCCAGAGCGGAAGAAGTCATTTTATGATTTCCCATCCTTAAAATAAAAAAAAAATCGTACATATTTTGTTCACATCTAATGCCTGAGCCTGATTTTCACAGTTCGTATCGGGATATTTTCGAGTGAAGTTCAGCGGCTATTTTAATTAGTCGCACATTGATTCCTAATGATATAAAATTACTGTATTTTTGCGTTCCACGCAACTGGACAGTATGTGAATTTATTTGAAAGTGGCGCGATCCCGGTAAAGTGGAGCTCAGAATTTTACCTCGATATGTTTACTGGCAAATACTCAAAAAAATATTAGAATGTGTTACATCGGCATTAAAATGCAAAACAAACTGGTTTTATCAAAACTTAGGATATACTAAAAGGCCTCAGTAGTCAGCACAAAAAATTACAAAAAAAAACTGAGAATGACATCAAATCAAATGTCAATGGTTTGCTGTCAAAATCAAAGTTGGTTTTGTTGAATTTGTGTTGACTCCAAACAAAAAGTTAGTTTACTTAATCTTTATTCAGATAATTAACATGCCGAAAGTCCGTCGCAGTCGTAAACCTCCTCCAGAAGGATGGGAGCTCATTGAGCCTACCTTGGAAGAATTGGAACAGAAAATGCGAGAAGGTAACTAACCTAACAAAATGTAATTTTGTTATAGTCTGAACTTTCATTTTGATACACATACAATACATAGTTTGTTTTCACGTATTTCCCCACTCAGAATGTTGTTCTTAATTGGACAAGAGGAATATCTTAGCGGCGATGTGTGTGCAATTTGCCAATCCTTGTCATTCAATAATACATTTTGCTTTTAGCCGAGACTGAGCCACATGAAGGAAAACGCAAGCAAGAATCTCTTTGGCCGATATTCAAGATACACCATCAGAAGTCGCGCTACATCTACGACTTGTTCTACCGACGTAAGGCGATCAGCAGAGAGCTGTACCAGTACTGTTTGGATGAGAAAATAGCTGATGCCAACCTCATAGCAAAGTGGAAGAAGACTGGATACGAAAACTTGTGCTGTCTGCGCTGCATTCAGACCAGAGACACTAACTTCGCAACCAACTGTATATGTAGGGTCCCTAAGAGCAAGTTAGAAGAAGGCAGGATAGTAGAATGTGTTCATTGCGGGTGCCGGGGTTGTTCAGGATGAATTTTGTAGTTCTTAGTAAATATATTTTAATTTTATGATCATTTTTTGTTCTGATTTGTAGTTAGTGGTATGAGATGCTTGAAAAAACAGGCTCCAAATCGCAAATGAACTTTAATCTGATATCAAAACATGTTTCATTAAGTTTTTGTTATTAAAAGCTCATGTTTATCTCTACCGCACAGATAGCAATTTCAAAAGGAGTGTCAAGTTAAAACACAAACATTCCAGAACAATTTTTTTAAATCAAATAATTTGAAATAAATTTTGGAACAAAATAAACAGCACCGTTTTATTAAAGATTTTATTTTATTACAAATTTTAATCATCTTACACTTGAGAAGAGATTATATCCAGTTAGCTGTTAGTACTATAATAATTGTTCTTTTTAACAAATATACATTTTTAAACTATAACAATCATTTACAAAGAGGATCTCTATAATAGTAGTTAGTAAACCTACTGACAAATCCCTGTATTTGATCTTTATTAAACTTAACAATTTACTTTTGTCATGAATAAACAAAATACTTATCAAGTGGATACCTACCTAAATAATGAAAGAAAAAAAAAAATCTTTTTAAACAACGATAACTCAAATTTTTGTGACCTTTATAAATTCTAGAAACTAAAAATAGAATAAACCAAATTCTTTCTTATAGAAAGATTTTTTCAAATGATTGAATAATAATATATTGAATCAACTCAATCTAATGTTTAAAATAATAGTAACTATACCTATTTAACAATATAGTATAAAGAAGGCACCTTTTCTTAATTGAATAAGTATACTTAGACAATACTATACTATGCACGGTTTTTGAGCATTCAATTGGAGAAAAATAATGGAGCATAGATAAAATGAGGATATACATTACATACAACTGTAATTCTTTTTAAATCTGAATAATGAATGTGGAACTATAAAACTAGAATATTCAATGGTAACTCTTCCTGTTACTTGGAAACAACTTTTTACAATGCAGCATTAATAACACTAATGAACACATACTATTGATGGCAACTACAGTTTAAACACAATCCACTAGCATCCCATACAAAGAAAAGTTTATAAAGTAATAAAGATTAAACCATGACAGTTCTATGCTCCAACTCTTTGGATAGTTCCACAATCAAATCTTTATAAATGATAGGGTTCATGTTTTTGCCCAGCAAGTACAGAATGAACCAGTCTCCGTAGCCGAAACGCTTGACAATTCGCGAAATCATGCTCTTCTTCACGTATCTTAGTTGACCAGCAATCATTAGCGCGCGAAGGGGGCGAAGAGAGAGCACGAGAATACGAAAGAGAACGGACAGAGTGGAAACAAACGCCAGAGTAATGAGCCAGAACCAGAGGATCACGAAGATCTTTTCGTTGACTATGTTGAGGGGCAGAACGCAGAGGCGGTCTTTGAGCTGCAAGCCTCCAGAAGGACCGTAGTTTCGGAGCCAGCACTTGGTGAGTTTGGGGAAGAACTCGTCCATTGGGTTGACAGAAGCAAAGTCGGTCATATCGTTGGGGAGGCGTGGTGTATGCGTGAACGCAGCGACCGCCGCGCCGTAGTTCCGGAATGCGCCGCCCAGGAACATATCCAACAGGAATATTTGACCAACCTGAAAGTGTTTTACATTTTTAGATGCTAGCTTGTTATAGTGATAATGCGGAATTTAGGAACATTTTTGATTTTAGAATTCTACCTTGTGCATGCTGCATGTGCATTCATCGACTAAGCCCAAACTACCTATTTTTATCTAGCAGAGACAGAAAACGAAATATCACACTTATGCTGTGAAAGAGGAGAAAAAACTTCTACTAGGCCTAAGTCCAGGTGAGAAGGGAGGATGCCTTCAGAGCAGGCTTCATGGGCACACACTCTCAAACAGCTTGACTCGGACAGATTTCCTCAAATGAAACTTAATCATTAAGTAATAAGGTTTTTTTTTCATCTATTAACAATCAGCTAATTAGCTAGAACTAAATTTGTTTGATATCACACAGTTTTTTGAGATTAAGCACATCCATTGGTGTATTATCCCACTAATTAGAATATTTTCATATTGCAGCTAGTCTTTTCCCTCACAATCGGAATGGGCTACTGTTAAATCTAATAATTAGTCCGTCAGATAGATTTCCAAAAAATATTGGACACGTTTTTTTTTCTTTTGTCACATATACAAAAAATGAAGACTATAAAGTGCGTTGAAAACACGCGTGACGTCACTATGATGGTACAATTTTTACCAGCGACGCGACGTGACGTCACGCGTGTTTTCAACGTGCATGTATATTTTAATTTGTAAGATTTAAAATACTGCTCTTTACACAAGTCACTCCCAATGATTTGTGTACCACGCATTTAGAACTCTGTAGGAGTTGAATGCCTTGCCTCAGATAAAATGATGAACTTAGTACATATACATTTTTTTTTAACGATGGAAAATCATCAAATGACTTCTTCCACTCTAGGCGGAGCGGAAGGGCGTGTCAGACTCCTACTGACTAAAACCCATCCGTGTTCCTTCTGAAGCCCTTTGCGTTTCAGGGCCGCGGTGACTCCTTCAAACAAATTCCGCAACCCTGGCAGGTAGTACATATACTTACCACATTGATAAGGTTGAGAATCTCGCAGAAGGCATAGCGCAGTGCATACATGTTGTGTGTATGTATGTTAGTGTAGCTCAGGTACGAGACTAGCTCCCCACGACGGAACTCCGACCAGTCCTTAATTACCACCGGGCTACCTGCAACAGAAACATGAATGTGTTTCAGTTTAGAATGAGAACTATTTCCTGACTGATTACGGTCTACGGAGAGACTGTGTGTATCTGTGCAAACACATATCCTCTTCCATAGCTCTCATAGTGCAATGTAAAAATATCAAAATAAACAAAGTAAATTCATTTTTATTTCTAGACTAGAAATATTATAGTGACTATAGTTAATATAGTATAACATAGTTGTCTATTCGCAAATAGTAGATTCTTATGAAGAAAAATGGACAAGAAACTCATTCCGAAAGGAAACATCATAACTATTAATTCTTAAAAACACATACTTAGTTTAATCTTCCTGTAATCTTTTAGGAAATAACTAGGTACTTTCTGTATTTTCTTAAAATTTAAGGAAAATAACTTTAACCATTACAGACCTTTACAGGAAGCCCTTTTATGTTTCAATAAGGATTTTTTCTATTTTCCCCCCAAAAGTGACCCCATATACAGATATTTATTTACATTCAACATCTGTCTTTGAGTCAAGTTTACAAAGAATCGGTCCAATAGATTTAAAGAAAATTGGCAGTGACAGCTACACACAAGTGAAGAGTGTGGATTTTTAAAAATTAGGAAACAGATCCCTAAAACGAAGAATATTAAGTCATTCCAAATCAAGCTAAAATCTAAATTAATAGTACATACTCAAATCTGCCGCTAAAGCCTTAAGTCTTCCTCCTTCCCAGATCTTCCACATATATCTTGGAGTGTAGAACATGACAGCCTGGCCGAGCAGCACGAAGCATACCCACTGGTAGTAGGTGTGCTTTATCTGCTGGTCATCGTCACCTTTGTTGGGCCCCACTCCTGGGTAGGCCATGTGCCTGCCTTCCACACCTGGGCGGAAGGATACATGATAGTTAGGTCTAAACTTAAAATATTATTGCCTTATTTGCAATCTTTATATTTTTTAACTGGAAATTTTTTTGGCATGTTAACTTTTAGTTTAGTTGCCTAAGCCTTCAGATGAAACATATGTAGGTCCAAAATTGTGTAATGGTTTATTTTGCTGTAGGATATAACAAGTATTGAAGATGAAACCCTATTATTTTAAACCTATTACAGGCAGCAATAATTTTGGCTTTGACTTTCTAAAGGATTGTTGAATATCACTATTATAAATTTGTAATCATTTTCAACAACCCCAAATGATTTTTATGTCAATATGTTATGAAGGTAAATGTATTGTTGGCAGTTTCCAAAGAGATGGCCTAATACTAAAATAAAATTCATTTTTTAGGTATTTAACCAACATAGGACACCAGCATATAAGCTGTATAAAATAATTGAATACCAAACTGCTTTAGAACATATTTGAAGGAAAAACAAACAATATGCCAACCCTCACGAAAGGTTTAAACTGAGCAGTGTACCTGACTTCCATTTAGAAAGAAATATTGAATATCAATAAAATTTATAAAATTGGATGTGGCTCTTTGAGGGAAGAGGTTTTTGCCCTGCAGGTGGACACTAAATAGCTGGTGTTATTACAAGCAAAAATAGTACGATACTTAATTAGATGTAAAGAAAAATTATTTTAATTAATGTTATGGCTAAGAACTAAGAACGTATCGATCCCATATCGTGGATCTCTAAGCTGCTTGCCGGAATATCTGTTAGCAATGCGTGTACTTAATCCACATCGGAGACAGCACGCAGGCATGACTGTTCCACAAGAGGTTCTTTATTGATAGATAACCTGAAACCAATAAGTTTAAAGATACTGACCGACTAATCGGCTTTTCAGTGTGTAAGTGCCATAGATCCAGCAATAGCTGTTTATGGCATCCTTGTCGCTGTCCTTCTCGCTGTCACCCATGCAGTGGATCGGCTCCCCGAAGAACTGCTTTGAAGTCACCAGCAGCGTGAACACAAGCAGCATTATCACCGTCATCTTGTAATGCATACGGAAAACATTGTTGTCCGTACACACATTTTCGAACTTCAAAAATGCCCGAAAGGGCATAAACAGATCAATCATGATTGTTTTCTTATTAATAAACGCACGCTACAACCCGTATTCTGTTTAGAGATCTCGAGCCGAAAAGTAAATTTAACTACCCGCGAACTTTTTTATACTTTTGATTGACGCGTCCTGTCAACTCAAACAATGGCAATAAAATGACAGAATTTGTTGATGAATGGTGGCACCGGAAGCTACAGGAAAAACATTAATAAATCCGTAGAAAGACATTTATTGATGAGTGTTATGTGTATGTTGTTACTCATTTACAGATTATTTTACTTTATTGGGCATTTCCAACACCTTACCTGCATCATTTATTTTATTTATATACCTACCTAAGTAAGTTATAGTAGGTAATTTACTAGTTTAAAAATGCACGACGTTGTCATACTGTGATTAATTTGAAACAAACAAAATATCTAGGGAGGATGAATACCGAAAATAGTCTTGTAATGATTTTGTAACACGTATCGTAATCTGCAAAAACAGGAGGGGGTTCTTAAAAAAAAAACATTCAGTCGAATTAATGTTCCTCCCGATTTCATTTTTTTTTCGGAAGAGTATTTTTTAAAATTTTAATAGAAACCTGAATACCTGTTTACCTTACTTTATGATGGTAGGTGGGTAGTTGAGTTAAATTATGAAATCTTAGTAAGATCCTACTTATTGTACATTTTGGAAATGGTCTGCTTTGGCTAGGTTTATTTATTTACACCGTTCAGCAGTACTTTGAGTTTCAGTAATATTCTAACTCAAATTCAATTCTAGCAAATGCTAGAAGCTTGATAGAAGGACGATTAATTATTAACGATGTAGGTTTTAATTAAAAAATGGTCCTTTAGAAATAACTCTCATTTTTAAGGTTATGTATTTTATTAGGTAGCGGTCAGAGTGTCGTCTTGGGGGCACTATGAAAAAAATACTTAGAAAAATTTCGCCAATTTCGAGGTAGCGCTCGCCGGCCGCTGCCGCGGCACCGCTCGCTTCTCGCTCGGCTCGCGCGTAGTTTTTTTTTTTTTTTTTTGATCTCGGGGGGAAATCCTCCACCCTGGGGCGGGTGGAGGGGTCTGTCAGACTCTTACTGACTAAAACCACCCCGGTGTTCCATCTTCCACCTACGCCGGGGATCGCGGGAACGTATGCGACTTCCGCAATCCCCGGCTGGTGCCGGCCCGCCTCTGCGGGCCACCTCGCGTCGGCGAGGGGAGTGAGGTGTTTGACTCCCCTCGCTACGTCAAAGAAGCACAGTTCTAACCTAACCTAACCTATGGATATCTTTACAAAAAAGATATGACTTTGAATAATAGTGTTTTTACATCTTCTCATAGTTTACGACTAAAGCAACAAATTTTTTCCCGAAAAATTTTTCATCCGAGCTACCATTTTGGAAATAAAAAATGTCGTCCCAAAAATTTTTTTGAACCAATTTTTTTTTTTTTTTTTGGTTTTCTTTATTTCTCATAGTGCTCCTAAGCGATACTCGAAATCCCAAAAAAATTTTTTTTTTGGGATTTCGAGGGAATTCCCTGCCCTCATGCTTACACAAGGTGGAATCGACCGAAAAAATATTGTCCCAAAAATTTTTTTGAACCAACAATTTTTTTTTTTTGGTTTTCTTTAGTAGCTACTTACCTATAACATAGTCACAATAAAAAAACATTTCTTTGGTAATACACAACTTTATTGTTATTTCAATCATCATCACTTAATATACATGGCAATCAAAATGTTTCTAATTTATCACAAACCCCATACTTACTATATTAATTAAGTTAAATAAACGGTCACCTTAGATAGCGGGAATGTATTTTTTTTCTTAATAAATAATAAAAAATAATATTATTACCGTTTATTAATAAACTAACATAATTGAGCAATCTATGATATATAATATGTCTCAATCAGGGCCATTGATATTGTGAAGATACGAGTGATGATTCATAGGAGTCCCTGTCTTATTACAAGCGTAAGAATATTAAATTTACAATCCATAGATAAAAAGTATGATTACCTACTTGTCATACAGCAATTATCATAGAAAGCTCTTATATTTGATATTATTATTTATGTACAAAGAAACAAAATGCATAATATATTCGCGGTTAGTGAGTTACATTACATTGATCAGTTTAAAAACACTTATTTCGTAGATATAATAATTTTGGGTCAAATTTGTTGTCATACAAAATATTATTATCAATATAATTTTGCAAAAAAATAAAGGAAATGTTTTTATAAATGCTTTAAACGAAATTTAAACATCCCAAACGTGTTGGACACGACCAAACAAGTTCCAATGATATATTACTAAAATGACATGGTATTCTATTCTATAACAAAGTCCCCCGCCGCATCTGTCTGTCTGTTCACGATAAACTCAAAAACTACTGAGCGGATTTTCATGCAGTTTTCACCAATGGATGGGTTATTCATGAGGAAAGTTTAGGTGTATAATAATTCGTCCCGAAATTCCTACGGGAAGGGGAAAAATGGGATGTGCGCGTACGAAGTTGCGGGCAAAAGCTATTCACTAATTTAATAATTATTGCATTTTCTGTTTAAATTCCAACACACAATTATGTGTAGGTGATGAAATAGCGTGTTATGTTCTGGAAAATTCTTTGGCTTCTCTACAAACTATGTGAAAAAAACATTTCAGAGAAAAAAAAGCTTAAGTAATTAATTGTACATAGGGTCACCTGTCCAACATTGAAACAATCGTACACAATGAAACTTTGCGATATTTCCAAAACACGACGTTGCCAGATAATGCAGGATAGCAAGAAAGGACATGCTCAGGCCCCCCCCGCACCCGCCCAGTTTGCGAGCGCGCCGCTTGGGAGAGGACGTCTCAGGTGACACATAACGGATATTGCTACAAAAAGTAAGAAGTTTTCGTAATATTTGATGTTTTTTTAGCAAATTATGGAAAATAATTTCGTATTGTTAAATATGACGTTGCATTCTGTACATTTCAAAGTGTCTTTTGACCTAAATCCGTATGAAAATAGTTCACATTTTGTTGCAATTTTCTAAAGGTTATAAAAAAATACCCCGTTGGTTTACAATGAAACGAAAGTATGTTGTATACAATGAAACAGTGTGCCATTGTGTACTATCTTGTTTCACTGTAGGCCATGTAGAAAATAATCATAACGATATTTTTTAAGCATAAGCAACTTCCATGCAGAAACTAGCGGAGAAGAGGAAGATATGGTGATATCTCAAAGTGAAACAGAACTGAGTGACATAGATGAAGAAGACGATGACTCCGATAAAGATTTACCTATGGTAACTGAAAAATTTAAACGAATCGATCGAAAACCTCAAGAAGGCGTTATGGTTGGTTTTGAAACCAAAAAACTTGAAAAATTCTACGTCGCATTGATTACTGAAATAATAAGTTTTCAGAAATAAGACTGACAGACCTAAAGATTATTCTGCCTCAGCCTAAAACTAACGGCACCAAAAGCTGAAACTCGTTCTATGTTTTCCTCTTCGTATATCACCGAAACTAAATTTGCGTTAAAATTTGGCTGTTTATTTATATATTAATAAGAAGTTATAGGTACCTAATTATAACGACTATGATTGTGATATTTTTTAATAATGAGACTGCAACTCGTACAGCAGAGAGATTCTGATTAGTTATAAGAAGAAGATAAATATTAGATTGTTTTAAGCGAAAAAATACTTAGTATTTGTTTTCAAATTTTGTTATTTTAAAGTTCTTAAGACCTATAAGACAGGGACAGGGCGATTGTTTTTTTGTTAATCCTGAACCAGTAGGTATTACCTCTGTGATTGTTATGTTTAAGTCTGATTAATATTATTATGAGTAAAACATATTATTTTCATTTAAATTTCTTTAATTTACCTACTGCTTACATACTTACCTAGTTGATTAAAAGCATACAAAATACTACCTACTAAAAACAGTTTCATTGTAGATTAGCCCTGTTTCATTGTAAAAAATCAGGTGTTTCATTGAATACACATATAGGGACACAATGAAACTAAGTTCATTTTTTAAAAAAAGCTTTTTCATGCATAAGTTATTAAAGTAAAGTAAAAATTTTAAATGAGATGCGATTACTAGTTAAATTGTCTATCTTGGTGCAAAAAATTAGACTCATAACTCGAGAAACGGCAGAGACAGGATGGTTTGAAATTTTGGTGTTTCATTTGTAAACAGGTGACCCTACCCTTAAAAAAATGTATTCAGTAACTTTACAGTTTAAAGACAATTTTGAATACATCTTGTTTTGAAGACAAGATAATTAAAATTAAAATAAATAGTTTGCCAATAAGTGTACATTATTTAAGTTCATTCAATTTCGTTCATTCTTACATCAACTCACCATCTTTCTTTATTCAAAACCTGAACCCTTCAACTGTCAAGTTAATGAATACAATTAAAAGTCGAACTATAGATGCAGAATGTGTGTAATTAAAGCACAATGTAGGTACGGTAAAGGCACTGCTTACAAACATAATTTTATAATTCATACTAAGGTAATTTGTTTTCGTAAAAGAAAGTGAAATAATAATTTCTAATTTCCAGAAAAAGAAAACATAAAAAACAAGAATTAAGAGTTGAATAATGACTGGAATTCAAGATTCATACCTATCAAGCCCAACCCTTATGTGAGTACGGGCGTAATTTTATGTTGTTACCTCTTGAAACATTAACACACTGTCTGCGTCTATAAAGTAAGTAAGTAAGTAAGTCGTTTATTTTGCAAATATGGGTACAGTAAAAGGTAATCATTTTTAAACATATAGGTTCAGCCATATCTTACCAACAGGCATGCAAAAGTAAAAATCGCCGATTCATCAACTTGAGTTGATACCTCAATATAATTGAAAAACATTCACCATTTTGTACTTACCTTTCTATTAAACATTAGCGTGAAGATACTTTTCGATTTAAGTATCTTGCATTAAGGGTCCCATCCCAAACCTAGCATATCACTACCAAGTTAATGTTTAATTAATAATAAAAAAGTATAAAAGGAGACTGCTGTTTTGCTTTGAAGCTTTAACAATTGAAAATGACTGAGTGTTTGTGACATCTCTCAATCTTAAACTAATCTTACATCATTTAGTTCGTCAAATTATGAAACCTTCGATTAAATGGACGCGAGGTTTACCAATCAATGATCACAGTATCCTTATGTTGAAGTCGAATCAACGCTTGACACATGTCAATTCTACCAAGATTTTTGAATGGATTTAAACCAGACACACATTTAAACCTTAAACTTATAATTTACTCCTGACTTCCGAACTGCTGTTGCTATGTTCTTCAAATGCCATATTTCCTAATGCGAAAATGTTGTTCGGGTCTAGTGCTTTTTTCGCGGCGAGTAACAATTGCCTTCCAGGCTCACTGACAGTATCCGTGTACCATTTCTTACGAAGCTTTCCAACTCCGTGGTGATGCGATATTGATCCTGTCGAGCAATTAAAAACAACAATCAGTGAGTAAGTTCATTTTACTTAATTATTCTTTTGAGTACAGTTCTAGTTGCAGTGACTAAAAAACCTTTCAACAAGAATTGGAAATTTTACATTGAAATAAAAAGTCATAAAAACACACAGTATAAGTCGAGCGTTTACCGGGACGATTAAAATCACTCAATTGACTGAATACAGTAATGCCAACTTGGCGGAAAAGAAAAACTAAGGCTTACCACCACAGGCAATGATCTCGTCTCGTGCAGCCTCTTCGATTTCTTCATAAACGGACACGGGATCCGCACATTTCCCAATATTGTGACCGAAGTAGAAATAAATACAGCAGCCTGCGTCATATCTGAAAAACACATTACATGACGCATTTATTCAATGTGAATGAAAATATCGCAAAAGTAACAAAACACATTGTGGTTTCATGTTTGTCAGGAGTAAAAAGCAATAATTTCAAAATTGTTTTTTTTTTGTCTCACGCTCATCTAAGATGTGTCATAGGGTTATTTCATGTTTGTTGCTTAATAAAATAATCCGGGGCCTAGATTGTGCTTGGCAATAGGGTCGGTAACTCGGTATGGACCGAGAAAGTCCTACGTAGGATAGGGTATTTTACAATAGGACTTTAAAATAAACCAAGGTGTAGGTATACAACCTGGACTTTCTGCCTACACTACAGGAGTGACGTAATTATTGTAGGTACCTAATGTAATCGCTCTGAACTATATTTTGGGGTCAACTTCCAGTTAAACCGTATACAGCTGAATGGAGCTAGTCTAGTACCTACTTATCTGACATCAGACCTCCGCAACCCAATTACTGGGCGTAGGCAACACTACGGTATACTACGTCCTCCTTGATCAGAATTTTCGGCTTCTGACAACCAGTAATGACTGTCAAAGATCAACGAAAGACAGACCACAACTTAAGTATAAGAAATCATTGCGTCTGTCGTTCAAAACAAATTCAAAAAGAAACAAACATTTTTTGCAAAGATTGCACTGAGTTGTACGGGCTCTTCGTTACTGGATATATAATCTGTGAAATGATATTGATTAGTTTATCGTGCTTAAATGTGCCTGCTTATACTCACGTTTGTGTCAACCGATGAGATATAAGGTACTTGTTGATGCCTCGTTTAGCGCACTCGTCGCGGATGCGTTGCTTGACGTTGGCGCAGAGGGCGAGCGTGCGGTCCCACGGCACTGAGGTCTCGAACGACTCCGCTACCACGTCATATTCTATGGCCACGTCCTAAGGGAAACAAGATAATTAAGATGTTTCTGCTACCACGTAGGTAGTAGGTATTCTATGGCCACGGCCTGAACGAAAAAAGGTTATTAAGATTAGTTTCCGCTACCGCTACCACGTCGAATATGGCCACGTCCTGATTTGATTTTGATTATCTAGGTAGGTACTTGTTTCCCACAAGTACCTACCTAGATAATATAAATTAGTTGAAGTCAGAAACATCATATTTATGTAGGTACCTAATGGTTCACTTTATTTAAATGACGTCGGAGAATCCTGCCCTAAAATAGGCTCAGGGCAGAATTTTCCGACGTCAGATGTCTTTTATCAGTGGAATAAAATTAACGTTGTATAGTACTTAGATGTGGATGAAAAAACTGTAAGTAAGTAATAATAATTCAAATTGAACTCGAGTAAAGACATCTTGCATTGGATTATTGGATGTTGGCCCTTATTGGTTGTACCTAAGTGAATCAGCAATTTCACAGATTTAACTTATTTTAATTGAGCCTTATTGATTGATAAAACAAAATCAATCAATTAAAAGTTTGTAAAAATCTAAAAATGTGATTAGTTAGAGTAGACATCTAAGTAGGTACCTACTGATTAGCAGATTCGAAAATCAAATTCTCGGTAGAAAATTTGAATAAAATATAGTTGGGTTTTTTATAAACTAGGCTCAATATTCTCAGGGATGATAATAAAGTCGTAGGTATCCGCTACGTTTTCTGTTCCTGTAAGTTTGTTTGATTAGGTCAAATCTTACCGTGCGATAAAATTTATTAAAAAAAAATTAAAAAAAAATATTTTAGTTTAAGTACCTTCGTTTCAAAACTTATGAACACACAAGGTACAATACAAGGGCGATTTATAGTTTAGTCATCCCTACACTGAATTCTTCTATGTGTTACGAATTATAGGTAGGTACTTAGTGCCTAAAACTGCTCAATAACAAGGGGAGGTCATACCAATCATTCAAAAACAATTCTAGGAGTTATAAGTTATATTATAACCTACAGGATTTTGTCCATTGATTGGGAATGTTATGCAAGCTGTCTGAAGTAGGTGCACATAGGTACCTAATTGGGCCAATATGTGCAGTTTACTAAAATATTACATTAATTTTAAGTTGGCTTTACCTTAACTGAACAGGAAAATAAACACTTCATTCATTGAAACTTAACATTTTAAACAGTAGACGTAGGTAGGTACAGTCAGCGTCAAAAATCGGTTAACGCTGCTACTCTTACACATCAAGTACCTTCTAAATATAAAATGGTTCGACAATCTCATCATCGTCATCATCATATCAGTCGAAAGACGTCCACTGCTGGACTTAGACCTCCCGTTTCTGGTATGCGGTCGCTACTGCAGAACCTTTCGACGTCATCGACCACACTGTTCTGCGAGCAACGTGCCCTGCCCACTGCCACTTAAGTTTGTCGATTATTCGGGCTATGCCGTGCTAACCTAACCTTGGTTCTCCTGGTCCTGGTCTTGGTTAACCTTGATTCCTGAAGGCTATGCTCGGAGTTTCCGTGCCTGTGATCAGGCACGGAAACTCCGAGCATAGCCTTTTCCATTACATTTTGGGTGACTTGAAGCCACTGATGGTGCCCGTTGTCAATAATTCGATAATCTAGTTTTAATCATGTATTTTTCTGAACAATAAAGATTATTATTATTATTATAACCATTTTATATTTAATACCTAACTCTTCATATTATTTTAATTTTACTTCTGCTCTGATTAATACAATTTACAAAATTATGATTTAAAATAACCGAAGAGTAATCAACTTTTGTTGCTGACTGTACTTGAGTGGACATTATTTTACAGGAATATCCCTATTATTTTGTTTTAATGAAGAGCCGACTGTAATAATATGTCCTTATTAGTATATCTACGTGTTACCTACGTCTAAACACTAAAAGTGCGTTTACACGGGCAATTTTTTGAACGATTATATTGCTCGGCCACACATGGATCAATCTGGGATCTGAATCTCATTAGTGGAGCAATGTGCAGCAACTTCAATAAATTGCGGCAATTATTTCCGCAGTATTGTTTCTAATTGCTCCATTTATTCCATATTGCTACCTGTGTTTCTTTTTTTGAGCTAAGGTACTTGTGTATTGTCTAGTTTCTTGGAGTTTTTCCATATCGCTTAATGACGTCATTGCAAAACATTTCGCAAAATTGACGCTTGCATCCCGTTGCCGTCCTGCCAGGGTTGCGGAATTTGTTCGAAAGAGTCACCGCGGCCCTGGAAAGCAAAGGGCTTTAGAAGGAACACGGATGGGTTTTAGTCAGTAAGAGTCTGACACGCCCTTCCGCTCCACCCAGAGCGGAAGAAGTCATTTGATGATTTCCCATCCTTAAAAAAAAAAAAAAATCCCGTTGCCGTAAATTTCTTCATATTTTGTGACGTCACAATCAACCAGTCTTGCTCAAGTCATTATTGATCAAAGTCAATTCGTGTCTGTTTCGAATAGGTACTTAAATGTTTTCTATTCTACTCTACTCTATTCTATCAATTTTCATTGCCCGTGTAAGCGCACCTTTACACTTGGCCCGATTTTAATGAAATACGGTGACGCTTCAAGGCTTCAACCATGAGTCCATGAGTGAGATCATCATTTTGAAACATACTTTTCACAGTATCTGCTCGAAAACGTCATATTACCTATTATGTTATGCAAGCCTAACCTAAAGTAAGTAAGTCATTATTGCCAGGGTTATAATAAAATTCAGCCGGTCGATTCTGTAAACATGTCGAAGTGGCATCAAGCAACATGGCTTGGGTGAAGTGATCACGAGGTGAACTGTCAATCCATATAATCAAGATGGAATGACAGCTCACTTCGTGATCACGTGTCATCTTGATTATATGGATTGACAGCTCACCTCGTGATCACTTCACCCCAGCCTTCACTTCGACATTTATTTACAGAATCGACCGGCAGTACCACATTATTACTATTTGGAACCTCAACAAAACATTTGTATGGTAGGCAGCGGGATTTACACAACTCGATAAACTACGCAATGATTAGACACGTCAAAGGCTCTGTCAAAGTTGTTCCTCTTGTAGGAAAGCTGGTCAAAAGCCGGATGAGATGGTTGGGTCATGTAATGAGATGGAACGATGAACATTTTATTAGGAAAGCTCTGTGTATCGCAGAGAACCAAAGAAAAAGGCCACGTGGTGAACAACCGTTGCCAAAGATATGCAACGGGCCCAGCTGAACACATAAACAACCCAGGACAGGGCGTCCTCGCGCCTGCGAACGAGGAGGGCCGATCCTAAGTAAAAGGAAGGCAAGCAAGGAGGACCTGCCAGGGTTGCAGAATTCAGCCAGGGTTGCGGAATTTGTTCGAAAGAGTCACCGCGGCCCTGGAACGCAAAGGGCTTTAGAAGGAACACGGATGGGTTTTAGCCAGTAAGAGTCTGACACGCCATTCCGCTCTCGACCCGATTTTCCATCTTTAAAAAAAAGGCAATGAAAACGAAGAAGGACTAAACATTCTTATCAAAAACTTTGCCGAGTGACCTGCACCTAGCAGCGGTGGCCAGCCGTAGTCCGTAGGTCGCAGTAAGTGTGAAACGTCAAGTATTCTCCTCGAGGATAAAGATGTCTTTGCCTTGGGATAGCTTGAACGCCTCGCTGCATAAAGGATTCATTACTATCGGGATTCAATATGACGCCCGTGACATAAAGACACCACTTTATCCCCTCGGCGCATAATCTACTGGCACAGATAATACAATACTAGCGTCTACTGGTATAAACACATAAAGGCAATGTGGAGGCAAAATGGTGGTGCTTTTGTTTCCCGTCAGCGTCATCGTCACCGGATCATATAGTCTCAGCTTGGAGGCACAGCTCCATGTGTTATAAACAACGCCAGACACACAAAGACGCAATTAAAAAAAAAACCAGGTGTAAGTACTGAATAATTCTTTTTTTCTTTTGTGAGAGTTTCATACATTTTTGTAAAAATCATGACTATGATAAAAACCTTACGCCTGGAATAAAATTGGAAGGTCATAAAAACACTAACTGCGGTAACTCACCCTAAGATAAGCGATGACAAAGGTCAGCGTGTATCCGTTCTCCCCGTTGGTAGCCCCGGCCGGGATGCCGCCGAACTGCGCCGCGATAGTGTTGAGCTTGTCCTCGCGCTGCGCCACCAGCTCGGCCGAGCCCTCCATGAGCAGCGTCACCACGCACAGCTTGGCGGGGTCGAAGCCCTTGATCTTGGTGATGTAGAGGCGCTTCAGCCCGTCCAGGAGCACGCCCCCCCAGGAGTTCTCGGTTTTCAGGGCTTGGCCGAAGCGGAACTGTGGGGGAAAGAAAAGGAAAGGAATTATTGAGGGGTTAGACACATCAATGTTCAAGACAACATCATCTGCCTAGCCTCTTCCCAGCTTTATTGGGGCGGCTTCCAGTATTTTATGTGGAGCGGCTGCCTACCAACCCTTTAGCTGGGAAACGCGGTAATTCTTGGCGAGAGTGGAGTCAGATTTTCTGGCTGCTAACAATCCGTAACGACGCCCCAACTTAACGGCTTAACGTGCTTTCCGAGGAACGGAGGAGTCTCGGTATATTTTAATGGTCACCCATCCACGTACCCAGCTTGGCAAGCGTTGCTTAACCTAGAAAATCGAACTGAGCGGCTGTTATTATTTAGGCACAAGACAACGGGGTTAATTATTATCAGGAAGAGAGAGTGGTGCTACCTTTCACCGCATTTATATTTGCTACCAAGTCGCTTTGCTGGGTCTCGGTTGCTGCTGATTTAAAGTGGAACCATCATAACCATTCGTCTTTTTTCAATTTGTCTCTGGGATATCTAAGCATCTGCAATGCTTCTGATATATAAGATATGCATAAGTGGAATAAACATACATGCAGCACCTTACCACTATGCGTACTATCGGCTCATTTGCTAATCGATATCGCAAACAGCCGGACGCCTAGTCAGACCGCATTAGCAATCAGTATCACATCTGGTTTTAATGTTAGTTTATTTCCAACAGGCGCTTAATAAATACTGTCTAGAACTCCCTACTGCTAATTTAGTTGACGTTTAAAATTATGTACGTTTATCAGTATGGACGTAGCCTATAGTGCGACTCGCTTTGTATCTCCCCTGGCCAAAACGACGGTCTATTCTGTCTTATAAATACCTAGTACTTTACTAAAGGAGTTTCCTTATTTTTGCCCCACTAAAAACCAAGTACAAGGCAGGCCCAAGTTCTTCTTTTTCATTTATTATCAATTTATTTTATTTGTGTAACATAGGTAGTGAATACAGTTCTTAAATTAAAGTTCATAGGTCGCTATGTTATGCCAAGAAGCATACAAATATGGTTGCATGCAAATAAATCATTCTTTCTTCTTTCGTGTAGATTGACTCAACTTTTCAGTTTTTGTCCAACCAGTAAGTATCTATGTAGCCACTTAGACTGCTCTATCGTTAGCCACGTTTACGTCCTGGAAGGTGCATCTGATTTATTAGTACTAAGTAATGATGACTGTTACCTGTTCATTATCCATGAGCCTGATGCTGGAGGGCTGCAGGCGTTGCCTCGCCACCTCTCTCTCGAAGTAGAAGCCGCTCTCCCAGTCCGGGAACACCAGCGAGCCGTAGCGCACCACTGGAGGGAGTGGTCGGATCTTAATTGTTACCTGAAATTTTACAAAAAAAAATATCTTATCGAGGAACAAGCGCCTCTTGGATTTTTCTCGGCAATTGTGTACTACGGTGAAATTGCTATTGGAAAAGGCCTCCCTACTCTTCTTTCACGTCTCTCAGTTCAGATCTGTTTTTTTTTGCGTTCCAGGGCCGCGGTGACTCTTTCGAACAAATTCTGTAACCCTGGCAGGCTCTGGCCCTAGGGGGCCCCGTCTACTATGCTCAGACCTGCTACGGATAAATCTTTCTTTAAGGAGACCCAGCTCATCTCCGTGTTCGACGGGGCGTACGCGATATCGCTTGCCATTGGAAGGGACCCACTAGGGCGTAAAACTAGATAAATCATATTTTCTGATGTTCGTACCTCGGTAACAACTCCAAAGCAGCCCTCAGAGCCCATGATGACATGTTCCCACTCGGGTCCGCACGAGATGCGCGGCACACGACAACTCTTCTCGATCACACCGCATCCTGTTACCACCTGCAAATTACACAGTTTTTTATAGCTGCAGGACGTCTCATGAAGTTGTAGAAGGACTGTTATTATTAGTGAAGTTTGTATGGCATCATGCAGCTAAAAGATGATCATAGTGCTTCCGGCAATGTACCTACACTCCTGTGAATCTCTTCATGAAGTGTGATGTGGTTGGAAAACCTAAAGGATTTTGTTTTAAGACAAGCGACGACGTCACTTTCTATTGCCAATTCATGACTCACAACACGTCTTAGAAAGATACAGTGGCGTCTAACCAAAAAAGTTGCCAGAAAATTATGTGAGTCTGAGATTCGGAATGCTATTGGTGTCAGTTTTACCTTGGTGTTAACAATGAGGTCCTCAATGTTTCCGTAGGTGTTCTTCTTCATGCCGCTGGCTCGGGTGGCCACCCATCCGCCTAAGGTGGAGAACTCGTACGAGTCGGGCTCGTGGCCCACCGTGTAGCCGCGCGCTCGCATCTCTCGCTCAAGGTCCTGGCCCACTATGCCAGCCTGGAATGTGACAGGGATTTATGTTAGCGAGTCTTCTCGTTGGTAGTGATGATATCACAGGAAACTGAAGGTAGTGCTGTTGTTGCCGCATGGGAGCGAAGTCCAATAGACAAACAGTTTACCATTACCTTTTGTGGTAATGAACATATGAGTTTGTTAATACACAAACAAAGGTTATTTGAACGTTGACGTTGACGCTCGCTTCCACGATATTATTGATGAAAAAGGAAATCAAAAGTCATTTATTCAAATTAGGCTGAGTGCCAGCACTTTCTGAACGTCAAAGTTCTACACATAGACAGTCCCCCACAACGCCGGCTCGTCACCACCTCCTAGTGTTATAGTAGGGAAGAAGAAGTGGCGCAACACACTCCCCAGCAACAGAAGAACAGAAGTCGAGTTTTTGTAACTGGACTTGATTTTTCCTCCTATCAGAGTAAAATAGCAGCCATGGCGAAAGGAAAAGTCAATCAAAACGGCAAAGACACTTGCCCAAAGTGCTTTGGTCTGGTTTGTCTTCTTAAAATACTTTATTTCTTACACATTTGAATACAGATCAATAATTACTTTACGGGTTTCTCAAGTAAAAACATCGCACCAGCACTTCATAGCACAGCAAAAACCAATCTACCATAATTGTACCTGTACTCTAGCCAGAAGCTGTTCCTTATCCAGCCACAGGATGGAGTTCAGGTCGCTAGTGTCCAACACGAGGATCGGTCTGGTCTCGTTAGCGGGGCAGGTGATGGCGCCCGAGACGGAAGTGCCTCCGCCGAACGGGATGATCACGAAGTTGTGGCGGGTCGCGCATGTCACTATTTCTTCTACCTGGAAATAATTCGCTGCGTTTAAAACTAATGTACCTAAACCTCATAGTGACTACAATCAGAGTCAAACGATGGCAACGCTTGGGAGAGGCATAATGGTCAATTGTCAAGGTGTGTCCAAAGTGGGCTGAACGAGGCTTCCAATAATGATGATGATGATGACTAGTCACGATCAGACGACTAGACAGCTTCAATTCAAAAGTAGCCAAAGCTGAGCTTTCATGACGTGCATTCAAAGCTTTGATGGTATCTCTGATAGGACCAAAAGATGACAAAAGTCAACTTCTTTAGAACGTGTATTCCTTCTAACAAGCTAAAGTTTCTATGTTGTTTCCATCGAAAGAATAAACAAACACACTGCGGAAATATAGGTAATACTCAATAAGCCCTTATACCTTGACAAGATCAAATACAACAACGACATTGGCACCAGCTTACAACATCCTATTTCCTAACGACATACTGATCGCTCCTTTGTGTGAACTAAGCCGAAACATACCTACCTAATGATTTACAATATCATACTAATCATCTTTGACACTATATCGAAATGCGTCACTTAACACCTTGCTCAAAGTCGCGAAGGACATGTATGATGACCAGAGATCGGAATAGGTAGACTATATTTACCTTAAGTTCGAGGAAGTAAGTAACACAGAGTTGATAATACCTCCTCTAAAATCCCGGAATCATAAACATGACGATTGCATCCCGGGATTTAAGAAATTGCAAATTACTTATTGCGCTTTGAAAACATTTGAACAAAATTATTATATTGAAGAATCTTATTATGTTTTTAGAGTTCCGTACCTACTAAAACTGTTAAATTAAATAGCTTTGTTTTCGCACAACTCTTTCTTATTTTGATTCTTCAAATCAATAATTTGTAACTATACTCAAAGTTCAGTTCATGTTTTTATAATACCGGGTTTTAATTGTCATGATTCCATTTATGATTTCGGGATTTTACAGGAGGTATTATCAACTCTATGTTACTTACTTCCACGAACATTAGGTAAATATTGTCTACCTATTCCGATCTCTGATGATGACCTCTGAAGTGAATTCTAAGTAATCCAATAAACATACTTCCAACAAACATACTAAAACAGTTCGCAAAGAGCTGTTTAGAGAAATATTCTTATTTTCGCCAGCACATCCCAAGTTATAGGAGGAGATCCTGCACCCATTGCCATTAGACGGGCAAAAAAATTTACTAAATTCTTAAAGGCCAACATCACTTTGCACCTGGTATTTGAACCCAGGACCAGCTTAATTGTGGAACTCATAAAAACGCATACTTATTCTTTAAAATCTAAAGGAATTGTAGATCGATTACTTGAAATATTTAAAACGTTGTCTCCTCGACAACGCAAAAGCGATCGATGCTATTCATTGTTGTATTGGAAAATAGGTTGCAGGTCTCAGTAATTAGCAGGGTTTACTAAATATGCCCATTAGGTACACACAAGCACCTACCAACTCGTAAAAAAGCGTGGGTGCGAAATGCGATGGCCTACTTTTAAATTCATGTCGTTAGCATGACGACAATAATGACCTTAATTAACCATTTGCAATTAGTATGGCATATCATAGATAAACAGGACCATAAAAATATAAGTAGCTTGACCTTCTGAGGTCGTGATGTTACATTAATTTAATTCCCTCAATTGATATTTATTAGATCTTAACATTTGATTCTTGACTTTGATTGAGATGATTCAATAAATAGGTATGCAAAAATTTCAATGGCACTATTACGATTGCGAAATATGATTTGATGATGATGGGAACGGCCAAGACGCCCTTTGCTACATTATGTTATCATCTACCTACTATGGCTATATTACACCTGCCTTTATCCAACTATGTTGGGATCGTCTTCGTTACGATTGCTCGGACACAGTGTCGTAGAAGAAAAACTGTCCAAGTGCGAGTCGGACTTGCGTGCAAAGGGTTCCGAATGAATTTCATTTACGTAACATGTTATTTTATCACTACACACTTCTTACAGTTTTCTAAACTACGTGCACATTTTTCAAAAGTTTTAAACTCAGTAGTTTCGGAGATAAGGGGGGGTGGAGATGGTCATTTTTCGTCTAATTTCTTGAATGACTTCAAAACTCTTTATTAAAAAATTACGAAAAAAAAAAGTAAGTGTCACACGGTAAATACAGTTTGAAAAACTTAATTTTTATTTTCTAGTTTGTCTTCCAAAAATATAGTAGGTACGTCCACGACACCCAAGGGTCGAGAAGAAACTATAGTTAGGGGTCCAGTGAACACATTATTTGTTGGGGGTCGAGGGGTCGAGAGTGGACTAAACGAACATTACGAAGGAATTGGTAAAACAATAACAATGAAAGTCGCAAATTCCTAGATACAATATTCAAAAAGTTGTAAAGGCTTGAAGGGGTTGAAAGTGTGTATGGGAGTCATTATTAAAGATAAAATCATGAACCTTTGTATTTGTACTTGATAAAAATTAAATAAATATATTCAAGCGTTTTTTAAAAATTAGTGGATAGAAAAAGGGCTGCCGGGCCCAAAGTGACTATTGCACGCGGGCGAAGTCGCGGGCCAAAGCTAGCAAATAACATAAAGCTGTCCTGAATCGATATGTATCGTGATTCTGTACATTTTCTAGTCCTTAATGAAAAGCGATTCATCATTTATTGCCTAGGTACCTACGAAGAGATATTAAGGAAAGGGCAATGACCGTTATTGCAAATTTATGTGGCGTCGACCATACAATACCTATCTATTTACGATGTGTATCTTGCGCAGTCTCACCCTGTATTTCGGGGTAGGTATCTATCACTTGTGTAAAGTAGTTTTCTCACCTGTTCATGACTCTCCGGCCATATCACAGCATCAGGGATCCTTGGGAAGCTGTTGCTTCTCAGCTGAGTCATGTCCTTCAGGGTCTGGCCATGTGCCCTGATCAGTCTGTCCATACCATCGACACTGACCAGTGCGATCTTCTCCAGTTCTAACCGGATCGGCTCTGGTAGCCTGCTCTCGGCAAAGTACGTGGGCAGCTCGGGTATCTTCGGCTCTCGTGATGGGTCTATGCCGAGGTTGTCGATGGCCCATTGCGCTAAGTGAGGAAGGCTTTTTCCTCCGATGGAATATCTGTAACAGAAATAAGTTTAAGTTTAATGGCGAAAGAACAGAAGAGCGAGAAGTCTTAATAAAATGGAGGAAGGTTTTATGCGGATTGTTTTGTCATGAGAACCTGTACAAAAGGGCCTTGTAGCGCAAGCCCCCACACGAACACAGGCAAAACAAGGCATCATGCCATACGCTTTTGCTGAAAATGTAAAAAAAACCTTTCTATACACAAAAATATGAATAAAATGACTTTAATTTCGGAAGTCGGTGTTTTTGTTGTTTCTTCGTACTTTAACACCGACTTCCGAAATTTATTTGGAAGTCGGTTGTATTTTTTGTATAAAAAACTTTTTAGTTGTAACCCACATCTAACAACACCTCTAGAAAGTCACAGGATAGCAAAATACATTATGATATTATTTTTATCTAACATAATTCTCGTCAAACGACGAGTACATGAACTTATTACCGAATGCTAAGGCGATACATAACGTCAAAAGTTCACATAAAGCGATAAAATTTGCTTTTCACACATCATTTTTGTTGATCAAATGTTTGTGGTTGTATGTTTATCAATTTTTAGGATGCGAAGTCAAAAATAAAGATGACATACAAAGTACTAAATATACCAAGGTTTTTCTGTAGGAATTCAATGGTTTTCCCTATGTTAAAAGCGGTAAGAACTAAGTTACTAACTATCTATATCTATATATTTTCAGAAATTTGAAGGTAAATGGCTTATAGACTTTTCACACGCTACCGCAGTATGATAAAATTGCGTGAAACGTTACATTGTATCAACAAACCCTTTAAATAATTAAAAGAAAAACACTTTCAAAATGTCGGTCGTTATTGATCGTTTAACCCAGAGGTTCCCAAACTGTACGTCGCGACTCCCCGGGGCGTTACGGTGCTTTCAAACAAAAAACACTGTTTTGGTTTCATGCAAAAAAAAACCGATTTAATATCTGTAGCTAAGTTTACGATAGATATATTGTCGAACATTTATCAACCTTAAGCACACACTTTATAAATATTTTTCAGTGTATATTAATCAGAAAAGCAAGTTCATTCATGATTGATTCTATGTACCTTCTTGATTTCCCAAACGGAGCTACCGTAGGTATCTTTTTTACAAGGGCGTCGCAAAAAAATTATAACACTCAAAGGGAGTCGCAGATAAAAAAAGATTGGGAACCCCTGGTTTAACCTTGCAGACGACAATACTCGGTTTTGTGTCGTGTTCGGCTAAGTACCTATGTATATTTCTATTTTCCACCATTACAGCTGATATTTCCCTTGAGAAAGTTCCAGGTGCTTCACTAGTAATAAACACTTATCAAGCTTTTATACTTTTGTTGCAGAAAATTTCGAGGTTTTCGGAAAATACATTAATGTTTTTATGAAGAAACATCACCAAGACAAAGAAATGCGTTTAGTGATTGGTTTAGCGATTGGCGAAAGTAGAATGAAATACTGTGTGGCCCATATACTGAGTTACTATCCCCTTGGGCCTTAATTAGTGATCAAAAAACTTGGAAAGCTATTGCTAAGCTGGCTACATCCCATTCCTCCAAAAATTTGGTTTCACGTCCTCCACAGTAAAACCTTAATAATTTATTTATATTTAATTTTAGTACTACTTCCTCCACAAGATGAAATTAAAGTATCGTTGGCAAAAAAAGTAAAACATTAATAATATGAAACATTATTAATTTAATCCTCGTTGGTAATTAATTAACTTACTGCATTCGTTTTAAAAATTATAGCTATGTGTGCTTTTTTTTTAAATCTGTAATTAGTATGGACATGCCATGCCATTTTTTTGGCAATTCGCGCTTGATAAAAATAAATTGTTGTATGTATGTATTTGTCACCGGAAAATTGTAATAGACTCCGTAAGATTGTAATAAATCTTGATTAAATTATAATTTCTCTCTCTCTAATTATTTATGAAAAAAACGTTTGTTTACAATAAATCCTATCGAAATTCAATAGTTTCCAATATATCCTAGTCTTATTTAGAACAAAATAGTTTTCAATTTTTCCTTACGACTTAGCCATTTGCCGGTGACATATACCTACATGTACTTTAAAAATTGAAGTTTCATCGCAATAGGTTCCGTATTTTTGTATAAAAGAGTAACATAAATACATGACATACATACAAACAAGCATACATACATTTATACACGCATTTTAACTATCCTACTGAAAACATTATGCAACATATTTATACTGCTGACTCTACTTTAATGGCTTTTTGAGGAGTTGGGACATAAAATAATATTTAATTTATTAAAATAAGTTTTGGACGCCATGGGATATAATGTATGAAGTTTTATTTTATCGAGAACAATATAATTTGCAGTAATGCGATGTAGCCGCTAAGCTAATTTTCAATAAATTTGTCATTTTGTAGATTCAGGCTGTTCCGTAAATTTTCAATAGGTACATTGATTTTAGTCATAGAATAATTCCAAGAAAGAGTCCAGATGAAGGATTCAATTTGTACTCTATGGTATAGAAATTAAAGCAAAAAAATATTCGTTGCGCCATCGGTACATGGTGGACCAACCATTGGGCGCCATATGCGCTGTACTCCCATACGTTCTGGAAATACTTTCATTTCGTGTACATCTAAGGAGTGAAATTCCCTGTAGGAGTCTGTGTTTCCTATGTAAGTCAAGAGTGAGAGAGATAGAGAAAAATAGGTTACTTCGAGGCAAGCGTGCTCCATCGTCAACCATATCATCACTTGCCATCAGGTGAGATAGTGTAGACCACTATCTCACCTGATCACGCCAGCCTATCTATGTATACTAATATTATAAAGAGGAAAGATTTGTACTTTTGTATGTAACGAATAAACTGAAAAACTACTGGACCGATTTGAATCATTCTTTCAGCAATAGATAGCTACATTATCAGCAAGTAACATAGGCTATATTTTATCCCCGTACTCCCACGGGAACGGGAACTACGCGGGTGAAACCGCGTGACGTCCGCTAGTCGATAATAAAACTACTATTCATTTAACGGAAGAACTCTTTGCAATCAATTCTTTACCAAAAACATAAAGTTACACAAGAATAGTTGCAATTAATCGAAACATAATCGAAGATGAAGGTAAACAAAATAAATATGGTTAGTGTTGAGAACAAACGTCGTATGTTTGTAGTCGGTTGTGAATGACAAACATACAAACGTGTATATTTGTTCACGCATTAGGTCAGAACAGCTACGCAAAGATCTTGCACAATATCAAGGGTTAGCTGTCGGACGTCTCCGGAGGAAATAGGATTTAGATTTGGCTTCTTCAAGGCATCTGCAATGAATCTAGCATTCCTTTCGATAATTAACGAATATGCGAATTTATGAGTTGCTTTATGCATCCCTAGGTAACTAAGAGAAAAATAATAAAAAATATATTTGATAAATATTCATTGTAGTTAGGTCGAAATGATTGTGATGAAAGTTTAAAGAGATCAAAATGACTATGCAGATCTATTCAACAATACAACGCTTACGTACGTGGGATGTCAAAGATGAATCTTTCTTTTATAATTATTTTGAATTTTAAAATTAAATGCGTCATAATGATGAGTAGAAATATTTAATGAAAACTCTTATTATTTGAAAGAAGAAAGAAAGAAAAATAGTTTATTTGAAGCATGACGTATACCAAAAAAATTAAATAAACTAAATTAAGTACAAAAGTTATTTCAATGTTCTTTTCCATGAATATCATTTCCCTTTTGTTTTCTCATTTCTAGTTCACCCTTTTCTAGGGGTTGTTTGTCTGCCTGTCTGACAATATTTGGATGTCATGTACGACTCAAAGGACCAGATTTTGAGAGGATTGCATTAAGTAAGTCCATTCTTCGTTTTTGGATCCCTTATTATTAAAGCGGAATGGGATCACCAAACCCCATGGATCTCGCTTTATTTACCTAACTTTATTTTATTATTTGGAGCTGGTTCCCTTCGGCATTTGGGTGTGTACTGGGTCGACGAAACATCTTAGGCCTCAGGCTCCTCAGCTTGTCTTGTTCATGTGGTTAAGGAGATCTTTCACGCTTTTTTCGGACCTGGATGTCAACCGCATCATCATCCGAACATTTCAGCTAAATTGATTGGGGATAACTTTATTAAAATTCTGTTTCAATATTTGACCCATGTAGGTATGCCTACTAACTAACCAGGCAAGTTAAATGAAGCATGTAACAAGCCTTTTTTGAATACCTCTCAGCAAACGTTTTCATTTAATATCCATATCTTGGGGGTGCATAAAAAATAATTGATCCATAATTTTAAGGAGTCCGCCTTATGATGGATATTGGAATAATGTCACTTAGCCAAACTTTACATTGTCATCATAACGAGTCGCATATTTTTTTTTTTTTTTTTTTAAACGATGGGAAATCATCAAATGACTTCCTCCGCTCTGGGTGGAGCGGAAGGGCGTGTCACTCTCACTGACTAAAACCCATCCGTGTTCCTTCTAAAGCCCTTTGCGTTCCAGGGCCGCGGTGACTCTTTCGAACAAATTCCGCAACCCTGGCAGGCTCTGGCCCTAGCGGGCCCAGTCCTCTATGCTGACATCTCTTTGAGGCGCGCGTGAAACACAACGCTCCATCGACCC
This sequence comes from Mamestra brassicae, assembly GCA_905163435.1. Classification (NCBI taxonomy): domain Eukaryota; kingdom Metazoa; phylum Arthropoda; class Insecta; order Lepidoptera; family Noctuidae; genus Mamestra; species Mamestra brassicae. The sequence goes on along the minus strand of LR990997.1, from coordinate 15,983,966 downwards.
GGGCCTGGTGGTGATCGGACAGCGAGCCACCCAACGCTCGCCGTCCGCAGGCCCGCGCCTACGGTGGCCGGGGATCGCCCTGCGACTCCCGACGCCCGGGGCGTATTCTCCTATAGCGGCGGTTGGGACGAAGGCCTTGCCTTTCCCTCGCGCGGCTCGCCTCCTCCTTCGTTAGCATTACTGCTTCGCAAAAGGAGGTGACCGCTTCCCAAGCCTCCTCGCTCCGGACCATGGATTCAACCAGGGCCGGACACGAGAGGTTGCCGCCGCCGATCGCCTCGACGAGGACACGGCGGTGCTCCGCCCAAGCAGGGCAGACCTCCACCGTATGCTCCACCGTGTCCTCCGGGCGATCCTCATAGTGCTGACACCCGGGCGTGTCCTCCCGCTTAATCCGAAACAGGTACCTCCCGAAACAGCCGTGTCCGGTAAGTACCTGCGTCAGGCGGAAGGTGAGGACGCCGTGGCGCCTCTCCAGCCACTCCTCAAAGAGGGGCCTTACCGCCGCAATTGTAGCGTGCCCAGCGCTGGGCCGATGGCCATGACCCTTTGGGCCGCGTTGAGCTGGCGGGCTGGTCGCCCCTTCAGCGTTAGGGCCCACACAGGGGCCCCATAAAGGGCCATGGACTGCACGATCCCTGCATAGAGCCTCCGGCAGGAGGCGTATCCCCCTAGATTGGGCAGGAGCCGCTTGAAGGCAGCCCCGGCACGCTCGTCTGGGAGCCAAACGTCGGAAGTGCTCCTCGAAGTTCCACCGGCTGTCGAGAACGAGCCCCAGATACCTGATCGTCGACCCGACGCCGATGTGAACCCCTCCTAAACGAGTCGCATATGCATGTCAAACACATTTGAACACAATTCTATATATTATTGTTGTCATGAATTCTCAGCAATGCAAACACGTGGCTAATCTGATATAATGTTTAGGATTTCACAGTTACCTAATGTGTACTTTTGGTGGCGTTCTTATACTTAATAGTTTGAGTTAATATTGACGTTCGTTCATTAGTGTATGGTGTCACTTGTTTGACTTGTAACATTTACGGGTGTTGTACCTGAGTGTATCCACGTGCTTCATGGTACAGACGCTAGCACATCAAGCTACCCGAAACTGTCAAATTTTCCCAATCAATTTTGAACCTAATGCTTTAGCGATAAAGTTGTAAATCTATTTAAGAAATTTGATAGATAGTTGTAGCTTGATGGGCTGGCGTCTGTACTATTAGTAAAATTCAAAAGTGATTTTTAGTCCGGTCATGTTGGGTATAAATGTTGGGAACACGAATATTTTTAATGCAAATGGGGTATCGATGGGGACTTTTCACATTCCATTTAAATCGGTGGAGACCATTATAAATGGAATGTTCAACATCCGTACCAATTTTTGCCTCTATGCGAATTAGTACCTAACCTTGAATGTCTATTTTGACCAGACTATAAATGTAATGTAAAGTATAAATGCAGAGGTTTAAATACCTATTTATAAAAGAAATAGGACACATCTTTAGTTATACTTTTGAGTTCAGAAGAATATCTTGGTAAGGAAAGGAAGGATATATTTGACAGCAGTTCATCTCATAGCTCAAGGAACCGTGCTTTCCGCGTGTGGTTTTTAAATATCCATGAACCTTTTTTTTTAAGGCTGTGAAATCATCAAATGACTTCTTCCGCTCTGGGTGGAGCGGAACGGCGTGTCAGACAGACTGTTTCTAACTAAAACCCATCCGTGTTCCTTCTAAAGCCCTTTGCGTTCCAGGGCCGCGGTGACTCTTTCGAACAAATTCCGCAACCCTGTCAGGCTCTGGCCCTAGCGGACCAAATATCCTTGAACCTGCGCCATACGGCAGGTCGTTATAGTAAAATGGTAATTTTATGGGCTTTTTATTTTTATACTTTATTTATTTCAAAACAAGTTTTTAGGAAAGTTATTCAGGCACGCACGTGCTAGCCAAGCCACACCTCTTAATCCATATTATGAATATGAATGCGAAAGTAACTCTGTCTGTTTGTTTGTCACCTCTTCACGTCTTTTAATGAATGAACGGATTTGGATTACTTATTTATACTTGATCAGCTTTTGATCAGTGCCACATTTTTTTATTAAAATCGGACGGATATGAAATATGCAAACTATACCTACTTCTTTGATATTTAGCAGCGTAGAAGTTATTGTAAGGCGTTGCTTGTCCATGGTTTAGTAAGGAGTTTAATATTTATTAGTACATATATTTACAGCTGTCTTACTAAGTGAATGAGAATAAAAATATTTTATTTGTATGGTACTTACTTTTAAGGTCTGTACTTATACTAAAATAGAATTACTTAAGACTGTATACTTAAATAGAAGTACCTGGATGTGCTTTGCTTAGTTTTTTTCTTTGGTAAACGTTTTTTAAAAATGAAACCTAGCTAGATCGATTTATCGCCCCCGAAACACCCTGCAGACTAAATTTCATGAAAATCGTTGGAGCCGTTTCCGAGATTCAGATTATATATATACTTATATACAAGAATTGCTCGTTTAAAGGCATTATATATATATTATATTATGATCTGACATGTTCCTAACACTCCTAACATTTTTTTTACATGATCAGAACGATATTTCCTGTAAAAATCTAGTATTTTCCTTCCCGGTTTCACATGGATTGGATACGATATCACCGAGTTGTTAATTAAGTTAACGGTCGCAATCTGTCTGCCTAAGTAGATCAAGGTTCATTCTACGATCAACTATCAAATTCTAATTTGTGACCTTCCAATGATTTCGTACGTTTTGCTTATCTTTATTGAGTCGTATATGGCAAATAAAACAACCGTTTATCGAAAAATACATAGGTATCAATCAAACAAATTGATATTGTTGAAGTGATATAAATGTACGAGTCTTTTAACAAGACTATATTCCACGTTCCTTGTCATAAGCACATTTAAAACAAAGGATTTACGAGTGGGACATACCACATAAATGGTTTATTTGTTGTCCACAATAGACACATGTTGAAGTAATTCATCGAGATGCAATGTGTTTGTTTTATGGTCAATATTTGCAGTCATCGGACATCTCAATGATTGCTCTGCAGCTCTAGCCATTATTTACATGAAACGGACATGCGAATGAGTTGTCGTTTAAGCGCTTAACTTGTATGTTTGACACTAGATTTTATTACAAGGATGGTACGAATATGTTAGCATTTCCATTTTGAGTCAAATGTATCGCGTGCAGTTTTAAAAATTAACTCACAGGACCATCCTGCACCAGGTTACAGGTAAGTACTTGTGTGCCGAATTCCGTCCAAACTCGCCAGCCCTTGATGCGTGATTAAACAACAAACATACAAACTTTTACAATGATTAAAAAGTTCTTATTACTTAATTGGGAGTAGCCAAAAGTATGAGATGAGATTTAAGACTATTAATAATAAAAATAATATGTTTACTGTCTCTATAAATAAAAATGAATCGCTAAATGTGTTGCTAAGCGCAAAACTCGAGAACGGCTAGACCAATTTCGCTAATTCTTTTTTGTTGTTTTTGTTATTGTCAGGAGAAGGTTCTTATGAAAGAAAGTTTTGAAAAAACATTGACACCCGGGCGAAGCCGGGGCGGTCCACTAGTATAAAATAAAAGTGAATAGGTTACTTCTAGGCAAGCGTGCTCCATCTTCGACAACATCATCGCTTACCATCAGGTGAGATAGTGGCCAATCACGTGCCCATAATTAGTAAAAAAAAATATTCATACACTGCCTGTCGTACAAGTTACGACACGTGTAAAATCAAACACGCTGAAACGCTTTAGCTAACGCAGACTATGTACATACTGTGAAGACAACCTTACAGCGTACAGGCTGGCTGAAAAATAGTTCCAGCTGGATTTGGACATTCATTTCGAATTGAGAATCAATTGCAAATAGTCGATTATTTAGTTCGGAGATTTGATTACGGCGTCCTCTTTTATTGGTGACCCATAGTGGTCCTGTGAGATATCTCGTACAAGGCCCAACAGTACCGACTAGTTTATTAAAATACCTATCGAGTGTAGAATGATGAGCCGTGTCAGATGGCACGTGCTAGCGAATTAACGGGAAGTGCCAATTTGTGGCCGCCCACGACCAAGCTGGTTTAGACTGGACTGGTCATACCTCGTTGACACCACTTTCTTTATGCGAGTGATTGTGACCCTGGTCTAGACACAAACGAGATTATGGAGAGAGGCTAAGCATCACTAGATTTCCCTGCGGCTTGGCTCTCGTAGAATATCGCTACATGATGAAGAAATTACGTAAATAATAGTGAAAACCGCGTCAAAGTCGTTAAAGATAGAAACGCACACGTCTGTCACTACATACCAAAATAACGAGTCTATTTTATTTACTAGTATTTAGTGATTGTATCCTGGCATAAAAAAATGATGTGCTAAAGGGTTATTAATAAAATCAATAGCATTAACATTAAATACTCTCTACTATATAATATACTGTAATGTCTCTGTCATTCACCTAGACTAGAGTCAAGAGCAAACCTAGCTCAAATAAAAAAAAAATACTTTTGTTAACATGTGTCGTGGTTCACGAATATTATATCACCATAGAGTTGCGTAGAAAAACAGTGAACATTATTTTTTTTTGTTTTATACTTTGGCAAATAGGCTGACGGTCCAACTAATGGAAATCGGTTAACACATTTAGACAGCTGCCACACCTAAACGCTAAAGGGATTTGCTATGCGTTGCCAAAACAGATAACGTTGAAACATATTGTAATGTGTTTAACTAAACACACCTTCGTAGTCAATAAAACAGAAGTTGTTTTTTATTACAGAATAATTTGATGGAGTGCCATTTCGCAAGGAGCCACTTTCGAAATGGCAACCATTCTATGCATTCAACCATGGCATGCATTCTAAAAGACTTCACGTTTCTGATAGTTGATTGAAAATAGAACCTAGTGAAGTACTACAAAATCGATGAGCATGCCATGCCCTAGTCGGGCCCTGTTTCAACATGTTTCGGGGACCCTTTACCCCGCCTGGATCCATTATAGACAAAATTTTAAGATTTTTTGCTACGCACTTAGGTGCCTTTGAAGCTGGGGGGCCAACATCGGATACGGCGGTAGCTACCGGCTGCGGCGGTACTGCATGTATAAATTCAAAACAACTTGGGGTGTATCCAGTGTTAGCTAAATTCATACGTCATCTCGTCGTAGGTATACTATACCCGAAATTTTAAGCGAACTACGTAGTTTATGTCATATTTGAATAAGTAGTTAGTAACTGTATGTCAATCGTACATGTATTTCTCGAGTACATAACGACTATTACGAGGAACGAAACTTTACCACATTCTAACGTTTTGACAAATCAGTTTTGAATAATTTTACCCATGAATACCCCTTGTTAAAATCTTTCGTCACAAATCCGTGCCTCTCCTCCTCTCCTCTTTTAGTAACTGCCTCTTGGTCTAGTGGTCGCAAACCACGACTGCTGAGCATGAGGTACTGGGTTCATCCCGGATCGGGCAAAATGTTATTGGGGGTTTTGTCCCGCAGTTTGGAAGTCGATGCTGTGATACACCTTGTTTCAGAGAGAACGTACAGCCGTAGCACCTGGTCTCTCTGGGGTCGTCTGATTGCCATCGCATCGGAATATGAGAGTAAAGGAACAGAGAGTTCACCTGTGTTTGCGCAAAAGCAAGTGCATGGAAAAAAATGGCTCATCATCATTATACCAGCCGAAAGACGTCCAGTGTTGTATATAGCGCCTCCTCCAAAGGGTTGCCATAATCGCCAGTTCGCCACGCTTGGCAGGCGGGTTGTCGATCGCAGTGTAGCTGTTGCAATGTACAGAGAATGCTGCTGCCATTTGGAAAAATCGGCTGGACATTAAAAAATAACGCCAAAGGAGAAGATGACATGTTTCGCTGACCACTAACAAATCGGATACTCTTTTACTTTTTGCTTCAGGTCGCCAATGTGCTCTCTTTTGTTAAGGCTGGGCAACCAACTGGGCTTCATTTCAAAATAGATAAAAATTAGTTTGATTCTGATATGTGCCAAGCATATATTTAATGTAGTGCATGGCGGATGAATAGATATTAAATCAAGGTTCATTGCAAAATTGCCAAAGGATTGCTAGATAAAAGGTACCATTCGTGATATCTATTTAGAGGCCAATGAGAAAAGAAACTGGATTGTTCAACATATGCAAATTGTTGCAAGATGTTATTTTTTATCTATTAGAATGTTAAAGAAATGTTTATGCAAATAATAAATCTTCTACTTAGGTAATATTTGTTAACTAGGTATGTATGTATTGTTGCTACTTGCGAAAGGCTAAAATATTTTGCTAAAAATTGTCTATTATTTAATAACAAGGTAAGTCAGAGTCATTTAATAACGAAAACAAAATAATGGTGTTTTCAAATAGTCCTTTGTCCCATAAAGTTCATCAAGACCTGAAAAGAAACCCCTAACCAGTCCCTTACTTTACGGTTTCAGGAAGAACTTGGACAAAAGTAAAAACTTTACTAATTTTTATTATTATGGTATGCTAGTGTCACACTAGAGCTCAAAGATCTTCCTTCAAAAATGAAATAAAGTGATTTTCCAATCCTTTAGGACGCCAGTTCGTCTCGCCATCCCATTCTGGGTCAACCACGTCGCCGGTTCCTGATAAATATAGTAAGAAAGATCTTACCTGTTCCCAGTAAAAGCCGCAGTGCTGCCGTCCAATTTGAACATCGAGTCCTTGTAGCCCCAGCCGTACCATTTCAGCAAATCTTGTCTGAAAATAAATATTTAATCCATTAAACCTTGTTTAGTGCAGTGTATTTATTTATTTAATGTACACACATACCTATAACAAATAGACAAGAAGAAGGAACATTAAAATAGGTACAAAGGTGGTGCTTATTGCTGCAGAAATCTGTTCCAGCACAGATGTGTTTTTATTTTTAAATTTAATATGGGCTTGCTCATGACTCTAGTCTAGGTCATAGATGACAGAGACAAAGTCGACGATGGAGCGAGCCTACCCAGAAGAAGCCTAAGAATTAGAATTAGATTTTTTTTTTAAGAAATTACATTCAAATGTATAGATTCCTGAAACTCTAGAATTTCCTGTGTCGTGAGTTCCAGGCTCCTTTGTTCCGTTGACATTTTTATTTTTTGTAAAGTATGTACTTTTTTAATCCTACCTACTTAAGTATTTGCTAGCGCTGGCCCACCACTACTAAATAAAACTAGTACTAAATAAAAGATACGCAAAAATGATTTCGCCGCCTCAAAGCATGCCTACGCCGCTACGAGCTACGCTACGCTAAGAGCAACCCCAAGAACCGCTACGACAATTCTTCGTAGCGTTCTTAGGGTGGCTCGGTTGCGTGATTCGTAGGCCGTAGTCTGCGTAGCAGTCATGAACACTGGTTCGTCAACGTCGCCACTTATATATTTACCCCGACGCTTACAAAGGGGTGTTATAAGTTTGACGGCTATGTTGATCTGTGTCTGCAGCATCCTAGCTGTAAATAGGATAGTACGATTTATACAGCCGACTGATGGAATAAGGACGGATTTCTGAATTGAGTAATTGGTATTCTTCTTTAAGCACTATTATTTGTTATCATAACAGTCATACAACAGTGTTTTTAGTTTTTTACATTAATGGGGTATTTTACTAAAAAAATCGAATTATTCCATCAGAGAGATTAGAAAAAAATATGCTACAAATATTTTTTCACGTAAACAAAAAATGAAGACGATACAGTCGGTTGAAAACACGCGTGACGTCACTATGATGGTACAATTTTACCCAGTGACGTATACTATTACTACATACCCTATTATACCTCATAATTAAAAGTACATAGCATACACAGAATCTGCGATATTTTAAAATCTACGACGCATCGAATAGTGTGTTGAACTGATGAATAATGAACGAGACCGTTTATTGTATTTTTTTATGTTATTGTCGCGTTGCTAATATTAATTATACAATAACTATGTATTATGAAAGGCTAGAGCTTAAATATCACAGTTCAAGAGGTTAGTAAACAATACAGTTAATAAATATTAATATAATGAATGCGAAAGTGATTCTGTCTGTATGTTAATTTTTTTACCTACGTGTACACGCCTAAACTGCTCAACCAACTTTAATGCACTTTGGTATAGATTTAGGTTACATCTTCGAGAAGGACATAGGAAACTCCCGGGTATGCGTTCCCTTGGGCCAGAATCCACGATTCACGAGGGTGAAGTCCGTAACAGAAGCTAGTGGCAAAATAATAATAATCACATAAATAATCAATTTCAGCCATTGTTAACGGTGCTAATTAAAATCCGGTATTGTAGCTTGTTCTTTGGACAACCGTTTTCCAAACGACATGGCGGCTAGATTTTTTAACATAATCTCACTTACTTCTATCTGCTTAAGTAAATAAGTAGTTTTATTTTTGACATATTACTATAATCCATACATAGAATGATAAGATAACGAAATATCGGTCAGTTTCCTATCTTATCTAGTATTATCGATGTTTATACGTATTTTTAAAAGCTTTCGGTGTGGTAAAAGTTAATCAGGAATTTAATAAGTACAAATAGAGACGTCGAGGAATAAAAAGTTGAGATAAAAAAACCATATGTTGGTTAGCACATTATATCTCTCAAAATGATGGAGGAAACATAACAAGCAATTCGACACATCGACGTCTTCGAATTATTTGTATCTAGGAGAGAAACGAAGAATTTGAAGACATGTGATATCAACCAACCCGCACTAAGCCCTCGTGGTAGATTACTTCCTAATTTTAAATAACCCCTAATAATGAGAAATATTAAATGATATTTATTTTGTAAGTAGGTTGAAAATAACACTTTAACACGTCAATGTTTTTTATCAATAATACCCTTAAATCCTCTCACAGAGAAAGGTGACCTGTGTCCCAGCAAGAATTATTCCTCAAATTACGAAAATATCTTTTAGCATTAAAGGTTATTTTCAGTGTAAAAAAAAACAATTCGCCATTCAACTTTATTGAAATAAGAACTGGCGATTTCTATAGATGTTGCAGATTTAACGATTTACAAAGCAGTAAACTGGCATTTGAAAGAGCATTGTCAAGTAATCGCAATCCTTGTAAATAAGAGGCCAATAATCTACCACTCCTTACACGTTGATTGTCAAAATGCAAAGTAACAGAGACAAAACCGACCGTACACTCAACAAAATCAATCAAATTACTATTTATCAGCATTTGCGACTCTATGGAAACCACCGGCTTACGACTTGTAGGACGTGGGCACAAACTCATAGCAGTCCTAGCTAGGAGTTTAGGTCCCATGTAGACAGTTGTTCTGTGTAAATATCATCACCAATGCTCTTCAAAACGAGGTAAAACATCGAGATAAACTGGATTGCCTATTAGGCTCAAACCGTGATTATGGCACTGGACCCATGTGTCCCAGCATTGAGAACGCTATAAGCTTTTTAGGTCGAGCCCCCAGCATACGAGCAAGCAATGTGAGCAAAGCAGTTGTTTTTTGTTGGCACTTAAATTACGGACAGTTAAAATAAGTCAGACTGTCGAGTTGGAAAACATGTCATTAATGAATCGATAAACCTGCGTGATTCGCGAAAGCGCTGTTTCATGAATTTCCACAAAATCGATTTTATCAATCATAATACATAATTATCTATTCGATACTTACAAAGTACAGTATTTTTACCATTCTGACTCATAGACATTTTCAATGAATACATAAATATGTCGTTATTTTATTTCAAAGAAAAAAATGTGGTAAGCTGTCGTTACTTACGACAAATTTAAATGATTAAAGGCAAGCTGTTTCAGTGATTGTTATTTGAAAATTTCCCGTCTGTGTTTTTTACATTAATTTTTTTCGATGGCATTCGTTTAAGTTTTATTTAGTATAAAATTGTGATCAAGAAAAAATAAATGCATCATTGAAAACGACCAGTTTTCTACATAGAAACGAGACCGGAAAATTAATTATTAATTATTTATCATTGTTTTAATCACTAAAAATATGATAGGCAAAAAACTGATTGTATTGTATTTCCAACATGATAAATTATGAGTGTTATGACACGTATTTATTGTAATCAATTCAAGAACAAGGATAGCCCCCTGCGAAACCCCGACTTATATGTGTGGATGAATTTACAGAAACGACTTTACTCATAAGTTATCGACACGACATCCTTATTTAAAATAATCTTAAGTTAAGTGTAATCATAGTTGTTGTGATATAAATATAAAACGAGGTAAAGTACTATAAATGAATCACGCCAAACAGTATCGAAAGCTTGAGATAATTCTCTGAGCTCTAATGAATTACCCAAAGCATCAATTCAAATAAAAAACGGCGTCTCGTTGAAATTGATATAAAAAATGACGTGTAACAGTGTTATTACGAAATAAATATCATACCAACTTACGAAATTAATACCGTTATCATAAATATCGGACTATTATTGCATGATTTTGGTCACAGCAACATGCTAATTAAGATTTATTATTAGCTTGCATTGTATTGTTACTGTTGCTTAGTTGAACTGTTTATTTTGCGATTGCACTACTTACGTAAAAATTTTGTTGTTTATTCATGTAGAGAACTGTATTATTTTCAAACCTATTTAACTCAAAATTAAAGTAAAAATTAACTTCTTTATTTGCGTTGACTATCATTACAAAGCGTCGAATTAGAAACGAGAATGATATCAATGAATTTGGGAGTTAAATGTGAAATGCAAATATTTAGAAAAGTGTCAAGATTATTTTATTATTTTTGGGTGTGCCAAAAATGTCATCTCGTTTAGTAGAGAGATCACAGATATGTACAAGTTGTAGTAGTCTGTGTCACAGGTACAGGTCCAATGACGATCTTCCTTTCGTTCGCGTATCCATTGCTTTCTATGACCAGTCTTTGAGAAAAGAGTCTGTGTAGCTAATGAGTTAACGATCTCTTTAAGTTTAAGTTAATGATCTCTTTAAGAGGGGGATGTACCTATTTATGTTGCTTTTCGGCTACGACAACCACAAGCACGTTACATTACGGCCGAAACTTTCATCCTACTAGTTTTCAAAGTTCTGAATCCACCTACACGAAGAAACTCGTAACTGTTTTTATTTAAATCCGAAAAATAGATAAAAACCAATTGGTAAATAACTGAGGTTACTACTTACTAGCACCGGGACTGCGCAGAAAACCTGTTTGCCATGGACGATCTTAACTTTTAATTTTGATTGCCAAATTATTCGGCCAAGGCAGCATTTTGTTACGAAGATTGCGGACCCGTGTCATGATGTAACTTATCAATCTTAATCACCGACGAACATAAGGTTATTGTGCTTAAGGAATCTAGGAATACCTTTTTGTACATGCTTAAAATATTGTTGTTGTCTTCGAGCACTAAGTGATGTAACTATTCTTTGTTAGAAGAGATGAGTTCGTGTACATTCCTTATAGGTACCCACTATGATCATTATCATCATCATCATTATCATCATTTTAGCCGAAAAACGGTACCCCGATCAATCCCGGGCTTCACACATCCTGTGCACTACTGTGGCTTTCACCAGATCATGGAGCTTCCTTGTGGAAGGCCCTCCAAGTTCCTTCACTTCCTCGTGCATCATCCGGTAGGAGGTCGGTCGCAAGTCCAGAACCTTAATATTAAAGTTAGATACCGACCATTACGGGGATTTGGCTAGAATGAACATGTCACCGGAAAATTACAGAATCCGTAAGATTGTAATATATCTTTATTCGATTAAAATTTCTCGATATATTATGAAATAATCGGTTTGTTTTCACCATATCCCACCCAATTTCAATAGTTTTTAATACATCCATGTCTGTATATGTATATATATTTTACAATCTTACGACATTTGCAATTTTCCGGTGACAAACACAATATTGATCATGCATGATAGTTCTAACGTGGATAACCGTTTTGAAATAGTTGTCTTAAATGCATCGCGTTAGGTAGGTACTGATCTAGTTGCGGAATTTGTTCGAAAGAGTCACCGCGGTCCTGGAACCCAAAGGGCATTAGAAGGAACACGGATGGATTTTAGTCAGTAAGAGTCTGACACTCCTTTCCGCTCCGCCCAGAGAGGAAGGAGTGATTTGATGATTTCCCAACCATAAAAAAGGTACTGATCTAAGGTATTACCTTGGTTTGAGATGTCACTATTATGTGATCAGTAAGGTAGGTAAACCTAGTCTATTGAGACTAGAAAATCAAGGATAAGATGCTGAATCAACAAACGCGACATACGCTTAGGCAAGGATGAGTACCTACTCTACAAAGTAGTGAAAAGGTAACTGACGTTTGTAATGGTAGTTATTTTTGTTGATCGATTATTATGCACTATGTCTAAGGTAATGCTATTGTGTTTAATGCCGATTTTAACCGTTAAAAAAAGAAAACGTCAAATTAAAATTTACTTCATACTTAGAACTTACAATTGCCTTACTTGAGTTGTAATTAAGCCCAGTTTTTTAAACGAAAATTGTCGCAATGTTACATATTGTCAATCGCACGTTAGTGACTATGATTGATTGAATACATTGACTATAACTAATCGCATCCCTTGTCTTTCCTTTAATTTATGACGAGTCAATAATTTTTCGGGTGATAGCACCAAAAATTATTGACTCGTCTCGATTTCTTAGCGATTTTTTTGTATTCTTGGGTAAGTTTGTTCTTAAATCTTGTCATAAGACTGAAGCCATCAGCAACCAGATTCATTGGTATTTTGTTGAGTAGATTCTCTTTTATATCTTTTGTTAGTCCATCTTCCACTGCAGCAATGTTCCATGGTATGATACTAACATCGCAGCATCTAAATACAAGTGCGAGCAATGGTAACGCGTTTATCCTTGTTTAGGGCCGGTTTATTAAAATATGTTTTATACATGTGATTTACTTTTAATTATTGTTTAAAATTGGTAAGTGAGGTCAATGTCACGCATATATATTTTAGTTTTTACTACATAATGAAGTATTTTTTGGTAATTTGACGTGTTTAATTTAGGTATCTAAGTAATATATAGGTATTATTATTGTATGTTATAGAGAGAGAGTGATATATAATAATTAATAACGAATTTCGGGATAAAATATTTTTGTCAAAAAATCCTCTCACCCCAAACGCATATAACGTCGTGGGTAAAAATGTCTACCACTTTTCCGTAAAGTGGTTTGGCATATTTGTTTTATTTTACTAGTTTCTGCTCGCGCCCGTATGGAATGTTGATATATAAGGTATCCTACGTCCTTCTCCAGGTCCTGGTCCATGTTACTTTTAATTAAGATCAGTTTATCAACTCTGGCGTAACGTAGCAAACAGATATACCTAGCCAGCGTTACATTCACATTTAAACATTGCACTAGTATGGAATCATATGAGAGAGATTAGGTGTGTTAAAATTTTTCCTTGTTACTATTATTTAAAACTGGCAGTCGAATAGGTATTTCGTGTTGAGTAGCGGAAAATCCAATCGATTAGACTCAGAATTCACTAGTATTTTCGCAGACTCTTCGGGCTAAATTTAACTCAAGGAAGGAAGTACAGACAGTAAACAATATGACCAATAGTAAACACACTTTTTTTATCTAATCTTTATCAAATTTATAAATTGTTGGCAAAATTCAGGCCCTTATCTATCAGATAAAATAAGTACGATGAACTCCTTCTCAGACATTCCACATGTTTAAGCATTTCCTTAACACCAAACGTTCAGAAAAACGAAATAATATTTGGCGGGAAAATAAATAACATAAACTTTTCGTCTAAAAGCGTACAATGCAATGGTCTATTTGTATTCCCAGATATTTTTAGAACGCGCTTGTTAATTATATCCAGAAAACTGGAGCACATCTGTGGTTGCATGCTCCTAATTAAGGATGAAGTACAAATTTTATATTTATTGTAATAAAAATGAAATAAATCTAATAAATAGGTCACAGTGCCGGCTGTACTGCAGCTAAGGCTGGTGCCACAAAGCCAATAAATAAATAATAGCTTACCGTCGTCTTGGAATCACACTCTTTACTTTAATAACCGTGCTGTTGTTAGAGTTAGAATCGCTCTTTTTATTTATATCACCAAAACTTTTCTTTTTAACACTGACGACTGTCCTTTTATAACTGTTATCATTTTCCGCATTTATCATTTTGCTATCGGAGCTGCTTGCGAATGCAGCTGACATTTTTACAATGGGCGACGATTATGGATTTGTGTCGGATAGCATTTGGTACGATTTTTATAAATCGCGCAGCCTGCCGCGCATGTGGTGACATGCTCAGTCGGTAAAGCAGGGCGACGCTAGCGCCCTCTAGATTTTCTTAGAAGAACTGATGAATTCGTTAGGTGACTAAAGAGGTTGCTTCAAAGAAGGTTAGATATATATGTTGTCGTTATTAAAAATACTAACAGATGGCGCTGTTAAATTATACTGAAGTAAGCAGAACTTTGCCTGCTGTCTTGTAGCGATACAGAGAAGCAATATAAAGGAAGTTATGACGACTAATAATGTCGCATATGCCTATATCTTCTATTATTTACTTTTATGGAGGCATACTCACAACTTTATTTTCTATGACTTTATTTGCGGTTTGGAGTTTGCGGAGTTGGTGTTCCGCAGGGCGGTACTGTGGGGCCTTTCTATTTCTTATCAGATATTTTGTTGTTGCAATGCAACACTTCTATTCATAGTCAAATTGGTGAATTGTATGGAACAAAAACCTCAACACAATAATTTAATCAAGTATTTATTGTTCTAGTTTACATTAAGTAGGTATGTTGTACAAAATAATTATGCTTACATCTAAGATAACAACTTAGAATCTAAACGGTTAAAGCAATGGCTTCGCCTTGGCCTAAATAGCTTAATTACAGATTTAAGTAGTACAAATTAATATAGTCTTCGATACGATAGAACTAGGTGCAGAGTTTAGTACAAATTAATATAGTCTTCGATACAATAGAACTAGGTGCAGAGAATGAGAGAGATGCATTTAAAATTAGCATTGGCTTACATACGTACATGTCATAGATAATAAATGCAGAAACTTACGTATGATTGAAAACCATTCGTTGATTATGAACACAATCGAAGTACACACACGTAGACACAGTAGGTAAAGTATAAAGAAGACTATATTTCCTTGTAGAAAATAGTTAATTTCCAAAAAGAAGTTGGTTTTATTTACCAATTAACATTAAAGTGGTTAAATTGCAGCTTTCTTTGAAACTATAATAAAATTGTAGTTATTTTCACTCTGTGTACATGATCGTAAAAGTTGAAAGCAATTACTTCTTACTATTTCTCATTTATTTAATTTCTTTTGAAAAAACAGGTAGATACTTTGGTTTAGATTTTGCGCGTTTGTGTGTGTACTTTCATATTGCCATAAGTTACAATGTACTTAAGACACTTAAAAAAAATTCGCTGTCATCTAAATGCAGTACATAAATCTAGATAATAATTTAAATTCGTGACGCAGTCTTACTAAAAATCTAAGCACCTATCGATCACTTAAAACTAGATTGCGGAAACTGGCCCATATATACAATGCAGTTTACAAGATAACTCTACTCATACATGTAGTGGATATGTCGGGGTTTACTGCTAAATATAGCCTCGAGCCTTTTACAAGATAGGCTCTACCATTAACCTCCATCCATGTTCAAGTTTTAATTGAACAGTCTTTTAACTAGAATTAATCTGCCGGTCGATTCTGTAAACATGTTGAAGTGAAGGCTTAGGTGAAGTGATCACGAGATGAGCTGTCAATCCATGTAATCAAGATGCCACGTGATCACGAAGTGAGTGTCATTTCATCTTGATTATATGGATTGACAGCTCACCTCGTGATCACTTCACCCAAACCTTCACTTCGACATGTTCATAGAATAGGGACATCATGCTGATCACGCTACCGAGATCCTGGGTTGTGGAGGTCAGAGAGGCAGTCGCTCCAAGTGAAATACTGGTATTCAGCTGCATCCGGATAGACTGGAAGCCGACCCCAAAATTGTTGGGAAAAGGCTACGCAAATTGGATAGTGTTCTTGCCCAAATGATGGCAGTTTGTGAGAAGCCCTGCGAAAACCGGAGATAGAGTTCATGGTACGCCCCTAATGGCTGAAAAACTGACTACATGCCCAATAAACTCTCTAGTATATTTTCAGATTCCAGACACTAATAAGGAGCACGTATTTGCACAAATACAGTGCAGTGTCGTTTAAATGTCGTCACGTAATGCACATGCGATGATTGAGCACCTCAATCAACTATGTCGAGTGACTAAGTCAAAGGAAACTGCTCAACTGGTCTCGGAAATGATTATTTATGGGTATATGTGGACGACACACTTAACTATCGATGCTACCTAATTGAGACATACAAAGCTGTAATTTGGAGTCTATTTACTATACTGTTTTTAAACAAGTTTATGACTCAATTTTGTAAATTAGTATCGAAAGTACTGTAAGAGCTTAGCTCAAATTCTACCCTAAAGACTGCCAATCAACACGACACATTAAAGTAACTATAAACGACTAATTAAGACTCGAAGATCATTCATACTTAAGCGATCAAATCATTCACAATATTACGTATATTATTTTTAAGAAGGTGAAAATAAATAAAGAATCAGTACCGATATTTTGTTCAGTAATGGACTCAGACTCAATAGATTGCATATCTTCACTTTTATATCTACCGGGAACGCACAAAATAATCCGATTAAGGCAATAACTTATGGTACTCGGCGGATTTCTTATTCTTCTCGATTATGTAAAAGGACTTAGGTTTGCCGTTGCCGGAGAAATATTTTCTGAAAGACGTTTTCTTCGCTGGGACGTAATACGCCAGAGCGTCGAGCGAGTTCGGATGACTGATTGCCTTTGGCCAAGTCGGCGTGCTCTCGACGTCCACTATGTCATCGTCGAACCTCGCTTGTGGTCGGTTTTTCGCGAACTTTTGTAGGACGGGAATGTTCCAATGGTATACTCGGGCAGGTTTGCCGTTGCTTGTCATTTGTAGGGGTAGGGTTCTCGCAGCAGCGGGGGCGGGTTCCGCATGGCTGTAGTAGCTGGTGTTCGGAGGCAGTTTGATGACGTACATCCTTGAGTCTCCGGTGGCGTGCCTCCTGCCTTGTTCCGCAAGTCGTTTCCTGTGGTGCGCGGCGGGTATCCTCAGCTTCTTCAAGCCGAGAGAACTGAGCAGCTCGTGCGTGGAGGGCTCGAGCTTGTCCATACTGTTGTCGCTGTTGACGCTGGAGGCCGGCGACGGAGCCGCGAAGGTCGCTGCCACGGAGACCAGCAACACTAATGACCTGTAACAAGAAGAAAGGAAGTGAATGACAAAAAAGAAAGAAAGAAAAAGAAGTGCGGTATCGGTAGATATTCTGGGACAGAATCAAATGTAGGTAGATAGATAAAATATTGGAAACCAAAATGCTAACAACCCCACTAACCGAGGTGAGAGATCGAGGTTTGTCATAAAGCATTTTACTCAACTTCACATAATTTCATAATAGGGCTTTTAAAATAGCAAGAGCTACGACCTACTTAATAAGTAGTCTATAAGTAGTCCTACATAATAAGTATCTCATAAACACCAAAGACCGCAAAAAGACCGCAGTGGCACATGAAAGCAGACAAAAACCAAACATAAATTCCTTATGACTTATTAAGTGTTTTACGACAAAATAGATTATTCTTCATTTATAAGGCTGTCTACAAACATTCCACGGTTTCTTGCGACAAGCGTGCGCTGACTTCAAATTGTTTGCCGACTTTAGATGTTGGAAGTTCTGAAGTTAAATAAAACGAAGGAGGTTTGTATAGGTACGAGACTGTCTTGCCGTTGTCTGATGTTTCAAAAGCAATTAGCATAGGTACGGTGGTTAGGTAGTGTATACACTGACAACTTGAGAAAGCTTTTAAAGTAATAAGCCAGACTGTGATTTTCGTTCGTGAACAATTAGTTTCAAGTTTTGTTTTATGATTCGTAGAAGATAGTAAAGTAAATGTTCAGTGATTTATGTTGGAATATTAACATTACAATGTAAATGTTTATTTATGAGGGACTTGTATCATTTCACACGAGCATGTTTATAAGGTAATTGGTACAGGATTGTGGATAGTAATAAATGTTTGCAACAAAGTCGTTTATATAGATCTTATATTTTAAATTAATGCCCACATTTAGATACCGATCTTCGAATCTTGTTTTATCACCAACGAATGCCTATGATAACTACAGCTTGTTAGCTACCATTAGATACACATAAGCAGTTAACAAAATGGTCTTTTATAATCGTGATTTTTTTCTTACATTTAGGAAAGGTCATTCTGATCTGTTTTCTATGCTTGTATAGAACTGTTGTCTTTACCCATCGTACCTAAACGGTCCAATGCTGTCGGATTGCTACAACCAATCAAATGTTAAAGAATAAAAAAGAAGATATTTAGGAGCTTAGTTAGTACCTCCATAAAATACCTATGTTGTACGTATTGAAAAAATCAAATCATGAAATATTTCACTATATTCTATCTCCATTGAGCCTCAGACCTAACTACATCCATATATTCACGTCCTGCATGTTCGTCATATAACTGAATACCTTAGCGAGTCGACTGCATTAGCAAAATGTTTGTTTCTGAGAAGGGGACAATGTGCTGGAGATATGGCCGGCCCTATGTGGGTTTATAGCCTTACGTTCGTATGCAACCTGCTTAATAGTTAATACTTAATAGGCGGTTGAAGAGCTTACAACCTCGTTGTGTTTGTGACTTGTGTGGATGTTTGTCATCAATAATATGGTGGTAAGCACGAACGGAAAGTTATTTTATACTTTGTAGTGTTTTTTATTTGGGAAGCGGTTGTATTTTTTTGTAAAATGTTATATTTTTTCACTTTTTAGTGTAGGTACCCCACACCTAACAACACCACTGAAAAGTCACAGGAAAGCAAAATACGGAATTTTGTTTACTTGGATCACATATTTTTTTCCAGCTATTTTGATTTCAAAATCGAACTACTTAACTTCTAAGTACTTCTATTGGACCAAACAGAAAGTATATCCTTTCACATAAAAAAAGAATTTTTCAAATCGGTTCATAAATGACGAAGTTATGAGGTAACAAACATAACAAAATAAGGACCTCCTCGTTTTTTGAAGTCAGTTAAAAGGTTTTCAGGTTTCCAGGAAAATTTCCGCCACTAGTTGGCGCCACATAGGCG
The DNA here is from genome assembly GCA_905163435.1 of Mamestra brassicae. Classification (NCBI taxonomy): domain Eukaryota; kingdom Metazoa; phylum Arthropoda; class Insecta; order Lepidoptera; family Noctuidae; genus Mamestra; species Mamestra brassicae. Next base: position 15,964,670 of record LR990997.1, on the reverse strand, counting down.
AGAGGTCCTTTTTCTTGAACAATGACTTTGACGTAAACATGACGTTGATGACAATTTAACAAATGTCAGAAAACATTGGCGTCAGGTGCCTGGACCCGACGCCTCAGTGCTGCTCGTCATTTCAAGAAACACTCATTGACAGTATAGTATCGTATGAATGATAATGATAATGAAGTTGGTTTGGTTTCAGGTTGCAGAGAATACTCCATTAATCTATAGTAACTGCGTTGTCAGTCAAGGCAATAAATAAACAGATTGAGACCTAAGTAGGCTGACGATCATAAAAACCTGTCACACCGACTGACGGTTAAAATAACGCTAAGTAGAAGACAATGTCACAATCAGTTGTCAATTAACATACTGCCTACATAATGTGATTCCTTCTCTGACCATCCCATCTCATTGAGCAGACAGGTACCGGATAGCCCAGTGCTCCATTTGGCTCTGTTCCACTGCGGCTCGGCGGTGCGGGCGCATCCGAGCATCGGACCACTTACAAACGTGATCGGAGTGGCGTTGGGATAACTGTTCATTTTCTTACTGTTTATTTGTGTTTTGATTTCCTCATTAGGTTATCAATATTTGGATTATTGGATAGCTATATTGGAATTGTGTTGTTTACTGAACCAGATGCTGCATTACAGTCTATAAATTAATTAATTGTTAATTGAGAGTTCAACGAAACTGCAAGGCTGAAATCATATCGGATATCAAGAGAGATAACTAGGAGACAATGATGAAAAGACTGGAAACAGAATTTGAAGAATCAAACTGACGACACTAATTTTACGACAGAGACTATAATACTGAAGATGAAGACATAACAGAGAATGAATTGGTTTATGTGGGATGGGGGTGTCACTTTTTTCATATAGGCCATATAAAAAAGGTGACAAGCAAAATGATAAAGAAATCACAGGAGCCGAAGCTATAGTGCTTTTTTAATTATTTATCACGGAGGTCAACATGACAAAAAAATTTAACAATTACTTGCTGAATTTATCCCACGATTATTCCAGTTTCTTTTAAACCAGTCGTAAATACAAAAGATATCCTAGTTACAAGGCACGCGAAGTCTGAAAAACCAGCGCCACTTTTTTATATCGCAACGAATTGTATTGTAGCGGAAATTCTCAAAAATAAATAAATGAATGTTATCAATACTGGTGTCCTAGACACACCACCTAACAATGCAAATAAAAAATGGAACGATGGGTAAATTACTGTTAGAAACTACGTGTAATTTGAGATGACAGCTAATAAAGATAAAAGAAATAATCGTGGAGCGCCGATCTTAATTGGCAGTTATAAAGAATAAGACGATGATGAGATGTCCAAAGATTGTCACATACAGCAAAACGACAAAATATCGTCTTCAAACCAACGACAGTAATAGCGGATCCGTACCAAGAAGCACTTACACACGTAATCCGCCATCATTACACAAGGTGCATGGATACAAATAACATGTCGAAGCATATAATTGTCGCCTCGGCGTCGTGACGCGGTGAAACTGTTCCTAATCAATGTGCGCGAGCAACACGCGGTAATGTTGCATATCAGTAAGCAAATATATGTGGATGGATTAAGACGAATGCGATGTAGAGATTGATAAAGGCGTAATGGATGCGGTTTTTGAAGGTCTTCCAGATGATGCTAAGGTTGGAGGAGAGAAGGCATCAGTGAAGTTACTTATGCAGCTGGTCTATTCTCTATTGAACTTTAAATATACACAAGAATATAATATGCCAACTTGGTTAACATGTATTCTGATTCACGTCTCTGAGACTTAAACCGTGCTTGTAGAACATAAATGGGTCCGATGTAGGTATTAGTAAGAACATAAGAATGTTATAGCTGTTTGCCTACAAGGACCTTTGGAGTCATAATTATTAATACTGATCGGTGAAGCTCAAAACTCCGCTACTTTGATAATTTTTTTTAAGAAATGTCATACCACTGCACCGGCGCGGGCAGCGGCATGAGAGAGGCAATGAGAGATACAATGCTACTAAATTTTAAGCAATTTTCGCATTCACATCTCAGTCGCAACCTGTCAAAAAAGCCTTCTGTCAATTTTTTTACAGATTTCTTCTGAGATGCAAATGCGAATTGCGTAATTTTTTTTTTTTGAATTGCGACTCAGATTTATTTATCTCAGCATATTGTTTAACCAATACATCTAGAGAGTATCTTATTTGGCTGAGATTAAGAGCAAAATTAAGACTATTAATCACATATTAATCAACGATAATTGATCCTATAACGATTATTTTTGTCCCAAACGCAAATTTTCCACTGGCAATTAATCTGTTGCATTCTGTTTTTTTGCTCCCATACACATGAAATATGTGTGCACATAAACATGTCAACGATTCAGCAAAATTCGCGTTACTTTCACAATAAAATGTCTACGGTAAGTACATATTTTAAGTGTAACATCTATGTAAAGGGGTTTTCAACAAGTACTTTGGTCGTGGTGGACTTTTGCCAGATATAATTTTTCATATCTATATAATTGCCAAACCTTACTCGTTGTAATATCTACAATTAAAATTTGAATAATCTTCATCTAAATTCTTTGTTTTATTTTGTTTTCAAAAACAAAGTTCTTGTTGAAAAACCCTTTATATTACGGTAGTATTTTGCAGGCTCATAAACGTGCAATGGATGGAGCGCATCGCGTCTCTTGCGTGACGGATATTTGGACGGAATATATCCTTATTGGCCAACCAAAACATTTAATTTTTTTCAGGGTTCCGTACCCAAAGGTATGTCCTTCCGTATGTCTGTCAGCGGGCTGTATCCCATGAACCGTAATAGGTAGACAGTTGAAATTTTCAGTGTGTATTTCTGTTAACGCTATAACAACAATTAATCAAATTCTTGTGCGATGATGGTACGGAACCCTTCAAGCGCGAGTCCGACTTGCACTTGGCTGGTTTTTTATTGCATCTCCAAAGTATGTTTCCGTTTTTACTTTAACTTTTTCTTTTTTCCGTAGTTGTACACAAAAATCTTTTAGTAGGTAGCTATGTACTACAAACATTAATTATTTTAGCCCCGTATCAATTAATTCCAACTTGAAAATCAGTGCAAGCATTATTTCTAAGTAAAGCCCGTGTTCGCGACAAATGACGAGCCCGTGTAAGTTGTAAAGGCGCTCTCAGACGAGTTCGTACGGTAGCGCGATCGATAACGATCGATAGCCGCCAGATCGACGTCCGATCTGAATTTACATGAACTCATTTGCAATAAACTTTCATCGACACTGTAGAGATTAGCTCCTTGTGTTGACTTGTGTTCTAACGAACTTTCATGTTTTTTGTGATATGTTTATGACTTTAGTTCTTATATAAAACTAATGCCGAATACTCAAACACAACTGTAAAGAAGTGCCGAATCACCGCTGTATCTCATGTTGTCCAAAGAGAGCATCCGTGGCGTGTCAGAACTTAGTAAACGTTTAAATATTCGCGATTCACTGTTTATTATTTTCACAGTAAAAAATAATTACCCAACAATAACAGAACAATACTACGAAAATATTTAGGTCCATCATCAGTGTTTACGATCTAAACGTGCAGCGTAAAGTCCCGTTCAGACGATCGTTCCCACCATAAGTCAGGTGGGTATCGACGTTCCCGTAGCTAGCCGGGGGCTATCGGCAGCGCGTGTGGGCGGGCCCTAACACCGCTGACCGCTTGACCTCGACTCCCGGGTCGGCTCGGGGTCAACGCACTGCGATAGCCGCGTGCGCAATGCATTGTCGCCTGCACTTCGGTAAGCTTGACGGAATGCCATTATGGAATTTTCAGTTTTGAAATATGGTCTGCGTCTGCGGCTTGCGTTGCTTGGTTATTGTGTTAGGCCCTTTATGTGGAGCGCGTTCGGTCTATGCTTTTTTGTTTTGTTTTGTTCTTAATTCGAAGTTCAGTCAACAACTCAATGCAATTATTTTAATAGAAATATTTACAGGCTCTCAAATGAGTTTAGGAGTTGATCAGTCACAAAAAAATGACCAACACAGGGCATATATCTCTAGAGAGATGAACGGCCAACGAGCTTGTGTAACACCCTTTTAAATTGCCTTTTTAAACTGCACTGAATTGCTATATTATATAATTGTTTAGAATGCAGAGTCATAAGACTAAGTACCATAAATATCGTCATCAATGTTACAGCTCCATTTTGTGCACGCAGCCTATAAGGATGCGCTTACGCATAGACCATAATCTACTAGATTGTCTCCATCACAGTCTTGGCTTACTAAAAGTTTTAATAGCAGAACAAATTACTGGTAATTATTAATTACTATTTCTTTTTTATTATTATCTGTGTAGGTAACTATGTAGGTAATAAAATGGTAAAATAATTAACAGCGTAAATAAAATAATAATTAACAAACATAATCAATACCTACTAACTTAATCGTACAGTTATTTTACAACTTTATTTTAGTAAAAATTTATAGTTAAATGTTGATAAGATTTACGTTAATTGTGTTTGAGTAATATTTTTATAGTAAGTAGTTTGTTTTAATACAACTTGCAACGGTCAAGTTTCAAGTCCAGGGCCGCATTTGGTTCTATCGGGCTCCTTATAGGATTTTTATTTCTTGTGGACACAAGCAATTAGGTTACTAAGCTTTTCTTTTGGTCATGAGAACCTGTTTTTTGTGTTTCCTTAAAATGATAATGTTTTCACAAGTATTATACAGATTGTCGTATAATGCAACAATTAATATAAATTAACATTACGTACTATATTCTGAGGGCCAATTCTAAAGTACCTAGCATTCACATTTGCATCTCAGTCGTAATCTGACAAAAAAGCCTTAATTTCCATACATTTTTGACAGATTGCGGCTGACATGCGAATGCAAAAGTTGCTTAAAAAATTGTAGAATTTGCACTCTGATGTTTCCAGTATCTATCATAATTCTTTTACAATTTCGTACACATGTAACCTTATGTACAGTTCATAATTAAGTTACCGACACCAATTTATCGGGCAGTTGCCCACCAGGCACGACACCCTTCTGGGGGCCATTCACTTTTAAGAAGTTATTACGATTTCAATTTTTACTAGACTCTGAAATTACTTTCATACTTAAACGACGATGTGCAAGTATGCCGAGATTCTTAATGCTTGCTACCTTTCGCATATCTCTTTTAAAATTATTACAAGAAAGCGAAAATAATTAAAAACATTCATTTCATAATTAGCTCACGAGTCTCATAATTTAAAACTTCTTTTTATTTTGACGTTTACACTGTCTCTAGTTTTAATTCAAGCTACGAATCGATTAAATGAACTCTTATTAAAAAGCTAAAGAGGCGGAATTATAGTAATTATTCATAATTTTAACTGCACTTTTTGTCAGCTCCGAGCCCCAGTTGGTAAGACGGCAACATTTTTCACCTTTTTAAAGCCAGTAATTTCGATATTTAATCGCCTAGTAATAAATTAAGAACCAATAAAAACTGATAGCCGTTTAGCAAAATGGGCAATTTAGTAAAACGTTCTCGGTTGTATTACTTTTCCTTAACTAGTTTATTAAAATTACTTTTATTTTTATATGAATACTTACGTGTATAGCTTAAACTTTACACATGAAGGTTTATTTTTAAATAACCGTATTGAACTTTGATAGCTTATTAATCGTTATTTAATTATAATACTTACTCTTCTCATGATTAAAATTATATTTGAATCGTAGCAGTCGCTCTATTTCTGTTGTAGGTATATTGTAAAATTAACTTCTTAGTTAAGAAACTCAGTTAATATATCCATGTGGATAAAAATACATCAGCAATTGCTATTTTATTTTTTCGTGCGACCGCATCGTCGGTCGGTCAACGTCTTGTGCGACCACAACTCCTTAATTCATCTCATTCTTTTACAATATCATCTTCATAGACATACTTAATAATGTAGTACACGATTATAATAATAGCATAGTGCATAGCAACTACGTAAACTTGTTGTAATATTCAATAAAGTATCTTTAGCTTCAGGCCTTTTTTATGAAAAAATGTGATTCAGTCTTTTACACACTAATTTAGAAGTCGATATCTAAACGAACGAAGTCGATATCTAAACTGAAAGATGTGTGAATGAACTACAATAAATGGAAGAACTATAATTAATTTCAGTCTCATGATGCAAAGCAAGCAAAACTTGCAAGCCTTTACAAATATTTTGTTTTTTTTTTAATTTCATGTAAAGCAAGGTTTTCAGGAAAACGTTGCTTGTTGCTTTCAGGAGAACAGTGTACGACTACCACTGTTCTGTGACGGTATCATAATCCACAAAGCTGACTCTACGTACAATTTATAACGTTTATTTTAGAAAATCGCAGCGATCCTTTTAAAAATTCGAAGCATTTCAAATTAGCTGGCTTGCGATCTTACGAGGCCAAGAAAAGCAGTAATTTTATTAATTAATTTAATACTTAATGCTATCTATAGATATATGCTAAGTCGTAGTTTTTATTCATTCGTATTTTTATAAAATTTATTTCAACATAGCTTGCTTATAGGACAATAACTTCAAAAAATAATTACTTTTGTTCGTGAACGGGCATCGTGAGATGCAATCGTGACATACCTATTGTGTACTGCTTTTTAGGGTTGTAAACCTCCATGTATAAAAATGGAACCCTTATAGGACTACTCATATACTGCCTGTTTTTCCGTCTGTCACAGCCAGTTTACTCCGAATCTACTAGACCGATTCAGTTATTTGATACACACATGAAGTTTTGTGACCCAACCCCGTGTTGGGTCCGTACGTGTGATAAAAATAAATAAATTTTGAAGTTAAGGTCAACTTTATGGAGTCTTCAAAAAAGTCCAGCAATGCTTTGTAATGTATCAAATTAAAGGTATTATTGTAAGAGTCTTAAAAGTATTTTAAAATTCAGAATTTTTAAGAGAAAACTTATAAGAAGTCTGTAGTTTTACAGTAACATGTTAAAAATATTATCTACTTACTCGTTCGGAACCCTTTGCACGCGACTAAGACTCGCACTTGCCTGTTTTTGTTATTTATTTAGATTATTCGCTATGGAAGGTACTTTTTTTCTGATTGGCCAACTCTTTGAACTTTAAATCATTTAATTTAAGTAAGTTTTAATTATTTGTATATTTTATAATCTGTCACCTCATTCATTAACTTTGATGGGCTTTTACTTTATAATGATGTTAAATGCAGTAATCTTTACAGTAGTTGTTATTGCACTAAAAATATTTTTGAATAACTGATTAATTATTCACTTCATGCAGCTATACGCAGTAAACCTGAGGGTATAATTCTAGCAAACGTTTAACGGTTTGTTCATTAATTACAATTTGTTTCATAATATAGCGGCCGTTTGACCGGTTGCTTTTATAACCAAACGTTTATTTGAATGAAAACTACTTAGACATCGGTAAATCCTTTATAAAGTTTTCGCACTATACGTACTCCATTACAACTTTCGTAATATTCTGTAAAACGGTTTAACTTATGAATCAAGAACAATCGTTTATATCTAAACGTATCGCATGTCGTACACAAGTGAATTAATTAGCCTAAAATCATTGCAAAAGTAATGTCGGCTTACAACAATCGCATCTTTTGATTTATGTAACAAAACTGTTAACACTTTTTGTCGCTAAATATTAAAATGCGATAAAACATGCGACTTTTCTCCTAGCCGCATATTTTTGTACTGACTATGTTAATTCATTTGCGAATTGATTCACCGAGCCAAGTTTTTAGGCCGCTTGCTGACGCCCGCCGACTCGCATGCAATAATTGTCCACATGTATGCTTATGTCTAGACTAACGATTAGCTTATTAGCTGGTTATTTAGAGCATAATAACTATAGGGGGGACTAGGGTCATATAACTGATGTGTGATATGACTAGGTACTTAGTAAAGTGACAGCTAGGTACTTAAAGACTAGTAGGGCCTCCTACTTGTAACTATTTAAATAATTAAAATATTTATTCTTCTAATTTAGTTCCACAAAAGTATTGACGTATCATTTGCGTATTTGATTTTCTGATCATCTTTTTCTTTATCAATATCTGAATATAATTACTTCACAAAGATAAAATAATACAGAATGTATTTCTACAATTGACTAATTAAACCGAACAAGAGTCAATGCACCCACAGGCACCCAGTCTAGCGGTCCAATTACGGCCCTGTGTCATATCTGTAATTTTAATTCGTGCAATGCTCGCGTGATTTGTCTATCCACATGGTAATTAAAACGTATTTTAAAATATGCTAAACGTTAATTCCTTAGAGCACACGGAAAGATGTAATATTTGCAATCGTAACGAATGGATACATTATGAAGACACACGAGAAAATTTATGTTTCAATAAAAATGTTTATCAAAAGTGCGTTAATTGCTAACGTTTAGCATACATACATGTTTTGAATTTGGATGCTTATTAACTTCAATCATAAATCAGCATTACATTTATCAATAAGTTTTTTGGAGGACTATAGGTTCGCGGATCGAAATATCAGAGGAATGATTGCTTGCCTCCCGAAACAACAAAACTAAATCAACAGTATAGGATGCTGTCAATACTTTCATGGGGACTGAACTTCTGAACTATGTTTGTCATACCGGATTTTCATCTCGTTTTTCAGAAAACAACCTGGCATGACTAGCAAAATATTTAAATTGAATGTGCATAGTTGCTTTCACGAGCTTGGTCCTTAAAACAAATTTTATTACCATGAGGTTATTGGTTTGGGAACATAGTAATTATATTCTCAGTTAGTAGCACCAGGTTTTACATTATGTTATCTACTATATTAGTAAGCGAGAGAAAGATCGTAAATTTTTACTTCGTTTTAAATGGTTTCTTGAATCTCCATCAATGAACTTTCAGTTACCAACAGTATAAAATAAGCTTTAGAAGTTTATATTTATTGGTCTTCATACTTAGCATTACAAATATTTTTTAACTAAGACTAAAGACAGTGAGACCATTATAAGCAAATTTTATATACCTCACAGAGATTCTTTAATTTAAGGTACACTTGAAAGTTCCTAATTAAAATACATCGCCGAGTATAGGTATAACATTGGTATTGGTACTACCCTAGACACAAACGTTAAATTGATTACTTTGACAGGTATCGCCTGATTTTAATAAAACCAAAATCACAGAGGCATATTCAAAATGTTATTTTCCTTATATTCAACATTTAAAATCATTATACATCCATTTATCGCTCGCATACGTCGAGCTATCCATAGTATTCGTGCAATGCTAACGAGGTGTGAAGCCGTGTAAAGGGGCCAGTATCCCGTGCCCTACAGGCGCCGGCGTCAATTAACCATTTATCTTCCCACCTTTTACCGCCAACAAGAAATAGAATGGAACTCGCTTTTTCCTATTTTAAATGTTAAGTGAAAATAGGTTTGTTGCGTTTCTTTTGTGGTCTATGGTTAATGCATTGTTTTTCTTTTTTTAATTAAAAGGCTTTTAGATGTGGGTTTGCCAATGGAGTTTATATAATGGTAATTTGTACTTTTATGCAAATATATCTCTTTTTCTCTAGGTCTTTATTTATTTTCTGACTGTATAATTAGGTACCTTCTAGGATCTAGATGGAATTGGTTTTGTGTTTTAAAAACACAGAATACTTATATAATTAAATGAATTTCCACTACGGTGCAGCATGAATGCCGCAAATTAACAATAAATTGGTAAATTATCCTGGTACCTAAGACTAATATTTGTAATTACACAAGACGTTGGTTATTACATTGCGTAATGCTTGCCGTTGCAGGAAATAGGAGGCAATAAAATTCGCTATTCGTACACAATTTACTAAATAATGATTCCCAGGAGTACTAACCCCTAACAACCTTTATCTTAGCTGTACTGCTATAAAACATAGGCACGTACCAAACACATAAAAGCTACCAACTTTAAGCGTAACAGAGGTATGTAAATCCTTGGATCGTCGGCAACTCTGTTGAGTCCCTTTATTCTGTCATTACTAGTTCCTGATATACGCTCCAAGTCGAGGATTCCAAATTAAATTCTGTTTTCTGCCTTTCTCACGACAGTCGATCGCACAGTGGCTCAAGATTGACTCGTCGTGTCTCCACAATGGCTTGTAATTGCCTTATAAGTTCACGTAAAACAGAAACTTGGAAGGAAATGTTGTCTATCCCCATGTTTGTAAGAGTTGAGAGTCGTTCAAGGCGCCCGTGAACGAGAACGAATGAACGACAGTAATTGATTCTCAAATGTATCTTTTATACGCAAAAAAAATGCGAGGAACGTTGTGTGTAAATCAGAAAACGCGAGAAACTGAAACCTGTTATTCACTTCGCATTCAATTAAGACAAGAGATTTAGCGGTGAAATAAAGTATTGCTGACTGAGATAACGCCTCTATAATTAAAGTAGAAAATTCGTATTTAGTTTGTTTACTGTAGAAACTACAAACGAAATAAATTAAAAAGAAAAATAGCAGCCATTAGCATTAGGTATTTCATTTAATAGCCGTCTTGCTCGTAGGCAATACACACGAAGGAAATACCTCAGTTAAATAATTATCGACTCGAAGTGAGGATGAGCATTAAATAATAGTCAATAAGAAAATATATAAACTCCACATTTTTATAACGGCTGCTGCTCAATAAATCCAATGCTAATTTAACGCATACTCCAAACCAATGTACGTTTCGCGTGCACTTACAGTAGGGCTATAAAAGTGAATATTATTATCATTCACTTAATTGTCACACTGCCGCCTACACGACCATCAAGAATAGTTATCTCACAAGCACTTCTTATTTATTACTGGCCAGTCGTATTAGCATAAAAATGCGATACAACCTCTTTGGTAAAGATTCCATCTATTGCTCAGAGGGCACCACTGGGCACCAATTAGCACTCAATCTTAGCACCCACACGCAGTGTAAGGCGTAAAAATAGCTACGAGAGAATCTAGGCACCGAGGACGGAAGAAAGGTTAGTTCAACATAATAAATCAATTGGAATGCCGTGTAGTATACTTGTTTAGCTTCACCAGGATATTAATTCAAGGAAATGATTCCTCTGGTAGCAGTAAGCTAACAAATTTATATTGAAGAACTAGTGGCCCGCCCCGGCTTCGCCCGGATGTATATTTTTTTTTCAAAATATTCTTACATAAGACCCTTCTCCTGACAATAACAAACACGACAAAAAAAGAATTAGCGAAATTGGTCCAGCCGTCCATGCATGATGCCGTGACCAAGGGAAATAGGGATTCATTTTTATAGATATAGATAATGCTGCTGTTAATTTATTATAAATAACTTATCACTTATAAAAAACGTCGAGTAATGGAAAAAAAAATATTATAACGGGTTTTTAAGTAGTATGGTAGCTCCAGAGTACGCTACAGAGGCAAGGTCGAGTGAAGTCATTGATCATTATTTAGATTAAAGCCTTCAGAAACAGCCATCAATAAAGTATATCCTTTACAAGGAGTACATAAATGATTTGAAACCATATTTATCTTAGGAACATGTAAAGGGAGGGCCTGAGGCTAACTTCGGAGGACCGCTTTACTGCTTTAAAATTATTCACTTCCACCCCTGCCCAACCGTTATCGGTTATTAAAATGAATGTATTATTTAAAAAAACAGTGTCATGATAATAGTTCAGAGTATTTTATTATGACGCCTGGGATGCGCCCGCGACCCGCCCGGCCCTGACGCCGGCCCTGTGCTTTACGGAAAATTCAGGCGCAGTGCAGACCGTGCAGAAGGCTCTTATAAACCTCCGGAACTGTTAGAAAATCATCATAAATGATGTAAGTGTACCTAATTACCTACGGTTTGCTAGTTCATTCTATATTGCCGTCGAATTAACTCCTTACCTGTGGTGGGACTGTAAACTAGTAAGTTGCATTCAATCTGTTAGTCATTTCTATTACAAATGAGTTTTAGAAATTTTCGTCTAAATTTAGTCCCGCGAGTACTGCAGTCCGACCTATTCCGCGGTATATAACTACGTTCTTGAAATAGCTTTTTATAAATACCATGTGGGCACAGTGGGCACTCGACCGGTTCTGCCATGTTAATTGCTCCCCTCGCACATTTAAATTTGTTTATTTATATCTAATTGGCTTTAGGCGGTCCCCAGTCATCCTGCCGGCCTGTCTCCTGCCGGGTGCAGTCTAAGGGAATGAGCGAACGAGTGGGAATATTGGGAATCGCCGGCCGATGAACACCAAACACTTGCTCACCTTCTTCAGAGTCATTCTCGTTCGCCCGCCTTCAGTAGTGCCATTCTGTAAAAATCTCAACGTGAAAACTTAGGTGAGGTGAACATAAAGTGAGCTGGTGGTTTTTTTACAGAATAACACTACGGCCGGTAAATTCTGTGAACAACTCACCATTAAAACATTAGTGGAGTGAGCTTGAACTGAGCTGTCAATCCACGTAATCAAGGAAGAAGGACAGTTCACTTAGAGATCACCTCACCACCTAAGTTTTCAAGGTATCTCACCTTGAAAACTTAGGTGGTGAGGTGATCTCTATAAAGGAATAGACCGACTGTACCCGACAGAAGGCGAGTGAGCGTACGGTGAGATGTCCATCGGCGATTCTTCTTTAGTGTTCGTTCGCTTGGTCTCTACCCATCCCTGCAGCCATCCTGGTCTATCACTTACGTCGGCGCATGCCACAGCTCCAAGCTCGTAATCCAGGCATACTTAATTGAGATAAGAATGAAGTCCAGCTCGTAAAAATATTTTATATCCTCGTTTTTCCAGTATATCTAAAGCATTCGTAGCACTGCTACCGCGGTCCGCTGTAAATTTACCTAGCTTTAATATTAGCCTTAATAAGCACTGGATAAACTTGTTTTATTTTATAACTCTGCCTGTAAAAAATCCGCGTTGTAGCTCCTGAACAGTTGACGCAATGATCGATAATGGACGAAGTTCTACGTTTTATTGCTGCATTCCCGTAATACATTAGCGTAGTCATCAATAACACTGAAGGAATACCTGTAAAAGCAAAACCTGCACAATCCAGCCAAAAGTTGAGGATAACACCTTGTTTCTGACCACTAATAAAATAAATCTCATTATTCATCTCGGTAGACATCTGTTGAAGTCCACGATCGCCTTATTTAGGTATACGCAAAAATCCCATAAATGAGTATTTATGCAGCGGAGACCGCAGTCCTTTGTTTCATGGAGTTTAACATACCTACTCCATAAATCTATAATTAAAAACTACTATTGTGTCTACTTTATGATATCTCCTAATTGACAGGTATGTAGATAATAACCCGTTGTGTCCTGTTGTGCAGACTAACTTATGCTAATATTTAAATTTTAATGAGCGCCTATCATGTCATGTCGCAAATTATGCAGTTATACGATGTCGCCATTACACATTATTTTATTTTTAAGTCGTTTATAAATAAAAGAGCGGATCATAAACAACATTTCCATATTTTTATGTAGGGTGAACATGGTAGAAAATTGATTTATTTTTAGTAATTGATAGAGACTGCTTCCAATAAACATGTTTGAAATTATCGAAATTCGTAATAGGGAATGTAACAAGCCATGATTTGAAAACTGTTGCATGACTGCTTTAGTAGAAAGAATTCACGAGAAAACTGTATCACAATCTCTGAAACAATCAAATATTTTCCGAACAAAAACTTCACTTTCGTTCACAATTAATTATCTTAATGATATTTAATTTAAGAGAGTATAACAGTTAGTGGAGTTCCTCTAACTGCTGAATGATTCATTGAGTCGAGTCGATCGATGTTACATTTCATTGCATTCGATACAGACTCGCTTCGCGTCAGTACTCGGTGGTTTAGCAATACGTGCCCAATGCAGCACACCACTCACGTCTGAGCGATTTTACTATTTTTGTTTACGCTCAATTTGAAATATCGCTTTGACTTACAGTGGAAAAGTGGAACTGCGTGTTTATTTTTACTTTGTATTTTAAATGACAATGCTGGCAGGAAAGCCATAAGCCAAGCCTAAGATGACACAAACACGAGACACCGTACTTATTCAAATCGAAACAAACTTATTGATGTAATTTGTATCTGTTTTGTGCGAGCATACTTATTATGAGAATTAAAAAGAAACTCCAAAATTATTGTTAAAAATATGGTGTTATTTTTTCTATTTTTTGTTAGTGAATTGTCTCACACATTAACTACCAAAATGAGAGTTATTTACTACACATTCACGTGTCGGGAGCGCAACGACATTTTCGACTAACCATGCTACATCTAAAAATCGACTAAAACCAGTTTCTTTCCGTGATTTAAATAACGAACAGGTTTATTTACCGGTTGGGATATAGGTCACGAATTCACGACATAACAATTTATAACGGAATGTTTATAAATAAACCTTACTTAAGCTTAGTCATGAGTGCACAAATGACATTAAGCCGATAAAATATCGATCTTTATTAGGATTATGAGGAAATTTCGACACTAAGTAGGTATGGCATCGAAATATCACAAGGAAAAGCTTTTTTCTGCCTAGCTTAGGTAGCAATTTATTAAATACCTAGCTTTTGCTTTAGAAAAAATATTGGCCTATTAGATAGGTACCTACGTAGCCGCCTGCAGGGTTCCATCTATCGATTTTGCGATTTAGGCGTGTAAGTGTTACAAACAAATTCTCTTTCGCGGTTTTAGTTAGGTATTAGTTAGGATTTTCCTGTAAAATAAGTAGGTACAGGAAAATCCTAACTAATATCAAAGCCGCTCTTCACCTACGCCACTTCACTCCATTATTTCAGGTCCTTTTCTTTCCTTTTCCCCAACAAAACCATTAAAAACGAAAAGCTTTCTCACCAGATAGCCATGGAAAAATAGAAGCCACATACATATTACTAAGCCTGTAGTCGACTGTAACGATTACCGATGAACACATTTTAAGGCGAATCGGCAGTGCACTGATCTGACGCGCAGTTATCGTGCCGTCTCGTTGGTTTGTTATTATTGGTCTATGGACAATGTAGTAGCAGCACTAATGCCTTATATTTGGAACGAGATAATGTTTGGCTAATTATGGCGTCTTTCCAAATGTTTAATGAAGATGACTTGAGTCAAACTTAGACAATTTATTGCGGTTTCGCTTTGTGTTTTTTTCTCTATATACTCGGTTCCTTTGGATTACAGCGTGATATTAAATAGCCGGTCATACCTTACTTTACCTTCCTCAAGAATTGAACTTAAAAGTGTAAAAAAAATCTGTTAACGACGATCCAGAAATTTTAAAATATAGCGCGTTCAATTCAAACAAGAAAACAAACTCTTCAGCTTTATCATACTTAGAAAAGATGAATCATGTCAGCGTGTTTTTAGGTACATAACAGCAGAACATAATCTGTTGATAATTACGCACACGATAATTAAGCAAACGCTTAGCAATAAATTAACGAAGTTAGTATATTTAACAAAAAAATTACCACACTGCTGGAACTAAAAGGCAAGTGCAGTCAGCAGAAAAAAAATAACGAGTTACACTGCTTCATTATAAATTCAAATTCGCACACCTAATGCTTTGATTACGTTCAAAATTCGAACGTGGTCAGTGAACTTGTTTGTTTCTTAAAAAAAACTGTTGTAGGCCAGAAAACTGACCCGCTTCATATTCTCTCTGGCCATTTGCACTTGTCTGTTGTATACATATATTATCTTAATTGCGCGAATTTATTGTACGAGATAAGTTTCATCTGATATTTTATGAATTTTCCTAGTGCGTTGCGTGAACGTATTGCATAGCTTCCTATCTTCAAAATTGTTAGAAGCAAATTGATGGGGCGTCTGTCGTGAGAGCATGCGATGTGTCATCGTTGGCAATTGAATTGTCTTACGAGATATGTGCCGTTCCGCTTGGAATCGATAGAGCATTTTACAATGTAATCGGCGAGTCGAAAATTTTTAAAAGACCGTAGTTTTCCAAGTCTGTCAATAATTAAAAAAAAAAACAGTTTGTCTACCTTTTTCCCAGTCCTATCGGGGTCGGCTTCCAGTCGAACCGGGTTCAGCGGGTACCAGTATTTTACATGAAGCGCCTGCCTAATTGACCTCCACAACCCAGTAACTAATCGATATCTATAGTCCTTGCCAAGACTGGTGACCGACTGACTGACTTCAACACTCCGCCCCTAAGATGACCCACTGACCAACAATGCAGACTTTATAAAAAAAGAAATCACTGGTGGAAAGCTATACCAGCGAATAGTGCAATTATGCTATTTGTTGTAAGTACCGGAAAATTCACGTCTTCTGTTTTGAAAGCGGAAAAGCTAATTCCTACCTAACTAATATTTGATGAACAAATCGCTATGGTACTTAGCCCGTGTAATCGTGTCGAAGAATTTTCAGAAACTGTCGGGAGTCTCATGCTTTCTCAATATTTTTAGTAGGAATGCGATTAATCCACGATATCAAAATACCACGCTGGATTAGATCCGTGATATCGTTAGGTGTTGAATGAGATGTTTATAGCATTCCTTAAATTCTTAAAAGTTAAGTACAGTCACTGAGTCTTGTGTCCAGGAATCTTCTGTAGCTAAAACTTACGGAACGCAATGATTGTGTGCAATACCTTTCTGGAAGAGGTGCAAGTGTATGGAAAATTCGGAGACTTAAATACACCGTGGACACCTCATTGACTATTACCTATGTGTTCTTAAATTTAATTTATTTAGGTGAATCTTACCTATATTTGGGACAAATTTTATATTGTTAACCGACTTCCAAAAGGAGGAGATTCTCAATTCGTCTTTATATTTTTTTTTAATTTTTTTGTGTGTCTGTTTTGCGATCATTCCGTCAATTATGAATTAATTTTGATGATTCTTTTTTTATTCGAAAGCCTATACTCCTGAGGTGGTCCCATTGGCACCAAGTCAGAATCTGATGATGGGATTCTAGGGAAATCGAGGGCAACCCTCGAATTTTAAAGGCCGATACAATGTTTTTCACATACTTTCTAACGCAATTCAGATAATTGTGCCCGGTAATCAACATCTCATCATGTTGAGCTGATGAAGGTATAGGTCAGGATGTGATGCTAGGATCCCAGGAAAAATGTGTCAAACGTTTTGGATGATTCTTTTTTGGTTGGAAGAGTATTTTTCCAAACTGGCCCCATTTCAATTTGGTGATGATCTGATTAACGATTTCGAAGGTAGGCAACGGAACTCTTCAATAAATGATAGCAAACATGCAATTTTAACAATTCCGGGAGGGATTGCTGAAATTGCATGTCTGATTATTGATTACACCAGTTCATAACACAACATTACGCCGGTACGCTGTAAAGAGGTAGCAGATGCAACATGTCAACCTGAATTAACATGTTTTTGGGGTTATCTATTCGGGCATAATTTTATTGTTTATTAACCGATCTTGTTGATTTTTTTTGCATAGGCTTTAGTTATAGCTATATTCTCATAGGACACACATTACATTTTATATAGGACAGTGAACTTGCAAAGATAAACCAATGAGCTCCTCAACTTAAAATCAATAAAATCTAGTAAAGTGACATATTTTTAGTTATTTAGATTTGCTTTGGGATTGACATAAAGTCAATCCCAAAGCAAAGTAGATATTTAATTATGAGCTGGTTTGAACTTGGACTGAACGATGGAGTCACACAAAGTAACTCCTTAACGGCAAATAGCGCAACCACTCATTATGGGAATAATGTCAATTTAGTTGTGGATTACCACCAATAAAAGGTGGAAAATAAAAAACTTTTTACAAAAAAATGCAACCGACAACTGAAAACACCGACTGCCAAAATTAAAGTTTTTTAAAACTTTGTCGTGTTTTTTATTTAATTTGGAAATCAGTTGTATTTTTTTAAGACTGATGTAAGAGGAAATATTCAATTGTTTAATTTGTTGATGATGATGATGAGATCATAATTTTCAAGAAAATACTAAGTAATTGGGATTTTCCTCATTCCAAGATACGTAAGGAATTTTAATCCCAACCGTTAATAATAATATGACCGCGAATAACATGATCATGAGTGTGACGAAAGCAACTGGTTTCAGCGTTTTCAAGTTGGTGACATAAGGACAGGGCCAAACCGGCGGAGGAGGTCGGCGACCGCAGGCCTAGCGGGAACGTAGCCATACGACCGAGTCCACTTAGCGCAGGCCCGCAAATGTACCTACATACGGCCGACATGGCCGAATACCTCATTACTGCGAAATGTGTGAACCTGACTTAATCATCCCGCAGTGGGTCAACTAGGCGTATACCCATCGTAAAGTACACGACGTTCCAACCAATCAGGAAGTGAAGTTCTAGGTTTATTTTCTAATCTTGAAGTACTGGCAGCTAAAGATTTTCTTTTTATTATCTTGAGATTCTCTCGACGGCTTTTCTTTCAACGTCTGGGGGTCAGAGGTTGTCTTCGGACAATTAAACGTACCTACATTCTGCTGTTAATGTTCTTTTTACAACTTTAGCAGTGTTTTTTTTTAACATTTACCGGCAACATCTTCACAATTTTCACAAGCAAAAATTCCTTTGCTCTTTAGTCCCTTGGCTCCTCCATATAACACTTCAGAACGATCCAGTTTACCTACATATTAGCCATATGCGTCAGCTGTATTGTGGACCGGTCGGCGATTCCGATCGTTTCCAGCAAACTGCCCGGTGATTCATTGAGATATCAATGGGGCTTTGTTGAAGCTTCCATGGGCAGTTGTTCACCCTTATTGCAAGGCATGTTAGGACGTTTGAGCGTGTTTTTGCTTTGGCAAGTTATGAGAGGTCTGTCAGGAAATGGTGTGATTTTATGTGTAAGTTGTTTAATTTTAGGTTGGGATCCGAATGCGTGTATGGAAACACGGAACCCTTTAAGATTACTGGCTGGTTGCCCGGCTGTAAGTCTGTCACAACCAATTAATTTTACAGTATTGTCTAGTCAGTCATATAGAGTAAATCACTAAAAAGTTTAAAAGAGTTTTTCATAGGTTATAAATTTTCAAACTTTTTTCCATAAATCCTTTCTTCAACGCAGCCTTTCTTCATTACCTCCCATTGTACGAGCCGAAGATCACACCTTTCCCAGAATCGATTGCACTAATAAAGTATCGATAAGTGATAATTGCGAAGCCCTCGCCCATCGTGCGCTTGTTGGGGGTCTACTAATGGCGGCGCATTATCGTGAATGCGCATACCAATAGCATTTAATCACGCGCGGGCGCGGTGTGACCACCGATTGTATTGTGTGGCCCATATATTATTAACTTATTGATGGAAGGGCAAGGATTTTGTAGAGCTATATTAGTGAGAGAACTTTGTACTGGATTGGACTGTTTTGTTTTGGAGTATAGAGATATGCGGTACAGAGAGTAAAGTCCCGGATACCTCCACTGAAATGGGAGGATCCTCCGACGAGACGGGTGTTGTGTCTGGTGGGCAACTGCCCAATAGTTGATATTCGGACTGTTGTATATGTTCAAATCGCACGGACACCTTTGCTTGCGCGATGTAGGATTTTGTTGGTAGATCGTCGCTGACAGGATAGATGGCGATGCGGTTATTTTTGTTGCCACACAGATTTCGCTTATTAGTTTTTCATGTGGCGGCATTGATGCCGCTACAGGAATCAAAGGTGTCGTTTTGGTTTGTAGCTCTGGTGGGGTTGGTTTCGATCAAAGATTGCTTATGATTAGACTCTGTCTCTGGTTACATTTGTGTCTCATTTTCAAGCCAAATGAGAATAATATCTAAAGTAGAGAGTGATTATAAATATGAGTCTTGGTTACTTACAATAGAGTAATTTAATTTATAACTACGATCTCATTGACCATAAATCACGTCTTCTGATCAAAAATCGCTATAGAGATAGCGATTTATATTATCGACACTATAATTCTTACTTTTCTTGCCAAGAATGTAACTAGGCACGTTAACAAACTAAAACCTCTAAAAACTGCACTTGCAAGCACTCACATCAACCTGATATACCTTATTTTTTCTTGAATCAAGTTGCATTGATTGCCTTCGGGCTTCGCCGCTAGATTTCTTCGCTGAGGCTTAGGTATACCTACTCGCGTTATAATCTCACTGGAGTCACTTGTCAATACTTGGTGAAGCCAGTTTGCTAACTAGTTTCTAAGCAATGGGTCTGTTAGGCCCAGATGGGTCAATCACACCTGATACGAAACGCGGTTAAGTTAAGTATATATTGGCTTAGTTAAAGGGTATTTATTTTGTCGGGCTTGGCCGCATAGGCCTGTTATGAGTCAATGTTTATGTGCTATGATTACTCAGTGAAGGGAGAGTGAATCGATTTCAATTTCTCTAATCAGATCAAGTCTTCAGAATTATAAACTTCAACAAATACCTCACCAAAGGCTTGAAATTGCGTTTAACTAGAATTTTCCTATAAGAAAAGTATGTATAGATAACCATGTAACTATAAAACGCGTGTTAAAGCTGCAAATCCTACATAAAACTACTTTAAAATATGTCCATAACTCCTACAAGCGACACCACTAATCCAGCAATGAGCAAATGAATTAGATGCGCCCCAAGATAGCGTGCACTTTATGAAGTCTGACTCTGTTATTGTCCTGATCCGCCGAGCTGATAGCGGCATTGTGCCGTGCTTTATGTGTCTGACATCACTGACACTTTAATGCATTGTTTCGTGCCAGTTATTAGTCTTAATTTACTAGCTTTTTGATAGCATTGTCTAGGTCGCCGTAAGTATAAAGAAAAGATAGAGTTCATTTATTGGACGTTTAACTAAACACTATTAAGGTACATTTGATTTTCTCATCGTTAGAAGCTGTACTCGTAAGACACAGCTGCACTAACGATTGACTTCCATTGAGTCTTGCAAAGAAGTACCGTGTTACCCAGTTTCGGGTTGTGGAGGTCAGTTAGCCAGTCGCTCCACGTAAGATACCTAGGTAGGTACTGGTATTCAGCTGAAGCCGGCCTCAATATAGTTGGGAAAAGGCTAGGCAGATGCTAGCAATTATTTAATTCATCTTCAGTTAAATATAAAATCAATTGCATGGTGTATCCGGCCCGAAGAACCGAAGCATACAAATCAGCAGCAGTCGCACGTGCATTGCGTCCGGTCGGTTGCCAAGTCATTTGAGTGGTCGTACTAATGGAATTAATTCCAGAAATTAGCCTTTTTATAAAATGGAAAATTATGGAGTAATACGCGAAGTAGTGTTTTATATCAATCTCGCGGGTGTGTGGTCCCGAGAGTTTAGGAGTTTATACTTTTTGGAGTACTGATTTTTTTATTCTGTTCCTAACTACTAGCTAGATACTAACTTAACCGATTCAGAAAAGCCCATATATTCCTCTAATGAGCTTATTATGCTAACATTATTAACTTTGACATTTAAAGTGGTTTTAGAATTAATCATGTAGACGAGAGAAAATAAAACAGAAGCTACAAAATAATTTTATTACCTACTTACTCCAATAAATACTTACCTACGTCTTATTACGCTGACTAGAATAACAAGAAACTCATCGGTCTTTTTACTTTTAATTTGCAAGCGCAATTTAATTGCTTCATTAGGCGCGTTTGTTTATCATTAACACGCGGACACGAGAGCAACTTCAAACACAATTAAATCGATTCAACGTAATCGATTCGAAACTAGATCAACTCGTTCGGTAGCCGATAGCTTTCGCTGCGTTCATGAATTAGATCTTGATCTTGAAAAAGATCTTGATCCCACCGATTGTTATCAGTGAACGAACCAATTGCTTTAAAATTTGATTCTGATTTGATAGATTCATGACTTCACTATTTCCAATAATGTTATGTTGATGTAGTCAAGTTTATTTTAAGAGAAGTGAGAAAGTAATGTCTTGGTAGATCAGTAGATTGTAGACGCAAGCCAATTAGAAAAAAACTTGTTTGGCTTGCTTGATAATAATACATGGCAGAAAATCAGAGTGCACAGTTTCGAAGATGTCTAGAGAAAGATACGGAGACGAGATCGAGGAAATAGAGTCATGGAAAACAGCGAGGAAGTCTGTTTACATCTAAAATTCTAAAGTCTGAACGTAAGCAAACAAACAACAACCGAACCATTTAATCATAGAGCAGCAAATAAACTACAAAGAGACAGTGAAAAGTATCATTCAACTCCAATACACGATGCTTTTATTCTAATTCGGAAAAAAGTTCACTCGTTATATTTACGGCTCGAGAAATCGATCTTGTTTCCCCACACAATGCCCGTCAATTGGCTAGACAGTGTATTTTTAATACACTGTCGGAACACGAAACGACCTCACCTTCGCCTTTAATTCTTAATCAGACATGTACACCGTCCAAGGTTTTATGCAAGAAGCTAGATTCTGCCAATAGTATCACTTTCACCAGTGAAAGGTTTATCTTCAGCTGAAGATCAATAAAATGATAGGAGGTGCACTGGTCCATTCAGTCGGCTGCAATTGTAAGGTCGCATAGTTCAGGTTGTTCTTGCTTTTTCTTGGATTAGAAACTAAAAATAGTTTGTCTGGTTTGTGGTATTTGACGTCTATTTATGGTGGAGGAAAAAGTCTTAGGAATTATGTGTTTTCTCCGATACAGTTTGCCGCACATACTGTGTTAGGTTAGGTACGGCATTAAAAGTGCTACAGTCAGATGGGCCAAGTCAAGTCCAACAAAGAGGTCGTACTAGGTCAAACAATATTCAGTTTACATGCTCGTCATCAACTTAGTGACCACTTGCTCAAAGCATAGCAACATCAGCTGCTTTATTGATGTGATAACTGATGATTGTCATTATCTGACCATCAAACAAGGAATATTCATCTTGCGATTTTACTAGATAAATGATATTCATAAAATAGAATTTTATAACTCCAGCTAAGACTTACTTATTACATTTTAATTAACAAAAATACAGTTGTAAAATTTAATAGGATTCTATTTCTGGAGGTCTGATGTCGGGTTCTACGTATTTTCTGTGGATGGTTAATTCTGTACCAGTAGCAACCTTGCATGCTTGCCATTTATTTTGTTATTTAGATTTTCTTTTCCGAGGAAGTGAGCGAGAGTATGACTAGTTTAAATTTGCCGTTTCAAGGAAATCTTGAAGCTTTCATTCAGCATTCTTAGGAGACGCTCCCCAACCAGTGAAACTGAGAAGGTACCTAGAAGCGAGATGTTAGTACCTAGTTACCTTGTGCAAAAAAAAAATACGTTTAACTTAAAGCCAGGCAGTACTACTTAGTAATTTCTAATAGCAGTTTATTGAGTATTCAAACGCGGGTCATGTAGTAGCTGACTCATAAAAACGTATAAGTATGAGAACCTTCCACTGTACGATTATTAGTTTTAATGTAATCGGTAGCACCCCGGGGTCGGCAGCCACCGCGGCCATGTTTGCCCTTCTGTGGTCACTCAACTTTGTTTTTCTACTTACGCACAGACAACACTCCATTCTGCCTCGTTGACTTTCTCAAGGGGTTCGGTTTACAAAGCAAGTTTTCTAAAAGTTGGAGAGTTTTTATTGAAGTTTGCACGAAATTCATACATTGTACGTATTCGTGTTTATTGGCGTTACGGTATGTGGACTGCACGTAAAGTGTTCGACAAACACGAAACATCTTTATTTGGTTTATTGTGGGAGGGTAAAATGAAATATTTGAGTAGGTATTAAGATGGCTCTAATTTATTAGATGCTGACTTCCCTGTAAGGATAAAATAATAAATACTTTCGCTCTACACAAGTACAACATACTTACATATATCTAAGAAGATTAAGATTATTTTTCTATGTTTTCCAGAACTAAAGAAAACAAAAGCTTAATTTTTTTTGGAATTTCCACACAATGGAAAATACTAGTTATTGTTCACTTGCTTGACTAGTTCGATTGCAACCATACTTCTCTCCACTAAATCATTATTAACTACAAACTCTCAAATATAAACAGACATGCGGAAGTCGCCTACACGAGGCAGTAGCGGACAACGACGGGACATTACATTATGCGCGTACGCAGAATGCAACAATAACCATTTGAGCGACGCACGGCGTGGCGCGGTTGGCCCACGGTCGCATGGCTAGCATGGCCCACGCCTACGGAGTCTATCTACTTACGGTTTTAACAATTGGGTGCTTGGACACCATCGGCCGACCATATAGGATGTTCCTTTACTACATAACACTGTCATTATGTCGTAAGAACCTAGCTTTAAGGCGGTTGGACCATACCTGGTACATTGGTAAAGTGAGACTTTTGTTTAAGACCTGTGTTTGCCCGCTATGGCAAATGAAGGTATTAAAGTTCCATCGGGTATCATTCTGTGAAGGTTTTAAAAGCTTTAAAGCGAAAACTCAAGTTGTACCGATGGAGGATCAATTTTACTCGGTTGCTGAAAAGAATTACTTAAAAGATTTGCAACAAAACTCCATCTTCCGCATGACATAAAACGGCCATCTTAAGGTCGTCGATCCATCATACCGTATTTGTGTTCCTAATACCGCCATTACCGAAGTAAATAAGAACCGACTATAGGCAATAATGCAGTTTTATTTATCTTAGGGTACGGTTAAAAACGTGGTTTTCTTAGCGGTTGGCTTATGTGTGTACCGCCGTCGTAATGACTCAATAACTGCAAAACAAACAGAAGCTGCGCCTGCGCGGAATCTAACTCGTTCTATTTAGCTTTTTACACAATATAATGTACTGTAGTTTCTCACGGCGCGCGGCGGCCTGGGCATTAGAGGACGTCAATGAGCGGGACTATGTCAGGTTATAGGAATATAAGGACATTGTTAATGGAAATCATAGACCTAAATTATAAATAGCTTTTGGCACAGGCTGCACCCTCGTCACCGTCGAAAAAATTACCGGGAAAAAAGTTATGGTCCATCCGTGTTCCAAATTCAATTCAGCTTTAAGGCGTGATTGATTGATTGTTTTAAAAACATCCAGTTACCCAGGCTTTTACATTGATAATATTAGTAGGAACTGCCGAGTGCAGATACAATTATTCAAGCATCCTTTTCAAATTTCGTTTCATTGTAAGCATAGAGAACGTAGAATGTAGTAAATCCATGGAGATGGGATAAACCACAATCTTTCCTTGTCACTACATATTTTCATATTGCATCCACCGACATCCATTCAGATAAACCAAGAATCTATCAATGCACATTTTAATGTCCAACATCGACCATTGTAAATAAAGCCCATAAAACATTTCATACGTCCTAATTCACATACAAAATGGCCTCGGGTATGTATGCCCATACAAACTGTGCTTCCTAAGAATTTTGCCGTTCCAAAGTCCGCACAGGTATGTTCAGCGTCTCGTCTATAAATCTAAATATTTTACTCCACACTGTTTTATATACATAGACCATGTGAGAATTGATTTTTAAAAAGGACATTAGCATTCATAGCGACTACCGATCAATGTCCTAACATACAAATGAAGTAAGTTTGCATGGAAATAATAAGTACTAGAAGACGTCACATAGATTTTATCTTTACGAATTTCTGCGTTAAATGTACCGTTGTGGAAGAAACTAGACATTTTAATGTTCACGGTTTTTGGGTATTTTTATATGCAAAGGATATCTTGTTTACCTACACTTAGACGTCAAGTCATCTGCAAATACTTGTAAATCTGTGGGGTTTAGTTTCTCACGGAAACGTGAATGATTGCGCTGTTAAAATAATTAGACTGTTGTATAACATATTCTATTATTACGGCAAACGTGAACTTATGTTATTATGAGGGAATCCATAATAAGAAGCTCTTAAGTACGAAGGAAAAAAACCTTTGCTTTCTTTCATCTTTCTGTCGTCTTCTTTTCTAGAAAAGGCTACTACAGCATACCTACCTACTTAACAGTCAGTTTCTTCGAAAACGAATAAGAATTAATGGTGGATGTCACATGCCTTCAAATGTTTCGTTCTAGGAAACGCCGGTTTTCTCACAATAATTTCCTTCGCTGTAATGAAAGCAGTGTTCTGTATTAATGAAATAAATTCAGCGCTTTTTTTTTCTCGTATTACACTATCGGGCTGCTTTACAACACTCGACAATTTAGCGTTTTTAGTTACTATACTCTATGATTTAGCGAATCAGCACGATACATCGACATACCTACAGCTTGTCAATTTTTGAATCGTCACTTCCGTTGGACATAATTAGCACTGAATGGCGGGTGACAACGTGACAAAATAAATTAAAAAAAAAGAACAAAAAATAGCCAATCACTGTCAAGCGCACGTCAATAGACAAAAAATATCATTAGATGAGTCTATTCTAGTCTATTATTTACTCAGTAAGATATTCTGTGTCTTGTCGCTTTTTACACAATCGTTTAGTACGTGGTCTATTGTTAAAAATCTGCCTACTCCAGAACATTTTTTAACATAAAATGGACTTGAAATAAGACTAAAACTATTTCATAAATGCCATCTAAGAATTACACAATTCTTAGAAGGCCAGTACCTACGAGTCGGTACGACAAAAACCAAGTACGATTTTAAAAAAATATGAAGTTTCTTCTACAGTGGCAGATTTCACAATGAGATTCAGCCGTTCTATTCTGCCGTGTAAACTTAGGTGGAGTGAGCGTGAAGAAAGCTGTCATTCCAGCTTGTTTGTAAGGATTGACAGCTCACTTCATGTTCACTTCACCTAAGGCTACACGGTGAGATGTTTACAGAATCGCAATGCAGCATACTGTACTGAATATGTCTGCTGCTCTTTGGCAGTTGCTACTTATATTCAGAAGTCCGACTGTCTAAGAGCCAGGACTAAGGGGTATCGTATTACCGACCACCAAGGTAATGGAGGTCAGATAGACAGTCACTTCATATTAAATACTGGTATTCGGCTGCATCTGGTTTGACTGGAGGCTGACCCCAACATAGTAGGAAAAAGGCTAGAATGATGATGATTTGTTACGCAATTTTCTCTTGTACAATTCAAATTGATGCATTGCACTTATTGAAATTCCAATAGACATGAGCTTATCGTCGAGAAAAGTGATGACAAAAAGTAATTCTCTATGATGTATTGGGAATATTGTGATATGACCGCATACCGGTGCGGTTAATGCATTTCAAACCTGATGCTCATCAATATACAACCATAATGTTGTCGAATGTTTGTCTTAAATTAAGCATGATTGGCAAAACAAACATATTTCTTCTACTAACATTAAAACATAATATTTACTCTATTGGCCTTCTTCATGAGCAATAATGTAGGAAAAATATAGAAATCAATCGTAAAAGTTATGCATAAAATCATGAAGCAGCCACTGATTCGGTCATTAGCTTCTTGGCACAGATATATCATCCAAGCAATTTCCTCTCGATCACAAAAAATCGATTTGAATAGAGATTGACGCGACATGAAAGAAATCGCTTCGAACCAAACTAAAATGCAAATCGATAAGAACTGGAATAAACAAATCTATCTAAACTAATATTATGGAAGGTTAAATTGTTTGTTTGTTTATATGTTTGTACAGAGTAATCTCTGGAAATACAAAACCGATTACGCAAATTATTTTCCTGTTGGAAAGTTACACTATCACTTAATAACATTGGCTATTGTTACCTCAAAAAAAAGCATGGCACCTAGGTACAATCTACAGAAAAAACCAGAACATTTTTTATTTTTTAATAAAATGTTATAATTCGATATTTGTTCAACGAATCAATAGACAGTTGGATATTTCACGTTCTATTTCATTGTGATCGATTAGAACGAATCGGTTTTCCGTTTGAATCGATCATAGACGCGGGTCGCCCCACAAACCTCTGCACTATTGATATTTTACCGTCAATCGATGCAGTGGCAAGTTATGAATTAAAACATCTTGTTTTTACGTGAGAGCAGACAGAAGTTTAGTATTTTTGGATGTTTTTAATGCAGTTGGCAGCGGTTATCGTAATGGTTTTGTTTAGTAACGGAGTTTAACAAGCGTGTAGTTTTATTCTTTGAAAATAACACGTTACTCCATAATATAATATTTGTTTTATAAGACGAATTTTCACCTTGTTTCATTGAGAGGCACTGAGTTATATTGCATAGTTAGTAAGCTAGGTACATACATAGCTCACAGTATAATTTAATTACTTAACTACCGTAAACCTTTCAAGTTTTCCAAGATCAGCTTAAAATAATTAATTTATTCGGAGCCGAAATCATCGTGACCCACTAAAGAAAATTACACATCACTTCTTAACGGGATGCGTTCCAAAAATTCACGCTTCAAATTGATTTCGGGCCCTTGGGTTAAACTGGACACCTTCACTTAACGTCTCAAAACTAAAAAGAAAATGGTGAGCAAAACTGATCGTTAGTGACAACGAAGCACGTTGATTACTTTAAGACAACGGTCGACGTCAATCTCACGCGCGAACGATGGACGCTCGACCACCGGCTAATCGCCTGGTGCATCATCAGCGGCGGGTAATGGAGCGATTAAACTAACCGGCGGTACATGATATAACCCGATAGTAACTCACCGTTGAGCTAAGTCGGACGAACCAGCTTCACCCTGCACGTGAAAAGGAAAGCTGGCCGAGAAAGCCTCATAAATCCGCAATATAGCACGGAACCCATGAAAGGACAATCGGCTTCTTACCGTGTTACCGTTACCGACGACGGCCGGCCGGTCGGCACATTTGCATCGCACAGATTGGAGCTGCAGCTTCAAGGTCGCGATGTTTTTCCATTGCGTAACGGACCGATTTGTTCGGAACTGGTTTCGTTGATGCTGTTGATTTGATAAGGGCCTGGTCCCGCTAACTCGTTGACACCCACTTGCTGAGCGGAAATTCGATAGTCAACTCGTTATGGTAATGATGTTATTTAAGCCCGTAATAACAGAGATAGATTCTTACTTGCTCTTGATTTATAGCCCGCAATCGAGAGACGGATCGGCATAAAAAACTGGATGATCCAATTGCATACAAATAGTCCGAAATGTCTCGTAGCGAGATACACGCGAGTATACTTAAGCGATCTATCTGACTAATTGCAGATGAAACTGTATAGATTACACGGAGGCAACTATTTAGAAGGCGACGATGCCTATCTCAGTAATAAGCCCATATAGCACTTACTAAGTAGGCACTAATCAGCTGTAATTAATTCCCTAAATTTTAGTAAGATGCAGTAGAAATTGATCTGATTCTTATCAATGTTGATAACCGTATCATTGACGTGTTTAATTGAATTCATCGTATCAAATCGGAATTCAAAACTTAGCACACTGACACAGAGTATGTTAATTGATTCCCACAATTAAACAGATACAGAGAAATACATGCACACTTTGATGGCAGAGAGCCTGTGATCACAAAGAGGTATTCAATCTTAACTTACACTTTATCTGTGAAAATTGTTGAGGAAAAGGTCTCAAAGATACTCTGAACTGCCGAATAATATCTGTAATTAATTATTTTAATTCCATGAACTTTAATTGAAATAGTTTTTAAAGTTTCAAAGTTAACCTGATTAAAAGGATCATCACTATTGTGATGTGTCAAACGGAAACTGTTTCAGCGTAAATTATTTATTTATTAAATATGTAGATACTTTATTGTACACCACATATCTATTAATGTTTAGTACACAGGATAAACGTTTAGGTATATAAAACAAGTGTAAGATGATTTCGACAAAAACATTATTAGAGAAGCTATTCCTTGTAACAATTAATCTATAACAGAACAAATAGATTTCATAACCATATAAAAGAATAACTAGGTACCATAAACTGAATTGAGTGCTATAACAATTTTAATATTTCTCGCGAATAAAAAGTGGCGCCAAGAAATTAGAAAATCAATTATATCAGACCGATATTGGCAAGGGCCCTTTCCTTACGAAGAACTAGCCTAGTCGAACCTATGTGAACACGCATTCCAGTCTCTGGTATAAAGAGTTTCTATCTTGTCTATGGATCTATTATGGCGGATATGATGCCACTAGAGATGAGACTAGTTTCATTTGCGATTAGGGTCGCTACTCCTTGAAATGTTGACTAGGAATGCTATATTTAGATATGAATAAAAGTGCGTCCGCTTTCGTTCTTTTTGCGCTGTCAGAGTCAATTAGGGGACGAATGGTATGTCGGTAAATGACAGGCTGCAGCGTATTACTTATTATTTATTGACAAATGAAATCCTTGTGACTGGCTGACTGGCGGGATGACTGAGTGCACTGGGTGCCTGTGTCGACTCGCGATAGTGATCATGGATTATTATGACTTGTTTGATTTTCTATTTAGAATTTTTGCGCACTGGAATCACATCGGGTTTTGTTGAAGAATTGATTGATTGTAGCATCGTGCAATGTATTCACTGTCTTCAAAATGCATAGATAGGTATTTTCACTGCCTTGAAAAGCTCGAAATCGTTAATTTCAAGGGCCAATTGCTTCGTTTCATATAAATCAAATACATAAATAATTGATTGATAATAATAATTATGATATAGGTATATCAGGGAGAGAAAGAGAAAAAGGTCTCGTTTTATTTTGGGGGCAGTTTTCCCTACATTAAATAATTCCTGCCACAGATTGTCTTAGTTCAGTTTTATTTTGTGCTAGCTTTTTCCCACGACTTTGTACGCGCATATCCCGTTTTCCCCGTTCCCGTATAGCTTATAACATTCCTCATGAATGTGGCTATCATACACAAAAATAAAACCAAATCCGACTGGTAATTCCGGAGATTAGCGCGTTCAAACAAACTCTTCAACTTTATTATTTGTATAGAAAACACCTATCGAGGCCCCCTCCCTATTTTTACAAATTACACCATGTTTTACATACACATTGTTTGTTATACCTACTACAACGGAATAAAACTCTTATAATAGCCGTGTGAACTAGCACTAGCGTCCATTTCACCCGCCGCCGCGTCGCTGACGTTCTAATCAAACTCGTGAGGTGTGTACTGACCCCGCCTGAACAAGCACTTAGCTGAAGTTGGCAAGTTGGCGCCTCCTTGGGAAAAACAATGGTGTTGGACGCTTTTGGAATGATTTCTCCACATTAGTCAGGGTCATGGTAGGAAGTCCGGTGGTGACAGATAGTAAAAAGGTTTAAAAAATTACACTTTAGGCCTTTAGAAGGAAACTTTTTCCACTCCAATAGACTCAGTCGTCATACAACGGAAAAAAAACTCTCGATTAATGTCTCGAATGAGTAATATGAAATCTACCAAAACCTAGAGTCATACGTACATCATGAACTGCAGAGTAATTTATGAAGACCGAAGAAGTATACCTAATGCTAAACCATGTCACTGCAAGACCAGATACACAATAAGTATCTAGATTGTGTTTACTTTCGTTTGTTGTTATTGTAACGGTTAAACCAAAACTGTGGCAGCTACTAGCGCTAACTAAACCTACACGAATGAAAACCATGTTAAGCAAAGTGCCACGTTATACCTAGTTTACAGAAGTTTCTATAAATGTCACCGGAAAATGGCTAACTCTGTAAGATTATAAAATATCTTGAGAGATTGTAAACTCTCGTTAAATTGTCAACTGAACATTTGGAATACTTTTTTATGCATCAAAAATTTGATTCGTGCCTAGAAATTGTAGAATAGCAAGTAACGATCAACATTCTTATCTTGACGACAGGCTCCTATTTCTGTCTGCAGGGTTTAAAGAACCTAACATTGATGACATCCGTGTCGAGGAGCCTGTTCCCTATGTTCCGCTACTTGGTTAGGCAAGAAAATCCGATAAATTGTAGAACCGTACACTGATTGGTCGCCAACATGTCGTCAGCTTATGTCGGTTCACAATATCTCGGAATGACTTCGAAAGATTATAGACTGTAGAATTTTGATATGTTAAAAAGTATTCTAAATGTTCAGTTGACAATTTATCGAGATTTTGCAATCTCTCAAGATATTTTATATCTAATCTTACGGAGTTTGCAATTATCCGGTGACATTATCTGGATCCCGCGTCATGCTCTATTCGTCTGATATCGTAACTGGTTTGTAGGCACTAGGCACACTGCCCTGTAATTAATTACTAAGGGTCAGT
Source organism: Mamestra brassicae (assembly GCA_905163435.1). NCBI lineage: Eukaryota > Metazoa > Arthropoda > Insecta > Lepidoptera > Noctuidae > Mamestra > Mamestra brassicae. Next base: position 15,932,568 of record LR990997.1, on the reverse strand, counting down.
TACATCATTTGATGGCTAACGCTCAAAACAAGTTAAACAGTTTCGAATCTCGGACGTTAAAAAACGGTCAACCATGCCAAAATGTCAAAATCGCTTCGCGCCACTTTAACTGGCTTAATTCTATTTTGTTTGCTTACAGTTTTTTACATTTTTTAGCTGAATAATAGGTTCTATACCTACATATTAATTATTTAAAAATATATATACGACGAATCGGGTATTTTAATCATTCAAATCTTCAATACAACTATAAACTCTTTTGAGGAATTCTTTAAACTCTCTTCTTTTACATAACTCAGAGAGTGGTGCTAATGTGAACATGTAGGTAAATAAATAAAATACCCGCTTAGCACTATGATTTGATCCCGTTACGAGTGTAAGAAAACATGTATCTCTGTTCTTTCTGCTTCCAGTGTGGGAATTAACATGTGTAAAAAAATAGAAATACAGTAAAACAAGGAGGAAGTATTGTCGATAAATCATGACAGGCGTTCGCTTCTCTTGTTATACCGGAAACAGCTGATCATAACATGTCACAAACGCATTGAGCTTAAAGTTTTTTACAAATATTTGATCTTATCAGATCTTTTCCTAGTTGAACACGATACACGGACATGTATTCTTCAACCTGATTCTTGTCTAGCTTCAGAGTAAGAATTTATATTAAAAAATATATATATAAGTTCTTACTAAATAAAACCTCGAAAAGAATGTTGGCACTTTTCTGAAAATCATCTCTGTATATGACCTATTCAGTATCAAAGAAGTTTATGCTGTTCCACCAAAGATGTTCGAGGTAGCGAGGCGGGAGCCAAGAAAAAAAAACTATCAATGGGAGCACTTCATTTTCGAAGCCAGGTTTAGCACCCCTTCTGGCACAGGGGGGGTCGCACCAGGCTGCGGCCGACTTAATGACACGCGGGGTCGCGATAGTCGCTGGAAGGATCCGGCAATTGGGTCTCGAGGTGGCCCTGCACAAGTCCGAGGCCATGTGCTTTCATGGTTCTCGGAACAGGCCACCAGCGGGATGCCAATTAACGGTAGGAGGGGTTCACATCGGCGTCGGGTCGACGATCAGGTATCTGGGGCTCGTTCTCGACAGCCGGTGGAACTTCGAGAAGCACTTCCGACGTTTGGCTCCCAGACTGGAGCGGGCCGGAGCTGCTTTCAAGCGGCTCCTGCCCAATCTAGGGGGTCCAAACGCCTCCTGCCGGAGGCTCTATGCGGGGATCGTGCGGTCCATGGCCCTTTATGGGGCCCCTGTGTGGGCCCTAACGCTGAAGGGGCGACCAGCCCGCCAGCTCAACGCGGCCCAAAGGGTCATGGCCATCCGGCTGGCTCGGGGATACCGCACGGTCTCCGGCGAGGCGGCGAGCCTCCTTGCCGGATTACCGCCATGGGATCTGGAGGCGAGAGCCCTCGCGCACGTTTACGCGTGGCGCGCGGAGGTGCTTCGCCGGGGCGAAACTCTGCTGCCACGGCAAATTGCATCGCGGCGGACGGAGCTCCGGCAGGATACTATGGCGGTATAGAGACTGCGACTATCGTGGCCCAGCGCTGGGCACGCCACAATTGCGGCGGTAAGGCCCCTCTTTGAGGAGTGGCTGGAGAGGCGCCACGGCGTCCTCACCTTCCGCCTGACGCAGGTACTTACCGGACACGGCTGTTTCGGGAGGTACCTGTTTCGGATTAAGCGGGAGGACACGCCCGGGTGTCAGCACTGTGAGGATCGCCCGGAGGACACGGTGGAACATACGGTGGAGGTCTGCCCTGCTTGGGCTGAGCACCGCCGTGTCCTCGTCGAGGCGATCGGCGGCGGCAACCTCTCGCGTCCGGCCCTGGTTGAATCCATGGTCCGGAGCGAGAAGGCTTGGGAAGCGGTCACCTCCTTCTGCGAAGCAGTAATGCTAGCGAAGGAGGAGGCGGACCGCGCGAGGGAAAGGCAAGGCCTTCGTCCCAACCGCCGCAACAGGAGAAGACGCCCCGGGCGTCGGGAGTCGCAGGGCGATCCCCGGCCACCGTAGGCGCGGGCCTGCGGACGGCGAGCGTTGGGTGGCTCGCTGTCCGATCACCACCAGGCCCGGCTCGATGGCGCGTTGTGTTTCACGCGCGCCTCAAAGAGATGTCAGCAAAGAGGACGGGGCCCGCTAGGGCCAGAGCCTGCCAGGGTTGCGGAATTTGTTCTAAAGAGTAACCGCGGCCCTGGAAAGCAAAGGGCTTTAGAAGGAACACGGATGGGTTTTAGTCAGTAAGAGTCTGACACGCCCTTCCGCTCAACCCAGAGCGGAAGAAGTCATTTGATGATTTCCCATCCTTAAAAAAAAAAAAAAGGTTTAGCACCCCTTGGTGGAAAAGAGCTAGCAAACCTAGATATATTGAGGTACATACAAAAAAGCTAGAGGTTCGGGCGAGTGATGCGGACAAGGAATGGGTGCGAGGGTAGTCAGCGAGGAATGTGTGTAACCGCGCACAGCTGAGTCCGCTACGCAACCTCGCACCGCACAAGCTCCTCGCATAGATTTGGAAAAAGAAACCACACATTTTGACAGCACCGCTACGCATACTCGCACGGCCTAGCTATCTCACTCATCACTAAGCGTCTTACTAAAAGTTTCATGAGAAAACATATCATCATGCATGTCCGTCAGTCGCTATTTTAGCGTCAACAACAATACTATCGTCAAATTAGTTCCCAAAACTATAACAACATGGTGATTCACAATTTCCCACAATTTTAGCTGTCCGTTATTCTTGTCACACTGTTTGGTGGCATGTATGTACCTATGTATGTGTGTCACATAATACATTACCGGTTTTAGATATAGCTGTATTCTTGTACGATCTAAATCCTTACAACGATCATTTAGTTATCCAGTATTTTAACTGCATTCGAGGTGGCATTCCATGCTTTGATTTATTTTATAAAAAGACACACATCTTATATAAGTAATTAGTACTGGGAATTAGGAGGTTTGAATGTAATCTAAAACATTAAAGTAACAGATTAAGAAGATTACGAAACAGAAACAAAGCCCCGATTTTAATGGTTTAATTTAATACAACTGAGAGACTTCAATAAATAATTACTGATGAAGTCAAATGAAAATTGGTTTAGCTAATTATCAAAATTTTACGCAAGCTATTTTAAATTGACTGGCAATTTGGCTAAAACTCTGGAGTCCTAACAATACTTAGGGCTGTATTTCAGAGCTCCGGGCTCCTCATTGCACCAATCATCGGCAACTTGAAACTAGTGTGAATGAGAAACGGAGAGTACCTAATTATCTTCAGCCCGATTTAAGTAAATACGCTATAAACATTACAATCGACAAAACAAGCTCATTTCCGTCATTTAGATGACAGCGTAGCGTAGATCATTAACTTTGACTGACTGCTAACTAATGGATACGTAAGCCCTCTGCTAGCATTTCAATCGTATTAGGGTCTTCAATCCTGGTTTATTTATGACGTGCCGTTAATGCCGTAATGCGCAAATAAGGAAGAGATGCAATAGTTGGGCTCCCACGCCCGTACTCCGTGGGTCATTCCGGCTTTATGGGTCAAACGGATTCAATCGTGGCGTTCAGACGAACGGTTTGACACGAGCGTCGCCGTCAAAGTGAACGCGACGCTTCCACATTCAAATCGTTCCTCTAATTACTGACATTTGCATAATTTGAATATGGAGTACGTTGGACCGCTAAAGGAGGCTTGCATGGTTAATTTTAAAGTTCAGTGTGCTGATTTAGAAGTAGGGCCATTAGGCGTACCGCATAGGTATTTTGGTTCTTAACTTAAGTTATCCGGATTCAAATCATTCAAACAAATTGGTAATCTATGTATATCTACGGACTCGGGGAAGTTTTACATTTAAAATTAATTTAGATGTGAATTAAATCTCAAAACAAGAAGAACTTTCTTTCATTAGCTTGCGTCTATCTAGCAAGCTGAAAAGTATTTTCCACTACACAACAATAAGTTAAATGTTTTCCGTAGGTATAATAAGACGTATTTCCTTTGTTTTCGTAAATAAAATAACACCACTGAAACACCCCAACTTCCTAAGATATCGCTCGCAGACGTCGCTGAGTCGACAATATTACCTCTATATTTAGTTCATTAAAGTCGGTATCAATGTAGCTCAGTAATAGAAATAATGAATATTATATCTGTGTCTGTCAGGCGCAGTCTTAGCTAGGGTTGTCAACCGTCCTCTAAAATAGAGTATTGTACTCTATTTTGCGTAGACGTACTCTATATTCTACAAAAGCAAAAGAGAAGGTACGCTAAAATACTCTAAGTACTAATTTTATACATTACACTGAAGGAGATTTTGTCTTTTTGGTCACAATTGCAAATTGTGGAAAAAGAAACACAAGGCTTTATTCGAATTCTCCAATTATTTTACAACAACAACATTTTGGTTTCGCAATAAGTAATATAATAATTAATAGGTAGGTACTCTTTTTCTCAACGACTTACTTTTCATTTGCCTTTCCTAAAATCAGAAATACTCTATTTCTTCTTAAAAAAGTTGGCAACCCTAGTTTCAGCATTTCGCGGCTGAAACTTGAAACGTCTGCTAGACGTTGGATAGCAGTTGCATTTGTGATAGCTTTGTTAGTGTCTCGCGAATATTGGGTAAAGTCATTTTGGGTATTTTAGTTATTAGGGGGAACTTCGGAGCGGCATTTGGATAGAATGTGGAAATTATAGATAACTCAATGGCCTGGCACGCGACGATGGCAAGAGACCGGACGGCATGTCGTTATTTCCATGGAAGATGGGTAGGCCATTAGTGTGGGACGCTACTTGTGTCGATACTCTTGCGCCATCCCATCTTCCTAGCTCTTCGTGCTGTGCTAGCGCTGCCGCTGCGGCTGCAGAGAACCTCAAGCGGCGGAAATATAATAAACTTGTTGGTAGTTATATTTTCGAGCCGTTTGGGGTTGAAACTCTCGGGTCTTGGGGTCCGAGTGCACATAACTTATTTAAAGATCTCTCAAGGCGCTTAGTTGACACTTCACGTGACCCAAGGGCTGGCTTTTACCTTGGTCAAAGAATAAGCAATGCCATACAACGTGGCAATGCCGCCAGTCTTTTGGGTACACTTCCAGTCGACAGCGATGCGGATGAATTTTTTGACGCCATATTTTAGGGTTTATTTAGTTAGGAGATTTTATTTTTATTTCTAGTGTATATAGTTAGTTAAGTAGAAATTTACATTTAAAATAGATAATTCAGATATTGTTACCATTATTGTCATTTCCTAGGTTAGGCACGCGCAATTTCAATTCAGACACAGGAAATTATGAACTTGCCCATGGCAGCAGATTGCAATTTGCTGAAAATAAATGATCATTTCTTCAATCATATATTAGGTTCCGTATACGTTCCTAGTGCAGGTACTAGTATATTAGAACCTATACACTCACGCCTTTTCCTACTGTCCTGATTGTTTTAGTAATCTTATCAATGCATCGTGTCTCCATTATCTAGTAAGTCCTAGTACCCATACTTTCTACTATCATAAGTAACTACGTAAATGATTTAAACAGCTGCTCTACTTTCGCGTTATTTCACGTTAAAACCTCTACAACTGGGCATGCGACAACATAGATGTTTTCATGTTCAGCATACTATGAAACTATATTCAATTAACAATGATATGTCGAACATGAACCTCGTGTATCTGCCCTCCAGTGTGCAGTTCATAGTCCTGGCGCATTACCCATTTATAATCACTACATAGTGTCTCCATTAATGAGTCCTTCAATATTTTTCTCTGCTATTGCTTGTGCATACATAAATAATTTACCCGGGAACTCTATGTTAGCATTATTTCACATGAATACCTCCACAACGCCGCGTGCTACAACCCAGAGAAAAAGGTGTCTGGATGTAGAAACTCGTGGCTATAGAACTTTTGGACTATTGTATTGGTGAGTTATTAAAGTAGTTAAGGGCGAGTCTGCACTGCGAAGTATTGGTTAATTAATTTAATAAAGATTTTTACAACCGTTTTTAATAAATTCTTAACTAACTATATACACTAGAAATAAAAATAAAACTCCTAACAAACTTAACCCTAAAATATGGCGTCAAAAAATTCATCCGCATCGCTGTCGACTGGCAGTGTACCCAAAAGACTGGCGGCATTGCCAGTTGCCACGTTGTATGGCATACTAATTTTTTGACCTAGGTAAAAGATCTTTAAACAATTTATGCGCACTCGGACCCTACGACCCGAGAGTAATAATAGCAATTTAATAAACTTCGAAAACTTTATAGCCCTAGAGACATGTTATTTCTTGTACTATTGTACAATATATAGGTCATAGGACCTAGACTAGAGTCAAGAGCAAACCCATTTCAAATTAAAAAAAAAACAAAAAGTTTTAACACCTTTTGTTACCAAAGTCATAAAATTAGTCTGTTACTTTATCTCTACGGGTCAAAGACCTCAAACAGAAGGAATTAAGGGTAATTCAGACAAAAATAACTGTAGTTAAAACAATAACTATAACTTCACTTCAGTAGCACGAGTCAACCAGAGCCTCCGGTTTCCCGTTCTCACAATATTGACAACCGACTTCCAAGGATTGCATGGCTATAATGGCATGTAATGCTAACCTGGACACTTTCCTGAAGTAATCAGACACCATATCAGTGACCATTATAACAAAGCCTTCACGAACAATAACATAGAACTTACAACTTCGTAGGAATTCTCAACCAAGAGGTACCAGGCCCGCAGAAGTGCGTCAAATAATCACCGTCAGCGCAATAGATTAGTACAAAATGTTAGGTTTAATTATTTATTACATGAAAATTTAATAGCAAGGGTTTGTTCACCCACATGCATAATAACCTACTTTCTATAAACCATTTACGACTAACGATAAACTGAAGTTAAGTTAATCTATTAGTAAGATAAACCTGATTCAAAAATTTACACGGCTTGACCAATCTGAATCGCATCCCAAGTTTAATTAATATCTTAAAGATAATTATCGGCTGCCATTCATCCGCATGCATCGCGATAGAGCGATACTCAGCGATAGGTGGCTGATGCTGGCGGAGATAGCCGAGGGAATGCTCCAACAATGCCGGCTACACTAATGCACCACACTTTGCTTACCGTTAATAGTAACGATGTTATATGTGGGACGAGAGCACCAGCTAATCTCTCTGAAAGCTGTCTTTGTGAAACTGGTGATATTTCTGTAAAGCTAATGAATTTAATTGACATCAACGTTGCAAGGTCGTAAAAGCTCTGAGAGGTATGGGAAGCTCTGAAAACAATGTTATTAGAATGTTCCATGTGATTCTGCGGACAGATTTTACTTGATTTACTGTTTTTTTATTAAGTTTAGTGAGCTAAACGTTTCTGCTTTCAGACAGTTCCATTGTTAGTACAAGTTCACATCTGATTTAGATAATCTAGATATTTTATCATCACTTTAACAATTTCTGACAGACAACAGTTAACACTTGGTTGGACTAAGGCAAGTGAAGCCAACGCGAACACGCATTTCCACAAAAACGCAAATCCTATAAATTGTAAAGTACCTAGGTAGTATTTGGATGTCATGCAAATTATTAAAATACCAACTTTTACTACACACAGTTTTAAAGTTTCATTAATCACTGTATAAACATGCACTAGTTTACATATTGGACAAAAATCTTATTAAACCATGCACAAAATTCATATTCCAATCGCGTGGATAATGAAACAGAGGCAGACAGCACGAGATGTGAAGAAAAACTGTCCATTATGATTAACTGGATTAACATGGCCGAGGATTGTCATAATTATGCCGTATACAGATTAACCGATATAGTTTTTTGCCTCACGTTTCCGCGTAGACGCAGTTTAAATACTCTGTGGTCATGATACAGACCGGTATGAGTTTTTTGCGCGACAATTATGAAAGTTTAATTCGTATTCTTTCTGGTTTCTTGCTACTGGTTGATACGCCAATTAAGAATGTTTGCGAATAAAGATATTTGCATTTCATTCAAACAATTATGACGTACGTGTTCCAGATTAAATGTTTGCTTAGAAGCAGCTTGCATACGTTTAAGACTTGCATGTGTGTGGTTTTCGTTCATTGTTCTAAATCGACGATGATTATCCCAATTTCTGGCTAATTTTGTTACACATACAAACTACTATCCTTACTTCATTTGTAACTCCAGAAGCTGATACTGATTTGAAAATCTATTCCTTAACGAGGTCCAGTAACATTGTAGTCAACTAAATACACCATAAACACTCCACTCACGAACAATTTCCGGAAAGATAAACAGTAAAAGGAACGACTGACCGTTATTCGTTTACACTATTTCTCTTATTTACTTCTCGTGGTATATTGTTGGCGATGATGGCGTAAATATCAGACACGCAACCGAAGGGGTCCTAGAACTGTTATACACTGCTATTCAAACGTCTGCGAAAGATTCCGAAGTCCATCTGTACGTCAGTCTTCTAGCCGGGACATCAGTCTCGGTACCAAAAAGGAAGGTGTTCAGTTCAGGCTAAGATTTATTGTAAACTGTGGCGACAGTTAGCCTTACCATCGGGAATCTTTGTACAATTTTAAGTGCTGGGAACTGTGAGCGTAGTATGTTGTTGATTTATTGTTTGTTGATCATGTAACTGAAGGCTTGGATACGAATAATGATATCAATTTAATAAGCAAAAATAATCTACATGAAATCTCATTATTATATTCCAACAAAGGATGTTGATAATGATGATGATAGGCAATTCCTAAAAGTCAATTCTATAAACAGAACCTTAAAGCCACAAGTCAAACTTCCTAAGCGCTTTTCTAAGAAAAACAAACGGTAGATCACAGTATGCCTCATTGTTCAACGTATGTACATATGTCCGACTTACTGCTAATAACTCTACAATTTTATGCACCAACCTGACTAGCCATTTTCTCAGTACACACAATTCAATAGAACTCCCTTGAGTTACTGCCTACTTTTACGACTAAATGTTAGTTAGTCTATTCGGAAAATTTACGTCTGACGCTTCATAGAATATTATTTGCTATCTTTACCTCTTCGAGTTTCATTCCTATCGTTAAAATCAATAGTGGGGTGTTCAATTAAACATAATTGTTAGTGAACGGGTTGTGAGCTTTAGGGATCTTTATTATTAAATGAAATCACATTTATGTCATCCTTATTATTTATATCAAGACTATTCTGTGAAACAATTCAAGTTACAGAAGCAACTTCAATGTTCTCATCATTGGAAACATACAAACTGTTTTCATATTATAAATAAGGAAATACACAGAACAAAATGGTGTGAGAGAATTCATTTAACAAAATCGTTCCGTCATGAAAGACTCAAGTTCCAAATGAACATGGCGCAATATCATTATCTCCGTAGCGCATCGGCGGGAACACTTTCGCGTGCGATTAATGACGCGCCGTTGTCTACACGTGTCCCGTTCCCGGTCTCACGCGACCAATCCCGGACTTCGCGGAATCCCGGGCCACACGCAACACTGGCCTCCACAAACAGTTCTTGAATAAACAAAAAAGCTATTGACTTGACATTTCGTTTTCGTCTTGTGCGTGACGCTCGGCAACATCAAAGTTTTAATATTGACTCAATTGCTTTTTTGTCTTCATGTTGCTTATTGTTTGCGGCAGATTGATGGGTGGGTGGTTGCATTCATTAACCAATTAAATACTTTTCTTTTAACAGTTCATCAATCATTTTTTTCAGGCTTCAAGCAATTCGATGGTTTAATATTCTGTTTTGTCTTGATTCCTGATACACAACATCAATATAAATTTATTAAAACACATAACAAAACACCTGTAATCTCTGAAAGTCTCTAAATTCGTAAGCATAATTTAATTTCAATTGCTGTACGAAACAAAGGTAATTCAACCTATAGCACACAAATGTTTCGGACCTCAGCATTAAAACAACATTGCAGCAAAAGATAAAGACTTAAAACAGACAACAATAACACTCGAACAATACTAGTCTGCGATAAACATAAAATCTTATTCAGAGGGGAAAATGCGCAAGACATTCATATTAGCCTCCACTAAAAATAAATCTAACAGGAATTATAACCACAAAAATGTTTGGAAGAAGAAGCAACGACAACAATGGGAATGATAAAAATCCAGTAAAAGCCTTTGTATTTTGCATTGTGCTGTTATTTATTGAAATCAGATAGCAGACGCACCCGCCTGTCATTCTTCATAACGTTTTGTAAGAAAGACTTTTGCAAGTTTATTTTAAAACTTTATGCGAGCTCTCTGGTCATGTTCGTAGTAATGTTTAAGTTTTTATGTAGCTGCAGTCGGTAACTATAATATTTTATTATTTCTTTGAGATGATGAATTGTTTACTGTGACTCCTGAGACTTTTCAATTAACTTCGTCAAGCAAACGGATAGGAATTGTGAATAATGAAGAAGAAAGTTAAGGAAATTGAAATCTTTTTTTAATTTCTCCTGATCGAGAGAAATAAAAATAGGGAATTTTAGATCCACGAAATAATAGGTATGATACAGAGATCAATGCCGGCTTCTCAATTCAGAATTTGAAATTAAGAACTTGTCAAACCTTACTGCCAGATTTTTAGAAAAGTTTGAAAAGGTCAACTTAACTTCAAATTCTTAAATCAGAAACCGGAGAATACTTTAGCTAGAAGAGATAAAAACATTGCAATCAAAAATTTTGATAAACATAAAACGAATTTCAAAGAATCTATAAAAGGAGGTGCACCGTCCAAACTACGTCAGATTGATTTATTTCTAGCAATTACATGTTTACGCGTAACCGTGTCATCGATGTCACTCCGCTGCAATTTAATGGCCACGCTCACGACCAACGGCATCCAGCTGACAGATGGACCTTCCAACAACTAATGGGAAGTGATTATAATCTATTAAGGTATATGTACCTGTAGCTACAAGAAAACTAGGAAACCGAGGAGTATGCGGGTGGAACTACAAAAGCCCAAGGGGTGGTAAAGGTGGTATATACTCCGGCTCATTCACAGAACAATGTCTGTGAAAAATGGTCGTCGCATCGGTGGTATCGTATTTTCCCTTAAAGCCAATCCGATCCTCCAATCCTTTAGGATTGTCGTCAATCCAGCGAAAACGATCGCTTATTACCGATCTGACTTGTATTATTTTTTATCATTCTTGTTGAATCTTGCAGTCAGCAAAAAATAATATTCATCTTTTTGATTAATTACAAAGTTCCACCAGACCGAAAAGCCTCTAATTAATGTGTGCACTAATTGTCTGCAAGTCTTGTAATACGTATTTTTTCATATTTTCAAGTTTCCATTGTAGTATATTCTCTTTTGTGCCATAAATTGAAAAACTGTCAGTTATTGAAATCGTTTGTAGTTTTTGTCCAAATGTTATTCGTGTCTACAATGGAATTTATATTTGTATAGCATAACGTCAAATGTTTTTTCAACTATATCTCGGTAACGGTACGATACTGGTAGTTGGTTATTTTTGCTCGCATTATGACACTTTTTTGAAGTTGGAATGCAAGAAAGAAGTCAGAATCATGTCACAGTTGCGTTATAACGAGGTAAATGCACTTAATTAAATTCTTTTCACGGTACTTGCGAAAAGTTATATATTTATAATCATGACAACTAGTCCTTTCACAGAAAACTAGCCTTTCGCTTTTGCCTATAACAAAAATTCATCAAAATCTCTTTAACAAACAAACACATTCACTTTTGCATTTATAAAATTAGGTAGGGTTCAGAAGAGAAATTTCAGTATTTCTCGCATAGTTTCTTGGTCTATAAGGTGTGCAGAACAGTCTAAAGTTTTACTGAACATAACACCATTATGCATAAGTGGAACTTGTTAGTGTAACCGCCCACAATCTTATTAGTAGGTAATAGGAACCCGTTCTCCGTTCATGTTTTGACTTCACCTGTATTGTTTTTACTACCTAATTATGACAATTGGTGTCACTGACACTATGATTAACACCACTGTCTAAAGATATTAGGAAATGTGTTTGTTTAACCGTTGCATGCAGTTATTTTACATCTTATAAGTCATTTGAATAGCGTGGCAGCTAATTCTAAAAAGAAGAGCCCAAACTTCAAAGCTCCAAAGCCGTAGGCAAATAATTATCGAAAATACGTGTGAAATTATTTTCTAATCACGGAGCACGCGCGCAACTTTTTAAATTAGTGCTGTGCCAAAGGGTCCGCCACTCCGGCCTTTGAGCGTTAAACCGGGTCCACACGATAAGATCTCCGTGAGTCCGAGGCATAAGTTAGGGGGCCGGCTTTAAAATTAATATTTCATTATTCGCAATGATTACGGACCAGCATGTATTACGGCGCTAGTTAGTAAATCAACTGGACTCGTAATTATTGCCAGTGCACTTTGATAAATGGAAGTCAGCCCGTGTCCGCGCCTCCCTAGAGCGGCTCTGAGATATTATACGAAATTGATTAGCATTTTAAGTGATAGCCTTAATGTTTAGTGGATTTTCGAGTTAATAAATATTTTATCGGTTAATGTTTATGTTAATAAGATTACATCTATTTGGTATAATTAATTGTTATTAAGGTTGTAAATTAGCTCTATGTTTCAATTTACTATGCAAGTTTGTCTTGATAAATATCTGTTCAAAATTTATTAAAATCTGCATGGAAATCATGGAATAGTCGGGCTTTGTACTGAACTTTTAGCCTTTTTCATGTGTATTTTTAGCAAATTCTCAATTGTCTAAATGTTTCATTGAAGGGAAAGATATTATTCTTACTATACCTACCTACCTACCTATCATTCGTCATAAAACAGTGAACTATATATACCACACTTGAATACGAACTTATTTAGAACATTACCAAAACCACCATCCCTGACGAACAGATCGACAATCGTATTTGCACAGCGTAAATACTACACTTTTGCCAATTATGGCCAATGCAATAAGGTAATAAGGTCCTCGGCCTACACTGCAGTAACATTCACCTTATATGCTCAGGGGTCGTAAACTCCATTTCCGCATCAAGTCTAATCGGCGCAAGAATAATAAATGGAGAAGATTTGAAATCACAGCCTCTCAATCATACGTTGGAGATATTATGACAGTCTTCCAACTCGATTGCACAATGTTGATTTGACTTTTATAGGACCCTATGTATTATATGCATTTGTATGCACTCTACTATGGTTTTGTACAATTTTACGAGCACACATAAAATACACGGCGTCCCCTGTTGCGTTGAGTTTTCATTACTTTTACAACGCTAAAACGATTTGCCTCAATAATCCATCATTAAACAGCTTAACTGTTTATTACGAACTCTTCGTAAGCATTTTATCTTCGTGTGAAATCGCTTGCATTCCATTGTTTTCGCATGGAGTGCCCGAACCACTACGCAACATATTAAAATTCTTTATATTTTATGACAATTACTTCTAAAAACATTAATGATCTTTGGCGGCCCTTTAAAGTTTTCGAGTAAAATTAGGAATACTCGAATAATTGACTTGTAAACACTGATCATCACTTTTGACTCATCTTCCGTCATTACACACTAACGAAGTCGAAGTAAAAAGGTTCTTTATCCTCGTCCAGCACACTAATTAACACATGCATAAACGTTAAAGCCCGCTCAAAGTTTTTTTTTAAACTTCGATGGCTGAGTGCGATAACTTGCATTAACCCCCGGTCAAGGATACGATGAATTATCATAAATCGCATATTAACAGGATAACTCACCGTACAAAGTTCCGCATCGTTTCTTTGCTTCACGTGAATGAAAAAATAAACACTTCAATATTTGCTGAAATATTGTTTGAACACTCGTGAGTACGCGAGGTGGCCGGACCGCGGATGACGTCGGCGACGGCGTGCGCTCCGTACGAAAGCTGCGGCGATTGTGGCGGCTCAGCAGTCGCGTGCCTGCTCTTGAACTTGCGACTTGACAGCAGGTTGCATCGTCTTGCACACCGGTGCAATGACAACAATACGTTCAGCCTCTGTCGTAGCGCCGCGCGTCGTCGCCACCCTCCGACATCTGTCAATCAATTCGTCGCTGGGGGCGCAACCAGGTAATGTGCGCTCATCTGAAGAATGCTTGCACACTGCACAGTCTGAATGAACGATTTAGTGCCGACGCTAGCTGTAGGTCTGTGCAATTAAAAGATCAGGATAATTACTAGATACACGGCTAAATGATGGGCAATAAAATTAAATTGCTTGACTTAAGCTAATTAAGATTTATTTAAGTACTTAAATGATCAGCAGTTGGTTGAATGCGTGTTCCGTTAGGCCGTGGTTACATTAATTCATATCATTTGATAAGCGGCACGCACATTAGCATCATTGTTCCGACCACCTTGTGTGTGTTTATTACAACGAAATATGAATTTATATTTGTCTTACTGTGAAATTAAGATAATATTTTCCAAAAAAAAATAACAGTTACTTGCGCTCTCAATTTTTTTAAATATTCTTTCAACAATAATTCACATTTATTTCATCAAAGTGATCTGTTTTCCTTCTCAACTTTCTGCTTATACTTTTCGCAGACTACGCACATTAGGGTCTGTTTGCCTGGCGAAGGGTTTAACTCACATGTTTCCCCTTAAAAATACGACCAGCACAGTTCTAGAAATTATACTTAGGTGTACCAAGATCATTTCCTTAAAAATGCACTTAAAAGTCTTATCCTTGACCACAGCGCCATCATCGCAATAATTACGAGTAAAATACTTGTCAAAAAACAAAAACTCATACAGCAGGTGTCATTAAGGTGTTACAGCAATTTATCCGAATTATACCAAATTAGAAGTGCTCATGAATAGTAATAGTAGCTTTTATACCAACGTTATTATTACACTATTATAAGTGCATTAACATACATTCTTGAAACTTTTACGAACGCCCATTTAACAGGGAAAGTGCACATTTACTTTTATTTTCAAAATCACGCTCACTGGAGATGCAGTTACCTCGATTTGTGTAACATAATTAAAGAAATTGCATTACTCTCATGAAAATTCATAGTGTATTTTGCACTTAACTAACAGTGTGTTGTGCAACAAATTAAAAGAGTAATTGGTGTAATGAGGAAGTGTTTACTTGAACGAGATAAGTGAAATCAGTCGCCGTCCGTCAGACTTGTTAGCATCATCCACTTACATAGCTTCTACGGACACGAGATTAGACGTTTATATTTCAGATTGCATGTTCTTTTTTTGAAAGTATTTTTGTTTTCTTTTTAGACAGCTACCAACATTTTAATTCGATTCGAATAAATGCTACTGTGAAAGCTGATTAAAATATGTAGTTTTTAATGTCACCATGTCGCATCTCTAATTTATTGTTTCTTAGCGAAATATCCATTTACGAAAATACTTTTGCATCAATATCCTAAAGCTGTCGTATCATATCTTTTGAAAATATCTGTTATTATTTAAATAGCCAATAAAGTTCTGATTATTCATTGGATAATGCCAAACCTTCACTGTCGAATGACAACTTAGTTTAATAGCAATCTCCCGTACATTACCTGTGGTGAGTTATCGCGCAATTATTGGTTTCAAATGAAATACAAGAGGAAAATAAACTTAATAGTTAGGGATGCCCCGCTACGCGCGGTTGTTACTACCGCAGTTCCGACAATAGTCGCATAAGCATTTCGTACGATGGGTTTTTCATACTCAAAGCATCAGTCTTCGCTGATCGTCTGCTTGATCAGTCAGGACATCTTCGCATTGTCCTACATGCCCGTTGGTTATTGCTGTTTTTGCCGATACTACGCAGCGCTACGCTTCTTCTACGCAGTGCTACGCCATTAATACACGGCTCTACGCTGCTTCTACGCAACGCTACGCCGCGCCAGTGTCGTTACTTCGCGGTGCTCCTTTGCTTCTACGGAATGCTACGCCGTAACTACGCAGTACTACGCTACTTGGAAGCGTTACTAGGCGGGGCTACGCAACGCCTACACTGTGTTAAAGTCCAGGTCGCGAAAAGATGGTGACTTGGTCGTCTTCCAAAAACCTTGGTTTTGACTTGCTAAAAAAGTTTCCGTATTAGACATCCCTGTTAAGACATAATTTTCGGTTCGCTTACCCCGCTACGCAGGTGACCTATAATTTTACTTAATGACTAACACAGTCATTGACTTTAAAAGTTTATAACAAACGGCGATATGTGAATTAAATGATTCATACCTGCGACGGCTTAACCTAGAATAAGTGAAGTTTCTGAACCATGACGTCACCAATCATCGGGGGAAACACTAAAATCAAGAAATAATGAAAGTTGAATGCATAACCAGATCTTGGTATTTGACAACTTTCTTTGAAGATGTTACCAGATTGTGTAGGTACTGTTTTAAATACTAATTAAGCGAAATTATACTGACCAAAGCCATTTGCATTTCTTTATAAATGTATTTATTACTAGTTACCGCCCGCGGCTCCATCCGCGTGATTGTCGAAAATTATCCCAAGGAAACATATTCCCGGGATAAAAGTATCCTATGTGTTATTCCAGAATATAATCTACCAATGTGCCAAATTTCATCAAAATCCATTCAGTAGTTTTTGCGTGAAAGAGTAACAAACATCCATCCATCCATCCATACTTACAAACTTTCGCGTTTATAATATTAGTAGGATCTAATGAATAAAAAACAGATTGTAAACAGTATACATTTTAGAGAATATCTTTTACTTAAGTGTTTATTTTATAGCGACGCTGAAGGTGTCTTACATTTCCCTCGCTAATTAGAAATAAGATGTCCTTTCAATTTTAAAGTAATAAAAAGACTGATAGAAACATTAAGACCTGCCACAGCAGAGTATTTAATTTCTTTGCCTACATTTAATTCAACGTTCTCATTTAAGTATGTGTATACTGTGCAGGCCCGTAAGTTCAGTTCCCTTACATGGGCTGTTAATTTCAACTAGAATTATTCAACTTGTTTTAAACTTCCCGTTACATCAAGTGAGAGAATCAAATTGAGTTTGCGTGTGTTCACTCTTATCAAATTATTCAGTCAAACACGTAGCCTATTTTATAAGTACGTACCCCCCCGTGAGTGTCGACTTCTTATCTATAAAGGGAAGTAGAAGTAAATTTCGAAAAGATGAGGTTTTCATACAAAATGAAAGAACCAATGAACCAAATAATCAATTTATTGTTAATTTTCCTAGAATAACAAAATTAATGTCGTTTACGGACTGACAGACAGACAATGTCGCGTGGGTTTTCCTTTTTAGGGTTCCGAACATCCGTAAAAAACGGAACCCTTATAGGATCACTCGGGTGTCTGTCTGTCCGTCTGTCACAGCCAATATTCTCCGAATCTACTGGACCGATTCTGTTGAAATTTAATACACATAATTATGAACGTCTGTGACCCAAACAAGGACGCATTACGAAAATAAATTAATTTTAAGTGTGGACACTTCCGGGTGACAAACTAGAAGACTTCAAAAAAAAAGTTTTTCAAACAAAAATACTGTACCGCGTGGCATATCAAATGAAATTATTGTGAGGGTTTTATTTTTTTATTAATTAAGTACTTAAAAATAAACAGTTTTGAAGTTATTCAAGATATTAAATGAAAAATTATCTTTTTCCCTTTATCTACGAAAAATACGAAAAAATGCAGATAATAATTCTTTACCTAAAGATTACAGGAAAACATATAAGAAGTCAATAGTGTTAAAGAAACTTGCTACAAAAATGATATATATTCATTCGGAACCCTTTGCGCGAGTCCGACTCCCACTTGGCCAGTTTATTAAACCAATAAATAAAGTAGTAATCTGTGTTATCACATTCCTATAATATATGTTAGCAAGATTTTATCTCAACAATTTACTACGTAGGTACTCCCACGTGAGTATTTTAACGAAGAACTATCCTAAAAATTGGTTCCGTTTGACTTGCTCTACAATTAGCTCTAGTGAAAGCAAAACAAATCTTAATTATTGTAAAATCTAGATAGAATACCTATCTACAGCAGTTTTGTAATATAAATCAATCATAGATCTACAAAATGGAACATGTGAAAAGAATTGCCATGAATTGGCTATACTTAGTAGTCTAACTTGCCTATTTTAAAACAGGCAAATGCTTTAAACTTTATGTAACAATTTCAACGCGAAATTAAACGACTAAACGAAAGTAGGAATTTGTTAAAATAACAAACCCGGTAAGTTAATGATCTTAAGGTAGGTAATTAATTTTACATTTGTCGGAGAGGGTAAAACTAACTTTGTTTTATCACGTGTACAAATAAACGTCCAAAAACTATGTTGACCACAACGTCGCTAGCCAAGAGAAATAAAGAGGTTTTAATTACATACCATAACCTGTCAATCACAACTGTCAAGAAATGGCGAATTAATAAGGCATGTTGGCAGCCCTGATTTAGCCAACATAATCAGTGGAGGCGACGAAAGTAGAGCGAAAGTAAAGAGTTGATAGTTGATCATCTAAGGGCAATCACGAATGGCTAAGGGTCCAATTACTGCCAATTTACTTGTAAAAATTGTGTGAAAAGCATGAGTGGCATTTAATAATAATTTAACGCATAAACATTTAACGAGCTTTCTTTATGACATGATCATAAAGTTACGAGTCTACGTCTGTTTCCATCATGCATTCAATAAATAACACTGTCCGAACTGAGCTAGAGTGGCAGGCTAGGAGAAGGACAAAAGTTTTCCGATTGTCCTTCTATCCTTGCCTTAAAATTGCCTACTATTGAGAAAAATCTACCCCATTTTCCACTTCCAACGGCAATATTATATTCTCATTCCCAATTGTTGAAAACGTCAATTCACATAGTTTTTAAATAATTTGTACTATTTTAAATTTGATCACTATCTTTGTACGTCTCCTGGTATAACATAGCGCTCTATTTTATCTAAGCTAAGATCTGTATTCATAAAAATCTATGTTAATGAATAAATAAATGATTATGATTATGATCACCACCACTACACCACACGTCTGCGAGTTCTACCTCGATGCTGTCTCCAAATTTACAGCATCCATTCTGCCCTCATGTGGACCAAAGGATATCTAGGTGTATGCAACCAACATGACTCGCCCCGTTCTACTTTAGTTTGGCAACTGTCTGAACTAAGGCCCCTAATTAGCATTGTTGAACGCAGCGAGCGGTTTCCCTGGTAGTTTGAAACCTAATAATGTTGGCGTTTAAGTCAAAGTTTCTCGACCTAGGATAGAAGATAATGAGTAGGATAAAATTACCTAGGGGCAAACAACGTAGGTTGTTAGATGTAGGTTTATCATTTATATTCATTCAAACGTCAAAACTTCAAACAGGTTTAAGAGAAACATTAGGTAACTCACCTTACTTCTCCGGGGTTCAATTTCTTTTATCAACAAAATACACTAATAACTTCTGTAACCTTTTGTCTATAAATCACTTCCAAACAAAATCATGACGAATACGATCATAATAAGTAAACCATGTTGGACACAGCAGTGCAATTTCCAATATTTCCCACGGCAAATCGGCAATGCATCGAAATTCGACAAATACTACCACGCCTTGATTTCTACTAAGTTGCAGCTGGGACTGGCAACGTGCCAGTGGTTGGCAGGCTCCTTTAGAAATGCAGTCGGTGGTTGCCAGTTCATCGTATGCCCTGCCAGGCTTGCCAGCTAATGTCTAATTAACGCTGTGAATTCGGAACGAATTACTGTATTTGGCACAGTTCCCTTGTATGGCTTTTATGTAATTAGTTTTCTTTTGTGCTTGGATGTTAATGAACTTTGAAAGGCGTTTGTCTAAGTTTCTTGTGTTTACATGTCATATGTCCAGGGCCCTGTTAAATATAGATGACAATGCGACAAATTTGTCAAAAACTGTCATAATTGCCACAATTTCGTGATATGCATTATTTTAATATACCTACCTAGCTGAGAATGTATGAAATAAACGTACAAAATTTACAGATTGTCGCTTGATACTTTTATTAAATAGGCGCCGATCTTTTTTAATTTTTCCTTCTTTGTATTACTACCATACAAATCTTTTATATCTATGATTAGGTACTACTTACTTCTGTCAGCGGCTTCGCTCGCGTGATGATCTGAAATTATAAGTAGGTACCAAGGGAACGTGAATCGCGGGATAAATACATTCTATATGCTTGTTCCACGGTCAATCCCTCTCTCTCAATACCAAAATCCATTAAAATTGGTTTAGCGGTTTAGGCGTGAAAACGTAACAAACCGAAATATATATTATACGAGTTACTTTTGCGTTTATAATATTACTTAGTATCAAGTTCCGATCTGCCTTACATCTTTATTTCTTAAAGTAAAAGCAATAAACTGACTCTATCTAGCTAGACCAAGAATTACTACCTACTGCATATTATATATTTGTAAGTGACACTTAGAATTAATTCACTTACGAGTGAATTTCATTTGCCTTTCACTACATTTGTGTAAATATACCGTACCATATGAGAAATTCCGATGAATCACATACAGTGAATCACTATGGGATAGTATATACATAACAATAAAGAAATTGAAGACCTAGATGTTGAACTTTTTTATTTATCATTTTTGGGTGTGTCATTAGATTGTTGAACTTCTGTGGTTAGTTAAAAATAATAATCTTTAAATTTGATGCGTCTTTGTCACTTCTGTAACATTAAGTTTTGTTTCTATTCAAGTGCATTACCTGAAAAAGGGTTATTGTATTTGACCACCCCTATTCATAAGTTGACAAAATGTACAGCCGTACGATTCTGAAAAAAAAAATCACCGTGAAAAGTTAGGTGAAGTGAGCTGTCATTCCAATTGATTATAGAGATTGACAGCTTACTTCAAGCTCACTTCACTTTACTTATCACGGTCTGATTGTTACAGCATAGCACTACTGAAAAGCTGGTTGTTTTTTGGTCCCATTGCAAGAGTTATTAATAACACTGTGAACAATTACCTCTTTAGGTTTTGCGTACATAATCTGTCACACCTTGAATTTATAAATAATATCTACTTAAACTTAGAATGGTTTCCCTAAAGCTACCACAAACTGCTTCTACAACGTTTATTACTACAACGTGTATCACAGTAAATAAAGTAAGTTATTATGAAAAACCACAAAACACAAAGGATAAATATCCTAAACACTATTAATTCTCTAGGAAGAGAGCTAGCCGTTCCATCGTCATTGGAGTGTGGTTAGACCGCCAGCGTACATTTGTGGCCACCGTGCAACGTACTCGTTCAGTTGTGGTCATCCTACAACCATTTAATGTTCTACCGTTCAGAGAGTTATAAATCTCCTATGTCTGTACATTTTAAAGGAAAAATACTTCTTTTCTTAAACTGCGGGCCTTTTAAGGAAGGTCTTTAGTGCCCATAATCGTTAAAAAGACCGTTAATAATAGCTATTAGCATATTTATAACATCGATTCATCAAATCTGACAAAATGATCTTAATTGGACGATAAAAATCGTGGTGCAACTTGTTTTGACGTTAGTAGGGACATGTACGGACCTCCATACTATTACGTGCCAATACCAATGCCGTCATGATTCCGTTGTGAGAGAGAAACGGAGCTATACAGGACGAATAGCACTATCTCTTTTTTACAACAGAACCGTGATGGCATTGGCACGTCATAGGGGGGCAAGCTTGTGTTATTGAGGCAGGAAGGTACGTTAGGGGCTGAAAATTAGTTATGTTTGAATGTGAAGCCCATCACAACAACTAATTAAAAAAAAACATAAGTACATAACAGACACAAATATACCAGTACAGCTAAAGTACAAAGACGTTTCCGCTCAGCAGGTCCCCCTTGCCATAGAGCTAAGCTGTTTCTTACAATTTTACGTGCAATGCGACAAATACCATCCATATTTTGTTTATGCATTTCATACATTCATAGAAATGTCTGAAGCCCGTGCGGTATGCTTGTAACATCGCCCTACTTTCTAGGTCAGGAATGAGCAGTGCATTTATATGCATTTTCTATGAATTGCTACCGTTCTCGTTTAAAAACAATCAACACAGGAAATTGACGTGGTTTTACGTTGAAAACTAGACTGGGCACACACTTGCGACTCAGTAGCGCGATTAACTAGTGGTAGGCGATTTGCTTCGGCCTCGCACTAACGGACTGAAAGTTTAAAGACATTTTTGTCGCAATAAACTGGATTACTAGAAAGATATACGAGGTACTTTGAATTGTAGGTATAATAAATTAACAAGGCTCTTCCGTAAGGTTATGAGATGCAGGGTTTTCTTTAATTTCAGTGCATGATACAACTGCAATTTGATCTGTGCCTCTTCAAATACAAGCCTCCTATTCATGTCAAACATTGAATGAGTCACAAAAGTGCAGCCAGTGTAAATATCCGGCCAGTGCGGTACAGGACAAAAGCAATACATCCACACGACCGATAGCTCGGGTGGCTTGTTTAGCTCGAATGGCTCGGTCAGATCGGGAACCTCGCAAATTGATTCCGGCTCGCTCGCCATCGTATCGTTAATCAATGGCTCAGAGCTCCCGACCGGAAGGCACAGCACCTGAATGTAGATTGTAATCATAGCCAACGGCAAATAAATTAACGTTTTACAAGTCTAATTAATGTATTGAAAGGGAATAGAAAAAAGATGAGCGGTACTGCTTTGGTTAACAAACGTTTATCATCGGTATTTAAATTGCTATTCTGTTAGGTTCTTATTTTCAGTGGTGGCCAGGTAATATAACACATTGCCCCCTATTATTGACAAAATAGGCATACAATTGAATAATTACAAGTTTTGGTATCAATAGAAAACTGAAACTGTTTTATTTCCAATCACTGCAGAGGTCCTTCGAGCCGGATAATACTTGTCATTCTTATGAGGAAAAACTTGCTCCAGTTTAATAGAACAGTTTTCTTCCAAAAACATCCATGGTCTGTCACTTCAATGATGAAAGGCTATAACCATAATGATTTTATGAGCACTTTCAATTGAAATATAACGAGTGAGAGCTGATAACATTTAGATGGAAAGTGCACCGATACTTGATGTGTTAATCGCAGTCGGGAATGCACAAGAACAAGTCAATTTACAGATTGTAATGCATACCGTAGTAGTGAAACTTGATCATCAGCCAGAGTATGATAGTACAGACATCATAGTGACCTGTTTGCCTAGATTTATTTAACAGTAAGAGAAACAAATGATGGAGAATAGTGAAAGAAATTGTTGTAGAAACTTGTATGAGGCGATGTATAATGTTGAAGCCAGATCTTTGGATTGACTAACTGTTTTAGAATCACCAGAGGTGAAGGCTTTTCTTCCACTAAGAGGTTTATAAACTCACGGCTTTGAAAATATGTATGCAGAGAATCAGTGAAAATCGACTTGGATGCAAAAAGCAGTCAGTTCACTGCATAAATTTATACGTCGTGCTAGGGCGCGTTACCACTATGTCGTGACGATTTTACCATTGGACGACTGTCACATACATTTTGTATGTAAAAAGTTGTGGACGACTGTCGTCGTGTCGTCCTATATGTGAACAGCTCCATTTAAATACACAAGCCACGACACGATAAGCTGTCGTCACAACATAGTGGGAACGCAGCCTTATACAAAATATCACGCAACAATATCGGGCAGATACTTTATCCAAGTCGGGATCAAATGCAATTCAAAACATATACAGAGAATCAGTGAAATTCGACTTGGATGCAAAGCACATGCATAAGCTTATACGTCGTGTTATACAAAATACCACGCAACAATATCGGGCTATTCTTTATCCAAGTCGGGATCAAATGCAATTCAAAACTTTAACAATTCCCTTCATGGAAACTTCTAAAGATATAATATTAATGATTTCATGGTCTTAGATTATGATACTCGATGGACTTCTTTTTTTCTATAATACGGGTACTATCGATGCGCAAAGTGCATTCGCGGGCGATTCATTCAAGTGATCCATCATTAGTTACACCTTGAATGGCGAGTACAGTCGAGGAGGAAAGGGATTTGTTTGCTTTAAACACTATACATCACCACATCACTCATAACTATGCATCATATTATCCGATAGTGAACTTATAAAAACTGAGTAGTGTACATGCTGTATCTTGGAAGCATTTGTTGAGAGCAGCTAAAAGTACTAGTACCTACCTATTATCGTTATGTTTGCCTAGTACAAACTCTTGGAAAGCCAATATATTGGTCTACGAAACTTGGTAAAAAAAAATCCGTTAGGTTATTGCAGGTTTTAATTAGAACGTTCACACACTACTGCTAAAGAACAGATTCGACTCCAGAAAATGGTTCATAACAAAGACCCAACACAAAACACTTGAAGCTATACCTTTAAATCCAGATGGGTTGCCTAAAAATGCTGATCAAAAGTTAGGAATATTAAAGTAAATCCTGCCGATCTAAAACATGTCCTAGCAAAATTCACTAACCGTTGTTCTTGCCAGTACCTATTAGTATTAATGATAGCACCGGCGCGGCGGCGTATTGAGTGCGCCAATCGAACCGTGAAAGATAACAAGGGGTGCTTGCTCTCATAACCCTAGGCCTTCCCTCACCGCTTCACCAGCTCACTCGGAAATGATCGGAAACATTCGGAGCAGCTCGGAAGTTTGCACCCTCCGGCGCAGGACATGGGACACTTTGAAGTCAGGTTGTACCCATACAGGGCGAAACTTCACAGACGTGACAGATATTAAAAATTTGTTGTTTAGTCAGCTGATTATGGAAACTTACTAATGCTTATTATTGATAGCTACTATCATAGAATCGCCACACGGTGGGTACAGAAGACGGGCGTCGTCAACCCCACAAAATCTGCCGTGAAAATAAGGGATTCAGGGGGCTGGAAGAATATGGGGGAGTACTTTTTGCAGCTTTTAGACAACATAGACTAAGTAAAAACAATCCTTATCAATTTCACATCTATTATGAACCGTTTTAAAATACATTATCGATTACTGCACCAGTCAAAACCACTTACAGCAATCACATGATTTGCCGACAGTTTAAACATAACTTAAACATGTCTACTGAATAGTGACAGTAATAGTATATCATTGCTATTATCAATGAGTACTTACTAATTCCATGCCTATTACTGCCGGATGACGGATGGTTGCGTAACTGTCCGTTTATCGTCGTCGCCGCAAATATGACAAGTGGATTGGTATCATTATTTGCAGTTCGCGTAAAAGGATGGATGACTAGTGAATAAATGAAGGCTATTGTAAATTTGTAATTATGCCTCCTGTTTAGGTTGACAGCTTAAATAGCTTTTCTGATGAATTTCGTAAATTCATCAGAAAAGCTAAATTATAATTACTTTCGTAAATTCATACTTGGATTTGACTTTGACGTTGAATCGTTTCTCCGGGACTCTTCGAGCTTCATTACCTTGGCGTTTTTATGGTGTTCGCCACTGTTTTTCACTGGTTTTCACTGTTAGCTAATCTAATAGTGAGGCGGGATTGAACCAAAAAAAAATATATCTTGTATATGTCACCGGAAAATTGCAAACGCCGTAAGATTGTAAAATATCACGTGAAATTGTAAACTAATTTTTCTTAATAAGACACGGATTTATTGGAAACTATTGAGTTTGGATGGGATTTATTGTATACAAAACGATTTTTACATAATATACCGAGAAATTATAATCTAATAAAGATTTATTAGGTACAATGTTACGGAGTCTGCAATTTTCCGGTGACATATATTCGACGTTTGAGCTTCTATACTCCTAAGGACAGTTAGTCTATCATCACATAGCATATCAGCCTAGAATTTTCCACTGCAGGGACAAGCCTGTGCGCAAGAGGTGTCAGTGTCAATGAAATAGGGAGATAGCATCACATACCTATCGACCTGCAGTGTAATGTAATGGCCAACATTAACATCAAAATTCACAAAGTTCTACCCTAAGAATAATAGTGGTAACATAAAGTGTTTTTTCCATCAGTCTCGTCGCGACGTTTTCGTTCCATTGGTCATGCATACGAAGTGGTTTGTACAATGAATGCACGAGACCGGAAGAAGGGCAACAAGAGGGGCTTTGCAGCGCTGAAAAAATTACGTGAAGAAACTTTGGTAACTTCGTGAACTTAGGAAAACATTGGGTTATGTATGTATGCGTTCATACTCAAAAATAAACAATTAAAAATAAACAATTCATAAACAATAAACAAAACAATAAACAAAACAATAAACAAAACAATAAACAAAACAATAAACAAAACAATAAACAAAACAAACAAACATACACAAACAATAACATACATACATAAAAAATTTCATTTCATTTCATACTTACTTTACTTCTTACTTACTTGGAAACTGGAAACTGTCTTAAGATTAAAGTCTATTATAAATGGTTAACCTTTATGATTAAACGTTATTAAAATCTTGTAAATTGCTGCATTAAAGGGGGCCATTAAAAGCAAAATTATTACGTTTACATTTGCATTTAAACAATATCTTGAAACCCTGGGTGGGCGTCTGGTGGGCGTGACCCAGCGTCAAAGATCGACCTCCTTGGAACAGCCCAACGGCCATTATTAGATCCTAAACAAACAATAAACTCTTCTACTGCCTGTAATCAGTTAGTAAGACAATAACAGACTTATAATCAAAGAGGAATGCCGATTTTAGGCCTTGCGATGCCCAAGAAATTAAATTTATAAAAAAAAAATGTAAATTTTACGTAATTAACTCTTCTATTCACGACGCGATACGAGTCAGTAACATTTTTAATAAATAATAAATATTGAAACTATACAACGAAATAAACAGACATTTGCTAGGTTGTAATATTTTTCCTCCTGCTCAATTTTTGGACGATGTCTGTGAATATAGTGTTTTATTTTCAACCATCTGTCAATCTGTCATCTATCAATAATATATTTAGCTTTAATATGTTATGTAGGAAGAGTTTTTAATAACTTTTTATTACTTATGTAGGGCACATTAAATACCTTATAATTTGGAAACTCTAACTATTTTCAATAATTTTCTTTAATCAATATATTATTTGTGGGGCATACTAATAGTAACATTCGATGTTACTTGTGGGCACTCAGGTCCTAAATCCCTATGGCGGCTTGGCATCCCTTTTTGCAAATTGCAGTTCTTAGCCACCGAGAGACTGGTTTACTACCTCTAACTAAACTAGTTGAAACTCAGGCATATATTGTACCTATGTTTATAGAACATCACCTACTTTTATACATGCTCCAACAATAAAATAATCTCTATAGTTAGTGTTAGGCTGTATGTAGACTGGGGCAAGACATACTCGCATCGAAACAGTAGAATGACGGACCTACTGAAAAAGGCTGTGACCGACAGCTACAGTGACGCTTCAGTGTGACACGACCATGCCAAAAAATATCCGTAGAAAAAATCCATCGCGACCGTACGTGTCGTAGAAAGATAGAATAAGTATACTTTATTAAAAAATGTCGTAATACAGTATCGCGTCGGGTCTGTCTGCAGGTGCTTTTTGAAAAAAGCATACGAAATAAGCTGCTATAGTTTAGTGTGCGCGCTGCCTAATGCACTATCAGACAATCTAGACTTGATCTATATTATTTTATGGCGAAAGAGTTAAGTGCTGCTTACTTGGTAGGAACTTAATTTTATGATCCTATGGAATTAATTAGGTGACCTGCTTCTTCCGTGGAATTAAATCTCTCTTGTCTACGTACTGGAAACTATAAAAAATTATGTAGGTAGTATTAATTACTGCAATTAATTAACAATGTAGCCACTAAATACTCTATATTTCAAAAGGGGAAGCAAGAAATCCAATTTCAACCCAACAACTTATGATTAAAATAAGCAACGAGATTACTTAACCCAACAAAACTACTTATCGCACTATTTATATCATCAAGTCCAACAATTATGAAGATTTTGCACAAACCTTGCCAAAACTGCAGCAAATTACCCAGCCAGCCACAAACGAGCTATCTTGTATGAAAACATAACAATGTAACATAGCTTATAAGTTTGTATAATACTAACATAATATGGATCAAGGTCTGAATTAAAGTATTTTATTAAATGAATATAATTGCACCAAGCCTGCCCACGATTGAGCTGTAAAACCAGGCGCGGATCAGATAAACTTCCTATTAAACATAAGTAATTTAATAATAAGATAATCTGCTAATAACTAAGCGTATCGCCGATGGCGGCGTTTCGCGTAAATTTTAGCGTAGCGTGAAAAGTAATTGAGAACTGTAAAGATCTGTGAGCAACTCTCTCCATACAGGTAAGTACTCGTAGATTTTGCAGATAAGATTTAATGTGATTTATAGCGTACACTATAGGCTCGATAAAGAGGAACAGTATACTACAAAATGAAACTAATAATTTATGAGATATATTTATCACACACTGAAAACATTTTCCATTCAGTGGCAGCAGGTTTAGTGAAAAGCATAAAAATCCAAAAATGTATTATTGGGAATTGGGACTCCGCACGATTGCAAAATATATAATTACGAGCTTAAAGCAGTGGAGATAGGAGCCAGTTTTCGAGTACCTAAGTATATTGAAACGCCTTTTTTCATCTAACATCTTTTTATAAATATAAGTAGGTATATGTAATTAAAAATTCTATAAACGGCTGACAGCGTCAGTAGTTTCCATATTAAAAAGCAAGATTATTATCTGACACTTGTACTGTTATCTGATAACTTTATCAGTAGGAAAGGGCCTTATAAAGATTAATTAATCAAGTGCCCTACGAAACGTGACGCCTTCCGTCAAGTTTCACTTATTAGCGCTTTCCATACTTTCAATCAGTTTTCTACTGAGATAGTTTTCCATCGTTGGTATTTAGGTATTTTATGTCTAAGCATGATTGATATGTGATGAGTAAGATATTATGATATTAAATAGTGAGGAATGTAACGAGGATGTAGACACGACGTTGTTTGTAATCTAGATCTAAGTCATGATTGACTGTTTATTGACACTGACAGCTAGATCGCCTCCGTTCGTATATGCGTCGCAAGCGCAACAGCAGGGAGTGCGATCTATATAGGTTATTTATTTTTGTTTTTCCTTCGGCAATGTCTCAGTAGCAGTCAGACTTGCCGTGGCAGCAATAATATCAGTCCATCTGGCTTGCTTATTTCTTGTCTATGCTGGGGTTCGCTTTCAGTCTAACCAAATGCAGCCGAGAACCAGTATTTTCTGGCTACTGATTTCAGGTATCGACTGTGAAAGATCTACAAATAGCTTGACAGATTTCCATATTCCTTCAAATTAAAAATCAGCTTAACCACAGCCGCTCTCCTAACAAGATCTCTAACGGCTACCCGATCATGCATGTTTCTAATCCTCACCGCACGCACGTCCGCCGCCGGCGACGGATCAGCGGCTAATGTGGGGCATGACCATGGACCATGAGCAATCCAACGCTAATCCGCTGCACTAATGAACCGCCCTGTGATGTAGCTTCTCATGATACTGCTAATACTAATTACCTAATGACTGAAGAAAGTAGTACGGGCGTTTATCCATCGTGCGGCTTTCTGTAATCTCTTGGTTACCTGGAGTAGGTACCTTTTTAGGTACTACTAATTTATGCACTACCGATAATTTTAACCATCTCGATCTACGCCAAACTAAACTGGAAACCCAGTTGCGTAACTTGTAAAATGACCTAAATCTTACACAATCGAAAGGAACTCCATGTTTAAAAAACCGTCTGCTTGACAACGTAAAACACGCCATGAATACGGTTGCAAAGTCATAATGAAAGCATGCAAGCATTGGCCGCATACATTTTTGTATTTTGCAAAGACTGCACGTCTGCTACCTATGTATGTTATTTCTCTAAAACGATGAATGATGCTGGGATCCTTATATTTATCCGGCCAGATATCATTAACCACAGATACATATGATCTTCCACATTTTGACAATCTTTTATTAGCCATTTTGTCCATTTTCAAACATCCTGTTAGATAAACGATAGACGCATTAGTGACGCAATGTTGGTATGCAAAGTAATGACTGTCCACAAATATTGCAACTTTTTAATTTCCGTGCCCCCTCAAGAATTCCTCGTAGTCAAATAACACCTCTCTGCCCACCGCGGAGAAGAACGGTTTTAGGCGCAAATTCTCCATTCGCGAGGTTCTGCAAGGTCATTAATAGCTGTAGTGATGAAATTGATATCCACTTTGACAGTTTGGGTAAATCGAAAGCCTATTTTCATAAAAATCTCTCTTGATGGCCTTTCATTAACTCGCGTGGAAGGAAATTTGTTCATACTAATAGAATAGAATACATGTAATGATTAGTTTGTCAAGCCATCCTGATTTTAATAATTAATCTAAATATCTTCATACTTAACTTAAAACTAGATTAGTACTTTAATTTAAAGTATTTTTTTTTTGTACAACTTCCTTATGCATGCGGTGTTTACCTATAAGTGATTGTTGCACTGATGTATATTAATTTAGTGCATGATATTTTTAACATAAAACCAGTGTGAACAATTGTTGGTGAACCAATAAATAAATAAATAAATAAATAAACACAGTAAACAAAACTGCATCGCATATATAACCGCCACCCACAGTTACGTACATTGTAACACATTGAAACCGTCGTCAAACAGCGTGTACTATTAATTAGCAGTCAAATCTCGGCGCTAATGACGTCGGCACTAGTACAGTTACTACTCCATTTGCTATGCATTTGATTGCTCGCTAGTTGCTAATGTGCGACCAGCGACGCGACCCGGCCACGTTTGACGAATGCGTTTCAACGAATTAGAATGCTTTGGATATTTGATGTTCCAGTCGAGCGAGATACGACACTTCCATTTTCGTAAAGTTTGATCTACATCTACAATAAAAAAATGCTGGGATGGTATGGCTAGATATGTGACGACTGCAGGTAGACTAAATTCGCAATAGACTGAATGAAGGGCGCAAGACAAAGAGTGTAAAGAGAGCATGCTCTTTTTACACTCTTTGCCTTGTGCACTTTTATTCTTATTATTCCTATTATGTATTTATTTTATTCCTATTATTCTTAGAATAGTGTTAAATGGTCTGCACCATGCAGTGTGAGAATAGATGATGCAGATGGACTATTATAAATTTCTGTCTTGATTTGTCAAACGTGTTCAAAGGTATATTTCCGTCGGGCTGTGATTACTTGTCGGTGGTTCTTGAGCATCTACCAAGAAATAAAAGAAGCTAAAACTTCAACAATAAAATAGTACCTAAATATCGTACCTGAGGACCACGTCCGTCGTGTAGGTAAGTCAATTAGGCCGCTTAAGATTCCACGCCTACATGACGAAAGAATCTTGTTGCACGCTTGTTTTAATTACAAAGAACGTAGAGCTGCCGCACACAGTCTAGATTGTTCTACGAAAGAAAAACCTGGGAGAAAGATCAGGGTTTACTTCAAAAAAAATTGTTTGCACAGTGGGGTAGGGTAAACTTGCCTAATTCGTACCCCTTAAGAGAAAACCATCATATTTAGAAAATTAGAAAAGATAAATTAGTTTCAATTAAAAGTAATTTTAGTTTGCTAAATGCTTTATTAGTTCTATAATCAAATTTAAAATAAATCTTATAAACTTCTCAAAAATAAATAATTAAAAAAAAAACTAAAAAAGTACGATTTAAGACTATTCATCCCAAATCGTACTGCTATATCCTTAATTCGTACTTTGTGAGATCTATTCATTGGTATACAGTATTGAGAATCAGCATCATAATCAACAATGTGTTATTAAAACAAGTAGTAATTCTTAACAAATTCGACGGATGGTCTTCGCCAATTCTCGGCAATCATCGCAGTTATAATCTTTGGTTTTTTTATTGGTTCCTGCACAAAGTTCGTGCACCCACGTTTCACATTGTGTGCACTGGGAACGCCTTTTAAAGCAAGCCTTTTAAATGTCGTCTAAATGTCGGTTTTGGTATTTTAAATACACGACAAACTTCATTGAATTTTAAATCCCCATTATTATATTTTTTAATCGCTTCTTCCATATCTTCTTTACTCCAAGAATAATATTTTCTTTTTATCATGGCGTTCTAAAACAGAAAATAATTATGTTTAATATATTTTTATCTTTTGTGGTTATTTTTCCTATCAATAATATCATTAAAAAAAACTTATCATAAACAGTTTAAGAATTGGTAAATTATCAAATACAGATTCATAAATAGTTTTCCTAAATCGTACCAGTACGTTTTAAGAATTTAACTCGAGTACGAAATAGGAGCAAGAGACAAACAAATTCTAAATTAACCGCCAAAAAAATTGACAACTGTTACGAGTTTGATAACACGTCAGATGAATTTGCAAAGATACACAAGAATACGTGTCAAATCGTTAAATAGATTATACACGAACTTATTTGAATAAAATTCTTACGAAATGTGTAAAAATATTACAACAATAGTTGAAAAAAACTTACTTTTTCAATATTTTTGTCGAGAGCAGCTTCACAGGTGTCATCTGTCAGGTGGTGAAATGGCCGACTGTTATTTCTATTTTTTGAAACTAGAGGCGCTGATAGCTGTTACCAAAGCCGAGTTTTAAGTGGAGTACGATTTTGGCGTAAGTACGAATTAGGCAAGTTTACCCTAGTAGAGGATCTATTGATAGAAATTTAACAAACCGAGTGCAGTGCCACGTTAAGGGTTCAATTATGAATCTGAACCATTCAGGGACTCACTTAAACACACAAAAATTATCATCAAAATCGGTATAACTGTTTAGAAGGAGTTTACTGACAGATTTATTAAATATTTTATATTATGAATTAAATATATCTAAGATTAAACTATGCCTTATATTACATTGATTTTGTTATTCAGCCAGTGCCTTCAGATGTGGATATAGGACCTTATTCTTGAGTACAGACCAGAATTACGATTTACTAAAGATATCTATTTAATGCAGCATTGAGGACTCTGCTTTATTACTTTGGCAAAAAGTAAATCCTTCTTGCAAGAATCTTTTTCTACCTTTGTTGTCCAGAACGTTTTTCCTCTTATTTGAAATTATTTGAAATTTGGAAGTTTTACTTTGCGACAATGCTACCGTTTTTCGTAGTAATCACTTTTTAATATTTCCTAAGATCTTTTCATATTGATTCACCGATTTACACTCCCTATTATTCCCCTCAAGCCAACACGGTAGAACGCCATAACCAAAGTGTTATTATATAATAATAATAATAATAATACACATTTAATTCAGATAAAAATCCATATTTCAAAATACACACACACACACACTAAAACACAATTAATTGACATAAAAAATAAAACAAAACAATAAGTAAAAACTAACACACAAAAAAAGAAAAACAGTTCAGGACACAGTTACACACCAACACACACAAAAACAAAAACAGTAAAGGACACAAATACAAACATTAGGACGAGGAGGAACTGTCCACCGCTCACAGTGCAGTATGCAAACGTATCCAGTGGCGCAGCAGTGGAGAGTCCCACCTGTCTGCGAACACGCTTATAATACTATTGCTACTGGACCTAACACGACTGATCAGCGACGCACACTGCTTCCTTATAAGAGCATGAAACCCATCAGTGTGCGCTTCTACGAACATAGTCGAAGCACTGCAAAATCGTGGTAGCCCCAGCAGCACTCTAAACGCGTTGTTGTATTGAACACGTAGAGCGCTGTATGACCCCAGTGTGTAGTTAACCCGCAGGCTGCACGTGTAAAGTGTTTGGCAGTAAGACTTAAAAAGAGTCACTTTCACTTGATTACTGCTATGCGCGAACCTGCGGGCCAACATATTACAACGGACAGCCAACGCCCTACGTGCCCTTTCCACATCCGTGTTGTCCCTTAGGTCTTCGGAAACCCAGTGGCCCAGATACTTGAACTGAGCGACTCTGTTTAAGGGGGTACCATCTAAGGTGACTGCAGGTACAGTCACGTAACTTTTTTTTTCGCGTTGTATCTGAGCCCATGGGCCTCCGCATAGGACTCACACCTCCGTACCAGCTTACGTAAACCTCCGATCGATGGACTCAGCAGTACCATATCATCTGCGTAACTAATATTGTTGACACAAACTCCGTGTATGGAGCACCCGACGCTGGCACTGCTGAGTTCACCGACAAGTCGGTTAATGTACAGATAAGCCTAAGCATATTATTTGGTGAAAACCAAAGAAATTGGATCAAGATGCTACCCAAGGTTAAACTCTATCTCAATTCTTGTATTAACTTGGCTACAGGTTTTACTCCAAATTTCCTTATGTTCGGTAGAGAAGTTTGTATGACTAAAACAGAATAATAAAGCAGAGTCCACAGTGCTGCAGTAAGTATAGTCTCCTTGGGGGAAGTCCAATTATATCTTGTAGTTGACTTAGATTAAATTATTATTCAAAGGAATAATCTAATAGCGGCTATTAAGACCGGAAATCTTCGTCAGTTCGGGTTGCGATAGCGATCATACAAACAGCAGTAGATACAGATACTATTTATACTTCAAACACCAAAAGGAAACACCGACCCAGTAAACAACTCGCTAACGGTTTAATCGCAATAGTTTTAATTAGATCCAGTTTAGACGTCTGCTGTCGACTTAGAACTGTCATTAAGGTGTTCTCCAGGTCTCTTGTCCAATTACTCCAGCGTTTAAAGCTCTTTATTGGATTAATGTCGTTTAACTTAGATATAAGTAATAGGGAATGGCAGACGATAAATGAAGGCCTCAATAAAAAGCTGCCGAGACGTCAATACTTCGACAGACATGGAACGCTCTGAGGTGTTTCCGGTTTGTGTGTAATATGAAGAGGTGCAGAAGGTAAATGGGATGGTGTTACAGAGTCCAATCGTTAATATAAGCTATACAAATTTTTCGTAAAACGCCTGTTGCAACGGGCATTCTTTAAAACACGCTTATTGTGTCACATTTAATTGTAAGCCGGTGAACTGAGGCATTAGGTCCATTGCACGCATTAGTCATTTAATTTCGTTTTCAAATAGAGAACCTTTCGCCTGAGTGGCGCCAACTGGTGGCGTAAATTCCTCTGAAAGCCCTCATTAGGTTGAAGAAAAGACTGGATCTATGGTCTAAGAAGGCTCGGTCCTAATGGCCTTAGGCTATTGAAAACAATGTGTTGCTCCGGTTGGTCGTTTCAGCAATTTAGTTGTGACACGTAGTGTAGGGAGGACCGCAGTATTTTTCTGCTTTGCAAGAACTGAGCCTTCTGCAGCCAACTTGTTGTGTATCATTTAAGCTTTTTATGTGTTGCCGGATAAGTAGAGAGTAAAGCTGCGGACGTAAAGTTGACACGAGTACAATTCTGAGAAGCCTGTCATAATGTTAATTATAACACGGATCCTGTCATGGACGGCGACGGATGTCGGACAAGACGGCCATCCGTCAATGGACGTTGCAACTGACTCAGGATAATGCTATATTATATTATTATTATATCCGGTATGAAGAGTAGCTATGTTCATGTAGGTTAAAGTATTTTTAAGGATTTTCTTTTTGCAGATTGGGCCAAAATCTACTGACAAAAATACTGAATCTATGAAAGTACTCAAATCTGTAAAAGCTCTTTACCCCTCACATTTAACTTTAAAGATATCAAGCAGATTTTTCCTTTGCCACCTCCTTGTTTCACACTATTCTCAAAAAGTATGTGGACCAGCAGAATTGAACACACAAAACGAGCCTTAAAACTACCCAAAAGAACAAAACGCATAATAAATTCAACTAAACAAATGGTTGCAGTGTTAACGGGATACAGGCTGCATTTCCCGCGGCCCTGCATTGCGTATCGCACGTGCTACGCTGAACTACCTGCAATGTCTGACAGAATTAAACTTTATGTAGGTACCTATGTTCAAAGTATCTAGTATGCATAGTGCTTACCCAAGCGTTATACCTACTAATGGAAACTGCATTCCGTTCCCGTACTTTGACAGCCAATCCAGATGGTCTGCCTGTCTCAAGGGTACCTATAAGGAATAAGGAAGAAAGTATTTTGTGTTAGTGTCAATTGGCAATTTCTTACTATAACCCTTTAGTTGTAAAACTCACTTGGGTCAAGCAAGAACGTAAATACCTAGTATGATTTAATTTAAATTTATCACTTAAAAGCATAGATTAGAGGTCTTACCTCGGTATTACGAGCTATAACACCTGACGAGCACCAACAAGAAAATTATTTTGAGTGGCAAAGTAAACGATAGCACTCCATAAAATATTACTGGCAAACTTATAGCTTCAAAATGACCATATTTACAATTTCTCTGGAGTAATGGTAACACTGGTAGAGGCTTCTGGCTGTATCTATTAAGCTACTCTGTGCGGTGTTCCGTGCTCGGGATCGGTCGGACAATTACGGAAAGCACGGCTTTTGCTCAATTTTCCGATATTACCATAAAACTTTGCTTGTAGGCCAGTAGACCACTAAGTAGTTTTTAGGGTTGAGCTACAAAGATTTTGTCTTGAGAATTTTTATTTACAACCCTTTTTAATTTTAGAATAGCACCCGTGATGGCTGAAAAATGGGCTCATTTAAATGTTACT
This sequence comes from Mamestra brassicae, assembly GCA_905163435.1. Classification (NCBI taxonomy): domain Eukaryota; kingdom Metazoa; phylum Arthropoda; class Insecta; order Lepidoptera; family Noctuidae; genus Mamestra; species Mamestra brassicae. The sequence goes on along the minus strand of LR990997.1, from coordinate 15,895,934 downwards.
GCGTCAGGAAACTTGAAGATATACCTACCGGTACCTAAATAAGCCAACACAAAACATGATGAATAACTTTACATAATTTACAAAAATAACCTAAACCGTATTTCAAACCCCGTATTTCAGGTTTGAAATAAGGGGTTTGAAATACGGTTTAGGTTATTTTTGTTAATTAGCGCAGAAGTCTAGGTAACAAAACTGAAAATACTTGTATTAGGTACCTAGTCGATATATTTTTTCTATTAGGTTAAATAGGTAGGTATATATTATTATTGTATAGGTAGGTACCTAATACAAGTATTTTTAACCAACTAGAAAAATTATATCGACTAGGTAGGTAAGTACCTAATAAAAGTATTTTCAGTTTTGTTACCTAGACTTTTGCGCACACAACGATCTTTAGTAGCAGTGGTCAGTGGTCAGAACAGTCATTTATCTACAACGGAGACCGCAGTTATTTCGTATCTGAACTACCTATTTGGAAAAAATAAACAAGCATCACTTTTTAGAAAAGCCACTTTTTCGGCCAATGTTATTAAATTTTTCAGTCAACATAAGCTAATATTGTGGCTTTCATTACGGGACCACTCATCATCGGCACTGGTTTAAGTTCTTTTAAAAGCAACCGAGTCAAATTCTTGTATTTCCCTTTGTGCTGACGCCCGCGGCTCCACCTGCGTCAGATTAGTATCTACGTCCCTCTTTTATAAACTATACCTGATCATTCTAATGTATAGCTATATTATTGTATAATTTCATCAAATTCCATTCAGCAGCATTTTCGTGAAAGAGCAACAAACAGATGCCCAAGCAAAAATACCAACTTACACCCTCGGACTTCACCGCAATAAATTCAATCTTCCCATGTATAAATATTGTTGCTAGTAAACCCAGTCATCAGGGTAGCAATATCACATATTATCATAATTACCAACCCGTCATATTAGCTGTTACACGAGTCATTACGGCTCTCTCCTACATCCCACTAGGTACTCTAGGAGGTAGGTAGGATGGAACAGACGCTTACGCATACATAGTGCGCTTAATCAGTTTAGTTCGATGAATAGGCTGGATAACTAAGACGATGGGTAATACTAATAAGACTTAGTACTAGTATATGGTATCGCTGTGCTGGTAAAAGTAAGAAATCTTCTTTTTCAGTTAGCTTAATAGTTCTCTATACTCGGCATTCCCTCTTAGAGGTTCTAATTTTGTTCCGTTAGCATTTTTCGTCGACTCTGATTCGTTCGTTGAGTTTGAGTTCTACCACTTCATATTCTTCCTGCCCTTGTGTTGGTTTCTGTCATCTATTTCTAATATAGTACCTACATGACAACTTGTATTATCAAATATAATGGTCCTGGTTCAATTTGGATGGGTGCCTATCAGTACTCGTACATTGTGAAACATGACTTAGTATGACTTATTAGGACTAAGACCTCCTGTGACCACAGACCTTAATAGACTATATTGAAAGTAGGTTAGAGCTAGCGGTCTTGTAGCTTGATGTTCGACTGCAATGGCCTACTATCTAGAGACAGAAAAGTCAATACGTGATGAAAATTACATTCTAAATCTACATCAACCTTAGAAGAAGCCAAATGGACCAATGACCTGGTGGAAATCGCTGGCAAAGAAGACTTGTGAATGAAATAAAGGGTAGCATTATTATCTATACTATAATCACGTCAGAACGGCTGAACGGATCTTGATGAAATGGGCACAGAGTTAGATTACAGTGTGGAATAAGACATAGGATACTTTTTATCCCGGGAGTATGTTCCCTTGAGATAATTTTCGAAATTCACGCGAGCGGCAGCTATTCATTGATATTTAAATTTATAATGACATTTACAAAATCCCGACAGATACTAGTTTCCATATGTTTGTTCCGTTATAATAATAACACTAAGCAAGGATTATAATTTATTGTATGACTATTCTAGTCTGAATGGAAGTTCAGCGATTCCGTCCAACTTGGGAAATCCTAAAGGAATCTATCTAAAATAGAATCAGTTCACAAATGAATGACGCATGACCACAAATGTGTATTTCCTAAATTACTTACAAAGAAATACCACTAGAAAAAGCAATTGATAAAGTCGTTAAGTTTATCAATTAACGGTTAAACTATTATGATATAAAACCAAAAATATTGGAACATCTATCATTATGATCTGTGTGTTCAAGATGAAAGCAATGAAATTGGTAAGTTGAAATAATTTCTAGTTTATTCTTTTTAGTGTTGTAGTGTGTTGTGTGTATTTACTTAACTTCTTACGTTTGTCCTGAGTAGTTGGAATATAGGGTATTCAGATCACAAATCGTGATCTGAAAAACCCTATATTCCACAGTTTAACCATTCGAGTATTCCTATATTTCACTATTCGAAATGAGACTTTGACTAAATACATTGAAAGTAGTTTCATGTGAATGAAAAGAGCAGTCACTTCATATCAATCAATGGATCATTCAGTAGGAATGGTCTATTCAGAATGAAAAGAGCAGTCACTTCATACCTATCAATGGATCATTCAGTAGGAATAGTCTATTCAGACATCAACGAGTTTGGAGTGGAATGTGCACAGATGTGTTCCTCCGACACCTTATATAGGGTAGCATCTAGTTACCTGTGTAAAATGCAGGCTTCATGTATAGTTATTGTGTAGATAAAATTATATTGTGTTCGAATTAACACACACTTCGTTGTGAAATGGCTCTTGTTCTCAAATCTTATTCGTGATCTGAATAACCCTATATTCCACAGTTAAACCATTCGAGTATCAGATTATTCCTCTGTAACCCCATAATATACTTAATTATTCAAAATTTTCGTTCAGTTTATACCTCTGTTTTTCAATCCAAGCCACTTGTAACCATTCTTTCTTCGTCAAGTCATAAAATGGTCTACTAATAACATTTATAGTTTTCTATTCAAACATATTTTTTTTTTTTAATTAAAGTCCTGTATAGTAGTCGCATACTCATCAGTAGCATCTGTTCGAGTGTGTAAATAAACAGAGCAGTTCAATATGAACTGCTGATTATAAGAAGCGGTTCAGTATGATCAGCTCATTATAACAAGCTGTTCAGTATGAACTGCTCATTACCTTTAACAAGCTGTTCAGTATGAACTGCTCATTACCTTTAACAAGCTGTTCAGTATGAACTGCTCATTATAACAAGCTGTTTTTGCTTTCGATGTCGAACTATAATATGTGGTTGGCAGGTGGTTAACTATATTAATATTTTTAGTGTTAAAGAAATAAAACTCGCAAGTAGGTCAAGTTTAAATATTTATTTCTATATTATTCAAATATTGTTTTATAAGCAATGATACATTTCTTACATTACTATTACTTACATTTTCACTAACCTAAATAATAGAATATGTGTAAGTAAGTTTGTAGGTTTAACATTCTATAATCATTTATTCGTAAAACTAAGATCGTTCTTATTTTATCTTACTGACAAAACACTTGATTTTCTTTACACCATTTATTTAAGCAAAACACATTTTTTAAGGCACATATATTGGTATGATACATACAACTTATAATGTCAGATGAATCTGAATAATTGTTATATAATGTCAACAAACTCGGGCAGTTCTTACTTTCTAAATTGTATACATTATTAATTCGGAATATATCTTTTATCCATAACACTTTTTCGTTTCCTTTCGTAAATATAGATTTATTTTTTAAAAAATCCCCAAAGATTACTTGATAATTAAAATATGGTACAAAGCCTTCGTTCCAGTTTATTCCTCTGTTTTTTTCAATCCAAGCCACTTGTAACCGTTCTTTCCTCGTCAAGTCATAAAATGGTCGTGGTGGTTTTATCAACAGTACTTGTACGTGTCCTTTGTACATTATTGCTATTTCTTTTGGAATAAACTCATTTTCTTCACTCTTAAACCCTTGAACATCTACGATGACATTCATGATAGTTTTCTCACAATATTACTCAACGGCTTGTATTCGAACAGTCGATCGTTTATTATTAAACAATAGGCAGATGTATTATTTTGAATATCTTCAGAGCATTCAATTTCTAATCGCACGTCAACTGGTCCAGTTTTAAGTGAATCGTTTTGTCTTGAACAGTCAATCACAAAAAGTGGAGCAATTTCTTTAAATTGGTCTAAGCTAAGCAATGGATCAATGCCTAAGTTGTAATACGACTGACGAAAATTAGCATACATTTCATATAATATACTGTATTTACCTTCATCAAATTTCAGATTAAGTGAGTCATACGGATAGTATTGAGAATTCAAATATAATTTAATATTGCTTACATTGCAGTGATCAAATATAGAAGAACTTCTAGTTTTATTATTTTTTCGAGCTGTTTGCAAACCAAATATTACAAACCTCGGTTTTTCTAGCTGGGAAGTTGTCTTTACTGACCAGGAATGTTTTGTTGTTCTTGGAAGTAATGGATATTCATACAAATCCCAATTTCTAAATGCTATCTGTATAGAACGATCTCTCTCCAAGCTTTTGAGCAATAACAATTTATTACGATCAGAAACTTTAATATGCGGCACACGCCATTGTATTTTTTGTATATCTATTTCTACGTTATCATTTTTGTCTATAAGCACACAGTTCAATGCTGAGCTGCTTCGTTGTAAAATAAGTTCATGTTTACAATTGATTATTATTTTGTTGTAATCTTCTGCAAATCCCAGTATTCTGTTCAATGGCACGATAACACTAAAATATTCTTTTCTTAATTTCGTACCACCTAAGTTCCATCCCCAGACTGCTGCAGCTTTACTTTCACCTTCATTCATTGAGATATACGATTTTAAGGTGGTTGTAATACCAACATTTTTAATCCGATCGATTTCAACACCATTTATTTCGTATCTAATATCTTGAAACAAATATGAAATGGGATTATTTATAAAATCAACATCTTTTTTTACTAATTTTCCCGCTGCATCTTTAGTTGACACATTTACATATCCTTCTATGTAAATGGAACTACCTGACGGCAATACATATAAATCTTGCTGTTGTATGGGTATTCTAATTTCATCATTTTCTTTAAAGCTATTATTGTATGGATTGTAACTGTGGATCTCATAACCCTCAATAGAGGTATCATATTGTGGTAAATCTGTAATTTGAAGCATATTATATTTTAAAACCGATATCTTGAAGAAATCTTTTGTTTTCCTTTGAAACTTTATTAATTCTCACTGCACTGACACGTCTCACTTCTTTGGATATTGGCAGTCTTATGTTATATTTCCCTCTCTCATTAGGAGTTTTATTAAGAACAAGCATGATGTTGGTATGAATAAAACGAAGGAGGTTACTTTAAATAGGTAATAAAAAATCCTTTTTCAACACTAGTGACTTTTATCACCAACAACGAAAGAATGTATGCGTATGAACTAGCAATGTCATTTATATTTTTATAGTTTAACGAAATTTGGAGACGTAAGAAATAAAAATCACTCACTTAATTAATAAATTCCTTTATTACTTTTCCAAAATAATTTAAGAAATTTTAAACATAAGTGTCCACAATTATACAAGTGATCATGTTGTACATTTTCATAATTGTACTGAATATTTTTTCCTAAATATTTTATTAATTCTTTAGGTGGTTTTAAGTTACCATAACTGTCAAAGTATTCAATGTGATCGTATATTTTGGTATAGGCTACCCAATGAGTGCCAGAGTTTTGAGAAATATCAAGATTAATCACTCCACATTCTAATGGTAATGGGTTACCTGGTAATTCATCTCTCATAAATACACCTCGAAAGAATGGGATACTATTTGAATGCTTCAATATATCAATATTAGTTAAAGCTCTATTGGGTAGCCGACCATTTAGTTTTTTTTCTTTGTAACAAAAATTCCTAAACCTTCTTTGTAAGGCTTAAGATGTAATCCTTTTCCAATAATTAAAGCTTCTATTTGCTTGTTGTGACGTTCCGATTCAAGCAACTGTTTCTTAGCTGTTTTATATGAATTAATAGCTTTCGCAATCCCAGCAGCACCCCCAGCCAAACTTCCAGCGGCAGATAAACCAGCAAATATTGGTACTAAAGGAAGAAATCCTCCAGTTTTAGGTACTGGTATAATTCTGGGTAATTTTATGGGTAAATCAGATGCAAATTCATGAGCTGCAGCGCAGGCTAATTCCATTAACGCTTTCTTACAGGTGGGTTTTAGTTTCTTGATGTGTTTTTTGGTATGTGATACAATATTTTTAAGGGTTTTTCTAAACCCCGCTCCAGATCTTACTTTATCCATTTTGAAAGATGATAAACCAGCCATTTCTTTATTGCTTGTACATAGTCCTCGTGCTTTTTTCATTGTTATTATATTTTTTAATTATTTTACATAAACCTGAATTATAAAGTATGTCTTTATTGCATTAAGAATAAAGTGGAAGTGAATAGATAATTGTTTGTAAAATGCTTAAATATTGTTCAGGAGTTATAATACATTTGATTTATCAATCCAGCTATTTTCACTGGTCGGCAGCCCCAACCATTTAACATATACTCGCTTTCCTTCTCGTTTCAAAACTTTTTCAACGAGGTATATGTCGGGATGATTGGTTTTCTGAAGTTCTTGTGCATAAAATGCGCCTAGTATTGGTCGACATCTACCATCTTCTATTAAATAAGTTGTTGGATTTGTTCCTTGAATTTTTGTTATTTTAAATATTTCAGTGGACCAGTTGGGATAATAACCTTTATCAAAACATCCTTTATATTTACTTACTCTCACAAAATCTCCTACACTAAATTTCTTACATTTCACTTTTTTTCGAGACTGAGCTGCGTCTAAGTATCTTTGAAGTATATTTGTTTTATTCCTTTGATTTATTGAAGCAGGTGACTGACCGACAGTTCTATGAACATCATTGTTGTACTCATGTAACTTTTTTTCTAACATACCGTTAAACCATTTATAATTTCCATTCAAACTAAATTCCTTGTATAGTTTATTCTTTAACGTTCTTATTAATCTTTCAACAATTGAGGCCTTTTTAGTAGAATAAGTAGAATAATGATTAATTTTATACTTATTAACAACACTTTTAAATTGATCATTGTAAAACTCTTTCCCAAGATCGGTTTGCAAATTTTTTGGAACTCGTCCTGTTTCTATTACCGTTTTAAACGCCTCTGATACCTGTTGCTTATTTTTTTGTTTAAGTGGAATCGCCCAAGCATATTTTGAAAAAGTGTCTATAATCACCAGTATGTATTTATAACCTGCATTCACTTTTGATATTGCTTGCATATCCATCAAATCTGCTTGCCAAAGGTCATCTATATCTTTAAGTATTACACTTCTTCTTGGGAAATTAACTCTAGCGTTTTTATGGATTTCATTTATGACGTCTATTTTGCTCATAATGCTTGCTTAACTTCCCTGCTATTTCTTTTAAATCAATGGTCTGTTCAATGTTATTTAATCTGCTATTTAAACCACTAATTAATTTGTTCAATTGTTCTATTTTAATTAATATTTCAACTTTGTATTTATTAATATCTTTGCAGCATTCAGTTTCGGTTGATTTGTCTAAGATCTCAATATGCTCAGAGCTTATTTCATTAAAAGACAGCGACGTTTGTTTTGTATGAACCTTCATGGTTCAGACTCTCTTAATAACTAAATATAAAATTAGATACAATGCTTTTTATTATTTTATTATACCGGCTTCTTTTAACTCTTCAACAATTGATATAATTTCATTGTCATGATTAGTATTACCAGCGTTTTTTGAAGCCATTAATAGTCTTAATCTATCGATTAATTCATTAGGGTCATCCCAATAAACATAATCTGTATTACTCTTATACTTTTTTTTCAATTTAGGTAAGTAGCCACCACTTTTTGACTTAATGACTTGTTCTGCATGTTGAATGTAATTTTGTTCAGAAAACAAAGGTTTTATGATTTGACGGTATTTCAAACCTTTATCACCTTTTAATTGGCCGTTTGGATTAAAGTCACGTTTGTGAGCATTTGTATTATGGAGCATATCTTTGTAAACAATTTTATCAGTTTCAGTTACCAGACTGAGGTCAGGTCTATTACGTAGTAAAAGTTCTTTAAGTCCAGGAGTTATTTCATAATGTTTGTCATTAACTGTGGCTATAATTGATTTTAGGGAATTGTTAACGTTGTTTGTAAAAGAAAATGATACTTTAGAGTTACCCATCATCAAATTTTTGTTTTCACTTCGAATCCCGAAAGGTACATTCATGTTATTATCATAGATTTCAATCATATCTTCTTTATTAAGTGACATAAATGTATCGTTCTCGCTATCATCACCTGTGCAGCTAAAGGATGCAGAACCATCATTTGAATGTTTCTCTATAAATCCTTTGAAATTTTCAAAATCTACGGGTGAGCTACATCTTCTCATTATATTATTATCACCTTCACTCGTATCCAATATAGTTCTATTCTTATCATTAACTTTAATTAAAGTCTCTAGAGGATCTGTTATTGGCTTAAAAAGCTTCTTAAATTTCAAATTATCGACATCTTCTGCATTTTGTATTGTTTTAATTTTATTTTTTATACTATCTACGGATTTTATCAATTGTTCTTTTATATTGACCTCCATAATGATTCCCGACAATATCCAACCGTTATTTACAGATTGTAGACTACGATTGATATTTTTTTTACAGTATTATGGTTTTTATTATGTTTGCTCAAAAGTTACGAATATGTCAAACCCCTGTCTATATCTACCTTCATTTAGAGAACAATCTTTATTTATCAATACAAAGTCAAACCGATCTTGCCATATAGTAGAGCAAAGTTTTTTAAATTGAAGCCACTCCATATCCGTATTTACATGTTCATTATAAATATGTTTTAAGTTTATGTCGTCTTGTTTAAAGATTAACAAAAGATTAACATTATCTCGTATTAGTTGTTTAGGTATTTTGGAATAGGTTTGTGATAAGTAAAAACAATCTATCTGTTTGTGTCTCCCCATTGCGAAGTAGTTACGAATATTTATTTGATTTTCACATGCGACATCGTCGAAAATCATTATTGAATTGGTTAAGGCGTCATTAGGATGTATAACTTCTTTATTATCATGGAAGATAAATAACTTTGCATTGGGTATGCACCGGATGACCTGTTTTAAAAAACAATATTTTGGCTGGAAAGCTGTCTTCGAGTATAAATAAATATGCTTGAATTTTACTCCATTTTCATGTAATAGTAAATTAAGCATTATATTAGTTTTTCCACAGTTAGATGGACCGCATATAATACATCTTATAGTGTTAGGAAAGAGTGTGCTATGTCTCACTTTTTGTGAATGATTTTCTAATTTTATATTATTTATTTTAAAAGTATGTGATTGCTTAACGAAATTCATTGTGAAATGTGAGGTAATAAGACATGCCCCGAGTATATATACTTCTTATTTTACTAAAAGGTGCTATGTTTTATTTTTAACTAATTCTTAACTTGTAAGTAAAGTATGAAGAATATTGTACTAAATCTTTACTTAGACAGTAGTGTCCGATAGAATTTTTTTCGATATAAAGTAAATTAAAATGATTTTTTCTTCTATTTTGCGTTGCATAAAGAGGTCCGGTCACAGTATTATTTTGTAGGCCATATATATTTAAACTGATGTTGGGATTATTTTTTTCTAACGTTTTAATATGGGAAATGACATTCCCTCAATATTTAAAACAGAGGTATAATGGGGGTATGAACTTGTTCTGCATACATTAATTTTAGCTGGGTATAATCCAGCAACTATACTCCATAATAAACAACAATTATCTTTATTTTTAATATTTATACAACTTTTAGACTGCTTAATAGCTGACGGCAGTTGTATATAAGACCCACCTCTCATAGGGGAATACTTGTTTACATTAATTTCGAGATGACTCATAGAAACAAATGTCCAACCAGATTGACAGTGCTGGAACTCGGTTAATTTATTATTTAGTTTATTTATTACTTTGATTAATAATTCATTCAAATCAGTGTTCTTATAAATAATTTCATATTTGGTATTAAACGACTTTAATTGTTGTTCGTCTGATTTTGATAACATAAAATAGGCAAACAATTCGAAATTCAATTTTATGCAATTGTGTTCATTAAGTGACATTTTTATCAATTCTGTTATATTTATTAGATGATCACCCAGGAACGCCTCTAAACCGAGGTACTCGTCTTCCTGAGTGACATTCAATCTGTATGTCATTAATCTGTTTTTGAATGCTGTTGCAATAATATGAATATCTGTGAACTTGGTATTCAATAAACAGTTTGCTTTGTGTATATTCGTTCTCATATGATAGGAATACTGATTTTCTGGTATTTCAATTTTACATTTATGACAGGTTATTGACTTTCTAGGGCTCGGAGCGTTGATTCCTTGCAGACAGGTTTCGTTCCAGAGAGGAATTGTGCCGGAGACTAATTTGCGAAGCGTTTTTATAGGCCTAAAATCACGTCATTCAGTCCAAATTTGTAAAACTGCATACTTGCAAAAATTGTCAATTGCGTACACGAGCGTATTTATCGTAGCGGTTAAGGTTTTAAGTTTACAGCGTTTTATATAAGACAAATAAAAAAGCGATTTTTAATCTTGTGTAGGTACTCACTTAAATCAACAATAGGGGAAGCTCATACCTACTTACAATTATAAAAAATGTTTGTAGGTTGTTGTTTTTTTGCTGAATGTTTTCGACGTCGATGACGGCGACGGTACAAACGCTGCGGTTTGCACGCTCGCATGCAACTCCTAGACATGTGGAGAAGTGGAGATATGACGAGTCAGAATCTCATATTTCGGTATACAAGAATAATCTTGTTTTTATCTTATAATTTTGAACCTTATTACAAAAATCAAATAAATCTGAACAAGTATAAAATCAGTACAATCTCGAAAAAAATAATCACATCATCGCTAGCGTTTCTTCACCAATAATGTCGGTAAGTAAATTAGCGACACTTTTATTAAATTAATTATTTTTTCGCAATTTCTATGATAACTGCGCCCGTTTGCGCACGCTGTAGGAGTTGTAACGTCCTGTACCTATTTACTTTGCGTCTATGTTGCTATTTTGTTTTGATCGGTCTCCTTATAAAGAATTACTTACATTGCAAAACTCATGATTAATGGTAAACTACTAACATACGATGACTTTGCCTGCCATATCTTCTCAATAAAATTTGTGGGACAAGGACAGTGAATAAACTTCAATGACAATTTACAATGGATGCGTTTACATATGGGATGAGCATTAAAGCCCGAGTTACTTATAAATAGCTTACAATCAGTTAAGACGACATTACATTCTTACAATTCGTAGTGTGAAGGTTCTCGCGAAAAAATATTAACATTACAATGTTTAATCCATTAAAATCTGATTTAGAAGGCATTCGTAAAATTATTTGCAAGAATGCTAACGGTGAAATTATATTTACTCAAGATATGCAGACTGACCTGAAAATACCGAATGTAAGCTCATCTAATCACAAGGATAGTGATACAAGCCAGACAAAAGAGTTATTTGACCTAGAGATGATTCAGTATCTTATAGTCAAGACTGAGGGCCATCATGAAGATGTTCGTACATTTGTTCGAGTTAGCGACATACAGACTGATCGTGGAAAATGTAATGCAAGCTCACCAAAACCTAGTGAAAGTAGTAAAACAGAAACAGCAGACACAGCTCTACCTGATTTAGAAGATGTTTTATGCTACCAGATTCAACCAGGAAATGAACTTTTTTTCTTTTAAACCGTTTTATCTTCACTGTAACAGTGTAACAGAAAGACAAAAAACCTGATGCCAGCTGTCAAAGATAGGCTAAATGTTGTGTAGTGCGTTCTGCAAATTGACCAAAACAATGTAAATATCCTCTAATAAATTATGTTCTACGATATTTATTGTTTCATTTACACAAAATACCTACCTCGATTTGGTCTGCATGATCTTAATATACTTCTTATACCAAAACTAGGACGCAATCTAGTATGTTATATAAACAAATAAGATTTGAGAACAAGAGCCATTTCACAACGAAGTGTGTGTTAATTCGAACACAATATAATTTTATCTACACAATAACTATACATGAAGCCTGCATTTTACACAGGTAACTAGATGCTACCCTATATAAGGTGTCGGAGGAACACATCTGTGCACATTCCACTCCAAACTCGTTGATGTCTGAATAGACTATTCCTACTGAATGATCCATTGATAGGTATGAAGTGACTGCTCTTTTCATTCTGAATAGACCATTCCTACTGAATGATCCATTGATTGATATGAAGTGACTGCTCTTTTCATTCACATGAAACTACTTTCAATGTATTTAGTCAAAGTCTCATTTCGAATAGTGAAATATAGGAATACTCGAATGGTTAAACTGTGGAATATAGGTTTTTTCAGATCACGATTTGTGATCTGAATACCCTATATTCCAACTACTGTCCTGAATCATTTAATAGTGATCAAAGCTTGAAACGTACCTATAAACCTATTCTAATTTATTGAAAGTCCAGCCATGACATAATAGGTACTGACTTTAACCTGTTTTATAACCATTTGAAGTAGCTATTGTTTGTTTTCTTGTAGAATATTATATTATCTACCTTGTGTACCTGTATAAACTGGTTGTAAAGAGTAATTATGTACCCAGTTACATTAAAATTGACTGCAGCGTAACTGGCAATAAACGCTTACGTAATTTATATATTTTCAGGTGGTCGTGCTGGGGGTTGTAGCCGTGGCGTACGGTCTCCCTTTGAACGAGCAAGGCAAGAACCTGATCACCGGCGTCTTCATCCCATCTGATGCCTTCCAGAGCCTGCAAGACAGAGCTAACGCGAACTCGCCCAACAACCAGCAACCAATGCAAGTAAACAACCAAGCTCAGAACCCGCAGCCGACCTACCAACCGGTTAGCACGAACCAGCCGCAGTACCAACCGCCTAACACAAATCAACAGCAATACCAACCGGTGAACACGAATCAACAGCAATACCAACCGGCTAGCACGAATCAACAGCAATACCAACCGGTGAACACGAATCAGCCGCAATACCAACCGGTCAACACCAACCAACAGCAGTATCAACCAGTCAACACAAATCAACCACAGTACCAGTCTGTTAATACCAACCAACCTCAGTACCAGGCAGCGGTAATGACGAACCAGCAACCTGCCCAAGACAACCAGCAGCCCTCAGTCAGCAACCAACCTATCGTGGTTCAGAACAACCCACCACAAGTATTGATCAACCAGCCAACTATGAATGACCAGCCCAATGTAGTATACACCCAGCAACCGCTGACAGCTGACCGTGACCCGAATCAGCCAATTATGGTGATGACCAATCAGCCTAATAACCAACCTGGTCAGCCTATCATGTTAGTGCAACAGCCATCGACTTCGTCAAATCAGCCAATTTACTTGCAGCAACCAAACCAACAACCTACTCAAGTTATAATTGCCACCAATCCCTCAAACGGGAACCAGATGCAAGGAACGTTGGTGCAGTCTCCGAATCAGAACCAGCCTGGCTCCACTGTGTACACACTGATACCATTGAATGGACAGAACACCATGAATGCAAATTCAGGTGGCTCGTACCTGATTCCCGTGCAGTCTGGAAACTCCAACCCGATCATCTTGAGCACTGGACAGTAGAGTTCTTTCGTTAACATGAGCTACGTTTTAAGCGATTAATAAACTGTATGTATGTATAAAAATTCGGCTGGACTAAGCGCGTTTTGCGTGCAGGTAAGACAAATGTATCATTTGATCCACCCCAGCTCCCCAAGGAAGGCCAGCAACGCCTTTGTGTTACAAAATATCTCACAGAGGGTACCTGGGTTTCCGACCTTTTAAGGTTACTTAGTCCTGTAATCAGCGATTACTGGGTAGCTTAGAAGTAGGTAGATGTGCTGCTGTCTCATCCACCTCCATGAAGCCTTAATAAAATTAAAAGGTAGTCTAATATAAATTGTGGTTTTACTTAAATGTCTCCTAAACATTTTAAAGAAATGTATGTACCAACTGCAGATAAAACGACACTCACTCACTCACTGCAGAGACTAAAAAGAGGTATACATATATTTCTGAAGGGCTTTGAATTGAAACCATGCTGAGTTTGAAATTCATGGATCTAATCAATTTATGTGAGATCAAAATTATACAATGTATTAACCCCCTGGGGCTATTTGTCCGATAGTAGTCAGGATACCTGTGTGGGAAAATGTCTAGTTTAGCTATCATTAACACACACATTCTCAGCACACATTCACGCATTCGTTTTTGTTTTAATCTGTGTTTTTACTTCACACACTAGAGAATATCATCAGCGATGAACAAGGCCCAACACCGTGTGTGGTCTTTGCCATTTATTATTTCATTCCATAAATAAAAGACATGGTGTGACTAAAAAATGGCGCCAAATGCAATTTCTCTCGTTAAAAGCCGCTCTGTAAAATTATGCAAAAGGCATGCAAGTGAACAAATTGGAATTGTTAGAATAAAATAACAACTTATCAATAGATACGCTCATGGAATGGCAAGAGGTCTCTATAAAACTGGAATCGACGTATGCAGATGTGGAGGAACTAAAGATTCTATCTATAGAAAATCTCAACTATCTATCAGTAGCATCAATTTGTATACTCACATTAAATATTATTAGGTTACCAAGGTATTTAAAATATGCGGAATTGCTACCTGGCCAGGAGAAGAAGAAGTGATGAAAATTAAACCTATGAATGATCCCAAGATGTGAAGTTAATTTGTTTAGTGAACACACAAATTAAATTCTTATATAATAATCTGTTTATCAGAATTCAAAAGTATGGGTTCGTTTTAAGATTAGGTGCCCAGTAGTTACGAGGTCAATCCCCAACATTTAAAAAAAAATCACTCTTTCATTAATTGCCATTTTAATTAATACCTACTCCCCGTCCAGATAAAGCAATAAAATAGTTTTTTAATTGCAATATCATGTCGCGACATTCATTGAAGATAAATGAATTGGAGTAGCAGTTAGGAAGGTATGTAAATGTAGGTCTAATGTAAGTATATGACTATATAGTATAGGTAAATAACAAATAGTAAAGGTTCTGTATAATATACAGTACCAATATATCTCTTTCGGCTATTTAATCAAAGGACTGAAATGTAGGAAATAATAAAATCTTAGGAATAGATCAGGAAACAGAAATGGTTCTTGATGTTTCTTCACTAATGAAAATATGTAGGTACCTACTTTTCGAATTACGAAATGCTTGGGATAACTAGATACCTACTCAATTCTACTGTGAAATTCCTGTAGGTATTTTTTTTTAATGATGGGAAATTATCAAATGACTTCTTTCGCTCTGCGCGGAGCGGAAGGGAGCGTCGACTCTTACTGGCTAAAACCCATCCGTGTTCTTCCAAATGCCATTTGCGTTCCCGGGCCGCGGTGACTCTTTCGGACTAATTCCGCAACCCTGGCACTGGCCGTAGCGGGCCCCGACAAATCTATATACCTACCTACGCAGTGCTTATTGAAATGGAAAACGTTATTCTTATTAATTAATTAACGTCAATTAACCTCCGTCTATATGTGATTTTACTGATGAGATTTTCTGATTAGAGAGCAAGAGATTTTCTTCTGCGTTAGGTCCCAAGTCCCAGATGTAGGAATTGTTGGTGTATCTAACATTTTTGACAGTCGTTATGGACAGTCAGGGGCTCCAAAGTCGGACAACAAAGGATGTCGTTTTATTCAGTAAGTAACTGGGTTGGCGTCGTTGTAGAGGCCAGAGAGGGCGAAGCCACACTACGCGTTGACGGTACAGTGCTGCGCGGTACACTGTACATAGAAAAAAATACTGAATAAAGACTTAATTTTCATTTGAAAAACAATACGAACTGCGTTCAAAGAATTTTAAATAATCGCCTGTCTGAACCGGGAATCGAACCCACTAAATGTGAAAAAAAAATTACCTGTTATTTTACTGTAGGTATCGATCGAAAGGCTCAATCATATAAAAAGGAAGACCATGAAATTTAACATTTAATTTAATATTTTGTTCAGAATAATGAATAGCCTTTTATACATCATTTCTTGTATTAAAGACATAAGGAAATGAATGTTAGTATTATCGGGAATCATGGTAAGAAAGAAAAAAAAAATGTATTTTTTTTAATATAGTCTCGTGACGCAGCGGCAACGTCAACGTCGATCCATGTAATAGATTATTAGTAAGTTAGATTGTGACTTACGGACCGGACACGATACAAACCACTTCTATAGAATATTGTCTGTGTAGACAAATGTTGGTGTGATAAGTTTTTTTTAATTCAGAGTATTTCAGAGTTCAAAGTCTGTGCAGACCCAGGATTCCCACTATTAAAGTAAATACGGTGTACGGTGGAAAATCCAAACTTCGAACGCCATCATTTTGATCTATATTATAAAAAAAATAACAACAACTTTTAAAAGGCCTTTCGAGCATATTATTTGTCACTTACTAACTTATACAGCGGAATCATTACTGTGGTAAATAATGTAACTGGTACTTATTGAGTTTTACGCCGGAGGTTTTTAATTAAACAAAGTCGCAATGGTTATTTAGGGAGGTTTACGTGGCGATCATGGCACAAAGACTCTTATAAAAGGTAGATAAGTGTTTGACTCACTCAAAAAAAAAAACAGTTCATCACAAAAAATACAAATTATTTGTATTACGTTTTATTTCGAAGCAGGCTAAATGTAAACAAAAACGTTGTTTTATTTTTTAAATACTTATTTATTAATTGACAGTATGATGCAACTTCAGTATTTATATCTAATTTAATCAGTCTTATTTTCAGTCATGACCAGTTGAGTTTTTAATACTTAATAACAATATAATATTTTTATATCTAGGTTATAATAATAATCTTTTATAAAAAAATCTAATATTTTTCAAAGAAGTATTGTTACATTAACACAATCAAAAACAGTATGGATACTTATGTAGGTAACAAATAACTTATTAAAGAAACTTATAGCTTCTGTTCTTGCACAATTAAAATATTATTAAAAAATAATAAAAACTAAGTAACAAAATTACATTTCCTTCCTAATTGTGCGTGATTTATAAAACTTTAACAAAATGAAAACTCTTCTAAAAAAACATTAAAACCAAAAGCGTTATTTAGGAGTAAAAAATCAGCAAAAGTAAGAAATAAAACCATTTTTTGGTCAATTGAATAATTGCAAAATCTATTTCCTATCTCTATCATACTAAAAAATGGTTTGGATAACTACTAAACTGCACGCACAACTAACTGAGAAAAACTACTATTCTGTATCGGAACTTGAATCAGGAACAACATCACAAGAGACAAGAGAATCATAAAATCCATGGTACTGTCTAGGAATTACGTTATGTTCACAAAGATACTTAAGATCCATCAATTTTGCATTTTGTATTGGTAAAGGTCCAGTATAAGCCTGGCTCAACACGTCATCAGTTTGGTTTTGACGCCTCCTGTTTTGACTTCTTCTGACAAATAAGCGATGGTATGTTTCATTAAATGTATTTTTGTATTTAAGAACGTCAGGCTCGGAAGAAGATACATTTACTTCTCTAATTCTGGACCACATTATTTTTATGTTTCTGTCATTTTTTGACCAATTTTTACCTGTAAGTAACTTTTTAAAGGCTAAAATGTCATCTCTTGCAACTTCCTTGACAATATAGGGACTTCCAGTCTCTTTGGCCCACCTGACCAATGCGAACCATTGATCAGGCGTATAGATTTCCTTATTCTTAGAACATCGCTCTATTAGAGCATGAATGCTGTCATTTTCATTTTGAGTGTGGCCTTTTTCTAAAAATCTAGGGGTGATATTTACCTTAAATTCTTTGGCAGCAATTAGATACATCATAAAAACAATTCAATTCAATAAGTTTATGGTTTGTATGCCTTTTAAGGATTGATTCTTAATAAAATCGTAGACACAACTAGCAACCTCATTCGCGCCTCGTTTGGCAGTGCCCTCATGCCACATATAACAAGTTCCAACTTAACCCATCTCGAAAATAGTAAAATTAAAAACATTTAATTTTCTTTTATAGCTATATGCTTGTTTCTGCATGAGGAGATGAGTGGACTTTTTGAAAGTCAAACGCTGCAGTTATGGTTGTGCTAGGTGAGTTGATAGCAGAAAGTTTATCCTCATTTTTGAGACTACGAGCCATGTCCTTATTTTTCAAATGTTCATTAAATTGTTCTTGAATTTCATGATTAACTGGCTTCGGCTGGTTTTTAAAGGCAATGCAAACGTCGCATTGATCTTTCTTAGGTCTATGAAACTCAATATTGAAATTTTCATTAACAATGTCGGTGTATTGCCTCAATGTTTTAGCCTTATTCGACTCTGTCTCTGAAACCCACTCATTGTAGAGTTTGAACATCTTAGACATGCTTAATTCACTATCTAAATATAATTTTGAGGATTCCTTACGTGTATAGTGCGACTCCACAGGGGTAAATGATTGCACATGATCAGAAACGCTTTTAACCATTTCGTCATTCTTAATTTTAGGGTGATTTTTATGAAATCCTCTCTGATCAGAACCTACAGAGAGCCCTTCGCCTTCGTTAATTTTTTTCAAAGCTACACTACACACGTTTGCTATTGGTGACGGCGTCGTACGAACGTACGACGCCGTGACCAATAGCAAACGTGTTTAAAAACATCATTTTGCAAACCGTAACTTCTTCGTGTCACAACATCTAAAGATTTTGGCAGATAGTACTTGACAGAAAATAATCTTTTTGATAGGCCCTCTGTTGTTATGCGTCTCTTGCCAATTCTTTTACACCAACGAACCAAGAAATCCCACTGCCGCTCACGATTGGCCAAGAGACCAAAATTGATTGAACATTGCATTTCTTACATCTTCGCCTATTTTCTCCTTGCACTTTAATCGACACTTATCATCGCAAGCAGGCAATATCAACTTTTTAGATTGTGCTTTTCCATTTCGACTGATGTAACTTAAACCCTGGTTTTTTAACTGTTTTCTTCTGCTATCTATCCATGCCGATTTGTTAACCTTACGTATTCTACCTACATCAGTTTTCTTCTTAACTTTTCTTTTCTTTTTTGTTAATTGGCTTCGTTCTGTGCTACTAACATCGGCATCGTTCTCTGTCATCTCATCAATACTGGTTGGTACATACGTCTGGTCACTCATAGGTGAAGTGACACACATAGATGAAGTTGGGGTGTCAATATGAAATGAACTTACATTTTCTGATTCAAAATTCTGCATAATAGTTGAAATAGAAGGAGACCCTAAGGGAGTGCTTGTATCCAAAGCTTGCTCAGAATCATGAAAGGCGTCAATTTCTTCTATAATTATATTTGCGTCTGGATCGTGTGACGTTCTAACGATAACTTCCTGACAGTACTGTG
Source organism: Mamestra brassicae (assembly GCA_905163435.1). Taxonomy (NCBI): domain Eukaryota; kingdom Metazoa; phylum Arthropoda; class Insecta; order Lepidoptera; family Noctuidae; genus Mamestra; species Mamestra brassicae. Next base: position 15,876,449 of record LR990997.1, on the reverse strand, counting down.
GTTCTGGTTCTGTGTATGCAATAAACTCTTCTGTAATAATTCCAAGATCAGAGAGAACGGCGCCATTGGGATGAGTGACAATGGTTTTAGTGGTTTGATTGGCTGACTGCGAGCTTAAAGGCAAATTAGAAAGGTTAAGTGAATCTGGATTAGTAAAGATACTATCCTCATGTTTATCCTGTGATTTTAGTTGGGCAGGTAATCCGATATTAGATGATTCTAGCTCTTCTAAAATGGTCGAATCGGAAAGGGCATTGGAAGCAAAATTTCTGTGAAATTGAGCAACAACTTGAATCGTACTTTCTTGTTGTTGTTCATCATCTGAAGAATCACGTTTGTAGAAGAACTGAAATAAAAAACAACATAAGTGTGAGATCGTAATAACATTACCAGCGTAAAATCTTTTATGTAGTAGTTATGTATAAAATCTGGTATTATTTTCCGGCGTAGAATCTCATATCTACCACTCACTACACTATACTTTTAAATGCTCCGACGTAAAATAACAACCAAATGCAGACATGTACGTTGGAATTAAGCAAAATTTGTTTGATCAATGCAAAAATGAAACATCTGAGTAATTATCGATTTGTTAAAGCTTAATCTTAAGTATAAACTTAAATAAAAATACATTTGATCAATAATAATATCAAAATTCGCTTACCTGTTTGATTTTCGTTCGAAACATTATTATTTTTTACACACGTCACTGGCTTCTTTCTGTCACGCAGTGGCACATAACAGTTTTTGGTGACACTTTCCTTTCGAGGCATGCTTTTATCTTATAATAATTAACATTTATGCAGCAGTACATTAACGTAACCGTCTCCAAGTCCGGCGCGAACGCTTATGTCTCGCAAGTGACAGTTGCGGGGGAGGCGCGCGGGGTTACATTGAATTGTCCCACGTAAAACGACTGGATTACCACTATTGTTGTTCTACATCGAAAGTTTTAGTCAATTTCGTAGTTATGGGAAATGTCGTGTGTGTATTTAAAGGTCAATTTGCCAACTTTATTATTTTTTATTAAACTAGACGATAGTTTAGGTTTGTCTGAATGTCACGGAAGAAAAAAACACAAATCACATAACTACCACTTAGGGGATTATACGTAGGGACCGTCGAAACCTATATTCCAAATTTCATGACTTTCGGTTAAGTAGAACATGAGCTACAGGTGTTTGAATCTTTAAAGTGCTCCCCCGTTAAGTTTGTCATTTGTAGTTAGGGGATTGTACGTAGGGACCGTCGATCTGTTGAACCACTTTTATGAAAGTAAAAAACGAACTGCCCTCACCTATCGAAGTAGAGAAATCCGAAGAAGAGTACTTCTACAGTGCCGCAAACTTAAATTTATCTGTATTGTGTCCTTTAACGATGATATTTACCTACCTTGAAATCCAGATAACGACGCAAAATATAAGCAAAAAATAAATGGTGCTTTAATACTTCTCTGATTACATTCGTGAAATGAAGAATTCACAGTTCTGTTCTGATCCACATTTAGCACTCCTTTTATTTTCTAGAAAATAAAATCAGTTTACATTTTCACCAAAAACATTAAAACCTTGGCGCGCTTCAGTCTGGTTAAGCTTATTTTTTTGTGTTTCGCATTAGAATGCGAATGTAACACATTATGGTTTTTGGAGTATCTGGTAACAAATATATCGATTCGGCCTTCTCAGCAAGTTTCGAGTGAGGTAGTCAATAAAATTCGCAGCTCCACTCCCGCTTTGCGACCGAACTGAAAACTCATAAAAAGAACATCCTTTAATAACTCCATGAATTAATAGTCCGTTAAAAACCTGCGATACGCAATTTATTCCAACCCGTTATTAGTGCTGACAATCTTATCAATCTCCCACAACTTGCTCCGAGATCGCCCCTGTTTCAATTATTCCACATTTGTTTCAGGTGCGTGGACACTTGAGACACAAAACTACAGCAATTTACATCACAATATCCACTAGGAATCAATCTACGAATAGGTAGGTAACTAAAACTGCCGCTAAAATTCATTTCACTCAACAAAATCCCGCCAAAAACTCTCTGGTTTAGACACTAGGCCATAGACTGCCACTCTAGACACCACAGTTTTGTCCGTTAACGAAACCATGCGGCATCACGACAACATATTATAAAACAAAGTCCCCCGCCGCGGCTGTCTGTCTGCTCGCGATAAACTCAAAAACTACTGAACGGATTGTCATGCGGTTTTCACCAATGGATGGGGTTATTCATGAGAAAGGTTTAGGTGTATAATTGTTACGGATAACTCGACTTACTTATCTGAAGTCGATTTAGTACCGTTTGTTAGCAGAGTTTTATTTAAAGTAACAGATGATTTGCACTGACTAAGAATTTACTTGACTGTTATAAACGATCTATATTAACCCTATCGGTATGAGTCCTTTTGTTAGTTTTAGGTATTTAGCACAACTTAGTTTGAGGTGATATTGTTCATATTATCTCTTTTATTTTAGCGCAACACGAACACACGTTTTTTTCTTCAACAAGACATATGCAACCTTTAACAATAATTCGTCCAGCACTGACGTGCCAATGCCATCCAATTCCGATGATGTAAACGGGATAGTGCCATTCGCTATGTATAGCTCCGTCTCCCTCTTAGAGCGGAATCATGATCGTTTTAAGACTTTATAGTAATTCCTACAGGAACGGGAAAAATGGAAAGCACTTACGAAGTCTCAGGCAAAAGCTAGTAAATGATATTTTGGTTCACGAAACTTCCATGGATTCAAATCTGTGATTTAAATTATTATGGGGAAAGGTGCGTTATAAACGCGTCACATTGCCACAAGAACTATCGAATTACGTAGACGCACGCGTCTTCAGCTGTTTGAATTTCGCGGTTTATTTTGATGGACCCCGTGCATGTCCTTTTTCCTTTTTCTCTCTGTGGTTGCACTTTAGTCGATTTAATATTCCACTTATTTTATTCTGTAAAAGTTAGTTATGGTACCACAACGAAGTGACATTTCGTTGGTGAATGAATACAGCACATCACTAGTGTTTAAGCCAACATGGTGGTTGCGGTACAGTTTGTCATTTACGGAAAGACAAAAACTAAATAATTCATCAGTGGGGCATTACGAAACAACGAAAATGTCGTCAACAGAGCCTTCCCAGAATAAAACCTGGGAGCTCTCCCTGTATGAGCTCCACCGAACGCCGCAGGAGGTAATAACCGACGCCACAGAGATCGCTGTGTCCCCTCGAAGTTTACACAGTGAACTGATGTGTCCAATTTGTTTAGACATGCTCAAGAAAACCATGACTACAAAAGAATGCCTCCACAGATTCTGCAACGACTGTATTATAACTGCCCTTCGTTCTGGCAACAAGGAATGTCCTACATGTCGAAAGAAGTTAGTCTCGAAACGCTCATTGAGGCCAGACCCCAACTTTGATTTGTTGATCTCAAAGATATACCCCAGCAGAGATGAGTATGAAGCTCACCAGGAGCGGTTGTTGACAAAGCTGAGTATGTCACACTCGCAGGCGTCGTTAGTTAACTCTATCACTGAGGGAATCAAACTGCAGTCTCAAAACAGGCCTCAGCGATCTCGGAAGAATCATGAGGATAACAGTAACACTTCTAACTCGAATGGTAACAACACAGAGAATGCTCAAAATGGTAGTACAGGGACAGTTCCTGCAGCTCCAAAGGATGGTACATCTACAACAGGCAATCCAACACCATCAGGCCAGTCTACATCCAACCCTGCCTCGGTGAGGAGCACACCGTCTCCTGTGCCATCAAATATCAGTTCTGTGTCAAAAAACACGAGCACCACTAAAAGGGCCAAGTCTATTCTAACATCAGAAAGGAGTGAGGAGAGTGAATCTAGTGATGGCAGGTCTGTTATGTTGTTATGTTTATATTAATTTGTTAGCTTTATGTCTCATTATGGTATTATTATTGGTCTAGAGGAATAAGCATTTGGATCTAATAGTTAATTTGTCTGGAGAAAATCAAATGCTGAAATCTGTATGAAATTCCAAGTTTATGACATAGGTATACTAGGTAGTATAGTTGGTAGGAGAATACTGGTATTCAGCTGAATCCGGTTTGACTGGAAGCCAACCCCAATATGAGGTTTGAACAGAACTACTTTTTTTTCAGTGACTAACAATCTGGCTTGATAAAAATATTCAATACTGCAATGGGTTTATCCATCTTTATGTGCTGCTTATTATATTCTAATAAAATTCCTATAGAACCATCATGGCACGATTTAGTTTCAAAAGCTGGTATAGAGATTCCAACGGACTGCTGCTGGTGCCATTTCCACATTTATAATTGCAGTATCAACTAAGCCTGTTGCAGCCTACTTCAAAACATTGCCTCTCCTCTAGTTGTGCCACAATATCCTGTTTCAGTATTGTATCCAGACCGCTAGATTGCAAAAAAAAATTGTAATTAATAGAAATTATGTATGAATTATTCCAGGACTGAAGGGGAGAACTCAATGGACACAGAAGGTGAAGGAGAGCCTCTGAACCCCAATGAGATTGAGTTGGTATTCAAGCCGCACCCCACTGAGATGACTGGAGACAACCAGCTGATGAGGGCTCTCAGAGACAGCTCCGTCAGATACTTGAAGACCACTGCCAATGCCTCTGGTAAGTGGAAGGACCTACTTAAAAATTTTAATACTTGTTAAAATTTGGTAGGTTAAATTGGTATGGTTTGTTTTGTTTGTAAAAGTTAATGTCTGGAGATCCCATTCTAAAACTTGTTTCACAGATAGACAACTATACTGAGTGTCCATAGGTTTATTTTTATTCTATGATTATTATATTATATATAAACAGTTTACATAACAGTTTGTTGACCGTAGGTTTTACATAACAGTACCTACATGAAAATGTCAGGTCCTTATGCTGTTAATTATATTATGATGGTAGTTAAGTTACTTGCAACAAATGACAAAAATTAAGAACATAGTCTTGACTATAAGAATATGGTACCATAGGTATTCAAAAAGGAGATGCAATTATGTTAACAACTATGTTATTCTTATATCTCATCCACAAAAAAAAACATGCATGCGGGGCAGTCTTTGGGGACTGCTGATAGAAGTGAAAACTAAGTAACTTGTGAATTGTATCGTCGAGTCATTAGATTATTATTTTTTAATTTGGAAAGCGTTTGGTGACGATGACGCGAGTTCCATGATTTTTGGTCACCCAAAAAGTGCTCCATGTGCCTAAAAAAGTTTTCACTTAAAAAAACTCTTTCAATTCATTATACCTGCAGTAGTGTTTAAAGTGGTTCAAATTAACACCTTGTGTATTATTATATTGGCAAGTGGATAGACAATTTACCAAGGCCTACCATTTTGTTCAACAAATGAAGTACTTACGTTATGTACTGTATAGTGTGTGATCTATTTCTCTTGACCTTACTCATGGCAATATTGTAGCAGAATACATTTTCTGAGCAATGTCTTCTCTGCGCATGGCCCGCTTTCATCCATCCAACAGTAGTGCCTTCATGGATGTACTACTGTTACACCTTTATTCAAAGCTGGGGCGGTTGGGGAGGAGGGCTTGACCTCGCTGAGGGTTGGTTTTAGAATTATCATACAAAGGGTTTATTAACAAGTTTAAGCCTCCTTGTTCAGGCACCATGCCTTTTTGTCTCAATCTTCATTACTTTCTGACATTTGGCTTTAGAATTTTGAAAACATGCATAAAAATCTAACTTTACTCAAAAGTTTGTTTTTTTTACTACATTCCAAACCTTTTTATAATTCCAGTGGACCATCTGAGCAAGTACTTAGCGATGCGTCTCACCCTAGACCTGGATGCTGAGCTGCCGGAAGCTTACCGTCTCCTCAACTTCTGCATCTATGTGGCACCTGCGCCGGGACAGTTCGTGCCACTGGCGGGCTCGCAGACGCTGCGCCAGATCAATGATAAATTTTGGAAGGTAAGGAAGGTAATACTTATCAATTTTATTTACCTAACCATATAATACAACCTATAACATATAATAACGAAGGGCTCGTGACTAGATAGTATCAGTCGCACTGTGGGTTGATCTTCAAGGTTAATTTTTTTAATGTCGTATAATAAACTTCAGAGAATCAACTATGCCAAACCACAAATTCACCCCATTTATCTGTCACATATTTTTGACGTTACGATGTTAAAGTACACAGTAATCTTTCGTTTGTCAAGTATATGTGACAATGGTGTTCAAAAGGTTAAGTAATGATTGTCAAGGCCATCCCGCAGATTTGTGGCCATCCATACATGCCTTTGTGCCTCTGATAGCATGTTAACCCGTTGTTGCCGGCGGTAATTTGTACGTCTTTAACAATTATTATGGACTAGCTTTTGCCCGCCACTTCATACGCGCGTACCTATCCCATTTTCCCGGTTTCCGTAGAAATTTTGGGACGAATTATTCACTTAAACCTACCTCATGATAACCCCATCCATTGGAGAAAACCGCATGAAAGTCCGTTCAGTAGTTTCTAAGTTTATCGCGAACAGACAGACGCGACGAGGGACTTTGTTTTATAATATTTAGTGATTATTTTGGATGCTTGAAGCCCTTGAGTTACAATCATATTGCAAAGAGGTATCAATGTTACCCAATGAGTGGGTTATGGCTGTCAGATAAGACAGTCACTCCATTTAAAATACCGGCTGCATACTAGACTGGAACTACAACCCCATCATGTTTGGGAAAAGACAAGGCAGATCGTTTGAGGACTATGACCATAGAGTATAAGTCCTGGGTTTAATCTCCAGGCTCTGAGCTATTATATTATATAAGTTATTATATATCATTGTTCTTATTATGAGGTGTACAATAAAGTATATAATAAATAAATAAATATTAGGAATTTCTCTATAGTTGCCTAGGGTGTTGATCTGACTTCGGTAGATGGTCACAAGTCATGCTGGCACCCTCTTACATGAGATTCAGATGTGTGTGTAAATGTTGGTGCCCAACAATAAAAACCCCAGGTTATGGTATCATCAAACAATGTATGGATGAACTGAATTATAAATAGATAATCCCTACAAGATGTTTAATATTCCTTGCATGTTGGATTGCAATTTGGCTTTGAATGCATACACTATCAGTACATTGCTTATGTTACATTACAATTTATTACTTTATATAAACATTTTAAACATTGTGTTTATTTGTTTCCAGGTAAACAAACCACTGGAAATGTACTACTCGTGGAAGAAAACCTAGATATAATCAACATTTTAGTAACATACATACTGAAATAGAAGTGCAGTGATAAAGTATTTTAAGTAATTTTTATTATTAATACTAACGTACAGACACCAGCACATCAGGCTACCCGAAACTGTCAAATTTTCCCAATCAACCTTGAACCTAATACTTTAGCAATAAAGTTCAAAATCTAAATCTATTAAAGAAATTTGACAGATTGTAGCTTGATGCGCTGGCATCTGTACATAACACGATTAAACAAGTAGACATGGACTCTTGATAATTGTGATAACTTGATAAGATAATATCAATGGAATATATCTCAAGAATATTAGATTTATTATAAGTTATGCTTTAGTTTTAAGTTGTCCATTTATTTTATGTATTCAATGAATTGTATCATATTTTTTTAAGAATTCAGAATTTACTAAGTTGTTTTAAATATTTAGGTTTTTCCGATTTTAAAATTGTAAATATTTATATTCTTCTACAATCTTATGATGAATTCAATTCAATAATGTACTGAGTTAGTACTTGACAACTGTAGTCACCATAATTTAATAAATATTTAAGGCAGCTGCCTATGGAAAGGAAATTAATTTTACACAAATAATAGCCAGGAACTTGGCAGAAACAAGTCTTTCTAATTGAATGCAGTTTGTAATGAAATGTACAATGTTGTGCAATTTTATTAAATGATTTAAATGACAGATGAAACTATTTTAATTATTTCAGATTATAAGCAAATACGATGCTTGATAGTGCTGGTAGATTACCTAGTGGTTTTGTCATATAACATCACTATTAAAATAGCTAAGAACACAGATAAAACTAATTGTATTTTAATATGTTGATGAAGTACCTAGAAGAAAGAACATCAATATTATATAATTATAAATGTGCGTGGTGCTTATCAAAAATCCAATTTGATAGCAACGTAAGTACATAGTTGCATTCAGATTTAGATAGGTAGGTATAAAGCCGTGGCTTGAGTGGCATGTAACTAGGTACCTACCTAAGTATATTTTTCCTGCACGCTAAAGAATAATACCTAGGTACTGATAAACACAATATTATAATAATGGCGACTCCAATAATAGATACCCTGTAGGTAAACGTTCGGGCGCGATAATTAACAAGAAAACAAGGATCACAATAAATAATTTATTTTCCTTACTATTCTTATCGGAAAGCTTCACACTAGCGACAATATTAACAATGTACTTAGGTTTTGTATTTGTAGTGGTCTCTCAACAAAGTATCACATAGGTACCTAACGAAAATAAGGACGGAAAACAATATCAGAAATCACTAATACATAGTACATTGTAAGTCCCATTAATTATTTGTGTTAAAAGTTACAACTAAATAGGTCTAGAAAATAGAACACTGAACATTTTGACTGGCAAAATCTGCGCTTTCAATTTGAGCATTCAAATCGGCGCGAACTTTAAAATCTACCTACGTGGGTAGTATAGTACCGGTACCCGGCACTAGCCGGTCGGTATATCTTCACATCTTATCACGTCGCGGAATGGTGAATAAATATTTTGTACTACATTTGACTTGACATTGACCTTTGTTAGCAAGCAGTGCCAGCACAAGAACTACAATAATTTACAGTACCTACATTTCTTATATAAAGAAAAACACTAAAGGCACACCGTGTTGTAAAGCGGTACTTCTCATTTTGGCGGTATGAAACGCTCCCTAAAAGCACTGTATTCCCTTCTAAGCGCTTTTGTTGTCTCCACTTTTAACAACTGCAACCCCTCATCAATCCCTTCCTTATTATCCGATGCTAGTGCATTACTGAGCCTCTCCATTGTAGTGAAATCTATTTCTTCTATTCTTTCAGCTTTGTCTAACAGAAGGTATACGTCATCCAGGTAATTGCTGTGTGTTCGAGATCCGCTTTCAGCGTTCTCTGTATAATTGAGTAACCTTTCTATGTGCTCCCAAACAGTCAGCGCTCGACGTCCAGCATTCATTTTTGAGGTGTGCATGAAATTCCTGAATAGTTTTCTACCTCTCTCATCGTTGAGAACATTTTCGATTTTGTCCGTGAAACGATCCAAGTCAGATTTTGTTATTCCTTCATAGTCGTCACAGCCGCAGGCGACAAAACAATTATCCATTTTGATAGCATTTGTGGAACACCTCCGTTGTTTTGTTTCTAATATCGATCCAATCAACTAAACCGATTACATTTTTAAACATAAATACAATCGGTACCGAACAGTGTCGAAACTTACAAAAAGCTTTCGGTAGTCACAGTCATAACACATTTAGACACCAAATGTTTAACTAAATTATGATTCACTTGCGAGTAACACGAAGAAGTGAGGTTAACTACAAAAATAGGTTTATTCGCTGAGGCACGAGCCGCCAGCTTCCGTGCACGGCGTAAATAAACTGCGTTTGTGGGCCTTGCGTATTGGTACGAGAAGTCACGATGCCGTGATAACGTAATGCGCATGCTCGGCTTTCATACAGTTTGAAATTTCCCGCCGGATATACCACAAAAACATTATCAACAAACTTGCGGAATATACAAATGATTCGAACAAAATAAAACGATAACAAAGAAAGACTGCGCGTCTAACGAAGGTGCGAATGTGACTCGTATGAAAAATGTGAAGCATTACATCACTACAGGTAAAAAATCGCCGTGACCTCGGTCGATGACTGGCGTTGTTCATTCATGGGAAATAATATCACCGAGGTGAAGCGAAGACAATAGTCTTACGCGTACAACCGCTCCCCTTTGCACAAGACCGGTTGAGTGTCCCCTTTTCTTAAGTAGGTACCTTCTTACCTGTATCAAATTGCTTAATTGCTAACAATGAAGGTACATATTAGAAGTCTGGCAAAACCGGAAGACGGAAGCTGACCTCAACAAATTTGACAAAAGGCTGGGCAGACTAATTAGAAGTTCTGTAGTGTCCTGTAATTCAAGTAGATAGCTGGTGTCCTTATTTGTTAATGCTTTTGATCTTAACTCGGTAATTTCATTAATAATATTTCAACTGAAATTGACATAAAATATGGGCAATCCTGTATTTAGAAAGGCAGACAGTTACGTAATCCAGATGTGCTGCTCCAAGATCTAAATATTTATCTGCACCTCACGATTTCCGCTCGTTTGTCTTTGTCGTCCTTTAGGTACCTACCTAGGTAAATATGCATGCATGCTGCTTGGTTAGAGAGCCTAAATACTGGCTTATGCAGGAGTGCACATTCATATTATGACTACAGATAGGTACCTACATCGTTAGGTACGATGTACATAGGTCCCTATAAAGCTTTCTTCAATAGTAAGATCAAGTAAGAGTAACTAATACCTATACTCAATACTCAATTCTTTATTGCATCCTATCTGTTGTCTAGAATACACTAAAATAGTAAGTACATTTTAATGCTATTGGGCAAATTTTTTCATAGCAGCCGAGGCGTAGTAAACGCCCGAGACAAAGCTGCAATGAAAAAAAATGCTTGTAACAAACGACGTTTTTCAACAACACGTACTCTAAGATATTCTAGCTCGCTTCGCTTTCTCTTGCATTCTACATTCTCAATCTCTTCTACTTAAGCCGACAAAATGAAGATAACTATTGAATTGAAAACCCAATCGGAAAATGGAGTACAAAAATTTTCTACAAAGTCAACAAAACTTGTATGAAATATCAAAAGGAAACCTAATATAAACGAGGCGAGGAGCCAACATTTTTGAGCTCGCTTCGCCTTGCATTGCACATTCTTCACATTCTTAAATGGACATTGTTAAAAAGAGAGGGATTGTGAATGTGCTGATAATAATTTTTATTAGTTTTTCATTTTGCATTTCGGTACCTAACAATTACATCCCAACCGCATATTAATGCTAGGTTTAGGGTGCGGTGAAGCAGTAATAGCAATATGAAGGTATGAAGGTGACCGATACACGATACAGGCTGCATTATTTTTTTTATTTTTTAACGAAGATCCGCATAGAATTTGAATTTCGCGGGCTTTGAATATAAGACATCGATACGATGACGTTACATATTGTGCATACCGTCGTATAGCTAACAATACCGCTCAAGTAATTTTGTTAAATTTTACAGTAGAGCGGAAAAACTGATAAGCATACTGTAACAAATATACTGGGGTACTGTATCAACTATTTGAAATTGGCCTAGGATTGGCCGACCGCCAAGTGCAATACTGTCAGTTCAATCCGCGACAAATATTTCTATCCAATGAAATTAAAAGGAGAAATCGACTTAAGCGGTAGTTAGCTAAGCGCCGTTATGTGAACGCACCTTTTAGCACAAGAGATTTTTTCGGTGCGCTGCCCTTAGGGCACGGTAAAACGTTTGTAACTGAATAAAGACCAAACACCGAATTTTTAATCGAACAACGCTATTGTTATCGATCGACAAACGTTGATTTATTCATTGACAGACCCATATAATGATGTGGGTAGCGGGTACTTTCCATTTCATGAACCACAACCACTTCATGAAATGGCCAATTCTACAATATCGCCACAACATAAATCTGAGCAGAACATAAATATGAGAATCTAGAATCTAAAGATTCCAAATAGTACCTCCAGTGTCAAATTTGTGCAGCTGTCTGAGAACGACACTGACAGTTTTCATACAGCGTTTCCAACTTATGTAAGTTGATTGGAGATTGGCATTATGCGGGGAATTTGAATATAGATAGGCCGGGCCAAGTCAGAACACTTTAATTAGAAAAACTTAATGGCACACCTTAATTTTTTTATATCTAGTGATATAAAAAATTGAAGGTGTACCGTTTTTCTAATTAAAAACATTAGTATTAGAAAATTTATGGAAAGTTTCACTTCCTAAAAAAATTTAGGGGACTTTGAGGCGAATCCGTAGATTTTTTGTTCCCAAATTGGGGAATTTGACTTGGATTTTTGGGAAATTTTATGAATTAGTGTTGGCTTCGCAATGCTGCAAGTCTCGCTCTTTTGCAACTTCTAAATTTCACCGCTAGAGGCGCGGGCGTAATCTTTGCTTCGCCAATAGAAGTTTTTTGTTGAACAACTATCTAGTGTTGTGTCAAAAGTATATGGAAATCAATGGAGATAGGTATGCGGATCTCCGTTGATTCCTTTGATTCAAAACTTTTGACACAGATATGCAAAGTTGTTCAATGTAAATAATGCGGCTAGCTTAGTAGCGTTCCACATTACAATTTTTTTTTAGCATGGCAACAATGTTCAGATGTGCCAACTTCACCAAAAAATGACGTTTGCGTCGGCCATTTTGCAGTTTTTACGGTAACTGCTCTACACGTGTTTGGTAGGTTATTCGATAAAATCCAATAAAATACTCGGAAAAACAGTATTGTAGTGTGTTATAAATTATCTACGAACATTTCAGGTTGCCGAGATGGCAGTTGCAAAGAAACCCGTGGCTAAAAAAGCCCAACTGCACCAGAAGACTGGTAAGAAGGGAGTTAAAGGTGGTAAAATCCGCGGCAAAGGCATCAAGCGGAAGATCAACCTGAAGTTCATGATCGACTGCACACACCCTGCTGAGGACAGCATCCTTGACGTCGGCAACTTCGAGAAATATCTGAAGGAGCGCGTCAAAGTTGAGGGCAAAACAAATAACCTAGGCAATCACGTTGTCATCGCTAGGGACAAGACGAAAATCTCCATCAACGCAGGTCAGTAAATATTTTCACTGCTTTTATTTTCTTAACGATGTATATTGTGATTGCACGTTATATTGTGAAGTTTATATTTACTAGAATTGTCCCAATTCCCATATTTTTGGTGTTCCGTTTATGACACGTTATCATGAGATAAATGTTTATATGCATGGTTTATAAACATCTAACCTGATCACGGGTTTGTGCTGGTCGGTGCAAGTTGGCGAGTCTTATTGCAGGATTCCGAAAAATGAAATTTTGGGCACATTTTATTGACATTCACCTCAATCAATGACTACTTTTATTTGGGTGAATGAAGCTTAACAATTTTGCATGGTTACTCAATTGCAGGCATATCATTAAAATTAAAAATTTCTAGATGTTACAAGTCTAGATATGGACTTTACAAGACCTGCATGATATTTTGTAAACATAACCCTCTTTCCTGGTCTCGGTTACAACATGCAAACCTGGTGCATTAACTACAATACAATGTGCAGTAAATGATGATAGGTTTTCACATAATTTTGATTTATGTAATAGCAACAAAACAACTAGGTTCATAATAATCTTTTATTTAATGGTATATTTTGATACACCCAGCTCACAAAAAATATTTTATGTAAAAACAGGAACCTAACACTGTATTTTCTTCTTCACAGACATTCCCTTCTCAAAGAGGTATCTGAAGTACTTGACTAAGAGGTACCTCAAGAAGAACAACCTTCGTGATTGGCTGCGAGTGGTGGCGTCCGCTCACGACTCATACGAGCTGCGTTACTTCAACATCAACGCTGACAGCGACAATGAGGACAATGAAGATTAAGCTATTGACACAATAAAATAGTTTTACACTATGCCTGTGTATTATTCATGTAGTATTGTAAACCACCCCAATATTCCAATCATAATTATTCACCCACATAACTTTTTTTTTTTTTTTTTTTTATTTAATATGGGTTTGCACTTGACTCTAGTCTAGGTCATAGATAACAGAGACAAAGTCGACGATGGAGCATGCTTACCCAGAAGAATCCTGTTCACTCTAATTTTGAAGAGATTAGGGTTGTATGCGTTCGGAAACACAGACGCAGGCAGAGTTCCACTCCTTTGCTGTACGCATTATAAAAGACGTTTGGACTTGTTGCAGATAAACAAACAGCAAGGTTAGGTTGTATAGTAAACCTATAGTTTCAGTTATGTTGAGGTCTTATTTGACCTTATTGCTTAACAATCGAATAAATACACAATACAGAAATTCCTATTGGGCAGGATCACAGTGGGAGAGTGAGACAGAAGTGGAAGCTGAGATTTCTGGATTTTTTCCAAAATAACCTTCCAGGAATCGAACTCTTGAACTTCATGCTCACCATGCTAACTGATAGGCTGTCAAGGCTTCTTTTTCTAACAATAATTACAAGTCCACTTGGTTGAGTTTGACTATAGTTACGTATTCCTACCAGCTAGGAACCTATCATAAAGGTTCGAAAGTGATGAATCTAAACTTACGCGAGTAGGTAGAATAAGTAATGATACTTATTCGCGTAACTTTTTCTAACATAAAAGTAGCTTACGTTTTTCCTTAAATCAATATCACCTATCTGTCCAGTCAAAATCGGTCCAGCCGTTTCGGAGATTGACCGCAGTAAACAGACTTATCTACATAAAATATTTTAAAAATCCTTTTTTTGTCAAAAGTATGTTGCATATGCATTATATTATTATTTTATTTTTTTGAGAGTATAAAAGATATATTTGTCGCAGGCTTTATTATTTTTAATATACAGAACGCCTGTGACATTTACAAAAACTGGAACTAGCCAATATCTGCAAACGAGATAACTCAAGAAGTATCGCATACACGGCGATTCGAGATTTTTTTAACAAAATAATGTTCTCCAGAGGATTCGATATCGCAGTAAAACTTCAAGGTTCTCGACGAACGCAGCCAGGCCACCCAGCCAAGACGGATTTGACGACAGACCTTTCTAACTGAGAGTGTTTATTTCCACTTTCAGAGTTGAATCTTGGGCCGATGCTCATTGGAGTAGGGATAACATAAAATGAGAATTTGACGTGATATTTTTTTTGTCCATGGATATTCATTGCCATAATCACTGTAAAGGAAGCTCAACCGTCTATTCTGTAAAAATCTCTCACCAGAATCCTAGAGATTGCCTGCTCATTCTACCTTAGGCTTTACGGTGAGATGTTTACAGAATAGGACTACCTACTGGCTACTGAGGATATCGAGTAGGTACCTATAGTACTGAGGTCCTCCACTCGTATAAGCTCTTTTCATTCCATAACAGTTTTGGTGAGATATGGTTGTGCCTAAAACTTCACTGCATGATTGTTTCGAGCTGGTCCTGGAGTCAGTCCGATATGAGGCGTTTTGATACAGACACTGAAACATTTGCATAGACGATTTAAAGTTAATTTTGAGTGCTTACAGTTGTGCGGTAATTACACTAAGCTCAAGTACTTTTACCCGACTACGCCCGCGCTAAAAAGGGAGTGTTATTTATTTATTAGGTATATACTTTATTGTACACCTCATAATAAGAACAGGACAATCATACATAAAATAAGTGCACAATGGGCGGTCTTATCGCACAAGGCAATCTCTTCCAGACAACCTTTGGATGAATTGAACGAAGGGAGATAGATTTAGGGCTGTCAGTGTACTAATTAGATATAATAATATAAATACATACGAATTTGCCTGATATAGTTGATGGATGGCAGAAATATAACCCGGATGTGGCCGGTGGAGAATCTGGTGTAGTAGTGTACCAGCAGTTGATTGATACGGTCTGCGGGACTCGAGCGAACTGTGCTTTGATTTCATTGAAAATATTCTAACTAGAACCAGAGTTTTTATTGAAGACTATTCTTAGGACCGGCACCCACTGACGGCACGGCATGGCATGGCACGCTTCGGCATACCGAATCATCCTGTCGCATCCCGCAGCATAGGTACTAAAGAATCCAACGGCATACCATACAATCTTGTGGCATACCACGGCGAGACGAAAGCAAGTACAATCGGGCGCTCACTCGTTCAGTTCAGTACTGTGCTAATACTGCTAATGTAAAATTGGATGTGTATTTTGTTAAAATGATTACCGTGGCATCTTGTGGAATGTCACGACGTTCCGTAGTATCCCGGGGAATCACGTGACGTTCCGCGGTATATCGCGTCATCATGCGAGACGTTTCGACCCATTCGTATTAAAATGAAATAATGACAGTTCTAGGCTAATAGACAGGCTAAATTTAAGAAAGAAATTGTTACTATTTTAAGTGATCAAAACCCTAATTATTAAGTAATGTTTACTTTACTCCTGTTTATTTGTATATCGTTCTTTCTAACAACTAGTAGATCTCATAAGTAATATGTGGATAACGTTGTGAGGAGTGTATTTGTTAC
Organism: Mamestra brassicae; assembly: GCA_905163435.1. NCBI lineage: Eukaryota > Metazoa > Arthropoda > Insecta > Lepidoptera > Noctuidae > Mamestra > Mamestra brassicae. The sequence continues at coordinate 15,860,109 of LR990997.1, read as the reverse complement.
GTCTATTGTTAAGTTTCAACCTATGTTTACATATTATTACACTGCTGTTTGTTGTCCCTAAATAAATAAATAAATTCATTGAAATAAGGTCGAATATTATTTGTCCACAATAAAAATCTTTTACTTTGCCATGCCGTGCCGTCAGTGGGCGCCAGCTCGGCCCTTATTGCATTATTTTATAACTGAAGGAGTAAAAACTTTTATCAACCTATTTTGTGCATCAGCTGGGCAAAGGATAATAATATAATTCACACAAAATAATAATTAACGTATATTTCTCAAGATCGATAAATATGTACATAATATAAATTAATATTATTATAGAATCATTTGAAATGATGATTTGTACTACAGCTAATTATAAGATTCATCATCGCCGTGACTAAGTATTGTCTGAATAATGAGAAATGCGCTAAAAGTATACATTTGACTACTGGTAACAGCTTACTTGCACCGGGGACAAAGGCAATAGTGATAACCCTAATATAACATTAATTACTCATCGATAAGGCCGTCCGGCGTCTACTTATTAGTATCTGAGGCCTGAGCTTCTCACTAGTGTATCATTATTAGTAAAACCTATTACAACGGCGATACGAATGAGGGCCGCGACTGGTACGCCGCGGCGATGTGACACGATCCCATCACGTGCGTTTTATTTATACTTTTGGCTCGATACAATTCTAAATTTAGCTTAAAATGAGCGTAGTGTCAGGCTCGGCGGCCGCAGCACGCGGCTCACTTGCCGGCGGCGATCTCCTTCATCCTGTTGAGCGCGGAGCCGGCGCGGAACCACGCGATCTGCTGCTCGTTGAATGAGTGATTCAGCTTGATCTTTTCTGACTTTCCATTTTTGTGCTTGATTTCGCATTCGAGGGGCTGTAAATAGAAGCATAATTTGATTTAGATACCGTACACAGCCTTGCAGTGAGGCAATGGAGGCCAGGAATCACAGGGGTCAACGCTCTAGAAAAACCAAGGAGCGTGTGCTAACTAAACGCGTGGAGGGTTGATGACAAGTTTGATCAAATAGACCGCTGCACAAGATGGGTTATCTTGTAAAAAAAAAGGTTTAGTTTCGATCTTAATTATGCTTTTTGTAATGAAAATGACATTATTTTCCTAACATATTAAACTACATAAGAAATGCCCCACACTGATTTAGTGGCCTTATCTAGCAAGCAATGTGCGAACTTTAAGGAGCTTAACGAACCGGCGGCGGCGAATAATACCAAAGTAAGGACATTAAGGTAGGTCCTGATAGGTTACCTTGCCGGGCGCGAAGCTGTTGAGTCCGAGCAGCGAGATCTTGTCGTCGGGCTGGATCTTGTCGTAGTCGGCGGGGTTGGCGAACGTCAGCGGCAGCATGCCTTGCTTCTTCAGGTTCGTCTCGTGGATCCTGGACAAAACAAATATTTTGTAAACTGGTACATAAAAAAGGGTAAAGGCCCATTATTATGCTATTTTAGGCATGTAACCTATGCATTATATTAAATTTTTTGATGTACCAGATGTGTGGAGGATGCACCGGAAATGTGTGGTCATATTAAAAAAAAACTGCTTCTGTACATGTAGATGAACAACTATTTTAAGACAGTCATAATCACTTCCCAAAAAAAACAAAGATATTTTTCAAGCTGATCAAAATTTGTTGGGAGGTGACATGTGTAAGCAGCCCTCGCCGTAGTTCTCGTCGCCCACTACCACCCAGCGGATACCGGCGCCTTGTGGACAATGTTACCTAGCGAACGACTTCACGATGATGGCCCTGCCGCCGAGATGGCGCGGCTCCAGCGCGGCGTGCTCGCGGGAGGAGCCCTCGCCGTAGTTCTCGTCGCCCACTACCACCCAGCGGATACCGGCGCCTTGTGGACAATGTTACCTAGCGAACGACTTCACGATGATGGCCCTGCCGCCGAGATGGCGCGGCTCCAGCGCGGCGTGCTCGCGGGAGGAGCCCTCGCCGTAGTTCTCGTCGCCCACTACCACCCAGCGGATACCGGCGCCTTGTGGACAATGTTACCTAGCGAACGACTTCACGATGATGGCCCTGCCGCCGAGATGGCGCGGCTCCAGCGCGGCGTGCTCGCGGGAGGAGCCCTCGCCGTAGTTCTCGTCGCCCACTACCACCCAGCGGATACCGGCGCCTTGTGGACAATGTTACCTAGCGAACGACTTCACGATGATGGCCCTGCCGCCGAGATGGCGCGGCTCCAGCGCGGCGTGCTCGCGGGAGGAGCCCTCGCCGTAGTTCTCGTCGCCCACTACCACCCAGCGGATACCGGCGCCTTGTGGACAATGTTACCTAGCGAACGACTTCACGATGATGGCCCTGCCGCCGAGATGGCGCGGCTCCAGCGCGGCGTGCTCGCGGGAGGAGCCCTCGCCGTAGTTCTCGTCGCCCACTACCACCCAGCGGATACCGGCGCCTTGTGGACAATGTTACCTAGCGAACGACTTCACGATGATGGCCCTGCCGCCGAGATGGCGCGGCTCCAGCGCGGCGTGCTCGCGGGAGGAGCCCTCGCCGTAGTTCTCGTCGCCCACTACCACCCAGCGGATACCGGCGCCTTGTGGACAATGTTACCTAGCGAACGACTTCACGATGATGGCCCTGCCGCCGAGATGGCGCGGCTCCAGCGCGGCGTGCTCGCGGGAGGAGCCCTCGCCGTAGTTCTCGTCGCCCACTACCACCCAGCGGATACCGGCGCCTTGTGGACAATGTTACCTAGCGAACGACTTCACGATGATGGCCCTGCCGCCGAGATGGCGCGGCTCCAGCGCGGCGTGCTCGCGGGAGGAGCCCTCGCCGTAGTTCTCGTCGCCCACTACCACCCAGCGGATACCGGCGCCTTGTGGACAATGTTACCTAGCGAACGACTTCACGATGATGGCCCTGCCGCCGAGATGGCGCGGCTCCAGCGCGGCGTGCTCGCGGGAGGAGCCCTCGCCGTAGTTCTCGTCGCCCACTACCACCCAGCGGATACCGGCGTCTTGTGGACAATGTTACCTAGCGAACGACTTCACGATGATGGCCCTGCCGCCGAGATGGCGCGGCTCCAGCGCGGCGTGCTCGCGGGAGGAGCCCTCGCCGTAGTTCTCGTCGCCCACTACCACCCAGCGGATACCGGCGCCTTGTGGACAATGTTACCTAGCGAACGACTTCACGATGATGGCCCTGCCGCCGAGATGGCGCGGCTCCAGCGCGGCGTGCTCGCGGGAGGAGCCCTCGCCGTAGTTCTCGTCGCCCACTACCACCCAGCGGATACCGGCGCCTTGTGGACAATGTTACCTAGCGAACGACTTCACGATGATGGCCCTGCCGCCGAGATGGCGCGGCTCCAGCGCGGCGTGCTCGCGGGAGGAGCCCTCGCCGTAGTTCTCGTCGCCCACTACCACCCAGCGGATACCGGCGCCTTGTGGACAATGTTACCTAGCGAACGACTTCACGATGATGGCCCTGCCGCCGAGATGGCGCGGCTCCAGCGCGGCGTGCTCGCGGGAGGAGCCCTCGCCGTAGTTCTCGTCGCCCACTACCACCCAGCGGATACCGGCGCCTTGTGGACAATGTTACCTAGCGAACGACTTCACGATGATGGCCCTGCCGCCGAGATGGCGCGGCTCCAGCGCGGCGTGCTCGCGGGAGGAGCCCTCGCCGTAGTTCTCGTCGCCCACTACCACCCAGCGGATACCGGCGCCTTGTGGACAATGTTACCTAGCGAACGACTTCACGATGATGGCCCTGCCGCCGAGATGGCGCGGCTCCAGCGCGGCGTGCTCGCGGGAGGAGCCCTCGCCGTAGTTCTCGTCGCCCACTACCACCCAGCGGATACCGGCGCCTTGTGGACAATGTTACCTAGCGAACGACTTCACGATGATGGCCCTGCCGCCGAGATGGCGCGGCTCCAGCGCGGCGTGCTCGCGGGAGGAGCCCTCGCCGTAGTTCTCGTCGCCCACTACCACCCAGCGGATACCGGCGTCTTGTGGACAATGTTACCTAGCGAACGACTTCACGATGATGGCCCTGCCGCCGAGATGGCGCGGCTCCAGCGCGGCGTGCTCGCGGGAGGAGCCCTCGCCGTAGTTCTCGTCGCCCACTACCACCCAGCGGATACCGGCGCCTTGTGGACAATGTTACCTAGCGAACGACTTCACGATGATGGCCCTGCCGCCGAGATGGCGCGGCTCCAGCGCGGCGTGCTCGCGGGAGGAGCCCTCGCCGTAGTTCTCGTCGCCCACTACCACCCAGCGGATACCGGCGCCTTGTGGACAATGTTACCTAGCGAACGACTTCACGATGATGGCCCTGCCGCCGAGATGGCGCGGCTCCAGCGCGGCGTGCTCGCGGGAGGAGCCCTCGCCGTAGTTCTCGTCGCCCACTACCACCCAGCGGATACCGGCGCCTTGTGGACAATGTTACCTAGCGAACGACTTCACGATGATGGCCCTGCCGCCGAGATGGCGCGGCTCCAGCGCGGCGTGCTCGCGGGAGGAGCCCTCGCCGTAGTTCTCGTCGCCCACTACCACCCAGCGGATACCGGCGCCTTGTGGACAATGTTACCTAGCGAACGACTTCACGATGATGGCCCTGCCGCCGAGATGGCGCGGCTCCAGCGCGGCGTGCTCGCGGGAGGAGCCCTCGCCGTAGTTCTCGTCGCCCACTACCACCCAGCGGATACCGGCGCCTTGTGGACAATGTTACCTAGCGAACGACTTCACGATGATGGCCCTGCCGCCGAGATGGCGCGGCTCCAGCGCGGCGTGCTCGCGGGAGGAGCCCTCGCCGTAGTTCTCGTCGCCCACTACCACCCAGCGGATACCGGCGGCCTTGTATGCGCGCGCGGTGGCTGGTACTGCTCCCCACTCGCCAGTCTTCTGGTTGCGAACCTTGTTCAGTTCACCGTTCTCGGCGTTTGTGGCGCTGTTAATAAGGATAACAATCAATTTAATTTTTTATATTTTAAACCTTCACTTAATTCCAAATAGTCCCTAAAAGGGTATTTAACTTAATTACCCTGGTCACCCATGGCCTTTTTTCTTCTTAACTAAAAAAAACATTTTTAGGAGGTCATATTTGTACAATCCTTGATTGATACCAAACGCCAAAAAAATAAATTGGACAGCGATAAAAAAATCAAACACAATTTATAAAACTAACAAACTAAAAAGTTACTCACGTAATAAACATGTTATTGGAGATGTTGTCGAGATGTCCGCGGTACTTGAGCCAGGGTCCAGCAGCGGAGATGTGGTCTGTGGTGCACTTGCCCTTCACCTTGATGAGGATGGTCATGTCCGTCAGGTCCTTGCCGTCCCACTTGTCGAAGGGGGAGAGGAGCTGCAGGCGGTCCGAGGACGGAGATACGTCCACTTGTACTTCTGTGGGGGAGAAAATAAGATTTTCATATCACGTCGGCGTCATCAGTGTAGAGGTATGCGGAACAGAGAGTAAAGTCCCGCATGCCTCCACTGAAAATGGAAGGATCCTCCGACCAAACGGTTGTTGTGTCTGGTGGGCAACTGCCCGATAGTTGATATTCAGACTGTTGTATATGTTAAAATCGCACGGAGAACTTTGCTTGCGCGATGTAGGATTTCGTTGGTAGTTCGTCGCTAACAGGATAGATGGCGTTGCGGTACTTTTTGTTGCCAAACAAATTTCGCTTCTTATACACTTCTGGACACATCTATTGGCCCACCTTGTATTTTCAGTTTCGTTTGGTCCTAGCTAAAATTTTATATTGGCGACCCAATATAAAATTTTAAAAACTGCATAAAACTGCATAAAAACTTTTTGCTCGACAGCAAAAAGTTTTTATGCAGTTTTGAACCTGGCACATTCACAATTTCATTCAGTAGTCTTTTTTTGAATTTCGAACACAGAATTTAAAGAAACAAAAGACAATTTGGAGTCTGTTTGTTGATATCAAACAATCGAATACTAAGAAAACTTGGTTTTATTGGTTTACTTGGATTTAATTCTTGAAAAAGTGATTGATATCTTTGGTTTTGCAACAAACATTACTTATTCTTAACATTAAGGTGAGGTTCTATCAATAATCTATGGATACTTCACCTGAAGTCGCCGCCCAAGCTGTGGCACTTATTCAGGCCGGACACAGCCAAAGAAACGTGAGTGCTCAACTTAATTGAAGTCGATCTGCGGTCCGAAATGTTTATCGGAGGTACCTAGAGACTGGCGGCTTTGTTCGTCGCCAAGGAAGGCCACGATCTCGGGTCACAACTGAAAGGCAGGATCGATTCATCGTGACGACCAGCTTGAGAAATCGTCACCTTACCTCCATTGAGATACAAAACCAACTTCGCGACTTCCACGGAGTATCTGTGAGCGCTCGAACTGTTCGGAGAAGGTTAAAAGAACGCGATATGGTACCACACAAGCCAGCTAATGGGCCCAAACTAACGCGAGCCCACCGAACAGCGCGCCTTCATTTCGCACGCAGTCATTTAAATTGGACACAGCAAGATTGGAGCCGTGTACTCTTTTCTGATGAGTCTAAAATTGTGTTACATGGCAATGATGGAAGGAAGAAGGTCTACCGACGTAAGGGAGAGCGTTTCGCACAATGCTGCTTTGAAGAGAGGGTTGCTTATGGCGGTGGCTCATGGACTGTCTGGGGCGGTATATCCGCGAGCGGCAAAACTCATCTTGAGGTTGTTACAGGACCACGGCTGCCAACATTAAATGCTGAAAGGTACATTCGTGAGTGCTTAGCACCTCACGTGATACCATACGCGGACTATGTGGGCCCAAATTTCCTTTTTATGCATGATAATGCAAGAGCCCATGCGGCCGGCATCGTCAGGGAATATCTTCGGGATGTGAACATCACAGTTATGGACTGGCCAGCCAGAAGCCCAGACATGAACCCCATTGAGCACATGTGGGACGATCTAAAAAGACGTGTTAGGGCTCGTCAGCCAGTTGCCCAGACGATGCATGAGTTGAAAACTGCCATAGAAGAGGAATGGGAGATGATCCCTCAAAATTGCATAGAGCGGTTGATAAACTCTATGCCTAATCGTATGAGAGCTGCAGTCGCGTGCCCACAAAGGACGATATAAGACCGTGCCTACCCTACCAAGAACGCATTAATAAAACAACATGTAATAAAATAATACAACAAAAACAATAATAAAAAAAGTTAAAACTCCTACTAAAATGTTTAAAGCAACATCTAGCAGCGCGGATTGCTAAGCGCTCGCGTAACTCACTATACTACGTGGTTAGGCAAACGCGCTATCGGCCTTATTTCCATTCATAAATTTACGCTTGTGTAGCACACAGCTGCATAATTTCGTGTGTATGAACGGCACACATGTTTAGATTATGACTGAACTTATGCTCCAACTCCGACCACAGTAGTTGATCTGATTGGCTAGTTAAAATTGAATGAATTATGTGGGGTTGCCAAGTTGTGATGATTTGAGGAATTGCTGGTAATTCGAGAAACAGACTACACACAGACACGATAGGTTCCTATAAGACTACTAAACACAATTAAAAAACATGGTGGTATTGTTAAATTTATACTTTCCAAAAATTTTAAACTGTAAGGAATAGCAAAAGCCCTATAAAAATAATTAAAAACGGCATGAATTACATTTTTTCCCCGAATATGGGAAATTTCGCTTAGATTTTTGGGTTAATTGGATTTCTATGTTACTGCCACACTGCTAGGCAGTGATTGGTTGCGGCAATATATAATGCGGCAAAAATAGAAATCTGCCATTTTAGAGCTTTCGTTAAACTAAAATAATACTATTTTATTTGGTAGTGTTTTTTATCTTCAAATAAGAAATTAGAGTTTTCTAAGAGAAACCATATTGTTTCATGTGATCGCGATTTCAACTGTTTACTTTTTATAATATCTTATTGAGTTATAAGTAATTCATTTTGAAACTTACTGTAGTGCTAATATAAAAGTTTATTTAGTTAAAAATGGTGTTCGAATGTGAAATCTGTGCTGACGATGTGTGTTTATTAGAAATTAAAAGCAATAAGTTTTCGCTATTAGCGTATAATGATAAGATTCTAATTGTGTCTAGAGGTCGATGTTTACCCGAATTACGAGAATTAATCTAAAAACATGGTAATTCATTATCTCGAACTCGTCATTTTAATCCTCAAAATTATGCAACATACAAATGGCTGTGTGGATGTATCCACACAAATAAATTATTTTGTTTTCCGTGCATTTTGTTTAATACTTCTAGTAAGTGGAGTGAGGGATATATAGATTTGCATAACTTCCATTCCTCTGCAAAAAAGCATGACCTATCAGAAAAACATCTAGTAAATGAGTTAGTTTAATTTAACTTTTTCACTGCTGTAAAACCCGTAGTTAACTTATTATATATATTTATATATCAGCGAATCACATGAAATAGGGCCCTTAAAGGCCACATCGGATATCTTTCAAGTGACATGTTCTAACTATCACCCACTTGGATAAGATATTTGGGGTGGCCGAATCTTTCATAAATTTGCATCGTCAGAATATCGTGATTTCAATTTTGAAGAATCTGGTGAGTTTTTTTTTTGTTATCTGTCCGTTTGCCTGCCCTTTCTTGAGACCCACGGCACGCCACTGGAGAGCTGTGGTAGATGGCCATGGAGACAACACGCGTTATTAAATTAAACCTTTATTTGATAAAACATGTTTTTTATTCAAAAATCAATTGCCTTTAACAAGGCGCATATCCGACTTGTTAGGCGTAGCTCCATGTCGTATGGTATTCTGAATTCAAATTTAAAACAATACGATCGAAAAAGTTGGTAAAATGTATCAGGTTTAAAACTGCATCAACAGTTTTTGTTCAATCTAGCAATCATATTTCGGTAGGGGCCATCGAAACCTAAACTCTAAGGTGGGCCAATAGATGTGTCCAGAAGTGTATATTCATGTGGCGGCATTTATGCCGCTTTTGATTCATATGTAGATGGGTTGTGGGGGCTAAATGTTAACTTTACACGGGCCGATCTTCAAGATTTAACAACATTTGCCGAGGTCGGTCCGAAAATGGGTGACAATCTTAACATACCGAGATTCTTTCGTGCCTCGAAAAGCAAATATGACAGTCGTTACAGGTAATTAGAAGCCAGGAAATCTGATACCAGTCTTGCCAAAGGGTGTGTTACCTAGTTACTGGGTTGTGAAGGTCAGATAGGCTGTCAAAGCATTTTAAATCTTCTGCTGCATCCGGTTTCACTGGTAGCCGTCCCCAATATAGTTAGGAAAAGGCTAGGCAGATTGTATTTTTTGGGTTGTCGTTTTGTTACAATCGAATACCATAAACTACTTAATGTGCCTGTAGCCCAGGCGATCAATTTGTTGAACGCCATGATTGGTAAGGAATCTACATACTGGAGCCGTCGCTGGGAGGGTGCTGGTAGGTGTCCTGGCCGGGGTCGAAGCCGCGCGCGGGCAGCTCGTCGGCGAAGGGGTCCGACAGCTTGAACTTCTTGCCGTCCGTGCCCGTCAGCGAGTCCGTCAGCGGGTTGAAGTCCAGCCGACCTGGAAGTAAATACGAGTGTTTGTAGTAAACTTTTACAGAGTAAACAGACTTTTTCCTAAATTAGCGCGCTCCATCGTAGTGTCATATTATCGCTTTCCATCAAATGAGGTTGTGGTTACACGCAAGCCTATCAATAATAACAAAAAAAAAATATAAAAAAAGTGTCATACTTTTTATCCTGAAAAAATGCACGGTTCCTGTTGGAGAGACCTTAAGCGCGAGTAGCGAGTAAAGCTAGCAACTGGATACGAGTCGGCGAGCAGGGAATGTGTAGTTTCGATAGTTTTGTCGCTCGGCTTTAAGCGAGTGCTTTTGTGCGACGAGCGATTACTCGCACCACTCGCTCGGTGTGCGGCACACTACAGGTAGAAATTACCGCCGGTTTGTAGCTCGGCGTGAGTTCTGACTTCTGACCGCTAAGCGAGCATCGCTGAGCGAGTATTATTTTTGATAGCTCTTGTCGCTGAGACAAATTAGTGGTAAGAGAGTTCTCGCCGGCACTGTGAACAGCTAGGTATCGATCGGATCGGATCTATATCTTTTGTCCGTTTCCTCAGCGAGAGAATAGTCGATAGATTAGCTATCGGCTATTCTCTCAGGAACCGTTTCCTCGTATGGTGGGACAAGTGCCTTAGGAGCGAAGCCGTGGCAAAAGCTAGATTGATATTATAATCACCGTTGCTTGCAGTCTGACTGATTAGCAGATTCTAATTTTAAATTTTCCTTAATTTGAATAATGAATCTGCCTGGCAATGTAAAAAGTTTGAGTCGATTTTGCAGGGTTTTGCCATAAAATAAGTGAGTGTTACCAGCGAGGGACAGAGCGGTGACGAGCTCAGGGCTGGTGACGAAGCAGTGCGTGGCGGGGTTGGCGTCGTTACGTCCGGTGAAGTTCCTGTTGTATGACGTCACGATGGTGTTCTTCTCGCCCTTCTTCACGTCCTGACGGTCCCACTGACCGATGCAGGGACCGCACGCGTTAGCCAGGACCTGCGGACAGAATATGAATCATTCAAAAACGGAAAAAGAAGCTATATGATTTTTATTCGACCTTGTAGGTCCTACATGCAATGATTACTTGCGACTTTAACCAGGTTGATATATTGTTGTCCAGCGTAGCTGAAGCTGGAGTGCACCTAAGTTAAGAGTCTGTGCACATAACGTGTTTTATAGGCGCGTTCGAAACCGCGTGCGTCATTTGAACATTTGCCTCGAAAATGTTGCGCCAGTGGCGGTTGTAGCTTTCGGATTAAGCGGGAGGACACGTCCGGGTGTCAGCACTGTGAGGATCGGCCGGAGGACACGGTGGAGCATACGGTGGAGGTCTGCCCTGCTTGGGCTGAGCACCGCCGTGTCCTCGTCGAGGCGATCGGCGGCGGCAACCTCTCGCGTCCGGCCCTGGTTGAATCCATGGTCCGCAGTGAGGAGGCTTGGGAAGCGGGAACCTCCTTCTGCGAAGCAGTAATGCTAGCGAAGGAGGAGGCGGACCGCGCGAGGGAAAGGCAAGGCCTTCTTCCCAACCGCCGCTACAGGAGAAGACGCCCCGGGCGTCGGGAGTCGCAGGGCGATCCCCGGCCACCGTAGGCGCGGGCCTGCGGACGGCGAGCGTTGGGTGGCTCGCTGTCCGATCACCACCAGGCCCGGGTCGATGGCGCGTTGTGTTTCACGCGCGCCTCAAAGAGATGTCAGCATAGAAGACGGGCCCCGCTAGGGCCCGAGCCTGCCAGGGTTGCGGAATTTGTTCGAAAGAGTCACCGCGGCCCTGGAAAGCAAAGGGCTTTAGAAGGAACACGGATGGGTTTTAGTCAGTAAGAGTCTGACACGCCCTTCCGCTCCACCCAGGAAGAAGTCATTTGATGATTTCCCATCCTTAAAAATAAAATTAAAAAAAAAGTGGCGGTTGTAGCACACATAGGCCTTGTTTAAACTACAAGTAAGTACTTACGGTGCCTCCGAACTCGCGGAGTGTGCCGGCGATGCCGTCACGCTCGATGGTGGCGCGGATCTGCTCGGAGCCGGGGGTCACGTTGAAGGGAATCTTGGACTTCACGCCGTGGCTCAACGCCTGCACAACACAAACATAATGTTAATATAGTGTACAGATTATAGCAGAAGTGGAAAGGCATCTTATGGGCAAGCTTGTTCCATCGAAGATATCTGCTAGCGCTTTTCAGCAGGCGAGCCGAAAAACCGGCAATTACACAACAAGAAATGTTGGTAAGAGTCATATTGAGCTAGGGCTATAGGTGTACTAAACACCTTTACCTATCTATATTTCTACCATTACATTACTTACCCATCTACTATCTTTCAAGGAACAGTGAAGTTGAATTTAACATTTCCTTTAGACAATTTTATTTTATGCTGGTTGTTACTATTTTTAATGTTACTTATTACCAGTGTTTGTTTGTTCATAAACAGATAAAAAAGCAATTTATTAATGTGACTTTGACTTCTGATCTAAACGTGGTTTTTATAACTTAATTATAAATCCAGAGCAATCCAGATATTTATCAAATTGGATAATATCCATACTTTGTCAAAAATATTAAAAAGTTATAGAATAACATTACACAGGCACTATTGTTCTTACATTGATCTGTAAGGGACTCGTAGCTAAATTGTAACAGCTGCAAAGGTTGACATTCAAGTTTAAGCAAAACTTGTTGAAGTCTGTTTACATGCAAGTATGTTAAGCCGTTGGTCCCGGATGCCATTTGCAGATATTTAACGTTATTGAGTATATAGCCCTGGTGTAGGGGCTGGGAACGAGAACGAAGATATACAGGCTGGTTCTGATACTGACCTCCTTGACAATACTGGCGCAGCGGCCCATGTCTTCGTAGGACGAGTTGGTGCAGGAGCCGATGAGGCCCACGCGGATGTCGACGGGCCAGCCGTTCTTCTTGGCGATGTCGCCAAGCTTGCTGATGGGGTTGGCCAGGTCGGGCGTGAAGGGCCCGTTCACGTGGGGCTCCAGGGTCGACAGGTCGATTTCGACTACCTGTTGGAGTGAGAGAGGTGGGTTAAAAACATACAGGCTTGCGATTTAGTTATAGTCAAATGAGTAGGTATGAATGAGAACTATAAATGACAAAAAAACAACTAACTTTAAATGAACTTTTTTATTTTATTAATATACTGTGCTCGTCATACAACTTCTGCTATATGTTCAAACTGTATGCGAGAACGCCGGTACCCTAAACACAAGTTTAATCTTATACTGGGTACTAGAGTTCAACGAAAACACCTTTTATTGTTGTTGTAAAACTGCATAGTGTATAGATTAGTGTTTTTGTACAACCTATGGAAAATAAACTATTTTATTTTCACTTCCATTAGGGTAGACTGTTTGATTGTCATGTAACTTTTATCTCATGAATAAATAATTATGGCGGTTTTGTCAAACTCCCGTTTTCGTTAAGTTATCCGACTATTGAAAAATCAGCTCTCAAACAAAAGTTAAGTGCTACTTAGGTGCATTGGAATCACACAAAATATATTTTTTTTTAATACTCTAGAAAACACTGTATAACGTGGGTTATTATAATTATTCTCTATCACATTTCCATAAGGTCCTGATCTCCAAATCACACGTCAAAGTAAATTGTGCGTTATTACCTGGTCATAAGGTGCATTCTTGTCGGGAGTGAGGAGGTGCTTGTAGTTGTTGGCTAGTCCGGCGATGTTGCTGCGGCCCGTTGACTTCAGGTAAGCCTCCATACGCGAGTTGTAGGGGAACACCTGTTTAAACAAACATTACGTGTTTATTGTTAAAAGAGGCATATAATGATGATTAAGGGGAACTGTGTGATACTTGGTGACCATGTAATATTTGAACCATTGTATAAAATATTTTTTAGTATGTATTGTATGTACCCATAGATGTGTTACTCTTTCGGCCATGTATATACCCTGTAATATTATCATTTAAATGAATTCTTTTATTTAATTGTTGAATATGGATAGGCTACCTATAATGACATAGTTTTTAGAAGACAAATGATACTACTAATGATGATGATGGTACTAATATTATAAAAAGGAAACATTTATATTTTTGTATGTAACAAATAAACTTAAAAAGTACTGGACCGATTTGAAAAATTCTTTCAGCAATGGATAGATACATTATCAGCGAGTAACGGGGATAAAATAGGCTATACTTTATCCACGTTCTCCCACAGGAACGGGAACTACGCGGGTGAAACCGCGTGACGTCCGCTAGTAGTTTACAAATCTATTGCTTTGACATTTTTATCACATGGTTGGCCCTGAGATAATAGTGTTTTTTACCCAAAAAAAAATTAATTAGTCCATCAGATAAGATTTTCAAAAAATATTGGCCACGTATTCAAGTCGTCCGTAGTCGTCGTAATCCAATATGTTTTTGGAAATATATCTTACGGACTAATTAAATTTTTTCAGTAGTATCGTATTCTCTCAAGCGATTCCTACACCAGCTCCGTTAATCCGGGTCAGCCTATTGAGATGAAAACACATAATATTTATTACGATCCATACTTGGTCTAGCCATGTGTTTAGAAGATGAGTAATACATTATGAAGATTATTTTATCTATAAGCGAATGCCCCTGAACTTAGATTGTGTGTCTTTTGACCTGGAATGCGTGTCGTTATCAATAGACACCATGTGATATGGCCTTGAACAAAGTACAATTACATCTTATGTATTGTATGCATGGGAATGCATTCCATATTATGTGTCCCATTTGGAGTTGCATTAGTTTTAAGGGCCGAATAGTCAGGGTCGGTTATAGCATAGTGCTTAGTAACAATCGCCTCAGGCTCAAAGATAAAACATGATTATGATTATTGATGACTAGCGGACGTCACGCGGTTTCACCCGCGTAGTTCCCGTTCCCGTGGGAGTACGGGGATAAAATATAGCCCATGTTACTCCTGATAATGTAGCTATCTATTGCTGAAAGAATTTTTCAAATCGCTCCAGTAGTTTTGAGTTTATTCATTACAAACACACAAAAAATTCAAATTTTTCCTCTTTATAATATTAGTGTAGATTTACTGACAACACAGTACAATAATGCAAGTTTGGTGTTAGCTTGCATTATTGTACTGTGTTGTCAGTAAATTTTCTTTCGGTTGTGATTTTTTTTAGACCATTTATGGCTGTGTCTAATAACTAGGTTCTTGAAATTCTAGTGCGTTTTACTATGTATCTATAATGCCTGGTAAAGGTGGGATCCCCATTATAAAACCAATTTAGACTACACAAAGTAACCAATATAGATGAGCCACCGATTCGTCTGTTGATCCATTGGGCTACATACTCCATATTCCCCCTAAATTCTTGCTTTAGTTGTCTCTTGTACTCACACTAGTAGTAGCTCCGATTTCAGCACCCATGTTGCAGATGGTAGCCATTCCCGTGCAGGAGATGGAGTCGACGCCAGGTCCGAAGTACTCCACGATGGCGCCGGTACCTCCCTTCACGGTGAGGATGCCCGCGACCTTCAGGATCACATCCTTGGGGCTCGTCCAGCCTTTCAGCTGACCTGGGGTATAAAGATAATTTTAATTGAAGTACTTAGCACACGAGGTTGTCCACATGTGGACTCATTTGTCATTGTGCAGATTGTCGTTACGATGATTGCTGGCGTTGATACAGAAGGTAGGGTAAAGAGGTAAGGAGTATACATACGGCTCGTATTGTGAGGAGGTTCCATTCTCTTGAGCCCTAACCACCAATAGCTTGGACCCTGCTCCCGACACCGGCGGGCTATTTTTTTATATTTTCGAGGCAGAAATAAAATTAACTCATAGTAAAAATGTTTTTTTGTTTTCTTTTGGTATCGGATAGCTGGCAGCTTAAGAAGATCGGATTCTAATGAAATACATAACTAGTAACTGTTCCTACACCCTAATCATCACACGTCGCGATAATAGATTGTTTAGTTGCCACCTAAACATTGCAATATAGAGTAATCTACCCAACCTTTTTTTTATCGAATTTTCTATGTGACTTCCACTCTGCAGCAGTGGTTTGTCGTCATTTTTCCTTATCTTCGGTCTTATTATAACGATAGCGTTTATTTTAAGATAGCGCAAATGGGTTTTCCCATGGTGCAATAGGTACCCGTCATGGTACCCAATAATATGAGGTCAATTTCATGTCAGTAGCATCATTTGAATTTGCGGAATTTGTTCGAAAGAGTCACCACGGCCCTGGAACGCAAAGGGCTTTAGAAGGAACACGGATGGGCTTTAGTCAGAGTGGGATGAGAATGATCCTGTATGAGCGAAACTATTACGATTTCTTTATTAAAAATCAACCTTCAGACGAAACCACGGGTTTTTGTTAGTCTATTTTAAAAATATAGAAAAATAAAACCGAATTGAGAACTTCCTCCTTTTTTGAAGTCGGTTATAAATCATATTAAATTAGTATATCTTTACATAACAGATAAATATTGATAGGTAACTACGTAGAACGAGACCTTTCTTTGCGACATGAAGCCACGTGCGAGTGCCGGCTTACTTTGCCAAGATGAGAGCCAAATATAATTTGTGTACATTGAATGCATTGTTATACTTTTGTATAGACCTAGATATAAATTCAAGTTTTTAAAAGCTTAAGCTTAACAGGCAGATGTGTTGCTGGGGAGTTTGTTGCGCCACTTCTTCTTCCCAGCTACAACACTAGGAAGTGGTGACGGGCGGGCGACGAATAAATGACTTTTTTGAATTTTGATTGACATTAATGTCCACTAAAACCTGGATCAAGTAATTGATTTTTGTCGACAAGTTTCATAATGGCTGATTCAGACAAAGTATAAAATAAACCTATAAAATAATGAAGTTAGTTCCGCAAATCGTCACATTTGATTTGTTTTCGCGTCCCGATTCGTCACTTTCATGTTAAGTAGCTCTTGGCAGTTAATGCCGGATGTAAATATTGTTTATGTAACTTTTGATTTGGAGTAAAGCCTCCTACGTTATGTAGTCGACAAGGTCATGTAGTTTACCTGTCAAAATTCCATTATTATTTTTAAGAAAAAAGTTACAGGTGTTAAAATCAAATTTTATTTGTATCCTATACCTACTATATTATTTGTATATACACCTATTGATTAGGTTTACAAATCTAAAGATAAATTGTTTTACAAATTAGTCAATGAGCAGTAATCCACAAATGATTGCTGTAAACTATTTCTTGTTATCATTTCATCATTTAGTCAAGATAAAACAAACACAAGCCTGTTGTGTTTGTTTTGTAAATATCTGCAATTTGCGACGAATATTTTGTAATATTTGTTCTTTTATACATACGTATTGAAACTAATATTAATATAAATACGAGTATTTTACGCCGATATGTCGGCGCTTGGACTCCATCAAGCGCATAGGCTAGGCCTCCGCCTATGTCCCGCAGTGGTTCTTTCGACTGAAACGATGATTATTTTGGAATGGATACTGGAGTTACATAGAGCCCTTAATGGTCTCTCTATTAACTTTAATTAACTCTACAGTGGTCAAAGAGTATCAACTTACTTCATTCGGGCCATCTACATTCTACATACGTCCAAAATCAATAATAATAAGTACTTAGATCAATCTAAAAACGTCTAATTTACACACGCAAACATTGAAATGTGGCCACGTGATGTACATACTACAAATTGTATCAATTGAATGCGAGCGCTGCGCACAACTTAGGTATATTATGTATACCATATAATTATGTATTGTATGTACGTGTTTATGTGTACTCGTGCGACTTTAAGTCACGTGAAGTCTGGAGGGTAATCGGACGAGTTCATTATGGTTATAGATATTATTATTGTATTTCAATAGATACATTATTTATTTATCTATGTTATTATTACTAGCCCATATAGTCCCACTGGGTAAACACCTCTTGTGTATTGTGACATTCAACAACGGTCACAATTTCGCGCCTCTTCCTTCCAATTCTTATGGAAAACATCCAGATAGTGCCCTCATCCAATATATCACATACTAGCTACCGCCCGCGGTTCCGCCCGCGTGAATGTCGAAAGTAATCCTAAAGGAACAAACTCCCGGGATAAAAAAGTATCCTATGTGTTATTCCAGACTATAATCTACCTCTGTGCCAAATTTCATCAAGATCCGTCCAGTAGTTTTTGCGTGAAAGAGTAACACACATACATTCATACTCACAAACTTTTACATTTATAATATTAGTAGGAAGTAGGATAGGATGATATTGAAAATTCATGCCAGTTGTTTAGCTATTTATTAGGTAAGGGATAGTATTTTGTAGCAGATCTTAATTGTACCTTCTGTTGAATTTAGGCCTTCTTCATTGTGACTAGTGGATGGAGGACATCGGACACTTCATTTAGTGTTAATTGGTTTGTATTTATCTCTCAAGTGCTACCGGATAAACCAGGGGCCCTACTATGAAGTCTTAAAACGATCACGATTCCGCTCTAAGAGGGAGACGGAGCTATACATAGCAAATAGCACTATACCGTTTACATCATCGGAATTGGATGGCATTACCACGTCATAGTAGGGCTGCAGTTTGATTTCCAGACTATGGTGGAGAATTGTTTTCTGTATTTTGTAAGCCAAACATTAAAGTAGCCCAAAATATCAAATTAAATAATCCTATTTCATAAGTAAAGTACTATAGCTACCTATATCCTATTTCGCATTTCTATTTTTTTTATTCCTGTTTCGCAATTTCCAAGGGCACATTTATCAAAAGACAATATCAAGTGTTGCAATAGAAGAATAAATTCGTAGCAATAAACGCATAGCTGTATCAATAATATCGCATCACTGAATTCTCGTTTTTATAAACAACACTACACGCCCACATTTAAAAATGGAACTGTTTAAAAAGTTCTGCCGTGTTCCGTACAAAAATAACAATTAAATATACGGCAATCGCGCCAAAACATTATTTTGTTTTTGTATGTTTTTACAGCAGTATGTTCGTTTGTTTTCCTACTTGTAATGTGTGTAGATTATTTGCTATATAAGTACTATTACTACCCATTATTACTATTGAGAACTACAGTCAAAATACAAAGACTATCAAAAGTCTGCGACATCCATAACTTCTCACCGAATTTTCTAATGTGAGGATTTTCCGACTGCATAGCTTCTTCTTTAATCATTTTTGACATATCGCCTGTAAATAATACGACTAAAAGTGAACAAAAAAATAAGCTTAAGTACCTAGATTTTTTATTAAACGCGTGTGAGTTTTTAGAAGACAGACACTACATGTTTATGTAAGCTAGAAATACGTCGATTTCGTTCGTTTGAAATAAATATTATAATTCGCTCTGTTGTTTAAAGCAGGGTCATTCATTATGGCAGGTATATTTGTAATCACGTGTCCACCCTAACATCAAACTATATGAAGAAACATTATTCAATTAGCGGATCCAATCATTGCGGAACCCTAGAAAGTTCTTTCGCCCACTACGTATTGACATTGGCAGGTTGGCGCCTCGCCACGCGAATCTCAGCGGGCTATTTCTATCACACTCACTCGACATGTGTATAATAAACACAGATAACATATCTATGTGCACACTGCTTTTTTCAGTGCAACCTAACTAGAACAAAGCCGTGATCTTCGGAAAACATTGGGATTGTTTCACGACTCGCGTTATTTAGGCAATAATTTACCTTACATGCTGTGGGAATAAAGTTGATTTTTCAATAGCATAATAACATGAATATTTGTACAAATTTACGGTTTACATAACGTTTATGTCATACTGATACAAGTTCACTAAAAAATGTAAGTGATTTATTTTTGTATCTCATTATCTGAGTGTGCTTACTTTGTGTAAGTCTTGTACGATTGATAAGGTCAATTTAAAAACAAAATAATGACGATACATGCAATTGTTTTAAAATAAATTTGGTTTCACAAATAATACGCGTTTTTTAAAAATAGACTGATACACATTCCGTACTAGGTACCTATTTAATTAAATGTTACTGTTATGTAGAATAACGAGCGTTATCGCTGAAGTTTTTGTTTATATAGAAAACTCTGGCTTGATGGCTTTGATGAATTAATTGAAAGATAGGCCCAGACAAGGCAGCATACTCAGCTTATAGAGATTGTGTGGGAAATGAAAAAACATAACCGACGATTGACACCTAGCACACATTTTGCATGAAACAAAAAATTCAAGTTGTGTTCTTGGTAAAGATCAAAAGTCACGTTTGCAACAACAGTATCGGTGTAAACGAGTGCAGTAGTAGTTATAGTAGCACTGTGTCAGGTAGACCCATAAATAACTCAACAAGCTATTACTCTTCATTACCGGTTAGTACTCAGTGTCGCGCTATTAAGTTTCTCTACAAGGTGACTTGGAAACATACTCATTTAAATAGCTAAATACTAATGTTGAGCGAGACAAATTGTTTGCATAATGTACTTATTGTTTCATCAGTAGTGCTGCCAAAATTGGTTATCTTTTTGGGTCATGAAAATCAATTAAAGATTCGGCAAGTGCTGATATGGTAGAAGGTTAATTTTGACCATTTTTGCTATGGAAAGGCAGCCTTTGCATAGCAAAAATGGTTCCTTTCCATAGCAAAAATGGTTTTCTAACTCAAAATTACAAGTCTTATCTTTTAATTTTGAGTCTGTATCATAATATTTGTAATCTTCTATTGGAAATATGGGTGCGTATTCTCTATGTACACCTCTGCCCAATCATTTGAGGTGTACCTACAGGCGTTTCTCTAAAAACTTTGATTACCTTTCTTAATAAAACCAGTTTAGTATAACAAACACCTAAATTCGTCTGTTTAATAATACGATAGTCGCTTGTGAACGATGGCTCAGAATGTCGTCTACGGCTATAAAAATAAAAATCAAGTTTACTTTGAGTAATGGTAACTTACCAGTGAGTTTGACACCGATGACCTTGGGGCACTTGAGTTCCCAAGGAATGCTGGCCATTACGTCTACGGCATCGGCACCACCGACACCTGAACAGCGGAGAAATAAAAGGGTAAGAATATGGAAACGGACACGGAAAAGCCATTTTTTGTCAACAAAAACAGTTCATCATGTGCTCTAGCGCCTCTAACGTATGTATTTTGAATATTGGCAGGAGCAATAAGAGTTAGATTTAATGGAAAAATTACTCGAAGGGGGGTCACATGGGTATTTTCTTGAAACTTCTCAATAGAACTCTAGAAGCAACAAGATAATTTGTTATCATTTAATATCTAAAAGCAAATCGAAAGTCTTATCAAGTAATAAAAACTTGATTTATGCAAGAGATTACAATTACAGAACAGAATATTTTAAATAAAATACAAAATAATGTATCTGATGAAATGGAGCTTTGTTTATGGATATTTCATCTTTTTGTCTCCTTCGATTAATTTTATTTTGAGTACCAAGTACAGACAGCACATCAAGCTATCCAAAACTGTAAAATTTTCCCAATCGACCTTGAACCTAATGCATTAGCGATAAAGTTGAAAATCTATTAAAGAAATTTCATAGATTGTTGTAGCTTCACATGCTGGTGTCTGTACATCTGTGTTGACATATTACTTTTTTTTTTCCAGTGCCAATTCTTTCTCAGTACACTGTACAATGGCCCATAATACACAACAATTTTCTGTTTACTTCCTAAATAGAAGAAGTGTTTAGACATCCCCATCGGTCCTAGACTCCTGTAATGCAATGTCTTCAAATATGGATATTTTTTTCTTATCTTCTCACTTACCAATGCAAAGACCACCAAGACCGCCACCGTTGGGTGTGTGGGAGTCTGTTCCGATCATGAGCAGTCCGGGGAAGGCATAGTTCTCCAGGATGATCTGATGGATAATACCAGAACCTGGCTTCCAGAAGCCGACGCCGTACTTTGCTCCCGCGGTCTCCAAGAACTTGTAGACCTCTTTGTTGATATCCTAGGGAATAATTGATGAGTTTGCTTATTATTGTCCTGGCAGTGGTGATGCTGGGCTTTCATTTTTTCTCCTTTTTTTGCAGCCTAATTTGAATTTATTTATAATATATATGCAGTCAGTTAAAGGAATTTATGATCGGCATGATTGTATACTATTTATGTTCAATCAAAAGCCTATTTATATAGTGATCTACTCTGGAGGAATAGTGTTGTATGTATGTATGTATGTAACTCGGGCTGGTTTCCGCAACTCCACGACTAAGCGCGTATTTTGCGTGCAGGTGGGACAAATGTGTCATTCGATCCACCCCAGCTCCCCAAGGAAGGCCAGCAACGCCTTGGTGTTACTAACTATCTCACAAGGGGTACCTGGGTTACCGAAGTACTTAGCTCTGTAATCAGCGACTACCGGGCAGCTTAGTAGCAGGTCGAGAGGAATAGTGTTACAAAATATATAATTTCCAGAAAATTCACACTTAATTCAGAGGTACTTTATTTTTATACATTCTCTAGAGTTACAATGTACTGTTCACCTTTTGTTATTGATTATAATTTTTATGATTTGTTTATATTCAGTTCAGTAATATCTTGCCACTGAGTAGTACACACGGTACATGACCTTAAATGTTTCACCTGATAAGATATTACGAATTTGTAGTATGAATATTTGTATTATTCATTTACATAGGCATATTAACGGCAAACTAAGTTGCAAGCTTGCCTAATTAAATTAAATATGGCATGCAAAATTTTTTTTATGAACCAGTTTGAAGTACCCATTCAAATTAATGGTAGGTGTCAAAACTGGACTTTAAAGTTTTAAATTTTAATATATTATCAGTGGCCAAGGTTAACCCTATCCTGGAGTTAATGGACTCGCTAATTAATGATAAATGTTACGAGAGCTCAAGTATTTATTTATCTGATTTTCACATCTTTTCTAAAAGTTGTCTCAGGTAACTCTGCCTACCTTATGGGGATCATGAATGTTCATAACTAGTTTTAATGTGTACTGTACATAATTATATTTTTATAGTAGGAATTTTATAGTAGGTGGGTTTGTTAGCAGTCAGCCCTATCTATTGAACTACTGACAGATCAACAGGTACTCTTGAACTAACAAGTTTACTTTTTTGTGAATATGCCGTAAGTAAAACTGAAGGAGCACACCTGAATGAACCAATACTTCTAATCTTCACTAAAAAATACTTCGAAAAACGAGATTTCATTTGTAATCATTTGAATTGAAGTCCCAAAAAAAAAGTGTGAACCGTTACTTCAAAGTATAAGAACCGCTGCTCCATACCTACTCTGTAGAATACAGCTTAATGGTTTCTTACCTTAGCTCTTGCCAAGTCCTCTTTTCCTCCAATCTGGGCCTCAATCAAGTGGTCGCAGTGGATGGTGGAGGGCACCGCCACTGTGGGCAGGCCTGAGGAGATGAACTGCAACATAGCCATCTGGGCGGTGGCATCCTGCATAGCAACCCGGTCGGGCCGGAGTCGTAGGTAGCTGGTACCGCGCTCGATTTCCTGTTTTCACATTGAATGTTGAGAATTGTGTTTTCGAGATAAATACAAATTTAAGTAATTTATAATAGTCTTTGTAAACTCATGCTCAAAAACCTGTTACATTGTGTCAGACAGACTAGATTAAGTTATACCATGAGGGTTATGTTTTACTATTTTGGTATGGAGCCCTAAAAATGACAAGCAATGGAAGAAAACTGTGTCAGCTTTTGTATTTATGGCAATTGCAGACTCCGTAAGATTGTAATAAATCATTATTAGATTATATTTTCTTAATGTATTATGAAAAAATTGTTTACAATAAATCCCATCTAAATTCAATAGTTTCCAGTATTTCCGTGTCTTATTAAGAAAGAAAAGTTTACAATTTCATGCGATATTTTACTATCTTACAGTGTTTGCAATTTTCTGGCGACATATACATTGGATTGCAGAAGACAGCAAAGACAGGATTTCATAGTAGAATAATCAGTTTTGAGTCTTAACAAGAATTAACTGATTTTTATAAACATCTAATTCTGGCTTATCTGGTAAATGGTCTTGTGATATCAGCTGCATCAAATAATTTTCAGATAAAGTTAAAAGGGATTTTTTTTTTTTTTCAGTGACAATGATTAGTCAAATTTGCATGTGCAACAATATACTCTCAGAGAATACAAGAGACTATTTTATATAAAAAATAAAAGCTAAACCACAATATTTTTCAGCAACTGCAAAAATTTTTTATTCAAGAAATACTTACAATCTGTAGACAACAAAAGCATCACAAAAGGTTTGTAACAATAGTTTATTAACATGAACTTGATAATTTCCAGAATCAATGAGCAAAACACTATGAATAAAAAAAATATATTGTGAGCAGGTATTGTCTTTGATAAGAACCAATAATCCCTTTTATGATATGTTTTGTTTACAAACTTTATGCAAACCTATTTGGCAAAGATTCATAGGTAAATAACTTTAGTTGGGGACTTTCCTCAAAATGATAATTTATCATTGAGACTTACAGGAAAATGTCTTAAATATTATGTTACATGCATGTTCTCTCTTTCAATGTTAAAAGGATTATATCCTTGTAAAAGGTCACACACTTTTGCTTATCTTAATTTCAATGATTTATCAGATTTATTCTTAGAATTTCAATTATACATTATATAACAGATTCCTTACCTGTCCTTTAGGGTCATCTAAGTGAGAGTACAGCACTTTCTCAGACAGGGTCATGTCACGACCTAACCTCTTCTTCACTACTTCCAAATTCTGCGTCAATTTGTCGTAGGGCAGCGGCTTCGGGTCGAATTTCGACATCGCCACCTAAAACACATCGTGCATAGCTCAGAAACACCAACTTTGAGCCCTAACAACCAATTTTCATTGTGACAATGATTACATAACAACATCTTATTATCACTGAAAACTCTGGAAATAACACGTTTTAGAGGTTTCTACGTACTTGAGCCGCCGCGGCGGTGAGGGGGGACACGCTGAAGCATCTTTGCTGGATGTCCAAGAACGCCCTGGTACCCTAGGAAACAAAATTACAACTTCAATAAATTATTTGGAAAATAAATATGTATTGTCTTCGTCAACTGCTCAATTACATTCTATAGGTATAAGTAAAATCCTGATAAATGTATTAATCGTAACCGGTTGACCTCATATGGCTTATTTTACGTGACCTGACCCATCCATTCATGATGGTTTATCGGGGTTTATTAATCGCCTACAGTTACGATAATAGCGTAAACAAACGTGAAATATTGTATACACATTTGAACTTATTAATAATGGATATTCGCTAAGTAACCAAAACGTGGAATTAATAAATTATCAACTTGCCTGGCCATGCAAAACTCTAATACAGTAAGCCATGGTTCCCGGCCTTCACAGAATCAATTGAGGTTTGAAAACAAATTTACAGTAAAATATGTTACGGCAACATGGAAATTGTAGTTTATAATAAAATGCCTTTTAAAAGGATTTATGAACACCACAAAAAAATCACACCCTCCAACACTGCGTCCGCAGGATTGGCAGTTTTTTGACTTGATAAAATTGTTCTTGACGTTTTGTTTATTTAGTTGCCATACACAAAATCATTGAGATCTGTGTGAGTTTTGTGGGTAATTGTGGCAATGAATTAAATTATTAACAATAACTGCAAAGCGAGTCAATGATAAAGCTAAAAATGGCAGTAGCCTTAATTGAACTGTCTACTATAATTATTTCCAGATTCTAGAACACAATACAGTATGTTATTAGCCTGACTCATTTTCAAAAGTAAAGCAATTCAATAAATTCAGACAGTGAGGTTTTGTACCTTGTTTTAATGATTTCTTTGAGTTAAACGATTCCACTGGTCGGGCAAAGTGATATGATATTGAGTTTTTCGAATAGAAATTTCATCCGGAGTCGGAGCCGTTTGATGATTGATTGACTCCTATTACTATAATATTTTACATGAGACTTAAAAAATATCGTTTCTCTAGAATTCGTTGAGTTTCATAGACTCCCTGCTTTTCTTATGGTCGCCACTGTTTATTTTGGCTACTGCTTCTATCTAAGCTTACTTGCAGTACCTACCCTAAAACGAAAAACGGGAAATTTTTAATTTGATTTGGTATCATTACTCACGTTCCATTCTACGATAGGTCCACTGAAAGTTAAATCCTTGTTTCGTTTTGGTATTCAAAAATCTGGAAATTTTTATGAGGTGGAAAGTTGATGAGGGTTACAAATGAGAAATTAGCTTATAAGGGCTAGTTTATGGACACGCAGTAGCTACAAAATGCGTTCCGCGATTCTTTGTTCGTGGAATATCAGCGAATTTTCAAGTACATAGAAACGAATTATCAAGTACAGACGCCGATAGTTTTGTTTGACACATTCAAGTATTATTTTTTCATGCAAGAATTTCTTGCAATGCATGTAAAACGTATTTAACATAATACATATTTACAGGATAGCACTACCTGCTGTTGTACTATGTACATACGCCAGCATATAAAGCTATTCGAAACTGTCAAATTTTCCCAATCAACCTGCTGTTAGCGATAAATTTGAAAATCTATTAAAGTAATTTGACAGATTGGTATAGCTTAATGGTCGAAATGGTAATCAAATGATTTTGTCGTACAAACAAAAAGAGTGCAAAGTTTCAAAACAACTATAGACTTCCCAAGGAGCATCGTGTTACTCAGTTCCCCACTGGGTTGTGGAGGCAAATAGGAAGTCGCTAAAAAATACCGATACTCAGCTGCATCCGGTTAGACTGGAAGTCGAACCCGAAATAGTTGTGAAAAGTGCAAGACGCTTGAATTCACAGACGCCCATGGTCTAGCGTTGGTGCCTTTGGTGGCACTGTGAACGTGCCCTTATTGTCAATGTCAATAATGTCAAAGTCATTGATGACATTAGTCAGAAATTCAAAAATATTTTTATGTTGTCATTTATGTAAAAAAAAGAAAATCTTGAAAACTAGCCTTCTTAATCTTTATTTTCATAAAGAGGGAGAATATTAAGTTATTCATGATTTTCATATGTACAGCAACAGTTAAATATAAAGAAGAATAGTGTGTAACAATGACGAACGCTACAATCCAGGTATACACCCACTTTGAATTCCTGTGCTATCATTTAATGTTTGCAGTTCAAACTTGTATATGTCACCGGACAATTGCAGACTCCGTAAGATTAGAAATTGTTTTTTTTTTGTATTAGAAACTGTTTTTTCACTCTGATGTTGATATTTGTATGTGATCTGATGTTATTGATATCGTTTTGTCGCTTTCCTCAGGAAATAGAGGGCATAGATGACTACTGGGGCCCGGCCTTCCGTTCAATATATGAGGGGGAAGGCCACGAAGCATTTGTGCAGCAGCTGGATGAACGGATAAAGCAACATGACAAGGAAATTGAGAAGCTGTGTAACTTTCATTATCAGGTAAACAAGATATCAATCTCTCACCCTTATACCAGTTTATTTATGTATGTCCCGTATTTGATTATTTCTTTAAAAAATCTTCTACAAATATTATTGTCTCTGTTTAGTGGGTCATTTTAGGGGGAGTTAATCTCTAAAAGAGGTTAAAAAAATTTGAGCACTACAAAATATGTAGAAATGTAATAATACTTCAATTATAATTGATTCCAGGGCTTTATTGACTCAATTCGTGAGTTACTACAAGTGCGGTCTCATGCGGAAGAGTTGCATGCGGAGATATCTAATGTGGATGCCAATGTTAAAGATACCACCGAGAGTAAGTAGTACTCTTCTCAAAATTATGTAGAAAGTCATGATTGAAAAAGAGTTTTTGAAGAGCAATACTCTGGTTTTCTGTAAGTTTTTCAGTAAAAGTGTTGAAATGTTGGTTATAAATGTGACTGGTTATCTAAACTAATAAAAGTATAAGTTAAATTATGTATTTGTATTTAGGTTAGGAGGTAACCTTTGGTAGTTTTCTATCACTGATAGAATTTAATAATTGGCCCAAGTACTGTGACATGCTAATGCCATCCAATTCTGATGACGTAAAAGGGATAGTGCTCTTTGCTATGTATAGCTCCGTCTCTCTCTAAGAGCGGAATTATGATTGTTTTAAGACTTCATAGTAGGGCCCCTGAGCTAGCCAATTATGAAAACTACTTTTTTATACTTCTCTATCACTGTTAGAATTTTTTGCACTGATGACAAAATAAGTTTAAATTGTTTGTATTTAGGAAGTTTTCTATTACTGAAAATAATCATTATTGCCTCAGTTAATTATTTCAATTAATAAAATTCAATTATCAAAAAAAAATTAAACCAATTAAATTCAATTCTTTGTGACCATTTGTTGCTTCTCTACATCCTGGAAAAATTCACAATACCGGTGGTTAGAACCCTGGAGTGAGGCCGCATGAAATAACTTGTCCAAAACAAAAAAAGGAAGGAAGGAAGAAATAAAATTTTACATCTGAATAAAAAAAAATGTCTCTAGATGAGCTATATTTTAAAGTGTCTACTTTATCTTCCAAGGTCTATGTGGCAAAGCTGAGGAGTTGATCAGGGCTCGACGCGTGGAGCTGAACATTGCAGCTACCATTGAGAAGATGGAGCTATGTCTACCCTTGCTAACTACATACTCAAAACTCAAGTCACAGGTGGAGGCTAAGAGGTACCTACTTATTTATTTATTACTATTTATTTATTTACTAAAACTTCATACAACACCAGATACAAAGGTGGGCTCTATGCATAAGGCAGATGGACTGCCAGTCTACTAAGGGATATGAAAAGATAACATAGCTGGTGCTTAAAAAATTTAGAAGATATTTGTGTATTTAAAAGAAACTAAAATGTATACAAAATTATATTAAGTAGTTTAATAAATGATTGTATTCTAAATTAAATATAAATCAATTCAATACCAATAAAATGTTGGGCTGTGAAAAAGACAGATGAGAAAAGATTGTATGTAGCAAAGATGAGAATGTTGAGATGGATGTGTGGAGTATCGAGAATGGATAAAGTGAGGAATGAGTACATTAGAGGTAGTTTAAAAGTGACCCCAGTGACGGAAAAGTGGAAAGGGAACCGCTTATCTTAGTATGGTCATGTGAACAGTAGGGATGAAATGCATGTAACTAAAAGAGTTATGAATATAAATGTGTATGGATGGACAGGGAGAGGGAGGCCAAAGAAAAGACGGATGGATTGTGTTAGGAGTGATAGATCCGTCTTTTCTTTGGATTGTGTTAGGAGTGATATGAAAAAAAAGGGAGTTAGTGATAGCGTGACGGCTGACAGAACAGAATGGAAGAAAAAAACGTGTTGCGCCGACCCCAAGTAACATGGGATAAGGGCAGGAAGATGTTGATGACCCTTCTTTCAGAATACAATCATGTTAAGATTATATTACTTTTTGCGTTGTATATTTTTTTGTTTTTATTCTGTGTACCCTTTGACAAGGGCCTCCCAGTTTAATAAACATAGTCATACTCATTTAGACTTTATGCATATTATCCTGATAAGCTTAGATCAGATAAGTTCTACATTGTTTGAGTATTTTTATTACTACAGCAAAACACTCCTGGATAAGTCGTTTTTTCGTTGTTACGTAAGTTTATCATTACTATTTTCGTTAATTTGCAGGTACTACCCAGCCCTAAAGACGTTAGAACAACTGGAACATGTGCTTCTACCTCGCGTCGGTCCATATAAGTGGTGCGGACAGATCTCCGCCGACATCCCGCGACTTCGGCAAGCGATACAGGACGCGTCTATGGCAGACCTGAGGGACTTCCTCGAGAACATTCGCGAGCTTAGTCCACAGGTTGGTATTCAGAACATTAGAACAAGAAGTACTACTTTCTCTGTATAGAAGTGAAAATTTCTAACCAATCTCGCATACCACTCTTTTATCGCATACGCTATAGTGTCCTACTGGGGCCGATACGCCAAATTTAGCTGACTAACCAAGTATTATATCTATCTATACCAATTAAACGGACTTATATCTTAGGAAACTTTATTTTTATTTGTCCATAGGTGGGAGCAATGGCTTTGAGACAGACACAAGAAATGCTTGGAAGGAGCTTAGCCAGCATTGTCCAAAACAAAAAAGGTATGTGACCAAAAAGTTTTTGTTATCGCTGAGTTCTGTTGCTCAGATAAATGCTTTACTTGGACATTAAAGGTTACTGGCACAATCGCATTCTAGCTCTGGTAAACGATGTTTCTGAGTGTCAAAAAGAGATATCTAGAGTTTGAAAAAATCAATCCAGGTGAATAAGGCTGGCTTATTATTTGCATATTATACTAGCTAAGTAGAATGTATGGAGGAACCAATGGTATTTTAATAACATAAATTGAGAGGCTGTATGGTCCGTTTCATGGTCCATTTCATGATTCATGTAAGGAATTGTACCACTAACACTATGGACCTTGCAATTTTATTATTATCTGAAATAAAGTTTTTGTATTTTACAGATCAGTTTCGTAGTTTTAGTACTATAGTATTTGTTTTTGTCCAGATATGGCAGTTCTTGGAATACCAACGAACATCACCGCTGGACCGCAGTGTCCTCATGAGCTGGTGGACTTCAGTCCCTTACACAGATGTCTGCACATTCACAGCGTGCTGGGCGCTAAGAACGACTTCATACAGTATTACAGGTAGTCTTAAAAAGGAGTTTTTTTTTTGGTTCTATATTTTTTTAATTTTATACCCAGAATAGTAAACATAGACAATGTTTATGGTTTTATATTTTAATAGTTTTGCTTACTTTTGCAGTAAAGTTATGAACTTTTAAACATTTCGAGAACGCTTTTTGTTTTTGATAAAATGATGTACTAACTCACAGTAATAATTCTTAAGAAATAAATCAGCTTTGAGACGATAGAGACTACGCTCCAACTGCGCTGATTATCATACTATTCACTACATACATTCCACTTATCATACTATCCAAACAATTTAGTGCAAAATATACCCTATCGAAATTGAAATAAAGTTCATTTTGAAGGTACAAAACAACCTGAATATTGCAAATGCATGAAGTGTAGTGTCGCTTTTTATACTGCACTAGCGGACGTCACGCGGTTTCGCCCGCGTAGTTCCTGTTCCCGTGGGAGTACGTGGATAAAATATAGCCTATGTTACTCGCTGATAATGTAGCTATAGTAAGCGCCAGATAAATGTGGAATAAAGTACATTGACCTTTCCCTAATAACTGTTCATAGGTACCTGAACAATTAAATATGAATCGTTTTTCATTATTAGACAATGTTAAGGATCATGAGAGATGATGATTCGGGACAGCTTGGTGTCATTAATTCCGTTTTTCAAATTAAAAATGTCAATAATTGTAGGTGGGTCAATGACCGTTATTCCACGATTATCTGGCGCCTACTATATACAACGCTGAAAGAATTTTTCAAATCGGTCCAGTAGTTTTTAAGTTTATTCGTTACATACAAAAATTCAAATCTTTCCTCTTTATAATATTAGTATAGATTATGTTGTTTTACATCCTCATTTCTATATTTAAGATCACAACGCAAACAACAAGCGCGTCTCGTGCTGATCCCCGCCTCGACGAACCTACACGACTCTATTGTAGGAGTCAAGAACTACCTGAACGCAGTACTCGGCTTCTTCATACTTGAAGAACATCTCCTAAGCGCTGGCGCAGGTAAGCAGATTGTTTTAATTGTTTTTGAACCATTTTTTACGACTGACTTGTTAAGAAAATACTTTTCATAATTTTATTTTTAAGTTGAAATTACTTAATTAATTCCTTGGTCCGTTTACTTTACGTTCTGGTTTTTATTTTATCTACACATTAACTGTTTTTATTTTAACATGCATTGCTCCGGCACTGTATTGGCACACTATCTATCCCATAGTATCCACACTTCCTTAAATGTTTCTTTATTCGGTAAACCTCCTTTAATTAAAACGAGTAATCCATCACGGGGTTATGAATTATTCGACGATCTTAAGATCGAACGATCTTAAGGGTTATGAATTATTCGACGTCGATCGATATTTTCTACTTCTTTCTTCGATCAGCCAAAGCTACCAATCGATCAACGTCGATCGATGGCATCGATTGGCGGTTGATCAATTGTTTATCTGCCGGTATCCGTCGATCAGCCAAAGCGGTGGCGATTGGTGTAGTAGAAACTATCGATCAACGTCGACTAATCCATTCTACCATCGATCGCTTAGTGTGGCAACACAACACCCTAAGCCTCCCTGCCGTTGACGCCATTTCACGAAGTCTTTTTTCAGAGTATACATACAATTTGTTTTTTCAGGTCTGGTTTCCAAAGACTGGTTGTTGGACATGTGGGGCATGTCCGTGACGAAGGTTGCGTCCACTCTGAGGACCAACACGTCCTTGATTACGGACCCCACGCTAATGCTGAGTATTAAGCACCAGATCGTGCTGTTTATTAATACTTTGAAGTGAGTACCTGCTTTGTCAAAACATTGAGATTTCTGTGTTATCGGTACCAATAACCAATAATATTAAATAGACATTTTTATGTTATACACACAAAAATCGGTGAAAACCGCATGAAAGTCCGTTGTGTATTTTGGCTGAGCAAAGTAGAAAACAAAAATATTTATTTTTTGATAAAAAAATACAACTGACTTCCAAATAAATAGAAAAACACTACAAAGTACAAAATAAGTTTAATTTCGGAAGTCGGTGTTAAAATACGAAGAAACAACCAAAGACACCGACTTGAGAACTTCCTCCTTTTTTTGAAGTCGGTTAAAAAACGACTGTTTTGTTCCTTGAAAAAAAAGATAAAAATATGAATCGCAAGATTCCGAAAATACATATATTTTATACATTTCGCCAGTTACATCGCCATCAACACCTGAATTTATAATTCGAGATGATTTCTATCCACCGCCTTGGCCACCAATTCAAGTATCGACTTTTGCCTTGTGTAGTTTAACTTGATTTCAAACTAACTGTTTAAAAGAACAAAAAATAAGGGTTGCAATGGAATTTGAATTTTTCTTGTATGGCTTAGAGCATGTTTTATTGTATCTCGAACTCCGGATTCAAAAATAGACACACATCCAGTCTCAGAGCTGTTACTGATTACTAATTATGTAAGTACTGAAAATCACAATTACATGTTGAAAATATGAAATATTGGCTAGTAAGGCCTTGTGTCACCATATTAATTTTGATCTTCTTTCGTAGATGTTATGGCCTCCCAACGGATCCCATACCGTTGCTATTGCAAGAGATGGCGGAACATTATACTGAAGTGTTGATGCAGAGATGGGTGGGCGTGTTCAGGGACATACTCGATAACGCCTCCTTCTTACCGATAGAGGTAAATATACTCTTTGTACTAAATAAGACATGACACATAGTATAGCAGGAAATCTAAGCTCGCAACCATCATGAGGAGCCAAGGAATGCGGTTGCTGTGGCTGAAATCGGCTGGAGGCTGGAGGGCATGATTATCAATAAATCAGACAAAAAACAAATCCGGCCAAGCCGGTATTTTAAACATGTAACTTTAAACTCAAAGGTTTTACTGTAATCTATAAATAAATACCTAATTATCTAGTTTAAAAAAAAATCAATACAAGGTTCATTACTTTTGGGATGCAAATTGACCATTCCCCCCTTGGGAATGGTCAATTTGCATCTATTTTCTTTAAATAACTTCGGAATGGAATATTTTAAAACTATGAAAAAAACTGCTTTTGAGACCCTTACAGTGAGCCCTTTCATTTGATATGTCGAGGTTTTTTTTTAAATTTTCTAATTTGCTCACTAAAAAGTGACCCCATTTTCAAAATGTATTTATTTTCGTTACATGTCCGTTTTTGGGTCAAATTCAAATGTATGTACGAAATTTCAACTGAATCGGTCCAGTAGATTCGAGCAAAATCGCTTGAGACAGACGGACGGATAAGGGTTCCGTTTTTCCATACAGAGGTTCGGAACCCTAAAAATGAACAAGATAAATCTACATAAGCTTGCTGAGTTAAGATGAGAGGAATGATAAGGCTTTCAGTCAAGAGACAAGGTGGAACAAGTGTGATGATGTGAACTAAAATTATAAATTCTGTGTTTCTTATGCATTCTTTGATATTCTTATGGCCTTTTGTGCACAGGTTGAGAACCAAGACCAATATGATGGTGTTATGGACACGTTTCCTTACGATGGAGATGAACTGGAGACGGAACCTTTCCCAAGAAAGTGAGTACTAATAATTAATAATAGTGTTTTGAAAAGCGTTAAAGAAAAACAGAAAACCATATTTTATTTGCTTATCAGCCACAAAACAAATTGGTATCTGAACTTTGGGAACAAACAAAAAAACCGTGTAATAATCACACACAAGACGCAAAAAAATTGTCACCTGTTCTGTGTTCTTTCATGTTTTGTCAAACAAGATGAATGTAGAAAATCAAAAACCTAGTATTTATTTTAAATAATAAATCTTATACAATAATTTCTCAGGTTTCCATTCTCCACAACAGTCCCAGCCGTCTACGTGCAAGTAAAAGAGTTCATATTCGCGTGGCTCAAGTACTCCGCGGGGCTCGGGCTGGGAGGAGGGCGCAGGGCTGCGGCTGCGAGACACTCGGCCTCCTTGCTGCTCAGCAGGTCCTTCACCGGCTGTCTGTCTGCGCTGTTCAGACGACCCCTGCCGCTGATGCAGCTGGTGCAGGTGACTATCAACCTAGTGGCACCAGTGATACAGTTCATATTCGCGCGGGCTGGGAGGAGGGCGCAGGGCTGCGGCTGCGAGACACTCGGCCTCCTTGCTGCTCAGCAGGTCCTTCACCGGCTGTCTGTCTGCGCTGTTCAGACGACCCCTGCCGCTGATGCAGCTGGTGCAGGTGACTATCAACCTAGTGGCACCAGTGATACAGTTCATATTCGCGCGGGCTGGGAGGAGGGCGCAGGGCTGCGGCTGCGAGACACTCGGCCTCCTTGCTGCTCAGCAGGTCCTTCACCGGCTGTCTGTCTGCGCTGTTCAGACGACCCCTGCCGCTGATGCAGCTGGTGCAGGTGACTATCAACCTAGTGGCACCAGTGATACAGTTCATATTCGCGCGGGCTGGGAGGAGGGCGCAGGGCTGCGGCTGCGAGACACTCGGCCTCCTTGCTGCTCAGCAGGTCCTTCACCGGCTGTCTGTCTGCGCTGTTCAGACGACCCCTGCCGCTGATGCAGCTGGTGCAGGTGACTATCAACCTAGTGGCACCAGTGATACAGTTCATATTCGCGCGGGCTGGGAGGAGGGCGCAGGGCTGCGGCTGCGAGACACTCGGCCTCCTTGCTGCTCAGCAGGTCCTTCACCGGCTGTCTGTCTGCGCTGTTCAGACGACCCCTGCCGCTGATGCAGCTGGTGCAGGTGACTATCAACCTAGTGGCACCAGTGATACAGTTCATATTCGCGTGTTGATTGTGATTATTATTGTAACATAGATCATTTTACGAATTTCATCCTTTTGTTCCAGATCATCGTGGACACGCAGTATCTAGAAGGCGCAACGTTATGTCTGTACGAGTTTATTAGCAACATCACTGGCTCTGAGCTAGTCACTACACAGGTAATAAGAACAAAAATAAACATATAAAAAAAAACAATATTCTACCGGAAGATTGCTTGCAAACTAATGATTCAAAATGGTGTTAAATATACGGGTATGTTTTCCATTAACCCCTTGTCGTTGTTATTAATATCATGTAAATATCACCTCTATTACTGTTGAAATAAGAGTGTTATCGCTTTGTATCAGACGGCAGGCAGTATGTTCCAAGCGGCGCGCGATGACGCCGAGCAGCAGATCTGCGACAAACTGGAAAAGAAGGTGGACGAGTTCCTCGACCTCGAGAACTATGACTGGCTGTTAGGTGAGAACCTTTGAAGTTTTACAGTGCAAACTTGAAATCACGCCCCTAATGTCGTATGTCCCATGTAATAAGAGGCGAGCCTATCCTATGCCATCGTCATCATCATTCATGGCTCGATTTCACTCACTTTAACTCAAAGCATTTATTTCGAATAAATCAGGCACTTTTGAATTGTCAAGGCTCGTGTGCTCATTTGCTTGTAGTAGGCTAGATATATCGACATTTCGTTACATGCCGATTTCTACTAAATCGCACTACCCGTAAGCCGCGTTAAGGAACTTCGTTCCAAAAATGAAGCTTAGTTGCAATTTCCAAAGCATAGGTATCATCGTTGGTCATAGAAACTCACTAAAAAAGTTAAACTGTCTAACTATTATGTTTCTTGAGATATAGCCCGCTGATAGACAAACAGACGGACAGACAGCGGAGGCACAGTAATAGGATTCCGTTGGTACCCTTCGGGTACGGAACCCTAAAAAATATGCAATTTTTACTTTATATTCGAAGTCCCATTTCGATCGTTGGATTCGACCCAGGGCCTCATGCTCAGCAGTCACTATTGCTACTACTAAACCAATGAGGCAGTTGAAGCCAATCAATTGTACGTCTGTTTTAGTTGAACCAACCGGCCAGGCTTCATCATTCGTCACAGACATGCTGAGCTATCTCTCAGGGGTGCTGACGTCACTCGAGCAACTACCAGAGAGAGCAAGGTGAGTTTTCAAGAACCTTTTATAGTACTAGGAATACTAAGATCCTTAAAGTGAGGGCCGGTCCACAATAAATGTTCACTCACTTGCCACCTGACCAGTGAACGTCTCCGCCTTTTTTCGCGTTAAGGTTGTCTGTCCATTGGAGCGGAGAAGAGAGGAGCAATGCGGAGATGTGCCAATAGTAACCAACGGATTTGCATAAAATCTCCGCTTCGTTTCAGTGGACACGGATTTACGAACTATTTGCGAACTATTTTGAAAATTCATAAAAAACTGGGAAGTGGAGCTAAGCAGTGGGGCGGTGAAGCGCAAACTTGGGCACACAGTCCGCTACTCTGCTCCACACTAACTCGCTCCGCATCAATGGACAGACACAGATCGCAACTCCGCTCTGCATTACTCCCTCGCTTCGCTCTGCGTCAAAGGACAGGCAACCTATACGTGACATTTCGTAGAACCTAACTTTAGTAGGCTTGTCTGTAACAAAGAGTAGCTGACATGGAGAGAGAGAGAGAGAGAGAGAGATGGAGTGACCAACTCCGCGTCGATTGCCCTCTATGTCGCCTCCTAAAAATTTAAAAACAGATGCCATTTTCCCACCAGAGTGGCAGCCGTACGTGCCGCTACGAACCGCATAGCGACCCGTCTCCGCAACCTGCTGCTCGACCCAGCCGTCAAGCAGATATCCTCAGGAGCCCTCGACCAGCTCAACCTGGACGTCATCCAGTGCGAACAGTTCGCAGCGTGTGAGCCGGTGCCGGGGCTCAAGGAGGGCGAGCTGCTCGAACACTTTGCTAGTCTGAGGTAAGCATGCGGCACCAGGGTGGCAGATCTCCTCGGGAGCTCGACCAGCTCAACCTGGACGTCATCCAGTGCAAGCAGTTCGCAGCGTGTAGCCTATGTGGTTCTCCTGGTACAAGTCTTTCTCTGCGATGACAATTTTAAAATGGCAACAGCTAGTACAGTTGTTTAACCATGATGCGTTAGTAAAAAGACAGATCATGAAGGACGGCATCGTCGTGCCGCAACAGTCAGACACTATTACGGGTTATATTCGTGCCCGAATTTGACGTAACAGCAGAAAGTGGTTTTCATAGAGCGACGCTAGGATTGTCACGGTTCGTCTATTTTTTATATAAATGGTGACTTTCACGGTAAACGGTGGTAAACGGCGGACGCCGAGACGACTCAATGCTCTATGAGAGAGAGAGAGAGAAAGAGTTTCTTTCGAGTTTATAATATTACTCGGAAAGTACATTCGAAAACTTCTTTTCCAGACAACTCCTCGACCTAATCACTGGCTGGGACTGGTCCTCTTATCTCCACGACGTCGGTATAGAAGGAGGCAAGTATTCACTAGTCACGCCTCGCGACGCCGCCACGCTACTGGAGAAACTGAAGGAGGCTGAACAGAAGTCTTCTGTCTTTTCTGTTCTCAAGAAGAATGAGAGAGACAGGAGGAAGTTGCTTGACACCGTGTTGAAGCAGCTAAAACAGCTGCAGAATCAGGATGGGTCGTGAACATTTTTAAGAGATTATAAAGTAAGGACTCTGTATATTTATGGTTAAATCATAATATGTTGAAATTTTCAGATTTATAAGTATTATACTAAATAATTTTGTATTGCACGTTGATTTTCTAATTCGGAACAGTTTTGGGTTTTCGATGAACGAGTCTAAATTAAAAAGTTTATATTCATAGACTCGGAACCCATATATGCCACCTGTTCTGGGCTAGTCTATGGTCTATGTTGAGTCAGAGGCGATTTGTTGTGACGAGTATACAACGAAATTGTTAAGTACTCATATTCAATATTCATTGAGTACCTTAGTATGTTTTAGGTTTATTAACCTCGTTTTGTAACGTTAGATCGTATTTAATCAATTTTAATTTTAAGGATATAATATTTGCACTGTTAACACCGTTTAAGTGGCTCGAAAACTTTTCAAAAGTTCTCGATACGTAATATAGATGCTAGTGTCGTTTTCAAACATAGTTCTTATATTTTCTCATGGTTTGAGTATTGTCTTTTATTTAGCCAGTCAATAATTGGAAATCAGTATAATATTGTATAGTTAAAAACGACTTAATTAGTATTGTACAATATGCTTTATCAGCGTAGTGATAGAAGCATTTAAATAGAAGTTATTTAAGTGTTAAATATAGCAAAAGACAGTGTTTATTAATTTTAATATGAATACATTATTTATTATAACATTATTGTTTTATTCATTACATTGAAGTAAGTGTCCTGCCAAGTTTACCCATTTATAACAAGTCTAGTTCATAAAATTTCTAGGCTAGACAAACTGGTTAGTTACTAGGTCATGTGCTATCAAAATGATAATAACATGAACTCGGTAAAAACTAAGACGTTCTGACTTGGAGACCTTGTTTAAACTGCCTCAGATGTGTCACGTAAGAATTGAATAGGTTAAAACGTTTATAGTCCGTTTATAGAGGTATGCGGTACAGAGAGTAAAGTCCTGGGATCCTCCCATTTTCAGTGGAGGTATACTGAAAATGGGAGGATCCTCCGACCAGACGGTTGTTGTGTCTGGTGGGCAACTGCCCCATAGTTGATATTCGGACTGTTGTATATATTCAAATTGCACGGAGAACTTTGCTTTCGCGATGCAGGATTTCGTTGTTAGTTAGTCGTAGATGGCGCTGCAGTACTTTTTGTTGCCGTACAAATTTCGTTTCTTAGTTTTTCATGTGGCGGCATTGATGCCGCTACACGTTCATAATTATTTTTCCACTGACAGCAACCCACCAACAGCCTTATAGAAATTACTTTAAGGATCACTGTCATTTTAAAAATGATGTATAATCGGAGGTAAAATAATTGTGAACGTACTGTATGAAGATATTGACGTAGAAGAAGGTTTAACAATAGAAACATACAGGCACCTTGGTTTCTGTCTACCCCCATTGCCGTCAAAAAGGCGTCATATAACATGTTTATTTGATTACATTATCAATATCAAGATCGAAAAGATAATGAAACTGCAACACCAGTATATTAAAAAGTTAAACTTACTCATTGCATACAACTTCCAGTTCTTCCAGTCCAAAACACAACAATAGTCTCTGATATGATCAGCGAATTAATAAAACAAATGAGCAGCTTACTAAATAAAATATTAAGGAGTGTACAGACAATCCATCTAGGGGTTGGCGCTTATAAGAACCTAACTGGGGAAGACGAACCACACTGGCGCCCTCTGACTCGATTTATCTCATGTCCAAGGGCACTGGATTACCTAAAAGTATTAAATTCTCTATGCTGAATAGATAGCACACACCTTTAGTTTAATCTAAGAAAGGAGTCCATGTGGGGTAGGGTAAGTTGGTTTTGCCTTCAGGGATTTCTCAATATCTAGTGTCGGGACGTGTAATGACGAGGACCGTGTTTTATACGCTGTGCCTAACCACTGAAGAATCTTGGTGTGTTGAATTAATTTCCAATTGATTGATGTCTGCTGGAACCAGCCTGTGGGGAATTATCTCAACAATCTTAGTCGCCATGGCGCCAACTCAGATCGTGTGCTGACTTCTTTACATGCTACGTATTGCACAACGGTATCCGTCGGGCGTCGATCTAGATCGCGCCGATCGTATCGTGCGTTTATCTGCGTCCGCGCAGAGGCAAGGTCGCCGCTTGGCCTTCAGTTCGGGTCACATACGGTACCCGTACCTACATGCCTGTAGCATTAGCAATACCTTTTAATTCGTAGAAATATTGAAATGTCAAGTGTTATTGGAACGTATAGATCCTATACTTATTGTTGTGTTTTGGTCGATTTGCCAGACCACTATAGACCATGTCCATCTCTAGCTGTGAATGTGTGGCCCTCTAGTTTTATCATAGCTCAATTATCAAGTGTCCTGAAAAACTTAGAAAGTCGAAAATATACAACCGACACACGGTTTTTTTTAAGCAAGTGAAATATCAAATGATTTCCTCCGCTCTGGGTGGAGCGGAAGGGCGTGTCAGACTCTTACTAACTAAAACCCATCCGTTCCGTTTAAAGCCCTTTGCGTTCCAGGGCCGCGGTGACTTTTCGAACAAATTCCGCAACCCTGGCAGGCTCTGGCCCTAGCGGGCCCCGTCTTCTATACTGACATCTCTTAGAGGCGCGCGTGGAACACAACGCGCAATCGACCTGGGCCTGGTGGTGATTGGCCAGCGAGCCACCCAACGATCGCCGTCCGCAGGCCCGCGCAGTAGGTGGCTGGGGATCGCCCTGCGACTCCTGACGCCCTTTTCTTCTGTAGCGGCGGTTGGGGCACGGCTTGGATTTCTTGTACCAGCAGCTGGATACTCATCATTTAACCGTCGCAAGTTAATATCCAGTAAATAGAATACCTAAATAACAGAGATTATAAAATAAAAATGAGAGAGTTGGGGCTACTTGTAGTTCCTAACTAGGTTTTCTGGCGATTCTACTTAAACGAGTTGTTTCCTACTGCCAAGGTAGAGAGAGCAGCATCAACTGAGTAGGTATCTCTCATACAAAATACCTTAGAAAAGGAATAACCAGTCGATGACCCTGTCCGTACCCAATCTACTGCTACAAATGCTCACATTTCAAGGTCACCTATCAAAAACAAGTTCCATTAAGCATTTAACCCACATGCAACCTGCAATAATATTAAAGCCGGCGCTCAATACATCGAACTTGACAAATGGACGCCTCAAACGGCGAATGTTATCAGATAGACTTGAGGAGGCGTGACTTGTGAAGTGATCTTGCGCCCACTGAAAATTAGGTGGTTTATTAGTGGATTATCGACGAAGAACTTTGTAAAGCTTCTGATTCGTAGAAGAGTTGGTAAAATCAGCATTAAGCGATCTTAAAATGACGAGACGCTTCTAGAGTTCAGATGTAATTTTTCTAGGTCGTTGATAATCTTTATGTAGTAGATATCTAATTCTTACCTTGGAACCTTTATTTGAAATTACAAAAACTCAAAGAAATGTCAGAAACTTTATGGGATTGACACAACATGATTCTGTGGTTAGCTAGAAGAACCAATATTCATCTAAGTACCTACATCGCAACCAGATAGCAGAAAGCAGCTTTTACGCAATAAATTATTACGTATAATACCTATCTAAATACCCTTATGAACATTGTAGGAATATCTTGAAAAGGACCATTATCAAACGAACCTCACCCTGTGGTTATAAATAAATACTTATAAATATTCTCCTAAGTAACCTAAATGACTGGATCATTTGCAAAAATGCATGAACCAATCTAACAAAATAACCAGTCCAAAAGTATATAACTTATCTGATAGTGCAACCTTGCAGGTTCGTGACCCGCCCGCTCTAGTTAATAGACTGCGCTGAAATTAGAACCTGATCTGATTGCAGTAAATCATTTCAGACTGACAGACTTCTGTAAAACTAATGGCTACGAGATTAGAATCGTTATGGCTTTACTCTGCATTCAATATGATAAAATAATGCACCAAAAGGAACCTATAAGTTTTAGGTAGGTTACATATTAAAAGTCTTCGGCATGTTTTTGTAGGAACTAGGAA
Organism: Mamestra brassicae; assembly: GCA_905163435.1. Lineage (NCBI taxonomy): Eukaryota > Metazoa > Arthropoda > Insecta > Lepidoptera > Noctuidae > Mamestra > Mamestra brassicae. The sequence continues at coordinate 15,818,446 of LR990997.1, read as the reverse complement.
TCTGAAAGCGCTAACAGCTTATGAATTGAGAGGTATGTCGTCGTGGTGAAGGTATGTAGAAACAACATAAATCATATATATTCCCTGAAGAGTAAGGCAGAGGTGCACCATAATACGTCCACATTTCGCCAGTTAAGTGTCTCGTGTAATGACATCAATCGCTAATCGCGCATAAATCCAGACACCGGACTGCTGCTGAGAAAATGCCAGACGGGAAAACTTAACAACACTTTGCCCGACCAGGAATCGAACCCAAGACTTCACGCTAATATAGAGGTATATGGAACAGGGTGACCTGAGATCCTCCCTTTTCAAACCTCCATTGAAACGGGAGGATTTTCCGACCAGATGGTTGTTCTGTCTGGCGGGCAACGACCCGATGATTGATATTTGGGCTGTGTATATGTGCAAATCGCATAACTCTGATACCGCGATGCAGGATTTCTTTGGCGTAGGTAGTTTGTTGCTGACGGTATAGATGTCGCTGCGTTACATTTTGTGGCCTACCGCCGTACAGGATTCGCTGCGCTAGTTATTTTTTTTGTGGTTCGCTACACTTAGCAGAAGCACTTAGCCTTACGAGGCAGGTAAGTAACGAAAACATGAAGAAAACATAAAATAGGTTGCATGGTTGCATTACAACAAACACAAGCCGAAATGATAAAAAGAAAACTTTTAGTCATCCCAAATTTGTTTTTAACCATAATGGCTGTCCCTTATTTCAAACTAAAAAGGTTTTATCTATGCAAATAGAAACGGAAATATGTACTTTACCTAATCTGCTGGTACTTGGCAGTGGGTAATTAGATACTTAATCCTAATTATAACATTCGACGTGTGATGTAAGTACATATGTATATGTAAACAAAAAATAACTATCAATAATTGCATCCATTGACCCTCCTTGTCTTAGCGAGTTAGAACAAAAGCATTTTTTCGTGTGACCGCGATATCTAACGCCCACGCGACAGTGTATGAGATAATATCGAACACCATTATATGTTTGTGTATCTGTCAGTGTGCTACAACTGTGCAATTTGCTATTGTCAAAACGAACAGCTGTTTTTGTTGTTTATAAATTAGTTTATTATGATAGTGCATTTTTTTGCAGAGTTGATTGACAGGCGTAAGCTTTAGCCGCTGTAAATATACACACCTAGGTCGATCTCTGACAATTTGAGACATGAGATTTTGATGTTGGAAGGTAGAACCACAAACAGTGGTTCTACCTGCTTGTCCTTCTGTGTCTATTAAGTTTAGAGCATTTACTCTTCCCGGTATTTCATACAAAATCTTAAGTCAAAAAGCTTAAAGAGAAATGGAGAGTGATTTTTCACTTTCTAAAGAAAACTGAAAGGAGTTCGAACATTTTTCTATGTGAGCTGGCATAGCCCCCAGCCGCGATTTTGATTTTTTTTTCAAAATCGCGGCGTACGATGGAACATTTATATATGAGTACAGGACACTTAAACAAACGAAAAATGTTAAGAACATGTTGCTCAAAAGTTTCACATATGTGAACAATGAAAATCATTAAAAATTAACCAATCACGTGCTTATATGCAATAGATTGTATTCAAATAATAGTTCTCGGCTTGATTTAACCATTTATATAAATAAAAAACTATTCTTTCGCGATTGCGATGCGGGATAGTAGGCAAGTTTTTAATAAAGTGGTTTTCACGTGTTCTTATTTTTACTTTCTTCCAATAAATGATCAAATCAAGCTGGGATCTATTATTTGAATTTAATATAATACATATTAGAACTAAATTGAGTATATTTTTATGATAGTCATGATGTGACAACTAGTGACTTCAATATCTCGGCAACGTGACACTTTAGGGCACCATGTTCTCAACATTTTTTGTTTGTTGAAGTGTCCCATATTTGCATGTTAAATCGTGCGACGCAACTTCTTTCTATCCCCTTTGCCCTCACTGTCTCTCGAAACTTTTTTTCGAAAGGTCTTAAGGGACTTGAGAGTTTGCATGAAATGCTGTTGCGAATTCAATTCAGTTCCTCCTTCGAACTTATATTCGCTGATTATATTTAGCGCACCAACCGCGACCAATAAAAATTGTTTCGCTTCCTGCGGTTTGGCCGGCTGGAGCCTTTTTTAACACTTCCGGCAGCAAAACTTATAATTTGTATCTAGCTTAAGGAGTCTACAGGTCCAGGTACACACCATGTGGGAGGAACGGATTTAAATATTAATAGTTCTAAATATTTTAAGATTTTGTTCATGACTTTTGATTGACAGTCAGAAGTCTTAGCTGGCAATTAAAACGAGCAACCTTAAGGCAATAAACCATTTTATTAAAGGCTACAAGCCACGACTTTTGAGTCAGTGACTGACGTCTAGTGAAATACAATAAAACGACTGATATAATAAAGGTAATACTAGCGTACGATACTGAATATGCTCTACTATTCTATCTTAATTGCATCTAGGTTTCGATGGTCATTCATTCAGCTTGCTGATTCATTGATCCTGTTTACATTCATTGGTGTAATCGTCTAGGTCTTTGAAATAACGATTACCGTTTGTATCACAATGTGTAGGTAGGTATGTCTGTTAGTCCCCTTAATAATAAAACGAAAGTAGCTGAATGTTGCAACCGAAGGTAGGAGAATCCATCACTCCCTCTTCCATCGTTCTCTTCATAATTCTATGCGATAGTAATCCGACAACTCTGGCTGTCACAGAGAAATGTCTAATAGAAAAACCCAATAACACTTAGACCGTGCTGGGAATCCAATCCACGCTCGGCAGTCGCGCTAGTAGTGCGATGACATTCTTAGAATAATTAAGCATTATTATAAAAAAACATGTTAGCGTTCTGCACTCCTTCTCCACATAAACTTTAATTGTACCAAATTTCATACTCCTTCGTCCGCGTAATTCTCGAAAAAAGGAGTACAAAATTTTTGCTTTAAGTATTAATATAATAGAGATATGTCTGAGTGCCGATTCTACTAACATTTCGTATGTTAGTCGCAATCTGTCAAAAATGCATGGAAATTGAGGCTTTTTGACATGCGAATGCGGACGTTGCTTGAACATTAGTAGAATTGGCCCTCAGGATGCATTGGCACCATTAGTTGGCATGAGTGACACTTTTTTTGCTTAGACCTATAAGAATTTGACATTTTATTGTTTCAAACCTTTACCGACAAAAAAAGTTACGTTTACCTAATTACAGCTATTAATTAATATAATAAGCATTGATCTTATGATTTAATTGCTGACTCATTCCTTTGACATTTCAACGGGCAATTCTGTAATTTATTACCGCTATGAATTGTCATAAAAATTATCTCAGACGTTTTAATTATCGATGCCATTAATTGCTATGCACAAACGAGTTCAATATCAATTGTTTCACATCGTGAAGCTACGATTCGTTCCCGGATCCTTGTACCGTCATATGTACTGAGTTCTTTTAGTTTCTGTTACATATTTGTTCAAGGTCTTCCGCCCACGTCCGTTTCTTAACGTGGGAACAGCTGTTATTGTTCTATATGTACTTGTAACCAGGTATAGGTAGGTTCAAAGTTTGTGGCGGCTCGAAACACGAATCGAGTCAAGCTGCACAGTGGCAAAGAAAATTGCCCCACGTTCCAAAGCTAAGATAAATACTAATTACTTCTCTAATTACTTTTAATAAGGCCTTTCTTATTGGAAGTATGTCTTTTGAGTTATTTTTTTTTTTTTTGGAGATTTATCTCCGAAAAGGCCAGTATGGCTTTTACACATGGGGACGTGGGGCAATTTATATTGACCGTGATCCTTCTTTTTTTTTTTTTTGTGAGTGGTGTCTCGCAGTTCAACCTATAAGGTTGTCGACTGCTTAACCGGGTTTGCCTGTGGTGACTTTAATACAATATTAAAGCCTCCAGCCAGGGCTTATAAAAAACTTACAAACTAAGCGACTACACGCTAAGGGCACCCCCTGTGGGGTACGGGCCTCGGTTTAGGGCGTCGCTGGGGGGAGGACCGCTAGGGACGGGCTGGATCGAACTAGATCCTTCTTTTTTGTTTGATTCCGGGCAGAACAGCGTGTGTAGAGCGGGCTAGTGGGGTGGGGACAGCACAGCGACAAGAGAACTTCACAGCCGCCATCAAGTTCGAATCGACGTATAAATAGGTATGCGTTGTATGTAAAGTGAGATGGTAAGACGGGTAGCGGTGATCTCTTGTGTGATTGTGCAATATGTGTGTTTGTGTCTTGTGTATCTGCAGCAGTCATCTGGCAGTAAAAATGTTGAATGGACTAGAATACTAGATTGTCCTCCTACGCGATTCATAAAAGTAATACTTAGATCTTTTTTTGTTTTTTTTTTTTTTTTTGCAGTTATTTGCAAATTGTCTGGCGGCATTAGCTTTGGAGAGGTTGACAACCACTGGCAACAGGGTAGCAACTGAAAATTCTGACATTTAATTAGACTTCTGTAAAAAAAGCACAAAATATGGAAAGTTAAGATTGATTAAACTGAGGTAAAAAAATGAGTAGGCTTACAACACAACCTTATCACAGAGAACTTCGTCACAGAGAACTTCGAAAACAAGTCGATTAAGTCATAATTTTAATAATTAAAATGGGTGCTGGACGACATTTCTGTTTTACGTTTAAGCGATCTGGTTCAGATGTAGGCGTCGTCCATTAAATTGAACTCTGTAATCAAGGTTGATACTCGATTCCGAATAATCGAATCGAATTCGAGAGATGCGAATCGATTACTAGTAACTAGCGTCTGTCAGCGGCTCCGTCCGCTTGAAAATCGGATATTATCATAGAAATATTTTATTTATCATATTCACAGTTTATTATATCTATGGATATTATGCTTAAGGAACGTACTCCCAGGACAAAAAGTAAAGCATGTCCACGTCCTTCTCCGAGGTTTAATATATCTCTTTACCAAAAATTATCAAATTTGCTTAACAAACCAACAGACAGAGTTACATTGGCATTTATAAAATTAATAAGAATAGCAAGGTGGGCTGGTCCGTTTATTACCGAATGACTCTAATATGTAAAGTTGATGTAACAAGAGTAATAATCTAGTTACATACATGGGAAGGTATTATGATAAGCGGTTTCTTTGAAGGATAAGATTCGAGACGAGATTGCTCGGAATAAGAAGTGGTCATGTCCATATTTGTTGAGGGCCTAGGCGTCTGTGGTCCTTGAACGGAGACCGCGAACCGGTAGTCTCATTAAACCTAAGTACGCAGACTTGTCAACATTGACATTTAGAAGTTGCAAGTTCAGCAACTTGTGTAGACCGCGGGAAAGATCACAAACGGCCGGTTTCAATAACGTATCTGTCTATCTTTGAATGCAACTGTCAAATTAGCTACCAACAGAAGCTGAAACGTCAGGTTTGAAAGGCAAACATGACGTTTCAGCTTATCAAGTTAAGAAAAAAAACTATTCTTTTTTTAAATGAGCCAGCTTTTGACTGCCATCATTATTTCGATGTGAAAAGGGATTGTGCTATTGGTACTATAATCTTCGTCTCTCTAGTTTCACACCGGGATAATGATAGTATTACCTGTGACGTCACAGTGGAGGGCAAGGCTGATGGTTACGATGGACGAAGATGCCATAAGACGGTATATGAAGGTTTTAATACAAGTAAGTATAGGTGGTTTGATAATGAGCACAGATGCTAGAAAGTTCCATACTTTGACAGTACTTTAAATTATATTGTTGAATTTATGTTTTTCTTTCGTAAGTATAGTATGAAGTAGATCTTACTTATCACGCCATTAGCTTATGTTGAGGCGTGTATGTAAGTGTATAAGTAAGACCTACTACTAAGGCTTATTTTTTGAAGGGCACAGGAATATCGTTTGAACCACAATTTTGACATGACCTATGACACGATAATGACATTTCTCGAGCAATTGACTGCGCCCGCGCCACTGTCGCCGCCCAACTTACTCTTATCTGTCAACAGTTACTTGCGCAACTTAAACTATAACTCATATGAGAATATTTAATCACTATCACCGTGTGTTAAGAATGCAGGTCAAAAAGGGCAATTTGCTGAAAAGGCCTAATAATGTGACAAGCGTCACATTTTTGGGCAACGCCTTGGTTTGCTTTTGGGTAAGGTGAGATAAAATAAAACATAATATAATGCATTGATTTATGTATTGCGGTAATTAAGAGCTATTTTTAGTCTTAAAATGCAGGAAATATTAACCGGTTTGCTGTCAGATATCAAAGCCAAAAATACCGCCCAAGTGAGAGTCGGACACGCACAAGAAGCTATAAACTGAAAAAAAAAAACATTTCCGTTCGTGACCCTGCGGGTAAAAACGTGATTGACGGAAACGGAAATGTGACAGGACCCAAAAAAAAATCTATTCTTATTGTCACCGGAAAATTGCAAACGCCGCGCAGTAAGATTGTAAAATATCGTGTGAAATTGTAAACTATTTTCTTTAAATAAGACACGGATATATTGGAAACTATTGAATTTGGATGGGATTGATTGTATTCAAAACGTTTTTTTCATAATATATAGAGAATTATAATGTAATAAAGATTTATTACAATCTTACGGAGTCTGTCATTTTCCGGTGACATTATCAATAAACAAGCGCAACAAAAAGGTTCATATTCTGGTAATTGTAGTTAGCCAAAGCCATAGAAAATACATTGCTAGCGTAGAATGGTGGAACAATGGGTCTTCAGTTTACAAATCCAACATATTCCACCAGATATTGTCTACACCTATAGTAGGCGCCAGATAATCGTGAAATAACGGTCATTGACCCACCTACAATTATTGACATTTTTAATTTGAAAAACGGAATTAATGACACAAAGCTGTCCCGAATCATCATCTCTCGTGATCCTTAACATTGTCTAATAATGAAAAACGATTCATATTTAATTGTTCAGGTACCTATGAACAGTTATTAGGGAAAGGTCAATGTACTTTATTCCACATTTATCTGGCGCCTACTATAGTTCGGACTAGGCTGCCTTCAAAGTTTTTAAGTTCGCTAAGTTACGCTTTAGTTAAGAAAGCTAATGTATAAGGTACGATGGGACTGGCATACTGACATACACAGTGGTGTAAAAGTCTCTAATTAAAAATAAAGAGAGAGAAAAAAAAATATTATTTAAAAATTCTTCATAACTTTTGAAGTGCTTGGGTAAGTACAGACGCCAGCACACCAAGCTATCCGAAACTGTCAAATCCCAATCAACCTTAAACCTAATACTTTAGCGATAAAATTGAAAATCTATTGAAGAAATTTGACAGGTTGTTGAAGCTTGATGTACTGGCGTCTATACAGCTCAATGCCCAAATGACTTCAGAAATCAATCACTTCACTCTGGATGTGTAACTTAATACCGCACCCGTCAAAACAAAGGTGTCTCATTAACCTTGGATTACGGCCGCTCTAATTGACATGGCTGCGCAAAATACTTGGATTAACTAAATCTTGGTGTGTGGTACAAGTGGGAACTTTATGCGTGTTTGCTTGATCACCGTTGACGAATGTATACGGTCTCGGCTATACGCTCCGAGAGGTTGAGGATACGATATTCAAAAACCAAATTCTTATCAAGTTTATAAACTCTGATCTAGTTAGCTGGTCGATCATGAGGATAAACTGTAAGTAGTACCATAGATACTACAGCAGCCAGCCTGTCACAACCTGCAAAACTATATGGAAGTCAGTATTTGACATTTGCAGAAAGTTGGCTACCTAACGCTTTCTGGAGAAATTATATTTATTACAAGTATACAAGGTAGGTAAGTACATTTTGTCGAATTATATGCAACATAAATGTATGGGGCAGTCGATTCTTTTTCGCGATTTCAGTGTTGCTCCCTTTTCAGGTATTGCGTTTATTCTGTTACGCGATGTATATTGGATAAAATACCGTGTTCAACATTGTCCGTAATAATGCGCGAACCGACATACCCGCGACCTCTCCAACCTTGCACCAAACCTACCAAACCGGCTACCAAAGAGCACACCTGCGATTTTGCACAACAGCGTTCCACTTTAAGTGACAAGATCGCTCATAGAAACGCTATCTATTCGAAAATAACATGTGCACGTTGCGACACTGCCGCATAACGTATGTGTTCCAAATGTTAGTTACGCTGACTTTTGGAAAAGTTGTTTGAATAAGGATTAAAATCAGTTGTTGATCGATGTTGTGTCGACTTTTGTCGTAAACTGTTTCCTAGAGCGCTACATTTCTAAAACAAGGTAACTTATCTATAGTTGGCGCCAGATAATCGTGGAATAACGGTCATTGACCCACCTACATTTATTGAAATTTTTAATTTGAAAAACGGAATTAATGACACAAAGCTGTCCCGAATCATCATCTCTCGTGATCCTTAACATTGTTTAATAATGAAAAACGATTTATATTTTATTGTTTAGGTACCTATGAACAGTTATTAGGGAAAGGTCAATATACTTTATTCCACATTTATATGGCGCCTACTTATAACATATATTTATCACTAAATTGTTTCTGACTAAAATCATTTGTTTTAATTAGATTATTATATATTTATAGAGGTATGCAGTACAGAGAGTAATGTCCCGCACACCTCCACTGAAAGTGGGAGGATCCTCCGAACCAGACGGTTGTTGTGTCTGGTGGGCAACTGCCCGATAGTTGTTATTCGGACTGTTGTTCAAACCGCACGGAGAACTTTGCTTGCGCGATGCAGGATTCCGTTGTTAGTTCGTCGTAGATGGCGCTGCGGTTCTTTTTGTTGCCGTACAAATTTCGCTTTTTAGTGTTTTTTTCATGTGGCGGCATTGATGCTGCTACATATTGATCGGATTCCGAAAGTTCTTTCATTGATATAAAGCTGCACAATCGCTGAGTATACAGATCTAAAATGAAAATTGTGAAAACACAGTCGTCTTTCCGGAACGTTAAAAAAATAAGCCCCTTGATGGAGGTTGCAGAAGAATCAATACTGAGAATTTACCCACTTGGCCACAGTGATCGATAATATCGATCTTAGCTATAGCACAAAATTCTTCAAGAAGCTACACACTGCAGTGCAGTTCATTGTACAGACTAAAAGTAAGTTTAATTTTAGCATGACTTTTTAAAAGTAAATAATCTCAGTGACTTCCACATAATTTATCTGCTGTCCTTACAATCAATCCCCTTCACATTTTGAGCATCCTGTTTATTGTGTTACACTGCACTTCTGTATACGTCACGAAGCTGTTTGTCTGTAACATTCCAGAATGATCGGGAAATGAAATGTTGTGATGAAATAAACTAGTTGCTACAATTACCAACACATGAAGGTAACGCGAAAATGTCAAAGCTCGTTGGGCAGCTGCTACGAACTGTTTTAATTATTTCAGTTTCAATATTATTTATTTGCAAGGATTGTATGTGATAAATTAAGTTGTGTTGCTGGCATTAAAATAGGCTTCATGATTTGAACTCCCTATATGACTTGATAACAGACGGATCCACTATGAAGGTAGCGTTTGAGGGCTATAGAGCTTCTTCAAGCGAGTATATTTCGCTAGTTGCCCGCGTGTAATAGTGCTTCCCCTTAAAAATATAGCCTATGTGTTATTCTTTTGTATAAGCTACATTACTGTAAAGTTTTATCAAAACCCGTAGGTACAGTCGTTTTTGCATGAAATACCACCATGTATCCACACAAACGTTCACATTTACAATATAAGAAGGAAATAATGGAATAGGAAGTATGAAGTATATACGAATAGGGACAGTAGGAATATGAAAGTAGAATTAGGCAATCAAGACAGGACGTAAGTCGTCAAAGAGGAATCGTTTGATGACTAGGATTATATAGGTACCCACCTAATAGCAGATTACAGTTCTCATATTGCATAAGATAATTTTAAATGAACCAAGTTAAGCACGCTATCCTATAGACGGGGTCAGTATTCCACGCACCTCGGGAAAAGCTCCATTAAAACAGCGATAAGCACTATCATTACTTTGGCAACATGCACTGAACCACAGATAACATAATACTACGAACATAACAAGTTACACGATGTTCCTGAATCGTATCGAGTTCAGCACAGATCCAGTTTCAACGAAACTTGTGACTGTGCGAATAATTAGCGTAGTTGTACGCCATGATGAAACTTCAAAACAATGAATGTTACTCCAATACGCTGTCGTAACTCAGATGCTACGGAAAATGTAACGACAAAATATTATTGTTGTAAAAGTTGTAGCAATTTGCAATGGTGCAGCAGTTTCTTTGTTTTATTTTAGCCGACGTATCCAATAGAGGAACCGTGCTTATTTCGGAATACGTTTTTTTTTTGGAAGAGTTGCCACCCAATTTCCATCTAATGCAATTGCTGAAGGCCAGACCACCAGTAAAGCGCCGAGGTAATGAAGCTCGACGACTCCGCAAGAAATGATTAGTTTGGGACTCCATAACGAAATTAATAAGAAAAGACCAACGGGGGAAGTAAGATAAATATGACATTCACTTTCTTCCATCCCAAGCAGAAGACAGAACAGCACTTTCCGGCTACACTCAGCAACGTTTGGCTTCCAATCTGTGCAAGAATTTTCGCAATCGGATTAATCCTTTCAGAGATTACTTTTTACAGACAAACCATTTTACCTCTTTAGGTATAACATTAGTTAACTTTTCTTACCTTGTAGTGTTTTCGAAATTGGGGCGTAGAATTGGGTGACGGAAGCTTTTGGCCGGTGAGTGTGAGTGCAACAACAAGGCCCATTGCAGTGGCCGCGCTGTGCTGTGACGCATTGGCAATGAGGAAGACGCAATGACGCATCAGCGGCTACTGGCTTTCTCCACGCGTGAGTTTTTTTGTTTCTTTATTGACTAGGTTACTATCTAAATCTTAATAGGTTTGAATTTATAGGAATATGTTTGCAAAATGTTATCCCTGGAAGCAGTGATCTGATTGTGAAAATTATTTTAATTGAAATGAAGCTACCCTATTGCTCAGTGTCATAGGCTAATATGAATATTTTTTGCTGGCCCATATTGTCCATTGCTGGGCAGAGGCCAAGGCTACTACGCTAAACTACTTTTTATCGTATAAAAAATCACTGGTTCTACCAGATATGACACAGGAGCGGAGCCACGAGAAAAAACTTAAATGGAATCAAAAATGCACGACCTGGGATGGAACATTTGACTTGAAAATAACCTGACATGAATTTAAGTATTGGCCAAAAACCCAAGTTAAATGGTAAACAATACGACAACGTACATTAAGCACGTAACCGGTGCACGTTACTTACATAAGCTATGGTGTAAGTACCTTAATTATGACATAATAATTAATATGCTCCTGACTTTAAACTGCATTATTTTCACTTAAAAGCCCATATTTGCTTGCATGTATCCGACAGGTAAATAGCTGTTCTATTACCGACCGCAACCTCTCAAATGGCTTGGAAAATACGAGATAAGTTGGAAAACCACAAAGTTGTCTATTACACCAAGTAACTTTAGTTGTATAATTAATCTGCCCTGTGCCTCGAACTAGAACAGCATTTGCTAGAAGACAATATAGTTTTCTAGCTCCAAAGACTTATAATGAATGTAACGAAATCCAAAAAAATTACAATATGAATTATAATTAATTAAAAAAAGTTGTATATGAATGGCTAAATACAATGGACTATATTGAAGTAGAAAATCTTTTAAAAACATAATCAATCCACATTTGCGCACTCAACACACAAGTACACACACCACACCCATCACACACACACACGCACACACACACACACACACACAACCACACACAACAAAAACACACACATGGCAACACGTTTGTTAACTCTTTTTTAATTTAAGTATATTTTTTTTCTCTAAAAACTTAAATTTTATTTTATTTGAATTTCATTTTATAATTTATTCTGTACGGACGTAAGATAATTGTCACATGATTAAGGGGAAGACACTAACACCTGCAACACAGTTTTTACTAGTGCTGTACCTACTTCGTGACGCTGTCAAGATCCTCAGCAGTGAGGGAACTATCAAGTGCATTGCTTAGAATGTTTTAGCATCGATCAAACTATTAATTCACGCTGTATTTTCGCGATACCTTATGTAGTTGGTTTCTACTGGCCAATACCCAGCTGTTATCACATGCTGAATCAGACGTTGTCGTATGAATAGACTGGTTGTCAACTAATTTGTCTTCTGACTTCCTTCTTATAGATCTGGAACACAACATTATCGTTTAACTGAGTCTGTGGTTTCGATTCAATCTCAGCAACATATTGATCTTTGCAACTGCCCGCTTCGAGGAATGATTCATTATGGCGTAACAGCGAACTATTACAAATTTTACACTACTTATACATTATTGCTACACATTGCACACAGAAATGGTGATATCAGCAAGTGCGTCACTAAACTACGCGGTTTGGTACCCCGTACCTGCTACCTGCAGAAAACGAAATGATTTTCAAGGATTTTCTGTTTTCCTCATTAAATTAACTGTTAGATATTTGAAATTAACTGTTCTGGGATAATAGTTCACTGTTGACTTTCGGGTTTCTGGACGTAGTCGAAGAAGATATCTTTTACTTGACAATTTGGACATTTAACTCATATAGCAGAGGGCAAATTCTACTAATATTTAAGCAACGGTCGCATTCGCATCTCAATCTGTCGAAAAGCCATAATTTCTATACATTTTTTACAGATTGTAACTGTTGTAACTGTTGCTTAAAAGTTAGTAGAATCGGCACTCAGATATGTCTTCTATGTATTAATACGTGAAGCAAAAACTTTGTACCCCTTTTTACGAGAATTACGCGGAGTATGAAATTTGTCACAGATAAAGTTTACATGGAGAAGGAGTGCAGAAAGGTAATATTTGTTTATAATAATGCTTAAAAATACAGTAAATTAATAAAAAAATATATGATCGAATTTCGACCACTAGTTTTCTTTGCATTTTTAGAGTTCCGTAGTCAACAAGGAACCCTTATAGTCTCTCCATGTCCGTCTTTCTGTCTGTCTGTCCGTCCTCGGTTTAGCTCAGAGACGCTTAGCGAAGTAGTAAAGTTGAAATTTGGTGTGGGTATACATATTAATCACGCCGACAAAGTGGTAAAATAAAATCTTGAAATAGATTTTTTTAGGGTTTATCGTCTATCCAACGTGTAAGGTGTCGTTGGATAGGTCGTTTAAAAATATCGAGGGTTTGCCTAACCCATTTCTCCATCCAAGGATCCGTTTGCGTAATATTACACTTTAAAGTGCTAATTTTTGTTAGTCACGTGTCCCCCCCCCCCCCTCAATGCCCGCTAAACGGTTGTTTTTGACGAGACATGAAAAAAATCATAACGAATTTTAAAGGAAAACTATCATAGCTAAGTAGGCTTTACAAGTTAACGAGTAATATTCGACCATCTTATAAAATATAACTTTTTTGATTATGATATTTTTTGTCATGGCTTACGGGACGGGTAACTACGGAACCCTACACTGTGCGTAGCCCGACACGCACTTGGCCGGTTTTTTAATTTCACTGACCAAACCTACCAACCGATGAAGGCACAACATATTAAAAAAAAAGGTGATTGCCCATGATTACTTTAACAATAAATTCGTAGGACTTAAAGTTATTTATGATTCATATCGATGACAAAAGCATGTAATTAGTAAACCTTTAACATCTTAAGGTCTTAAACCATTATTCATGGTCCACAACCACACTACCAACTATGGTTGCTCATAGAATACCAAACATGTGACCAGTACCGCCCGAGGGTGCCAAATTAATATGTTTATACAATTAAAATAAAGCACACCTTGTAAGGTTTTGTAAGACATTTTAACACTTAAACTCGTTTCTTTTAATTGAATTTGTACATCGCTTTATTTATGTAGCTGATATATTTTATTAAGCGGCGACTTTAATAAAAGGAGGTTGAATTTATTTAAACATCCAAGATGTATGGTGTCGGCGACGGCGATGATATGGGCAGACGACATCGTTGCCATCGCAGGTAGAACTTGGAAGGGGCTGCAAAAGAGATGTTGGGCGATGTCAGGCTGTGAATAATGATGAATTTTATTCAGACACTAGCACTAGTACGCGCATATCCCGTTTTTCCTGTTCCCGTAAGAATTTCCCAGTCCCGTATAGCCTATATCATTCCTTTTGAATGTGGCTATCATATACAAACAAGATATTCAAAATCCGACTGGTGATTCCAGAGGTTATCGCGTTCAAACAAACAACCAAACTATTCAGCTTTATTAAATTTTATTCAGATATATGCATTTTATTTATTTTTGGTACACAAGTTACGCTTACCACAATTGGCAGCTTCTCATCGTTGACCCTTGGAAATATTATTGCTGAAAGCCAAACGATAAATCTTGAGTTATCACTTTATCAGTTATGATCAATTTTGGTGCTTTTGTAAGAAAAAACGTCTTATGTGACGTATTTTCATTTCTTGAGTGCCATATAAATTGCTATTAGGTGGTATAAATATATTTTATGGTCTTTTTAATTGTAACATATGTTTTTGTTATTATTTTATAATGTGTGTGCTATGTAGGTATAATCTGTTGTTGGTCGAAATTAACATTATTATATTATTATTATAAAGTGTTTTGACATAATCGCATCAGACAATGTTTTAAATAAGTAATGACTTAAAGTTATTACTGCAGCATTAATAAATTGAGTTGCCTTCGTTATCTGAACAATATTGTAACCCAAGAGCTAACATAAAATCTGAATTAAAAGTCTTGCCAAGAGTAAGTCGGGTTTCGAAAATCAGAGGTTCCGTACCCACATGGAGTGGGTTCATGGAGTTTCTTCGTTCTACCTCGAATCTAACTTAGCGAATAGACAACTAGAGTGATTTTATTATTTTTCAAGCTGTAAATCTTGATGTTGAAGAGTGCCTTTTAATTGTCTTATTTACGTAAATTATTTCACTTAAACATACTTATAAAAGCCGTTTTTATTTTATTTCCAATGACGATAGAGAAAATAGAGAAGTGTTCTTGTTCCAAACGTTGTTTGTAAATTATAACAACTAAAAATAACGGGAACAAAGAAAACTCTCAGTTACGTTCACATTTTGGTAAAATACAAATGCGCTGCAACACAAGTGTTCCTGCTGACATGCCTGCAAGCACACATACTGCCTTAATCGGTTTGATAAATTTCGCTACGGAACACCAAAATATTTATGAACAATATCAAAGTCAAACACGCGAGTATTGATTTACATTGCGCGTCAGGCACAAAAATTTGGGTCACCTCACGTTTTCGAAAGTAGTCCATCCAGATTCCGCGCCGGAAAAAAAAACGTAAAGGCCATTGTAGCCTGGCTGTGTAGGTACCTATATGTACTGTGTACCTGCTGGCGTAACCTTCTGCGCGAGGGTGGTCACGTAACCGAGTAAAACAAGTGAGGGCATGGGACTACCCGGCTGAGTGGCGAACTGGTGACCAACTTACACAAAATGTCAATGTCAGGAGGACAGATGTCACCTGCTCTGTGCCTGATATTTGTGAAGTAATTGAGGCGATAGTTTTTTGCGAAAGGAAGTGTAATGTGTTGTAGCGGAGATGGTTAAATGATACGTGTATCTAGTAAGTTGTGAAGTAACTTCCTGAATCGAGTAGAATGCTTTCGAGTCTGGCCATTTTCTTCATCAATCATTAATTAAGATAAGAATATGCAGCTGCTATGATGAATTAGACAGTAAAATCAGATGAAATAGTAGGTTCAAAACCAAAACAGAATATAAACATATTACATATATGGAGATATCGCAAATGCCTTCGGGGTAATTCTTGATATTTGCATATAAATATATGCAGTGACATCAGTTTATTAGTTAATAGTACGTTATTCGCTAATTATTTTGGTCATGCTCGGCCAAATATGTAAAGTTGTTCGATATACGTCCAAATATAAATGAAGTTATATTCAGTTATGGTTTGAAATGATTAATAGCACAAATTCTGCTCATGGCATGCTTGACTAAATACGAGTTCTTAAATACAATAGAAATGAATGACAGCGTGACGATTTACAGACGAAAATTGGGGAAGGAAACATGCTGCGTCGACCCCAAATACCATGGGACAAAGGCAGGAAGATGATCATAAAACTCAATAGTATTCATGAAAGCAGCTCTTATATTTTTGAAATTTCATCTCAAATGTATTCTTTGTCCCATGTTGTTCGGACTTAAATTAGCATACAAGATACCTAAATAGGTGTAGGTTTACTGGACGTATTAGGTACATCACTCCCAAATTACGTCACAGTCCACGACATTAGTATGCAGAAAAAAAAAGTGTTTATAATAACTCTATTATAAATTTACTGCCTTTTACCAAGAAATCCTTATAACTCGACCAGTCTCATCTTCTGGCTATATTTTATTTGGTAAGGGGGCGCCCTCGCCGTCGGCTGAACTTGTCGGCAATTAAGTCTGAATCAACAATCACGGTCAATGTCACTTCAGCGTTCTTATGTCACTACGACCTCTGATCAATTTCCTTATAATTGGAGGTCTAGACTATGGCATTTAAAGCTTACATAATTTAGTTAACCTTGTTATTAGCAAAGCTTTATTTGGAGTGTCAAAAAGTATCTGAGAACTATTGCAACTTCAACTTACATTATAAAAAAAATAACAAGAAAGTATAGTCTGCAATTAAGTTAGTTTTAAAATAAGCTTGATCGTTTTCCCACAAGTTCTGCACAAGCCTCTAGACTGTAATATTATTTGTTAGATTTGGATGGAATTCTTTTCGGGATGACTAGTCTCTATTCTGTCATAATGTCTACTAATGATGTGCTCTGATAAAGAGGTTACAAGACTCCGTGTGTAAGTATGATTGTCTTTCAACTGTAGGGAAGGCTAGGCTCTTAAATTTATTATATTATGTCTTTTTGGCATGAGTACACTTGGTTGCTAGCCCGAATTCTCGTGTTCGAAAGGCTTCCAATTTGGGCACCTGCGGCATTTATTACACCGCTGGTCATCGGCTGACGACTACGAGTAGTGTTAAAAAATGCAATGATAGAAATAGGTAAAAGAAAAACTGGTGTCGAGTATCAGCATTCGGGTAACCAAAATTGTGAAGCTGGACTGCTGGACCAGCACGACCCTGTTCATTAACATTTGGTCGTTGGCCCGAATTCCAATCAATCAATCAATTTCGGGCTAACGACCAAGTTTAATTGCACCATCCTGCGTCCTTATTGGCCTCAAGCTGAATGTATGGGAACTATTATCCCATACGGTGTTTTTATTCAATCGGACTCAAAACTAAGGCATTCCATTCTTCAACAGGTGTTCCTCACATAACAGCAGTGACGCAAACGCCAAAGACTCCGTAATCCGGATTACTGCGACATTGCTGCAATTGTGTTCATTTGACTCCGCACTGTTAAGGGCTCTGGCTTAGTCGCTTTCTACTAGTTATGTGATTAGTGACAGCTATGACGTGCCAGCATGAGTCCGTTGTGAAAATGGTTAAGTGCTACTACGAGTAGCACGGAACCTAATAGCTCCGTCTCTCTCTGAGAGCGGATTCATGATGGCATAGCAGGGGGCTGGACGTAACAGGACAGTAGTCTTAAAAGGTATTTTATTAGATGTGTACTTTTTGCTAGTGATACATTTTCCTTTAAGTTGTCCTTGAAGGCCAAGGAATTGCCAATTTGTTAATTTATGTGCTTTTTAACGTTATGTTATTTTCTAATGTTAACCAAATATGAATCTTGGTTTTGTTGGTGGTTTGTGGTCTTTGTTGGTGGTAGTTGTTATGTTATTTTATTACCAATCAACATAATCATTTTTAAATTAATACCCTAATCTTGATTTGTTTGTTAATTCACTAGTTTTATGCTTTCTTTTATATTATTTTTATCAATCACAATAAATTTTAATAATACAAATGTATAATTTATATATAATAGTGCATGTGGTTAGCCTGTAAGTAATTATTGCACTTATAAATGTACACATTACATTTAAAAGTACACGATATACATTTTGTTTTTGGCTTATCTAAAAAAAAACAAATATATAGTAAAATGTCTGTTTCGGTATTGTAAAAAACTTTGTTGTTGTGTGTGTTCATATTTAACTATTGCTAACTTGAAAAGGTTTGCACTAAATACCTCATCCTTAACTGAAAAACAAAGAAAAAGTTAATAGAAACCTTTATATGAGTTGCGGTTTTCCTTAAGTTTTATCAAGTTTTATTTGCGGTTACCTCAAGTATGTTCGATGCTTGAGGTTTCATTATTAAGGGCCTGATGGGTGTCAATTGCATCTATTTGTTCCACATTGATAATTAGGTACAAATGGGTTTCAACTAGACACTTTTTTCAATTCCATTTAACCGCAAATGCTACAAATCATATTAAAATCTAGTTTACACCATTCCCGCTCATAATTCTGACCATATGTGTGTCCAAGCTGAATTTCGACATAATATACATGTCCGAAGGCGACAGGTTATCACGCATTACGCTAAAATCGGACCTGCATATCGGTACATGCAAAATGTGTTGCATAAGTTGAAAATATTGAGTTCGAGTATGCATGTACAGCGTGTTTCGTTTTAACTGTTTTTTAGGTAAACAAATACAGTTTAAAAGTATTGATCTTCATTAAGGTAGGTATATATTACATAGTTAGCCGGGCTAGTATTTATCCGCGGTTTCATTCAAATTGAATGTCCTTCAAAATGTAAGTAGTATTTTTTTTCAAATATATCTACGCCATATATATATTGACGACACGGTTGGCGCAGTGGTTGAACGATTGGCTGCTGCGCTGCGTGTCGCGGGTTCGATTCCCGCACGGAACAAATATTTGTATGGCCTACAAATAGTTGTTCCGGGTCTGGCTGTTTGTGTACGTGAGATTGAATGTTTGTAAAACGCACCCACGATACAGGAGAAATGCCTAGTGTGGGGCGACGTTTTTATTAAAAAAAAAAGAAAAGATAATTTTAAAATTGGAGTAGTATTAAAAGACACACTATAGTTTGTACCCCGTTGTTTATGTTGCCACACTTCTGCAACTTTATTAGTATTAACATATAATTTCTGTCCTGATTGAACTAGTTCTAGATATATGGCTCAGAATTAAAAGGGATTGTTTCGTGCGTGCGCGCATGAGCTCGTGTTGTGCAAGATTTGCTAAAGCTGGTATCGTAAGTTTATATGTAAAGTATATATTTAGGGAGGTTCTATTTTTGATTTCTTGTCTTAAATTACATTGAACCTTTCTATTCGAGCGAGTAACGTTCGAAAAATAATAAAAGTAAACGCTAAACGCTTAGTTGACACTTCGCGTGACCCAAGGGCTGGCTTTTACCTTGGACAGAGGATAAGCATTGCCATACAACGTGGCAATCCGCCAGTCTTTTGGACTCACTTCCAGTCGATAGCGATGCGGACGAATTTTTGACGCCATATTTTAGTTAGGAGTTTTTATTTTAAGTGTATATAGTTAGTTAAAACGTCTTGAACGTCGTCGAGTTGTAAATATCTATGTAAATAAAAAAAATATAATTTAAAATCTTGATAATGCAAGCTTTCAGTAAACTCAAAGGCATTCGTTGACAGTGAGCCCAAACACAATGTTGCTTTCTTATTTGGTTAAGGAGTTCCCACAGCCACCTTCCAGGTGCTCACATCATCAGATCAGTTCTATAGTACCTACCATATTATTGCATTGAGCCCAAACTTACATTAGTAGTTTAAGCTTAATCGGAAATCAGGAGGTTCTTGAAAATGGATGACCAAAACCCAATCGGCTACATATAATAATACGAAAGCAAGTTCATGTAAAGCTTGTAAAAAGACAAACGAGAAAATAAACAAAATTAAACAGAAAATAATTTTACTGAAATAATAATTTTGCTTATTGTTCTGTACTTCTTATTTTGCTGTAATAGCATTTTTTGAGACTTTAAAAGTTTAGAACAGTGAATGTTTAGCTCACATATTGCTATAAGTACTGTAACCCACACAACCACCACACCACAAGGTGGACCGATGACCTGGTGAGGTTCGCGGGTTCGATGGATGCGAGACGCACAGGACCGGTTGTTGTGGCGACACTTGGGGGAGGCCTATGTGTCCAGCAGTGGACGTCTTTCGGCTGATATGATGATGATGATGACTGTAACGCACCTGAAACATAACGCAACACGTTGCAGCACTTGTTGCGCTGAGAACATGTTGCATTCCGTGACGTTGAGCGTACAAATCACTCTAGAAAGTTGAGATGATGTAATAGCTTTGGCTCTCTTTTGTTTTCATTTATAGCAGGTTTCTAACAATCAATGTGGTTACGTGTTTACATATAATGCTACACTGTAACGCACCTGAAACATAACCCAACATGTTGCAGCACTTGTTGCGCTAAGAACATGTTGCATTCCGTGCCATCGAGCTTTCAAACCACTCTTGGAAGTTGAAATGATGTAATAGCTTTAGTTATCTTTTGTTTTTCATTTATAGCCGGTTTCTAACAGTTAATGCGGTTACGTGTTTATATAATGCTACACTGTTACGTACCTGAAACATAACGCAACACGTTGCAGCACTTGTTGCGCTGAGAACATGTTGAATTCCGTGCCGTTGAGCTGTCAAACCACTCTTGGAAGTTGAAATGATGTAATAGCTTTAGTTATCTTTTGTTTTTCATTTATAGCCGGTTTCTAACAGTTAATGCGGTTACGTGTTTACATATAATGCTACACTGTTACGTACCTGAAACCCTACGCAACATGTAACTGCATCTCTGTTGCGTTATAAGCATGTTCCAAGCCAACGAGCTTCCAAACCAGTTTTGGAAGTTGAGATAAAGCCCTAGCTCTCATTGCTTAAGATCCTTTTGTTTTTCATTTATATGTAACTGGTTATCTAACAGTTAATGCGGTTACGTGTCTCGAGTCGTGTGCCTACTAACAGTAGGTATGGGTACCTACATACTTACTAAACCGTAGTGTTTGTCATTGTCCGATAAGGTTAATGCCATGATTATGACTACGCGCGTTATACGCATTATTGCGCTAGGGTTGGCAAAGTGAAGAAAAGAAAATACACACGAAAATCGAAAGTGTATTTTTTATTTTCTTTACCTTAATAGTTTTATGAAAATCTAAGGAAAAATTGGAAAACTTTTTAGTAAGTATCACTGTTTGTATTGATTTTTCTTTCTTGAAGTGTGAATTTAAAACTTTAGATTAACGGTTTTACAGAATCGATATTTCAGGTATAACATTCTTTCTCCTCACTAATTCAGATAGATTACACTATCTGAAATATTGTATGTATTCAGCTAGCTATTCACTTCTTTTATCTCGACAACAAAATAAGCTGGATTGTTTCCACACACTACTATATACATACATCAAGTAGGTGATAGAGAAAGATTTGCTGCTTATATTGCTGAATTATCTTTAAATTTTATGGAAGTCTATAACCCTTTTTAATAGGCACTGCCTTGTCGATCGCATTCATTTCCTTACCAGTAGGTACATATGTCGTAGACAAATCGTTGAATTGGCCATTTATGAAGAGGCCGAGGTAAGGTCAGATAACATTGGAGTCAGCCGGGGATTACGGAAGTCGTATACGTTCCCGCGATCCCCGGCGTAGGTGGGAGATGGAACACCGGGGTGGTTTTAGTCAGTTAGAGTCTGACAGACACTTCCGCCCGCCCCAGGGCGGAGAACATGCATGAGGATTTCCCCTAGTAAAAAAAAGGTAAAATTTGAGGTGAGCATTTTATGAAGTGGACAATTTTGCCATACAGCTACGACTCATACACAATTATGGCGCAATTCATTAGCTGTTCGTGCCAGCCCTACTCGCAAGTCTCGTGGCCCGGGGCGCGGCATGCGTTCATTAAGGCCCAGCCGCACTGCCCGCTAAGGCAACGCGCCTGACGACTGACCTACATCGCTGTCTCGTATTGAGACGCGTGTGATTGTGCTGACATGCGACTGTCTCAGTTTCGAGAGATTCCGAATGGATTTGTAATTGGTATTAATTAGAGGGTTGGTTATGTAATTCACTGGTCTTTGTTCACAATTGATATAAGCTATGTATTTATCGAAAGGTTTTTATTAAAATATTCTGTAAAAAAAAACATTAAAATCTTTAAAATTGAGTAACGTTTTTTTATACTTTTAAATCGGCCGCCGGCCCAAGGTATGCGTACCTTCAAAGGACATACTAATACTACTCTATCCCACACATTTTGGTTCTGACAAATTAAGTAATGTCTGACAGTTCTGGGATCTTGTTCTACATAGCTTATTGAACTTTTTTCAAAGAGGCTAATGAGCTCTTTCTGCCGAAGGCAACTCACAGCTCAAAAAATTGCGCTACTTTTATTGGGTGAGGCCAAACGCCTCACCCAATAAAAGTTGGGAGCCAGTCAGTCTGAACAAGCAAAAACAACAAGGCATCATTTTTTGTTATTTCTCTTTATTATTTATTTACAGAAAGCATTCTAGGTTGTCAAGTTAGTGCGGCTAAGCGTGTAACTACAAATTTTGACCGCCTCAGTAAGCAAACTTAGATCATTGTGATATAATGCTAATTAGTTACTGTTGTTTTAAACGGTCGAGGGCGATGATTAATGTTTAGGAAGGCTGCGCTGTCTCGGCAGCTTGGTTTTGAAGTATTTTGAAACTTATGTAGTAGCGATTTTCACTTTTTTACTTGAAATACCTATTAATTAAATACTTACAAAGTAGTACTGAGGTAGATATTTTAGAAAAGTATCTCTGTTCTGTTAATGTTCATAGTGACAGGACAAGAATATTGTTTTTTTTGACGTGACAACGTCTAATAAATCGATAAACGCCGGCTGCACGCACGAAAAAGGATGACTTATTGTCCCGTGACGCTCATTGTCCCGTTACAATGTTTTGTTATGACGTTGTCACGTTAAACTATCGTCTGTGAACCGACTTTACAGACAACCATTTTTTATCGAAAGTGTAAGGCATCCCACAAGGTGGTCCCATTGGACCACCTTGTTGACCTGAGCTCCTGGTTCTGAGTCTGCTGGATGTCGTAAACACAAGACTGGTCGTTGGGCTTAGGTGAGGCCTATGTCCATTAGTGGACGTTTTCGGCACGTAGTCGTGATTTTCAGGACCATTTCGACCACTCTCTCTTGTAATTAGTGTCGTTATTTCGTAAATGAGTTATGCAACTTCTATTTATCGAATGCACACATTATTTGCATTGATAAATGTCTCCATACCTACCTAGAGACCCGTTTCGGATGTGTTACAGTTTCGGATTAGGAAACAATATGTAGGTATTAGATAGGTATCTCGTGTAGTGCTAGACAATGGCAGGGGGCGTGGCGTATAAGCACAGGTGTGAGGTGATTATGTTAATATGTGGCCGTTTTCGTGAGATATGGTCGCTGTGAGTTATGGTGTGATTGCGTGCGAATGTGTGTACTTACGATTTGTTTACAATTTATGACGATGAATGTATTGGTCGTTCTACTAGGGGCGTTTTAAAACATTTAAAATTAAATATTATTTTTAAGTAAGGCGCCAAAAAAAGAATATCAGGCCAGTACCTACTGTTGATCGATGAGGTGTTGCTTGGTCTGGAGTCAACCCTAGATGGAGAATCAGGCAATAGTTATCATAAAAATAAATTGGCAGCGGAATTGAACCAAAATGACTCAACAGAAAGTGGTTTTAATTCAGCTTGCAAGATTTGACCAAAACTAACAAATATTGCAAGTTAAATAAAATCTTTTAAATTTACAGAGTCTAGCATCATCATAATCATTACAGTCGAAACACGTCCACTACTGGGTTAATCGGGGCGTCCGTTGTGCTGCCTAATTGAGCAATTTGCACCAAGCGAACGGTCGCAGAGAGAAAAACAGTGGCACTCAGGGAGAGCCGACAGAAGTGAACAATTGAACAAAAATGCCCAATGCGCCTCGCGATCCGCTACCCGCGAGCTGCGTCGTATCGTAGCGACCGCGTAGCGATCGATTCGAGATATAAAATCTTAAATATCGCGAAAATAACCAACATTTGGGCCATCTTTCAAATTCATAAAAAAACTGAAATTAACCCACGTTTCCCATACCCCTCTACTATATACTACATTATACACAGAGGTGTCGGTTACGGTAGCAGTGTCGTGAGTTAGATTTTTTTTCCCATCTCAAAAATGCTCAACGCGCCTAAAGAAGTTTTCACTTAAAAAAAGAGTGTATTATCCTGAAAAATTATCAAAAAGTAAATAAAAATAATTTGAAGTGCGTTTCTGTAGGACTAAAATTTGTAAGTACTTATTTATTACGTAACATAGAATAAGACAAAATATCAATATAAGGTACTTAAGTTTAATAAATAGGCATTGATTATAATAATTTAAAATCAGGTAAATCATCAAGAATCGTGTCGCAACTGTAATCTTTTCATTCAACTTGCTCGAAATACACTGTAGCTTCAATGTCTGAGCCGTCCATTCTGATTGTCTGGAAATGAATAAAACAATACGTTAAACACATCATTCATAAAACTTCTACTGCTGGACAAAGGCCTCCTCCAAGTGTCGCCACAACAACCGGTCCTGTGCGTCTCGCATCCATCGGCACCCACTACCCACAGCAGGTTATCGGTCCACCTTGTGGGAGGCTTTCCAACATTGCGTCTTCCGGTACGCGGCCGCCACTCCAGAACTTTTCGGCCCCATCGACCATCACACAAACACAAACTGTCTAAACACATAACATACCATTTTAATTCTTTACATGTTACAATTAATGAAATAGGGTCTGACTCTGAAAATATCCTAACGCTGCGTTTCCACTTGCTAGCAACTCGCATGCAAGTTAAATTATGTTGCGGGTCATGATCGAGTTATTAACCACATTATGGAAACGTGGCCTGTAGTAAAAGTTAA
Organism: Mamestra brassicae; assembly: GCA_905163435.1. Classification (NCBI taxonomy): domain Eukaryota; kingdom Metazoa; phylum Arthropoda; class Insecta; order Lepidoptera; family Noctuidae; genus Mamestra; species Mamestra brassicae. The sequence goes on along the minus strand of LR990997.1, from coordinate 15,793,454 downwards.
TGTACTTAAAAAATGGTTCGAAGGTTGAAATGAGGTTTGCACTTATCTTTTTTATTTACAGAATAACTTAGATTACCACTAATAAGGTTGCATTATTTAGTGTCAAATACAGGCAGATCCAGTCAGAAAAAAATTGTAAAGCCATTTTATTAAAAAATAAACAAGAATAAAAAGAAAACTTAATGACTTTTTGAAAGTTTTTCGAATTCTTTTGAGCAGTATGTTGTTGCTTGTCTAAAGAACATCTAGAGAAGGTTTTATTCCAATCATTAATTTGTAATTTATAATTAACCCTTATCATGCAGTTTTGTGTTCTTGTGCAAAGGCCTATTCGTACTACAAACTGATTATTATGTGCTTTTCATGGAACACTTACCATTTTAGCTCCATTTTCTCCGAATTCTCGCCTGAAGTATGCAACCCTCCCTCCTCCTTTAGGTATAATGATTTGTTTCAATACATTGTCGCCCTCCAGTGTGTATGTGAGCCTCACCTGGAAAAGCATGAGTTAGTAGTTGTGGGTTTTGTAAAGAAAAGATAAAATATATTATTGTGGTATCAAATAACGATAAAATATGCAGACCAGTGCAATTTTGAAAAAGCAGCAAGATTGTTTTACATCCTCATTAAAAATGTATTGTAATCGTTGTGTACTGTAAGGGCCATTTTGGCAAGCTATGGTGGATTGCCGATTGAACCGGAAATTAAGGGAGAATCGCAGAGCTATGACACTGCACTACTGCCTCCCTCTTTTCTGCTAAAAAAACAGGTAAGTCAAAACTTCAACTACTCGAACAATCTACTCCGCCTATGCAGTCCGTTGCTGAAAATTGGCCTTTACCAAGCACCATATCACCAGTTTATACAGCTTCCGCATTCAGTCTTCCTGCATATCCGGGAGGCATCTTGTTCCGGGTCTCTACTCTATTGCGGAAGTCGCATACGTTCCCGCGATCCCCGGCGTAGGTGGAAGATGGAACACCGGGGTGGTTTTAGTCAGTAAGAGTCTGACAGACCCCTCCACCCGCCCCAGGGTGGAGGATTTCCATGAGGATTTCCCCCCGAGATCAAAAAAAAAAAAGGGTCTCTACTCTATGACTCATCAGCTCCACACCTGGCTTCTTCTAACAATATAGCTTAAAGACCAAACACATCAATTATCCCCGTTACCTTAGATCCATCTCGCCTCTCCATCTCCGTTTCCTCTCCTAGCTTGAAGTCGTGTGTCATGGTGCCGTTCTGCATCTGCAGCGTGAAGTTGAACGTGAGCTCGTCTTTGCGCGTGAACGAGAATATCGGCGCGTTGCTTGTCAACATGCTGATTAGGTTCTTGTTTGAATCTGTAAGCATTCAAAAATTAAGCCAGGTAAATATTAACGCTAAACTAAGGTGTGATTCTGACGACTCGTAGAAGGAATTAAAGAATGATGAACCGAAAAATCAGGATAATGGTTTTAACCGTAGAATATTCTTGTGGATAGACAGTTACTAGTGAGGATGAGTTTTGAGTGAAATACTTTAAAGCCTTTAGCAGCTGGTTATCTCAACGACAATTGACTCGCCTCCTAGTCTTTGAAAGTTAAACTTAACTGGCGAAAGGTGTTAATAATGTCTCCTCCTTCGCAGCAAACATTACCCTCTTATGGGTTGGGTTGGTCCGGAATTTGTTTGAAAGAGTTATCTTGGCCCTGAGGCCCTACTATGAAGTCTTAAAACGATCATGATTCCGCACTAAGAGGGAGACGGAGCTATACATAGCCAATAGCACTATCCCGTTTACATAATCGCAATTGGATGGCATTAGCACGTCATAGTAGGGCTGCTAGAACGCAAAGGGCATTAGCAAGAACACGGATGAGTTTTAGTCAGTAAGAGTCTGACACTCCCTTCCAGCCCGTCCAGATACGAAGAAGTCATATGAAGACTTCCCATAAAAAAAAAATGGGTTGTGTGTGGGAGCTAGGGTTTTGCTCCCACTTTGTGTGCGCTGGATTGGAGAATATTTGCTGAAGTTCCAATAAAAGACCCCCAAGTTCACTTGAACACTTATTTATTTTAGGATCACATCACATAGATTTATATACACAACTATTTACACAATACTGAACTTATCCTGGACCGACATTATTATTTCTAAACAAGTATTATAAGAATCTGGATCAACTGTGTTGTTCCGACCAAATTTTCCAGGTCTATGCCCGTTTAGGTAGGTGCAAGTGGTGGCGGACTTAACCTTTTATTTACCAATCAGAAATTACCGGGCTGAGCTGGATTTTGGATCAACCAATCACAGCCCTCCTCTTTAAAGACAGGTTTCGAAAGGTTCGAATAAGTTCAGACTTGTCGAGTGGCGGTCCTGCTCGTGGTTCCTAGCGAATCTAACATCACAATAACAAAGTTATAACTAAAGGAATGGTTTTTATAGATAAACGATTAATTTGGCTTATATCTAGATCAATATTAGTAGAATCAGTCTAACTTAAATCTTTAAACTTACAAGGATCAAAACAAAACATAATAACTAATCTATTTAGGGCATACTGCACATCCCTGTGTACTCGAGCCCCCTATGGATCAACTGTACCAAATGGGCCGCCAATGCGCTGCGCGTCCAGTATAACAACGCTTTCAGGGCGCTGATGGGGCTGCCACGGTATTGCAGCGCGTCAGATATGTTTGCACAAGCTTAAGTCGACAGCTTCTCAGCTGTCGTGCGCAAGAAGAGTGCATCTCTTCTTGCCGGATTGCGTGGTAGCGGCAACAGCCTACTGAGTGATTGCAGAAAAGTTTGATGAGAGCCCCATTATGAGGCATCTCATCAAGACTACAATATATCTCGTAGTGTATAAGTACTAACATAGGGTATAAGCTGTTTTTGTTACTAACATATTTTAAGTATTTTGTTTGTTGTTGTTTGTGTGTGTGAATGTATGGACTATGTTGTCTGAAATAAATAAATAATAGTAATAATAAAAATCATGACAATCAGCTATATGTGACTACATTATGTTGGTGTGCGTAGGCGTCCTGCACAGGTTGGGTTGGGAGTTCGCTGGTCTCAGTTGGGTAAAAAACAGGCGTGATGATAAATTAACAATACGATAGATAATATTATAGAGGGTATGTGGTACAGAGAGTAAAGTCCCGCATACCTCCACCGAAAAGGGGAGGATCCTCCGAACTAGACGGTTGTTGTGTCTGGTGGGCAACTGCCCGATAGTTAATATTCGGACTGTTGTATATGTTCAAATCGCACGGAGAACTTTGTTTGCGCGATGCAGGATTTCGAAGTTAGTTCGCCGTAGATGGCGCTGCGGTTATTTTTGTTGCGGTACAAATTACGCTTCTTAGTTTTTCATGTGCGGCATTGATGCCGCTACAATATTTTGAAAGTTTTCATGTACCTATTCTTTGTTTTAGATGATAAAAGTAAGTCCCTTTATCTTTCAAGTTTCTGAAGTATAGTTTAAGTGCAAAAGATAGCAACTGTTGTAGGTAACAATAGTTCACACGTTATTAATATCTACCAGAAGGCAAACCACTCCCTTTTCTTGGAACTGTGGATTTCAGTAGGTGTATCGACATGCAAAGTAGGTTGATACCTAGAGGTCGATTGTTAGTCATGGCCCATGAAAGTTTTCACAATGATCTTATTTGGGTTGCTTTTATCTTTATAAGAATTCGTTATTTGTTTCAAATATAAAATTGAATAAAATGAAATGGGTTTCGTTGGCAAGCTTGAGAACGGCTGAACCGACTCGTTATCTTTTAAAATTGTTATTTAATCTGAGTTAGGTTCTAAACTCTGAAAGAAAAAATTGAAGTTTTTCGAAACATTTGGTTCAAACCGAAAATACTTTTCGCTATGAAGTTTTTATATAAACTATTTGGACCTAGCACCTTTCGATTCCAAAAATTGCAAACGCCGTAAGATTGAAAAATATCGCGTGATATTGTAAACTATTTTTTCTTAATAAGTCACAGATATGTTGGAAACTATTGAAATTGGATGGGATCTATTGTAAACAAAACGATTTTTTCATAATTTATCGAGAAATTATAATCTAATAAAGATTTATTACAATCTTACGGGGTCTGCAATTTTCCGGTGACATAAACGTATCAAACTGTCTCCCATGAATCCGTTGTGCGAGAGACGGAGCTCAACATATAGCATGAAAATTATCCTTTATTGATAAGTATTGATACCGGAATCATGTTGGCATTGACTAACATTATCCCAAACTAGACATTTGCCTGTATCTTGGGGTCAATAGAAAAAAGTTGTCGGTAGGGAAAACCGGCTTAAAAGATCGAACGATACGATTTTAAAAAGGTAAATAGTACTATCTTCATTGATGTAATGTGGTATCAGTATGTTTCCTTTTCATATCGTCAGATTACAAAGTATACAAGTACCAACTTACCTGCACTGAACCTACCTTAGTAAAGTGGGTAAATATTTGAAATTTGTAACTATTGAGTGTTAAACATGTTTAAAAAAAATAAATAACGGTACCATCTGTAATTACATAGTTCTGGAAAAAAAATAGGTCAGTTCAGTTTACCTTACCGTGAAAATACCGCAAAGAATTTAAAAAACACTGTTTACAAAAAATCAAAAAGATTTTCCTTTACAAGTTAATACGAAGTTATTAGGTAAAAATAATTAACCATGAACAATGAACGAGCTTCATACCAACATCACCATGCTTTGGACAGAACACAATGATCACAAGAAAAACCACAGCACACGTGCGTTTGAGCACATTATTTTATTATATTCACACACAAGCAAACTGTAATAAACAATCACTCACTGGTCGCATTCACTAACTCCTCGACATTCTCAGAACGGATCCTTCTGTATTTCTTCCCGGAGAACGACATTTTACAAGTTTTATTAAAACACAAGTGTTGAAAATATAATATTTTCCGTTTATATCGAGATAGGTCACGTATTTGCGCTGTCACTGCGATAAGATTTGACGCTAGATTGTCGTATCATCGTTGCTATGTATTTTATCCATTATTGGATTAATTGCCTGTCTTCATGGTTTTATTAAAAGTATGTTTTTTTTTGCGATGTTTGTGGATGTCAGAAAACGGTAGGTAGGTTGTCAAATGATGAAAAATACGTATGCTCTTGAACTATAAAAAAGTGTTTCGTTTTTACTTTAGTTTAATAAATAGGTACCTATGGAATAATTGAATAATTTGTTACTTATATTTTATTTGTCATCACAACTGCAGATCATAGTTTCAAGTTTCATTCACGAAGAAGCTAATACCTAAGTACAATCACCTTCGTGTATAACCACCATCATTCAGTCATGTGCTCAACTATGGATGATATGAATCTATTTATACTTTAGGTCGGCCTGGATCCTACTGTCATCGCTCGCGCGATACTGATGCGATACGATTTCATCGCGCGATACTGATGCGATACGATTTCATCGCGCGATACTGATGCGATACGATTTCATCGCGCGACGAAACTGCTGGCGCGATAAGAAGTCGTGTTTCCTGTTTTGGAGCGATGTGATCAAATGGCTCTTAACAGAGATGCACAGTTTTTGCTGTCGGGCAATATTGTAGTAGTTTTTTTAAGTTTTTCATTCCATTTAATCCACACAATGGGATGGGCACGCACTTTATTGTTTAAGTTTTCTTCAAATGTCATCTTACGAATCCATGCAACCAAACCGAAATAGCGGGCCGTCGCGCGTCGGGTCGAGTGCACACTGTGGTAGCCCTCCCTTGCCCCTCTTCACCATTTGGTCGCGCGAGCGCCATTATAACATTCAGTACCGACCAGTAGGTATGTTTGACCAGCGATCGTCTGATCAATACGATGCATCGATGGGCACGCGACGAAAACTGGACAATATTGTCGTACGTATCATCGCGCGAGCGATGACAATAGGACGGCGGCGCCTTAGTTGGTTTCCGAGTACTTACATTTATTTGTCTATGACTAAACAGCTAGACTTGACTTAATACAATACAGTAGCTTTAGTTGTATGAACACGTTATGTTACGTATCGTCTAGTTATCTGGCCAATTATAATGGATCAGTAATTCTAGACAGTTCACTGGCAATTTATTATTATGAGATGAAACGTAATCTGGACACGGAATAGATTACTTTTTAGGTGCAGTGACTATGTTACGTGAAGCTATGCTATTGTGTATGTATGTTATGTAGTCTAGTTGTCTAGGTTTTTTAATATTATTATGATTAGGACTATATTTCTCCTAGGTATTATTAGGAGTAACCAATAGGAATAAACGAGGAAAAAGTTATTCACCAAGCGACGGAAGTAATCAAATTAATAATTTTGATCACTGAAAATGTTCATCAACTAATTAAAATAATAGAAGTTAAACACCAAGAGAATAGTTATATATCGTTTTCATCAGTAGGTTGTACCTACAATAGTCTCTTCTTCATACACAGATGGGTAGTAACACCTAACCTGCCAAAAAGTTTGTTATCCCCCCCGTCTACGACACTATGAAAAGATGGAGAACCATGCCTTTGCGCACATCTACAAAATTGGTATAAAAGTCGCTCTCTAGTAGTCGTTTTTCCTCAAACCTTACCATCGAGACCCGAAAATTGCGAACTATCGTATAGTTCGCAACGACAGGACTCGATGTCATAGGGGAGGGACTCTTATTTACTATAAGTCGTCCCTGTACTGCATCCCTATGGATCCGCCCGCCCTCTCTAGACTTGAGGTCTCCGTCTGTCGGCTGGGCATGACAGGCCATCAACCCATCACGGTCATCTCTACTTACGTCCCACCTGCCATCCCGGCGGAGAACACCTCCGCCATAAAAGATGACCTTACCAAACTTTTCGGTATGAGTAACTCCGTCCTTCTGGCGGGGGATCTCAATGCCAAACACCCCTCCTGGAATAGTCACACGAGCAATGCCAGAGGCAGAGCCGTGCTTGATCTATGCGGGCCCCTATGTTTCGATGTCATCGCTCCGATGCATCCTACACACTACCCTCACGATCCCACTCACCGCCCCGACGTACTCGACGTTGCTCTCCTCAAGAATGTCAACTTACGGTTGCATTCTGTGGAAGCGATCGACGAGCTCAACTCGGACCATCGGCCCGTGGTCATGGAGTTCGCTCCTAGATCAGGACCCATGGACCCCGCACAACCCCCCCCGACCCGAGTGATCACTGACTGGAGTCGAGTAAGCGAAATGCTGAAAGACACAAAGTCACCTCACTTGGACAAAATCCCCGACCTTATCGAGACCGCCGCCGACACGACGGCTGCGATCGACTCTCTCACAGATCACGTGCAATACGTCTTGAACGAGTGTTCGAGGGAGACTCCGGCGGTGAGCGATCATCGCTGGAAGCTCCCAGACGATGTGCGTGACCTGTTGACGGAGAAGAACGCGGCTGTCCGTGCCTACAGCGCCTTCCCCTGTCAGAATAACAAAGTTCACATGCGCTACTTACAGCGTAAAGTAAGTAATCGCATTAGTGAACTGCGCAACGCTGACTGGGATAAGATGCTGGGCGACCTCGAACCCAACCACTTGGCATTCTGGAAACTTCAGAAGAAATTACGATCTGCTGAGGTCACCTCTATGCCACCCCTCACTCGCCCAGATAACACCGTCGCCTTCGATGACGACGAGAAAGCCGAGTGCCTAGCCGACAGCCTGGAGGCACAATGCACTCCCAGTTCTTTACCAGTAGACCAAGCTCACCTTCGCATGGTGGATGCTGAAGTCGAACGTAGAGCTTCCATCCCCCCCGTCGAGGACCCCGATGACCCCCTGCCCCCCGTCACTCCAGACGAGGTAAAGGAGATCATAGGTAAACTCAAACCCAGGAAAGCCCCTGGGTCCGATGGCATCACCAACAGGGTGATCCGTCTCTTTCCAGCCTCCCGGATGATGTTGATGACCGCCATCTTCAATGGCGCTATGTCCAACAACATGTTCCCACAATCGTGGAAAGGGGCTACCGTTATCGGTATCCCCAAACCAGGGAAGCCCAAGTCCTCCCCGACCAGCTATCGTCCCATCAGTTTGCTCAGCGGCCTAGGCAAAGTCTACGAGAGACTTATTTATAAGCGACTCAAGGACTATGTCGAGGCCAAGAGCCTGATTCCCCCCGAGCAGTTCGGCTTTAGAGCCAACCATTCGTGCGCCCAACAGGTCTTCCGCATCGTTGAGCATATCAGCGACCGCTTTCAGCGCGGCCAAGTGACGGGAGCCCTGTTCTTCGACGTGGCGAAAGCGTTCGACAAGGTCTGGCACAACGGTCTGATATACAAGTTATATCGACTCGGTGTGCCAGATCGTCTCGTGCTCATCTTACGAGACTATCTGTCGAACCGCACCTTTCGATACCGTATCGAGGGTGCGCTTTCAGCCCCCCATCCCGTTCGCGCCGGAGTGCCCCAGGGCGGTGTGCTCTCGCCTCTAGCGTTCACGCTGTACACTAGCGACATCCCGACCTTCCCCGGGACGCACTTAGCCCTGTTCGCCGACGACACGGCCATTTACCGCTCCGGCAGAAGCGAACATTGCATAGCTCGAGTCCTCCAACAATCGGCCGACGCCCTAGGCGTCTGGTTCCGAAAGTGGAGGATCGAAGTTAACCCCGAAAAAAGCCAAGCGGTTTTGTTTGACAAAACGCGAGGCCGATTTTCCAGACCCGCTCCCAGCCCGATCACCATGTTTGGTAAGCCGATCCCTTGGGAGAAGCAAGCCAAATATCTAGGTGTGATCCTCGACCGTCACCTTACGTTCGCTGAGCACATAAAGAAGGTACGTTCTCGTGCCTCTTTCGCTCTCGGTAGGCTCCACTCCATGCTGAATGCACGCAGCAAGCTGTCCCTAAGATGCAAACTGCGCATCTTCACGACGTGCATACGCCCCATAATGACGTATGCGTGCGCCACTTTCGCGCACGCAAAGTCGCACCATATCCATAGGATGCAAGTAGTCCAAAATCGATTTCTCCGAAAGGCCACGGGCGCCCCGTGGTTCATTAGGAATGAACGACTCCACGTCGACCTCAAAATCCCGACAGTGAAACAGTTCATGAAACGACTATCGCAGCGTTTCATCGAAACTGCTTCAAAACATCAAAATCCCCTTATCGCATCGGCCACCCGATACACTCCCTCACAGATCAGTAGGATTCGCCGCCCGAGGCATACCCTCGTCGAGCCCGACGACCCCATCACCCAGATTCAAGAGAGCCGTAGGGAAACCAGCACTCTTCGAAAACATACACGACACAGACCGCGTTCCGTTTTCCGGCCCCGCCGCCGGGGCCCGTCGCGACGTCCCAGTAATAACCCTCCCCGACCTTTGATTACCGAGCCAGCCCGCGTCGCTGAGCCAGTAGTTTTAAATTCCCCAAATAATGTTACGACCCAGCCTGTCCCTTGCTGTTCCTCCCAAATGACGCCGCTAGCCGAGGTCCTTATCCCGCAGGGGATGCCCTAGCGAGCGGTCATTTAGTTTAGTTTTATTTAGTTTGTAAGCCCTGGCTGGGGGCCTTAGAGTCATTTAAGGCCACCACAGGATAGTCCGGTTAAGCAGTAACCAGCCTTAGTGTGCTGAACTGCGAGTGGTCATCGTCAAAAAAAAAAAAAAAAAAGTCGTTTTTCCCGGAGAACGACATACTTACAACATTTAACTTTTAAATTTTATTTTTTTTGCCGCGACCGGCCACCCCTTGTCTAGACTATCGTTTCATTGTAACTATCTAGTTTTGGATTAGGTATTGACTTTATGGTATCCCAGAAAAAAAAATTGCGTCGGACTCCGCATGTAAATCGGAAAATACTACAAATAAAAAATAACCGTACCTACTCGCGATTATCTGGCGTATAACTTCAATATTTTAATTTTTGTGAAGGGTTTCCTTTTTTACAATGAAAATAAGACCTAAGTATCTTCTCTAATCTCTGGTCTATGACTAAAATCAAATAGGCCGAAAGCTTCTTGCTTATCTTTGGTTATTGATTCTGGTGTCACTATTTTTTGTGTTGTTTTTTCTTCTTTTATTCTTCACACATCCACTCATGAATTCAACCTAATAAAATCTTAATTACAGTCAAGTCAAATAAGATGGCAGGTACTGAGCTTGTTTACCTATTATTATTTTAAATGATTGATCAAATATTTGAATGAATCATACCTACGTATCAGATAGGGGACTTCCGGCTTAAAAAATGTTCTAGGTTTGATTAATTATTTTGATTGAGATCCTTGTGCTGAGTGGTTAACAATTAATGGAGCCTATTGTCATAGCAAATTATTGTTTAGTTAAGCATTCAATTAGTATATTGAAGCCTATTAACTCTAAGTAGTAGCCATACCTTCCGCGTCTTGTCAACAAACGGTTTTCTAGATTTATTGCTTTTTTAAAATTATGATCACAATTCATCAGTTTACTCAATAATTTTTCCGTTTAGAATTATCCAGTGCTGGAATAGGCAGGGCATAGGCCTTTATAATGTCAGGTCACAGATATCACTTCTTGGCCATCCTCATCTGTTATACTATACCACCTACTTCGTAAAGAGCTTTAGAACTTCTCTAAGGCCAAGAGGGCAACGGTCCGGGGGGCAGTCTGTAAGGGGCGAGGCGAGTCACCTCCTAAATATCTACCGTATTTTCTAGAGACCAGCAATACCAAGATCTTGCAGCCTGCCGCTCCGTTACATCTTGTTTTCAAAAGAAAATCGAAACTACCTATCTGAGACCCTGCTTCCAGAGAGATAAAAAATATTGAGCTACGAATTCACTCTCGAATAAAAATAGCGCAGTTTTGGTTCTTTGTTGTTAAAGGGACATTAAGATTAACATTTAGATTCCATTTTTCCCGGGTTGCCAAATCTCTAAATGCGCCTCTGACTCTATCAAGCTTGAGGTTCAATGAACGGTTTTAGGTGCTAAGTTACAAAGTGTTTAAATAATCATGTTCCTATTGACTTATGGCAAAGTGCCAAAATTTCAGAGTAGCTGGACCTACGTGCTACCTCGCAAGTTCGCAACATGTGGCCCACCTACTTATTTATTTTATTTCACTGTGGGTCCGCAGGAGACTTTTATTGCTTTATTATTGGTTAATGTCTTGTAATAAAAAGGGTTTGGTGCTCAGTCGTGAATATAAAGATACTTTGGTAACTGTACAGTCAGCAACGAAGTAGATTTCCTAACATCTTTTTGAAATGGTAAAAGGTTACAAAATATAAAGAAACTCGGAACTAGTTTACAATTAAAATAAATAAAATATAAATAAATAGTTTCCTTATATAAAACTCTTTATATAAGGAAATTAATTGAAATCTGGAACGCAATGTTTCGATTTATTTTGTGTTAATTGAGATGATATATGAGTAGAAGTTTTTATCGACTTTCATTGTTGCGCTGACCTTACCTAAGAGAGATAGCAGCCGGCACTCTGCAGTGATAGGTACATAATTATACAATTATTGATGTTATTTATTTTCGTAGACTCTCTTTACCTAGCCTTCTCCCAATATTTGGGGTCGGCTCTCGTCGTCGTTCGTCGCGAAACGTGTATGTCAAGGCATCTTGGCATTTGTCGCCTTCAGGAATCGTCGGTACTACGACGAATCAATGCCATCATGATTACGTCATGAAAACGGGATGGTTCTATTCGTTCTTTTAAGCTCAGTCACTCTCATACTGTAACTTTAATGGGTTTCACGACATAGTACGGCCCCAGGTCGTGGAACTTCTAGGTCAGGGGTTTACCGGACGCCCCTGTTTCTATAAACCACAGACAATTTATATAAGACTAGCTGCAACCCGTGAGTTGCGGAATTTGTTCGAAAGAGTCACCGCGGCCCTGGAACGCAAAGGGCTTTAGAAGGAACACGGATAAAAGTCTACAGGTAAAAAGAAAGAAAAAGTAAGTGTCCTATGTCCTACTCCAGGACAAGTTCTACCCGCGTGCCAAGTTTCATCCACATCCGTTCAGCCGTTAAGACGTGAAGAGGTAACAAACAAAAATATCACTTTTGGGTTTATTTAAATAACGTTGGTGTTTATAAACGCAAGAGTGATTTTTTTGTTGGTGGTTTTTTGTTATTGACGTTTTAAGATCCAAAAAGCCATTGCCGACTTCGGCTATAGCCTGTCAGGGTAAAGGGCGTCCAATTCGTAGACTACTACTAGGCGGGTCATACTTACAGGATAACTCAAGACCGATGGGCCAGGATCGTCTCGTAGTGGGTGCCTGAGGACGAGCGACGTAACCGAGGCAGGTCAAACGGTTGACGATTTGGACTCGTTCCTGACGTATCGGCCGGAGAAGCCAAAATACAAAGAACGGTGGAAATCTTGGGGGGAACCTTGCCAAGCAGTGTAAGTAGTCTTTCAAAACAACAGCAACCAAACTAGCCAACTGTTCCATACCGACTGCAAAAGCTTTAAAAACACTCATATAAAAAACCTATTTACCTCACCGCGGTAAGATCATAGACGTCTTAAATACCGATATCCTGTTCGTTTTTTTGCAACAATTTAGATCACATAGTATGACTTAATAGTTTAACTGAAGTATGTAAGGTATTGTGGAACATTATTGCATGTCTGCGTCTGCGTCGTCAGGGTAATGTCAGGGTTAACGATATGATCGCGGAGCGGAACCGATGTTCTTAGGAGTTTCTTTTTTTTTAAATTGAATGACGTCATCGAGTTATTCTTCCTTCGAGTCGATGGTTTATTTTTTAAATACTTTGGGCCCAGTAGGTGGCCCGTTAATTGCAGCGCCATAGTTTAGTTTTTTTTTCAATTGAATAGTGATGATTTGAGATATTTGTTGGTCTTTATGATTTTGTACCTGCTAAATTAATTGATTCACTAACAGACAATGGGCATCCTAAGCTACTGGGCCTATAGAAGCAGGAAATTTTGCATCAAAGTCCTTAATATATCAAAGGTGAGCAATAGGCGTTGACAAGGGGATGTAAGTTTGTAAAGAATTGATCGTTGTTGGCATAGAAAGAATAACCGTCCGCCAATATAGTTATTAGTGTCTCCCCAAAAGTTAACGCTTATAAACTTATGTTGGTTAAACGATTAATTAATTCGCAAAGTTTTGCCCATTTCGCAGTGGCCTATGTTTAAAGTTTCGGACAGCTCATTTATCGTTCAATTTAGCTTTTCGGATAAAGGTCGACTATGTGGTGATAAGCAAGCGAGTACTAACAATGATGAAAATATTTAAAAAACGCAAGTCAAACACTAATAAAAACTTGGCACCTGACTCAGTTGTTTACTATATTTTTGGAGTTTACCTCTTTTTTTTTAGGGATTGGAAATAATGAAATAACTTCTTCTGCTCTGGGTGGAGCGGAAGGGCGTGTCAGACTCTTACTGACTAAAACCCATCGGTATATGCCGCAACCGGAGTTTACTCCTTAAGAAACGATTTTCATACTTAGCCCGCGGTATGAAAATTTTATAAGGAGTAAAATCGAGTGTTAACTAAAAATGAGGCGTTACGTTCCTTTGCGCAACGTACTTTGCGCACATTTCACTTCGAGATCATGTATGTGTGTATAAATATACAAAGTATACTCAGCTTATTTAAGATGCTTTCATTTACCCCTTTTTACAAAATCTACACAATAATAGTTCTTAAGGAGTAAACTCCAGTCGTGCCTCGGAGCTGGCACACACACTTTTTTAAATGTAAGGCTTATGCCTTACATTTTGCAGTACCATTAACGAGCTTTTAAGGTTATCCCATTTACCTTTGTATTAATTTCCGATTGTATTAATCAAAACTAAAAATCAAGACTAGATTTAATATTACCTACTCTTACTATAGTAGGCGCCAGATAAATGTGGAATAAAGTACATTGACCTTTCCCTAATAACTGTTCATAGGTACCTGAACAATTAAATATGAATCGTTTTTCATTATTAGACAATGTTAAGGATCACGAGAGATGATGATTCGGGACAGCTTTGTGTCATTAATTCCGTTTTTCAAATTAAAAATGTCAATAATTGTAGGTGGGTCAATGACCGTTATTCCACGATTATCTGGCGCCTACTATAGAGCACTTTTTGTTGATACTCGTGTGAAGTCGTGTGGGTGTTCTGAGGATGTTTGGTAGATACTGTCACTAAATGTTCCATGTTCCGGTTTGAAAGGGTGACGGGTACCGGTTTAGGCGGACATAGTTATGCTTTTTGGATGTGTGTCCGCCATAATTGTCGGTATGTTCGGTTTTTGTAAGGGTATTTGAATTTAACCTTTATTCGATTGATTTTAATTCAGAATTGCATGACAAAGAAGAATGATTGATTAAATTTTGCTTTTCTATTATAAATTAAAACGGTTTTATGTTAACGAGACAAAAAGCTCGGATTTGGTAACAATAATGCTAATACATAGATATTATTTTAAAGATAAATATCCTGAATTACCTGGTCTGTTCGGTTTTCCAGTTTACAGACCTGGCATCCACAGACACATTTTAAGACACTTCATATTTATCTCTGGGATGGCAACACTCTCATATATATTAGTCTATGGGCAACACAACAGACATGTCTTCGGTGTAGCAAAAGTCCATATATACATGGAAAACTGCCAACTATAGTAGGCGCAGATAATCGTGGAATAACGGTCATTGACCCACCTACAATTATTGACATTTTTAATTTGAAAAACGGAATTAATGACACAAAGCTGTCCCGAATCATCATCTCTCGTGATCCTTAACATTGTCTAATAATGAAAAACGATTCATATTTAATTGTTCAGGTACCTATGAACAGTTATTAGGGAAAGGTCAATGTACTTTATTCCACATTTATCTGGCGCCTACTATAACCTCGTTCATCGGCTCCACTCATTAAAATCTAGTTTATGAAATGCCACTCACGCTTGACCACCGAATGTAATTACTGTACTTCAAAAATAACAATATAATAATTACAATAACATCATGTTCGGTTAGATTTTATGTGAGATACCGAGAAACATACAAATCGTAAGTACCTTATTTAAAACAATGCATGACGAAGATCGTACGAAAATCGGCGCAGTTGTTCTCAAGTAATACGGAAACATGACATACCAACACAATAGATTTACATGTACTTTGTTTTCCGTGAATCTATTGTAATTTATGGCTGTAATTAATTCTGGTCCAAGCAAAGGTGATGCGTTTAAAAAATTTCATATTTTTTAACAGATTTTAAAAAAAGGTGGAGTTCGGCGATATTTTTATAGTTTCTGCAATACATTTTGTGTTTTTATGTTTATGATGATTGATGATTCTTTTTGCTTTGGGTTTAGTTAAAGCTATCGTGAATTTGCATTGGACGTCGAAATTCAAAGATTAACCAAGTAACCTCCTCAACTTTAAAAGTTGTAAAGAGAAATATTGTCAGGTTTATGTCAAAGCTATGTAGATATTTAACTTTGAGCTGGTCTTTTGTTTTTTGATGTATCATCTGTTTAAAATAACTTTTTTTAAATAAAAACCTACAGTACACAAACATTTTTGATCTGAAAGGATCTCGTTCCAGAACATATTTATGAAAAATTAAAATGGTAGGATATACATTATATAACTAGATACTGCATCCTTCAATAAATCTATACTAATATAATTAAACTGAAGAGTTCGTTTGTTTGTTTGAAGTCTCTGGAACTACCAGTTGGATTGGAAAATTCTTTTTGTATAAATATGATAGCCACATTCATGAGAAAGGCTATTGGCTATACCTACGGGAACGGGAAAAAACGGGATATGCGCGTACGAAGTCGCGGGCAAAAGCTAGTTTAACAGATAAAAGCCGATACCTCCTACTTAGATGTTCTAATTACATTCGTACATACTTTGGCTACAACCCATCAACTATCGCTGGTGGTCGTCAAAGGTTTCCTGAAATGTTTTCCGTATTATTTTTCATGACAAATCTTGGTCGCGTACTTCTGAGGGAGGCAGTAGGTAATTAGTTAAAGTTATGATTATTTTTTCTCAAGTCTACAAACATAGTTAAGTACTCTATGTTGCAGATAACAATATGACATGACAGTGACATCCTTTTCCTTTGTTTAGGAGTTGCATCTAATTATCACGAGTAGGTATGTTGTGTGCTTCATTATAATTAGCAACCTACCTATTGC
Source organism: Mamestra brassicae (assembly GCA_905163435.1). Classification (NCBI taxonomy): domain Eukaryota; kingdom Metazoa; phylum Arthropoda; class Insecta; order Lepidoptera; family Noctuidae; genus Mamestra; species Mamestra brassicae. The sequence continues at coordinate 15,777,265 of LR990997.1, read as the reverse complement.
ATGGTCTTCACTGGACTGTAAGAACAATTAAATTATAGTTTATTATTTACAATCCGTCAGAATAGTAAGTATGTACTGTAGTAGCGATTAAAACAATTAAATATTTAAAAGCCATATATCTCTTATCACAAAGTAGCAATGTCGAAGTAGCTGACAGCTTGCTACGAGAAGATTTATTCATTGTTCTGACAGGTCTTAAGTTCAGCCTCCATCAGTCATTGTAATGTGACACACGACGGCATACCGGTGACGAATGAAATGGAAGAATGTGTGTGTGGTGCAGCAGCGTGGCCGGGGGCGAGTGTCGGAGAGCGCGCGACCTTGCGCACCACCACCGCCGGGCGGGGGCGCCTATGAGTGCGGCCGGCCCGCGCCACTCCGCCACTCGTACTGTGCTATCGATACGACCAACGCGCTCCCAAACTATTCCAATTTTCACAATACGACGCGTTCGGAATGACAGTTTGATTTTTTTTTAATAATGTGGCTCTGGTTCGTACTGGCCGCTACGGCCGCGGTGCTGTCGGGCGCGCAGTGCGCAGGCGCCGGCGCCGCCCGCCTCGTCTGCTACGTGGAAAGCGCGCGCGCAGGCGACGGATTTTCCGAGTGCACACATCTCGTTTACGCAGGCGACGCGAGGGGAGACAAGCTCGACGCTTTGCTGAAGGACTACAGAAAGAACAACCCCCGACTGAAAATTATACTGAGAGTATCCGAGGTTGATAAGGTAAGATTCTTACAAAATATTCTCTTCAGTTTTCAAAAAACGCATTTTCATTAACAACCTCCCCACGTGCGGAAACGTTTAAGTATTACATAAAGTTAATTACTTTTTACCAATTCGTTAAATAACGTTTCCGACTCATCTCGTCCATACTGATGAGCTCAAATGTATTCTTTTGTTAGAATGGCAGTAGGTATCCTACTGCCGTGGAAAGCGTACGAGCAGCACTAATTGAGCTGGTACCAAGAGCGCATTGTGGCGTAATCATATGCTAATTGACGGACATGTTAACTATCCACGGTTTGGGAAGTGGACCGTGCTTTATGTGAAGATCCGATATCCTCATGACGTGTTTTCTTCGTGCGTAGGTTTTTAAGTCGTCCTGATTAAATGTAGGGAAAATTGTTGCTTGTAGGTAATTTGTAAATGTGGGTTGCAGAATAAAAATCCGACCATTCTATTTTTTTTTAGTAAGGATTTAACTAATGAAAGCTTCGCAATGAATGCAGTATAACATAAACGCCCACACCAATAAATACCCTAAAAATAAAATCGATGTCAAAAACATTCTACATTTGAACTGAAAGTTGGCAATGTCTAGTCTGCGTCCAGAAAAGGCGCGAACACGTTCTATAAAAATTAATAAATAGAGGAAAACCATAGACCACAAGCTTTTCGAGCGGAAACCTAAAGAGGTTTTAATACCGGTCTAGATTAGGTGTGGCCTAATGGCCGTAAATAAATGTATTAGATTATCGTCGTTCCCACGATTGATATTACGTACAAGTAATGAATAATAATCGTTAGATGACATGATATCATTGTCACGGTACTCTTTATGATTTGTATGGATAATGAAGTGACTGAGTCATGTCGGTTTTCTTAAGTGACCAACTTGACATATCGATCATTGTTCAGTTATAAGATGATTAATAACTAGAACTAGAATCGCTCCCGAGATCATGGTTTACACTTTGCTCTATGATTTGGTATTGCTCTTACAGAAACAAAAAATTATTCGAGCGATGCATAATTTAGTAAGATATCTTTATATGAACGCATCAGTGACATATTACCTACCTGTTTATAACATGAAATTATAAGTAGGAACAAGGGATTTCTCTCAGTCTCAACCAAACTTTACAATAAAAATAAGCTACAATACATCATTCAACCCTGTCGGCAGCATTACACATATATTTATTACACCATCTTACATAATTCACATGCGATTTCGAAGATTTCGAGAACCTTTGTAAACATTGGTGTTACCAAAATAACTTGATTGACCTGTCAAGTTATATGGCCAACTTGACCTTACGCAAGTTTCAGTGAAATTACTCTTGTATGTGGAGCACGGAGTGGCCGAGTAGTCGGCGTTACCAGCATTACGTGTAAACTGGTTGACAGGTTAGGGCCAGCTCACAATGAGACGAGACGCGACACAATATAGAACTTTATTAACTACACAAAAAGATACACATTTCAGTGAGTGAATTCGAATACACCCCACAGAATTTAAAATTCGAATTCATCGTTGTTAAGGTGGCATCACTGGCATCATTGCAGCAAAATGAGACAATCTGCACGTATTCTTATCGTTTTCTTTGAACACTTTTGTTCGTCATTTCTAAATTGAATTTATGCATTATTCGAACATCCGCTTATTGTGCTCACGAATCATTGTTTAAATTCCCCTTTTAAAGATAATTCGGCAGTAAATCTTGCTGCCGAAACATATTAATCTTATTTAGAAAAGCCGCAGACATATCATGAAAATCTCTGAATTTTTTAGCACCTGATTATGCTAAGTAAGTGATTAGCAAAATTCTCTCATTTCAATAAAGCACATGCTTAAATTAAGAGGTATTTACGAGTCACAGTTTTGATTTTTAATGATTAGGTCTGCCTATTGTGACTAAACGCACAAAACGTGAAAAGCCAAAGAAAAAAAAAAGTTGCGTTTTTTTTTGCACATCACGTTTCCTTCGTGCGGAAACGTCACCTTAAATCTCAGCACGTCGACGGGAGGGATGACGTCATAGTGCCGAATGCGTTCTCACGTCCGCGACCTTGGGCACTGGTTGTCACTTGCATCTGCAGTCTGCATCGATGCAGCGTTGTTATAAATGACGTTTTTTTTTATATTTTCGGGTACCGTTACCATACATTTTCGAGGTTTTGATAACCCCTTTGCCACGCTACCGTGTAGATACAGAATATCACTCGTCTAGAGCCTCAGGTTGCATATCGCCAGACGACCTTATATCATCGAGTTTTAAATAAGGTTTCGCTTTATAGAGTTTATCTCGTCTCTATCTCACTCTCAAACAGAGTTTTAGAAAAGACGGCATTGACAACGTGACATTTTGTCACGTGGTTAATACCATTAAGTTTTTGAAGTTTTGACAGTCGTTATTTCTGATGAAATATCACTTTGTGTAGAGCCCAAGAACTGTTGCTCATTAAAGTTATAATCAATGTGATAGACTTTTCCTAAAACTCAATGAGTCATTGACGAAACTAGACGATAATAAGATGAATAATAGACAAACGAAATATTGACAATGGAATCAGTTACCCATACACCATATTAAACATATGTAAGAAGGAAAGCAAAACGATAAAAGACGCAGGATGCCAGGATGTCGTGAAATCTGACACGGGAATCGATGGACCGACGTTAGTGCATCAGACCGAGCCAAGTCAAGATCACTGAAGCGGACATCCCTGTAAGAGGTTTTAACGATGATTAATTTATTATACAGGGATTTTTGATAATATAAAACTGATAAAAATTATACGGTGACCGATACTAATTGCAAATTCGAGATCAGGAAAAGAAAACCTATTAAGAAGACATTTTGCCGCCAAAGATAAGGCATCTTAACGTCCATTTAACTCCTTCTACATATAATTAAATAATTACCCTTCACTGTACTCGGAACCTCATTTCATTAACTTTAAAACTTGACTGATTACATGCATACTTTTTGGATCAGTCGCGCAAAGGTTACGCCAAACTTGGCGAGATATTTTCTTAAAATGTTGCCAATTGCTGGCACGGTAAAGTTCAGGGAAGTCAAGTACGACGGAGTATTATCTTGCACGTGATATGTTGAAGACAAATAAGAAATCCCATATTGGGAGAGTTGGATATATTTTGAAGGGACATATTGCAATGTCTTATGTAGACCGAATTACTTAAGTTGACATTATTGTTCGTGGCTGTAAGAGATGCCGCTGTTATGTGTGGTCATAACTAAGTTATTGGTATTAGATGTAATTTTATTATAAGTACTATTAGTTTTTACGTTTTTAAGTTGTAGATAGTTACGACTACCCTACACTTTGAAATGTATATTGTAAGTTATAATTTTTGCTACAACTGCGTTAGTTTTAAGTGCAATAATGTTTGAATGTTATTTTTTTTTATTTCTCATGGAAGTGAAGTAATTCTTATGGGAAATAAAGATATCTCAAACCTTAAATAAGTTAATTTTAAGCGCGGTCATAAAATTATTATTAGGTAGTTTTTATTAAATAAATAAAAAACTGCTGATGATGCTAAAGCCATTTAAATCCACATCATTGTAAGTCGAATGAAAGCCGTTAGTGGTAACAGGCCTTCCCAAGGTAGCGCTTAAATGGAACTGAAATAAACTTGGGGTTCCACTCTTACTGAGTTAAAATGACTACCTAAGATAGTACTATATCGTTGTACTGCTTTAGGCCGATCATAATGATGATTTAATAGATGTACAGACAGAGAAAAATCGAATCACTGTAAATTGCACATTTAAATACACATGTAAGTGTAAATCGAAGCACACATGAAATGGCAGTTTTGTGAATGTTGTATAAATGCAAATTATCCCTTTTACTAGACATGAACGCAATGATCGGCGCTAGAATGAGAGCACATAATTACATAGGAAGTGGATTATAAAACATCAAGTTGATTAATGCAATATTAGACTTGCACGATGAGCTTTAAAAGCTTCCTAATTTTGATCGCGAGGGTCAGGCACGTACTACTCTAATTATTACTGATATTTATACTCTTATTATAATCCATATGCATACCATTATTCATACTAATATTTATCAATGCGAAAGTAACAGACTCGAGTCTGCCTGTTTGTTTGTTACCTGTTTCCGCTGCAACGGCTGTACGTATTTGGACGAAAGTAATAGACTCGAGTCTGCCTGTTTGTTTGTTTCTTTGTTACCTCTTCCCGTCGCAACGACTGTACGTATTTGGACGAAAGTAACAGACTCGAGTCTACCTGTTTGTTTGTTACCTCTTTCCGCTGCAACGGCTGTACGTACGTATTTGGACGAAAGTAACAGACTCGAGTCTGCCTGTTTGTTTGTTACCTCTTCCCGTCGCAACGACTGTACGTATTTGGACGACAGTAACAGACTCGAGTCTACCTGTTTGTTTGTTACCTCTTTCCGCTGCAACGGCTGTACGTACGTATTTGGACGAAAGTAACAGACTCGAGTCTGCCTGTTTGTTTGTTTGTTACCTCTTCCCGTCGCAACGGCTGTACGTATTTGGACGAAAGTAACAGACTCGAGTCTGCCTGTTCGTTTGTTTGTTACCTCTTCCCGTCGCAACGGCTGTACGTATTTGGACGCCAGTAACAGACTCGAGTCTGCCTGTTTGTTTGTTTGTTACCTCTTCCCGTCGCAACGACTGTACGTATTTGGACGACAGTAACAGACTCGAGTCTACCTGTTTGTTTGTTACCTCTTTCCGCTGCAACGGCTGTACGTACGTATTTGGACGAAAGTAACAGACTCGAGTCTGCCTGTTTGTTTGTTTGTTACCTCTTCCCGTCGCAACGGCTGTACGTATTTGGACGAAAGTAACAGACTCAAGTCTGCCTGTTCGTTTGTTTGTTACCTCTTCCCGTCGCAACGGCTGTACGTATTTGGACGAAAGTAACAGACTCGAGTCTGCCTGTTCGTTTGTTGGTTACCTCTTCCCATCGCAACGGCTGTACGTATTTGGACGAAAGGAACAGACCCGAGTCTACCTGTTTGTTTGTTTGTTACCTCTTTCCGCTGCAACGGCTGTACGTACGTATTTGGACGAAAGTAACAGACTCGAGTCTGCCTGTTTGTTTGTTTGTTACCTCTTCCCGTCGCAACGGCTGTACGTATTTGGACGAAAGTAACAGACTCGAGTCTGCCTGTTTGTTTGTTGGTTACCTCTTCCCATCGCAACGGCTGTACGTATTTGGACGAAAGTAACAGACTCGAGTCTGCCTGTTCGTTTGTTGGTTACCTCTTCCCATCGCAACGGCTGTACGTATTTGGACGAAAGGAACAGACCCGAGTCTACCTGTTTGTTTGTTTGTTACCTCTTCCCGTCGCAACGGCTGTACGTATTCGGACGAAAGTAGCAGACTCGAGTCTGCCTGTTTGTTTGTTAAGTCTTCCCGTCGCAACGACTCGTACGTGTTTGGATGAATCTTCTACTAATCTGGACTTGGACATTAGGACAATTTTTTTCCGGGAATATTTTCCTTTGGGATAATTTCCTACTTTTCGATACGCGAGCGAAGCCGCAGGGCGAACTTGTTACTGATATTTATAATTAAATCATGCTCCAATAACATCGAGGCTAATTACTCGTTACGTAAAAGACACATGTCGGAAATATTGTAAAAAGGCCACGGATAATGTAAGGGTATTAATTTAAAACTATTAATTGTATGACATCATACATTGGTATGACATGGTTGCGATGTGTGATTGGGTTTGGTCGATTTTTTTGTTTTGTATACTGATGCAACTTTCGTCTAGTAAGGAACCTACATACATGACATCTATTCGTTGACATTTTAAATTTATGAAGACTTGAATTTATTTATTTATTTTAAACAGGTTTATTATATTTATTGACAATTTTATATTATAATACACAACACACACACACACACACACACACACACACACACACACACATGCATCACATACACACACACACAAACACTATCTTACCTTACATTCATTTACCAAATGACAGACAACGCATAGAATAAACCATTAGTGTCTAGTGGATTTCAGAAAAATAAATCCTCTAAAGTCGAAATCACTATTTTTCAATGGAAAATACCATCGGGCACAAGCACTGAATAGTAAACTCAACGCTTGTTACAATATTGCGTACCAGTCTTGAGCTTTCCGCCTAATTGACTTTTATTAACATATTCCAACAAGTATCTTAGCTAGTTTTTCCAGTTCTAAAACTTGATACAATTAATCCGTTGTTTAAAATAACAACTATAGCCTAGTTTAACTAGGCCTTTACTTAAACTTATACTGTAACTGTATTCAATAAGTACAATCAGAAATATTTATAAAAAGCGTACCATAAATATGTACGAATAGCTTTTGCCCGCGATATCGTACGCGCATAAATGTCTTTTTTTTCCCGTTCTCGTAGAAAGTTAGAGAAATCCTCTCTCTTAGTGCTTGCCAAATTTCATCTTTCTCCGGCCAGTAGGTAGTTTCAGCTGCGCGTTGTCTGTCAGTCAGTCACTCAGTAACGGAAGAATTTATTATTCAAAGTCAAAGTCATATGAGGATTAGTTGAAATACTGATTAAACTATCAGAAGCTAAATTAAAATCCTCTACGAACAAAAAACCTACTAATCAGTGTTTAAACGAATCATTTATCAGTTAGATTTTTGAAGTGAAAACTTATTTAGGCGCGTTGAGCACTTTTGGGTGAACAAAAATCATAGAACTCGCGTCATCGTCACCGAACGCTTTGGGTGAACAAAAATCATGGAACTCGCGTCATCGTCACCGAACGCTTTGGGTGAACAAAAATCATGGAACTCGCGTCATCATCACCGAACGCTTTGGGTGAACAAAAATCATGGAACTCGCGTCATCATCACCGAACGCTTTGGGTGAACAAAAATCATGGAACTCGCGTCATCGTCACCGAACGCTTTGGGTGAACAAAAATCATGGAACTCGCGTCATCGTCACCGAACGCTTTGGGTGAACAAAAATCATGGAACTCGCGTCATCGTCACCGAACACTTAAGCTTTCGTTTAGTTTTCACTTCTATCGGCAGTCCCCAAAGACTACCCCACATGTTTTTTTATGAATAAGCCTGTTAATATTTAGCCTTGATTAACAAAGGATATTATACTTATCTATTTAAACTTTAATATATTTATCAAACACTTTTTTCTCCCAAACAAAATTAATTGCGATTCTTCAGATAACCTCTTCAGGTACGTGATGCGATGGGTAAAAAAGGTAAAAAAAATCAACTCTTTTTACCCATCATAGTTGGTGGTACCACATAACAATGGACATAAGATATAATCATGGTGTTTCTCCTTTCATTGCCTTACCTTTCGCTATAGATTTATATCGGTAACCGATAGTTACGCTTTCATTTGTTATCTAAGGAGTTAAATACATAGATTTGTGTTAAGTAACCTGATGGTCAGGCCTAGTGATAAGTTGGGTGGCTGGTCAGTCGATTGTTACGTTCCTTTAGCTTTGTATGTCATAGTGCCTTCGTGTTTTTATTGCAAAATTGTTGTTATATTGCTCTCTGTTTAGATATTAATGTCTCAGATTCAGATAACATGCTTCAAAGTGAGGTATTTTCATATCAAGCTCTTCTCTTAGATCGATTCCAAACATTTTTATTTAAAAAAGTTCCTCATTTAATAATTAATCCTCATTTGAGGATTTCAATTATAATTAGCTGTAGTTATTTATTAAAGGAAGGATGACTAACGCCTGGTAACTGATTACGAATTTTAAGCTGAGTATTCTTCAAACTCACATTTACTCACAGTTTAGCCTGAAAGCCTGTCAAACTTTGGAATTCAAGTTACTTCTTCAGGTTTCTTCAAAAAACTATCTAACCATATGATTGGATTAATTAGATGAATTTTCTGAAATTAATTTTTAATTTTTTAAATCCTACATCAAATTTTTAATAAAAAGTCTGCTGATCAGTATGTTAAATGATCATGTGGTTAGATATATTTTTTTACAAATAAGACTGTAAATCTCCAAAAACTCCATTAAGAACCAGCCTTTACTGTCTTGATGTCCGACTTTATTGTTTCATAGATATTTCTTTCTTTTGTAAATAGGTTAATATAGCTTACATCACTAACAAACTATACATCGTAACGACTACAAAAACTGTACTTATAACCTCTGACCCTCATAAACTCCAATATTGATTACAATTTCCTTGAATCCATCTGTTACATTGTCTGCAGTTCCCAGCTCTGTGTCGAATTTCCCACACTCTCATAACAATTGACGCCCAAATAATGAATACCTTTACACCATTAATATTTAGTAGACCACCTACAAACCAATTACTGTCTGTCAGACTCGTGCTCGTTTAGTTAGGAGTATAGTTAAGTGCTTGCTTGCCGTTCAAGTCGACCAGAGGGGCAATTCTCGTATTTTTAAGGACCGTTTGCATTCGCATCGCAGTCGCATATTGTCAAAAACCTTTAGTTTCCCCTACTTTTTACATTGATTGACGCTAAAATGATATTGCGACATGAATTTGCACGTTTTTTTAGTATGAGAATTGGCCTTCTTGTCGCCGAATTCATGTGGGGTTAGTGCAGTATGTCTTCTGCTTTTGTTCATTTACACTACATAACTATTTACCGTTATCTCATATTATTCGCGGTTTAGTCTAGGAATGACTAATTCGCGAAATGACTACATGGTCTTATTCGCCGTTCAAGCCATATTATCTATCTTCCACGGAATACATCCATCGTTTCTTTGTATCTTCTAAATCCCTCAAATATTTGCAATTGACTGGCACTGTTGTCATGTTTAGCTTGGTTGGCTACATAACGATTAATAAACCGATCGACATAGGTGTCGATGCGGTGGGCGTTCTAGTTGACTTGCCAATGACGTATGGCGCCAGTGACTTGCTACTGTCTCGCCTACTTGCGACAGTTACTGGTCTGGTTTGGTTGATCATTAATTGTGGTACTGATTTAGGAGATAGTTTCGAAACATTTATATTGATTGAAATAGGAGACCTAAACTGAGACAATGATTCCTTTTTATTTAATATTTAATTAGGCAGTTAAATTTCAGTTAAAAACTAAATACGTAGGAACGTTGCAGTTAATCGGTGGAAAAATTGTCATTTATTTTAAAATTTAATTTAATCGTTCTATAATATAACTGAACCACTGTCTTTGCAACCACATTATTTGCAAAAACAACTTTGATACAGAACCTTATTTGTAGCAGTTATCATGATTATATATCTCATTGTTGTGTACTTACTTATGTTTATCATACGAGCTTGCAATCTCGTTCTTTCATTCGTGAATGTCAGAATGAATCATAGCTACACTTACGTCGTTCTTGACCTTGGAATGACAGAACGGGTCAAGGGCACAGTATTGTTATTGACTATTGTCAAATTTGACAGCAATGTCAACTTTTGAGTTTGGAATGCAGAAAGCGCGCGTAGACAACCAGTCTTATCTCATTCTTTGCATGATTTGCAGATTTAAATCAGTGTTGCCATACTTGCCATTATGTTTTGCAATATTGTTTTGCCTAGTGGTAAGACCAGTTGTCGCCACTGTTGGGCTGAGCCGAAGGAAGGCAAGGTTTTTCTCACGATATTTTCCTTTAAGACTTTAAACGATCTCTTGAGGATTCCTCGAATATTTTATGGGTTGGCATTACATGCGTGCCTTCTTAATTGCGCGTATGAATCATCACTACGTGTGGCATCGTCATCCACGAGAACCTTTCCCCTAAAGGCCTCCGCAGACAGGTCTGACCTCATAATGCAACAATGGTGCGACAACTCGGAGTCCAAAAGGAGGGTACTTATCATAGTAGGTACATATCCAACCAGTTGAATAAATCCATGAAAGATGGTCGTCGCATCGTTGTCGCATTGTTGCGCCGCGCCTGTTCACGATAATAAGCAGTTTTTAATGTAAAATGCAGACTACGAATACTTAGTTAAGTCGTGTTCGTGTCGTGTTCTCTTTAGTGTTATTGTTTTATTTTGATAATGTTGCTATACGTCACAGTTACCGTTACAGGTAGGTATTTCAAGAGTGCACAGTAGATATTCAAATTAAATTGCACAAAGCCTAGATCCTGTCTAGCTGGTATTACAGATGATGACGTCATAGGTAAACAGGACACTGCACTAAGCGCCAAAAGTCGATGAGCCAAGTGAAATAATGGTATGTTACGAATACAAATAGCTTTAGTACGAAGGGATAGAATGTCGCTTGTGTCGTTTTAATTTACAGTCCATCTTTTCTCCATATTAGGTAAAATTGCGATAAGTTTCGGTTTACCAAGCACGTTCTTTTGACTTACGCACAGGGTATTTTGGTCAGACGCAGCGTTCAAAGGCCTCCCAATAGGTGCACCAATGACCTGGTGAAGTCCGTAGAATCTGTTGGATACTAGGCGCACGGGACCGCGACTTGTCGCGACACATAGGGAAGGCCTATATCCAGCAATCGGACGTCGTTCGGCTGAAATGATGATGAACGCATATTCCCACATCTGAACTGCGAAGGATCGAGTATTTCAACTAATTTTCCATGACACATAACAATAACATAAAGACAACTAAACGTTACCTAGTGCTTCAAATAAGACTGGGAATACCTATAGATGAGATATAAGAATATTCTTACTGCCTAACCAAACCTCTTCAACCTGATAAATTCTATAGATAAAATAGATTACCTTGTCAGTGTTCTAGTAAATATCGTCTTACGTGCGAATTTCCGAGATCGATACTATTTAAGATAAGAGAAGTTTCATCTTTCCTTTCGCTTTCAATGGCCTGTTTTAAACCAGAATTCCGAGTATTGGGCCTTCCGTACGGCAACCAATCTTAATCGGCTGCCATTGCATCTCTGTCTAGTTCTAGAACTTGTGAAATGAGTCCTGCCCTAAATGAAACTAAATTACTTTTCCATTTTCATGAAAATGTCTACTGTCTCAGCTGTCATAATAGACTTTGCAATTCTTACGTTACTGTGACCTCAGCCGTTGTCTGCCGTAACTGCAAAACATTTGTGGCGTGCACAGTCATTTGTCAATGTTGTAACTACACGTCTTTTGTTTTTAAAAGAAAGCCTTGTGTGAGTGCTTCCTCTAATGTTCACATTTGTACACTGAGGGCTTAATAGGGTCCTAATTATAACCGTTAAGGAAAACTTAGCGAAAATTGCCAACTTAGCAACCACTGTATTTGTCAAATGACTCCTTGCGAAATAGAAATTAGGGGGTAATAAGGGCCATTGAGGTGTAGGTAATACGGCCATGGTAAATAAGAAATTTTTAGCTTTGCATTTGTATGGCTTTACTTATCTTAATGTCAAAACATTACCCCTCTTTTGACCCTTGTTTTTTTACCACTGCAGGTGGTAAAAGGAATAAGATGCAGAATAGTAAATCTTTATTTATTTTTTATTTTTTTAAGTTTGGTAAATCATCAAATGACTTCTTCCGTTTTGGGTGGAGCGGAAGGGCGTGTCAGACTCTTACTGACTAAAACCCATCCGTGTTCCTTCTAAAGGTCTTTGCGTTCCAGGGCCGCGGTGACTCTTTCGAACAAATTCCGCAACCCTGTCAGAATAGTAAATCTTGTGCAGTGAAGATTGTCAGTCAAGTGAGGTGTGATGGTAACTTAATCCTGGTGGCGTGCTGCAAGCGAGTATACAGTTACCAACGTGTGACGCTGCTAATTGTAGCCATGTGCTACCTGGTGCAGGTAGCAGGCATTGTATTGTTTATGTTATGACTGTGTCAGATTACAGACCCGTATAGGAAATTTGTTTATCCACGGTATGCGTACTTTGGTTATAAACGTTATTTGCATCTTAAAAATATCGATGTTGACAGTATGTTGCAAGTATGAGACACAAATAGCAATTTTATTTTAAGACTAGCATTTGACCGCGGCCACACTCGTGTTATTGTAGACTTTCGGTCCCATCTATATCTGTACCAAAATTCATCAAAATTGGTTCAACGACTTATGCGTGAAAACGTAACACACTTTTAATTTAAAAAAGAGGTATTTGGGCTTTGTGGTGCATCCTCATCGACTGTTAAGTATAGGATATAATTATGACAAAAAATGTGCAAACAATAAAGTCTAAGATACTTCGGCCTAGCGTTAAGATTTAGTGACTCACGCAAGAACATAAGGCAGTGGAAATGAAGAACGAGAAGAAAACCAGTAAAAAAATCTATGAGAATTGCATTGAAATTTAGTCACTTCAATTACAAAATTTCTGTTACCATACAGTGGTATTGGACGTAAAAGAATAGCACCATCCCATCACTTCCCGTGGGTGTGGTAAGAGGCGACTAAGGGACTCACCAGAGAATGGGCAGCAGCATTCTCTGTGCATTGCAACAGCTATACTGCGATTGCCAACCCACCTGCCATGCGTGGCGATTATGGCAACCACCCCCTCCTTTGGGGAGGCCTATTTCCAGCAGTGGACTTCTTTCAACTTATATGACGATGATGATGAATTACAATATCCTCTAACTACCTCTTCTATAACCAGGTGAGACAAAAATGATATAAAACGACAATTTAAAGGAAGTAACGCTTACGTCCTCCAACTCCTGTTCATGTCAATTATAATCCATATAGCCATATAGGTAGTATTCATTCGCTATAAATCTCAGCGGATACCTCAATTAAGCTTTCAATAACTATTCGCAAAGATTAATTGCACCCCACATACTCACGGTGTATGCAAATCATGCGCAGATAAACTAAAATTTAATGCAAGGATCAGTGAAAGGCTCGCTTTATTAAACCGGTCACGATCGCCTTCCATTAGCGGATCGGCTCGACATTGAAACATTAACTTATCTAGTTCATTTGTGGGCTGTTTTTATTCGTATGTACGACCTTTATCACCTACTGGGGTTGTCAGAATATTTAGCTTTAATACTTTAAACTTTTAAGGTGTGGTCAACAAGGTTGGATTTTGACATAACGGGTTGCTGCCTTTGCTTTGTGATTTTTGTCTTTGGTTCACTGTCAAAAATGTTAGCAACTTTTTTGGCCTGTTAAATTTTTTTTCGATTTAAGTCATTGTTATTTAAAATGATTAATGAAAATGCTAATATTAACTGATATAAAACATCTCATTAAGATTTATGATTTGCAAATGTATGTGTAGGCAAAGCTCTCAGAGCTTTAAGTTCCCACTTAACATATCAAAGTCACGTCATTGCTTCACAATTCATTTAACAGCCTTATTACAAACAATTTTTGTCAATAGCCTGACAGATATAGTATAAATAAACGTCGAGAAATTGTACAATTTACGGTCCCTAGAGTTGTGTAACCTGATGTGATCTCGATATCGGCGCAGGCGCAAGTCTGTAGGCCGCAAGTGTTTCATTTTATTCGATTTATGGGGTATTACGCAATTATGACCAACATTAAGAGTCTTATCTTGTTTTAAAATTGACTCATACCCACGTGAGTTTTTTGACACTCGTTCTGTGCTTGCTTAAAGATAAATTGTTTGAGTAGGTATTATTTATTGGCTGTACCCTTACCATATATGGCCACGTATCTTATAATTGTCTAAGGCCCTAAAATTTATTTCAATTCTGTTGTTACTGGTTGTAATTAAGGAATGATGAGGCCATAGTCAATACTATGCCAACCACATTAGGTAGAATGACAGGTAACTTGGCACTTAAGTTCTTTCTTCAGTTCACGTCTTCTTTCCCTGGTTAATATTGAAATCTACTTGTCAAAGTGAAATAGTTAGCAATGATACCGTAATTCATCTCTCGTGATGACCAATCTTTAGCGACTGCCGCACGACATTATGTGATCATAAACTTGAATCTTAGGTCATAAACATTAAACTGCATATGTATTACGTTTGACGCTTACCTAAGTATAATGTAGACACTATTAATATACTGTAATCATTATTAATAGCTTAATGTCGGATCTGAAATAATCCAAATGCATTAAATCTAGATTCTAGAATGTAGTTCACACATTGCGTGACAAAAGGGCCCATATATTACAACAATGCATATTCATATGGGCATAAATCAAAGGCTTTATGCGCAAGAACACAATACGTAATAACGACCGCGCCCTGTGCAAGTGCCCTTTCGATATGTAGAGCTGTTGTGGAATAATATTGTTATACATAATATTGATATCACATTTTGTATAATAATACCTAATACTATACAAGCGACTTAGGCTAGGCTTTGCTAGCGGTTGTCCACCCTTTAAATTTATAAGAATATAGACTTATTCACATTTGAAATAAAGGAAATAAAATTGAGAGAGAGAAATCTGAATTTAACTTTTGTTGGTGGTTCAATTTCAGGCCAATTAGAATAAAATAAAAAAGGCAGTTTCATGTCTTTCTTGGCCTTTACTTGCAGGTTTTTTGGAAAGACAGAAAGAAGTATAGATATATTATATTTTTAATCGCGTTATCAATCGCACTAAACTGTCATTTAAGCAAATATACAGTCCAGATCAGTCATATGTACACATAGCCCGTTGCTATTTCACACTTAATGCAAACGATTTCGGTCCTCATATATTCAGTTCCAAAACGCAATAAACTTCGACATTTATGCTTTAAATCTCGCTTAAACACTTAAATAAGCGTGTATGATAATGACAGAACGAGATCTATTCACACCTAATGTCAGTATGTACATAAATTACAACCTCCATGCACCATTGGCCTTATTACTTAATGCATAGGGGCCATATTACCTGCCAAGGGGTCCATATTACCCTTTCACACTGATTATGCTGCAATTAGTTGCAATGTCATTGGCGTTGTTTATGCTCCAGTAAGTCGGTTAGCAGTTATTTAGTAAGTATGAGATGACAAAATGTTAGTGCATAAAACATTACTAATAAAACGTAACATGACACGGTAGTAACATTACGTTTTAACGCTAAATCAAATATATTAATAGCCAGATATAAAAACTAAGTTATAAACTATTTTTAGGTCACTTTGCAAAATGTGTAGGTAAATCCTGCTTATGAAGCCTGCATCACTGCATGAAAACAAATAAGGAAACGATTGATAGATACCTAATAACAGAGGATTAAGAGAGAGATCGTAAACTTTGATTGATTTGCGGTTTAAATAACTGCAACTGCCGAGCTCGGGGGTTCCGGCTTCGATTCCCAGGTCGGACAAAAAGTATTTTAGGTTTTTGCATCAGGCATTTCTCAGATCCGAATAGCAGCTCGGAGTTACGAAGTGTGTGATGTGAAATCCACCAGACAACGTAAAGTCGTTGGTCCTGCGCCTGATCCTTCCCTGGTCTTGTCGGATTGCCGTCCCATCCGACTATGATAGTAAAGGAACAGAGAAAGCTCCTGTGTTTGAGCACCATTTGTGCACTATACTGTACTTGGCTAATCTCCGTTGAAATTGCCCACCATCATCGAAATTCGGTCGTGAGTAATATTGGTCTATATGGAAATTAAATGTTAATAGTCGTTATAAGTTTTAAGTATCACTACATTATACAGTGAGTAACATCATATTCAGACATTAGGAGCCGAACACACCGCCAAGGCGGGCTGCGTTCTGCGGTCGAGTTCTGCGTTCCGTGTTCACACATGCGCACACAGCAAACGGTCTGGAAATCTGGAGTTCAGTAATTATAACAATGATATCACGTCACACGCTCATTTTACTGAAAACCAAATGTCACTTGTCGCACTTGATCTCGATAGTAATACATCTTCGGAAGATGAAATTCTATTACTCACTAATAAACACAAACATACATACACACACCATCACCAATTCTCATAATTTTCACGTTGACAATAACTGATGATGTAATGGGGGGCCTGGAGCTCTAAAATACAGGCCCAGGCTTAGTTTAGACTCCAGATCTCCCACAAATTACAACTTTCTGCTAAGCTACCTGTCAACCTATATGTCTAACATAACAATGTGATTTGTGGAGATTAATAAACGTTTATTTTTTTATTTTAATTCAAAAAACTTTTCGATCTCGTCGGACAACGTGACCTTCCAGCTTTTGCAAAAAAAATGGAACTCCGACAGAACGCGCGTTCACTTTGACCGTCGCTGTCTGACTGCTTTTGTGTGAGTCGGATTCTAAGCCACCGCATAGATTACAGTGAACGCGGAACGCTGAACTTGAAACTCTGAACGCTAGACCGCGCGCAGTGGGGCCGGCGCCTTATTCCTATAAGTTAAGCCCTACTTGGTTAATATTATACATACGTTTAGATAGTTTCAATGATAACCCAGTTTCCAAGCCAGAATTATAGACAGACCAGAACATTTCCTAACGACCACCTGCACAGGCGCAAATTTATTGCCTAAGCTTAATACTTAAAATTAATATCAACCATTTAAATAAAGATAACTATAAAATAAAATGTCAACTAGTTTTGGTGTGATTGATCAATCCGTTTCGAGTTTAGGCCTGTCTAGTTGATCAATATTTTGCTCCATAGTATTCTCGATCTATCATTTTGCATGGCTTGCGAAATTCTTATGTGATCTCTTATGTGCAATAAAAGTAATGTATTACATTTATTTATTACTGGTTTGTCCTTAGATTTTCAAAATGTTATTAATAATGAGACACGTTTGATTTAAGAAATAAATAAAAACCTGCCAAAGGTAGATTTATTATCAAAATAGTGATTAAAGATCTTCAGCCTATCGTTATTGGACTTCAAATTACTTTTTATAATGTTGTTTTCATTGATCGATAGTAGATTTTTAGATTTCAACATGAAATAAGTATTAATCTTGCTACTCGCGAATTGGTGAATTTTTTTCGTTTTAGTACACTGCAAATAGGTAGTTTAATTACGTTCGGATTTCTTTCTTGTTTTATACTTATTGTCATGAATTTTGTGTACACTGCCTTTATCTCTCTCTGGCCGGTCCTTCATTTCTGGAGATCGTGAATTAAGTCTGGAACGGACAATTTGTCTCCATCGCCTCCTATCAGTGACAGTATTACACTTGCTTTATTACTATTTAGGTACATAATTTAGTCATATTCTACATACAAAAAAAGTCTACAAAAAAGAGTCCAGATGACAAATGCCGTTAACGAGCACAACAATATCCTGAAACTAAAGGATGATCCATGAATCATGAAACAAATGACTAACTTGTAGTCATTACCAAGTGACAATGCTTGACCACTTGACTAGTGTTCATTGGTAACAGATGACGAACATTATACAATTGAACTATTACATCATGTGTGATTATTTCATGGTTACTTTGTTTCAAGATCAGTGTAATACAAATTTGCTTTTTCTATCCGGGACGATTTCGTAAACTGAACTGATTTAAATATTCTTGAAGTCTTAATTGTTTCTCAGTATTCTTTTGGTCGCATTAAAACTAAAATTAGTAGATGTTTTGCGAACATAGGTGATGAAACTGAAAAAAAAACATGCAGGGCAGTCTTTCGGGACTGCCGATAGAAGTGAAAACTAAGTAACTTGTGAATTGTATCGTCGACCTATTAGATTATTATTTTTGAATTTGGAAAGTGTTCGGTGACAATGACGCGAGTCCCATAATTTTTGTTAACCCAAAATGTACACATATATACACAGTATCCATATAGCTCATGGAAAACGTTCGGTGACGATGACGCGACTTCCATGATTTTTGTTCACCCAAAACGTGCTCAACGCGCCTAAAGAAGTTTTTACTTCAAAAATGTATTATAAGGACGCACAAAAAGTAGGCGCAAGATACTTCTAAAAGTATAAGAGTTTTTCTTTCGTCGAATTAGTTATCAAATAGAATAAGGGCTGATTTTTCAATCATTTGGCAACTTTTTGCTGAGAGATATTAATGGAGGCTTGACAACTTTTAAATAGTAAATAGAGGACACCAAACCACCATTGATAAATCAGCCCAAAGATGAAAACTTCGACCTGACGATCTGGATGGTGACGTTCCAACCTTGGCTATTTATCTCAAGTAAGTAACGAGTCCCTTACCTCATCTTACAATAAATCTCATAAGACAGGTCAACTCATTAATCGTATTGTGGTGTCGTTAACATCTTTGAACAACTACCCTGAATGGCCCTGATAGTCGAATACAAAACCGAGGAAATACACTGCTTCACATACAAGGCCGAGTCTGTCCGACAGGTTGAAGAGGCAACGCTATATAAATACGCAATGGAACACGCAAAAGGCGTAGCTTTGGTGCCGCCTTGAGATATTTGCAGGTCGTTCGCACGAGTGTGTACCTAGATGCTCTATTGTTTTTTGTGTGATTAACAGCAGTAAAGTTTGATGTACTTCCCCGGTTGTTTACTTCGTTAAGATCTGAACCGTATATAGGTTCTGCTATGATTTAATGAGCTCATTCCAATTTAAGCAAACAAAGATTCCAATCAGGAAGAAGATATTATGATTTTATGAACAAATAGTTATTGTCTGAAAACGAGTTTAGTTACAGACATGCTTTGTGAAAATGATTCTGAAGGACCTGGAAGTTTATGAGCAGAAATAAACATGTACATTTCATATTTTAATTACTAAACTACACTACTACACTTGAAATAAAAATAAAAACTACCAACTAAAATATGGCGTAAAAAATTCGTCCGCATCGTTGTCGACTGGAAGTGAGCCCAAAAGACTGGCGGCATTGCCACGTTGTATGGCAATGCTTATCCTGTGTCCGAGGTAAAAGCCAGTCCTTGGGTCACGCAAAGTGTCAAATAAGCGTTTAGCAAGTTCTTTATATAACGCATGAGCACTCGGACCCCCCGGTCCAAGAGTTTCAACTCCAAACGGCTCGCAAATATGCCAACTAGGTTATTATATATCCACCGCTTGAGGTTCTCCGCAGACACAGCCGCAGTACCAACACAGCACGAGGAGCTAGGAAGATGGGATAGCGCAAGAGTTGACAAGTAGTAGTAGTCGACACAAGTAGCGTCCCACACTAAAGGCCTAGCCATGTTCCCTTAATTTCTTCTACTACTTCTGTCCTTAATTTTGAAGGAATAATATCGTCCCTTTAGAGAGATGCATTGATAGTTGTAGAGCTTCTGCCACTGACCGTAACACTAAATGCTTATCAAAATTACAAAAAACGGTAACCAAACATCAAAAGTAGGTCAGTCATAAAGATAACTTATCATTTATGGGACTAGTTTCATAAAAAAACAATCAGTGTTTATTAAAACGGGTTATTTTGTAAAACAGACATGTTTAGGTCACATTCATGTCTAGTTTTCATACACATTCGGAATATTTAATAGAATCCTGCCCGACTTTATATGAGGTCAGGGAGATTTAATGGTGTGTAGTGCCATTCATAACTTGCCTACGAGAAGTTATGTAGGTACCCGAGAGCTATTTCACTAGGTAATCTAACGTGACTTCAACGTGCGAGTATTTAGGTCTCCAGGTGTAAATAAAATATATAATTTATAATATCCTAAAAAACTGGCTCTGGGCGATATTCTTCCTTTATTGCTAGTCGTATCTATGATTATTAATGAGCGTTGTTTTAACTTTTTTTCTTTTGATTATTAAGGCAGTCACAGTAGCGATAAGATAGTACCTACCTACCAATTGATTCATTGTCCCCGGATTTCTGGAATAAAATATCGACCCACCATTTTGAAAGCTCATTCAACCAATCACAGCTAGAAAGTGCTTGTTTGAAAATTGTAGACACCGTAAGATTGTAATAAATCTTGATAAGATTATTATTTCTCGATATATTATGAAAAAATTGTTTTGTATACAATTAATCGTAGCCAAATTCAATAGTTTCCAATATATCTGTGTCTGATTTTGAAAAAACTATTTACAATTTTACGTGATATTTTACAATCTCACGGCGTTTGCTATTTTCCGGTGATAATTATAAGATAATTATAACATAAAAAATCTGATATTAAATTGGAATGAGTTTCACACTAAAGAGACCGTTAAATTATAATTTATAACTCGTATCCTGCCACCAGCAATCGAATTACTTACTTTTCAAGTACCAACCTACCAATATTATTTACCTCGAAGCTTTAAAGTTATAGTTATTGCCCTACCAAGGCCAGCCTCTACTAAACTCATAAAATTCTTACGCAATTGAACTAAATTTTTAACAAGATTGATTAAAACGAGTACTAATTAAATTACTTACTTTGGAACGCCTTAACTTTACTCAGCTGGGACTTGTTAAGCTTATATTAAAGTCGAAATATAACATTGATTAATTTATTAAAATAATCGTTTAAAATTTGTAAATTTAATAATCATTACTCAATTTATCCTTTTTCTGGTAAAATCAGTGCGGTGCTATTCAGACTTCTTCCCATTTCCTGGAGTTTTCCAAATGTCCATACACCTGCACCCTTGATGACTTAAACATTGCCTCCATCGACGAAATATACCTACGTGGTCCATTCAATATATTAGAAAAAATAAGTCATGAAACCAAGGAATGCTTTTTACTCGGATAAATTCAAACACAGTTTGTGATAACAGGAGTTGATGAAAAGGTAGAATCTTCCTAACAGGCCAAGAGCCATAATGACCAAGTGACAAGTGAGTGTTCATTTACTCATAACAAACCATATTTGCAAAGCACTGTGAAGCTTCAAACATGTCCTTATAATGAACGATGACATCAGACCCACCTCTATTAGCTAAGAGTACTAATTAAGAAACTATAATTGCAAGCAGTGAAATACCTGTCGCCAAGTCAACCAAACGAAACGTTACTAATACCGACCGGTAAAACCTACGAGTCGTTACTAATACCGGCCGGTAATATCTACGGGTCGTTAC
The DNA here is from genome assembly GCA_905163435.1 of Mamestra brassicae. NCBI lineage: Eukaryota > Metazoa > Arthropoda > Insecta > Lepidoptera > Noctuidae > Mamestra > Mamestra brassicae. The sequence continues at coordinate 15,755,634 of LR990997.1, read as the reverse complement.
AAAACTGACAAACGGATGTGAAACATACGAACCGTAAGATATTAGGTTGTTGTAATATGAGTGCAGGTGGCGTAAAGTGGTGTCGCCTAATAAGTAGAGGCGGAGGTCGTCGATCATTCGGTGTACTGTTTGTTTTAGTTAGCCTTAAGATTACGAGCTTTATGTCAATATGCCAGTTTATGTATTTGGATAAGCAGCGTATCTGTACTTCGTGTCGGCAAGATTTTTTTTTATAAATTTTCCATAGTCCTGAAAACCCACATGGATATTATGGCTACGACCAACAATTCAGAATGTAGCTTAAAATAGAGTACACGTGTATTTCAGCGCTCAATTTAGATGAAAGAAAAAGAAAGAAAGAAAGAATAATATTTATTTAGCCATTACATGAAACACGCACGGTACATAAAAATAAAAAATAAAAAAAGAAATGTAGGTATGCTAAGAACTAAATGTGTGTCTCACGGCTGCACTAAAAAGGTCCATTTCAGCGATATGTCACACAGACTGATGCTGTCTGATGCTGGTTTGCTGAAGCTGATTGCTGAGATGCACGTGCAGGTGCAGCTTTCTACATGAAAGAAATGATAAAAGAATTATTTATAACAACGTCGGTGCAGAATTGTAACCTAAACTAAATATGAGATCCAGTACCTACGAAGTTTGTTAACAAACCTGCCAACAGCCATGAAAAAAATCAATCCCTTCGAAATTTCTCACAATCAATCAGCAGAAAAGCGATCTATGCATCTAGTTAAAACATGAATGGAAAGGCATTCGCGATAGATACGCTCCTATTCCCCCTGCACTACGCCACTGTGCAACGTTCGTAGGTACAACACACTGCAATCCATCAGCAGTGATAGGATTGGAACAGATAGCGGTCGTGCTAATTACGCAATAAATACAGCCTGTATAATCTATAGCAGGGGTCACCAATTGGTTTCACGTGGGGTCTGCTTTTTAAATAATATGTCTGCCGCGGTCCGTTTTTACTTTTTTATATAACACTAAGATGGTGCAGGCTCTGTTTTAATCTTAACATCACCATTTGCGAATATTTAGTTAAAACTCAAAAAATTACATACACATATAGTTCTGTTATACAACGTGTAACATAAAAAAAAACGTAAAATCGCTCAAAAAACATCTGTTCAGTACATTGTGTCGAGTTATCCGCACATAAATGTATGGAGCAGATGATTTTTTTCTCATGTTTTCGGTGTTAGTCCAATAGTAAAAGTTATACATAGTATGTTTACTTAAGGTCCGCACAAAATAGGTTGGCGCCGCGGCGGTCCGGGTTCGGACCACGGTCCGCCATTTGGTGACCCCTGATCTATAGGGTAAGTAGTGATAGCTATTGAAGCTTGGCTATTGGAAACTATTGCAAGAATCGAGTCTTGGAAACTCTGAGAGGAAATATTACCTACTATCGAATTTTCAGAGCTTTAAATTAAGAATTACTCAACTAAAGACAGCTTAAAAGATTGCGGTAATTAAAAAATAAATTTATTTAATTAAACCAAACTCTGTAGAAACTGGTTTATTTTAATAAAGCTTGCAACTGTTCGGTGTAGTCAAAGCGAGCTTTTAGAGTAGCCTTATTAGCTGTAATATTATGCATTAACAGCCGACTTACATTATGAATATTACACGGTCACAGATTGAAGTATACTAAGCGCTAGGTCGCCAATTTGTACACCTATGTATGTATCTAATGATTTATTATTTTATGTTTCGGCTAAAGTAGTAGCCTGCCTACAATGTAGTAACTGGTAGTTGCGTTTCTATTGTGTTACAGCCTCAATCAATCAGTCGTGAGATAACGAAGCTTTTCAGATGTCGGCAACTTTGTCTGAGACTGTTTTTAATTTGCCCATTTAGGGCCTGCGAAGGTTGTCAACGTTGTCTTGGATATTAAATTGATTAATTAATTTTTGTGCAGGGTTTTTTTTTTGTAAAAATAATTGAAAACCTCAATGTCGAAACTGACTGCTGGCAAATACTTATATAATAAAAATCTTCCGTCAGTAGGAAATTTGATACAAAATGAGTTGTCAAATGGCATGAAGAAATATGAAATTTCGTATTTCTATTTGATCAAATTTTTTATCAAATTATTCGAACGTCTGTGGCATACCTAGAGAAGTGTGGATGAAAAATGCCATCTTGCGCTGACCCCAAATGAATTAGGATGAGGGCAAGAGAAAGAAGAATACCGTTTTATTTGAGCATCTTTATGTCTGTGAAGTAACCAAAACACTCTTGCCTAGAAATACAGTAAATTGATATCTATGCTACCTGTTAATACCCGAGTTCGCTTTCATTGCACAATTGTGGACGGAAACCAGCTACCTGTGTATAATGACTTCATCGTTTACTACACAGCCATTGCAAATGCCACTGGTTTCATTCATAAGTAAACTACGACATCTAATCTACGAAACTATCTTAAAACCATACAAATTGAAACAAAAAACTTTGACCAAAAAAGTTTGGCAATTAGTCAAAGTTTTTTGCTTATTGTACGTTGACTAATAATGCCATCAATCTGATTTGTCAGACATTTGCTGTTCTTAACAAAGCTAGACTAAGATTCACAGCTAAGATTGGTCATATACTTGGACTAGATAAGCTGAGACAGGTTAAAGACACTCCCATCGTGTGACATTGTGCTGAATTAGCAATAGGTAGCCGTTTTTCGTGGCCCGACTCATGATAGCAAATGAGTGGTCATTTTGTTTGTAAATACAACGAATTTAGTTTTGATCTGATAAAGCAGCTGGTGGTAGAATGTGTCTACTTTGAAATGAAAAACTTAATTATTATTGATTGACTTGTCACTTTATGTAAGGTGGACTAAGAATAATTGACTGCAGAAATAGATTATGAGACAAAAAATGACAATTGTTATCAGTTATCAGTTATTTGGCAAGGTTATTTTAGACTGTATCCTGAAAAATAGAGACATGATACTCATCGGAGTCTTAATATTGACCCGTTAAATTGTCACTCTCTGGAATCAAAACATTCAAAGTTAAGTACGCTCACTGCCAAAAGCACCTTTCTGTAATTCTGAAAACCAATAAAAGTCAGTTCACATTGCCAATTACTATCACAAATAGAAGCTTCTTGTCCGTGTTATAAAGGACATTGATAAGCTACCAGAAAACCAATTTTCATTCTTAAAAAGCATTCAAATTGAAGTCGCAATAGCATCTCAGCGATGATCGATGTCAAATACTTGTCAAGTGTTGGGAAATTAGAGACGTTTTTGACAGTTTGCAACTGTGATGCGTATGCAAACGTTCCAATATTGGAATTGTGTCAAGAAGGTTAATTTAGATTCTATCTTAAAAAAAAGTTGGTAGGTACCCATCAATAAAAAAAAAAACATTCAAATAAGCCGAGCGCAAGCACATTTTGAACGTCAAAGTTCTATATAAAGACAGTCCCCCGAAAAGCCCGCCCGTCACCACTTCCTAGTGTTTTAGCTGGGAAGAAGAAGTGGCGCAATAAACTCCCCAGCAACACACACATCGTAGGCTTAGTCTTTCTCTACAAGAATACCTCAGAAAATCGGTAGGTAGACACTGCTTAAAATATTTATATATTTAAACTTTATGTACAATAGTGGTACATGGGCGGACTTAATGCATCAAGGCATTCTCTACCAGTCAACCTTTGGGTTATAAAGACTATAAAATATATTTTTAAAATACTCACAGTTCACGTTTACAACACTACGATCACTAATATAAATGACTTGTACGTTTTATAAACTACATCGTGTAGCTGTATGACGGGGTTGAGATTACGATATTGTGAGTAATACACTATTCATTATTATAATAATTGTGACTCACTGTGTTGATGTTGTTGATTAAAATTAAATGGGGATTAAAAATGGTATATGTAGGTACTTGACCTGTTTTATTAGATTTAAGATGTAGGTGATCCTAATAAGAATAGACTTCTATTGACTTAATTTACTGCATTTTTTTTCGAATATTCATTTGTCAGTGACTTTTGAAGTTGAAATGCACTGTAACGGCATCTGGTCTATACCACTAGCTACGAGTACATGTGAGGAACAAAAATAGACGTCACACAAATCTTAAATGTTCTAGGCACGATTTCATCGTATTGGAAGATATAACAGCCCGACAACAACAACCTTACCCATGTGGTCGGAGGATCCTCCCTTTCCAGTGGAGGATGCGGGACTTTACACACTATTCCGCAAAATCTATACTTTAAAAACCAGAAACCTAAATCTTAATAGGTAATAATAACTTTGATTTCACACCCAATTTTATTTTTACCGACTGTCAGACGGCTTGAACCAGATCAGGACATTTTCACAAAAAAACATTTTACCTCTACATTTAAAATTGACGACGTGTTTCCTGCCCATGAACCAAGTCACACGATTTAAATCGAGTCGCTCTCGTTAGATCTCGTACTGAATGTATGCGTGCGCGCATGAGATTAATGTAGGTACGTATCTACAGGTGACAAATGCATGTATCTGCGTTTATCAGGATATGCTATGAAATGGGAACAAGAACACGCCTACGTGTCTAGATGTATATCTGTTAGAATTTAATTACGTTTATTGAAATTGGTGTTTGAATTTAAATTGTAAGCGAAAATGATTCGTACCTACACATTCACTTCCTTAACTACTGCTGGTTGCAACCCAACACTATGTTATAGAATGGTGGGTCTTATTGTTGCTTAGAACCACAACCAAGGCATCGTTTCAAGTGAGAATGCGCAAACACAGGATATTTTGAAAGAGTTTTTTAATGCAACTATCAGAGAGATAGCTCATTAGCTAAAGTAGGTACCGCCATATTCGGCACATATTTACGCACACTACAAGTCGGTTTTGATTTTGAATATCTTCATGATTAATTTTCTCTCAAGACAAGATGTATTTCAAGCCAAAAACTTATCATCTTCTCATTTGTTCCAGGATCTCCGCACCCTTCTAAAATCGAAGCACGTGCAAGGTTTAGAGCTGCACAATGCCCACAAAGCCCTCAACAGGACCAAGGTCTTGGAGGCCGTGGAGGAGGCCCGAACAGCCCTCTCCTCCTCTGGAGGTGGCCCGCTGTTCCTGGCCCTTCCAGCTCATGCGGAGCTGCTGGCCAAGTACTACGACCTGAGGACACTGATCAAGAAGGTGGATCTGCTGATGGTGCAGACTCATGCTCTGGGAATTGTGAAGAAGATGACATATCATCCTAGCAGGCTGAGTGGCATGTGGGATATGATGAACACTGTAAGTGATTTAATATATTTTAGTTTTTGAACCATTTGGATTTAGAGACCCAAAAGGAGGTGGCGTGGCGAACTGGCCTTCTTCCTAAAGGATTGGGTTCAGATTGCCCAACATAGACAAAAATGGGAAGAAGGAAGGGAGGTATTTGCCCTCCTGCAGGACACGGCGGGCTTAAAATAAAAATAAACATTTAGATTTCATGTATTCCTTAGTTTTGGACATCTGAAATCAGAAATACTACCTTTTGTTTAAAGTTATGACCAGTTCTTACCAATTTCAGCTTAGGAAGATATATTTTAATATTTATAAGTAATTCCGGGTTCCCGGGATTGAAAAGTTTTGTAAAAACAACTATAACAAACTTAATGTAATCACAGCAGTGGTTATTTTGATTTAGTGTCTTTACTTTATTCAAAACAAATGGAAAATCATAAAAACTGTTCCATTAAGTTCCATTAGAATCGGCTTTTTTTTTTTAATATGGGTTTGCTCTTGACTCAAGTCTAGGTCATAGATGACAGAGACAAAGTCGACGATGGAGCGAGCTTACCCAGAAGAAGCCTGTTCACTCTAATTTTGAAGAGATTAGGGTTGTATGCGTTCGGAAACACAGACGCAGGCAGACAGACAGTTCCACTCCTTTGCTGTGCGCATTATAAAAGACGTTTGGAAACGTTTAGTGCGAATTGGTGGAATAGCAACAAGGTAGGGATGGTAACTTGCAGTGCGTCTAGATGTCCGATGGTAGAAGGGAGCCGGTGGGATGGATTTTTAAATTAAAAAAAATACAATGAGAGTTCACAACGAGTTTTAACTATACTTTGTATGCGGGCATTTTTAGCAATCTCAAGAATTTTGAACGATTCCGGGATCCGGGATTCTGAAAAGCATGTCCGTATTATACTTTCGTGGAAATAAAAGTAAAGTTAGCGTTAGTAGCGAGCGTTAGTAGGTATATTAGTGCCCGATTATCCGATCACTGATTTATCTATTAACAAACAGATGATTATCTAAACAATACACCAGTATGTCATAGGAAAGTAATTCAATACTACTTGTAACCGATACAATAGCGTTATGTGTTGCTTGTTATATAAAATCGTTGAAGATCGAGTGCTGCTCCAATTGCTGTTGAGTCGTTGAGCAATGAGTGGGCAGTTTCGAAAGACTGGAGAAAATATCCGGAAGGAGCGTATATTAGATAATATGCTTGGACGCTGATGGATGAGATGTATGTACGGAAAAAATATAACATAAGTATTTAAAAAATAATTGCCTTGCAAGCGCTACTGCGAAGTTTGAGGTTATGGGTTCGATTCCCAAGTCGGGGTTTTTCATCAGGACTTTTTAGTAGCAGCCCGGAGCCTGAACTTGTACCCGGTAGATGGCAAATGGCAATGGGCTCACCCTTTATTGAATGGGATTTAAACATAACTGGCGAGTGTATTATACAGAGTGTATTACCTATAGGGTATTCCTCTGCCTAACTGATCTGATCTAACCCGTAGTAGATAGCCGTGATGATGTTTATGTTTTAATCAAGATTTTAAATCTTACAGCTTAAACAATTTTGGATTCTACTGAAGTCTCATCAAAATTATAAGCAGGCTTAACGATAATAACTACTTAATTAATAATTCCTACAATCGTGCTATTCAACAACCTGCCAACTTATAATTACTTATCAACGCACGCAATTTCAATAATTAGGAATCAATCATTCATATAAAACACCTATTTATAATCCTTCACTCGTAATTCGGTCACGTCTAACGTAGGTATACAAGGTAAACTGCATTAGAAAAAAAACTTCACAAACAAACTTTGCAATTCACATACATAAACCTTGAGCAGAAAAACTTAAGGTTTAAATCCCTCTGATTGGAAGGTACAGTTAAGTTGGCTGAGCTGTACAATTTAGGGTATGTAGGCCAATTATTGGCAGGTGCATCTCTCTTGACTTTACAACGCTGTAACTTGTATGGTATGTGTGCAGTTGTTGGGAATTTTAAATGGATGGATGGCACTTCATTGGTGTTTATACCTACGTCTTTTTAAATTTATTACTCTTTGATGAATTGCGATGGAGTGTGAGTAGGCGCAAACTGAGTTAAGGTCATTTCATGCAGTCAGTTGAGAATCTATTCTATCGGTTTTAGGCATTTATTTTGCTTGGCAACAAATTCATATTATATCAGTGTTATAAACATCCTACATAAATCATACCGCATTTTCAAGTGACGATAAGATAGCAATCAAATGAAAGCAATATTAAATTAAAATATCAGTTAAAATACCTGCCAAAATGACATAATCACGCTGAATACAACAATTGCCAGCAATGTGCTAAGTCATGCTGCAGTATACCGAATTCGAATGCATCATGATTACAAAGGGTGAAAAAACCCATAATAAACTAATACCTTTAAACTTATCTCCCTAATCCACCATTTCAAATTGCCGAGTCATTGTCCAATCGCAAATGGATAGGCTTTGTAACACCAGCTTTTATAAATGGATATAACAAGCAGTTCACATCTTTATTCGGAATTCGGTAGTCTCTTAAACGAATTTGAGAGCTTTGGAGGAAAGTGGCGTCAAAGTCAAAGTCAAAGTCAAAGAGTTAATTTCAATTAGAGCATTGAATTTTTTAACTTTATTTGTTAAAAAGTAAATAAAGTTAAAAACTTTTATTTTACAGTTAAAATAATAGTATTAAATTAGTTTAGTGACTACTACTGTCCATTCGGAAAGGTAATATATATAATATATAATATAATATCTTGGGACAACTCACACACGGTCATCCGATCCCAAAGGTAGATTTTTATGGAGAAGAACGGGCAGGAAACTCCATTGTTAGTTTTTCAAATAATGGTTTTACAATATTTGGTATACAAAAAAATATTTAATATTATGTGAGTACGATGCACCCAGAATATGCTACTTATAGGAACAAAGTATTACCAGCAGATGGAAAGTTATTCATTTTCTAAATAAATTTCGTCCTGGAAGTCGCTAGACAACTGTCTAGCGAAATTTAAAGTGGTAGCCTACGTAGTTACGTAGGCTACCACTTTACCAATTTCTGCACTTAGCATCATTGCTGGATTTCGGTAACCAGCTGCCACCCGCGGCTCCGCCAGCGTTAATGTCGCAAATTATCCCAAGGGAACATACTCCCGGGATAAAAACAATCATATGTCCTTTCTTGGGACTCAAACTCTCCATACCAAATTTCATCTAAATCGGTTCAGCGGTTTAAGCGTGAAGAGGTAACCAACAGACGGTCAGACACACGTTCCCATTTATAATAATAGTATCAATAATAATTAATATTAATATACAAAAAATATATTAATAGAAATAAATAAATAAAAAACATATATAATTAATATATTAATAGTATATAAAGAGATATACCATTTTTCATGGCAATAGGCGGCAGTTACCACTGACCATGTCGTCAGTCGGCCTTTGGACCTTCCGATAGCACAAAAAAAGCTACAACTCCTTTAACTTTCTGCAGGACTCCGTGGTTGACCTCGTCATCGGTCTTGGCGTTTCATCATCGAAGGTCGTTATCAGCTTGCCAGCCACTGCCCATCAGTTTACCCTGGTGAACGAAACCCTCAGTACTCCTGGCTCCCCCACCGAAGAAGACGAACCTAAGGAGATAGACCAGGCTGAACTATGCCGGCAGCTGAGGAGTGGAAGATGGACCTTGGAGCGAGATCAGGATCTGTCAGCGCCTTATGCTTTCAAGTAAGTGTTTGGGTTAAGAGACAGTGACTTTTGTTTAGGCGTTTGGTAAATTTCATATGTTAACTTGTAAGTTGGCTAAAGTTAAAAAAGCAGGTTTTATAAATTGACCTCTTCTATCCTTAAATTGTGGACATAATAAGTCGCTTCGATATTCTTAATTGTAGAGAGTCAGACTAATCAACTTCAAAATAGGATCCTTAATGAGTCATATTTTTAGGGACTATTAATCAACTAGCCTATCGTAGTATACGTTTAACCTTTTTACGCCTCGGTCGGCTATAGCCGACAATGAAAAAGTGCCCAACACGCCACCGTCGGCTAGATCCGACAAAAAAAACGGCGAATTTGTGGTTTGGCGTCGGGAGCACACCGATGCGTTATGCTCAAATCTTATCAAAAGGCTTTTTTAATGCCGACGGTGGCGTGTTGGGCACTTTTTCATTTGTCGTCTATAGCCGACCCTGACGGTCAAAAGGTTAATTGAATATCATTACAGTATCCCAAGCTGCGGCTATCTTTTCGGCTGCTCGACTTATCCATCAGAGCCTTGAACATCGACGCTGAGTTCAAGTACAACAATAGTTAGTCACGATGTTTACCGCAATAACACCTTGATGTCCGTCTTAACATGTATTTCAACTTCCTAGGAACAAGACCTGGATCTCCTTCGAGGACTCGTCCTCAATCGACGTGAAGGGCAAGTACGCCAGGGTCCGAGGACTAGCTGGCCTGGCCTTGCATCGAGCCGACCGAGACGTGGAGTCTCCTTGCGGGCCTACCCTGAGGGCCTCCCTCGCCAAGGTGCTCAACCAGCAGAGTAGAGCTCCTAGGGCTGCTGTACTCAGGTAAAAACGAAAATGGTTTACGAAGACGATACTACACACGACACCGTTTGTGAGACTATTCCATTGAGAGGAGATAAGCATGAGATTTTCAAAACAAGCGCAGCAATGAAAGAAAAAAGATTAAGAAAAACATTTGTTTGAATCTTTTACTAAGCAGACTAACAATATCTAGTGGTCAATTGGCCATTTAGTCACAGGTGCTGTGGATGACGTAGGTAACTATTTGCTTGCAAAGGTCTTATTAAGATGTTAGAAGGATCAAGTATCTATTAACAAAAAAACTAATTGAGATATAATAAAATGCTCTAGAAAAGACCTGCAGTTCCGTTAAAATTCCTCGCATGTGTTTCCAGGTCCCTAGAACACGAGATCCTGTCAGCAGCAGGTCACGTGCGCGCCATCGATGCGCTGCAGGTGTCCCCCTACAGAATCACGCAGGTCGTCGACTCGGATGGAGTCATCCACTCTATTAGAGAGGTAAGAGCCTTGATTATATTATAGAGCATCATCATCTGCCTAGCCATTTTCCAACTGTATTGGGGTCGGCTTCCAGTCAAACCGGATTCAGCTGAATACCAGTATTTTACGTGAAGCGGCTGCCTACCAGACCTCCACAAGCCATTAACTGGGTAACACGGTAGTTCTTGGTAAGACTGGAGTCAGATTTACTGACTTCTGACAAACCGTAACGACTGCCAAAGATCAACAAATGACAGCCGGGACCAACGGCATAACGTGCTTTCCGAGGGACGGAGAAAACATAAGAAATTATATTGAATTATAGAGCATATGGTGTTTCAATATAAATTTGGTATTGTATTTAATAAGTAATCTATGTATTATTGTATATCTGAGTTGAAGTGTCCCTCCAAATCTCATTTTCACGGTACATATAACCAGGTGCTATGCAATAACTAAGGGCGACTAACCAATAAGTACATAGTCAAAAATTTTCGATCATAATCTTTTCGAAGGTTTAATGCGTTTGACCAATCGTCAAATAAACGACTATTCGTTAAAAACAATTAGTAAATTACCAAAAATTTTTCGAGAAAACGTATTTTAATTAAAATATTATAACCACATGTTTTGAGTGTTGGTTAAGTTAGCTACGGATTAAAAAACTCGCCCTTAGCCCGAGTTTAGGTTTGAATTCTACTGTCGATTTGGTTAACCAACGCATCACGTCACTTGATTATCATCCCTTATTGATCTATGGTCGAAACCAGATAAATTTGCAATAACTGTCATTTCCCTTTCCTTTTATTGGGTATAAATTATGTAAATATTATCATTACTAGAAAATGTAAAGGATATACGTCGATTCAGGACAGCTTTTTACTTTATTTCTGTTTTTGGAATTAAGTATGTATGTCAATAAATGTAGGTGGGTCAATGACCGTTATTGCAATTTTATCTGGCGTCGAGTATAATTAAACTTATTTGGGTTTGATCAAAACGCCAATATCACTAATTATTTGACAGTCAGCACCAACTTTACTGTACCAAGATTTGACATCAGCTTTTACAACATTATACTGCTGATTTATCAAAGGCAATCAAGTTTCAATTTCACAATTACCTTTACTTGATAAGCTCAATATCACAACTTCGCTGCGGTAAAGTTTCACAACATGAGTTTATATGGAGCATGTGAGGCAAAAACATGTGTTTTAGAAATAATTAATTGTCTAGCCTGTCCATGTCTGTCTTGATTATTTATATAGGGTTGTCAACGAAGCGGAATATAGTCTTGTGATTTCAATCCGTACGTCTATTTGCTTGTTCTGCAGAATTGTATGTTGTTAAAGACTTATGTTTGTCTGCATTTCTGCAGTCTGCTTTCAAATCTATTCTAATAAAAAATCTGAATGATTGTTATTAATTTGACATGTTTGGCACCATATGTTGACGGCTAGGTTCTTATCTGTTTGTCTTTCCATTAACTACAACTGCCATGTTCTGTCCCTGCACCACCCTAAGGTCGATAAGTCCCCCTTTGTAAACTTAGTATTTTTACTAGTGCATAAATAAATAAATGTCAATCGCCCAACCACAAGATTAAGGTGCCAATCATTACTAGCAGATTACACCACTTAAGGAGAAACTCAAAAACTAGTACTATATAATTTTATCTCAAATAATACACTTTACACAATATTCATGTATTGCAGGACACTCGTACGGAATTCTCTTGCTCTCGTCAAGGCTACTTCGTGCACCCGCGCTCCTGCGCCCGGTTCTACCGCTGCGTCAAGTTCGACCAGCTCTCGCCCGAATATACCGTAAGTTTTATTAATGTTTGCTAGCCGGGGATAGCAACTGGACTAAAAAAATATAAGGTAGTTGTGTAAACCATGTACTGGGATCCCGATAAATGTCTTCATCATCATCATCTCATGATTACTCAAGTGTTTTTTAGGAATAGTGATTTCGGTTAACCGTTACTAACCATTAAGTACTTTTTGTATCTTTTAAAACTTGAAGTCACATTCATATATAGAAGCTGTCGTTTTGTTGCATTTCTTGGATTTCCTTTTCATAATCATCCACAGCCCGAGTTCGCCCACTGGTCATATGCCTATCTTTTCCTTTACCAGTTCCTACGAATCTTTTTAGTAAAGGGATGGCCCTTTACGTGTTAGCAGTGAATATGATGTTATAGATCATTCTATATCATCATACTCAGTGCTGACACAAAACAAACGCTATATTTCTAGGTGTTCGAATTCGACTGCCCCGCCGGCTTGGCGTTCGACAACCGCTACGAGGTGTGCGTGTGGCCTGGAAGCCTTGCTCACTCTCAGGCCTGCCCTGGATCTTCTGAGATTGCTCCTGTTCCTAAGACTAGGTTCATCTGTCCTGAACATGAAGGTAAAATTTTGTAGATACGTAGGAAATAATGGCAGCACTATGAAAAAGTTGCCAGAATATTTAAAAAGACTTCTGCAATGTGAAAACATTAGGATGTGGCCTTATGCGATTATTGTACATTGTTACAATAAAATCTCGTTAAATTGTAGGTAAACAGATAATTTAAGTACACCAAATCCCATTTAAATTCAATAGTTTACGGTACATCTGTGTCTTTTTGACTTCCGGTGTTACACATTTAGTAAGAAAGGTTTTTAATCTTTTTACTTGGGTTTCACATTCATTGTGTGTACAGCAAAGGAGTGGATTTTCCTGCCAGAGTCTGTGTTCCCTAATATCTTTAACCTGGGAGTCTTTAAGTCAGAGTGAGTAGGTTAATTCTAGGCAAGCGTCCTCCATCTTTGACCACGACACCCGCACTCTGGCTCCCACTGCGAAGCGACTCTGCTCCATTTATCCTGATGCGTCTTCCATTCATGACCCGCTCAAATTTCTACATAACTGACACTCGAAGTATTAATATTAGATAACGTAAGGAACATTTACCGAACGTACCAAAATGTCCCTTACCACAATGCACATGACCTGAGCCTCACTTTTATTGATACTTCCGTATTCTCGAATTATTTTTCTAAAACCTTATTGGTGTTGTTTATTTACCCAACTTACATTTCCACCCTTCATCTTCCAGGTTACTACGCCGACCCCGAGAACTGCCGCTGGTTCTTCGCGTGCCTGGACCACGGCAAGTCTCCGCTGACGGCCTACGAGTTCCGCTGCCCCTTCGGACTGGGATTCGACGCCGAGAAGCTCAAGTGCGACTGGCCCTGGTTGGTGCCCGCGTGTGGCAACATCGCCCGATACGAGGCCGAGGCCTATGGGTTCTCTGCTGCTACTCTTACTGGTAAGTTAACTGAAAAATGCAAAAACGGTACAGGACGGATCGGTCGCTGATAAAAGTACAAATCACAATGAGGCCTCACGTGATTTCTATTTTTGTGTGGCTAAAATCAAATAGAGCGAGAAATAAACACGTGACGAACTATTATATTTAAATTTCAGGCGCAGCAGGCTATCAAGGACAAACCGCTGACGCAATCAACGTGGCTGCCCACCAAAGCTTAGTCTCCGGCGCTTCCCTTGACAACCTCGTCGGCATCCAAGGAGGATTCCTCACCAAGGACGACGCTTTGGACTCCAACTTCATTGCTTCCCAAGAACTGGCCAACGCTGGCCACCACTACGAAATTGGGCATGGATCTGCTCAATTTGGAAATGGCATTATCGGTCACGGTACTGCCCAAATCGACAATGGCTTGGCTTACCACGTTGTTGATGCAGGCGCACACAACGGCAACATAGGACTGGTTCATCCGACCCAATATAATGTACCAGCTAAATACTCTAGTGGTTCTATTATTTTGGATGACTACAGACTTCCAACTAAAGAAGAGGCACTCCGTCACGGTGCTCATAGAGCTAATATTGGACAAGCTGCCCAATCTGGTGGATACAAAACCGGCTACGTTCAATCTGGACAAGCTTCTGGAGACGTCCAATCTGCAGGACAAGCTTCCGGATACTCGACCCAGACTGGACACAACTCTGGATATACAGGCCAAGCAGCTGGACAATCTAATGGATACACCGTCAAAGCTGGAGGAAATACTGTTGGATACAACGGATACTCAGGCTCCTATTCTGGTCAAGGCCAAAAGACAGTTCAGTACCAAAGCACAAGTTACGATGACGACAACTCAGGAGCGTACGTCCATGATCCTACAGGAGACACAGCAGAGCCTTACAAACATGAAGGTTCACCAATTGCACCTTACGTACACGATGGTTCAACCTATAAATACACTGGAGATTATTACGATGCTGGAAAATATTCCGGCTCGTCTCAGAGCGGTTATAAGGGCAAATATTCCGGATCTTCTCAAAGTGGTTATGTAGGCAAATACAGCGATGACCAAAGCGGACAATATGTTGAGGATAACTCTGGAGCATACGTAGAGACTGGCGCTGGAAGTTCAGGTTACAAAGGAGACTATGGTACTGGATATTCTACTGGTTATAGTGCTGATTACTCTGGTACGTACAACCATGATGACTCTGGTAAATATGAAGCTGGAGTGTATAGAGCCGACGGTCATATTGGTGAAGGTAAAACAAACAGCCAGTCCAACAACCAACAGTACCACGGATACAGTGAAGCGAATGCTGGAAACTACATCAGCGACTCGAAAGCTCACACTGGTTCGTCTCACACTTTGACTGCTGGAGCTATCAATGTTGGCTTAGTCGGAAAGACGACTTTAATCGACGCTGATTACAACAACCAATTTAACTCTGACGGATCGGGTTCTACAGTCTACACACACGATCAGGGTAGTTATCAAGGATTAGGCTCTCAAGGTTACAGCCAAAATCAAGGTAATTATCAAGGATCGAAGGCTTACAGTCACTCCACGCAAACCTTGCACCCAGCTCATGTGTCCTTTGTCTCTCAACCAGCTGTCGCCATAAACCATATTGGAACTGATGGTAACAACCTCGACGGATACAGCTTCGTGACTACCCCAACATCTTCTGGTATACCGACTACTGCCACTCCATTTGCAGTAACAACTTCAATACCAACTGTGTATAAGACTACATATGTTCCGCAAGCGCCTAAGACGACTATAAAGCAAATATTCGGTGTCTCGCAACCCGCTGTTACGTATGTTCAACCAACAGCTATCGCTGTGAAACATATCACTCCTCAAGTCCATGTTACTGATTACAATCAAGGTTTGAAGTACCAATATGAAAAAAAAGATAACTCTGGCAGTTACAACAGTGAAGCTAAGGTTGAGTCTGGATATGACTACTCGAAGCCCAGCATTAAGTACGAAGAAGGAATTTATTATACGACCGCAGCGCCTGCAGCTTCTGTGTCCACATACCAACCCGAAAGCGTCAGTCACAACCAACAAACTGTCCACCAGGTTGAATCTGTTGGTTTCGGATACTCCACTCCTACGCCTGTTTATGAAGAACCTTTCAAGAAGGTCGTAGCCTATACTACTGGACCGTCAGTTTCCACATACTCTCAACCTACCGAAGCAACATACTCTCCTCATTCTTTCAGTCATCAGACAATTCATAAAGTGGAAACTAGTAAAGTTTACACTCCATCAGTCGAGTCTGCATCAGTGGGCACTGTTTATGATTATTCCCAATCAGGAGTATCTTATGAAGAACCTAAGGTCGTTCAGTACACAACACCTCAACCTGCTCTCGCCATCCAGCCCATCGTGTCCACTTACCAGCCGCAAGTGATCGGTCACCAGACTATCCACAAAGTTGAAGCGAACAGGGTAAACTCTTACTCCGGAGACTCTTTATCAGGTTACCACTACGAGCAACCTTCTGTTCAATTCGAAGAAGGTAGAAATGTATACTCAACTCCTGCACCTATTGTCTCATCGAGTTACAAACCACAAACGATCAGCCACCATACCATTCAAACTCAACACATCGTGCCAGTTTCTTCTACACCCAAATACGAGGTTAGCTACCAGTCGACTCCAGTCACTGTCTACGAAAATCCTATCATAAAGTATACGCAGAAGGCTACCCCTATTACTTATGTCGAGCCTACCTATAAATCTCAGTCATTCAGCCATCAGACCATACATAAGGTGGAAGACAATAAGGCTTACAATGTTGAATCTGGTTACGAATACTCCAAACCAGCAGTCGCTGTTAACCAGCAAGTTCGGTACACTACAGTTCAACCGCCTGCGGTTTCTACCTACCAGCCACAGGAATACAGCCAACAGACCTTACACAACGTAGATGCTAGTCAAGTTCATACATACAGCCAAGATACTGATGGTTATGAGTACAACAAACCCGCTGTTGTATTCGAGGAAGCCCTCAAGACTGTATTCCAATACTCTACCCCGTCGCCAATAGTTAGTTCAACATACAAGCCTAAGACATACAGTCACCAAACGATTCACAAAGTGGAAAACCAAAAATATGTTTCAGTTTCTTCCACTCCCGCTCCTCAAGTTGACTTGTCGTACCAACAAGCCGTTTCGACATACGAGAACCCGATTATCAAGTACACCCAGAAGGCAACACCTGTGACTTACGTTCAGCCTACAGCGGCAGTTTTCACGCAGACGTTCAAGCCTATCATTCAACAACACGAAGTCAAACATATCGTGAGCCAACCCGTGCAATACGAACAACAACAGGTCCATGTTAGTCAAGAAGGGTACTCTTACAGCCAGCCTGAAATTCAAAGAAATGTTGAGCTTAAGGGCTATTCTGACGCAGGTGCGGTGTCTCACCAAGTTTATCATCAATCCAATGTGAACAATAACTACAACTCTGGCAATGATGTCGTCTACGTCTCGACTTCACCTTCTACTCTTGTTTACGAAGACCACTACGTTGATGTCGATTCTCCGAAAATACAAACATACCAGGCTCCCGAGTATGTTCCACCAAAGAACGGTTACAAATCATACTCCGTAGTGTCGACTGCTTCAACACCTATTTTTCATCAGAGCTCTGTCATTCATCAAGCCCAAGAACATGTTGCCCCTGAAGTGCAATACCAAACTTATTCTGTTGGATCGACTGCCTCTACACCAGTCGTTCACCAGAGCTCTGTGATTCATCAAGGTCAAGAGTATGATAACTCTAAGACGGATTACAAATCTTATTCCGTTAGTTCGACCTCCGCTCCGGTTGTCCACCAAAGCTCTGTGATACATCAAGCTCAGGAGTACGTTGCCCCTCAGCCGGGCTACCAGTCATACTCTGTTTCGACTGCATCAGCACCAGCTGTTCAACATAGCGCTGTGTACCAGAAAGCTCAAGATAATTATGATTACTCGGAGAAATACGAAACTGCTCAAAATTCGGAGCAATCAGTCCACCAACATTCCTTCAGTACATCTCACGTACAGCAGCCACAGAAAGTGGAATCAATTCACTTCTCGTTCCCCAGTTCCACGGCCTCGCCGCCATACCAGCAGGTTGAATACCAATCCCCTGAGATCCAAGTTGTCTCGAAGGGAGAAGAATATTTACCACCTGTTGTGTCTACAAGCGCTCCTGTTGTGACGTCTACATATAGACCTAGGACTTACTCCACTGTCTCTACAACTCGGGAATATTTGCCACCAGCTGAACCTAAATATGAGTACCAGTCGCCATCTACCACTGCCAGACCCATCGTTAAGTCAACTACACCGGTATACAGAGCAGAATCTACAACGTCATACAAGGCTTCCGAATACTTGCCTCCAGGAGAAGATGGCTCTAAATTGGTTAATTTTGAAAGCTTTGGTTTCAATGATGAGAATCCTGCTTCCAAGATTCAATACAATCCTTACCAACAATTCACGGTTACCCACGACACCGCTCCTGTGGAAAGGAAACATAACATTGTGGTTGAAACAGCTAAGTCTCATTTACTTGGGTTCGGAACAGTAGGACCTGATGCTGGACTAGTGTCGCCAGTAACCTATACCACAGCTGCACCTATTGTATCCTCCACATACAGACAAAGGGTAAAATCAACCGGAAGACCCGCTTACAAATATAGCACCACAACTGACTACCAGGCTCCAGAATATTTGCCACCTTCAGATGATTTGAAATCAGAAGTAAATGTTGAAAGTTACGGTTACAACGAACAAGCATCAGGCGCTGGTGGCCAATACAAATACCAAGACGTCTCAGTGTCAACTTTGGCACCAATTCAAAGGAAACAGAACATAGTAATTCAAACGGCAAAATCTCAACAGCTTGGTTTCGGCACTGTTGGCCCTGACGCAGGACTGGTCTCACCCGTTTCCTACACTACATCAGCACCTATTGTTGTGTCTAGCCCAGAATCATACTCATATTCACCAAAGGTAGTAAGTTCTACATACGCTCCTGTCGAGCAAGGTTTGTTCGAAGTGTCGCCGTCGCCGGTGGCGCATGTACGTAGAACTAAGCCTAAAGTAGCCGTTGTAACAAAGATAAATGACTTCAACCCATTCCTTGTCCGCAAACTTGGAGCGGTCTGCAGCTGTCAGTCACCAGTTTTAGTTCTTAAAGGAACAAGACCTACTCAAGCTTCTCAAGATATCGGTGATTACAATGACTACGACGACACTAACCGCGGAGACATCAGTGACGGTGGATACGGACACAGATACACTAAAGTAGAAGCTCCTACAGCGGGCTCAGTTGCTACAGCTTCACCAATTGTGTCATCCACATTTAACCCTATCATTGTTCCTGACGACTCTTTCTACCAAGACTTCCAGGAGCAAAGCGGTTATAATGTTGCTGTTACACCCAGACCAAAAGAAGTATACTCCGAAAGTTATGTTTCGAGCACACCTGTTGTGTCATCTACCACAGAAAGGTACGTCAGAGTCCGACCACGAGTGAAAGCCGTTACTGTTGCTCCTACGTATAAGACTATATTGTTGAACCAAGAAGTAACACCTACCATTGCTATTAAGGACGGATTTGACTCCGGATCTGTGATTGAGTCCCAAGCATTTGATCGTTACGGTCCCGGTGGATGGAGAAGCAGAGACGAGACGTTGCAAGGGTCGGTGGACTGCCAGAGAGCCGGTCTGTTCCGTCACCCGAAGCAATGTAACAAGTTCTACGCGTGCAGATGGGACTGTACCAAGCAGAGGTTCACGCTGCACGTGTTCAACTGCCCCATCCAGCTGAGCTTCGACCCCAGCATAGGCGCCTGCAATTGGCCCAGCCAAGGCCCTGCGTGCCAGGGGGACACCCTCCTCACCAACGTCCTTTAAGTACCTTAACATAGTTGCAAATCTCGTCGTGCCATCGAAATTGTGATAAATTGTGATCACGAATTTTCTCTAACTCTCTGTCTTCCTCGATACAGTTGGACGATTTGTCTCTCTTTTCTTTAAGTTGCTTATTTATTTGTTTGGTTTTGTTAATGTTATCTCATAGTTATTTATTACATTTATCTCTTTTCAGCTTAAAGCTTGCTTATGCTAAGCCTTGTGAACTTTCATTATTGGAATTAGAGTTACCATTATCTAGTTCATGTTATTGTAAAATAGTGAAGTCATATTTTTGTATTTTTATAAATTAATATAGAAATAATACGCTGTAATTTGTAAATATACGATTTTATTCAATGAACCATTACTTTTTATTTTATAGTATTTTAATACATGTCAACATCTTAAAACAAAAAAAAGCATCATTTAAATCAGCAAAGCAACTGGCTTTCCTACCTCAGCCAAAGCATGTTTGTACTTAGCAATAATAAGATTCACCTCTTCCTCAATGAACTCTGTCACTTGTTCAGGAGCTCTACCAATGAACGTAGACGCATCCAAGATCTTATCCAGTTGCGATATGATTGGCGCGAAGTAGCTGTCTTTCTTCACACGTTCGATCAAATCATTATCTTTGCCGTGCTGTTTCACCTGAGCACCCGCTTCGTGGGACAGAACTCTGATTTTCTCGTGACAGACTTGGCGGTCACCACCAGCCTGGACCATAGCCATGATAATGTTCTCAGTGGCCATGAAAGGCAGCTCCTGAGCGATATGACGGGCGATGACTTTCGGGTACACGACCAATCCTTGGCAAATATTCAACAGGGTCAATAAAGTGGCATCAGCGGTTAGGAAGCCTTCAGCGAGGGTTATGCGACGGTTTGCCGAGTCATCAAGAGTACGTTCGAGCCATTGAACTGCGTGCGTATTGGCAGCGTTGGCGTGCAGGGTGATGAGATGGCGAGCGAGAGCGCAGCAGCGTTCCGACCTCATCGGGTTTCTCTTGTACGGCATAGCGCTGGAACCGATCTGGGAGGCTTCGAATGGCTCTTCTAGCTCCTTACGGGAGGCTAACAGACGGATATCAGAGCACATCTTGTGTACGGTCGCTCCAAGTCCAGATAACGCAGAAATGACTTCCAAGTCAACTTTCCTGGAGTATGTTTGTCCAGTGACGATGTATCGCTTGTTGAAGCCGGCAAGTTCGGCGACTCTTTGGTCGAGAGCACGGACTTTCTCGTTGTCTCCTTTGAAGAGTTGGAGGAAGGAGGCTTGGGTACCTGTGGTTCCCTTGACTCCTCGGAAGCGGAGGTCGTCTCTGGCGCGGGAGAGGGCACGTTCGTCCATGAGCAGGTCGCTCAGCCAGAGGGAAGCCCTCTTGCCGACAGTTGTCAGTTGTGCCGGCTGCAGATGGGTGAATCCGAGCATTGGAAGTGACCTGAAAATAGTAAAAGTCGAATTAAATCACAATAACAAAAAAACAATTACGTAGGTATTTAACGGTATATCCTCCAATATTGAGAAATATACTCGTAACAAGGCAAGTTCAAGTAATGACCTGCCATAAAATTATAGCAATACGCAATTAATCAGGAAGCTGCTCTTAATTAATAAAGTGTCCAGTAGTGCGTACGCTATAACATCAGTTAACGGTTATTGCTTATTGTTCTAAGTTATTGTATGCTAAGCATATCTGTCGTAATGGTTATATATTTGATTGAAGTCTTAACGTATGCTATTTGTTTGGTTATTCTAGAGTTACTTCAGGTACTCATCAATCTCAGATAAAAGATTTCTATACCTATCGATACTTTAAACGACGCTTTCTTAAAATCAGTTGAGTTTTGCAAGCCTGGACATGTGCATTAAAAATAGAAACGTCAAACAGACAACAGTATTAACAACCGATATTTTAAATGAATGAGGTAGTACATTCAAAATAGGTCATTTTGTTAACAATAACAATGACCAAGCAAAGCCACCAGTAGGTAATGACATAATGCACCCGATGCAGCATTATTTTTTTTTACTAATGCCCACTACAACCTACAACTATAGACTACCAAGAAAACCCATCGCTTCAAACCCAGTCACGTAATACTTACTTGTACTCTTCAGCAAACTTCGACAACTGGCTGATGATGGCACCCAACCTCGGCAGCAGCAGATCCAATCCGTGTCTCAACACGATCAGATCCGTGTTATCCCCCACGTAGCACGACGTGGCTCCGAGGTGGATGATGGGGGCAGCCTTGGGGCACCTCTCGGCGAGGGTATGCACGTGAGCCATGACGTCATGACGGACTTTCTTCTCATGTGCTGCAGCGGCTTCGAAGTCGATGTCATGGATAGCGGCTTCTAGCTCAGCGATCTGGTCGTCGGTGATATCAAGACCGAGCTCCTGAAATGAGAGTAAGGAGAGTTGAAGATTTTCAAGTGGTCGTAAAACTTTCGTGGCTCTGGGTGGTAATTTTAGACTTGTTTGTTCTTCTTGTTATACAATAGCAATATTTTTTTTAACATGATTGTGTTTTACATGATAATGTTTGGACAAGTACCTATTCAGTTATGGTAAAAATAGTTTTTATGTGTGGAATATAATGTCTGGTCATGTATTTAGCTACGGTAATACCATTTGGTTTGTTTCTCCGGTCAAAAATATTTACATACTGTGAATATTCATTGTTAATTTACAATAAACTGCACAGGTCCATCAGCATCTGAATGCTCAAGTAATAAATGAAAATGATGTAATGTATCTAGTAACTAACTTTTCAATGTCACCTGAGCAGAAAAAGTAGGTCATACAAAGAATTTTTCAACAGATTTTTCCTGTTTCATTTGTAGATTCTTTTCAAGACTTGAATAATATAAAAACAATACTTTACACATGTCATAATTTCCATGAATGGCGCTTAGAAAAATGATCTAACAAGCTATTTTGGTTACGAAACCCTTATCCAGTTGTGTGGCCGAATCTTAGTCATTGTAAGAATCATTGCACGTGTTGATGGAGCATAAAGAATTAAAGTATCAAAAGAAAACATTATTTCATTCATAAAGCTTTATTGTGGTTTTGTGGTTTATTGAGCAATGTTTGCGTTCTTGTATTCGAGACAAATATTTTGAAGTGCATGTCTACCTACCTACTGATCCATTGCTTCATAGTTTATTTTCAGGGCTATGATAATACTGAAGCCTTCCATGAATATCAAGTGATATAATAAGCATTTCTAGGTATTTTATATAAATAAACAAAAAACAGAAATATACAGACATTGTTAAAAGCAGTAAAGAGTGAATTTAACAATGAAAAAAGGAATCGCGGCAATAAAACACACAACTGTCAATTGCTATCATTATATATTTTTTGCTAATTCTACCGCTAGAGATGGCGTGGCAATGGCAGAGGACAGATCTGTGAGAAAATGGTGGAAGGAAGATTTTGCCTAGTAATGGACGTAGCTGGCTAATTGGATAGAGAACCCTAAGCCTAAAACCTGTACTAAGATGAAAATTGAAAGCCCACACTAATAAGAGGACAGTCCTAAGAATATGTCTCCTTTGTAGATGATTTGATGATTGAAACTGCTCTGTATCGCACACATGTGTCTTATAGCAGGTTAGGTTTTATAAAGCTAATAATCTAGAAACTGATGATAAAAACGAAAACGAAGAATTATAACATAAGTCATATATAATACCATCAACGGTGCATACGTACAAAAATTAAACAACGACTGAGGAATTCAAGATGAAAATACCCAAAAACACTTTGCCTAACCCTTGAATCGAACTCAGGACCTCAGGCTCAGTAGATAGTATCCACTAGACCCAAAAGGCAAACAGAAATTGAAGAAAGTAGCTTGAAATTTAAGCACCTACACATAGTTATGTACGAGCCAAATACCACGTCAAAGTAGACATTGCTATTAGTGTTACACAAACAATTTACTTTAACGAGTTCATTTTCTCAGGTGAAGATAATTGGACGTGTTAATATTCGCGTTCTATTGCTAGAAAAGAGAAAAGTATTTTTAACAGAATTTTAACAACAGACCAGTTGGGTATATAAAAAAAAAACAAATATGCTTTTGTAGCCATTGATAAATTACTACAACTAGATGAATTCTCTAGCTTTGAATCTTCTATAGATAACTGGATCCCACTTTATCCAATTTTGAAATTATATTTTCCTGTTTTTCTCATTTTTTTTAAGGTCCATCTAGCATGTCTTTTTCTTAAATAAACTTATAGTATTCCTTTCTAGTTAATAAGCTTGATCATCACAATGATCATTCTCTTGCCCCTATCCTCATACTTGTTTATTACTCTTCACCTCGTTAGCCATTATTCTTCCGCCTTTCTTGCCATAGCTATATTAACTTACAGTTGAGTTTTTATTTTTTTTAATTAACAAATGTGCTTTTCTAGCCATTGATAAATTACTGCACCTAGATAAATTCTCTAGCTTTGAATCTTCTATAGATAACTGGATCCCACTTTATCCAATTTTGAAATTGTATTTTCCTGTTTTTCTAATTTTTTATGGTCCATCTAGCATGTCTTTTCCTTAAATACTACCTAATACCTATACTTATACTCTTCATACATTACTCTTCACCTCATTAGCCATTATTCTTCCGCTTTTCTAGACATAGCTATATTATCTTTCACTAGCTCCATCTGTCATTTCATTGGTCTTCCCGTACTCTTCCAGCCATCCACATTCATACTCAATTCGTTCCTGGCATAATTATCATCATTCAGACACTACAACGTGTAACAGAATTAATGCAATACCTCTTAAGGGATCATTGTACTCATCATTCTGAACAACTTTTACTGTGGGACCAACCCCGAAATCGCGAAAAAAACTCAGCTGTTCAGTACATTTTGTCGAGTTATGCGCACATAAATGTACGGGGCAGACGATTTTTTTTTCGCAATTCCTGTTGGTCCAATAGAGAAAATTGTTCATAATGATGAGTACAATCCCTTAAGAGGTATTGCGTTTATTCTGTTACACGTTGTATAATACTAGCATCGTCACTCTGGTCTTCCTCTACTCTAACCACCTAAACTAATACCAAGATAGAACGTCTTATCTTAACACCTGCAAGTACTAATTGGTAAAGACAATGTGTCACTATTCATTTAAGGTGTCCGGAAACCATTTACGAAACGTTTCTACAAATTTCAAACATTTTCTTTTCCTTGTGCAGTAACCCTTTGCCTTTGTCTCAGAATTTGTCAAGTTTTTGTTAGAATTTGAGAGTTGGTTATCTAGGACGTCGTTTAATAGATTTCCAACCTTCGATGTGTCACGGTGGATTATTGATCGAGCTGCTGTTTGCACAAAAAATTGATTATTGTAATTAGTGTTTGTGTTGCGCACGATTAAAGAGTTTACGGCAAAAGTAGTTTTATGTTGCTTTTTTTTAAATTTATGAATCATTAGTATCTACAAATCTATGCAACTTTAAATGTTGTAATGAAGTTTGAAAACCTAATTGCAATTGCTTAGCTATGCTGGCCTAATTAATTACCTATAAGGTGACACTTGGAAGAAATATAAAAACAATTATATATTCCACCATCACTATCCAGAAAATTAATGAGGGTATGCATATTTTATCAGCTTTATTCTTTCCATAAATTGTGTACGTACAGAACCATTAGTTTTGAAAAGGTAATGAAAAATAATACGCCGTCCATCAGTTGTTAGCTTTCCCGCTCAATATATGAAAAATCAATAATATAGAATTTACGAATAGCTTTTATATCATTATCTTTAGTATTTCCATTCTGCTCTCTAGTTCCGTGCCATAAAGATGACTGTATATAAAATAATATACAAGTAGAAGTGATCATCTACTTCAGTTTTGTTGGTGAATAGGTGAATCGATACAAATCATGAAAGGAACAAAAATGACTCAAGTTCGAGTAGGTCTCATAAAAATAGAATAGTAGCCTAAAAATGGTGATAACGACTTAGATCAACAAGCAAAAACAGGAGATAGTACAAATATCGTATCTACAAACATAAAAATAAGGTCAGAATTTGAGAAGCAGGTGTAACGAAGGTACAGTGCAACCTGCCCTACTAATTCGCTAGAACAGATAAGATTAGAACTCGAATGTGCTGATAAAGCCATACAAACTGATAACTACAGGCATACAGTGACGGGCAACGTTTTGGCGAAAACGGACATAAAGACAAAGAAGTGTGACATTATTATAATTAGTGATTTCTAAGTGTCAGTGACAATGGTGTCCGTGCAAACTATCGCGACGATTGTCGTGAAGACTTTCAAAATTGTAAGTAGATAAATGATTTTGTAGACAATTGAAGGAAGGTGTCATCATATTGAGAAATAGGTGCGGCTTGGATATTGAGTTTCGAGCAATTAAACAATTATTACAACTGTTGGTCATCACAGAACTCAAGTTTTGTCTAGACTAATCATTAACCGACTATTGGAAATTTAATCTTCGATGATATTATAAGAAAATCGTTGTTTTGTTCAATGAACCTATAAGCATTCATAACTGGCACACGATTTGTTCATAGGTCGATAAGGCTGGCCAGACGATTGGCTACTAATCCATACAATTCGTTGGAAATTATAAACTTACTGCGAGAAAATGGTTGTTATACTCCTAAGAAAATGTCTATAGATAGAAAATTCGATTGTTGTCTACAACTGAATTACAGCCTATACCTACGAATTATATTCGAGAAAATAGTGGTATAAAACCTACTTGTCTATCTTACTTTCGTGAGTCATTCTGCTACTTCGTGTGCAGTCGTTTTTAAGTTTGTTTTATACAATATGTATTAGTTTATTTTTACTGTTGTTATACTTATACCTATGTGTATTTTTATTCATGGGCCTTAGTTGTCTGAAATAAATGATAAATAATAATAAGGTTATATGTTTGCGTAAAACAATAATGTGGGTAGTCGCTATGTGTTTGTAGGTACCTAATAAATAACTTTAAACTTTGTAATAATTATAAACTAACTTCGATATCATAAAACAAAACCATGTTATTATGGTTGGTGAAACACTCATATTATAACGGATTATATGGAAACCTAACTAGGTAAATATTAATAATGACATAGACCTTTGTGTCGCCTTTAACAACAATAAAATGCCTATCGGATAAAGCGTGACACATCAAATTAATTAATTTAATTTTATAATTATTAAGTATAATCAATTACTGTAAAGTGGCACATAATTCCAAGAACAAAGAATATGAATCACATTCAGTGACTTTGGATATAAACTAGTACAGTTATAATAAGTGCAAACTAAAAAACAAAATTTTATTTTCAATATTTTAAGCTTAGAAATGATGTCATGCTTGTAGATAAAAAATACATGAACAATTTGATATGAGATAGCTATTGAATGGAATAAGATGTCAATACAGTTAGTGTTAGCAATAAACTAAAAAGGTTTGCTCAGAGCCGAAGAGCAAATAATCAAGTTAAAAAACGGCGAAGCGAGAATAAAAGGAGATCAAGAGGAAGATCACGATTATAAAGCAAGTAATAAAAAAATCGAACAAATACCAAACTCGAGAGACATTAAATTAGTAGCTAATCAATATTGCTAAAACGATAGAATTGTCAGCGACGACCGATGCTAAAGAAGCATCAAAATTATAAACGAGTATCTATAATGGAACAAATGAACCAATATACCTAGAAGCTGCAATACGTAGTATTTGGTAGAGGTTCTGCCATTCCTCTTAGTATGGATCATAATACAGTCATTGATATAACTGTCTGAATCACTAAACATAGCGTAACCTGTGGATTCTTTCCAAGTAGTTAATTTGGCATAAGTATGTGCATCAACGTTAAGGTTAGTCGGCCCTAGCGGCCTCATTCCCTATCAAACTGATAACGTGATAACCGCACCTACTTGATACAACGTTTTAATATCACATTATTTTTTAATTACTAAGTAAGTCGCTTTTAACTGAAGAAATGTTTGGAATAGCAAAATTTGCGGTTTGCTGACATTTTCTTTTTGAGGTTAGAAATTCGTTGGGTACCTACCGATCGAAAACATCAATTCGATTAGATTTTTTTCCGATTTTGTTTGTAATAATCCCCTAAACATGTATTTTATGATTTCATGACCTTGCAGTATTTACCTCATGGTTTAGTCAAATTAGCGTTTGCCAAATCGAGCATCTTAATTAAACCAATGTCTTCCTTCCTTAAAGCATACTAATTAACCATGAGAACTTCAGCAATAGCTTGCCAATTTGTGATTCAAAACTTTGTTTTCTTTTAAACAATATTTTAGTGTAACACTGTCATATTTATTAATTAACCTTAACCATTGTAGATAAAACTTTAACAATTTGAAGAGATAGATAAGTATATATTTTAGTAAGAATCAGTTTTGGCAAATTATGTTTATTTTTTGCCTGAAACAGCGCATTTTACCATTTCGCTGTAATAAAATTAAGTCAACATGGAAAAGCTGGGCTCATTGAAGGTATTGTTAACAAGTTTTGACTAAGATCAATGGCAGAACAACAAGTCTCCGTACTTATAGAATCCCTATTTCCAATACACGTGGAACGTCTTAGCTCATAGTTTAAATCATCATTCACGTGCCGACTCATCCCATGGACTTGTGGTCCTACGCCCTCAACCACAGAGCACATTGCAAAACAGTAGAACAAACAAATTTATCTGATAAGGTGTTACTCACCACGAACGAAGTTACAGTACAAAGTACTGAGTAATACCATGAGTAATAAAATAAGCTATGGGTTGAATACAAAACCTGGATGTTTAGGGACTGAATTGTTCTTGGGATGACTCATGGTTGCTATTAAGGGGTTATTAGAAACAATGATGGTTGTACTACTGAATTTGAATGTATTGGTAGCGTTATAAGTTACGATGAAAGAGACAAATCTTTTTGCAAAGTTTAATAAGATGAAAGTTATGCAAAATAACATTTGATTTTGCAAGCGGCTTCGCTCGCGTTCTAGTTTCTTTTTTAACCTATAACCGTCTCCAGGGTCTCTTCTATCTCTTTATCAAAATTAATCATAATCTTTTCAGCGCTTTAGGCGTGAAAGCGTAACAAACGCACAAATTACGGAAAACGGATTAATAAGGATCTTCAAGAAAATGCAGTAAAATAACACGAATTTCCAACTCATAAACAACGCTGGGTTTATAGCTGTAATTTGATGAATGAAATTGTAGTGTTTGTCTTGAAAGTAAATTCTAAATTGGCGATACCACAAGCTTTCTTCAACAAGCGAAAGTTCCACCTTTAATGCTTTATCAGACGCAAGCACGTCAAGCTACCCGAAACTGACAAATTTTCACAATCAACCATGACCCTAATACTTTAGCGATAAAGTTGAAAATCTATTAAAGAAATTTGACAGTTTGTTATAGCTTGATGTGCTGGGGTCTGTACATAAATTATTATTGCTTTTATCTACTAATTAGCTTCTATCAGCGTCTTTATCTTGGAAAATATCCCAACGGTATGTTCTTCTAGGTTAAAAAGTACTTTTTGGTCCAATAGTCTAACAAAATTCATCAGAATCCGTTGCGCGATTTAGAAGAACTAAGCAGAGAAACAGACACACACACAGACAGCGACTGTGTTTTATACGATATAGAGATTATCCTCACTAATGTTATTAATAAAATAGTCTTTAGTACCTATGGATAAGGATCGTTTTGCTATTACACGTAGGTATATTCCGACCCGTATTACAGATGCGAAATATCTCGATCAACTCACGCATACAATGGCTCTCCCCAGCGACGTAGACAATCGAATCGTACGCTATTTACCTTGAATGCGCCCATTATATACCACATTATGTACGTGATCGATTCGCGCTGTGACTTTGGAGTATTGAGCTACTTTAGTAGTTTCATTGTTGACTTTGAATTTCATGATTGTTCTGAAGTGAACTTATTTGGCGTGCAAACAGCTGTTCCAGAGATTCTATATAGATAGACCTTTTTCAGATATAATAGCTAGAGCAGCAATATTCAACCTGCGGCCCGCCAAGCTTTTCCATGTGGCTTTGTAGCCTAGCACATTATTGATTCTATATTTAGTCAGTGTATCAATGTGTATGTATCTATACTCAATTGATTCACTCCTTGACGCTGTGCTGAGACTACTCCTCACCCACTATCAACGTGAAAAAGTTGGCTTAGGTCATATGAATACGGTCCTTTTGTCACAATTTCAAAAGTCGCATTCATGTAGATATATTAAATATAGAATTTGATTTTACCGTCGGTTCTTACGGCCCATCATGACATAGTAGAAGCGCAATGTGGCCCAGAGAGAAAAAAGGTTGAGTACGGCTAAGCTAGAGTCTTTCTATTTTGTAATTTATTACAAATTACTAATTGCAGGACCTGCTTAACCTTTTCCCAACTTTCTTGGGATCATCTTCCAGTCTCACCGGATGCAGTAAAACACCAGAATTTTACAAAGATCAACTGCTTATCTGCTTCCACGATTCAGTTACTATGAATAGAATAGAACTATTTATTATGTACACCATATAAGTTACACAATGGGCGGCCTTATCGCTAAAACCGATATTTTCAAGACAACCTTTGGATGGATTTTAGAGAGAAAAGGAAAGACAGTACTGTAGGTAGTCTTAGGTGTACTATTAATATGTACAATAATAATCAAGAAACAAAAGCAGAGAACTCTAGTAAAAAACAATAAAAGTACAATCAAAGTAGTGGTTTACGACCAAAGTTTTAAAATTGGTCAAAGATTGAGCACGCCTTACCGATACGGGCAAGGCTTTCCATAATCACACCGCTTGAACCTTAAAAGATTTGTCGTAGAAGCTGGTGGAATGCATCGGCATCTCTAGTCTTAAGTTATCCTAGTGTAGTAGTCTTATTATCAGGCAGGACAACTTGAAAAACGTTCGGGCTTCTGTCAACCCGTAACAATATCAAAGATCAGGGACGACAGCAGGGACCATCCAACTGAATCCAAAACAAACAGTAGCTAAAACGTTATGTTTGAAAGGCAAACATGACGTTTCAGCTACTGTTGGTAGATCATTTGACAGTTGGTTAAAGGTAGATACGTTATTGAAACCGGCCGTTAGTATAAATACATAATTAACACAAATCAGTCAGCAATCATTTAATTTACAAGCTCATTCCTCACAACAAGTGATTACCCAATAGAAAAAAATCCCCACACTTTCTAGACATGCAGCAGGCAGCTGTTTGCCAGGGTTGTGGATTTTTTTCGAAAGAGTCACCGCGGCCCTGGAACGCAAAGGACTTTAGAAGGAACACGGATAGGTTTTAGTCAGTAAGAGTCTGACACGCCCTTCCGCTCCACCTAGAGCGGCAGAAGTCATTTGATGATTTCCCATCCTTAAAAAAATCCTTAAAAGCAGGCAGCTGTTTAACCATTAACTGTCTCATAAAACCATCGTTATTATTAACACCATAATCAAAATCAGCACAATCATCTCATCGTGATTTGCACAGGAAGTCGGTGAATGCTCCGATCCTTCCCGTCAGTTGTAATTAAACCTGTTATTACTTATTGGTCGTAATTGTCAGCTGCTGGCAGAGACTAGAGAGTCGGACAGACAGACAAACACATGCAGGATGTTTAGTGTTAAATAATTAGACGGTGTGCAGGAAAAGCCAGATCGATGACACGTTTGTGGAGGAAATGTGGAGTTTTAGTTTTGTCTTAAGCATTTGTAAACTAACGTCGATGTTGCGAATGATAAATCAAATGAAAATGATGTTTCAGATATTTAAAAAAAAATGATTAAAACAAAGACGAAGAATTTAAGAATGATAGTACCAATTTTACGGCATCTACATGGAAATCAGAGTATAAAAGAAAACAAATGCTTCAGGCAACGACTTTCTAGCCTAAATTCGTGCCAACTCTACGCGATCCGAAGTCAAGTTAGTGCTCCTTAACCATTGACTCCTGACCCATGACTAACGATGATATCAACTAATTGTCGTTATCCCGGACCTTGGCGCTCGCATAACAAATGAGATGAACAGACAGATGCAGTAACATATGCTCAGGCGCTTAATTTTTGCAACTGATATGACTTAGGGCAAGGTGCACTTGGTGGAGTAACAGGTATTGGCTCTTAAAGTCCGCAAATTATTTGTCCAGAAAGAAAATTCAAAGCAAGGCATCATGATTAAGCGTTGTATGTAGCAGCTACACTAAAGTTGACAGAAAGAATCTGTTAAATGCAAATTGTGAATATTTTTTCCAAAAATCACGTAAGGAGGATGTTTTACTATGCTAAATAAATAAAAAGTCGTTTTGGAACACGCTCGTTGACCCAAAGTTGAGCGAAGAGGCATTAAATGTCAAAGAAAAACTTCATGTATTCAAAGCTGAAGTTTTTTTAGCCAATAATTTTATCTACTGTAAAAGGGGTATTGATACATCTTTAGAATGTCGATAAATTCTAAATTAAATAGATGTCATTTCGACACTAAATTGCTAAATTCCATATTCACAGCATAGATATTGGTATACAAAAACCAACCGTATTCTCATACAATAATATAAATGACGTAGATATCATGATAGTCAAGTTAAAGCGCGGTATCGATCTGGCATCACATCACGGGTCAATAATGTAACGATGAAATAATTCAGACGCAATCCATTGATGATTGATGTGGGGATTACACGTGTCAAACGATACTGTTGGAACTCACGGAATTGTCACTCGTCTTTTATTTTATGATGGTAGTCAAATTAATGATGTTTTGTACTCAATTTTGATGAGAGCCAATCCTATGGTTTTATATTAATTCCATGGTGGCAGTACTCTGGCTACCTCGACAAATTAACAGCTTTTCTTCAAACCTCGCGGACTTTTCAATGAGCTGGTTTGATGATCTTGTACAAGCTGATAGAGCCGAACGTTTATTTAGTCTATTAGAAAGTTTTATTAGGAACCTTTAAAAAAAGGAGTCTTTAACCGTCTCCGGCCCTATCTATCACTGTAAAAAAACATGGATAATAAACAAAATATTAACAAATTTGCTGTAGGGCATTTCTTCAAGTTTTTCAGTCTCTTTTAGATTATTTTATACCTGTCTGTTATTGCAATTCACGTCTCTCATTTAGAATTATAAGACTTGACTTTGGATCATGTATCTAACAAATTTTTGATTGATTTATTTGTACCAATTGAATCGAAATCTAGTAGCTATCTCTTCAACTACCTGAGTCAGATATAATCAAATGAACTAGAATGTTTATTGCTTATAAATAGGATTAACAATAAATTTACCTCCTCACAAGCAGAGAATGTGAGCTGATAAGAGATTGTGTGTGGTCTGGCTCGAGTTATCTTACGTATGCCAATCTTTACATAAATGACTAAGATCGTTATGAATTTTATACACAATGAATTATTTTGGACACATTTTTACGCTGTCGAGAGCAGGCTAAACTCTTTTCTGGTTGATTAATGGTTATTGTTGAAAATGTCCGGCGGCATCGCGGCAGACCCAGGCGGAGATGGCTGGACGAGCTTGACGCCTATCGACACGATTGGTCCACACTAGTCCAAAGCCGGGAAGAATGGAAGGAAGAAAGGGAGGCCTTTGCCCTGCAGTGGAACGGAATAGGCTAAAAAATAAATAAATAATAATTTATTGATATTATATGCCAAGTTGAAAATTATACTTTTGATGATGTTAAAGTGAAAAGTTTTTCAGCCATCCTTCACAGTCGTTACGGGTAGTCAAAAGCCAATTTAATTTATCTTAAAACAATCTTTCCACGGATTATAGTGTTGCCCAGTTCCTGGACAGGCAGACGTTCCATATAAAATGCTCCTACTCAGCTGATTTAGGTTACACTGGAAGCCGACTCCAACATAGTTGGGAAAAGGCTGAGCAGATTAATTATCAAATACAAAATCCTTTTCAAGGTCTGTCAGTCAAATGGATGAAGCTAAATCCGCGCTCGTGACAAGAGCAGCAAGTTGTTCTGCAGCAAAACACGCTCACCGACCCTATCTCCAGCGCGGCAGTAGCACGTTCCAAGGAGTGGATCATATACCTCTAGATAGCCTCAGTAAGAACCCTAAACTAAACTTTTACAGACATCTGAAATAAAGGCAATCGAGTTAACCGCATGACATATTTTCTTACAGTCCAGAAATTTGCTTCGTTTAGCAAGATTAATTTGTTTTTGTTCAAGTGGCAATGATTTCGTCATGACGTCGTTCAATAGTCAATGTCAACAAATCGTTCTGATAATAAACATCTCAAGAATAACTTTTTGTCAATCTTCTTGCGGTTGAGATATTTCCGACAAAATTCTTTACATTAATTTTGCTTGCAAATCGGCTTAGATCTTTGTGTTCTTTTATGGGGCATGATTGGTTATTTTTTTTCGACCTGAGTAAGTTTTGTAGCAGGCCACAAGTTTCTCATTTTATAATCATGCAATTTCACATAAGATCCAAAAGAAAATTAAAAAAAAATCTCTGGTTTGGTAACGAAGGGCCAAAGGGCTAATGACTAAGTGACATATATTGTGTCAGCGAGAACACACTTACATCATAGTATAAATTATAGTTTTGACAAGTTGTTACCGCTTTTTCACTTTTTTAGATCCAGCACCTACTTTCACCATAACTAACCCCTTAACATAAATCTACTCGTGTATATTTATGTCAAAGTTCAACAGAGCAATTAAGTCACAGCTACAGAACAATTACAGAATCTAGCCTTGCTTTTAGAACCAGTTTGACATTTCTGCACGCTTTTCCCTAGAACAGCTATTAAATGCATGGAACTGTTAATGCATATGACTGTACGGGTACTTCGAGTACCTAAAGAGCCCTACCAATTGTTATAATTTCTAAAAAGAGTCAAACATAATGGTGACAACATTAGCCTTAATTTTCTTGCACTTTCGACTTTACATTACCTACCTTTAATGTGTTATTTTTTTTTTACAGAACATAAATTATGACGCAATTTGGATGTTTTACTTGTATTACGGTTTTTTTGCCTTATAATGAGTTTAGTTTATACTAATTACTTTTGCCAAAATCAGAGAAAGACTATTTTCTTGTTGGTTAACTTTTATAAATCATCATCTGCTTGTTAAGATGCAGATCTGCACCTTTTCCCAACTATATTGGGGTCGGTTCCCAGTCAAACCGGATTCAACTGAATACCAGTATTTTAAGTGGAGCGGCTGCCTACCAGACCTCCACAATCCATTAACTGGGTGACACGGTACTTCTTGGCAAGACTGGAGTCAGATTTATTGGCTTCTCACAATCCGTAACGACTGCCAAAGATCTACAACAGACAAAAATTCAGAAATGGTAGTCATTTTTTGAGACTCACATAATTTCATTAGCAGTCATTTATAGATCTTTCACAGCTATTTCGGGCAGTCAGGAGCGCAGAAGTTTGACAACTAGTCTTTCCAAGGTGTGGTCTTCAGTAGGCCAATTCTCGTACCTACATAAAAAGCGTTCAAATTCAAGTCACAACATCATCTCAGTGACAATCACTGTCAAAAAAGACTACGCAGATAAAGATGTACAGACGCCAGCACAGCAAGCACAACAATCCGTCAAATTACTTAAATAGATTTTCAACTTAATTGCCAAAGTTTCAAAGTTCAAGGTTGATTGAATAAATTTGACAGTTTCGGGTAGCTTGATGTGTGAGCGTCTGTACTAAACGCGCCTCAATCCGGCATTTGACAAGATCCGTCCATAGTATGAAAGACAAAGGTAAAATGTTACTAGTAACTGGAAATAATGAGTGTGTGGACGATTATCAGGAATTCTTCGATACGGTATCTTATCGATTCGTGACACACAAACTGTTGTACGATGTAGCGATGTTATTCCGGTTGTTGTTTGCACAAGTTTTCACTTTTCACGGAAATCATAATAATTAAGTTAACTAAGTGGTTTCGAGTTAAGTTTTTATTGCTGTAGTATTTTATGTTGTTACGACTGCTGAGGCTTTCGAGAATTTGATATGTATCTTATGCTGTTTTTTCTCTATTTATTTAGGCATAGTTATGTTGGAGTTAATACTGAGTAAGCTAATATAATCCCACCGGTCCCCTTCTACCATCGGACATCTAGACGCACTGCAAGTTACCATCCCTACCTTGTTACTATTCCACCAATTGGCACTAAACGTTTCCAACGTCTTTTATAATGCGTACAGCAAAGGAGTGGAACTCTCTGCCTGCGTCTGTGTTTCCGAACGCATACAACCCTAATCTCTTCTAAATTAGAGTGAACAGGCTTCTTCTGGGTAAGCTCGCTCCATCGTCGACTTTTTCTCTGTCATGTATGACCTACACTAGAGTCAAGAGCAAACCCATGTTAAATAAATAAAAAATAAAATAGATAAAGCTTTGTTGGTTAATATAGCAAATTAGTACCTAATGGTTACACTGCTTATCATTCGTGTTAAATGGAAGACGAGTTTTGCTAAGTTAATGCAAATAGCAAAAGCCGAAAACCCCCAGAAGGAAACTTATTATTAAAAAAAAAACAACTACTGTACTAACAAAACAAAAACATGTACTTAATTAAACTATTGTAAGAATATTTACTTCTCACGGTGTTTCATAGAAACTCACAAACCTTTAACGTCTTTTAAACAGTACCGGATATTAACGCTTCCAATCTCTGATAGGTTCCTTACACGTCATTAAACTTATCACCATCACCATCACAATTCGTCTTACCATTATCAATGAGTCACTGCATAGCAACGTCGTCGGTAGCACCCACTGACTAACTAGACTCATCGGAAGTCAAGATAACAGACAACAACAGGAAATGGGGCTTCTACCTACTAATGAATAACATTGTTTTTAAGATTAACTAGGAAGTCATTACTTAGAAATTAGGCTTTTGTCGAATTTATGACTAAGGAATGAATCTGTTTTGTTGAATTTTGGATTTTTGAAGAGAAAACTTCTTTAGGCGCCTTGAGCACTTTTTGGATGAACAAAAATCATGGAACTCGCGTCATCGTCACCGAACGCTTTAGCTTTCGCTTAGTTTTCACTTCTATCGGCAGTCCCCAAAGACTGCCCCACATGTTTTTTTTTTTCATAAGCTTTCATTGGTAATCCCACAACTAGCATACCCTAATAAATCAATACATATGCCACCGGAAAATTGCAAACGCCATAAGATTGTAAAATATCGCGAGAAATTGTAAACTATTTTTTCTGAATACGATACGGATATATTGGAAACTATTGAATTTAAATGGGATTTATTGCAGAAAAAACGATTTTTTATAATATGTCGAGATATTATAATCTAATAAAGATCCGGTAATTATTCGCCTACATATATACCTAATAAATTATAATATTATATATAAATAAATATTATATAATTGAGTAGATATAAATATTTGTAATTTTGCATGACGTAAGGTGTTTTGGAACTGCTTTCACAATGTTTACATCTTGTTTTGTACTCGCATTCCACACTCCTAGCAAAATAAATTATTTCTGTTCTCTGATCAATTAAGTCTAAATAATTTTAAGATGTTCTCTTCTAGCCTGTTAGTTATAACTTCAAGAAATTTTCTATGGAAAAAATGATCATGATTTCCTCCAGGATACCCTTAGCAAGTTTTTAATTGTTTGCAAAGCTTTAATATGTCTTGAACTCTGCAATTTCTTGGGTTTAACATGTATTAGCTTTATAAGCATCCTAAAGCGTCATTCGATCTTTACTTCTGGCATCTTTATTAAACAACTTATCTATAAACAATTTCTTAGTTTCATCAATATTTGCAATCCCATCATTCACTGATTCCTCATTCCTCTACCTACAGGTCCTCAACATAGTCATCCTGGTCCTCTATCGAACTGGTTACAATGGTGAATTCCTGGGAGTGGGCGGTACATGGAACCTCAATGAGGAGAAGAACCCTGACGCTGAGATCGTGGCCTCAGGAGTCATCGTGGGCTATCTCATATACACGCTCGTACAGATCGTCACATTCTTGTTTGGCACCACTGAGCATAAGAGGTACATGTTATTTCACTTTTAGTTTGATATTTTTTTAAGATGTGCTTCACCTTTTGAACGCCATTGTCACGTCACATGAGGGGCGCGTGCTATGTACGCCAAACGTCACAAATATGTGACAAAAAAACGGCGAATTAGTGGATTGGCGTCGGGGGCTCGCCAACGCGTTTATGCTGTGGCGTTCAAAAGGTTAAGAAATGTTCCAAAACTTTGGTAGGTACAGATTGAACTATTAAGTGGTACTATATGAGGTGTGTTAAAATTTGTGCCACGTTTAATATTTTTAAAAAGCATACGTAATAAATTAACGTTTTAGAGGTCGGGCCTTGTATTTTACCTTTGACAAGAACAGAACCTGTGGTCATCTGGTAGAGAGGAAAGGAGGCCCAGATACCCGGCAGCGGCTGATTACAGGCTGATGATAGCGATGATAGACTGGTCAAAAGTGCCAGAAATGTGGCCTATCAATAAAAAAATATTTGAGCAAGCTCTTCCATTAACCTTTACAAAGACCATGTAGCTAATTATTAGCCTATTTTTGTTTCCAGAGCGCTGTCAGAGATAGTGATGAACTTCGTGGGCGTGTTCATGTGGATCGCGGTGGGCGCAGTGGCCCTACACTACTGGGGAGGCTACCAGGGCGAGCACCAGTACCAGTTCGTTTTCGCTGAGAAACAGGTATGGAACCCAGTATTACTAAGAGATAGATCTAGCGCAAGACCAACTACTGGTCACTACAGATTATGTGTTTTTGTTTAGTCAGAGAATCTGTGACTTTCTTTTTGGAGAAGCACGATACTGAGCTCAGTTCGCTTTTCTTACATTCCTAATGACCATTCAGCCACTATCTCACCTGACGGAAAGCGATGATGTGGCGACGATGGAGCACGTTTGCCTTGAAGTAACCTATTCATTGTAGACTTAAATACCCCAGGTTGTACTATCAGGAACACAGGCTCCAGCAGGGAATTTCTACGCCTTAGCTTTACTTATAATATATTTACTAATATTAATTATAAAAAATTTACTAACAAAGTGGATCTTATGTTGTCCGACATAAATAATTTATTATAATTATTTACGCACGATGAAAGTAATTCCTTAACGTTTTGTGTGTATCATAGGTGGGATGCCCACCATGTACCGGTGGCGCATCGCCGTATATGTTTGTATTTATTTGTCTTCTTTGAACATTCCAGGTCGGTTTGGCGGTGGGTGCCCTGTGCGTGATCAACGGAGCCGTCTACCTCTTAGATACGGCCCTGGCCGTCATACACTTCACGAAGGAGATGTAAACTAGTACTACACGTAAATAATCTTAATTTTATTTAATTATAAGTACAGCTAAGTGTTTTACGAACGACCCTCTACTGTCTGATGAAGTCCTAAGTTTTAATGACATGTTAATATCTGGGAATTTTATCTCTAACCTATTTCGAAATACGATTAAAATAAAATGAAATATGATATATATTTTTACATACGAGAACTCACACAATATAGTAGCAGAATTTTTGTTACTAATTGTTATAAAAATAATATTTTTTTTTAATAATAACATATTGATGAACACAAACTTATGCTTTCGCGCAAAACATTGTCTATTTCCCACCTTCTTCCTAAGTTAGTTATGTAGAACCTGTTTTGTATGTCAGTTTTAATTTTCTAATGTACCTAATTATTATTTTGAAATAAATGAATATGAAACAAAATGAGTTTTTATTTTCTCAGTTAATTTTAAGTACACTACTTTAAGTTTGCCGCTGGCCCAAGCTAACTCAAAAAAATAAGTAAAGCCCCCAGGGGATTTGGGATCTTGGAGTAATATTATTCTTCCATGTTTTAGGTACCTACTTGAAAAAAAATCATTTTATGGGGAATTTAAATGACGTCAGCTTGTCAGTCACCTGTCAAGTCATGTCCCAGACTCACAGTACAAAGTCCATTACAGTTTCACGATCTGTCATCTTCGAGTAAAAACCCATTGTGGTCATCGCAGACGGAAAACTATTGATGAATGATTTGACAGAC
The DNA here is from genome assembly GCA_905163435.1 of Mamestra brassicae. NCBI lineage: Eukaryota > Metazoa > Arthropoda > Insecta > Lepidoptera > Noctuidae > Mamestra > Mamestra brassicae. The sequence continues at coordinate 15,715,876 of LR990997.1, read as the reverse complement.
GTAGACCGATTCAAAACCTAATGTTTCAAATGTTCTCGAAGATGAAACTACAGTTTCTATTGAAACAGTAACTTAAAACACTTTAAATGTAGTAACATTTAATTAGCTACTTTTTCAATCCCACTACTAAGTGCAAGCATAATATAACTATTTTTCACTATGTATTCTTAGATCACATTCGTCATAATTCACAATATCGCTTTGTTATTCTATCCCATCAGTACTTAGGCAAATAACAGAACGTCAGCAACTGAACATTCGTATTGGGAATAGTTCTCACTATTATAATAACATACGTCACACAATGTTTTAGAACAAACACGGAGAGTTTTATCCTTATTTGGTTACGTAGGTAATAAGGACCTTACGGATTAGCCCAGTAATCATAATATAATATGTCCTATTTGTCTCATAGTGAAAAACATGGACTGGAGTTCATATTTTTATTCCAACTTATCCTGTTAATTGTATTAATTCAAAATGGGCCGCTACTAGCCATGTTTGAGATCATTGTAGTAGGAAAATGAGTGCTTTTGGACTTCATGGTTGCAAAACCAAGACAGCTCCTAAAACACATGATAATAAAGGAATATTGGAGAAAATCATTGGACAGATTTAGGGTTATTCAAGATCATCAAGATTTTTCTAAACAAGTGTTAGTTTTACCACAAGATTCCTACACCTACTTATATAGATTAGTCAGAATACAACAGGTATACAAACTTGTATGGGATAAGTGTCCGGGGTCATTGCAGGAGTCAAATTAGATGTCGGGGTCGCAGGTTAAGTGCGATCCGTCGTTGAGAACAACTGACTCACTGACTTGGTGCAGCTTGGATTAGTCTTCCATTCCTCGTATCACGAACTTCACGACAACCAGACAGAAAAAGTTGAGTTGCCTTGCGCATATTAAAAAAAATCTTGACGTTCGAAAAAGTTAATTCAAAAATAGCGCGCGCTTTTCTTTTGTCATAGATAAAATTTAAGTTTTTTCTTTCTTATTATATGAAAATAACGAGAGATTTCGAGATAAAAGTAAAAGTGGAGGATCTATACGCGAACTGGGTAACCATTGCGCCGGATTCCAGTGACTTTTTGTGTGAAGTCGACGTGGAAACCGCCAAAATTGCTCCACTAACGGAAACCGTGAGTAAAAATTGATTGTTTACTTGAGAAAAAACAATTGTTACGTAGTTTTTAAAGTAGCTTTTATATAATTACTTACATTACAGCTCAAAAGTATTTGGCCACCCAGAAACAGATACCAAAGTATTTTGTGAAAGTTTGAATCAATAAAACCATAGTAATTGTAATTAGTTATTAGCAATTTCTACATAATAACAACTGTTAATGAATTTTGAACTTATCATGTGTCCAGTTTTGTTTTAAGTAACGGTCTCAAAAAACTTTGGTTTCACAAAATGCAGGTGGCCAAATATTTTTGAGGGGTACCTAGTTCGGATAATTATGTCAAGATCTATAGGATTTAATACTCCAAAGCTAAACCAACATTATCCATTTATTATTCCATATTATAAGTACTTTACATACTCATGCTTACCGTATGAAACTTGTACTTATAAACTTAATCGTACTAAAACCATGACCCAGAACGAGCTATCATAAAAGACAAACAAAACAATTTCAATACCACTGCGACATTTATAAAGATATTCTTTTTAACTCATCTTAGCTAACGGGCAATGGAAATGAAACAGCCGGTAATAATCGTATGGGATTGTACGGCATAGAGTCAAAATATAAGGCGTGTCACGCATTAGACGCGTCAACGCACCCGGTGTATGGTGCATTGTTGAGGTGCACACGAATTGAGTACATACTGTATAGTGATGGCACTCACTGATATGGCGTGATTGTAAAATAATGCATGTTTGTGTATATATCTAACGTCAAATCTGTGATCTAAAATAAATGCCACCAACTTCATCAGGCTGCTTTAAAAGCGTTTGTAAATAGAAAGAAAGAAAGAAAGCAAAAGAGTTTATTTACGACAGCCATGATATAAAGTTGGCAGTTTTTTACGGTTGACATTTTTATTTTTAGAGCGGAAGAGGCTCTAGCTACTGCCAGATTAATAGGTAACTAAAGTATTCAGTAGGTATAAATCTTTGTACTTTAATCGGATAACGAAGAGGACTATTAAAAAAACAAATTGTCACAAAGGTACCCTTAAGGTACCCTTTTCTGATCCGTCAAAATATTCAAAATGAAACTGAAAAATCGTCTTACGATCATAAAAATAGATACTAGTTCCAGCGTATCACAGCAAGTATATGCGACTAAGTACATAATAATGTCAGAAACTGTAGGTCATGTTTAATAAATCATACTCATGTTATGTTGTGTGTAGTGAAACTTTCCCATCCCTTGTTCCCATTTACTGCAGTAACCTATTTTCCTCATTGAATCTCGTGGCATAGTAGTTACTGAAAGGTCACACATCGAACCACGACCACCACGATAACCACGCTTCATTAACTTCGAAAGAAATAAAACATTAGAGCACACAATTATACATTTTTGCTTCGCTATCTATCTATCTGTTGTTTTATGTTACCCTGTAACATTTATTATTATTTTGGCTGATTTTTCAACAGACAGCTATAACAATATTTTACTGAAGAATATACATACCTATATATGACTGTTTGAATACAAAAACATCAGTTTATATTTTCCTTACTAAAGCTGTCAAACCACCATTTTTATTCCTTATGTAAAACTTATTTGACTAATGAAAAATCGGCCCTAAAAGGTACTTGTATCTCTATCACTTTTGCTGGAAGAAAACTGAAATATAAGTTTATTCAATGAAATTAGTCGTCCTTTTACGTGAATTTTATTAATATAATAATATGTATGATAAGCTTGGTCTAGAATAATTACTTGCATCACATAGAAAATACCGAAACTTAACGAGAAACGCTATGACAGATATCGTGTTGAGCCCATCACTAGTCAGCTACCCATAGACAAACGTGAGTTATTAAAGCTATTAGTAGAAACGATAGCTGCATACACTATGTGCACTAAGCCTTTGATTAATCAGGTGATATTAACATTATACTACGAGTAACTACCAACTGTTCTTTGTTTAACTTTACATTAACTCTGAGCTTCTGTTTTAGGACATAGTAAGCAAATAGTTACTATCCTAACTAATGGTATAAATACGAAAGTTTGTTTGTCTGTTTATTCCGCTTTCACTCCTAAATCGCCGGTCTATTCTGTCAACATCTCACCGTGTGAAGTTAGGTGAAGTGAGCATGAGGTGAACTGTCATTCCATCTTTTTTGACAGCTCACTTCATATTCACTTCACCTAAGCTTTCACGGAGAGAGGTTTACAGAATCCCACTGTTGAATTTGATTAATTTTGGTACGGAGGTAGGTGCGACCCTGAGCACGGTTATAGACTATTTTAAAGCGACCGAAGCCGCGGGCAAAAGCTAGTTTAGAAAAAAGTTTTTCATCTTCTTTTCGAATCGATGATGACCCTTAAGCAGTTTGTGCCCAATAGAGGATTTATTGAATGCTACCTACCACGTTTATAGTGCAGGTGTTACGGCACTACACTCGGCTGATACAGTATCATATTCTATTAAGACACGTCTGTTTATGTAAAGAGAAGAATTAACTTGCTCATATATTCCTAATTCAGTAACCGCTCAAGGTAAGCCTTTACCTGTGTACATAAAAGAAATAAGGAAAAAATTTCAGGAAAGAACATAATTATATTGTTTACCTACTTGTTTTCCATTTTCAGTAAACCCATTTCATTAATAATTCTATGTAAAATCATAGGCACATAGGGTAATAATTACCTACACAGTTTACATTAGAAATTCCCTGGCTATAGAAATATCGTGAAAGAGTGACTGACAATCGGCGGTCAACCCAGTTTCGTCAGTAACTGTACTGTCATGACACTCATGAGCGTGACATTACGAGGTGCGCATGCGCATCTAACTGTAGCCCACTAAAGGGACGGTCATTAGCATAAAAAGTAGGTATCGTTACCTAGTTTGTTATCTGTTGTTTAGTGAGCCTCAGAAACTTGTGAGTGGGTAATACGAATAGGTACCTGTATTATGCACGGTGATAAATTATGCTTTTCGCTAAATAAAAATAAAAAATAAAATAAGGAATTTAATAAAATTCCTTCTTTTTTTTTATTACTAAATCGCGTCGATACAGCTAATCTTATTTCACATACAATTATTGATTATTATTTTTTTTCCGCCTGTCCTTATTTATTATAGATTTATTTTCAGCCTCTTCTGTCCCACTGCAGGGCAAAAGCCTCCCTTTCTTCCTTCCATTAGTTCGGCAGACGTAACATACAATACTCGCATAAAAGATTTTTCTGCGGATCATAAACTCTTTACAAACAAAGTCGTGGACAACATTATCTACCTTCGGAAAATAGCTACGTCCTATCTATAAACAAAGTAAGGGAATTTGTATTTTTCAGTCAATGCTGAAAAATCCCCCTTGCGAAGAGTCCCCGTAGGTAAAAGTGCAGTGTCATCCATCAGTCACAGTACCTACCCACTATTTTCAATTGTAAATTATCCTGTAAATAAGGACCATGATCTGACTAATATTAATATTGCTATATTATATACTAACTCATTGCTAGCTGAACCAAACTGAAATGAAATGAAAAAAGAAATTGTTTTATTGCCAGATTAACATCCAGATCATCACATAATTGATTAATATTTTTTTATTTTTTATTTATGTCTACTGCGCGTTCGAGCGTATGGTACCCGTGGGCTGCAGCTGAAAATCAGCGTTAGGTGGTAATAACTACTGTTGCCACCTAACATTATGCTGAGCTGAGGCCCTTTTGGCACAATATTGCTATATGTACTTAAGTTTTGATATTTTCTATTTGTAAGGTGATTTTTTTATTTATTTTTTTATTATTATTTTATTATTGTGCCAATAAATGCAATTTTCTTTCTTTTCTTTCTTTCACATCATCACATCACACTAATAACATAAAGGCGAAAGTTTGTGAGTGTGTGTGTATGTTTATTACTTCTTCACGCGCAAACGGCTGGACCAATTTGATAAAATTTGGTATGCAGGAAGCTGACACCCTGGATTAACACATAGGCTAATATATCTATGTGCGGTTATATATATACTCGCTGAGCGGGTAACATCGCGGGGCGCAGCTAGTAGATACTTAAACGTACATAGATAAGAATAAATAATGGTACAATACAACATTTTAGTAATAAGAAAAATAATTATTACATGACAAATGCAAACTTAGGCTTTTGGTAGTCTTTCGACAGATTAGCTTGTAAATATTGATGTTGTAAAATGACAGAACATTTTAGGTACCTAGGTACTTACTTAGCACATTTCATTCACAGCATAACACATTTTAATTGCCTAAGGGTTTCTTTATTTTAAATCGTATTTTTTAATCCATACATATAATAAAATGTAACGGATCGCTGTCTGTACATGGAAGATATATGGGAAAATATTATTGGGACCTTTATCAACGTAAATAGCACCCAAAACAATTATTGTGCTAAAGCTAGTGTAGTAATAAAATCTTTAAATTACATTGCCATATTTAGGTAGGAGATGAAAACCACTAGCAAGCTAATAACTTTACAAGCCAGTATTGTACTTAGGCATTTCCGACCTTCGGTAGTAGATTTAAGGGCACAATGCCAAACATTTTAAAATAGGTACAAGTTATGCCCTTATTCTATCAAAGGTGCGATTTGAAAATGATGAGTTTTAAGTATCATAGCTACTTAAGTAGGTAATTATGTAACGTAAAACTACAAACGCCCAGTTTGAGTAGGTATTATGAGTACAAGGGGTCCATCCATTGTTTATTTCAGTTCACGTGAGAGAAAAACTGGCAATTATAACAGTATTTGCATTCACACACTGGGTGCAGTCATAGCAGTAAACAAAGCAGTAGGCATTGTAAACGATACCTACCTAATAACATATAGTAAACATGACATCGAGTTGCCTTTATGGACGATAATACACTTCTGGACACATCTATTGGCCCACCTTAGAGTTTAGGCTTCGATGGCCCCTACCGAAATATGATTGCTAGATTGAACAAAAACTGTTGATGCAGTTTTAAACCTGATACATTTTACCATCTTTTTCGATGGTATTGTTTTAAATTTGAATTCAGAATACCATACGACATGGAGCTACGCCTAACAAGTCGGATATGCGCCTTGTTAAAGGCAATTGATTTTTGAATAAAAAACATGTTTTATCAAATAAAGGTTTAATTTAATAACGCGTGTTGCCTCCATGGGCATCTACCACAGACGATTAGGCATAGAGTTTATCAACCGCTCTATGCAATTTTGAGGGATCATCTCCCATTCCTCTTCTATGGCAGTTTTCAACTCCTGCATCGTCTGGGCAACTGGCTGACTAGCCCTAACACGTATTTTTAGCTCGTCCCACATGTGCTCAATGGGGTTCATGTCTGGGCTTCTGGCTGGCCAGTCCATAACTGTGATGTTCACATCCCGAAGAAATTCGCTGACGATGCCGGCCGCATGGGCTCTTGCATAAAAAGGAAATTTGGGCCCACATAGTCCGCGTATGGTATCACGTGAGGTTCTAAGCACTCACGAATGTACCTTTCAGCATTTAATGTTGGCAGCCGTGGTCCTGTAACAACCTCAAGTTGAGTTTTGCCGCTCGCGGATATACCGCCCCAGACAGTCCATGAGCCACCGCCATAAGCAACCCTCTCTTCAAAGCAGCATTGTGCGAAACGCTCTCCCTTACGTCGGTAGACCTTCTTCCTTCCATCATTGCCATGTAACACAATTTTAGACTCATCAGAAAAGAGGACACGGCTCCAATCTTGCTGTGTCCAATTTAAATGACTGCGTGCGAAATGAAGGCGCGCTGTTCGGTGGGCTCGCGTTAGTTTGGGCCCATTAGCTGGCTTGTGTGGTACCATATCGCGTTCTTTTAACCTTCTCCGAACAGTTCGAGCGCTCACAGATACTCCGTGGAAGTCGCGAAGTTGGTTTTGTATCTCAATGGAGGTAAGGTGACGATTTCTCAAGCTGGTCGTCACGATGAATCGATCCTGCCTTTCAGTTGTGACCCGAGATCGTGGCCTTCCTTGGCGACGAACAAAGCCGCCAGTCTCTAGGTACCTCCGATAAACATTTCGGACCGCAGATCGACTTAAATTAAGTTGAGCACTCACGTTTCTTTGGCTGTGTCCGGCCTGAATAAGTGCCACAGCTTGGGCGGCGACTTCAGGTGAAGTATCCATAGATTATTGATAGAACCTCACCTTAATGTTAAGAATAAGTAATGTTTGTTGCAAAACCAAAGATATCAATCACTTTTTCAAGAATTAAATCCAAGTAAACCAATAAAACCAAGTTTTCTTAGTATTCGATTGTTTGATATCAACAAACAGGCTCCAAATTGTCTTTTGTTTCTTTAAATTCTGTGTTCGAAATTCAAAAAAAGACTATTGAATGAAATTGTGAATGTGCCAGGTTCAAAACTGCATAAAAACTTTTTGCTCGACCTAATATAAAATTTTAGCTAGGACTAAACGAAACTGAAAATACAAGGTGGGCCAATAGATGTGTCCAGAAGTGTATATGGATGGCTTTATGTGCGGACCGTGGACCGTGACGGAAAACTGAATACTGGTACTGATAGTAGAGCCTAATGCACTGAGTCTAGCTTTGTGCAGTTTTTTTTACTTGTACTATTAAGTTCTAGGAAATAAACAAAATAGGGCTAAATAACTCCAAAATAGGTACCAAATTTAGCTCGCCAAGTATAGTAGGCTCTTCAGTAATAATTATTATCTTTACAGTTAAACGATTGTGAAATTTTTTGGTCACCATTTCATTATCACAACATCACAACCAAACTATACATTACGAAATGCACAGATTAGGTTCAGATGGTTGGGTTTTATACATTCATGGTAACCAATAAGAAACACATTTAGAGAAACCATTAAGAACAGGCCAAGGAGACCAAACACAAGAAGTTTGAAATGCAGTTCAATGCGCCGTTTCTGGAACATACAGATGCATTGCCACACTTGGCAGAATGGTAGGTAGGTACCTATTTAGCGAGAATTTTAATCTTAAACAAGAGATTTATCGTGATGGGCGAAGATACTTTTCATAACTCATTGGTTCCTTGTTCCGTTAAGGAAAGTGCGATCGAACAAAGAAAACAATAACAAAACCTTAGCTTAACTCTAATCAATATAAAATCTAAGGATATTGACTTTATCTTAAGTACAAGTTTTACACCAGTAATTACAAGACAAGTCTATACACATTAGGCTTGTGCATACAGTCTGGTCATAAAAGAGTAGGTACGCATTGTGTCATTTGATCAAATAGGTCACTGTTACAACACTCAACAGCCTTCAGAACGCACCCTCTGACGCGGGCACCTTGGCGCCAAAACTGGCGTCAACATGGCGCCCGCCGTCGCGCCATATTGGCGGGACTCTGCTCTATTTTATGCAGTTACGGGATGATAAGAATTAATTCTGAGATTTGTTTGTTTATATAAACAAATATGGGGTTAGTAACTTGGATTTTCTATTTTGTAGCTCGTCAATAAAAGTTTAGGTATTTGCTATAAAAGCAAGATTTTTCTTTGTCTCAGAACTTCCATGACCTTTATACTTGACATTTAATTTATTTGATTGCATTGACAACATGAATAGTATAGGATCCAATTCCAAAAAAGCCGAAGAATCTTAATTTGGAAAACGAATCCAGGTGCAATCGCATAATAAGTACCTATGTCAAAAATTCAAAATGTCGGCTGGCTGCGCGCCGGTAAGTAATGGTCACAAAACAATGGCCCATTGCCGCGACGTCTAAAAACATTAGCCGTGTACGCGACAAATACTCATTGTTCGTATTGCTCACCCTTTGCCCTTACCAATAAAACCACAGTTATGGTCTAATATTTCATATATGCAGCAGCAGAAAACGACGGGATTTGCCTTAAAACAATTGATAGGAAACTTGCTTGAGGTCTTGTTTCAAGTCAAATTGAGACGTTGAAGGAAACCCCTGTGTTAAAGTTTCAAGAGTTTGTATGGAATCATAAAAATACACAAGAATTGCATTGGCAATTCTTGTGTAGGTATTTTTATGATTCCGTAAACAACATTTCACAAAGTAGGTATGCTTTTCCTTTGAATTGATTACTTAAGTGACTTATTTTAATTAAGTACCTAGATATTTTTAAAACATTTTAAAAAAATCACCTCCGGCTGTTTAGCTATAGTAGGCGCCAGATAATCGTGGAATAACGGTCATTGACCCACCTACAATTATTGACATTTTTGAAAAACGGAATTAATGACACAAAGCTGTCCCGAATCATCATCTCTCGTGATCCTTAACATTGTCTAATAATGAAAAACAATTTATATTTAATTGTTCAGGTACCTATGAACAGTTATTAGGGAAAGGTCAATATACTTTATTCCACATTTATCTGGCGCCTACTATAGTGCTTAAATACTGCAAAAACACTGATTCAAATTCAAGTCTTAGCATAAAACAGATCATTCAGTAAAGTTAACAATCGGTGTATAATGTGACACTTTTCACGCTTAGTCACAGACCTACAGGCGTTTTCCGTTTGTTAGTAGATAGAAGATCTATGAAACGTAATTGTTGTCTATGGCCTTGCACACGCAGTATTTGCCACCAACCATGGCCAACGTGAAGGTTAATCCTTGTAAAAAATGTAACTGCTAGCATCAGTGTCGGGCTGTTATTAATTTGACAGTTGATACCTTTGTAGATTTTTAAGTTGTTTTAATTTAATTAGTCACGAGCAAAGGCATAGAATTATGAAGTTTTTAAACTGCCAGTTAAGGTTTTTTTTTGTGATTGAGCTCTATACGATTTATATTTTACATTAGCAGTTTAGTACGTTTTTCCTTGACATTAAGTAGGTTTTACAAAAATTTACAGCAAAGACCTTAACCGAGTTCTTATTCTGATTAGTCAACTTATTGTATGGAAGGATATGTCCCATAAAAAACAATTCTTCATTTTACGCACATTTCATGACTAATTGCGCTTAAAACAATTATTTCATTGTAATTACTCATATTTTCTGACGAAATGGATCCTACTTGCGAGTAAAACTATTGTAAACACGACTTTGTTGACGTCTGAAATACAGGAAAATGTATTTTATAAATGAATTAATCACGCCATGGGAAGTATAAAACTAAGGCAGAATACATGCCTAAACAATAAATAAAACACTAGGCAAATAGCAAAATATTCCCTTACAAGTTTGTAAAAACCTCTAGATATTTGTTTAGATACGTAAGTTCTGGAAACCTTTTAAATAACGAGTATTCTACTTTAGCATTTCAACTGAAAATATTAGTTAGTATTATTCCACGCAATCTAAGACAATTTCAATCCATATTAATATATTAAATACGAAAGTAACTCTTAACTCTGTCTGTCTGTGTGTTACCTCTTCACGTCTTAACGGCTGAACGGATTTGTACGAAACTTTGCGCAGGGGTAGACTATGTCCTAGAATTGGATATAGGATACTTTTCATCCCGAAAGCATCATCCCTTGTGATATATTTCGACTTTCACGCGGTCGAAGCCGCAGACAGAAGCTACTAAAACATAAATCCAAAACCCACTAAAACAAATTAACACACCTATAAACCGTTTCAAAACCCAAATAAAATTGATGTATGTTAACACCGATAACACGGTAGTTTACCGTGTAAATATCATCCCGTCCTATAAATAAGATCACAAAAATGGCATTTCTGTTTAAAGTCTAAAGCCAAAGATACACCAGCGGAAAAATGGAGCAACATGTTGCGGAATATGTCCCTCGGCAACTACGTGAAATGTCCCACAAATATGTTGCGCGTAGATTTGAGCGCTGCTCGTCATGTTGAGAAACATCCCCTGGTGTATCTGTGGCTTTAGACTGAATGTCCTACACATATGTCGCGCGTGCGTTCGCCCTAAGAGCGGGAGCAAGCAACATGTCCCGCGTCACGTAAATTTGAGCTTTGCGCGTCATGTTGTCGAACATTTTGTCCCCTAGTGTATCTTTGGCTTTATAGCAAACGTAGCTATAATTTCGCATAGTTATCGCTGAACATCGTGCGTGCGACTCGTATCATGTGCAACTATGCGCGCGCGCTTCTAGACCGGAAAACGCTAGAAAGTGGCTTTTCAATTTGCGAATAGCTACATAATAAATGCGTTTGAGTCGATTCAACGCGCACGGTGATGTTAAATCACATTTATGTGGACTGTGATTGATAGATTGTATTATTTGAAATTAGAATCTATGTAGGCCCTGCCCTAAAATAACAACAGCGTCATCATAAATAAATTATTTTACCAAATATCTTTAAATATTCAAGCGAAAACTCATTAATAATAACAAATTACAAAAAACATAACACTACATTACATTATTATTATTAAGGAAGATACAATATAATAAGAAAATAAGAAGACATTATTATTATTATTTTCGTTTATTGGAAGATGACCAGAGTAAAGTCTAGTTTCTTTCATGAATAAACCATATCAATATATATATATCGCAAGATTTTCACTCCAGTGACAGTTACTTACGTTTACGCATTCGAGTAAAATTAAAAAAAATGTATCTAGGTACTTTAGTGTTTTATTTTCATTTTAGATGCCATTTTTTACTATGCTATTTTGATTTGATGTCAGTCAGTTTTTTAAAGATAAAAGTTTTCAGAAGCGTAAATAATGCGATATATTATGACGAATAAAATTCAACAATGTCTTGATACTAAGCCAAAACACCTCACAGATTCCCTCCACCTCCGATAACACTGTCAAAACAAAATTAACATCGTAAAGTATGAAAGAAACCAGCATACTTCAAAAGCCCACAGCCCTATACTTCTGTTCCATTATCTAACAATTTAGAAGTATTTCGCAATGATCTCTGGGACTTGGTTCCTTGATTGCCGATGGAATCGAAGGCGTACCGAAATAAACCAATCAGAACGCTTTAAGGGAACTATTCTGTGACCATTCACATCTGCAACTCGAATGGTACGATAGGTGTATTTTTATGATGACCTAGTGTATTCACGTGTGTGGAATTCAGCTTCAGCAGTTGAATATTCACTATGCAATAGCTACCTACCTACATAGCAGGATTATGTAAAGAAGAGAATGTAGCTGTAACAATACGTAACTAATTAGGAACTGTTTAATTGTACTGCCTTTGTGTTTCGCTGAAAACATGATTAAATAATGGATCTTATAAAACAATAATTACCTAAGTGCGAAAGCTCGCATCGGAAAATGAAGACGACTTCTATTGTATTTATGGCTAAGATGTCTATCATCCTAGACTCCTGGCATGATTTAGGTCTAATGCCTCTTTGATTTCCGTCCCGAGATAAGCTAAGACCCACTCCTTGAACGCATCAGGCTAGTCTAATAATTTTCTAGGCACTAACTTCACAAATGAATGAAAGCTGTTTACTCATGTGCTACGCATTACTACGCCGGTTCTACGGTTTTACAGCCAATTTTCCTTGACCTCTCATGGTTCCCCCATAGCACCTTACAAAGGGCGACATAAGGGAAAACGGAAGGACAATCAGAGACCATTGGTTTATTTTCAAATGAAGCATAGAGGAGCGCCGATTGTCGGGCAAGCGGTAGTCGCATCGCGTCGTGAGCCGAACGCACTCGTGTCTGCACTGAGCTTAGTAACCATCCCGCGACACCGAAAGCGTCTATCATTTTGAATTTCGAAGTGCAAGTGAATTAAACACAAATAAAACAGTGCGTTCATTGTCGCAGCTAGGAGTTTTAATTCCTGACTTTGGTGAGATTTTATTTTAATTTGATTGCATGCTAGTGGGGTTGCTCTTCTATTATAATAATTGCACGTTTTGATGTTATCTACGGTACTTGTGTGTTTAGCATTTTAATGAGTTTTTGTAGTGTCAACATATTTTCATAGAAAAGCAAGGCATTTGCAATAAATAGATTTTCTTTATGCCTAAAAGGTAACCGCTTTTTTTCAATCGTTAATAGTTTATTGAAATAAGGTCTGTTCGTTTTTTTATAGAATTTTTGGATACATCTTGATAAATGCATTCAACAACTTTAAGTTAATTCCGCAGCCGAGCTTTGATGCGAAACAAAAAAAAAATATAGCCAGTTTTCCTAAGCTTTTGATGTTATGTTTAAAAAAAACTTAAGTCATAGATTTTATGGCACGTATTTTGACGTCTATTTATAATACCAACAGCTGACTGCGATTCGATTACGTTTCAGGAAACAGGAATAAATATAACTTTAACTTAGTTATTCTACAATTTTCCTTAGAACTGCCAACACACCTCATTCATATTAAAATAATCCATAAAACAAAAAAGTCAATCCATTATTGGACACAAAGCAATTACGCGATGTTTTTCTATTCAGTGGCAGCAATAATGCTTGTAAAAAAAAACTATTTCGTTTGGAAAGCATAACGCGCGAGTCGCGTTCCGTTTCAGTGATCGGCATTCAGCCTGTTTCTGATTTATGCATTGTCGTCTGTAGCTACTTTTACAATATTAACAACACGCCTTAATGAGGCTAGTTGGCATTAATTGAATTAATTAGGAGAATGTATGGCTCTAGTAAGTAATTGTAAGTGATTGAATCACGCTATAGTAAGTTATATATTTGAATAAGCCATCATTTATTTGGCGAAGCTGGACTTAGAGTTAATATAAGTCTGAAATCGCCAAGCAGTCTTGAGTGAGCGTTGTGATTAATGATCTTGCCTTCTCTGTGAGGGAAGGGCATTTGCCCAAGAGTGGGATGGAATTATTCTTTGCCTACATTCATTCTGTCAGATGTTTTTTTTTACTACCCTGAGCTGTCCCACGGCTGGGCAAAGGCCTTCCCCCATCACTTCCAAAGTTCCCGGTTCTGTGCCACTTCTTGCCAATTTCCAAGGAAGGCATCCAATTAATCCCGCCATCTTCTCCGTGTCAAACATATTATTTTGCCAAATGAGTCACCATTCTAATTACCTACGTTAAAAAAATAAGATAAATTACTTTGTCAGATTCACGCAAACTGCGGGACAATAACAGTAATTATAGTGTAGATATGGTTACCATTATTGTCATGGCGGCACATAAAATTGGACAACATAAGTGCCACGAATGGTAGCAAGACTTCCTTATATACTAGAATAATATTAGATTGTTTTTATGGCCACTTTGAATTTGACCGAACGCCTTATTTGGAATAAAATACTCAAGCGTTGTAATAAAACGGTGAAGCGCATCGTGCTTAAAAAAAAAAAGATTACTTGCCATTTACAAAATTATATTTTTTTATATACAATCGTTAACTGCAACATTACGTGATCAACTATCTCCCATCGTCATTAATTGAGCTGTCACTAAGGAAATTCCTAACCAATCAGTAACTGTCATATACTGCCATGTCTTAATTAGTTCCATTTATAACCACCAGGTTTCCGAGTACGGAGGTGGCGCTCGAGTAGTGTGGGCGATGTCGGCAGGAGACCGAGAGGCCGAGGCGCAGGCCAAGAAGGGCGATGAGGCTGCCTCCAACGATAGGGACAGCCGGGCGGCTGCCGCGCTCAAGCAGTACTGGTGCGTGGGGCTGCGAGCCCTCGAGCTGGTGAGTCATGACATAAATTGGTGCATATACTGCCAAGAAGGGTGATGAGGCTGGCTCCAACGATAAAGACTGGTGGACTGGGGAAGGTGTGTGGGGCAGCGAGCCGTCAAGCGTGAAGTGAGTATTGACTTTGATACTGGCAAAAAGGGTATTGAGGTGCCTGCAACGACCGTGACAGCCGCTGCAACTGCAGCGTTCAAACGGCTGCGAGCTAATGTGTTACTCTTGTAGGTAAGCTGCTGATTTGTTGCCTTGTTTTTTCTCCAATCAAATCCCGGTGAAGGTGAAAAAATTAACTAGACTAAAATGGTTCAGAGAGCACAAACCATAAATCAGACACAAAATGTACTAACAAAGGAGAATATATGTATATGTTTTACCTTTAACAACAGAGCAACTAAAAAAGTCTCAGTCAGTAGTTTTGTTCACCCAGCAGAGGATGAAGAGGCTGACAAGATGTGAAAGTTTTAAATCAAACACTCGATCAGCGCAAAGAAAAATGCGAATCAGTAGAAAATGTTCCATTAAAAACTAGTCCATCTAAACAAAACCATTTAATACATTGTATAATTGGAAATCGATACAACTGGATGAGCGCAAGGCACGTTTCTCGGCTGTAATTGCTTGCACTCATGGCTAGTATGGGAACTGACCAAGTGACCATGTTGCTATAGGTATCTAGGTACTTGCTGTCCAAGACAGGATAATTTGTGCCACGACACACTGCCCTTGAAGTCAAAGGATCCCTTGTGCTCTTGCACTTGTGGGTAATTAAATACAGAACAAACTTGTTGTTTTTCTGATGATAGTTTTAGTTCTATCAAATATAGGCTTGTTGTGCAGTTTTATTGGTTAGAAAAATGCTTACGATAGAGATGCTAAAGATGATTGATTTTTAAGTATTTAAAATCAGGTCTTTTGTATTTTCGCAAAACTAAGTGCACTAAACGAATTATCCTTTTCCCTTTAAAGGATATATAGGGCTTCATACACCCCGCTTTAAGCCTGGAACGTAACCGACTTATAAGGTTGAAGACCGTAATACAGCACAAACAGTCCTTTGTCAGTCAGTACCCGTTTAAATACCGCTTTGCTAAAAGCTATATGAAACACGCAAGAGGTGGAAGATAAAATGCAACGATGACTACACTTAAGTATAATATAACGGTTGGCTCCTAACTAAACGATGCGTGAAAGTGAAACAGTGTAATAAATCATTTACGAAGATGCTTGCGGTATTGGAAAATCACTTGCTTGCGGTATCCAAGAATAGCCAAAAGGAGAAAACAGGCGTTTGACAATGCGACCACTAGACCGGCGTACGGAAGACACTTTCACTCAAATACTTGAGACACTTGTTTTAAACGATTTCATGTTTTTATTCGCGTACGTGAGCTTTGATTTGGGTAAATTGCTAAAAAATGGCTGACAGTAATTTGGGATCTGGGAATGCAAAAAGGTAATGAGTGATCGCGAAAACGGTTGGTGGTCTGCTAAGACAAGTGGCTGAAGCAATTGGGAATTCTATTTAGAAGAGAAACAGAAAAAATACTCAGCATTCTTGTAAATAGAGAAGGTTCACATTTCCCAAGTCAACTTGTTCTAGGAACTTCCGAATGTTACCAGTATTTCTCTATGAACCAATTTTAAGTGTTGATTTTATTTACAGATAATAGCGGTGATCGCCATCGGTCTGATCGTTGGCGCTCTCTACTCCCCTCAAGTGGTGCAGTCAGACCATAGGCATATTGCTGTCATCTACTCTGCCTATTCGAGTGAGTAACACTCATCATTAACTTAGCAATCGCTGAAACTGGGCCACAAGCCTCTTCTCTGTGTGAGGGTGTAAAGTTGTATTTGTAGAGCACGATCCGACTAAACGTAATCACAAAAACTAAACGAAAATCAACCCAAACGTTTTCAAGTGACAAAAAAAAACTATCATTCGTAGAAATTTCTGGTAGCTTCAACATAGTTTACTAAATTTTGTCGCGTTAATCTTTGTTTCAGCCAATTTTAACTAACTAAGGATACAGCTGAAACCATGACCCGATTCGTTCCATTAGAATTTGTTCTAATCTTTCAATTTACCAATTGTCACAGAATCGATTCTGGTACATTTCATGGCCGGTCAGATGGTAAATCCACTGGCAATTAACAAATAAAGTAAAGTGGAACATAATTCAATCATGAAGTTAAAAAAGGCAGAAAAAACAAAACTTTCAAACCAGAAACAAAATAAACTTATTAATAGAACCTGTAATCACCATCTGCCAAGCCCTTTTCCAACTAAATTAGGGTCGATTTCTCATCAGTGCAGAAAGATTACAAAAAAATATAATAGGAACAATACCAGCCTGCCCTGACGTTATTTCCTCAATTATGTTTGGAAAAGTTTTTTCCATTCAGTGTAGTGTCAATCAACTTTTCATTAATTCGATTTTAATTCAGTGTGTAATTGCTAATACAATTCGCATCCTTTGCCATCCTTCGGATGTACTTCAACAGTGATTACACGCTCAAATGAGCCCAGTCTATTGACACAATATAAGTTTCTTGCTATAAAATTCTTTACAAATATTGGCCTTTGTTGTCTAAGAAAAAATGTAAAACGAGATGAATTTGACCAGCGCTACTATGCGCAATAAAACAACTAGTTACCAAATCATGGAAAAAAACCGTTCTTGAGGAACATTGTGTTGTAGGTACTGAATCGATCTTCCATGATCATGAATTTTGAAGTGAATTAAATTATGAAAAATATATTATACATATAAATGAAACATTGCTGTAGCTTCATTGATATTTTACGTGTTTATCTCATAAATCGGTTTCACTTCATAGCCAAGTAGAAAATTGGTTTCATTGAACTTTGTGTGAGAAAGTGAAACCTGTAAACACTTGTAAACGTAAACCGCCAACCGTAAACCGATTAACGATAACTTCCTGAATGCGATGTCGATTGGCGATTTATTGTCAACATTGTTACCGATTTTTCCTGTTTACCGATATTTATTTTCTATTGAAATCGATATAGCCTTCATATTCTCCGTTCTTATATATTTATTTCTAAATTAAATTAATAAAAACCTAAACACGTGAAACCTAAATGGCGCGCCTAATTACTTCTTCAAAATGGCTTAGATACTATTTGAAATTCTCAGTAGAAAAGGTTTAATTTTAAATGCTTCTTCGCACGCATCGTCAATGATTGATGTTATAGATTTCATCCTGATTGTTAATTGTACAATTATTTAGAAACTACCAAAATTAAGTTTCTCGTTATTAATAGTAAATCAATCATAACACCTAATCAATTTGTTAGAAGGATCGGTAGCCGGTAATGGATTACTTACAAATTATTTTTTCCGGCCAATTAAAAATTATTTTGTAACCGAACCTGAAGATTTAATTTCCAGATAAACCTAGTCCTTAAATTGGCGTAGATGTATTGAGGACTACACTCAATTAAACCGCTTTTAATAACACTTTAAAAAAAAACTGAGTAGATGCTTAACGTTTTTAGTCAAGCTTTCGTTTACAATCTCCGATTCTACAGAAGTCCGCCTTGGCCATTCCTAGACTTTTCCCAACTTGATAGATTAAGGTCGATTTCCAAGCCACATAGAATTACGAGGATATCCGATCTCAGTTTAGAGCTATCATTATTACTAAGGTCTTCTAAAAAACGATTTAAATATTTTTTTGACGTTGTTTAGGCTACATCATCATCACCGGTGTGCTGATCATCGCGAGGCTGTTCGGCGAGTCTCCGGGATGGAGGACGTCCATCGGCTTCTCGGTACTTGGTGTCATCATGTTCACTGCCGCCGCTGCTGTCATTTTCTATGGTGAGTGTTCCAATTTTGAAACTGTTGTTTTCCTCTCTGCCTGACTGGCCAGTTTTTTAAATTTCTGTGATGACGCCATTCTTTTTTAATTTTTGGCATTATTATTATGGGCAGTCTTGAATACTTGTATTTTCAGAATCAGATATTTTATTGAGATTAGTAGGTAAACAAGTGTTTTCTTTATACCGTATCAGTATGATACGGTATAAAGTTCTACACGTTATTTCGCAACAGTTATCTAAATAAACACGTTATTTTACGCGATGTTGTGGTTGTGAACCGATATATTTTTTCTGAACTTACATGCGTATCAACTAGTAATTACACTATTTATTCAAGAATACAAACAACTAGTAATCTAGTAGTTTCCATGACCAGTCATCCGATGGAGCGTGGATAATAACATCGCAATACATAGCTCCTATTTAAAACTGGTCCTAAGTTAGGAATGCTCAAATATGTCTTAGACAAATAATTTGTTTAATCACGTAAGTGGAATGCCATGTTATATGATTAGTTGGTTTTGGTACTGCATTCCTCATCCATGCATGTATGGATGAGGAATGCAGTACCTATGTATTTCAATACTTATTACGTACCATATAATCTGCCAGGGCTGCGGAATTTGTTCGAAAGAGTCACCGCGGCCCTGGAACGCAAAGGGCATTTGGGGGAACACAGTTTCAGTCCGTAAGAGTCTGACACTCCCTTCCGCTCCGCCCAGAGTGAAAGGAGTCTTTTTTCGATGATTTCCCATCATAAAAAAGATATCATACAAAATGTAGTTCGTGTTTCTGATCGCTGCGTCAAGGTTTGCATTTGGATTTAAATATTTGCTTCTGCCACATCATTTTACGACGCAATTATTATTAAACATAATTGCGTCGTCGAATTTAAAAAACAGGTTCTCGCCTTTCTATCCGAATCCCCGTAAGGGTAAAATCTTAATTTGTTGTTCCACATAATGTTTACATAATAAAATCATTCATATATTTTTTAAATTAATCTGATGAGCAATATGTGCACGTTGGTCAATCTCTGTCTCTTTTACAAATTCGCGGACAATAGTGTGGGTTACATGTTTGTTATTTCTATTATTTTAAACACCTGTGTTAAAATGTAACGTGTAACTGTTTTTTGTCCCAAACAAATAAAATAAAATAAAATAAAAATAAGTAAAATGATGTACACATACAAATAAAATCTTTGTAGTTGCAAACATTGAGTTTTGGATAAAGGTTTCTAGTCACGGATAGTTGTAATATAATAATCAATATGCACAGTGCACCTATGAGCCCACTAGGCTATATAAGGCAGGGCCTTGGCGTTGCCTATTAAAAATGTAGACAATTAGTCTATGGGGATTGGTGTGAGGTGTAACTTCCGTTCCTTTCTAATACAAGTTATGTTTTAAAATTAAGTGTACGCATTTTTCATAGATACGTTCCTATGAAGTAAGTACAGGTTAACCATGACAGTAAAAAGTTCCCTGAGGCATTCTTTAGGATAAAACGCGTTCACGATACAATTTTCTCGAAGAATTTCAGTAATAAATAATTTAAAATTTCCTCGATGTGACATAATTTTCCTAGTGAACACTTGATGTTGATTTTTGTTAAACCCATTTTTTAGTTCAAAAATATTTTTAATTGAATTGTGTTTTTTTTTTCACAGACTGGCACAGGTCCTACTACGCCAACCTCCGCCCGAACAAGCAAGCATACGACCTGCTTATAGCGTCAGGAGTATTCTCCGTCATTGAAGTGGCAGTCTTCCTTGTCCATGCCTTCATCACTTTCAGGGAAGAGGCCGACTATTGAAATATGACTGCATTCCTTTAGTATCGATATTTTTTTAACTCAATTTTTCCGGTACATTTTCAGTGCTCTCTTGTATTTCAGTTTTTTTAACCCGTTTTCCAAGCCTACATTATACGTATTCAAAGATCTTTTAATTTTAAGTTTAACCTTTAGAGTATTATTTCGATATTATTGTAGTTAAGTATTTATATTATATTCATTTATTTTAATTTAAGTGTATATAGGTTTATCGATACGTTGCCTCGTTGAGTAGCTAATGCTTTTTTTATTACTATTTAACTTTTATTTTCAATATATGCCCTCTGCAGTAGCTACAATTTTGAACATACACATATTTTATAATGGCAACTATTTTATTTTATATGAAGCAGCTAAATATTTTTACTTAAATTTTACGACATTGCGGCTATTAATTGACAGCTATTTTTATTTATTTGTTTATAAAATGGCAGCACATTCTAAAATTATATTATTTTAATAATATGTGTATTTATTTTATCTAAAATGTTTATTGTTGGTATTAATATTGACAGCTATTTAAATTACATTATTTCATAAAATGGCAGCACATTTAAAAAAAATGAGTTTTAGTTGTATCTATTTTATCTAATTTTTTTTTTTTTATTCATAAAGACAGCTATTTTTAAGTATATAATATTTGTTTAAATGGCAACTATTTTAAGATTAAGTATTAAGAAATAACAGACAGCTACTTATAAATGGATTTTGTTGTATCGCAGCTAATTGTATTAAAAATATAGGCAACTTTTTTATAAACAGGCAGTCTATTAGGTATATTTACATGAATTTAGGCAACTTCCCCAAATATGATGGGTTATAATACGCAGCTACTTTTTTCGAATATTTATAAACAGGCAGCTTATTGCAAAAAAATCGTTTTTATAACGAACATGGTCATAATATGTTCATTATAAAACTAATTTTTCATTACAAACTACGGCAATTTTAGTGGCAGGTTATGTTCTTTAGCATATATTTTTTGTCGAAAACGCAGCTACAGGTAAATTCAAGATAAATTGCAGATTATAAGACGTTGCTCTTCGATGTAGCTATTTTTTTCGAAATCATTGATATTCTGCAATTTTAGGCCATGGCATGGCAGCATACTTCTGGCAGCAATAGATGGTAATTTAAGTTTCATTGAGCAGCTATTACAAAGAGCCTATAGAAGCAGCTATCATATAAATATGTATTTCAATTTTATGTAAGACAGCTTTAAGTTGTATTATATAGAGCAGCTACGTACTTCACAGCTATTTTAAATGCAGCTATTTATAACAACACTAATTAAAAATCGTATTATTGAAGACGCAGCTTTAATTTTTTTAATTCTAAAGACAGCTAGTATAATTTAAACATAATTACGTTCAGTATTTTAGGCAGCTACATAATTTCGTAACTATACGAAAACGAAGCTATTTTGCTGGCAGCTATTTTGAGAACATTTAAATATTTGTATTTTTGATCTGGCAGCATTACTTTTATTCTTGAATTAGTTTATTTGGCACAGGAATCTGTTTCTAGCCTTTTTACAATGCAAGATATTTCGGCCGCAAGTGCAAGTATAAGTTTAGAGATAAGTTTTTTTTTTTATTTGGATGTACGCAACGGTTATAATGTAGGTGAATCCTTGAATGGCGAAATCCTTGCTAAGGATCGTAGAATGCTAGAGTGTAGAATGTAGATTTGGATAAGAGGCTTTATATACATTACGAGAAATTTCAAAATTATTGCGTTTCAAGTTTAGTGTAATAAGTTTAAGTTGTTGTTTATTCGGTTATATTACTAAAACATTCCGTTAATTTTTATTTTGTTAGGTACCTTGTTTTAAGCGCATAAGCTTGTGATCCTTATCAGAGATGAAAAAAATTGAAATTAATTGATTTGGCTTATACCTACTTAGAATTTTTTATTTTTTTATTTTTCTCTATAATCAGTTCAAATACAAATGAACTTTTCAACAAAACAAAATTTCATATTTTTTTTAAATCTAATATTTTTAATTTCTGGTAAGGATAACTTTATGAATATCAAATAAGTAAAGCAAAACCACCGCAATATTTTTTTTTTATCTGACCCCTTCCTCTAGGAAACGCTCTACGAAATTATTTTTCTCTGTGGCAATTTTTTTCAATATTCACAAAAATAAATAAAAGAATGTAAGTAAATGTTATTTTCATACGAATTTAGTGTTATTATTATTTTAAGTTTTTAATTTAAGCAATTTTACATTATATTTAGTTAATATTTAAAGGATAAACCAAAGCAGTAATCAGTATCCGTCCAGTGGTAGTTAAGTTTTCTCTGACAATTTCAGATTATTTCTATCGTCTTCAAAATTAAACGTTACTTTAACTTCACTGTCATGATCTGATTAAACTTATGTTTTCTTATTAATATTTTTTGTTATAACCTTTATCTTTAAGAAAATTTCTTTCTTGCTTTGTCTATTTAATTAGTTAGGTAATTTACCTCTTCCAATATGGTGTCTTCGAAAGTAGTTGTAGATTCAATTGGTGTCTAAAATTTAATCGTAGCTTAGAATATTTTTCATCATCATAAGATTAGTTAAATTAGATTTAATGTTATGATTATGAAATAACGTGTGGATATCACATTAGTTGTGAAAGTTAATGGTAA
This sequence comes from Mamestra brassicae, assembly GCA_905163435.1. Taxonomy (NCBI): domain Eukaryota; kingdom Metazoa; phylum Arthropoda; class Insecta; order Lepidoptera; family Noctuidae; genus Mamestra; species Mamestra brassicae. The sequence continues at coordinate 15,692,784 of LR990997.1, read as the reverse complement.
GAAAAATATAAGATTTATATGAAACATGTAAATAAAAATATATAACTTATGTAACCGGCGCTAATGTTACCTTATTTATTCCCCATTTTAATAACAAAAGGTACCCGCGTCACTCACAAACTAAACTCTTTTCGATAAGAATAAAAATATTGTAAAACACATGTATCTGTATGTAACAATCTAATAAATAAAAGCATTAAATATTGTTTTATTTCAAATAACTTCAGCTGGTATTAAACCTTACAAACGTTGGTTTTAGTATAAAAAGCTTTTTTGTAAAACAGCTAACAAAATAACAAAGATAATGACAAAATACATGTGATTGAGAATCTCGCAAAGAATTTCTACAGAAAAGGTGCATAAAACGCTACAAATTTACAGATAAAAATAACAAGTAAATCTGACCGGTCAATCGGATAGGCCACGGACGACACCTTCGTGCCACGAGTTGTGGCTTAGAATATCCCCAACCCCTTAAGAGGTTTTTTTCAAGGTTCGTGCAACTGAGAACTACAGCTGAATAGTTACTGTAGTTAGAGCGTGTCATAAAGTGAACGGAGTGCTCTCAAATCCATTTCGATAAAGGGACGAACGCGTTTGGCAAATTGGCACCATGTTTTTTTTTATTTGAGATGGGTTTGCTCTTGACTCTTGTCTAGGTAATAGATGACAGAGACAAAGTCGACGATGAAGCGAGCTTACCCAGAAGAAGCCAGCTGGTCGACCGGCTGTTCACTCTAATTTTGAAGAGATTAGGGTTGTATGCGTTCGAAAACACAGACGCAGGCAGAGAGTTCTACTTCTTTGCTGTGCGCATTATAAAAGACGTTTGAAACCTTTAGTGCGAATTGGTAGAATAGCAACAAGGTAGGGATGGGAACTTGCAGTGCGTCTAGATGTCCGATGGTAGAAGGGGGCCGGTGGGATGAGGTCGTGGCGTTCCTGGACACTCCCCCTGAAGTACAACCTTTAGAAGACCGACAAGCAGGCAACCTTGCGGCGACGAGCAAAGCTGTGGAGCTTGGCATCCACCACTTTTACGTCGCCAATGAGCCTCTTAGTCTGAGTCTGTTAGTATTACTTTATTTACTGTTAGTACGAGTCTCTTATTTTAATTGAAATTTAATGTGAATGTTATGATCTAAAATGGATTGAAATAAATGAATTTGAATTGAATTGAATTAGCTCGACATTCCACCGAGTCAAGCGCAGCAAGTTGGTATTTAGCTGAGCCATCCCAAAGGTGGCGGTGGTGGTGGTGGTGATCCATGCAGGATTTGGTCTTGTGCTTTGTAAAGGGTTAAAAGCTGTCCAGGCGTGAATTATCGCTTCACTTTATTTTGGATGCCCAGCTTTTTGACCGCAGTTTGGGCTTTGTGCTCAATGCTGGCGCCGAAGTTGAGACTGGGTGTCAACTCTACTAGGAGCTCGAGCCGACCGGTTACAGGGACAGATGTACACCGAAAAGTAGCAGTTAAGTTGGAAAGACTCCTTTTTGCGGTAAAAAGACACGCTTGTTTTGGTGGCGTTAAAAGAGGCCAGATTGTCATCACTCCACTGGGAGAAAAGACTTAAGGTCAAACATGTCCGCTCTACCATGGCTTCTCTCAAGGAACGAACTTCTTCCCCGCTGGTTTTGCGATGGACAAGTATCTATCTGATTGTGGCACAATTAAGTGTGCGATAGTGGTATTGTGAAGCAATAATGAGTCTCGTTCAAAATATAGTAAATCATTAAATACCTCTAGCCAAAATTACTTTTTGTTTATAATATTAAACATTTTCATATTGTAGTTAGTAAGGTTCCCCAAAGCTCTACAGCTCTGGGTATACCTACGTATACTGTGCCTACAGAAGATTCATAAAAATCAATTCTTTAACTGATTCTGCTATTTCGATAAAGTCTGCAGTGTAAATATTAAGATATAGTCATACAGTGGTGTCATTGCATTTCAATTTTATAGATGCACCGTGATTTTCACATTTTGGTCAGACGAGTATAATCAACCACCAGCAGCCTGTGGTGGTCCACAACTAGACACATATATCTCCAATCGCCCTGCTTCGTTTTATCCACGGCAACTCACAGGCTCAGCTAGCTACTACCAGCCACTCTGCCATGATAGCGTCCAACCTAAGGTACGTTATGTAAGCAAAACAAATTAAGAGTACCTAGCTACGCCAAATTTCCCATGATGTCTCTGGTGCATCATTCGAAGTCATTTCTGAATGGTGAGACAAGAATAGACATTCTTTACCTATGTAGAAGACAGTTGTTTTGCCTTCATTTGAAACAATTCAACCAAAACAACACATAAATGAAGGCCATTTTCGTAACCTAGTTAAGTACCTGTAATATGTATTTAAATTGGCACTCAAGGGATATGCCCCAACCGAAGTTGCTTATGCGGAGTTGGTTTTGGGGCAGCCTATAGGAGATTCGGGGGGGGGGGGGGAGAGAGACGGGACATCTAAGAATAGCAATGGCAAGCCAACTGTGATTCCGACAAAATAAAAATGATGAGAGGATTAAAGGACCACGTACCAAATATGAAAAAAAAACTAAGCTTGAGATTGACAGTATCAAAATAATAAAAAAAGAAAATTAAACAAAAAACACATAAATCAGGTAAACACATTATTTACCGAAATATGTTTTAAACTTTAAAAGAAACTTACCTTTTCAGCTTTCGCCAGATAAATCCACAGCTTTCTCCAGGTTGAAAACTTTTTCTGGTCGCTAAAGTTATATTGCATCTCCTTCGAAGCATATCTGGTACTTAGTGGAGACCTATAATTGCAATATTCTGAATTTTGTATTTCCACGGGGGCGTCAATCGAAAACATTTTGACCACAGTTTAATATAAGGAACACTGTATTTTCTTGTTACGTCGATAGCCGCATACAGCTGACACTTTAATGAACATAACCTAACAAATAACAATACCAAGGTCGGGCAAATCGGCGGGAGAATTCAATTCTGATAACAAGGTTATCTTAATGTTGGTCGTATGACGAAATTTGAAATAACTTGTGACGAAAGTAGATTGCTTATTGTGTCGCTAATACAAACAAAATGTTACTTCATCATTGAAAGCGAATATTAGCAGAAATAATGTACCTAGGTTCAATACAAATTCACTTTTTTTGAATGTGAAATGAAATGAAATTTGAATGTTGCTTTATTGCCATTCCTGATATGGGAAAGAGGTGTGCGTTTAGACTGTAAATTTGTACCTAACACTAGCTGATTGAGTAAAAATAAGTGCACCATCAATAACTTCCCCAGATTTGTATTTTTTTTTTATTTGTGAAGTAGGAATTTGAAGTTTGAGTATTTCTCCAACTCTAGCCTGAAGTGTTGTCAAACCAATCTATTTCTATACTCTATGACGTGTCAAACTGGCCAAACACCAAAATTGGGTTAGACACATTCTTAGTTCGAAATAACTTGCTCTTTGAAAACCCCTTCGAGTACCCTAAGGTTGCGTTTCCATCAGAGATGTGCGAAACGCACCCTAATCTAGATAGAAAAACCAGATAACACTTTGCCCCAGAAATCAACCAAAAGCTGGACTGAAGCTCAGCAGTAGCGCTTGTTATTGCTAGCTAAGAACAAATTCACTCCTATTGAAAATATGATGATATTGGTAGGTAAAATAATTCAAGACATAAAATTGTAAAAATATATTTTATTTACATCAATAGATTATATATCATTACATGTTTCGTTTCATAAAATACTAGCTGCATGAAAATTGCATTCATTTGGCAGTATGTGGATCTAAGGCACCAGTTTGTAAGTTGGACAATGTGTGTATTGCAGTTTACTTATTAAATAAAGTACACAATTTATATAATTATAAAAGAGGATAAGTCAGCGCAAGCCCTGTTCAAAATCTCATTTTAAAGCTTGGTGACCAAACAAATATACAAAATACATTTTGTAGTTTCTCAGCTGCATTCTGTTTCTCTCTTGCTTTACACCAAAAATATAATTATTTTTCTCTCTACACCAAGGAACTGATTGTTACTCCCAGTGCTTTTCTTGCATTTCAGTATTACATACAGCATACATTTCAGCATTTTCAAAATAAAACTATTATATGATAACATCCCCTTTGAAAGTAGTTGTGATTCTATCGCACTTTATCATAGTATACAAGACTTATCGTGGATAAGAATATCAAAATTACTTCTTCTTAGCAAGTGATTTCATCATTTTTTCTAGTTTCATCGCTTTTTGGATATCTCCCTTGATCTTCAATTTGCCCATCATGAATGCCGTGGTTGGCTTCAGTTTACCTGTAAAACATAAGTTATGTTGTTAATACAATAAACCTGTGAAAAGTCTCTATCTGTTGTGGTTTATATAATAAAACGTGTTTTAGAAAAATGATACTTAAGTAATATAGTCATTATGGACTTCAACATAATTTTATAAAAAATTATATGAGTACCTATACTTATATTTTTTAAAATTTTGTGTATAACCATATTTTTTACTAAATTATAAGTTTCATAATTTACTACAGTGACACTAAGGATGTAAGTACTTCTGCAGTCTTGGTGCAGAAAATCTGATTCGTAAGCTGTTGGTAGAAAAGAAAAGTCAGTGGCCTTCAAAATGGGCCTTTGCAAATAGAAATTTTCTTTTCAGTCGGACTTTGTAAATTTGGCGTTTTGTGCGTGTTATTAGTAGGTAGTAGAGTAGAGACTCCATTTTCCGCACTTACGACTCCCATTCGGTCCGTTGTGCGTAGAAGTCCTGGCTAAGTTATCCAGCCTAGCTCCGCCCAGAAGCCTATAAGTAGGTATTGATAGATAAAAATAAATATTAATGTATGTACCCGCAAACATGTCAGCGAAGTGCTGTCCATCCATAGTGAGGGTCGCGTCCGGTGGGTTCTTGGGCTCGCCCTGGCCGCACTGACCATCGCCGTTCTTCAGGTCAATGTGCCACACTCCCTCCTCTTTACCTGAATTAGTTGCAAGATTTTAGAATATATTGGTTAGAACGACGAATGAAAGTGATTGGAGGAACTGAAACTGCTATTTCGCGATAGCAACAATGGGAATAGATGAGATGTATGCATTTATTTATTTTCGACTTATTTATAGATAATGTTGAATTTGTTTGGCGGTTAAGGTTACGCCACCAGAGAGGACTTCTTCCTTGAAAAAGTGACTGACTTAAACATGACGTTGACGTAAATATAACTCATGTCGGAAAACATAATCATTTTGACAGATGTCTGGACCTGCCGACTCAGTGCTGCCACCTGGTGTACGTCATTTCAGGAACCCTCATTGCGCTCCGCCAGGTTTACTTTTAGGAATTTATTTTGTAGCAAGTCGATATCTAGATAGAATAGAATACTATTTATTATGTATACCATACATTTCTAGGATATTTTGACTGCGAATGATGCGAGTTGATCGCGTGTAACAATCACTCACACAAATCTATTAAAAACAATAAACATCATAATACCTTTGACATTGAACTGGTAGATGGCTTGGGTCTTCGAAACCAAGTCCGATGACAGAACTTTGGAGATGGAGGCGAAGAGAGTTGGGATCTGGCCGTCTGACCCGCCCTCCTGCAATTGGTAATGTTGTAAGTAATTGACAGTGTAAAACTTTAATAAAAAAATTACCAACAATTTTTACAAAACGGTAGGTACTTGATTTTAGATAACTTGCGTGTGTTTTTAGTATTTTTTTATACATGTTAACCTGCCCTAGTTTAATAGCAAATCATAAAACAGCATAATATTAGGAAAAATTAAAGAGCAGTCAGGCGCTTTTTAGTTCAGATTGATAATGATAGATAACTCTCTATCGCCTGTGTATTTACTGTTTATGATAATGTTATCAGCTGATAGGTATTTCAGTTTTATTACAGGTTTAAGACTTCTAGAATTCACCATGTTAGTAAAAGCATTAATATTCAACGAATGTTATGGGTTGCAACTTTAATTATGAGTCTTTAAAATGCTATTGTCAAATTCGTCATGAAATTTTATAAATCTTTTGCGTAGTATATTCGCAAAAAAGGTAGGTTAGTTATTTAGGTTAATATAAGTATTTTGAACATGTATTATTTTTTGTTCATGTTATTACATAGGTACTTATTAGTCTCATAGGCAACAGTGGCCCATCTGATGGACATCTGCAACACGCAATGTTACTAACCCAGATACAAAAATAGAAAATTACCCTTCAAAATAGGACACAGCAAAGCTGTTAGGAATATTTAACAATACATGCACATGGTAAGACAGCAAAAAATAAAAAAACAAACATGCAGGAGAAACAAATGGCCATAGATAAATCTAGACATTCATTTTTTATTTTTTTCACACCGGTTTAGCTTTGACTTCCTTGTTGGTCATATGCGGTAGGTCCAGGAAGAAGTCGGGTAACAGATTGTCTATGTTACCTGCGAACAAAGGGAGATTCCCAATTTGAATTGCCAAAAGAAAAACAAAGTTATTTTTTAAATTTCGTAATCGTAATTGGTTTGGACTGGTTTCCTGGACCTGGGAAATGTCTGTTTGGTATACTTTTACCTTTGACCACGGATTTTTTCTGGATTTGATACAAACAAAACAATACTTATATACAAAGCAGTCATTCATAGGTTGTCAACATTACAAGTGGAGGGGCATAAATATTCACTGTAGCTGATAGTTAAAATTCAAAACAAAACATTCAAAAAACTAGAATAACAGATCTACTGCTCACTAAAGTCATTCTTGTTGAATTCTAACTACCATTACAGCTAAATACCTCCACAACCTAAGGTTCAAAGACAAACCTTCTCCTTGTAGTGGACCGCTGAGGTATGATACTGTCTGACGCGGTTTGCCGTACTGACAGTCTGCCTGTGCTGTGACAGGGCCCCAGGAACATCCAGGAAACCGTCCAGTAATAAGTTATCCGCGTTCTCTGTGATCAATCATTACTCTGTGTAGTGATCCTCTGGGTAGTGTTGTACAGAGTAATTAAGAAACAGAGGTCTCATGATAGGATGGTATGTAGTTATTAAATTGCCATGACGGTTAAATGTGATGGGGGAGATAAGGTTATAGTGGGTGATCAATCTGGTCTCCAAGGTTAACCCTTAATGGGGTGATTGACACGCAACGATATACGGGAGTATTTTTATTTTAAATTATTTTAAAAATGCATGATGACATTTCAGCAATCTAAATACAGTTTATACAAAAATTTTCAGAAGACAAAAAGGGTTTGCACTTATCACTGCGAACTTTTATCCCTCTTGAAATTATTGTGGTCAAATGCATAATACGTGAATCAGATAATAATGTTCGTTAAAATTACCGGAAAAAGAGTTCAAACCCAGGCATGGATTTTTGGAGCTGATAGATATATTTGAATACTTATGATATTATTCAAAATATTCGAATACTTACTGGGGTCGCAAGCATAAGGCGTCAAGTCCTTGACGCCAACGGATTGCACAACGTCTTCATCGATCGCAAAGTTGCCCGTGTATGTCTTAGGGTCTCTGTGAAAAAAAAATACGTGTAGGAAACATAATTATTTCAGCTTCAGCTTCTAGAACTTTTATGCTTTGAATCATTGTCTTATTCTTTCTCATAGCTACAAACAAAAATAAATATATTTTGAAAACTTAAGTATATATTTATTTGGAGTAACAAACAATTAAATAATATGAAATACTAAAATTGAAATATAAAATTAACAATTATGTAATCAACAGCGTTACTCACAGAAAACATGAAAAATATTATTAACGCGCTTCAAGGTTGCAATAAATTAATTCAAATAAATTAAGTGAACCGAATTAATTAATTAATTCAAGCTTATGTACAAAGGCGAGCTTAACCCTTAAGCATTGGGTTCTCTTAAGCAAACCTTAGGTCGATAAGCGATAAGATTGTCACACCCTACTATTTTTAAACTCCAATGCTAGTTTATTATGGTGTACAATAAAGAGTACCTATTCTATTCTATTTCCATGTCTCCCATTTTCTATCTAAGGCCGAAACGTTAATTGGCTTGATTTTGGTAATAATAATAAATAATAAATTCTTTATTCCGGCTATATAACATAAGATTCACTGTGTTAGAAAATTTCTTATAATTAATGTTAGTAAATATATTATTTTATTTATCAATTCAATGTCATTATCTGAGTTCGCTTCGTATGGACGTGGCACGACTGAGAGGAGAGTACTTCACTCGTTCATCACCCCCACAAAACGTCTCAGAATAGGAGAGTAGATATTCTCCGCCACTGTCCTTAGAATACTGTTGTCACTGCCCCGCAATCTTGTAATTAAGGACAAGATTTTTTTCCGCATTACCGCATAAAAGTCGTCAGTTCGATTGAACGCAAACATCTCAGATGCGCTACAACGCAACCCAACAGCATTCTGAAAACATCATATTGGATGCGCTGGACCTCCAGCGATCTTTTGGTAAAGTTGACCCACAGACTTCCCGTGTACATACCCTGACAATAAGCTACAAAATGCGCATTTTAATTCCCAAGAGTGATACTTACTTGCTAAGCATGACGTACGCGGCATCGGAGACGATGTCCACTTTACGACTGGTGGAGCTGGTGCCAGTCAGCATCTCGATGGCAGCAGTCGCAATAGCTGTAAAGTGTTGTCATAGTTAAAAATAAGTCGACTGGGTGCAGAGGTTGGAGCGAATTGTTCAGTCAGGGAACATACTTGCCTTTTTGTCGATGTGACTTTTAAATACATTTTTGAAGTGAAAACTTCTTTAGGAGCGTTGAGCACATTTTGGGTGAAAAAAAAAACATGGAACTTGCATCATCGTCACCGAAAGTTTTCTATGACCTATATGTATACTGCGTATATATGTATGTGTACTCTTTGGTTGAAAAAAAATCATGGATCTCGCGTCATCCACCGAACGCTTTAGCTTTAGCTTTCGCTTAGTTTTCACGTCTATCGGCAGTCCCCAAAGACTGCCCCGCATGTTTTTTTTTCTAACTTAGATAATTGCTGCTGTGGTGAACAATTTTCATGTATTCTCAAGCTATTCCCGTTAAAAAAGTTAGTTTTTTTTTATTAGCAATGTGATACATACCAGTCTTGGGCCACAGAGCATTGACAGCAATGTTGTCTTGCTTGAATTCTTCAGCCATGCCCAAGACACACATTGACATACCATATTTGGCCATCGTGTAAGCCACGTGGAGTGAGAACCTGAAATTATAATAATTATAATGTATCTTCCTAACTCTTCCTTAACACTCGCACGGCAACTGGGCTTTTTAACTTAAAAAAAAACTGATGATGTTAGAATACAACTGCAGTCCGTTTAACTATTTGTAGTTCTTTTTTTAAATAAGGATTTCTTTTAGATACCAGAAGTGCCAATGCCCTCGTGATTCTGTGTCCAGATAAATTCTCATTACAAAGATATAATGGTCAAAATTTTCGGTAAAAATTATGTGACAATATTTCATGACTATTAGCTAGCCAGCAAGTTATAAGTGCAGATGACAGTCCAGTAGAGATGTCAGCATAGAAGACGGGGCCCGCTAGGGCCAGAGCCTGCCAGGGTTGCGGAATTTGTTCGAAAGAGTCACCGCGGCCCTGGAACGCAAAGGGCTTTAGAAGGAACACGGATGGGTTTTAGTCAGTAAGAGTCTGACACGCCCTTCCGCCCCACCCGGAGCGGAAGAAGTCATTTGATGGATTCCCATCCTTAACAAAAAAAAAAAGGTGACAGTCCAGTAAGTGTTTCCCTCCTTCGTGAATGACATTTTAACTGTTTTAGCGAAGGAGGCTATAATTTAGCTACTTACCAGTAGGGGTTCATGTTGAGGGGTGGCGACAGGTTGAGGATGTGCGCATGGTTGCTAGCTTTCAGATGAGGCAGGCAGAGCTTGGACCTGCGAATCAAACCATTCAAACCATTAAAATCTTTATTCTGTGAAATAGGTTCCATTATCCCTCTTAGGACGGCTCATACAGATTGGCCAGTAAACTGGACCGCCATTTCAAGGTAATATTAAACCTTATGAACATTTACGTACCCCGTTAGAGTAAAGGGTAGGTTAGTACAGGGTAAAGGTTATAACGGGTTAAACACTAGACGACATCGCGACCAACTGGTCTCCTACCATATGGACTAAAGAAAACAGAACTGTGTGTTTCAGGGGAGGAAGTCGTTTGTCTGGCAGTCGGTGTGTAATGTATGTATAGTACACACATTAGATTCCAATAGAATAGATGAACGTATGTAATCTTTTTGCCCTGTATTGCATGTAACATAGGACTTCTCATGTCAGGCGAAATGTAGGTATATAAACTATAATGATTCTACTAAAATCTAATAATATATATGCTTGAGTTTACCCATGTATTTATTTCTATCATTGTTTCAGATTTAATTGTTAGCGTAATATAGCGTGCTAGCTGACATGTACCATTTAATTTGATGTAATTTTCTAGTTCTATCATAAACTGACTAATTATACCATTGTTTAAATTCAAGTTCTTCAAACTTAACAGACAGATGTGTTGCTGGGGAGTTTGTTGCGCCACTTCTTCCCAGCTTAGCTGGCGATTTGGGAGACTGCCTTCATGAAAATTTTGTCAGTCAAAAAGTGCTGATTTTCAGCTTAGTTTGAATAAACAACTTTTGATTTTATAGCAAAATTTCTGTCGACCCTTGAGGGTAATACAGGCGCAATAATATGTTAGTTGTATTTTCTAGGCAATCATAGCAGACAAGGTCATTTCAATTTATTTATCTACAGTCCATCATGAATGAATGGCGTAGGTAATTTAAATAATTTGCATCAAAGACATAATATGATTCTATTTTATCTCAATTTGCCCTAACTGATACTTATTTAACATGGGAAATAATATATACCTCTATTGTTCGTTGTTTTTAAATGAAAAATAAGTTGTAGAAGAACAACATAAGTACTTAGTCTAAATATATATGAAGAAAAACTAGAAACTTGGTTGAAAAGCAATGTTGCTAAACTGACGCTGTCTGGCACTAGTCTTCCAATGAACCATGACTGGTGCCGTAGAAAACGGTTTCAAACATAAAAGAACTTCAATAAAGTTGATTTAGAATTTATTCTAGAACTAGCTGCGCCCCGCGGTGTTACCCTTAGTATACATATATATAAAAAGCCTATGTGTTAATCCAGGGTGTCAGCTTCCTGCATACCAAATTTTGTTAAAATTGGTCCAGCCGTTTGCGCGTTAAGAAGTAACAAACATACACACACAAACTTTCGCCTTTATAATATTAGTGTTATTAAATTATTCACAGAATTTAATAACTATTCATAAACTACTAATCTGGTTATACTTAGATAGTCAAAACCTAGGCACATATTCTGATAACAATATAAATAGGTACTTACGCCAAGAAAGTTCCCCTGGTGTTGATGTTGTGCATGAGGTCGTATCTCTTCATGTCCGTCTCCGCGGTGCCGGAAAGCACGATTGCTGATGCATTGTTCACTAGTATGTCGATGCCATTGAACTGAAACAAATCATGGAAACCTTTAGCTAAATTTAGTATTAGTTGTATCATCGTCGTCCTGCTTTTAGCACATCTTACTTGGGGTTGACGCAACATGTTTTTATGGTTCCGTAGTCAACAAGGAACCCTTCTAGTTTCGTCATGTCCGTCTGTCTGTCCGCGGTTTAGTTTAGAGACGCTTAGTACTAGATAGCTGGAATTTGGTATGGGTATACATATTAAACACAGTGGCAATAGAGTGGTAAAATAAAATCTTGAATTTTTTTTTTTTATTTTGCGCCCCTACACGTCACGTGGCAATGATTTTTTTTGGTCTGTCCCAAGGTGTGGGTTATTGTTGGATAGGTAATAAGCCAATTGTAACTTTTTAATCTAATAATAGTTAAGTACATTTTACTATTTTTCTGTCAAGGTTTAGGAGACGGGTTACTACAGAATCCTGTACTGTGCATGGTTCGACAAGCACTTCAATGGTCATTTTCATGTATTTTTAGAGAGTGTTCGCATTTGTATTGCAGTCACACTAACTATCAAAAACACCTCTTATTTCGCTACATTTGACGAGTTTTTGACATTAACTGTTGCTGAGATGAAATTGCGACTTGAATTTTCAAGTCTGAGAATTGGCCTTCAGACCTTTGTTTAAACAGCTACAACTATTTTAATAATTAAAAATGCTCTTTAATAAGATAATTATTATAATGGCTTATTCTATAGATATGAATTTTTGGTGATCAGCAGCAATCATAAAACAAAATTTTATTCATTTTGAATGTGTGGCAGTGTGGGAACCATTATGAATGGCTACAATTAAATGCATATCAAGTAAAATATGTTAACTTGAAATAAAATAAACCCACTCTATACCAAGGTGCCTAAAGAATGTTTTAAGTTCCAAAATATTTATCCACTCATCAGAATAATTGTAGATGTTGTATTTATATTCTTTTTACCTACCAAAATGGATAAATGCTAACCTAATCTTGTTTCCCTGAAATACAATGTTACTTCTGTAACTAGGAGAACTTGGATGCAAGAGCGAGTTAAGGGAGCTCGGGACTTGGGGCACCCCGACTTGGACAGGTTAGAAGGGGATGGCGAGGTCTAGTGAGTGAGCGAAGCGAGCAAATCAGACCCTGCTATCCCCTTCGTGGTGGTTTTTTTTAAACCATAGCTGACTTCGCCTATTGGTGAGCATTTATCCATTCCGGCAGGTATTTCGAATTGTTTGGTAGTAAAATAGGTACTTTTCTGGTAGGCGTTTAAACACAAGCCTTATGAATATTGCATACTGAATCATAATCGTGTAGGTATTTTGTAGATGATTATTTCCATGTGATTTAACTTGTGAATGATATTAAATTTATGTTTTTGGTGACAGTCTCAAAATACTTGTATAGTATGTTTTAATAGTAGTTGTGCTTGGATGTGGAGTTGCAAGCACTAGCTCGACTCACATACAGATGATATTATTTACCTTCTTGATTGCCTCATCAATAGCTTTTTGTATTTGTTTCTCATCTCTCACATCGACAATGCATGGCAGTGCCTTGCCTCCGAGGGCTTCAACTAAAAACAAAGAAAACATTATATGGTATGCATCTTGTGAATCAGGTGCCTTAAGTATAGCATGGTAACTAATGGATTAACTGCTTCAATACAATATTCTCAACTGAAGTGAAATACAGACAGCATTTACAAGACAATCATCTTAATGTGTAGGTATGTTAAGATGTTATGCATTTTTTACCCGACTGCGCGATGCAAAGGAGTGGTAATGTGTTTATTTATTGATTGGAAATTATCGAATGACTTCTTCCGCTCTAGGTGGAACGGAAGGGCATGTCAGACTCTTACTGACTAAAACCCATCTGTGTTCTTTCTAAAGCCCTTTGCGTTCTAGGGCTGCAGTGACTCTTAACTTTTGACTCTCTCTTGAACAAATTCTGCAACCCTGGCAGGTTGTTATGCTGCATGGTCACAGGTTACTTAAATCATGATAAGGTTTCAACCAAATTGCCGAAATAAAAACTTCTTAAAGACATCTTTGTCTGTTTATCAATAAAACTATTTTGGCAGTTTACAAAACAAATTTATCAAGGTCAATGAAACTTCAAAGTCCACTGTTATTATTATATTACGGAGGACAAAGTCCAATCTAAATAAGGATTTTATCAATTTCTGTATATTTATGATTAAGCGAAGTTCAACAAACAAGTGAATTGTGATACTTTTTATCTGATTAATGATTATAAATAAAATTGTAGAGAACAGAAAACTGAACCCAATGCTCACAACATCCAGTGCATGGTTACACAGGCTAGTTGAAATAAACTTTTAACTAAACATAGAAAATTATGCAGGATCAATATAACTACTAAAAATATAGTCCTTTATTTAGAAATAATTAAGTTCATAACAGGAAAATACAAAATAGGCATAATGTTTTCTCATTATACAATAGCTATACATAATAGTGAGTTTACAAAACAAACCCATCTAGGCCAATTATAGGAAGATCGAAGTCCAAAGCAATATGGAGGGCAAAGTCCAACTCATATAAATTCATATTTTATCTCCGCTATAGTAGATTTATGAATTAAACGAAGTTCCTGGCTATTAATAGAACGTTTGCAAAGCTGATAAAGGACGTTAATTTACTTACTTTCTTCAGCGGCAGTGTAAATAGTTCCAGGCAACTTGGGATGCGGGTCAGCTGTTTTGGCCGCAATAACAACGTTGGCGCCATCCTTCGCCGCTTTCAAAGCAATAGCCTTACCGATACCCCGAGACGCGCCAGTAATGAACAGCGTCCGGCCAGCCAATTTCCTAATTATACAATGATACGGAAAATTAGAAAGAAAGTAGACCACACTACTGTACAAGTTCCTCACACAAATATCTTACCCGGTATTTGCCACTAAACTCATTTTTTAAATATTATTTTACTTTTACGTGGAAAGGGCAACGTTGTCAGATCTCAAAACTGAATAAGAAATTCACAAAGTTAGTTTTCTTTTCCAACTGTTCGCTTGACAACAAGTTGACAACGTCAATGACCGAATAAACGATGGACGGAAATGAGTAAAGACAATGTCACAATGACAAGTTGACAACTGTTCTGCTGTGTTGCAAGCGTTTAAGTCAAACAGATAATCAAACTTTTTGCTTTCATTGAACTGAATTTGCAAGTAGCAGGTTGCTTGTCTTTGGCCTTAACAACACGGCTTATATTCGTATATTCACCGTTTTTTTTATAGCCGTAGTTCACTCCAAAGTTTATGTTTGAAAACGGGGCCTTTCTTTATTTAGCAGCTTACTATGTCCGTGACTACCGCAGGACCACCAACGCCAACCGCTTCCATATTTGGTAAATAATTAGTACTCAATTGGTACTAATTAGTACTCTAACAACAGAATTGGTACCGATTTAGTTTTCGAGAAAATCGACTTTGAAGGTGGTGGCGACAAGCTCCTCAAACTTGGAATCAACACTCAACGCGCAACAACGCGCACTCGTTCAGCAGGACCACGACTTTCAAAGTCGTGGTCCTGCTGAACGAATGCGCGTAAATAATCATCGTTGATTTCTCGATAAATGCAAATGCTACAGTTCTAATTTTTTTACGAAATTAATCACATATAAGGGTACTATTTATTTGTATAGGTACTTAGAATAGCTGTAGCATGCCCTTTTTTTCGGCGCTCATGGTGGTTCTGCTGAACGGAGCGTGACCACCTTCAAAGTCGATTTTCTCGAAAACTACAACGGTACCAATTCTGTTGTTCGAGTACTAATCAGTACCAACTGAGTAATAATTATTTACCAAATATCCTGTCCTGCGGTCCTGCGGTAGTCACGGACATCAGCTTACTTCAACTTGGGAAAAATATCTACCTAAAGTAAAAGGTATTTTCTCCTTCTAGGATTTATTTATTCGTTACAGGGTAAGTATTTACTTACAATACTTACTATAATAATACTTTGGTCAATCTTTCAACAATAACCATTTAAAGGAGACCAGCCCATTTTGTAATGCAATTTGATGAAATTGGTTCCATTTCTTAAAAAAAATTGAGGGGATTTTGTGTAGAATCAGTAGATTTCTTGTCCCCGAATTGGGGAACTTAACTTAGATTTTCAGGAAATTTGATAAATTGGTGTTGGCAACGTTGCAAGTGACGTTCATATGCAACTTCTAAATTCCGCCGCTAGAGGCGCGCGCGTAATGTTTGCATCGCCAATAGTAGTAAAATGCCATAGACCTCAATTCTTCGTTGTCCTGTACCTACTTAGTTGGCCGCTAAATGCCTACTCATAGGTATTTATGAGTTACAGATCCCAGCACATCAAGCTACCTGAAACCGTCAAGTTTTCCCAATCAACCTTGAACCTAATGCTGTAGCGATAAAGTTGGAATTCTATTACTTAAAGAAATTTGACAGATTGTTTTTGCTGGCGTCTGTACGTAATAGTTATCAAGACGTTATGTAGCAGTCGTCTAGTCTTATGGAAGAGCAATACAGGGTGTAACAGATTATACTCCAAACCTGAAAAGGGTTCTCATTATTATGAACAATTTTACCAAGGGACTTATCCTATTGTTGAGTAAGTACAAAAACCCTTTTCTTAGTTGGGGGTGAGTGAGCGCGCTAGCTGTTTGTCTATTTAGAATTCGGCCTACTACACTACTGAGCATTTATCTACTAATGGTAAACTCACGTTTTGCCTGACTTGGGGATCGAACCCCCGCTCGCATTGGTGCCGCATCATCACAATCACAGTGGCATGGTTTGTAAGGCATTATTAAATAAAATGGCAAAGAAAGATTTGAAATACATTTATTTTTGTGCATCATTTCATAACCCCACTCTCGCTAATTTCTAATGTACAACACCAGATAGGGTGAATACATACATGATAATATAAAATAAAACTTTAAATTATTTATATCATAAGACATTCAGTTAGGCTTTAGTAAAAATTGCAATATATCTTTTATTTATGGCTCGAATCGTTGATAACTTCTTTTACATCTTTATATATCTTTTTAATTCTGTTCTAATTTACACTCCCTTTTGTACACAGCAATTACCTACAGAATTTACAATTACATTACAATAAAATTATTGTAAATTATACAAATCTTGAGTATTACATTTTAAATTTTTAAATAATCATTCAGTCAATTCACAATCATGTCAATAAGATAATACTCATTATAGAATTTAAATAACAAAATATTTTGTTAAGAGATCTAAGTATAATAACATTTAAAAAATCTTACAGCTTGTAGGGGAAATATTTAGGGACATATTTTTGGGATCATTCACATTTCTGTCAATTCATACACTTTTCGTAAAAGTAAACGTAAGGATTCATATTTATTCAAACTAATAAATGTAAGTGGAAACAAAAGTTATTTACAAAATAACTTCTCAACATTCGCTCAGTTTAAATTATCAAAATACATATATCTACATAATTAATTTTATCGATACATTAGTTTTAAATTATGTACACTTATACTACGCTATTTGATAACAAACTGTTTTTTTTTATAATTGCATAGGATAAGTAGTTTCCTAATATTATGTTGACATAGGTACCTACCTAAGTAGACATTTAATATAATGCGGCGGCGGTGGTAAAAAAATATCGATGAATATCTAGGAAAATTCTGATCAAGATGAAGTAATAGGAAAATTTTATTTCACTAAGTCCCTTTGGATACAATCTTATAATCTGACCATTTATTTTATTGCTTTTAAATCACATAGCGATAAAGAACTGTCAAAATAGTAGGTATCATGGATTAGGTAATAAAATGTAACCCTGTTTACCTCAGAGATATGATTTTATCAGTATTATTTTTTCGAAATTAATCAGGCACTTTGATACACGTTGTACGAGATCATTTAGTAAAAAAAACCTACTTCGTTTTACCAAGATAAGAATTAAAAGTTTTTTTTTGTTTTCCATTTTCAAACCGATTGGTTTTTTAATTTGTCTTTGCCTTAGAAGAAAAATGAGTTTTTGATGATCCTCTATGATATCTGAATAAGATTTAAGGTAGGTAAGTAACGACTGAGTCTATGACCTAAGATAGTTTAAATTGATCGATAGAACTACATAAACAGCACGATAAGAATTAGAAATTCATCTAAACAGGAATAGCTATCTCGTTAAGCATAAACTCTATACCAGTCTAACAAATAATCCGTGGAAATCTGATAGAGACATTAAAGCGATAATATTTTACAGTGAAAAGCACCATAAATTCTGTTTAAACATTTACTATTATTATAACTCACAACTTTCACTTAACTATTTAAAGCATTAACATAATCAGAATTGGCACCAAAAACGAAACTAATAAATTTGTTAGTCACTGTAGAAAGAATAAAAATTAAATCGAAGGAGGAATCATAATTGACCAAACGATTTTAAGCGGGTAGGCAGGAATAATTGTAATATTTATCCCAAATTATAATAATAGGCGGTGAAGTACTAAGACGGCTACGTTCTCAAATTCATGTCTTATTTACAAGCGCTAACTACCTTCCTACGGTGACTAAGCAGTTCCAACAATAAATCCTATGCCACGAAAAAATATCTCTATTCCTTTGCCTAGTATACAAATAGTTCAAATGTACGCCGGCTGTTTGGCAGAATGCTGCAGTGCTGCCAAGACATCGTGTTTGAGTCTGACGTACAATCTGCCCTTTCTCCATGGATTTTGGAGTTGTAGGGGTCTGAAATCGTCTCGGAGGCATCTTTCGCGGGCTCCTATAACTGCTACGAGACAGAAGTCTTGTAATTTCTCTGGGCCATAGACAGGTCCAGCTTTGCCTTTGAGAACGGCCGCCATGTTGAGTTGTTTGACAACTAGGTCGATGACTTCCCGCGCTGAGGTACGAGGTGTGACGTGCAACTTGAGCGAGGTCCCCGCCGCCAAGCCGGTTTCGTATGCAGCGAATACCTGGAAAAAACGATAAGTATCAGTCATACATTTGTTGAACAGGTTGATGTAACATGCATTAATATGGATGCGATTGCAAGATGTATACGAAGAGTGGCTTCATTACTTAGTATTTGTTATTGCTAAAACAAAAAAAAATTAAGTACTTAATAACTCTTTTGATGAAACATTCCACTAATGAAGTTTTTAAAATCGGACGCTTGCAATGTTTATATTACTTCAAGTTAATACAGAACAAGGAACGTGGGCGATTGGCATACCTAAGAAAAGAGACAAGTACCCGTGGATGATGATAAATTATTTACCTGTAGTATCCCAGCCTGATCTGGCGTGCGTTGTTCCGGCTTCACACCCTCACTGTCCCTCCTCTCATCAGTCTTTGGAACCTTATTGTGATACTCTGCGTCCTCCTGCGTCTCCAACAATGGTTGACGCTTCACACACATACTTGACTTGGCGAATTCTTGCCCCGTGTCAGTAAAATCCACCTCTCCTTTAACATTCGTCATACTCTTCGAAGCTATGACGTTGCAAGGGCTCCTATAGTGCTTTCCCTGAGGACGGACTTTCAAAGGAACTGTTGTTAAAGGACATGTCTGGCTCTCTGAGTCACTTGACAGACTCTGGGCGGATTCGGAAACATTACCCTTAGACGTCCTAACGCTGATCATACTCCCTGGGTAGTATCCGCCTTTCACTGTGAGCAAAGGACTTGAAGTGGTTGAACTAGCATTAATACTGTGAGGTCTCGGCTTTGGTTCGACATTCTCATTCTGCAGTACTAGAGTATCTTCGCTCCGTGAAGGCGGTAAGCGATTACTACCAATACTATTATGAGAACCACCCGATGATTTAATGTCGAATTGCGAATTGCTACTCATAAAATTATTGCTTATAGCACTGGATTGTGTGTACTGGGAGTCGGCACTGCCTTTTCTTGGGAATTTGTGAGTTTCTGGGTTTAAGAATTGTGAGCTGCAGAGATTGAGCGTTGAAACGGAGGTCTGGCGAGGAGAGAGGCTTAGTTGTTGTTCAGATTTGCTGAACTCTGGGTGTAAGTTGGCATGGTTGCCGTTCCCAGCGGGACCGGGCCATGAACCTCTGCCAGGGGAAGTTTTAGTTATTTTGCCATCTCTTGATGGTATCTGAAGAAAGTCTTTAAACTTGCTATCAGTTTCGTTGACCTCTGCAGGGTTTTCAGTAGACTGTGACGGTGTTTTATCGAAAATATATTTGAGCAATATTCCAGAACTAGGTGCAGCCTTGTCTTTATCTCTCGCGAAGCCTATCAAATCCATGAGCCATCGTTCTGCCTTCCACACCGTGTTCAGGTTGTTCTGGAGATCCTCCAGTTTGGTTAGTCTCTCTTTGGCTGTCTGCAGCTCCGTGCAGGAGAACGCCTCTCTATGAGAATGGGCGGCTAAAGCCACGTCTAATTCTAGAACGCAGCTGAGTTTCGAGTATTTGTTCAAAATATTCGTGTGATACGTTTGCAGGTGTATCATTTCGAAAGCTTGTATTGGTAAGCTGAGTAGATCACCCTTTTGTAGGAGTATTTCCTTCTGTCCTGGTACTGAGCAGGCTTGCTCTGCGGGTGGACATATCATGATGAAACTGACGTCATTATTCAGTTCAACGACCTCGAGGTCGTATATTCGGTGGGCAATGACGCTTTCGATGGGGATCTCCATTTCCTTGAAGAGTCTTCGGGCACCCGACGCGATTAGATCGAGGAACATTTCTTGAGATTCTGAGGGTTTCTCCTGACCGCTGATAGCGAGGCTGTTGATGGCTTGGGAGTCTTCAGATTTTCCTGATTGATTTTTGAGGTGTTCCCATTCTTCTCTATAGGGAAAAATAAGATTTATTAGTGAGCCATCAATTTGAACTTGATTCTTAGTGTTTTATTATTTTAAAGCATCCTAAAGGTACAATAGTGATACTTACGCAGAAACATGTGGGTTGTCTCTGACGCGAGTGTGAGGTGGTACGTTAGGAGTTCGCGCGGGAGCCACGATGCGCACTACTTCTACTGACGACTGCAACTTTAGGTAGCCCAAGTACAACCCCCGGGGAAGCTGGACGCGAGATACCTGTAACGAGAGGATAACACATTAGTATCTGTTACTAAAGAACCACCTTCCATATATTCCAAAAATCATACAGTTTATAATCTCAATTTGAAAACCCAGCAAATGACTGCGTCCGCAGATCCAACGATCGTGTCGATCACATATTTGTGAAGATTTCTCCTTTGATTCTGCTCTCTAAAGACTGTCTGGGTGGTCTTAGTCTTTTGGCGGTTGTTTAATCTATCAAAACCAATTTACATGTGTAGGTTTCCCATCTCTAACACTCTCCTTCCGCTTACCTGATGATAAGCAATCTGTTCATGCACCGAAGCCATGAGCAGTTCCCCTATGGTGTTGTCCTCGCTGAGCACTCTCCTGCGCAGGCGCGATACGGCCGCCCAGCGCGAGTTCAGCGCAGACACTGACTTCACAGACTTGACGCTGTTCACACACGACAGTACTATGGTGCCGTGAGAGTCGCGGAGTGGCTTGTGGTACAGTTGCCCTGGAAGGAAATGAAATATGAAATTTAGTGTGAATCACCACTGATCACTTTAAGCGCACTTGAAGATCGCTTCCGAAGTATTCGCTTGTATCGCAAATTCAATACTGACTCGGTCGCGGAATACGCGCTCCTTTTATAGGTCAGTTTATTCTAGAAACTTCCATTCTCGAAACGTCTGGAAAGTACTCGTAACTACCGCTGCCGACTGACCAGATACCGAGAAGTGTAGAATGTTCTGGCAAAGAAATGTCTAGAAGGTACTTGACTCTACTAGTTCTGCTACTCGATACTAGATGGCGCTAGTAGTAACTTAATGTACCCGACATTAATTCTGGCGCGTAACAATCTCATAATATCTGACACTTTAAGCTGGAAAAATAACAGAATCCATAGAGATGTATGCTTAACGTGGAATAAGAATAACATGGCTTGGAGAGAGCAACACACTAGGAATAGTGGAATGCTGTGGAGGCCTTTACAGGTTCATTAAATAGTTAGATGTGGAGATGTACATCGACCAATTTTAAAAGTGCATTAAGAACAAGGTGTTACTCTAGTTGATACGTCCGGTGTAGTTTCAGTCGCCAACTTCGTTACCAGTTTTCTGTTCTCTTTTATTAAATTTTACTCTCTTACTTTTCAATTCCTTTTACCAAGACGGGATGTCATTACCCTTCCCCCCCTACCTTAGTTCCTCAATAATTTCTTACGCTAGGTCAACAAATTGCCACTTACCTAAGTCCTGTATGCAAAGCGCGGACTGCATCTGAGCTGCTGCGGTCAGCAGCTTGAGTCTGAAGTGAATGGACGAGGACGTGTGCTTCTCCATGTCCGACCGCAGAGCCTTCACATCGTCCCATGAACATGATACCTTGAAAGAGGAGTATTAAGTTGACTTTTAGTTAGAGTTCTATTACAGTTAAATTTGAATAAGTCCAGTCCAGCGTTGCCCCTGCCTGAACCCTGAGATCCATCTAAGTGACGAAGCTACCTACCCTGGGATGACTTTGAAGGAGTGTTTTGACATTCGTCGAGATGACTGGCAAATCTTTTCTGCAAGGCGCGAATAAAAATTTACTCGGAGGTGATATCTAAGTAACCCGTCCTTAGACAGAGCTAGTGAAGTTTTTCTTGTTTTATATCAAGTCTAAGAATTATTTATTGATGTTCCTCAATAAAGCGAGAACTGTAATAAAATCATAAAATATTGGGGGTTTCCCAAACCACGCCTGAACGGATTGGAATGAAGCTTGGTACACGGTAAACCATGTCCTGGAAGAGGATATTTTTTCATCCAAGAAGTATGTTCCTTTAGCTTCAACCGGTGATCGGGTGGAACAAACATGTGCGTGACGCTCACGGGGTAGCTCGGTGTAAATTTAAAGAATGGGTACTGTGGGGTAAACCGAGTGAAGGACGCATTTGGGAGGAGATGCGGCAGAGTCGCAAAATCTTTAAATCACGCCTAAAGTGGTGTCAAAATAATAGAGATCAGATAAAGATGGATATACTCGCTTCTCACCATTCGAAGCATGACTTTCGTAACTTCTGGAAAACTACTAGTACGCTGAATAATAAGCCGGGCTTGCCGGTGAGCGTCAACGGTGTGAGTGACCCGAAATGTATTGCTGATATATTTAAGGATCAGTTTCTGGGGAAATCGCCGTTGGGACCATCACGGTCTTTCAGTGTAGAAGGGTCACATGGACAGGAGATATACACCAAAGTCACAGCGAAGGATGTTAAGGGAGTAATAAAGTCAATGTCGCGGGGAAAGTCTCCTGGACATCACAGTCTGAGCATTGAACATCTAAAGCATGCCGGCGTCCACCTGCCCAGAGTTCTTGCCATGTTATATTCATTCTGCTTGGGTCATGCGTATTTACCAGCAGAGATGATGAGGACCGTGGTGGTACCAATTGTGAAGAGTAAAACCGGTGACCTAAGTGACACGAGCAACTACAGGCCAATCTCACTGGCTACAGTAATTGCTAAGGTTCTTGACAGTTTGCTTAATACACAGCTGGACCGGTATGTAAACACTCATGATAATCAATTTGGTTTTAAACCGGGATTGTCTACTGAGTCAGCTATCTTTTGTTTGAAGCAAACTGTCAAGTACTACGCCGATAGAAGCACACCTATTTATGCATGTTTTCTCGACCTCTCGAGGGCGTTCGACCTGGTTAAATATGACATCTTATGGCAGAAGTTATATAACATCTCAATGCCGCTCGAACTGGAAGAAATTTTCAAGTACTGGTATCTTAACCAGGTGAACGTCGTTCGGTGGTCGGGTGCTCTGTCAGAGCCGTACAGGTTGGAGTGCGGGGTGAGGCAGGGAGGGCTCACCTCGCCAAGGCTCTTCAACCTGTACGTGAACGCACTGATAGAGGAGCTCAGCAGCACGCGTGTTGGCTGCTATATTGACGGTGTCTGTGTCAACAATATTAGTTACGCGGACGACATGGTGCTGCTGAGCGCTTCTGTGTGTGGTCTGACCAGGTTGCTCGGCATATGCGAGCGTTACGCGCGGGATCACGGTTTGCTCTATAACGCAAAAAAAAGTGAATGCATGGTCTTTCGGGCCAGGGGCCGGAGATGCCCAGATTCTGTTCCACCTATTAGATTAAACGGGGTCTGTTTAAAAAGAGTGGAACAGTTTAAATATCTCGGGCATATCGTGACCTCTGGCCTGGGGGACGATGTAGACATTAATAGGGAGCGGAGGGCGTTGTCTGTGAGGGCTAATATGATTTCCCGCAGGTTTGCACGTTGCTCGGGAGCCGTCAAAATAACTCTTTTTAGAGCGTTTTGTACGTCCCTGTACACGGCCAGCCTGTGGGTGTCATATACTCAAAAGCAGTACAACGCTCTCCGTGTACAGTATAATAATGCATTCAGGATGTTGTTGCGGTTGCCCCATCACTGCAGCGCGTCGGGGATGTTCGCCGACGCCCGTGTCGACTGTTTCTACACGACGATGCGAAAGCGGTGTGCATCTCTGGGGCGCAGGCTCCGGGCCACTTCTAATGGCATCCTGAGTGCATTGGCGAACAGGTTTGATTGTCATTACATTAATCATTGTTATATGATTAATTTAATGACAAACAGACAAATGACTCAGGCTTTTGTCTAATTATGTATATTGTTTTTGTGTTCGTGTGATCTTGTGAATTTTAATTTATATATAAATGTGATTTTAATTTAATTTTATGACTTGTTTCCAACATTGTATTTTAAATTTTATTAAGTAATTCATTCGATTGTTTTTATGTATATTTATTTTAATTGAAATTTAATGTGAATGTTATGATCTAAAATTGATTGAAATAAATGAATTTGAATTTGAATTTAGCATAATTTCCGACTTTCACGCAGGCAAAACAAGTGGCAGAAGCTAGTGTTGTACAATACACTCTAATCCAAAATCTTGAAAGGTAAGAAAAATTTTAACAAACAAAAAGGATGTTACCTTCATGAGCCAATGGAAGTCTGTGTAGATGCAGGTGGGGTACGTCTCGTCCACTTCGATGACGGGCAGGAACTCCTCGCTCGTCACCAGCACTTTGTCCTCGTGGTATAAGATGCAGGCTAAGTATACACCCCTGAAATGTTATAAAGGACGGTGAAATTACTGAAGATTTCGATAGGTCTAACCAGATGCAGCCGAGTACTAGTAGGTCCCTTCACAACCCAGTTATTCGGTAACAGGATACCCCATCGGAAGACTGGTGTTAGTTTTCATGGCGTCTGGCTACCGACTGTCAAAGAACTACAACCCAACAACCAACAGTTTAGTAGTTTCCGATTTCGATAGATCCCTGACAAGCTGATTTTGGGAAGCCAAGACGCAAAGTATGACCAGTGCTAGTTATCTCCAGCTTTTGAAGGTATACTTTAATGCCATAAGACAAGGACCATTATCATCAATCAGACTAAATACATTCATTGGTTGACTAAACTCTCCCACAGCATAGACCATAGCAACACCACAAATCGTGATGCATTTCTTGATCAGATCGATGGTATACGCTTGAAGGGTCTTGGCACTATGCACTGTTTAATACGTTTTGAAACAAACTTTACATACCTCCTCAAATTTTTCTGGAACTTGCTGGCAGCGGTGAAGAGCTGTCGTATGGTGGCGGTCTTCTTGCGAGGCAGTCGCGCGTGGTGCGCCAGCGGACGCGCACGAGCGCTCGCGGCTGCGGCGGTCAGGGCTTCTAATGCTGCCGCTGCGCCGCCCGTGCCGCGGGACCCGCGGGTGCAGACATCGCGCCAACCTGGAAGATGAATAAATGTATTATATGGTTGAAACCATGATGTGGTCACGGCCCTCAGCATTGGGGAAACAACGCAAGGACACGCATGACACACATATGAGACACTTCTTTCAGGTTTTTGTGTAAGTAAGCGGGCAGCGGACTTGATGGAATGTAATTTTAGAAAATTTTGCATATCAAAGGATTTGTCTAATGCGTTGATGTCTTTTAAATCGCGATTGGATATTTTTTGTAGCAGATTGTAGTACCTATTTTAATTGATAAGGTTTTATTACTCAAAGAATAGTCATTACTAGTCTTTCGTGTCTCACTGCGTGACAAGAGCCAATCTTTACTCCTTCCACTTATCCTTATTATATTGCTGGCTGAGGCTTATCATTAAGAAAAGAGTCGAGTTATCCTTTCATTTTTGTATATTATACTAGCTGTGTAACCGTTTGCTTCTAAAAGCTTATACTACAGCAAAAAACCTTCAAACAATACTCACTGCTAGGAACAACACTCCGGGGCACGGACACAGAATACGTCCCCCACCCCTTGATATTCCCCGCGGCCGCCCTGAAGAAGTACCGTCGTCCCCTCGTCAGGCCGGCTGCTAACACCTTGGTACCGTTGTTAGTGCCCGAAGAGGCCACCTCCCGGCAACCGCACACGTTCGAGAAGTCGGCACGGGATGACCATTCCACTGTGGAATTTGAAGACAAATATGATAAGCAAACAACAGGGAGGTTATCTTGTGAATATAGTATGATAAATGAAGTCATTATTTGCCATATTTGCATTTGGAGACAAATAACACTGCACAGAAGAAAAGGTTGACAAAGTGATCAAGTTGATGAAAACATATTCCAATGCTGTTTTATTTCTAAGAGGGATAAACGACATAAAAATGTTGGCACAATTAGGATGCTCTTGTTTGATTTTCATCACAAAATCCGTTCAAGACCCTAGAGAGATGTTATAAAAATCCCATCAGACTAGAGTCCCAGCATTATTCGGAGCAATGGCCGTTATGCGAGGATGTGGCGCATATCTTCCCAAAAATTTGTTTTTATTATTTTTGCGATATGCTTGGCGCCATGGAGTCTGCCGTTTTCGTGCTCCCCAGATAGCGCCACTAGCGAGTAAGGTCCTTAAGCATAGCATTTGGGGTCTAGGGTCTAAATTTAGTTTGTATTCTGTATTATTTTTGGCATAATAAATTTTATTTTATTTTATTTATTTAAGTTGTTATTACGCGCATGTGAACAACGTTAGGAGGAAAATAATGTATGATGCCGTAATCGTGCCGATTTAATACAACATATATAGAGTTGCAGTGTTACGTGGACTCATCACAATGGAAAAAAAGAAAGACATATTTCTATATATATTTCCGACAAAAAAAAAGTTCAATGCAGTGGTCGGTATAGTAGGCGCCAGATAAATGTGGAATAAAGTATATTGACCTTTCCCTAATAACTGTTCATAGGTACCTGAACAATTAAATATGAATCGTTTTTCATTATTAGACAATGTTAAGGATCACGAGAGATGATGATTCGGGACAGCTTTGTGTCATTAATTCCGTTTTTCAAATTAAAAATGTCACCTACAATTAGGTGGGTCAATGACCGTTATTCCACGATTATCTGGCGCCTACTATAGAACCGTAACTTAATATGCCAGTGTCAGGCTGTTTTAGTAAAATACTCACAAAAATCACAACAAATAAGTAAATGAACTCTTGACAAAAGCCAACCAACGGTCAAATATGACATTTCAAAAACCTCACGCTACACTAGCGCCTCTAGTGGCGAATTCTAACGCGATAGTCCTCATTAACCTTTTTTTCTTTCTTTAAATTTTTTAAACCAAAAATTCAGGATAAAAGTCAACTAACCTCTATACTTAGTAATGATCGGCAGGTCCTTCGGCACAGGCTGCATGGCTCTGGTGTCTTTCAGTCGCACGGTGACGGCATGAGCGCCGCACACTTCAAGATCAGGGGCCGGAGGCGCTGGTGGCACACGAGTCTGTTGCCAGCCTACGACCAGGCGCCTGGAGAAGAAAAAAAAATCATGATTATCATCATGAGTCTACCTTTTTTCACAGGATTCAGCCAAGTGTCAGTTTTTTTAATGTAGCAAGTGCCTATCTGATTTCCTCGAGTAGCAGTAATTACCGACTGGTACTGGACTTTCAGGTTTCTGTTTATCTGAATCAACTACAATATATTCTACGAATAACAATCGAGACCAATGCCTTCTTTTTTAAACTAATCTCGTATAAATCGAAGGAAGGCTAAACTAAACTTTAAAATGTCCTTTTATGACATATGAGCAATTTTTCAGAAGCCCAGGTAATATAAGGTACCAAAACTTTTTTTAAGTAAAGTACACACTTACGTGGACACCGGGTCGAGGACTAAAAATAGAAGATACATTCTACTTCAACTGTAGAAACAACTTCCAAGGTTTGATACTGTTGCTTCGCCTTCAGGCCTATTGTGTTGTTCTTCGCCCTTCGGCAGCGCATTACGACAATTTTCAAATTTTATAACACCATGTACGAAAAACAAAAAACAAGATTTTTCGCAGGCTTCTAGTCTACTCAAATGCTGTTGAATAGATGGAGGGATTGCCTATCAGTCCCTAGCAGACACTAATAATGTCACAAAAAAAATCATTTGTAATTATTTTGTTTTACACTAACAAATAAAGAATTGGTCACTTTAGATTGTTGTCTACATCAGACGACTAACACACGACTTGAATGCACAAGTGGGCCGATTTATAATCCGTACACAACTGATATTTAACAAAAAAAAACATTTAGGAAATTGATGGATTATATTGTCACTATCATTTTGACACGTGAATGCATCAGCAGAATCTGATGAACACGCCTTAAAATTGCGTGATACCATGATTGGAGAGATAATTTCAATCAAATACAAGATAGTATTGAATGCTTTCTTCTACAATGCAATGATGTAATCTTTATGACAATATGTGTCTTCTATCTTTTACTAGAAATCTGTTACAAGGCCCTTTAGATCATTTTACTATAGATAACAATAGAGTTTGCACTGTTCTGTCCGTAAATCAAATCATCACGCGACCTGTGTTTCTTACAGCTACATTAGATGCCTCGATGCCTTTACCTAGAAACAACCCAAAAGGTCGATAGCTAAACGTTTCCGGCATTTATGCACAAATTCTAAAAACGTTATTTCCATGACAAAATACGTAAACTATGTATTTTAGGTATTGCTTTTTCTTAGACTTATGTTGCTACCCTGATCTATAAAGACAAAGGAGTCAGAAAAACTGGATAAGATTAAGGGACTCACTTGAGGGTCCTCACTCTCCTCTCCCAATGTTGAGCTTGTTTGTCTTTCTCAGAACCAGCGCCGCCTGCGCATCCTGTGGTACCCGCCGCTTGATTAGCGGCTGATGATCTGCAATATTAACAAAATAACATAAAGCTCCTGCATTAACATTTTGACTAGCCGGTGGATCGACAACCTGGTGGAGGCCATGGAAGTCCGCTGCATGAGGAAAGCAGAGTACCCCTCCGTAGTGGGCATGCTAAGGGATGTACTATCTTCAGCAGTGGCCGTCTGTTGACTGTACGTTGTGTGGTAGTTATCGAATAACCAACGCATAGATATGTCACCGGAAAATAGCAAACTCCGTAAGATTGTAAAAAATCGCGTGAAATTGCAAACTATTTTTTCTAAATAAGACACTGATATATTAGAAAGTATTGAATTTCGATGAGACTTATTGTAAAAAAAAACAATTTTTTCATAATAAATCGAGAAATTATAATCTAATCAAGATATATATTACAATCTGACGGAGTCTGCAATTTTCCGGTGACAGATATAAACGTTCGGGAAGTATCTACATATGTTACAAAAATTAACTACGTATAAAAAGCTACATCTAAAAGATTGTTTGTTAAATAACTTCAAGCACCATAATAACAGTACCTTTCTTTCTCAAAAGCTTTCTGACTACGAGAGACGATTAGCTTACAAAATTTATCTTACAAAGGAAGGTAAACGAATATTGGACTACCCTCCAAAGTTGTTTAACTCCTTAATTCTTACATCAAGTTGATTAATATTCGCTTGCATAATTTAAGTTGCTTTGGCCTCGCTTTTTAGGAATCCCTCTTTACCCCGAGGCTATGCAAGGGTTTGATTTTATGTTATCGTGATGGCCCAAATTCAACAGACCAACGTAATAACCGTTGTTTTGACGAATGTTTCGGTCAAACGTATTTTGATAATAAATCACCGAAACAGTGTAAAAGACAGTGATAAGAGACAATAGGAGACAAGCACAAAGTGACGTATTATGTCCAAGGGGTAAGGCAAGGAGTCAAAAACGACAAGTAGTTACTGTATGAACTTCTATTACTCGAATGAAAGGGAAACGACAGTATCGTAACCGCGCTGAAGACCAAACATGTTAACTTCTTTTGTTTCTACAAGCGTGTTTCAATATTTCAATAAGTGAACATATTTGGTCTTCTTTCTTAACATCAATCACAAAGTGATTGGTGCAATTGATTTGAGACACTTTTTGTAACTTAACTGCAATTTATGAGTACAAGGTTAGGTTGCATCAATAGTTTCTTATATGCAACAAAGATGCACGTCAAGATCATTTGTCCGACCATTTCCATTAACTTCCAAATGCAGAAGATAGGTATTTATTTTTAACAGTAGATTAATAATATGCATCTGTTAGAAAGTTTTTGATTCATCGACAAAGCCTAGCGCTTTCTTTAAACTCCTGCCAAACCGTTCAAGGAATATTTCTTAAACGCTTGTGTAGAACCCACTGTTATGTAATGGTATATCTATATAATATCACAAAGTTTAGTACCTAATACATTGTGAATGGTTGCTGCCTCAAAAATTATTCATCTAGTTTCAATAAAAATTGAGCCTTGCAGACCGTCTTCCCGAGCTTGATGAACGATGAGTCATATTTACCCAGATACCTACAGTGATAACTAAAGTAGCCTTTACCTGGTACATGCATCTTCCCTGCAGGTCCTCTCTGGAGCACAGCCTGTCACCTCGTGTAGTTTGGACTCCGCCTCGCGAGCCAGCCGCCGAAGGTGCGTCCCCAAAGAGTCTGAGTTTTTGACTATAACAAAGAAAAGAGTTTTTGAGAATTTGATTCTAGAGATCATTTTTGTTCTCCTTCAGGGTATTATTCTTAAAAATTTAATGCCACAAGTGGAGTTCGATGACTTAGATAAGAACATGCGTTCTTTCGCAGCCTTCGAATTGAAGCGTACGTCGAACTGAGTTGTTGGTTGCAGTAATGATGAAGAAAAAAGTCTAGGACTAAATTTACCAATCACAACTATTCCTATATTGGTATCGTATTCTGTGAATCAATACAAAATTCCGCACACAATAATAACGTCCCTTTACAATTGCCAAACAGAATATTCGAAATCCCATTCCAACGGTGTCATAATTTCTGACCATCCCGAAACAGTTACGCAAACGCGAGATAAATCCGATACAACAAAAGCCGAGTCATCATTGGATCCGTTCATTTGTATTGCTGAATGTATTCGGCTCAATCTGTCCAATTTCGTTCAGCTAACCACGGTTAATCGCCGAATGAAGCCCATTTGAATGGCGATCGCGTTCACTCATCACAATACTGATTAATTTACTATCGTACCTGCATAATTGATTATTGACGGATCGTGGATGTATTGATTGCTTTTGGCTGTGCTTTCGTTTGAATGTTTTCGGTTCTATTTCGCGAACAATCCAGCCTTGATTGACGGGTGTGCTCAATAGAGCTTTACTAGCTTATATTTACCTAAACTAGGAATCAAAATTGATTTTTTTTAAGTTTTCTGTTGCGTTTTGTGCTTTGTGGTTATCTGTTTCAAGAAGGGTTGACAGAGGCTATAAACTAAGTGACATTTTATCAGCGAAGCATTACAGGAGCGCATGTCATTCATATAATACCTAAGGTATTAAAAAATGAACTGCAACAATTTTTTTACTTGCTCGGTATCAACTAAACAACGTATCTAAAAAAAAAAGATTTTTTTAGACGCCTTGCATGTTTAGGCGTTTTAGGCTTTTTAACAATCGCTTTCGATGATGGAATTTCTCTTCAGCTTAATCGAAGGGAACCTACTAGATCCATGTCGGAGGCTCAAGTGCATATGCCAGTATTTCCTGTCCAGAACTCATCATCACAATCACTCAACATTGTCCTCCTTTCTCCTTAGGTAAAACATCAGTTTAGTACCTATCACAAGTCAAGAAGACCTAATTTTGAGGTCGTAAACAAAACTTAAAAAAGATATGAACAAGATACAAACTAACTAACTATATGCAAATTATTATCCTTTCCTTCAAGCTCTCAAGGCCAGGTAAGAGCATCTTAAGGATTATAGGTCGGTACTTAAGCGTCTTCTATTACAGCCTTGTTTGTTTCAGCCTGAGTAAAGGCATTATGGACCTTATTATTCATGATCATGGGCCCCTTTATGGTTGCTTTTAAAAAAATGGATGCCATATTTTTGTTGCGCGCGTAAATACGAGTAAGATCAATGTTTATGTTTCAACAGAGTGCTTTAAAGCGCTTTGACGCGCTTTATCGGGACTCCGGGATAATAGTCTTCTCGCTGGAAAAATAAACGTCACAATACGTTTGGTGTTTCCAAACGAAATTATAAAACTTATTTGGCAGTTCAGTCCGAAAAATTTTGGGGTTTCCATTTCGGTTTTCGGATGATTGGAAAAAGTTAGTAGAACTTGGAATCTAAGTAATAAAATTGATACAATATAAGTACTGAAGTTTGCAGCCATATAACCAATGCGTGGATACTCCTTACGTAGAAACTTGAAGAATTTAACTGCAGAAGTTTTAGTAGAACTCCTTAAAGTTTTTAAGTGGTCGTAAGATTCACCGTCTAGAAGTAGATGAACAAAACATGTTGAAATCATATAAAATGTTATTATCGTTTTTGAAAACCATTTTCAAATGAGTAGTATTAAGGCGGATAATTAGGCAGGTCTTCGGTTATTCAAGTTCTTGAACTAGAGCTAACTAGACGTAGAGATCTAATTGTTGCGAAGTATATTGGAAAGACAAAAAAAAATGTGTGCGTCTCGGGACGCCCGACAAAAGTGATAACTTAAACTAATCCAAGTTGAACTATTTAACATGGGAAGCGTCTGTCCGAAATACGACTAGCGCTGTGGGTCAGAGTGAGAAAGGAAGAGCCTGCCTACCGCTGCCGTATGCGTGAGAGAAAGGGAAGCCAGACAGACTGCCGCCGTAACGCGTTACGTTACAAAGCGGTTTACGCTCCCATAAGAAGTTATCACTTCAAAAATGAACAAACGCGTCATGTAATTAAACCTGTCATCATGATAAAGCAAAAAACTTTTTGCTATCAAGAAAGACACGTATTATTTCTCCCTATCCGCAGATCGGTCATTGAACTTACGCAGTATTTCCCACGAGCCTGAGCTATAAAGTTTCCATCCACACTTTAGAACCATTCCATCAGACATAAAAAGCCTGGAAAGTAAAATATTCTTCTTTACCTGTATACAATCTTGAAGGCAGGCGTCGCCAACCCAGTAAAGGCTATCTGCTTTACATATAGAAGGAATATGTTGAGCTACACGCAATGTTTGGCCGACTAGAAGTGATGTATACGACCCACTTTGATAGATTTTCATAAGTTAGGAAAGACGTTTACGAATTTAAACGGAGGAATTTAAATGCATTTACTCAGTGCTAACTTCACCAAAAATTCGCGTTATCGAATAAATAAGCAGACATCTTTTCCTTTGAAAAATGAAACCGCTTAGTCGTAATGAGGAAGCATTTTTTCCGTTTCTTCTACAGGTGCAAATTGAGAAATATTTACCAAACATTCAAAATGTTTACCGCATATTTTTATAGAACATCTCATCTATAATATTTTCACCTCGAAGTCCTAAGCAAGTGCCCTCCGCCGCGCTCCACATTTTAAGCTCAACATTTTCCTTTTTAATCTTGTCGTAAGTTTATCTGAGTGTGAAAAATGCAACACCAAAACAAGAAAATCTTACTCATCCATTATATAATAATATGAGAGATAAAATTGTTTTGAAGTTTGTTTTCTTTCTGTCCAATGATGATTGAGTGGTCTTGAAACTCGACTGACATACATGGGCTTGAAAGGTTTTAAAGCGAGATAAAATATGTATCATCTTTTAAGGAAACGTGCTGAGTCATAAAGGTAAGTACACACGCCAGCATATCAAGCTACCCGAAACTGTCAAATTTTCCCAATTAAACCTTGAACCTGATGTTGAAAATCTATTAAAGAAATTTGACAGATGGTTGTAGCTTCATGTGCTGGCGTCTGTACTAAGAGGAGTCAGTATCTTAAACTTCCTACTAAAATAATAAATGTGTGTGTCTTTGTTATTCGGCCGGGCAAAAAGTATAATTGGATTTTTCCAATAGGTATTTCCCAGTAGCAGCCCGGAGTTTGGAAGTTGGTGGTGTGACACCCCGTGCCTCGGAGAGAACGTTTAGCCGTTGGTCCTGCGCCAGATCTCTCTCTGGTCGTGTCGTGTTGTCGTCCCATCGGAATATGAGAGTGATATGAAGAGGGAGTGCACCTGTGTTTGCGCACTCACTTGTGCACTATTATATGTCTCGCGCCGATGTCCTGTCTCGGTTGAGATTAACCGCCATGGCTGAAATCGGTCAGTACTTTATTTGATATTCACGCAAAAACTACCTACTGAACCACCGAACCACATAAGTGTATGAAATGTGTGCACATCTAGTTTATATTCTGGATTTTAACACAAAACACTTTTTATCCCGGGAATTCGTACCCTTAAAATAATTTCCTAATGAGACGCGGGCGAAGTCATTAGCAGAGCTAGTTGCTAATAATGCGACTGTGGTTGTAACCTGCACAGTACTAAATGTTAGGAGGACAAGGTTAATGAGTATTAGAGTTCTTATAATCGGCAAAAAGTCATCAAACAACGAGTGAAGAGCCTTCTTTGATTGTATGTAGGTACATTACCTGACTAATCGTCGACAGAAAAACACAATGCAATGAACGTACTGAGGTAGGTACTTCGGTATCTATATTATAAAGTAGTTTTGCCCGCGATTTCGTACGTGCATACCCTGTTTTTTTCCCGTTTCTTTACTGCCTTTATCATGAATGTGGCTATCAATAATACAGTAAGAATTTTCCAAATCCGAATCCAGAGATTAGCGCGTTCAAACAAGAAAACAAACTCTTCATCTTAATTATATTGGTTATTATTAAATAAAATAACATGTTTGTATACCTCTCAGCAGATTAATTTATTTGATACATCATGTCAAAATCCATGTCCATAATAGGTATCTGGGGGTCCATCAACGGTTGCAAGATAGCACATACATTTTAACAAAATTATATGGCAAAATAAATCGTAAAAACTTCAAAGAAAATAAAAAAGGAAAAGATATTACGAATAATCAGTTGGCTGTAACTGTGCAAATATACATAACACTATTCGCCCAGAATATTTTAGCGCCATTATTATGTCGCTCAAAATGTTTCGTCCTGTATATTTCAGAAGCAAAGCCCATTCGCAATAATCTATTGAAGATACACGGCAAGCGTCTGTCGTGCGCACCGACGCCTCTGAAACTAATATCATGCGATGCAGTTTTGTATTGGCGAGAATAACCCTCTCATATACTTTTTGGGCAACTTTCCTAATTTTTGGTGCAGTCCCTGATATTCATTGCTCAAGGGGCTGCTAACGAGCTGAGAACTAAGCTGCCGATGAATGAGAATCTGGGTTTTGGCGAGTTGATTTTTTATTGGTCATTTTTTTGTGATACTTGGCAGCTTGCGATTTTTATTAGTTTAGATTCTAGTGGGTTATTCTTTCTGCATGGATGGTCTCAATCAATTCTACCTACCATAGCCGGCAGTTTTACAAACAGTTTTTGAGTCATAGATATTTGAATAAAGAGAAATTCTATTCTAAAATATACATACCTAGAACAGATCTTATTAAAAAATTTGCGTATTTCTTTATGGCAGTGGAAGGAAAACAAGATCTTTACAAATCCCAAGAAAATGTGGCCCAGACTAAAAACCGAAAACATCACATAAGCCTTAGAGTATCTTTAAACTTTCCCAGAGCAGAAGAAGCCCACAAAGTCTTCCAAGCCACGGTTTATCAGACTTAGCACCGCATGTACCAACCTCGGCCCTAAACTTACCCGGGTCACTCGCAGTGTCACACATAGATCGATAAACTTCGGGTGTTCTCGGCCGTGCTCGGGTCGGGAAGTTTCGCCCGCGGCGAAGTGAACGAGATCCGGGTATTTGTACTACTTTTTTGTTCTTTCCTATTTCCTATGTCGCGTCCGTAAATAAAAAATGGTATTGACATGTGAGGGTGCTTCACGATTTGTCGCTCGCGCCATAAATACACATGTATGTCAGTGAGTGACTGGCTATACATGGCTTTGGTAGAGGAAACGTCGGATGACAGATATTTTCTCTTGTTACAATTGTACGGGGCAAGGCTGCTTAATAAGCTTAGGGTCTTGACTAAGGCCAAAATTGAAGGCGAAGTCAGGATCTCCATAAAACCTACCCAATTCTTCTTAGATCCTATCGTGATAGGAAACAGACTGATGGGAAAACTGAAAACCGATCATCTAACGCCTGACGTATGTTACCATCTGATTTTACGTCAAATATAAGGCCATACCAACTACTAGGAAAACAAATCACGCCCACTATGTGAACACAGTAAAGTAATCTGCCGATGAGATAAACGGTAGATAGTGACGGTTATTGTGATTATCGACGGAAATTGGAATGGAATGGAAGTATTTGTCAATTAAGCTCTAGCTTAATCTGTCTGGATATTATTATTGAAGTACCACTAGGAAATTAAGCAAGTTTCAGAAATGACCCAAAAAAGCCTGAATTTAGCAGAAAAGTGGACTAGGTGGATAGAATTTTTCTGTCGAGTTTCATTTTCAGAACTCTGTGGTAACAAGAGTAAATTATGAGTGCTCTCTGCACTCATAATTCGTCACATATCCATAATCGTACAAAGAACCAGTTAAAAATTCTTCCCCAATTATGACGTTCCATATAACTCGTTCCCATTGTATGCAGCCATTATGTAGCTCACAAATCTAAAATACCCTTTAGAGCATTAAGAACCGTAACCATTCAGAAATAAGGTGGAAAATGGCAAGTCGATAGTAAATGTGGTTAAATGCACATTGTAGTCCACATTTCGTGACATAACTGTGGATATGGTCGTGTCTAACGTCACGCGACGTAACAATTGCCTGTTCGTCAGACATAGCTAGGCTGCGCGGGGCAGGGCTGCCAAGTGCGGTCAGGTTATGATGGATATGTCCTTGTAAGGGGATGTGGAATTTGCCAGGATTGCGGAATGGCCAGTGTTGCGAAATTGTTCGAGAGAGTCCAGAACCTTAATATTAAGGCTAGATACCGACCATTAGGAGGAATTGGGTAGAATGATCATGTCACCAGAAAATTGCAGACTCCGTAAGATTTATGACAATCTTTATTAGATTATAATTTCAATAAAACCCATCCAAATTCAATAGTTTCCAATATATATAGATTTCAAGGTTTACAATTTCACGCGATATTTTACAATCTTACGACGTTTACAATTTTTTTACTGCTACTTAAGAGGACAAGTTCTATGGGATAATCTGACTTAGTAACCCGTTCAAAATAAAAAACCAGCAGATCTGGCTAGAAAAAACATTAGTTAATGTTGCACCATTTCCTATTCTATTTTGTAATAATCACATTCTATTAGACGTCAACCGCCACACAGATAAACAACGAAGTTATACAAGATTGATCGAATTTAGGTACCCTATCATACAAATCTTATTCGAAACCGATCGCCGTCCATTCACCAGACGCGACTGAAGATCGTATCAAGACGAAATATCTTCCATTTATTTACAGACCATGAGAAAACAAATTAAAGAAAAAATAAATGAAGCCAGTTTTATCTACAATCTCAGATGCGTTTATAATCATTTGAGTATAATTAGCAGTTGCTCAGAACCGGATAAGCGACAACCCTATAAGGGTACTGGTTTAGCGATACGTTACAAATATGGCGTAGCGTAGGGTTACGCTTGAAGTCCTGATGGTCAATTAATCAACAGTTACATATCACGAATACTTCGTGCATGCATTTACGTCCGGTAAGCACCTAGTTACATAGGTACCGGACGTACATTTTGCATAATAATTTGGCTCGCGTTTAACCACCTATCGCATCTGACGGTAAGCGATGATGCGGTCCAAGATGGTGCAAACTTACTAAGAAATAAAAAAGCCTATTCGTTCTTCTTGAAAACTCCCATCCTCCACAGCCTGATTTCCCCCATTGTTTAGCATAGGCCTCTCTTTTCTTGTTCCAATGGCATTTATGTGCCAGCTTCATCGAGTTTATATTTGGTAACAATGTCGCCTGCTCATCTCGCACCTAGACGACCAACATGTTGCACTTTACTCAAAGACTCTTGAAGACTCCCAATGTTCCGTGGAAACTGTTGTTGGTCATATATTTGATCATATTTTTTTTTGTATATTCTTCTACATAATCTAATGTTACTGTTTGTTTTTCCTAATAAATAAAATAAAATGTTCAGTTATTTTAGTGATGGTTTCAGTAGCTTTAGACAAGTATAAATACCTCGGCAACTTTTACTGAAACTCAATGTGCCATATACTCAAATACTGTCGGGAATGCTTCCATCTACTATTCTATCTACTTCCATGAAATCACCATCTATTTACCAACCTGTTTCCACGGACATTGCGACTGGCATCAGCATATGTAATTGCTAGTAAACTGTATTAGCATTTTGCAGTTCCGTCGTGTTTCAGTGACATTTACATGCTTTGCAGGTGCTTTTGTACGTTTCTACTCATTGCGTGGCCATTCTGTTCCGTTTCAACATTTATTAACAATTTCACCGTATTCCGGTATACTTTTTAAAATACTCACAGTGTTTTATGTCCATATCTCACGCTATTTTTCGTCATCATGATAATTTTTGTTCAACTTGTAAAACACTCTTTCATCAAATGCCTCTACAGCAAAATCTCCTTGAATTTTCTTTCATTTTTCCCCAGATTCACGTCTACGCACAGAATCCCGCGAAAAAATTCCATCTGAACATTATTCTTTGCACCAGAGCACATTTCTTGAAGCCCCTATATTTCCCGCGCACGTTGGGAATGCAAATTATAAAAATACCTGAGGGCCCGAAATATGAGGTGGAATGACAGAGGAATAATAATCCATAATTTTCCGACGGTGAAAGAAGGTAGTGTGGGTAGTTTGAGAAATTGAAAATATATGAGTTCACTGGAGGGATCAGTTTATTGTGCATTTGCTTGAATGCTCTTGTTGGGTATGGTTATTTGGTTTTCTTATTCAGATATTTATGAAAACAAGTAGCTCACACAAATATATCTGCTGTATGTTGGTCTGTCTATAATATTAAAAAAAAAAAAAATAGTACCTATATACTATCTGAAATCGCTACCAGTTTCTTTGCGCAAAGGATTTTTCCGTTTACCAAGTCATTTGACAAAAACAATCTAAACGAAGGGAAGAAAGTTATAAAAAGTAATCTTCAAGAAACCGAAGCTATTAAAAACAAATGACAAACAGTAACGCAAATAAAAAGAAGAAAAAAAAAGGTTTACCCGCAAGGTTATCACGCGGGGCAAGTCTGTTATCAGATAATTCCAACAGTGACAAAACTTGTCTTGATCAAATTATGATTAGATCAACAGCCTGCAATCTCTGCCAGCAACTCAATTCGGAAGTGATTCACGTGTTTTGTTAAACGGTTATTACCTTTCAAATCGGCTATTGACACTATTAAAACTACCTAAAACAATCGCGCTACGTAAGAAAATTCTATAGTCAAAAACACAAGAAAACCCGCTTATTTGAGTGCAAATAACAGAACAAACAAGATTCAGCTTCTTGTTTTGCAAGATTCAGAGACATTGAAAACAAAACCATTTGTTTAATGATAACGGCAAAGAATAAGATAGAAATATATTACTTACATTGTGTTCCTTCTTTGGCTCCGAATTCCATGAGCATTTTGGCAAGTTGTCTATTAGTAGCAAGCACGGCCACATCGAGTGGTGATAGCCCATCTGCATTGAGGCTGAAAAGAAAGAAAAAATTAGATACCATAGACAAACATTAGAAGACAACTTTTAAAAGAATAATTTAGTTGAACATCCACAAACCAGTGATGTAGTTTCGGAACCAAAAAGGGTTGCTAAAACAACTTTCAAAGGACAATCTCATTACTTTCGTGTAACTCTAAACTGATAACATCGAAGCACATATTCCTAACAAGTTAATACCTCAGTGGAAAAGGCAAAGGGATATCATGATTAACTTTTGTTAAGTGCTTCACAGAAAGAGCGCTTTGTTTAACAATATCATGGAGGAGTTGCTTAACTTTATTTATTAAGTTTATCTTCGGTAAGTGAAACCGCCTATGTCGTATCATTGTTAAAAAGCCGAGGCAAACGATAAAGACATTTAATGGAAAACAAGAAAAGTTAAAGGTTGAATTCTTGGTAATGAAAGAATTCGAAAAAGAGCAAATTTAACTTTTCTATCGAAAGTGAAAAATCACTCTCTCTTCCCCTCTAAACTTTAACGAAAAGTAAGCAAACCGTTCACAGGCATTGGTAACTGAAATTCAAAATACACCTTTAATCATTTCGACTTTTAATTCTATATCCTTCGACACAAATCCGAAAACAGCTCTGAACCCAATAAAACCATAACAAATCTACTTTAAGACAAAGGTTGAATGTGTAAACAGTTGCATCGTTTGTTTCCTGACAAATCCAGGTGTTTGAGCTCGAGAACTGTTCTTTAGTACCAGTAACAGTCGGTCGGACGATAAATCCCGACGGATGCATTTTGTTTGTAGCATCGATCGTAACAGTTGTCTCAAGTATACTCAATTGTACTTGTTCTTTGATATGTGGTTCCAGTTCAGCTTCGGA
Organism: Mamestra brassicae; assembly: GCA_905163435.1. NCBI lineage: Eukaryota > Metazoa > Arthropoda > Insecta > Lepidoptera > Noctuidae > Mamestra > Mamestra brassicae. Next base: position 15,652,249 of record LR990997.1, on the reverse strand, counting down.
ATTTATTTTGTTTAGAATATTTATCGCTCGGAACTGTTACGTGGCTTGAATTTCAAATGGTGCGGTCTTATCGACGTGTTGGTTATCTGAGATGAGTAACGTTGTATTAGAATCAGCGGGTTTTTCAATAAGTTTTATGAATGTCTGAATTTCTAAAATGTTGAGTGGATGATTGTCATTTGAATTGATTTGATTTATCGTATCAGTAATCTAGGATTAGGGTTTTTGTGTGAATCACTTCGACGGCATGAATGGATTTATTAAACGTCAATTTATCAAATCCGAGTAAATCCGGTACGAAAACTTTGATAACAGTATTCTATATTCATAACTTGGTAATAAAAGCTGCCGTAAAGGTAAAGCCTATGGTAAACAGACTTTATCGTTTTCAATACAATTTACGCAGTAAATCGTCTACATTAAAGGCAAATGAATCACAAACCTGTTGACGTCGACGTCGGTGGACTCCAGAATGTTTCGCGCCTTGTCGAGGTAGCCATGTTCGACGGCCGCGAACAGAGCTGTAACAAACAGAACTAAGATTCACTTTAAAGAACTACTGATGAGTAAATAGGTTAGATATACTTGGTCGAAGATGAGGTAGAAGCGTTTTTTGTCAAAGAACCTGTTCAAGAAGATAGAAGAAACATCTGAAATGAGTAACTTTTGGGTAATGATGAAGTCCTGAAGAAACACAACTATGATTCACTTTATAGAACAACTGATGAATATAAGAGAAGATATAGTAGCTGCCCTTTTTTAGACGAAAACCAGTTAGTTGAAGAAGATGGAAGAAAAATGAGAAGTAAAGTTCGTCGAATGTTGTAGACCTAAAGAAGCTTTATAGTTGGATCATTAATATATAAATTATATATCAATGAGTTTGATAGAAGAAAATACAGAAATGATTTTCTTCTTCTCTGGCAGAAGTGAAATAATAGGTGTAAACATTGATAATGTTTAATAGACTTGTGTACGAAGTGTAAGTATGTGGCGTAATGTAGAAAATAAGATAAACTGATAGTTAAAACAAACTGAAAATTAAAATATTAAACACATAAGCGTATAAACTGAAAACAGTAGATACGTAGATATAGAACTTATAGAAAAAAGAAAAATAAATACAGAAAAAATAAGAGAAACGAAAAAAAATACCGTGTAAATGTATGTTAACTTGTGCGATTTTGTCTTGTTGCGCGCGCGCATCCTTCTGTTGCCGCCGAGTTGCCTTGTCGAGGTGCGGGGGGTGGGGGGCGCACGCGCTCAGCGACGGCAACTCCCCCCCGCACCCCTCGAGGAGCGCGCCGTACTGCAGCTCTAAGGGAGAAAGGGGAAAAATGAACAAAAAGAAACAAAAAATAATGTGACGTAAACCAAATAAATATGAGATGAGAAAATATGGTAAGGCATTGTGTGCTTTTAAATTGTAAAATGTTTTCTTTAAGTGTATATTATAGGAACAAAAAATATAAGGTAGGTATGTAGAGTGCCTAATATGGTTTTATTGGATTTATTTTAAATATAAGTTTAGCTATTTAAAACTTCCTCTCTCCTACATATATTTGTTTTTTGCTGTGCCCGACAGGGTCCATAATGATCACAATCTCTTTTTTAAATTTACCACCTAAGTAGGTACACATTGTGGCATGCAAATTAAGTATTGAGTATTGAACATCTATTACAGAAAGATTGAACGAAGAAGTGAGATCATTGGGTATTTCAAATTTTAATACAATTTTGAGTACCGAAACATAATATTCTAAATTGTATTTAAAATGTACTGTGCAACTATGCTTCCCCGAAATAAATCAAGGCCCCCAGTTTCTAATCAAAATATGTCACTTTATAAAGGGTTATTGTCCTATTCTTACTTGCGACCTCATGATACAGAACCTTCAAGAACTGGCTCAAAAAGCGATCAACATTTGACGCTAACTTCAACAAATCAGGTTTATAGTAGGCGCCAGATAATCGTGGAATAACGGTCATTGACCCACCTACAATTATTGACATTTTTAATTTGAAAAACGGAATTAATGACACAAAGCTGTCCCGAATCATCATCTCTCGTGATCCTTAACATTGTCTAATAATGAAAAACGATTCATATTTAATTGTTCAGGTACCTATGAACAGTTATTAGGGAAAGGTCAATATACTTTATTCCACATTTATCTGGCGCCTACTATAGCAAAATCATTCTCATTTAGAATTTCCGACCCTCCTACTTACGTTGGTTCAGACAATTTATCAAACTACCCACGAATGGTCGACAGAAAAGGTTAGCCTTAATAACAATGTACATGATTACCTCAATGTCGAAGATCATGTGCCAACATGTTCTACTTATTAATACCTTTCAACTTTTGGGCTGTGAGTGACTGAAGAAAATTAAAAGCCACTAGATCCAAATAAGGACTTGATTAGCGCGAATTTTGTAATGAGGAGCTTTCAACAGATGATTAATACTTCTTGATTGATTGAGAATATGAAAGTTACTGGCAAAAGGTGCTCTATTATGTTTACCAACAATGAACAGTGCATTATTATAGTTTAGTATGTAGTCAAGTTTGTACTGGCACTTGCCAATATCAATAATATGAACAGCAAATTTTTTTAAGCACTTTTTATTGATGTGGAAGTCACCTATAAGCTAAGACTTAGCTTAGGCTAACTTACAGATACTGTTACATAAGAATTGCTGGATATCGTCGCTTAAGTTCTAACACCGCGGTAGTCATTTTTTTGACAAAATACGTATTGTATGTCATTCGATAGGGAATCGCAAGGCGCATCGTTTGACGAATCAAACACGAGAGTTTGAACCAATGGTGAGTCGTTATTCAAAAAAGAAAAACACCGCGTGTGTCAGTGTTGTACAGAACGCCACAGCAACAGCGCGTAAGTCGGTTTTATTCCATAGTTAAACGTGTCACGACAAGTGCTCCGGATAATTTCATAAAAATTAAGGTAAATATGATTCATATTGGTTTCGTAATAGTTTTATTAGCTTATCTACATAATTTAAATTATTTATTAAGTGTTATTTTTCCGTTTTTACTTATATTTAAAACAAAAAAAGTACTTAAAATTACGTAATGAGTTACGCGGTGTTACAATCAACTTGTAAAATGACTTGCGCGGTGTTTTATGCTGATTTTAATACCTATTAGTTTTGTCTTGTAGGGAATAAACACCATGGATCAATCCAGTGATGATGAAGACGTTCTTCACTTGTGCAATGAACTAGGCATAAAATTACAAAAGAAGGTTAAACGACAAACAATGAATATTGAAAATATTGACATAAATAATCTGCCCGTCATATTAGCAGCTGAAGAGATACAGTCTGAAATTCACGCACCTCCTTTAACACAGCCTCTTGAAATTTACAGCAACTACCTTTCTCTACCCTCCTTGCCTCATACACCTATGTCTGCACTGACAGATGTACCAGAGTCGTATAAAGGTCTCTCTGAGTTTTTGGCCATTGGAGATGCAACTGAACCGCACCTCCAAACGTATAATGTATTCAATACTGCAACAGTTGATGTAACCTCCTCATGTATGTCCACAACGGTTGAAACATCGAAAGTTGTATCCGTTGATTCTGTATCTTTGTCGACGCCGCCAGTTGATATGTCATTTCTTGAGCCTGTAGAAGCTATATCAACGGAGTGTGAGCCTACGTCTCTTCTCTGCTCCAACGAATTTCAAGAAGAAGAAATTAGACTATCGTCTGTACAGGGTGAAATTGTAAACACGATACCAAGTACTGATGAGATTGAAGAATACGGCGATCTTAGTGCTTGCAGAAAGAGGTGCTCAAAAGGATGTGCGGACAAGAAAAAATGGACCAAAAATTCTAGCAAAGTTCTAAGAATGGAAGGGAATGAATATTTAGGATATCGCCGCGATAGTAAGGAGAAAAAGTTTAAGGTTCTTCATGATACAACGAGGCCAGCCCGTGAAATAGGCAGTGCATGCACTTCTGAATTCTGCAAGAAATCAAAGTTGCGAGCCTGTAATAGTATAGCAGAGGAAGAGCGAAAACTACTCTTCACAAATTACTGGAAAAAAATGACGTGGGATCAGCGAAAGCAATACATTATTTCGCATGTTGAAATATGCCCAAAAAAACAAGTAAAGTCTTCAGACTCTAGACGTGGTGAGAGCAAACAATATTTTTTAACTACTTCAGATGGGCGTGTTCAGGTATGTCAGCATACTTTTCTAAATACCTTTGGTATTAAAGAGTGGACAGTGCGATATTGGTTATCAATGTCGGATTCTGGGATGGCAAAAAAGTCGCAGCTTACTCACAAAGTTGTAGAAGGACACTCAAAGAAAGACGATATTTCTTTTCTAAAGGACTTTTTTAATAGTTTGCCTAAAATGCCCTCGCACTACTGTCGAGCTACTACAACCAGGCAATATTTAGAGCCTATTATAGAAAATAAAAATCACCTTTACAATCTTTATTGTAAAAGGTGTTCTGAAGAAAATAAGCAAGCTGTCAGCCGCTGGTCTTTTGATCAAATATTTTCAGAACAAAATCTAAGTTTATTTCAACCGAAGAAAGACCAGTGCGACACATGTTGCGCTTTTAAAGCAGGAAACATTAACGAAAATACCTATCGAAACCACATTAATCTTAAGGACTTAGCTAGAGAAGAGAAGACAAAGGACAAGACACGAGCACTGGCAGGAGAAGTACATCTATTTACGCATGATCTTCAATCTGTAAAGTTGTGTCCTAAGTTAAATGCTAGTGCATTATATTATAAGACGAAATTGTGTGTACACAATTTCACTATGTTTAATCTGGCTACAAAAGACGTTTATTGCTACTGGTTTGATGAACACAATGCAGGTTTGGTGGCCTCTGTTTTTGTATCGTGTATTATTGATTGTCTGAAGAAAATTCTTCAAGAAAAACTTATGCCGATTGTCTTATTTTCTGACGGTTGTACGGCACAAAACAGGAATGCTATATTATCCAATGCTCTCTTGGAATTAGCTATGGAGTACAAAGTCGTAATAACTCAGAAGTTCCTAGAGAAAGGTCACACGCAAATGGAATGTGACTCTTGTCACAGTGCAATAGAATGCAAAATCAAAAACAAGGAAATTTACTTACCCTCACAGTACGCGGCGATTTCTAAAGAAGCTAGACCTAAACAACCCTTCCACGTCTACTTTTTGAATTACGATTTTTTTGAAGATTACTCCAATAAAAAAGAATTTTTGTATGAATCGATTCGTCCTGGTAGAATTACTAAAGATCCTACGGTGACAGATATAAGAGCATTGGAATATAGTCCTGCTGGTTTAATTAGAAATAAATTAAATTTTAGTGATGAGTATGAAGAATTACCAAGAAGATTTAAGCCAAACCAAAAGCGACAGGGCCCAAGGCCTAAGCTTTATAGTAGTTACCTAAAAGTAAATGAAAATAAATGGAAACATCTACAAGAATTAAAGGCAGTCATCCCTTCTGACTGTCACAGTTTTTACGATACTCTACCTCATTAAGATCTCAGACCACTTATCATTTTATAAGGATTATGAACAAGTCATATTATTTTTATTTAAGGTTAGATAACACCTTACTTTTGATATTATTTTGTTGATTTTTTAAAAGACTTTAGTGATGACTCTCTGAGACTGAACTCTAATAATAACTTAAAAGGACTGATTTTTTTGTAAGAATTTTAAATTGTTTAAGAGGTTTATTGTTTTTTTTTCTCGATTTTATTTTTATGTGCAATTTTTGATTAGACTATAAGATAATAAAACTGCTAAAAATGTCATTTTTAATTAAAACTACTTCAATTTTAATCGTGTTTCAATTCATTTGTTAACCGTAAGTCCCTCCAATATCTAAAAAAAATAAGGCAACACCGCGTAAGTCATAAAAAAAATATATAAACTAATTTTGTTTTAAAATTGGATGTGTCTACATGAATTAAACATATTTTAATTTCTATATTGAATAAACCTAAATATGAACAGTTGTTTGAGGCTAAATAAAACGATTTTTTTGCTCTCCTGAAAAGTTGCGTATTTTGACTTCCGCGGTGTTAGAACTTAAGCGACGATATGTGTATTCCTGTGTGGTTTCCTTATATCATATCTACACTAATATTATAAAGAGGTTTTTTTTATTTTTGTGTGTGTGTGTATGTTTGTAATATATAAACTCAAAAACTACTGTGCCGATTTCAAAAATTCTTTCACCATTGGAAAGCTATATTATCAGCGAGTAATATAGGTTATATTTGATTCCCATACTCCCACGGGAACGGGAACTACGCGGGTAAAACCGCGTGACGTCTGCTAGTAGTTAATAAAACTCAGAGCACTAATAGAACAATATTTATATTTTGATCCGATATCAATTTAATCAATTAGGTACAAGTCTGACGGCCCAAAACTAATCATTTTCTTTCCTATTTAATTCTAAAGCTATGCAAGTACTATATCTGATTTAACCCTTTTAAAAACGAATGAACCATTTCCTGCCAAAGGTTACATAAATGGGCAGTACACAGAAAACAATTTTGGTACGGCAATCACCGGTTAACTTTATGCCAAGAGAGGCAACTCTAACAAATACATTTAGCGCCTAAAGGAATGCCCCAAGGCACATCCGAGGTAACGCCCAATAGCCTTATCCAGCACCTGGCGCATTACGATTAGGTGTCGAATTCAATATCGATTACAAATCGAATATACAAGGTTACAGGCGACGTGTCGGAATTATAAAAAGCTCACATGCACTTCAATGTCACGGAATATAACCTTGTGCAGGGCTGCAAAGGTCGTTTAAGTGAGACTTCACCAGTTAAAAGGTGTTCCAATCAAAATGAGCAAAAGACCGGATACTGGTCGGTGAGAAAGTGAAAATGGAGATAGCGTATCTTGGTTTAACTTGGGCGCCATTTTAGATTTTCTAATGGGATTAATCGTTTTCGCACCTAGCTATGATCCCACAGTTTCTGGTACGATTTTTTTTTGTAAAATTACAGTGAGCAATAACGCGCGTAAACTGCTATTTTGACTGTTGAAAATTTATTCAACCAATCACAGCAATTTACTCGCACTTGACAATTTGTCGCTTTATTTTGCAGTAATTTTCGTTTCATAAACTGGGCATATAATACAATGTATAGCTAATGTACTCGTACATTAACTTTGCGGAAAATGGTCCAAGCAGATGTAACTGCACATATACTTTCTGTTAGTAATTTCGGTAGTTCCCTGCTTCCCATGTATTGTGTTTAACATTAACGTGTACTTTTAATGAGTAGTACAGTTTTGTTTATTATTTTATTACTCAGAACTTAATAATTATGTTGAATTGTTGATACAACACATTCCCCCGGAATCTTTGTTTGTAACATGTCTCATAAATATCAAGTATTCACAAAAAATATGAAGCAAACAATAGAGAATACACAAAAAGCAATGGCGAGAAGCATACTACGGATCAGAAAAGTACATATAGTACGAAGCGAGAAGATAGGACAAAAAAAAAAGATTATGGATGCATTGAGACATCACTAACAATAAAATGGCAATGAGCTGGTCACATCGCACGCTGGACAGAGACAACAGAGACCACCAAATGGAAGGGACCATCAAGCAAAAGAAAAGCCGGTAGACCAAAGCAGCGATGACAGAAGATATCGTGCAGGCGGTGGGGAGAGATTGGATCGTTCAGGGCATGGACAGAGAAAAGTGAAATAGTATGGGGGAGGCCTATACCCAAAACGGGGTTCATATCCCATATTAATCAGATGTAATTTATTACTTTTAAAACTCGAACTAACACTAGATATTATGTACATCTATAAAAATACTAATATTTGAAATGTAAAATTAAGGGTTATGGAATAAACGGCTTTATTATTATTTTAGTTAGGTCTTTATTTTGCTTCTCTTTTGTGAGAGTATACGATCTTACGGGCCAGAGCCAAGTATGTAAGGGGAAATTTAAATTGAGAAGGTGGATGAAAGTGTTGAAGAAGTCAGGAACTTTTGAGTGATGCGACAGGTGTTAAGAATAGTGGCTTTTTGGAGCATGTAAAGTGTGTGATATTATAATTAAATATCAAGCTTTTGCCCGCGGCTCCGTCCGCGTGTATTTCGGAAATTATCCCAAGGGAACATACTCCCGGGATAAAAAGTAAGCGTGTGTGCAGACTATAATCTATCTCTGTGCCAAATTTCATCCAGATCCGTTTAGACGTTTTGGCGTGAATTAGTAAAACAACAAACATTCATAAATCCATTTAAAATTTCGCATCTATAATAGTAGTACGAGTAAGAAGTAAAATTAAGACAGCTACTTAGGGACATTCTTATAAGAGTAACTGTAATTAGTACCTATTTATGGAAAAATACGGAGTGTTATCTTATCAAACAACGGTTTAAAGAAGGAGGCCTAGTCTGTGGCTACGACCGAAATAAACTCGTAAGTCATACTGCAAATGTTTAATCGTAGATGGCTTTAAGAACATAATTATGGGTATTTCTGTTTTAAGTTTTGTCTGTTCTTTAAAGTTTGACACTCTAACAAAACTTTGAATATAATTTAATAAGGCTGCTTTGATTTTACCTATCGACGCGACGTTATTTATTAAAACATTAAATTTCCAAAATAAATAATTTATTTTATTCCAAACTAGCGTCCCGCCCGTCTCTGCACGGGTGCAATTTCGATACTAATATGGGGCAGTGTGGAGTATATGTTTGTTACGACATCACATTACAAATCTTTGATTTTGTTCGGCTTTTCTGTACTATTAAACGTAGGTATGTATTACATATAAACCTTCCTATTGAATCACTCTATCTATTGCTGTGAACTGCATTAAAATCCGTTGAGTAGTTTAAAAGATCTAAGCGAAGTGACAGCGGAAGCAACTTCATTTTATACTATGTAAAGATTAAAGGGCGATTAGCCAATTGCCAAAAACTTTTATTTATTAGAACTAAGGGCCGAGTTATCAATATTCAGATAACTTTTACCTGTGGCATAAAAATGGCAGTTTGGCAACTTTTGTAATTTAAAAAAATTATAAATTTTAATACCCATATTTGTTCTTCAGTTTAAAATAACGGCTTATTCCCAGTAGCACCAAATATATTGTTCTCCAAACAATTTCTCTCCATACATTGATTCCCAAGAGCTCCATAATTTTATTAGTCTACACTAATATTATAAAGAGGAAAAATTTGTATGTTTTTGTCTGTGTATGTTTGTATTGAATTAAAAAACTACTGGACCGATTTGAAAAATTCTTTCAGTAACGGATAGCTACATTATCAGCAAGTAACATAGGCTATATTTCATCCCCGTACTCCCACGGGAACGGGAACTATGCGGGTGAAACCGCGTGACGTCCGCTAGTTAAATAATGAAATACTAAAATTGTTCCCAGCGGCTTCAAACCAAATTGTGTGAGGTCATGTTATAACTTCGAAGTAAATAGTTTCAGTACAAAGACAGTCACAAATCAATCTTATAATTAGTATGTACCTATTGTAAAATTGAAAAAGTAATCTCACAATGCTCTTTCTGTCATCACGTCATCAGTGTTATCACAAATTGACTTTATGTCACACAAAATGAAGTTGGGACGGGAGGTTCGACATTTTAATTCGACTCCGGTTATTTGTTTCTTGGATCATAAATTAATTTTATTCTAAGTATATTCTTTTTGTGCAATTTGTACTTTAACATTTTTGGAGCTCATAGGAAAGATTTTTAATTATTATTAAATATATTGCTTTTTTAATTTGGTGCCGCCGGGAATAAGCCAAAAAACACCTGACTGTTGAAATCTCGGCTCTAAGCTTTAACAAATAAAAGTATTTGTCAATCGGCTAATCCCCTTTTACATAGGAATTATCTAGCAAAATGTTGGTATGAATACTATAGTCACATTCTACCAATATTTCTAGGTATACAGGCGTGACGATATCATAATTTCATCCTCTGCCTCGCCTCTTCCCAACTATATTGGGGTTGGCTCCCGATCAAACCGGACTCAGCTGAATATGTACCAGTATTTTACATGGAGCGGCTGCCCACCAGACCTCCACAACCCATTAACTGGGTAACACGGTAGTTTTTGACAAGACTGGAGTCAGATTTACTGGCTTCTAGAGTGCCAAAGATCTACAAATGACAGCCGAGACCAACGGCTTAACGTGATATGTCTTAATAAAATACTAATAATTATGATAAGTTGACAAGTAATGCTGATATTAAGGTTTTATAATAAATGTTTTTCAAACATCTTACGTAGATAAATCTCTGTATTTTGTCATCACTCATCGTGATTAGTCGAAAGCTTATTTTGCAAACACATATCAACTTTCTCTTCGTTCAATACAACGACTCATAAAAGTGGTGCCGCAATTTTAAAGATCAATGCAATTAGGTATAATTTACAACTTGAAAAAAAAAACTTGGGACACTTCAATTTAAGCAGTGACAAATGTTTGCTTGGCTACCTTGTTTTATTCCAGAAAGCCAATTCTCCCAATTTTTCATGGCAATTTTCTCAACTCTTCATCAAAATTGTCGTTCTTACAAATCGTTTAAATTCTACTCGTATCTAATTATCTCAGCGATAACCAATGCCAAAGCGCAGGGAAATTGGAGGTGTTTTTGAGTGTTTACGACGAGGGAAATGAATTTGAACGTTCCTTACAAATATGGGAAGTGTCCCCCAGTCCTGCTTTTAAAATGATTCATTTATCTTTTGAACGACACGGTCTCAAATAGTTATAATAAGGTTCTTGACTATTTTTACCATTTACACTCTGATACTGGCAATCAATCAGTCCCAAATCCAGACTACGGGCTATTATTGAGAATTTTCGAAAGGAATAACCCAATCACGCAATACTATGCACGACTTGGGGATCAAACCTACCACTACCCTACGCCGAAGAGCTCAAAACTACACGGCCACCAACTCAGTTACATTTTTTTTTCTTAGCCTATTGTGTCCCACTGCTGGGCAAAAGCCTCCCCCATATCCTTCCAGACATTCTTTTCTTGCGCCACCTCGAACCAGCCTTCGCGGTGTGCATCCAAATCATCTCGCCACCGCTTTCTGGGCCGGCCTCGGCGACGCCGTCCATCCTCTGGTACCCATTGCGTGGATATTTTAAGTGTACAGTACTTCAGTTACATTAAAACACAAAATTCTCAAAATATTACGCTTCAAAGCGAACCAGCGCAAATATAACGTAACGTAAACAAAGGAAAGCGTCACGAAGCAAACTCCCAGAACGGAGTGAGGTGAAAGGTTCCCATGATTGTGTAGCAACCATTATTGTACCAATCACTCGAGGGTTGGAAGACGTAATTACCTTTGCTGGTTAGGCAAAGGTATGTCTACCTATTTCCTATATGTTACGTAGACTCAGATAAGTTTTTTTTATCATCACTATTCTATTCCTATGTATTCTAATTCCTGCATCGTGTCTGTTTGTCTGTACGCGATAAACTCAAAAACTGCTGAACGGATTTTCAAACGGTTTTCACCAATAGACGAAGTGTTTTTTTTATAAGGAATGTTTATAAGCATAATTCATTAAGGTTTTGTGTAAATTGGCTGAAATAATGAAGATGTTGTGTTTGTTGAAGATGTGGGAAAAATCATGTCGAATGGGAGCTTAAAATACTCCGTTTTTTTTTTGAGTGGCGTCTCGCAGTTGTCGACTGCTTAACCGGGCTTGCCTGTGGTGGCCTTAATATAATATTAAAGCCTCCAGCCAGGGCTTATAAAAAACTTTTACAAACTAAGCGACTACACGCTAAGGGCACCCCCTGTGGGGTATGGGCCTCGGCTTAGGGCGTCGCTAGGCGGGAGGACAGCTAGGGAGGGGCTGGATCGAACTAGAAATATACTCCGCCACTTGTGGGAAGCTGAGGCGGTTTGCTAGTGTCGATAAAACGTGTTTAGGTAAGAAAATTTTTCATTAAACGGAAATTGGTCTGGGTGCTGACAAGATTTTAGATAGGCGCTTCGGAAAAGTAAGCACTAAGGTAAATTTTTTCGTGAAAAATGAAACACTTTTGGTTCACAGTATGGTTATATGCATGTAGCAAGTAATAAAAAAACCTAAGGGAACGTAAAAGCAACGTAAAATGCAATTTATTGCATTGCACAAAACTTCATACAAATCAGTAACGCATTATAATATTGACTAACAGTTTCCCAACACTATTTACATAAGACCAGTCCCGGCAACCCTAAGCTATATCTCTATTGACGTGCGTCGACGCATCGCGTGGGTAACCATTACTCAACGAGTTAAAAAACCGCATGAAAGCAACAGTGATGCATCGTAAATCGTTTGTATTGGACAGAACGCGGAAGGATCATGGAACAACGACGATGCGGAACGAGCCGTCGAATAAATCGAATAAATTAATATTATGCCGAGTGTGAGAAGGCTGTACAAGTTGTGACCTTTGCTTAATCGCATGGGAATTGTTTATGGTGGTAACCCTGGGAGGTCATCGGTCGTGACAGTGATTCCACTTGACAGCTCATATTTTTTATTTAAAAATTGAATGGTTCATTTTTGTTTTTAATTTTCGCAAGCCATGCTACCTCTGTACTGCTAGTGTCGAAAATAACCACGACTTCAAGTATTGTAATTAACATAACTCACGAACACAAGAGAACATTTCGCTCTAAAACCATTTTCTAATTTCCGAGAAAGCATGAAAATTCGCATTTCGCTTCCCATAAACCCAATTATATAACACTTTAACACTCCTTTTAAAGCTTAATTGTTAACACTAACAAACACTTCAATAAAAATAAACGATAACATAACGTAACGCATTAATTGAAAGCAAAAACTTTAACCGAACACGACCGAATAAAACACTGGCTGAAATTCACCGACACCGAAAAGTTCCAATCACTTCACTGGCCACAAAAAATAATATTTTGAAAATAGAACTGACCGCAGGTTATAAATTCTAGCATGTCGCTCCATTGCAGTATCATAGTTGCAACTGAGATGGTCGCACGATTCTCAGTTTGGTCATTGTGCGGACTATCTAGATCTTTTTAATTGGCGACATCGTCATTTAAAACTGTGTCTACACAGAGTCATAACAGTTGTAGACTAATTAGTTTTTATGCAAACATTATTCATTGAAGTGTACGCAAGTCTGGCGAAAACGTTACGTGCGAAAACATGCTTAGAATTTTGGAGTTCTTTATTAAATCGTGATAACTTCCGATCGTAGTTAATTGTAGGTACATTTTTTGGTATCGGTTGACCTTTCAAAAGCACTCTCTTACTAAAATTTATTGAAAGTGACAAAACAAGCTTGAAAGCCTTTACGGGAATAGTTTCGGAAAACGACCAAGTGATTTGATAAAATGGTTTTGTTTGGTCAGTCGCTGGAGGTCAACACTGCCATAAAAATTGGGTTCAATAAACTATTATAGTAGAACTGACTGATAACATGAAAACGAAGATGGGAATCGCAAAAAGATACTCACTAGAACGACGACAACACGACAGAAAATGCATTTTCGTCTTCTACATTTTCGTCAAAGTCCAGTGTGTTCCCGGCTTTTAAACCCTGTGTGAGGCGACAGCTCACTAACTAGGTTGAGTGGAAGTTCAATTTAATTCTCAAATTAGTTTAGCACTGATGGCAAACGCAAATGGACTTAACTAAGAGGATTTTAATATTTTAGTTCAGCGTACATTTTCATGCTTTTTTTTAGTTATAAATTCTTGATCGGAGCCTACCTACCTGAGAGAAATCGTATTTTCCATTTTTAAATATTTTTTGGAAAAATCCCTTGATATAAGATATTAGCTTCTGGCTACGACTTTGCTCGCGTTAAGTTGTATTTTCGCAAAAAAACTCTGTATAAAATGTAAGTCAAAAAAACATGAACTAACCTGACCAAACAAACAAAATCATTTTTGGAACATCGATAAACATACATGCTAATCGAATAATAAATAAATTATTCGATTTCTGACATGACGGAAGTTCGTCTCTAGCGGCGATGACAAAATATCTCAGAGAAAGTAATCATGGTAACTCAATGGCGGCGTGATTTGAATTGGAAATACGGGATTAGTATTCGACTTTGTGATCTAGTTTCCGATCGTTTGATGATTTTTTATGCATCTTTTTAATTAAATGGGTCGAAGTATTATAAAATGTAATAACATAGTACCAAATATTTTTTCGTTTTATCGTGTGGTTAACAGCCTGCTTTTTCAGTAATGGGTACTCGTAGGTTGGGTGCGTCAATCCCATGGATTGACAATGAGAGTGGACACAAAATAAACTCTCTTAACAATCAGTTGTCAATACAAGCGAATTTTCCTCGTAATTAATTTAACACGTTTAATGTATGTTTTTCTGGGTTTTAAATTTTATTAATAACGTTGCAAAATGGTGCTCTTGGGCCTACGGACAGCGCTAAACAAATTACCTACCTAAAAAGTTTAATTGTACTGTAATGAAAATACCTTTTCTTAACAACTATCATCACAATCCGTACCTACATTTACCATTTATTTTTGTAAGTTTAAGAAAGAAAGATAAAAAGTTACCAAAGAGGCGCCATGATGCAATTAGTCAGTCATTAAACGATTCAAAGAAAAGGTCAATGTCTCAGCTTTCCTCATAATAAGTTTATTTCATAACTGTTACTTAGTACGAAGTTCTCACAAACCATTGTCAGCTTAGTTATTATGTAAAGAGTTATTATGTTTCCAAATTACATACAAGTATGCAGTGAATGATAAGTATTTTCATCCTCTATTGTTTGAACCTCATTATTTTAATTTGAATATTTGTTCCAACTTTCCATTTTCAAATGTTTTTGGTTTTTGCAAATCTGTTCCATTCTTTGTGTCATAATATGACGTAACTTTTGCTGTGTCCACAGACGTTTCCAGGGCGGGAAGTGTCGACATAGTTACCGATTGCTTACTGACCGCAAAGATCGCGATCCACGGATGATCATTGATTTTGTTCGTGGATCGCGTTCGAGATTGGCTGTGTAAGGGTGGCCTTAGGACTTATCGACCGAATTCGGTCGGTAGGCGATCGGTAGGTACCTAACTATGTCGAGACTTCTTTTGCGCAATCGAGAGTATGAAGTTCAAAACTTGGTCAAATCCTATTTTCATGCGACAGTTTCATTAGTTCTCATGATAAGGTAGTACCTAGAGCTTAACAAATTCATATCTTGCAATTCTCAATTCAGGAAAACGTTTTAGTTTCTACTTTATTTCTTTAAAAAAAGTAGGTTATAATCATCATTCTTACTCCTAACCACTCCTACCAGAAATTGTTAATGGGCGATAATAACAACGTGGAAAATCAAACATTTTCACTCGTATGGGAATATTAAGACAATGGGTTCTTTGTTAGATTTATCAGCAACATGTATTAATTCGTAGACAAATCAGGCCTACCATTTGTATACCTACATTTTATACTTAGTCTTGTTTTAAATTACCTTCGTACTTTTTGAAAGCTTCTCCTGAACGCTGGTACTCAGCTGTATCGCATTATATTGGAAGCCGACCCTAACTTAGTTGGGAAAAGGCAGGCTGGCATTTTTTTTTGGAAAACCTTGATTTTTATTCCGAAATAAAAGTAGGTTTGGTTCTTGCAATGGGGTATTTTACTGTAAAAATCTAATTAGTCCGACAATGGATTTCCAAAAAATTTTTGACACGTATTTTTTCTTTTTTCACGTAAACAAAAAATGAAGACAATACAGTGCGTTGAAAATACGCATGACGTCACTTCGCTGGTAAAATTCATCAAAGCGTTTTTGTAATTTGTTATTTTCTTTTTTTTAATTCGTAATTTGTTAAGAATCATCGAAAATATTGATCATGTTTGTTTGGAATTAAATTTTGTAAAAAACAAACACAATATTATTTACTTTGACCTTCAATACCTCTAGAACCAATGGTTTGAATTTGACCAGTACGATTGTATGGCCTTTAAAAGAGACTTTGACCTCTGAGTTTGTTTCGGTGTTGCTTCTCAGGGTAGTCAGCTAGGAAACACCGGCCCCATCTACGTGTAAAAGTGTTGTGGTTAACCTACTTACAAAATAAATATGATTTACCATTTCCCGTGTATGGTCTAAAAAAAAATGCTAATGATGGGTACAATGGTGTTCGTTATAGGCCTCATTCGCATGGGAGCTTTTTAAGGTTCTTTTTACACCCGATAGGTATATTTTAAAATTAATCACAAACGTGGAAGAGAGGGGGGCGCCACGACACTATCAAGTTTAGACCAAAACCAGGAATAGACCATAGGATACTTTTTATTTCGAGAAGATGATGTGTTCTTGGGATTATTATGGCCTATGATGCGAGCGAAGTCACTGGCAGAAACTAGCCTTCTACATAATTAACGAACCGAACGATCCTACCTAACCTCATTGAGGTAGGTGATATTTGAGGATATTGCCACATTCATGAATTGATGGCTTCAGCAATAGGAAGGAAGCTAAATGAATTATTTCAGTTTTATTAACACTTATTTCACACCCTAAAAGAAGTGTGCAAAATTAAACCTCATTAAAAATAAGGGATTCCATCAATAAGGCTCCAAAATGTTGTAATGTTGTCAAATGTGATGTATAGGATTAATTAAACCAATCCTTATTCATATTTTCATTCTTTGGTATGTAGATAGAATTCTATCTACACAAATAGATAGGTAGATAGAATTTAAGCATACACCAATATGCTTGCTAATAGCGGAAATTAAATTAAGCAGCATCATCGATAGTAAGTGAAGAGTAATTTTAATATGACAGATCAAAACACTGTATCTAGTAATTAGAATCTGTAGTTATGTGCGTCTTACTAAACTAAGTGCAATTTTTCAATTAGTCAGATAACTTTTATCCGAGGAATAAAAATGGAGGTTTGACAGTTTTTGTACGGGAAATTTGTCAAACAACCATATTTATTCTTCAGTAAAAGTTATCTAATTTACATTGAAAAATCAGCCTTTAGGGCCGATTTCAAGTATGATTAAAATATTTTCATGTTTTAATCTTATAAAAAAGTTCATAGAATAGAAATGGCGTCATACAAGTGAAAAACAATTGTTAACGTAATAGTTACAACATCGGTCACTGTCGCCTTTGATTGTCATATCGGGACGAAGGCTCTTATAACACGAAAATTGATAACACAATATCTCAATTGCTTTTTTGACCAGATTTCTTGGTTTTTAATCTCATGTGAGTGGTCTAGACTTAGAAAAACAAATTATTACTAGAGACATATTTAAAGTGGTGACAAATAAAGAATGTTTGTTTTGCAAATATTGTGCAAGAAATATTTAGGTACATATTAGAAAAGCCAATACTGGGCAAATTAAAATATTTTCTGTTCAAGGATAATTCAAAACCACTTCATAACGTTAACTATACTAATAGTTAACGTTTATATGCATATAACTATTAGTATGCATCTTTAATAGGAATTCTAAGTCTTGCAAGAGTTGCAAGTAACTAGCTACGCTAAATAAGGAAAATGAAGATAACGATTTACGAAACAATAGTTACTGGCCGCCTAGTTATGCGGTTGTTAAGTAATAATGGTTTACTACCGAAAAACGCATAATTTTAGCACTTGCAACAGACTTAATGATCCGTTCACGGCGAATTCAGTTTTTTACTTGATAAGGTACAACGCAGCGTTATTTCATAGAAGACAAAAATAATAGAAATAGATTTATGGGATCAAAGTCAAGTCAAAGTCAATTCATTTATTTCAACTAGACCAGGGGTGGCCAATTTGATTCGACCCATGATCTACTTTATACTGACGAGATCCTGTGCGATCTACCAAATACACATTTCTTTTCAATTAAAATTTTAAATGAAACAGTATATTTCAGATTTTTTTGTATTTTTAATGTTATTAACCTAACCTCTTTATTAATATATCGTTGCGCAGTCTGTTATACTAATTTATATTTTTTGCTTTGCCGCGATCGACTGGACTTATAGCCGCGATCGACCGGTTGGCCATCCCTGAACTAGACCATATTAAAAAGCACTTTTGATCGTCAAATTTACAGTTTGAAATTAAAATATCTCTACTCTCTCTCTCTCTCTCTCTACTCCAGTTGTCAATTCGCAAAACAGCAACTTCTAACAGCGCCTTCGTCTGCGTGATATAATTATATGAAAATAATCCCAAGGGAACATTTTCCCGGGATAAAAAGTATCCTATATACCCTAACTGCGGTAGGCCATATACCGATATACGACTATCTACCAAGTGACAACGTTTATTACAAATTTTAAGGCTGGCACCGACCTCAAAAAATAATTCGCATATTTCCTTTAGATTTTTAAAAAGATAAAACTTTTGTTTCTCTCTTTTTAGTTATTAATTAAATAAATTACAGCTTTCAAGTCGGTTAAATACATTTTTTTCTTAATTTTTCACTAATTACTAAATGCATAGTGAGAATTACGCTGTTAAGCCAACGACTTAACAGCGTACCGTCCTAGTGACTGATACACACTTAACTCTCTATCTCAAAAACTTTTAAACCGATTTTAATGGTACTTCCACTGTTCCCTAAGTTAGACCAACTAAAAATATTTTTTGCTAACCGACTTACAGTTTTTGAGATATGCATGGACAAACATACATACTATACATCCACTTATGAAATTTGGCACACATGCTTAGAAGGTGGCAAAGACTAAGATATACAAAAACTGCAATTTTAACAATATACATACATACGGGTCGAATTGATAACCTCCTTTTTGAAGTCGGTTAAAAAAGATCTACTGCATTTTAACTGACCTGAATATAAACAGGCAGACAAGTAAAGGGGTTGGCACGAATGGAGTGTGGATTTTTCCCCTCCATTTTATCCTTTATGGTGGATGTTGATTAAGCAATACACGAGAATAAAGAACATCCGCAATTGTTTGAACGAGCAAGTTCCGTTCCGGGCTATAGAAAACAGTGCGATTATTGTAACAGGCGGTTTTATTCCGAGATACATCCATTGACAATTGTTCGATTTTTAATAGCCATCGCATACAATTTCGCTTGATAAAATGCGTTCCTATTATAAACTTGTGTAAGATTTTTTATTGACGTTTTTATTTTTTAACGTACTTTTTTTTAGGGATGGGCTGCGCCACGTCTAATCGGATTAGTCGGTACTTTTTGCAGTTTTACTATTCATTTATGTAATGTGGATTGCTTTGGTAACAGTGAATCGTAATTAGAATTATTTGAGATCCAAATTTAAAGCTTGTGCTACTGACCATAAAGGTACCGTTTAGTTAAATACTAAATCGACTAATTGGTGTACATTTTTCAACGGTAGGCAATTTCATACACCACTAACATAACGAAATAAAAACGTCGGACGTACCGTCGTTTTTATTTAAAACTTCAACTTGGCGGGAAATTGAGTTAGCATGGACCTGTGTATTCACCAACATTGAGTACCTATATAGCTATGCTATGGAAACGTGTCGACATAAAATATATTAGTTGTATGCAATGTGTAATAGAATAAACGCAATACCTCTTCAGGGATCATTGTATTCTCATAATTATGAACAACTTTCACTATGGGACCAACACTGAAATCGCGAAAATAAAATCGACTGCCCCATACATTTATGTGCGCATAAATAACTCACCAAAATGTACTGAACAGCAGATTTTTTTTTCGCGATTTCGGATTTGGTCCCATAGTAAAAGTTGTTCGTAATAGCTCCTTAAGAGGTATTATGTTTTTACTGTTACACGTATAGTTAGGACGATTAATGCGCCTTTGACCTTCGTTTTATTTTCGCTTAGCCAATTTAAGGTTGTAATGGTTACTAACTGTTATCCATTCTGACACAGAAATTAAACAGGTGATGAGTTAAAACAATTACTTTATTCTATGTTTTTTGTGCTATTTCCTATGTCTACAATAGAAGCTGCTGGCCATCCTCAAAGAACTTTAAATAATGTTTAAATGGAAAACCATTCCAAAGTACTTAACGTGATCTTAAGAGGAGCACAAAGAAGAAAGTTTATTGTTTTAATTACTGTCGGATAACACCGGCTAACGAGACAGAGATTTGAACCATTATCTCACTAATCTTTGGTTTAATTTTAATTATAAAGCTAAATTACTTATTTTTCCCCGTTTTGGCCGTTAATCCTCAGTTAAGTATTGCGGAGGAATGGTGTTAATTTAATTTGATTGGTTTAAATTATTGCAATTTTAAGCATTGTCATTGAAGTTTGTTTTTGTGGTTTTAAACTATCTCTAACCCGCGAATTCGCTCGCGTTAAAGTACCCTATAACCATCTCCAGGGTCAGTATCTCTATACTAACATTCATCAAAATCGGTTGAGCGATTTATGCGTGGAAGAAAACATCAAACTCGCCTTTGCATTCATGATGTTAAAAGTTAGGAAGCTAGGCTTAGAATTAGGATGTTCAATTTCTTTTAACCGACAGTGATACTAATTCGCCAGGTTTCCGACAGCTCTCGCTGGATTAAAAAAAAAAAAAAACAAAAATGGCTACTCATTTAAGCACGTTACATTGTCAATCGAGCGAACTAAACGGATTATCTGTCTCGGAAACTGTTCGTCTGAAATTAATACACTTACTTGGTTGCTGTCAAGCATTACTAAAATCAAATACAGTCTATTTTTTTCTAAAAATAATAAAAAATGGTAACCCTTGTAGGAGTCTAAGCAAAAATGCTTAGACTCCTACAAGGGTTACCATTTTTTTATTATTTTTAGAAAAAAATAGACTGTATTTGATTTTAGAAGGGGTAAATGAAGAGTACTGTCTTAGAGAAAAGAGTAAACCTTTGTTGTTTTACAAAACTACTAGAAAGTTTTAATGAAGCTATTGTTTTATTTCTAGTTACTTTGCAATTATGACCAAAAAGACAAAAAAAATCTTGAAATGACAGGATTTCATCCAGTTAAATTCAAAGTCAGAGCCAACTCAATAGTGTATTTTAGCGTTTTCTTACGTCTTGGTAGAATATAAAGTACGCCTAAGCAAAATAGAGTACAATAATATTAGCAAACGGTTGGCAACTCTAACTACAACCCACTTCGCCCGCGCTTTAGTCCGGATAAGATAAGAAAATAGTAATTTGTACTTATTGACTTAAAACATTGCATTCAAGTTTCGATTACAATATTTCGAATAGTGTTGATTGCTGGTTTCGAATGTTCCCCGTAATAAACTTTCGTCTAAATCGATTTAACTGTTTCGAAGTGATTTTGTAAAGATCGTTTTATGCTCGTTTTCGCATAGATTGTAGGTGAAATTAATTACGAAAGCGCGGAAATAAATAATAAAATATAAACGAAGTACCGTATAACTTGCGTAACGAAATATCAACGCGGCAACGGTAGAAATGTTTGTTTGCGATTTTTTAAGATTTAATATTCAGGTCAAGTTTGACGTCGTTCGACGTCAATGGTCAGTAGGTATGCAACAAAAGACGTTTATTTTTAATTGGGTAATGTATTCATGTTTACTTATTTAGGTAGTGCGTAATATAGAACCTTGTGAGCTGGTTTATAAATACCTATATTTTATAGGCATTAGTCTCGTTTCACGCTGGGCTTAATTTTCCGCGATGAAAAGCGCTTTCTTCGGCGAATTATTCGGTACTTACCTGGATTTTTAAAAATGAAATATTTGTTATGAAAACCTATTTAACAGGCTGGTATTCTAACAGTCGTAATAATTAAGGTTAAGAAGAGGAAGATACCGTTTTAAAAGAAAATTTTGTGAAAATTCACGTAGGTATTCAGGGTGACTTTTTCAAGTGGGCGTTGATGCCCAAATCCGAAACTTTTAGGAATAGCGAAAAATACACAAAGGAGTCCCGGGCCCGATTTTGATGAAAACTAAAACCGCATCATGGATTCACCCGGTATAGGATATTAAGAAGGACCTTCATTCCACTTTTGGCAGCGAATAAGCACAATTAAAAATACGCCATTATTATGCAACAATGACGGGGAGTCTATAAACGTAATACTAGTTTGAGTATCAGGTACTCAAATGATATCTCCTAATCACGGTACGAGTGCACCGCACGTACTCTAGTGTATAATTAGTGACACTTCTCTTGATTACTGTGAGGATTGTGACACACAATGAGTTTTCCAACAGCCTGAGCAAACTGAGGGGGAGGGGAGAGGAACTGCAAACGAAAACTGACAAACTGTCATGATAGTTGTTTGACATTTAGTCTCAATTTAGACTGCTCCGGCAACGGTCGATAAGAAAGTTAGCTAAGGAAAATAAATATTTAAATACGTACTCAGGAAGGCGGTGGGTGACATCGGCATTTTCCTGTCCTTCGGTGGGGTGCTGTACACAAACGCAGGGTTGACGCAGCCGCGCGACTGGTTCGGACACATGTCGCTTTCCGAACCCCTGCGCACGCGCTTATGCGACATCAACTCTGACATTGACTTTGCCGACTCCGATTTCCCCATCCCTTTCAACTTCTTCTTCATCTTCTCATTCTCCGGTGAATGTATGTGTAGGAGCGCCGCCGCTTTCGGTGGTATTGTCTCCGGCACTATTAGGTCCTTAGCCAAAACACTCTTTTGTTTCTTATTAGAAAACAAATCACTGAACTTTTTTTCCACTTTCTTTGGTCTCTGCGGCTTCAAACTCAAATCGATGTCTCCACTCTTCTTTCTCTGCTTAGGAGGCTCCGGCTTCCGCTTGGCCATGGCTGGTGTCTTTGGTTTGTACGTCCCTTCGATACCCGTATACGCTACGTCGTAATCTTTCTCCGTCCAGATCTGCTTCGTGAAAAATATTCCGTTGCTTTTGATCTTTTCAATATCATCAGTTGTTTCCTCGTCCTTGGACCGCCAGCGGTTGCCGATCAATCGTAGGGAAGCGCGGACGGATCTGGAGCGTCGTAGGCCACTTTGCTCCCTCTTGAACTTGTCGAGGAGGGTCTCCATAGCCCTGCGAGGGGTAGCGGGGCGCGCTGGGCCCTGGGCATTGCACGTCACGATCGACTACGCGCACTCTATTCACTAACGATAGTTACGTGAGTCGCTTCCTTCCCGACGTTCACTCGGAGCGGCGTCGGCGTGTCGAGTGCGGCCTGCAACAATTTGCTGATGGTAGGGTGTGCGGCTGCTCGCGGAGACCTCGCAGTAGCCCGGCGGAACGACACTCGTCTGATAAACTGTTCTCATTTGCACAATCATTTGATTTGATAAGATATGATTGTTTGGCATACGTATTTCACGAGTCAGATTTGTTGTGACGTGAGTTCTGAGATAAATCATAAGGTTACAATGATAAGTTGATTTGAAATGCTGAGTATTATAAAGGTGCATTTCTTTTACAGTTGGTGGATATTGATTCTTTCGCAATGTTCGTGCCGGGACTTGATTTACGACGATGCAAGCACGCGAGCGGCGCCGAATGCCGATAACTGTGCCATGATCGATCATTCGTTTAATTTATTGGACATTGCCAGTGAACGAGGTTAAACTATGTCTCATAACTTCACAGGTTTGAGATAACTAGAAGTTAGGTAACTTCTACTGTTATGCGCAAGTTACATGATTCTCTGCATTTCCGATTGAGGTTTTGGGAACATCATTACATTAATGGAAGTTTTTTTTATCAGGTTTGAATAACGAATTTAATTAAAGATAAGTTAAATGAATCGGGTTTTTTACTTGTGAAGGTATTATGTAAGGATTATGCTTATTTGTTTCACATTAAAAGTTGCCTTAAACGTAGTTGCTTGCTGAAGTCAAAAAGATGCAATATTTGAATGCAGCGAATTACTACGACAGGCGGCAGGTACTTGGAATAAGTAGCTTTTATGTGTTGAGTGTTTATGCGAACACTTAAGTTATCAACAAGATCTAGAATCTAGATACTGCCGTATATACCTACTGCCTCGATACCTATAAACTATCCTGTCTAAGTCTAAGTTGTGTGAAGTCCTTTATAAATTACCTATAGTTTGAAACTTAATAATGAGACGAAAGTTGTACCGCCTTAGTGGAGAGAGGACTTCTGGTAACCAGAGACAAAGTTCTATCTCATATAAGCACTAAATAGGACGTGAAATTAGCAATAACATACTTGAATGACGCCGCAGACCTTGTGACCATTTTTGCAGCTTAGTGAAAATATTTAAACAAATAAATATTAGGTAGGAGTTTTTATTTTTTAGATAAAAAGACTGCACACAAGAAAACAAGAATGTTCTACTTCTCCGAAACAGTTTGAGAGAAATAAATCTATTTAAAAAGAAATCGGAAACGTACGTGCAATTCAGAATAGTCGTAGAGTCGCAGTTGGTTTTTTTAAGGCTGTGGAATAGTCGAACTAGGCAACGCCACTATTCTAAATTCGAAATTGCGAGACCGAGCTTTGAATTTGAGCGGGAAAACAATCGAACGCAGTCGTGTTTTATTTTAGGAATTACTTGAATTCCAGTTTTAATTGAGGAGGGATTTTCATTTTTGTTTTATTTGTTTTTTTTTACAGAAAAGCCCAGTAGATAAAAGAGCATTTGCCTTAGATAGGTAGGTACTTTCCTTATTTGGTGAATATCTAGGTACGTACTACTGAGTTATCAGTTTTCTGTTTTTACGATTTGTTTACAACATTTTCTGATGTAATTTATTTCGTTTTAGATCTTTGTAGAAAGTTTTCCTAGAAACAAAGATATTATTCACATATAATATATCTACCTAACTAACTTGTTTGATTGATGTGAAAACTCGTGATTTTCGTCTTGTGTTTGTAATGCAAATAAATGTACGGAAAATCACACAATCGGTACTTACATGTTTAGATGTACAAGAGATTACCCAATTTCAAATGATTTATTAAAAACTTTTTTGAAATTAGTATTATTAAAGATATATTTTGAATTTATTTCCGGTCAAGTATGTAGTCATTTGCACAACAGAAGTAACACTTTTAAATAAAAAATCACCCTTACGGCAACGATAAGCAAATCTCTCAAAGTATTTTTTTTTCCAGGGCCACATGCGATTGAACATGATTATCTTTTTAGGGTTCCGTACCTCAGCCGGCAAAATCGTAAACCTTGCAGGATCACTTCGTTGTTCGTCTGTCTGTCTGTCGGTCAAGGCCCTTTGTTTTAGGAACGCGTAGAGATCAAGCTGAAGTTAATATCAAGTACTCAGGTCTGCTACCCCTTGGAGCAGTGAAAAAAACAAACTTCTAATTCCACGCAATTTTAAAGATAAGGCCGTTTAGGCTCCGTTTATCGCGCATGTTTTGACGCTCGCGAGGGAATCAAAACCTGTAGGGTACTTCCCGTTGACCTATAGTCATTAAATTTGGAAAGGAGATCGATCTTACAATACAAGAAGGTACAGGAAAAAGTTGAAAGTTGAGAATTAGGAATTTGTAGTTTTATCAACTAACTTTTGCCCGCGACTTCGTACGCTCATATCGGGCCTATATGAGCGTACGAAGTCGCGGGCAAAAGTTTTTTCCCCTTCCCGTAAGAATTTCGGGAATTCCTCTCTTAGTGCTCCCCCACACTTCCCAATGAACTGACATTCCAAACTTCAGCTCTCCGACGACCAGTAGTTTTAGCTGTGCGTTGTCCGTCAGACACTCAGAACATAAGAGTTTAATTTATATTGATTATAAAAAATCGTTTTTATGCGATTACAAATTTTATATTCTCGGTTGTAGAATTGGCCGAGACGTACATTAATGTATGGGAGATTACTCTCGGGAAAAATCAAGACTCGATCGAAACCCTCGGTGCGCGAGTCTGACTCGCAATTGTCCGGTTCTATGTTCGACTAGCTTCTGCCAGCAGCTTCGCGGCGTGAATGTCGAAAATTATTCCAAGGGAACATACTCCCGGATGATAAATCAATATCCTAATGCTATTCCAGACTGTAATCTATCTTTCTGCTGAATTTCATCCAATCTCGCTCAGCCGTTCTGGCGTGATTGACTAACAACATCCATTCAAAGATTCAGCCTTCTTCACTAGCACCGCGACATTTGTAATCGACAAGGCCTGTCGGACATTCTACAGGCGTTTTCAAAAAAGGAAGCAATTAAACTAAACGTTCCCCGCCATTTTTATAATGGAGAACTACTATTATGGAAGTAGTATTTGCGGTCAATTTGTCAGCATTGAATTTATTGAGACGTCATCGATATAATTGATCACCGATACCTGTTTTAATTAAAGACGAAACTGGTTGAAAGGCGAGTATATAATAATGATGTGTTATTTTTACTTCGGTATTATATTATTACTCGTTATTTTCTGCACCAGCTGCTGGTCAACAGTTCCGTATGTACGCAAATGAAAAGTTGAAGAATAGTAAAAAAACTTTTAGGTTAAAATGAGTTGTGGCATTGTCGCTTTGCACTTATTAACTTTGCAAATATTAAGTACTTTTTTCTAAAATCATGAAGGTTTATGGTTATAATTATAAGCTTAAAGTCAACATCTTAATAATACCGGCCGGTTACATTTCTACCGATACCAACCAAAAACCGTTACCCACTCAAAAAAATTTAGGGCAACTTGATAAACTTCCGTAGTTGACCTACAGGCATCGGTTCAAATTCTTAACTTCTCTGTAAACAAGTCTACATAACATAACGACTTGGTTATTGATCGCTAAGCACTTAATTTTTAGATAAATAATGAAAAGGCTTCTTTACCGCACCGGCAATCATTCAAGTTAGACATTTGTCAACGTCCATCGTATACAAATTGTTTTAATCGAATCGAAAGACGTTATAATCGAATTACTTTTTAAATTTTATTTTAATAAAAGATTTTGAACATTGTTTTGTCTTAAGTCCAGATTTTAGTCCAGTCTAATAAGGATAGAGGAAACCTATTTTATACTACACCTGCTTGGAAAGTACCTTGATACTTTATCAAATTTACGGTAGAAAGTACGTCATTGCATATCGAACAAATATGCGGGGAGAAAACGCATCTGAGCGGGAGAGAAAAGTGTATGAAAATCCATTTCTTACGTGGTTTTTCTTTTTTAATTTTGGGTAAGACTATGCGCCGGTAACCTAAATTTATATCAAAAGCCAAAAAGTTTTTACAGTGAGTTTTTATCTCCAAGTTCGCAAAATGACACTGGCCACTAGCTGTGTGTTGGATGGTGTCGGGCTGGCAGTGCGACCCTGCGGCGGCAGGATAAACAATTTGAAAAAAGAACATGTGAAAATTGCAGACGCCATTGGCGCCATTTCCAATTTGTGTGTTGTTTGAGGATTCAGTTTTAACTGCAACAATTTCAATATAAATTTCAATTAGTAAAGATTTCGTTTTTTATTTTCCTTGTAGGTGTAGTATAAAGCACTATGTATCACTCGAGAGAAACTGCGATTCCCGATCTTGGGTGTTTTAAAGCCCTCGCCTACGGCTCGGGCTTCAAACGACACCCTCGACATTAATCGGTCACTTTCTCCTCTCGGTGAACAATGTACTATTATACTACACCTGCTTGGAAAGTACCTTGATACTTTATCAAATTTACGGTAGAAAGTACGTCATTGCATATCGAACAAATATGCGGGGAGAAAACGCATCTGAGCGGGAGAGAAAAGTGTATGAAAATCCATTTCTTACGTGGTTTTTCTTTTTTAATTTTGGGTAAGACTATGCGCCGGTAACCTAAATATCAAAAGCCAAAAAGTTTTTACAGTGAGTTTTTATCTCCAAGTTCGCAAAATGACACTGGCCACTAGCTGTGTGTTGGATGGTGTCGGGCTGGCAGTGCGACCCTGCGGCGGCAGGATAAACAATTTGAAAAAAGAACATGTGAAAATTGCAGACGCCATTGGCGCCATTTCCAATTTGTGTGTTGTTTGAGGATTCAGTTTTAACTGCAACAATTTCAATATAAATTTCAATTAGTAAAGATTTCGTTTTTTATTTTCCTTGTAGGTGTAGTATAAAGCACTATGTATCACTCGAGAGAAACTGCGATTCCCGATCTTGGGTGTTTTAAAGCCCTCGCCTACGGCTCGGGCTTCAAACGACACCCTCGACGGTAATCGGTCACTTTCTCCTCTCGGTGAACAATGTACTATAGTTGTTTACCTACATGAAACTAAAGGTTTCTTTTCAAAAATCCAAGAAATAAGAATAATTTTCTAGCTTTCGTAAATCATATAAAATAGGTACTGAAGTTATCACAGGCTACAAAAGAATCTTTTTATTTTCATATCAGGAAGCGAGGCATCATTTGCTTACATCCAAAAATTATAGCTATCAAACCCACCAAATATACAAAAAAAACACAGGCACAGGTAACAAAAAGTATCCAGACTAAGTGACGTTCCAATTTCAAAATACCGAAAAAAAAAACGCTTTTAAACTTGAAACCAATGTGAAGTTAGCCATGTTTCGATCAGGTAGCAGGTGCTTCGGACCCTAACGTAAGTGCGTGTGCGACCCTTCGTATTAAATTCTTCGACTTTTTGTTATCTTTCAACGTGTTCGAAGTTCCGGGTTTTTGTTGCATATCGTAACGTTTCGGCGTTTGCAAATACAGCTTTTCGTTGAGTTTAGCAGGTTTTTAAGATAACGAAGTATCAATGAGGCCGATTTTTTTTGAGCTTTTTGATGATCTTAGTTAATTGTTTTACTAGCAAAAAATACTGAAAATTTTATCAGTAATATGCTTTGTTTAAAAACTTTAGATTGTAAATTTAAATTCTCCATGGCAAAATTTTATTAAGGACTGCTTATCAGCATTTGGTTATTTATTTTTATGAATAAGCCTGATAGTATCTGTTGAACAAAAGTTTAAATTTCGAAACACGATCGACACATTGTCGCGTCGCACCTGTTTAGGAGCCTTTAAATGATCGGTTAAGAATTCATACACAAACTCTTTCCTCAGCCAGAACTTAATCCCAAAGAGGCTAGCAAGACACAATCCTTTGTCACTAAAACCAAATTGAGCCAAATAACGCCCCTGTTCTCTCTACCGTGAAAGCTAGTGCGGTAATTAAAAGCATATGTCTCCCAGATACAGCCACTTGGGACACGTTATATTACGAGGGTCTTATTAAAGGGTTTATGCATGTAACAACAATTATAATTAAGGGAAGATCAAAGGACACTGAGGCCGTAAAATCAATTCCATGATTATATTATTAGAGAGGTTATTTTGGGGTTTTATAATAATACTTTATACTTTGTCGCGATACATTGTGTTGTAGGTATGTAATTTTTGTGTTTCGCGGGCCTCATCAGAAGACAAAGTCTCCCAAACAGTAGAGACAGGAGAGACAGAGGGAGGTGAGGACTATGCTTGGAGTTTCTTTGCGTGGTTGACTCCAATGTAACATACTAATTCTATTGCACTGCTAGCAGAACGAATGCGGAACGGCCGATGGCGCCAAAATGATCTGTGTACCGAAGGACCCCACTTTGAAAGGCCTCCCACAAGGTGGTGCGAAGACCAGCAGCCTTATTATGACGTGCTAATGCCATCCAATTCCGATGATGTAAACGGGATAGTGCTATTCGCTATGTATAGCTCCGTCTCCTTAGAGCGGAATCATGATCGTTATAAGACTTCATAGTAGGGCCCCTGGTGGGGGCCGCAGGAGTTCAAAGATGAGAGAATAAATCTTAGGGAAAGATACATTTTTCATCTAGTTCCATGCTTTTCTTCTTCGTCTTCGTTTAAGAACGCCACATAAATGTGGCCAGTAGCTAGCATTAAGACTGTTTGCTAACAACGGCATTCATAGAGATGTTTCATCATAACTATAGAGTTATAGACACTTGTCTATGATGAGTGATGACATCAGTTACACAGACTTCTATTCAATGCGGCTCTTTCACCGATGTGTGCCAACTTAATATTTTGATTATCGCTTGCAACACTCCACATGAAGTAATGAGTAATCGATTAGAGTAATTTACGGGTAATCGAGGGGTATTGTTGTATCATTACCTAGTTATAGATACAGGCTGTCATTAAAGGGCTGTCAAAAGGTTGAAAGTGTGACAAAAAGTATTGCTAAAGGGTTATTACAGTTACTAGATTGTGGAGGTCTGCATATAGGCACTCCATGTAGGCATCAGCTACATCCATCTAGAGTGGAAGCATACCCCAATATACAGGATGTTTCAAAAGTGCGTGGTCATTTTTCAGGGTTACGTACTGTATCTGATATAAAGTATAGAAACAATAGCAAAAACATAAATACCGATTTTTTTCTACAATTGTCTTACTGTACATCATAAACAGAACGTCACCTTTAAATACGACGACGCACTTCCGAAACATCCTATAGTTGGAAATAATTCGGCAGACGGACTTTTTCAAATCATAGAAACCATTTATCATCTTAATTTTTTTCAGTTTGTATTTGAATCGATAAACGTTTATCTCAAATCCATTCTAAAGCAAGGCTTTGAATATCGAATAAACAGGCTATTTTACGCGTATTATCCTTCTTTGCGTGAAATTACGAACACAATAGCCAGCCAGTTTATATTATGGGTTACCATTGTCAAATAAAAAAACAAACAGTTGGTCATTTCATTGATTCTCATAAAAAAATAAACGTATTGATGAATTATGTCACGATTTCTTCAGTCCATTTGGTAAAGATTATAAAGAAAAAAAAAACAAATGATAGGTATCAACATAAGATTGGATGACAGCTATAATTTGGAGCCAATTAGTGTTTTCGTGACTATGTAAATAAGGAGTACAAGGTAATATTAATTATCCTCATTTGGCAATTATTGTTCTATTTTAAGCAAAACAATGCAATTAGTTACGTGAAGTCATTCACGTAACGAATTGCATTGTGGACTATTTTTGGCCACCAAAATTATTTCAGACTGAATTATTTCTGAATTCTATTGTCTATTTTGCATGAAGTGACTGCTTATCTGACCACCACAATCCTGTTACCGACTGGGTAATACGGTACCCGTTTTTTAAGGATGGGAAATCTTAAAATGACTCCTTCCGCTCCGGGCGGTGTGCCAGACTCTTACTTAATTAAAACCCATCCGTGTTTCTCCAAATGCCCTTTGCGTTCCAGAGCCGTGGTGTCTCTTTCGAGCAAATTCTGCAACCCTGGTACACCTGGTAAGACTGGTTGGCAGATTTCCGGATTTCTGAGGTAAGTGCTTAAACTAAGAATTATTGTTCTAGTACTAAAATGAATTTATCGATTCTTACAGGTTTAGAAAAAAAACGGAATGTTGATCAACAAAGAGTAATTAAACAGGTGTTACGGCACAGCCAATAGCGAAGATTTACGAATCAGTGTTCCCACAATCTTACATAAAATGTAACCAACCGTGCCCAATGAAACTGATGAAATTGATAAATTATTCAATTAACATTTCATACCATCGCCGCGAGTTGCGTATTTGTTGGGCACAGCCCCGAAAAGTTCGAATTGCTCCTAAATCAATTCCTCAAGAATTCAGGAAACGACGAAACAGGATAAATAGAGAGGAAATGACTTAATTCAGACCCTTTATCGGCGTCCCTGTGATATTTATGTAAATTGTTGATTTTGTGCATGTTACGGAAGTCGAACTTTGAAGAATACTATTAAAATGGTAATTTCCGATGTCAGTCGGCATTTCTACGCGAGAAATATCTCCTTTGAGTTTTATTTTACATTCCATCGAGCTTTTCCGTAGTTATTTGAATAAGGTTCGCCGGCAAGTTTGCAGTCACTGCGCAATGGAATAGGAAGCTATATCAATTTTCGCGAGTGCCAGATGCGATTTTGAAGAGCGAGATTCGTATTTCTGAGTGTCGTTAAAACGAGTTGAGAAGTGCTTATATGGACAGTTCGAGTTATTACTTTATTATCTAGATCGAGAACGCGAGGTTCAGCTTGTTTTCTGTTTCCGTATCGGACGGAGACACTTGAAGATTGATTATACTTTCAGTTTAATGTTCTGTGCCTGCCTTTAGGTAATGTACAGACAATTTACAACTGAACTGTTTGTTTTCTGACAATATAATAAACATCGTATTGTCTCACGTTGTGAAATTGTGCGTATTTATTCAAGCCAGTTGGCCTTAACTGAATGGTCTTTGAAACTATGCGAGACGTAACAAAGTTTGTGTCCTTTGACTTTAACTGAAAAGAGAGGGAAGAAAGTAATTAATTATTTGAGTTTGTTGGAAGGCTTCTCTATTACTCAGTAATAATTAGGGTCGTTATCCATTCAATCTGGATTCAGCTGAATACCAGTATTTTATAATATCTGGGCAACACGGTACTTTTTGACAAGATTGGAGTCAGATTTTCTGGCTTCTGACAATCCGTAACGACACCCAAAGATCTTCACAGCCGGGAACAACGGTAAAACGTGCTTTCCGAGGCACGGAGGAGTTTCGGTATGTTAAGATGGTCACCCATCCACAGACGACGGCAAGCGTTGCTTAACCTTGAAGATCGACCCGTGCGGCTGTTATTCTTTAACTACGAGGTCCTCTAATACTCAGTTTGTAAGCAGAGTTCAACCATTTCCAAGTTTAGACAGAAACAATTAATATAACGTTTTTTCTAATTGTTTCTGTCAGAACTTGGAAACTGTTGAACTGCACTTAACAATATTGTAGGTACACTTGTTTCAAGGATTGCAGAAGCTAAAATAAATCCCGAACAAAAGCTGCAATGTCGTGAACAAATAACAATAACTTTCACAATTTCTTGCACATTGAACCAACAAGAAGAGCTAGAACGAACTTCGACGTTTACACAAAGCGACAAATGAATAGTGTTTGCGCAACTTGAAGCGCTGCACAATACATGATCAGCGCTGCAAAGCGATGCAAGTGCTGCAACTAACTAACTGCCGGAAACTGATTCGATTAGGCATTGGACTTAAAAGCTGACTTTGTTCCTAATTTGACGAATATTACCGATATTTATGGGGTAACTTTAGTTTTGTTTTTTTTTTATTTGAGATGAGTTTGCTCTTGACTCTAGTCTAGGTCAT
Organism: Mamestra brassicae; assembly: GCA_905163435.1. Taxonomy (NCBI): domain Eukaryota; kingdom Metazoa; phylum Arthropoda; class Insecta; order Lepidoptera; family Noctuidae; genus Mamestra; species Mamestra brassicae. Next base: position 15,619,136 of record LR990997.1, on the reverse strand, counting down.
AGATGACAGAGACTTAACTTAACTTTAACTTTGTTTTGCGATATGAAAGCTTAAAAGCTACGCAAAAAGACTGAAACTTGATAAATGTTAAATTTGAAGAGATCAGGAACACCTCTCAGTACTATTTGGAATTCAAATAGTTTGAAGATGACAGATGATTAATAATGATGTTTAAATACGTTAACACAAAGTGATGGCTCATACAAAGTGGCCAGTTAAGTGAAGAGTCACCTCAAGATTGTTTTCACATAGATTTTTATTGGAATATTGAACTGTTGAGATCTGTGTTAATGCAAGGTGTAAGTTTCTATTATAAAATCAAGAAGAAGATGAGCAATGGTCGAAACATCTTGCTTGGTAATATAATGGACAAATTGCCACATGCCATCAATCCACAGCTAACAATGGGACGTTTTGTCCATTTCCTGACCATATGCTATGATTGAGAGACAGTAAATAGCCTAGTTCCCGATTTAATGGTCAGTTGGCTCTAAAATAGACCAGTTGTTACACATCTTTTGGGTACACTTCCAGTCGACAGCGATGCGGATGAATTTTTTGACGCCATATTTTAGGGTTTATTTAGTTAGGAGATTTTATTTTTATTTCTAGTGTATATAGTTTTTCTCTTTTATTATATTTATTTTTTGGTTGTTTATTTCGTTTTAATTACTTTGTGCTGCCCCGATCGAAGTCATTCTGTCAACGCCGGTTGTCGCTGAAATCCAGCGCTGTGGCTCTGTCTCGCACAAGAGTCCCAGCATTATGCTGATCGATGGCCGTTTTGCGCGAATGTTACGCATATCTTCCCAACTTGCATAACTTTAATCATTTACTTTATTTTATTTTTTTGGTATGGGTCATGCTTGTTGCAAATAAATTCTTTTCCTTTCTTTTAATTTTTATTTATTATTTACTTTATTGTACACCTCATAATAAGAACAGGCCAATCAAAAATAAAAAAGTGTACAATGGACGGTCTTATCGCACAAGGCAATCTCTTCCAGACAACCTTTGGATGGACTGAACGAAATCTTTTCTTTTACATCCCGCCAAAATGTGGCTTTATGACTGAAAATCATAATGAGATCACTTAGTTTTACGCCCCGGAAAATTGGCCATTTCCATATTCATTCGTTAAATTAATAAAATGAAAAAGGAGGTTAGTTCAACAATTTTATTGATATTTTAATTTATTTACTTTTCAACAAATTACACAAGAAAAACTAAAATTATTAACTTGTAAGTTTTCCTGTGATACATTAATGTAACATAATTAATTATTCATCAATTATTTTGTGTCATAACGGGAAAATGGAATCAGAACAATATGCAATATTGTTTTTACTTTCGTAATGCTTTGTGGTGAGACAGGCAGCCATATTGTACTTTACCTACTTGAAATATTGAATACATTTTTGTGGTTTTAAAAACTAATAAAATTGTCATAAAATTCCTGGTCCCTATCAGGATGTTTTTACCATAGTTATTTTTCCAAACGACGATTTTACGTCACATTATTATTTCTTCCCTTTCAATTTACTTTACCTATATTCCTCCAATTTTCTTTAGTTACGGGACCTTTAATATAATATCTTATGACTAGCTTCTGTCATCCGCGTCGTTTTTTGAGACCATGGTTGAATACGATTCGTCAATGGGGAACGAGGTAAAGCAGAATAGAATACCCGTGCGAGGTCGGGGCGGATCGCTAGTGTATCTATTATACATTGTTAGACGCAGTTTGAATCAATACCTAGATACTAATTACTAGGCGTAGGCAGTTATACTTTTTAATGCCTTTGAAACAAATAGTCCGAATACTTTTAATTGACAGCCTGACCAATCTAGACTTACTAGTCCAGTTTTGTTCTTCAATTGTGTAAGCAATTATTATTTAGTACAATTACACAGCTTGTAATAATTATTATGAAAAGCAATAAAATTATAGCATAATTTAATATATGGGTTATTATACTTAACGTTTTCAATTACGTTCATGTAATCGTGTTTTGTTTACAAGACTGACATCTATAAACTAGACAGATAGGTAATTAATTTGAAGTAGATACTTAAGTTGCAGATTAATGATAAACTATTTTGTTTAACGACATAATGACTGCAGAGAACATGAAACTAAAACACAGTTTAACTTTGTTTTGGACACCTTCACGAAAGCAGACAGTTTCTCCGGAAACAGTTGTTAGCAAACATAAATTAAATTCAATGGACCGTAACTTAATCTTGCCTCTTCGAGATAAAATTAATTCGAATCATTGCCATAAACGGTTGAAGGTCCAAGACCGGGCCAGCGAGATCTCGCGAGAGTTCAACAAATCAACACGACACGTCATGTAACGACTAATCTGTCGATATAAGCTGTCACAAAAAATAACACAACCAATAATTACCTAATTACACATTTTTTTGTAAGTAAGTAGGTACAAACATGCTACAATCAACCGCTTTAATGAGTTCAACTGTCAACATAACCAAACTTTCACTAAAACGTTATTTATAAACACAATAATCACTTAACAACACTTTTCATCACTGAAAAATAACACAAAAACCGATGTTCGATTGTCAAAGAAATTAAACAAGTTCGTTCCATTGATGAAATTTAAAAATCGTTTATTTATAAACGTTGAGCCGATACACAAACAGTTCAAAACATAACTAAAGTAAGTAAAGTAACGTTCGTGTAAAACCGCTGCTACTTGAAGTTAGCTGTGGTCGTCAGGGGTACCAACATAAATCAAGATGGCGTCAATGCTGCCAATATGGCGGATCAATATGGCCGACCGGCGACTACGCCGCAGTCAACGGCCTTTGTAGTAATGAATGGGGAACGAATGAACTTTGACGAACCTGTTCGATCACTGCATTCTGCTCTTGCGCTGCGCTGGTAGCCGCTCGTATAATACAATTTATGTTTGTCGGAGTTGTCAGACAGAGCTGCTTGTTTTAAATTAACTGATGTTGTTGACAGATGGTATGATGTCAATAAAAGGTCAAGATTGGAAAAGGCCTTGGTTAAATTCAAGTCAAAGATTGAGCTAAATAAACCCCAAAAATAATAAAGAGGCTTCCATGGAACTACAATTTAAATATTTTAAGTTAAGATTTGATTTGATTTTTTCTGAGTGACCTAAGTTAAAAACAATAAAGACTAAAACTTGGCTCATGTGATTTAAATTTTCTAAACCAGGCTCAGCCCAGAATCTGCAACTCATCAAAATGTAGTAACTTAGTCCACTAGCCCAGTACCGGTCCTTAATTAAAGGAACAAAGTTGTTGAATAAATTAGTGAAACTCCTTGCAGCCAATTGAAACTGTACTGAACAAATAGTGTCTTAGAAATGGTTGATTTCATTAGCTACATTTGATTGCGCTGACGTCTTAGAAGAGAAATATTTTATAACATAACTTGCTTGCTCTAAAACTATAAAATGTGTTTAATAGTTGATGATCATGACGCAAACTGAACTGGTTTTTAAACTTCATCTGGAACAGAAGTTACCTACATCATTATACAGGGTTAATTGTAAAACACCGGCAACCTTGCAGGACTGCATTACTGTCATCATAAACAACAACTTTTGTTCTATGACTTTTTACAAAACATAATACATTTACCAAAAACAAACCTTCAAGATTTCGTTGTCCTATCTAACACATTTCAACTCTGTATTTTGCTGTACCTACCTACGCCTGCCGCGCACTGTCCTCGTAGTAATAATTTTGGGTTAGCAACTCACTACGCTACGATTCCCGCCTTTTTATGCAAAAAAAAGAAAAGAAAGAAAAAGCGCGCTAAAGCCAAATGATACCTACAATCGGTCAAACCTTGACCGTAATAAAAACCATCTATTGGTAGGTGACTTCTGACATTTTCTGTAAAATTACAACGGTATAGCACTTGATAAAAGTATTGGTTTGTAGATAGACTGAATCCACTCTCCCTTCATACTTAACCAGGCTTAGGACTGGCTACATTAAAAAATAAAATTAAATTAAATCGCATGTAGGTAAGTACTTAAATTAGCTCACTACGTAATGCACGGCGATATTGTTTATTAAGGACGCGTAATTTTCAAGTCTGACGTAAATAAGCTGTTTTTCGGTACATTTTGCGAACAAACGAAAACAAATCAAACATAACTAACAATTACTTTAAAGGGTGCAATTGAATTCTTTACCATTGTTTTAAAGTTAGGCACTACTTACAATACTAATTGCATTACGCCAAGTCAAAAATATGATTTATGCAATTATGAAACATTAAGTCATACAAAGTATGACCCCGCCCGATTCACGTGAAATAGTTAAGTTGCTAACGATTTGATTCCTAATACATTCCAACTTTCCGTTCATACTTGCTGCCCTCGCACGAGGTTGATATTCTTATTTTTGCGAGTGAAGGAGCGGGAGCGGGACAAAGATTGTTCGGGGCGGCCGGCGCGCGGCGTCTCTTTGAGCCTATTGTTATTGCTACTTGTGAGTGCACCGCAATGACTAGTTATTAGTATTATTTGATGTTTGTTTACTTATCGTTCCGCGTTGCAATATTCCAGGGGAGCAGACATAATCACCTCAAAATGGTAGTAAAAATAATAATGAAAATATTAAAAATAGTTTCAGAAAAAAGTTTCCGTTTAATTTTTACTCATATTTTGCCATAAGACATGAACCTTAACGGGTGGAATTAAGGTTTAATTTACTTGGTCACTGTCTAGATTCAGGTATTGCACAGAAAATGTTTAATGAAATACCTAGTCCACGCGTCAAAGTTTATTTCCTCCTAATTCCCGCACAGGTATCCGTGTGTGTGTTAGAGCCGTTTCAATGTATTATTGCGATTCGATACCTATCATATTTTGTAAACGCGTCCTTAAATAACTTATTGTAAACACATTAGTGCGGATAACAAAGTCGGCATGAAACTAGGTACAATACCTATTTTTATTTTTTAATGCAGGCGTATTTAAAAAGTGGAATCAGCATATTTACAACAATTGGATGAATAACTATTAAAATCAGTATTTACAAATTATTACCTCTCAAGTTCAAGTCTCGTGGATGTCGGTGAGTATCGCGCACATAGCGTTCAAAATAATCACCTTCACAACCAACACAAAGTCCACACCTAAAAAGTAACTGTTCATTCACTCGCGAAAGCACAGCAGAGTTTGTTTTTATTTGATTAAACGCCCAATTAATTTTTTCAATCAACATGTCGCGGTTTGTGATTACGCGACCCGTGTACACCAATGTTTTTACATGTCCCCACAAATAAAAGTCTAAAGGCGTGATATCTGGCGATCTAGGAGGCCAAGCACGAGGTCCGCCGCGTCCTATCCATCGACCAGGATATTTATTGTCTAGTAAGTCTCTGACTCGGCGAGCATAATGCGCCGGCGCCCCGTCATGTTGGAAGTACATATCACGTAAATCGGCGAGTGGTATTTCTTCTTCTAACACCGGTAGCGTTTCGGTAACAAATTGCTCATAACTTGCACCATTCAGTCTATCCAAAAAGATAGGGCCTAGTAATGTGGAATTCACAATTCCCGCCCACACATTCACACTAAACCTGTGTTGGTAATTATGTGGTCTGGGTTCGTGCGGGTTTTCATAACACCATAGATGGTCATTTCTTGTATTAAATAAACCCACTCTGCCAAATGTAGCCTCGTCAGTCCATAAAATTGTAGGCCGTTCAGCTAAGTACCAGTTGCAAAAAGCGACTCGTGCTGGTTTGTCCGGTTCAGTCAGCTCCTGCGTAGGATGAAGGTGGTAAGGATATTTTCCTTCACCGTGAACGACACTCCACGCGAAGTATTGACTAATATTGAACCGCCGGGCTGCGTCGTTGGTACTTGCTGCTGGATTTACTTCGAAGAATTCTATGATATCTTCTTCTTCTCGTACTGTGTGCCTCGGTGGACGACCACTATCCCTGATGGGATTCCGGAATTGCCCGTGATCTCGTAAACGCTGTGTGGCGGCTAACATTGTTTCCCGGGTAGGTACACGTACGTTCGGGAATCGTATGGCGTATTGGCGACAGGCTTCCAAAACATTGTCATCACACCTAGCTAGAATTCGCACCATTTCCGTGTACTCGACATTGGAATACTGATATGCCATCACGAATTACGTCCGCACTACCGAATTTTACAAGGACACGCGTGTAATGACGCGACGCAAGCGCATCAAAGCGAACGACCGACTGTCCGACTGGCGGCCGCCCGTAAATAGGTCAAGTTCAAGCGCCCCCGCCGCCCTAACCCCGCACCCCTCGCTATTGTACTACCTATCGCTTTCTTTTGCTTCGCATAGACTTCGTAACATTTAGAGCGTTCAATTTAAATATTTTTATTTTTGTATGAAAATCTGATGAACTAAAATATGATGAATTTTTAAAAGTCATAGAACAAAAGTTGTTGATTATGATGTTAGTGACATAGTCCTGAGAGGTTGCCGGTGTTTTACAAATAACCAATAACAAATAACAGTTTATCTATGTATTAATAAGTACGTCAGGCAAAAACTTTGTATCCCTTTTTATGAAAATTCCGCGGACGGCAGAGTAAGAAATTTGGCACAATTAGTTTATATGGAGAAGGAGAGCAGGCGTCTCGTTTCCAATCCGTGAATGCAGGCGCGCTCTGAGCATAAATGATGGGACCCGAAAGATGGTGAACTATGCCTGGTCAGGTCGAAATCAGGGGAAACCCTGATGGAGGACCGTAGCGATTCTGACGTGCAAATCGATCGTCGGAACTGGGTATAGGGGCGAAAGACTAATCGAACCATCTAGTAGCTGGTTCCGTCCGAAGTTTCCCTCAGGATTGCTGGCGTCGATTTGAACAGTCTCATCCGGTAAAGCGAATGATTAGAGGCATTGGGGCCGAAAAGACCTCAACCTATTCTCAAACTTTAAATGGGTGAGTACTCCGGCTTACTCGAACGATGAAGCCGGAGATCTGATGACGGTGCCAAGTGGGCCAATTTTGGTAAGCAGAACTGGCGCTGTGGGATGAACCAAACGTAGTGTTAAGGCGCCTAAAAAAACGCTCATGGGACACCATGAAAGGCGTTGGTCGCTCATGACAGCAGGACGGTGGCCCCCGGAAGCTAATATTTTTTATATATAACTAGCTTTTGCCCGCGACTTCGTCCGCGTGGAATATTTACTTAGGGCAGCCATTTTTATTTTAAGATAAGTACAATTTTTTCAAAAACGCTTGACCATATAATATTATTTATTTTTATCAAGTATCTAAATGCAAAGGTTCACGGTTTTATCTTCAATAGTGACGGAATCCCTTACAAACTTTCGTCTCCTATTACCCCTTCAAGCCCTTTTCTCGCAACAAAAAAATAAAATAAAACGTGTTTATTCACACTTTGCAGTAATAAATTGTTAACAATATTATGATCACCTCTGCCAAACAGTTTGTTGGCAGATGTAGCGCCTTTTCTCTAGCATATAATTATATAAATAGATACACACAATGACACAAAAGAACAAGTTTGTATTATCACCATCTCGGCTTGGACAAAACACATTGAAGAGGTACTTAAAACTTACGTTTGAAAAGGTAGTCTATGTCCTTCTCCAAGGTTTAATCTAGCTCTGCACCAAATTTCATCAAAATCTGTTCAGCGGTTTAGGCATGAAAGCTTAATAGACAGACACACAAGAGTTACTATCGCATTTATAATATTAGTATGGATGTTTTGAAAAATACATTAAAGTAATAAAAAAGAGGTTCGAATTTCGACCACTGGGCGACCACTAGTAAAAAGAAAAAGTCGTAGACATTTTAAGAAAGAAAACGAAAAAGGCAAGCAAAATGTGCGAAGTAGTAGAAAATGCCTCTCGCTTTCCGCCTAGGCTTAAATCTTAACAGATTTGGAGACGTCTTGTGTTTTAAAAGATTTCTTCTAGAACAGACTTTAAATGCCAAGTAGGTATTTAGTCAAGCTTCATGGAGCAAAACCTTCATGAATATTAAAGTTGGCTACAAGACACGACACAAGTTCCGACTAAATTATTTGATCAGGACTGACAATTTTTCAAAGTAGGTACGCTTTTCGAATTAATTATAAAGGGCTCCTTAGTAAGAGATTAGATTAAAATTAATAACTTAAGAAAAGGTGAAGGGAATGAAAGCGAATGTCTTGTTGGTCTTGAATTCAATTATGGATAGGATTAATTACACTTAAGATTTTTTACTAAAGCAATTTTACTAAAAAATTCAAACTAATATTCTACAGAGGATAATTGTGTGCTTGTGTATATGCAGTATATGTTTGTAAAACTGAATCTAAAAGTCCTGATCCTGATCCAAAAATTATATCACTGTAAGAGTGCTACTCTAGCACTGAATACGCTATTTACTATCCCGAAAGAGCACGGTAGGTACCTGAGGGATAGGTTAAGGAGGCAAAGTAGCAGGAAAGAACTACTATAAAAATATAATTAACGAAAGATGAATCATTGTCGATCCACTTTTTTTGTCGGCTACGTTCCATCGTCTGTGCTACAATCTGATTCCGTTTTCTAGATGTTGTTCTATTATCACCCATATTATATTTATTTATTTTGTTTTAATTACTTTTTATGCTGCCCCGATCGACGTCATTCTGTCAACGCTGGTTGTCGCTGAAAACCAGCGCTGTGGCTCTGTCTCGCATACGAGTTCCAGCATTATTCTGAGCGATGGCCGGTTTGCGCGAATGTGACGCATATCTTCCCAACTTGCATAACTTTTGTAATTTAGTTTATTTAATTTTTTTTGGTTTGCGTCATGCATGTCGCAAATAAACACTTTTTCTTTCTTTTTCTATCCCTCTCTTGTCGATTTGATTCCACTACATTTTCATTGCACTTTTAAAAATAGAACCCTTGAAAACATATCCGCAAACAAGCCAGCATCCCACCTCTAGTTACAGTCGTTGACACACACGTGCTGCTGCGATAGAGTAGCGCCGATAGTGAAAGTGAGGCGCTAACTGAGTATAATGGAACGTTATGCGCTGCGGTTGATGCTCCCAGTAACACCGGTGCTGAGAGAAACGTTTAGGAAGTGATCGGAGTGATTACTGGTTCTGAGGAAGTGTGTTTATTGATGATCAGTCATGATTGAGAACACAACAAGCTTTTGAAGGAAGAAAGACATAAGGAGAAGAGGTAATTTTTTTTTTTGGTCTCTGAAAGTATTGAACCGATTTCGACATATTGTATTGATTGATTGAAAGCCATGAACACTATTAATGGTGTTTTATCCCGAAAACATGCACGGTTCCTGTGAGATAGGCCAGGGGAGCGAAGCCGCGTGAAATCTGTAGCTAGTCATTGATATTAAGAGTACAACGTAGAATGCGGAGGTCATCAATAGTTGATTTTAAGTGAAAATAATGCGTTTGTCTATACATATTTTATACGTATTATGATCGCCCGTGGTCTGGCCCATTCAATCACACCTCTGCACCAATTACGCCAATGGCCTTCCAAAAATCCACCACGGAAACACCAACCCTGCCCACGCATTACCACAAATTCGGACCCAAAGACCCACTTTTACTCAAACCGTTCGAACAATAGGGAGACCCTAAAAGTTGCGCAAGCGAACAGTTCTTTTGTTCCGTTCAGTCTCATCCTACACAATTAGCTTTCCCCCATTCCTTATCCGAGTATGTTATTACGTGTTTTATGTAATTGTTAAAGACGTACTTTGGAAGCAGATAAGTATCACGTTGAGGTAAAGAAATTTGCTACCGACTGTTGGGAAAAACTCTCGGTTTCCTTGTGCGTTGGTGCGGTAACAAGATCTTGGGACCTAGACAAACAGAGTCACATTCTACCACCTATAGCGGTTGTAGAAATGACATAATGAAGGTAAGCAAGAGACCACGTGACATTTGTGTAGCATAATTTGGACTTGATAAGCGCTTTTTTTCTAGAGCCTCCATTCTCTATGAGATATTGGTTTGTGGTACAAGACAATAGTATCGAATGTCAAAACCAAATATCAAATTTTGCTTTAAACGTAGGCACCTCGGCGATAGTTGTCTAGTGTTGGCGTTGACAAAGCTGTCTTCGACCTCAATATCACCGTACCCAGTGTAGCTTGGTAGATACATTATTTATGAGATCTCTCATAAAATCTGGAGTTGATGATTCTTAATTGATTTTGTTCACGAATCAAACTTTGTCAGGGTCAGGCATGAACATGAGTGAGATGCATATTTAGATATAAGCTTGTAAGAGAATTATAACTTGAAATCACTGACATCTTTGAATTATAGTATGGAGAGGGCGGACTTGTATGGTGAACGCTTAATGGCAAACGTTCTGACACCCTATCTTTATCTTCTATATCTATACATATAATAAAAATGTAACGGATCGCTGTCTGTACATGTAAGATATATCAGAAAAACTATTATTGGGACCTTCATCAAAGTAAATAGCACCCAAAACAATGGTTGTTAAAATTATTGTCTGTTTGTTTGTGAGTTTGTGCACGCTAATCTCAGAAATGGCTTAGATGTAGTTTTCACTAATATATTGTGGTAAGTACTTAACATTTAGTGTTTTTTTCATGTCAATCGGTTCATAAATAAAAAAGTTATGCCAATTTAAAGAATTACATCGAACATTTGTTAAACTATCAATATCTATCTATTCTTTCTCAGTTTAGTAGCTCTGCCTGAAACTTTACTAAACTACATAATCTTAAAATAGAAATGTCTGCCCCAAGTAACTATTCCACGCGGACGAAGTCGCGGTCAAAAGCTAGTAGGTATAAATCTGTGCTTGAAATAACAAACCTTCATTCAGCAAATCAAAATAATTTGTTAAATGTCTAATGATAGATTGGAATTTTCAGCAAATTTGAAACTTGAACTAAACAGTCATCGACCTTTTGAACAATTGATGTTTCAATCACTGAAGTTAATCAGTTTTAAGTGGAGCGACAGACATTTATGTTTGTTTATCACGATATAAATGATCCAGTAATTATTATTGAGTAATTACTCTAGCAATTAGGAAAATGGCGTGAATAGTACTCGTGAATTACTTACTGCAAATAAATTATTACTGAATAATGAATCTACTCTTTGAATGCAAATTGCTCTACGGTTAATAGATTTAGTACTCAAATAAATAGATAAATTTATGAGTCAAGAAGGGTTGCCAACGGTTTGAATATATTTGTTCTAGCTTATTTTATTCAGAGCTAAATTGTTTGTTTGTTTATATTTTTGCAAGAGGATCTAAAACTAATCGCAAAAGTTCACAGTTTCGCACTATCACGAAGTGTCAAAAGCTTCTTATTCCTGTTAAAATCATGGTACCTGTAAAATACACCACCGACCACGACACCGACTGTGACCATGGGAGCGAAAACGCGAGAGAGCGATAATATTCAAATAAATAGCTAACTTATGACTCAAGAAGGGTTACGGAACGGTAGCCTTGAATAATTTATTAGCCAAGATAGATGCAGTGTTAAATTATTGCCATTAATTAGAAGTAAAGAGGAGAGGAGACATTAGGACCAGCTCCAAGATAATGATAACAAGTGATTGACTTATTCGCCTCGCATATTAATGTCTGTCTTAATTCTGCCAAAGACCTCATTTGAATTGGAAAATGAAACAAAAAAAGGCGCAGGGTTAATCGAAAAGCCGATCGATCTGAAATGTTTGAGGAAATGCTCGATGACTTGAACTTGCAAATTTGTATTTTCGTTCTTGGGATGATAATCAACAATACTGACAATGTTTTAATAGACCTGATTAAAAAAAAAAGTGTACATTTAATCAGACATATTATATCCATTTATCTAGACAGCTATATGTAGGAGATATCATACAGTTGAAAAATTATGCATGCTGTACAAAATGATTCTGGAAAACTATGCAAGAATGAAAAAGTTTAAACCCGTTTTCAGCAATTCTTTAGGGCACAATTTTTTTTTACACAATTTGCACATATATGCCTATTTGCATAGAAACTGCAATACGTAGAATAGGAGAAAGTAGTCACTAGTTACTTTTAAAAAGTCACACAAAAAAAAATACTGAAAGCATTCGCAAAAAAAAATTGGACCTTGAAATTGCTGTGAGACTAAAATAGCTCGACTTTGCGGTCATTTCTTTCAGTCCCTGTAGAAAGATGAACACCTAACTAATTTAGTGTTTTCCTCTATAGCTCTGATGAGAGAACTTCACAAACTTCGAGTTCGCTAAGAGATAAACTGCGAAGTTTTAAAATATTCAGCTCTTTTCTGGAGAAGTTGCTCGTTTCAATTAGTCAACTAAGAATAGTAAAGACTTTAACGGTCTTTTTAAGGAATGCAGTGTTAATTGAAAATGCTGAAAATGCAAGTTCTTATGAGTTTTTCAGGGTGGCAAGGTTTCTATTCAGAAGAGATGGTTTTACATATTTTTTTAATTTTACAATTTCTGTGCAGTATTTCCAGTACAAGAAGTTAAAATGTACCCATATCTTGTAAGTACCGTAAAGTACCTACTGGATCCAAATCCAGACACCGGTCTGCTAAGTTTCTAAGCCCCGATTTAAAAGAAAGAAAGAAAAATATTTATTTGGGACTCGCACAAAACACACAGTGAAGTACAATAAATAAGAACAAACAGCCATAACAAATAATCAAATATGAATGAATGAATGATATAGGAAAATTAATTAATGATAAAAGAAAATTGTGTGTAATTGAATGAGTAACAACTAATCAACACGCGTTTGACATAATTTGTCAAACTAATTTTCCTTCGAAAAACGGGGAATGTAACCATACCTAAAGTAACCTAATGAATTTCTAAAACAATACATTGCGTTAATACAACGACATTGAAATTGGTAAACACTTTTCATTTTCACTACTTGATTTTTGTTTCGTTTCAATAAAGATTCGTATTGAAACGAAAGAAAAATCAAGTCCGCAAAAAGACGAGCAACGAATAATAAATCTGCAAGCAAGAGGAATCAAAGTGCTTCAATAATGAGATGCATGGTACACTAACGAGAATTCCCAGAGACCTGACGAAATTGACTAACGTTAATGGTACTAAAGTAGTAGTGTCAGCTGAGAGAATTTTATTATTTACCATAGACACTCCTGACAATTTTTATTGACACAACCTGAAATAATTCTTGAATCAATCAACTGGGCAGTTTATCGGGAAAGATTGGAGTATTTTTTTATCACAGCATTTGGGTTCAGTATCCAAATTAATAGAACATTGTTTCGGAAGAAAAGTGTAGTCCGCAAAAAGACAAGGAACAAAGTAGAAATATCAGTCTGCAAGTGGAATCGAGGAGCTTCAATAATGAGACGTTACACTAACGACACCGCGGCGTACCACCGGAACCACTGACGTTTGGCCGCCATGATTGTGACGATCTACCGCTTAATTTTAATGAGTCTGTGATTCATAATGATGGCGAGTACGTTTGAAGGATGCGGTAGTTTTCCGACGGTTTCTAGTTACTGATTAAGAAGCCAATTAGTTAGAGGATGTAGAAGCGTCAAGGATGAAAGAAGTATTCGAAGGAAACCGACTGGTTAATACAACATTTAGGACTATTTGGGAAAAATCAAAGTTTTTTCAGCAGATTTTGAAGGATATCTGGTTGGTTTTTAAGGAAAACAATCAAGGGAAAGTATTCCAGAAATGATTTTTTTTTTGTGGACCGAGTTAATTTATTAATTCTGCGCCACTTGATTTTTTTATTCGCTGGCTGTATATTTTTTCCTCTGTCACGAGAGCACGAGGCCGGACCAAGTTAAAGAAGCTATGTCCTCAAGCAAATTCCAGCAGGAGGTGACGGTAACTTTGGACCGGAATCGATGGAGACAGTTTGTCCGCTAAAAGGGGTCCAGTGACCACGATCATCAGTAATGAGGGACCGACTGAAGAAGAAGAAGTATATTTTTTCCTAAATCTGTGAATGCAGTTCAGAATATCTCAATAATCTACTCTGTATAGCTGTGCAAAAATTTTACGATCCAATTCGTTTAGCATAGCGCTTTAAAGCAATTCTTTACTGTACCATTAAACTGAAATAAAATAAAATAGAGCTACGTTTAACGATATTGCACTTTTGTCATAAAACTCAGTTTAGAATCCCACATTTGCAGCAAGTTTCTGTTCAATCTGCTAGTCCAATAAAACGATCAGACTGCTGTGGAATATGATTGGTGGTCCAAATGAACCACAGATTATAAATAATTGGTGCTCAAAATGAACCACAGATTATAATAATTCGTGCTCCAAATGAACTATAGATTATAATTGGTGCACCAAATGAGCCACAAACGAACGACGCAATTAGTTTTTCAATGAAGGAACAGCAAATTAAAAATATTTATGTTCTAGCCTGTGCTTTACTCTGCTGGATCCGATTAGACTGGAAGCCGACCCCTTTTTTTAAGGATGGGAAATCATTAAATGACGTCTTCTGCTCTGGGTGGAGCGGAAGGGCGTGTCAGACTGTTACTGATTAAAATCCATCCGTGTTCTTCCTAAAGCTCTTTGCGTTCCAGGGCCGCGGTGACTCTTTCGAACAAATTCCGCAAACCCTGGCGGAAGTTAACCCCTACATAGTTAGGAAAACATTACCCTACTTCTGAAACTGTCGGGTAAAAAGGCTTGGCTCATGCTCATTTGATGCCTCGTCTGAAATCCTGAGAATGTGACGAGGGGTTTTGGAGTATTTTTTTATTGTTGGGATAGAGATTTTAAGTTGAAAGGAATAATAGATATTTATTTTTTATTTTATTTGCAATGGTTTTGTTCTTGACTGTAGCCTAGGTCAGAGATGACTGAGACAAAGTCGACGATGGAGCGAGCTTACCCAGAAGAAGCCTGTTCACTCAAACTTTAAAGAGATTAGGGTTGTATGCGTTCGGAAACACAGACGCACGCAGAGAAATAGATATTATGAATGGACCGAGCTTTTGATTTTATTGAGCTTGTTTCACTAAATTTTATTCATATTAAGTACACTGAACATGATTTAAGGATTTCAGCCTTTTTTTTATTTGTCTTTTAGAATATTGTAAGTACCGAATAACTGGAATACAGCTACTTGCATCCCATCAGATGAATTTCAAGTGAATAATGCTGCAAATGTTGTCATTTCATCATAAGAACTTAATTCAATCTGTGCAACTTTCGAAGCTCTATAAATTCTTCCCCCCTTGTATTTTTTAATAAGTTTTCATGTAGTCAGTAAAGAAAATGTTTACCTACGCAAATAATGTAAGATATGCAAAGCAAAACTTAATATTAACCTTTTGCGTGTCTTAAGTTACACAGTTCGACATAAGAAAAAATGCTCCAAATGTCTTAAGTCGGACAGTTACACTTAAGGGCTTGGTCAGGATTGGACGATAAAAATCTGTGGTAGACACGCAAAAGGTTAAGTCTCCTGAAATTGAATACTTGAAATAACTGAAAATATTGTCGCGGAACACAGTCGTCGCTATAAATAACTTCGTTAATCCCAGTACTCAAACGTAAGCACCAAAAATTCCACCAAAATAATCAGCAAACCCTTGATCCCTCCAATATTAGAGGACACGGCCCTCTTTAATGAATCCCGAGTCAAAAGCCCTTAATCCAATATCCGGAATTTTACGTAAATATTTATTTAAAACCTTTTGGGAACCTTTTGTGACACCTACAATAAATCTGTGTACGAAAATGTCGCTATGGTCGACGCCACATAAATTTGCAATAACGGTCATTGACCCACCTACATTTATTGACATAACTAATTTCGAAAACAGAATTCAACAATTCTGAATCGACATTTTCGTGATCTTTTACATTTTCTATTAATGAAAAACGATTAAAAATTTATTATTGTCCAGGTAACTACGAAGAGACATTAAGCAAAGGGCAATGACCGTTATTGCCAATTTATCTGGCGTCGACCATAGTGACATTTGACAGGTGTACTATGGTAAATCCAGCAACACAAGAGGGCTTAGACAAGTGTGTAGAGAGGTTCTATCAGAGATAATGATTGTCATCATGTCAACAATGTAAGGGATTGATATGCGCTACAGACACGCACAGGACCGGTTGATATTGATGGGACACTTTGAAGGCCAATGTCCAGCAGTGGACGTATTTCGGCCAGAATGATGATGGTGATGATGACATGCGCTATCGAAATGTCACGTCAATCTCATTGATTTTGGCCTTTAGACAATCTTTGTCGCTGGTAGACTTTTCACTTTGTCCAAGTAGCAATTAATACTGTTACGCGCCAGAATTAATGTCGGGTACATTAAGTTACTACTAGCGCCATCTAGTATCGAGTAGCAGAACTAGTAGAGTCAAGTACCTTCTAGACATTTCTTTGCCAGAACATTCTACACTTCTCGGTATCTAGTCAGTCGGCAGCGGTAGTTACGAGTACTTTCCAGATGTTTCGAGAATGGAAGTTTCTAGAATAAACTGACCTATAAAAGGAGCGCGTATTCCGCGACCGAGTCAGTATTGGATTAGCGATACAAGCGAATACTTCGAAAGCGAACTTCAAGTGCGAATAAAGTGATCAGTGGTGAAGTTGTGTGTTATAATTAGTGAGTTTAAAGTTGTAATTAGTGTTTTTAAATTAAAGTGTCATTTTGGTTATTTAATCGGCTGTTTTTATTGTCACGAACCTCAAGCTCGTAACAATTGGTGTCAGAAGAGTGGATATTTAAACCATGCCGATTCTACCAAAGGACGACACGGAGGGTATCCGTACCCGGAGTCAACGTCAGCAGGAGACGGACCAGAGGCGTTTTGGAGGTACAACGCCGCAGACGTCGGAGGGCCAGCTGCCGATTATGGAGGCCGGTCCGTCCACAGCAGCTCCAGCATTTGCAGCACCAGACTTTGCTGCTCTGATGCTGATGCTGCAGGAACAGGCCCGCCGTCAGGAGGAGCAGGCCCGCCGGTTGGAAGAACAGCTGCAGCGTGACAAAGAGGAACAGGCTCGCCGGCAGGAGGAACAGGCCCGTCGGTTGGAAGAACAGCTGCAGCGTGACAAGGAGGAACAGGCCCGCCGCCAAGAAGAACAGACGTTCCTCATGAAGGATCTGCACGCCACTTTCGGTAAAGAAATTAAAGTCGTACAAGATAAGGTAGTTCAGCACGAGAACCGGCTGAAAGAAGCTGAAACCCAGATTGCTGAAATGAAAAAAACAATGGACAACCTAAAAGTTGGAGATGGGGTGGCAGTGTCAGTAGCTACTACACCTTCGCTACGTGGATTCAAAGTGCCGCCGTTCGATGGGACATCTTCCTGGTCAGCCTACAGAAGACAGTTTGAGGCTGTTATGAAGGCGAATGGGTGGAGTAAAAATCAGGCCATGACTGCTCTCACCCTAGGCCTGCGCGACCAGGCCTTAACTGTCCTGGAAGCTCTCGATATGGAAGTGACTTATGAGCAGCTCCTTGAGGCGTTGGAAGCTAGATATGGAGACGCTCATCTGGAACACGTGTTTCGGGCGCAGCTCAAGGATCGCGTGCAACGCAGCGGTGAAAACCTGCAGCAGTGGGCCCTTGAAGTGGAGAAACTGGTTCGTAAAGCATACCAGTCTTTACCCGCACTCATTCAAGGGAATCTAGTGCAGGCATTCATTGACGGCATCCGCGACCTTGAAGTTAGAGCTGCTGTAAGGCTCGGGCACCACGAGACGCTTAAGGACGCCTTGGCTCATGCACTGGAGGTGGAAGCTGTGCGGCAGGATCATCGTTCCCATCGCGTCAGGGAGGTTGCAGCGCCTACAGTTCGCGACCGTTTAAAAGGATACAGCCCTAGGTGCTACGGCTGTGGGGAAAGGGGCCACCTTCGATCCAGTTGCCCTAAGCGGACTGCAGAAAGGGAAGGTAGCCAATCTCAAGAGGGTAGGGCGGCTAACAGCACCGCCCAGCTACTGCAGGAATACGACTTTGTGATTGAACATCGCAGCGGAAGATCTCATGGCAACGCCGACGCATTGTCAAGAAGACCTTGCCCTGAAGACTGCAAGCACTGTACTAGGCAAGAGGGTAAAGAAGTCGTACCTGTGAGGATGCTCAAGACAGACCTCAGCAGCGAGTGGAAGGAAAGCCTACAATGTGCACAGCAGGAAGATTCGGACATCAAGCCGATTCTGGAGTGGATGAAAGCCAGTGCTCCTAAGCCCACGTGGAGTGACGTCTCAGCGATGAGTTCGATCACAAAAAGTTATTGGGCCCAATGGGACAGCTTAGTGATTCAGGATGGAGTCCTGTGCCGTAAATGGGAAAATGCTCGGGGAGACAGCTGTCATTTGCAAATGGTTGTCCCTAAAGCAAAAGTACCGAATGTCCTACAGCTGTACCATAATGGTTCTTCAGGAGGCCATATGGGAGTAAAACGGACTCTACTGAAGATAAGAGAACGGTTTTACTGGGTCCACTGTCGTGACGATGTCGAGGACTGGTGTCGCAAATGTACAAGTTGTGCGGCTGTAAAAGGACCTCAGACTCGCAGTAGAGGTGCATTAAAATTGTACAACGTCGGTGCACCATGGGAAAGGATAGCCCTAGATGTTGCGGGACCTTTTCCGGAAAGTGAAAGTGGTAACAAGTATTTCATGGTTGTAATGGATTACTTCACTAAGTGGCCGGAAGTCTTCGCCATTCCAAATCAAGAAGCCTCAACAGTTGCAGATAAACTAGTTCATGAAGTCTTCTGTCGTTTTGGAGTACCCTTGGAGATTCACAGCGATCAAGGAAGGAATTTTGAATCCCAAATATTCCAGGAAACTTGTCGAGTTATGGGTACTCATAAAACGAGAACAACTTCTTACCACCCACAATCGGATGGAATGGTGGAACGATTTAATCAGACATTGGAGAGATACCTGGCAAAAGTCGTGGAAAACCGGCAACGCGATTGGGACAAGCATATACAACCGTTTTTGCTGTCATACCGAAGTGCTGTTCACGAAAGTACATCGGTGACACCAGCCTTCGCCAACTTCGGAAGAGAATTGCGGCTGCCTGCAGATCTGATCACCGGAATACCACCTGATACCCCACGCAATATAACCGATTATGCGAATGACTTGCGGAACAAAATGAATGACATTTATGAGCACGTCAGACAATCGGGCCAGCAAATGTCTGAAAAGATGAAAACCCGTTATGACCGTAAAATGAACAATAAAGGGTTCGACGAAGGTTCACTAGTGTGGTTGCACAATCCAGTTCGCAGTAAAGGGAAATCTCCTAAGCTTCAAGCTAAATGGGACGGGCCGTACCGGATTGTGACAAAAATTAACGACGTGACCTACCGTATACAGAAAGGTACAAGAAGTGCTCCTAAGATCGTCCATGTGGATCGACTGGCGCGTTATTATGGGACCGATAATGCTCGGGACGAGCATGTCTTAGGAGGGGGCAGTGTTACGCGCCAGAATTAATGTCGGGTACATTAAGTTACTACTAGCGCCATCTAGTATCGAGTAGCAGAACTAGTAGAGTCAAGTACCTTCTAGACATTTCTTTGCCAGAACATTCTACACTTCTCGGTATCTAGTCAGTCGGCAGCGGTAGTTACGAGTACTTTCCAGATGTTTCGAGAATGGAAGTTTCTAGAATAAACTGACCTATAAAAGGAGCGCGTATTCCGCGACCGAGTCAGTATTGGATTAGCGATACAAGCGAATACTTCGAAAGCGAACTTCAAGTGCGAATAAAGTGATCAGTGGTGAAGTTGTGTGTTATAATTAGTGAGTTTAAAGTTGTAATTAGTGTTTTTAAATTAAAGTGTCATTTTGGTTATTTAATCGGCTGTTTTTATTGTCACGAACCTCAAGCTCGTAACAATACCAACAAATTGTTTCAAAAAGTTATTTGTAATATAAAAAATAAAATTATTACCCAGTTTTTTTACAGCAACCAGTAACACCACTCCTTTCGTCAACGTCCGTCGTATAAGTTTTATTTAGTGAACAATCATGGTACATATATGTTTCGTTCGGTAAGTGAGCTTAATAGCAAACCAGTAAGTTTACTTATCGAAACATTAAAAAGCTTTAGCGTCTATCTATCAGATAAAAAATTACAAGTCAATAAGATAATAGGAAAGCTGAATCAGGCCATATGCATGACTATCATACCTTCAAAAACAATGATTGCATAAGCACGTGCCCGTAGTCTAAGGCTCCGCGCAAACGTGCTACCGACCACAGCCACCGGTGGCTGTCGTACGGCACGTTCTTTAGTACAGCGCAAACGAAGGTGGTCGGCGGCTGCTACGGGTGATACCGGTCTACGGAGGTACTTTTTTTTTAAAGGGTAAGGAGGGTGAGAAGGGGGCGCAGCGGCGGCGCATGAGTGGGGAGTGTTAGCGTCTTTAAGTAGCGAGTGGCCGCCACCGGTGACATGTCGAGGATACTGAGTCACGAATGGCCGCCACCGGTGGCGTGTCACGGACACTGAGTCGCAAGTCGCAAGTCGCCACTCGCTACACGTGTACGGCGATTACAAAACGTGTTAAAAATCATGTAAACAGCTTTTCCCGTTTCCGCGGAGCCTAACCCCTCTGAATTAAGAATTTCAAGTTGAGTATTTGTCAAACTCTACCTGAAAACTTATTCTAAACTTTTAGCATTAAAGCAGGTTTTGTTTGACACTTTACTAACTTCGAATACCCAATTCAGAAAGCGGCCCTAAGAATTTCAGGAAGTTTGAATAGTTAACTTTTAAGTTATTTGTTTCATGATGAGCCAGATTTTGATCACAATTTCGCCTGATATATAGCAATGGATGAGGTCTTCATTTGAAACGACGAAGCCTGTTCACTCTTGCCTTGCAGGCTGACGGGTCATAGGTGTTGTTGGGAATACAGATGCTGGGAGAGAGTTCTACAGTTCAGCTGAGCGCAGGAGAATTTAACGGAGAGTCAGAAGCCAGAAAATTTTACTCAGATACTGAGTCGTGGAGGTCAGACAGGAAGTACTCCATATAAAACATTGGTGGGTAATCAATTACATCTGGTTGGAGTGGAAGCTGACTCCGTTATAGTTGGGAAAAGGCTAAGTAGATCGACAAACATAAATCCATCATAATTTCTGTCAATCTGCTGCTATGGAATAGAGTTATGTTCAGAATCAATGAAATGTTTCGAGATACAATAAAATAAGCACATGAGTTGCTAAAGACATATCGTTCCTGTTGGAAAAATAGTTTTAACTGAATATGACCTTTTCCCAAATATTATGGGCTCGACGTTCCGAGTAGGTATCTAGAATATCAGAATATTAAAGGTTATTGTGACTTAACTTTTTGACTTTTCATCTTTCCTCCTATTAAAACATTTTATTTTATTAACAGTTTATGCGATCTGTCATATATTCGGACTTACCCGAAACACATAGTCTATTCTGGCAGTCAGAAATTTGGACTTTCATCTACTCTTAATAACTTACGCTCTCCTATTACAAGCAGGATAATGATGACGGCTTAACTTGCTTTCAATCAAATCTAGAATCTTTTACGCCTGGAAAGCACTTTGGTTTTTCGAATTCACATCCACTTGAGGTCCGAATATGGCTAGTGTAGCAATACTAATAGCAATTAATCTGGTTCTTATCCAGCCAGTACACAAAAAAGGCTACAAATAACTCATTTAAAATGTACAGGCAAAAATAGCCCCTACGAACAAGGAACAGGTATTCTTTCAGGTGATTAATCTCTCAAATCCAGAAGGATTCGCACAGAATTGAAAATAAACTAGGCTATGAGAACATGCTACTGTTGTACTGCGAATTATTTCACAATTTCATTTACCTGATCCGCTCTGGTAAATAAATTGAAAAAGAGCTGTTTGTATTTTTTATGTACCTACCTCTACTTTATATGGGAAGTGGAAAAGAAAGTCAATACAAACGCCTTATTTTGACTTGAAACTGTTATGAAACTACAGTTAAGTAAATTTTAATAACAGTAACTGTAAATATCCAAAAGGATTAATATTTCCTATTAAGAGAAACTGGGAACAGAAGCCATAAGATGAATGTTTAATTTTTCTTCTTCATACCAGATTGATTGTCTATTCCTAGTTGTTACCACTGGCTTTGTAAACTCGATAACATTTGTTACCGAGGAAAAAAGTTCCGACTGTTGCCAGTGACAGACAGACATAAAACATAATGCCTACATAGTTTATCAGTGGTTATTTTCCTACTTTAGTAGCGATGGTTTCATTAGGGAAGATTTTGTTTCATGTGTCCCTATTAGCAACAAATGGGATACCTACATTTTTTTCATTTGTCACCAGTGGCAACAAAGCCAGTGGCGGTAGGGAGTTTACAGTATTATAACATATTTAAATAACCTTTACCAATATTATAAAAGACACACAAAAATAAACCTTATAATATTACACCTTACTAGCGGTCCCGACAGATGTTGTCCTGTCCAAACGATTGCATGGTGTATGACGAAAAATTATAGAAATCGATTGCAGCGCCACCTAGCGATCCAATTGTGAATCTAAACCATTCTCAAATAAAATTAGGCAAAATTTTGCTACTTTGGGTTACATTATTGCAATTTTTCTTAAGGATCTCTACTGTTTTCGAAAAACAATTAGCCCATGTTTTAAGTCAAAGATGTAGCTTTCCAATGGTGAAAGATTTTTTCAAATCGATTCAGTAGTTTTTGAGCCAAATGGTAACAAACAAACAAATGTTTCTTCTTTATAATATAGAAGATAATATTCAGGTCACCTTACCTATTAAGGTTCCCAACATCAGAAAAAACCTTATAAAAATTTAAAACCGTCTACAAGGTTTTCGAATCGTTTTTCCAGTACCTAGCTAATTGCATAACATGCTCATACTTCACGACTTGACAGTTCAGGCCGAAGAAATATAGCCAGCGTAGCTACCTGCAGTGTAATATTTATGAGGAGATCCAGCCCAAGTGGGTCAACTCGGTGTGCTGGTTTTTTGGCACTTCATTGCAGAGAACAACAGTTGAAAATGAAGATAAGTGCTTTTGTTGAGTTTTGGTAGTTGGCTTTAGTTATTCTGTGAGGAGAGGTTTTGTTAAAGTGACAAAAACATTACAGTGTGAAATTGTGTGCCAGACAGTGTTATTTTTATGTTTTACTGGAAAATATTTAGTCTGTGTTGCTTGCTTAGCTTATGAACACAGACTAAATAGTTTCCTGTAATGATTTATTATTATTCTGCAATGTAAAAATAAAAATATTTAGTCTGTGTTGGTAAGCTCCCTAATTTCCTGTATGCAATCATGAACTGGCAGTAAATTAAATTATTTGATATCTGAGTGCCAATACTACTTTTGTCAAGCAACGCATTGGCATATCAGTCGCAATCTGTCAAAAATGCATGGAAATTGAGGTTTTTTTTGACTGAGATGAGAATGCAAACGCTGCTTAAAAATTAGTAGATTGGCCCTCAAATATCTTATTATGTCAGTTTTGGTACTTGCCCAAAAAAAAACTTGAGTGAGGCCGTTGCCCGTCAATATATAGGCCAAAATATCGATACCAAAAGTATCAATTGACGTAAGGGACAAATACCCAAAATGCCAAATTGCCCCTACGACATTAACGTAAGGTTCACTTACGCAAAATGCCAAAGTGTCCAGATTCAGATAACTTTATTCCCCCCCCCCTGTCCCTTATGTTAATTGATATTTCTGGTATCAATATGTTTATCTTCCTAAAACTTTTGCCAAACAGACATCACGTTTGCATAGGAACCATAATTTCCACCTTGTTATGACAATCAGAGCTTCCATATCAAATCAGTACCTGTTACATTAGTATTGCTAATCACGACGGACAGTCACGACTGTGCATTAGTAGCTATGTACACGTATGAGTGGCACAGGAATGAAGGAATCAATTTCTCTTGTTTGAATAATCACAGGAAGCTTCCGTCATATTGTTACACAATGGAGCTTTGTTAATTTTTGCTTTGTAGCTATCGTAAAGTCGTTAGACATATAAACTAATATATAAAGTTGAAGAGTTTGTTTGAACGCGCTAATCTCTGGAACTACCTGTCGGATTTAGAAAATTCTTTTTGTAAATGATAGCCACATTCATGAGGAATGCTATGGTTTATACGGGATTCCTACGGAAACGGGAAATAATGGGATTTATGCGTACGAAGCCGCGGGCAAAAGCTAGTTCAAAATATACTGCACAAAGTCAGACAATAAGACGCTATCCTCTGACTCACAAATTTACAATAACAAAAGCAACAAGCTTATACTCCTGAGCCCATAATCGAGTTCCTATGACTCAATGAGTGCGCTAGCTTGTAAGGGGCTCCCGCGTCACAATAGGCGAGGCCCGGTGCCAAGAAATCTGCTGTGAATGAGACTTGATTAAAGTGATGTATTTTATTTTGCGTAGGAAATAGGTGGGTATAAAAAAAAGTTATGATCGAGTGGCGTCCGAGGAACGGAAGAAGAAGTTTTGGTCGATCGGCGGCGAGATGGGAGGACGACATTGTTGCCATCGCGGGAACCTGGATGAGGCTGGCACAGGAACGTGGGGATAAGCATAAGAGAAGAGAGGCCTATGCTCAGCAGTGGGCGAAGTCTTGCTGTGGATGATGATGATGTCGGAAGTAATCCCAAAGGAAAATACTGGTGGAAAGTACCGTTTCATCTAAATCGGTTCAGCGGTTTAAGAGTGAAGAGGTAACGACAGACGGACGGACACACTTTCGCATTTATAATATTAAGTATTGATATTGATAGTATGGATTACCTGAATGACAAACTACTTGCTCGGCTTTCACATGCTTTCCGAGGCACAAAGGAAAGGAATGAGCACCATTTTAAGAGTAGGTACGCAAATATCCAATTATGCAAAAGATAAGAACACTAGAATGTAGTAAGTAGACAATTCAACGTTTTGTTCTTTTTTTTAACAAATATCTACACTTCCCAATGAAAAATTATAGTAGCCAGGAAACACTATTTTGCACACGAGAATTTCGTAACAAGCACGGATCCCGTTTATTCGGAATTCCTGTGAAAATGCAACAACAAGGAAATATGGTGCCATTTATTAAGCTCTGTTTTTTAACACTCAAAAATTGAACTGAAAAATGTTAACAAGAGCAATATTTCTCGACAATCTGAAAAACCTGCTGCACGAATGATTGTACTATAAACCTACTAAGGCAAGGTAGGTGTAAATGTCTTTTATCATTATTCTTTTGCCCTTATGGCAATTCGTTTGGGGTTGGCGGTTTGGAAATGAGCTATCAGTCGTTATCTCTGTAACCCCTTTCTGGCCAAAGCATCGTTCACGCTGTCTAGGCTTCACTTCCATTGTCTTTACCTCCTTAACCTTTTGAACAGCATTGTCACGTATACATGACCAGCAAGCGCGTGCTTTATATGCCAAACGTCACAAATATGTGACAAAAAGTCCGGTGAATTTGTGACTTGGCGTCAGGGGCACGCCGATGCGTTTATGCTCTGGCGTTCAAATAGTTAAACCCCATTTTTTTGTAAACTACTTTTTCCTCATTCCTCCACATCAGATACCGAGTAGTGGTCATCAACAACTTGAGTTGATTGAAGCAGGGAATAACGCGCCAGTCTGAAAATGCACGAACCTTGCCATTTCAGTTGTGGGTTTAATCAGGTAATTGGGATTAAGGCGGAAATTCATGTTTTCTACGGTCCTAAGTACAATTGTTACTAGAATCGTTAAATTTTGACCTTGACCCAATGCTTTTTGCCGGTGGTCAACGACACCTTCTTATTCACGATTCGTTTATTAACCTTGAAAATTTTATGAATTTGTAATTCATTTATCAACTGTCAACAAAAAGGTTATATCTATTTTCTTTCATATTTCTTCAGAATGTTCAATTCAGTTTTCTGAAGTGATTATGCGAGGTCATATAGACAGTCGCGCCATGTAAATACTGGTATTCAGGGGTTATGCGTACTTCGTTCCATTCGCACTTGGTCCCATTCGCAGATGGTCTCATTCGCACTTGATCCCATTCGCTGTTAGTCCCATTCGCACTAGGTCCCATTTAAACTTGGTCCCATTCCCACTAGGTCTATTCGCGATTGGTCTCATTCGCAGTTTGGTTAGCCAGTTCAACTGGAAGCCAGTCTAAACAAGGTTTGAAAAAGGCTAGACAACTGGATTTAACAATGAATTGTTTAATGTAGTTATCTTAAACAGCAATTCAGATTCATTAATTAATGACTAACCGAGACTTATTGCTCATTACCTCGAAGAATTTAACATTTCGAAATTAGCCTAACTAAGATTTCTACTACCAACTGCAGAAAATAAACAGAACAGTAAGACAACTTCTACGCACTGTCTGAACTAATACACATAATTTACTCTCTAGAACATGGCAGTATAATTTAGCCAATTATTCCGACAGTTTGCTCGCTAAAGGACTAACGAAGCAAAGATTTGATTCTATTATGTAAATCTTGCTTGTTCAGTGTGTTCGTATTATAAAACTACGGACACATAGATAGCTGGCCACATTACATAAAAAAATCTTCACTCCACAAACTTATCAACCCACTCCTTCTTTCCTTATCTTATTTTGTACATAAGCTATTAAATTGTATGTATTATAATTGTTTATGTTTTTTTTTGTGTGTATTAAAGCATAAAACAATTTGCAACTATTTTAGTCTATGGTTCTCTGTATATTTATCTATGGTTCACTCATTTAATTCAAATATGTTCTTTGACTTTTTGCCGCCTTTCAACAAATCATCAATTTAAAAAAAACAAATGGTTTGAGTCTTGACTGATTCAATCATTACGACATAAAACTAGCATTTTAATTAAATTATTACTAAACGTGCCTAAACACTGAAAAGGATTTCCATACTATATTTATACCTACTTATTATAAATGCGAAACTTACTCGGTCTCTTTGTAAATAATTGTTTTAATAAATACTTAACTAACTTTATGCACTAGAAATAAAAATAAAATCTCCTAACTAAATTAACTCTAAAATATGGCGTCAAAAAATTCATCCGCATCGCTGTCGACTGGAAGTGTACCCAAAAGACTGGCGGTATTGCTTATTCTTTGACCAAGGAAAAGCCAGCCCTGTCTCTGTTGGTTACATTTTCACATCTAAACCGTTGAACCAATTTTGTGTAGAAAATACCTCTATAAATTGGACCTTGGATAAGAACGGAGGATACTTTTCATTGCGCTATTACGTTCCTGTGATATAATTTCCGACCATCGCGTGCCCGAAACCGCTGGTAGACTCTAGTTAACTAATAAACCGTTCATCACTTAGCCAGCGTCTGTGCAATGACGTCAATAGACCCTAATTGATGGAGACTTCCACTTTTTTACTGCAGAGGTGAAGATCAACGATTTGCATGTTTAGGAAGATTAAGAGACGTTGTACGTGGGTTTTTCCAGTTGCATTTAGTTATTTATAAATTGTTGTCTTGTTATTGTCTTGCATACTCAATGTACAGACGCCAACACATTAAGCTACAATAATCTATCAAATTTCTATAATAGATTTTCAACTTCATCGCTAAAGCATTAGGTTCAAGGTTGATTGAGAAAATTTGACAGTTTCGGGTACCTTGATGAGCTTACGTCTGTACTTGAATTAATTATGTTTATTAAAATTTGCGGTTTCATACTGGGTAATTCCAAAAGCAATTTTAATGAGTGTTCTTACGTAATTTTGATGACCGAACATGTTTCACTAGAATTCTCTTCCATATTTTTTTCTGTGGGTAAATTTGAGGAAAATATCCAGTAGAACAATGAATAGGCAGTCAAGAATTCCATTAGGGAGTACTCCTAACTTTTCCGTAAGTTATGTATGACGATCATTACAAGTTGCCTTTCTCAACGAATTCTGAAGGAAA
Organism: Mamestra brassicae; assembly: GCA_905163435.1. NCBI lineage: Eukaryota > Metazoa > Arthropoda > Insecta > Lepidoptera > Noctuidae > Mamestra > Mamestra brassicae. The sequence goes on along the minus strand of LR990997.1, from coordinate 15,591,163 downwards.
TGCCCAGCCATGTGTTACATACCTAATTAATATTTCAGCGTAAGGTACCATCTTATTTTAGGGTTCTCTTTATTTAGAACTTCTAACATACGCTAATAAAGTACCTATTTACAATAAAGTCTATATACCTAATAAATTGGCTTCAGAATGTACAATTGGGCTTCTTTTTTTTAACCCCGACCCGTCTTCTATGCTGACATCTCTTTGAGGCGCGCGTGAAACACAACGCGCCATCGACCCGGGCCTGGTGGTGATTGGACAGCGAGCCACCCAACGCTCGCCGTCCGCAGGCCCGCGCCTACGGTGGCCGGGGATCGCCCTGCGACTCTCGACGCCCGGGGCGTCTTCTCCTATAGCGGCAGTTGGGGCGAAGGCCTTGCCTTTCCCTCGCGCGGCCCGCCTCCTCCTTCGCTAGCATTACTTTTTCATGTACAATTGGGCTGGAGTTACATGATGAATGACAAAAGGCTTTCATTGAAATAACATCTCTTTGGGTTTGTATACAGGCCGACATAGGTAAGTTCTTCCTATTCAATAGACTCCGCGTTCATAGGATCCCTACCTGTACGAAGAATGATGGCACCTATACAATGCTAAGGTATCGGCTCTAGGGAACACATTGTAAAGACTGGTCCTATCTGAAATTGCGATCATAGTTTCTATCTCTCTTACCGCCGCACTCAGATTGACAATATTTTCTGTAGACAGGTATAAATGTACTACTATTTAATTTGCTAGTGCCTGTAGATTAAAAATAACACACCTTTTTTCTGAGGCGTCTGAATTTATGGAGGAAAAACCGGGGAGTGTGAGATTTTTACCCCACTAAAACCACCCCGGTGTTCACCATCAGCACACAGAAAGGGTCCTGTGGCCTGAGCAAAATACCACCCGGAAGTCATTTTTTACAACGCCTGTTAGGGCACATCCCTGGGGATGAACAACAAAACATTTTTTTTTGCTTTCGGTGTGAAACCACCAGGTTAATTCACAGTTCAAAATACAAATGACTGTCGTCCGTACCTACTAAAGAGTTCGTATGCATCGTGATCATTAATTGCCAAGCCACCTTTAACCCATAAGTTTAGTTGAATGTTTAATTGTCTTCTATGGGTGTGGCGGTTATTTAGGTCCCATTATCATTAGATAATGTCGCTACACGTGACAGACGATAATATGTTTACTTAGACCGTAGACGGCTTTCAAGAAGTACTTAGGCACAGTATTTAGGTGTCTCGCCAGACTACTTAGTTCGGATATCTCCAGAGAAATTAAATAGTTTGATTAATACATTGTTATAGTAGGCGCCAGATAAATGTGGAATAAAGTATATTGACCTTTCCCTAATAACTGTTCATAGGTACCTGAACAATTAAATATGAATCGTTTTTCATTATTAGACAATGTTAAGGATCACGAGAGATGATGATTCGGGACAGCTTTGTGTCATTAATTCCGTTTTTCAAATTAAAAATGTCAATAATTGTAGGTGGGTCAATGACCGTTATTCCACGATTATCTGGCGCCTACTATAGTAAGTAAATAGACGAACACAGACTGAATATTTACAGTAGCGTAATGAACGATAGTGTTTACTTTCTCAGAACGTAGTGAAGTTCAGCGTGTCAATGACATCATGAAACCGTTGTGAAAAAGGATAGGAGGATAGTGCTATTTGTCCTGTATAGCTTCGTCCCTCTCTCACAACGGAATCATGATAGCATGAGCTCGGCACAGTGATGGTCAGCCATCACTGTACCTCAGGATCTTGAATCTTCTTGAGGAAAAAATATAGAAGGGTAATGAAAAGAGTACCTATATTCGGACTGTTTTCCGTGGTTTCACTACTACCTATGGCCTATCTCACAGGAACCGTGCATGTTTTCTCCGTGTTATTTTTTATTTTATTTAATATGGGTTTGCTCTTGACTCTAGTCTAGGTCATAGATGACAGAGACAAAGTCGACGATGGAGCGAGCTTACCCAGAAGAAGCCTGTTCACTCTAATTTTGATAAATTAATAGTGTAGTTTAAAAAGGATTTTCGTAATCAAAGGCTTTCGCGAGTTTTTATATGTATGTAGGTAACAATAATGGGCGGAAACTATTTTTCGTTACGATTTGACATAAGTCATTGTATACATTAATGCGATTCAGTAAGATTAAAACACTCGCAGGCCTCGGATCAGGGATACTGTGATACCTTCAAACCATCATGGTATAGGTGTGAGAGAGAGACAGGGCTATACAAGGTGAATAGCACTATCCTAGTTTCACGACGGAATTATGATGAAATTGGCGCTTCGAAGTACTGCCCGTGAACTTCAATAGATTCTATCCGACAAACAAACAAAAATACCTCTATAAGTCGTTACTTAAGAATTAGATCTAACTCACCAGGATAGAAACATAGTTAAATGCTGTTTTTAGGGTTCCGAACCTCTATATGGAAAAACGGAACCCTTATAGGATCACTCGGTTGACTGTCTGTCCATCTGTCATAGCCGATTTTCGCCGTATCTACTGGACCGATTCAGTTGAAATTTTGTACACATCCGTGACAACACGTACAAACACGTCCGTGTTTGGGTCACAGAAGTTCGTTCGCGTTACGTAAATAAAAACATTTTGAGTATGGGGGTCACTATTGGGGGACAAACTAGAAAATAAAATGTACCGTACTGTGTATATGTTATGTAATAAACTGTACCGTGTGACATATCAAATTAACGAGCTTATTTTGATAATATTTTTTTTCGTAATTTTAAAAGACGAAAAATTACCATTACTCCCCCGCCCCTTATCTCCGAAACGACTGGGCCTACCATTTTGAAAAAAAAAAAACAGATAAAAGTTAATTACCTATAGTAATAAGAAGTGTATAGTGTTAAAAAAAACATGTTACAAAAATGAAATTCGTTCGGAACCCTTTGCACGCGAGTCCGACTCGCACTTGGCCAGTTTTTCTAATAGAAACACACTTCAATGCCTCTTGTAGTCTGAGCTAAAATTAGAGAGCCAATCAATCGTGACCCCCTTGACTATGCATGAGTGATCAACTGATCACTGGAAAACGCTGAGATTAAAATCGGAGATGCAAGAAGGCAGATATGAGAAGCTTGCTTAATTTGATATTATTCTAGAAATTATCTAAAACTTTTCGTGTTCCAGAATACTTTTGATTGAAGCAAGTGAAAGAAGTAGGTACTGGTTGGGAAAGGTTGCTTGGTCAGTCAACCAGTATTTAGAACTGATTTATATTTTAAATATTTTTTCTTCAATAAAAATCAATGATTGTCAAGAAACTTTGTAGATCTTTGGCAGTCGTTACGGATTGTCAGAAGCCTGTAAATCTGACTCCAGTCCAGCCAGGAACTACCGTGTTACCCAGTTAATGGGTTGTGGAGGTCTGGTAGGCAGCCGCTCCACGTAAAATATTGGTATTCAGCTGAATCCGGTTTGACTGGAAGCCAACCCCAATATAGTTGGGAAAGTCTAGGCAGATGATGAGTTCTTAATTATGAATTAATTTTGATAATTTAATTTCGTTTTTTCTTAATAATACCAAATCCATTGTTTTAGGTAAGTATTCTCTACCAGTCCATCCAGGGCACAGAAGAGAATAGAGAGCATTTTCAGTTATATAGAAAATTGATGATGAAACACGACATTTCCATTAGTCTCCTCTTATCACCTGTCATTCGCCAACGTCAGGAAATAAAACATACCCGACACCAGCATACCACCACGTTTCTGATGACGTCATTATTCATAAACAAACCTTATCGGCAAAGGAAAGTTGAATCAGCCAAGACAAAGCGAGCATCATGGCTGCCATATTATTACAAACTAGTTCATACCGAGACCTCTCTACACCTCTGAAACCATGCATGACTCGGCTGTCAATTATTGTGGATCTTTGTCAGTATATGGGTAGCAAGGCTGAAAGTCAAAAAAATTACTTTCCCAAAGAGTCGTGTCAAAATTCAAGTGATTTATTCAAATTATTGTTGGTTTTACATAAAAGACTGTCTCCCGAAACGTCTACCCGAAATCGCTTCCAAATGTTTTGGCTGCTGCCAGGGTTGCGTAATTTGTTCGAAAGAGCTAGTCACCGCGGCCCTGGAACGCAAAGGGCTTTAGAAAGAACACTTATGGATGGGTTTTAATCAGTAAGAGTCTGACACGCCCTTCCGCTCCACCCAGAGCGGAAGAAGTCATATTTTCCATCCTTAAAAAAAAAAAATATTTTGGCTGAAAGGAGAAGTGGCGCAACAAGTGCTTTTTCTGATACTCACTACAACCAGGGAGCCTTTAAGTCAAGAGTGAATAGGTTACTTCTAGGCAAGCGTGCTCCATCTTCGACCTCATCATCGCTTACTATCAGGTGAGATAAAGGTCAAACGCGTGTCTCGCAATAGTAAAAAAAAATACCTGTTTAGTAACACATCAGTCTGTTAAGTTAAAAGAACTTGAATTTATTGTTAGGCTGGGAGCCGAGTCTAGGCAGATGACGTGTGCAGCCAACCAAACAACAGGCTCCGTGAACTACAAAAACCACCCTTATTGCAACGCAATAAACGCGCTGTCAATATCAAATTGTTACCACAGAATGTAGTTAACTAAACCATGGGTAGCATGGTGTTTTGTTACCATATGTCAGACCAACTGTTTTGCTCGTTCATCCAAATCGATGGGGATGTATCGACATGGTGCGTAGTTTTGGGAATATTTGTGAGGTAGCATTCCCACGCGCAAACTGTGGAATTTGCCTTATCATTTTGTCAGTTTAGTTTATTAAAATATTTTACATATCCTCATATGTTGTCGGTGAAAGACGGGATGTATTGAAAATGTATCTTTCGAATAAGTTTATGTGAAAGTGCGATTTGTCCAATTAGATTTTTTTATCTGTCTCTGATCATATTGGATCCACAAGGAAATAGTTCATTTTATGACTCTATGACAAGCTCCACTGAATTGCACCTTGCATCTTCCCGAGAAAGTCATTAAACAGTTTACGAGAAATAAAATGTATTTGACTGAAAAGAATAAGTTTCTACATGGTTGAGTTTTCTAACCAGGCTAATAAAATCAATAAGATACGTAGAACATAAAAAGAAGAATTATTATTTTACTTCATCATTTGTTTTCTTAAACTTCAGGGTCGCAAGTCGTAAGGGTTTCTAGAAAAGCTGGTACCTATTATAAACCTGATACACAAAATCTCGCATTATCTTAAGTGTTTGGCAGAAGTGTACTTTTAGTGCAAACACATTATTGTCATCAACAGGACACAAATCCAAATAGACACGGGATCGAAACCAACCCCTCATGCTCGGTGGTATTGTAGACACCAGATAAATGTGCAATAACGGTCATTGACCCTCATACATTTATTATCAAAAACAGAAAAAGAAGACATATAGCTGTCCTGAATCAACTTCTATCGTGATCTTTTACAGTCTCTAGTAATGAAAAACGGTTCATAATTTATTGTTTGTATATCTACGAAGGGATGTTAGGGAAAGGTCAATGTGCTTTATTTTTCTGGTAAGTAATTTATCTGGCGCCTACCAGTGCTAGCGAGTACCAATGAGACGTACCTGAGTACATGTCACCGGAAAATTGCAGCCTCCGTAAGATTGTAAAAATCTTGATTAAATTTTAATTTCTCGATATATTATGAAAAAATCGTTTTGTATACAATAAATCCCACCAAATTCGATAGTTTCCAATATATCAGTGTCTTATTTAGAAAAAATAGTTTACAATTTCACGCGAGATTTTACAATCTTACAGCGTTTGCCATTTTCCGGTGACATATATGTATATGTTTTTTTTAAGGATGGTAAATCATCAATTGACTTCTTCCGCTCTGGGGGCGAAGGGCGTATCAGACTCCTACTGACTAAAACCCATCCGTGTTCCTTCTAAAGCCCTTTGCGTTCCGGGGCCGCGGTGACTCTTTCGAACAAATTCCGCAACCACCTGTGTATATTGCTTTATCTAGCGTGTTGAAGTTTATCTTACGTTTATTTATTTTTTATTTTTTTTGAGAGTGGCGTCTCGCAGTTCAGCCTATGAGGTTGTCGACTGCTTAACCGGGCTTGCTTGTGGTGGCCTTAATATAATATTAAAGCCTCCAGCTAGGGCTTATAAAAAACTTACAAACTAAGTAAGCGACTAGACGCTAAGGGCACCCCCTGTGGGGTACGGGCCTCGGCTTAGGGCGTCGCTGGGGGCAGGACAGCTAGGGACGGGCTGGATCGAACTAATTACGTTTATTCACTTCAAATTAATGTAAAGTACCTTTGTTTTGCCAGTTGTTTACTGTAATATCTTTGGTTACAATAACTTGTTCATGTAACGATAACTTTTTAGTGCTTCTGTTAGTTACTCGAGCGCCATATTGCGAAATAAGGTAAAGTTAGATGACTTGTAGATTGTTCCTTTGTTATTTACAGATAGTGTCAGTTTAGTAGGCCATACAAATAATTGTTCCGTGCGGGAATCGAACCCGTGACACGCAGCGCAGCAGTCAATCGCTCAACCACTGCGCCAACCGTGCTGGTTCGAATTGAAAAATTCTTTTAGTGTTGGATAGCCCATTTATCGAGGAAGGCTATAGGCTATAACATCACGATAAGACCAATAGGAGCGGAGCATTTATGAAAAATGTGACGCAAACGAAGTTGCGTGGTTCAGCTAGTGTAAACATAGCCTAGCCTGAACGATATTACCAGATCCTTTCTGTATGTACTAAGGACCTCCTTCACATACTTAAACATGCGGTACAATACCTCACACATATACCAACCTACCAATTCGTTTTATATAAGGCTACACATACCAATTAACGACAGGTTTATTGATTTTATAGCTAGATAAACAAACTAATTGGTAGTTTGACTACCGCAGCCATATTGAACTGAAAGAAATATGTACTGAACGTGTGAGGAAGTTAGATCTCGTTTGATAACTTTTTAGCTTTCAAGAAAGTGAAAACTAATTAATCAGTCTACCCTGGTAGCGGGTGCAATAGGGATGTTGCCTGGGTTAAACAAATATGATTATTTTTAGTCCGTCAGTTAGGTTATCGATAAATATTTGGATACGTATTTTTTATTTTATCAAATCAATAAAAAATTACGAAGATAAAACGCTTTAAAGATAAAGGAGTGGGGGCTTGTAACGTCACTTTCCAGTAAAAAGTGTGTACTGGTAAGTGACGTCACACGAGTTTTCAACGCACTGCATTGTGTACATATTTTGTTTAAGTGACAAAATAAAAAATCGTGTCCAATATTTTGTTTAAATCTATCTGCTGAATTTTTTTTTTTAGTCAAATACCCTATTGATAAACGAGGGCTTCTGAGCCTAATTCTGGGAATCATACTTTAGAATCGGACAACCCAACTGTCTGATTGTTTTCTAAATGTTATTGGGTTTATCCATTTAGAGTTTGTTAGTATTAACCTGGAATCTGGGTCAGTATCCTGTTGATGGAAATAGCTCGCTTTCTGTTCATGATGGGTCTTAAATATGACTGATGAAATGTGACATGTCAGTATGCAGAATTCAAAGTGCTGTCCACCACTTGGGAGAATAAGCATGATTTTATGTTATGTAATAAATTATTTAATAAAGACTTATACATATTTCCAATAAGAATCTGAACTAGTTATTTCATCACTGATAATAATCTTTAATAACATAACTAACAGTAATATTTTTAACTAGCTGTTGCCCGCGATTTCGTACACGCATATCCCGTTCTTTCCTGTTCCCGTAGGAATTTACCGTTCCCGTATAGCCTATAGCATTCCCCATTAACGTGGCTATCATATTTAAAAATAGTGATCAAAATCGGTTCAGTAGATCCAGAGATACATACAAACATACAAACTTTACCTCTTCATAATATTAGTACCTATAGATGACGCAACGTTAAGTACTAATAATAAAACCACTGCAATTCGTCCGCATGGTTGCCTGATTCGAAATCATAGATAAAGATTACTGATTGGTGGTATAATATGAAACTAAATTATTTAACATAAAACATCACGCCTAAAGATATTCTTTGAAAGAATAAATAGAGAAGGTAGATCACATTTCACGCGTGATAAATGTTCCAGGTGATGTAATTGGGGGCGAGCGAGATAATATATTGTTCCTAGCAGACGATAACACCTCTAGTACACAATATGACTATAGTTGTAGGTACTACACATCTGCCTACGCCTGAGATAATTAAAGGCGTCATGGTAAGGTATGCGAACCACATAATGCACCAAGATACGGAATCTGGAAATGGCAACCAAGCACCTTCCGTTTTATTCAAATCTTGATTAAAAAAATTAACAAACAATGCTGCCTCAAGATTATAATTGCATAAAACATGTTCACCGACAATTATCTTATTAAACTACGCTGTTATTATCCTATTGTCTAAGCCTAAGTCGTTATGTCTTCACTTTGTTCGCTAAGGAATCTTTTAATTACTCACTCTGAACATTTTGTGGTCGTTTTAAATTTTCAAAATCGTACTAATACTAATCTACATAAAGACAGTCCCCCGAAACGCCATCAACTGTATTTGCAGGCACTTGAGATTTTGGCATTCATTTGTTTTAATTATGTGACATTTATGAGAGATCTGTGAGATAGCAGATCTCAGATAAAAATCTATCGTTAAGATAAGGAACTATTGCAAAACAACTGATGAAAATTTAAAACGAGTTTGACTCTAGGTATCGTATTTTTTGGCAAACCTTGCATTGTTTTTTTGTTGCAATTGCATCACATTTATTTTTATGGTCCCAAAACCAGCAAAAAACACGATGGTTTACAAAAAATAATCATCAAAATCGATTGACAATTGACGAAGATATCGCTGAACAAACATACAATAAAATAAAACATTCGGTCGAATTGCCTTTTTTTGAAGTTTGTTAAAAAATATTTACTCATTGCAATTTTAAAACCAACAGAATCTCGAAAAAACCTCACGCAAGGCACAGCAGATGTTTAAAAACGCTATCTAGATCACTGGCCCAATACTGAGTGATACAGCCTGATCCAAAACACGCAACAACTGACCCACAGACATGCGTGATGTTATAATATATTCAATAAGCTGGGCGTAAAGTGTCGTCCGTTATGTGACCCCAAACACTAGAGAAAGCGCCATTTCGCTTCGTTTAAGGTCGATTGACAGAGCGGTCAGATTGGACGTGTTGTGTTTAGCTAGACTGCACGTCGCGTGTGATCGAAACTGGAGGCAGTTCCGGAATGGCAGTGTTGTTGTGTATAGTGTCGGCATTTTGTATGGTTTCGGACGTAAAAGAATAGCACCATCCCATCCCAGAGAATTTGCAGCAGCATTTTTTGTGCATTGCAACGGCTACACTGCAATCGCCAACCCGCCTGCCATCGCGGCGATTATGGCAACCCCTCCCTTGGGGAAGGCCTATGTCCAGCAGTGGACGTCTTTCGACTGATATGATGATTATGATGAGTGTTATTCTGTAAAAACTGTGTCAGTGTTTGACACGCTTTTGGTCTCTAAATTGTAGCCAGCTGTAAGTTTGCAGTTTCAATGCAGTTTGCTGCACAAAAACTGCGTCTAAACTGAAATTTCGCAGTTGGCAAGCATTTGTGATGCCGGTCGCCTGTTTAGTAAGAATCTTAGGAGCTGAGTGGTCACTCAATTTTACACAGATACACAGTGGATACAGATGGAATGAGGAGGATAATGATGAAGAACTTCAAGCATAGCAAGGACGTACATACAGTATGACCAATGTCAAACCAAATTGAATTATTGTACAAAAGCGGTTATCCGCCAACTACACCAGTTAGATTAAATTTATACAAAAAATCGTACGCTTACAGAACTCCCGAATTATTGACGTGATCGTCTATTGCGAACGAATGCACGTTCGCAAACACATCACAGTCAGGTTTCATAACTTGAAGAATGTTTTAGGACTCATTTCATATATCTGTGTCAAACAAAATTGACGACTGTATCTTGTATTCGTTTGCTTTGGCAAACTATTTGAAATCGAGGATGTTTAATATCCTAATCTCAAACAAAATGTTTTATGCAACATAGAGTATCTAGGACTAATCTAATCATTTGGTGCACTAAACAATGCAACGTTTAGAGAATACTAAAGAGTCTTAATTTATTTCGTTTTAATTCTGCTCCTATTTTAGTTGTGTCTAGTCTGGTGTTCCCAGATAAGTGTTTCAAGATGTAAATTATTCTAAATTGTCTTAGCTAGGCGAACAAACTTTAATATAGGTTCCCAGAAGTTTTCTTCTTTCATTTTCGTGTCAATTGACTTCTTAAATTTTGTTGAACCTGTATACATACTACTTGGACAGTTCTGTCATCATCAGATCCTGGAAGGTGCTGATGATTGGGCATAAAGGGCAGAAAAGGAGGTGTAGTATTTCCTACAAAGGGGCTCTGCACTGGCATTGTGTATGAAAAGGGTCTATGATATTCTGTTTGGTCAGTTTTTTCCTCTGCGGCAAATGTAGGCCTGCACTCGGTCAAGGTATTTCCAAGATACTTCTAGGGAGCTGATGTTCTGTCGGAGTGATGAAGTGTTGATGATAAGGGTGTGTGTTCTTTGGAATCTTTCAAAGTTCGCATCTTTCGTGTGAACCACTATCTTCCGGTGAGATAGGTGTACGTACATACATAGTATGTCGCAGTAAGCTTTTGCAATATCAACCGCAGTACCTACATTTTTATCGCTATGGAATGTTTCTAGTTACAATTCAGCACCATTATTCATTATTTATTTAACTGAATTGCTTTGTTGAACGTTTATTTCATAACAACGATTGGTAGACCGGCGATAAAACAGTGCTGAGGCGATTTTATCGTGCTGTGGAACGACTTTAGGTCCTGGTTTATAGCCATTCTAAATATTCAGTGTTGGTATGCAAATTTGCTTTCTACTTTATAACTTCCTTATTTTGTGAGCAGGTATTGTTTAGGGAGATGTCTAATAAAAATGTCAGAAGGATTGCTGGTGTGACGAAGGTTCGAGAGTTTACAGATAGCAAATAAATGGTACCTGCAAAAAATAGGGAAAAATCTACATTTATTAGAACGATAGGCTAGAAGCTAGCAAGTACATACTATGTAAATTAACACTACAGTATCCCACACATTTCGTTACTTAGAAAATAATTAATGAATGAGGGCTCTGGGATCTCGCTTCATAAACAAAATTGCATCATGCCTACCATAGTCATAGTGGTACCATAATGTTTAGAAGTATTGTGTACACAAAACACACAAGTCTTTGGCTGATTTGAATTGCCAATATAAACTGTCAAACAGCTGATTTAATATATTTGTAACTTCAAATTCACAAATTGGCTCGGAAATGCGCACTAAAAAAGGCAACGCAAGTACAATTACTGATTACGGTGACCGCCATATCACAGGTCGGTGCAATTAAAGCTATATACACATGTTAACGTGTCCTTATCAGTTTCCTAGAAGCATAACCCGTTGGCTGCAGTACGATTATTATTCTCAACTAAACCTAATATAGCATAAGGAATTTGCTAACGAATGTTGCCCTCTGTTTAAAATGCGCGCCGCGATTTGCGTCGGCTGTCGCAGACGTTGGCAAAATTTCAAATTAAGAACTAAGCATTTTATTTGCACAGACAGAATCGAGGTTGTGGAAAAATTAAAGTAGGCATTATAATATATGAGGAAAATTAGGGATCTGTGGCGCATTTTGAACAGGCGGGAAGGTCGCTAAAATTGTCAAAGCGTACAAGGAAGTTATCGATACTGTCGACAGAGTGTTATCCTTGAATCATCGTCATTTATCATGGTATTTACAATTGCGATATTATTATTTTTTGAATTGATCTTTGCTGCGAGCAGCCGAGGATCGCGTTAAATGGCGTACAATTGTGGAGGCATATTATTTATTTATTTATATATGTCCAGCATTGGGCTGAAATAAGCTGATGATGATAAGGTGCAGAAATAAATCGAAATGGATGGTCCAAGTCCATCCCTTTTGGTCGAATTGTTGACAAAATATTTTGTGGAATTTCATCTTTTATCTAAAAAGTACGCTTTAAGCTGGACCTTTTGGTGGCCAAAATATTGAACGACGACGTTAATTTATTTTTAATATTTATGGTTAACATACATAATAGCCTTCGCCGTTATCTAAATTCTTAACTCTCAAAACATTATTAATAGTCGTAGGATATTTTCAGTATAGAAGATGTTAATGAACGCATTTGCGTTGCCAAATTAAATTTTTAATTAAATATTTTAGGGTTAATTAAACAATTAAGGGTCGTTTATGTACATAATTTTAAAAGTTTGTTATTAGTTTCGAGTTCATATTTACATATATGCAATGTCTAAAACATATTTCACTGTGTTACAAATGTGTAATTAAATAAAATGGGGAAAAATACATACGTTTGAGCTTTATTTTGATACTGTTCTTCGGACTCCAAGTGAAAAACAATCCTGGTATGTCAACAATACCTCGAGCACCCATTTACTGACATAAACTCACTGTTTTCATTCGTTCACTTTCAAAATCGCACTTATTTTTACACATTTTGTTTGAAAAAGTTTTAAAATACACTTTAGGACGAATTAATGTGGTAATAACATGAACGCGACACAATACAAAGAGCATGCGCTTAGGCAACTGTCAACTGGTTTGCCGGGTTACCGCTAGTTGGCGCGCGCGGCGGGGCGAGAGAGACAGCGATGTTTTTTTGTTTTATGTGCGAGCGAGATGTGGGGTATGGAAGCCTTAAAAGCTCTAACCTGAACCTCCACTTTGGCCCGGATTAAAATATGCGCGCTGCAATGTAGGTGTAGTTGTTTTGTTTTGATTTATGTTGAATTTGCAAGACTTCCGCTCGCGTCACTTGGACACTTGGAATAGTACTATAGTAGGCGCCAGATAAATGTGGAATAAAGTATATTGACCTTTCCCTAATAACTGCTCATAGGTACCTGAACAATTAAATATGAATCGTTTTTCATTATTAGACAATGTTAAGGATCACGAGAGATGATGATTCGGGACAGTTTTGTGTCATTAATTCCGTTTTTCAAATTAACAATGTCAATAAATGTAGGTGGGTCAATGACCGATATTCCACGATTATCTGGCGCCTACTATACTAACTATTCGTAAGTGCAGTCAAAATACGGGCTGTTTTAGTAAAATTTGTAGAATTGTGAGTAAGCTAGCCTGGTTTTGAACTGGTTTTGTTCTAACAGTAGATAATATTTATTAGGCAGAGAATAATATTAATACATTTGTTTTTAAAAGTTTCTTTGGTTTCTAATACCGTACATGATAAGTGATACAGCCTTAAGCCCAAACTTGTAACCAGTTTTAAATGATAGGATTATAGGTTTTTAAAACTAATATTTTAAATATGAATCGTTTTAAGCCAACATGCCAAGTTTTTATAATACAACTTTGCCGCAGTGTTTATAAGTATCACAATTAATGTCAATGTAAATCTTCTTAAATAATAACAGAATTTTTCTATGACGTCTCTAACCTTGTCTATGCTTTAAATCAAAGTTAAATAAACTACGTCTGAGATAAGAGATAACGTAGTGATAGTGAGTGCACTGATAAAGTAACGCGTCATACGTTATGCTTGTGACGGAAACCGGTAAAAAATATGTGTGTGGCTATTGCACTTTTTTATAAAGACTCATCATACATTCGTACAAGTCCGCTAAAGGGGAAAAGGAGCTCGTGGCTAAAAAGTTATTATTAAGCCACGAGCTCCAGGGCCACACGCGTCGATCGCCGAGGTTAAGCGTCGCTTGCCAATGTCGGTCCGATGATGGGTGATCGGTGGCATGCATTCATTACATACCGAAATTCCTCCACGCCTCGGTAAGCACGTTAAACCGCTGGTCTCTGATTCACAGTCGTTAAGGATGAAACTGAAGTCACTAGTCTTGCCAAGGGGTACGTGTAGATAGATAAAATACTGGTACACAGCTCCATCCAGTTAGTCTAGAAGCCGACCCCAATATAGTTGGGAAAAGGCCACGCAGATTGATTTTCAAGTCCGCTCGATTTTCAAGTCGAAAGTTGGCGGTTTTTACTTTTGAATCTCATTGGATGGAATTCTTTGTCGCGGATCAAACAAAGTAAGTATTACATTTAAGGCGTGCAACAAAATAGAGACGAATAATTAGTTGTGTGACAGAATATAATAGAATAGAATACTCTTTATTATATACACCATATAAGTTACAGAAAATATATGTAGATGAAATTAAAACATTACATAAGGTGACACAATGTCCCAGCCTTGTCGCTAAAAGCGATCTTTTCAAGACAACCTTTGGATGGATTTCATATTATGTTTCTTAATAAAATTGCGAAAACTGGTTATGTTTTAATGGTTCATATTATTTACGAAGTGAGAAAATCTACCGAAAACACAAAAGAGAAGCAAAATAAACTTTTAATAGCAATTTAATTCGAAACAGTAAATCTTAATTTTATTACTAGTCAACAAGATTGGAAGCTCTACTTTATTAGTTTTTTCACCTTAACTTAGATAATACTAGCGGATGCCACGCGGTTTCACCCACGTAGTTCCCGTTCCCGAGTACGGGGATAAAATATAGCCTATGTTACTCGTTAATAATGTGGCTATCAATTGCTGAAAGAATTATTCAAATCGGTCAAGTAGTTTTTAAGTTTATTCGTTACATACAAAAATACAAATCTTTCCTTTTTATAATATTATAGATATAGATAGAAGATAGACAGCTAGATAATAGATATATAGATACATAGAAGATATAGATATAGATAATACTAGCCTTAGTAAGCAAATAAGTACGTAGAACTATGTCAAAATTAGAGTACTTCTTCTAGCGGCTTTGCTCGCAAACATATTCCCGGGATGAAAAACATCCTATTCCAGAACGTGGTCTACTCGCGTGCCAAGTTTCATACAAATCTGTCCAGCCATTAAGACGTAAAGACTTACCTAACAAACAAACATACTCACTTTAACATTTCTAATGTTTAGGATTAAGTTATCCACAAAGCAAAATCAAGATGTAGAAACACATAATTTTTTCGGTTCGAGTTCAAGTCACAGGTACCTAAGTCGATGGCGCGCTGTGTTTCACGCGCACCACAAAGAGATGTCAGCATAGGAGACGGGGCCCGCTAGGGCCAGAGCCTGCCAGGGTTGCGGTTTGTTCGAAAGAGTTACCGCGGCCCCGGAACGCAAAGGCCTTTAGAAGGAACACGGATGGGTTTTAGTCAGTAAAAGTCTGACACGCCATTCCGCTCCACCCAGAGTGAAAGAAGTAATTTAATGATTTCCCAAACTTAAAAAAGGTACATAAGTATCTAACGTCTTACTAAAGTGTTACCTAATGGATGCCTAGTCCTCGTACCGACAGTACACTAGGCCTGAAACATATTGTCCTCATAGCCACTATCCAATACACTCAAAAGTGGCACAGCCACATAACTTAACCAGAACTTATCGGAAGTGTCGAAGCAGGCCATAAGATACACTAAAATCAAGATAACTCCAATAAGTGTCAAGTAAACTGTGCTAAGAAAAACTGGATGTAGGAAACGCGCGGTGGCCATTGGCCGTGATATAACTGTAGTCGGTAAACTGGTTCCAGCTTACTCCTGCGTGATTTTGCTATGGATATCTTTATTATTATTATACTGGTAGTAACTATACTTTGTTTTTGTTGTTTTTTATTGTTCTGTATGGTGTCGGACGTAAAAGAACAGCACCATCCCATCACTTCCCGTGGGTGTCGTAAGAGGACTCACCAGAGAATGGGCAGCTGCATTATCTGTGCATTACAACAGCTATACTGCGATCGCCAACCCGCCTGCCAAGCGTGGCGATTATGGTAAACCTTAGGAGGCCTATGTCCAGCAGTGAACGTCTTTTGGGCTGATTTGATGATGAGTATCTATAGATAACGCTTAGTAAAGTTTGCATTGTTAAAAGATATGTGAGTATGGAGACACAAGGAGAGCTGTCAGCGAAAATAAATGTTAAAACTGCAATTCTCGCACATGCGCTATCGAAGCAGGCATTCATATATATATAGTCTAAAGTTATGACTATCTATCATAGATGGATGGATCCTATCATAGATGGGTAAAGATTGTGTGAGAAGAGATATAAAATAAATAAAAAATCAAAGTCATCGTCCGTTTAGAACCTACGATAATCTGATGCAGAGTCAGTCATCGCGTGACGGTTGACGGAACAGCCGGTTGATTCCATATAATCAAGATGTCACGTGATCACGAAGTGAGCTGTCATTCAATTTTGATTACATGGATTGACAGCTCACCTAGCGATCACTTCACCCATGCCTTCACTTTGACACATATATTTACGGAATCGATCGGGAATAAAAGAAGAAAACATGGTGCGCTGACCAGTGTAACGTGGGACAAGGCCAATAAATCTAAGCCCGTCTTCATCGATCAAATATTCCCCTATAACATGGGACTAACAACATAATTGCCACAATATAACTGTACATTATAAATAGGTACATCTTTGCTTTCCTTACCCTATGACGTCAATGTCACTACTAGTACCTACCTACCTATAACGCAAAAATCACCACGCTCTCCGTTGGAATGGGAAAAATTTCCTCTATACAACACGTGTTGTTTTATTGAATTCCACAAAAAAGTAAAAAATAACGTGTTGGTTTACCTTCAGCTTGAAGAATTTTAGCAAAAATGCTAGCGAAATTAACTCTCGTTTGTGTGTCTGTTACCTCTTCACGTCTTAACGGCTGAACGAATCAGGATGAAACTTGGCAC
The DNA here is from genome assembly GCA_905163435.1 of Mamestra brassicae. Taxonomy (NCBI): domain Eukaryota; kingdom Metazoa; phylum Arthropoda; class Insecta; order Lepidoptera; family Noctuidae; genus Mamestra; species Mamestra brassicae. The sequence continues at coordinate 15,574,269 of LR990997.1, read as the reverse complement.
ACGGGTAGAACAGGCTACTTTTTTCTGGGAGTATTTCTTTGGAATATTTTTCGTATCTCACGCAGGCGAAGCCATTTCAGTCGCAAGTCGTTTATAAATTTAAGAAGTATTTTCTCGTACTCATCTCCTTACAATTATAGGATTCACATAACAATGAAGCTTGTCAATAATCATACAACCAGGCAACGTCACATGGCATGAATTCCCACTGTGAACAAGCACCAGATGTCATCAACGGGAACAAAGTACCAGGTGGCCATAAGTTAATGGTAGCATATCGGATCGGTCATCTTCACGCCTGTTTGCACGCGCGGTGTCAGTAGATCACCAAGCGGTATTGACTACGGAAGTCGTGCGTGCTTCGTTAAAGATCAACTGTAATGAGGGCTATCGCGTTTGAATTCGCCGCTAGAGGCGCTAGTGTAGCGTGAGGTCTTCGAAATGTCAAATTTCACTGTTGATTGCCTTTTGTCAAGGTTTAAACATAAAAAAAATATTTTACTAAAACAACCTGACTATGGCAGATTAAGGTACGGTTCTACCGACCACTGCATTGTTTTTTTTTTTCTCAGAAATATGTATATATCCTTCTTTTATTTCCATTATCATGAGTCCACGTAACACTGCGACACTATCTATGTTGTATTAAATCACACGTTTACGGCATTATGATTTTTTTTCCTTCCAACTTTGTTCACATGCGCGTGATAACAACTTTAATGCTACGCTTAAGGACCTGCCTCGCCAGTGGCGCCAACTGGTGAGCACGAAAACGGTAGCTCCCATTGTCCAGCGGGTAAAGACGACTATAAGTAAATACTTAAATAATTAAGGCAAAGTTTGAACTTCAAAGTAAAAACAATTGAAGACAAGTTGGTACTGGTGTCCTATTAGTTTCCACTCCTACTAAACGGCTGAATTGTTTTTTTGTGTGACTGAATGGTTTAGATTCTCAATTGGATTTGGACACGTGGTTGGCTACAATCGGGTTGTAGAATTATTTTATACTAGCTGTCGCCCGCGGCTCCGCCCGCATGAATGTCGAAAATTATCCCAAGGGAACATAATCCCGGGATACAAACTATCCTATGTCCTTTCCCGGGACTCAACAAATCTTTATACCATATTTTATCAAAATTGGTCCAGCCGTTTGCGCGTGAAGAAGTAATAAACATACACACACACTCACAAACTTTTGCCTTTATAGGTAATATTAGTGTGATGTGATAGTGTGATAAGGAAAAGCTATACGTTCGGACAGTACAATGTACATATGTCGGGATACTTACTTCTACGTAATATAATCATAATATTATAAGTGTTTTTATTTCATATCCTATTGTTACATCATTATACCATTGCGCGTGTAAGCGGGCACACCATTTATGCCCGGAGGCATCATTAGTTTGGTTTATTTGTTAATGCTTGAGTTTGTCTATTTCTGATGGCTTAATGGAGTGTGCTAGCTAAGTAGTGTCAATTAATTTCATTTAATTTGATTTATAGATTGGACATATTTGTTTTTCTGTGTCATGTGTTGTAAAATAGTTTGCTTACTTCTGTATAATTCAAGTTTGACAACTTGACGTTCAAAAAGTGCTAGCACTCAGCCTAATTTGAATACTTAAATGACTTTTTGATTTTGATTTCATATTTAAGTCGAAATATCATCTCGGCTAGGAAAATAAGTGGTGTTTTGACACATTGAGACTGAAATTCGAATACGAACATACCTATAAATAAAATACTGGTATTGCCCCTCAGTTCGTTTGTCATACATTTTGAGGAGATTTTCTTATAACGTACCAACCATTCAACTTCCAAAGATAAATATTAAACATGTGGATTTTCATAAAAGAAATAAATTGATATCTAAACGGCTAAACGGCAAATTTCCTATTGATACAAAATTTTTAGAAGGCCGGTAAGCACATTTCTGAACTGTATTCATTTAAACCGTAGTGTTACAATTATCCATTTACAAATGATAAGGATCATTTTTACCTGTGTTAGAAGTAGAGTACCTATCTTCTTAAATGTCAAACGTTCATTAGTCCCCTTGGTTCATTTACAGAATAATATAATTAAAAATATTCATAAAAATAATGTTTCATGAAGTTTATTTCGTTGTTTGTCGCTAGCGGTCGGTACCCAAAGGTCAATCGCTGTAATTAGGTACCTACGTAATTAACTTCAATGTTGACTGGGAAAATTACATGTTTATGTTTTACTAGCCACGAAAATTACAGTTTTATAAACCTATTAGAGATACAAAAAACGTGAGTCGATTTGGTAAAGTTTTCGCTTGTATTTTACAATAGAGAGTTAGTTCTATAGAATATGTATATTAGTATTCCACAACCTTCTTCGTGCGCATTTATATTTTAACCCCCTTACTTCTTGAGAGTCTTTGGTTGGAAATCAGTAAATAAAATGTGAGAATTTATATGAGCGAACGTATATTGGAACCATTTTCTACAGAGTTTGACGAGAGAGAAATAAAAAAATGTTGACAACGGAACACCGTGACAATTGCCAATATAGGCAATATGAAAAATAATAATGGCTAACTTCTCATTTACCAACACAACAATTCCAGTCTCTCTTCGCATGGCGTATGCCTTTTCAGTTGGTTTTAAGAGTGAACAAAACTTGGCACACCAAACCTCAAGAAATGGTGGGGTGTCCTCAATTGCGAAGGTTTGGAACTGGAACGTCATTTTAACACGACAAAATCTACCAGCCAAGCCTATCTCCAACTATGCTGGGTACGGTTTCCAGTCTAGCCGGATGCAGCTGAAAACCAGTTTTTAACATGGAACTAGGTAGTTCCAGGAACCTACCTCCACATTTCGATGGCAGTTATACTGACTTTTGACTACCCGTTACGACTGTTAAAGATATTCATCGAAGCACGGAAGGATCATCATCATCATCATCATCATCATATCAGCCGAAAGACGTCCACTGCTGGACATATGTCTCCTCCAAGTGTCGCCACAACAACTGGTCCTGTGCGTCTCGCATCCATGGGCTACCCGCGACCCTCACCAGGTCATCGGTCCACCTTGTGGGAGGCCTTCCAACGCTGCGTCTCATCAGAAGGCTTAAAGTCACACAAAGAGCAATGGAGAGGGCAATGCTCGGAGTTTCCTTGCGTGATCGAAATAGAAATGACGATATCCGCAAGAGAACCAAGGTTACCGACATAGCCCGAAGAATTGCCAAACTGAAGTGGCAGCGGGCACAGTATGCATTAATGAAAATTCGCACTCATTCGTCCGGCTGAACATCTACCACTTGGACGCGAAATTCATTGGCCAACCTGGAAAACTCTTAACCGACTTCGGACCCAGGTTGGCCACTGTAAAAATAATTCGGCCAAATGGGGTATTCTTCACCCATCCCGAACGCAGTGCCAGTGCGGAGCTCCTCCATGCATCACCTTCTTAATGGCCCGTCGTGCACGACCACCTGCACCATCCTACATTTGAACGAGGCCAATGATAGAGCTGTATAGGTTGCTTAATACTGGTCGGACAAAATAAATAAAATATGTGTCAATCGACACGAAAACAAGAAGAATGAAAAGTCATACGTCGATGGATCAAGTTTGGCAAGCGCTGCTTGAACTTCTACATCGACACGTGCGTCTGTTATTATCAGAGGTCGGAATTTGTTAGAGCTATTTATGTACTTGCATCGAATTTTGATATTAATATGGATCTTCCCGAGGTTTCTAATAGACAATCCCGTGTGGCCAACAATATCACAAATAAATAATAATATTTTATCGTTTGTTCTCACAAGCTATGTTGTGCGAACTACAAATGTGGCAACATCGCGCGTGTGCGCATTGGAATTTTGCAACTTCGGACATCCGATGTCATTGATGTAAATTTGGCAACGTCCCGCGTGCAGTGGTTTAAATTAAATAACTTTTTTAATAAATATTTCTCGGGATTTTTCTGCACCTTAAAATTAATTTCGGGATTTGAGGCATATCCACTTTATTCTTTCGCTGTATGAAATCAGTGTAATTACATAAATAACTCTACGTACTTTCGACCTCTGGTTATTATGCAGCCACGAGCGTGTCCGCTTTAATGCGAAATTTACATAAAAATATTGATCCTTACATATCTCAACTAAAAAAAGAAACTAACTTCCGCATTTATTATATTAAATATAATAAATGCGAAAGTTAGTTTCTTTGATACGCTTCCACGCCTAAATAGCCCGAACAATTTCGATGAATGTTGGAACATCGATAGATGAGACCTGGAGATTATAAGATAGCCTCTCCACAAATTAGCTCTGAACCGATGCCCACCTGTCCTCCTCGACACTAATGTGATATCAAGCCAGTTAGGAGCAACATGGCCGCAGGCGATGAAACCTGTTGTAGCTGTAATGAAGACGACGGCGACGTGCACAGGAAATGACTGCTTTACAGTTAACTACAGTTTTATTACGTGAATCATGGACGAGCTATCTGAAATATTATGGATTTTTTAGCGGGATGGCTATGTTATGATTGGCTCCTGCTGTTGGTCAAATAAAAATGTCAATTTGCAAGACATTACGCTTGTGGATTTCTTCAATTTGAGCTTATTACGGAAATACTTAAACCTGAATCGCAACACAAAATAAATAAATTGTTAAGCTTGGCGCACACTTCGCCTTTGATTCAAGTTTTTGTTAGCAAATTTGAGTACGAACTGACTTGAGGGTACGACGGGATATTTTACTAAGTTATGGTCAGGAGAAAAATATTGTTGGCATCGTGCTGAAACATGGATGACGTTGGCATAGGTGTGTGCGAAATTGGTTTATGCCCTGCAGTGGGCGAAGTTGGGCTATGCATGATCATCATAATGGTTTTATAGTCAACTGGTTAAAGAGAGAGAAGAGACAAGAAAAAAACAAAACTATTAAACTAATCTAAATTGAACTATTTAATATGGGAAGCGTCTGTCCGAAATACGACTAGCGCTGTGGGTTAGAGTGAGAGAGGAAGAACCTGCCTACCGCTGCCGTATGCGTGAGAGAAAGGGAAGCCAGACAGACTGGCGCCGTAACGCGTTACGTTACGAAGCGGTTTACTCTCCCATAAGAAGTTATCACTTCAAAAAGTTTCTACTAACAAGATCAGAGCTGTCACATCAACCTGATTGCTTCCAAAAGTATTATTTCAACTTAAGAAGTAGAGAAATGTAAATAACAAGGATTTCCTTTGCGGTGAGCCTTCGTGAGTCAAAAGGGCCAAGTGCTGTGCCTTTGATATGTTAATGAGCGCAACACTGTTCCACCATCCCTTATACTTTCATTTGATGTTACGTTTCTTTGGGTTTTCAGGGACCACTTATGTAGGTGGGTACCTACTGTGTTTTTCGGAGAAAATCCTTGTGTTTCCGCGCTTTAGAAGCGTTTATTCCTCACGGTATTTCCTGCATACTTGCAAGCCCTTATTCAAGTAAATGAATTAATCGATTTTAATGAAACTTGATATCCATATCTACACAAGCTACTAATAACTAAGGTCTTTTTTTTTTAAGGATGGGAAATCATCAAATGACTTCCTCCGCTCTGGGTGGAGCGGAAGGGCGTGTCAGACTCTTACTGACTAAAACCCATCCGTGTCCTTCTAAAGCCCTTTGCGTTCGAGGGTCGTGGTGACTCTTTCGAACAAATTCCGCAACCAAGCTAATAAGGTCTAAAAAGTATTTTGAGAAAATTTAAAACAAAAAGTTCAGAGAGACAGTGAGAGTAATTTTAAGTTTTCGTATTAAAGTTTAAATATATAGTAGGTACAAGCTTTTGCCCGCGACTTCATACGCGCATATCTCGTTTTTTCCTGTTTCCGTAAGAATTTCGGGAAATCCTCTCATAGTGGTCCCCTACACTCCCCAAGGAACCTACATGCCAAATTTCAGCTTTCTACGACCAGTACTTTCGGTTATGCGTTGTCAGTCAGTCATTCACGCAGTCAGTCAGTCATTCACGCAGTCAGTCAGTAACGGAAGAATTTTATATATTAGGATTTAGTAAGACATGCATGTTTGTTCAGGGATATTGTCATAGAGAAAATCTGTGGAATAAGCTTCAGCTAACGGTTCTCGTGAAATCTGAAGTGAACCTAGGTACCGCAGTATCCTTGTTCAAGGTTCTATCTGTCTCTATGCAAAAAAATATCAAAATGGTCCAGCGATTAAAGCGTGAAAATGTAACAAACAAATAAACGGATAGAGTTGCTTCCGCATTTATAATATTAATATTGAAGAATGGATTTACCTTACTAGGTTGGAAAACGAGAATAATATCGATGATGTCACATATAAGTTGAGGTAGAAAAGCAACTTATTTAAATAGTTATCACCCAAAACGAATGGCGTAACCATTACAGTTTTGGGGGATAACTCGATTTCCGATAAGCTGAAAAATAATGCGTTTATTTTTGCGGGCGCTTTTCCACAATCGCAAACAGGTTACACACACACACTATTCTTTCTTTCTTTCTTTTTTGAGTTACAAGTAGATATGCAAACTTTTTTTATTATACAGGGCGTATCGGAAAAATGTGGCATGTTTTAAAAACTGCCCGTGTTCACGAAGAACTTCCTTCAAGGTAGGTAGTCATAGTAATATGCCAAATCTCCCATTCGCAAGTTTCGGAGATAACTCAGGGGGAGTTATCTCCGAAACTTATGAGTCCAAAATAATAAAAAAAAAATATAGAAAGGTATTTGCACAGGAAAACCCATAAGTCTACGGTTTTAAGCTGGTGTTAGATATTCCTACGTATATAAGTAGTTTAATATAATATAGCTACCCACTTTATTATATACCTAATGTTAATTTACCTGATTACTATCCACACAAAGATTTCAGTGACTACATTTAGTCTAATACACTAGTTAATATCACTGAATGCTTAATGTATGTATATTTTATATTTTATGCACTGTTGACTCTTGCGATAAAGTTGTTTTAACTTTAATGAAAAGGCAGGATTCATATCACAATTTTCTACATTTCCACACGAAAAATATCACAGTTGTAGATTTTTGTTTTTGACCGGCTTTGCAATTATTATTTTTTGCTTTTCACAACTTTCCGGTGGTAAGTACCTATGGAGTTTCAGTAAAATGACTTTCTGGCAGTTAAGTACGGAGTTTCAGTAACATTGGAACATCTCTGCATAAATAGTAATAATATGTATGTTTGTGGTATTTTTACGTGTGTGTGTTTTTGTTATTATTTTATTATGTGTAATGTGTGTGCTATGATCCGTTGTTGGTCGAAATCAACTTTTATTATTATTATTTTATAATCAAATACTACTTGGTTCATAACTATATCATAGATACGTATTGCATGCTAAAGAAAAAATATTAAAAGCCTCGTTGAAAAGCTTTGTTCCCCATCCAATTATGTACGAAAACTCACGCGATTCATACAATTGTGGACTGAAAATTGCTATTTTCCTTCAATAATGGAGTGTTGTTTGGTTAATCTGGTAATAATTTGTTCTGCATTGGTAGTGACTGCTATAGTAACTTTGAATTTTATTATGGCATTAAGTTTAAACGCTCAATAGAAGATGTTGTCAAATAGGCTTCCCTCAAAACATTAGGTAACTCTAACTATTATAGCATTGAAGCTCTTCAGCCAGTACCATGAATGTAATGCAGATTGCGCTAAACCACACACTCATTTAATCGCATACTGGTAATAGGAAACATACTAACGTATACAAACCAAGTTGAATCGGAATAATCAAGCGCCTGCAACTTTGCTTAGAGTAGCGTTGTGTAAATGGATATCTTGTTAGTAATTAACACACGCAGGCGTTTAGCGCAGCCGTTCGTTGAGACTGCGAACTGGGAACTCGTGATTTATGGCAGTGCAGTTAAATTACTAAACTACGTGGTATAAATCCCACTAGGAAACTGGATAGCATTCTTAGTATGTACCCTTTTCACTGTTTCGACCTTAGAAGGAAAGAAATTGGAACCTTTTTAAAAGGTTACTTTTTATCCGCCTGGCTGTCTGTTACCAGCAGGTTTCATCTGGAATTAGAACCAGTTCGAACTCAGACCCCTCTTTCAGCACTCTGGACAAAAGCTCAGGGCCTCGCGTATATTAATTTTAAGAAAACCAAACGAAAATATAATGTTTATTTCACTCAAAAGATTTTTAAGCATTGATATTGCTAAATAGGTCGAAAAATCTAGAATTTTGTTATTTTTTTGCCATTTTTATAAAAATAGTCCACAGTCAAAGTCAAAGGCCTAATATATATTATCCCCATAATAGATAATAAACGACCCTGCCCTTACTTAATTCCACCTCTACCTTCCTAGCTGGCTTGCACAATACGGAAGCACTTACTTTATGAAAGGCACTTATTTCAGTTCAACTATTCTATTTCGGATTCAGTCTAGTGTCCCACAAAATTGAGTCAGTTACACTTGAAAGTCGACCTTAATCGCTACAACTTAAATATCCACTTAAAATGTTCTCTGATACTATTTTTCTTCATAATTATGTAACTTATACCTTAAGCCAAGTTGTAACGGTGAGATTCCATTCGCAGGTAGCAGCTTAGTCTAAATTATGGCATATTTTAGGTAAATCACCAAAAGGAACTTGAGATTTGATGTCTATGGTAATGCTATTACCTAGGTAAAATTATTTATACCTAAATAACTAGCGGTTCCGTCAGATGTCGTTCTGTCTGAAGCAAAGGTTGACTTTTCGTAGGTAAACATTTCTAGAACCAGATTGCAGTTGCCATTGCAGTGTATATCAGCGCAGGATCCACACACAAAAACTTTTGTCAAAAGTAGTCCAGCCGTTTCGGATACACTCGTATAAAAGAATTATAAATATACCTAAAGATAGAATAATATGAACAAATTCTTTGCTGAGGTGCAATGAAAATAATGATAAAATAATTTAAATAAATCATTTAACCATGATAAATTTTGCAACTGTATAACGTCTCTTATGTATACCTAAAGGAAATTGGTATTGACTTCGGGGCATTTCTGGAATAGTGCAGAGGTTAAAAAAAAAGAAAATGCCATGCCATAACTCACGATGATTCCGTTTTGATCACGAAAAAAGAAAAAGGCGACTGCCATTCTAAACTTTTATCCAAATCACTTTTTCCTGCCCTCAACTACGAAAAACCAATTAACAAATTCAATAGACCACAAAAAAATCCCTTTTAGGCTGATATCACACTGGCGATTTTCGAGCGAGTTCAAAGCGATGCGAGTGCAAAACGAGCTCGCAGCGAGTTCGCAACGAACATGCTACAAAAACGCGGCGGGCGCGCAGCCGTACAAAATGGCGTCGAAGGCGCTATTCGCGGCGAGCTCGCTGCGCATTCGCCTCGCTTTGGACTCGCTTGCAAATCGCCAGTGTGATAAGGCCCTTAGTAAGGGTTAAAGCAGCTTAAAGTCTGAAGTCCGTTATGGAGAGCTACTTAAGGGAAGGAATTGATTACCCGTATAAACTCAAGGGTCATTTTGCCCCGACATAATTCTGTTTTAATGGCATCTTAGCCAACGTAACGAGAGGAAAACAAAGCAAATATGATAGGCGCCAGATAAATGTGCAATAAGGTGTAAATGTGCATTGACCCACATACATTTATTGACTTTATTAATTTCAAAACCAGAAATAAAGACATAAAGTTGTCCTGAATCGACTTCTATCGTGATCCTTTACGTTCTCTAGTAATGAAAAACGGTTCATAATTATTTATTGTTCAGGTATCTACGAAGGTGATATTAGGGAAAGGTCAATGTACTTTATTGCAAGTTTATCTGGCGCATACCATATATATTTTCCTATCTTTTTGTAGGGATGAGATGAGGCGGTGGTTTTATTTCTGATTTAGTTATTTAAGCTGGTTGCCATACGTAGAGTTTCGGTTCAAACCGTGTCTTTATCTTTTCCATGGGAGGGAGCTACATTTTGTTTACTTCGTTTTGCCCCGTTCACCGATAAAACCCAGGATAAAGAGGTAGGTAGTTATTAACTCAAACAGTGAAGTACTACCAAAGGATCGATTTCTCGAAAGAAAATGATCATCAAACATTTGTGACAAATCGAGCACTCGTTATCTAGCTGTGATTAGCTGAGTGAGTTTTCAATAGCCAATCGCATCACTTGACTTGCTTTAATTTGTGATGGGTCGTTATTTTTTGTCCCGAAACCGGGACAAAAAATAACATACACATTTCACCAATTATGTTAAACTTTAGACCCATGTCATAGGGCCGACCGAATCTATTCTCATCATCCTGACTTCACACATTTTGAGTCCGAGCTAGTACTGAGAAATTTCAAAATTAAAACCCAATAACACTTTACACGAGCGGGGAATCGCGTCCAGGCATACTCAACAGTTGTAGAAGGGTGTATTGATAATGCCTTTCGCAATTATTATTGAAAGCTTCACTATATTAATTAAAAGTAGCCTTGTTGGTATTCAACCTAGAACTATCATGCCTTCTAATGGTTACTATCCTTGACTCAAAAACTTTCGTATTTATCTTCCTATCCAGTTTAGTATTCACGCACATCACTAGAGCTAGCGACTGGCGTCCAGTGCAGTCGCGACCTCATTATCATATCAAAGGCGCGCTCGACCCGTTCTAGTAGCGTTTTATGTTTTCAGTTGCCTTAAAAATATTAATCCAACAATTTAGTTTATGGTTTCGCTGGAGGACTTAAAAGGAAGGAAATTAAATTGTGTTCTTCTTTTAGCTCAGTTAAGCTACCGTGCTAAAAAAAATGCTAAAGTATGCATAATTAGCTTGAAATAAAAGAAACTAAAGAACAATCACCGAAACAAGTCGCTCATGAGTCAAAATATATTTACTTATCAGAAAAATCAAGCGCCAAATTTCCCTAATAAGCACAAAAAAATGTTCCTTCAATAGCTCTGATATTTTTTTCTAAAGCCAGACAAATACCTAATCATAAAAACCGAACTCATATAACACGAATCACGGGCGAATACGGTTTTTGCTCCACCGAGACAAAAATCGGTGCGAATCAAACCGTAAAACTGTTTCGAGCGTATTCCGATTGGAAATTTCAATTTACGAGCAACGTTGGTACTCTGGGGATTAGGGTAGGGGATTTAAAAAATAAAGTTGTGATCTCTGGTTAACTGAGGAAAAAGATTTGCGATTCCAATTTACCAGTAAGGTAGGGTTGGAACTTCGATTCTGTCACTATCTTTCCATGTTTTACATATCATAACATCTATTTAATTCGTTTTTTTTTCTTATATCTTGCATCTTTTCAGTGATTACTGTAGGAAATATTAAATAAAATTGCAGAGATGATACTTAATTCGTGACCGGATTTTTTAGTGAAAAATTTTGCTTTTCAATCTAGTCTAGGTCATAGATGACAGAGACAAAGTCGACGATGGAACGAGCTTACCAAGAAGAGGCCTGTTCACTCTAATTTTGAAGAGATTACGGTTGTATGTGTTCGGAAACACAGACGCAGCAGAAAGTTCCACTCCTTTGCTGTGCGCATTATGAAAGACTTTTGGAATCATTTAGTGCGAATTGGTGGAATACCAAAGAAATCTGGATCTTTTGGGAGACGCTTAAGCGCCACCAATGATAATTTTGTGTAGTTTATTTATAGGTATGGTACAGTATAGGTACCCAAAATAAGTTCTAGTCGGTTCCTAATATTGCGTAGATACCCGTTATAACTAGAGATTCATGGATATTCACTGAACATTCGTTTCTTCGTGCAAAAATGTTGTAACCCAAGATTTTTTTTCTAAATAACTATCTACATACCCAAGCTATCATGGCGTGTTCCACCCCATGTATGTATTTGTATAGTTACAGATACCTTCCCACCTACACGTCCTCGTCTTTATTCCCCATGCGGTGTACGAGCGTGACTAAACAAGAAACCTGAGTGCTCGCATTTCTGCACACTCTTCAACCAAAATATATGCCGTGTTAGCTAAATATAGAGATTTTTCTCTGTCACTTATGATGGTGTCTACGGAGACAGTTTTTGAGGGATATGTGGCGAGATTATTGGGGCAATGGGTTTAAAAATAAAGTGAAAGAAAGGAAATAAAGAAAGAAAAATGATTATTTGGGACTCGCACAAGACAAACAAAACAGTAAAATAAAATTAATAACTAAACAGTAACATAATGTAACAAACATGGATAATTATATCCTACTAATATTATAAACGCGAAAGTTTGTAAGTATGGATGGATAGATGGATGTTTGTTACTCTTTCACGCAAAAACTACTGAATGGATTTTGATGAAATTTGGCACAGTGGTAGATTATAGTCTGGAATAACACATAGGATCCCGGGAATATGTTCCCTTGGGATAATTTTCGACAATCACACGGGCGGAGCCGCAAGCGGTAACTAGTAATAAAATAATAATCTGTGCGAGGCCAAAATATCTCAGCTTATGCTGCGATATCTAAAAAAATAAAATAAAAGTTTTATCATAAAAGTGTTCCATTTCTTCAATTTTTCTGGGTATATTCTATTATAATTTGTAACAGAAGTATAATTGATAAGAATTTAGCTTAAGATTAATAGAACAGAATAGATAAGATGTAACTTAGCCTATGAAGGAGTAATAATTTTGTATTTAACTGTGGAGGCTTGTAATTAGTAATTTTATTATATATTATTGTTATTATAATGATGTATGTGTGTTCACTAAGTTTAATAAAATTATTATCTCCTATACGAGGACAGGAAGCTCTTGGCTTCTAGACAAAGTGATATTCTATCAGCGAAAACTAGTGTAGTGCTTTGTTGCATTAAGTTCGCCCATGTAGCACTATTGTACATACAATTTAAATAAATAAATAACCTATAGATAGGTATCTATCTATAGGCTTGACTTCATATCAGCCGAAAGACGTCCACTGCTGGAAATAGGTCTTCCCAAGTGTCGCCACAACAACCAGTCCTGTGCGTCATGCATCCATCGGCTACCTGCGACCATCACCACGTCATCGGTTACCTTGTGGGAGGCCTTCCAGCGCTGCATCTTGCGGTACGCGGTCGCCACTCCAGAATTTTACGGCCCCACTTTTAGGCTTGACTAACGTTACCAAAATGACCCGTGGTGTCATTTTGGCATTTTGACAATTATTGCGATTGACAACAGAATTTACGGCTGTTATTCATTTACATTTACTAATCAAGCTTTTCTTTGGTCAGCTTGTGTAGATGTTTACTGGATGGATATGTATTATTAACATACAAAACATTTTGCAAACATTTTGAGCTCCTTAAAGTTCTAAATTTGAGCTACACGATAACTGACAAATGCTTGCACTGTCTGGACGGGTCTACTGAAATCTGTGTGGCACTTTCCTCAAAAGGCCACTTCAGACATTAACCTAAATGGTTCTCATATGATTTGACCAGTACAGATTGTATGGTTTTTAAAAGAGACTTTGACCTCTGAGTTCGTTTCGGTATTTCTTCTCAGGGTAGTCAGTTAGGAAACACCGGCCTCATCTAGCTTAAAATGAACAAAACAGATTGACGTGTAAAAGTGTAACGTATAACCTACTTGCAAAATAAATATCATTTATCATTTATGTGGGGGGGTATGTGGTAGACCAAAATAAAGGCTTTTGACTTCTTGAAACTGCTTTTTATTTATTAAAACTTCTTCACTTCTTCGTTACTCACGTTCCTCTTGCGTCGTAAAAATCTTTCTCCCCCTTCCCTTTCACACACATACTCTCTCATTCCCTCATCGCTGCGTTCATACACCTTTCAATATTTTAAAGTTTCTATGCGTTCTAAATTAAACATCCTACATTTATAATATACCAACTATAAACACCCCACCCCTGGGTATGTAGAATATCTTGACACTAAAGTATAATAATATATCCCTTCCTTATCATGAACGGCCCCGGAAAAGGTTTACCATAATCACTATGCATGGCAGGCGGACTGCTGACCATAGCGGCAGTTATATGGGACTCATGGCTGCGGGAAATTCGTAAGGATATTGGAAGAATGAGCTTCCAATATCCTTACGAATTTCCCTGAAATTCTGAAGTGACAGTTACAGAAATAACGCAAAAACTGAAAAGACAAGTACAACTGTTATAAATCAGCTGTTCATTGCATTTTGTTGAGTAATGCAAACACAAATGTAAAGGGCGGACTATTTTTAAGCGATTTCTAGGATCGTGGACCATCGTAAAGTAGTTCATAGTGATAAGCAAAATAAAGTTTTCGCGTTATTTCTGTATGGTTGAAATAGCTATCGTTTAGTATAACACTATCGGTTTTACGTGATTTTGTGAAACAATAATGACCTAATATGAGTGGTCCCCTCGATGTCTGTGTATTCTGTTAGCCAGGGATCTGTAATGGCATAACGAGTCTGCAACGTATTTTATTTGTTTTTAATTTTTCCCACTTAGTATACGATAATAGAGAGCACACTTTTTAGAGATAAAGTAAATATTATTCTATTCTATTCTATTATTATTCTAGATATACGGACATCCCAAACGGATTCTAAGAGTAAGTATAGTAGCCTGATAGCACAACCTGGGGGTCTGAATCAAGAGCGAATGGATTACTTATAGGCAAGCATCCTTCATCGTCGACCACATCATCGCTTACGATCAGGTGAGATAGTAATGAAACGCGAGTCTATTAGTAAAACATATTAAGATTTCTCGCCGATTGCCGATTGCCGCCTATGCATTTAATTTACTTTAATTCCTGCGAGTTTGGGCGGAGTACCGCCGTTTCCTCGTCAAGGCAATCGGCGGCGGCGACCTGTCGCGCCCGGCCCTGGTTAAATCCATGGTCCGGAGCGAGGAGGCTTGGGAAGTGGACACCTCTTTCTGAGAAGCAGTAATGCTAGCGAAGAAGGAGGCGGGCCACGCGAGGTAGAGACATGGCCTTCGCCCCAACCGCCGCTACAGAAGAAGAAGCTCCGAGCGTCGGGAGTAGCAGGGCGATCCCCGGCCACTGTAGGCGTGGGCCTGTGGATGGCGAACGTTGGGTGGCTCGCTGTCCGATCACCACCAGGCCTGGGTCGATGGCGCGTCGTGTTCCACGCGCACCTCAAAGAGATATCAGCATAGGAGAAGGGGCCCGCTAGGGCCAGAGCCCACCAGGGTTGTGGAATTTGTTCGAAAGAGTCACCGCGGCCCTGGAAGGCTGGCTTTGGAAGAAACACGGATGGGTTCTAGTCAGTACGAGTCTGACACGCCCTTCCACTCCACCCAGAGCGGAAGAAGTCATTTGATGATTTCCCATCCTTAAAAAAAAGGTATGTGCGGTACATCTTGCTAAGTGAAAATCAAAACTCGGAGTACCCTATACGTTAAAGCTTCTGCACTATTTTCAAAGAATATATTATGCTGTAAAACAAGGTGGTAGCTGGAACAACTTTAAGTTTTAAGTTGGCGGGTTCTATGTTACCTCGACATGTGCTTAACTTGCAAACTTTGCGACCGCAGAGCTAAATTCTGAGCTATCACAACTTTGTAGGAGTTTTCTTGTCAATTACACTATGTGAGAACTCAGGCGAGTAATTTACATCGCTTGTGTTGAGATTGCTTTAAAGTTTTTAACGCCATATTGTTGAGCGCCTTTTGATGGCAAATGATTAAGCCATCGTTGTCCGTTCGTCAATTAAGTAGATAGATACTTCAAAGTTTTAATTTCCAGATTGTGTGCTGATAAAACAGTAATAAAGGGAGCCCTATAAAAGAAACGCATTTCGGGTTATGGTACACTACCGTTCGTGAGCTACTCCGATTCGCACTTGGGTGGTTTTTGTCGATCAGACTGATCGACACTGCGTGATCAGAGGGCTGGCTCGTTTGTTGTCAAAGAATTGCCACATTGAAAACTAATGCTCGCCATACAATGTGGCAATGCTGTCTGTCTTCTGGGCACGATTTCAGATGACAGCGATGAGAAGGAGTACCGTGACTAATTTACTTTTTTTTTATTCTCTGTGGAGACACGCTTTGGAAATGAGTTTGAGAATTGTATGAGGAGCATGAGAACACTGAAGCGGACCACGATATTCGACGGTTTATCCCAGCGGCTCATTTAGGCCCAAGTTTTAAGTTTGATCTCTGGTCGCGTAACAATGTTTTATATGCTCGAATGTTACTTTGTTAAACATTTAGGTAACCTTTCCACCATCCTGACCTGAGATGTAATTTGTTGAGCAAAGTGTGTGAAAAAACTTAATAAACGGTTTCGTATGGTTTTATTACTTACGTGCATATCATAACTTATTATGTAAATTTGCCTCATTTAATATAAAGTTACACCAAGACTGTATTTAGGGGCCACAAGAACGCATGTATTTCACGACTAATGTGCGTCTTTGCGTTGGACCAAAGAAATCGCGGGATTCATTTTGAAATAGTTCGAAGAGGACTTTAGAGCAACCATATCCCAGGCATAAAGTTGATAGCCGAGTAGGTGCGGCTTGCTAAGACCGATATCAAATAAAATTTCCGATACGAGCCCAGTGGCCAATGATTTTATTGTCGTCTCTTCAGCCTGAAACTGCGGACCCGTGCGGTCACTTTTGTATGGAACCGCGCTTATACTAGTACATGTCTTTATTTTTAACCGACTTCAAAACAAGGAGGAGGTTTTCAATTCGATTGTTTTTCGTTTTTTTTTGTTACCTCATAACTCTGTAATTTATGAACCGATTTGAAAAATTATTTTGTCATGTGAAAGGATGCACATGTGCTGATTGGTACCATATAAATTTTATCAAAATCTGTTCAGTAGTTTGGTTTTGAAATCGAAATAGCTGGAGGAAATAGAAAATACCATCCAATCAAAGTAAACGAAATTGCGTGTTTGGCTTTCCTGTGCTACCACTAAAAAGTGTAAAATAAAAAACTTTTTACAAAAAAATACAAACGACTTCCAAATAAAAAAAACAGTATAAAGAATAAAATAACTTTAATTTCGGAAGTCGGTGTTAAAATACGAAGAGTTTATTTATTTGGAAGTCGGTTGTAGGTATTTTTTTTTGTAAAAAGTTTTTTTTTCATCTGTGTAGTAAACTAAAAGATCTGGGCATAAAACAAAAAACGAAACGGAAATCTGTGGAGGAAAACTAAAAACACCATCTAATAAAATCGCTTCCTATAAAAAATGTGTGTTTTAATGGCCTGCTTTGTGTAAACAGCCTTATTTATAGAAAAAATCTAACCATATAATAAGCAACACTGGAGAACAATTTTTGTATTTAAAAAGCGTTCAAATTAAAGTTGCAATAATTGTCCTCCTTACCGATTTTGGCAAATCTCATTGTAGATTAAATATGCCGCAGCGCGAGAGATATTATAAAGTGCACAAGTGCGTGCGCAAACTCAACTGCACTCCCTCTTACATCACTCTCATGTCCGATTGGACGTCAATCCGATACAACCGAGAGATCTGGCGCAGGTCAACGGCTTAACGTGCATTCCGAGGCACCATCGCACCACCGCAGAGTTTCTAAAAGAAATACTCAGGACACTTTTTCCCGACCTGGTAATCGAACCCCCACTCTCAGCATCCCCCAAGTTTGCGCTTGCGATCAAGTCGCAGTTTCAGCTCAGCGACAATTAATATCAAAAACTTAAAGATGTTTTTGACGGTTAGCGATTGCGATTCGAATACAAACACGTCCATAAAATACTAGAATGGTCCTCCAAAAACGAAACCATTCATCGTAAACAAAGCATCGCTTCAACTTACCAGCTTGTCCTCTCTGAGTCTTGGCCCTCCGGCCGACCACGGGTGAAGCGAGGCTGAAGGCGCGGTCGGCCCTCGGCAGCTGCAGCGTCGTGGGCTGGCTCGGCTCGGAGTGGCGCGCGCAGATCGCGGCCTCCACCACCGAGTCGATGCTGGCTGAGCGGGGCAGCTGGCCGGCTGATTCGCGGCTGGAACAAAAAGACATCTTGAGGAAAAGTTGTGACTGTTGACTAGAAAAGAAGACAACCCGACTTGCGGAGACCTCAGGAACACCTGCCAGGACGTGAACTGCAGTGGCCTATATGGAAAGCTCTTAATTAATATTAATAAAGAATATCTTGGGACAACTCACACACGGTCATTCGATCCCAAACTAGGCAGAGCCTGTACTATGGCAACCAGACAACTGATAAACATACTTATATTTCTAAATACATACATATTATAGACAAATTGCACCCAGACACAGAACAAATGATCATGCTCATTACACAAAGATTTGTCCTAGGTGGGAATCGAGCCCACGACCTCCGGTTTAGCAGTCAGGGTCACTAACTACACGACCAACAGGCCAGTCAGTCAATTGGTTGCGCATCCAAGGCCGCTGCAAATACAACTTTGTTAAATGGGGTTAAAATGACACAATTGACACCAAATGTGACTGCGGTATCCTTGTCCAAAATATTGCCCCACTTGTTGGAGTGCCCCAATTTAAGTGCTTTTACAACTGCAGTGTTAAAAACGTGGCCACTTAATGGGCACAAACTGTATTTAAGGGTCAACATCAACTCGAAAAGAGCGAAGAAGTATAATGATTGACTGCTTCCTAAGTGGTTAAACGCAATCTTGCCATCATACACGCACCATTAATTGATTTCAGCCAAAAAACTACCTCTGCTGGACCTAAGCCTACCCAAAGTGTCTTGGTGTACTTTTGTTATTTAATTTAACATGTACCAAGATACAAAGATTCTTCGTCTTTAACGGATGGTGGTGTTAATATAGAAACGTATTAACACTATTATCCGTTTAAGACGGTCCAGAATAATATAGTGAATCGTTAAACCCCAAATCATGCCTTAAACAGACAAACTTATTTCGAGACAATCACGAAATCCTCATTTTCGCATCTGAATGAAAGCAACTCGATAATTCCTCAAGCATCCTGAACAGACAGTAGAGAATCTTCTACATAATGTTAGAAACAATAAGCGTTTTTATTTTCTTATCTCAATTTCCAGCATCTGTGTTCCTATGACTTATCTTAGCTTTACACAAATACCATAATAATGCTGTCTACAAAATTATATTCGGCTTAATTTCGTTTCGTCCTATGCTAACATTAATTTATAATTTAGTACACACTCAGCCTTCAAAGCGGCAAGTTGGTGTCTCGGTAACTTTAGCTTGATTACAACAATAACTTTATGTAGGAAACTCCACTCCTGCACAACAAAGCCTTCAGTATCTTTAGAGAAAGTTTGGAGAATATAACTGAACTTAAGTATTAAGTAGACTCATACAACAATGTAATTAATTTATAGTTAACATTATTTTGTTTGCTTAATGTGTGTAAGCTGTAAGGTTCTATGACTTCTTAAAGCAATTATGATTCTGGAGAGAAAGGAGGACGGAGCTATACAAGTATTTTCCCAATTATATTGGAGTTGCCTTACAGTCTAAGCGGCATTTTACATGGAGCGGATGCCTCCCACGACCACAACTCACTTGGTAACACCACCACCACCCACTTGGAAGACTGGTGTCAGATTTCTTGGCTTAAAACAAATTACTGCCGGGACCAACGCCTTGACAAGTTGACATGCATTCCGAGGCACGAAGGCTTCTCAGTATGTTAAGGTCATCGTTTTATCTTGAAGATTAAACGTACGACTATTATTGGCCCTTGATTGATTGAAGTTCCCAAAATCACGGAAAAGGAAGATAGTTTAAAGACAAGAGAAGTTACAAGCTCACAGTACACAGTACACACACAGTCATTCGCTAAATAGCTGTATCCAAGTCCACACGTACCCTCATCAGGTCTGAATTAAAATTAATGATATACTTTTATTATTTGCAGGCTCGGCGCCGCGGCGGGGCGGCGTCGCGGCGCTCGCCATGTTTACCGCTCCATTTGCATTTTAATCGAACTAAAACTTTCTTTTCTAGGGTTGACATTTTATTTTATTTTATTCCCATTTTAGGAGTAGGATTTTGAAGTGGCGAATTAGCTCATTTGTAGTCTTTACTTTTTTTTAAACTCCTGGCTAAAGAATATCAGCCGCACGGGTCGATCAAGGAAACGCTTGCCAAGATTGGTCTGTGGATGGGCGACCATCTTAACTTACCGAGTTTCCTCCATGCCTCGGAAAGCACGTTAAGCCGTTGATCCCGGCTGCCATTTGTAGATCTTTGGTAGTCGTTACGAATTGACACCAGTCTTGTCAAGGAGTACCGTGTTACCCAGTTAATGGGTTGTGGAGGTCTGGTAGGCAGCCGCTACTCGTATTCAACTGAATCCGGTTTGACTGGAAGCCGACCCCAATATAGTTGGGAAAAAGGCTAGGCAGATGATGACTTTTTTTAAACGAGTTACCTACCCTACAAACGCTGTCATTTTACAAATGCATTCCGGAATTTTTGACAAAGGTCTCCTAAAGTTACTTAGATGATATACAAATAGTATGTAAGTTCTTTTTTTCTTCTAGGAATATTTTTATTTGACAGAAATAACACCGATAGATTATTACCATAATTTTCATTTTTAGTTAGTATTAAAGTTAGTGGTAAAATTTTGGGCTAAACTACCAGCCCAGAATTTTTCGGGCTTTGCCAGTTACCTTGGTTTTTAAATGGATCTTGTCATTTCTTATTCGTGCATACATTCTCTGTGATTTAGCTTCTTATCGGGCTCATTGTGACCACATGCAAGCGCCATAGTAGATACTTGCGGGCACTGGTTTACGACATCTTGATTTCAGATCAGAGTTCCAAACAAGAACAAAGTCAAAGTCAATTCATTTATTTCAACTAGACCATTAAAAGGCACTTTTGAACGTTAAATTTACAGTTTGAAATAAAAATATTAGTGACTCTAGTTGTCCATTCGCAAAAAGCAGATTCTTATGGAGAAGAACGGACAAGAAACTCCATAGTTACTCTTTTCAAATATAAGTTTTACTATATTTTGTATACATCCGTTGATCAATTGATTGTTGAACAACGAGCATTGTTCAGCTGATTTAAGATACGTTTTATTTTGTAAAGGAATTCCAACATTGGCAACCCTATCCACAGGCGAGGTGTCACCAGCTGTTTTAATAAAAATAAAACAAACTAAAACTAGAAGAACTTATTAAGAAAAAACTTTTGAACTAAATTGTTTTCTCATTTCTCGACATCTTGACTTCATGTTTTAAACATGTTTTAGTTGTTTTGATAACTTCTTCGGATTAGGAATGAGAGTATAAAATTCAGTTTAATTTTTTGTTTATCTCTTGCACTGATGAAAACTTGCAGCAATCACATTTTTTTTGGAAAAGCGCGGTGGAAATGGCAATACAGCCATAATACCGATCTTAGCGTTTTAGCGATCTTAAAATAAGCTATGATTAGGTACAAGCCATTTGATGGCTGATAAAGACTGCATGTTGCATTAGCTGGAGAACGTTGTCTTGTTGAGAGGCTTTTATCAACGACAGTAGACTGAATAAATGTTAGCTGAACACCAAGTTTTTTACCTTATTGCGCGATTTCAAAGATAGGGTCTACTAGGGTGGATTGCAACAGCTAGACTGCGATCGCCAACACGCCTGCTAAGCGTGGTGATTATGGCAACCCCCCCCCCCCCCCTTTTGGGGAGGCCTGTGTCCAACAGTGGACGTCTTTCGGCTGATGATGATTATTCCAAGTACCAGTTTTTGTTTTTGCGGAACCCAACATGGTTCGTTAAAAACCGGTTATAAAAAACTTTCAGCCACATTGTGACGCCTGAAAATAATGAACTTGCAAGTTTCTAACCAAAATGCTTATAAGTATAGTCACTCCCTAAGCGTCGCTAAGAGATAATGTGTGAGTAATAAAATAAATATAAGAGCTGCCTACATCCTACGCAATAGTAGGTAAAGTACATCATCTAGTACAAGCCTTGGCTTTGCTTGCGATTATTCTTTTGGGTACACACATATTTGAATACAATACCAACGGGTAAAATGTCAATGTTCAAAATATCGAAGCTTTTAATATCGAATGTATCGAAAATTGTTAAACCTAAGCTTAAATAAAATGTCTAAGATTGAAATGCCGAGTGTTTTTTTTTTATTAAGGGTGTGAAATCATTCAATGACTTCTTCCGTTACGGGCAGAAGCAGAAGGGCGTGTCAGACTGTTACAGAATAAAACCCATCCATGTTCCTCCTAAAGCCCTTTGCGTTCCAGGGCCGCGGTGACTCTTTTTTAACAAATTCCAAACCCCGTCAAAATGTCAACATGCGCACTTTATTTACTTTGGATGCAAAAGTGAGCGAAGCGAGCTCGGGACTCGGAGCACCCCAACTTTGTGGTTATTTTTTTTCAACCACCCATAAATAGGAGCCACGCGAAGCAGGCCCGAATGAAAAGTTTATTATTTAATTAAAGGATAATACTCTGTACTTCGAAGCCAGAAAATCTGACACCAGTCTTGCTAAGAAGTACCGTGTTACTGTTTTACAGTTAATGGGTGGTGGAGGTCGGGTAGGCAGCCGCTCCACGTAAAATACTGGTATTCAGCTGAGTCCGGTTTGATCTGGAGCCGACCCCAATATAGTTGGGAAAAGGCTAGTAGGTAATATAATTTTTGAAAGTCGAAAATTAAAATACCTACATTTTAATTTTCGACATTCAAAAATTATATTACTTAGGCCCGATTTTTTAGTTGTCTGTTAACTTTTATCTGAAGAATAAATTTGTATAAGTTTGGCATAATATTTTTTTATAAGTACAAAAGCTGCTGGCAATTGAAAAAGCAGGCTAGTCGCTTTTATTTATTCCCCTTGACAAAAATAAGACTTGCTTTTCTGACTCAATCTTGATGAATCCGCAAACTTTTGTCTAGTAGAGTCCATTTTCGTTGTGTTGTTATACTGGTAGAAAATCAACTGACGTAGCAAATAAGTAAACAATCAAATTTTATTGTTGTTCTGGATTTTTAGCTCTTATGTTGGCACGTTTCTAGTTTCCGTGACGTTAATCATTATTCTAGTTTCAAATGCTACCATTTCCTAAGAAAACTGTTATGACAAACAGAAACATAATTTTACTTAGAAACTACGATTATTTTATATGTATAGAGATATTATCTTGGGACTAAGCTAATAGGTTATTGGTGTCATTAGCGTGGGTTTTGAAAGGGCTGTCGAAGGACGCTGGTAGGCGCCAGTTTTCTGCCTGGGAACTGAACGATATTACATTATTAGATCGTTAGCTGGCAAAAGAAAACATTATTATAATCCACTAGCTTTGCTTGCGTTAAACCGTCTCCAAGTCATCCGATCCTGATGAATTTTAGCACAGAGATAGATGGGACACTATCTCTGTGCTAAAATTCATCAGAATCGATTCTACAATTTAGACATAAAGGGCAGGAAAACACGTGTTTCTTCCAGGACCTTAACGTGGCTTATGACACAGTGGTCCAAGTGGTCATATACAGGTCGAACAAAATATGAGAAGCCAATAAAGAAAAAAGAAGAAGCAATTTAGGTGTGAAAGCGTAGATAACAAACAAACTCAGTTTCGCATTTATAATAGTTAGGATTAGACCTTCACAACCCAGTTACTGGGTGACACACACACTTTATTATATCATTAAAAAAATCTGCTTTATTTATGCTCCTAGATAGTTAGATATATATATGTATCTGATGATTTAGGTAAAATAAGATTGCAGCTTTGCAAATTGCATGTTTCATTACCATGCAAATGCAATGCAATTCATAAAGTTTTGCGTCAAATCTGGAAAATATAGCAAACTACGCTGCTAGAAAATATTAGGTATTTAGTTAACCCTCGAAAAATAATAAAATGCATTCGTTGGAAATACAAATGGTATTTTTCCGGTATGAGGATACAGGATGTTTGACATATTTTTTTCTTGGATATGGGGTGTTTCCTTATAGCTACAACCTGGAGGTGTTTAAGTCAAGAGTGAATAGGTTACTTCTTGGCAGGCATGCTCCGTCGTCGACCACATCATCGCTTAACATCAGGGGAGATTGTGGTCAAGAGTAAGGAAAGAAAAAAAAAAAAAATAAGTAAGTATAGTCTGCCTGAAAATAATCTGAAGTAAGTACCTACATAAATAATTTTGCACAAATGTACTCGTACACAGTAGATGACATCAAAAGTTATTGCTTTCAATTCCAACCACAAACAATAATCTTATGACAACTTCTTACGATAATATCTCAATTTGGGTGTCACGACGAAAGTTCTATTCCAAAAACTATGAACGACTCGCCATTGAAAAAAACTTGTATCGATCCTTCTCCAAACACTCTGTGTAGATAGATACTCTCCGCTTTTGAATATTACCTTATACCTTAAAATATCATAGGAACAAATCCGTGGCTTAGATTTACATTATATGTGCCCGAGTACTCTGTGCTTTGTTTGCACAAGTCCAGTGATTAGAGCAAGTCTGCCAGTTTAGTCAGTACGTTGGGGTGACTTGCGATTTTGACCGAATACTGTTGTGCCAGCGGTTTTGAGTGGGTAGGCACTAGACTGGTTGGCTGAAAGTAACTTGCCTTAAGTAAATGCTCCTTAAGCAATTATTTATTTATTTATTTTACAATTTATGTACGCACAGAGAAAGTATGTGTGATCAGATTATTTAAAAAAAACTGTTTGTGTAACTTTTTAATGTGACATAAATGTGACCACTTTTAACTGTTTCGCATAGATTTATATTTTCATATTATCTGCAAGAGATAAAATTATGGTCGATAAAGTTAATAAATGTTCTTACGCTCTTAAAAACCTATCTATTTGAAAAAATAGTACCAACTTTAAAAACCTGACTTATCTTTGGGTCTTCAAGTGGTGTCTCATAGGATATTTCCAAATTGGACAGTGTAGACTGAATTCCTGTTCAAGCTACTACACGGGAATTAGCGGAGATAAACCCAGATGTTACTGAAACATATTTCGTTGTCTGGATTTACTTCTTGATTACACACAATATGCTTATCTTGCCTGATTCATAAATCTTAAAATATGTTGACAGAACACTTAGCTACAGAATTATACCAATGAAATATTTCGCTTAGAACTCATCTGAAATGATGGCATTTCAGCTGTCAAGTTATTTTTCTAAGCGGTGTTTTAAAACGACAGAAGTAGTATATATATCTAAACCAATACTTGGTTAAATTGTTTAGTTGTACGAAGTAATCCATGGAAGTACTGCTGAGGCTACTTTAATTTAAAAAAGGCTTTTTCTGTCGGAGATCAGCGTACCTATTCATGGGATAAAGCTAGTTCTTTATATTTTATTCTCCATTTAAGCCATTGTTAAGTTTGTACTACATCCTTGTCAGTGGCAACGTCCACCATATGGCGCCACATTAATACTGACGAGGGTTTATGTATGTTACCGGGCCAATTTATTTTATTACCCTGCATTTGACATCGGGTTTCATAATATTCTGTTGGTAATTAGGGATTCTTTATGGTATAAACCAATTAATTGTTTGTTTGGATCCGTTTAAAGTTGGGTTTAATTGGGACCTTTTGGTAAGCCGCATGTTTGAAATTGGTACACACTAATATTATAAAGGCGAAAGAAAAGTTTGTGAGTGTGTGTGTATGTTTGTTACTTCTTCACGCGCAAACGGCTGGACCAATTTAGATGAAATTTGTTATAGAGATTGTTTGAGTCCCGGGAAAGGACATAGGATAGTTGTTACCCCGGGAGTATGTTCCCTTGGGATAATTTTCGACATTTACGCGGGTGGAGCCGCAGGCGGTAGCTAGTGTTTAATAAAATTGTAATATGTTTACAACGTGGCTTGAAAATAAAGCATTATGATCAGCCTTTGATGTGCTGGATGCGAAAAGCACACATCAGATCTATGTGGCAATGCTTGAGGATTACCTATGTCCAGATACCTTTACTATGACGTCTTTAAATCATTATGATTCCAACATCAGAGAGAGATGGAGCTATACAGAATGAATAGCACTATCCCTTTCTCACGACGGAATTGTGTTGGCATAGGACTTTGTAGTATGAAATAATGATGATGAATCTATCTTTGTATTGTAATTTTCAGTAGTGCACAAAGCTTTTACAAATTATAAATTTGAGTCTAACAAAGTTTAGGTATCCCGAAACATGTTCTTGAATTAAACAAAAGAAATATAGAAAAGGTTCAACAATAGATATTTAGGCAAGTTGGAGTAACGTTTTTAACTTTCATCGTATCTATGAGAACTAAGTTCAATTCCTATTATAAGCGTCGAGTACCATCCTACAGACGAACTTACTTAAAATAACTCATCTTCCCTAAAAGCGTTGAAAATGCATTCGGAAAACGTTTTCCATCGGATGGCTTCTAAAAATTGCAACGTTCAAGATTTGTGAGAGGGTTCCTCGGAGTTAGCAAACTCTATTTGTATTCTGAGTGACGGTTTCGTGTATAAATGTAAATGATCTTCTAAATGGGAATGTGATTATGATGCTGAGTGTGTGGTGGCCATTTTGCGATTCAGAAACTTGGACTTTAAAGTCCAAAAATGTTACCTACTTGTATATGGAGCTTTGAAATATTTGCAAATTTCTGACTTTATTTCCTCCTGTGTCTGCGCCAATAGACTCGTCTTTAATAAGTTATTTTAAAGACTAGCTTTTGTTCGCAACTTTGTCCACGTGGAATAGTTACTTTGGGCAGCCTTTTTTATTTATAAGAAACAAATTTTTCAAATGACATTTTTTTTATGACTTGAAAAATAATTTTTTTTTCATATAAAGGTTCATGGTTTAATTTTCAAAAAGGACGGACTCCCATACAAACTTTCATCCCCAATTTCAAACCCTTCAAGCCCTTTTCTCGCGACAAAAGGTAGCCTATGTCCTTCTCCAAAGTCTAATCTATTTCTGTACCTTAATTTCATCTAAATCGGTTCAGCGGTTTAAGCGTGAAGAGGTAACAGACGGACAGATAGACACACTTTCGCATTTATAATATTAGTATGGATAATATAGATTACATAGTATATATCTGAAATGTTTGCATGCGGTAGGTTAACTCTAAAAGTAGGTATCTACAACCCCTCAGCTAAGACGTGCCGATGCCATCTTTGCATTCCGTTCCGAGAGAGACGGAGCAATCGCAGGACGAATAGCACTTCCTGTATCACAATGGAATCATGATGACATCGGTACGCCATAGGGGTGATCCGATTATGATTTATTTTTAGGGTTTCGTACCTCAAAAGGTAAAAAAGGAACCCTTATAAGATCACTCTCTTGTTCGTCTGTCTGTCCGCGTGTCACCACCGATTTAAGATTTTATCAGGAACAGGTGGACCTAGCAAGTTGAAATTTATACGAGATACTGAGGTGTATAGTCCCTATTAGGTGTATAAAAATTAAGGTCCTGAGCCAACACAATAAAAAGATATGGGCAAAATTAGATTTTCACAAAAACTTGTAAGTACCAAAATTTATCTTAATCTTCAACTTTTTTTTTCACAGAAATCTACTGTATCGCTGATAATCACTGGTTATCCCAGCTTCTTATCCCAAGAATAAAAGACTCCTGTAAGATAAGCCCTCGGAATAAACTAGTACATTCATATTGACTATAATACTCAAAATTTTCAGAAATTAATTTTATTTTACGCGTACCACTTCTATTTTTTTCACTAACGTCTATATCTAAATGCAAAGAGGCATGTTTCAGTTAAAATCCTACTACTATTATAAAGGCGAAAGTTTGTAAGTATGGATGTATGTATGGATGTTTGTTACTCTTTCACGTAAAAACTACTGAATGGATTTTGATGAAATTTGGCACAGAGGTAGATTATAGTCTGGAATAACACATAGGATACTTTTTATCCCGGGAATATGTTCCCTTAGGATAGTTTTCGACAATCACGCGGGCGGAGCGGCAACTAGTATTATCATAATTACATAGTTACCATGGAAAATAGTAGCATAATAGCTAAATTATAAGAAAGATATGAGCATGATATAAATATTTATTTTATTCTCACATTATTTATTCACACCTCATTATGATAAGGGTCATTATAATATATTGTTAGCTCTAAAAATCATCATTACCTGCCTAGCCTTTTCCCAACAATACTGGTGTCGGCTTCCAGTCAAACCGGATTTAGCTGAATACCAGTATTTTACACCTCCACAACCCACTAACTGGGTAACACGGTAGTTCTTACCAAGACTAGAGTCAGATTTACTGGCTTCTAACAATCCGTAACGACTGCCAAAGATCTACAAATTACAGCCGGGACCAACGGCTTAACGTGCTTTCCGAGGCACGGAGGAAACTCGGTATGTTAAGATGGTCACCCATCCACAGACCAACCTTGGCAAGCGTAGCACCTTGAAGATCGACCCGATCGGCTGTTATTATTTAGCCACGAGCTCCTATTGTTAGCTCTGAAATTTTTACCTCTAGCTGGTTCCCCTTTTTTCCTCTTTATAATATTAGTGTAGATGTATGAGTACTTTAAAGATACTCTAAGTTTCTCGGTGTTTCTTCTCAAGGTAGTCAGCTAGGAAACACCGGTTACTTGTTAAACAACAGTTATTTGTAATTTATTTGCAAAATAAAAAATATCATTTTATCGTTTGTCATTGAATTTCACGTAAAATTTTTTTTTCTTTGATCTTTGAAACTAAATAAAGGGAAAGGAAGCTCATTGCCATGAGGTCAATTACCGGTCATTTCAATAAAATTATCAGTCTCCAGAAATTCCATAGCTTTGCCAAATTCTATTTCATTAGCATTTTCTCTTCATAATTTTCAACGAACTCCCAGACTATTCGTAGATCAAAATAAAAAATTAAATCGGTTCAAATCAGAATCAATTTATATAAATGGGTTTCAGCAGTAGTCAAGTCTGGGGAATTAAGGATGTCCGCAATTCGACACCCCCACATGCAATCAGCAGGGAAATTTAATCTGATTTTATTAGAAAGCAGATTAAATTTATTTGACGACTTAAAATTAATTTATTTCATGGGCGTATTAGCGCAAGGCCCGTTTTACAAACTTTGGAGAAGGCCTATGTCGAAGAGTGAACGTGTTTTGTCGGAGACAATAATGATGACTTAATTTTGAAACATAAATTTTATGAAATAAGTACTCATTTTAACAATTGCTCATTTTTTTCACTAAAAATATATTTTTCTAAAAATACTTCTAATCTTCTCAATTTAGCAGGCAATCTGTCCAATTAATCTGATCGTGACATCAATGTCAGCCCGTCACCCGACCGGCTGATAGCGAAGTAATATCCGTCCAGCATTGAATCTGACAGACGATTTTATCATTTCTTCGTGAAAACACCTTCATCATAAGTCACATTGATGACAGTGCTATATATTTAAACCCTTTATACATAGGTACTCGTGTATGTCGCAGGATAACGAACTGAGAGTTGCAGAATTTGTTCGAAAGAGTTACCGCGGCCCTGGAACGCAAAGGACTTTAGAAGGAACACGAATGGGTTTTAGTCAGTAAGAGTCTGACACACCCTGCCACTCCACCCAGAGACATGCACCCGGAAAAAGTCGTTTGCTGATTTCCCATACCTAAAAAAAAGGATAACTATGGAATAGTGGATTTGATGAAATACTTAAGTTAGATGATTAATTCCAGGCCAATATTAAATAACAACTCTGTGGGATCATTTTCCTGAAGAAAGTTAGTGATTTGATCAGTGAAATAATTAAGTAATATTGTAAAGATATTCAAATTTTATTAGGCCAAGTGGAGTTTCTGAAGATTGTAAGGAAGTAATACTAATAATAATAATAAGGAGGTAATACATTAGATTTACATTAGAAAGTAAAAAAATACCCCGAACGGGAACGTACTGCTGGGAGACAAAGCCATGGTCTACTTGTCTTCTAAATTTCATACAAAATCATCCATCTAATGAAATTCATAGAGGTAAGCGGTACAGAGAGTAAACTCCGAGGATCCTCCGACGAGCCGGTTATTGTGCCTAGTGGGCTACTGCCCGAAAGTTGATTTTCGGACTGTTACTATATGTTCAAATCGCATTAACTTTGCTTGCGGTTCTATTTATTTGCCGTAAAAATTTCGCTTCTTAGTTTTTCATATGATGCCGCTACAAATTATTATCAAACACCAGCACGAACTAGGTATCACCTTTATAATTTTACTACCGACCCGCCTCAGCTTCGCCAGGATGCAAATAAAATTATTTATACAAACCTTCATTCCACCACACCTTCCCTTTGTTTACTGCTCTTTGTATTGTGAAAACCATATCATCTGCATCCGTTGCGCGATTTAGAAGAAGTATACAAAGAAACAGACAAAGGCAGGCAGCGACTTCTTTTTAGGGTTCCGTAGTCAACAAGGAACCCTTCTAGTTTCACCATGTCTGTCTGTCCGCGGTTTAGCTCAGAGACGCTTAGCACAAGAAAGTTGGAATTTGGTATGGGTATACATATTGATTGCGCTAACAAAGTGGTAAAATAAAATGATGAAAAATATTCTTTTTTAGGGTTCCCCCTGCACATTAAGTGGCGATGATTTCTTTTTTATCGTCTATCCCAAGGTGTCGTTAGGTAGATCGCTTAAAATATTGAGGGTCTGGGAATATCATTTTTTCATTTGCGAATAATTAAGCTTCAAAGTGCTAATTTTTGTTGGAGTCAAGTGTCCCTCCCCCCCTCTGACAGCAAAACGGTTGATTTTGGAGACGTGAAAAAATGTAGATATGCTAGTAGCATCCATATATGTTAAAAAACAAACTGCAAGAATCGTGTACATGCTTGGTATCATCTTAACAATATGCATACCTACAAAAGAAATAAAAGCAAACCTATTTGAATACAAATAGGTACACGGTAAGCGGCCCACGCAAAGTACAGTGTGCATAATCAATAAATTTGTGTAATGAAAATATTGCATTCTTTGAAATGGATTGTTATATAAAGCAACTGCTTAAATTTCTTGCAGTTGATTTTTGAACGCCTTATATAATGAATTGAAAGGTAAATTATATCACGGCTAACTAGGCGTAACGTATATGAGTAATAGTCGACCAACTTATAAAATGTAATTGGATAAGTAAAAAACTTTGTAATAATTCCATAGAAAATGACCTAAATCTACATGCACTTGTAACTTTGAATTCTTACAGTGAAATTCGTAACTACTGAATTTTGGTCATGGTTTACGGGACGAGCAACTACGGAACCCTTCACTGCACGATGCCCGACACGTAGGATGGTAGGATTAGATACAATATTGCGTATTTTTACCCAAATTTTCCTCAATCCGGAAAAACCTATTTATTTTTCTGCAAAGTTATGAGAAAAATAAGGATAAAGGAACTACCTACCATGTTTTCGTTAAAAAAATCAAGTATTTATCTTCTTTTTTAAACTTATGAATGATGAGTACCGCAAGGGCCTGGTGACAGTTGCGCAATTTGTTCGAAAGAGTTACCGCGGCCCTGGAACGCAAAGGGCTTTAGAAGGAACACGGATGGGTTTAGTCAGTAAGAGTCTGACACGCCCTTCCGCTCCACCCAGAGCGGTACAAGTCATTTGATGATTTCCCATCCTTAAAAAAGGGCCTGGTGACTCAGGGAAAACTAGCTCAAAGAAAAAAGGGATGCTTTTACCTGCCTGTGGTACAAGGAAGACTCAATAAAAAAAAGAATTCCGCTTCAGATCAGCAGGGAAAAATCTTTATTTTCAAGTCAAAGAATGAATGGGTTGAAAAGTCACCTCTCTCCCTTTTTCTACCCTGTCCATTCATTTGGGTACATCAGTACAACAAAGTTATTTAAAGAATTCGGTACAATTATTCAGTTATTCAGAGCCATCTTCATTTCCCTTCCGCCAACACTTGGGCACTTTCGTTTCCGCTTGCCTAATCAAAAAGAAACTTCATTATTCGTTTCAACACTTCTAGACAATGAAAAGGTTTTTTACATTTTTAAGCCACTTTCACAAGAAAAAGAAAGGTTCGACGGTATTTTTTTATGTTTGTGTAAGTTACGGTGAATTTTTTGCTTTGTTTTTTTTGCTGGTTTTCTAGAGCTTATCATCGTATTGGCATCATAGCTATTCTATGCCTCAGAAAGGACGTTAAGCCGTTGGTCCCAGCTGTCATTTGTAGATCTTTGGCAGTTGTTACGGATTGCCAGAAGATTACAAAGTTACAAATGCAGTTGGTTTTAAGTCATTTTCTATTGAATTATTAGGATTTTTTTACTTACCCAGTTTCATTTTTAAGTTGGTCGGCTATTACTCGTTAACTTGTAAAGCCTACTTAGCTGTCATAGTTTTCCTTTTAAATTCATTAAATATGGAGGAGCTCGTGGCTAAAGAATAACAGCCGCAGGGGTCGATCAAGGTTAGGCAACGCTTGCCAAGTTTGGGCTGTGGATGGGTGACCATCTTAACATTCCGAGTTTCCTCCATGCCTCGGAAAGCACATTAAGCCATTGGTCCCGGCTGTCATTTGTAGATATTTGACAGTTGTTACGGAATGTCAGAAGCCAGTAAATCTGACTCTGGTCTTGCCAAAAACTACCGTGATTCTCAGTTAATGGGTTGTGGAGGTCTGGTAGGCAGCTGCTCCACGTAAAATACTGGTATCCAGCTGAATCTGGTGTGACTGGAAGCCGTCCTGAATATAGTTGTGAAAAGGCTTGGTAGATGACGGTGATATATTATGCTACTACCATGATTTTTTTTCAGGTTTCCAAAACCAACCGTTTAGCTGGCAGAGGGGGGGGGGGGGCATGACTGTAACAAAAATTAGCACTTTAAAGCTTAATATTTCGCAAACGAATCCTTGGATGGAAAACTGGGTTTTAGACCCTCAATATTTTTATACGACCTTATCCAACGACATCCCACACCATGGGGTCGACGATAAAAAAAAATCATCGCCACTTTGCATGTAGGAGGGCCACCCTAAGCGTCTCTGAGCCAAACTGCGGATGGACAGACAGACAGACAGAACCCTACAAAACACGTGCTCTATTCAAATCCTATTGGTTCCAAGAATAATGCTGTCTAGAATATGAAAAGACTCCTATTACAAATCATCGCCCTTCTCACAAACTACTAACAAATCTTTGGCCACTTACCTGAAAGTGAGTACTTCAGGAAGTCATACAAAGTGCTTAACAGTTTCTTGGTAACTTTGATTGTTGCCAGTTGAAACTTTCCTAATATCGAGTCGGTAAATCGCTTGCCGTCTAGGTACGTGTGGTTTTGCCAATACATTGCTTTATTAGATCGAGGTGCGAATTCTAAGGAGTGTTTTACATTTTCACTCGCTTTTCGTAATTGTCTTATCAATAAAAGCTTTTTTTATTTTTATTTAATATGGGTTTGCTCTTGACTCTAGTCTAGGTCATAGATGACAGAGATAAAGTCGACGATGGAGCGAGCTTACCCATAAGAAGCCTGTTCACTCTAATTTTGAAGAAATATGGGTTGTATGCGTTCGGAAACACAGACGCAGGCAGAGAGTTCCACTCCTTTGCTGTGCGCAGTATAAAAGACGTTTGGAAACGTTTAGTGCGAATTGGTGGAATAGCAACAAGGTAGGGATGGTAACTTGCAGTGCATCTAGATGTCCGATGGTAGAAGGGGGCCGGTGGGATGAGGTCGTGGAGTTCCTGGACAAGCTTAAAAGTTAAAGCAAAAAGTTTTGCTTCGAAAGCTGTTTTTAAGTTTAAGATAGTGTTAATAGATAGTTTTTCAATCATCGGGTTGTGTGGCACGGGAACATGGTTGAACATACAAACCGCCTTATGAATTCCATGTGCCCAAATATTTAAAATTTCGTCTGGGGCTGGCTTAAAATGACATTCGGCAAGTTAATCACAATTTTAAACAAAATACTAGTTTCTTCATGAACTTATTTAGAAGCGTGTCACCCTCAGCTAGTTCAAATGTGCCTACACATTTCCACAATAACTTGCACACAATCTTACAGTTAAATAAACCCCGCATAATACGTACAATGCTGGGCTCCACATCACGGACATTATTACTTAGTACACAAGCCTATTCACAAAACTCTTACGGGACCTGGCAGAGTGCCTACACTCGCAAGATGACTTGCAGCATGAAACCTATTCTTTAGCTCCGACAACAGAGAAAGTACTATGTGTCTATGCTTTGGCCGAGTTCCACATGTCCCGGACTTTGCAAGACCTTGTCGTTTTCATTGTGAATGAATTTTACGTCCCGGTTTGAAAGTTTCTGGATGGATTAGATAGGTATGGTTATGTGAAGAGGAGGGATGAATCGCTTATAGGTAACTAAGAGTTATGAATATAAATTCAACAAATTATAGGAAGAACTCATTCATTGTGCGTGCAAGCAGCAATTTAAACAAGCTTTGTAAACAGCACGATTTAGATCCGTTCACAAATAGTGTGTCCTCAGCCAGGAAGTGCTTAAGCCGAAACTTTTTCGTACAAGTTGTTTAACTTTGATATAATGATTGTTATGCAGTGCGAGCAACATTGTAGTATAATTTAAGTAATAGTTACTGAGTAACTTGATGTGAATGTCCATAGAACTTACTTCTTATCTGTACTTAAAAAGTGGAGACCTGTAATTGTTTGACAGTTTTATTTACTTATCTTGTCCTGTCTGTTTTAGCTGTAAGTCTCCCATAGTGCTTAAGTAAATAAATACAAATATATAAATGTGGATGGATGGAGAGGGAGAGGGACGCCAAAGAAAAGATGGAAGGATTGTGTGTGGAATGATATGAAAGAAAAGGGAGTTAGTGATGTCTGACAGGACAGAAAGGAAGTAAAAATGTGTCACGCCGACCCCAAGTAACATGGGATAAGGGCAGGAAGATGAGATGATAAACGTATTTTAACAAGCTTTTCTTTAAC
Source organism: Mamestra brassicae (assembly GCA_905163435.1). Lineage (NCBI taxonomy): Eukaryota > Metazoa > Arthropoda > Insecta > Lepidoptera > Noctuidae > Mamestra > Mamestra brassicae. Next base: position 15,539,307 of record LR990997.1, on the reverse strand, counting down.
TTGCAATGTTTGTTGAGGTCAAATATTGCAAGGTGAATTAGAACCACTTCTTCTGATTCTACAGAGTTGAAAGTTTACATGTTGGTTCAATTCTAATGACAATGATTTTTCCTCCATCTAAGATTGGCTCTAGACGAACCAACTCCTCAACAGTCAACGGTCATCATCTGCTTAGCCTTTTCTCAATTATATTGGGGTCGGCTTCCAGTCAAACCGGATTCAGCTGAATACCAGTATTTTACGTGTAGCGGCTGCCTACCAGACCTCCACAAGCCATTAACTGGGTAACACGGTACTCCTTGGCAAGACTGGTGTCAGATTATCTGGTTTTCTGACTATCCGTAACGACTGCCAAAGATCTACAAATGACAGCCGGGACCAATGGCTTAATGTGCTTTCCGAGGCACGGAAGAGTCTCGATATGTTAAGACGGTCACCCATCCACAGATCAACCTCGGCAAGCGTTGCTTAACTTAGAAAATCGACTCGTGCGGCTGTTGTTGTCAACGGTCAACGGCTCTGACACAAAATCGAATCGCAAATATCACTATAACAAAGCCCGTTCTAAAGTTTACCATGGCTAGGCTTGCTGCGCCCAGGGCAGATTTCAAATGAGAGATCTTGATAGCGGTGGACTGCTCGTCAGCATTTAATTTTGGTTTGACTGTAAGTTTAATATTTTGTGTTGGTTATGCGAGAAACTATATTTTCGTCCCCAAGTGTTGAAGTTAAGGGAAAATGTTTACAACTCATGGGTTATTTCATGGTGAAATGAAGTTGACATACATATTTAAAATGGAAGAATTCAACAGATGTGTTGCTGAGGAATTTGTTGCGCCACTTGACGCCAATTTATGTCCAAAAAGTGCTGACTTTTGATTTCATACAATACGAATATGTACCTTGGCTAAACACCGAGTCCCTTTAAAAAAGAAGTTGCTCTCCAAATAAGAGATATTGGCGTAAAGAGGCATTTATTAAACTAGATTATAGATCCTAAGTTCGAAAAAATACACAAATAAAGTTAGGTGGTAAACAATTTCAGTATTTATGTATCTAATAAGCTGAGTTCTGATTACAAACTAAAACGAAAACTTATTAATGAGAGAAGGATGGTTCATCAACTCTGCCCTCTGACGGAGATAACTTTATAATTAAGGGTTCAGTTAAATGGATCACACGCACAAATAAGGTTTAATAGAGGTATAGGCAAACACCCAAATGACAGCTGGTTGAAGTTTGAGTTTGAGTGTAGCCTAGTTATTAAAATAAAACTAAACAAACAACATTTTATATTTTTACCTTATCAAGGTAAAAATATAAAATGTAATTAATTAAATTAAATTCAGAAATCAAATTATAGGTACATAACTCAGTAATAAATTATAAGTACATATATAACTTATCCGTAGTATTGTTTACATGATTTTAAGTATCAGAAGGACAACTTGTGCTTAAGAACGTTCGAGAATTAACAATAATCTCATTTCTGTGACAATGAATATCAAAAACTTGTTAAAATGTAGGGTTAGTTGCAATGACATTATGTAAAAAAGAGGTAGATATTGCACTAGTGCGCGCAAATTGTTATAGACAAATTCAGACAATTGTTGTAATTTGCCATATAGCTATCTCTTTCTGTATTATACGTTCCCTATTATCTATCGCAGTCGTACAGTAAATACATTTGAAATGACAACGCAACGATATTTGAACGCCGCTCAGTATGAATGTAGCATATCTTTCCTTTATAATGGCATTGGTTAGAGGTGTTTTTGTTCGACTGAACTCAAAATAATATGTCAATAAATTGAAATGCTGATATTACGACTTTTAAAATTTTCAATATATTTGGTTACGTGATTCAATCACGTACCTTCTTGCTTCTTGAAATAGTGCGAATTTCTGTAGTTACGATGGAAAATGTCAGCCGAGGATTTCATTGATTGATTTCCCTCTACAGACCCACAGAGGACTCGTGAAAAGCCAATTCTGGAATGTTCTACAACCAATCACATTCGAGACACACATACATCACACTGTAATATCCGGCTTGGCACTACCCGTCGTTTCCATAGCCTTATGATCCATCCAGTTCCATCCACCATCGTTTTTTTTTCTTTTTACTTCACTCGGTTTCTCAACCAGCTTATTCTACGCGAAATTGAAAAAGTTCCCGCCAAAAACACTGTCATTGCCAGTAAAACGTTCCAAGTTTAAATTGCATTCGAAACGTGTGGTGCACCTTGGAACGAGAACCTTTCACTCATATTTTTTTGAACTATTTTGAAGTGTGGCACTTCTTTTGTCGTTCACTCTTTTTTATGAAATGCTGGGATAACTTAATATGAAGTAAATCTGGAAATCAAGACAATAATTATTTTGGTGACAGTATTTAGAATGAGGTAATATTTATTACGAAGAAGCTAAAACCTGCACAACGTGAACACAAAAAAAACAGCTGTTCCCTACATTATGTAGTTATGACAGCAAAAATTTATTGAATGGAAGTTTAATTTTTAAGTGTTGTTTTTAAATACCTGATGCCTAAAAAACAAACTGACGGTGATAGCTCTTCCTTGTTCGAAGTCGTTTCCAAATATTAAACGATTTCACTAAGCAAACATTTTGCCGCTTCACAGTTCCACACTCACATAATTACCGACACTCAAACTTCCTCGTTTTCGAGCCGATCATTAATTACTTCACCGTTGGAGTTCGACTCCATATCTTATGCTTTATGGTTTTCGTAATAAGGTTAATTTTGTATTGCACAAGTGATGCGAATATTTGGCCAAACCTGGCAAGTAAAGTGAAACTTGGTAAATCCAAAATATACCTTTCGACATTCGAAATAAGGTTAACTTTGTATTGCACAAGCGTCGCAAATATATGGCCAAATACGCCTAGTGAAGTGCCAGTAATCATTTTAAATAACCAAGTCATCTTTTCAATATCGGCGTCAGGAAGTTTCAGTATTGTCAGCGTTACTTGCAGTTTGGAAGATCATGAACTTTCATGAAAGAATTTTAGTCCTAAATAAAACTTTTTACAAACAAATACAACTGACTTTTTTTTGGAAAAAAAATCCAAATCGGTACAGCCATCTTTGAGTAATCGGGGAACATCCATAAAAAAAAGGTTCCGACGAATTGAGAACCTCCTCCTTTTTTTGAAGTCGGTTAAAAATGGAAGATAACTTTGTGTTTTGTTAAGTGAACTTGTTTTGTCATATAAGTTTTGAATGTTGTTTTACTTTGTGGTTAAGGCGCACTGAACTGTCAAAACATTGAACTAGCTTCTTCTAACAGCTTTGCTCCCGAATAATCTATGCTATGATATTTAGCGATAGTGGAGCTTTCTTTTAGTGAATGAATTTTCTCAACCGGTCCTAAAACCTGATTCCAAAGATAGAGTGATTTTTCACTTTCTATAGAAAACTTAAAATCGCTCTCTCTCCCTCTAAACTCTTTTTCGAAAATGTGCTTAACTAACTTACTAATGAAATTTTTTATGCATATAAAATTTCATTAAAATCATTTTATTCATTTCCAAGAATAAGGACTTGAAAGTGTGTATGAAACACCGTGAGTAGTAAACGATCTAAGTAAATAGATAAAAATAAAAATTCCTAACTAAAATATGGCGTCAAAAAATTTGTCCGCATCGCTATCGACTGGAAGTGAGCCCAAAAGACTGGCGGCATTGCACGTTGTATGGCAATGCTTATCCTCTGTCCGAGTTAAGCCAGCCCTTGGGTCACGCGAAGTGTCAACTAAGCACTCAGACCCCACGGTCCAAGAGTTTCAACCCCAAACGGCTCGAAAATATTATTGCCAACTAGGTTATTATATTTCCGCCGCTTGAGGTACTCCACAGCCGCAGCGGCAGCACCAGCACAGCACGACGAGCTAGGAAGATGGGATGGTGCAAGAGTAAATAGATTATTTCTAGGCAAGAGTACTCTATCGTCGACCACATCATCGCTTTCCGATTAGGATTCATGTGAGATTATGGTCAACCTAGAGCCTACGTTTTTGTGACGTCACTACGAAATAGGGATGTTGCCGGGATTCAAAATTGATTCTATTTAGTCCGTCAGTTAGATTATCGAAAAATATTGGAAACGTATTTTATTTTATCAACTCAATAAAAAATATAAAACGCAACAAAGATTAGGAGTGAGGGTTTGTAACGTCACTTTCCAGTGAAAAGTGTACTGGTAAGTGACGGCACACGAGTTTTCAACGCGCTGTATCGTCTTCATTTTTGTTTACATGACAAAAGAAAAATACGTGTCCAATTATTTTTGGAAATCTGTCAGACGGATTAATTAGACTTTTTTGTCAAATACCCTTATTCGTGAGATTTTAAAGTTCAAAACTCTGCTAATCCCTTTAAATAAATTTGAGCATAAATGAAAGATATTTGTCATAGCGTATTTCTGTAAGATTAATTAATTCGATAACTCTTACCTTCTGTAACAAAGGCTTTCTTTGGCGTCGCTTGATTACTTATTATCATTTTTGTTGTCAGATTTTGTAGAAATTATCCATTGATGACCGAATTGTGCGTCAGGGCCCGCCTATGTACCAACCACTATTGCACATCTATGCTAATATAATAAAGCGTTTTGGACTGGAAGCCGACCCCAGCATAATTATAAAAAGGCTAGGCCGATTGATTAATGTACATAATATGTTGTAGAAACGATTTTATTTATTTATATTTATTGCTTTTGCCCGTGACTTCATACGCGCAAACCAGTTTTTTACCGTTCCCGTATAGGCTATAACCTTCCTCAGAAATGTGGCAATCATATACAACAGTAATTTTCCAAATCCGACTGGTAGTTCCAGAGATTAGCGCGTTCAAACAAACAAACTCTACAGATTAATTATTGGTTAAGATAGTATAGATATACTTTTTCAAGAAGAAACTTTTACAAAACCCGTGCTTGCATTTATTAGTAACATTCAAACCTTAAAGAAAACAAGATGGAATTAAAAGCTTTTTCAACTCCCTGCAAGCCTTTTTCCTTTAAATTCCTGCAGAAGTAGATTCCTCGTTATTTAGGTGACCTGCAATCTAGCTCAGGGAAATTCTAGGTTTGACCTGAGTCGCAAAAAAATGGGTGAAATTGGAAGGAACCAACTGAGCTTGATTTGTGGCCTAGAATAATGGAATAAATTATGACAAGAATAGTTGAATAGTAGGTACGTAGGGAAGGGGAATTTTGTAGGAGCTTATTTATGATCTATGAATGTTTGTATACGTAGATATTTAGAGGAATTCACAATAAAATAGGAATCTTTATGCATTTGGTAACGTGTGTCATGTTAGAATGAACGTAAAACCTGAGAAAGGGCTATGGGCAATGTACTCATCATTATAATTAACTTATCTAATCTGGAGGACATGGGCTACCTGCGTAGGTACCAGTTTCATCCAAATCCATTCGGGATGTAACAAATAGACAGACACTCATACAGAGTTACTTTCTCTTCTAAATATATAAAACAATGTCGGGTTAGTTACATCATTCATAACTCAAGAACGGCTGGACTGATTTTGAAGATCTTTGGTTTGTTGGATTTGTCTTTGCCCCGAAAAGCAGAATAACTACTAAAATAAAGAAAAATATAAAAGAAAAAAAATGTACAAAAGTAATTTTCGAATACAAAGCCATTTCTGATACATGACAAAAAAAAAACACGGCAAAAAATTATTCTGAGGCGGTACGAAGTTCGCCGGGACCACTAGTTTATAATATAGTATTGGAATCTAGTCCCGTAAAATGTAACATAACTGAATTTCTCCCTTTGCTGCCCTTATTTGTTTTTCTAACCCTACCATCACACATGGCTTAGAAAAATATCAACACACCTACATTTCATCAAACACATTATCTATGGTTATGTTGACCGTTCCGGAAGACATGTCCGAGCTGTCGGTCATTGTGTCGGTAACCTGAGTCCGGACGTCCTGGTGCGGAACAATGGCGGTCTTCCGATAAGCAGATCGGGCTAATGGGGGTGACGTCACCGTCCCATGTTGTGTCATCGCCATGACCTTCTGTCGCTATTATCGGATGAAGTTCGTAAGACATCGGTGTATTGGTTTATTGTGATGGGCAGGCGTGATAGACAAACATGACTACAAGAATCACACAGTAGAAAGGTGCCATATAAGATGAATCTTTATTCATTGGCAGTATTTCCGAGGTTGTAAATATGATGAATATTAGATTTGAACTTTTACTGGCGGACCAACTCTCTCCTATTAAAAAGAAATCAACTGTTCTCAATCTTTCGCCAAAATAAGCGAACCTAAATAATTTGAAATTGAAAAAAAGCAGATGTTCCTTTCAGCTTAGTGTTGTTCTTATACGAACTAAATTTGCAATAGCGGTTATTAAACCACGTAAATGAATTGACCTTTTTAATTAAAAAAAAGTTGAAAATTAAGGGAAATTTTGATACTTACAAGATTTCGCGAATATTTAAATTTGTCCATATCTTTTTTTCGTGTTGACTCAGGACCTTGATTTGTATACACCTTATAGGGACTAAATACCTCAGTATCTGGTATAAATTTCAACTTGCTAGGTCTACCCGTTCCTGAGAAAATCGGTGGTGATACACGGACAGACAGTCGGACAAAAGAGTGATCTTATAAGGGTTCTTTTTTTACCTTTTGAGGTACGGAACCCTAAAAACGGAAAAAAGCATTGAGCTATCTTGATTCGAAATCCATAGTGATGCTTTATATCCAGTAATGAAAAGATATTAGGGAAAGACAATATACTTTAATATGGCAATTCTAGTGTAAGATAATCACAGATATTCATAGGTATAGATTTATATGAGTCTCGGAGAGTTATATAAAATGACGTAAGAATTAAAACGAAAGTGGAAAACTAAACTACATAAGATCTACACAATAATACCAACACACTTGAGACATTAAACAAGTTAACATTCCCCATATATCTAGGAAACACCATTAACCTTGTAAACATAACTAGTTGACGATAAAAATCGACCTTGACCTTCAATCGACGTCTTATGACGGATAATTTCCTTTATCCTTGAGAATGCATTTTCCCCTCTTTTGAGTAATAAAATCTTGAAAGCTTTCGATATCTGATGGTGGTGTTGAGGAATAAGTATTATTTGCTTTAAAAATGTAGGTTTGGGTTAGATAAAATGTTTTTGGTAGTTTCTTCGTATTTTAACACCGACTTCCGAAATTAAAGTTATTTAATACTTTGTAGTGTTTTTTTAATTTGGAAGTCGGTTGTGTTTTTTTGCAAAAAAGTTTTTTATTTTACACTTTTTAGTGGTACACACCCACACACACACCTAACACGACCACAGGAAAGTTAAACACGCAATTTCGTTTACTGGGATGATATATTTTCTATTTCCTCGAGCTATTATGGCTTAAAAAAGATTTTTTCAAATCGGTTCATAAATGACGGAGTTGTTAGGAAAATACAACCGAATTGAGAACCTCCTCCTTTATTTGAAGTCGGTTAAAAATAGTATAAATGTTGCATTCGGAAAGTTCGAAGAAGTGTTTCGTTTTATTTGAATTTATTTTCTTATTTCTGAGAGTTTACTCCTCACGATATTTATTATATCACACGGTACATAACATTTTTAGTACAAGTTTTACAGTACCTAACTCGTAAATTACCCAAGTAATCGCTACAGACCGAGTGTAGTCACGTGTTTAACGTGATTTGACGTCACGCCGGAATTTAGGCACGCATCCGATGTCACGTCCAGGGACGTGGAAACACGGACACATGGACACGACTAGCCGTCCAATACTTGTCGATATATTGCCACCTAAACATTCACGATTCCGATTGGATGGACATGGATAATTAAAAGCGCTGATCGAATTTGTATTTGAGTCTAAATTGCTAGTGATCTATATACCTATCTGTGGGGAGTGAAGAGAACTGACTTTTATTTATTTATAGAAAGAAGGGGGATGTTATGGAGTTACATATTATTATAGTAACAAAATCTTCAACAACATTTCAGCCGGTGGAGTTAGAAATATACCTTAATATTAGCGCACTTCTGGCATCTTAGAGTGCTAGCCTAGGAGTCTAGTATTTAGATATTTTAAACTCAAGAAACTATAGCTTTTACCTCGGACAGAGGATAAGCATTGCATTCCAGGGGGACGGTGATATAGACCGAGACGTAACGCACCGGATCAATTCAGGATGGATGAAATGGCGACAGGTCACTGGAACTACTTGCGACACACGGATGCCCCTCAAGTTAAAGGGGAAAATCTATAAGTCCGTGATAAGACCTGTATGGATCAGAATGTTGGGCTGTGAAAAAGACGGATGAGAAAACATTGCATGTAGCGGAGATGAGAATGTTGAGATGGATGTGTGGAGTATCGAGAGTGGATAAAGTGAGGAATGAGTTCATTAGAGGTAGCTTAAAAGTGACGCCAGTAACGGAAAAGCTAAAAGGGAATCGCTTATCTTGGTATGGTCATGTGAAGAGGAGGGATGAAATGCACGGAACTAATAGAGTTATGAATATAAATGTGGATGGACGGACAGGGAGAGGGAGGCCAAAGAAAAGATGGATGGATTGTGTTAGGAGTGATATGAAAGAAAAGGGAGTTAGTGATAGCGTGACGGTTGACAGAGCAGAATGGAAGAAAAAAACGTGTTGCGCCGACCCCAAGTAACATGGGATAAGGGCAGAAAGACGATGCTGAGAGGATAAGCATTGCCATACAACGTGGCAATGCCGCCAGTCTTTTGGACTCACTTCCAGTCGATAGCGATGCGGACGAATTTTTTGACGCCATATTATAGTTAGGAGTTTTTATTTTAAGTGTATATAGTTAGTTAAGTATTTATTAAAACATTTGTAAACATCTATGTAAATAAAAACATTCTAAGTTACTAATAAAAAAAGGAAACTATAGTATCTTTTAATTATGTTGCAGAGCTAACCCTATTTGTTTACTCCACACGGTATTTCTCACAAACTTTCAAATCTTTAATCTTCGACATGAATGAATGAATGAAACTTAAAACGCATACCCAAGATAGGTACCTAGGTTAGTTGAAAACTGTTTTGAAAAAGAACTTAGTTTTTTTAAACTTAAAATTGCTCTTTTTGTTAGTTCATTAATTTCCAAGATTACAAGGAGCTCGTGGCTCAATAATAACAGCCGCACGGGTCGATCTTTAAGGCTAAGCAACGCTTGCCGAGGTTGGTCTGTGGATGGGTGACCATCTTAACATACCGTGACTCCTCCGTGCCTCGGAAAGCACGTTAAGCCGTTTGTCCCGGCTGTCATTTGTAGATCTTTGGCAGTCGTTACGGATAGTCAGAAAACCAGATAATCTGACACCAGTCTTGCCAAGGAGTACCGTGTTACCCAGTTAATGGGTTGTGGAGGTCTGATAGGCAGCCGCTACACGTAAAATACTGGTATTCAGCTGAATCCGGTTTGACTGGAAGCCGACCCCAATATAATTGGGAAAAGGCTAGGCAGATGATGATTAATTTCCAAGATTGTTGAAAGTTTGTATGAAATACTGTGAGGAGCGTTGATGTTTCGTAGATACCGAAGTCACTAGGTGAAGATATCCAGAAACCTGAAAACCCAATCTCACCTTTATTGACAACAAACGAAATCATCTCATATTTTAACACAGCAATATAAGGCGTGTAACACATTTCCGCGTCGTGTTTAGTCACGCGTCTAACGTCAATTGACGTCGCGTACCCGCCGCGTCGACGGCGACGTCGTTTTCAATCTACCCGACACGACTGGGGTGCACGTTAACTCGATAAATTACCAACCTAAATATAATTTTGACTTTTACGTTGCTTCGCATGAAATGCGTGTTGGTATGTTCCTACTTTTAGAAAGTATGCGTTTATGAGATATCAACACACTCATTCAGTAACAGCCAACGCATAGCCACAGACTACTACGTGGAGAAGCATAGAATTTTACACATCATGCCTCTTACTTTCATTCCGTTGTGAGAGAGAGACCGAGATTTACAGGACGAATAGCTCTATTCTTTTTTTTAAGGAGGATTCATGATGCCAGTGACAGTTCATGGTTAGTAATATTTTGTTTATGTCATTTTATAGATGCATGAGATCAATACCACTGGGTACATGGATTACAGAAAATCATTTCTATTTGTAATTTTACTAAAACAATGACTTCCCTGTCTATCCCAGGGTTAATAGAACTAATGAAAAACCAAAAAAAAGTGAAACGAAAAGCACCCGACACCATTTTTCTTCCTAAAATATTTTAAGGCCATACACATACATAATATGTATGTAGGATGTTTAATTTAACGCATAGAAACTTTAAAATATTGAAAGGTGTATGAACGCAGCGATGAGTAAATGAGAGAATATGTGTGTGAAAGGGAAGGGAGAAAGATTTTTACGACGTAAGAAAAACGTTAGCAACTAAGAAGTGAAAATTCAAAAAAAAAAAAATCAAAATTCAAAAGTCATTTATTCAAATTAGGCTGAGTGCCAGCACTTTTTGAACGTCAAAGTTCTACATAAAGACAGTCCCCCAAAACGCCCGCCCGTCACCACTTCCTAGTGTTTTAGCTGGGAAGAAGAAGTGGCGCAACAAACTCCCCAGCAACACATCTGTCTGTTGAGTTATAAGAACTATCACTTATACAAAGGTATGTAAGTAGTCAGTATTCTTACAAAGAAAACAATACAACAAAGGTAACACGTAAAAACATAAAACTTAATAATTCGCTACTTGTAAGCTAGCACACTCCATTATGCCAGCATAAACAGACAAACTCAAGCATAAAAACAATATCAGATCAAACTAAATAAGCCTCCAGACATGAAGGGTGTGCCCGCTTACACGTGCAGAGGGTAGAATTTAATAAAAAGATCTGTGACTCGACGCCACAAGTGATAAACCAGGGCCATCAAAATTAAACATTAAGCATATAATCGTTATAACAATAGTAAAATCCATGGCTAACAAGACGACCTTTCACCACAAGCAGCACCCGTTCACGAGCATAACGCAAAGATCAGCCATTACCCCCCTCGCCATATTTGAGGGAAAGAGGTAACCCGACCCCCGACGCTACCGCAAGCAGTAAAATCTAAGGGAGCATGACGAACTTGCTGCCGGTTGCTCAGGATAGAATAAAATCATACAACTGTCGAAGTCACTAGTTAATCACATGTTGCAATACACTCATTATAAAACATTGTTATGAGAGTATTAAGTCAATACAAAAAAAAAAAAAAAAACAAATAATTGACCTCTACGGACATATAAATTAACAAATATATGAACTCATATGTCATAAGCTAACTATGAAAGAACATTAAAAACGAAGTATGTCTTGCGTTCAACACTGCGACCAACTATTATCATCGTCTAAATAATCATTGATTGAATAGAAGAAGTTTTAATAAATAAAAAGCAGTTTCAAGAAGTCAAAAGCCTTTATTTTGGTCTACCACATACCCCCCCACATGTATGTACGTATATTATCAACTTTTTCCAGTCCTTAGCATGCTAGAACCACTCCATCAATCCGTGTTGGAAGGCCAGACGTCTGATATGGCTGACTAAAGTCGTATGAATAAATTACGAGGGTAGGTAGTCACTATCTGACAGATGACTTGGCGGGAAAGGCTAAGGCATTTTAACTTAGATGGATTATTTTATAAAACGGCGTTTTTTTTTGACGGATTTTGTGAAAATGATATATGTTCGTATTTTTAGTATAGAAAGCTGTCTTTGATAAACAGTGGGGATAGACGCTTAAATATTATGTTAAGTTTTTACCTAGACAAGGAAACATGATTCTCAGCCCAGTTCAGGTGGGTTTCATTGCATTTGGCAAGCGAGCAATGCATATTCTCGATTCGTATGTATCTTTAAGTTTTCAGCCTTAATGTCTAGCCGTTTCACTCACCAGTCAATTTTTTTTTGTTAGCTGACATCCTGGTTGATGTCCACCATCCTAGAGTCGGCGGAGGAGCCTGTCAGACTCTTACCGACTGAAGTATCCCCGGTGTTTCCTCGTACACTTACGTCCGGGGATGCATTCCGTAGTGGGGAGTGAGGAACTCTCTTTAAATCCAAGAGAAGCAAGCGATGGAACACTACAAGCTACCGTCTCGCTCGCCAGTCTGCCCTAACCATTGTACCACTATCACACACTGGCCATCTAAAAACGCCACAGATGGCCAGACGACCAGCAAAGTATTAATTACAAAGATGCACTATCTTACAGAAAAAAATAAGATTATCACTCAAATACACTTATTCATAAACTTACGCTTTATTCCCTTGGAATTATGCAGAAATGACATAACGCCACCTGTGTTCTTCCTGACATACATTCTACTATCTTCAAATACCACTCTAATCTTCTAGCAACTCAATTTAATTCAATACATTGTATGTATCCGGACGTAACGACATTGTTTCTGTGTCGTGTATCTCGATAGCGAGTAATGTGAGCAGTAAAACTGTCAAGTTCGCTTCGAGCTGCCGTTCTCTTGTACAGTCACCCACGAAACTAGGTTAACACTATCGCAAGTTTCAGAATAATTATCTACAATATAATAGTCAATTTTCATAGTTAAACTCGAAGTCGAAGTTTGTCTTTCAATTGAACCATACAGGCAATTTTCAACCATCAATGAGTCGGTCAGTCAGAAGAAACAAGCTGGTTTTACATTCCAAAGCGTAGATCTCCAGAAGAACGTGAAAAAAACTTCATTTAAAAAAATAATAATATGGGTTTGCTAATGACTCTAGTCTAGGTCATAGATTAGTCTTTGAAATCTATTAATTTTTTCACAATGTTAAGTCCGTTTAGGAACATGAAGCAAAGTCTAGAAAGAAAGATATTGTCACAGAACTGACATAAATACAAAATTATAAGCCCAAACTAAAATTTCTTAATGATCACCATAAACCGGCATTCAGCTCAATCGAGTATTTTAAGATTAAGCGACCTACAAGCTAGGAGGATCGATAACTTTAAAAGGTAGCTGGGACTGACTGGATGCGGATGGTGGAGGACCAGGTTTTGCGGCACAACTTGAGAGAGCCTTCTGTCCAACTGCAAACTACGATAGGCTCAGTAAATTCAATAGATTAATAACAAGTCTGAACTGCTTATGTCACTGATTGTACCAACGTGGAGATGAGAGTAAGTTAAGTGCGCATTGTTTATCTTTCTGAAACTAGTTGAATTTCGTGTAAATATTTGAAGATTGTATGAACAGTATTGCATTATTTAGACACGTCTGAATTGAAGTTTTTGGATGGAGAGGTTTACTTTTTAATGACCAGCCATTTTTTTTCCAGGCATTAATGAAAGGCCCAATTTATGTAAAAATCACCTCCCGAAAAGAAAACAATGTAATACCTAATGCCTGGAAACATTAGGCTGGTCAATAATTTCTAACAAAAAATAACTCTTCTTGTTCTTTTGTTTCGAGTCAGTGGTTAACTCCTTATATTATATTAATATGGGCCTCGTGCGTGGCTACGTTAATTGCACCATCTAATTAAATTCCAACAACTCTTAATAGCAATCAATATGGGATCTAAGAAATATAACTATCGGAAGAAAGTAAAACATCGAGTTCATTGCACCTGTTATAATTAAAATATTCATTTTCCGTAATTATACCATCTTCATGTCAATATGGCGAACTCATTGACCCAGAAACATGACTTGACTTCACATTAATAATATGTTACATTATTCACCACGTGCATATCTTGTCGCTACATGCCTACATAATTATGGTATTAAAAAGGTTTTAGCGAAGGATTGTGTTGGACCAATGAAAAAGTCTGGAATCCAGAACTTTTTAAATCATCATCTGCCTGGGCTTCTCCCAACTATACTGAGGTCGGCTCCCAGCCAAAAAGGATTCAGCTGAATACCAGTATTTTACGTGGAGCAGCTGCCAACCACCACAATCCATTAACTGGGCAACACGGTACTTGGCAAGACTGATGTCAGATTTGATAGCTTCTGACAATCCGTAAATTTCTCCGTAGATTTCTAAATGACAGCGTTAGTCCCGGCTTAACGTGCTTTCCGAGGCACGGAGAAGTTTTGGTATGTTAAGATGGTCACCCATCCACAGACCAACCGTGGTAAGCGTCGCTTAACCTTGAAGATCAACCTATGCGACTGTAATAATTCAGCCACGACCGGCTAAAATAAAGTGTATTTTTTTATGTAGTCGTTCCCTAGGTCCTTTCAAGACATTATTTTCCCGCAGTGTCTCGAATCAGTCATCATGGTACGCTTCCCAATCATCTCCACTAAGTACTAAAGGCTTCAACAACGCGGCACATGGTAAATTATTTCTGCTAAAAATATAAAAATATATAGATTAACCTTTGTTTATTGAAAACTAACTTTCTTTATGTAGAGCTTATGTCGACACGAGATATGATAAATCCTACTTAGAAGAATATAACTTTTAAAATCTAGGTTAAAGGTGAACGCCACATAAATAGATACTTTAAACGTAATTCCTATCAATTCTTATAAAAAAACCGGCCAAGTGCGAGTCGGACTCTCAAACAGAGGGTTCCGTGCCATAAACCGAAAAAAACGTTTCTTGTATGGCAGCCCCGTTTAATTTTAATTTTTTTATTAATTGTTACACTAAAATTCATCAAACCGTTTAGATTACAGAGCGTGCTAAAGAAATAAACATACATACATACACTCGAAAAACAAAGCCCTCCTTTAAAAGGGTCTACTTAGTTTTACCTCTAGACAAAAACATAATTTCCTAAGTGGTGTATTTCGAGTAATTATGTTACCTTTTCAAAGACAACAAAAGAGGTGAAAAGTATTATATTTGAAGGGACATTAGCTTCATCGTGGTATGGCAATACATTTGGCCAAATGGTTCGTGTAACCCATTTCCGAATGACTGTTATTTCACAGCGGCGGCAAAACCAGGTGGAGTATGAAACTTGGCAGCGTTCCAATATCTTGGTACTTGTAAGTGATATTTCAGTTTCAGAAACGGAAAGTACAAAAACACACAAGTATGAATTGGATTAGTTTTAAAGTAATGAGATGTCACTGAATTCATAAAAACTGTTTTATAAATTGTATTGATGTGCACAAACGGTATTAAGGATGTAAGCCTTTTTGCCTCGCACGGGTCTTTTTATGTTGTTACTTTATTATTAATTAGTTATTGTTATTATTAGTTAATAATTTATTTTATTTTTTTTGTAAGTCCTGTGCGAGTTGCAAATGAACATTTTCCTTTCTTTCTCACGCTTTTCTCCGCGTTTTCTCCTGAAAGCTAGCCACCAGAACAGTTCTGTAGTGTTAGACGAGTCCCAGATACCCGGTTCAACGGTTTTAGATCGAAGCTAAGTGATTCAACAAAATCATTCAGAAAAATGGATTTAAAAAAATGTTTTATTTTTTACACTATTATAATTTGGTTTTTGATTAAGTACTTATAATTTAGAAGCTAAATTGGAATGACAAGATAAGTTATTTTTGTTTTATCAAAATAAACGTCTATACCGAACCATTCATCGAAAACAACAATGATGATATTATGTTATGATGAATCTCTGTAAAATAATTAAACTATAAGTCGTATTTCTTTCAAAATCCACTAGTAGTATTATTGAAACAACCCACGTTCGTCCAAACGATAAAATTAAACGCCGCGTTTTCAAACCCATAACAAAAACTGAGTCACGTACGTCAAATAGCTGTTAGCTACGTCGTAGCACCGCGTAGCTCGTAGCCGCGTAGCCACGTAGCGTCGTAGCGATAAACAAATGGTCAACATTCATCGTAGCGTGCGAATGTGGCCCGGGGGACTGAAGGAAGTGTGAATGTTGCTTGGGCTGTGACAATGATGTATGGCCTCTTAGGCCTTATTTACACTTAAAGTGGCTATGTCGATAAGTTCTTAACCAGAGGGGCGATTCTTGTGTTTTTAAAGAGCGGTCGCCTCGCCTCGCGTCGTAGTCGTGAACTGTTACCTTTAATTTCCGTTTGTTGCCCACGGTACTACTGGTAGTGCCCTAAGTTCCCTCCATGAAATGGTCGACGACATCATAAAGTAATCAATTTTATCATATGGCCACGTCATAAGTTTGTTATATGTGTATTACGTTTGTACGCTCTAGTTTATTTGATGTGCAATTAGTGTATTTGATATGAAAAAGATAATTATTTTGATGTAAAATATATTTAAATGATATTAAAAAAATTGACGGGTGATCAGTTTTTTGGTGTGCATTTAAAATAAGTCATTAATTTTCATGTTTGGTCTAATAGTTAGGATTAATCCGGTTCATTCAGAATCACACAAAATAAACTTTCCGTTTCCCAGTTGTTGTTTAGGAAACTAATGAATTAACTCCAGCGTGTCGGCCCAGTGAAAATGTTTGACTTGTCAGGACTTGTCACATATTTTGTCAAGTCAACACGACCGCTCTCTTCATTAACTGAGGGAGTAAATGAGTTTATGTGTGGGTGAACGGTCCTGAAGTATCTTAGTATAGAATTGGGTTTCTAAATTATACTACGATATTGGTACTACGATACGGTAATAATTTAAACTTCCTATCCATCCTAATATTATAAATGCGAAGGTGTGTCTGTCTGTCTGTTACCTCTTCACGCTTAAACCGCTGAACCGATTTAGATGAAATTTAGTAAGGAGATAGTTTAAGTCACGAGAAAGTAACAAAGGATAGTTTTTATCCCAGAAATCATCCTTTAAGGGGGTGAAAAGGGGGGTGGAAGTTTGTACAGGGAATCAATAACCGCTGAACCGATTAAGATGAAATATGGTATGGAGATAGATAAAATGGCTGCCCAAAGTAACTAATCCACGCGGACGAAGTCGCGGGCAAAAGCTTGTGTTTGATAAAGAAGGACAAAGCTTGACGAGGTCCGTCAGGTGAAGGGTGACGATCCAGTATAATATCATTATCTACGTTCCAAGATTCATCCGTGCTTCGGAAAGTACGTTAACTAGTTGGTCCCACCTGATATTCGTAGGTTATCGGCTGTCGTTAAGGGTAGGCATCGTATCACCCAATATCTGGGTTGTGGAAGTCAAATAGGAAGTCGCTCACTGGTAAAAAAAAATATTATTATTATTAGTTAAAAATTAAATATGATCAAAAGTTTCGTCCCTTTACTTAGTCAAAGATATACCATCACTACATTACATTTATTTTTAATTCAATGGTTTCAAAGGATTAATTTTTTTCGCTGTATTTTTAATCCGTCATTGAAACATATGTATTTTTTTGTATATTATGAAAGCATTGGTAAAAAATCCAAAACTCTAAAAGAGTTTTCTTCTAAACTTAAAAGTCGCGTAACATTTATTTTATCTCGTTAGTACGTATGTTACACTAACGATCTCCTAAACAAATTAACGTAGAGTAAAAGTACGGTGGCTGCAAATAGTGTAAACTTTAATTGCAACGCAACCCTGAGGGTAGTTTAAAGTAAATAAATACAAAGTGAGAGCATAGATCTAAAGTTATTGCGTCGACCTTTCGAAAAGTAAAGACTGTTAGTGCAATTAATTTATGGTTTTAGATGTTTTGAAGTAAGTATCTGCGCGAGAATGAACCCTTATTAATTTAATTTGGTAAAGAACGAATTTTCAAGCTCAACATTCGCACCCAAAAGCATTTAAATTCTAAATTTCTTGCAAGCAAAAAAGCTACGAGTGCTGACAGTACTTTTTTTTTACGAAAAGCTAACGTCTGTTAGGATCACTAGTATGTATTACTATGTATGTATATATAAAAAATATTACATATATGTTTTTACTTTTTTACCGACTATTTTAAAACCATTCCAAAATTCGACTGACTGTGAAGGTTTTTACAGTAAATTGATTAAGAAAATATAGTAAATTTATGCTGCTAGTGGTTACTGTGCCCAAGTATGACTCATTGTATCCTATTTACATTACACTAACGATTATGGTTTGTAGAAAATACTAGATAATAATAACCATAGCCAGCAATAGTGTTAATTCTACCAACATACAGGATTTCATGTCAATACCATAGTGTATCGTCTGACATCGCTCTTGCAGACTAACACAACCAAGGCCTAGCACACAAACAATCCGCCAGTAGTCCCATGTTATTTGTACTGTGTGTTTACTCTGTGTCCGTTGTATGTCGTCTTGTGTACTCTGGTTCTGTTTTATTAGGCTGTCGCGAAGATTTACGAGATTAACTGCGAGTTTGTTGAGCTTGGCTTGTATTTAAGTTATTTTGTGAAACGATAAGGAATTTTAAACTTAAGGATGAACATGAACTGAATCAATAAGATATATAATAATAGAATATTGTTCGAAAATTCAAAAGTGGATGGCAAAATTAATTTCAGCCCCACACGGGTCGCTAATCAAGGTTAAGCAAAACTCATCGAGGTCGAATTGGTGACGCTAATCTCCATGAAAAATCCTTCTTTGATAAAGTTACAAATCAAAAAAGGCTTTGCTTGGGGAATTTTCTACTACAAAATTACACCAGCACTCATCCCCAATTTGTTCATTGCTTCGATTAAAATAAAACCACCATCTTCATACCAGCAGAAAGACGTCCACTGCTGGACATAGGCCTCCCCCAAGTGTCGCCACAACAACCGGTCTGGTAAACCGGTTGGTAAAATAAAATAACTGCCATAAAACATATATTAATTTAAGATTATTAATTTAGATAATGCAAAAGGCTGTAAAGTAACTGGTTTCTTAGAATGATTCAACGTACTAAAAATCATGTACTTTTGAGCTCCCCAATTTCTATTCATAAGTCTCAGCTTTTAAGCTCATCCAAAAGCTTACTTTTCGTGTAAAAATCTTTAAGCCTTTTAAAAGTACAGAAAGTGAACTTAAAGGTACTGCGATATTCTTTTCAAAGCATAAACTGGTTTTTGTAAGTATAATGTTAACCTCTTTGTACCGTAGTTTATTTTTCGTTGATTTACTTTGCTTTGGAATATTAAGATATTTTCTTCGAAAACAGTATTAACAAGAGGTTACAATATGATTTTAAAATATTGGTATGGGTAACTGCTTAAACAGTAACGTAATAGTTGTTAAAATAACTGAATGATTAATTTACTTTATCATCATAAAAATACAGATGATTATTATGAAATAACTCGATTAAAACTTGCCTGAGAATATCATGTTTTAAATAGGTTATCTCCTGTCGGCGAGTAAAACTCTCCAGCGTTAAAATTAAGGTATTCATTAAAAACTTGTCGAAACCTCTTCTCCGACGAAAAGAATATTAATTTCGAAGATAATTATTATGGAAAGATCGCAACGGCGGCGGTACCAAATTATATTAAGATCACTCACTAATACGATTTCTTTCGTATTTTTTAAAATTGTGTGTCAAAAATAAAATGTTTTTTAATCATCTCGCAAATATACCTCATTGCGCGTGTCCGTACCTCAGTGCGTTTACAACCATACAAACTCACATACCTACACAAACAGTCAGACCCGGAACAATCTGTAGGCCATACAAATATTTGTTCCGTGCGGGAATCGAACCCGCCGCGACACGCAGCGCAGCAGTCTTATTTATTTATGTTTACATGGGGGGACGCCATAATGTCACTCAAACGATGGTTGCTGAAAATTAGCACCGTTGATGGTTGGACTTGTCCAGAGTCGCAGCATATGCTGAGCAATGACCGATTCTTGCTCGGATGCGACGCACAACTTGGATTTATATACATATACATATTTTCGATTGTTTGTAAATTGTCCACTTTTATTATAGTTGTTTGTGTTGTCAGTGCCGGACATCATGCCACAGACAATTGTGGAACTGTGTTCTGTTTTGTCTGTGGTATGACCAGAGACTCGCGGTAGGTAATGTCCGGTACAGACATAGTCTTTTCTTCTTCTTCCTGCAGTCAATCGCTCAACCACTGCGCCAACCGTATCGTCGAACTTGTGCCTTCTCAGTATGAAAAGCCTTTTTCCTGCAGTATGACAGTTACAGGCTGTCATTATTCGTATTTAAATGTATATATATAAAACACTCCTGGGATCGGAAGTATCCTGTGTCCTATTTCAGGACATGGTCTAACCGTGTGACTATATCTTATCTTATCTTTCACGGTAACAAACAGACAGACTGACAAGGTCACTTTCGCAATTAGAATATTAGTATTTCTTTTTCTGGTGGGTTTGCCCTAGAGTCTAGTTCAGAGAGACAAAGTCGACGATGGAGCGAGCTTACCCAGAAGAAGCCTGTTCACTCTAATTTTGAAGAGATTTTGGTTGTATGCGTTCGGAAACACAGACGCAGGCAGAGAGTTCCTTTGCTGTGCTCATTATAAAAGACGTTCGGAAACGTTTAGAGCGAATTGGTGGAATAGCAACAAGGTAGGGATGGTAATTTGTAGTGCGTCTAGATGTCCGTAGGTAAAAGGGGGCCGGTGGGATGAAATCGTGGAGTTCCTGGACACTACCCGAATTACAATCTGAAGAAGACCGATAAGCAGGCAACCTTGCGGCGATCAGATCAGCAGCCAAGCTGTAAAGCTTTCCACAAAAGCGACACTTGCCAGTAGAAAGTGTACTGGTAAGTGACATCACACTAGTTTTCAACGCACTGTATCGTCTTCATTTTTAGGGTCCCGTACCCAAAGGGTAAAAACGGGACCCTATTACTAAGACTCCACTGTCCATCTGTCTATCACCAGGCTGTATCTCATGAACCGTGATAGCTAGATAATTGAAATTTCACAGATGATGTTTTTCTGTTGCCGCTATTACAAGAAATAATAAAAATGAAATAAAATTTAAAATAAAAGGGACACCATACAACAAACATGTTTTTTTTTGCTTATGGTACGGAACCCTTCGTGTGCAAGTCCAACTTGCACTTGGCCAATTTTTTTGTTTACATGACAAAAGAAAAATACGTGTCAATTTTTTTTGGACATCTATCCGACGGACTAATTGTATTTTTTTAGTGAAATACCCTATTGCTTTAGCTTTCATTAAAACTTTTAATAACAGGGCAACCTTAAAGTCCTAAAATAGTATTTTGCTGCGAGATGATTTATCTCATTTGAAACATTTCCTTCTAGCTAAAATGGTCGGGGCTAAATGTAAATGCAATACATGGAAATGCTGTATAATATGCTGAATGGAAACCCAAGCAAACACTAATGACGTACGAAATTACTCTCTCAAGAGGCGGAGTCGCATACTAAAACTAGTTCGTTATACATTCCAATTATTTTTAGCGTGTTTTCATATTTGCCTGACATTTTCAGGATATTGTAACATCCTGACGACATTATTTACTACTAGCGCCATCTAGCATCGAGTAGCAGAACTAATAGAGTCTAGAAATTTCTATGCCAGAACATTCTACAGTTCTCGATATCTGGTCAGTCGGCACCGGTAGTTACAAGTACTTTCCAGATACTTCTACAGTAGAAGGTTCTGGAATTAATTGACCTATTTAAGGCCAGCATAGCCCGCAACCGAGTCAGTATTGGATTTGCGATACAAGCGAATATTTCGGAAGCGATGTTCAAGTGCGATTAAAGGTTATATCTGTTTTTCTTGTCACGAACCCCAAGCTCGTAACAATATTGTATATCGAATAGAAAGAAAGAAAGGAAAAGAGTTTATTTGAGCCAAGCATGAAATATTATATTCTGTTTGCTTTAATAACTCTGTGCCTTTCGTTCTGTTATCCTTGAATGGATGAATAAAATGGTTTGAATTCAATATTTCCATAATTATCCTTTTCTGAATTATTTGGTATTCAATTACATTTTACTAGATTATGTCTGGCTTCTTGAAATTGCTTTTCCCAGTTCCCAGTTCAAGATGTTAGAAAACTAAGTTGGTTTAAGTCAATCTTGTTTTCAGAGTCGAATCAAATCGACTAGTGCAACTTATGTTATTTTTATTTAAAAAAATAATCAGGTATTAAGACGCTATCCACACATTACAAGGTCAATGCCTCGTCAACGTTTCGACAGAGACGGGAACAAAATTGCTTGCATACATTTCGCATAAGCTTGTTCCCACAGTACTGCCGGACTATTCTGTGAACACATCACAGTGAAACTTAGTTGAAGTGAGTTAAAGTGAACTATTCTCCTTGATTGACAGTTCACTTATGTTCACTTTACCTAAGTTTTCGCGGTGCTAGTTTTACAGAGTAACACTACTGTTTCATCCTGAGTTTGTTCCACGTACACACAACACCGACCTCTCGGATATTTGTGGATAGCGCCTTATTCTACTAAGAATTAAACACAGAACACTTATTTTCTCCTACTTTAATACTAGAATGAAACTTGGATTGTTTTTGTGATATTAAAGTTGTTTGAACTACAAAGAGTGTTTTGGTATTTGGTAACTCATTTTCGCCCATAGTGTGGGTTGGATCCTTCCCGTTTAATTACATCCAATTAAGCATTTAGCAAAATGGCATTGCAAATTTCTGCATTTCAGGAGGAACTATTCCAAGTGCTTCTTGCAGAGATTATGGTTCGTAGCTCTCACCTGACTCGGCTTACTTACCGGCTCAGCTAACGGTAAAAGGCTAAAGAGATTGTGAAGACGAGATGCTAGTTGTATTTTATTGCAAGTTCTCTCTCATTTTTATCATTTTTAATTTAAATATAAGACAGAGGCATAAGCTAACTATTTATTTCATGGGTTATAAGGGGTATGGAAATCTGGTGAAATAAATTTCAGTTTGATTTTTGTTCTGCTCCTGTTAAACATTACACAAGCGTGCAGTTTGTATTAATTTGCAGGTGTTCAAAATTAATTAATTATCATCATCCACAGTAAAAAGGCAACCCATGTCCATATTCCTCTTATTTTATTAAATATAGTCCTTCTGACCGAATTCGGCCATGGCGGCCAGTCTCAACCGAGCCTATATCCGAGCCTATCGGCGCGGGATATATTATAGTGCACAAGTGTGTGCGCAAACACAGGAGCACTCCCTCTTCCATTTCTTCCTCGTTTCTTTCTCTTCTTTTTATTTTATTTCCAACCCATTGGCAACTCTTTTTAACATTTTGTGCCGTTGCGAAAAACCTTGAAAAGCTAGCCTCGTGTCATCAGGCCATTGGTACAGGTACGTATTAAGTTAATCCGAATAACAACTTAACTTTTACTGGGCCGTGCAAATAAATGGACCAAACAAACAAATGAATCATGGTTCTTATTTAGGGTCCTTTAGACAGGTGAGACAATGCGACACCCGTTGGTGTATTTTTATATAGTTTTTGTTTTTTTTAATTTTATTCTCCAACATCTAAAGCACATAGGTATATTTTGTTTTTTATTATTTTTTATTTTCCTGTGTATATGCCTGGAACGCTGTCGTCTCCCCTCTTGGAGGTGGGCGCTAATGGCCGCGACACAGTATTCCATACTAATGCGGTTGTTAACGAACACGTTTTTTTTGTAAACTGTTTTTTTGTTCCAATAAATATTTTTGTTTTTTTTTTGTATTTTTTGTTGGATCACTTTTCCATGAAATGTGAAGGTAGACAGTTGAAATGTTCAAAAAGTGTGTATTTGAATTGCCGCTACAATAAAAATGATAATAAAAATATATCAATTAAGGGAATCCCCATACAAGAATGTGATTAATGGTATCAAACCCATCGTGATCGACTCGCATATAGCCGGTATTTTTCATATATTTGTTGTACGAGTATACAGGGTGTTCCAAAAATGCGTGGCCATATTTAAGGATGTTGAATGATTCGACGCCTGCATGACGCTGCTTGAAAAGTATTCTTTTTTTCTTTATTATCGGTTTAGCGGTCTGTTTTTTTTATACCTTTACTATATAGTAGATACAGAACACCACCCTTAAATATGACCACGCAATTCTGGAACGCCCTGTATATTATCCGTCACATACGGCCGATTTCAATAACGTCTCTTCCTTTAACCAACTGTCAAATTGGCTACCAACAGTAACTGAAACGTCATGTTACAAAGGCAAACATGACGTTTCGGCTACTGTTGGTAGCTAAATTGACAGTTGGTTAAAAGTATATACGTTATTGAGACCGGCCCATAGTCGCGTCAAACCTGTCTGTGGTAGTCTTTACTTGTACCAAATAAGATCTTCCTAAGTTTATGATGACAAGCATTTTGTTACTGTATCCATTACTGGAGTAGCTATTACGCAGGAGCATAAATATTCTAAGTAATATGAGTTACCTGAAGTCTACCGTCTGTTCTTGTCAGCATAATATATTCGTGTTATCTAGACTTATCTTGTAGACGGAACGAATACGTCAGGAGTGAAGAATGAGTGAGTTCTGCACTGTGAGTGGTACAATTTTGTATAGCTACGATTAACATCGTTGTTACGTCTGAAGAGTAAGGTTTTTCTAATTTCTTTTATACTCGTATATTTTTTTGAAATTTATTTATAATAAGACTTACGTTAACAAGTTTAAGGGCAAAATCTTTAAGTCCGTGATAAGACCTGTCGTACTGTATGGATCAGAGTGTTGGGGCTGTGAAAAAGACGGATGACAAAAGATTGCATGTAGCGGAGATGAGAATGTTGAGATGGATGTGTGGAGTATCGAGAATGGATAAAGTGAGGAATGAGTACATTAGAGGTAGCTTAAAAGTGGCGCCAGTGACGGAAAAGTTAAAAGGAAATCGCTTATCTTGGTATGGTCATGCGAAGAGGAGGGATTAAATGCACCTAACTAAAAGAGTTATGAATATAAATGTGGATGGATGGACAGGGAAAGGGAGGCCAAAAAAAGATGGATGGATTGTGTTAGGAGTGAAATGAAAGAAAAGGAAGTTAGTGAAGGCGTGACGGTTGACAGGACAGAATGGAAGAAAAAAACGTGTTGCGTCGACCCCAAGTAACATGGGATAAGGGCAGGAAGATGATGATGATTTATTATAAGACTTCTCAACAATGACTACACCTTAACTTTATAATTTGTACATTGAAAACTTAAGTCTAAGCGCCTCTTCACTTACAGAGAAGCACATCATGCACTACATTATGCGCAGATAATAAATAATTAATTAAAATTATTAATACATAGAATGAATTCTTTTGAAGAAAACTTTCGGCAAAGGACTCTACATGAATATCAATAAAAAACAAGCCATGACTGTTGGTTTGATTGACTCAATTGGGAAAAATGTTTTAAAATATAAATTATACTTGGTACTCAAACTCCCGTTGGTGTCGTAAGAGGCGACTCAGGGACTCACCAGAGAGTGGGCAGCAGCATTCTCTGTGGATTGCAACAGCTACACTGCGATCGCCAACCCGCCTGCCAAGCTTGGTGTATGTGATGATTATGGTAAACCCTCTCCTTGGGGGAGGCCTATGTCCAGCTGTGGACGTCCTTCGGCTGGTATGATGACTCAAACCCCCAGCTTGGAGTACCTACCTATTTCTTGTTCATATCAGAGGGGCGAATCGATATCGTTCTCAGTCGCATATCAGACGCAATCTGTCAAAAACAACTGTCATTTCCTTACGTTACGACTGCAATGCGAATGGAAACAAATGCACACGTTCCTTAAGAATACGATAAACTTCACCTAACCCCCTTTTTTTAAGGATGGTAAATCATCAAATGACTTGTTCCTCTCTGGAAGGAGCTGAAGGGCGTGTCAGACTCTTACTAACTAAAACCCATCCGTGTTCTTTCTAAAGCCCTTTGCGTTCCAGGGCCGCGGTGACTCTTTGGAACAAATTCCGCAACTCCGGCAGGCTCTTCATCTAACCCCTCTAGGCTATACTAGTGGTTCTACAAATACCATAGTAATGACCTACTTATATTTATGTTTCGCAAAAAGGAGAATACAGTATAGTATGTCCCATAAATAATATCAATAAAATGGTATCTGTTCATAATAGTATATACCCTACCTATGTATATTTCTGTCCGGACCAGATAAAGAAAGGTCAAGCCAATAATATTGTAAGGGTAGAGGTGTGCCGCCCAATCGTATTTGAATTTCCCTTCAAATCTGTATCGTTCAGTAGGCCTATTCAGAATATTATACTTTCGGAATACGGGATTTCTACCTGGCTATAATACAAACTTATAGTTGCCCTACCGCCTGACATTAGGGACTGCAAAACTCTTTCAGTTTTTAAAAGAAGAGTGAAAGAACACTACCTTTCGGTACATCACATTTCTTCCTTCGGTTCTCAGCTTAAATGGTTGCCTATCCGTCAGAGGAGATCCCTCAGATCCCTCTGCATGCTCTTCACTATCATGAACGATCCTTGTGCTCCTGATTATTTAAAACAATATTTTAAAGTGTTGGGCAGTTCTCACAGTCTCAACCTTCGAGCATCTAAAAACTTACTTCTTCATATCCCTTCTCACCGTACCGGGTTTTTGTCTAATTCCTACGCTATTTCTACAATTAAACTCTGGAATATGCTACCCCTTGACATCAAGAAGGCGGAGTCAAAATTTTCCTTTAAGCGTAAAATCCGAAAACACTACTTAAAAGCTTGTCATTCTTAGTTGTTCTTCGTCATGATTACTATGAATTCTCTTAATCGGTATGATTATTATATATCATATTTATTAGTTTATTATTTTAGCATATAAATGTATTTTATTAGTATTATATATATTATCTGTATATTCTTTCCGAATCGTTAAAATTCAATTTTGAATCTTATTTTTATTTATTGTACACCTACCACAATATAGTCTTTATAACCCAAAGGTTGACTGGTAGAGAATGCCTTGATGCATTAAGTCCGCCCATGTACCACTATTGTACATAAAGTTTAATTAATAAATAAATAAATCATAGTTGCATATTTAAAGTATATATTATTATTTAAGTGGTATGTTTTAGTATGATATTAATTTTAGTCATATTTATGAGTATGTTATATTTAATCTTTTATCTACGTAAGCATAACTTTTACACACGATGTCTACTTCTCTTTTATTCGACTCTCCTTTCGCAGGTATGCTGGAAGAGATTTCTTTAGAAATAAGCATCACCTTTGTTCCTATTTTTCTGTTTCTTTCTTCTTATATATTATATTTGTTAAATGGATGTACATAAACTGTTAAATAAATAAATAAAATAAAATAAATAGTTATCGAAGCAGTTCTTACGCTTTCAAATACTTTAGAGGCCTTATAAAGTGTTAGACGAAAATATATTTTTTTGCATTCGATGTCCCTGCCATACAAGCCTCGAGTTTGGTGGTTTTGGAAAATAATAGACTATTATAATTATGTACGATAGAAACACGTAGTTTACGCCTGGCTACAATAAAAATTATAGTTCTGAAACACCTTATACGACATCTTTGGTTCTTATTTGTTACCTTGCAAAGACCACTGAAACAATCTTTAATTACTAATATTTATTTAGCGGACATAGATTCAATCAGAGGTCACCCTAAACCAAGATGGTTGGATGCGGTAAGTACACCAGATTTAAAAACAGATTGTAGTAAGAAATTGGAGAGAATAAGCCGAAAATAGGTCACTGTGGAGAAAAGTACCTACTTGTCCAGGATAAGATTCACGCGATTGAAATGTCTTAAAGTTGATGATGACGCAAGGCTCAATTATTAGGATTCAAATTTAAAATTTCAGCATATAACTTGTGGAACTACTAACCGTTCCCAACTGAGTCTCCTGGGCGTATCGATGGCCATGTCTTCAGGGGTCCCTCGGACTCCCTGCGTCAGTAACCTGGCCAGGCGGGATCCTGTGCTGGTGCTGCCTGTGCTTGACACTGAGCCACGAGGTGTTGGGACTCTGTAACAAAAGATAATCATCGTCAGCAGGAGATTAGGGTTTAAGTACACAAGCATCATACGCATCATTCCAGCCGAAAGACGTCCACTGCTGGACATAGGCTTCTCCCAAGAGCCATGCCACATTGGCCAGTCCTGTGCGTCTCGCATCCAGTGGATTCAAAAATTGCAAGAGATACCTTGAAAGGCACAAGTTGCAAGAATGAAATACTGGGTTTAAAAAAAAACTGCAACGTTTGGTATAACATGCATGTGAATAGGATTATAGATATTTGGAATTTTCTTTTTGTATGACAGAAACTGGATATACTTGGACCAGTTGTCATTTTGTCAATGCTGGTGAGCGGGATCTTAATGTCAGATGTATCATAAGTCTTTACGAATGAAAAGTCATTAAGTCAGACGAGCTTGCATTTTCGAAAAACATTTATTATTGATCACTTTAATAAATTGGTAATTAAGGAATTGTTGTCAAAGACTTTTCTCCCACTAAATTCTTTATCTATTATATTCTTTGAATTATATTATTGTTCCCAAGCCAAAGCGACTGCCTTTTTACGAGTCACTTTCCACTTACAATAAAAGGCTTGACAACCAACACAAACAAATCCACCAAAACAATAAATCCATGTTTTTGTCACAAGTACCCCGTCACCGCCTCAATAGAAATGGGTTAAAACTATCGCGATGTGAACCCTTATCAAGTGCCTGTGACAACCAGATGATATGGGCAAACGGGAGACTGTTTGTCCTTGATTGAACTTGACTGTTAGCTGTGTAACTCGTGTAAGTCAATAACCTTGCAAAGCAGTGTTTTGTGATGAGGGATTTTAGCATTTTTTCTGCAGATATACATACACGTTGCTTCCCTGGCGATAACGTCATCACGTCAGTACTCATTTTTTCTCTACGCTCTGGGGCGGCTGGGAAGTGCGCTAGCCACTGCTCAGTAACCTACTCTCCCCCGATTGCGTGAATCGTCTCGTATTCCGAGTCGGACTAATATTCTTAACGTTGACAAGTCTCGTAGTGAAGACACATTTAATTTGAGAAATCCAGTTAAACTTTTCAAAGTCAAAGTCAAAACGTTTATTTCAATTAGGCCATTAAACGGCACCTTTGAACGTCATCATTTACAGTTCAGTAAAATAATAGTATTACATTAATAAAGTGACTCTACTGTCCATTCGGAAAGGTAGATTCTTTTAACACAACAACAACAACATAATAGACAATCACTGGGTTTATGCTAATCTACATAGGAACCTTTTTTTCAATTCGCACAAAACCCGACATCATAAATATCTGCATGTACCTCTCTTACGCCTAGTCACGCATTTTAATCACATACCAATCCGTTTTCCTAGTTTTATTACAAGCAATGATCATAAATCCTTAGATCGGCTGTTTGCCAAGAGTCCCGAACATTGCCGAAACTTGCCGAAGATTGCCGAAAGTCCCATGGAGGTAACTAATGAAGAAAAGTTTTAATACATAGCCTATGGACGTGACAATAGACATGAGAATGGACTGAGCGTTACCTTTTCATGGTTGAAAAAAATACTTGCAAAAAAAACATAGAAGAAAATACAGGCAGTTATTTTGCCTCTTTCTACAGAGTGGACAAAAGAGAAGATTTCAAAAAAATCTCTTTGGATTTTCAGATTACCACAAATACTTCACGAATTCAGTTTTTGCCTAGAAGTGACGTCACAAGCGTCAGTACTCTTGAACATTGATGCGTTTTGTCTGTTTAAAACTTTTGTTGATTTGGTAAATAAAAATACGTGTCCAAATTTTTTTGATAATCTAATGAACGGACTAGAATTACTTATTATTATTTGGATTCAGGAAACATCCTTTTTTGTGAGGGTAATGTTCCGTTCATTCTTCATGTATATGGAGGTAACAAGTGAAGAAAAGTTTTAACATACAGTCTGTGTACGTGACAGACTTATTAAGATGTTAGACTTCTGAATCTTTGGAGATATATGTATATGAAGATAAGTATGAAGAGGCTGTAGGAGATTGAGTAATCTTCTTGTTATTGTTTTGCTACGGAAGATTTTGATACCTAAGCCATAAGTAATACCTACGTGTGTATCTTTAACTAGATTTTTTGGTGGATTGTGACCAGGAATTCTTTATTGTTTTTATCAAGGCGTGGTATAAGATACATATTAGTGACATTGTAACAGGCCTGGTCTGTCAGAAGCCAATATAAGCCAAATGTCTTCTCAAATCACGATACAATTTTTCGACAAGCCTGTAGCGGCATCAATGCCGGCCACATGAAAAACTAAGAAGCGAAATTTGTACGGCAACAAAAAGAACCGCAACGCCCTCTATCCTGTCAGCGAACTATCAAAGAAATCCTGCATCGCGCAAGCAAAGTTCTCCGTGCGATTTGAACATATACAAGAGTCCGAATGTCAACTATCGGGCAGTTGCCCACCAGACTCAACAACCGTCTGGTCGGAGGATCCTCCCATTTCAGTGGAGGTATGCGGGACTTTACTCTCTGTACCACATACTCTCTACTCTATAAGCCTTCATGGTACGCGACCAAATCATCCCGCCGAATCTTTCTGAACCGGCCATTTTCAGTTTAAAAATACAAGACTAATTAACAAGCTTTTTTTTCATAAACAACTTCAATCAATAAACATTTTTTTTTTAAGAGTGAATGTAGAAACCAGAGTTCATGAAACCCATCATGTTTGTTACAAACCAGAGTACGTGGAATATAACAGAGTTATCTGTATCTCCGTCCCCTTTACCCTGTATAATTTAATTGGTCTCCGCAAGATATCCAGTGGGTGGTCATTCCGTACTAAAGGTCGCTAGATAATTACACGTTATAACTTGCAGAGTTATACTCCTACGTGTGTACTGTTCTCGTTAACCGACGGTCGTCATTAGAAGATTAAGAGCGTTTACTCCTCACGGTGTTTCATACAAACTTTCAAGTCTATGTATACGTACGCTATACGAAAATGTTCTCAACTAACTATTTAGACTTAGATATCTATCGTATGCATACCAAGTTTAATTAAAATCACTTAATTCATTTCCAAAAATAAAGACTTGAAAGTTTGTATGAAACACCATAAGGAGTATGCGATCTTAAGGTAGCGTACACAATGAGGGAAGCGAGAACGAGAAAGATGCTTGCAGATCACTACAGAAGACTTGTTGTTTCCCGCGGCTTTGCTCGCATTCATATAAAAAATCTCTAAAAAAACGTTGCCGTCTCCAGAGTCCAATCTATGTGTGAACCAAAATTCATCAAAATAGGTTACCTCGTATGCCTAACTTACTTTCGTATGCTTTATCTTTAGTACTGGTACTTTTTTTAGGTCCAGAACAATAAAAAAGCCTAAAGGTTATTCTAGACTTGTATAAAACAAGAGTTATGAATAAAATAACAGTTTTCCACTGTTACGATTTAACTTTTTTATTAAAAGTGTATGTGAGTGTTGACAATATAAGCTTTATATTTACATTGACATTATATATGTATATGTTTTTATATAAAAAGGCAACGTAATTAACCTTTGATATTCAGGAAGATGTGACATAATTTCATATTTGACACCTACGCGAAGGCGCTTGGTAATAGACAGTGTCGATGAATCACTTTACTCACTCAATATTTTATTTAGGACACGAATATTGCTTCAGATATTTTTGGAAAATGTAATTATGGGGAATTTGGAAGCTGAATTGACTACCATGCGGAGTATAAAA
Organism: Mamestra brassicae; assembly: GCA_905163435.1. Classification (NCBI taxonomy): domain Eukaryota; kingdom Metazoa; phylum Arthropoda; class Insecta; order Lepidoptera; family Noctuidae; genus Mamestra; species Mamestra brassicae. The sequence goes on along the minus strand of LR990997.1, from coordinate 15,507,663 downwards.
TAACAGAAAATTTTCTTTAGATGTGAAAATGAAATATAATCTTTCTATGGAGAATAAATATCACAACTGGGCCCATAACATAATAAATGTTCTGAGCCATAGGAGTACGTTTCTTTGAGATAATTGCCCATTCTTAAGCAGGCATAGCCGCTGGCAGAAGTAATATCCAGGACACGCCAAGAAACCTAGAACATTCCAATAGAACCAGGTGCTTCCACTATGTTTAATTAAGCTCACCTCGATTGTTTGAGCAGATTATTGTAGCCTACAACTACCATTGTTCCAACAAATTGATGTTACACAGTTTTGATCAAAACTATTTCGCTTTTAGCTTGTAGCGATATTACTTGGTTTTATTTAGGGAAACATTTACAAAATTGGTTTCTTGTTAGGTGCTAACCATTCATGACAAGAGCCTGACTTCATATTACTGACCCACGTGCAAGTGCTGTTCAATAAAACACATTTTATTAAAAATAGTGCTGCTTCCTGTTAATTGTGTTTGACATTGGGGTTGTAGCGTGAACTGTGTCAAATAGGAGAGGGTCAAGAGTACAAATGTCATTTATTCTAATTAGGCTGAGTGCCAGCACCTTTTGAACGTCAACGTTTACATGAAGATAATCCCCCAAAATGGCGTCACCACTTCCTAGCTTCCTAGCCTAGCTTTTTAGTATTTTAGTTGAATGGCGCAACGCACTTTCCATAGCTAGAGAAAAATCATACATTAACTTTTTGGGACTACAGATTTTTTTTATTTTGAAATTCTGATCGCAAACCATCCCAACATATCTCAAACTTTAAAATGCTCAAACACGTAAATCCGCAGAGTCTAGGAGAGTGTTTGCAAACAAATGTGTTTACTTTTGACAGCAAATGCAATATGAAATGCAAAGTTTGTTTAATACATTTACTAGAAATCGTTTTGAGACGCTATTACATGGGCGAATGTTATACTTAGTACAGCTTTACATGTGGAAACCCTCTATTCTAAGAACACTCGTAGCGAAATTTTAATTTTGATCACACTGTCAAACTACAATTAAATTTGTGTATATAGTATAGTATTATGCTGACACTCCATTTGGCGTATTTGGCCAAATATTCGCGTCACTTATGCAATACAAAATAAAGGTTACTTTTGTATTGCTAAAGTGACGCAAATATCTGGCCAAATACGCCAAGTGAAGTGCCAGCATTAAAGCTGTCAATGTTTGTTTTACTATGAGTATGTGTATTTATATTTACGTATTGTACAATAATTAGTCAAGTTCAGGTTCAGTTAAGTTGTATATTTATTAAGATAAATAGTTTATAAGATAACGTAAGTTTGTACGCAGATTTTGCTGTGTCATCGCTGGAACCACAGGGTGACCACAGATAAAATCTACTTTTACGGTTGGCAAAGAGATCAAAAATTACGTAACTGCTAATATCTTTATTGACAGCCTCGTTGGTCAAATGATCAGCAGCGCTTCTGCTGAAGATTCGATTCCTGAGTCGGACAAAGAGTTGTTGAGTTTTCCATTTGGAATTTCTCAGTAACAGCCTAAATTTATGCCTAATAAGCAGAGGTCGAAATTAGGTGGACTTATTTATTTACTTACACTGATTTCATATAGCGAAAAAAGAAAGTGGATATGCCTCAAATCCCGAGATAAATTTTAAAGAAGAAGAAGAAGTTTTTTTTATATTTATATTGTATGTATAGTTTATATATTCGTATTACTTATTTAAATGTTTGTATGTATTAATTAAATATCAATCGCTTTTTATTCTCCATATTGCACCTACCACCATTCTCTGCACCACCCAAAGGTTGACTGGTAGAGAATGCCTATGGCATTAAGTCTGCCTCTGTACATTTGTGTGCGTAAAGTGTAAATAAATAAATAAATAAATAAATAAAGAGCAGAAAAAATACGTGATTTATGAAATAAAAAAGATATTTACTTTTACAAAATTTAAACCATGCACTGCACGCGCGACGTTGCTAAATTTATATCAACGACATCGGATGTCCGAAGTTGCAAAATTCCAATGCGCACACGCGCAATGTTGCCACAGTTGTAGTTCGCACAACATAGCTTGTGAGAACAAAAGAAAAATTATTATTATTTGTTTGTTATATTGTTGGCCACACGGGATTGTCTATTAGAAATCCCGGGAAGATCCATATTAATATCAACATTTCGATGCAACTACATAAATAAGTCTACCTAATTCCGACCTCTGCTAATAAGGCCCTATTTGTAATTTGGCTCGGCTTACTACCCTACTACAACATGAGTCTTAAATATAACTGTCAAAACGTGGGTGTAAATTTATGTGATGTTTAGGTACCTACACTTTCAGTTAAACTTTAGAATTCCCTTAAAATCAAACATGACAATTTTAAAAGAATGTTACGATCTGAAGCAGAAATTCCAGGAAAACTGAAACAGCACCGTTTAGTTGCAACCTTTTACAGAAGCCCATTGACCACTTGACCAACTAAAGCCGATGGAGAGCCTTTCAGTCTAGCCTATCTAGTGTACGGACTAGTGGACACGGTCTAGATTTGCGAGCTAGGGTTGCTAGTAAAAAAAACTGAAAATATCAAAATACAATTTAGCGATTTCTTTTTTCATATTTACTTATTAATTTCATTTATTTATTAAAGGCGCATCAACAACACAAACACAAACATGGACATATTAAATTGTATAAGGTCTTATTCTAGTGTTTATGTCCATTCCTCACTTCACGTACTAATATTTTGTAACCGCAATAATACTCAGTGTAAATGGATACTCTTTCCTAAGACACAGACAGGTTTCCTGCCTAGTTTACAAAAGGGAGTCCTCTGACCCATTTTATAATTGTTGTACTGGTTTTTCTTTATAGCATTTAAGTAGATAAGACAACTTTGTATACCATGTACAAACTACTTATTGAATAAACTTATTATATTATAATTACAGACGTGCACAACATTAAAGAAGTAGTAAGATTATCTTATATATAAAATTCTCTTGTCACAATGTTAGACCATACTCCGCCGAAACGGCTTGACCGATTTTTATTAAATTTTATATGCATGTGCAGTAGGTCTGAGAATCGGCAATTATCTATTTTTCATATCCCTAAGTGATAAGGGTTGTCCACCCCTAACATTTTTTTTTTTGGACAAAATTATATTTTTTTTATAATGTGGCATTAAAAAATACATACAACTATAATTGTTCACCCTTCTATCACAAATCCCTATTTTTTAATAGTCATTTTAATATTTTTATAATTTTTCATCCCGCTCTATAACTGATCAATTACCACTCGATCAGTTATTAGGAAGGAAGCTAGAGGAGGGCTTAGGCTATATAACATCACGCTACGGCCAATAGGAGCCGAGCATTCATGAAAAATGTGGCGCAGACGAAGTTGCATGGGTTTAGTGATACTATAAAATTAATAATTCAATAGTAAAAACTGTATTTCATATAAACCCGGCAGGCAACATTACAACGACTAAACAGAAAGTGCCTGTGACTTGCCTTAATATTAAAAGACATCCGCTTTGTTCATAATTTTACTTTCTTCTCGACGGATAACTTTAGTTATTAATTACGTTAAGCGTATTAGGTTTAATTAAAACGGTAAGATAAGCCTCCTATCTAAATAATAGCGAGGTCGGGTTACTTTAAAGTTGAAAGATATTCTATGCTTGAAACTCTAACATGTTAAAGAAAGAGTTAGTCCATACACAAACACCCATGGAATATAATAACATGAAGACAATGAACACAAAGTAATAATAATATCTCTTGGGACAACTCACACACGGTCATTCGATCCCAAACTAGGCAGAGCCTGTGCTATGGCAACCAGACAACTGATAAACATACTTATTTCTAAATACATACATATTATAGACAAATTACACCCAGACACAGAACAAATGATCATGCTCATCACACAAAGATTTGTCCTGGTTGGGAATCGAACCCACGACCTCCGGTTTAGCAGTCAGGGTCACTAACCACTCGACCAACAGGCCAGTAAATGGCATAAAACTGTTTACAAAACAAAACCAAAAGCGTCGAAGTCTTGAAACAGAAAAGCAATTTGCTCAGCCAATGCACCAAGAATGAAATAAAATTTCATCTTCGCTTTGTCTAAATTCTCAAGCACAACACGTTCTGACAGTTCCGTTATTACAACTATTTTCTAGTTTTCTCGTTTGCAACCCTATCTGTGACAATTTGTCGCTAGTTCCGCCTCAAAGCGTGCGCTGTACTCGACTTGATTCCTATAGACGTGTGGATGCATCCGGATTACTTTGTTTTCAATTCTGGAAAACTGTGGCGTATTGGCTTGAGGGTGGAAAAAGGTGCCAATGATTCTATTGAAATTGTTGAAGTAGAAAATCTTTGGCTGTTGATGTTTGCTGAAAATCGAATAGCACGTTTTTTTTTAATTTATAGTGATTCGTCTGGGCTTTGTACGGCCTGTACGGGAGCCAATTATAAACACAAACCTTCTCCGTTTATCGTTCTTTATATAAGAGTAAATTGATAAAAATTCATTGCGTGGTTTAGAAGAAATAAGCGGAGAAATAGGACGCAGACAGCGACTTTGTATATTAGGGTTCCGTACCCGAAGGGTAACCAACGGAACCTTATTACTAAGCCTCAATACTCAATACTCAATACTCAATACTTTTATTGCATTCCACATGTATTCTTAGGTGGTAAAATAACAAATAGGTTCATATGGACCCTGTCGGGCACAGCAAGATAAGTATCTAGGTTAGGAGAGAGGAAGCATTTTATGAAATGTAAAATTACTTAGGAAACTGTTAATATAGTTATCTATTGAGAGATGTAAATAGAATTAACAAATCAAATAAAAATTAAGGACATGAATAGGTACTTCAGTTATGAGTTATGACTTTATTAGTCTATCACTTAGAAATTCGTTTACCGAGTAGTAGCTTTTATTGAGTAAAAATTGTCTAAGTTTTCTTAAAAATATGTTAATTTTCTCTTCTTTTTTAATTAATGCGGGTAGTTTATTATATAATTTAATGGACATTAAATCTCCGCTGTCCGTCCGCCCGTCCGTTCGTCTGTCTGTCAGCGGGCTGTATCTCAAGAACCGAAATAGGTAGACTGTTGAAATTCACAAATCCACAGAGTGTGTAATTCGTAAAATAAATATAAGAACGACAACAAATAATAAAATAAATATAAGAAACATACAAGAAACGTGTTTCTGGTACGGAACCTTTCATGTGAGAGTCTGACTCGCACTTGGCCGGTTTTTTCTCTTTAGGGATATGACAAAGATTTTGAAGAGCGTTGGTTATACAAGTATAACTTAAATATTGGAGTATCCGAGCTGCCAGACCTCCCTTATTTTCTCAGGAACAAAATATGTGGGATAGAGTAGTGTTAGTATGTACTTACGCATACCTGCTAGCCGATGGCTAGTTGATAGATGGGTAGTTTTGCATCCTCCTCAATCTAAATAAACTGTGCCCAATTTTCAGCCTTGTGAATAGAATATCACTCGAGGTGGCGACCAGCTCTTAGACTATTACAATGATAACTATAGTAGGCGCCAGATAAATGTGGAATAAAGTACATTGACCTTTCCCTAATAACTGTTCATAGGTACCTGAACAATTAAATATGAATCGTTTTTCATTATTAGACAATGTTAAGGATCACGAGAGATGATGATTCGGGACAGCTTTGTGTCATTAATTCCGTTTTTCAAATTAAAAATGTCAATAATTGTAGGTGGGTCAATGACCGTTATTCCACGATTATCTGGCGCCTACTATAATTCAATAATCTTCGGCTTAGCATCAGCTCTTTAACTTCGCGTGTCAACGGTTTGAAATAAACGAAATCTATAAATAATGTAGATTCCACTTAACACGCGATGGTCGAATCTATTTTGGATTGCCCCATACATTCGTAATAATGGACCTTTTGCCCCAGAAAACGTATGAAGTTTCGATCGCCAGGTACCATGGGAAATCCGTACTAATATCACAAATGCGATGTAGTATATTTGTTCGTTTGTAGCAGTTTCACTCTAAACTATAATATAAAGATATAAAAACAATTCCTGATCAATCACTACGGGCGACTTGCGCAAAAGAAAACAAATTTTAGATAACTAGCTGCCGAATGAATGTCAAAAAATACTCCAAGGGAACATACTTCCTTAATAAAAGTATCCTTTATTCTTTCCCGGGACTCAAACAATCTCTATACCAAATTTCATCTAAAACGGTCCAGCCACACACACACTCACAAACTTTCGCCTTTATAATTCAAAAATTCAAAATTCAAAAGTCATTTATTCAAATTAGGTTGAGTGCCAGCACTTTTTGAACGTCAAAGTTCTACATAAAGACAGTCCCCCAAAACGCCCGCCCGTCACCACTTCCTAGTATTTTAGTGTTTTAATATTAGTGCGATACAAGCTCTATACCAAATGTCATCTAAATCGGTCTAGCCGTTTACGCGTGAAGAAGTAATACGCACACACTCACAAACTTTTGCCTTTATAATATTAGTGTGATATTTGTTAAATTTTGCGCAAGTCGGCCTAGCCTAGACTAACTAGTTTATTAATTGATAGACTTGTTTTGCATAGCGCTATTCCGTTAGCCTTTTTTTTTTTTGATGTCGGGGGGAAATAATCCACCCTGGGGCGGGTGGAGGGGTCTGTCAGACTCTTACTGACTAAAACCACCCTGGTGTTCCATCTCCCACCTACGCCGGGGATCGCGGGAACGTATGCGACATCCGCAATCCCCGGCTGGTGCCGGCCCGCATCTGCGGGCCACCTCGCGTCGGCGAGGGGAGTGAGGTGTTTGACTCCCCTCGCTACGTCAAAGAGGGGCGCACGGGAACACCACGCGCCGTCACCTCGGGTCCGGATGAATGGGGGGCGACGGACATCCCCAAGTCCGCCGGCCCTGGACCCAGTTCCCCAGTAGACCCAGACCCAGAAGAGGGCAGCGTATGCCAAAACTATTGGGTTAGTCCCAGAGACACGTCATAAACAGACACGTTTATGATATTTCTAACATTGTAACTGCCCGTTACATAGAATCTCAAAGAGCAAAATACTTGATTTATAGGTGATACCCATGAATAAAATAAATTGTACGTACTTACAGGGAAAAATAACATAATTTACTGTGTAAAAGACCGTCGGCCCAAACTAGTAGGTATGCGTACGTACATACATACCAAAATAAACTAACATATACTAACGTATACCAACAGAACAATAATAAAAACAAATTTGAAAAATAAATAATATTATTAAAAGTTTTTTTTTTTCCTACTACTTCGCTTTGCTTTTCTGATTAATTTCGTTGCGGGATCCAAGACAGTTAAATCGTTTCTCCGGGACGCGTCGAGCTTCATTGACTCGGCGTTTTTCTGGTGGTCGCCACTGTTGATTCTGGCTTTCAGGAGTTGCAGTGGTTGGGAATGTGTGGCGGGCTCGTAACATAACTCTATCCCACAAATTTTATTACTCAGGAAATACGTAAGAACTGGGGACTCTAGGATCTCTGACCATTAGAAGTTACCAATAGGGCTTAGGGGTGACCATTAGGGCTAGTGACATAACTAAAAATACAGTTTTATCCAGTGCTAAGTACCTGTCAAGACCATTCTGCAAATTTGTAACGTTAACCTTGAATCCCTTGCAAAGCGGTGCCAGCGCAGACCGAAAAACAAACAACCGAGTAAGACGAGGTAAATAAAAACAAAACTTTGATGCGGATTTTCACGTTATTTATAGGTTAATTGTTTGCCACTTTTAAGGATTCCAATTCTTAAATCAATTTAAATTTACAAAGCATCCTGCTTTATTAGATATACCAATTTTATAGTATGCAATTGAAAATCCAAACTAAGTTTCGTTTCAATTTACGTCGTTTTACGGTAGTTACAAACAAATCCACTGAAACTAAAATCCTAAACTGTTTGTTATTGTCAAAACCAGAGTGAAAATGCTATAATAGGTCTTAATTGGCGCGCCAACTGACACATTACCACTGCCATAGATTCATTAACGTGATTAGTGACGAGACCTATGGGTTATGACCCAATTACATTCGCATAGCTTTGGTCAATATTCATTTGAGTACAATGAAAATGAACATGAAAAATGAAAAAGGTTTTATTCAATAACAACAAAGTTTGTTCAACAATTTTGAGGTTGACCTCTCCTTTTAAGTGTGAAAACACCTGTGCCAGGAAAGGCCGCTCTCCCTTAACTTGATCACATTTATATATGTTACAATACAGTTATCACTTTTTGAGGACTTCATGCCTATAGTAATAGTTCATTCTGCTATTTGATTGGGATTTGTTTATTAAATAGAAAACTAAGAATAGAATAGAAAATTCGACACGGACACAACACAACAGCAACAAACATATTTAAAAAAAAAAAACAAAAATATAACCTAACAGTGTTTTTTTTTTTCAAGGATGGGAAATCATCAAATGACTTCTTCCGCTCTGGGTGGAGCGGAAGGGCGTGTCAGACTCTTACTGACTAAAACCCATCCGGTCTTCCAACTGAAGCCCTCTGCGTTCCAGGGCCGCGGTGACTCTTCCGAACAAATTCCGCAACCCTGGCAGGCTCTAGCCCTAGCGGGCCCCGTCTTCTATACTGACATCTCTTTGAGGCGCGCGTGAAACACAACGCGCCATCGACCCAGGCGACTCCCGACGGCCGGGGCGTCTTCAACATAACAGTGATACAGTAAACTTTTGCTTAGCGTGCCCATACCCAAAGGCATCTCGGCATATGCTGGGCGTAAGACACTCAGCGCTGGTTTCCATTTGGCAAACCGTAGTGACACACGGACGTGAGTAAATAAAATAGTTACACACTTGGAATATTAATAATAAATAATGTAATTAAAAAAAGTGTTTTTTTTTGTTGTGTGCCACACTGTCCTGGTTTTTTTTTAAAGTACCTACGAATGTTGTTTTTTTTAAGTAAGTACCTAAAATAACGCGGTTCGCTCAACGCGGGGATGCATCGAATAGCCACCATCTTTTTAATACTTAACTAATAACAAAACCAGTTAAGGAAATACAAACGTTTTCTTACATAAAATACTATGAAGTCTTAAAACGATCATGATTCCGCTCTAAGAAGGAGACTGAGCTTTACATAGCGAATAGCACTATCCCGTTTATATCATCGGAATTGGATGGCATTAGCACGTCATAGTAGGGCAACTGTTTCATCTGAACGCTATGATAGAGAAAGAACTCTGCCTCTCTGGCCTTTTGGATCATGGTTAAGAATGATCATTTCCTTTCAGTGGGATATATTGGGGCATTATGTAATAAGAAAACAGCTCTCAAATATCCTGAAATTGTCAAAATGTTGAAATATGAAAGTTGGAAATCATCCCAAGAGAATTTGCTCTCGGGATAAAAAGTGATAAAAATGTATCTTACAAACTGATTCAGGACATTCCCTTCTTTAAGCTGAAAGTACTTTTCTGAAAATGGTTCTGGGATCCAATACAGATAAATCATATCTTCGGGACTCGTCGGCTTTCATAGTTTTTAGAACGATATCTTAATAGTTTTTCTAAATTTAGTGGTCGCCACTGTTGATTCTCACTTTCAGAACTTGCATTGATATGAATTTGTTCGAAAGAGCCACCGCGGCCCTGGAACGCAACGGGATTCAGAAGGAACACGGATGGGTTTTAGTCAGTAATAGTCTGACGTATTTCCGCTCCACTCAGAGCGGTAGAAATCATTTGATGATTTCCCAACCTTAAAAAAAAGGGTTGATATGCAGTGTCTTTAAGATCTGTTTTATTCGCTTGCAGTGAACTGCAGTCTTATGAAGCGAATGCTAAGTACAGCATTGCTATGCCCGAAGCAAAGGTCACCGAATTAGCTTAACTAAAGCGCACAGCACAGGAATTCTGGAGTGAAGACTTAATTAAGTAAATAACTTGAGAAGTTAGTCTGGAGTCTTTGACGTGGTATTCTAGAAAACTAAGATGGAGACGTTAGGAGCTTAGTCCACGGAGTTAGGTGAACTATGCAAGAACTGTGGACATAAAATTAATTGATGCAAATTGTACGCTAGTGTGAAATGTGTGTGATATTTGCTCGAGATTAAAGCTTTAAACTTGAAATTCCGCAAAGAAATATGTGATAATTGAAAAGCGTTGTTTACTTGGTAGGTACCTACTTGGCTTAACAGCAATAAACGTCACTTAGTTTGAGAAGGTTATTATATTCGAGACTATTGGCCATTAAAAAAAAAAGTTTCCCCCCACTAGGAATTTCTCCTGTATCGTTGGTGCGTTTACAAACATTTAACTCACATACACAAACAGCCAGACCCGGATCCTTATATAAGATAGGCCATCCAAATATTTGTTCAGAGCGGGAATCGAACCCGCGACACGCAGCGCAGCAGTCAATCGCTCAATCACTGCGCCAACTGTGCCACCATCATCATCAACAGGTGTCTGTGTCATCATTTGTCTTTATAATCAATATCGATGAAACGACACTTTCACACACACACGACGGTTGTGGAATTTGTTCGCAAACAGAGCCGGCAAAAAAAAGAGAATTTAGAGTTTATAACGTTTTAACCGGACTTAAATTCAAAAGATCGACAAGTGTTCACTTCAAATTCCTAAATCGGTAACCGGCCATCATTTTATAACTCTAAATAACAGTTTCGAAGACTTAGATAAAATGTTGTCATCATTTATATCATTCATTACCTGCTCCTACAAACTAAGTCATGCAATAAAGGAGTCAACCTGACCTTATTTTCCTTATCAAGCTCGTAAACTAAGTTTAACGTGTAACAACAAAGCTGAACTCAAGTTGTAAGTTAACTGTCGACTTAACACGACCTCACACGAGCTCCTCACTAGGTCACGATAGTTAAAAACTTAGGTACTTCGAATCTGTTGCAGTTTGAAACGAGAATCGGTTGAGACTTAATATTATCTGTATTACACTTCACACTAATCACACTAATATTATAAAGACGAAAGTTTGTGAGTGTGTGTATGTTTGTTACTTCTTCACGCGCAAACTGCTAGGTCAATTTAGATTAAATTTGGTATAGAGATTGTTTGAGTCCCGGGAAAGGACACAGGATAGTTTTTATCTCGGGAGTATGTTCCCTTGAGATAATTTTCGACATTCACGCGGACGGAGCCACGGGCGGCAGCTAGTTACATTCATATTATAAAGGCGAAAGTTTGTGAGTGTGTGTGTGTTCATGTTTGTTACTTCTTTATGGCTAGACCAATATTGATAAGTTTGGTATGCAGGAAGCTGACACCCGGGATTAACACATAGGCTACTTTTTATATATATACTAGCAACTAATACGCAAGCTAGTATTTTAATCATAGAGATATGCAACCTGTCTTGTTCGCCTCGTCGCAAGTCCAACGTATAACTTGAAAAGGGGTCATTGTACTCATTATTCAAATAAATCAGCTGTCAGTATATTTTGTCGTGTTATGAAAACAAATGAATAGAGCGGTTGATTTTCTTTCGCGATTTCAGTGTTGTCTCATAAAGTATCACAAGAGGTATCACAATTGTTTTGCATACTTTCTTTGAAAAGATTTCTTTATTGAAGCTGTTCATGTCGTAGTAACCAAGGAAAGGGCTTCCCTGAATTTTCTAAGTAGGTATTAAGATTTGAGTCAAGTTGCTATTCGCCTGTTACATGGAAGTTGAAAATAACTAGCGAAACAGGGATGTGACTCACCTACTACCAGCTTGTCCTTTCAGGAATTACTGGATGTTAGTATTCTAACACCCCCAATTTTTACTACCTCTTTTTGCCCCACTACCATTTAAAGTAAATCTCTTGACCTTTAAAACTCGTGTTATTGTTAATCAACGTTTTTCAACAAAAACTTAACAGAATCCCGGAATTAGAATTTCTCAGTTGCAAACGAAGTTAATGGGGCGTCATTCGGATTATGATCAAAAGTTGAAACATAAACTTTCCGTTTAAGATGCTCGGTAACTTCTGGTGAAAACTTTTTTATTTGAAAACGGAGTGGAGTGGAAGATCACGGTGAAAGATGTTATTTTGTCAAATTTAATTAATTCACTATCTTCTGCTAGCGGCTCCGCCCGCGTGAAACTCGGGAACGCACCTACCGGGGTAAAAAGTTTAAGGGTGAGGCCAAACGAGCGTTACTTTTTCAATTGTGAGTCGCGTAAAATGAGTCGCGGAATTTACGTTGCATACGGTTTCGTACAAGTCCTATTTGTGCCACACGTCAGCGCAAAATGAGTTGTCTTCTGCTGACTCACGCGAATAATATCAACCAAATTGCATTCGGGGTAAGTCATCCATATAAGGTGTCCATACATCAGTATTTCCCTATTTAGTGGATTTATCCAGCTTCTCTTTCTCTTTCTGACATCTTCTAATGCTTCGTAAATGCACAATATTTTAATGGATCCATTGCACGACACAAACACCTTGTACAAATGTTGGATACTACCTAACTGAAGTTACGTCCGTCCGTCTAGCTGCCTAACCGGATTTCGGTTGAATGTAAATTGCGCAACTCAAAATACGAGACTCACGTCTCACTAAATTACGCTCGTTTGGCTTCGCCCTATAGGTAAAAACTTTTTATGTTCTAATCCAAGTCTAGGTCTAGGTCCCGTGTGTGAAATTTCATGAAAATCCGTTAAGGGGGAACAGAAAATATAATTTATAAAACATAGCAGGGTTGTTTTAAGGGTTCCGTACCCAAATGGTAAAACGGGACCCTATTACTAAGTCTCCGCTGTCCGTCCGTCTGTTTGTCTGTCCGTCTGTAACCAGGCTGTATCTCATGAACCGTGATAGTTAGACAGTTGAAATTTTCACGGATGATGTATTTTTGTTGCCGCTATAACAATAAATACTAAAAAATATATTCACTTTAAAAAGAAAAAAATAAATTAAAATAAAACAGATATTACAACAGACATGATTTTTTTGCCGTTTTTATAGATAATGGTTCGGATCCCTTCGTGCGTGAGTCCGACTCGCACTTGGCCGGTTTTATTTTATCTGTGGAACATTCGTTTGACTAAAAAAATATACCTGATGATCTGTGCTTCAGGCCAGCTCACAACCTAACTTTTAATTTACAACAGCTGTTGTAGTTATTTGTTGTTTTAAGTATCTGGTAGAAATTAACCTTGATAAGATTTTTGAATGTTAATAAAGGGCGCACTAATTACGAAAATAATTAGCACTACGTATATTTCGAGGCTTAAAAGTTCGTTAGTTTACATCAAAGAGAATTTTAGCGATTAAAAGTTTTTATATTTTTATGAACGATCGACCTTTCATCACTGTTAGGTATTAATTAAAATCAATATTTTTTTGCATCGTCTCATTTAAACAGAAAGCCTTACTGAAATAATATAAATTGAAGCTCTTTTATTTATCAGGGTGTCCCAAAACTCAACGTCAAGCCGAAACGGGGTGACAGGATTGATCATAACCATCACGAGAAAAATCTGAAAAAAAATCTATCCCATGCAGTTTGAAAATTATGGGCATTTTAAGAAAAACCTAGAAATTTGATCAAACTGTACCATTTTTCGGTTATTGTGGTTATTATTTTTTATTTTTGTTCATTTGAACTTTAGAAACGTAATCCTAAATAACATTTCTAGAATCCCAATAAAAAATAATGACACAATTGCCTCAAGTTCCCGAGAATTGAGACTATTTGTTAAACTACGAATTTATAATTTTCAAGATTCGTCGACTTTGACAGGCCCTCCTATAAAAAAAATGTACTAGAGTGCCTTGGCAAGTAGCATTAAAAGTTGGCGCATTTAATCAGAATTCTAAAATGGTACAATACTTGTTAGTTCCATACAATAGAAAAGAGTAAAAATAATGGGTATGTTTGCCATGAGTGAGCGAGACAGATAGTGACGCCACGCATTGAGACGGAGATGCGTCGTTTAAACGAGTGCGAATGAAACAGAAAATGAAAAATATATAAATTGTCAACAATCCCATATTATGTTTTTTCTTTTTTTTTCTGTGCCCCACTTTCCAGTTATGCTAGCTTTATAAATGCCGTGAAACTCTGTTATTGGCTTAAGAGATAATTGTCATCATCTCGCTATCACTGTGCAGTGTATGCATACTCTAAGATGCTAGTAACTTTAACGCAACTGCATTGGGCTATTCATTGATGGTGGAGATGGATGGAGGTGAACATTCATAACTCATATAAATCACACTAATGTTATAAAGGCGAAAGTTTGTGAGTATGTGTGTATGTTTGTTACTTCTTCACGCGCAAATGGCTGGACCAATTAAGATGAAATTTTGTATAGTGATTATCCCGGGAGTAAATTCCCTTGGGATAATTTTCAACATTCACGCAGGCGGAGCCGCGGGTGGCAGCTAGTTAATAATAAGCTGTTGAGTTTCCAAATAAATAAATAGAAATGCGGTGAACACTGAACTGACGCCTCATACGACTTCTCAACATTTATTATATCCAGGGAAAGACGAGTACAAAGAAACATAAAAATAGGTTTTACTTCATTCATATTCCATTCAGCCTTCCTCGCGATAGAATGTGGGGTAGTTCCATACATCATACATGTAACTGACTGCCTCACAGACGAATACTGGCTAGTTTCCAAGGTGAATACAAAGACTATTATGAAGACTTATAACTTCTTTGCAAAAGGCTGTATGGGGCAAAGAAAGAACGAATTTCTTACCTTAAGGAAAATTTAAGTGCAAATAAATCTTGAAAGATTTTAATCATACAAAGCCAGACAAAAAAATAAAAACAAAACCGACTACTTTTGACGTGACAACGTCTAATAAATCGATGAACGTCGGCTGCACGCACGAAAAAGGATGACTCATTGTAACGTTACGCTCATTGTAACGTTACGATCGGAGCGAGAGCGCTGCACGATTACATTTTATTCATAAAAGTATGCAATCATTTCATTAATGTTTTTTTTTTATGCACGTTAAACTATTGTCCGTAAACCGATTTTACAGACAACCAATTTTTTTTTATCATTGAAAATGTACTTCCTGTAGGATATGTTATTTGAGTGAAGCAGCGAGGTTTTCAAAATTCTTCTAACTCTGAAAAGAATTTTATTCGAAAAAACGAAAATTTCTAAAACAAGACCACGAAATAATTTTCAACTAAAAACTAAACACACATTTTGCTACAAGTTCCAAGAACGTTGTTTTCAATTTATTTCACTTGGGGCACGCATTTATTCAACACTTTACTGCGAGTTATTTAAACTTTGTTACTCTACAACTAACGAAAGTTTAGCCGGAAACTACTGTTTACTATGTAGTACAGCCACCCTTTCTGCTAATATATAAGTTTTACTTGGGGGATAGGAAAATGCGAAAAGTGAGTGTTCTTTATTTTCCCGTTTGCTACAAACTCTGCTCTACCAAGATATGTCATACTGTATAGATATACAGGGTGTAACAGAAAGGTAGTCATGCTTTAGAAGCTGTTTCTGCCCATATAGATGAAAGTCTTTAAGAAAGTTACTGACAATTCCGGGACCAGGGTTGCGGAATTTGTTCGAAAGACCCACCGCGGCCCTAGAACGCAAAAACATTAGGATGAACACGGATGGGTTTCAGTCAGTAAGAGTCTGACACTCCCTTCTGCTCCACCCAGAGTGGAAGGTGTCATAATTTGATGATATCCCATCAACAAAAAAAAAATACTATTCCGGGACAAGCCAGTCTAACACATCTATAATTTATTATTGAAAAAATATTTATTTCTAAAAGATGCTAATTCACTCGACTTCGAACTTAAAACTCAACTTAAAGTAAAGTGCAACTTTCTGAAGTTCACTTCACTTCAGAAAGTTGATCAACAAAATATTTTCCTTAAAAATACATGTATAATAGGGAAACTCAAACGTTTCGCTTATTGCTACCGTACTCGGCGTTTCACTAGGAACACAGAATTCTCCGTGGATTTATTATACATTCAGGAGACACTTGGGACGAAAAAAAAAAATATGCCTCGGGTTTTTTCGTTTCACTTCGTTAGTACAATGATGGCGGGGTCTGTCGGTGGGTACTATTATTTTAGATGTGTTTTTTCAAGTAACGTTGACGGTAAGTTGGGCTTAGAAATTCGTTTTTTACTTATATTGAATTTAAAAAAAAAACTATTTTGTGTGGCCAGTTTGTGTTTCCAGCGTGTATTGATCGAGTGCTTTCCAAATAAGCACTGCAGTTCACGTCCAGGTGACAGATGTTCCTGGTTTCAAGGAGTCTTGTTGTATTAGGTGTTGTTTTTTCCAAACTAAATAAACAAACAAACTTCAGAAAATGCTCTTAGTCTGGAACCGGCTTCAAAATCTCTTCAATATTGCCCACAACAACATGCAATTTCGCTAAAACTGTCACTTGTTGCCAAAATTACACACTCTAATACGCATAATCAGGCTTTCAGCGCTATCAGCCTCCCGTCATGTCATTGCCAGCTAAGTGCAGTGAACCTAAAACAACATACACACATGCACTTTAGAAACACTTAACTGTAGACTACGCTCGAAATTGACAAGTCAAGCGTGCGCCGCTTCTAGAGTCTAAAAACAGAATGATATCTTTGATCAGCAGTGCATTACAAAATGTTACGTGACCCTTGAATGACGGGATGGCTCATTTAACTTGTTGAGGATTATTCAAAGGGATTATGAATTGTTTTAAAGCGTTGTTTTGTTAGGTTTCGGATCAATTTCGAGTTGTTTTTGCTTTATAATTTATTTTCGGACAACAATGATCAAGCATGTTCGTAAACAATATTATAACTTACTCCGCCCGAATGATTGTCGAAAATTGTCCCAAGGGAACATATTCCCGGTATTAAAAGAATCCTATGTGTTATTCCAGACTATAACCTATCTCTGTGCCAAATGTCAGCAAGATCCGTTCAGCCGTTCTGACTTGAAAGAGCAACAAACATCCATCCATCCATCCATCCTCACAAACTTTCGCATTTATAATATTAGCAGGATAGGATTACTAGTGTTAGTAGTTAAATAGTATTGTGAAAAGGAAATCCTCAAACTAATGTTTAGTGATTGTCCTTTTCACAAAACTTTTAATAATCGGAGAGTCGATACTCTCCGCCACAGTTTAGTTTAGTTATTGAGAGTAGTATTTAAGTTATGTTATTTAGATGTTTTTAACTCGATTAATTTTTTATCCCTGTGTTAAAGAACATAACAGACCCATTTTAATAACATAAAAACTAACTTGTTGAAACAGAATTTATTTGCAGTAGTACAAGAGAATAAAAGATGTGGCCGTCTTCAGTTTCTGAATGGAGTATATGGAGTTAAGAACTTGTCCAACCCTAATTTAACACCGAACTTCAAAGGGTAAAAATAATAAAAAAAGTTTAACTAATATGCAAATTCTTAATTCAGACACGTGGAGTGAGAATTTCGTCAGAAACCATTGGTTGCTTTTGAAGATAGTACCAAATTCTAGTTATTTAGGACGGCTCATTATTTTAAACTAGTTTCTTAAGAGGCCTCTGTGTTTAGAAACATTAAGTATCGATCATAGTTATTCCAATGGTTTATCAATCGCTTACAAATATGCGGACAAGCCGTCGTCTCACCGTTTTTACGTCTTCACTAACCATTCCCCTGCAGTTGACAGCCGTGATATAAACGTAGAAATCGCTCCGAGCCAACGTGCTAAACTAATTCCGGATGAGAGCCATCGCGATATAGTGTCGTGTAAACGACGTTGTACGGTATTGAAGCCAGCTGAATACAACTCACGATATTTGTGTTAATCACCTGTGACGATTTGTGTGCTTTAAACGGATTAAGAAGATTAAATATCTTCAAATCAGATTGTTGAATGTGTGAACGTTTTACACGCTTTTGTTTAGCATCCTGTTGTCCCGGTGTTTGTCTGTAATGAAATCTTGCAATTATGATCTCACCCTCCAATAGCTTGGCCATACTTTGACATGTTTAATGAAGCATAGCCTACTAGCATTTGGAGCTTAGTGCCACATAAACTTGTGTTCAGCTCTAAAATACCTATCCAATGATGTATTATATATGTCACCGGAAAATTGCAGACTTCGTAAGATTGTAATAAATGTTCATTAGATTATAATTTTACCCAGTTTCTGATAGAGCTGATTTTTAAGTACGAGAATTGTCTTTCTGGTGCTGCAGATTTCCATTCACCACGGTGGTAACGGTCACCCCTTCCAATCAAACAGGTCGCCTGATTGCTAGCCATATCAAAATAATAGATACCATATTCAATAGCTTTTGATAATAATTAAAGCTGTATTCTGTACAGCTACGCTGTTGAAGTGGAGTAATTGAACTACCACAATTCAGGTCAATCAATTTGTTTGTTTGTTGTTTTTGTAATATTGTGTACCTACCACTCTGTAGGATGGTAGACCCGTGTCACGTTTTCCCCTACAAATAAGAGGAGCAAATTATCTTTAATTTTCGTCACTTGGCTTCTTTTAGACGCTTCCAGGCGGAACAAGATGTAAATCTCTATTGAAAAGGAAGGATTCTCCGACCAGATGGTTGATGTTGGGCTGTTGTATATGTTCAAATGGCGCGAAGAACTTTAATTGCGCGATTAGGATTTTTAACTACAACGAACCCTAATTACTCATTGACTACTCGAAATTGTTGGCCTCTTTTACTTCTATACTCTATACTAATATTATAAATGCGAAAGTTTGGTTGTTTGGATAGCTGGATGGATGTTTGTTACTCAATCACGTCAGAACGGCTGAAAGGATCTTGATGAAAATTGGTAAATAACACATGATCGTATTTTCGATATTAATGCGGGTAGAGCCGCGGGCGGCAGCTAGTATAAAATAATTAAATGTACAGCACGATCACGTATTTCACGAAACCTAGAGAAGCTACATATAGGGATGTATTTTTTTTTTACTATATTTATAAAACTATTTCGCAAAGGACCACAGTGTCCGAATAATGTATCACAATGTAAGGTTTTTAAGAGGCGAATGTATGAATAAAAAAGTCAGATTCCTGCCATAGTTTCATTTGTTTGTAAAAGTTACGAGTAAAAGCGAATTTTGGTCGTAAATCTGAAACAATCAATATCCCTGACGCAATTTCGTCACGATCTGTGAGTAGTTATGAGTGGAAAAAGTTACAAGATTTTGTAAGGAAATTATAATTTAATTTATTAATTGTTTTGTTTCGATAAGACCTAAGCAATTTCAGAGCGAACGAGTAGAGGTGGTCCACTTCAAACCCAGGTAGGCACATGATATTATGTTTAAGTTATTTTATCTACACTACTCTCCAAAACAAAGGTGAAAATCATGAGAAAACTGACAACCGGCATTCCCTAGAACCAAAAAGCCATATTATATATATTTTATTAACACACAAAAAGTTTGGGATTCCTCGGAAAACTTAAGATATTTTATGGTAATGATAATATACTTAATGTACAATTTAATAATACTTGCTTTTTTAAATACCATTGACCATTTGCGCCACAAAATAAATTAATATTATTTAGTATCATTTAGTTCTTAGCATACCTACATTTCTTTTTTTAATTTTATTTCTATGTACCGTGCGTGTTTCATGTAAGTGCTAAATAAATATTATTCTATTCTATTCTTCTATTCTATTTTTAATAAAACGTAGAAAGGGAATTTCAAGGGACTGAGCAGGCCATTTCTGCTGGCTGCCGTCGAAGCTGTGGGTCCGTATTTCGCAAGCTCTAGTATCTGGAGCAGCTATGTTCTGACTGGAGCGTGAGGAACTATTAGTTATTCTGTGCTGGAGCCCTGATATAGCTAGACGGGGTCTTCAGCCAAACATTTTTACAGTGAACAACAATATCGCTCATCTCTAATATACTTTTTTTTTTAAGTATGGGTAATCATCAATTGACTTCTTCCGCTCTGGGTGGAGCGGAAGGGCGTGTCAGAATCTTACTGACTAAAACCCATCCGTGTTCCTTCTAAAGCCCTTTGCGTTCCAGGGCCGCGGTGACTCTTTCAAATTACGCAACCCTAGCGGGATCTCTTATATACTCCACCTTGCGCAGAGGACTGTGTCTTGAATTATTTATACAGGCTGGACTTATTGACGAACGACTTATGATATTATGAGAAATAGTGTACCTAATTTTAAGTAAATGTTCAATGGATTGCGCCGCATGGTGTTTAATTTATGTGACGGTTTTTGAAGTTCTTTTATTTGTAGTCCCCAGCAAAACATTTTTGCTATGAACAAGAATATTATTATCAAAGACTCGCTCATCTCTTATATACTATACCGTATATAAAGGACCGCGTCCTGAATTATTTATACATGCTGGACTTGTTGACGACCGACTTATGATATTATGATAAAAAGCGTAATGTTAAGTAAATGCTCTATTGATTTTTTACGCCACATGGCGTTTACGTTATGTGAAGGAGGTAAAGTTGAAAATATGACTTGTGACGTCACTATACGTTAGGTAAGCTAACTAGTTATACCTCTCAAAATATGATTATTCAATGAATAGGTAGATGACAATGATCGCTCATTTAGCCTACAATTAACCTGAGACATAATTTTACACATGGTTATGGTGACCAAGAGCCTCACACGCGGCTCAAAAAGATGTCAGCTTAGGAGACGGGGCCCGTTAGGGCCAAAGCCTGCCAGGGTTGCAGGATTTGTACGAAAGAGTGACCGCGGCCCTGGAACGCAAAGGGCTTTAGGAGGAACACGGCTGGGTTTTAGTCAGTAAGAGTCTGACACGCCCTTCCGCTCCACCCAGAGCGGAAGAAGTCATTTGATGATTTTTCAACACTTAAAAAAAAACAAGAGCCTGGGCTAATTTAATGTTAATTTGCGATGAAACGAATGGGCATTCACTATCGAAATGCGTATACGATAAATATTTACATGAGCTAACCATAAAAAACTGGTCAAAGTGGGAGGCAGACGTGCACACGAAGGGTTCTGTAACATTAACCAAAAAACCTTTAAATTAAATTAAATTTTCATTATTAACTTACTACAAATTAATAAGGTATTAATTTCAACCCACCTAAATATAAATCAAACGGTTACACTACATAGCCTAGTTGTTTGATATTAATTATGACCATGTTGAAGCAAGCTTATTGCTCAAATCCATCGCTATTGTTGCTCTTTGCTTTAATTGCTGGTTTGTCGTCAAACCAACCGCAAACAACTCGGCGTTGCTCGGTGTTAAGCCTTTAAATTAAGCGATAATAACAACTGAGATTGTTGTTACTAATTATTAGGGGCTTAGGTCTCTGATCACTGAAACGTAGCCGAGCTAGTGTAATTTCCAAGATATTATAATTAAATAACGTCACGCTGTTATTGCCCCCCCCCAGGCAATAATAGCGTGACGTTCAACAGATTCTGATTTATTTATTGTTTGTCACAGGTGGAATTTCAGTCCTTAAAATAATTATTGTAACATTTATCACTGTAACATACCCATCAGGTGTACAATATTTAAATTTACAATTAAATAGTTCAAATCGTCATAGTAGGTACACAAAATCACCACGGAAACATAATATTAAATACCACTTGAGAAAAAATAATTATACATTCATTCATTGTCATTTATTCATTATTAATCATTATTATTGCATTATTATAATATCATTTTAGTCAAGACATTTGTCATTTAGGAATTCATTGATTGTGTAATATACTTTCAGTACCAGCAATTCTTGAGTTTGTATTTAAAAGTAGTTAATGTTTCAATATTTTTAATAGAGTTTGGTAATTTATTGTAAATTTTAACACCCATACCAAATATGCTACATTTAAACTTGACTGTCCTGCTCTTAACTCCCCTAAGTTCATTTTTATGTCTTGTACTTCTCATTGTCTCATAGTTACTTATATCGCGCTTTGTGATTGATGCTGCTTCCAATATATATAATGACGGTAGTAGACAGAGCTGAGCATCACTCAAAAACTTGAAGCATTTTAAAATACAAATTAAGACTTTACTGACAACCAAAAACCTGCAACCATTCTGTTTACTGTCTAGTTTTAATATTTATCTGCATTCGGCTACCTAGTTTGGTAACCGATCCCAGCATAGAATGAAAAAAAATGGAAAATAAACTTTTTTAGGATTCCGTACCCAAAGGGTAAAAACGGGACCCTATTACTAAGACTCCACTGTCCGTCTGTTTGTCTGTCACCAGGCTGTATCTCATGAACCGTGACACATGACAGTTTGAAATATATCACAGATGATGTATTTTTATTGCCGCTATAACAACAAATAATAAAAATTAAATTATTAATAAAGGGAGCCCACCTTTATTATTAATAATTTAATTTTATTAGTTGTCCATACTAGAAACGTGTTTTTTTACGGTTTATGATACGGAACCCTTCGTGTGAGAGTACGACTCGTACTTCGCCCGCATGTTTTAGGGTTCCGTACCTCAAAAGGAAAAAACGGGACCCTTATTACCCTTCAATAGGTAATGTAAGTGTATTCTGCCTCGATTCCCGTAATGGACGAAATATCTTCAATACAAAATTGTACGGTACCCTCGGTGCGCGAGTCAGATTCACACTTGTCCGGTTTTTGTTTGCAATATATTTAGATTTATCCATTCCTACTTTTCATATCAGGATTACAAATTCTGAAGCGCGTTAATTTCAGTGCATGTGGCTGTGGTAAACAAAAAAAGAAAAACAAAACAGAATCGATGGTCCATGAATAAAACATTAGATTCTCTGTTCCTACAACATAACGAATTGACAGCTTTAAACCATTGGTTCGACGACCCATTGGAAAAATAAAAGGGTAAGAAATACGTGGGGGAGGAAGAAATTATCGAGAATTATTGATAATAATGTGGGGACTAGGGTATGAGGTTAAGACAGACCATCCAAATAAAATTGTGTTAATGTCTGAATATTAAAAAAAAAACAATGAAATATTCGGGTTGAATAATGATCCCTTTGAAGACTTACGGCCGGTCTCAATAACGTATACCTTAGCTACCAACAGTAGCTGAAACGTCATGTTTGAAAGGCAAACATGACAATCAACAGTCACTTTAGTTTTATATCTATCTAGAGCGATTCTTGTATATGTATTATAAATGTATAATCTGTATCTCGGAAACGGCTTCAACGTTATTCATGAAATTTGGTATGCAGAGGGCTTCGGGAGCGAAAAATCGATCTAGCTAAGTGTCATTTTTAGAAAACGTTTAACAAAAAAAAACTTAGCTAAGCTCATCCAGGTACTTTATTTAATTCGTTAATATCAGAAGGCATATCATTTAACTTGGCAAAAATGCAAAACGATGTGAATCTCCAAGTTGTGGAATTTGTTTATTTTATTTGTTGGTCATTTGCATACTGATACGTCACTATTTATTTCTGAACTTAATTATTTATAGCCAAGGTATTACTGTTATTCTGAAGAACGAAGACATAATTGGGCATAAAATATTCATCCACATGTCAATGGGAAAAAAACCTTGCTCTAATTTATAATTTCATACATGACCGATCATCGTAGATCAAACCAAGCATCAATAGATGGATACATACCAGATACACGTTATTTACGAACCGTCCATTGTATCGATAATATCCTTACACGCATTTGAACTATGGTACACTATCGAGTCACCATAGAGGCTCACTGAAGCATGTTAGCTTCCCACAGATTCACGCACTTAGGGCACACAAGTAGGTAGAAACAAATGACGTCATATATGACGGCACATTATCTAAAGAACACGTGTAACAGCCACATGAGTCGACCTTCAAGGTTAAGCAACGATTGCCAAGGTCAGTTTGTGGATGGTGACCATCTCAACATACTGAGATTTCACCGTGCCTCGGAAAACACGCTTATTCTTTTGTCCCGCCCGGCTGTTTGCCATTTGTAGATCTTTAGCAGTCGTTATGGATTGTTGGAAGCCAGAAAATGTGGCACCAGTCTTGCCAAGAACAACCCAGTTACTGGGTTGTGAAAGTCTGATAGGCAATCGCTTTACGTAAAATACTGTAATTTATTGGGAAAGACGGATTGGTGGTTGGATGGTTGGATTTAGGAACAAAATACTGTTTGGGATCCATTCAATGCAGAAATTGCCGGAAAGGAAAAGGCAGAACTGAACGAAGATGGGAGGAAGAACTTGGAAATGACTGCACACAATAGAAAAGTACTGTAGAAAAACTTTCCAAGTGAGAGTAGGACCTCAAGACCGAAAAAATAACGTACCTTGTGTCATACATCCGTCCCCTTTAATTTTTAAGTTAATGTAATTTTTATTATTTACTAGCTTTTGCCCATGACTTCATACGCGCATATCCTATTTTTCCCGTTCCCGTAGGAATTGCGCAACGAATTATAAACCTAAACCTTACTCATGAATAACACCATCCATTGGTGAAAACCGCATGAAAATCGGTGCAGTGGTTTTGGACATGAGTTCCCCCAAGTGTCGCCATAACAACCGGTCCTGTGCGTCTCGCATCCATCGGCTACCCACCACCCTCACCAGGTCAGCGGTCCACCTTGTG
Source organism: Mamestra brassicae (assembly GCA_905163435.1). Classification (NCBI taxonomy): domain Eukaryota; kingdom Metazoa; phylum Arthropoda; class Insecta; order Lepidoptera; family Noctuidae; genus Mamestra; species Mamestra brassicae. The sequence continues at coordinate 15,482,980 of LR990997.1, read as the reverse complement.
GAAGGCCATCCAACGCTGCGTCTTCCGGTACGTGGTCACCACTCCAGAACTTTTCGGCCACATCGACTTCGTTCTGCGAGCAATATGCTCTGCCCACTGCCACTTCAGTTTGTCGATCCTTCGGGCTATGTCGGGTTCCGTTGGAAACATATCGGGTACGAGAAAGGTAGAAGGATACTTTTGCCCAGCAATGGGACAATACAGGCTAGCTAGATAGAAGATGTCCTATAGACACCCCAATTCCGTCCAGTACCTACCAATACGTTTTCCGAACAAATAAGCACTAAATTTTATTACTCTGTTTAACGTGACAGTTAAACAGTTTTATGTCTGTCCGGAGGGTTTTATCAAATAAACTTGTAACGGTACATTTTATTTGCTCTCATGTTTGTATGACAGGTGTCTACAGTGAGTATATAATGTTGATGAGTGAATTTTTTAAATAAACAGTTGATATATAGTTTAATTACACGCACACGTTTATACGGTTGGCGCAGTGGTTGAACGATTGGCTGCCGCGCTTCGTGTCGTGGGTTCGATTCCCGCACGGAACAAATATTTGTATGGCCTACAGATAGTTGTTCCGGGTCTGGCTGTTTGTGTATGTGAGATTGAATGTTTGTAAGCGCACCCACGATACAGGAGAAATTCCTAGTGTGGGGCAACGTTTTTTTTGTTAAAAAAAACAAACAAACAATTTAATTTGTATTATTTTTACGGCAATAGCAAAACCAACTCTGTGAAAATTGCAACTGTCTATCTGAGACACAATCCGCTTACAGACAGACGGATGGACGGACTGACAGCGGAAGCTTAGAAATAGGATAGATTACGCTTCGGATTTTAGAGGAGGTATTAACAACTCTACGTTACTTACTTCCACGAACATTAGGTAAATATAGTCTACCTATTCCGATCTCAGTTTATCACTCATTGAAGCTATTTCAGTCTACCGTGTAAACATGTATGAGCGTTAAACCTACACAACATGACCACAAGCTGATTACGCGGCCTGATAAGGGAACTCAATCTGTGTTCACACCTACATCGGTAATTAATTCACCATCGACGCGTTACGCCACATGTTGTTTTATTCATAAAACATAAGTTCGATGCTCTAGTGGAACTATAATGTTAAAATATTAGGTCTTTATATACGAAATTGCTGTTTTATGAATGGGTACCTTGAACTATGATAATTTCGTTTGACTTGGATTTATAAATTAAAATAATCTTTTTATTTAAGTTTAGTCATTCCTTGTCCAAAATCAGTTTTCGTTTTCTGTGTTTATGTTTGTTCTAGAATATTGAGTCCATGGTTATATTAATACGGCATCCATAATTAAAACCATGACTTTGAAAAATAATTGTGATATTTTTTACGTGGGTTCTCAAACAGCATAAGTCCAATTTACCAGCATTTTGACGTTTCTTACATTGATTAATTAAAATATAAAATGATTAATATTGTTAACGTTTTGAATATATATGTTGTAGAATAAATAATGTGTATTTTATTTAATAAAATATTTTTTTATTATTATTTTTTGGTAAACCTGGCATTTATTGACATTCATAAACGTGAGCAAAATGCTCTACACGCGAGTGCTGATGTAATTTCTTGAGGCGCGATTGCTGGCGGGTAAAGATCGAGACTTGATTCAGAATGTTTTTAAATCTTTATGTACTTACCAAGTACACAAAGTACATACGAATGATCAAGTCAGAAGCATTGTTTCAAACTAGGGCTAAAACAATGGACCACAAGGTCAGGAGACTCAGGAAGGACTCAAGTTCTCGTCCTGAAACCTCTGAACAGATTTACTTATATTCCTTACCGTTGAAAGCCATTACCCAGCTGACCTGAAAACCATATTTATTTAGGAATCGATTACTAATGGGTAAATAGTTACTTGTTTGTACTAGTTTATTGTAGATTAATGACAAATTAGTCTCGTCCAAATAGTTTGCAGTGTTGGTCTGTAGAGAGCCCGAAGTTCAGCGCCTAATGGCCGTCTCTGGGCTGTTATTAATCTATGTTTAATAATCTAGGTTAGTGCCGTTATAGTGTCCAACAATTCTAGAAGAAAGTTTGTAATTAGTAGTTATTGGAATTTATATAATCTAGTATAATTATGTTACATATGTATGAATTAAAATTAGAAAGACAAATTATCTATTTGCATGTTTATTTGTAATTATATTTTTAAGTATGTGCATGTCGTGGCCAGATCATAGAATTGATCACTTCATGATGTGGCCGACCATTTTATGAAATAAAAATATCCTCTGACCATCATAATATGGTCTGGCCAGATCAATGATAACTTAGCGTTTAATGATATCAACACACGGCTACTTCATGTCAAACATAAGTGATCATATTGTAAAGTCGTTACAATATGAGTGGCCAGTACTATGGGTGCAAGAGCGAGCGAAGCGAGCTCGCTATTTGGGCATCTCGACTCGGACAGCTTAGGTAAGAAGGGAATGGCGGGGTCCTTCAGACCCCGCAATCACCTTCGTGGCTGTTTTTTTTAAACTACCCTGAATTAGGATCTCCGCGTAGCGGTTCTCGACCGGGCCGACCACTGGGATCGCCTAAGTTTAAGTTTGAATTTGTCATTTCATGATGTGGCCAGATATTTCATGATGGCGTAAAAATCACAGACTCTGCGGAATATTTATGGGAGCAGAGCCGCGGGAAAAGGTTGTTTATTATAATATCACATTCAATTTTATTCAATCCTACTGTTTATTACTTTCACATAAAAAATACACGGTTCATTCTCAGGCCTTATAGTAGAAAATTGCTTTCCAGAGAGTTTTGTGTGTTTCTATTTCCAAATTATTGTTGTTCACTTTTATAATATCAAAAAAACATCTGGTTGGTCCCACACAAACATTAGTACCTGTGACATGATACATTATTTTTATGTATTTATAACAGACATACATACAGTTATCATTAAAGTAACCTAATGCAGAAAAGAAAATAGTAATTACAATAACGAACACATTCGAGTTCATTAATACAATTCAATTAACATTAATAAAACAATACAATACAATAAATTAATCCATGTAGTACAATCATCTCAAACTAAATTTAACTAATTACAGTAACATAAAATGTGTAAAGTGACTTTTGCGAACTCGTTCAGTGAACAAGAGAGTATCTTAACGGGAACCAGGTTTAGTGTGAAATTATATCGCAATCGATATAATTAATGTTTCTGTGATGCTACAAACAACATTATACTCAAGAATTACTCCTGGGACTGAGAGATTTACGTTTGAGGACGAATAGAACAGATGTCAATTTGACGTATCACCAAGTACTCCGGGAATCGCATATGCATGCATTGAGGCATACATTTTCACCGCGCGGTAGAAAGAGAGGGGGATATTACTTCCTCTCCTACGCCGCGCCGGCGGTCTACTCTCCCTCCGTCTTACTGATTTTCGATCAGGTCACGTGTCCTGACGCAAGTTTAGCATTTTTTAACCATCCCAAAAAGTGAACAACGCCGCTAAAGAAGTTTTGACTTCAAAAAAACAGTCTGGTCGAATCGATCAAGAAAATACGATACCATATGTTTTTAGGAATTGTGACAAAGCTTTGAGCAATGGTTACTTTAATTTCAATACTTAAATTGAGTCAATTTGCGTTCACTTATTTTAAACTCCATGACCGAGAAACTCACGCATTATTTTCCGACCAACAATCCGTGATGCCTAATGATACTTTTGTGTAATATTTGTACACATTATTGATATCATCGTCTATACGGAGATTTCATTGTTCATTGAAGTATGTAGATATTAGCTTTGCTACCTTATCGCTGCCGCGAGTACAATTTTCCTGTCAGATCCCTCGTCATGATTTACCGTAATCCTTATTATTACTATGATCTATTATTATATTTGTTCGACGTAAATCTAAAGTGGAATAACAGAGGCTAGTAGAAAGGAACTCTTTTGCTTTCTTTCCACTTCGTATTTCCCGGAAGTTTTGTCAAAATACTGCTCTATATTTTGGCAATGGTTATAGAGGTTAAAGTGAGGGCCAAATGGAGTGATTCCGAAATGATATTACTTACACACCGGGCACAAATTCCGAGCTTTTGTTGAGAATTCTTTTAACACGAATACTGAGTTTAGGTGCTTGTGCAGTGTACAAAATACTGCTGTTTAAAAAAAAACAGTAATTTCAAGTTTTAAAAGAGGTAAAATTGTATACTATGATTGTTTATCTATGTTTTAAAAAGGTAAGCTCTGGAAGCAATGCAATTCTCTATATACCGCTAGTTATTAACTGACTTAAAAAAGGAGGAGGTTGTCAATCCCTCTCTCATAACTCTTTTTTTTTTGTGAAAGGATATACTTTCCGATTGGTCCCATAGAAATTTCATCTAAATCGGTTCAGTAGTTTGGTTTTAAATCAAAATAGCTGAAAAAATATGTCATCCAAGTAAACGAAATTGCGTATTTTGCTTTCCTGTGACTTTCCAGTGGTGTTGTTAGGTGTGGGTACCACTAAAAAGTGAAAAATTAAAACAAAAAGAACACTACAAAGTACAAAATAATATATATAATTTATTTCGGAAGTCGGTGTTAAAAGTCGAAGAAACAACCAACAATTTTAATTAATTAATTTTAATTTGCAATAATGTTCGGATTCCTGTAGAAGGCCCTAGAAACGAAGCCGCTGGAAAAATGTAGTCTAACATCAAAATAAGTTATTATAATAATAATCTCCACCACGTACAACGATGTCAATATCGATACTTCGCCACAATCGATCATTCTGCTGTAGGTAAAGATTAGTTGATTGTGTGCGCAACACAGTGATGGATTGTGGGCGGATAACTCAATCACTGGGGTTTCTTGATGCCTTGTATATGTAATATATAAGAATGTGTGAGAGTGGAAGGTATGATAAGTAGCTGATGTTATATATTGTCAGGATGACCTCCTTGGCTGCAAGTCAATGGCAGATAAGGTTGAACTTTTGAAGCGTCTAGTAAAAGTAAAAGAGTATTTGAATTAGGAATGTGAAAATATGTTTTGTTTTTATATTGGACTCTTGTATCAGCGCTCACAGACTCAGATAGTTATGCCATGAGAACAATTTAAAATTTTCTGTAGAAAGTGAAAAAGAACTCTATCTTTCTCTTCATTTCCATGAATAAGAGACTTATAAGTTGGAAACACCCTGAGGAATAAACGGTAATTATTAGCCGTTGGTCCCAACCGTCATTTGTAGATCTTTGACAGTCTTAATATGTAGTCTTTACAAGTCAGAAGCATGATTATCAAACAACTTGTTTTATCAAGAGCTAGCCTGCGAGTGGACAGTCGCTCCATGAATAATCCTGGTCTTCAGCTGCATTGGGTTCGACTGAAAGCCGATGCCAGCCAAGTTGGCGGTTCGGCACATGTCTCACCGCCGACGAGGAAGCGATTAGCTATCGACTATTTTCTCGCTGAGCAAGCGGGCAAAAGATATAAATCCCGTGTGAGTAAAAGATACACATACAATTATAGTCGATAGCTGGCTGTTCACACTGCCGGCGAGAACTCTCTCACCACTAGTTTATTTCAGCGACAAGAGCTATCAAAGATAATACTCGCTCAGCGATGCTTGCTTGGCGGTCAGAAGGCAGAACTCACGCCGAGCGACCAACCGGTCATTTCTACCTATAGTGTATCGCACCCCGGAGCGAGTGGTGCGAGTAATCGTCCGTCGCACAAGAGCACTCGCTTAAAGCCGAGCGACAAAACTATCGAGATTACACACTCGCTGCTCGCCAACTTCGTAACCAGTTGCTAGCTTTACTCGCTACTCGCTGATCGTCGGCGGTGAGACGAATGCCTGTCGTCAAATTGTTGCAACCCTTCAATCCAAGATATGAAACCACCATTTCCCTCAATATTTCAAGTACAAGTTTGAATTAACCTGTTATACAACAAATAATTATGCCGTCGTCTGTAACATTGTTATCAAGCCCCCGTTAGCCAATCAGAGCGTGCTGTTTCGAGCACCGCTTCAGATATTATGCAATAACAAACTTTATGGCCGACTGGCAGTGTTCTAGAACTTGCAGTTGGTACGGTATAGTTATCAAAGTTTCATACACAGAAAAAAATAGTTTTCATCTTAGTACTAGGACAATCTGACCTTTTTTTAGGGATGGGAAATCATCAAATGCCTTCTTCCGCTCTGGGTGGAGCGGAAGGGCGTGTCAGACTCTTACTGACTAAAACCCATCCGTGTTCCTTCTAAAGCCCATTGCGTTCCAGGGCCGCGGTGACTCTTTCGAACAAATTAATTCCGCAATAGGACAATCTGACCTGAGGAATTGAGATTTGATAGCTATTATAAATATGTTAAACCGCCATATTTATTCTTCTGTATAAAATTATCTGACTACTGAAAAATCACCCCTTACATGAATTTAAAGTATACTAAATCCACTTTTATTTTTATAAACTGACACTGTATGGTGGCGCCTATGACTGCTTACTCTATTCTTATAAAACTCACTACTTTAGCAAACCTGTTAAAAAAACCTAGATATAAGTTGTAATTCCGGCTGTAGGATGTAAAAATGTAGGATGGCGACACTGTTTCCTCACATTTAGCAGTCAATATTAACCGATATTCATGAGCAAAGTCTCGCCATTTTGTAGCAAGTCCAACTAGCAGGTTTCTGCTTAGCCTTAGGTACTATACTGTCAATTTTGTAGTGATTAATGTTTTTTTCTAACTCTCGTTCTCGTTCACAGAAAGCAGCTGAACCAATTTCTTACCGTACATAAGTAAAAGTGAAAAAAATACGGCCTATAAAAGGATCAGGGAGCATTTTGTATTTCGCCAGCGAAGCCAAAAGTTCTCGTTTTCCATTTAAACCTTCGTAGTTCCATCATACCAAATCTTTCTGACTAACACAGTCAATTTCCGACTTTACAATCACTGAAACAAAGTTCAAATTCAAAAGACTTTTGGCACCACCGGATGTGTTTCCTCACGTCGCAGGACATTCGGAAGGAATTTCGTTAACCCAGGTGTCACAGTAAAATGGTTGCATAAATAATGTGTAATTGAACCACTATAGGTAGACCTATCATGTTGGACTTGATCCAGAGATTCGAATGCTCAGTTATCTAGCTCTACGAAAATAGAACCTTATGATAATCGCGTTAAGGTTGTTTTTTAAACATGCATGGTTTTAAAGACTCAGTATTACAGCTATTCCGAATTGAACTTTCTGTCTTCTTTGCTAAGGTTGTTTCAAGATGTTATTTATAGAGGCTGATATTAAATGCAGTAGAAATTTCCCCAGGGCATGCAAGTCAGTCGTGTAAGCTGTTACAGCGTAATACAACAGATCATCCACGACTAGGGAAACCAGTTCAAACCAGACTGTATGAGAATGTGATTTGAATCAATTGCACTGAACATGGTTCAATTTATACTGATAGTATTGTGTGCATTTATTTATTACACTCTCTACCAGTCAACCTTTGGGTTATAAAGACTACACTGTGGTAGGTGTACAATAAATAAAAATAAGATTTAAAATTGAATTTTAACATTTCGGAAAGAATATACAGATAATACACATGGCGGATGGAGGGTGGCGTGAACACAACACTCAATGCAGCAAGGCATTCCCTACAAGTCAACCTTTGGTTCAAAAAGAAACACAAGAACACTTTCCTAAAACATATTTATGACAAGCTGTTTGGCAGCTCGCCTCTTCTTCAAAAAAAGAACTCGGAGCATTTAAAAAAAAATGGCGGTCCCAGAAAGTACATTGAAAGTCGACGTTTGACACACGTGGGCGTTTGTCATTGCAACCTCTCGGCTCCTTAACGGCCTCGTTTTCTGCTTAGGCTGCAATGAAAAAATTTGCCTCCTTGCATCAAACAAAGTGGGTACTTGTTTTTTCATATTTGTCTCGGTGTTCTATTAGGTACAAATCTAACCCGTCTGATAATATATGTAGGCGTTATATCATGTTATTTTACGTACTTTCGAGGCTATGCTAAATTAATATTATATCACCTTATGTAAAACAGGCTTTCATTTAGTATTCATATTGTTTCATCTTACGTGAAACAGGTTTTCGTTTCATATTAATTAATGTAATTGGTATCAACCAAACGCCAGTTTCCACATCACCAACTTAATATCTGATTGACGCAAGTTACTCTAGGGATCTCGTTCGGGGTCGATATCATACAAACGTTTATAGCTATTAAGCAGTGATTACTTAGCAATTAATTTAAGAGTCACCCTTGGGATAGGAGGTAGGTATTAAGCTCACTGAAAAGGCTTTAACTTTCAGTGCTTAGCATGAAAGTGGATGGTTATAAGAGAAGGGGAAGACTAAAAGTAACGATGGATATTTTGTTTTGGGTTGACCCCAAAGCAAAATAAGCTTGAACTTACCACACTGTTGCAACTCCAGCCGGAATAAACAGTGACAACTAACATAGAGGAGCGCTGAGGCACTGAAGTTTGACGAGTCTCGGAGAAACGATTCAAGGATGTTGTATCCCGCAATAGAATTAATCAGAAAAGAATAATGGAGGTGTGAGAAACAGACAGATACTGTCTGACTTTGTGATGACTTTTTAGTGGCTTCGCTCCTGGGGATTATCCAACAGGAAACGTATATGTTTGAGGGATCATCATTACGATCATATCAGCCGAAAGACGTCCACTGCTGGACATATGTCTCCTCCAAGTGTCGCCACAACAACTGGTCCTGTGCGACAAGCATCCATCGGCTACCCGCGACCCTCACCAGGTCACCGCGCCAACGCTACGTCTTCCGAGTGATCATAGATGGACGGTAAGGGTTCTATTTCTTCATACGGAGGTTCGAAACTCTAAACCACAAGAAGTACGGACTGTGTGATGATGCAATGTTACGTGTGCTCTTGTTGTTTTCTTGATATTCTATAATCTTTTATACTTAACTACCATGTTTTTTAGCACATAAGTATAATTATATTTTTTTTAAATTCTATTTTGTCACTAATAGAGAAGTATGAAATAAGAAGACATGTTACGTCGATTTAAATAAATTGCCAAAATGACAAGATTCGCAGAAATCACAGATTGCCATGAATCCTGTATTTTTTTTTTTGTGTTTTCGTATTAGTATTTGTAGTATTATGATTTGTGTAATTATGCTTTTGTGTGTTGTGTTTTCTATTCTTCTACTAAATAAATGTTTTATCTATCTATCTATCTACGAGCATGGTAATGGTATTATCGGACTTTTATTAAAGAAAAGTTAAAGAATTAACGGCTTGTAAGTGTGAAGTAAGTTATAATAAGTCACCTTGCGTAAGTCAGTTTTGGTAACTTATCTAAATCATATTACAACTTAGGACCATAAGTTTTGCCACACCTGAGCTCGAACTAAGCTGTTAATCCTGGAATTTGCTGGTAAATCTTCGAATGTTTGAATGTTCTGACTTTTAAGTGGTTTAATATGTTATGGGTTAGTTTTCCTAAAGATATTACTGAAAATACAAGCTTATTACTGAAATCCAAGAGAAATAGTGAAACATTTATGTACTATTTTCCGTTCGAAATTTTCAAAGAACCAAATTAATTGTTTTCATCATAAAAAAAATTATTTCTATTAATTTCCTTGTGGAGGTAAACAAAATCAGAAACGATTAACTTTTAATAAAAAGAAAATGAAAAAGGTAAAAGAAAATACCTCCAACAAATTACCTTTAGCACAAACTTAAATAAAAAACTAGCAAAACAAGGCGTAAAAATAGCAAAAAGTTTTACTGCGTCAAATGAAAAAAAAAATTCAATATTACAACACGAACCTACTTTCTTCATAAGTAAATATTACAAAAAAAAGGCTTCAAACGAATTCGGGATTAGGACAAAGTCGATCTCGGCTTACAAAAGCAAATTTTATTTTCATGGGCAAAGTTACAAAGGGACTTATGGTAATATCTATCGGAAAGAAGTAGCTATATGGAAACCGCGCCTGAGGGTATGGGATCATCTGAGAGTATCGACGGTTATATGACACGGTTACAATTTGAGTTTCTTTGCTAATATTTCGTTTATTTTTATATATATTGTATCTATGTACGTCCAGTTAATGGGTTGTGGAGGTCTGGTAGGCAGCCGCTCCACGTAAAATACTGGTATTCAGCTGAATACGGTTCGACTGGAAACCGACTCCAATATAATTGGGAAAAGGCTAGGCAGATGATGATGATGTATGTACGTTTATCTGTGTTTTTAAATGTAGCGTTTACGCTGAATTCATCATACCAGTCGAAAGACGTCCACTGCTGGACCCTGCCCCAAGGAAAGGGGGTTGCTATAATCACCACGCTTGGCAGGTGGGTTGGTGATCGCAGTGTAGCTGTTGCAATGCTTAGCACAGAGAATGCTGCTGCCCATTCTCTGGTGAATCCCTTAGTCGCCGCTTACGACACCTACGGGAAGTGATGGGATGGTGCTATTCTTTTACGTCCGACACCATACAGAACATTTATGCTGAATTATTGCTCATAAAATCGAACGAAAAGATTGATACGGGTATTCCGCTCTATCCAACTAGAATTGAAGCTAAAGGGCTAGGCAAAAATTTATGCTGAATTAAGTGTACTCCGTTCGATTGTACTTCCGGATTTGGCACCGCTGGATAGTAAATAAGTTGGTTTATATACTCGTAAATATCGACTTCAGCAACAACGTGGCAATGACGCCAGTCTTTTGGGTACACTTCCAATCGACAGCGATGCGGATGAATTTTTTGACGCTATATTTTAGGGTTAATTTAGTTAGGAGTTTTTATTTTTATTTCTAGTGCATATAGTTAGTTAAGTATTTATGGAATAAAATTTAAGTTCGACTTCAGAGGACAAAGTTCACAAAATCTAACCTAGCAGTTTTATGCGATTTTATTGGTACTGGATGAAAAACTAAATTAAAGCTCGAACTCAGAGAGTTACGTATTTTAGCTTCGAATAATGGAAAACATAAAAAACCCATAAGAATTTATTACTATGCGAAGATGATATATGTTAACTTAACATGATGTATGGTTTACTTTTGCATGGTAACCCGCCATATATTATGAGCAACTTAGTTTTGAAAAGGCAATATCCTTCTAGGCGGTTTGCCAAATTTCAGGGTAGCCGATCGGACTTGCCCCTGGCAGTGAAAGTAACTCGTGTAAGGCTGGCATCCCTGCCAAAACCTACTGTGATAAAAGCAACTTTATTAGAGAAAGAATTGAGTTCAAAGTTACATTTTATGTTTTTATTAGCCATTTATTCTAATGATCTTGACTGTAAGCGGAATGCTGCGAGCCAAGTCGTGGAAACTAAGTACCTAAGGTCAGTGTCAAACTGCTTTGACATTGAAGTTGGGGGTCAAACTAACAACTCAGGTTCTGTTATGGCTTCGGCGAAACGGCTAGCAGGTAAAAGCCTAAAAATCTCCGCTGCCATCAAGCACCAATATACCCTACATTGGTGCTTATACCTAGTCTTAATCAGCATAAATTTCGAGCTACTTTACAGATTTTCAATTCCTATTTTAAATTAGCGGATTATTAAAAAAAAAATCTTTAGTGATACCTTCGAAATGACTTCAATGGTGACTCTTTGGATGTAATTTTAAGCTTCTAGATCCAACTTATTCTGTCTATTAGTGAATGCATTTATAAATTACATAAAGTACTTACATAGATCAAGACCAGATGAAAATGGAATCCAATCGCAACATCGCTTAGAAATGTTAGGTTGAGTCCCACAGTCGATTAAACATTTTCTATCTAATGCATCCATATAAATCTTCGCGATGACGTATCTAGTCGCTATTCTATCGCTCTGAATGGAGATAGGATTGCGCCAAGGGATTCCCTGCTATATTTGCGGTGCACTACCAAAGCGAATACTCTGCAATTTTTGTAGAAGCTTCTTTGGAAGTCTGTATTAAAAGTACGAGAATATTTTGCACTGCAATCCTAAACCTTATGATCTTATCTACCATACACTTTATTTTACATTTAATTTTAGAAAACTGCCTTAACCTTATGCTTGCCTTAGGGGATCTGACGCAGAATGTCCCATTCGCAAAAAGTCCCATTCGCACAATGTCCCATCCGCACAATATCCCATCCAGCAGTAAAAGACATATTGTATGGAAATCAGCTGTTCCATACAATATGTGGTTAATACATACTCGGCCTGATGTTTTCTGGCGCCCCGGGGACAAGTACCTTTTTTTAGTACTGACTAGTGCTATTCATCTGTTAAAGACTGAGCACTGATAAAAAATAACCCTCTTATATTCGATAAGTGCATACATTGCGACAGCGTTTGTCTATCCTATAAATTTTTGACGATTTGACAATCGCCTTCGCAACGCTAGCGCTGACAGAATGTCACTTGTCGAGAGCCTCTTGACATACTAACTGACAGCGGATGCTTAGTAATAGGATTTCGTTGGTTGCCCTTTGGGTGCGGACCCTGAAAAATGGTACCTACCCCCCGGTAGCTCTGACGTCAAATAAGTACAACACGCTGGAATAATTTTAGTCGCACTTGATACATAGAAAATGGCCGCGTATAGACACGAAATGATAGCAAACGCTTCTGCGTTTGTTATATCTCATGATCAGTCCGTTGGGACATGGCTTTTGCGTCGTCTCCTCCTAGTAAATAGTCATCTGACAGGCCGTGTGCGATGTAAACGCGCTCAAGGCAGAGTACACAGCATCGTTTATTCCAAATGGTCTACACCACATTGCTGAAGACCGCTTAGTTTGGCTGGAGTTGCGATGTATGTGGGCGTGAACCTCATGACTAAAGGAATGACACAGAAGTAGAACAAGCACTGAATCCTTAACTTTTATGTCCAGCAGAATGTCATTTAAAACTTAAAGACTTACCTAAGTGCAATCCCGTCAGCCCTATCCTCACTAGCGATACTACTTCTGGGCGAGCTCCCGAGGCGACTGCTCGCGGATTTCCGCCGAAGTTCGTGCGGGTCCGGCTCGTCCTTGCTTGTGAACGAGATGCGCGGCGCGTGCGCTCGCAGCCCGCCCACTTTGTGGCCCGACACGCCGCGGCATAGCATCTGACTCTGGGTTATATCTGTAACAAAGAAAATTTCAATCAATAATTTTAAAAGAGATAAGGTACATGACTAGAAGGCCTGACTTTTATGGTCGCCAAGATATAAAAAACGGAAATACGTAAAATAGTATAAGGCTCGTAAAATCGTGGAAACAAACACTAACAAACTCAATTTAATAAAAGTCGACGGCCCCATGCATTTATGTGCGTGAAGCTCGAAAACATGTACCGTAGGTACAGCTATTTTTTTTTTCACAATTATCAACTGTAAAAAAAATATGCTGTACCCATACAAAAAATTGTCCATAAAGATTTTATATACGCTTTAGTGATAAGTTAGAAGATGTACAACAAATTCTTATAGAGTGTGATAAGTACCGGAATGGGAGGGAGGCATTGGTACAAAAATTTAATATAAACAAATACGATCAAGGCGCATTCCTAAGTATATTAACAGAACCAACATCTGACACAGCAAAATCAATTGCTGAAAATAGCATCAGTGACTCTTGTCCTTTTCTTTTTCTTTTATAAACTAAGGATATAATTTAGTTTAGGTTACGTTGGGGCTCTCGTGGCCATAGAGATAAATGCCCCTACATAATTAAAGACTAAAAACAGAAAAACGCACTGTTCCTGCGAGATAATCCACGGAAGCGAAACCGCGGGACAAAACTAGCGCTAAACATTTACGTCCTTCGAGATTATCAGTCCCAGGTGTCGATCCTTCATATTCTAGTATCTATTACCCATTAAGTCACTACCGGCTGTGCCTAATATATCTCGTTAGCCTAGGAACTGAACTCAGGTGTTAACCATGGATTAGCAATAAATATTCACAGGTAGGATCGTGGCTAGGTGACAGTAATAGTGCCATTAGATGTTATATTGCAAGATCATTAATTCAATTCAGCTTTCCTGGAATTGACAGATTTAGTGCTTGGCACAAGTGCAAGGGTCTCAGTTTAAATGAGTTTGAATAAGTTACAGAAGATATCATTAGGGATTTTATTAGAGATGCCACGAATGTTCGGCTACTTTTTTTACTATTCGTATGATTTGGTATTCGGTATTCGGCCGAATGCTAAATCATGAAAAAGAAACGCGTAATATTGATCATAAAAATTTTATTTAACAAAAAAACAGCATGCATCACACTTTAAGTGGTAAGTTGAAAAACGATTTTTATTTTTTAAGAATAATGTTGTGGTATTACACGACCTACTGGCAAATTAAATAAATACATCCACGGTAGCGAAGTTACTGCACACACCTCAATGATGGTCGGAACATGTTACTCGCGAAGTATTTTAAGTGTCGCCGAGCCTTTTTTTTTTTTTTTTTCGGCGGAGGGCCTAGCCGAATATTTGGTATTCGGCAAAATCACTATTCGCATCTCTAGATTTTATCTACTAATCGTTAAAGTCAGTCATCTCAAAATCTACACGAAGAAATAGGTAGGTAATTTATAATGAAAGCAATATAATATTCAACATCTTTATTGCAACACAAACCCAATACATTCAACCAATCACAAAACGTGTTGTTGCGATTATTTACATTCTAAAAACTGGACCTTTATGTAAAGCTTAAAAAGTAAAGCTAAAATGAATCCTTTTACGAAAGTAATTTTCTTCTTAAAGAATGTCAGATACTAACACAAGAGTCAAAATTCCATTTGTTTATTTATTCAAAGAGCCGTCGAAAGTAGCCCTTTGCCATCACCCGGAGCATTACGTGGGTAAATAAAATCATATCAAACCGCTTATGCAGTGAGCAGATCGGGTCCCATTACGGCGAACATTCGGCATACAAGACAAATATTCGGGACGATAAAAAAGCGAAAGGAAGAATTTTATTATTGCCTCCACGAAATAGATATTGGGATAGTTTGGTTGATTTTCTTTGGGAAAAGGATTTTCTCTATAGTCTCTGGGGCAGACCCTTTTATTTTCAAGAACAAATGGTCAAAGGTCAATCCGGGAGATTATGCACGCTTAGCTTATAGTTTGATGTTTGTCTTTGCTAGCATTTTGACATGAACCAATTTGTTGTTAACGTGTAGTAACTAGATCTGATTGGGGTTAGCCGTAATTGCGTGTCGTCAATGTACCTACGTCGGATTAAGGTTAGTTTGAGAAAAGAAGCTCTTTGTGTGGATAAATTCTCGTGTTACTGTAGGTACGTGTAATGCCTTGTCTCTCTCTGTTCGTAGTGATAACTTATGGACCGCTCTGCGGCTTACCTAAATGGAGCTCTTAGGCTTTGAGAAGATTTATTGTTATGTGGATTTCCTTATGGCAGACTTTTCCACAATTTTTGAGACATTTTCGAAGTATTTACAGCCTAATTTATGAAAAATCTTAGTATATGATTCGTTTGAATACTGATTTGCAAATTCTTGATACGAATTTGAGAATTAGAAACCCGAACACTGATGGACATAATGCCTAATCGTCTTTTTTGTCTAGGCATTATCTTCCAATAAACGTGTAGGATACACAGTTATTAGAATACTAGCTTTTGCCCGCGACTTCGTACGCGCATATCCCGTTTTTTCTTATTCGTTCCCGTGTAACCTATAGTATTGCTCATGAATGTGGCTATCATATACAAAAAGAACTATCCAAAGTCGACAAGTAATTCCAGAGATTAGCGCGTTCAAACAAACAAAGTCTTTATCTTTATTATATTAGTATAGTAAAAGCCAGTAATACAACGAAGAATACACCAATCAGTGTTTAAACTAATAACATAGTTTTACCAATATTGTTTTCATAAATAAGGATTTAATGTTTACATTCACTACGCTTCTTGTATAAAGTAAATTCTACGTATAACCTCGAAGTACTGTGAAGTCTTAAAACGATCAGATTTCCGCTCTGAGAGAGAGACGGAGCTATACATAGCGAATAGCACTATCCCTTTTACATCATCGGAACATCTTTCATTTATTTCGTCTTTTACATTAGCACGTCATGCCACTGTTCTTTCCAGTTACTACAATCTTCCTTTAAGGCACGACTAAATAGTGCTTGTGAATCCAACATGGATCCCAATTTCTCTAGCCGTGCCTTTTGAAAATAACTGTAGACTAGTCGTGCCCCAGGGTCTAGTTCAAGCAAAAATAAAGATCTAACTAAATTTGAAACAACCAGCTTTTACCATTAATTCAAGTTCAAGCAGAAAATAAATACAATTTGTGTAAAGGACAACTCTTTTACGTAACAGTCAAGAGACATTTAATAAACTTACTAAGTTGGAGTATTGCAATTGATGATCATCTTGGTTTTATCTTTATTTCATTTATTTACTACGTACTTATTTCAGCCAGTGGCTTCACTCGCGCGAAACTCAAAATTTATCCCAGGGGAACATACATCGGGATAAAAAGTACCTACTTTTCCTATGTCCAAAGACGAGAGTGGGCTTAAAACGCCACTGAGAGAGATAACACAATATTGAACAACCCGATACTAGGCGACAGGCGTCACAAGTTTTCACTAAAAGACACTACTGCAGTAGGTACTCGATACGTTAACATAGATGAAGGTATAGTGAACTATATATTATCTTATATTACAACCGTGTATTGAGATCATTTTTGCATGACAACATTTTTAGACCTAGTTAATCGGCGAAGCATCTTAAGACCGCGATTCAGGATTCGCCGCTCAACTAACAACGCCATCTACCGGCACAAACGTTAAAAATTTTGCTTAAACACATAATAATATACTCTACAAAAAATTACCCGCCATCTGGGGCAGTCCGGTAAAACTACATAGTAATAATTTTGTTAATAAAGGCAATTTTTTTAATTCTATTTCAATTTGATCCCTTTTTTATGGATAGGAAATCATCAAAATGACTCCTTCCGCTCTGGGCGGAACGAAAAGGAGTGTCAGACTCTTATTGACTAAAACCGATCCGTGTTCCTCCTGATGCACTTTGCGATCCAGGGCCGCGATGATTCTTGCGAACAAATTCCGCAACCCTGGTCCCGGAATAATAACTGTCAATAACTTTCTTGAAGAAAGTTATTCATCCATAAGGGCAGAAACAGCTTCTAAATCATGACTACCTTTCTGTTACACCCTGTATATCTATACAGTATGACATATCTTGGTAGAAGCAGAGTTTGTAGCAAACGGGAAAATAAAGAACACTCACTATTCGCAGTTTCCTATCCCCCAAGTCAAACTTATTTATTAGGAGAAAGCGTGGCTGTACAAGTTAACAGTAGTTTCCGGCCAAACTTTCGTTAGTTGTCGAGTTACGAAGTTTAAGTAGCTCGCAGTAAAGTGTTTTATAAAGGTAAATTCCACAACCCTGTCAGGGTTGACAGGGTGTCATAAACTCTAGTAGACGGGGCCCGCTAAGACCAAAGCCCCGTCTTCTAGAGTCTATGTCCTTGTCCAGGCCAGAGCGGAAGAAGTCATTTGAACATTTACCACCCTTAAAAAAACACATACAGACACATTCATCGTAGAAAAAATTGTACAAAGAAAGAATTCAGTAAATTATTTGACCTTTGGATACTCATTTAGAGTTTTATTCGGGAAAATTCGACGTGAGATATTTTTGCTTTCGAAGAGCATTTCATCGTCGCTTTTGATAGACGCATTTTATTCTCAAAGGCAAGGCTCTTCTTTTTTCTAGTTTTAGTGACATTTGAAATGAATTGCACAGAAGGGACAGGGTTATTATACTCAAACGTAACAATCATGATTCTTTCAAGAATGTTCTCAGATATTTTTTGTGTTTTAAGATGAAGATTCGATGTTAAAATTATATTTATCGTCGTACCAGTTATATTTAAATCCCGTATTATTGTCATCAGGTATAATCCACATTCCGAGTTACCACTGAGAAATTCTAGATACCTACAATAACCCAGGTTTCCAAAAATATTGGACACGTATTTTTTCTTTTGTCACGTAAACAAAAAATGAAGACGATACAGTGCATTCAAAACTCGTGTTACGTCACTTACCAGTATACTTTTAACTGGAAAGTGTCGTTACCGACTCCTTATCTTTGATGCGTTTAATCTTCGTATTTTTTTATTGATTTGATAAAATAAAAAATACGTATCCAATGTTTTTCGATAATCTAACTGACGGATTAAATAGAATAGGGTTAAAAAGTTAAAAATATGATATTTAACTTTTTAACCCGGTCCTGAAGTCCAGTCCACAGGTCTTGGCAATAGGGAAGACCTGTGGACTGGACTTCAGGACCTCATGCTCAACAGCAACGCTTGCTATCAACAGATCAGCAATATCAATATCAGTAGTGGCAGTATAATAGATCAGCAATATCAGTAGTGGCCGTCTAATAGATCAGCAATATCAGTAGTGGCCGTCTAATAGATCAGAAAAATCAATATCAGTAGTGGCAGTCTAATAGATCAGCAATATCAATATCAGTAGTGACCGTCTAATAGATCAGCAATATCAATATCTGTAGTGGCCGTCTAATAGATCAGCAATATCAATATCAGTAGTGGCCGTCGAATAGATCAGCAATATCAGTAGTGACCGTCTAATAGATCAGCAATATCAGTCGTGGCCGTCTAATAGATCAGCAATATCAATAGTGGCCGTCTAATAGATCAGCAATATCAGTCGTAGCCGTCTAATAGATCAGCAATATCAGTCGTGGCCGTCTAATAGATCAGCAATATCAATATCAGTCGTGGCCGTCGAATAGATCAGCAATATCAGTAGTGACCGTCTAATAGATCAGCAATATCAATAGTGGCCGTCTAATAGATCAGCAATATCAATATCAGTAGTGGCCGTCGAATAGATCAGCAATATCAGTAGTGACCGTCTAATAGATCAGCAATATCAGTCGTGGCCGTCTAATAGATCAGCAATATCAATAGTGGCCGTCTAATAGATCAGCAATATCAGTCGTGGCCGTCTAATAGATCAGCAATATCAGTAGTGACCGTCTAATAGATCAGCAATATCAGTAGTGACCGTCTAATAGATCAGCAATATCAATATCAGTAGTGACCGTCTAATAGATCAGCAATATCACTAGTGGCTGTCTAATAGACCAGCAATATCAATATCAGTAGTGACCGTCTAATAGATCAGCAATATCAGTAGTGACCGTCTAATAGATCAGCAATATCAATATCAGTAGTGGCAGTCTAATAGATCAGCAATATCAATATCAGTAGTGGCAGTCTAATAGATCAGCAATATCAGTAGTGGCCGTCTAATAGATCAGCAATATCAGTAGTGGCTGTCTAATAGATCAGCAATATCAATATCAGTAGTGACCGTATAATAGACCAGCAATATCAATATCAGTAGTGACCGTCTAATAGATCAGCAATATCAGTAGTGACCGTCTAATAGATCAGCAATATCAGTAGTGGCTGTCTAATAGATCAGCAATATCAATATCAGTAGTGGCAGTCTAATAGATCAGCAATATCAATATCAGTAGTGGCAGTCTAATAGATCAGCAATATCAATATCAGTAGTGGCTGTCTAATAGATCAGCAATATCAATATCAGTAATGGCAGTCTAATAGATCAGCAATATCAATATCAGTAGTGGCAGTCTAATAGATCAGCAATATCATTAGTGGCAGTCTAATAGATCAGCAATATCAATATCAGTAGTGGCAGTCTAATAGATCAGCAATATCAATATCAGTAGTGACCGTCTAATAGATCAGCAATATCAATATCAGTAGTGACCGTCTAATAGATCAGCAATATCAGTAGTGGCTGTCTAATAGATCAGCAATATCAATATCAGTAGTGACCGTCTAATAGATCAGCAATATCAGTAGTGGCCGTCTAATAGACCAGCAATATCAGTAGTGACCGTCTAATAGATCAGCAATATCAATATACTGATATTGATATTGCTGATCTATTAGACGGTCACTACTGATATTGATCAGCAATATCAATATCAGTAGTGGTTGTCTAATAGATCAGCAATATCAATATCAGTAGTGACCGTCTAATAGATCAGCAATATCAGTAGTGGCCGTCTAATAGACCAGCAATATCAGTAGTGACCGTCTAATAGATCACAATATCAGTAGTGACCGTCTAATAGATCAGCAATATCAGTAGTGGCCGTCTAATATATCAGCAATATCAGTAGTGACCGTCTAATAGATCAGCAATATCAATATCAGTAGTGGCCGTCTAATAGATCAGCAATATCAATATCAGTAGTGACCGTCTAATAGACCAGCAATATCAATATCAGTAGTGACCGTCTAATAGATCAGCAATATCAGTAGTGACCGTCTAATAGATCAGCAATATCAATATCAGTAGTGGCTGTCTAATAGACCAGCAATATCAATATCAGTAGTGGCAGTCTAATAGATCAGCAATATCAGTAGTGGCAGTCTAATAGATCAGCAATATCAATATCAGTAGTGGCAGTCTAATAGATCAGCAATATCAGTAGTGGCCGTCTAATAGATCAGCAATATCAGTAGTGGCTGTCTAATAGATCAGCAATATCAATATCAGTAGTGACCGTCTAATAGACCAGCAATATCAATATCAGTAGTGACCGTCTAATAGATCAGCAATATCAGTAGTGACCGTCTAATAGATCAGCAATATCAATATACTGATATTGATATTGCTGATCTATTAGACGGTCACTACTGATATTGATCAGCAATATCAATATCAGTAGTGGCTGTCTAATAGATCAGCAATATCAATATCAGTAGTGGCAGTCTAATAGATCAGCAATATCAATATCAGTAGTGGCAGTCTAATAGATCAGCAATATCAATATCAGTAGTGGCTGTCTAATAGATCAGCAATATCAATATCAGTAATGGCAGTCTAATAGATCAGCAATATCAATATCAGTAGTGGCAGTCTAATAGATCAGCAATATCATTAGTGGCAGTCTAATAGATCAGCAATATCAATATCAGTAGTGGCAGTCTAATAGATCAGCAATATCAATATCAGTAGTGACCGTCTAATAGATCAGCAATATCAATATCAGTAGTGACCGTCTAATAGATCAGCAATATCAGTAGTGGCTGTCTAATAGATCAGCAATATCAATATCAGTAGTGACCGTCTAATAGATCAGCAATATCAGTAGTGGCCGTCTAATAGACCAGCAATATCAGTAGTGACCGTCTAATAGATCAGCAATATCAGTAGTGACCGTCTAATAGATCAGCAATATCAATATACTGATATTGATATTGCTGATCTATTAGACGGTCACTACTGATATTGATCAGCAATATCAATATCAGTAGTGGTTGTCTAATAGATCAGCAATATCAATATCAGTAGTGACCGTCTAATAGATCAGCAATATCAGTAGTGGCCGTCTAATAGACCAGCAATATCAGTAGTGACCGTCTAATAGATCACAATATCAGTAGTGACCGTCTAATAGATCAGCAATATCAGTAGTGGCCGTCTAATATATCAGCAATATCAGTAGTGACCGTCTAATAGATCAGCAATATCAATATCAGTAGTGGCCGTCTAATAGATCAGCAATATCAATATCAGTAGTGACCGTCTAATAGACCAGCAATATCAATATCAGTAGTGACCGTCTAATAGATCAGCAATATCAGTAGTGACCGTCTAATAGATCAGCAATATCAATATCAGTAGTGGCTGTCTAATAGACCAGCAATATCAATATCAGTAGTGGCAGTCTAATAGATCAGCAATATCAGTAGTGGCAGTCTAATAGATCAGCAATATCAATATCAGTAGTGGCAGTCTAATAGATCAGCAATATCAATATCAGTAGTGGCTGTCTAATAGATCAGCAATATCACTAGTGGCTGTCTAATAGATCAGCAATATCAATATCTGTAGTGGCAGTCTAATAGATCAGCAATATCAATATCAGTAGTGGCTGTCTAATAGATCAGCAATATCAATATCAGTAGTGGCAGTCTAATAGATCAGCAATATCAATATCAGTAGTGGCAGTCTAATAGATCAGCAATATCATTAGTGGCAGTCAAATAGATCAGCAATATCAATATCAGTAGTGGCAGTCTAATAGATCAGCAATATCACTAGTGGCTGTCTAATAGATCAGCAATATCAATATCAGTAGTGACCGTCTAATAGATCAGCAATATCAGTAGTGGCCGTCTAATAGACCAGCAATATCAGTAGTGACCGTCTAATAGATCAGCAATATCAGTAGTGACCGTCTAATAGATCAGCAATATCAATATACTGATATTGATATTGCTGATCTATTAGACGGTCACTACTGATATTGATCAGCAATATCAATATCAGTAGTGGTTGTCTAATAGATCAGCAATATCAATATCAGTAGTGACCGTCTAATAGATCAGCAATATCAGTAGTGGCCGTCTAATAGACCAGCAATATCAGTAGTGACCGTCTAATAGATCACAATATCAGTAGTGACCGTCTAATAGATCAGCAATATCAGTAGTGGCCGTCTAATATATCAGCAATATCAGTAGTGACCGTCTAATAGATCAGCAATATCAATATCAGTAGTGGCCGTCTAATAGATCAGCAATATCAATATCAGTAGTGACCGTCTAATAGACCAGCAATATCAATATCAGTAGTGACCGTCTAATAGATCAGCAATATCAGTAGTGACCGTCTAATAGATCAGCAATATCAATATCAGTAGTGGCTGTCTAATAGACCAGCAATATCAATATCAGTAGTGGCAGTCTAATAGATCAGCAATATCAGTAGTGGCAGTCTAATAGATCAGCAATATCAATATCAGTAGTGGCAGTCTAATAGATCAGCAATATCAATATCAGTAGTGGCTGTCTAATAGATCAGCAATATCACTAGTGGCTGTCTAATAGATCAGCAATATCAATATCTGTAGTGGCAGTCTAATAGATCAGCAATATCAATATCAGTAGTGGCTGTCTAATAGATCAGCAATATCAATATCAGTAGTGGCAGTCTAATAGATCAGCAATATCAATATCAGTAGTGGCAGTCTAATAGATCAGCAATATCATTAGTGGCAGTCAAATAGATCAGCAATATCAATATCAGTAGTGGCAGTCTAATAGATCAGCAATATCACTAGTGGCTGTCTAATAGATCAGCAATATCAATATCAGTAGTGACCGTCTAATAGATCAGCAATATCAATATCAGTAGTGGCAGTCTAATAGATCAGCAATATCAATATCAGTAGTGACCGTCTAATAGATCAGCAATATCAGTAGTGGCTGTCTAATAGATCAGCAATATCAATATCAGTAGTGACCGTCTAATAGATCAGCAATATCAGTAGTGGCCGTCTAATAGATCAGCAATATCAGTAGTGGCCGTCTAATAGATCAGAAAAATCAATATCAGTAGTGGCAGTCTAATAGATCAGCAATATCAATATCAGTAGTGGCCGTCTAATAGATCAGCAATATCAATATCAGTAGTGACCGTCTAATAGACCAGCAATATCAATATCAGTAGTGACCGTCTAATAGATCAGCAATATCAGTAGTGACCGTCTAATAGATCAGCAATATCAATATCAGTAGTGGCTGTCTAATAGACCAGCAATATCAATATCAGTAGTGGCAGTCTAATAGATCAGCAATATCAATATCAGTAGTGGCAGTCTAATAGATCAGCAATATCAGTAGTGGCTGTCTAATAGATCAGCAATATCAATATCAGTAGTGGCAGTCTAATAGATCAGCAATATCAATATCAGTAGTGGCAGTCTAATAGATCAGCAATATCAATATCAGTAGTGGCTGTCTAATAGATCAGCAATATCAATATCAGTAGTGGCTGTCTAATAGATCAGCAATATCAATATCAGTAGTGGCAGTCTAATAGATCAGCAATATCAATATCAGTAGTGGCAGTCTAATAGATCAGCAATATCATTAGTGGCAGTCTAATAGATCAGCAATATCAATATCAGTAGTGGCAGTCTAATAGATCAGCAATATCACTAGTGGCTGTCTAATAGATCAGCAATATCAATATCAGTAGTGACCGTCTAATAGACCAGCAATATCAATATCAGTAGTGACCGTCTAATAGATCAGCAATATCAGTAGTGACCGTCTAATAGATCAGCAATATCAATATCAGTAGTGGCTGTCTAATAGACCAGCAATATCAATATCAGTAGTGGCAGTCTAATAGATCAGCAATATCAGTAGTGGCAGTCTAATAGATCAGCAATATCAATATCAGTAGTGGCAGTCTAATAGATCAGCAATATCAATATCAGTAGTGGCTGTCTAATAGATCAGCAATATCACTAGTGGCTGTCTAATAGATCAGCAATATCAATATCTGTAGTGGCAGTCTAATAGATCAGCAATATCAATATCAGTAGTGGCTGTCTAATAGATCAGCAATATCAATATCAGTAGTGGCAGTCTAATAGATCAGCAATATCAATATCAGTAGTGGCAGTCTAATAGATCAGCAATATCATTAGTGGCAGTCAAATAGATCAGCAATATCAATATCAGTAGTGGCAGTCTAATAGATCAGCAATATCACTAGTGGCTGTCTAATAGATCAGCAATATCAATATCAGTAGTGACCGTCTAATAGATCAGCAATATCAATATCAGTAGTGGCAGTCTAATAGATCAGCAATATCAATATCAGTAGTGACCGTCTAATAGATCAGCAATATTAGTAGTGGCCGTCTAATAGATCAGCAATATCAGTCGTGGCCGTCTAATAGATCAGCAATATCAGTAGTGGCTGTCTAATAGATCAGCAATATCATTAGTGGCAGTCTAATAGATCAGCAATATCAATATCAGTAGTGGCAGTCTAATAGATCAGCAATATCAATATCAGTAGTGGCAGTCTAATAGATCAGCAATATCAATATCAGTAGTGGCAGTCTAATAGATCAGCAATATCATTAGTGGCAGTCTAATAGATCAGCAATATCAATATCAGTAGTGGTAGTCTAATAGATCAGCAATATCACTAGTGGCTGTCTAATAGATCAGCAATATCAATATCAGTAGTGGCAGTCTAATAGATCAGCAATATCAATATCAGTAGTGGCAGTCTAATAGATCAGCAATATCATTAGTGGCAGTCTAATAGATCAGCAATATCAATATCAGTAGTGGTAGTCTAATAGATCAGCAATATCACTAGTGGCTGTCTAATAGATCAGCAATATCAATATCAGTAGTGGCTGTCTAATAGATCAGCAATATCAATATCAGTAGTGGCAGTCTAATAGATCAGCAATATCAATATCAGTAGTGGCAGTCTAATAGATCAGCAATATCATTAGTGGCAGTCTAATAGATCAGCAATATCAATATCAGTAGTGGTAGTCTAATAGATCAGCAATATCACTAGTGGCTGTCTAATAGATCAGCAATATCAATATCAGTAGTGGCAGTCTAATAGATCAGCAATATCAATATCAGTAGTGGCAGTCTAATAGATCAGCAATATCATTAGTGGCAGTCTAATAGATCAGCAATATCAATATCAGTAGTGGCAGTCTAATAGATCAGCAATATCACTAGTGGCTGTCTAATAGATCAGCAATATCAATATCAGTAGTGACCGTCTAATAGATCAGCAATATCAATATCAGTAGTGGCAGTCTAATAGATCAGCAATATCAATATCAGTAGTGGCAGTCTAATAGATCAGCAATATCACTAGTGGCTCTCTGATAGATCAGCAATATCAATATCAGTAGTGACCGTCTAATAGATCAGCAATATCAATATCAGTAGTGGCTGTCTAATAGATCAGCAATATCAATATCAGTAGTGGCAGTCTAATAGATCAGCAATATCAATATCAGTAGTGGCAGTCTAATAGATCAGCAATATCAATATCAGTAGTGGCAGTCTAATAGATCAGCAATATCAATATCAGTAGTGGCAGTCTAATAGATCAGCAATATCATTAGTGGCAGTCTAATAGATCAGCAATATCAATATCAGTAGTGGCAGTCTAATAGATCAGCAATATCAATATCAGTAGTGGCAGTCTAATAGATCAGCAATATCAATATCAGTAGTGGCTGTCTAATAGATCAGCAATATCAATATCAGTAGTGGCAGTCTAATAGATCAGCAATATCAATATCAGTAGTGGCAGTCTAATAGATCAGCAATATCATTAGTGGCAGTCTAATAGATCAGCAATATCACTAGTGGCTGTCTAATAGATCAGCAATATCAATATCAGTAGTGACCGTCTAATAGATCAGCAATATCAATATCAGTAGTGGCAGTCTAATAGATCAGCAATATCAATATCAGTAGTGACCGTCTAATAGATCAGCAATATCAGTAGTGGCTGTCTAATAGATCAGCAATATCAATATCAGTAGTGACCGTCTAATAGATCAGCAATATTAGTAGTGGCCGTCTAATAGATCAGCAATATCAGTCGTGGCCGTCTAATAGATCAGCAATATCAGTAGTGGCTGTCTAATAGATCAGCAATATCATTAGTGGCAGTCTAATAGATCAGCAATATCAATATCAGTAGTGGCAGTCTAATAGATCAGCAATATCAATATCAGTAGTGGCTGTCTAATAGATCAGCAATATCAATATCAGTAGTGGCAGTCTAATAGATCAGCAATATCAATATCAGTAGTGGCAGTCTAATAGATCAGCAATATCACTAGTGGCTGTCTAATAGATCAGCAATATCAATATCAGTAGTGACCGTCTAATAGATCAGCAATATCAATATCAGTAGTGGCAGTCTAATAGATCAGCAATATCAATATCAGTAGTGACCGTCTAATAGATCAGCAATATCAGTAGTGGCTGTCTAATAGATCAGCAATATCAATATCAGTAGTGACCGTCTAGTAGATCAGCAATATCAATATCAGTAGTGACCGTCTAATAGATCAGCAATATCAGTAGTGGCTGTCTAATAGATCAGCAATATCAATATCAGTCGTGGCCGTCTAATAGATCAGCAATATCAATATCAGTAGTGGCCGCCTAATAGATCAGCAATATCAATATCAGTAGTGGCAGTCTAATAGATCAGCAATATCAATATCAGTAGTGGCAGTCTAATAGATCAGCAATATCACTAGTGGCTCTCTGATAGATCAGCAATATCAATATCAGTAGTGACCGTCTAATAGATCAGCAATATCAATATCAGTAGTGGCTGTCTAATAGATCAGCAATATCAATATCAGTAGTGGCAGTCTAATAGATCAGCAATATCAATATCAGTAGTGGCAGTCTAATAGATCAGCAATATCAATATCAGTAGTGGCAGTCTAATAGATCAGCAATATCAATATCAGTAGTGGCAGTCTAATAGATCAGCAATATCATTAGTGGCAGTCTAATAGATCAGCAATATCAATATCAGTAGTGGCAGTCTAATAGATCAGCAATATCAATATCAGTAGTGGCAGTCTAATAGATCAGCAATATCAATATCAGTAGTGGCTGTCTAATAGATCAGCAATATCAATATCAGTAGTGGCAGTCTAATAGATCAGCAATATCAATATCAGTAGTGGCAGTCTAATAGATCAGC
This sequence comes from Mamestra brassicae, assembly GCA_905163435.1. Lineage (NCBI taxonomy): Eukaryota > Metazoa > Arthropoda > Insecta > Lepidoptera > Noctuidae > Mamestra > Mamestra brassicae. The sequence continues at coordinate 15,455,285 of LR990997.1, read as the reverse complement.
AATATCATTAGTGGCAGTCTAATAGATCAGCAATATCACTAGTGGCTGTCTAATAGATCAGCAATATCAATATCAGTAGTGACCGTCTAATAGATCAGCAATATCAATATCAGTAGTGGCAGTCTAATAGATCAGCAATATCAATATCAGTAGTGACCGTCTAATAGATCAGCAATATCAGTAGTGGCTGTCTAATAGATCAGCAATATCAGTAGTGGCTGTCTAATAGATCAGCAATATCAATATCAGTAGTGACCGTCTAATAGATCAGCAATATTAGTAGTGGCCGTCTAATAGATCAGCAATATCAGTAGTGGCCGTCTAATATATCAGCAATATCAGTAGTGACCGTCTAATAGATCAGCAATATCAATATCAGTAGTGGCCGTCTAATAGATCAGCAATATCAATATCAGTAGTGACCGTCTAATAGACCAGCAATATCAATATCAGTAGTGACCGTCTAATAGATCAGCAATATCAGTAGTGACCGTCTAATAGATCAGCAATATCAATATCAGTAGTGGCAGTCTAATAGATCAGCAATATCAATATCAGTAGTGACCGTCTAATAGATCAGCAATATCAGTAGTGGCTGTCTAATAGATCAGCAATATCAATATCAGTAGTGACCGTCTAGTAGATCAGCAATATCAATATCAGTAGTGACCGTCTAATAGATCAGCAATATCAGTAGTGGCTGTCTAATAGATCAGCAATATCAATATCAGTCGTGGCCGTCTAATAGATCAGCAATATCAATATCAGTAGTGGCCGCCTAATAGATCAGCAATATCAATATCTGTAGTGGCAGTCTAATAGATCAGCAATATCAATATCAGTAGTGGCAGTCTAATAGATCAGCAATATCAATATCAGTAGTGGCAGTCTAATAGATCAGCAATATCTATATCAGTAGTGGCAGTCTAATAGATCAGCAATATCAATATCAGTAGTGACCGTCTAATAGATCAGCAATATCAGTAGTGACCGTCTAATAGATCAGCAATATCAGTAGTGGCCGTCTAATAGATCAGCAATATCAGTAGTGACCGTCTAATAGATCAGCAATATCAATATACTGATATTGATATTGCTGATCTATTAGACGGTCACTACTGATATTGATCAGCAATATCAATATCAGTAGTGGCTGTCTAATAGATCAGCAATATCAATATCTGTAGTGACCGTCTAATAGATCAGCAATATCAGTAGTGGCCGTCTAATAGACCAGCAATATCAGTAGTGACCGTCTAATATATCACAATATCAGTAGTGACCGTCTAATAGATCAGCAATATCAGTAGTGGCCGTCTAATAGATCAGCAATATCAGTAGTGACCGTCTAATAGATCAGCAATATCAATATCAGTAGTGGCCGTCTAATAGATCAGCAATATCAGTAGTGACCGTCTAATAGATCAGCAATATCAATATCAGTAGTGACCGTCTAATAGGTCAGCAATATCAGTAGTGGCAGTATAAGGGCCGATTTTCCTACCGTCTGATATCTTTTATCAAAAGAACACAAATGGTGGTTGATAGCTTTTTTGAAACTAAAATGTCAGTCCTTCGTATGAATTCTTCAGATACATGTTATCTGACTATTCAAAATTGTGATTTTTCATGAGTTGTATACCTTTTACCCGAGGAATAAAATGGCAGTTTGACAATTTTCTATAGTCAAACGGACATATATTTATTTTTGTTGAAATATCTGATTATCAAAAAATTCAACCCCTACAAAAATATTCCTTTAATAGATATCTATTAATAGACAATCTTGAATACAGCGTTCGTAACCACTAAATTATTCCAGCTTCAATTAACATCGTATTAAGATCTATTCGACGCCGTTTCAGTTTCTGATGAGCTCATTTCTATCTCATTGTTTATTCAATTATACCTCTTAATCCCTTGCTTCCGTGTATTTGTCTGTAAATAATTTGACACCTCGTTAATTCTGTAGAACGTTACTGGCATTAAATACATCAAAATTGTTGATTAGAATAACTTAGTGAGTTCAGTTATTTAGGTTACTCCCCCCGCTGACCCGAGGTGGCCTGCAGAGGCGGGCCCGGCACCAGCCGGGGATTACGGAAGTCGCATACGTTCCCGCGATTCCCAGCGTAGGTGGGAGATGGAACACCGAGGTGGTTTTAGTCAGTAAGAGTCTCACAGACCCAGCCCTGGGGCGGGCGGAGGACAACCATGAGGATTTCCCTACGATAAAAAAAAGGTTAGGACTCTTGAAACCTGATTGAAAACAGTTTATGAGTGCACGATACACCCAAAAAAAAGTGTGAATGTGATTCATGAGAATGATGTTAAAGATGTCAGAAAAAATTATGCCAACTGGGAATTCTCAAATGCAAAACCGAGGTGAATTGCTACTGTAGGAAATATTTCAGTAATGCAAGACTGACTGACTGGTGGAATTATGATTTAACCAACTTATTTCGCAGAGATCACCTGCCAAAACTATTATGATGTAACAAAATGAATCGTATTTAATTTAAACGGTTCTTAACCCTTTCAACTAAACAATGTACGCTACTTGGAATTAAAACAATTTTCAATAAAATCAATTTCTATTCTGAACTGGTCCTATTTCGGTACAGGCATTTCGAGAAAGGTAAGATAGTGGAATTCGAATGTTAAATTACGATTTATTTTGATGTTTTATGAATAATTTATCGTAACATTTAAGTAGGTTTAATTAAATTCTATTTTGAGTACGTTTATGAATGGCTGGGTGGGGTTTTCACTCATGAGGATCATATTACTAGTTGTAGGCCAAAAGCTTAAATTAGGACGAATTTTTTGATTCATTGAGACCACATTGGTTTTTACAAATAGGCACCCACATTTCGTTAACATGCTCTATTTGGTCAAAATGTAGCTTAACCAAGAGTCAAACAAATAACTATTAGTTAAAAACTATTAGTTAACTTACATACAATTATTGGCCGAAAGTCGCATTTCAACGTGAACCAATGCTAACTAATGATCAAAAAACTCGCCCCTAGTTTAACTTCGCGTCGGGAGTCGCAGGACGATTCCCGGCTACCGTAGGAGCGGACCTGCGGACGGCGAGCGTTGGGTGGCTTGCCGTCTGATAAGGACCATCCATGCTCGGGTCAACGCGACGGTGCATTATGTTCCAAGCGCGCCTCAAAGAGATGTGAATTTGTTCGAACAAGTTACCGCAGCCCTGAAACGCAAAGGGCATTTTTTTGCGATCAATTTTTTCAATATTTTAGTTTCACCGCGCTCTAAGAAATTTTGAGTTTAAACATTATATTAAATATAAAAAAAAGCATATCAAACATTTTTAATCAGTCATAATCACAACACGATTTTTTTTTAACAATATTTTGTTAGATGTCACATCTAACAAAATATTGTTAGATGTGACATCTAACAATATTTTTTTCTTAAAAACAACGAACAAATCACACCTTCAGATTAGTATTTCTATTTGTGTCTAACAAACAACTTATACTTAGTTAGCATTTAATAAATTAATTAGATTTATTAATTTTAATTTTATTTTTCCCTACTTATTTTATTTTGGAGCGTTGTAAAACTATTTTGGTACTTATAACTTTTGAAGTAATATAGGTAATAAAAACTTGGAGCGCAGTGGAACTACTCTGTATAATAAAGTCATCCATCGGTTTATTTGTAAAATTAATCATAATGTTTCCAAGTACTTAATGGCAGTGCCAGAATCGCAGTAGACAACACGCTTTTATAGAAAAATCCAACTAAAAAAACAGAAAATAAATTTAATAAATTTGATTAAGAATAGTGTAAAAAAGGTTTTTTGTTTTTTTAAACTATTTTTTTTTTTGTTAAAGGTTAGTTACATAGAATATGTGTGTTTTTGTGAACAATAAAAAAGTGTGTATTTATGGATAATGTTTTGCTTTGTTAGAATATTTTTTAATTTTAATTAATTAATCCTGGCGAATCTAATTAGGATAATCGGATATTTTAATTGAATTCTTGCATTGTCATCGATCCTTGACAGGTGTGCAAAGTTTGAACTAAATCTGATCGTATAAAGTAGGACAAAATCGAGCTCAAAGGGGTCGGGGTTACATACATACATACATAGAGGTGAAGCTAATAAAAGCGTGTTAAAAAACTGATTCGGTAGGTACATGAACACTAAGATAATAGTTCCTATCTGTACTCCAACTTCATATAGCGAATAAACGGCTTCTCTTGGGAAATAAGAGGCCAGCAGACGGAAGATTTTCATTTTCACTTACATTGTAACAGTTATTGCTATATTAATGTGGCTCTGACTTATGTTCCGAGGGTCAATTTTTGTCTATTAATTTTAGCACAGTTCGTATTCGTATCTGTCAAAATGTAGGGAATATTTGACGTCTTTCTGACAGATTACGACTGCGATGCAAATGCGAACATTGCTAAAAACCAGTCAAGTGGGAGTCGAACTCGTGCGCCGAGGGTTCATTATAAAATTAGTATCATTTTTATTGGTGGCAGGCGTCAACTATGCATGTATAGAGACACCCTTTAATTTTCAACTTGTTTTTATTTTTTGGAATTTTTCCTTTACGTATTTGTGTTGTACACCTTGATTTTTGGCAAATTTCGTGATTCTAGGCCACCATATAGGTTTTCGACCTAAAACCTTTGGGTACTTCGGGTTTACCTAGAATTGACAATTTTGGTTAAAAGCAAGGTCTTACAGCACAAGTAAAGGGAAAATTCCGAAAAATTAAAAAAAGTAGAAAATTAAGGTAAATTTTGGTACTTACAAGTTTTCGCGAAAATCTAAATTTGCCCATATCTTTTTATCGTGTTGACTCAGGACCTTGATTTTTATACATCTAATAGGGCCTTATAGACTTCAGTATCTGGTATAAATTTCAACTTGCTAGGTCGACCCACAAGAGTTCCTTTTTTTACCTTTTGAGGTACGGAACCCTAAAAATTAGTAGAATAGGTTATTTTACTGAAAAAATCTAATTAGTCCGTCAGATCGATTACAATAAATTTTGGAGTCGTATTTTTTACGTAAACAAAAAAATTTGACGATACAGTGGCGTCACGCGTGACGTCACGTCGCTGTTAAAAATTGTACCATCATAGTGATGTCACGTGTTTTTTTCTTACGTGAAAAAAGAAAAAAATCGAGTAAAAATTTTATGAAAAATATCTGACGGACAAATTAGATTTTTTCAGTAAAATAACCTATTGGCCCTGTAGTATATAGTATTTTATTTTCTGACTATAAATGTTGCGTAGTATCATTATGTAATAATAATGAGCAATTATAATCATCATCTTTTTGTTAAGTTCAGGAACAGTCCGTTAGGTCATAAAAAAAAAGGTTGAAATATACTTACAACATATTTTCATGATTTACCAATTTAGCCTTCCAACTATTAAATGTAGCGACATTTACCAAAAAATACCTCAACACGAATAAGGACACCAAGAAAAATGATTTAAATTTCCAAACCTTGCGCTTAAATTTATTCAACAACGAACCAAAAAAGTTACCAGCCTAATAAGCTACTTGGCGAAAAAAAATACAAAAACCTTTTTACCTTTCGGAGTGGATTCTAAATAAGTAACAATACCATATTGGGACCTTTTAACGAATTGAATAGGTTTTCAAACGATACTGGCAACACAATGTGGTTTGTATTATAATCAGAAATGTTCCTTCGAATCGGAAATTGCACAGTGGAAACATTTTGTCCAGATAGGGTTCGGGAATTGTGGCATTTACGAGTCTGAAGATATCGCTAGCGATTTTTTTGTGGCATAAAATGTTTGCCAAGTTTTGGTTAAACAGATGCTGAGCAGAAGTGCTGAACTGTAAACATCTAACCGTGAAAACTTTGGTGAAGGATACTTGAAGCGAACTGTCAATCCACAGCTTCAGGTGGAATGACATTTCGCTTCACCTAAATTTTGCCTGCAAAGAACGAACGAGTAAAACCGTCTACAATCAGTTAAAACACCAGTAGATGTTCTTGAAAAAACATATAACGTCTTCCCGATAAGCCCATTTTTACACGACCACCCAAAAAGGAGTATTATTTCATCAGGAAGTTACTCCCACATAAGCAAACATAGTAATTCTGAAATCAAAATCTTACTTCTAAACTGGACCTACCTAATCTAAAGCCCTTAAAACTTAAGGATAATGATAGACACCTTCAAAACTGTCTAGGCCCACGAATAACGTCAAATATCATGGACACTGTACAGTCGGTGAATAAGATAAGTATTAACCTTACCGACTAAGCTGACTGGACTATTCTGTAAATATTTTACTGTGAAAACTTAGTTGAACCCCCATAGTTTAAGTCATGTCCTCCAACTCGACTCCATCTTGAATTAACAAGTTAATAATTATGGCTTGTTATTTTATTTACACTAATCAAGGGTTTTTACGTTATCGTGACTGAATTATCGAAGGTCCTTCAAAGACACTTGGAATTTGGCCGAGTATGTCTAAAAGAAACTTACTGCCATAGAAATATAAAAAACAGTTTACTTGTTTATTATATCTATGCTTACTGCCATTCTTCCATGCCAAGGATTGACAGTTCTCTTCACCCAGGTTTTTAGAGTAGTGTTATTCTATCAAAATTTCACTGTAAATAGTTAGGTGAAATGAAGTGAGCTGTCAATATAAGGATCAAAATATATGGACACATTTTAACACAGCGTTCAAAATGTCTAACCAAAGATAACCAAGCAAAAAAAAAAACCATAAAAGTGATTTTATTTTGATCTAAAATAATAAATTGCAACACTAGAATAAACACATCAATTATGGGTAGGTACTTGACGTGGTCACGTGTGCTTGCACATTTGTAGTTATCAGAATTATGAGAAAACAAAGACATTGATGTGTTTATGCATTGAGTAACCAACATTTTTAGTGTATTTTCGTAAGCTGATTTATTTTCTTGTAAGTATCTAATGCGTTTTTCTTATTACTTTTTACCATTGTCCATATTTTGGTGGTCTGAATGATTTCTAAGATTTTGTCCATCTATTTAATGGGACCATATATATCCAATCAAGGTGGGATGATGTTCACTTCAAGTTCAGCCGGTCCATTCTGGCAACAAATCATCGTGTAAACTTAAGTGGAATGGGCATGAAATAAACTGTCATTCCATCTTGATTGCATGGATTGACAGCTCATTTCACCTAACTTTACACGGTGAGTTGTTTTCAGAATCGTATTGCTGCCACCTTAGGTGAAGTGCTCTTGAAGTGAGCTGTCAATACCACCAATTCCTAGCATCGATTGGCAGATAACTCACTGGACGTCACCTATGTCACCTATGTTGTTGAAAATTTAACGCTCACTTTGAGCGTTAAATTTTCGCAGACTTACAGAATCAACCAGCTCGGCTGTGAGGTAGGGTGGGTACTTACTTTGTCCGTCTACCGTACTTCAAGATAACGAAGTTTATGTCCCAAAACTACAGGCTCTTGGGACCAAGGCTTTATTCATCAATATTTTCTCCTACCCTGATGGATTCGACTTTGCCTCCTGAAGTTTTTTGAAGTTCATCGAGTTTGCGTTCAGAAATTGATTTTGAAGTATGGAACGTTTTGTAGAATTTATTTTCTTTTTTTTTGTGGTTAATATATTTACAGTTTTTTCCCCAATGAAGAGATAAAAAAATATACGCCTAGATTTCGACAATTTCCTTTGGAATTTTCTGACGAGGCAGTACCACTAATTGTACTACCTTTTACAGACGTTTGCTTCTTAATCAGTCAAGTCTTTCTAATGCAAATTCAAGATCAAAAGACCGGTCTAATTTAAAATAAAGTTTTTGAGGTATTGCGAAAAAACTGCGCTATCTCCATTGAGGTCCAGTGTGGCGTTCAAAGTCATTATCTTGAGCCCTCGAATAACTTTGTCACGTTTCTCGTTAAAAATGCAGAGTGTGGCCCATCGGCCCTTTATTGAGCGTAGGGTTGCCACTCGCGAAACATCTAAAAAGTTTTCATTAATATTTCCATTATTTTTCCTCAAGTACTTATTTATTTTCGTGTCTAAGTTTGACAAGGTCAACCACATGATTTCTTTGCGAGGTTAAGTTACGCTTGCCAAGGTCGGTCCGTGGATGGGTGATCATCCAGTATATAATGAGCCCTCCGGCCCCTGAAAGCACGAAAAGCTGTTGGACCCGCGTTACATTCGTAGATCTTCGACACTCATTACAAGGTAGTCAGAAAGAAAAAAAAATTGCACTAGTCTTGTGTTACACAGAAATTAGGGTTTGGATGTACAAAACTGGTATTCAGCTGCATCCAGAGGGCCAATCCAATTCTAACATTTTTTAAGGCAACGTTCGCATTCCCATTTCAATCGAAATCTGTCAAAAAAGCCTCAATTTCCATACATTTTTGACAGATTGCGCCTGACATTCGTTTTGTAAGTGTCATTTGTAGAATTGGCACCCTGTTACAATGAAATCTGTCTCTTTCATCATTTTCCTCTCCTGACCTGCTTGTGGCGTTGATGACTTTCATCCGCCACAATAACATATAACTATAAGCCCTCTCCAAATCATTGTCTGTATCAATGTGGCATGCAATAGTATATATTTATTTAAGTAATTAATGTTTTAACACTTACATGTTTGTTTCAGTCCCGTACTAACACATCAAGTACCTATCCATAGAAGAATCGAATTATTTTCTGAAGCAATCATGTGTGTCACTGCAGGGTGCCAACTGAAAACCAGTGCTGGGTTTCTGACGCCCAGCAAATGCTGAGATGGTAACCCTTTCGGTATGAGCACGGTCAGCTAGCGGCTTGCAAGATAATTGTTGTTTTATGATTGTTCTCTTTTTTACTTTGTGTTTTGTTGCTGTTGTGTTGTGTCTGTATAGAATAAATGTTTTCTATTCTATTCTATTCAATCGTCGTTTTCTCCTAATCATTAAAATATTGTACACTTGCTTCTCGTGTGATTTTACGTGGGATTTACGTGGGACATTGGCAGAATAGTCGTCATCGGCTTTGATTGCCATATATTAAAAATAGAAATAGAATACAATGAAATCTGACAACAACACAATTGGGAAAAGGTGTACCTATTTATTGTTTTTATACAAGCATACATGTATGTGTGTTTAGCATTAGTCGTAAAGTATAGGAGGCATCGTCGACAATCGCCAACGCGTTTAGCTTGGAAGAGTGATTTTATGACGTCACACGGATGGCTGGATGTGGGACGGCGCGCGTGATAGTGAAACTTTACGGCCTCAGTGCCCCGACGTAGCCTGCCAATACTATGGCTCATGATCGTTCGTTGATTGAGGTATATTTGCTAATTCTGAGCAAATAGTCTTGGTAGGTAACTAATAATATAACAAGTTCCTATGAATTTTACAACTCGGTAAGGGGTGGTATATAATTATAAAGAGTGTCCAGTAAATAGTGCGACATTCTGCGAAGGGTGATAGTTTTGTTTCAGTGGGTTGGAAACAGCATACATACATATACAGGGTGAATTTTTAAAGTGTATGAGGATGGCGAAATCCGGAACTAAGAGGAATATTGAAAAACACTGAAAGAAGTCTCGAGTCCGATTTTGATGAAAACTAAAACTGAATGATTGATAAAAAATCGATATTCCTAGCCAGGACTCGATTACACCATCAGTAAGTGTCGATAATAAGGATCAAATTCTAGGAACTACATGGCAAACTACAGGTTCTCTAATTTATCTTGATTTATTTAATTATTTCAGTCATCATCTTCATTTCAGACAGAGAGGAAGTCCACTGCTGAACCACCCCCAAGTGTGGCCACATTGACTGTCCTGTGCGTCTCGCATCCAGCGCATTCCCGTGGCCTTAACCAGCTCCATGGTCTACGTTGTGGGTACCCTGCGTCTTCCGGTACGCGGTCGCCACTCCAGAACCTCTCGGCCCCCATCCACAATGTGGTCTGCGAGCAATGTGCCATGCTCACTGCCACTTAATAAGTCAATATACAGGTAAAAAACCTAAAAAGGGGTTAAATAACAGATTAAGTGCTCTATGTATCTCTGTTTGCATGACTCGACAAAACGTACTGAACTGTTGATATTTTATCTCGATTTCAGGTTTGGTTCAATATTAAAAGTTGTTCATGGTGTTGAACCCAATGAACCATTTTCAGGTTTTATGTTTAATCTGTTACACCTTGTATAATTTTTAATACGCATTTTTGTTTTGTTCATTCCAAATATATTTTCCTCTTACGCGACAGCCCTAAGTGGTGGATCTCATTAAATCTTGCCGCGCCATCGATCCTGTTGTGCATTGTTCCTGTGTCTGCAGGGTCTGGAACCCTGCAGACACACGAACACTTGAGGAACCCCAGGGTTCCTCAAGTGTACCCACCACAGCTCACAGTTTACGTACGTACCCTGCCTATCATTGAAATTAATTGAATTACTTTAATAGGTATTAAAATGTCAAGAATTTTGTGAAAAAAAACCTAAGTATAAAACGTATTTTGCGTTATGATACCAAACTCTAAAGAATATTGATTCGACGCAGAAGAATTTCTACGATGCGACATGATGACTTTTAATTGAAAAGCTACATGTGAGGGGATGAAAGTACTATTTACGAATAGTAATAGTAGTCACAATTTGCGTATGATCAACTTTCACCATGGAACCGACTCCGAAAAAAAAAACATTTAAATTGAGCTTACAGGCTGTATACTCAATGTCCTATTGAACTTCTCACAATAGGAATGTTGATGATTGAGCATGAAATACCAACGTTCCTAAGCTGTGAGCAATAATAGGAATCTCTACCCAAGTTACATAATGGATTATATCCACATTATCAGAGGCATCAAATATTTGTCTGCAGGCAGCATCAAATATTTGGCACTATGCGGTAATCGGACCACAATCGTTGCATTTGCAAAGCACATTATCCAATACTAAACCATTTACACCGCAATTTCTCAAAGACCAATTGAGTTTAAGGGACCAATAGGATACTTGATAAGATGTTTTTTTTTAAACCAAGACAAAAATAAGTTGTATGATTTATCGAGATTTTAAAACATGATAGTAGATACTATCAGACGTCACAAGCGTGTAAAATATCCTTTTTTTCGTAGTTTTTGTTTACTTTCCCAGATATTATTTTACTATTTTTTTTTGACATAAAATATGTAAATTACCTTTTTGGAAACGCCTGAAAAGGAAATTATGAAAATATATTTCACGTACAGTTGTTGACGTATCTAATCAAGCCTTGAATTTACCTACATGTTATATAATAACAGACTTAGCAGAAGTTTCTGACAGCTCATTATGGATCGCTCCGAAAGAACGAATGAACTAAATACATAGTTCACTCAGAATGAACGAAGTAGTTCAGAACGTTATCGCTTATGCGGCGGCAGGTGTTATGAGGTTATTTATGGTGAATAATAAATGTCAGTACAACGAGTTACTGTGGTGGTAGATGAGGTTTTCTTGAGCAGAATATGTTTCCTAACCTACTAGTTTAGATATTTTACCAAAGGTCACGTAGGTAGCAAATACTAAATAACTGCCTTGTTGATTTAGTGATCGCAAGGCACTATTGTGGAGCATGAGGTCCTGGGTTTAGGCAAAGTGTTTTCAATCGACTTCCAAAATGGAGGAGGTTCTCAATTCGACTGTAGTCGTGTTTTTTTTTTGTATGTTTGTTATGCGATCATTCCGTCAATTATGAATTGATTTTGATGATTCTTTTTTTATTTGAAAGCCTATACTCCTGGAAAAATACTACAAACTTTAATTTCGGAAGTCGGAGTCAAAAACGAAAAAACAACCAAAAACACCGACTGTAAGTAGGTTGTATGTTTTTGTATAAAAGCTTTTTTCAGCTGGAATTTATTAAGAGCAGCCAGTCTTTGGACTGGTGCCCCGTTGCTACCCATTGGGAAAACAGGAGTGATGTTACAATACATTTAAATTATACCAATAAAATACTCTATTCAAAATATTTAATAATTCCTCAATCTCATACAACGTCTTCAAAAAGACTGGTATTTCTTCAAATAAAATCAAAACATCCTGTCAACTTAAATCATGCATTGGAATAAAATAAATCAAATCATGCATCTTGACAACTAACAGTTCAATTACCCTGAATCTCTGTCAAGTCTACCTGACATTAATGTCGACTGTTTGATGTGGATCTGCTTCAAGCTGCCAATAATGCTGGCAGGCTATATCTGTCAATCAAATGAACTGTCAGTTCCGACAGTGACCAATCAGGATGCGCCTAGAGGGATCAAAGCGATTTATGCTGTGACATCGTAATTGTTCAGACTCTTGAAATGTTTCGAGAATTAATGTCGTTCTTCTTGTCTGTGTAGTATCAGTTACTGTATACTAAAAAACCGGTCAAGTGCGAGTTGAACACGTGCGCCGAAGGTTCCGTACCTACCCATTATACCGCCATAATAAAATTGGTTACATTAGCGTCAACTATGTATGTAAGGGGACCTTGCTTTTTGCCAAATTTCGTGATTCTAGGTCAACGGGAACTACCATATAGGTTTTCGACCCAAAACCTATTCCGGTTTACCGAGAATTGTCAATTTTGGCTCAAAGCAAGGTTTTACAGCACAAGTAAAGGGAAAATTCCGAAAACAAAAAAAGTAAAAAATTAAGGTACATTTTGGTACTTACAAGTTATATCATCATCTGCCTAGCCTTTTCCCAATTATATTGGGGTCGGCTTCCAGTCAAACCGGATTCAGCTGAATACCAGTATTTTACGTGGAGCGGCTGCCTACCAGACCTCCATAACCCATTAACTGGGTAACACGGTACTCCTTGGCAAGACTGGTGTCAGGTTATCTGGCTTCTCACTATCCGTAACGACTGCCAAAGATCTACAAATGACAGCCGGGACCAACGGCTTAACGTGCTTTCCGAGGCACGGAGGAGTCTCGGTATGTTAAGATGGTCACCCATCCACAGACCAACCTCGGCAAGCGTTGCTTAACCTTAAAGATCGACCCGTGCGGCTGTTTTTATTTAGCCACGAGCTCCTCAAAGGTTAAGTTATATATATACGAAAATCTAAATATCCCATATCTTTTTATCGTGTTGACTCAGGACCTATATTGATTTTTATACACCTATATACCGGTATAAATTTCAACTTGCTAGGTTCACATGTTCCTGAGAAAATCGGTGGTGACAGACGGACAAAAGAGTGATCTTATAAGGGTTCCTTTCTTTACCTTTTGAGGTACGGAACCCTAAAAAAGATCTGTGAGTAGTGATCGCACACGAATATTTTTTTAACTCTGAAGCATCTTCTTAATTCAAAGCAAGCATCTCGCGAATAAGTGTTCATTGCGTTCATTTGTATGGCAAACACGAATGCGTCGCCGCATCGATAAGGGCGTTTTCCGGTTTTACCATGAGCCGCTGATAGACTTGAGCATTCACTTTTTATGAGCATTCTAGCGAATATTCTTGTGTTTAAAATAAACACGAGCGTTTTTGCGAGCATTCTAGCGAACGACAGTAAATTTGCTGCGAACTTTTTGCCGAGCCGAGCAATGTTGTCATTGTTGTTTGACATCTTCGTGTTGTAAACATTTTTTGACGAGCATTTAGTAGAGCATTCGCTAGAATGATCGTGATAATGTTCGTAGCGATGTTTGGCTCCATGTTCGGTTCTGTTCGTTGACCAGTTTAACAAATTTAAAATCAGCGAAAGCTCGATGTTGACAAGTGAATGCTCAAGTCTAGCAGCACCTTTACATGTAATCACGATGGTCGCTTTGCATTCGGACGATACGTTATTATAGAACTATGGAAATCCTTGATATGTGAGATAATTTAATAGTAATAATATGTAGTTTATTTCTCTCATAAAGGTACATTGTTACAGTTATTTATTAATATTATTCTGCCTTATGCTAGAACCTTTGTGAGAGCTGGAGTCTGTACTAGGTTCGGGACCTGTATGACAGATCTCCAGGCTCACACCCCTATGAACATGATCATATTTTACGGCATCTTAATTCCGATTAAATTGTTATTAAGCTAACAGTGTTATGTTAGCTTAATAACAATTTTGAAAGAGAGGTAAATCTATAATAAAAGTATGGTTATATTTGTGAAGTGTTATTATAGTAGGATTGTGTGTGTAGTATGTGAATGTTCGTTATTATTAAGTTACGTTCAATATCGGTGCATTTCAAGTTTCTCAAACTTAACCAAGGATAAAGAAAATAATTAGCTCAGCCTTAAACCTTAAGATAATAATTTATCTTCGAGCTGAAGATCATATTTTTTATAAGAAACTATGAAAATAAATAACACCTCTTTCTACACAGTATTCAGTTTAGTACAATAATCTCGCACGTAAAACTCAAGAGGTGAGTAAATACAATCGGGTATAAGCACGCTCGGTTGAGCAGACACCAGCCATTGAAGATGTCACCGAACATCTGCGATGAAGGGCGACCATCCGACTTGAATACAGAATCATTGTATTATTGGATCACTGGCAAAATCATTCTGAATTTTGTGAAAGGATTATTTTTCGAGATATAAAATATGTTCTGATAAAAATAATTTTAGAATCAAACTCGAATCGAATAAAAAATTGGGACTACAATAGAATAGTGATTTGATACATGATATCTGAAGCCTGACCCTTTTTTTTTTAAGGATGGGAAATCATCAACGACTAAAATTTCTCAACTCATTGTGTGACATAATTATGGCTAGAAAGGCTTTTTTTAAGGATGGGATATCATCAAATGACTGCTTCCGCTCTGGGTGGGGCGGAAGGGCGTGTCTGACTTTTACTGACTAAAACCCATCCGTGTTCCTTCTAAAACCCTTTGCGATTCAGGGCAGGCAGGCACGGTGACTCTTTCGATCAAATTCCGCAACCCTGGAAGCCTGACCCTTACGCAGGTATATATGTACATTTAAAAACGCTAGATGAGTGTTGATCCGGAATATTTAAGAGATAATACTTTACTTTTACTTTGGATACTTCAACAGATCCCGTCCGCGACTCCACTCGTGACTCGGAAATTATCCTAAGGGAACATACCTACTCCCGGCATAAAATCCTGTGTCTTAAACCGGTCGATTCTGTAAATATAATCAAGATGTCACATGATCACGAACTGAGCTGCCGGTCGATTCTGTCAACATGTCGAAGTGAAGGCTTAGGTGAAGTAATGGACATGGTCTACTTGAGCGCCAAGTTTCATCCAAATCCAACCAGTCATTAAGTCGTGGAGAGGTAACAAACCAACAAACCTTTTGCATTAAGAATACTAAGTAAAGATTGTATATCAAAAGGAGTTTGTGTAAAAGAGTTATAACTCGTTTACACAAACTGAATTCTATGGGTGCAACGGCGGTCTTATCGCTGATAGTTAATTATTTTTATTTTTAAGCATCCTTTTTCTTAAATCTGAATATATAATTGAGAGAGAAGAATTAATTTTTAGTAATTCTTCCTTTTTAGACAGAAAATAATATCTCATCAATAGTCAATTATTGAAAGTGATATACACAAGGAAATAACTGGAACATGACTTGCATATTATGAGCATAATAAAACGTTTTACAAGTATAAAAAGTGAATCAATATCGGTACCATACGCATTAAATTATCGAAGATCACATGGAATCTCGGGCATCTCATAAAAGGAATACTGAAAAAAATTTGGAGCGAAAAAAATATAACGGAAATATGCTAAGATTTTAGGCAATGTATTTATTAGGTATTAATAAATTTATGAAGTTACTAAAGGGTATTTTACTGAAACAATGTAATTAGTCAGTTAAACCTAACTACATATATGTGAATATACAAAAACAAAATACAGTTAGACGTCGAAGTATTCCTCCGCGTCGCTGTCATCCGGAAACGTGCTCAGAAGACTGGCAGCATTGCCACGTTGAATGGCAATGTAAATTCTTCGAGTATGGTGGATGACGGCACACAATCCCATCGTCTCTGGGAGGACAGGTTTTCTGGTAAATCCGTGTTGGGACAAGCTATTTTCCAAGCGTTCAACGCATCGGTCAAACACGGTACCTCAAAATCAACCAGTAAGGATGATAGAATATTCTTGGTTTTAAGTTAGTTATGTACTTTCTATTACAATTTTACGAGATTAGTCAGTCAGATAAAAAATAAAATGTTTGAAAGGTTTTTTTGCACGTAAACAAAAAATTATGACAAGAATAGTAAAAATTTTACAAGCAACGTGACGTCATCCATCAGCCCCCGCTCTTGAACTTTGATGCACTTTATATATATTTTTTCTGTCTAATAAAATACCTAATTGTTAGTAAACAGTATGAATGTGAAGACTCAAAGCTACAAGGGGTTTTAAACAAAGTGACATTCATCTTTTCTTTTTTGAGTGGCGTCTCGCAGTTCAACCTATGAGGTTGTCAACTGCTTAACCGGGCTTGCCTTAATATAAATATTAAAGCCTCCAGCCAGGGCTTATAAAAACTGTGGGATACGGGCCTTGGCTTAGGCCTTCGCTGGGAGAGGACAGCTAGGGCCGGGCTGGATCAAACTGGGTGACATTCATCATCGAAACCAATTGTTTAATTCCAAAAATATGTTTGAGCGCCATTCATTCGTCCTTCCATTTTGGACTTTTCACCAATAGATGTCGCTGATAGAATGTCAATTTCTCTAAGCCCTCGCATACATTTCAGCTGAGGGCCTAGCACGAATGTTTTTGACATATTGTAACGTAATGTAAAATTTTACTACAACATTATAATACTCGTCAATTTATAATACTCGTTTTGCACGTAATATTTAATTGAATTGGATACTATAATTGTGTATGTCGCATGAAATTAAACCACAATACTTGTTGTGGTTTTTTATATTAAAAAATTTGCACCTTAAATTACATCGTTTCAAATCGTAAGTACAGCTTACTTTCCATTTTACACTTATATTACATTACCGTAGCAAAAAGGAGTCAATATAAATGTAGTAGACCCGAAAAAAGGCACAGTTGGTTGGTCGTCTTCAAAAGATCGCTATTAGCAATATGGCCGCCCATTGTGGCACCCTATGTAACATTTTCGTCATGTTTTTTTTCTTTAACTTATATAGTGTACATAATAAAGAGTATTTCATTCTACATAGTTTCAATGTTAGTACATGAAAATTCCAAATAATTTTCCATAAGGAAGCGGCAGTTATGCCCCAACAATTTAATGAAAGTTCGCTAACTATCTTGACGAACGTCCGGCCAACTATAACTTATCTAATTGACTAACAGCTGTGTTAAACACGCCGCTTAATTAACGCCTTCAAGGGTTTTCATAATTAACTTTATGAATTTAGATATGGGTAGTTATAGTTATGCAGTAGTTTGATAGTTGATAACTTGGTAGTAAGGCCTTCGCCCCAACCGCCGCTACAGGAGAAGACGCCCCGGGCGTCGGGAGTCGCAGGGTGATCCCCGGCCACCGTAGGCGCGGGCCTGCGGACGGCGAGCGTTGGGTGGCTCGCTGTCCGATCACCACCAGGCCCGGGTCGATGGTGCGTTGTGTTTCACGCGCGCCTCAAAGAGATGTCAGCATAGAAGACGGGGCCCGCTAGGGCCAGAGCCTGCCAGGGTTGCGGAATTTGTTCGAAAGAGTCACCGCGGACCTGGAACGCAAAGGGCTTTAGAAGGAACACGGATGGGTTTTAGTCAGTAAGAGTCTGACACGCCCTTCTGCTCCACCCGCTCTCCGTGAAGCAGAAGGGCGTGTCATTTGATGATTTCCCAACCTTAAAAAAAAAAAGGCACCAGATAAATTTGCAATAATGGTCATTGACCCACATACATTTTTTGGACTTTCTTACTTTCAAAAACAGAAATAAAGACATAAAGCTGTCCTAAATCGACTTCAGTGGTGCTCCTTTACGTTCTCTAGTAATAAAAAACGGTTCATAATTTATTGTTCGGGTATCTACGAAGGGATATTAGGGAAAGGTCATTGTACTTTATTGCAAGTTCGTCTGGCGCCTACCATAGTGGCAGCAACAATTTTTTGTTGAGGACTGGCTGTTTTTTATTCAGCCTGTTCTGCCCCACTGCTGGACAAAGGCCTCCCCCAAATCCAACCAGGTATGCAATTCTGAGCCAAATCGAACCAGCCCTTGCGGTAGGTGACCAGGTCGTACCTAGGGTGGCCCTTGAACTGTTTTAAATCCCGCAGCAAAATAACTAAAATACTACAGCGAAGGAGTAAAAAAAAACCGTAATTTCCATTGTTCCCCACATTGAAAGAATCTATAGTAACTGTCGTTAAAAAATGTTCGAGGAGGAAACCTTGTTTTTTTTAGGGCTGCTGAAAGTAGTCAAAATAGATGCGCAAACGACATGGTACCACATCTGCTGCTCCTTAATAAATCAGCTAAGCTTATCACAGTCTGCTACTTATGATAGACATGCTATATTATTATTATTCGCGTCACAACAACTAAATCGCGGCAACATTATTGGTTCATAATATTGCAACACAATAAGAAATAGAAACACAATGCAGGCAAATATTTTAGTGGATCTATTACTAGCCTCGTTTATTTTTCGATATCAACGTTTGCAATATAAACCGAGCCTATCTGATTCAGCACAAATTAGTTATTTAGCATATTCGATGTGCTACTCAATATCCGAACAACTCATGTTTATGTTATTGTTATCTAATATCTGTATATATAGAAGGCTTTGTCCTGACTGACTTATGCCCTGGCTGGGGGCCTTAAATTCATTTGAGGCCACCACAGGATAGACCGGTTAAGCACTAACCAGCCTTAGAGTGCTGAACTGCGAGTGGTCATCGTCAAAAAAGGACTGACTTATGGATCAACACACGTGTAAAACCGCTTGTCGTCTATACGATCAGCGGTTTTGCCTGTGCATTGGTCTATACGAATTTAGCGTCTATTTGCTAAATTTGTAGAACGTCTTCTTTTATGATGTAAGGATACGATAAACAAAAAGTTTTATTGAAAATTTACTTACTATTAATAAGGGGGTGGAAGTTTGTATAAAAAAATCTTATTCCATGGGCCAATATACTTGTAACTAAGTACGAAAAACTGGCCAAAATAAATAATGAAGGATGTCATCATAAGTTTGATCGTGAAAAAATTATATATGTATATATATATAATATAAAGGCAATTAGGGGGAGTTACTTTTGTATGGAAGATTAATAATATTGACAGTTTATTACCTTCGTCTTAATAGCTAGCAGGTAGCAGACGTGTAGACCATGTCCTGGATTCAGACATAGAAACTGATTTCCCGGGAGGTTTGACTTTGAATAATTTCCACCTTTCGCACAGGTACACAGGCACCTGTGTGAAAGGTGAAGCGAATAGCCCGAGGGATCGCCAAACTAGCCAAACCAAAGCAGTGGGCAGGGCACATTGCTCGCAGAACAAATGGTCGATGAAAAGTTCTGGAGTGGCGACCACGTACCGAAAGACACAGCGTTGGAAGGCCTCCCACAAGGTGAACTGAGGACCTGGTGAGGGTCGCGGGTAGCCGATGGATGCGAGACGCACAGGACCGGTTGTTGAAGCGGCACTTGGGGGAGGCCTAAGTCCAGCAGTGGAAATCTTTCGGCTGATATAATGATAATGACGCAGGTGAGGCCGCTAGCAGAAGCTTATTTAAATGTAAAATGAACATTATTTAACCCCGCTTCACTTGATGAAATGATAACTTTAAATTATATTTATTCTCTTTTCGCTATTACTCATAGTTTCGGATTTAGCCATTTACGCACACTTTAAAAATTCACCCTGTACTTTTTTTATCGTAAAATAACTCAAAGCGAGATTAAGTGCCAATCTTTGCACAAGTTTTAATTAAGACGGTTCTCTTAATTAAACAAATCTTAGTCATTTTAGAGAGTGAGTAACTATTACTACAAGAAGTTATACAGAAATATTTTGGAAAGGGAAATACTAATCTCAACTTTAATAATTTAATTACAACACCTAAAAGGAAGGGCAAAAACCTTGAAAATATCTCTGGTAAGTATTCATTTATGAGAAAAGATTTTGTTATAATAATTCGACCAAAATGAGAAGATTAAATCGGCCAAGTGCGTATTGGGTCACGTACAAGAATGAGATTCCATACTTGCCCTCATAACCATAACAACGACACCCATCCTGTGTCACGATATGTGCACCTTGGGATTTAAACACCAAATATAAAAATCGGTTTTATTATCAAATCAAAAACTTCCAAAAAGCTTATGTAAAGATTGTAACAATAGACAAGTTTCTTACTTAATACAATTCAATCAACTATTAAACCTTTTAAAACTTCGCTCATAAAATCCTAAACTTGCAAAGAAACTCAGCGATCAAATTTTAACGATTTCCAAAGAAAGAAACTTTCAAAGAGCTATCGATATTTACAATGAAAAAGTTTTGAACTCCATTAAACATTGAATCTATTAGAAAGTAAATTATCTCGAAGTTTATTTTCTAAAAGTTAGTACAGTAATAGGTTCAAGGGTCCATTTTAATAGCCTTCCACTTTTATTGGCGTATGAAACATTTAATACTGTGTAAATATGTATTTACACAGTATTAAAAAACACACCAGCAATAATAAAACCTCTTTTACAGACGTCATAATGTTTTGACGTCTAGAAAGAGGTTTTAATTATTGTCGCTGTTGGTTTTTTCGTGCTTAATCGCGTATTAGTCTTTTAAAAAAGTTGGTATGTATTTTCAACAGTCAAAATGTCACAAGTCATTCATTCAAATAAGGCTGAATGCCAGCGCTTTTTGAACGTCAAAGTTCTACATAAAGACAGTCCCCCACAACGCCCGCCCGTCACCACTTCCTAATGTTATAGCTGGGAAGAAGAAGTGGCGCAACAAACTCCCCAGCAACACATCTGTCTGTTGAGTTAAAAGAACTATCATTTATAAAATAGTATGCAAAGCATTCTTACAAAGAAAACATTACAACAAAGGTAACACGTAAAACCTAAAACTAAATAATTCGCTACGTGTAAGCTAGCACACGAATGCGAAGTAATGTCACTCTTGGGTCCTCGAAAAAGAGTGAACCACAGTTATCGTCTTCTGCACAGATAAGAATACAATAAGATAAGAAGACACTAGTCTTATGGTATTGAAAACCTTTATGTATTTATTTATTAAAACTGTATGCAGTACTTAAAAAACTCTGTACAAAAGCGGACTTAATGCCTTAGTCATTTCCTGCCCGTCGACCTTAACTTGGTAGGTACACAGATAGAACATTGCAGGTGTAAATAAATGTGGAGTGTATAATAAAACTCATGCGTGGTGCATGCTTTACTAATACAATTTAAGAACTACTAACCATAGAGTATAGTAACTAAAATGCTACTAACACTATCGTTTAGGGTTAAGTTTGTCGTTTTGTGGCAATTAAATACTTTCCTTTCTTTTCTTCCTTTCCATGTTGAATTTATTACTTTTATAAAAATACAAAAGTGGAAAAATGGACTTGCCAGTTGGAAGCATGAATGCAGAAAGAGGTTTGCTAGACATAAAAAAAATTGCAACTAAATAAATGACCTAGTAATCGATAGCAATAAAAAAAAAACTTTTTACAAAAAATACAACCGACTTCCAAATAAAAAACAAAGTATAAAATAACTCTTTTTATTTGGAAGTCGATTGTTTTGTTTGTGTAAAAAGTTTTTTTTTCAGTTTTTAGTGGTTCACATGTGCTTACCCCTTCACAGCGTATCGGCAAACTACTCTTCCAAAAACTACCCAAATTGCTTCAAGTGTGTCTATAAAATTTTGCGAGTTCTCTCTATTTCTACAAGACCCCATCATCAGATCCTGACTTGATGATCATGGGACCACCTGGGAAGTATACCCTTCCTAACAAAAAAAAAAAATCCAAATCGGTCCAGCCATCTTCGAGTAATCGGGGAACATACATAAAAAAAGGTTCCGACGAATTGAGAACCTCCTCTTTTTTTTAAAGTCGGGTAAAAATGACAAATTATTGCAGATTGAGCATTAAATTGATATAAAATTAAGTTTATAATATTTATGTTACATTTACTTTAACATAGAGACTTATAGAAAAAAATACAATTACAAATTCGTATTATGAAGATATTTAATCCAATGGCTCCTCTGTTAATACGGAGGCAACCAAGATCACTACTAGATTTCTATACTAAATTATGGAAAAGAGATACTAGTAAACAAACTTAAAGAACCTTTACGCCAAACTTACCTTACCATATTTTCTCTTTTACCAGCCTACTAACCTCTGACGTCACGTCCTCACCACCTCGTCAGAGGGATAGCTAACTTTAATCAAGTTTCTTTAGAGGAGCAACTTGCTTAGAATAATAAGCAGTAAATTCTCGCTATTTTCCTCCATATTACCCACACGCATAAATTAGGATCCGACAAAACTGTAGAACGAAACTTGCAGAGAAACATTTCCGAGTCTTGGGTAGTTGCATTAATAATGCAGTGCAATATATGCACCACTAATAAATTCGAAAGTAAAAAGTGAGTCAATAGCTCAGAACTCTAACTTATCAGGAGATTGAGAACCTGTTGGGTAAGCTTTTTTAACATTTGTGATTTTTCCGTCTACAAAACACACACACACACACAACACATACACATCTATACATCCACATCCGCATTCACAGCAAAGAGAGGCTACATATTTGCTTTTGTTTTTTATGTTATTTTCTCAATTGTTTATATTCTGTGTAGGTAACGCCAAAATTGTTTGCATTAATAAGTGGATATAATTAATAGAGTGAGCCCTGTCACCCATAACACAAGTTTAATCTTAGCTTGGGTGCCAGAGGTCGATAAACTGTGTTACATGCAATTAAAAAAAAAATAACTTTCGTACATTTAGATATGTCACCGAAAGATAGCAAACTCCGTAAGATTATAAAATAACTTGAGAGATTGTAAATTCTCAATAAGTTGTCAACTATTATAATCCAACGCCATCTTATTATAATCCACAGTTTTTCGGAATGATTTCGCGAGATTATAGACTATCAAATTTTGATGCGTAAAAAAGTATTCCAAACGTTCAGTTGACAATCTCTCAAGTTATTTTATAAATTTACGGAGTTTGCTATTTTCCGGTGACATTTACATTAACAAGCCTGTGATTCCCGTAGAGGTAGATAGACGCATGGGTATGGCTGGTATAAACAGTCTTATGTCAAGTTAGGTATGTATGAAAAAAATCCTGCCGGTAAACACAATAACACCTTGCTTGCAATTTTATTGAACCAGATCAGATCAACTAAATCAGTAGCTACAAATAGCTACAAGAAGTTATACAGAAATATTTTGGAAAGGGAAATACTAATCACAACTTTAATAATTTAATTTCAACACCTACGACAAAGGGCAAAATCCTTGAAAATATCTCTGTATGGTGTTCGGACGTAAAAGAATAGCACCATTCCATCACTTCCCTTGGGTGTCGTAAGAGGCTCCTTAATATCTGGTTATGCGTAAAGTTCAGGGAAATTAGGAAAACGACTTCTATTGTAAAATCATTGCTAAATTGCTTCTCGAAAGACCGACAGCTGATGGAGTAAATTAATCTTAGAACGAAGACAGCATATCGATAAGCGTAGCGTGGAAGATACACCTCAGCTAAGTGCATGGCTTTAAAAGGGTATCTGATCGGGTATTTATTTATTTATTATATACTT
Organism: Mamestra brassicae; assembly: GCA_905163435.1. Classification (NCBI taxonomy): domain Eukaryota; kingdom Metazoa; phylum Arthropoda; class Insecta; order Lepidoptera; family Noctuidae; genus Mamestra; species Mamestra brassicae. The sequence goes on along the minus strand of LR990997.1, from coordinate 15,431,484 downwards.
TATTGTACACCTCATAATAAGAACAGGACAATCAAACATAAAATAAAAGTACAATGGGCGGTCTTATCGCACAAGGCGATCTCTTCCAGACAATCTTTGGATGGATTGAACGAAGGGCTATAGATTTAGGGCTGTCAGTGTACAAACGTTTTAAACAATACTAATTAGATATAATAATATTAAATATTGAGGCATTGAGGACTTGGAAAAGGCCTACGTCCAACAGTAGACTGCGAAAAACTGAGTGATTGACACTAAAATCAGCATGAACCAGTCAATTTCTATGTATCTTTATTACCTAAATGTATCTAGTATCTACATTTCACGAAGGCAAGACAAATAGCTAGCTAGTTGCACTGTAAATTCTGTTTCATTCGCCGACGTTAATCCCCTTTAAATCACGGCCAACGAATTAATTAAAAAACCAATAAATGCTGCAATTAATTAATTCTCTATGTAGTTGCAAATAAAACGTTGGCTTGAATAAATAAACTAATGAAAACGACCGGAGTAAACATAACATTACTCAGCCTTTGCCATGACGTGCCAATGCCATCATGATTGTGTTGTGAGAAAGGGATCGTGCCATGCGTCTTGTATAGCTTCGTCTCCCTCCCACACCGGAATTATGTCCGTTTTGAGACTTCAAAGTAGAGTATTTCTCAAAACCTGGAGCAAAGACATGACTCCTTTATAGTGAAATTATAAGCATTTTGATTTTGTTTCAAATACTCAAAAATAACGGAGTGGTGCGCTTGAAAATCCAAATGTTAAGAAGAGAGAACTAATTACGTGCGACGTCACTCGCATGCTACGTCACGGTGGATTTCCGTCATCCAGTACCAATGACGTTTTGCGTGACAAGAATGGTACAGAACGTCAGCACATCAATCTACAACAATCAGTCAAATTTCTTTAATTGATTTCAACTTTATCTTTGAAGTCCAAGTTTCAAGGTTGATTGGGAAAATTTGACAGTTTCGGGTAGCTTGATGTGCTGGCGTCTATACAATAACTTCAAAAGCTTCTCTATTTTTCCACCGATTACTATTTTTCAAACATCGTACTATTTTAGTATGATCTTTCAAATATGAATTTACTTCATTTATATTTTTGATAGTACTCAAATATTTTATTAGTAAAATCAATGTAAAATCGTTCTACAGAAATAAGTAGATTGGTGCACTAACCTACATCACCATGATGTTAAAATATATACTGGAAGCCTGGCAACATTGACACCTTAACGGAAGTGGGGTTGCAAAAATGTAGACAATTGATATTTTCCGCGTATTCTTTTAATTTCCTGTGCAGACACGGACCAAAAATATTAGAGGACACGTTCGTCATCATTATATCAGCGAAAGACGTCCACTGCGGGACATAGGCCTCCCCCAAATGTCGCCACAACAACCGGTCCTGTGCGTCTCGCATCCATCTGCTACCGGCGACCCTCACCAGGTCATCGCTCCACCTTGTAGGAGGCCTTCCAACGCTGCGAATTCCGGAACGCGGTCGCCACTCCAGAACTTTTCGGCCCCATCAATCATCTGATCTGCGAGCAATGTGCCCTGCCCACTGCCACTTCAATTTGGCGATCCTTCGGGCTATGTCGGTAACCTTGTTCTCTTGCGGATATCGTCATTCCTGATTCGACCACGCAAGGAAACTCCGAGCATTGCGCTCTCTTTTGCTCTTTGGGTGACTTTAAGCCTTCTGATGAGGCTCATTGTGAGCGACCACGTTTCAGTTCCATAAGTCATGACACGCACTGGTCGTAGACTTTCGTCACACAAGGACACGTTACTGCCGGTCTATTCTGTCAAGATCTCACCGTGTTAACTTAGATGGAGTGAGCATGAAGTACACTGTCATTCCATCTTGTTTGTAAGGATTGCCAGCTCACTTCATGATAACTTCACCTAAGGTTTCATGGTGAGAAGTTTACAGAATCGCACTGTGGAATGTTCTTGTTTAAACAGTTTTAGGCAAATAGTATTGCAATGGCCAATTTTATCAATGAAACTTAATATATCAACCGCTTTAAGTCAAAGTCAAAATTGTTCATCAATTTCATTGAAATCCATTTAGTCGTTGATACTTGATGGATGGAAACTTAAGATTACTAAATTTTCCTTAATCAATTTAGTTCGTTATTCTAAAATAAAATTATTTTTAAGATTGCATTTTCTATTATTGTACATAACAAAAAAATAACGTGAAGATATCAATATCTTTTATATGTATAATACATACAGGAAAAAATACGATGAAAAAGTTTATTTAAAGAGTATTGTTTTATTATTTCTAATTTTGTATTATGGTATTACTGATCGCGATGTAAATAGCATAAAAATAAGGAATATTTACGACTCAAAAATCTGAAATGTAGGTACTCGTATATAATCAACAATCAGTACACAACATATTATAATCAGTCATCGATAATCGGGCCCTTATATACCCAAACTTCTTCCCATGAAAGAATAATCTGGACATTCCTTTTTGAATAAATAAATAATCCCGGGTTCCTGGGATTGAACAATTGTTATTGTAAAAACAATTATAGTAAACTTAATGAAATGATAGCAGTGGTTATTTTGATTTGGTATCTTTATTTTATTCAAAACAAATGGTATACCAATAAAAAAACAATGAGAGTTCACAACGAGTTCTATAGTACATTGTTCACCGAGAGGAGAAAGTGACCGATTACCGTCGAGGGTGTCGTTTGAAGCCCGAGCCGTAGGCGAGGGCTTTAAAACACCCAAGATCGGGAATCGCAGTTTCTCTCGAGTGATACATAGTGCTTTATACTACACCTAGAAGGAAAATAAAAAACGAAATCTTTACTAATTGAAATTTATATTGAAATTGTTGCAGTTAAAACTGAATCCTCAAACAACACACAAATTGGAAATGGCGCCAATGGCGTCTGCAATTTTCACATGTTCTTTTTTCAAATCCTGCCGCCGCAGGGTCGCACTGCCAGCCCGACACCATCCAACACACAGCTAGTGGCCAGTGTCATTTTGCGAACTTGGAGATAAAAACTCACTGTAAAAACTTTTTGGCTTTTGATATTTAGGTTACCGGCGCATAGTCTTACCCAAAATTAAAAAAGAAAAACCACGTAAGAAATGGATTTTCATACACTTTTCTCTCCCGCTCAGATGCGTTTTCTCCCCGCATATTTGTTCGATATGCAATGACGTACTTTCTACCGTAAATTTGATAAAGTATCAAGGTACTTTCCAAGCAGGTGTAGTATAAACTATATTTTGTATGCGGGCATTAGCAATATACACTATACACCATAACACCGATGTCCGAAAATCACACTGCAGTTATTACTCCTGCAGTTATTAACCCGCTCTAATAGCAGAGCAATAAACATGGCTGGCCACTCATAAATGTCACGCGATACTTAAAACTCTATGGTTTTATGGTTTTTGAATTTAGAAATCTCATGGATGTTAAAGTTAGAAAGATACTTATACAAGATATTACCACAACAACCGGTCCTGTGCATCTCGCATCCATCGGCTACCCGCGATCATCACCAGATCCATCTTGTAGGAGGTCTTACAACGCTGCCACTTTAGTTTGGCGATCCTTCAGGCTATGTCGGTAACCTTGGTCTCTTGCGGATATAAAAGGCTTAGTTAATAGTATTTTTGCAGTTAACCTCACAGCTTAGCAAATTTCAATGGAGATAATGAAAGAGAAACTACGCAGGAGGTACATTGTGCTTGAGTGTACACTCCCTGTTCCTTATCTCTGATAGACGATAGGATAGCATTCCGATACAACCGGAGAGAGATCAGACGTAGATCAATGCTTTACAGTTGCAAGACTTTTGTATCATCACACCAGCAACTTCCAAACATAGGAGTTTGGAGTCGAGACATTCCTATAAATGGAAAAAATCCAATAACACTTTACTCGAACACATCCTCAGTAGTCTCTTTCGAAACGTAGACCCAGACCAGACCTCGCTAATCAAAGTTTATATTAACGTTTAGATTTTATTTCGGTAACCACTTTGAGAAGGGTTCAAGGACCTTGCGCAAAATAACATTATCATCAAAACACGTACACAGAAACAAAGAGACTTTAATTCATAGCTCCCAGAGGTCTGCTGTATTATGAATTACTGTGAAAACTTACTCAGGAAACCATTCTAACATACCATTAACACGTTTGCAACGAACAGCTGCTTTTAGTAGCATGCAAAAAGCTTTGAATTGTGACCTTGAATATTTTGCCAGGGTTCACGAGAAGGTTGAAGCTCAAAACCACGTGCAATCTAAGCAGAAATAAACATTAATATCACAAATGATAAAAAAATGCTTTTGGATTCCGCCCCAGTCGGGTTACGTAGTTTTAAACTCGATCAAAATCTCTAGAAGCTCTTATTCGGCATCTAAACCCATAGATAAGGCTCGTCTGAAAATTGAGACTCATAAATTGTGAGGTATTGTGTTGCTGCTGCAGGTCCAGAGAGAGGACTTTCTGGAGTAATTCCAAGACCTTTGGCGTCGTACCCGATCATGTTTTGTGCTTTACTTAGGATATGTAAATTATGTACTTCTGACTAAAATGTTAATGAGCAAAGATAATAACATGCACAAGTTTCAAAGACGCGACCTTGCACAAATTAAAAGCCAGATGTAAGCTCTCTCGACCCTCATGGGTCACATTTTCACGTCACTCCCCTTGGCCCGGGGCTATAAATTTTGCATCACGCGTGACAAAATATAAATCAACGCTCCAGTACGGGCGGAGTTCAGAATATGATGTTAGTCGGACACGCGCTGTACATATATGAAGATTTATAAACAGGGCTTTCAGTTTCTATACCGTGTGTTGAATACAGTTGATAAAATACGTAAGGTATCTATTAGAATAGGAACAAAATTCATGAATAAAATAAAACTATTCCACGTTAACTACATTCTAAGTCTTTTCCTCCACTCGAATCATAATTTTTCCTGTAATCATGGAGTTTTGTCCTTTTGAAGGAATCTTCAAAATAAACCAGGGTAACAAAACATTGTCACTCGTCAATTTGTGACTTGCTTCTTTTCTCATCTTAATATTGGAACGACACCTAAAATAAAACCATTTTTTTTAATCTTAGGATGAGCTCCAGAATTACCTATAACCTGTTTTATTTTTTCTCTTAACCATTCAAGAAAAAATAGCTTCCAAGCGTTCGTTAAAACAAACTTCTTCTAAAAGAATGCGTTTCAAATAACAAACATTTGACCTTTTAGGAAAACCTTTTTGTTGTATTTTTCTTCAGCGACCCATACATGTCCCATACATCAGAATGTAGAAAGACAACAAGAAAAACGAGTGTGTTCACAACAGTGTTCCATTTTCCTGATTATATCCCGGAACCAGTAATTATTTAACTCTGCTAACTTTTAATGATATCCCTCGAGAATGGTGATGTCTCATCACAAAACTAGTCGAACAAAAATGTTAAAATTCAACGTTAAATTTACTATTTTTATACCCGTTATTTCTGATTGTTCTTGATAGTTGAATAGATTCTGATTGTTGAAGTGAAAACTTTTTTAGCGGCGTTGTCCACTTTTTGGGATGGATAAAAATGTAGGAGAGGACGTAATATCACTCTCTCTTTTTACCGCGCGGCGAAAATGGATGCCTCAATGCATGCATATGCAATTCGTGCGAAGTTATTCCCTAACCATTCCAAAATATCAAAAAAGCACAACGTTAATGTTCAAGTTTTCACTTCTGCCGGCACTCCTGGAACCCGTTGTTTTTTTTTTCATTCACAAACATAAATACTCAAGTTGAGTACTACTCTATCCCATCAGTGTGGAAATTAGAAGTTGAGTAAGTCAACTTCTAATTTCCCCACTGCTGGGACAGAAGCCCTCTCTCTGTGAGAAGAAAAGAATATCATGCTGAAATTAAATAAAATGTAACTCCAAGAATCAGTACTTTTCCCATTGGCAGAGATATGGATGATTTTTTATGCCTGACTGATTTTGTTTTTAGTAGCGTTGGTTCATGATTTCGTGAGTTTATTAGTTATGTTGTTTATTATTATTTAGTTTAGGTTATATCGGTACATAATATATTGTTAATTTTGAAGTTAATAAATGCGACTAAGTAATTTCATTGGAGTTCAGAATCTCTTACTGAATTGAAACATGTAAATGTAAGTTCCATTTACAAATTTTCTAAGCGAAACATGTGACGATCTCACTCGAAAATGTTCCGAAACATCGATTTAACGTCAGGTTCTCTTAAACTTTGAAATTGAATAGAAATAGTTCTCGATTACTTGGAAAGTTCCTCTTTATCTGCTCCTGGCGCGGTTTCCGATTATTACGAGAAATAATTAAAGTGTGAACCCCTTTATTGTGCTCGATTGGACAGTGATTGTTGCCGGCGCTTTAAAACAACGAATTTTGAACTGTTTGTTTACAATGAGCAAAGTTTGATTGCTTAATTTAAAGATCGTAAATTATATAAAACCGTCTGAAAACATTAAAATATGTTCTCACGCCAAATACTCCATTCTGAAAATTGACTTTATAAGACCTTCCTCCAGAAGCTCGAGTTGCTGCAAGGTGTTGGTACCAACAAGCAAACTGCAAAGCAAGCAACTGGCTGACTGTTGTTTACAAGATATGTGCCAAATTAGTATAGCTAAGTACTCATTTTCCACCGCGGCCCTGGAACGCAAAGGGAGGAAGAACCCGGATGAGTTCTAGTCAGTAAGAGTCTGACAATCCCTTCCGCTCCACCCAGAGCGTTTTTGATGATTTCCCAACATTTAAAAAATAACTGCCAATCAGTAAGACTGGCTTTGACTTTGACTTTGAATTTAATTATTATCTTAAGATAACATTATAACCTGTTTTTTTTAAATTATCGTTTCTTCACCAACCGTTGTTTATTTACAATCATTGTTCAATAAATTTAGAGTTTGAACAGTGAAAAGGCCATGACCAAACGTTAAAAACAAATAAATACAGAATCAAATGAAAATATTTACCTAACTGGTAGTATTTGCTTAAGCTGTTGGCTTTAAAATTCAGTTTGGTTCAATTCAATTTCAATCAAAAATTCAATCGTTAGTCCTTATTTAAACTTTGGACTGTTATTGATCATTGGTTCTTGAAACATGCAATCTGAATTATTCCTTTAATAGAAGTGAAGCTTACTGTTACGAGCTTGGGGTAAAAACAGCCGAGTAAATAACACATTAACTAATAAAATTACACATTGATTTAACAACACAACTTTAAACTCACTGATGATAAGACACAACTTCACCTCTGATCAATTTAATCGCAATTGAAGATCGGTTCCGAAGTATTCGCTTGTATCGCAAATCCAATAATGACTCGGTCGCGGGCTATGCAGTCCTTATATGGGGGTCAGTTAATTCCAGGACCTTCTACTGTAGAAACATCTAGAAAGTACGCGTAAATAACGATGCTGACTGACCAGCTATCGAGTACTGTAGAATGTTCTAGCATAGAAAAGACTAGAAGGATCTTGATTCTACTAGTTCCGCTACTCGATACTAGATGGCGCTAGTAGTCTAATGTCATTATGTACCCGGCTTTAATTCTGGCGCGTAGCATTATGTTTAACTAAGCTAAACTCTTTAACTCATATCCCTCTAAAGTGAAGTAATATTTTTGGGTGGTATATTAATTTGATATTTGGATATTTTGGTAGCTTTCAATTCTCAACTTATGATAATGGTGTTGAGTTCTACATAGGATATTCTTCCTATTCCATCCTGGGATCAATTCATGCATGAGGTGTTTCCATCTGGTATTTCGCAGTAGCGTAGCGTAGTTTGCTTGTGTGTTCGTTTTATGGAAATAGGCTCGCCCGTTGTAAAGGTGCATTTACGTGCATCGCGGACTCGAAACGGGTTGCCATACATTTTCGTACTCTGACTATTGTCACATCAGCCGCGCGTGACAGTCGCATGCGATCGCGCGCGGTTGCGATCGGCCGCGATTCACGGAACTGCACCTTTATGTACTAACACAATGACTTAAACGTAACTGGAAAATGTACTCTGCCTATACCTTCGGGAAATACAGGCGTAATGTTTTGTTAGGAGATATTCAACTTGATAACATTCTAGTTTCTTCTTACACAACAAGATTAATGCTGCTGACATCTCATTTAAACTCCGCGTAAAGTAGGGTTTCTCTGTTACAAAGAACAACAGATTGCAACTTTCCTAACTGCTTGACACTTGCTAACGACTTTATACTTAGCGGGTTTTAGCTAAACTTTTTTTATTTAAAAAAAACGCTATAGGGAGAAATGTGTTTTTAATAATTATTGCTACTGGTCTGCTTGCACAACATCGCTTAGCGATATCGCGGATTGCGATACATTGATCAGCACCCTAATTGCGTAACATAGGCTATACCCACTTTCTACCTATATCTAACAATTATTTTATACTTTACCCATTGTACACTTGTTTTTTAAACGTTTTTACTGTGTTTGTTATGTGGTGTACAATAAAGTATATCATAAATAAATAAATATACTTAAATAATATTGTACTTGAAAAAAATGTAACGGTAAAGGTAGACTTCAGATATTTTGAAGCCACGCCGTACGTCACATATGTGTGAAGTTTGGCGTACAAGGCACGCGCTTGCTTGTCATGTATTCGTGACATTGGCGTTCAAAAGGTTAATATGAAAAAATACGTCAGCTCGACAATTGACAAAATATTTATTTAATAGACAAGGGAAGGGTACTTTGCCATCAGAAACAAATCTGGATACATGTAACATAGGCCTAAGCATATATGTACCTGTATATACGTATGTACCTGTATATACATCAAATAACCTGTAAATACATTAGTAAAATTCTCCGCCAGAGTGATAAAAACTGAAAGTTTTCCAAAGTTAGATTGAAAACTGAAATTTTAGGTCTTAAGAAGAATCCAAACTTAGGTCTCTTCCAACTGAAAGCTCTTTCCAAACATTTTCAATTTTAATCACTTTCCAATGGTACCTTAACCAACTTCCATTTCGGACTAAAATGTCCAAGTTCTTGGTGCAGTACCTTCCTGCATTTCGCCAAAATTTACATAGTAATGAATATTGATAGCTTTACTTAAAGTTCCATCATTCAATTTGTATACAAGAGCTTCTTCGAAGGAGATGCTAATCAACCTGGTTCTGGTCGAATATTAAAGGTAAAACTGATTTATATTATTTTAATTACATCGAATACTATGCTTAACTGTTGCAGTAGAATTTATCATTTTGAATAGGCTATAAAGACTTATGAACTCTCTAGTAAGTAGTGAGATGGCACTTAACGAAAGTTCCAACAGATGTAGTTCATCATCATCATCGTCATTTCAGGCGAAAGTCATCTCCGCTGGACATAGATCTCCCCCAAGTGTCACTACATCATCCGGTTCAATGCGTCTCACGTCCAGCGGACTCCCGCCACCTTTACAGGACATTAGTCCTGTAAAGGTGGCTTTACTACAACTAGATCTAGGTAGGATATACCTATATCTAGTTCTAGTAAATTTATTCGAGATGACCTGAAAATTAACCATCAGGACGACCACCTACTTTTTTGAAAACTTCTGTCTATTCATAGGTGAAATTAACCCCGTATATAGTCATCCTAACCGATTTCGGCCATGGCGGCCAATCACAGTGGAGACTAGCTATCGGCGCGGGCCATATAATAGTGTATAAGTGTGTGCGCAAACACAGGTGCACTCCCTCTTCCATCACTCTCATATTCCGATGGGACAGCAATCTGACACGACCGAAGACAGATCTGGCGCAGGACCAACGGCTTAACGTGCTTTCCGAGGCACGGGGGTGTCACACCAACGACTTCCAAACTCCGGGCTGTCACAGAGAAACGCCTACTGAACCTAGGATACCAGGCTCGGTAGCCGCGCTTACGACCGCGAGACCAACGGTGCGGTTAGCCCCATAAGGAAGTAGTCTTACGTACAATTAGGACGACCATTGAAACCCCGTTAATCATAAGTAGGCACACTTAAAACACTCAACATTCCCTATTGCATGAAGCTCTAAATTACCGTAAAGTACGACATCCGAAACCTTATCCAACCCTTATCTGCTCAGGTAAGTTGACAATTAAAATTCAAGTATTATGCAAATAGGCCGCCCGGGCGACTTTCGACGTCAACTTTGAACGAAACCGCCATAAATATGGAGGCTTTGGGCAACTTCTGGTCGTATCTTGTGATTACTAATAAAACTGGGCAAGATAGGTACCCTAATTGATTTCTGGGGTAAAAGATGAGGAGGATACTTTGAGATTGAAATGAAACTATTTTTTTAAATGCCCCGATACCTGCTTGTTTTAAAACTTGTTTAAGTTAAAAATAATGGTGTGACGAGTTAGGCCATAAATAGTGTCAAGTTAATCAATACATTTTTCTAGCCTTTTCGTAATTTTGTTGGGGCCGCCTTCTAGTCTAAGCGCATGCAGCTGAGTACCGATACTTTATATGAGGCGACTGCTGACTACCACGACCCAGTTACTGGGTAACCCCTACACTCAGGCAAGACTGAAATTCGAGGTAATAACATAACCATGTGATTTTGAAAGGACATATCCCATTAGTTCATGGCTACTGTAATTGGTACAGTATAAATACGATACGTTAGAAATAGTATTTAGTCAGAACACAAAATTACAAGTCTAATTGCAACGTTTACATTGAGCATTTTGCCTAGCATTTTATCTAGAAGTTAACACTTCTAGATAAAATTGTTGAACTTCCCTATTACGTTTCTAAAACGAGTCCCTAACATAATAACCTGTTTCCTAAGCTTACATAAGTTCTTAAAACGGCTCTTAAAACAAAGTAATTGGGACATTAGCATGGTAAGTAAACTTGTTTGTATGGTCGCTGTTACAAGTTGCTTCTTCCGCTAATGTCAACTGACGTTAGTCACGACTGGAGTTAGAGTGATAATGGTACCGCATTGCTGATGTAGACATGTAGTTATGGGATTTAAGTAACAGTTTGAGTAGGTACATAGACTTAGCTATACAAGAAGGCCTTAAGACAGGTATCTACATTTTATCAGCGATAACTTTTGTCCACATCAGAAGGCTTAAAGTCACTCAAAGGGCAACAGAAAGGACGAACAAGAAGAGCAATACAAAAACGATGAACAGTAGTGAATAAGTCCAAAATTTACAGGATTGGCATGCGCTACCGAAACGTGAAGGGTTAATACCAAACATTCTGATGAGCGACTCTACAATCAGGTACAATTCGATCGCAGCCGCGGGCAGTATGAAAATGCAAGACATCGCTTCCGAAGTCGGCCGCGAGCGTCTGTCGCAGCCCTCGGAATCGGCGCCATACATTCTCATCTGAGCATTGTCGCACGCGATAGATCGCGCGCGGCCTCGATCGACCGCGATGCATGGAATTTGTACCTTTAGAGTGTATTTTTTTTATTGGTAAGTACAGTAGTTAACTACACCAAACTGGCAAGAAAAATCTTCACAGATGCATGTTCGGATAAAACGACTAACTAGGAAACAGGAATAACAAAAATTATTTAGAATTTTCCTATTAGCTCCATGTAAAAAAGTTATCGACCCTTTTTCAGATATTCAGTGAATTCATACTTCATACAGAATTAAGTTACATAAACTGGACATGTAAATGCTTTAAAGCCATGAAACACCAGACCCATGATGGGCATGCAATTGAATTATAAAGTTACTGTCGCCACGAGCATGAACTTTTCCTTTTTCAACAAAGTCTGCGCCGAGGCGACCTTTTCAGTTAATTTCAATCTGAATTTTAAAGACAGACTGCCACGTTGGAGTAGTTGTTGCAAGCGTTACTGCTGAGCGTGAGGTCCGGGTTTCGATTCACGGTTCGGGAAAAGTACTAACGAATTTTTCACCTGAACTTTTTCATTAGCCGTCCGGAGTCTAGATTTTTGACCAATTGATGGCGATTGGCTCGCTCCCTATGACCTTCCATGGTAATGGAAGTTAAAGAAAACTGAATAGTTATGATTTAAGTCTAAACTGTGGTCATTATTGTGGTCTGGTCGTTAATGTGGTACACCCCTGCTTACCCTACGGGGAATGCAAATGTTAATGTTTATGCAAAGTATTTCTACCCATTATAAATCCCAAAAGAACCTTACTAAACATGGACCACTAAGCAGTATAAAGATAATTAAACTCTCTCTAAAATTGCTTAATAAAACGCAGCTCTGTAGCTAAGTGAAATATTTTATAAAGCGTAATAATATTTTGAAATTAATCCCCAGTTTAGTCGGTAATTTTGTAGACTAATTAGCAGATACCAGCGGTCACTCTCGCGTGTGAGCGTAATAAACTGAATTAATTTTCAGTACTAAACGTATCCCTTAGTGAACCATCTCTCAAATTTTATGTTCCATTATGAGATACATCATGCTGGTTTAGAATCTTGCTGTGGAAGTAAACAAAAACAAACATGCGAGGAAATCACCATTAAAATTTCAACTTGTGTAGGGTTGCTAGTCTAACTCCATTGTAGTAGTAGGTGTGTGATTGTGATGAAAACAGTTAATGTTCATTTCATTTGTAGTTGCAAAGAGCTGAACATCAGGATAACTAAGGCTACCGATATAGCCCGAAGAACCGGAAGAACCGAAGAACACCGTGGCAGTGGGCAGTATTGGGCAAAGCAGATAGTCGATGGGGCCGAAAGTTTCTCGAGTAGCGACCGTGTACAGAAAGATACAGCATTGGTAGGTCTCCCACAAGGTGAACCAATGATCTGGTCTGGTGAAGGTCACGGGAATCCCCTGGATGCGAGACGCACAGAAATGAGCTATAGGGCGGTACTATGGGGAGGGATGCCTATGTTCAGGAGTGAAAGTTTTTTGGCTGAAAAGCCGAAATTGTGAGGATCTGTCCAATGCACCAGAGGCAAGACAGTTGTGTCTGCCGAAGGCTACCGTTGACAAAACAATTTGTCTTATTTTGAAACAGTTTTTCACTAAGTTTTCAGACAACCTTGGCCACATGACTGTTGCTAGCCTGCCAAAGTCAAGGACTTGAACTTTTGACTTTTGCACAACCATATGATTTGTCAGAAAAGATGCTAAGTTATTTACAGGTTTAAGAAGTAAAATAAGTACTATCCGATAGGAGCAAGAAAACAGGAGATGTTTAAACTGACAAAAGGAATCACAAAACGCCATTCCCAATTCGCTGATTCACCGCCGCAAAACAAATGCAGTGCCAAATCCATAAAGTTATGCTACCATTCTGTTAAATAGGTGTTCCGTGTCCCATGCAACGGCCGGGTAATATGGCTCAACGGTCGGGTAATGCGGCTCAATGGTCATGGTAATCGTTTTGGCGAGCTGCCAGAATCTGTAAGCTGTATGATGGATTTTGTGGTAGAATACCTTGGCACTGGATGACAGTTTTTTTGGCTGATTATACAAGGAGTTGTGACTTCATTCAAAAATAATGGGACAGAGGTCTTTTGGTTGTTGCAGACACAGTACCTACAAGGAGAAATTTCGGTGATGGCATGGATTCGACGTGCTCTGCGAATTGAACTAACGAATAGTGTTCTATCGTGGCGTATTGTGAGGTTTCAGGCTCAATGTTTTCGCAAAATCGTTTACAAACTTTCGCCTCTCTCATCGTATTTTTTTTTTGAGGTCATGACATTTTTAACAGTGTTTTTTGATATTGAAAAGCACCTTATCACACTAATATCATAAATGCGAAAGTTTGTGAGCGTGTGTGTATTTGTTACTTCTTCACGCGCAAACGGCTGGTCAAATTTTGATAAAATTTGATTAACACATATATACTAGCTGCGCCCCGCGGTGTTACCCGCGGTTTATTAGATACTCCTACTCTTCACTGAATTTCAACGCGTCTACTTCACTGCGCATATATTTCTGTCAAATATTTTTTGTGAGGTTATGTAACCATTTAAATATCCCCTCTCTAACTAAAGAGAAAGAATAAAGTATACATTCAATAATAAAGGAGAGCAATAATTATCGTTCTCATACACTTCTATTAAAATGAAATGGTTTGACTTTAACATGTTATGTCATAAATAAAAATTCCGATGGAATGCCCCTGGAATGGATTCATTCAACATTTGTTCAGAAAACTTTTCAAATAATAGTTTGTGTCAATTGTTCAGGAAAGCCCAGTGAACTCAAGTTGAAAATAAATGTAAATATATTCAGCAATCCTAGAGATTAGGGCTGAATATGCAAAACTATTTTTGGATATGGCCTTTAATATTTCCTTGTAGTTATTTGGTTCTGATAACATCTACCGTGGAAATTTGCCGTGGCAGAATTTATTGGGTCGAAAACAAATACCGTATCAACCTTTGATTTAAATGTTATCAAAACCCACATTTCATTTGAAAAGGTGTGCAAGATTTTAATATAGCAGCAAAATAAATGGTGTCCATAGCAAATTGAGTTTTTAATCGGCTTAACTCCTGTGGATTATCCAACAGGAAACGGATATGTTAGAGGGATGAGAGGTAAGAATTCATTTTTAGCGTAGCCGTGAAGTACACTTTGATTTTGGAATACCATTTGTTTTTTCTGTTATTTCTATCGGTACGTGATAACGTCTAATAAATCTATGAACGCTGGCTGCACGCACAAAAATCTGTCCCGTTACTCTATTGACCCATTACGCTCATTGTTCCGTTACAATATTTTGTTATGACGTTGTCACCTTAAACTATCGTCCGTAAACCGACTTTACAGACAACCATTTTTTTTTCTTCTAATAGGATTAATTATTTTTTAAGAGATAACATCCTGCACACTAATGAGAAATTTAATAATAACCTCTTAATATTATAGTGTCGATGATTTTTTTCTCGTTTTGAAGTAGATCAGAATAAATCGTAAGAAGCTATATTTTTATTGGCCACTTAACAGCCATTTTACTTGTAATAAAACTATTTAGATTCGCTCAACGTGTTTACATGAAAGTTTTGCGGCCATTCATAACAAATTACCGAGGGCCATTACAATAATACCGTGAATGTCTGCCAAAATTATTTATAACTCAATATGCAACTAGTGACATTGAGTTCACACTTTGAGAACGAAAAGAGTGATATTTATGAAAATACTAGCATCTGCCCGCGGCTTCGCTTGCATCAAATGTATAAAAAGTAGCTTATGTGTTATTCCAAGATATGCACTATGTGTGTGCCAAATTTCATCCAAATCCCTTCAGCCGCTTTAACCTGATTATTGCACAAACAAACAAACTTTCACATTTATAATATTAGTGGGATAATTTGGAACTTTAACGAGTATGCATGATAAGAAATATGTACTTACCTAATTATTTATGAAATGTAGATGATTAGAAATCATTATCATTTCATCCGAAAGACGTCTACTAGCTGCTGGATATAGGCCTGCCCCAAGCATCGCCACCAGTCCTGTGGTTCTCGCATCCAGAGGATCCCTATATTGTCCTACTTCTATACTCAAATTATTGTAAGATGACGACTGAAAGGTGACGGCTGGTATAGCACCATCCTAAAATTAATTTGGATAAAGGAAGGATAGAATAATGGCTCAAATGAAGTGTTTAGACTTTATTGTGGTGCAGTAGGGTATTTGACTAATAAAATGTAATTAGTCCGTCAGACAGATTTCCAAATAATGGTGGGCACGTATTTTTTCTTTTGTCACGTTAACAAAAAATTAAGACGATACAGTGCGTTGAAAACTCGTGTGACGTCACTTACCAGTACACTTTTTACTGGAAAGTGACGTTATGAGCCCCCACTCCTTATCTTTGATGCGTTTTATCTTCGTATTTAAAAAATACGTGTCCAATATTTTTCGATATTCTAACTGACGGACTAAATAGAATCATATTTTTTTAACCCAAGCAACATCCCTAATCCTGCCTGAGCCATATATTGTCATTTTAGTTCGAATGGTTATTGGTTCGATTCATCTATACATAAAATAAAACAGTGCGCAATAAATCAATCACACTTGTCAATCTAGAGCTACACAACATTGACACGGGCATTAGCTTGCAAATCAATTTTAAATTGAATTGCATTTTTCAAATAAAAAATAGGATAAAAAGAGGAAAAAGCTTAGGAGCTTGCTTTAAAAACTAGTTACCAGGTACTGAATATCCAAAATATCTAGATAGATAGAAAGAATAGAGTAGATTAGAGGAGAGAAGAAAAGCAATAAATTATATTTACTTGGCATACATAGATACCAGAGAATGTAAGAAAAAATATAAGGAAGAAAATATAGCAGACGTAAGACAAGCAATGCTGGTACCAGTGGCTTGCCAAAAAGACACAGAGCTTTTTTTATGGATGGGAACTCATTAGCAGAGTGGAAGGGAGTGTCAGACTCTTACTGACTAAAATCCATCCGTGTTCCTCCAAATGCCCTTTGCGTTCCAGGGCCGCGATGACTCTGTCGAACAAATTCCGCAACCCTGGAAATCACATCTTTTGCCATTCTGACTGTTTTCGAAAGCAAAATCAAAACGTGCACCACGTCTCTGCCATAATAGATGCAAATTCAATAGAAAGAGGATGAATAATACGTTTCCCTGTCCGTCCTAATTTAATCTGACCACCAAATGTATTCAACGCCCTTGTAATCCAATTATATCAGAATGGACAGCACGGTTTGCTTTCATTATATTAATGCAGTTTGAATTCTAAACACAAACTGAGTTAATTATTATTTTGATTTAAATTAATAACTTCTCTATGTTGTGGTCCTCACCGTTTTATTGAAAAACCGAGTTTAGATACATCTCGCGAGATTATAAACTCTCAATACACGAATAATTAAAAAACTTTTTTTTTTTTTTTCATTTCCAAAATTAAGAGTCCTATTCACCCCGGTTTTTTAAATAGGTAGCCCAGTATGATTGTCTCGGTATTTAAAATTATATTATTATTATATATTATTATTATTCTCTTTATTCATTTCACTTACATACTAATTTATATTTTTAAATATTTCTTAAAAAAACACACACACACACACATTAAAAAAAAAAACATTTAAAAATATAAAAAGCAGTAGTCCGCCGGTGTCGGGAGCAAGGTCCAAGCTACCGGTGGTTAGGGCTCCAGAGAAAGGAACCTCCTCACAATACGAGCCGTATCGAGGAGTACTGCCTTCTGTATCAGGCCCTTTATCCAACCGCGTAACGCCAGCTTCGACAGATGGTCGTCGAAGCTTTTGGCCATCAGGCCATTGGCCGTAATGACAATCGGCACAATGACAGCCGAGTCCACATTCCACATGTCGACAACCTCGTGTGCTAAGTCGAGATACTTGATTTGCTTCTCTTTCTCAGCCTTCACGAGGTTCTCGTCATGCGGGATGGTAACATCGATTATCATTGTGCGGCGCGCTAATCGGTCTATCACCACTATGTCAGGCTTATTGGCAACAATAGTCCTATCAGTGATGATAGACCGATCCCAGTACAACGTGACATGGTCATTTTCGAGAACTGGGTCGGGCACATACTTGTAATACGGTACTTCGGAATCTACAAGTTTGTATTTTAAAGCAAGTTGCTGGTGGATAATCCTGGCCACTTGGTTATGCCTGTGCAAGTACTCGCCGTTAGCAAGACGAGAACAACCAGAGATAATATGTCTGATGGACTCACCCGGACGGTGGCATGCCCGACACACGTCAACCGTCCCGTCCTTCATAATATGCTTCCGGTAGTTGTTCGTCAAGATAACTTCGTCCATAATCGCACAGACAAAACCTTCGGTTTCCCCGAAGAGATCACCGAAACGTAGCCAGGCCACGGACGCTGAGAAATCTACATCGGACCCATAAAGAGCCCGATAGAAGCGCCCGTGAAGCTCCTTGCCTTTCCATACCTCCTTGCGGTCATCTGTAGTAAGTATCACAGGTTTGCGCCAGTTCTCTTTAGCCATGGACAACGGAGTGAGTCCCTTGTCCACTGCGACCACATCTCGGTGCATACCCACATCGGCTTTGAGAAAATATTCTCTGAGACTGCACATCTCACGGTTGTGGAGAGTCTTAGCATTTAAAAAGCCTCGACCTCCACACTTCCGTGGGATGTACAGTCTCATCACCGACGATCGTGGGTGATGCATCCGGTTTGCGGTCAGCAGTGTGCGGACCCTCCTATCCAGGGCATCGAGTTCGGTTTGAGTCCATTTGAGTATGCCGAAAGTGTACATTAATACCGGCATGACCCAACCGTTGAAGGCGCGCACCTTATTTCCACCCGACAAAAGGCTGTTTAAAACCTTTTTCAGGCGGCCAAAGAAGCGCTCCCTCAGCGATTGCTTCATGTCAGTACCGTTAATGCCCAACGCCTCCGACATACCCAAATACTTGTAGGATTCGGTTGAGCTGAGGGATCTAACCTGTATGGAATCCGAGAGTTGAATTCCCTCAGATTCCATAATCTCCCCTTTCTTTACATGCATGACTGCACATTTGTCCACACCAAATTCCATCCTGATGGCACTACTGAAGGTTTCAGTTACCTTTAGTAGCTCCATCAGTCGCAAATTGTTGGGGGCAAAGAGTTTCAGATCATCCATGTAAAGAAGGTGAGATATGGCCTGACCACCTCTTCTCAACCGATAGCCTAGGCCTGAATCCTCCAGCAGTGTGCTTAGAGGATTCAGAGCTAAGCAAAACCAAAGTGGACTCAAACTGTCGCCCTGAAATATTCCCCGTTTAATCCAAACAGGCTCATCACTCCCTTGGATCGGTTGACATCCTGGATAGCGAAGGACTGTTTTCCATTGCCTCATACATGACTCAAGGAAGGTGCGTAGGGTTGCATCTATTTTGTACAACTCCAACACCTTCATGAGCCATGTATGTGGCACAGAATCATAGGCCTTCTTGTAATCTATCCAACATGTCGACAGATCCTTGCGGGATCGACGAACCTGTT
Source organism: Mamestra brassicae (assembly GCA_905163435.1). Taxonomy (NCBI): domain Eukaryota; kingdom Metazoa; phylum Arthropoda; class Insecta; order Lepidoptera; family Noctuidae; genus Mamestra; species Mamestra brassicae. The sequence goes on along the minus strand of LR990997.1, from coordinate 15,412,452 downwards.
GGCTTATGGCCATGTCTATGAGGAGTAGCTCCTTAGTACCGCGGGACCCCTTCCTACATCCATTCTGAGAGGCGGACATAATTGAGTTACTCTCAATGTGCTCATTAATTTTCGCTCTCAGGATAGATGTAAGAAGTTTATAGACCGTCGACAAACAAGTAATCGGTCTATAATTCTTGGGTTCCGCGGGACTACCTGTCTTATGGAGCAGCTGGGTAATGCCAGTTGTTAGAAACTGTGGTAGCGACCCAGACTCTAAGGATGACTGGAATTGAGATGCCAGGAGCGCGTGTGAGCTGCTATACCACTTCAGCCAGAAGTTGTGCAGTCCGTCCGGTCCAGGAGATTTCCAATTCGGTAACGGACGGACTGCTTTGGCTATATCCAGTGTGGTTATAGTAATTTTTTCCATTTGTGGTATAGCTTCGCACACGCGCTCGACATCGCGCATCCAGCCACCCTCAGCGTGACAGATGGGCACCGACCAGATGCTGCGCCAGAATGTACTCGTGGCGACATCATCCGGGCGGTAAACGTCTGTCACACTTTGTTCAGGTCGCTCCCAAGCTCTGTATACCCACCTCTCATCGCTCTGGAACATGCGGTTTTGCGAGTATCGGTCAACCCGCCGCTTATACCGCCGAATACGGTTTGCCCATGCACAAACTTTCTGCTTCAGGAAGTCGATGCGCTCTGTGACACGGAACGTGTATTCTCGGGGGCTGATTCCAGTCCCCGAAAACGCCCGCCTCACAAAGCGCATCACACGTGGTCGTGTGTTGCCCTCCCTGAAGCAGTATAGTTTGCCGATGAGTGCCCTAGCCTCATCGATACGCCGCTCGATCCTGCACTGCCAGGCTGGTGCAGCAGGCTTCGGTCGTATAGCTTCGTCACAACTAGGAAACTTTACGTTTGCTATACGACATGCCGCAACAGCCCCGCAAAACAGGATTGAGTGCGTATCAACGAGGCTCTCGCTGCTTTCAAAGATGTTCTGCAGCAGCGAGTCCAAAGCACACACCAACGCCCTATTCTTTTTGTGCATAGGTAAACGTGGTAGTCGGGGCCTAAGTTCGGTCGGTGTCAATCTATACTCGCGAAGCGCATCCTCCAGTGCGCTCCTCAGTCTATCGTTGCACTGGCTACTTACCGTGACAACCCTATCATCTACCTCATCACTACCGTTGTTGGGCCGCGGTGTGATTGCGCCACTGGCTGGCGCCTGTACCACGGTCTGTGTTGGGGTCGAGATGATAAGGTTGCTCAGTACCTCTGAGCGCAGCCTTTCAAGTGCGGCATCGTCCAACCTGCAATTATGTTGGATGACCCGCACCTGATCCGACAATCGTTGGGCCGAGACGTTCACAGTTGGTTCCAGGTCCTGAAACAGAGACAGCATCCTGACACGATACGCAGTGAGGTTAGTTCCCCCCTCTGTAGACCCGTAATATGCGCGCATGACGTTCTCGTTCATTGACTGAGTCCATCGCATGCGCTGCACACAACCACCGGCAGCGGGGACCCGGCTCGGGGCCGGTTGGCCCCTAGATCCCAAGCTTCTCGGTGGCCGGCCTCTCCCCTGCCGACGCACAGGTGTTGGCGACGTCGGCGGGGAGAAATACTCGTCGCTCGAGCTCGACGCAACTGCAACCACCGGTGACACTTGTGATCCGATGTCCGGCGTTGGCGAGGCGGAGCTGAGCGACGAGCCCGGGGGTGGAGGATGTGCGCGTCGGGCAGCTGCTCTTGTTATCATACTCCAAGTTTCATTCCATCATTCCTCGTAGTACGTACGTTAAACGTAGGTATCTAGGTAGTCATAGTCATTCAATTTTCATAATGACATATGTCATCAGTCTGTACTGCATATTTTCTTCTATTGTGGCCATTTTATTGGCTTTATGAAGTAATAAAGTTTGTATTGTAAATAATATGTTTGTTTTTGGAGGTTTTGGGCGAAAGAAATGTGCATAAATACAATCAAAAACTGTTATTTTAAATTTAAATTTGCTTGTACGGAAATAAAACTTGTGTTGACATCGGGAGTTGCCAGTACATCGGCATTATTATTATTATTATTATTATTTAGGCTAGTGATGATGACATCAGTAAACTAGAAGTGAGGAGATTAATCACGGAAATGATAAACACGATACTGAATAGAACGTTCAGGAAGCAATCTATAAGAATTATAATACAGCATAGTGAGTGGATGATAAATAAACTTGGCTAAGCTGAATAACGTCTTATTAAAATAATATATTTATCACTGATCTGTGGAGGTGAATGGGTGAAATGTTAGTGAAGTGAGAAACGCGTACGTTGAGAAAAATTATAATATAATAATAAGAATAGATTATAATAATATATCATTTATTTCAGGTAACAAAGACCCATAACATATATACCTTACAGACTATCATACATATGTATTTATCAAAACTAAAAAAAATATTATTACACTATTATACACGAAGTGACGACGTCGTGTTGCGCTACGTGGTGTCGCGTAGCCTTCTGCAGAATCGGCGATACACGACACCCTTCAGCCATAACTCTTCCTTGAGGAAGGTCTCAATATGATGAGTTATAATGAGTATGGTGGTTATTCCCGCGTTTTGAGTGTGTATGGGTACATACACGCGCAAAACGTTTTGGGAATATTTCCTGAGTGAAATTGAGCAAGAAGTGAAATTCCATGCCGTTTCGGAGTCGGTGTTTCCTGATAGCTACAACCTTGAGGTCTTTAAGTCAAGAGTGAACAGATTATTTCTAGGCAAGCGAACTCATTATCGCTTTCCACCAGTGGTCAAATATGGGCCTTTAAAAAATAAAAAATACGATATGGTTATTAGAAACTCATTATACAAACGTGTAACAGAATAAACGCAATACCTCTTAAGGAGTCATTATACTCATCATTATGAACAACTTTCACTATGCGACAAATACTGAAATCGTGAAAAAAAGTGACTCCCCCATACATTTCTGTGCGCGTAGCTCGACAAAATGTACTGAAAAGCAGAATTTTTTTTTCACGATTTCGGGTTTGGTCCCATTATAAAAGTTGTTCATAATGATGAGTACAATGACTCCTTAAGAGGTATTGCGTTTATTCTGTTACACGTTGTATATATCTCTTTAGAAGTTGTCGATGATGAAAATCCTATCAAAAACACGGTTTGTGCAAAATAAATCCTCATCTAAAAATAGACTTTTGACATCCCATCTTGAAACTTACTGATTGGCTGGTGGAACTATAAGGGAGGGCTCCGCACTGGCTTACCGCCGTACCCCAATCACTGCCAATCTACATGTCGGGTGACAACGAGATCCTTTTCAAGCACAAGTTTTTTCTGGAAGCCTTTAGGATTTAGGAGCCTGTGTGTCATTGAGCTTAGGAGGAAATATGTGTGGTAGTATTCATCAATCCTTATCTGCCGGTAGATAAGCTTCAGGATTGTTTTGATTTTGAGGAGATGTAAACTATACAATACCATCCGCACGCAAAATACGGGGTTGGACGTGGAGTTACGGACAGCTCGATATAAAATGGGTACAAAATTCTCATGACCTGCCTAGCCTTTTCCCAACTATATTGGGGTCGGCTTCCAGTCAAAACCGGATTCAGCTAAATACCAGTATTTTACGTGGAGCGGCTGCCTACCAGACCTCCACAACCCATTAACTGGGTAACACGGTACTTCTTGGCAAGACTGGAGTCAGATTTACTGGCTTCTGACAATCCGTAACGACTGCCAAAGATCTACAAATGGCAGCCGGGACCAACGACTTAACGTGCTTTCCGAGGTACGGAGGAAACTCGGTATGTTAAGATGGTCACCCCATCCACAGACCAACCTTAAAGAATAAAAAAAATATATTTTCATCATCTTATTTACAACCAGTATTGGACTTCTTACTGATATGGTGAATAGAATAGCGCGGTAACTACTTTTTTTTTTAAGTATGGGAAATCATCAAATGACTTCTTCCGCTCTGGGTGGAGCGGAAGGGCGTGTCAGACTCTTACTGACTTAAACCCATCCGTGTTCCTTCCAAAGCCCTTTGCGTTCCAGGGCCGCGGTGACTCTTTCGAACAAATTCCGCAACCCTGGCAGGCTCTGGCCCTAGCGGGCCCCGTCTTCTATGCTGACATCTCTTTGAGGCGCGCGTGAAATCATCCATCGACCGGGGCCTGGTGGTGATCGGACAGCGAGCCACCCAACAGCGCGGTTACTACTTATTAATGTCTTTTGGCATTTCTTCACGATTAAAGGCTTACACAGAAAGTGGCCGGTGAGCTACTACAGAAAAAAACCTTGAATTTCATATTTTAAATACTAATCTAGCTATATACACTTACTAATGTAATAATCTAAAACTTATTTCAACCGATTTTGAAGAAAGGAAGATATTTTCAATTCCACTGAATATCAAATTATTTGTTAGACCTGTCAATCCTGTCAACGTGTCCAAAATAAATGTATGCATTAATTGTATAGGTATATTAATTGTGCACCTGAATAGTGGCAGCCGCTTATGGACAAGACCAAACATAATGGAAATAATATATTTCAATACACATTTATATAATTTCTAGGCAACAAATTTAAGTAACGATCATAATAAGCAAACTTGGCCACAAGTTAATTACGGTTTGTCTGAATACCGCTTAAGTTATGACTTCCATTACGGACGAGAAATCCCAGAGCGAGCCATATTCAACCGAACACAATAACAAGACCTACTCGTAGGCAATTAAGGTTTAGATGAAATACATTAATGTAACCTAACTAGCTTTTGCCCGCGACTTCGTGCGCGAATATCTTGTTGTTTCCATTCCCGTATAAATACCTATAGCCTTCCTCATGAATGTAGCTATCATATACAAAAAGAATTTTCCAAATCCGACTGGCAGTTCCAGAGATTAGCGCGTTCAATCAAACAAAAATCTCTTTAACTTTATTCTATTAGTATATAATATATCTCAGTGAAAGAGTTTGGAAGTTGGTGGTGTGACACCCCCGTGCCTTGAAAAGCACGTTAAGCCGTTGATCCTGCACCAGATCTCTCTCCGGTCGCGTCGGGTTGTCGTCCCATCGGAATATGAGAGTGATGGAAGAGGGAGTGCACTTGTGTTTGCGCACACACTTGTGCACTATAACATGTCCCACGCCGATGGCTAGTCTCGGTTAAAAGTGGCCGCCATGGCCGAAATCGGTCAGAAGGACTATATATATACAATATAGATTAGTATAGATAGATTCACATATCTGAAGAATAGTTTATTATGTAGCTTTTTAGGAAATTATGTACTGTATGTAAATGAAGCGATTCTATTGGTTCTTAACAAACACATTCCTCGCTACGCATCCTCGCACATCTCTGAAAGATACGCACCCTCACTGGATTGTGAAGGTCTAGGCTAGGAAAAGGAATAGGCAGTTGCTTCATGTAAAATACTGGTTTTCAGCTGGAACCGGTTAGACTAGTAGCATACCCCAAAATAAATAGATAGCACGGAATCGTCAGATTTATTTGACATTAATTTTACCTAATTCACATTCTACAGAATGAATTTGGTAATTTAGGAAATTTCCAATCATTCACAATACAAATAGCGATACATTTCTCTAGTTTGAAACGACTTCATCAAAGCAAATAAATTCTGTCGGAAACTCAATAAAACCTCCTTGGGACTTTCGAATCCTTTCCGTTACAAACTTTTTCCTCTTAAATAGAGAACAAAAGTTCCCTTTTTTCGGGTCTTTGAGATCTTTCAATTTGTGACTTTTAGTTGCTTTGAAACTTTTTCCGAATTAATAATTACGTTATTAGATCCCTAAAGTTTTTGTTCAGAATTTAAGAATAAGAATAATTTATTGTTTTTAGAATTTACAATCGATAAGTTGATTCCTGGAACTCACACTAGGATTCCCTGTGTCGTGAGATCCAGGCTCCTTCGTTCCGTTTACATTTATTGCTACGTACATGTAAAAGGTATTATAATTATGTACTAGTCAAGAAGAAGAAATATACATTAAAAAAGTAATAAACAATGAAGACTAATATTAATACACAAAAAAAAACAGTAGATAACCAAGTATGTATGTACATATATTGTGTGTGGGTATTATGGTGTGTGCGTATATGTGATGGTATGTGTTAGTGTGGGTGTATGAATTAAGATTCGAAAGTTGTGATGGTATGTCTGAATGTATGTATGTATAACCTTAGGATTTATATAATTATAATTGCGAGCTAGCTTACGAATTTACTCGCATCGTGTAACCGCATCACCATTATGTGATACTGTCATGTGCGAGTAGGTCTAATATCCGTGTTGATACATTTTTAGGGTTCTAAATCTCTGTACGAAAAAAAGGAACCCTTCTAGGATCACTAGGTTGTCTGTCTGTCACATTTGACAACTATTTATTGTACACCAAATAAAACACACATACTGAAAATCTTAAACTAAAAAAACATACAATTGGCAGCCTTAACGCATTCCGCGAACTCTTCCAGGCAACCTGGAATGGACAGAGATAGCCTGGACACAAAATAGGGTTGCACTATGTGCTGGTACAGGCTGTTCTAGCTGCCTATATTAGTACATAGTCATTAAATAGCTTGCCAGTGTCTAGCTAGGATCTTTCTACTCGCTGTCCACTCAGTAACCAAGTCTTTACAAAGGAAAAAACTTTATTTTATTTGGAAGTCGGTTGTGTTTTTTTACCCCACCGGAATGTCACAGGAAAGCAAAATACACAATTTCGTTTACTTGAATAACATATTCTTTCCACTGAACCGATACTGAACCGATTAGGATAAAATTTCTATGGGACCAATCGAAAAAACTGGAAAAAATATATCATCTAAGTAAACGAAATTTCGTATTTAGCTTTCCTGTGACATGTGTTTAACATTTCATAAATGACGAAGTTTATGTACATAAATACAAACGTAGGTTCATATATACAAACAGAAAAATAAACACACAACCGAATTGAGAACCTCCTCCTTTTTTGAAGTCAGTTAAAAATTATCTATCGCTCTAAAATTACCGCTATCCTTCAAAAATTATGAAGAAGTTACTTAACGAACAGCTGCTCTCAATTAAGGCGTCGATCAAAATTATTTGTTGTACATCAAGCAGATTTTCCTTTCTTGTTTTCGTTTGGACACAGTTTGTGATTAACGATGATACCATAATAATTTAGTTAGCCAGTTTTTGAGTGGTGTTTGAGGAAACAAAAGTTGCGGAATTGTTTTGGTTTCCTTATCGTGCTTATATTTCCTTGATTTTATAGAGCTACACTTTATTAAAATCGATCGTTTAAACACGTTCAAACTAAATTTAAGGTGAAATTTAATAGACGTCATAGTTTACCCCCGATGTGCCTATGAACTGATTTTTAAACGCATAAGTACCACGGGGTCAACGACGGTGCCTGCATGTAGTTACATGAAATATAAATTCAGTTCTCTGAAAAAGTTATTTTCATCATATCAGCCGAATTACGTCCACTGCTGGACTTAGACCTCCCCCAAGTGTCGCCACAACAACCGGTCCTGTGCGTTTTTAAGGTCATCGTTCCACCTTGTGGGAGGCCTTCCGACGTAACTTCTTCCAGTACGCAGTCGCCACTCCAGAACATCTGTTCTGCGAGCAATGTGCCCTGCCCACTGTCACTTCAGCTTAGCGATCCAAGTCAAAGTCAAAGATTTATTCGCAGTAAATATGGTTACAAAAGTTCTTATTATGTTATACATATGTATGTGTATAGTAGCTTAACATAATCAATCATAACATAATTTTTGGTCTAGATACAATTACATTATTTAGATTAAATCTGAAGGAATGATTTTATATTATAGGAGGAATTCTCAATTAACAACCTGTGTAAAGCCCTTTTGAAGCGAACCATTGGAAGTTCTTTAATTTGCCTAGAAATCTTGTTATATATTTGGATACACATAAATCTACCTAACTCCCAACTAACTTTGCTTCCAATTCCCAAATCTACATTAGATCTTTTTCAGTACCAGTTTCACTAATTTTTTTTTTTAAGGATGGGAAATCATCTAATGACTTCTTCCGCTCTGGGTGGAGCGGAAGGGCGTGTCAGACTCTTACTGACTACCCATCCGTGTTCCTTCTAAAGCCCTTTGCGTTCTAGGGCCGCGGTGACTCTTTCGAACAAATTCCGCAACCCTGGCAGGGTTGCAGGACCAGTTTCACTATTGCGATCACACTTTTCCTCGCTTTTCTCAAACATACTTTCCACGTAATATTTTCAAATAAAAGCTGTTTGTCTTCACAATGGAAGCCCGACGTAGAAACAAGTGGCTGCATCGGCGTCTGTTTGACAAATGCATTAGATGGAACGTCGCGAGCGATTCCGTACATGAGCACGACAAAACTGCAAAACAGTGTGTGACGTGGGTTGTGAACTGATATCGTTTGGACGTGCGAAGAAAAAATGAAATACGGTGTATTTTATTGTTAGAATGTCCAATGTAAATAAAAAGTATAAAAAAACAGTTGTGGCCAGGTGATCCATGTACTACTCAAAGTCAGGCGGACCCACGGGTTTGAACCTAGATAGGCCTTTTTCCATCACTACGGTAGGTGCCAGATAAATGTGCAATAACGGTCATTGACCCACATACATTTAAGACTTTCTTAATTTCAAAAACAGAAATTAAGACATAAAGCTGTCCTGAATCGATTTCTATCGTGATCCTGTACGTTCTCTAATAATGAAAAACGGTTAATAATTTATTGTATATCCGGTATCTATGAAGGAGCATTAGGGAAAGGTCAATATACTTTATTGCAAGTTTATCTGGCGCATACCATAGGTTATAACTATATAGTTAAATATATTACATGGCTAAGGACTAAAGCTATTCTTACTTGGATATGTTCTACAAATAAAGAAATAGCACATGTTTAAAACTAAGTAATACGTCCTTCTTTCACTTAGAATTAAGTATTTTTACCCATTCTCATTTATAAATTACCAGTTACGTAAATGTTTTCAAGGAAAACATTTAGTCCACTTTATTTTTTCCGAAAAGGAAGGTTCTTATTCTTTGTGCCAAACTATAAGTCGAATTGGATCCAAAATTAGATTCCAAAGCGCTGTATTATTACAGTATTATTGTCATGATATAACATTACATTTATCATAAGATATATCATTAGAGTTATCATGTCGGCTGCAATAAACTTGATTGCTACATTCTGTTGGCAGTAAATTGTCGTAAGTATTAATCATTATTGTAGATATTTTGTATGCTACAAAATTGTGCTATATAATGTTTTTGGCAATAAATATTTGTGTATCATAATTTTAATGTAGTAAATGTTTTGTCATTCTTGTAAGGATTTCAGAATTTTTATTAATTCACCAAAACTGGTCCCGGATCCTATCTGTGGATTTTAGCCTGGGTACCAGTTTGTTTAGGAAGGGCCGGTTTGTCAAAAAAAGGTAGGTATACCTTACTAAATTCCTAAGCTCCTATACTGATACTCAAGCCATCATCGACATTATTCTACTTTAGGTACGTATGAGAATAAGGAAAGTATAAAAGACAAACTAACTTTTCACTTAACAAGATCCGCCATATTTAAAATCTAACTTGCCAACGAAGGGCTGACTGAATGAATCACTAATTTTGTGGTAAGAACTTAAAAGCGAAAATTGGAACAACACGCTTATTAACAACATTCAGCCTGCTGTAGCTATGCTTTAGACACACTCGTATATATTAGCCCCCTATGGGTCAACTGTACCAATCGGGCCGCCAATGCGCTGCGCGTCCAGTATAACAACGCTTTCAGGGCGCTGATGGGGCTGCCAAGGTATTGCAGCACATCAGATATGTTTGCACAAGCCAAAGTCGCAGCTTCTCAGCTGTTGTGCGCAAGAAGAGTCCATCTCTTCTTGCCAGATTGCGTGATAGCGGCAACAGCCTACTGAGAGTGATTGCGGAAAAGTTTGATGAGAGCCCCATTATGAGGCATCTCATCAAGACTACAATGTCTCTCGTAGTATATAAGTACTAACATAGGGTATAAGCTGTTTTTGTTACTTACATCTTTTAAGTATTTTGTTTGTTGTTGTTTGTGTGTGTGAATGTATGGACTATGTTGTCTTAAATAAATAATAATAGTATATTTTAAAAAAAAACTAGATGCCCAGGAACATACCTAATTTCGGTTAATATTCAGTTTGGTTAGTAAATGGTTTTTTTTTTCCAAAAATAAGTTAAGTATGGCAAAATACCTACTTGGAAAGTGGATTCATGTGTGGAAAAACAAAAAAAGAGGACAAAAATCAAATTCCGTCAGTTAATAATGAATACGTACGTACGTATGGTAGACGTAACGTTATTGTTGCTGAAATCACGAACTTTAAATTGCTTCCTTTTAAAATTTGAAAAGTTGCAGTTACAGCAGTTTTATAGTCGATGTTTCTCCAAATGAGCAATTTGTCATACATCCAAAATTAGGTATATGCGATCGACCACGTCACATTTCGGTTTTAGTGTATGTCAATCCCTTCGTTTTAACAATTATTCATCATTATCCATAGAATGTTACTTAAATAGCCTCTATCATCATCTACCTAGCCTTTTTTCCCAACTATATTGGGGTCGGCTTCCAGTCATACCGGATTCAGCTGAATACTAGTATTTTACGTGGAGCGGCTACCTACCAGACCTCCGCAACCCATTAACTGGGTAACACGGTACTCCTTGGCAAGACTGGTGTCAGATTTACTGGATCTGAAATTCCGTAACGACTGCCAAAGACAAATGACAGCCGGGACCAACGGCTTAACTTGCTTTCCGAGGCACGGAGGAAACTCGGTAAGTTAAGATGGTCACCATGAGACCCATCCACAGACGTATCCCGTGAAGCTGATATTCTTTAGCACGAGTTTCTATGGTATCAGAAAAATAACACTACCGAAAAGATACACTTATTTCCGAAATCTCTGCACAAAATCATGAATTCAAACCAACGAGCATCCAAAAACAAACAAAATTAAAAAAAACAACGGGTTGAACTCCGGGAGTGCCGGCAGAAGTGAAAACTTGAACATTAACGTTGGGCATTTTTGATATTTTGCGGATATAAAATATATTCATTTTACGGCGGTCTACTCTCCCTCCGTTTTACGAATTTTCGATCAGTTCACGTGTCCTGACGCGAGTTTAACATTTTTTACCCATTCAAAAAGTGCTCAACGACGCTAAAGAAGTTTTCACTTAAAAAAATAAAAGACTGAAAAAAAAAAGTATTCCAATTCGGAGTTCAAACAAATCACCGAAAGGAGTCTAGTTATCTTTGCAAAGCGATAATGAACCTTCGCACGCTCTTGAAAGATGGTTTTTTTTACGATAGCCCCAAAGATTGCGTGCAAAGGAAATGCACCGTCTGCCTCCAGAGTAACTATTGTAAAACACGCGAGCTTTAATGGAATTTTACAAACTTACATTAAACAGTAGGAAGCACTAAGGTTATTTTTAAATTTGTGTCGTTTTCAAGTATAATAGTAACGTAGCTACGTTGTCAGGCAGTAAATATGCGACAATGCGGCCATTTCTATGCAGATTTGACAAATGGGCTGTTACAATCTTATATTTTTATAGAAGTATTGCATACCCGACTTACGCACTCAAGCCCGAATCACTTGGCAAATTCCATATAAATATGCTCGAAAATATTTTCCCGAAATTGTGTTTATAGCACTTTTCCTTAATGATATTATTACCTGCCTAATTGAATGACTGTAATGAGAATCTAGTTGGGAATGAATTCGTGTGCAAGACACGATTATACACCCTGCACAAGGATGTTTGGATACCAAAAAGTGTCATTAAAACTTGAACAGTAGATAAAAAGAGTGTATTAGATAATTTTGTAGTTTCAGGTTTTGAAACCAATCGCGAGCACCCCAAATTTTGTGTTTAAGTTTATTTTAGAGCTTGCTCACGTTCATTGATGCACGTTTTCGAATTACTTCGACTCAAATCCTGCACGCATATTCCACCAACCATAAACATTTGCATATAAAAGCCCGTGACAATGATGCTATCATGAAAATGCTTCACATTTATGAAGGTAAGAAATTGTTTATGACACCAATTTCAAAATTTCATTACGTTGAACATTAATATAGCGTAATTTTTTGAAAAAAAGCTCGCTTTGGTACAGTAGGATTAGGTAAAACACTGATCAGCAGATTTTTAATTCAAATTTTCCACAGACACCCAATAATTAAAAAAAAAAATCTAATTAAAAATTTTGCATCCGTTTTGACAGTCGATTCGAGCACGTTATTATTAGAATAGCATATTTAAAAAGTATATGGTAATCTAAAACGAATGCAGTTTTTTTACCAATTACATATATAATATACAATCACAGGTTATGAAAATAATACCCATTGTAGATCAGTGTACGACTTTACTTCGACGGGAGTCTTCGCCGACAGGACACTTCGCCGAAATCAGCGTCGCTGAGACCTGTCGACGAAGTGTCCTGTCGGCGAAGAAACCCGTCGAAATAAAGTCTTGTCGGTGTTCAATTTTTCGGCGTAGTATCTGTCGGCGTTTAATCGTACACTCTTTAAATATTGGTAACATAGACAATATTTTGAGAACAAAATCTTTTTATTAAAAGGTTCATAAACAAGTCCAAGACAGCAACTTTAAAAAAAAAACATGCGCTTCACGCCATATCGAACATCCAGGTTTAAAAGAAGGATTAGTAGTCACAGAGACACGATACAGTTTGCTAACGAGAAAACTTGCAAAGTAACTACATTTTTTATTTTTGTTTCTCTTTTCACTAAGGTGATTAAATTCCTTTAATGTTGAGAGCTTAACTTTTGCTAGAGTAGAGTTTCTTGGACCAAGTAGGGTGTAGTCATGACATTTTTCTTCTTGCTAAGTACAAAACTACGATATTTGTGGTTTAAAACAAAATTCAATTCATTAATTGATTATATTTGAAATTTAAATTAGAAAAGGGTGCTTGGCAATGTAAGTATTTAGTAAGAACAACAAACTCAACCAGGTCAAGTTCAAATTCAATACTCAATACTTTATTTGCATTCCACAATGTGTACTTAGGTGGTAAATAAAAAAAAAGAGATTGTGATTATTATGGACCCTGTCGGGCACAGCAAAAAACAAATATAGGTAGAGGAAGTTTTAAATAGCTAAACTGATATTTAAAATAGATCCAATAAACTCTTCATACCTTATATTTTATCATTTAAATATTCCTTAATACTATAATAGCATTTTTCAATTAAAAATTGTTTAATTTTTTTTATAAATATGTTTATTTTATCTTCTTTTTTTATTAGTTCAGGTAGTTTGTTATTTATTTTTATGGACATCACATTTCATTCCATTGCAACCCATACATTTATCGGACAATTTAATTCAAACTTAAATCACAAAGGCACCTCATTCTTTTTTTCATTACGTTAAAACAATGTATAAGTTAGATTAAAAATAAATTGAGTTAAAATTCAATAATAACTTCATCTTAGAAGAGTTTAGGCATCTTTTATTCACGCTTTTCTTATTCGGTACATGCGTGTGATATTTTATTATTCAAGGCCACTCTGTTCATTTCTATAGCAAGCTGGTTCCCCTGAAATATGACCGTAATTTTAGATAACATGCGAAAGAATTACAGTCCTGTATAAATCTTTATCTTGAAGCCTTTAAGGGTTTCTCTTTATATCGAAAAGAAAAGATATCCTATCTTTCTTTTAATGACCACTGGACACGACCTCTATTAACTACCCATATCTATATACTTTGTTAGGTATATAGCTATTTTATGGGTTCAAAGGTTATTGACCTTATTTATGACATGTTTACTCTGTTGATAGACTATCTGAAAAAAAAAAACCATCTGGTTTTATGAGCGGTGATGAATAAATCATAACAAACTAATGATAAACCGTACCTATATTGGTTTTTTAATTCAAGTTTTTATTATTGGTATAGTTAGCTTCGGATCAAAAAACTCACCCTTATGCGGGCCACACACGTCCAAGTAATCTGATCAAACAGGCTGGTACAAACTGTTCAATTCGATAATTTTTTTCCCTAAATCTGTTGGATCCAGCCAGTTTGATCAAATTATTTGAACGTGTATTACCCGCATTAGTGACAATACTATGGGATTACATGGATTTTTGATTCTTTCAAATAGGAAAGAAAGGGATAGACAACCTAAAACTGTTGGATCCAGCCAGTTTGATCAAATTATTTGAACGTGTATTGCCCGCATTAGTGACAATACTAAGGGATTACATGGATTTTTTCATTCTTTCAAATCGGAAAGGAACGGAAAGAAAAACAAAAGAAACTCAAATAGAGTCCGTTTATAAATTCAAGTGAAAAAAGGAATCTCGGAAAGGAAGCTACTTCTCGCGGAATAAAAACTGAGTTCATTTGTTTGTACAGGTAAGCATCGTGTCCTCCAGAATACTTCAGATAAAGGAAAAGCTTCTCAAAGGAGTCATTTACAGCAGGAATATGGACGCGGTTTCAAACATTTTAAAACAGACTACTTGATGGAACCGTTTTATGTTTCGCTTGGTTTTGTTTCAATTGTAAAGAATAACAAAGATGAGGCTACTGCAGAAGTATTCCAGACTGTGGCGTGACTTTGCAAATTTTTGTTTGCCAGTAAGTTTCGGAGAAATATTATTAGCTTTTCACGTGCGATTTTTCATCTGCGTTTTAATTTGACAGCACGGTTAGCGCAGTGGTTGAGCGATTGACTGCTACGCTGCGTGTCGCGGGTTCGATTCCCGCACGGAACAATTATTTGTATGGCCTACAGATGGTTGTTCCGGGTCTGGCTGTTTGTGTATAAGACTCTGTATGTTTGTAAACGCACCCACGATATAGGAGAAATTCTTAGTGTAAGACAACGTTTAAAAAAAAAAACACTGCACTGATCACTGAAGAAGTTAGAAAACTTTCAAATTAGAATCAGCAACGTTATTAATTAAGTCGGTATTATCTGTATATTCTCTCCGAAATGTTAAAATTCAATTTGAATCTTATTTTTATTTATTGTACACCTATCACAGTATAGTCTTTATAACCCAAAGGTTGACTGGTAGAGAATGCCTTGATGCATTAAGTCCGCCCATGTACCACTATTGTACATAAAGTTTAAATAAACAAATAAATAAATATAGATGTGCAGCCTTGCTGAAATAGCCACAATAATATCCCTCCTCCTTGCTGTCTTGCACGACCCTCAGCATTGAGGATAAACATCCTCAATGCTGAGGGTCGTGACCTCGACGAATACATTCGTGGAACGTTCGTTATACTCGTGGACTATTTAAGACGTTAAAAAATCAACTGCAAGAAATTTAAGGAGTTGTTTAGAATGACAAATAAAAATTAATCATCTGCCTAGCCTTTTCCCTACTACATTGGGGTCGCCTTCTAGTCAAACCGGATTCAGCTACATACCACTATTTCACGTGGAGCGGCTGCCTACCAGACCTCCACAACCCATTAACTGGGTAACATGGTACTTCTTGGCAAGACTGAAGTCAGATTTTCTGGCTTCTAACAATCCGTAACGACTGCCAAAGATCTACAAATGACAGCCGGAACCAACGGCTTGACGTACTTTCCGAGGCATGAAGGAATCTCGGTATGTTAAGATGGTCACCCATCCACAGACCAACCTTGGCAAGCGTTGCTTAACCTTGAAGATCGTCCCGAGCGGCTGTTATTATTTAGCCACGAGCTCCCTCCCTAACTTAAACTAGAATAACAAAAAACCTAAGAACAAATGAAAATTAATCACGAAAAAAATGTTTAGTTACAAACCGCCGCCGGCCGCCACTGCTGCCCTCGCAAGTCCGGGCGCGTATTCAAACAGGTACGTAAATAGCCCCGCAGTACAATGCACATCAAAATATTTTGCTCAATTATTATTTTTTTGGGATTCGTTGTTTAGATGATGTCGAGCATATGCACGTAACTCTTGCAATAATTTTTTTTAACACCTTATAATTCGCCAAATTGACCTATCTTCGGCGTTGTGGATGATATCGCAGACTGTGATCGCTAGTGTTGCATAAGTATTTTAAGTTCAGATATTATATGGAATCATAACATTCATAATCCACGATGGCGTAAATAAGGGAATTTAAAAGGTAATCACGTAATCGTATAGCAGAATAAAAACTGTACCTACAATCACAAATTGCATAGTACTATAATGTTTTATTTTACATCACAACCTGGAAATGCAATCAGTATAAAAATAAAACATTTTTCATAGAGCCGTAAAGTACTAGTTATAATTTAGTGCCTTCAGTTAAACGAGTTTGAAGATTATTATCACGAAATTCATAGCAAATTCCAGTTTACAGCCAGTCGTGTCAACTCCCTTTTCCTTCATTATTACAAGCCATAAAAACTTCCGCTGATTGCAATGTATAAATGTTTCATATTTTGGTCGTAAAAAGGCTAGATCCAGTTGATTGAGTATGAACTATGTCGCGGAATCCACATCCTTAAAACCTTAATTTCCTAAGATGAATTAAGAAATTCTCCCTAAATAGGACTGATCACAGCTGTTATATATGTAGTTCTGACGTTGGACAACACTTTGCAAAGATGTGTATTGTCTCAGGCTACGAAAGAATTCTTTGTATTTGGAGTCTCATGATAGGTAGTGTAGACCTACGAGTATTTAAGTTGGCCTGTGAAAATCTGCACTTCGATGTTATCTATTTCTTACTACCTACCTATTTTTATTAGAGCAAATTTAGTTGTTCCAATTTTTCTTTGTCACTGCTGAACCTATGAGAGCTAAAATTGAGCAACTATACCATCTAACAATAAACCATGATGTATGAACATAAAATAGATTTTCACTTACCATTATTAGTTCGTTGTGGGTCGATTTGAGCGTGTAGTATGGAGAAGCCGGGCGCAATGATGGCGGGCAGCGTGCGCGAGCGCAGCAGGGGAGGGGGCGCGCGACGGCCACCCCCGCCCAGCGCCTCCGCCGCCGCCGCCGCTGCCGCCGCTGCACTAGAAGAAGAAAAGATAGTAAATTAGGTAAGTGTCATAATCGTTAACCTAATTCAGAAAGAAGACGTCCAATACTGGATATTGACGAAGGCCACCCCAAGAGCCCCAAATGTTCCCCATTCTTTAAAATCTTTACCCATAGGCTTAATATTCTGAAACGCCGATCAAATCAAGTTTTAGTGCTAAATCGTGATCGGGTAAGTTTGGAAAGTATTCGCATTCCAGCAGCACAGCGAAACCGTTCTAGTAGAATGCGCTTTTATTGTGCTTGAACTTGTCGCACGCTGTTTGACAGCGGTAGAAAATACTAAAGGTAACCTACACTATAAATAACTTACCTGTTTCTGAAATATTAACGTGAATTCTTAGTAGCCTACTGGTAATCGAGAATACTTTTAGGGAGCCTCCTACCCACGCTGCTCCTTTCGGTACTCTGTTGATACTTCGGAACTTATCGGCCCCATCGGTCATCTATTCTGAGAGCAATGTGCCCCGCCCACTGCCACTTAAGTTAGACAATTCCTAACTTTGTTATGCGGGTTGTACGAAGGAGAACATGTTACCAATAGAGCAGGCCAAAAGAACAGGGATAAGTATGGTCGAATAATAAGTAAAGTGAGACTGGAATTATGAAAATACTAGCTTCTGAAAGCGGCTTCGCCCGCGCGAATATCGAAAATTGTCCCAAGGGAACATACTCCAGACATAAAAAGTATGTCATATGTCTATAGAGAGTATGCGGTACAGAGAGTCTTTACTCTCTGTACCGCATATCTCCATTGAAAAGGGGAGGAGTCTCCTGCCAGACGGTTATTGTGTCTGGTGGGCAACTGTCCAATAGTTGATATTAGAACTGTTGTTTGTGTTCAATTCGCACGGAGAACTTTGATGCGCGATGCAGGATTTCGTTGTTAGTTCGTCGCAGATGGCGCTGCGGTTCTTTTTGTTGCCGTACAAATTTCGTTCCTTTGTTTTTCATGTGGTGGCATTGATGTTGCTACATGTCCTTTCGCAGGATATGGTCTAACCGTGTGCGTAAGGTTCATGCGAATCCGTTCAGCCCTTAAGATATGAAGAGGTAACAAACAAACAAAGTCACTTTCGCATTAAGTAACGATAGCAATTTATTGAAAACTTCGGATTTAATTGGAAAAAGTTTTAATTATCGAGTAACATTTCTGGTAGAAATAAATTGGACAAACTAGTGACACTTTCGTTCGAAAACTAACAGTTGTAGGTATTGTGGTACGGAACTTGTGAACTGAATTTCAATTTTAACTATTAGAAATTAAATATTATATTCAGATTGAATTCTATGTTTCCCTGTTGCGGGGTCACTATATCCAAGTAGTTTTGGTCTTCAATACTCAAAATAGAATTGGGTCACCTGTCATCAAATTAGTCAGAAAATATGATCCGCTGCTTCATTATTTGTTAAGTACGATTTGTTTGCGATTTCTACTTGCATTGGTTCCATAGTTTTTTTTTTATTTTTTTTATTTCGAATAAACAAAAACATCACCAAACGTCAGGTATAAAACTAGATTACCTACTGAAACTGAAAATCCACCTTAACATTGTTTACACAAAAACCAAACGAAAAACATGATATCCCATAAAAATCATATAAAAAACATAAACATGACACGCAAAGCCGGGCTTGCCAATCATACAAGACAGACGTTCTCCTAATCCGCCATTTTGTTTTACGTAACCGCGGTCGCATGATACCTTGACATTCACCCCGGATGACAGTAACAAAGAAAGCGCAAGAAACTAGATACTTTCGAGATTGCTACCGAACTTTTACTTACCTAAATAGGATGCAGCGGGCCTGCCACGAATGTTTTTGACGTGTAGTAACGTAACGTGAAATTTTACTAAAACTATTATACTCGTTTCGCACATAATATTTATTTGAATTGTTTACTATAATAAAATTTTTGTATGATACAATATTAATTTTGTGTTTCTCGCATAAAATTAAACCAAAATAATATGGGGTTGTAGCAAATAATATACGTCAAAACATTCCTGCTAGACCCTCAGGTTGCTTTAAAGATACTGTAGAAATGAGAATACGTAGTACGATGCATAGTATGTTTCGTTTGGATTTAGGAATTTCATCCCTTTTATTCACTTTTTACATTAGAAATTTGACGACAATTTACCGGTTTCTGATGTTTTTATCGGTCGTTTATCTGTCCGTTAACGTTATTTGTCATAACATAACGCCATTGGTTGGTTAGTGGTTAATGTACAGATAAACGACCGATAAACCCTCAGAAACCGGGCATTAATGAATAATTAAAACATTAGGTAATAAAACTTCTTAAAAAGTACGTTGAATTATTAAAAAAATAGTCATTTATTTAATAAATTCAGTTTATACACGCTACAAAAAGCGTACCGTAAATAATAACTATGGAAAGATATGAAACACAGACAAGGAAAACATATCTAGACACAAATAAATGGTGAGGTTAGTGGAAAATATTGAAATTGATAAAAAGTTACCTTCTAAACTGTAGCTTACGTTAACTTCTAACTTACTAACAAAGCTGTCTATAAATTAACTTTTGATGAGTTACCTAATTGTCAGATTGAAGAAATAAATCAAGATACGATCCAATTTACAATAAATCTCAGAAAATATTCTCAGGCAGCAGATTCAACTGAACTATGGAAACTTCCAACTAAGTATTTGCAAGAAAATGAATGAGGTTTTATAGAAAAGAATTGGCTAACATGAGCTTGGAACTTGATAAATGGTTATTGTAACTTTAAATAAAGAAATATTGTTTTTGCTTGTATATAAGAACGTAAAAAGCAAAAATCGACGGATATTATTTTCGAAAGGCTGTAATTTTTCTTCAGGGAATATCAATTTGTCGAGCACGGTGACAAATTGATTTCGCTAGAGAAAAGGTACAAAATCATACAAGCCGAATATCAGACGTGTTGTGTGTTGATTCAATATGAGCTTAAAAGTCTGTTTTACATCAATCTTTTGATTTCTCTTTTCAGCTGCTTCAGTCATCATCATTACGTCAGCTGATAGACATCCACTGCTGGACATAGGCCTCCCCCAAGTGTTTCCACTTCGACCGTTTCTGTGCATCTCGAATTCAGCGGATTCCCACGACCTTCACCAGGTCACCGCTTCGTCTTCCGGCTGCTTCTTTGACATTTCTATTTCAACGCTTTTACAATGTAGAAAAATTTCATGGATTCCAGTACAACCTGTTTTTTTTTCCGTCATTGCTTATGCTCTTTTCATACGATCATTTTTAATGACGCACACTATCAATTCTTGGATTTATTGTTATATTACATTATTATTACTACTTGCCCGAACTATCCCACAGCTGGCCAAATGCCTGCCTCCATTATTTCCATCGGTCACTATATGTCGTACTTCTTTCCAATCCTTAAGTAAGACATCCATTTTGTTTCGCGATCACCTTCGTGGTTCGCCGCGGCTGTTTACATACTTACAGATTCCCCTACAAAATCATGTCTTCTCGCATAATCCACTGCAAGACGAAACCTTTCCCTAATTACTAAACAAAGCTTTTCCGCTTCTTAATTATCGCTACCGTGAAAATGATCCTACAATTCTCCTGTATTTATATCTCAATATATTCTGTTGTAACAGCCGTATTCTCAGTTTCAGCGTCTTCGTGTGACATCATAATGCAACATGGCGCTTATTGGAGCCGTCTGTGGTAAACGACGCTCATTACGCGCCGAAAGCCTTTGCAATGCCGCCCAATAGAATTTGAGGAGTTATGCTCACAGAAATGCGGAAGAAAATGGACGTCGTTTGCAGCAGTCTTGAGTTTAAAGTACCCGTATACATGTGATACTCATTTGGAATGATACTTTTTGCTGTTTCCCAACGTTCAAGAAATGTTGGTCATTATTGCCTCGTATTATTGAAGTTTTATTTCTTAAGCGTTTCTTTGGTTATAGTGCTAATGACTGTAATAACTGATTCATGTATTTCTTTCTCCTTTACCAAATCTCTGCTTGTCTGTGCAGTAAACCAAATCATATTAAAGAAATTGTTAGAATTCTTTCTAAAAATTGATAAGGCGTAATTTACCCATTGTAAAATTACGATCAGATTTAATTTCAGCAACACTTGTAACATTCTTTATCTAGGCAATGACAGCCGCCTTCTGGAAGTGTATCTTCTCTTTCTTTATTATTTCACATACCTTGTTCCTTGCTTAAATTACTGTCAATAACAATATAAAAAAAATATAGATAAGTTTTTAGTCACAAGTTCCCATAGTTATATAGTCAGGATAAACTATCTATTAAATCACACCACATACACCAAAATACACGTAATTTTGCCGAGTAAAAAGATGGTTTAATATTACGCAGTAATTTCCATATACACGTTCCAAGAAAACGATGTAGCTGGAATATGAAAACATAACATAACTCGCTGCCGAAGATCATTTTCATTAGTAAGCCAAATACTGCTTGCCTTTGTGATACTAAAAGGCCTCAATTAGGACCCACTTGACTGTTTTTTCTGAGAAATTATGACTTGTTTGATACGTCTCGGTTTAATCATGAATATGAAAGATTTACAGAGTTTAACCGCCTATCATTATACTTTACTAGTGGGACAGAAGGCTCTATTATGTTAGGTGTAACCCACCATGATGGACTCAGTGCCATTGCAACTTAGTTTACTTACATCATATATCACATGTCTACGCATATTTTGTTCTGGGATCCTCCATAAAAACGAGCAACCATTTCAAATAATTCTTTATTACAAGTAAACACATTTTCTAACTAAACAGTACTGTTACCACTCTTACTAACAGTTACTGCAACAATTGTCGTATTAACTGTTACAAGTGGCAGCACTTCAGTACCAGTACTTGCATGTGTATTCCAGACTTGGACCGTTGCATTGCTCACTGCAGTTGTACGATCAAGGATCGTTGTATGATGTTTATGAGTTACTGTTGCAGCAGTGTGAGTTGTTGTAGCTGCTTTTGTAGATGTTACATTCACACTTGCTTCGACAGCATTTCTTCGAGAATTATCTGCCTTTTGTGATGTTGGTGCTTCAGTTGATACGTTTTTGGTGAAGTTTACGTGTCCATGGTCTATGAAAAGATTTTTTTTAGTGAGAAAAGGAAATTTATTTTTAATTTTTAAGTAGACCAACTAGCGCTGACTATTTGAAAGGATTTCAATTTACCTGCCTAATATTGAATACAATAGAAAAGTTATTGAGGGAACATTAATTTGTGTCAATATTCTGTTACCCTTCATTTCAAGCCAGGTTCCTTTCAATGTCAACAAATTGTAATTTATTCATGAAAAGACATTTAAAAATAAAAATAAGATAAGTTTATCGTTTCACAGTTCGTTGAATATAAAAAGTGAAACTCTCTCTATAAATCTTGTTTAAAAAAGACACGACTAAAGCTACCAGATATTTACGAAGATTTATGAATCACTCACAAAGAGAGAGAAAGAGGACTCTGAAATAGGTTTAAATGACTTGGTATTCTTACCCATGAACAACTCAGTCAATCCAGGTATAAAAAGACCAGTTTTTCCAACGCCCAGTTCCACGTGAATTTTACCAATGTTAGATATTCCTTGAGCATCCATGTTTACCGAGCCTTTACCTAAAAATGTTTTAGGCATAAGCTGGTTTTTTTCATAAATTCTATCTCCTTTGAAAGCTAGCTTGTCTCATGTTTACTTATCATCGACGCCTATATTGGATGCGAGACTTTTTAGCGAATTTATTTCGTAAAAGCATTTTCTTAGCCCTTTCTCACTAAATTAAATGTTGCTCTTAGAAACTTGGTTTTATTGCCATGTTCAATGAAATGTCTTCTAGTAGACACTAATGCCTATGCCTAATTTTATTATCGGGCTGTAATATTTCTTTTATTTTTTATTCTTTGCAGAACACCTCTAAAAAATATTCACCTTCATTCATATCATATATATCAGCATTGAACGTCATCGTAGCTATATAGTACATGTACGCTGCTCAATAATTATATGCTGAACTTTTTTGATAAACGAAAATCTTTTGCTAATGATAAAAAATATCGCAAAAATATTCTCAGGTTTGACTGCTTCATTTTCGTAAGGTTGGTCCAACCAGAAAATAAACTATTTGGCTTGATTTTGAATCTGACAATAGCCGTCTTATATATTTTCCTGATCTGCCCACCTGAGCGTTTCTGCTAACTGGCCTAACCTACAATTAATTTGATTTTCCGTGTCAAGACAGGTTTACACGTTGATATAACATTAACCGTAGGTAAAGTTAAAGATCGGGGAGTCGTGGCAATAAATTTAAAAGCTTGTTATTAAAATAATAAGACCATAGTGACCAGTACTATACCGTCATTACCAACTGGTACGGTATCTCTAAATTATATCAGTAGGTACACAGAGTGAACATAGTATTTCAGAAGTGAACGGTCCCATGAGTGACCAGTCAGCGTGGTTAAGGGCAACTAAGTGTTTTATGCGCGTTTCTGACTATGTCTGTTTTGCCATTATATCGTAACTGTATCAGACACAAAATAACACCCTTAAATATGACCACGCACTTATGGCACAGCCTGTAGATGTACTTGTCAAAATAATTCGACAACTATAAAACGTCGATTATTATAAATGCCAGTCAAGTTTTTATTTTATATTTTTGCTCTACTCTATATTTTTTCAGAGAAACGCTTCATATTTTGTTTTACAAACTGTAAAAATAAATAAATATTCCAATACCGATACCGACCTTTCGTATGTTTTGATACGACTAATCCAAAGCGCTCGTGTTTGAATTCAGTGCGGTATTTTCGTGCAAAGTTCTGTTTTACATAAACTTACCAGGGAGGCACTGATTTATGCGTATTCGTCATATTAATTTTATATATTTAAAAAAAAATATGTAACACAACCTAAATTATTTGGACCGTTTTCAAATCTCAACAGCACAAATTATTTTCTTGATTAAATATTGACCAAATCTGAACCATCATTTAAGTTTGTTTAAATATAAAGTTTAGGAGCTTTTCGTGTTATATCAAACGTAATTAAAAGCTTACGTCGTCACTAATTAATTTAGCCTGTCAGCACTCATTACTAATGGAGAACTTGGTTTAATTGACTTTACTTTGGCGCATATTAAGAGAAGACGTTGGATGATAAAATGTTGAATAATGAAGTGGTACCTAGTTGGTTAATAAATATAACGTCCATATTGTGAGATAATTGGGCTGATGAAAATCTGACAAGTTTTATTTATAACCGTTTATTTTTTAAATATTATGTGGATGAACAAAAGGATGCGGGTTACGCTGCAAAGTGCCATATACTGCGAAATCGGAGGCTGATCTATATATGTATATATCACCGGAAAATGACAAACTCCGTAAGATTATAAAATAATTTGAGAGATTGTAAACTCTCGATAAATTGTCAACTGAACATTTTGAATACTTTTTTACGCATCAAAAATTTGATAGTCTAAATCTCCGTGTAGGTTCAAGTAATTATGGACTGACATAAACTGGCGACCAATCAGTACTGGTCTACAATTTATCTTTTTTGGTGTGATAGTTAAATTGGAAAGTTAGCCCCTCATTGGTCTTTGTTGGTGTGAGGTCATATCTGAACAGACCAATGAGAGCCTTATTTCCAGGTTGCAAATGATAGGCTTGTAATCTGGTTGGTCGCCATTTCATGTCAGTCCACAATTTCTCGGAATTACTTCGATATATTATAGACTATCAAATTTGATACGTAAAAAAGAATTCAAAATGTTCAGTTGACAATTTTATCGAGAGTTTACAATCTCTCAAGTTATTTTATAATCTTACGGAGTATGCCATTTTCCGGTGACATTATAAAGTGGATCCCTATTTCCCTTAGTCACGGCATCACGCGTGAACGGCTGGATAAATTTCGCTAATCCTTTTTTTGTTGTGTGTTTTTATTGTCAGCAGAAGGTTCTTATGAAAAAAAATGTTGAAACAAAATATACATCCGGGCGAAGCCGGGGCGGGCCACTAGTAGTATTCACTAAAATTATAGCAGGTGCTTAGCGGTGACAAAGCCATCTTCCTCCAAGCCATCCTTATGTATTGGCCTTTTTCAGGGGAAAAAGGCCAATACATAAGGGCTGCAGATATGACCGTCATGGCTAATTTGAAAGTCTTAATAATCTTAATGGTTAAATCGCAATGAATAATTATTACAGTTTCCTTTGGGGTGCAAGTGCATAAAAGAAGCCTCCCTGAGAGGCGTTTAAACTATCGTACTGCGACTCTAAACGCCCGGTGCACCCTGGACAACTAGCAATCGGTAACACAGAATCTACTTGACTAATCCTTTCACCACAACTCAAATTCTACCATAAATACACTTATCAGCGCCAACCACAAAATTTCAATTTTTTTCACCACTAAACCAGCTTTGAACGTAGTCTCTATTAATATACCTCTAGACTTCGACTCAAAAAGTGAAGACAGTTTTCATACCAGTTCCATATTTGAGTTCCAGATTACTATCCCCAATGGACGCAAAGTTTAGTTGACTAATCCTCTGAACTCTACCATAAATACACTTATCAGCGCCAACCGCCAAATCTGTTTTCTCAACCACTAAACCAGCTCTGAACGTAGTCTATTAATACACCTCTAGACTTCGACTCAAAAAGAAAAAGACAGTTTTCATACCAGTTCCATACTTGAGTTCCAGGTTACTATCCCCAATGGCACTGATACCGTTAACCATCAGTTTCACATCAACGTTGTCCAAGTGTTTGTCATGATGTTCAAGACCAAAGATACTGTTAGTACCATTGACGTCAACAGTAGGTGTTTTCTTTTTCCTTTTGTCTCTGACTTCTTTCAATTTTGTTTCGAGCTGAAATCAATATATTTTGTGTTTATTTTAATTAAATTAATGTATTTTATTTTTTACTTAAGCTGTTTTGTTAAAGTCTTAAATTAATAGTGCCTTGCGCGAGTTTAATAGATAAAGCTAGCAGTTACTGTTTGTACTTTTTTTAATTTTAATAGAAATCCAAAATAACTGTTAAGCATAGTTATTTTGTTTGCAACTAAATGATTAAAAAGAAGAAGTAAACTATAAATGATACTCTTAATACTAATAATGTAAATATTGACACAAAAAAAAAACAAAAAGAGATTGATGAAGTTTAATGGCAGATATTATGTAAACAGAAATAAGAAGAAATAACGTTTGCGTTATTTCTTCTTATTTCTGTTTATGAGATTTGTCTCATCAAAGATGATGAGAAGAAACATAAATTAGGGATTTGACCTTGGCAGCAGGCGATCTGTATTGATTATTCGAAAGAACAGCTATCTACATCAGTACATATTAAGATTAACATAACAGACATAAATGAACAGAGAACAAATGAGTGAAGTTATAACGGAAATCTATCACGAAATGAAGAAAAATGATATTATTATCGATCCTAATAAGTTGGCTGAAAAAAGGTAAAATTTGGAATAAACTTGTGAAAGAAGTAATAAGTAGATATTTAGATAAAGAGAGGGCAAATTATCAATTACGTTTATCTCAAATTTCTAAATTTTGATCATCTAGTCACAATCAAATCAAATATTACATGTTCATTTTGTTTCATTCTTGACTTAACCGTGCTATTAAGTTTACAGTGGTGTTAACCTTAAATATATAAATGCCGAAAGATTGCTAGACATAGGCCTCCCCCAAGTGTTGTTCTCGCCACATCGGCCATCACCAGGTCATCGTTCTACGTTATGGGAGACCTTCCAATGCTATTTCTTCATATAAACATGCAATAACAATATTTGAATCATCGATATTCTCCATTCCATCTTAAAAATTACGATTATTTTAATTCAGAATACATTACAATACATCCGTCTCGTGATATATTACATCAACATATCTCCCACACCCAAGTTACATCATGTATGAGATCTTAACAACGTTAGTCGTCCGTTCCGAAGCCTCCGGCAACAGATAATTGATTTGTTTCGAACTTCGCACATCGAGAGTAATTCACCAAAGGAGCAATTGTTTTATGTGCCAAAATTCTGATCACCAATTTAGTTGGAAGTTGGTGAACTCCAGAACTGAGACGGTGTGACGATGCCAAGTTTATGATAACTTGGCAATAATTGTGTGTTAATTTTCTGAATTTTGGATTGGCATCTCTTGGATCTTTGAATGTTGTGCCTTTTTGGTGTAATGGTAATTCACGTTATACCTAAGTGATCCTGTTTTTTTTATAAATAAGGATGGGAAATCATCAAATGACTTCTTCCGTTCTGAGTGGAGCGGAAAGGCGTGTCATTCTTTTACTGACTAAAACCCATCCGTGTTCCTCCTAAAGCCCTTCGGAAACCAGGGCTGCGGTGACTCTTTCGAACAGATTCCGCAACCCTGGCAGGAGGGAACACTGTAGAATTGCCTTCTTTGCTGGCTTTTTTGACCGAGGACAATAATTACCTTCAGAGTTGATATGTAAGAAGGTATTCCATATTTTACTCTGATTCTTAAGGTGAATAAAATAATGAGAATAAAGCTTGAAATAGATACGTACCATTTCTAATAAAATATCTTTTTGTTCTAAAAACGTTTCGTCAACTATTTCACTTCGCCTTTTTGGGTCTAAATAAGGTTTAACATTCAGTGCACCACCATGGGGATTTAAATTGGCTTGAATATCTTCCAGTCCCGCTAATATCTATGGATATACAAAACTGTTAAAATTTTAGTTAAAAGTTTTAAGCTTTTATCTTATACTAGCCACCCGTCCGTTTTGAATAGGGGCAACCTATACACACTAAGCTTCCCCGTTTATCCTTAGGCTACCATCAGACGGACTGCACCGCAGCATCCGCACGTAGTCGATATATTCAACTGCATGCAGTTGTACGTGGGAGATTGCCTTGTGCGATAAGACCGCCCATTGTACACTTATTTTATGTTTGATTGTCCTGTTCTTATTATGAGGTGTACAATAAAGTATATAATAAATAAATAATAAAAGCTATACGGATTTCCATGAAATTTGTCACATGGGTAGAAAATGACCTGGAATAGGACCTAAGATATTTTATCCCAATAGTTTGGACCCTTTGGGATAATTTAACCACTTTCTCGCAGGCTAAACCGCTAGCAGAAGCTAGTTCAGAAATAAATCTGATAGACATGAAATCCTGCGTGTTCTATCCCTAATTACGTTTTCATTCACCAGCAGAGGAATTTCTTTTACACAATCATACGAACTCAGCTTTAAAAACTCAAAGAAGGAAGAAATTGAGGCGTCTGATTACAATTGAATTCCGTAGACAGCTGATTCACTAAACGAAGCAGACGAAGAATGTTTATTTACAAATCTATCACAGGTTTCATTTTATTAACTCGCACATTTAATTCTGTAAAACGTATTTATCTATCATGTCTATGAGATCTTTTGATGTGGCAGTCTTATGGTAGGCACCAATAAGTTTGCAATAACGGTCATTGACCCACCTACATTTATTGACATGCTTTATTTCAAAAACGGAAATTAAGACATAAAGCAGTTCTAAATCGACATCTATCGTGATCCTTTACATTTTCCAGTAGTGCAAATTGATTTCTAGTTTATTTTTTGGGTACCTATGAAGAGATATTAGGGAAAGGTCAATGTACTTTATTGCAAATTTATCTGGCGCCTACCATAATTATTGAACTTATTAACTAAAAAGCATTAGGTCTGCCTAATGCTTTAGACATTTTCTATCAATTATTTTTGTACAGTATTTTTTAGCATTTAACATGATAATGCATTTCTGGTGCCTTTTTCAAGAGATTCTTTATTACGGCACAAAGGTAGCTTGTGCTAGCATGTTCATTTATTTTACATTGTTATTGTTATTTTACACTGTTACATTGCGCTATTAGAGGCCATTTGCATTCGTTAAAGCTATTGTTTTGTTCAAAATTAGGTACTCGATTCACTTTCATGGAATCTCTTGTAATTGTTGGGAAAACTGATAGTCCATTGCATCTCAGAGCAATGTACTTATATTTTATTTGTACTCGGAACCTAAGTACTTTTGGGAGACCAGAAGGTAAAATCTCCTTCTTAAAAAGCGTTCAAATTCAAGTTGCAATATATGTATGCACAGCGACAATCAGTATAAAAAAAACTGTCAAAATGTAGGGAAATTACAAAAGAAAAAAACAAAGAAAACTAGTTTAGTTTTGTGTTTTTGTTGTTGTTGTTGTGTTTTTGTTGTTGTTGTTGTGTTGTTGTTGTTTGTTTTTGTTGTTCTAGTCAGTCTGCGAAAGCAATGCAAATGCGAACCGCTTCTCAAAAATAGCGAGAATCGCACCTCAGATACAAACCTCAGACAAGCCAAAATATAAGTAGGCCTATAAACTGAAGCAAGATCCCTTAGTTAATTAATATTACACTAAAACGATAGATGCTGATGCAGCCTCTCATCTTATAAACCCTTTTAACCTCTTACAACCCTTTCGAACAAAGATGGCGGAGTCTATTTTAAACTTCGAACACTCAACAAAGAAGCACGATCTCTCTTTATATGTTCCTCACAAACCGTCACGTTCCATTTTAACTGTTTTATTAAGAATCAGTGTTATTTTCAAAACAAATTAGCTGAAGTTGAACTTTAGGGAAAATTAATAAAAGTTTACTGTTTGAATTTTCGGTTTGCTTGCACTGTGTGTTAGGTGTTTTAGACAAAAGTTATCGTGATTTTAAACATAATTTTCAAATTAAGTATTGTGCCTGAATTTGAAGAGCTCTAACATCCTAACTAATATTAGAAATACAAAAATGGGTTTGTTCATTTGTTTGTTACCTCTTTCCGTCTAACAGCTGAACGGAATTGGATGAAACTTGTCACACGGCTAAACCATGTCTCGGAATACGACTTTGAATACTACTATACTATTTTGATTCCGGGAGTATATTATGTTCCCTTCGAATAATTTTCAACTGGTGACCGGCGGGCGTTTTGGGGGACTGTCTTTGTGAAGAACTTTGACGTTGAAAAAGTGCTGGCACTCAGCCTAATTTGAATAAATGACTTTTGATTTTTTTACTATTTTGCGACCAAAGCAAAAGTAAGTGCCTCAAAAACTGTAGGAGTTTGAGTCGATAACAATGTTTGTTTTTTACAAATGATAGGAAAACTGAACCGCCATCATTGGATTTTTGAAAAAACCGGTATTCCTAGACAGGAATCGAACTGGTTAAAATCTGGTGGTGAAAATCGGGCATGAGACTCCTTTCAGTGTTTATCGATATTCCTGATAGATTCGGATTAGTCCATTCACGCACACTTTAAAATTCACCCTGTATACTACCTCACCACCATAATGATGTAGACGTAGAAGCAGTCTTCACAAGAAATTGAACATAAGCATTCGATAATTATTAATAACAAAAGAACACGACATAACCCACACCTTGATTGATAGAGAAATAAGTGTTCCTGCCTAGGTACACTTATATTTCTATCAATCATCGGGGTAATTACGGTAGCTCGAGTCACCCAAATAGCCACAGCACCCAACCTAAATAAAATGACCCCTTTTGACCGCCACGATCAACAAATTACCACCAGGCCGACGCTAAGCAATAAATTGGTAATATCAAACATTGTTTACTTTTTATTTATCGATGTTTGGAAATGGGATAACAAATTGATGATACAACGACAACGGTCCTCCCTAGAGATTTGAAGGTTAACGTGATTTATTTTGCGAATGAATAAAAAGCTGAAATGTATTCATTCGAAATATTGGAACAGGAGAAATAATCAAACATCTCCAGTATCTATCAATAGTTATAGACAAACAATAAACTAATTAAATGCTTACATAAAACGTAACATCATGCCTGGATTCGCGGATTCAACGGAAGGGTTTTGTACACGTTTATGTTTAAGTCTCATAGAATAAGAGAGATAAGGATAAGCTAGATAAAAAGTTCGGTCATACTAGGTATGACACAAACCACAAAAACAGAAAAAATGCAAAAAAAAAAATTAAGGCATCCAAATACGATAAACATACGTCACATCCGCGAAAAAGTCACCACTCGGCATAATGCTGATGCAAAAAGGGGCAAGCCTATTTCTATAAACTAGGCATGAATACAGGTTCTGCATACTGGATGACGCAGCATTGAAAGGCCTCCCACAAGGTGGACCGATGACCTGGTGAGGGTCGCGGGTAGCCGCTGGATAAGCGAGATGCACAGGACCGGCTGTTGTGGTGACACTTGGGGGAGGCCTATGTCCAGCAGTGGACTTCTTTCGGCTGATATGATGTTGATGATGATGAGGCACGAATACAGACTAAACCACAATTGAAGAATTCTTCATGAGAATGTGACTAAAAGTTTTTCCGACCGGAATCGAATTCCTTATTCCCCAATCGTGCTTGCGCATACATACCAATCTACGCAGCTAATACATATTGCTTTTCTAATCTCATTTTAACGAAAACCGACATCTTTATAGTCAGGCTAAGCTGTTAATCCAATTCTGTCTCTCACACGATAAGAAATATTTCTCAAATGCCTGAAAAAGTAAGCTTATCGTGACTGAAGTGACGCACGTACAATTGGCACGTGCAATGGCTGCGTAAGTACTTTTTATGTAACCAATTTCTTTTCAACAAATCTGATGCAGGAGATAACTATGATTGAGCCAATCATTTGCATCATTCAAAGAAACAACTTCGTAGATAACGGTAATTTATCTTAATTTAACCTGCATCGATGTGAGAGATGACGCACAAACAAAATGATGATGTTTGTTACTCTTTCACGCAAAAACTACGAATCAAATCTTGATGAAATTTGGCACAGAGGTAGATTATAGTCTGGAACAACACTTAGGATACTTTTTTTATCCCGGGAGTATGTTCCCTTAGGATAATTTTCAACATTCACGCGGGTGGAACCGCGGACGGCAGCTAGTTTAAAAATATTTACCGAACATTAACCCGAAATTGCAATTCCCTACGTTCGTTTTGTTTAGAATGTACTCGTACGTAGAGGTGATATTTGTTTAATTCTTCAGAGTTGATTCAATAGTGGTCTTTGGTGTACTACGAGTATCACCCTCTAAAATATTTTTTGCCAATAAATTCCTAAATGGTGATTTTAAAAATCACCATTTAGGAATCTAACATTATTGATAGTCATGGAATCGAATACACGGAATATCAACCAAATGAAATACAGGTAGTTTAACCCTACTTCTGCCGTGTCAATAATATTTGAATACCAGTGAAATCAATTCAGGAAACACGCAGTGCTGATCTATCCAATTTGTACGTTTCCTTATTCCACAGAATGTTAATTACTGAACCGTCACATCGTACCGCTGTCAAGTCAACCGAATCCAACCAATCAGGAACCGAGCTCATACTGAAAAGGTCCATGACAGAAAGGTCCCAACCAATACCAAATATACAGCTGAAAGCTTCGGGGAATTCCTATAAACATCCATCTTTGAGTATAAGGAAAAAACTACAAACGAAATTCAACAGACAACCGATTGATGTATGCTTCAATGACTAACACTAAAACAACGTGGTTCAGGAGACGTAAAACTTAGTCTGTATGTATGTATGTATGTTTGTATATCACACCCAGTACGTACCAGTAATGTGAATGCCAAATGTGTTCCTGCCATTGCGTTTAACTGTTGCGCGTGAAACGAACCTATAAGTCCGCCTATGGACGGTGTTACCAGTGAAAGGAAGAAAAGTTTGCCAATTTGAGTTTAGGTTTTGTTTTTGGCAGTGTGGCTAGTAGCAAAGAGAAAAGACACATATTGTAATTAAGACGCTATGAAAGATAGACTTTTTTCCAAAATTGTGTGAATAGTATTTGCTCTGTGCAGTCTGTAACTGCTTGGACCTAACAAAAATGGAGGCAGCGTCGACTGCTTAACAATGAAAAACTCAGCAATGTAAACAGGATTCATATACGTTCCAACATAAGAA
The DNA here is from genome assembly GCA_905163435.1 of Mamestra brassicae. Lineage (NCBI taxonomy): Eukaryota > Metazoa > Arthropoda > Insecta > Lepidoptera > Noctuidae > Mamestra > Mamestra brassicae. The sequence continues at coordinate 15,379,263 of LR990997.1, read as the reverse complement.
ATCTATTTTAAAATACTAATCCAGATTACTTTGACAATTGCGGAATTTGTTCAAAAGAGTCTCCGCGGCCCTGAAACTCGCTAAATGATGAATGATATTTATTTTGTAAGTACCTAGCTTAAACATAACACTTTTACACGTAAATCTTTTTTGGTCATTTTTAAACTAGATGAGGCCGGTGTTTCCCAGCTGACTACCCTGAGAAGAAACACTGAAACAAACTCAGAGGTTTAGAAGGAACACGGATGGGTTTTAGTCAGTAAGAGCCTGACACGCCCTTCCGCTCCACCCAGAGCGGAAGAAGTCATTTCAATTCCAATACTTGAAAAAAAAAGGTTACTTTGACAGAATCTAGCAGATATACAGAAGCAGACAACTAAATATATTTGCAGTTTCTTTCTGTTTTCTTCATTTGTGAGAGAAATTAAAAAATGTAGGTAAATGCCAAAAATTAAATGTCAGAAATCGTCCCCATAATTTTCCCAGAATTACAAAACTGTCCCAAAGCTGGCAACACGAAACGTGCGAAATTTTACGATCAGTTTCAGAAATCGACGTTTATAAATAAATACAATTTAAGCGCATTTTATTGCCTGCACGCCGATGCCGAAACGCATTTGGATCGAAATAGGAATATATAAAACGACACTCCAACGTGTGCCTCATAACGCCGAGTTCCTTCACCGATGATGTAAATAAAATGAATGATTCTTTGAAATACTTGTGTTTATTTTCATCATGCAATACTGGAATTAGGGTCTTTTGGGGAGTTTTTCCTTCTTCTTTTAGAGGCAATGATTTTGCCTTTTAGTCGTTAATAGCAGCATTAGAACGTTACAATAGTTAATGGTTTCATTGGTTCCTCAAAAAGGAGGTTGCACTTGTGGGACTCCTCATAAGGGTCACGCATCAAACAACCGGTCGATGCTTTAAACATATCGAAGTGAAGGCTTGGGTGAAGTGATCACGAGGTGAGCTCTCAATCCATATAATCAAGATGAAATGACAGCTCACTCCGTGATCACGTGCCATCTTGATTGTATGGATTAATAGCTCACTTCGTGATCACTTCACCCATGCCTTCACTTCGACATGTTTACAAATCGACCGGCAGGGATCACTCATTTTGGAATTCTAATGGGTTTAAACCCCATTTGCCAAGACGTGAGAGTTTCATCGCAATCACTTTTTAAAAAGCACCTGGATTGGTAATGGTAAAAAAATGTCTAATAAATCGTCGGTAGTTTACTCGCTCCGTCAAACCCAGACAAAAGTCAGACAAGGCGATATCCAAAACTAAATACATTTATCGCGTAACAGCGATTACAGTTTCGTGGAATTAATGGATATAACACTAATTTTATGAATGTAATACTATTAGAACTCAGGAAATTCCGTCTAGTAATATCCGTTAAGAAGCGTAGAGAAACTTGTATAAGAGAGACCTCTCCTTACAAAATAGACGCACTTAATTTGTTGTCATTTTAGTGAAACCCTGAATGAACTTTTATAGGAACTAAACTACAATGTAGCGGCTGTATTAATAAAGTGCTTGATTCAGTATTTCAGTCGGAAAACAAGTGCAGGCCCAACTGCTGGGCATGATATGGGGCTCTTGACACATTTTACCAGGGAATACGATTATTTTCGATCCCCAGGTCAGGTAAAATGCTAATTGGTTCATGAGTTATTCTCTTCGAATATTCTCAGCAGCAGCTAGGAGTTTAATTTCAACTCACACAAAACATCACGCCTATATTTCTCAAAGAGTTAGACAAAAGTGTACCTATAGTACACCTTTTTTTTTAAGGATGGGAAATCATCAAATGACTTCTTCCACTCTGGGTGGAGCGAAAGTGCGTGTCAGACTCTTACTGACTAAAACCCATCCGTGTTCTTTCTAAAGCCCTTTGCGTTCCAGGGCCGCGGTGACCTATGGTAGTGCACCTACATTGCGCCATTTGATTTTTAACTAGCGAGTTGTTGATGTGCCACACCACTGTCTATTTAAAGTCAAAGTCAATTCATTTATTTCAAATGGACCATTCGGCCGCCTTGGCACTCTTTTTTTTTTCGCACAAAGACTTAGTGCAACTAAGTGATACTAACGTAGACTAAATATTTATTTACTAACACAATTGTAATTATATGTATGCTTAGGTTTAGGTATTTATCTATGGGTCTTTGTAACCTGAAAGTAAATGGTTTATTATTATTATAAAAAATTAAAAGGCACTTTTGAACGTCAAATTTACAATTTTTTAAATAAAATATTATAGTGACTCTGGTTGTCCATTCGCAAAACGTAGATTTTTAAGGAGAAGAACGGACAAGAAACTCCATAGTTACTCTTTTCAACTAAAAGTTTTACAATATTTTGTATCCATTAATCAATTGATTATGATAATGTGAGGACGATGCACCCAAAATAACACTACGTTTCAACTAATAGGTTAAAAGTAATACCAGCACAGGAAAAAAATACAGTTTTGCTAGTAAGGCACATAGTACTCACATATTTATAAATATTGAAACCATTGATTTATAGAATTACAACAATGGATCAGTGTGTGATTTAAATTAAATGTAAAATAAAACAGTTAGTACACCTGTATACATAGTAAATATATAAACACATATCAACAAGTTTGACTTTGTTTACTACACCCTAGATTGTCCTATGGAGCAGGACCATCATGTTTCCAAGCTTTCTTATCTTAAATGTAATCAGATTAACGAAGCGTAAAGTATTGCTTTATAGCCGTTGGTCCCGGCTCTCATTTGTAGATCTTTAGCAGTCGTTACGGATTGTCAGAAGCCAGTAAATCTGACTCCAGTCTTGCCAGAAACTTCCGTGTTTTCAGTAAATGGGTTGTGGAGGTCTGGTAGGCAGCCGCTCCACATGAAATACTGGCATACAGCTGAATCCGGTTTGACTGGAAGCCGACCCCAATATATGTATGTAGTTCGGAATAAGCTAGGCAGATGATGAAAGTATTGCGTTATATGAAGAAAATATATACCTAATGAATGTATAATAATAATTAGAAAACTATGACCAGAAACGCTCATCCATATGCCATTAAAGGTAACAAACTTAACAAGTGTTCAAGCAAAAATTTTTTTCATAAGTCTTTGAAAGCCTTTTCTTATCTACCCAAATCCTCATAAAAAGGTATTCCTTTATCTAAGAAAGCCAGTAACATGGCATTTATAATAAATATCGTTCGAACCGACAATTTGCCAACAATTCGTATTTCTCAATCGTAGCAATAAAATGGAAAACCAATAAAACCGAATTGAAAGTTGCGAAACAAAAAGAATTTGATTTGTACAGAATTCCAATCAGTTCGTTACTGCTTGTAGAGAGAAACGGTAAGAAAAAACTTAAATATTCTTTATCGAGCTTTTTGTAATGTCTTTGCTTTTTGGTTTGTTGTTTTAATTTAAAACTAGACTCTTAAGGGTTTTTAAATCTGTTATAGATTTCCTTCAAATGTAACATACTACAATACATTTGGATGGTTTTGCAATTAGAACTTAATCCATTAAAGTGTTTGCCTATGCTAACACAGGAAGCGGAAATGATGATAGAGTACATAATAACAACGCAATTAAACTAAACGACGTCATGTTTACGTGTTTGGATGGTAGAAACTCAAAAAGAAAAGTAAAAAAACCTAAGCATAAAAGCAAAATACATTTTACCAGAAATCTATTGCCCATACCTCATGCAAATTGTTTGGTTTATAACAACAAAAATGTTGCAATAAATCCCAAATTTCCATTACTCCAGAAATAAAATTTTATTTATTCCCAGAATATGTTTTTGCACGCGTTGACTGTACTTGTGGGGTGTATGGCGGCGGCTTCCTCACGGGAGACAGGTCGGCCCATGCCAACCATAACCAACTCCCTCGTGAATCTCGGAAAAATGGAAGTCTCATTTTATTTCTCCGGCAACGGACGTGGTAAGATTTTGAGAAAAATGCGACGCTTTCTCAAAAGAGAAAAGTATAACCAAATCATACAAATATATTGAATGGCTCAAAAGGACTTTGGGTATATTTTAAGATGAATTTACTTCGTTCTTCGTTTGTTAGACATTCTGCTATAATCAAAATCTTCAAACCGACAGATACTTCATTTTGTTCGAACCACCATTTGTTCCTGACAAAACATTTAACATCAAATTTACATATATTATTTTTTCCAGAAGGCCCATCTCATGCCATGAAACCAGATCATGGCCCATCATTCCCTCCAACTTTCTTCCCAAAACTTGAAACAGTAGTGGAAGAGCCTTGTCCCTGCTCAAGTCTCCGAAACGGCAAAGATTCCTTCCCTACCGGTCTCATCAACAAAATACTTTCCAATTCTGATCTATTCTCTTTCCACAATGACCCAGTCAAGTCTTCGCTCTGTTGTGATTCTCACGAACATATCCAAGAAGGTTCTATTTATTTTGAATTTACTCCTGAGCAAAAACCAATTAAACCCAGCGGTGGAAGAGCAAATCCTCTGCCGATGATGCCTTTCCTTTTCGATACCGTGATCCCCAACAAATCAATGCTACCAGCTTCAAAGACAAAAGCTATTGAAGTATTCCTGTTCCCGAAAAAGAAGGACATGGCAACTGTCAGAAATGGCTTTGAAGGGCCAAAATTCAGCGTGAAGAAATCAAGAGACACCGTTAATAAAGAAGGTATCACAGTTGTTGGAGACAAGAAACTGGAAAATAATATTAACTTGTATAAGCCACCTCCTCCAGTGAAGAAAGATTTGAGCGCTCAGCAGAAAGCTAAAGTTATTAAAGAAAGTGAAAATGAGAAGCCCGCTGAAGAAGGGGATAAGATTATCGTAGAGCCTGCTATCAAGCCTAATACTGTGTGAATGAAAAATGTAGTAAATAAAGTAGAAACAGCCGTAAATGGCGTTTTATTTAACCTTACAAACATAGCCCCAGCTTAATGTAGATGTCAAAGAGGATTGTTAGGATCAAGCTTGATAAATCTGAATTTAAATTCCAACGTGTTCAAATTTTGTTTATAAAATTTGAATATGAGTGACAGAAACCCAAGCGTTGCCAACGCAGATAATATCGATGGGTTCTTAATTCAAATATGCTATAGATAATAAGGCTGAAAACCTTCGTTATACGACATTAAACGCAATCAAAATAAAATTGATACCAATAATATGCAATTGACTGTGAAACCTACTCAAAATGGAAATTCAACAATTTACCAAAATCAGCTTAATCAAACCAGGATAGAGCGTGACTAAGATTTAAGATTAGATTCAGTAAGTCTCGCGAAATTTACGTTTAAACGTAGTTCAGTTCTGACTTTGACTTGGAGAAATTACTAAAGCAAGATCAGAATACTAAAACATTCTTGAGTTAACCATTTGTTTTAGTAGAACAATTTTGTCATTACTTAAAGTTTTTTGAGGCTAACATTTTAATTAACTATTTATTTATATAGGTTACTAGCGGACATCACGCGGTTTCACCCGCGTAGTTCCCGTTTTCGTGGGAGTACGGGGATAAAATATAGCCTATGTTACTCGCTGATAATGTAGCTATCCATTGCTGAAAGAATTTTTCAAATCGGTCCAGTAGTTTTTAAGTTTATTCGTTACATACAAAAATACAAATCTTTGCTCTTTATAATATTGGTTTAGATTGGCGGTTTTATTTGGAAGAATAGTCGCTTTTAGTATCAGTATGCAGTGCCGCGCTGTTCTTCCAATCCAACGGATTTCGTTTTTTAAGTTTATATAGTACATAACTATTCAATTAAAAAAATTGTGAATTCTAAAGTCGTAAAAGTCATAAGAAGCAGAAATATTGAGCTATTGTGCTAGTCGGTATATAATAATACTTATAGTAAGCACCTTAACTATTTACCCAAACGCCAAACTAAAAGAGCAATAATAATAAGTCAAACACAACGCGTCCGCTCTGGTCAAACGACCGGAGCGTAATGAAGCTATATCTTACCCCGACCTATATCCAACCAAGCAATTACACAGTACTTTCCATTCATCGGTCGCCACTCTCTCTCACCAAAGAATACTAAACGTTGCGAGTAAGCAATGTACATCGCCTCCTTCGATATGTTCGTTGTATACACGATGTACGTTGGACCGTGGGCTCAGTAAACGTGGTTCGTGCCTTCAATGTGAACTACCCTCATTTGCATTTGTATAAGCAAAGGGAATTATCTGCAGGTAATGTGTAATGAGAGCACAATGGTTGATTGGGGTCAGGGTAATTACCGCTTCTTTTCGTGGGTTGTTTTTATTGTACGTGGGACCTAATTAGTTTTTATCTAATTGAGTTGCATATATGGTCCTCTCCCTGTGGACGGATGGACAGGGAGATGGAGGCCAAAGCAAAGATGGATGGATTGTATTAGGAGTGATATGAAAGAAAAGGGAGTTAGTGATAGCGTGACGGTTGACAGGACAGAATGGAAGAAAAAAACGTGTTGCGCCGACCCCAAATAACATGGGATAAGGGCAGGAAGATGATGATGATGATGAGTTGCGTAGATGGCCTTTCCTTATACATGTTAATGGTGAAAGTTCATACAAAAGACATTTCTGAAGTGGTGTGCTTTAACTGTAAATCTGGATATTTGAGGTGAAGTCGAGTTTGAGGGCATAACTTGGAGAATAGATATTATCTATCTACATATATCTAGCATAATATTTTGTGCCCCTGTTCTCAAAGCTGTCTCTGTTCCACACAAGTACTTTCTTTCCAAGTCCGGGCCAGTATTTTAAATAAAATATACCCCGTAGGGTTTGGATTTTTTTTATTTGTTTTAATATGGGTTTGCTTTGACTCTAGTCTAAGTCATAGATGACAGAGACAAATATAGGAGTAAAGATCATCATTTTAAGGCCTTAATTACATAAGACGTAAATCATCATCATCATACCAGCCGAAATACATCTACTGCTGGACATAGGCCTCCTCCAAGGTGGGTTGGCATAATCACCACGCGTGGTAGGGGCGTTGGCGATCGCAGTGCAGTTGTTGCAATGCACAGAGAATGCTGCTGCCCATTCTCTGGTGAGTCCCTTAGTCGCCTATTACGACACCCACGGGAAGTGATGAGATGGTGCTATTCTTATACGTCCGACACCATACAGAATAAGACGTAAATGTAACTACGGTTTTATCATTCCCAAGGCACGCCATCATAAAATCGATTTAAGTAGGTACATTTACTGTAGTTTTTCCGAAGAAAGGTAATCACGCCCAGGGGAACAATTAAGTAACGCGATACTTAGTCAGACGTAAGTAAGTATAAGTATATGTATGTAGTTAAAGTGCCTGGGGATGCCTCTCATCAAGTTCGCTAAGCAGACCCAAACTTTTCCCATGTGCCCACACGTGTCCTGTTTCCTAAATTGAGTCTGGAAATGTCTGGATAGACTCTAAGGATCCTTGATTAATCAAAGTTGGAATATATCTGTCGTAAAGATGCCAGCACATCAGGCTACCCGAAAATGTCAAATTTTCCCAGTCAACCTTGAACCTAATGCTTTAGCGATAAAGTTGAAAATCTATTAAAGAAATTTGACAGATTCTTGTAGCTTGATGTACTGGCGTCTGTACAATACATAAGCGAAATAAAAAATATGTGTTCAACTTGAGAATTGATCCATCAATCTAATTCAAACAATGGCCGGCTTTGAATAAAGGAGCTTATACTTTTAATGCTCAGGATAGAGAGGTATGGCAAGAGAAAACCCCTTTACCCAGCACTTGGACACAAAATTAGGCTTGTAAAAAACGCTATTAAAGAGTATAAGTAACTTAAAAGGAGAGCATTTTTTGAACTAGCTTAATTTGGGTGTATACCATCCCATACAATAATAGTTATTTATTTTAAATCCTTATTATAAAATACTTACTGTTTCTCCTTCCTCTGCTGCCGCTTTTTCTTGAAGGCTCGTTTAACCCTCAGTAGTAAAAATGCAGCTCTGTCTATAGTTAGCACTGACGGCCGCTTGGCGGAGCTAGGCTCGTCCATCCCCCCCTCCTCTTCGGCCGGCTCATCGCACAACCTCAGGCCAAGCCATCGCTGTTTAGTTGCAGTCCTCGTGTTGACGCCGAAGAGAATACACGTCTAGTTATGAACGCACGCTTTTATTGTTGTAGCATTTTTTGTTAAATTCGATCCTAATTTTTACGCGATTTTTTCGAACGACACTTAACACTGCTTGGTTTTATTTACACTAATTCTCACTGCACTTTTCACGGATGTATGGAATTCACCTGTAACAAAGAAATATATGTTTTAGTAAATCGTTCATTTAAACTTCTAAAAACATCTGTAAAGAAATTTAACTTAAAATTAAAATTAGTATCTGTAAATTAGGACTGGGTTTATTTAGGCTTCTAGAAATCTAAAACGAGCTTTAGTTTCTAGAGGCATGGATAGTAATAAAATTATTCTTCTAAAGAAAATATCACCTTCGTCTTTAGAAAGTTCAAAGTTCAAGCGCCAACCCCATTCAAAGAAGAAGAAACTTCGCTCGAAAAGTTTATGAATGTTTCACAAATTCTCTATTTCTATACTGAAATATGTATTGCGTAAGATGAACAGATTTGTCGCTTCAAATGGCAGAATTAATGCCATTACATGTATTGATGGAGTCTAGACGAATAAAATATAAATTGTTCATTCATGTCTACAGAGTTGCGAAATGGCGTTTTTTGTTAATACGAGTCCATAATTAAGTGCATACTGCAATCACTACCTTATACAATTCATGTTATTTTACTGACTGAAACTTGGATCAGAAATGAAACACAAGCCTTGGAACTGCAAATAAATAATTACTCACATTATTACAACTATAGAACTGATTCAAGAGGAGGCGGAGTTTCAGCATATATCCATAATGACCTTAAACATAACTTATCAGAGTCCAAATACACAGGTGGAAACAATTATTTATGGATACAACTAGAGAGATACGCACTAGAAGTAGGCGTTGTATACAACCCTGGCGACACTAACTACGTAGACTTTCTTGAGGTATATGAGTCCCAGCTTCAACAAAGAAGGAGGGCAATAGTGTTCGGAGATTTCAATATTGATTTGTTAAATAAAGACAAAAAAACCAAACAGTATTATGAACTTGTGAAGGGAACTGGACATAAAGTTCTAAATAAAATCAACAAAAAATATTGTACAAGAGATTCAAAAACAAGAAAGTCTATTCTAGATCATGTCAGTTCTAACCTACAAGACGATTACTTTCACATGGCAATAGTGGACTCTTCAATGTCTGACCACAAACAAATATACAGGGTGTCCCAAAACTCAACGTCAAGCCGAAACGGGGTGACAGGATTGATCATAACCATCACGAGAAAAATCTGAAAAAAAATCTATCCCATGCAGTTTGAAAATTATGGGCATTTTAAGAAAAACCTAGAAATTTGATCAAACTGTACCATTTTTCGGTTATTGTGGTTATTATTTTTTATTTTTGTTCATTTGAACTTTAGAAACGTAATCCTAAATAACATTTCTAGAATCCCAATAAAAAATAATGACACAATTGCCTCAAGTTCCCGAGAATTGAGACTATTTGTTAAACTACGAATTTAAAATTTTCAAGATTCGTCGACTTTGACAGGCCCTCCTATAAAAAAAATGTACTAGAGTGCCTTGGCAAGTGGCATTAAAAGTTGGCGCATTTAATCAGAATTCTAAAATGGTACAATACTTGTTAGTTCCATACAATAGAAAAGAGTAAAAAAATTAAAACCTCAAGTAACCCGATTTTTGCTATCAGATTTTACTCAGTTAAAATGTTTTTAATTCGCACAAGCTCTAGGTAGGTTCTTAATTTTAAGGCAAAATGATGAGAGAGATGGATAATGGGTATGTTTGCCATGAGTGAGCGAGACAGATAGTGACGCCACGCATTGAGACGGAGATGCGTCGTTTAAACGAGTGCGAATGAAACAGATAGATGCTATGGCATCTATCTGTTTCATTCGCACTAGTTTCAGCCAAGCAAATGGCTACGCTACCAGTCCGACACCAACCAGTTAGTACGTTTCGCTCATTCGTCTACTGCGCACGTTCGTATTCGTATTAATTATTTTACTAATTTTACTAACTTTTTTTCACTTTGGTAAAAGTGGCGTCACTATCTGTCTCGCTCACTCATGGCGAACATACCCATTATCCATCTCTCTCATCATTTTGTCTTAAAATTAAGAACCTACCTAGAGCTTGTGTGAATTAAAAACATTTTAACTGAGTAAAATGAGATAGCAAAAATCGGGTTACTTGAGGTTTTAATTTTTTTACTCTTTTCTATTGTATGGAACTAACAAGTATTGTACCATTTTAGAATTCTGATTAAATGCGCCAACTTTTAATGCCACTTGCCAAGGCACTCTAGTACATTTTTTTTATAGGAGGGCCTGTCAAAGTCGACGAATCTTGAAAATTTTAAATTCGTAGTTTAACAAATAGTCTCAATTCTCGGAAACTTGAGGCAATTGTGTCATTATTTTTTATTGGGATTCTAGAAATGTTATTTAGGATTACGTTTCCAAAGTTCAAATGAACAAAAATAAAAAAGAATAACCACAATAACCGAAAAATGGTACAGTTTGATCAAATTTCTAGGTTTTTCTTAAAATGCCCATAATTTTTAAACTGCATGGGATAGATTTTTTTTCAGATTTTTCTCGTGATGGTTATGATCAATCCTGTCACCCCGTTTCGGCTTGACGTTGAGTTTTGGGACACCCTGTATGTTGAACTGAAAAAAACCAAACCTCCTCAAAAAATAAAGACACAGTACGAAACAATTGATTTTACTAAACTATCTAATATTTTAATAAGAACGAACCACGAACTAGATGAAAGCTATACACTTATGGAAAACAAAATTAAATCAGCAATAGCCGAAAGTAAAACAAGAAAAACCAAAATCCTAAACCTACCTAAAAACGACTGGATAAATAAAAACATTATTGAGGAAATCAACCAAAGAAACGCCTTGTGGATAGCACTTAAGAAGAACCCAAATAACATCAACCTGGAAGCAGACTTCATAACAAAAAGGAAACTTGTGGCTAAAAACATGCAAGATACAAAAAACACCTATTACTATAAAAAAATCAGCGATTGTATTAACAAACCTAAAAAAATGTGGAATTTGGTTAACATTTTAGCAGCTAATAAGATAAAACTAAATTGTGCTCCTTCAAAGATACGAATCGATTCAAAGGATACTAAAGACCCAATGGAAATTTGCCAAATTTTTAACGAGTACTTTGCCACTATAGGTCCCCTTTTGGCTAATAAGATACCTAGATCTTTTCATGATGACTATTCACGCGCCTTACCAAAAACTCCCCCCGAAAATTCTCCAGTGCTTTCTAATCTTGACCCGTGTTCTGCTTCGGAAATTACAAAATTTATAACAAAACTTGACCCTAACTGCAGTACAGGATTAGATGGTATCAGTACTAAAGCCATAAAATGCATAAATAATATAGTGGCGAACAACTTGAGCAAATGCTTTAACAAGCTGCTGAGTGATGGCAATTTTCCCGATACCCTGAAAATAGCGAAGGTAACTCCCATTCACAAAGCTGGATCGAAGACGGAGCCAGGCAACTACCGGCCAATCTCAGTGTTACCTGTATTGTCAAAAGTATTAGAAAAAATTTTGCACAACCGATTAGAAAAACATTTAAATTCTTTCAACTTTCTTTCAGATAGACAATACGGATTTAGGCCAAAAAGTAGCACACTTACTGCTACAGTCGACCTCGTTTCCAAAATTAAGCAAAATGTAGATAGTAAAAATATAGTTCTTGGCATTTTTATTGATCTCAAAAAAGCGTTCGACACTGTTAGTCATGAATTGCTACTTAAAAAGCTGGAAACAATTAAAATCACTGGCAGTGCCTTAAACATGTTCAAATCCTATCTAAAAAACAGATCACAAGTAGTAAAAATAGATAGTAATTATCAAAGTGATACCTTACCTATAACTTGTGGAGTACCTCAGGGATCCATTCTAGGTCCCCTGCTCTTCTTAATTTATATAAATAACATACAAGAACTTAAACTACATGGCCATCTAACTTTATATGCGGATGACACGTGTTTATTTTATTTCGGATCGTCCATTCATGATTTAATTCCCCAAGCTCAAGAAGACTTGAACACCCTATTTTCGTGGTTTCAATATAATCTGCTAACGATAAATATCTCCAAACATGCTATATCTTATTCAAATCTAAAAATAAAATAATCCCTCCACATGAACCATTAATTATTGACAATATTCCCTTACAGCAAAAATCTTGTGAAAAATATCTTGGCTTAAGATTGGATAGTTCACTATCGTGGAATGCTCACCTAGAACATATAAGGACAAAGCTTTCGTCACTACTAGGATCCCTTACAAATATAGTTCGATGCATTCCACATAGATTGCGTCACACCATCTATAACACCCTAGTAAAACCACACCTGCTTTATCTGGTTGAAGTATGGGGCAGTGCGGCCAAAACAAAGCTAGATAATCTCCAGGTTGCACAAAACAAATTAATAAAAATGATTTTTAACTATCCATATTTAACATCAACAAGTACAGTGTATGAAGAAACAAAAATAATGAACATTAGACAGCTATACATTTACAACACTTGTATCTTTATCCGGAAAGCTCTCAACAAAAGTATACAGACAAATCTGTCGTTTACTAAAGTCAAGCAAGTAACCCAACGTAGTACACGTCGAGCTAGTTTACTTATCTTACCAAAAATGAGAACTAAGTTCGGTAAAAAAAAATTAACATTTGAAGGAGCACAGTTGTACAACAATATACCGTCATGCATAAAAAATGTACACTCATTCAATGCATTTAAGAAGGAATTAGCCCAATATTTAGTAAATAAATAATAACGAAATAAATAATTACACATATGGGAATGCATTGGATGAGTGAAATACTCAATATTTATTTTATTGACGAACTCAATATACCTAGCATAAGGTAAACATTGTTCTCATGTAAGTGACATTGTGTCTTTTTTTGAGAATAAATATCTTTAAACCTAGACGAATAAAATATAAATTGTTCATTCATGTCTACAGAGTTGCGAAATGGCGTTTTTTGTTAATACGAGTCCATAATTCGATCATTATTTGGTCGTGTTGGCAGTAAATTGTGTTATGTGATAATATTACATTATGCTTTTTAAAAATGAATGCGAATTATGGAAACTATACATATTAATTATCACTAGCTGATCCAGAATATTATATTCGTTGTCACGGACAGGTTAATATCCTAAAAATCCTTGACGGCGTCACTGGTTTTAAAATCTACAAATCATTTAAGAAGGTACAAACAATACCAAGCTGTTAAATAAAAGGCGATATAGCGAGCCAAAATATGGTTAAAACAATTAATTAAAATTGAACAAAATGATTAAAACAAAACATACACAATAATTAATTAAAATACAAAAGTAATTAGGTCCTCTTCCACTGCCATTTATAATTTTCAAAATTATATTATCTTGTCTTCCCCGAGGCACTCTGGGCTTGTAAAGAACGACAAGGTACATCGTAACTTTGCTTATGTATAACCTAAAAACCCTAGGGATATGTGAGTGCCCTTTTAAAAATGATTTCAAGGCCAAATAATATGGGCTCGAAGACAAATGTGGAGTTCACTTGAGTTGATATGAAAGTTATCGTTTTCAGTGATTTTGTATGAAATTAAATGTGTTTATGCGAAATCACAAAGTAGAGCAAAAGTGAAGATGACTTAGTAAAAGCGAGACTTTTCTTTGTCCGTATGAAAAGCAAGGAAAAAACTGAAGAAGCTAAAGCAGATAATTCCATATTTCTACATCCATGTACAAATCGTCAGAATAATTTCCTGTTTTACTAGACCTTAGCACTTGGGGGTTGCAAAAGAGGGTGCCTCAAGGTTAAAAATTGAGTGCAGTGTGATTCCGTAAGTCCTGTAGTACTAATTTGTAAAATCTTACCGTTAAAACTTAGGTGAAGTGAACATGAAGTGATTTTTCAATCCATACAATTAAGATGGAATGACAGTTTACTTCATTTCATTCCTTCCATGTTTTCACGGTGTAAAGGAAAGTATAAACAGAGCTATAATTTGGCCACCAAGGCGTCCTAGGACCCTTTAACCTAATTGATCCAAACACATCACCGTATTCCTACTAGATATGCCATGTAACAAAACGTACTTTTACACTAAAATTAAAGTTTAAGTAAGTACCGGGTAAAACGGGGGTAAACGGGGGGAATAATATATAATAGAAATGATGGGGCGAATAAAAACGAAACTGTGATTGGAATTTTCAGGTTATTCAAATATTGTTTGCAGCAATGAAGAACTCAATTTTTTTAACAATTATTTTATATTTAAATGGACGCTTTGTGAGAAACAATAAATATGGCATTTATGTGAACATCTCAATAAAAAGTTTCTCTTTATTCACACCTTCATTTCCATCCACTCCGTTTTACGGTAAGCTAAGTATTTTCATGAGTTATAATTTTTTGCACGGAACCCTAACAACTTTTTTCTATAATTAAAGAAGCCTACGTAAGCCTCCTTAAAATATGACTTAAAAGTTTAAACCGGCCCAGCCGTTTCGGAGATTAGCCGGAACAGACCAAAAATTATATCCTTTCGGCTTTCATATGCATGTCGTTAAAAGCTGTTATTTTGATAGTACAAACAGACACGTCCATTTTATGTCGAACGAATCATTGCTTACATTCATTGCTTAATAACTTATTAACTTTTTATTCGCTGCACACTCAAAATCTCACCCACACTTCAAACACACACACATACACACACACGCACACTCACACAAACACACACACACACACACATTTGGGTTACTCCACCTTTTCTTCTTTCTGGTCCTAAACCCTGCTATACAAATAGTTAGTTATATAGATATACATTTATTTATTTCTTTTTTACAATTTATCATCGATGGTAGACCGACACACATCATAACTGTTATTTTGTAATCATAGCTGCTCACTGTCTCTTAAGATACAGGGTTTCCCTAGTTTAAGAGGCAGGGCTCATCTTTCTGCGTACAGATCTTTTTTTTTTTTGTTTCACCTGACTAGTTCTCTTCTACCAAACCATCCATTTTTTTTTTTTGTGTAATTTGAAAAAAAAAAAAAAATTATACTACTATTAGTTTTGTAGTTATCTGTAAGTTTCTTGTCACAAATAAATTTATTATTATCTCCTTTATTTATTTCATATACATACAAATTACATTTTTAAATATTAAAATACAATGATATAAAAATATTTAAAAATATAAAAAATAGTAGCCCACCAGTATCGGGAACAGGGTCCAAGCTACCGGTGGTTAGGGCCCCTGAGAGAGGAACCTCCTCACTATGCGCGCCGTGTCCAGGAGTACTGCTTTCTGGATCAAGCCCTTGATCCAGCTGCCCAACGAGAGCCTCTTTAGATGTTGGTCGAGGCTCTTGGCAATTATGCCATTGGCCGTCACGACTATCGGCACAATGACTGCTGTGTTCACATCCCACATGTCGACAACCTCGCGAGCCAAGTCAAGATACTTCGTTTGTTTATCTTTCTCAGTCTTCACGAGGTTCTCGTCATGAGGGACTGCTATATCAACAATCATTGCGCGACGCTCTAGTCGATCTATCACCACTATGTCAGGCTTATTGGCAACAATAGTCCTGTCAGTGATGATAGACCGATCCCAATACAACGTGCAGTTGCCATTTTCGAGAACTGGGTCGGGCACATACCTATAGTACGGTACTTCCGATTCCACAAGATTGTATTTAAGAGCAAGTTGCTGGTGGATAATCCTGGCTACAAGGTTGTGTCTGTGCAAATAGTCTCCGTTAGCTAGACTAGGACAACCGGAAATAATGTGGCGGATGGATTCCCCGGGCCGGTGACATGCCCGACATATGTCAACGGTACCATCCTTAACAATGTATTTCCGGTAGTTGTTCGTCATCATAACTTCGTCCATAATCGCACAGACAAAACCTTCGGTTTCCCCGAAGAGGTCACCAAAACGCAGCCAGGCTACGGACGCTAAAAAGTCTACATCGGGCCCATGTAGGACCCGGTAAAAGCGTCCGTGAAGCTCCTTGCTCTGCCATACCTTCCTGCGGTCATTAGTATCTAATACCACAGGTTTGCGCCAGTTCTCGTTAGCCAAGGAGAGCGCAGTGAGGCCTTTGTCCACTGCTACCACATCCCGATGCATACCCACGTCGGCCTCTAGGAAGAACTCCCTAAGGCTGCATATCTCGCGGTTGTGCAGGGTCTTAGCATTTAAGAAGCCACGACCTCCGCACTTCCGCGGGATATACAGCCTCATCACCGATGACCGTGGGTGATGCATCCGATTTGCGGTAAGCAGCGAGCGTACCCTCCTATCCAGGGCGTCAAGTTCCGTCTGAGTCCATTTGAGTATGCCGAAGGAGTACATCAATACCGGCATGACCCAACCGTTAAAGGCGCGCACCTTGTTTCCGCCTGATAAAAGACTATTTAGTACTTTGTTCAGGCGGCCAAAGAAGCGCTCCTTCAACGATTGTTTCATGTCATTAGCATTGATGCCCAACGCTTCCGACATACCCAAATACTTGTAAGTTTCGGTTGAGCTGAGGGATCTAAGGTGTATGGAATCCGAGAGTTGGGTTCCCACGGATTCCATAATCTCCCCTCGCTTCACATGCATGACCGCACATTTGTCCACACCAAATTCCATACTGATGGCGCTACTGAAGGTTTCTGTTACCTTCAGTAGCTCCATCAGTTGCAAGTTGTTGGGGGCAAAAAGTTTCAAGTCATCCATGTAAAGGAGGTGTGATATGACCTGACCACCTCTTCTCAACCGATAGCCTTGGCCCGAACCTTCCAGCAATGTGCTCAGAGGGTTGAGGGCCAGACAAAACCACAGTGGATTCAGGCTGTCACCCTGAAATATACCACGCTCGATCCTTATCGGGTCGCCGTTCACCTGGATCTGTCGACATCCTGGATAGCGGAGGACCGTCCTCCACTGCCCCATACAAGACATCAGGAAGGTGCGTAGAACTGCATCAACTTTATACAGCTCCAGCACCCTCATGAGCCATGTATGTGGCACTGAGTCGTAGGCCTTCTTATAATCTATCCAACATGTCGACAGATCCTTTCGGGAACGACGCACTTGTTGGCTAATGGCAATATCCATGAGGAGCAGCTCCTTAGTACCGCGGGACCCGTTCCTACATCCATTCTGAGAGGCAGACATGATTGAATTACTTTCAATATGATGGTTAATCTTTGCTCTCAAAATGGATGTAAGAACTTTATAGACCGTCGGTAAACACGTGATTGGTCTATAATTTTTGGGCTCCGCAGTACTACCTGATTTATGGAGCAGGTGGGTTATTCCTGTAGTTAGGAACTGGGGCAGCGACCCTGACTCTAAGGCAGACTGGAATTGAGACGCCAAGCGAGCGTGCGATCCTGTAAACCATTTGATCCAAAAATTGTGCAGTCCGTCCGGCCCTGGAGATTTCCAGTTAGGCAACGGACGGACTGCACGAGCTACATCTTGGGGGCTGATGGTAGTTGCCCCCATTTCTAGTATTGGATCGCACGCGCGCTCAACCTCCCGAATCCAGTCACCCTCGGTGTGACCGACAGGCACCGACCAGATGTTGCGCCAGAATGAACACATGACATCATCATCCGGTAGGCGCGTATCAGTCACACCTTGGTCCGGTCGCTCCCAAGCCCTATAAACCCACCTCTCATTGCTTTGGAATGTGCGATTCTGAGTGTATCGCTCCACTCGCCGCTTGTACCGACGTATACGGTTTGCCCATGCATAGATTTTCTGCTTCAGGAAGTCAATACGCTCTGTGACGCGGGTCAGATAATCCCGAGGACTAGTATCAGTCCCCGAGAACGCCCGCCTCACAAAGCGCATCACTCTACGGCGAGTGTTGCCCTCCCTGAAGCAGATAAGTTTGCCGATGAGTGCTCTAGCTTCACCGATACGACGCTCGATCCTGCACTGCCAAGCTGGTACAGCTGGTCGTGTAGCTCTGTCACTGTTGAGAAATTTGACATGAGCTACACGACATGCCGCTGCAGCCGCACAGTACAAGATCGAGTGGGTATCGGCGAGGTCTTCGCTGCTATCAAAACAATTTGTTAGCTGCGAATCTAGAGCACACACCAGCGCCCTATTTTTATTATGCATGGGCAAACGAGGTAGACGGGGTCTAAGCTCAGGCGGTGTGGAGCGATACTCTCGGAAAGCATCCTCCAAAGCGCTCCTCAATCGCTCATTGCATTGGGTACTCACGGATATAGCCCCATCATCATCATCTTCACCGACGTTGTTGGATCGCGGTGAAATACTAGATTGTATTTGCACCGCGGCCGGTGGCGAAGCAGGTGAGACGCGGCCACTCCGTGACTCCAGACGCAGTCTATCAAGTACGGCGTCATCTAACATACGGTTACGCAGGATGACCCGCACCTGATCCGATAGTCGTTGGGCTGATACGTTAACAGCTGGCTCAAGCACCTGAAACAGAGAGAGCATCCGACCACGGTACGCAGTCAAGTTAGTTCCCCCCTCTGTAGCCCCATAGTATGAGCGCATGACGTTTTCATTGATCGTTTGCGTCCATCGCATGCGCTGCACACTTCCACCGATAGCGGGGACCCTGTCAGAGGCCGGTGGGCCTCGAGGTCCTAAGCTGGTCGGAGGTCGGCCTCGTCCGCGCCGACGCGCAGGTGGTGGTGTCGTCGGCGGCGAGAAGTATTCGTCGCTCGAGCTCGACGCAACTGCAGCGACCGGAATCTCTGGACTCACGGCTGGCGCAGGTCCCGGCGGCTGCGAGGCGGAGCTGAGCGACGAACCCGAAGATGTTGGTTGTGCGGTTTGTGCTCGTGCCCGGCTTCTTGTCAGCATTTCATAAGTATGACAGATTCATTGTTTTTCAAGTAGGTATCAATAAAATGTATGTGCTAATGTTTGTATTTTTTTTTCCTTGTTGTGTCCAGTAATATGAACATTTTGAGCTGTTTTTGTATTTAAATTAATGTAAAAAATATGAATATAATTTTATTGTGTCAGTGAGTTTGACAGCCGGACCACAGATTATTATTATTATTATGTATTAGTGTAGAAAACACGTAGCTCATGTCGTCGTATGCAACCGCAATAATATGTTATTAGTTACCGCCATCTTGAAACATAATAACAGACTCGGTAGCTTGGTCACCGGCCTCAAAGGAAAGCACCAGGTGTTTTGTTTCCATCATCTAATTTCCTTTGGAAGGCCATTATGGTCAAAATTACGTTGGGTATGCAATTACCGCTGAGATGCTGCCGGTGTTTCATGGCGATAATAAAATAAATGGAGATAAAAGTAGGTATTTTAATTTAAGTTAGCCTGGCCCATCAAGGTGAAAGGAAGGAGAAAGCGCTATTTTTTTTAATAGAGCATTACATATGAATTAGGTCTACTGAAGATATCACAAAAAAAAGTATAAATAGCCGAGGAACCTTTGGGCAAAACCAAGACTTTGTGGCGTAGGCACGCTTAAACTATTAATTTTACAAAAACAAAGGTTAGTACATATTTTCTCTAGTACATTTTATTTCATAGACATTTTAATCGGAAAATTAGTTAGAAGATTTGTCTCTGTACCAAACTGATTTTGGGCACCAATTTTAAATACGACGGTGTGTGCCATAAAATTGAAAAAATGTAAGTTTTTATTCGCATTTTTTTTGTATATTATAAATGAACAAATTCCTTATTTTCGGACTTTTTCCTGTACTTATACTGTAAGATCTATCTTCTTGGAAAATTTCTGGACTGTGGGTCAACGGGAAGTACCCCATAGATTTAGATTCCCTTGCGAGCGTCAAATAATGCGCCATAAACGGACCTTATACGGCCTTATCTTTAGATTGCGTTGACTTAGAAGTTTGGTTTTTTCAATGCTCCAAGAAATAGCTGTTCTGAATACTTGGAGTTAATTTCAAATTTCAGCTTAATTCCTTTTCGCGTTCCTGAGAAAAAAGGCACCAATTTTCACAACACAACCGAAAACTGTCCAGTTAAACCCCTTAATGGACAACAAATTCGAGGACAACTAATCAAGAAACCCGATCCATGTGTTTATTAACATTCAATACATTCCCACAAACCACAATACCATCAACATTTAAAAACCAACCTCAAAATACGTAATAATCATAACAGACACGGAACACGCGAACCCGAGTGTGTTGCCGTGACTTTTATTAAGTGAAGTATTGGGCGACACGACTCATCCATTTCGTGCGGCGGCCATTTTAACTCGGATTATTATGTGCCAGTAGGCCGAATGTGAAGCCGTATTTATGGGTGTGTGACACACTTTTTAACATGCACGTGTAGTTTGAATACTTTTTTTTTTAAGGATGGGTAATCATCAAATAACTTCTTCCCCACTGGGTGGAGCGGAAGGGCGTGTCAGACTCTTACTGACAAAAACCCATCCGTGTTCCTTCTAAAGCCCTTTGCGTTCCAGGGCCGCGGTGACTCTTTCGAACAAATTCCGCAACCCTGGCAGGTAGCTTGAATACTTATACCATGTTTCTAGCACAAAACTGATTGTCGGGGTGTCATAATCGCATTTAAAATAATGACCCAAACGTAGTCAGGCAGATTGATCTGATTGTTTTTACTTTTTAGTGGTACACAGGTAACCTAACAAAACCACTGGAAAGTCACTGGAAAGCAAAATATGTAATTTTGTTTACTTGGATGACATATTTTTCCATCTATTTTGATTCAAAAACCAAACTACTGAAACGATTTTGATTTATTTGACCAATCGAAAAGTATATCCTTTCACATAATAAAATAATTTTTCAAATAGATTTATGAACCGATTTGAAAAAATTACGGAGTTACGAGGTAACAAACATAAAAAAAATACAACTTAATTGAGAACCTCTTCCTTATTTTGAAGTGGGTAAAAAAGTGTTTTGGCATTTCAATTTTAGATAGTGAACAGGCTTCTTCTGGGTAAGCTCGCTCCATCGTCGACTTTGTCTCTGTCATCTATGACCTAGACTAGAGTCAAGAGCAAACACAAATTAAAAAAAAAACCTGCATCTATTATTTAGCTGTGGTGGAATCAGGCACTGACAGCAGTACCTAATACTATATGACATATACTCATATGAGTAAAGCTATTACTTACTATACTCTTTGGAGTAAAGCTGCACCCATGGTATCATAAAATAGTATTTTCCATGATTAGATCAAAAACAACATGGTTTCAGGAGTAAATTAATTTATTGATTACGTGCAATGTATTAAAATATAATCCGATTCGTGGTATAACCGCCAAATTAAGCGTGAAAAGCATAAAATATCGGTATTTATAAATAGAGAAGTGATTAACGTTTCATTGGTCTGGTGAGCGGCGAGAGCGATAAATATTGGTAATTGTGTTACATTGGCCAGTTATTATGTGCAATTATAATATTTAGCTGGTCTAATTATTGCTTGTTAGTTACATTATTTTGGGTTTCATTAGGATTTATTAAAACATGAAATTAATCAAAATTAAAATAAATTAGCAAAATACCTGTGTTTTGGAAATACTTTCATTACAGCGTGCATTGTGGAATTACCTGCCAATGTCTGTGTTTCCTTATAGCTATAATCTACCCCAGATTTTAGCTATCAGGAAACAGAGATTCCGACAAACTTTAAATCAACATTAGATGGGTAACTTCCAAAAAAAACCATACATAGTTTAAAAACTTGATCATGTGGGAAATTTTTAATCTGAAACATGTCTGGGGCCGACTGTTGCTGAAAACCACCGCTGTGGCTCTGTCTCGCAAACGAATCCCAGCATTATGCTAAGCTATGGCTGTTTCTCTACTTGTTTATCCATTTTGTTTTAACTGCCTTCAAAAAAGGAGGAGGTTCTCAATTCGACTGTATGTATTTTTGTGTGTTTGTTACGCGATCAATCCGCCATTTATGAATTGATTTGGATGACTCTTTTTTTATTAGAAAGCCTATACTCCTGAGGTGGTCCCATTGGCACCAAGTCAGAATCTGATGATGGGATCCCAGGGAAATCGAGGTCAACCCTCAAATTTTAAAGGCACATATAATGTTTTTCATATACCCAGTAACGCAATTCAGATAAATGTGCCTGATAATAAACATCTCAGATACTATAGAGATAGATATCTATAGAGAGATGTTTATTATCAAGTAAGCAAGATTGCTTTGCTGATGATGGAAGGTATAAGTCAGGATCTGATGCTAGGATCGCAGGAAAAATGTTTGTTCAGCGATATTTTCGCCAATAGTCAACCGATTTAGATGATTCTTTTTTTGTTTCCAAACTGGACCCGTTTTAATTTTATTCTTGCTTTTTTTTTCTCTTTTCCTTTCTTAATTTTTCTCAGTCAGCATATATTGTACCCATCATGCAAATCTTCCACCCCTATTTAGATAGTCAATCCTATGTTGACCAATAAACCCTAGACTTAAATACATCAAACAGGCCAGCTAGCTAGTTGAATGCGGTAAGCGGTCGGACAATGCCACGCTTTGTCCGGCTCCTGACTCTCGGCGTATCCGAGGAGATTCCACATATTAACCCACTTTGTCCGCTAAATGCTGCAGTGTATTATGCTTTTATATTGTTTTTTACATTTTAAAAGGACAAATGTATTTGTTCGTATTGAATTTTTGTACATTAAAGCCCAACAATGAAGTACCTACATTATATATGCATTGTGTACGTATTACATACGTATGCAGTTTTCTTAGAATCAAAATGAATTTTGCAAAAGTTTAAACAAAAAATAAGGGTTTCTCCAGTTACCTAAATAAAAAAAAACCCGTAGTAAAAGTTATTCAAGTCCAGAGAGTCTTTTTCAGGTTTTGCGTTATTTTAAAATATTTTGTCTATGCACCAATTCAATATACAATTCAATGAATCTACGATCGATACGTCCTAAAGAAAATCTTGTAAACTTACATTAGAAAAATAAAATCACATCTACAAAAGGACAGCCATAACCGAGTTATCAAACTTCCACTAACTGTGTAACCCAAATGAAATAAAGTACCTACGTCCAAACCACTTTATTTCTGAGTATATTGTTTTTGTTAAAGTACAGTGCGCCCTCAAAGTTTCGCTCAATAAAACACCGCTGCCCGTGTCGTTTGTAACAAAACTTTGTAGCGTGGC
The DNA here is from genome assembly GCA_905163435.1 of Mamestra brassicae. Taxonomy (NCBI): domain Eukaryota; kingdom Metazoa; phylum Arthropoda; class Insecta; order Lepidoptera; family Noctuidae; genus Mamestra; species Mamestra brassicae. The sequence goes on along the minus strand of LR990997.1, from coordinate 15,355,896 downwards.
TGTACTAAATCGATCTTGACAGACAGTGCACCCAATTTCGTTCGACACAAAGTTTCTCGAAGACGAATGGAATTGGAAGGCTAAAGTTTATTAATGCTTAATGCTATGGGGGCGCTGTTGGAGGTACCGAGACAAGATTTGTGTCATGGGGTTTGGCACAATCTCGAACACAATACGCGACAAACTTTTGAACAGTTTAATGGTCCACGTTGGCTCTACTTTATTAGCTCGCTGAGCTCATGGCTAAAGAATATCAGCCGCACGGGTCGATCAAGGTTAAGCAACGCTTGCCACGGTTGATCTGTGGATGGGTGACCATCTTAACTTACCAGGTTTCCTCCGTGCCTCGGAAAGCACGTTAAGCCGTTGGTCCCGGCTGTCATTTGTTGAACTTTGGCAGTCGTTACGGAATGTCAGAAGCCAGTAAATCTGACACCAGTCTTGCCAAGGAGTACCGTGCTACCCAGTTAGTGGGTTGTGGAGGTCTGGTAGACAGCCGCTCCACGTAAAATACTGGTATTCAGCTGAATCCGGTTTGACTGGAAGCCGACCCCAATATAGTCGGGAAAAAAGGCTAGGCAGATGATGTTGGCTACTTATTAGTATAAAATTTTGGATAACACATTTTCAAATTAAAAATAAAATGAGGTTGGAAATTGAAAATGCCTAAGTAAACAAGGATTAAACTTAGCTTTTAAAATTGGTAAACATAATTCCCTGTTCTATAAAATTGCAAAATAATCAATTTAGAAATTGCTGTTTAACGAACGATCGTCTAAAGTGTTTAAGACGACTCGAAAAGACAGACAAGCGCGATGTTGCAAAGGGACAACGATGCGATGACGCGTTTTCATAGAATATTTTATATCTGTGTAGTTAAGAACAATTTCTACGAGACCGCAGCTTTCTTTAAAGCAAAAAATAGAGTAAAGACAGTCTACCAAAACAATGACCAATCAAGAACGATTCAACCTCAGAGCTGAAGCATCTTTCATCTATTCTACGATAACAGTTAGCGTTAGTTAGCTTAAAAAAATGTACATAAAAACATAAACATTAAGTTGTTGTCACCAGACCGCGTTTATACAGCTTTTTTTTTGTGAGTGGCTTCTCGCAGTTCAACCTATAAGTTTGTCGACTGCTTAACCGGACTTGCCTGTGGTGTGCCATATAATGTTAAAGCCTCCAGCCAGGGCTTATAAAAAACTTACAAACTAAGCGACTACACGCTAAGGGCACCCCCTGTGGGGTACGGGCCTCGGCTTAGGGCGTCGCTGGGGGGAGAACAGCTAGGGACGGGCTGGATCGAACTTGGTTTATCCAGCTTCAATACAAATTGGCCTTTACGTTAACACGATCGAGTAAATATGAAATACTCGCACAAGGTCATTTACCTGACTATTATTACCTCTCATTTTACGACACGACCAAAGTTACTTCGAACCGCCAGAAAAGTCAATAAAATTGGCCATAACTACAGTAAGGATGGAGCTTCATAATTAAAAGAGCTATCCCGACTTATGAACCATATACATTTGACTGCGGTTTTACTTCTGTTGTTATGTGTTCGGGAATGCTGAGTATTTGGCCCGTTATCAAAATGTTTTATGGTGAGTGGAATTCTTTGAGTAACTATCAAAGAAAGTGCTGTTAAAAGGTATGTACTTGTTGTTACTGAAATATTTTTTTGTTGAGAAACCATTTTAGAGAAATCTTTGAAGCAATAGCGCAGTTTCCACTAGGTTTTGCAGCCGTGAACTAATATTTTTTACCTTAAGTCAAAACCTTCGTAATCTAATCATTATTAATTTAATACCTACATTAATTGAGCTCCTCATTACTAAAATAGTTTTAAGATAATGCTATACTAACAAAATATGGATATAAACGAAATAAAAAAAAATATTTTAAATTATATTTATTATTCTTAGCTATTATCCCCCCATAAACAAACAAACTTAGTCAAGATAATGGAGTTCGAAAAACGACAAACTTGTGTCTTCACAGTATCACTTCCAAAAAATCTCTCAGCCCGTCCGTCTTTCCAATCCTAAACCATCCCATAAATACTCGTACTTCCACACTAGCGTTCCGACCTGACTTCAACCAACAACAATAATGCGAAAACCGTCAATATTTCATCTAAAACGTTCAATGGAGCGCATAAACGCCGGTTTGCATCGAACCCAGCTTACAATTTATATTGCATGGACAATATCCCGTTGCATGTAGTATGAAGTTATACCTATTGACTCATAGCTTACGGCTTTGGCATGAATACTTTATTATTCAAGTAGAATTTGTCAGTATTCTTAACTTCAAACCGGGGTAAGCAATTCTCGTAGACTCAGAAACGAAGCAGCGACCTACGATAAAAGCTTCGATATCAATGAAATCATGATGCTCATGGCTAAATGAGGAGCTTGGGCTAAATATAACAGCCGCACAGGTCTATTTTCAAGGTTAAGTAACGCTTGGCAAGACCGGACTGAGGTTGGGCGACCATTTAAATATACCAAGGTTCCTCCTGTGCCTTGGAAAGCACGTTCAACTGGTAGTCCCGGCTGTCATTTGTCGATCTTTGACAGTCTTAACGGATTGTCGGAAGCCAAGAAATCTGGCACCACTTTTCAAGAGGTATCCTGTTACCCAGTTTCTGGGTTGTGGAGGACGGATAGGCAGTTGATCCATGTAAACTACTGGTTCTCAGCTGTATCAGGTTAGGTTAGATTAGGTAGAAAAAGGTTTGCGGAAAGGGAGACAGAAATCTCTATCCCCTCTTCCGGCCCAAAGCAGGTGCATCGGGCGTCGGCGTATACGCTGCCTTCTTCCGGCTCCCTTAACTAGGTCCAGGGGCCGCGGACTTGGGGATGTCCGTCACCCCCCCATTCATTCATCTAGACCCAAGGTCGCGGCGCGTGGTGTTCCCGTGCGCCGCCCAACTTTGACGTTGCTGGGGGAGACAAACACCTCACTCCCCTCGCCGACGCAAGGTGGCCCGCAGAGGCGGGCCGGCACCAGCCGGAGATTGCGGAAGTCGTATACGTTCCCGCGATCCCCGGCGTAGGTGGCAGATGGAACACCGGGGTGGTTTTAGTCAGTAAGAGTCTGACAGACCCCTCCACTCGCCCCAGGGTGGAGGACATCCATGAGGATTTCACCCAGACATCAAAAAAAAAAAAAAGGTAGATAGCAAAAGGCTATGTAGATTGATCATGAACCTAGCTTACAATTTAAATTGCATGGAAATTCAACTTTATACTACTAAGCATAAAGTTGACTTCCCATAAATAATACCTATTGAATGATTCGTGGTTTTGTTGTTTATCTCAACTAGTTACAACTTTGCCAATGGCAGGATATTGGTTGTTTCAGACGAATAACAATGCATGTTTGAAGGATTTTGTAGATGAGTTTTTAATTGCCATTTTCGAATTGGATTTATTGACCAAGCCAATAACAATTTAAGAAACGAAGATACAGTAAAAAGCATTTTTTTTAAGTTTAATGTGGTGGGCCAAAGTGAATTATATTCTTGTGATACGACCATGATTTGATAACTGACTATCCTGATTCGGATATAAGATACAACCAGATTTGGATGATTTCCTGTTTTAGTCATGGTCAAAGGATTTGGTACGTATTCCAAGAGTAGCAGTAAAGATGGGAAGGTATTGGTGTCATATAATTTTATTTTTCCGGCAGGCATTAAACTACGTAATTATAAAAACTTGGTAGAGGTGTTTTACGAGCGAAACTGTGAAAAGGAAAATTACATATAAATTATTTTTATGCGTATTCGCATAAAAATAATTTATATGTAATTTTCCTAGATGTGGAAAATACATAAAAATAAGGAATTTTATGTATTTCACACATCTACTCTCAAATAGGGTCGTGCGCGTAGGTTGATTTCTTTATCGATAACTAACAATTGCAAGAAACAATACAAACTTTAAGTTACTTAATTATAGTAACGAATGAACCGATTTAAGTAAAACTTATTGTGTACTTAAAAATTAGTTCTTAAAAAATAGTTAAAAACAATTTCGTAAGAGTTTTGAGAGAATAAATAGCAATTTATTTTTTTCTATAGGTATAACGGGAAAAATCACTTTAAGTTTCCCTGGTCTCTTTTTAGGAAACGCTCATAACATCACTTGAGTAAGCCTTTCTCGTAGACTCGTAGCCGCGTAGCAGCGACGTAGCAATGGCGGAGCAACAGCGTAGCGGCCTACGACAGTGGCAATAAATATCGGTGAATAATATTCAATAAACCCATTACGCTGGTCATGGTTTAATATAAGTGTTAGTTAAATAAGTAGTAACACTGTGTATAGCAAAATCCTGCTCGGATAAATATCCAGCATTCATACTTTAATGCTACAACTGCGGCTCATGACAGAAATAATGTTTTTTCTGTAACCCTACCTTAAGAATAGTTTGTTGTCTTTTTCTTTATTATAATTATTCTTATTGATAAGCTCACGTTTGACTATTATCTCATTTGATGGTAAACGGAGACGTGGTGGAAAATGGAGCACGCTTGCTTAAAAGTAAGCTATTCACGCTTGACTTAAAGAGGTTTATCAGGTAACACAAACTCCGACGGGAATACAGTGGTATACAGCCACGGAAGGCACTCCTTAGCTGTATACCACTATATTCCCTGTCAGAGCTGTACGCTTATTGAAAGTATTTCAAAAACGTTTAAACGTTACGAAAAGATTTTTGAAGTTATAGATCTTATGGGAGGGTAAACCGCTTCTGGGCGGCTGACCTGACGGCTGGCACCATTGTAGTTCTGCGGAAGCCGCAGAGGGTGATGGCCGTCAGAGTCATCAGGGGATATCGCACGATCTCCTACGAGGCGGCTTGCGCACTGGCCGGATCTCCGCCGTGGGACCTGGAGGCGAAAGTGCTCGCGTCACTGCATAGGTGGCGCGAAGACGCGCGGGCGCGCGGCGAAAGACTGACGCAGCAACACTTGGAGCTGCGTCGGTCGCAGCTGCGCGAGGTCCTGGTGGCGGAATGGCGGGACTTCCGCCGGCCTCATCACCATCGAGGCCATCCGGCCAGTGCTCGACCTGTGGCTCGGGAGAAGGCACGGCTCTCTGACGTTTCGTGCGACGCAGGTCCTCTCGCGGCATGGCTGCTTCGGGAGGTTCTTGTGTCGCATAGGCAGGGAGCCGGACGCTCGATAGGGTAAACCGCTTCGTAACGTAACGCGTTTCGGCGCCAGTCTGTCTGGCTTCCCTTTCTCTCACGTATACGGCAGCGGTAGGCAGGATCTTCCTCTCTCACTCTAACCCACAGCGCTAGTCGTATTTCGGACAGACGCTTCCCATATTAAATAGTTCAACTTAGATTAGTTTAAGTTATCACTTCTGTCGGGCGTCCACAGACGCACACGTTTTTTTATACATACATATATATGTATATCACATTACATTACACTTATTTTCACACTAATATTATAAAGGCAAAAGTTTGTGAGTGTGTGTGTATGTTTGTTACTTCTTCACGCGCCAACGGCTTGACCGATTTAGATGAAATTTGGTATAAAGATTATTTGAGTCCCGGAAAGGACATAGGATAGTTTTTATCCTGGGATTATGTTCCCTTGGGATATTTTTCAAAATTAACGCGGGCGGCAGCTAGTATATTATATAATACATTGAAGTAATCAGTGTTGTCAAACCAAAAACCACCATGTTTACAGAAACAATGATTAAGCGCCAGAATATGAAATAAATTACTGGGATTCTATTAAAATCGACATGAAACATCGAAACTTCGTCACATCCCTAACAGTCATTACCGACTCAAATATTCGATCGTTAAATAAAATATTCAACCAGTACTTTTATGACCATTTTATGAGCAGTTGCACTTTCTACCATGTAATTTTAAGTTATTATTGCTTCATGAACAAACTAATCTTATCCAAATTTACTATTTTTGGATTACCACGACATAATCATTATTACACTTCATAATAAAAATCTGAAATGTACATAGGATAGCAGAAAACGTCTCTAGACTGGTAAAAAACCGGCCAAGTGCGAGTCGGAATCGCGTAATATGGGTTCCGAACCAATCAAATTTTTTTTAAACATATTAGTTGAAAACCAACTTCTTATAGCTCTTCTAGTAATTTATATAAGGCTTGTAACTACTTTTTGGTAATGGTCAATTTTCATACATTTTTAAATAACTTCAAACATTTTTTTTTATCCCTACTTCAAAAAATTCGTCGGTCTCTTTTTTTTTATTTATGTTCCCCGATTACTTGAAGATGGCTGGACCGATTTGGTTTTTTTTTTTTTGAAAGCGTATACTTTCCAGATGGTCCCATGATCGTCAAGTCAGGATCTGATGATGGGATCTTGGAGAAATAGAGAGATCTCTTCAAATTTTATAGGCATACTTGAAGCGATTTGGGTAATTTTTGGAAGAGTACTTTCTCGGAGTGGTCCCATTTGAATTTGGTGAAAATTTGATAAAGAACTTCGGAGATAGGCAACGGAACTCCTCAATAAATGATAGCAAATGGACTGGGATTGCTGAAATCTCATGTCTGTCAATCGTTTACAAAAGTTCATACCAAAACATCACGCCGGTGCGCTGTGAAGGGGTAAGGACATGTGAACCACTAAAAAGTGAAAAAAAAACTTTTTGTTTTTGTGTTTTTTGTAAAAAGTTTTTTTTTTAATTATGAATAGATAAAATATATTTATGACTCCCACAAGACTCACTCGACTTTTTTCTAGATTTCAATAAAAATATATTTTACACAAATCTGGAATTCTGAATTCAAATATTGAAATAACATTTAGAGTTCACTATGACACAGAATGTTGATTGCAACACAATGTTATTTTCTGTCTGACACAATAAACTATTTTGTTTTATTTTGTATTTTCTGTGTCGCCGACACGCGACATACCCAAATCAAATAACTGTACAGGCCTATAATAAACCATGAGGTAAATAACGCTCACAAAGCGAAGCCAGGCCACGGCCAATAGAATTACCAGTTAAATCCAGAAGCTAATCCAATTCGGCCGCTTTCCTATTAATTGAAACCTCATACGACCACTCTCGCAATATTTAAATGTGTTACCGAATAACACACTAGTTGCCTAGAATTCGCATCACAAACCATTATCCAATTTACAATACAATTAAGTTTAATTCATGTTAATGAAATAAACTTTGACACAATAGGTATGTCTGTCATTAATTTATTCAGTTTCAAACTAACCAAAATTAATTTCCCTCAATCCAAAATTCACTAATTCAAACTGTGAGAATTAAAACAAATGCCAATGCAGCTTAAATTTATTTATTTAAACTATATGTACAATAGTGGTACATGGGCGGACTTAATGCATCAAGGCATTCTCTACCAGTCAACCTTTGGGTTATAAAGACTATACTGTAGTAGGTGTACAATAAATAAAAATAAGATTCAAAATTGAATTTTAACACTAATAAAAATAAAAATAAATCTTGTTTGTTAGCAAATTATAGTTTAAACGAATTGTCAAATGTTTTAAATGAATGGCACAAAATGTGGTTAACAAACGAATTCATAATTATGTTAACTGCCAGCAACCATTTTACGTGGACACCTGTAAACCTTGATGAATTCCTTCAGTTGCTTAGAATTTTACTGAAACAATGCGGGCTGCAGAGGTCATGTTAGTTGGTTGACTAAGTTCTTACAGCTATTAAAAGTTTAGTAATTTTGTGGAACATTAAAAGGACGAATAATTTTGTTTTAATGTCATTATGAACCGTTTCGTTGGGGTGAACTATGATTTTACGAGTTGGCGTAATTAACTGCTCCTTTAATGCCTATTTGGCCATTTTTGAGGTATACCTTAGATAATGGATGACTCTTGATGAAGATTTTTGAACTTATTTGTTTAAACTTTATGTATAATAGTGCTACCGAAACACTACACTGTTGTGTGTGGGTGTACAACAAATAAAAATATAATTTTGTTTCCGAAATAATATGCAATAATATATGCGCTAAAATAATAAACTAATAAATTTGATATATAATTATCTTACTAATTAAGATGACATATTATAATCATGAAGAAGAACAACTAAGAATGGCAGGCTTTTAAGAAGTGTTTTCGGATGTTACGCTTTAAAGAAAATTTAGACTAATAAAGTGTCCTATTGTTTTCAGTGTAGAGTTCTTTGGCATGTGAAATGAAATCTAGGAAGAGGGATTGTCAAATCAGAAGAATTATAATAATTCCATCTCACTAAATATTATGAAAAAGAAAGCTTAGGTTTGGGAGAAAACATCCGAAACTACTCATACGATTTCAATTTATTTTTTCTACTATTAGAAAGCTAACTGAGTATTGCGCTACCAGAAGAGGTTACTTGGGATACCACTCTTTTCACATAATGGCAACTCCTGCCATCATGTGAAAAGAGTAAGTACCTTTTAAAAGCAGATAGAAATCTGCTTTCAAAGGGTCGTGCAACTTCAGAATAGGACTTCAATTTGATAATATGATACGATTGACTTCTTTTAGGCCGTCAGATTTGTGTGAGCTTCAGAAGGTATCACTTGGATACTTTAATAACTTGCTGTCAGGTCACCGAGTTTTTTTGTAGCCCCCGACATCACAGTATCATAAGCTACTTTGCATTTCAGAAAAAAAAACGGGTTTCTGCGCGATATGCGCGGGACTAGTGAGATGAGATAAAACTGATGAATTATAAATTATAAGTACCACATAAATTGTTATGCAAATAGTAATATATATGTCAAACCTACTGGTTTATTAGCCTAAATTTACATATTAATATAACGGCACGTTTGTACACATTGTACACTATCTACTCAATCTTTGCATGTCAATTACGTGTGTCGCATGTATTGACACCTGACATCCAATCTAGGAGTTTGGAATATTGTGGAATTGGGATTTTAATAAGGAAATGTACACATTATAACGCACAAGTGTGTGCGCAAACACAGGTGACAACCCGACACGATCGGAGAGAGATTTGGTGCAGGATTAACGGCTTAACGTGCTTTCTGAGACACGGGGGTGTCACACTACCAACTTCCAATAGAAATTTCTCAAGAGAATAGTAAGAATGCCCCTAATACACATACCCATATCTTGCTCAAAAGTGATACACATGTATTACGGCCTTTGCTGTCTCTGCCTCCATCATCATCAGCTAAGCCTTTTTCCAACTATATTAGGGTCTGCTTCTTATCAAACCGGATTCAGCTGAATACCAGTATTTTACGTGGAGCGGTTACCCAAATAACCGGGTAACATGGTACTTCTTGGCAAGACAGGTGTAAGATTTTCTGGCTTCTGGCAATCTACAACGACTGCCAAAGATCTTCAAATGCCATCCGGAACCTACAGCCACGACGGCTGTCTCCATGAGCTTAAATATTATCATGTGTCTGTGTGCAAGATCCCTTACTCATCTCATTAAATTCTCTCTAATTTGCTAGTCACAACACCGTGGCACGAACCATCAGGAACAATGGGCGTGCGTGACGTCACAATGGAAAGCCCTGTCCGAAGTATGCTCCACCAGCCATTAGGGAAGGCCGTAATTAAGGAATAATGAAGTAGAGCATCTTTGCTATTGTTTCAACGTTGATGTGGAGATTCTTGTCGCTTTTTAGATTACTTGCTTTGATTTTATATGAGAAGTTTCATGTGATGAAATATAGTCAATGGTCTATGATTATGCAGTGAATAAGTGTGTTAAACGATGCACATCTATCAGCCCGATACAGAAGAAGATTGTTCCTACAACAGTGGATCAATTTTCACATATAATCTACCTAAATTGGCAATATTTCAACCATAAATCCATTGATTTATATAGTGCCTCATTGATATAAACCTTATTTCAGACATTAAAAGCTTTAGGATTCCTAGAAACGTCATTTAAAAACAAATGACGCAACAATTGTAGTTGAATTGTAGTCCGCATTGTTTTCCTATCGTTAAATACTCTGGAAACTTTGATAACAGTCCGCGGCGAATACACTGGTTTGATTAATTGACCGCGAGTCCATATTCATAGTCCGGCTGTTGAACTTTCAACGTTGACAACTATCAATAAACTTTTTGTAACAACTGTCGTTTAGAATTTAATTGAGTGCTTCGATGAAATGTCAAAGTTTCGAAGAAATATGACTCTGTTAATGCAGTTTCAAATCATAGGTAAATTAGTTAGCAATCAGCCTTAGTTTAACTCAGGGGTTCCAAAACTGTGGGTTGCGTCGGCGGCACAAACCGCCACGGGAATGAAACGCATAACTGGCGAAAAAAATGCATTACAGAAAAAAAAATTGTAGGATACAAAAATAGAAATCGAGTTAAGAAATAGTGGGTTTTTCTATTAAGAAAGGCTTTCTGCAAGAAAAATCTGTTTAAGATTTGATACAAAGTTTACAATAGATATTCTGTCGCACTTATACTTATATTGAACGCACATTTTAAAAATATTTTTCAGTGAATCTTAGTCAGAAAAGCAAGTTCATCCTCTTGATTGTACGTATAGAGCTACACTTAGACAACTTCTTTAACAATGGCGTCGCAAAAAAATATAACATGTAAAGGGGGTCGCAGCATAAAAAGATTGGGAACTCCAGGTTTTACTTATTACTTTTAAAGTGAAATGGTGTAGGTGTACCTTTCAGTAACTTCCCCCTATTAAAACTGCTTATTAATGGGTTGTCTTAGTGCTGGTCTGCAGCCGTTTTTCTACTTATTACACAGCAACAATGACTTAAACTTGTATTTTTCTTTAAAATAAAAAACATTTTAAACTTAAATTGAAAAATGTTGGCATGATATAAAAATTAGTTGTAAAATTTATTTGGCCTTAATACAAAAGTTTTATAAAAGTTAAACTTCGTCAAAAGAAACGTTATTAAATCCCGAATCCAATTATTGTTATATTATTATAAATATTTAATATTATCTATTTAGAACATAATCACGTCATAACTCAAACGTCTAATTAATGTCTAGACTGAAAAAAAAATATTAATTTCTTAAGATAAAAGAAATGAACTTGACAAGCACTAATTTTGTATGAGTATAATTGGTCCTAAGATAACATTTCGGACGAAGCTTTAACTTTCTGAACAACTGACCAACTGACGTCCAACATAGCTATCAGTAATTTAAAAAAAACAGTACAAACAAGCCAGAAACAATCCTCAAACTCCAATTTTATGTTTTTAACGCAATACTGCAAATCTAAGAAGTAATTAGGGTTATAGTGTACAGTGTTCCCCAGTTACATGATTATGGGGGCCAGACTAATCATGTAACTATCAGGGTTGCGAAATTTGTTCGAAAGAGTCACCGCAGCCCTGGAACGCAAAGGGCTTTAGATGGAACACGGATGGGTTTTAGTCAGTAAGAGTCTGACACGCCCTTCCGCTCCAAGATCAAGACGAAGAATTTATTTGATGGTTTCCCATCCTTAAAAAAATATATCTATACGTCCGTGTTTGGGCCACAGAAGATTGTATGTGTACCAAATTACAACTGAATCGTTCCTGTACATTCGGAAGTCGCCTGTGACAGACGGACAGACACACAACCGAGTGATCCTATTAGGGTTCCGTTTTTTCATGAAGAGGTTCGGAAACCAAAAAAAGAACAAAAACAGGCGTGTTGAAAAAGGTGTTTACATAGCCTCAAGACGATTATCTCGAAAAACTACCGGATAATAAAAGTCTTACTGGGTATATAAAACTTCCCTAAAAACTAAGTACCCGCGACAAATGGTTCACAACCCACAGTTTTACCAAAAACTTAAGCCATAAATTCAAGGTACTTAAAAAAATTAATGGCCGTTCCTAATTTAACGCAGGGACCCTGGAGCTAACAAAATGGGTGTGTGAATTATTTCGCGAATTCTGAAGTGTAATATTTTGTGTGCAAACGACTTGTTGCTTCAATTAATACTGTGAACAGTAATGAAGTGCTAGTAGTGTTTATGACTTCACCTAGATAATTTGCTTCGCGCAATGACAGCTATATCAAACGAATCGACCGGATGTAAACATGTGAAAGCTCGGGTGAAGTGATCACGAAGTAAGCTTCGTGATCTTTCCACCCAAGCTTTTACTTCGACATGTTTACAGAATCGACTGCAAGAATCGACCGCCAGAATCGACCGCTAGAGTCAACCGGCAGAATCGGCCGGCTGTACTTGGCTCACCGAATGCAGTTGAATAGCAGAACCTACTTTCATCGAGTGACTGCTTGTCTCCACAACCTAGCACTGAAATTATACCTTTTGGCTTAGTTTGGCAGATATTCAGATTTCTGACTATCTGTAAAGATTGCCAAAGATCCGAGAATGACGGACGGAACCCCTGCGTATTGTGTTGGTTGCATTTCGAAGCTCGAAGGGGATATAGTATGTAACGGATGCCCATCCATACACAAACCAACCCGGGCAAGCGTAACTTAAGCTTGAAGTTAGACCCGCGGTTGTTATTATTTAGCCATGAGCCCCTTTTATTTCTTCTTGGTATAGGGACTTGTTATACAATGCGGACAGGGCGCTGACAAGACAAAATGTATGGCGTCAAAGGAACGAAATATACTCGTACATGGAGTCGCGGGCGCGCGGTGGACGCGCGGACAGGCCGCTGTGACAAAATGCATTTGTCTTGTCAGCGCCCTGTCTGCTTTGTATATAGTCCCTTAAGATGCTAAAACTTTGACCAGTATCAAATACCAGATTTATTAAAATTTCAATTATTATTCACTGAAAACTCCTCGAACTCATCGATTAATTATCATTGAAATTTCAAGTCGTGTTTTCATACAGACGAATTCATTCGGAGATTTTTTTATTCTGCGGTATTTTTTAATCTTTTTACATTTTTCTATCGTTCTCGACGTTTTTATTCAATCTTTTAACTCTAAGCATGTACCTATCTACTCCTAAATAAAAATTACGAGCTGGCAGTTTTGATACCGAGCCTCGTTAAAAAAGACGCTCACTTTGCGTAGCCAGCAACAACGTCTTCATTATTATTTTGCTTTGAAGAGTTTTTGCCCCAATAAGTGATTTCTCAAAAGATAAATTCTTAAATAACTGTAGATAGAATAATAATTAAATTTGTTTCTTCTATCTACAGTTACAATGTTGATTATCACGGTATGAAGTGCCTTCCATCCATTTTTTGAAATTTCACTTTCCGTTTAAATTGTCCAAAACCCTTTCTTAGCGGATGTTTACGTTCTAACAAACCTATATTCTAAATTTCTAGCTTTCAGCTTTCTAGACTTAGTAGTTCTGGCTGTGCGTTGATCGTCAGTCAGAACACTCGATGTTGTAACTATAGTCACGGTATAAAGTACCTTTCATCCATCTTTGGAAATTTCACTTTGCGTTTAAAATTGCCCAAAACCCTTTCTTAGCGGATGTTTACGTTCTAACCAACCTATATTCCAAATTTCATCTTTCTAGACTTAGTAGTTCTGGCTGTGCGATGATCGTCAGTCAGAACACTCGATGTTGTAATATAGATTGAGATAATAAAACTTGTCTTCGTAAAGTTTAGTTCAGTAAATCATAAAACATTCACTGTTTCCCTCTAGTAGCAGTAGTTCGGTTGTCAGTCCGTTTGACCGAACTACTGAAACTTTACAGTTGCGATAGTTCGGTTTCAACAAAGCACCGAACTATAAATATTTACCCCTTTAGTTCGGCAAATAAACTAGGCATATAGGTAATGTTAAAAAACTTTTTATTTTTAACACGTAAAAAGTGCGACTTTGTGAATACCTATCTATAGCAACAGTTCGTTGCACAATACAACTATTTTCTTAATGTCGTCAAACTTCGTCAGTCGTCGGATCTCTATCCGAAATAAAATATAGAAAATCGTCAGTGAAGTTCTATCAGTGTGTAAGTGAAACAAGTATACTTTATAGGAGGCCAATATAACTATATCTATATTCGTTAAATGATAAATGATATTTATTTTGCAAGTAGGTTAAACATAACACTTTTGCACGTTAATATTTTTTGGTCATTTTAAGCTAGATAAGGCCAGTGTTTTCTAGCTGACTACCCTGAGAAAAACACCGAAACAAACTCGAGGTCAAAGTCTCTTTTAAGTCCATACAATCTGTACTGGTGAAATCATACGAGAACCATGTAGGTTAATGTCTTAGGTGGCCTTTTGAGGAAAGTGCCACAAAGATTTGAGTGGACCTGTCCAGACAATGCAAACATAGTTATCGTGTAGCTCAAACTTAGAACTTTAAGGAGCTCAAGCTCAGTTATTAAGCCTTTGTGATATAAACCTATTTGGAAAAATAATTTTAAATCAAGTTACTAACGTCCTCCTTTCTTATTGGTCGAATGAAAGCGCGTGAACTATCTACATCAAATTCTGTTTCTGATTGAAATCCAACGACTGACAAAACACGAAGTTTGCTGAGGGATATTAAGAAAATAGTTGGACTTTAAACTAGTATTACTGGTGATTTAGTTGCCACGTTAGATAGCTAATAGTAGCAGCCTGTTTTTTTTAAGTGAAAACTTCTTTAGCGGCTTTGTGCACTTTTTGGGATGGGTAAAAAATTTTAAACTCGCGTCAGGACACGTGACCTGATCGAAAATTCGTAAGAAGGAGGGAGATTAGATCGCCGGCGCGGCGTAGGAGAGGAAGTAATATCCCCCTCTCTTGCGTGGCGAAAATGTATGCCTCAATGCATGCATATGCAATTCGTGCGAAACTATTCCCTCACCATTCCAAAATGTCAAAAATGCACAACGTTAATGTTCAAGTTTTCACTTCTGCCGGCACTCCCGGAGTGCAACCCGTTGTTTTTTTTTTGTGCGGGGTAGGTTCGCCCCCAATTACATGGCACCTCTTCTTCACGCTTCATAGAATACAGACATAATCAATCTGCCTAGCCGTTTCCAAATTTTGGGATCGGCTTCGAATCTAACCAGATGCAGCTGAGTATCAGTATTTTCATAGACCTATCTCTTTAAGATGGGGAAATCCGCCGAGAGCGGAAGAAGTCATTTGAGAATGGAAGGGAGTGTCAAACTCTTACTGACTAAAACCGATCCGCGTTCCTCCTAATGCCCTTTGCGTTCCAGGGCCGCGGTGACTCTTTCGAACAAATTTCCGCAACCCTGACAGGAACGCTACATATCTGGCCTCCATAATCATGTAATTGGGGAACACTATACCCCTGGCAAGACTAGTGTCAGATTTATTTGCATTTGCATCTGACACGAACTGATCTGTATCGACTGGCATAGAGGAATCTCGGTCTGTTAAGATAGTCACCCATCCACTGACTGACCTCGGCAAAGGTAACTTAACCTTGTAAATCAGAAAACAAGAAATACAGACATAATTTTATATTACAACAAATACATTCATCAACCAGTCCCACAGTCCATTAACCCGCCAAACAGTTGAAAATTAACCCAACAAATTCCAATTTTAAATTCAATTACCAGCATATGTCTGGAGAAAATGGCGTCCACAAGATAAGACTCTTAAGGGAAATGGTAGCCACTTAATCCCAGCAAGTTCCAGCTGGATTTATTGCACACCATAAATTCACGAAGACTTTGTTTCAACACCTTTCGGGGCTTCGCTGACTCGGTGTGAAGAAATCTTACAATAATTCTTACTGTAGAGTTGATGAGGAATAATTATATTTTTATTTTTGTTAGTCTTTTGCTTTAGAACTGCTTGGAAGGTGAATTTAAATAGAGAATGTTTAATCCTGATTCCTGACGCTTTTTTCTAAAAATCTCAATTTAAATTTCAGATTCTAAATTCAAATTCTATTGAATTTGCATTAAGTATTTCCTATGCTAAAAAAGCTATGGCTGATATTAATTTCAGTAAGATAATCCAACTAAAATAAAAAAAATAAAACATATTTTCTTTAAAATAGTTCTCAAATAACCAAGTCGAATTCACATATTCTAGCGATTTTCTGAAAATTGAAAAGTTCTCTCATATTTCGGTCACATGAGCTAGCAATCAATTGAAATGTTCGATAGCCAATCACTATTACAAAAAACCTGTAATACTTTATCGGACCCTTTGGCTATCAAACCCTTCGGCTATTTAACAGAATGGCCCTCACTTAATCCTAGTCTTGATCCAACACCCATTTTAAAGGGTCATATGAATAAACTACGTGTTACGCAAATACTTTTAAAATTTTATACATTTAGCTTTACTATTTATCTATGGGGAATTATAAAACGAGCGATTAAAAAAAAGCTTTGCGACTGATGATGACATGCTGTATTAATAACTTGAGCGGTATGAATTTGAGTAAGCGAAAAATTAACTAAACTAACGACGAATATTGATTAATAATAAAATCCAGAACGAGCTTACAAAAAGTGGATTGTGATAAATCCATTTCATATATTAAAATTTTATCCGAGCGACTACATTACTAAGTGAGCGACTGGAAATACAGAGAGGGCAACTTCAATATTAAGATAGAATCGATTTTTCTAAGTGAGGTTATACATAACGTACTACTAAAAAGTTCACTTTGAGCAAAGTTTTGTAAGCTGCTTTATTAATGATTATTAGTTCCTGATATTCTATTTGAGGGCTTATGTTTTTTATTTTGATACGTTTTTTAATGAAAACTAGATTGTTAAATGCGCGCGAATTCAAATGGGGGCGGGAAGACGAATCGTTGCTGTCAGGTGAGTTGGGCTGCGGACCAATAGCGTTGCGTGTTTACCATTGCCATGCGCTCGCACCACTGGTTAGGTTAGGTTAGGTTTATTTTATTTTTGTTCATTCGATTTAAGTAACTGCATACTACTTTAGTTTTTACGGAGTATGTTTTATTTAATTACCCTTAAATTTCAATAATAAAATTACTTAGCTAATAGAATAGTGTTTCTTCAAATAGTTATTTCATATTATTATTTTTTTAATGTGAGCTCCTTATACTCTGCTCATTAGTGTATTTTTCAAAATGGTTTTTGTATTCGAAACACTTCATTTAAGATAAAATGCCGCTCAGTATAAAAAATACATTAGCCAAATATTGAAAAAAATGCAGGACGTAACGTTGACACTCAAACAAATATTAAGTCGCTCAAATATTATGAAGCTGCTCATTTTGTATTTTAAGTAACTCAAATTAATGTTTGTAAGATACTGTTCTGTTGATTTTTCGTCACTTACAGTCAGTCGCTCACTTAGTAATTATATAACCCAAATTAATTAATTTTGACACTTAAAATTGTAATTTACAGTCACTCGTTTTATTGCTACCCTTTATCTATTCAGTATTTTTATGAAATGACGTTTTACTTTTTAGTATGTAATATCATTCATCCTTCTTCACAAATTTTCGCGTTTATGTATACGTATCGTTTTAGCTTACCCAGAAACTGGGTTGTGCCAATGCGGAGGACAAATTGGCAGTCCATAAAAAGAAATATGGTATTCAGCTGCATCCTCCTCCTCCTGCACGACTGGAAGCCAATTCTAATACTCGGTCCATACGATACAGACTTTTGTTGCAGACTTTGAACTCAGAATAAAAAAATGAATGGTATTACAGGTACAACAAAGTCTGTGCAGACAAATGTCGCTGTGACAGAATATTTTTATTCAGAGTTCAAAGTCTGCGCAGAATAACTCTGTATGGTGTGGACGCACGATAATTACTGAATCACACGAGCTTGTTAGTGACGTGCCCACGTCCACTCGCGGCGGCTAAGTATCTCTTACGTAACACCTCACCTGAACCGAGCACGAGGTGTTGTTTGTCGCATAACTAGCTTATGTAGTTTTGCGGCTACTTTTATCATCTGTAATCATACATACATATACATAATATCAACTTGTACGTTCATTCTTAGTTTAAACCTCTACTAACACTCGCTACTGTGATAATTACTGCATGTTAGTGACGTGCCCACGGCCACTTGCGACGGCTAAGTGTCTCTTACGTAACACCTCACCTGAACTGAGAACGAGGTGTTGTGTGTCACATCGCTAGCTTATGTAGTTGTGCGTCTACAATTGTTCAGCCCTATTCATACACTTTTTTTAACCATAAGCTTAGTTTTAATCCTGTACTGATAAGCAGATTTTAAATTCAAATTCTCCATGGATAAGAATGAATCTGCTAGTAGGGAATTTTACTAAACAATTCTAATTAGTCCGTCAGATAAGTTTCCAAAAAGCAAAAAATATTATATAAGTACCTTTTTTTGTTTTTTCACGTAAACAAAAATAGAAGACGATGTGTTGACGACAGTGCGTTGAAAACACGCGTGACGTCACTTTGCTAGTAAAAATTGTACCATCCTGTGACCTAAATTTTTTGGAAATGTAATCAGACAGACTATAGGTTTTTTTTTTTGTAAAATATTATTTAAACTAAGCAAATGGTTACAATTTTTTGTGAATAAGCCTGATTATCGGTAGGTAAGGCACACGCAAATACTGTTACTTTTAAACAAAAATTTGGCTTCCATAAAATTTGTCGGTTGTTTTTAGAATAGAACAGAAAACATTTATGTTTCAGAGGCACAACACTGCAGCTACAACTTAAAGTTAAAACACAAGTAGTACAGAATGATACAGTAAAAATACGCTGAGCATGATACCGAAAGAATTATTATGTCAACAATTGCTGGGCGTCAGACACCCAGCAACGCTGATTTTTAGTTGGCATCCTAAATATCCGTCATCTATCAACCATATTAAAATATGTACTTTGTTTAATATTGAGCTGTGTTTAATTGTTATAGCTCCCTCTCTAAACTATACATTGTCTAAAATGCTAATTAATATTGATCCAAAATGTACGGTTAATTAAGTGTTTTCTTAACATAAAACTATTGAAATTTTAAGAAAATCGAAACTCACTCATGTCGTTCAAGCTCGTTAGTTGAATTTTAAATCAAAATTCACCTCGACTGTTCTTTTTAACGCTTGTTCTTCTATTAGAATTTCAAATGACTTAATACAGTGTACCTAAATACCAAAAATAGTTTCTAGTTTATGAATAAAACGTTCTGAAAATTCTTGAACAAATGATAACTAACAAGAACTTCATCTTTTTTTAATAGTTTCATGTAAACTTCAATTTAACTATTTGTAGTGTCTGTTTTTGGGTAAATAAAATACCTATTTTAACCACAAATATTTTCAATTCATCAATCAAGAGAGGTAATTATGATAGTTTTACACTTTGAGTTGGTAGCTACTAACAATTTAACTTTGCCAAAAGCCTTGTCTTGTTGATAAGGCTTTTGGCAAAGTTAAAAAAAAGTTTTGGCAAATCTTTTAATTTAAAACGATTTAAATCGTTGCAACAAGCTGGAACGACGCCGAACTAAAAATCTCAGGGCAATTGTTACAAAAAAATATGTAGATTTTCGCATTACCTACTCACAAATATAAAGCCACGCAATTTCCAACTCCAAGTAAAGCAATAAAACATACCACAACGAAAACAGAATATGAATATAATTCTTATGTGAGACGCCGAAAAATGTTCTAGATTTTTCGCGTCCATTTTCGACCTTTATTAGATTATTCAGTGTCCATATTTCAGCACACCCGAGCACAAGAGGAAATAAATCATGGCCCTTGTTAAAATCTGATACAAAACCTTTGAGACCTGACCCATCAATATTGCTGGTTATGCTGGGCTTATAAACTGGAATCCTGTTAACGTTAAATTGAAGCCACCCAGAATGTAACTTTGTACATTTTTCGGCTACAAAATGTTCAGCACCTCATTTGTTGAAAGTTTTGGGAGACGACGGTCGAAAATGAGTGGTTTTGAGGAATTGTTTACAGAGGATTCTTCAGTATAAAAATACCAAGGTGTTTTTGTATCATGGCATTACATGGAGACAATGGTTTCGTCCCTGTTGCCTATACTACTGGAATAAATGTAGCTTACTGTACTCACCGATATATATATATATATATATATATATATATATAATATAATAATAATATAATATATAATGATGGGAAATCATTTAATGACTCCTTCTGCTCTCGGCGGAGCGGAAGGGAGTGTCAGACTCTTATTGATTAAAACCCATCCGTGTTCCTCCAAATTCCTTTTGCGTTCCAGGGCCACGGTGACTCTTTCGAACAAATTCCGCAACCCTGGCAGGCTCTGGCCCTAGCGGGCCCCGTCTACTATGCTGATATCTTTTAAGACGCGCGTGGAAAACAACGCGCCGTCGACCCAGGCCTGGTGGTTATCGGACAGCGAGCCACCAAACGCTTACCGTCCACAGCCCCGCGCCTACGGTAGGAACGTAGGGAATCGCCCTGCGACTCCGGGGCGTCTTCTTCTGTTGCGGTGGCATGGGCATGAGGTCTGCTGGTATACATCGATGTTGTGGCTTTCTATCAGTCATATATTGATTTATTATTAACTAGCTGCGCCCCGCGGCGTTACCCGCGCAACTAGTATATATATAAAAAGTGACATGTGTTAATCCAGAGTGTCAGCTTCCTGCAACGCCTTTATAATATTAGTGTAATTAGTGTGATTTAAACGTTACGCACTGGTAAAAACACTGTACAAAGACTGTACATTTTCTACTACTATAAAAATTTCCTAAGGGTCGCCCCCTTAGGAAATTTTCATAATTGGATCAGTAATTACTAGTATTCGTTGTACTACTAATATGTACCTACGACCAACATACTATTATAATATAGTAAGGGTGTAATATATGCATGCCAGTTCTGTGCCAGTTAATACTCTTTTCTTTTCTTAACATTACTCCCTACCCTCTACAAATAATCAATTTTACCTCACCATTATAATATTAAGTTTAGATCAAGGTCAATAAAGTAACAAGTTAGAACTTTGTTATTTATAGTTTTACTCATGTACTTACATGTACAAATTGGATTTTTAGGATACCTACGTCAGCGTTCACCTTCAGACCATCCTATCCTTAAAAAATAATTAACTACCTAGCGTCAAAACAAGGTTACCTAGTCTTTAATAAACCTAGGTTGCCTAGGTAATCCTACAGCACTAGACTAGACATTGCGTGAACAATACCTCTTCAATATTACAAAAAGAACACGCTACACAAAAAATGTTCAGCCACATAACAAATGATATTTCACAATGAATGAAACCTTTTCAAAATTGTCGAACAAAAAATAACAAAGGAGATAATGAGAACATCACTGATTACCGCTTGTGTTGGAGCTGAGCTTTCAATTTAATCCCGATATAAATGTAGATATGGCCACATTCATTCTCATTTCAAATTCACTAGGTGCCTAGGTACCTTTTTCCCGTGAGTTGTCTTCTTGTTTTTTTTTTTTTGTTTATAGGGGCTTTTACACATAGCGTATGTCAGTCCCATCGTAACCTAAACAATTTTATATCATAAGATCTGGGCCATGAATTTGAACAAACCCTTCGCATTGTCGCCATTTGGAAGTTGTCTTCTTATAACTTGGAATTACATCCGTCTGGCTCAGCATTAAAACTTTAGAACTACGCTGCAGTCTCAATTATCTACCTTCTAAGAATACAACCTCTTCAAGACTCTGTTTGGAAACTACGAGTAATATAATAAATGCGAATGTCAGTTTGTTTGTTTCTTACGCTTTCACGCCTAAATCGCTAAACCGATTTTGATGAATTGTGGTACAGAGACAGATGGAACACTGGAGACGGTTATAGGCTACTTTTTTTGCGAAAATCTGTATAAAACGCGGGCAAAGTCGTGGGCAACAGCTAGTATCTCATAATTGAAATGATTATTTTCAGCGGTCGACCAAGTTGTTAATCATATCAAAAAGTCAAGGAACTTTTCAGAGTATTCCCAAATTCCCAAACTTCGAGTACATTTTCGTGAACGTCAACTGGCGATCTTGGATAGCAACAAAGTCATTCAAAGATAGATTGAGGATAATGTCGCCCTAATGTTTTGCTCTCTTCGTAAATTGAAGGTTAAGGTCATGCGCCCACACAAGTTTTTGACACGAACACTTTTGGAAAAATAATGTTTTAATGATAGACCAGACGTAGATACCGAGAGAGATAATATTTAAGAATACCTAATAATCTGAAAAAATGTCACTTCATTAAACGGTCTAAACTTAGTTCAAGTCCTTATCGAATAAAGAACAGCAGGACAACTGCAATAAATTCGATAAAATATTCAGCTACAACAAAAGAAAATGAATCTTGAATGAGAAACTCTCCTTAAAGGTCGTTCTGATCTAAGTTGTCGTAAAAAGAAGGTCCTTATTTGAATGAACCTTCACTATTCTAAATGCTTTCTTTATTGGCATCTGTCCTCCAACCAAGGTTCCGTTTCCAGGGATCTTCAATCCGACGAGCATAAAATGTCGAATAAATTCTCAAGTTTTCCAACGACAACAAAATATCATGAACTTGAAATAACGATATTGACATTGACAAAATATTGAGAGCAACTGTGACACAATTTGAAAATAGAACGGGATTTTGTTGATACATTGGCTACTGAAATAAAATTGGCTATTTTGAGTTTAGAAATCTAGATTTTTATTAAAGTTTGAATAACATACTCTAAGTTACACGAAAACAAGTTCTAATTTCATTGCAAGACATCCTTTTAAGGTATTTTAATACAAATGGTCAATTAAAAATAAAACTTAAAATACATAACATAAAAAGTCGTTGGAGGCAATGAAATACTAAGATGGAGACAAGACTTGCATAAACGGATGATTAATAAAATGGCAACATTTTGCTTATTCTTATGATAGGTAAAATAGGCCATTCACATCGGCACATTGCTTTTCACGTTATCTACATATGACACGATTTTTGGATAAGAAAATAAAATAAAGATCTTTTTTATTGGAATTTAAAATCTGTTCCATAATAAATAAACAAATAATTATCACATTTAGTTTTATTTTATTTAAAGCTCAATACAAAAATAGAGATGGGACCGCCGACTTCTCTACCGTCATCTGCCATGCCACGCTGAGTTTGCAACGGATTAAAGCAATATTTTATTTAAATGGATACATGAAAGAAACAAACAAACATGTTTATAATAATGCTCCATTTGCTTGTATGCTCGATAAAAATGCCATTTACAACGCTGTCACGTCCTTCACGCTTCACGTTAAGACAAAAATTCCCTTCTGTTCACAATATTATGGAGATGTGAAATTGTTTGGAAGTAAATTTGTTAATCATATAGAACTCTTCCGTTACTGAGTGAGTGACAGACAACGCACAGCCGAAACTACTGGTCGTAGAAAGCTGAAATTTGAAATTTTGGCATGTAGGTTCATTGAGGAGTGCACTGGAGCACTAAAAGGAATAAAATATTGCTCTATATAATATAAGTTCTTTCTAAAAAAAAACTTTCAATTTAAACTGCACGTTTTTTAAAAGCTTCCATCTTTTTGCCAATTTATTATAAATTATTAAGGATTTCCCAAAAATGCTACGGAAACGGGAAAAAACGGGAGATGCGCGTACGAAGTCGCGGGCAAAAGCCAATGTTAATAATCTGAAAGTTCTGATCCGATTTCGAAAATTATTGGCCTGAGAGAAAGCTACACTACCTTAATCAATCACTACCTCAATGACTATCACTGAGTTATAAAGACTGCTTTTTATCACGTATATTTTACGGTTCCCTCGAGATATGAGGGACGCGAAAGCGTAGCCACAGAAAAAGGCTATCTATTAAAAAAAAAAAGTTATTCTACATCAAAGCATAAAACCGTCACTCAATTATTAATACAAAAAAACAGGTATTCGTTTGTTCACAACAAATACTTAAAAAAATATATATATACATGCTATTTTAAATCTCAGTAAACATAATTTGACAAGTATCACGCCCCATTTAATAAAAGCCAAATAAGCGCTGTCACGTTCTTAATGGCCAATTCTACTGTCACGCTACGCTGCTTAAAGAATACCTGCTTTATAACTAAAACAAAAATAGCCAATTGTTTGTTATGAATATCTGCCTTTACAAAAGAATATTTATTCTGATTCTAATCAAACATTTATATAATAGTCACACTCCATTGTCACACTCCATTTAGTAAAGTTCCCATAAAAATAGACGTGTTCACGTCACACGTGTTGGCTGTTTATTTCAGTTGAGGTTGCACCTAATACTATAATTAGTAGCAATACCTATTTACTAAAATTATTTAAATAAAAAAAAATAAAAAATTGTCACGCTCCATTTAGTAAAGCTTCCTATAAAAAGGGTACCTAGACGACGTCACGTCGCTTGCACGCCCTGTCTATTCACGCTCCGCTGGCGATCGCGATGCATTTCCCGCAGCGCCGGCGTGCGGAAAACTGCACTTTTTGTACGATTTTCGCTTTTAATTAAAGGGGTAGAAAATACTTATGTCACGCCTTTAGTAAGGGGTATGTTGAAACGTATTCTTTTGTAACTTTTATTGTAGAAACGAGCAAGTGTCGAAATATTTCACTGTTAATTATATTTGATTCTGTGAGTCGGTTTTAACAAACACTGTTAAA
Organism: Mamestra brassicae; assembly: GCA_905163435.1. NCBI lineage: Eukaryota > Metazoa > Arthropoda > Insecta > Lepidoptera > Noctuidae > Mamestra > Mamestra brassicae. The sequence goes on along the minus strand of LR990997.1, from coordinate 15,331,303 downwards.
AGTCAACCGAAAAAATAATAATGAGCTTGGTATTTCCTATATGACCGTACAAACTAAGAGGTCATGTCTCTTGTAAACTCCAAACATTACATTACGAGGACCCTGCAGTAATCTGCAGGGTCCTCGTATGATCTGGTCTTACTATTAAATACCTTAACGGCTTTTTTTTTAAATTTCCTTAAAATAATATAAGTACTCCAACCAAGGAGTTTCACATTACCTGAATAAATAAACTGAATGACCAAACCTCCTTGGAAGCGCTTTTATTCGTTTGTCTCACTTTAATACTAAAGAGAAAAAAAACTAAAGATGTAGTTCTAATTTTCACCACGCGCACATGGCGCCATTTGCAAATTCGCGCTATTATCATAAGGAACGTCAAAGATTTTTGCGACTTTCCGACTGATATCTAAAAACAAAAAGTTTATTCCATTACCTATTATACTGTTTTCTCGCAAATGTGTTGAAAAACGTTGTATGACACACGAGAGGAAATTGGTTTTTACAAACTCGTGACTACTGTAAGTCGTTTTTAAAAACCAACTTACCGCACTAGTATCATAAATAACTATAACAACTTGCATGCTGATTTTTGGTATGTATTTGAATACTCATGTTTTAAAATAAAATAAATCAAACTAAAATCTAATCTTATCTCATCTGCTATATCTTACATCCCCTAGTTCTATAAAGAAATGAAATATCATATAGTAAATATCACTTTCGTTTTACCTCAGGAATAAATTGCAAAAAAATTACTCAACGTATTCTTGTATCGATTTTTAACAAAGTGAGAATGTGGGAAATACAAGCAGGTGGTGCGAAAAACACTTGTTTCTGCTGCACTGTGAAATAATTGCTACCTTCACTGCTTCGCTCCTAGAGTTGTAAATACAACGTTTTTGTTCTGAGTTTTACGATTTCAGTGTTAAAAGTTGTTCATAATGACGAGTACAGTGCATTAATGCTACCTTAAGAGGCATTGCGTTAATTCTGTTACACGTTGTATGTCACCGGTAAATTATAGACTCAGTAAGATTGTAATATTTTTTTTTAGATTAAAGTTTCTCGATATATTATGAAAAACTGACATTGTGGCATAAGTCAAGAGAGCAAAACTGCGAGAAAAAGCTAGTTTTAAATAAAGAACGAAACTGCAATGACAGTCCACCAGTTAAATAAAAATAAATTCAAATAACAAGTGACAATCATAAAAAAAAAAACAAAATAAAAACCATGGTGCGTGCCTCACGGCTGCGCCGAAAGCTAAAGCTAGATACAGTTACAACAGGCGTCTAATTTGCCATACACATTTGTTTTAGCATCCTCACCCTCCTTAGGCTAAGAACTCACGAAGCGGTTTTCACCCGCGCCCGCCGCGGTGGGGGAACAGCCATTTCCAAACTCACGAGACTGGAGTTCTGTGCGGTTACGCAGGCTCGCAGAGCGCGCGGGCGCAACCCGCCGATGCTGCGGGTGACCGCAACCCGCGCGATTCTACTAGTTGCCAGCCGTTGCAGCGGGAACCGCAAAAAATCGCGAACGCCGCGGGTGTAATATGCGTCGTGAAATGAGCTTTAATTTTTACAAATATTGCTGCATTCTACAGAAGCTGCGGGCCCGCAACCGCAGCGAGCACGGGCGAAAACCGCTTCGTGAGTTCTTAGCCTTACTTAGCAAACAGCTACATAATAGCTGAACCGAGTTAGAGACAACTCGTTCACGCTCCGGTACACCCTCACAACCTGCAGGATGCGTCTCTACAGGAAAGTGCTGGAAAATTACCTTTAACGATAACAATGACACTACTCAAATGCAGTAGTTTTATACGAGTCTCTTTAATTTGGTACGATTATGCTTAACAGTGGGTATGGAATTGGAAAAACACGCAAAAAGAAATGTTCAAGCATAACGTAACAGCAAATAACTGGCTCCAATATCACAAGTTTCCCCTAGTTTAGAAAGCAGAGTTTACATTTCAAGCCACGTTTTAAAACGTGTTTGAAGAAAGACAAGAAACATTTTTATTTGGTACACAAATACACACAATGTTGGAACAAAAATAAGAAAACAATGACCATGATGTACCTAGCTATAAAAGTATTTATATTGTTAAGTTATTGCCTAATTTTCTGCTTTACGATATTGTCATTTAACCCTTGGTTTGACTGGCTGGGAACAACTTTAAGTCTGCTCAAGAACCATTCCAACAAGAATGTCTTACTAATATCAGCAGGTACCTGTAAGGGCAAATGGGCTTATAAAAATAATTCTGAAACCAATCAAATGTTTACACAAATTAACATAACCCTCATCCAAACATATCAAACTCGAAAATTGGATTACCCTTCGAATAATCCGATTCTCGGCTCATTCATTCCATTCCAGACATTATTAAAATAAATAAAAATGGATACTTAAATGAAAATGATATGGAACCTTCATCCGACATCATCAAGCTATAGCCTCGTCCCGTTACAAATGAGAAATAGTAATGAGTTTTAAAAACTACTGAATGACCTTTAAGCAGAATTTAATCAAAAAGTTAAAATTACTATAAGAAAACTCTGCGAAAATGTAAAATTCAGAAAATATTTTAAAGTTAACATAGCCAAGAAGTGACTTTGAAAATATTTTTACGTAACGATCCCTGGTTTGCTCTGCAGCCACGTGATCTGATCTTTGACATTTAGCTTAATTAATTAAATACAAATATATTATCTCAAAAAACTATAATAATCTGTAAAATGATCATTTCTTTTCAAGACAAAAAAGATTCATTTAATATTATTTAATTAAATGGATCGATGACAGCGATGCGGATGAATTTTATTGACGCCATATTTTAGGGTTAATTTAGTTAGTTTTTATTTTTATTTCTAGTGTCATATAGTTGGTTAAGTATTTATAAAAACACGTGTAAATGTCTTTGTAAATAAAAATTCTATAACATTAAAAATCTTTATCCACTAGATTATTTAAAACCTCATCCTGATACCCTTTGAAAACTTAAGTTGATAAAAACATCTTTACAAGATAGGCATAAAAAAATCAACATTCCACGTCCTACGTTGTAAAATTTTACCTTTCTTATAATAAAATTTTACTAAGAGGGTAAAAGGTTTCCTTAAGGCCATAAACAACGTCGTATTTTTCTAGGTTTATGTCTAATAAATGGAAGCTTTGTCCTTAAGTTTCTTAAAAATAGTATAAAAATGATCTCATACAAAACTACAGTTCCTTACAAAATGATCCCCATGGCTAATAAATAGTTTAACACTACACACATAAATTGGGATTTTTATGACCTAAACTAACATTCTGAAGGGATAAAATTGCTTATTTGTATATACCTATATTAATAAAAGATGATTTCTGAATGTAACTACAGCTGCGATCTCAAAAATTGTTTTACTAATCGAAAGTGACACTATCGTTATCCTGAAAACGCACGAATCCTGTAGCCGTAGGCCACGTACGTAAGCTATGTGCGGGAAAAACAAATTATTTCATATAATTTTTACTACACTGATCTGCTGTAAGCTGAGCAGCAGTGCGATTCAGTAAACATGTCGAAGTGAACACTTGGGTGAAGTGATCACGAGGTGAGCTGCCAATCCATCCAATCAAGATGTCACGTAATCACGAAGGGAGCTGTCATTCCATCTTGATTATATGGATTGACCACTCACCTCGTAATCACTTCACCCAAGCCTTCACTTCGACATATTTACAGAATTGACCGGCTGTAAACATCTCATCGTGTAGGCTTAGATGAAGTGAACATGAAGTGCGCTGTCAATCCATACAAACAAGATGGAGTGACAGTTCACTTCATGCTCACTCTACCAAAGTATTTACGGTAAAACATTGATAGAATAAACCGGCTGCTGAGTTCATTAATTCCCAAGACAGCTTTGAAGTTAAATATCTGAATAATATATATCGGCGCAATTACGTTATTTGAAGCATCTCATCAATATGTTACAATTTGTAAGATGCAGTTACATCAATAAATAATTAAATTAAGAGTTGATTAACATTATGATTATGAAATAATTGTTTAAAAACACGAATTCATGCAGATAAATCATTTGTTTTTATTGCATAGTTAAGTTATTGTTATTTATAACTAGATTGTTAATTTATTATTGTTGCATGGTTTAATTAATGCTAAAAATGAAATTACCTTTAAAACTATTCTAAAAGATTGTAAAAATCATTATTTATTTACATAGTTTTATTCCTAACCTAAAACTTGAACACGTGCGTCGGGCACGTGGTCGGTCTGTATAAATACGGGCGACAGTCCCAGAGCCAGGCAGTTGCGCACGAGCCGTCGAACGGAGCACACCTCTGTGAGTCATTGTACTTATACTGATTGTTACGTCACTGAATAAAAGTTATTGAAAGTGTTTAGAGTTTTTCATTTGAATTAAAAATGGAAAATGACCAAGAACGTGACGTCAGCAATGCTGACGTCACCCTTTTTAAAAACAACCATGACGCCGACCTCCCGTTATCAGAAGTGGGATCTGAAGAAATTCCTGCTTCTACTTCATCAGCTAATCCATCACCGCCACAGCCAACAGCAGCAGCAATGGACAATACAACTCGGCAACAAATGCAGACGCTGATGAATCTACCCATGCCTAACACATCCATGGGGGGTGTACCTCCAGAATTCCTCATGCAAATGATGCAGATGATGCAACAAATGTCTGAGCGCCTTTGCAAGCCTGCCGAAGTAAGGGTGAAGATCAACGATATCTACTTACCATCCTTCGACCCTGATACCAATGTTGGGGTACGGGAGTGGTGCCAACACCTTGACAAAGCCATCGAGACATACAAACTAAGTGACTTCGATGTACGCATGAAAGTCGGTGGTCTCCTGAAAGGACGAGCCAAAATGTGGGTGGATGATTGGATGGTTACCACGTCTTCCTGGGAAGAACTTCGCCATAAACTCATAACTACATTTGAACCAGAAAACAGATACTCTCGGGACGTTCTTCGCTTCCGTGAACATGTTTACGATCCGTCAAAGGATATAGCAGAATATTTATCACGTGCCTGGGTGTTGTGGAAGAGACTCACCAAGGATAAACTTGGCAATGAAGATGCCGTGGAAGCCGTGATTGGATGTATTAATGATGAACGCCTAAGAATAGAACTGCTAAATGCAAGGGCGACTACGGTTCCTGAACTCATTTCAGTGGCCTCTTCGATTCGAACAAAACGTTCGCACCCAAATCCAAATTCTACGGTGCCAAACAAACATGCACGAATGTCAGAAGGCACCCAATCATCTTCATTCTGCCGTTTCTGCAAAAGAAACAACCATAACTCGAATGATTGCCGATTCAAGCCCAAAACTGCGGATACCAATACTAATGCTGAACCACCAAACAAGGATACGAAGCAAATAAACACGCCTACCTGCACATTCTGCAAAAAAATGGGCCACACTTATGAAGTGTGCTTTAAGCGGGAACGTTCATTAACATCAAACGTGAACTGTGTAGGGAAACTCAAGCTAGCACCGATCAACATAAAGATAGGCTTGCAGTCAATACAAGCCGTGTTTGATAGTGGAGCAGAATGCTCAATCATGAAAGAAACTATTGCTGAAGCATTACCAGGACGAAGGACTCAAATGGTTAACTACTTGAGAGGAATTGGACGGTTTCCAGTATTATCCCTAACAACGCTGTCTACCATATGTGTCATTGATGACATCAGAGTTGAATTACAATTCTATATACTGCCGGACTACGAAATGTCTACAGACATACTTGTTGGGATGAATTTAATCAACAACACAAATTTGGGCATGATGATCACATCAACTGGAACCAAACTCATTCGGCAGCAATCAATCAACCAGTTGAGCACTAAGAACCCGATCTTTGACAAACTGGATTGTGATCTCACCAAGGATGATGAAATTGCTCAATTACGCTCACTTTTGAACAAATATGAGCATTTGTTTATTCGTGGCTTCCCAACAACACGAGTCAACACCGGAAAGCTAGAAATTCGACTCAAGAATCCTGACAAGTATGTGGAAAGAAGACCATATCGTCTGAGCCCAATTGAACGCGAGAAAGTCCGTGAAATCATCAAGGAACTACTGGATCATAAAATTATTCGTGAAAGCAAGTCGCCATTTTCGAGCCCTATAATTTTGGTCAAGAAAAAGAACGGCGATGATCGCCTGTGTGTGGATTTTAGGGAACTGAACTCCAACACATTGCGTGATCATTACCCGCTACCACTAATTGCAGACCAAATAGATCAGTTGGCCAATGGTAACTATTATACCAGCTTGGACATGGCTGCTGGTTTTCACCAGATCCCAATTTCAGAATCCTCAATTGAGAAAACGGCTTTTGTAACTCCTGATGGTTTATACGAATATATGACCATGCCATTTGGGTTGAGCAATGCCTGTGCAGTGTATCAGAGATGCATCAATAAAGCCCTATTTTCACTGCTTGGTACCGACGCTCAGGTTTATGTGGATGACGTGCTAAGCAAATGTGTAGAATTCACTGAAGGAATATCGAAGATTGAGCGCATCCTCATAGCCTTACAGGAAGCTGGATTTTCAATTAACGCTGACAAATGCAGTTTTTTTAAACGCTCAATAGAATATTTGGGCAATGTCATCTCAAATGGGCAGGTGCGTCCAAGTCCAAAAAAGGTGGAAGCTCTAGTTAAAGCACCAGTACCCAAAACGGCCAAACAGGTGAGGCAGTTTAACGGCTTAGCGGGATATTTCAGAAGATTCATTCCGGATTTCTCACGTATCATGGTGCCATTATATGAGTTAACCAAACAAGGTGCAAAATGGGAATGGAATGATCGACATGAAAAAGCTCGGAATGACGTCATACAGATTCTGACATCAGCGCCCGTACTAACAATATTTCAAGAAGAAGCACCGATACATTTATATACCGATGCAAGCAGTCTGGGATTTGGTGCAGTACTCGTCCAGACGATTGAAGGACGTCAGCATGCAGTCGCTTTCATGAGTATGAGGACAACTGATGCCGAAAGCCGATACCATTCTTATGAATTGGAGACACTAGCAGTCGTGCGAGCTATCAAGCATTTTCGCCAGTACCTCTATGGGCGAAAGTTTATTGTCATTACCGACTGTAATGCTTTGAAGGCGTCTAAACACAAGAAAGATCTGCTCCCTAGAATTCATCGCTGGTGGGCATTTCTACAGAATTATGACTTTGAAGTTGAGTACCGAAAAGGTGAACGCCTACAGCACGCTGATTTCTTCAGCAGAAACCCAACTGAACTATCAGTCAATATCATGACAAGAGATCTGGACTGGTTGAAAGTTGAACAACGACGAGACCAAACACTACGGCCACTAATGGATACTCTACGAGACAACAACCCAGTAGATGGTTACATATTGGAAGATGATGTTTTGAAAAAAGTTATACAGGATCAAGTTTTTGGGGAACAAACCTGCTCAGTTGTACCCAAATCATTCCAGTGGAGCATAATAAACTCCTACCATACAGCACTGAAACACCCTGGTTGGGAAAAGACTTTGCAGAAGATTAAAGAAACCTATTGGTTCGATAAAATGAGTACCACTGTTCGTAATTTTGTAGACAATTGTGTGATATGCAGAACATCTAAAGGAACATCAGGTGCTGTACAAGCCCAACTACATCCAATCCAAAAACCAAGTGCTGCTTTTCAAGTTATACACATGGATATTACAGGGAAGCTTGGGACTCCAAACGATCAACAATACGTCATCATTACAATTGATGCCTTCACAAAGTACGTACTGTTCTATTTTGCCACTAATAAAAATCAGTACAGTACACTAGGTGCCTTAAAACGCCATGTGCATCTATTTGGTACACCGGTACAGATTATTGTTGATGGAGGAAGAGAATTCCTAGGTGAGTTTAAAAACTATTGTGACCAAGTTGGAATTAATATCCATGCCATAGCACCAGGAGTCAGCCGAGCGAATGGGCAAGCTGAACGAATAGTAGCGACACTAAAGAACGCGTTAATTATGATAAAAAATTACGAGACTGAGCAATGGCACAGTGTACTCGACGAACTGCAGTTGGCTTTCAATTGTACTCCTCATCGTGTCACTGGAATCGCTCCACTCACTCTCATCACCCAGCGAAAACATTGCGTGCCTCCAGAACTCCTAAGTCTTGTTAATATTGATGACCAAACTGTGGATATGGAGGCCCTGACTCAACATGCACAACAAAAAATGACCCTATCTGCGGAACAGGACAGACACCGCTTTAATCAGCGGAAGGCTAAGATTCATCCTTTCCAAAGGGGAGACTACGTGCTTATAAAGAACAATCCACGTAATCAAACTTCGTTAGATCTTAAGTTCAGTGAACCTTATGAGATCTGTCGAGTACTGGAAAACGACCGGTACCTAGTAAAAAGAGTTGTTGGTAGAGGGCGACCACGAAAGGTTGCCCATGATCAGCTTCGACGTGCTCCAAAACCAGGTGATCAGGCAACCGTATCGGCGGTTCTCCTCACTAGAGGGCGCGTACGCGAACATAAGCTCCGTATCTTCTTAGTGTAAATAAATCTAAACGGCAATAATTTACAGTGAAAAAGGACAAACATTCTCATAAATCATCAAGGAAACGGTGCAAGTGTGGGCAAAAGCTAATTCGTGAAGTGAAGGACATAAACTTAACTTTTCTAAACAGTGCCTAAGCAAGTGACTAGTTGGACCAAAACATTTCATCTTAACTATAATACAGCAAAAATCCACGGAAAAGGTCTTCTAAATAAATAGTGCGTTAATCAAATAGCTAATGAACAGTGAACACTATCAAAAACAAAAATAAAAATGGTTTTTTTCTAAAGTGACAAACACGTGTGAATGATAGTCAGTAAACAAAGAACTGACCTTTGGTCCTTACGAACACTCAGTGACGTACGTCGCTTAGCAAGAGTAGCATTATTTCATACTAATAAGCACATTACCAACTGGCGCAGTGGCTTATATCTCGACCGCTACGCAGCAGTGCGTTGGTTCGAGCCTCGGGTTCAACATCGCTTTTTGTGAATCTTTAAATTGTTGATTCTGGTTTTCTACTGATATAATAGTACCAAAATGCAGCGGACACCTCCAAACTTCGTCGAATTAAATATGTCACAATCATATTCGGATTCGGCATTAAATATTCCTGATAGCGTTGAAGGACAGGTAAATGTTACGAGAAGATACAAACGAAGACTTGATGACGAACACTCAGAGAGTCTCGAGAACTTCACGTCACAAATGAAGTTAATGTTTACATCCTTTCAAGATCAACAAAACCAGAAATTTGACGTTCTTAATCAGTCATTAAACGTAATCAAAGAATTGCACACTGATTTAAAGAAGTCGGTTGAGTTTGTGACCGCAAAATATGATGAATCGTTAGCAAAAATTGAGCAACTCCAACAAGAGAACAAAACCACTAAAAAACAAATCTCTTTCCTAGAGCAAAAATTGGAATATTATGAAAAATCCTCTAAAGCCTCGACCCTCGAAATACGCAATATTCCGAAAACGGAACCAGAGACAAAGCAACAACTCATAGGAATGATTATGGAATTGGGATCAGCGATTCAACTTAACTTAAATGTAAACAAAACGGAAATACGTGACATTTACAGAACAAAATCCAAAACTGAGGCCATTGTAGTTGACTTTACAACTGTCGCTAGGAAAATTGAAATGATTGGTTCAGTGATCAAGTACAATAAGGCACAAAAAATAAAAAAAGGACTGCCATTAAACACCAACGACATAAAGATTCAAGGAGCCCCCCGGCATATCTATGTATCTGATTCTCTGACAGTAAAGACACAACAACTGTTCTACTTGTCAAGACAACTCATTAAAAAACGAGGTTTTCATGGATGCTGGATTTCTTTTGGTAAAATATATATACGGAAGAATGAGGGTGACGCACCCATTCACATTAAAAATACTGAAGATTTAGATAATATTATATGACTGTTCATGTTTTCAGCTAAACAGTTTGCTATTGTTTTTAAAATCTGTCCTAGAACTTATATTAATACACTGCACATCTTACACACCACCTCTTTTTTCATATTCTCACCAATTAAAATTAATTATACAAGTTTAAACAAACAACACACATACACACACCTCTTTTTATACAAACTCATGTTCTCGTTCCGTGGAGTTACACAAATATTCCAAAGTGTCACCTTTTATGTTCCATGTACACCAGTTTGGTCGAATCTATGTTCTTGTTTGCTATATAGGTGCACTAGTTCCGATGCCTGTTTAACTTGCATCCTAGTCTTAATAAAATACAAAACGGTAAATAGTCTTAAACTATCTATGTCCTTTTCAAATTGTCATACCAGATTTAAATGTCACAAAATTCGCTATGGTTAATGATTTATTAAATGACTTAGATCAATTTAATGCCTCTGTCTCTTTAAGCTGTAACCCAGAGAATTGCTCCAAATTCATACCAACTGCTACCAACTACCTAAAAATTTTACAACAGAATATACGTAGTATCAATTGTAATTTCAATGAACTCACAGTGCTTCTGTCTAGATTAAGCTTCAAATGCGACGTTATAGTGTTGTCCGAGTGCTGGCTCCGTCAGATATCTGATCTCCCTATTTTAAATGGATATAAATCTTACAAAACTAACCGAACCTTTAATCAAAATGATGGAGTGGTAGTCATGGTCAGTAATGAACATTATTACACAATTGAAGAACCAAATCTTTGTGAATGCAACTGTTTGCTGATTAAATTTGGAACTAACATAGTTATTGTGGCAATATACAGGTCACCTTCTTTTACAAATTTGGATAACTTTCTGCAGTCACTCCACAACATTCTGGAACAGCTGCAATCATTTCAAAATATTGTAATTGTGGGTGACATTAATGTAAATATACTGAATGTCGATTCTAATGTTTCGTCATATCTAGATATTACTTCATTTCACGGTCTACTTCCGGCTCATAACCTACCTACTAGAGGAAATAGTTGCCTGGATCATGTTTTAGTTAAGAGCAAGTTACAAGCCTATACATTTAACCTTCACACCTCAATAACTGATCATGACGCTATTCTTTTTTGCCTAAAGTACGGGGGCTCAAAAAAACCCTTAAACAGTAGAGAAATTAGGAAGCTTAACTGGTCTGAGATCATCGCTGACTGTTCAAAAATGGATTTTAGTCAAGTTTATGTTGAAAATGACTTAAATCTGGCAACCAATAAATTTATCGAATTATTATCTAATCTTACATTGAAACATATGTCGATCGTTAGGATGACACGAAATAAAACTACCTTAAAACCCTGGATAACGCCAGGACTACTACGATGCATTAAAAATAGAGACAGTATGCATATTAAAACTAAAAAAGAACCAAAAAATGAAATCTTAAGTATAACATATAAACGCTATAGGAACTATTGCAACAAACTTCTTAAAAAAATAAAACTACGATATGAACAAAACCAACTTAATATGGCTAAAGGTAACTCCAAATTGTTATGGGACTCCATTAAAACTATAACAAATTATAATAAAAATCGTGAATCTCCTGAAGAACTACTGTATACAGATCAAAACCCTCAATCTTCTATTAATAAAGTCAATACCTTCTTTTGTACAATCGGAAAGGCACTAGCTCAACGCATACCCTCAAACATCCCACCTTTCAATGACACTGCCTCAACCAAAGTCACTTCCCCTAGCAACTCATTTGTATTACTCAAAGTAGATATTATTGAAGTTAAAGCTACTATACTAAATTTAAAGAGGGAATGCTTACCTGGGTGGGACACTATCTCATCTAAGCTATTGCAAAATGTTGTTGATTTTGTGGCTCCCGTTATTACTGATCTCATAAATCGTTGCTTTGATTCAGGAGTCTTTCCTAAAGCACTAAAAAAATCACTTGTAATTCCCATATATAAGGCAGGGGATGCAGGCTGTGTCAACAACTATAGACCCATCTCTATCCTTTCTTCACTATCAAAAGTGTTCGAGCGAACTATTAACTTCAGACTAACAAAATTCTTAGAGTCAAATAAAATTTTTGCTGATACCCAATATGGTTTTCGAGCACGCAAATCTACTGATGAGGCTGTTCACACTTTTTCTGATTTTGTGGTAAGAAGCCTAGATGAAAACAAAAAATGCCTAACCATCTTCCTCGATCTTGCCAAAGCTTTTGACACAGTCTGTATCCCCACCCTAATTCGTAAATTAACTAATATGGGAATACGGGGAAATGAATTAAGATTAATGGTTGACTATTTATCCGATCGCACGCAGCGTGTAAGAATCGGGGACCACTTAAGTGATGAATTTCCTATAGAATACGGAGTGCCACAGGGAAGTATTCTTGGTCCCACCTTATTTCTATGTTATATAAATCAGTTGTGTCAACTTAATCTAGAAAACTGCAAAATAATATCTTATGCTGATGACACTACTCTTACTTTCAAGGGGGATTCTTGGGAGGTAGTATATTCCTTAGCCCAATCAGGTCTGAATACTGTTTGCCACTGGCTCGCTGCAAACTCGCTCACACTTAATGTCGATAAAACAAAATACATTCCTTTTGTAATCAGGAGCGCAGAAATCTTCTTACAAGATAAGCCTCCCATATATTTTCATCAGTGTTCATTTCCTCCTGCAAATCATTGTAGCTGCCCAACTATACAACCGACTCAAACTATTCGTTATTTGGGTGTAACTATTGATAAAAGATTATCCTTTGAGGAACATATTCACAATTTATCTAAAAGAGTTCGGAAATTTACTTATATTTTTAAACAGCTTAGACAGGTAGCAAATGGTAAAACACTCAAAATGGTATATTTTGCTCTTGTTCAATCTATACTGTCATATTGTGTAACAAATTGGGGAGGTGCCGGTAAAACTAAAATGTTGGAAATAGAGAGAGCCCAAAGGCTAATTCTGAAAGTTGGCCTTTCAAAACCACGACTCTTCCCCACTGCTGAATTGTATCAGGAAGCTGAGGTTTTAACTGTACGACAAATTTACATCCTTTTTACAATTCTGAGACAACATTCGGGTTCATCTTCTTTCGATCTTTCCAAATTAACAACGAGGAGGCACTATGCAATTTGTAGCACCACTAAATCTAAAACAGTTTTTGCCCAAAAATTTTATTCTTTCCGAGGACCTGTACTCTACAATAAGTTAAATAAGGAATTAGGTATTTTTAATTACAATCAATCTAAATGTAAACTAATATTAACTAACTGGCTACTAAAATTGGATTACACAAAAACAGAGGAACTACTAGTAATATAACGTAATTAGGTATTAAATGAGTAATTCTACCTGTATATATATATATATCTTTTTTTCCTTCATTTTTTTGTTGCAATTCTTCTAGTAAGACGTAACCCACTCACATACCTTCTCACCCTCTCAACACTACTTACACAAACACACTCACACATACACACACATCACAGACAAGCACAATATACACCTCATCCATACCCCACACGTACTGTTACTCCACTACACTTCATACAAGTAGATTTTATTATTACTTTCTTTTATGTTATTTTGTTTTTTCTTTTTCTTCCAACAAATTGTTTTAACATTAAATCAAAATTTTTGCTAAACATTGTTTGTCTACCTTGCCTGTAGAGGGGAGTACCTGGTGTCCTAAAATACAAGTCACGGCTTAGTTTAGGCACCAGTCTCCCACAAATGAACATTGTCGTAATCATAATTGTAATTTGTTTCCTTATATGTTAGTTTATAAATGTTATTTGTGGAAGAAAATAAATATTTTTATTATTATTATTATTATTATTATTATAGGTTGAAGATGAACAACCTACAATGCCAGCTGGAGCAACACAGTCAGTGCCTTCCACCTCACGAGCTGAGGTGCCAGAGCAGCAAACACAAAACTCAAATTAAGAAAACGCACATCCACAGTTAATAAATTGTGAGTAACAAAGTGCTTTTATAAAGAAATAATTACTCCTTATCCTTTACCATTTAGAGCCTCTGTGCATGGCACAGCATCGACCTTGTTCATCTTCCCAATAGAGCCTCTGTGTACCACGGCGAACAGGACCGCCCAGAGCACAGCACAATAATAATCTTCCCATTTCTACGAGGCAATCTCCGAGAAACAAAATGTGTGTAGACGTGATGGATGGTCGAAACACATAATAAAAACAAACAAAAGTCAATACATAAGTACCTCTGAAGTACAATACATGGTTGACATCAATATATTTCACAAAAAGAACAACATAAGCTAAAAGTTACTTACAGATGCCAAACTCAAAGAACAAAAATGATTCTCATTGTTTCAGAAAATTCCAACTTATAAACACAGGCTGGTGCAGAGCACGCACCGCCTGTCAGAATGGCCGTATCGGCGCAATTACGTTATTTGAAGCATCTCATCAATATGTTACAATTTGTAAGATGCAGTTACATCAATAAATAATTAAATTAAGAGTTGATTAACATTATGATTATGAAATAATTGTTTAAAAACACGAATTCATGCAGATAAATCATTTGTTTTTATTGCATAGTTAAGTTATTGTTATTTATAACTAGATTGTTAATTTATTATTGTTGCATGGTTTAATTAATGCTAAAAATGAAATTACCTTTAAAACTATTCTAAAAGATTGTAAAAATCATTATTTATTTACATAGTTTTATTCCTAACCTAAAACTTGAACACGTGCGTCGGGCACGTGGTCGGTCTGTATAAATACGAGCGACAGTCCCAGAGCCAGGCAGGCAGGACTCTTCGCCCGACGCTCGCCCGTGACGGACGTGCCGCTCCCCGCCGCTCGCCCGCTATCGTGTTGTGTTGTGCTCTACATCGTTCCGTCCCGCTTTCGCCGTGACGTCATCTGTGGTCGCTGACTACAACCCTAGATCCGAAGCCGCCTTTTTCAAGGCAGCGGACGATTATCCTGTTTCCGTAACGGAAAAGTCAAAAAACGTAGTGCCCCTTCAGGGAAAAACCACAGTTTCGTGGTCCTTGGTGGGAAACCTTACGGTGCCAACGAAACCAAGGGGGTGTTGACCCAACACACCCGCTGATCCCCTTCAGGGTGAAGCAGTGAATTGGCGTCGGGAGCTAGGTTTTGGCCTTGGGGGATCTCCTAGTCAAACCTAAGTCTTCGAGTTCTCTTCACAGCTACACACCTAGTGTCGGTTGGGTGTGTCTACCCCTTCGCACTAGACCCAAATAGGGCCCGGTTCGCACAATAAGACTGGCGACCGGTTACAAGCTTAGGGCTCACCAATAGGTACTCACCTCCCAGTCTATACCCGACTGGGAGGGTCACACACCCCCGGGCCCATCCACCCGGGGAGCTAGGTTGTTAGGGTTTAGGTCCCTCGTGGGAAATAATCCACCACCATTCCGCGATTTTAGGTCCCCCCACTCATGATGACGGACGCTATAATTTTAGCGTTCGTCAAGGAGGTCCTTTTAAAGGACCCCGAATTCCTCGCCAAATATGGCACAAAACTTGCTGCTATGCAGCAAACACCCAATCCGTCAACCTCGGCTGAAGAGGCTTCCGTCGCTGGTTTCAGCGACGTCCTGGACAGCCCACTATCTCCTCCGCCTGCGGAACAAAACCCGGCCTCAAATTGGGTACCGAAAACGGTACCTAATAACAGAGCCCCAGCCCCCGCGCCTTCCGTGAAACCCAAATCGGCTATTGTCTCCAAGACAATAGACACCGCCGCTACCCCTTCCGCGAAACAAGCTATTGTCCAAAAGACAATAGATGCCGCCGCTGTCCCTTCCGCGAAACCAACTATTGTCTATAAGACAATAGACACCGCCGCCGCCTCGTCATCAAAGACGAAACCGGCTATTGTCCCGAGGACAATAGACGCCGCGCCGACCGCTCCCCAACAGCCCATTGAGCCCTTAATGGACATGGACACGTCAGTGCCGTGCTCCAACCCTCCCTCCGAATCGGAAGAATCATACGACGCCTCTTCCTCTGACGACGGCTATGAAGTCGCCGGTAGAAAGAGGAAGAAGGGTAAATCTTCCCAGACCAGCAGGGCCAAGAAGTCTGTTGCGTCTCCCCCCTCCCCCTCCCCCTCCACCTCCGCTGCCCCCGCCTCACAGGCCAACCGTCCGCGCAGCCCCAACGCCCCCGCATCAGCTTCTCAAAAGAAGCAACGCCCTCCGCCGCCCTTGTACATTCAGGACAAGGCGAAATGGACCGAAGTGTCCAAGATGTGTGTTGTTCGTAAGATCAACTACACAAACGCTAAGGCCTGCCAACTTGGGATCAAAGTAGTCGTTCCGTCAGCAAATGACTACCGCGACCTTGTCCGCGCTCTACGTGAAAGGAACATCTCCTTTCACACTTACTCCCTTCCAGAGGACACGCCCACCCGAGTGGTGATAAAACGTGTCCCCAAGGAAATAAGCACAGAGGACATCAAGGATGACCTCCTCGCCCAATCCATCCCCGTCTCCGCCGTACACCGCTTACACAAAGCGAGAGGAGGAGAATATTACGACATGGTCCTTGTCGTATGCGACCCCACCGAGGGCCATCACCCGATCTTCAAGATAAAATCGGTGTGCTCCCTTACCGGCATCCAAATTGAGAAGCCGAATCGCCCGACTGCAATTGGCCAGTGTCATCGCTGCCAACTATATGGACACTCCCAGCGCAATTGCTATGCGACGCCCAGATGCGTTAAGTGTCTGGGCGAGCATAGCACTAGCGAGTGCGAGCGTCCCAAAGACCGCTCACAATGCGCAGAACCTCCCAGCTGCGTATTATGCGGCCAGTCCGGTCACCCGGCAAATTACAAGGGGTGCCCTAAGGCCCCCAAAATCGCCCCCAAACTGGCTAAGCGCCACAACGCCCGCCAGCAACGCGAATCTCCACCCGAGAGGATTCCCTCCTCGGAAATGCCCGAACGGCTCGCTCCACAGAGACCCTCTCCATGGAACCGGCTGAACCACCAGAAAGCGTTCCCAGCTTTGGTGGCCACTACTTCCCAGCCCATACCAGCGCTAATGGACACGCCCGTCCCAGCGCCGATCCCCGTGCCCGTGACTCCAGTAGTCCCGGCTGCTCCCCTGCCTGCGCTCCAACACACCGCTGCACCCGCAGCAGTGCAGGAGCGCTGCACACTCCCCCTCAACAAGAATAACTGTCCTAACGTGGGTGAAACAATCACCGAAGCGTACTTGTTATTCATGACCCGTGAGGCAAGGTCCATGAGTGCTGAACTCAACAAGTTCAGAGGAAACGATGGACTTTTACATCTATCTCCAGTTCAGGCGAATAAAATCTTTAACGCCTACAGGCCCATCTTGGACCAATTAGACGCAATGGCTGCGATTGATGACTAATCAATGGATAAGCCACGCACTAATTTTAACAGACCCCGATCCCTCAAACTAGGATTCTTTAATGCCAATGGCATTAACAACCAAAGAGACGAGATCGCCAAATTCCTCCGCGACCATCAACTAGACGTCCTCCTCATCCAGGAAACCTTCCTAAAACCCCATCGCAACGACCCTAGAATTGCCAACTACCGTATAGTTCGCAACGATAGGACGCGCTGCCACGGTGGAGGTACCCTGATTTATTATAAAAAGGAGCTGTACTGCATCCCCTTGATTCCTCCTGCCCCCCGCTCGTTACTCGAGTACTCAGCCTGTCGGCTAGGTATGACTGGTCATCAACCGATCACCATCATCTCTGCCTATTACCCACCGCCCTCGACCTCGTCTCCCACGCCTGACGACCCCATCGCACTCAGTAGCGACTTCACCACTCTCTTTGGCTTGAGTGACTCCGTTATATTAGCGGGAGATCTCAACGCCAAACATCCCGCGTGGAATTGCAACACAACCAATGCAAGAGGCAGGGTGGTGTTTAACCTAGGTGCAACCCTCAACTATGACGTCATCGCTCCGATGACGCCTACTCACTTCCCGAACGATCCCAACCAAAGGCCCGATGTTCTCGATGTGGCGTTGCTAAAGAACGTAAACCTCCGTTTGCTATCTATAGAAACGACACACGAGCTCAACTCGGACCACCGTCCAGTGATCATGCACCTAGGCCCCCGCTCGGGTCAGCCCGACCCCGACCAACCTCCCCCGTCTCAAGTGATCACCGACTGGAGGAAAGTAAGCGAAAGGCTGAAATCCACTACGTCGCCTCACCTAGACAACATCCCCGACCACATCGTCTCAGTCGCTGACACGACGGCGGCGATCGACTCGCTTACGGATCACGTTCAATCCGTCCTGAACGAATGTTCAAGGGAGGTTCCAGTGGTGGAAGACCACCGCTGGAAAATGCCGGACGATGTACGGAATCTGATAACCGAGAAGAACGCAGCCATTCGTGCGTACAGCGCTTTTCCCTGCGACGCGAACAAAGCTCACATGCGCAACTTACAGCGAGCTGTGAGGAAACGCACTGCTGAGCTGCGTACCGCACGCTGGGACAAGACGCTCAGCGAGCTCGAGCCCACCCATCTCGCCTTTTGGCACCTTCAGAGGAAGTTACGATCCAAAGAAGAGGCCACAATGCCCCCTCTCATCCGCCCCGACAAGAGTGTCGCCTTTGACAACTCGGACAAAGCGGAATGTCTAGCCGACAGTCTAGAGGCCCAATGCTCTCCTAGCTCTCAACCAGTAGACCAAGCTCACCTCGACATGGTGAATGCTGAAGTCGAACGTAGAGCTTCCCTCCCACCAGTCGAAGATCCTGATGATCCTCTGCCCCCCGTCACGCCCGACGAGGTACAGGAGATCATCAAAAGGCTCCAACCTAGGAAAGCCCCAGGCTCCGACGGCATCACCAACAAGGTGTTTAAACTCCTCCCCGCCCAACTAATAGTGCTTATGACTGCCATCTTCAATGGCGCATTAAGCAATAACATGTTCCCCCGAGCATGGAAACAGGCCACCGTTATCGGTATCCCCAAACCAGGCAAGCCCAAGTCTGATCCCGCCAGTTACCGTCCCATCAGTCTACTCAACGTTCTCGGTAAAATCTACGAGAGGCTTATTTATAAGCGGCTCAAGGATTATGCCGAAGCAAAGAGTCTTATCCCCGACGAGCAGTTTGGTTTTCGAACCGAACACTCGTGCATCCAACAAGTTCACCGCATCGTCGAGCATCTAAGCGCTGGTTTCCAGCGTGGCTCGATGACGGGTGCCTTGTTCTTCGACATAGCGAAAGCATTCGACAAAGTATGGCACAATGGCTTAATTTACAAGCTCTACCAACTCGGCGTGCCAGACCGTCTCGTGCTCATCTTGCGAGACTTTTTGTCGAACCGCACCTTCCGCTATCGCATCGAGGGTGCACTCTCGTCCCCTCACCCCATCCGAGCAGGAGTCCCCCAGGGCTCAGTGCTATCCCCCCTAGTCTTTACGCTGTTCACCAGCGATATCCCCAAAAGTAAAAAGGCGCAGTTGGCCCTATTCGCCGACGACACCGCCATTTACTACACCGGTCGCGAACCTGACGCTATCGCTCGCACTCTCCAAACATCTGCAAACATCTTGGGCAGATGGTTCAGGAAATGGAGAATCGAGGTTAACCCCGACAAGAGTCAGGCGGTTCTGTTTACGAAACCGCGGCACAAACCCCCTCCCCCTCGTCCGATCACCATGTATGGCAAGCCGATCCCCTGGGAGAAGCAAGCCAAATACCTGGGGGTCATACTGGACAGCCACCTCACCTTTGCTGAGCACATAAGGCAGGCCCGTTCTCGCGCCGCCTTCGCTCAGGGAAGGCTCCATTATATCACGACCGCCCGTAGCAAATTGTCACTCAAGTGCAAATTGCGACTCTTCACCGCGGTCATCCGTCCCATCATGACGTACGCTTGCGCCGTCTTTGCACACGCAAAGCCACGTCATCTCCACAGGATGCAGACGCTCCAAAACCGTTTCCTGCGCAAAATCACGGGTGCCCCCTTCTACGTCCGAAATGAGACTACATGTAGATCTCAAATTGCCCACCATACAGCAGTTCATGAAACGCATAGCCAAACGTTTCTTCGACACTGCTGTAAATCACCGTAACCCCCTTATCGCATCGGCCGCCCGATACGAACCCTCCCGCATCTCCAAGGTACGCCGACCGAGGCATACCCTCGTCACGCCCGACGACTCTACCACTCTCCTCCAAGAGAGTCGCAAAGAGACCAGCACTCTTCGCAAACCACGACCGCCGTCCTTCCGCCCTCGCCACCGAGGCCCGCCGCGACGTCCCCGTCAAAATCCGCCCCGACCCTTGCTCGAGCCAGCCCGCGCCGCTGAGCCTGTAGTCTTAAATTCGCCCCTAAATAATAATTCCAGTTCGATCCAGCCCGTCCCTAGCTGTCCTCTCCCCAGCGACGCCCTAAGCCGAGGCCCGTACCCCACAGGGGGTGCCCTTAGCGTGTAGTCGCTTAGTTTGTAAGTTTTTTATAAGCCCTGGCTGGAGGCTTTAATATTATATTAAGGCCACCACAGGCAAGCCCGGTTAAGCAGTCGACAACCTTATAGGTTGAACTGCGAGAAGCCACACAAAAAAAAAAAAAAAAAAAAAAAAAACAGAGCCAGGCAGTTGCGCACGAGCCGTCGAACGGAGCACACCTCTGTGAGTCATTGTACTTATACTGATTGTTACGTCACTGAATAAAAGTTATTGAAAGTGTTTAGAGTTTTTCATTTGAATTAAAAATGGAAAATGACCAAGAACGTGACGTCAGCAATGCTGACGTCACCCTTTTTAAAAACAACCATGACGCCGACCTCCCGTTATATATATTAACCAAATATATAAAAGGTAGGCACATTACATAAAAACGTCACTTAAATTCATATCAATTCAATCATACATACATGAACTATTATTAATTAGAGAAAATTAACCTTCGCAACCATTGGTATTAAATAGCTGATAGAGACTGAACTTTATGTTTTATGTTATGACATAGAGTTTGTTGTTTCAAAATTTAACAATTATCTCGAATTCAAAATTCGTTCCAAGTTAAATCATTATAATAAACAATCCTTTGAATAAATATGAGAAACCATTCCACTATGAATGAGGCTAAATATTTTCAAATTAAGTATGAAAATTACAGTTGTTTTGACAGTTCAAACTCATTTCGCGCCAGTGGTTAATATTTTGCCATCAGGCTTTTGTAATCAAAACTTGAAATTGCTAAGTTGAGAATATTTTGATTTTGTAATATTGGATTAACATAATTTGTATTGGCTTAAACTGTATTGGTAGAGTTGGTCATTCGGAAAATTGATTATTTAAAAAGAAGATGTGGGCTGTGGGCTGTGGGCTGTGGGATATGGGCTGTGTGTGGCTGTGTGGTGTGGGTGCTGTGTGTACTAAAGAGTATTCTATTCTATTCTATTCTATTCTGGGGGCCCGATGGGATTTCTTTTGGGCAATATCTTCTCAGTGGCAGTCTTTAGGGATGTTTTGCACTTCCCCTAAAAACAAAATGCCCTATCTCCTAAAAGCCCCTGATGTCTTTCAAGTTTTTAACTCATAAAAACGATTCACATTTTGTAACATGTTTCTTTGAAACCATAAACTTAAGAAGATTACAGGTAAACTTATAGTTTACCTGTAATCTATAACTAATGAACCAATGTATGTTTTTTTTTATATTTTAGTTTTACTTAATTTCGTCTGACATAAGGGAAGGAAATGGTAAATATTTATGTAAGAAATAACTTTAGAACTCATCATCATCTTCCTGCCCTTATCCCATGTTACTTGGGGTCGGCGCAACACGTTTTTTACTTCCATTCTGTCCTGTCAACCGTCACGCTATCACTAACTCCCTTTTCTTTCATATCACTCCAAACACAACCCATCCATCTTTCCTTTGGCCTCCCTTAGAACTTAACTAAATAGTTTGAAACTTATAAATAAAATCAGGCAGCATAATGTGGAATTGTAACTGGAGTCGTTCCCACATTATTATCTAAGCAAACATTTACATGTTTAGGTGCAGTATATAAAATAAAATAAACGCTAGAAAAGTAACAAGCACAATCTCAAAGAAGCGAATACATTCCACATCACCCTTGAGCAGCTTGAATCGCGTCGTGAATAGAACTCATTCATAAGCTGAACATTCATGCCGTCTGACACTTGATTACAGCATATTTCTTATTCCACACGAGTTCTATGGGAATTGAAACATGTATTACAGTTTATTTTTATGGGTTCTTTTCCATCTTAGCTGAGAGAAATTGACTTGGAACGACTAGAGTATTTTCTTGAACGTATTTGGTCAGACCAAATACTTTAATGATTTTATATTGGATTTTAGATTTATATTTTATGTATTTTTAATTTTTTTTGTTAACAGGTAAATTTAGTAATTATTACAAGATTTTAATATTTGAGAGATTGTCCTGTATATATCACCGGAAAATTGGAGACTCCGTAAAACAGTAATAAAACTTTATTAGATTATATTTTTTCGATATATTATGAAAATATCGTTTTGTACACAATAAATCCCATCCAAATTCAATAGTTTCGAATATATCCGTGTCTTATTAAGAAAAAATAGTTTCACGCGATATTTTACAATCTTACGGCGTTTGCAATTTATACAATTATATATAATTACCTATATAAGTTTGTGTAATTTTAATACTGGGACTAGTTGCCTTAAATAAAAAAATATTTTTATTTATTCATTAAATACCGCGAGTTGAGGCATGATTGATTAACAAACATTAAGACTAGCACGTTTATGATATTGGTAGGATTAAGTAGGATTTACGAACTGCAAGAAAGAAATGAAAAAAAAACCAGTTATGTGAGGCTCACACAGGAACTTATTAAAACTAGTACTTCTTAGAATTTTAAAGAATTAGTCCACTTACATTGGTTAACCGAGGTTAAGAAACCAACCTAAAAAGTCAGCCTAACCTCGATCTGGGTTTTCCTACCAATGTAGGTTAATAATTTCGGGGTGTAAAAATACAAGTAGGTATACATAGGGACACATTGTTTTGACAAGTGATCAAATTGACATCCCGCACGATGTAGACCACACTTCAATGCCTTTTCGAGAGGAAAATCCTTCAAAAACTGGGTTAGCCGCTCCGAACCAAAAACCTTTTTAAAAAAACAGTACTGAAGGACCTATCTACCTATAGCTATTTTGGTTATGGCAAGAACAGTCATTTCCTTTTACCTATCTCTTCGTAGAAAACCGAAAAATACCTTAAAAATACCTATTTAACGTTGCGTTCCATTTTTAAAAAAATATCGAATGTCACGGTAAATGTCAATATGGACGCAAAGATGTCAAAATATCAATGAAAGTAAAAAACCCACCTAGGATTAATTACAGCTACGCTAAACTACAACAGTTATCCATACTAATATTATAAACAATCACACTAATATTATAAAGGCGACAGTTTGTGAGTGTGTATGTTTGTTACTTTTTCACGCGCAAACCGCTGGACCAATTTTGATAAAATTTGGTATGCAGGAAGCTGACACTCTGGATTAACACTGGCTACTTTTTATACTAGCTACTACTAGCTGCGCGGGTAACACAGCGGGGCGCAGCTAGTGTTATACATGCGAAAGTGTGTCTGTCTCTCTGTTACCTCTTCACGGTTAAACCACAGAACCGATTTAAATGAAATTTAGTACAGAGATAGTTTGAGTCCCGGGAAAGGACATACGATAATTTTTATCCCGGGAATATGTTCACTTGGGATAATTTTAGACATCAACTGCGGGCGGAGCCGCGGTTAAAAGCTAGTACTTAAATAAACTGACCTTTTCCTCTCTGAAACTTGATCACTTGACTGATGGATTATTTTATTAACGACTTTACCGAAACTCGACACGAATAAAGCGATGAAAATTAATGAAGGCAATTATACAATACCCATAACAAAGTATTAAAATATTAAATGACATTTCGCGCCATAAATATGCAAAGTGCTTATTACAATATTCGTTACTCATCATTTTAATGCTTCTGAAATTCCACCAGTGAACTTTATCTAGGTACCTCCGGAAATAGCCGAACCGCCAATTAGCAAAACCGAACGGTTGAACGAATGATTACGAATGAGTTTCATTCATAAAGGAGGCTTGCCCATAAATATCTTAGGGGTTATTCTGACCGACGTAGAGCAATTGCCTTCGATCTAACCCTTGCAAGGGCCACTTGGACCTCAGATAAGCCGATATTGCTTCCGATAGGTTAAGAATTCCGACGACCGTTCTATTTTCAATTTATACTTTTCCTTTTGCAAGCCTGTTATAGAAATCAACCTTTGAGGAGCGATAAGTTTTATTTAGAATTTTAATTTAAGTTGTCTTAAAAATAGCATTACATTTTAAAGCTTAATTTCAAAATACCAAGAATTATTCACCAAAAAAAGTTGTGTTACAATTTTGGGGTACAATAAAAAATGTTATCTACTTTAATCAAATTACTCACCAACACAATACAAGCTAGCATTACTGCTATACAAGCGGGCATTTTTAGCAATCTCAGGAATTTCGAACGATTCCGGGACTTTCGTGAGAATAAAAGTGACGTTTAGGTACATTAGCGCCGGATTATCCGATCACTGGTGACAACTAACAGACAAACACAACAAATACAAAATTACAACTGGCTTAAATGTTGAGTCATTTATAATTATAAATGACTCAACATTTAAGCCAGTTTCGTCAGACTGACAAGTTATTTAAATAGAACAAATAATCCTGCGCAAATATGACACCTTGCGTGAACCCTTCGGGGCTTCGGGTTGCCCTGAAGTTTAGATAATCGTACTTAATTTGATAACAGAAAGACACATTGCCGACCTGAAGTTCGTCGTGATGTTATGAACACTATAAACTTTAACCAGAGGCTTCGCCTGGGAGAAATTATATTTTCTTTTTTTTATTGACAAATAGGCATGCTCTTGACCTCGATCACGCTTGATAGAAAGCGATGGATGAGGCCTATGATGGAGCGAGCGTGCCCAGAAGATGTCTATTCACTCATTTTTTATTAACTATATTGGGATCGGCTTTCAGCCTAGCCGGACGCGCCAGAATATTTTACATGGAACGGTTACCTATTTGACCTCCACAACCCAGTACCTGACTGGACTGAAGACTGGCAGGAATGTTGGCAAGACTGGTGTCTGATTTTCTGGCCTCTGTCAAAGATTTACAAATGACAGCCGGGTGCAATGGCTTAGCGTGCTTTCCGAGGCGCAGAGGAGTCACAGATTGTAATGGATGATCACTTTTCACAGATCAACCTCGGCAAACATCGCTTAACCTTGAAGACCGACCCGTGCGGCTCGAGTTCGAGCCACGAAATCCTCCTAAGTGGCTAACTACCCTGGTAGTCATAAGATGAATCCAGGACATGGTGTGCCTTTTGAAAACATACAGACTTTTACATTTATAATACCTGCAGGATTATACCTTCAAAGAATGAGAGTTATGTTCATCATCAGCCGAAAGACGTCCACTGCTGGACACATGGGCCTCCCCCAAAGGATTGCCATAGTCGCCACGCTTGGCAGGCAGGTTTGGTGATCGCAGTGTAGCTGTTGCAATGCACTGCTGCTGCACAATCTCTGGTGAGTCCCTTAGTCGCCTCTAACGACACCCACAGGAAGTGATGGGATGGTGGAATTCTTTTACATCCGACACCATAGGTACAGAAGCCATGATATATGTACGTAAGTATATGTGGCATCGGATCCAAACAGCTTAACAGATTTAGTTGTGCGGTTTCTAATATTATTTTAGGAGAGCTTTGAACAAACATGACACTACCTACCTATGCATCAAAGCTCAGTTTTATCGCCAATTTTCGCGGTATACTTTGCACATTGTTCTCTGAACTTAGAGACGAGATCTATTTTCCAAAGTATTAATATTGTATGGCTCACAGATTATTACAGAGCTTCATTGGTAAGAACCACACGTACACGTTAGATTGCTTATTTATAATTCAGGAGAAATCATAACGCCAGACCAAAATCTATTCTTCTGCACAGACACTACCTCTCATTTCGCAAGAATGCAAACTTTGTTAGCCACCCTTTTTCTAGACAAAATATAAAGATGCTATTTTATCTGATTGGAAGTGCAACGTACAGTTAGACCATAGAGTACCGCGACTGATCTGCGGACAACACTAAAGACAGCGTGTCAGTGATTGTCAGGTCTTTAGGTGTGCTCACATTTGTGACATTCTATTGTAACATGGTTCGTGACCGTGTCAGCAACGCGTGTCTGTATGTCGATGTGGACGATATCTATCAAACGAACAAAAGACATCATCTAGCATAGCCTAGCCTTTTCCCAACTATATAGGGGTCGGCTTCCAGTCAAACCGGATTCAGCTGAATACCAGTATTTTACGTGGAGCGGCTGCCTACCAGACCTCCACAACCCATTAACTGGGTAACACGGTAGTTCTTGGCTAGACTGGAGTCATATTTACTGGCACACGAACAAAAGTCACGACATAAAATATCGGTCGCAACTCGCAACTATTCGCTTGAGAGTAAGTGGTTGCACGGTATTTTCTTACGACTGCCGTCTACATTTGCCACAAAGCCGTGCCATTGTCACGCGTGGCGTGTGCTCGTCCACATTATCGCGGTTCGGCGTAATGTCACAAATGTGGACCCACCTTTAGATTCTGCTCTGAACTTTGGATTTTTATAACAATTCGCCAAACTTAGTAAAATAATAAAAAAAAAAAAAAAAAAAGTAAAATAATATTATACAAGTCTAAAAAATGGCGATTTTGTAAGTTTTTTATAGTTTATACACAGCAGGAGCGGGATTAAGTTCCCCCAGGGATAAACTATCCCATATCCTATATACCCGGGATAAGGTTTACCCGTGTGGCAATTTTCATCTCAATCCGTTCTGCCAGAGACGTGAAAAGGTAACAAAAAAGAGTTAATTTCGTATTTCAAATTTTAGTACCGGTGGCGCCTCTAGTCGCAGTGATTCCGTGCTCTGTGAGATAAACCGCGAAGAGATCCAACCCTTAATGCAATCCGATAAAAGTGGCGATGCAATTTGAATGAAATAACAGAATCTATCTCGTAAGACTCACACGATGACTGCAATCGACTTTCGATCGGGAGAATAAATAAAATTGTAGGAACGAAGCGTCTGTGGTTTTTTTTGTTCATCTTTTTGTTCCGCAAGATATAAAAGAAACTACTTGTGAAATGGAGATATGAATCTATGGATTTCGACAAATCATATTTTAACTTACTAAGTATATTAACTATTGCCACGGCTGCGGAATTTGTTCGAAAGAGTCACCGCGGCCCTGGAACGCGAACACGGATGGTTTTTAGTCAGTAAGAGTCTGACACGCCCTTCCGCTCCACCCAGAGTGGAAGAAGTCATTTGATAATAAAAGTAAATTAACTAACAGATTATGGTTGTCCTTTCAGTCAACCTATCACAATTTGTGTTTCTGATACCACCCTAGCTTACTCAAATAATACCGGTGCTTTAATACCCACGTAGATGTTACTCTAACTTTTCCTGATCCTTCGCTCTCGTGGCATATTCCGCAGGAACCGAGAATTTTCCCGGGATAAATAGTAGCCAGTGTAGTGGCACTCAACAATAATCATCATCATATCAGCCGAAAGAAGTCCACTGCTGGACATAGGCCTTCCTCAAGGGGCGTTGCCATAATCGCAACGCTTGCCAGGCAGATTTGGAGATCGCAGTTTAGCTGTTGCAATGCACAGAACCACAGAGAATGCTGCTGCCCATTCTCTGGAGAGCAGTCTATCATTGGAAAAAATAGCGTCAATAAACGTGCCTTCCCAATCGAATCAATTTACAAAAATAAACTACACAAACAAACATTTTCTTAGCCAAAGATATTGAAACCATAGTCTGTTACGATTACTGCCAATATCTAGAAACAGTACAGAGAAGCTATTCCAAATAATTGTGTTGTTAACTTGTAAACATGTTCTTTATTGTAAATTTCCCTGGCGCCTACCATAGTTAGGTTAAGGCTGTCTTACTCTATTGACGCTTCGTGCTACGCTAGGCGAGTTAACGATAAAATGTTAACACCTACATCCTACGCGGTGCGGCCGACTGTACCTACATACGATATTCGTACATGGAATAGGTACCTACAGAGGAGCTCGTGGCTAAATAATAACAGCCGCACTGGTCGATCTTTAAGGTTAAGCAACGCTTGCCGAGGTTGGTCTGTGGATGGGTGACCATCTTGACATACCGAGACTCCTCCGTGCCTCGGAAAGCACGTTAAGCCGTTGGTCCCGGCTGTCATTTGTAGATCTTTGGCAGTCGTTACGGATAGTCAGAAGCCAGATAATCTGACACCAGTCTTGCCAAGGAGTACCGTGTTACCCAGTTAATGGGTTGTGGAGGTCTGGTCAGCC
The DNA here is from genome assembly GCA_905163435.1 of Mamestra brassicae. NCBI lineage: Eukaryota > Metazoa > Arthropoda > Insecta > Lepidoptera > Noctuidae > Mamestra > Mamestra brassicae. The sequence goes on along the minus strand of LR990997.1, from coordinate 15,302,755 downwards.
ACTCCACGTAAAATACTGGTATTCAGCTGAATCCGGTTTGACTGGCAGCCGACCCCAATATAGTTGGGAAAAGGCTAGGCAGATGATGATGAATAGGTACCTACATAAGTAGGTTCAATATAAAACTCTATTTAAATATAGCTAAGATTTCAATTAGGAACAAGTCGAAATAAATTCCATTAAAGTAAAATGCAGTACCTACTATTACAGAGCCTGAAAAAGTTTCTAAAACTTATTGGCATAACTAAATTCGTTCTCTGGTAGTAAGTTCCATGATTGCAAGTAATTTTCCTGACAAGTTTGTATTTGTAAGGCCAGAACATAAAGATTCAATTAACTTTTTCGATTACATTTTTAAACTTAAGTTGGCAGCTAATTTCAATATCATGTTAATTTAATATCGTTATCATTGTCATCGGATAATTGCAAACTCCGTCAGATTATAAAATATCTTTACACAGTGTAAAAATTGCCAACTGAACATTTTGATGCGTAAAAAGTATTCCAAAGGTTCAGTTGACAATTTATCGAGAGTTTACAATCTCTCAAGATACTTTATAATCTTACGCAGTTTGCCATTTTGCGGTGACATCAACATGAGACCCAAAGACGTCCACTGCTGGCCTCCCCCATGAACTGCTACATCGACTGGTCATGTGCGTCGTTGTATTTTTTTTTTCTTCTTCTTTAGTTTTTAACGTGTCTTTACTAATATAATTTAAGAACTACTAACACTATCGTTTAGGGTTTAGTTTAAGAAAAATAAAATTATGTATGTGGGTATGTCGTTTTGTGGCAATTAAATACTTTTTTCTTTCTTTCTTTCTTCCATCCAGCGAATTCCCGCGGCCTACACCAGGTCATCGGTTCACTTTGTAATATTGTGAATGCTCATTAAATACAACAATATTGAATTTTATTTCTCAAGCTAAACTAACTCAATAACTTTATGTTATCAAATGAAATACCAAACGTATATAAACTCGAAAGGCAATTCAAAAGGCAATTTGTTATTCTGTATTTTTTACTGTAAACGATGACGTTCAAAAGTGCCGTTTAATGGCCTAATTGAAATAAACGTTTTGACTTTGACTTTATTTTTTGTAAATTTTTAATACCTACGTGTGTAACTTCTAAATTGTTAAAATATCTAATTTATAATAAGATTATGATGGTTCGTACTATAAGTGCAGAAAGTAATTAAAGCTAAATAAATAAATAAAATATCTCTTTTATTTATTATTTTTCTTTTTTCTCAAAACATGACACAACACGTTTTACTAAAACTGACATCATCAAAAATCTGTAACAAAGATGGACCTACCCATATTATTACAGTATGGAATTACAATTTGTTCCCTCCATGTAAAATGTCAAGTTTGATATGGGTTCCAAGATAAAACAATGATATCTGGGGATAAAAATATTATGACGTAAAAAATATACGAATCGTATCGTATGGCCTACTCGTAAGTTTCGACAAAATACATGTATAAGGATTAAGTTTCGCTGAAAATTAATACATCTTGTTTATTAAACCTTAATACAAACACTGCTACTTTACACCACTACAGCTACTACTACTTTTACATATTAAAAAAATACAACCGAATTGAGATCCTCCTTCTTTTTTGAAGTCGGTTAAATTAATAAACCTTTTTTAATAGGCCGTCAAAAGACTTAAATAGTCACCGTAAAAATATAATATACGTCAAAATATGGACATTTCAATAGTCTGATATAAACGATTTTTTTTTTGAAGTGATAACTTCTTTAGACGCATTGAGCACTTTTTGGGTGAACAAAAGTTCTATCGGCAGTCCCCAAAGACAGCCCCGCATGTTTTTTTTAGTAAGGTAATTTTAATGCTTGTAGCACTTTCACCATTCTGCCTCGCCTTATCCCAACTTCATGAAGTCGACGTCTTAGCTGTCTATCTTAGTCTACATTTAACATAGAGCCCATGTGACCCTGTAGTTATAATGTACCTATTAATGTGTTTAAATATAATCCCCCTGTCAGAAAATTATTGACGCGTCTGAAACGCAAGTCAAATAATGCGACTGAATTTTCACATTGAAAATTCATTCAACCAATCACAAGAAGCTAACGCCCAAATGGTTGCCAAATTGTCAATTGACACATTCATTTACAAATAATTTTCTTTCCAGCAACTGGCCATAAAAAACGTAAATAGTACAAATTCAAGGTTATATAAGATTACCATTAATCCCAGACGATATATAATGTACTAACGAGCGTCTTTGTACTGTAAATAATTTCTTCAGTATTTCAATAGATTTCCTTTTTTCACAATCATCGTGTTTTATGGACAAAGAATTATTTCTTCGCAACGGAATTTGACGGCGAATAGGACTCTGTAAACACGTAATTTGGTTTTATTGGTCATGTTTTATTGATGCCGAAAATAGGTAGATATACGCCATATTTTAGGGTTAATAATATAATGGTAGATCTTACTTTTGTCTAGAATGTATATATCTACATAGAATGTACGTTACCTACATAGTATGCATATATTATGTACACATGTTTTTGCAAATAAATGAATCTGAATCTGGTGTAGTAAAAGTATTGAAGTGTAGGTATTTATTTACGTTTTAAATAAATTAAGAAATATAAATTACTAACGGTTCCCAAAATCCCAGCTGTCGCTGCCCTGCCCAAACGTTGGCTTTTCTTTAGAAAACATCTAGAAACCAATCCAACCAAAATGATGGGTTTAATTATGAATCTGAACCGTTAAAAAAACCATTTTAAACCTAAATTCAGTTCAGCCGTTGACGAGGTATTCTGTGACAAACACATGTACAGAAGAATATTATTAAGATGAAAGATGAATAATAATAGTGGGTACCTACTGTAAGTAGGGACACCGCTATTACGTTTCAGAGAAAAATCTTATATTTTTTCTTAAGACTCTTTGTAAAAATACTGAATAAACCTCAAGTTCAATTTAGTGATCACACGCCTTTTTGAAACTTATACAACATGATTTTAATTTTCAAAAAAACCCGTACCAGGTAAACCTAGGTAGCTAAACAATGTAATAACAAATATTTTTCTCTCTTCCCAATATGAACCTTAAACTTAATTTCACCAGCCAACCTCAGAAAGGTTCATTTCTCCACGAAAACTAATATAAGAACATTCTAGCCATTTAAACCTCATACGAGAACTCGTATGAGGTTTAAATGGCTCCTGCAGGGTTTACGTACCTTTGTTTATGAACTAAACAAAGGTACGTAAACCCTGCAGGAGTCATCAACCGCAATGGCTGTCATATCGAGCGATTCGCCGTGAATAGAATATGCATGCATTTCTTTTATTTGCAAAATAAAGTACTTATCTCTTGTAAACAATTTTTTTTAAAATGCCTTCATCAGCGACGACTATAGACCTTAGTATCTGGTATAAATTTCAACTTGCTAGGTCCACCCGTTCCTGAGAAAATCGATGGTGACACACGGACAGACAGAAGGATAGACGGACAAGAGAGTGATCTTATAAGGGTTCCTTTTTTTACCTTTTGAGGTACAGAACCCTAAAAAACAGCGACGATCTATCCGCCATCTTGTTAATTCGTAACTACACATGTTTAATAGCACAAGACCATGTTAGCCACCAGATAAAGAGATGGTGATGGTATGTTATTTTGCTACTCTGTTTACTCTATTCGATAAGATATAAAACGCTTGCGCGCGAGTTGGGTCAAATTTCTGGGAACGATGAATGGTCTCCTTTTTGCAATTTGATGTTTTGTGGTACAAACCAGCTAAGTATTTTTTGCAAATAAACAGGTCAAGCTTAAAAAATCCTAAATCTTCTTCGATTCTTTGGAAAGCATTACAGACAAAAAAGTTGTCTGCTACAGATATAACACTTTATTTGGAACTGTGTGTGCCATCATTGTTACTCAATTTTATCTTTTCCGTGATTCCGTAGACAGATTATTCAAGCTATGCTTAATTCAGGTTTGCGAGCAGCTTTAGACAAAACCGTGTTATAATTCTAACATTCATCGATCCAGCTTCGTCAATTTACGCTTAGTTGACACTTCGCGTGACCCAAGGACTGGCTTTTACCTTGGTCAAAGAATAAGCATTGCCATGCAACGTGGCAATGCCGCCAGTCTTTTGGGTACACTTTCAGTCGACAGCGACGCGGATAAATTTTGTGACGCCATATTCTAGAGTTAATTTAGTTAGAAGTTTTTTTTTTTCTAGTGTATATAGTTAGTTAAGTATTTATTTAAAGAGTTCTAATAACCTATATATCTGAACTTCTACGATTCATAAAACTCAAAATCCCTTCCACCAATACTGTGGCACCATCTCGTACCATTCTTACTTTAACAAAGAATTTCCGGCCCGTTGTCAAGTCCCGCCCAGTAAAATATGTTTCTTTAGACTTTTAGAGGAATGTTACTAATGGTGGGTGATAATAAATTGCTGCTTCCCTTCATTCGAGCGGTGTGATTATGGCCGTATTTACTCATGTTGAGGAGCATACTGTCACAATGACTTTTACAGGTTGAATGCACTGACGTTTAGATTTCACTTTGGTCTGTATCTATGCCAAAACTGACCGGTGTTACGGGCCGTAATGTAACATTCGCAGCGACCATGTTATGTAACGGCGTGTCCTAAAATCCGTGTAAAACAAAACACATACGCACATGTTCGTGCTCGTTTCCATGTACTGACTGCACGAATGCTCGCTTTGTAACATGTAACATTACGCCCCGTAACACCGGTCAGTACCCACATTCAGCTTAGGAACGCAGACGAAACCTTTTATTGTGATTTTTCATCAGGTTTTTAGTTTTCAAGCAACATAGTAATAACAACTAATATTAGATACCTTCCTACGGTACTAGGTACTTATTTAGGCAAGTTCCTATTTAGACTATTTATCCACATTTTCACGAACCGCAATCCACCAATATTACGGCACCATCTCGACTAGACCAGTAAAATACATTTCTTCAGAAGAATGTTACAAAGGACGATGACAAATTGCTGCTTTCCTTCATACAAGCGGTGTGATTATGGCCGTATTTACTCATGTAGAGGAGGTCCCGCCATTCACCCGTCATTCTGATGCACACTAATGGTCATGTTAGCTTTTACAGGTTGAATGCAGTGTTATAGTGTTCAAATTTTTTGTTGTTATGACCAATGATAGGCTCATATTAAGTGTCCCACCCGGACCTACAGTCTCGAAATGAATACTATCGCTATAGTAGGTAAAATGGTAAGTAATCAGTGATCGGAAAATCGGGCGCTAATATGCCTAAACTTCACTTTTATTCCCACGAAAGTATTATACGGACATGCTTTTCAGAATCCCGGAATCGTTCAAAATTCATGTGATTGCTAAAAAATATCCCGCATACAAAATATAGTTAGGACTCGTTGTGAACTCTCATTGTAATTTTTTTATTTTTTATTTAAAAAGGCGATACTAGTGGAACTTTTAATTTACTATGAAATTTTTATGACTTTCAATTTGTTTTAAATAAAATAAAGATACTAAATTAAAATATTATTAAATTAAGTTTGTTATAGTTGTTCTTACAAAATTGTTCAATCCCGGGAACCCGGGATTACTAATTTTTTCAGAAAGGAATGTCCATATTATGCTTTCACGGGAAGAAGTTTAGGTATATTAGCGCCCGATTATCCGTTCACTGCTAATGATGTGGTCGACTATTGATTGTAGCTATCAGGAAACACAGATTCCTATGATAATAAAAACCAGGGATAACGACCCTAATTTTCGTAAACCGGTTTTAATCACAACCTCAATATATTATAATATAAATTTTGAAGCAAATTCTAAAACTATTGCTTCATAAGTAGGTAATCATAAGTATTCAAAATTGTCTGTTCGACAGCTTAAATAACGCAGTGAATATTGTGGAATTATGGCAAGCTTGTTCTAAACCATTTGTTAACCATTATACGAATAAACTTTTTTCGGTTTAATGAAATTTATTTCTCAAAAAGAACATACCTAGTTCACTTAAATATGAGAAACTTAATAAAATATCTTAATTAATAAATATAGCCATTCCTTCTATCGAGTACATAAAGTAATTAATGATTTATTATTGTTGGTTAGCCAAATACAGCTAAAACCTATTTTTATGAAAATGTTCACTGACGCAGAATCTCTCATTTGTTTCGGTAGAGAAGAAACTTTTTTTTTACCGTTTACTTACAAAAATGATACAATTCCTCAATGTACAATCACTCAATTAACTCTCCGTACGCTGACGTATTATTTCAACAAAGTAACACAATCATTGTGAGTCCCATGAGATATCCTAAACGATAACTGAATACTTGAATATATAAAAAACCATTATCCAAATCCTAATTTAAAATAATAAATCCAAAAGTTTTTTTTTTTTTTTTGTGAGTGGCTTCTCGCAGTTCAACCTATAAGGTTGTCAACTGCTTAACCGGGCTTGCCTGTGGTGGCCTTAATATAATATTAAAGCCTCCAGCCAGGGCTTATAAAAAACTGACAAACTAAGCGACTACACGCTAAGGGCACCCCCTGTGGGGTACGGGCCTCGGCTTAGGGCGTCGCTGGGGGGAGGACAGCTAGGAACGGGCTGGATCGAACTGGAATTATTATTAAGGGGCGAATTTAAGACTACAGGCTCAGCGGCGCGGGCTGGCTCGAGCAAGGGTCGGGGCGGGTTTTGACGGGGATGTCGCGGCGGGCCTCGGCGGCGAGGGCGGAAGGACGGCGGTCGTGGTTTGCGAAGAGTGCTGGTCTCTTTGCGACTCTCTTGGAGGAGAGTGGTAGAGTCGTCGGGCGTGAATAAATGCAAAAGCGTGTTCGTCTGTCTTTTACGTTTTCGCGTCTACACCGCTGAACAGATTTTGATGAAACTTTGCACAGATGGACAGAGGGACCTGTATTAGGACGTAGAATACTTTTTATCTCAATAGAAAAGTTCTCTTAGGTTAATAAAACAAATTAACGCAGTCAAAACCGCGAGCAGAAGGTAGTGCTCAATATTAATAAGTAAGTAATTTAAGTGTTATTTTATAATTTGTGATAGCTAACTGCCTCTGTCCGCCATTTTTTTTCCTAATCAGAGCGGGCACGCTATTATAATTAATTTAATGGCTGTTGACGTAATTCTTTCATATTTCACTTTGATGCCTTTTTTTGTTAATTTATTTTTAATTATAGTACCTACTTGTATTTTTTTACACTTTTGTTAATAGGTATTTCGTTTATAATGTCAAAACAAGGTGGTTGTGAACTTCATAGGTAGTCACGCTATATTCCTAAAGTAACCACAGTATGGTGCTTAGAACAAACATTTAAACTTTGATTTATCCTTAAGGTTCCCACAAGACAGACGCTATACGACAATGCAACATGTTTTCATATAAATTGACAAATCTAATAGAATACTTTGGTAGAAAATACGTTGCCACATTGAAGCGCACGTTTTTGGTTTTTCACTCTTAAAAATACGACTTGAATGCTCAGTTTACCTACCTACTTATTAAACAAGAGGAGATATATATATGTCACCGGAAAAATCAGACACCGTAAGATTGTTATAAATCTTGATTAAATTATAATTTATCGATATATTATGGAAAAATCGTTTTTGAATACAATTAATCCCATCGAAATTCAACAGTTTCCAATATGCGTGTCTTATTTAGAAAAAATAGTTTACAATTTCACGCGAAATTTTACAATCTTACGGCGTTTGTCATTTTCCGGTGACATGTACAAAAAAAAACCGTTCTTCAGACAAAATGAAATCCAATTCCACTTCAATGAAGTCATTTTAAAAACTCATAAAAGTTCTATCTAAAACCATGAAAAAATCAAGCCAGAGATAATTTCCCCTTTACTTAATTAATCATAAGCTGAGCCATAAAGCGGCCCTTAATTACTTTTTCTCAGGAAGCAATAAAATGGCCTGACGTGGCATAATCCTGCAAAAGAATTAATATGTTGGGACACATCTATTTATATTAATTAGGAAACACCAATGCAGTTACGACTGTATTGTCTTGTTCATAGAGTTTAATTTAGATATGAGGTGGAGGGATATGTATTAGAGAAATAGTTGTTGGAAATTGGACTGTAGTTAGATGGAGATAGGGTGGGTTTTGGAATGACATGATGATGATGTTTGCCTTAATTTTGATGCGTCGAATGTAGGTAGGTGTCGGTTCGACAATTAGAAGGGAATTTAGGTAGCAATATATCATGACACCACGGTTAGAGAACTTAATTATAGAAAGCAACTAAATTAAAATAGAGAATAGATGCGAATGTCTGAAACTTTGAAATTGATAGAGTACCTAAGCTCGGTGAAGTAGATCTTTCCAGATTTTAATCAACTTTATCAAACCTTGAGAGATGGAAACTAAGTTGATTAGGTTTATGTTAAAGATTGAAGTTGAATGAGGCAGCTCCTGTGCTCAAAAGTTATAACCTATCATCATCTTATTGAAACTTTCATTCATCCTGAACCCAGCAAAAAAAAACTGCGAGGCAGTCTTTGGGGACTGCCGAAACTAAGGAAAGCTAAAGCGTTCGGTGACGATGTCGCGAGTTTCATGATTTTTGTTCACTCAAAAAGTACGCATATATATGTATGTCACCGGAAAATGGCAAACTCCGTAAGATTATAAAATAACTTGAGAGATTGTAAACTGTCGATATTTATCGACAGTTTACAATTTTTCCAAATGTTCAGTTGACAATTTTGTCAACTGAACATTTGGAATAATTTTTTACGCATTAAATTTTGATAGTCTATAAAATCTCCGTGTCGGTTCGAGAAATTGTGGACTGACATAAACTGGCGACCAATTAGCACTCTGGTCTACAATATTTATCTGTAAAAGTCTTCGCAAACAAAAGTCGGAATCTTGTGGACGCACTATTACCTAAAATAATTTATCGACGTGTTTAAAATACAAAGCAAATCTTGTTAGGTATATGATTTCTCGTTTAATACGTTAGCAGTTTATCACATGAGTTTTACGATATTTTTTTCAGAAACTGGCCCCCTTTAGATTTTTTAATTTAAACAAAATAATAATTCTAGACCCGTTTAGTGAGGTGTCGTAAGGCAATTTTATTGTGAGCTTAAAATTTCAGACAAACAGACGGACAGCTACCACTTCAGTACTGATGACGTCATTCTTCCTCAAATTCTCAACTCAGGAAAACAGATAACAAAGAGTACTTAAATGAGGAAATAACAAGCCCTTGACGGAAACTTTTCAACTTTGTCTCCGACTGACAGCCGGAATGCAATGATAAATGAGGCTCCAACTTCCAACGTTTTGATTACATTCAAATTGTCAGAATGTTTTTAATAACATTTACCTATATATATATATATATATCTGTGTGGTGTCGGACGCAAAAGAATAGCACCATTCCATCACTTCCCGTGGGTGTCGTAAGAGGAGACTAAGGGACTCACCAGAGAACGGGCAGCAGCATTCTCAGTGCATTGCAACAGCTACACTGCAATCACCAACCCGCCTGCCAAGCGTGGTGATTATGGCAACCCTGTACTAATTTGTACTTTAATTGGCAATTTTTGAGAGGTTTGAACAACTTTCACTACGGCAAATATAAAATAGGTAATGATTCCAACGTTAAAGAGTGACAGAGCTATACAGGTCGATCCTTTTTCACAACGGAATCATGGTGGCATAAGCACGTCATAATATGAGTAAAATAATTGAATAGGTACCTAGGTAATTTAATAGCATTGCAACAGCTACACTGCGATCGCCAACCCGCCTGCCAAGCGATGCGATTATGGCAACCCGGGGGGGGGGTTGCCATAATCCCATGTCCAGAAGTGGACGTCTCTCGGCTGATATGACGATGATGATTAATATTTTATTATATACATTGCCAGTCAAATTTTTTGTTTAGATAGAGCATTGATAGTTCTCTGAGCAACCCAAGATACATTAGTAGGGACATCAGATGTGTTCCTAAACTTATCATAATAATCACGACACGGCCAAATTTGACAACTGGGTAGAAGTATTATTACGTCTGATTACTTAGCTGTCAGAGTAGGTAAAACCTTACTCGATACACCAAACTTTAAGCCATCAGAGTCTTCAAAACTGTGAGTTCTCCTATTAAATAAATGTTACTACTCCGTATTGGATTTTCTAGCTGATAAATTTTAGTTGTGAATCAATGTTTGTATGTTTGATGATGAATAGCATCAATGTTTGCATGACAAAATGGTAGAATGTGTAGACGCCAGCTCATCAAGCTAAACGAAACTGTCAAATTTTCCCAATCAACCTAGAACCTATTGCTTTATATTTAAAGTTGAAAATGTACTGAAGAAATTTGACAGATTGTTGTAGTTTGATGTGGAGCTCGTGGCTAAATAATAACAGCCGCACGAGTCGATCTGCAAGGTTAAGCAACGCTTGCCGAGGTTGGTCTGTGGATGGGTGACCATCTTAACATACCGAGACTCCTCCGTGCCTCGGAAAGCACGTTAAGCCGTTGGTCCCGGCTGTCATTTGTAGATCTTTGGCAGTCGTTACGGATACTCAGAAGCCAGATAATCTGACACCAGTCTTACCAATGAGGACCGTTTTACCCAATTAATGGGTTGTGGAGGTCTGGATCCTTTAATATTATTGTAACCATCCTATTAAATTAATACCAACATTCTGAGCAAATAAATGAATACCTATACTTTTCTATTCAATTTTATTCCGTTCAACAAGTTAACTGTAATCCGGATTAGTTTCTTATCAAATCGATTAAGCCTTAAAATAATATCGTCGCTGATAACATTGATAAGGTTTAGTGATAGTTCGTATCATGAAACATGTGTTCCTGTTAAGATAATGCGAGAATTTCCCAAAGGTTTTTTCCCTACTAGAGCCTTCGAATAAATACAGAAGACTGTTTTCGGCATGGGAAATAAGTTTTAGTTACAACTAGGAGTACTTCGATCATTGGTTCAAATCTAATACCTTTAAACGAGAAATTCTTATATATATATGTAAATATATAATCTGAAACTCGGAAACGGCTCCAACAATTTTCATGAAATTTAGTATGCAGGGGGTTTCGGAGACAGGAGACGCCCCGGGCGTCGGGAGTCGCAGGGCGATCCCCGGCCACCGTAGGCGCGGGACTGCGGACGGCGAGCGTTGGGTAGCTCGCTGTCCGGTCACAACCAGGCCTCGGTCGATGGCGCGTTGTGTTCCACGCACGCCCTAAAGAGATGTCAGCATATGTGTTGCGGAATTTGTTCGAAAGAGTCACCGCGGCCCTGGAACGCAAAGGGCTTTAAAAGGAACACGGATGGGTTTTAGTCAGTAAGAGTCTGACACGCCCTTCCGCTCCACCCAGGGCGGAAGAAGTCATTGTATGATCTGACATCCTTAAAAAAAAAGTACATTTTCAACAAATACGCAATCGCGAAACCGATACCTAACATGAAGCCTATCTATTTCAGCACAATAATAATAAACTGAAAATTACCGAAGAAACAATCCTAAATCACTTAAAAGAAACCCTCGGTAATAGACTAGTTCGCCAATAGTTTAGTATTCAACACCGTAGACATCCCTTTTGTAACCTTTAGAAATGTACAACCTACGACGAATTTAAATGTTGCTTACATTGCCAAAGGGATCCATATTCAGTAACTAGCTTCTACCTGCGACTTCGCTCTCTGGTTGGTATACCCAGCAGAAACAGTGTATTATCCCAGGAAAAGTAACATAATATTATTTTCCGGAACATAAAATCTCTATGCTTATAACAATAAAAAAAAAGAATGAAAAATGTTTATTTGGAAGTCGCACAAGACAAACAAACCAGTAAAATAAAATTAATAACTAAACACTATAATAAAATAATTATCTGTGCGAGGCCAAAATGGTCCCAGCTCAGCTTATGCTGCGATATCTAAAAAATAAATAACGCAGCGCTGGTATTCTTATAGGGCCTATCAGTGGTGCCACGGATACACTACATAAGGATATAATACAACCGAATTGAGAACCTCTTCCTGTTTTTGAAGTTAGATAAAAGTTGATCCGTTTTGCCTTTAATGAAGGAAGGCCAAAGCAACCAGCCCAGCTTTTACAATAATATTCATCATCATTTCAGCCCAAAAACGTCCACTGCTGGATAGTCGTACACCAAGCTTCGCCACATCAATTTGACTGGCCAGTTGGTCGAGTGGTTAGTAACCCTTACTGCTAAAGCGGAGGTCGTGGGTTCGATTCCCGTCCAGGACAAATCTTTGTGTGATGAGCATGATCATTTGTTATGTGTCTGGGTGTAATTTGTCTATAAAATGTAGGTATGTATTTAGCACAGGCTCTGCCTAGTTTGAATTGTCTATTGTCTTCTATATTATTATCGATCCGACAATAAATGAAAACACTGGTAACACTGGTCCATATTAATATTTTAAAACTGTTATAAATGCTGTCACCGAAATTAAAAATAAACTTTCCAAACAAACTAGTCAAGGATAGTGACTACTATTCTGAAGAAACATTCCAAGCAGTCTGTTGCAGTTAGTGACATAAAAATCTGTGATAAAATACAACATATTCGAATTGCCAGTGTTTTGAATTATTGTCGTATCGTCGTCTCTACCCTGTTCACAAAAAAAAAAACCAAATCCAACTGGTAGTTCAAGAGATTAGCGCGTTCAAACAAACAAACTCTTCAGTTAATAATATTAGTATTGATTAAGATTAACAGTACGTATTAAAGCAGCTACAGAACTTTTAAACACTGGATTACCGAATGATCAAGTTGGATTATCATAATCTGAGTGGTCGTTTGAGCCCTACTGAAACTTTTACACCCCTCTCGAAGACATAAATGGGTTAAGCCGAGATCTGCTGAATAAAGGGTAACTTAGCACCCCTAGACTTAGTTCTTGAGTCTTGTTTGAATGCTGCTTTGATGAATTGAAACTTAGTGCTTATTTATTGGGTATTATATTTAGTTTATTCATAATGCCTGATATGAACAAGGCAAAGTTTCAAGTTTCCCAACCCAAAATGCTAAAGAGCGTTTATTTCATGCAAACTTGCAAGTTTTTATTCTTGTAAATGAAGGAACAGAGAAAAAGAGACAAGAAAATATGTTTTCCACTCTCTATAGAAACTCTTTTTCGGAAAAGTTCTTAATTTCTAAGACCTAAATATCTTCTGTATGCGTTTCAAATTTAATTCAAACCAGTTAATTAATTTCCAAGAATATGGATTTTGTTGTTTATATTCGAGGAGTAAATGCTATCTATAATAAATAGCTACCTATATTATATAGATGAAGAGTTTGTTTGTTTGGTTGGTTGGTTTAACACGCTAATCTCAAGAACTATTGGTTCGAATTGAAAAAAATATTTTAGTTTTGATAGGCGTTTATCGAGGAAGGCTTATAGACATAGGCTATTTAACATCACGTTTTTTTAAGGATCTGATGGAAATCATCAAATGACTTTTTCCGCTCTGGGCGGAGCGATAGGGACTATCAGACTCTTCGGTACTGGCTAAAACCCATCCGTGTTCCTCCAAATGCCCTTTGCGTTTCAGGACCGCAATGACTCTTTCGAACAAATCCGCGAACAACATGTTACATCACGCAACGAATAGATTATCGAGGAGATAGGGGTACTCTCGTCTTCTTCAAAACAAAAAACAACGATGATATGATGCAATATTGGGCCAACAAAATTAAGACGTAAATACCGTCGATACGAAGAAGAAGATAAACAACAAAAAGGCTTTCACAATTTTATGGTTCTATAGAGGTATGAGGTACAGAGAGTAAAGTCCCGCACACCTCCACTGAAAATGGGAGGATCCTCCGAACCAGACGGTTGTTGTGTCTGGTGGGCAACTGCCCGATAGTTGATATTCGGACTGTTGTATATGTTCAAATCGCGCGGAGAACTTTGCTTGCGCGATGCAGGATTTCGATGTTAGTTCGTCGTAGATGGCGCTGCAGTTCTTTTTGTTGCCGTACAAATTCTTAGTTTTTCATGTGGACGCATTGATGCCGCTACAGTTCTGCTATTAAGTAATTTGCCTAGCCTCTTCACAAATAATGTTGGAGTCAGTTTAAAGTCTATCCAGATGCAGCTGAATACTGGTACCGACCCATTATCCGGGTAATACGATACCCAAAAGACTGGTGTCAGATTTTCTGGCTACTGGCTACCCGTAACGACTGTCTAAGATGTTCAAATGACAGCCGAGACCAACTACTTCAAATCAAATTCCTTTATTTCAAATTAGCCAAGTACGTACGTTTTTTCCCGTTCCCGTATAGCCTATAGCCTTCCTCATGAATGTGGCTATCATATACAAAAATATTTTTCCAAATCCGACTGCAAGTTCCAAAGATTAGCAGATTCAAACAAACTAACTTTAATATACTAGTATAGATAGACCAATTACAGGCACTTTTGAATTGTCAAATAGATGAAGCTAGTTCTAGCCACAAGAGCAGGAAGTTGTTCTGCAGCAAAACACACTCACCGACCCTATCTTCAGCGCAGTTGCACGTTTCAAGGAGTAGATCCTATTGAGACTTAACGTGCTTTCCTAAGCACGGACGAAATAGGTATGTAATGGATGGTCATCCATCCTCGAACCGACCTCGGCAATTGTAGCTTAACCTCGAAGGTCGACCCATGCAGCTTTTATTACTTACTAGCGTTTGCCCCCTACTTCGTACGCACTTATCACGTTTTTTCCCGTTCCCGTAGCTTATAGCCTTCCTCATGAATGCAGCTATGATTTGCAAAATATTTTTCCAAATCCGACTGGTAGTTCCAGAGATTAGTAAGTTCAAACAAACAAACAAACTCTTCAGCTTTATTTTATTAGTATAGATTTACTTTTGCCATTCCTTACGTAATGATTTCGGAAATTTCTCTTCAAACCATTCATGGTCGGTGGTTGACTTAAACCCATCTCTTTTCAACCTCCGTTTCATTTATATCACAATTCAGACTTAACATAAAGGGTAACATTTTCAAACATAATGTAAACTAACTACAGTTCCAGCTTTCAAAGGTTTTTGACCTTGGTAACTACAAAACAGCCCCCAAAAGTTCGACTAGTTACCAGGGTCGTATAGAAGGTAACGAGAATAGTTTTATAGATAGTAATAAAACAGACCTGGCGTCGTTAATCTTAACTCCTTTTGTTATTGACGCCTTAGTACCGTTTGTGAAGGGAATATCGAATATTGCTTGTTATTCAGGAGATTTTATATGAGCTACGTGATTTTACCTACTAGGGCTGATGTTTTTTTACTGAAAAATCGGACCTAAACAAAAATCTTAATCTTCGTCAGAGAGAGTACAGCCGAAATCGCTGTCCCTAGCTGGAAATTCACAAGAGGTAAAGGAAGTAAACAATAAGGAATTATTTTAGAAATTTAAAACCGGATGACAGTTTGTATGCAAGTTTTTATGGTGTACTATTTACATATATATTTATATTAATTAATACCTTTAAACGAATAATTCTTGTATTTAACATATGTAGGTATATATACATATAATCTGAATCTCAGAAACGGCTCCAACGATTTTCATGAAATTTAATATGCTTGACGTTTCGGGGGCGATAAATCGATCTAGCAAGTTTCATTTTTAGAAAACGTTTACCAAAAAAAAAGTCATCCAGGTACTAATATATTAAACTGTACATAACTAAAAAAATACATAAAAACGTACATTAAAGATAGATGGAAAGAATTAAAAAAAATATCTTAATGTGACTGACGTTCAAGGCGAGAAGTAATACCACTTTACATTGGGTTTTGTCGAAGTAGCTTTAAAATATAATATCTTTTTATAATATCTTGGGACAATGCACACACGGTCACCCGATCCCAAACTAGGCAGAGCCTGTGCTATGGCAACCAGACAACTGATAAACATACTTATATATTTCTAAATACATACATAATATAGACAAAGTACACCCAGACACAGATGCTAATCACACAAAGAGGGAATGAGGGAAAGTGAGTGGGAATCGAACCCACGACCTCCAGTTTAGCAGTCATGGTCACTAACCACTCGACCTGTCAAATATATGTTGGTCTTTTAACCGTAACATAACCAGTCGGTTCCGTTTCCACCTATCAGACCGACCAAGTTAAGACTTAGCCTCTTGACGAGTCATAAACCTTTTCAGGGTTAGCATCTCACTTTCAGCATTCCACAATTTATTATTATCACAATCCAGTCAAAGCAAAAGTTGTGTAATCTACAGAATTTATTTTAATTTACTGCCACTTAATTTGACGTAAAAGATCATTAAAAATTCATCCCAACAAACAAATCATTAATCAAAGATGTTTTGTAAATAATAAAACTATATTATTATTTACATTTAACATAAATTTCGCTTTTATTTTATTATATTTTGGGGCCGTTAATATTAATGGTCGTTCTACTGTCCTGGTATGCCAAATATTTAAAGTGACTGGTGACAAATCTTAATTTTTATTTTATTTTATTTTATTTATTTAAGGAAAAACAAACAGTAGCACAATAACAACTAGTCATAATATCTTAAATATTACATTTTAAACAATTATGCTACCCACTACGTTCTCCACAGATTACAATAAAAAGTATTTAAAAACTAGCTTAGACACAGATACAGTACCTATAAAACGGTCATTCTGGATTTTAATTTTAATTTATATATAAAGGAAAAAATAAATTTAAGGTATGTTTGTGTGCGTACATTATTAATCATTACCCACGTTGTATAGCATTTTGCTGATCTTTTAGAGTTGCTTGGATTTGCTTCTTGAATGCATTTTTACTAAGAAAAAGAATGTCGATTGAATTAAACTCATTATTATATGTCTCAACCAAACGATGAAGTGGTGAACGCGAGCCAGCGTTAGATTTACAGAGGCTAGTAGCAAATAGACGTCGAGTGCGTACCTCACGTACATGAACTGTTCGAGGAACCAGGTAACACAGACTCCTAACTAAGTCCGGACAATCAAAATGATTACGGCACACATTGAATAGAGTCATAACTTCTAGAAGTTTCCGTCTTGACTTTAAGGTAAGAAGATCATACTTTTGAAGTAGTAATTGGTATGACATTTTTTTCCTAAAACATCTAAAATTCATTGCACGAAGGTATTTACGTTGTACCAGTTCTAATCTATCGATATATTTTACGTAAAAAGGGTTCCAAATAGGTACTGCAAACTCTAACTGAGGCCTTATTATAGATTTGTATAAGTGCAGAAAGGTGGAAGGTCGACGGAAATCCCTGGAAGATCTCATGACAAAACCAAACATTTGGTAGGCTTTATTTACAATTTTTTCTATGTGAACATCTAGATGGAGCTTCGAATCTAGCAGAACACCAAGATCGCGGAGAAAACTTACTTTAGTAATTGGCGTATTGGCAAGACGATAATCGAACTCAGTTATGTTTTTCTTTTTGGTAAATGTAATAACATGGCACTTTGGAAGACTAAGGTAAAGCTTATTAGAAGAGCAGTAGTTGGAGAAACGGTCTAAATCCTGTTGGAAGTTAAAACAATCGGCTTTATCAGAAATATTTTTGTAGACTTTTAAGTCGTCCGCGTAGAGAAGAAATTTTGAATTTTGAAAACAGTCTTTTATGTCATTAATGTATAAAATAAATAATAATGTAATAATGTAATCTTAATGTTGTTTATGTAATGTTATGGCCCTAATTTACTAGATGAAGGTTTTGTTTGTGGCCCGTAAAGCAAAGCTTTTACACATATGTGTAGACGGTAATTTAAGGCTCCTTTGGGCAATGCGATAACGCATTTTCGAGGAAATTGATCTAAAGTTGCCCTACAACTAACGAACCTTATCGACGTATAACTTTCACACACGATGTCTACATCTCTTTTACTCAACTCTCCTTTCGCAGGTATGCTGGAATCTCTTCCAGCATACGCATAAGTAGTGCGAAGAAATAAGCATCACCTTTGTACCTATTTTTCTGTTTCCTTCTTATCTTTGGTATTAAATGTGTGTACATAAATTTAGAAAAAAACGTGTAGTCGCGCTTGTTGTCGAAAGTTCAATTTCACTTTGTAATAACGATTAGTAAAGAAAAACACTGTCTACTGTACCTATAATATACAAGACAAAAGTTTCAGGGTCACTATCACTCACCTGCACTTATCTCCTTTTCGAAAAGTAGAACTTTCATACAATAACAAGTAAGATGTTACGTGGAGACAACTTTGGCAACTTGTATCTTTGCAGCGACGGTGATGAGTGTTGACTGCAGTAGATACCTATTGTATAGCTATTGAAAATATTGTGTCATTTTGTATACAGGGTAACTAAATGAGTTGTCCTAGAGATAATTTGTTGATATTATTTCGAATTATGGAAAATTTCTGTTGTTTTTGTCGTTGCAACCAAAAGCTACAAATTGTCAGAAATCTACTGCACTCTGAAACGCTCGAAACTCTACAAAGACTGAAATCAGCAGTTTTTGTGCCTGTGCATACATAACTGAAGAAGTATTATCGAAAGTATGCACAATCCTTAAATAATAGTCAAGGTATTCTAGAGGAAACGGCGGTAATGTAAAAAGCCACTAGGCAAAACTTCGAAAAATTAACGTTTTTTTTTTGATTGAATGAATCGACTTCCATTCACTCATACCAGTAAACAATTCTCTTTCCAAACAACGATGTGTCATACACCTCGTTCACACACCGTATCACTAATTCAAGTTAAATTGTTTTGCGTCAACGGCTTATCACGTTAATCACCAGATAAGACAATTCCTGTGAGAGTTAGCACCATGACCGAACATAGGATAATGCACGATAAGAGTGCCCTTCAGTGTCTGTGTCATTGTTAGAAATATTGCTTATAATATTAATGCTAGTTAATGGAAAGCTTTTTACAACTTTCTACTAACATTTTAGTAGCACATGCAAATATTGTCTATCATTTCTAGAAATATCGCTTGCATCCAGAGTTCACTCAAAGTCAAAAAGTCAAAGCAATTGTTTCAAATAAATCATTAACAGGTACTTTTGAATTGTCAAAGTCAGTCTGTCAAAAACATGAAGCTATTTAGACGTTCCAAAGCGTAGATCTCTATGGAGAAGAACGTGCAAGAAACTCCAAGGACACTCTTTTAAAACATTTTATATTTACAAAAATCCTGGTTACATTAACCTTGTTGCTTCTATATATAAGAACAATGTAAAGAAATAAAAATCAATTTACAGTATCAAATCAATATTAGATGGATTCAAATGAACCGCCACTCGTCCATTCAAAGGTTCATTAGAAAACCAGCGTCAGACAGCATCAGTCTGTCTGACATATCGCTGAAATGGACCTTTTTAGTGCAGCCGTGAGACACACACTTGGTTCTTAGCATACCTACATTTATTTTTTATTTCTATGTACCGTGCGTGTTTCATGTAAGTGCTAAATAAATATTATTATTTCTTTCTTTCAATCTCCACAGACGGCACCCGTTCACGAACATGACGCGTGCATCAGCACCATTCAGCTCAACCATTTTGAAGGAAACTGAATGATCCGATACACGCGCCACCATCAGCGAGACTTTGGAGTGAGCAAGACACACCCTCAACTGTCTCTGCTATTTCATGTCAAACAAGGAAATTATCTATTAACATAATGGTCCATGGTCTGAACTTGAAAAAAAAAGCTTCTACTTCATATAAAACTATGAATATCAATTTGAAAAGATAGAAAAAGAAAAGTTTATTCCAAACGCATTCCAAACTTTTTTACCACACATAATTTCAATCCGTCTCCGTGCGTCCTGCACAGTCTCTGGTAAGTCATTAACCGGGATAAAATATTATATGCGTTTTGAGGTTATTAGTATTTATTTTTACTAAACCATTTACAGGCACTTTCTAACTGTGAAAGGGGTCGGTCCTGTGTGTCACATCAAAAATGTGTGCGTGATTGAAAGACAAACATTTTTATATGGATACAGACCTTAAACATACTTTGCATACTATTGTATAAATACAAGTTTTTAAAACTTAACAGACAGATGTGTTGCTGGGGAGTTTGTTGCGCCACTTCTTCCCAGCTATAACACTAGGAAGTGGTGACGGGCGGGCGTTTTGGGGGATTGTCTTTATGTAGAACTTTGACGTTCTAAAAGTGTTGGCACTCAGCATAATTTGAATAAATGACTTTTGATTTTTGACTTTTTTTATTGTCCCACCAACACGACGAAGAAAGAGCAATGACCGCTATACTGATATAAAACAACCATACTTACGTAAAACCGCCATTCTAAAAAAAGTATTTAAAAATCAGAACCACGTGTGGGTAAGTGAATGCGAGGTTGGCCGCATATTAATTAATCAGGCCATAAGGGAGGCGCGAAAACGTAATGGCGTTTAAAACGTGTGTAATGTTGGGGTGGCGAGAGTTTCGCCACCTCGTAATTTTAGAAAATACCTCTCTGTCTGGTTACATTTTGGGGAATGTAGGCTTGCCTGTAACAACTCTTTTATTGTTGCTATGGAAGCAACCACTGGAGAGTTTAAACTGAGAAACTTTCAAGCCCTTTTTCTTGGAAATAAAAAGTTAAGTTTTCCATATTAAATCCTCTTTCTCTATGCGTTTTTAGCCTACCAATATTTCCTTTTCGCTTCGTTCCTGTAGAACTAACCCATGGGAAACGCATTTTTTTTTTCAGGGTAAAAAGCCATGGTTCTCAGCGACAATATTTACTTAGTTTTCTAAAAGTGAAAACTATTTTACATTTTCACCTGACTTTGCACCTCTGTGGCCAAGTTGGCGCTCTACCAACTTAAGATATAAACAACCTTGCTGAATGGCTTATCTACCTCCACGGTATGAGCTAATCTATCTATTCTATTAAAGCTGACGCAAACAAAAAACGAAAACAAATATGACTTACTTAACTTACCTACGCTATTCGTATTTATACTCTTTTTTTTCTAAGAATAATATTTATTAGCGGACGTCGCGTGGTCTCACCCGCGTAGTTCTCGTCCCCGTGGGAGTACAGGGATAAAATATAGCCTATGTTACTCGCTGATAATGTAGCTATCTATTGCTGAAAGAATTTTTCAAATCGGTCCAGTAGTTTTTAAGTTTATTTGTGTTTGTTTGTTTGTAAAAATACAAATCTTTCCTCTTTATAATATTAATATAGATGTAGATTTAGCACATACATGTATGATGAACAATAAGTGCCAAAATGTTTGGGATTGTCCACGTGCGATTTCTATAGCAAATTTAAATGGTCTCAACAAGGGGAAACGGGCGAAAAAAAACCACCATTTTAGTTCCATTAAATGCTAGATGACATCGTGGCAGTCCGGTAGACCAAGCCGATGGCACGGCGGCACGAATGTTTACTCCTACCGAAAAGACTGGCCCGTACCTAGCAAAGGACAGAGTTGTAAGGAAGGCCTCTGCCCAGCAGTGGGACAAATTAGGCTAGATAGATAGGTTTTAATGCCATATATTTTTAAATTTCCAATAATCATTACCGCTGACACAAAGTCACTTTTTCTAGCGGCTCCGAACTTTAAAATCGTCTAAACATACTAGTTATTTAATCCCATCCATCTGTCGAGTGGTTTCAGCAAATTAGAAGGACATATTTACAGCAGCATCACGCCCCACAATAACAATAGGTACTAAGTACGATTTCTTTTCTTAGTACTCTATTCTATTCTTTGACTTCACAATCCGAACTACACTTTCGAGCACACGAAACCGGTGTTCTATTACAAATCGTGCACATTAAAGTACCCAGCATCATCTGCCCGTCTGCACGTCTGGCCATAACAATAATACAGTCTAGGATACCCCATTAGCCAAACATGAAAGGTCAATCTGTCTAGAATTCTAGAAATTTCAATTATTTTTATTTTACTGTGTATTTCAAATTGTCATTCGAGTTAGATTTATTTGTTTACTAGTTCCATTCTGATGGTTCTAAAAACAGGGGAAGGAGCGCTGCTTCGGTGCTCCTAGAGACGTCATAAAATCTAATTGATGAAAATGTTTGTTCATCTTTTTATAAAAGGTAACCTCTGAGGACTAATTCTACATTTGTAAAGTTGCTTAAAATAAGTAGAATTGGCATTGTGGTATGTATCATGGAGTACTTCTACATAACGATTTACGATAACGAACAGGCTTTGGGGACTGCCGATAGAAGTGAAAACTAAGTAACTTGTGAATTGTATCGTCGAGCTATTAGATTATTATTTTTTAATTTGGAAAGCGTTCGGTGACGATGACGAGAGTTCCATGATTTTTGTTCAGCCAAAAAGTGCTCAACGCGCCTAAAGAATTTTTCACTTCAAAAATCCAATTCTGGGATAGACGTTAACGAAACCGCGAGAAACAACTACATAGTTACAATAAAATTCATGCTCGCAAAATAAAATTCAAATGAAAGTTTTGGCTATCAAAGCCATAGTATGAATTGTCACGGGCCGTCAATTTCTAGGAGTAAACGACTTGCTCACCGACATGATTGGTAGGATGTATGAACGGAAAGTTTTGTCAAAACCGTTCGCACTCTATCTATACATATAATAAAAATGAAATTTCTCGGAATGACTTCGAGAGAATATAGACTATCAAATTTTGATGCGTAAAAAAGTAATCCAAATGTTCAATTTATCGATAGTTTACAATCTTTCAAGTTATTTTATAATCTAACGGAGTTTGCTATTTTCCGGTGACATATCCATTTGAATCTGTCGAGCAGTTTGCCAAGTAAATAAACTTTTTGTTTTATTGTCCTTGGGTAATAAAACGTTAAAGTGTGTAGTTCCGGATCTTAAATAAGGCTATCTTATTTATTTTTATGTCTGAAGCAAGGAACATTAAATGGTGGAGACATCTTGGTCGGGGCTAAGATGGCTCGCTGCAACGGTATGCTCAGAATACTTAAGTATTTTAATTAAAGCTCTTTTATTACGTAGTAAATATTAATTCGATCTTAATCATGCTATAGACAGGTGAGTATTGATTGTGATATCCGTGATTATGAAGACAAATGCCGAAGACAAGACGCCGAAGTTTCAAATTCGGCAGTATTCCCATATATGACGAACAATAATTGGAAACAAACAAAAGATTAAGTCCAATACTATTAAAAAACTTACATAAACATATCTCCATTTAACTAAAATCTAAATTCTAAAACATTGCTGGGTACATATGGGTCAATCAATAATTTAATTTATGGTAGACGCCAGATAAATGTGAAATAACGGTCATTGACCCACATACATTTATTGACATTCTTAAAATCAAAAATAAAAACATAAAACTGTCCAGGATCGACTTCTGTCGTGATCCTTTACGTTCTCTAGTAATGAAACACGGTTCATAATTTATTGTTCGGGTATCTACGAAGGGATATCAGGGAAAGGTCAATGTACTTTATTGCAAGTTTATCTGGCGCCTACCATAGCTCTCCATTCCTCATTGTCTCTCTCAACTCAACAACACAATAACAGTAGTGTCAATATTAGATTTGTCGTTCTCACAAGGACGCCCAAATCGCGTGTGAAATACCCTGGGAATTACCAGCGGAAATTACGACAAATCCCGCTTCCCACTATACACAGGAATTGTGACAAATTCCATAGAGCTAAAGAATGGACTGAGCGCCACTCACCAGTTTTTAGAAAAGGTTTTTTGTCGTTTGTTTGTCGTCTGCTTAAACGGACTTTCCGATATTGAGAAAAGAAGAGGCGCAGCCGTACCTGTCTTTTTTGGTAGGTCGTATTTATTTATTTAGGCTTCATGCACATATTTCTAAAGGCGTGCTTAATTAGGGCATAAAATCCTGGCATTTTTTACCAGTCAACCAAGGGTGGTGAAGAAATAACAATCATACATTGTTTAATCATTTGGAATAAATAAAAAGATATCATAATTTAAAATTATGTTATGAAGGTATCCTACCTTAGTGCTCCCCTACACTTCCCAAGGAACCTACATTCCAAATTTCAGCTTTCTACGACCAGTAGTTTCGGCTGTGCGTTGTCTGTCAGTCACTCAGTTACGGAAGAGTTTTATATACATATGTATATTGATATACTTGACAAAAGAGATAGAACGACGTGGAAACTCTGTGACGTGGTCAATACGTACACAATAAGAAAGCCACTGGCCGCACGATTGCTTGATTTCTCTTACACTTTTCCTTGTTCATTTCATACCTGTATAGGAAACACTCAATCCATTCTCTATGTCTTTGACAAATTCCTACAACGTTCTCTATACTGGAATTATTTTATTTGTACCCTTTATTGTATTGTTGATCTTGAACGAACGTTTTGAGATTGTAATATTCTTTCTCGAAGCTGCAATCATACCTAGTATTGTGAGGAAGCTTCGAACATCTACTTGATATCAGGGTCTTACCTGTTGACAAAGCATTAAAAAAATTAATTAGTACATAAATAAGCTAATAAAAAAAGAAAATATGTAAGAATTAGTTATTGCGTGGAAGAACACTTGGGTGGTACTAAGCTCATCTATTTATATAAAAATTAACCCCTATTTCTCCTAGTCACGCTATCACTTAAAGGCTGGACCGATTTGGCTAATTCTTTTTTGTTTTGTTCGCCAGATTACAGGGAAGGTTTGAAACAAAAAAAATGGTAGGTAGGTAGAGGAGGTAGGCAGGGTAAGGTAAGTATGTATGTATGTATGTAGGTAGATAGGTAGGTAGGGTAGGTACGTAGGTAGGGTAGGAAAGTAGGGTAAGGTAGATAGGGTAGGGTAGGTGACTGTTGACGGGAGGTGACGGGAGCGAAGCCACGAGCAGAGCTTGTAATATATAAGCAAAACCCATTAAAACAGATGGACAAATTTTAACAAACCGTTCAATACGTCTAACTAAACATATCCAAGCAAAAAAAGCACTGATTTAAGCGACTTTATATTCACCTAAAATTATATTTTTTTCGGAACACTATAATAAACACATCCATATGGGTAGGTACTTTTTTTTTTAATGATGGATAATCATCAAATGACTTCTTCCGTTCTGGGTGGACCAGAAGGGCGTGTCAGACTCTTACTGACTAAAACCCATCCGTGTTCCTTCTAAAGCCCTTTGCGTTCCAGGGCCGCGGTGACTCTTTCGAACAAATTCCGCAACCCTGGCAGGCTCTGGCCCTAGCGGGCCCCGTCTTCTATGCTGACATCTCTTTGAGGCGCGCGTGAAACAACGCCCCATCGACCCGGGCCTGGCTGTGATCGGACAGCGAGCCATGACATGTGCTCCTGCACATTTGTAATTATCAGAATTATGAGATAACAAAGACATTGATGTGTTTATGCATTGGATAACCAACATTTTTAGTATATTTTCATAAGCTGATTTTTTTTCATGAAAGTATCTTATGCGTTTTTCTAATTATTTGGTCTACCAATGTCCTTATTTTGGTGGTCTGTATTATTTCTAAAAGTTAGTCCATCTATTTTAAAAGGATCTTTTATTTACATAGATATTTACGACTGTTTTAATAAATACTTAACTATACTATAAATAAAAATAAAAACAAATTAAATTAACCCCAAAATCTGACGTAAAAATAGGACATTATACAAGGAGAATACATTTGAGTTATTAATGTGTAATAAATAATTAATTAATTAAGGTTTCGGCATTACTAATCCAATCCAAACGTCAGACATTAATACTAAAGTAGCTTCTGTCTATCACAATTACGGCTGGCCTGCTGAACTCTGGTTCAATTTTGATGAGGACATTGCTGACAAAGCGGACTTTTGTACGAAATCTATATCTATACATCTTCTTCTATACATATCATCTATACATTTAATAAAAATGTAACGGATCGCTGTCTGTACATGGATTTATAAAAAAAAAATATTATTGGGACCTTTATCAACGCAAATAGCACCCAAAACAATGATTGTTAGAATTTTTGTCTGTTTATCTGTTTGTCTGTGCGTTTGTGCACGTTAATCTCAGAAACGGCTTATCCGATTTAGATTTGGTATTCACTTATATATTTTGGTAAGCTTCACTTAACATTTAGTGTTTCATGTCAATCGGTTCATAAATAAAAAAGTTATACCAATTTAAAGAATCACGTCGAACATTTGTTCTATTCTTTCTCTGTTCTGTAGCATTTACTGAAACTTTACTTAACTTCATAATCTTAAAATAAAAAATGTCTGCCCCAAGTAACTATTCCACGTGAACGAAGTCGCGGGCAAAAGCAAGTACGAAATAAAATCGACCTCTGAAGTCCGTCCATCAACTTCAATGTTAATTAAAACGAAACACTCGAATCTACATGACAATGCAAAGACTCGTCTAAAACAAAAAAGCAGCAGGAAATTAAACAAGCACTTCTATAATCACATTCGATGAAAAAACACTAGCTTGCGTTACAGTCTTCAATAGGTTACTCCACGGCGACCTTGTTACAAGGACTTAAGGTTCATTATCCAGCGACGTGATAGCAATACGGCTGAAGAGCTACCGCCTTGAAAATTGAATCAATTTACGTTAAGAGCAAATTGCGCGAGAAGGGAGATTGGCAGTTTCTTTTTTTCGCTTCTAATCGAGTTAAATCAGACTCTGTTGTCACTTGTCGCTAATGGACGATGACCCAAATAAAGGTGGGATGGATTGGATAAAGGTACAGACAGACTGATATATTTTTAATATGAGGCTTAAATCACTGCATATTACAAAACAAACACCCCCGCCGTGTCTGTCTCTCTGTTCGCAATAAACTCAAAAACTACTGAACGGATTTTCATGTGGTTTTCACCAAATGGATGGCTATTCATGAGAAAGGTTTACGTGTATAATTCTTCCCGTAATTCTTACTGGAAAAATGGGATATGAGTGTACGTAGTCGCGGTCAAAAGCAAGTACCTGTATTATAAAGTATGGTTAAGCAGAAAATCGGGACTAGTTTATAAGTTTATATTGTTATTAACAAATATGGAATCTATTCCGAAATAAATGTTTATTATTATTATTATAGCCAAGTTGCTCGGCAATTCCTGAACAAGATTAAAGGTTTTGCCAGCCGGACCAGCCAACAACAATTTTCGGAAAGGTGTCCACCAAACGTTATATATAATAACAGTGTGACTTTCATTAGCAATCTTTCAGGAAGTCGTAAGAACTTATGAATCAGATCAACGAAGAACTTGAAAAGAAAAATATGTTCAGTAGGCATTAAATTTTTTAATAATTTCGATGATTTTTTTTTACTGTTAAGGCACTTCAACGACTTACTCACTAAAACACACATAAAAATAAATCACATAGATTTTTGGATATAGTCAATTCGTCACTTACAGAAGTGCACTGCACTATCAGAGAACTCAAGACAATATTAGATATTGTTATTTGAATTATTTACAAGTTATAAAATTAAATTGAATATGAGTTATGTTCACAAACACCATGGGAAGTACAGAAAGAAAACACATAATTAGATGGATAACCTACTCGACAACATGTGGGGAAGAATTGTTTTTTTCGCAGTTTCAGAGTTCAATGGAACCTTAAATTATCTTGAATCATGAGTTCTCACACCCTAAGAGATTGTCAACGAATTAAAAGTCAAGTTGAATACCTAATTTCCTCTTTGACTGTTCACCTGTTTCTCTGACCTGCCATGAAGTTTCTTCGTTGAGATATCTGCTTACCAAAATTAGCACTACGATTTATATTTGCACTACGATTTTAGATTTCCACGACAAAATGGAGCAGAATATTCTATTTCGCGCGTTGCCGGGCGATTGCAATGTCCAAATTGTCTGTCCAGAAATTGCGTTCGAAACGGTTCAAACATTTCGAGCATAGAGTCAGATGTGTCAACCCTTAAGTGCTTAGTAAATTGATGCTCGGCCCATCTAATTTAATTTCAGTTGGAATCGGTCCGTAACTTTAGTAATATTTGAATATTTCAATAGCTCAAATTGTCGGTTTATCGAAGTTGATATCGCTATTAAAAGCTAATAAAAAGTGTAAAGTAGTTTAGATTTTATCTGTGATAAAAAACCATGTTAAATTGTCCATCTATTTTGATGTGATTTTTTCTTTCAAATGTGAATAGCGTACGATTATCATTTAATTTTACTGCCCGACATTTAGTGTAACGATAATGGCTTTCATGCTTCACAGAAGTTACCACACAGAACTAAATCCACTAAATGCGTGCATTCAGAATATCAAAGCGTAATGCATGTTCCACGACAGCTGGTTCACATTTACGTAACACAGAACTATTATGATATATCTATCTGTCACCACAGATAACTCAGCAACCAAAGGAAAATGTTTAATTTGAAAATCAGAAATTAAAATATTCAAATGGAACGTCAAAAAAGAACGAACGGAAATCTGATTTCCGATAGTAACGACATCGCGGTGTTGTAGTAGTCATAAAAATAAAAGTGGCAATAAATATCTAGCCACACATTTTTAATATTACAATGAGGACGGAACTGGCCATGTCAACGAGTTTCGATATCAAGTTGCCGCCATTTCTGTAACTGGCAGCCCAGAATTTGAATTTCGAACGCAGTGTCAAGAATCATAAAGAACTTTTTGAACAATTTTTTTTAATCATCATATCAATCGACCGTTACGGTTCCCCGTTCCGTGATTGGCTGATGACAATCTTTATTTCACCTCTAGTTGTGAGAACACGAAAACCTCAATCAAATTACGAAGCAACAAAAACGTAAATCCGATAAATTCTAAACGTTTCGAAAACATCCATTTATTTTACTTTTATCTTCAACAAAATCGTTTGAAATAGGAATGTTTTGTATATTTTGTGGGAAATGCAAATGAAACGCTAAATAAAAATCAATTTGATGCTGAGAGTCGCACAATAGGCTATCTGTGGTAAGGCGACTCAATTTTCAGCATCAACGCTCGCTCTCGAAGTGATTTACGACAAAAACGTGATAAGGGAAAATCTCAATGCCACATATTTATGTGTGAATATTTATGTGGGTGCTGTTCGGTGAATGTGAGGCTATTTTTATAGGTTTATATATGCTCAGGTTTGTTACCATACAGAGTTGGATAAGTAATTAGGAAATAGAGAATGATTGAAACTTTTTTTAGTAGTTCTTTTTACTTGCAGTCGACAATGTTGGGCATTATATTTCCGACTAACGACCTGTTTCTGTTTTGTACATATCTACCTTTAAACCTTTAACCAACTGACAAATTAGCTACCAACAGTTACTGAAACGTCATGTTACAAAGGCAAAAGTGACGTTTCAGCTACTGTTGGTAGCTAATTTGACAGTTGGTTAAAGGTAGATTATTGAAACGGGCCGTTAAAGGCTAAATTCTGTATCCAAATAAATTAATTTAGAACACGCCGTTGTTCAATTACGCATATAAAACACTACCCAGGCTAACGCCTTAAACAAAAATATTTTGTTAACGCACAATAGACTGTGAAAAATCTTAGCAATAAAAAGGCGGGCAGCAACAAAAGGCGGGTTGTACACGCCAGCCTCAAACAATGGCCTAAAACCTACCCTGTTTCAGTGCCCACGCGTAATTAATAGTTCCAATTTATCTGGGGTCAGCCCTGATCATTTGTGTTATGAGACTCATATGTCCCTGACCTTAGGACCTTTGTTGTCTTGTTGTACTGTTTTCTTTATACTGTGGCTTTTTCTTTGTAGTTTTATTTCGGCTTAAGGGGATTAAGGATTTGTTGGACTACGTATATTGTGGTATAAATTGGCGTAATCTGTGACACGTGTCACAGATTAGAGCTTTTGTGATTTTGTTATGATATGTTTTTGCAAAGAAAATAACATTAACAAGTGTTTGATGACTGATTCATGAATTTATACAAGAAGTTTTAGATTACAGACTGTACCTACTAAGAAAAGTTTTCAAACCGAAATGTGTATGTATTTATCTACAGATGGTATCCCTTTGCGTAACCATCCAGGAAATATAAGCGTGCTATTATACTACACTACCCTTTTTCCTGCGCCTTCGCTCGCGATTACATGGATTTTCGCTAAAAAAGTAGTTTATAGCAGTTTCCATCTATCTCTGTACCAAAATTCACAAAAATTTGTTCAGTAATTTTGAGCGTGAAAGCGTAACCAATAAACAAACTCACTTTCACATTTATAATACTAGAGGCCCGCCTCGGCTTCGCCCGGATGTATATTTGTTTTCCCTTTTTCCTTTCTAAGAACCGTCTCCTGCTAATAACAATCACAACAAAAAAATAATTAGCGAAATTCGTCCAGCCGTTCACGCGTGATACCGTGACCAAGGGAAATAGGGATTCATTTTTATATATAGATTAATTAGGATTATGTTTTTTTTGGAAAATGTATTATCTGTAATATAATGGGAACCCATACGCATACCATAATCAAGTTCCCACAAAAACGCCAAATACCGAACCTGGGTAATTATTCGCTTGATTTTGCAATCTAATAGGGATTGGGGAGGTTATCTCCCCTACTATTCCCCTAAGATTAATCACAGACATTGCTGATGTCAAGTAATCTCTACAGGTGAGTGGGAGTTGTGGTGAGGTTACATAAGTGTGGATTTTATTACATGGCATATGTTTTACACCATACTCGTAGGTATCTCTAAAAAAATAAAATAACCTACTTGTAAATATAGAAAAATGGTCAACCTGCCAAGCAACCAACTATATTGTATCGGTATTTCGTGAAATGGGACGGAAGTGTGTAACAGTTTCCTGTTTACCAACTGACCACTGACAGTACCAACTGACAGTCAACTTGGCCACTGCGCGCGCTCATTCGTTCGAGTTGACCAATAAGCGCGCGCAGTGGTCAAGTTGGCTGACAGTTGGTACTTTTAATGTTAACGTTGCTTTTTACCAAGGTGAGACGTCAGATGTTACACATCCTATGCGACTACTGTAAGACTCGTTCGTTTAAAGTTATGCCGAGTCTTACAGTAGTCGCACACATGAATGATATAAAAATGGCCATTTTTATATCATTCATGTGAAAGTGTAAAAAAACACTGCTCAGAACAAGTATAACACAAAAACAATATTAGTCTTATCGAGTAACATTTGAAGTGACACATTAAAAAAAATTGATTCTATATGAGACTGATTATAACAACCGCTCCATGTGACCGATTTGCTTGTCAAACCGTCATTCGATAACATAGGTACAGCCACGAGCATAAATATGTGGCTACTATGTGACGGCTTTGGCCCGTGGGTTCGCTCGCCCAGCAAAGATTTTAGCAAAAAATAAGTAGCCTATAACAGACTCCAGGGTACCAAAATTCATCAAAATTGATTGTGCGAATTAGGCGTGAAAGCGTTGACGAAACTCGCTTTCGCAATTATAATAATTAAAAGTTTGGATTTTCTAAAAATTCATAAGCAATTTTCTGCTTATGGAAACCTATAGTGTTCGGAATATAGCATTTTCAAACACAAACTTTTATGTTATGAGTTTAACAATTTTAACCGTTATTTCACGAAAAAATATA
Organism: Mamestra brassicae; assembly: GCA_905163435.1. Classification (NCBI taxonomy): domain Eukaryota; kingdom Metazoa; phylum Arthropoda; class Insecta; order Lepidoptera; family Noctuidae; genus Mamestra; species Mamestra brassicae. The sequence goes on along the minus strand of LR990997.1, from coordinate 15,271,106 downwards.
ACATACAACGTAAGGCACGCTGGTACTAATTATGGCAAAAAAACAATATTGGTTGAAGGAGCAAGGCTATTCAATAGTTTACCGGATGATATATCACATCATTTGAAATAACTTTAAACATGCTTATTATGAGGTGTACAATAAATTATATAATAAATAATAATATAATGTCTTAAACACCGTAGAACTAATGTTAATAGTACTAGTAATAATAATCACTCTAATGTATTATAAGTGAACTGTTATTTTTAAGTTCTTATGAGAAATAAAGTTCTGTACACCCAAAATCGCTTTTGAATTTTGCTCAAATACGTCACATATTTATGCTCCTGACTGTACCTATTACTATGTTTGTGCCGATAATTGCAATGTCTGATTTCATTAGGATTAAGGGAGATAAAGTCGCGTATTTAGAAAGTATATTAATGAACTTCAATAAGCTCTGAGCTCGGGTGTATGTTGGGTTACTTTTAATCCCTATATTGGTTGAGTTGTAGCATAGTGTTGTATATTATATAGCTGGTGTTATATACAATCTTCCATTCAATTGGGGTGTGGATTTAGTTATGAAAATGCTCAGTTGAATGATAAATTCGATAAAATCGAATTCAATATGCCTCGTAAGACGAGATACCCTACGATTAAGTAAATACTTAATTTCAGTTTATTTGACATACCATGTACCCTGTACGTACTGTATACCCAAATTCCGCCAGTTTAGTTAAGGGATTTCAACAAAATTAGATACTAGCAAAAACATACCGCATATTGTTTTTTAAACTTACTACAAATAAAACTAGAAAGCACATCCAATCACCCAAATTAACTAGAGTTTTTCACAAAACCGAATAAAGTTACCTAACACATTCTCATATTTTAATTTTTTTCCGTGTCGTGAGAAGTACTTAATTACTCATACTTTAGTTATTTCATCTGAGCGCCAACACAGAGTTATTTAGGTAGTATACCTAAATGTTTATTGCGTTTGCCAACAGCTGCATAGTTACGAAATTATGCAGTCATCACCATAACAGCCGAAGGACGTCCACTGCTGGACATAGGCCTCCCCCAAAGAGGGCGTTGCCATAATCGCCACGCTTGGCAGGCGGGTTGGCGATCGTAGTGTAGCTGTTGCAATGCACAGAGAATGCTGCTGCCCATACTGTGGTGATTTTATGCAGTATTTCAGAAAAAAACATTTCATTAAAAATCGCTAACCTATACTGAGTTTGATGTTATTTTAATCTATACTAAACACTTCTGATGCTAAGAAAATACTGGTGCAAAGAGTAATATTATATTTGAAGAATTAAGTTTTTGAAATGATTTTATTTGTTTGAGGCAACAACAACAGTACAGTGATAAAGAAAAAGAAAGAAGATATACCTACAATTTATTCGCCACATTCTCTACGAACGAATACTTAACTTTTTAATAATTTTCTTTTTAATAAAGATGTCACATTATGGCTATAAGTATTAAACAAATTAAAAAAGAAACGTAGCGACAATGTGACTTTTAAGTAAACTTAACACCCACGCGTGTGTTTCTTCTCTTTTGTGTTTCTTAGTTTTCTTTATATACGAAGCTTGACTGTGTAGACACCCACACAAGAAACATGTTTAAGTCACAAATACTTCTACCACAATAGTTCAACGGGGTGGGTAGAAAGCGACCTTTGGCAGCATACCATCTGTTGGGTCATTATCACTTTGATAGCCGACGACAAAGCCTTTGCGGGTGAAACTCTGAATATAACCTCACAGGTCCTTCTGTACTTTTTATGGGCTGTACAATAGACAACTAGAATTCCTGTTTCGGCTTTTTAAAATGCAAGAATGGCATTTGTGCTCACCAAAGTTCCGAGGCAGTTCTTTTTTCTTTTTAACTATCTAATTGGCTTCCTCTTGACCTCCATTACGCCTGATGGAAAGCGATGAATGAGGTCTATGATGGAGCGAGCGTGCCCAGAAGATGCCTGTTCACTCTGGCTTTGAAGACAGACGGGTTATATGTGGAAGAGAATACAAAAGCTGGCAGAGAGTTCCACACTGTGGCTGTGCGCATAATAAATGTGGTAGAAGCGCTGAGTACGACTAGTCGGGATATCGACCGAGTACGGATGATACCCAGCAGTACGCCTGGTATTCCGAGTCGTAGCTGTTTACAGCGACGCCGGCCCTAACTTGATGCAGCCGAGTACCATTATTAACTTGGAGCGACTACCTGACCTCCACAAGGACGGGAAATCATCAAATTATTTCTTCCGCTCTGGGTGGAGCGGAAACGCGTGTCAGACTCTTACTGAAAAACCTATCCGTGTTCCTTCTAAAGCAAACCGTGGAACGCAGAGAGCGTTCCACGGTCACGGAGACTCTTTCGAACAAATTCCGCAACCAGTTGCTATCCTCACCCTTTGGCAAGACTGGTGTCAGATTTTCTGGCTTCTATTAACCCGTATGTGATGCAAAGATGTATTACGACTTTTTACAACGATTTTAAGAATTATTACGACAAAGTTTACCAATTCTATTAATACAAATTTTTTGACGCCATATTTTAGTTAGGAGTTTTTATTTTTATTTTAAGTGTATATAGTTAGATTAGTATTTAAAATATGAAATCCTCATTTGAATTAAATATAATATCTATTAATAACCTTTGTCGCCTCCTGCCAATGTACAAACAGTATTGCCACCTACTGAGTAGTAACTTGACATTTAGACATCATCATCTTTCCCTAGAGGTAATTCCACAAATCCCATTACCTAACATTTAACTGTACATAATATGTACAATTAAATGTAATAAGATTTGTCGAATTATCTTGAGGTTATATTATAACAATATTAATATAACTCAAGATTCGTAGCGCTCAGAATCGCTACGGCGTAGACGTTTCGTAGCAGTTCGTAGAAAACTTCACATGAAGTGAGTACTTCATACTTGCCTTCGTGAGATGTTTGTCTATATTGAGATATTACAAGCTGGTAAAAGTAGCTTCATAGAACAGTGTATTGGCACTCTATTAATGAAGTTAACTTTTCTTGGTAAAGGAACTTAAGAATGTTGTAAAAAAATGTAGGAGCATTTCTTGTTTTTTTTAAGTGAAAACTTCTTTAGCGGCGTTGTGCACTTTTTGGGATGGGTAAAAATGTTAAACTCTCGTCAGGACACGTGACCTGATCGAAAATTCGTAAGACAGAGGGAGAGTAGACCGCCGCAAAATGAATATATTTTATATCCGCAAAATATCAAAAATGCACAACGTTAATGTTCAAGTTTTGACTTCAGCCGGCACTCCCGGAGTGCAACCCGTTTTTTTTTTAAATTGGTAAGTAATTTGAAGTCCTAAATCATTACCAATTGCCGAGTGACATACAATTTTACTCCGGAAAAAAAAACATTGTTTCTGCAGACACGAGACGGAAGTAAAGCCCGAGTAAAAAATTTGATCTAAAGTAAAGCAGATTTTTTTTTTCAAAATACAAAGACCTACATTGTCGCCAATGAACAATACGACCAATTACTGGTTACTTTGAGTTTGTTTTACAAACACGACAGTTCATTAATTATAGAAATTGCTCCACGGTACGGAAACTGTAAAGTTTATCAACTGTCGTATTTAAATACAAGTTATTGCTGCAACGTCGTTAATGTCTCAACAAAACATCGAAAATGACTATAAGTCATTTTCGATGTTTTGTTGAGACATTAATCGTTTGTTTATTTTGTTGCTAAAAGGGATTTTTTGTGTTTTGGATCCCGAAAAGTTCTGGAGCGGCGACCGCGTAGGGGAAGGCGTAGCGTTGGAAGGCCTCCCACAAGGTGGACCGATGAGGGTCGCGGGTAGCCAATGGATGCGAGACGCACAGGACCGGTTGTTGTTGTGATACTTGGGGGAGGTCTATGTCCAGCAGTGGACATCTTTCGGCCGATATGATGATGATGATGATAATGAGAAATGTTTTCGGGGTAAAAAAAAACTATTTATTCTGTCAGTTCACTTATATATATTGCATACTTTATTTTTGTTTTATAAAATCATTAAAAATTTACAAAAATAAAACGCATTCTAAATCAGGAGTGGGGGCTAGGTACGTCACTTCTGGTTAAAAAGTGTTACAAGGCGTACTTGTATTCCACAATGATTCAGGTGGACATAACACCACAATTTGCCAGTTATTTCTGAGTCTATATAATGGGACACGAGCCTGTTGCTATTAGCACAGATACCAAAATCCAATAACAATTTTTTGCTCGACCTGGCTTGTTTTGCCTGGGAATCAAACCTAGGACTTCGTGCATTTGCATTCACTTAATCCACGAGGTAATGAAAGTGACGTTACAAAGTTTGTCTGAAATTCGAGACCATTTCCAAACAAACAAAAAAAAACAAACGAAAATCACAGATTCATTTGAATCCATTTTTAAACAATTAAAGATAAATGGACTCCTCTCGGTTCACTGAACTTTGACTTCCGATTGTAAAATATCGATATTTTTTTTTTTTAAATATCCCAGATTCAGTGTCATGTTATGTAAACTTGCTGCAAAATACGTATACATAAAAGAAAATCTACATTTTTATTTAACTACGGCTTTCACGTTCAACGACAGAATAGTGCCAACATTACCGCGAGAACAAATGTTTACTTCTCTACCAACCAAAGCTTAGTAAACAAACCTCTCAAGTCAAAAATAAACAATTAATTGTTAGGCAAACTCCAATAATTAGCTTCATTATTACTAACATGCTTCTATTTTAAGTAATTTAGAATTTCTTAGAGCAATCATAAGTCGTAATAATAATAGTGTTATTATTGTGGGAACTCGTGGCTAAATAAAAACAGCCCCACGGCTTGTTCTTTGAGGTTAAGTAGCGCTTGCCAAGGGCGACCCGTGAATGGGTCACCATCTTAAGATATCGAGACTCCTCCGTGCCACGGAAACTAGGTTAAACCGTTGGTCCCGGCTGGCATTTAACAGAAACCAGAAAAACGTGACACAAGTTTTGTGAAGGGGTACCGGATTATTCAGTAACTGGGTTCATTATCATCATCATATCAGCCGAAAGACGTCGTGCTGGATATAGGCCTCCTCTAAGTGCACCACAACAACCGGTCCTGTGCATCCATCGGCTACCCGCGACCCTCACCAGGTCATCGGTCCACCTTGTGGGAGGCCATCCAACGCTGCGTCTTCGCGTTCGCCATTACAGAACTTTTCGGCCCCATCGACCATCTGTTCTGCGAGCAATGTGCCCAGCCCACTGCCACTTCAGTTCGTCGATCCTTCGGGCCTTCCTTCTTTCTTCGAGTTACTGGGCTGTGATGGTCAGATGGGCTGCGGCGGTCAGGTAGGCAGTCGGTCCATCTAAAATACTGGTTCTGAGCTGCACCCGATTAGACTGGCTCCAGCTTAGACGACATGGGAAAGCTGCTTTGCTTAATATTAAAATCTTAATAAAAAAATCTTTCAACTGCTCCGTTGGTCTCGTGGTCGCAAGCGCGAATGCCGAGCGTGAAGTCCTGGGTTCGATTCCCAGGTCGGGATAAAAGTGTAATTGGGTTTTTCCAATAGAAATTTCCCAGTAACAGCCCGGAGTTTGTAAGTTGGTGGTGTGACACCCCCGTGCCCCGGAAAGCACGTTAAGCCGTTGGTCCTGCGCCAGATCTCCCTCCGGTCGTGTCGGGTTGCCGTCCCATCGGAATATGAGAGTGATGGAAGAGGGAGTGCACCTGTGTTTGCGCACACACTTGTGCACTATAATATGTCCCGCGCCGATGGCTAGTCTGGGTTGAGATTGGACGCCGTGGCCGTAATCGGTCAGGAGGACTATAAACTTTCCAAAAGATGTTAAGCTCCTTCCCACGCGCTTTTTCATTCCTTAAGCAAATAAAAATATAATATGTATAAAGTAAACTCGGAATTTATAAAAGCGTCCCATTACTCCTACACTAAAAGCTCATAAAACGTCAAAGTGACAACATCACTTCTTACGTATTAGCGTTAGTCTATATATTCTTAAAAGAATGTACATCATATTAAGAGGGAAACAAATTCGAGAAGTTTCATCTAACATAAATCGATACAAAGTTATGTATAAAGTCTTCAAAATTGACTGTTTGATGCAATGGTGCCTAAACTCGCAACTACAGGCACTTTTTCAGGTAATTCGTTCATGTATGGTATATCCCTCATCTATGGGATGGCACAAAAAATGTGAGTGCAAAATACAAAATGGCAGTTAAACAGTATGACCAATATTAAAAATTTCATTACGGGTGCGAGCAAAAAAGCAATTTAGCTTTTTAAAATCTTATCGCGTTCAGTTTTCCTAGAATAAAGAGCATCCGGGAAAGTTGTCCTTAAGTAAAAAACTGGTCCCTACTTTTGGTACACTGTTTAGTTACTTACAGCTTATAGCATCGTATCATCCAATTTTAGTAAATCTATTTTATATTCGTCGTCTATTAAATACGAGTAATGTTTAAAATTCGACCTTTCATTTTCATGCCAAAAATAAAAGTGTCTCTACGCACGTGTGCCAAAAGTCTGTAGTTTAAAAAAAGAAAATTAACAAGCCATATTCGAATAAAGTTCCCGTAACTCGTTACCACTTTTCTCACAAACGTATTCTTTTAAAAATATTGTGTGACAAGAAAATCCTCGTGGCAAGGCGATTCAGTTACATCGTTATAAGTTAACACAAAGCGTCTGTGAGATATCGCAGCATAGTTTGTCTTAGACGATATTGTGTTGCCACCGCGGCACCGGTATTTACAAAGACCACAGAACACCGAGACGTCAGCCGGCCACAGCTAGAGGCGGCACTGTTAAAGCTTTGTAACAAACCGTAACTTTAGAAGTCAATGTATTCTATCAACGATAGCAACTGTCGAGAAGTTCCGGTTTTGACCAATATACATATATTTCGAGAGTTTGTTTGTATGACTTTTCACAAATGAACGCGACGCATACCATAAAAAAGAACGAATACAAATTATTGATTGGCACGCGTTTGACCACTATCTCACCTGATGGTAAGCGATGATGTGGTCGAAGATGGAGCACGCTCGCCTAGAAGTAACCTATTCACACTTGACTAATTTAAATTTAAAAGAAAAATTAATTGATCAGGTTATGCAAGTTGAAAGATATGCGTCACATCCGCGTAAAACGGCAGCCTAATGCTGGGACTCGTGTCCGAGACAGAGCCATAGCGCTGGTCCAGCAACAGCCGGCGTTGACTGAGAGACGTCGGCCGGAGCAGTATAAAAAGTAGAAAATAATTAAAACTAATGTGTAAATTTTGAAAAAGAACGTGTTTTTGCTCATACAGATACTCAGATAAGATGGCATACTATTTCAATCAAAGCCGATCGAGAAGATTTCATGCTCTATGTTAAATAAACTATTTTGACTTGTTTTAATTGAGATATATTAAGATCTTGTTTTGAAGTTAAACCTAAAAAATTCAAAAGTCATTTATTCAAATTAGGCTGAGTGCCAGCACTTTTTGAACGTCAAAGTTCTACATAAAGACAGGCCCCCAAAACGCCCGCCCATCACCACTTCCTAGTGTTTTAGCTGGGAAGAAGAAGTGGCGCAACAAACTCCTTACCTACTACTACTATAAAAAATAGTACCTAAGTAATAACTCAGGTACTATTTTAGGTTTGACGAATAGATGACGATACTGAATGAGATTTTTCCACCAAATGGCAGAAACCTTTGCTCAAACAGAAAGTTATTTTTAATTATGTTCCATGTTGGCAATTTCAATACACTGCCAAAATAGGGACTAATTTCTTACCTACCTATATGTTTTTCTTCGTCGTAAGTCAATCTAAACCTAATATCTTAGTGAAACTATAAAATCTTTGATGTAGGAGAATTCTTATTTTGTAATTCAGAAGCATAATTTCTCAAAGATGCAATCTTAGCCGTATGTATGTAGCTATAAAATCAAGCCCCAGCGAGCAAAGGCCATGATGGACTCGTACGATACATTTCGTCCTTCAGTTAAGTATTTTTTTTTTGGATGAGAAATCATCAAATGACACCTTCGTGTGTGAGTGAGAGCGGACTCTTAGTAACTAAAACTCCACCCACGTTCCTCCACATTTGGAGGACGTTCCAGGACCAGCACGATTTAACAGTTATTGTCAAATCGTGTTGTCATTCATTCTTAGTTCGGGTTCGGAATGAATCGTAAGTCCGTAGGGGATACGGAGTAGAATACGCCCGCAACTAAGCCCGAAACTACGGACTTCAGGTTAAGAGAGAAGCCCAGCAGGGCCGCGGTGACCCTTTCGAACCAATTCCGCAACATCATCGTATTGCTGAAAACGAGAGATCGGAGATATCAATTTGTTTTACATTTGATTGAATTTTGTGAATAAATTAAAGTGTTTGATTTGAGTTTGTGTTTCAAATTACCAATCAAACACCTAGTTAATGAGATTTAATCTGTTTTATTCGTTTTCTCTTATCTTTATACAGCATTAAACTCAAAATTAGCTTAGAAGAAAGAACAAAAGATTTTACGAATTCCATTCGAATTTATTTTCACAGACTAGATAAGCTAAAATATTAAGATTATTATAAACACTATTAAGTTTTTTTACGCCTTTTAAGCTTTCATTTAAATACCAAAGTAACTTAGTAAATCTTTTAGAAAAAGCTTTAAAAAATATGCCAAATTCAAAAAATGCGTTTATTTTTCGAGATGAAAATGCGATTACCACACGCGTTTTTTGAATTAGGCATTTGAAGTTAATATTTTTCAAACTCTACTTGGGCTTGAAAACTTGCAACGGTAGAGACGCCTGCACATCAAGCTACAACAATCTGTCAAATATCTTTAATAGATTTTCAACTTTATCGCTAAAACATTAGGTTCAAGGTTGATTGGGAAAAATTTGACAGTTTCAAGTAGCTCGACGTGCTAACGCAGGATTTCACACAATCTTAACTTAAAATACTCAATTAATAACCGCCAATTGTCAAAGATTCTCGAAGGCAATTTGAAAGTGATAACTGAGTGAGATATTGGTCTATGCGCCATATTCGCAAATGCTGCTCTCAAGAACGTATCTTCTCACTTTATTTCAAACAAACTGGATCTCAGAAGAATTGAAAATCGATATAAGCAAAATACCTAGATCTAGCAAGGTAGTTAAGAACTTTCTCGAAAAGGAGTTTAGTGATTTTACAATTTATAAATGAAAATGACGATTTTAAGAAAACTGAATAAAAAGAAAACACAGAAAGTTATTTAAAGTTTTATATATCTATATTAACTTACAAAATATATATATTGATATATATTTTGTATATATATATATTAACATATATTAAACATAAAACTTAAAATCACTTTCTGTGTTTTCTTTTTATTAAGTTTTCTTAAAATCGATTCATTTATTTCAAAAAACAGCAAGTCCTTACATGCCAATTCGTATGAAATTCCTTGAGGAATAAATGCTCCTAGGCCGAATGTTCCGACAGAATCTGAAGACTTCATTTTACTGAACCATTTGTAAGCATTGAAAGGAGTCTGGCGAACAATGAATCGATTTAAGTATAAATGTTTGTGGACTCAGTTTTACTACGGAAACTATTGTCTGCATGTTTTCTTCCTTTCTTTTGTTTGTCTTGTAGGACTTGTTATGACTTCGTTCTGAGGACCTTGCACGAATGTTTTGACGTGTCAGTAGGTATCGTTAACGTAAGTGAATTTTGTATGTTAAAAACTACAACCCCATAGTATTTCAGTTGAATTGAATGCGACATGATACACAATTTGTATTATACAAAAATATGAATATAGTATCCAATTCAAATCTATAATTATATACATCTAATCTATCTAATACCTTTAAACGAGCAATTCTTGTATACATGTATAGATATAATCTGAATCTCGGAAATGACTCCAACGATATTCATGATATTTAGTAAACACGGGGTTTCAGGGGCGATTAATCGATCTAGCTAGGTTTCATTTTTAGAAAACGTTTACCAAAAAAAAACGAACAAAGCTCAGTCATCCAGGTACTAAATATTATATACGAAACGAATATTATAGTTATAGTAAACGTTTACGTTACGTTACTATACGTCAAAGAAATTCGTGCTAGGCGCTCGGTTGGGGAATCGATTAATGCGTTTTCTCTTAATAGGTGCACGTTAAGATATTTTTTTTGGATAGGCAGATGAACATGAACATCTCACCTGATGGTAAGCGACGATGTGGTCGACCAAGGAGTCCGTTTGCTAGAAGTAACCTATTCACTCGATTAAAAGATTGTAAGGCACTGTCATTTCCATCTGTTTTACAATATGTGTACTTAGGTAGAGAATAGGATGAAGTATATACGGACCAATCAGGAAACTATGTTAATAATTTTATAATGATTTTACAAAACATACCTTGTTTAGATTTTACCAGACTTATAACTAGTGATCGGATAATCGGGCGCTAAAATACCTAAACTTCACTTTTATTCCCACGAAAGTATAATACGGACATGCTTTTCAGAATCCCGGATCCCGGAATCGTTCGAAATTCCTGAGATTGCTAAAAATACCCGCATAAAAAATATAGTTAGAACTCGTTGTGAAATCTCATTATAATTTTTTATAGGTATTCCATTTGTTTTGAATAAAATAAAGATACTAAACCAAAATAACCACTGCTATAATTTCATTAAGTTTTTTATAGTAAGTAGTTGTTACAAAATTGTTCAATCCCGGGAACCCAGGATTACTTATTTATTCAGAAAGGAATGTCCATATTATTCTTTCACGGGAAGAAGTTAGCTAAATAAGCGCCCGATTATCCGATCACTGCTTATAACTCTGCCCTCAGAATTATTGATCACCAATAAGAGAAGATCCTTTGACGTAGCCTCCTAAACTTCTTAAAGGCGGGTTGGAATAAACAAGGTAGGTATAGATATAACAATGATATTGTACTAACAATTTTCTTTAGCTTTAGAAAAAATCAGATATCAAACAAAGAATAGACAAACATGTGTTCTTATAGACAAAAAAAAACAAAATTTACAAAAAGAACGACATGTTCCATTCTTAAAATTCCGAGAACCGCTTAATTGAAAAAAAAAACAAAAATGTTCAGACTAAAGGTAGACGCACCTTTGCCCGATTGACTTTCAAGCTAAAAATACTCTTTCCTAATGTGGACAGTTTTAGATCAGTCCCCTCCATATATATACATACATCGGGAGGGACACACAACAGTTAAAAAGGATCAAAAATAACTCTACGGATTTATTTCTCGTGTTCCACACAAAAGATAAAAATAGATATCAATATAGATGATTTCAATTGCCATCCATATCCCTTTTACAATACAAGTAAGTTTTTCGTCGCCGTAAAGAAATAGTATCGTTAAAGAAAGAAACATTTCTTGTATGTAGCTGGTTTTAGAAAATAACATAGAAAGTTCGTTGAAAGAAAGCACGTACCGACATGCAACTATGGATTTGTGACTTTATGTTCACTTTCCTATCTTCAAAGATCAGAGTTTTACAGAGTAAACAGACAGTCATCTGCCTACCAGACCTCCATAACCCATTAACTGGGTAACACGGTACTCCTTCTGTCAGATTATCTGGCTTCTAACTATCCGTAACGACTGCCAAAGATCTACAAATGACAGCCGGGACCAACGGCTTAACGTGCTTTCCGAGGCACGGAGGAGTCTCGGTATGTTAAGATGGTCACCCATCTATAGACCAGCCTCGACAAGCGTTGCTTAACAGACAGTACATAACATAATTAACGACTTTATAACAGTAAGAACAAAAACATTCACAAACAAATCTTAAAGCGACTGCTCAGCCAGAATTCACAAGTAGAAACAGCCAAACTTTCTAAACGCCTGGCTGAAGTCAACACTGTAAATATCCAACAATCCGTAGATCTGAATGGTAGGGCAAACAAACGTTCCTTTCTCGAAGCTGCGAAATTCGCAAACACTAAGATGTTGAAGATTCATTGAATTTAAAACAGGATCCCTTTTTTGTCCCGGTCATAACGATTGACATGACAGCCGGATTTGTAGACGACTGGGCTTTAAGGCTGGCATTTTGAAGCGGTTTTAGGTAGTATTGGAAAGCTACTGGCCCGAAAATGTTAACGCTGTAAAACTGTGAATGATATCAATCATTGAGAGGGAGAGCCACAATCGTCTTCTGTATTACTTGAATCTTTTGTTTTATTTTTCTGTCCGTCAAATAGCTATTTCTATATCTGATGTAAATTATTTCTTTTGCCCTTGCATTCTTCACCCATACCACTCTCTTAGGCGCCATCTTTATAGCCACTCTCTTCTAGCCGTATAATCTGTCAAAGAGTCTTCCTCTATTCTTTTAACCATCCACATATCTAAAACTTTCTCAACGACATTTTTCTTCTTCCTCTGTTTGTCATGCTCATACCATGATAACAGATTTCCATCGATTTTTTCAGTCATCAGTGTCAAATTCTTCTACAATATTTCTAGTCATAGTATAATTTTTCTCAAATAAATACGTTTCGCTTTAATATCCAATACTTTCATTAAAAAACAGCTGCCATTTCAAATACGTGTAAAGCAATTCTATAATCATAATTTTTCTTTTTTAAATAGTTTATATCATATACTGTACAAACTATGTTTAATGTTTAAACTTCATATTATATTTGACATCTGCCTTCAATGAACGTTGGTACCGGAGTCCAAAAGAAAACAAAACATATTTTTATATTCCTATTTCAAATTCTCTTTTACTTTTCGCCAGACGCTTTCAATGGACTACCTTGTCTGCCAGAGACCTGGAGCCAAGGATATCCTCCTAACAATATCTACTAGGTAGATAGTTTCGTAGTTACGCCCCAAAAATAACCTGAAACTTATAAGCGTAGGCTCAAAACCCACGCATTCCAAAGGGAAAACTATAATGTAAACTAAATAACCTTATTATATAAACTAAATACGAAAACATTAGCATATTGTCCTTTGAATATTTAGTGGTTCCCAGAACTGGCATAATACATATATGGATGTATACTTCACTTCCATGTAATCATGATGATAAATTGAGTTGCTAATCGAACGTTTGTTTAGATATAACAACAAAATAAGTAAAGAAAAGGTCGCATAAATTATTTATGTCTTAAAATATGAGCACATAAGAAAACGAGTGGTTACCGATATTAGTACCCTTTTACGTTATTTGTTTAGTAATCGGCCCTCAATAATATGCTGAAAATTAGACGATTTCATTTTTACCTCACGACTCCGCTTCTACCTCGTTGAACGAATGGTCGCAAGCGGTACTGGTAAGGATGTGGTCCTGGGCTCGATTCCCGAGTCGGGTAAATTGTTTTCGGGTTTATCCATTCGTAATTTTGGGAGCCTGCTATTCGGATTTGTGCCTAGTTGATGATAGATGGACTTACTGCCTTTTTCCTGGTACTTAAATATTCCTAGCGAAAATTGCTTTGCAAATGTGTGGCCGAAAATTACATGAAATGGTTCTATTTCAAGAAGCCAGCGAAAATTGACAATAGGTATCGTTTAAACGTCAACGTGTAATTATAGTTCAATTCACGTTTGGCCATATCATGAAATACCTGGCCACATCATGAAATGACAACTTCAAACGTAACTTAGGCGGTCAGTCGGTCGGCCCGGTCGACGGAGTCCCGCTCGACTGAGCCCCGCTCGACTGAGCCCCGCTCGACTGAGCCCCGCTCGACGGAGCCCGCTCCGCGGAGCTCCTAATTGTGGGCAGTTTGCCCCAAATTGAGTCGGATTTTCCCAAGTCACGAGCTCGCTTCGCTCGCTCTTGCACCCATAGTACTGGCCAGTAGCCACCCAAAATGTAACTATTTTACGATGTCATTAAACGCTGAGTTATCATTGATCAGGCCAGACCATATCATGATGTGGGCAGCGGATATTTTGAATTTCATAAAATAGAACCATTTAATGAAATGGTCGGCCACATCATGAAGTGATCAATTCGATGACCGGTCCACGGCACGTACACCTCCACCTCATCTTTCGACTGAATTCATAATGATAGTATAAAGAGTAACTGTGGAGTTTCTTGTCCGTTCATCTTTTTGCGAATGGACAACTAGAGTCACTATAATATTTTATTTTCAAACTATAAAATTTCACGTTCAAAAGTGCCTTTAAATGGTCCAGTTGAAATAAATGAATTGACTTCGACTTTGACAAGTAATAAATAATTTTACCCTTATTCTATTTTTGCCATAAACTACGAAAGCCTAAACTGTTACTTAAATCTAAATTAACTCAAAACATCAATGCCAAACTTTCGCGGCCCATTCCTGACATTCTAGTTACCTACCGATTGAAAGTTTAAAACACAGTTTCGACAGGAATCCGATTCGGGCCGCGATTGGTCGAATGTTCCAATATCGCTGAAGAGTTTGACAGCCTTAGGTACTAGGTAGGTACTTATTGAGGGAACAAACCCGCCTCAAAGAGGCTTTGAATTAATTGTGGTTAAAACTGGAGGGTCTATTGGAAAACTAAAATAAACATTAGCAATTAAGCTTGAAATAGAACTAAATATAAATATTATTGGCTAGCTTTTCTCCCGCGGCTTCTTTAGCGTGGCCTATCCTCCAGAAAACGTGCAGTTTTTCAGCATTCAAATAATTTCTCTATCACACTCGGTGATGTAATAGTGAAGTTTTCAATTAAAAAAAGTATTTTTGCGTAATTGTTGGTCAGGTAAATAGCTGGGACTTATAAATCTTTAATATGCCAAAGATAATAATATAGTCTATGCAGTACATAACCTAGAAAAATTAATAAAGAAGGCTAGATATTTCGAGGCACGGACTGTACATATATCTCCGTTTCATGCTGAAAATAAAGAACCAGTCACGCGGTTGGTGGGTTCTACGATTCTGTCTGAGGGGTTCGACTAGTCAAAAATATAATTTTCCCTACGAAGGAGCTATAACGAGTCAAGAAGATTAACTTCTAAGTGCTTCTCGTTGAAGTTTTATAATTAATTGCTCGCAAGTGGAACATAGGCTAAGTGACATAATTACTCGACATGTGGAGATAATTTAATTATTGTTATAACTGGATTAAGGCAAGGATATTTTTATACTGCACGAGAGTTTTTATTCCATGTTAAGCTCGGTTTTTTAACGAGATATTTGGCTTTGCGGTTTAGTTTTTTTTAAGTGAATTTACTTTAGGCGCGTCGACAAAAATCATGGAACCCGCTTCATCGTTACCGAACGCTTTCCATGAGCTATACCTATGTATACTGTGTGTATATGAGTACTTTTTGGATGAACAAAAATCATGGAACTCGCATCATCGTCACCGAACGCTTTCCATGAGCTATATGTATACTGTGTGTATATGAGTACTTTTTGGATGAACAAAAATCATGGAACTCGCTTCATCGTCACCGAACGCTTTCCATGAGCTATATGTATACTGTGTGTATATGAGTACTTTTTGGATGAACAAAAATCATGGAACTCGCTTCATCGTCACCGAACGCTTTCCATGAGCTATATGTATACTGTGTGTATATGAGTACTTTTTGGGTGAACAAAAATCATGGAACTCGCGTCATCGTCACCGAAAGCTTTAGCTTTCGCTGAATTTTTACTTTTATTGGCAGTCCCCAAAGACTGCCCCGCATGTTTTTTTTTTTTTTCATTTTAAGATGCATTTTTTTTTTAAACAAGACAGTTTTTCGCATTTGCAGCTTAGTTGCGGTGTGTTTAGATAAAAGCAGATAGAATAAAGTAACTTTAGAAGCTTTTTAAACCAGAACTAATTATCATTTTTGCAAATGACTAGTTTTTTGTCGTGTCGGGTTGTCACACAAAAACAGTAGATATATTTTTTTTCTGATTAATTATATTTAGGCTGTTTTATTGCGAACTTAAATATCCTATAATCGGCGATTCTGTATATATTCGATACAGTACTCCTGAGATCATATTTTACTAGCTTAAAACAAATTGCTTTGTTTATAGCTGGTAAAAATGATCTAACAATTTTTTTTTAATACTGTCCGCGGCTTCGTCCTCGACAAACTCGTAAAATAGCACAAATGCCACTTGGTTTATAATTTATTGTGTTTATAATATCAGTTATTTATGCAAGTGAAAGGCCCGTCAAAATCGATCTTACTATTTTGGAGACAAACCGGAAAAATAGATAAAAAGAAGCTGTTATTTTGACATTACAAACAGACTCTTCAATTTATTTATATATAATACTAGCGGACGTCACGCGGTTTCACCCTCGTAGTTCCTGTTCCTGTGGGAGTACGGTGATTAAATATAGTCTATGTTACTCGCTGATAATATAGCTATCCATTGCTGAAAGAATTTTTCAAATCGGTCCAGTAGTTTTTGAGTTTATTCATTACAAATATACACACACACAAAAATACAAATTTTTCCTCTTTATAATATTAGTGTAGATATAGAAATTGGCTTTAAAAAAAATGTGTTGAAAAAAAAACAACATCATCATTAATTACAGTTCAGATTTTACCACAACGCGACGTCTAAAATATCTAGATTTTACAGCAGTATCGTATATCCGTTTACAAGCCCGACTGGCTTTAACCTCGACTAGTAATTTATTCATAGATTGTCATTCAAGCGAGTACGAGCATTTAACACTAACTAAACGAACCTACAGCCAAGTATCGTTCCCGAATAGCATTAGTTTGTGCTAAACTAAAGTATATTCTGCGCATCTTATGTGACCGCTACATATTCTAGTGTAACGAGAAATCAGAAATCATTTTTATGCAAAGAATGTAGGTAACAAAACATAGTTTTGATGGTGTAAAGGGAAACACAATTGGATCAAGTACATTCTACCGTATGACATGCAACATATTGAATCATAAGTATTGCCAATCTATATTAATCGCCGTTTGGGGTCGAAACGCATGGAATATGGGGTCCGAGTGCGCGTCTCCTTTTCAAGGACATATCTCGCCGACTGATCGACACTTTGCGTGACCAGAGGGCTGGCTCGTTCTTTGCTCAAAGAATTAGCGTGGCCATTCAACGTGGTAATGCTGCCAGTCTTCTGGGCACGTTTCCAGATGACAACGATGCGGAGGAATACTTTGACGCCTGAGTATACTTTGTTTTTGTATATGTACATACTTAGGTTTAGTAGATGTAAATAGTTTAAGTAAATAGTTTTAAGATAGTATATAGTAACACGAATTTAGAATGAATTAAATAAATTTATATTATTAATCAATAATTGTCAGGTAATTAGTTTAAAATGTCTTACTCTTAAAAGTCAAATTCACCGGAAAAACTGTACCTAGTCATACATTAAGCTACATTAAATAAGAGATATAACAAATTTAACAAAATAAAATATCAAAAAAAAAAAGAATCTGTGAAAAGCTAGTGTTGGAAAATTCAGAGAGTTTATGGCACCAGTGCTTTTTAGGGTTCCGCAAAATTTGCTAGTTTTTGGCATGGCTTACGAGACTGGTTAAAAGGTTAAATAATAATTGTTAATGATATTTATTTTGCAAGTAGGTTAAACATAACACTTTTACACGTCAATCTTTATTGGTCATTTTAAGCTAGATGAGGCCGGTGTTATTTAATTTGTTTCGGGTGAGAGTAACGACGGAACCCTACACTGTGCGTTGCCCGACACGCGGGTAAGTAGTAACAACAAAATCTCTAATAAAATATTTTATTAATTATAACGATTAGTTAATATAATAAACGATTGATATAATTTTAAAATAACTAATTTTTATAAGCATAACATACCTACATTAAATATAAAATCGTTTGACATAACATATCTACATTAAAAATAAAATAGTTTCACATACCACTCAAAAGATATAAAAATATAACTAGTAACTGATTACCACCTGCGCTAAGATAGTTCGATGGAGCCCCGCCCCGCGGGGCTCCTATTTCCGGTTGGTTTTAAAAAAAAACCTAACCTACCTATCCGAGTCGAGGTACTCTGAGTCGGGGTGTTAACCATAATGACGTTTTTTTATATATATTAAACGTGAGACCAAATGATTTTCGATTACATAAACGTTATATAAAAAGAAGTTTAAATAAGTTTTAGAAGAAATAAATGTTATATGTAAAGAAATTATATCAACAGTTGGTATATCTCACGTTGATTATATCTTATAAACGATAATAAAATGAAATTAGACCAAATGAGTTTATACGTTATGAAACGCTCCCCCGACACGCACTAGGTCGGTTATTTTAAGTTTCATATTCTTATTCTTTAATTCTTTATTATACACCATTGCAACCTATATAATTTACAATGAAGAAAAGTTCATATACAAAGGCGAGCTTAACTCAAAATTAAGTTTTCTCCCAGCAATCCTTTGAGTGATAGAGAGAGATCACAATAGTGGGTAGGATTTGTAAATATGTATGTGACAGTGTACCTAAATTTATTTAGAAAATGAATAAGTTTACCTTTGCTGGTAATACTTTGTTCCTTCCTAATAAGTAGCATACTCTGGCTGCATCGCCCTCACATAATATTAAATTATTTTTTGTATAAGTACCAAATATTGTAAAACCATTATTTGAAAAGAGTAACTATGGAGTTTCTTGTCCGTGCTTCTCCATAAGAATCTATCCTTCCGAATGGACAGTGGAGTCAGTTTATTAATTTTATACTATTATTTTACTGAACTGTAAATGATGATGTTCAATAGTGCCGTCTAATGGCCTAATTACAATAAACGATTTTTTTAATTTGATCCAATGCACATTAGAATACTACATATTTTATTATTTATTTATTTTTTTATTTAAACTTTATGTACAAAAGTGGTACATGGGCGGACTTAATGCATCAAGGCATTCTCTACCAGTCAACCTTTGGGTTATAAAGACTATACTGTAGTAGGTGTACAATAAATAAAAATAAGATTCAAAATTGAATTTTAACAATTCGGAAAGAATATACAGATAATATATATAATACTAATAAAATACATATATATGCTAAAATAATAAACTAATAAATATGATATATAATAATCATACCGATTAAGAGAATTCATAGTAATCATGACGAAGAACAACTAAGAATGACAAGCTTTTAAGTAGTGTTTTCGGATTTTACGCTTAAAGGAAAATTTTGACTCCGCCTTCTTGATGTCAAGGGGTTGCATATTCCAGAGTTTAATTGTAGAAATAGCGTAGGAATTAGACAAAAACCCGGTGCGGTGAGAAGGGATATGAAGAAGTAAGTTTTTAGATGCTCGAAGGTTGAGACTGTGAGAACTGCCCAACACTTTAAAATATTGTTTTAAATAATCAGGAGCACAAGGATCGTTCATGATAGTGAAGAGCATGCAGAGGGATCTGAGGGATCTCCTCTGACGGATAGGCAACCATTTAAGCTGAGAACGGAAGGAAGAAATGTGATCATATTTACGAAGGCCAAAAATGAACTTGATATTAATGACTTGATATACAAAGCGGCTAGGGCGCGCGGATAGGGCACTGACAAGATAAAATGTCAAAGGAACGAAATATACGTAGCATCGCGGGCGCGCGGACAGTTGTCATACATTTTCCTCAAAGCGCCCTGTCCGCGCGCCCACCGCGCGCGCTTCCGCTTTGTACATCAAATCCCATAAACATACAAATCAAATCTTTCTATTTACATATCAGGCCGAAATTACGGGTAGATACGTACGTTCGCCTTTTCATAGAAAAACTACGCGGAATAAAAAAATCAGACTTTAACTACTTCACTGCAAGGCAAAGGCCTGTTTTCATACAAAGAAGGCCCGACCATTTATCACCGAGTTTGCGCAAAGCGAGCGTTCACCCGTCACGGTATTTTGTAAAACTCGCAAGTCCTTTTTCTTGGAAACAAATGAAAGACAGTGAGAGCAATTTTAAGTTTTCAATGGAAAGTGAAAAATCTCTGTAAGGTATCAATAAAAATCAACCAAATGTTATACCAAGATATGTATGCATATCAAGTTTCATCCAAAATGTTTCGTTAATTTCCAAGAAAAAATACTTACGAGACTGAACACCCTTAACTCATCACCTGCCATCATCTGCCTAGCCTTTTCCCAATTATATTGGGGTCGGCTTCCAGTCAAACCGGATTCAGCTGAAAACCAGTATTTTACGTGGAGCGGCTGTCTACCAGACCTCCACAACCCATTAACTGGGTAGCACGGTAGTTTGTTTTTGGCTAGACTGGAGTCAGATTTACTGGCTTCTGACAATCCGTAACGACTGCCAAAGATCTACAAATGACAGCCGGGACCAACGGCCTAACGTCCTTTCCGAGGCACGGAGGAAACCCGATATGTTAAGATGGTCACCTATCCACAGACCAACCCGTACGGCTGATATTCTTTGGCCACGAGCTCCTTAACTATATGTAGTATATCCAGGTTTCCTCATAGGTAATATTTTTCTCTCACCGAAAAACTATTGAATTTTTTTTTTCCTGAAGTGTCGCTTTTGGCCAGCAGAGGTGTGTCCCTTGGCTAACACCAAAGCTTTTCAGCCATGCGGGCTTTTGACCTCTCCATCTCCACAATCAAGAGACAAAGAAAAAAAATTAACATAACCTCACCCTATAGACAAATTATGATAACTTTAACCGTAAAAATGTACCAAAATAAACCCATTGTACGAAAGATTAGCATACTTTTTCCCAACTTTAATTGAAAAGAAAGAAATAAAACTTTGTTCACCGAAGCTTAATTCGTTTGTTACTTTCAAACTTCTGAAGAAAATCGACCAAAACAGTTACAGAAGTAAACCTGAATTCAGTAAACTTAATCTTGTCACAGAATCTATAAAAACGTTGCGTGGGTGTGTTGTACAGTTAGCAACGTAAGTTTCTATCTCTTGATTTAAATAATTAAATACGTCTGTATATTATACAAGTTTTATGTATTGTATTTTATATCGATTATTTCTATATAAAATATAGAAAGTTAGTTTATTTCGATATAATATATAGAAAGTTAGTTGACAGTTCGCGTGACCCAAGGGCTGGCTTTTGGGCACGCCACTATTGCGGCGGTAAGGCCCTTCTTTGAGGAGTGGCTGGAGAGGGCCAGAGCCTGCCAGGGTTGCGGAATTTGTTCGTAAGAGTCACCGCGGCCCTGGAACGCAAAGGGCTTTAAAAGGAACACGGATGGGTTTTAGTCAGTAAGAGCCTAACACGCCCTTCCGCTCCACCCAGAACGGAAGAAGTCATTTGATAATTTCCCACCATTAAAAAAAAAGGGCTGGCTTTTACCTTGGACAAAGAATAAGCATTGCCATACAACGTGGCAATGCTGCCAGCCTTTTGAGTACTTTACCAGTGGCCAGCGATGCGGACGAATTTTTCGACGCCATATTTTAGACTATTTAAAGTGCTTTTTTTTTTAAGTGTTTTTATTGTAAATAGTTGTATTTGTCGATATATTATATAAAATCATTATGTATAAAATATAATCCCATCCAAATTCAAGAGTTTCTATATAATTTATACCTATTTAAATTGTCAGCGATAAGATCGGCTTTACGGTGTACCCACAAAATTAAGTTTGTGTAAAATTTTTGTTTAATAACTATTTTTGGTGGATTCTTTATCTTATTACTAGCACAGAGAATTATAGGTACCTCAATACGAAAACACATTAAAACAAAACTGACAAGGTACCTATATAGAAACCTTCCACTCTCATGGTAAGCGCACTAATAATAACTTAAAATAGATACTTACCCATTTACCACAAACGAAGTTACTTTTTTGAACGATGCAAAAGCTTCTGAAAATTTTATTAAAATCACTTACTATTTTATGTTAACTATCCTACTAATATTATAAACGCGAAAGTTTGTAAGTATGGATGGATGGATGGATGTTTGTTACTCTTTCACGTCAGAACGGCTGAACGGATCTAGATGAAATTTGGCAGAGAGGAAGATTATAGTCTGGAATAACACATAGGATACTTTTCATCCCGGGAGTATGCTCCTTTGGGATAATTTCCGACAATAACGCGGGCGGAGCCGCGGGCGGCAACTAGTACAAAATAAATCTTATAAGTTATGTCATATTCTCCACAAACCCCAATATTAAGAAAAGAAACCACAATATTTTTCTTTCATAATATTACGAAGAAAAGTTTGTTCGTAAAAGAATGATATAAATATTGGTCAATAACTCCTATGTACAGAGTCAATGACCTCAGTTTCCAACGAGAATAGATTTTCAGAGAATCTATGATGAAAATTTTATAAAAATGTGAATAATGTACGCTATATTTTACCTGGTAACCCCAGCTGTCGATATTTTATGCGTCATATAAAAATTATGGCTTATTTTTGTAGGTCATGCTCTAAAATGTTGGATTACAGGAATTCTTTCCAACGTATTTTGTGTTACAATATTTTGTCTCCATAGCATTCAATATCTTCCGATACTGTCATTTTCAGGATCCGTTTTGCTTGAAAGAATAACGTCCAATGCATTTTTTCCTGTTTTTGTCCTGCATATTATTTTATTTTTACTATGACTGTTAGTTGGCAACCCTATTCCTGTAGGGTTGTGAAGATGGTCATAGCATTTTTTTAATTCCAATGCTTAGTAAGACACATCGGCGTACAAACGGATACCGTGGATATATACCTACAACAGTAGGTACATTATTCAAAAGTTGGAATTTTCCATCGGCATCTGAGTTTGTACTTAAGGTCGTAAACATGACGTTGATGTGTTTTTTATTTGATTAAAGGGCTTTGTCGCTTAGCGACCATATCGCCCAGTACAGAAAAATCACAAAATTCTTACAATCTACCTTAAGACTAACTCATATAACTGTTTAGCATTCTCGGAAACTGGACAAGCGAGTATTGAGTTACAAATACCAATATCGGAAGATTTACAGTGCCCAAAAACATTGATCCTCGTATTTTCATTCCGAACACACTCCATCAGGATATGAAAGACAACAGATACTTAAAGATATATTCATATCTTTCGATATTATTCAAAATCATTATTTAACTGAGGTATAAAAATGGCTGTTTGACAACTTCTGTATAGAAAATACGTCAAACAGCGATATTTATTGTTGAGACAAAAGTTAGTTTCTGTAACACTTATTTGTAGCATTCAAAGATACTCACAAAGGGGAGACAACAAAACATATTGGTACATGTACCTAGAGTATATTAGATTTTCTCGGCGCCATTATACTTATTATATAAGTGTAATATTAGATTTCAGATGTCCTCGTTAAGCTTCCATCACTGAAAGTATGTCCCAAATCGGTTGAGTGGTTTAGTAGGTTACACAACATATAGATTTACTATGTAAGAATATGGCAGTTCTTTTGACGACGAAGTCTTATGAGAATTCTTTGTTAAGGTAAGTACTTACTTAAGTAAAAGTTCTGTACAACTCTGTTCTAGTGATTATTTGCGGAATGCCGAAACTATTCGTAATTTACTAAGATTTTTGTCATGTAAATTAGTGGACGAGCCGGTGCCCGATGGTATTTCCCATCGGTAAATATGTCGGAATTCCATACAATCCTCCATTTGCATACTTCTAGGCAAGCGTGCCACATTGTCGACCACACAATCGCCTACCATATTATGATAGTGGTAAAAACCAAGCTTATCAATATAAAAAAATGTATTTAAGTCCCAATTGGGACTTAGGTTAGGAGCTCTTGTAAAAAAAATGCTTCTTGACCTTGCGTTTAAGGCTTTCAGCGAATGAACGAATTTAACCTTCTTTAGGGTTCCGTACCCAAAGAGTAAAAACGGAACCCTATTACTAAGACTCCACTGTCCGTCTGTCTGTCACCAGGCTGTATCTCATGAACCGTGATAGCTAGACAGTGCTGCCGCTACAAAAACGAATAGTAAAAATTTAATTAACTTAAAAATTTAAGTGGGCTCTCATAGAAGACACGTTTTTTTTTGGTTTATGGTACGAAACCCTTCGTGTGAGATTCCGAGTCACATTTGGCCGGTTTTTATTTAGTGCATCTTTTTATTTACTTAGCAGTTCAAAAAATCAGTTTATATAAATAATTTAAATTATCTGAAAGAAAGGTTCTTACTTTGCTTAATCGCTAAAAGCCCACTGTCTAAAAAGCCTTTCCAACTTAATCACCCAAATCTAGTGTCAAGTGCTTAGATTGGCTGCCATTTCGGTTAGCCAATCACAACGGCTAATATGAGATTAATTTGACAGCAGATTTAGTGAACAGTGACTTGATTAGGCGTTCATAAGCCAGGGGTTTGGTGATGTGTGTTTCTGTTGTTCTATTAAAAGCATTGCAACATTGAGGCACCAAACTGATTGAGTTTAAGTTAGGAAATGAAACTCAACTGCTTCTCGAACAGTTCGAGAAATATAAATAAATGATAAATTAATCACACTATAGTAGGCGCCAGATAATCGTGGAATAACGGTCATTGACCCACCTACAATTATTGATATTTTTAATTTGAAAAACGGAATTAATGACACGAAGCTGTCCCGAATCATCATCTGTCGTGATCCTTAACATTGTCTAATAATGAAAAACGATTCATATTTAATTGTTCAGGTACCTATGAACAGTTATTAGGGAAAGGTCAATGTACTTTATTCCACATTTATCTGGCGCCTACTATATATAATATTATTATCACACTAATATTATAAAGGCGAAAGTTTGTGAGTGTGTGTATGTTTGTTACTTTTCCACGCGCAAACGGCTGGACCAATTTTGATAAAATTTGGTATGCAGGAAGCTGACACCCTGGATTAACACATATGCTACTTTTTATTCCGGGTGTGAGCTCCCTTCGGATGATTTTCGACATTCACGCGGAGTAACTGATAAATGCAGCAAGTTAATAATAATAATATTTATGAATAGCACGTGGCATTTTTCACTTTATTTTATTTTTGTTTCACTTTTCAATGGTGTTACCACATGTTAAAACTCACTAAGTTGTTGCTTAGTTAAAATAAAAGATAGAGCGGGTCAACTCCAATACAAGTTGGTATTGTTGTAATAAGGTCATAATTTGAGACAACAAATATTTAATACTTGTTGCCGCCCGCGGCTCCGCCCGCGTGATTGTCGAAAATTATCCCAAGGGAACATATTCCCGGGATAAAAAGGATCCTATGTGTTATTCCAGACTATAATCTACCACTGTGCCATATTTCATCAAAATCCATTCAGTAGTTTTTGCGTGAAAGAGTAACAAACATCAATCCATCCATACTTACAAACTTTCGCGTTTATAATATTAGTAGGATTAATATATTTCACTGTACAATCATGGCTCAAAAACAATAAAAAATCCTGAACCAACTGTAAGATTAACGGGCGTGGGGTAAGCGCTTGACCCCCTAAAATACCCTAGTGGTATAGTAAATGACCCCGTGACAGGTGGCATTCTTTATCAGCCTCCTTCGTCACACAGTTTTTATTAAGAACGTGCGAGCCCCGTAGTTTTTCCTCGTCTTTTAAGCTGAATATAAATTGTTTCTTTACAAAAAAAACTTATGAGAATGCCTGCTGAATTGTTAAGTACGAGGCAATGCCATATTCACGTAGGAAAAATAGTTTAGGCGCGAAAATAAAATAAATGGCGTCAATAAAAAAATAATTTCACAAGCTTTCTTCTGAAGCCTGCATAACAACAATACTTTGTAATGTTAAACCAGTATTAAAAAGAAGTAATCGAAAGAAATAATATTTTGTTGGTGTGTTTGTTAAAAAGAGGTGATCTCCGGAACTACTGATTTAATTTTAAACATTCTTACACAAGTACAAAATTTACACTCTGGCCAAGTGTTTTTTTTTTATTTTTTATTTAATATGGGTTTGCTCTTGACTCTAGACTAGGTCATAGATGACAGAGACAAAGTCGACGATGGAGCGAGTCTACCCAGAAGAAACCTGTTCAATCTAATTTTGAAGAGATTAGGGTTGTATGCGTTCGGAAACACAGACGCAGGCAGAGAGTTCCACTCCTTTGCTGTGCACATTATAAAAGACCTATGGAAACATTTTTTTTTTAAGTGTCATAGATATCTAATATAGTTTAGTCAGGGCCAGTACTACAAAGTGCAAATATGTCGTCATCATGCCTTGAAAAAGGGATACTGATATTTGACCCGTAAGTATAGCTCCATCTCTCTCACACCAGGATCATGATAGTTTTAAGACATCTTTGTAAGGACCCTGCTAAAAGACCCCGGTATATAGACAACTTCCGATTTCGCCAAAATCGCGAGCATGAGACCAATGAAATTTCCTACACGAAAAGCCGTTATCGATACACAAGACAAGTATTTCAAGGTAAAGAAATATTTCTGTCAACAATATTATTATCACAGTCGTAAATATCCTGTTTACTAAACTCGTAGTCAATAAACTCTTTTATATCAAAATAGACACGATCAATTGATTCCAAATAACATCCCAGTCACAACAAACCAGATTTAGGCACGATATCAATAATTTTCCTATAATGTATCAATGTGAGCTTACTTCAAAGAACCACTACTACTATTCAGTCCGTCAAATCTTTAAGAAAAGTAATCCTTCAGACTGAATATTTCTTGGCAAGATAAACCTAGGTCTCGGTTTTTCTTCTAGATAACAGTGAATAAAAAATATATCATCATATATTATTATCTACATTAGTCGATGACCCGTCCATGCCATCACGATTCCTTCGTGAAAGAGGGATGGTGCTATTTGTCCTGTACAGCTCCATCACTATCTCACACCGGAATAAAGATTTTAAAACGCATAGATAGGCCCAATTATGTTATATACGTAGATATACGTTTTACCGAGGACTGCGCGGAAATACAAACTCAGGGTAAATGCCTTGAGGTGACTCAGTTCGTCCTGGCGTCTGGTCGCGATTCGAACGTACGTAGAGGGTCAGTGGAATAAAAAAAAAGCCTAGTTCTGCGTTTAGAAAGTGCAATAATTACCCTGCGACGATTCCACAAGGCAAAAAGGATGTCTTTTCATTTGTCAATGGAACTGTTGAAAATGGAAAATCATAAATTTTATTTACTCAAAAATCTCCGCTGCGCTGGTGCCGCTCTGCCGCCTACACGACAATGAGAGAACGAGACAATGGCGCACGGTGTTGTCCGTTCGAAATTCGAACGACGCTAGAGGTTGTAGAATTTCGCCATGTTTCATAACGTCTCTATTGGTAAAATGTCATTGGTAAGGCCCCTGTCTCGTTACCATGACATTTCAATATCATCATGATACTGTTGTGAAAAAGAGATAGTGCTATTCGTCCTATCTGTCTATATCATAGCGGAATCATTTTGGTTTTAGCACGTCATGGTAACAGCGAACATAAAGACGGAAATCTTTAAAATGGGTTTTCCGGCATTTATTCAGAGGATCACACCGGCCTTCGCTCGCTACGAACACCCAAGTAGATGTGTTATGATTCTATTTTATCTCGCACATTATGGCGAGATTATGGTACTATTTCAGATAAACGTTCATGCTATCACAATAAACCGCTCGTTGGGTTTGAAATATTGGGTCAGCTGGCGTTTACCAGTAACGTATCATCGACGTGACGTCACTCGTGAATGAAACCAGTACCTAACAACGGATATATATGGTGGGGCCGATGCCCTTACCGACCGACTGCGGTTTTTGTATTGTATGTCTTACCGCGGATAGGGTGGTAGTGGCACTTACGTATTAGCTTGTTCCTACAATTACCTACGGCAATGAATAAATGTAGGTAGAGTAGTTTCATTCGCGGTAATAACCTCGACTTCCTTAGTAAATTATTATGATCGTTTACACAATAACAGGTAAAGGTGATAATAGTAAATGGATATTATTACATGGTGAATGAAAGCCATTTTGTATCTGTTATTTCAGGACGATCTTTTGACGTAAAGAAAATTTTCATTGGCTGTCGCAAAGTGTAAAGTGGTCCTCATCACTACCAGGTATGGCTTGTCGAGGTCAATTCTAAAATATTTAGATGATAATTAACAGAAAAACATAGAAAATAAGTGTTAAATGCTGCGGAGGCCCCAAATAGATAGACCCAAGGGCTTCTGCAGGAAGACAAGGACATAAGGTGCTATAAATGTATTGCTTTTAAGAAAAGCAGCCCAGTCTAAAATCACCATAACCACAACATTTAGCAAACATCAGTTACGACTACAGATATAATTATAGCCATATTAAAAGTTTGTTACCCTTTTCTTAATGTATTAGAAGTTGTGTTTTACTTGTATTCCTTTAGTGATGCAACAGCTCATGCCACAAATTCTGGAGCATACAAGCAGACAATATTCACCTGTATTATCGGCTCATAAATCTTCGCATGTAACTACGCGGTACATGATTTATTTCAGAGCCAATGACGCATCTTATGCATAACTTCATACAGGACAGGTACTAACAATGTGCTGGTTATAGCTTCCAACTTTATAGGTACATCGACCAATGAACGATACAAAATATACTTCGGTCAAATAAAAAAAGATTTAAACTTCAAAGTCTTTATCTAATAAAACCAGATTTAAACTTCAAAGTCTTTTACTACTTTTGGGATTAAGTTTTGTTGTTTTACATTGTTGCTGTTGCTAATTTATTGATGAAATACTTCTGTGAACAGTAAATTACAGATAGTTTTGTAGTATTGATGATTCTGTTGCCTTTCTTATGTTAAAGCAAAGCGGCAAGAGGCTATCTAAGATACACGTAAGTACGTTAAGCTGGTGGTCCTGGTTGACCCTTGACTAGTACATTTTTGACAGTCCTCGTTGACACTTGACTAGTACATTTTTGACAATCGTTACGAGTAAGTAAGGATCGCCAAACTGGAGTGGCAGTGGGCAGGGAACATTGCTCGCAGAACAGATGTTCGATGGCGCCGAAAAGTTCCGGAGTAGCGACCGCGTACCGGAAGACGTAGCGTTGGCGCGGCCTCCCACAAGTTGGACCGATGACCTGGTGAGGGTCGCGGGTAGCCGATGGTTGCGAGACGCACAGGACCGGTTGTTGTGACGACACTTGGGGGAAGGTCTATTTCTAGCAGTGGACGTCTTTCGGCTGATATGATGATGATCGTCAGAAGCCAGAAAATCTGACAGTAATCCAATCTTGACGTTAAGGTATTGTGTTACCTAGGTCATGGGTTGTGCATATCAGTTAGGCAGCCGCTCCATGTAAAATACTCCAACTCAGCTGCATCTGGTTAGACTGGAAGCTGACTCCAACATAGTTGGGGAAAGACTAGGCAGATTGTTTTGAAGGTGTAGAGGAAAAATTACGTCATCGGTACTAAGTGGTAGCTGTCCGTCTGTTGGTCTGAAATCGACCATCATAGTACACCCTGCCTGTTCAAATTAGAAATGAAGAGAAAAACTAGCGAAGTGAAATTTGTACGGCAACAAAAAGAACCACAACGCCATGTATCCCGCCAGCGAAATCCTGCTTCGCGGTATCAGAGTTTTCCGTGCGATTCGAATATAGGTATACAAAAGTTCGAAAATCGACTATCGAGCAGTTGCCTACCGGACACAACAATCGTCCGATCGGAGGATCCTCTCTTTTCAGTGGAGGTTTACGGGACTTTACTCTCCGTACCGCATATCTCTTTTTAGATATTCGTAGATTTTCTAAGGTCATCGGCATCCAAGATCAATTTGTCCGTCGTCAGAGAATAGATTTTTCCTTAATTTCCCATAACTTATTTATTACCATTCATGTATAAACGCCTTAACACATAGATATTTGGCAGTTCGCCAACACTATTTACCTAAACGGATAGTGTGGCATAGATAAGAATCTTTGTAACGACTATATCGGACGCGTAGGCGCATAACACGTCCAATAACTATCGGTGATTCTGTTATATTTTTGATTTATGGACTCGGAATTAGGACAATCTGTAACATAAAGACTTCTCGGAAAATATAAGGAAGAAAGCGTAACATACCTACTTTCTTCAGTGTGTCGAAAACTTTGTTTTGAATATTATAGGAAATAGATTCGGAAAATACGTTGCTCTCAATCTATTGATATGTTTAAATAAGGTTCATCCTGCAGACTAGCGCGACACTACATTACTATTTGATGTCGTACTATCGCGTTGTGCCTGTCTGTAGGAGTTTATACTTATATAAGGACCACGTCCACCTCTACGAACTAAAAGCGCCAAATGCCAAGCGGATTTCTAATTTTATTCAGAGAACTGTGACTAGAGGTTTTCAATTAAATCGAATTTGACCTATAGTAGGCGCCAGATAATCGTGGAATAACGGTCATTGACCCACCTACAATTATTGACATTTTTAATTTGAAAAACGGAATTAATGACACAAAGCTGTCCCGAATTATCATCTCTCGTGATCCTTAACATTGTCTAATAATGAAAAACGATTCATATTTAATTGTTCAGGTACCTATGAACAGTTATTTGGGAAAGGTCAATGTACTTTATTCCACATTTATCTGGCGCCTACTATAGTAACATACAATATACTTACAACAGGTATCTAGGACGTTCATCGCGAAACGCCTAAATATAAATCTATAGGAGTGACATTTATGCAACTGTCACTCGTATTCGTAATCTACATACGAATACCACCATAATGGAAAATTAAAAAAGGTTCTCGGAAAACATTAAACTCTATGTCCGCAGTATTTCAATTAAAATGGCTATACAATATGTAAGTACTTATGTTCATTCCTAACCTAAAAAGGATCGTATCAAATTCACAGCAAATTGAAAAGAAACTTATAGACCAGGGTCGATAATTTTTGAAACCAAAAAAAATAATAGTAGGATGAAATCCATTGGAAAAGGAGGAGAATATTATAAATTAACGGAAAAATAATTTACGGGCGATCTGAAGTCGGGAAGGGGAAGGGGGTGAGTTTTAAGGGTAAAAAACGGTTTATCTCGATTTCCGGCAAAACTAAAAGCCCTATGGAAAAAAGTTACATGGCAATGTTGTAGGAAATAAAAAGATCTAAAACTTTTGTATTTACACTTTTTTCACATAACCTCAAAATGTATGTGAAAAATTCAAAAAACTTACATTTTAATTTTTTCCCGACTTCAGATCGCCCGTAAATTATTTTTCCTTTAATTTTTATAATATTCTCCTCCTTTTCCAATGGGTTTTATCCTACTATTATTTTTTTTTCACTTTTCATTATTTTTAAAGGCTTCTACCCTGGTCTAATAGTTGCACTACTTATAAAATTATTCTAAACAGATGAAACGAATACCTTCGAAATGAGAAATCCACTAACAAAAGGACATTTTCTGCCAATGCGTATAAAATAATATTACCTACTTATGATTCAGGTCAAACCTTGCCTAAGAGGACGAATAAGCCAGGATCCAAGAAGCCAAGAATACGTTACCCTAAAAACATTTTTCCTAAATTCTATTTTCTTTACTGGCCAGTCATAGTAAGTTAATGTGTCAATAAAGAGGTTCGCCACAAAGGAGGACACAAGACAAGCGAAGATTTTAAGGCTATACGTACAGGGCCGGATTAGCAAATATTTCAGGCCCGCTTGGATGTAAGTACAAAACGTACTGTTAACTGTATTTCCAATGGAATATCTATCATGAATAGTCAAAAGAAGCTCTGCCTAAAAAAATCTCGAGCTCGATTCGTTAATTGCAGTCTAGTATCTCGTATGATTCTTCAGTTTGCATATAACCATAGGTCTACTACTATTTCTTTATAAACTGTCAAAACATTTTAGTTTTCTAAGAAGAGGTATCTTCTTCGAGGCAGAAAACTAAAACTTGTGTCTTAGTTACACTGCATTCATAACTTATTCGTTAAACGCACTGTTTTAACGGTAACTTTTCAATCTGAAACAATCCAAGTTCTACCCTGGGGGCCCAGTTCAGGTCCCACTTTGGTTTAATCCGACCCTGGCCGTATAGCAACACACGTAACCTCATTCGTCTTTCAATGACCACACCTTTGATTGCTCACGCACAAAGCCTTTTGGCCCATTTTCTTTGGTTATTATGAAGATAGTCGACAGAAGTTTTAGACGGAACAAAGGTGAAATATGCAGATCGTGTCGGTACAGTAACTTTAAGATGGGGCTCTTGTATCAAGTGGGTAGGTTCCTAGGAACTTCAAATACAGATTCAAGATATTCCTACTAAGCTTTTTTATCATTAATGTTCTCTAGTTTATTGACCAGCTTTTTCTGGCGGGTAAAAAGTAGCTTATTGCCCTCAGCGAGTGGCAGGGAAAGAATTTTTGACGTAAGTATCACGAGTACAAACAAATAACTTCGCCTCCGTGTAATATTAGTTCAGAAAACATGGAAAAACCTTTTCATGAACGATATTGTAGTTGTAATTTTTGTTGTTGTTAGAAACTTTTTTTGTTGTTGTTGTTTTTTATACTTCTGTTTTATAACGTTTTATGTATGTGCGTCAGTTTCACGTGAATAAACAGTTTTTCTTTATTTTTTTTTTTTCTTTTTAATTTACATACCCGAATTGCAAGAAAAAGTCAACCAGTCAAACAGTGATTAGTTAATTTTCTGTGGCATTTCTACACACTATGCTTTGATATCTGATTTATTTCTATGTAGGTACATAACACATGTAGTTCGTTAGTCCAGTCGGTGTGAAAGCAATTACATGGGCCACGTGACGCCTGACTTGGAACCTTTACAGAACTTTGACCGCAATTCACTTCCGCTTCCCTGAATATTGGTCATTATGGAGATCAATTACTAAAGTATACAAACAGGTAGAAAACTATACAAGGTTTACATTAAACCCACAAATTTAATATGAAAATCTTTGTTTTCACTCAGCCTAAGCAATACCCTATTTTTTTAAGGGTGAGAAATCATTAAATGGCTTCTTCCGCTCTGGGTGGAGCGGAAGGACGTGTCAGACTCTTACTGACTAAAACCCATCCGTGTTCCTTCTAAAGCCCTTTGCGTTCCAGGGCCGCAGTGACTCTTTCGAACAAATCCCGCAACCCTGGCAGGCTTTGGCTCTAGTGGGCCCCATATCCTATGTGTCAGCACAGGAGACGGGGCCCGCTAATCTCTTAAGTAATACTCTACTACTTTTCTATGCACTGAAAAAGGTCTTCATTTCAACATAGCAAACATCCGTTTTTCAAGTTGATACATAGATCCCTTTAACCCTAGAAATGCTAGGGTATCCTAACGGAGTGAAACTATAGCCGACGGTCAGTGTCCTCCATGCAGATTGAGAATGGACTGAATACTCTCACAAAATGTATCACTTTGTAGAAAGAGATAAAGTGACTGTGCGATCAATTCCTACCGTCTCTTTTCACATTGTCTATCTTTATTTAAAGAACTCATCCGGTTCTGTAAACTAATTACTACACACTTAACCAAATGTTTAATTATAAACCAGAAGCTTAGTATTTCTGTGTTTTATAATAAATGTAACACTTGTTTAATTTTTGACATAATACTGTAATTACGTAAGCAGACGAAGACACTGGAACATATGATGCAGTTAACACTAGTTTAGGGACCAGGAGATTCACATTTAATGTAAAGCCTTCTTGTGGCCGCACGATCGCTTTAAATCTCTCACACTTTTCTGACCGTATTCACTTAATATTGAGATAAGTAAAGGTCAGTTCATTCTCCATGCGAATGGACGTAATCCTCCGTAACTTACCGAACTAGGCTTATCCGAAATTAAGGCTCTCGGGTTACAATTGTAAACACTTCGTATCTCCCACACTTTATAGCTTTTGTGGTTGATAACGTTTCTGTTAAAAAATATATTAAATTATTTATATTTTCAGCTTGATCATCTTGACAGTCGAAGAGCTAACAAGAGCGAATGATTATAGGTAGGTATTTATCTGATAACTATTTTACACACAAAGGCAACTTCTCTCCATCGTCTTAAAATAAAATTTGAAAAATCTTGGCTAACTTAGCGGTATATGATTTGAGTGCCCCTACAATTACATATATCATAACTCTTCTGTAAACAATTGATACATAATATCATCCAGTTAACAAATAATCTCGAAATTTCATCTAAAGAACAAAAAACCCGTTCGCAGAGACCATTATTTAATTAAGATAATTATTATTGTATCTATTAATCTATTATGTATTTATTGTATGTATATATAAATGGTACACGTAAGACTACCTATAGTACAGTCTTTCATTTTCTCTCTAAAATCTATCCAAAGGTTGTCTTGAAAAGTTCGCTTTTAGCGATAAGGCCGCCCATTGTGTCACCCTATGTAAGTTTTTTCTCATCTATATTTTCTGTAACTTATATGGTGTACATAATAAAGAGTATTCTATCTCTTTTTTTTTTATCTTGGGACATCTCACACACGGTCATCCGATCCCAAACTAGGCAGACCCTGTGCTATGGCAACCAGACAACTGATAAGCATACTTATATATTTCTAAATACATACATATTATAGACAAATTACACCCAGACACAGAACAAATGATCATGCTCATCACACAAAGATTTGTCCTGGGTAGGAATCGAACCCACGACCTCCGGTTTAGCAGTCAGGGTCACTAACCACTCGACCAACAGTCAGGCCAGTCAAAATCTATCGATAATAATAGTGTATCGTCAGTTAATCACTATACAACAACCTACAATAATAACAACAGAGTCTGATTGGTAACTCAGAGTCGCAGATGTTCGGAGCCAGAGCGTATCAGTTGCGAGACTGTTTGCTTGCAATCAATCATTGTTGTTCGTAGACCCAGTTCAGTTGGCTTGGACTAACTTCGTACATAGCCTTCTTGTGGGTACTTACCTACCCAGTATTAACGTAACGTATCAACGAACGGAACATTATTTATTTATTAAAACTTTTTGCACAAGTAAAAAGCACTGCCGACCTACTATGACGTGATAATTCCATACAATTCCGATGATGTAAAAGAGATAGTGATATTCGCTATGCATAGCACCGTCTCTCTCTTAGAGCGGAATCATGATCGTTTTAAGACTTCATAGTGGGGCCCTGGACAGAAGCGGACTTAAAGCCTTAGGTTTTTCTACCAGTCGATCTTAGGGTCCTGTAGATATAGAACAAGGATGGCCAACCGGTCGATCGCGGCTATTAGTCCAGTCGATAGCGGAAAGGCAAAACATATAAATACGTATAACACACTCCGCAACTATATACATTGGTTAGTTTATCAAATAAAAAAATTATACATAATTGTTTACTGAACTACACTGTTTCATTTAAAATTTTAAGAAGTATGTGTACCTAGTTGGAAGATTTTTTTTAATCCTTACCCCACACTAGGAATTTCTCCTGTATCGTGGATGCGTTTACAAACATATATGTACCTAAACTCACACCACAAACAGCTTGACCCGGAACAACTATCTGTAGGCCCTACAAATATTTGTTCCGTGCGGTACTGCGTTCCGTCAGTAAAAGTAGATCTTGGGTCTAATCAAGTTGGCCACCCCTGATGTAGAACAAGACAAAAACAAAACAAAAATAAAAAAAATACGTACCTATTTAGATACATACAAATATATGAGTCATTGTGAAAAAAATATCCAACTAATCAACGTTGTGATGATTCTATTCTACCAACTTCTTTTTTTTTATTTTTATTTTTTTATTTAATATGGGTTTGCTCTTGACTCGAGTCTAGGTCATAGATGACAGAGACAAAGTCGACGATGGAGCGAGCTTACCCAGAAGAAGCCTGTTCACTCTAATTTTGAAGAGATTAGGGTTGTATGTGTTCGGAAACACAGACGCAGACAGAGAGTTCCACTCCTTTGCTGTGCGCATTATAAAAGACGTTTGGAAACGTTTAGTGCGAATTGCGAACATTACTTAGCTAGGTAGCATACAAGCTTCATAGTTCAGTTTAATAGAGCAATATTGTCTCAAATTTACGATGGCAATATGACGCTATAAGTAGCAAGATACTCCTAAGATAATCCATTAGTCGCCTTTACGGCGTATCGGGAAAAGATGAAAACGCCCCATTCGACGACGGAAAATATGTAAGCCTCACAAATTCGTACCTCGAAAAATACAATTTGTTTACAGAGAATTGGACAAAATCGCTACATTATTTGATTTGAAATTAGCTCATTTGTTGGAATCGAAGGAAATGGTATTTGTTCGTAAAATAAATTATATCTGAAATGATGTCTATTCAATCAGGAACGTGAGGGGTAAGGGCGAACGGACAAATTGTCATTTGCTCGGCACAGGGACGAAATCGGGCCGTAAATAGACCATGGAAAATGAAAATTGCTGTGACCGACATGGTCACAGCAATTTTGGCTGGATTGTTGCAATTTTAATAGTTTATATTTGTGATGTACATATGTGTATGAAGGATTTACCTCCATAATTAGAATAATTGAAAAGAATAAGAAGGGAGAGGGAGGCCAAAGAAAAGATGGATGGCTTGTGCTAGGAGTGATATGAAAGAAAAGGGAGTTAGTGATAGCGTGACGGTTTACAGGACAGAATGGAAGAAAAAAACGTATTGCGCCGACCCCAAGTAACATGGGATAAGGGCAGGAAGATGATGATGGTGAAGTTATGTTAAGAATATGTGTGTAGGGCTACAAATTGTAACGGAGTAAATTGGACAATCATCAGACAGTCGAAATATACGTGTGACCGTGACCAGCTGTTGTATTCCCTTGCTTCGTATCCCGGTATTCTTGCACTTCCAAGTGTTCCAATATTATATCTGTGTTTTATCTAGAAGAGTCTGCAATCTTACGATTTATTTTACTGTCCGCATCTAAATTAATGTTTACTTCTGTACTGAATATTTTAAATGCGAAAGTTTGGATGTTCTTTACTCGATCCCGTCAGAACGGCTGAACGAATCTTGATCAAATAGGCACAGAAGTAGATAATAGTCTGGAATAACACATAGAATACTTTTCATTTTTTTAAATAACGCGGGCTGAGCCGCGGGCGGTAGCTAGTATGTCAAAAGATATTGACGTGTAAAAGAGTTACTTCTAACCTAATTGAAAAATAAATATCATTGTTTGCAATGATTCGGTGACGTTGACGACAATAATCTAAACAGTTTATCAAATGGTTTCGTTGTTAATTTAAGTTTCACAAAATGACTAAGTTATTCCTGAAATTTTCCTTTATAGACCTCAAGAATTTAATTAATGTAATATTCACTTAATTATATCCATTTTAATTCTATCTCGTAGGATTCCATGACGCAAGTCCGGTCCTTAAAGCAATCCTTCGTTAATATGGTCCCTACCTGTCGGCCATAACATAATTTCTGTCCGTGACAGGTGGCCCGTGGGTACCCGGCAGTACACAGGTACGCGTAGCTGTTGCGTACCCATTTATTTGTGAACGTACTTGTGTTTTTATTTCCGACGCTTACCCAATATGAAGAGGGTTACAATAAACCTGTAATGGGCTTTGCGATCGAGTTTTTTTGTTTTTGTGACGTTTTTTTTTTTCTTTTTTAAGAGTATTATTTATTGATTAGGAACACATTCAGTGTTCATTTGTTTATGAAAGAAAGAAAGAAAAGGTATTTAATTGCCACAAAACGACATACCTACCACATATGTAAATAATTTTATTTTTCTTAAACTCAATCCTAAACGATAGTGTTAGTAGTTCTTAAATTATATTAGTTAAGACACGTTAAAAACTAAATAAGAAAAAAAAATAACAAAAGTATGAGTAGGTATAAAGTAGATGCATGTCGTGGCTGTGGCAAAAGGGATTCCACTCAGCATAATGCTGTGCCGTGGGGAACCCACAGCACGGCGCTGATTTTCAGTGGTCGCCTAGGACATTGCGTACGGAAACCAAGCCCGCTGTTCATGTGGAAATAGATACTAATAAAAAATATAGTGCCTTGACAAAAACATAGAAGTAATACCCGCAAAACGCCTTTGTTCTATTATTTATAATTTGTTCTATGGTAAGCGCCAGATAAATTTGCAATAAATTTCATTGCCCTTTCCTTAATTTCTCTGCGTAGGTAACCGGACAATAAATTATGAATCGATTTTCATTACTTGAAAAGTAAAGGATCACGATAGATGTCGATTCAAAAGTCAAAAAGTCAAAACGTTTATTTCAATTAGGCCATTAAACGGCACTTTTGAACGTCATCGTTTACAGTTCAGTAAAAATAATAGAATTACATTAATAAATTGACTCTACTGTCCATTCGGAAAGGTAGATTCTTATGGAGAAGAACGGACAAGAAACTCCATAGTTACTCTTTTCAAATAATGATTTTACAAAATTTGGTTTACAAAAATTAATTTAATATTATGTGAGGACGATGCACCCAGAGTATGCTACTTATAAGAACAAAGTATCACCAGCAGAGGTAAACTTATTAATTTCCTAAAGAAATTTAGGTAAATGGTACTCACATATTTACAAACATTGGAACCATTAATTAAACAACAGTGTGTGAGTCAACAGAAAAATAAAAACACAAAAAAAGAAACAGTATATCTATAAAGTTAATACATAAATCAACCAGTTTGACCTTCACCCTTGATTGTCCTATGGAGCAGGACCAGCATGTTTCCAAGCATTCTTATCCTGAATGTAATCTTCTAATTTGTAATATGCTTGTTCACAAAGTTTACTTTTAACATGAGTTTTAAATTTTCTTTCATTTAAGTATGTGCGGAAAAACCGACATCTTTTTAGTAAAATTACTAAAAAGATGTCGGTTTTTCCGCACATACATAATATTTTCATAAATGAATTGGCAAGGGACTGTCATAATATTAATCTTTTTAAAAAGTTCCCTAAGAGAATCACGCTGACGGAGACGCATTCAGGATACCTTTATGTCATTATTTTTGTTTTTGGAATTAAGTACCTATGTCAATGACCATATGTGGGTCAAAGACAATTATTGCACGTTTATCTGGTGTCGACCATACCCAATCTATATTCTAAGTCTTTTCCCAACATATTTGGGGTCGGCTTCCAGTCAAAATCAACAGCTGAATATAATACCAGTGTTTTACATAAGGCAACTGCCTATAAGACCTCTACACCCAGTAGATAGGTAACACGGTACCGCTTGGCAATACTAGTGATAGATTTTCTGGCTTCTATCCGTATCGACTATCAAAGATCTACAAATGACAGCCGGGACTGATGGCTTAAGGTTGAACCATACATATCCGGACCGTTCCCGGGACATGGCCAGGCTGTGGTCCGTCACAACGTAGTCCGACGCGCCCCGACCGTGATCCGAAAGGAGCTCAAAAAAATCCGAGCGTATGTTTTATAGGGACTCGCTCACACAAGACCGTGCCCGGGACGCGTCAGACCACGTTGTGATGGACCCGTCCCGGGCACGACCCGGATATGTGTGGAATAACCTTTTACGTGCATTCCGAACACGAGGACAGGAGTCTTTGTAGATATATAATGTTCACACATCCAGGGACCGACCACGACAAGCATTGCTTAACCCTGTGGCTGCTATGACTTGGCCACGAGCTCCTACAATTCGTCCAATACAAAAAATAATTTTACGAGTCGTAAGAAGGCCAATGATGGTTCTCATTTTGTTTCGCACTGAGATAATTCTTCAATGGAAGTAAAATTAATACATAATACTGTTCGCTGGTATTAAAACATGGTAATTTCTGTTACAAATAACAAAGTGTTAACGTTGTATGAAAACATCGGGTTGTTTACAATGCACAATTTAACATACAAACATCATTATTAAATGTGTCATTATATTATACTGCTATCAATGTTTTGTAGCACAACGGTTTCTTTCCTTTAAAAATGTAACTAAAGTATAGTGTTGGACTAGATTTTTTATTAAGGAACCTTTTTCAAAGACTAAAAAAAAATGTCATAAACATCCAACTCTCATGTCTGCTCCATGGGACAATCAAGGGTGTAGACAAAAACAAACTGGTCGATTTATGTATTAACTTTATAGATATACTGTTTTTTTTTTGTTAACTCACACACTGTTTAATTAATGGTTCCAAATATTTTATAAATAACTGAGTTATTAATTAATTTATTTATTTAGAAAATGAAAAGTTTACCTCTGCTGTTAATACTTTGTTCCTATAAGTAGCATACTCTGGCTGCATCGTCCTCACATAATATTAAATTAATTTTTATATACAAAATAGTGTAACCGTTATTTGAAAAGAGTAGGTAACTATGGTGTTTCTTGTCCGTTCTTCTCTATAAGAATCAACCTTTCCGAATGGACAGTAGACTCGCTTTATTAATTTTATATTATTATTATAACTGTAAATCTAGGAGCTCGTGGCTAAATAATAACAGCCGCACGAGTCGATCTTCAAGGTTAAGCAACGCTTGCCGAGGTTGGTCTGTGGATGGGTGACCATCTTAACATACCGAGACTCCTCCGTGCCTCGGAAAGCACGTTAAGCCGTTGGTCCCGGCGGTCATTTGTAGATCTTTGACAGTCGTTACGCATAGTCAGAAGCCAGAAAATCTGACACCAGTCTTACCAATGAGTACCCTATTACCCAGTTAATGGGTTGTGGAGGTCTGGTAGGCAGTCGCTCCACGTAAAATACTGGTATCAGCTGAATCCAGTTTGACTGGAAGTCGACCCCAATATAATTGGGAAAAGGCTAGGCAGATGATTATAACTGTAAATGATGACGTTCAAAAGTGCCGTTTAATGGCCTAACTGAAATAAACGCTTTGACTTTGCTGGAAGAATTTCTTTTAAAATAAGCACCACCTTTGTGTTCTCCTATATGTATCTACATGTTCTTTTTTCTTTGAAATGTTTTGAGTGTACATACATGAGTTAATCAATTAGGTACTATACCTAAAACTAACAAGGTACAATAATACAGTTTAGAAGACACCGATATAACATGAGGTAACTTAAAACTATTAATAGGTATCTACTGAACCTAACTATATACATAGGTATGAATATACGACGAACCCTCTTGCTCTGACCACAGGAGAATTCGTTTCACACTAGTAGCCAACACAAAAAAGCCCACACCCAAGCGTAATCCGCGCCGAACAAACATACCTCAATTTAAACGCCTCCTAGCTTCTCTGCTAAATGGGCACCAGCTGCACCAAGCTCCAATCACAGACCCCACAGAACTAGAAAATACGGTAACAAAACTAACCGATTACATAACCGAAGCATATCACAAGTGCTGTAAACTAACAGCATCACACACCAAGGGTAAGGGTAACCCCTGGTGGAACACAGAACTTAAAAAACTCAGAAGTACACTTCGCAAACAGTTCAATAGAGCAAAGAACACTAGACTCCCTGAAGACTGGGAAACGTACAAAAAAACCCAACACACATTTAAGAAACAAATCAGAACCGCCAGGAAAACTGCTTGGCGGAAATTCTGTGAATCCATAGAATCAAACAACGAAGCCGCCCGAGTAAGGAAAATCCTATCAACTGAACAGGACCGCACTCTCGGCGCACTAAAGAAACCAGATAATTCATACACACAAACAGACCAAGAAACCAGCAGAGTCCTTCTGGAAACGCACTTCCCAGACTGTAATCTTCTTGAGGACAGAGTGTGGGCAGGCGAATCAGGACGAACCCCTGCTGATCAAGACTGGTCTACAGCCCGGAATATAGTAACAGAAGATCGAATAGCATGGGCTATAAAGACCTTTCAACCATATAAATCCGCAGGACTAGATGGCATCTTCCCAGCCCTGCTACAATGGGGGGAGAGCATCATAACACCATGGCTGCTAGCAATCTATCAAGCCTGTATAGCACACAGATACGTACCCCTAGCATGGCGCGAAGTGAAAGTCATTTTCATCCCCAAACCGGGAAAAACAGACTACACACAACCCAAAGCATACAGACCAATAAGCCTGACATCCTTTTTACTGAAAACCCTGGAGAGGCTCTGTGACAGATACATTCGGGATGGACCCCTACGCCAATACCCACTCCACAGACAACAACACGCCTACTCCGCGGGGAAATCAACAGATTCTGCGCTGCACAGCGTGGTCTCAAAGATCGAAAGCGCTATAAACCATAAATGCTCCTCACTAGCTGTCTTCATTGATATCGAGGGCGCCTTTGACAAAACCATGTTTCAGAGTATTAGCAAAGCCCTCGGAAAGCACGGTGTGGACACGACCCTGAGCGGCTGGATCACAAACATGCTCAAGCAAAGAGCTGTACAAGTCACAATAAATAACACAACAAGGGCCATTGTGGCGAAGGGCTGCCCCCAGGGGGGGGTCCTTTCACCATTACTATGGAACCTCGTCGCAGATAATCTAGTTAAAAGACTCAATGATAAAGGATACTTTACCGTTGGCTACGCAGATGACATAACCATAATAATAAACGGAAAACACGAAAACACGATATGCAACCTCATGCGCCAAGCCTTGAAAATAGTAGAGGACTGGTGCAAAGAATATCAGCTAGCAGTGAACCCTGCCAAAACCGAACTGGTCCTCTTCACCAAGAAGAGGAAGTTACCAACACTAGAATTACCACGGTTCTTCGGAACCACCCTCAGCCTTTCAACTGAAACCAAATACCTGGGCATATATCTGGACAAGCAGTTGAATTGGGCGAAGCACACTGAATACACCACCACAAAAGCCAGTATATGCATGTGGCAATGCAAACGCATGCTAGGTAGGAACTGGGGTATTAGCCCCAATACAACCCACTGGTTATACACCACAGTTATCAGACCGATAATCACGTATGGCGCCTTAGTCTGGTGGCCCAGGACCGACTTGAGCACAGCACAGAAAGACCTTGAGAAGCTGCAACGGCTCGCCTGTGTGGCAATCACTGGCAGCATGAGAACGGCACCCACTGCGGCCCTTCAGGCTATGCTGGGACTGCCACCACTGCACCTTATAGTGCAGGAGGAAGCGGCCCTAGCGGCCTTCAGGCTCAGCACAGCTGGCACTTTAGGTAAAGACTCTAGAATCAAACATACACGCATCATGGAAGATGCTGTAAAACGACAACCCATGATGTCATCACCCAATGACAAAGCTCAAAAGATGCACCATTTCCAAAAGCACTATAACATAGTGCTAACACAAGAATCGGATGACCACTCAGGTCCCAAAGAGCTGAGAATCTACACTGATGGATCAAAGACAAGTACCGGAACCGGAGTTGGAGTTTACTCCAGCGACCTCAACATTAGAATATCCAGACCACTAGGAAAGCTCAATACCGTTTACCAGGCGGAATGCGTGGGCATTATCCTAGCGATCCATGCCATAGAAGCCAGGGGAGTCACGGACACTCATATTCGTATACTCTCCGACAGCGCCTCAGTTCTCCAATCCCTAAATAGAAACTACACCACCTCGAAACAAATACAAGAATGCCACGATGCACTAGAACGCGTCACGGTGACAAACCGCAACACCGTGACGCTGCAGTGGATAAAAGGTCACAGCGGATCACTAGGAAATGACGCGGCCGATGAACT
This sequence comes from Mamestra brassicae, assembly GCA_905163435.1. Classification (NCBI taxonomy): domain Eukaryota; kingdom Metazoa; phylum Arthropoda; class Insecta; order Lepidoptera; family Noctuidae; genus Mamestra; species Mamestra brassicae. The sequence goes on along the minus strand of LR990997.1, from coordinate 15,227,486 downwards.
GGCCAGGAGGGGGTCTGGTACGATGGCTGTTGGACCCGAACCCATAGTGCCACTCCCCTTCACCCAGCTACGCACGTGGCTACAAGAACATACCCACACACAAGCAGAACGCTGGTGGACCTCGGCACCAGGCTGCAGGCAGTCCAAGGAGGCTATGCCACTCCTAAACAGTAAACTTACCAAGCGCCTTCTGCGACTGGATAGGGGCAGCCTGCGAATGGTGGCAGGGACCATCACCGGACACTGCTCACTGAATAAGCATTTCCACACACTAGGTATAACAGACAGTCCTCTGTGCAGAACATGCATGGAGGAGGAGGAAACGGTGTCGCACGTGCTCCTTGAGTGCACAGGCGTCGCCGATATACGTAGACAAACGATAGGAACACCAAATTCACTCACAGACACCCTGAACTCTTTAGGAGGACTGATCTGCTTCTGGAGGGAGGTCGGCTGGTTGGAATGACGGCCGCCATGGCCCACGCACAATGGTCCAACATCAGGACTAAGTGCGGAAACCATACCCCAATAGATAGATAGATAGATAGATACAAAAACAAAATACACTTAGGCGTCGAAGTATTCCTCCGCATCGCTGTCATCCGGAAACGTGCCCAGAAGACTGGCAGCATTGCCACGTTGAATGGCAATGCTAATTCTCTGAGCAAAGAACGAGCCAGCCCTCTGGTCACACAAAGTGTCATAATTAAGTATGAGGAATATCTCTATCTACCTATCAGTGGGCTTAAAGTTTAAAAGATCTAGACCTGCACCGACTTTTTAAGTTAATTTTACAGAAACTTTTTTTTCATTATAACCTGAAAAAATAATAAGTACCTACTTTAATTATGTCTGGCGAAAGTTACATTAAATAAATTACTTTTTCAATGAGGAGACCACTTTAGTAAATGAGGTCTCTAGAAATTATGTTTATTCTTAATTCAGACTTTTTTTAAGTGAAAAAATGAAAAGCGTCAATTAATGTCTGTGTTTAAAACATAGCTGTACTTACCTAATTTGTACTATTCATAATTATAGTGACGGTACCTACTAATAAATCTTAGATAGGTCATCATCATCTCTAAGAAATTTTAGTTACTTATCTAAATCTAAACTAGGTAATATTATAAAGAGGAAATATCACTCAAATATCCCTATTGGTCCAGGGGTCCTGATGCTCAAGAAAGATTTATTTGTTTGTTTGTTACGATTTGGCTCTAAAACTACTCAACCGATTTTAAAAATTCTTTCACCATTAGAATGCTACAAGTTATAACTTAAAACATAGGCGGTATTTTACTATTGAAAAAAATAAAGGTCCCTTCGAAAATTGCAATAATGTAACTCAACTTAGAAAAAAATTGAAGTCAAAAGTGGCGATTTTGGTACCATGATATTAGTCCTTATCGATTTGAACGGTTTGATAATTAAAGTTAATTATGTTCATGTAAATTACAATTGAAAGTATTCAAATCGGCCCTTTCGTTTAAAGGTTACGATGGGTATAAAATTGCTCTTAGTAAAAAAAATGTTGCGGCTTGAGCAAATTGGGGAGAATCTTAATGCTTGGTTCGATAAAGTTGAAACACAGCATTCATGATTTTATAAGAATAACAACGGTTTGGATTTTTCGAAAATAATCCCTAAAGGGGCGAAAAGGGGTGATGAAATTTTAGAGGACATTATTGCTTGCTTCAATTTATGTGAAAATTGGTATGAACAAACTAAAAGTGGAATAATTGAAACGGATCTAACAATTTTTGCATAATCAACCCCTGACGTTGTGAACGGGATGAATCCACGCGGACGAAGTCGGCTCATCATTTGTATGCATTTTATTCTGTGACAATAAATCTTTTTTGTTTTAAAATAAAAGATCTTCAATGGGAGACCAACTTTAATTCATACCGAGACTCTTCTAGACCTCTAAAATCAAGTTAAGCTGTTGGGTCCCTGCTGTGTGTGTGTAAGTCATTGACGGTCGTAAGTTCGTAACGGGTAGTCAGAAGCCAGGGAATCTGTCACCAGAGTCCAACCAAGCGGTATAGTGTTAGGTACCCAGGTTCTGAGTGGTGGCGATTGGATAGGCAGTCCATATAAAATACTGGTATTCAGGTGCACCCGTTAACCTGCGACCCGCGTGCTGCATGTGGCCCGCCAACCTTTACTGTGTCGCCCTGTGGCCTAGCATATGAGTTTTTCAAAGTATGAGTTTTTATCTGTGACTCCTAGAGGATTTGTTGAGTATATTCAGTTGGTAAAAAATCTAATAATTTGGCAAATGCCGTAACAACTTGCAATTTTATTGTAACTACATTTGTCACAAATTCAAAAATCCCATTCATGTTTTCTATTAAATATAGAGATTTGCTATAGGTTATTGTAGCCCGCAATGATAAAAGTAAAAGAACTATGTGGCCCAAGGAGTATGGCTGATTTAGACTGAAATCCGACCACCGTATAAGTGGGAAATGGCTAGGCAGATTGGATAATGAACTAGCTTTTGCCGGGATGGCCTGCGTCAAATCTCCCAAGTCTATCAAGTATATTGCCGGGATGAAAATCTTATATTCCAGGACATGGGCTACGGCTGCCAGGGTTGCGGAATTTGTTCGAAAGAGTCACCGCGGCCCTGGAACGCAAAGGGCTTTAGAAGGAACACGGATGGGTTTTAGTCAGTAAAAGGGCACGCTGACACGCTTTTCCGCTCCACCCAGAGCGGAAGAAGTCATGTGATGATTTCCCATCCTTAAAAAAAAAAAAAAAAGGACATGGGCTACCCGTGCCCGTGTGCCAAGTTTCTTCCAAATCTTAACAGCCGTTAAGACGTGAAGTGGTAACAAACGGACGTTGAATTACTTACGCATTTATAATAATAGTGTGGATTTAAACTCTACACATGTTATGTAGTAATATAAAATTATAACGCAATGAAGTGTATTTGCGACCGCAAACGATACCGATATGATCGCCTAGGTCGCACTGTTCAGAATAGATACTGTCTATATTGGTAAATATTATAGAATACCTACTACTAAATCCAGGGATTTAAGATCCGCCCAATCCTACAAAAGCTCTCCGAATCACACTTAAGATGATACGGGTATGTGATAAGAAGAACCGACGAACACACGTTGGTCTATTAAAGAAACGAATATCGCGTGTTCCCATACAAAAAAAAATATTCTAGCCTTGCGTAGAAACCGATCTACCACTTATTTTTTAACAGCAAGATGAAAACAGACATAGGGACCTACATTAAAGTAATATACATGCTCAAGGTTCCAAGCGAAATACATTCCAATCCAACAAATCCCTCCATTATCCAGTATTTTATTTTCTATAAGAAACAGTTAAACCGTATTTACTGTTCTTTGTAGAGATCCGCAGAATGATAAAAAATCCCTTTCCTTAATCTAGGGTTAATGAAGACAGATTCAACGTTGCGTGAACGGTAAGAGGAATAGGGGCAGGAAAAAACACGGTGAAGAATTAGTTCCATGCGGTTGTGTTTATGAGGCAGAGGAAACCAGAATTTATGGTCGACAAGGTAAACTTACGACGGCAAGACAAGTAGGTCTCCACAAAAAAGGTAAAAGTTAGTTAATAAACTGTTTTCATTGCTGTTACCTATAATACAAGACGGTGTATGGTACAGAACCCAACTGTGGAACTCTCTTCAAGATCCGTGGGTAATTGCCACTCCGATTTAAAAACATAATTAATAAATTAACATGTAATAAATCAACACTCGCAATCTCTTCATTAAAAGTTACCAAGACATGCAGATAGTTAACAATTATATTATTTAAACTATTCGTAAGCGCATATCACGTTCTTTCCCGTTCCCGTAGGAATTTCGGGAAATCCTCATAGTGCTCCCCTACACTCCCCAAGAAACCTGTATGCCAAAATTTCAGCTTTCTACGACCAGTAGTTTCGGCTGTGCGTTGTCTATCAGTCACTCATCAGTAACTGCAGAATTAAATATATATTGTAACACACATAGAATCCCTATTATTAAATTACAATTTAGATAGATTAAAAAATAAACATCGTGACACAAAGTTTAAATAAATAAAAATAAATTGTTTGTTTTCATGAAACAAGACACTTTAACAGCACAGCAGTTGGCGCTATTGCTATCCCATAAAAACACACTTCCAAGCCACGAAAGCATTCTACAATAAAAAACAAAATATTGCACTGGTACTGCGGATAGATTTTCGGAATACTTACTGTGTGCTGGTTGTAACTAACTTCAAAAACAACATTTTAAAAATGTAAGAAAGGTAACTCCTATAGATACTTGACCAATAACTTTAGTTCAGTGACTTAAAATCCGATGATAATTAAACACCCAACCCAATGACTATAGAGGTATAGGTACTTAACAGGACTTATCACCAAACTTTGCTAGAATCTAAATCACAATTTCATAACCGTCCATCGAATCCCATTAAATTTATCGCGGAACGTTAATATCTACGGATTTTACATTTATTGCGAAAGTTAGCGATCGCAAATGAATTTCAGTGACAAAATTATCGACTAAATGAACGCTGCCAAAGTGTCAACTCTATTTTCTATGGCGCATCATCAATGGCGGCTGGAAAACGCGGGAAATCGGGAACTGTTATTTGCTGTGCTGCAGGTCATGCCATTCGAGTCAAAATTAGATTTTATGTCCACAGTCTGCCACGATTGAATTAAGCCCCCTAACGGGAGTTAGGCCTGCTTTTCAACGGGCAAAATTGTAAACTTGAAACTTGCACTGGGTTCTAAACAGTGCAGCGATAATAATGAATGAAAAGCTCTAAAATATAGGATTGACATGGATGACTTCCAAATTGTCACTTGGTACATTTTGGGCATTACGACACGATTTTTGCTGATTGTAACTAATTTCGTTAAGGCCCTTTGAAAATTTCCTAACGATGCCACGGAGAGAGAAGTCTTTGTAATGCATAAAAATCACACATAGAAGTCTAGCCAAGGACCATTAGACTCGATCAAGAAGGCCATTCGAGTCTTAAAACATTTATAAGGTCAAGGACCTAATTACATTGAAAGCCGGGCCAACGTAGGTACCTACATTAGGAGGTACCCAATTTAACATCCCCAGATGCAGACGACGTAAATTGGGTAGCACTTTAAGGAAAATTAGGTACAAGTCCTGCCAACAACAAATGATTTGGTAGGTATTATTTGTTGAAGTTACAACTAGGCCTTCATAAAACTAGTCAGTTTGGACGGAAATTAGGAGTTTTTCATTCGGGAAAAATCTAAATAAACCTAGAAACGCTATGAGAAAATATAAAGTTTGGGCCGGTACGCAGGGGCAAACTGTCGTTTCTTATTAAGACTTCCAAAATCACTATAACGTTCCATTAGAACACGGTTTCCATACCGATAGAATTTGCAAAAGATCTAAATCAGAACCCGTAGCAATCCACCTACGTCAAAACGACTAAAACCCATGCATAGATTAAAATCGAACAAAATTGACGCCTCTCTACTTTCTAGAACCAATTTCAACTAATCAACTTGTCATTTTAATCAATCAAATTGAAAGAGGTAATTACCCTGTACCGACCACTTTGTTGTTTATGCCCGCAATCAGGACAGTTGTATTCAATCGTGAACACAACTGTCCTGATTACAGACTATTATCCGTCCGTCACAGGGTTCAATTAATTGATAGATTTTCTCTAACCAATAAATCAAGGCTGAAGTTTAAATTGCTTTCACGGCACGAAGAATTAATTGTAATTTCTAAGCCGAGCGTGGAGTCAAGTAGAAGTATAAATTGGTAGTTATTGGATTTCTACCGACCACAAATTGTAACTAATTCTTATTTATTGTATCATTTTCCGATCATAATTAATTAATCTGTTAGTAAATTCGTAATTGCCAACAGGAACATTAGTAGGTACCTACCTACTTTTTTGTTAAAGTTATCTAAGGCATGGTGAGCCTTGAGCCTCATAAACAACACGCATTTTTCACGCGAAAGAAAATCCTTCCGATCATAATAAACTTACACCACCAGAGAAAAAAAGTAGGAACAGCTGTTTTCATAGAAAATAATGTCACGTAATGTTAATATTAAGTGTGGCAGTAAAAATCTTTAATTAGATATTATGCCACTAAAATGTTTAAAATCACTGCACAAAACATTGGCAAGTTCTGGTTAGTTTGCCGATTAACCACGCGTAGATTTACAGTCGTCTGCTGGCTTTGAAATCAGAGAGCAACAATTACCAAAATTGGCAATCGGAGCAGGAAAAATAAAAGTTTTTTTTTTCCAATGCGCTCTAATAAATCGTGTCTCTGGTACTTATTTACTCATTTTACTCTTTTAAAAATGAAAATATTTGTGAGGGCCAAACTGTTATGTCGTTGAATAAATATTTAAAAATGAAACTCCGATGTCCCCTTTTAATATCTTTAAAGCTTGAGTAATTTCTTAAGATCTAAAATGATAACGAAATCATAATCATACAAACGGGTGCTGGTAAGGTTAAAAGTAAATTAAAAACGCTAAGCTAAGATACCATAATGCGCACTTGGTCCAAAAACAAGTTCAAACGTCATAAAATGTTTGCTAAACATTTTTTATAAGAATCGATAATATGAATACTATAAAAATCCGTAAATATTATTGTCTAAAGTGTAAGCTTTGAACTCTCATAAATATTTATGTACTTTGACGCATCTAGCGCAATAGGCACTCTTTTATAAAAATATTGTAGTTCAAATACTTTCTAAAACATGAAAAAAAAATTGCGATGTTTGTTGCACCTATTTAGAGACATAGGTCTGTATGCATAATTGACCTAGCTATGTACCTAGCTGGTACTTAAACACGCAAAAATATAGTAGGTAGTAACAACACATTAAGTTTTTGTAGACACCTCATCTTTTAAAACAGTCATATGTCTACCGTCATTAGTTTTCTAAATGTAGCGGAAGAACTCTTTTACAAGTCCCAAAAATAAAAGCATATCTTTGATCAGCTTTGATGTATTTTTAGTGCCTGCATAAAATATTTGTGAAAGATTTCCCAACTATGAGACAGCTGTTTTAGATAAAAAAATATTATCTTAAATTCGTTGGCAAGTTATAAACATCAAACTACCTGCCTGCACTTAAATAAAATTGATGTGTGAGATGTGATGCCAACGGCTCTATTTTTGTCTTTATCTATATACAGATAAGGTCGTAAAAATAGTCCCTATTCCTACAGAAATACATCAATGTTCGTAGCACTTAATAAAAGAATAATAATGTAAGTACTTACCGAATAATAAACGACGAACGGACCAACCAAAAAAAATCCGCAAACAAAAAATAAAACTTTACTTAAACCGTAACCAACACTCAATAAAAAATCAAAACTTTTTTAATGAAAACTTTTTACACGTGCAACACTTTAACACTCGTTACTGGCCACGTAGGCGCGCGAACTTAACCATTAGAATTCAAATTAGTTCGGATTTCGAAAAGCGCGGGAAAATGTCCCCGGGCGTGCGTTCTGAAGAAAATTTGAGTCGAACTGAAGGGCGGCGCTTCTGAATGGACGCGGAGCGATCGCGCTCATGCGCGTTCATGTTAGCTTCCACGAATGTTTTTCCAACGGACTCTAAGCTTTTTCACGCTTTAGCTGGAAAATATATTTTCGTCTTTAAGTGCACTGGGCGCCCGGGGGTTTGTTCTAAAAGCGAGGAAATTTCTATGCGCTCCCTCGTAAGGTAGCGGCGACAGATCTAATAAAGGGAAACTTGTAATCTCTTGCAACCGCTGTTATTACATCCCAACTTTTACCCATTCTTGTGCAAGGATATTTATGAAATATTCTCGAACTTTAAATGAAGCAGATACCTAGTGCAAAATTAATATGGGTAGTTTTATTTAACAGTGGTTCCATCCGTTCTAGCTCTATCTCAATTTTCAATGACATTTTGTTTTTCCTCATACATAGTTGGAATTCTTGTAGCAACATTCGGTGCATCTTCCCAGAAGTTCTTACAAGTAAACAACATGCGTAAATTTGTAAGTGTTAGTAATATTAAAATCAACAAATGAAAAATGTATCGTTTATCATTCTTGACATGACTGTTCTAACCTCGCAGTGTCTGTTTTAAGATTTCAAAGTTGAGAAGTCAACCTCTGTGTACTTTAGCATAATGAACTTTAGCACTCAACTAGAGTTTGACAAGTCTTTAGCTTCAAATTCTCAGTTCAAAAACGTGATTATACCTACATCTGCAGGAACGTCATATCGACACCTCCATGCAATAACATCGTAACTCACTTTTTTCAAAATATTGAGTTACAACGACATTGTTATGTAAAAAAATAATGCATTTTTTCTGTGCTATCATTGTAATTCTATTCCCTTTCGTTTCTAAAATAAACCAACGTCAAAGTATTGTAACTAATCCAAAAAATATTTTTTTTTGTCAACAATATAATTGCAACTTGATTTACAATTTATAGAAAATATTATGAGTAGCTTGTTTATCAAGTACAACAAAATTGTAACATTAGATACAATCTATGTACATGACAAAATTACGGTTTATGATCATAAAATGTACTGTTACTGCATTGTAAGTTGACAAAGACGGAACCGGACTGATGACAGGAGACTTGAGGGGGCGACATAGTAATCGGAAAAATGTGATACCAAATGAAGTTAAAGAATCTGTTGGCAAGAAAGAATCCTCAGAAATTAGTAGCGCTGTGTTTCTTTTTATTAAAAAGAAATACGAAGAAGGATTCCGTATATTTAATTTCTTTTCCGATTGCTGTGGCGGACAAAACCGCAATCGACTAATAATAGCTATGTACTCGCATTCATGTAAACTATTTGGAATAACAATTACACATAACTATTTTGAAGTAGGACACTCACAATCTGAAGGGGATGCTATGCACGCGTTGATAGACCGCCCCGGAAGAAAAATCAGATTATTTTTGTACCAGAACAATGGATCACCCTGATCAGATGTGCTAAAACTACGGGGACTCCTTATGATGTTACTGAATTAGATCAAAACCTGATTCTTGATTATAAATGTCTTATAAAGAAAAAACTAAACTGGGCCTGGAATAGTTCTGGAAAAAATATGACATGGACTAAAATACAACACATTAAAATAAAAAAGGAAAACCCTGATTTAATTTATTTTCAATACGATTTTCTCAGTGATCAGTACTTATCTATTAACCTTGCTATGAAACCTACTTCACGAATCACACGAACGAAAAGAGCACAAGAGACTGTTCAGTGTGAACAGTTAAACGAAAAACAAAGTATTCCTTTATTGTACAATATTTATCATAGTTATTATTTAAATCTTCCACATTCCACTCAGCTAGCTACAGACAATGACAGTGATGAAGAAAATTAATATTTTTAATAAGTTTTTTTTATATGTTTAAAAAATTGTTACCTACTTACGTTTAAAAGATAAATACTTAGTGTCTTAATTTTATGTTGAATAACATAAGAAGGTATTCAGTTAAGTTCTGCTATTTTGTAATTTCTGATTCTGATTTTGTGATCTCGTTAAATAATATTTAAGTACTACAAAATGTTTCTTTTATCTTTCAAATTAATAAGAGAACATAATAACAAACACAAAAATAGGTATAATAATAATACATTATCGCATTATGAGATGTGTATTTACAGATTTGTTTTGGATTGCATGAATTAACTTAATTTTTACTATATTAAAACATTTTATGTAACTTAACACCTTGGAGTTACAATTATCTGATCACAAAAATAAATTAAACTACAAAAAAACTAAATTGTAACTCAGACATACAATGTTTGTCCTCGTAACTTATATGTCATTTCACTGTTTTGTTTTTCACGTAAGTCATGAAAACCCATGAAAACAATTTTTCTTTTACAACTTAACCATACCTATTTATAGTTCGCCTAAACTATATTAAATAGAGCCAGCTTCAAATATTGTACGGGGTGTTTTGAGTTTGCTATAATTTTTCAAACTTTAAAATCGCTCTCCTGTAAAATCACAAAAAGTGAGTTACGATGTTATTGCATGGAGGTGTCGATATATAAATACAAACCGGGCAAACCCCTGAGGGACAGAGGGCCTAGCACGAATGTTTTAATGTACCTATGTATATAGTAATGTAACGTAAAATTTTACTACAATTATAATATGTACCTACTTACTCGTTTCGAAAAAAATATTTATTTGAATTGGATACTATATTCATATTTTTGTACGATACAAATTGTGCATTTCACATAAAATTAAAAGAATACTGTAGTTTTTTAATAGTCAGAAATTATTATATTAAATAAATAAATAAATGTTACAGTATCGTTAACGTAAGTAATTTATATTCAAAAATTACTTACGTTAACGATAGGTACTGTAACATCACTATACTATACCATGTTTTTTTTTTTTAAACGTTTTTTCTGTTTGTAATGAGGTGTACAATAGAGTATATAATAAATAAATAATAATAATATACCTAAGTCAAAACATTCGTCTTTTACGCAGAAAGCTGAAACTATTTGGCGACACCCAACGATTAAGATTAAATAAAAAAGCGCATCAAAGTTCAAGAGTGAGGTCTGGTGACGTCACTTTTAGTGAAAGTGTATACTAAAATGTAAAGTCACACGAGTTTTCAACGCAATTTATCGTCTTCATTTTTTCTTTACGCGCCAAAAGGAAACACGTAACCAATATTTTTTGGAAATCTTTTTGAAGGACTAATTAGATTGTTTCAAGTAAATACCCAATCGAAACTATTATCTCTCATGCTAAAGTCAAAAGTCAAAAAGTCAAAAGTCAAAACGTTTATTTCAATTAGGCCATTAAACGGCACTTTTGAACGTCATCGTTTACAGTTCAGTAAAAATAATAGAATTACATTAATAAAGTGACTCTACTGTCCATTCGGAAAGGTAGATTCTTATGGAGAAGAACGGACAAGAAACTCCATAGTTACTCTTTTCAAATAATGATTTTACAAAATTTGGTTTACAAAAATTAATTTAATATTATGTGAGGACGATGCACCCAGAGTATGCTACTTATTAGAACAAAGTATCACCAGCAGAGGTAAACTTATTAATTTCCTAAAGAAATTTAGGTAAATGGTAGATACTCACATATTTACAAACATTGGAACCATTAATTAAACAACAGTGTGTGAGTCAACAGAAAAATAAAAACACAAAAAAAGAAACAGTATATCTATAAAGTTAATACATAAATCAACCAGTTTGACCTTCACCCTTGATCGTCCTATGGAGCAGGACCAGCATGTTTCCAAGCATTCTTATCCTGAATGTAATCTTCTAATTTGTAATATGCTTGTTCACAAAGTGTACTTTTAACATGAGTTTTAAATTTTCTTTCATTTAGTTCTAATATGTCAGAAGGTATTTTGTTGTAACATTTAACACAATACCCCATGAAAGAAGTGTGGACTTTAGCTAATCTAAAAAATGGTTGATTTAATTTGTCTTTATTTCTAGTATTAAAATTATGTCTATCACTAATTTTACTAAAAAGATGTCGGTTTTTCCGCACATACATAATATTTTCATAAATGAATTGGCAAGGGACTGTCATAATATTAATCTTTTTAAAAAGTTCCCTAAGAGAATCACGGCGACGCAGATTATAAAGGGCTCTGACAGCTCTCTTTTGTAAAATAAATATGGATTCAATGTCAGCAGCCCGACCCCACAGCAAAATACCGTAGGACATAATGCTGTGAAAGTAACTAAAGTAGACCAAACGTGCGGTTTCTACGTCTGTTAACTGTCTTATCTTTCTAACAGCATACACGGCTGAGCTTAGACGACCCGCAAGAGATGTTATATGAGGCCCCCATTGTAATTTTCCGTCCAATGTGATACCTAGGAAAACCGTCTGATTAATGAACTCCAGTTTTTCTCCATTCAATATGATGTCACATTCGCTACTTTTAACATTTGGTAAAGAAAATCTAATACATTTAGTTTTTTTTTATTTAAAACCAAGTTGTTTGCCGTAAACCAATTTTGGACCTGATGAATAGAGCTATTGACGTCGTCAAGATTTTGTGAACGTCGGTCTATTTTAAATATTAATGATGTGTCATCCGCAAATAACACCATCTTTGGTTGTAATTGGGGCAAATCATTAATGTAAACTAAAAAAAGGAATGGACCCAATATTGAACCCTGAGGAACGCCCATTGTCGTTTCCGACCCTATTGAGTTTACACCGTTTATCTGAACTTTAACCTGTCTGCCCATCAAGTATGAACTAAGTAAACAAAGGGCTCTATTCCTAATCCCATAGTGCTCAAGTTTCAACAAAATCGTCTCATGGTTAACGCAGTCGAACGCTTTCGAGAGGTCGCAGAATATTCCAATGGCATCTTGCGACTCTTCCCAGGCGTTAAAAATGTTCTTTATTAGGGTGACACCGGCGTCAGTTGTACAACGCCCTTTGGTGAAACCGTACTGGTCTTCATGAAAGATGGAATTTTTATTAAAGTGACGTAACATCTGACTAAGCATTAACTTTTCAAACACTTTACTGAGAACTGGCAGAATTGACACCGGCCGATAATTGTTGGGTTCTTGAGAATCACCCGATTTGAACAATGGAACGACTTTACTGTGTTTCATGAGATCCGGAAATACTCCCTTGTCTACACTAATGTTAAATATGACAGCTAAGTAGGGGGCAATAGTTTCAATGATAGATCTACAAACTTTTACAGATATTCCCCAAAGATCTTCTGTTGATTTAATTTTAAGATCTTTAAAAGCTTTTATAATGGCCTGGGGGTTTGTATGTTGAAACTTAAACTCCGATGGACATACCTTTACATTCTTTCTAAGTAAGTCAGCAGCGAGCGTGGATGACGAGTTGAGAGCTTCTGTAGTTTTAAGAGGAATATTGGCAAAGAAGTTATCAAATTCCTGAGCTACCTCTGCGTCCGAGTTTATTTGGCCATGTACAGTATTTAAATTAAATTTAGTTTCACGCTGTTTCTTCCTACCTGTTTCGTTATTTATTATTTTCCAAGTAGTTTTTATTTTGTCGTCTGCTGATTTTATTTTATTGCTAATATGCAGAGCTTTTGCTGTTTTGCATACACTTTTATATGTTTTAGAATATTTTGCAACATACTTATGAAAACTTATATTATTCATATGCTGCTTTAAGCCATACAATTCATATAGCTTTTCCCTGCTTATACGAATGCCTGGAGTTGCCCAATCGCTAAATAAGAACTTAGTGTAAATACTTTTAGACCTTAAAGGAAAAGTGTTATTAAATTGCGTGTTTAATATAGAAAAAAACTCGGCATAGAACTCATTAGGGTCGTCTATGTTATTAAAACTATGAGCACCTAGTTTACTAACCAAAGTATAGTTAAGTTTCTCCAAATTTTTATCTTTATTCGGTCTAAATTTTATTAGAATTTTTTGTAAAGGAATGTAAGTACAAAAAGTTATTGTTTGACCGCTGTGATCAGATGGTAACTTATTTACAATTTCTTTATGTAAGTAATCACAATTACAAAATATATTGTCTATACAAGTTGAAGTAGAAGCTGTCACACGGGTCGGTTCAATAAAGACATTTGACAAATTAAATGAATTAAAAAGACTCAACAACCTGATAGTATTCGAGTTTGTTTCTAATAAGTTAATATTAAAGTCGCCACAAATAATTATTGACTTACTACTAGTACTTACTTTTTTTAACACCTCTTCCATTACAGTATCAAACACAGGTAGATTCTGGTAACTCGGTGGTCTATAGACGCATACCACAACATGCTTATCAAGCTCAACACAGGACAATTCAATGGTGTGCTCAACCGATAGTTTCACAATATCTCTTCTTTCTTTTGATTTAATCGAAGTTTTAATTAAAATTAATGACCCACCATGTATCATGCGTTGTCGGCTAAAATGACTACCTACACAATAATTTTCATAATTAATGGAACTTACTTGGTGGTCTTTTAACCAATGTTCTGTTAGGCAAACAACATCAAACTTGGTTTTTTCTAAAAACATTTCTATCTCCAGTAATTTGGAAGAGCAACCTTGAATGTTTTGATTAAATAATTTTAAAGTATATTGCCCTCCCTTAGGATTTTTACTATGAACTAAATTGCCAGAAGATACCTTGTTATTATTCACTAATAATAATTGGTTATTTGAAGGGGAAACTTCTGTTGTCTTGCAGTTCAGTTTAAAGAATTATCCGGAGTGATCCCCACAGCTACAATTGAGGAGTCTAAAATGTCTGTATGGGTTCCATCAGGAAGAGAATACTCTATCTGATTGGTTGACGCCTCCAAGAATGTTGGTATTATAAGTGGGTCCTCCTTCGTACACAAGGAATCATAATAATTAGTCACTATGTTGTTAGTACAACTAGACAACACAGACTCGTCACTTATCCTAATATTTGTTATATTAGCTATAACGTCATTAATATTATATGCTATCAACATAGCAATCATATGTCTACATCTACCAGACAGGGATAAAGCTCCCTTTTTTTTTTTTTTTTTTTTTTTTATCTCGGGGGGAAATCCTCATGGAAATCCTCCACCCTGGGGCGGGTGGAGGGGTCTGTCAGACTCTTACTGACTAAAACCACCCCGGTGTTCCATCTCCCACCTACGCCGGGGATCACGGGAACGTATGCGACATCCGCAATCCCCGGCTGGTGCCGGCCCGCCTCTGCGGGCCACCTCGCGTCGGCGAGGGGAGTGAGGTGTTTGACTCCCCTCGCTACGTCAAAGAGGGGCGCACGGGAACACCACGCGCCGCCACCTCGGGTCCGAGGGATAAAGCTCCCTGAGTTAACTTAAAACCACTAACAAACTTATTAGTGTCAAAATACAATAATTTGTCACTATGACGACATGTCAACAAGTGAATAACATTATTCAGCTTTAAAATATTATTATTTTGTTCATCTGAAAAAGTATCAGAGAATGGAAAAGCACACAACATTAGCTTTCCTATGCTAAACGGCCAATTAGAACTATACCAACGAGCTATAAAAACCTCTAAAATATAATTAGGTTGGTACCTACCTAAGCAGTTATACGTAAGTTTTCTTTCAAACTAACTTACGTAAAAAGGTTATTACTAAAAGATCGTAATCCGAACCTCGACCGAACCATAACATTGAGGTTCCTACAAAAAGTGACGTCCCTAATTACTTTCGTAGCAGATAAGACGAATCGCCTTAGAACGGCTTAGGACACGCAATTAAACCTTTTTTCTAGAAGGTGATTAGGTCGTTACTTCGACCAGGCCTCGACGAAGTATTTATCGAATACTTGCTTTCGCCAGAAGCTTTGCTCGAGTGAAAGTCGGGAATAATGCCAAGGAAACATACATACCACCGGAATAAAAATGCCCCATGTCCGATTTTAGGTCATTGTCTATCCGTTTACCTACCAAGTTTCATCTATAACCCACACTTAGTATCATTTTCTTCTTCATATCTCTTGAGGTACCTTGTATCTTAGATGCAAGGTACCTCAAGAGATATGAAGAATAAAAGATACCTAGGTACTAGCTTTTGCCCGCGCGTAGGTATCCCGTTTTTTGCCGTACCCTTAGGAATTTCGGGAAATCCTCTCTTAGTGCTCCCCTACGGAGTGCAGGGAAGCAACATGCCAGATTTCAGCTTTCTACGACCAGTAGTTTCGGCTGTGCGTTGTCTGACAGTCATTCAGCCAGTCAGTAAGTGAAGAATCACTTCACATCACACTTCACATTAATATATATATATAATTTTCGACATTCACGCGGAGTATCGGATATACCGCGGGTAACACCGCGGGGCGCAGCTAGTTTATATATAAATTGATGATAAGAATATTTATTTATGTAAACTTTATGTTCAACAGCTCAATAGTGGTACATGGGCGGACTTAATGCAACAAAGCATTCTCTATCAGTCAACCTATGGGTTAGAAAAAAAGACTACACTGTGGTGAATGAAGTCTTCGATACAGTTCTAGGTCTAGGGACCTGCCTGCCAGGGTTGCAGAATCTGTTCGAAAGAGTCACCGTGGTGAACGCAAAGGGCTTTAGAAGGAACAGGGATGGGTTTTAGTCAGTAAGAGTCTGACACGCCCTTCCGCTCCACCCAGAGCGGAAGAAGCCATTTGATGATTTCCCATCCTTAAAAAAAAAAAAGGGTTGCCAGGTCTTAATTGGAAAGCCGAACAGACCAGCCAATTTAGCCGGACTTTTGGGTAAAATTGGATAAACAACTTCTGCCGGACAACTTATCCTATTCAGAATTGTGTGTTTTTTAAATAATATTTAAAACAGAATCCTTTTAAGTAAATCCAAGCTTGTTTGACTCGTCAACATAAAATTGATTTAAAAACTTATAATGAAAAAATTAAATTATTATATATAAGTAGTCTTCTTTATTATTGTGCAAGTTTTGGGAAAAATTAAAGTGATTGGTAGAGTTGAAAACCCTAACCAAAGCCGAACAGGCCGGATACCGTCTAATTTGGGCAGACACGCATTCTAAAAGTCTAACTATGTCCGGCTTTATCCAGACGCCTGGCAACCCTACATACAAGCCAATAAAATAACTTGAGAGATTATAAACTCTCGATAAATTGTCAACTGAACATTTGGAATACTTATTTACGCATCAAAATTTGATAGTCTATAATATCTCGATTATCTCGAAGTCATTCCGAGGACTTGTGGACTGACATAAAATGGCGAACAATCAGAGCACAAGTCTACAATTTATCCGTTTTCGTGTGATAGTACAGAATTGCGACATGGTTTTTCCGCTGCTCTCTTGTTGGTATTATTATTAACCAAATTCAAAAAAAATATCAATACGACCCGTATGTAGGTATATAATATTCTCAGAATTTGGCCCTTTGCCCTTCCGCCGGCTTCGTCACTATTGAGGCCATCCGGCCAGTGCTCGACCTCTGGCCCGGGAGAAGGCACGGCTCCCTGACTTTTCGTGAGACCCAGGCGTTCTCCGGGCATGGCTGCTTCGGGAGATTTCTGTGCCGCATAGGCAGGGAGCCGACCGCTCGGTGTCACTACTACGTGGACTGTCGGGAGGACACGGCGCGGCATACGCTGGCTGAGTTTGCCGCTTGGAAGGCATTTTGCATATAAATAACAGTGTGCATACATTTTGTTTTTACGAATTGTGATTCTACTTGACATGTCCTCGTAAAAAAATATTAATATGTCAATCAATGAATAAATATACGTAATATTTATGTGTGTTATGATTTATTTTCGGTAATTTTCTTAGTACAAAAATAAACATTATTATATGTAAATGCAAAACTTCTTTTAGGTGTAACTTATTTTTGGCTTTTCCAATGAGATACTAAATTTTAATGAAAAGTTGAACTACTTACATAATTATAACGCCTACAACTAGGTGAAATCAACGTGCTCCAGATTACATGCAAAATTCCTTCTAGGTGTACCTAACTTTTTTTTGGCTTATCGAAAAAAATTAAGAAAAATACATAGATATGTTGAGGTACCAAGGAGGTACCTACTAAATTTTAATGAAAAGATGAACTAGTTATAACACCTACAACTAGGTGAAGTCGACT
The DNA here is from genome assembly GCA_905163435.1 of Mamestra brassicae. Classification (NCBI taxonomy): domain Eukaryota; kingdom Metazoa; phylum Arthropoda; class Insecta; order Lepidoptera; family Noctuidae; genus Mamestra; species Mamestra brassicae. Next base: position 15,209,819 of record LR990997.1, on the reverse strand, counting down.
TGGTCCAGTCATTCTGATGTCAGAATGGCTGGCCACGTTCCTCATAATAGTTTTCCCTCTATAGCGAGGTACCAATTATTTGATGTCTGGTACCAAATAGTACCAAATAGGTACTAAAACTTGGTATTGCTCAAACTTCAAAAATCTCTCTTGGTCCAGTCATCCTGACCCAGACTGTATTTTACACCACATAAATGATAGTACTTTTATACTGATAATTAAAGCAATTATTCCCTAACCATTCCAAAATATCCAAAATGCACAACGTTAATGTTCAAGTTTTCACTCCCGGAGTGCAAACCGTTGTTTTTTTTTAAATTGTTTGTAAAGTCAATCTATATATTAAAAAAAACTTAAGTAATAACCTAGCTTACCTTTAGCCAACCCTGAACTGAATTTCTTAGGGTTATCAAACCTTGATTAGAAACTAAATGATTACAATTTTTTAAATCTACGATGACGTTCTCAAAACTTATCGTCAAAATAACTCACATTAAGGCTTAGGTACGGTTCCAAAATTCTCAATCTCGAAAAAACAGTAGACGAATAGGTACCTAGGTAACGGATAAATCCAATAAGTAATACATACAATTATTAAAAACAGTTAGTACTTACTAAGCAAAATAACAATATTGAGTACCTAGGTACTTACTTAAATTATAATAATTTAACTATACTGTAGCGGCATCAAAGCCGCCACAAGAAAAACTAAGAAGCGAAATTTGTACGGCAACAAAAAGAACCGCAGCGCCATCTACGGCGAACTAACAACGAAATCCTGCATCGCGCAAGCAAAGTTCTACGTGCGATTTGAACATATACAACAGTCCGAATATTGATCATCGGGCCGTTGCCCACCAGACACAACAACCGTCTGGTAGGAGGATCCTCCCATATTCAATGGAGGTATGCGGGACTATACTCTCTGTACCGCGCATACCTCTGTAATACTCATAATAATGGAAGAAAATATAAGCGAGTTTCTGTAATAAAAATAAATTTAAATAATAAATGAATGGATAGACTTCATATATTACATAAATAAGTAGTTAACATGAATTAATGGTAATTTAAAAACCTTATGGATTGCAATAAAATATTTGAGATTTGAAACTAGCTTATCTTTGATGGCATGAAATAAAAGCAGCTTTTTGTGGGCTTCGCTGACCGGGCCGTGGAAATAGGGCAATTTTTGCGTACACAATAAGGGTGAAGCGGATACGATAATCCGTTTGACCTGTGCTGTGGATATGCGTCGTTTGACACCAAACCTTTATGGTAGTTTTACCTATAGGAAAAGTAACCAAAAAGTTTTGTGTGTAGTTGTACTGGCTATGTAAGTATTATTAAGTCACATATAAATATAATTTTATTCTTAAATCTGGTTTTTTAATTATGAGTTCGTTCCTACCCAGTAGGAGTAAGTACCTCGAAGAAATGTCAGCATAGAAGACAGGGCCCGCTAGGGCCAGAGCGCCAGAGCTAGGTTCACCGCGGCCCTGGAACGCAAAGGGCTTTAGAAAGAACACGCATGGGTTTTAGTCAGAAAGAGTCTGACACGCCCTTCCCCTCCACCCAGAGCGGAAGAAGTCCGATGTCGGATGATTTCCCACCCTTAAAAAAAAAGGAGTAAGTACCCGCTGTCCTGACTAATGAGAGTCCTAACTCACCTACCTATAGAGCCACAGGAAGATTCAAAGATCAAAGTCGTGCCAAAGTTAATAACATCTGTGAAGTTCACTTTTCGCTACGTAGTACAGTAGTACCCCCCTCTACCGTTGTGATTCTCACTGTAAAATGAGGAACAAGCAGTTTTTTTTTTTTGGGACAGCTCACACACGGTCATCCGATCCCAACTAGGCAGAGCCTGTGCTATGGCAACCAGAAAACTGATAAACATAGGTACTATATATTTCTAAATACAATACATGTTATAGACAAATCAAACCCAGACACAGAACAAATGATCATGCTCATCACACAAAGATTTGTCCTGGATGGCAATCGAACCCACGACTTCCGGCAGTCAGGGTCACTAACCACTCGACCAACAGTGAAAACTTGCTGTCCCATTGCCAGGTGATCGCAAGCGTGACATGAGCGTGGGGTCCGATAATGTAAATAACGAGGGTATCTCCTATTAGGTGCAACTCTGCCTTTCTAACGTACCTACTCCTACAAGTAAAGCAGGCGTGGTATAATGGCCATGTATTTCTTTTTTCATCTATCTATAACATAACATCATGCTTGTACCTATATCAAATTTCCAGAAAAGAAAACCCGACGAAAAAACCCAATCAGTCTGCCCGGAACCCTTGATGAAATGTGCAGCAGTCCAATTATTAGAGTAACGGGGCAATTCATCCAACTCAAGTTGCACCTCAGAAGCAAGCATTTAATTAACTTATTTCGGATTCACCGTATGGGATGCAATTCGTACGCCGCGCGCCGCAACAGAATTAAGCGGTCCATTAATTGAGGCTTGCAGATTCAATTATCAACGTTCATTGTACCGCAAATCTGTTTATTTCACTGGTATTTCATAAGCTCAGTGGTATCGGCTAACACTTGTAGAGTTGCATGTCGTAGGTTCGAATCGAGTGTGTGCTTCCTCCTACTAATATAATATTATAACCTAGCTTCTGCGCAGTTTACCCTCGTAAAAAAGGTTTTATTCCAATCGGAACAAAATGTATTTAATGTTTAAATCCAAGATATGTTCTACCCCTGAGCCAAATTTCATACAAATCCGTTCGTCGTTGAGGCTTGATTGATTTACAAACAAAAATAGCCAAACATAACTTACCCATCCTACTAATATTATAAAATGTGACATTGGTTGTTTGAATGTACTTAGTACATTCCCTTGAGATTCCCTTCCAGCTTTGAGAGTAGTGAAGCCACTGCACTGGCACCAGCTAGTAGTTTGTATTTTCTTTGCCACTGAATACTGCAACATTTCTTGACTTTTTGTCCTACGTCATACATGCGAGCACAACACAGTAGCGAAATGAAAGTACGCCTGTCTTAAGTACATCTCTGACTAACCCATTGAAAACAACAGGGTGTGATGTTAAGTATAGAAACTGCGCTATCCTGTTTCTGGTCTGCAACGGCCCATGGACCTACAATATACGCTACTGCGTTATGGTACGCTAGTACATCAATTGACTCCCTTGAACGCAGTTTCTTTGATGAAAAAAAAATGGGATGTTTACAGATGTACCTATATATTTAATATCATTTCTGCTAATTGATGTAATGTAAAATAAATTTAATATAACTAGGAAAATTCAAAACTTTGGACTCCCAAAATGTTCAAAAAAAACTTGAGTTGGCTGTGTTCAAATAATTCTCCCGTTTTGGATGTTAATGAAGTTTATTTCATACCATCATAAAAATAAATGTAACAAAACTAAATACATAAAACAGGTATTAAAAGGCCGTTTTCCATTTGAAACATATCAATTTAATATGATTTCTATAAACATTACCTATTGTATAATTTATAAACCGAAATCTTACACTGAACATAATGAAACCCGCGTATAATATTTGCTTTTGTGACGTTACCGGGATGAAGGTACAAAAAAACTGTATACTTTGTGGTCTGTTTATTAAAAATGTGTGTCCGTAGCACGGAGTATATCTGAGGCCGGTGTGAGCCGACCCCTAACGTTGTGGCGGAATGGTGACTACTCGATGACCGTTATTTCCTCTTTCACGAAAAATTCTACAACTTCCTCTACCGTCGTCGTTGTCGAGTCGGTGTCGATACCGTCTGTGTCAACATCTGCGGGAGGAAAGGTAAGTTTAGTAATAGTTGTAAGCAGGAGTAAAATTACTATAGTATACACTCATTGAACGAGCGCCACATCATTACCAGAGCGAGGACGTACTATTTACACAAGAGACGCTTCGTTTTGTAGCGCATTAACAAGAAACCTTAGTAAGATACAGCGACACAACTTAGCGTAAACATACGTTTAAGTTACGTTTTCTGTCAAAATTTCCATTAGGTGAGTTTTTCATTTTCGAAATATTTAGGAACACCGTCACCATGCACCCATGTACAAGGCTTCAAGTGCAAATAAAAGTGATACGTACAATTCCTGAGCTCGAGCCGGCGCGGCTTCTGCTCGTTCCACTCCTGCACCTTGGCCTCGCGGTACTCAATGTGCTTCTTCATCTGCTCAGTACGCTTCGCCACCAATTCCTATTAACAAAATGTTACATAATATCAATCAGATGTCACCTTCATCACTACAGGTACCGTATCATGACATTTTAGTGCAGTCATGATTATTGCGAGAGCGAGACGAGGCTAAATATGATCGATAGCATCATCAATTTTCATGATGGTATTACCACTTCATTATACGTCCCCAAATCTTCTTATAGCATGGCGATGACAATCTAAACCCAGAATTTAGCTAAAAGTTTGACGCCATGTCTATTATTAGCCAAATATTGAGCATTAATGTCCTTCCAGACTAATCATCAGTGATCGGCGTAGGTAGTATTTTGGGTCAATGAACCTGAATGATAATGTTAATATGAAAATGTCCCGGGATTCCCGGGAATATATTTCTGAATGTCGATGTAATAAATAAAGGTAAACCGTTTAAGATATCATGAGTACGCACGACGACATATCAAACTACTCATTTCCGGTATAAACTGGTCCCGCGCGGTGCTTTTAGGCATATTATTTACTTGTCCCGGGATTCAGAAGGCATTTCTGTTATCCCTATGCCAATCACAGCTAATCATGGTTGATCACAAGAATATTGACTAGTTACATAAAGTAGTTGCTAAAACATTATCAACATTTTTCTGACAGTACTACAATTTTTGCTGATATTATCTTGAATCCATATTTTCAGCCACAAACTAAACATAGTATGTTGGAACAGTTCCTTTTGAGATTGAACTTACTATTCAAAGGGCTTAGTGCGAGTTTTTTAACGTATTCTTCGATCGCGTTAACGTAAATGTTCGCTTATGTCAAATTGTATGAAAAAAAAAAAGGTTTTCCGTTATTGTCGTTTACGCTATAGCAATCGAGAACGTTGAAAAACTCGCACTAACCCTTTGTAATTGAATTCAATCAATTTGTAAATTTATTTCAAATCTCAACTACCTAGTCACTATTTATTACTATTCAATTAAATTTAAATTATTTTAACTTACTTGCTTGGTTTCATTTATTTTCAAATCAAATACATATACATTAATGTTAATTTAAATTTATGTTTAATGTAATTTCTATTTGATGTAATGTCAAAAGTGTATAATTTAAAATTTACGTAATATCTTTTGTAAATATGTAGTTGGTTGTTCCTCAATAAATAAATAAATAAAGTAATTTTGAAAATACCTTGCTAGCTTTGTTACTGCGCATGCGGTCTTTAGACTCGAACTGTGAGTAGTACTTCTTGAGGTTCTTCTTGATCTCCTTCTGCTGTTTTTCGGACAGTAACGTCGGGGGCCTCGGCCGCCAGTTGAACTGCGCGAAGCCTTCCTTCATTACTCTGCCGAACAAATATTCATGTTAGTTTGAAATTGAATGATCCAAAACCTATAAGTATATACTAAAACCGAGACTTCTTCCCTGTAAAGAGATGCTTCATTAATGCCCGGTTTCTAAGGTACTTTATCGATGGTTTATCTGTCCTTTAACGCTATTTGTCATAACGCCATTGGTTGGTTAATGGTTATTGGACAAGATAACGACCGATAAAGTACCTCAGAAACCGGGCATTAATCATTCATTTTTATACATTTCCAAATAGTCAATCACACATCTGGCAGGACTTCGACAATATAGTGTCACCTCATTCCTTGCTAAGTTGTTTCAATCCAGATTATGCCTCATTGCATATCATAATCGCCTGTTTAAACACTTACAGATAACGATTATCATCTCCATATTTTATTCATCACAAACATTTCCGACAAGTCTGCTTTACGAAAATGGTCTTTATTACTAACCTTCTGATGATTTTGCCCTGGAATGACCAGATGTAGTAACCAGTGTCGATCTTGCTCTTGAGTGAGGATACGCCAGTCACCACGAAGCGACCGGTTGGGTCCCATTCGATGCCAGACATCTGTGGTGACAAAATGTTTTGGTTAATAATAAATTTTAAGCTATAATTTTGATGTCAAGTTACAATATCATCATCATATGAAATATTGAAGGAAGATTTATACACATACCTTAAGCTTGGTTAATCCAATAAATAATTATATGAAAGCACAAGTTTAAAGTTGTATACACACCTGGTAATGGTCCGCGACATTCATGATAGTGAAATCATTGGTGTCCAAGAACTCTAGAGCCCCACCAGTCAGTCCAAGGTTAGCAAGAACAATGAACTGTCCTGACGGAGACCAGAACAAGTGGTTGAAGGATTGTCTCTCGAACTTCTTAAGCAGAGTTGGTGCCTGACCCGTATTTACTTGGTAGAAACTAATGCAGATGTTGGCAGGATCACCATGAATGATAGCAAACTTAGAACCAACAGGCTCCCAAGCGAATGCTTGAATAGGTTCCTTGATTTCTACCGAGTCAACCGGAATCTCCTTCTCTCTCATATGGAATATTTCGAAGTTGTAGTACATTCCTGAGTACTTGATCTCATTTTTGTCCTTCTTAACTTTGGAGTAACGGTCTACTTTGACGCAGAGGTAGTCTCCGCTCTTCTGCCAGTGGATCTTACAGTCGGCTACGGAGAACAAGTTCTTGGACCGTATTTCAGTGCGGTTGGGGAGCTCGAGGAGTGTCACCCTGGCGGGCACGTCTTTGTCTTCTGCTACCCAGTACGCTACAGTGTTGTCTGTTGGCGACCAACTGAAGTCTCTGTGAATGTAAATAAAAATGTATGAGTAGCTGCTCCCATAGTCATCGCCGAGGAAGGCCTAGAAACCCTGGCGTTTCGCCGGAGGTGGTGAAACATGGTGAAGAATGGAATGGATCTTCCCCGTGTTCCCTTTCCCCAGCAATGGGACAACGTCAGTTAAGAAAAAACAAAATCTGCTGCCTTATTGGCAACTCAGGAAAATTTAAAAATTACTGTAAGTGTGTCTAAATCTAAACATTTGTACTACATAACTGTAGTTATAATAAAAGACAAATACACAGCAATTTTTATTTCCTGAATGCAAGTTTGAATTCATAACCTACATAAAGAACACACATATTCACATCACAGATATTGTTGACACAAGAAATAAAAACACATTCAGTACTTATTATTTTCAAGGTTCTGAATAATCGCTATAATATTTATCTTTAATCAGGCTTTAAATCATCATAGCATAAGTAGGGCACAGTTTCATGGAACACAAAATTAATTAGACAAATAGTCAAGCGCACCAACTACTATGATTGGTTTTCGACAATTCATTCAGCCAATCACAGTGTCACCCTATGAAATGGTTATGATACATACTATAGAAGAAACTGGAGAAAGACGATACGTTTTTCAACATACCACACAGTAGGAACCAAGGGCGAATCTAGTATATAAATTAACGAAGTATTCTACGTATACGTCCAAATACACTTTATAAGTAAAATTTCTTACCTGATTCCCGGGATTTTGATGGACTTCTTGTCTAGAAGCCCGAAGCTAGGCGTCTCGTACACCGAGAGGACGTCCTGCCCGAGCCTGGCAAAGTACCGGTCGTCCTTGCTCCAGCGGAACACCGGCCATGTGACATACTCGTCCGGCGGCGGGAAACTACGCTTCTCGACACCCGTCCTGTGGCAAACAAGATGATTTTGGTTATAGAAATAATATCCTTGTTACATGTCATTAACATTAATGGTGAGAAGTGATAGTATAAGCATGATGCGTAATGTTACGGTAAATTATGAGAACTGTCGATGAATAGTTACTGTGAAATAGTGAATTGAAGTAACAATAATCGGGTATGTATGTCACTGGAAAATTGGAAAGCCGTTAAATTGTAAAATATCTCGTTAAATTGTTAACCATTTTTTCTTAATAAGACACGGATATATTGGAAACTACCAAAATCTATTGCATTACTGCCACATCAGGTTTCAGTAGCATGAATTTTTTAAGAAAAGGTATTTCCATATTCACTTACTTTTTGGTTCCTAGTTTCGGTCAAAAAAAGAGAAATGTAAGCCTTACAAAACAACATGAAAATGCAACTTTCTAATCATTATAGTAATGAGCTAGTTAAAGTTAGTTAAAGGAGCATTCTCAGAAAGAAAAGTTTGTGTTTATATGTAAATCTGTATGTAATACCCTGTTGGCATTCTAACTGTCTCAGACTCAGCTCATATGACGCGAGTAGAATACGTAATACAAAACTCGTTTGCGTGAGTTGGGACAATACATTCGACTATATTTAAAAAAACTTAGAAATGTTACACATGTCTTGTTCAAGCAAGTCTAAAGGAGGCACTTCACTTGGCGTATTTGCCTAAATATTACGTTACTTGGACAATAGAAAATATACCCTAAAGTGTTTGCGATAAAATTCATTTTTTAACAAAGAAGTAAGGCGAATATTTGTGAAGTTACAGCATCAGTATAAATATTTTAGTGAAGTAAATGTATGCATAAACGTATCTTGAACCTAACCTCCCTAAAACCTAAGGCGATGTCCTCATACGGCCGGTCTCATGTTTGAAAGGCAAACATGACGTTTCAGCTATAACTGTTGGTAGCTAATTTGACAGTTGGTTAAAGATAGATACGTTATTGAAACCGGCCTATACAATGCGACCATCGCGTGAATATTCAATCGTCGCGTTATCTTGTTCGGCAAAACTGGAAAGCACCCGACGACCCTCTGGCGGCGCGACGACACGGTCGGGTTTGGCATACAAATGAACGCGACGATCGCGTCTTCGCGACTCCTCTTTTAGGACACTAGAGAGTGCTAGGATATACTAGACACATAAAATAAGTTGTTACATTTGTTTTGGAAAGGTGTTTGGCAGGTCAGTTAACTTGTTTTGCTACTTATGTGTGTCCAATTTTTACCAAAGGACATTCAAACTTATCTAGTACGAATACGACATAAATGCCAATGTTTTAAATTGATTCCGTGGTATCGAAAGGGATATCTTGACACGGTATTCACTAAGGGATCCCGCGACGTGGCGCGGCATGCCGCCGTAGATCTAGGTGTCTTGGTAGGGCTCGATCACGATACACTGGTAGGCCGCCGGAATGCTACGCGCGCTAAGCGGCTAGTGTGCGCTAACCGGTGGCAAAATCCGCTGCCATTCTGTCCCGGTGTGCGTAGGTATTGATTTTCAGATCAATGCACGTATTTGATGTGACGTGATTAATCTGTGTAACGTTAAAGATAAAAGAAGACAATTATCTAAAAAAAATCTAGTCATGCTTACTAGTCACTGTACTTTTATTGAAAATCTAATTTCAAAATTTATCATTAACCTTTTGAGCGCCAGAGCATAAACGCATCGCCGTGCCCCTGAGGCCAAGCCACAACTTCGCCGTACTTTTTGTCACATATTTGTGACGTTTGGCGTACAGGGCATGCGCTTGCTTGTCATGTATACGTGACAATGGCGTTCAAAAGGTTAAGGCTACCAAGAAGATATGACTGTCGCATCGCTATTTAACAGCCGCATCGCGTGCTTCTGCGGGAGCACTTCTCACTTTCTAATGTGTTTACAACGCAGAACCAAACATCATTAATTAATTGACAAACACAATATTAATTATGTCATGAACAGCATAAAAACAACACTATTTATTACTGACTTCTAATATATGAGACGGAAACATAATTGGCAAAATGTGGATTTACTAGAGGTTCAGCTTTGTGTTGCCCTTCAGGAAAAACAGGTGTGATATTATGATGAAATGTTATTACTAACCTGATATCCCAAATAATGAGCTTCTTATCTTCGCCCCTCTCACTAGTTGGTGAGAAAGTAACAATATAGTTTTCACATGGTGAGAACGAGATGAACCGAGCTTCTGGGTGGAAGAACTTCTGGAACTGGGAGAACTTGGGACCGGCCCATAGTGCTACGCCCCGCCAATGGAACGTCGCCAGGTACGTGCCCAGCGGTGACCACGCGGCGTAAGTCTCCGTCCAGTTCTATGAGAATGTAAATTAAAAATATGTTTTACTAAGGACAAAATAATTGGGTCTTAATATTTTCTGACAGTTGTAATTCAGCCTTCGTTGACAGATTTTATTCTACAATGCCAAGCACGTTTTTAAAACAAACCAAAACATGATATCAAAGAGTAGCATAACACACATAGTTTACGAAATATTTTTAGCAGCAGATATAAAGTAGATAGAGCTGGTAGATATTTGAAGATGTTTTTGGAATCCTCTTTAATAAATAAATGCTACCAGCAGGTGCAATGTCGACACAGTTGGCACAGTGGTCGAGCAATTGGCTTCTGCGCTGCATGTCCCCGGGTTCAATTCCCACACGGAACAAATATTTGTATGGCCTACAGATAGCTGTTACGAGTGAATGTAATGTAATGTAGCTGTTTGTGAATGTGACTTTGTATGTTTGTAAACGCACCCATGTTACAGGAGAAATTCCTGAGGGGCAAAGTATTTTTAAAAAAGAAAAATGTGACTGTTAAGGTGATTTATATGTTGTATTTATTTGCTCTACAAATACCAATTAATATGCATCAAATGCAGTTCAAAAACAAGCACATTTGTGCTCTTCTATTTTTTTTTTGTCTTTTAAGCGTTTTGTGTTTACATTAATAAATTTAGTCTTCAAGTCTTTGTAGTTAGCAGAACAAAGATTCAAACATAGTTTTACTGGCCAAACCTCAAAACATAAATGACAAATTACAACTTACCGGTCTCTCCTGCATAAGCGTAGGCTCAGGCAAGGCATTCTGCCACACCTGCAGTGCAATACCAGTACCAATGCCAACCAAAAACTGGTCATATGCATCAGGGTCCATCAGGTACCATTGTAAGTCTGACGCAACCTTGAATGGTTGGGGTGCTGGCGGCTCCCATTCTTTAGGGATATCTGAATATCTGTTGAAGAAAGAATAGTTGGATATAAGTGTATAAACGAGAAAGTGTTTTTTTTTGTTATTTGTTGCTGTCATGAAAACTGTGAGTTTATTTACATTAAGTAACACAACAATGTTTTAAAATTTCTGTTCCAGTCAATATTTCTGTAAGGAATTTCAACATATTTATCTGTGCTTGCAATGAAGAAAAATCTAAAGTGGGAAGTTACCTAAAGTTATCTGTTAAGTTCATCACAGAAAGTTGTTAAGTTCAAGTGCAATTTTTGTTCTGCTATCATGTCCATTGGTGACTAAGTTAAATGTTAGCAGGAAAACATCTAATTGACTAGTCACAAGGTCACAGTAGGTACTTATGAAGAGCTCAATGAACTCCACATGATAACACTCACATATTCTTGAATTATTAGCACCTGGTAATTTTAGTTATGATTTAAGATAGAGGGGTCCTTACTTTTTAAAATCGGTGAACAGATTCACCAAAAATGTGTGCTGCTTATCTAATTTACAGTTATTTGTCGCCTTCACGGCTTCGGCGGCGTTCTGAGGATTGCTGTACTCCAAGAAAATGTAGCCAGTCGTGTTTCCATTCTCTTGGGTTGGGTAATACTCGTTGACGATCTTCCCGAATTTGCTGAATATCTTGTTTATAACGCTCTGGAGCTTCTCCAGGCGCTCGGGTCCGACCTGCGGGCACCCGTCGACCAAGACCACGTTCTCATAACTGTCAGATTCCTTCGGTTTCTGCTCTAAAAGGTCGGCCAACAACTCTGCAACGTCAAAGTTAGGTTAGGATTTTATGACTTACATTACACTGCTAAACTCACAGATAAATTTCAAAATTTTAGCCAAGTACACTTGCTAACACACACTAAGCCTCAAAATTACGTTAAAAATAGTAACAACATGAATGAAAAGTTGTAAAATGCGTGGGTGACGCATATGGCCGGTCAAACTTGTCACAGAAAATTGCCCACCTTCATCGGGAACATCATCTACGAATCCCTCTGGATCCTCGAAATCGGGCTCCTCGTCATAATTGGGCTCCTCGTTATCACTTTGAGGAGCTTGGTTCACTTTTTCGTCGCCTTTTTTCTTAGCCATTTTGACGATTTAACGTGTGTAACAGGAAGACACGCCATTAGTGACTGAGCATAGAGAACGAATTTTTGACTTTCACTCAAAATGGTGAATTTGCGTTTTGATAGCAATAATAAGGTGACATTCCTCTAAAAAATTAAATGCTTATGTTACTTTAGCAATGTATCAATTACTTCCAAATCTTCACAACTAACAATTATTTTGCAAATTCGTTAAACTCAACAAATTGAAGTAGAAACAAAACGTCGTATCAGTTGTCACCCATAGACAATTTAAAAAAGTGGCGGGAAAATTTGAGCCTAGAAAGTTTCTTGGAATCTTAGATAAATTATTTTAATAATTACAGTTTATCGACTTTGTTTTTATCTTTTTTTGTGCATGATTTCTATTACAAACTTAAAGGCAGGGTGGTATTTCTTTGACTGGGCGCACCGAGTTTGTTTTTATCAGCAGGGGTGCTCTAACTTCTGCACGTTACATAACAGAGGTCCTGAAAGATCAAGTGATGCCTTATGCTGGTTATATCGGAGAAGAATTTGAGTTAATGCACGATAATGCACGGCCACACGTAGCGCACATTGTCACTCAGTACTTAAATGATGTCGGCATTAGGGTTATGCAGTGGCCAGCCAGAAGTCCGGATCTCAATCCCATAGAGCACATGTGGGACACGCTAAAACAGAAGGTGAGAGCTAGAGATCCAGCCCCCACAACCTTAGGAGATCTGGAAACGGCTATTAAGGAAGAATGGGACCGAATTCCTCAAGGGACCGTTAAAATTTTAATCAGATCCCTAACACGGCGAATGCAGGCTGTCATAAGGGCAAGAGGAGGAAATACAGAATATTAAAGTGAAAGATTTATCCCCATAAGTTTTAAGACTTAAAAATTACAGTGACTTGAAAACCAGTGTAAAAATCGGGTAAAAATTAACGATTTTAATTTTATTGCTGAAATTGTTAAGTTTCATCTTGTTATTAGTTTTTTTATGCGTAAATTGTAAAAATAAACAAAATTAAACAAAACAAAACAGTTGTAAGACAATTATTTCATTCAAAATTTAAAAAAGTGGGAATATCGAAAAACATTCGGGTGGGTCGATTTTTGTGATGACCAGTGAGTGTAGATTAATCGACAAATTATGCTGGTAGTTTTGAATTTGGATCGAGGTACCGAAAGGAAAAAATTGAGGCGAATCCAATCCGTAGTTGTACAACTTGGTAATAGGCAATAGCCATTGTCTAACCTTTCTTCTTATGACGACTTATTTCGACTTCTGAACAAATTCATTATTTGATAACTTACGACTTTACGGCAGTCAGTGGGTCGACTTAGGGGCGAAGTTCCAGGATCTCTGTCATTCAGTTTGTGGCTAAAATCCACCCAAAAGGATAGTTACCTTGGTAATTTCTACCAGGTTAACCCTGGTAAAGAGCAGATAAACCGAATAGGTACTTAGACAGTTAGTAAGTAGTACGCCTTTTAACAACTTCTGTTGTAAGTCTATCAAAGCTCTAAAAACTAGCCAAACCGAACGCTCAAAATTCCGAGCCTTTAGCAAACTTCCTCGGATATATTTTATTAAAAAGTTGTAGTAGTTTGTGGCTCATAATACCTCATACGACCAACGTTCTTTATTTAAAAGCCAATGTTTTTAAATTGCCACTATGGAACACGCATCTCATCCGTATAACAGATGAGGTGGCATTATGGACGGCTGACGGGTCACCGCACATGAAAATTGAGGTCGCACCGTATGCACCGCGGTGTAGCTATAGTTAGCTATTATGTAGCTATAGGATTGTTACAGTAATTTTAAATGCGAAGGTATGCAACCAGACGTGTTTCGATTAATTGACATTTATGTCTTGTGAATGTTTCGTAGACTTCTGCCTGGGTAGTTATTTGTGGTGTAAAATATTGTCAATTTGCGGCGTGTCGTTAAAATAATGTTAAGTAAAGTTAAAAAATTAAGTGAACAATGTGATAGTCTACAAAAGACACATTCTTAACTTAATTTCATAAATCTTGCATATTTTCTTCTTCTAAGCCTTGAAACAGTCTGGAGTCTGGATAATTATGTGCCCTATTCCAGAGCTAGCCAAATGTTTCTCATAAGTAGGTATCCTTCCTTACACCTCTACCAACCCGTTTCATCTAGGTAGGTACAGGTGTGATGTAGAACTGTAGGTACACTAATTGTCTGTATCCCAACTTATTTAATCATTCGTCTCTTCAACTCCATCTAACATAAGGATCCTTCATACCAAAGGAATGATGAAAAGGATTCGCTTTAGATTATTCACACATGATAAAACAGACATAGGCAAGCATAAGCATAGCAATTTGAGCTGTGTGTGGTTGGTAATAATATACCTACCTACTAAAACATTACTCTGAAAGTACCGCTATTCTTGAATGACAAGGCGACATGATCATCAAGTGATCGGTACATTCGGTACGTAGGTACGACCGTGTTTTTACACGTTAGGACCTGGGGACATGAGGATCAATCAAAATCAAGAATCCATTTTAAAATTAAGCATAGATAATTATACTCAAGACTGGATATTCTTAGAAATAAAGAGTTTTAAATCCATTGTAACCTCAGTCCTCTATGTCTGTGTCTCCCAATTCCCACTCCCAAGTATTGCCATATAAATACCGAATCCGAAACACAGGTTTCCTGCAAAATTATATCCACTAATCTTTGCCAACTTCACGCACGCCTCCGGAGTCGAGGTAGCTAACAATTAATAGAGCTAACAAAAATCACTATAGCAAATAATTATTGTTTCATACCTGACACAGTATAGTAACCATCCAAAAATATGACCGTAAGTACAACTTAATAGACCCATTACATGTACCCAGCATCTTACATTCCATAAATAGCAAGCAGAAACACTAATCCCCTTATCAGGCCATTTCATAACTCTTATCTGAAGCTCGAGTGTGTACCTACCGCCAAGCTTACCGGTACCGCTTTCTACAAGCTCGGGCTTTGGCTTCAACGAGGTCGCAAGATCCGCGAGTCTACGCAGGTTTAATACTGGTACGGTGGTATCTCTGCGTCTTTCGTCACAGCCGGTGCCACTGACCGATGTTGATTGCGGCTTGTGCTGTGATTAGAGTGTTTGTTCTTTTTCTTAGTGGCCTTTTTGCTGAAGTTAGAATGTGTTGACACGTTTGTGAGACTTGAAGAGTTGGAAAATATAATGTTTGTAGTAAATTTGTTGGTCTGTAGATGTCTTTGGGACTTGTAGTTGTAGCGTTCCTTTTGGGCTTTTACTTCGAAAGATGTTCTGTCAATTCAGTTTTTTGTGTGAATAAGTCTTACTACTATTTTATCTGGGGATAAAGTTTTCTATTTTTCTACATCCTGTCTTGGACACCGCTAACTTTATTGTGTCATGAAGTCCAGATATTATAGCTAGGTACATTCGTTTTACGACATAGCAGGGCACATACGTTATTATTTACACCTCCACAACAAACATGTGTACACTGAAATAAACCGGTGATTAATGCATGCATAAAACGTTGCGAGAACTCGTCTTTGAACATCGTACTAGCCATCCTCATCCATATTTCAATCTAAATGATCAGTTTACTGCTGCTCGAGCTACAAAATTATAGCCTGGGAGTCGATTAGAAAGATTAGACAATCAGCCCTTACGTCAGACAAAATGAAAAATATAATAGGTGTTGGATAACAGTGTGACAAGACATTACCAGACCGAATACGTCCAGGAAGTGATACTACATCTTTCATAGTTTTCTATTAACCGACACAAATTGATGCAAAACGATCATTGATCAGTAGACACAATGATGCGTAGCAGAGAAATGTTCCCATGCGATTATTCTCTCGGAACAATCCAATAACAAGACAAACGGCCGGAAAATAGGGCGTACGGTTTACGTCATTTTCTTACGGTGGTTTTGCGAGAAACTGGAAAAACTAGGGACTAAAGCCAGAAAAGACAAGTTTAGCTCCCGCTGTTGCCGAAAAATACAAAAATGAGGTTGTTGGCACCATTTCAATGATCATCATTAATTTAGGTATTTGATTAAAATACTCTGGAAATTGAAACTGTCAAATTAAGACAACCGACAAGGTAACTCCCTCGGGAAAATCATCACCATTTTCTTGCTAATCCCAATTTATTTGGGTCCGCGCAGGATGTCTTCTTTCATACTTATTTCTCTATTTGTCGTCACCTTTAGTACCTAGTCACCCTTCAGGACAACTTACGTATTTAGAGATAATGTTCCCAGCTTAGATGGTTCTTATATACATCGACGTATCTTCGGTACAGATTACCTCACTCGCTATTTTCTCGTCAAAGCTGTGATGTCATCCACGCTGGGCTATGCCGTATGCGTGACACAAAAACTATCAATACACTACCCTAATTACCGTGGCTTATCCATCGTATGATAGAGAAAACTCGGAAAACCACGTACTAAAATGTATGTATCTATTGTACAGACATGCAAATGCAGTCATAATAGGTATCATTAGGTACGTATTATGTATATTGAGAGATACATCTGTGTAAACTTTATATACTTACAATGGGGACATATTACTGAAAAGTTTTCGCGTTTACTAATACTACAGCTCAGGCAAACATACAAACTAGTAAAATAAGTACATGTATTAAATAAGAAGAAAGTAAAGACGAATATAGAGTCCACTTCCAAGCATCGATAAGTGGGACAAATTCTTCATTAAAACTGCCTATACAGAGTTCATGTATCGCTCACGTATTTACTGATCATGTCAATACACACGTTTACAAGTGCAATCGAGCAAGCTAAGTCAGCTGTATAAACATTGCCTGACATTGAAAGAAAATTCTTTCGCTCAATATTGAATAGATCATAATCATAATCTTAGATGTAACTTCAACTTCATTCAATGCTACAAATGTTTTGAGGTTGTAACTTGTAAGCACACTACACGCTTGGGCCTATAGTTGTGTGGCAAGCGGGGCAACCGCTCGGGTATTCGGATACAATCCAGTCAGTATCACCGCCATAGCGCCCGCTGGCCGTCGCGTTTCCCGCGTACTTGAACCATAGACAAAACAGTGTTTCCCGAATCTTCCCGCGCAAAGGTAATCGTCGTAGTACCGTTCGTTTAATTATTCCGTGTTAAATATTTTTTAGTGAAGTGTTTAAGTGTGCTACATTAGTGCAGGTTCACGCCCATTGTGCTGCTTTTGTTATATGTTTGCTTTCAATTGAGTTGCGCTTGTGCCCACTTTTTTTGCACCATTCAGTCAAAAGGTACCTTTATGTTTTTTGTTTTACGTTGTGGAGTCTGCGATTCGTAATTAAATGTTTGTTGACTTATTTTCCATTGATTTGCCGGTGTTGTTAATTTTTTATAGATCACTTGATTTTTTTTAAATTGTAAGCTTTTCTCAAAAATTACCAGAAGTAGGATTTAGGAACTTACCTAATATTAACCTAATATTTTTCCTTTGAAATAAAATTACCTGTAGTTACCGAATCGCATGTAGGTAGGTACCTGAATAATAAATAGGGTAGCCAACCAAGTATTTAAAGAAACGTGAGGTTACAAGAGTTCTGTTGATAAACTGATTTAATAAGCACCTGATAACTAGTTCCGCTGGTTTTTTTGTGAAAATAACGATCACTCGTGTGTCAGCATCCAGCTATCTTCTTAGTACGACTTTAGTGCAACTTGGGTACATCATTACAAGATAAATTCACAATAATGAATCTACATTTACATACTTAGTTATTAAAACGTGTTTAATGTTTAATTGTATACTCTGGCTGTAATGTACCTAATGCATAATGTATAAAATTATAAATTGCTTATTATTAAACATAACTTACACGTGCATTAATTACCTAACGCATAAATTAAAAAAGGTACCTACCTATTATAAAATTAAAAGCATTTATAAAAGTTTGCTTTCTTATTAAATTCCCATCGGGATTCGGGCGGTACCACGATTGAAATAATACAAATAATATAATAATAATATAATAATATCTTGGGACAACTCACACACGGTCATCCGATCCCAAACTAGGCAGAGCCTGTGCTATGGCAACCAGACAACTGATAAACATACTTATATATTTCTAAATACATACATATTATAGACAAATAACATCCAGACACAGAACAAATGATCATGCTCATCACACAAAGATTTGTCCTGGGTGGGAATCGAACCCAAATATGTATCTATTTAAGATTGTAGTGTAAAAGCAAGCCTGAGCAGGGGCACCTATCTGCGGATATTTACACTATACAGGGTCTTTCAGAAATGCGTGGTGATATTTCAGAGTTACGAAAAAAAAAAAACTTTTGCTCGCGACTTCGTACGCGCAAATCCATATTTTTTTCTCGTTCTCGCAGGAATTTTTTAAATCCAACTGGAAGTTCCAGGGATTAGCGCGTTCAAACAAACAAACAAACTCTTCGGCTTTATTATATTAGTATAGATAGGCATCGACTGTTTTTTTTTAAACCGGATCGAAACAGTTTAAAAACACTCTTTTTAAGTAGTCTGATGCAGTTGTTGAAATCGAATCTGTGACTGAACTAAAATAAATGCCACAAACTTCATCAAACTGCTTGAAAAATGATTTGATTGGAACGTTTTAGTATTTTTTGAAGTTTTTATTTTTTTTAATTGTTACTTTATGTATGTCACCGGAAAATAGCAAACTCCGTAAGATTATAATCTTATCGCCATATAACTTGGTCGCCATTTTATGTCAGTCCACAATTTCTCGGGATGACTTCGAGATTATAAACTATCAAATTTTGATGCGTAAAACCAAATGTTCAGTTGGCAATTTATCGAGAGTTTACAATCTCTCAAGTTATTTTATAATCTTACGGAGTTTGCTATTATCCGGTGGCATGTATATCAGAGATAGAACGTAACCCACTTCTGAAACACCTTTTATAGCAAACTTGATCTTCATAGAGCACATCTCCCCAATTTTCTAGAAGATGTGGTGTCTTCTGCTCCTGGTGCTGGCCGCAGCCAGCGGCGAGGAGACCTGCCTTTCCGGACAGGAGGACCCTTACCTCCTGTTTGGCGAAAAGACAGCTTACATCTTCGCTAACAGAGATACTCCCCCATTGAGGACTTATGAAACTCCTGGTAAGTTTTAGATTAAGGATCATTATTACCCATTGTTTTTTTTTGTCAGTAGCATAAGTTCAGATTGGTCAGAATAAGGTAGTCCAGCAGCTCAAGATATAACTATCTGAATTACCCTTTGTTAGGTATAGCGTTACCAGGCGTCGGGATAAAGCCTTTTGTTGCGTGTGCGGCGAAATTAGACGGTGTCCGGCCTGTCCGGCTTTTACTAGGCTATTTACATTGTCATGACTGTGTTGCTGTCCGCTCCGCCCGCATCATCTAAGCTTGCATCGCTAGCGAAATCGCACAGTCTAGCATATTTAATGATTAATATTTAATAATGAATATTGACTGATAAAATAATAAAAAAAGACTGATTCATTCAATTTTATTGTGGTTTCATAAGAATTTAAGAAGATTTTATGGTAAAAAACACGACATTTTTTTTAAGTAAAACTTGGTATTTTTTATCCATGTTTTACTTTAAAAGAAATTTTCATGTCTTTCAAGACTAAACAATAAAAGCTTGTAATTAAGAGTGTCCGGCCTTTTTACCCAAATGTCCGGCTAAACTGGCTGGGATGTCCAGCTTTTCGGTTTTAAGACCTGGCAACCCTAGTTAGGTACCTACTTAAATATCACTCGTGATAAGCCCTAGCTACTTATAAAACCCCTCAGCAACTGAAAGACCACCAGTGGAAATCAAATTATCAATTTCTGAAAAAAAAAATGCACGATATGTACCTACATCAGTAAGGTAGGTTTTTAAGAGGTTACGAAAGCACTATGTACCTAAATCTAGAATATGGTAATTCGGCAGTATTTAGATCATCATCGTCATCATCATATCAGCCGAAAGACGTCCATTGCTGGACATAGGCCACACAAGAAGGAGGAAAGGGGGGTTTGCCATAATCACCACGCTTGGCAGGCGGGTTGGCGATCGCAGTGTAACTGTTGCATTGCGCAGAACCACCGAGAATGATGCTGGCCATTCTCTGATGAATCCCTTTAGTCGCCTCTTACGACACCCACGGGAAGTGGTGGGAGTAGGTTCATATTATTAGATAGTTATAGTTTGTCACCAAAATAACATAATTTGAACCACACCACCAAACAAATACTGCGCTGAATTACGCATAACAACTAACCTGTCTTTGTAATGGTCGCAAAGGCCCTAATAAAACGAACATGATCAAATCATTTTTTCCGCAGAACTCTATCTAATTAAATTAAATAGCAAAACCTTCCAAAAGTTACGTGACTAGAAAACATAATAAAAACCAAATGACCAAAGCTTTCTAAATAATTTCACACACCCGTTTAGCTGACCCAGATACCTAATAAGTTTTCAGGGATCTTAACTAAACAGTTAAAAGCTCTACTGCTAAAATATATTTCTTTCTCGGTACACAAATTATCCAATGCAATGATACTGTGAAAGTACTCAATCAGACAGATTGCCTTCACGAACGAAAACCGTGCCGTACATAATATTACGTTCCTTTCTCTCAAGAGACATTTTACGATATTATCTTCCCAGTGGCAATAATATAAAGACTAATGTGTTTTCAGACTTTCGAAAAGCATTCAACTCAGTCAAGCCAATCCAAGACTGTGTTACACTCGAGGAATATTTCTTTACTTCCCAATATTTTCTCTTCAAACAAAGTTTTGGCCTGAAGTATATGGCCGTTTTTCGTTTAAGCGTATCTTGTTAAATACCTGGAACAGGAATTTTAAATTGTGGTATATGCTTTTTGAATATATGATCTAGTATCCAACTGAAGGAATACACGATATGAAAAAAAAATCTCGATAGAAAAACATTACAAAGTTCGAAATATATTTTTACTTTTTTTAGCTACAGGACGCAACGCTTTAGATTTATCCCATGAATATAAACATCGAGGTTTCAATTGAACAGCTTTTGATTTAATAATACTTTTATGTTATCAAATTCGTAAATTCATTTTTGCACTTACGTCTTTTTATTCCGAGCTACACTCTTACTACCGTCATCTCTTCTTTTGCTTTTCAAAAGTATTTGCATCTCTCTCGTTTGTTCAATTCTTCAGATGCTCCGAGAAGCTCTTCCTTCTTCTTATTCATCTCGTATCTTAGTCCCTTTTAGATTTCCGATTAATCCGATGAAATCTAAATCAGAAATCGACGGTCCCAATGAGATTTTTTTCGGATAATCCAGTAAACCCCAGTTATCCGTGCCTTGCTGTACGAATCTTATGCTCATGATGAAACAAAAGCTACCACAAAGAAATGTGTATGGCTAAAAATAAACTGAACAATCTTTGTGTCCTAGATCTTGGCCTTGGCATAGGAATTCAAACATAAAACTGCCAGAAACGACTTGGCGAGATTTTAATTGAAATGAATTCCATTGTAGACAACATTATTGCATAATACACATAAATGCCTGCTGTAGCCAAGTAGGAATAATAAAGTACAATGACCAGGACAATATGTAAGCCATAAAGTATGTCCAATGTCCATTACAGACTTTGGATCCTACATACAGATACGAGAATTTTCGTCACCATTTGTTATGGGGGTGGCAGTTTGAACCTCGTTAGAGGATATTGTAAGAGAAGAATAGGTACTTTATGCCACGGTTCCAATTGACTATTTATTAATGGTAGTGCTTTTGATAACATTCATATTAGAGGAAAGTGGACAAGTAACTTAACGAACATTAAATAATTCACATTTTTTTGGCATTGCTGTTCAGCCGCTCGATTCTGTAAATATATCGAAGTGAAGGCTTGGGTGAAGTGATCACGAGGTGAGCTGTCAAACCATATAATCGAGATGGAATGACAGCTCAGTTCGTGATCATGTGACATCTTGATTGGATGGATTGACAGCTCACCTCGTGATCACTTCACCTAAGCCTACACTTCGACATGTTTACAGGATCGACCGGCTGATCTTTGCATGAACCTGTTATTACTAAACAAAGAACTAATACAGGGTACCTACCTAGGTATGGAAATTTACTAGATATGACTATAAAAATGTAGCCGTAGGTACGTAAGCAGAGTCCATTCCACCATTATGTTATGCTAATGCACATTAATCATAATTATATGATTAAAATCTACATGACGATAAATCACTGACAAATTAACATTATGGAGGTACCCATAGAAATCGGAAAATGGGATAAGCATTAAAAATAAATAAGGTACTTACTACTGGGTATACTTTGCCTACTTTGGTCATATTTTGGTATTTGGGCTCAAAGAGCTGGTGGTCATGGTTGTTCTTTTCTGCAAATACTCCATAGGTAGGAAAGGTTGCGTGTCCCACAGTCCACTTTGATTTCTTATTTCGTGATTGGATTGGTTACGCGTAGAGAGAAGTAACGGTATTCACAAATGTAAACTGCCTGCGGCCTGCGGTCAGTTTGCAGCATTTGTTTACCGTCAAACACAAACAGAAAGGCAGGAAACAGATTTGCTTGTTCAATTCTTCATCGTGGATCCAGCGATGCTAAAAATGTAGTTTTTCAATGTTTACCTGCGACCAAAACTCGATACAGGGGGGCTATTCTCTAAGCCCGAAGTCTGTAGTTTCGGGCTTAGTTGCAGGCGTATTCAACTCCGTATCACCTACGGACTTACGATTAGTTCCGAACCCAAACTAAGAATGAATGATAACACGATTTGACAGTTACTGTAAAATCGTGTTGTCATTCATTCTTAGTGGTTAGGTGATACGAACTAGAATACGCCCGAAACTACGGACTTCGGGGTTAGAGAATAGCCCCCCTGTATCGTGTATTCCCAGCTAGACTTTGCATGCAGGAAAATATCTAGTAGATAATGTCATCATCAACCTACTGTAGAATGTAGATTATATGACAGAAATTTTCTAAAATCTTTCAGAGAACTAACAAAACCGTCAGAGTCAGTTTAATGCTCCATTCCAAGGATCTTTTTCTCCCACAACGGCTACAAAACATTGAGATGCACATAACCATCAATTAACTAATACCAATCAACCAATTAACGAATCAAGGGAAATTAAACTAGCTAGATGAACGATATAGACTTATTACTCATTACTCTACAATAAATGTAGAGTAAATTTCCTTCCAGAATTATTTACATAAAACTGATTGGAACTGATTTTTTTCGGGATATAAACTAGCCTATGCCACGTAACGGTAGCTGTAGCTTCTTATATGTGAAATAATTAAATTTAATAGATTATTGTATCACTACTACCAGACATTGCCTCCAGCAAACAAACAATAATTTTGAAACGACTGAGTAGCTTGCGTTATATTATCTACCAGATGAAATAAATTAAAGGATAAATTTACCTAATTTAAAGTAGTGATCTAACATCACATGAAATCTAAAAATAAACGACAGTTTAATTGTTATTTTAGTGCAGGAAGCGCAATATTTATAATGGACAAAGCTCTAGCTAGATTGACTACTGAGATAAACTAAAGAGAAACATAGCGGAAACTGGAATCCTATTCACTAACGAATATTTGGTTACCGCGATTAAATTAATTTAAGACCGAAATACAGATATGGTAAACAATGTTGATGATGCACATGTATTGTTCTACTTTTTATTTTTTTATAGACCTGCATTTTGAAATCTTCATCATATTCATAAGATCTTACATACCTAGTCAAAGAGAGTTTAGTTGAAATCATCTACAACAATATACATATATCTATACTAATATACATATAATGCAGTTTAAGAGTTTTTTTTGTTTGTTTGAACGCGCTAATCTCTGAAACGGTAGTTACGGGAACAGGAAATTCCTACGGGAACGGGAAAAAACGACGACAGAAGCTAGTATATAAATATATATATACTAGCTTTTGCCCGCGACTTCGTACGCGCGTATCCCTATAGCATTCCTCATGAATATGGCAGCAAAAAAATAAATTTTCCAAATCCGACTGGTAGCTAAAGATGGTTCTAATTTTGAGATAAGTAAACGAGTACCACGAGAAGAAGTAACTACAGAAAATAATTATGGTTCTGATTTTGAGATAAAAAGCCAGTACTACTAGAAGAAGGGTCTCATAAAATGTGGATTCATGAGGAATGCTAACAATTTTATCGACTGGATCTACTGCGCGCTCATTTTCTGTATGATTAATTGCTTCATCTTTAGTAATATCTTCACATTCGTAGTGATCCTCCGAGTTTATACTTTCCTCAAGGTTTTTGTCTAAAACACGTGGACTTAAAACATCGGTAACTACTGTTTCGTCCGCTGTATCTTTAGAATTGTTTTGACCTTCATTCACATCTTCTGTTACAGTTTTATGAGACACTTCTTCTAGTAATACTGGTTTTCTTATCTCAAAATCAGAACCATCATTAGAATAGAATAGAATAGAAAACATTTATTCGATACAGACACAACACAACAGCAACAAAACACAAAGTAAAAAAGAGAACAATCATAAGACAACAATAAATTATCTAGCCAGCCGCTAGCTGAGCGTGCCTATAGGTACCAAAAGGGTTACCATCTCAGCATTTGCTGGGCGTCAGAAACCCAGCGCTGGTTTTCAGTTGGCACCCTGCAGTGACACACGGACGTGGGTAAGAGAAATAAATACATTCATACTTGAATATTAAAAATAAATAATAAATAAATTTTATTAGAATACGTTAATAAGTATTACAAAAGTTTTTTTTTTTTTTTTGTGTTTGCTACACTGTCCAGAGATTTTTCTTTTATAGTAGGTACTACCCACAAATCTGTAATATAAAACAACGCGTGGACGCATTATCTATTATTATTATTATTTCTGTAGTTGCTTCTTCTCGTGGTACTCGTTAACTTATCTCAAAAACAGAACCATCTTTAGCTACCAATGAAATCAATCAAAATTTGGAATTTTTGTTTTGTACAAGATAGCCACATTCATGAGGAATGCTATAGGCTAAACGGGATATGCGCGCTGGCTATCTTATACAAAAAGAATTTTCCAAGTCTGACTGGTATTTCTCTTCAGCTTTATTATATTAGTATAGATATAATGTAATGACTTAGACCGATGTGATTCGGGGTTCAGTTCAGAATTCAGATATCATAAGCGACCAAAAATATTAAATCTAACACCTTGCCGATGGACTGGGCGATCTTCGATGACCTTTTTTTTTGTTTTTAAGGATGGGAAATCATCAAATGACTTCTTCCACTCTGGGTGGAGCGGAAAGGCGTGTCCGACTCTTACTGATTAAAACCCATCCGTGTTCCTTCTAAAGCCCTTTGCGTTCCAGGGCCGCAGTGACTCTTTCGAACAAATTCCGCAACCCTGCGATGACCTGCGATGCAAACGACGTCTTGATAATAATCTCTAATCTACATTCGCCTCACAAGTACCTTTTTACCTTCGTAAATCGCTCTATATCGTCGGAAGCTTTGCTCTCCTCGCACAGTC
This sequence comes from Mamestra brassicae, assembly GCA_905163435.1. Taxonomy (NCBI): domain Eukaryota; kingdom Metazoa; phylum Arthropoda; class Insecta; order Lepidoptera; family Noctuidae; genus Mamestra; species Mamestra brassicae. Next base: position 15,184,079 of record LR990997.1, on the reverse strand, counting down.
TAGGTATCACGACTGTATCGTATGTGACTGGACTATTAACTAATTGTAGCAGACATGGGTGCAGCCAAGCGTGACATCGTGTAGTTACCAGTATATTCGGTTGTTCGGTTGGTAGACCTTGAGCTCTAAAAGTGACAAATGTTTGGGATAGACCATGTGACATTGCAGTATCGCATGTCATGTCAATCCCATAAATTTTGGACTTTTGACAATGTTAACGCTGCTATATTGTCGTTGTTTTATGTCTAGACTAGAGCCTTTTATGATACACAGCTTTTCTCTTTCCCAGGGATAGGCGTTAGGTATTTGTTTTAGAATCTGCTTCAACGAAGAGAAATTAAGCGAGCTAATACAATAGCTAGTTATAGGTATAAGTTATCTATGCTTCATTAGCTGTTGCCCGCGACTTGGTCCGCGTCTGTATTTGGATGGCTTTTATTTTTTTTTTGGATGGTACCCTAGTTCTATTTCTAATAGAAAGTTACTTTAAATTGTCTCGTCAAAATCGGTCCAGCCGTTTTGGAGATTAGCCGGAATAAAGAGAAAGACATTATTTAAAATTTGTTGTTTAAATGTATATCCTTTCATATGCATTTAGTAAAAGGAAACAAACACTCCAATTTTTTTTAAATAGATTGTCATCTATTTCTTATTACCAAGATTCTCTTCTACACTCTCACGGCTCAACTCTCATCCTATCGTCAGCTTTCTGACTGAACAGCGCGAAAACAATCATGCTAATACCTAGGTGCGAACTTATTAGCATTTTTCTCGTCGCTGGCACATTCACCCCTACAACACAATATGTGATTTATTCTCACACTGGCGACGCGTATTGTGTAACATTTCATGAACAAAAACAGAGTACGTTAACCAGACATCAAGTGCCTATCGCAGATAACATCACGGATTCGTAACACTGATTATTATGAAAATTACATCATTGTAGCAAAAACTCTGTAGCTTCTCTACAAAATAGTCTGATGTTCTTAGTATTAGGTATGTGTCTAGCAACAAGATAATCCCGGAAAAAAAGAGCCCGGCTTTACTCCTCCTAGCTTACCTGAAAGTCAAAGTCGACTTTGACTTTCAGGTAAGCTAGGAGGAGTAAAGCCGGGCTCTTTTTGCCATTGGTGTCTGAAGTAAAGATCTTTACTTCAGACACCAATGGCAATGGCAGATTATAGATTTACCAAAGATGTAACACCTATTGTTTCTACGGCAAGATTTCATATTTGAACATTACCTCGATAATAAAAGTAAATTCGTGTTTATCCATACTAATATTATAAATGCGAAAGTGTGTCTGTCTGATACCTCTTCACGCTTAAACCACTGAACTGATTTAGATGAAATTTGGTACAGAGACAGATTAAACCTTGGAGAAGGACATAGGCTACCTTGTGTCGCACGAAAAGGGCTTGAAGGGTTTGAAATAGGGGATGAAAATTTGTATAGGAGTCTGTTACTGAAGCTAAAAACATGAACCTTTGTATTTAAGCACTTGATTTTTAAGCGTTTTTGGAAAAGCTTAAAAATAAAAATGGCTGCCCAAAGTAACTATTCATGCGGACGAAGTCACGGTCAAAAGCTAGTTCTTATATATCTGCGTTATCCCAAATGTCCAGTGGTTAGGTCTATAACCCCATAACCAATCTTAAACCGACCATTACCCATCGATTGATATTCGAGTCGTAGCTCCAATATCAATTTCAATCAGAGGAAACTATAGGAATTTGTTGGCATTCCTTGATGTGCCAAAACATTTCGCTAGTTTCCTCTATTCAATGAATCTCCCTCTTTAATCTTGTAGGTACCAATGTTTATTGATGCAGTGTCACCGATATTTAGAGTATCATTGTCTATGACGCGATGCCCTGCTTTTATTTAATCTGTATCTAATATTTGGATGTGGTCCAATAACGTCACTACCTTCATTACCGAGGAACCATGGGCCTTTGGAAGTTAACACGCGTGAACAGTTAAACTAGAACGTAATAATTCATGTGTTTTTAATATGGATATTTGTATGTAGGTAAGTATAGCTGTATTTTCGCATTTAATATGGGTTGGTTACCTCATGTAATCGGGCTAGTACTTTCAAGACTAAACTACCTTCAAATTAGTTTTCAAATCAAGAAGATCTACTAGATGATGGGCATCGTCATACTTATATGATAGTTCGCATCGCCCTGTCATAAGTTAGAGAAGAGTGAATACGCTATTTCTAGGAAATTATTATCCTTTATCTACCACATCGCTTACCATCAGGTGAGATAGTGGCCAAACTCAATCCTACCTTTCAATCATTTTTTTTGACTGGTGTTGTCTAAGTTGATAACATGTGTAAAATACAAATACCAACAAGAAACTTCTGAATAAACACTATCTGTCATTGCGTCCATAGTCCTTTTTTTGTAGCAGTTGGTAACAAAATTGCATTAAGTAGTAAATTTTATTTAATAAGTTGGATAAGTTTTAGTAACACAAATATATATGTTTGTAAAAACAGCATGTTTAGTATTGTTAACGTGAACAACGAATTTATGTAACTATGTTTTGTGTAGATTTTAAAGAAAAACCAAAAAAAAGCTCACAAGAAATTTACTCAACCACAAAGTGAAATAAAATCAAAGAATTCCCCCACAATTTCGACATTTCCTAAGCTTCTCAATATTTCAGCAGAAGCTTTTAGCTCTGGTAATGCACCGGAACATGAATAATTGAAATTTTGTTTTATACGAAGCAGGGAATAAATACAAACGTACATGATTCCGCTCTAAGAGAGAGACGGAACTATACATAGCGAATAGCACTACCCTTTTACATCATCGGAATTGGATGGCATTAGCACGTCATAGTACGGGCACAGTACCTTCTTACAACGCAAAATGTTAGTAATATTCATGAAAAATATCCCAGTTAGTTTCAAAGTTCACCGTATAAAGCTATTCCGAGTTAACAAGCTGGAACAAGGCTAATCTGTAGAGCTAAGTTTATCCGACATCCAATGCTCTGTGTGGGATAACAGCGGGGGTGGAATAGAGGTACGTTACATGACACACTTTCACTGGCTTTTGTTACTATAATAGATAGCTAGGTATAGAAGGTGGGGGTGCTATTATAGAAGAAACCCATTATGAGACTCGAAGGCTTAGCAACTAGAGTGATGCTACGACACATTTCAACGTAGATTTTTTTTAAGGGTTGTTTGTAAACTGCTCTGCAATTTTTGCAAGGTTTTCAGGGTTGGAGACTGTGGTTTTAACCAACTTCAAAAAAGGAGGTTCTCAATTATTCGACTGTATGTTTTTTTCTTGTGTTTGTTACGCGATTCCGTTCCGGTTCCGCCAATTATGAATAGATTTTGATGATTATTTTTTATTCGAAAGCTGCTGAGGAAATCGAGGATCCCGGGGTATCGAGAGTAACCCTCAAATTTTAAAGGCAAATACTATGTATTTTTATATACTTACTTCGTAACGCAATTCAGATAATTGTGCTCAGTAATCAAAATCTCATCTTGCTGAGCTGATGATGGAAGGTATATAAGTCATGATCTGATGCTGTGATCCCAGGAAAAATATTTGTTCAGCGATATTTTCGCGAATTGTCAACCGATTTGGATGATTATTGTTTTGCTTGGAAGAGTATTTTTTTTAAGACCTGAATTCATTGGTGTCTGACATGACATTCATTGTTAATTTGTTATCAAATTAGTTTAAAGTATACTCGCTTTAAATGCAATGCTTGTAATCAGAAAACTACCCAATTAATTTTCGGCTTATCGAACTATAATCATGCTGTGACTTGCCCGCATGCGGGTTATACGAGTGCTATCAAAACCATTTCAACGAAAATAAAGTACCAGCCTCCTAAACCCAATTTCTCCAAACGATAAACGATTTGACCTGTATTACTTAATTACACACCTAAAGAATGCTCCCAATAACCTTATTGTGGCAAATATCAATCTACATTATAGGCGGGCTAGTTCGATTGACAAATGGTGGCTAATAGATCGACCAATCTTAGTTATGAGGTCGACCTGGCGTGCCGTTGTACCTATTATCTATGAGCATTGTGTTGAGGAGCATGCAATGTGTTGCTTAGTGATTACATTTAATCATCATTAATCTTAAGGTCTCCATATGTACCGACAGCCGTAAAGTGGTATGAAAATACCTATAGGGAAAGAATATGTGACTCTCGGCTTCCATAAGGGTACTCTTGAACCTGTGTCCCTAATGTATTTGACTTTTTTTTTTTAATTGTTTTATTCTCGAAACCTAGAGAAAAGACAAGGCAACTGAAATAGGTTTTTTTTTTAAATTCTACAATAATGACAGTTTGTGAGCGTTCTAGAAACCAAGCTAAACAGAGACAGCACTGCATGGGCACAGCAGCACACGCTCGCTGCTGTTTACTGCTGCAGCAAACAGCAGAACAGTACAGCGAGCGTGACGTCACAAGCAAGTCACGCCATATTGAATTTGCGACAATCAGTACAAACCACGGTTTGCGTGACACGGATAGAAGAATAACTTCAAAAGCGTGATACTCCTCTATTTTTCCACCATATTTTATTTATTTTTGTCACATCTTCCAAATATTTTGACAATAGTCACAAGTTGTAGTATTGCAATTCAAAACAGCGTGATTCCTAACCAGATTTGTTCCTCTACTATAACCATGATTTAAAGATTAATCAGCATTTACAGCTACGTCTCCTTGAAATGATTCACTGGGAGACCTAATCTTGATCTGCCATCATTGTCACAAAGATCCCGACCCAGGCAAGTGCGCTCTGAATCAGAGCAATAATATAATTAGTTAGGTCAGGGGACAGGTTCAGAACTCCAGACTTAAATTAAAGCACAAATAATAAAATACTCCGATTGAAGTTAGAACAGCATAAGGTTTTGTTGTTGTTTTTCCTTTTATCCAACAATTTCTTTCTAGAAAACTAGTCCAGGTAGGTACTTGCGTGTGTCATGAATTCGTTCGTGATTGAGGACAATAACAAAAATCTTGAAAAGCAAAATTATATTAAATAAATAAGGAGGAGGAGAACTAAGAACGATGAACCAATGTTAGGACAAGACAAATAGTAACTATCGAAATAGGAGATAAAATAAAATGGACGGTCTATAAGAACAAGTGCGCATCTTAATGTTTTGATTAACTGCCACATCAGCAAAGATAATCACAAGTAATATAAATAAAACACCATGGGAACATGTACAGTCAACAAAACTATTTGGTATGCAGGCAGCTAACTTGCAACTACTTTTAAACAATTTTGTGAGTGTGCAGAGTGTGTGAGTAGACAATTATTGTGCACCACACTCGTAAATATTTAATAAGCCTAAAAAGTTATATAGTTTTGTATACGGGTAAACATTAATATTTTTGCCTCTATACCAAATAACTTTGCTAACTGTACCTCCAGTTACCTACATACATGGTCGTGGTACATGGTAGGTAATCTATTTTTAATGTATGGGATGTTCCATTGGACGTTACTGTGTTGTTCCGGGAATGTTACCTACATTCCCGGAACAACACAGTAACGTCCAATATAATATAATATAATATATATGGGGCATGGGGTATAAATAAATGATATTTATTTTGTAAGTCGATTAAAAATAACACTATTATACATTAATCTTTGTAAATTTTGACTAGATGAGGCCGGTGTTTCCTAAAAAAACAAACTCAGAAGTCAGTCTCTTAAAGTCCGATTAAATCACATGAGAACCATGTAGGTTAATGTCTGAGATGTTCTTTTGAGGAAAGCAGCATACAGATTTCAGTAAACTTGTCCAGACAGCCAGTGCAAGTATACAGAGCATCGGAAGATGCTCTGTGTACGGGGTTAAAGAAAGAATGAAAGAAATTTTTTTATTTGGGACTCATCATATGGACGACATGTACTAAGCCCGGATGCATTGATGTAATGGACGGGGCTAAAAATAGGAGACCTAATTTTTTTAAAATGAACGCGGATACGTATTTAAATAATGGTGATTTGCGACGGAAAGTTGCAGTTTGGCATTGAGAGTATTTCGGTCATTCCCAGACGGCTCAAATACCTACGAATGTCTGGGTGATAAATTGTAATAAATTGTAGAGCAGTTTTACTAACAGACATAGCAGTTAATGTGTGAATTGAATCTAACACGGTAAAAGAAACTATGTCATAGTCATGTCAAAGAGTCTTTGTGCTTTTCTAAGAACCTAACGACGACGTCACAATTAGAAAATGTGTCTAACCATTTACTGTTACACAGATACCACACATAAGATCACGCGTGACGCGATTATTCCTCGGGCGTAAGGCAGGTGTATCTACCTATAGTAATAATTATAATCATAATAATATTAATTCTTTATTATCAGGCAACTAAGGCCCATAATTATTATTATATACTTTATTGTACACCTCATTACAAACATAGTAAAAAACGTTTAAAAAAAAACAAGTGTACAATGGGCGGTCTTATCGCACAGGGCAATCTCTTACAGACAACCTTTGGATGGACTGAACGAAAGAAGTTAGATTTAGGGCGGTCAGTGTACAAACATCATAAACAATATAAATTAGACATAATAATATAAAATACACACAATACTAAATAATATACTAATAAATATCAAATATATAAATGGGAAAGGAGAAGAAAAATTATAGTGAGAGGTAATGCTCCTTCACCAATTTTTTAAACATTGGTAGCGTTTGTGCACGCCTCACATCTATGGGTAATGCATTCCACAAACGAGCAGCTTGAATAGTGAAAGATTTGTTAAAGAAGGATGTGGAATGCATACGAATACTTAATTGAAGATTTTCCGATGATCTCAAGGACCTAGAGTGTGTGTCACAGAGAAACTGAAACCGGTCTTTAAGATAAAAAGGAGTAGAAGGATTAAAAAGTACATTATAAAGAAGAGAAAGTATGTGGGCATTCCGGCGAAGGCGAATAGGAAGCCATTTGAGCTTAGTACGAAATTCGGAAACGTGGTCATACTTGCGTAAGCCAAATATGAACCTGATACACAGATTTTGGAGTCGTTCAAGCTTGTCGAATTGGTCATAATCCCATGCAAAAGGGGTGATCCTATTATCCAGGCAAAATTAAGACTCCGATATCATCATCATATCAGCCAATTGCCGTCCATTGCTGAACGTAAGCTGAAAGAGCGCCAACCATCCCGGTCTTGAGCAGTCCGCACCCATCTGCTGCCAGCCACCTATCTAGGTCAAATTATACAACTGGGGCGGCATAACTTTGAGAAGGAGGCGACCAGAAGAATACGCTTGGGCTGGGCGGGATTCGGAAGCTGCGTGATATCTTTGAATCGTCGATCCTGAGTTGACCCAGGACCTCATGCTCACAGCCGGGGATTGCGGAAGTCGCATACGTTCCCGCGATCCCCTGCGTAGGTGGGAGATGGAACACCGGGGTGGTTTTAGTCAGTAAGAGTCTGACAGACCCCTCCACCCGCCCCAGGGTGGAGGATTTCCCACCGAGATCAAAAAAAAAAAAAAAGGACCTCATGCTCAGCATTAGCGGTTCCAAACACTAGACTCATGCCGATACCATCAATTAAATAATTATTAAGTACCTTATCATGCGATAAATACTTATTTATTAGCCAGAATATGACTGCTCGTTGAAACTCGAAGAGGATGCAGAAATTGCATCTCACAAGATGTTAATGTTTATCAATCTGAGAAATTGATATTCTTAACACTCGCGTCGGTACCTTACCTTGCCTTCAAGGTACCTACTATTGACGGTACCCATTACCATCAATAATTGTTTGCATCTGGAAAAGTACAGATATAGATCCGTTTCCCAAGGTTAATTTCCACGTGTTAAGAGAAAATATTTAATCCATGTTATTAATATTAGTAATTCAGTCTGTCTTTTCGTCTTTTACCTTTTCACGTCTTAACGCCTTCGAAAGGATTTGGATGAAACTAGGCAGGTGGATAGTCCATGTGATATAGGATAATACGTAGTTATTAAATATTCATGAAAAATAAATGATGTCCGTTTTGATTCATGAAACCCGATTATTATTTTTATAATTTTCAGCCTATGTAACCCGGGAAAATGCAACGATTCTAACACTGCCACATGCATCGTAATCGGTTATGCCGTTAAGAAGTTATGGTGGAATAAAGAAACTCACAAACATACATACCTACTTACATACTTTTTTTTATGGATGAGAAATCATCAAATGACTTCTTCCGCTCTGGGTGGAGCGGGAGGGCGTGTCAGACTCTTACTCACTAAAACCCATCCGTGTTCCTTCTAAAGCACTTTGCGTTCCAGGGCCACGGTGACTCTTTCGACAAAATTCCGCAACCCTGGTAGTTCCGCAACCCTGGCAGATACCTACATACTTACACACACTCCTTTTTTAGGGCAATCGTGTAATAAAATATAGACTTTTATCCCCGGAGTATGTTCCCTTTGGATAATTTCCGACTTTCATTCAGCCGAACCCGCTAGCAGAAATTTTTCATCAATGTCTCCCACTTGGCAGATTTTCATTATTTGGGTGTTAACTATTTATTTATTTATTTATAATAAGCACACCAACAGCACTGTCACTTATAATTCAAATAAAATTACATTCAAAATCGGCATTTCAGTAACCATGCAAATGACAGGTATGCATGACATTGAACATAATGAATATTAGAGACAAAAGGAAAAACTAAAAACTGCGTCCAGTATACCTAGATCCTGAACACTACAAAAAAACAAAACAATTTGAGCTATTAAGACGTACATGGTTCACACTGTTTGAAGAGGGAACGTCTGTATGAAGCAAAACTCATAGAGAAAACTTCGATAGGGTAATCCGTCAAATTGGACCTTTCATTATAAAACCTTGCCATACGTGTTAGGGGGCTATTAAAGGTGGTATTTAAGGTAGATATAGGCAATTGTAAATAAAATAGTTAATCAATTGCGCATCTATGGAACCATTTATAATTTTATGAAGTGTAAGTAAGTCAGAATGGATCCGCCTTTTTTTTTTTTTTTTTTTTTTTTATTTAATATGGGTTTGCTCTTGACTCTAGTCTAGGTCATAGATGACAGAGACAAAGTCGACGATGGAGCGAGCCTACCCAGAAGAAGCCTGTTCACTCTAATTTTGAAGAGATTAGGGTTGTATGCGTTCGGAAACACAGACGCAGGCAGAGAGTTCCACTCCTTTGCTGTGCGCATTATAAAAGACGTTTGGAAACGTTTAGTGCGAATTGGTGGAATAGCAACAAGGTAGGGATGGTAACTTGCAGTGCGTCTAGATGTCCGATGGTAGAAGGGGGCCGGTGGGATGAGATCGTGGAGTTCCTGGACACTCTCCCCGAAGTACAATCTGTAGAAGACCGACAAGCAGGCAACCTTGCGGCGATGAGCCAAGCTGTGAAGCTTGGCATCCACCAGTCTTACGTCGCCAATGAGCCTTTTAGCTCTGTGTTCCACCGAGTCAAGCGCGGCAAGTTGGTATTTAGCTGAGCCATCCCAAAGGTGGCTGCAATACTCCATGCAGGATCGGACTTGTGCTTTGTAGAGGGTTAAAAGCTGTCCAGGCGTGAAGTATCGCTTCACTCTATTTAGGATGCCCAGCTTTTTGGCCGCAGTTTGGGCTTTGTGCTCAATGGTGGCACCAAAGTTGAGACTGGTTGTCAACTCCATGCCTAGGAGCTCGAGCCGATCGGTTACAGGAACAGATGTACCCCGAAAAGTCGGAGTTAGGTCGAAACGACTCCTTTTCGCGGTAAAAAGACATGCTTGTGTTTTGGTGGCGTTAAAAGAGACCAGATTGTCATCACCCCACTGGGAGACAAGACTTAAGGTCAAATTTGTCCGCTCTACCATGGCCTCTCTCAAGGAACGAACTTCTTCCCCGCTGGTTTTTGCGCTAGACAAGTATCTCTCTGAAACCGAACTGTCATCTGCATACCCAACAATACCAGGCTGAAGCAGGTCATTGATGTGCAGCAGGAAAAGAGTTGCAGAGAGAACAGACCCCTGAGGAACTCCGGCATTAATAGCCATGAGGTCAGAGAAGCAGCCGTCAACGACTACTCGGATCGACCGTTCACTAAGGAAGTCTGATATCCAGCTACAAAAATCAGCTGGGATGCCATAAGCAGGAAGCTTGCTGAGTAGACTTGCGTGCCACACCCTATCAAAGGCCTTCGAGATATCGAGCGATACAGCAAGTGCTTCGCCGTGTTTCTCGATGGCTTCGCCCCAGCAGTGCGTGACATACACAAGAAGATCGCCAGTTGACCGTCCCCGGCGAAAGCCATATTGACGGTCACTGAGGAGATCATTGCCTTCAAGGTAGGTCAGCAACTTACTGTTCAGTACCCTTTCCATAACCTTGCACAGAATGGAGGTAATGGCGATCGGTCGATAATGAGCAGGGTCTGCACGGTCGCCCTTTTTTGGCACAGGCTGTACATTCGCAAGCTTCCAGGATTTTGGCACCGTTCTTTTTTCAAGAGAGAGGCGGAACAAGCGTGTCAACACAGGAGACAGTTCAGGCGCACATTGCCTCAACACTCTCGCTGAAATGCCGCCTTTCTTTTAAACTAATCATCTTATAATGCCTTATCCTGTCATTGTAATCAGGTATAGCTTTTCGGATCCCATTCTTCATACATAGATACCTTACAAAACGGGCCTGAACAGATTCAATATTATTAGTATAACTAGAGTAAAAAGGAGACCAAATAGTGGAACAATACTCCAAGGAACTCCTTACCAGTGCGTTATAAAGTAGAATAATGCTAATATAATTACGGAAAGGTTTGGACATGCGAATTATAAAGCCGAGCATTCTTTTAGCCTTAGCAACTACAGTATCTATATGATCACGAAAGGATAGGGATGTATCAAAGAGTACACCTAGATCACGGATGACTGATACTCTGCTCAGAACTGATCCATCAATATGATAATCAAATTTAACGTAATTCACTTTATTCGTGAAAGTAATAGTCTGGCATTTTTTTACATTGAGCGTCATTCTGTTGTTGAAACACCATTGTTGAAGGACATCAAGATCTCTTTGAAGTTTCATACAATCACCCAGGTCTGATATCCTGCAGTATAATTTTAAATCATCAACATAGGCTAAACAATTGCAATTTATTAAATCTAAAAGATCATTCAAAAATACCAAAAAAAGCAAAGGGCCCAACTTAGAGCCCTGTGGAACACCAGAGCCAGGAGAAAAAGGCACAGATTCATATCCCGCCAAGGCAACTATTTGGGAACGATTAATTAAATAACTCTCGAACCACCGCAACAGAGAGCCATGAATGCCAGCGCAATTCAATTTCATAGAAAGAATTGAGTGATCAACACGGTTAAAGGCTTTTGCAATTATTAATTTGCTATTACCATTATGATTACCTACCGTGTCGTTAGTTGCTAGGTACATTCATATAACCTACATTAATAAGAATATACTAGGACGGAAATCAGAAAAAAAGAAAAAGAGTTGTCTTGCGACAAGCATGATGCATACCAATAAAATAAAATAAAGAAAATAAATTAATTACTTCTCTAATAGAATAAGCTTAATAAGGTTTTCTTCTTTCCAGGTTGCAAGCCTACTGCCTTTTGGTTGCTAAACCGCCAGGGCTCCCACAACCCTGAAGCCGACGATATCGCTGAGTTACAGAACCTTGTTAACCTTAAGAATAACATTCTTACCAACTACAACCATAGCAACTTTCGGAACACTAATGTAAGTAAGACTAACCCCCGGATTCTGGAAAAAAAACATGCGGGGCAGTCTTAGGGGACTGCCGATAGAAGTGAAAACTAAGCAAAAGCAAAAGCGTTCGGTGACGATGATGCGAGTTCCATGATTTTTGTTCACCCAAAAAGTGCACATATACACACTATACCTACATATAGCTCATGGAAAGCTTTCGGTTTGATGACGCGAGTTCTATGATTTTTGTTCACCCAAAAAGTGCTCAACGCGCTTAAAGAAGTTTTTACTTCAAAAATATCGACCCAAGCGATGTGATTGGTTGTAGACAATTAATTCTACCAATCACAGCTGAATGATTGTCGCAATAATTTTACGATGATTTTAGTTCAAGAATCTGGCACTAAGGCCACAATCGTTTGTCGTCGTGTAGATTCTACGTGGTACTTAGGGTATCAGGGTCACATAGAATGTAACTAGCGAATTTGTAAGCCATTGAAATTACAACATGTTACAGAATATCATCATTATGAACAACTTTTACTAAGGGACCAACAATGACATCTTTTGAAATTTTAGGATGAGCAACTACTTTCTAATACTTACCAAAATACACACCGTAGAAGACAGCTTTTCGACGAAGTACCACATAAATAACGGTTTACGAAATCGGAAGTATGTCCAGAATATTTGGTTTCGTAGATACGTGCAAATGCGCGTAGCTTACTCGCCTCACTTAACCTTGGAAGTTTTACTAAAGCTATGGATATGTACCTAAGATTCTATTTACGATTTCGGTAAAGTTCCATGAGTTGCCAGCCAATTATTAGCACCTTTTAAGTATCTATACTGAACTTGATAGAACCTCCCTTCTTAGGCTTTGATTGTTAATTGATTTGCGATTTCCTGCACGTCTTTGGTAATTATGAAGACCATCACATTGTTATATCTGTCGGTCACATAGGGCCTCATTGTGGACAAACAAACAAAAAATAAGAAAAAAAAAAAAACAAACTGTCGTAATTCCGTCCTTCTGTCTTACCGATCAGTAAGGTTATTATCACCGTGAAACATTTTAATTGGTTCCTGATTAAAGTTTTCTCCCAAATTGTACCTTTATGATATTGGTACCTTGTATCCTCCGCCTCTTTTAACCGTCAGTATTCAAGGTAGATTCCTTAGCAGCACCGCAACATTATCTAAGAGTATGCTACAAGGGATATCGTCACCTCTTTCAACCCACCGTTTCGTCTACAGCAACGCATCTGCTCTGCGGACCTGGACCTGCTGAAGCAATGGCAATGGAACAGCCGGATCAACGCCACGTTCGCCGGGGACCTTACCGCCGACGGGTACATGACCACGCAGCAACTGGCTCAGGCTTGGAAGCAGAGGTTCCCTGAGCTTTTGAGTACCAACCGTAAGAACTATTTGGTGAGTCTAGAAAGTTTTTTATCTTTTAAGTGTTAACGACCATTAGAATCGTCATCCTCTTGCCTTTAGTCCTTGTTCATGTCTTCTTTTTCCACACTTTTCTGTTAGTCGTCATCTCAGCAGTCAACCCCTTTCTAGACATATCATCATTTAGACAATTAATTCATTGTTGACAATTAATAACCATCCACATTCGTACTGAAGACTTTCCTCACATTTTTTGACGAGAGTAGTGTTTCTTTCCGGACGTTCAAGAGACATCTTGCTCATTCGACTAGTTTATTATTGACGTCATTCAGAGAAAAATAATGTACCGGTCGATTCTGTAAACATGTCGAAGTGAAGGCTTGGGTGTAGTGATCACGAGGTGAGCTGTCTATCCATATAATCAAGATGGAATGACAGCTCACTTCGAAATCACTTGATAATATGGATTGTTGATAACATTGATTATGGAATCGACCGGCAGGTCAGGTAAAGTCTTGCAGGTTTTATGAATTATGAGTAAAACAAGAATATTTAATTAAAGTTCTAAACGATGATCTCCAATGAATACCTAGCATATTTCAGTCCATTATTTGGAATCCTGGAACCCCATTTGCTATATAAACGGGTTGCTTGTACTTTAACCGACTTGATTTAATTGTGTCGGCACATTTAAGACAACCTGACCAAAAAACCGTTTACCAATCTTTTGGCATTTCGATTACCGCTTCGGTACATAATACATTATCCAAAAGTTAACGCTACTATGAACGTGACCCGCATGACAATTGCTTATAAACGTACGAGCAATGATTGTCAATACTTATGTAACAGCCCATTCCACAACTACGTATAGATGAAAACAATGCCGGCAATGCTATTGACTTTCATAAGTATAAGTTGCTAGAGGAAAAGCAATTGGACTATATCCTACGCGCCATATCTATAGGAGCTGTATTGGAATTTCATTAGGTACCGTTGGTTTATGGCATCTTATAGTTTCAAATATCTGTAGGTATGCGATGTGTATTGAGCAGATAAATTGTTAGAAATCTTTATTCCTAGTCTTGATGTTCTGTAGTTATGAACTAATTGCACGTGTAATACAATAACTAATATAATAACCATACTAAACTTACAATAAACTAAAATATAGCATCAAAAAATTCGTCCTCAACGCTGTCAGCTGGTAATGTGCCCAAGAGACTGGCGGCATTGCCACGTTGAATGGCAATACTTAGCCTCTGGCCAAAGTAAAAGTCAGCTCTTGGGTCACGGGAAATGTCAACCAGCGTTCTTGATGTTGGTTCGGGTTTCAGAATCGTTGTCTTGAAGTAAACAACGATCTTGGACAACAATATAAATGTTACCTATATGTGCCATGATGACAATGCATTTCTTTCATTCAGTAATTTCCTCTTATATTCCAAGTCCTCTACTCCTACTCGACTCCACCTCGAATCATCAAGTTGACAGTGATAGCTTCTTATTTGTACCTACTTTAATCGAGGGTTTTTTCCGTCGCCTTAGCGATAGTCGAGTGGAGGTCCTTCAAATTGACTTGGAAAGTGGACCTTTTTTTGTTTTCGGGGGGAAACCTTCAAAGGGCGCCTGGACTTTTGGGGTAAAGACCAGGGAGTGTGGGATTTTTACCTCACTAAAACCACCCTGGTGATCACCATCTGCACATAGAAGGGGCTCCGTTACCTCTTAATAGACCACTCCGGAACCCCCTCTGTGCACCGCCTGTTAGGGCACATCCCTGGGGAGACTGTAAACGTGGAAAGTGGACCTTAGTGTCTTGTTAAGTCTACTCGGCACGTTAAAGATTTTTATTGACAACACTCGTAGTTGTTGCTTCTCGGGTGTGAAATTGATTCTTAGAAAGTGTTGTTGTTTGGAGTCCTCGACAGCAGTCTTTAGGGGAACCACTGGCATGCGGGCTAATGAACTCCAATGTACTAGTAGAGTTTACTCTTTAATTTATTGGATTGCCGATTGCATATAAGGACATAAATACTTTTTTGAGTTGAAAACGCACTGGCGACAAGTGCTTATCGCCTTCGTGAACCGCCTAGCGTGCAACAGTGTGGTTACGAACATTTAAGAACATTTGTTTCGCTTCGATACTCGCCAGGTGACTTCGCTAGGCTCTGGACGCTAAGCGAGCCGCTTGTTGCTGCCCCTCAGTGCAGTTTCGACCAAAGATTCAGGAAGATAGGGTACTACAGTTCGAATCCACGTCTCATTAAACTAAGACATCCAGACGCTATTCCTTAGTAGTTTGTCCTAGATGTCTAACAACTGCTCTGATACCATGACCCATTAGTTTCGAGGAGGGGCATTACAGTTTCAGTGACATTACGTATTCTACACCCATTTATTCTATGGCATGACTCACTCCGCCAGTAAACTGGGTGATGGTGACGCCATGGCATTCGTTTCATGTTAAATGAGTTTGTTGGAAACTTGTGTTATTTATGGCCGTTTATAATTAATTTTATTATTTCTACCTCCTATGCCTCGCAATTTCGGTAGCGCAAGCTGTACTGTACAGCTGTACTGGACAGTATTCATGAGTCAGGGATGTTGGAAGACTTGTTAATAGAGATCCTTATCCTCTTTCCTTTTTTACTGTCCTTCTCATAATTTGAAATTGGCTTTAAAAGACTGCGGTCTGCCTAGTTCTGCTTAGTTTATGATTGGGGAATTACCATTATCAAGTGCTCAGTTGTCACCGCCCGTCGTTGCGGGTCGCAGGTCGCGGGTTTGACTCTATTGGTGGATAAGCAGCGGGAATATTATAGGCTAATTTTGCCCATAAAGTTCCGAAAGAACCGAGATAGAAGTCCCTCATATCTAATTGATTTGTAATAAAAAAATTATAATTTACTTGACTCCTATCCACAGTTCAAGTTCGCGGACGATCGGCGCTCGAAGAACAGTTACAAGGCCTTCACGGAAGGCTTGTTCGGAGACCAGGCGGAGGCCTACGACATTCCCAAGGAAAATGACGAAAAATTACTTAGGGTAAGTACTCTTACTGTAAGATCCTTAGTACCTACTAGAACTGCGGAAAAACTTTGTAAAAGAGTTTGTCCAGGGTATAATTTCTGATACTGGAACGAAAATGAGTGGGTGCATGTCTTCCTGATTTTTTTATAGAAATTTATCATGTTTGAGAACGAGTTTAGGCACCCTCTCCACGAGCGAATGTCTTGCGGTGATATGAAAGGATGGGAAATCATCAAATGACTCTGAGTCTGATACTCCCTTCCACTTCGCCTAGAGCGGAAGGGAGTGTTAGACTCTTACTGACTAAAACCCATCCGTGTTTCTTCTAATGCCCTTTGAGTTCAAGGGCCGCGGTGACTCTTTCGAACAAATTTTGCTACGATACGATTGCCTTGCAAGTCATTTTGACGAGCATTTGGCATTCGTATTGACCGAGCGCTACACACTCGCTGAGAAGCTTTTCCAACACTACTATTTAAATGTGCAACGATTTCATGTGTAAATCCATTAGGACTCGTAACGATGCGCTGGAAGAACAAACCCCGTCACCTGTAGATAGCAGTGCGAACTCGCGGCGTTTCACTTGCTCGTGGAGGTGGCGCCTTAAGAACTTTATTTTTTTATTTGCCTGAGTATTGCTTATTCTGTAGCAGGAATTGTATGTTAATCAATATATTATTAAATTAATTAGTTCTCTTGTTTTTATAGCCTTTCAAGTTCTGCCCATCTTGGGCCAAGAATGTTGGCGAGAACAATGACACGTTGTCCCAGTTACACATCTTTGAATCTAAGATGGATTATAAAGAGGTAAGTTTATGAATATAATAAGTCTGTTCTATTTAGTTTACTTCCTCCTATTTTCTAACTAGGAACATCAGAAATTACCCCAAGGGCACATACTCCTGGGAAAAACCTATCATATCTCCTTCTATTTATCCTTGTATACAAAAATCATCAGTGGTTTAAGCGTGGCAACGTAACAAACAGACAGACTGGCAGGCGGAAGTTACTTTTGTATTTATAGTTATTATTACTTTAGAACCTAACATACATAGTGCATTATACCTTGTACGTTAGGTTATACTATGCTCGATTAATAATCACTACATACGGTGATAAACTCAAAAACTACCTAACGCATTTTCATACGGTTTTCACAAATGGACGGAGAGATCATGAGCAAGTTTCAGAGTTTGTGTAAATTGGCTAAAATATGGCGATAAAAGAAAAGAAAATAAAAAATCCTACTAATATTGTAAACGCAAAAGTTTGTAAGTATGGATGGATGTTTGTTACTCTTTCACGCAAAAACTACTGAATGAATTTTGATGAAATTTGGCACAGTGATAGATTATAGTCTGGAATAACACATAAGATACTTTTTATCCCGGGAATATGTTCCTTGGGATAATTTTCGACAGTCACGCGGGCGGAGCCGCGGGCGTCAACTAGTATACTATATTTGGAACTCGCACAAGACTAACAAATAAAACAATATTAAGTGATTAAAAACTAACAAATGCAATGATTGTTGAAGATGTTGCAAAAAAACTTGTCGACTAGGAGCTTATACGCTTCCGATGCGAATCCGGGACGGGTTACTAGTTGTAAATTCATAAGTATGTTACATGTAATTTCGATTATAATTATGCCGTCAGATAAACAAGCGGGTGGAAGGCGACCTCGAACTGCAATATTCTCATATCAATTATTTTTCCCGAAATATATATTTGCGTACTATTAACACTTTCAGTGCCCAGAACTCAGCATATGGATCGAACAATAATTTGTTCGTTGCCCACGAGTCGTCGCTACATAGGTATAACGACGACTCGGCTGCCGAGTTGTGGGCACACGAAATCGGCAGCTGAGTTCTGGGCACTGAATGTGTTAAAAAATTTGCTTGTAAGGTACAAGCAATTTTTTTAATAGCACGAATTACCTACAAAAAAAGAGGTTACCTAGAAAAGAAGGAACTCCATGTGATTGATATCGATGAATGACGGTTATAAATATGTCGATGTCACCACGTCTGTGTAAGCTCACAAGCTAATTTGAACTGTCCCTGTATAAACTCCGCTGTGTTTAGAGCACGTTTTGGAATGAGAGCATTCATCTTTCTGAATGACTCATTTTCAGATATTTCATCAGAATGTTACTATAATGTGGATGTGAATATGAGAGTGATGTAAGAGAGAGTGCACCTGTGTTTGCGCACACACTGGTGTACTATAATATGTCCCGCGCCGATGGCTAGTCTCTGTTGAGATTGACCGTCATGGCCGAAAATGGTCAAGAGAGTCCTCCATCTTCTTCTTAGCGTGTCGGTGGTAAACACACTTATCAAATTTAATGCTTGGCCCAGTACTCAGCAACGGCAACACCTTTCGCTAACGCAGTCATAAGGTCTTCACATGTACAGGTAACAGGGCATGCGGCGCTAGACGAGAGGTGGGCCATAGACTGCGGAGCGACGCCACACAAATAAATAAATCCTGATTATAAATAGTCCACCAAGGAGGACTATATATAATGAGGATAACAATGATTAAGTACAGACGCGTGTAAATGGGGATAGGAACTCATTGCTCATTGCTGTACAAAGTGTCTAGAAAACTGGAAACGGGCAGTATTGCCACGTTTAATGGCATGCTGATTGTTTAGCCAAAAAAACAAAGCTCGCTGGTCTCATGAAGCGTCTAACTGTTTGCTGATGTGCACTCGTTCCCAAGGGTAAGGCCTTAACGTTTCAACTCTAAACGGCTCAAACAAACCTACCTCCCAATAAGGTTGTTAAATTTGCGACGTTTGAGATTTTCTACACTTGCAGCAGTCGCCCCAACAGAGCCCGCCATGCTAAGAAGGAGGGATGCGCATGGGTGTCGAGTGGCAACAAATGTTGCACCTCAAAACTGCCTGTATATGGTTCAATAGAAATTACTAAGTATTTAAAATAGATTTGACTATGTGATCAAAACACCATGCCCAAAATGTACCTAACATGAAAAGTAATCTACCAACCTTAAATTTGCTAATTAGAAAGACCTTCAGTCTTTCGTTCAGAACTAATTAATACAAATGAGAGCATAGATTTAAAACAACACAACGCCTTGATGTCCTTGACCGTAACTGTAGTGATGTTTGCGTTAATTTTCGATATGCGCTAATTTGGTCTGAGTTTAATTTTTGATACGATATCATGGATGTAACAGGACGTTATGAACAACAAACTGAATTGGTAAAATTCCAAAAGAACAATCTGCCGAGGTCACGTCGTCGATAACCACTTTGATAAGAACTAATTCAATACATAAGGCCGCTGCCGTCTGTCATGATTCTGAACCCAGTTAGTTCTAGAATGTTCAGTGAGAGACCTGGGGCCCTACTATGAAGTCTTAAAACGATTATGATTCCGCTCTAAGAGAGAGAAGGAGCTACACATAGCGAATAGCACTATCCCTTTTACATCCTCGGAATTGGATGGCATTAGCACGTCATAGTAGGGCACTGTTCAGCATTAGCGATCGCGATTTACTTTTGTATCATTTGTTTGAAGAGCAAGGTGACGACGATGACTTGTTTTTATTATACAAGTATAGAGAGAAAAAACTGCAAGCCTTACGTCCAATGCACGTACAGTGCAGGATATTGGGCCACCTGGTTTATCAAATTTTCTTGCTCGGAAATGCAAAAACTCAGTTTTAAGAAAGATTTTACGTGTCGTCGTTGCACTCCTGATCTGCGGTCGGACGACTAGTCGTCTGCGGCCGAGCGACCTATAGTCGGACGACGTGTCGCTAGCTACGAAACGTATTTCATAGAAATACATAGAAACCAGTAGTGTTGCAACGACACGTCTGGTCGTGTGTGACGTCACCTTCAATGTTTATTTAAAAACATCTTTTTCACACTCAAGCCTATTTCGACATGAAAAAAGGTCATAATTAACACCAGTTCATAACATACCATCACGCCGGTACGCTGTAAAGGGGCACGCAGATGCAAACATGTCAACCTGAATTAACAAGTTTTTGGGGTTATCTTTTCGGGCGTAACTTTATTGTTTCAAAGACTCAAAGCATTTATTTCAATTAGACCATTTACAGGCACTTTTGAATTGCCAAGGTCGGTCACGCACGGCACGTTCCAAAGCGTAGATCTCTATGGAGAAGTACGTGCAAGGAACTCCACGGACACTCGTTTAAAAATAATATTTTTTTACAAAGTTATGGTTACATCTTTCATGTTGAAATTAATATATATATGTGATAACGATGTAAAAGCGTCCGGAGTGAAAAGAACAATTCAAAGAAACAGTCTAGTCCCAGCTGACGGCGCACGTTCACGAACATGACGCATGCGCTAGCACCATTCGACTCGACCATTTTGAAGGGAGCCAAATGATCCATCTTGATGATATTTTATAAATCGATCTTGATGCGCTTGATGTTGATTGTAAAAAAAGATTTTTTCATTGAGGACCTGCAGAATTTATCGAGTATGGACGAATTTTGACCCTAAATTTTACATGTGTCCTTTAAAGCTGAGCTCCATATTACAACCGCGTGGGAGAAATGATGAAGATACAATTAGGAACGCCAGAGGTTTTTTTTCTTCTAGTGTATTTTTCAAATGAGCATGGATGGAGTCTTCACCTTGTATACGGAGCGGTCCACACTGCACAAATCCGCATAACTTGGAGACAACCACAAGTTGCGGCGCTGATTTGCGACTACATGCGTGGCACGTCTGCGCGCATGGTAAACGCGATCTTCAGTTTTGAGGGAACGCAAAAAAAAAAGAATATTCGTCCTATCTAATCATCTTTCTCCTTATTATATATATATGATCGTTCACCAGATGCTGACCAACATTTCCCATCGCCTGGGCTATAACTACAACATGCAAGAGGAGATCATCCTCCGCATCTACCAGATCTGCCGATACAACAAAGCTTGGGACGTCGTGCATATATCTCCTTGGTGTGCTGTAAGTTTGTCCTGAATAGAATAGAAATAATAGGGAATATGCATGCAATTTTTTTATTTGCAAAATAAAATACTTATTATCTACCTTCGTTAGTGATGAAGTTATTAAGCTTCAAAGTTGACAATTAGAAAGAGAAGTCCGATACCAACTGTGACGTCAAATACTATGTCGCCTATACAGCTGCCATAGAAAACAGCGTTTTCGCGAGAGAGATAGATATATTTGTTTAAAATGGTTATATCTCGTTTGTGTTTCGGTCAATTCCGATTATTTTTTCACTGTTAGTATTATTGTTTGTATACTTCTAGATAAACTGTTTAGATAATAAAAACTAAAATCATGCATATTCCCTATTGTACATCTTTTTTTTATTATCTAGTGATCGAAGACATCATATAAAAATTACATTAGAAGAACATCACCACAGCAGTATTAGCAGTCACAATAGGAGATTAAAATTAAAATAGGTAGTGAAGCTTCACATACTGTCTGACCCATTAGAAGAAAAAAAAGGCCGAGACTCTTCCAATGCCAGAGTTTACATAGTGCTCTTAAATATATTTTAAAAGCCCTTATTTCTCCAAAATTTATTCAAAAGATAAACATATTACCCTCGTTTGCGTCGCGCAGTTGGGTAAGAAACATACTGTTACGCGCCAGGATTAATGTCGGGTACATTTAGTTACTACTAGCGCCATCTAGTATCGAGTAGCAGAACTAGTAGGGTCAAGTACCTTCTAGATATTTCTTTGCCAGAACATTCCACACTTCTCGGTATCTGGTCAGTCGGCAGCGGTAGTTACGAGTACTTTCCAGATGTTTCGAGAATGGAAGTTTCTAGAATAAACTGACCTATAAAAGGAGCGCGTATTCCGCGACCGAGGCAGTATTGAATTTGCGATACAAGCGAATACTTCGGAAGCGATCTTCAAGTGCGAATAAAGTGATCAGTGGTGAACTTGTGTTTAATAATTAGTGAGTTTAAAGTTGTAATTAGTGTTTTTAAATTAAAGTGTCATTTTGGTTATTTAATCGGCTGTTTTTATTGTCACGAACCTCAAGCTCGTAACAATTGGTGTCAGAAGAGTGGATATTTAAATCATGCCGATTCTACCAAAGGACGACACGGAGGGTATCCGTACCCGGAGTCAACGTCAGCAGGAGACGGACCATAGGCGTTTTGGAGGTACAACGCCGCAGACGTCGGAGGGCCAGTTGCCGATCATGGAGGCCGGTCCGTCCATAGGAGCTCCAGCATCTGCAGCACCAGACTTTGCTGCACTGATGATGATGCTGCAGGAACAGGCCCGCCGACAAGAGGAACAGGCCCGTCGGCTGGAAGAACAGCTACAGCGAGACAAGGAGGAACAGGCTCGCCGACAGGAGGAACAGGCTCGCCGACAGGAGGAACAGGCTCGCCGACAGGAGGAACAGGCCCGGCGGTTGGAAGAACAGCTCCAGCGTGACAAGGAGGAACAGGCTCGCCGACAGGAGGAACAGGCTCGCCGACAGGAGGAACAGGCTCGCCGACAGGAGGAACAGGCCCGGCGGTTGGAAGAACAGCTCCAGCGTGACAAGGAGGAGCAGGCGCGCCGCCAGGAAGAACAGATGTTCGTTATGAAGGATCTACACGCTACTTTCGGCAAAGAAATAAGTGTTGTAAAAGAAAAGGTGGTCCAGCATGAGAACCGCCTGGCGGAAGCCGAAACGCGAATCGACCAAATGAATGATCGAGTTGACAACGTGATTGCTGACGTGAAGAAAACGCTGGACAACCTTAAAGTAGGGGATGGAATTGCCACTTCCGTAGCTTCTACACCTTCGCTACGTGGATTCAAAGTGCCACCGTTCGATGGGACATCTTCCTGGTCGGCCTACAAAATACAGTTTGAGGCTGTTGTGAAGGCGAATCGGTGGACTAAAGATCAGGCCATGACTGCTCTCACCCTCGGCCTGCGCGACCAGGCCTTAACTGTCCTGGAAGCTCTCGGTAAAGAAGTGACGTACGAGCAACTCCTTGAGGCGTTGGAAGCTAGGTATGGCGACGCTCATCTGGAACATGTGTTTCGTGCGAAGCTCAAGGATCGCGTGCAACGCAGCAGTGAAAACCTGCAGCAGTGGGCCCTCGAAGTGGAAAAGCTAGTACGAAAAGCATACCAGTCCGTACCTGCGCTCATTGAAGGGAACCTGGTGCAGGCATTCATCGATGGCATCCGCGACCTTGAAGTTAGAGCTGCTGTGAGGCTCGGGCACCACGGGACGCTTAAGGACGCCTTGGCTCATGCACTGGAGGTGGAAGCTGTGCGACAGGATCATCGTTCCCATCGCATCAGGGAGGTTGCAGCGCCTACAGTTCGCGACCGTTTAAAAGGATACAGCCCTAGGTGCTACGGCTGTGGGGAAAGGGGCCACCTTCGATCCAGTTGCCCTAAGCGGACTGCAGAAAGGGAAGGTAGCCAATCTCCAGAGGGTAGGGCGGCTAACAGCACCGCCCAGCAACAGCAGGGAAACGAGTGAAAGCCAGGACTGCGGGGCGGGTGCTGGCTGATGTTCAAAGAGCCCCAAGGATTTCGATCTCACAAACCCATGACGGGAATAGCCTAATCATCAAGGGCGAGGTCAACGGAATGCCTTGTAAGCTGACTATAGACACTGGAGCTTCTCGCACGGTTGTCAGTTCCCAACTTGTAAGTCGGTTCCTTGGGGACTCCGTACACAACCGAGACCGCATAAATTTGGTAACAGCCACTGGTCAGCGTATACCCGTCCGAGGAGAGAGAGAGATGGAGTTGAAGCTAGGCAACGGAATCTACCTGCATAATGTTGTCGTGGCTGATATAATGGACGATTGCATCCTGGGCTTAGACTTTATGAGGAAGAATTGTTGTGAGATCGACGTTAATCAAGGAGTTATGAAATGTGGACAAGAGGAACTTTTCATGGAAGGAGCGTTACCAGGAAATGTGTACAGCCTAAAGAAGATTGTTCTTCCTCCGAGATCGGAAACGATTGTGCCGGTTAGTCTTCCTCGGAATCCTGGGCAGAATCATCGTTGTGTACTCGTGGAAAAGGTAGACAATGACCTTCCATGGAAAGTGGCACGAACTTTGGTCAGAGCCACCGACATCTCAGGGGTACGTGTGCTGAACCTTAGTGATAAGGAACAGATGATAGAAAAAGGCACTCTGATTGGTACTTGCGAGGAAGTGGATTGGTTGCGTCGATGCCAATATCTTTCGACCGGGACCCTCAGCAAGGACGCACAAACGAAAGTGACCACACTTTTAGACGACTGTCGCAGCGCTCTGTCTCAAAATGAACTGGTCAAGGCAAAGAAAATGTTACAGAAGTACGCCAGTGTTTTCTCTTCAAACGATGGTGATATCGGGAAGACTGGCTTAGTTCAACACAAAATAAACACAGGAGAAGAATTGCCTATCCGTCAGCGGCCAAGAAGATTGCCGGTAGCACGTGAAAAGGAAGTGGAAACCATGATTGAAGGAATGGTGAAGGATGGTGTTATAGAACCTTCATCCAGTCCATGGTGTTCACCAGTAGTGCTGGTAAGAAAGAAGGATGGCAGCATGCGGTTTTGTGTTGACTATCGTCGTCTAAACGACGTCACGAAGAAGGACAGCTATCCTTTGCCAAGAATTGATGACACGCTGGACATGCTTACTGGAGTGAAGTGGTTTAGCACGCTAGACCTAAAAAGTGGTTACTGGCAAGTTGAAATTGACCCTAAGGACAAGGAGAAAACTGCATTCTCGACAGGAAAGGGCCTGTGGCAATTTAAAGTTATGCCGTTTGGATTGTGCAATGCTCCGGCAACGTTTGAAAGGTTGATGGAACTTGTACTAACCGGGTTAATTGGCGATGCCTGCCTGGTCTACTTGGATGACATCATCATCGTAGGCCGTACGTTTGAAGAACATCTTCAAAACCTGGAACGCGTGCTCATGAAGATCCAGAGTGCAAATCTCAAGTTGAGTCCAAAGAAGTGTTTACTTTTCAAACGTCAAGTCAGCTTTTTGGGATACGTAGTGTCGGAAGAAGGCATCCGCACAGATCCAGAGAAAATCGCCGCTGTCAAGGATTGGCCAATTCCAAAAGACAAGACACAGGTCAGAGCATTTTTGGGTTTGTGCTCCTATTATAGGCGATTCGTCAAGAACTTTGCGGACATAGCCAAACCCCTCCACAAACTAACCGAGGAAAAGCGACATTTCTACTGGGATGAAAGTTGCGACGTCGCATTCCAGGAGCTAAAGGAACGTCTGTGCAGAACACCTATTCTGGGGTATCCTGATACGAACAAGGAATTTATAGTTGACACAGACGCAAGTGATATCGGACTTGGCGGTGTGTTATCTCAACGCAATGGCGATCAAGAGGTTGTGATAGCATACTTCAGCAAGTCATTATCGAAACCAGAAAGGAACTATTGTGTCACGAGACGGGAATTGCTTGCTGTGGTAAAGTCTTTGCAGCATTTTAGCAAATATCTGCTGGGACGGAAATTCCATTTACGTACTGACCATGCTGCGCTGAAATGGCTATTGCAGTTCAAAACTCCAGAAGGACAAGTTGCGAGATGGATTGAACTACTGCAGGAATACGACTTTGTGATTGAACATCGCAGCGGAAGATCTCATGGCAACGCCGACGCATTGTCAAGAAGACCTTGCCCTGAAGACTGCAAGCATTGTACTAGGCAAGAGGGTAAAGAAGTCGTACCTGTGAGAATGGTCAAGACAGACCTCAGCAGCGAGTGGAAGGAAAGCCTACAATGTGCACAGCAGGAAGATTCGGACATCAAGCCGATTCTGGGGTGGATGAAGGCCAGTGCTCCTAAGCCCACGTGGAGTGACGTCTCAGCGATGAGTTCGATCACAAAAAGTTATTGGGCCCAATGGGACAGCTTAGTGATTCAGGATGGAGTCCTGTGCCGTAAATGGGAAAATGCTCGGGGAGACAGCTGTCATTTGCAAATGGTTGTCCCTAAAGCAAAAGTACCGAATGTCCTACAGCTGTACCATAATGGTTCTTCAGGAGGCCATATGGGAGTAAAACGGACTCTACTGAAGATAAGAGAACGGTTTTACTGGGTCCACTGTCGTGACGATGTCGAGGACTGGTGTCGCAAATGTACAAGTTGTGCGGCTGTAAAAGGACCTCAGACTCGCAGTAGAGGTGCATTAAAATTGTACAACGTCGGTGCACCATGGGAAAGGATAGCCCTAGATGTTGCGGGACCTTTTCCGGAAAGTGAAAGTGGTAACAAGTATTTCATGGTTGTAATGGATTACTTCACTAAGTGGCCGGAAGTCTTCGCCATTCCAAATCAAGAAGCCTCAACAGTTGCAGATAAACTAGTTCATGAAGTCTTCTGTCGTTTTGGAGTACCCTTGGAGATTCACAGCGATCAAGGAAGGAATTTTGAGTCCCAAATATTCCAGGAAACTTGTCGAGTTATGGGTACTCATAAAACGAGAACAACTTCTTACCACCCACAATCGGATGGAATGGTGGAAAGATTTAATCAGACATTGGAGAGATACCTGGCAAAAGTCGTGGAAAACCGGCAACGCGATTGGGACAAGCATATACAACCGTTTTTGCTGTCATACCGAAGTGCTGTTCATGAAAGTACATCGGTGACACCAGCCTTCGCAAACTTTGGAAGAGAATTACGGCTGCCCGCAGATCTGATCACTGGAATACCACCTGATGCCCCACGCAGTATAACCGATTATGCGAATGACTTGCGGAACAAAATGAATGACATTTATGAGCACGTCAGACAATCGGGCCAGCAAATGTCTGAAAAGATGAAAACCCGTTATGACCGCAAAATGAACAATAAAGGGTTCGACGAAGGTTCACTAGTGTGGTTGCACAATCCAGTTCGCAGTAAAGGGAAATCTCCTAAGCTTCAAGCTAAATGGGACGGGCCGTACCGGATTGTGACAAAAATTAACGACGTGACCTATCGTATACAGAAAGGTACAAGAAGTGCTCCTAAGATCGTCCATGTGAATCGACTGGCGCGTTATTATGGGACCGATGATGCTCGGGACGAGCATGTCTTAGGAGGGGGCAGTGTTACGCGCCAGGATTAATGTCGGGTACATTTAGTTACTACTAGCGCCATCTAGTATCGAGTAGCAGAACTAGTAGGGTCAAGTACCTTCTAGATATTTCTTTGCCAGAACATTCCACACTTCTCGGTATCTGGTCAGTCGGCAGCGGTAGTTACGAGTACTTTCCAGATGTTTCGAGAATGGAAGTTTCTAGAATAAACTGACCTATAAAAGGAGCGCGTATTCCGCGACCGAGGCAGTATTGAATTTGCGATACAAGCGAATACTTCGGAAGCGATCTTCAAGTGCGAATAAAGTGATCAGTGGTGAACTTGTGTTTAATAATTAGTGAGTTTAAAGTTGTAATTAGTGTTTTTAAATTAAAGTGTCATTTTGGTTATTTAATCGGCTGTTTTTATTGTCACGAACCTCAAGCTCGTAACAATACTAAAACGACTGTCTCCGCAGGCCTTCACCCGCGAGGATCTGAAGCGCTTGGAGTACGCGGAAGACTTGGCCGCCTTCTACAAGTACGGCTACGGCACTCCACTCAACAAGGACATCGGATGCGTCGCCGTCAAGGATATGATAGACTTCTTCGACAAACATACTGGGAAAGGTCAGTTCATAATCATGTCAAACTAGCTTTTGTCCGCGGTTTCGGTTGCAGCTTAAAACTGTCTCCAGCGTTCCATCTATCTTTCTGTGAAGCAGTAATACAAGCGAAGGTGGAGGCGGGCCGCGTGAGGAAGAGGCAATCATCACGTCCCAGCCGCCGCAGGAGACACCCCGGCCGATTCTTGGCCACCGTAGGCGCGGGTCTGCGGACGTAGAGCGTTGGGTGGCTTGCCATCCGTTAAGGACTAGGCCTGGATCGACGGCACGTTGTGTTCCACGCGCGCATCAAAGAGATGTCAGCTAGGGCCAGTGCCTGCCAGAGTTGTGGAATTTTTCGAAAGAGTTACCGGGCCCTGGAACGCAAAGGGAATTTGGAGGAACACGGGTGGGTTCTAGTCATTAGAGTCGTATTTTAGCCCGTATCACCTATGACAACACGATTTGACAATCGTACTATCAAATCGTGTTGTCATTCATTCTTAGTTCGGGTTCGGAACTAATCGTAAGTCCGTAGGTGGTACGGAGTAGAATACGCCCGCAACTACGCCCGAAACTACGGACTTCGGGTTTAGAGAGTAGCCCACCTGGAACGGTACGTCAAGTCGTTGGTCCCGGGGGGCTTTTGTACATCTTTTGCAGTCGTTATGGCACGGCAGTCACCAGAAAATCTGACACCAGACTTGCCAATGGGGATCATTCTATCTTTATATCAAACGCAAGGCATATTGGCACACACTGTCCATCAAAGTCAGAAATATGTGAAGAACATAACATACACCATATACTACCTGAGTATCTTTTCTCCTTCTATGTATAATCCATACAAAGGTTGTCTGTAAAAGATCGTTTTTAGCGATAATACCACCCGTTGTTATTTCGTATTTTTAAACTCCTATTGTAATTTGTTATGTTGAGGAAATTCTGTTTTTATAACGGAACGAAGATGACTATGATGCTTTTTAGAAAATCAGAGGACTAACCCAGGGCCGTTTTTAGGAATCCGTACCTCTGAAGGTAAAAAAATAAAATAAAAAAGGTTCCAACGAATTGAGAACCTCCTCCTTCTTGAAATCGGTTAAAATAGGAACCCTCGAGATAAGATCACTCTCTTGTCCGTTTGTCTGTCTGTCCGTGTGCCACAGCCGATTTTTTACCTATGGGGGCCCTGGGCACAGGATAATGACCCTTTGACTTTGACTGAGGCCTATTTTTCTATAACAGGCAATAAGAGAACAACATTTTAGATTTGCTTGAGCGTCGTTTTAGCATTAACAAGTTAATATAATTATTTATCAGTCATCGGTATGTGATTTGGCAGAATATTTATTTATTTATTTAGGCAAACCAACTAAATACACACAAGGACATTCATAGTACAAGCATTTACAAATATAATAGCATTACATGCATCTAAATTATAGGTAAGCTCAGCATTTTATGTAGATCTCATTATACAATAATAATTAATATATAGATGGATAACAATGTGATTCGAAATAATATCAATAATCTTTCATACTTCGAATTAACTTGAATTTAAAAATTAGAATAATAACAATAAATATGGTGGTTATATGAGGTGCTCGTGGCTAAATAATAACTGCCGCATGGGTAGATCTTTAAGGTTAAGCAACGCTTGCCGAGGTTGGTCTGTGGATGGGTGACCATCTTAACATACCGAGACTCCTCCGTGCCTCGGAAAGCACGTTAAGCCGTTGGTCCCGGCTGTCATTTGTAGATCTTTGGCAGTCGTTACGGATAGTCAGAAGCCAGATAATCTGACACCAGTCTTGCCAAGGAGTACCGTGTTACCCAGTTAATGGGTTGTGGAGGTCTTTTAGGCAGTCGCTCAACGTAAAATACTGGTATTCAGCTGAATCCGGTTTGACTGTAAGCCGACCCCAATATAATTGGGAAAAGGCTAGGCAGATGATGATGGTGGTTATATGGTGGGGCCCGTACGATTGCGAGGCCCTGGGTCATGGGTGCCCAGTGGGAAAGAGGGGTCTGAACTAACCCTGAAAGCGCGGAAATCAAAATCAGCTCTATATCAATACCTACTCTATACATTTTGTTTGCATTAACTCAACAAAAATATAGGGAACAGCTGATATTTTTACAATGTATTTGGCTGTGCGCCATCGCAAAATTGTAACTGGATCAAAATATTATTTTGTAATCTGTCTAAAAATGCACCGGGAAGAGTGTGACGAGGTCGACTTATAGCAATAGCGCTGCAGACTAAAGCGAATAAATAAACATGTTTTCGATGGAAGTAAAGTTGAATTAAGCGGATTTGTCATTCTTGACCAGCACCTACTTTTCCTACTTTGCCTTCCTCATTAGTCTGGTGGTCGCAAGCACCTATGAGTTCGATTCCCAGGTCAGGCAGTGTTATTGGGTTTTTCCGCTTGGAATAACTGTAGTAGTACCCAGATCTTGGTACACCTAGACAAAGCAGGCAAAATGTTTCTAAACCTAACCCTTCGGGGAATGCAGGTAAAATGTTATGTTGAGGTGCTCCCACATTGCTGTAAAAATGTTTACGAACACTTTATTGTACGTTACTTTTACTAACGTAATGTAATGGTAAATAAGTAAATGTGGTGACTTAACATGTAAACATTTTTAACAGCAGTGTGCGAACACCCTACTGTAGAACTTTTAAAATTACCTAGCGCAAACTGAATGCATAGGATTTAAAAATGTACTTATCTACACATTTTTGTTTACTTTTAATGGATACCTACTGTAAAAAAACAACGGACTGCACTCCGGGAGTGCCGGCACAAGTGAAAACTTGAACATGAACGTTGTGCATTTTTGATATTTTGGAATGGTTAGGGGATAATTTCGCACGAATTGCATATGCATGCATTGAGGCATACATTTTCGCCGCGCGGTTGAAAGAGAGGGGGATATTACTTCCTCTCCTACGCCGCGCCGGGGGTCTGCTCTCCCTCCGTCGAATTTTCGATCAGTCCACGTGTCCTGACGCGAGTTTAACATTTTTTACCCATCCCAAAAAGTGCACAACGCCGCTAAAGAAGTTTTCACTTGAAAAATATCGACCCGTCACAAATCAAACGCAAGGGCAGTGACGAGATCGACTAGTGCAAACTCATTGAAGATCAGAATATAGTAGCTATAACGCGTGTTTGATAATTTTTCCCATTTTATTATTTTGTGATAATTTTCGTTCAAGCAGCTGGACCTTAATTACGATCGCAAATTATCTGTACAAAGTACCTAGAACCCGACAGTGATCTTTGCGGTTGTGCCCTTTTGAATTGGTGATCAATATAAGTAACCTCCTAGCGCCATACTTTTGGGTCTACTCTACTACGTGACCCAGAGGAGCAATTAATTATGAAATTTAATTAACCTTCAGTAAACATCCTGCTTCCTAATTAACGTCAACTAAATGACCGCATACCTACATTGTTGACATAAGAAATACTTGAACAAAATTGTGCCTGTTTCACGACCTCTGAATAGCCTCTAATCACCGAATAAATTCGAAAATGGAACATAATTTGTATGGAATTATCTGACATGTAAATTAACGGGAACTTAATCGTGGGTGATGAAACAGCCTGCCAGGGTTGCGGAATTTGTTCGAAAGAGTCACCGCGGCCCTGGAACGCAAAAGACTTTAGAAGGACACGGATGGGTTTTAGTTAGTAAGAGTCTGACACGCCCTTCCGCTCCACCCAGAGCGGGAGAAGTCATTTGATGATAAATTTATTTCATTTTGTATGAGATGAGTCATGTTGACAATTTTCACTTATTTGACTGAGATAATATTGATATTTTATGAGTTAGATGTTATTGAAATACCGTCGACTTAACATAATTATTATGGCATAACAAAAACGAAAGTTTGGCCTCACTAGTAGTTACCTACTATATCCTATCTATCACACAATACAGCAGGGTGTTATTTGCAAGTACTATTGAAGTTTAGGACTCCAATAGACATTTTTTCTTTCTATTTTTGTTTATCACCCCAATGGAAAACACGCTGCTAATTTGGTAGTTCTAGATTCTAGACATGGTCCGTTTTGCTCAAGATTCAAATAGATTATTCCCCCATTAAATAATTCCAGACGAGCAACCCCACCAGCCCCGCGCCATGATCCAGTTCTCGGAGGCCGCCACGCTGCTGCTGACGCTCACCGCGATGGGCGCGCACCAGGACTCCGCGCCGCTCACCGGGGACAACTACCACTCCGCCATCATGCAGGCCCGCAAGTGGGCCACCTCTAGGATGACTCCCTTCAATGCTAACCTGGCTGCTGTGCTGTTCAAGTAAGTCATATGACATGTATGACCCTCGATGACTAGTTCAAAGTTTGAAACTCATATTATTAATTATGCTTGAGTTAGGTTCTGTAATACTGTCGGGAGGACACGGCACGGCATACGCTGGCAGAGTGTGAGCCGCGCCGTGCCCTCATCTCTGTGGTATGCAGTGACCTCTCGCTGCCGGCCGTAATCCGTTCTATGGTCGGCCGCGAGAATCCTAGGACGCGGTGGTTTCCTTCTGCGAAACAGTTATCGCGCAAAAGGAGGCTGCGGAAAGTGAGAGCGAAATCTCAACCTCTCTTCCGGCGCCCCTTACTGGGTCCAGGGGCGGCGGATTTAGGCATGTCCGTCGCTCTCCATTCATTCATCCGGACCCGAGGTGGCGGCGCGTGGTGTTCCCGTGCGCCCCTCTTTACCGTAACGGGGGGAGTCAAACACCTCACTCCTGAGGTGGCCCGCAGAGGCGGTCTGGCACCAGCCGGGGATTACGGAAGTCGCATACGTTCCCGCGATCCCCGGCGTAGGTGGGAGATGGAACACCGGGGTGGTTTTAGTCAGTAAGAGTCTGTGACAGACTCCTCCGCCCTGGGACGAGCGACATCCATGAGGATTTCCCCCTGGTTAATAAAAAAAAAGGTTCTGTACCTAACACTAATAAACTGGCTTTGCATCTGTCTTGCCAAGGTAGTATCGTGTTACCCACTTAGTGGGTATTGGAGGTCAGAAAAGCAGTCCTTCAGCATCCGGGTAGACTGCAAGCCGACCCACCCATTAGTGAGAAAAGGTTAGGCAGAGAGAGTCCCAAAACAGTCACTTCATGTCTTCGTGTCGATTTGACTCAAACTCCTTCAATACTAAAGTCCCAAAATTTTTATTATTTCAGATGCACTCAAAACGGCAACTTCCAAGTACACGAGGAGTACCAAGTCCTCTTCTTAGAGAACGAACGTCCAATGGACATAGCAGGCTGCAGGGTCGGCCTCTGCGACTGGTCTCTGGTCAAGAACCGCTTCGGAGAGATCGCCAACAAGTGCGACCTCAAGTTCTGCAACAACGCTAACCAGTTGAACGGGCTTACTGCTGTCAGCTTTGCTGCAATCGCTTTTGTACTCAGGTATGCTGCAATGAGGATATAAGTAGTTTTTACTCTTTCTGTGTTTTGCCAAGTGTTGTTTGCATTTAGGAGGGATTTAAGATCAGAGCATAAACGATTCTTGTTACTGATACTTTAGAAATGTCCTAAAATAAAGATTTTCAGTGGTTTTGGTTCCCTAACGCTGCTGTTTTAACGAGATGTATATTTTTAACATTCTATTTAATTTTCCAGTCATAGAACTAAATATTTACTAGATACTATAAATCACGATTTATTGTCCGACACCTGTCAAAGATGCTTCAAATAAATATAATTTATTTAGGAAGCAAAAACTTTGTAGCCCCTTTTACGAAAATTAAGAGGACGGAGAAGTATGAAATTTAACACAGTTCAAGTTTATATGGAGAAGGAGAGCAGGAAGCTTATATTTTTATAATAATGCTTTAAAATGACATTCATGCTTTAAAAAATATGGTCGAATGTCGACCCACTGGGCGACCACTAGTTTATAATAATGCACAAACGTCCAATGCAATCACTTAAGTATGTTTCGCACCTAAATCGTACAAAATTGCAGAACTTGCATTTCTTTAAATGTGTTTTCCTTTAATTTGAGTAAATAGATATCCTTTGTTGCGGCCATTCAAATGCTTTTCAGTGACATACAAGATGTAAAATGTACATGTTAGAAACTATTTGTTGTTATGATAATAACAATTTGTCTTTTTATGAGCACTGATATTTGAGTAATTTTCATAGTTTTAATGAATCTCGTGTTTATAAATCAAGTTAACATTCTTAGGCCAGTAGGTACTATTTTTGTTTTTATATCATGAAGCCCCAGTTTCTGAATTGAAAACTGAAAAATATTAACGCGTGTAACCCTCAGTGATTGGTGGAATGAATTTTGTACAGCCAATCGCAACACTAGACATTTGACACGCCGATTTTTTTCAAGAAACCGGGTGGAAGTCTGAGGTCCTAGCACGAATGTTTTTGACGTATAGTAACGCTACATATTTTTGTACTATAAATATAATAACTACTCGTTTCGCACATTATATTTATTTGAATTAGATACTATATTCATTTTTTTATGGTACAACGTGTGTCGCATAAAATTAAAGCAAAATACTATGGGGTTGTAGTTTTTTATATTCAAAATTCACTTACGTAAACGATACAGCCAGTCGATTATGTAGGTAAACATGTCGAAGTGAAGGCTTGGGTGAAGTGATCACGAGGTGAGCTGTCAATCCATATAATCAAGATGAATGACAGCTCACTTCGTGATCACGTGACATCTTGATTATATGGATTGACAGCTCACCTTGTGATCACTTCACCCAAGCCTTTACTTCGACATGTTTACAGAATCGGACCCGCTGTAACGTTACCATACCTACGTCAAAACATTCGTGCTAGGCCCTCCGGTCTTTGTGACTATATTCCGAAGGGTCTTGTACGTATTATAATGGGACCCTTCAGAGCATAGGCAGGTATTTTAATTATTTTGTGTAAGGCCATTTAGGCTTTAGGATGTACTTATTCTTTTCTAATTAATAATTATGCATTTTAATCATTTATATAAGTAAGTATTTCTTCAATCGTTTTATTAACTCTTTTACTTATGTATAAGCACAATATTTTACAAGTTGTTACTAAGTAAACGCTTAATGTTGATGTTTGAGAATATAATATTGTTGTTGTAACTCGCACCAAATAGAACTATGTAATAGTTGAAATAAAATGTTTTAATTAGATTTGCTGTTTTCATTTTCATATGACTGAAACTGAAATAACTCACATTGGGACAGCCTGATGGGAAGTGGAACGGAAGAAAATAGTTAATATTACTACTTTAGTTACATTTGTATCGTTTAGGTGGGTAATATTTATTATTATTTATTATATACTTTATTTTACACCTCATAATCAGAACAGGACAATCAAACATATAATAAGTGTACCTACAATGGGCGGTCTTATCGCATAAGGCAATCTCTTCCAGACAACCTTTGGATGGATTGAACGAAGGGAGATAGATTTAGGGCTGTCAGTGTACAAACATAAACGTAACGTGACGTGTACGTAACGTAGTAATTAGTCACAGGGCTGCATTAGCCACATTAGCAGGTGTATCAAATGCTAAGGCCCCGCGCTTTGACGTACAAGGGGATAACAACTTTTTTGATCTCGCTTTGCTAAATTTTGCATCTTATTCTCTTAATTATTCAGATTGTCTGCAAGAATAAATAGCAACTACTATTTCTCTATGTATAATATTCAAAAGAAATCAATCTTCTGGGTGGAGTTCTGAAAGTTTTCGACCGCGCTCTTGCATCTTGATTACATTCTTTAAACCTTATTGGATGCGCGAATAAGCGATGTAGAACTATACATTTTCGAAAATTGGTGTTGCGTTAACAATGGCTGCATGGAGAGGTTGTACAGATGAAAAAGGATGCACTCAATATATTATACACATATTTAAAGTAAATAAGGTATTATTGTTGTTGTGGGCCAGGTTCGACGATACATATCTAATTATGCACTTTCACGATTTTCACTTGGTTTTTCGAGTTTTGAACGTCCTAGCAGCGACAGCTTGCAAGGACAACACGAATGCCATTTTCTTTCTTCGAAATTCAAATGTTGCGACGGGATGTGGCGAGGGTTTACTGGGCAAGGGCGGGGGAGAGAGGGGAATAGGAAATTGCGAAACCAATGTTATCCACTATTTTGTTTGCCAACATAAAGCCAAAAAGGAACTGATTATACTATTATAATAATCTAATCAGTGCAACCACATATTATCAAAAAAATTAAAGCGCTCGTTATCACTCAAGCTACTCATCTAGAACTTAAACCCACGTTCATACTTTTTCGAAAGAAAAAGCATGGAATGTTTTTTAAATCAAAAGATCCAATACATAAAATAATAAACGGTTTTTATTTCGTTTACAAAAATTAACAACTTATCGATAAAATCACAAATTGCTCATACACAATTTTACATTATGATAGCATACAACTGTTTGTTTTTATACAAATGCGATGTAATAACATTTTTCTTCACCTAGTACGATAGCGGCTTAGTTTATAATATGGACTTGTTTCGTGGCTTATATTTACTTTAAAGGGTACATATATAGAAGCACTCATTCGGGATTACCAGTCGAAGCAATATTCATTTCATGCGATGATATTTTTACCAGAATCAAGCTTTTACGTGACGGTCATTTAGATACATGACTTTTAATTAATTGGTAACCTTTTAGAGGGTGAAAATACTCTTGAAAATTAACAGGTTCTACTATGGAACACTGAGATATAAAAAAAAACAGATCAGTACATTTTCTGCTCGGATAAGTCAATAAAATGTGGTCGCTGATTTTTTTTCACGATTTCAGTGGTAACGTCAAAAATAAAGACAAAGCTGTCCTGAATCGACTTTTATCGTGATCCTTTACGTTCTAAAAAACGGTGCTCAATTTATTGTTCGAGAAAGGTCAATGTACTTTATTACAAATTTATCTGGTGCCTACCAGACATTGCATTAATTTTTTGAGTACATGTTTGTCTCATCTGCCATGATCATAGAGCGGCTGCCTACCAGACCTCCACAGCCAATAACTGGGTAACACGGTACTTCTTGGCAAGACTGGTGTAAGAGTACATGTTTGTATAGAGCCAAATTAAATTAACTAGCGCCATTCCGCAGACGTCTATTGACTTTTATTTCCTCTTGTATCACAATTTAAAGTAACTTGAACAGCTGATTTTAAAGGTCAACGACCGCAGTAGTGCTTTATTATTTAGCTTAAAAAGTTAGTCAAGAACTTTATCAGAAAATAGAGAAAATCACTATTCATAAAGAAGACGAGTGTACAATTGTTTGAGTAAATGATTCGGATTCGTGCCACCAGGTGGCAGAGCCTTCGTCGTGCACGTTTCCTATCGGGATTAGATATCGGTAACATCAAGCGTGTGGGAGTTTCGCCAGTTAATTTTTTTTGACCTCATGGTTTGTCTTTTGATTTAAAAAATACCGTGGCAGTGTTTGTCATGATTCAAATAATGGGTTAGTTAGTTTAAATGCTAATAACAATATCATATTATCTTAGATTCAATAAAAGGTATTCGAAAACATTATTTAGGCACATTTTTGCATACATTTGATATCAATTGGAACTGTGTATCGAATCACTAATATGACTATTATTACAGTTTACTATAATACGGAGCCACGACTAATTTTCTTCTATTGCTATATAAATCTTGAACTGCCATGCAGTTTTACTTACCTAGAATATGCCCCTGGTTTATGCATAGTATAATTATTTCATAAAATTCAAACCACCAGCAGCTTTTCAGCATAAAATTTTTGAACAATTGATTGATGATTCGATTGAATAAACTTCATTCTATACAACGTGTAACAGAATAAACGCAATACCTCTTAAGGGGTCATTGTACTCATCATTATGAACAACTTTCACTACGCGACCAACACTTGACCACAAATCTTGAAAAAAAAAATCGACTGCCTCATACATTTATGTGCGCTTCGACAAAATGTACTGAACAGCCGATTTTTTTGGTGAAAGTTGTTTATGCTGATGAGTACAATGAAGAGGTATTGCGTTTATTGTGTTACACGTTGTAGATACAGCGTGTTCCAGAAGTGTGTGGTTATATTTAAGGGTAATGTTGGGTAACTTAAGGAAAACAAACAAAAAAAACTTTTTCAAAAAAATCAACACCAAAAAAGTCACTTATCAAGCACTCTCATGCAGCTGGTGACATCAAATCTATGATTGAACTAAAGTAAATGTCACCAACTGTAGCAGACTGCTTGAAAACTCATTTGTACTAACTAACTTTGAGGTCGTTTTTTGTGGTCGAATTATTTTGAACAAGCTTTTATTTGTTTTTCTATTTTTTCCTTAATGTTTTCAGCTACCTAACATCACCCTTAAATATGATCACCAGTGATCGGATAATCGGGCGCTTATGTACCTAAACTTCTTATCGTGAAAGAATAATATGGACCTTCCTTTCTGAATAAATAAGTAATCCCGGATTCCCGGGATTTAACAATTTAGTAAAAACAACTATCATCTTTATTTTATTACAAACAAATGGAAAATCATAAAAACTTTC
Organism: Mamestra brassicae; assembly: GCA_905163435.1. Lineage (NCBI taxonomy): Eukaryota > Metazoa > Arthropoda > Insecta > Lepidoptera > Noctuidae > Mamestra > Mamestra brassicae. Next base: position 15,145,619 of record LR990997.1, on the reverse strand, counting down.
ATTGTAAATAAAAGTTCTTTTAGAATCGGCTTTTTTAATTAAAAAAAAATACAATGAGAGTTCACAAAGAGTTTTAACTTTATTTTGTATGCGGGCATTTTTAGCAATCTCAGGAATTTCGAACGATTCCGGGATTCTAAAAAGCATGTCCGTATTATACTTTAGTGGGAATGAAAGTGAAGTTTAGGTATATTAGCGCCCGATTATCCGATCACTGATGATAACACACTTCTGGAACATCGTGTATAACCTTGTTTCTGGAACACAAAATTAGTGCGACAAATTATCAAGCGCGCAATAAACTAATGTTATTGACTGTTTTAAGTCAATAACTTTAGTTTATGAATGTGATAAATTCATTAGAATTTATCACATTAATTTTCATTCAAGAAACTGGGCATAAATCTTCAATATCATCTTCATAACACAATTGTAACTTTGTTACTCTGGATCGAAAGCCATACAGTCAAGTCAATACAATAATTTAAAAAAAAAGTCTTGACTTGATCTCTTTTGATAATCGTAAAACGTGAACCATGAACCGAAAATGAAAAAAAAAACAGTGATAAAATGAATGAATAGTAATAAAACTAATAAATAATGCTAGCTAATACAAAAACATTTTTTTCATCAGATTTTCGAGTCAACAACCGTTATGTTATAAATAAATACACATTTGAACGAGTGCATAAACAAAGAACGTGTTAGAACATTAAATTAATTTGACTTAAATATTATGAAACAACAGTTCTGGGTAACAGACATTTTTTTTCTTTACATATAACTTAAATTTAAAATAACTGCGACATATACACATTCGAATATTGATTAGCAGCACCAAAATGTATAACTATCCCCATATTCATTATTCATTAAAACCAGGCGACACACTTAAACGGATGCCTATGCTTGGGTGTGCAATGAAAATCGAACACTTTCAATTTAACTCGTTTAGGTATCACCGGAGTTAATGGAAACGGGTATCCCTTTATTTCTGAAGTAAGAATTTCAAACTCTAACTTGAAAACCAGTGAAACTTCGGCATTAAAGCATGGTTTGACAAGTTCTAAACTCTAAATTCCTTATTCATTAATCGGTCTTTTGAGTTGATTTAGGGTGTTACTGCACCAATCGATCGACCGTCGATCGATGCCTTCGATCGACCGTCGATCGATGCCTTCGATCGACTTTGATAAATTGGAGTGGTAGCTTTGGCTAACCAAAGAAAGAAGTAGAAACTATCAATCGACGTTGACTAATCCATTCTACCATCGATTAACGATCGATCGATTGGTGTGGTAACACCCTAACAATGCAGGCTCACAGTTCAGTTATGATCACGAAGCACTGGTGGGTGACACTACGCTACAATTTGATAACCTAGCGGGGACGAGAATCACGTCGCGTCCTGCACACTGCTTGAGCTAATATGCCTAGTCCTTTTCCCACTACCCGTGGTGGATTTATTTTTGTGTCTTTTCCTATCACTGTCTTCTTCCGTTACACTGTTACACCGCGGTTTTGGACTCATCATCGTGTCGGACGATACTGAGTCTCTTTGAGATTTCTTCCTTTGTCTTTTAGGAACATTTTCACCAATCAACATTTCGTTGAACAATCTCTGGCGAGCTTCCCAGTATAAGTTCTGCCTCTGGACCACTTCGGGGTACTTTGCTTCGAAGGCGGCGTCGGGTGGTATGACTAGTTCCCACCCGGTCTTGGCGTTGAACTTGGCGACGGAGCGAATGATCTCCAAGACTTCTGTAGCGGGGAGACGAACAGCTGCTGCTACCTTCCGTCGATCGACGTAGGCATGTTGTGTGAAGAGATACAACTGAAAAAAAAAACGTAACGCTTAATGGCAATAAAAACACGATTATTCTTTTATAGTATCGTTGATTAGGAGTGGGGGCGAATGGGTGCTTGGTTCATAGCTCAGCGCGGACAAGAAGGCGGTCTCACTATATCTATATACTACAGTTACTCACGACATGGTCTCTAGCGGCACACATGAGCCTCGCGGGCACAGGCAACGCTCGCGTGTACAGATCAGCTGAGCGCGGCGTCCACAGCCCGCGCACGCAGCACGCGGCGCCGCTCAGCGCGGACAACAAGGCGGTCTCACTATATCTATATACTACAGTTACTCACGACATGGTCTCTAGCGGCACACATGAGCCTCGCGGGCACAGGCAACGCTCGCGTGTACAGATCAGCTGAGCGCGGCGTCCACAGCCCGCGCACGCAGCACGCGGCGCCGCTCAGCGCGGACAACAAGGCGGTCTCACTATATCTATATACTACAGTTACTCACGACATGGTCTCTAGCGGCACACATGAGCCTCGCGGGCACAGGCAACGCTCGCGTGTACAGATCAGCTGAGCGCGGCGTCCACAGCCCGCGCACGCAGCACGCGGCGCCGCTCAGCGCGGACAACAAGGCGGTCTCACTATATCTATATACTACAGTTACTCACGACATGGTCTCTAGCGGCACACATGAGCCTCGCGGGCACAGGCAACGCTCGCGTGTACAGATCAGCTGAGCGCGGCGTCCACAGCCCGCGCACGCAGCACGCGGCGCCGCTCAGCGCGGACAACAAGGCGGTCTCACTATATCTATATACTACAGTTACTCACGACATGGTCTCTAGCGGCACACATGAGCCTCGCGGGCACAGGCAACGCTCGCGTGTACAGATCAGCTGAGCGCGGCGTCCACAGCCCGCGCACGCAGCACGCGGCGCCGCTCAGCGCGGACAACAAGGCGGTCTCACTATATCTATATACTACAGTTACTCACGACATGGTCTCTAGCGGCACACATGAGCCTCGCGGGCACAGGCAACGCTCGCGTGTACAGATCAGCTGAGCGCGGCGTCCACAGCCCGCGCACGCAGCACGCGGCGCCGCTCAGCGCGGACAACAAGGCGGTCTCACTATATCTATATACTACAGTTACTCACGACATGGTCTCTAGCGGCACACATGAGCCTCGCGGGCACAGGCAACGCTCGCGTGTACAGATCAGCTGAGCGCGGCGTCCACAGCCCGCGCACGCAGCACGCGGCGCCGCTCAGCGCGGACAACAAGGCGGTCTCACTATATCTATATACTACAGTTACTCACGACATGGTCTCTAGCGGCACACATGAGCCTCGCGGGCACAGGCAACGCTCGCGTGTACAGATCAGCTGAGCGCGGCGTCCACAGCCCGCGCACGCAGCACGCGGCGCCGCTCAGCGCGGACAACAAGGCGGTCTCACTATATCTATATACTACAGTTACTCACGACATGGTCTCTAGCGGCACACATGAGCCTCGCGGGCACAGGCAACGCTCGCGTGTACAGATCAGCTGAGCGCGGCGTCCACAGCCCGCGCACGCAGCACGCGGCGCCGCTCAGCGCGGACAACAAGGCGGTCTCACTATATCTATATACTACAGTTACTCACGACATGGTCTCTAGCGGCACACATGAGCCTCGCGGGCACAGGCAACGCTCGCGTGTACAGATCAGCTGAGCGCGGCGTCCACAGCCCGCGCACGCAGCACGCGGCGCCGCTCAGCGCGGACAACAAGGCGGTCTCACTATATCTATATACTACAGTTACTCACGACATGGTCTCTAGCGGCACACATGAGCCTCGCGGGCACAGGCAACGCTCGCGTGTACAGATCAGCTGAGCGCGGCGTCCACAGCCCGCGCACGCAGCACGCGGCGCCGCTCAGCGCGGACAACAAGGCGGTCTCACTATATCTATATACTACAGTTACTCACGACATGGTCTCTAGCGGCACACATGAGCCTCGCGGGCACAGGCAACGCTCGCGTGTACAGATCAGCTGAGCGCGGCGTCCACAGCCCGCGCACGCAGCACGCGGCGCCGCTCAGCGCGGACAACAAGGCGGTCTCACTGAGAGGACCCTCATCCGTGCGAATGAGGGCGCGGAGGTCGTTGAAAGTCATCAGTTTTGCTGGAAGAAATAAATAAAATTTTAGAATTTTGCTTTTTTATCACCACCCCACCGTCAACAAGGACAGTGATTAAACCTTGTGCTATGCAAAAATATCTTCTGCCAATGGCCCACATTCCTGTGCCAGACTCATCCAGGTACTGCCCGCGACGGCAATCGTCACTACATACCTCTAACAAGTATTTCCTTCAGCTGGTCCTGTGGCGAGGGTCTCTTAGTGGGCGCGATATCGGCCTCGTCCTCCGGCGGCGCAGGTACCAACGCTCGCACGTACTCCCGCGCACGCACCGTTAGCGCCGACCCATCTGACGACGTCGCGCTGAACAGCTTCAAACGCTCCAACTGGGAAAAATATTTAGGAATTTTATACAATGTTCCATTTAGTTGGTGACTCCTGTTTTGTCATTGTATGCAGTCTGGCGACTTGTATAGCCAGCTACTCACTAATAATAACTGTCATCATATACAGCTTCAATAAAATATTCAGGGTAGGCATATAGGCCTCAACATTTGTCTAAACTAGTCATTAGTCACAGGTTCACCTGCTTGCCACTGGGAAGCAAAGCTAGTTGACTATACCTGGACGAGCCATCAGTTTTGAAGTTAATTTTAGTACATACTTATGGTATGTATGTGTCACCGGAAAATGGCAAAAGCCGTAAGATTGTTAAATATCTCGTAAAATTGCAAACTATTTTTTCGAAATAAGACACGGATATTATGGACACTTTTGAATTTGGATGGGATTTTTTGTACACAACACGATTTTTTCATAATATATCGAGAAATTTTAATCTAAAAAAGATTTATTACAATCTTACGGAGTCTGCAATTTTCCGGTGACATGCAAAATATGAGTTTCAGTGTGAAATTTCAACACAAGCTCAGTAGATACAGAATCATTCTAAAATCAAATAAATATTAATTTTTAATATGATGTGATACAATAATAATATTTTTTAACTGACCTCAGCATGATCCGTATCGCTGGGTTTCCATAGCGCGTCGTACCACGCCTCCTCGTTAATTCTCTGAGATATTGTCTCAAAGGACTTCTCCTTTGCCTTCTTCGATACTTCTGTCTCTTGACGGGCAAACTTCACTGTCACCTGTAAGATAAATATTATTGTGATCATATTATGTATGCCAATGCATGCCAATACCTACACGTGTGCCAGGCTCATCCTGGTTCTATAATAAAACGTAAAAAATGCCTAACATAAAAAGTATCTACCATAAGAAACAAGCAATGGTAAGTAATTATTATAAATCCATAATATTGTCCCACAATACTGGTATTGAGCTGAATCCGGTTTGACTGGTAGCCGACCCCAATATAGTTGGGAGTAGGCTAGGCAGATGATGATGATGAATATTGTCCCACAGCAAGGCAAAAGCATCTGTCATTTATGAAACGATTTTTTTTTTTTTTCCTTCATGTGAAAGGTATATCATGTCATATATGTTGCGATTGGTCCCATAGAAATTTCATCAAAATCGATTCAGTAGTTTGTTTTTAATCATGGTTGTTATCCAAGTAAACGAAATTGTGTGTTTTGCTGTCCTGTGACTTTCTAGTGGTGTTTCTATTTAGGTGAAAAATTGAAATTACCAAAAAAGTTAAAAATTGAAAACTTTTACAAAAAATACAACCAAATTCCAAATAAAAAAAAAACACTACAAAGTATAAAGTCGGAACCTCCACCTCGAAAAGGACAGGTTTTCGTTTGCCCATTCGACAGACTGATAAAACTAAAGAAGTCCGAGCAAGGGAGCTCGGAATACCTACCATGCCCCGGATTACCTGGGTTCTCTTTTACTTTATTCTGCTTGCCTAATATAAATATTTATTAATTTCTTCATGTTTTCGTATATATTATTGAAAGCCAGGGAGGTTCAAGTGCCCCGCCTTCTACACCCTTCCCAGTACATATCTATACAAATTGACTTGCCAATCAAATTAAATTACCTGTTGCGCTTCTGGTTCCTTGTCTTCGTCATCTGAATCTGCCTTACTCTTATCATTCTTGCGCTTGTCTTGCTTATCATAGTAGGAGTAAGAAGGCCTCATTTGAATTATACCTATAAAATAAAAACAAAATCAAATCTCAATAAGGGACTTTTTTAGGGTTCCATAGTAAACTAGGAACCCTTATAGTTTTGCCATGTCCTTCCTGGGTTTAGCTCAGAAGCTTTGCACTAGAAAGTTGGAATTTGGTACAGGCAAAGATATTAATCACGACAACAAATTATGTAATAAAATAAAAAATGATCATCTATCCCATAGAGTGGGGTGTCGTAGGATAGTTTGTTTAATTATAATTGTTTTTAATTATAATTTAATATATTGAGGGTGTGCAAAAACCATTTTTCCATCCAAGGATTTGTTGGCTAAATATAAAGCTTTAAAGTGCTAATTTTTGTTAGAATCAAGTGTCCCTCTGCCAACTAAATGGTTGTTCAGAGAATGGAGACATAAAAAAAATCATGTTAGCATTTATAACTAATTTAAAAGGAAAACTATGACAGCTAAGTAGGCTTTACAAGTTAACATGTAATACTCAACCAACTTATAAAATGTTAACTTATAAAATTTCTTAGTAACTCCATAGAAAATGACATAAAACTAAGTGTATTTACTAACTATATATATCTAACTATGGAACCCTACACTGTGCTTGGCCCAACACACACTTGGCCAGTTTTTTTTTAAGATAAGAATTGTAGTTTTTAGGATGAAAATTATTGCATAATTTTTGAGATGATTGCATTTTATGGTATCTTCCTGCAGATTGTTTTCACAAAAGGGATAGCCTCACAAGAGAGTGGGCTTAATCAGGTGTGACACCATTGTTTTACCATTGTATCTGCTATTATAGCCGGTGAAAGTGTATTAACAAAATGTATTAGGTTGAATCCTGTATGTCTACTCAATTCAAAGCCAAAAAAAAGTGTGTTACAGCTAAGAATCGTACCTTGTATAGGAGTGCAATGTAACTCCTTATCCTGCAATATGGCAACAGCATAATGCTGTGTCTCAGTGCATGGAGCACTGCTCTCATAGACAATCTTGTCCATGATGCCATGTCTAAAGTACTGAGACTTGTCCTTCTCTTTAATGTGCCATGATGATTCCTGTCCACAAAGATATACTTTAGAGTAGGTAATAGTTCTTGTTTATTATTATAGTAAAGTTAACAGATGGTGAGGCTGGGAACTAAGAAATTTAGTGACATCAGATAATATAAATGATGATGACAGTTAAACAGAAATAACAACAGAACATCGTTAACCCATTGTACAATATTGTAAACAGACATTAAGAAGGTCATATTGGGTACAAGAACAATGTAAATCATAAGGATTGTATTTATACCTGTTGGCCATCAGTATTGAGCGCAATCTGCTCGCCCTTAGACGAGCAATACTTATCGCTGTACGTGTCCAAGCCGACTTCCAATCGCACCATCTTGTTCCTCGGTTTCACGGATGCATTCACAACTTTCACGTCTTTCCAGTCCCTATTAGCCGGTCTCACTGGATACTGATATATGTACAGATTCTGCGATAACGCCTGAGACAGAAACACAGGTATCTGCAACGAATAAACAGCAAAATTGAGGAAAAAGCAACATTTTTTCTCACAACAACATAACCTTATAATTTACCACGTTGTTAATGGATTTTAACTACAATTGTACCTCCTGCACTACTGGATCTTCTTCCTCCATTTTGCTATAACGTTTTTTTTGCTAACGAAGCTATAACATGACCGGAATAAATATAAGAAAATTCTAATAAAATCACACCGCAACGCCACTGTGACAGAAATCCACCATTTTTGACAGATTAGCACACGCACAGGCGCAGCAGCGCTACTGAAGCATCAAATGAACGTGGCCAAAAGTAGAACTACTTTGGACGCCATTTTAATGTGCTGCCAGTTAATCTCTTTTGAGGAATGAATAAAAATAGTATTTTTCTTCAATGTGCATTCAGTAGTTTATAAGAGAAAAACAATAAATTGAGGCACGGTACTTGGGTAAGCCCTTCCCTTTTTCATTAAGGTGGTGCCGTACCCACAAAACACTAATACCCTAGCAGCTAGGGTAGGCTAGGCAGGCTAGTAGGTATGGCCCCGACTAGCTAGGGCCTAGCTAGTCGGGGCCATACCTACTAGCAAGTGTATGATAAAGTTTATCGCACACATGTAAGCTCGCCACACCGCAACACGAGCTCTTCAACAAGCGATTCAGCAGTCTTTCTTCAACTCTGTATTGAATGATCATTCATTCATTAGCATCGTATTGTAATGTAATGACATTGTCTCGTCTAGGGGTAAGGTAAGCCACAAGCAGCTAGTGGTCAACTCACAATCACCGCGCTTGAATTAGATGGACATCGCGCTTATTATAGGTGGATATCGCGTTTGCCTTCTCTATCTCTCTCTAGCAGCTTGCGTAGAGTTGCTAACTTTATACTAGCTGAGCCGTCTCGGTTACGTGCAATTATTAATTAGATGCTTAATTTACGTTCTATAACTGTCTGGTTGACGGCAACTCAATGAGGCGGAGACAGATAGGTACGTAGATAGGTACTGATCCGACGCGAAGCTGTCACGTAGTTAGTTTATAGGAAACTTCTGCCTGGGCTTCGCCTGCGTGAATGTAGGAAAATATGCCAAGGGAACATACTACCGGTATAATAGCCTATGTGCTATCTATCTATACATATAAAATGCTTTGCCCTGAATGACTGACTGACGGATCAACGCACAGCCTAAACCGCTGATCGTAGAGACCTGAAACTTGGAGGATGTGTTCTTTGAATGACGTAGGCATCCGATAAGAAAGGGTTTTTGAAAATTCATCCCCTAAAGTGGTGAAATATAGTTTGGAAGTTTGTATGGAAGAATCTTATTCCTTGGGCCAATGTACGTGAAACTTGGTACGAATATTGGCCAAAGTAAATAATAAAGGCTGTCATTATTAGTTTTCACAAAAAAATCCAAAACACGATCACGGTATTTTAAAATTTGTATCTAAGATTCGTATTTCTTGAGTTAATATACATGGAAATTGGCACCTTAGTTAAGATAGCAACAATTTTACAAAGAGGACTCCTTTATAATGTGTACCTACATGGAATAAATACAACTGCATCGTGAAGAGGGATGGCAAATCACACTTCACACTATATAATCACACAAATATTGCGAAATTTTGTGAGTGTGTGTGTGTGTGTTTGTTACATCTTCACGCGCTAACGGCTGGACCGATTTAGATGAAATTTGGTGTAGAGATTGTTTGAGTCCCAGGAAATGACATAGGATAGTTTTAATCCCGGGAGTATGTTCCCATAGAATAATTTTCGACATTCACGCGGGCGGAGGCGCGGGCGACAGCTAGTTCCATAATATATCTCTGTACCAAACATCCAGATCCGTTCAGCTGTTCTGGCGTCATTGAGTAATAATCCATCCATTCGAACAATCGCATTTACGAGAAGCATGTAAGAGTAAGAAGATAGGAAAAGTAGGGAAGAGGTACCTAGTAAAAACTATTAACTACTTCTAACCGTCCAACCATACTCGATGATAGAGTAATATTTAAAATTTCTGGCACGAATGTGGCATTCAACAATAATTAAAAAAAATACTTTGACTTACGGATGTCTGCGAACGTCTTTCGTAGTGTCACGATTAACGTTTTTTGAAGACAATATTTTATATTATATTTTTGTGAGAACATGTTTTATTTCCGAACCCATTAAGACTTTACAATAAATGATCCAACTCCAATTAAAGACAAACGGATATTTAAAATACCACGAAAATGTCGGACATGATAATAAATGGTAAATGCAAATGTTTTGTTATCTTTGTTTATATTATTTTAGGAGAGTAGGATTTAGCATGAGCAGAACTCCAAGCTTTACCTACTTATTTCAATCTGAGGGCGCTGGTTAGATTTCAGAAAATCATCGTTCTATTCTCATTATCACAATATTGATTGTTGTCTTACAATCATTTTCTGACAACCTTCTGCAAGTATCAAGAGTTCACTTATATTTACACGTCTTGTATTTTCTTCTCCAGACTCTGTTCCAGTTGATAAAAAATGGAACGAGTTAATACGATACAATATATTTATTATGAAACTTGTTGAATTTGTAAGTATTCTTTTCATAATTCCTTTTTCTTGTCCTGCTTTTTTGAATATTAATTTTATTTCTTATTATTAGTTACAATCTCATTCCTTGTAGGGACTTTCACTTGTAATTACCATATTACCGTGGATAATTGCAAAACCAGCGGGACATATGTACTGCATAGCAACTGGTCCTACTCTAGTAATATCTTTTTTATTCATACTTCTGTATTTACGAAGAAGAGTACCGTTATTTATGGAAAAAATGTACTTATTTTTCCAAATTTTATTTACCTTTGGAGCCTTTATTCAATGTTTTCTACTGAATCTTGTTAGAGTTTGGTTGTGGTTTATTTACGGTGTATTTTATTTTGGATTGTTAACAGCATTATCACTTGATTTATTTCTAATTGCCAATGAAAGAGGATGTACTTTTAGTTGTGCATAATAATAATTTAAAACCTAATCTAATCAGTTATACGTGTACCAGGCATAATTAGTATTATATACAACTTTCACTCAAAAAATGTCTTTGATTCAACCTTTACAGATAATATTTTAACATCTATAATTGTTTTTATTAATAACAAGCTGTGCCAGCGGCTTCGCTCCCTTCAACAACAACCGTCAACCCTTACCTACCCTACTCTACCTACCCTACATACATACCCTATATACCTACTCTACTCTACCTACCCTACATACTTACCCTACTTCCCTTTTTTTTGTTTTAAAACCTTCCCTGTAATCTGGCGACCAAAACAAAAAAAGAATTAGCCAAATCGGTCAAGCCGTTCTCGAGTTTTAGCGAGACTAACGAACAGAAATCGATTTTTATATATATAGACAAGCTGTGCCCGCGGCTTCGCTCCCTTCACCAACAACCGTCAACCGTTACCTACCCTACTCTACCTATCCTACATACCTACCCTACATACCTACCCTACATACCTACCCTACATACCTACCCTACATACCTACCCTACATACCTACCCTACATACCTACCCTACATACCTACCCTGCATACCTACCCTGCATACCTACCCTGCATACCTACCCTGCATACCTACCCTACATACCTACCCTACATACCTACCCTACATACCTACCCTACATACCTACCCTACATACCTACCCTACATACCTACCCTACATACCTACCCTACATACCTACCCTACATACCTACCCTACATACCTACCCTAAATACCTACCCTACATACCTACCTTACATACCTACCCTACATACCTACCCTACATACCTACCCTACTCTACCTACCCTACTCTACCTACCCTACTTCCCTTTTTTTTTGTTTTAAAACCTTCCCTGCACTCTGGCGACCAAAACAAAAAAAGAATTAGCCAAATCGGTCAAGCCGTTCTCGAGTTTTAGCGAGACTAACGAACAGCAATTGATTTTTATATATATAGATATATATATAGATGATCGATTTTTATATATATAGATAGGTATCTCAAATAAAAATCATTTAGGTAACTGTATGATATTGGAAAATTCAAAAATTTTGGGAACGGCACTAATGTCGTCCTTGACCCTCCATGACCTTTGCATTTGCTGCATCTATCGATAATTGACAGTGACATGTCATGATCATATGACATGACTGATTATGACAGATAATATTTATGCTGCAGCAGCAGCCTGCAGACCATTTAAATCAATTTAATTAAAATGGGCTTGTTGTGAAACAATGACTCCAACTGGGCGTGCATGCATACATGCATTAATACAGTGATTGATTATTTTCATTTATTTGTCAGACTAATCAAACAATTTCAATGTATCAGGCGCGAAAGAACATTATTTTAAACACCAGCAGGTAGTACAGGTGCTCAATTGGTACGAACTTAGGGCTACCTAATGTCGTGCTACCCCAGATCAATTGATTTAAATAGGTAAGTCCCAAAACAACACGAGACATGAGTGTCATGAAGATTGTTATTTTTAGATTATATCATTGCTCCTCATGATTATCCCGTTTGTTATAACGGAGCCCGCTGTCATGCACTGCCTGGCCGTCGCTCCGACTCTGGTCCTGTCAGTTATGTTCGTCGTGCTATATTTAGTGGACCAAGTGCATGATCTTGCTGAACAACTGTACCTAGTGTTACAAATATTTTTCAATTTGATAACATTTTTATATGTATTCATAAATGTAACTGCCTCTGGAGCTCTATATGGACTATTCTATTGTCATCTGCTTGTTGCACTGTGCATAGATCTGTTCTATGTCATCAACGAAAGAGGATTTGCACCACTTAGAACAGAATAAATTATGTAAATAAAATAAAATGCTACAGAAAGCATAATAAAATTCGTATTATTCAGTAGTTTTGTGCATTGGAATGTCATGACTTGAAATCCTCATCTGCTTGATATAAATGCATTAACAATTTACCAAATTAGTCAATGGATTAGGTATTTCTGTGACATGAATAAAAGTCTACAAGTGGGTCCGTCTCTTTTAGGTAGTGGCACTGCTGCTCAATATACTGCCTCACGTTGTGGAGCCTCTGGACGTGTTACAATGCCTGGTGGCGGGCCCCACCATCATGTGCTCTGCACTCATAATGGTGCTATATGTTGTGGACCAAGTACAATATGAGGCAGAGCTCTATTACGTCATCATTGAGCTAGTTATAACTGTACTAGCATTAATACATCTATTTACTATAGGTAAAATGGTAGGAGCCATATATGGATTGTTCTATGCAGATTTAATAATAGCATTCTCTATGGATTTATTTTACCAGCATAAAGAGAGAGGCTGGACCTTTTGATTTGTTCATTAAATTTTTTGTTATCTTTATTATTGTATTATTTTTAACAAGTTTCAAGTTTAGGATAACTGATAATAACTGGTATCACAGCTATTTCCTGTCCATTATTTTGAGTATGTGAGTGTTTGACTACTGATGATAAACAGGAATTGATGTGCCATAATTATATGAAATGTGTAAAAGATTGAAACATTGTACATGGACAGTTGTATACTGCATTATAATCATGATGAAGAATATTTTTAAAAGACTCATGAAAGTGCGGTTGCGTGTGTTACTGTGGTTTATGCTAGTTTTTTTATTTTTCTTTATCATGCTGTGGACAATTAGTGATTTGAATAATGAAAATGTTATCAAAGTGGTTGCTCCATATCCAGTGATACTATGGTGGACTATGGACTTTCCTGGCATATCAAGGATTAAACATTGTTCAAACGATGTACAGTGTTATGTTTACAGTGACAGAAAGCAGGAACAATATTATGATATAGGAGCATACTTGTTCTATGCAAGTACTATTGATTTTAAGACTCTTCCTCTACCAAGAAAGTCTAATGTAATTTGGGGATTATTCCATGAAGAATCCCCAAGAAATGTAGAAGAGTTTTTACATGAGAAGGCTTTAAGCGTGTTTAATTTTTCTTCAACATTTAGCAGGTTTAGCAATGTCCCCTTTCCATTGCAATATTTACAATCTTATGCAGATATCACAAGCCAGAAATACTTTGTTGAGACAAAAAAGAAGAACGATTTTTTAAATGATATTGCCCCAATTATGTACTTACAAAGTGACTGTGAAACGTCAACTGAAAGAGATGCATATGTAAAAGAGCTGATGAAATATGCAAAAGTTGACTCTTACGGAGGATGCTTGAAGAATAAAGATATGCCATCAAAATTCAAGGGAGACTACTTAAATAACCTTAATGAAGATGAGTTTTTAAGGTTCATATCAAGGTACAAATTCGTAGTAGCGATAGAGAATGGCGCATGCAATGACTACGTTACCGAAAAATTTTGGCGCGCTATCAAGGTGGGATCTGTCCCCATATATTTTGGATCGCCCACTATCAGAGACTGGTTACCTAATAGACAGTCTGCAATACTTCTGGAAGATTACCCTACGCCAAAGATGTTGTATGAACATATTAAGGTATTAATGAACAATAATAGTTTATATGACGAATATTTAGAACATAAGACAAAACAATTAATAACAAATCAGAGACTGTTCAATGAGTACAATGCCAGGCCTTACCAAGTAGATGGTATGCAGATTATTGATCAATTTGAATGCTTTATTTGTGAGAAGTTACATGATCAAATGAATGGTGGAATTGGAGTAAATATTGTTAATAAAAGTCACTATGATTGCCCCATACCACTATCAGCTTTAACTTTAGGTGTAAATCCTGAAAATAATTGGGTATATTCTTGGGAAACTTCAAAAAATAGTGCTAATAAAATTTATAATGATGTATTTAATGGAGATTAATATTTTTTGTATTATTTTAATATACATTTTTGATACAGATTGTATTTTCATTGGCACACTGCGTCTAGAGGTGAGATTGGAAGTATATCATAGCGAATACCTCTCTTTATAACGTGAGGAATTGTCTTGGGCACCATACTGTAAAACAGAAAATAAAAAACATTTGCAGTCAATAAGAAAGCTTTAAAAATCAATTTGGTTTGGAACAAAATACATAATCATACAAATACAAAATACAGATTAAGAGAGATGTTTTTGCTTCATTTTGTCACACGTGGTCAGAAAAAAAACAACCAAGAATCCTTATAAGTAAAGTTGAAAATTGAGTGAGTGGCAATTCTTCAGACAGGCATCAGCTACATGTCATTTACGGGTTAAGACTCAGTTGGGAACAGGTTAGGCAGATGCCTTGTACAGGTTATCAAATTTTATTTAGCCATATCGTTAAGTTGAATCTATCTATGCTACAAAAAGGAATCGCAATACTCACGATATGCAGTCGATGATAGGACAAACAGACAGACACAGCGTGCATCCAGTGCAGTCGTCTGTCACTTGCGGAATGTGGGTCTTGGGGTCAAATCTGTAATTAATTTTAATATTACACGTCTGGGATCTCTACATGGATTATGTAAATGCTAAAAATATTAACGGGTATGGGAAACCCTGAGCTGAAATAAGAGGCGACCAATGTGGTAGGCTAAAATTAATATTTGCTACCATCATGATCAAAAAATAGTTTCTTTAGATATTAGGTGTTTTCAAAGGACGAAAATGATTGATACAGCAATTATTTTAATGATGGCCGCAATATGTTCTCATCTTAGTTGTTTTTATCGAAGGATGTTAGAATATTGCCATTGGTAAATCCTATTGTTCTTGTTCAAGTGAAGGAACTTACTCGATAGCTTGATATCCGGAATCTGCGCAAGCCATGTAGCATTTACCGCAGTTTATGCACATGTCCTGAAAATAATAGAGAGATTTAGTACAAAGCCCAATATCCAGAATTTAAGTAGGTACCTACTATAACTAAGTATTTGAGTTAACGAGAAAGAGCATAATATTAAAAATCGGAAAATTAGTTATTGTTATCGAACACACTCGATAAAACAATGTGATTAGTATAAGATTGTATGATTAATCTATTGAATATCAGAGCATAAACGCATCGGCGTGCCCCCGACGCCAAACACAAAGCCGCTGTACTTTTTTGTCACATATTTGTGACGTTTGGCGTAAGAGCACGCTTTTAGGAGACAAGCCATCACAAGCATCGTAACGTCGAACAGTGGAAGGGGAACTGGTAGGTTTTCAGCGTCCAGCGGATTCCCGCGTCCTTCATTCCCCAGATCATCGATCTACTATGTGGGAGGCCTTACTATCCCCGAGCGTTACTCTAGAACCTATCGACTATTGGACAGGTTATCTTATGGGACCATAATGTCACCGGTAAACTACGGTTCAGCCTCCTCTAGACCTCTATCATGAGGCGCCTGCCAGATTTAAGCGTTCTCGCTTTACCGATACGAACGCTTGCTCGGTGCCAGGTAGGTGAAGAGGGGAAAACGCAAAACACATCAATTTCCCATTCAATATTCTTTTAACCGGTATAGAAGAAGAAAACCAATGGTGGGTGGTTCTGAACATGAGACGACTCAGAAGCAAATTCATGTGACAGTGGAGGTGGATTACTAGGTACACAACGAGTAGCGCTCTCACAGCCTCCACTAAGTTTATATCGCACTGAAACCTTTGTCCACCTTCCATATGAAATACTGTAATATAATAAGTCTACTTACATCATCAATAAGTGCGACAACTTGCTTAGTATTGTCCAAATGCTTGTAAGTGCCAACTCTGGGCAGCGCTTCGCCAACCACATCTTTAATCGTGGGAATCTCTGGACTCTCTTCATAGTGACCATTGACAGAGCCATTTGTCATATAAGTTTGGACTTTATTTTCTGCTAATAAGTCTGATTTTAGTCTGGCTTCATGGAGCAACTCTTCGCGCTTTTTGCTGTATGGACCGAAGTGGGCTAAAACCTGGAAAAGAGAAATGGGATTTAAGTATAGAAGTTTATGAGATGAATATTGACCTAAATAATGAATTTCTAACTTTGGATGTAAATAAGCGGCTTCGAGCCCCAGATAGGAGAAACATATACCTATGTAGATAGTAAAGGCCCTAATGAGACAACGACATTATTTCAACGAGTACAAGGTTCATAGGTACTTAACTGATAGTGAAAATCTACCCAGTCTGGGTTTCAGACTGGCCTGCATTGTGAAATAGGCTATACCTACCACTCATTGTTATCTTTCCGCCAGCAAACTGTTTCCTATTTTAGATA
This sequence comes from Mamestra brassicae, assembly GCA_905163435.1. Taxonomy (NCBI): domain Eukaryota; kingdom Metazoa; phylum Arthropoda; class Insecta; order Lepidoptera; family Noctuidae; genus Mamestra; species Mamestra brassicae. The sequence goes on along the minus strand of LR990997.1, from coordinate 15,128,837 downwards.
AGAGCAGCCACAGTTCTAACAAACATTGTAATAAACTCCATAACTAACCTATAAGGTTCAATTTACCTTGCCATCTTCGTCGTACAGCGTTTGGACAGGTTTGCCCTTCTGATGCTTGAAAGTCGGCGGTGACTGCCCCATCCAGCCATCAAGGCCTCTGGACCGTAAGTATAGGAGAGCCTTCAGACCCGTAATGTAGTCCTCTACTACTGTGAAGTCCTGGTTCTGGACTGCGCTGCAAATCTGAGAACAAAAAAACAAAAGTAGTGTTAAGTAGTAGGTAGTAAGTCTAGTGGCAAGAGTTACCACGCAGTGGGTTCCTAAATATGGAAGGCGCCGTCGAGGTCGGCCCAGAAAGAGGTGGCGAGACCATTTGGACGCGTACCAAGGGGGCTGGTTTGAGACGGCGCGAGAGAAGAATGTCTGGAAGGACCTAGAGGAAGCCTTTGCCTAGCAATGGGACAGAAACAGGATAGATTAAAAAAATATAAGTATCTATACTAAAACAGATTATAAAAGAGGAGTGTCCGAGTGCGAGTTTTATTCTTTGTATTCTTATTTCTGTAGGTATATGTTGTGTATAAGATTCCCACAACCACTGATGTGCGTAAGGATCGAGGGCCCCAACCGTGAATTGAAAAACAATTGCTATCAGGATTTAGTAAAAAATTGTAGAACCGATTCAAAAATGTATAGCGTTATAGAGATGCAAAGGGGTCCCTCAATCCTTATAGGTAGGTTCTCAAGGATTCCTAGGTATTTCTTGGTAAATCGATACACGTTCATGCTATTTCTAATATCAAGATTTCAGATCGACGACCGTAGGTAAAAATATTTCAAGGGTTTATTACAATTATCTACCTAACAAGGATTAAGTTGAGGGTCATTGCGTTCTGGCATACCTACTGGCTAAGTTTATAAAAAAAAATCGTCTCTTTTTAGTAGAAGTATTCCATCGCTAAAGAAGAAGTCTAATAAATTTGAAGACAATAGGTACCACGGTTACGGTTTAAACGTTATAAAGCCAGCAACGAGATCCCTCAATCCATACACTGTCAATAAAACCTTGAGGTTCCACTTCCAGTTAAAGAACCCAGATTCAGACAACAGACAGATGATGACTTGCGTAAGTATCTAAATTTGGCGCCGCTTCGGTATTTATAACTCTCACCATCCTAAAAAAACATCGCTGAAACATTACAGAAAATCTAAATTTTCATCTTTTTTTCATTGGTTTTGTAACATGTTCCTGTTCCGATCTATATAGTCACCATAATCTAAGTTCAAGAGGTTATTATTTAAATAACTATTAGGTACCTACCACAAGTCTTACTCATTTTTCTCATCAAGACATAAAATGGACTAAACTATTGAATTTGGATAGGATTTTAAAAATATGATCTGATCATAATAAATCGAGAAAATACATTTTAATAAAGACAATCTTAATGGAGTTTGCTATTATCCGGTGACAGATACACAAAACATAAACACGGCTTTGCCATACGACTTAGGTATCTGTCTGGGTAAGTAGAAACAACCTCAGAAGAATAATAATATCCCTATTATTATTCTTATATTTACTCCATAAGCATAGACTTTTGCTACTCTACACTCTGCTACTTTAACGCCGAGGAACCAGCCGCCCACCACGTCATCTTGGAATGTGCGGCTTAACTTTCTCAGTCGATACCATATCATAGAATTGCTCATCTGAACTTCTAAACTAATATTATATAGAGGAAAGATTAAGCTCAGTCGTTACCTGCTTTTAAAAGACTTATAAAAGAACATTCCCTATCGCTGTGATTTATCGATAGTCATCATTTATTTTTTCTGTCTGTATACATCTATTATGTTTTATTATAAAATTGGGTTGTGTCACACCAATGACATGTATCTCACCTATTTCATGTTTAGGTACACAATTACTGTCCATCCCAGGTTGTCTGGAAGAGATCGCGGAATGCGATAAGGCCGATTGTATGTGTTTTAGTTCTAAGTTTCATAATTTCACAATAAATAAAGATTTATTTGTTTGTTACAATTTGGCTCAAAAACTGCTCATCCGATTTTAAAAATTCTTTCGCTATTAGAAAGACACATTATTAACTTAAATTATTTATTTTCGAAAAAATCCCTACTAAAATTGCAATAATTTAACCCAAAATAGCAAAATTTTGCCTAATATATTCGTTACTAGGCGTGCGCTGAGAAAACTATTGATGATACATAAAAAGAATGTACTATATGAATACAGTATCTAATCATTATTACATATAACGAAGTCCACGAGGGTATACGTCTAACTATTATGGTTAAATCGCAATGACCGCTTTTTGTCCAAACATTCAATCAAAACCCGGGTGGAATGGAAAAGTGGTGATTTTGCTATAATAATATCGCACACCTCGATCTAAACAGGGTTAACTCAAAAAGCACTTTTTTCAGAAAAGGCGAAAAATTTATTACTGTGTCCCTGTCCACTGCAGGACCTTCCTGTATAGATTTAATTGGTTTTATGCAGCTAGAAGAAAGATATTGTAGGGATCTTGTATTTTAATGATTTTTTGGGGCTGAAATTAAAAAAAATATATTTAATTTTTTTTTAAGTATATTTTTTTCAACAATAGGGAAATAACAGTTACAGTTAGTATTGTTGAAAAAAATATACTTAAAAAAATTTAAATATTTTTTTTTTATTATTTTGAATTGGGCCCGTGTTGGTGTATTTAGCCATCAAGCGTCGAGTCGAGAAAGAAATCTGTTTAATTGGTGGGTAGGTACCTATTGAGATAAGGAATTCGATGGTGTGCTTATCTAAAATATCTCAGTTTTTGAGTTAGCGCCCATTAGATCTAGGCGTGCGATATTAATCCTTATCCATTAAAATGGTTTGATAATTTAGGATGATTAAATTAATCAAATCGGACCTTTGCTTGGTACGGACCAAGCAACACGGAAATAATGATTTGGATAAAAAAAAGCTAGGCTGGATGTGTTAGCCAGGTTCCTCACACCAAACAATAGACCAAATTTTGTCCAAGTGTAAAATGTTTTAGAATAAATAAAATTCGCATCGATGCTGATAAATGGAAATTCAGGTCTTAATGTATTGACCATTGACACCCTGTAGCCTGTAGCTAGGCTAGGATTGAGGTCAAAGTGTTACCAGCGACGCGACGCCGACGCCAGTCGCCCGGCCGCTCGAACACAAACAACAGATTTGTATTTATTAAATATTTCGACGATTGGCTTACATTGGATCTATTTACTAGGGTTTTTTTTTGTAATGATATAAAACCAAATAAACATTATCTTTAGTGTTTTCCGGAAAATAAACCACATATTGGTAGAATTTTATCAACATTTTAGTAGTTTATTGGAATTGGGGTAGTAATACACGGGTCAATAATAGGGGAGTTAACGTCGCACAGCGAGTCGTCGAGTCTTGAAATATTGAGCACAATCAATTATTCCAGTTCTGGGTGTGGTCACTAGAACGATTAATATTAGGACTTCAAGGTATGTTTTGACTATTATCTTTCAAGATCATTAAGATTCCTCAATTTTTTGAGGAATCTAAATGATCCTTTCCCCTCAAGGACAAAGTATGACGTCATCTCTTTCAGTTCATATTTGAACTGAAACATTTCGATATTTAATTTTAGTTTCACTTTTCCTTTTTCAGATGAACGGCAATGATAGCTTCAAATACTGTGTAATAAAATTTATGGAATTACCTTCCAAAGGTATGCCTGACTATGTATGCATACCGAGCTCGTGGGTCAGATTAGGAATAGCGGCAGATCGAAGAGCAATAGTTTCATATCCTGTTGAACGTGCAAAGAATACAGAAAGGCGTGTTAAGCAAATGCAAAGATTGTCAGAAGACTGGCGTATATACTTGGCTGTTGTGAAATATGAAACTGGTAATGTTTTAACACAATCTTTCCTACATTTCCTTTAAATTGATTGATAGCGACAAAAATTTAATAGTAACTTATATTATTATAAATGCTAAAGTGAGATTTTTGTTACACTTTCACGCCTACATACTTAACCGATTTAATACATTTTGGTACAGACATAGACGAGACCCTCGAAATGTTTATAGAGTACTTTTTATTGCGAAAATCTATATTAAGGCTACGCCGCGGGCATGACCTTGTTTTATTATATTTACATACCCATGTACATTGTACAGGGTAGATGGTACTCCCACACTTTGCCAATTAGGTATATTCTTAAGCTCCATGCCCAAATTAAATCATAATTATTTTATTTTTGCAGATTTCTACGAAGATGCGCAGATTTTTATCAAGGAGCAGATTGATAATCTTCATTGCGAAAATGAAACTTTAAACTTCAAGAATGGAGGTATAAATTGCAAAATTTGTTCTTTTTATTCAGCTAACCATACTAAAAATCCGCTTTGTTATCATCATTGAATGGAAATGTCTGTGATATAATTTGTGTAAAAGATTTAACGCAAAAACGGAGAATAGGTACTGATATAATTATGAACGAATTTTGGTGTTGAAAAATATCAACCTATAATTCTTATTTGTTTGCTTTTAGGTCATGACTTATCCAGGAACGAAACACAAAAATCTAAGCGAGAGGATAATTTAAATCAAAAGAGGGCAGTACCCCAATTTGAAGTATTGAAAAATGATGAATCCGCAACAAAAATAAGACTAAAACGGGTGAAAAATAAAACTCTGTTTGGCTCAATTGCGCCACCTGAATCTAACAGCGAGGGTGATTCGTCGTCAAGTATCCCATCCCAATCCGCAAATCAAAATCAATTGTCACCAACTCACGCAGAATTTTCAATTGAAAATTCATGTCATGAAATACCTGTAGAAAATACTAACTACGAAAATGGTGCCGAAGAAATCACTGATCCTGAAAGAAGCACAAATAATACACCATCTGGTATTCAAAATTCGTCAAATCAGGCAAACCAGTCGTTGGATCCTAAAACAATAGCCATAAACAATTTCTTCACTGGGTTTTTAAAGTTCTTACGTGATCTGCCTCCCGCTTTTCGCGATATCGAAAAACTGAGTATAGCATTTAAAAAAAATCCCGAAAAGACGAAACAACTATTGAAAACAGTCACCAATCTTCGGACTCCAAGCAGCAATATTACAACCACATTTACATTGAATGACACCACAAAGAGAGAAGAAGTAACAAAGATACGCGGAAGAAAACGCAATGCAGCAATGGAACAAGATGATGATGGTAATGGCGAAGAGCAAATTCAGAAGAAAAAGCTTTACCAGCAAAGCAAGTTTGTTCTACCTGCAGAATACGATGAAAATGACTCAAAATGGACCTTAAAGTATGTCACGTCTGCGCCGGGACTTGTTGAACTCATGCCTCACACTGGCGTGTATGTCAATGAAGTAAAACTTAGTGAATGCAAGAGATTGTCAAACAATTGCAACGCACTAGCTCGAGTTTTAACACTAGCAATTTTTAAAACGAGTGCTTTGAAAATATGTTCGATGACTGGAGCAAGAGCCAAAGCTTACGATCTCTTTGGAGAATATGTCAGACCCGGATTAGACGAGAACGCAAGAAAAGTGATACTGGAATTTGTTAAGCAGTATGGAAGTGCTAAGGGTTGGAAAACGTCGAATACCAAATCCCTTCAAAACAGTATCCGTAATAAAATGCTAGATATGAGACGCTAACAAAACTAATACGAATCATGTTTCAAAAATAATATTAAATTTAAACATTAATTACGGGTAGCGATACTTTGATGATTACATTGATTACTGACCTCTTCAAGAAAAGATGGAGTGGTTCTGCCAATCCATATTTGGTAAGTAGTACCCACAGGTACTACAGTATTTTTTGTTGTGCATGCAAAATGTGACTTTTAACATTATTCCATATTGTGTCTATAAAATTTAAACTTAAGGTTATTTAAATACTACTACTAATACAATTGTTTTATTTGATAAAGAATGATGATTATACCTATAGTTTAATAAATTGTTGGTAAATGTTAAATTTTAAATACTTTATATCTCACTATTTAAACTTAAAATATGAACTGCTAAGTAAATTCTAGAATATGGTGAATGATTGTTTATTGTGAACCTTGTTCATTAATATGTTCTTGATTATTCGAAATGAGTCTGTACCGCATATAATAATATAAACGTCTCGGTTCCGACCACAGCTTCATCCACGTAATACTTATTGTTATAGTTACTTATTACAAATTTACAATACTCGGCATTAGTGTACCTACCTAAGTAGTTTTCCATCAGTGAAAGAATAGTTGTAGTTGGATAAGTAGGGACTTCCAAAGATTACATTTTTAAAAAAATTACCGCCGTAGACATAATTATTGACTTAATTATACTTATCTTGTTGTATTTATATTCTAAGAACTAGTTTGTAATACCGACCTCTTGGTTTTTCTCGGTTTTTATCACAATAAATAATACAAATTATAATGATTCATTGTTATTTTCCCCTGTTCCAATAAATAAAGCACTATTTTACTTTATCAACACGATGTTAATAGTAATAACTGAAAACCTGCAAGAGGTACTTATCATGTCGAATAAATTTTACTGATTAAAACTTTAAATTTCATTGGAATCATCCCTGAAATCGTGAAAAAATCAGCTTTTCCTAACATTTGGTGAAGTTATGCAAAAATAAATTTAAGCATCTGATTTTATTTTTGCTGGCCTCTTTGTTTTATTGGCATTCCATACGCTAGGTTAGATCAAGGTCAAAGTGATACCACAGACGCAATCGATTTCACGAATCACAAACATTGGCTGTATTTTTAATGGGGAGTGAAACACAACAAATAAATATGAAATGTTTTACTGTACATATATCTCGTTTAAGACCGTTCAGTCTTTTTTGTGGTAGATTTGGGTCACTCTTCTGGTAGAGTGTTTAGACGTTTTAGTAGTACTTAAACAAAATTTGGGAATGGTAACATACTGTGTAAATATACGGGGGTTTAGATATTAGTGGCATTAAATTTTTATAAGATTCTTATTGAGAATAACAAATTCTTTCAGCTGTGTTTTGGTACATTGATATTGTAACTACAGAAAGGTAAGGTACGTGACTATTTTCATAAGTTTTGAGAAACATTTCAGTGGGTGTTGTTGAGGTTTCTCAAGGACAACTCATACTGCGAGCGATCGATAAGTAGACTATTTGGTTGGCTATGAGATCATCTGTTTTAGTTCGAGTCCGGTCACAATAGCTTGTTTTGATCCCATTAATGTTAATGTTCACTTACAAAGCCAACATTGTATTTTGCATTATTTGAAATTTCAAATTAAGTTCATGTTTTGAAACGCAATAAATTTAGATAATGTGTGATATTTTTTTGGATTTACCATATAAAAGTGTCGATGCTGTTTGCATACCGTGTTCTTGGATAAGACTAAGCAGATACACGGATCGAAAAGTACCTACTTGTTTCATACCTTGTCATAAAAAAGAGAATATACAGAAAATAACGCCACGATATTCAGAAGAATGGTTTCTACACGTAGCTATTGTGAATTTGTCATTTTTTTTTATCCTTGCGTTTTATTATTTCGAACTGGATATGCTACCTTGATAGTAACGTTTATTTTTTTTTTTCGAAAAATAAGTGGATTGAAATTGAATTTTTTTCTTTACAGATTTCTACGGAGACGCGCAAATTTTTATCAAAGTTAAGATTGAAAATGTTCATCACGAATTTAAATCTCCAGATAGGTATAACTACTATATTGCCAACACTCACATATTTTTTTAAGCTTACTTTAAAAAAATCACATTATAGTCTTGGATTTATCGATAGTTATGGTTCAATGCATAATACATTTTCAGCATACTATTGAATTATATTAGCAATGTACCTACTGTTTTTTTTTAAAGTACCAATTGTTGTTATCTTAATAATGTTTAATTAGCAGTGATCGGCCGCATAGTAGTGAGTGCTAGTGATATTTCCGGGATTAAGTGACCGTTATCTTAACATGGATATACCTTCTGAATCCCGAGATCAGTAATAATATGGCAAACAGCACCGAGCGGGACCAGCTTAAACCGAAATGAGTAGTTACATATGTCGCCGTGCGCACTAGATTTTCAATCCTTGAATCTTACTTTTCTATTTAATTCTGAAATATCCGAAGCTCAGCTACAAATCAGCAATCATACGCATTATTTAGTAATACAATATTTGCAAGTACTTTCGTATGTATAACATTTTATCTTGCACTTACCTACTATAAGAACTATATGAACATGTCTCCAACGGTGATATAATCACGGGCGAACGTTAACGACACGCCGCCTGGCCAGTGATGTACTCAAAGCGCGAAATGCGAGAAACTTTTTCAAGAAAACAAATGCGCGATCATTTTTTTTATTTATTATGGGTCTGCTCTTGACTCTATTCTAGGTCATAGATGACAGAGACAAAGTCGACGATGGAGCGAGCTTACCCAGAAGAAGCCTGTTCACTCTAATTTTGAAGAGATTAGGGTTTCTAGGGATTTCTTGTAGATATGCGGATTTCCGTTCGCAACTAGACGCTAATTATAATAATTATCTCGCGGTGATCTCCCGGCAACAGTGAGGCGGACTCGTGGACATACCTCCTTATTTACCAACAGTGGCATCGAAGCTCAAAGCATTTTTGTAGCATAGAGATAGTTAAAACTCTCGCAAAAGTTAACCTAAGTTATTTACCTGAACAACAGGAGCTCCGCACATAATGAACTGCAGCGCCGACTCCGCGGAGTCTATACCGCCGATGCCCAGGATAGGGAAGCCGGGCAACTTGTTCCCTATGGCTGACACTGCCCGCAAGCCCATAGGACGAGTAGCATTGCCTGATACACCACCGTATGTCGTGTGCTTTTCTACGCCTGTCGAAAGAGTAAAGGGTTAATTTTAAGTCATGAGGAGTTCGTGACTAAATAATAAAAGAACTCAGAACTTTGAGGTTAAACTACGCCTGCCAAGTTTGGTCCCTGGATGAGTGACCAACTGACCCTCCACACAAGCCCAGTTTCGGAAAACACCTAAAGACGTTGGTCCACTGTCATTTGAACATCTTTGACAGGTGCTACGGGTGAAACTGTGACACCAGCCTTCTAAAATGTGACGCCAGTCTTCTACCCGAAGGCACAAATGTGACACCGTCTTCTACCCGAAGGCACAAATGTGACACCAGTCTTCTAACCGAAGGCAGAAAAAGTGACATGTCTTTTTATTCAAGATGGTCTGTATTCCAAGCCATTATTTATTTATTTATTTATTATATACTTTATTGTACACCTCATAATAAGAACAGGGTCAGGGGGAACAGGCTCATAAAAGAGGGTGGTAAAATGATACACATACCAACTGCCGGCCATGGTGTGGCATCAGGTTTAACTGACATCAATCCAGAAACTGTGTTGATAGCTGATACACCGCTCGCACCGCCTGTTAACATAACCATAAAAGATGAAATTAACAACGAAAACCACCCTTGCTGCTACGAAATAAGTGCTGTTCATATCCCGTTTTTACCCTTTGGTTACGGAACCCTAAAAAACTAATAAATGGATGATTTCTGGGTAAAAATATAAATCATTCTATTTAGTCTGTCAGATAATAATTTACTAGCTTATGCCCGCGACGTCGTACGCGCATATCCCGTTTTTTCCCGTTCCCGTAGAAGTTTCGGGAAAACCTCTTAGTGCTCCCCCTACACTCCCTATGGAACCTATTATATTATATTGATGATTATATCATCAAAATAATTGGTATACTAGATTTTTATGTTTTATCAAATCAATAAAAATTGGCCAATCTAAACAGTGACGTAAGAAGTGGGGGTCCTCTTCTTACGTCACTTCTAGCCGTGACTTCAAGCAAAATTTCAACGCACAGTATCGTCTTCCGATTTTATTTACAAAACAAAAGAATACACACGGGTCTAATATTGTTTAGTTATCCAACAGCATACATCGTTTTTTTTAGGAATCTATATCTAACCCTATTCAACGACAACACAAAGGTGTATTTGACTAACAATAAGCTTGCCATTCAATCAAAAGGCTTTATAAATCAAGACTGGTAATTAAGCTCTCTCGCGTCATTAGCAAAGTGTCATATCGTCGAACTAGATGTGACACCTTTTATCAAAAAATGGTAGTTGCGTTGCGTTACTACCATTTTTTGATAAAATTTGATTTTAATGCTAAAAGTTTCAAGCAATAGTTCTGGAGTTATCTCGTAAATACCTCTTGGATTTGATAGAAATTTCATTCATATAACAGAAAAAAAAATGAATTGCAGTGACCTCTCGCAACAAGCATAATAACAACCTTAATTTGGTGTAACCTCGTAAGATAGTCTAGTTAGAAGTTACGAGGTTACGCCAAAAAAAAAAAGATGTGAAATACCCGCGATATGCGAAGTAGTCATACCTTCATACGCAGCCACAGCGATGCTGACGATATCAGTGATGTTCGGAGTCAGCTTCACAAAGAACGGGATCTTGACGGCCTTCTTCACCCACTCTGATATGCCTTTCACTAGTACCGGGTCCTGTTGATAATGATGAAGATATAAGAAACAATTTCAGAAGGAGTATGTAAGGTTCGTATCAGGTTGTGTTTCGTAGTTCCTGCCTACCCCCAAAATAATACCTGTAATAAGGTCTTATTATGCGTAATGTTGTCTACATTAACAGTTAAACCGACGTCCGGCCATTTCCGATAGTTCATATTTGCATATATTAGTTGAAGCAAAATTAACCTTTTGAACGCCATTGTCACATATACATGACAAGCTAGCGCATGCCCTGTACGCCAAACGTCACAAATATGTGACAAAAGGTACGGCGTATTTGTGGCTTGGCGTCGGGGGCACGGCGATGCATTTATGCTCTGGCGTTCAAAATGTTAAGTCAAAGTCAAAGCATTTATTTCAAATAAACCATTATCAGGTACTTTCGAATTGTCAAAGTCAGTCCGTCAAAAACATGAAGGTACATGAACACGTTCCAAAGCGTAGATCTCTATGGAGAAGAACGTGCAAGAAACTCCACGGACACTCTTTTAAACCATTTTATGTTTACAAAAATGGTGGTTACATTAACCGTGTTGCTTCTATATATGAGAACAATGTAAAGAAGGAAAAAACAATTTAATGTTATAAAATATTAAAATGAGGCAGTGGCAACTAAGGGATGACCAGTCTCCACTGACGGCGCCCGTTTACGAACATGACGCGTGCATCAGCACCATTCAGCTCAACCAATAAGAGATTCTTAAGAAAATATATTCGGCAAAATGAGGATCAAAGAGGGGGCAGAGGTGTGTATTTCCCTGTGTTCTCGCTCGTCGTACACTATATTGTAATTTTGTTTTATAACATTTTAGATTAGGTTCTTGTCCGTTACCTGTCCACACGCGAGCCCCATCCCGGACTCGCCCATGCCGTGCGGACACGACAGGTTCAGTTCCAGTGCGTCTGCACCAGAAGCTTCTGCCTTCTGCGCTAACTCCGTCCAGTCCGCCTCGTTGAACGAGCACATTATTGATGCTATTATTACCTGGAATATAACGATGTTATTGTTTTATCAGTATTTTTCACAGGCAAAAAACACCACTTTAATAAAAACTCCAGGCGTTCCTAGATTGTGTGTGCCAAATATAATCTCTTCCGCTCCACCCAGAGCGGGAGAAATAATTTGCTGATTTCTCATCCAAAAAAAATGTTACTTTAGTAGGGAAGTCGTGCTTGAGCTCGGTGATGCTGTGGCACCAGTAGTCGGCGCACTTCTCGGAGATGAGCTCGATGTTGAGGAAGCAGCCCTGGCCCGGCCCGAAGCTCTCCCCGGACGTCACGCCGCGGACGATGCGCGGGGACACGTTGGTTACTAGGTCCTGAAACAAATAACATGTTACAAATCTCTTTTATTCAAAAAAGAGCCTCTAAGATTTGCTACTCCTTGGCAGAGTATAATTTCCTGAAAATTTAAGAATCTACAACTCTCCATTGAAATACTTATTTATGAAAGTGTCTATGATAATGAAGGAATATAAATGAATTAACTCAGTCAAATTAGTTGACATGACTTTAATGGGGGTCAAAGAAGTTTTTTGATGTGTAACATTTTTCCTCTCGATTAATATAATATCTGCGGGAGTGATTTCGTGATATGGGACGGAAGTGTGTAACATGAAGCCGAGGAAACGCGCGCTATTTGATTTGACCAGTGAGCGCGCGCAGTGGTCGAGTTGGCTGTCAGTTGGTACTTTTAATGTTAATGTTGCTTCTTACCAAGGTGAGATGTCAGATGTTACACATTCTATGAGACTACTGTTAGACTAGTTACTGTTAGTTACTGCTTATCATCGCATTCCTTGGTATGTGGATAAGTTTTCTACAAAAGGAAATAGTCGTAATCTTCCTTAACAAAATACCTTATCCAGTCCAAAAGTCTTGGTGACAGCGAAGCCCCAGCCCTGCTGGAAGGCGCGGCGGATCATGGCGGTGCTGGTGGTGGGCGGCGCGCTGGCCAGACCGAATGGGTTCTCGAACCGGATGCCGCACACCTCTACTGACAGGTCTACGTCGTCTATGGCCGTGTGGAACTTCGGCAGCTCTATTGGGGCAGTGAAGGGTATGTTCTGGAAGTGGGAAGAATTATGTATTAATGAATAAGCAGGTGTCTCTGGTGTTAATAGGGCTTTATGCGTTAATTTAAGAATGTCACAATCGTGTTTTTTTTCTGATACTTTCATAATAAAAAAATAAAACCGATGGAATCGTGAACAACCGCGAACGAAACCGCGGGCAAAAGCTAGTCTACCATTAAAATGACCTACTAACCTGCAAATAACAATGCATATACCAGGCGGCCGTCTTGCCATCGTTGACCGACTCCACCGTGGTCTCGGCGACGCCCGCGAGGTCTCCGCCCACGAACACACGCGGGTTGCTCGTACTCTGCATGGTTGCTTCGTCCACCTCGGGCAACCCCCAGCGGTTTAGTTTTACACCGGCCATTGCGTCTTTTACTGGGAAAGTTGAGATAAGTCGGTGAAGTTCAAGAAACTTAATTGTCTTTAAGTCAACAGTGGACAGGTTATTTCTAGGCAAGCGTGCTCCATCGCCGACTTCGTCATCGCTTTCCATCAGTTGGGATTGTGGTCAAACGCGAGCTTATCAATACTAAAAACATAAGGTAACTGTAGCGGCATCTATATCGCTATATGAACTAGAAAGGGACCTGACGTCACAAAAATAACTAATTATAACTAATAACTTTAAATAAAAACTGAAAAGAAAAAAACTAGTTCAGTCCAGAAGTGTAGAAAGCAATTTAATTACTACAATAAAACAAATAATAAATTATTTTTATTATTTGTTTTATTTATGTGTGTAGGTATGAAATGATTTTAATGTTGTAATAATTAACTCTGTCTCTGTGCATTGCAACAGCTACACTGCGATCGCCAACCCGCCTGCCAAGCGTGGCGATTATGGCAAACCTCCTTTCGGGGGAGGCCTATGCCCAGCAGTGTACGTCATTCGGCTGATGATGATGAACGTATGTCCGTTTTCACTACAACCAGGTCTCTACTCCTCCATATATGTATATTGTAAAATTTCGGTATAGATAGTATCCAGGTACTCACTGCTATCAAACAATAAAGTAAAATAATAATCTTACCATCCGCTTCATAAAGTCCGGACCCAAAAGCAGAGATAATGAAGTTAGCTTTCAACTGCATCACTTGGTCTTCATCCTCTATCCATTCTCCATCATCCAACTGTTCTGTACGACACATCTTTAAAGCTGCAATCTGTCAATAAAGAGAAAAACTTAACGAGATTTGTATGAAGGTATGGATACAAATATATAGGGATACTTCATTATGCAGTATCATTACAAGTATTTAATTGTAGCTTATTGTATGTTCTTTAAAAATAAATAAGTTTAGGTTTCAAAAACTTCGGGATTGTATGTTATGGCTGAGAATTTTTTCACCGAATAACATCATCTGCCTAGTCTTTTCCCAACTATATTGGGGTCGGCTTCCAGTCAAACCGGATTCAGCTGAATACCAGTATTTTACGTGGAGCGGCTGCCTACTAGCAGCCTCCACAACCCATTAACTGGGTAACACGGAAATTTTTCACCGAATAACATTGGATGAAAAAACGTACCTTTCCATTCTTTACGATGACTTCTCTGGGAGACATGAATGGCACAAACTCGCATTTCTCTTCTTTTGCCAAGTCCACCTGAAACAGATAAACAATCATTATTTTACATAACATAAAAAGGTTTCACCTTCTTTCTCAACACCAAATACGATTAATAGTTGTATTACTTTGTAAGTATTTGCCAATCTCTACTTTCGCCTATCAAAAATTCATTAAGGTCACGTTCACTGGAAATAGTCAATTAAGAAATCCGCCCTTAGTTTCATGCTATCCAAAAACTGGATTATAAGGGTCAGAGAGGCACTCCATATGAAATTCAGCTGCATCCGTTGATTGGAGCTGACCCCAATAGTTGGAGAAAGAGTAGGAAGATGATGAACAGATCCAGGTCATCAATACATGTTGTACTGACCTCTTCCGGCACGGCCCGGATGTTGGTGACCCCCTTGCGGAACACGACGTAGACGCGCCGGGCACCACAACGCAGCGCCGACGTGGCGCAGTCGAAGGCAGTGTCGCCCGCTCCCAGGACGATCACATTGCCGTGTAAAGATGGCAGCTCAGATTTGCAAGCGCATAAACCTGAGAGAAGGTGCTTATTTAAAAAATATTCCGGTCTGAAGAGTATTTTACCAGTTTTGGCAAATCACGAACAAGCGTCACTGAGAATTTTATGTCAACTATGTAAGGTTAAAAATGTAATAATTGATGCGCGCTTATCAAATGTAACTGGTTTAAAAAATTAACTCTACTTCTAACCATCTATGATGAACAAAAACATTTTATAAAAACATTTTTTTTCTTTTTTAATTAAAAATGTCAACGGAACGAAGGAGCTTGGAACTCACGACACAAGGAATCCTAGTGTGAGTTTCAGGAAACTATACATTTGAATGTTATTTCTTACAAAATAAATTCATTGTTCTTATTTAAAAGCTATGAGAGAAACCTAAGCTCAAAAAAAAAGAATAGTCGAAAACATCTACCCGTCAAGAAATAGCCCCTAAAGAAATGAGACATGTTTATCACGTTGTTAGCTAAATATTATCTACAACAACATTGATCAAAATTATGTCCGCGTACCTTTCTTGCTTCCCTTGGATACCAGAGGTAAGAAGTCCTTGCTTGTATAGAATCCCATTTCTTGGTTAAGTCCTTTGAAAATTGGAATACTTTTCGGTTCAGGGAGACCGATTCCGAGGAACACGGCAGCGTGGCCATCTTCTAGAAGGTCCTAGAAATTCAAAGAAAAGTATAAAGTACAATGATGTAAAGAGTATTACGGTAAGCAAGAGATTCGAGTGAAGATTAATATGTTTATAAACACTTGCCGAAAGTTGAAAATCCAATGCGTCCAATGTTATTTAGGCATTCAATCAGGACTCTTTTAAAGTTCGCGAATACAAAAATTATCTTGAATCCCCGTTTGCCAAGCAAATCTTCAATATTATTTTCCATACGCTTATTCATATTATATACACGCTGAAATTTTAATGGTTGTTATCCCGTGGCAGAACGATTTGCCATCAGTAGTACTATCGAAATATAAAGTTAAACGTAATAATTTTTTATTCAAGTAATTAAAAAAAAATCATAAACTTGAAAGCGTGAGAAGCAATAGTTACTCACTAGACGTGATGTAGGTACTACTGGCAGGACGGCGGCGGCGCGCCGACAAAGTGAAAAGCGATTCATAAATGTTCAGAGCAAAATAAGCTTCCGTGCGTAGTATTTTTTTATCACAATTGTTATTCTGCCATTATTTTCTTGATTTTAAATTTATTATTTTTCATAAATCGATTGTATTACTAAGACAAACTCATTTCGCTGCGGGAAAACAACCTTTAAAATTTCAGCGTGTATAGTGTTCTACATATAAAACAAATATCACATTCAAATTATACTCACATTAACAGTAATGTCCTGCGTGGACAATTTCCTGCCGGTGACGAACTTGACTCCCAAGTTCTTTACAAGGTCCACCTCAAACTGAACCACATCGAACGGAAGACGATATTGAGGGATCTCTGCTGAACTGAAATTGAATACTTATCCATAATTTAATTTTGAATGACGTTGGAGATCTAGAACTGGCCAGAGACCACAAGACAGGTGGATCGACAATATGGTCAAGGTAGCAAACGAGTCTTATACGGGAGCCCCGAGATTAGATGAAATGGAGGCAACCTTTTTGATGGATGGGAAATCATCAAATGACAAAAAGAATGGAGTGTCAGACTATTACTGACTAAAACCCATCCGTGTTCCTCCTAATGCCCTTTGCGTTCCAGGGCCACAGTGACTCTTTCGGATAAATTCCGCAACAATGGACGCAACCTATATCATCATCATCATCATCATATCAGTCGAAAGACGTCCACTGCTGGACATAGGCCTCCCCCAAAGGTGGGGGGGCGGGGCGGATTTTTTGTCGTAGTTGCGAAAGACGAAAATCTTACTACTATTATAAATGCGAAAGTTTGCAGAGAATAGCAGGCGTTTTAATTCCGGGAGTAAGTTCCCTCCCTTGGGACAATTTCCGGCAAAGACGTGGGCGAGCCTCTGGCTCACTCACTAACTTCTGTTAGTGACTAATATTTGCCAAGTAAAGTGGGACAGTTCTTCACAGAAAAAAAACTTAATAACTCCTTGTTACATACCTCAATCCACCCAAGTACTTCTCCTTCTCATAGACAGTGATATTGTTATAGCCAAGTCTGGCTAAGAAACTAGCACAACTGATGCTGGCGGGCCCTCCGCCTATCAACGCGATCTTCTGCTCGCCGCCGTTTGGAAGAGGCTTAGTGGCAGGGTCCAGGGTTTGAGGGATGCCCATTTTCATGAAGATCTGGAATTATTGGGTGTTAGTTGATAGTTCAGTGAGTAGACAATAAAGTCTAATCAAATATATCTTGGAATCTTATCCTGCTGCCAGCACCATTGCGTTGATCAAGTTTATTAACTATCGTGTGCTCATCATACTTAAACGTGCTGAAATGACAACGGATGAAGTAAGAAAAGCGACTGAAAGGACTACTGGATGCAAGCCCCTCTGATGGAAAGCAAACGATTTTTCAAACATGAATTCTTGGACCTGGAATTTCTTTCAAAATCCTTCCGATATACAGTAAATTACACAATTGAGTTTGAGAAGTGAACGTTATAAAAATCTGTAAAAAGGCATCCATCCGGTAGGAGACATTTCCAAACTGAAATAGAGTTAATAAACAGCACAACATTTCTTTCTAAATAAAACTTACATCAACCGCAAAATGCTGCAGTCCACCGATATTGATGGCGCCTTCTTCGCTAGCATGCAGGTTACATCCTCCCACACAGAGGTCGCTGGTGGGGCACACCATACCACATGTTAACCCCAGAGGGTTGTCAGAAAGGATCGCCTTGGCAGCTCCATAGTAGTTCTGAAAACAAATACATTTTATGGAACTACTTTATTCGCAGTTGGCTTTTAGGGCAAAGTGCTAACTTATATAAACAATTAATCAAAACAGTTTGTGTCAAAAAGGGATTTCAGTTATCTACGCTAATAGTATAATTAAAATGGACACTTAATGTACGACTTCCTGTGTTTATTGTTCAAAACATAGTTAACATCTCGATAACATTGTCAATGCTAATTTATCGATTAATTATGAGAGTCGATGCATTTAGTCAACACTATCTTCAACTGATAATATCCATGGAACACTCAGAAATAGGGACTTTCGGTCTACTTCAGATATCATTAAGCTATCTTAAGAAAAGAGCCTTGCATTAGCGTATACTAGATATCTTACTAGAATTCTCTCCCGTATCGTGGGTGCGTTTATAAACATTTAAACTCACATACACAAACAGTCAGATTGAGGAACCGTAATCCATATCTGTAACTATATAGTTTATAATATATACGTAACTAATATTTGATTAGTGTGACTCGCAGCGCAGTAGTCAATCGCTCGGACACTAAGCCAGCCGACTATCGATTTCTCTTGTATTTGCCAAGTAAATATTTTGTTGACGTTCAAAAGTGCCTTTTAATGGCCTATTTGGAATAAACGTTTTGACTTCGACTTTGAAATAGTCTTCTTACCTTAGTAGCAATTCTGCAGATGAAGCTCTTGACATCGATCTGCGTGGGACCGGACTTTAAGCAGGGAGCGTCTGCGCACTTGAGGCATCGCGCCACCTCCTTCAGAGCGCTGCGCTCGGACAGCGTCGTGTGTTTGACATCGTCGAAGTTCCTCGTTACAGTATACTCACCTTGGTAGCGATGCTGCTGATGAAGCTCTTGAAATCGATTTGCGTGGGACAGGACTTCTGGCAGGGAGCGTCTGCGCACTTGAGGCATCGCGCCGCCTCCTTCAGAGCAACGCGTTCGGACAGCGTCGTGTGTTTGATATCGTCGAAGTTCCTCGTTACAGTACACTCACCTTGGTAGCGATGCTGCTGATGAAGCTCTTGACATCGATCTGCGTGGGACAGGACTTCTGGCAGGGAGCGTCTGCGCACTTGAGGCATCGCGCCGCCTCCTTCAAACCAACGCGTTCGGACAGCGTCGTGTGTTTGATATCGTCGAAGTTCCTCGTTACAGTACACTCACCTTGGTAGCGATGCTGCTGATGAAGCTCTTGACATCGATCTGCGTGGGACAGGACTTCTGGCAGGGAGCGTCTGCGCACTTGAGGCATCGCGCCGCCTCCTTCAAACCAATACGTTCGGACAGCGTCGTGTGTTTGATATCGTCGAAGTTCTTCGTTACAGTACACTCACCTCGGTAGCGATGCTGCTGATGAAGCTCTTGACATCGATCTGCGTGGGACAGGACTTCTGGCAGGGGGCGTCTGCGCACTTGAGGCATCGCGCCGCTTCCTTCAAACCAACGCGTTCGGACAACGTCGTGTGTTTGATATCGTCGAAGTTCTTCGTTACAGTACACTCACCTTGGTAGCGATGCTGCTGATGAAGCTCTTGACATCGATCTGCGTGGGACAGGACTTCTGGCAGGGAGCGTCTGCGCACTTGAGGCATCGCGCCGCCTCCTTCAAACCAATGCGTTCGGACAGCGTCGTGTGTTTGATATCGTCGAAGTTCTTCGTTACAGTACACTCACCTTAGTAGCGATGCTGCTGATGAAGCTCTTGACATCGATCTGCGTGGGACAGGACTTCTGGCAGGGAGCGTCTGCGCACTTGAGGCATCGCGCCGCCTCCTTCAGAGCGCCGCGCTCGGACAGCGTCGTGTGTTTGATATCGTCGAAGTTCTTCGTTACAGTACACTCACCTTGGTAGCGATGCTGCTGATGAAGCTCTTGACATCGATCTGCGTGGGACAGGACTTCTGGCAGGGAGCGTCTGCGCACTTGAGGCATCGCGCCGCCTCCTTCAGAGCGCCGCGCTCGGACAGCGTCGTGTGTTTGATGTCGTCGAAGTTCTTCGTTAGAGTTGGACAGGCCTAGAACAAATTGTTACTAAACGTGAAAGATAGTTCAATAATCGTTATCTTCCATAATATACCTGCCATCGCCACTTACATCAATATCAACTTAAATTTAAAGTACTCGTTAGTGAACATTAGATCCTAAAAATGTTTGCATATCATTTGCAATTTGAACGAGTACGCATTATGTTCATTTTTCCAAAACTCGATAGAAAGGAGAAAAATGAGTCAAATGTTTCAATTGGATGCGGTGAAGTTCTGGTTATAACAAATCTATGCGTATCTCTAACAACATTCTTCCAAGACAAGTGTTACCACCCACTTCGTTAAATCTAGGTATTTTTGTTTTCATATAAGTAATCAATGTACATATTTATAAATCGATAACACTATCACAAGATTTGTATAATTATTAAGCGTTGTTACATTTATTAATAAAAAATATTGCTGTTTCTATGCTTCCATTTCAACACTGTAAAGATCTCATTATTTAGGCTTGTGTAAAGCACTTACTCGTATAATCAAGACCATTGCTGGGTCATAGGTGAACAAGCCCTAAATAAATTAGCAGAAATAGCCTTATTTCTGATAAATTACTCATAATAAGTTTTGTTTTGACTGCATATGCAAAAAGTTTTTTAAAAGAAATCTAATGATTATTGCTACAAAAAAATGTGTGATTTAATTAAACTGTTAATCAACGAAGCAAAAATTACCCTTTAATTCTATAAAAACATACTTTTTTTTAATTTTTCGTAATAGAATAGTGTAGTCTTTTAAATTTGCTGACAAAATGTTTTTTGCACCTGTGTGGTTGAGTGGTAGTAACTTGTTCATTTCTTTATTTAAATATCAATAACAAGTATAGAAATGATTCAAGGTGATAGTTTTAGTACCTACCTATTGTGCCTGCTTCGCGAACAATGAAAATCCAAGTTATAGCTATTCATTTGTTAATTAATTTTTTTCAAAGAAACTAGTTATTAATGCAGGCTGGCAGCTGGTGCCAATAACCTTGGTTTAGAAAGGTTGGACTTGGATTAACCGATAAGGATACGCCGCTCCATACGAGGCTAAACATCATTCACTGTGTGACAACTTTAGTTTATCACATTTCGCTTCAATGTGTGGGTTACTTAGGGGTTGCGTGAGCGTCTCCTGAGGCATTGAGTAACTCATGGAAAAACAAATGCTTATACCAAAACAGGCGATTTCCTTTATAACGGCAATGACACGTCATAGTATGGGGGTTGGTGATTCTAGTGGAGTCACCTCAATATTCTCATCTCAGTTACATGCAATCTAAGTACAATGGCGAGCTTAACTCAAAAATGAGTTTTCTACCAGCAAACCTTTGAGTGATAGAGATCATAATAGAAGGTAGGATCAAGTGCACAAATTTTACAATACTATATTTTTAATCATACATAAATATTACGTCATTCCGAATCATAATTATTATAGGAGACGCGTATCTTCGATTCATTTCCAAAACACAATAATTGATCACCGAGTTGGCATCTAAGCTCACGTGTATGCACTTTCAATATCACAGATGATAAAAGAATTGCACCTAAGTATTAGTAGGTGAACATAATGTAGTATTGTGCGATAATGCTCTTGTAAATCCCACGTAACGCTGCATTGAAACTCGGTAGGTTTATCAATTCATGCATTCGTTTTCCCTCTCGTGATACAAGTCTCAGATATATCTACAATATTAGTCGTAATTTTCAAAAATGTTTACAAGTGTTACATGCCGAAAAATTCTCGCTACGCAATAAACCAATATAAATGTCACATTTCGTCAATCTTCACCCAATGAGCAGAAAGATTTGGTTGTATAAGTGCGATATATGTATGTATAGTCAAGACAACTCCAGATGGTTGATATCGGGTCCAGTGTGGTGTATTATGTTCCTTCGTTAGAGGGACTTGTGGAAGCTAATGAAGACACCTAGCTTATTTCGGAACTGCTTCAATTCATACTGCCATCTTCATGAAGAAGATTGATTGATTAGGGGTAAAGGGGGTTCAGTACCTAATACAAATTCAAAAATAGCCGTCGGGGCAGGACTGACAGTGATGAAAAGTGGTGCAGTTTGTTACGCGACAGCTCCACATCCAGGCTACCCCGATATTATGAGATTGTTGGAGTTACATCTTCCTACGGGCGTTGTTTTAACTTCCATAGGAGGACGGAGGAGCCCCTCGTGAAATTTCGAAATGCGATTGACTTTTACGTTGTGTTGATTACTTAACTAGATTTATTTGATATAACAAGAAAAATCAATAGAATGTTGACAAACACATTTTGCCCGACATATTGTAGGACGTTTCGAGTGGAAGCTACAGCTACGCCCGATGACCGGACCCCCTAAAACCCCCCTTAATACACCCATGCATCTTCCTACCGGCGCGCGGCGTTGCCAGCGACTCGCCAAGAAGCACGCGCTCATAATGCATGATGCGTCATTGCTCTCACGGTACGTGTACCGTTGCTGATGCGTAATAAAAACTGATTGTCGTTTGGCAACCCTACTATGAATATTGATGCCGACATTACCCAATTGAAAAAACTGACGATTTTATTAGTACAAGTATCTACGGTACGGTAGGCCTTACGTTCCTGGTAATTAGCCTATTCTACGCTAGGCCAGCTCAAGGTGCCACCGCTGTCGTGCGAACTACCTACTGAAGTACCTAACAGCTGACCTTGCTCCTTCTTTACCTGCTTACGACAATACTATCAGTGTGTTGCGGATTTAGATACGAACTTTTGATTGACATACATAATTACTTCTCAGGTAATAAAACGTAATATATGTGAATGACCTTACTCGACCCTTTGAGGGTTTTCCTGAACACAGAATTGCAACTAAACAATAATAATATAATAACACTCAGAATCGCACATTCCAAAGCAATGAGAGGTGGGTTTATAGGGCTTGGGAGCGACCGGACCAAGGTGTGACTGATACGCGCCTACCGGATGATGACGTAATGTGTTCATTCTGGCGCAACATCTGGTCGGTGCCTGTCAGTCACACCGAGGGTGACTGGACTCTGGAGGTTGAGCGCGCGTGCGATCCGATACTAGTAATGGGGGCAATTACCATCAGCCCCCAAGATGTAACTCGTGCAGTCCGTCCGTTGCCTAACTGGAAATCTCCAGGGCCGGACGGACTGCACAATTTTTGGATCAAATGGTTTACAGGATCGCACGCTCGCTTGGCGTCTCAATTCCAGTCTGCCTTAGAGTCAGGGTCGCTGCCCCAGTTCCTAACTACAGGAATAACCCACCTGCTCCATAAATCAGGTAGTACTGCGGAGCCCAAAAATTATAGACCAATCACGTGTTTACCGACGGTCTATAAAGTTCTTACATCCATTTTGAGAGCAAAGATTAACTATCATATTGAAAGTAATTCAATCATGTCTGCCTCTCAGAATGGATGTAGGAACGGGTCCCGCGGTACTAAGGAGCTGCTCCTCATGGATACTGCCATTAGCCAACAGGTGCGTCGTTCCTGAAAGGAATCTGTCGACATGTTGGATAGATTGTAAGAAGGCCTACGACTCAGTGCCACATACATGGCTCATGAGGGTGCTGGAGCTGTATAAAGTTGATGCAGTCTACGCACCTTCCTGATGTCTTGTGCAGTGGAGGACGGTCCTTCGCTATCCAGGATGTCGACAGATCCAGGTGAACGGCGACCCGATAAGGATCGAGCGTGGTATATTTCAGGGCGACAGTCTGAGTCCACTGTGGTTTTGTCTGGCCCTCAACCCTCTGAGCACATTGCTGGAAGGTTCGGGCCAAGGCTATCGGTTGAGAAGAGGCGGTCAGGTCATATCACACCTCCTTTACATGGATGACTTGAAACTCTTTGCCCCCAACAACTTGCAACTGATACTATACAACGAGCTACTTAAGGTAACAGAAACCTTCAGTAGCGCCATCAGTATGGAATTTGGTGTGGACAAATGTGCGGTCATGCATGTGAAGCGAGGGGAGATTATGGAATCCGTGGGAACCCAACTCTCGGATTCCATACACCTTAGATCCTTCAGCTCAACCGAAACTTACAAGTATTTGGGTATGTCGGAAGCGTTGGGCATCAATGCTAATGACGTGAAACAATCGTTGAAGGAGCGCTTCTTTGGCCGCCTGAACAAAGTACTAAATAGTCTTTTATCAGGCGGAAACAAGGTGCGCGCCTTTAACGGTTGGGTCATGCCGGTATTGATGTACTCTTTCGGCATACTCAAATGGACTCAGACGGAACTTGACGCCCTGGATAGGAGGGTACGCTCGCTGCTTACCGCAAATCGGATGCATCACCCACGGTCATCGGTGATGAGGCTGTATATCCCGCGGAAGTGCGGAGGTCGTGGCTTCTTAAATGCCAAGACCCTGCACAACCGCGAGATATGCAGCCTTAGGGAGTTCTTCCTAGAGGCCGACGTGGGTATGCATCGGGATGTGGTAGCAGTGGACAAAGGCCTCACTGCGCTCTCCTTGGCTAACGAGAACTGGCGCAAACCTGTGGTATTAGATACTAATGACCGCAGGGAGGTATGGCAGAGCAAGGAGCTTCACGGACGCTTTTACCGGGTCGTACATGGGCCCGATGTAGACTTTTTAGCGCCCGTAGCCTGGCTGCGTTTTGGTGACCTCTTCGGGGAAACCGAAGGTTTTGTCTGTGCGATTATGAACGAAGTTATGATGACGAACAACTACCGGAAATACATTGTGAAGGACGGTACGGTTGACATATGTCGGGCATGTCACCGGCCCGGGGAATCCATCCGCCACATTATTTCCGGTTGTTCTAGTCTGGCTAACGGAGACTATTTGCACAGGCACAACCATGTAGCCAGGATTATCCACCAGCAACTTGCTCTTAAATACAATCTTGTGGACTCGGAAGTACCGTACTATAAGTATGTGCCCGACCCAGTTCTCGAAAATGGCAACTGCACGTTGTATTGGGATCGGTCTATCATCACTGACAGGACTATTGTTGCCAATAAGCCTGACATAGTGGTGATAGATCGACTAGAGCGTCGCGCAATGATTGTAGATATAGCAGTCCCTCATGACGAGAACCTCGTGAAGACTGAGAAAGATAAACAAACGAAGTATCTTGACTTGGCTCGCGAGGTTGTCGACATGTGGGATGTGAACACAGCAGTCATTGTGCCGATAGTCGTGACGGCCAATGGCATAATTGCCAAGAGCCTCGACAAACATCTAAAGAGGCTCTCGTTGGGCAGCTGGATCAAGGGATTGATCCAGAAAGCAGTACTCCTAGACACGGCGCGCATAGTGTGGAGGTTCCTCTCTCAGGGGCCCTGACCACCGGTAGCTTGGACCCTGTTCCCGATACTGGTGGGCTACTATCTACTATTTTTTATCTTGTTATATCTTTGTATTTTAATATTTAAAAATGTAATTTATATGTATTTACAACAAATAAAGGGAATAATAATAATAAAAAATATATATAATATTTAAACATGTATAAAGTAAATATAAAAAATGAATAAACGAAATAATAATAATATCTTGGGACAACTCACACACGGTCATCCGATCCCAAACTAGGCAGAGCCTGTGCTATGGCAACCAGACAACTGATAAACATACTTATATATTTCTAAATACATACAAATTATAGAAAAATTACACCCAGACACAAAACAAATGATCATGCTCATCACACTAAGATTTGTCCTGGGTGGGAATCGAACCCACGAGCGCCGGTTTAGCAGTCAGGGTCACTAACCACTCGACCAACAGGCCCGTCAAGCAAAAACACATCGCTAAAAATATCTTGACAATACTCACAGTACATTTTCTGTCTTCGTTTCTCTTCCAATGCAGCTTATTCCTCTTCGTTTGGGCAGAAGGGACCAAGTTGGTGTATGGCTTTACCGTCGGATTGAGCCTTAATAGGTTCTGAAATTATCAATGAGCAATTATCACTTAAACATTTTTGTGTGGTAGGTACAGGCAGTGTAATTAATTGGGTACTCATGTATTTAATTTCTTTAGAAAAACGAATGACCAGATGATGACTGATATTATTGAAGTCAACAGCAAAAGTCGATTTAAATTGCAGTCAGTCAAATTGATAATTTCTAGTTCGATCCAGCCCGTCCCTAGCTGTCCTCCCCCTAGCGACGCCCTAAGCCGAGGCCCGTACCCCACAGGGGGTGCCCTTAGCGTGGAGTCGCTTAGTTTGTAAGTTTTGTATAAGCCCTGGCTGGAGGCTTTAATATTATATTAAGGCCACCACAGGCAAGCCCGGTTAAGCAGTCGACAACTTAATAGGTTGAACTGCGAGACGCCACTCACAAAATAATTGTTGATTCTTTGAACCTAAATATGGAGATTCATTAAAACAACTTTGGAATTTTTATTTACTTTCCATGTTGACTGTACGTAAACAGTATGAATGATGTGGATTTTAACCTTGATAGAAAATGCGTAGATCATAAAGAATATTTCATATAACAGAAGATAGCCTTTGACTTTCGTTATATTGTAACTGTAATCGTATCTTTTATGCCACGAAACAAACAATCAATCTATAAAACACGGCCTTTTCTTAGGGGATTACCTAAAAGTCTTTGTGAAATTATCACAATTCTAGAGTAGGGTTGCATCCGATACCGACGATTTATCGGCGATATAGTGACGTTTCTCATAGACAGGAATCGCCGACATTAATTTGCCGATAGAACAATACATTTTGATTTACTAGGTAAGTATTTAAATAGTAATTCTTTCTAAGTAGTCCGTCCGATAGATTTTCAAAAAATATTAGTAATATGTTAATACTGGTGGGCAGCCGACGTAAAATACTGGTATTCAGCTGAATCCGGTTTGACTGGAAGCCGACCCCAATAAGGTTGGGAAAAGGTTAGGCAGATGGTGACGATTGGACACGTACCTACCCTTTGTTATTTCCAATCGATAATCTATATTTCTCGGTAAATACAAAGGTTTCAGTTCTATTTTTTTCTTTATGAAATGAATCACATATATAAGGGTACTAATTATTTCTATACTTTGAATAGCTGCAGTGTGGCCCTTTTTCGGCGCTCGTGGTGGTCCTGCTGAAGGGAGCGTGATTACCGCAAAAACAAAGTCAGACTAAGTCGAATTTTCTCGAAAAGTACTAAGGTATCAATTTTGTTGTTCGAGTACCAACACATTAGTACCAATTGAATACTAATTATTTACCAAATATGGAAGCGATTTACGTTGGTGGGTCGGCGGTAGTCACGGACATCTAGACTCGAGAGTTCCGTCTCTGTTTACGCCATAAGGTAAGGCAGGCTAACTACTAACTTGTTGTATAACGTACGCTGCCCTTAGTCTTACCTAATTTTCATTATTTAATTTTATAGTAAGATTCTATTTACTACCTAAAAGTAAAACACATGTGAAGACACTTGGGGTAGATAGACAATGGTACAATCATCACCAGCCAAAAGGTACCAATTCATATAAAACTAAGCTTAACTTACTGTAAACACAATGTGGCAACTTTAAATTTGTGAACTTTGTTTCCTGTATGTAATTACCAGTGATCGGATAATCGAGTGCTTAAATTTTGATTTAGTATCTTTATTTTATTGAAAACAAATGGAATACCTATAAAAATTACAATGAGAGTTCACAACGAGTTCTAACTATATTTTGTATGCGGGCATTTTTAGCAATCTCAGGAATTTCGATCGATTCCGGAATCCGGGATTCTGAAAAGCATGTCCGTATTCTGCTTTCGTGGGAATACAAGCGAAGTTAAGGTATATTAGCGCCCGATTATGCGATCACTGGTAATAATTAATGTGTAAGGAAATAATTGGCCTCGGCCATAGCAAAAATGTGTTGTGTTGAAATTTGTAACCAGTCATACAAGTTCGTATTAATTATTATGTCCGCAATTATTACCAACCCGGAATAAGGTACCAACTTGCTGTTTGTTATTATGTTAATTTATTTATTTAAGATAGTATAGAATGTAATGTTAATATGTTATTGTTTTCTGACCACACCAATTATTTTTGAATTAGACGTTTTCAATTTATTGATAGCTATGCACTTATTTTTTTATCATTATCAATTACTTAATCAAACAGAGCAACCGGTTCACATTATCAAAGCGATACTCTTGATAAAACTTATACTAAACGTGTAATAAAATTATCTAACACCAAAACATTGCTAAGTAAATAGAAACAGCTTTAACTAACCTCAATATCAGGCAATTCCTTACTCAGAAGCACTTTCGACATTTTGGAAAAATTAACTTTAAACTTTTGAACTCAAAGTAATTTTTTGGTAGCACGTTTTTGTTATTTCCTCGTTTTGGATCCGCGGGACAGACGCACGGGACTGCTCACTGGCAGCGCCACTCATGCGACTGATTACAAAACGTCTCTCGGTCTCGCGACACTATCTTTGTTCACGTCCATTTTACACTGAACTCTGCTTTTCGTCGAACACTTAGTTGGAAGTTCTATTTCGAGAGGAGGGGCAGGTCAGCCTACACTGGTTTTACAAAACTAGAATACGCAATAGATTTTAATGATCATTGATAATAATAATAAACAATAGTTCGGTTTATATTGTTCATATTGTGGCTCCTTTTTCTTTCTAGCTCCTTCTGTGGGTTAAATTGGTAAATTGTACGATATACGCTTGCCCCTTTTAAGTGAGTGCTAGATGTGTTGTTTACAAGACCTTGACACACAGCTGTTGACTGCAATCATGCATTTAGCAGTATGACGCGCTGTTGTACGGACTTTGGACTAAAGAATTGTCCATTCCTCAGTTTTCTGTTGAATGTTATCAATAGAAATCCATTCTGATGACACGAAATTCGTCTGAATAATCGTTATTATTAGCAGATAACCGGCCAAGTGCGAGTCGGACTCGCGCATGAAGGGTTCCGTACCATCGCCATTATTATAATCCACTATTATGCCATTAAAATCGAGCAAAACAAACTCCAATAAATTTCATGGTCGTCTTTTTATTTTAGATGCTAAGTTATTTAGAAGAAATAAATAAATGTTTCGATCGTTATACTAAAATTACAGGTTATTTTATATTTTTCACATTTAAGGGTTCGAACCCCCGAAATTAGTTCGTTCCCGGTTCAGACAGGCGATTATTTAAAATTCTTTGAATGCAGTTCGCATTGTATTTAAAATAAAAGTGAAGTCTTCATTCAATAAGTTTTTCTATCTACAGTACCCATTTCTAGTACCTTCCCTCTACGTGGAAAAGTCTTGGGACGCCCTGTTTATAAAATTCTTCCGTAACTGATTTGATGAGTGACTGATAGACAACGCACAGCCGAAACTACTGGTCGTAGAAAGCTAAAATTTGGCATGTAGATGTTTGGGGAGTGTGGGGGAGCACTAAGAGAGTACCTATTTATTTAGTTATTATAGAAAAAACGGGATATGCGCGTACGAAGTCGCAGGCAAAAGCTAGTTTATTTATACTCTTCGAACAACAATACATAATAATATAATCCATTTTGTAGGTACCGCGCTGAGGCTTTGGGGAGTGGGGGGATCACTAAGAGAGTATTTCCCGTTATTCTTACGAGAATGGAAAAAAACGGGATATGCGCATACGGAGTCGCGAGCAAGAGTTAGTTTATTTATACTTTTCGGACAACAATACATAGTTATAATCGATTTTTTTAGTACCGCTGAGACAATATTGGAACTTGAATTTGAACGCTTCTCAAGCACGAGAACTGGCCTTCAATTAATATAAGTATATGTACTAGGACTTTATCGGAAAATGTTGGAAAGCCCATTAAGATATTTTTATCAACTGCTTGTTTAATTAAAACATACCTAATCGCAAGCAGTAGGTATGACAAACATGCATATTTTATTAACTAAGATACACATCATGTGTAGCTTAGTTAAGAAAATATACATGTTAGTGTTAGTCAATAAGTATAGGTACATGTTTTTGCTACAATATTTTTTCCTTACATTATCACCAGTAAGTAGGTTTTGATATCTGTTACCAAGGTTGCGTAATTTTTATCATCCTACTATTTGTACGTACGATTGCTATATCTCAATGACGACTACTTTTATCTACTTACTTTACAATTGCGATTCTTTACGTGAGGTCAACTGTGTTTATAAATACTTGTCCCCAGATCGCAGACCTCTATGTATTTATAATTATACTAAATATGTAGTGTCGAATACCCGCATGTATAAATAGGATAAGTACATAAATAAAACTCATAGTTTGAACAGTTAATATAAATATATTTTGAATTATTCAGAGGCTTTACAATATTTGGAAGAATTATTCGACAGAGTTATCTAACTATCATATAAATCGAATTATAGACACAGCGCATATCTATACATATACAATTTTGTATAAAAATAATAATATTATACAAGCTG
Organism: Mamestra brassicae; assembly: GCA_905163435.1. Lineage (NCBI taxonomy): Eukaryota > Metazoa > Arthropoda > Insecta > Lepidoptera > Noctuidae > Mamestra > Mamestra brassicae. The sequence goes on along the minus strand of LR990997.1, from coordinate 15,098,699 downwards.
TTACTTTGAATGAAAGCAAATGCAGTAGATGGCATAGGTGACTACATATCCAACAGTACAGTACAATAAACAAGATGCCAACTTAACACCGATACAAATTAACATGTTTAACATACACTACAAATTATATACTAAAGGGAATTTGGACTAACGGACATACTAAATTAATAAACATACTTTTTTACAGAATCGCAGTAGTCCTGTGCTATAGAAGTTAAAGATTACATGTATTTGTAAAAGCTTTTGCCGATATATTGGCTTATATGACACCCTCACTCAGTTCAGCCATTGAAAAATATTGACAACTATTTTCATAATTTTATTCTTCTTGACAAACTTATACTATCGTATCTGTTTCAAGTTTTAAAAATATTATTTTATGTTCTATATCTCGTCTCTTCGCTGCCTCAACATGTTTATTATATTGTTGACCTATTATTAAAATTATAATATTTTATAACTAGACATAATATAGTTAGTCCATTCAACCATAAACATATTATATTACGAGAATAATTAATATAAAACTACACAGTGAAATTATTTACTTCGAATTAGCATTAGAAAGTCCATTTATTGTGAAAAATTGGATCTATAGTATAAAAACGTTACACCAAAGGAGATGGCGTGTGTGTTGTATTTAATACTAAATTACCGGTATCTACATGCTGATTCTTCTAAATATTTGCATCTGAACAATACATACATTAAAATCTTACCGCTAGGGATGTTCTGTGCAATTGTTCGAGCTTATTTTTTTATATTTAGAAACAGAAGAGAAAAACTCAACAGTTAAAATAACTTTTTCAACGAATAAACTCTATGGCATCTAGTTATAAACGGCGTGCCGCGTTCGGTGAAAAGCAACAACAATTGCACACTTAAACACAAACTTACGTGTACTATTTCCTTATTTTAACATTTATATTTTAGGAGTGGATTTAGACAGTAATTAACTTAGTGCCATTTTATTTACTAAAAGAAACGATCTGTAGAGTCTACGACAATCGTGAATTTAGGCGTATAAGGTAAAAAAAGCGTCTCATATCTAGAGGCCGTGTAAAAATGTCTAGACAGTCAATTAGAGCCTAAACCCGAAAAATGCCTCCCGTGACAGTAATGCGACCGAATCGGGATGGTCGGCGAGCGAGTCGTTGTAGAACAGAATGCTGTCCACCGCGATTCGGTCGGTTATTGCTAAAAGTAGTTGTGCGGATTTCACATTAGCCGTCGAAGACTAAACGTTTGCGATACAATCTTGTTGCTTATTGACTGCGCTAGTGACCATAGTTGTGCGATTCCCAAACTATAAGAAATACGTTACGTTTTGCACTAGCCAACAAAAGCTATGCTCACACGTCAATATGATAAAATTGACTCTATTTTACAGACATAAGGTTCAAAATCGCAAATCTATCGCCACTAGTATTACAAAGACGCCACGATAGCATAGCTACACTTTACCAACGATATGTATCTAAGTATTGACCATTCACGCGGGCGCTTATACTCTTTAAGCTTTTAGCCGATTTAGAGAAATAATACGTAGCAGTGAAATATAGTCATTGCATTATGCTACGTGTGACGGCGGCATAAAATTCAAAATGCAATGTTCACCCGACTTGATGAATGCAACAGCTATGTCCAGAAATGGCATATTATTGACCAAATGAACTTCATTTACTTTCTGACTCCAATCAAAGTCGACTTCAGCATGAATCACTTGAAATGATTGAATGTTACTAATGAATTAGTAAATGCAGGATTATGTGCTTGGGTATAAGTTTTGTACAGTACAGTGGGTTCTTATTTAAGATATTTTAACCTACACATCACATCGAAGTCAATTTATCCTGGAATCTGCGAAGCGTATTAAAACGAAATACAGTTTACATCATACATAGGTACATATTATAACCTTTTAATTAATTAAATATACAATGAATACGAAACTTTAATGATTAACCATTTTCTTACGAACGAATGCTGTACTTATTACGTCACTAGTCCTAGTCGACATTGTAACTCGTACACAATTTGAACCTTAACACATTAGAAATAAGGGCGAAAATGTATTCGAGCCTGAGTCGACTGTAAACATTGATATACACAACAATGTGGAAACAAATAAAAAGCAATAATAAATCGAAAAATATAATCTCTGGCAAACACAAATTTCAACAATTCCATTTTTTTAAACAACCGTTTAGAAGTGACGGTGAAGTAAGTTTAAACAATTTGTACCCGAAATTATCTTAGATGTAGGAATGTAATTACATTTTCGTATTAGCGACGGTAAGTTATGATAAAGCACCCAAATATGAGTTATACTCGGATAGTTACGTAGCAGTCACTGACAGGCGGTGGTATGGCTACATTGTGGAATACTGTACAAATATTTATAATGAATTGCAGTGGCTAGAGGTAGAAGTTCACAAGTATTACGACAGTTCCACGACATACAGACCATGAAACTACGACACAATTTGAATAAAGAATCCAGTGACATCCATAGACAAACTTCTGCAGCACATTAGGCAAAGGTCATCCTTTGTGCAGTCTCTACAAACTGCCAGTGACGAGAATATCCGGTCGATATAAAAAAGCGTTATACATTAAACGGACCTCACTCACACCAACCCACGTTACATATTAATTAATAATGCGTACTTTAACAGTAAAAATTAACATCTATGTATGCATTTATTGCAATCAGTTACAGCGCTCGTGTTTTATGCACATTATATACTGATGTTGGTGCGCTCTATTGTAAGCTATGCTGTATACACTGGCATCGACGTCTGTACTACGCTATCTGTAAACAAAAATAGGAAGCATTCATTGACCGTGCGTGGAGTAAACCTTCCAAGGTTATTCATATATATGTATGTGCTTATTATATATGTATATTATATTGAGGGATGATTGTCAGAGGTCGGAATTAGGTAGAGTTATTTATGTACTTACACTGATTTCATACAGCGAAAGAATAAAGTGGATATGCCTCAAATCCCGAGATTCATTTTAAAGAGCAGAAAAATCCCGTGATTTATTAATTAAAAAAGTTATTTACTTTTACTCAATTTAAACCACTGCACGCGCGACGTTGCCAAATTTACATAAACGACATCGGATGTCTGAAGTTGCAAAATTCCAATGCGCACACGTGCGATGTTGCTACATTTGTAGTTCGCACAACATAGCTTGTGAGAACAAAAGAAAAAATATTATTATTTATTTGTAATATTGTTGGCCACACGGGATTGTCTATTAGAAATCCCAGGAAGATTCATATTAAGATCAACATTTCGATGCAAGTACATGAATAACTCTACCTAATTCCTACCTCTGAACAGGATATAGAAAAAAAAAAGAATTATTTTAGTGCATTAGTTGATGAATAATACTGAACTATTTCAATTCTATCACACTATCTCCAATAGGAACAGAAAATTAGTTCGTTGTAGCGAATGAAATAAACCTAAAACTAAAAAAGCATCTACACTGAGTCATAATCTTTTTACATCAGAGGGGCAATTCTCGTATTTTTAAAGAGCGTACGCATCACAGCCACAAACTGTCAAAAAAAACTCTGATTTCCCTACTGACTAGTGAAATGATATTAACAGCTTAGCTTAAAAGGTGCGTTTGCACGGGCAATTATTTGAGCAATTATTGCTCGTCAACACGTATGGATCAATCTGGAGCAATTAGTGGAGCAATATATAGCAACTTCAATAAAATGCGGCAATTTTTTCGACAATATTGTTTCTTATTGCTCCATTTATTCCGTCTGTAATATTTTTTTTTTCAACTGAATGACTCGTGTATTTCCTAGGTTCTTGGAATTTCTCCATATTGCTCAATCTGGTCATTGTAAAACATTTCGCCGCTTGCTGCCACTACCGAAAACTAAGCAGTTTTCGGTAGTGGCAGCAATTTTGGAGACGTCACAATCGACCAGTATTGCTTGTCTTGTACAGTTATAATTGTTTGATTTTCATTGCCCGCGTATTCGCATCTCTTATGCTGGACTTCAGTTGGCGTATTTGTCAAAATATTCATGACACTTGTGTTATATAAAACATACTTGTGGTGTTCGGAATGAGGTTAATTTTGTATGGACGATCTAACGCCAATATTTTGACAGATACGCCAAGTAAGGTGTAAGAAGAAGAGATGCGATTCTTATCTTAGATGCCGGCGAGATTATTTCCAGGGGGTTCATCTTCCAAAAAGCAAGCATGAAATATGTTGTCCGCCATCTTCTATATGTTAGATTTCCATACAGAATTGGAATAACTTTATCGTCATGCACAAAAGCATATAAGCTAACGATTTCAAGAATGCAAGAGTGAAGCGAAGTGAGTTTAAAAAATTTAACGACCTGCTTGGATAGGTTGCTCCTTTTTTTATTGATTAAATTTTATGGTTTAATCCGGATAGACTATGAACTCAAAATTGAAACATGCAATAGATAGTGAAGCAAGCTTGAACATTTTAAGTTTCTCTTTTATTAGTATTTTTTTATTGATGAATATCCCAAAATATTTGGGAAAATGAATGATTATGATTTATTTAAGAGCACAGTCTATGTTTTCTCAACCGCTCGTTCCCTTTCCGAAACAAATGGTTAGGGTTCTGTTATGTTCGTTTTGGGAGAATACTACAAAATGGTCATTTAAATAGTTATTAATTTCAATACAAAATATTGTAAAACTTATATTTGAAAAGAGTAACTATGGAGTTTCTTGTCCATTCTTCTACATATGAATCTACCTTTTGCGAATGGACAACTAGATTCATTTTTTTTTTTTAACTGTAAATTTGACGTTCAAAAGTGCCTTTTAATGGTCTAGTTGAAATAAATGAATTGACTTTGTTATACTTCTAACAGACTTGCTTTCGTTTGAATGTAAAAAAAATAACCTTACATAATCACAACCATTCATTTCGGGATGGACGAATATGAACGAATGGTTGTATAGCTATGCAGGAACGAGCTTTACAAAAAGGAGCATACCTTATCTGACAGTGCTCTACAATCCTTAGAGCAGTGTACACCTTCGCCGCACTTTGACGGGCTGCACGGGACACAGCACGGCGCGGATGGCCTCGTCGAACACCGTCTTCAGCCCCTTCTGCGTCAGCGCAGAGCACTCCAGGTACTTCACTGCGTTGATCTCTTTAGACATGCCGAGGCCCTGGAATGGGGAAACAAATATTGGTCATGTGGAGCGTGCAGGAACTATAGGACAAGTATTAATATTATTAAAGTTCTGAATTTACAATACTAGATGGCGGTGGCACAGTCTACTCTGTGAATTTTCCCATAAAGAGGGCGGGTAGGAGCAATAGGTAGCACAGAAGCGTCAATGTCAAGTATAAATGTTGAAAAAGTTCCGTATTTGCAACTTTATATGGCAGTCTTCGCCGTGACGTTCCGTATGAAGTTAGTTATTAGTCCCCAAATTGTCTAACTGATGAAATTTGGGTCTATTAGTGTTATACTAGGTACATGTCTGCCTAACTCTTCGGTCTATACTGGCGTGATGATGTTACACCTTAACTTGAAGTTGTTCCAACTTTTGGAATAACAGAAAGAATCTTAAAAGTTTGTCTGTGTATCACATTGACAGCAATAAGAATAACATAAGAATGAACATGTGTAAAAATAAAGCAAACATTTGAAATATCATTGAGCAGAGCTGCATTTTAAACATAAATAACAATGATTAAATTTATCAATCCAAAATGCACCAAAAAAAATAGTAATGAAAACAGTAAATTATCACACTGTTGTAATGAACACTTCAAAGTTGCTATCTAATTCCAAAAAAAACTTTTGGAAAAACTTCACGGTCCAAAAAACTCACGCTCAAATGCCTAATGAATGTAATTTCAAAAACATTTAATAGGTGCCACGTAAACCACGTTAGAACGTGCATTAGATGAAACGACATAATATCCATCACAAGATAAATACGCTAACATTTGTAATATCCTGCGGGCGACAGGCACACACTTCCCACCTCCGATACAACTAAGGGGCCACGAAAATACGTCAAGTGTCAACTACATATTGCCGACCCGACGTTTGTTTACCTTGCTTTCAATTTGGAATAAGTGTTAGGTACGTGTTTGTGGAAAATATTCGATTTCATGGTTCTGTTTTGTTGGGTTTTACCGATTAAATATCAATTTATCTAACTGATTTTGTGACAATACTTTCCAGTATCGAAATTATCTTTCAATGATTCAAGCTAAGAGGATTTACATATAATCTTCGGAGATGATAACATTGACCGCCCCGACCCTTGCACGAGCCAGTTCGATCCAGCCCGTCCCTAGCTGTCCTTTCCCAGCGACGCTCTAAGTCGAGGCCCCCACAGGGGATGCCCTTAGCGTGTAGTCGCTTAGTTTGTTAGTTTTTTATAAGCCCTGAATGGAGACTTTAATATTTTTATTAAGACCGCCACAGGCAAGCCTGGTTAAATCGACAACCTCCTAGGTTGAACTGCGACAGGCCATTCACAAAAAAATAAATTACAACATTGAAATAGATTTATAGAGTAGCAAGAATCCAAGTAAGAAATAAAGTGGATCCTGGAAAGTGCCGACCCAGTAGTAGCATATTTGTAAATCGTGTTTTGGTACTTACATATATACTACTGGCTTATGATAAGAACTATTAGTGTTGATTATCGTATGTGACTAAGAAGAGATAAGAGTATAAATTTTGAATTGTCCCAAAAAAAGTTTCTGGGAAAAGAGAGTGAATAACGTGACGTCTGACGGGGAGATTTCAATACCCATAACAATATGGTACAAAAACAAGCAAATAGTCAGCTAAGAGATCCTCGGATCAAATGTAAGCCTACCTGTGTGTACGTGATGGGCGCGAGTTTCTTGTCCTTTAGCTTCTCAATGGTGTCCTTGTCTTCGCGCAGATCCAGCTTGGTGCCGACCAGGATGATGGGCGTCGACGGGCAGTGATGCCTCACCTCGGGGAACCACTGGAATGTACAAAACACAAGATTAGTCATAAAATGTCAGAAACCTCGCAAAGTGGGGCTACCTTAACGGATCAACAGCAGGGTGTTGATGTGGAGCAAAGTCACAAACTATGCTTCACCTCCTGCCTTCAGTGCCCCAAAAGATGCAGCCAAAGTGACCCATGTGCTACCACCAATGATGCAGTGGAAGTGGTAATGTTTTGGGCCTTTCAAATCTAAGTAACTGCCGTGACAGCGACTCGAAAAAGCAGCATGTTCTTATCATCAGATGGAAACCTTTCATTGTTGGACAAAAGAGTCCTTTAAGCATTCGTTTGTAAGGACGATAACGAAACATGAACTAAAATATTTTCACTCAAAATTTGTCATTCTCAATAATGGTCAAGCTTCTGATATTTTTTTCCACTTCTCACGGTGAGTTTGCTGTTATGATTTAAAGAAGCAATCTAGTTCATCTCACCATGTTCTCTTTCCAAGTTTATATGATATATTTATGGTCCAGCTATGGAGGAGCTCGTGGCTAAAGAATATCAGCCGCACGGGTCGATCAAGGTTAAGCAACGCTTACTAAGGCTGGTCTGTGGATGGGTGACCATCTTAACATACGGAGTTTCCTCCGTGCCTCGGAAAGCACATTAAGTCGGCTGCCATTTGTAGATCTTTGGCCGTCGTTACGGATTGTCAGAAGCCAGTACTAGTTAATGGGTTGTGGAGTTGTCTGGTAGGCAGCCGCTCCACGTAAAATACTGGTATTCAGCTGAATCCGGTTTGACTGGGAGTCGACCCCAATTTAATTGGGAAAAGGCTAGGCAGATGATGATGATGATATGGTCCACATTTATTCAAAGTGTAGAAAATTTTTATGTAACTTCTTAAATACATTTTAAATCAAGTTCTTCATGCGTAACACAACACCATATCGACAAGATCATCGATCAAATCGACTAAGTTGAACTTCCTGCTTATTGAGTCACATAATTCCATAGAAATAACTAATTGGTGACATGCATCAAGTTGAGAACAAAGAACAGTGGCAAGGGCACATGTGCAACTTCACTATATTGTGCTCTGTTATCAGTCACAGCGGAGATTTGACGACTTCGTATTTCAGCACGTTTTAACGTGACTACGTCTTACTGCGCAGGCTGATTGTAAAGTCATAAAGTTTCCCTTGTCTTACATTGGTTCTTTGCAGGAAACTATCGGAGATACAAGCAGTATCTTTGTAGATCAACTACCTAAATGCTACAAATAGTTCTAATTCTTTCAAACTCATCGCTGTCAGGCTTAACGCTTGCGAATCGGCCATTTTTATAACCACAAGCTGCATAATTATCATTCCAGGGGGAAAAAACGTCTACTGCTCAATATAAGGAATCTGTTCCAGCTAAACAACGTTTTATTTACCTCTACAAGCAAGAAATTGAGGGTCCTAGTCTAGTGCCCCTTCCACGACTGTCCAGAAGGATATAAAGAACAGTTTCAATGGAAACAAGTACTTAAAGATTCAAGCACCCACCTTAGCCCGGACGTTTTCAAACGAAGCTGGGTTGACGAGCGAGAAGCATATGAGGAAGACATCGGTCTGTGGATAGGACAGCGGTCGCAGCCTGTCGTAGTCCTCCTGACCCGCCGTATCCCATAGACCCAGGTTGATGGGCTTGCCGTCCACCATCACATTCGCCGAGTAGTTGTCGAATCTGAGGATGGTTGAAGGTCCTTGTTTTAGACGAAGTTTTGGATCAGTGTTGTTTTTCTTAATTTTTGGAAGTTTTTGCCACATCCTATCTTTTCTTATGGAAAGGGGTTGAAAAACTGGCAAAAAAAGTAGTCTTGCGGGTTCATCTTGGAGAATGTTCCAATAATATAAATGTTATAGATTCCTTTCGTTCATCCAAAGATTGTCTTGTCTGAGGGATTTCCCTGTGCAATAATGATTTATGAGGTGTAAGTAAATAAATTCTTAATTAAATGCTTATCAGTCATTTCAGCAGTAAAGTCAATTTATTTGAGTTTTCAGTATTCTGAGAATCGCAACCGGACGTTGTTTAACAAATTAAATCATTATGATGGAGCTCTGGATTCTGGAAATAGGTCAAACAACTACAAAGCATCTTCATACAATACCGTCTTGTTACATTTTGTTTGATTTAGGTAAACTTTGCTAACGAGCTGTACATAACTTCGCTAGTCTTCAACGTTTCTGTTTAAATTCAACAAATATACTTACACTGTAGGTATGTATTCTCCAGGAAAGGCATTTGTGGTGTAACTGATGAGCAGGCATGTTTTACCGACGGCTCTGCGGACAAAGAAAGGAGAAACATTAAACATTGCCGGTAAGATGACACTGGGAAAGTATTAAGATTCGCAAAGTTAGGAGTTTCGGTCCAATTTCGTTGTGACAACCGTCATCATAAATCTCGTAAAAAAGGATGAGCATGAGATTATAAACAACAAAAGCCAGTAAAACTTTGATACGGAAATGACAACCTCATTTGAAAGCATATTATTGTATTTTTTTTTATGTGCTCGTCATCGTACATATTTCAAATACGGAACGAAGAATTATTCCGCCAGTATTTTTTTTGCAATTTAAAATTATTTTAAGGCACTATGGCGCATTATACTGACCCAAAGAAAAAACAACACTTGAGCACGTTCTTGCGTGCTAAGGATGAAGGATGTGATAAGTTAAGTGGAAAGCACATGCTTGCCACGGCAAAAAAATCTAGGCCTCAATGCAGAATTTATGAATCCTGACACATTGACTACACTAGCAGCTTTATTTATTCAAACAGACGTTGCAGATGGTATTAAAGCTAGAAAATAAACACGTCACAAAATTTTCCGTGTATTGTGCAAGAATATTTTAGAAAAACTAACAAACGCTACCAAATGTAAACAAAAACAAACAATATATTCATTAGCTCGCAAAACCATTACAAAATCATGTTACCCGTTATCAGAAACCGGATCAAAATAGCGTACACATTGTATCTGTAATGCCGTTATAAATAACCAGAACTATTTTCGCCACCTACGTGTAAACCCCGCTAGCATGCATATAAACCCTGTGTTTAAAACAACACTGCACTGTCCTCTATTCTCGGCCACGTCTAGAGGTCACAAGTGCACAACATAAATTGGCCGTGTTATAACGATCGCTAATATTCTGCCCTCGTATCGTGTCGAGTACGACATCCTGTCAGATATTCCTGGCTAGGGAATGTCGATGTCGATAAACTCGTTTTATTTTAATATGCACAATGTTGTAGGTGGATTTGTGTTCGAACATAGAAACCCATCTATCACGCTAATTAGAGTTACAAACCGCACTTAGAATGTTAATGACTTCCAAATATGTATTATGTATGTCAGTCAATGCGTCATGATCGATTTGGTTCTGTGTCGCTTATGATTAGTAGAAAGTTCCATATTACATATTTTTGCACTGTATCACAAAATTACAACAACAAAATTAAATCACTGTAGCGTAACACAGTGCGAACCCTAACGAATATAAAGAAGGAAAGATCACCGACTGACCGCCCATAACCCTCGACCCGGCGCATACGCATCTCTACAACGATTGCTCTTTATTCCACAAATGAATCACGTTGCATAACAGCCTGCTCGAAGAAACATTGAACATGGGAACATCTGACCTGAAATAGTTAGTCACCGACCAATACGAATGAAAATAAATCTCTACGCGCATATCCGTCTGACTCATTAAATATCATGACAGCGCGATCAGAATGATATATTTTAGTATGTTGATGTTTTCCATGAAGACTTTTTTTATCAGCGTTTGATAGACGTTATCGTGGATCAATGGATAGACTTGCTTCACCATTGATTTATGGCAAACTATTACGCAATGTCAGGGTTCAACTTAGGCAAAGTCGTATCTACAATCTAAATTATGTTACTGCGGGCACTGCGGCCCACACTGAACTATAATTAGATAATAAAACAATGAGATAGTTACTACAGTTAGTCTTAACTCTTCACTCAAATTAACGACGAGGCTACTGATCAAACGATGTAGTAGGGATTTCAGTAAAATACTGTACGATAATCCATTGAGAATAAGCCCGCAACCTTCGCAGCCTTTAAATTATCCACTCAATTATATGCTTTGAGTTAGGGCGAAACCTTCGAAGTAACACGTTAAAATACCCATAAACAAGCAAACACTTTCTGCGAGGAAGGTTTCTTTGTTAAAACAACAAACCTGTGAACAAACGGAACAGCCCCAAAAACATGACACTTTGATATCAAACAAATGTAGCCGATGCGTCAATACTCGCATAACGATTCGATAATATCGCTCCGTGACTGACTCATCATCCATGAGTCAACGAAGGTCAAGAAAGCAAATGTTATTGTGTAAATAGAAGTGTTAGGCCGACCGAAGATTTATTTCGTACATTTTTTCCCGCAATAAAGACCGTGGGACGTCGTCGCCTCGTTCAAATATTGGTGTTTGTATTCTCGCCTCGAGTAGTTTCTCAAAATTGGGGCGAAGTAACAATCGTATTAATCTTTCCGGTCGAGCGGTCCCCAGCCTCTCCAGGGTTGATTTATTTGTAAACATAAACATTGCGTTATCTTTGGACGGTCCTTGTAGCATTCTTTTACTTCGAGTGTTCATTCCTTCTTGTTACATTATTTAAGCATCAAAACTATGATTGAATTCATTAATTAAATCTGCAAGCGTGTCCGAGTAAATTGGAATCTGTCCCACACTTTTGACTTGTTTCTGTTATTATTTCTTAAAGGAATCGTTGATCCAAACATAACGTCATGAATCGTTTAAAACACGTGTTCCATTATAGCTGGTGACACGTTAACCATGTGTGTAACTCGCTTAATTATCGCGTTAACTCACCCAGGGCGTATTGTGTCCGTGTGAAATAACAGCTCTTCACAAGTCCGACTGCTTTAAATTCAATAAGTCGGTAATTTCAGCGAAGGCCATCCCAAATAGATACTCTACTACCCTGACGAAAATCTCATGAAAAGTAATTACGTGCAGCAGACCGAAGAAACGTCATTAATTTTAACAAATAACACTACGGTAACCGCTCAAAGGCGAGGAAGGAATAGAGCCTTCAAAACTTGACACAATTTCCTTTATTGCGGAAAAATTGTAAGAATATTTCTGCATGAAAAAATATGAGTTTAACATCGAAATGAGGACGAGTTACTGGAGTTGAGGCGTAGGGCTGTCGCGAAATCACAACACCGCGGGAGAGTTAGTGGAACTTTATAAATAGACGAGATAACTGAAGACTTATGGCTGTATAAACACATGAAGTCATTCATCGTAATAGTCGACTGAGAAGAAATATCAGTTTTATTTGTCTAGACTCTTTCAAGTTGCCATGTTTTCACTCACAGTGGAGACCGTAAATGAGTTTAAAGAAATGGATCTTTTATTGTTGATTCATCTACAAACATACGAATACGAAGTCTCAAAACCATAAAAGCACTACTATTTAAACAATCCTAGCTTTATGTATACTGATGACGAGACAAAGAATTTAAACGGAAGTTTATGAAACAATTTAAACGTTTTTCGGCTGCGATGACGTTAAGATAGCCTTTGGCTCTGTTTCTCAATGATTTCCTAGTAAAGTGGTAGTTGAGACAAGTGTTTAATGGCTACCAGGCATTATTGTTGTTGTGATCGCATCAACATCGTGTTTTGACTAATCTTACGTCTTGCGGTATCAGATGCTTCGAAACGGTTACCTGTTAAGTTTGTGTTAGTTTCAAAGTTTATGTTTTGCGTTTAACAATTTGCTATCTTTCAGATTTTGGTCTGAATTTTTGTGGATTTACTACATGCTCGTTTGTTCTGTGTCTGGGTGTAATTTGTCAATAATATTTGTGTATTTAGAAATATATAAGTATGTTTATCAGTTGTCTGGTTGCCATAGCACAGTCTCTGCCTAGTTTGGGATCGGATGACCGTGTGTGATTTGTCCCAAGATATTATTATTATTATATTATAATGATGTGAAACATTTCAAGTGCTAGCTTAACAGTACCGGAATTGTTCCAAGTTATCTTGAGGAAGAATTTTTGAACGGATTTAGAGAGACTAAAACAAGGTTGATATAGAATGCTGAGTGACCGAAAATACTTACTTTACTTTGTAGAACTTTTGTGACAATACAATTATATGCCTAAATATCATATGTACGATATTTGGACCACGGTATATTAGGGAAAAACAAAATAATCCATTTCACAAACCGCAGAAAGAATACTACGAATGGTTGAACTCATTTATTTTCTATACCGCATTATTAATTTATTACCTACTAACAGATTCATTACTTCCTTATAAAATAAAGAAACATTCGAACAAGATGACGCATTGCTAGCTACATGTTTGTAGAACCAGCTGACTCAGACGATCTTTGCTCTTTTATCTCCAAGAAGACTTATGTATTTACAATTAACATCAATATATTTACTTTTTCTGCAATCTTTGAAGTTTCTGTTTTCCTGGTGTCCGTGAATTTGTTTCGGTGTAGCGGTAATTTTAATTATCAGTTCAATTAAAGCAGGAAATGATTTGGTATTGTTCTCGGGAATTCATACGTTACCTCATCTACCGGTACACAAAATTGTACAATAATACAAAATTATTCGTTTCCTTAGATGACACATACAATAGTAGCGAGACTTATCGAATATAATAGAGTCAATAAGTCCCAGTCTGACCCCATTCAATTTCTTTGTAAGTCAATGAACTGACGCTGCATGCATACATATTCAGACATTCCTATTTTATTATTAATATTTTTCCAAGTGAGTTGTACTCGCTGAGAACACATGCACCATGCAATGCTGGAGGTCAACGAACTTCGCAGACGCGTTTTGTTTATTCGGAAACAGTATCATATAACTTTGTGTTTATGATAACGCAATTAACTCTTGTTGTGTTTAGAATATGGGTTAATTTTGCGGAAAAGCAATCCACATAACATGTACGATATCGTTTACAAACGGAAAGAACCTGACATGATGATTTATTGAATTCCTTTCAGATTGCGTGGACGTCAATCACAGCTGTTAATGCTCGGAACTTATTTTTTAATTTCCTCCATACAAAGAGGCTTTTTAATCATGTTACTTTTTTTTAACGTTATCTTTCCGAGGTGAAAACTAGAGCAAGTACAAAGTAAATCAACGTAAAAGTTAAGCTTACATGATATTATCTAATGGTGATATCGTTATTCGGTGCACAAACTAACTGTAGCAGAGATAATGCTACGTTACAGGCACTGATTACACTGTCTGGTGATAAGAGCCTTGATACCGCTACGAATCCGATTGGGTTTTTTTTAAAGTTCTTTATACCAGTAGTTGAAGAACTTCCTGTTAGTCAATTTGCGTTTATTTGAGGAATATGATGATTAATAAGGCTTCAGTTATGTGGACGTGACTGACGTAATAAAATGAATATAGGGCCGGCCGTATACATATACCTATTTAACGGCCATTAATTAACCATGATTTCAGTTTATATAGTGATGCCATCAACAACGTCATTCTACACTAGCCAGTTATTGAACACAATTTCTTACATTTGAATAGGGAAAATGGAAATATTTTCCCTATTCAAATGTAAGAAATTGTTAAAGGATGTTACATAAAATATAAGCTACAATTTGACACGGTACACCATCATCTGCCTAGCCTTTTCCCAATTATATTGGGGTCGGTTTCCAGTCAAACCGGATTCAGCTGAATACCAGTATTATACGTGGAGCGGCTACCTACCAGACCTCCACAACTCATTAACTGGGTAACACGGTACTCATTGGTAAGACTGGTGTCAGATTTTCTGGCTTCTGACTATCCGTAACGACTGCCAAAGATCTACAAATGACAGCCGGGACCAACGGCTTTACGTGCTATCCGAGGCACGGAGGAGTCTCGGTATGTTAAGATGGTCACCCATCCACAGACCAACCTCGGCAAGCGTTGCTTAACCTTGAAGATCGACCCGTGCGGCTGTTATTATTTAGCCACGAGTACAGTACATTTCATTTGTTTATTGTTATGCAAAATCCGAGTTTACGGCTTAACCCAGTAAGTAAGCGATAAGTAAAATATTGCATAATTAGAAATATGTAAATACGTTTCAGTTTCACAGATAAAGCGTTACAACACACGATTAGTTTTATCTAAACTTGATAATGAAGAACAGAGTTCATGTGTGTAAAACGCATAGTAGATAGTAGATTTTGTCTTTGTTTATTTACTGCACGTGCCTCAAATCAATTAACATTAAAACAATTAACACATTCGTATGGTTCGCTACGGACGAGGTCTATTTTAGATTGATTCAATAACTTGAACCATAAGAGGCATGAATAGCAATCAATCAAACGTTACGATTACAGATAAATAATTAAAAAAGCTGGACGACTGGAAAAAGCCGCTTGCTTCGTTAGAAATAACTAATATTATCTATACTAATAAGTAATAATAAAGCTGAAGAGTTTTTTGTGTTTGAACGCGCTAATCTCTGGAACTGCCCGTCGGATTTGGAAAATTATTATTGTATATGATAGCCACACATTCATGAGGAATGCTATAGGCTATACGGGAACGGGGAATTCCTACGGGAACGGGAAAAAACGGCATATGCGCGTACGAAGTCGCGGGCAAAAGTAGTAGTAAATAATAAAAAGCTTTGGGCGTTACAAAATAGCGTTGCATTGCGTTGCAGCATTTTTGGCTATGAGAAAGACAGACAAGGTTATGAGAAAAGTTGGCAAAGCTCCTGATCGTTTTCAAGAAATCGTCCCTTTATGTATGGCTGTATGGTGGAGTCGGACGTAAAAGTATAGCACCATACCATCTCTTCGTCGTGGGTGTCGTAAGAAGCGACTACGGAACTCGCAAGAGAATTGGCTGCAGCATTCTCTGTACATTGCAACAGCTACTCTGCGATCGCTAACCCGCCTGCCAAGCGTGGCGATTATGGCAACGCCCCCCCCCCCCTTTTGGGGGAGGCCTTTGTCCAGCAGTGGACGTTTTTTGGCTGATATGATGATGATGACGATGGTCCACTTCTAAATGATGTTTAGGTGACCGGATACTGTAATCTGTAGTACTAGTCCCAATTTTCTTGTGGATGGGAAATCATCAATTGCCATTCCAGTCTGGGCGGACTACCCGGTTCCTTCAAATGCCCTTTGCGTTCCATGGCCACGGTAACTCTTTCGGACAATTCCGCAACCCTGGCAGGATGGTCCACGTATACAGAATGTTTGGGCAACTAATATAATCGTACTCTGTAGTACTAGTACCCACTAAATCTATTTAACACCTCAAGTAGAAGCACCAGCCGGTACTACTCGCGTGAGTAATGTATGAGTCACCCAAGTTTCTCATTAACATCGTCGTCGCCGGGTAACGAAATTGAACAAACGGGACTCCTGTGTGACTCAAGAAACGTTAAAATAACATTAAGTGCAATAACGTGCACTTTAAACAGTTACTTGGAAACGTAAGAGCCGGTGCGTGATCATGCGTAAGCATCTAATATGAATTCTGATGCACTTTTTTACGTCATAGTTAACGGATGTGTTTTGAATTCTGTACAGCATCTCTATTCGAAGTCTTTTCATGGAAACTGTTTATTATTCAGACATCGCACTCTGTCCCCGTTATTAAAATAATAAATTCGATTTTCTTAATATTACAATGTTGAGATATTTTACATCGTGTCATGTGCATAATACCATTAATAGCTACTGTATCGATAGAAATCAAAAACATGTGAGACTGCAAGCCGGTTTTATAGAATGAATAGGTAGTGCAAGAAGTGGAGGAGCTAGTCCACCGCGGCCTTTCGCCCCTCGTATGATGTACGGGCGCTATGCTAATTTCATTACTGCCTGGCACTCACAGCGCGACTATGACCGGATCGCTTAATACTCCGACCATTGGTCCAAATTGATTTCGTGTGAAGTGAATTTTGAGTGCAAGCTTTTGATATGACGTCGACAAATTATTCAGTGGATTTCTGATATCCACTTTGCAAGGGAATCCGTGACGTTGGTTATATTCTCGAAGCTCAGAGCGAATATAGATATTTTGGTGCAATTGCTGGAAAATCATAATTACTGAAAATAATGATGACCATCGCCACACTACGCTCCATATATTATTATCCACCTATCCCGTTTCATCAGTTAGATAGTATAAAAGTTAGGAGTGGTTGGCTCGAGCAAATATTTGCGGTATTTCAGACGTTCCTCCATGTTTGGACACTCTCTGAAATGCCAGGATTGCCAGGTATTCTCGAGATGAATGCCAAACATTAATGTTATTACCGTGTCCCTTCTAAGAGGAAGTCGTTCCATTCGTGGAAACAATGTAATCTCTACCTGTTTGTTTTGTCATATTTAACGCTTAATGTTATTTCAACGTATGTTAATACATTGTTGATATAAATTTGCATCTTTTGTTGAGCTTCGATTGTCTTAAGTTGAATGAAAGTTCCTTAACGACGTCTCGTTTATCTTAAAGATATTATCATTGATGGACTTATTAGTTGTAGCTTCAGTATATTCAAAGTCTGTGGCAACTAAAATTTTAAAGGCTTTTTTAGCACCTTTTAAATAGCTTTTATACCCCAATCTGTTCTCAACTCAGTTATAACAGGAATCATTTTATTGCTTCATCAACATTAAACTTATAATATTTCTGCTGAACGATATATTAGTTGTTTAGTTCAGTATAGCTAGCGGGACTAAAATAAAACGATTAAATGTACCAGCAGCTCGTACTCAAGTACTAAAAGCTTTCCCTCAGACACTCCTTTAAAATAGTGAGGTAGAAAGGTTTGTTGCAGGGGCCATTAAGAGCATGGGCGATGGGGCTACGGTTAAGCGTAAACCTGGCGTAGATTCTAAGTACCTAATAAAAATAAAAAAGGGATTGGCTGAAAACAAATGAAGAACCAAAAAATTAAAGCAGATCTAATATAACGTATCCCACGTTGAGGCAGTTTTACTTTTAAATGTCTCTAACAGGTTTCTTTGACAAAGGCAGAATTCTGTATTGAAGAAAAAACTTTATTATAGTTTAAGCCATGTACAGATATATAATAATAATATCTTTAATACATAATAATATCTTAGAACAACTCACACACGGTCATCCGATCCCAAACTAGGCAGAGCCTGTGCTATGGCAACCAGACAACTGATAAACTTAAACTTAACTACTTCTAAATACATACATATTATAGACAAATTACACCCAGACACAGAACAAATGATCATGCTCATCACACAAAGATTTGTCCTGGGTGGGAATCGAACCCCTCCGGTTTAGCAGTCAGGGTCACTAACCACTCGACCAACAGGCCAGTCGTATATGGTGTAAATGTGTAGCAGTGAAACGCAAATCGTGAGAGTATCTCCCATATTCTAGGATTCGTCGACCAACCTGAATACAAAACGTTGATAAACGCCTCCTTGGCCCAGCGAAACGCCAAGATAAATTGAACGGAACCAAATATTGTATGTCAGTCCTTGACATTTGCGTCAATGTTTTATCAAGATGAACCGTTAGCTGTTTCCGAAACTTCTTCATTGTGTCATATGAGGGCATCGATTCAGATGAGGTAATCTTTGTACATAACATTTATTTCAGAAATAACTGTTACAGTGAAAACCCGTAATAAGTTACAATTACCTCGTTAAACTGTTACATAAATAAACCTTTGAATAACTAGTAAACAATCGAACAGATATAAAAGCTGGTGGCATTGTCATGAACGTACTTATTAAGGAAATTTCTAAAGTCTCCATTAATTGATTAACTTCAAACAAACAACTCCTTGCTACGCTGCATTTAAAAATAGATACCTATATACGTACGTAAAAGGGACGTGACTGCCGCTTACTAATGTAGAAAATATGTTTATATTGTAACTTTTATTCCATTTTACTGTAAACATTCAACCGCACGGTTTCACCATTAAGCCGGAACTTTTCAAAATGGCGCGCGAATAACAAGCCATTACAAAAATGTGTTTTCGAACTTTTCGATTCCCAATTGGAAAGCAAAACACATACCAAAATAAATATTCACACAAATAGGTGCGGGAATGTACCATAACGTGCCTCTTTCATTTTCCATTTGTATTTCGATATCAGAAGTGGGATGGGAGGAAGCGACACATCGAAATTTATCCGCGGTTCAGTATCCAAAATTTATGTGCTTGTACGAGCACAGTCGATACGGAACTTAGGATTTTCCGTTTCACGGGAATTCAGGATTACTGATTTGACCTACTTTTTGTGAGCAAGCATCCAAAAGGTAAATATTCCCCAGCCGTGATCTTTAGATTATGTTTGCAATAAGAAAGACTTTTCTTGTTTGGATACGCCCCAGAATATTCTTCGACGAACATTTTGGGCACGGTTTAGGGATAAGTGTAATAATTTTTTTTCATCGCGTATTTATAGTATTGTGTTTTGAAATACCCAACCATTGGAAGTCGTTATCTACCTCTGTCTGTTTCTCCACTTATTTCTAAACCAGGCAACAGATTTTGATACGCTTTTCGCTAACAGAAATTGCGGAAGGATTGTGTGAATAAATTGCACCCGTGGGAAGCCAGGGCGGGTGGCAAGCGAGAATTATAATGGCAACAATCAATTGACATAGATAGGTAATAACAAAAGCAAAACCCAGACAATCGTACTATTTACTATTATAAATGCGAAAGTTTAGATGGATGGATGTTTGTTAGTCTATCACACCGGAACGGCTGAACGGATCTGGATGAAATTGGCACAGAGTCTGGAATAGCACCACCTAGGATATCCCGGGAGTATGTTCCCTTGGGATAATTTCCGATATTTACGAGGGCGAATTCGCTGGCAGAAGCTAGTATCAATATGTAACTAAAGTAAATTAATAACAGTTAATTGTCCTGACTCACCCAGATAGCAACTGTAGGCAATAAATGACATCAGTATGATGATTATGTAAAAGGCGAAAATTAAGGCGTATTTTAGGTCCTGTTTAGGCATCAGGTAAACCGCATACCTTTTCGGTCTGCAAAATAGAACAAACGCAAAGCGCGCACCAGGGAGCACTAACTTTGTGGAAAGGCAAAACCCTACTTTGCATAGAAAAGATCAAAAGGAACAATGTAAATTATGCTTTATGCGGATGTCATAAGCTCTATAACAACAGCAGAGATAAGTTTATTTGTTTCACAAATGATGTACTAAATGAGGATATAATATTTAGTGACGTCAATGAACGAACTCTGTTACCACAAACGATTATTTTGAATGCAAAAAAATACATAATAGTAGGAAATAGACACGAGTTATCCCTGTTGTGTGATTTTTCTGACTTGTACACAACACTCAGATGCATTGTAAAACATTGAATCAATGTTTAAATTGTACCGTGACGATTTTAGTTATGACTTCCAGGAAAAAGGTACTTAATGGCGGTATATTGATAAATTGTACGTTTTACTAAAGGCTTACCTACAAAATAATAAAAAAATGTGACTTCGCTGCTTTTCGAGCATTTTACGTAAACAGGGGGCCACGCCTGAGGGGTTAAGCTTATTGCGTAAGGTATTTTCAGATGCAAGGATTTTTTGTGCTGAACTTACATATGAAACAGGAAATTTCTTGGTAAAACATTTAGTATTTTAAAATACTTTGCATACTACTGTATAAATTCAAGTTTATAAAAATTAACAGACAGTTGTGTTACTGGGGATTTTATTGTGCCACTTCTTTTTCCCAGCTATAACACTAGGAAGTGGTGACGGGCGGGCGTTTTGGGGGACCGACCAAAAAGTGCTGGCACTCAGCCTAATTTGAATAAATGACTTTTGATTTTCATTATATTATTATGTCATACTAAATATTTTAACCTAATAAATAAAATACCTATTTTGTTTCTGTATGTGGACTTTAACCAAAACTCTGACGTAGGTAGAATTAATACCTGCCAGGGTTACGGAATTTGTTCGGAAGAGTCACCGCGGCCCTGGAACGCAAAGGGCTTTAGGAGGAACGCGGATGGGTTTTAGTCAGTAAGTGTCTGACACGCCCTTCCGCTCCACCCAGAGTGGAAGAATTCATTAGATGATTTCCCATCCTTAAAAAAAAGGTAGAGATAATACCACTAAAACCAGCTTATATTATGAACTAGCTTTTGCCCGCGACACGCGCTTATCCCGTTTATTCACATTCCCGTATAGCCTATGGCCTTCGTAATGAATGTGGCTATCATATACAAAAAGAATTTTCCACTGGTAGTTCCAAAGATTAACGCGTTCAAACAAACAAACCCTTCAGATTTATTAAGGAACCAACAATTTTATAAAGCGGCTGTAAAAAAAAGAGTAACAATAGGAACTTAATATAATTTAAACATAACAGAATAATATTATTTAACACGTTCGTGACACAGAACAGAAACCGGCGCGTGCTTTATTGCAATAACAATAAACATTTCATTTTCAAACACTTCCTAAACAATTGCACTGAAATACGGCTGAAAAGTTCGTAATGGTTCAGCTATACTTTGACGAGGTGCATAAGCATAATGCAATTTGAATAAGAGATCTTATCGAAATCAGAAAACGTTTCCGATATTCCTTTGCCACCAAGAAAGTGCAAACTGGCATAAGTTTGCAATATTATATGCTAATGTGCAGCGGGAGTGAACTCTAAAACCCGTATGTAGGTAAAATAAATGTAAGTTTATGGGGAAACTCGAGCCATAAAACATGGGCTCGGTACAGAAAACGTTACGGAAAGGGGTTAGGGAAAATCATCACTAGGGCTGGTAGATTTTACTGTTCGAAGATCTAACGAATAATCTTTAACACTGAAGACTTTTCACATAACAACAAAATTTCAGGTGGAACAAACACTTTTAACATAGCACAGCTTATCTTGAGCAAAAACGCTTTTATTGTTCCCATTGAAACTGTTTAAATTGCTCCAAAATTGCGCAGTCAGTAAACGTCTACATTAAGCTAGTGGTGTTACATCCACAAATCCCGGAACTAACAAGTACTAACAACTAAAACTCGGTGAATCGCAGCCCTATTACTCTGTTGTAGCACTCGGTTCCTAAAAGCAGTCACATCTACTTAATGCTTCTATTCTGAAAGCAATTCATTTTACTCCTGCAACGTTGGAGTTTTCAAAGCACCATTTACATGGTACTCCACTGTGGAAATGCTTATAGCAGATTAAGAGATGAATTATAGCGTAATGCGTTTAAAAGCTATGCGAGTTATGAAATGATACTGTTATGTTAGGTGACGAAAACTTCCAAGTCACTGCTGAATTTACTACCATTTCTATCTATCTTATCTCTGGTAATCGTATCTTTATTAATGAACAAAATCTGCATAGAAACTAACATGATTAGTAAAATATTATATTACAACATTTGGTGCAAAACTGGTATAATGACCGCCTAACGACTATGCTGTTGACTGCCAATCGAAAGGTCACCAGTTCAATGCAATCCATTCCAATAAACGTATAGCAGGAATATTAGTAACAGTCATGCAACACATGCGTAACCATTTCATGGAAAATTCAGATCCACGTGTTTTTTACCGACCGTAGCATTCCCGTTTAATTTATAGGTAGTAAAATGCATTGGAACTAGGTCTTCACGCCAGGTTAAACAAAAAGCTCATCTATTTTGAGTGAGGTTGCCAAACAAAGGGTATCTGTTTGATCAACAAACATACTGCGATAAACAGTGAACTCATTTACTAGTTAGTGCCTGGAGATGCTAATACGGTGCAGTAACGTAGCCAGGGTTATGTAGAACCATAATTATATCAGCTGTGGAAATTAATAGCGGGCTTATATCGACAACAAAGGGCTGAGTATATTGGCAGAAGCTGTCAAAATAGCAAAAGTAATACGCTTTCATGAGCCAGTGCACGTCCCAAAATGCAAGCGCTTTGATTTACTAAACCACTTCTCATTAGGGACGGTCTTAACAAAGTATTCGTTCCAAGCTAAGGCTCCAAGTTATGAATTTTCATAAGCAAACTGTTTTATGTTGGAACGAATTTTGATGAGACTCAAAAGAACATTTCAAGAAGCTAATTTAGCGAGTTTCCGCTAACTCAATTTTCTCCGCAGGTTCGATCCAGATTTTCGGGGACGGGTGCTTCAGTTCAAATTAAATTTTCCGAAACCGGAGGCCGATGGTTCCTTTTGATGTTACCAACACGGGATCATCCATGTATAAATAACCCTAGTAATGTTACGATTATGATCCCAACACGCGGCACATTCGATGACGCAACTAAAACGCGTATGCTAGCCGTGGGCAACAATAACTTTATTGTTTGGGCTCACGATGCTATTTCTTATTCGTAATAGTTGCCGGCGTTGATAGCGTAATTATTTTGACCCCATTGTTCAGACACAAAACGGACAATAATTGTATTACTCGCATCCGTCACGTAACTCAACGTACTACTGCCATAGTTATCTTAAATGGAGTTTTTATTGCAGTTCATCTTTCATTTGGCCCATGCTAACCTAAATTCGCCTATCAAACGCTCTCGGTTGTAACTCATCGATTCAACAACTCGATGCAGTTTGCATTGAAAGCAAACAGGTCAGTCGAATGACTAGCCGGGATCACAGCACAGCGGCACCAGGAATTAGGGCAGAGCAGTAATTACTTACACGCTCAGCAGCCTAGGGTCGAACCGGCAGAGCTGAAAGGGCTTTGTGGGGGATATAGTCTCTTGTTACGGCTTGTTGAGCATTTCGAGCCATCTCGGCTACACGGTAAAGCGGAAGTGGGTTAACTCGAAAATCCTTTGTTTGTTTATTGCTTGCTTTTCTGCATTAACCTTTGTTTTGGACGTTTTACTTTGCTTCATTCTTGGCTTCGAGGTATCCAGTAGAAATTAGAAAGTCGGCTTCTTCTATTTTTCTTTGTGATTTATTATAGGATTCAAGTGCTCGTGAATAACATCCATTATCGCCTGAGTGGCTAAGTAACCACCAATCAAAACAAGTGCTTTGCAATCACTTTCACAGAAAGTAGAATTATGTAGTCTTGTTCTTGACCAGCTGTCTTGTATTTGACAATTCGAAGTCGACCGCGTGCGATACGCTTGTTGTTTTGGGAGTGTACAAATACTTATGCCATAGATATTTAAAAATCCATCGTATTGTAGCTCGGCAATTTGCAACTAGTCAGTCCAGCCTTGATGGATCCCACGCGTATGCTTGCTTCAGGTTTCTAAAAAAGAAACTACGTTTTGTAATTCAATATTATCATATTGTTCGAGTTTCGATTTGCTCGTGTCCATAATATTACGTAACAGATACCATATTTTCTTAAGCTTAGTTTACACATTTGCAACGTAACCATTTCATAAATATTGCAGCGCAGCG
Organism: Mamestra brassicae; assembly: GCA_905163435.1. Lineage (NCBI taxonomy): Eukaryota > Metazoa > Arthropoda > Insecta > Lepidoptera > Noctuidae > Mamestra > Mamestra brassicae. Next base: position 15,074,203 of record LR990997.1, on the reverse strand, counting down.
TGTTTTTTAAGCCCATTCGAACATATCTACAGTAGTTGGTTCGTAAAGAGAACTGGCTGTGCAAAGCTAACCAGATTTCTTGATCCCTGACCATTATTTACTTTCCCGTCTGCTCACACTCGCGAGATGTATCTCGGGGGGATCGGGAGAGCTCGGCTGACTGGATCCACTATTGTCTCCGAGTGAAATTCCGGTATACGCCGGATCGACCGGTTCCTGCAGGACGAGGGGAGCGCAAGGTTACGCGTTATTTAGCACGCACGTGCGACGGCGACGCAGTACTAACTTCATGATCGAATCGAAACTGCGTTCCAATTTCATATTTGGTTTGTTCTTTTAAACAAAGATCTTTAGTCATACACTATTTACATTTACATCAATCGAGCGCGGAGACTTTGTGTCATCAAACATAATTTATGGATGGTTGGTGCGAGGTTCCCACGCTCGTGTTGACTGTCAGTAATGGGTTCTAAGGTTAATGGTGAACTGCAGGCGCACTACTAGACACGATGCTAACCGCTAAGTCATCATTTTGGTCTTAATGACAGTTTCATGTTTTTGATTTTATAAAACTTTCCTCCACGAAGGTACGATTAAAAAAACGTTGATTTGATCGAACTTCAGTATCAGACAGTACAGTAACAATAACCACAAAGAAAATACAATAACCGTAAAGAAATACAATCCATAAAATAACTGTAGATAGAATTACATAACAATGGGCCTGAATGTTCCCACAATTTCGAATTGTCTGACGCATCATAAAGTTTTACAGAGTTTAAAATTACCCTCATTTCGGATAAGGAACTTGGTGCTGGGTGCTTATTGACATAGAGAGTTCTGGATTATATTATGCAGGTCAAAGTGGAAGGAGGATTAAATTACATTTCTACTTCCCTTAAATTTGATAACACTAGAAGCGTGCGAGAGCTCGCAATATGGAGACTCAATTACAGAACTGAAGTGGCTCGGATAAAAACAGGCTGAAAAAGTAAGCTAATACATGACAGGAGCCCATATCCAAACCGATACAGAAAACAGACAAATGAAAAATTAAATTCCAAACGGAATTTACGAGTTTTTATGATTAACAGTGGCAGACTGACAGCGATAAAAACAAAAAAAACGTTTGGGAACATTAATTTTTCAGTGTAGCGTTCCGAGGGCTTCGAACTCTGGGTATGTAACATACATACCCAGAGTTCGAAGCCGAATGCTTCTAAATCTGTTGATTTTAGTAAATGGATACAGAAATCAATGTGTAATACTTACCAGCACAATCATTTACCTTAAAAGCTTCATTTTTAAACCAGGTATGATTAGTTTTTACTTTCGTTTTCCTGTGCTCGGTAGGTACTTCATTGTGGTTGGTAAATATGTAAGTTTGTAGCCAATAGCCATTTTGGGCTACAGACAACATTTTGGGTCGTTTGAGTAGCAATTTCCTTAATTACGGTTCATTTACATTTTTATAAGTTCTGTGCGGCGACGTTTGCGGATTTACTTAAAATTATCCTTTACGAATTTCACTGTGACCGTTGAATACTTGATCTAAACTAATATTACTGAGATAAGATTTATTGTATGTCTTGAGGAGGCTCCAGGACTATAAATTAATTCACTGATTAAAAAGAAAGAAAGCTACACTATAATTGTTGAATGCCATAGGCTACTTTGACATCAAAGAAAAAAAAAATAGAAATATATTTAAATGTGTATTTTTTGGATCTACTGTTTGTCTGGAATAGGCAATGGCATGGTAGCAAGCCGCACGAAAAAGCTAATCTGAAATCTGCCTTTTAATTAGTTTATTTGTAATTTTTTCCTGCATGTAAAATAGGGGCACTGATTGTTCTCACATACCGATTATGTTATCTGGGTTCGATAAATTAGTTATATTGGTTCATTCCATAGCGAAAGGAAGGAAAATATACTATTCATGATACATTTAGATTTACAACTCATATTTATTTTTATCTGATTATCATTTATAATTATTGCATGCTTTGGTAGGTACTCGTATAGTAATTCTGCGTCTACCTTTATTTGACCTAAATAAATTATACATATAGTTTTGCACACCACATGGAACGATTTATTACTTGGTAAGTACTTAGCTGCAAGACGGGGCCCGCTAGAGCCAGAGTCTGCCAAGGTTGCGGAATTTGTTCGAAAGAGTCACCGCGGCTCTGGAACGCAAAGGGCTTTAGAAGGAACACGGATGGGTTTTAGTCAGTAAGAGTCTGACACGCCCTTCCGCTCCACCCAGAGCGGAAGAAGTCATTTGATGATTTCCCATGCTTAAAAAAAAAAGTACTTAGTTGCATTTCAAGTGTACTGACATACCGACAAAATGCACCAAGGTTTTTAAGCACAATCCCAGCAGTTTTGTCAGAGGATACTCATAAAAAATCTCAAATAATAACGCAATCATTAGCAGGCAATTAAAGCGCAACTTAAACGTTCTTGAGACCAAAGTTTATAAAACGTGGCGCTCCAAAAATCTTAAAAACAAAATACCACGGACCCAATTACGCTGAGGCGATTATAAATACGAACCAGACGCGAGTACCAACTTCTCCTTAATTAGATTTATGATTTAGCAATCCGTAGCGAACTCATGGATGATATTTTCGGGGGCCACTTGAAGGCTGAATCATAACCAATTTCAAAGCAAAAAGATACTTGTGTTCCTCTTCTTCATTCAAGCGTTTCAGTCTATTGCCAAGGTTCGCTTCACTAGAAACTGGTTGTGAACATTTTAGCAAGGACAGACTTAATTAATAGCTCGCGTACCGACTGCGATTTGAACGCAGAAACGCTATTATTCCTCCGACCTTTGCTTAAGCAGTATGAAAATGAAACATCTTTTCTTGAGACTATTTTTAGACGAGGTCAATGCCTGATACACCTATGATGTCAGTATAATCTTGCTACACACTAACGCTTAGTTACATAAAAGAGTACAACCACATACGATAGGCTTACATAATCCAATAATATGGTCCCAATCGTTTATCAAGCAAACATCTAGCTGCCAGCATCAATCACTTAATAAAAGCAATCGGATTGTTAAAGTTGAGGCCGTGGCGAGTGGGATTTGTACGGCTGGTAGGTACCCTTAATTTGATTACGTACAAAGCGGGTTTTGTATGCGGGTAAGCATTGTCTATCGTGGGGACATGCGGTCTTTGCAACAGACCAACAGTGCCCCCGGCGATGTCTTATTCGATTGATTACACAATAGAAGCGAAAGTAGACTACTGTATGTCAGTTACATGCCTAGCTAATGAAGTTTTGACTTTCATTGTTGGCTATATTACGGGAGATTAATTTTAAAAGCTGTTATTATTTGCTTTCTATGCGGGAAATTGTTGATCTCTAATAACACAGGAGATAAAGCTTGTGCTTATGATATTTGATTGCATTTTACAACGATTAGCACGTTTTAATTGCAGGTTAATGTCGCCTAAGGTTATCTAAACATAGGCATTAAACAATAGTAAAATCGTACATTTCTAAGAACGCAACAAGTCTAATAAAATAGTCAATAGTCGATTGTTCATGTTCATAGTGATAATGTCACCGGAATATTGCAGACTCCGTAAGATTGTAAAATATCGCGTGAAATTGTAAACTATTGAATTTGGATGGGATTTATTGTATCCAAAACTTTTTTTTCATAATATATCGAGAAATCATAATCTAATACAAATCTATTACAATCTAACGGAGTCTGCAATTTTCCGGTGACAATAACATGAAAATTCACTAGATACCAGAAATGTTCCGAGTACTTCTGAGTATGTCTATGTATATTTAGAAGTATTTTCCTTACTGGAAAATAATTCTCACTTTAAATAGTGATTTCATATAATTACCGGCATTTTCATTATCTCACTACTCCAGCTAAGGCTAACGTTTATTCTACCACAGAATAAAAGGAAACTGGAAAGTTTCCTATTGACAATTAATTAATGTACAATGAAGAACCTACCTGGCACAGGAAAAACTGATCATACCTGGTTTAAAAATGAAACTTATAAGGTTAATGATTGTGCAAGTAAGTATTACACATTTGTTTCAGGGGGGCTATTCTCTAAACCCGAAGTCCGTATTTTCGGGCTTACTTGCGAGCGTATTCTACTCCGTATCACCTACGGACTTACCGATTAGTTCCGAACCCGAACTAAGAATGAATGACAACACGATTTGACAGTAACTGTCAAATCGTGTTGTCATTAATTCTTATTGGTTAGGTGATCCAGACTAGAATACGCCCGCAACTAAGCCCAACACTACGGACTTCGGCCTTAGAGAGTAGCCCCCTGCATCCATATGCTAAAATACCTCTAAATCAACATCCATACCCAGAGAGTTCGAAGCCCTCGTAACTTTAAATAGTGATTTCCTATAATTATCGTTATTTTCATTATCTCACTACTCCAGTTAAAACTACGACAGAATAAAAGGTAACTACAGTTCCGTTTTATTCTGTGGTAGAACAAATATTTCATAATTAATAAAAAATCACTTATTCCTAATGAGGTAAGAATGATTCATTTAAAACTGAGTAGCAGACAGGTGCACACAAATATTACGATATTTGGATTAATCATCGAAGTAGGTACTAACTTCCATGATGCATTTATGATACGCAAGCTTCTGTCAGCGGATATCCCGCCTGAAATTCGGTAATTATCCCCAGGGAAGATACTCCTGGGAATCTGAGCTAAAAACTATCCTAGGTCTTAAACCAGGATATGATCTACTCGTGTACATACTTTTATATAAATCCATTCAGCCGTTAAGACGTGACAGACACGCGAAGAATCGAATTTACAATTTTACAGCCTTATTCATAAAAACGTTATATCCATGAAATATAGCTAAAATACTGATAAGCTGATCCTTTATTCAAAATTTGAATTTAGAATCTCTTAAACGTTATTTTAACTAAAAAGTGTTTAAAGTCTTTATGAATAACGGGGTTAGTAGTCTATGTAACCACGGAATCGTACTTTTAACATAAGTTTCCTACAGTAAAAGAGTAGTTATTTAGAAAGGCCTGTATTTAAGGCCGTGCCCTATTTGCACTACACAAATGAAAACCCATTGTTTCGACTTCCATTCACAATGACAGGAAAACTTGCCAAAAGGTAGAAAGTCTACTTCCAATCACGGTGAACTAAGAAATAGGTTTGAGGTTATTACTGCTATAGGTATCTAAGCCGTTAGTTTAGAAGTTCGCAGTGTGGGCTGTTGTGTCAATATCAAGTAGCTAATAAAGTAACCCGGTTTCTATCAACTTGCACTGCAGATAAACAGCTGAAACACACCTCTTTTCATACATTTAGCCATCAAATCAATTGGCCTCGCCCTTTCGTGTCATCATTTGATCGAATAGTTCATTCCGTCACCGCTATCTATGGGTTAACAATACACCTCTGCCCTTTGAGGATCAAGGCTGATGTTTGTTTGACTATACCCATCGACAGAGATCGCTCATCGTTGCCCCTCCCTCCTGTCAAACTTACTTTATTTACACACAATACACTTATAACGAAAATTATATTGGTACAGACAGAAGAGCACAAGGGTCTGTTTATTTCAAAAGATATTTCTTCCAGCAATCTTGCGACACAAGTGTAGTATGAGAAACGTAGTCAGTGTGTGAAGAGACAGAGGAGGACAGTTCAGCTAGATAGCAGAACTTTTATATCAACGTCGAAACTTTCTAAGTTTCTAAGAGCAAAGATTAACGTGATTGATTAGATGTTATGTAAACATAACACACAACACAACACTGTGATCGTGCAGTCTTTAGAAAGGAGTCTGCAATCCCTTTCTTGTAAAGTGCTGAGTAATACATTTTCAAAGTCGTTCGGAAACTTGATGGTCTGGCGGGAAGCTCCGCAAATAAATCTAAAACGTTCGAGGGACTTACGAAAACTGGTTTGAAAGTTCTGCAATAAAGTCCTTCCTTTATTTTTTCTTTGGTCTCGGATTGGGAATTACGAATCTCTATAAAACATTCCTGGAAATTGAAGAACATGCTTATACAACTGGAAACCTGGTTGTTTAAGATGGGTACTTTAACGAACTGTTTTACAAAGATGTGGTGGTTCTTAAAAAATGAACGTTCCTCTCATGACACCCAAGGAGTCTTAACTATGAAGGAAATAGGAAGAAACATCAATTCGTAAAATAGTATAAGTGCGTCCAATTTCTGTTCAAGACGACCTTCAAGCCTCGTGCGGATTTGTAAAAACATCAGAATGTGTGACGAACAGAAATAGATTTTTATTATTAGTGCGTTAAGTAGGCTACATTAACCTAGGTCTTATTTTTCTTTAGAAAATCACCGAGTTGCCTAGAAATTGGACTTTTTAATCGACTTGGTTCATTCGTCGGGATTTCCAAATTCGCGAAACCGTCGTCGATTTCAAGATTGTGCGCACAAAATGAGGATTGGACAAAGGTCGAGAGCGTGCAATGTTACAATCGAGTCGTGTTTAAGTATTTACGCGAGACTGGGTAACACTTTACTGAGATCTAAAGAAACATCAAAGACTTTGAGATACCTAACTAAACAGAAGTCAGGCTATATTTTTTTGCTGGCCTGTAAAATGGCTTTAAGTGAAGTGAAGACATAGAGACCTTCTCTCTAGTGAAGTTGATCACTGGGTGGTAGGTGGCTAATTATGCAACATCAACTGTTAAGCATAAAACTACAAGGAGTCTAGGTATAATGAGTTTATACTAGGATGAATATCCTTCTTCGGAAGTAGAAGTTCAAAACAGTCAAACAGGGCCAGGCAGAAGCACAACTTGAAAGTCTCACTTGGATTTGGGCAGCAAAATTAAGAACATTTCTTTCAAGATAGAAGTAGATATGTTAATGTAAGGGATAAAAGAAATTCACTGCTCCATTTTTTCAGAAAAAAATAACTTGGTAGTTACTTGTTTTGTGTAGAAATCTTGATTCAGTGTTCCATTTATTCAAAAAATAAAGCTTTTTAAATATCAGTACTTACATATAATCTTAATTAGAAATGTCTGTTTAAATAGTAAATGCAAACAAGAGCTCGGCTAAATAAGCAGTGCAGAATGCATTTCTAGGTAAGTAGATTAGGTACACAGTGGTAGCGCTAAAAGGAAGTTCAATATTAGCCCATTGAGACTGTCCTGCTTGCAGTCTTTGTACATGAGATAGTAGATAAACACATGTTGAATTGAATAGTAGGTTGGTATATTTACTTTACAGAAAGTAAACAAAGGGTTACAGCAACATGGATCGATCTTCAAGGTTAAGCAACACATGCCGAGGTCGGTCCATGGATGGGTGACCATATATTACATACCGTCACTCTCCGTGCCTCACAAAGCACGCTAAGCCGTTGGTCCCGGCTGTCATTTATAAATTTTTGAAAGTCATTCATTAGTCATTAATTACAGACAGTCAGAAACCAGAAAATCTGACGATCAAACAAATAGATAACAAACATTTTTTAAATTAGTTATAAGGTTTTAGGTACTAAAACTATTGTTTGATGGACCATTCATGTTAGGTACCTACCTATTCTGATAACATTGTCTCGGAACAATGCTATTGTACTATAAATACATTAAAATAATTAATAGAAAAGCCTTTGAGGGGTGAGTGATGCACATTATTATATGTCACTGGAAAACTGCAAAAACTGTAAGATTTCAAAATATTGCATGAAATTGCAAACTAGATTTTCTTAATAAGACATGCATATTTTGAAAATAATAGAATTTGGATAGAATTTATTGTTTACAAAACAAGATTTCATAACATATTGAGAAATTATAATCTAATAAATATTAATAACAATCTTAAAGAGGCTGCAATTTTTCAGTGACTTCTAAAGCTTGAAATATCATTATTTTTTGAGATTTCAAAACCTTTTAAAAACCTTTTCCTGAAAAATTGCATGTTGCATAAGTGACACCCGGGGTGCAATATATATTTTGGAACATACTTTTTATAATTTTGTGAAACTAGAAAATACAGCCCAATAAATATATTATATCACTACACTTCAAACAATGTTAGATAACTATTCTACTTCTGATCAGTCTTTATTGTTCCAAACTTATCATACTATTTTCAGCCAATTCCTGACAGCCAGCATCAACCGGGGCCACTACCAGAAAAGCATGGAGGCAAAGAACCTAGTAACTCCCAGAGAAATGATGCAACTATCTTGGTTCTTGCAGTGAAATTGAGCAGAAAAGAACAGCCAATGAGTATAAAAACGATTTTGAACAGATACATCAAATACTTGATTTTCCAGAAAATAACAGTCTTTTACTCAAGTTCACGTTTCTAAGGAAACCTTTTACGAAAACAATATTTAAGTATCCTACCAAATATGGTATGTTAATTATGGAAAATGATTTGTACAAGGAATTAATAATTTCATGCTCATTATAAATTTAATTAATAAATCTTTGTACAAATCATATTCCAATAGCACACATGTGTCATGATGTATGACTCAGTAAGGGCAGGTCCACATTGCAAAGCAATATATCACAGTGTCTATTAACTTTACAATATTATGTTACTCAGCATCTGTGCGAGATGCAATTTAATCTGATATTCTATACGACCTATGTGGGTACACATAGGTCATTGGAGACATGCATATTAGCATAGTCTTAAGGAGACTGCTTGGTAAATTGTATCAAATGGATGCATAAATGTTTACAGCACTAAAATATGAACAAATTTTTTGTGTACTATTTACTTTTTAACTGGATTTTCTTTTTTACTATGTCATTGTTGCAATGCAGAAGGAATGTACTGACAATATTTTCCATGATTGTTTTCTTACTTCATACCTATTCATCACTGAATGTTATTATTCAGTTCAACGTAATTGCAACAGAAAATACTATTTCCCTAAATTTATTTTATTATAGTTAGTAAAAATCTTCCACCTTGTTAAATTTATGATTTGTATGACAAACAAGCATTTAGTGTACCTCAGTTGATTCTTATCACTTTTTATCATTGTTTTTATCTATTCTCTGTATTTGGTTTCTAGATAAGATATCAAATCAACTTTTATATTGTTCTGTTCAGTAAAAGGTCAAAATACAATCAAATAACAAATATGCCATTTTACCCTCAACTTTGTATTCCTGGCACATGATTTTCAAACCGTGACTTCCTTTGCAACTAATTTTAAAAGTTACATATTCAAATTAGGCTCTATGGTAAGAGTACAGTTGAATTGCTATCCTCAATTGGAAAAAGGAAGCATTTAGCTATGGCAAGTTTGTAAATTTAGAACAAAATAATGCAAATGAAAGCCAAAACAATGATAAATAAAATTGACAAATCTTGGTTTTTGTTTGTTTAATTATTCTTGTCAGATGGTAGTGTTTTGCCCTTTTAAGGTTTTGGTATTCAGACATTTTTTTTGTAGGTATTAGTATTTTCCTTGGAAAACTATGACATGTAACATTTTACTTTAACTCTGTTGTCAACTGTCTGATGTGGTAATGTTTGAGCATTCAAAAGGATACCTTTGAGGAAATTGACTAAACAAGAATAACCATTAGTAAATCTTTTCCCTAATAATTTGTAACATGAACATTATTTTATTACCTACCATCTGAATTCTTAGCCAGGACTAGTAATACATTCACCAGCTTATAAAGTCAATAGAATACATGGAAATTGTGTCATATTAAAACATTTTTACTGCAGTCAAACATCTGGCTGTTTATTCGTGACCCTAGCCATGACAGCATATGTTCCAAACGTTGCTAAGGCCGAGAACAATAACCTACAGGTTACTCGGCGTGTTATTTTTTATCACCTCATTACTCATACTTTTTCCAGTCCTAGCTAAGCCAGAGAACACAATGGGACAATGGCAATAGTAAATAAAACGTGTATTATCGTTGTATAACCAACACCAATATCGAACGAGCTGGATACGGCTCAAACCAACTTCGTATGAAGACGATTCAATTTAAAATATGACGTCAGAGTCAGACAGTTTACCAATAAATTGTTACGATAGGTAGGCATTCATTTTAAGTAATTATGGAAAACTTACCCGTCACCGACCACTACACATTTTATCGCCTGCATTTCTGCGTTCTACTCGACCGTTGTCACTAATAAAGCACAATTATCAAGGGTGGCTTCAGATATCTCGGATTTGCTAAAACTGCACTGTTACCACGTCTAGTTGCAATCAATACACATCCGCATCACAATCAACACTTGTATAAGTGAACTGCACAGTTTTTAGATAAAAATATTAATTTCATATCTCTTTGCTGGCGATAAGAGTAATTTGTTCACGAATCGTCCGTTTCATTCACTTTGGAGACGTTTCGCTCGCCGATTACGTACGTTCGGCATTAAATTTAGTGTTGCCAACCATAATTTAGATTTGCCCATTTAACATAGCTAAATGCCAAAACGGTTTGACAAACTATTGACAGGAAATAGTGAAACACTCGTTATTATTCCATGAGACCTTTGATTTTTAGAGTTATCATATAAAAACACAAACTCCTCATAGATCCAGAGCACCCAGAGCAAAGTCAAACAAAAATCAAAAATAATAAAATAGTAGTTGGTTAGTTAAAATTTTAGTTTTTTTAAGTTAGTTTAAATTTTGAAAAGGAAAGTTTTCAAAGGTCCTAATTGATTCCTTTTTTCTCTATGACCATGATGAATTGTTGTCATAAAGCAGAATCTCCCATTTAAACTTGATTTTTATACTGCTTATTACTGGTAACATTATTACCATTAACAATTTTTTTCTTTGGAATGTATGATGTGATGTGGACAAACTTATTGTTCCTATCACAAATAGTGAACATTTGTCATCGTTACAACTTTGGATAAATAGTTATAAATTGAATTATTTTGTTAAATTAATACTTATTAGTAAAAAGAAACAACCACCTTTTTTTCCTAAAATTCACCGAAAACCGAACTTTTTTACGGTTTTAGGGAACAACTCTATCACAGCACGTTTTTGCGCGTTTGGTTTTCTATAATCTATGCTATTATGGCGACTTCGATAGATCGCGTTGCGCGGTATTGCGTGATACGATTGTTGATTTCCGTAATAATATGGCAAAAGGTGATAAAGAGTTAGAAAAACCTATAGTGAATAATGAATTACCTAATCCGGATTGTCGGAGCACGGACCATGAAGATTCGGAATCGACCCAGGAGCAGCCTCTCGACATCGGAGAGCATTATTTGGTGCGGCGTTCGGATGAGTCATGGCACCCGGCTGAGATTATACAGTTGCGATACAATGCCACGGAGGGCTGCTACGAGTATTATGTGCACTATGTCGGCTACGATAGAAGGCTCGATGAATGGGCATCCCGCCACAGGGTTATGTCAGATAGATTCGACATGTGCGAACAGTCGAACAACAACATAAACTGTGATCACCTGCTCACCGACAAGTCCGGCCGGAAAATAACAAGAAACCAGAAACGTAAACACGATGAAATCAACCATGTTCAGAAGTCTTATGCGGAGATGGACCCCACAACAGCAGCGCTCGAAAAGGAACACGAAGCTATCACTAAAGTGAAATATATTGACAGGATCCAGTTCGGCAAATATGAAATAGATACGTGGTACTTCAGCCCGTACCCCGACGAATATGGCAAACAATCGAAGCTTTGGATATGCGAGTACTGTCTGAAATACATGAGAATGGAAAAAACGTACAGGTACCACCTGAGCGAGTGCACAGCGCGACAACCACAAGGTAGTGAGATATACAGGAAAGGAACAATAGCTATATTTGAGGCAGATGGCAAGGAACACAAGATTTACTGTCAAAACCTTTGTTTAATTGCCAAACTGTTCTTAGATCACAAAACATTATATTTTGATATAGAGCAATTCTTATTTTATATACTGTGTGAAGTTGATAAGCAAGGAGCACATCTTGTTGGCTATTTTTCTAAAGAGAAGGATTCCCCGGAAGGGAACAATGTTGCGTGTATACTTACTCTACCTCCATATCAGAGACAAGGTTATGGTAAGCTGCTTATAGCATTCAGTTATGAGTTGTCCAGGCTTGAGCATGTAGTGGGTAGTCCTGAGAAGCCATTATCAGACTTGGGGAAACTAAGTTACAGATCATACTGGTCCTATGTCTTATTAGAAGTATTAAGTGTGAGCAGAGGTACATTGAGTATCAAAGATCTGAGTTCAATGACAGGAATATCTCAAACGGACATCATATCCACATTACAGTCTATGAACATGGTGAAGTATTGGAAAGGGCAGCATGTTATTTGTGTAACACCGAAGATAGTTGCGGAGCAGTTAGCAAGCTCTCATTTCAAGAAGCCACGGTTGTCTGTAGATCCATCTGCATTGAGATGGACACCTCCACACAAACAGGGGAACTCAGCGAAAGCAAAAAAGTAGTATAGGCTAACAGGCACAGCTTAGAGATAAAGTTAATAGTCACAACCAAAGGACTTTCTCTAAGTGCTGGCCTGTTCTTAAAACAAATAAATTGTTTACTGACGTATAATGCTTAACATGCTAGGATGTAACTTTAACATCACAAAGGAGTTTGCAGGTTCAGTGTGGTTCAAAGTGCCTTTAGAGCATGTATGGGTTGTGGATCCAGTCGCAACTGTTATAGAAATAATTCCATGTATTCACAACCTATATAATACTCTGATAAACTTGGAAAGTGCTAAAACTTCAAATTAGATTTTGAAATCAGGTTTGTAATATGAGACTTAAATAACTTTTTCTTTACAGTCACTCAATGGGATGTTAAAAGTATATCTTAAGTGTTATGCAGTGTATAGACCATTGCTAGAGTATTATTGGTAAGTTACAAATCATTTTTGCTTTAAGTAAAGTCAAATGTTCTGCGGCATTTGTTGTTGAAGAAGTGATCGATTTAAAAATTGCTCTGAGGAAACACCAGTAAAGGAATAACAAAGCATTTGGAAGTTACAGTAGAATAGGCAAAATATAGAAAAATAAGAAAAAAAGTAATTATATTAGTAAACAAAAAAAAACATAGTTATACAAGGTTATAAGTGCATAACAAAGCCTTCAATTTAGTATTATCAGTTTTTTCTTTTTTCAATTTGTATCAGTTCAATTCCTGAATTAAATTGTAAATATAGCTAGATAATGTGTGTCTCATAATATCATGTTCATACATTATGTATGCAGCTGATTGGAACCACTTATTATGCCACTAATTATGTATTTCTTCATAGGTATGAATTGTAATTAGGTAAGTGTAATTAGGTAATTACACTTATCTAAATGGTACATTCTAACAAATTAAATAACTATTTCTTAATGATTTTAAAACTAAACAATTGAAGAGCTTTATTTTGCTGATTGATTTTTTTATTTGGCAATAGTGAATTTTGAAAGTTGTAGCCTGGTAACTCTAATGCTTTTCATTATTTTTACGTATTATTGTAATTTTTAATGATAATAATATGTTAGCATTAAAATGTCTATTAGGTACTAATAACGTGAATAGACTGGTTATTTACATTTAAATTATGATAAATAAGAAATGGTACAAAATTCATGAATCTTATGTAGAGTTGCCAGCATCATAATCATAAAACTTCAGTGGAATTAAGAGTAGGTTTCATTTGACATCCTTCAAGTATACCCTATTGTTTTGTTGACTCCATATCAGGTTGTTGACATTGAAGACCATGTTTCTCATGTATGGATTGTGAATGGTCAATGAAGCAAACTCTTTTTACCACTTTCATCCCAAAGTTTAAACTGTAAATAAGATCTGTATTCTACAACTTGTTCAGTTCCTTTTTATACTGGTAACAGTGATACTAATGATTAAGTTTTTAATTAAGTTTCTACTGTGAGGAATGAAACTGTCTGACAGTAGGTATGCGTGTTTATTTTAACGTTAAGTAAATACTTTCGTCGTTCATATGTTTACGACTTCCTGTAACACTGTTACAAACATTTAGAGATTTAGGACTTTTAGTTGTAGTGACAGTATAGCGCGACTGGCAATTTTGCGCACTTTTTCCGGTTCAAATTGCCTCAGAACTTCTCTAGAACGTTGTTCATTGTTAATACTTATTAATCAATACCTCTTAAGTCCAATCAGAAGGTGGTATTGATGAGCGATATATTTTACAGAAGTTGTATAAATATCTACATATAAATGTTAATGACCCTGTTGAATTAGCAATGGTGGCTAATTGAAAAAATAGATATTACGTCATAATTATTTGTACTCCGACGCAGATCGGGCCACATAGATTTGGAAAATGGTCTATTATGTTATATAGGCGATGCCCTAAATCGGGTATGCGTGTAGATGTAGGTAGGTCCGCGTAGGCAGCCCGTTATTGTTAAATTCTAATGGACGAGCTTGTTCTAAAACTGTACCATCACAATAAGAAGTGTGCGATCGGGTTTAGAACAAATTCGTTCAGTTCGTGTGAATCCGTACTTCCGCATCTAATGTACAAACGTAAATGTATGTGAAATCCCAGACTAAACTTAAGTAGTTTATTGAATATATTTCGTTTGTATTTTAATTAGATTTTTCCGTGTCTCGTTTCATTCTGTTTCATAAGTTATGGTAGTTGCTATTTTGGTGTGTATAAAACAGGGAAAAGCAATAATACTCGTGTCCTAATTTTTCATTAAAAATCTGTAATTCAACAACGGTTTTAGATACTACATGCTGGAGTGTAGCGTGTGAACTGTGCTAATCGGCCTCATTAGCAGCTGCCGTCAACAGTTGAATGACTCTTGTTGCTGGCTGGGTGTCCTCAAAATAGTATGTATCGCTCTAAAAGCCATTATTACATCACCATAATGTGAACACGCCGAAATTATTGTGAAATACTTATTTTGAAATAGTACTGAACAATGTCTACGATATTTTTAGTAAGATAAGTTTGTTTTAAATTCTGTAATGTTATTTTGCAATGTAAGCATCTTTAGTTTATAACAATTTGCCACTTTATGTTGTGTCAAGTTGCATTTGAATTTTAAAGGTCTACCCGTTGCCGTTTTTTATTAGATTCTGTGAATCGTCAGTAATTTTCACTGTTTATTTGTGATAATTCTAATCGTAAGTAAAAGTGTCAAATAAAATGAATTCAGAAAGCAATTCTTCGTATTTTTTAATGTTTCCTTAAAAAGTCAAATTACGTTACTTACGGCGTTGGACTAAGTACAAAACTAGCCAGATTCACTGGAGCAACTGCCTTGACTGTCAAGGCTTGACGACCCAGGGCAGCACACCTTTGTGGAATGTCCAGCCTGGGCAGCAGATTGTCTCTTCGCGGCGTTCAGTGCTGCGGATAACCTTTAACGTCCGGTCGTGGGCTTGTCCAGTCCGTGGTCTTGATGATCGCAAAGGAAGGTGCGGGAGGAGGATACAACCTCCTTCATCCGTAGCCAACAACATGAGACAGAAAAAAAACTAGCGGCATTAGTGAAGCGTAAAAGTGATTCAACATTTAGGTTCTTATATTCTATACATTACTTGAGCGCAAATTTGCCCCGCGTTGGGCACCAAACCAGTGTCTTTGGGTCAGGAATGAAGCAAAAGAGAAAAATAAGCATGATATGATTATTGCATTTATTTATTGTATAAACATTTAAATTACTTTGTACTGGTTTGTCCCTGTAGGACCCGCTTAAAGCGGGCGTGAAGCCCCTTGGTCTGCCGTACCTACTGCGGTCCTATATAGTCATTGAAAACCTCTTCACCGATGGCCTTGAGTAATGTATTCGGGTTGAGGTAAGAAGTGTGGGGGCCTATCCAGAGCGTTAAGAAGTTCCGTTTGAGTAGGTATGCTAAAATAATACCTACGTCAAAACCGCCTAAAATCTTGTTTCCAACTGATTATGTTGTAGTACTATTTTCAAACGACTAGAGAAGTGCTCCTTCAACGAGAATTCTCAAACGCCTGTAAGACAAAGAGGTTTCTCGAAAAGCACTAAAGACCACGCAAGACGAGTGATGCCCCCACCGAGTGTCTCCACTGGGATTGTGTGTCTCTGATCTTGGAGCTCTGCCGGTAGAGTTACTCATGCCGGAAAAGTCCCAGTGAGAGACCAGACAAAGCGGGACACGAGAGAGGGGCACACCGTTCGGAGACCTGAGCAGTGTTCGGGTCTTCGGACGGTGTGCGTTTCGGAAGGAAACTTACTCATTGTTCGCTGATACTCGTCTGCTCATCAGACGTGACTGTGAGGACAGTGAGCAGGCAGCGTGAGAAAGGGCGTAGGGGAGAGGTACCACACCCTTTAAAAGGAACAAAACATGAGTAAGACAATCGAATGGGATTTACCCCAGGGCGGTATGTCTTGAACCGATCTCTCGCTGAGTTCCAAAACTCCCTTAGGGAGTTGGTTGTCGTCGCCGGGTATCGTTCCCTCCCCGTTCGCGAACTCGGGGACTTCAATACCAAACACTTGGCTTGGGGTTCCCGTTATACGGACGCGAGGGGCAGAATGTTGGAGGACTGGGCTCTGGAGACAGGCCTGGTCATCCTAAACCGGGGTTCTGTCCCCACGTGTGTGCGAATGCAGGGTGAGTCCGTGGTGGACATTTCGTTCGCCAGCCCTGCTCTGTCACCGCGTGTCGTCGACTGGTGCGTCATGGAGGAGGTGGAGACGTATTCGGACAACCGGTACATCCGGTTTGACGTCTCCGCCTACACCTCAACCGCGCCAGCCTGAGAGGCCCCGAGTGGTCCGCGGTGGGCGTTGAAGCAGCTGGACCGGAAGCTGCTCCTGGAAGCCTCGATCGTGCAGGCCTGGGTGTCACCACCGGACAGGCCTGCTGACATCAACGATGAGGCGGAGTGGTTCCGGGAGACCATGTCAGAAATATGCGACGTGGCAATGCCCCGGGTCCGGATAGGACGCGCCCGCCGCCAGGTGCATTGGTGGTCGCGGGAGTTGGCATCATTGCGCCCGTACACCAGGCATCGCAGCTCCAGCACCAGGCTCCAAGCGAGGATCCTGCGGGCCAGAGATCTGGCTCGTAAGGAGATGTTGGAGTCACTGAACGGGGACCCGTGGGGACACCCTTACAAAATAGTGCGGGATAAACTCCGCACCTGGGGCCCCCCGTTGACGCAGTCTCCGGCCCCAACTAGTGGAGGACGTGGTGAGCGCTCTGTTCCCTTCGCGAGGGGAGCATACTCGCCCCGCCTATGGCTTCACCACCTGCGGTACCCGATGCGGACCACAACGACGACGACGATGCTCCGGAGGTAGCTGAGGTAGGCCTGAGAGTGGCGGTAAACAGGCTGAAGGCCAAAAACACCGCCCCAGGACCCGAAGGCTTACCAGGGAAAGCCTGGGTCCTGGCCTTAGAGGCTCTTGGACCTCGACTAAGGAGGTTCTTAAGCCCATGCTTGGAGAGAGGCCAGTTCCCACTTCGTTGGAAGACGGGGAAACTGGTCCTCATTAAGAAGCCTGGGCGCCCTGCGGACTCTCCGTCCGCATACCATCGTGCTGCTCGACGAGGTGGGTAAGCTCTTAAAGAGTCATTGCAAACCGCCTCGTCGGGCACCCTGGTAAGGGAGGGGCCGGATCTGGCGGAGAATCAGTTCGGCTTCCGCACGGGGCGCTCAAAGGTGGACGCCATCATTCGCGTGAGAGCCCTCACGACGGGGGATGCGGTGTCCCAGGGCTGGGTCGTCTCGGCGGTCTCTTGAATTCGCCAATGGCTTTAATTAATGTCGCACCAGGCGCCGGCCGACATAATGACACGTGGGGGTCGCGACAGTCGTTGGAAGGATCCAGCAATTGGGTCTCGAGGTGGCCCTGCACAAGTCCGAGGCCATGCACTTTCATGTTCTCGGAACAGGCCACCAGCGGGATCCCAAGTAACGGTAGGAGGGGTTCACATCTGTATTACCCGTAGTACCTGGGACTCGTTCCAGCCCGCCAAATCAACGCGTCCCAAAGGGTCTATCCAGCTGGCCCGGGGATACCGCACGGTCTCCGGCGAGGCGGCGAACCTCCTTGCCGGATTACCGCCATGGAATTTGGAGGCGAGAGCCCTCGCCCACTTTTACGAGTGGCGCGTGGAGGCGCTTCGCCGGGGCGAAACCGCGCTGCCGCGGCAAATTGCAGCGCGGCGGACGGAGCTCCGGCAGGATACCATGGCGGTATGGAGACAGCGACTATCGCGACCCAGCGCTGGGCACGCCACGATTGCGGCGGTAAGGCCCCTCTTTGAGGAGTGGCTGGAGAGGCGCCACGGCGTCCTCACCTTCCGCCTGACGCAGGTACTCACCGGACACGGCTGTTTCGGGAGGTACCTGTTTCGGATTAAGCGGGAGGACACGCCCGGGTGTCGGCACTGTGAGGATCGCCCGGAGGACACGGTGGGTCTGCCCTGCTTGGGCGGAGCACCGCCGTGTCCTCGTCGAGGCGATCGGCGGCGGCGACCTCTCGCGTCCGGCCCTAGTTGAATCCATGGTCCGGAGCGAGGAGGCTTGGGAAGCGGTCACCTCCTTTTGCGAAGCAGTAATCCTAGGAAAGGAGGAGGCGGGCCGCGCGAGGGAAAGGCAAGGCCTTCGCACCAACCGCCGTAACAGGAGAAGACGCCCCGGGCGTCGAGAGTCGCAGGGCGATCCCCGGCCACCGTAGGCGCGGGCCTGCGGACGGCGAGCGTTGGGTGGCTCGCTGTCCGATCACCACCAGGCCCGGGTCGATGGCGCGTTGTGTTTCACGCGCGCCTCAAAGAGATGTCAGCATAGAAGACGGGGCCCGCTAGGGCCAGAGCCTGCCAGGGTTGCGGAATTTGTTCGAAAGTCACCGCGGCCCTGGAACGGAAAACGCTTTAGAAGGAACACGAATGGGTTTTAGTCAGTAAGAGTCTGACACGCCCTTCCGCTCCACCCAGAGCGGAAGAAGTCATTTGATGATTTCCCATCCTTAAAAAAAAGGTAGGTAACGCACGTCTGAACCTTTGTCATAATAATTTTCTTTACGAAAAACTGCACACTCAAATAGGATAACTAAACAATTAGATGACGAAAAGGTACTGGGGCAAATAAAACACGTTATCCACAATATCTATTATTCCAATTAATTTTTATTTACCATTATTTCATTTGCACAATATTATCGAACATCTAACACATTACATGAGGTACACAATGAATATAACTATCCACTTGGCCTTTGGTTTGTGCGTTGGGAGTTGGAAATAGGAGAAAAAGTCATGTTTGGTTTTCACGAAAGTGGGCAATGTAGGGGACATTATGCGATTTTCTAATAAAATAGAGGCGAGATATGATACCTAGATAAGTTTTACATGAGATGTTTTCAATGGTTTGTTTATTTATTTTTATGAGAGTTAACAAAAAAGGTCTGCATCATTCTCATGATTCACGTTATAATCATACGTGTTTCGTCTGTAAAAACTTATCAAGTCAGCTGAAATCGGGTCACTAAATTTTATGATAAGCTCTAAATTCTGAACAAAATGTGAATGTTTTCTTATCACATTGTGTGAATTGTAGCTGATAACCGTTTTAAATTATTAGTTATGTGATCAGTTTATTTAAGCAGTTATTTTTTCAAACTTTCACTCTGTTGGCATTTTACAAATGTGTATTTTTCAAACCACATAATTTAAAAGTAGTCTTAAATATTCATGTATTTATTTATAGATAGATACCTATATAAATATCAATGAAGGCTACCTTCGATATCCAAAACGATAGTTATATTCAACATGCACCACAACGACGAACGACGCGACCGACTCTCGAGCCAAAATAAATATAAAATAATATTAATACACAGTAATGTCTTTCATAAATCATTCCGAGATGAGATGTAGAAGTCTGTATATAAGTATGTCTAGGTTCCTTACATTCATCAAAAAATTAAGGACTTAGAGATAGATGTCTTTGACAAAGTTATGTTACTTTAGTTGTAACTAAACGCATTATACAGGTGGTTTTTAATCCATTGCCAATTTTTCAGAGGGTGAATGAAGGTAGGTGCTAGGATTTTTTTTTAAATTATTTCATAATAAAAGTTGTTAACATTCAATACTTTTATCCCCTAAAAATTGCCAATGAAGTATAAGCTGAAGTAGCTGGCAGTTTGATAAGCTTCAACTACCCTCAGTCGAGGATTCAGATCTGCCGACCTACTATGACGTGCTAATGCCATCCAATTTCGATGATGTGAAAGGGATAGTGCTATTCGCTATGTATAGCTCCGTCACTCTCTTAGAGCGGAATCAAGATCGTTTTAAGACATCCGTTAGTTTTGCGCTACTTATTATGACGCACGCATGGTAACACTTCGTAGTACCTAACCTCCATTTACGTCAAAACGGTTGGGGTAACCAGTATCTACCCACATTTTATAGATTATAAATAAGAAAAGTAATCAAGCTCAATTTTCTTCGAGATTCTTCAACTTTCCACATCTCATCTTCAGAAATGCCTTCGATAAATTAAAATAAGTACAACAGAATACCAAAATAAAATATAGAAATAAAACATCTTTTTATACACTCGTCTTAATATTAAATAGGTAGGTAGGTGTTTACCGAACACTGAACGACTTAAGCATTAAAATACTCAACACTTATTACAATATATTTTTTTTAATGTTTAGTAGATTTTTTTATTATCTTCAGAACATACTAACCAACATACAAGGTACATATCTACGTCTAATATTATCTACGTTTTATAGTGTACAGATGAATGTTTACATTTTAGCGATTATGTAAACAATACAACAAATAGTTTTTTTTTTAGATTATATCTATCAATCATGTGCTGGAAGGGCATTTTGTGGATCTGTAGTTATGCTCGTTTTAGATAATAGAGAAACACATGGCTCGTAAATAAGTAGGTACGCGATAACAGTGGTATGTTTGCATTTTTTTCTCCATGGAATATATATAGGTAAGAAGAGGAGTCACGATCAATAGGATGAGACAGAAAATGAATTCGTACATTTTAGAACTATTTGAAACATCACTCTGACATCTTCAAACGGTTGACAGCCGATCGACTTTCACGCAGAGGCTCCCAATCTTTTAAAATGCACGCCTTCACCTTTAACACCCTATTGCTTGTTTGATCAAACTTAAATACGATTGTGATTGCCAAATGGGAGCATAGTAACTTGATGCATTCAGGTCACTGCTTCCTCTGAATTGTTAGCATAAACTCATTTTTAGATACGACGTGCCCCCCCCCCCCTCCATGTGTCATACTACCCACATCAAATGAGGCGTGCCCTACCGGTTGGAAACCACTGCTTTAAAAGGCCAACTCATCTTCTTACTCTTTCTTTAGACAGAGATCCTTCTCTTTGGTAGTATCTCAAATAAGTTACTTTACATGTAATACAACTGAATTTATCATAGTATGTATTGAATTTATTGGAATGTGTAAATATTTCTATACAAAGTGGATATGACGCAGAACGATATTATAATTTTATATTTACCTAAATATATACCTTGATTGAAATGTATTTATTGATTTATTACGACGATGCCCTTAACACATAAGACTGATATGAACTTTACACAATTCAGATGTACTCATAACTCTGTAAGCTTGCAAGCGTAAAAAATCGAAGAGTTGCCAACATTAATGGTGAATAAAAACTTTTTTGAGTGAAGAATACATCTGAATACCGATATTATTGCTAAGAATTCTTTATAAATTATAGTGCAAGCTATGGAAGTGATAAAGACAACTAGAGGCTTGCTGACATTATGAAGCCAATTAATAAATATCACACTATATATTTATTTATATATTTGAAATAATAGAGTTTAGAACCATTATTGCACACATTTAATATCCTAGAATTAATTAAGAAATCCGAATTTAGTTTTTCGCACGATTCTAACGCACTGTTAAATGAGATTCGATTTGAAAATTACTTGGAGATTCTCACAAATATCTGTCGACTTACAAAGACACCACTTCCACACAATAAGTACTTTTCTATACGTAGTGAGTACAACAACCACACTTACAGATACATTTTAATAGTTTTCCATTATTAAACATCAATCTATCAGCAAGCCGACTCCTCAAAGTCCTACTAGGACACATTTCAATTATTCACCCTGGGGTCAAATGTTTTGTACTCAATTTTAGACCTTAACAGTACTCCAATAGACCTCAAATTACAACGATAACTTAGCACAGTAAGATCATTAAAAAATATGCAAGATTAATAATAAAAATGTGCCCGGAAATTAAGTATAGTCTAGTAATAAGATAGCATTTCCTAGAATATAATTTTATATTAGAAAAATACTATGATCTTGGGTAAAGCGCTTACGTCATACATAATAATATTACTATGTATTAATACTGAATGCATTAGATCGATAAGTTACATTTTGTGATTAAGAGACAAGTATACACTATCTTTAGTACTTTAGTAAATGTAACACCTCTTACAAATGAATGAGATTAAATTATACAACACATTTTGCTCTGAACACTCACAGATGCAATATACAGGGTGATTTTTCAACGACTCTGTATTTTCATAATCTTGCACTGAGTGTGCAAAACACCAAATCGGCATTCTCTAAAAGAACACCGATTTATGAGATTTAATCTGTGAATTCAGGTTTATATTGAAAAATTATCCCGAAGGTATATTTATTTTTATAAAACTGCTCCAATTTCATCCAAAGTTGACTAAAGCTACGCACTTTTAAAGCGTTTTAATATCTAAATGTGGGAATAATAATGCAAAAGGACCAATGTTTTGTAGTTTTTTTTCTTTTATAATAAAGAAAAAATGACGATATGCTGTTTACAAGTAAATTTTAAATCTTGTTATTAATATTTCGTCCTAGTTATAAGATTTCTTCAATATTTTCAAACATGGTTACATTGTACATTATACAGGGTAGTCACTAAGATATCTTTTTAGATATATATTGTTTTATTTTAATATAATATCGATATACGCGAATATAGACATAATATAATATATATGTTTGCACTACCTCAATACTTTTGCTTTATTGAGAGTTAAAAATGCTGTTATGCTATTTAAATAGTGCATTTTTTTCCCATAATAAGGCGAAATTTATGAATTCTAGAATATATTTTTTATATTTTGTCTTAGTGACCACTCTGCCTCAAGGATTGCTCTTAAAAACCTATATAATATGTATTATCCTATACGACGTAGCTACGATGAGGTATGTGACTTGAAACTGGCTGATTAGGACAAAAATAAAACTTTTATTAAAAAAATAAACGCTCTATTAAGTTTAAAGAGATGGCACGATGATAGTGAAGAATTAACTGGAGATAATGTATCACACGACACTGGGTTTGCGGTCTCAAGCGACAGGTGGCAGCACCATAGAGATGGCTCAAATTAAAAACGATAATTTTAACTGGGATATATGATGAATTGATGATTGAACATCAATTGAGTAGAATGTTTCAGCATATAAGACACTATTACAAATAAAGTACTTGGCCCTTTTGTAGAGAATTTGATAAATAGGTACACATTTATTCAAAAATTTTTTGCTTCATCGCTTGAGACGTAGAATATTTTTACAGTATTTAATAATAGAAATATCTGTTTACAATAAATTGTTATTTACATACAATATATGATGTTATATTACATTATATACGTGAATATTGTCAAGATATACCTACAAGCAGGTACTGTGAAGCGATACACGTTTTCATATACATGAATATACATATAATAATATATATATCTTCTGATTACAATGTACATGAACTTTGGTATAATTCAATGACTGATTATGACTACACTTAATAAATAAATAGAAAAATAAGCTTCACTAAAATAAATGGACATGATTTCTATCACTGAACAACTTTTAATAGATAATAATACAATAAAAACATACATTTTTGTATGTACAGAATATTTTGGTAAATCTTTGGTACCTAGTAATACTAAGGTAGGTATCGACTATGAAAATCGAGTTGTCATAATCGGATAAAACGAATAAGTCGATTTTCAGTAGTAGGTGTTTAATGATTAAGCTTTTTATAAGTTTTGCTTCAGTAATAATATGTATTACTCATGCAGGTCTGTGAGATTGCAAATAAAACTTGAGAATCAATCATCCAGATGCCATGCAACAGCTTAGTAGGTTGGGGCCGTGTAGTCGATGTTTCCTGAAATGATAATTCGATCATATTAATATCGACCTCGTAACTTTTAATTGATCAGCCTGTATATATGACGACACGGTTGGCGCAGTGGTTGAGCGATTGGCTGCTGCGCTGCGTGTCGTGGGTTCGATTCCCGCACGGAACAAATATTTGTATGGCCTACAGATGGTTGTTCCGGGTCTGGCTGTTTGTGTATGTAAGTTTGTATGTTTGTAAACGCACCCACGATACAGGAGAAATTGCTAGTGTGGGGGCAACGTTTAAAAAAAAATCGAACTATTACACAGGTAAGATGTCCAAAGCAAGAAGTCGTTAGGACTACCTCGTTGGTCGCAACCGCAACTGCTGAACACGTAGTCCTGGGTTCCATCAAAGTGCATTTTTTATTAAGAAATTTTAAGTGGCACTTGGTTAACCTTTTGAACGCCAGAGCATCGGCGTGCCCCCGACGCCAAGCCACAAATTCGCCGTATGTTTCGTCACATATTTGTGACGTTTAGCATACAGAGCACGCACTTGCTTGTCATGTATATCTACGTGACAGTGGCATTCAAATGGTTAATTAGCTGCCTCTAGTGTGTTTAAGGGGAATGTGATAGAAGCGGTAGGCCAGTAGTGGCCACAGCTTACATAGGTCGTGGTTTCACACTCAGCCAGGAACTTTACTTGGTATTATCAACTTCATGACTATTCTTCTTAGAACGATGCAGGATATTTCGGAAGAAAACGGTCATGTTCTCTAACCAAACATTCGAAGATCGATCTGTAACACCCACCAAACCGTACTGGATGTGCCGCTATCACGTATACATTGTACCAGAGAGCAAAGTAGAAGTCGAAAAGTAGAAGAATATTGCTGGAACGCAGGTGCGTACTTTTCGAGTCGATGGTGACACTTAAACAGTTTGTACTCAGTAGGTAACTACGTTTATACCGGCATCAGCCGCATTCAGTAAGTCCTCAATGGTGCAGGTGTGAGGTTACCTACTTGGCTCCAACAAGTGGTCATGTTTTGGATAGGGGCATTTGGCGGTTTCGGGAAGCTACGTGGTATCTTTGAATCGTCGATCCCACAATCCCTTAAGATCAGGGTCTTTAACCAGTGCGTCCTTCCCGTAATGACTTACGGAGCCGAAATGTGGACGCTCACCGTAGGCCTGGTCCACAAATTCAAGGTTGCTCAGCGTGCAATGGAGAGAGCAATGCTCAGGATTTCTCTGGTGGATAGAATTCGCAACGAAGTCATTCGCCAGAGAACGCGTATGGGCAAAAGTAGTGTGGGACGCCCTGTGGCACGATGGATCGATGATTTGAAGAAGGTGGCTGGCAGCGGATGGATGCGGACCACTCAGGACCGGGATGGTTGGCGATCTTTGGGGGAGGCTTACGTTCAGCAGTGGACGGCAATTGGCTGATATGATGATGATGATTTGGCGGTGGCATTTAAAGCCCCGTTTTCAAGTTGTATTTAAAATTTCCTGGAAACCTGTATGGATGTTATGATACTGACCCGTGGCATGTGTCTGCGAGAAGGGCGGGTCGCTGTAGGCGGGCTGCGGGTCGGGCGCGGCGGGGTAGGCGGGGAAGGCGCCGGGCGAGCCCACGGCGCCCTCCACCTCGTAGGCCGGCGCGAACGCCGCGTCCGCGCCCACGCGGAACCGCTGGAACGCGAAGAAGGCGCAGGCCACCTGGAGACAACAACAATAATAAAGACTTGTGCGTAAATTCCAGAACTCCGGTAATGTGCTGTCCATCTTACACGCAATAAAGGAGGCAGCATGTACAGAGCGGTCCACACTGCAGAAGACCGTATGTCTTGGAGGCGCGTTGTATGAGGTCACGATTCTCAGCAGTGAGCGGACGACGACAAAAATTCCATGGAGGGTAACCGAAATGAGGTGGTTGATCTGGGGCTCTATACGAAGCGTCATTCTGTCAGCGATAACTATAGGGAATCTGATAATATCATGATAAAATTATACTTTGACTAGGCTAAAGATCAGACCAGGTTAACAATCGTACTTAGGTCATATAACTGAAAAAGAACAATCTACTCTATTATGTGCCTCCTTGCATATTGTTGGCGGTGCCCACCGGCGGGTTGTACAACAGCCAGCACAACTACAAGTAATGCTAAACACACTCACCCAGGCGAAGATGGACAAGAAGCAGAAGGTGATGGCTCCCTGCATGTTTTTGGCGGTGCCTACTGGCGGGTTGTACACAAGCAGCACAACTACAACTGATGCTGAACACATTCACCTAAGCGAAGATGGAGAAGAAGCAGAAGGCGATGGCTCCCTGCATGTTGTTGGCGGTGCCTACTGGCGGGTTGTACACAAGCAGCACAACTACAAGTGATAATGAACACACTCACCCAAGCGAAGATGGAGAAGAAGCAGAAGGCGATGGCTCCCTGCATGTTGTTGACGGTGCCTACTGGCGGGTTGTACACAAGCAGCACAACTACAAGTGATGCTGAACACACTCACCTAAGCGAAGATGGAGAAGAAGCAGAAGGCGATGGCTCCCTGCATGTTGTTGGCGGTGCCTACTGGCGGGTTGTACACAAGCAGCACAACTACAAGTGATGCTGAACACACTCACCTAAGCGAAGATGGAGAAGAAGCAGAAGGCGATGGCTCCCTGCATGTTGTTGGCGGTGCCTACTGGCGGGTTGTACACAAGCAGCACAACTACAAGTGATGATGAACACACTCACCCAAGCGAAGATGGAGAAGAAGCAGAAGGCGATGGCTCCCTGCATGTTGTTGGCGGTGCCTACTGGCGGGTTGTACACAAGCAGCACAACTACAAGTGATGCTGAACACACTCACCTAAGCGAAGATGGAGAAGAAGCAGAAGGCGATGGCTCCCTGCATGTTGTTGGCGGTGCCTACTGGCGGGTTGTACACAAGCAGCACAACTACAAGTGATGCTGAACACACTCACCTAAGCGAAGATGGAGAAGAAGCAGAAGGCGATGGCTCCCTGCATGTTGTTGGCGGTGCCTACTGGCGGGTTGTACACAAGCAGCACAACTACAAGTGATGATGAACACACTCACCCAAGCGAAGATGGAGAAGAAGCAGAAGGCGATGGCTCCCTGCATGTTGTTGGCGGTGCCTACTGGCGGGTTGTACACAAGCAGCACAACTACAAGTGATGCTGAACACACTCACCTAAGCGAAGATGGAGAAGAAGCAGAAGGCGATGGCTCCCTGCATGTTGTTGGCGGTGCCTACTGGCGGGTTGTACACAAGCAGCACAACTACAAGTGATGATGAACACACTCACCCAAGCGAAGATGGAGAAGAAGCAGAAGGCGATGGCTCCCTGCATGTTGTTGGCGGTGCCTACTGGTGGGTTGTCGGTCTTGCCCCACGCGTTAGATAAGTAGCAGAAACCGACAAAGTACAGGAACGCCCAGAAAGCTGAAGACAATGGTGCACAAAATTAGATTATTTCGTTTCGTTTCAAGCTGAACAACTCTTGAGATTCTGTAGAATCGCAAGTTTCTCAACTTGAAACCTGATGCTACTAGACCAAGTTATTGTCGACATACAACATTTTTTTTAGTACCTGTAGAAATTCCAAAAAGACACCGTTTGCTTAGGTTTTTAGAGAAACGTGACGAGGTAAGTAAGTATCTATCTATATATCTATAAATCATGAATTTGTCACGAAATATAGAAAAGTGCTTGACCTATGAAGGTGAAAATTGGCATGGAGATAGATTATGTAGTAGGAGACGTCAGCCAAGAAAGGAGTTACAGTTGTGTTAAAGTTTATATGGAAGTTGAAACGCGACACAATTTTGATTAAAAAAAAGAATAACATGTGTTTGGACTTTTATAAAATAAACTCTTAAGGGAGGAAATTATTGCTTGCTTCAAGTTACTTGGAAATTGATACGAACAATCTAAAAGTGGTGTAATTGAAGCGCATCTAACCAAAAATCGTTCAATCCGTCCATCGGGGTAAAAAGGGTAAAAATGGAATATAAAAAAAGCTCATTACTTCGATTTAGAAATTTGGTGCAAATAACTATGTAGAAGATGGCAATTATTAATATTGTAAAATTACCCTTTACCCTTCAAAAGGGGTCGGGGTGGGGAGTGTCGAAGTTTGCAGAGGAAAGTACTAAATCTGCGCGCATGAAGTCGCGGGCGAAGTGCTTTTGTTTTTATATAAGGCGTTAAAACCGTTAAAGCCGCGCCGCTGCCGCACGCGCAAGTCGGCGCAAGTCCGGGCGCGTATTCAAACGGGTACGTAAACAGCCCCGCAGTAGGTACAGTGCACTTAAAAGTATTTTGCTAAATTATTTATAAATAAGTGTGAAAAAATAAGTCCCTTAATTATTTTTTGGGATTTATTTTTTAGATGATACTGAGCATGTAAACGAAATTCTTGCAGTTAGTTTTTTAACACCTTATATACTTCGTTAATATTATATCGTGCAGTCCCCAAACTAGTATAACTACTAACTACCGGAACATTAGGTACATTGAATTGCATTCTTGGCATTGGAAGTGGAGTTGTATTTACATATTTATTTTATTTTTATTTAATGGGACAATAAACAGCTACAATATACATATTTACTAAAAGTGTCGGTTCAAATGATCGTTTATAATTCTATATATTAGTTAGTTAATAGGTTTTCGCACTATGGATATGTAGATATCTTCCTCGCTTCGAAGTCTAGCATTTACCGCTACGGAACAGGAAATGTTTCATCCTGCTGCGTCAGAAAAGTGGTTTTCCTTGTTAAGTGAGAGCATTCGACCTAGTAAACGTGAATCCGTTTTAACACAAATTAGGGTAGATTTTACGATCTATAAAATTTTACACCCAAAGAGAGATAGGCATTGTTGAACCGATCGAACCGCGTTAGAATCCCGTTGTTGTGGAGTCATAAAAGATAGAATGACCCGACATTAATGGGAGTTGTAAAAAATTTAGACGCAGCTTTGTATTATTTTATAGGTGGTAATTAATATTGTTAGTATTATGGCTATTATGGGTGATTAAACTGAGAGATACTCTTAAGGATTGGAGAAACTCGGGCTGAAGACGAAGACCTTACTATTTTTAAGAAAGTCATTCAATTTCCTTTTATGTTCAATTTGAATTCATTTTTTTAAAAAAAAAAAAAAGAAAGTCATTGGTAATGGGGAGGGGTGACAAGCATGTTACTATACGTCACTGGAAAATTGCAGACTCCGTAAGATTGTAATAAATGGGGATAGAGAGAAAGAGAGAGAGCGAAGAAAACATGGATGGATTATTGGAGGAGAAACATGGAGGAAAATTGATTCAGTGATAGCGTGACGATTGACGGGACAGAAATGAAGAAAAAAAACGTATAGCGCCGACGTCAAGTATCATGGGATATGGGCCGGAAGATAATGATTCAATTTGAAATAAATTAAAAACTTTATGATTCAATCTGTTGAAGGATATCGTTTTAATAAACGGATTATGGCGACTTAGGTTTTGAACTTTACATAGTCCATTTTATTAACTTCACTTGGCATGTCTTTGAGTGCTAGACTAACTTATAACTGCTTACTTTTTAAGAGGAAAATTAAAATGAAATTCTGCAGCCCTACTATGACGTGCTAATGCCATGCAATTCCGATGATGTAAACGGGATAGGGCTATTGGCTATGTATAGCTCCGTCTCCCTCTTAGAGCGGAATCATGATCGTTTTAAGACTTTATAGTAGGACTGCTGTTTGTAAGTAACCGCATTACTTTATAACGTCTGTACCGCGTTGTCGGATTTTTTTTTATTTTTTTGTTTTAATTATGATTATGACTTATATGACTTGAAATTGAATTTGTATATATACTATAATTTGGAATATTTTAATAATGTATCGAGACTAATATGACTAATTGTGCTTTAAATTCAGATTTGTATTTTATTATTGTATGCCTTAACGGCGGGACATAGCTGACCTTATTTTAATTATTTAAGACCTGTATTTATGATGCATACCTATAGTCCACAATAAAGAGGATTTTGATTTGATTTGATTTTGAATGAAAGTGGTTTTCGCTTTGGGATTTTTGTATGAGTTATTTGAACAGGACAACCTCTATCAGGTACGCTTGTACCTAAACAAATATAATACTCGTTATTCGATTTATGTTTTCAGATATTGCTTGATTCTGGTCAATGTGTGCTGTGCATACAGATTCGTTTCTAAGAATGTATTTCTCCAAGCAGCATATTTACATAACAATATTCGCTAATGAATGAGTGAAACAGCAAAATAATAAATATCCAATATAATTGGAATTACAACGTCGGCAACTTATTTTAATCTAAAGATTTTACGCTCTTAAAGTAGATATTAGGTAGTATGTAATCTTATATATAAAATTTTTCATACCCCTAAGTGATAAGGGTTGTCCACCCCAAACATTTTTATTAATTTTTTGGACAAAATTTTTATTTTTTTATAATGTGGTAAGTATTTAAAAAATACATACAACCTTAAATTGTACCCTTCTATCACCAACTCCTATTTTTTTAATAGCGATAATAGTTTATTGAGGGAGGCTTTAGGCTATATAACATCATGCTACGGCCAATAGGAGCCGAGCATTCATGAAAAATGTGGCGCAGACGAAGTTGCGTGGGACAGCTAGTATCTAATAATATAATAATAAGTCTATTTACACAAAATACCTTTGTATACAATACCAACACATTTCACATAGGTACATTAGATTTGGGAAAAGGCTGCACAAATAGTCAAAAACCTTGCCTCCTCAACTAGGAGTCAGTGTAACTTCGTGTACCAAATAAACCTTTATTTATTTTTGTGTGTTAATAAACCTACAATGACCTGTTCTAACTATGAAAAAATCTGTGCCTAGGTATTTCTATGGATGTGATAATTTTTGTTTAATAGTTTTTTAAATATTTGTCCCTTTCAACTCATTTGATACACTTTTATGTAAGCAATCTTCCTCCCTCAAATAATCCTTCCTTCCTTAATCTTCTGTTAGGTATACCTGCCGTAATTTGTTCACACCTCTAAATGATTTAATTTACTGCCTCTAGTTTCCTCAATTATTATAGTGCCGTGCTTCCTGCTTCATAAGTTTGTCCATTGTCATGACTTGTCTTAAGCAAAGGCAAACTATAAATTAGCTGAACACGCAGAGGACTAATTATATCCTATAATGTTATAATTAGTTCTGAATTGATCTTCCTAAGGCTAGATATCAGTGAACACGAAACGAAAACTGTATTTTCATTGTACGTACAGCTAAGGGGTAGAATTCCCTGCCCGAGTTTGTTTATCCTGATGAAGCTACAACCTGGGGTCTTTAAGCAAAGAGTGAATAAAATTACTTCTAGGCAAGTGTGCTCTGCATCGTCGACCATATCATTGCTTTCTTGGTGAGATTGCGGACAAACCCGAGCCAGTCAATAATTAAAAAAAGAGCTTCTTCGTTCTGAATATATCCCAAAACAAATTACCTTTCAATAATTAAAAAAGAGCTTCTTCGTTCTGAACATATCCCAAAACAAATTACCTTTCAATAATTAAAAAAGAGCTTCTTCGTTCTGAACATATCCAGAAACAAATTACCTTTCAATAATTTAAAAAAGAGCTTCTTCGTTCCTAATATGTCCAGAAACAAATTGTAAGTGTCAGTTTCTTATTAGAATCATATTTGGAACTATATATTTGTTGATAACTAGCTTACCCGACAGACAAGCCAGGTTGTAGCTATCAAGAAACACATACTCCGGCAGGTAATTCCACCTTGGCTGTACGCACAATGCAAATATTCCCAAAACGTTTTGTGAGTGCCCACCAACACCGGACTCATCATCATCATATCAGCCGAAAAACGTCCACTGCTGGACACAGGCCTTCCCCAAAGAGGTGGTGTTTGCCATAACCGCCTCGCTTGGCAGGCGGGTTGGCGATCGCAGTGTAGCACAGAGAATGCTGCTGCGCATTCTCTGGTGAGTCCCTTAGTTGCCTTTTACGACACCCACGGGAAGTGATGGGATGGTACTATTTTATTTTTTTATTGTACCGGACTACCGGTAGCGTATGGCCGTTCGTCTTTTAGTCCGATGATTAACTGGTTAGGCGTAATTAAATTGTGACCTACCGATGCAAAATTAAAACCTACTTCTCTAATTTGGACTAATACAAATATTCCAAGTAGGTACAGCCGTTCTCTAGTGATCGAACGTGTGACGATATTCTTTTGTTCCAGATACCTCGTTTTCGTCAAACCTTTCTGCAGCAAAAACCTCAACTGCAATACTTATTATTACCTAGGTATCTATATAACAACCTGCCTTCGATGATCACATGACAGTCTCCTTAACCTTCGTGACACAGAATGCATTACAGATATACCTATGTATAAATCTGACGGGCGCCATTGAGGAGGGCAATTAATTCGACCTCAAATTCAATTTAAGATCCTCCTTGAGTTTATTGACATACTTCACTTGGAATCAGTATTATTACTCCTATTTCAAGATATTCCGGAATACTTAGTTGGATATTCTTGTAAGAAAACCAGCGAAAACAAATGAAAAGGTTCCAAGAAAGTTGCCAAAATCACTGATATTTTTTATCAGATTTCCGAGTTATGGCCAACAAACTTAAAAGATTATAAAGTCTCACTAACTTCACACGAAGTGGCCTCGACCTTTCAGAGCACGTGTACCACTTTAAGCTGTGCAATTATGTGCAAGATTTAAAGCCAAGACGACTTACCTCCAAGGCAACTGCTTCCGTATTTCTCTAGTAGTTTTTAAAAACTCTGTACTTTGATATTAGCATTATTATATACTAGCTTTTGACTACGGTTTCGTGTGCGCGAATATCGGAAATAAGGTATTCCTAAGGAACTTACCCCTGGGATAAACAATAGCCTATCTACTATTTATTCCAGGCTATAATCTACAACGTGTAACATAATAAACAGGCTCCTGAAAAGGGATCATTGTACTCATCATGATGACCAACTTTTACTTTTATATTTTTTTTTATAAAAGAAAAACAAAATGAGGTGTTCAGTACATTTTGTCAAGTTACGCGCGTAGATTTTTTTATTCGCAGTCGATTTTTTTTCATAGTAGGTAACAGTTGTTCATAACGACGAGTACAATGACCCCTTTTCAGGTAGGTATTGCGTTTATTCTGTTACAAGGTTCTGTGCCACATTTCATCCAGATTCGTTCTGCCGATCTGGCGTGAATAGGTAGCAAACATTCATCCATCTAAACTTCCTGATTTATAATAGTAGTAGGCAAGAATTAGCGTTATTAACTTATTATTATATAACTTGCAGCTCGTACAAAAGAAGGTTATGCTTGCATTTTGGCATTTAATCATGTTCCAAGCGTGCTCTACGAGATTTCGTCTGAAGTTTATGTGTTCTACATTTATTAGGATCTCTACGTTACATAAATGTGTGACTATTTCTTGTGGACTTTATATCGGGCGATGTACAGATTGTACAAAATGTTTCAGAAGTGCGCGGTCATATTTAAGGGTGATGTTCTGTATCTGATATACATCACATCACACTATATAATCACACTAATATTATAAAGGCGAAAGTTTGTGAGTGTCTGTGTTTGTATGTTTGTTACTTCTTCACGCGCAAACTGACTGGACCAATTTTGATAAAATTTGGTATGCAGGAAACTGACACCTTTGATTTAACACACAGGCAACTTAAACCGCGGGGCGCAGTAGTTAAAAAATAATAGCAAAAAAAATGACTCAAATAAAAACCCCGACTGCAAAGAACGACTAAAAAGGTTTCAGTAGTTTGAGAAAGTTAGTGGCATTTATTTTAGTTCAATCACAGATTTGATGGCACCACCACAAACCATATCACCATTATATTTAATGGTGATGTCCTTTATGACCACGCACTATTGAAACATCCTGTATATCCAAGTCTTGTAAACATTTACATATTCTACTGACATACCTATCACGTTTTTCTAGTAGAATCTAGAACAACTTATGCAATACATATAAAATGATAAAAGTGCTAAGGCTGCTCAACATTACACATTTCAGGATTCCTAATCCATTTATTAAGCTTTGTGCAACAAAAGAGTATATCTATAGGAAAGATTCCTTCTGTATTTGTCGGTGTCGCTCCAATCTTAATTGATTAGAAACTTCCTTTTATTCCGAAAGGGGGGCTAAAAATCTAGAGTGGAATGAGGAACGAAACCAAATGACAGCTGCATTTTTTTTAAACACAGAACATCTTCCATTTAAATTCTCATAAAAAAAAAACAAAAGAGCATCAACTTACCAGAGAATCCCATGTCAGCCAGTACGTAGTGCTTCCTTGTCTTGACAGACGACATCTGTTCGAAGAGGTACTCCCCAGCGATGAAGCCGATCGATGCTACGAAAGCGATGACAGAAATCCCGACGCCATAGTTGCAGGCGTTCGTGTCATCGTTGTAGACACACCGCTCCTTTCCGTCTTCGCCTGTGCGCCAGCCCTTGGCTGATATGCAGCCCATCACTATTACGCTGAATAACTGGGGAATATACGAATTTATCGATGAGAAACATTGCTGATAGCTGCGGGAAAGTTATGTTACAGAACATGACTGAGACAAGTATCTTATCATCATCATCATTTCAGCTGAAAGACGGTCACTGCTAGACATGGGCTTTGCCCGAAGTGTCGCCACATCGACCAGTCCTGTGCGTCTCGCATACAGCGAATTCCCGCCGCCTTCATCAGGTCATCGTCCACCTTGGGAGGCCTTCCAAAGGCTTCGTCTTCCGGTACGCAACCGCCACTCTAGAACCTTTCGAATGCTTTTGCGAGCCCTGCTTAAAGAAAAGCAAATCAGAGTTAACCAGTCTACTGCTAGACATGCCTAGGTACATAGGCTTCCTCAATCGATCGATGTTAAAATTGATTCTCATCAGTTCTAAATGCAGCTAGTAATATATATAACCTTTTGGGCCATTGACTATTCTGCTTGCGTATTTGTGGGTTATGTTGAGTACTTTGGTTCTGTCTCTGTAGTTAGTTTGGTGGGTACTCTAGTTTGTTAGAGTGAAAATGACGCAATTAAAATCTGACTTTATCTCCGTACCTATGACTAATTCGACACACTTATAATAGCGGTCACATTCCGTCTCTAAAAGCGATGATAAGAGTAAAACACCCTGCCTAAAAACGATTGCCTTCATTTTTAATGGCTACGCGTTGTCTGACGGTGTCAATCATCATTCATCAGTTACGGAACTGCTTTATTTATAGAGGATGCACCGTTAATTGTGCTTGCTTACCGACTTTTAATGAGCTACAGGAATTTCCATAGCAGTGTTGAGTTGAGGGCGTTGTTGCGACGCTTTTGTTTCATAGTCATTAACCGAAATCGTCTGGCATTTCAATCTTCATATTCATAGTAGGTAATCTTTTCCATGTTTAGAATTTAAATTTACTATTTTTGTCGTGGTCATTTTGAATAATCGCATTGCAATATCGAAAGTTATTTTGATTAAATAACGATACTAGTCGATTTCAGTAACCAATACGAATACCTGCCCATATTACTTAAATGGGGCAAAATTATCCGCTTTGGAACTTTTACCTACATAAGGAAAGCATGAAAATTTGTATCAGAAATTTGTTTTTCAGTTCTTTCAGCAAGTATGGCTTAGAATTGAAGAATATGAGGAAACAGGTGGTATGTTACACTTAATTAAAAGAGGCTGGATAGAAGGAGCCGAAGATCGACCTCTGTGGTGCGGAATTTGAAAGGGCCAGATGTGGTCTCTAATTGTCATAATGGGTTTATCAGCATTTCCTTATAGTTGGAATGTAATATTCATGGGCAGTCGGCACAGATATTATGATCGTAACATTCGTTAAACAATCTTGTGTCTCCTCCAAAATTTTTGGAAACGCGGCATTCCAACTGCCAGTATTCATTCAGTCTCATCCAAAAAGGTCGGAAGAGATCGAGTCGGTTCTAAGGGCCTTTTTCCGTCTTCTATAACTAGGTACTGAAGGGTTATTTATGTAAGACTGCATGCATGATCTACTTTACTGACCCACTTTAACACCATAGACATCAATAATTGATGGCTCTGTCAATCTGAGCTAAGTGGACGTAAAACAGAACGAAAACGGGGGATTTATTTCCATAGACCTCATTTAGCTTAGAACTATGCATATAACACGTAGATGGAAAGATAAAATGTCATCTATGTACATTTTTAGATACATAGTATTGATTTTAAATGCCCTTGAACGTTTGCTCAATTACATACATGTATTGTAATCTATAAGATACATCTATCGTACATTAAGCTTTCTAACGATACAATGGAATTTATATATTTTTTTAATGTAATGGCTTTGGAATGTAGGCCACACTTCCTATTGGACTAAAATATCGTTTTTATGGACTATAAACTACATTATCTTTATTATTGTTATATTTAAACTGCATGAATAAGCTATAACGTTCGCTTCATGCATTTTAATGTTTCAATAACTAGCAATGTTCTGCAAATATTGTTCCAGCCATTTCAATTGATTTTTAATTAGGTCAAGATTGTAGGAACTAGGAAGGCTGATGCGTTCCTACCTACTATTAGTTGTAGGTATGTATTCGTTTCTGCAAGAAAAATGGACTATAAATAAAATATTATTATTTGAACCCTTCAAATAATAATCAAAGCTTATACCTACCATCTTCAAAACAGAAAATGTTAACACTGAAGAAATAAAGATCCAATCTGACCCAGTTAGTCTATAAATATCTATCTTATTGTGAATTTTTAAACAGTGCCCATGCTGTAATCAATGCATAGTGCAGGGTGGTGTAACATAAGATTAAATTAGGTAGGTACTAGGTACTATCAATATGTAGGTACGGATAGTGGAATAATTGTCTCGGTTACATAGCTCTTTACACAAGGCCAGTCACATGCCATATAAAACCTACTTGCTCTGTTTGAAAAATAGAGTCTATGTTTAAAAATAAATCCATTATGAGATAAGCCTTTGTGGTTCTAAGAAGGGTTCCTAATTTGAAATTATTCTTTTGATGAGAGTTTTACTACACCCTTTGTTGCCTAATTCGATATTTAATTATGTTTATGTCGTATAAAATATATTATATGTAAACAGGCAAATCATTTATCAAATTAAGGAAACTCCTACTTTCCGCGATCGTAATGATATTATGTAGATGTGTTTGAAAAGAAAACGTTAATTGACGTAACTGGTTCTCTCTGGCCTGAAAATAAGCAAAAGCAGGTTGTATGTGTTACATGAGGTCTGGACTAAGTGAATCAAAAGTATCTTACCCAACAGACCGCCCTGACGATGACTGGGGGCCTCTGGATGAATTGCTGAGGATCGAAGGCTCCCCCAGCCTTGCCGCCACCGTACGCCCCGCTCGTATCCATTTTATCACTTTAGAATGAGAATTTTGCTACTTCAAGCACCAATGTTAACTATCTATCCATAAACGGCTCAATAAGTATTCAACCTCTGTTACTACGAATAGCCAATTCGTGTTATCGATCGCGCAGACGAAATTCACAGATGACAACAGGAAAATCTGACATTACTGCGTTCTCTACGCCCGCGTTACGGCATCGATCTGCGGCAGCGCGCTGTGATTGGTCGGTATGAAACGACTCGAATAGTGTTGCCAATGAGCTTCGGGAAAATTCGGTTTTCAGGAAAATGGACCACAGACTAATGAAAACGGGCTGTCGATAAATATGTACCTTTAAAATTGAGCTGTATTTATTTTTAAAAGTACATTATCTATTTTCGTTATTGATTGTAGTTTATTTTATTAAAAAATATTACAATTGTTTTTCAATGAACTACGCTGGTTTTGTTAAACAAAAGAGTGAGTAACAAGCGATTGACAAGAAAATGCTTTTCCTTTGAAAAAGTAGGTTAGAGATGGCGCAACGGCGCATATTTACTTCCGCTTTATGGAAAGCGGAAATGAACTCGTGAATATAGCGCGGCATTTGTATCTATGTAGGACATTGATAAGATTAGATACAGGTATTTGCTTTAGATAAGGATTTGTTTGTAATTGAAAAGTTTTGTTGGTGAATCATTTTTATTAATTATGTTTATAATTTAGGTGGGTATCTATCTAAATGAGAGTTTACCAGAGGTTTATTTTTGTTCAAGAGTTTGTTTTGGCCAGTGAACGTCAAAAATGTTCTCATGGAAATGTACATAGATAGTTAGGTAGGTACTATAGAAAAGTATCCCAGTCCAGATCATGATCTATCTGCGTTTTAAATTTAATTAAAATCCGTTCAGTCGTGATTGATTTTTGAACAATATAAAAAAATACAGACTTGCAAATTTGTAATATTATGTAGAATTGTCAATCACTATTGTACCTACCTGAATACTGTATGCTAGAGCAAAACTCTTTCTTTACATGATTTTGTACCTACATGGTCAACGTTAAAAAGGCTTGGATTTTCAATATTTATGGAAAAGTTGGTAGTGAGCACCGCGTCTATAAATCCTTCTAAAGGTTCCATTGCTACTAGAATTGGCTACTTTATAAGATGTAGTTGGTTATCATTTTCAGTGAATCCACTGCATAAAAGCTTAACAAGGATCATCAGTGCTAAGTAAATATAAACTGCGGTCTCTTGACTTTTGTCGTAATCACTTATCATTTAACCTTGTCATCATAAACGATGGTTGTTTGCGGAAGATAAACGCCTGTATTCGGTCGGCGCCATCTTTGTGGTTTTGTAGAAATTGGGGTTCGATATTTGAACAAAGGGAAAATAAGAGTCAAATTAGATATTACAAATATATTTATTGAAATAAGAAACGAACTAAATGAGGATCATAAGCTGCTCAATAATATTAAATTACATTTTAAACAATTCTGATTTATCATAATTATAAAATTGCTTTCATTTGCCACCACTCAAAAGAAATAATTTTGACTAGTTCAAAGAACGTTACAACTAAAATTATGTTGGATAAATCATTTTGCTTTATTTTTCTAGCACCTTACAAAATATGAGTGGTGGCCAAAATGGGTTTATAACATTAACATGTAGGTATACAAAATGTTTACATTTAAGAGTGAATATCAAAGAAGATTGTATAGAAACACTGATTTCTATGAAAATATTTACAAAGTTAAGCTTAAATTTACTGTTCTACGTTTTAATAAGATGTTATTTTAAATTACATTCACGGTGTTAGTTGCGGTTTGTATTAGTTATTGTTTCATTATTGTGGGCGTTATTTTGTAAACAATGTTAGGTAAAATATTCACATCAAGCCATAGATGACACTTGTTAAAATAATTAGAATATAAAACAATCATGGTATGCCTAGTTATCTAATGAATTGAAAACAACATTAGTAATAATAATTCTCATTCCACAAAAATATAAATTTAAATATGGAACAGCGTTTTCGAAGTTGTCTATGGTAAGTATTATTTTACATAACATTGCCATTATAAAATACTAGCAGTTTACTTTTATGGCCGCTTGATATCACGATGGACATGCGTTAAAAATAAATTAGAGATCACGGTTTTGAGAGGTTTATTCTCATGGAAACAGTATCAAAAGTGTTTTCAATGTAATTCGGTAACACCATAAACATATTTTTAGCGAGGGCGATTCTGCATTCCGTTGCAAGCATGTGTTGCTAAGCTTTAGATGGAAGGAGGAATATGACTATTTATAAGTGGAAGCATAACTTTGTAGTCGTTTTCAATGATGGGGCAAACGGCATGTCCTTAATGCGTTACAAGAATGTTAACATACAAGGTCTATGAGGTCTATAGCTAACTTTATAATTGTCTATAATACATTAATATATAAACCCTAGTTTTTCACACTATCACTAGACTAATGTTTTGTATAAATTCTAGCTACATTAATCTCTACATCATAATCAAATACTCTACAATTATTGTACATGAAAAACTAACTACTGGGATATATTTTATCTATGACATAATTTAAGTAAAACAATATTTACAAAAATAGCCATTTTTGTCTGTTTTTTGGATCCGTCTAACATCTAATTTCTTTATTATCCCAATAAAAACACTCAATTTTTAATAGTACAAGGAACTAATTAATTGTAATAACAAAAATACACAGCTCACTAAATTAAATAACAGAGGATATTTAGCAAACTATATGTTTAAATTACAAGTATGTATAAAATGTACTACGTCGGTACAAAATGCTACAAAACTATTATATAGTACGTATGTATATCGGTTTTGTCGTGTAGGAATAGTTTGATGGCAAGTGACACTATCGTCTAGTCGTGCTTCACGTGTAGCGAGCTCGGCGCAGAAATGGAATGGTCACACATATTGAAGCAACATTGGTAAAAATTCATAGATTTTAGTCACATTAGGTACATGTAGGAGGACTAAATCCTCCTCTAGACTTCGAACGTCGAAGTTACATCACATTCTACTTTACTCAGTCCTTTGACATAGAGGTAAATATAATTATGCAATGGAAGAAATGCTTACACAGCTCGTTTCTGATTGTATATTTTATAAAAACCTAGTTCTCTGAGTTGAATAGCTCCTCAATAAAACACTAAATCCAATAATCGCGTTATTCAGAATTCACAATCGTCATAACGTCGAAACGCAAAAAAAGATTGCTTTAATATTGCTACACTCCTAAACTAATGTAGATGCTCATTAAATAGCTGCTTGCGTTATAAAATGTCAACGTTTCATTAAATTAGTGGAAGTCTTTGCCAATGTCCAATGTTCTTTGGAATTTTTGACAAGTTTGAATGTATTCGAGTACAAATATGTATTCTAGATTGTCTGTGGGTTTTAGGAATCTGTGAGTCCTTGGCGCTTTTCTTCTTCTAGCATGGCGTCGAGTTCGTCCGTGAGGTTGGCAAGCATGTTGCCGATGTCGTTGAGCACGTCGACGGGTTCTGTGCTCTTCTCGTCCTTGTGCTCAGGGAGAGCGTGCGGTGCGTGCGGCGTGGTGGGCTTGATGTCGTTGCCGCGCGGCGGCAGGCTGGCGAGCCCGATGCCGCCGCGCCCGTAGTCCACCGTGTGTGGCCGCCCTCCGATTTGGCCCCGGTTCTGCTTTATGGTCCCGGCGTTTTCGTTCGCGAACGGAATGCTATCCGACTCTGTGCTAGAGTTTGACTGTAATGAAGAAAAAATAGAAGAACGTAAATTTTAACTTCTATTTTAGCTAATTGCCTTTAAAGTACACACAATTATTATTTACCTCTTGCTGTTAAATCCAGATCCTATCACGTCAGGTGAAAAAGACTGATAGGTATTTTCTGAGTTTCATACAAATAGAACTCACCTTAAAACTAGCATCGGAGCCCGTGCGCAGCTTGTCGTCGTCGTACCTCCGCGGCGGGCTGGAGGGCGCGGGCGGCGGGGGCAGCAGCCCCGTGCTGTCCAGCGACACGGACAGCGAGTCCGAGCTCGGGTACGCGGGGAGGGACAGCGGGAGGCTCTTCTCAGGGTGGATCTCGACAGTGGTCTGTCCGAAGCGAGAGAAGGGCGCATACTGCGAGCTCTGCCGCTTGGGCGGGTCGGGCGGCGGCTTGCGCGCCACGTGCGGGCTGGCGCCGTACGCCACGCGCTGCAGACGCGCCGAGTACGCGATCTCGTCGTAGGTGTAGTCGGGCGACTTGTCCCGGTAGGCGGGCGTGGCGGCGATCTTGGCCACGGGGCGCGGGCGCACGAGGCCGCGCGGCCGCGGCAGCGTGCCGCCCCCCTCGTACGAGCTGTCGTTGGTCGGCGTGATGTCGCCGTCGTCGTACGAGCGTCGCCACTGACCTCCCCCGTAATAAAATCCAGCTTCGGGCGAAAACGTGGTATGCGACGCTCTTTCCGAAGGGTCCTCTAGACTTTCTAGCGATTTTCCGCGTGGGTGACGTATCTGTTGGCATTTATAACACATTTTAGATCCATTCCAGATTCTTAAGTTGTCGAATTTCATTTTGAAAGTTATATTACAGAAAAAGTTTGTTCAAAAACATTTACAAACAACGGCATCAACTTATTTTACAATTGTTGTTAATGTCGCTCCTCTTACCATGCTGTCTGTTTTTAAGATTTTGTTTTGTCAATCATTAATCCAAATATTTGTAATGTTAGCATTATTAAAACCATGCGCAATTAGTATAATATTGTATTAATTCATATAATAAGTAAAATTAAAGTAACACATCTAACTAGCGTGCAGGAAAGGTCATTCACAGCGGTTTCTACGGTAGAGGGGAGAAAAGGCTTAGTCACGCAAAAATAAAACACGTGGAAAACACTGCGTTCACTATAACGATACAATCGTGTGCACATAAAAGCTGGGTGCTTGGGTGCATCGAGAACAAACTGACAAGACCTGTGCCAAAGGAGGTTGTCTCATACCTGGATAGGGACCAAATCTGTGCCACAAAGGGGCGTCGGTATGGCATCAAAGTTTAGGTCGGGGGGTTTATGGTAACTCCGTTGTCTCTCCCAAGGCTGGTAATGTAGCTCCCTCGGATATAAATCCTTTAGCCGATTATGTCCAAGGTGCGGTTTGTGTTTGGAAAAAGAAAAGAAAACAAAACATTCACATGCTGCTCTGGGCTAGTGGTATGAGGTGGATGCAGCGGATGGACGTGTGTGCTGGCGGATCACAACCCTGCGACTGACTCTCTGACTGACTGACTGGCCGGTGCAGCCTCTGATTCTTTAAAGTTAATTGTAAGAAGAAATGCCGTCCGGCTAGAAGACAATTTATAAGGAAATCATTTTCTTCCGAAAGTGCTCACATTATTTATCAATGAATATCAAAATTAATTCACGGTTACATTAGTAACAGTTAATTGATTTCGTTAGTTAAATGTGGAAATAAAAGTGACAGAAATATGTTATGATTGTGAAGGGACTAATATCGCAGAACTGTTGGACATCCGACCAGTGTAGGCGATGGCGATGGACGACACCTAAAGTCTCTAAGCGAAATGATAACGACATCTCTGAACGCATCGGGGAAAGTTCACAAAATTTTAACACCACACTCATATTTTTGAATATTGTTATAAACTTTACGCCAATCGGTTAATTACATCAGTTTTCCCATAATGTGTCAGCTTTCGGCTCGCCAAACAAAGCTTTCCAGCCATTTTTGTGCTATAGGGTCACACAATATGGATCTAACAACAAAAGCCTCGACTTCTCGACTGGCTCAACGGAAATCTTTAATTAGTAAAATAAAGTTCAAAATAATGAAGCTTTTAAAACGCTTTAAATTGTTAAAATAACGCTGTTAGTATAAAAAGAAAATAATTAAAGTAAGGTAGGTAAGTATTAGACTTTTTATTAAAATAGCTTCGTTTCTGTTAGAAGATTTGGCGGTAAAAATCAAGATGGCCGATGAATGTTATGAGATGTAATGTGAAAATAATAAAAATCATAAAATTATGGTAAAATAAAATAAAAGAATATTTATTTGGAGTGATGCTTCGAAAATAATCTTTTGATTGACAGAATACTTAGAAATCTAATTTGCTCTCTATTGCACGGTCTATTTAGAATTTTATTACGAAAGCGGATTTTCATAGATTATTTATTTTTTGTTTATTTATTTATCATCCGCTGTCATAATAGGGCTATTCTTACAGTAGACTATGGGTTGTGTAAACATTTAAACCGAACAATTTTTTTATGGAGATTTAAACAACAAAATATCTTTTCTTTGGTATTTAAGATTCCATAGACCACTACAAAATGAGCCCTAATCTATCAAGAGTCTAAATTCTAAAACATCACTACAAACACAATGACATCGGGTCTATGGTCTATTAGTGCTTGGTACTGACCTGGCCCGGTTGTATTCTCGTAAAGTCCAACGACCCTTGGTTGCTAATGCTTCTCTTGCCTGCTCTAATGTCTTTCACTCTTTTGATGGCAAGAAGTATTTTCTTTTGATGACCCAAACGGACTATGCCCATGTCTTCTAGATCCTGAAAA
The DNA here is from genome assembly GCA_905163435.1 of Mamestra brassicae. NCBI lineage: Eukaryota > Metazoa > Arthropoda > Insecta > Lepidoptera > Noctuidae > Mamestra > Mamestra brassicae. The sequence goes on along the minus strand of LR990997.1, from coordinate 15,029,928 downwards.
GTAAACGGAGATTGTTTATTAATATGGATGAGAAATGTTGAATGTTTATTGACTCCGGCTGGTGGTCATTAAGGGTAGTCAGAAGGCTGAAAGCTTGTCAACTAGGGGTTTAGTGTTTCTACTCCGCCCAGAGCGGGAAGATTCATTTCATGGTGAATCCATGAAAAAAGGGGTTTAGTGTTATCCAGTACTTGGCTTATGGCCCTACACAACTTGTGCAAGTTCGATGTACCAACTTTTCATATAAAATGCTGTTATTTAACCGCTTCAAGTTAGACTGGAAGCCATGAAAAAAGGCTTAGCATATAGACTATAATTTGAAGTATTCTTACCTCCCAAGCGAGTTGCGTGACGTCGTGTACAGTGCGGTAGCCCTGCGCGACTAGTGCGGGCCCGTACTCCTCCAGTCGAAGTAGTCGCAGCCATTCTTCGAGGGAACCCTGGAATGAGACGAGGAAATGTTTTAATTGGTTCGACGACTTAGGAGAGGCTGCAGTTGTGGTTGAGTGCCCTTTGAATAATTTCCAGCAATAAAGAGGAGTTACTTCGCTTGATCGCATTGTATTATAATTATTAATGCATATCCAAAATTTTAACATAAGTACAAAAGTTTTAACAAAATTCAAAAATTTTAACAAATTTTCAATCGATTAATGTTTTCTAATTTATTTAAGTAGTAAGTATAAAAGTTTCTTGCACGTACCCGACGCAATGATGGAATGGGATAAAAAACATTCGCATTCAAATAGAATATATGCAAATAAATGACTTCGACATTGAAAACCATTATCAGACTATTTTATTTAGGTACAGCAACTTTATTTATTTTATCTAGGTGTTCATTATAAACTTAGGCTGATTGAAGGTTGCCTGGACTTTGTGTGTACAGTCAACAAAGCTATTTGGTATACAGTCAGCTAAGTTGCAACCACTTTTAAACAATGTTGTGGGTGTGCTGAGTAGACGATTCTTGTACACCACATTTGTAAGTTTGTCATAAGCTTAAAAAGTGATAATGCACACATTAGAAATAAATATTGGCAGTGCAGTGGAAAAATTAATATTTTTGCCTGTATACCAAATAGCTTTGTTGACCGAATCGGTACGTGGATAGCTGTTGTTCAATCTCTCATGGGTTGTCACAACGGTGATCCACAGTTATTTGATGTCTTGTCAGTTTTATTTGGGGAGTCCCAAGTCGGTGCTTACTAATGAAGTCGTAAGTTTTATTTTTGAGTCAGGGATACTCAAATAAGAGAACTTCTTATTATATTCTATAATACATACCGGTATATAATCTGGCAGGTTATCCGGTACATTTAAATTGGCGAGTTCTGCCTTTAACCGTTTGCGATGGTTGGGTTTCTTGATGCCCACCGCCGTGAGGTCTTCGGGAGTCATTCGTGTGACGGTCGGCAGGTCGTAGCCAGCATCTATGAAGAGACGGGCGTACTCCTCCATTTGAAGATCTGCTAGGCACGCGTGGATTATGTCAGTGTCCTGAAATGATGAAAGGAAAAATTTAGTTAGATTGATTTATGAAGCATAAGGTGGGACTTTCAAACTATAAAAATGCTTCTCTATATTACAGTAGTAAAACTGCATTTCTATTAGATTTTATTGTTTCTTAGATATTTGTTTTAACATTTAAAGCATACAAATGTACAAAATTTACAAAAAGTGGGCTTAATCCTGATTTTTTGCTTATTAGGAATACTGGCTGACTCTTGATGACCCATCCGTGACTCGGTTAGAGTCACAATACCTTATTGTAGGCGCCAGATAAATGTGGAATAAAGTATATTGACCTTTCCCTAATAACTGTTCATAGGTACCTGAACAATTAAATATGAATCGTTTTTCATTATTAGACAATGTTAAGGATCACGAGAGATGATGATTCGGGACAGCTTTGTGTCATTAATTCCGTTTTTCAAATTAAAAATGTAAATTATTGTAGGTGGGTCAATGACCGTTATTCCACGATTATCTGGCGCCTACTATAGTTGTTTTTCTAGTTTGGTCTAGTTAGTTCTCTCGTTTCGCTAGTGTAGCCTAATTTTAAGAAAATTAATTCTTGCGTTGTTTAGCAGCCAAATCATCTTCCTCTAGCACAAACTTGTGATACTCACCGGAAGACCTTGAGCTATCATCGCCCGCACCCTATCCGCGAGGTCCCCGCAGTGGCAGGCGGCGTGGTGGTGGTGCGGCATGCGGCCCGACGCGCGGCCGCTGTCCAGCGACGCGGACGAGTGGCGCGAGCCCGAGCCCGCCGAGCCCGACGACGAGCCGGGGCTGTCCCGCCCGGGGCTCTGGGATGTGCACCAACAGGTTAACAGGGGCTTGGACAGGTTATGTATGTGAAGACATTCAAATGGGTGGGTTAAAATATGTAAGGGGTTCATGGAGGTTGTTTTGAAAGACTAGGGGTTGATTTTTCAATAGTCAAATTACTGAAGAATATCTAAATATATTTTTTAAACATAGCTAATTTAAAGTTGAGAACATTAATCATGCGTGTGAAAAGATTTGAAATCACATTGAATTTCAAGGCAAAATCAAACTTATTGAGAGACTGTTTTTTGGAAAAATAAGATGATTGGTGGTTTGTCTCAAAATAGAAGCAACAGCTTCCACAGAAACTCGGTTACCAGCAACCTTCATGCAGGATAAATGGGTTCCAGGCTAAGGTCCGAAAACACAACCAAAGAGGTTTCGTTCTTCATCTCACCTGTGTCATATCGATCCCCTGATCATCGCTGAGCGCTAGCTGGTGGTGGTAGTACACGGCCGCCTTGTGCGTGAGGGGCTGCGCCGGCGGCGGGAACGTGAAGGTGCCGCCACCTGCCGGACTCTTGCCGAGGCTGCCGCTCGCACCCGACACGCCGGAGACGCCCGAAACTGTGCTGCCGTAGTCGGAGTGGTCATCTGAAATGGAAGGTTTACATTTCGGTTAAATATTAGTGGTTTAAAAAAAAAGAATAGGTACTTTGATGTTAAGGAGTTTGCTGTTTCGCGCTGGGAGGTGTCCTCTATCGTTGAAGTCTAGTTCAAGATTCTGTGCTTCAGTTATATCGTCCTTGGAAACCAGTCAGCCAAGATTAATATCAGTTTGGAGTGGGGCTAGTGGACCCAATTTTTTAAGCTTGTTTTACGTTATGGTCTTGATTGTTTTGGATTATTCTAGAAGTCGCGAGAATTTATACCCCAAACTTTTAGCTATTAGAGAGAGACCTATTCATGTGGGAATGGAGGGCTAAAAGTTGCATAATTTTAATAGATCTTTACCTCTAGTATGTGAAGGCGTATCCGGCGGCTGCGGGTACGGCTGGTCCTCGCAGGAGGCGTACCCCTGCGAGCCGAAGCTGGAGCCCGAGTGGCGGTGCTGCGGCGTGCCGAAGGCGTCTCCGGGGACGGCTGGCGGGGGCACGCGCTTGGCGGTGGCCGTCTTGCCGGCGCCGCTCCCGCCGCGAGACATCCCGCCCACTGGAGGAACAAGAACCATGGGTAAGTGGAAATGCAGCATGAATGTTTCTCTTTTGCGTTCGCATCAGGTTGAGGTTGGATGAGCTCGTGGCTAATTAAATAATAACAGCCGCATGGGTCGAACTTCCAAGGTAAGCTACGTTTGCCACAGTCGGTCCGTGGATGGGTCGGCCATCTTTTACATGGCGAGTGTCCTCCGTGCCTCAGAAAACACGTTAAGCCGTTGGTCCTGGCTGGTATTTGAACATCTCTGACAGTCTTTATGGATATTCAGAAGCCAGAAAATCTGACACCAGTCTTTTCAAGGGGTACCTATCGTATTTCCCAGTTACTGGGATTTGGAGGTCAGATAGGCATTCGCATCATAAAAATTCTGTTGCGTAATTTGCTCGATAGAGTCACCGCGTCCCTGGAACGCAAAGGGCTTTAGAAGGAACACGGATGGGTTTTAGTCAGCAAGAGTCTGACACGCCCTTCTGCTCCACCCAGAGCGCAAGAAGTCATTTGATGAATCCCATCCTTAAAAAAAAATGTATATTTTAGTATTTCGCTGCTTCCGGCTTCAGTTGTGCGTGCAGAAGATTTCAGGAGTACTGTAAAGGTCGGATAGTCAGCGAAGTTGGTACATAGGCTAAGTTACGATGTGTCTAGTTCAATAGTTCCATTTTATGGAGATGAGAAAACCAAGAGTATCTAGTGTTTCAAAGTAGTTTTGAGGCAAGTTAGAAATTACTGTAATTTTCAGAAGTTCATGCTAATTTTCGCGCCATGTCGTTGCGGTGAAAGACCTTTTGTGGCATTGAATAAATTATTTTGCACGTACTTGTTAGGAAGTAGCGTGATTTGGCGGGTTTTGTTCGGTAACAGGTGATAATTTCAGAAACTGAGTGCTAATTTAGTGATCAGCTTTTCCTGAAGACTTAGGCTGTCGACATTTTTTAGGTACAGGTAAAAATGTTTCTTTAAACCACCTATTTCATTTGTGTCTACCTCACCGTGTTCCCTAAACTCCGTACAATATTTGCACGGAGCGAAATCTCATCACTCAAATAAAGGGTTCGCCTTTAGACCCTTAAAACCCAATATAATGAATACGCAAAGGAACCCAAAGGGATGTAGGTAAATGAAATAAATGAAACCCTTCAAAGAGTTCAAACACTGTTATCAGGCTTGAACACGACGTAACCGCAATCTCGTAATGAGAAGCTCCTCTCCCCTTCCCCCGCTGTAAGCTGATAAGCCATGGAGGGGATAAGTTTGGTAATAAGGTAAAAACGTCATCAATCATGTTTGGGCCATCGCTGAGATCGGACGTCGGACGGCCCGAATCGGATCGACCACCTAATTGCTTGTGTCGAATCGATAACGCTAACTAATGGGCGGGAAAAATCGACATCGAATTAATTGCGATGCAAACCCCTGATAGGAAACCTTGGCGAATTTATGCGAGAATGGAGTTTATAAAAACAATTTCTCGCCTGAATAGTGAGGTTGCTGTTGTTGAGGAAACCTTTTTATTTTGTAAACAGCTAGTGTTGTTAATTGCCAGAGAAATTGTTCATTCGATTATTTCACGAGGTTGCTTTTTGCAGAAAAACAAAATGAAGACGACGAGTGAGATATAGGGAACGTTCTCAGAACATGTATAGTTTTTAATAGCGTAAATATTATTTTATATCCCTCGGCATTCTTTGGTAGTAAAAGTTATGGCTTCAATTACACGCACGCAATATTGGAATATAAAGGTCCAATCAAGAAATAAATTAAAATATCAGCGAACATGTAAATTGAACAGCGTACGAAATTGTTGAAGATTGAAATGTGCAGGTTCTGTGAAAAAAACAACAAAATACTCGTAGAGCGTTGAACTACTTGCACGGATTTTTTTTTTAAACAAGGTTGAAATAATACTGTTTCTATGACAATAGTATTGGTTTGGAGGCATGGCGAAGCATCTAAAAAGTTCGCTACAACAACGGTCTTAATGCATAAAACTTATCTATAGTGATTTAATTTAATTTCTGTGTCGCTATCATGTACTATTTGGTATACAGGCAAAAATATTAATATTTGCCCGTATACAAAACTATATAACTTTTTAGGCTTATAAAATATTTACGAGTGTGGTGCACAATAATTGTCTACTCAACACACAACATTGTTTAAAAGTAGTTGCAAGTTAGCTGCCTGCCTACCAAATAGCTTTATTGACTGTACATAGCTATTTGAAAAAAAGAATAATTACAGAGCTTAACTACTCAAAACGTAAGCAAAGAATGTCAGATAATGATCCAAGCTGGCTGGTAATCCTGTAAGCATTACCACCCACTTCACGTTTATTACTCTGTCATTATCATGGCGGATTACCCACCTGGCCGGCTTACGCTTTGATGGATCATTTGGACGTCGCGTCCTACTGTCTCAAATCACGAAAAAAGTTCGCATTTTTTGTTCTCGACATTACCTAAACTGCGGGCGCGTAAAACAAAAGGTTTTTAATAGCTTTTCGACCAATGCTTAATTTCTGTCGTACTTTTGCAATAGAGAATGACTTTTGAAATAATAATCGTATAAACATCGAACGTCTGACTTGCTGTAATAGTTTATCCTATTAACATGATACCATTCGTTTATAAATTATAGACACGCTTATTGAAATAACGTCCGCAAGCTTAAGTCTTGTATGGACGTATTATAAATTTATCGACGTAAAATAAACTTTCAAGCGCTTAACGTCTTATAGAATATTAAAATGTGTCAATTATAAAGTAAAAGTAAGATATCGAGGTACTCATTCAATTAAACCTTTCATTAGGGTACATTAAATGGACAGACAGCTTTCTTATCGTAACTATAGTACAAGTTAATAAAGTATGAGTCCATAAAATTTGATTATTACTTCTACAAGATTATTAGTTTTATAATTGACATACAAACAGATAGCTTTAATAAGCGGTGCAGTAAATAATGGTTATCAAGTATCGAGCCAATAGTTCCTGAGGTTGGGAGGTACAATAATTGCCAATAAGCAAAACGGTAGCACTTCTGGCTCGTAATAAATAAGTGCGTATCTACTAATTCCCGACGATTAAGCCTGTGATTAAGCCACTATTACCAACTGACACAAAATTATGTTTGCCTTTGGTTTTTAGAACTGCAGTTTGTTGTACACCTTATGTGCTTACGTTAAGTGTTAAAGTAACAAGGATCTAGTGACAGACTACCGTATTACCCCACCGACGCCATCTAGTAACGTCGTACAGAATTAATTAGACGTATCTGCAGAATCAAGCAAGTTGCTAATGCTGGTGTCTATTGACATACGCAAGCGACCCGACATTATTAACAATTATGCGGCGCCGACATCAATGCGTTGTTTATTTTTAGAAGCCCATATTAGTTATATGGCTGCATGCTTACCAATGAAGCATAATTTTAAAGGCCCGATGAGTTTGATAAGCTGGCTAGTCGTAAACACGATAAGTTAGACATGCAATAAACAGAATAAAACAGAAAATTAACATTTCTCACGGGAAATTGAAACGAATACTATTCAATATAGCCATAAAATGCAAGACTTGATAGGATCGATTTGGACGTATTAATGGGTAGGTATTTATTAAGAGCCGGTATAAATAAATTTTCAGGAGCTGTGTTTAAGTTTTGAAATCTTGTTTAATGAACACTTCGTTGTAACGTGAAATATTATTTCCTCATTTCTCTCTATAATTAAAAATTGATCTCATCAGAATATTTACAGTTTTGCTATAATAATTTATTTGATTTATGATGATAGTACGCGGTATTTACTATTCGTAACTATACCTAAAGAATAGTCTTAATTCATGTAAAATAATACATATTGTGGCTAACTAGTAACTGTAGTTAAAGAGATTAATCGTTATAGAACGAGCTAAACAATCGTCACATGATAACTCGTTATGTATAGCAATAGTCGTTTATTTGGAGCTTTGTTTGTAGTTTGCTTCAATATTTTGCTGAGAAACATTCCGCCCAGGAACTGGTCGCTGGCTAAATTTAGATTTAAAAAAGCGAATGTCACTATCAAATACACAAGTATTTTAATTTTTAAAATTTTCGGTTAAGTTCGTGCTTAAAAAAGATTCAGAACTGAACTTGGCACTGCACTGCCATTTACACGTTCAAATATGAGTAATGTTTAAAAAAAAAGTCGTTTTTTGAATAATTCGTACCCTGTCAGAACAAAAGGCCATGAAATTGATACCTATATTTTACTAATAAAATGGAAAATAAAACTTAGTTCTTATAGTAAACATTTAATGTAAAACCAAGTTATTTTCTACTTACAAATATATAACCTAATCAAGTTAAAAGGAAATTCAAACCCGTTTTTTCATTCCCGCCAACAAAAAGCGTCTTAAACCCGCCCTTGTTCGTGTCAAAGGAATTTACGCATACAGCCTTATACGCCTGGTTATCAACAGTTTGACTAATTGACTGGCTAACAATGGCCCAGTGTGTAAAGATATCGGGCCATGCTCAGACTTTCACCGAGTAACAACAGCTCTGAAATGGTTTTTAGAAAATTACTAACGAGTTCTGAATTCACTTACCGATAGTGATGGCCACTCCTACAGTTTAAAACTACTTTAAGATAAGCTGCTGGTGTTTAAAATATAGGTGAAGAAAGTTTAGTTTATTGTAATTGTTAGAACTCAGAATTTGCTTGTATATAACCCTCGGTTTCAGGAAATAAAATTCTTTCAACACACACACATTCACACATTCTTTTTACACAAGTAGGTATTTATCGTTCCAGAAACAGGGCCTAAATTTTGCGCTGAATGCGAGTGATTTCAGGAACTACCTCTAGTAGCAATATTTCAAAACACTATTGTGTTACATTACAACTAACAACAACAACTAAAACTCATCTGCAATTTGCAATTGTTTTCCGAAGCTATTGTATTTCTCGGTTTGTTTATTCTGCGTTATTTGATCAGTTTGTTTTCAATCAGGGATCAATTAGTCCGAGTAACAATGAGTATCGATATCAAAGTGTTGTTCATTGGCGCAAAAACGCTGGTCAACGTTTTGAGACGATTTCTGTTTTATTTTCCTGCTCTGTGGTAAGTTTATAAGGTTTGGTATAGTAGTTAGTGAATATGAGTTAGGTTTTGCTCCAAACAATATTGATTTTTCTAATAATCCTAAATAGGCTTCTGATTATCTATGAGGGCAGGTTTATTGAAACTTTAAATTAGTCTTAATTAATTATTTATTAAGACATCTGGGACATGCACCAGACTCATTTATTTATATGGTATTTACTCAGATTTGTTTTTTTTAAACCGTCCACGATTCCAAATATTTACAAAATAAAAATAAAACTTTATATTTTCATTATGAGGTTTAACAGATACATGAGGAAATGCACATGGCAGCATAAATTATGATTTGTTTGTTATTATATCAAGAATGATGCACACACCAGATACGCTTTCAGTAAGCAACTATGACACACCACATAAGTTACAGTCAAGTTGATGCAGTTGCGATACGTCAGAAATATACATCTTGGAGATGCCTTTTCAAAACAACGAAGGAATTAAATAAAAGACATTCAAGAAATTCGAAAAAAGAAAGCTTTGTCGTTATAGTGGTGTAGTTAAAAAAAAAGCGATTGTCAATTGTTTCGAACTGCCAAATTTTTTTGTATTAAGAAGTTCATAGTGTGTTTACGGAATGAATTGCAGATAATGCGTCGATCTCAGTAAATTGCTAAGCGTAATATTCATTTGCATTATTCAAAACCGATTTGAGTAAGAAATAAACTATTGAGAACAGAAATTCCTATATTTATGCCTCTAGGCCTGCCACATACGTCATGACATCGTCTTTCAAACTGGGCATAATTTACTAAAGCTTCGAGGATAGTTTGGTTACTCAATCGCACTAAACGTTCCTTGACTGACAACTCATTAAACGTACATAAGTACTTCATATACTCACTCACGCTGTTTCTGTTGTGAGGTAATCAGTAAGATGAGGAATGTTTTAGAACAAAATCTGCGAGAATGTCACATTCAAAGTCGACAACACCAACTTTTGCGCCGATGTTGTTGAAAATGGATTTGGAAACTCGTTAAAAACTACCAGATTTTATACAATTCTTTATACAAATTCACATAGTTCTACTGTTATTCGTTTGATCAACATTCTGCAATCGTTCTGAAACGCCAAGGGATCCTTTAGCAAAATCTCTGCCCGCATATTCTCATATTTGTCCTCAGGCAAGCTCCGAATATCAGACATTTGAGTCGAGACAAGATGTCTTATATTTCTCGATATTCAGTTGTTGAATTTACGATGCACGATTAGAAAGGACTCGAGATTAACCACTTGAACGGAGTCATAAATAGTAATCCTATGCTAAGATATAAAGTTTGATTTTAACTTCTGTCGCAAATGAGACTCGCGAGCGTGGCTTTGGCAGCGAATTGGCGATAGGTCGATTGTCGTACATTAGTGACAGGTTTTTGTTACATTTTGACGTTAATTATGTTTATTTGGACAATGTGAATAGATAGATATTTAGTAGAGATTCGACTACATGGGGAGGGGGCAACATTTTCACTACGTACGCCTGAGGTGAAAAGGAATACGTGGAAATTAAGAAGAGGCCTTTGCTCAGTGAGAGAGCAGACTTCAAAAGAAGAGTCTTAAATTTATGGAAGGCCTGATATTTTTTTTATGCCAGTCCCTAACGTCATCGTTGGTAGATTTTTTAAATACATTGTCAGAGCTTTAGAATCCATTATGCAATCCCAAAATAACCTCGAAACTAAAACAATGCCATTCCACACTACAAATAAATTTAACATATTTCCAATAACATTTCCACCAGACTTATCGCTTGCTTCACAAAATTAGACCACTCGAATAACTCTGAAGTTATCTTAATGTCACTATTTGCGTAACAATAAAGCTTTGGGCGCAGACACGGCTACTATTGATTTAACTTATAACTATTGTTCCGAGGGATCGAGTTACAAAGCTTGCGGCTGCGAATACTAATGATAATCGCTCAAGGAATTCGTGTTTTATCGAATACTAGCTGTCGCCCGCGGCTCCACCCGCGTGAATGTCGAAAATTATCCCAAGGGAACATATTCCTGGGACTCAAACAATCTCTATACCAAATTTCATCTAAATCGGTCCAGCCGTTTGCGCGTGAAGAAGTAACAAACATACACACACTCACAAACTTTCGCCTTTATAATATTAGTGTGATGTGATGGTGTGTGTTTAGAGGTATTAAATGGCCAATAAGTGCTTTGAAATGTCCGGAAAACGAGTGAGCTTGAAAGTACTTAGCGATTCGACTCGAAAAAATTACCTAGTGCACTTTTCCATTGTGTGTGAAACTTGTTTTTGTGGTGAAATGCTAAAAATGTGTTAAACGGCAGCGAGAACGGACAATGGCAGCCATGCAACCATACATTGTTTTAGCTGAGATTAAATTCCTACTTCGTCTTTAAATGAAAAATATCTTGTTTAATTCAGCGTCACCTTCTGAATTAGTATGTGCAAGATTTTTTTTTCCAGAAGGCCGATAAATAATAATAGATATTCAGTCATGAACTTTCATAGGTTATGTCTGTTGGGTATGTCATTTGGTAGAATAGACGTTAGGGAAAAATGCAAATAACTTTTTTTTATATCCCTTTTTATAGCCCTTGGGTACTTTGAAAAAACGTAGACAAATATTGGAATTTCTTTCGTATAAAACTTTGAGACGCTCAAATTTACCTAAGTCAGCTAAGATTTTGCCATTGTTCTTTAGGAATCGGCAATATACAAATACTACATATTTGCTGTCAACGTAAAGTAAAATAATTTTAATAGGTAGGAAGGTGGAACAATTCTGTGAACTGGTAATGAGCTTAAAGAAAAATTGCTTTGGCACCGAATTAGTGTTATCGCCACAATAATTAATCAATGAACCATATTTAATACTAAGTACTTCATACTAGGGTATGATACACTGACATAACACAACCCTAAAGGCATAATGGAAACTCTTTACTCGTATCTCTGGCTCGCTTTCACTTTTTAGGGTCCTATTACGTAAATCATTTTCGTACTCTATCTCGATTTACTTTTATTGTGATCAATCAACGAAAGTTATCGTTCGTAATTGTGTGTTCGACTCGCGTGATTGCTATTATCTCGACATAAGAAATTATGAAAGTGTTTTACCATTCGAATTGTTTCGTTAGGTAATCAATCAGGGAACCCGATTGATTGATGTATTTTTAGCTAAGTGACGCTATCTAGATCTTTGCATGTTCATATTAATGTAAATTGATATTGGTTAAAATAATGACAGGATGTGATAATAAAGATCGTGCGCGCATCCATTACTCAAAGTATCGTAACTCTATATTGAATTTATGATACAGTAACATTTTATGATTTTACCAATAAACTTACTTTAGAATGTCTGGTATCTAAATTAACTACAAATTATTTTTATCGAGACAAGACTGGCGAAGAGTTTAAAAGACGAGTGTTCAAAACAAAAACAAAAACCGAAAAAAAGTTTGTGGAAAACATAGTTCCTAAATTACTGAATAAACTTGCGTAGGTAGGTACGTCCGTTAAGTGAAAACAAAGGGCACTATTATCACTCATTAGGGCTACAATGAGGGCCGCGGGGGCATTGTACGGTAATGGCTTAACCGACACCAATTAGTTCACTTGCTCAACGTTCGCCGAACTTAATGTACGAACTACGAACGCGCTAATTCACATTTCACGCTAAATTCTCTGTTCTATGCTGTAAATTAAATCAGTGCTGTTCGAATTTTTTATAGAGCAATTTAGTTACGGCTCGGAAATTGTTTTTGGTTAGTGCTGTTGAACTGTTTCAAGGTCGAAGTAAACGATCGCTTTTTATTTTCACAAAAAAGATCTCAAAGTTTTAAAGCAATGTCCAACTAAATTAATTAAGGCTCAAAATCTAATTGTTTGTCAAAATAATTAAGCCTGTTACACAGATTACAGGTCTAGACGATTAATTAACGCACTGAACAAAAAAGCTCCAAGAATAGACGCCCTAATTGTTTAGTTTACACAACAGCATGATAGATGGCGCTACTGAGGTTGATAAATAGATCAACCTTTTTGTGCAAGATTTTCAAATAAACTTAAATATATCAAACTATGATTTACCTACACACAAAGATTAGATATAATGAAATGAAGAACTTAAGATAATTATATATATATGCAAACTAGTTTTAATAGACATGTTCCATTAGAGTTTACAAAATTTATTCGCGCTCAATTTGTCATGATTCGAATTTTTAAAACATTCAGTCATAATTTGTCAATATTTTACGTTTAGATTAAAGTTTTGACTAAATGACAAATGTAGATAGATTCGTTGATTGATCATTAAACCGTTATTAATTATTTTAATATATGGGAATCAATAATCATGTTCACGTTCTTGCGGTGGGAAAAAAACTGAATGCTGTCCATTTTATAAACGTTAGTTTACAACATTTTGTATGTACAATAAAGAATAATACTTATGGCACAAACTAAAAATTTTTGGGCTGCTACAGAAGCCGGTGCCTCATAGGACAATTCCTGCTTGTTGCTCTTCACCCATAACTCTATCCCACCAATACCAAACATCGCTACATGGGTATCGACGTCACAATACCAGTGGGAATAATGTGGAAAACTCGATGTGAAATCTTCGATACGAACTCGCACCTCCTTGTGTAGCAGTCGGTTATCAAAGCCGCAACGCCAATCGACGTATTATGTGAATCAGCGAAACTTCAGTCCGCTTCCACACTGTGTACAACGCCATCTACTGACAACATGAGATACTAATATCGATCGTCTGACAGCTACCTATTTCAGAGACAGTGGCGATGTCTTTCTATGAGATAGAGATAGTAAAGCCTTTTTTAGTAGGTACATCAGAAGACCAATTCTACTAATTTATAAGCAAGGTTCGCATTCGCATCTCAGTCGCAATCTGTCAAAAATGTATGGATTTTGAGGTTTGTTTGAAAGATGCGGTTGAGATGCAAATGAGAACGTTGATTAAAAAATTATAGAATCGGCATTCAGACTGTTCGATTTTTATACCTAAGGATTAATGGAACAATGTTAGTTACATTGTGTAAGTCTCTCTCTTGGCGGTTAATACAACAACCAGCTAAGTTTCTCCACACATTTAAATGGAGTCCGTGACCATAACTCCTTAAACGGGAATATACAGAAAGTTGTATTGGACACTGTCACACAATGTCGCCATTTCGCGATCTATTGATAACCGTGGGATATCGTGGTCTCGAGGTTTGTGGAGGAAGTGAAACAGAATCCAATCGCGAAGCGGACGCGGCGTCCGTCGTGCATGAGCCATGGCATCCACTTTCCCTCTCGAACAGACTTATGAGTAGTAATAACTGGTAACTAACCCACCAGGTGGTGCCTAGACACTGTTAATATCTATATTTTCATGCTGTTAGCTTGATGGATGAGCTGCGTAAGACGGGGATATGTTTTACCTGCTGAGGAGATTGTTGATGTTCTTTGACACATAACATAAGTACCTAGCATTTACTGAAAGATTTATTTAGTTTGAGGATCAAGTAGGTGCGTACCTAATCCATTTTTTGTGTTAGTATTTTACTTCAAGGTGTAGCAGTGACAGCTGGCTGCAATAACAGCTGTTATTTAAGCTTAAATGAAAGCTGCTACTATCGATCGCATTGTCGTTAGATATTTGATATCGTTGTTTTACTTGGTTAGTGCGCCATTATGTCAACGTTTTTAGTTAAGTAGGAAATGGCAATTTACTCACGCAATTTTGTCTATGATACTTTAATGAAATGTAGATTATACTGGTGGTTGTACCCGTGTACCCGTTCCTGGATCCTACTGAAATTAAAGGTTAGATTTATTCTTAATCATTTTCTTTATTCGAGTTAATCAAATTGACAGTTATAGAATAGCTTGTTGACAAGGGACAAATTACTCGATTAATTAATGTCAACGAATGACATTGATTGGGTAGTTCTTTCCATCGTCATGGCGACTGAGTCGATTGGAATAAAGGAAGTTTCCATCAAAAGGACTCAGAATATAGGTAAAACCAATATCCACCATATCTACCACTAATTTCGTGTCTTAAGGAGTAGAACTAAAGACTCACAATACAGGAAACCCAATATCTTCTCCATAACCAAATATCCAATAACAGCAAAAAACACGTACCATCATGTATAAATAAGTTTCTCATGTTGGCATAACATGTTTCCCACGTAACACAAGCAGTCAGTTCCGCCAATCACACGACAAGACAGCCGAACGATGCCGAACGGCACCGAAGCGTTATTAGATCTGGTCGACATTATCTATCATCTTGCCGGTACCTACTGGTTGGTAGACCCTGGGAAATGCCTGTCAGAAGACGTGTCACGTGCGATCGGTTTTTGCAACTCAAATGTTATTTGGGGTCGAAATACCTGGTTCTGTTGGTAAGGGAGACGAAGCAGCAGTAATGGTTAGCCTTCTAACACTTGGTAAGGTCCTTTGAAATCATTGTCTAGAACCTATGCCCAGGCTTGAATCTTAATTCAAACCTGACCGATTTCATGTTTGTGTTCTCTATTCAAATCTAGAAGCGGAAACTCGAACCACGTGACGTTTCGGTAGAGCATCCATCTTTCGACTTTCCACCATTCGATATTGCTGTTTGGATGTTTCTACATAATTATATCAAAGGGCCTAGAGCCTCCAGTAGGAACTTTTGGAACAGGACCGGAGGAACTTTCAGTTCAGATTATTTCGACTGTTCTCATCTTTATTCACTCAGATTTTACTTCTATCTCAGGTTCTTCTAATTCAGGTTCTACTTCTATTTTATCTAGGTACTTTAATTCTCAAATGCTTTTCTTACTGGTACAGTATTTTCCGCTTTTTTATAGATTTGGTTCCTTAACGTGTCCAAGTCTTCCACAGATCCACTTTCTCTGACCGTTCTTTGGCAGTAATCCCATAATATTTCGGAGACCTTTAGTTTATTACACATTAACTTGGTACGTATTTCGTAACGCTTTTTTATCGGAACTGTCACAGCCCAATGGACACTTCTCTGAGATATGTTCGTTCCATGTGTTATACAGTAACAAGGCCCGTTGCCAAGAGATTGTGGAAGACAGCTCATAATAATTGGGTGTCCTGACATTACACACGATTTCACCACTTCTTTGTATCAAATAAATATCAGTGAAGTACCACAAGTGTCGGAAACATAGGTAAATTAATGACACGCTTTTATTGCGAGGGAGTAAGGTGCAAAATTGGGGGAGGGAAACGAGTAGGTAACAGTAACGGGATTATTTCGAAGAAACGGCCATTGAAGCCCTTCGTTTCATCTCTAATTGCTTCTGGGGAACTGATGTTATTAAATTTGTGGATCCTCGCATCGATCCGCGGCGTTTTTATGTTGCCATGTAATACTGAAATATTGCTTTATTTTATTTATTGCTGGGGTAGCACCGAGGCGCGGTTCTTTTTGGGCTTAAGCTACCTTACGGCCATTGTGCACTTTGTAAAGGAACTGTAAGAGGGGATTGTTTCGTAATTTAATTACCTCTTAGTTTTACGGGAGCTTAATTACGAGGATATTGCCCTGTAATACAGGGAACACTTATACGGTAGCCTCCGAAAGTAAATAAATGGACTAGTACTAAATAAATGGAGTAGTACCAAATAAATGGACTAGAATTTACTAGATTGCTTAAATAAATTTTCTAGAAATAAATGGACTAGAATTTATAAATATCTACCATAAAAAATAAAGAAAAATATTTATTTGGAATCATAATCTAAAAACCTACAGCAGATCGATATAAGACAATCAACTAAAATATTCTACCCAAAAATTACCTTTTAACAGTTTCACAATTGTGCACAAAACAACAAACTTGAAATTATCGGTAAAAGTTACGGTTTTGTTTACCGTAACCGCTCCCTGGTGCACCCCTAGGGAAGATAGCTCACCGAAAAACAGGGAGTTTCATGTTTCAACTAGTTAAAAACTCCGGTGCTGCTTACCTTTATAACTTTATCAAACAAATCCAATAAAAATAATAACACCTTAATTTTTATCAAGGTTATGCATTTAAATTAAAATAATTGTATCAGACTGCTTCGTTGGTAGTTGAGTTTTGGGATCGATCTGCGGACTGTGAGAAGCATTAAATAAGCGTTTTTCTAGTTTTATTGACCTAGTACTTATTTATTTAAGGATTACCAACGAGTAAGTACACTACAACATAACTTCTGCAAAATAACACTTGCTACACTATACGTTTTCGTGTGATGCACACTCAATTACAGGTAACCAAAACTTACAAATGAATGAGTCTACATGCTCCGACTGAATATTACTATAACATAACTATTACAAAATTACAAATAAAAGCGATTGGCATACTAATTCTAAGATTGAGAGAGAAAAAAAACAAAATACAATTTGATTTGACTGAGGTAGGTACATAGTAGGTACCCAATTTTTTGTTGATTCTCCAATACCCATGATTACTGACGTGCGTAGCTTCCTACTTACGTGTTTCTGAAATTCATGTGACAGACAAACTTACTGAAGTAAGTTAAGTTTACAGTTATATATAAGCCAGCCGACAACTACATACCTGCCTATAACTGTTCGTATCATTTTACAATACACCGATGAAAACAAGTTTTCCATGTTAAAATTCAGTTTGCGGCTTGTAACACGCATTTGGGTTATGAACTATCTACACCCACACATGAAAATTTTATTGATAGGTATATCTACGAAGGTTTTTATTTTTATTTCATTTAAACTGGCACATATTTTGGTTAAGTAATTAATTTCGTGTGAAATTAAATTACTGATATTACATTAGTATCTGATCTGCCTTTTTAAGCTCTAAACAAAGTGTCAGTCTCAGCGAAAACGATTGTCAAAAAGATGACTGATCATAGGTGACCACAGAGTATTTCTATGTAACCTTCTTTAGCCAAAATTCAGAAAAATCGTCAGAGTGACCAACTCTGACGATTTTTCTGAATTTTGGCTAAAGGTTATAAATTCCATTGAAAAATAATTTGATCGTTGTCAGTTTATCTAGAACCCCCAAATTACGCTAAATATATCTTTGAGTGTTTTATTTTATTTGAGACAAATTATTTACTGTGCAAGTACTGGTCTGATCATTTATTTCATTAATTTCTGTTGAATCGAGTAGTCAAATTATTTCATGATGTACGCCCATACTATTAAAAAAATAATATAATAGTTATAGCTAGCTATAATAGTTTAGCCGTGACTACAACAGCTGTAAAGCCGAGTTGTGAAAATTTAACCAATAAATAAACTAGATTGACGTGTAATTCACTGTTCAGTTAGCAAGACCTGCTGTTTCAAATCGTTTCCTAGGACAGTTCTGTGAATTACTCAGGTGAGTAATTAAATTAAGCATCTGATAAATCATTAAGTTCGTGAATTTATCGCCAGTTTATTAACCGCAAAAGGATGTTTCTCGGTCCGTTTTTAGGCTCGAAAATAGTCGTAACTCCTCATACTTGCTATACGATACTCTTTCCCAATTAAAATCCCATAACGGTAACAATTTCCATCAATTATAATTTAATTTCAATATTTTTTATGAAGTCCCTACCCAAATTACGCGTCGCATAACTACTGGATAATAAATTCATGTAACAATATACGACAAAATTTAAAATGTAATTAAAATGGCCGACTTGCCGTGGGGCGGCCGACATCATTAAACGGTCAGGTAATTAGCAATTTTGTAAATGGTCTTATTCATTATTTTGTCGGGGGCTAAATTAAATGCGGCTGTAAAAAAGTCGCCTCTTCAGACCGTGGCTTGTTGTTCGTAATTTGTATACCATGCCTTATTTTTTTTTATTAGTCGCACAATGGGGCGGAAGAATGTTGCCACTGTAAGAAAAGTTTTCTCTTGAGTTTTCATTTTGGATTTTTGTTGAGGTGCGTTCATTTTATAACATACCCTTTTACGATTTAGAACGTCAGCATTGGCAAAATATAAACCGATATTTTTGACATTTAATGTCTAAGTATTGTCATATGGAATGCAGCAGTAACAATATGCACAGATTATTATGATTGACAAAATCTGTGGCCTGCTGACGTCATTATTTAGGTATCACAACAGATAATTCCCGATATTAAAACATATCTATCATACAATAGATATGTTTCAATATCGCTAATTAACACAAAACAGTAAATTATTATTTTATTGCCTACGTTTGCGGCAATCGCATGAATTATAGTCGACAATAAACAATGATTAAACAATTCTTGCCTATTGAATTCAATGAAATCATTTTAGTGCAAATTAACAGATTGAAATGATTTTGGCGAGTTCATTTACTTGTCTATTAATTGGACTAAAGCGTTACGGTGATTGCTGAATTTATGTAGCTGTCCGATTTGATCTAAATACATAAACAATGTATTTTAATTTAACTATTTATTTTTATTAAGCATTGAGCTTGATTAATTCTTAACTTTCAGGTTAACTTTAATTTGGCAATAAACTTTGCCATGTTGTGGGGTGTGCACTCGAATGCTGTCTTACCTGCAAACAAAAGAAAATTGCCATTAGAAAATATATACAGGGTGTCCCAAAACTCAACGTCAAGCCGAAACGGGGTGACAGGATTGATCATAACCATCACGAGAAAAATCTGAAAAAAAATCTATCCCATGCAGTTTGAAAATTATGGGCATTTTAAGAAAAACCTAGAAATTTGATCAAACTGTACCATTTTTCGGTTATTGTGGTTATTCTTTTTTATTTTTGTTCATTTGAACTTTGGAAACGTAATCCTAAATAACATTTCTAGAATCCCAATAAAAAATAATGACACAATTGCCTCAAGTTCCCGAGAATTGAGACTATTTGTTAAACTACGAATTTAAAATTTTCAAGATTCGTCGACTTTGACAGGCCCTCCTATAAAAAAAATGTACTAGAGTGCCTTGGCAAGTAGCATTAAAAGTTGGCGCATTTAATCAGAATTCTAAAATGGTACAATACTTGTTAGTTCCATACAATAGAAAAGAGTAAAAAAATTAAAACCTCAAGTAACCCGATTTTTGCTATCAGATTTTACTCAGTTAAAATGTTTTTAATTCGCACAAGCTCTAGGTAGGTTCTTAATTTTAAGGCAAAATGATGAGAGAGATGGATAATGGGTATGTTTGCCATGAGTGAGCGAGACAGATAGTGACGCCACGCATTGAGACGGAGATGCGTCGTTTAAACGAGTGCGAATGAAACAGATAGATGCTATGGCATCTATCTGTTTCATTCGCACTAGTATCAGCCAAGCAAATGGCTACGCTACCAGTCCGACACCAACCAGTTAGTACGTTTCGCTCATTCGTCTACTGCGCACGTTCGTATTCGCTTGTGTTGATTTAGTACTGACAACTTTGGCTTCTCTTTTTGGACTTGAATCTTTGTGAATTGGACTTGTTGATAACATACCGGCAACTTTGGCTTCTCTCTGGACTTTTGTGTTGGCATCCTTTTTATCTACCATGCCTACGCGCTACACTTCACAAGAATATGCGAACATGCACCTCATTTATGGGGAATGCAGATGCAACGCAAGTGCTGCCGCTAGACTTTATCGTGACTATCTGTCTCGCTCACTCATGGCGAACATACCCATTATCCATCTCTCTCATCATTTTGTCTTAAAATTAAGAACCTACCTAGAGCTTGTGTGAATTAAAAACATTTTAACTGAGTAAAATGAGATAGCAAAAATCGGGTTACTTGAGGTTTTAATTTTTTTACTCTTTTCTATTGTATGGAACTAACAAGTATTGTACCATTTTAGAATTCTGATTAAATGCGCCAACTTTTAATGTCACTTGCCAAGGCACTCTAGTACATTTTTTTTATAGGAGGGCCTGTCAAAGTCGACGAATCTTGAAAATTTTAAATTCGTAGTTTAACAAATAGTCTCAATTCTCGGAAACTTGAGGCAATTGTGTCATTATTTTTTATTGGGATTCTAGAAATGTTATTTAGGATTACGTTTCCAAAGTTCAAATGAACAAAAATAAAAAAGAATAACCACAATAACCGAAAAATGGTACAGTTTGATCAAATTTCTAGGTTTTTCTTAAAATGCCCATAATTTTTAAACTGCATGGGATAGATTTTTTTTCAGATTTTTCTCGTGATGGTTATGATCAATCCTGTCACCCCGTTTCGGCTTGACGTTGAGTTTTGGGACACCCTGTATGAACAAGAATATAATAAATAGACTTAAGGATACACTAAAGCAGGTATATATTCCGCTAGACACTTGCTACCTTTTTCACATTTTATTTTACAGAATCAAATCTCAAATCCATCAACCATCATATCTTCATAATTTCATACATAACAAACGCAATTAAAAAAAGAATTGCAATGACTTGTGCATCTGCATACGTGAGTCGGCGTCGGGTATAGTCGCTCGTGACTAGCCAGTGGGTCAAGTCGATCTATTAAATGGTAATGGTTTACTGTTCGACAAGCACGTACTTGCGAGCGTTCGAGGAACAACAGATCAAATATGTCGAGGGCTCGGTGAAGACGACTGTCGCCTTTAATGGGATGTCCACTATGCGAGTTTGAGATGAGCATTATGTTGGTAGTAGTTCGCAATTGGGTTGGCAAATATTCCACTTCCTTTATTATCTGTGGTTAAAGGAGCACCATGCATACTAATTATACTATGGGAAAAAGATCACTACATAAAACTTCATCATAAAAACTGCCAAAGTCCAACGGCCGGTTTCAATAACGTATCTACCTTTAACCAACTGTCAAATTAGCTACTGAAAAGTCATGTTTGAAAGGCAGACATGATGTTTCAGCTATTGTTGGTAGCTAATTTGACAGTTGGTTAAAGGTAGAAACGTTATTGAGATCGGCCGTAAATAAATGTCATTAAGGAGTTCCTTTAAAGAATTGGGTCTTTTTTTTAGCAGGTTCTAGAAAATTTACAAATCTTCTAGCTCAAAAAGAGGAAACTTATGATCACTTGTTCCTCATTCAATGTAATATGGAATGACATTTCACCCTTCCTCACTTACAAATGCCATGTTAAATTAGAATAAGATTTCATTACGTTTATATTTTATCTGTGTGCCGTGCAATACGTCAACATGTCGTACGCAATAACCCGCTCCAATGCTATACTTATATTTTGTCTCTCAGTTAGCTACTAATTCTACGGTTGTCTGAACATGTTTTAAAGCGTATCGTGTTAAAATGACAGTATCAATAACCTGTTTATGAAACATAAAATAATATTAATTTATTGCCGTTTCTCTTAATTTAAAGCCGACGAAACAATAAAAGTAATAAAACTGAGTAAACGTCACATTCGAAGGTGATTGTCACTGTCAAATGTTAGGTTAGGAATTTAGGCGCCAAACGATGTATAGAGAAAGCGTGCCATCTCGACCCTGAGGCAGAATAGATTGGTGTCAGTGCTCGAGTGGTATTAAGATGTTTTGATTTGTGAATACGCTTTCAATGTCATTGTCAAGATTGGTGAAATATAGCTTGTCACATTAACTATTTTGTATGGAGTACTGCTTTGATATTTGTATGGACTTTATTACGCTTTGGCTTTTGTGAAAAGCTATTTCCAGTTCATTTGGAATTTCCGCAATTATTACTTCGTGTTCCTCATCATTTAAATTTCCTGATAAAGGGAACTTTGCTCTCTCCACATCTGCTATGGCTTGCCAAGTGCTACTACCGTTCAACTAACTTTTAACTAGGAAGGAACTAGTCTTTATAAAAAATGCGTCTTGAGATTATCCTTTACAATACTTTTAAAGCTTGTGATCTCGGTCCTATATATTCCCAAATTGATCGCCAAGTCACCGTAACTCCGGTACTGTTAAAACCAGATATAATGAAGTCTTCCACTCCTAATTTCTAAACGTTAATAAATCCTAATTAAAACATCATTAGCGGCGTTGTATTTTTAATCCCCATTCAAGTTTATTCTTTGAAGTTCTATTTGCGTCTTAAAGTTCATTTACCTACATTCGAGATGATGGATTGCACGGTTTGTCGTTTAACAATAATTTAAACTAAAGTTATGCTGTATTAAAATGCCAACATGGTAAGACGTCCGATTATTGGCTGTCAGTTATGTCTGTTTTTTTCTCTCCCCAGACGCAATTACTTGTGAAAGGCAAACATGTCTATTAGAAGAAATTGTTGAGGAAATATGTAGAAGGTAAAATGAAATGAATAAAAGGGAAGGTGTTATTGAATACCTAAGTCATTGGCTGATCCTGGGGGTTAATTACGTAAATACATAAGACCTCTTCAAACAGATAAAAATCGAACAAATGTGTGGAAGAGAAGAGGAAGTGTAATCAAAGATTGGCATTGGCTGGAGCAGTCCAGGGCGTTAATTCAGAAGTAAGTACATAAAAAACCACACAGAAAAAAAATAACCACCAGGATGATTATGCACAGGCACCTACTAACATAGCTGAAGAAATAGCTGGTCGTACTACCCTAAATAAATTGAAGTTGTATCAAAATGCAAATACGAGTAACATAGCGATTTGTCCGTGGCAGATTATAATCTGAGATGAATGTATCATTGTGCATTCGGCCCGCTGGATAAATAGTGCCAATTGCTGGAGCAAATTGTGGCCATTTGTTTGTGAAACTGAGCTTTGTGACAGTTTGAGACACATTTTGTGTTCTGAATTACGTTTCTGTGTTTTGATTCGTTTTGACTGTAGAATGACCTATGTAACTGAAAGTAGAAATATTTTCCTCACCATTGGGGTTACTCCGTATTTTTATCTTATTGCATCATATCACATCATTAGCTTAGATTATGAGGTCTTTTTATCTCTGATCAGCTGCAGGGTGTGAATGTGGAGCCGAGTCATAAACCATGCTCCACCTCCTGTCCTGCTCTGAGTACCCAAAAATATGCAGCCGTATTGACCTATGCGCTGCCATTAACCATGCCGTGAAAGTGGCAATATTTTGGGTCACCCAAATCTAAAATATCTATCGGGCCAGCGACACGAAGAAGAATGAGATCTTTTTTAATCTTCAGTAATGAAAATTGCATCAGATATCATAACTATTCGCATAAAGCAAAAACATTGTTGAGGTAAGGATAAACTCATTGCAAAATACATGACTTCCATTTGTTTTCGCATCTTCATTTACCGAGAATGATGACTCCGCAGCAACAGCATCATTTGGCACAGAAATATGTAAAACAAAAGACGAATTTAAGATACCAAAAGCCAATATACTGTTTACTCCCGTGACACACTTGTCTGATGACGAGTGGAATGATGGCGCCAACGAAACAGGTTCCATACACGTAACCTCCTTACCAATTCTTTGATTAATATTCACAACGCACGTGTCACTTGCTTAATTATTTACCGTATTTTAATACTTTTAATATTTGAGTAAGTGCTTATCGTTATAAATGGCATAAATGTCGTCGTATTTACGCAGTGGGATTAACCTAATGAACCTTTACGGTAGCTCCGCTGAGAATACAGTAGTAGTCACTCTGAAATATAGCTTCATTGGACGGTGTTTGGTACCTATTCTACATAATTGTTCTTGTGCATATTGACTGAGTCAGTAGAGATTCTCTAATGGTAAATTTGACTCGAAGTTTCGTTCAAGTTCGATCTTTTTGATCACCACACCACCTTAATCGAGATCCGTTGCAAAATCTTTTGTATTCACTGCTGCAAAGACTTCCTCAGTGACCTCTACATAAATTTCATCTTCCAATACTCCAAAGCTATTAAAATAACATACCAATATCTTCTATTTGATTATTTTCTGAAAATACGTATGAGTGTACGAGTGATTTCACCACGTTTAACTGCAGAAGTTATGTCTATAACCAGTATTCCCAGGTTAAGCTACCGGTACACAGTTACAGATAGCCTATGACATGGAATTACCTGAGTACGTTACATGTTTACTGCCAGTAAATTTTCAGATTATTGACTATATAGAATTCTTGCTGTGAAATTATTATTATGCTATGTTAGATATTTCTATTTGAGATATAGGAAGCGATGTTAATTCAATCGTGAATGAAGTTGATCCAATAGGAAAGAGGAAATTAAAGTAAAACGGACTTTTTGACACTGATAGACCAAAAAAACCTTTCTTTAACCAAATTTCATACGCGATTTAGCAACTTAGTTTTACAAATCATAAATATGTTTGGTGGGAAATATAACATACAACCTAAAATCGATTTCGCGGTAGAATGACGCGATTCTTGCATCGCGCGATGGCAATTTCCGTTTGCTGTTTTTAAAAAATTGCAACCTTCTGAGTCATTGCTGGCAACACTAACAGGTTTTGTTCTGACATCATCTCGTTCTCTTTCTGCGTCTGTGGCTGTGAGGCACGTAAGCAAGACTGCGATAGTGAACTAGGCTTCGTATCGTTGCAAGGTTGGGTTAATTCTACGTATTGTTAATTCTGCGTAGTGTGGTTCATTTGCATTTGTTGACAGCTCTTTCCTTTTATTTTATTTTTTCTATCACATTCGAGTCAAGGTGTCTATATTAAACTGTAGGTTTATGGTATGTGCTCTTGCATTCATACTTTACGGAACTTCCAATGCACTGATTGCAGAGCATGCCCATTTATCGTTGCACCCTTTTGATTTAATAAAATATGATCAAGAGTATAAAAGTAAAAAACGAAAAACATAACCATTAACGACTGACATAACACTCAGTTATCCAAACACAAATTAGTTACAAACAAACAAGATTTGCATCAATCACATATAGTCGTGAGGGGAACACATTAAATCAAAAGCGAGATGGCCAATATAAGTTAAATAAATAGATATCCCCTCCGTTGATAGATATTCAAACACAGATCTCGATGTGCTCCTTAATCAATCAGTTAGCAACTGATTTACTACGTTTATTACCCATAATATTTATTTATGATATCGAATGATACATGTTTCTCGCTATCTATTAGTGCATTGAGAGAAATCTCTGTCGTTATCGCTTCAAGGAGAGTGCCTATCGGTCGGGTTGGAAATTCTTTCTTGGGGAAAAATGCGTAATCAATAATGGTTTATGATTGGTTAAGGAAACTGATATAATTACCTTGGTTAATGAATGTTGGTTTAGTATTTTTAGTATCTTATTTTATGGCATCATCTGTATGTTTATGCTGGGTAAGGACTGGATTATTGGTGTCTAATGCAATCAAATTGGTATTTAGAATGCTGTTAAACGAGAAACATGTCAATATTTCTAGTTCAATATTGTCAGAATTCTGCAAAGCTCAGCAATTTCCCACAATGAGGGAGTTGAGCCCATGAGTCTGTGACCCTAAACACAAAAGGTGCACCACTACTGCGAATTGGGTCGTCCGATTTATGTTAAAGAGATATTCTGCGTGCGAACAGCAAAAGTATCGTTGTACCAACATACATAACTATAAGGATTAGTGTTTTGTTCGCTAGATGGCACACAGCGGGGGTCAAAAAGTTATCTGACAATCGTAAAACCGGATCGTCGTTTGTATCCCAACAAAGCATGGCCCGAGATGCAGTTTTGCATTACGAAAACAGTATGCATCCTACCTCGGTCTTCGGGGCCCTAAAATGTAGCATGAACAAGATTGTTCCATTTAAAGTTTATTCCCTGCGGTGTGGTACGATTTAAATTGTGATAGTGTTAAGTGGTTGTTCTCAGGTACCCAGGTACCCGCACTATATTAGGTGCGTGAGTTACGCAGGCAGAATACTTAGGTACTTGTTAAGTTTGCGACCGACCTCCTTAGCGAAATAAATAGAGGTGTTATGTTACTTCAGAAGTGACAACAACATAAGGGTTTCAGTGGCTTTCAAACTTTTATGTTAGGTTGCTAGTTCAGTGCCTAACTATATTTTTACTTTATGCGACATTTACGACTCTCGAGGGGAAATATTGTGTAGGTGGATCACGCCTACATTTTTTTCAAGGTTTTTATAGGTTGCTCCATAAAAGAGTTTATATTGATGTTTAAACTTAAATGTTTTTACATAAATCGTTATTCCTAGCTATAATAAGTTCCAGCGTTTCACTTAACACAGTTTCTCGAAAAAAACGCGCGTTAGTTATCTAGCAGTTATTGATTGAATGAGTTTTCAACAGCCAATCACATCACTTGACTGCTATTTATTTGTGAAACGTCGAAATTTTTTTCCAAGGATCAGGGATAAATTTACTAACTCACTACTATCGCAGAATATTACCGCCAACCACAAATGTAATGCATCAAAATTGAAATCGTACTCCCGTATTTAGCCACCGCGATTTTTCCCAATTGTAGTGACATGAGAACATTTTAACGTCCACCGGCTATGTTAGCCGCATTGTGGCTCGGTATTGGTCGATGTTAACAAATGTTATCGACTGGCTGTGCCGTTGACATGGCCGTTATTAATGACGCCACTATCTACACCGCTAATATCTGACAATATTCGGTACATGCGATATTATTGTTTTTATCGTCAGTTTTAGGAAGTTGGGTGGTCCAAGGATTTGACTACTTGACAGGAATGTGAGACCGTATTTTGTTTTACTGACTTAAGAGAGAGTTTATTATGAAGAACACAACTGGATCGTCCACTAAGGTTTAAGACAATTGGCAATTTACCACTTAAATTAAAAAAAAAGTCCTACTTCTTCGTTCCAAGAAAATACAGTAACGGTCCAAAAAGACGCGCCCACGACTTCCTTATCCACGATTCAATTAAAGATTAAAACTTTTCAATGCCATCACAAGAAATCGTGTGGAAAAAGATGAATTCTTCCTTCTTTCCAGCGTAGATTGAATGCCATCGTCCGTTTATGTGGTGAGACCATAAAACGTGTCACGTGATTGCTATCGGCATTCCTCTCCCTATCTGAGGGTATTTACGGCGAAATTTTATCACAAGCCGGTATGAAAGAGGGACAGGTTTCAGTCGACGTGGGACGAACTGGCTGACTGGACCCGCTTATATAAGCTTCGGTATTAAGTGTGTACATTTAAATTGGTGTCGCCGTCTCGTTCTCAAGGGCATTTGTTTATCTGGAGCGTGGGTGATGGCTTCCAATCATTTTTTTACTCTGTGACCCCTCGATCGTGAGATCTGAGAAATATAAAATATCGAACTCATTTGTTTCATTCTACACAAATTCCTTTAATCCGCTTTTTATGTGTCCGCTATAAAGTACGCAGCAGTAGATTAAAGTTTAATTAACTTCTTCCTGAGTTTCCGATGCCTGTCTATTAAATCGTCTTAATGTTTAAACGTGAAATCTCTGATTAAGTGGTCGTCAGACGGCTAGGTTTCATTATAATGCTTCAATAATGTCCTGATTCTAAATGTCTTATACGCAATTACTGTCAATGGTGTTACAAAATTACCATTTATTCGCACCTTAAGGTGTTAATTTAGTTATTGGAGATTTATTTATAGAACGAGTCTTGGCAACACAACAGGTTTGTAGTGTATTGAGGAAATAACTATGTCACCAAAGTAAACATACGACGGGAACCGTATTAATTTTGATAAATTGTCGTATAGGCGCCGTATTTCAATATGGCAGAGTGCGTTGCACGGAGCCGTGCGCGGGCGCAGCGCACGCAGCTTGTTAGTGCGTTCAGGCAGCTCGCGCGCATTTTTCACAAAGATGGCGGGCGTATGTTACCTCTTGGCGCCAACCCACTCCATAACCGATATACGAACGATTTATGATGCCTGCCTCCATTTTATTAGTTCTGCACTCAATCGACAGTCGTACGAATTTAATGGAATGCTTTATTAAAAATAAGTTATGTCTACACCGCCTCGCCATTAAACGACTTGAATTATGTTATGACCTGACCGTTGTTTGTCGGTGCTGTATATCAAAAAGCCTTCAGTTATTAGAAAACAAAAGTGATCATACGACATATCAAGTGACTATTGTCATTTATAACGGTTTTATTGACAAACACCTGGAGTCCTGAATTGAGCTTTTCCTATTCTAAATTGCTGGTAATAAAACGAAGTATTTAACTTAACTATCGGTATTTCGACGGTTGTAATTCAATAGAAGAGACGGAACACATTAAGAGAGTTTGGCTTTCCTGAGAACAGTGTTAATAACTCGTCACTAACTGTATTACCTAGGAGAACTCGTAAATGTGTCCACACTGGGTAGCGATATTAGGCGAGCGGTTAGCTCTTAGGTTATGAAGATAATATAAAAGACATTCACTAAATGTAATAGACGACCACAGGGTAAAGTTTTAAGTTGTCATTGTAGATCATATCTTTATAATCTTTGCGAAAAAGTGTGTTGAACTTTACCCGCTGCGAGTGGTGGGGGGCATATAAAACGCGAGTGCATAAATGATCTATTGTCAGTATCTTCGCGGCGTACGTGGGCGTCATATCTCTCTGATAAAGTAGTTCTACCGATCTAAGTTCCGACTTGCAGTTCAATCTCGAGTTAGCATCTTTCAATCTAATGGGTTTTCCTTACAATGATTTATGATTTGTTTATGCAAAGAGAAAGCGGAGATTTACTATTCAAATGACAATTCTATTTAAGTGTTTGTTCGGTAAATGAATATGTATGTTTGTTTAGATATTATGATTTATTGTGATGGCTATACGACTGTTTTAGTATGCAATAATATTAGGCATTGACGATTGGATGCGATTCTGAAATACATCTTTATTTATTGCAGTTGCTTCTGTTCGCAGTTAATGTACGAAGCTATTAATTACACGTTGCGTATATTGACGATATTCTTGGGTCGCTGAAAGTCATATTTCTTTATTTCTTCTTACTTGTCTGATACTACTTTTGTTTGCCAGGGCATAGTTGTTTGTTCGAAAGAGTCACTGCGGCCCTGGAACGCAAAGGGCTTTAGAAGGAACACGGATGGGTTTAGTGAGTAAGAGTCTGACACGCCCTTCCACTCCACCCAGAGCGGAAGAAGTCATTTGATAATTTTCCCATCCTTTAAAAAGAAAAGGACAGTTGTTAACGTCAACCTACATCATATAGTTCGTTCCATATTCAAATCTGTAACGGACACATTTGGAAGTTCAAGTTTTCTCTCTGAAAGACTTATTGGTACACTTGTTTGAATGTAACCGACATCTTCTTACTAACGATTAGCTCGTAGTCTTGATTATGTTATATCCGTACTCGGTCTATACACGTTACTCAAGAACTGACTGGAATCAGTCAATTATACCATATTGGTATACGCAAAACAGCTTGAAGTGAGACCTAGAAAGCGATTCTACGAGTTTATATGGCCAGGCAGAAAAACGTCTTTCTGTTCAGTATGTAAATGAATTAATTACTGACACCTAGTGTGCTGTTGGTATTGATTTACATGGAAATTAAGATTGAGATTCGCGTAAATTTTGTTTTCGTTTGGTTTTATTACAAATTAAGTAAATGTATTCGTTCGTTAGTGTTGCTAACTTGGTAGGTAAGATAGGTAGGGCTCTTTTAATCAAATATTTCATCTGGACTTGGAACCTTATGTGGTCTGTGTTGACCAATAGGGATGTTGCTTGGGTTGGAAAAATTATGATTCTATTTAGTCCGTCAGTCAGATTATCGAAAAATATTGGATACGTATTTTTTCAAATCAATTAAAAAATACGAAGATAAAACGCATCAAAGATAAGGAGTGGGGGCTTGTAACGTCACTTTCCAGTAAAAGTGTACTGGTAAGTGACGTCACGCGAGTTTTCAACGCACTGTCTCGTCTTCATTTTTTGTTTACGTGACAAAAGAAAACATACGTGTCCAATGTTTTTTGGAAATCTATCTGACGGACTAATTAGATTTTGTAGAATTCCCTATTATCTAAGACATATCAACCGGACTAAAACATCTTCGTTGCCCCTATTATTGTATAAAAGGCTCAGACTAAGACCCTACAATTTCGTAACTCCGTAACAGTTTACGACTCGCTAAAGAAAGACAAAGATACCAGCTGAAATGTAAATGAACGATAATTAGAACTTTACTACCCAAGGCGCCGTACAATTTGGACTGGCCAAGAAAATAGTGTTGCCGGATATGACGTATTTGAGTGTACTTGACAGATTCTTTGTTGATTATGACAGCTGTCAAATGTTTTATTATGATAATAAGGAGCTAAAAGGTAAACTAGGAAATTGGAAAGTAAGAGTGTCGTGTTTGATCACAGAATCAGTTGGATACTTGAATTTTTTTTTTGTTCAAGAGGCAAGAGTTGACACTGGTTGGTGACTGGTGAAAAACTATAAGGTTAAGAAAGATCCAATCTACATCTGAAACGCCAATCAAAAATATCCGGTTGCAGCATCAAGAGTACATAATAAATAAAACAACTACCAATCAATACATAAGTAGGAAGTGTCCATTAATCCCAAAACAATAAAACAAAACATGCACTAAAATATATTTTTTTCCAATAAAATATAATTGAATCATTCACCCGTTAGTGTTGACGTGATAATGTGCAATAGGAGCAATAAACCCGTCCATCCACCGCAGTGGCTATGGGCTATAATTATTGCACCGCAGTGTAAATCGTCATTATGATAGAAATCGGTGACTAAAACACTGCCGGCCCGCAATAATTGAGCAGTTGTGTTCCCCAATACAAATAAATATACTTAGTTCGTAATAACCCTAAATTCTGGCACAGTTAACAGTTAATTGTGTCCCTTTATATTTTGTCTGCTTTTGTTACCATGTTTACATAATTTACTGTTCTAGTATCAACATTAAAGCATTTGTAATCGTTTAGTTTAGTTACAAAATTATTGCGACTGTTTTACATCTGAAAGGCACAGCGCTGTCTTGGAAAATGTACTTGGCTTTTGCTAACAAAATTCTATGTACCAAAGTATATCGCAGCCAGTTTTGAGAAGAAAATAAGATTTCATCTTAGTTTTCAAAAACCACAAAGAGCTCCTTACTTTCTGCCAAGTCTCTTATAAGGTTTTCCGACAAGGAAGGCAAGTAAAAATAAAATGTAATAAAAACTAGTTTCATATCTAGAGTTCAAAGGAGTTAATATAAATCTGGCGAGTGGAAATTCCTACAATTTCGTCATGTTCGTCCATCTGTTACTCCTTTGTGAGTCGTAGTTTGCGTCGGTGCGTTATATTTCATAGTAAAATGTGACAGTTGCAGGATTTTCTTTCATAGAAGAAAAAGTTGTTAGAGGAAAAATATCTATGAAGTTTTCTGAAAAGTGGTACATTAGAAAATTTTCAGCTGTTGAAAATGGTTTTAAAATGCACCATTCAATTATGTTCTAACCTGCTGCTTAACCAGTCTTTTTTCTTCTATTTTTTTTATTTGTGAAATTTGAAATGATCATCATTTCAAATTTCATATATTCAAAAAAAATCGAGCTAAATTTATTTAAAAAATAATCGGAAATCTCTAGTTCTACATTTAAGTTTAGTCAAAAGTGAAATTAATCGAATATAGTAAGGTATCAAGACGATAATTTATGAATGACTTTGTAATGATTATGTTAATCGTTTATTTAGAGTAGGAGTGATTTAAGTACACGACATTTGAAAATACGGGCCTGTTCTACTAATTCTACAATTCCTAAACCTAAATAACTACAAATTGGATTATTCATCTTTTCTTGTTGATATCATACGGTCAACAAAATAATCAAACACATAAATGGGAATCAGCAATACTACTTATTCTGAAAAAAATATTACTTCTGAATATACACTTTCACTTGTAACTCCCGCAACTTTTACGAATTTGTGAACACAAGTGAGATGACTCGAAAGTGAGTTATCACTGAATACTTCTTTTGTTGACAATCGTTTTTTTTTGTAATATTGATAGGCTGCTGGCGTTTGACCATAATTCTCACCTGATGAAAAGCGATGATGTGGTCGACGATGGAGCACGCTTGCCTAGAAATAATCTACACTATGTACACACTTGACTTAGTGGTTTTTTTTAAGGATGGGAAATCATCAAATGACTTCTTCCGCTCTAGGTGGAGCGGAAGGGCGTGTCAGACTCTTACTGACAAACTTTCTGACTCTCTTACTGACTAATGAATAATTTTAACAAAAAGCGGTCACTGTGACTTAACCATAATAGTTAGACATAATTATAGCCTCGCAGACTTTTTTCTATGTAATAATGAGTACTTTAATTATGTAGTAGGTGCATTATTTTATGTATCATCAATAGTTTTCGCAGCGCATGCGATGAAAGACTTTTTATGAGATTTTTTTTTATACCTTAGGTTACATAATGCAAGTTTTAGTAGGGATCCCTAATTATTTCTGGAATTAAATATACCCTATGTTACTCGGTGAAGATGTAGCTTTCTAACGGTGAAAAAAAATTCAAAATCGGTTCAGTAGTTTTTGAGCGAAATCGAAACAAACATACAAACAAACAAATCTTTCCTCTTCATAATATTAGTTTAGATTTTATTATATTTAATTTTTTTATTCCGATTTAATTCCGTTTTTTCCATTGACAAAGGTCGCATGTTATGGCGACATACCCAATATGTCGGCAAACAACTAATGGATCATAAAAAATAATTGTTACAGTCTCGTTGAAGGGTTCTCGATCCCATTTTATTTAGAATTTCCACATTGTACGTAATTGCGTTCAGTTTATGTCGTTTCAAAGCCATTTTCATTCAAAATGTGTAACTTTTATAGCTATAACAGAGTGTTGGGATATTTATACGCAGTGTTGAGACATTTTGTATTTCATCGTATGTTGAGAGTGTTTAGTTGAATTGGTTTCAATAATGTAATCAGCAATCACGGTTGAGTTATTATTATGATAATGACTTCATTTGCCTAGCCCTCTACAAGTATGTATTTAGTTTATTAGACTATGTTTGTTGCCATCTTAAAATGTAACCCTGAACTTATTCTAACGCTGGTTATATTGGATAGCTTGAACAGTGCATAAACTTCTTAACTACATATGTATGTACTTGCTCCTATCAAAAAGCCCGTTAAAACTCGCGTCAACTGTAAAGACTAGTCGTTGTTACTTGAGATTTGTCGCAACACATTAAACTGATCTAGAACTTGATCAAGTTTTAAACCAGTGGTTAGATTTACACAGTAAAACACAACCAGACATCGCGTGCAAACTCGTAAGGCAAAATTCATAACGTATAAAGGCGGGCACACACTTGCACCAAGTAATTGAGGCGTAAAGCCGCGATTACATCGGCGCGGGTGGCGTTGTCTCTACACGGGGCCGTATCTTAATTGATTGGACCGTGCCCATTACACACCATTAACTTTTGGATACTTTAGGGCTGCTATTAATATTGTCCGATTGGGTTATTTCAGGACCAAAGTGTCCTTGAATGTTTTAGAGTTGCTCGGCCCCGTTTGGGACCTAAAATACACCACTTATTGCTTTTTCAAATCAATAGTAATTAAAACCAAGCATTTCAGAGAACCTTATTTAAACTAATGTTGCCATGTGTCAAAGATAAGCAATTTCTCTAAAAAATAAATTAATTCAGAAGTGTGGCAACCCTAAGTTAGGGCTGTCGTGCATTAATTTCGCGTGTGTCGTGCGTTCGTTTCTAACCTTGTGATAATTCGTGCGTAATTTGATTAAGATGTCGATATATTTCGTCAAAGTAAGTCCGCTTGTTAGTATCAGGTTCATTACTCTCACAAAATGTCAATAGGACACTTTCGCTGTAGTAAAGAAAGTAAATTGTTAGTTATACCCGCTTGTCATTTTCGGTTTTGAAATTATCTTACATTGGCATATATCATAATTATGGTTTTAAAAGATGTGAGCGATATGTCATCAGAGTCAACACTGTCTTCAAAAATAATGTTGTGACCATTTGGGCAAAATGGTCACCTTTGAAATTCAGGACGTTTTGCCACTTAAAAGGTTTTGATCACAAGTGTTAAAAAAGTACAGTTAATTTTATTTTCAGTCGTCCTCACAATTACGGAGGACAGTTTAACTTAATTACAGTGCAGTCTTCATTGCATATTAAAGCAGTTTTATATCCATTTATCACACCCATCAATTAATGACAGTTAAGCACAACGCATATATCTTACGTCTTTAGCACATCAAGTCGATCTTTAAAACCCCAATATTACGCAACATACATCTCTTTTCGCATGCTTGTTAAAACATCGAGCTTGTTACAAGTGTAACAAATCAAAACGTGGCATGTTACGCTGTGTAACAAATCATATCGTGGAATATATCATGCTGTCATCTGTAGCCCCGGGGCTCCGAACTTCTTGTAACTTTTCGTATTATTTTTTCGGTATTGAAAGGGTTATTTCGGGGGAATGTTGATTGTATGTAATTTGGGCGAGTTTCGACTTGGAGTGTTTGCAAGATCGTTTGAGGAAAAGTCGGAGGAAGCAAATGATAGGGATGGATAGAAAACGGAATGAGTCTGAGTAACTGGATATATTTTCTTAGGTTAAAGTAGTACGAAATATTGACTATGTGATTTGTCTATCCACTTCGTTGAACAGCTCAACCATCGATACACAAAGGCAATTAAACTGAATCAAGTCCATATATCATCTATCGGCTTTACGACTCCATTGTCAAATAGTGAAATTGTGATACAGCAATCAAAATCAAAGAACAAGCTAATCAAAAACGCCAACACAGTTTAAACAAATGCAATTTCGCAGAATTGCCCACACATCCTAACAACCAACAGTGTCGTCAACGCCGTCCAAACGACGACAAATCGGCTCATCTCAAAAGCGTCACGTATTCTTTTAATGCATCATTGTGCAACAGGGATGCAGCACACGATGCGACCCACACGCAGAATTTGTAATCGCCTCGTCGTAAATAAACGAGTTGGCACAACCCTATTCGGCAAGATGCAGTAGGGATGCCTACGTGTGTTATACTTAAGTCAGTTTTTTCTTCTTTTTATACGTTTTCTTGGAACTTGGAATCGGGTTCTGTATAATATCGTGTTTGTTCTTTTTGCAGTGTAATTGAAAAAGTCTGTAAGTAAAATGAATTAATTGCTTTTTGTTGATTACCGACGGAAGTGTTTGACATTGATAGTCGATTAAGATCGTGTAATTTTAGAAGCAAGAGATCGCAAGAGAGACTGTGAGTGCCAGCCACTGCCAGCATAATTTGATCTGCTTTTTCTTCCGGTTACTATTTTTGTTGTTAATTTAAAACAATTGTATTATAAATATTTTCTAAATGTCTTTTTTCGTTGTAGCGTGCCCATTATTGTAGGTTTACATAGTCTGAAATAAATTAATTTTACATATTTATTTATTAGATGTTTCTCTGTTTAAAAATCCTAGAGCCATCAATAGACTTTTTTTGCTTTTTCATAGTTATTATTTGTCACAGTTTATTTTTCTTGTCTATTGCCTTTCTGTATTCGTTTTTCTCCCATATTTCCGTACCATGATTGCATCTGCCGGCAGCCCTATCAAGCCGTAGTGTTGTGGGCGTCCCGGATTTATGCGTCGCGCCGAAATTTAGACGTGCTCACTCGACGCGCACAATGTGCACGATAATATTCAACGCGCATAATGCTTTACTTATGTTTTTCCTTAAAATGCTAGCGTGTTGCAAAAATACAGTTTTGAAGTGTGGCTCCGTAACAATCAAAAATTTTGGAGCACTGTACGGTGATTTAGGAAGACTGATTTTCATTTACTGTCCGCCATATACCAGATTCGAAAGCTGGAGCTATTACCTCAGGTGGGTTGGTGTTTGAATAAAAAATTAGTTTAGGTATGTTAGGTTTACGATTGCAAAAGCTGCAATATCATACCTCCAATAGGTGGGTATGTACATAAGTGCAAAATTTAAGCTGCAGTAAACGTCTGCAGCATATTTTGCATCGCCTGCTTGCAAATTCGATATTTATGCATCGTTAGGCCAAATTTCGACCGCACAAGTGGTCGCGAACGACCAGTATTTACTCGAGGTCTTAATAATGTATCGATTAGACTTTTATGTCGTAGAGTCACAGGCATTTTACCTCTGTGGTAATCAATATTTTGCCTGTGGCAGCACTGGCACTGGCATAAAGTCACTTTAATATTGGCAACTTTCATGTTCTTTATTTAAAATTAAGTAGACTGTTCGAATATTGTACGTGTGTCATTTGCAACGCGTGTACTACAGCTTTATTTGAATTCAGAACTGAACATCCAGGCCAGGTCAAACACCTCATGCTCAAGTGAAAGACTTATCGCAGTTAGGGAAGAAGTTGCACTAACTAGAAGTTTGTAACCACTAGAATCACTGTAACGAAAGTGACGAAAACTAAGCGCTTCATTACTTTTGAAAATCTTTTCAAAATTGTATTACCACTAATAAACTGAATTCAAAAAGTATATTGATTGCAGGTACCAAACCTGCAATCAAACCGTCTTATAAATAAAATATTTGCTTAGGCACCTTAATAAAAATAAATTGCCTTTCCGCTCCTTGAAAATGAACTTCAATAATAATAAAAACTGAGATAAGTATTTTAAAATATCAAAAAATCGTTTGCATTATCATACAAAAGCGGTCAAGTCATCGTGTTATTTTGTCGTGAGCTTTATGCCAACGTACGACACGACCCCCGAATACGACCGTTCGACGAATATTAATACCTAAAACATGTTGTCAAAGCTGTCTTGTTTTTCAATTCAAAATAAGGATATTGCCGATTCCTAAAACGCCATTTTGAAATTGCGCAATCATTATCATAATGGACATATTTTGTACATTTTTACTGGGATTTTAAAGAGGTGATTAAGGATGTTCTTAGTTAAGACAGCTTTTATTCTTAATTATTATAAATGTAGGTTTATGGTCATCATTAAGTTTTACGGTAGCTACACGTCATAAAGTTAATTTATCGATTTAATTAAATAATATGTAATATAACTAACAGCAGTGCTAGTGATGTGATGTGCAAAATGGTCCGAAAATAACGAGTATTATAATATTCTAAGAAAAAAGAGCAAAAATAAATCTAATTCATATGAAAATAACGTCATATTTATTAATGGAAAATGCTAACTAACAATGCATTTTATGACAGAGCACCTCCATCGGTGATGTGCCGAGACTTAAAATGACTTTTAACTTTTATAAATAGACTTTATTGTGACAGTTTGATTATTCAAGCAATAATATTTGAAGAGGCTATGATAATAAGGAAGCATTAGTGATATTATTGCGCCTAATAATATTTTGTTTGGATTTCATAATAGTTTTGAGACTCAACCGCTTCGTTCAAATCTTTGTTAGCTTTATTTATTTTTCGGTGGTATAAAATCATGTCAGTACTTTGTGTCCAATAAATTTATTTTATATTTGTTCAGATATACCTTCCTTATAGGCCTGCAACGTAACCAATTTCCTATATATTTATAATTTTCAACGTACCTAATGGTTACTCACTTACCTCCATAACATCCTTAATGACACTAAACTTGCAGAGTGTAGGAAACATCAAATAAAAACGACAGTATTGTTCAGAACAATGCTGAATAGTGCAATACAAACAACATTACTCTTTGATTTCATCACTTAAGTGCTGTGGCAAAGGAAATCCCTTTCATTCCGATTCAATTATAGGAACCTACCTACCGCAGACGAGGTGTCAACTTATGAATATACATAGAAATGGAACCGTGACGTAATGACATCGTGAACAGCATTTCCTTTTTGACTTTCGGCCTTCGGCTTTCGGCCCTCGGCTTTCGGCTTCAAACATGTTTGAGATTAAAACTCAATATGAATGCAACGCCGCGCCGGTGTCTTTTGGAGCCGGAAATGAAAAATGAAAATAAGCTGTTTTGATTTAGCCGCATGGGGGTAAATGGAAGGACGTGTTCAGTTTCTTTAGTGACTAACTGCTGTTTTAGGGTTAATGTAGAATCAAGAATGTTACATTATAATAAAGTACGTAAAAAAATAATGTCTTAATATGAGTAGGTATATTTGCAACAATGTTTTCTGTTACATATTAGGTTATTGTTACGACTCTGCCGTCTCTACGGAGATTCAGTAGCAAAAAACTTTGAAGTCGTCGCCTATAATTCTTGGTATTTTTACTATCTAAACATCAAAGCACCTTTTAGATAGTTCTCCGAATGATTCATAATTACGTCTGTTTGTAAACTTACACTTAAAATGTCATCGTTACCGAAAACAAAGTCCAAAAGAAGCGGAAAAACTTGTCAAATAAATAGTGTTGTCATAAAAACTTTCTTGTCGCGCCTGTTAAAACGACTTCCCTTAATCGTTAAAACTGTTGTGACTACGTTAATATAGTTAATAGCGCAACACTCGTTAACGCTATAACGGCTAATTATTACAACACTAAATTTTAAAATAACTGTTGAGATTTTGATCGCGCCTTCACCGTTGTCTTTGCTCTACTCTTTACTCTATGGTTTTTTGTTTACAAAAAAGAACCGTTAAGTTTATGTTTCGATATTTATGGACAGCTAATGAACTGAAGAATGATGAAATTGTGATATAACCAAATTTTTTATTAATGATTTCCTTTGCTTTATAAAACTGGATTTAATTGATCGTCGTATTTATTATTTAGGGTCTTGTTATTGAAATTGACCATTGAGAAAGTAGATAACCTTCATAATGATTAATGCCATTAAATGACAATCAAAATAAAGTTTGTTGATTTCGCATTGAACATAAACAATAAATACCTTATATTGAATTTCAATATTGCGTTCGGTTGGCTGCCTACAGTGCCTACACAATCAAGACTTGTAAGCACGTGAGGAGCAATACGAGCTACGCATTTACTTGGTAAGTTGGTACTAAAATAGATAGTACCAACCAACTAGATTATTTAAAATTCTTTCATCATCATTTTCTTGTCCTTATCCCGAATTAAATGGGGTCTTCAAAACAGGTCATCTTTTACCATAGGTAGGTATATCGCTGTAAAGAATCACCTCAGAAATCACGCCCTTTTTAGAAATGTCACCTTTCACACAGTCCATTTATCGATTCTTATTCAAAAACTTCCTAAAACTACTTTGAAAAATAATAAAAAAACTTTCAAAACCCCATACAAAATGTTTAAAACCGTGCAGAGTTTAGGTGTTCACGTCACGTTCCTGTCACATAGAGGTAGACAATAGGGTATAACTTACGACATTAGCACGCCAGCACGGGACCCCATGGTAATACACCATAGCAGAGGTCGCGCCGTGCCTCCAACATCATACGATTTTATGTGGGGAAACTTGTACCTTGGATTATTAAAACTATGGAATAGGAAGGCTGTTCTGTTGGAGCATGATTTATTAAATTTTAGTGTAGGATCACGATTGTGATTTCCAGAAGAATTACTACTTAGTAGAGAGATTTAAATTTTATTTGACTAGCTAGCTTTTCTTTTGGTCACGTGGCCTTTTGGAGACTGCGCCTAAAAAGTAGCCAAATTCTACTTTTTACACTCATTAATAGAGTAGCGTTATAGGACTGAATTTTCGTAATCAGAACTATACTTCAAAAGATTTCCTTTTACAAACAATTTTACATTTTCATTAGGACATTAATCAACATATTGAAAACACCTAAAACGTCGACTTAGTCCGTCTGTATGTCACGGACGATTTCCAGCCACTATTTTGTCTCTACTTTACTTTTGTCCTATAGGAGATAACCTACAGACGCCAGCACATCAAGCTACCCGAAACTGTCAAATTTTCTCAATCAACCTTGAACCTTATGCTTAAGCGATAAAGTTAAAAATCTATTAAAGAAGTTTGACAGATTGTTGTAGCGTCTAACTATTTAACTTATTAAAGCAACTAGTATACCTACATAGTGATGTGAACAACATACCATAGAAACTGTAATACTAGTTGACATGGTAAACTAATTAGTTCTGAATTATTAAAATAAAATTGTTTGCTTTATGAAACTAAGATTTGCAACACTAATTAATCTTTTATGATTCAACCGTTAATCCAAAGAGAATGGGAGCTTATAAACTCAAAACAAGAAGTTTATAATGAACTCGAGGCTAACAAATTATTTTAATGACTAATGGTCATTTAATTAAAATGTAACAGCAGTTAACTACGGATAGTAATTTAGAGCTTCATTTCAATTTCTTTGCCGACTGTTTTAATGAAAAATGTAGCAAAATGTCTGGGACTTGTGAAAATGTAAAAAAAAATACAAGATTTTATACGTTTCCACATTTTAAATGTGTTTATTATTCTACCTTAATACCGACACTCATTAGTCAGACCATACTACTCAAATAACGGATATTTTAAAAAACGAGAGCAGTTTTTTTGAAAACAGAATAATTTATGGTCAAATCTAGAGCTCCAAAATCAGAAATAAATGATGGTCATAACGTTTGAGAGTGAACTAGATGGGCGATATAAATAACTAATGTTCAATCACCCTCACTTTGATAGCTCTATGCTGACTTGTCACGTAACTAATACTGCAACGGGTTTTACGTTATTTGTCATAAGTAATTTTTTTCAACGTTTTTTCAATGTTCAACGCCTTAATAAATGTTGTTTTTTTTATATTTTTCAACTATCCTTAGATTATGAGCCGTAATCTTTATTTATTTTGGCTATATTTCTTTATTGAATATTTTATTTCTTGTATATGCCTACTTTAAAATTTACGACATCGTAAATTAAATATGGAACTATAAAATTGATTGTGCTCTAACTGACGAGTCGTAGTGACGAAAAATGCAAAAAAGGCTACTTTTCACACATGGAATGATAGAGACATAAAAATTTATGAATTCGTGGACCGTTTGATTTATTCGCGCTTCCTTTTACGATTTTTATGGCTGAAAAGATGTATTGTAACCGACATTTAGAATAACTGACATTTAATGTCATCCTACTTTCTCCAACTGTGAGAGGTGATTCATATACGCCAGTTGACATGTTTAATTGTTTCTTCGTCACTGTATAGATGAAATTAGATCAAAAGGAGAGCACGTAATGTATTTTGTCCCTAATTGTTTCTTTCGGTACTTTTAAATTTATTGACGGAACGTGCTCGGCCATAGCATCGAATGTCTTATTTCAATAAATCAGTCACGAGTTCACGACATTGAATATTATAAATTAATTAATTATTAAGTATTGCTGTGGAACGTGCGTGTGTCCCATCGGTAACTTTAGTAACTTACTAATATTTAATAAGTAAAATCATTAAATTTTATTTAAAAATACCGTTTATAATTTACCAAATTAAATTAAAAGTCACATTCAATCGTAAAAGTGACAGAAGCGCATCACTATTTTGAAATAATCCGACATTTTATCGGTCCTTATTGTTAATTTTATATATTAACCCGTAATAAATAGAGGAGTGACTACCGTGCGTGGGTAATATTAATAATTTATTAATATATAAAGTGTGTTATTTAATTACAGTTCACGACACCAATTTGTAATATGAATGCTTGACGTCGGCACGTTTGTAACGCCAATGGGCGTAGAAACGTCAGATAGTTATGTGCTAGTACCGTATTGCTTACAACAGCTGATAATATAATAATAATTAACTATTAAAGTTTCCAAGACACCCACGTTGTTCGCACATTAGTAATTAAGCGGGCAACAGTACTTACAACATACGTTATAAACTCTTATTAACAAATTGAGTTTTGCGTTTATTATTTTAATAATTCGCCTATGTGATAAAAAGTCAGATGACTAGTTTATTTCTTTGAAACTTGAATCTTTTTTTTTTATAAAAACGTAAAATATATATATATTTTCCAACCCTTTTAATATCAGTTCATGTACCTATTTAATGTTTTCTTTGTCTTTGTCTTAAGTTACACAGTTCGACATAAGAAAAAATGCTCCAAATGTCTTAAGTC
Organism: Mamestra brassicae; assembly: GCA_905163435.1. Taxonomy (NCBI): domain Eukaryota; kingdom Metazoa; phylum Arthropoda; class Insecta; order Lepidoptera; family Noctuidae; genus Mamestra; species Mamestra brassicae. Next base: position 14,987,368 of record LR990997.1, on the reverse strand, counting down.
GGACAGTTACACTTAAGGGCTTGGTCAGGATTGGACGATAAAAATCTGTGGTAGACACGCAAAAGGTTAAGTTGCACCTGCCATGTCTGTGCACCACTCTAAGGTTGACTGGTAGAACATCTTTAAGGCATTTAATCCGTACTTGTACCGTACCTTACTAGTGAATATTTTTTTAATAAATAAATATAATTTCATTTTTAAAAAAATGACACGAAATTATTTTCCAGCTTATAAAAATAATTACAAAATCCAATCAATGTCAAGCGCTATTGTTACAAAATGACATAAACAGAAATAGAAAGACGGAACCGTTTACGAAGCTAGTTTCAAATGGCGGAGGCGTCGAAGGGTCAGTCGAGGTCAGATACCCGATATGATTTATAAACTCTAATTAGACCAGAGACAGTACTGATAGACGGTAATAGTTTCGTAATCAGGTTACTGATACTGGGTAATTATAATTAGCTGGTAACCTATGTGTAATCTATTGTTTTGTGTTATAGAAGTGAAAGTGACTGGATCGGAGATAATCATAGTCTTAGTGGTAGTTTTTAAACGTATTCGATCGCGTTAACGTAAATGGTATGGTAACATAATAAAGTAAAATCACGTTTGTTTTATGGGAGCCCCCCTTAAATATTAATTTAATTAATTATTTTTAAAGTGTTTAATATAACTAAATATTCTGTGAACATTTCAAGCGTCCTACCTGTTGCCGTTATCAATATTGAGCAAAAACGAGCAAACAAACTCTTTAAAAAAACACGTTTGTTGTGTGCGAGCCCCCTTAAATATTTATTTTAATCCGTTTTTTAGTATTTGCTATTAAAGCGGCAGCAGAAATACATCATCTGTGAAAATTTTAAGTGTCTAACTATCACGGTACATGAGATACAGCCTGTTGACAGACGGACGGACAGCGTAGTCTTCTAATAGGGTCCTGTTTTACCCTTTGGGTAAGGAACCCTAAAAGAAGAAGTTTCCCGTTATTTTCAGCAGACAACGCTAATTCAGTTTGAATACAAATTGACGTTTACATTAACGCGATCGCGAACTTATAAAAACTCACACTACGACCATTGAAATAAGTATGGTTAGTGCAAATCATGTGTCCGCTTGACAGGGCGAAATATATTTAAAAAGTAAACCATCGACTCGAAATTAGAAAAAAGCCAAAACAACGTTTTGGTTGTGACAAAGTCATTTTGAGACATTTTTATGTCATTGAGATTTTTGATAAATAAGTCTGAGATTACTAAACCAGAATTATCAAAAAGCGATATTCAGAAGACGGGATGACAAATTAACAGCCAACCTCCGTATCTAACCTTCCCCATTTACTTATGTCAACTAATAAATACCGATTAAGTAAATGTGTTCAATCTATTTAAAACATTACTTATCGTAATCAGGAAGCAGTAAAACCGTTTAGCTGTAACATTATATACGAAACTTATTTACTCATGGCAACATTTTGCGGCTCGGCCCACCGCTAACGTATCGTGGTTTAATGAATTGCTGTAAAGGCCGATTTATTTCAAAACTAGCACGAAATATAGAACATTATGTGGGACGATGGTATAAAATAATCGGGTTTGCGTGTCCTTGCGGCTTTGAAAAGTGGATCAATGAGAAATTTTATTAGTGTTTATCAAAAACTAGGTTCAATGATGTCAGAATTAGATCATAAACTGTCCAGAGCTTCCTTTGTTTTTATAAAACTTTTTTTTAAACTGTGTATCTAACCTACTTAAATTTCCAGCCAGTCTGGCTTTGAATTTAAACCTAAAAAAGTCCGCATACAATCTTGTCGTTGATTCGAATTTCAAAACAATGCATTTCACCATAGTGATGTACCATTATCGTTTGAGTCGGGAAAAGTGAACAATTTTATACAATACATCAGGTTACGTTGGGCAACAGCGCATAACTAGAGAAAGCTGGCTGCCATCGCCTACGTACAACAATAACTAGTTTCCCTTAGCTTTACAAGTCGCAGGATGATAAGATGTTGACACAGGTAAATACTTGTTATAATCTGAAACCTAACTGAATTTATTTAGAGATTTCTATCTTATTTTCTCGAATGGAGTTCGAGACCGCATATACATGGATGGGACAAAGATAGGATTTTGGTGTCTCTGGTAGAATGCACCTGAGCAGCACCTTCAGGTTCCATACATCATTCTTTTATGGGAAAGATTTATTTGCCTCTAGTGTACGTAATACTACATTAGGACCACCTATCCCAGTTTCCACTGATCACTATCCTAGTATTCCCATATCTACTGACGTCTACTGTCGTCATTATTACCAACAGTAAATTGAGGAAAAGATCCTAATCCAAGGTAAGTCCATCTTGATCTTACCATCACAATAGGAATTCCATATTGTACATACATTCAAATCTTGCGATCGTCAATCGTTCGCACATCCATAAGAGAATAGTCAGACGGTATCGTTGTCAATATCACAGCATCTAACAGCAAGTGACCTTTAGTACACGCACTTTATTGTCAATCAGATATGTATGGAAATAATTATGGTGTGCTTTGGCCATAGACAACAGAGACGCAACACTGGCCGCTGTTCTGTCAACACTTTCCATACAAACCAGGCGTGTTGCCTTTTAATCGCACTACAACACCAAAGACGTTGAGGACTAACGACATTGAATTTCGAAGATGACGGAAAACTTGCGCTCAGCTCAATCAGTAATTTTTTTGTTGTGTATGGCTCAACACATTTTAGCCGCCACGAATTTTAGGTGCTGTTTCTAGATGCTGCCAATGTAAGGGATTTTGAGCTCTGTGGCTTTGACAATAATCCTCCATACAGCATAAACAAAAAAGATAAATATCTACTGACGTAGAAATCGATTCCACATCCTGCAATATAAACGGCTGAGGTAACAAGCTGACTTATTTCATAAAATTGCGTTTATATTTGTAGCGGTCACAATAAATATAAAGCGAGATTGGATTAAAAAAATAAATTGACAGGACGAAGTAAAGGTTCCCATCAAAATCAACGTTTAGGAGATAAAGCTTGAGCACAAAATAGAATTCATGCGAATCGACCGGGCGATGTCTAAGTAAAGAATGACTCTCATCAGAAAATGTACATACGTATTCAATTTAAACTTGTTAATAACGCAATATTGATTACCCTGTCTTCGTACCCTGCCCACACAAGACGCTACCAATCAATGATTAAATAATACTGAATTAATTAAACGCCACGATGAGATCCTAATCGTAACATGTCATTTAGCAAAATGTATGGCAACATTAAGTACTGGGATAGGCGTGACAGATCGCTTGGCTGCCAGCCAATCGATGCTCGTAACATGTATGGAACACGACGTCGTCCTAATCCGGGCTGTGTACGGAAATTAAATTTTTGAGACACAATACAGTGAGCGAAGCGAGCTGGCTCTAAATTGGAACGTTTGACATTTGTGTTCTTTTGACCGCTTATGTGGGCAGAGACAACTTCTTTTAACTTTTGTTCACTTTCATTCATTCCTCGGTCTAAACTTCAGTCGATACTCATTCTAATTGAAAGCGCAATAACATTACTCAACGCTATCCCCCCCTAGCAATAGGTACCCTAAGTTATAAAGTGTTTAAACAATCATTAATTCAACGCGTGCATTTCTAATAAATTAGAGCTACAATATAAATTATTAATGCTTAGACCGGCATTGTTCTATTCCTAGATTCGGAGAAGTCGGTTAAAGTACTTTAGTATTCACACGAAGCGAAAATAAGCGTGTGACACTAAAAATACCGAGAGAATACTGGCTGGTCTTAAAAAGTATCATCATGCAAGGTATTGTTCTAAATTAAAAGAAAAAGTTTTCTTTAAATTAAACCTTATTTATAGTAGCTAACTGTCGCTGAGCACAAAAGCGTTGAAAAGGGAGAGTGCTCGTGAAATATTACTTCGTCAGAGGACTGAAAGACAGAGGGAGTCGCGTTTTGACATGTAATGAAAGAAAAATTACACGAGCCAGCCTTTGTACAGTCGCCACTTTCATTTCGACGAAATTAACTTTTGGATGCTCTGCACTTGTTATACTAGTACTGTGGAAACTCGATGTCCAGGTTTTAACGAATTGTGAGTTTTTTTTTTCCACTTTCAGTTTTAATATTCTGTTAGAGAAAGCATTCCACGTCGTGTTTACAATTTTGAGTTGATGCAAATATAAATTAAACGGGGCCTTTAGCATTTGTTTTCTGCAGTGACAATTTTGTGAGTTCTCATATTAGAAGCGAATTCAAGAGACTCCCTGGAAGCGTTGTCCGAATGTTCCCTTCGCAAATAAAATTAAATTGAAAAAAGGAGGGCCAGGGGAATGACAATCCTACAAAATTTTCCAATCTCTCAGATTTTCACTTCATAAAACAGAAGATACTTCAGCATTATTAGAAACACCAATTTATTTGACTAAATAATTCATTCGTTGACAGGATAATTCACAAAGCGATGGTGGCATTCCGCTGTAATTTCAGAGACACGGCAGGGGAATGGGATTGTGAATGGATCTCTCGGTCGCAAACGTTATGTTGTAATAAGATTTTAAATGTGAATTTCTGTCTAAATGAAGTCGGTAACATTGACATCGTGGATATTTATGTTTGGCAACTCGTTCATTTTAATTAAATTGTGATAGACAACGTTTGTTTGTTGTTTTGTGATGACTGCGCAATATGTAGTAAACATTACACAAATTAAAGTGTTACTCTTCTTTGCTTAAGTTAAAAAAACACATAATTATGTATGTATTTCGTTTGGCTGTTTGTTATTGTTATTACTATTACTTTAGTGACGAAGATTATAACTATTAGGGACTGATACACATTATGTTGTTTGTACCACGTAATGTTTTTTGCAAGACATTGTAGACTCTCAACGCAGAAAAGAGCGAAAAAACCAACACGCAAGTTGTTTTACAAACATTCTTTTCACACTTAACATAACTTAAAGGTAGACCAGAAAGTTGACCTTAAATGAAAAAACAGCGACACGAATTCCGTCAAAGAGCAAAATAAATAACAGCAATCTATCGAGAGGGCAAACAGCATTTTTTGCAAATACCAAGATAACATTAAACATCGATCACCATACTTGGATAAAAACCCGTTGCGAGTTGATTCAGCTTTGCTTTCCGTGTGAACGTTGATAAGAGACTTACATTTATTTGAACCACTGAACACATTTCTCATTTGGCGGGAAAGTTGGCTAAGGTAAAGGATTTTTTGCAAACATATGAGCGGATACTCAGGTTTTACTGATTCACTTGATAGCTCAAAGAAGATTAGTAGATGAGGTTTTAATGAAATCTACTCATTATTTATTTATTTTTGCTTCGTGCATACGTACAAAGAAGTACTTTATATCTTAAGGCATTCTCCACTACTCAACCAAGGGTTGTGATGAGACAACATGGCAGGTGCATTCGTTTCCTATTTGTAGAAAAAAATATACTAAAAAGAGAATTCATATTTTATAAATTTCATCCTAGTGCATTTTCCCTAGAAAGGCGATTTGAAGGATAAATGGTTCAATATTCTCTTAAATCAAGCACCTAATCAACACCCCAAGCCCTTAACAGAAGCACTTGAGCAGAAAATAAAGCGACGTGAAAGTTAACCCTTAATTTTCCATTTGAAAACGAGAAAAAAAAATCAGCCCGCTTTGAAAAAAAAAGCGTTTTTGTATGTACAGCGTGAATATAAAGCGGGTAAGTCAGCTGATGAAATCGTCGTCCAAACAAGCGGTCGGGGGATCCTGAATAATTTATACAGAGAAAGAGAATGGCCCTCCCCTGTTTACGTTCTCTTGTTGATTTTCCATGGGGATTGCTTCTAACGCGGCCTCTGAAATACACACCTCCCTCTCCCACATACGTGATAGAAGTGGGACAGGAAGTATTTGTTGTGTATCGAGGCTGGATTGAAAAGGATTTGAAATTTCGGCGGAATGAAGTAACATTTAGATGGACGCGGGGGAATGAAATGAATGTAGATTTAAATGAAGGTTTATGTATGTGATATATTTCTTGTGGAATTTAAATATGAAACATCCGAAATTATACCTATTCATGTTTTGCACAGAAATATAATGAAACACTTCGATTTGAAAACGCACTTCCTTTAGTCTAAGCAGGTACAGTTTGGAAACCGAAGCTACCTGAGGGGTTTAAGCAAAATTCACATTATATTTCGCACAAGTCTCAAGTTAATATTTATAATGCCTGTGACCTATTCGGGCTTCATCTTACTAATGTATAAAGCCTTAGGGGTTGATCGCTATCAGTTTCACTAAAGTGCGAACTTTAAACAGCTAGTTTAGTTCAAATTACGAAAGTTGGTCATAAAATCATGATATACGAACACTTAATATTAGTGACGGGAAATGTTCCGAGAACTTAATCTGACAGGCGTAAAAACGTCGTAAATATTGAAAATACAAAACCTATGGTACCCACACGCCGCCTACACTGCAGTGAGCTATGCACGGTTCTCAGAAATGGCGAATTTAACTTTATCTGCGTGTACGCAAAATATTATAGTCTTTATTCTTTGGTAGCTAACAATGCCTGAATGCATGGCTGATGTTGCTTATATCATTATTGGTCATGGGAAGCAGCCCATTGTCTGATAGTAGATTAATGCTGAGCAGTCTGACTGATTGGATCGTCTGGCTTAGAAATGTAGAACGGCCATATTTGTCAATTGATGTTGGGCTTTATAATACTAGAGGTTATCCACTAGTATTATGAAGAGGTAAAATTGTTTGTTTGTAGGAGGTAATCTCTAGAACCCATCGAAAATTATTTTACTGATATAAAGCTACACTATCGCTGAGTGTCACAGGCCTTATAGCCCAGAAATAGACATGCATAGATTTGTGGATAGGTCAAAGGAGCGAATCTAATAGGTATAGGGAATACAATGTATTAGATCCGAAACTAATTCATCGTTTGTTTAACAATCCAGCGAAAAAAAAATAGAAATAATATTCTTTTGCCAGGTTAATGTTAAGTTTAAAGGGTATATAGCTGCAAAATGAAATACAGCATGAAATACAAAAAGCGAAAATAAAATACGACGAAGTTGGCAATCAGGAGGCGGCGCGGTCCTTATTAGAGAACACCTACACACTCGGTGCGGGGATTATCGTACTTTTTAAAGGTGAACCTGTACGTACCTTTGCATGTAGGTAATGTGAAAGAGAAAACGCGGTACAGTATCCGTAGGGTTGACTTAAAAATTGTGCGTGGTTTTGTGTTAAGTTTATAGAGAGACGAGAATAAGTGAAATGATTTTGCGAAATGAGTGGGTATATGAAAAAAGACAGTTGTGCTTTTTATGTTTTTGAATGCCTTGAAGCTTCAGACCGAAAATACTCTACAAATACTCTGGCAACAAGAGGTACACAGAAAATAAGCAGTATTCGAGGCAATGAACACTGTAGACAGTAGAGACACGTCAAATTACGTCTCTCGATTGTATTTCTTCTGCATTAAAGCTTTGTTACGTACAAACATAAATGTTAATATCCCTAGCCCCCTACCACTTGTCTCATTTCCCTGTCGTCTCATCATTCCCCTGTAACTTTACAAGCGTCTCATTTTTTCCGATTTTACACTCTAACAATGCGCGTTCTCCTTAATTTAACCTTTCGTATCGCATGTACGGTTCCCAGAACGGCAAGTAAACGTTTTTCCTCGTTCTGTTCCGATTTTACGAGTCGAGTACGAGTTTTAGAATTGCTTTTATGTTTCGAAGTACCCCTGCCTATGTCTGAATTATTAAATTGAATCCTATATACGCTCGTATTGCGTCGTGAAGATATAGTTTTACAGTGCTGTTATTTAATCATTTATTTGAGTTTTGGCAGGGGAATTAAATTGGAGTTTGTTAAAAGATTTTATGTTTGAAATCAATCAGACACCCTGTGTAGAACGTAGAGCTTTATGAAACTGCGGGAGGTAGCGGCGAGCTGAATATTAACACCGTATTTCGCAGCACTCACTTCAAATATGACTGTCTGTTACCTGCGAGCCGGCAAGAAAACTCTCGTACTTACCTGAAAGCAAAAAGAAACACAGATTTAATGAATAGCACGATAAAATCTTAATGTTCCCAAAACGTGGTAAAAGTACAAAATAAAGTGGAGTACAGTTGTAGTATCTACGGCTCCGCTACGAACTTCGTCCTCTTATCAAGCTAGAGCACACAAACAGTGCACCATTAATTTCGACGATATTATCCAACATAAATTTATATTCAGACGTATATAATTAGCTGCCCACGCGCAAAGGAAAAAGCGTACAGAATTTCACAATCCTGGCCGCCCACACTCCGCCCGAGCCTTTAAAATACGCGGAGTATTTACACGAAAACGGACTTTTCTAAGATTAAAATGCTGTCGGATTTGCATTGAGGCGATAAGAGTATAATGAGGCGGTTGCCGGCGCCAATAGATCACGCTAGACGGCGCCACCGAGACGCGCTTGCGCAAGCGCCGCTCACAGACTTCGCACTCGATCATAGATTAGATCTCAAAGATACGAGAAAAATAAAATTTGCAAAAATATGTTGAATCAATTATTTCTTTGCATACACTAATCATCATAACTTCACAAATAAAGATGGAATGCTAATTATATCGGACATTAATATGTATTAAAGCTCTTTTTGATGACACGCTATTAATCTTATATGCGTAATCTCGCTTGTTCATCGGATTAAACGCAAATTAATTATGTATTTGCATTTTTAAAGGACGATATAATGAGCTGATAGCGGTATTTTAACAACAAATGAAGATTTAACTAACTATTTAAAACTCATGGTATGCCAATCACTTCTGTTATTAATCCCTTAATACGATTCTGATACTAAATCAATAATGTAAAAGGTCGAATTGTAGTTGAACATTTCAACCTTGTCCAAGCTTTCTACCATAACTTACTTAGTGACATACTTGCAGCACAAACAATTCTCAAAAACTCAGAATGCAAGAGATTGACCACGTGACATTTCGGTAGTGCTCTTCAATCAATATCCTAATATACAAAATTCTTCCGATACTGAGTGACTGAAACACAAGGCACAGCCGCAACTACTGGAAGTAGGATGCTGAAATTTGGCTCTCCAAGGAACCTACATGCCAAATTTCAGCTTATCTCAGGATTTTCTGGAAATCCTCTCTTAGTGCTCCCTTACTTAGGTGTAAGGGAGCACTAAGAGATTTCCAGATATTCCTACGGGAACGGGAAAAACGGTATATGCGCGTACGAAGTCGCGGGCAAAAACTAGTTCCATACAATAATATTAAACCTTTTGACAATCGCTATCACTGAGAAAATGTCACATTGTCCTGGTTCTAGAACCTGCGGTTTGTCAAAGTACACTTTTCTTTTAAGGCTTATTTTCTAATCAAAACAAAATAAATCTATCGTCCGACCTTAAAATTATGCTCACTCTAATATGTACCCATCTACAAGTTCCCTAATCTATGCCTATTTAGCGGTGTACCGCGTCTCTCTTCAGCATCTCGGCATGCTTATAAATCGGCTTCTATTAGCCGATACCTACGCGTTGATTACTGACTGACTACCTACCTGACGTCATTCTCACGCGTACATTACAGAATTAGGTAATTATATACTAAACTTTAATATTAAGCGCTAATTTATGTAGTTAAATGCTTTTTTCCTAAAGGGGTGTACGGTATTTCAATTAAGAAAATATGTGGGCATAAAGTATGTGCGGTGACTATTGGATTAAAGATCGGAATTAAAAAAGATGGGTAGAACTTGTCTAAGATATTGAGTCAGATATGATAAGAAGCTGTTCTGTATGGTGTCGGACGTAAACGAATATCACCATCCCAGCACTTCCCGTGGGTGTCGTAAGAGGCGATTAAGGGACTCACCAGAAAATGGGCAGCAGCATTCTCTGTGCTTTTATGCATTGCGATCACCAACCCGCCTGTCAAGCGTGGTGATTATGGTAATCCCCCCTTTGGGGGAGGCCTATGTCCAGCAGTGGACGTCTTTTGGCTGGTATGATGATGGTGATGATGATCATAAGACGTAGACGACGCTCTGCTGAAATCTTTTTCATTAAGTTACCACCTATGTGCTCGCAGGGACATTTTTTTTTATGGGGATTCATCAATTGACTCCTTGAAGGGAGTGTCAGAACTCAGAATCTTACTGACTAACACCCACCCGTATTCCATCAAAATGCCTTTTGCGTTCGGCCGCGGTAATTCTTTCGAACAATTCTGTAGCGACTGCGGTCTTAGACCCTACCGGTCTACACTCCTACATACTATTGTACTAGTTTTAGAAGAGCGGGGCCTCCTAGCACAGGTATTTCTCATACTTAAAAGGAGACCCCTATGTAAGATATATTGTAGAAGTTGTAAAGTAACTGAAATAAATAAATTATTATTATTATTATTATTAGACCCTACGAGACTAAGACCGTCTTCCTACCTTATAATCAACCATTTGTATGTGTGTGTGTTTTACGTCCTACAATCGTGTAAACATTCATCAGAAGGGTTACTTCATTCCCATAATATATATCGTAAGTGCTACAAACCCACAACTTTACAGCTAAGTACAGATTAGGTTTACTTCTCTTCGTAAGTTTATGGTCATTGAGTGAAATGGTTAAAATGGTGGTTGGTTTAGCCGACAAATGCCGACCGGCTTATTATATTGGTTTCCTCTGGAAAACAGGGGAAATTGGCCACTTAATAGTTATTAAACATAATTAGCGAACAAGTAATTGAATCCATACTAATATTTAAATTATTGACGGCTCGGTTGGTGCAGGGGTTGAGCGATTCACTGCGATACCATCGAGTGCCTTCCTACCTCCGCCGCGTCGTCGGGGCTTATTTGGCGGAAAGGTGTGTCACCTATCTGGGACGCGATGGCAGATACCAGCGCCCCATGTCGTGCGGTGTTCCGCAGGGTTCGGTCTTGGGCCCGCTCCTGTGGAACATCGGGTACGACTGGGTGCTGAGGGGCGAGCTTCGGCCGGGAGTGCAGCTGGTGTGTTACGCTGACGACACACTGGTCACTGCCCGGGGGAGCTCGCACAGGGAGGCAGCGTTGCTGGCGACGGCTGCGGTCTCACAGGTGGTGAGCCGCATACGGCGCCTCGGCCTGGAGGTGGCCCTCAACAAGTCGGAGGCCATTGTTTTTCATGGCCCCCGGCGAGCGCCGCCGCCGGGATCGCACATCGTGGTCGGGGGGGCCCGTATCGCTGTCGAGTCCACCATGAAGTACCTGGGATTGGTGCTCGACAGCCGGTGGGATTTCGGCCCCCACTTCCGGCGGCTGGCGCCCAAGTTGTTGGGCGCGGCGGGGGCGCTGTCAATGCTGCTTCCCAATCTGGGGGACCCGAGCACCGCCTGTAGGCGGTTGTACGTGGGGATCGTGCGATCGATGGCCCTATATGGGGCCCCGATCTGGGCGGCTGACCTGACGGCCAGCACCATCACTGTTCTGCGGAGGCCGCAGAGGGTGATGGCCGTCAGAGTCATCAGGGGATATCGCACGATCTCCTACGAGGCGGCTTGCGCACTGGCCGGATCTCCGCCGTGGGACCTGGAGGCGAAAGTGCTCGCGTCACTGTATAGGTGGCGCGAGGGCGCGCGGGCGCGCGGCGAGCGACTGACGCAGCGACACCTGGAGTTGCGTCGGTCGCAGCTGCGCGAGGTCCTGGTGGCGGAATGGCGGGACAGGCTTTCGAGCCCTACCGCCGGCCTCATCACCATCGAGGCCATCCGGCCAGTGCTCGACCTGTGGCTCGGGAGAAGGCACGGCTCTCTGACGTTTCGTGCGACGCAGGTCCTCTCGGGGCATGGCTGCTTCGGGAGGTTCTTGTGTCGCATAGGCAGGGAGCCGGACGCTCGATGCCACCACTGCGTCGACTGTCGGGAGGACACGGCGCGGCATACGCTTGCAGAGTGTGCAGCTTGGGAGGAGCCGCGCCGTGCCCTCATCTCTGTTGTAGGCGGTGACCTCTCGCTGCCGGCCGTGGTCCATGCTATGGTCGGCGGTGAGGAGTCCTGGGACGCGGTGGTCTCCTTCTGCGAGACAGTTATCGCGCAGAAGGAGGCTGCGGAAAGGGAGAGGGAGATCACAACCGCTCTCCCTGCCCGCAGCAGGCGCATCGGGCGTCGGAGGAGGGCATACGCTGCCCTCTTCCGGCCCCCCTAACTGGGTCCAGGGGCGGCGGACTTGGGGATGTCCGTCGCCCCCCACTCATCCGGACCCGAGGTGGCGGCGCGTGGTGTTCCCGTGCGCCCCTCTTTGACGTAGCGAGGGGAGTTAAACACCTCACTCCCCTCGCCGACGCGAGGTGGCCCGCAGAGGCGGGCCGGCACCAGCCGGGGATTGCGGATGTCGCATACGTTCCCGCGATCCCCGGCGTAGGTGGGAGATGGAACACCGGGGTGGTTTTAGTCAGTAAGAGTCTGACAGACCCCTCCACCCGCCCCAGGGTGGAGGATTTCCATGAGGATTTCCCCCCGAGATCAAAAAAAAAACAAAAAAAAAAAAAAAAAGGGGTTGAGCGATTGACTGATGCGCTGCGTGTCGCGGGTTCGATCCCCGCACGGAACAAATACAACGTGTTACAGAATAAACGCAACACCTCTTAAGGGGTCATTGTACTCATCATAATGAACAACTTATAATATGGGACCAACACTGAAATCGTGAAAAAAAATTGACTCCCTTATACTTTTCTGACCATGGCCTGGATTATAATTATATGCTTTTATCCGAGAGTACATTCCCCTGAAACAATATTTGACATTCACGCGAGCGAAGCCGCTGGCGGAAACTACTATCAATAAAAGCATTATTATGGCTGTGTACTATTAGGTTTCATCTGTTGGCAAATAAGCTAAACATGGAAATAGATGATCAACCTCCTTTTATACTTCCCTGGTAGGTGGGAATGGGCTCTTATCTCAAATATCTTGCAACAACGATTTGTTTCTATATTTCGATTCAGCGTCTGATTGGATCAATTATTGGCAGCTGAATCTAAATAGTTTCTACCAAACTTAACAGCCGGTTCAACCAGCATCTGCCCATAAGCGCCAAAATTGAGACATAAAATTATGGCTTTCCAGTTTTCCCATACTTACGTAAGAGGCTCGCCATATATGCGTTCGGTAACTCACGATTTCATTTTACAATAGCTCATATTACGAGTGCCCATATAAAGGGTAGCAATTGGAAATAAAACCGGCATGAGGCTAGGAGGTGGCAGCTAATATAAAGGTAGACGCATCGATGCACTAAAACAAAGTTAATTGGTCGTAAAATACTGGCTAGGACGGCCATTTTGAAGTATCGTAGACAACAGGAAGGTACTGGTTGTGTTCCGCCACTGATAGTGGAAGAAGAACGTGATAGGTAATAGCTATTGGGTTTGCGGTTGCCGTGTGACCAAGTGCTTCAAGTTAGATACCCCATAGCCAAGAGGAGTAAGTTTATTTGTGTAGGTATATGCGCCATTCCGCAAACGCTAAGCAACAAAGCCTGTTTAGCCAAAATAATTCACTCATTAATCATTTGATTCATTCAGATCTTAATCTTGGCTCCGTATCCAAAATCGCTACTGTACTTTTTCTCAACACCAAGAATGGGCAAGTGGCCCCACAAACTTGAGGTTCAGTTGTTTTATGGCCCGTATTATGCGTTTATGTTGATTTGTGTAAATCAGAGGAATATTTGACTTAGGCGGGGCGCCGGTGGCAACGTGGGCGAAGCCCCACCGGAGCCCTGACCTACTAGAAACACGCTATAAAACCTATTCCCAAAATACACAGTAACTAGCTGCAATTAATATTCAAAAATATTTATCAAACACATAATTTGCGAACTAATAAATTTTAATCTCGCTTTCAGTTTGTTCAAAGTTTCTTTTAGAATAAATTATGACACAAAATATAAACACAGTAAAATGTTTTATGTACGTCAACTATTTCTTTTGACGTGGTAGACGAGGACCCAATTCTTTTTTAAATAAATTATTACAATGTGTTTCAGAAAAACTGGGGCATATTCAAAGAGAAAATAATCTTTATGGACTGGGAGGCACAAAAGTAAATGTATGATTTGTAACTTTTGTAAGTGAACAGCACTTTAGATAAATTGATGTGTGATTTTTGTCTAGTAAATGAGGTTGAGTGGTCGATAGATAAAACATTCTGTTTTCAGGAAATCGCATAGTTGTTTTCTTTAGAGTGGAATGAAGTCATATACCTAATGGGCAGGTATATGAGAAATATAGTTCTGTCGTCATTCAACACACAGTGTAACAATATTGCACGCACAGTGAAACACTAAAGTGCCGATAAATCAGCAATAAATAAAGCCGACGACACACTTAGCGCAAACTCGTCTATATTCCAAAGTTCGCATCACGAAATCACGAGCGCACCTTTACACTATAAATCACAATCGTTGTCCAGTTTAATTACAAGTCAGGCTTTATCTAGGATTCGACATTCATAGCATATCGCGGGGATTGTCGCACCCACGGAGTTAGGCGCCGGCTGGCCACGTGGGCGATACGGAGTGAAAGGAATCAGTGTATTTATAGAAAAACCTGTGTCCAATATTCACCTGTTGATTTGCTTACTCTATGGTTACGTAAAAAGTACCGATTTAAGTTGCTCATGCTTTTGTCGTTTGGAAAAGAGCATCGTTATGTTCAGAGTTTATGATCGGTTTAAGATTACTCAGTTTTAATGCTTGGATGTATGTACATATTTTTGTTGTTACGAAAAGCCATTGTCATTTTCAAAGCAGTTAATACGGTCGGTAATTCCTTTGCTATTGCTTTTCGTCTTAAAGTTTCATCATGAATGTTGTGTTTAAATATTTTGTTTTCAAAACATTGACGCTCAACATTCTTGAGAGCCATTACCCATTACTCATACCAAACATGACCAAAAACCCTGAACACATTGTTACATTTAAGTAATTTGATCCTGTCATAAATTAAAAACGACACCTACAGCTTTATTACATAAAAGTAAACAACAACCGCAGAAACCAATAAAACGTCATAATATTCATGAAAGATAACGACCACACGTAAATCTCGGCAATTTTACTAAGACCTCTAATAACCTCATAATTTTAACTACCTTGTACAACTTTACGAAGCGAGCGGGTCGTTAGCCGTATCAAGATACGCTGGTTAATCTATGTAAGGATGTTACATCTAATAAACATCACGTAGATAAACATACAGATATGGAGCGGATAAACGAGTGAGGTTATTTACCTAATCTATAACAAACTTATTTCTTTATATCGTGATAAGCGAATGTAGGCCTTATTGCGTGGGTGTTAGGTATGTAATAAGGTGAGAATGCCAGTGATAACCGTTGGGCGCCCAGGGATCGCTCTCACGACTATTTCGCCCACTCGTTTTGGGGGCTAACCTAGACTAGTATTTAAAGTAATCGAACTCATTTGAACGGATACCGCAATGCTTGGAATAGGGCAAATGTTTGGGAATATTTTTGACCAATTAAATCTGAACATGTTGTTCTATGGAAACTACTTAAGACTGTTTGACAACACAAACACCTTAAACTTAAAACGTTTACGCAAGATACCTAAGAATAAACAGTTAGTTACGAACTTGTCAAAAAAAGAGGAAAAAACGTCTGTGGGATACAGATAGCAATTTTATGCTGTTTTATGGAAAGTAAAAAAAATCACTCTCTGTCCCCCAGTCCCTCAAAAATCTTTAATACCGGGAGTTCCATGAAAATCAGTTCATTAATTTCAAAGAATAAGGACTTGCAAGTTCGTACGTCTATGAAATATAATCGATTAAAGAATCGAAAGAACGTGCCAATGAATAAACAGCTGTGAGAGAGTTTTTATATTTCTTTTCCCATGACGAAAGTTTTAGCACATAGGCACGATTTGGTCAACACTACTGGTCGAAAACACCTTTCCTTTTAATAAGACTTTTCGTCAATAAAACTTATATAACACGGACACGATATTCCTAAAGGCCAGTCTCGTACTTCAAAAGCGTTCAAATCAAGTCGCAATTGTCATCTCAATTATTGTCATTGTCTATGTCATAAACTTTTAGGAAAATTAGAGGTGGGTTCTATAGTTTGCGACTGTGAAGCGAATGTGAACGAATGCTACTTAAAAATACGAGAATCGCCCCTTTGCGATTTGATTTGATAATTTTTTCTTTTGTCTCTAAAGCCCATTTTTTTAATCCCTTGATTAAACTTTAATTAACAATTTCGTAATATCAATTCGCAATATCGTTCGGTTCAGCGATAATTTACATTTTATGAATATTTATTTTGAACCGCCGTTAACTTATTATAATAATTAACATTAATTGGATTAATAAGACGTGTTATTAATACTTCGTTGATAAGTTTGATGTCGATCTGATTTAGAAAGCTTTGGCAGCAATTATGGGAATTAATCGGTTTTATGATCAGTTCTAATTAATTTTATTAGGCGGGCCATTTGCCATCGGAAATTGATAAACGTTGCACGGAGATTAATATGGCTGAGGTTGCAACTAGCTTAATTAAGCTTATCTTAGTTTTTTTGTTTATGCATGTTGTATTTTATAGACAACGTGTTTTATAATCTTAAGTAGGTAATTGGCAGTAAATCATTTCTAAAACGAGAAATACATATTAGAAGCAAATCTTTAACAGTTTAAGTTCCCGTCATATTCCTTGACAAGTCAAAAACGCCGCCTCCTAACATTCTAGTGCACTTTGTCAACCGACAGGTCGTTATTTACGGCACATAATATATTTAACGAGATGCTCTCAAAGTGCTCTCTAATATATTCGACGTCGTAATTGCACGGGACTAGTTGCGCCGCGCGACGTCCCCTGCATTATGTATGCGTGTGCGCAGGTCTCTTTGACGGTACGGTTTGATTTGATTTTCTGTAAATGGTTGCATGTATCCAATGTCTGTAATGGGATGGCGGTGATATTGTTTTGTTTGGATTAATTTATTCGAGTTAAATATACACCAGTGTACCAACATAGTGGTTTTGTTTTCGCCTGAAATGGTGATGATAATGATGAATTACACTTGCAGTCCTATCCTGCAAAAACTCGCGGTGAAGTGAGCTTGAACTCTTGAAATTGGCTGTTAGGGACAAAGAAGCAACGGATTGCCAGCTCACTTCACCTATGCTTTCACGGTACAATTTTTAAAAATCACTACAACTCTGTTTTCTGTAACATTTCATTCTGTATTCTGTAAAATTTTAACGGCCATAAATCGCCCTTTTTTCGACCAATTGCAATTTGTAAAGTGTAGGCGTAATGAGTGCCACGGCATTAATATAAGGTAAACGAAACTCCGTTTTATCATTCAGGATTATTTCATTACTTTTTGCCCAAGAAATCAAGTCAATTCATTAAGAATTTTAAATTCAGATGTAAATTCCATTCCAACTAAATTCGTTGAGACTTTATTAAACAAACTTCATAAGAGGTTTAAGCTTATAAGTCTTGATTAACCTCAGGTTTAGTGGGTTGCGGATCTTCAAAAGATCCCAAAAACCGCATAACAGAACCCCATTACTGGTTAAACATTCGACATAATTAATGTATGGTGAAACTGAATAATCTGTTCAACAGATTAGTGTGGTTTCAAATAGATAACGCCGTGGATTACATCAGAATGAGGTCGGGTCCCTAAACCAGCGGGGAATCTTCAGCGGGCACTTTGAAGATGAGTTTATGAGTTCTATTGGCTTAGTAGAATGTGATCCTAATTTCGTGATATGCCAAATTATTTTGATTCATGTTCTGAGGTTAACTTTGAAGCTGGTTTGTTGGTTATTTGTTTGGATGATGGAATGCGGCAGTAAAAACTGTGTGAAAAACAGAGTTGTAATCGGGTTGTTTTGACAGGCGGTTATCCTTTCCGATTTCAACTACGAACGTTGATAAATGCCAGTGAATAATATTGATTGGACTGAGTTGCGCCTGCAGTGATTTTTTCAGAGGTGATTTACATACTTTGTGGAATACAGACAGGGAGAAATTACGGTCAATTGTTATTATTTTTACGGTTTAATTGCCAAGTTAGTGTCGGAATTGGCTGAATCTGATTGGGCCTCGATTGTGTCAAATTTACTCTCATTTAAACCGATTTAAAAAAAGGGGGTGTTCGATTCGGTTGTATTTTTTTATGTTTGTTACCTGATAACTCCGTCATTTATGAACCGATTTAAAAAAATCTTTTATGTGAAATGATATACGTTCCGATTGGTTCCATAGAAATTTTATCAAAATTGGTTCAGTAGTTTGGTTTTTAAATCAAAATTGCTGGGGAAAATAGAAAATGTATCGCCCAAGTAAACGAAATTGCTTTCCTGTGACTTTCCAGTGGTTGTTAGGTGTAAGTTTTTTTATTTTCCACTAAAAAATGGAAAATAAAAAACTTTTTACAAAAACTACAACCGACTTCCAAATAAAAAAAAACAATTCAAAGTATAAAATAACTTTAATTTCGGAAGTCGGTTGTAGTTTTTGTAAATATCCAGTCCATTCGAGGGTTGCCATACAGCCACATAGATATCGCTGGTAGCGATAACACCGCTATAATAACCATACCATTAGGAATATTGTAAAAGTGTAGTTTTTTGGTGAACAATAAAGTATTTTCATTTTATAGATGTAGGTAACATCTATATAGATAGAAAATACTTTATAACTTCAATAAGCACTTCATATTTTTTCCAAACGTCTGGCGTACATATCCCAAGTTTCGCACCCCGCTTATTTCATAGCCCTGTCCTAACATTGTGAGAACGTCACGTGGAACTGTATCGCTTTTGTTATAACACTCGGAGTTATTAAGAGTGATGCTCTGTGAAAGCGGTTCAGTTAGATTTATATGCACAAGACGTACTGGCGTGTGGGAAGAGTTTGGGACCGAGTATATAATATTGTCACTGATCAGTGGTAGATTGATGAATATTTTCCGGGGAGACGGAATACGGTATTCACATTTTTCTTAAATGTACCTATTTTCTATGTATCTATAAATTTAATATTAATTAATCGTGCCGAGTACATTCCAAGAAACGTCCCTGTAAAATAGAAAAATTGCATAACGCAATTATTATTATAAGCACTAGATTTTAACCATCATAGTATTAGGGTGAGTTACTCTTCTTTTCTTAGGAAAACGATTAAAAAAAACAGATTCCAGTTTTTCTTTGAAGAGTAGATAAGTAAATATTCTCAAAATAATCTCGTCATTTTAATAAAGTCCCTTATTGAACAAAACCAAAACAACTTAACTTTGTACACCGAAACTACAGTTATTCTTATTGATCGTAACATTCCAATATATTCCACTTTGTAAGATCATCGAGTATGTTTAGAATTACAATTTAGCTTTGAGTTCCCGGTTGTGAGTGACGAACTGACAAGTGACACATTGCTCAATGTTTTTCCTCCATTGTCCACCATGGAATCGTTGAAATCTTCCCGGATGGCCCAAGTTTAGAGATAATGGTAGAAAAACGGGCCAAAGTCCAAAGGACAAGCCCGTCACAATATATCCAACCACTGCAACTTCTGAAAGCCAGACAAACAGCCATCAACAGGGCCACCAGAAAAACGCCGAGTCAATGATGCTCAACGAGTGCAGGAAAAAGGATGAACCAATCTTTGACATAGGTTTGTCAATTGTCATGTTCTCTTTTTTCAGGGTGAAGAGGCGTTGTTGTGACACTTAATGAGTAACCGCAAATAAGATATTCGCCAAAATATTGCAAAGTTAAATAACGTGAAGTAAATGGTACCGGTACATGGTGGAACAAAACGTTTAGGGAATATTATGCTCCATTGTCGACCACATCATCGCTTCCCTTGAGTTAAGATTGTGATCAAACGCGACCCAATAAATACTAAAAGTGCCAGATGTCAGGACCCAACACAAGGACTTTCCTATAAATATTCCTCTTTTTACCCAAATGTTACGCTCCCTTACCCCGCTATCACCTCATTCTTACACCGCCTCCTAAGAACGTCCAGTCACTTGAATAGCCGGCAGTCAGGTGGATGCGTCGCATTCAGGCAGACGTGCCGCATAATTATGTTACCATTTGAAGCTCAATAGACCCTCATTAGCATACGGTCATCGATGTTGTTTTACTGATCAAACGGGGAATGTTTTTGTTTGTCTTTATTGGTGGGAAGAATTTATGGATGGGAGTGTTACTGATGGACCGGATTTTAACTAAAAATCGCAATGGGTAGATAAAGAGTTAGGCTCAGGCTAGAACTTCGGTCCCATAACGCTGCTCAAAATAGACATCGGACATTTTCACCATTGTCATCTTAAAGGTTACAGCTGAATTTCTCTAGCTGAAAGCAAACCGCACTACGCTCGTCCATTCGAGGATTAAAGTAAAAATAATCTCTCATTATTTTATTTCAGCCTAGCCCAATATAAACTAGCATTCCACAGACAAATTCTCCATAAAGCAAACCACTTTTACAATCGATAAGCACGAAGTCTTTTATCTGTTCAAAATACAATAGGGCTTGCGCGTAACACGGAGGCTATAGAGTTAATGCTATTGTTACTGCTATTTATATGCCCTAATCCCGCTACAGGCTACATCTACCAGCTGGAGGCTTTCAATGCAAAGTGCGAATTGCAAGGCGTCCGATACGATGAGACAAAGCTGTGTAGAGCCGTCGAGGTGCTTAGCGATACTGTAGATATGATCCTGAACACTGAGGATTATTTGAGATGGAAAGATTGGAACGTTATTTTTAGATGGGCTGTGGGTAGTGATTGTCTCTGGTTGCTTTCACAGTGTGTTAGATGTCATCGCTGGACGGGGTTTCTTCATGGATTGTAGGATATCATGGACATTTTAACAGGATCATCGTCAAATTTGTGTTTGAAAGTAAATTTCTGAAGAGCCATGGCGATCATTTACTAGTGTAGTTCTGTTAAAATTGTTCTAAAAGTATGTTGACAGAAATTCCTCTCATAAGAACATGCAAATTAAACTTTGCCCTAATGAGCAACCAGATTCCGACGAGCAATTAAAAATTACCAGTCTAATTAATAGTAGGTGAGGCTAATTTTTCTGCACCTGTCTTAACCGTCATGGAGGCTCTAGATATGGCTAGAGCCCCGGTTATCGCACATTTGCATAATCGGGCTGTGTGTATGCGTGCCGGGCGCGCGTTACACCATAACGATCGAATTAACCAATCAGAGGCGACCGTCGCCAGACTTTAATGCCGAAAGGGTTATGTGAAAGGATTCTGTGAGATGACACACTTGTAATATGAATGGTTATTACAGGGTTTTTGATTCCTTTATTTTACTATTGTTTGAAATTGAATATGACTTTTATTTAAATCCGGATTTTGCATATAGACGTTTTGTCTTTGAATAAATACTTTCTTTAAGTTTCACTTAGTAACGTGGTCTCACAAGAGATCAAATGCATTAGATTCTACTGAACTATTTCATCCACTAACACAAACAGGATGCTAAAACCAGACTCATTATCAGAAGTGGCAACACTCATGTCGATGTTGCCAGCTACATTATATTATTACAACCTTATAATAGAACATTATTGCATGTAACACTGGTATTATCGAATC
Organism: Mamestra brassicae; assembly: GCA_905163435.1. Lineage (NCBI taxonomy): Eukaryota > Metazoa > Arthropoda > Insecta > Lepidoptera > Noctuidae > Mamestra > Mamestra brassicae. The sequence goes on along the minus strand of LR990997.1, from coordinate 14,965,636 downwards.
ACTCGACGCGACCAGCCATTTTAATACCATAGCGGTTATGTGCAACGAGAATTTTGTATTAAAATGAGTACTTACGGAGTTACGGGATGCAGGATTTTAATTGGTAATTATTGAAATTAATGTTTTTAATATTAATGGTGAAACACGAGATGAACAATTGTTTTATTGGATTGTCGATGGAAAGCAATAGAGTAGTGACTGTAGGTAAATGAGACTTAATGTGTATGTTGAAACTTGTATCAAGGTTGATTTATATTTTATCACGACCATGCCTTACTTGAAAAGCTTCGAATGAAGTTGTGTTGCCAGACAACTCAGTATTTAGTATGGCTCTATAAAAAAAAAAAACAGTAGTTCTTGTAAACCTCTGGTCTTTAATGTTTACTCAAGAACTAACCTATGACTTACCTACAACCCATTCCAAAGTCGTTCAACTACAGCCACCGTTACTCTCAACGCCTCGTCTCAACAACGGACAGTTACTTTAATATTAGTAGTAATAACGAATAACGTTACGTTAAGGTTACGTGTAGGAGCTGGTAGGTCGTAGCATACAGCCGGGGTCGCCGCAAATTAGCGACAGCTGTTACCGGCCTTAACATCACACTTATGTATATGTACATACACAAATATGAGTGTGACGTTAAAGCATACCCTATCGTGCTTGGTATGGAACTTGAGACACAATTTTGACCATAACTTGGGCTGATTACCTTGGTATCATGAGAACTTTAGAGAATTAAGAGAAGTAATAGCGAGATTTTCAGATGCATTTGTTTTGTGTGGTGTCGTTACTGAGTGGGTTTTGGTTTTTGTTGAAATTACTTAAAGGCATTATTACTGTCCGTACGACACTTGAAAGAGATTGGTCGAAAAAGGAAAGAGATGGTTTAGGTCACGGACGGTAGAGAGAACCATTAATTTGATTAGAGCGTTACATTGTGTGTTCATATGATGTTAATCATCATAAAACGTGAATATTGGTGAAATTACCAACTGAACATGAGTGCTAGCATCCATAAGGCAGCCTCATAAAATTAAAATGGTGTACGTTTACTTCGAACCATTTACAACACTGTTGCATTTCATCTATGATGTTTACCGATTTTTTTACTTGATTAAAATCATTCAAGTTTATTTTATATTTCTGAGCAAGTTAAACTATTGCAACATTGGAAAATAATATTCCCAGGATCTAAACCCTTTGAAATTATGATGCTTATTAAAAATTCAAGTAGCAGCAAGCTTGTTCGCACTTAACTTGGCTATCATTTGTCCATTTCTGCGCCAATTACGTCCTAGCCACAAACCAGGCTATTTCATATATAATTTCCCGATTAAGCCCGTGATATGTAATGTGTCACATTAGCATAGGGTGGGTGCGTTTACATTGATAGAGTGAAAAGCCTCGTTTGTTGGTTCATTCAATCGATCAGCCTTTGCACTGATTTCTAACAAGTTGCCAAATAAGACCCAGTTCCCTTCTGCTGAGTACTATTTTTTTTTTTTAATTTTAAGTAATATTCAACCTATTCAACTAGTGCATCTGTGTAGTGCTTTTAGATTTGACATAGTGTTTCAGGTTTCTGACTAACTATTACAATAACCGGATATTCTTCCTTATAAATCTTATTCTTTAAAATGTATTACCAGTAGGTGTCAAACTTCTTCACCCTTATCATCATCATCAATACCGCCCATACTATTTCGCACAGCTAACGCAAACACACCTTTACAAACGTTACCTATATGTTCCTATGTCTAGTCACATCCAGTTAGTGAACTGATATCATGTCATTTGCATAATCGGGCCGTATACGGGACAGGCACGGCTTGGGCACGGGAATTATCTCGTGTCACAGTTTGGACGCTTCCGTCGATAGTTTTAGTTTTTAGTGCTTGCTTCGGAGTTACATTATCGGTGTTTAGTCAGGATGTATGGGGTAGTTTGGTGGAATACGTCGCTTTAGCTGGATCCTTTTCTATGTGTTTATCATGTTTAGAGAGTTTATGCCATTAGTAGTTCTTCTTTTGCAAAGGGAGGTCGAATTTGCGAATAAATCTCTTGCCTGTCAATTATTTATCCGGCCATTAATGATGGCGATAGTCTTTTAAGGGTTTTCTTTGTTGACAATTCTTAAGTAGCCATCATTGAAGTTGATTTTATGATAATTATGATGAAGAATCTCGGCCGCATTTAAATCAAGTACCTTCATAGACTTACCATAATAAGCGTAGGTGACTTTAATAACGTAACCTTAATTGGGACAGCATTATTCAACATCATTAATTTCTGACAGCCCCCCATTGTTAGGAATCAAGTTCTATGCAAACAACAATAGTTGTAAAGGTCACACGTAAGTCACAATTGTATTGAGTCCCTCCCTGTAATGGGTTCGTATCAGGTTACAACCGGTCTGTCACTCGACCATCTGGCCACAATCTGACATGGCTCTGGACAACCCATGAGCCTATTAATAAACTTGTGAACTTTAAGTAAAGATAATGCAAATAGGTCGACAAATTCTAGGTGATTTAGGAAGACTGTGTGAATTTGGTAATTTTCAATGTATACTAAAACATACTAAAACCAATGTACTACCAAGATGTAAATTTTCTTTAAATTAGCAATTTAAATAAATAATGGAATAAAACAGCTATGAACAATGCAATTACTTTTAATCCTTGTTTTAATCCTTGTTTGGGTTTTGCGATACAGAGACGACAACTTGCTCGATAGATATTAGGTATATTCCGTGTTTATGATGTATAGGAAAAAGTGCCTGTAATTCATTCATACCAAGATACTCCATAAGAAAGTCACACATTAATGTCAGGGAGCACTATCAGCAGGTACTCTAAGACAATCGTTAGTTCATGCTCAATAGGCATAGCTAACTAATACTACAAGGACCAAACATTCAGGAATGCTAATACCATGTTACGAAAAGCTCAAGACATTCGATTAAACCTGATAGACACGCATGCAAATTATTGTTAATAGAAATTGCGTAGTCCTATCCGCGGTTCTTGTTAGTTTCTTATAAACTTGGCTAACATTCACTTAGTGCAATTTCATATTTGTTTAACAAATTCTTGACTACAACTGCGGTTGGTTGCTGTGTTTTCTTTTTCTAAGATTGTTGTTTTTCATCTTCAAGTTTAGTTTCCAGTTCAACGATTGGTGTATTTCCTTCATTGCGATTAAGTAGAACTTCTTCAAAGAATTAAGCATCATCATCATTGGGAAATTTGTTTTCTCAAATGTTGATAGTTCTTCTATGAGATATCAGTTCATCAAGAAACAATGGTATGTACCAAAACTGCGCTTTTGAGACCTCATTTTTAAAGTTCCGACCGCAAAATTAACCAGTAATTTAATTACAAAAGCTTATTAACACATTATCATTATATTTCATGGCACCCAACATTTTCAGTAGCTTAAAATTACACTTTCTTATTCACCTGTCATGCACCCCGGCTTAATATAACACTGCTTGCTTCCCAGCGGGTTGGGGGCCCATAACTTGGGGCCCCGCGACGCTTAGCAGGGGGTCATTATCGCCACAATACACAAAATGAGTTATACCTTTATGTGAAGCCACGTTACACGTCGAATATGATAAAGGGTGTAAGGTAGTCTTGTTCCAAGCAAGGAAAGACATCAGTGCACGGAGTTTTGCAGGAATCGTTTACTGATACAGAGGTGAGAGTCCTTGAGAAGTTGAAATGTTGAAAACAAGGGGAAATTAAACGAAAGTTCCTGTAAACGAAGTTTTATGTAAGTAAATCTTAGGCTCTAGACAGACGGACTACATTTCAACTGCAATCCAACTGCAAATCTGCAGTTCGGATGCAGTTTGAATGCAGTTGGCACGACTGCAATAGAACTGCAAACCAACCCTGCGGTCCAAATGCAGTCGGCGTGCAGTCGTGTGAACTGCACACCGACTGCAATCGGACTGCACGACTAAACAAGACACCATCATGAGAAAAAGTATATCGGCAGAAGAAAGATATTTTACTTCAAATAATAATATGAACTATAACGTGCCTTCGAGTTCAAATCTACCTCCTATCCAACAGAAGACATTCAATCGGCCAGGAACTTCAGAATCTCATTACAGCAATATTGTCTCACCTGATAATTGCAGCGATGATAGCTCATACATAAACGACGTAGTCGGTTAACTGTATATATAGGTACATATATATTTTTTAAGTAACTATTTTTGTAATTTAATTCATAATGCCTATTCAATGGCGACAGATCGAGCTTTGCAATATAAATAATAATGTTTAAAATTGTTAAAAGCTACCTTAAAGTAATTGCAATCCTTTCTTCTGCCGATATACTTTTTCTCATGATGGTGTCTTGTTTAGTCGTGCAGTCCGATTGCAGTCGATGTGCAGTTCACACGACTGCACGCCGACTGCAATTGGACCGCAGGGTTGGTTTGCAGTTCTATTGCAGTCGTGTCGACTGCATTCGAACTGCATCCGAACTGCAAATTTGCAGTTGGATTGCAGTTGAAATGCAGTCCGTCTGTCTAGAGCCTTACATGCAATTGTAATGAATTTTCCTGGAGAGATGCAAAGATTTTTGTGTGTTGGTAATTCTTTAAGATTTGATCTTGCTAGTGTAACTTTAAATATACAGCGACTGTCTTTTTGCACATAGCATTGAGTGTTTATTTGTTTTCTGATTGGTTCCGTAGTTCCAGATAATACCTACTGGAAAATTAAGACACAGTTTAGCAACCACAGAACAGGGGTTTCTCTATTTAAAACTAGAAAGTTTATTGCCAACTTTCCAAACACAATGAATAAGCAATTAGTTTGTAGCTTTTGCCAAAGCTTGTTACTAGCCATTAAGAATTTACCGATCTTTTGTTTCGTGTATCCTGTACAATGCAACGATTTTACATGAATTCTGCAGTCTTCCGGAATCAGAATGTTTAATAATTCGAACCCAACCTAATGTCTAGCCTTTTGGCATTAATATTGTAAATAAATATTTATGGCACAAGTTTTTGTTTGAGATTTTATTTTTATTTGTATATTTATCTATGGTATGATGTCATAGTCATTTGACATTTCCTAACACTATTAATTTAGAATCCGTCTGTTCGAAGTTCAAGGTTTTGTTAAAATTTTAACGACCGGATATTAGATAAGCTTACGAGTTACGTCCCATAGAAAACTCGTGCCTACACTTGAAGTGGGCGAATGAAATAATTCGCTTTCAAGTCGAGTTTCATTTAATAAGTACCATTAGATAAATGAAGTACACGTTAATGATAATTATTTAATGATAGGATGTGAAACTGAGGATGTTATTAAGCAAAAATATGACGCTGAGAAAGATCTCATGAATTTATATAGCCGCCGATTGAATCAAAATGGCGATTTTATGCACGTTGGGGTTAAACGTCAAAAAAGTGTTTTATTGTAGAAATCTAAAACATATAAAATTTAAATAATCGCATGAAACGTGTATTTATTTGATAAATGGAACGAAACAATTTTATTTATGTTAGACGGTGGAATGACTGGATCGAATCGAATTTACGTCAAAATCGATGAGAATTATCGAGAACGGTGCTTTACTGCTTTACGAAGTGCCAGAGACAAAGAAAAGAAATATATTTTTATTCAAAAGTGACACAAGCACACGTTGACAACGTAACAACCATAGCGTTTTATACCATAAACTTGAAAATAACGGTGCCCGATAGAACCTTGAAAAGCAGAACTATTCAAACCGATTCCGATGCAGCTTAGTAAGCAGGTAATAAATAAGCAATTCTAGATATAAAGGTCTGGTTCGACCTGCTGGCGTGGGCGTGTGGACTGGTTTTACACTTCTTTTATTTTTAATTCTCGTTTCGCTAATAACGCGGTGTGAGAGGAGCATCTCTCGAGTTCAATACACTGATTGTGGTATACGTTCGTTAAGTGTAGAACTGGCTTTGTTGTAAGTACAGGATTTATTGTGTTCCTAAAACAAAATGCGGATTGAATTTATTTTTTTAATTTCTTTTATGCCTGTTACATTTCATCATTGTTTTTATCAGCGTAAAGATATTTTGTATTAAAAACCTGCTTCGTATGTTATAATAAGTTTATGTTGTTGCAAATGAATACGCAGTTTAATAGAAAATCAGTGTTAAGAGTTTTGTAACAGGAAAATTAATATCACTTAGTCCCCTGTAAAAGGAGCTGGTGACAATTGAATCGCCCTAAGCTTAGACTCAATTCTCAGGTGGTAGTAATTATGTGCGAAGGTTAAAACAATGTTTATTATCATATTTCACGCTACAATGAACTGACATACAACGCAATTATTTAAATTGCTGTATTACCTATATGTTTATTTTGTAAATCAACATTCCTTTAGTAATAATGTATCTACGATATTCAAGTAGTCAAAAAACATTTACACACTTAGACTGTAACTGTTAGTATAAAATATAAAAATGTATAGAGTTAAAATAAATTATTATGGGTGTTAAAAGTGCACACCTGGCTTTATATTGTGCAATAAATGTTCTATTTTATTTCAAGAGCATACCTGTGGGATCTGGATTATAATGTAACCAATATCGCTGCGAGCTCTTGATACAAAATAAATGCAGTAAACTCAACTGTTACATGCATACTCCATTAAATAATTGACGGCATGCATTTAGGTATTTGTTTTACAATATATTTGATAAGAAAATTCGCTTGATGTAACGGGAAGGTATTTGTATTTTATAATATTGCCCGCATATAAAATCGAAACCATACATTTTGTTTTATCTGTGCCCGTAACATGAAAAAGGCGCCCAAATTTGACATTTAACATGCGCTTCCACAGCGAACTGTTTTATTTTTAAATAAAATTGAAATTGAATTCCGTGACAATGGCCATAATCAGATTCACCCGAATATTTTTCCAATACGATAAATATAAAATATCATAAATGTCAATTAATTTATACAAAATTTATATGATAGTGGTTTCGGTCGCTTTTTCGCAGCGGGGGCTGGTGAATGCCACAACTAATGGCGCCAACATAGTTTATTATATTGAGATTTGTTATTCAACAGTTTGTTAACGTTATTATTTTATGTAGGTGTTAATTGAATTGGGAATATTCATTAGTCGGTCATAAAACTTTCTGTGATCATTACTGTAACGACATGAGCTTTATTATCGATTGAAGATTAATTCCCGTTAATGTTTTACATATTATTCAAGCTGTGGTTTACTTTTGGACGTGGAACAAATTGCATCGACTTGATTTAATATTTATTCCAAATACGTTTTGGTGTCCATAACGCGTGCTATGTGCAACCATAAACTAAAGCAGGGTTGCCATACCTTTACATTTTCATCACTGCCAAAAGGTCTTGATTTCATGTACCTAACTTGTACTACGAAATCTGCTTTCGAAATTAGAATCAACAGTTGGTTATCGTTTAGAAACTTTGTATTCGTATGCTTTTTCTATCAACTCACAAAGTCACAACCCTGCCAATACTGGCTGGCGGTCATGTAAATCTACTAGCGCCATATAAGAGCGGTTGGATCTGTTTAATTTACATTTTCCATACAACATGTTCGCAGTGATGTAACATGACAGGATAGTGATCAGTTACACAACGAGAATGTCGCTCCTACTCTTTTTTGTGTTATCTCTGAACTGAATCAATGTATTTTTTCCAAAAACACGAACAAAGTGAAATTGCTATTCTAATTTAAAACGACAACACCAAAATAGTCCCAGCATCATTTAAATGAATACTTTTACGACTTTCCTCGCAGCTACTCTATGGTTTCTTTGACACATGACACTTCAAAACAGTTGACATTAGCTCTAAACATTAAAAAAAAACGTAACCAAACCATAAACTCTACAAAGGTCAGGTTTTAATATCACAGACACCGCTTAATAGTTTCTTAAGAAATTAACAAAGCTTATCTTAATGATAGCGTTTATGAGTGGTTTATCTTCGAGGAAATGCTTGCATGTTTGCTCTTGTTCCTTTAGTCAAGCCGCGAGAGGAACTGGCTGATTGTTTTATAAGATGCTGGGAACTTTGTTATGAGGGGGAACTAAAAAGAGAGAAGACGATTCATGGTAGAGTAGGAATAATATTAACTGTGGTCTTGTATAGGTTAAAAATAACACTTTAAACGTCAATCTTTTTTGGTCACTACCCTGAGATGAAATACAGAAAGAAACTCAGAGGTCAGTGTTTGTTAACGTCCATAAGATCTGCACTGATCAAATCTTATGAGAACCATGTAGGTTAATGTTTATGGTGGTCTTTTGAGGAAAGCACCACACAGATTTGAGTCAGCCTATCCGGACAGTGCAAGAATTAGTCAATACCTATTAGGGTAGCTAACAAAAAACTATAGGTACCTACTCTTCTAGCTATTTCTTTCTATATGAAAATATTTATATTTAAGATTCCATCAAAATAGATGGACAGACTTTTTGAAATCATTCAGACCACCAAAATAAGGACACTGGTAAAAAAAAATAAGAAAAACGCGAAACGAAAATATACTAAAACTGTTGGCAATTTATTATTTTAGGTCAAAATAAAATCACTTTAATCAGTGTTTTTTTAACTTGGATATCTTGGGTTAGACGTACTGAACGATGTGTTAAAATTTGTCCATCCATTTTAAAGGGACCCTATATTTTACGCTACAATAAAAAAGAACAAAGTAAATCAAGCGAGACAAAAACTCAATTTATTACGAGAGCATTGACTGATAAGATTAAGAGAGAACCGATAACTGACCGAGTAGATCTCAATCGTAATGATAAGCGGAAATTGAGACCGGTGACCCACTTGGCGCTGATAACAGCTGCATTTTATGTTGCTGATACACGCAACGGAGCTTCACGCTGAGTTTATTAAGCGTGTTACTACGCATTTTTATTCGGGACTACCTATTCGCTCTCTTTTAGATGAGGAACTCTCAGTTTAATTATTTGATTTTTCATATTTTAATATCGGATCAATTTATGTATCTGGATTACTTCACAGACCAGAAATGCTGGATTCTCCATTTTTCTATTTGCTGCTTTTGCTGAACTTTATAATTTTCTCTAATCCGATCTGAATCTCCGTCTGCAAGTTATTCAATTGACTCAGGTTCTCAATGTCTGCTATGGATTGTTAAAATATGAGTTGCATTATTTTACTAAAATGTCTCATGAACACGCTGAGGTAACAATAAAGCATATTTTCCTTAATCCAACATTATGGACATTTAACATCATATTTTACACAACAAACCGGTAACTTTGCTACTTTAGTATGTTTTTTTTTCCCTTTCTCACATTTTGAAGTGACAAAACCCGAGAAGCTTACGTGCAACGGTACCAGTTTAATTTAATCTTTATAATCTTGAATTTTGGACTCCATATTGAGACATTAAAGAAAAGTAGAATTACATAGCGCTCCAAATACGTTGTGGGCCACGAAGAAAGCGTCGCGGTGATCGCTCAGCGATAGCCAAATGGCGGCGTTGATGGCACAATATTCTTGAGTACACTGTCCTGTGTCAACAAATGGTTATTGTGACACAATTTCTGAATCACAGTTGTTTGTTTTGAACCGCAGTACATGCCATTGAATGACATATATTTTCTAGCATTTCCTGATTCTGTTTCTTGTCAAAACGGAATCAGGAAATGTTAGAAAAAAAAACACGGTCCTATTTTATGAGCGTCGCGCGTCTCGCCGAGACCGGCCCAGAAAGCGGTGACGGACCTGGACGCGCACCACGACGGCTGGTTTGAGGCGGCGCTGGAGATGAGTGTCTGGAAGGATATGAGGGAGGCCTTTGCCCAGCAGTGGGACACTATAGGCTCATATAAAGAAAATAGTTTAAATTAAGTTAATAGGTGTTCTTCTCTGCCACCGTTACCATCATGATCTTTTAACTATGCAGCTTGTGACTAGAAACTAGCTGAGACTACCTGCAATGCACTGTCTCTTCCTCCAAGTGTCCTATATTCCGCTCATTTCAGAGCCTCACAATAATTACACAAAGTGTCAAAATGTACATAAACAGGTACTACTCAATTTAAAGTGAGGACATTATGTTAAACCACGGGCGGTGACCGGTACTGCGGTACTGACCACAGGAGACCACTTCAACTCTAGTGACATTGTAGTTAGCTGTCAAATTATTGTCATTACATAGTTTCGTGGCGTAAGATATCGTGAGAGAGGTGACAGGTGCCTTAAGTGCGCTGTTGTGGAGAGCTGGAGATTATCGTATTAAACTTGTGAAAGGATGGAGTGAGGTGAAGATTGTAAAAATTGAGGTTCAATGAGATGATCAACTGAGTGAGGTTGGTAGAAGTAATGTTACCTCGTTTATTTATTTATTTTCACTTTATTTACAGTAATGGTATTATTGCAGCGGACTTAATGCAACAAGGCTTCTTTTACCAGTGAAGTTTTGGGTTGAAATGACTACACTGTGGTAGGTGTACAACAAATAAATAATACTGACTGGCCTGTTGGTCGAGTGGTTAGTGACCCTGACTGCTTAACCGGAGGTAGTGGGTTCGATTCCCACCCAGGACAAATCTTTGTCTGATGAGCATGATCATTTGTTCTGTATCTGGGTGTAATTTGTCTATAATATGTACGTGTTTAGAAATATATAAGTATGTTTATCAGTTGTCTGGTTGCCATAGCACAGGCTCTGCCTAGTTTGGGATCGGATGACCGTGTGTGAGTTGTCCCAGGATATGTTATTATAATTATATTAATATTTAAATGGAAATTAGTTTCTTAAATATTACCTATACTAATAAAGTATATACCTACGTACAAGCTAAAATAATAAACTAATAAATTGAACATGGCTGGGGATACAGCCAAAATGGATTAGAGACTGCAAAATATACCATAAAATAAATAAAATATACCTTTACTTCTTGTGGGTATATATGGAACTGACATAATAGTTTTTCAAAGATTTTAGTGTAAAAGCCAGCCGTTTTGTATCTGTCATAAAACCAATTTCAATTTATTTTTGTCTGATCAATTTATTGTACCGTTTGTTACCTACCACAGATTCATTGGATATATTTTTGGACAGCACAAGCTAGTGATTAAAGTCTCCGCTAATTCTCTATGGCCTAGCTTAAATTGGTTTAGTTTTAAATATTTATTACTTCCTTTTCTTAATTCATGTAAGGTAGATATTAAGTCGAAGTCATTTCTTGTTTATTAGTCACAGGCTGATTTTTACTACCAAAATCAAAAGCTGTAGCAGCTTTGACAGACTTTCCAACAACTTATTCATTGGCTTATACATAAAACACTACACATAAAGTGTTCGTTTTCAATAGCAGGAACGGACCATAACTCTTGTTGAAAGACAAGTCACTAGAATTGCAATGTCTCTGGTTGAATGCCGAGGTGTCCCGATACCGGACGAAGATTTATTCGTATATTGATGTTTGAGTAATTGCGGGGCGGCCATGTCTTAGGAAATTAACGTGTTCATCTTTTAAGGATGGTTGGTTAGTCGCCATTGTTGTAGTCGATGTGGGGCAGGACGAGGAAGTGAGGGTTGATTGATTCGAGTGAAGGTTTCATTGTGATTGTGACTGATTGCTTGTGTTCAAGCGAAGAAAGTTCAGCGGAATGATTGAGCGAGGAAATTTTTGGATTGGATTGTTACTCTGTGTGACTTTTTTTAGTAACCTTTACATGTCTTAACAGCTGATCGGATGAAGCTGACAGAATCACAAATAGACCCTGGCTAAAGGTACATGGAAACTTGAAATATTTTTTTTACACGAAGAAATTTCGAACTCCACGTGCAAGAAGCCAAATACAAAAACTAATTTCGATACAAAAGAAGAATCTAGTATGTAGTACATGTAGTTACTCCCTTTCGCAATCTAACATGTATGAATGTATAAACCACATCCATACAACATAGTTTACGATCAACACACGGAAGTGACAATAACGCATTGTGCCAGTTACATTGACAGGCGGCAGCGATCATTTCAAAGCGACTGACAATGTAAACCCGCAAGGTAACGATAAACTGCAAATTGAATAGACAGTGTTATGATCGAGTTGTTACTACTCAAGTTTGATGTTTGCGGAGTTGCTTCGTAGATTCGGATTGTTTCAACTTCGAGTTTGTTGTTGGTTTAGACAACGAGTACGCCATAGTCAAAACTGTTTTGTCTGCCGTAGATATAATATTTGGGTTTGCTATAGACAAAACCAGTGTTTAAATAGATTTATGCCGTTATACACGGACCTTTTTTAAAGAGCGCAAAGCACACGACCGGGCAATGTGGCGGCGCTTGGGTAGGCCAGTCTCCAGCTACTACTGGACGTAGGCGTTTTCGGCTAAAAGGATGATTGAAAGAATAAAAAAAACATGAGTTTGAAACACAGACTCACAGGTCAAGTCAAGAGTGAATAGGTTACTTTTATGCAAGCGTGCTCCATCGTCGACCACTCGTCGCTTTCCGTCAGGTGAGCTTGTGGTCAAACGCGAACTTATTAATTGCAACTAAAAAAATAATTATAAATACTGTTTTTCGCACGCTACATATTCTACAGCATCCCAAATAACTGTTTATTTAACTACAACAATATTTATGTCAGTAGTTACCATAATATTTGTTCAGGAATTCATGAATATTCATTTATGTTGATCCTTTGTTTGTTTAATTCGTTCCGTCCTCTCTGAGCTATTGCCTAGGTCACAACTTGGAGAAATGGAGGTAAATAATTATTGTCTTTTGTTCGTATGACTTAGCTTGCACTAAAGTAAGCGAATGCATAATAATTTAAAGATTTAATTTTACGAGGCGGCACTGTTGGTTTTGTGTGGTTTTGAAGTGCTTAAACTTGATAAGTTTTAGTCTTGCTATTAAGATAGTGCTTATACTTGTGTCAAAACAATATTGTCTCGAGTAACTGTGTATACTGTTAACTTGTTGTTGCTAAACTGTTGAAATGTCTTCATTGTTTTCATGGAGCGATAATCTTCCTTCTTAAACAGCCTTGTCGGCAGCACCCCATCTACTACTTTCAATTATAATCTGAAAAAAATCCTAATCCTTAATGCCAAGAATAGTTTGACTAACCGTCAATGAATTGTGTTGTCAGTGTTCATGCTTTTTGCGCAATTATCCTGCACGAAGGCCGTCTACAGCCTAAGTTAAAGTTTACTGACTTGCTGAAAAAGTGAGCATCTCCCATTTATATTTCCTCGCATCTGACGTGAGATGCAAACACAATCACACAGTGCAGTCATAGCCCCCATAATGGTGCAAAAACGAGCGGCGGACATAAGAGTGGTTCCGAGAACCGAACAGATCGGGTTCGGCGACAGGCAAGAAAACTGAGACGTGCTCAACAATTCTGCTTAGAATACTGTTGCTGTACGAGACTTAGATACCAATAAAGAAAGGGCATTTGATGGGGAAAAATGAGGAAAGTTTTGCGTATGTCGATGGTTATTGGGATAGAGGTAGACCTAGAGAAATACACGATGGGTGGTGTGAACGATAAATGAGCCTAAAAAGGACGTGACCATTGAGATGATGGCAAATAAAGTTGAGGAGGAAGAAGACGTGCTAAGTCAAACCTAAATAAATTTAGATAAGATCAAGTATCAGGAGGATAATGACTTAATTTCCCGTATAATTGTAGAGAATTCTCATGTATGTTTTTCCGAAATGAGTTGGTTGGTTCTGAATGTTAGATATGTACGCAGCGGCTTAATAAATAAAGCTCTAAAATGTATCTAGATTGTACTTGAAATTTATATTATTACGAGCACGACATTTCACTGCCTCGAGACAAATGTCATTCAATTTCGAGTAGACAACCCGCAGGCAGTAACAGCATTTAAAATACGGTTGGGAAACATTGATATGCAAGAAAACCTCCTTTTTCAATGACAAGATATAATTAGATTAAATGTCCAACTTCCTGAGTTAGTTCTTAAAGAAATTAATAAAGTAGTGCTTGAAGATAAGTCAGGAATGCTGATGAAATGCAACGAAGAGAGAGAAGTTAATAACGTTGATGATGATTGTTGTAATCTTACAAGTTGATGAAGCAATTTGATTTAATCAGCACGGACTTTCTAAGTTAGTGGTATCATATTACAGTAAACAACTTCGTTTGCATGGAATACGCAAATTGGAGTACCACTTTTAAGAACGGATGTGAGTGGCTTTTCATTCAGAACGATTTATTTGATCCTTTCATTAGCTTCAGAACAGGTAAATAAGGTAGCAAAGTACCTAAATCCATAGATTAGAATTCAGACTTCAAATCCTTCACAAAAACGATAGCTACCAAAATCATTAATCAAACATCTTCTTTAACTTTTTTATAGCAACGTTAAACAAATTCTAAATCAAAGTATAAAAGCAGTGAACAAGTTACATCAGGATGTTCATTCTCGCTCCAAACCAGTTTGCGTTCATTCATAAATAACCATTCTAGTTTTTATCTAAATTGGCAAAGATCCCGGCACATACAGCCTTGAGACGAACAATTGGTATTGAGAAATGATTGTTGTGTGTATCCGAATGAGCGACAGGTTATAATTATGCAATATTATCTTTGGCTGTCACAACATTTCCAAAGATTTGAATTTAATTTTGTTCTTTGTTCAAAGGGGCAATCAGAATGCGACAACGATGTGCCAGCCATTATTATAGAAATTGATGATCTAATTCTACAGAATTACGGATTCCATATACAGGAATATCGCGTTGTCACATTGTCGCGATGAAATTGTTTGTTCGAGCCTTAGTTGAGAAATTAAAAACTGTTTTCAATTAAACGATTTTAAATGAGTCTTGATTGATTCGTCTGGCTGCACATTCTAACCGCAGGAACTAGTTTTCGATGGGAAAAAATCCAGTACCTACCAAATTAAATGTAATCATATAATGAGATGACCGAAGATAAGATAACACTAAACTGATAATCAAATACCGACCGCTAACATGGATTACTTTTTCAAAGCCAATTACAAGATAGAGTTGCTTACAGCCTGTCATAAAACCAGCTCCATTATATTGTACGGGACCATAAAACGAATCGAATGCTCGTACTGTTCGATATTGGTGCTCCGATTAAATCGATAATTCGATATTAAACGCATTCGAGCGAGTGCCGAGTGCGCGCTGATCAACACCGTTTTAATTTAGTTTGACAATGAGATTATTAAATGCTATTGAATATAATGAACCTCATTTGAGTTGATTGTTTTCGGTGCAAAGGCCGGATGATTAACAATTCGATGAGTCCATGAAATTAATGTACATTTCAATGAACTGTAGTATCGGGTAAATGAACTACAAATTTTGTCGAAAAGATTCGTTAAAAAAAGAATTTACTCAAGCAAGCATCTTTAAAAGAGTAAAATTTTATCAAAATGAAGATCCGGGCAACATACGAACATTAAGACGAGGAAGGGGCGAGATAAAACTGCAACAAATCGAATGTCAGGAGCACGCCATATTTGGCGTTTCCCGCCAAGGCAAGGCACCGTTATCCACTGGCAGGCTTAAACTACAATATTATGAAACATCCTGACACACGACTTAGGGCTTTAGCAGTAAAAAGATAAGATTTAAAATGTAATAAATGTCGCGAGATGTAACGCGAAAGGCGACAAATTGGGAATGTTGGTGTGACGGCTAAGGAACCGGATAATGGACGCGATTTGGCTCCACTAAAGCATTTTTACATATTAATTGTTGCCAATATTTCGCAAATATATCGACATATTTGGATGTTGCATTTAAATCAGGAAGCTTAAAGAAATATGTGATCAATTTGCCGTGAGACAGAAAGTTATGCCGGAGCGAGTTCTCTTAATAACACAAACAAACAAGTCTTGAGTTACTTGCATTGCATTATCCCACTTTTATAATGAGTATTACCATTAAAAGGTACATTAAAAAGGTAATGTACACTCCAAAAGTAAAAAGTTACGTACAGTGAGGTCACTGCAATCTGTGATGTCAGAGCCTCTGAGAAGTATTGTGTAGGTATTTCCTCAATTATTTCTTCTTATTACAATTTACATCATGATTGTACTTTTCATATTAACTCTTTTGTAACAATTGAAAAGCAATTTCATTTTATAAAGCCTTGTTTCACCTAGCAGCAATCTGTAGTATCTGACGAGCCTGATACAACCGTATTACAATTTCATAACTTGGAACTGGTGACTTCATAACCGCACAATACGCGGCAACAAATCAGGCGGTGTCTTTGCTCAATACGCTGACTGCTCAGCATCCGGATGTGGACATATTCCACTCCGACGTGCGTCTAATTCTAAGGAAATTAAAAAGATTGTTTTAGTGTTTAAATGTTTTTATGATTAACATATTATTATTATTTGATTATTATTATTGTTTATTATTTCAAGCAATTAATTATTTGTTTTTATTATTGGTAAATAATTTGTTATTCTGTACTTTCTTTGTTAATTTTTGTGTGTGTAACTTTTCAATTTTTAGATTATGACTCTCTGTACCTGTTGGTTCGTACTGTAAGTGCAGAGAGTATTTAAAGCTAAATAAATAAATAAACTCGATCACTTTGTTAAATGAAAATCTATTGCACGTTTCCGACTACATAAGCGAACTCTCCTAAGAATCTTGATATCTTGCACTCTTGAACTACCAGGGTACACTAGACCTTTTCTCTCCAGTTCAAACACCTGATTCTGTGTTGTGTTCCACATTACTCCGATCAAGCGGAGTGGGGAAGGTCAAGACATCACGGTCGATGACTTCACAGGCCAGTCTGGTTAGCCCGTAATGTGGTCCACAATTTGCCATAATTAAAGATGACGTGACCACTGTTCTTGGAGAATTGATGGTTATAAACAAATAATGATTTTAGCTGTTTAACATTGTGTTACTGAGAGATAAAAGCGTTGCATAATTAGACTATAATGTCCTCACTTCTAGGACACTAGCCCACTCTCTGTAAGGTCTCTGTGAGAGGAACTGGACGTATGAGAGAGATATATATCATACTAGCGACCCGCCCCGGCTTCGCATGGGTGTGTCACCAGAAAATTGCAGACTCCGTAAGATTGTAATAAATCTTTATTAGATTATAATTTTTCGAAAAAAAATCGTTTTGTTTACAATAAATCCCATCCAAATTTTCCAATATATCCTTATTGAGAAAAAATAGTTTACAATTTCACGTGATATTTTACAATCTTACGGCGTTTGCAATTTGCCGGTGACAGGTGCGTACTATATTAAGCTATATGTATAAACCTTCCCCTTGAATCACTGGATCTATTGATGATAACCATATTAAAGTCAGTTGCGTCGTTAAAAAGATCTAAGCGTTTAGACGGCGTAAAGCGACTTTGCTTTTTAAGTTGTTTTTTTTTTGCTTGGGAAGTTATTATGAAAGACCGGAGAAAGAGAGAAGACTGGAAAGAAAGATTTCGTCCTGCCATAGGACAGTACAAGTGTCCTATGGCAGGACGAAATCTTTCTTTCCAGTCTTCTCTCTTTCTCCGGTCTTTCGTGATTTTGGACCAGTTCTTTTCAAAGGAGGCCTTCTCATTGTGGACCCGTCGCATTGTCGTTGTTATCATAAATTGTCTTACCAAATTGAGACGAGATGCATTTCTAACTACGAAGGTATTACAGCAAACTTGGAACTTACCTGAAAGGAAAAAAAGAACAAATTAAGTATAATTTATCAAACGACAGTCATTAGCTTCGATATAGTTATTAGCGTCAAGACAACTTTAAATGGATGAGCTGTTTATCATCCAAGGCAGGAAGGGTTTACTCTGAAACCGTACGGCATCTTTAATTGGCAGGTTTGATGGACATGCCAATTGCAATTTTAAAATTATACATACAGCTAATAACATATATTTTTGCACAGTAATAGAGGCTGTTGATGATACTCTGTAGACTATGTGTTCTATTAGTAAAGATTGAGGAAGTGGATATGTCACAATTCAGTCTTCGAAACATAAGGTTCGGTCCTTGAAAGGGTCATAACCAGCGTCAAATAGTATCAGCCTGTCTGTCATGTCGCTTAAGTGCATTTTTTGGCGAAAACATCAGGCACACGCTTTGATTTTAGAACACCAATTATACTTATTTCAATGTTATTTCGTGGTACCGTGTGTGTACGCTGTTACCTACACTGTGTCAAATACTAGTTTTACGAGTTACATTTTCCTGCACTTTGTTTAAAGAAGGTTGCTGACAAAACCACAGTAAACAACCAAGGTCGCCAAACAGCAGTTATGACTTGTGACGAATTAGATTCGCGACGATTCGTCAAGATTGTCATGCCAACTTCGCGTTAAGTCATTTTATTATTATTTATTATTCAATTGCTTTATTTATTATTTACTACGTTTCTGCTCCTGGTTTAGGTAATCCCAGTTAAAAGGAGACTTGGTCAGTTTCAACTTTAGTCAATGCTCTTTTCAGCAGATGTTGTATTTTTGTTGTGACGCCTCCGCTTGGTTAGTTATAGCAACATTTTTATTTAGCTTTTTCAAAAATCGAATGATGCAGTTTTAATTTAATCTAAATCGGGCCCCTAATTCTTTGACTCTTTCGTTATTCCTCATTGTTTCGGATTAAGTCAGCCGCGAAAAGTAAACTTTTCGCGGCTTAAATTCAATGCTTCGTGATATATTGGTCGTGCTCAACTAACAAGCGTGCACTATTAAAACGTTATTACTAATTCGTAATGGCGGAAAGTTAGAACATTAATAACTAATTTATAATAGTAATAAACTGAACTCGTAAACTACCAAGGTTTATATTTTAGTGAAAGGAAATTGATTTAGGTTTGATAAGACAAGATGACGCGAAACAAATTAATTTTCACCGTGTAATGTTAGGTTTACAGGACGAGGGTTTACGGGACAATGAATTCGTTTTTTGTGATTTTAATTTTTTTTTTCAGCTTATTCAGTCCCACTGCAGGGCTAAGGCCTCCCATTCTATCCTTCTCCCGGCTTTGAGCAAGTGTAAACCAATGCTGTCAATAGGCGTCAAGATCTTCCCGCCATCTTCTTGCCTAGAAATTTTCTTCGGAATTCACATTGGGGTGAACTATACGGCTGTACCTAATTCATTTTATTTCATTTTCAAGTATCTTATCAGAATCACTTTCAGGTCTATCGGAGTTTGAAACACCTTGGGCCGAAACAGTTACATTTTTGACGCGCTGTGTAAAACAACATTGCAATCAGCTTAAAATAAATAAATCTTTCATCCATTCCAACAAAGTCCTCTCACCGCTTTCCTTAAGAGAATTAGCAGTTAATTCCAAATACGCAAATAAAACAGTGGAACTAAAATCACTAGCTCTTATCTCAATCCCATACTGGGCTTAAATCCCTTGGTAGACCAAAGCGTAGGTAATTAGACAGAAATATTTGCAGCCGGGACTCGAACCCGCTATCTGCCGACATCGCGGCGACGCGGACGGCACTACCCGACATTGTACTCAATAAAGGTTGCAGGTTTTTTTTTAACTCAAAAGCCCAGAATGTCCACAATAAGTTTTGACTGGCAGAAAAAAAGTTCCGTATCGAAAGATTATCGGGAGCTTTTATTTTATTTTCGATATTCGAATGTTTGAATTTGTTTTTTTTTATTTAAGGTCGAATGGGAATACAACTGGTATCACAAATACATTTGATATTCACAAACATTTTGTACTTGGTAAATAATTAAAAAAACTGACACACGCCTCGTGCATTTACGCCAACGCATTATTCCCAATAATTAAGTAATACAGAAATGTCAAGAAGTGACGAGAACGAGTGACAGTGGAAAAATACACCCCATACATAAGCTTAAACACCGAGAACTCTACAATAATCCGCTTTATTCAATCCTATTAAAAACTACGTCATATAGACGTACCAATGAACTACAAAAGAGACTATTGTCACTACAACGCACAGGTTTCAAAACGTTTTTATTTGTTTGATAGAGAAAGTAACGCACAGAAGATATCGTTTTTGCCTTTATAAGTCGTTTTTTATGTTTTTTGTTTTGATTCTGATGTTATTATTTTATAAATGAAATCAACCTATTAGAAAGTAAACATTGTTAATGGGTACATTACAGTTCTAAGCTCTGTTACATATATTGGCGACGTTTTCCTGCTTCGAATCGAATAGCTTATCGGTGATATACAAGCAAGATAGTGCTAACTGACGAAACCAAAAATGTAATTAATGTTAACAAAGTAGTTTTAATCAACCTCAATAAAGAAAGAAAACCAAAAACGAGTAACCCAGATCTTCATCTCTCTAATGAAGATTTAAAAAGGAATCACAAGAGATATAAAAAGAGTCGACACCTTTACACAGACTTCTAATAGAAGGAAAAGTTCATACATACATTAACATTAAAACTGCAAAAAATGCGCAAGCAAACCTATACTCCAAACACATTAGAATGGAGATTGCAGGCAGTTTCAATGGCACAGAAATACAGTGCTCCGCTAAATAATAACAGACAGGTATACCGAAAACGTTAGACTAGGAAAAACACTGTTCGATTCATGGGATAATCATCATCATCATTTATACAGCTTTAGGGACTTCTTCAACTTTTCGTCAATTCAATGTGACAAGATGACAAACTTTATCGACATAGTTCTACAGATAACATACCCGTAAGATTATTTCAATAAAAGTGCCTGTGCTTAATTGAAATGCATGCATTGAGTTGGGTTTATTTGCTAGTTGACAGGCACGTTTAATTGTCAAGGTTAGTAGCTTAAAGTCAGTAGTGTAGATCTCTTTGAAGAATATCGTGCAGGAAACTCCACGGACACCCTTTTAAATCATGTTATGTTTCCTAAAACAGTACTGCTACAGTGCTAACTTCGTTCCTAGCTACATCATTTTCTTTCACAAAATCTCCTCTTCCAACCACCTCTTTCCGTAATACCGATCATATAAATCGAAGGACACACATGTGGCAATAAATATCTCATGCCTAACCTCGGAATCGGAATGTGGAGACAATATAATAGATGCCATTTGGGCCCACACCGCCAGGAATGCGCTACCTACGCCACTTCTGATCTGATACTTGAACACAAAACATCAAGTTTCATAATCCTCTGTGCTATTTCTGTGATAGCGTTGACAAATATATTGACAACAGGCCAGTAGTCGGACTAGTTTATCGCGTTCCGGGTGGGTAATATCCTAAGTGCATGATGCAGGCTCTTAAAGTTATCGAATGTAGTACGCGAACTGCAGTGTGAAATGTTCGAAAGGGTAACACTTGTGATCCATCTGTGAATTTCGAAGACTTTTTTTCTTGAACTGACGCAAGGCTGTTTTTTTTTTATAAAGTACACAATGTCCCCAATTAACTATTCTTGGTCTTGTTCTTCAAATCCTGTCAGAGCGATAACTGTAGTTTCAGCATCCTGGCTGGTTGTAACCATAAAGCAACGATATAAAAGACAATAAGATCAAATCGGAACATAACACAGTCAATTGTTTCTAAACAGGAAGGCTTACTTATTGGACGTGGCAATAATTTGATCCACAGGATGTGAATGTGAAGTTTATATGAAATAATGATAACATTACATTGTGGGGCTTATTTATTGAGGCGTAGTAGGAAGCAACATTTACTAGCCAACATTGTTGAGGTTGCATTGTGAAAACATGAACATTGCCTGAAGAACAGCTTAATACAGACACTAAAATAAGAATATGATACAAGTGAAAAGAAGAATAGACAACCCACAATCACCAAGACCCAGAAAACGAGTAACAAACTGACTAAACAGTGCCGAAGATGAGAAAACACCGATCTTTAACATCATGACCCCATTTAGAGAAGTCAGTCCAATTTTAATGGCTGTAAACAGAACAGATCTTGTTTGCCGCAACCTTTAACACTGCAGCGGCTAGTAATGCGAAGTGAATCGTAAGTAATACACCAACTATCGTGCCATACTCGACACTATTGGTCCAAAATCACTTTGGTACGCGCATTCACGTTCAGGTGTCGTAAAAAACACAGGACTATTTTATTGTAGGGACCGAAATGTTTTAGTGAGCCTCGTAAAATAAAAACGCTGTAAAATTCACGCATTGTACCGACGTCCATGTTATATTTATGACTGCTGTACATACCATCCCTGAAATTATCTGTTACGAAATGACATTTGCTTATGTTTGTTATACAACGTGTCTGGAATCTTTGTGGTTGGCTCGAATTTATACGGCGATGTAAAGCGAACATTGCAAACATTTCAAGAACAAAACATCACAATTCCGAGTGTACAAAACATTTGACACAAATATGTAATTTGTCACAATTTACGATCAATCCATTTAAGAATAAAACGCGAGTCGACAAGAAAATGGACGAAATGTCTATAAATAGCAATTTATGGCTTGGAAATGACTACGGTTAGTCTGAGGAGAATAAAGAACTATAAAAGTCGATTTTTTTAAGGCACAGGCTTGAAAAGCGGCCGAGACTTGAGCCTTGAGGGATAAATGTCAGCGCTTTGGATTCTTTTCTGTAATTTATTTGTGGCTATCCCGCGTTCCTTGCAGCAAAATGGTTAAAGAGATTGCTAAGTTATGCTTTTACTTTGTGAATTGCGAACTCCAACTTCACAAAGATTCCTCCAATAATCTTAATAGTATGTACAAAATGCAAGTTGTCATCTTAACGAAATGCAACCACAATTTAAGTTCATTAATGATCTCATAGCGTTGCGTTCTGCAAATCATTACCGTCCACTAAGGCAAACAACTTACATTAGGCGAACTCAATTCAACCTGTTATTGCTCATTGCAGTTGCAACTGATTTCTAAATCAATTTAACAACTATGTTAGCCATTTTGATAGTTCAATGGCCTGTCAGGCTACTGTAATTGTACCAAGATGTAGACTGTCAATGAAAATGTTGGTAGTACAATTATTTCCTCGTTTTTCATTAGCAGTCACCGTCATAGTCTGGCAACAATTACGCGGTGTGTTATTAAATAAAAAGGCGCCAATTATAAGGCTCCGGCGACTCAATTATCGCTGGCTATTGGCTCGCTATTGAGGCCGCGCACGCGTACTGGGTTGCCAGAAAAATAATTAAAATATTATGTGATTTACTCAGAACACGTGTGAACTTTGTGTGGGCTGCCTTAGTATAGGCTTAACATTTTGTGAATATTATAGACTTACAAAAGTTCTGGTATATGTATGTAAAGACTAAAGCTGTGTTAAGCACTTGGATGAGAGATGTTCAGAGCCATGAAGCAGGGCAGAAAGAAAAAAAGGCCTATACTCAGCATATGCTTGATGTGATGATGATTAAGTAGATATGAATAGCAGTGCCCACTGGTAAGTTGTAGGCACAGTTGCACCGCCTGTAACTGCTAAGTAATCTAGTTAAGCAGCAAGCAAGTTAATCAGGCAGACACCAGCACCATATAGTGGCCTTTTCCCGACTAATATAATATGATAAATCTCCATTACCTTAATAACTTTCCCAAGATAGCACAAGAAAACATTTCTCTAAAGATAATCTGCTTAGGGACCGCTATAAAAAATGTTTAGAATGATGGCAACACCGACATAATATGATTGATACGGCGAGACGTGCTGCATGGCGTCTGTCGGCCGTCGATTGCTAACTAGGTAAAAGTGAAGTCTGAGGTACATTGCTTGTCCACTTAATCACTTGAGCTAAGGCCACTAGGCGCCACTAATATATTGGAACTTGCAAGTCTTGGAACACAAAGCGACGCCAACGTACGCAGGCGACTCAGGAATTCTAAATTTGCAGTAGATTTTTTTTTCGCAATTTAATGCGGAAATAAACATAGGAATCTATCATGATATCTGGGAATTTAAAGACTTGAATGCGGACTGAATGATAATATTGGTGAAGAAGGTAATTTTGCTTTTTGAAGATACAAAAGGCGCAATTGATCGAAAGAATATTAATTCAAAACATTAAAAATTCTGTAAACGTAACATCATATTTCACATAAATTTTAATCTAGACATAAACAAAAGCTTAAACGAGAAACAAGCTGTAAACATTCAATTAAAATCGCCAAGAAGAACTTCTAACAACAAATAAGCCACGAATTTATGTTTAAACATAAATATAGTAACCTCAAAACAACAGTTTAGAGAATTCATCAATTTTAATGAGCGTTTAGATTGGTTTTAGATCAAATGTATAGGCTTGTTCTGTGCTGGCGCCGCTGCGCCGGAGTGTGGGATGAACTACCTGCGCTGGCGTCGAATAACTTTACATATAATGCGAATGGTCAGCTCTGTCATTCCTCGCTTAGCTCCACGTGTCCGTTCGCTCTAAGAGTTGCTACTTTAGAAGTCCCAAGTGGGGCAGCTAAGTCATTCCTGGCTTAGCTCCACGTGTACGTTCGCTCTAAGAGTTGCTACTTTAGAAGTCCTAAGTGGGGCAGCTAAGTCATTCCTGGCTTAGCTCCACGTGTACGTTCGCTCTAAGAGTTGCTACTTTAGAAGTTCTAAGTGGGGCAGCTAAGTCATTCCTGGCTTAGTTTTGTTTACCCACTCGAGTTGTGGTTACTATAAGCTACTTAGTTAAGTGGTGGACACATAGAGATTAATGGGTGCTACTGAGAGGTTCATTCGAATATGACCTCGTGAGGCTGATCGATTGTATGTATATGATTTGTTACAGCTTCGTGTCTTGTACAACTTGCAGTTTGGGTATGGGACTTTACATGAGCGATGGGCCAAATTACGATCGGGTAAAGGTGCACAGAGGTAGATGTTAGAAATATAGTCACAGTCATTATATTATATGGGATATACGGTTCAGGATATCTTGAAAAACATGAGTGGACACTTGAAAGTGATCCTTAAATACTTGCTGACCTCAGTTATTATTAGCTAACACCTCACCTTTAGGTACTGTTAGATATACAATCTAAATAATCTCGTTGTAAGCAATGCAAATGCCAAGTTCTTGATGGTCGAGATTGATAAATATTTGTTCTTGAAACTATAGTTTAATTATAAAATTGTTCACAGCTGTCAGTCAGTAATTGTTGAACGAATTTGAATATTGATCTTAATTAGATCTTGAAACACCTAATTTATAAGTATGGACCTCCCAAGAAACTGTTAAAACTAAGATTATAAAACCAGTAGTTGAGACAGTCCTTAATAATTTTGCCCGCGGTCGTATTAACGATAAAAAAAACTGGCCAAGTGCGAGTCGGACTCGCGTGCAAAGGGTTCCGAACGAATTTCATTTTTGTAAAATGTTATTTTAACACTATAGACTTCTTTTAGGTTTTCCTGTAATCTAAAGGTAAAGAATAATTACCTGCATTTTTTTCCAAATTTTAGACCCAGTAGTTTTGGAGATAAGGGGGGAATGGTCATTTCCCGTCTAATTTTTTGAATAACTTCAAAAATATATATTTAAAAACTATGATTTTTTGTTCAACTTGAGACCCTTGTAAAAAGAGCCCTTTGATTTGATATATCACACGGTACAGTTGAACATTTAAAACAAAATCTTATTTGACTACCAAAAAGAGGCCCTTCGTGTTTGGGACACAGAAATACATGTGTACCAAATTTAAAAAGAAAATGCAGTGACAGACGGACAGACAGCCAACCGACTGATCCCATAAGGGTTCCGTTTTTGTTCGAAATCCTAAAAATCAGGGAAGCATTACTAAATTCAATAAATTTAGTATTTATTTCCAATTTATCGTAATGTTCTTAATAAATTAGTTTCGAAACGTCTTTATTACCATAAACTGTGTTGTAAAATTAAAGATTTCGCTTGTAACAATGTCATAAACCTGGATTTGTTCGGTTGGGTCGCCAGTAGGCGTCGTTTACTGCAAACGTTTACGTTCCGTTGTTAGCGACAGATCGATCGGGTTTATTATGTCTGAAACCTCGTAAAGGAATTATTGAATTAGAGCAATTTGCTTAAGCTTGGTCGTAGAATTATAAGTGACTGGCACCTGGTGTTACTTCAAGGCATTGCGTAACAGCATAAACGCTTGTATTAACGAAATTGCAAGTTCCAATCCGAAAACAAAATTGATTTTTGGGGCATAAAGAGAAATAAAATACTCAACGTTGAATTCTGTACACATTTGCCTGACGTAAATGAAAGTGATATGAGCTGTATCAACAAGTGCGAGTTTATTGATATCATGCCAAGCAAAAAGATAAGTCAATTCTCGTATCTCAGCACACAATAGTTACAATCGACACACCTCTATATCACAACCGCAAAATAAATAAAGAGAAGTTAAAACAAACAAAAAACACATTTTAGGTCGCGTTCATTTTATTGCCAGTGAAAATAATACACCGGTATCGACGCATTCAGAATTTTAGGCACGTCGGCCGTTTACACCAGCCTGTTTATTTTAAATAAGGTTTCCGTTAAGTAAAAGCAAACCCGAGGGATTCAGTGCCCCACTGAGCTGAATGAAAAATTAAGGAAAAATATTCCGATTATTCTTCGTTCGAAATTCGAAATATGTGGGGACACTTCGAAAAAATTTGTTCGTAATTTCAAATGAAGCGTTCTAAATTACTTTGTAAGGTTCTTTTGCGAATTAAAATGTTTTGGTTTGCGCTTTTGCGAGTGTTTCATCTATGATTTGTTTCTTTTAATATTGATTTTGAAAGCATATAGCTTTCATATGTCTAGGATTTGAAAGATAAACGAAGATGGACAACTAAAACGATACAGTGGCCCGGGTGCAATCATATTGAAGGCAGATCAACCATAGTAAGAGATTTTGTAGAAGGGTGCTGATTAAATTAGTGGGCAGCAACGTGTCCATTCTATCGACCCCTACTATGTGTCAAAGCTATTAACCGTTGAATTGGATTAGATGTGAACAATTACTGTGATGTAGAAGGAGAGAGTGATCTAGATAAAGTTGGAAATAAATTTAAAATGTAGATATTATTATTACTGAAGCTAAAATAAACAAAGCTCCTTATTTTAAACCAAACAATAGCAAGACAAAGCTAAACAACTAAAACACAAAAAAAAAACGGATCGCACCCGTTCTCACGTTCAAAATGAGAGTTCTAAAGATTTTGCATTTTATATTATGCAGAGATTTGTGAGTCGGTCGACAAATAACACGGTAAGGAACCCGACAGACTGAGAAAATATACTGTAGGTGTACAAGAAATTCTCCCAAATCTTGCTACAGAATCGGCTCTATAAAACGTGGAAAAAGTTAAGTATTCCGTCCGCCTGCGAATAGTACGACAAAGGTTGGCGAAAATACTAATTTAACCCCTTCGTAGAAACCCCTTTGCGATGAAACCGTTTATTTTCTACTATGAACGAAATTGGTCTGATATTTACCTGACTTTTGAGCAATACGATAACGTCTTATTCCGTTTGGAAGCTGCGAGTTTCGTAAACTTTTTTGTAGAAATAATATTTCACCAGTTTTCTGAATAGAAATTGATTTAAAACTCGACCATTGTTTCAAGATTTTTGATATTCTGAGAATTTTGTAGAACACAAAGGTAGTTCGCAAATAATAATATTGATGCTTCAGCCAATTGTATTAATAACACCGCCCTAGGCAACAAATCCAGTCAAAACCAATGATCCAACACATAATTTTATTTAACAACTTTATTTCCTACAAAATTGCCCATAATGATCTTTTATGTATATAATTTCATCTCCAATTACATCAAATATCACTGTGACCTTTAGGTCGTTTTCAGGGCATATAACACTCACACCCACTGTGTCTCCGATATCTTTACTCGAAATCTAAAAGTACTTTGCCGAAATCTTGTTATTCAATTGTTTTTAGGTATCGATGCTGAGACATGCGAGATTCTATATTCAAATGTCATAATATCATAAGTATGTCATCAGCAGAGATCTGACCTTTTTCAGTGCAAAGAAAAGTAGTAGGGTATTATTTGGTTGCAGAATTTGTTTGAACGCAAAGGGCTTTAGAAGGAACACGGATGGGTTTTAGTCAGTAAAAGTCTGACACGCCCTTCCGCTCCACCCAGAGCGGAAGAAGTCATTTGATGATATCCAATCCTTAAAAAAAAAAGGTATTACTTAAGAGTTTAGCGGGCCCCGTCTCCTGTGCTGACACAAAGGAGACGGGGCCCGCCAGGGCCAAAGCCTGCCAGGGTTGCGGAATTTGTTCGAAAAAGTCACCGCGGCCATGGAACGCAAAGGGCTTTAGAAGGAACACGGATGGGTTTAAGTCAGTAAGAGTCTGACACTCCCTTCCGCTTCACCCACAGTGGAAGAAGTCATTTGATAATATCCCATCCTTAAAAAAAAAGCGGAGATCGGAATAGGTTGATTATATTTACCTAATGTTCGTGGAGGTAAGTAACATAGAGTTGATAATACCTCCTCTAAAATCACGGAATCATAAACATGACGATAGTATCCCGGGATTTAAGAAATGGCAAATTACTTATTGCGCTTTGAATACATTTCAACAAAATTATTATATTGAAGAATCTTATTATGTTTTTAGAGGTCCGTACCTACTATAACTATTAAATCAAAAACCTTTTTTTTCGCACAACTCTTTCTTCTTTTGATTCTTCAAATCAATAATTTGTAACTATACTTAAAGTCCAGTTCATGTTTTTATAATATGATTCCGAGATTTTACAGGAGGTATTATCAACTCTATGTTACTTACTTCCACGAACATTAGGTAAATATAGTCTACCTATTCCGATCTCTGGTCATTAGTCTGCCTTGACAAGCTCTCTGGTTGTTAAAGTTTTAGGTTTGCTCTCGATACGGTGGCATTATATGTATATTCAAATGTCATATCGTAAGTCGTCGATATGACGTTAGACGTCTTCTCTCACTTGTTTCGAATGACGATCGAGTTCGTCTCCCATCGTAGCGTCAATAGATCTGCCAGCAGCGATCATTCTACCGGCCCTGCTCCCCAGAACCCTATTAATTATTCAGCACCTATTCCCTCTGAATCAACGCCAAGTGTTTCCTTTCCTAAATTAGAATTATGAAGGTGGAAACAATGTGGTTTGGCAACGTGATGATTCGATGGAACCAACTTTAATTTATTGCTTCGGTCTTTCACTTCCTTACCTGAGAGATTAATGTTCGGATTGGGGATTGCTTTCAGAAATGCATGATAATTAGGGGAATTATACTTTTTAATGATCAGGCATGATTTTGAATCCAAATTGTTCAACTGTTTGTAACATTTTCACTTTTCATTTAAATTCCATACTTATATCGCTTAAGGTGAAAGTGCCAGGCTAGCCCGCGAAATTCAAATTTTCATACGTTTTTTGCATTTTGCAGTTCAGTGTCAGGTTGTATGTTGATCAAAATACGATTGGCAACCGTAACAAATATGGCTTTATTCAGTTATAATAATTAAAATCATCAATACAGGTTGTATCATTCATGTAACTTGATTGAATAACGTTTTTTATGAAATAACCATTCAATCAAGTTATATGAACTCAGAGGGTTGTATTGATGATTTTAATGATTTTAATTCTGTAAATAAATACGTGTTACAGTCGCATATCATATTTTGTTTAACATACAGCCTGACACTGACTTGCTGATTTGAATTTCGCGGTCTGCCCCCTGGCGCTTCCACATTGTTGTGTTTTGCTAGCCCAGACAACAACACAAAAGAAAAACAAAACAAGCAATAATTTACAGTGTGACAACAGAAACTGAGCAAACCAAAGCAAAAACAGAAATCGTAAAACCAAACGCTATAAATATGTATGTGCGTAAGTAAATATTCCAGTTATTTATCTCCTTAGCCTCTTAATGCATAATAACGTACAGTTTACCTCCAGCCGGCGACTTTGCTCTGCTCGCTTGTTTTGCGGTGACATTGTAAAAACGTGGATGAAGAAGCGATTTCCCTCGGGCACAAAGGAATCGATAGCTATTGTGAATCCCCCTACGACATTAAATTATATGGGAGGGTGCCTTCTGAACACTGAGACATCTGCCAAGTTTATCGGCTTTGCATTTTATCAATATTTGCCTATTTGATTTTAGAGTGGGTGCGAGCCTGTGAAGATCTTTGATGTTGTATGAACGTTGTTGCCTTTTCATGTGTGTCACATCACAAGTTTCCATGGTTGTCCGGTTCATGTGCCCTTTGGTTCAAGCTACTTGTTGTGTTACGCAGGGCATTGACACGATTGTAAATATATTGAATTAAAATCTAGGTAATCGTTTGTAGGGATCGTTAATTCCTTAACTTCTTTAAATATTGTCTTCTGTGATACCAAATGTTAGATCTACCTATTTAGATCAATAATGTTGTTTTGTTCTTAATCTTAGATATTAACCTTCGATCCTAAATCAGACCTACTTCCCAGGAAATATTAAAAACAACTCTTGTTTGTACACATTTTGTTCCAAGATATAGATAAAGCACGTGTACAAGGCTGCCTGATATAAACAAGTGGATACAAGTGTGCTGGTAACGCGGGGGGCACAAAATTGTGTTTGTCGTTCAGTAGGAGCACAATTTGTGCCAATAAGGGAGCTACCGACGCTCCTTATTGGTTTACGAACAATAAACAAATCAGTTGGCCTTTTTTTTTTTTTTTTTAAGGATGGGAAATCATCAAATGACTTCTTCCGCTCTGGGTGGAGCGGAAGGGCGTGTCAGACTCTTACTGACTAAAACCCATCCGTGTTTCTTCTAAAGCCCTTTGCGTTCCAGGGCCGCGGTGACTCTTTCGAACAGATTCCGTAACCCTGGCAGGCTTTGGCCCTAGCGGGCCCCGTCTTTTATGCTGACATCTCTTTGAGGCGCGCGTGAAACACAACGCGCCATCGACCCGGGCCTGGTGGTGATCGGACAGCGAGCCACCCAACGCTCGCCGTCCGCAGGCCCGCGCCTACGGTGGCCGGGGATCGCCCCGCGACTCCCGACGCCCGGGGCGTCTTCTCCTGTAGCGGCGGTTGGGACGAAGGCCTTGCCTTTCCCTCGCGCGGCCCGCCTCCTCCTTCGCTAGCATTACTGCTTCGCAGAAGGAGGTGACCGCTTCCCAAGCCTCCTCGCTCCAGACCATGGATTCAACCAGGGCCGGACGCGAGAGGTTGCCGCCGCCGATCGCCTCGACGAGGACACGGCGGTGCTCAGCCCAAGCAGGGCAGACCTCCACCGTATGCTCCACCGTGTCCTCCGGGCGATCCTCACAGTGCTGACACCCGGGCGTGTCCTCCCGCTTAATCCGAAACAGGTACCTCCCGAAACAGCCGTGTCCGGTTAGTACCTGCGTCAGGCGGAAGGTGAGGACGCCGTAGCGCCTCTCCAGCCACTCCTCAAAGAGGGGTCTTATCGCCGCAATTGTGGCGTGCCCAGCGCTGGGTTGCGACAGTCGCCGTTTCCATATCGCCATGGTATCCTGCTGGAGCTCCGTCCGCCGCGTAGCAATTTGCCGTGGCAGCGGAGTTTCGCCCCGGCGAAGCGCCTCCAAGCGCCACGCGTAAACGTGCGCGAGGGCTCTCGCCTCCAGATCCCATGGCGTTAATCCGGCAAGGAGGCTCGCCGCCTCGCCGGAGACCGTGCGGTATCCCCGGGCCAGCCGGATGGCCATGACCCTTTGGGATGCGTTGAGCTGGCGGGCAGGTCGCCCCTTCAACGTCAGTGCCCACACTGGGGCCCCATAAAGGGCCATGGACCGCACGATCCCCGCATAGAGCCTCCGGCAGGAGGCGTTTGGACCCCCTAGATTGGGCAGGAGCCGCTTGAAGGCAGCCCCGGCCCGCTCCAGTCTTGGAGCCAAACGTCGGAAGTGCTCCTCGAAGTTCCATCGGCTGTCGAGAACGAGCCCCAGGTACCTGATCGTCGACCCGACGCCGATGTGAATCCCTCCTACCGTTATTTGGGATCCCATTGGTGGCCTGTTCCGAGAACCATAAAAACACATGGCTTCGGACTTGTGCAGGGCCACCTCGAGACCCAGTTGCCGGATCCTCTCAACGACTGTCGCAACCCCGCGTGTCATCACTTCGGCCGCCGCCTGGTGCGACCCCCCCTGTGCCAAGACTAGCGTGTCGTCAGCGTAGCAGACTACGTTGACGCCGCTAGGGAGGTCGGCGCGCAGCACCCAGTCGTAGCCGATGTCCCACAGGAGCGGCCCCAGAACCGAACCCTGTGGAACACCGCACGACATCTCTCGCCGGTTCCATTCTCCCCGGTGACCGGGGTAGATGACGGCCCTGTCCGTCAGATAGGCCTCGACCACGCGACGGAGGTAGGTTGGCATCCGGTGATACCGGAGTGCCTCCCTTTTTTTTTTTTTTTTTTTTTTTTTCGGGGGGAAATCCTCATGGAAATCCTCCACCCTGGGGCGGGTGGAGGGGTCTGTCAGACTCTTACTGACTAAAACCACCCCGGTGTTCCATCTTCCACCTACGCCGGGGATCGCGGGAACGTATGCGACATCCGCAATCCCCGGCTGGTGCCGGCCCGCCTCTGCGGGCCACCTCGCGTCGGCGAGGGGAGTGAGGTGTTTGACTCCCCTCGCTACGTCAAAGAGGGGCGCACGGGAACACCACGCGCCGCCACCTCGGGTCCGGATGAATGGGGGGCGACGGACAGCCCCAAGTCCGCCGCCCCTGGACCCAGTTAGGGGGGCCGGAAGAGGGCAGCGTATGCCCTCCTCCGACGCCCGATGCGCCTGCTGCGGGCAGGGAGAGCGGTTGTGATCTCCCTCTCCCTTTCCGCAGCCTCCTTCTGCGCGATAACTGTCTCGCAGAAGGAGACCACCGCGTCCCAGGACTCCTCACCACCGGCCATAGCATGGACCACGGCCGGCAGCGAGAGGTCACCGCCTACAACAGAGATGAGGGCACGGCGCGGCTCCTCCCAAGCTGCGCACTCTGCAAGCGTATGCCGCGCCGTGTCCTCCCGACAGTCGACGCAGTGGTGGCATCGAGCGTCCGGCTCCCTGCCTATGCGACACAAGAACCTCCCGAAGCAGCCATGCCCCGAGAGGACCTGCGTCGCACGAAACGTCAGAGAGCCGTGCCTTCTCCCGAGCCACAGGTCGAGCACTGGCCGGATGGCCTCGATGGTGATGAGGCCGGCGGAAGGGCTCGAAAGCCTGTCCCGCCATTCCGCCACCAGGACCTCGCGCAGCTGCGACCGACGCAACTCCAGGTGTCGCTGCGTCAGTCGCTCGCCGCGCGCCCGCGCGTCCTCGCGCCACCGGTGCAGTGACGCGAGCACTTTCGCCTCCAGGTCCCACGGCGGAGATCCGGCCAGTGCGCAAGCCGCCTCGTAGGAGATCGTGCGATATCCCCTGATGACTCTGACGGCCATCACCCTCTGCGGCTTCCGCAGAACAGTGATGGTGCTGGCCGTCAGGTCAGCCGCCCAGATCGGGGCCCCATATAGGGCCATCGATCGCACGATCCCCACGTACAACCGCCTACAGGCGGTGCTCGGGTCCCCCAGATTGGGAAGCAGCGTTGACAGCGCCCCCGCCGCGCCCAACAACTTGGGCGCCAGCCGCCGGAAGTGGGGGCCGAAATCCCACCGGCTGTCGAGCACCAATCCCAGGTACTTCATGGTGGACTCGACAGCGATACGGGCCCCCCCGACCACAATGTGCGATCCCGGCGGCGGCGCTCGCCGGGGGCCATGAAAAACAATGGCCTCCGACTTGTTGAGGGCCACCTCCAGGCCGAGGCGCCGTATGCGGCTCACCACCTGTGAGACCGCAGCCGTCGCCAGCAACGCTGCCACCGGAGTGCCTCCCTGATGCAACTCCAGGGCAGGGAGTTGAAGGCATTGGCGATGTCAAGAGACACCGCCAAGACGACCCTGCCCCGGGACACCGCATCCCCCGTCGTGAGGGCTCTCACGCGCATGATGGCATCCACCGTTGAGCGCCCCGTGCGGAAACCAAACTGGTTCTCCGCCAGATTCGGCCCCACCAAATCAGTTGGCCTAGTACTGATGTTTGATAAAGGGTTGGGAGGGACTAGGCAAGGAAAAATTGTTTTGTTTATGTGTTTTGATGAAATAACAGAATTTCTTGTGCTGCTTGCGTGCTTCCTGCGTGCTTCCCCACATTGCTGTTAAAAATATTTACGAACATTTTCTAACACTAATACAATTACCACTTTATTTTTACACGTTACTTTTAAAAACGTAAAGTAACGTAACGTAATGTAACGTAAAAGTAAATAAGCAAAGTGGTAACCTAACATTTTGATCAAATGTTTGTTTTTGAAAATGTTTTCTTAAAGTTTGTAAATTTTTAACAGCAGTATGGGAGCACCCTAAAGAAGAGAGACTATGGTGGTAGATAATTATAACTGAAGACATAAAATCAAAATCAAATGTCATTTATTTTTGGAACGTGAAAGATTTACATGAAGGCAGTCCCCAAAAACGCCGTGCCCGTCACCACTTCCTAGTATTTACAACACCTACCAAGATATGGGAATAATCTATCCTGAACTAGGTTAGTATTCAAAAGCACGACGCCAATCTTTA
This sequence comes from Mamestra brassicae, assembly GCA_905163435.1. Taxonomy (NCBI): domain Eukaryota; kingdom Metazoa; phylum Arthropoda; class Insecta; order Lepidoptera; family Noctuidae; genus Mamestra; species Mamestra brassicae. The sequence continues at coordinate 14,931,024 of LR990997.1, read as the reverse complement.
CTATATCTTCCGATAGTCAAATTGCTCATTCAGTATCAGACTTATCAGCCGGATACATCATATCAACAAGGTTGTTACTATATCCAACGTTCGTTTTAATACTATGTTGCCATACACGATGGTATATATTGGCAGCTGATATTAAACAGAGCAATATTAAACTGTCAAACTTTGATCGAACCCGCAATCATTTGGGTTCGAACTGAGCTAAGATTTGAGCGTGAGATTATGCAGTAATTTTGTGACATTTAAGTGTAACTAGGTGGTTTAAAGCACACATAGCTGAATATGTTTACAAGCGTTTACATATAAATACAAAAAATGTAAGACAACAGCTGCATTTAAGTGCATCAAGAAATTGACTTACAACACTAAAGAAAGAGATCAAATTAATAGTGTCCGCAAAATAATAAAAGAAAGAGATGATGTAGGAACCGATAATAAATCTTGACCAATTTGTAAGATAAATCCTAAAGTACAAGCTTTCAGTTGATTTCGTCCGGTAGCTCAATTTAATAAGTAGGTACTACTTAATGCCATGGCGTAGGCGCTTGCTATCATCAATAGAAACTTTATTGCTGAATTTCTTAATTTATTTTTCCTCTTCGATATAATCCCTGTCATTAGCCAAATAATAACAGCCCAATAAACAACACCTGTTTCTTCATCTGTAACTGTATATGGATGAAACGTGTCCATTACTACTTTACAAGACATAAATAAAATTTAATTAAGACCTTTAAAATAAACAAAGAAAACATAATTTCTTACTTGGGCTATAATTATCGGTGGGGTCAAAACCTGATGGATTCGGTAGTGTATCGATAAAATTGCAATTACAGAGTCATAACTCAATACTGATTCGCGTTGTGTAATTACTTGATGAGAAATCTGGGCAGCTGTAGTCGTGATCGTAAGCGCAAGACAAGAGCGGACGAGGTAGCGAAAGCGACTTCTGTCAGAATCAGGGACAAATTATAAGAGTGCGACAGAATATCGAAATTCAAAGCTAAAAATGATTTATGATGGAGCTAGTATAAAAACTCGAACAAAATGTAACCTTGCCATACGTTTTAAATGCAGTAGTTTTGATTTTATAGAAAAGATTGTCTTGCTTTGAATTCTTCTATCTTCAATACTCTGTGTGTCACTGTCTAATTCGCCGCTTTTTTACTCATAATAGATACTACATCCATCCACTATCAAAGCTACTTTCTTATTTAGTTATGCTAAATTGACTTAATCAAGTACATGCAGAACGCCATTAGATTTTGATTCAATCATTGTACTCTAAAGTAAAGTTCTGCTATCTGTATCAAAATGGTCTGTCTCAGGTTGGATTTTCGCGTTAAGTTTATCATTTCGACGTGCAAGAAGCAATAAATAAATGTCCACTTTTAAGATAATGCCTACTTATTTACGAGTTCCAATAATTGTAAACATGTTTTTAATTTTTTTTGACTGATTAAGTATTTAAAAGACAGAAAGTTACTGATTATTACAGTAAAGATGGAAGAAGTAGATGAAGCAAGCAATGATGAGAATAAAAAATTTGAAACTACATATGTATTACTAATTTAAGTGCGAAGAAGAGTCATCTATGTTAGTCATCACCGTATGACCAACGGTGACGACCAGCGTAAATTAGGCTACCATAAGCATAAGAATTGACTCAAGAAGCCACTGGACTTCAACGAAGACGTTTATGAAAATTAATTGTGAAGAAACAAGAACAGAACTACAAACAGATAGACACTGTAGCGATACATATATATCTGAACCAACCATTATGTGACACTTTCACACAACACCCAAAACGTCGGAAACGTCAAAAGTAAACTTAAATTAAGAGATAAAACTGCCAAACTCGTGATGGACATTCGTCAGCATGTAATTTATATGTCGCAATATATATTTCCACATGCAAGCTGATTTTCTTTAAAAGGCGATCTTTGCATTTCTTGTAATTTAGGTAACGGTAATTCCGTATGTAATGCGTTTTTAAATAAAATGTAGTAATCGAAGGGTCTCTTGCGTTTGGTGGTTGCGTAATCGGAAAATATGAAATAAACATTGTATGTAGAAAGAGCTTGAAGAAAAAGCTAAAAACGGGAAATGTAATTTTGTTGTTAAAAGCATTGTTAAGACTGTTACATCCTCTGTTTGTTTTGTATGTTGTGGAAACTTAGTGTTACACAAGTGGTTACAAATTAGACACATTAACATTCTAAGGCAAAGAAAACTTGAAAGCTTAAAAAATAGAAATTGAGAAAACTTTCTTAAATTAAATTCGTAAATTAATCTTTGTTTTCGGTCCAATAATTTACGAAAGTTTACCAGATTCTTGTCAACAATGTTAATAAAATTTTACGCCTTTTTTTAAGTGGAATACGTGTTAAACAAATTTGTCCACCACCATCCGTAACGGTGGATTTTTAATTCTTCACCTACACAAATATCTGTCAACACTTCCATATTTGCGGCCAAAACTCATAAAATCGAGAAAGACATCACTTTACGATTATAAACGGAAATGTAAAAATGTAATTTTGCGCACTTTTACTAGTAATTTTTGGTCGTAAATTTAACGTTCACACGATGTACCGGTATCTTCTCTAGGGTTGGCAAACAGACATGGAAGATAAGAATTTTATGAAAGGTGTCGACGCAAATATTGAATTTATTTTTGGCATGATAAATATTGACATAATGATGATCGTGAGATTTGTAATGCCAGTGATTAAAACACATCAAATATTCAAGATTTACTTAAGACTTAAGCTATTTCACCTGGTTTTTAACTAAACCGAAGTTAAAAATGAAGTTACTCGTGGAGAAAAAGCAAAGACAGCAGACTCAACAACCATAACAGGTCCAGCTAAACGCTTATACCGTACCGTTGACATTTACAAAGCAGGAGATATGGAATTACACACAGATAAAGTCCCAGGGAGCCTAAGATTAAAAACTAGTCCACTTTACCACTTTGAATTTCAAACATTATCTCTCATGGCGGTTTCCAATGCGCTAATTGGTCATAAAATCATTCAGCTTCTATCTATCGTACGGTTACTGCAAATTTGTATGTGAATCTCGATTCAAGTTGCGATTTCTCTTAATTATATCTTGCATTTGCTTCAAACGTTTCTATATGGTCGTGATTTTACTTTTATTGACCAGCTTTCCGGGTGTTTCTTTGAAGAAAATGTCTAGTTTCAAATTTGATATCAGCAAATATACTCATATTTGCTGATATCAAATTTAATTTTGGACGTTATGTAGTCACAGAATCAAACTTTTTATTATAATCACAAGTTGCTTATCGACAGCTTAATCATTTCATTAGACCATAAGATTATTATCAACAAGACATTATGAATACTTCATTTCTTCTAACCCCATTATATCCTCATAAACATTTTTACTACCATTTTCCTTCCTCCCGCGTATGTTAAGAAAAGCTAAACGTATATATTTTCCTGCTCCTCCATTCATTACTAACAAGACTTGCTGGATTACTTGTGTTGGGCGGAATTAAGGGTACGTTTCCTTTTTATAAGAGATTGCCAGGATTACCCATCATTAGGGACAGCAGCAAACAAAGGAAAGTTGCTTGTGCTTATTCCTTATTGTTTTGACATACATTTCTAATGGCTAGATTATATCATTTCGTCTTTCGGCGCTTTTCAAAGTTCCAGGTCGTTTAGCATGACGACATTAAGCTGTGTCTTATGTTGATAGAGATAGTTATCAGTAGTTTATGTTTCTACGTAAGTTATGATCATTTTAAATTATTTATGGGCGATGTTTCTGTGTCTTTTAGCATTAGAACTAACATTTAATGGTAGAAACATTACCATAAGTTGGTATTAAATAGAGAAAAGTTCAAGATTTCAATCTGCCGTTACAAGTTTGACTACTAACGCTTTTACTTCCAGCATAGACACATGGTTATTGTCATAAGGTTGACTATATACGCAACACTATCCATCACAATCTCAAACACTGCTCTTAAAACGAACACTTCTCTGTGATAGCGTCCCATTACGAAATCAATAGCATCCCACGTCTATAATAGGTCCCAAATTACAGCCAAGTGCGTTGGAAGATCGATTTGGTCCCGAGGAATCTACGAATTATAGCCGACGGGTGCCGAAAGCGTCACAACGGCGTCAAAGTAAACAGTTTTCGTATAGTGGACATGTTTATCTGGCTGACTATCTATGGGCTCGTCAGGGGCGGGAGTAACACTTGCTGCAAGCGTTTTTGGCATGGCTTAAGGAGTAAGCACCAAGCGATGGTTGTAATTTGTTATTGTATTTATAATGTTTTATTTACTCACAAATGCTTTTGGTAGCAGCAGACTTTGTTCCTCTTACATGTGGTAATCGCTTCAAAGCGTTTGTTATTTCTACGGTCCTTGACACTCGAAAGGTAGTGAGCTCCTCTAAATCTTAATTCAGTCCATTATTTGTTTCGATTAGTAAACCAAATACAACATTATGAACAACTTTTACAAAGGGACCAACCCCGCAATCGCAAAAAAAAACAGCTGTTCAGTGCATTTTGTCAAGTTATGCGCACAGAACGTATGGGGCAGTCGATTTTTTTTTCGCGATTTCAGTGTTGGTCCCATAGCGAAAGTTGTTCATAATGATGAGTACAATGTCTTAAGAGGTATTGCGTTTATTCTGTTACACGTTGTATATCTCATAGAGCAGTCAGGTTTTTGCCGTCATTAATTAATTGATACGTGAATAGGTTTCCATTGCTCATGTTTATAAAATGGCAATTATCACAATAACACTAATGAACAAAACACGGATTGATGACATAACCGCTTCTGCCTTGCACCAACCCCCGCCGCCATATCCGCGCCTACATCTCCTAAATACGAGATGTGCCGATAATCCAAGTATGTATGTGAAGTATATTTAGTATAATTACGCCGATCACAACGCGGGTCAGGTGGCAGCGATTGACGACCGATACCAAGCCGATACCGGCCGATATCACGGCCTATATCCAACGTAATTGTTTTCTCATTCACTTTCGTTTTGTTTATGTTATCTGGTTAATACATCCGGTTGGCGGATGTTGCATGTATTTTGCCTGGAGCTTAATCAAATGCAGGAATTGCTATTCTGCTGGTCTGTGTTGTAGGACATTCTAACAAAAATTAGCAATGCGAAAGTGAGTTTGTTACTTTATTATGCTGATCACTGAACCGATTGTGATGAATTTTGGTATAGTGATAGATGGGTCCCTGGACACGGATATAGGCTATTTTTAGAAAGTAAAGGCAAACTATCTAAAATAGTTGGATCAAAGAAATGCAGAAACATCTTCAGATCTTATGAAAACATACTGCGATCATCATTTGTTAATTAAAATAAATCATCACGCTCAGCGAAAGGTACAATATAAATATGAATCACTTACTATGATCTGACGATGTGCAAAGCTGGAGATAGAGACAGGAGATCATCAGGAATCATTTCCACATCATTTTGCGAGGAACGAGTCAGATTTAGAACCACTTGTAAACTCGCAAACAAATGAGTTTCAAACACTCTCTAACTCCACTTTCGTGCTCGAGTAGAAACGGGTTAACTGCTCAAGTACTTACCTGAAACAAAAACAACAACAATAAATAAACGACTATCCAAACTTTATATTATTTACTTCTAATAGGTCAATTTATCAAACTTCCCAACTCCACACTTCAATAGATCAAATTTTATATAGAAAGGGAGAGATTCTTAATCCATTGTAATCGCTCGCACGTGTGTCGCGAAACTTCGGCTAATTCCGCCTAATAACCGTATTCATAGCATAAAAAAGGAAAATCAACCCTATTCTTAATGCTCTAAAGTTAAAAACAAGTTTTACACCCACACGCAAGGCCACGGTTGAGAGTCAAAAGGAGGTAAATCAAATATCGTCATTTTGTCAACTTTGGTGGATATTTCAATTATTTTTCTTGGAACTTTTTTGCTATAATATTTCCTTAGTTTGACGAGAAATCGTTATTTACCATTTGTAGTTTCTACGAGGGTTAGTCATAAAAGGATCTACTTATTTGATAAATATGAAAAAGTAGGACATTTTTCCATTAAGTTGGTGCTTAAGTGTTAAGTAGTCTTTACTTGGAAAAATATTATTAGGAGATCAGAGAAATCACAATACATAACAGATTCAAGTTGACACTTGATAGACACTTGTTCGTTTCTTTATGTTGCTAGGTCGAATTCAATGTGATTCTAGATTTACTGAGCTATTTATTGTTCGAAGAAATTGAGTCTATCAAAGCTACAAATTGTCCTTTTGTCGATAAACGATTTATCTGAAATAAATAAAAACAGAGTTAAGCACTTTTGCCGTTTGCCCTCTGTTGGAGGGTAGACACAAAGGGCCGAGCGTATAGGGACGAACAATAAAGGTATTGAAGGCAGCCTGCAAAGGGCACATGCTTTCAAATAATAGCTCAGAGAATCCAAGTCGACGTACCCAAAGAATTTATACGAGGTCCAACTTTTTGTGAGACTTGTCGTCTTGCGAAACAAACCGTTTGATTTTTTTGATAAAAATAAAGTAAAAGTGGACGGACGTTTTGAATAGATGATATTGAAAGTGAGATTTTGAGTCTAGTATTTCATTTTATAGATTCGACTTTATTATTATTTGTATTCTTGTTTTCATAAGCGCTATTTATTCATATCATTTATGGTATTTTAGCGACAGCTTGTAAACTGTTTAGTCTCTAATATATTCTTCTCATTGTTCAGAAAAGGTCATGCAGCTTTTACTGTTTTACATTGATTGGAATAGAGAGAATATGGTAATTATTTTATCTACAAATATGGGAGTATTAAAGGCCCCATGCGTGCTACAGATTTCCATATTGTCTTGTATTGTATTATCACCATTTGCACTTGCCCCGATGTTACAAAAACATCACAAAATAAGTGTTCTCTTATTATACCTATAACAGTGCAGAAATGATATCTTCGCTAGGCTATCCATAAAATGCAAATGTCCTCTTGTTACTCCCTAAAAGGGAGGGACAATCGTGCCGTGAAAAACGAAATGCTTAAGTTTTTATAAATGTTTGCACGAATGCTTTGTCCAATGTCTGGAGCGAGAGGGGATTTTTTTTAGGACAAAAGAGGGTATTTATTAAAATACTGACAACTTTCTTTGTTGCTTGAGATGTCCCATTGTGATAGACGGGCGTTTTGATGAAATTATTTGCTAAAATAAACAATACTAATAAACACTGAAAAGCGTTATTAAATTAAATATTTTAATTAAATTAATGAATGCAAGTACCTCATATTTTTTTAAATAGTTTTTTTGTTGGGACAGTTTAAAATATCTCAGACCCTCATGAAACACAATATTACATTGTGTTTCATAAACATTAAAAAAGTTTTGCTGAATCAGTCTCCAGAGACCTGTAGTTTTTGAATGGAAACTTGTATTTTACGTCATCAGCTGTATGAATGAAACATAAGAACTTAATTATATTAAGAAAAATATCAATAAAAATAAAGAAATCTTCGATATTCGATAATTGAAAGTAACCGAAATACAATATCGGTTGTAAATCGTTCCAAGACCAACCGTTACGTTCAAAGTGTCAATTAAAGTAAGTTTATATGAGAGTGAGAACAATAGGACGTGGAAACATATGATCAGTACGAACTCACGTGAAATTAAAAGTGGAACACACTGATAAAGATCAGCTGGAGACAAAGCAACGGTAAATACTTATGGTAAAGAGAACATTTGGTCGAGAATTCTGTATTGCCATTGGATTTGTCTTGAAGTTTCAGAATGAACGATTAAATTAGTAGACCAAACTTTAATAAACTCTAGTAGCTTCACCCTGCGACTTCACCCGCGAGATAAGTATTATCTGTTCTGATTTAGGCTAGGAAATACACATGTGCCGATAAAAAGCCGACATATAGGTAGATACAGTTACTCCAGCTTTTCTTTTTTTTTAAGGATGTGAAATCATCAAATGACCGCTCTGGGTGGAGTTGGAGTGGAGGGGCGTGTCAGACTCTTACTGACTAAAACCCATCCGTGTTCCTTCTAAAGCCCTTAGCGTTCCAGGGCCGCGGTGACTCTTTCGAATTCCGCAACCCTGGAGTAACTCGAGCTTACAATATTAAGTTAGATATGTATGGATTTTAAAGGTAAATTAAAAAGTTTACAGTATTCGCCGAGCTCTATTTTATTTCAGAGTCATGCTCATGATCATACTCATTTTTCGAGTTATTTATTACTAGCATTAGCTACTTTGACGCACATGTCAATTCTAAGGCCTAACAGGCTCAATAAATAATACCTACACGGTCACAATATGCAGCCCTAACTCACCATAACTAGATTAACGGTCTCTTTTTGCCCATATACGGCAAACCCTGATAATACTTCCACCGAAGAAAATTTACGGCTTCATTCACACTGTGGGGCATAAACACTGCAACGCATTCAACACCGGCCCTTAGTCGAAATGTTCAGAACAACATGGCGGAGAGTTACGTCATACATATAGTAAATATACTTTAGTTCAATAAGGATACATACCTACACTCTACCAAGGACATGACTTTTATTTTGCAATTTTTATGTTAATCCATAATCTTACAATATGAAACATAGCAAACGAAATTAGCACTTTTTATATTGACGAGACATTTTATCGCTCTAAGGTGAATACGACAAGTTCTAACCAACAGTACCTACGATGAAGCAAGTTAGCTGAGCGCGAGAAGCAATTCGGCTTTACACTTTACTAAGCTAGTGTTTCATACAAATATGAACCTTGTTCGTCAATAAATGTTAAGCATTAAATCTTAGCTTCGATCTGTGAATCTTGCCCGAACATTCAGGTCTTTGACAGGCAACATCTGTCAGTAGTCAATCACGACGTGTCACGGTATTACACGATTATGAAACACCCTATACACAGTAAATACAAATAAATCCTTGTATATTAAAGTAACAAGCTGGTGATTTACCGTTATTACACGCTATTTACAACTGATTGCTTAGTAATTGACATTCGCCGACATTTGCCGGCCAGCGAGCAATTGATCGTGTTGTTTCTTATTACATGGTGGCACAGAGTATGCGTGGTGCATACACTTTGTTTATTATGATGTAGCTGCAATTATTGCCAGTTATTGATTTGTGTTAGAAGAATATTATTGACCTTATGGAGCCTTCAACGTGGTTTCTCACGAGGAGGGCGCGCGTTTAGTTAACTGTTATTTCAAATCAATTAAGGAATAGCAGTAGCTTGTGGTTGAGTAAAAACCGCACGGTTCGAAATTGCCGAGATCGATCAAAGGATGGGTGAACATCCATTACATATCGAGTTTCTTCTGAACTTCGGAAAGCACGTTATGCCGTTGGTCCGGGCTGTCATAAGAACATCTTTGGCCGTAGTTACGGGTAGGAAAAAACTTAGCACACGGGTTACTTATAGGACGATATAGGATATTTTTGATCTCGGGAGTATTTCCTTTTGGGATTATTTTTGACATTCACGCGGGTGAAGCCATTGGCAGAAGTTACTATCGTTCTTACCGGACTTGTGCTTATTTGGATAGAACATTCTTCAGAAATTTACCAATACTGGTGAAAGCAATCTTTTAATTTTGTCAAACGCTAGAGAATTTAATTAATTCATCGATGAACATCAACAAAGATGTTTTAAGTCTAGTCTAGTAGATTTCACTAAATCTATGGAAAACTTTGAATAGCACAATATAAAGCCAAGGTTTGAATGGTTAGACTATTCACACAATGATAAGGTTACAAAGGGAATCCGCATGAAAGCTTATAATTAAATTGTGAAACCTCTAACTAAATACCTGAGACCAGGAGCTAATTAGTCTTCTCAATTAATGTCTGACCTTAGTGAGGATTTGTAATTAATTATATGCTTCTTATTCAAAGCAGCTATTTGAAAGCTTGTTCCTTACATTTTCACTTTCTTTTTCAACAAATATGGCCTTATGGCGGTCTTCAGTGGGTAACAGAGTGTACAAGCTTGCCTTTTTAGAATTAGGTACTCCCAACTGTGCACATACGACGCCCACGGGAAGTGATGGGATGGTGCTATTATTTTACGTGCGACACCATACAGAACCATACAACACTATAAAGCCTCGTATCCACTAGTCAACATTTGACGCGCGACATGATGCACAACATGTTGCCCATCATGTTGAACGGCAACGAAGAACTTTTATTTAGTAACATTGTCAATGTTGCGCGCTTGCTGGCAACGTCGCGCGTTGTTATGCAACGTTGCTGAACATGTTGGGCGTCATGTGTTGCGCGTCAAATGTTGCCTAATGGATTCGAGGCTTAATTTTATCATAAACATAATTTATTTTTAGAACTATCAATTTCAACATTCATTTGTTTCAGGTACGTCTAAATTTCTGAAATTCAGATTCCTATTTGATGCGAAGGGCCTGCCATTCACCACCATCTGTTAACCAATACCTTCCAACCTTAATGAATTTCAGGCTTGTCTCCAACCACAGCCTTCCACAAATTGATGAATTGTAAGCGAGAACGATGGAATTCATATTATTCATAAGACGGAAATTAGGAACAGGCCTGCCTTCGGTGTTATTAATTGCTGGGGTTGGGAGTTCAACTATATCGGTGTTGTAATGAATTTAGACCTCTGTAACCGCAGTTGGGAGGTTGATACGAGGAATGGTGGGGTGATACTGTTATGAGCAGTTAGTTTGGTTCAATTATTATAATAATTTAGTTTCAATGTTTAAATAAATATGTTGATGCCTGCTGTTGACGGGTTTAAGATCGAATATAGAGTTAAGTTTTTTTTTTAACGATATTCTCGCTTTTGACCATAATCTCAGCTGATAGAAAGCGGTGTTGCGGTCAATGATTGAGCGGCTTACCTAGAAGTAATCTATTCATTCTTGTCTTCTTTTTTTTTTAAAGATTGGAAATCATCAAATGACATCTTCCGCTCTGTGTGGAGCGGAAGGGCGTGTTAGACTCTTACTGACTAAAAGCCATCCGTGTTCCTTCTAAATCCCTTTGCGTTCCAGGGCCACGGTGAATCTTTCGAACAAATTCTGCAACATTCATTCTAGTCTTAAAGTCCGCAGGCAGTGAATTCCACTCTTTTCTTATCAAAATATGTATTGTTTGCATCGATCACTAATAAAGAACTCTTCGTTATCGATGAGTGCATTTTATGTATTAGGTACATTCATCAGGTGATAGTTAAGTATCAGTTTCCGGAGATAGTTTTTTGACAAGGACATTATTTTCTGACCATCTGTGTGTAATTTTCTTATTCACTCTAAATTCCATTAAAAATTGCAACTCAAACTACATGTCGTATATCCAATGACAACTTAATAAAGTCCATCATAACATGTCATCCACGATCATTGGAACACGTACCGTGGCGGCCATGGACGGTTATTGGCACCGCTTACGTCCTTATTACCGGCCATACGCGCCGCGGTGCAATCTCAGTGTCGTTGGCGTGACCTAATAATCTGAGGGTAATCTTTATACTCCAGTTATGTTATACCGTTGGTACAAGGCATTGGATGTTGGCACCCTCCATTTCTGAATTAAGAATTTGAAATATTTAATAAAATCTATCTTAGTATGAAAACCTGTCAAACTTTGACATTAAAGTAGGGTTTGACACGTACTTAAATATACCTTCAGCGGCCATAAATAGCAGAAACTACAAAACAATGGCAAGTTGTTTTTGACAAGCGGACGGCTGAGTGGATAGGTACTCAATTTGGAAACCGGCCATGACTGAAATATAGACTTTTTCAGTTAATTAGTCATTCTTGATATTTCAATAGCGAAAATGGTCAAACTAGAACTGAACTCTGTTTCACACAACAGAATAACAAAATAAAAAAACCACAAATACTTTAACGAGTCACTTTCTTGTTTCACAAGAGAAAAAAAACTAAAACAGACTTTCTAAAGATAACTAACTCGATCAACGACCTATCGTTTACAATTTCCGAACGTTTTAAAAAGCATTATAGAATTCTGCAATTCCAATTTCAAACAGAATTCTAAGATGGCGCCGAAAAGCTAGGTACTTGATCCGTGCGTACGGAATGTCAGATAAAACATGCTAAAGACACAGAGTACAGAGACTACTGACTCTATTCTATGTCTAAAGATACAGTATAGACCCTATACTGTGTCTTTAGCATGTTATCTGTTATTCTATACTATAGACTATCGACGTGACTGCGATGACCCTGCCAATACGTGAGGTGTCTAGAAAGGCCCACTGCAGATAAAAATAGATTACCACTGTTATGCTGGTTGGTGTTCATAATTGTCACTGTGGCACCTTTTTACAAGCTTTTATTCAACAACTAACTTCTGCCAGCGTCTGCCAGCGGCTTTAAATTTAATAATAACTACCTATACCTAGGTTTAAGTATCTTACGTGTGTTATTTATTGTGAGGAGTTTTATCAGAAAGTGGAAAATGCAAAATGTGTGGTTGAAGGTATGTGTTAATGATCCTTAAGATTCCAAACAAATGAATATTCTGAAGAGTTCTCCAAAGACTTCTTTTCAGTAGTTAAAGATTAATATTGGTTACCTATACAGGGCCTATACAGACAACATTCATTACGAACATGGTATAGGTACAAATATTATTATTTAATATTTATCATACAAATCCCCTTTTGCCAAATAGGAATTAAATAATTCATTAACAATGTAATAGCAATGACAGCAGATGTACAAACAAAAGCAATTTCACTAAAATGCCCCCACAAGCAACCGACATCTGTCCGTCCGTGACCGTCCGGCAAAGTCGCCGACAGGAGTGACAACCCTCAAATGCTGCCAGGCATATTACGGAAAGGGATATTTAGAAACCGTGATATTAGGGGATATCCCGCCCGCTAATCGTATTGTTGCCAAATGTGGTGAGGAAGATTAATTACTTTAGTATTGTTCACAAGCAATTGTTTTTATCAAACCGACCCCTAAAATGTCATTTATATTTAACGTTACACAAGACACAGAAAAACAAATCTTACGTAAGCATGAAAAATATTGAAGTAGACATGTCGAATCGTACATTTGTAACTCTGCCAGATTATGCAGACGACATTAATATTTTTTATTCGTATGGGGTTGACATACTGATAGTGGGTTCTGATGCCAAATGTTCCTGAAATGAGGCATTATAATAGGTAAGGATAGTCCATTATAACATATTTACTACATGAGGATGTATCTATGCGCTTATATTACAAGACAAAAACATTGAATTCATGGCGATATCTAATATTTCTATTGATCGCAGAAACTCAAATGAAACTTGAGATTGCAAGTCACTTATAAAGCCGCAATAAAACTATTGAAATTGCAGCTATAGCATTATTGCATTGAATATTGCTATTGACGTTAATCTGTCTACGAGAAACTTTAGTGGCCAATAAACATTAACGAGGATAGCTGAAACGAAAGTGTGTTTTTTGTACGACAAGATAAACTGAACATTTTGACCACAATTTCACATGATGGTAAGCGAAGATGTGGTCGACGATGGAGCACGCTAGCCTAAGAAGTAACCTATTCACTCTTGACTTAACGAACCCTCGGTTGTAGCTGTCAGGAAACACAGACTCCGGTAGGGAATTCTACTCCTTAACTGTACCTACGCACGAGGAAAGTCAGTACGGTACATGAAAATAACGTCCGAAATGTGGATGTACTTCTGCAATCCCTCTGGGGAATACAGGCTGCAATATAATACATAGATAGGCGACATATCCATGTAGAACACAATATGTTCTGGTATGTTTTCACGACAAAACTAGAGCGTTCAGTTCCACTTAACCGTGCATTGTTCAACAAGGGCTTGTAAGACCAGTGTAACGGAAAATTAAAAAGGCAATTTTCTTAATGAGCCCACTCGCAGCGGGGGGTTAGCACGGCTTACGCGACACTACACAAGATAACAGCTTACATACATAAAGGATATGTGTTCAGTAATTCAAGGGGAGCTTATGGATATGGTGTTTTTAATGGCATTGTTTGTTTTTCTCTTCTCTGCTATTTTTGTTCGGAAAGCAATCAATAGTGAGACTTGAAGAAAATACTCTACGGAATTTTATTAGGTAGGTTTAAGTCCGACTTTAAATTGTTTTTTTTTTTCAAGTGATTGACAAACTGTCCCGTCTGACACACGTAACACCAAAAATATTTCGTAAATTGTATTTTACATATAAGCGGAAATTCGTGTAAAACAGTCAATGGGTAGCCACAAAATGTCAAAACAGAGATAAAATGATCGTTTACACATCCATATGGGCCTAAAAACAATAATTTACCATATAAAATCATTAACATACAATTTCGTATGTGATATACGCTTCCTACACTGTACGTAGGCGAACTTGGAGGCGTAAACCTCAATATAATACAAAATATGGTCAGGATGTTTATACATTTATGTGATAATATCACTATAAATGTTTGAGTGAACTTAAAAGTCAAGGTTTAAACATTTTAATTAGGTTTTAAAAAACGGTTGCGAGTTTGCCACCTACATGGAATAGTTTGTACGTAAATTGTTAAAGATAAAGCTAAGTACACACAGTCGGGAGCTCGCCAAGTGTCAAGGCTAGAGGAAGTTGTGTCCTAGAACATTGCGAAGTCGCAAATACTCCGATAACGGTTATGTGAACGAATATGCAAGATGTTCGACGTTTCAAGCCTAAATTTGTATCTAGATAAGGCACAAAATAGCTGACATAATGGTTTGTTTACGAAAACTACGATTGATCACCTAATTTGTTCTTTTGAGTAGTAAACTTTATGGTCAATTAAGCAAGCCAGGCGCCATGGGGGCGATAAATCACAATAAACTTTAATGAACCATCGATATCATTCGGCTATTATGTCAAACTTAATTAAGCGGTATCATTTCCCAATAAAATACAGCCACACTGTCTAATCCGAGATTAATTACCACCCCACTTGCCAGTACAAACAATCAGTTAATTTACATAAAAGAAAGCTTTTAATTCGGTTAAGCTACGCGGTTAATCACAGGTTCAAACTAACTAAGCTCCTAGTGGTCATTTGTTCCCGTCACACCAATAATTAACCCAGACAAGCCGAGAGCAGTAAACGGTTAACTACCATTTAAATAACAGAATAATGAGAGAAGAAACCGGATTCGTAAAGGTTAAGAGTTATGTTTACGCATTGGTTACGTTTTTAGACACGGTTAATAGATGATGTTAATTACAGTGGTCTGTGGCTGCTTAGCGGTTAAACCTGGGCAAGTCCGTCGCCAGTAACATGGGTACAGAATTAATCAAGAAAGCAGTTACACCACATATCGCGAGGACTCACATAGTAAAAGATTCTTCCAGCTGCCGCCCAGTGCTCGCAGACAGCGGTGAAGGCGCGGCGCGGGCGCGGCGGGTGGAGCGCGGGGAAGGACCATCCTCACATCTCCCTCTGAAGAACTTCTGCCTAGCAGCGACGAACCCCTATCCCTCGATAAAGACCGGCGCCTCCCGAATGGCGCTCCTCTCACAGTCGCGAAATTCTCCTCACAAGTCACATTGAACGTATCTAAAGGTATCCCTTCTGGTTCTGTGTTTCTTCTGCTTCTCACAGAGAATGTTCTTCTAAAACCATTAGCTAGACCTTCAGCTATTTTCTTTTTCGGCTTCGGAACTTCTTCAGAACTGATGACAGTGATATCATCCATATCTTGTGGTTCGTATGTCCTGTAAGCTCTGTTCTGTTCTATGCCAGTGAGGTCTTCAATGCCTCCATGTCTGTACTTCAAGGGTTTCGCGCGGTCGATGACCCCGAGCTCATCGTAGCTTCTATAGGTGGAGGAGGCTCGCCTTGGGGCTGGTGGCCGGCCGGCTCTGTCAATCGTCATTTTTTAGCTGATGATCCAGTCAGTAACCTGACGAAGAAACGGTCAGATTGAATATTTGTAGAGAGTCTGATCCTGGTTTGCACGACGACGAAGCTTTTCACACAGATGATGATGATTTCGGTGAAGTGAACGCTGGTGCAGCACACGTTTGAGCAAGCAACAACAGTGAGGCGACAGTCACACAGACAGAGAACGTGTAAGCAACTCATCACGACTATGTTAATGATTCACGTGTAGTGTCAGAAGTTATGCAGGCTGTAAATTAATTGGGAACCTCATTATAAAAGACTGTTTAATAGTTTATTTATATTGACGTGGTAATAAACTAAACACGAGTAGTCTTTAAGAGGTTTTAGGTATAAATATGTATAGTTCGTTATAGGTTAAAGAACTCTGTTGTAGCCATGGAAACCCAATTTTGGAACACTTTTATAACCTGAATACATATATAATAAACTAAATCAATGCAAATTAACTAACTTGGACGATCAAAGCCGATATTCATGAGCTTTTCTTTATATCTTTTGAATCTTCTTAATTTTATTTTCAACTTTTGCATTTTTTATTGTGAATTTCTATCGGGCACATAGTGTTAGGTGCGTGTATGGCAGCAGTAGACCAACAATGCCGTGACTAGTGCACCTTGTGGGCTACATGCCCGTAAAATTTGTTTACCATCCCCGACGCCGCGGTGAACTCAAATCTATTGATACCATCACGGAACGTTTATACGCTGCCAGCTTTTACAGACCTCATTTTCATGGAAAAAAGTTTTTTACTAACTTATTACGTCAGTAACGGGTCATAATTTGTACATTTTATTTTAGTGTTTTCCGTATTACCTACTCAATTTTTTCGTGCGTCTTTTACTTTTTCGGTTAAACTTGGTATTACTGTAAAAACTTCTGCCTTTACTTTACAAATATTATAGTACGTATGTTAAATAAATTCAACAATCGTACAAAAAGCTTCGACTTTGACCTTCAAAAAGCACTTCTCTAGACAAACACGCGACACAAGAGATTGTCAATAAAATCACAATCGTTCTACATTAATCCAAACATTTAAATACTTGTTTAGTCTCGCCTAGTAACGTAAACATACGTCGAGTATCTCAAGTGATAAACACACTGGGAGCTAGTGGAACTCGACCGCCAATTCAAGTGGCTAATGACCGACACGTAATTACCAACAATTGCACTAGCCTGCTTACTGGCGTCCACTACTGTCCTCGGAAACTATCCGATTAGTGAGACGGAATTCGAACAATTATCGAATTAGGTACCGTTTCCTGCTAGTTAGGACACTCGACGTCAATGAGATCCTTGTTGAAGAAGCGTGCCACGAATTTTTGTTAGTTTAAAAGTTACAACAGTCACAATTTAGTTCACAGGGAAGGTCTCATCCCATGTGGAACTATTAAAGTCAAAAGTAGAAACGTTTGAAATTTCATAAAAAGTAAAAACTTTATCGATATCACGAACAAATAAAGTAGCATCAAACATAATAGTGAAACTTTTCGTAAAATTGACAGACTATTTACCTAATAATCTGAATAATTTGCATCTCGTGGAGTGCAGTACGATGCTTGATATCTTCATTAAAGTGTGCCTGATGATTATGTAAGAAAAGATAGATAAATTGTAGCCTTGATACCAATTAACGGACTCAACGAGGCAATCAAGCTGCTGAATGAAGTGATGTCAATTAGACTCATTAATGAATTCTTAACGATGTTGCTGTCTCTTTTCAATTTGAAAAGGACTTTGTAATTGAAGTGAAAGAGGAGGCGAGATAAATAATGATGATGATTGCACTCGAACTGAATAAGGGTTGGGAAAGAAAGCTGATTGGATAAAGGATTGTGTTCTTATTCAAAACAGAGACATTCTGACGTCTTTCTACAGTCTTGGTCAAGCGTCGTTTGGTAATGTAGTTACTAATTACGATATTTAGGTAGATGCACCTTTGGCTTATTATCAAATAGTAACGTAGCACTTTTTACATCTTCAGGTGCGTACATTTCTCAACCTAATACTCCACAATCATTAGTATCGCAAAGCATTGTTTGAACTTGAATGAATTTATCATTATTAAGGCCTGGAACCGATAAAAATTAAAAGATTGCATCATACGCCCACGTTTTCTTGCTCCTACAATTTATCTTACTTTAACTGAATAATACCAGTTTTTTTCATCGTTCATTCTTCATTCGTTTTGTTTAGTTTATGATTGGCCGAATCATACAATGGTGTTGTTACGTAAACAAAGCAACTGGATGCTTGAGGTGCTTCTGTTTTCAACGTATCTTTGTTCAAAAGTTAATCGACAGCATGAAATGAGTTTATCTCTTCTGAATCCAAATTAGATGAGAAAACTTCATTTTAAGTTCGAAATATTTGGAAAGTATCAAAACCTTTATCGGAGCATTATAAAATGGGACTTTCACTTTTGAAATTGCTACTAGATAATTGTATAGGGACATTTTATAGATCGATAAAGTAGCGATTAAAATGGCTAAAATCACATGTGTACCGCTGCGGGCGAAGCTATTAATTTAATCCACTTTTGCTAATATTCAAAGCAATTAGAAATTGCCTTTGGAACAACATTTTGAATATTAATGTTCGATATTTCAATAAGTCAATGCTAAATACTCGTGGGCCTTGGGGCGGTCAACCGTTGTTACTATCGTTTGAATCTTTATTCGCTTCATAGCGTAGAAATGATAAGAGCAGTAAATAAATACATGTTGCAGAAAGTGTCCTGTTTCTTGCTTTTTATGTGTTGTAACTTATATGACTTACTTATGCAATAAATTTCATGATAGTATCTAGCAGTTCAATATTGTCTTGTATTGTGTGTATTGTTTGGTTCATACTCTATCACATTCTGTTCAAATACCGTATTTGCTAGAGTGTGTCTCTGATTATCAACACAAAGCCTAAAGGCTTCAAAACCCAAGAAGACTTACGCTCCGTTGCGACAGAATTTAATAAATAATCTCACCATTTATGAAAGCAGCATCTTTCACCTATCACGTCTCGTTACAGCCTCCACTATCATCGCCTAAAGATATTTTATAACGAACTGCAGAAGCCGCTCGTGCGTGAAATGAACCGTAGAGACTTGGAATGAAAACTACACCGTTGTTACTAGACACTTTGATGGTATCAATGAAAAAATGAACTGAAATTCCATTTAGATACGGCTGATGGTATGGAAATTGAAGAACTTGCGGACTTTTGTAAAGAGCTGGCGTAATAATGACGTTATCACATTTCAACATCATCTTTGTTCATCAAATCTTTGTTGAAAAGGATTTTGGCAGATGTCAACTTGAATATTGTAAATCAAGACTCGTTGATGTCACAGTCAGTTATGTAAACGACCTGCCAGATTACATGCTAGTCAAACACAGTCATACAATGATGACTCTAGTGTGAAAAATTTCTAAGCGGTTCCAGGATGTCTCCAACGTTCTTCTATGACTAATTGCTATGATGTTTATAGTATGTAGGCCAATAAACGTTACCCCTCTAACAAGGCGATATATTATAAGAAAAATACGAAGCACTTGTGTTTTGTGACGGTGAAGAATCAGAATTGAGATTATTTGAATAACATTTAGGCACTCGAAGATGTTGTTGATCTAAAACTTGTTTCGATCCATTTTTCCTTATCTTGTTAAAGAGTCGTTGACTTTTAAATTAAATCTAGTTCAGTCAACTCTCAGCGGATGTGGAATAGCGCTAAAAAAATAAACGAATCTTGAAGTACAAAAACTGTTTAACCCACTTTTTGTAAACATCTACTTTTCGCAAGTATTATGAATATTTTTTAAAGTGTAGATGCTAATTAATATAGCAGTAATATTAATAAGCACCCAATCTTTAAAAAGTCAAGTAATCGTGTTGTTTTTAAAGTTTCGTTATCGCAAAATTTAATCAGTTCTTGAAACAAAAACTTGGTGGCTACCATTTACCAACATTTTGGAGTACCACTCAAATCCGTTGGCGTTAAAAATAGTTTTTTTAAAGTGCGAGTGGCACTTACCGACAGTTTTAAATGAAGGAGCTTTTAAACAAAGATTTGGGCGCCGGAAATCGTCGCGCCAGTTACAAAACCATTGATTATGTAGTATAACGCTCTTTTGTAATTTTAATTGTGTTTACAACAGTGTGAAGTGTAATGGGATCCATGTTTTGCTGCTAAATGTATTGTTCCGTTTACAAGGATGTTGATGTTTTCGTTTTATTTTGTAATTGTGTACAAGAACTTTGGAATAGCTATTTAATGGAGAATATTATGTCTGCTTACGAGTACATGATAAGGGTCTTTGTTGTTTCAAATATCAGATTTATTATCTCTGGAGAGTAAACTGAGGTATTTTAATAATTTATTATTACAGAAAATATATATTAAGAATATAATACAAATATGGTATTATTTTCTTTAGAGAAAACAGAATAATTTTAAAGTTAAAGAAAATAGCTTGTAAATATACCCAGGGAAGAGAAATAACAATATAGTGCTTATCAATACATCTCAAGTAATTATCATGAAACATCGCTTCCCATATAAAGAGTCAACATCAAAACAATTGCCTTTTCAATCACCGAATAAAAACTATTATTATACGATGAAAATAATTTAAGCATTCTTAATGATCGGTGCATAAATGGTGGACACTGGGTTAATTGGAAGGGACACGCCATACGATTACGACATATACGTGGTTTATATGAAGGTACAACAAGACTCGAGACTGTAATGAAATGTATTATGATGCATGCAGTCAGGTTGGGTAATGTGGTCCAAATATAGCACTTGTGCGTAAACAATGGAAAAGCGACACTTTCTTGAATTCGTTTATTTTGGATGTTACTGCGTTTTAATTTAGTGAGAAGTCAAGTGATTTTATTTTATTGCACATTTACATAGTTTTAATGAAAAAGCCATTTAAGAAATTATCTTCTATCACAGGAACCTTCTACACCTAGTTTAAATTAGCTCTAACTACCTTGATGTAATAGATTTTCCCTCACTTTTAGCAGATTTCACAAGCCATAGATGCACCCTTATCACCGCATTATTATCGTAACTGAAATATATTTTTGACATGTTGCAGATTCCATGCATTTCGAAACCTGACACATATCAATTATGATAGTTGTATAGACACAGTAGCTTCCTAGAATAGACAAATTAGCAGCAAGGAATTCAAATTAAACTTTAAATGAAATGACATCTGATACCGTGCGCAAAGGAGTTTGCAACATTCACCCAACAAAATGACTCAATGTGTGTTGATACTTATTTCTATTTACCAAGTCCATGATCTGTGGAATTAGCGTGTTTACATGCACATAATGTACTTGTTTATAAATCGTTTATAAATATGTATGACTGATATGCCAGATAGCATAATGCTGAGATTATTTGCTCTTTGCTGAAAGGTTAAGTAATATTCCTTTTATGGACTGGGCTGATTTATTACGAAAGACGGTTTCTCTTTATGTTGAAGTAGAAAAATAAATAAAAAATAAATCGTTAAAGTACTATGGTAGCTCAGGAAAAGAGTACCTGAAAATATTTTAACCAGCAGTCGGACAGAACAGCTGCGCTACTATGACGTGCTAATGCCAACCAATTCCGATGATGTAAAAGGGATAGTGCTATTCGCTATGTATAGCTCCGTCTCTGTCTAAGAGCGGAATCATGATCGTTTTAAGACTTCATAGTAGGGCCCCTGAATGTATAAAAAAGTACTATATTGTCAGGAGGATATCCCTGGCTCCAGGTCTCTGGCAGACAAGGTAGCTCTTTGGAAGCGTCTGGCGAAAAGTAAAAGAGAATTTCAAATAGGAATATAAAAATATGTTTTGTTTTTATTTGGGACTCCGGTACCAACGTTCATTGAAGGCAGATGCCAAATATATTATGAAGTTAAAACTTTAAAAGTAGTTTTATTTTATAATAATATCAATCAAATAATATCAAAAAGTAGCACTAGCGTGAGTCCACTGGTGTTACACTATTATGATTATCACCATTTTTACTAGCTACTTAATGAGGAACGTTTCATAGTTTGTTTTATACGAAGAGATATTTGCAAAAGTGTAATGACCGCTATTATTGAGCAACAGTTTTAAATATGTACGTTTTTTTCAATTCTTTTGTTTTCGGGTTTAGGTGATTTACAGAAATAGCAAATAATCTCTGATCATTTCGTATGATAATATTATGCATCATGCAATATCAATACCAAGCAGCCACACCCAGTCTGAGAACAGATAACCCGTTATTTTCCAACAGATATCTGATAATTACATTGTCATTGTCAACAAAAAAAATAGTATATTTCTTTTATTCTTTTGCGTATCGATTGCCCAATATTTTACTTTCCTACTAGGTACCTTTATTCGGACTACTACAAACAAATTAAAAAAAAAAACTGTTCAACCGATATCCAATGATACGTTTCCCAAAGAATAGCATTTATTTATTTATTTAAACTTTATGTACAATAGTGGTACATGGGCGGACTTAGGGCATCAAGGCATTCTCTACCAGTCATTTAATTTTATTATTAAAATTGACATACTAAGCCTTATCGCTGTTGGATGTCAGCATAGAAGACGGGGCCAGCTAGGGCCAGAGCCTGCCAGGGTTGCGGAATTTGTTCGAAAGAGTCACCGCGGCCCTGGAACGCGAAGGGCTTTAGAAGGAAAAGGGATGGGTTTTAGTCAGTAAGAGTCTGACACGCCCTTCCGCTCCACCCAGAGCGGAAGAAGTCATTTGATGATTTTCCATCCTTACAAAAAAAAGCCTTATCGCTGTAAAGCAGATGTCTCGAAAACTTATTGTTTCTTTTTATTTCACAAGTACTTTTCCGATTGCTAATAAAATGAACCGTTATTTTTTTTCCTTCTATTTTTTTAATAACCGCTTCCAGCCAGGAAAACACCATTAAGCCGGAAGAAAATAAAAAGGAGGAAAAATGTTGTACTCCCCAGTATTTAACATCAAACATCCGCAGAATTAACTTATTTATCCGTGGTCAACGACCTTCAGTAAACTATTGAGGACAAAGTAATATTTGTAGGTGTAAACTGATAATTAGCACACTCGGCCGTAAATTATATCAAGTACAAAGAACAGTGTTGACAAGTATTTATCATTAGACTATATAATAAATAATTAATATTGCAATTATTGTTCGTAAAGTGAGTTATCTAGCAGTCGGCATTTACAAAAGGAACTTGCAAGGAAAACCGTCACTACGTATTTGAATTGCAAATAAAATTTCTTTCAGTCCCAGTTCGTTAGTATCGGGGGCTCCTGAAATAGAAATGGCCGCGTTTTTGTTAATGAAATGGAATAGCTGTCGTAAAATAAAAGATTGGAATCTTAAGTTTTGCCTCTAAAAAACGTTGTTCATAAGAATAGCTAAAACATATTTGACAGGCTCATATCCGATCGATATTTAAATTTAATAAACCTTTCAAGGGCAAAATTCCAAGCGAATATCGTTGCTTTCTTGATCCTTACTAAAATGTCTTCGTACATTATTGGAGCTTTTAACCTACTTGATATCCATTAAGATTGGTATAAAATGTAAATACCAAGACTTGGTACGATAAAGTCTGTTTGTAATTGTGAATGAATTCGCATGATGGCAAGCGGGAGGCAGCGGTTGCTATCCGTTTACGTAATACGTCAGTTACCATGCTGTATATTTCGATGACACGCTTCGGTAATAAGGTTTCTGTTTTGATTGAATCCTGAGGAAATAATAAGGACACAGAAGACATAGAAATAACATATAAATTATTATAATTTTATGATCTCTTCATAAAATACTGGCTATACACCGAAATCCCGTAGAAACAGGTCCATTCCAAAAGAAAATTTCTATAGTAGCATTGTTTACCGTAAATTGTACCTTAAATTGACAAGAAGAACCAATCAGCTAACAATTGATAGCGCCAATTAAACCAGAGAAAGCACTTGGGAAAGCTTACCCTACAATTGCCGCCTAATTACCAACTCTGATTAGTAGTAAAATAAAAGCAATTACTTACACTAGGGCATTAAACAACTAAGTAGGATATCGCTTTTTCTTCACTACCTTTAAAGATTACTTAGTTTAAAACTAGTTTAATTTCCTGCATTTAGAGAAACTACATAACTATAGTTTCCATACAGATAAATACCGAGGTTTTCCATGTTAGTTTTAAACTGTTTTTTTTTTCTGGAAATTCTTTAAGGAAAATATAACAACATTTTTAATTGTGAATCATCATCATGTTTTATTTCTTGCTCGCGCTACGTTTAATAATTCCAATTACTCAAGTATTTATTAACACCTGCTTTATGTTCTCAAATCGAATTTGCATTACATCAACCGAGCAACTAAACGACGAC
Source organism: Mamestra brassicae (assembly GCA_905163435.1). Classification (NCBI taxonomy): domain Eukaryota; kingdom Metazoa; phylum Arthropoda; class Insecta; order Lepidoptera; family Noctuidae; genus Mamestra; species Mamestra brassicae. The sequence continues at coordinate 14,906,610 of LR990997.1, read as the reverse complement.
GGGCGGCTAGTGATAAAATAAGCTCCTAAACAGCCGTGTTGGACTAAACAGTTAGCGTCTGTTCGCTAAAATAAAGCGTGAGTTGCGGATATGGGTACTTTAAATAACGTCTTGGCTTACGATTATGTAAGCGTCGAATTCATATACAATCTGTAAATAAGACTTTTGCAGCTATTGTAAAATTTAATTGGCCAGTGCGAAAGGGAAATTACTATTAAGTTTCCCGATCATCTATTACGCCACATAGAAACCCACAAACTGATAACACTAAACAACAACCACTTTCGCAGGGTGACCACCGACGCTCGCCAGTCACATTAGCGCCAACAATACCTGACCCCGCGCGAGAGAAAGTGACTATCCAATCGATTAATCTGCCGAGTCCCCCAGGCTTCGGATACCAGACGTATGGTAATAACAGATCAACATCGAAAGCCGTAATTGTTGCATTGATAATTCGCAACTGACAGAGCAATTGCCGGTTGCGAAATTGATACCAGCGAGCCAAGCAAATTCATATTGGAACCTCCTAGCAGACGCCACCGCTGCACGCTGTTGACACCTTAACGAGAGCCTTTAAAATGAAATTTCTTGTAAACAAGACAGCGAGAGCGATGAAAGGGAAGCGATTTGTGCCGCTCAATAGCACGTCATGAAGTGTGAAGGGACGCGAGGCCCGGGTCATTCATCAGTAGTGAAAGCGGGGCCAACTGATAGTCCTAAATTACCCCGGGCCACGAGTAAGGCCATCGTTACCCGGCCCGCTATAAAGACTCGACAAAATGTAGGAACCACCGACAAAATTGCAAATCATTCGTCATTGGATAGTGAACGACCTCACCTTGTCGGGCCATTGACATTGACGTAGATACAGGTTACTGAAGCTAACGAGATTGATGGGTACCCGCTTGCATCCAATTTATTACACGATGACATAATGCCAAAGGAGATCTAAATAGAAAAGGATATTCATGTCAAAAGTGTTTATTTCACTTCTGGAATACAAAGTGGAGGAGCACGTAAATTGGGGCTTGCAGGCACACCGCACGTTGTGGCAGAATTTTGCCAATCTCTGTCGTCTCGTTTGCATTTCGAGTGCACGGACGCTGTGAGGGCCTTTATTTTATCTTTTTACCGGACAGCTGTTTAAATGAAAGCCAGTTTTTGTGCATTCCTCTCAATTTTTAACGAGATTTACCTGACAAAAACACGATAGCTCTGACAGTTATTTAAGCATTCTCTTGTTCTTTGTGAATGTATTCTGTTTTTTGGGTGAGGGGGATATACGTGAGGTCGCGGCAGGATCTCTCAAAAAATCAGAAGATTTTTTCGAGTTGTCAGTTATATTTTTAGCGTGTTACGTGGAATTTCACGGGGACTTCATAATAACATGGCGGTGAACATTTCCGCGATATGAGGCTTGTTAGCAGTTGTTAACGCGGCGACGCGCGACGCTACACCATCATCAATACGAAACGGAACACCGGCCATAAGCGGCCGAGACATTATCGATTTGTGTTTCCACGAACGCACTTTAGGTCAGAGATGATTATGCAGTTTCGAAATTTTTGAAGCGTCATGACATGCTCATAATTATTGTAGCGATAAATCTGATAAACACATCGACGGGTAAGCCGAATGCAAAGCCTCACGACAAAGCTCGCATTAGAAAGCTGAATTCTTAACACCGTTAAAATGCGTTCAATAGAGACATGGCGAAAACGTATTGAACTCATATTAGAGTCGTTAGTCGTAATTGCGTATCATGCAAAACGAACGAGTTCTACTTGCGAAAAAAAATCGTTTTCGCTTCAGAACCTCCATTGTACATGATAGTGATTAATATAATTTTTATTTGCTTTGATTGTGTGTGTCTACGGCGTGATTCTCGTCTCGTTATAGAACGGCCGTTGACATCAAATAAAAACCCTGATTGGACCGGAGGTGGTTTAACTGTACCCATAGTACAAGCGTCGTATGATGGATTGGCCTGTCAAGCGTAGTAACCTCCGTTTCTATTGTACAGTCATCCAATTTCTAAAAGTTAATATTTATTATGGGTTTCTATTAATAACCATATGTTTGGATATGTGAGCGATCGGAAATTCATTATTGGAAATTGTTAGAAGTCATAACATGACATAACGAAACGTTGAAGTACTTATTTAAGTAATGAGTGTTACAATTAAACGTAATAGCTGTGGTAAAATATGGAAACAGCAAATGCAGATTGCTTTAATAAGCACTGCTAAACTAAGTATTATTGCTAGTGACAAACTTATCATTATAGTTGATGCAATAAACAAACCAACACGAAATTCTAATACAAATTCCATCTTAACAAGGCAAGAAAACTTGACAAATGCGTCTATAGCCCTGTGAGAACATAGAAAAGCGTAAGGAATTCCACCAAATGACAAATACACTGGTGCCCAAAGTTGAACAAACCAAAATCAATTGTGTTGTCGATGACAGATAGTTGTATCGTGTTACCACGAGGTTACTGATAGGGTTGATGATAATCATTGGTTAGCGGTTGACATTATCGGAGGAAATAAATTGAGTATTCATGCCGTCACCCGGTGAATATAAATCGCTGGAAACACACACGGTGATAGCTACGACATACTTAACTTACGCTGACACAGGTGGCAATATTGAAAAATTACTAGTTTTGTTGTAGTCAACTGTTAGCTAGCCTAATGTCACGAGTAAAAGTAAACTATCAGCAAAAATATAGCCTGTGTTTGTTTGTGGAACAATTTCAAAAGCAAAATCTGTTTCATCATTATTTTCTTTAAGGAGAGTTGAGGAAATACTCATCCAAATAATTTTACATAGAATGCCAGATCAAGTACTGATGACGTCCTTCAAAGCCAAATAAATACCATTACACTATTACAGTATGTATATTCATACATGTATCGGTTAAGTAGAAATATAATAGAATTCATTAACTTCATTTGAATTCAAAATCAACGAAATAAGCAACGTTCTATTTGAAGAACCTGCAGCCCCACCTTACCTTCCTCCATTTAGTTCTAATGGCTATACACCTTAAAAGGAGTAGCATCATCTAAGTATGTTTCTACCTTCCCGTTGTCATTGTTTACGCTTCGCAGAGCTTATGGAGTCATTAAAACGGCTTTCTTAGACACATCGGCCCTTTGTTCGGCTGATAACTCTATAATAATATGTTCTGGTACTGTATCCTTTGTTCGTTACACTTTAATTAGTTTTTATGACGGTCTCGAGTTGCCAGTTACTGGGAGGTCAAGGATCGGAGGCGAGATCTCGTGCTCGTTTTTGGGTTTGGATCATTTCGATTCCCGTACATGATATTTTATTTGAAGAATGTCAATGTCTCGAAAGATATATTCATGAATTTATTATGGAATGAAAGTTATCTCAGAAATGCTCAGAAATTATAGATTGTTTGATCAATAATTTAATGAATGGTGAATTAAATTAATGTTTTTGACGATTTATTGACTACATTGGCCGGCTTATTTGCATCATAACGAACGGTACTATTATATCTAATTTACGAAGTTATCATACACAGACCAAACAACATATTTACATATTTAAAGATAAATATCGTACAGGTGAAGCAGTTTAATCGACGCTCATTTAAATTCGACGAATGCACTTGATTTATTGTTTTTCTATTGACAAATCGTTTGGAGATCTTGTCTTAGTTTTCGAAAGGTTCGAATATAAATAATGGTGATGAATTAATCGATTACTTTTGTTTTTTTTTCTATTCGTTTCAAAGGAATTAGGTGATAATAGGATTTATGGTGCCGGCTATTCCAGTGGGAAAGATAAGCCGTACAATACATCAAGTAAGTATTTAAGATAGTGAAAATTTGATTAATTTAATTGGGAAGAAATTTTCTGATTAAGCGCTTTCTCATGCTGATGAATTTACGATCGCATACAAACAAATAAACACGGATCTACCCATAAATGCAACACACAATCACAAAGCAAAAATTTCATACTTAAAAGAATCCCAAGCATCAGTCATACAACAACAAAACGTGCACAAAGGAAAATGAAATGACAGCTAATTGTAGTGCCAAATATGGTACACAGATTACACCAAGTGTCTTGTCTTGATACGACACCGCCCGGAATGAACACCTTGACTAATCGCAACACGACCGAACAAAATGGGTCGAAGTTCTTGAGACTGATGCACTTTTGTTTAAAAGAGTACGTGAGAAGCCGACGAAACTTAACATGCGTTAATTCTGCCTTCACAAGAACATAAAAAAGTAAAAAACATCTTTAAATATCCTCGAAAACGTTTTACACGCCACCTGTGACATGGACGCGAATTCGTGTAACGTTTATCGAGTGATGACATCCACTTATTTTATATGACACTTCTGCCACTTTAATAAAATTACTGTAAAATACATCAGTAAAATGGCCAGCAGTTGCATAATAATTTTGGTTTAATATTTTTTACGGCAACCACAAACAACGCATCATTTTCAATGTCTTTCGGCAAGCTGCCAGCTCCAAGGAAATAAACCGTGATAAAGTATAGAGAAGAACAAAGGAAAACAGCGGCAAATGATGATTTAACAAAATTACCCCATTTTAACGACAAACAGGATAAAAATAAAAAGAACAATATTTGTTTGAATGCAATAAAATTCGTGGCACAGATAATAATCAGCCATCAAACACCTCATTCTTCTTTTTTAATTTAGGTGCTATGCAAATGGACAAGGTTTTTATCTGAGATTTGATCTTAAGAAACGTCTTCGGATTTGGCGGGGAGATAAAATGTCTGAGTGATGGTACAAGTATACTATTAGTGTCTGTGTGTTTAGACATTAGAAAGCTGCTTTGTGATGATATTTATTTTCGGTTTAACAATGGTTAGAATGCAGCTCTACTTAGCGAAGTCAATCAGTTTGCAGTAGATAGCAAAAATTGTAGTGATGATTCTAGTGGTTTTGTTATGAACGACGACGATAACAAGTTGCAAGAAGGAGCTGATAACAGGTCTGCACCTGAAATCATTGTTCAAATGATTCATGCTACCTTGTGGTTGATAGCCAAACAAAACAAGCTATGAAGTCATTTAAAGCTTTAACACTATACAGCATTCTCATTCATCTCCAAATTGTGTTTCTAGATCTCAATGAGTAAATCCAAGTCCAAAGTCTTTTATTTCAATACCACTGCAGATTGTTTACAATACATGATCGTTTCCTAGTAAAAATCCATTGGAGACGCAGGCAGACTTGTTGCAAGCTCAGCTGGCAGAGTGCCAGAGCATTAATCAGAGAGAGGCAACGGCAATTCACACTCATCCCGTCAGGTAGGAGCAGCGAGATGCTCAACGAGCACTGTACGAGATGACACTGAGAGCGGTATTAGACGAGATTTGTGTAGACTAGAGCTTGCTAGTCAGGAACATTGCTTTCTTGAGATAGAAAAGAAAAGCCTGGACCTTGGTTAAGAGTAAATGTTGATTTACGATTTCACTTTACTGAGAGTTCTGTTACAGGATTGTTAGGTTAGGTTCGATCTTAAAATCAGTTTTATTTTTATAATTCTTTAGCATTTTAAATGTCAGTGAAACGAAGAGCTTTTTGCTTCATAAATTGTTTTTTATCTGTTGCTCCATGTAAAAGATTCAAAACTGGCATCTGTAAAGTATTATATTTATTTATTTTAAGTAAATGTCAGATTATGACGTCACTGACGTATATAGCACTAACTTTATATTACTACAAGGTCGACTTACTTAACATCCGTTTTTCTCAATATCCTTTTTAGTCGTGACTTAAACTTGTTGGCAGTCTGGCTTAACGATCTAGGTATTGTAATTAAATTAAAATTGCTAGTAATGTTAGAACAAACAACAATATATTAAATGTGTCCTCATTTCAAGCTCGCTAAACTAAAACAATTGAATCATGATGATACAATGGTACGGGGAATTGTAAAATTAAGTCATTCTGAAGCCAAAAGATGAAAATAAGTTGTAATGTAACACAAAAACGAACGCAGATGAACGGTGTCTTGTTTCACAAAAATACTTTTTTATGTTTTTCATTCAGATGTACATGTAAAGAAAGATGAAAAGAAAAAACACAATCTACCACGGCACGGTTTAATGGACTAGTTAAAAGTGATCGTATTTCTTTCATATGATTTAGAAGTTAACAATAAGTTAAATTGTGTAATAAGATTTTCAATCGTGAGATCACAACAACATATTTGCTTTTTTTTAACTTATTTGATAAAAATAGTGCAAACACCAAAGGCGATCCTAGCCTAGATACATCTTTCGCTGTAAATAAATATTTGTTCAGAGTAAAAAGTTAACATGTTTATACTAAAATAAGTCTACAAATGACAAGCAAACAAAAAACCACCCCAACGAGTCAAAACAAAAACAGAGGAAATTAAAAAACGAACATCTGTAGCTAATACCAAATCCAAACCTAATTGTATTCAAACAGGATGATAAAAAGCACAACCCTATGGGAAAGTACAAATAAAAAAGGTTCACATCCGGACCACTATCCATATTTCAATTTAAAGGGCAAAATAGATAGAAGTGTAAGTAGACGAGAATAAAATATGAAATAATTAGTTATCTCAGCTGGTTGAGAATCCCAAGGATGCAAATGTCAATGTGTTTCCACAAATAGACGGTATAAACAAGACCTTTGCGCCGATATCAATGAGCATGCAGATGTTGGAAGAGGCTGACATATTATATAAGGTGACAAAAGATTCTTAAGTGAAACTCTAGCAATCAATTTCTCGCATAACATTAAATCCATCTATTGACAAACTTGTTACAGTAAAAGAAAGCCCGTCACGGCAAAGTTATCGAAAATTTTAATTAACCAATGTCATTTATCAACAAGTATTGGATTTGGTAATCACTGCGGGCCATTCAAATTGAAAATCAAAATTTTCTTTATGAAAAATGAGAGTGATTAACGATGTAATGTCACCGGGACCGCCCCTCGTCAGGCCACAATGTTCAAGTCATGCTATATAATAGCAATATTGTAATGCTTTGGCGTGAAGTAAATTACCTTCCGCACCATAATTAAACGTTATTACATAATACTTAGTACTGGACGAAGGAAACATAAGTTCAAACTTGCAGTAATACGCAAAGAAAATACGGGTACATTTCGGGTTAAGTTCAACTGAAAACATGATGGAATGCAAATGTAAACTATCAAGGGTCCAAACCTAAAAGCTTTTTTCTACGAGTAGTATATAAAGGCCATATAAAAATATTCAAAACTTAGTGTTATGGGCACGTGCACTCAGCCCAACACATCGCTGCACAGGATATGGTAATAGTGGCAGAGAAATGGAAGACGTCGAATGTTCGACTATTTTGGTATAAGTTCGTTGTAAGGGCGATTTATTTTCAGCTCAATTTCCTTTCCAGACGCACTAGTGGAGATGTGATACCACTTCCACTGAATAGATACGTCGTTTAGTTGCGTTAATGTGGGTGTTATGCGTAGGTCGAATATAGTACGATTGGATTCTATATATGCTAGGCAAAAACATGTTCATTGAATTGAGTAACACACATGCAAATGAAAACAAAAGTGGCAGTCACATGGACGAGCTTAATTTGGTTACGCAAGGTTACGATACAAACGGTCTTTGAGGAACATGAAAGCAACCTTGTATCAATACCATCAGGCACGAAATAGGGGATTAAAGGTGGGATGAGATTAATTATATAAGACTCGGCTCGTCTTTGGCACTTTCAGTTAAGAGGTCCCTTCTTTGGGTGCGTTTCAAGGAATTAATTTTATAAATGAATTCGTCAAGATTCTTGAAGTAAATTAAGTTGGAATGAAAACTCTGTTAGATACTGAAATGAAGAAGCTTTACGTTGTCAGAGGCCTTTCTGAGGTCGGAATTTATTAATTTTTATTTTCTTATCAAGTTTTTACGATACTTTTTTCTTGTTGGCGACTCTTGAAAGCTTATTGCGAATTTTACCTTTGTGATGGTTTTAATGTTCTTCTTTTGATAAAAGATGAAACTTTAATACGATTTCTTAAGTATTTTACGAGGAAAAAAATGTGTGTTATTTATTCTCCCAACTGTTTTCAACAGTTATTATGATTTCATCATAACAATTTGATACCATTTATTCAAATCAACTTTCTGCACTTTCTAAGTCATCTCTAATACCGATGCTGCGATCAATTATCCAACTACCGTCAATTATTGCAATTATAAAAACGAGTTTTCCTGCTTCAGTCTACAATTCACGCAAGTGTTTAATTTTTGTGAAATTCCCAAATTGTTTGTGTGGTTTGCACAGCATGATTTAAAACATCTGTTCAGTTGTGGGGTGAAGTCGGGGGAGTCATTTTTCACCGTCAGATGTAAATTCGTACAGCTGTCGGGCAGGTGGCGGGAACGTGCCTGCTATTGAAGGATTACATCTTTATTGTGTTGTTTTGATTAACGAATGCATTTGTTTCAGTTGTTGATTTAGCTGTGTTGTTTTTATCAGTGAATGTTTTGGCTTCAGTTTTATAAACTATAGATTCTTCATCTTGTAGATTGTTAGTTCCACTCATCTTTAGTCATAATCTGGAACTGAACACTGACCTCTTAATGTCTTAGTATGTACTCGTGCTATACTAGATTTTTGTAATTTCATATAATAGTTTGTAATAACATTAGGTATATTCCCTGCACATGTTTGTTACCTTGGATGAAACATGATATGCCAAAATATGAATGTCTATATCTTCGTGAAGTAATTTATTCAAAGCAGATTCTATTTACAGTAACATGCCCAACATAATTACTTACAAAGCTGGTTTTAGAGTAACATATTTCTTTAAGCCAAAATATGTTCTAAGACAAATGGCATCTGTTATAATTTTCTGCTTACACATTTTACGTCTCATTAATATTCCTAAAACGTTCTCAGCCATTATCGTGAGTTGAGTTTACTCGATACGTTTTACCTAAGAAGTGTTTAAGTTAACACTGTTTGCCGTACCAAGTTACAGCCAATACAGTAACAAATGGAAGTATTGTATTACATTTTACCACTTACAAACTATGTTTAAGCTCGTTGCTATGTTCCACTGATGCGTAAAATTGTTATACTTTATTGCTTTGCTTGTTTTATTTTTGAAGAAACGTGTTATTATGAGCAACAGTAATATTGCTTTCGTCTATCGACTTTTGTTCTGGTTTTTTTTTGCTTCACACTGGTATACTGAAACTACTTTAGAAAGAGTTGTCACTAAACAAAACGGCAATGTTGCTTTTCTCTGTATAAAGCAAACATTTAATGACCATGCAATTTCTATAAGTTATCAGTATGCACATGACACCGTGAATTATGAGCTTTCCAATCTTGGACTATAATATCAAAGGCTATCTTCGTCAGGCGGTCACAGTCGATATTCTCAATAGCCGCACCTCGAGTAAGGATAGAGAAATTATGAAAACACCTAGAGAGTCGATAGTTATCTCAGATACTGATGTCGACTATCCCACAGTTGTCAGTACTAAGTCGGCGCGAGCGCAGGTTGCCGTAAAAGGCGAGGACCGTCTACGAGATACAGGCGATCATAATCGAGGGAAAAACTCGGTCCTACGAGCCGGACTTGACCTCTTTGGAACTTAGACACCCATTACTTCACGTAAAGCTTCTGTACCAACAATATTGTTATCGTTTTTTGCGGTTAGTGTCAAGTTTTTTTTAGCTGGAGTAACGTGACCCATGACAGTTTATTTTGTAAGATTATATCGGGGCCCTTAAAAGTATTAACTGCAGAATAATGGATCTTAAATCTCAGCAGCTGTTAGCAAACTCGGCGAGATTGTGAGATTAAGCGTCGTATGTATCGCAGAGTGGCCTCGGGATGCGCTTGCACATCTGCCTGCCCACGTGCCACCCTCGCCCGCGCAGGTTTCTCTTCAGCTTTTTTTTATTTTCTCAACGAACGCATTCATCATTTACGGGCAGATGCATACGGTAATAACATGTTACCTTAGGTAATTCATTCTTTAATTAAATTTCTTTCTCCCCTTTGTTTTGATTCCGCTGCGTAGGCGTCATTTGGTTTGTTTAATATTACGATTGTTTTTATTTTAGAAGCTTCCATTCCATTAAGGTATGTTTGGTTGTCGTGTGAGTCTCTTTGGCCTGAATTTGGGCGCACACATGTGCGAAACGGTGTCTGTTTTTTGTCAGTCGACATCTGAGGTCTATTCCGTAACATGTGCGAAATTTATGTCCCTGGCCATCAGCAACAGGATGTTGGAGATTGTAAGGATTCTTGATCTATTCAACGTCTGACGTTTTTATAGCTTTATTAATGCTACGTGTCACAAGGATGAATTAATTTATTGTTCACGTCTCACAAGCAGTCAATTACAGACGTGTATACTGATGTTGATCAATGTACATTTATCAAGTAAACATTATATTCGGATTAATGATTAGTACCTATGTAAACTACAAGCTAAAATTTGCTACTCTGACGAAAGCTTTGTTAGTTACTATTCAGAACATGTTATTAAGGGCTTTTCATCTACAAATCGAGCCATGGGCATGCTTATAGCTTTGTTGTGTAACCTCTATGGCGGTGATTAAATCTCACCATTATTATTAACTGGCTCCATTCAAACACCCACTGTCGTTCTAGGCGGTTCGGAACTATGCCGTCCACCCACAGCGGCTGGTCCCGTAGGCGCACCACGGTCACACACACTAGCTTTTATTCATATATCGACTTCTAAACTCAACTCACTAGGTTCGATTGTTCGCGCTAACTCAAATTTACATTCGGAGAGTCAATGTCGCCTGACAGACACAAGGTCCGCCATTGTTTTGGCCGTTTTGGTGGTCCGGATGGAATATCGCCGCGCTCATTTGAATATTTTAATAAATAAACCCTGGCTCCTCTCCGAATCCTTTATCCCGTGCCAGATCTCCCGTGTGCTGCCACCACGTAATGTTTGTACGAATGGGTCGTGCGTCGTGCAAGCCAAGATAATCAGATCATCCAGGTGAATAACAGCATACCAACAGTAAAAGTGAACATATCCATAAGAACTCATGCAAAAACTTATTGGAAGACTTTATTTACCATTAATTTTCATGTTACTATTCAAGAGGACCATCGGCTCGGTTTACACAACTTTTTAATTAAAAAGTTTCAGCACTAGAAACACACATTCATCGTTGTTGAACGTCACAAACACTGCAGATAATCCGATCCACTAGTCTTTGAAGTGCACTAAGTTTGTCACAAGTTATCAAACACTCGTCTTAGAGTTGCAATACCGGAGCGCGCGTCCGTACTTGCGCTGAGCGATTGGTAGACTGGCGCGGCCGGGCGACGCACGCGGTGCGGCCGGTGCGGCGCGGCCCGGTGTTGCCGCGCGTTGCCCCCCTCCCACCGTCTCGCGCGACCCAACCCGAACGCTGCACCCGACAAATCCGACGATAGCTCGATGGAACTGTCGTGACTCGAACCCACCTTTGTATGAAATTTCTTCTCGTTTTTACGCGGGATTTCGTTTGAGGTCGTGATTTGACGGACGCGCGATACGCTCGTGTGGGCGCATGGCCCTTGCGAAGCCTGCTCCGTAATATAATAAACCGAGATTGTACAATTTATTTACGCTACGATACGAGACCGTTATCTGTCGTGTGGCACTCGGTGCAGCGACAGTGTAGAGCGCATCGATAACGATGCGACACAATCACACTCCACCATAACACCGTGAAAGATGATCTCATAGATACAATGTCGAGTAGTGTACCACTCGCATCGAAAAATTCAAATATTTTTCCAGATGTGAATATCAAACAACATGTCAGCGAGTATAAAGGAAGACGTGAACTCGTAAAATTGAATGCTATAAAGATGGATGAAGCTCGATTACATTTAAAAGTTGAAAGGTTCAATCGATTAATCATTTTAGATAGAAAGAAGACTGACGATGACTTCTAAAATACCATGCAATGTGATAATACGTACAATTACGCTGTTTTGAATTATTTGCTTTAAATATTGGATCTGATATTACTGTGCTAATTTCATTTGATGAAGAGTTATTTCGCGAGGCCCCCGCGGCCATTCTTTCAATTCTATCCATTATTTTACACGAGCCGTCAGCTTTCGAACAGGCAGCTATTATAACCTCAGTCGTTCATCTATCACAAACCTTTCTTTACAAATCATATCAAAACGTAACCGGTGTTTCATATTTCAAAATAAATTTTTGAAAGAGGGTCCCCCTGACCCAAAGTTTTACGTTTCACACTAAAACAGTATCTTTCTCCCAAGTAATTAGATACATAATCCCATCCCGGCTCACAGATCGTACAGAAGCGATAAATTGTTAAACTAGTTTGGGATCAGAGGCATCAGAGCCCGTCTATCAGCTCGGGGCTCTACTTTTAGTTTTATTTTCTGAATGAGTTCTGGGAAGGTCGGACCTCAAGGACGTCGGACGTCTGACGGGTCACGATTCCACTCCGTCCGTTATTATTATTAACATTATTTGATGGGAGCTAGACGTTGATATTAAAACTTCGCATTTTGTGGGATTAACAGAAACGAGTTCTAATTAGTTCAGCAACTTGTGCTTCTAAATTTTAACTTTTGCAATTTATCTTATTGAACCTGATGTTCGTGTCAATAATGAAAGGGTTAAAATCAGAGCGAAAGGAAAGTGAAGCATCAGTTTTAAGTGCCGGGTCGTATAATTAGGGATATCTGTTCGAAAACTGATAATTAGCTAATAAACCGGTGTTGTTGGTCATTGCACTCGCGCAGTCGAAAGGGTACCTACTGACACTACCGCGATACGCGTTTCGAGAAAAAATAAGATTGGACCGAAATTTTTTGCAACTTGAGGTTACTTTCAAACTACATATTGCGATGGCGAATGGTAAAAAAATTGGAAAGAATTGTTAAATTTTCGTAATTTCTCTGAGTAAACACGTGAAGGAATGATATAATGAGTATCTTAATTGCGTTCGCGTATTGAAAATTATATGCTATTCCGCAATCTGTAGCTATACTTTCAAACCAAGTTTATTTTTCCCTCAGTTAAACATTTAATTTAACTTTATTAAATACTAGGGCATTGTAAAATATTATCTCGAAACATATTGATGTAAGGTAAACATACGTGTGACATTTAATTTCCGCTCCTTTCAGATACCAATCTAACTTTGCTTCGTGAAGTTGCAAAACAAATTAATGAATTAATGAGTCTCGTATATCATAGCATGTTACAACCAAATGGTATGTTTTCTCATGTCGATGTTTACAGTTCATTTCTCATTTCAAATATAAATACTATAAAAGCCTTCGTGTTTCATTCGTGTCCCTTGACAATGCCGTTTTCTTTTTTTTTTTAACGATGGGAAATCATCAAATGACTTCTTCCGCTCTGGGTGGAGCGGAAGGGCGTGTCAGACTCTTACTGACTAAAACCCATCCGTGTTCCTTCTAAAGCCCTTTGCGTTCCAGGGCCGCGGTGACTCTTTCGAACAAATTTCGCAACCTTGACAATCCCCTAGACATGGCATTATTGAAAAACCTGAGGTTTCAAATGTTCATTCTGCGAATTTCAACATCGTATTGTACTTTATTTTGAACAAATAGATGACTCTATTTGTTCAAAATAAAGTACAAATTAAAAAAGCTCTCTCTTTTCTCTTCTAACTTTTCCTTTTTGCAATATTCATTCTCCCGCCACAGTATTTCATCGTATGGCCTCATGATCGCGTCTACCTACGCTTTTGGGAGCCTTACTTGTCATGTGGCCATAGGGCTGCCAACATTTCTTCGACGAAATATAGTATTTTTCAAATTAAGCTATAAAAAAAATAGTACACTTCAAAAAAATACAGTATTTTATAGAAAAAGCAATAAATAGCCAAAGATATATTTCTTACTTATTTATTTCTATAAAAACTATATTTGTTTAGGACTTCAACTTCTCAAAAAAAGAACAATGTCTGATTGGAACTAATTACCAAATTCCCAAAACAAAAATAAAGCAGACCAATGAACAAACATACGTTTGACATTGACAAGTTCGGAATGCAGTGCGTCGGAGAGACGTTCGGTTCGGATACAGTGGATGACTAGATACTAGTATTGTACTGTATTTCGGGTCTGCGTACTATATACTGTTGAAGAAATATATAGTACGCAAAAATACTATATTTTCAACACCGAAATCTAACAATCAACCTAACTTTACATTAACTTCTGACTGATGCGGTAGCATGTATAGTCAAACCAGAGAAAGAGTCGTTTTCTATCGAGTGACTCACCACTCACACCGTTTTTATGGGAAATCTACGTGGTGGGACGACGACTCTTCCTCCGGTTCGACTATACATGCTACGGCATCAGTCAGAAGTTAATGTAAAGTTAGGTTGATTGTTAGATTTCGGTGTTGAAAATATAGTATTTTTGCGTACTATATAAATATTTCTTCAACAGTATATAGTAAGCAGACCCGAAATACAGTACAATACTATATTTTATAGTACGGTTGGCAACCCTATGTGGCCACATATTTTGTCTTCAACGCTTCCCTTTGTGACATTGTTGACATATCGTATACAATTTTATTTCTGTTCCACTCTCAACTGGTATGTGGTGTGGTCTTTATTTACAAACAATCGCTCGGATACCACATTTTTTACCCGACGAAGCTGATCTATTCTTTAAATAAACTATTAAGACCGATATAGAAATAATTATTGGTAATAGCCGTATTATTAAAATTGGAGATTCATCATCAATCATTATGATTTTTTCTGGCGGCAATCGGTTATGGTTTATTAATTTAATTATTATGGCAATATGAGGTAACATGTTCCAAAACAGGTATATAGTATCTTCTGCCTGTGGCTTATCGATAATCTCGTAATTAATAGTTTATGTTAAATTCTCATACTTATTGTAGAAAAAATTACGATGACCTAAAGCCACATTTTTTTTTCTTACAATCCATACAGCAGTATTTATTTTTATCTTCGGAACGGGAAAATGAGTAATTTCTTTACATTTTAAAACATTCCTTTGAGCAATCTGAGACGAGCATATTTAACTATCAGCACTTTAATTTATTACTATAGCTCTCATAAAGGTAAGTTTAAACGGGTAACAAACAATGAGAACCGTATCAGTGCTGCTGTACATTAAAAAGTTATCGCGAATAATCGATGACCGTTCCTATCGGAAAGTTCTTTTGCTTTAACATTTTTGGTCTTGACATGATGAAAATAAAAGACCAATAAATGGCGCCGGCGCAACGGGCATATTTCTTCTGGATACGTTATTTAAACATTTGAATTCTAATCGTCCAATTAAAATGCAAAATCAATATTTTTTACGGATGAGTCTGATATAATCTCCATTTAGTTTCCATGAATTTAATATTTTAATCCTTGAATTCTTTGAGCACTGTGATTACTATTGATGATTTATAAAAATCGATGCACGAGTGTTTTACAAGGCAATAAATGAATCTTCGTGAAGACAGATAGTTACGAGTTTTAAACAGCCAAAAGAAGAAAAACAAAATAGGATGTGAAGTTATTACCAGCAAATTAAACCAATGAACGATGATTTAAAAGGGCACGAGCTCTACAAATAAACGAAAGACGCAATCTGGCGATAAATGTCTCTTTCAGCATCACTATGTGTAGCCCCAGAACAGATATAAATTAAATAATAATTAAAACGTCAAGCCGTTCGTCTGTAATGCACGTCGTGGCATGTTCATTAACAAGACTTTTTTCACATATTTTTTATTCGGTCTTTTTTATTCGGTATCTTTCATTCAACTGATTGTCTGTAATGGATTTACTTAAGACCTCATTTAATTAATTATGGGTGCATTTAAATTGGTAAATAGTTGCGTTCTAGTAGCGAGAAGGTTATTGCCGTGATTGAAGGTGTGACATCACCGCCAAGAGTGTTGATGCGGATGGGAGGACCAATTTTTGTTTTGAATTTTTGATCCATAGGAACGAATAAGACGTTAGTTTCTGAATACCGGGATCAGAATAATTCTGAAACGTTATTTTACGATGCGGTGATATCAATTGCCATGATCTTGGTAGCTTTGGTTTTCGGCTTTAGCAATACTGGGTCATGGAGGTCAGATAAACAATCGCTCTATGTTAAATACAGGCATTAAGTCAGACAAATGCATTCAGACGCAGTCAGACTGGAATTCAACCCCAACATAGTTGAAACCCAAAGGCTGTTCTGAGGACGATTAGGTATGATTGTTTTCTTTCTTTTTAGCTTTGTCAATATGAACTAAAAGAGGTATGTCAACAGTAAGAGCGGCATTTTAGGTTTAGATTAATATTCAGCTTTAACTTTCATGGGACTGGGCGGGTCACACCAGCCGCATGCATAATGACCGCTGGGCAAAAGTCTCCACGCAATGGGTGCGTCCAGAGTATGGACGGCGTCGCCGAGGCCGGCCCAGAAAGCGGTGGCGAGATGACTTGGATGCACACCGCGAAGGCTGGTTCGAGGTGGCACAAGAAAATAATGTCTGGAAGGATATGGGGGAGGTCTTTGCCCAGCAGTGGGACACAATAGGCTAAGGAAAAAAAAAATTAAACTTTCAGCCCATCATATCTATTATTAAACATGATTTCATGCCACACAGTCATGCTTTATATCATAAGCGTTATTTTATCGACAGATATGTTTGTAATCTAATGTTCGTTACCCATGTACTAACTAATCACGTTTGTATATACTTTGCTGGTCGGATGCACTGTCAGAATATTAAATCGTGTTTATTTTTATATCTGACGGGGTCGTGCCTTGATTGGCATTCAGTTTGCATTTAATTAGGTAATAATAGGTAAGAGAATACGGGCTTAGAAGGAAGACGAGGAAATTATTCTGAGTTGGTTCGTGAGGTCTGCCTACTTGAGGAGTGCTCTCTGTTTCGTTTAGCGGTGTGACTTCTTAAGGGTCGTGTCTTGTGTTCCTTGTTTAAAGTTATTGATTTGAAGTTTGAATAGACATTATTTTTCTTATTAATCATAATACCACTGTTGGTGCTGGTCCTTTATTCCCGTTCATACGTGCCCTGTGTGAAATATAAAATCACCGGACTTTTTTTTAAAGTGGGAAATCATCAAAGACTCCTTCCGCTGCGGGCGGAGCGGAATGGAGTGTCAGACTCTTACTGACTAAAACCCATTCGTGTTCGTCAAGATGCCCTTTGCGTTCCAGGGCCGCGGTGTCTCTTTCGAACAAATTCCGATACATAATCATCGGAATTGGTCTGTGATTTCGCAGATTGGTGAATACTTATTATAACTTAGATACTGCTTCCTTGTGCGTTCATCATGTGGTTATCCTTGTGCCATGATCTTTGAGTCTTATTTTGGGATTGAAGGAAGTTACTCGTTGTATTATTAATTAAAATTACTTTTTATTCAAACATGAGTGCATTTACGTCAGTTTAATTAGTATCTACAGTTGGCAGTTCATAGTTTCAATTAGCTTCAAAACTAATTAGAGTCTATTAAACTTGCAGCCAGTTTTTATAATTTTTTTTTTCATTTCTACTCTTTAATTATTTCTTTACTGTCTCGCAAAACGGTAAGAAAACAGTTAACAACTTCAAAGAAATAATGACTCAGAAACCGAACTCCTTCATGTGCATACTGTATCGTATTTAAATAAATCCTTATGTCTCTAGTAATAGGAGTGGTATTTGCTTGTGATATAATTTTGCCAAAAGTTATCCTTGGCTTACCATGTCTTTAGGATATTTTTTTAGTACCAACGCTCCTCAAAATACTTTTATTTGTCTGTACGACTATGATCCAGTTTATTGTAGATAATTGTTAAGGTAACCATCAAACAAGCCCTTTTTTTTTTTTTGATCTCGGGGGGAAATCCTCATGGAAATCCTCCACCCTGGGGCGGGTGGAGGGGTCTGTCAGACTCTTACTGACTAAAATCACCCCGGTGTTCCATCTTCCACCTGCGCCGGGGATCGCGGGAACGTATGCGACATCCGCAATCCCCGGCTGGTGCCGGCCCGCCTCTGCGGGCCACCTCACGTCGGCGAGGGGAGTGAGGTGTTTAACTCCCCTCGCTACGTCAAAGAGGGGCACACGGGAACACCACGCGCCGCCACCTCGGGTCCGGATGAGTGGGGGGCGACGGACATCCCCAAGTCCGCCGCCCTGGACCCAGTTAGGGGGGCCGGACGAGGGCAGCGTATGCCCTCCTCCGACGCCCGATGCGCCTGCTGCGGGCAGGGAGAGCGGTTGTGATCTCCCTCTCCCTTTCCGCAGCCTCCTTCTGCGCGATAACTGTCTCGCAGAAGGAGACCACCGCGTCCCAGGACTCCTCACCGCCGACCATAGCATGGACTACGGCCGGCAGCGAGAGGTCACCGCCTACAACAGAGATGAGGGCACGGCGCGGCTCCTCCCAAGCTGCACACTCTGCAAGCGTATGCCGTGCCGTGTCCTCCCGACAGTCGACGCAGTGGTGGCATCGAGCGTCCGGCTCCCTGCCTATGCGACACAAGAACCTCCCGAAGCAGCCATGCCCCGAGAGGACCTGCGTCGCACGAAACGTCAGAGAGCCGTGCCTTCTCCCGAGCCACAGGTCGAGCACTGGCCGGATGGCCTCGATGGTGATGAGGCCGGCGGAAGGGCTCGAAAGCCTGTCCCGCCATTCCGCCACCAGGACCTCGCGCAGCTGCGACCGACGCAGCTCCAAGTGTTGCTGCGTCAGTCTTTCGCCGCGCGCCCGCGCGCCCTCGCGCCACCTATGCAGTGACGCGAGCACTTTCGCCTCCAGGTCCCACGGTGGAGATCCGGCCAGTGCGCAAGCCGCCTCGTAGGAGATCGTGCGAACCATCAAACAAGCCCTAAGTCAAGTTAAACCTGGCCCCAGTTATGTCCATTTTAGCTTAAAATAAGCCATTACACGATCGTATTCCGTTTAATCCGTTTCTCCTTTTTTGCGGTAACCTGAACGTGGCAACTGTCATGTTTTTGAGCGAAAATGACTTAACATCGCACTATCGAATGCTCGTTTTAAAACTCCTTAAGAGGAGAAAGGAGCCTTTTATGAAGAGATGCAGGTAATATATACTAGTTGTGTCAGCCAATCAAGGTTTATAACGAAATGATTTGTTTTATAGTAATACTAGACCTAGAGGTGGTATTAAAACAATGAATTACTTCCGCAGAGTTGGAAAGGGTTCTATAGATTATAAAGGTGTCGACGAATCGAACACACAAGTTAAATTTTTGGTCGACAGACTCTACAGAAAAGGTCCTTTTAAGGTTTCGACGCCATTTCCTGTAAGCTGGGAGGTTGCTTTTATATTAAGTAGAGGAGACTTGTCTTCATATGCAACCTATTAACCAAGATAACCTAACTTTTTATATTTAGGAAGGTGGGACGAACTGCCAGTCTTTCGGACTGGCAAAGAACAGATTTGTGTGGAAATTAGTGAGGGAGGCCTTTGCCCAACAGTGGGACATAATAGCCTAGATAACGTCAAAGTTAACGACCCTTATATACAATGTGGAGACGAAGATACGACAATAAATGGAAACACTGGCAACACTGGTTGGTATGAATGATGGTAGGAATATTTTGAAACTATTAACTATAAATCCTGTAAGTAAAATTAAAAATAAACTTTCACATTACATGAAACGTCAAAATAACTGAAACTAGTCAAGGATAGTAGGTAACTACTTTTCTGACGAAATATTCCAAGCAGTCTGTTGCAGTTAGTGATGATAAAAGACAACATGTCCGTATTAAACTAGTATTGCCCGTGTTTTTATTAACTGTCGCATCGTCGTCTCTACCTTGTATATGTCACCGGAAAATCTTTTTTAGATTATAATTACTCGAAATATTATGAAAAAAATGTTTTTTATATTATAAATCCCGTCCAAATTCAATAGTTTCCAATATATCCGTGTTTATTTAGAAAAAATAGTTTACAATTTCATGCGATATTTTACAATCTTACGGCGTTTGCCATTTTCCGATGACAAATACAATGTTTAAATTGATCTAAACATACTTAGACCAATTTCTAAAGAACGCGTCAACGCATGGTTGTCGCATTGTCACGTTGTAACTGTCTGTGCTGTTCCAAAATAAAGACACATCCATTTAATGAAGCTGTTTGAATCGCCTGCGCAAGTAATTACGCGATGCCGTTGGCCCGCGATGCTAATTCATGAAACATACCTAAAGCACATACCTACCTACCTACCGGGAGGTATTTCATATGTAAATGCGTTCTTCCTGCCGACATCCAATTATTTGTGCTTGGGCCGCGGAAAATGGAGATAAGTGCGAGTTATATGTATTAAGTAGCACAGGTTTTACTGTTTTCGAAGTTCTTAAGTTATTTTTGACTAGTTGCCGCCCGCGGCTCCGCCCGCGTGATTGTCGAAAATTATCCCAAGGGCACATATTCCAAGCATCCTATGTGTTATTCCAGACTATAATCTACCACTGTGCCAAATTTCATCAAAATCCATTCAGTAGTTTTTGCGTGAAAGATTAACAAACATCCAT
The DNA here is from genome assembly GCA_905163435.1 of Mamestra brassicae. Taxonomy (NCBI): domain Eukaryota; kingdom Metazoa; phylum Arthropoda; class Insecta; order Lepidoptera; family Noctuidae; genus Mamestra; species Mamestra brassicae. The sequence continues at coordinate 14,885,968 of LR990997.1, read as the reverse complement.
CCATCCATCCATCCATACTTACAAACTTTCGCGTTTATAATATTAGTAGGATTATTTCAATTTCATCATTTGGTTACTGCCCCGTTGGTCTCGTGGTCGCAGGCGCGACTGCCGAGCCTGGAGCCCTGGGTTCTATTCCCAGGTCGGGCAAAAATGTTATTGGGTTTTTCCAATAGGAATTTCCCAGTGACAGCCCGGAGTTACTACTAAGAAACAAATCATAATAAGAAGGACCTTGTAAGCTATCTATTGTAAAACTCTTAAAAATCACTCATTTAAGATCACAGAGCCATTTTACAATTTTTTAAGCAACGTTCACATTCGCATTACAGTCGCAATCTGTCAAAAAAGCCTCAATTTCCATACAGTTGCATGCGACGTTCGCACGTTGCTATAAAATGGTATTATTGGCCCTCAGTTCACAATTGCAGACAAGTTACTCTTTAAGACTTTGTCTCCAGACACAGCACAGTCATTAAAAACAAATCGTTTCATAACAGTAGGACAGCGATAAGCTGGTGCCGGCCCGTCTGCAAACAATCGATTGTTTGCATTGAGCAATATCAATCGATGCTCCATGATTGATCGATACCCTAGTACATCCTTATCATTGTTCAGATAATACTATCAATAATTTATCGACATTCTTTCTACCTCGCCGGCTCTGGTATTTATACTTTTACTGCAATCAATTATACATGAGGAGGTCGTGGATACATAATTACAGGCGCACGGACCGATCTTCATGGTTAAGCAATCTTTGCCGAGGACGGTCTGTGGATGGGTGACCATCTTACCATACTGAGACTGCTCCGCGCCTCGGAAAGCACGTTAAGCCGTTGGTCTCGGATATCATTTCTAGATCATTGACAGTCGTTACAGATTGTCAGAAGCCAGAAAATATGACACCTGTCTTACCAAGGGGTGTCGTATTAACCAGTTACTGGGTTGAGGAGGTATGATAGGCTGTCGCTCCACGTAAGATACTAGTGTTCAGCTCAATCCGGTTTGACGGGAAGCCGACTCCAATATAGATGGGAAAAGGCTGGGGAGACGATTACTGGAATCAATAATAAATACATTTAATATTTCTTTGTAGTCATGTGTGGAGTTAAAGGTGACTTCATAACAAGAATATGTCCATTTTACGACATAATAATTATGTGTTTACTTACATTCGCTTATCAAAGATACCTACCTACTACATATAATGAGGTTAGTAACCTATTTGCTATACGTAATGTGTGCGTATAGTCCAAAGGGCCAAACAGTTATAGTAAACAGTAGTTTCTTCACTAATCAATCCGCGTCGCATTTTACCAACTATATTGGGGTCAGCTTTCAGACTAACCACCAGCTGTATGTATACCAGTATTCATGGAGCAGTAGCTCCATTTAAACTGCCAACCCAGTAACTGAGTAGAAACCCAGTTACTGAGTTGGCATCTCTACATTCCAGTAACAGAGTAACACGATATTCCGTAGCCAGACTGACAGACTTTTGATCTTCTGATAACCGTGTTCCAAACTTCAAGTGGATTTCCGAAACAATTTCTGAAAAATTTAATAATGATGTTACGTAAATCCATTTTAATGTAAAAGAAACTAACTATTCTCGTATTCATTCACAAATTCGCTTACGGAAATTGCACCATCGAACTAGTCAGGAAGTTGTTCAGATGAAAGACTCCTGCACAACAATAGTCAAAGAGCTACACAGGGAAGCATCCTAAACGTCCGCTAGCAAATAACAATGTATTTTAATGTAAATTTCCTCAGCGTCACCCAATAATGTTGCAGTAGCAAGCTATAAGCTTATAGCGTCATAGAGTAAAACCCTGTAGAAGCGAATCTCATGCATTTCCCTTTAAGCGGAGCCATAGTTACACCTTTTTTTTGTGGGTAGGAAATCATCAAACGACTTCTCCCGCATTGCGCGGAGCGAAAGAGAGTGCCACTTTTACTGCCTAAAACCCACCCCCTTTTCTTCATGCCCTTTGCGTTCGAGGGTCGTGGTAACTCTATTAGGCACTAGGATTGACGTTCACAAAAATCAAAAGACTGTCATCATCATGATTTCAGCTGAAAGACGTCCACTGCGGGACATAAGCCTGCAAGGAGCGTCGCAAACACGACTCGTCCTGTCGTGTTTATCGCAGCCGGATCGCGCTACTATAGTCCCATGGGACGTCAGAAAATCTTGATATCCTGACGAAGTTATCAAGCTTCTGATGCCAGGTAGGTACTGACTAAGCGAACGATTGCCAACCCATGGGAATCGCCGATATTTAGCGCACGTTCGCTCGCCTTCTGCCGGGTATAGTCTAAGCGGACAAAGGAGCGTTTGGAGCGGGATTATCTCTTCTATAAACTCTTAGTCTATGGTAGCGTTCCATCTCATTTGACACAAAAACTCAGTAACTGGATAGCAAGTTTCCCGCGCGAGCTAATTGGGCGAGCGCTTCAGTGTAGGATTACAAAGTAGGACAACAATGAGTTTTCGACAATTTTGCGACGAATTGTGTGAAGATAAGCTACTCAGCAACTTGAGGGCTGTTTTGAGAGTGTAAACGGTGTAATGTTGGCTGTTTGTGCTTACGTAAATTGCTTATGGCTTTTTAAGATGATGTGATTTGAAAATAATATGAAGGATCAAAGATGTATATTAGGAGCCTAAGTGGGAGTTTTTTCGGCCTCGCATTGGTATTTTATATTGTTATGATTAAACACTTAATTTTGTTTTGCTGTTTGTCTTGTGCGAGTACAATGTAAACATTTTATCTTTCTTTAATCTAATAATATCCAAGTTACTTCGCTATTAAATCAGCTCATCACTAATGTCAAGTATATTTGTAAATTGTCTGTATCCTAGATTTGATCACCCATTATACTGTCATGTTTGGGTATGTCAATTTCCTAGGATTCAGCGCAGCATGGCCTTCCCATCATCTCAATAGTTATCTACTTCCTTCCATATTAATCTTATTTCTTTATTCTTCATCTACTCATACCTATCCCGAATTTGGTATTCTGTTTAAGAGTTTGAATTATTCTGACCATGACAATCAATCCCTAGCGAGTGTTCAACTACGGTGGGTTTCCGGTCTACACGGTACGCATGTATTCCGACTGTTACATGTAAATTAATAAAAAAAACTGGTATTCAGCTGAATCCGGTCTGACTGGAAGCCGACCCCAATATAGTTGGGGAAAAGGCTAGGCAGATGATGACATAAAAAATAGCATGAATCGTGGAGCTCCTACAGCGTGTCACACCGTCAGCGTGGGGCTATTTTCGACAATTTTATTTACATATTTTAACGCTCAATTGATAGGGGCCTATTAATTTAGGGTAGGGTAGGGTCCAATCAACCGGAATATATTTATATTAAACGAAGGGACATAGCGATAGCCCTGTGATACCTTCAATAAATTGATAAATGTATCGAAATTTTATTGAATTTATGAATAGCCTTTATCAACCTTATTAGACCGGGGTAGCATTTATGTGATATCACTTATTCTATTTTTATCTAATTAAAGTCTTACTTGTTAAGTTAATGGACTTTAAGATAACTTTTCTAGAATTATATTTTAATTAATCTGATCAGATTTCAAGACTGATTCCAATATCGATGGTTTTATTTAATTATGTAAATCATTTATCTAGTAGCTATCGAAACTCAACATCTAACGATAAGCCCATAGAACTACTTTCGGAAAATCGTAATGTAAATCTGTACTGTGTTAAGTATCTAAGATGTTATCTATCTTTTATGCATATCGGAAATTCATTGTAACCACTTCCGTGATGAACTGACAGATAATGCACAAAGATATGATTATAAAGTAAAATATTTCTGGCAGGAACTAGAAAAGTGCGATTTTTTTCATTTCAAGCCCGTTCTGTAAGTTTTGCAACACAAGTGCGTAAAATACTTTCTTTCACAACAAGGTGTTTTTGTTATTAATGTAGTATTGATAGACTCGCGTTTGACCACAATCTCACTTGATGGTTAGCGATGATGTGGTCGACGATAGAGCACGCTTGCCTTGGAAGAACCTATTCCCTAGACCCTCACGTTGTATCTATCAGGAAAGACAGACTCAGCTCGTAAATTATACGCAAATTCAAAATGAGACAAACTTTCGTGTTCTGTTCGACAAAATTACTACGTTTTATAAACAGCTCATCTATTGGATACAACAACTAGAACAACAACAACAACTATGCTTAACAGACTATAACAACACAACACACAACATACTTTTACCAACACTATATCAAATGATAAAGATAAAAGACAGAACTTGGCCTGACAACCCATAATTTCACGTTTGGCTGCCCCGTATAGATCCAAAGCGAGTAATGCCGAATCTAAATTTATAATTAATGTTTTCGTGGCATATGGCATGTGTTGAATGAATTATTTATGACTGTTTTTGTGATAAAAATAACAGCAATTATTCGGGTCTTGGGCAGGCGTAGCGGAAAGGAAGTTGAAGCGTACCTAATTTACGCTTCTCTTGAGCTTTTAAAAATGGAGATAGAGTTATTTTATACTAGTTGTAAAATTATAGTATTAGTTAAATTATAGTATTATTCCCGGGATAAAAAGTATCCAATGTGTTATTCCAGACTATAATCTACCTCTGTGCCAAATTTCATCAAAATCCATTCAGTAGTTTTTGCGTGAAAGAGTAACAAACATCCATCCATCCATCCATCCATCCATCCTCACAAACTTTCGCATTTATAATATTAGTAGTTGAAGAAAAGAGAAGTTTAGCTATCCGTGTAGTTTAAAAACTGTATGTAAGGATAACTATGTATATTATAGACTCATCGGGTTTCGAAATCATCATGCCAAGTTAACATGATGATTTCGAAACCCTTGGCATTGCCAAACGGTATTATTGTCGGTCTTCTGTTTTATTTCAGACCACCAAGCTATCCCGCCACACTGTTCCCAAACACTGCAACTCCTGAGAACAGAAAATAGTCGATGAATTCGATGAAGCTCGACAGTCCCGGAGGAACGATTTAACTGTCTTGAATCGCAAAGCGAAATTAATCAGAAGCGAACATTGCAGGCGTTAGAAAAACATAATTTCCACTTCCTTATAAAGTAGGAGTCAGAACAAACCTACGCCAATAGGTTATTAGGAAGCAGAAACCGTAGTTAAGATATCATTCTGGAGCAGGTAAGACTATCCATCACTAGCAAAAATCCGGCTGTCTATTGCTTCGGCTACTCAAAGATCATTCTTTTTTTTATCAAAGGGAGAGTCAGACTCTTACTGACTAAAACATAGCCGTATTTCTCCTAATATCCTTTGAGTTCCAGGGCCTCGGTGGCTCTTTCGAACAAATTCCGCAATCCTGGCAGAAAGTACATACATACCGTCTCAATATCTTCTTTATTATAATGTGGAAAGTCCCTACACTTAGGTACGTGCGAAATAACCTGTACTATTTGAGTGCACCGGTGATGAAACTCTTCTCTTAAGCACTACTATTCATTTTCCAGTGTAAAATCTACTACAGTTCATATAATTTCCAAGAAAATAGTTTATTACATTAGATAGTCATTTCTATAGAATTGTTTACTGATTACTGCTGCACTTAGGACGAGCAACTGTCATACCTGTGAAGTGAATTTCTTTGTATTCTGTGCTCATATTGATATGATTTCATATCAAATCAAGTATCTTCATCCTGTTCATTGTAATATGATTAATATAATAACAAACATCTGAAATTAATCTTCGTCACTATATCAAAGTTATTGTGTGTTCATCAAAACCATTTAATTTGCACCTCACAAAGTGACTGTATTTTCACGTAAGTGCAAAAATAAAAGCTTTAAAGCAGATATGTGTTTATTGCTAGTAACTTGCCTTATACTGATTTCATTATTGCTAAAGTAAAACTCATGTGAAATGATTTGGTCAAATGGGCGGTAACATTCTTATGTTGCCGACCCATTCGTAATGTAAAAGTTTTTCAAAGAACCCTTAATGAGATGGGTTCTTAATTTTCTAATTCCTACATTGTTGCAACTTCTTTAATTGATTTGAGACGAAAGTAGATTGCATTTCTGTCAAGAAATAAGATACATCGCCCGTTTAACTACTAAACTGCAAAAAAAAAATATATGCAGTAAGAGGTAGTAAACACTTAAAACATTTTCTAATCAGAAATCTACAATGTCGTTCAGTAGTAACGATTAGGCAATGTTTGAGTGTGGTTAATGACGATTCAAATGGTCCTTCCACAAATGTGCCCGTTTGCCGATACCTTTTATATATTACCTTCGACAAAAAAAAAAACCAACAAAAGAAAAATAACAAAACAAAGAAAGTTCAAACAATCAAAGAAGAAACTAATAAAATCCCAAAAACGCTCTTAGTTAAGCCCTTACGGAACGAAACCATTACATGAAGGAATCCGGCAGCAAACATAAAAACTATAGAAGCGAAGACGGCACGTGGGCCGACCGCTACCGGCCCAATTATAATAATGGATATTATTTTTACGACACAAACGAACATTCCCGTTTCCTACGAAGGAAATAGAAATAAAACACCGGTAAACGAAAGACAAAATAAATGTTACGTGCTGAATGAAACGGGGATAAAAGCTTAGTCCGTGTACTGTTTTATTTATTACAACCGCGGTCCAAATTAAATTGGAGTTGTGGATACAGACGTACAGGTGTAAAAATAGGGAGCTGCATTTGTTGCAGCTTAGGCTGGCTTTTTAAGTCTAATGGTCGGTTTAGTTACAGGACATGGAACCCTTGGACGCATAGCATATGTTTTGAGGTAGAAGCCCTGAGTGTCAACGTCCCCCTGAATTTTACGGAAACAATGCATTATGAAGAAGCAGGTGCTATTGTTACCAGTGCGTCATCGAAGAACCTCATTAAATTACACCTTTCCCTTAATTTGACTTGACGTCGAGCTAATGCACTTTTTCTTTTCCTTTCTTAAAGCAATATTGAATTTCATACACAAGTATTTCCAAACGAGAAACAAACATCTTACGTAAGTGAATGCCTGTGAAAATTCAATCTGTCATGGCGGACACGGCAAAAATATCATCAGTATTTATAAAACAGCAATTACAAAAGCCGTATCTAACAACACAAAGACGACACGGACAGACAAAAAGAGTAATTACAAAGTGATCAAAGCTAAAAACACAAAATTCGTTGCTGTTAAAACGGTATGCATCGTCGAAATACAGGCGACGGCCTGCGAACGTTCGGCCTTCCATAATTGTTGCCTTTTTTATACACTCACCTGAAGGTCGACGGAGTTAAAATTTTAATTGCCCAAAACATTAATTCAGTGGGAACTCGTTTGCAAAATTAAGGACTTCGAAAAACCGTTGTTTATTCGCTAAAGAATGCGCAGTTTAATTGTAGACTTAGAAAGATGGATGGTTTTGTGCGCGTTGCTCAATTCAGTTCAGCTCACAATTTTTTGATTGTTTTGATTCGTTGGCAACTAACTGTCTCAATTTCTTAAGATCTATGGGCTATACCCTAAACGAAGAGAGTTAAGAATTATTTAGAGTAGAGCATGCGCCATGGCAACTTTTTTAAATAATGATAACTTAATATGTAAAACACAAGGGCCCATTTATTATTGACAAACAAAAGCCACTCAAGTTCAACAATTCAAATTCTTGGCATGGTATCGTGTCAATCCATCACACAGTGCCAATAGTTTGACAGCATGTCCTCCCCTTGAATTGTCTCTGGTAACGTATTAATAGTAACTGAGCCAATACACAACATGGCTTTATATAGAGAACAAGGCTTCGTGTAATAAACCTTAGGATTTGTTGGAGATTTTTCCTTGTACTCATGAGCTTCAGGAAATAGTGCCTTTAAACCGTTAGCTGTTATAGGATTTATGATTGAAACGGACAAGGAGGTTTTTGTGAGCGAAGTTAAAGAAGTTTGTTTACACATTTTAACAGAGGAATCTATCTCTCAATATTTAAATAACTTAACGAGATTTGGCCTAGCTGTAGACTGTTTAGTGTTGTATTGTTTTATTGTACAGTGCCTTTAAACATTTTTTTGCAACATTTTATATTTGGTTTGCTATTTACCTGTCTTTCCTTAAAGTACGCAACAAGATTTCAGGTAAACATGTGCTCAAGTTATCCCATCTCTCTACAGCCACTGTCTAGATTCCATTTAGCATAGCAATAACATCATTTAAATACAATCCCGCAAATTTGGAGCATACGCCATCTATTTTTAAGTCATCGACAACGCTGACTGACAACAGTTTAACAGCACATGTGGCAAGGATCCCATGTTTACATGAAGCACTGATTGCTGTTCACACGACTGTGTTCTACAGCCGACTTCGTTTTATTATTATAAATGACGACAGACGCTTGAGTGACGAGATAACGAACCCTAATAAGGTAATAGTTGAGTTATTTGAAGCGTTTCTAAATTATGGTGGTGATGCTTATGGGTTAATAAGCGATGATTTGGTTGAACGTTTTTTTGGGGGTTAAAATAGAGTAAGTAGTAGGCTCTAGACATAGTGGCAGTCTATCAGCGATAACTCTAGTCCAAAAGTAAAAAAATAATAGATTAACTACATAGAATTTCGGTTGCTCTTGTCAATCCCTTACATATTTGCAGTTCCTGACATTCGTTTTAGTTGATAATTTCTGTCTAGTGCCTAAAGTAGTGCTTCGTAAGCACTGTTTAGCTAGCAGGTTTACAGTAAATCAATTTCTGAACCTGTAAGATATATCGTCATTAATCGTGTAAAAAAAGCTTGTAAAAAAAACAATCGCGTACTTAGCTTTCATCATGAAGCTTTCTAATATCTGAGAAGATTTCGACCAATGTTTTTCTCATCAATCAAATACCAATACTTTAAACCCTAATGAAAACACAATTCAATATTGAAATCGAAACTCCACAACTGTTTGCAATTCCGACGTCATATGTTCGCAAGCGCACATATTAATTTTAACGTTTCACAAGACGCAAGTTCAGTGTTTGCCCGTTCTTAGTTACAAGTATTAATGGGGTATGAACGTGACCGACGGACGAACGTCGTCTCTATATATAGAGACCTCGTAATGGCTTGTATTTCCTTGGCTTAGCGGGCTGCATACTGTTTTGGGTATCAACAAGCATGTTGTTTGCAAGTTGAATGTGTAATGGATTTGAACAAAGATCTACGGGAACAACTGCTATTCTTGTGGTCTTACGTTCTAAGTAGGCAGTTCCAGCGTGACAGGTGACATACGTAAAACGAGAGGCTTACTGCTTCATTATCGGTAAAAAGTTTTGATTCGTTTTAGATTTTTGATCATAAAATCGTCCTACGAGCCGGCTTTAGACTAACCGATGGATCTGTCCTCTCTTTGTACCTACGTCAGTCAGTCAGTAGTTAAAAAACTACCTATAGATAGTCTAGATGACCACGACCAGACACACTGACCTTTAAATAGACTACTTAGATTATCCAATTCTTCAGCTGCCTCTACCTATTCAAATCTATCTTTTCAGCTCGTCTCCACTCCCGTCCGTATGTCCGCGCATAATGAGTTGTATTTCCTCAGCTCCTCAGCTTAGCTCACTACGCACTATGAATTCCTGGTATTCGGCTGCATCTGACTGATGAAGCGCCGCGGCGTCGTTCGCATACAAATTATCGGCGCAAATCAATGGCTGACATTCTCGCCGTGAGAGCGATCCGCGTCGGCGTGACAGACAGATGGATTTCTGTTGTTGTTAATCCGTGGATTGACGTAGGAATTGTATTTTTAAGTTTGTTTTTTTTTTCTCAGGACGGCTGCGACTTTCCGATTTATGGTCTTGGTTGCTCTTTTTCAATTTTAAAGCAGTTGCTGCCTTGCCTACAAAATCATCAACTGTTTGTTGACTGGGTTTTTGATTTCTATGGTAACATCAGACATTCTCTACTGAATAATGGAGCACATCCTTACAGTTCCCTACTCTCAAATTTGACACTCGTTCGTCTGTGTTAAAAGCCCGTTCATATGTAGCCCTAACCGAACATTGTGGTGTAACGTTCTGAAAGTACCCATCCAAAATACTCCCAATTAATTTCCAATATTCAATTCATTACCAATCTACACTCAATAAGCAACCTAACCAATTTTATTAAGTGTGTGTACACTGTACATACGAGTACAAACCAAGCTACATACGACGTTATAGAACCACCCTCCAAATATTCAAGAAATTTGAATTTCATATGAACGAGGCCGCCAAGTCAACACTTGTGTGGCCAACAGGCATGAAACAGCGGCCCTTATGGTTGAAGCCCTTGAAAAACGCGAACAGTGCTGAATGATAGACCCTGATGGAGATATAGTGGGAATTAATGACGTCAGACACTTCAGTGGTGTTATTGATTATGTGTTTAGACCTGGAGAGGAGGGGAATTAGGAAGGAATTTCTGTGTGTGGTGTAGAAGATTGTTAAAGAGATAAATCATAGGATGACTAACGGAACCAGCAGACCAGAGAACAAAGATAATGTTGTCAATAGTCTTACAGGTGCCTTTTTTTAAGGAATGGTAATCATCAAGTGACTCCTTCAGCTCTGGGCGGAGGGGAAGGGAGTGTTAGACTATTACTGACTAAAACCCATCCATGTTCCTCCTAATGCCCTTTGCGTTCCAGGGGGGCCACTCTCTAAACCCGAAGTCCGTAGTTTCGAGCTTAGTTGCGGGCGTATTCTACTCCGTATCACCTATGGACTTACGATTAGTTCCGAACTCGAACTAAAAATGAATGACAACATCACAAGTCATTCATTCTTAGTGAGTAGGTGATACGCAGTAGAATACATGCAAGTAATCCCGAAACTACGGAATTCGGGCTTAGAGAGTAGCCCTCTAAGGCCGCGGTGACTCTTTCGAACAAATTGCGTAACCTATAGGTGCCTACATACAAGCTCTTAATAGAGGTTTCGGCCACGTGAAACGTTGGCTACCAAAGTACCTATCTTATGTCTTTCTCCAAAGTCTAATATACCCTATAAGTGAATTCATCAAAATTGCTTCAGCAGTTTGGGCGTGAAACATAACAAACAAACAGTCAGTTAATATCGCATTCATAATATTAGTTACGCTGCTAGTCAAGCTTCTATACCCATAAAATGTTGATTGAAATAATTTGACTATAAGTTACAAATTCTAAATAGTCATATCTCAGGGAACTACAAATTATGTTTAGCAGTTAAAACTGAACTCATCATGAAACCAGCAATCACTTGGATTTAACGACATTAAACCTGATGGAAAATATCTGCGTAAGTATAGGTACTGTTTGATAGGAATAATTTAAATTAGGTATCGCTTTCTGCCGGCGTTTTCATTATTTAGCCACCGTAGGCGCGGGCCTGGGGACAGCGAACATTGGGTGGCTCGCTGTCCGGTCAAAACCAGGCCCGGGTCGATGGCGCGTTGTGTTCCTCGCGCGCCTCAAAAGGATGTCAGCAGAGAAGACGGGGCCCGCTAGGGCCAGAGCCTGCCAGGGTTGCAGAATTTGTTCGAAAGAGTCACCGCGGCCCTGGAACGCAAAGGGCTTTAAAAGGAAAACGGATAGGTTTTAGTCAGTAAGAGTCTGACACGACCTTCGCCCTTCTGCTCCGCCTAGAGCGGATGATTTCCTATACTTAAAAAAAAGCATACCTACATTTATTTTTTTTATTTCTTATTTCTATGTACCGTGCGTGTTTCATGTAAGTGCTAAATAAATATTATTCTTTCTTTCTTTCTTATTTTGGGTCGGCTTCTAGTCTAACGCGATGCAACTGAATACAAGTATTTTACATAAAGCGATTGCCCATCTTAACTCTTCAACCCAGTGACTAGGTAACACAATACTCCTTGCCTTCACTGGTGTCACATTTCCTGGCTGTCAAAGTTCTACAAATGACAGCCGGGACCAACAGCCTAACGAGCTTGTCAAGGCATGGAGTCTGCATGTAATGGATGGTCACATTCTGTGTGCTCACAGTGGTCACTCATCCACGGACAGGCTATTATTACTTAGCGACAAGTTTCTCAGTTTAAATTAGGTACCTACGCAATGTTGATTAAAGTTAAAACAAATATTTAATGACGTCGCGGGTTTTTTTTATCGTCTGTAGGCAAAAACCTGATAACCCCATAGTCACAAAGGTGACAAACATAAAATATAGGCAAGAGAATACAAAAACATCACAATTTTTTTATGTCGACTCTTCTCGTGACCAGAGAGAGGGCTGGCCTTTTTTTGGTCAAAGAATCAGCATATCAATGTTAATTTACTAGCTTTTCCCCGCGACTTTGAACGCGTATATCCCGTTTTTTCCCGTTCTCGTAGGAAATTCGGGAAATGCGCTATTAGTACTCCCCTACGGAGTGTAGGAAAGCTTTCCGTTCCCGTATTGCCTCCCTCATGAATCTCTATCATATACAAAAATAATTTTCCAAATCCGACTGGCAGTTCCAGACATTAGCGCGTTCAAACAAACTCGTCAGCTTTATTATATAAGCATAGATTATTTATTAATATCAATTTGTGTAAATTAACCACTACTGCTGATAAATGTGCCTTTAAAGTGGTTGCGGTCGTAACATAACAATAATAAAACCTAATAATGAGGGCTACCAAAAACAAGATAAATATTGAAACAACGCAAAAAATAAAGCATTACGAACGGGCGAAACCCCATCGATTCACCCTGTCCGTGCCATGCCACTGACAAATGCAATGACAGATTTCTGGCCCCGTTTTTGTTGTCCTGGCAAACTTAATTATACACTTAAAGCACACCTTAAAACTTAGACGTTAAAACACATTTTCCTATGCTTGAACTATAGACGTAAAATGGCAGGAGTTATCTATGGTATTTGGGAAATTCCCTTCGGTGACCGCACATTTTTTTTCTTTTTCTTTTATTGTCGTGTGGTTAGGGTCCCAGGGTTGCCAGATAATTAAATATTATGATAATTTATTTTACTTTACCACCCAAAATTAATCCAGTAGTCTTGATTTCAAAATCAAACCATACCTGTAACAATAAGAAACATGTTTTTATGTTAAATTTTTCTTTACAAATTATACATCTTATAAATATTCTACATAACATTAACACAACCAACTAGGCTGCAAACAAATAAAATGTTACACGAGAAATATCAAAAAAAAGTTTTGACAGCGGTGGGATTCGAACCCACGCCCTTTCGGACTGGTGCCTAAAACCAGCGCCTTAGACCACTCGGCCACGCTGCCTACATTAAGTGACGATGAAATTAGCGCGCGTTTTCCAAGGTCAACATAAAACCAAAAAAAATACAGAATAAGTAAAACATTCCGGAGACATCTTTGGAGTGACCATGCTTAACAATATTTATATCTAAATAACATAATTATTATACTAGCTGGTGCCCGCGTAGATGTCGGTTATCGTGGTTCAAAGTTTTGCCTCCCATTTACCGCTTAAATAAACTTAGTACTTTTGGCTGTGCGTTGAAAAGCCGGTCAGGACAAACGTTTCATTAAGTATTGATAGATAAACTGTGTACATGTTCAAACCTTTTGAAAATGGATGCGGAAAACATACAAGCACATAATATGTACAATCGTTCAAAACCAATAATATCATAACAGGATTCTGAATAATTTGAAATGAGATAAATCTCCAGGGCAAATACAAAGAAAATAATGAAGATGCATTTGATCTAACTGCCGTACCACTTGCAACGATACACGTCGCTTTCGAGCAGATCGTACCAGCGCAATAAAGTTCAGTTAGCAAGACCACTGGGCCGTAGCCGTGGGTACCATATAACCCGTTTCCCATCGTTGACAACCACCATAATAAACAACACTGGCAATCAAGTCGCAAATACTGTCAATTGACTCCAATATCCCTCACACTATATTTTTCATCCATTTTAAGAGCGACGACGAAAATAATTTTAATGAAATGGACAGAGAGTACAGATGTGTCGATTCTATACTTGGCCGACTAGTTCGCGCTTAAAAAGCCGACTAGTCTGGCGACTAATTGCCGACTTGAAACGAACCGGATAGTCGCTGACTATGAATTTGGCCGGGCAGTCGGTTACCCTGCCCGCCTAGTGGATGAGCGGTCCTTGTAAATTTTAAAGTGTAAGTATGTACAGGCTACTGGCGATTTACTTCCTGTTTTTCTGTAGCTTATTAAATACTGGCTAGTATCTATTGCCGACTTATCACCGGCTATGTGTGTAAGTGGTAATGAAATAGACTGGCTCCACTAAAAAGTTGCTCACTCGGTAGGTACTGTAATGCCATTCTTATATAAATGTGGCCGGAGAGTCAACGACTACTAGGGGATGTACACATGTACACATGTTCATGTAAGACAGATTCTTAAAAATGTAAAACGGGTAGTAGGTACCAGCGGTTTCATTATTAAATTTAATTTCGGATTTTCTGTAGCTTATTTAGAGCCGACTGATTTGTTGTATCTTTTGACAACTTATCGCGCACTATAAATGCAACCGGATATTCGGCTTTCCCGACTAGGTCCATCTCTACTCCTAACAGATTTTAAAACCTTAATTTGCCTGCAAGTTCAGCACCCTCATTACTGCCGACGCATTAGACCCAGAACAAGGTCTAATTCCAAGTGACGCACCTCATTTACACCGATCACTTGTAATAGGCACTTATCTGCGCGAGACGGCCAATCATTATGGATTTATGCGCGATAATAACTTGGCCTCACTCGGGGTACGCCTACAAACTTATGTGGTTTGTGCCAGGGTTGGAACGGGACTTCACGTCAGTGCGGAACTTCCAAGTGTTTTTAGCGGAGTAGCAACGAAAGGCTACAAAGAGAAGAGTGTCGAAGTTTTCTAAACTTAAAACCGACTTATATCGGAAAAAAATACTCAAAGTTGCAAATTTTGCTCCAATGTCTCTACCGCCGACAGGTACAGCCAATCTATTCTCAACAGCGCAGCGCTTGAAGCGAACTGTCATTACGACTTGATCGGATGAATTGACAGCTCACTTCGTGTTCACTTCAGCAAAATTTTCGCGGTGAGATTTTTACAGAATGGCACTAAAGTACCTACCGAGTGAGCAACTTTTTAGTGGAGCCAGTCTATTTTATTAACACTAAAAAGTTTTAGCATGAAAGTTGACACTTTGTTTCGTGAAATATTCTTTTAAGCTTGATAGAAAATACGTCCTTTTTTTTTTAATTGTTACGTTATTTTTTCCATGTCCGTCTGTCTGTCTCCGCTAAATGTCATCCGTTACATTCCTAGTTGGTACACCCGGGATATTCATGAGTAGTCTATTTTTTATATCTATTATTATAGATTTACTATACTTAATTTGTATTGAGTATATAGTCAACATCCTGCTCAATTTTATTAGCTTTTTTTTCTTTTACTCTCAATTACTGCCTCACTTGTTCTTTTATTAAAATTATTGATCATTCACATCTTTGTCTCGGGAATAATCCCTCACCATGTTGTCCTGTCGATTGATTTACAATTCAAATGTCTAAGCTATGTCATTTGCCACGCTAAGATCCTGGAAGGTCAAGAATGAGGCGTATCCTGTGAAGAGGCCCCAAACTGGCATTGTGTTTAGTATGGGTTAAAGATAGCTTAATTCTACAACGGCTAACCGGATTCTGTAATCGGTAAACATATTTCCAGATTGGCCACTGCAATAATAATTAAGGGAATAATCTTTAACCCTAATTTTATTGTACGATGAGTCAGAGCTATTTAGTAACGCTAAGCTCCTAGAGTCTTCTTCCTACGTACGCCCATCAGGGTCTGAAGTATGGATCGTTTGTTGTTTATGATAGTGATTAAGTATATAAGCATCCACTTGCGTTGTTTACCGATGACAGATCCAGCAAACATGTTAGCTTAGAACCAGGTGAGTCGTAATTAATATGAGATTCTCGACTGCAAGTAACATGATATTAACGACTCTATTAATATTCAATTCCTCTATAGGTCGCTTAAATTAATTGGCATTGTCTTCAAATGAAGTCTTCGATTGAAATAAAAACAACCTTCATTTCAATTGATCATTGAGACTATTTGAAACGTATCGACGATATCGAGCAATTATCTAACTGAAGGAGTTTGTATTAAACATCAATTTCAAGCAGCTACTCCGATTAAATATTACGAAAACACTCCAAAGCATCTCGAGAGTCGAGATTATTGTAAGACTTCGTAGTTACAATCTATCGAGAGTGAAACGTATCGAAGGAGAATTTCTCCGAGCAATCCTCTTAGATTTACTTATAACGCCAGCCTCGGAAAGCAATCACAAAAATCGTTCCGTTCAGACAAAGGCCGAATTGTGTCGAACATAATTTGTGGCCCCAGCATCGTATAACAATAAATCTCGAATGTCAGCAGATTTACGACACAGTAAACATGCAATATCATCAAACTTATTTAAGTGCGTATAAGGGATACCATTTTGAACATATTTAAACGACGGCCCGGCTTAAATCATGTTTCGTGAATTGTTTTCGATTGGTTTAATTAATAAAATTTGGATATATTAAATAATAAACGGTGTGATTTATAGTGCAGTTTGATTAATTCGGAAATAAAACGAAAGGAAAAGAAGGTATTAAATGAAAGGTAAATTAGTGTTGAATGGGTTTTGAGTAAGGACACAAAGAATGAAGAAGCAGTCTGGGAAAATAATTAGGTAGGTAATTGGAAAATCGCAGACAGTTGAATGAACTTGGATGCCAAATCCAAGAAATGAATAAAGAAACCAAAGTATTCATTCGCGCCCAAAATGCTGAGATTTTATTATTCATTTTGTTGATCATAGAACTTTATAACACTATAACTTTGTTACATCCACCATCTTGAAATGTCCAATCCGAAGAATTTATTATTTTAATATTGGAGAAGTTAACATCGTGTTCGTAATGTTGATATTAAAATGTTAAACTGTTTAGTCTTATGTTCCGTTATTATACTTAACGCCACAAATGTTTAGGTGTTTTTTATTTATGTTTTAATTTGGGCAATCAAATATTTGATATGCTGTAAATAAAATATTGTCACAATGTTTATTTTGATTCAAAAATGCAGTTCTGTTGGCATTCCGATCGAATTTATTCGTCGTTAATGTTTTGGTGGAATAGTCCACTTAGTTTATGCCTAGTAAATGCATTATCGAAAATCGTGTAACGGGAAATGATAATAAAATCGATAATATATTGGTGTATTAGATATTTAAATACGATGGATTCCTCCGTGTGGAGTTGACCGAGATACGCGAATTAGTGGCAAGCAGCGGGGGCGAATTTTTGTGACAGTCCGGAGCCGCTCGTAAAAAATTCTTGCCACCCGTGGCGCCCATTTGTTTAGTTAATGCAGTTTCTACGAGCTATGAACATCGTGAGTTTTTAGGAGCTTGTAAAAAGGCAGTGTCTTCTGTCTGTCTTGCTGTGATGACGGAAATTAGAATTTGGTTTGATTTTTTTTTCCTCTATAAAGTATGTTTGATCAATATTTCAAAGAAAAATTGAGACAAAGTGTCGGCTGCTAACGACTTTGTTGCCATCGCGGGTAGAACTTGGATTAGACTGGCACAGGAACGTGGTGACATGACAAGAGAGGCCTAAGTTCAGCAGTGGACCAACCACAGATCTCGGGCTCAAGAGGACAATCAAATCTTTACTATCTTAATCTTTATATATATAATTATTCTGTACGTGTGTTAACAGTGAACTCCTCCTAAGCAGCTGAACCGATTTGAATGAATTTTTTTGTGTGTGTTCAAGTGGATTCGAGGATGGTTTAGATTCACAATTGGACCCGGTAGGTGGCGCTGCAATCGATTTCTCACTAGTAATCTATATAAATAAAAATTTATCGCCAAATGTGTTTCTAAGCGTAAAACTCGAGAACGGCTCGACCAATTTCGATAATTCCTTTTTTGTTGTGTTTGTTAGTGTCAGAAGAAGGTTCTTGAAAGAAAATTTTGGAAAAAAATATACATCCGGGCGAAGTCGGTGTGGGCCACTAGTATATCATATAATACAGTATATAATCTATATTACTAATATAATAAAGCTGAAGAGTTTGTTTTTTGAAAGCGCTAATCTCTGGAACTACCAGTCGGATTTTGAAAATTATTTGTAGAGGTATATGATAGCCAAATTCGTGAGGAAGGCTATAGGCTATGCGGTGACGGGAAAAACGCGAAATGCGCGTACGAAGTCATAGACAAAAGCTAGTTCTAAGAATATAGCAACTTCTTTCGAGGTTTTCTAACCGTCCAGCCACCCGATACCCAAACAAAAACATTTCATCAGACACATCAACGAACCTCTTCCATTATTCTTATTGTAATCCCAAATTACGTTGTATGATGAAAACCCACACACGATTACAAAGGAAAAGCTCTCGTCATTCCGCCAGTTCCATATCTTTCGGAGGAAAGATTCATCACATGTCTAAAGGGTCGTAGGTACGTCTAACGGTTCGTAGGTACATGTCTAACGGTTCGTAGGTTGGAACGAGGGTCGTCGCCCCGAAAGGGTGCGTCTTGGAACGCGCGATAATCCTCGCTAACCACCGGCTTATCAACTAGCCGGACGGAGGATTTGTTCAGCGATTGTTTTGTGATCTGTCCGACGATTCGGTGAATTTGTACGTGTGATTGATGGAATAGTTTGTAATTAAACTTGACAGGGAAATTATGTATTGGCAGATTGGTACACACTAAACTACTTCGATTTGGCGTGTTGTAGCCAGTCAAAGTTGTATCAAAATTAGATGAATGAAGAATCTGGGGCTAGATGATTCTAGCTAGGGGCTAGATGATAGAAGGTAAAATGGGATAATGTTTTTAGTGCTTTATAGGTTCGTCTCTCTCTCTGAGTATTTCTCAAGGGAATCATGATGTCATTGATAACACGTATTGTGCGATCCTTATTTTATGTGAGTATTTATCCTAGTTTTTTAGAGACTTTATTTTAAAATATTGCAACACATTTGTGCGATTCTGATTTTTTTCTCATCTAGGAAGGTTTTTAGCTTAGCCTAGCTAAACTTATCTGCAAGATGAGTGTTGCGAAAGCTACCCACTTTAACATCCTCTAATAACTTAAGGCAAAGAGATCTATGAGCTACCTTCACAAGCTAGGCATTCAATCTATTTCAGCCATTATTTTCACATAGTTAATCATGTCCTAAGCGAAGCCCTTAAGCAACACATGTTAAGCACGAGATACTCGCATCATGATTGATTCAGCAAAAACTAGGCGGATAACGTGGATAATGACGGCCAATTATCTGAAATGATATTAACGCCTAAACACACACCATGCCTTACGCAAATCACTGCATTAATCAGATGATCGTGTCTCAGTGAAGTTGTACAGAAAGACCACTTCACAAAATCTTGCACGATCCAAAATATTAATTAGTCCTAAGTATTCTTAAACTAATGAAGTGAGATAGTGTGTGTGCCTCTTTTTTAGGGACTAGACTTACACTTTTTTTTGGGACTAGACTGCCAACCTTTTTTTTGGGACAAGACTACCACACTTTTTTTTTGGGACAAGACTACCAACCTGTTTTTTGGGACAACACTACCACTCTGGAATAAGACCTTCTTTTACCAACCACCACTGGAGCCAGAATCACCAGTTGCGAATTGGTTGCGACCACCAGAAAAGCACCGAGGTAATGAAGCTCGAGAGGAGAAACGATTAACAGTCTTGGGTCTCACTACGAAATTAATCAGAAAAAAAAAACTGGAGAAATGCGACTTGTGCACTGAAGGTTCCGATCGAGTCTCGATTTTTTCCGAGTATATACCTATTACCTACGAATACATTAATGTACGTCACGGTAAATTCTTGAACCGAAAATATTAGTTTGTAATTGCTATTTTTTAAATATGTAAGTATATATATGTCACCGGAAAATTGCAAACGCCATGCGCCGTAAGTTTGTAAAATAAGACACGGATATATTGGAAACTATCGATAGATGGGATTGATTGAATTCAAAAGTGTTTTTTTTTTCATAATATATCAAGAAATTATAATCTTATAAATATTGATTACAATCTTACGGAGTCTGCAATTTTCCGGTGACAGACATAAACCAACAAATTTTCTAAAAACGATAGGTAAGTACATAATAGGCCTGCCAGGGTTGCGGAATTTGTTCGAAAGAGTCACCGCGGCCCTGGAACACAAAGGGCTTTAGAAGGAACACGGATGGGTTTTAGTCAGTAAGAGTCTGACACGCCCTTCCGCTCCACCCAGAGCGGAAGAAGTCATTTGATGTACATAATGCCTTCCATATTTTTCAAATTCAAAATGGTAACAGAAGAGGAAGACAGGCATCCGAAATTGGCAAAAACCTTCATGCAAGCATCATGTCGATTAGAGTCAGTGGACCTTCTCCATTAACCTTTTCTGCGATGACGCTGATGCTGCCTGAGTCATATCGGCACCTAACTTTAGCAATAAGTCATTTAGTTGAGCAGTAAAGGGACCCTTGCGATATATTGCCCCCTATAATATTCACTTCCCGTTTGTCTATTTGCTCTTTGTAAGGGTGTCGGGATGACGAATATTTCTGTTGGGTTAACTTGGACTTCGCAAAGTTTGTGATGAGATTTTGTTGGTTTAAATCTGGGTTAAAAGACTACTAGAAAAATATTTCGTTTGGAAACCAACTCTAGGAACTTCCCATTTAAATCTGCGATTATTAGTTCGTACGTAAAAAGATTGGTCAATCGAAGGGTTTGGCAGTGGAAACAAACAAAGGTGTTAAATCAGAAGAAAAATAAAAAGTTAAAATATGTATCTACAAATACAAAGGTACCTACCAAACTTTTGATTTTTTTCTGCAAGTAGGTACGTATGGCAGTTTTATTATTTTAAACTTTAATAAGTTTCGCACAACAGAGGAAAATGTCTAAAAAAAGCAAAGCGGAAAACAGCGGTTAGCCAATTTCTTCGCAAAAATCTACAAGAACAATTCACCTTATGATGCAGCTTTACTTGCTATCCACATTATATCCTTATTTTCCTCCTCCAACTCTAGTTGGGGTGGACCGTCTGATGTAAAAGCAACCTAGAGTTGGAGGGTGTAGGGTTGTTTATTGGTTGTGGTCGGAATAGGCCATCAACAACACGCATGATAAAAGCCAGCGGGGTACAAGTGATTAAAATAAGTACGGATTTAGGTGCGGCTACCCTAATGGGGGGCACCACGCCCCATTCTGACCTGACGAACTTCACTTCAATGTTTTGTGGTAAGTACATTAGTGGAAGTATTGCTCTATGGTTCTCCTTTCCCTCGAGCATTCAACAGAGTGAGAGAGAGAGCGATATCAACATGACGACGTAATTTAGACACAATGTGTTGTGTCATTCACGAATTTCGGCAGTCATTTGTTTTAAATTAACCTTTCGTTAACAGCCAGTAAAGAGATAAAACATTCAAGGCTTCAGACGAAAACATTACACCAAGAAAAACTTTTTGCGTAGTTACAAGAAAAACAGACCATTTAATGAAATAGCTACATAAACATTGTACGTCTAACTTGGTCGCCAAACAATAACATCACGACTACGAAAGAGCCCTGAAAACATTTTTCACACTACGTTTTTTCCACATTACTCGCCGTGCTCATCTTCATTCAACAATGCTAACAAAAGCGTCGCCATTTTTATGACGTTAAAAAATCATTAGCACACCCCAACGCAACGGAAAGTCCTATTCTGCCAACGTTGACATGCCAACTCGAGTGTTGCTAAATAGAAAAATAAAATTGTGCGTGTGATTTAGTGAAAGCGGTTTGGTATCATTTTTTAACATTTTAATTTATTTTTAAACCGAGGAATACTTTATTTTTATTTATAAGTTTAAAGGTCACACGGAGACATTGACACTAATTTGACAAGTGAGGCTCTATAACATCAACAGCAAAAAAAAATTGTTAAGTTTATTTAACGCATTTAAAATTAATTGTGACTAAAAATGATTATATTTCGTATTTATTATAAATAAAAGTAAGTTTAGTTAAGTTGTAATAATATCATTTAATTTTATATTCATTTATTTATTGTTTGTCACAGGTGAAAAGCAGTTCTTATAATTAGTATTATTGTAACATACACATGGGGTGTAAAATATTTATATGTACTTAGATTCAGATTCAGAGCATTTATTTGTAAACATAGGTTGCAGATACAGAGGTGTGTGAGACGTTACATTTTTTTTTATTTGAGATGACTTTGCTCTTGACTCTAGTCTAGGTCATAGATGACAGAGACCAAGTCGACGATGGAGCGAGCTTAAACAGAAGAAGCCTGTTCACTCTAATTTTGAAGATATTAGGGTTGTATGCGTTCGGAAACACAGACGCAGGCAGAGAGTTCCACTCCTTTGCTGTGCGCATTATAAAAGACGTTTGGTGGAATAGCAACAAGGTAGGGATGGTAATTTGCAGTGCGCAGATGTCCCATGGTAGCAGGGGGCCGTTGGGATGAGGTCGTGGAGTTCCTGGACACTCTCCCCGAACACTAGACACTCTCCATTTTTGTAAGTTCTCTATGCGTACAAATGTTTGTCTAAGTTTCAATTATTTCATTTCACAATATCAAATTAAAATTATAGAAAGAGCTAGAATATTATATGTCATCATGATGAAAATAATTAATAATAATACAATAATACTCTAAATTGTTGGTGTTGGTGGTTGTTATCCATTGGATTGGTTGTTTTAGTCAACATTAATTATTACAGACAATTTACGTTTATTAAGTAAAAAAAAAAACAATTCAATATTAGATACCTTGTTTATTTCACAATTTCGTACCTAAACAACATCTAAAAACAAATCGCATTTAACATGCAATACAATTTCGGTACAAAATCTCATTTCATTGCAATTTCATACGGGAATACGTTATCACGTTACCTTATGCCAGTGCTGCCACTATTACGACACAAAGAAGAGTTCACAAAGAACTTGTGGTAATGTTGCCACATCTAATTCGTACCTAATTGGCTTTGCATCTGACTACGTACCCGCTTTGGGTAATTTTACTCGTGGTTGGAGCTCATAGTATGTTTGTCTGGCTCATTTAATTTCTATGTGTGACACACCTCTTCGGTTGTATTTAAATCTTTTGTAAAGTCTCCCAAATTATTTTGCTCGGGACGGTAATTTTTGCTTTTACTTTTTTGTTGGTCCGAGAACAGACAAATTGTAGTCGTTTCATTTTACTGTGCCCACATAAGGTAAGTTATTTACGTTTTCAATTCTTCTACTGCTTTTACATAGGTGAAGTCTTGTGTTTTATTTTGTCAATAACTGCATGTTCAACGTGTGATGATGGCCTTGCGTTTAAAATCATTGTGTGGGTCGTTTCCACTATGACCTATTATTGACATTCTTTCCCACACATAGTGCCTCTCTTAATGCGTTTACAGAAGCTAGTTATCCTCACACCTTTCATTATTTTTAAGGTTCCGTAACCGAAACGTAACTTACGGTACCCCATTTCAAAGCTTTCGCTGTCTGGCCTGGTAGAGTATGTATTTTTATTGAAGAATAAAAAGAATAAAAAAAAAACGAAAAGATATCTATAGGTAGAACCCTTCATTTGCGAGTCCGATTATCAAGGGGCTAACGGCAATCAAGAGTGATCTAGGCTCACGTGGATTTGCTTTTCTTCGGGAAAGCGATGGCTAGATATTTCAGTTTGTCAAAATCTGCATCTTCACTTTAGGTAAGTATGCTATGTTTAAGCCTCCCTTTTAAAACCACTGTTCAACAGTGCCAAAAGAGGCAACCTTACTCACAAAGTAATGGTCTCTCCTACCTACATGTACTACCATACATTTCATCCAACATTCCCATAGATACAGTAGCTAGGCCAGCAAGTATGAGCTCAAACAATACGGGGCAATCAAGAGTGATCGAGGCTCACGTAGATACGATATCGGGCGATGCCGTGGGGTCACGTCATTAATCACATCGGTACTGTTCCACCGCCCCCTGCTGACACACGAGCTGATAGGACAGCGAGCTAGTTGGTAACTAGGTTATTGGTGGGTTGATATTTTCAGGTTGGACGCCATACATAACAAAATAAGCAGAAAGGCGCCTGCAGACGGAATAAAATGTTCTGCGGATTTATATCGCAAAATTAAGACCCAATGGAGATGACCCTTTAAAGTAATCATAGCAAAAAGAGATTTAAATTTAGACCAAATCTCTTTGAAATCTGAGTCTATGTTCAATCTTTCCTGGTTTGGGAATACCAGCTTGGGAAGTAGGATGACGAAATGCATAAACCATCTACATGGTTTATGGGTAGGTTAGCAAGACCGGTCGATGTTGTGACGCTTGGGGAAGCCTATTTCCAGCAGCAGAAATGATGATGATGAAGTAAACAACAATGTAAAGAGCTCCCATTGTAACCATACTGCATCTGCCAGGGTTGCGGAATTTGTTCGAAAGAGTCACCACGGCCCTGGAACGCAAAGGGCTTTAGAAGGAACACGGATGGGTTTTAGTCAGTAAGAGACTGACACG
This sequence comes from Mamestra brassicae, assembly GCA_905163435.1. Lineage (NCBI taxonomy): Eukaryota > Metazoa > Arthropoda > Insecta > Lepidoptera > Noctuidae > Mamestra > Mamestra brassicae. The sequence goes on along the minus strand of LR990997.1, from coordinate 14,861,331 downwards.
CCCTTCCGCTCCACTGCATGGGTAAATATTGTTATACGATCTAACTATCCCGGCTTAACTTGGTATTGCTTATCAGCATATATGATTAATAATCACCAGTTGTTGCATTCAATTTACTGCCAACATATTATTTTTTCTAAGCTTATTGGCTAACCGTCTTGCCCGTGTGTCCGCAGCCGGGCACGCGTATCTGTGATCGACATTCCCTTGTGATTACTGGAACAAATCTGTCGGTAGATATAGCGGGTAGTTTAGGGACCTATTAGTTGTTCCTGTTATCTATTCAGACTTGTACCAGAACTTGGTGACTCAAATGGCTTAAAGGCCAAATATGGTAACGAAGCGAGTGGAATTTCAGGGGTTATGTCTTTCTAGCTAAAGCCAGCGACTTTGTATGTGATTAAGTCGGAAATAATCCCATGGTACCGTACTTACAGGGAAATATAGTTAAAACTTAGCTATATTTTTAACAAGCGGCTTCGCCTGCCTGTAAGTGTGAAGTCCATTAATAACCAAGAGATAAGGTCTTAAAAATCCCAAGTGAGGATTGTCTGCACCCCCATGGCAAGATTAAATTAGGTCCTGTCTCACAGGTATGTCTACAAATATCCTACAGAAAAATACCTACTTATGGTCAAAAGTATGTCATCATAACCAAGGTCATGGGTGCCCTGTGCGCCAAATTTCATCCAAATTAGCACAACCGTTGAGGAGTGAGAGACATCTAAACATCTAAAGTTAGGTCCAGAATCTCACATTTTAATTTATGTATCTAATAATTAGGAAGAATGATTTGACAGCTAATTCAAAGGGCAAATTCACACATTCGGAAATATTGGTTTCTATAAATAAACTACAGTCAAACAAAAGCTCTTATTTTTTTAAAAGAATTTCTCCGAACATTCTCAAGAATTGGATAGTAACAGTAGGTACAATTAATTTGTTTATACGTATTTTTATTACTTCATAATTTTCACTCGTTCTCACGAGTCTTAAATAAATAAAAACATCTAACAGATAGTCAGCAAGATAAAAATCGTATAAAACACAATTCTTCCATTGTTAATTGAATACAAGATCATTTGTTATGACCAAGTTATGATTTATAGAAATATCTTCGGAAATTCTTACGCCCTTTACACACCTTATAAATTACGTAGATAAGGCATTAGATACAAGTTATTTCTTCTTATTATAAATATAAGATTTACATTTTATCCCATATTCTCATGATAAAGGAAGATGATGTACAGTCAAAGCACCTACAAGTTCACAACTGTATTGTCAATCGACAAAAAAAAAATTGTAGGGTTATTAGGGTCAACTCACACCAATTTCTTAGTCTATCGATACGCTACATCTTTCATTCTTATGTCGTTTGAAGAAAGGTACTTAATCTCTTATTGTCGGCTTGGTTTTAAGACGACTGCGCACTGTTATTTTCAAGTTACTTTAAATGTTTTTTTTTCTTTTCTTTCATTGTGTTTAAAAAAACCTTTTTAATAAAAGCTTTCGTCACAGGAGGAGCTCGTGGCTAAATGATAACAGCCGTACGTTCGATGATCAAGGTTCCGATGTGGATGGGTTCATTACTTCCCGTGCCTCGGAAAGCACGATAAGCTGTTGTACCGGCTTTCATTTGTTGAAGTCGTTACGGGTAGTCTGAAGCCAGAAAATCTGGCGCCAGTTTTGCCAGGGTGTATCGTTGCCCAGTTACTGGGTTGAGGAGGCCAGAAAGGCAGACGCTCCAAGTAAAATACTGGTACTCGGCTGGAAGCCGACCCAACATAGTTGGAAGAATGCAGATCGATTATTTTAGACTGTGATTCAATCTTTCTTAAAAGCTTTTTTAAATTATGAAATATTTGGGCCAACCCCGCCACACTATTTCCAATCACTGCAACTCCTGAAAGCTAGAAATAGAATCCACAGTGGCGACCACCAAAAAAACGCAAATAAATTAATTAGAAAGATAGTCATAATAATTATCCCAAACTTCTTTTCATTCACCAGAAAAGCATACCTTTAGAAAGTGTTAAAACACACCTAAAATCTAACATCTTTTAGGCCCGATCAACCCATTTTCTAAAGTTCGACAACAGTAGATAAGGCCAGTAGACGAGCATAAATCATTTTTACTGCGTCTATGGTCCCCTTGTCTATACGACAGGCTTTCACGGGCCGTGAATAGTCCTCTTTATGCTTTACTTGCTGTACAACTACGCTGATAAATAACACGCTATTTTCTGCCCTGATGTTTTAAAAATAAGGGTGTTTTTCTCGTGTGTTATTTTTGTGTGTTAAGTAGGGGTGTACCGCCGTGGTCCTCGAAATGTCTAAACAGGGTTTTTTAAATATCCAATGCATAATGCTTGTACGTGTATGGTGTGACTTGTGACTTATTGATTTTATCTTTATTGTTTACAAAGGGCGTTTTAACACAACTAATTAGAATTTAACTTAATTTCGAAACACAAAATCTATAATAATCTTGAAAATTAGAGCCTTTTAGAATATTAAACCAAACTAGGTTTCCTTGTTTACCTAAATTTGGTGGTAATTTAAAACTTAGTTACACTTAAATGGATGTCAAAGTCGAGCAAATATTGGAAACTACACACAGGACTAAACACAAACTGACTCCCCAGAGCAGTCTTCTCTCCGAAACCTAAATTGCAAGAAGCTATGTTACTAGGCAATTATCTGAAGATCGCATCTAATAGCCTGCTGTACACAGCCCGTTGGGTATTGCTGTGTAAGCAAGCACTGTTTACTAAAGTTTCGATGCAAAGCGATATTTGATTAGAACCAAAAACATCGCTTGGCTGTTCGAAGTTTAAAACAAAGGGTGCACAGATTAAAAATAATTCGAGTCTCTCTCTCTCGCTATGAATGTAAAGTAAAAGCTAATTTCAGCTATCAAGCTGCTCATACACAGATTAATAACAAACAGATTCAGGTACACCCTCATTTAATCCGAAACGTTCTGTTTAAAAAATCATGACCTTTGTTAGTAACCAGTTTAATTAGAACCATGAGTACACGAAATGTAAGGTCTATGTAAAGCAAAGAAGGGGTTAGAGGGATCAATTCAAATTGGTTAGCTCACAATCGCAGTCGCAGATAGCTACCGCGCGACACCCTGTATATTTGTTCAGGATACATCCCTCTTTATTTACATATCCGTTCAAACACCGCAAAACGTGCTTTAATTGTTGGGGGATACGTTTCAGAATCGATTGGGAGCTGTTCTCATATGCTGCGGTGGAGGCTGTGTAAGTTTAAGGTATGCATGGATAAACAAAGGGGTTTATTGACCTTGGCTTTCGTCCAGATTTGGAAACGGGCGAATTAGGAACATCGGGATAATCCCAGTTAAGTTCAGTTACTTAACAGTGTACCTGATAGTATTGTGTTGCTAGATTAACAGTGGTTGAGTGTGTCATAATAATCCTGTCTAAAGTACCTAAGTGTGTGTCTAAGGAAGACTTTTAGATAGGTGCGAGATCCTTGCTCCATTCAAATCTCTCTAGTAGACCAGAGAGATAAGAATAGAGCAGGGATTCTATGAGAAGTAACAATGGCCAGCCAACGTAATAAATATTTATCTTTATTGGTAACTTATCTCAACATAAAATAAATAACGTTAATATATTATTCTGGAATTACCTTTTAACATAGCTTATACCTATAAACTATGTTTAGTGCGGAAGCTTTGACATAATTTCCTTAAAAAAAACACAGTTTATATTCATCTATAGGTAATTCCAGGTACCAAGTGACCTTGCTTAAGTTAATTTGCAAAAGTATTCAATTCAAAAACAATTAAATAACAAAACAGTAGATGCAAAAACCTTGTTCTGATTCCTGGGAATTTGAAGACTATAAAATTAACATAATAATGTTTACTTTTACTACACAACTGTTTAACTAGCTTTGTTTACCATTTAACCTTGAGAATAAAGTTCTAATCGTATTTAAACATTGTCATTTAACAGTCAAATTTATCTCTTAAATGGCTACATATGCGCAACACTCAGTCCACTAAATATGTGCGCTGAACTTCTTTATAAAGCAATTAAAATTTATTGTCTTTTTAACATGTGAATAAGTTAAAATAAAACAATTCTTAATAGTTGCTACTTGTCTTGGCGAGCACCTTTTGTAAATGTAATGACAAGCGCAAAACGCTTATAATTGTGGCAAGTGAAGTATCAAAATAAATTAAAGAGTTCTAATATTTTTCATGGAAAACTGTGTAGAAAGGACTATTTTAGTTACAGTCATCAAGCAACAATAAATTACTTTCTTTAATTAATTCCACCGCCCCGCCTCGCCCAAATTTTCCAAACAACGTTGTTTACAAAACCAAAATGGCCGCGCTGTCAAGGTACACCGCATTACGTAAATGCAATTTAAAATTCACGCCTGTAAAAACAGCTTTCATCTCTTTAATGTAATCCGTCTGAGATAACTAAGTGACACCCTTCTAAGTACATAGGTACCCTTCGTAGCCTTTTAAATAATAAATTGACTCCTAAACAGAGTAAAGATGACTTCGTTATGTCAGTACGTCCAACGCGCATTTGGTAAATGTGGTTAAAAACGCCTAAATTGGAATTTGATGGCGAGAAAATTGGTTTTATGCGACGTAAACTGTGGAATTATCTTATTTGGATAAAATAACAATCTCCTTTTGGCGATTTTATATTAATTGTGTTTGCCGTCAGATATAAATTTGGCTAATGCGATCGGTCCCGCTAGTAATCCGCTTAAACGCTCGAAATTGTTTCAATAATTTCCATGCTATTGGTTTTGATTGTTACAGATAATAGTACGCTTAGCGCACAATTAATGGATAAAAAAGACTTGGTTGCATCATTTATTATTCATTAGCACATCATAAGAGCGAACACTTTTATCCGCGAAGGTACGGCACAGACTCGATGCGTGTAGTTAATTTCGTCGCCGACTTTGAGATGCTAATGTGCACAGGCCTTCGCGACAGACAGACGCGTGCATATTGGAGTTGTTACACGAGACAGATTAGAAGCAGCTCTATTAGAACAAAAACATGAGAGTGAGGGAAGAGAGATGCAGAACAAGAGGTAGGATTAATTGCGCTTGGGGATCAAGCGAGAAGACGTAACTCATTTTATGTAGATCAGAGGGGCAATTCTCGTATTTATATGGAGTTTTCGCATTCGCATCGCCGTGGCAAACTGTGATTTCCCTACATTTTTACCAGTTTTTGACATGGAAAGTCATGGAGATGATATTGCGACTTGAACGTGTTTTAAGTACGAGAATTGGTCTTCTGGTTTCAAATGAATTGTTTATATATAGTGGTTATCCTTGGGCAGTACATAAAGTGGCAGTAGAAAAATTGCCAAAAAGACCTAAATGTATGGGATTGACACGCGCTAACAAAATGGCGCTTACATTTTACTTTTTGACAACCGTTATCGCTGAATTCGCTAATAGAATGACAGTTTGTCTAGAGAGCCTCTTATGGGGTTTTTATATTGAGTTCAGTTACAGTCCATCATTTCAGTTCGAGCGCTTTATTGTATTGTTAGTAATACATACCTTAATTTTGAAGACATGAATAAATTACCTTAAAAAAATCTGTATTAATTGAAAGTTCTCACTATGTCTGAAATGCACAGCAGTAACGAATTCATCCGTCAGACCAAAGACTGCTCGTGTAGCGGTATACAGGATCAGTTAATTTTGACTGATGATGATAAATTACTTTACAGGCAGAGGTGTTTCTCGCTGCAACGCTGGGTTAAAAGATTAAAAATATCCACAGTGTTTTATTGTACGGAATGCAATTGCAAACGGAAATGAGTTTATATGTGAGCGTCGATTTTAATTGCACTGTTACACTGAACAGAAATAATCCAGTAGTAATGTTATTGTAGGCGTCGAAGTATAAAACAACTCGATACTGAGAACTTACACGATAACTTACATAGTTTTTAATTACAGTTTATTGCCTTAACGAACCAGTATTGTAATGATAAACATTTTATGCTAAAAGAATTGCGACTTTTTGCACGTCTGATGCCGCGGACGATCAAACATTGAGTGAGTATATATCAAAAGTTCTTTTTTCAAAATGTATTTTTTCTTTTTTAAAGTGGACATCGCCGTCCAATTAAGGATAAAGCATACGGCCTTTAGGACGAGGGTATATTAGCGTTTGTCACGAAACGCTGCACAGGTTTTATTAGGTAATTTAACATAACTCAGCTTTTTGCTGTGATTTCAGACCTAAGGGAAAATTGGTTGTATTCAGACGCCATGACGCAGATGTGTCAGTAATAGAAGATTATAATGATGTTGAAATGTTGTTAGTAGAAATTTGAGACATTTTTAAAAGAATATGAAATTGATTGCCCTAGGTTTGGCGCAAGTTAAAGTACTTACAAGAAATAGTATGCGCGATGAAGATGGGATGATAGAGAGTTATCAGTCTATGAAGCATTATGTTGATGATTAAAAATTAATTGCAATTTGAAATCATTGTTGTTTCACTTGAAATTCTGCAAAGCAAATAAAAATCAAGATGCAAATTTGGATATTAATTGATATGAAGGGTGGATCGGAAACAGACGCATGAACATTTAATTAATCGAAATTCAAATTTGAAGTTTTCAATTCATATTTAGTTGAGCTCATTTTCTTATTTATCCAATTCGAATCGGTCCTCTATTCAAAACAATTTTAATAGCCTGAAAATAAGGAAGAATAGTCATCTGGCACACTTGGCACAGTTTCTTCGTCTTAGAGAGGAAGCGCGGGCGATATGTCATAAAATGCGAACGCTTACGAATCATTGTCGGACAAGCGATAAATCTTGTGCCAGACGCCTTCTAGACAATGTAATACAAAAGAAAGACATGAACAATGAGAGAGTCCAGCATTTTGACTGGCCTGTTGGTCGAGTGGTTAGTGACCCTGACTGCTAAACCGGAGGTCGTGGGTTCGATTCCCACTCAGGACAAATCTTTGTGTGATGAGCATGATCATTTGTTCTGTGTCTGGGTGTAATTTGTCTATAATATGTATGTATTTAGAAATATATAAGTATGTTTATCAGTTGTCTGGTTGCCATAGCACAGGCTCTGCCTAGTTTGGGATCAGATGACCGTGTGTGAGTTGTCCCAAGATATTATTATTATTATTATTATATTCAGAGTTTTTGTAGGTAAGTATTAACTAATTACGAACTTACTTTGAGATAATTAAATGTTAAAGCAAGTGCAAAAAGACACATATCGCGTGTATTACCTGAAAAGTTGGGTAGAGATATATATAAGTACGTACATTATACGAGTAGTTCACCCAAACTTCGGCATTGTTGTTGCCATTCCTTGTTTAATGCATAGGTATAGGGAGCGAATCTTTTATTTTAATCTATTATTTAATCGAACCCGCGAAACGCAGCACAGCAGCCAATCACTCAACCACTGCGCCAATCGTGTCGTCTAAAACACGATTGGCGCAGTGGTTGAGTGATTGGCTGCTGTACTGCGTGTCGCGGGTTCGATTCACGCACGGAACAAATATTTGTATGGCCTACAGATAGTTGTTCCGAGTCTGGCTGTTTGTGTATGTGAATTTGTATGTTTGTAAACGCACCCACGATACAGGAGAAATTCCTAGTGCGGGGAAAAGTTTATTCAAAAAAAAAAAATTATATATTTGGATCTCCAACAACGGATACAGTGTTATAACATCAGTCGCAGTAATATAAATGGTCCATTTACGTGTGCTCCTTCAGTTTTATAGATTTATCGCCATCAACAAGCCACAAATCTAAGGATTTAATCATGGCGATCAGCTCCGGTTTGCTACTAAGTTATTCGTAATGAAAAAAATCAATTAATCCAAAACATCATGCTGAATATTAGCGTAGCAAACAACAAAGCAGCAACAGTAACTCGCTATAATGGTCCAAAACCACATTTAAATTAAACAAAAGCGCATCTATTTGGTCGACGCGTAATGGCCGAGTTCATACAATGGTTTAGAACATTGGTTCCCAAACTGTGGTTCGGGAAAAGTTTAAAATGTCAAGCTTTTAAACTCAAATAATCAGTGTGCACCAAGCAAACAGGTAAAATCAGAAATTTTGTGTTTTCGTTAACAATGCTCTTAACTTTTGGTTTTAATGAATAGGGACACTACAACTCTTGAATTTATGATATAATATTTTCTTATGAATTTCTGGTCCCTGCGAAAAACCTAGGCTATAAAATTTTCTGCCAGGGTTGCGGAATTTTTAGAAAGAGTTACCGCGGCCTTGGAACGCAAAGGGCAATTGAAGGAACCCGGGTGGGTTTTTTAAGTCAGCAAGCACTCTCTCGATTTCCCATCCACAAAAAAGGCTATAGAATGTTGGGAGCCACTGGTTAGGAACATTAGGGCGCACACACACGGCGCGGTCAGAGCGCACCGGCGCCGCCGCGTCCGCCCGCGCCCGTCCGCGTCCGCCCCGCCTCCGTCCGCTTCCGGAATTCGCGCCAGATGCAATTTGTAACGTCCTCTCCATTGAAAATAGTGGTAAGCTGGATATGAAATAGAAAACCTAGTTTGTAGCACAGGAAATTATATGTAGAAACGCTTTGTGTAGATGTGGAAATTAAATATTAAATGCTTTGTGACATTGTTCAGTTTGTGACTTGGGTTTGAGTCCAACTTGAATTAGAAAAGAAGAGTGCGAAACGGCGGATGCATATTTTGATCGTAAGATCCGCTTAATCGTAGTGACGTATCAGGCGTTCTAAAATCCTACTATCCTACTAATATTATAAACGCGAAAGTTTGTATGCATGGATGTATGTTTGTTACTCTTTCACGCAAAAACTACTGAATGGATCTTGATGAAATTTGGCACAGAGGTAGATTATAGTCTAGAATAACACAGAGGATACTTTTTATTCCGGGATTATTTTCCCTTGGGATAATTTTTGGCATACCCGCGAGCGGAGCCGCGTGCGGTTGCTAGTATTCCTATAATGACAGGGCAGACAGAATACTGCCTCTTAGCAAAACTGTATTTTACTGTACGATCCATGGAAGAAGCTTAAGTTTTCATGCTTTAGCCATCAATACCGTACATCGGTCATACTGCTAAGATAGAGCAGACCTCCTATCTATGGGAGAGAATGTACTGAAAAACCCTTACATTCAATCAGTTTTACTCATACTGAGGAGAAGGGAGATCCATTCTCTCAACACCACAAAACATAAGTAAACTTCACTGTTTTTGCTTCACCATTTCCAACAAACATTTCCTACCGTAAGACCGAACGTCGGTTCTCTAAGATTCATGTGGAGTTTGCCTTTAGCCATAGCCAGCAGCACAAAGACTTGAAGGACCCGGTCTAGACGAAGCTCTAAACTTCGTAGACGACATATAATATGCATAGAGTACCGCGTTAGCAAATATTATTGTTACTAGCAGTCAATGGCTAAGTAAAATAAACATTTACAACGAACGAAGTGACATTCGTCAAACAGCGCCAACGATTGTCAAAAGTCCAAACTGCTAGGGATAGACCACGTGACATTTCGGTTGCGAATTTTGTTCAAGCCTACGTCATATCACTGCGAGTTTTGTAGACAATCAACTGTGTAAAAAGGAACAACGACACAACACACTAATGTGAACCCAGCTTAAATCTCTTACTTAGGTAGGTATACATTTAGCCAATTCTTTGGTTAAATCTGGTTTTCAAAAATGTAAATAATCTTTCAACGTGCCACAAATTTAACGGAACTTCACGAATTCATTCATGTCGTTCACATCACTAACTTCAAAGAACAAATAAAACATACAAATAAAACCTATTTAAACAGAATCTCAACATATAACATCATTATTCAGTATAGATGAGTATCATCCGATGAGCCTCATTTCGATCCTCATTTCCCGTTTTCAGTGTCGAACGAGTATAAACTGTTAGCTATTTTCATTTGATACCATTCAGCTGTCAGCCATTCCAGTCTACACACAAAATACTCGAATTAGACGTTCATTGTGCTAACAAATTGCCAATGGACCGTGTTCAGGCTGTTCAGAGTTATTTCGATGTTTTGTCGAGTCCCAGATGCGTTTTTGTTAAAACGGGTGCATCATTCTTTGAGTCCGTAATTGTGTCGCTAATTGTACTTTTTTGTTGGAATACTTTTTGGTAGTTAATTGTTAATCTGTCTTTTGTTTCTTTTCTTGTGTTGTTGTGCAAAATTTTCCATTTGTTTTTGGACTAACTACTACAGTTTCAATATACATTACTTGTTCCTTTAATTAAATAATATTAATACAATTCTGTACTGTATTTTCGTTAGTGGTGCATTACTTTTTTGATCAGCGTTACTCAGAAAACATTGTACCTCTACGTCGAGTTAATATATTAAATCCATCTTTTCCACTACTGCTGCACTGATGCACCTTGTACACGACTGGATCCCAGACGTCATTTAAAATAAATGAACTCGGAATATAAGTCGAAATAAAGAGAGTACGTTGATCCTCAAAACGTAATAAATTAGATACGTAAGAAAGAAGGTTATGTTGGTAATACAATTAATAAATAATCCCCTTCTTGTGACGTAAGAGACACTTGTCAGCTCTCACCGTGCGGACAAGCGGAAGAAAACGCCAATAATCGATAATAATCGTAAAGCAAAAGCAGTCATCGACATCTCGACCGAACCAAGCCACGGAGCCAGCACAATTATAAGAATTGAATCAGGAAATCGTTCCCCTCCAAGCAAAAGTATAAATAAATCAAAAAGGGCGCTCATCGGCGCGGCTGCTCCGTGTCTTATTTATTTAGACGCGATAAAAAACCTAAAGCGAGCGTCCACGTCCACGAATACTCGCATACTTAGAGGGGACGCTATGCGGGACGAGATGGACAGGACAATCCGAAGAATGATCATAGAGTCGTATCATATTGAAAAATTTCTTGGCAGCTAAACAAGAAATTGAAACAACTGATAGTTCACGTGGCGTCATAGTTAAAGATTATTAGGTATATAAAAAGAATAAATCCAGAAATGAAGCCATATTTATTCCCACAAATCCGCCATATCAATGCCAATGCAGTAAGCCGTACATATAATTGTTGTGGAGCTTTCGCCGGTAATATTTCAAAAGGTCCGCGTCCCGCATTCATATTAACAAAAGTTGGCAGTCCACGCCGCACACACATGCACCACACACCTGGGACCGATACAGCGACAAAATCATTATTCATCTCCGCACAACTTGGGCTACACAAAAACCATTGAAAAAACTTGTATCCCAACGAAATCTGCATAAACAAATCTGCGTCAATTGAAAAATACGCGGCAACAGAAAGCAGGCTTAACAAACTAGGTGGAAATGGCGGGAAAGTTCATCGATGGTGGCGCGAATTTTCTCTACCATAGACTATACCTATTTCGATTAATTGAGCTAGAGGTAGGTAGGTTTATTACTGTAAGTTACAACATAAATTATAATCCAACAATAGTTAAAAGATGTAATAAAACTTTTATTGACGTAGTTCGATGCAGGGAAATTGTAGTACCTAGTGAATAAGTAATTTATGAAAATCTAGCCGCGACTTCGTCCGCTTAAAACTGATCATTGATTCGATTTTGAATTTTAATATTTTCATGTACCTAGTTTTTTAATTTTGTATTTCTCCTTCTTATCTTAACACGTAATTGAAAGTCCTGTCAAAATAGGTCCAGCTGTTTCGGAATAGACAGACAAAAATTTAATGTTTTTTTTTCTTATGTAATGTACCGTGGCCCGTGTAAACATTCATCTGTATTTAGTCAAAAGCCATTATTTTGACCATTCAGTTTATTTATGAAAATAAAGTTTTGACCGATAATAGCCGAATGTAAAAATGTGATGTAGGTACGTAGTGTGAGGTCAAAGACGCACTTCCCTGCCCACAATTTGCTGTTGATGGACATGACTTATGTGCCCCTACACTTCAGCATATTATTGGGCACAGTGCCAATCTCGCAAGCTGTGGTGCCCATTATTAATATTCCTATCAACCTCTCCAACCAAGATGAATATGCGTGTAGGGTCGCCATAATAGTTTAATGTAGGGATATTACAGAGGTGGTTTATAGGAACCATAGCCAAAGTCAAAGTATTTAAATTTGCTTTGTCGGAGTCGGGACCGAAGTCGAAGGTGGAGACGGTATGCAGTTAAAAAGTAATCGACGTCAGAAAGCACGTGGGAAGGAGGGTTCCCAACGCGACATGTACATATAAGTCAGCCGTTCTACACGATATCCACTATGCCTCAACCTTCGCTTAAAACTTCCAATTTAAAAGAGTCGGAGCCGAACCGAAGTCGGAAGTTCCGACTTATTTGAGTCGGAGTCGAAGCCGCGTTACATCCCTAGTTTAATGGAGCAGCGTTTGAGCTCACGACACCAGGGTCGCCAGTCGACGCCTCGCCCGTTTAGCTCGACGCTTATGGTAGCAAGTTCACGAAAGTTTATCTATCTCAAGATACAAAGGTTAACACGATTATGATTGACCTCTTGTTTAATAACAGTCGTTATTTCAGTCAAACAGTACTGCACAAAATGCTAATACATTTTTTACCGTTTGTAGGCTCGGGTTTGAACACAACCTCACCTGATAGAAAGTGAAGATGTGGTCGATGATGGAGCATCCTTGCCTAGAACTAACCTGTTCGCTCTTGACTTATAGAACCCAGGTTGTAGTTGCAGCTACAAGGAAACACAGACTACGACAGGCAATTTCACTCCTTAGCTGTACGCTCAATGAAAGTATTGCCAAAACTTCACGAGAATTAACTTTATACTTTAGATTAAGTTATTACTTAAATCCAGTTGCATCAAAAAGCAGTCAGAACCTCAGAACAATTGAGTGAACCGCGTCGACGACTATATCTTAACAACGGCTCAGTTTTATGAACACTTGCGTGGACATAAAGTTTATGACACGGTTCTACATACAAATATATCGAAATTTTGCATCGCGAGAGAGTCAACTTTCGCTAACGAATATGGCCGTGGCTGGTTTTATTTCGAAATATATCCCTTCGATTGTTGACCATCTAGGGCTGAGTCTAAGTTCAAAGTGGTATTTGTATAGCTATGTTTTGTTTAAGGGATATCAAGATTATATTGTTTGCATACTGATTTAAGATGTGACCGTTATTTTAGGTTGGTGAGAAACTGGCCACTGAAAGTTCACTGCTTTCTTATGATTCCTCAAAGGGACATGCCACGTTTGAGAAGATGGAATAGTGATATTTGAACACCTTTGTTTCAATAATGGTTTTCGGAAAATAAGAAAAAACATGCGTCGGAAGCATCACATTTTGAAAACAAAATCAAGTGATTTTATAAAAAATCTTTAAACCTATCGCAGCGGTTAAGCTGCCTTGACAATTTGCCACATTAATTTTGCTACACCATTAACAGCGACTCATTTAGTCACCATTCACCATACTTGAAGTCGGTCAAGTCCTGTTATTTTTCAACCTAGGCAGGGCGTAAAGTTCAGAAATAGAACAGAAACATAAAAATGTCTGCAATAATTCTTATTTAATCGCCAGTCAACATAAACCACTGTCTATAAATTAAATAAACTTGGGTTCTACAGTTTTACTGCATAATTAATCAAGACTAGTTAACATCCTAGTTGTAAAATAATTGAACAGGTGACTCCTGATGTCACCTTGTAGGTAATATGGCAGATGTTACTTACGAATAGACAGACAATTTTTGCATTGACCAATCAATGCAAAAGTTGTTTTAGCGAAACTGGTGGCAGATTTTCTGGCTACCCGTAAAAACTGTCAAAGATGTTCAAATGAGAACCGGGAGTTTAATCTCAAAGTTCGTCCTACTGTGTGCGCATCACTTAACAATATTATTGTGCAATTACGGGGGTTACACTGAAAGTATTTAGAAGAGGCCAGTAAGAAAAGCAGTCAATGAAAAAATTATTTAAATTTCGAATTAGGAACTCTTTGGGAATCTATAGATGTGTTAAGAATTCATATTATTATGTATGTCATTTGTTTTTACAAATTGGCGGCAATTTAAAAAGTGTCTGTCGTGCGTCGAAGTGGATATAACTAGAGAAAATTTCGCTCAATGTTTTATTACGACTTTCATTGCGGTCTTACTCAAAAATAATGTTACGATAGACTTCCATTAGAATTTCATGACGAAGCCCCATCCCTTGCCACTGTTTACAACTGGTTTAATGAGTGTAAACGTGGTCGATGCAAACTCACTGATGATTCGCAAGAACGACATCCTTCTACGGCGAGTACTGAAGATAACGTGAGTGCTGTGCGGCTAATGATAGAAGCTAATAGAAGGGTGACACATCAACACATTCGGGCAGCTTTAGGCATTGGTATAAGTCAAGTACAAGAAGTCTTAGGTACATGAACATTTAGGTGTCAGAAAGCTTTGTAGGTACTAGATGGATACCACATAATTTGATGGAAGATCAAAAACTTGTTCGATCGTTTGGATTGGTGCCGCTCGATACTTAAAAAGTATGATGGAGCTGACTGAATGCTGTATATGACATAAACACAGGTGATGAAAGCTGGATATATTGTGACAAACCCGAAACCAAAAGAAAATCTGCGCAATGGATGTTTCCATTCGAAGATTTGCCGACAAAAGTAAAGAAGTGAAGGTAAAAAAATGATTGCCTGATTCTTTGCACGGACGAGTCATTTCAAACAATTGTCCTAGAAGATAAGAACTGTTACTGCAGATTGGTGTCAGTCATTGTTTAGAAGCAAGATCCTCCTCCACCACGACAACGCTCCATCTCACTCCGCCAGACGGACAGTTAGTGAGTAATCCTCCTTACAGTCCCGACCTGGCACCTTGTGACTTTTATTTATTTCCAAAAATAAAAGATAAACTTAGAGGAATTAGTTTAATGAATACTGAAGATGACGTTTTAAAAAGGCTAGGAAGAGATCCCTACAGAAGAGTAGGCCCACTGCTTTAGTCAATGGTTCCATCGCATGCGACAGTGCTTAGAAAGGAACGGAGACTACTTCGTAAAGCAATAAAAATATTAACAGGATTCTGCATCATTCCGTTTTTATTTACCCCTCGTATATGGTAGGCACACTACGTCATGTCGTGTTTCAGCCAGGTCATAGGACTGTTGTAGAATATCAATATCGTATCCAATTTAGGTACCTAATTGCTTAGAGATAATTAAAGTTGGTAGCTAACCAATCAATTTCCCTGACTGCCTAACTGTCAGCCCTATTCTCAGATGATATCTTCACGTTGCTCAAGAAGCCTTCTTAATTGATCGGGGGCTAGTTATCTGAGTTGTGAGGCCAATATATTGACGTAGTAATCGGCGTTGAACAGTTAATATCGACTTTCCATCAGTCTGCTGTTAAGTACGGCAATCGAATCAGATAACTGATAAAAAATATTAAAAAGACTACCGGATTAAAAGTTGACGTCATCGCGTTGTAATAATCGGCGAATGAGAACTTTGTAATGCAGTTTTTTTTATATTCTGGAAATTAATGTATGTTTGTGTTGTAATCGCGAAACATAACCGTTGTCAACACCGTTTTTTTTTTTTTTATAAACATGTAATGAGGGTGGGAAAATGGACTGAAGTGAAATATAAGAAGAGATTTATAAAACAAATACACATACTTAGGCACAAATCAATTCGTGAAATTTTACTTAAGAATAGTTAAAAAAAAATCGGTCAATATAAATATTATTTAAGTAGATTCCTAAACACTTAAATGTTAACAACGATAAGTTTTTCATTGTTAACCTTTTAATAAGCATGTAGATTTAAACGGCTTCACGTAGGGTTCAATTTATGAACATTGTACTCACATACAAGCCGGTTACTCAGGGAATGCCTTACCTGCAACAGAATAATAATAATAATCAATATTACAGTTATTATAATCGTAATAATTCGAGCGAACACTTACAGCCGTAATAACTAACGCGTTTTTACAAGCACAAGAATATTTTATTTGTATAAAACGATGTGCAATCATTTAAACACATTATGAAAGGGTTTATAACTTCATTTACAAATCTTTTTTAAATTCAATGTAATAAACGGCCAATTTACAGGTTTTAATTATTAATAAATAACCAAAATGTGCAATATATATGTTGAGGTATGTAACAAAAAAAAAATGATGTGCCGCCCCAAATTAATTGTGATAAGGGCAAAGAATTATGATGTTAAACTTTTTAATTTGGTTGATTAAAAGCTGGGTTTATGTGATCATACCAAAAACTTACATTCCTGTACTTACACAAACATTTGGAGTACCCATATCTTAGATTTTGTTATCTATTTATTTTAGGCACAGTAGGGAAGCGCGTTATGATTCATTTTTTATGAAATTTGATTCAAAAGCATGCGATTCGATATATGAATCGATTCAAACGTATAGGTACGGTTCATTACGATCCAAACGATTCAAAGCCAAAACCATGTCTCTCTAATGTACAGTAGTGGTACATAGGCAAGCTCAATGTAACAAGGCATGCAGGCGTGTTTCTCTCTTCCTAATCATTATTTTCTCAGGGTTGCGGAATTTGTTCGAAAGAGTCACCGCGGCCCTGGAACGCAAAGGGCTTTAGAAGGAACACGGATGGGTTTTAGTCAGTAAGAGTCTGACACGCCCTTCCGCTCCACCCAGAGCGGAAGATGTCATTTGATGATTTCCCATCCTTAAAAAAAAACATTATTTTCTATTTATATAATGCTGCAATTAGCAACAAACCCAAACGTTAAAATAGTCAAATAAATACTTATACGAACGATAAAATTAACGCACAACATTTTCGCAGTCGCTCTTATATAACAATTAATATAATTTATACAGGTAGCCCCCACTTAGCCGTTTAATAACAAAAGCTTAGACTATAATAGCCTCACAAGAGGCAAACATATTTCTAGCTTATAGCCATTTGTAGCCTGCGAGCATTTTACGAGAGCCTAGGCAAGCTGTGAAAAATGACGTAATCAAGGTGAACCCCAGACCTTTGTGCAAGGAGGTTTTATTTAAAGAGCATTCAGATTAGATGTAAGCTATTTTTATTGTTTCTGACTAGGTAGGTTAAATCTTAAGGGTTTCATAAAAGACGACTAGTGTGCTTTTGAATTTTAATAACAAAATTTATCATTTCTAACTCATCATTCATGTTTTAATACATATTTACTACATTACTAAATATTTTATTTTTTATTGTTATCCGCCAGTTTCGAGAGCAGGGTCCAAGCTACCGATGGTTAGGGCTCCAGAAAAACGAATGCCTGTGTCGAGGAGTGCCTTCTGAAAGCTGATTTTATTATACCTTTTGTAACTGGCGGACCTCATGCATCCCATGCATGACTCAAATTGAAATACTCCCCTTAATATACCTACCTCCTCTTAATTTAATAAAGCTTCAACTAATAAATTCTTATTGTCGATATACACATTCAGAAGTAACGGCTTGCGCACGCGCCGTAAAAATAAAAATTATAATACTAACATAAATCATGGGACCGTACATCCTGCACTCGGATTTATAAGGGAGAATATATTTGACAAATGATTAAGTTTATAATTTAGTAGGCAATGTGAGAAGTTGATACTTTTTGGCAAGATTATATTTTTTTTTAAATACGTAGTTTATTTAAGTCTGTGAATAACGTAGATATCCGATTAGATTTCATTTTTTATGTCACACGAAACAGTTTGAAAACTTTTATTTTTTTTCTCATTTTCCTCCGAAATACCCACTCAAAATATTTATATGAACCTTAAGCGTCAGTTTGTGTCACAGAAGTTCATATGTGTATGTACGAAATTGCAACTTAATTGGCCTAGAACATTCGGAGAAAATTGGCTGTAACAGACAGACACACGACTTCACTCGAGTGATCTCACCAGGTTTCTGTATTTTCATAAGGACGTTCAGAACCCTAAAAGCTGACAGACAGATAGTTGCAAGCCTTATTTTCAAAAACACAAGATTCTCACATTAGTCAGTATTTATATCTTGGAGTTATGTAAATTAGTTCGCAAATTCCCAGAATCCTACAACACACAGGGAGACATACAATCGAGCCATTCACTGCGCCATAAAAACAGGCTAAATTTGCCTCCGTCCCGCCTTAAGTTACATGCTTCTAGTCCACATTCTATGTCTATCAAAATATATAATAAATTACCAGAAAACATAAAGCAGGAAAACAAAACCAGTATATTTCTCAATAAGTTAAAACAATTCTTAATTAAAAAAAGCTATTACACAGTGGAAGAATACCTTACGGATAAGTTTTAATAATAACAATATAGATATGTAAACTTAATAATAATAAATAAATGAAATTCTATTCTATTGGCAATAATAAATAAATAAATGACATTCTATTCTATTGATAATAATAAATTAAGGACATGATTTTCTTAAATAAATGACATTCTATTCTACTGATAATAATAAATAAATGACACTAAATTCTTATAATAATAATAAATAAATAAAATACTTTTTTAATAATACCTGATAAAAAATGCTAATACCAATGCCGATAATTATTAATAATATGTATAAAATATTTAATAATAGATACAAGATGAACAGGAAATAATTACACAAACATTTTACAAGAAAAGTTAACAAAACGCTCTTCCTCTCTCCTAATTAATTATTTTAAGTTTTGCTGTGCCCGACAGGGTCCATAATTGTTTCTATTTATTAATTCTAACACCTGTTTATGTGTACATTATGGATTGCAATAAACTATTTGAGATTTGTGATTTGAGCTAGTTTTAATATAAATGAGCTTTACGAAGTTATCTTTAGAGAGCTGTCCTAATCAATCGGTAGTATCCATTTATCCAATATCCGAATGTCAGACTAAAAAAAAGACAAGTTTAAGAGTATATCTTGAATCGTTTTATAGGTTTTATCTAAGCTAATCCCTCTCTACCACTTTTCTCTTTTGAACCGTATCCTAGGATCAATTAGTGGCAGTGCACTGTGTGAACTTTTAAAAGGTGGTATTTTTAAGATATAAGCGTTTTTAGAGACTTTCAAGCTAAATGAAATTGCAGATCAAGAGAATCTTCAATACATTCTCTTGTGACTGCTGTTTAAAAGGATTTCAAGTTTAGAAATATCTTAGTATAATTTTTCCAGTTATAGCTGTGAAAAAAGAATTAAATTCATTTATTGAACTGGTGATGCAGTAGACGTAAAACGAGATGGCGAGACGAGTTGGACCTTAAGAATTGGGCTAAGATTGCTTTAGATAGACAAGAATGGAGAGGAGTGAAGAGTCAAGAAGAAGAATCCTTTGCCCTGCAGTGGGAACTTTATCAGCAATATACACAGTGCGACTTCGCCCAAGGCTGACCAAAGGCTTTTCTTTTCGAGTGCCAATCTCCACATTCCTGTGCCAGCTTCATCCAGGTTATACCCACAATGGACATCACGGGCTCATAATAATGCAATCTTCCTAATTGAAACCACCATTGGTACCTACTTACGTATGTATACCGTAAAAGGATTTTTTTTTTTCAGGAGCCATCAATTATTTCAATATTTCCAAAGCCTTATAGGTATTAAAACTTTCTAGTTTCAGAAAATCGGTTACACCACTAAAAAGTTTAATTAAATTGAAATTCAAGAGTTCAAATGAATAAGAAACAGATGGGATTGGCTCATGAATTCAAGCAGAAAATTATATTAGATTGAACAAGATGGATCACAAAATACTTTTCAAGTAAAAACTTAGCCTTTGCTTTATTTAATAACCACTTTAATGAAAAAGTTAGTGTCATATTTGCTAGATGTGCAAATATGTAAATAAAATAAAAAAAAAATAATAAAAAAAAATAACCCGTAACGAATTCAAGTTATTTTAATTTTGTTTTGTCTGACGCGCATTTTCTTATTAGAAATGAAAACATCAAACATTTTTTTGCGAAAGAATTTACTTTTTGTAAGTTTTACTTCTACATCAACAATTCTATCCGATTTATCATAATCAGTGCCAAAAGAAAACATGTACAAATCCGGCCAAGAAAATTTGCCCACACCGCAAAGTTCAGTATTTACGAATCGCGAATCACAGAAAGCTGTTGCTAACGATCCATACGAGAACCCGTTTACAACGAAATAAAATCAGGAGTAACGTAATTCATGTACTTGATGCACGACCTTTTGCAAGCAGCAAAGCAAATCGCCTAGATTTTTCTAGCGAAACAGACGTTAAATTGGCAAATAAGTCGCGAGGACGTGTGCATGTACAAGTCCGGGGCGGAAAATGGACCCCATTTAAAATTGCGAGGATTTTTTTTCAAGAAAAGGTTGAATTTGAGATTTTTGCAGATATTTTACATTCATAATAGTTAATCAAACGAATGCATAACGCAATTAGAAAAAAATAAACAAAAAAAAATCTGAAAAGAAAGAATGAAAACAGTTTATTTGGCACACAAAATCTGGTAATAAAAATAAGGAGACTTAATTTTAAAAACAATAACATTGTGAGCTGTGCAAAATAGGTTGTGCAGTTCACCAACATATAAGACAACCAGTTGCCTGGCAACCACATGCCTAACCAACCAGCCAGCTTTGCCCAAAAGTATCTCACTAATCTGCTAACAACCTTCAGATAACGAACCTAGGCCGGTATTAATTTGATCTGTCGGCCCTTTATCCGTCCAGTAGCGTACTGTACACTTTCTCAAGGCAGAAAGTGTACAAAATATGTGTAGCGAATAGCACCGCGCCCAGACTTGCGATGTGAAAATGATTTACGTAGTCGAAGAAGGAAAAGCAACCGATTTCCCCCGACATAAATCCGACGGGTCCCGACCTAAAAGAGTTATAAGCGAATCACATTTTTCCATTCGCTGAGATATTTTTGCAGACGAGTGATGTACGCAGTCCTTTCTTGTGGAAGTTAATAATGAGATGATGGTACGAATAAATCACTGGTTATATTGGTAAAGTGGATCGCAAGTATTTTGTTTGCTTTGATAAAATGTATATACTATTAGGTATTTTTTAGTATTTGTTTGATACTCTATTCCGCGTCTACATATTTTTTTCTGATGTAAAAGTTCTAGAACGTCTTGAATTTATTGCCCGAGGTTAAAACAAAGAGACTCGCCACTGCGATGCGTTTTGCAGTTTTATTTTCCCGCGGATACAAATGAACACATAAGAGAAGCAATGGAGTATAAAACCGTACACAAAACCTAATGTATCGAGTTTCCATTGTGGACATAATATCCCCAAAGAGAAGTACACTACAGTGAATGCAACGAGAGCCACTACCTATAAATTGGTAGCAGTGGGCAAACAAAGCTCTCCTGTACCGTGAAAATACCGCAACACTGCAATGTGAAACATAATTGAGGTTAACGGAACGAAATTTAAGTTGCCGTGCGTTTCATTCTTTATGAACCAACGAAACGTTTCATAAAAACACTAAATATCTTACTCCCACTCTACGAATGCATAAACATTTTTTATTAAAATAAATTGCACATAAACAAGCTGAAATTCAATAATGTGACGAATTAATAATCATGTTATATGACAAAATTATTGCAATTACAGTTATTAACATTGTATTTAATTATAGTTATGATGACGATACTCAGAGGTAATAGAAAATTACATACCAATCATGAAAACCGTTTTTAAAAATAACATTTTCAATTTCCATAAATCGTACAAAACGTCATTACATTAACATTTTCGATGTCATTTGTAGACTGTACTTTTATAATAATCATTAAATAATAATTTATTAAAATGTATTCAAGATTTTTATTGCTCGACAGTGGATGAATTTCTGATAATATAAAGTGATTTCGGATAATGACCGATCTCATGGTATTCAAATTTTCTCACTTCAGAAGTTTTTGATAATTAACTACTCATAATTGATGCATTAAGTCCGCCCATGTACCACTATTGTACATAAAGTTTAAATAAATAAATAATAAATAAATAAATAATTAGAGGCGTTTATGGTTAATTGATGGCCCTTATATTTTACTTTGTCGGCTAACGCTCTTCTATCTTTTGATAGCGATAAACGTAAGAACGCGTGAAATTATTTTATAGATAGGTTCTTTTACTCATCAAACTTTTTTATTCAGACTTTATGTCATTGCTCGTAAAGAAATATAACAAAATAGAATAGAATACTCTTTACTATATATACCATATATTTAAGTTACAGAAAAGATATATGAAGAAAACGATATGGTTGCTAAGCGACAAAGCCCTTTAATCAAATAAAAAAAAGAAAACATTACATATTATGATGACACAAGGGCGGCCGTATCGCTAAAAGCGATCTTTTAATGAAAACCTGTGCATGGATTTTAAATAAAGCTGCGAATCACAAAAAAAAACTGCAAACACTTTATTGAAAACTCACTGTATGTCTTGCAATTAACACAAAAAAAGAACCTCGTTAAACCCAAAACAAACTCAAATTCATTGTCAAATTAAACAAACTAGCCTAATAACTATGCACGCAAGTGTACAGGCGTGGCGCGTATTACGGCAGCCGATAATTACTTGAGCTCAATTACACGTTCGATAAACGTAAAGTAAGAGTCAGAATTAATTGGTGTTAGATCAGCGGGGAAAGCCGCGCGTTGACCGAGGTTAGCACCCTAATGAGTTGGTTTATGAACTAGGAAACGTGTTCCTGGTAGCCATGTTTGTTTATGGAATATCGATTGACCGTGGAGAAATTAAGTTATTGATTTCTGTGGATATCGCTTAAACTGATAATGTAATGAGTCTTTTCTAATTTATATTCTAGCGATGAGGTGCATAGTCCTTCTGGTATAGATAGGAATTCAGCGAGTCTCTCCAACCTTCCCCATGTCTTCGAAACTACGTAGCCTAACATTTTGAAAAACCATACAGATAATAATTATTTGCTTATTGGTAACAGAAAAACCAATAAGAACTCTATGGTACCAAATGAACTTTTAAAAAAAAAACATAATTCGTTCGGAATCCTCTGCGCGCGAGTAGGACTCGCTCCTGGCCGGATTCTTTTTAATTTTTTGAACGCTCATAGAGAGACCATTTGTAAACATAGCTACAATGGTAGATTTTCTTTCAGCATCGGCAAAGTTAACGATAAACTGTGGGTGTTGTATTTAAAGCCTCTCCCTGACCTCTGGGGTCAAAAGCGTGAAGATTAATGTTAAATTAGAAAACAAAAAAAATGTGTTAATAGTATTGCGCAGTTTGATTAAAATAAGCAAGAGTGACACAGAGGTTATCTAGTAAGTAAATTGTGATAAGCGAAAACGTTTCATAATGTGGTTTACGAACATTAAACTTAAAAGCTTTAGCTAGTCAGCCTCCGTTTTATTTTCGAGGGAGTGGGTTTTATTGATATTTAACACATTTTGTTAATTTTGGGCTAGTATTCTAGAACTATCCTCGAACTAAATGTCGATTTAACGGGTTATATACCAATTTCGATTTCTGAACAATAAATACTAGAAACCCGCCCCAGCTTTGCATGAGTACAAATTATATGTGCACAAACTCTTTTCATACATTTTCCTGCCTATTTCCGCCTTCAAAGTTGAAATTTCAAAAATCCTTTCTTAGCGATTTCTAAAAAAAACCTAGGTACATTCAAATTTCAGCAATCTCAATTACATCTAGTCTTGAAAAGAGTTTCATTACGGGCTTAAGAAACCAAAAACGAACTAGTACAACTTTAAAGACGCTTATACATAGACTAACATAAGTTTTACTTAATGATTAGGCTTTAATGTTATAATCAAAATCTGAAAACCAAATACAAAAGAGGCCAAATCTTTCTAAAATAAATGCAAATGAGGCAAACAATAAAAACTGAAGACCGCGTTAAAGGGAATATAAAAATTTATTACAAATATCAACTCTGAACTGAATTCGGGGCTCACTCCGGAAAATCCAATAACCGAAATGAAACGAGCAAAATTATTCTTGTAAAGAAGATTATTGTGAGCAAAGCCGGCGGAAACGCTTAACTGTTCAAGTTGCTTCACGACTAATGTTAAAATCGATATGGAATATGAATTCCGAGTGTTTTTACACTTTAAAATCTCTATAAATCTTTGTAACTCCCTCTATAAATCTAAAGTTTTGAGAACCTGTATAAAACTTGGCTTCCGTGTCTCGTCAGAAATATTATTTATTGCTGTTATGGACTGCTAGGTCCGTTCTTCTACAATAAGTGCTTCCTCTATGACTTATTAGTATATTCGTACAAAATAATTTCGGTTACAAAATTTAGTAAGTCCTTTCTCAGTCCCAATTTCCGTGTTTCCATGCAAATGTTCTGTTCAGTACATTAAACAGTTATTTACACGATTTCTGCTGTATTTCCGCAAGTTGTCTAAATAACACGCATCTCCCGCTACACTACCTACTCTAAATCAAAACAAACACTGTACTGACGTGTTTCGAGTGGGAAAAAGTAAATAACAATAAGAAGAGACTACTTAGTGTGGGGTGCGTGGGGACCCAGGACGACGGGACTTTGGGCTCCCCTGCACCCCAGTCATTCGTCACATGTGCAGTGACGGTAGGATGGCTGTTCGCTCGTATTTGTGCAGTCCATTGTCCGTTATATCATTGGGGAGATAAAAAGGATTCGGGTTCCGTGTGTGACGAAAAAAGGATCGTAGTAATTGAACTTTTAGTGGGACTGAAATCTAATCTTGGTATTTTGCTTTTAGCGATTGTAGGTGAAATTGACTTTAGTGAAGATATGATTATGTTACTGTTAGTGGAGTTTTTATGTAGTGTCTGATGACACACTTCACAAAACAAGATCATTTGTCACATAAATAAAATGATTGATAAAAATAATGTTTGTCCCCAATTGTCTCCAATTGAACTTCATTCTCATTTTCGGTCGTGCAAAAATATTCGCCCACTGCATCCTGGTATGATAAAGAATTTATGAATTCGATCAAAAGAAAAATAAAAACAAGCTCATAAATCCCGAGCTTTGCAGACAAAAGGAATCCACAGTAAACATGTGTAGGATAAAAACGTATGCAAAAGTTGATCGTCTGAATGTTGGAAACAATTTAGCGGGCGCTTCGGCCAGGCTAGCCGACAACACAGACAAAACACTGGGGAAAACTCCAGCATTGAGTTTCCTGCTAACTTGCATCGTCATTACCGTAACAACTGAGGAACTTTTAGCATAATGTCATATTAATTCGTTGGATAAACTCTTTGTCTAAAGATATTAGCGAGTTTAATTATTTTAGCGCGCTGAAGATAATGTTGTTTAATCACTTTATTATCGTAAATCGTGAGTAGAATTTTGTGTTGCTACTCTGATACACTGCCTGTATAATTATAATCAACGGAACGTCCGTTTAAAAACGAGCTCTCAACTTTTTGTTAAAATCATTTTCTACTTTTGAAAACAGTACTGTTATGAACTAACTTAGTACTAATAAAACTAATGACTAGCATGACATCAATTAGTACAAGGTCTTGTCTGAAAATCATGAACAAAATCATAAACTCAAGTCAATTAAACGGAACATAATAATATTGACAATGTTTTTACACAGCTGCGCGCAATTTAACCCTCACAGCGCTCGCTGCGGCACAAAGATCCGCGAGGCACTCAAAACATCCGAATTATCCGCACAAACTTGCCACCCTCGACACATGTCCGTAATGATACGACATGTCAACCCCCTAGACGCGTGTGAAATGAGCGCACTTCAAACGGAGCCCCAACACCCCTCCTCGAATGCATTTAGTTGCAGGTGCTTACAATTTTTCTTCTCAGACAAATTCGAATAGAGTTGTTCCGTCTTACGGAGGCCGTAATATCTTTGTGTGTGTCGCTTTAGGGTAAATTTTTCTTTCATGTGTAAACGCTTCAGGGGTCGTTTCTTTTGAAGAATAATGATGTCTCTTTAAGTGGTTCACTATTTTACGTGTATCGACATCATTATTCGTTCAGTGGAGAAAACATTCGGTTTGCTTCGCAACCATTTACACCAATGAGATTTGCAAGAAAACAACGAGTTTTGTTAATTGGGTTTGTTGTTAATGCCATCAAAATTAAAATCTCAGTCAATTCAGCGAATGACAAAAGAAAATACAAAACATCGAGTAACAATTGAGAGAATCTGGCAAGAGCACTGGAGTCAGACGTTCATTAGCATAATAAATACGTACCCACCGGTGCACTTGAAGCGGGCATCGTCTCGAGAACACGGGAACAACTATTTGTCTGAAGCACCTCCGCAGTCTTGTTCATGCTAATTTTCATTTTACAAATTGCCTTGTATGCAGTGCCTTTGAACGTTTCTATGAAATAAGATACCCATTTGAACATTACCATGACTTTAACAATCGTGTGAAAGGCTGTAAAGCCTTTAGTATAAGTAGGACTTCTGCATTATAATATAGTAAGCTTACAAATGGATTTAACATCACCAATAAAGTTTGACGCAAAAAAGCTGCACGAGAGTTATAGCAATGTCAAGTATCTTAACGATGATGAATGATTTACGAACTATTCAACAAAAGCAAACTGAAATCTAATTAGTGGTACGCGGTGCCAGTTTGAAATTAATTAAAAGAGGAGTAAAATTGTCACAGTTATAGTGAAACGGAATAAACCAACATCTTTTTTACATCCACACATGCGGAAAATAAATATTGTTATTTCTATAAATAAGTTGCAGTGAGTATTAGTGCAGCGTAACGCGTTATTAAATTCTGATTTATCGTCGCGTGCTGCGGGTAGATACGACCCGCCTGCGTTTTATAGGGTTAGGGTGGACGCATTCTTGCTAGTCGAGTTTTTGCGGAAGATTAATTTGTAAGCGACAATTTTTCTATTCTCTTTGCCTTGGAAGCGATGTTCTGAATGTAATTTATTCACTCTACTGGTACCAAAGTATTGTGGTCGCTTGGAACTTAGAATGTTTTTCCCGTAGACAAGAGAAATGGTGTTTATGAAGTTATTTTAAATGAAATCCAGAGATTTTTACTAATCAAGCTATTTTATTTTAACTGAACACTGCACCGTTACAAGTATGTGACAGAGAAGGAAGTAAGAGACACAGCAATTGCAACATAGATAAATGTTTGAACATTGTACATCGTATTGAACAGTTTACAGCATATTCATTGACATTCACAGATGAATCCACAACAAATTAAAATAAATTCAGATAAACACAAAAGCAAATTCAGATAAACACAAAACTTTCAATTTTCATTTAACAAAACGGAACAACAAATTTAATTCAAAAATTGCTCAATTACTCTACAAATATCAATAACCGACAGGCTGTAATTAATAATAAAAGCAACAAATTAATATGCTATCAACAGCCCCTAGTTTCGATGATCAATACACGATTGTGTAATTGCGGTGTACGCAACTAGTGTAATTATAATCAGAGTTTAGAGGCGGACACATCTGCCCCTGTTCATATGATTAATTTCGTATCGAACCGGTAGCACAATCTAGTATTTGCTGATGTTTTATTTATCGAGAAGCATCTAAGATATATTGACTTTCGCTGGCAAGAAACGCGGTAGGTAATGTTCTTTGGGGTATTTGTGTACCCCAAGTCTTTTAGAGCATTTGGCGGATAATAATCCGCCCATAAGATAACCCTCTTTTCGAATTAAGCAATTTTATGTCAGTTTATGTCAACTGGCGACCAATCAGTTCTCTGGTCTACAATTTATCAGTTTTGGTGTGATAGTTAATTTGGAAACTTGGCCTCTCATTGGTATTTGTTTTCTTTAAATAGTCAATGAAAGCCATGTTACCATGTTTACTATCACATGAAAACGGATAAATTGTAGACTTGTGCTCTGATTGGTCGCCATTTGATGTAAGTCCACAATTTCTAGGAATGACTTCGAGAGATTATAGACTATCAAATTTTGATGCGTAAAAAGTATTCCAAATGTTCAGTTAACAATTTATCAAGAGTTTACAATCTCTCAAGATATTTTATATTCTTTCGGAGTTAGCTTTTATCCGGTGACATTTACTTTCGGAAAAGGTAAAATTTTAAATGAAAACGAAACCCATATTGACAGTAAAATTATATCTAACTTTTAAACAATTCATCTATGTTAGACTTATTTTAATGCCCGGAAAACCATTCCCACAACTATTCCATAAACGTTCACAAGCACCTTTTACTATCACATGCAATAAACTAGTTTTCAACTAATGGCTTCAAAACTTCAAACCCAAAATTACCATCCATACGTAGGTGAGCAGTAATTAAACGTACAAGTGTCTAAATAACAATTTAGTTTGGGTTATCGCACATCGCAAGCGCAGGTCAAAACGATAATTCAACAGTTTATTTGTTACTTTTAATACACACTCATTTATCACTATTTCCAAGGTGGTCTATTAAAAAGATATTAAAGCTTTTAAGCCCAATAATTGAGCACACAGAATTAAAATCGCTGTAAAAGCGGCAAATTGGTTAAGTTACCTTAATGTGTTTCGTATAATTAAATGATGAAAATATGACGGTAAATTGTCTGCTTGGATTATGTTTATGTCAGTCATTTATAATATTAGCATCAATCAAAGATTATATGACGGCTGGTAATTCAACGTAAAACTTGTTGGTTTTATTCGTGGATCGCTCTCTATTTTAATTTATCATGGTAGACTACTAAGTACTTATTTCAGAACTAACGGGCATGAGGAATGGAAATGTGGACATAACATTAATATTGGTCGGTAATTATGGTCCATTTTTTATCAGATCAAAAATCTAAAGATTTCGTAGACTGGTGCAAAACCGAGCACCAACAAAATTGTGACCGGTATTCCTGCTTGTTTTCGATTCGATTTGACAAAAAATCCGACCTGAGCACACCTGAGCCAATTCTCGAATTTTTAAGGAGCAATCGCAGTTACAATCTATTAAAAACACCTCTAATTTCCCTACATTCTCAATTCTAAGTTATTGACAATGACCGAGATGGAATTGCGACTTGAATTTGAAAGATTTTTAAGTATCTGAGAGAATTTGCAATCTGAACAGGTCTATCATTAGCTTATTTAAGTTATGAAGTTGCAAGTGGTTGAACATTATGGGCAGCAAAGGAGGTTCTTTATATCCCGTGAAGGGGGCTCCATATTGGCACGGCATTTGTCCAGTACTAAACGGGGCTGTGGCGGTTGTGTGTGCAGTCGCCACTCCAGAATCTTTCGACCCCATCCTTTTTTTTGTTTTCGTGGGGAAACCTTTAAAAGGCGCCTGGACTTTTGGGGAAATAGACCAGGGAGTGTGGTATTTTTACCTCACTAAAACCACCCCGGTGATCACAATCAGCACATTGAAGGGGCCCCGGTACCTCTTAAAAGACCACTCCGAAACCCCCTTTGTGCAATGCCTGTTATGGCACATCCCTGGGGAGACCACAAAGGGGTCTACCCTGAGCTTCGCTGTATAAGGCAGCACGTGATCACTGTATCACCATCCTTCCCGGGATCACTCGGCTGGCGGGTAGAGTCCCCACTGTGATCGCCCGATCCGGAGTCCCACCTACCTTGACGCCGGCGGGGTTTCGGCATTTCAGGCGTCGAGACGGTTGCTCCCATTCTGCACTAAACCGAGCACCAAGTTTTTCGAACAGGTACCACAGGGAACATTCTCAAACCTTGGCTCAAAAATGTACCAAGAATTCCATTTACCGAAAGCGTTGAAAGTTTATCGTCAATAGTTCAATGCTCTGTTATCGCCCAGGTACAATATACATCATGAGAGCAGTTATCGCTTTGACGGGCGTGCGACTACACTTCAACGTACCTACCTATCCCTTATCAGAGTACCTATAGTACTTGCCTTATCGTGTAACCGACGCAAGAATTTCGGATATTTTGACAAAGAAAATTGGTTAACCGTTTAACGGATGTTTTTTAATCGGGTCAATATTGATTGAGTTTTATGGGGATTAGAAAAGAATACTCTTCATTATTTGCGTATAGTTATTATCAATTTGTGTAGGTGTATTTCAGGAGATCCAAAACATTAGGTACTTACTTATGTATTTTCAAGACTAAAATATTCTTCCAAACAAAAAAAGATTTATCCAAATCGGTTGACAATTGGCGAAAATATTACTGAACAGACATTTTTCCTGGGATCCCAGCATCAGCACCTGACTTATACCTTCCATCAGCAGCTCAGCAAGATATGTTGATTACTAGGCACAATAATCTGAATTGCGTTAGAAAGAATATGACAGACACTGTATGTGCCTTTAAAATTTGAGGGTTGCCCTCGATTTCCCTGGGATCTCATTATCAAATTCTGACCTGGTGCCAATGAGACCACCGCAGGAGTATAGGCCTTCGAATAAAAAAAGAATCATCAAAATCCATTCATAATTGACGGAATGATCGCATAACAAACACACAAAAAAAAACATACAGTCGAATTGAGAACCTCCTCCTGAAGTCGGTTAAAAATTGTAAAATGGTTATCCTTATTGCTAGGTTCGAAATAACACTACACTTAATCTCAACTATCTACAAACACACACCACCTCACAACACCTTATATTTACGCGGATATCAATTTGAAAGCGAAATTATTTTCTCAGATTACTTTAATAATAACTTGTGGTTATGGCAGTAGAGAAATTTATCACACTTAATATCAATTATGTGGCTTTGAGCCGAGTCTAAACATTCGATCAAAGGAAAATCTTTGATTAAATAAATATCGAAGCTTACACTGACTGATTGCTGTCTAGCTTTCAAAAGTACTTCATACTGATTTATTGGCTGATCATAATTGATATTTGAATCTTAGGGTTTATGCTGGATAGAACAATTTCTTACTTTCCAAGTGAATGTTAGTTTTATTGTGTTTAGTAGCGACTACAGCAACGACAGTAGCATATTATTTAATTAATTATTATTTTTTTATAGTCTGTCCCACAGTGGGACAGTAATGGTAAATAAAAAAGTGGGACTCCCACAGCTGGGCAAAGGCCTCCCCCAAGTTCTTTCAGACATTCTTCTCCCGCGTCTCTTGAACCAGCCATCAAGGTACGCGTCCAAATCATATGGCTACCTCTTTCTGGGCCGGCCTTGACGGCGCCTTCCATTTTCAGGAATCCCAATATGGGAAAAAGATGGTCTCTGGAAGAGCACAATAACAAAAATTCTTTGTCTGAAAAAAAATCTGCTGATAGAAATCTGCACTATTTCTGAGTGTCAGGTCAGAGGAATCTGGGGCTTATTCTTCTTTTTATCTCGAAAAAATATTACACGAGCGCAGCTGCGGTAAAAAGCTAAATCATTGCTTACTCGAGCTACTCGAATAAATGTTGCATACAATTGAAAGAATTGTCTGGAATGGAAATTAAAACGACACTGAAATGAATGTTGGCAGTTTTTGGTTTACTTGCAAGTTACTTAACAGAATGCAATCGAAAAAACAGAATCGTGTGAAAATTGGTTTTACGTTTTCTCTTCGTGTTTACTCTAGGTAATAAAAGTGCTAATTAACTCGGACAGTTAGGTACTAGATATCTGCCTATTCAAAGTCAAAGTTCTTGCATTATATTCTTAATTTTAATAGTAACTTATTTTGTAACTTAAATTCCAAATATTACATTTAGAAACTTGTTTCTATCGTCGCCATGTCAACTGCAACTGACAGCTGTCATATTTCCCGCGCAATTGTAAACATGGCCGCTTATCTATGTCATTACGTTTCCCAACATGCCTAAATATTGGTTTATACTTATTTATAATCTAATCCTATGGGGACGAGCCACGTGGTTTATCAAAATATTTGACATAGTTTCTGTCAACATGGTAAATTTAAGTACTGTAACACTAGCGGACTAGCGGTGTGTGCACTAGCGGACTTCACGCTAGTACTACTTAGGAATTATTCCAATAAAACAAAGGTTAAGATTTAACTTCAATATATTTTCGGCATCTGCCTTAGACTGGCTGGTAAAAGAGTCCCATATAAAAACAAAACATTTTTTCACATTCCTAATTCAAATACTCTTTTACTTTTACTAGACGCTTCCAAAGTTCTACCTAGTCTGCCAGAGACCTGCAGCCAAGAAGGTCATCCTGCCTGTGGTTTCTTACAAAAGCTTGAGTTAAAATTACATTACATAATATTTGCAATAATTAATTCAATTGATACCTCTCATAGTCTTAAAAATCGAAAACGCGATTTATCGGTAAAGCGAAATAAACTTATCCTAGCTTCTCAACCAGAGTTTAAATATCACGATGTTATCAACGACTTTTTTGGCAAAATGGTAACTTTTTGTTTCCTAGTTATGTTATCTAGATAAACTTATGCTTCTTACCCATGCCCGATTTTAACAGTTATAGGCAATCCGTAACCAATCCTATTATGAATTAAAATTCTGTCAATAATAATAAATCATTTATTTCCGATTCATCCTAAGATTACATCCATATGTGTTAGTAGAATTGCGAGCTTACAAACTAGTGTTAGTAATAATTAATTGATTTGGATACAATAAAAATATTAATTTAATTAATTCATAACCAATAACAAGTGGCAGGTCCGGGTGGACTTCCCAATGATGTCGGCAAGCAACTATAAGACTGCGTGCCAGCATCGGAGAGTCCCACCGGTCCGCCAGCGCGCGTAGGATGGTGTTGGGACTGTCGCGCGTGCGGCGCATGATAGATGCGCACCGTTTGCGCATGATGGCCACAAAGCCGTCTGTGTCAGCCGCCGCGAACATTGCATCTTACAATTCCTAAATTTAAGGCCAGGCCATGATGAAACCCATGTGCGATCACATGGCTTTCATAATGGCCTGGTCTTAAATTTTGCATTGCAGTTATGAAAATAATACCTATTTCGCATCATTATACATTGTACTAGGTGATGCCTGCGACTTCGTCCACGTAGAAGTCGGCATCAACGAAACTTTCATACTAATGTCCTTCCATTTCATAAAAGTTCCAGAAATCCTTTCTGAGCGAATGCTTACGTCATAACATAAACCTATATTCCAAATTTCAGCTTTCTAGAGTTAGTAGTTTTTGTTGTACGTTAAGTCGGGACGAAACGATTATATATAAGTATAAGAAGATTTTCCGGCATTTGCAGCTTTGTCGTTGCAGAAATTAAACATATTCCACCCATCATTTATCATCGCATTATCTTTAAACAATACGAATTTCCCAATAAATAATAGACTCGCGTATAACGCTAAATGTCATCAGTCGACCAAATTAATGATGCAAAGTTTCGCAGCCTAAGTGTTTGAAGCACTTCCTGCATCAGAGATATATTCAAATTACAAAAGAGAGTGCTAGTTCATA
The DNA here is from genome assembly GCA_905163435.1 of Mamestra brassicae. Classification (NCBI taxonomy): domain Eukaryota; kingdom Metazoa; phylum Arthropoda; class Insecta; order Lepidoptera; family Noctuidae; genus Mamestra; species Mamestra brassicae. The sequence continues at coordinate 14,827,877 of LR990997.1, read as the reverse complement.
AAATCAAGTGCCGAGACACAGGATAGGAGTGTCACAGACGAAGGGGGGAAGGAGGAAACTAGGGCTGCCTGTAAAGCGTTACGTCATTTTCATGTGACACAGGCCTTTGATGGAACTCAGCAATTAAGGATTAGTGTTTACGCTTGTGTGTACTGTTACACTGTTTTTAGAGAATAAAAAACAGTATTTTGGCCAATTTTTTATTGTACGGCGATTGATAGTGATAGCCTATGTGCTGAATATTTTAAAATTCCACAGTTGTGATACTTTTTATATAGGTATTTTTAGGTATATTTTTAAATATACATTGATGTCATTAAATCTAGAATATAAAACTGTACGATAACTTCTGTCATGTTTACATATCAGAGGTCGGCAGTTATATAAAAACGTGCCAATTAGGTACGTATCTGCTATTATCACTAACACGAGCACAACACATGGAAGCAATTCAAAACAGCTGATTATATACTGTTCGCAACCTTCGGGTTTTACTAGAATTTTCAACGAAATAACTTGATAAACTATTGCAATCTTGCCAACATTTTCTACGGTTAACGGTAACACCCTTAATAACAAAACTCGGTAACCCTGGTGGGAACTGTCGCAAAGTGGTCGTATATCTCGGGGCATGGAGTATCTGCGCCAACGGCCCAACTTGCTGGGTTATCGCCACCGCAACGGATAAAATTATTAAACGCTCTAGGTGAGCTTATGAAATAAAGTGATTTTATCATCTATAAAGATAAAATCTTCCTCAAAAGCCGATTGTTCGAAAAATCGGTTACAGTATTTGAAGCCGAATTCCATCGGTGTTACGTGAAGTTTGAACATTTTTCTTGGCGAAGCGATCTTGAGGCTGAACGATATTGCCTCTTTGTTACACGGCTTATAGCTTCCATTCATTCGTTCGATTGTTTAACCACAGTAAGGCGAGTATACCTATCTTGTAAAACTAAATTTGAGGACATAGCGTCATGCTTGCATTAAATATTTACCCATATAGTTATAATAACACTCACAGAATGTTTTATTTTTCCAAAACAAATACATCTACTGCTGCTCTCGCAAGCTAAAAATATGTATGCGAAGTCCTTTGCGATTAAAATGAGTTTACCCTTAATTCCTTTCCTACAAAGAGCTTACGAAAAGCCTTTCCCTCCAGCGTCGCATTCCAAAATAACTCAGCATCGAACATACTTTGCTGAACAATTTGAACTGGCAGTGAGCCGCAAAACGACAACCAATCAAGGACGTGTTCTATTTCAGGTCTACTTAACGTTTTCTAAGATTTAGATGGCGGGACGTGTAGTAACAGTGACATGGTTCGCTCACAAATCGTTAAAGCGTCCGAGACCCCGAGACGAACGTAAAGTGGTAGCCCACGCGGAGAAAAGCTTGTTGTACGAATAACCTCACCTGAAAACAGTGAAATAGGAATCGTGTCAAACTACGGCTAACATTTGACGTAACAGTTGTTTGAAACAAAGAAAAGTTATTAAAAGTCGCAGGTTGATGTTCCAGCCAGCGCGGAATTCTTGCTTTATTGGACCTTTTTTCATTCCAACCGGTTATCAAAAAAGTGGAACTTTTATAAGACAGCTTGCATTTTTGTTACTTCTTCAGATCGCTATTTTTAATAAGGAAGCAAGAAAAACGAAGGCAATTTATCCGATGTCACCTTTAAAACTAATTAAAGTACCAGCCTTAGCCATCTTAACGGCGCAAATTGCAGTCTTACCTGATAGTCGGGCGAATTCTCCGAAAGCTATTGAAGCGACCAATAAATAGCTAAACTACCCACAATCTGACTATACAACTTTCTTCAAAGACATTCTCAAACAGAACTTCCATCTTGATTGAGGGAAACTGGCAAGTTTTACTGTTAATAGGGAACCTAATTCTAATACGACGTTGGAGATTCTAAACACTGTAGATGGTCCTCATTTACATAAACAGACGATGTTATTCGTCGTAGGAGCAATAAATCGGCCACAGAGAAGTGAAACGAGCGACAAAGCCCATAAGTAGTAGGGACAATAACACTTCATGTACGGAATGACGTGTATTCCTTTACATTGACGTTAGGTTTGAATTCAGTGATGGTCCAGAGAAATTCCTTTGGATTAATGGCTCATCTTGTGTATTAAATGTATTTCTATTTGCCATTGATTTGAATAAATTTGCATTGGACACAGATGTTCTTTTATTTATAACGCTAACTGCTTGTTTAGCATTCCCATCTCCATGTTTTACCCGTTTATTAACGTGTTATTTAGTTTCATTATTTTTGTTCTCGTGTTTTCTGTCTAAAATGTCGTCTAATAGAATCTTCAAAGCTTCATAATCGTCAGCATTGACAATGGTGTTGCGTGTCGAGACCGGTCGGCGTTCAATTAAGCGGCAAGTGATTTGTGAGCGGATGCTGGCAACACCGACTGTGACTGGATTCTTGCACCCGCAGCACTATCGGACCCATTCTGTATAGCTAACTACTTTCTATAAAGCTGTCCTCTAACTGTTGCCTACACGATATTGATATCAGAATCGGGACTCGTTTCATCTGATTTATTTGGAGTAATGGCTATCGGATTTGAACATTTTGTTTGTAGAATAGAGGTAAAGATGCATACATTTTTTTGCCCACCTATACAATAAAAACAAAATCTGAAAATTCCACTCTTCTCGGTGTGTTTGCTGTTTAAATGTTTTTTTTTTTTACTTTTTCATAAACGTGGCATTAACAAGCTTCACAGTTTACGCAATATAGGTGCGCGCGCCATTGCCATCGTCAAACAATTCAGACCTTCATCATCAAAATACGTAATAAACCTGTTATAATAAGAAATAAGCTCTTTGAGAACTCTTTCAAGATTACAAATATTTTTCTATTTAATGAAATACCTAGTACAAATGACTTTACCTTTACATGAAAAGAACGAATTCAATTCAAATCCATACAAGTCTAGCCCCCTATTATGACGTGCTAATGCTATCAAGATTCCGCTGCGAGAGAGAGATGAAGCTATACCGGACGAGCACTATCCTTTTTTTCACATAGAATCTTTTGTGGTTTGGTGTTCAGTATTTCTCATTACCACCACCATTATAATAGCCAGAAAACTATTGCGAATCGAGGACTTAAATCGAAGATTTATCTTCCACTTATAATCTTCACAAACGCCGATGCTGTTTAAATAATGCAAAGCTATAAACTTAGCCGATAAACTTATTTGTTACCTATTCGAGTGTTTCGCAGATTGGCCTGGTATTTACGGGTAATGGCCAGTCAATCTTGGTATAACAATGCTGGCCTACTATTGTCAGACTTGATGTGTTATTTGTGTGCGAATGAGTTTCTTGAAGATGATTGAAGGACGATGGATGGGACTAAAAAGGATTCTGAACGTAAATGTAAAATATGCCTAAGTATTTTATAGGTTCAGACTGGCAATTTTAAATAGGAAAGTGATGTTTTCGGTCGGCTTAAGTAAACTACGTAATCGATGTGCTCATTGAGGAAATGAGTTAGTTTCAGTTTAGTACCTATAAATAGACATTAAACTATCAAAGAAATGCGGGTTTAAATGAGAACATGATACAGTCTGAATACTAACTATATATGTACACTTAAAATAAAAATTCCTAACTAAAATATGGCGTCAAAAAATTCGTCCGCATCGCTATCGACTGGAAGTGAGCCCAAAAGACTGGCGGCATTGCCACGTTGTATGGCAATGCTTATCCTCTGTCCGTACCTCGGACAGAGGATAAGCCAGCCCTTGGGTCACGCTAAGTGTCAACTAAGCGTTTAGAAAGTTCTTTATATAACGCATGAGCACTCGGACGGGGGGTCCGAGTGCTCATGCGTTATAGAAAGAACATACCAAGAGTTTCAACCCCAAACGGCTCGAAAATATTGCCAACTAGGTTATTATATTTCCGCCGCTTGAACCACCACCCGCACCAGCACAGCACGACGAGCTAGGAAGATGGGATAGCGCAAGAGTATCGACACAAGTAGCGTCCCAAGGGTGCAAATGAAGTATTATTCTGTTATAGGTACATGTATTTTAGTCATTTTTTCCCATTATTCTTGCTTGAAATGGCTAGGAGTGATGAATTGATGATACATGTCATATTTTTTTATTTTTTATTTTTAAATGAAGTTGAATTTAGAATACTTAAAATGAATACATAAGCATAATTTTTACGTGGCAGCCAATATGATGTGGAGGACGCGATTATTCTCCCAACATTGAATGTTTAACATTATTTTGTCAATTCTAAATATTTTTGTCTGGAATCAGTTTTACTCAAAATACGCTGGTTAACTTTTCGTACCATCATCCATCTATCCCAGGAAACCCAGGCAAGCTTCCCGGCACTAGATTTACTGCTTAAGTAGCATAACTTTTTACTCTAATGAATCTAGAGGGTGTTGCCGTACCGGGTGGATTAATTACTAGCATGCATTCCAATTAGCTCTTAGTGGGCTAATAGACGGGGACTAGTACAGTCTCTAGGGACATGGTGAACTCATAAAGCATTTTGGTACTCTTAAAAAGTTTCTTTATGAGTTGTTCTAGTTCTTTTATTTTTTTATCTATGTGGCAACTATGACATATGATATTGCTAATCCTCGTGGCTAAAGAATAACAACCGTACTAGCCGATTATCAAGGTAAAGCAACGCTTGCCAAGGTTGGTCTATGGATGGGTGACCATCTTAACATGTCGAGTTTCCTCCGGGCCTTGTTAAGCTGTTGGTTCTGCTGTTATTTGTAGATATTTGGCAGTCTTTTCGGATTGTCAGAAGCCAGTAATATCCGAGTCCAGTCTTGCCAAGAAGTACCGTGTTACCCAGTTAATGGGTTGTGGAGGTCTGGTAGGCAACAGCTCCACTTAAAATACTGGTATTCACTATTCAGGTGAATCCGGTTTGATTGGATGCCAAACCCAATATAATTGGGAAAAGGCTAGGCAGATGATGTGGTAACTACGACGATGATGATGATGATCAGCCTGGAATTTCCTACGGTAGAAAAATCCAGGCTAATACATAATATATGTCTCTCTACTCTTTTTTTTGGGACAATCCCAACACATTCTTTTCAACCACTGCAACTCCTGGGAGCCAGCATCAAGTGCACAGTGGTGACCACTAGAAAAGTGCCGAGTCAGTAAAGCTCGACGAGTCCAGGAGAAACTATTCATCTGTCTTGGATCCGGGAACGACATTAATCAAAGAGAACCGCGAAGGTATGACAAATTTCATTCCTACTATTCTTCCATTTCTTTCTACCTAGGGCTCTTTGAAACCAGTCTTTCATTTTGAAGAGTTGAGCTCTTCCCTCCATCTCCGTCTGGGCTCGTCAACACAAAACCATAATTAATTATAATACCTAAACCGTCCTCATGAATCACTCGTCGTCCACCGTTCATTGATGAAAACCTTTAAGTTCGACGGTAATTTTTCAGTTAATCGCGTTCGGACAGAAAGACAGACGTGCCTAGAGGAATTTGTTTTATGTGTAGTGGAATGCAACGTTACCACAATTAATTTACTAGTTACACTCACAAGATATATAATCAGTAGCATCACAGCACTTACACGATAGTTACAGCTTTAAATACAATAATTAAAAAAAACATTAGTGTCTCCTTCGACAACCCAAGCTGTGATCGCGGTACTTAATTCTGCAATCTACGTTAATGGCTGATGTCTTCGCACCTTCGCATTTTATTGCAAATTATTCCCTTAGAGAACAGTATGTCATTTAATTTTTAATACTGTGCTAAAACTATAAAAACGACAAAACTATACCTAATTGTGCGCTTTGCAAAAGGTACTTAAGTTTTATGTTTGTTACATTCATCACATCAAAAGTACTGGTAAGATTTTCACATAAGAACAAAAAGACTTCAGTCTTACTTCATAACAATGAACAAGCGAAACTCCAAACCGCTTTCAGCTCAATTCTTATCAAACTGTCTCGAAAACACCATCGACCGCTTTGAAGACGATAACACAGCAATACCAATCGACTTTATTCGATAACTTTCGATAATAGCGACTTTTACGCTGGAAGTCGCGACTCGTGAGACGCCGCACTAAGGTGTAACTGGCGATGTATAAATTGGCTATTTGCACAGCGGGTAGATATTGTTGGATACTGGGCTTATGTGCCGGACAGTATTCAATTTATTGTAAGATTGCTCCCGTCAAAGCAGGATTTATGAGGGTATCGATGGATAAACTGATGCTTGTCTGTTAACGGACTTTTTGAGAGTAGATGACAGATCGTTTCAGGTGGTTTTTATGACATACTTTCATATATTTGAATGGTTAATCAGTCGTAAAGTGTACCTATGAAATGAAATGAAATGAAATGAAATGAAATGAAATTGTTTATTGCCAGATTACTATCCAAATAATAATACACAAATAACAATAAATAATAAATAATAAACAATAAATAATAAAAATAAGTTAAAATTTATACGTCGCGAATCATGTTATCGGCGTATGATAGGACAGCCATCTTTGATGAAGAGGGCTGTTGTCCCAGTCTCGCACCGCGGCCACCAAGGAGTCAGCGGAGCGATGTATGGCGGAGCGTGTGGCGGCTGAGCGGCTCCTCAGCAGGGCCGGCCAGCCGGGCGGGTAATCACCCGCCCGGCTGGCCCGTCTAAAGCAATAGTGATCAAAGAAATTGTTGTAAAATTTAAAACTTTTCTTGTCTAACAAATACTTGACATTCTGAAAGATTATAGAACAATAAAAATACCATTAACCTATCTTATGCCGATATCAACAGCTAACAGAAAGAGATAGCGTAGTCATAAAAATAGTCACAAATTCACCGCACTTCAATACAATCATAAGTAAACTATAAAACGACGCCCACCTCACTGACCTCAAATACTGTAATTCAATCACAGAGTGTCATAAAAATGGAGTACTTACTCACTAGTACTCTACTATGAAGGTACAGAAAGTTTCATCCAAACTATTAAATATTTTTTTTTAACATACATCCCACTTAGTTTTACTAATAAGAACAAATTTACACAGGACTTACATGCACATACTCATCATACATATCATGTCATACAGGTCAGAATCCAGCTCTCACAAAGGTTTTAGCACAAAGCAGAATAATATAAATAAATTACTGTAACAATGTACCTTTATGAGAGAAATAAACTATACAAAATAAACTAAAAAATAAATAAAATATGCATGCACAATTATCGTAACAATGGCAAAAACGCACGTTACATTTATGAAGCAAAAATGTAAGAGTATAAGAACGAAACATCTCCTAGTTGCAAGTGGATTGCTCTTTAAAATATCAAACGTAATCAAAGGGTACACATTAGTCAGTCAGCTAAAGTACCAGTAGGCCATCAATATTTGCCGAAAAATCGATGGCCGTTGGAGCAGACCCGGATGGTATAATATTCTTAAACATAATAAAGCTAAGCAAGCGATACATGCCTTCACGAGACAGTCCTGATTTTAACGAGAAATAGCAACATGGTCATTATAATAATAATCATATTTTTTTTGTTACAACTGTTTTTATAAAATGTAAATTTATATGTTAAGAAAATGAAATAAACGAAATAATAATAATGTTTATTTCCAATACTTATTTTCCAAAGGTTACAAGTACACAAATATGATACAGCAAAATAGTGCGCTTATTATGACTATGTAGGTATTTCTCTGCCCATCTTTCGAACTACTCGGAAATACACAAATAAGTGCTCCATTTCCTACTACCTCATTGCATTGTCCTACTTTACTGTATGACGCAACAAACTGTCAGTTTATCCCATAAAATCTGAGAACACAATAAAAGACGCGGATCAAATAAAACTCCGTCTGACAAAAGATTACATTTTAATTCAGCGATAAAACAGTTTCACGACTTTCAAGTAAAGACTGTACGAGCAAGAAAGTAGAGGATTGATGCGATTTTTATTGAATTCGAACGGGTACCTTTATTTAGAAGTAGAACGGGTATTAAACTATTGCAACACAAAGCTGTAGGCACATTTACCGGGTAAGTCTTCATGACTTCAGCTTATTTTTTAAATTCGTTATCTAGTGAGATTGCGGGTTTAAATTCAAGCAAGAACCAAGGTGACATTTTCAAATACTATAGTAGGCGCCAGATAAATGTGGAATAAAGTATATTGACCTTTCCCTAATAACTGCTCATAGGTACCTGAACAATTAAATATGAATCGTTTTTCATTATTAGACAATGTTAAGGATCACGAGAGATGATGATTCGGGACAGTTTTGTGTCATTAATTCCGTTTTTCAAATTAACAATGTCAATAAATGTAGGTGGGTCAATGACCGATATTCCACGATTATCTGGCGCCTACTATATCACTTTTTTATCATACCTATATATCTATTTTTTTGTTTATCTTACATATCACTGACATCGATGAAGGAAAATCCTGAAGAAACCTAGACTTAGAAGAGGCCTATGCTCGGTGCCCCGAGTGGGAAGGTTACACGCTGGTATTATTTATTTGGTTATTTTTTTGTTTACCAATAATCCAATGCCGACAAAAAACTGGACCTGAATTGAAGGTTTCGATCATTGAATTTGTACTAGAAATAATTTCCTGCTTCTTACATCGCAGGAAATATTCTTCAGAAATTAGTAATGTGTTTATGAAAAGTGTATTTTCAACAGAAGATAGTTTAAATAGATCGTCTTTTCCGAAGCAATAAAATGCATAACAAAAATTATTTAAAAAAATGGTATTCATCACAATGATTGACACTAGAACAAATATTTACATTGGTTACCTAATGACAGGAAAGGGGAAGTAATGACGACAGCCATAGTTACAGATTTTGACGGACTACGCTTTAAAATTGTTGATTTAATGCTTCCTCAGACAAGCGCGAAACTACAATGCGACAACGATGCTTTAATGCGACCACGTTGAGAAAATGTGAATACGAAGTGACAATGCAACAAGGCTGCGACAATCGTTTTTCATAGGAATGTTTCTACGGTAAATATCCGAGAATAAAATCAACAAATGATTCGTCGCAATGTCAAGTCCCGTCAGCGGCAGCCTCGATGGTAGAATTTTGATAATTACTTGTGTTTCACAGCAGAACAATATTCACATGTTGAGTGCATATTGAATTTTCATTTCACCAGTGAATCAGAGGCCATCATATGTCACTGTCTTTGTCTCTTGCCTTATCTAAAACTATTCGAAAGCGTCAACCTTGATAGTGAAACCGAGCTATCTCCACCATATATCACTCAGTGTGTCATTTATAGTCAGCAAGAACGATATATGAATCAGCCCTAAACGTCTGACGAGCTTGTCAGTGACAACGCTGACACGACGGTTTTATAGTTATAGCCGAAACAATAAAATCGTACACCTATATTTAAGATTTTAAAGTAAACCATCGTAACAATGTGAATAAAGTGTGATCTGTGAACATACATAGGCACCATAGAGCACTGAATCGCGTCGACGGCATGTGGCAGGGACAAACAAACCAAGCATGTTGGTGAGGATCACCGTTCTTTGGCAATTCCCCCTTTAGCTATGCCAGCATTGACAGACGAAACTATTGCTGAATACATACTGCGTGAGATAGGATTTAAAACAATGCAGCGTGTGCGCTACAAAGAAAACCTTTTTCCTGATCAGTTGGCTGGTTTCGAATAGTATTTTTATTTTTAATTTTTAAAAATCGATTCACAGACTTTCGGTTTCCCCCCATACGGGCTGGACGTTGCTCGGACCACTCTGGTTTCGGGAATAATTCGTTCGAACGTGAGACTTGGGAGCGGATATTACCCACCGAGTCTGAAAGTTTCAAGAGTCGCAGCCGCAGAGCGAGTTCTTGCCTGCAGCCTAGCACTGAAGGTTGGTGATATTAGGGAAGAGGGCTCTTTTTTCCAGGCCAGTATCCTGTTTTAGTTGACTTTAATTTTAATCCCTATTAACCCGTTAATTGTGTAGTATTTTTAGCAGTAAAATTTCGTGGTCATAAACTTTGATCCACATCATTAAGAATTCTTTACACTGGTTGCCGTTTTTATTCGCTATTATAATTTTAAAAAAACCTGAAGAAAAATTAATGTCTATCTTTTTGTGCCGTGTCACACCTTTGATATTTCCAATAAATATTATTTAAGTTAACGACGACTTTCTCTGTACAATAAAATCAAGTGCCTTTTATTTACCATTTTTATATTTTTTTGTATAATTTTCGTGGAGCTCCTTCACAAGATACGCCACCTCAATTGTTGTGTATCCGACGTGCACAACCACTTGCAACTTCCAGGATTTAAACGAGATCAATGATAGAGCTGTACAGGTTCCTACATACTAGTCAGACTTAATTTTGTTTGAATCAATCGACACGAAAAATAGAATAATAATAGTATCTAGTACTGAATATACTGTATAGACAATTTAGATAAGAAAGGGTTCGTCTACCCACTGCCGGCGAGTCGGGATGTTTCCATGCTCTATGACAAAAAGTGATAATACATTCGAAATTAATTAGAAATGAAAGTCTACGTCGAGTTCCAGTGTCGAAACCATACATTTCCGTGTGACTGCAGCTGGATGGATCATTGACGTTTATTGAGGACATCTAGTAGTTTTGTGTCCGATACACTGTCAGTTGTTGTGTCGAGGTGCACTCGAGCTGTAAGTTATACCTGGCTAGGGTTGCCATACGTCCGGAATTTACTGGAAATGTCGAGTAATAGGTATGACCTATATTACTGAACATGATCGGTATATCTTCAAAACAGCATACTCAAGAAATAGAAATAAAAATCAAACAGAACGTTGTATTATTAATAAAATCAACATGGGAATCGAGTCTTATGATTTAATTACTTTATTATTAACTAGGTTTTATATACGTACTAGTGGTCCCACTTTGTACCGCCGCAGAATACATTTTTGCCATGTTTTGTTTTTCTCATGTATCTGAAGTGGCGTTGTATTCTAAAATGAATTCTGTAATTATTTTTTTTCTATAATTTTTTCCAATGTTTTTAATAGTTATTCTGCTATTCGGGGCAAATACAAATCGAACAAACCAAATATCTTCAAAATCGTTCCAGCAGTTCTTGAGTTATAAATTGTGTAACTAGCCGACTTTGTTTTATATATTAAGAGATGTACTTAAACATTGTTTACTGACGCATTTTTATTCGTGTAGGGTCATACAAGGAAAAAAACTCGCGTTTAATCGAGGTAAAAATACCCACACATTAATACGTTTTGCGAAAAAGTCCGGAATTATATCCAGAATCCGAAATCCTGAATTATATCCGGAATCCGAAATCCTGAAATTATTTACGAATTTTTATTTAAACCTGATAACCCTAAACCTACCACGTTATTTAGGTGTGTGCTCGACAATGCTATTATGTCTGCGGTTAGGTAACGGTGAGAAATGTCATAATTCTAACTGCGAGCCACTTATGTGCCCACGATGTAAGCGAGTTTGTGACCTGTGAGACAATAACTATAACATAACACAACGCCTGTAATCCTCGAAGAGTTAAGCAGAGGTGTACAATGTGTACATATACCTATTGTAATGCCACATTTACGCAGTTATATTTAAGTCCCATATAACAGGGGCGAGCCTGTTGCCATCACCCGGGAACAAATCTGGACTACGAACTGCTTTAAGAATTTACATGTATGAAAAAAAAACCGGACAAGTGCGAGTCTGACTTGCACGACAGTACAAACTCGTATGCAGAAAAGTACGTGACCCTAAAAAAAAATTGCCCAGTCCGAGAATGGAACCCCGCGTAGCAATAGCGTTTGAGAGCACCAACGAGGCAAACATTGCATTATTAAGCTGAATAAGATTGTTACTCTATTAAAACAACAAGACGAATAAAATTGCCAAACGAATGAACCATCTCCGCAAGCGCAACTCTTACAAAGAACATCGGAGATAATCGCTTCTAGCAAGATTATTTTAAAGGCTTTAACATCCGGGAAACATCTATTATGTATGTCTCACAAGAAGCTCAAGAATTTATTATCTATTTACACAATGTTCACAAATCTCACGTCCTGATAAAATTTAGCAGCTCTTTTAAAGCCGGGTACAGACTGAGTGAACGAGCGAGCGCTGGTGCATCATCCTCGCTAGAGCGATCATCTCGAGAATAGATTACCGTGCGTTCCTCTGTTCGGCAAACACAAAAACGTCATCGCGCCAACAGAGGGCGCTTTCCGATTTTGGCCGAACAAATGAACGCGACGATCGCTTAAGTCAGAACGATGCCTTTGGTCGAGTTTTTTTAAAGTCGAGATAAAAAAAAAATCGTTAAAATGCACTTTTTGATCAATTTTTAGCTTGACCAATGGTCAATTGAATTACTAACAATTGATCGAAAAATGCATTTTGATCCAATGAATCTATAATTTTTGACCATTGCTGCGGACTATATAACTCGCCCTTAGTGTTCGTTTGCACGTTAGTTTAGTGTGTTCGTGCCCTTATGCTTGTAACAACGTTTTCTTGTATATAATAAGTGGTAAACTTAGCCGAGTCTAAGGTCGTTAAGTAACTTTTTTACGATAATTCGTACACACTAATACTCGTCTAGGTTGCCATAAAAACTTCAAGGTTTACAGCCATCTTTACGACAGATGCTGAATTTGCGGAAAATTAAATTATAGCAGCTTGTTTTATACGAATAGGCGTGTATCAAGGAGTTATGGTTGGACTTAGTTATGATAGGCTTATCTGAAGTTTCCACTAAGTAGGAGGTCCTTTTAGACATGTTCTAATAAGCAAACCTAGGCGAAAGGACTTTGTTTAGTCTGAGGTTTAAAATTATAAGATAGCTGATCTTATTTATTTGCTGTTAACCTATCACAGTGTAGTCTTTTTAACTTTACTGACTTGTTGACTGTTAGAGAATGCATTAAGTCCGCCCATGAACCACTATTGAACATAACGTTTAATTTTTTTTTTTAAAACGCTCTTTCCCGCCTTATTGAATTCTTACTGCCAATGTTTAAACTCAGATTTTGCTGCAGTTACAAAATTAGGGTCGCTAATTTTATTCATCATCATACCAACCGAAAGACGTCCACTGCTGGAAATAGGCCTCCCACAATCACAAAGGGGGGTAGAGTTGCCATAATCGCCACGCTTGGCAGGCGGGTTGGCGATCGCAGTGTAGCTGTTGCAATGCACAGACAATGCTGCTGCCCATTCTCTGGTGAGAATTCTGGTAGTGGTAATTTTATTAGTCAAATAGTTTTTAGAAAATAGCAAATGCACTGCAGCCAAAATAAAGATTCAGCAAATTGCCACAATTCGCATAATGAGGTGACATCGATTTAAATGTTTACACAATTGCAGTCTCAGAAATAAAATGAATTTTGCTGACCGTCCTTTAGCTATCGTAATTAATGATTAATAATTATCTGTTTAATTCGCTACGGGTTAAAGGTTTAAATTATACGAACTAACCGGTTGAGGGTTATTCTGATACCCAGTTCCAGGGAGGTGGAGATAAAGGGCCGTACTACAAAGTTCCAATTCCATCATGATTTCGTTGTGAGAACAGAACAGTGCTATTGGTCCTGTATACCTCCGTTTCTCTCTCACACCAGAATCATGATGATTTTAAGACTCCATAGCATTGAAGCCCCCTGATAAGCAATATTTCCGTGTAAAATACAGGTATTTAGCTGTACCCGGCTCGAATAGATTTCGCCCCTATAATCGACCCTAAATCGTAATTCAAAAAAGGCTAGGTGGATTGGTCTGTTTGAGTATTTGACAAGGAATAAATTCTAAAGACACAAGTTAAGATTCACCAATATCAGCTTCTGTCAGAAATTGAAGTTTAAACCAAAGTTAGTAATAAGATTTCAGCTTGGAAATCCGTTCACTAATGGCTTCAATTGTTCGAAACTCATGACGAATTCTCCCCAATGTGATTTCCGAAGTTCAAAATAAATTATTACCGTTTATTACAAGTCAAGAAAGCAAAAAAAATATCTACAAGGGTTTTATTGGTTGAACTGGCTTGTTTTGATCATATGTCAATTCTACTATTTATTAAGCAACGTTCACATTCTCATCTCAGTCGCAATCTGTCAAAAAAGCCTCAATTTCCATACATTTTTAACAGATTACGGCTGTGATGCGAATGTTGCTACCAAATAGTAGAATTGGCCCTCTTGTCGAATATTTTTATAAGATTTAGTATAACGTTCATTTCATACAATTTCAATTTGTATAATGCTCTTTTTACATAACGTTCATTTGACCTAATTTTCATTTTAACTAATTATCTAAGGTAACGCACCGTTCTTGAGAACAACAAATTATTGTAACATAACCTCAAAACCTAGAGTTGCTTCGGCATCGTCTCCAGCGCTGCGGGAAGTGCAACCCCTTCGCCAATACGTAACAAAAGATAAGCACCCACGCTCACCTCCGCAGCTACGACTTGCTGGCCGCCTTCGGCGCCCAGCCTCAGCCGCTACGGCTCGCACGGGTGCCTATGCTTTGTTACAGCGGGCGGGGGATATTTCAAATGTGCATTATATAAAATGTTCATTATACCATATAAAATAAAGTAAAATAAAATTATTTCAATAATTCATTATATAATTTGATCGTTATATTAAACAAAAGTATATTTAATGACATTAGGTCATATGATCATTAATCATTTTAATCATTAATAACTTCTGTCATTATTTCAAACGTTACACACCCGACTTAAAAGTGGTGTGGAAATGAGTTGTCCCATGCGGGCATAGGAAGCAGCTACCTTCTTCAGTAACGCAAGCGTAGGAGGACGCGGGACGCGTGGCGGAGAGGCAAACCTCACGCCTCAGCCGCCGCAATATAGGAGACGCCCCGGGCGCGTCGGGAGTCGCAGTGCGATTGCCGGCCAACGTACGTGCGGGCCTGCGGACAGCGAGCGATAGGTGGCTCGCCGTCCGATTAGGACCAGGCCCGGGTCGACGGCGCGTTGTGTTGTGGCCCGCCTGGGCCAGTGCCTGCCAGTTACCGCGGCCCTGGAGTGCAAAGGGCATTTGGAGGACGGGACGGGTGGGTTTAAGTCAGTAAGAGTCTGATGCTTCCTACCGCTCCGCCCAGAGCGGAAGAGTCATTTGATGATTTCCTATCCAAAAAAAAATCATAGAAGGAGTAAACACGTTACAAATTCAAATTCATTTATTTCAATCAATTTTAGATCATAACATTCACATTAAATTTCAATTAAAATAAATATACATTAAAACAATCGAATGAATTACTCAATACAATTTAAAATACAATGTTGGAAACAAGTCATAAAATTAAATTAAATTAAAATCACATTTATATATAAATTAAAATTCACAAGATCACACGAACACAAAAACAATATACATAATTAGACAAAAGCCTGAGTCATTTGTCTGTTTGTCATTACATTAATCATATAACAATGATTAATGTAATGACAATCAAACCTGTTCGCCAATGCACTCAGGATGCCATTAGAGGTGGCCCGGAGCCTGCGCCCCAGAGATGCACACCGCTTTCGCATCGTCGTGTAGAAACAGTCGACACGGGCGTCGGCGAACATCCCCGACGCGCTGCAGTGCCGGGGCAACCCCAACAACATCCTGAATGCATTATTATACTGTACACGGAGAGCGTTGTACCGCTTTTGAGTATATGACACCCACAGGCTGGCCGTGTACAGGGACGTACAAAACGCTCTAAAAAGAGTTATTTTGACGGCTCCCGAGCAACGTGCAAACCTGCGGGAAATCATATTAGCCCTCACAGACAACGCTCTCCGCTCCCTATCAATGTCTACATCGTCCCCCAGGTCAGAGGTCACGATATGCCCGAGATATTTAAACTGTTCCACTCTTTTTAAACAGACCCCGTTTAATCTAATAGGTGGAACAGAATCTGGGCATCTCCGGCCCCCGGCCCGAAAGACCATGCATTCACTTTTTTTGCGTTATAGAGCAAACCGTGATCCCGCGCGTAACGCTCGCATATGCCGAGCACACCACAAATAATCGGAATAAAGAATTAATTTAATCATTAATTTTGAGCTAGCGCGCAATATGATTTTGGGTGGCCATATTCAACAGCCAATAAAAATACATATTTATAAGCTTTAAATAATTCAGACGCACGTCAGAATAATGAGCGATATCGTACATCCAGCTGTACTAGTACTAAAAGTACAATTGAAACATGTTTTAAGACCGTCACTTGGTGTACTTTTCTAGTATAGTTTGGATAACTAGAAAGAATGAGGCATTGCGTACCATTTAGGCTTGATTTCTATATTTGAGTTGGTAACTTGGTAGAAGAGTTAACGACGGATGCAGTGGCGTAGCCAGTCTCAAAGGAGCCCTGTATCAAACATTTTTGGGTGTCTTGTTTTCTGGGGTATTGTTTTCTAAACAAAATAGGCTCTACTAGCTCAGAACTGTCTTGGCAGGCCACGAAGGAGATGACGCGACTAAATGTATAGCTTTGCGTTCACACGTCGCGGCCCTTATAACCCGGGGGCCCCGAATCTTTGATATGGCTGATACGGCGGTAGCTACGCACCTGGACGGATACCTATACTAAAGCTACACAGGAATCGTGTTATATCACTGTGTCTTTGATTTTATTTTTTCTCCGAATCTTTTACGTTTCTAAAGAATTGTTTTGATTGACGCGCTAGTCCCTAGTCGCCGCTGAGTGTATTGAGCCTCATGATACTCTCCAACAATGGATTAGAAGGCTTATTGAGTTCGGAATCGTTTTGATGTTCAAAGCTTGAAGGTGCGTCAATACATTCAATGGAGCTATTGGAAACTTTTATGTTTTTCACGCTTCGTAAAGAGATTTCATCGATTCTCAGTATTACTTGTAATATCTTATTCACATAGGTACAGGTCTCCAAAAGCTTTAAGGTAGGTACTTTAATTTATTCGATGTTTTTCTCTTGAATTGAAAAGATATTTTCCGATTCGCCTTTCTCTGTAAAGGCGCGGCTCACACACAGGTCCCACATGAGCAAACACCCACTTACCGGAGACTTATATCGTTGAAAGTATAACGATCGTCGTTTGTGCTTTGTTTTATGGTACAATCATTGCATGAAGCTCCTGATACACTGATCTCTTACTATACGATCTCTCTCTACTACCTAATGTTATATTTTATATAACAGTCTATAGAAAGAAGCACTTTCAGTATTGCCGAAAATTATCAATTTTACGGAAAAGTTTTATAGAATCTTACTCGGGACTATTATAAACATAAAAAAAAAACAAATTAGTCCAGCCATTTTTAAGTTATAAGCTTACAATATTTCATTTTTATTTAAATGCTAGCTACCGCCCGCGGCTCCACCCGAATAAATGTCGGAAATTATTCTAAAAAAAGATGTAAAAAAATATGGCAAAAAAAGGATTCTATGTGTTATTCCACAGTATAATCTACTTCTGTGCCAATTTCATCAAGATCCGTGCAGCCGTTCAGACGTGAAAGAGTAACATCCATCCATCCACACAAACTTTCGCATTTATAATATTAGAAGGATATAAATCACGCACTTTTCCAAGTAATACATCAAGAGGGTCCTATAAAATGCCGGTAGAAACAGATAGTAAGTTATAAAACGTCAATAAAACATGAAAGGAATAAAACTACAATCAAAAATAGCAAGCGAATGTCTTTCGTCCATAATATGCGTTGAAAGAGCATATCATACAAAGAAATCCTGCCTAAAATGGCGCTTGACCCGCATAAAAAGAGCTACTTATGTGTAAGGGCTCCTTAGATTTATGTACGGCCTATTCTAGATTTCAGATAGGCTATATCTACGAGATAAATTATTGGGGACTAGCATTTCACTTACGTTTATCTTTCTCGGACTTAGCTGTTCGGTTTGAAACAATCAAGTAATTGAATCGAAGGGCGGAGAAATGGATGTTGTAGCGCAACTTTAGAGAGGCCTCTGTCCAGCAGTGGACTGCTCTATGCTGTTGATTGATTGAACTAATCAATAAAGTGATTAATTAGGTATAAGATAAAAGGTTTTATGGCGCCCTGTATATTCAAAAAGATTAGTTTGTGATGAAATAATAATATTTCCTGGGACAACTCACACACGGTCATCCGATCCCAAACTAGGCAGAGCCTGTACTATGGCAACCAGACAACTGATAAACATACTTATATACTTCTAAATACATACATATTATAGACAAATTACACCCAGACACAGAACAAATGATCATGCTCATCACACAAAGATTTGTCCTGGGTGGGAATCGAACCCACGACCTCCGGTTAAGCAGTCAGGGTCACTAACCACTCGACCAACAGGCCAGTCAAAATAGGTGGCGGGACAACATGGATGCGTATACCGTGAATGAATTCGAGGGAGTTAAAAAGTTCTGTCCTCTGCAAAGCTATACCAACAAATGTATGGACACCACATCTTGCTCTATCATTTTCAGCAGTGAAATGACTGACAAATGAGATTTTTCTTCTACGTTTTTATCACCTACTGAACGTAAATTACGGTTTTGTACAACTGTAAAAGATGTGGCTAGATAAACAAACATCTTTGCTTCCATTCTTACACGTGTCAAACGTAAAACTAGACGCCTACCAGTAAACATAGGTATGTACAATGTCAATAACGGATAACCTGTAAGCACATAGTGTAAATACGAGTACTACATGTGTTTTGTAAAGTATGTCAATGTCATGTTGTAAATAGGTAGGTATAGTCTCTGTGACACGCGTGTTTTCATCCGACTGTCCTCCACGGAGGGTAATGTTTTGTTCGATCGTGTTCTTTAGGTTTCAACGCAAAAAAAAATAATTAAAAAATGCACGTTTCTTGTATGGGAGCCCCACATTTTTTTTAATTTAATTACATTTTTATTATTTGTTGTTATAGCGACAGAAATACATCATCTGTGAAAATTTCAACTGTCTAGCTATCACGGTTCATGAGATACAGTCTGGTGACAGACAGACAGACGGACAGTGGAGTAATAGGGTCCCGTTTTAACCCTTGGGTACGGAACCATAAAAACAAGCATGATCGTTCAATACAGGAATAAGGAGTTTATTATTGTGTACCTAAATGTGTGCTGATAAACGCTATATAAACTGCGACCTTCACTCATTGTCCGACTAAAACGAATCTCAATTGACAGCCTGTTTGAAGAGATTCACTAATTGTCTCGAGTTCCAGAAACATACATTTTTCAACTCAGCAACAACCAAGGTTGCCATTCAAAAAATTAGTCTTATAACTGAGACTCATCAACTCATTTTAAATCGAACAATTCAGACCTTTCCGTGCCCCATCTCAGTTTATTGTCAAGTTACATAGAGACAACTCACTGACAGTCACTCCGACCCGGGAAGACGTTACAAGATCTCGTATTTTAAGATAAAATCAATATGGCAGCGCTCTAACAAGTTAACTGTTACAGTTAGCTCCTGCTAATGTTGGTACGGTAACTTTGCGGAAGGTTGTCGCCTTGGATTAGCGCGGGTAAGTTGGCAGTTTGGCACTAATGACGCAGATTATGATAATGTGGCAAAGTGATGGGTCCTGGGGAAGACAGGTAGAGAGGATTTTAGAAAGATGTGGAGAAACATCCGTTTATGAATGAGGCAAACATTAGGCCTGTTTTCATCGAATGGGAAGGCACCTAGATTTTCATGACACAATTGCGTACTCAATGACCCAATCTATTTGTTAGATACATTATTTTTAATATTTCCACGGAACTTTTCCAATCTATATGCGCTAATAGTAATTAATGTTATTGGTCTTTATAGGTAAAATTAATAAAACAGTTGTTCAAGAACTGTTAACATTTAGCTTTAAATACAATTAAACTGTTAAGTCCCATCGTGTGTAATATTAAATCTCGCTTACCAGCTCGTACCGCCAAGTAATGAAAGTATAAATTACCTGCAAATAAAAATAATTTGTTAATTAAAACATGATTTAAAAGGAAACTGATTTATGTGGCAACACTTAAAATCAAGAGATGTTTCCATTGTTCTGAATAAGGCTTAGTTCAGATGGTTGTATAAGAACGCGCGTTACTCTGACGCGCGTCTACCTTATTTAACGTTGTAATATTTTTATTGTTTGTTGGGTATGGTCACTTGGCCATCCAAAATCGCACCCAAAAGGTCACAGCACTCTAGCCTTCAATTCACTAATAGCCAATCGCCTTCACTTATCCCTATTTATTTGGAGTTGTCAACTCTTAAATCCCCACCCCCTTTGTAGCCATACCATCATTCACATAGTCCATCCATCATTTTTAGGTCTTACCGTACTCTTACAGGGGAGGAGCTTGAGGCTAAAGAATATCAGCCGCGTGGATCGATCAAGGTTAAGCAACGCTTGCCAAGGTTGGTCTGTGGATGGGTGACCATCTTAACATACCTAGTTTCCTCCGTGCCTCGGAAAGCACGTTAAGCCGTTGGTCCTGGCTGTCATTTGTAGATCTTTGGCAGTCGTTACGGATTTTTAGAAGCCAGTAAATTTGACACCAGTCTTGCCAAGGAGTACCGTGTTACCCAGTTAATAGGTTGTGCAGGTCTGGTAGGCAGCCGCTTCACGTAAAATACTGGTATTCAGCTGAATCCGGTTTGACTGGTAGCCGACCCCAATAAAGTTGGGAGAAGGCTAGGCAGATGATGACCGTACTCTTACTGCCCTCCTCATACATACTCAAAACTACGCTTGCTCTAAATCGAACTATTGATTTCCTTAAACGATTTCATGAAATGTAAATAATATTCAAGTCCCAACGTTTAACTTCCACATCTTATCATCATCTTCCTGCTCTTATCCCATGTTCCTCCCATGTTCACTACCACATCTATTCCACAAAAAAATCAGACTGTGTTGGTATTCCATTTAGATTGTTTGCAAAACCCGCGACGCATTTAACATCTCGTTTCAATGTACCTTAGTTACAATATTTTATACCTCCAAAATCTTCTGAGTCACCCGGACATAGTCGACGAGTTGATTCCCGAGGCACTTCCTCCAGTTCAAGATGGAACTTGAAAATTAAAAATCAACAGCCCCTTGCGCCGTCCCGGGGGACGTTAGTAATGGTATGCTGATCCGTAAGTTATGTTGGAGATTATTGAAAGGGTTTGGGGGATATCGGGTTGTAAGTTCGTTGAATGATTTTTAGGAAGTTTTATGGCCTAGGATAGTTCATGATTTTAGTTGTTTATAAATGATACGGTGGCATAATTAACATCATGAATTCAGCGAGAGTTCGTCTATCAACCTACCTTATTCGCGGTTATTTGGTTAAAACCAATCTGTTGCTTATCGATATATACGCAAATTGGTAATAATTAATCAATCGAGTTTTAATCTAACTTTTTTGGTCCATCATTTTTAGATTTTAACCGAAAGACGTCCACAAACATCGACCGACCACATATTATTCCAAATTAAAAGTTATTTACTACATATAATAAATGACTACTTACTTTAAACTTTATCTTTGACAAGAAGCTTTTAAAAAATACAAACAGTGTGGTGTGTCCGTTTAGTTACAACTATTCTGTCAACATCACACCGAGGAAAGTTAGGTGAAGTGAGCATGAAGTGAACTGTCATTCCATCTTGTTTGTATAGATTGACAGGTCACTTCATGTTCACTTCACCTCAGCTAACACGGTGATATGTTTACAGAATTGCACTGCTGGAATTACAAAAGCAGTCTTTCATAGCAAAATTCAAACATAGAACTAAAATTACAACCTTTTTAATTTAGCAAATGAAGCTGCCAGACTAAATAAATTTAAACGGGCGGTGGCTGTGAAATATTCAAACAGAATAAATGTGTATCGCGGCTGGGCCGAACGTACTACTCGAACTTTTATTGCGGAGCTACATCAGGGTCGTATCGAATCACCGATCTAGGCCTTCGGTTGTATGGAAAGCAGAGGCGAAAGCGGGGAGCGCACTTACTTTAAACAGGTCCTAGTTTATAGGATTATTGTGTTCAATAATCTCTGGTCTGGTAGTAGGAACGTACCTTCCCTACTTATCTTGGTGAGACTTAATCAATCATACTTGCTGAAAGCACGAGACTCCTCTTGTTAGTTACACTTTTTCGCCTAACGGCCGGTTTCAATAACGTATCTACCTTTAACCAACTGTCAAATTAGCTACCAACAGTAGCTGAAACGTCATCTTTGCCTTTAAAACATGAGGTTTAAGAGGTAGATACGTAATTGAAACCGGCCGTTAATCGGTAACCGATTGAAACGAGTTTTGGGACAAAAATAGATGGGAACCTGAAGTCGGTTATAGACACAGGTCTGCGGAACTTTACACCCTGTTCCGCTTACAGGGTGTAAGCGGAACAAAAAAAGAAAATAAAGCTACTTTAAAAAAATTATATACAGTATGAAATACATCGACTTTCGAGAAAATGCTGTGAATGACTTAAAGGAATAGGATCTTCTTTTTGTGTCATTCTCCATCTTCCCCTTAGCCGCTGTCCGCTCTCATCCAGGCCTGACCACAAGGTGAGACCGATGCGATCGGAAACTTCCAGGAAACTACTGTCCCAAGAGGGCTATGATTTGACCGCAGTCTCCCAAACTTTCCGCTTTGTTTCCTACTCCTCCTCACGTTTGAATGGAATAAATCCCGCGTTTTTATTAGCACATAGCACCTTCATTTATCTAGTTTTTTATTGCGTGTAAAACGAGCGAAAAGCCGGTTGGTAATGTGTTCAATTTTGTAGGACAAGCATGTCGGGTTTACTTAAAAGCTTGTTAATCTGACGCCATTTGAGAAATTTCTTTAGATATAAATTAAAGGAAACTTGGCTTTATAAGCTGTTAACAAATTCATTTTCACTTAATACACTTAAGCAAAATTGAATATGTGAAATATTACATCCGATAAACAGCCTAGATACCAAAGCATCAATCACTATTTCCCTAAAACATAACATCAATTTAGCCAGTAAATTCATGGCTAGCACATCCCATGGCCGGCCATCTTGTTACGCAATACCCCGCAGTTTTATTCACAAATATATTAGGCAAAGGAAAGAGATTGGAGTGAAGCCAGGAAGGAGAAAATCGATGGCACTTTGACGCAGGACGAGAACAAATTGTACTCACAAATACGACTGGCTGATCAGAAAAAATATTATCTATGATTTATTAAGCTTTCCTATAGTATAGTTTGAATAGAGAATCGAATATTCATTGTGTGGTGGAAGTTGAGATGGCGAAATATTAATATTATTTTCTTTGGAAAGTTGGCTCGCTTCTTGACCTTCATTCAAGTCAAGATAACTTCAAACTTCTAAAGAAAACGAGGTTTTGAACTCGGAGCAAAAATGTTAAGGTTGTAAATGTTAAACTGTCACATCTGTGCCTAATTAGGACAGCAATTACAAAATAAGTAAAAGACAATTATGAACGACATATACCCTTCCAAAGATAATTAAGTAACTGTCATAATTAGTTCTTCAAACATTGTTTTTATCAACTACTTAAAACTACTCCACTGTGTACACCAGTATCTAATTTCCGATCTCACGCCCTAGCAATCTCTTTTGTAATAAAAGACAAGTAATTAATTCATAAGCAGGCATTATTTAGTACAGCCGCGTTAATTAGTCGGCCGCCTAATTATTCAGGAGCCATCAATATGCAGTAAACACGTGGGTATGGATACACCCGGGTTCTATTTATCATCTTGCACCCGCCGTGTGTGTTAGGCTGATAACACATTGTGCGACCAGCGATTTAAAAAGGATAATCGCCTAACGATTGTATTGCAGTTTCTTTTGATGTTTGAAGTTTAAATGCCTTTTTTGCACTTTCTGTTTTAAAACTCATTGATTCACTGGGACATAAAGTTTATCGGAGATATCCACTTATATTTCCAAATATGTAACAGCTTTCACAACCTTTTCTGAATCGATTTTCCGGTTGAAAAACTCATTGGCTTTTAACTTTTCACATCAACATTCTTCCCCGCTAATACTCTTCATCGGTCCCTTAATCTTCAATCCATGCCTAGTCAGTTTATACTATCTAATATTACACCTCACCTTCTTTGACGTCGCATCGGAAACATATCGCGCCTCATCGACCCCGATAAACGCGAAATTCGTTTACCCGCGAGTTGATCGCGTGTCGCCCCATGTGGATCGCACCTTAGATATGACGTATGAGATCGACGACCCCGGCGAGACGCCTCCATCATTTAAGCGTACGCTTCCGTATCGAGAGTTGCGGTTTTTAGCCGCATGTGAGGCGTCCGCCTAATTTCTGTACCGTTCAGTTTTCAAACAATGTTGGGTTACAGTTTAGGGATATTGTTCGTGTATAATGATACGGAATATGTTAACAATCTTGTTTGTGTTGCTTTGTTTTGGATCGTCTGCTTTCGTGAATGTTTGCGTAAACTGAGTTTAGCTGCTATGACTTTGCAGGGTTAAGCACAACGGTAACATCTAACTAATTAAATTGATTTGATGTGATCAAGAATCAAAGGATGGTATCGAATAGAAAAGTGTATTATTACAATGATCGGCGGATAGATTAAGTGACCGTTATCTTAACATGGATATGCCTTCTGAATCCCGGGACCAGTAAGTAATATGGCAAACAGCACTTTGCGGGACCAGCTTATACCTGAAATGAGTAGTTTGATATGTCGTCGTGCGTACTCATGATCAAGGATGGTATCGAATAGAATCAAAGAACACTTAGCTACTTTGTAGGTGATCATCATCATCAGTGATCCAGATATCGATGGTAACAATTTGTCATTGATAGCGCTTTTATTTCGTAGCAATGAGGAATGAGGAGCCCCCAGCGGGCAGCAGGCTTACGCAATATAAAATATTGTGACGTAACTCGATGAGCACTCTAACCCCATGACCCTTGCTTACATTATTACCTAGATACTACGTTTCAAACTCAAACGACACAAACATATATTCATTGAAAATCAATCTGCCTTGCTTTTTCCCATGTTGGGGCAGCTTCCAGGTTGACCGGATGCAGCTGACCACCAGTCTGTCATAAAAAATATTGGGTACTAAAATCTGCAAGTTCAGAAACAAGCACTAACTCTGTACAAACACCATCACAATCACCATACACAGACATTTAACTTCAGGAAACATTAATTCGCCCGGGAATAACAGATCGCCCCCGTAGGCGACGAGTTACCAATCACTCACTATACCACAGAGTATCAAGACGCTTCGGCGGCCACTGCTGAAGGCATCGTCAAAGCTTTCCATAGAAACCGAGCGTGTCAGTGAGTGTCATCATTTTTTTATAGATATTGAAGGCTCATGACTATTCTGACTAAAGCTATGCCAGCTAGAACCTGTACTCAGTGCAAATGCGCGGCAACGAATAGGTATCACCAGCAACTGACTGCTGCTCGGGCATACTACCTATGACGATCCTGATAGATTTAGTGACCGATATCTTAACGTGGATATGCCTTGTGAATCCCGGGATCAGCAAATAATATGACAATAGCACCGCGCGGGACCAGCTTATACCGGAAATGAGTAGGTAGTTTAACTTCCTTTTAAACTCATTTAAAACATTGAATTTCAGAAAAATATTCTTGGGAATCCCACGGCATGTCCATAATAACATTATCATTCATTGACCCAAAATAGCACTACATACACCGATCACTGTTTATTATACCATGGTATAAAGTAATATTGTACCTAAAATAAAAAGTTATAAATTCTTATCCAGTTCATGGTCTACCCGTCTGCCAAGTTTTATACAAATTCGCTCAGCCGCAATGAAAGAGTAACAAACATCGAATCATACATCCATATCCCCAAACTTCTTTTCCTATCCTTCCTACTTATATCGAACACTTTTATAATATTAGTAGGAAGGAAAGAAAAATATAATTAGTAGGATAGGATTAGTATGGATCTCTTTTCGCTGCAGGTATTACGTTCCGTGCTCTGTCCTCTATACCGACAATTAGTGTTCGTGTTTTAAAACTTACTTTATCTAATCTAATGTGTCTTAGAATTCTACAGCAGTCATTGAACTTATTGAAATTTATCGGCTTTGCCGCAGGGCTTCAATGAATCTAGCTCGGTACTAATGTATCATTTCGATTTTATTAGGTGGTAATTCAAGCTGTTTCTATCATTTATTGGTATAGTAACATTGTAATAAACATATTGGTTCATAAATATTGCCTTTCCCAAGAATAATTAAGTGTAATATCGATGCTGGCGGGTTTCTTACAGAGTAGGCCAGAAAATTCAAGGAGCCTAACGGAAAAGTTACGTTTTTATTTAAGTATTTATTATATATTTATATTGTATGTATAGTTTATTTATTTGTATTATTTATTTAAATGTTTGTATGTAATTAAATATCAATCGCTTTTTATTCACCATATTGCACCTACCACCATTCTCTGCATCAACCAAAGGTTGACTGGTAGAGAATACCTATGGCATTAAGTCCGCCTCTGTATATTTGTGTACGTAAAGTGTTAATCAATAAATAAATAGTCAGGTAAGGTTTAGGTTGACTGAAGAATAAATATGGCTGTTTGAAATATGCTCTGTACAAAACCTGTCAAACCAACATTAATATTCCTGAGGTGAAAGTTATCCGACTATTGAAAAATCGGTAACCCAAAGTAGTATGCTCAGAAATCTGGATATCATAAAACATGACACAGCATAAACACTTGCCGGCTTTCTCTCAGAAGCAGACTGTCATGACCTAAAACGAGGATCCATAAAACTATGATCACTATCGGCATGCAATCAACGGAACCCCTCATTCAGTCCTTCCTGACGAAACGGGTCGATGCAATTGACTCGTTAAACAACAATAAACGAACATACAAGCCGACCTACATGTGGGTACAGTATAGAGCAATTAACTAGCAGTTACAATGTGTGATAAGAGTGTCAGTAATTACTGACAATCCACTTTTAACCTTTTGCGTGTCTACCACAGATTTTTATCGTCCAATCCTGACCAAGCCCTTAAGTGTAACTGTCCGACTTAAGACATTTGGAGCATTTTTTCTTATGTCGAACTGTGTAACTTAAGACACGCAAAAGGTTAAGGTGCTTTTCCACCAGAGATAAAATGTGAAACAAAGAAAAATAAAATTGAGGAAAGTTAATCAGGTACACACAAATAAAATAACAAATTGATAATAAAATCATAGTGTGTGCCGCATGGCTGCATCAAAAAGGTTAATTTCAGCAATGTTGCCAGGCAGATGCTGTTTGACGCTGGTCTTTCAATTAATCTTGAAGGTTGTCTTTAAAATATCGCTTTAAGCGATGAGGCCGCCCATTGTGTCACCCTATGTAATGTTTTCTTTATCTATATTTTCTGTAACTTATATG
The DNA here is from genome assembly GCA_905163435.1 of Mamestra brassicae. NCBI lineage: Eukaryota > Metazoa > Arthropoda > Insecta > Lepidoptera > Noctuidae > Mamestra > Mamestra brassicae. The sequence continues at coordinate 14,800,368 of LR990997.1, read as the reverse complement.
GTGTATTCTATTCTATTTTTGAGTGACAAGTGACGAAGCAAACAGTTTAAAAATTATATGCGACGTACATAGGCGGAGCTATAATGTGGGTTGGGATGTGTAGCGGCAGTGTGTGTGTGTTTGTTCCCACCAAAGCTGTGCAAAAAGTTTGGGCAGTGCGATAATGCGTAGCTGTGAAACGATGTGTACCTGAGAGATGCGTTAATTGCTCGATCAAATCCCGTGCATCATACATCTCTCGCTTGTATGCATGTAGAAAAACCAAGCTCCCCTAGCTAGAACACCTAGCTCCCTTTTCCACGACAACTGCGCTAAGCTAGGCTAGGAAAATGAAGTAATCCCATTGGTGGACTTTTTCCTCGCGCACCGCTTAGCTACCTCGTACATGAATAGTGGAAAATAACTCTTATTTCGTTTACAGGAAATGCTATAAAACTTGCCTTTACGTAGGACATTGACTTTGTCAGTTATCTCGAGTTTATTGAATTGTAAAGTTTAAGTGTTATGTTGCTTGTTGATAGGTGTGAAGTTATTGTTATGTCTATGAGGAAGGAAGAACGTCGTGAACAGTTATGGGATGGCAACTGAACGGCTTATTCAAAATTATGTTTGTGACAAGTAGAGAAGACTTTCTTGAAAATCCATACTAATATTTTAAAGACAATAATTCTGTCTGTCCGTTTTTTATTTTCGGGCAAGCCCGCCACTCATTTCCAACCACTGCAATTCCTGAAAGCCAGAATCAACAGTGGCGACCACCAGAAAAAACACCGTGTCAATGAAGCTCGACGCGTCCCGGAGAAACGATGTAACTGTCTTGGATCCCGCAACGAAATTAATCAGAAAAGCAAAGTGAAGGAGTAGGAAAAACTATAAGTTTTCAGGGTTTAAAGGAACCTAACATGAATAGTATGACGGAAGCAAATTTTTTAAAACACTAGTATTCAGCTGAATCCGGTTTGACCGGAAGCCGACCCCAATATAGTTGGGAAAAGGCTAGGCAGATGATGATTTGAAAAGTATTAAATTTAAGAAGAGCTTTCACTAAATAACTTAAGTACTCTCGAAATTAGTTTCCGATCCACTAAACGTGGACGCCGAATTAATTACCCTGAACGTCCTAATCTTTTCAAGGCCTACATTTTCTAGAACCCATTCAATTTCAATCGCCTTTTCCTTAACACCTTAAAATCCAATCAACGCAGACGCTGCGCCCGGTTATATTAAAGAGGGTTTAATTATACCCTGCCATAGTGAGTGTACGGTTATGACGTCACGGGCATAAAGGGAGGAGACAATACGTGTCGGACCACAATGGCTGAATTTTAATTGTCACCGGCGCAGGTAGTGATGTGACACGGGTGCCCGGGTACCCCGGGTACCGGGTACGGGTACCCGGGTAACGGGTAGCGTATCTTCACTTTGTAGACTATGATATTTTAATATTACCTACAGACAGATCTCTGTGAAAACCTGAAATGTGAGTAAGATAAAAAGCCTGCGTGATGTAGGGTTGATCTTGAACAACCGTTTGAACGCATTGTGCCCCAAGGCTTGCAAAAATATTCAAACGTTTATTTAGGACTCATTTTGTTTGTTCAATGTTAAAACGCTCATGAATATTATTTTACACATGGCTGAAACTTCAACAAGCAATAAAATCGAAGAACCAAAGCTAATAAAATAAAAAGTAAACTTTTGAAGGGCACTAAAGAAGAATAACAAAAAACACCTTGTAAAAACAACTTGGTCTATGTCTTGGTCTTTTCTGTCCATTATTCCGACTATGATCTTTGGCTAGCATCCAAAGCGCTTATCCGAAAGAATTCTCTCCAAGAATTCTCACTGAACTAATAAAAGCTTTGTTATCGATCCTCATATTAGTATGCTAGACAAAGCTCAAACTATACCCACCTGGGTAAAGAATCTTAAAAACCTATCTGCACGGTGTATGCAAAAGAAATGCAAATATTTTAAAAGGCCAGGGATGACCGAGTCGCCGGCGCGCATACAAAAACTTTCTCTCCGAAGAAAAATGTTGACGATCCTTTTATGGCAACCGGGCGTTGGATGGGACGCGCTCTCCTACACTGTCTTACTAAATATGCGTATTGATATATGGACGTAATTAAGCCACACATGTGCCGTTAACGGCCGATGTCAAGGAAGCTATAACAATTCGCATGTACAAGAGAAAGAAACAGATATTGCTTCGGGGAATGGAACCTGCGATAAACTTCTCTTAAAACCTCTTTAGATATTTGCAAAGAAACATTTAATTGGAAATTTGTCATGGCGGTCTGCAAAGTTTTGCACTGAAAGGCAAGTCCTGGAGAGGCGGGAACTACGCTCGGAACAGGAACAAAATATATAACATTTATGTTGAGCATTCGTCTAGACGAAACGCTCAGCGAGTGAGGTGCTTTGCACGAGTTCCTGAGACATGTGTTGAAATGTTCCTTGTACATTTCTCCAGTGCATACAATTTGTCAAAACCGCGAATGTGGAAACTTGGTGGAACTTTGACAAATGTTTTTGTAAAGCATGCACCATGCTCGGTGAGCCTATCTACCTACAAACAAGTGCTATTCTTTGTGATTCTTTGAAACAAATATAACTTGTACAGTAAAAATAAACCTGATCAGAACCAGGTCTCGAATAATGTCCAACCATGCAATTATTTAAATCACTATCAATAGTAATTACAAAACAATCGTTCAATAAATCGATGGCCCACACAACACAACAACAAGGGCACATAAACACAAACTAGACACATTGGTTTTATTACCGATCACATGCGCCGGCCACGTGAAAGATTTGCGTAACTAATGTGATGACAATTGAGAAGCGAATATTGTTCTATTATCAATAACTTCGCAGTACACGAAAGAACGCAAACGTGGTTTACAAAATGAAAATGTTACCGAGCCTAACAGTACCTTCGTTTTCAACTTCCAGAGCCTCAATAAGTCTCCCGAATTTCGCCTACAGATTTCCCTGCTTTCCGCAAATTTTATTTTCGATAGTTCCTTTCACGAATAGGTTATGAGCGGGGTTCAACGGCTCGCCGCCAACGACAAATCCAATAAAGAAGCGTGCCTCCAAGAAATTTATGTTATTGACCGGATTATAGCGAGTGACGTGCGAGAACTGGCTGAGGACCAGGCCAAGGAGGTCTCCGATACTCCTCACGATCCCCTCAAGTGCTGAATTTATTAAGAAAAGCGGAGTTTCAAGGAGGGGTCTAAGAGAGTGGTCGTGTTATTGATTGTTCCAAACACCTTTTCCGATGCGTCAGCGATCAGGGGGTTCTGCTCTACATATTACGTGCTAAACGGTTTCGGATATGCACCATGTTTGCAATTTATTGTTTTCTATCATCATTTCTAGTTTCACTCATGACGACGCGAATATTTTCGGTGTCCATTTCAAATCTACGTTTAGGTTCCGTGATTTACGACAGACCGATAGCCACTCGTTGTTACGCGGTTATTCTGATTTCCCTCGGGGTTCTCACATTTTCCGACAATGCTATGAAGTTTATTTCTTCTATTTGGAAACAATCTGTTTGCTAAACTGAAATATTTGAAAATGAAAAACCAATCTGTCTGGGTAAACAAGTCTGTGTAAAAATTCTTCGTATTCTTCGATAAGAAGAAACCTACCTCTTGAATTACTATAAACTACATTATGCGCGATTCCTATTCATTACATTGAATTCCCAAAGTACAGTTATAGCTCAGGGAATGGGAATCTCGAAACAAGTCGCGACATGAATCAATCATGTTACTATCTACTGAATTACAATTGCTAATTATGCGTCGACGATGCAGTTGACATGGCCTACAAATTAAGTTATGATGTTACTAACTTCAAATCAAAACTCCGCTTCCAAGGTGTCCACTGTTATGCTAATATTGCTAATCTCATTTCAAGTGCCGCCCGATGTTTTGAAAACATTTGTGGGCTGTGATTTTATACATGGCATCATTCATGAATACAATATTAATTGTAACGCACCTACTATAGCTAGAGAAACGTCATGAATTCAATCGAGTATATAATTAACTACGAATTAGTTAGTTTAACCGTAACTGCGATAATACGATGGAAAAGCAGTAACAATATTTTCTCTAGCCATGTAGGTAATATTTCTTGTCATGTCATGTTCAGAGGAAAAAAAGCACAAAATAAGAATTGACATAAAAATTCTGGGCCACAAAATCTATAACAAAGGCGATCCAAAACCGCTCTTGAAAATATAATAGAAGCTTGGGAAGGGTATATTGGGATCACAGCATAAGTTTCCTTTCAGAAGGGGTTTTGTTTTAAACCTCCTTTCATCGACTCCACTCGAACTTGGCCATAGTTTAATAAATACTATGGGGTTTTAGGCGTCGCGTCGCCTCGCAAAATTATTTATGGCGTCTTCGTGAGTGCTTTCTCTTCCACTTCTGTCCATAATGGCATTACTTTGGCAAATTATTATAACGTAAAGACCAGGTTTAATCCCATGCACATCTAAAATAATTTCGCATTTTCTTCGGTTGAAACTTTGAAGAATTTTTAATAAAAATGCTCGAGAATGTGGCGCTTGTAAAGTGATATAAAATCAGGGAACAATTTTATGGAATGCTTTTGAATTGAAAGCAGCAAGAATGGAGACACATACTTAATGTTCGACTAAGTTCACAAGGGATTATAGACGATACAGCAACAGTAAGAAGAAGGGTATCATAAAATCTTTGCTAAGAGAGCGAAGACATTGGAGACTTGCGGTGACAACACATTATGACTTAAGGAATCTTGCTTGCATTAAGAGCGATTGAGGGTAAAAATAGACGAAAAAAGGAATAAATAGCTACATATAATATAGAATATATCCTTGCCAACCTCAGCACGAATGACACGGTCGTTAATCTCACACAAAACATAGGAAACAAACAAATTGTAACATCCCACCAGACGAGCGTCCAACAAATAATTTTATTACCATGTCTACAAATCTCAAAGCGTTTCATTTGAAGCCCAATTTTAACTCGTTCTGAATTTCACGGTTTTAGTCCGACCAGCCCTTCCGTACATTTGGTTTATATATCGTCTTGGTTATAAATCTTGTTAGCTTTGATCAGCGTGTACTGTAGGCCGCATGGTGGCTTAGTCCCAAAGGACCAAAACCAGAGATCCCATCTCTGTTTCTACTTTCCTGTGCCCCTTCATTGTAATCACGGTTCTCAAGCTCAGGTGCGATTTAACTTTTGTTTATAATTTTCATCTAACGTAGCGAGTAATTTATTTTGGATGCTTTATTGTTACAGATTTGTTTTGTTTGGGGACGGAATTTATTTGCCGTATTTAAGACACGATTTGAATAAGAATTAGATTGCGTTCTGCGATTGTCTTAGAGTTTATGTTTTAACATTCTGAATCAATTCCAAATATTGTTTTATGCCATTCAGAAGATTAAATCATAACAGATCAAAGAACAAAAATTCCATAGCATTATTACAGTACTGCTTTATATAAATCGAGACGGATATTGAAATAAACGTGCATTTCAAACGATTTGAAAGATGTCACAACATCCTGCCAACGTTAGGAAAATTGGTGGTTGATCGGCAAACGTTTATACTCGATTATGGTTGCAAATTAATCGATAAGTCGGCTGTATTATCAGTGGATTGGTGTGACGTAACGCTGCTCTATCACGACGTAGCCATTAGGGGGCGATTTGTCCGCTATGGACAAACGTACGGCCAGCCAAGATTGGTCTGCGGTATGTTTTATTAATTTGAAAGGGAGTGTATGTAGTTATTGGGGTCGAGTATAATATTAGTTCAACAGGCATGATAAATATTTTCTTACCGATGCGTGAGAAAATTTTATAATTAATATGGATATCTCGTTTATTTGTATCTCTAACGAGCCTTAGCCTACATTGGGTATACAACAGTTGAAAGCTAACGTTTAATGATTGCGAAATTAAGTAACTATCGATGCAATTACTCATAGATTTGATGATCTTACCATAAACTTGTGAACTCAAGATTCAATTAAGACTATTCATTTTTGATCCTAGAGAAATTGAACTATTTACTATAACTTATGGCTGGTACGAGGCAATTAAAACAGAGATTTAAATGTGACAACTACAAATAGATTCACCCCAGGCGGCGTACGATTTAAATAAGCAATGCAATTAGTTTTAAAACAGAAAGTAAAGGTATTCTTGAAGACTCATTTGTTTCATATGACGGCATTATGACACGATCATTTAGGGAGTTATTTCAAGACCTGAGAAACCCGAAGTATTTAACTGGGTAGTTTAAATTAAATGCATTGCCACTGAAATAAGACAAACATTCTTGATGCCATGATTAATAGACATGCTATTATTTCAAGTTTATTCTTTATTTGAATGTGTAGTATTTTTAACCTAAAGGTTGAATGCCTTTTTACATTAATCTCCACCTATGTACCACTACTGTAAGTACAAACAGTTTAAACGAATACAAATCTAGCAGGCCGCATTACTGGAAACAAACATCTGGTGCCGTCCATCACTGGACATTTGGGCTGAAGAACCAGCGTCTCCATTCTTCAACGGTTTACTTAAAACCCCCATGAAAGTAAATATTACGTTTAAGAATCTAAACACCTCATGCTCCATACCAAGCCATAAATGTCCCCAGCATGGGACTCCCCATAGATGGAGAGATAACCATTAAAGCGGACGATGAATATCCCAAGCCTTGCCATAATCGCGGGTTGCCAGGCGGATTTGCAGCCGCACTAACATCTGATTAGTACGCAGGTGGCTGCTACTCTCTGTCTTCCTGGTACTATGCCATCACTTGCCACGGTAACGGAAAGTGATGGGTGGTCTTTGGTCCGTCTGTAGATACGTAGGTTCGTACGCAATACCACACAGAGTTACTGAAGTTTGCTTTATATTTTAGAGCGTTCTATTTGATTTTCTAGCAATATCTTCTCAAAACTTCTATAAGTAACTCTTCATTATAACACCACACCACATTATTTTTAACGATGACTTTCTTGAGATAAATCCGGCAAGAACCTCGAAAAGTTCCGGAGAAACGATTCAACTGTCTTGGATTCGGCTAAGAAATTAATCAGAAAAGAACAGCGGAGGTGAACGCAAAGCATAATTTCCACTTCCCTCCATATCAAGGAGACAGTACATCTATAGACGTCCTTCAGCTAAAATGATAATGACGACTATCGGAATGAAACACTCGTATCCATTCGAGAAGAGAGATACTTGTCATGTCCATAGTGCCCTGTTCTCACTGTGCTATTCTCACTACTTCCACCCTTTGAGAATTAAGAGCAATAAAATTACAAAGTTAGCAACAACAAAGCATGATCTGCAAGTACATCGCATGGATCAGAGTCAACTGGTGTGGCAATCGCAGAACTTTGCTTTTTGTGCAAATTGCTTCGCTCCGGGGGACGCTTGCAAGCCGTACCATTGTAATAAGCCAGCTAAATATCACTATTTATTCTAGCCGTTTTACGATGATGCAGTACGTCTCCTAGTTATTTCTACTTGGGTGTCGTCATAAACGTTTTGTGCTTCGAAATATGTTGTGGAATCTAGGTAATGTCTTTACTTGTCTTATTACTCGATGAGTTTGTAACTAATCAATTGCATTACGCCACGGAAACTTATAGGTTAGTCTTATAAATTTATAACCTGTTCATGTTAGTATCAAAGGACCAGGTTTTGTTCCAATTAGTTTAGTCAAGTCTTGCTACGCCCCAAATAGTTTCTTCCTCACTCTTAGCAAAAGCAGTATTTTTGTCATTAGGTGTTTTTTTGATATTTTTAGCAGGTTCAATAAATCTTTTATTATTTTACTGGGTTTCAAAAGAGAGTTACCAATTATAGACAGACACAAAACATGTTGACTTGGCAACTATTTATTAATGAAACATTATCTGTCACATTTTATCAAGGCGATAAAACGCAGTGCAACCAAAATAAATAATTACATGATTGCAATTTAATCAATTGGCACAAGAGATACGGCCTTAATTAATTAATTAGCGGAAATTAGTGCATTGCTTGTTATTAACATTACGTATTAGTCATCGAAACAAATAAACAATAATACATTCGTTCTTGTGTTCAAGATAAAATAACTCAGCCTTCCAGGATATTCACATATATGCAAAAGTAATAAAACCTAAATTTCTCTACAACCTATAAAATCGTCATCATTTATCTATAGTTCCATCAACATTTTTAACAAGAAAAAACAGAACTCTTAAAGGATCACTTATATGTCTGTCTGTCCGTCCGTCAAAGGCCCACAGCCAATTTGCTCCGAATCTAACGACCGATTCAATTGTTATTTGGTAGGTACACATACGAAAATGAGACATTAGAAACATATCACGAGTACTGACCGTCTCCTTAATGCCAACAAGGATGTAGTTAAGTATACTTATGTCATCAACCTCCTCAACCTGTTTGCGTACGTGCAAGTATCTGGTCGTTACGTGAATCACTAATTACCCTTTGTTTCTTTATCACTTGCTCCTAGAAGTCTGGTACCACAGAGCTTTGAGACGCTCCGGTCACCGCTAACTCAAAGTCAACGCATATATTTCACTTAAAACATTAACAGGCAATTTTGAATTGGCTAGGCTAGAGACGGCATTGTCAAATCTTTCCGTACAAACGAAGCGTGTCAGCGAGTGTACCGTTTTATTAAAGTGTTCGTAATGTATAAGTAATGATAATATACGCGGACGAAGTCGCGGGCAACAGTTAGCTTTAGCTATGACAGCCAAAATTTGTGCTGATCGCAATTGCGTAACCACGAATATTTTTAGCAATGGCTCTTCTAGTCGTTGCCTGAGTGGCGTTCCGTGCTCTGTCCTGCCAGTGTGTGGAACATTCTTACATATGACACCGCAGTGATCAGTTTACAAAATTCATCAGTTTATGGGATCATATGATCAGTATTGTTTGTGGTACCTTTCCTATTGTGGCAGTGAACTTGCTATTGCATTATTTATTCTTGTAAATATTTTTATATTTATACACTTCTCATCAAAAAAATCGAAACACTTTCGTTTTTATTGTTTTTGTCCTAATTTTTTACAAAAGAGAATTAATTCCATGAAAAAAAAAACATTATTGTGTAGCTGGCAGTTTGGTCATTACAGTAAGAAGAATGTTTATCCTATAAATGAAATTAATCACTGTTTTGAGACAAATGTGTATTTAGGGTTGGAGTACGTTTCTCGTTTAAAAACTAAAATTAGCGCTTGTCTTTAAACTTTTTGTTTCTTATTTCATTTACTGTGACTTTGGGACGTCTGAAAAAACTTTTTTTTCTAAAACATATGGATACTTCGCCCGCAGAAGCCGCCCAAGTGGTGGCATTGCTGGATTCTGGACTTAGTCAGCGTGTTGTGGCTGCAAGATTGCATCTAAGCTTATCATCTGTTCATAGAGTCTACAAACGCTATCGGGAGACTGGTTCGTTCACGCGCCGTTCAGGATCTGGCAGGAATCGGGTCACTTCTGAGCGAGATGATCGATTTATTGTAACAACCTCTTTACGAAATCGACGCCTTAACGCTTTTCAACTGCAGCAGCAGCTTCGCGTTGTACGAAGAGTAGCTGTAAGTGACTCTACAATAAGAAGAAGGTTGAAGGAACGCGGATTGGCACCGCATAAGCCAGCGAATGGGCCGAAATTAACTGCAGACCATCGAAGAGCGCGCCTTAACTTTGCACGCGAGCACCTAACTTGGTCATACCTTCAGTGGAGCAAAGTACTGTTTTCTGATGAGTGTAAAATTATGCTGTATGGTAACGACGGAAGGAACAAGGTCTACAGAAGAGATGGAGAACGCTTTGCACAATGCTGCATTGAAGAAAAGGTCAGCTATGGTGGCGGTTCGTGGACGGTTTGGGGAGGAATCAGCGCCGACGGTAAGACAGAACTTGCCTTTGTATCTGGGCCACGGCTGCCTGCACTAAACTCTCATCGGTACATCGAACAGTGTCTTGAACCTCATGTGATGCCCTATGTACATTTTATTGGCAACGACTTCATATTCATGCACGACAATGCTAGAGCTCACACCGCGGGCGTCGTACGAGATTATCTTACCGAAGTCGGTATCTCCATTATGGTATGGCCAGCAAGAAGCCCGGACATGAATCCCATTGAACATCTATGGGATGAATTAAAGAGACGAATTCGAGCAAGAGATCCAGCCCCAGAAACACTTAGCCAGCTGCAAAATGCAATCCAAGAGGAATGGAATAATATACCACAACATGTGATCGTGACTCTCATCCGATCGATGAAGAACCGTATGGAAGCAGTAATAAGAGCTCGCGGAGGGAATACAAGTTATTAAATAAACGTTTCTTACATTTTTTTTCATTTACGCGTGTTGTTTTACCCATTTCCTTCATATTCCATACAGGGTAAAAATTACTCATTATACAAAATACGAAACCTATGAAGACTTAATTTGAATTTAGAACATTAACATTAGGATTTAAAAACCTCATACTACTCACTATTAAATGACATTTTACATTTATTCCTAAATATACACATTTTTCTGATAATCCTTATCAAATCATAAACTGCGAGGTGTTTCGATTTTTTTGATGAGAAGTGTATATTGGATTTGAAGTGGTCAAAGTTTGCAATGCCGAGTATGAAGTATATCAGGTATTCCGGATTAAAAATTGAAAAAAACAGTATTTTTATTTCAAGAGGAGGATTTGACATAAAAACACCCTGACCCAGACCCTGTTGTTCACGTGGAAACATCAAATAGAACAAAGCAGGTGTGCTTCAATTGATAGTGCAAAAATATAATACTACTATAAAGAAGATATTTACTTAACAATGGGACAATTCGAGCGACCAATTTTGCAGCAAAGTTTTTTTATTATATTACAAAGAAATCGAACAAAATCACAGATAGCGACAAACATCGTGATTTATTTCACAGTACATTTCTAACACAGATATAACTTTATCGCCTAGTTTGGCCTTACAAGGTTAGCAGTTAGTTATCTAGATGTCTAAGCAACCGACACATGACGTCACTCTTGGCTCCATGACGTCTCCCGCCAAATATTTCTGCGTACGTGAGATTTATCACGGACCGCAGACATTTTGGCGATGTTTTCGACTTCTAGATCTACAAAGACACGCCTTGATACAGCCGGGTATGAATGATACATTGATAATGTAGATTTGGATACGATAATGCATTCCTGAACATCGAATATCGATAAGGAGTTTAACCGATTAGGTTCTGTTATAGAACAATTGTGTTCAGTTCCGGTTGTAGACTAGCAAAACGGGCCCTTACCGCCGCCTTACCTTAAGCGACATTTTAATGACAAAGCCTTTTTAATCTTTAATGATATAGTTTAAGACACAAAACGCTTTTTTGACAAAATGTTGCTTACCGGCCGCGCAATGTGGGCTTAGCACAGCGGCAGCTATAACCACCACAATCACAGACACCCTTGACGCCCTCGTAAAGGGTGTCTAAAATCGCGTTAGGTCGACGATATCGCCAAAGCCTGTTTGAGGGATGCACAGAAACGGGAAGAACATTAGAAAGGTAAGGAGGCCTATACCCAGCATTGGATGAAACATAGTATAAGGCTGATTTGATGATGATGAAACGATAACTCTCACTCACTGCACTCGCTTACAAACTAACCGTGTCTAGTAGGAGGTTTTGACAATTTGACAACTTTGGTATTGTTCGTCAAATCGTTGAGCTCCTTGATGTCCTAAGTTCGAGCAACACGATAACTGACAAATGCTTGCACTGTCTGGACAGGTCCACTCAAATCAATGTGGTACCTCAAAAGACCACTTCAGACATGGTTCTGATATGATTTGACCAGTACGATTGTATGGACTTTAAAATAGACTTTGACCGATGAGTTTGTTTCGGTGTTTCTTCTCAGAGTAGTCAGCGAGGAAACACCGGCCTCCTTGTTTAAAAATGACCAAACAAAGATTGACGTGTAAAAGTGTTACGTTTAACCTACTTATAAAATAAATATCATTTATCAATGCCGTTTCTTGTAGTGCTATTAGTATTACCGGTCTTTGTGCTGTGTACAAAATAAAAGCAATTCGGTTCCGGCTGTATTATGATGACGTCAGAAAGACTCAGATGCTTTATGAAGACAATTTCCCTTACAAGGCGTTTATCGATAATAGTTTCACTATTAATAATTATTGTAGGACTGTCGATAGAATAATTCTCGTTATGGTTATATAATGAATTAATTAATCCTACTACCCACTTTGGCGGTACTTTATTACAAACACCATTCAATTAGGGACTAGTAGTTAATTGTATAATATTTATTGCTTTGCCTGAAACATCCTAAAGATTCTTACAGACAGAGGCAACGCGACAACACGAAAATAATGCGACGACACGGTTTCATGGTGAAATTGTATCTGTTGGATAGTTAATTTGTTTGACGAGTAATTGGTACAGAATGCTTTGTTGCATTAATGCAAGTTTTAATTAATAAATGTTGAAATTCAATTTCTACAGCAGTTTAGAACAACTTCAATGTAGGTGAACGCATCGACACGTGTCGTTTCACATGACGTTTCACTGTCGCCACATTAAAAATAAAAAATAAATAGTTTATTTCTTTAACGTTTCTTTACAATATTATTCTGTGTTCTCAAACAAAAGACACACGCTCAATCGCGAACACAACGTTAGCAATAAAAAGAAAACTCGGAACGATCTCTGCCTTTCCCATTTCCATAAATTACGCATAAGGGCAAGGTCACACAGTCAGCGACCGGCGACCGAGCAACCGCGCGCAACATTATTATTAATTTTATTGCGCACAAGCATTCAGGAACAATATATCATAACAAGTCATTTGAAGGAAAGCTCGCAGTACTAGCACAGAGGCCAAGGAAATTATAACTTAATTACAGGCTCTTAAGACTGCTAATTAGTTGACCTGTGGACTACGGCAGCCGATGATAACGGTTGCGGACTGTGATTGACGAATGCTGATTGTGTAAAGGTAGTAAAACTTTTGTTTGTAGTTTATGATGCAATTTATAGTAACTAGTTCCGTATTTGATATATCCTGCAGAGAATACTTATAATAGTGTCGTAAAATTGTTGAATTTTTATATTGGTTTAAGACAAGCTTTTTCCGGTAGTTTTACTCCCGAGTCCCTATGTCATAGGGACCGAAAACCAAAAATAAAGTGCTCTCAGCGATATTGTAGCTTTCTAACAATGATTTTTTTTTTTTTGGAATAGCATCAGTATTCCTTCTATATATAACTTTTACATAACTTTTGACAGTTTAGACTAGAAATTATAATTAAAATACCAAGAGTTGTCTCAGAAAATAATTGATTGGTAAAACTCTACAAGTACCTACCTTAAAACCTAAAATGTTAAATTAATTGTCTTTTTAATTATTACATTTTAGGCTATATTTGAACATACTTAAAAAGTCTGTGATTTTATGTTTAGCCATGCATAATTTCGGAATGAATTGAAATAAAAAAAATATTTGACCAAATTCAAGTCACATAGGTAGATATTGAAAGAAAATCAATTAACATTTAATAGCGGAACCGATTTATTGCCTACACACATTCATTGGTTCCTGACCACAATGCGGATAGTAAATCAAATACATACGTACCTATTGAACTGCTTTGCTCGCGTTTGTATATAATTTCCGGTCTTGTTATCGCGAAATGTTCATGTTTCAATTTATCTGTGGTATTTCATACAATGTCAGTCATGTCAGTCTCCGTTTGCTTTGTCCGACTTCTCCGACGAATCATCCTTGTCCATATACAATTTAATTGGAGTCGACGCAACTTTCTTCTTCTTCTATTCTTCTCAATTAAAAGTCATCCCAGAGGCAATTTTTAGTCACATCTTCTTTCATCACATTATACATCTTATCGTCATCATAATAATGCAATCTATGACGAATGTGAGTAGATTTTTGAGTACACTTTTAAATCACCAAATGTGTTTATGTATCATCATCGCCAACATTTCCGCCGAATGACGTCCACAGCTGGCGGTAACTAGCTGACATAGGCCTACCCCAAGTATGCGGTGGACCAATGACCTGCAGCCTTAACCAGGTCATCGGTCCACCTCGTGGGAGGCCTTCGAACGCTGCGTTCATCGATCATTATCACTTCTGCTGAAAGACGTCTACTGGTGGACATAGGCCTCCCCCAAAGCATTGCCACAACGACCGGTCCTGTGCTTATGTATATCGCAAATAAACCAAGCACAATACGGTTTTGTCAAGCTTTTTAACAGAACATAAACATGTCTTAGCCCACAATAGTATCCGATTACTACCAGTATTTCTACAACAAAGTAACCCAAAGAAACACGATTAAATCCTATAGCTTATTGCTTAACTTAATGAAACTGTGGTTGTCCAGTGGATGCAAGCGCTATACTGCTGAGCATAAGGATCTTAGTCCGGTTCCCGGGTAGAGCAAAGACAGCAAAAAAAAATGTATTTTACATGCAGCGACTGTCAAATACTGCTTACTGCTGCTAATACACAACTCAGTAACTAGGTAACACGATTCACCTTGGCAACAGTGGTGTCAGATTTCTTGGCTTCTGGCTGCCCGTAACGAGTATCAAAATGGCAGCCCGAATCGGGACGTGCTTTCTGAGGCCCGTAACTCAGAAAGAAATCTCGATATGTTAATGATGATCACCCTTCCTCGGACAAGCCTTGCTGAAGCCTTGAACAACGACCCGTGCGGCTGTTATTATTTAGCCAGGCAAAGTTGTGGGTTTTTCTTACTGGAATTAAGTCACTGGTATCAGTATCAGCGGAGCATACTCCACTGATGGCAGTAAGCTCGCCCCGTGGTACATGGGTACGTCCCATGTAACAAAACAAAAGGTATATATCATATACCTCTGCCTAACTCTTCGGGGAATACAGACGTGATGATTTTTATTTATGGGGCAAAACTATTTCAAGCAATATCAAATTCGGCGTAGCGAGCCCGCACTGTTAGTAGCCACTAGCCACAACTTACTACTAAGTCGAACGGTTTACACGGTACCACTATGTTTATTGAATACATTAAGCACATTAGTGATTTATGCCGACTGAATCTCATGGTGGGCCTGAGTATTAATCGCAGTAATCCATCAAGGTAACCCTCGGATAAAGGCGAATTCAATTCGCCTTTGTTAATGGAATTTACAGTATGATTAATTTCAGTTCTAAAATCTCTTAGAAATCAGGTGATGTGAGAAATCAGATTTCAGTAGAGTTTTTCAATGAATTATTGAAATAATAGTAAAACTTCAACCACCTGAAAAGCCGTGTCCGCCGTAGTTTATTCTGTGTTATGTTTTTTTCTTTTCACTCTGTTTGAAGAATACCTTTGAATCGAACGTAAATACCTTTGAATCGAACGTAAATACCATTGAATTTATCTGTAAATCAAATAACTTACCATTGAAAGCCGTATTCAATCACCATTCCTTTTATATATTAATACAACTATTTTCTTTAACAATAACATAACGGCGCCTGACGCCTCAAGGGTTGGCAGAGGTGTAAGTGCCTGTCTATAAGACACCGATATTTCGCTTATTTATGTTTTCTAAGTCCCACGTAGGTACCTACTCGTAATTAGCGGAGAGCCTATAGCTAACCGGTCACAAACTCAGACACCGGGCTGGTTCTGATAAATTACAGATAGAAAACTTAAAAACCACTTGTCCTGACAAGTTGACCTGGAACTCTAACCCAAAACCTTGAGCTCAGCAGCCCCGCTTGCGACCACGAGATCATAGAGCTTTGTACTCTGCAAATTTATGATAGAAACTGTACCAATGCTTCTACAGTAATCGTCGAAGGAATTTTCAGCAAAATATAAACACTGAGCCAGTGTAAACCACTTAATTTTCGTAAAGTTAGCGATCACAGTGGCCGCAGAATACTAAGTAATGGCGCAAACATTTGGGAACAAAGGCAGCAAAACATTCAACAACTATAAATTTGAACTTCGGTATGTTTTAGCTTGGGCTATATGGTTTATATTGAAGATTTGGGAATGAAGGAGGGCAGCTGTTTGCTATTTATTGAAACTTGAAGTGTCGGCAAATCTGAAACTTAAGCCTTATATTCATTCAGTAATTTTCAGGTAATTATTAACCGACTTCAGGAGGAGGTTCTCAATTCGAATGTTTTTTTTTCTCCATTCGGACCAAACTTAAACCCTATATTAATTCAGTCATTTTCAGGTAATTTTTAACTGACTTCAGGAGGAGGTTCTCAAATCGAATGTTTTTTTTTTATTTCTCCATTCGGACCAAACAAATGAGAGTTTCCTGAAATGACGTACAGTTGCAGTTGGTCAACGACATAACCTACCCACCCGTGTACCATTGTACATAAAGTTTAAATAAATAAATAAGTATTTTATTTAAATAGAAGGCCTTTCGCCGAGGTGGTGCCAACAGATGGCGAAAATTTTCTTGAAAATCCTCAATGCCAGTTAAAGCCTGTTGTAATGCCAATAACAAGCTGGTCGAGGGCTTTTCCATTGTCATCGCGACTGTATCGAAAGGAGTCGAAAGTTTCCATAAAAGGACCTAGAATAAAGGCCTAAGTGGCGAGAAATAGCATTTTGAATTAGTTATTAATTCCAAACTACGCTTCCCTATTTCCGTGTTAATCTCCCGCAGGCAGCAGCGACACAACGAAAGCATACTTTATCCAAAAATGATTTTCGCATTGTCACATCTTCCCCTGCTATTGTTCACTGGACACTCAACATCCCTCAAAAAGAATTGAATTGAAGTAAAAACTTATTTACAACACTAATCCTTTTTCCTGTTAACTTTCACAATTCGCGCGTTGACAAACAGCCAATGGTCTACATTTTTCACGATTATCCTATTCTGAATAGAAAGCCAACTTCATTTAAATGAAAATAAATACTGTAGTTACATTTTATGATGTACTTAAGTTATTTCGATATAGATAGGAAAGCTGGTTGTATCAGGAGTGGGACCAATTGTCGGACACGCTTCGTTAAGGGAAAGTCACTAGGCTACCCAGTTTTACGCTGTTATGGACACGTATTTTGCATAGAATATTAATATATTTTATTTATGCAGTGATCTGATTATGAACGGATATACATATATCAGCTATTTCCTTTAGGTGTGGAGTAAATACTTTGTGTTGATACAGAAAGGATTTTAAACTTTTGAGTGACAAAGTTCTGAAGTCAAAGTTGGGAAAATATAAAACCCGGACTATACAAATGTGACGAATATCACAGCTCCGGTTTCAAAAGTAGGACTCTAGCTCGAAATTCCATCAGAACTGGATACGCTGAACCCGATTCGTCATTGTAGTCCAGGCTTAGATTTCAATAGGTACATCACATTTTGCTTCGGTTCTCAAATCTTTGTAATATTTCGGTGTCAATTTTTGTGAACAGTAAACGTAACTAACTTTCTCTTCCTACCAGGGTTGCGGAATTTGTCACCGTGGCCCTGGAACACAAAGGGCACACAGATAGGTTTTAGTTAGTAAGAGTCCGACACGCCCTTCGGTCATTTGATGATTTCCCATCCTTAAAAAAAAACGTTAACTAACTTTGTACACAACAGAGAAATCCTGTTCTAAACGGTGACCAATCAACTGTAATAATGAACAAATACTTGAATACAATGTTTCTAAATAATAACTTTCGACCGTATGCATTAAGTGCCTGAGTAAAATGATTCATAAACCACAAATATTAATGTAAATAGCTTCTAACAAGAATGGTATCTCTTCTGTAATCAGTTTAGTATATTAGCAGCTTGGTTTATGGCTAATTATGTGTAGAAATACGAGGCAGTAGCCGCCTTAAAATTTATTTCTATCGATTACTGTTTCTTAGATTTGTTCACGACCTTGTAAAGTATAATAAGACTACTGGGTTTATGATTGCATTATCCAATTGTAATAAGCAAACGTATGGTCTTATAGGTTTTTGAATAATCATCCTGTTTGAAATGTTTCGCAACGAAATAGGGACCAAATAATAAACTATCTGGACCACTGCAAATCTCAAAATTGACATTCATTCTTCGGGTAAAATCCGACTCCAGGGACCATGAAAGTACTTATTTATTCCATAGATGAAAGTCTATGCCTACGTCATTCTGATTTCAAAAATATTTCCCGCTCGTCATTTATTTTTTATTCTCTACCTCACGTTTTCATTACGGGCAACACAAAAGCAATAGAAACCTAGCCTGGCTTGATCTAAAAACGGAACAATATGAGCACGGATGCGAAGCCAACATCTCATATAGTTTGAAGAATTCGTATGAAAGAAAGAGACACGTACGTACCTTTGTTACAGGACTTACAGGTGGTCTCATTCAATATAGAATATTATATTTTTTTCTTTCCTCATATCGTGTTGAGGAATTGTATCACGGTTTCTATGTGAAAGTGGAGTGCGCGACGCAAATCGCAAATTATCCTTGGTACTCCCGTCTGGCGTGAATTGTGGTGCAATTGGGGAGACGCAGCGGAATTTGTAAGAGAAAATGTAGTGCATTTCGGGGTATTCTAGCCACAAATGGTGGTTCAACTGAGAGTGCCCCAACACTCTGTATAAAACCGTTAGTCCTAGCTGGCCCAATGACGTTTTAAATTTAAAAAAAAACTGCAATTTTATGTGTTACTAGGAAATAAGCAAACGAAAAATGACATATTGGGGGATCCAAAATCATATAGATATTCAATCCTGCATAAGATAGTCTTAAAATTTGTTGATCAGCCAGGAGAATTAATTGAATAGTCTCGTAAAAACCAATGGCTTTGGACAATGAAATCTTTAATGAAAATATAAAATAAGAAAAATGAACATGAAGAAGTGAGTCGAAAGAAAAACCATATAATCCATTGACAAATGTACAGCCGAGCTCAAAACCACCAAATCGCTCCTGCTTTAAACTAAATATCATATCGTTACACTATCTCGGTGCAGTGTGAATGACAGCTCGTGAGGTCACGACACGACATGCGTTTCACTGACACAGCCGAGCATATTACAGTTAACACTTTTGTGATCCACTGTCCGTGGTGTTGTTCTCGTCATTGTGTTTTATAAGGGCTGTAAAAAGCTTGTTTTGATATCTAAATATATTGGTTTCTTAGGTAAGGGTGATTGATCATGGTTCATGTTTATGTTACATAGTTTTCAATTTTTCGTCTGCTTCAGGTAAATATCAAGGTACATTTTGGAAATGGCTAGGCAGATTAATTGTCTATTTTGGGTATGTTAGACTTTTTTACGAAAGACTACACCGATTGATGATAAATATTTTGTTCAGTAAGAAAAATGCTTTCTCACTACCCAACTACTAATATTTTGCCATCATACCCAATGTAGCTCTTTATATTCATTTTAATGAAATACGACCAGTTTCATACATACAGAGGTAGGTAGTAATTGTTTCAAACAAAGAAATACAAACTTGCAACTAACGACACATGCATTTCAAGTAGCAGTACCTCTGCTGCAAAACGCTCTCCTTTTCACACGCTCAAGTGTATCGTACATCAGAGAGAGAGCAAACAATAAAAATATGTTCCATACTAGGAAGTCTGTCAGCGTCCATTTGCGGAGGTCTGCGAGCGAGCACGTCCGGGATATGAACTTGTATAAGTTTTTAAGTCCATTTTAAAGATCTTTGGAGACGTTTGACTTTCTTGTATTACCAATTGGATTTAGTTTTGTTTGTTTTGGCTGGAGAAAAATAAGAGCTTGGTGGTACAAGGTTTATTGCTCTTGAATATCATTTCGTAGTCGATATGACGAATCTTCGCAGACGAAGAGCACAGGAAGCTCTCAGGCGTCACCACATAGACCGGTCTAGTGACGCTCGGGGGAAGACCAGGTTCAGCTATGGACTTCTTTCCGTTGAAATGATGATGGAGAAGTGAATAAGTCTACTTTTTGCTACAAGTTTCTGGCTAACGGCCGGTCTAAATAAAGTACCTATCTACCTTTATCCAACTGTCAAATTAGCTACCAACAGTAGCTGAAACGTCATATTTGCCTTTGTAACATGACGTTTCAGCTACTGTTGGTAGCTAATTTGACAGTTGTGTAAAGGTAAATACGTTATTGAAACCGGCCGTTAAATAACAATGTTGAAGTTTAACAAATCCCTTATTTAGGTTTATTTTCATTGCGGTAAATTAATTATCAACGTTGATTTTTATAGACGTGGCAAATTCCAATAAAATATTAATAAAACCAGAAAAACTTGTGATTTAATAACGAATACATAAATTGTGTTTGATTAACAGTACCTCGACATTAGCATAGTTTCTCATAGTTCTTAATCATAAGCATATATATTACTTACATATATATCAACTTGCAATTAACCCGCTATAAAAGTTGTGTTTTACTGCCAAATGAAAACTTGATGAGCTCTCACGACTTTTTTAAATGAACGTTAGCGTATTGCGACAAAAATGTATGGACATGTACATGCGCTACCGAAATTTCACGTGAACATACATTTTGCCATTTCAACAGTTACGCGCCTGAAGTATATTCGGGCGCTTAAGGCACTCCACTAATATTTATTAAATTCATAATTCGAGACAATTTCAATCCATCGCCACCAACTCAATTATCGAATTTAGCTTTGTTTCTAAGTGACCATTTGTATTAAAAAGCCCTTCAAAAGTATGGCTTACAGTGGAATGTTAATTGAGCTCTTTGGATAGTTCCATTGTAGCATAGATTACAAATACACACACTAATCAGATTTTACAATGTAAAAATAATAAAGAGCTGTATTTTACATGGTAATCTGCAATAGATACAGACTAAGCCGCTTTCTTATATCAAGCCATTCACTGCGAAATCTCGTTACAGTATTACTGTTATATGCAAATCTCTATTATCCGAATATAAACAAACATACATTGTATTAAATACAAAGATAATAAACAATGTATGATAACGACCTCGCATCTACTTACTATAATACGTAGGTAATGCAAGAAGAATGAAGGCATGGAGTCACATTTGTATGCTAAATCAATTTACGCGCGCAATTCAGTAATGAGGATCATTAAAATTTTTCCTTATGGCGCGATTAATATTGATGGGATAGTTAATAAGTAAACTAAGTAGTTAATAAGTTTACCTAAGTACCTCGAGATTTTCTTAACTCAATTACTTAGAGTCCAACAATATGAGCAATACCTACATTAGCTAGTCATTTGTGGCAGACACAAAAATATTCTAGCTATTTTTACGCACCTTTATTCAAAGCCTTTTTTAGCCTGGTATAATTTTGCCAAACATGTCTTTTTGACTCCATGCAGGATATTTTTGTCGTGAAAAAAAATTAATGATTATTACTTTTATTTTAGCTTAGAATATCGCGGTAATTAATGAAACAACCATTTCTCAAAGCTAAAAAAGTGAGTTTTATGAAAAATTATTCGCATCGTTGTTGCACTGTTGCGTTGCGCCTGCGCTGTTGCCTTATATCAAACTTTTTAGACTAATGATGCTCCACAGTTTTTCGCTAGAAAACTTTAAAAAGACATCTCAGAGATGAGTAGAAAGGACCTACTTCTGGACATTGTCTACAGAAAATATCAAGTAGTCACTAGCCAAGTAGCCATTGAATAATTTATGGACCACACAAAACTTTGTATTTACAAGAGGGTAAAAGACGATATTAAGATTTAACAATATTGTGAATAAGATATACGATAATATTGACAGATTTATAGCCTAAACACCAGAGACTTTATTTAAAAAGGAAGTAATGGGCTATTGTTATTTGCAATATCCAACGATATGGCGGTTGTGCGATGAATATTTAAGCAGGTACCTATTTTAGAAACACCATGAAAGGGACAACGATAACGATTACTAAAAGTTATTTTTTTTTTAGGATTGACCAAGTGATGACGTGACAGCCAAATTGCTTCGAATCTACAGGACTGACTGACTCAGATGAAATTTCGTACACATATAAACTTTTGTGATCCAAACACGGCCGCGCACTATAAATTTAGACTATGGCGTCACTTTAGGAGGACAAATTGGAAAATTCAAATTGTTTTTAAGTTATTTAACAAAATTTGCCCTGTATCTCAGAAATCATTAAATCAGGCGTCGCTTAAGCTTAGTAGGCAGGGTACAAGCTTCATGCCAGGGTTGCGGAATCTGTTCGAAAGTGTCACCGCTTTAGGAGGACCACGGATGGGTTTTGGTCAGTAAGAGTCTGAAACACGCTTGCGCTCCACCCAGAATGGAAGAAGTCATTATTTGATGAAGATGATTTTCCATCCTTGAAAAGAGTACAAGCTCACATAAAAAATCTTATCATTACTAAGGAGTTTTGTACGTAAGTAATGTTGCTGATTCTGCCAACTTTCGATACTGACTGTACCAAGCCGTAAAACATAGGGACTCGTACCAAAGCTACGAGAATATTGATGATGCCATATTTGGCTGTCATATATGGGACTTTATTGAATTAGTTACACGGCTTCTGCTGTCAAATTAGGCACCATATCTTGTACACCGTGTCAATTTCTCAAATTATAAGAGAGTATGGTGTTTTGATAAAGTAAGGTAAGTTGTACTGTACCGCTTTATGTATAATGTAATTTTGCTTTCATAGAATTACTCTGATAAACAAACATGGTATATATGGAAATCAGAAATCACGAGTTCTGCAATAATCGACTTCTGCTGAGCAACATAGGTTAACATTTGTAAAAAAAAAACATAAAATTGCTTTAAAAATATAATTTGATCAAAATCAATATTTCAGTGGGCCATGATTGTTTACCAAATCAGACACAAAGAAAAATACACTTCACTATAACACTCATGTTGTTTCGTCACGGTCTGTGCACAAGTTCAATTCAACTTGGTATAGTGCTATAACGCTGACAATAATGATGACCAGGCTATTGACATAATGATACAAGAACGTCGATCAATTCATATGATTACTGAACCGACCGTATCGGAGAACTAATGTGTCTAGTTGATCTGTCTGAGCGGGCCTTTATGAGATAAATCTAAGTCCGAAAATGCACTGACAGATGGCGTCTAGTGTCTGGCGAAGGCGGGTGGCGAAGTTTAACAAAACCGCAGTTATACACGCTAGGCCAGGGTTTCTCAAAGTGGGGTACGCGAACCCCTAGGGGTTCGACATTGGACGGCACGGGGTTTGCGACAAGATTTACGTAATGGTGGAGACTTATGTAATGAAGTATTAAGCAACAGGAGTCATTACTAGAAATGACCGTTGATGAAACACTTCAAGCAGATTTAAAAATAATGTCTATGATTGATATTTGGGCAGCTAGACAGGAAGAACATCTTGAATTCTCACGCAATGCGGTTCCCTTTTACCCTTCGCTACAACATACTTACGTCATGATAAAAACGAAATACATATAAAAGATATTACCTACGCTACGCTACCTTTTATTGAAATATAAAATACCTTATTTTTCTCAACAGCCAATGTTATTATTTGCTTTAGGGTCGGGGAAGGGGGGGGGGGGGGGGGGGCAGAAGGCTTTGGCCCTAGCTCTGAAGGAGCTGGAGCCCCGACTGAGAGGACTCTACTCGGCGTGCCTTGAGCAGGGCCAGTTTCCCGCTCAGTGGAAATCTGGTCGTCTGGTCCTGCTCAGGAAAGCGGGGCGCCCTGCGGACTCGCCGTCCGCGTACCGGCCCATAGTGCTGCTCGACGAGGTGGGAAAGCTGTTTGAGCGGATAGTCTCAGCCCGCCTCGTCAGCCACTTGTGCGGAGAGGGGCCGGACCTGGCCGAAAGCCAGTATGGCTTTCGGCAAGGGCGCTCCACTATCACGGCGATATCGCGAGTGAGAGTCCTGGCGGAGGAAGCAGTGTCGCAGGGCGGTGTGTTGTTGGCGGTGTCCTTGGACATCTCCAACGCCTTCAACACCCTGCCCTGGAGTTGTATTCGGGAGGCATTACGATACCATCGAGTGCCTTCCTACCTCCGCCGCGTCGTCGGGGCTTATTTGGCGGAAAGGTGTGTCACCTATCTGGGACGCGATGGCAGATGCCAGCGCCCTATGTCGTGCGGTGTTCCACAGGGTTCGGTCTTGGGCCCGCTCCTGTGGAACATCGGGTACGACTGGGTGCTGAGGGGCGAGCTCCGGCCGGGAGTGCAGCTGGTGTGTTACCGGGGGAGCTCGCACAGGGAGGCAGCGTTGCTGGCGACGGCCGCGGTCTCACAGGTGGTGAGCCGCATACGGCGCCTCGGCCTGGAGGTGGCCCTCAACAAGTCGGAGGCCATTGCTTTTCATGGCCCCCGGCGAGCGCCGCCACCGGGATCGCACATCGTGGTCGGGGGGGCCCGTATCGCTGTCGAGTCCACCATGAAGTATCTGGGATTGGTGCTCGACAGCCGGTGGGATTTCGGCCCCCACTTCCGGCGGCTGGCGCCCAAGTTGTTGGGCGCGGCGGGGGCGCTGTCAACGCTGCTTCCCAATCTGGGGGACCCGAGCACCGCCTGTAGGCGGTTGTACGTGGGGATCGTGCGATCGATGGCCCTATATGGGGCCCCGATCTGGGCGGCTGACCTGACGGCCAGCACCATCACTGTTCTGCGGAAGCCGCAGAGGGTGATGGCCGTCAGAGTCATCAGGGGATATCGCACGATCTCCTACGAGGCGGCTTGCGCACTGGCCGGATCTCCGCCGTGGGACCTGGAGGCGAAAGTGCTCGCGTCACTGCATAGGTGGCGCGAGGACGCGCGGGCGCGCGGCGAAAGACTGACGCAGCAACACTTGGAGCTGCGTCGGTATACGCTGCCCTCGTCCGGCCCCCCTAACTGGGTCCAGGGGCGGCGGACTTGGGGATGTCTGTCGCCCCCATTCATCCGGACCCGAGGTGGCGGCGCGTGGTGTTCCCGTGCGCCCCTCTTTGACGTAGCGAGGGGAGTCAAACACCTCACTCCCCTCGCCGACGCGAGGTGGCCCGCAGAGGCGGGCCGGCACCAGCCGGGGATTGCGGATGTCGCATACGTTCCCGCGATCCCCGGCGTAGGTGGAAGATGGAACACCGGGGTGGTTTTAGTCAGTAAGAGTCTGACAGACCCCTCCACCCGCCCCAGGGTGGAGGATTTCCATGAGGATTTCCCCCCGAGATCAAAAAAAAAAAAAAAAAAAAAAAAAGTGGTCAGAAGGCTGCGAGTTCAAATCACGTCGGGGTCACCAGTATGGAGGTATGCGGAACAGAGAGTAAAGTCCCGCATACCTCTACTATACTATACTGAAAATGAGAGGATCCTCCGAACCAGACGGTTGTTGTGTCTGGTTGGCAACTGCCCGATAGTTGAACAGGACTGTTGTATATGTTCAAATCCCACGGAGAACTTTGCTTGCGCGATGCAGGATTCCGTTGTTAGTTCGTCGTAGATGGCGCTGCGGTTCTTTTTGTTGCCGTACAAATTTTTGCTTCTTAGATTTTCATGTGGTGCTGGTGACATGGTGGTGGTTGATGCCGCCAAAAAGGGGTTCGCTGTCATCTGGAAACTTTAACAGGGGTACGTGGAGCCATAAGTTTGAGGAGCCCTGCGCTAGGCGATTCGTGACACCGAGCACTAAGAAAACTGACAGTCGGTGCGTTTTCGGCCTAATAGCCTGTTTCCTGTTTGTGAGCTTCCTTTCCCCTCCTAAATTTATTTAGTACATCAATGATACAAGTTGAGACAACACACAACGACGTGGGCGTCTTTTAAGTCATTAGTGAATAGTTAATTAGGATAAGCTTGTTCCATCATTGACTACATCATCCCTTTCCTCCTTAACCTTATAAAAAAAATACTCGGTTTAATTTCATTCAACAAAATATCAGCTATTTTTCAAACTTCTTTTTCAGCTCACACAGTTATAATAATGACCATAAACAATCAAATACTACTTTTAGGTGAATCGTAAAAAGTATATCAATTGGCTATGTTCAAGCTGCGTGTCCGACTTTAAAAGCCTTTTATGAAAGTAAGTATTCCCATATCCATTCCCCTTCACACGTAAAGAGAATAACGCTTTTAACTTACTAGAACATCAAGCTATGAGGTACCAGGAACCCATAGAAATACAATAGTAAAAGTTCCAAAAAATCAAGCCTCTACCTACATACATCAAAATCTAAACTTTATGTCAAAGACAATAAAGTTCGAGATCCATTGGAAAGTTGAAAGTGTTAGTAAGGAAGCGAAATGGTGTATAAAGGGATCAATTACGAACAACACAGTTGCTGAGTGATACGGGTTTATTTACAGAGGCCAGTTTATCTTGAGATACGGCGGAAAACGGAACTAAATTTAATGTACTGAGTCTGACACATGACCTTCACATGCAGCGCCACCTGTAGATGTCAAAATATATATTGGTCACTGTACGTAAAGTGAGCAGGAATGCGTTATGGTGCAAAGCAGATAAGCATGCTTGATTCGAAACGGTTTTAATGAAAATATAAACATTTGTTCAAAGGTTATGGGGTAGAATCACAATTAGGAAGCTGTTATTGCTCGCGGAAACGTTTAAAAGAGGTAGCTCATGCTTGTTCGCTTGCTCAGTAAGGATGAAACTTCTTGTGAGAACTAAGATATTATAGGTTAGCTGTCTGGGTAACTATTGAATAATATTGAGGGCTTATTTCACGACCTCAGAATAGCCACTATTCACTGAATACGGGCGCCGTCTGTGGAGACTGGTCATCCCTTAGTTTTTCTTTATTTACATTGTTCTCATATATAGAAGCAAAAAGGTTAATGTAACCAGGATTTTTGTAAACATAAAATGATTTAAAAGAGTGTCCGTGGAGTTTCTTGCACGTTTTTCTCCATAGAGATCTACGCTTTCGAACGTGCAAATAGCTTCATGTTTTTGACGGACTGACTTTGACAATTCAAAAGTACCTGATAATGGTTTATTTGAAATAAATGCTTTGACTTTGACTTTGAATACATTCGAATTTGGAGCATAATTTGTATGGAATTTTCTGCCATTTAAATTATCGTAGGTGGTGAAACAGGCCATATTAAATAATCGCGGTTTCGTGGGACTTAAACATAACTGGAGCAATATGGGTATTATAAATATATAAGGTACACCTCTGTCTTACCCTACGAGAAATACTGGCTTGATGTTATGTAAAAACCGGCCAAGTGCTTGTTGAAGTTGCACGCAAACGTTACGTCTGTGTTTGGGTCACAGGTTAATCATTATGTGCACCAAATTTCAACTGAATCGGAGAAAAGTTTGTATGTGACAAACGGACAGACAGAAGATAGACAGATAGTTATCTTATAAAGGTTCCATTTTTTACGGACGTTCGGAACCCTGTCACCCAAATTATGTCCAACAGATGCAACATCTTTATTCCTAATCCCAAATCACTAACGACTCATAATTAATATCAATTCGTTCCATAGGGGTGATAAATACGAGAGTTACATAAAAATCATTCATATACCGTACATCGGCAGGGTCTTCATAATCGTGTGAACTCAACGCCCTCCATTTGACACATCCGTCTCGTAATAAACCGGCCGTAAACACCCTGACAGCCCTGATGATGGAATTTGTAGGGTTGTCAAAGAAGGCTACGGTATTTTTGGGTGATATGAAGAAATAAGTTTTGGATAGAAATTACCTTTGTCGGTTAGGTGTAGTGTTTGATAGGCAATGTCCGTGAAAAGACTGGTCGAGAACTGAGGGGAAATTATCGACTTACTAAAAAGTGATCGAATACGCATCGTAATCGCAAACTGTCACCTCTAATTTCCCTACATGTTGACAATTTTTGACCCCAGAAGTAGGGTAATGTGTTAGACAGTGGTTGTCGCTGAGAAATTATTGCCACTTGTATTTGAACGCTTTTTAAGTAAGAAAATAGGCTATCTGATCTGTTACAGACAAGTATGTATGTAGACTCTAAGCATTCGATTAGCCAAATACACGCGACAACATTTTGACTTTTGGACAGTCGTTGTCGCAGATAGAATCACTCTTACTTGACCAAAGATTGATATAATATTGCAAATCCCCGATGACTTTTTTCTACTTTCTGAAGAAGGCCCTTTAGCAAAGTACTTTAATGAGAATCTTGCCTTTACAGTCTTCAACGAACTATTGATCCTAATTTTCTGCTTCTCATATAGAATATAGCCTTAATGTCAAAAAACGGCGTATAATATGATCCAGGTGGTGATGGTCTCATGAACAATTGACATTAAATTGAAGAATGTCATTGTTCAACGTGTGAGAGTATGTGCCAAATACTTTGAGCATGACCGCATGTCCCAAGTGACAGCAATGAACTAACGATTTCATTATACCACTCGAAGAGTTTCTCTTCAATTCTGCGAAAAGACACATTTTTCCTTGTTATTCTGTGTTCTGACTAAGTGCTTTGCATCGATAATGAGATTTTGAAATAGCCTAGATTGTTTTAGTGTTATTCACTACTTGAAGCTCGGAAATTATAGTGTACTTAGATTTTAAGAGAATGAATCAGTTTAAAATACAGGGTCAAACTAAATTAGTATCTAATAGTCAGTAGGTAAAGCCTATGGACAATTATACAAAACATAACACCTTATTACTACTATCACTTATCAATACTTGGTGCCAGATTGATACATCAGGTCATCAGGCAGAATTTTCAAAAAAAAAATATTTGACCCTATACAGGACACACTATAAAGTTCTCATATAAAGTCGCAACCCTAACTCAAAACCAAACGATATCCCTCCACGGTCACAAACGAGCGGCCGTCAGGGCTGACACCCGCGATTTGTCCGACAGCGCTTGACCCAACATCCGGTGCTGGCAATTGACACATTTGTCAAACCGACGACTATCCCAAGACGACCCAAGTTACGTTGCTTGTCAACTAGGCAGCAGAACTATCGATATAGATAAATATTGATGATAGAGAGCCGACTATGGATTTGGTCGAATACACGACTAGTCGGCGCCGCTCAATTGTCTTACTAGTCGGTCCATCTCTAGTAATGAATTAAAAGAGCATAGACGAAACGTCATTGAATCCGCAATAACGATTGTCAGTCCAAAATGACGGGATTGACATGCACTACAGAAATATGTGGTAAATTTTTGGACATTTGCTAATACCAGGAGCCACTTATATACTGTTATAATTGAAGCATCGAGGCGATATGGACCAATCGCTCCACGACTCAATTGTTAAATTTTTCTCAATTGTTAAAAAAATCATCATACTCTTGCCATTATCCCATTGTATTTAGGGTTGGGAGCGTGTCTTCTTCAAAACGACTGTTTCAGTCGTTAAGTTATCTCAAAAGTCAATCCCTTTCTAACCAAATCATTTTTCACAAAATACTTCCTTAATTTCTTTGGTCTTCGCCATAGATATAAGAAAGTTTATATGGTCTTCCCCTACTCTCATAGACTCATTCATATCTAATTTGGTATATTCCAACTAGCATTAAGTCATTAACACATTTTCTTGAATAAGTATTAAGTAGATATTTTAGTTTAGTAAGCACTCTTTCTACAGATACCTACATACGTTTCGTTTTAACACATTTACTTGAAGACACATGTAACAACAATAAGTAATATTCTATTCTATATTTAAATCTTTCCTCATGACATTTTCTAGTTTGCGTAAGCGGAGCTTTGCGTCCACATTCAACCAGGGCACAGATAGAGGGCAGCACTATCGTTATAAAAATATTGATTGAGTTGATGATTTTAACTACCGAGTGATGATGGCTAATTATGATAATGTCATGCAAATTAAATACCTTTTGATGAGGTTGACCGGGTCAGCGGTGAATTATTATGTGTTTTATTTTGATTCATGTTTGTACTAATTATGTGACAGTTTTGGAAAAACATGTTTTACCAGTTTGGTAACTGTTTTTGGTCACAGCTTTATATTTGACTAGCTTTTGCCCGCGACTTCGTACGCGCATATCCCGTTCCCGTATAGGCTATAATAGCCTTCCTCGTGTAGCTAGCATATACAAAAATAATTTTCAAAATTCAACTGTTAGTTCCAGAGATTATTACATTAGTAGGCTTTATTACATTAGTAATACGCCTGGATGATATATTCATCAGTAAGACAATTTTTTTTAAAGCGTTTGAGAGCGTTTTCAGCTGCTTTAGCCAACTTCACAAATTCAGTTTCTGCCATGTTGATGATTACATTTTTACAGAAAAATCAATGCAAATAAACTAGTTCTTCGACAATGCCTACTGAAAAAACACATAAAAAACCTTTTCAGAACCGCCTTCAGACGTAGGTCAAATCTAGTTTAGCTAGAAACTTATACCGGACACGAAATACTCACAAAAACGATTGGCAACACTTGGTACAATGACATAGGTTTTTGTTAATCGGTCGAAGTGGTCCGACCATTTCTTTGTATTCCAATTGGCTAAAAACTTCATAAAAAATGTCTGCTGACGTCCAGCGACACGCTCCATTAAATAAAAAGGTTATTATGACAAAAATACTTACCGATGAAGCAAAATATTTCTCCTCCTATTTCTATTCTAAGCCATTTTCGTTTAGTTTTTCGCAACATACTGACCTGAAACAAAATGGAAACAATAAGAGGTTTGTTTTGTAAGATGTTGTCGACAGATATTCAGTTTTTCAGACAAGGGGCAATTATTTTGTAACACGGCAAATACCTACATTCCAAACTGTCGAATAAATAAATATAACTTCTATGGTGTTATTAAAACTTGATAAAAACGAACTTTTTTTTTTCAGACCATCGTTTTGGGGATACTTTCATTGTAAGGTATTGCTAAGGAGAGCCGCTTAAGTGTCTTTAACGGCCGGTTTCAATAAAGTATCTACCTTTAACCTACTGTCAAATTAGCTGAAACCAACAGTAGCTGAAACGTCATGTTTGAAAGGCAAAAATGACGTTTTAGCTACTGTTGGTAGCTAATTTGATAGTTGGTCAAAGGTTGATACGTTATTGAAAGAGACTGTTAGTCAAAAGGTTACTTTTAGATAAACTTGCTCCATCGTCGAGTATGGACCACATCATCACTTCAAAGTTCAGCCTATTAAAATAAATAAATAGAAAATAAAAATAAAAAAGCCTAAATTTTTCCATAGGCATGTACATTCGTATGAATAGTAATGGGAGTGGATAATGTTAGTCCGTTAAACATGCCATCTGGATCCCTCTTCGGGTGAAGGCCTCCTCCAAAGATTGCCACTCATCGCGATTCCATGCGAGGTTGGACCAATTACGTGTTACCTTGCCTTTGGTCTCCCTCTGCTTCTGTGCCCACGAGGTCCTCTCCACAAAGTCACGGTCTTCGTCCACCTGTTGTCAGTGTAGCGTGCCACGTGGCCCGCCCACCTCCATTTCAGACCTCGTGCGAAGGACAAGGCATATATCACGGCAGTCTGCTTTCTTATTGCCCTGTGACGGACTCCGTCCTTCAATTTTATTTTAAGTGAGCTGCGTTCTAAGGCTTTTTGACATGATGTTAGCTTTCAGTTGGTTTTTGAATCAAATATCCACGTTTCACAGCCATATGTGAGCTGAGAGAGTGAGAATGGATTCATGCCTCTTACCCTGTGTAAGAGGCATGAATCTATTACTTTATTTTTAATTTAAAAAAAGAAAGTAATGGATTCTCTCTTACCCTGTCTCACATATGGCTATCAGCCTATTAATAATTAAAAAACAAACAAACAGAAACCATAACCAACTACTACATTTAGCAAAGACATTAGTATTTCCACGTTATCCATGTCTGAAATCGGCTTCCATAAACTTAGTCCAAGCTTTCAAAGCGCCTCGACTAATCTTAAAGGTATCAATCATCGCGCGACCAGCTCTCAGATAACACACAGCAGAAACTCCGGGAGAAAATCCATTATCACTCTTCACCGAACAAATTAATCGAAACGGAACTCCCACTAAGATGTTTAAAAGATGCAAATAAATTCACAATATTATCACTAAATGGGTTAGGAAGGCTACATTACCTGTACTACCAGTCCTATAGACTGGAGATAGATTTACACAGATTAGAAAATTATTCACTGTTTTCCCTGCGCTACTGTTGTAAATAATATTTAAATGTTGCCGAGGAAAATAGACTGTGTTTTATTGCAACTTGTGGAATTTGATCCGGGTGTATTAAGTGGCTCTCCTGCTGTTTTCTATTATAACTTGCAGTTGGATGGTCTGTCTACGTCAGAGATATTCCACTTCCACTTTATGGCTATCCCAGTTATCTCTCGTCACCAAGCTTCTCTTCTCTAATGCTTAAATGGTAGGGAGAAACAGATAGCAACAGACAGAAACTTCGTTTTATAGCTAGTTTACACAGTGCGAGCTGCTGGACAGTAAACAGCTACTCGGATTGCCAACTCGTATGCCAGCAGCTCAGCTCGCCTTAGCTGTCTTCTCGATGATAGTAGCTGCCCAGTCTCTTGCTAGGCGCAGCACAAAATATGGGTTCCGCTCGCAACTGTCTGGCTGTCATTGGCGAGCTACTGCCGAACGCGTCCGAACCATGCGAGTGATGTCCGAGCTGCTGCCATCTAAGAGTTACTGTCAGGCGAGCAGGTGGGTAAAAACAAAAAAGTAACTGGGATGCGAACTACTATCCAACTCGCACGTAGCAGTAACTCGTAAGATATGTCTAAACGATGCGAGTTACTGCACTGCAGCTACTCAGCAGGCTGACTCGCACGCTAGCTTGCACTGTGTACACTAACCATTAGTCGCAGTGTGCCTCTGTTTTTTCCTCCACTTATTTCTTCTAAACCACGCATAGGATTTTGATATGGTTTTCAATAAGAGGAAGAGCGATAAACCGGAAAGGTTTGTGTACAATAAGTTCTGCTGTTGAATTTAACACAAAGGGGCGGTTTTAAACCAATTTCGGATATATTGTAGTGCGAACACAAAATACCAATTTAGTACTCTTTTTATATCGACCAGCGAGAGTTAGAAAAAGATCTTCAACACATCATTTTAATTATTTATTTAAATAACAATTTGCATACGCCTACATGACGTCAAATAGACAGTCGAACATGAGAGTGTAAACACAGATTAACTTGTCCTTTCAGTTGACACTTTCATAACTTTACAACTAAGCCAATATTATTGTGTTCACTTGTGAGAGGAACACCTAGTCGTAGTAAATTAACTTCAATTTAATGCCCAATGTAATGTAAGAAGCTGTCCACTCAACAGAACCGTTTTGTCTTCCAGCCATTTAGTTTACTTTCCCCTTATAAACTTTGTGATCATTTTCGTCTCTCTTAGGAAGAGAGACTCTGTTGGACAATAGAAACAAGTCCTCATTAACATTTCAAAACCAGCAAGCAAGTAAGCTAAATAAATAGCTTATTTCAATATGAATGCCATTGAAACCAATTGATATCTAACATTGAAACGAACTGAACCATTGGTATGTCATCATAATTTTAGATTAACAACCCACCGAGGTATTAAGAACCTTTTTATGTTCAGAGATGACAAATTGGATGATAACTCGTATTAATGTTATGTTAAAATATTTATAACGTAACAAAATATCGGTATTTAGGTGATAATTGAACGCTGACATGCCATAATTTGAAATAAGAAAACGGTGTTAGCCGGTGCTACAATAAAAAAAAAATTAAAGCCGGCGATAACTTCTTGATTGCAAACCTTTTTGGTGTGTAAAAAATGTGATTTATCGCCTTCTGGGTTGTGCAGATATGCAAATATATGAAAGAATAAAGCTAATTTAGTGTCCGTCGCGATCATGACTCATCATGAGTGATCGCATAAATTGAAGAAGGTCGTTTTTTTTTTTGACGATGACCACTCGCAGTTCAGCACTATAAGGCTGGTTACTGTTTAACCGGACTATCCTGTGGTGGCCTCAAATGAATTTAAGGCCCCCAGCCAGTATGAAGAAGATCGCAAAAATATCAAGGTTTTATGCAGTTTCAAATACTGAAAGAACTTTACTTAATGTGCTCAGAAACAAACAAACGAAAAACACAGTTTAATAGACAATTTTTATCCTTAATAAAATATTATTTAATTAATAAACAACCAACATAATTTTGATGATTTGTAATGATTTCTGTTGTTTATCTATCCTGTAACAATCATAAAATAAAAATATTACAACCTACCATCACATTTTTCAGCTTTTAAATCTCCACTTTCCACTTTGAGTATCCCGTATTTACTCAACAAGTAAAGTACCCCCATCACATTAAAAAACTAAACACACAAGTATCGATTTCAAAGCACATATTATAAATACGTAATCAAAAATAAATATCGGTGTAAAACCTCAGACCACACTCGGAGTAACTTGAGTGTGGGGGTATAATGACAAACCGACGTATTAAGGCGGTGATAAACTTGAGCAATCATTTGTTATGAGCATTCCAGCCAATTTTACATGGCAGGTAAAGCTTACTTAAAATAAACAGGAGTTTTAACTAGCAGTTTAGCTAAATCAAACAAAGGAAACCGAGGGCTGCCATAAACGAAGCTACCTACTGAAGCCTAACTATATGTATATGTCGTAGGATAATTTGATACTTCGAATCTTCGCGAAAATCCTAGGGGTTTTGCGAAAACGCGGATAATTAGACATAGGCGAAAAATTATCAAATCTTACTGGACAAAGTCAGGATTTTTGCGAAAATACTCGTTATTATAGCAATATTGCGAAACGAAACGCTGGCTGTTATGAAATAAGAACGCTGATTGGTCGGTCAGTGCGTTCAATAAGAGATCGTCTCTGATTGGTTGACGTCTTAAATGCCAATCATTTGTTGCCGCACGTTATTAACTAGGAACCAATTAGAAGTCAGCCAGCAAAATTGTAGCCAATCAGTGTTGAGCACATCAAATCTTACTATAGTAACGAGTATTTTCGCAAAAATCCTGACTTTGTCCAGTAAGATTTGATAATTTTTCGCCTATGGCTAATTATCCGCGTTTTCGCAAAACCCCTAGGATTTTCGCGAAGATTCGAAGTATCAAATTATCCTACGACATATATATATTTCACCGGAAAATGGCAAACCGTAAGATTATAAAATAACTTAGATATTGTAAACTCTCGATAAATTGTCAACTGAACATTTGGAATACCTACGTTTTTACGCATCACAATTTTATAGTATACTAGCTGACCCACGCAACTTCGTCTGCGTCACATTTTTCATGAATGCTCGGCTCCTATTGGCCGTAGCGTGATGTTATATAGCCTAAAGCCTTCCCCAATAAATAGGCTTCCCAACACTGAAACATTTTTACTTTTTTGCTATTTATTTTTCTAATAAATAGTCAAGAATAACTGATCGAGTGGTAAATGATCAATTATCGACCGCCGAGAGTAGAAAACAATTAAAGTAAAATAAGGGTTGGTGTTAGAAGGTCGAAAATTTAGGGTTGTATGTATTTTTACATGCCACATTATAACAAAATAAAAAAATAAACTTTTTGTCCAAAAAATAAAAAATAAATGTTAGGGGTGGACAACCCTTATCACTTAAGGGTATGAAAAATAGATAGTAGCCGATTCTCAGACCTACTTAATATGCATATAAAATTTCATAAAAATCTAGCCGTTTCGGAGGAGTATGGTAACTAACATTGTGACACGAGAATTTTATATATAAGATAATATTTCCGTGCCGGTCCGAGAAACTGTGGACTGACATAAATTGGCGACCAATCAGCACTCTGGTCTACAATTTATCTGTTTTGGTGTGATAGTTGAATTGTAAACTTGGCCCCTCATTGGTGTTTGTTGATGTGAGCTCGCATCTGAACAGACCAATGAGAGCCTTGATTCC
This sequence comes from Mamestra brassicae, assembly GCA_905163435.1. Lineage (NCBI taxonomy): Eukaryota > Metazoa > Arthropoda > Insecta > Lepidoptera > Noctuidae > Mamestra > Mamestra brassicae. The sequence goes on along the minus strand of LR990997.1, from coordinate 14,764,364 downwards.
AGGTTTACTATCACACGAAAAGGGATACATTGTTCGAAGCCCGTTGTAAACGACTGTTTCTAATGGGATATAACCCCCCTAACTTTTTTAATATTATGTGAGCTTTCAGCTGAGCCGAGTAATTCTAATTATTCTGCACTCTCCGCTCGCATCTCATAAGATTTCCATGATGACCATTTCTTTAAGGAATCTCTAGAATGATAGACGAGATTTGCGAATCGTAAGGACTTGTCTCTATTCGATAATGAATATTTTGTTACAAGTGAATCCTCCTATCAGCGCCTTAACACTATTTGACGGCGCACGGATAGGTTACTTTATATTAAACAGTTATCAGTACTTAACTACTCATAAATCATGTTTTAAACAGTCTAAATGTACATATTAGTAGCCTAACACGTTAACGGGCATACTCAGAATAGATTTATTTAAACAGATTATATGCCTTCAGTAATTACATATATTATACGTTACGTGTCTGAGATATGTATGGGATATTCGTTTGATCAGACATTTATTCTCTTTATCAACGTAATCAAACAACATATTAAAGTCTTCAGAGATCCCTAATATTTGGCTCCGGATATTCATTTAATTCTTGTATAATATCATGAATAATAAGGATCTCTAAGAAGGACCCAATTCATAGTCCGACATATACAGGGTGTCCCAAAACTCAACGTCAAGCCGAAACGGGGTGACAGGATTGATCATAACCATCACGAGAAAAATCTGAAAAAAAATCTATCCCATGCAGTTTAAAAATTATGGGCATTTTAAGAAAAACCTAGAAATTTGATCAAACTGTACCATTTTTCGGTTATTGTGGTTATTCTTTTTTATTTTTGTTCATTTGAACTTTGGAAACGTAATCCTAAATAACATTTCTAGAATCCCAATAAAAAATAATGACACAATTGCCTCAAGTTTCCGAGAATTGAGACTATTTGTTAAACTACGAATTTAAAATTTTCAAGATTCGTCGACTTTGACAGGCCCTCCTATAAAAAAAATGTACTAGAGTGCCTTGGCAAGTGGCATTAAAAGTTGGCGCATTTAATCAGAATTCTAAAATGGTACAATACTTGTTAGTTCCATACAATAGAAAAGAGTAAAAAAATTAAAACCTCAAGTAACCCGATTTTTGCTATCTCATTTTACTCAGTTAAAATGTTTTTAATTCACACAAGCTCTAGGTAGGTTCTTAATTTTAAGACAAAATGATGAGAGAGATGGATAATGGGTATGTTCGCCATGAGTGAGCGAGACAGATAGTGACGCCACTTTTACCAAAGTGAAAAAAAGTTAGTAAAATTAGTAAAATAATTAATACGAATACGAACGTGCGCAGTAGACGAATGAGCGAAACGTACTAACTGGTTGGTGTCGGACTGGTAGCGTAGCCATTTGCTTGGCTGAAACTAGTGCGAATGAAACAGATAGATGCTATGGCATCTATCTGTTTCATTCGCACTAGTTTAAACGACGCATCTCCGTCTCAATGCGTGGCGTCACTATCTGTCTCGCTCACTCATGGCAAACATACCCATTATCCATCTCTCTCATCATTTTGCCTTAAAATTAAGAACCTACCTAGAGCTTGTGCGAATTAAAAACATTTTAACTGAGTAAAATCTGATAGCAAAAATCGGGTTACTTGAGGTTTTAATTTTTTTACTCTTTTCTATTGTATGGAACTAACAAGTATTGTACCATTTTAGAATTCTGATTAAATGCGCCAACTTTTAATGCTACTTGCCAAGGCACTCTAGTACATTTTTTTTATAGGAGGGCCTGTCAAAGTCGACGAATCTTGAAAATTTTAAATTCGTAGTTTAACAAATAGTCTCAATTCTCGGGAACTTGAGGCAATTGTGTCATTATTTTTTATTGGGATTCTAGAAATGTTATTTAGGATTACGTTTCTAAAGTTCAAATGAACAAAAATAAAAAATAATAACCACAATAACCGAAAAATGGTACAGTTTGATCAAATTTCTAGGTTTTTCTTAAAATGCCCATAATTTTCAAACTGCATGGGATAGATTTTTTTTCAGATTTTTCTCGTGATGGTTATGATCAATCCTGTCACCCCGTTTCGGCTTGACGTTGAGTTTTGGGACACCCTGTATAAACATAATATCAAGTTTAATGTTTCGACTAATAACAACAACGCCGAAATATCGCTCAAAGAGAAAAATCATATGAATATTGCATGAAGATATCAAGAAAATGACTTGGCTAATAAAACTTAATAGAAAAAAGCGTATAAAATCCCAAAACGGACGGTCCTTCCCATCATTCCCTGGGCGATACAAAAATGCAGTAAACAAAAAAATAATAATGATTTTTTCCGCTCTGTTTACTGGGAATATTTTTTTACGCTGGCAACAATGAGCAGCGTAGCGTACGGCGTACCTATGACGTCATATATTAGTACACGACGTCATGTAATAATCATTGTACTCATCATTTTGAACAACGTTTACTACGGGATATACCCGCCGCGAAAAAAAAATCAGTTGTCAGTACATTTTGTCGAATTCTGCGCACAAAATGTTTGGGGTAGTCGATTTTTTTTCGCGATTTCAGTGATGGTCCCATCCTAAAAGTCGTTAATAATGTTGAGTACAATTCAGTACCTTTTCAGGTATTGCGTTTATTCTTTTACACATTGTATTATGAGTCCATACAATATTTACTACTTGCGTATATGTCATCGGAAAATTGCAAACGTCGCCGCGTCGTAAGATTGTAAAATATCGCGTGAAATTGTAAACTTTTTTCAAAATAAGACACGGATATATTGACATCGAAACAAGTATAATAATACTAGTAAATAAAAACAGTAAATAGCTACATAATATAGGACATAAACAAAATAAGTAGGTATTAATTTTAATTAGTTAAGCGTTTAAAGATAAGTTAATGTAAAAATTATATGTAAAATTAATTTGTAGGAAATAAAAGGCTTTTTATTTATTTATATTGGAAACTTACATTACATTTCGATGGGATTCATTGTATATGTCGTAGGATAATTTGATACTTCGAATCTTCGCGAAAATCCTAGGGGTTTTGCGAAAACGCGGATAATTAGACATAGGCGAAAAATTATCAAATCTTACTGGACAAAGTCAGGATTTTGCGAAAATACTCGTTACTATAGTAAGATTTGATGTGCTCAACACTGATTGGCTACAATTTTGCTGGCTGACTTCTAATTGGTTCCTAGTTAATAACGTGCGGCAACAAATGATTGACATTTAAGACGTCAACCAATCAGAGACGATCTCTTATTGAACGCGCTGACCGACCAATCAGCGTTCTTATTTCATAACAGCCAGCGTTTCGTTTCGCAATATTGCTATAATAACGAGTATTTTCGCAAAAATCCTGACTTTGTCCAGTAAGATTTGATAATTTTTCGCCTATGTCTAATTATCCGCGTTTTCGCAAACCCCTAGGATTTTCGCGAAGATTCGAAGTATCAAATTATCCTACGACATATATAAAACGATTTTTTCTTTAATTATATTCTAATAGAGATTTATTACAATCTTACGGAGTTTGCTATTTTCCGGTGACATATTATAGATACTCGTGTATTTTATAGAGTAAACTTCCCTTTGTGTGTAGGTCACGCTGCGCAGTACAGGTTCCTCATTAACTCGGGGGTAACTCAACTCTGTCCGCTGAATACACGCGCATTAGCTAGTCTAGACGAAGACTGGATAAATTACGACGGAATAATACATTTAAATTCGCCTCGAGGTCCCCTTTTGTGACGAACTTTAATATTAAATGGACCGTGACGTCCGTGACAGTCTTTTTGTTTTTCTATCATTTGTTTCGTGTATTTTAGCGTTTTGTTGTATTTTTGATAATGAAACACAATGGTTTAGGGTGACATTTGCTTCGGAAAAATTAAATAGCTACTTATTATTTAAAACAGTTCGACGTTGTTAAATAAAAATAAGAGGTTTACTGGGCAGACGACAGTGTTGCCATCGTGGAGTAGAACCTGGGTGAGGGTGGCACAGGTGCGTGGGGCTTGGCACAGGGAAAGAGAGACCCATTCCCTAGTTAAGCCATCGGCAAAGTCGGACTGTGGATGAATCAAAATCAGCAACAAACACAAATGGATTGAGTGTGACAAATTGTACGAGTAACGCCGTTCTAAATATAGTAATAAAAGAAAAAAATATTGATAGTTATTGATGGCCAAAAATTTTAATTCAGCAAATTAAAACAAAACGTATTTGGCTAACATCGACAAAGATCACAACTCTTCAAAGAGAAAGTTACAAACTCGAGTGCGATTTCCATCGAACGACGACAGACGACCGTTGAACTAGTCCTGGCAGGCACTGGAATCACTGGCATCCATTAAATCTGGCAACAACATGGCTCGCTCCAACTTTTTGCCAGTATCACAAGCCACTCGGTAACGTGACGCCTGTAGTGTTACGCATTGAATTTTACAATTTTTGCACAAAACCATTTCGTAGTGTAGTTTTTTCCCCGAAATTGAATCGGCGGTGACGAGCTTTTTTTCTATAAAAAGTGGTGTTGGCTTGGCTATTAATTTTGCTGGGCGCACGTTTTTGAACGGTCGGCAACTTTAAAATCGTTTGCTTGTTTAATCCTTTTGTAACCAAAAATATGTAAAGTTATTAGTGGTTTTGACTGGTTTGTTACCGCTACAATTTCCGAGCACAAAAAAGTGAACCAGATTTATAATAATGGAAATTCAATCCCACCGCACTTGAATCTCTATCATCGATTAAATCCCAACCCTCCCCTTTTCAATTTCACAAAAGTAAACCTACATAATGACATCAAATAAGCGTTCAACTTATGAAGTTAATAACAGTTGTGGTTTGTTCGGGCCCGGAATAACTAACTGTTGGGAACTTTGGACCCCTTGACCGTACTCACATGTAAATAGTTTCTTTGAAACTAGGGCCATTTAAGTAGATATAAAGGGAACGCTGCGTGCACATTAATCGAATAAAACAGCTTTTACACAACAACACTTAGCGATCACGAAAGGAAATGATGACGTCAAGTGCGTACGAGTCGTTTAAGTTGTAAGGACGGAGTTACTTCGCTCTAAAGTTGTTCTGTAACTAAAACGCCTCGTAACTCCGTTGACGGAGCGTTTTATTGAAAGAGAAGGAAAATTTATCGCACGTTTATGATACAAAGTTTTTATGAAGACAAGAGGACGGAAATAAAGAGTTTTGGAATATATTGGATGTGACTCAAGTGGGTTATTCTGTTATTTTCTAACATTTTTCAAGGTATTGGCAAGTCTCTTTTCTAAAAAGCCTTTAAGTTAGCAACATTTCAAGTGTATCGAAAGCAATGTTAAGAATCACAATAGATTTTAAAAGTAAGTACCACCTCATTTTTATTGCCTTGCAAGCCGCAAAAAACCAATGCAAAATCGTGATTCGAACATTCACCGACGTCGTAAAAATCACAACAGATCATTAGAATTGAAGCAGCATCAGCTGGCAACATTCCCATCTCTGTGAAGTATTGCGTCACGGTAGGACCACACCAGCGGCTGCGCGTGAGTTGATCAATCATTCCGATCGAGCACTCGATAACGCAGCGGCTCTCAAAGTTTGAACTGAGAACGTGTCAGTCGTAAAACATCCAATAAATCTTGATGGTGCTTCTGCAATTAGAGTTTCATTCGTGAGACTAATATCTTATTTTCATCCATTGATAGTCCAAATTTGTCATCGAATGTTTTTCGAATGATCTTGAACACTGTCACAGAAGGAGACTGATTACTTACTAGAATCAATGATATTTTATAAAAAAACAATGTAGATATCGCACTAGCGCGCAAATTGTTGCAGAAAAATTCAGACAATTGTTGTAATTTGCCATATAGCTATCTCTTTCTGTATCATACGTTCCGTATTATATATCGCAGTCGTACAGTAAGTTTGAAATAAGAACGCAACGATATCTGAACGCCGCTTAGGAGTATCTATCCTTTATTTATATTATCATTGACTAGAATGGATAGCGGAGTTCTGCTTGCAAATAAAACGATTCGGTCACGAATCTATCTATTCTATTGCAAAGGGGTGGCGATCTTGACCTGCTGTTGACGGCATTGACTGACATGTGTTAGTAGGAGGGCACAGATCCTTGATCCGTTCTTGGGATCCATTTTCAGCAGCCTCATCATGTTACACGAATAACAAGGAGACTTCATTATGAGTTCAATGAATTTTGAATACCGACGTAAGAAGCAAGTCATTTGAAAGTGACACATTCAGATTCCTACTTGAACGACATACTTCAGTTTAAGACGTTAGTCAAGAGGCACTTGAGATTAAGGTGCACTTAAAATACTGGACGAAAGGCATAAGCTAATTTCATAACAGTGGGCGTTTAACAGCTCTAGTTACTTCTCAAAACTAATGATGTTGCGTGGTCATCAAAAGTATAATGTTACGACCCACTATGGATCTGTTATGACCTCCAGTACATCTCACCGCGTAAACTTAGGTGAAGTGAACATGAAATGAGCTGTGAATCCATGCAAACAAGATGGTATGACAGTTCACTTCACGCTCACTCCACCTAAGTTTACACTGTGAGATGTTGACATATAGACCGGCTGAATCTTCTTGTGAAAAGAACACGTGACCGTCCCCGGCAAACATACCACAATGTTGGCAGATTTGACGAGCATCGGATTGACATGGAGCGAGATGAGAAAACTGGCCCGTTCAAGACAGTAGAGGAGAGAGTTGTGTGGAAAAGGGAGGGGGGGGGGGCTTTGCCCAGCAGGCAAAGCAGTAGGGCAAACTACGTTAGACAGACAAGATAGATGAACCTGAACTTCAAGACCGTACGCGATGAAAGTCTACTGGAAGTGTGGATGCTCTCTGTCACAGCTAAGACACATCTTAAGTATAATACTCGTATTGGGGATATAATATATGTCACCGCAAAATTTTATGGATTGTAAAATATAGCGTGACATTGTAAAAAAAAATCTTAATAAGACACGGATGTATTGGAAACTATTGAATTTGGAAGGGATTTATTGTATAAAAAACGTGTTTTTAAATAATATATCGAGAAATTCTAATCTAATAAAGATTTGTCAATCTTCCGGAATCTACAATTTTCCGGTGACATATACATGGCCCTTTCTTGGTGTCCAGATAGGTTAATCCCAGACAAATTAAAAAACGAAAGAACAGTAATTGTACAACCACTGTTGAGTAAACTCATCCGGCGCTAGTTAGACTAGCCAATAAGTCTTAGGAGACACCAACATGGTCCTTACCAGGCATCACGAATTCAAACATACTTACATTGGAGACATTAAATATACACTAAACCTAGTTTTCCATCCAATTTACTGCCTACCAGAAGACGGCAATCAGGAAGTCAAAACAGCCATCATTGAGAGCCATGAGACACTATAAAGACTTAAAATTAATAAACGACACGATTCTATGAATTGAAATATTAACGCGAATATTAAAAATAGGTACAGAAACAAATCAAGATGGTGTAGTCTAAAGTGATGATAGTTTTACGATGTAAAGGATATCAGTTTAGAATTTAGTAACATGAGCAGTTGAGTTCAGCACCTATAAAGACTATGACTTGACCTATTAATATCTGTAACAAATTGATTTATTACATAACAAAACCTAAAGAGAGGCCATACCTCAATAACTAGGACTGCATCAATATTAATCAAAAACAGGATCACGTCTAAAAAAAAAAACAAATAAATATGTTGATAATTATGATCTGAGCGACATTAAGCCAGGATTCATATAAAACATGACATGACTCAAAAGAGTGTCCATGGAGTTGTCCGGACGTACCTACTTTTTCATAGAGATCTACGCTTTTGAATGCGCTTATAGCTTAATTTTTCTGACTGACCGACATCTTGAAAATTCAAAAGTATCCGCAAATGGTTTAACGTTTGAAATAAATGCTTTGATTTCATTTTAGTCATAAATCGAGAGAATCCGTAACATAACAGGCTGGAAAATTCCGAATAAAGTGCTAACATTTTATAAAACAGAGATAGACACTTACACAGACCATTAATTAAAGAAAAACAGCATGTATTAGATGTTAATCGTCCGAGAAAGTTGTAAGTGTCAAGTAGAGGAAACGGGTTGAAATCAGCCGTACAGAAGTTATAGACGGAGCGTTCTTTACGAGAAACATGAGAAGCTACCAGTGTAACCGATTCGATGACCGCAAACGCAAGTATAGAAGCTGCATTAATTATTTATTTATACGTTTTAACCTGTGTCAACAGTGGACTGTTGGATTATGGTCCAAAGACAAGTCTATTAAGCTAACCAAAACTTGATAAAGCTAGACAAAATCTGGTTTAAGTTATTCAAATCCGGAGCTGCTTGGGTCTCTCGCCCTTTTGACTACCCCAAATCCGTAAAGTAAATTATGCATGTCCCCTGTAACCAGTGTCAAGACACAACATTACGATCTCATAACTCCAACAAACAAAGAAAACTGGTTTAAGATAGAAATATGATCTCCCAAAGTTTGAGAACCGTCGACAGCTCATATATCGCTATTTTATTGAAAGTTAATTGATGTATGCGGGCTCTAAAAATGTGCCACGGCTCCAACAATAAACACTTTATAGAGATACCGACAGTAACCCAGTTTGGCCGACATTCATAGTTCTTTCGCATCGCGGTTAGAACTTATACGGGTGGAAAGTTAGTAAATAGAAGAAATTCTATTTCAGTAACAGTCGGCGAATGCCCTAGATAAAGTTTTCTGGCAAACCGAAAAATACGTTTTATTTTCTTTGTCGATCAACTTCTTTGCCAGCGCCTTAGAAAATACGAAATAGAACGCAGTATTTTAAGTTGGGAAAGCTTGACAACTTTATAAAAATGGTATGGCCAGAAAGATGTGAAGGACAGTTTTTCACAGTCGTTTCATCCTTGGAAAACAAACTCGAACACGATATCACATCATCAACGCCTTTTTATCAAGGCATCCAGCAAAAAAAGCAGATTACTCACTGGCCACATTTTATTCCGTGAAGCTAGTTATAGTCAACCAGCCAATGCGCGCCTAGTTTTGTGTCGATGGTTACTTACAAAAAGTATTCCAAGAAAATCGAATAACTTTGATAGCGACCGCGCTTTGTATCTAGTGAGCTTATTAACCAAAGCACTAATTCACACCCCAGTATTCACGCCCTACAACTTGAGCGAAGGATTATATTGTTTTAGTTTACCCAGTCAAATAAACTTCATATATTTACCTACTTGTTGTTTGCAGACAGTTCTAGAATTAATGTCTTGGGAACTAGACAGCTGATGTTCAATTCAAGTCAAATTTCAAAAGGAGTCTATTTTGCTAACACAATCAAGATAGTCTTGATTAATTTAGGTAAGAGAGCTTACTTGCTGACTGAAGAAATAGTAATAGTTTTTAAGGAACGAATGTGAAAGCGAGACGCACTCGGCAGGTTTTGCCGCCTTGGATCTCTGTTCATGTTGGTATTAGTACCACAAATGATCCTTCTACAGAAAAAAGGAAACCTCATTTCCAAAACAAACACCCAATTTATAAATCTAAAACCAAAAACAATAAAAAACCCACTAACTATATTAACTAGCGGCAATCTCCGCAAAATAATCGCGTTCAATTCTCAGTGTCAAGTAACAAACGGACAAATACATAATGCATGGCACATTATAAGTGCACCTACAGACGACCACAAAAACACCGCTGCGAGAATGCTAACACCGTTTTGGTAAAGCTCGATAATACGAGTTGCGGAAATACGGACGAGGCATAGACTCCACGGAGGAGCCTCAGCCCAAGTGAGCATTGGTCGTAAAAGCCTTATTTATTGTAGAAACTTGTGTTGAAGTACTGTTATTCTTGAAGCATAGGACGACGTGACAGGCATTATAAGGCCTCGTAATGGCTTAAGCGAGATTTTATACTGTTGCAGGTGTATTTGTAGTTAATCCGACGAAAGCATTTATTTTTATCCGGAAAAGAGTTTACAAATGAGTATGGTTTTGTTTTCCATAAAAGTATGGAGATATTGTTCTTGTATAGGTCCTCTAGATGACGGTGATGCCAACTTTGATCGTATCTGTAAAATGAAGAAAGATGCACACGAAAAATTATTTTTAATTTTGTGAAGATTGTAAAGACTTCCTAACAACCATCTTGATTAATATCTCTAAGAAGTGACAGTAACGACAGATAGGGAAGCAGTCTGTTTAATACTTAAAACAGTTCTCCGTAACTGAATCCAACCACATTGAGTATCACAAAGATACGACCAATCAAACTGCATCAATGCGCCAGCACACAGCACTAGACCAACAGTACGTAATGATCTCGGTTCATCTGGCTTCAATCACGTTCAATTCACAAGTCGTTCAGTCCCAATCCCATTCAATAGCGATAGCGGTGCACCTCTGTTGAACTAGGTACGCTCTTGATTGATGTTTTCATTCATCTTTTTCGCTCACAATTTTATTTGTGATTGCATTTTTGGTTTTAAAGTTGGGGAAGGTGAATTTCGAACTAGTTGTTGAAGAGGCAAGTCTACGAAATATTGCAAATAACTTGGGTTTCAAGTTTTACTATTGTAGCGATATTGTCAACACACACAACAGTAGCCTATTCCTTTTCATGGCTGTTTTAAACTGACTTCGCAAAAGGAAACTGGCGATACTGTGCTTTTAAAATGCATAGACTTTTTTCTATACTTAACCAACTTTTCGTTTCTGCAACTTGGCTTGAAACCGAACTTGCTGAAGCTGAAAATTCGCAAACCTTTTTCCGATCATGTCAAGTCGCATTTTCTTGCCAAAATCCATTTCTGGCGCCAATTCCACGTAAAAAAGTTTGTAATTTCAAGTACTGGCACAAAACAAAACATTTCAAAATTCCAATGCAAGTCGGCTAGTCCACGCACCAAACAAAACCAGCCAGCCCGAACATCCCCGTTCAGTACCAATACCTACGCGCCCTATGGTATGTCGTTGTTAGCGATACACAAAATACCTTCCCTTTTATACGAGGAAACGCCATCAGTAGACATATTAACATGTGAGGTACAGTCGTAAATTTTTATACGAACGGGTAACACGTCACAGTGATGACGTGTACGATGAGGAGTATGGCAACACCGGCAACACACGTCGCATGCTCCGTTATTTTTACGTAGAAGGGGGAAAATTGCGTGACGAAGTTGCAAACGAGACAGTGTTTTCGCACAAACAGTGCACGCACGATTTGAAATATCTGTTTTTGTACACATCATATGCCATAATACGTGTGATAAGACTGACAGGGGATTTAGGGCGTGTTTTATTTATTTTACGGCTAAGTAGGTCAGGCTTAAAACCTGTAGCATCTTTCTTTGAACAGATTTTAGCGTTTATTAGAGTCACATTAGTAGCTAAACGTTTTACTCTATTCGACAGTTACGTTTCGACACGCTTGTTAGTGTTGCCATAGGAAAAAAAGTTTTTGTCACCACGCTGTTGATTTTCTTGTTGTAAATTATTACCGGAGAAATAACAAAGCAGTAGCTGATATGTCATCAATTAATTATACTTCGCACATTATCATTACAGTGTTAACAAGCGTGAACCGTTAACTTTAAGATAAAGTTTCGAAAATCCATATCAATAACAATTTACGCATTAACACTTAAAGTTCCCACTACATTCCACTTACCGTTAAGTACTATAAAGAAAAATCTTTTAAAATACTTGAAAAATTCCATTTTAACATGGGTTGACTAGGGAATGCAGCCTGCATTCAACTATATACCTTAAGTTATTTTTTTAAAGTCTAATTTGAATGGTGTGGACAGTTTCTGTAAATAGAATCAGTTGGTTGAGGGAAATTAATACCGTGGGACATTGGACGGACATCAATCATGGACAACTAGCCGTAATGGGGTATCGACAATTTATTTCCATTATATTCGTTGAAGTTTAATTATCGCTTATATTATATTGGCCACTTATTTTCGACACAAATAAGTTATTAACGACATAAATATGCTTACGAAATAAATGTTTAACGTTATTCATTGAATTTAATGGTCGGATTAATACCAGATTCACATATTCTTTCTCATTATCTTGTAAAAGAATTGAGGGTCAGAAGAAGTAAAGAGAATGCCGCCAAATGTGTGAATAATATCGTAAACAAACCGCCGTCAAAATTAAAACGAGGATAAGGTTAATTCAGTTAATTGCATTGCATCAATAAGAAATCATCAAAAATAACTTATTGAAAAGGAAGAGTAACGAAATCGATGTAGGTGCTTATGGAATATTAAATAAAATACAGAATAGTCGTCTACGTTCTTCTGGGTCCTGGTGAAAAACGTTTACAAGCCTCTAGGGCCATACTAAGACGTTACAATAATATAATTCAGACCTTGATCCATATTATGTTAGTATTATACAAACTTATGAGCTATGTTAGTACAAAAATATTAAAAGTTTTTTTTTTACCAATACCCATCATGGTTCCGTTTAGAGGGAGAGTCGAAGCTACGGGAGAAATTGCACTACCCCTTTTCACAACGAAATCATTGAGGCAATGGGACGTCATAATAGGCGGTAGGGCCCAAGATCTCAAGTGTTAAGCCCTCCTGTGTAAAAGTTTTTTCTTAGTAAAACTAATCATCAATCAATATAATATCAAAAAATCTTGCGTTACTGACGTTGTCACAGCCGAAACTACTGGTCGCGGAAAGCTGAAATTTGGCATGTAGGTTTCTTGGGGAGTATAGGAGAGCACTAAGAGAGGATTTCCCGAAATTCCTACATGAACTTTATATTTTTTTATTTGAGATGGGTTTGCTCTTGACTCTAGTCTAGGTCATAGATGACAGAGAAGTCGAAGATGGAGAGAGCTTACCCAGAAGAAGCCTAACCACTCTAATTTTGAAGAGATTAGGGTTGTATACGTTCGGTAACACATACGCAGGCAGAGAGTTCCACTCCTTTGCTGTGCGCATTATAAAAGACGTTTGGCGATAAAACGAGATATGCGCGTACGAAGTCGCGGGCAAAAGCTCGTCCTAAAATTATATATAAATAAAATATAATATTCTTCCGTTACTGTCTGACAGACAACGCACAGCCGAAACTACTTATCGTAGAAAGCTGAAACTTAGCATGTAGGTTTTCCCAAAATCTCTACGGTAACGGGAAAAACGGGATATGCACGTACGAAGTCGCGGGCAAAAGCTAATGAATTAATAAAATCCTCAACTTAATATGTTAAAGCAAGGCATACATCGAACGGCAGACGTGCTATCGTCCAACACAATAAAGTCTGTTTTTTCATAAGCGCTCCGTGTCAGAGAGATTATGCGTGTCAAACTTATCTTTCTATGATAACAAGCTGGGTATGTCAGAAGTAGGACATTAGAGGACTGAAGTAAATTCCTATTTTAAGACCATTTAAATGCGTTACAATTCAGAGGAGAACATCTTCATAACTATTTTATTCTATGTAGCCCACTCTTTACCTTGATCTCACCTGATGGTAAGCAATGGACAACGTCTACGATAGAGTGAGAGAGTCCTGATTCTGCCTGCTCACTCTTGCTTTGAAGGCTAACGGTTCATCCCTATGTCGGAAGGTGTATTAGCCAGGAGTGGCAGTACGTCTGGTAATCCAGAAAAGAATCACCATCGATCTACTCGCATACCATAGTCGTATTTCCACTGCTTGTGCTCGAACACAGGTCTCGTCCTGGCATGAAGGTCCGACCAGAGAGATAGAGAATTGTGATTCAATTAGTTTGTGAGCATTCAATTTCCTTTAGTCTGGCTGCCCTCACTGGTTAACCGTGATTAAATAGGTCTACCAACAAAGAAAATGATTCCTAAATCTAGATCTAACACGTGCACCAATTTGTTCCGTTTAATGTAACATTGTTAACTAGCCCCCGATAGTATTTCTACAATGTCAGCTAGTAAAGTAGGTCGAACCTGAACTAGATTTTCCGCTAGGCTATATTTTTTAAAGCGACACTGACACGGAAACGTTGCTTGCACCCGCGCCGGTGCGTGCGCGCAAGTCATGACCGCAGGTACACATTGTATAGTTGGGTACTGCCTGATTCTTTTTTATAAGCTTGTAAGAACAAATCTGAGTCGGAATCATACACAAAAGATTCCGTACCATTAGGAGACAATAAATTTTAGGTCAGCCAGGGTTTCCGTTGGTCGGGTACGGACCCCAACATTAAGAATGCAAATTGATTATGAAATAACATGCCAGTTTAGCGAACAAAAATGTACTGATATAAGTTGTTTATTCTTTTTAAAATTGGGATTCGGCTTGAGCCGCTAATAGTATACTTTCATCCGAAATAAGTTTCTTTTCTTCAATAAATTGTTCTTTCCATACGGGCGATGGCATGGGCACAAAGCTACTGCAGTTGCAGAGTTAGTACCTACATACTACAATTATAAAATCAAATAGCTCTTGTAGTTTAAGTACGAGTATGATATTCTACATCTTACTCGGGGCTTCGTTGCGAGGTTGTAAATTGTAGAACTGCAACACGCTAGTGCTCTGCTCAGAGGCATAAAGTTGTAGAACAAATATGTACATTATTAATAATACCTACGATCTTCTGTAAATTGTATACAAATTAATAATAATAGAGTGCTAAACTTAAAATAAACCCTTTTCTGAGCTGAGATTTTTCAGCAAGTTTTTCACAAATGTTTAACCAATAGACAAAAGGTTTATATCTATGCTTATACAAAAACTCTTTAAAATACAAATACAGGCACTAACCCTACAAAAAAATTAACTATAGCCAAAATAAAATTTAAAAAAAAATGGTATCATAGGTAGATTTTTGTTTTGGAAAATTTCTAGACATAGGTATTTAAGGCGTAGATATAAACTAAAATACGTACAAAATATATACTTAGTTATTATCACGTTTTTATGTGGGCCACATATAGACGTTGCACTTGTTCAAATACCATACCTACCAAACTATGACGTCAGCATATTTTTGTGTCCTAATTTTAAAACAGCTGTTGCTCGGCAATTTTCAACTTGTCACAATATTTTCGTTGTTGACTTACTCTGTTAACAATGTTTAACTAAATCGAAATTCGAAAACTTGGATTAAGTTGTTGTCGGCCGAAAACGATCAATCGAGCTATGTCAAGACTGTTAAAAGACTTCTAAAGATTAGATTTAAAGTTTATAGGCAAAGGCTCCCCGCAATAAACACAACGCCACAACGATGCGACAATCCCTATTTTAGTTGAAATAGTTAACAAATAGGTTCATTATCCGTAAAAAAATTGTACCAGAAAAGGATTTTCGCATTGCCGCATGTCTACGGGAGTCTTAATGGAGCTGCTGAAACAGCGCTAGCGGATCTATCAACGTGCGCAGACGCCGTCTTACCATATTTGGAAACGGTAACCTCAACTGTCACGAGCCGCGATCTTCGCAGAACTCAAGGGCTGCTATGCGCTCACAAAACGAGAAAAGTATTCCCTCTATTCGATTCCGAGAACGCCCGAGACTTTTAAAAACAGGTTCAATAATTACGGTGAAAGATGAAGGCGCGATATTGACTAAAACCAGAAATTACAGCAAGTCTTCCAAATGAACGCACTGAGGTATCTACATAATACTCACATTAGTAGTCCGCGCTTTGTTCGACGTCCTACTAAAATAACTTCAAGAGAATAAAGCCTAGGACGCGGAAAATAAGCTTTTTGGCGCGAACAATGAACTACAGAAACTCAGAGAGAGTAACTTGAGTTAAGTCTCTGTAATTAATTTTGCATACTCTGAATTAAACATGTTTTGCGGTGTGGTCGTCTGTACGACTGCGCGGTTGGAGATGAAATTTCAGATTACTGAGGCAATTTCGGCCAACAATCGTTCATTGATAAGCTAAAATGTAATTGAAAAGTATGTCTGAAGGACCAAAACAGCACACGTTCCTGTTGCACGACCGCTGCTTTGATAAAAGCTTCGGCTGTCATTTGAAGATATTTGACGTTCGTTACGAGTAGTCATAATTCGGGATCGGCGTAGGTAGTGCTATTATAGGTCAATGAAGCTGAATGATAATGTTAATATGGACATGCTCCGGAACTCCCGGTATTATTATTCTGAATGTCGATGTATTAATTGAAGTTAAACTGTTTAAGATATCATGAGTATATATAGTAAGATATCACGCATAAAAACTCAAACTCATTTCCGGTATAAGCTGTCCCGGGCGGTGCTGTTTGCCATTACTTACTGACCCCAGGATACAGAAGGCATATCCATGTTGAGATAACGGTCACTAAATCCCGGGAATAGCACTATCTATGCCGATCACTAGTCATAAGACACAAAATCTGACACCAGCCTGGCCAAGGGGTAGGTAACTGAATGTTACTGGATTGTAGAGATCAGATGGGCAGTGCAATATTATTAATGAGTTGCATCTGGTTAGAGTGCAAGCCGACCCCAAACATAACTGCTCCGTAGGTCTCGAAGTCGCAAGCGCGACCGCCGAGCGTGGAGTCCTGGGTTCGATTCCCAGGTCGGGCACAAAGTGTAATTGGGTTTTTCCAATGTGAATTTCCCAGTAACAGCCCGGAGTTAGGAAGTTGGTGGTGTGACACCCCCGTGCTTCGGTAAACACGTTAAGCCGTTGGTCCTGCGCCAGATCTCTCTCCGGTCGTGTCGGGCAGCCGTCCCATCGGAATATGAGTGATGGAAGAGGGAGTGCACCTGTGTTTGCGCACACACTTGTGCACTATAATATGTCCCGCGTCGATGGCCAGTCTCGGTTGAGATTGGCCGCCATGGCCGAAATCGGTCAGAAGGACTTTTGTATAGTTGGGAAAAGACTAGGCGGACAGATTCTGACTTTTGCACGATCTTGTTCTGTATTTAGTGCAAATCATTGTCTCAATAATATAAAAAAAAATGTAACACATGCCTTTTTATCTTTACCCTCGCATCAAGAAATGAACAAGTCCAAAAAACCGTTACTTTCATTCATGTCACGCAAATTTTTCCTTGTAAGAACATGTTCTTTTAAATAATTAGCCCCGCTAATTAAACTTTCTGAAAAACAAGAACGAATCAAACAAAATGGAGTAAACGCAGGTGTCAGCAGATTCCGATCGCTTTTCAGAAGTACCGGTGGACACGCCATGTGCAAAACAAAATGGCCTCCCTGACAGATGACATTGATTTCGATGACAATAATTATGTGCGGACATAAGCATTCGGGGAAGTATAAACAACAGGTGCAGTAAATCATGGTATTTTTAACGATGTAAGTACCAATAAGTTGTAATGTTGCACACTTATTTTTTTACAAATTAATGAAGTTACATTGCATCTGGTAAATTGTGCTGTTTGTCGTCTTTTCTGAAGCCGATCGAGATATTTTTTTGCTTTGGAAATACAAAATCAATTATTCATTCTTGGAAAAAAACGGACTAGTAAATTTATTCTTGCACTAGCTTGTGCCAACTGCTACGCCCGCGTTAATGTCGGAAATTATCCCAAGGGACAAAAAGGTATCCTAGATGTAAGTAATCTTATCCAGGACATGTTCTACCCGAGTAACAGAAGTTATATATGTGAAAGGGGATAACAGATAGGTAGATTTAAGTTTATAATAGGGATTGAAATTCATATCCACCCCGACCGTGTGAATATCGAGATTATTTTTCGAAACAAGTCAAAAACTGACCAATTTCCATAACACTCAAACGAATTCCAGAGACGCGCAATAATTAAGCGCCTCCACCACTCGGTCAGATGAGCTACATACAACTGCGTCACCAGCTAGTTGCAGGTGTCAGGAGATACCAATCGTGTCAAACAGGTACCGGTACAGAGATGCTGGGATAAAGTTGTCGCCCATTAATAAGATGTCGCGTGAGGACAGCACGCAGTTTGTAGTGAGGAGATGAAGGCTTACGGGAGACTTGACTTGTCGATTGTAAATACTTCTGGAACGCGACAATTGATCTAAAAGTCAATACTAGTACTTAAAAGCATTCAAAATCCTGTCGCAGTCTCATGACAGCGAAAATTAATATCAAAATCAAAAGTCATTTATTCAAATTAGGCTGAGTGCCAGCACTTTTTGAACGTCAAAGTTCTACGTGAAGACAGTCCCCCAAAACGCCCGCTCGTCACCACTTCCTAGTGTAATAGCTGGGAAGAAGAAGTTGCGCAACAAACTCCCCAGCAACAAGACGTAGAGGTATCAAGAAGATGTAGAGGTTTTTTGCCAGTTTGCGATACTGGACAAACCTCTTATCTCTGGAAGAGGTAAAAAAAATGGGTCAATGTTATTAATGAATCAAGTTCGAAAAACAAAAGTAAGTAAATATAGGTTATGAAATCTGTCAAAAATTGAGCACAAAAAGTTTGTTGCCGATACGATTCGCGCAGTTCTAATAAAAACTTGATAACTTTTTTAATAAAATTCTTTCGAATATTAATTCTTTCAAAGAACCGTTTGGATGACAAAATATTTTAGTGTTGTCGTTCATCTATGCTAACATAAAAAGTTTTTCTCTTTGTCCCCACTTTTGTTACACCAACGAACATTGTACAATGTTTAAGGCTAAAAGACACATCGGTTGACCGAGTGAACCGCATGAGAAACACAAACAGACTAATCTTACAGCAAATATTGTGCTCCACGCCAGCCATTGTTTGAAAGTGAACGCGTGCTGATTTTTTTTCGTTGCTTTACTTTTCAAACAACTTTTTTTCATACACAAAAGAGTTCCCAGACATTAAAAATAAATTCGATTGTTGTCTACGCGTTTTTGTTGCGCTAAAATCACATTTTTTTTTGTTTTTTAGGGAAGGCTTTGTTTGATGTTATCTAAATTTGGATTAAAACTCAGCAATTTATTTAAGAAGTAAGAATGCTTTCATTATTAGTTTTGAAACAGTTAAATGATAGCAGTACTTATTTGCAATCCGCATAATAATTATGTGCCTACTACAATGCCTAACATGTCTCCTGAATCTTCGACATTTAGAAGTATAGACACCAAAATAAAAATAAATCTTTTTATAAATTACAATTTCCGTGCCCAACTGTCGTCTCATCAAAAAATCAAGTACAAAGCGAAAAATCTTCAATCAGGGCTCCTCTAACATTATCCAACCTCGGAATCTCCACGTATTAATTTAGTAATAACTCCGACTTTTATGAAAGCCCGAACATAACTCCCGGTGAAAAACACCTGTCGCCGACATACACTGAAC
Organism: Mamestra brassicae; assembly: GCA_905163435.1. Taxonomy (NCBI): domain Eukaryota; kingdom Metazoa; phylum Arthropoda; class Insecta; order Lepidoptera; family Noctuidae; genus Mamestra; species Mamestra brassicae. The sequence continues at coordinate 14,745,026 of LR990997.1, read as the reverse complement.
GTATGAACGGGTAAGTAAACATTTGGATATCCTAGCCTAATGACGGCGTTGAATAAGGCATTCCTGTTATGGACTACTTCAACGGCCTCTCCAGAAAATAAAAGTAACTTTGTCTTCGAATTTACGAATGTAATAAGAGGGTTTGGATAAATTGTACTTATTAAGCTCGAGTGGAACACAACAGTCCCCAATTGAAAAAGATCAAAATATTGTGCTGGTGTCAAAATATTAACGTCTCCCTTGACAGTCATCCAGATTTTGTGTCCCTGCAACGTGGATGGCCATTTTATTTCGCAAAAATCTGACAGGTTTTAACGAGGCCGCCTAATCGTCCGCCAAAGGCCAATCCGAGGACTTAAAATGTCGAGAACTTGTCAATTATCCAGTCGATATTTGACGTCCATATTGGCTCGAAGGATGCGTCTTGCCAACTACAAATAAGTGAGGTTTCGCTCAATGTTTGCAGAGCCGGTTTCGTTAGGGTGACCACTTAACATATGTTCGAGTGAACTAAGTACAAGACATGAACGTGAATTGGTGTCGCTGACTACTTTGACATGTTGCGCATTGTACAAATGCTGGCATGTTTTTTTTGGTTGAATCACTTGCTTACAGGCCTTGTTCAAATTACAACGTTACTAGTGGTAATGTCAATCTAAAGACAATTCTAGCAGTTAAAAAGGATCTTTTATGCTACTGAGAAATAAAGATCTATATTATTTTAGAATAGCTGGTAGAATGTCACTTTTTCTAGGCCCTTTAGGTGGTCACGAGACATCTAAAGATTTTTTTTCAATAATTAAAATACCTTCAGCATATAAATGACAAAATACACGAGAAAACCATAATCCTTCTTCGCAGCCATAGCCAAAGAGGGAACAGTCTACCGGGCAGCCGTCGCTCAAGACCGTGTAACTCAGACCAGAGGACATTTTGCCCTTATAGAGTTGGGAAACATCAGTCTATACGATGTCGATAAATTGTCAAAGTCAAAACGTTTATTTCAATTAGGCCATTAAACGGCACTTATGAACGTAATCATTTACAGTTCAGTAAAATAATAATATTACATTAATAAAGTGACTCTACTGTTCATTCAGAAAGGTAGATTCTTATGGAGAAGAACGGACAAGAAACTACATCGTTACTATTTTCAAATAATGATTTACAAAATCCTGTCCTGACTAAAAGTTATACATATAAATAACATTTTCTCGGGTTAATGCATATAATATTTGTGGAGACATCAATACGACAATAAATGAAAAAACTGGCAATAGGCAGGTTCATAGGTATATTTTGAAACTATTATAAATCCTGGCACCAAAATTAAAAATAAACTTTCCAATTACACAAAACGTCAAAAAAACTCAAACTAATTAGTCAAGGATAGTGACTACTATTCTGTAAAAACATTCGAAGCGGTTAGTTACATCATATGTGTGATAAAAGACAACATATTCGTATGAACTAATATTGCCAGTGTTTTGATGTATTGTCGTATCGTCGTCTCCACCCTGTGTATGTATAAATTATATGTATTCTCAAAGTTAGACACAATGATATAAGTAATTCGGCGACTTTATAACTGGTACGTTTTGTAAAGTAGATTTAAGTCTAGGTACTAACTTTAGTGTCAGTAAACTAAGAAAAGGAAAATTTTACTATCCCGTCGCGTCAAGACAGCTGGTACTTAATTAGAAGTAGGACATTCTGCGAAAGTACCTCTTCAACTCTCTAATCGGGTATAATAAAAGGAAAATAATTAAATTCAGCTTTACGAAAGCTGTACAAGTGGAATGACGGTAATGTAGTGGAGCCTTAGTGATATCTTAAACAATTAACATAACACTACTAACACCTACCCTTGTTCATATTAATTAAATTTCGTTTGCACGAATTTGAAACGTTGGCGTGTTCGTTCAATTATAATTACACGAACTCGCATGAGGGAGTCCCGAAAATCGATACGCACCCGGCAGGTGCGGTCAGCACTAGACGGCATGGCGCCAGTAACTCCACCCGGTCAAGAAGGGAGAACGCTTTAACGCCGGGCCCTTACATACATTACAGCTCTCACTCGATTCGGCCGGGTTGTATTGGCCATGACTTTCGCATGACGACGTCCCCTCCAGTCATAAATTCTCTTCCTGTGCAAAAGTACCCGGCCTAATTAAGTTGGGATATTTCTGAATATTTCAAACGTGCGAAAGTCTTGTACAATCGGCCCTTTGAAAGTTATCACCAACTATAATTATGCGGTTATATTTCAAAGGTTTGGAGCTGCTCGTGAGGTTTGGAGTTTAGTTTGAGTTGTAGGACGGCCTACAACATGGAACCATGTAAAAGGGTCATGTTAAGTGCGTGAAAACTTTCCAGACTTTGCAGTAGGCGTTGTTATCTTCTCCTGGGGACTAAGTAAGCGTAAATTTATAATGGCCTGGAACTAACGCCTATTGAGTGCAGGTGGGTCGGTTCAAGACGCTGCTACGTTGATTACGCGATTTGCAGGTAGATGCGTTTGAAGATTCAAGGAGTATACCAGCACAAGGGCATCCTTAAATGTCTGCAGATTGAGTTTTTTTTGTGCTGCACTTTGCTAGCGACTTTTGCCGCGTTACTAACGTATATTCCCCTGCAAATTTCAAAACAGTCTTTTGGAGTGGCCTTGAGGTTAAATTTGAAAATTTTGAGGTTCTGCGTGTATAAACGAGCACTGCACGTCATTTATAACATAGGGCACATATTAATAACTACAATTGCTATCCAACCCGAAATTCAAGTACTAAATCTGACTCAGACAAATAAGGACATGATCACACGGCACGTCTCAACAAAGTGTCGCGAGGTGAACGGACGACAGCCACAAACGGCTCCCTTAGCATTTCTCGCGACGTTTCCGTTTCCTGCGAGCTGCGACCAATCGATAACAATATCTTCGCGAGTGTGAAGCGGCTCACTACGACTAGTGACAATTATGACCAAACACTTTTCATTGATAGAAGCTGTAAATTTTTGGGGTATTTTTTTTTTGAAATTTTAAAAGCGACCAGATAGTTTAATGGTCTTGGTCTTGATTATTTCTATGCATTTTGTCAAATGGATTAAAATACTTTCCTTTTTTTTATTTGAGATGTGTTTACTCTTGACTTTAGTCTAGGTCATAGATGACAGACAAAGTCGACGATGGAGCGAGCTTACCCAGAAGAAGCCTGTTAACTGTAATACTACAACAGTTCGGACAGTACAGAACACTGCTTTCTGCAAACCCCAGAACAAAGTACTTTCTCATTTACCTTCACAATTTCAGGTGGCACAAAACGGCCTCTTACTTTACAATTCATATCTGACAAGACCGTTAGTCGAGCATATATTTCACATTAACTTAGCACCCATAGCCCATAAAGCACTCGGTCCCAGTTTAAATTCTATACTATTCTATAGACCATTGTCAATGTTAAGAGGCTATAAAGTGAGCTGGGTTACAAGCTGGAATGTCAAGCTAAAGGTCGCGAGCCGCGGCTCAAGCACATTTAGCGGCAGGAATGGGTATCGGGGACGCGAGATTAGCTTCACCGTTTCAGTCTCTGCATTTCGGTAGTGTTGTTTGAGTCGGAAAAGATTTGGAGCCTGTAAGGGCTTGGTCGTTGATGTTATTGCTAGGGGCCTGTTTAATTAAAACTGACAGGTGACAATACAATAATTTTACTATGTAGCCTGTACAACTTATTTCTTCTTGTTTTTGTATTGTTCAGGAATGTGTCGATTATGTCATTATCTGACGAATAATATGTCGCATTTTCAGTTTTGGAATGGGTAGGTTACTGTGTTTTTTTACCTAAATTAAAAAGAGTTGCTGACGGTCGTCTCACATTTACGAATACTTATTAGTTTTACCGACAATCATCTTAAGTTGTTTTGCGTTCGACTCCTTTTAATTTAATACCTTGCTTTTCTGGGCTCTCATTTTTTTTTGTCATAAGATTGTTTAATAAAGTCCATAAATTCGATCATATTTACCCAACTAATCGTAGGTGATACGAAATCATAAAAACGTTCCTCTTAAACGTTTATGTAAAGAGCTCTCAACATTTTGTCGTTGACGCGACGTACACATTAGGTGTACGTCGCGCCTACCCTTGTGATGTGCGAGCGAGCCAGAATAGGTAAAAGGTTTTCAACATCTGCTCCCCTACTATATTAAAAGTTGTGCAAAGTGGGTGTGAGTTTATAAAAAAGCGTCGTATGGCGAGAAATATGACGGAGTTCAACCATGAATGTGTATTGAACAAGTTCTAATATACACTCTACTTGCGAACCGGCAATAATCTTTGTATGAGGTATTTATTTGCCGTCTTCTTGTTCAGTAAAAGTCATGCGAAATGTTCTTAACAAAACCAGTTTAATACATTTATTGGAAATCAATGATTTTGTCAAATTGCGGTTGAAGCAAATGTGCAAGTTATTTTCTATCTCTGGAATACGGCTCAAGATGACACGATATGGCCACGGTCAGAATTTTCATATTTACTCACTACCTATAAATGGGTACAATTAGTTTTGGCAACTATTTTTTTAGAATACGAATCTATGGAATTTTATATAATTTTCTATTATTACAATTTGAGCAAAGTAAATAACATATCGGTGTTTGTTACTTAGTTTTTTTTGCTTAGTTGTTCTTGAGAACATTATTTTCAAGTATATTTATGTATGATACAGAATGTAGTATTGTAAAATGTGTGCACTGGATCCTACCCTCTATTGTGATCTCTCTCTATCACTCAAAGGTTTGCTGGTAGAAAACTCATTTTTGAGTTAAGCTCGCCTTTGTACATGAACTATTTAAATCACTGTGAATTAATATTAGCTGTTATGGTGTACAATAAAGAATTAAAGAATTTCACTTTTAGTTTATTTTGCTTACAGTAGTAACAAGCAGAGACAAGACAAACAAATCTTACGAGAAATGAGACATGAGCCTTCTGAATGAACTTAATTGTTAATTAATGTATTGTCCACTTCATGTTTTCATTTTGAAAACGACCTCTTAGTCTCCGCCATTGCCGGAAAGTGCTGCAGTATAGCCATTGAAACTCGAAACGAATTTGAATGGAAACTGAATAAATACAAATACTGATTAGACGCAATCTGCCTACCATTGATTCCTAAGTAAGCTTTGCGGTTAAAACCGTTGAAAAATTCACCCCAGGAACGGCCAACTTCGTCCAATCCAATTACTGACGCGGAACTCCGGAAATTCTAAACCGATTATACGGAATTGAAAACATTAAGTACTTTACGGATTTCGACTGTCCCTCGTCGGGATATCGAACCTTATTTCCGGCGAATTGGTGTCACATTATAATGGCGACGAAATGATTACGAAGTCAAAGATAGAATTTCGATGAAAATTATTTACGGAAAACTCTTATTTCGCACTCGGAGCAAAGAAAATACTGATTAAGAAAGTTTTATAACTTGCCATTCTGGGGACAAACATCGACTCGATAAAAACGTGACCGAAATAATTGCTCGTTAAAACTTTCGGACCGCTAACAAATCTGATTTTAAAGATAAATCATGTAAAACTTAGGTAAACACCGAAACAGTGAGCGTGTGTAACTTATTACCGTTAGTACGGTCTACTTAGATAAGATGGATGGGAAATCATCAAATGACTTCTTCCTCTGTGCTTCTTCCGCTCTGGGTGGACGGGCGTGTCAGACTCTTACTGACTAAAACCCATCCGTGTTCCTACTAATGCCTTTTGCGTTCCAGGGCCGCGGTGACATTTCTACTTCCACGTCCTCCTGTTGTTTTCCCAATTCACTTGGGATCGGAAAAGCATCTCTTCTTCTTTTATAACCTTTCTAGACTTATCACCTCTTTGAACTAATGCTGTTCGTTGATTAGCGCATCATTTGAGAACGCCTGAACTGATTTGGTTAATTTCATTGTTAAATTTTTTACGATAGTCGTATAGTAGACCAAAATGCGGTCAGGACATTCAAGGATATGGAAATTCCTGAAAACTACAAAAGCCTTAGAGAGCACGTCACCTCATCATCTACCTAGCCTTTTCCCAACTATATTCGGGGCCGGCTTCCAGTCAAACCAGATTCAGCAGAATACCAGTATTTTACGTGGAGCGGCTGCCTACCAGACCTCCACAACCCATTAACTAGGTAACACGGTAGTTCTTGGCAAGACGGGAGTCAGTTTTACTGGCTTCTGCCATTCCGTAAAGACTGCCAAAGATCTACAAATGACAGCCGGGACCAACGGCTTAACGTGCTTTCCGAGGCACGAAGGAAACTCGGAATGTTAAGATGGTCACCCATCCACAGACCAACCTTGGCAAGGGTTGCTTAACATTGATCGACCCGTGCGGCTGTTATTCTTTAGCCACTAGCTCATCCTAAAAGAGCACGTCTCGCTTCCGTAATTTACAGTAGGTACCTATTTCTAAATTAAAAAGAAACATCATATTAGAACGTCAATAACATTAATTATCATTACCACTTCGCAAGCGACTGTTCAATAAACTAGATCATCCCATCATAAAGTAACTTCACACACGCATACACAAACACAAGCCCACTAAACATTACATCAGCAACATGAATATTGATGTGAACATTCACAGATTGCTAATAATTAGAGCACTTGCACAATACATCAACTAACGGAACCGCAACCAATACTAACGATACAATTTATACCTTAAGACGCGGGTGCCAGGATATTAAATGCTAACTATCCGCGATTTATGACAGCAAAGTGACCCTAGCATTAGATGGAGGCAACGAAAGCTCGTTGTTGTCTTCGTGAGTCACGACTCGAAAGTGACAACGTACACGTAGGTACAGACACGGATAAAAGTGCAAATTGCATCCGGCTGTAAAACCTCGGGAACATTCAATTTAACAAGTCTCCGTGAGTGATAATGGCGTGTTGCATTGTATTGACAGCCTTCTGAGCTTCACGGAATCACGGCTCTTCAAAGACAAATATTTAATGTGTTCTTCCTTCCATTTCTACCGTAGGTACCTACCAGGATTTACAAGCCATTCTGAAAAACCCATAAGACATTCACCATAAACATGTGCATAGGAACTTTTTGAGGAAATTATAATAATGCGTTTAATATTTAGCATAAATTACTAACATAGAGTTATATTACTTATGAAATATTCAGCTTACAACTAACACAATTACTTAATATTGTTTTTGTTTACGTGGTGTTTACCTTTAAGTAATTGTTGCACTATGTAAAGATTAAACGAATGTTTTATTTTTGTTTGTAAATTAGTGTAAACAATTTTATTGTTGGTAGTCCTAATAAATAAAATAAAATCAATAGGAAACATTATTTGGATTGCGTTGACCACAATCTCGCCTGATGGAAAGCGATAACGTGGTCAACGGTGGAACACGCTTGCTTCGAAGCATCCTATTTACACTCTTGACTGACAGACCCCAAAACCCCCATTTTTTTTTCTTATCCAAGCTGTTCTCGAAAGTACTTTCATGAAGATAAGTTACCTGTGACATAATCCGTATCAAAATTATTTAATGTTACTTTTGACGCTTCTTGTTAGGCCTCGCTGACATCAGTTGACGGTTACGATAATCTATTTAGAAACAGCTCTTTCAATGACCGGATCACATCGCTGTAAGTAGAGTCCATTGTGTTTTTCGTTCATATTAAATTGTATCGATTTAATCTCAGTACTTTCGATTTCTTTTGTTCGAAAGGAACAATTACAATGGAATGACGCAACACTTTTTTTGGCCGAACAAACTTTTAACACTTAAACTTTTTCAAGTGCCCAGAGATAAGTTTTAAAGTCTGTAGACAGAGTAGCTGTTGATAAGTTATCAGTAGATAGGGACTTTTTGTATCAACTTTGTTATTAAAGTTTTAAGAGTCTTTTCAAGAAAGTACTTACAATTATTTATTGTGTGATAAAAAGTAGGTACTTAATTTATAACAATTCTTGTCAAGCGAAGTTTCGCATCACAACGTAATGTTGTACAAGTTTCGTCGAAGTTAAAGTTGTTATTTACCAATCATTTCACGTACTTACTTACTTTTTTAATTGTTTTTTAATTGGATATACATATATTCGTTTGTAGTGTGGACAAGTGACTGAAAATCACTGGCTTGTTATTTAAAAAAAAGCCAAGAAGAAACAGCGCAATTGCAAAACTTACGTTAAAATCCTTAAATTATCTGTGCGTCATTCCAAATAAAACGACAAAGGTCAGCGGCCATACAGCCTATCAAGTGTCTCCTACGCGAACTTTCTTAACAGGCTGAATGTAAAGTTTCCTGTGCCTTTACGTAAGACAGCGATGACGGCGCGCCACCGTGCACAGCTCGGTCGTGATCTTGAACTGTGGCCACTGTGGGGCATACCATTGTCTCATTGACTTGTACTTGAATGACTTCGCTATGGTCCATTCCCAAGTTTAAAAAAATCGAAATAGGATTGAATGCAAGACGCTCTGAATAAAACCATGCCGAATCAGTAGGTGACGTTGTAGACGAGAAAAAGTTTTTTTTTTTTTTTTTAGAAATCTTACAGCTAGGCAGACACAATATTAAGAGTTAATAACATGATGATGGCCAATTACAAGTTTTTACAGATAGTATACAAATATAATTAATTAAACACTAGGTAGTAGACAGCGTTACATTCGCGTTTTTCTATTTTATTAAACAATGCATACAATGCATTATTAGGTATACAGTACAAGTGCTATGTTATGCTATCGAAAAAGAATGCTATTTGAATTGAGAATGTAAGCAGTGGAAAAAGTAGGTTCCATCGGTCTAATCTTGGGGCTTATTTAATAATATCGACAGTCGACAGGCGATAAATCCGACAATTTGTCAAGTTTCTTTCACACATTTTATACTTTATTAAATTCTATTGTCACGAAAATGTGTAATTTTTTTATCAGTTTTTGTCAAAAATGTCAGAGGTTTAAACAGGGCGTTAAAGAAATTAGTGGTAGAGCGAATATGCGAATATACTTGGCAGCAGTCTCTCTGGTATCCAAATATTGGGAAAGATCAATATCGATCATTCTGCGTTACTTTACATCTAATCATCATCATCTGCCTAGACTTTAACTATATTGGGGTCGGCTCCCAGTCAAACCTGATTCAGCTGAATACCAGTGTTTTACGTGGAGCGGCTGCCTACCAGACCTCCACAACCCATTAACTGGGTAACACTGTACACTTTTGACTTCTGTGGACCACGGAGGAATCTCGTTATGTTAAGATGGTCACCCATCCACTGACCGACCGTGGCAAGCGTTGCTTAACCTTGAAAATCGACCCGTGCGGCTGTTATTCTTTAGCCACGCACGAGCTCCTACGTTACTATTACATCTATTTCAACACAGAAATTGTTTCGATTAATAACGCACTTTCAACTCATGACGTGTGGATTAAAATAATGAGATTATCTACCAGTGTTGATTATGTTATTCAACCTATTTCCAATCAAATAATACTAAATAGACAAGTTTTACAACACTAAAGTTGAGTAATTAATATCTTTATCGACTTTCTTCACACAAACAAGGATTTAATCCTCTGATTTTCATAATAGATTTTCCGGTAAAGTTCTAAGATTACAATGTTACGAAACGTGGAACAAGGCTTCGAATGCCGTCATTAATAATGTGAGGATCCATAGGTTATTAAGATAGCAAAACAATGGATTTGTGGAGTTGTACAGTGAAGAATGGAGCGGGTATGTGAGTGGGGCTGTGTCGCGATTCCCACCGGCGCGAGCTCAGTACCACGTGGGCTGTCGTTTGAAATAAACATGACAAGCTAGCTCTCTCATTATCATTGAAACTGTGGACCTGAGCCGAAGGAGTCGTCCATATACAAAGTTGTGGTATTGTTTGAAACTTTTTTCTGTGGACTTCTTTGCAGCGTTTTCTTGGTTATGGTATAGACAGACGCAAGCAATGCTAGCTTACATAAAGCTTAATTCTGGGTGACGGTTTAGGAATTTTATCTGGACCTACCTCGCATACCTACATACCTTGGTTTTTCCGTCGACCAATTTTCTATTCAAGGCTCTTCTGATTAAACCCACTTTTCCAACCAGCGTTGCTGGTCAATAATCAGCCCCCGTAGACCACGTAGACAACATGTCCCACCAATTATAATTCCGTATCTCATTACTCCGCTATCATGGTGTTATTATGGTAATTTAATAATAGTACATGATGCAAAATTCGCCCGCGTGCGACAGACATGGCGCGGTAAGCAATTACACGGACAAGCGATTCGCGTTCAGTCTGCTGGTTGCAAATGCTGTGATACAAATTTTGGAAAATAAGAGACGAGGTGCGTATCAAAATTAGTTCCTTTGTAATTTAAATGAAGCATGCTGGTTAATGCCATTGGTCAATGAAACGGTGCTGGAGATGATACTAAAATTGTAAAGCTCTTAACATGAAGGAAAAGGGTATTTCTTAAAAGAATCCGAGACCTGCCGCTGCATATTCTTTCATTCAGTTTGGTGAATCGGAATAGCTCCGTCAAAAAAGTACAATCATTGCAGACGCGCTACCTAATTAGCCGTTTCGGGAATTCACCCTCCATGGTCCTCAGGTTGTTGTTGGAGTTATATTGATGCTACCATCAACTCCGCCTCGACTGCAAAACTGCCGATAAGACCTGAGACTCAACTTGATTCCAATATAGTTGCTGACTAAGATGGTAAGACGTTCATGTTTAAGGGTAACTTCAACCTTACTCTGTTTGAGAACTAAATATAATTATAATTTGTTAGAGCTCTTGGCACATACCATGTACCAAGCTTTCTCCACTTAGTTGCTGCAACTTTACTGCAACAAAGTACGATAATTTTATTTATAATAGGTACAAATGTGAGCGTGGTTTGTGGGCGATCCCTGCACCTGGCTGGAGTGAGTTTGTCAACAAAGGCCCGCTAAACCTGTTATAGTAAACGCGTAGTCGGTATTATTACGTAGAAAACAAACGATACTTCCTAGGATTACAAGTTTCTACTAGAGTACAAGTCTAGTAGAAACTTCTTGGGACAGTCAGATGTTTAAGACTTGAACTCGTATGAACATTAAGGTTTTTTTTGTTCCAGAAACCACTATAATTAAATTGAAAGCATGAATTGGGAAGCGATTCTCGCCATCTCACTCCAAAAAGGAGGATCTAAAGCCTTGGCTTTACGCTCAATCTTATTTGCACCAATTCTTGTTTGTGCAAGCAAACATGTGCGTTAACAGAAAAACTATACCGTACAAATGGCTAGCACACCAAACAGTTTTTGCGCCAATTGTTTGCATAAACTGTTTGCGCAAGCAAGATTGAGCGTGTAGCCGAACCTTAAGTCATCCTTTCAGTACAAGCCTGTAAATAAAATAATTTCTAAAAGAAATCGGTTAATAAAATAAACCTATTCGGTTTTAGTATAGCGACGATTAATTCAGCATCGGTTGCATCATTTATATTTAGGACACAAGATACTCGTCACCAATTTAATGTTCTATTTCTTGTCCTTTGAATTTGAATACAGTCAACACTGTGTCAATATATACTTATTCGAAAACCGCACACAGCGCTAAGAGAAGAAAAAGCGATGCAAAATTATGCAGTACCTTAGTAGGTACGGCTACTAAACAGTAGCTCTGCCGTATTTATGCAAACATGTAGGACAAGACAAAGCTGACTGCCGCGATCGTCTCTCAATGAAATATTATGAAGTCAATGTCGCTTAACAACGGACATTTCCCTGTCGAAAGTCCAAACACACACTGTTAGAGTCAGGAACTCGGGAACCAAACATCGCATTGTGAACTCGGTAGCAAGATGGCTTTAGACAACCTCGTGACTCACGACCTACGCTTAATCAGCGAAGAAAGTCATACAAAATGTTTATTTATTTGTCTAACATGACCTGAAGGATGCCCTGAGGCTAGACTGTGAACTATGGTGTCTTTGTTCTAAGTGACATTGATTTTTGCTGTTGGCAACATAATGGCATATCGAGATCTGCTAAATATTTCAACTTCAAGTGTGCGTGGGTGTCTTGTTTTAAGAGGATTGATGACTTGAAATATTTCATTAGATATAATATTAAGTATCTAAGTTGAAAGTAAATTCAGAAGAGCTTTTATTTATTTATTTAGGTATTCAATATTGTTCCTTAGACAAAATAAGAGAGATGGTTCAGGCAAAAGCGCGTACGCATTGGCACAAGGAATCAAGAATATTATGATATATATGCAGAGAGAGATATATATGTGCAGCAATGGCTGAAGTCGGGCTTTAGATGATGATGTGGATGATATACCAAAGAGAGTTCTTATGTTTTACAATTTGTAGCTGAATAAAGGTATTCTACTGCTTCTCTTTAAGACGCAGGCAGACATCTAAGTGGCATCTTAGCCTCAAAACGCGAATCACAATTAAAAAGCTCTAAAATCCAACCGCTTTGAACAAAAGAGACAAAACGTACTGTTCTAAGGCTTTTAGGTGAAGGTCGAGAAGACGTGCAGGAAGCGTATGTGAGGCCATACGGTGACGTCATTTCCTGGGCCGATGAACGACTTACATTATGCTAAGGCATTCGACGCGATAACTCGCAGTGTAAACTGGTAATAGAGTTAGAGAGTTAAGGTTTTAACGATTAACGTACTAATTTTAACGCCGGTGTCGATCGCCGCATTCCTCCGGGAATCGGGACCATGGACCGAACAAAGTTTATACCTTCCAATTTTCTAAAGGTCAATGTGGGCGGCCATTTCGGCACGAGATTTAAGTGCCCTTCTTTACTGTAAATTTTATAACCAGTTACAACATCAGCGCTGGATCGCGGAAGATCGATACTGCTGGTCGCAGACTTGTACCCCGAATTTGCATTCAACTTTCGCCTTTAACGCAAATTGAATTAACATAAAGTTTGCCATAACTTTGACTGCATTGCGAAAAAAAATAGTTTCTTTCGCTGTTTTGTATTCCGCACAGAAGATTAAAAAATCGAGTAAGACGAACTTGGGAAAGCAACGTGCATTTTGAAAGGCAATTTCGTAAAGAAGAGGGAAATAATGGTACCTTATCCATATTTTTAAAAGTTCAGTTTGTTTTCTAAGAATGAATTTAGTTAACAGCTGGATGAGAAATGCCTATCATCATCGATAGAAGTACCAATACCAAAAAAACCACCAACATGAAGGCTATGGTAAATTACAATCGAGCACATTGATTGTTCTATTGGCCATGATCGTAACACGAGTCAATTTGTATGCAAACGTATCTATTGGGCACTAGGCTGACGGGTGCACCGAGCAGTGGGCACGGTTCAACGCGCCGCAAGTTTATCGACGTTCATAAACCCGTAAATAGATCGAATGCAGTAAAACCGAGAACGGTGCATACACCCGGGCCACTGTGCACGTCTGTTTCCAATTTCACTGCAATGCGATCAATGGAATTCAATCGATATCGTCAATTATTAGAGAAATCATACCAATAAAATGTCCTCTCTTCGAGGGAAATTGCGTTGCTAAGGAATCCTTAATATCTAATACAAATGATTGACAAACTGTGGTTGAATTAAGTTTCCCAGCCAAAATATTGGGGATTGAGGATCACGTGATGTTTCAGTGGCGCATACATTTTGGACTTTGACATTTGGTATCACTGATGCCTTTGAAACTGTATTACACGTAGTACTATTATAATATATTCTGTGGTATTACACAAAGAGAGCATGGCTAAAACGCCGAGCATAAAAGTCATGTCAGTATGCGAGGCAGGATAATTTGATACCGAACGAACGTTTGTTGTAAGTTTAGTTAATTCAAAATAAAGTTCATTTAAAGGAGATAATAAAATCTTGTATTACACAAGCCGTTCCACATAAATCAGATAATTTAAAAATAATAGCCGACACTTGAATAGTAAATCATGAGCAACATTGATAAATAAGACAACTTTATACATTCAATGTCAATGAGCAAGCAGTAGACTGCATAGAAATCGTTGCGTCCGGATCGTAAGTAATTACGGCAAGAAATAAAGGAAATATCTCAATACCTGCAGCACTCACTGGTGCGGACACACGGTAACTGGGTCTGGTCTGGTCATTTGTTAGGAGACTTTCCACTCGTTAATTAAGCTATTAAAAGGCTTGTACCTAAGCAACAATGTGAGAGTAAAGCTAGATGCTAATGCGAATGTGACTTGCCTTGTATATATTGTGCGTGCTTTCAAGTTCCGCTTAGTTTCACTGAAAATGCCTGCATTTTATAAATTAATGCAAGCATCTAGATCTACATACCCGATATCTCAACACTCCTTTTCAATCTCAACCCCAAAATGAGCCAACAATATTCCAAAGTTCACCGGCACCATATCAAGAGTGCTCCAGATAAATGGATCACGTTACTTGATTAACCGGCGCACATCCCTTCCCCTTATCACCCTTGGGAATATTTAAATGGGCCCTGAATATATCACACCACCCTCTCGAGTAAACGAGGCAAGTAGACTCGTATACCTGCGCTCTAGATTGAGGATGTAAATAACGGTATCTTCATTAACGAGTCACACACAATATTAAAACTGTACAAAAGCCATACAGACGCAGAATTCAGAGGAAGCCTTTAATAAGCTGGTTACGATGTACACGATAAAGTTGTGCATAAGTTGCGCGTATTCCCGTCACACGCGAATTGGAGCGACAATTTGTAACATACGTGTGATCTCAATCAACATGGCAATCACGCGCGGCGCCACCACAACTACTCCTAATGCGGTGCTATTGAAAATCAGCATTCATGGCATCGATGCCGATCGACTAACGCGCCTAGTTACACTCATTGATTTCACACGGAACAATTTACAAGTCGCTGAAAGTGATAACTCGTTTTGACAACGTTATCATCACACAAATTCATCAAAGTTTCATGATCGTTCCGCCATAATGCCAATTGTATTATAATGCGGGCTGGAGCTCGGCTCTGCCGTAGTGCCACTAAAACGTTTATTTCGCTGAATAAGTAGGCAGTGAGCAGTAGTAGGTATACACAGAGCTTGTCCGGCCACTCGTAAAGTGTTTTTGTAGCTATAAATCCTGCCGCCTAAGATCCTTGTCTTCGAGCCAAGGTCTGCAAACTCATTCACAAGATCAAGTGGCAAAAAACTGGAGCAATGAACTGGGAGTCACGTACCATTCTCATCAACTCCCAAAGCACGTAGTAGCGTCTAAACTACCGCTCATTGTCAATATTGGAGTGCTGTTCCGAGCCACTGGCAAAATCAATAGAGGCATTATCGGTTATTAGACGTATGATTGCTAGAAATTGTTTTATGAGCTAATGAATAACAAACAATGGACTTGAATAAAGTACCCTTGGGAGACAATAGACAGAAACTCACATTCCTCACATCTGCGCTTAGACGGACGTTACGCAATAGCAATTTTACTTGGAATGCCTTTACGCCAGGCAGGCTTTATCACCTTAAGAAATTAACCCCAGCTCATTAAAGGTAAACAAGATACCTAACTGCTCGACAATTAAAGGAATTAAAACTTTAATCAAGCTCCGGGGAAATTCCAGTGAAGTGTACATTTTTATGGTCGGCAGGCAATGCAAATTAAATAATCGATATGAATTGCAATTGAGTCGGCAACCTCGAGTCTGAGTAATGGTCGCTGCGACTGAACAGTTGTTCACACACAAAGTGCAAGGCTACCAAGTGCATCGCCGATTAACCGGAGATGAAAGCGACTGTTTATTTGATTTTGTGCCGGTACGTGCAAACATATTAACTAAGCTTGGGCCAGTGACCCCCGCTGCTCCATCTTTCCTTGAGCTCGTAAAACTTTGATGTTCGCACCACGTTACCGTAAGTAAGGTCGAGGAGATGTAATTAACTTCGTCCGAATTTCCGTTTATTGGCAGGTAAAGTTTGATGGATACAGTTTAATTAGCCATCTCGTCAGTAGGAAATGCCTTTGTGACTCCATCTGAGCGATTTAGGACCATCAAGTTGTCATGTAACATAAATGTGTCTTCGCTGTAGCATGTTATTAAAACAAATACCTAGATTTTCTGCGCCGTCTGTGTCGCAATCATTAAACGATAAATCTCGCTGTGCGTCTAACGCAGACCTCACTATGTGTCACATTCACAAAATGGAAACTGTAAATTACCTATGTACTTATGGAAAATTTAAATTTGATTCAGCATGGAATATTAAGTGAACAGTTCAATGGTTGTTAATGCTATTGGTTTCCTTTAAGGCTTCGAACCATTACATCATCGGCTTTGTCCTCAGTGGATGATCTTTTAACGATCAACGTGTAGCAACCTTGACCGATGAAGTCTTGATATTGTTAAGCATCTTGTTTTAGGAATTTAAAACATATCCGTCGAAAGATTTATTTATTCATAAATTAAGTCTGAATCAATGAAGAAGGATGAAGTTTTATGAACTCAATCTCGAATAATCTCAATGTGACACGCAACTTTTGTCCAGGGAGTCACAGAATGCCGGTTTCGGCATCGAACGCCCGCCCGGCCGGCAACCCATCAAACATTGTCGGATTACGTTTATGGACCATTTGTATGGGATCTGCTACGGTTAATGATTTTCGGTCGTTTCTCCGTCTCTTGTGCAATTCTCTTTCGAGACAGATACTTAAACTTTTTTGTTAAAGCTTCAAGTTTTTCTTATTCGTTCTTCATATTCTTCGTGTACTTTCTAGTTATGGTCATAAGTGAAACATTTAAAATTATGTAAAGTTGTGAAAGTTAATGTTTCCGTGATAATAAATTCAAGGGCAAAAGTGCGAACCCTACAGCTATTATTATTACGGAGGCACACCGGTCCCCTATTAAATTACAAACACCCCATGTTCTTGACATAATGGCTGCGAACTACAATCTTCTGCTACTTATAAACTTTAAAAATTATATTCTTATTAGTTATGAATATTCAATCAATATAAACTGTGTTATACTTTGATCTTTATGTGCTTTATCGTTATCGTTGGACGCAACCCGGTGACATTTTCAAATGCCTCTTATCTGTGTTTATTAAAGTAGGTACCTAATTGTTTGAGCTCAAGCTCTGCAGGCATGCTTGAAAGCAACTTGAATATTCAAGTCCTCACCGTTTATTTTCCTCATGCCGGGTCCTAGACCTTCACTGTACGGCCAAAATCCTGCGCTCGGTATCGGCAACAACAAAACACTCACATATACGAAACACTAACAAGAACTCCACAATACACACTTTTGTAAACATTCATAGATCCAATTATGTTGTACTAGCAACACGCAAGATAACTTGTGTACACTACTTTGATTACTTGATAAGGAAGAAAACACAAATTGTTTATCACGATGCGATCTACACCCACGCAAACATGTTGCGACGCGCGTCAACGCCGCGTGACTGCAGGCGTGTCGCCGGCTGACACTTTGGCGCCACTGACGTCGGCAGGAGCGTGAACTAACGCGAGTTGAATAGCTCTGCCCAGAGATGGCGTTATACTCAACTAGCGGAAAATTCACTGTTTACCTCTACAAACTACCATAGAATTTTCAAAATTACTACGGTACTTGAAAAAGTAAACAAACACGTTATTAACTATTAAAATCTTTAAAGCTTTTCATACACTAAACAAATGTTTTTTATCTAAATGTTTAAGCGGCAAAGATATTTGTCTAAATAATTTAAATAAACCTAGCTATAGCTTTTTTTTCTAGATTAGGTTAAAACTCACCTTAATGACTGCTATGATAATTTTCAATATTTAGGACTAGAAAAATAATTTCACTACACGTCACTTTATCCACAAGACCACCACAATTTTACTCAAGAACTAAAGGAAACTGTAAGGCAATAGTTTCAGATTATCCAGTTGTAAAATCCGCATTGAGAGAAATGCCGGTCGGAAACCGCTACAACCTACAAAATCACTGAAAAAACACTGTTCACCACAATATCTGTTAAATATGGGGTTTTCCACGATACACTGTAATAATAAATGCACGAGTTGAACGCGGAACACCATGAATAGCGACCGATAACACTATCCATCACCCCATTATCCTACGCGACTTGAAGTTAGCAGCGAGTGAGCACGTCAAAATATACCATAAATAACATGGTACGTATTTGGGGTGCGCCACCCCATCCCCGCCCTTCGATCGTCTGTAAACAGAAGGTACGGTTTCGATTCGAATATTGAAGTTCAAAATTTTAAATTCTTTAAATCGATGCCGGCCGGGCCTCAGCGTGCGTGAACTGGCGACGACCATTGAGCTATGGTATTAGCTGCAAGGCGTCGGGCCGAGGGGGAGGAACGTCGTATAAACTCACATTACAATACGTTAAATCGCCTCCAGCCCTCGCCGACTGCGGTCGTAACGCTACGGGAACTTCCCGGCGACATCCCGACTAGGCTCTCACCATACAGCCAATTAACTACAACTTAATGACGCTTTTCCATTAAAGAACTTGGGTAGCTTCGCAGTTATAATAGGGTCTTTGTTATAAGTAGCTATGAAAGAGAATTTTTAATTTTACACCTAGGTACTTTTAAAACAAAAGTGTATACCATCTAAAATGTACCTAAGTAGGTATGTGGTAAAAATATTAATAAACACAATGTTTGATATTTTTACCGAATTCAAAAAGTGTAAATAACTTATTGAATTTAAATGTATTGTCGTCGCTCCTCTGTCATCTTTGATATAAATATCCATTCGTTACAGCCCGAAGGCGAAATGCGCTGAAAGGGAAAACCGACAAAGGAAGCCTTTTTAGGGATCCGGATAAGACGCGACGTGAAGAAAAAGAGAGCGACAATTTTTCCGGTTCATATCTTTCTGTACATTTCATTACTTCCGCTATGTATGGACGTAGATCTCGGGCGAAGTCGGAAGCGTTCGGCTACGATCGTCTGTCGTCGGGTAATTCCGGGAGACTAATCGATACGCGTTAGGCATGCTACCGACGTGCTACGTTACAACGTAGCTACTACGCGAGTCTACAACTTCGTAGCTTACGCTACGGTTGTGTTGTTGTTACCCAACTAAATTAAAAAGTCAGCGAACTTGACTCTACGAGTGGGGTTGTCGCGCCGTTCATCTTTGGGTTGTGTTGTTCTGGTTAATTGTTTTTGCAGTCAGCCAATGTCGCGCCGCTGCACCAATGCAGATACATAATACATTTTAGTTGATGAGCTGTGATAGTAAACGGCGCTGGGAATTGAATTCACTTTCCCTTTTAGTTATTATTTGTGTGAACAGTTTTCAATTAAATTGTTCACGGCAATTGGACGTCGATTCATTTACAGAGCTTCAGCCAACCCATTTAATTGCAATCTGTACTGGTTTTCAGTTTTCAGTTTCGCGGGCTAACTCAGCTACGATTTATGAAAAGAAAATGGGTGTCCTTTGTTATCTCATGTTAATTAAGATTGTTTGATTTACCATTTCAAGTAGGTACCTTCTTATAATATGCAAATCTAAGTCATGTATGTGGGGAGTAGTGTTGTATAGGGAGGACTTTATATTTTTCTAAAGGTAGGTACATCTATAGACTAAGTAAGACTTGGGAACCGTGTGCGGAGGTCTAACTACTGAAGTAGGTACTTTTTCGACTCTTTGCATCAGTACCTAGGTACCTACTTCAAAACTACTACGATAGATAGGTGATGGAGAATACCTTCACTGCAATGTGCATTAAGGAAAACCTGTCAAATGTGCCTGCAGTACCTACTCTGCAAATACTGACAAATACAATATTTTGCTCCTCTTATATCACTTGTTTCCGACTCCACGCAATGGTCGAGTGAGAAATGGACAGCCGCATGAAAGAAAAACGCGTAGCCGCTCGTTCCAACACTTTTCGCGTAGACTGCTACGCCACTTTTTTCGTAGACTGCTACGAAATAACTTCGTAGACATTACCTAGACAGAAATTGAGGCAGTATTTGCCTCAATAAAGGGTTCCTTCTCATTAAAATAGGCATTGCTAATATGTATAATCAAATTTTATTTCCTGGTCTAATTTTTTTATAAATGTAACGTAACGTTACATTACGTTTAGATGTTTGCGAATTTGTTAATAGGTAGGTAAATCACGCGCTACGTACCTAAGTTTGGTAGATATACCATGACCAAGATCAGGCCATTTTTTTAATTTGAGATGTGTTTTCTCTTGATTACTATTCTATGACAGAGAAAAAGTCGACGATGGAGCGAGCTTACCCAGAAGAAGCCTGTTCACTCTAACTTTGAAGAGATTAGGGTTGTTGGGACATGGTTCTTGTCGAACAATTTTCAAATCACGCGGCAACGCCATTGGCACAAGCTATTTCTAAAAACTAAACTCATTAATAAGCTTCTCAGTAAGGTATGTACCTAAATATTCTGCATGTTTTCTTAGTACCTACACTACCTACCTGCCGGTCGATTCTGTAAAATGTCATAGTGAAGGCTTGAGTTAAGTGATCACGAGGTGAGCTGTCAATCCATATAATCAAGATGGAATGACAGCTCACTTCGTGGTCACGTGACCTCTTGATTATATGGATTGACAGCTCATCTCGTGATCACTTCACCGAAGCCTTAATTTCGACATGTTTACAGAATCGACCGGCTGTACCGAATTGTAAATGTAAATTTTATAATGACTTAATTTATAACTAGCACGTCGCCTGCGACTTCGTCCGCTTTCTGAAACTTACCTATATATAGCCTATATTATTTAGATAAGAGAGTTTCAAGAGCCTACTCGTTACAAATAAACATACAAAAATACAAATAATTTATTTTATCATCATTATCATACCAGCAGAAAGACGCCCACTGCTGGACATAGGCCTCGCCCAAAGGCGATTATGGCAAAGCCCCCTACCTCCCCGGTAGGGGGCTTTGCCATAATCGCCACGCTTGGCAGGCCGATTGGCGATCGCAGTGTAGCTGTTGCAATGTATAGAGAATGCTGCTGCCTATTTTCTAGTGAGTCCCTTAGTCGCTTCTTACGACATTCACGGGAAGAGATGGGATGGTGCTATTTCGCCAAAAGTATTTTATAAAAAGCTTCTACAAAACCTGGCAAAACTTTGCAAAATTGGAATTATGTTTGAATGTTAATTCAATCATATCAAAGTAAATGGATTTATTTACACAATATCAATACATTATTTTGACCGCGGAAAGGCATTTTAATTTGATTCCCGCAGTTTTTACGACTATCCACGCCACCTATCGGTGAAATGAAAAGCTCATTTTAATTTGGTCATGTTGCCACCGAAAAAAAGTCTGATTTGATAGCAGATTGTATCCCGCTATCAAATCCGACTTTTTTCGTTTGCGGTCCTAGTAAGTATGAAAGAGACATGAAATGAATCTCATTCGCACTTAATGGGAAAGCGATCTTCTGAGTAAAGAGGGATCTCTACTTCATATCAAATCCAACTTTTTAGATTGTCACGAATATCAACTATATTTCGGCGGTATTTTATGGGATAAGTTACTAGGAAATGTTTTAGATTTTGATTAAGCTTTTGCTTTTTATGCGTTATACGTTATGCTCTTAGGTTTTATATGACAGTTTTGTTGGCAATGTTAGAAAAAACAACACTTCGACTACATAGGTATATCTTTGGCAACACCTTGAATTAAATCAATCTTCGCGTTCCATGTGTTGATATATTACTGCATCAATTATTTACTTTCTCTTTTTTCTTGGGTGATCAATATAATGCCGTTTCGCTTAGTCGTGCAATTGTTTTTTATAATATTTGGATCTTCGTTATTTTGACAGATTCATTGAACGTCAATAACAATTTGGTGAAAAATTCAATACACGATTTTAGTTTTTCGGGTTATATTACTACAAATGTTAGCTATGAACCGAGTTTAAATACACTATGGAGAAACCAAGAGTGTTGTCGTAAGTAATACTAATCCGTTTTAAGCATATTATCCGGTGGCCATAATTAACAAACATGGAATGTAGGAATTCGCTAAGTTTTCCTTATTGCGGTGTACTCAGAAATAAAAACAATAATCCTCATGAGCATTCACTATGATTTTAAAACAATAAAAAAAAGTCTGAAAGACTCAAGTAGAACGTAGATTCATTATACTTTAATAAGCTGTTTAGTAAAAACTTCAAAAAACCTGCAAATCATCAGTTACTCCCTGAAAATCATTAAAAAACTAGTTGATTAAATTGCTCCGTTGTGATAGAATCTCCTAAAGTTCTTGTAAAATCAGTAAAATTACTTTTACCCATTTTCCAAGAATACCATAATCTCATCCATGTATTTCACCATACCTACTTGACTAACAAATAAGTTTTATTAAGTCATTAGTTTAATTTTAACATTTCAAGATAGGTACATTTTTTAAAACCATTTCCTAGCACTGACACACTAAAGATTGATGTATTTTGTGACTCTCTATTTACTTTAATAGCTGCTACATCTTTTTTTTTAAATATGGGAAATCATCAAATGACTTCCTTTGCTCTGGATGGAGCGGAAGGGCATGTCAGACTCTTACTGACTAAATCCCATCCGTGTTCCTTCTAAAGCCTTTTGCATTCCAAGGCGCGGTGACTCTTCCAAACAAATTCCGCAATCCTGCCAGGCTCTAGCCCACCTCTTTGAAGAGCGCGTGGGACACAACGCGCCACCCAATGCTCGCCGTCTCCAGGCCCGCGCCTACGGTGGCCGGAGATCGCCCTGCAACTCCCGACGCCCATGGCGTCTTCTTCTGTAGCGGTTGGGGCGAAGGCCTTGATTTTCCCTCGCGCGGCCCGCCTCCTCCTTTGCTAGCATTACTGCTTCGTAGAAGGAGGTGGCGGCTTCCCAAGCCTCCTCGCTCTGGACCATAGATTTAACTAGGGCCGGAAACGAGAGGTCGCCGCTCATAGCCTCGACGAGGACACGGCGATGCTCAGCCCAAGCAGGGTAGACCTTCACCGTATGCTCAACCGTGTCCTCTTGGCGATTCTCACAGTGCTGACACTTGGGCATGTCCTCCCGCTTAATCCGAAACAGGTACCTCCCGAAACAGCCGTGTCCGGTGAGCACCTGCGTCAGGCTAATACATCTTACATAATCATGTTGTTATCTTCTTCTTATTTTTGTGCTTCATTGCTGAAGGTCTTACCCATCCTGGAAAACTTTTGATGGATCTTGCTTACACCACCACTGTGCTTGTGAGCTTGTGGCTAAATAATCTAAAGCTGCACGGGTCGATCTTCAAGGTTAAGCAACGTTTACCAAGGTCGTTCTGTGGATGGGTGACCATCTAAACGTACCGAGACTACTCCATGCCTCGGAACACGTTAAGCCATTGGTCCCGGCTGTCATTTTTAGATCTTTGGCAGTTGTTACTGATTGTCAGAAGTACCTTGTTATCCAGTAATGGGTTGTGGAATACTGGTATTCAGCTGAATTTGGTTTGACTGGAAGCCGACCCTAATGTAGTTGGGAAAAGGTGAGGCAGATGATGATCAACACCACCATTCTTTTTATTTTTAGAGGTGAAGCTCTTGTGGCAAAAGGCATAACTAAGATAGATGCCTCCCTGCCCGATGTTGGCTTGAAGGATGTCATGCCTAACGGCTCCTGGTTAGAACAGAAGCAGATACAAGCCGCCTTGGAGGCTCGCAAATACTTGATTGAAGTGGAGAGGATTGAAAAATGGTATGTATATTGATCAACCTTCTAAAAAATACATTTCTGCAAAAAAAACATTTAGTAAACTGGTAAATAATCACTAATTCTCTCTATTGAAATTAAACATACTTTGCAATATTCTGATGATGAATTATGTATTTTGGTTATGTCATTTAGGTAATGACATAATAATCTAATCTGGAAGTGTAAACATATTTTGACTTACACAAATAATTAAAAATGTAGTTGTTCTCAGCACTTCTCCAGATTTATGATGCGCACAGCCAAAGTGTGGAACACTCTTTCAGCTTCTGTGTTCCCTTCCACATATAAACCATCTGGCTTAAAAGCCAGAGTGAACAGGCAGGCATGGTCGAAGTCAAGAACAAGCCTATTTCACAATAAAAAAAAAGAAAAAATAATAATGCAATTACTGTGATGTGATACTATGTGATACAACAGAGGTCTGCAAAGTCAGACGACTTTGCAGACCTCTGTTGTTCCCCTTGTTTTACATTACTTTTTAGGGTTCTGCAGTCAACAAGGAACCCTTTTAGTTACACGATGCGTGTCTGTCTGTCTGTCTGTCCGTCCGTCCGTCCGCGGTTTAGCTGAGAGACGCTTAGCTCTAGAAAGTTGAAATTAGGGTGGCCCCCTACATGTAAAGTGTCAATGATTTTTTTATCGTTCACTGGTGTCATTGGATAGGTTGGTTAAAAAAATTGGTTTGCTAAAACTATTTTTCAATCCAAGGATCTGTTTGCGAAATATTAAAGCTTTAAAGTGACAATTTTTGTTTCGAGTCAAGTGGTCTGACATGCATTTGGCCGGGTTTTAGCCTCATTTTCCCACTTTAGGGTAAATGCCTCAAACCTTCCTATTCTGCATTAGTGTGGACTTGTGTAAGCATCAAGCTCGTCCATCTTCACCTGGGTCTGTCAAAATTAACCTAAAACTAGGTTCATTTTTTTTAATTTCAAAATGTATTTGTAATTCCAGTGGCACACTAAGTCATGCTGAGTGGCGGGATGATCTGAAGCTTGCCGAGGTAACACAGAAGGCTGGAGGACATTGGCAGTACCTTGGCCACAATGTTGGGAAGATATTGTACCTCCGGCCTGAAGAAGCCTTGTTTCTAATGGAAGTTGTAAGTCATTTCACAATCATTATCATTCTCCTGCACTTATCCCAATTTGTTTGAGGTTGGCCCAACATACTTCCTTCTAGATACTTCCTTATTAGCAGTCATGTCAGCAATTATCCCTAGTCATTTACATGATGCCGTTTTAAATACCTTGCTTCTTACAACAACATTATATCATAAATATATACCGTCAACTTAATATTTTAAGATAATATTACTAATGGTCACCCATAGTTGCAGTGCGACAATAATTAATAAAAAAAATAATGCTTTTATTGTATTAATATTAAGTTTCCTTTTATTTGTACCTACATTGTGCCAAATAAAATGGGTTTTCTTTCTTTCTTCTGCACTCATCTTTTCCATAATCATATAAAGTTACCAAATCACACATTCTACTATGTATGTATATAAAAAGGGGGACCTACAATGATTTCTGTTTTACACATTAACATCTAGATTGAAGGACAAAAAATGTAACACTTTAATAAAAAATCACTGTTCTCTTTTCAGAATTGTCTGTTACTAAAACACAATGAAGTCACAGTGTCATTACAAAATGCATACTCCTTACTACTTAGTTCACCAACAGCAATGATAGAGTACAAAGTTTATGCATCTCTTAGTAGACTGGGCTATCGAGTATTCAGACATACAGGCCCTAAAGTTAATGATGAGAAAAAGACTTATAACCAAAGGGTTAACAAATTTGAATCAAAAGCTAAACATTCTGATTGTCCAATAGCTGATACGAATAAATCTGCGAATGTTGATTCACCTGTAAGTACAGTAAACAAAACTCACAAGGTTGATTCTTCAACAGTCAGTACAGTAGAATCTGAGGCTGGTTGCTCTGTAGTCTCCACACTGAATAATTCTGAAAATGTTGGTTCACCAATAGTTGCAACAGTGAATGAATCTAAAAATGATTCTTCAGTACTCAACATACTTGTTGCTGAACCTGGTACACCAATAAATAACACAGTCAGTGATTCACGTGACGATTCCTCAATAGTTGAAACAGTTCCTGGTTCTGATATTGTTGATACTCCAAAACATGACACTGTTGAAAAATCTGAAAATCATGATTCACCAATGACTGATAAAGTGAATGAACAAGAAGTGCATGAAGACAGTGAAGTAAATGGGAATATTGTTGAAAAATGTGAGATTAAAGCTAGTGATGAAATGACTGAAAAACTGGATGCTGAAAATAATGTAGCTAAAGAGAATGAATCTCCAAATATAATGGAAGTTGATGAAACCACTGAATCAAAGGCAGCAGATATTAATGTTGAAACTGAACCTACCCAAGAAGTGCCTTCCACAATGACAGAAATAAAGAAAAATACTGAA
This sequence comes from Mamestra brassicae, assembly GCA_905163435.1. NCBI lineage: Eukaryota > Metazoa > Arthropoda > Insecta > Lepidoptera > Noctuidae > Mamestra > Mamestra brassicae. The sequence goes on along the minus strand of LR990997.1, from coordinate 14,718,788 downwards.
AATAAAAATACAAGAGAAATTATGGAGATATGTACAGAGAATCAAGAAACAGGTATGGAAAATGAAATATTTTTAAGTCATTAGTTTAAAGATAGAATCATTAGATCTTATATTATTATCATGTTTCAGGTATTGTTTTATTGGATCATATTAGACATAGTTTTATTAGGCGCATAGTAGTTCCCGACCGGGAGCGCTCATTTTAGTTCGCGGCTCCTTGGCGAATTAGTTCACCAGCTCCCAACTCAATGTTTCGAGACGGGAGCTGACTGAGCTATAGTAGGCGCCAGATAAATGTGGAATAAAGTACATTGACCTTTCCCTAATAACTGTTCATAGGTACCTGAACAATTAAATATGAATCGTTTTTCATTATTAGACAATGTTAAGGATCACGAGAGATGATGATTCGGGACAGCTTTGTGTCATTAATTCCGTTTTTCAAATTAAAAATGTCAATAATTGTAGGTGGGTCAATGACCGTTATTCCACGATTATCTGGCGCCTACTATAGTGAGCTGAGAGAAAGGCAAATCGTTCACGCTCTTTGCAGTTTGCTACTGCGCGCGTTCATTTGTTTGTAACGTAGCAATTTTGCCGTTATTTTTTGCTTTATATATGTACTTTGTACTGTAATTTTAAATTGATCAAAATTGCTTTTAAAACATACTGTTACGAGCTTGAGGTTCGTGACAATAAAAACAGCCGATTAAATAACCAAAATGACACTTTAATTTAAAAACACTAATTACAACTTTAAACTCACTAATTATAACACACAACTTCACCACTGATCACTTTATTCGCACTTGAAGTTCGCTTTCGAAGTATTCGCTTGTATCGCTAATCCAATACTGACTCAGTCGCGGAATACGCGCTCCTTTTATAGGTCAGTTTATTCTAGAAACTTCCATTCTCGAAACATCTGGAAAGTACTCGTAACTACCGCTGCCGACTGACTAGATACCGAGAAGTGTAGAATGTTCTGGCAAAGAAATGTCTAGAAGGTACTTGACTCTACTAGTTCTGCTACTCGATACTAGATGGCGCTAGTAGTAACTTAATGTACCCGACATTAATTCTGGCGCGTAACAATACTAAATTATGTTGTTACTCTAAATTTGTAAATAGTAGCTTGTATATTGCATTGCATTGAAAGATGAGAAGCAAACAAAAAAATGTCACAGTTCGGCTGGGATGTCATCTGGTTCTGTGGCCTTGTTGTTGGCCATTTTTCTGATGGATGTTTTTACCTCCATAGACGTTACCTCCTCCCAGGGGCATTCAGTTGGTGGTAATTCTGGCATGGATTGGTGAGAGCTTGGAGTAGTATTCATGTCAACTCCTTTTTATATCCTCGTTTGTAGCGAGAAGATTGCCTTGTAGATCTTTGATGTATATAGCCTCTGATGTATCTTATGCGTCGCGGTTTCTTTGTTTAGCGATCTTGAAGAGTTATTTTTCATTCGTAGCGTTTTCCAGTTTAGCTTATAGGTCTTCTCTGTTTAAGGCTCTAGCCCGTGGCACTGCTCGATTTGCTTCTCTTTTTGCACACCAGTAAACTTCCTTTTCCTCGTCGCTGCCAGACTGTTGCCAGATCTTTAAACTTGTTTTCGTCATTTTTATTTTTTCCTGAACTTCCGATATCCAGAAGGATATGTCTTTATTTTCTCTCTCTTGTTATTAGGTGTTCTTATGGTTTGGAGAAAAAAGTTTTTATTATCGCCATATTAAATGTTGCTGCCAGATCTAGAGTGACTTCACCTTCTTCATTTTTCTGTCCGAAGCCTCGGTTCCCATGTATTTAATTATGGCAGGTTGATGTTTCCCTTACAACATGTCCGTTCAGGTCGGCGCCGATGTACTTCGGTTCGCTGACTAGGATGGATTGTAGAAGATCATGGAGATCGTCCTAGAACGGGTTTTTGCGACTTTTGGCAATCTTCTTTGGGGGCATAGGCCGAGATAACTTCCATACAGGTTTGATCGTCCAGGGTGAACTTGATGGCGATAATTCTATCGCTGACTCTCTTCAATTCTGCTACTATACGGCTTTAAAAAATTTTATCGACCGCGATTCCGACGCCACTTTGGGTGGCCTTGTCACGTGCGCCTGCATATTTGTAGTATCAGAATTATGAGATAACAAAGACATAGATGTGTTTATGCATTGGGTAACCAACATTTTTAATGTATTTTCGTTGTTTTATTTTCTTGTAAGTATCTTATGCGTTTTCCTTATTTTTTACCATCGTCTTAATTTTGGTGGTCTGAATTATTTCTGAAAGTTTATCTGTCTATTTTAATGGGACATTATATTAAGTTTAATGTATATTTAGGTTAAGTTTTTGATAAATGATATTGGAAACTACAAATAATTTTAAATTTTATAAATTGCTTCTAATGTTTCAGTGCAAGTGGTTGAGATAAATGATGATGCTGGTGGTCCTGTTTCTGCCACAAATAACTCAGAAGCTGGGAGAATAGACACTGGTAATATTAACAACATATTATTCTAAAATAATTACGATTGGGTTCCCAAATCTTAACTACCAAATGGATTTTATATTACTCGGTAAACTTTGTGCCCCCTAAAATTGATTTCATTGCAACACTTTTGTTTTCCTAAACCACCCCAGTATTGAGTCATACCAAAAAAAAAAAATTAAATCGGTTCAGCCATTTTCGACTTTTTGCAAGACTAACGCACGGCAACTTTTACAGGCATACAAAGTATCGAAGATAGCGCCATTTTTCTGGAAAAACTACCACACAATAATTATCCAAGTAACACAAAAATTTGCACATCAACAGAGAACATGACAGAAAAAGTTTACTTTACCAATCATTGCGATCCAAGCAGTTATTTGAGCAAAATAGAGAAACTTACAAAACGGCAGCTAAAACCTAGTGACTCAAAAGCTATGGACAAGTATTTTGAAAACATTCCTGATTTATCTAAAGAACTGGTAGCCACCATAAATGTTCCAGAACAACAATACATACCCAAGAATATATTTGTCAATAAAAGGACTTACACATTGAACTTGCAAAATATTAGAATGCGAACCGTCAGGTCTGTGTCGTCCGAATCACCAGCTTACACAAGTTCTGATGAAGTCAGTGGGACGAACATAAGAAGAATTAGAAGTAGCTTGGAATTACTCAGCACCTTACGATACCCTCAGAATCAAAACTTCCACCAGCATGTGAGGTTTCAAAACTTTCCTAGGTACCATCAGTTCCGGCCTTACGGATTTTGGCGACCGCAAAACAATGTTAACATTTATCAATTAATGTTTTTTCAAGCCCGTTTCCAGTACCATCAGAGGCCACATATGTTTTTAAGGCCGCCTTGTTTTAGTATCCCTCCGAATAATAATTTGAATACAAGTAATAATCCTAGAAAAAGAATGAGAAATGGAAAATTTGTACATTTTCAAGGCATAAGGAATTTAGCTTTGCGGTTGAAACAAAGTCTTATCTCCGGCAATGCCGATATGTCAAATCTCGGAACCTTACACAGTCTACTCCACTCATACAATTTGAGATACAAAACTAGATTACGATTAACTGAGCATTTTGATGTGATTAATGAAGAAAAGATTGTAGAAACCATAGATCTGGACGAAGATGAAGAATCTAAAAGTAAAAAAACTAAAGTGGACAAAGATGATGATGACAAGTTTGATGAAAATTTGTCCAGACTTAGACAATTAGCATTAACATTGAGAGAACTCGAAATCAAGGATAAGGCTGCAGCTAGTCTTAGAAGAGCTTTCTCGAAGGCAATCAAAACTTTCAATAAATCATACAATGCGGATATTTACTTGGATGATGTAAACTACGAAGTTATTGACAGACGATTTATAACACTCGATTCTAGTTCAGAATCAGATTGTATAGTCGAAGAACAGCCACAAGTTCGTACGAAAAAATTGAGAAACCCGTTCAATATTCTAAAACGTCGTAAAGAGAAACAGCAGTCTATAAACAACCCGGGCACGAGTAAAGACGATAATTCTTTGGATCCCAGTCAAAACGGTGCTGGTCCCTCGACGGACGAAGACAGTAATCAATACAGTGACTTTACACTTAAAACTTTTAGTGAAAATTGGTTACCGAACGAAAAGGACTTCGGAAGAGCAGAAGTTGTTCCTAAAAGTTCATTAAAATCTCGCCTTGAGTTCAGTAATAAAGAGCAGTTCATCTATGAGTATAAGAATGACCAATTTCAAAATTGGTTAGAAGCAAAGATATCTTTTCTAAGGTATTTAGAGGAAACAAATATTGCATTTAAAAGAGAACAGGCTCGAATGCTAGCTGATGTAGAACTGTGTAACACTGGACTAAAGCCACTTTTAGATTTCGAAGATAGCTCGGATATGCCTTCAGTTCTCGAAAAATTGAGAATCATAGAGAACAATAAAGAAGTAGATATTGAAACTAGTCTAAGAATAGATTTTGAGGTGTATAATAGAAATGTTCAAAACTTTAGAAAGAGGAATCCACCGAAACCGCATTTCAGAATTATTTGTTTAGAGTAAGTTTAATTGAAGTTATTACTGCATTTTAATATTCTATAGTTTTTTATTAACTGTATTTATTATTTGTATCTAAATGATTGCTACTAACAAACTAAGGCCCTCTCCCAAATCGATTTGCTTAGCCCTTTCCCAATTCTATTGGTGTCGGCTTCCAGTCAAACCAGATTCAGCTGAATACCAGTATTTTACGTGCAGCGGCTGCCTGTATTTTTAAATAAAATTAACAAAAATAAATTCATTTATTTTCAGACTAATAATGTTCATAATTGTTAGTAACAAAGGTCATAAAACTATGTTAGTCAATACTAAAATCAAATCGGAACAACTAAAATCAAATCAATTCAAAACAATAAAAGCAATTAGTAATGACGGTCAACGATCTTGTAATGATAGCCTGGACTTACGGCCGTCTCCCAGATCACTAAAATATGAATCCCAATATTCTATCCTATAAATAATTTTCTCTATTGTTTATTTCAGTGAGTCGTCAGGAGTCCCATCGGCAGCGCATGTGATGTCTCTTCATTCAAAGTACGACGATAACGTACCAATAGTCTTCGCTATAGTCAGTATCGGATCCATTTCTTACTTACAAATTAATCCTATAGACTTACCGATTTATGTTCCAAGTAACGATGTTGTATAATTTACTGGTAAGTTGAATGTTTGATATTGATGTGTAAAATATGTATAAACATAACTATGTGTAAGAACTTTACTAGAATATCCTTAAAATATTTTCTTCCAAGTCTTGTCTGATAGTTCTTTTTATTGTCTATGCTTCTTGGACTGAATAAATATTTATAATTTAATTAAGATTACGTCATTATGTATACAGTATAATTTAGCAAGCAAGTGTATTATAGTAAAACAAGAATACATAACACTTATACAGATGACAAGTTAATTTCTAAGAAATAATATTGACCTTAGAATGACAGAACTATTTAATGATGGAATAGAATATTTTAAATTCATTGGAAGCAATACGGTGTCGCCCCAGCTTCGCACGGGTGCAAACCTTCCTCGTATATTGCTCCTTTTTTTTTCGTTTATAACTGAAAACGGTATCAAAATCCTTAGCGTTGTATAGAAGTAGTAAGCGGAGAAGACAGAGGTAGACAGCGACTTTGTTTTATAATACTTCGAGATAAGGTTTCTTATGCCAAAGCTGAAAGCATGTCTTTGATATGTATGTATTTTAATCTGCGCTGAATTCAGCTTTTAGCGCTTTCTTTTTATATGGCTTAGTCCAGTCTTAAAACAAAATGTATAATTATTAAAAAAAAAAATGTCGGAAAATGTACTTATTTATTGGAATAATATCAATGCCACGTATATCTCCAGGTAACACATAGAATGTAGATATTAATATCTAGTCTAATAGTAATTTACCTTTTCTCTACAAACAAAATATATTAGAGACCGGTTTCTGAATTGAGAATTTGGAGTAGGATGTTTCAAGCCCTACTGTAATGCCAAAATTTGACAGATGTTCTGGCCAAAGTCGAGTTTGACAAACACTAAACTTGTTTTTTTTTTTCAGTAACCGGCCAATATTCATTTTGTTAAGTAATTCTGGTGTCATAAAAAAAAAACAAATAAAACATCCGTATTGTTATATGTGTATTTTATTTAAATACCTTTTAAAACAGCCTTATTATTATATAATTAGCTATCTATTCTACTAAGCGACTACATGGCACAAGTGATTCGGAGGGCTCAGTGCAAATATCCCTAAGACTAACACTACATTGCATCACCTATTTATATAAACTTCTCTCTACTCTTAAATTACAAAACAAAAAGAATTGGACACTTAAATTTATAATTCGAGATAACCAACTTAAGTATTGACTTGATCGTCGTGTACCTATTCTATTCTATTTATCAATATTCAAATAAGTGACCATTTATATTAAAATAGCCCCAAAATGCAAACGCCCTAAAACGCAATGATACAAAGTAAAGCAAGTACCTATATGTCACCGGAAAATTACAGACTCCGTAAGATTGTAATAAATCTTTATTAGATTATAATTTCTCGATATATTAAGAAAAAATCGTTTTGTATACAACAAATCAAATCTCAATAGTTTCCAATATATCCGTGTCTTATTTAGAAAAAATGGTTTATAATTTCACGCGATATTTTACAATCTTGCGGCGTTGTATAGAAAACCATTTTTTCAGAATATATCGAGAAATATTGATCTAATCAAGATTTATTACAATCTAACGGAGTCTGCAATTTTCCGGTGACATATATATGGATTGCTTAAAGTACTCAGAAACCAAGTTTGTAAAAAACTTAGCCATCTATAGATATTTGCGTACAAAATTGTATCTGGTTATTATATATTATTATCTACCTATGTTATATTATATGGCACGTTATTATATACCCTACCTATCTCTCATTCGTTCAAAGTACACAACCTTCGTGTTCATATACTAATGGCAAGACTTTCAATTATTTGGAGGAAATAGTTTTTTATGTTCCAGCATATTTTGGCATAAATAAATTTTATATTTATTAAATACGAAATTATAGCATTTCGTATAACGTATTCTCGTATTTATTGGAGTGAAAAGTACTATTATAGCAGTTCTGAATGCAAATGATTTTAATTGACCTGACCCATTTTATAACGCTTAAAATGGGTTTTATTAGTCGGCTCATGTTTTTCGGCTCAAATATCAGCCATCTGATCTCAGTCATGCAACTTCCGACTAGTGTATTTTAATTTTAACGGTAAAATATGACTTCGTTACTCCATTTTGGATTTATGGCGTTTCTCATAAATGCTACTGCTCCACCTGCGTCTTAATGCGTAAATTAGCTCGTTCTTGTAGGCGTTACGTAAATGTGGCAAACGTTTTATGCTACGGCCACACTACCGTGATATGATTGCCATATTTGCCAATTATGGCCATACTATTGAGTTATGGCCATAATTGAAACATTTATTGCGGTAAACTGGCGGTATACGGTAAGGTAGTGTGGCCGCAGCTTTAATGTGTTAAATTACAAACGGCATTAATAATCGCATTCAACGTTAAGCGATAGGTCGCAAGGGCGTACCTAGGATTTGAGCTAGGGGGGGCAGCTCATCAGTGGCGGCGCAGGGTAGATTGGCACCCCTACTTAAAATAAAACATCAAATACTAAATATGCTAACGAGACTTTATTGTACTAAAATATTCGATCACATTATCAAAATTGACGTCCGGGTCTTTCAACGTTTTTTTGCATTTCCTAAATTCTACAAAATTTTTAGGGGTTAACACGTGTCTTTTATGGTTTTTTTTGTTATTCTTCGAGTTTTCTTACAAAGCAATACAAAAAATCATAGCGGTACACACGTTTTGAAACTAATTTTGTCTTAAGTGACCCTTTTGCGGGGGTAAATCGGGTATTCTGATTCTTTCGAAATTCAACAAACATCATAGCGTTCTTTTAGGGAATTAGAAATTATATACTGAGAAAAAAAAAAAATATAGCTGCAATGCGTTAAAAAAATATAATATTAATATGTAAGTAGCTAGGTGCAAGAGTAGGTAGTTATAATTGATATGTCTCATATAGGGAGATTTTGTGTGCATTATTTGGCTGTACGAGTGAGTTGTCGTTGTCACCCCTTGGTGCTTGGCACCCGGGGCGAAACGACCCCTCCGCCCCCCCCCCCCCCTTCCTTACGCCGCCACTACGCAGTTTTTTGTGTTCCATGGCCGACGACTATGCACTGAGCCGTCAATTAGTTCGGGTGCGGGCGGGGCATATGCGCCCATCCCGAATATTCCCAGTCCCCACATGGATTGCCATCAGATGGCAATGGGGAATAAAATTCCCAGTTGCCACCGGGTGGCGCCTGGGATGTTATTGCCCCCTCTTCAAATCGCTATACACTGCGGCGTGGACCGCCAAATTCGTCATTGATCCCCTCATCGCTGTCTGTCTTACGGCCGCGATGTTTGAGGTTGGCGGATACATACAAATAATGTACTACATGATTTGAAAGTACTTATTATTACCTATAAAAAAGTCCGCGAGGGTATATTTCTAACTATTATGGTTAAGTCCAATGACCGCTTTTTGTGTTAAAATTATTCAATCAAAACCCGGCCGGAATAGAATAGTGGTAATTATTGCATCATGATATTAATCCTATCCATTTAAATGGTTTGATAACTAAGGTTGATTTTGTACATGTAAATTACACTTTAAATTATTTAAATCGGACCTTTCGTTTAATGTTACGGCGGGTATAAAAATGCTCTTAGTAAGAAAAATGTTGCAGTTTGAGCGAACTGGCGAGAATCGTAAAGCTTGGTCCGATGAAGTTGAAACACGGCATTTATTGATTTCGACAAAAAATATAAGAATAACAAATATTTGGATTTTTCGAAAATAAACCCCTAAAGGGGCGAAAAGAGGTGATGAGTTTTTAGGAGAGGACATTATTGCTTGCTTCAATTTGTGTGGGGATAAAAGTGGGGAAACAGATCTAACAATTTTTGCATAATCAACCCCGGATGGGGTGAACGAGGTGAATGGTTACGTTGATCCTGAGACCATCAAACCAGCAGCAGAAATGACTTAAACCTTTAAAAGGGGGTAAAGGGGGCGTTGAAGTTTGTGGAGTAGGTACGTTTGAGACGTCACGGGCGAAGAACTAGTTCTAGATAAATAAATGTAATAAATATCAAATAAAATATACACGAAATAAAAGTGAATCTCCCAACACTTCATTTTGCCCAGAGCAACACATTTTTAATTTTCACGATCTAGTTTCCAGTAGATAACACAAATTGACAAGACAATTAACGGATACTTTTTCTTCTAGGGGGGCCGCTGCCCCCCCTAGACTAGCTGGGTACGCCCTTGATAGGGCGTGTGTATGTTTTTTGGACACATCAAATGGTTTTAGCGCGTAGTTTAGCGCTAAGTGATGTTGGCTACATGAACGCCGTCTCATTCCGCGGGACACGCGCGCACAGCAAGGACAATGTGTACTTTGTTTTAGGCGGGAACTGCATTTACGAGAATGGAGTGGTCGAATGAGAAAGCTTGTAGAACTATTTCAACCAGAGCCATGCCTTTGGAATCCAAAGCTGCTTTAAAAATCGAATGCATTTGAATCATGCACTATCGTCTTTTTTTTTGGTATTTTCTCTTTTTTTTAAATGCATAATATAATTAATTTATGAAGCTCAATGTTGCAACTAGTGTAGCTGCTTCAATCTCCATTGTGTTTCTAACGTTAACCTCCATTTTGTGTGTTAACGCGTGACTTCTTGAAAAAGTCAGTCTTAACGACATTGTAACCTAAATGTAGCCAAAGCGCATTATTAATGCCTTAATTAACGAGTAGTTGGCCATTGCCATTAAAGTTAACGCTAACCCAGATGTGGCAGTAGCAATATCCAAATATTCTCATTTATACCTACAACACGAAATGCCATTTTTTTTACCTAAATAAGCACGCGAGTTATACATAACTAAGTAGGACTTATAAAACTTCATAATCGTATAAATTATGAAGCTGTCATAAATGATATCAATGGAACACTTTCGTTAGGAATGCCAACTAGGAAGCAACTACCCGCATAAATACAGCTTCGAATAAAATTATTATGCGAATCATTCGAACAACCTAAACATTTTACAATTTGAATTTATAGATCTCTTGTAACTTTAGTGGAATGGATTCGATTTGGTTATTTTCTTAACTAAAGAATCATAACTTTATCGTAACTTTTGAATACATTGAAAACATAACAGTAAAATGTAACAGAACACTTATATCACATAGTTGTGTAAATAGGAAGTAGGAAATGTATTTAAGTAAATAGAGATAAAATAACAATTTTCTTAAAGATTAAAGAGCGCAAAAACATAAATAGTAAGTAGATATAACATCACACCGCAAATAGTCAAAATTATGTTTACATTAAATTACCTAATATTGATATCGTCTGAGTTCTGCTCAGAATACATAAAGAGCATTTCGCCCACAATTTATATAGCACTCAACGTTCTTAAATGTACAAAATACTTTCTTTCTCAAACCGTATACCATAAGTTCAAAATCACAACGATTCAAGGCCATCCGAAGTTCATTCCAGCCAACTGGTAGAATCTCTCATTGAATGGCCTATAGAAGTCTCTCAGTCTTTCTAAAGTTTTAAGATCTATGTGAGGGTGGCTCCTGCCTTTAGTCTTGCCTAAGCAGTGCGGCGTAGACCGACTCTCAGACTTCAGGAGGCAAGGGAAACCCTTGGTGGAATTGAAGTAGAAATGCTTTTCTGTTATCACCTGTTTCAGGCCTAGGAACTCCTGTAAAAAGGGGAAATCTTCAGTTTAGCACAATCAAAGAAGCAGGGTCTTATTGGAAAAGCAATCAACTTAATAACAACAACATGCAACAATAAAAAAAAACGCGTCTCGGGACGCCCGACAGAAGTGATAACTTAAACTAATCTAAGTTGAACTATTTAATATGGGAAGCGTCTGTCCGAAATATGACTAGCGCTGTGGGTTAGAGCGAGAGAGGAAGAGTCTGCCTACCGCTGCCGTATGCGTGAGAGAAAGGGAAGCCAGACAGACTGGCGCCGTAACGCGTTACGTTACGAAGCGGTTTACCCTCCCATAAGAAGTTATCACTTCAAAATAGGAATTCTCTTATTTTTTTTACTAGAACTAACACCAGAGACTATCCCCCTTTTTTATTTTAAGTTCTTTATGTCTATCTACAAGTTGTATTGTAGAAATCGCTGACAGCGCTAAGACCACTATTGTACCCATAGAATAAATTTTCTGTTAAACGAGTTAAGTAATAATTTTGGGTGTACAATAAAGCATATTCTTCTTATCTTAGCTTATCGCATGACCCGGCTGGATATAAACCAGTTCCTTGTTAGATTCTTCGACGCACTACCAATTTTCATGCATATCTACATTTTGCCCCAGCTCCAAGTTATCGACTCACGATTATTTTAAATCTTCTCGCTACAAAAGATCAGTTTTACCCGACCGCACCAAAAAGAGGGTGATGTTTTTTACCTGTACTCTAGCCATTTCAGCAGCAGGATCAGCGACGAGTCTCTCCCCGCTGATCAGCAATAACCTCGACCTCGGGAACCTTCGCAGCCACCGTCTCAACGGCCTCGCATACACTCCCAGCCGCACGGGCGGCCACGACGCGTCCACCACTGAGGGAGCTCCGCCCCACACCGCTGAACTGTTCACTAGGGCCAAGTCTTCGAAACGAGGGAGGGATGGTCTTTTACTGGAACGGACAGATGAATCAATTAGGACTCCCATGTGGACAAAAATAATAGAGTGGTACAAGATCTAGAAGACAATAATTATTATCGATGCATTACCGCAACCTACGAGTAAGGTTAGGGCAGATGACGAGTAGCGCAACGGATGAAATTTTCTGTATCCTGGTAATGAAGTTGATACTTATAGGTATGTATTTTCCTTCCCACATTTTGAATAATGAATATTTCAGGTTCAAGTGCTGGTCACCACAATTACCTGGCCGATTGCGTATAGTCGCTGATGGCTCGGGTAACAGGATCCCGCACGACTGCCAACAGTTTGACGCTGGGATTCATAGCGTACACACGTCTCGGGGCCGACCTCGTCACCCAGTAAGAAGGGGTCTTCTCCATCGTAATCTGGCCCACAAGTGTTGGTGGCATTTTATCCCTGAAAGTTGAAGTCACCAATTTACGCTTGTAGGATACCTCGCTACCGCTCATGATATACCTTATTTTAGGTTCGCTCTAAAAATTAACAGATTATGAGTTTAGTTAAGTCGAATAAAAATAATATTTTGCAGTTTTGACAACAGTAAAATCATTTTAATGTTTTCAACACTGCAAAATTATAATTTGATAAATATCTTACCTATACCATTCGAAGCCTTTGTGATAGAATTTATCAAAGAAGTGGACCTCTGACCCAGCGGCCCTGACATCTGGGTGTAATCTGAAGTCGCAAAAAAAAAATTATCACGTTATTTATAACTGCTACAAGTTAAGTAGTTGGGGTTTGAGTAGACGCTTACTAGGTAGATAAGTTATAGAAAACTGAAAAATTTAGAAAGATTTCGTTAACATTATTGCCATTTGTATTTCTTTCAGAGGATTACTAGATAAAGAAAACCTTACAAATTAGTCTCGTCACAGTAGCCTACTCAAACCCACCTCAAGAACTCGAGCAATGCCCTCGTCCCACATTTCTTGACGCCTATGATAAGTGCATCGGGTAGCCTCTTCACCGGCACTTGATTCTGCTTCAATCGCCTGTACTCGTAGTTCTCGTCTACGTTGAATCCTAGTAGCGAAGCAAAACGCACGCTTGCTGCTCTGTACTTCGAAATATGCTGCTTCAATAGTATGTACTTTATTGTGAACTGAGAAATAGGTAAACGTGGTTTTAGATCTGGTCAGTACGTAATACAGTGTGTCCATGGATCATGTGCACAAACGAAAATGTGTGAAATTAGATACCTTTAAATTTTATTGATAAAAACATGGAAGAAAAAAATTGCTTCATTAGTTATGGTGGCCTACTTTCACCCATTTTTGTTTGTGCAAATTATCCAGGGACACACTATATATTAAGAAAAATAAATTGTGGTTACTGAATATATTGTACGTACCTACTAAGACAAAATTCAAAAATACACTGTAGTGTTATGATATCACTCACCTTGTTTTCGTCAACTAAACAAGAATTCAAAGCATAGAATAAATATAATAGAAATAATAATATGAAACAAATAAACATAGTTCGCTTTGATATCACTGGTATCCATCTCATAGCTATTCTTAGGATTCATTTGTGGTGTTTTGTTTTTCTTTTCGTCAATAAACGAAATTCACTTCACTCAACATTCTACACGAGTATTTACAATAGAAAAAACTAAACTATTACAATAGTTTACTCTATCCTTGATCATGTTTTCAAGCTAATTGATATGCATTGAGTTCACACTGTACCAGCAGACAGCAGTGTTTATGAACGATCGATCGATGTAATTTTCTTCGGGACCGGCACGACACACGATGCGCACAATCTCTGTCGAATCGACACGAAGTTGGATTGGACGGAAAATCTCATTTCGCGCGAAGGTAATTTACCGCGTCTATTCCCCCCCGCCACTAAAGCATTTCCGGTTTTCCGTCTGTGCGTTCATTCGAATGCGACCACATTTAGTGTTGGGAGTGAAAAAATACTGGGAGATGTTTTTTAGGGACGTGGCGTGCTTACCGGCTTTTGGTTAAAGTTTCTGGTTTTCGGGTAAAAATTCTACAATTATTTTTTTAGTTTTCAGTAGCTTCAGTGCAAAATAAGAAATATCATTTAAGCCAAAAATTGGCAACATTGCTCTGTAAGTTGGCTAGAATCACAGTCATTTGTATTGGCGTTTTTTATTTTTGTTTCGTGCGATAGGGCCTTTTAGCAGGAGTGCCAATATGAAGATAATGAAATCCAGTTGACACTTTGACAGCCGACAGCTAAATAAAAAGAAATTTGATCGCGTTGAACTTTGAAGCTGTGAAATAAATTAAAATGACAGTCCAACAGATTAACTCGAATATTTCTGACGACTCAGATGATATGGTTAGTTTACCATCCGAAGAGGAAATTTATAGGCGAAAATATCAATTGTTGTTGGAGCGATGTGAAGTCTTACAACAGGATAACGAAAGAATTATCAATAGGTTTGTGTTTTGAGCTTGTTTTCTGTTTATAAACGGTATTCGTGAATGAGCTAGGTTTTAACATTGTTGCAGAATACATGAAGCGAAGAAAATAAGTAAGCATTACCGGAAGGACCTTAAATTGTTAGTGGATAGATTGGATAAGCATGGCGATCAGTTCAGAACTGTAGGTGTGGAGGTTGAAACCAAACCCGAGGTGATAGTACGACCACCCCGCGCTGGAGGGAAAGCACAAACTGTGTCCAAACAAACAGACAAGCAGAATGCTACTGGTGCCAAGAAGCCTGGACCTAAAAGGAAAAGCAAGGCAGACAAGGTACTGCTGATTGTATATAATAAATAATAATAATGAAATGTAACATTTCAGATTCCATTTTGAGCATTACATTTAAAGTACTGCCGCCCTGACATGACGAGCATTCGCCTGTAATGTAACGTTTCAGATTTGATTTAACACATTGTATCATCAAGTTATGCACTGTAATGCTCGTTTCTCTTCTCTCACAAATGTAATGCTTGAATCTGTAAAATTACAGGTTGCGCTATGTAATGCTTGGTTCTCCTCCCTCACTGAACATAACAAGCACCTTTGAGCACCTTTAGTGGATACCTTTTTAACATAATTATTTATGTACTTTTTTTTAGCCTGAAAGGGATCCAAATGCTCCCAAAAAGCCTTGCAATGCATTCTTCCAATTTTGCCAAGAACAGCGGCCTCTAGTTGTAGCTGAGGCTAACTCTGAGTTGGGGTCAGAGCCTTCTAAGCAGGAAGTCACCAGACAACTGGCTTCACGCTGGAGATCACTCAATAATGAGGAAAAGAGGGTAAGATATTTGTGTTCCTTAGAAGGTGTTGATAAATATACATGAAAAAAAAAAACTTGATATAACTCAAAGCATTTATTTCAATTAGACCATTTACAGTCACTTTTGATTTGTCAAGGTTGGTTGGTCATAAAGATGAAGATATTTGCACATTCCAAAGTGTAGATCTCTATGGAGAAGAACATATTCTTTTAAAAATTTATTTTTTTTTTTTCAATAGGAAAACAGATATAAGAACAAGAAACTTTTTTCTTACACAATATAATTTTAAGCATGTTTTGTCCCCTCACAGGCAAAGAGTCTCCCTCTCACCACATGACGCAATTAAATTTTATTGCACTCTTCTAAAATCACATTCTATTGTTCTAGGTATATGTAGCAATGTTTGAGAGATCGAAAGAAAAGTATGCAGAACAAATGTCAGCCTACATAAAGAAGGAACAATGACAATCACCGACACCGGCCAATAATAGCACTTAATTTTCTTGTGATCATCAGCTTTAAGATTAGGTTAACTATTAAACAGTATTTTGTAAGAAGGCAATGGTTTTATTTACTTGACCGAAATTTAATCTGTAAGCTGTTTAGATAGAATGATAGAAAACTTGGTCCCTATTACTAAGACTCCACTGTCTGTCTGTCTGCCCCAGACTGTGTCTTATGAACCGTGAAAGCTAGACAGTTGAAATTTCCACAGATGTATTTTTGTTTGCTGCTATAACAAAAATTAAATAAATATAAAAATTAGGGGGGCTCCCCTACAAGAAACTTATTTTTTCCGGTTTATGGTACAGAACCCATTGTGTGAGAGTCCCGACTCGCACTTGGCCGGTTTTTTGTCTTATTGCAAATTAACTCTAGATGCATGTATTATTATTGATAACCCTATATTATATGCAACCTTTTAGCAGAAAGACCATACAAAAGGTTCATATTCTTCACAAACAATAATATTTAAAAAAAGAATCACAAATTAAACACAAAATGATTGGACCATAATTTTATTACTATTCCAATTTTATACCACATCAATTTTTAAAAATTTCAAATATTTACAATAAAACAGTTTTGAAAGATTTAAATACCCTGACCAGAATATACAGAACTAGTGAACCCTGCAACCCACCTCCACTTCACAATGATTGCCAAACCACACAGAACCTTCCAAAACCGAGATTAATTTAAGTATATCTGTATTAATCTACTATACACATGGAAAAATCTAGATAGTTTGGAAGAACATGATAGCTCCACGGACAAACAGGAAAATTCATTAATATATCAGCAACCCGGCCATGCTTCGTACGGTTGCAGTGTGCAAATGTGGGCGACATGTTAAAACATCAACATTTCTGAACTATTTTATTTTATAATATGTTAGCCACCCGGCCATTTTTCGCAAGGGTACAAATGTACAATCTACTAATGGGGCCTTATGAACACCAAGATTTCTGAATTATTTTAGTACCAGCGACCCGGCCATACTTCCGCACGGGTAACAACAATCTACTGATGTGGCGACATATAACTGGCCTATATTCTAATAATAATAATAAAGTTGAATAGTCATTATAAAGAATTTAATAAAATAATAAACTTTCCACAATAAATTCTATAAAAGTTGGTAACCGCATCAAATTCTGTTAGACGAAGAGCAGCGCCGCAGTCACCAAATCCGACTTTATTTTATAAAAATTACCTATAGATAAATTATATAACAACACAAATTTGCGCTTATTCTGACGCGGAGCGGAGATTTTATGCAATTCCATTGGTATATTATTTCTCCGCTCCAGTGGACAGTCAGCCTTATATTGGTATTTCCATAGGTATTTTTACAATTATTTAAAATTACGGACAGAAAAAATAAGAAACTGTTTCAGTTTATGGTTTTGTATAACTTGAATATTTTAGACCCACCCTTATGAAGGTTTGGTCTATTTTAATTAAGTTATAACAGACATTTCAAACTCATTCAGTTTCTTATAACTGGGAACTCATTTAATTTTAAACATAAAAATTCATTATACACATTTATACCATCACTCGAGAAAATATTGTTTCATTTTATGCGTGCCAGGTATCTTTTTCCTGTCGAATGTTCTTCATGGCCTCAATGGGAGCCAGCGCATTCGCATGCCTCATGATTGGCCTCTCAGAAACCCTCATGAATGGATTATACTTCTTCTCTTCGCCAATTGTTGAGGGCACCTGTGAAATAAATGTAAATTTTATGCAACTAGGTACTACTCCAGTTTTCATTCTGTAAAACTAAAATATCAAACTTGATTGTGATTTATGCAGGACACTGCAGCAAATTAACTTTTTGAACGCCATTGTCACGAATATATGACAAGCAAGCGCGTGCCCTGTACGCCAAACGTATGGCGATTTTGTGGCTTGGCGTCGGGGGCACGCTTTAATGCTCGATGCGTTTATGCTCCGGCGTTCAAAAGGTGAAATCTTTGTCCGCATCGGCCAATAATATCCAACATCAATTATTGGGGTTGGCCGGATGCAGCTGAGTGCCAGTATTTTACAATTTTCCGAGGCACGAACCGACCTCGGCAGGCGTCGCTTAATTTCAAAGATTGACCCGTGCGGCTGATATACATATCTCAGGTTAATCTTAAATTATGCTTGATCGAGGCTACTTACCGTAGGCAGCCCCGCTTCACGCCTCTGCTGTGCCCAAGCGAATTTCTTAACAATTTCTTCGTTTTTTGGTTCCACATGTGCTGCGAACTGAAGATTCGGCAGTGTGTACTCGTGGCCACAGTACACCTTGGTTTCGTCTGGGAGACTGCCTAGGATTGTCATTGCGTTGAACATCTGATCAGCAGTGCCTTCGAAGAATTTTCCGCAACCAGCTATGAATAGGGTGTCTCCTGGAATTGTAGTCAGTTTTTTACCATAATGATTTTTCCTGTTGATGCTCTGGCTATGCAAGAGGTAAAAATTAGCAAATCAACTAGGAAAGTCATACTGAGCAGGGTGGGAGATTGAGAGTGATGTTGATGAATCAAAAACATGACACTTCCTAGCTTGGTTGCCCTGGTAGCCCGGCTTTCCCGACCTAAAGTGGGCCGCGGTCGGCCACTGCCCACTAATGATGCGGCGCCACAAAGGAACTACGCGGCGCGGTTGAGGTCGCGTGTACACATATAAAAGTATAATTATTATTACCTGTAAACACCACACACTGTGATCCTTCCTGTGGTGAAGTCACAAAGTAGCACACATGCCCCTTAGTGTGGCAAGGAGTAAACAGGCATTGGATGAGCAAGTTCCCAATATTAATTATGTTGTTATGCTTCACTTTCTTTGTTAAAGCACCAATGCGGTCATCAGCTCCGTAAACTTCAAGCCCTGGAACCTGCTTTACTAGAGCTTCGTTGCCACCAGCATGATCCCTGGAAGATACATAATACTCAAAATTATTTTTTGCAATGGTAAAACAACTAAACTCATCAACATCATTTCAGCTGAAGGACATCTTTGCTGGACACAGGTCTCTTCTAGGTGTCACTAGATCAACAAGTCCTGTGCATCATGCATTCAGCCAACTCCTGTGGCGTTCTCCAGTTAATTTCCAGCTTCAAGAAGGCCTTCCATAGTTCCAACAAATAGTCTTACGGTGTGCATTAACCACCACAAAACTGCCATCAATCTAAATCTAATCAATCGCTTCTGGGGCTAAGATTTAAGTTCAGTTCTAATTTTACTGCAAACATTAAAGTATGATTGGAGAAACAAAACCTCACCAGTGATGATGAGTGGTCAAAACTGTAGTGAGGTTGACATTACTTTCTTGAACAGCTTGCAATACCGTGGGTGGATCCACTGGGTCTACGATAGCTGCCGTATTTGTGGCTTTATCTATAAGCAGGTACATGTAGTTGTCCTGAAGAGCTGGCAGTATCTTTATATCCATGTTTTGGAATTGATTGTAACCACTGTAGCTATGTGCTCCGCGCTGGTTCCGCGTTTGGGCTGAAACATTCATTTTTTAATTCAATAAGACTTTAAATTTTCCCACTAGATAGGTAAATTAAATACAATTTGAAATCCTATTACACTTAGAAGAAGATTAACTATTAATGAGCTTAGCTAAAGTAGGAATCAGCTGGTAAATTACATTGTTTCAAACAGACAAACATAGGCTTACCGTTAAACTCTCACTATTACTTGACTTGACACTTGACCTTTTCAGATTAAATTCAACAAAGCAAGAGCGAAAGAAGGTAAGCAAGAGAGTGCATCATGCTGGTGCTGATACTACCTTATTTATTTATTTATTAAGGCAAATAAGATTATTATAGCTATAAAGAATAATGATGTAATATCCAATGGGCTGTCTTATCTTTATTACAAGCATTTTGTGATAACAACTTCATATTGGTTTTCATTTATGACTGTTCTACTGAGATGTTTAACTATTATATTTGTTCAATTGGGTTTATTACTATTCTTTTGCCATTTTATTTTTTTAATTCCGTTCATTCCTGCATCCTCCATAATCCAAGAAGTAAAGAGAATGAACAAATAGAAGAAAAACATTATTTTGGAGAGATTTTTAATAGTCATGTTTTTAGGTATAAGTCCCTTTTTGTTTTAATAACTGGACAGGGTGTATCACTAGTACGAATAAACAGTTATAAGTAACTAATCTAAAAATGCAATTGTCATCCTTAAGAATAAGAAGTTCAATTAGAAAATTAATATTGACAATACCTTGAAAATACCACTTTGTGATTTGCTGTGATAAGCCGGTTGGCAAAGAATGTACAAACCTGGCGAGCATTGCGTTAACTTATCTACAAAAAATGTTAAATGATGCGTATGTTGTATTTTTTTTAATTTAGTATTTTTTTACAAAAAATTATAACAAACATGGAAAAACAAAATACCTTATCAGTCAGCTGGTGTTTTGGCGTTTTGACAGCTAAGAGAGGTTCTCTGTGCAGGAAAAGAGTAAGTTGCCGAGTTGCGAGTGCGACATTGCGCAATTGAGGTCGGATACACCAACCAAAGAGTACTACGCCTCTATCTATATCTCTACTTCGTTTGGATCAATACTCCCTAAGCTCTTTCCATTTCGTAGTTTGGCAAGTTCAGCACACAGTTTGGTCAAAACTCGAATATACGATTTCCAAATGTTATTTTATTTTTATAAAAGAAAACCGGAACTAAGATAAAATTGGCGTTTTCATATGAATTATTTTACAGAGAATGTGAGCGTTTTGAATATATGTGTCACCCGAAAATTGCAGACTCCGTAAGATTGTAATAAATCTTAATTAGATTGCAATTTCTCAATATACTATGAAAAAAACGTTTTGTATACAATCAATCCTATCCAAATGCAATAGTTTCCAATATATCCGTGTCTTATTAAGAGAAAATTGTTTACAATTTCACGTGAAATTTTACAATCTTACGGTGCTTGCTATTTTCCAGTGACATTCAACAAGACAGAGCGAGCTCCAAAAGAGTACCAGTAGGCACTAGAGATGGGCCGGTGGGTAAAAAATGGGAAGGTAAAAATTGGTCGGAAAAGTTAGAAAAGGTAAAAAGAAAAAATACCCTTTTTTACCGGGTATTAATAAAAAATACCAGGTAAAAAATGAGTACTGTCTTTATATTATTTAAATGGCTTCGTCATAAAATGAATACTGTCTTTATATTATTTAATTGACTTCGTCATTAATACTACGATCTACCATGGTAATTTTGACCTCTAGTCTAGGGCATAGATGACAGAGACAAAGTCGACGATGGAGCGAGCTTACCCAGAAGAAGCCTGTTCACTCTAATTTTAAAGAGATTAGGGTTGTATGCGTTAGGAAACACAGACGCAGGCAGAGAGTTCCACTCCTTTGCTGTGCGCATTGTAAAAGACGTTTGGAAACGTTTAGTGCGAATTGGTGGAATAGCAACAAGGTAGGGATAGTAACTTGCAGTGCGTCTAGATGTCCGATGGTAGAAGGGGGCCGGTCGGTGAGCTGGTCATCGCTGGCGTTGGCGGCTCCGATAAGGAGCGCCAGGCCAGGTTTGCGGAGGCCGTTGAGGCCGCGGTCCGCGATGTGGCCTTGAAGAGGACCCAAGCCTCGAAAAACAAGGCCATAAGTGCGGCGTCGGCCTCCATTCTGGCGGCAGCGGAGGCCAACTACAGCGGGCTTTCGTCGACGGACGAAATGTCTAAGCTGCGGTCGGAGGTCACCCGCCTGGCAGCCGCCACGGAGCTTCTCCAAAAGGAGAATGCGAAGCTCCGGGCAGACCTGGCCGGGCTTCGAGGAGCCGGCTTAAAGGAGGCACCTCAAGGGGGAAGCAAGCGTGGGCCAAGCCAGACCTTGCCTGCGGATGACCAGCTCCTGAATCTGGTGCGGCAAGAGCTGGCTGCCTTTCAGGGGAGGTTCCAGGACCGGTTCTCTACCCTGGAGAGGATCGTCTTGCGCCCCCCGCTGGCGGCAAGCCAGATAGCCTCGGGCCAAAAGAAGGCGGCCTCGTACGCAGCCGCTGTGGCTGCCAAACCGGGGCCCTCCGGAAAGTCCAACCGAGGGGTCGCGGCGGCTCTGGGAAAACCGGCACAGGCACAAGTGGCAAAGGCGCCAGCGGTGCACAAGCCATCACCGCCTGCAAAGTCCCCGCCTTTAAATTCTCCTGCGGCGGAAGCCGGATGGCAAGTGGCCGGGGAGAAGAAAAAGGCGGGCAAGGCAGCCAGGAGGGCACGGAAACGGGGGAAAAAGCGGCGGAAAAAGCAGCGTAGCGTCGCGGATAGGCTTCGCGCCCCGAAATCCGCAGCTGTAGTGATCACACTACAGCCGGACGTGGAAAAGAGGGGCGTGACGTCCATACCATACGTCCTGACCACACCGGCATGCGAATGGTTGTGGTGAGCTGCCCCGTGACGGTGGCTAAGAAGACAACGGAGGGCGGTAGGCTCCTTGTGGGCTGGGTTTCTGCGCAGGTCAAACTGCTGGAACCCAAACCTCTGAGGTGCTTCCGCTGCCTGGTGGGCAACCATGTGGGAGCTGTTTGCACCTCGGAGGTTGACCGCACCGGTCTCTGTTTCCGCTGCGGTCAACCCGGTCACAGGGCCGGCTCGTGCAACGCCACACCGCACTGCACCGTATGTGCGGCAATTGGCAAGCCGGCCGATCACTGGGCTGGGGGCAAGGCCTGCGCTCCGCCCGCCAAAGCTGGGGGCAAAAGGAAGCCCTCCGCCACCGCCGTCTCCGCCGTCGCCACCGCCGCCGCTGCCTCTACCGCTGCCGCCGCCGCCGCGGTGGAGCCCTCACAAAGGGCTCGGGAGGAGGCCGTAATGGAATGCCAATAACGGCCCCATTACGCTTCCTCCAGGCGAACATCAACCACTGCGCCGCCGCTCAGCACCTGTTGCTCCAGAGCATGGCGCAGTGGTCAATCAACATCGCCGTGGTCGCTGAGCCGTACCTTGTCCCGCCCAGGGATGACTGGGTGGAGGACCTCAACGGCTCAGTGGCCCTAATTTCTTCGGCCACCGCCGGTACCCCGTCTCTCGAGAGTGTCAGGAGAGGACAGGGGTGCGTAGCAGCACGGTTTGGGGAGATTGTAGTAGTGGGGGTCTACTTCTCTCCGAACCGATCTCTCGCCGAGTTCCACAACTCCCTTAGGGAGTTGGTTGTCGACGTCGCCGGGTATCGTTCCCTCCCCGTGCTCGTTCTCGGGGACTTCAATGCCAAGCACTTGGCTTGGGGTTCCCGATATACGGACGCGAGGGGCAGGATGGTAGAGGACTGGGCTTTGGAGACAGGCCCTGGTTGTCCTAAACCGGGGTTCTGTCCCCACGTGTGTGCGGGGTGAGTCCGTGGTGGATATTTCGTTTGCAAGCCCTGCTCTGTCACCGCGTGTTGTCGACTGGCGTGTCATGGAGGAGGTGGAGACGTATTCGGACCACCGGTACATCCGGTTTGACGTCTCCACCCAGACCTCAACCGCGCCAGTCCGAGAGACCCCGAGTGGTCCGCGGTGGGCGCTGAAGCAGCTGGACCGGGAGCTTCTCCTGGGAGCCTCGATCGTGCAGGCCTGGGTGTCACCACCAGACAGGCCTGCTGACATCAACGACGAGGCGGAGTGGTTCCGGGAGACCATGTCCGAAATATGTGACGTGGCAATGCCCCGGGTCCGGTCAGGACTCGCCCGCCGCCAGGTGTACTGGTGGTCGCGGGAGCTGGCATCGCTGCGCGAGGCATGCGTTGCTGCACGGCGCCTGTACACCAGGCATCGCAGGCTACGCATCCGGCCTCCGGATGCGCAGGCCAGGGAGGCGGAGCTGTACGAGGAATACAGAGTTGCGAAGGCCGCCCTCCAAGCGGGGATCCTGCGAGCCAGGGATCTGGCTCGTAAGGAGATGCTGGAGTCTCTGAACGGGGACCCGTGGGGACGCCCTTATAAAATGGTGCGGGATAAACTCCGCACCTGGGCCCCCCCGTTGACGCAGAGTCTCCGGCCCCAGCTGGTGGAGGACGTGGTGAGCGCTCTGTTTCCTTCGAGAGGGGAGCATGCTCCCCCGCCTATGGCTCCGCCACCTGCGGTGTCCGATGCGGACCACACCGACGTCGGCGACGACGATGACAACGCTCTGGAGGTGACTGAGGTAGACCTGAGAGTGGCGGTAAACAGGCTGAAAGCCAAAAATACCGCCCCAGGACCCGACGGCTTACCTGGGAAAGCCTGGGTCCTGGCCTTGGAGGCTCTCGGGCCTCGACTAAGGGGGTTCTTAAGCGCATGCTTGGAGAGAGGTCAGTTCCCACTTCGTTGGAAGACGGGGAAACTGGTCCTCATTAAGAAGCCTGGGTGCCCTGCGGACTCTCCGTCCGCTTACCGGCCCATCGTGCTGCTCGACGAGGTGGGCAAGCTCTTTGAAAGAGTCATAGCAAACCGCCTCGTCGGGCACCTGGTGAGGGTGGGGCCGAATCTGGCGGAGAACCAGTTCGGATTCCGCACGGGGCGCTCAACGGTGGATGCCATCATGCGCGTGAGAGCCCTCACGACGGGGGATGCGGTGTCCCGGGGCAGGGTCGTCTTGGCGGTGTCTCTTGACATCGCCAATGCCTTCAACTCCCTGCCCTGGAGTTGCATCAGGGAGGCACTCCGGTATCACCGGATGCCTACCTACCTCCGTCGCGTGGTCGAGGCCTATCTGACGGACAGGGCCGTCATCTACCCCGGTCACCGGGGAGAATGGAACCGGCGAGAGATGTCGTGCGGTGTTCCACAGGGTTCGGTTCTGGGGCCGCTCCTGTGGGACATCGGCTACGACTGGGTGCTGCGCGCCGACCTCCCTAGCGGCGTCAACGTAGTCTGCTACGCTGACGACACGCTAGTCTTGGCGCAGGGGGGGTCGCACCAGGCGGCGGCCGAAGTGATGACACGCGGGGTTGCGACAGTCGTTGAGAGGATCCGGCAACTGGGTCTCGAGGTGGCCCTGCACAAGTCCGAAGCCATGTGTTTTTATGGTTCTCGGAACAGGCCACCAATGGGATCCCAAATAACGGTAGGAGGGGTTCACATCGGCGTCGGGTCGACGATCAGGTACCTGGGGCTCGTTCTCGACAGCCGATGGAACTTCGAGGAGCACTTCCGACGTTTGGCTCCAAGACTGGAGCGGGCCGGGGCTGCCTTCAAGCGGCTCCTGCCCAATCTAGGGGGTCCAAACGCCTTCTGCCGGAGGCTCTATGCGGGGATCGTGCGGTCCATGGCCCTTTATGGGGCCCCAGTGTGGGCACTGACGTTGAAGGGGCGACCTGCCCGCCAGCTCAACGCATCCCAAAGGGTCATGGCCATCCGGCTGGCCCGGGGATACCGCACGGTCTCCGGCGAGGCGGCGAGCCTCCTTGCCGGATTAACGCCATGGGATCTGGAGGCGAGAGCTCTCGCGCACGTTTACGCGTGGCGCTTGGAGGCGCTTCGCCGGGGCGAAACTCCGCTGCCACGGCAAATTGCTACGCGGTGGATGGAGCTCCGACAGGATACCATGGCGATATGGAAACGGCGACTGTTGCAACCCAGCGCTGGGCACGCCACTATTGCGGCGATAAGACCCCTCTTTGAGGAGTGGCTGGAGAGGCGCTATGGCGTCCTCACTTTCCGCCTGACGCAGGTACTAACCGGACACGGCTGTTTCGGGAGGTACCTGTTTCGGATTAAGCGGGAGGACACGCCCGGGTGTCAGCACTGTGAGGATCACCCGGAGGACACGGTGGAGCATACGGTGGAGGTCTGCCCTGCTTGGGCTGAGCACCGCCGTGTCCTCGTCGAGGCGATCGGCGGCGGCGACCTCTCGCGTCCGGCCCTGGTTGAATCCATGGTCCGGAGCGAGGAGGCTTGGGAAGCGGTCACCTCCTTCTGCGAAGCAGTAATGCTAGCAAAGGAGGAGTAGGGCCGCGCGAGGGAAAGGCAAGGCCTTCGCCCCAACCGCCGCAACAGGAGAAGACGCCCCGGGCGTTGGGATTCGCAGGGCGATCCCCGGCCACCGTAGGCGCGGGCCTGCGGACGGCGAGCATTGGGTGGCTCGCTGTCCGATCACCACCAGGCCCGGGTCGATGGCGCGTTGTGTTTCACGGGCGCCTCAAAGAGATGTCAGCATAAAAGACGGGGCCCGCTAGGGCCAAAGCCTGCCAGGGTTGCGGAATCTGTTCGAAAGCTTCACAGCTTGGCATCCACCAGTCTTACGTCGCCAATGAGCCTGTTAGCTCTGCGTTCCACCGAGTTAAGCGCGGCAAGTTGGTATTTAGCTGAGCCATCCCAAAGGTGGCTGCAATATTCCATGCAGGATCGGACTTGTGCTTTGTAGAGGGTTAAAAGCTGTCCAGGCGTGAAGTATTGCTTCACTCTATTTAGGATGCCCAGCTTTTTGGCCGCAGTTTGGGCTTTGTGCTCAATGGTGGCACCGAAGTTGAGACTGGGTGTCAACTCCATACCTAGGAGCTCGAGCCGATCGGTCAAATCTTTAATCAACATAAATTTTCAAATAAAATAAACCGTTTAATATAAAAACAAATGTTGAGTACTGCACTGACTCTGACTGCACATGTTTTAAAGTTAATAATTTCACATTTAACTATGTTGTGAGTTAGTAAGCTCCATGTATGAGCTACACAATTAAGAGGCACTACTTGTGGAAAGCTTTTTGAAGATTTCTGGCGTTATCTCCAATCAAAACTACAAATTTTGATTCGCCATAAGCACTCATTACTTTTATAATTTCTTCGCTCAGAAATCGTAAAAGTATAACTCAGACGTTAGACACACGAAAACAAAAACGAAGCGTGACTGTGAGGTGCGTGCACAACAAAATGGCGGAGCTCTAGCTAGTAAACGAAATGCACCCTCCCGTCCTCGTCGTCTCCCATTGGACAGTTACAGTGCTATACTCCTTTCTTGTTCTAATGAGAAAACAATGTCCGCGTATGTTGTGCTGACGACGGTCTCAAATAAAAATAAATTATAAAATTGCGTATGTCAAAGTTATTTATATCTATTAAAAAATACAATAATTAGTTTGAATTAAACTGCTTGGCATACGTCTATTAGTTCGAGTTCCAAACGTCGAAATCCGAAGACGTACGAAGGTATTCGACATCGGAAAACGAATTACGGAACTAAAATGGAGCTGGGCAGGACACCTGGCAAGGCGCTGTGATGATAGGTGGAGTAAGGCAATGACCGAGTGGCGCCCGAGGACTGGAAGAAGAAGTGTTGGTCGGCCGGTGGCGAGGTGGGCGGCCGACATTGTTGCCATCGCGGGTAGAACCTGGGATGAGGCTGGCACAGGAACGTGGGGATTGGCACAAGAGAAGAGAGGCCTATGCTCAGCAGTGGGCGAAGTCGGGCTGTAGATGATGATGATGAAACTGATTTTAATTTTTACCCGGTGTAAATTAAAAATGGGAAGGTAAAATTTGGGTATAAATGGGTATTTACCCAAATTCTGTGTTTTTACCGGGTATAGTCCCATCTCTAGTAGGCACGCGGTGTCACACAAAGGAAAGCATTTGATGGCAACATTAAAATACTTCACCTGCGTCACTGTCATGAAGTTTCAGTGGTCCGTCAATGTCAAATCATTAAAATGTCATTGTCTTATGTGTTTGCGTCTTTGCGACAACGTTAGTTCAGTCAACGGCATGTGGATTTATTTACAATAATTTCATAGCAACTTATGATAAATGAGTTGATGAATTAATATACTTAAGATGAAGAGTAAACCAATTAAACATAAGACCACGAATACTTTCCGTGTAAGTCCTAAAAATCAGACTTTTATTTTGGTGTTTTAGGTTAAGTGCGAATTCTGTTAAAAAATAATTGTACTGAATAATTATAGTATTTTATTCGCTTTGTATCTTATACCTGCTATAAATAGTTTGTGAGAATATGTATAAATTGTTTATAATTACTTCCATTATCTTGTGCTCGTATTTTTGGTACTTTCACTCTTACTAAAGTATCTAGCAATAAGTATTTGAGGAACAGCACTGTCAACAAAAGCAAGCCTAGCAGCTTCACTGCATTAAATAATAAGTATCCATTTGTTCATAGCTTACATAGTATTAATTATCTTCCTGCCCTTTTACCAGAATTAAATTAAAGATACCATTGTTATATTTTTTTTCAGTTCGTACCATTTGCTGAGCGAATCAATGCTATTGACATCCGCCATGCTGCACTCTATCACATCGAGCATGCTTACTCCCAGCAGCCAGAAGAGAACGAAACTCATTTCTTTGTGGCACTACAAAAATGGCATGTGCTCAATCTGACTGAAAACTTTAAAAAGTTCAGGAAGGAAGTTTTTGGTATTATAACTGTGCCACAGCTTCTTCACAAGAAAGATGAAGTGGTTGAGATATTAGAGAAATATTTGAATTTAGAAGACCAGCTGTGTTTACAACCATTGCTGGAGTAAGTTTGTTTGTTTTACTTGTATTATAAACTAGCTTCTGCCCGCGACTTCGTCTGCGTGAAATTTAGAACTGGATCCAGTGAGAAATTAAAGCTCCTAAGGGTTATAGCGTATGTAAAATATCTATTCCTAGCCCCGGAAATACTTTGACATGTTTCTGGTCTCCTGGTACTTATGAATCTTAAGCACTAAGCTAGCAGCGGCTCTGAATGTCAACTTACTCCTCAGTCTCATAAATTTTATTTCTGTGATGTATTTTTGTTTTTTTCGATATTTTAATAGTTGTTCTACTATTAGGAGGGGGGGGGGGAGACAAATCCAAGATATCAGAGATCATTAAAATCGGTCCAGCCGTTCTTGAGTTGTAAATGGTGTTACTAACCCGACTTTGTTTTATATATTTAGATGTAAAACGCTGGATGTTTTTAATCAATTATGTCTCAATAGCTGATGGATTTTAATGAAACAGAGTTCTTATAGTTTTTTATGCCAGTGGTAGGTTCCCATGGGATTATATATTTTTTTATTTTCATTTGGGTGAAGCCACTGACAAAAGCCAGTTTGGGAATACCTAATTACTTATTTAAATAAACTGGAATAGAATTGTGGTAAAAACCACTAAGTATGTGTAATACGGCAACTGAACATTGTAGCCAAACATTGAGACTTTAAATAATAATAAACTCTTTGCTCAATACTGAATGATTAAGGCATAAATTCTATGTTCTATCCACTGTTCTAACAATTACATTCTGTTTCAGAATCCTAGTATCAGTAGCAAAGGATCTGAGAGAAGACTTTTACCCTCACTTTCCAAGGTTTCTGGACATCCTTATAAAGCTGCTAAACACCAAAGATGCTGAAAGACTAGAATGGACACTGGTCTGTCTAGCGTTTTTGTTCAAAGTCCTCAAACCTTACCTCAAGAAAGACATTGCTGTTGTATTGAAGAGGATTATACCTTTGCTGAGTGAATCCCAGCCACAGTACATAAATAATTTTGCAGCAGAGAGCTTTGCTTTTGTTGCTAGAGACATAAGGGATAAGAAGAAGTTTGTCAGTCTTGTGCTCAACTATTTACAGACTAATGATGATGTAAGTATTTGTAAAATATTTGATATATTGTTTTGAGTTGCCCCAACAATGAAAAAAAAAGTAATTTGAATAAGTACCGAATAAGTTATGCAAGCTTACATAAAACAAAAATAGCAAGCTTGTTCAGTTACGAAAGACTTAAAATATGTATCTTCAAAGTCATCCCAGTCAGTTTTCAGTTCAAGAAAATATACTTTTTTGCATATTGTAGAAGTAGTATCAAGCATTGATGTATACCTTATGATGTTGTTTTCAGGCAATCACTGGCTGTGGTCATCTCATATTTGAAATACTGCGAGGTGTAACTGGTAAATTCCACAGCTGCATAGAAACATTCCTGCCTCTACTTCTCCAATACCTAAAAGATAATAAAGAACACCAAGAAATACTGTTCAAAGTATTGACACAAACAATAGAAGACAGTCTACAAAGTATTTCACACAAAGAGTATGGTGTCTTTTGGGCAAGCATCATAAAGTATACTGAAGAAATTTTGAAGGAGGATGATGAAGACAGCAAAGGGCTAGAATACATTCTCAGACTGGCTGGCCAAGTCATAGAACACCAGCATGGGAAGTACCTGACAAACCCTCCACAGTTTGTACTTCTGTTGATTAAAGTTATTTGTGAACAGTCTTCAGAAACTGTTCTAGAAGTTTGTGCACAGATTGGTGCTGTATTACTCCTCTCACCAAATGTGTCCTTATCTCAAGAACATGCTGGTATCATTGTCAAAGTTCTACTGCCTCTACCATTCCCAAATATACTCATCAACTTTGTACAGAATGTCATTGAGTACTCACAATTTGATATGCACATACTACCTCCTTTCATTAAATTTGTTATTCAATCTAACTTTGATAATGAGGCTATGGGTACTCTGACTAAAATATGCCTGAAAAAATCACCTTTGTCTATGAATGGTATAAAGTTATTTGAATGGGTGAAATATCCTCTAGACTTTGGGAAAAATCTGCCAAATTTTATGGATCATTTCAAAAATGTTTTGGCCGAAGATATTGAAAAGTATGTGGAGAACCCAGTCAAACTTACGAATGTACTATTCTGCTTGCCGCATGTAGAAAAAATCGATGTAAACTATTGTGTGAAAATGTTAGGTCAGCTGATATCGAAACTGCTGGATATATTGAGGAGTTATAATCTGGAAAACCAGCCGAAAGAGAATAAGTTCCACTGTGACACAACTGCACTATCGAGATGTGCTAGAAAGGTTCTGTTCATGTTATCATTGGCATTTGAGAGTGCTATCCACATATCAAGTTGTAAGAAGCTGAAGGAGATTTGTGACATTGATACATTGTTACCTGTGATTCTGCCGTGTGCTGCAGATCCTAACTATCTTTGCTCACTGCATCTTCTGGACCTGTATTTGACAGCTTATGAACAGGAACATGGATTAACATATCCATATTTATCGCTAGTTGATTCGTATTTGAAAACAAATGTATCTTCGCCGTTTCATGTGGTAAGTATTTCATGAAAGTTTCCTACATCGTTAATTTAGACTAAAGAGCAAATAATTTAATACGAAAAATAATTGTTTTCAGGTTCGTCTAATAACTACCCACATTTACAAGTTATTTGAAAATGTAGAGGAATTAAACAAAACAGTTGAAGTGGGGGGTACTCTAGAGAAGTTTTCAATCTTCAGCAGATGTTTCTCAGTGGAGTCCATAAAGCCATCGATTCAAGAGTACAGAGCTCAGTTGAACCTGCTGCAGAAGATGACCTTCAACACAAGTCAGTATGCCCTGGCTAAGGACACAGATTTCCATCTCTTTGCATTAAATTATATGTTAGGCATCTTATATGTTAATTTCAAGCTGCTTTGGGAGCCCGTGACTGAATTTATTGCGGGTTACGGAAATGCCCTAAATGTTGACGACTTCTGGCCCACGTTCCATGGAGCTCTTGAGTCGTCATTTGTAAACGCAAAGAAAAATCTCAAACAGTTTCATTTTGACGATGAAATCGATACCAATTTTGAAATCCTCCACAAGTTATACTCTGATTACAACAGTATAACTGAGAGACCTGATTTATATAACTATAGGAATTTGATTTTGAAAGTTATGACAAATAGTATTCAAGTTTGTGAAGCGAGGAATCGCGATGTAGTTGTCTTGTTCTTGAATTTTATTGAAGAAGAATACAGAAGGAATGATAGCATGAATGCTCTGAAAATCGATATGGAAGTAAGGGAAAATAAGATGGAAGTTGATGAAGAAAAACCTGAAGAGAGTACTGAAAATATTGAGGATATAATTGAAGAAATAGATGATGCAAAAGAGACAGTTTCAGGAAAGATAGTGTTTAAAACTCTCATTAACATTATGCAAGTTCTATCTCAATTTAAGAACCCAAGAGCTTTGCATAAAGAACCAGTCTTCTGGGATCTTTATATGGAATTTTTGAAACACAAAAACCCAGGACTTCAGAAATATGCTTTAGACTGTGTGCTGAACTACAAGAACAAAAGTGTGACACAGTATAAAAACAACTTATACAACTTAGTAGATGACAAAAAGTTTAAAGATGAACTGACTCTGTTCAAAATAACTGAAGATGCCAAGAGTATTCAGGTTGAAGATAGAGAACATGTAGTGCCTATAATATTAAGAATCCTTTATGGGAAAATGACGTCGAAACTTGTAGCTGAGAAGAAAGGGGGTGGTCAGAACCGACGGTCGCTTGTCATGAGATATTTGGCCGGTTGTAACGAGAACGAAATTAAAATGTTCATTGAAATGGCGTTCTCGTATTACAAGCAGTACTTGGATATGAAACCTCGTGAAATATTCGAGAAAATTGCGTCGGACGTAGATTTGAAATCGGTTACCAGCCCTGGAAAACTTCACAGTGTTTTGAATTTATTTGAAGTGGTTCGAGAATATTTTGGAGGGTGTATGAATGAGGAGTTGCTATCTCGGCTCTTTAACATATATTTTGCCATTTGTTCTACTGTAGCAGTTGTCTTATCTCAAGGTGATAAAGTGCATGTTGGATATGTTAAAGTTATAAAAAACCTACGCACTCTTGCTTTGGGTACTACAAGAAAGTTATTTGAACAGTTTACCAAATATCCTTGGAATAAAGATGAGTTGTTTGTCATGTATGAGACATTGATTTGGCCTTTGATGCCAAAGTTACACATTGAAGGTATTCATAGTCCAACAGCACTTTTGAGACTCCTCAATGCGTGGTGCCAAAATCCTCGTTACTATATTTTACTAATTACTTGCTCTGAAAAAGATTCTGTCAGTCCACTCCCAGCTATTTTCAAACTACTGCTAGCTCCTAAAACAAGCCCTGGTGTGGTCAATATGATACTAGACATGATAGAGAAATTAATAACTCTGACAGAAGACGAAGAAGACAAAGAAATTCCTAGAATAGAATCTTTCAATGTTTTACCAGTTGAGGCTCCACAAAATGTAACCGGTATCAACTTCGGAAGCAAAATTCTGGTACCACACATACCGAGCATACTAGAAGTCATGAAAAGGCGAATGGCAAATTCTGCTAAATCTAACACTGTGAACAAGAGAGATTTACTGATTCTATCAAGAATCACAGAACTAGTTGCATCGCCGGAATTATGTGACGAGCTACTGACTTTGTTACTACCAATTCTGGTGAAGAAAGTATGCATGAATATGGCCGAAGAAAATATGGAACATGCTGTAAACACAATTATTAATTTGCTGGGACACAGCACAAATCCGCAAACATATATAAAGAATATAGCCGTTTTGTTTAACAAAGTCGGTCCAGTAGAAGTTAGGAAACTACTGATGAAATTACTTACATCGATAGCTGAAAGTGCTCCTAAAAACAAAGATGTTCTTACTAGAATGGCTAACATGGTAGCAGAAATGAATGCCTTCAACAAAAGATGGATTGAACAACCAGATTTTGACCGAAGAATTGACGCATACAAACATATATATGAGTTACTAGAAAAGGACGAAATTGATGTAGACCTTGCAATACTAATTGTGAATAATTGCTTTTACTTCATTCGTACTGAAAAAGATATCGGTTTGCGAGACAGTGCTGGTCTGTGCTTGAAACGAATTCTACCAAAACTTCTCATGAAGTACAGATCTACAACTGATGGCCAGTTTCTTGTTAGAGATACTGTTCTATCACTAATATCCACTGGAATAAGAGATACTAAAAATGAACTGTTGAGAAACGAATGCATAAACCTGCTCGGAGAATTGGCAAGAGAGTGCCCTGATGCAGATGTTGTTATATCCGATTTAGCTCATTTTATGAATAAAGAAGACAGAGAGGTAGATTTCTTTGATAACATGTGCCATCTTCAAATGCACAGGCGAGTGAGAGCACTATTGAAATTCTGCAAAGTTGCCAAAAAGATGACGAAATGTCCTACTCCTAGGACTTTGACGAACTTTATTCTTCCTCTAGCATCCATGTACATTTGTCATGATACGTATACAGATAAAAATACTTTGATAGACGCGTGTATAGAGGTCGTATCTACTTGCTGTAGGTTGCTACCTTGGTATCATTACGAAGTTATACTCAAACTTTACTTGAATAAAATGCGACATTCCTCTGAACACCAAAAACAGTTGACTCGAATATTAGTTGGAATTATTGACGCATTCCACTTTGATTTTTCTAAAGTTAAGAATATTGAATTGCCGAAAGCACTGACAACAAATGTGCATAAGTTCAAAATGGCGAAACTAAGTGTAGAAAATAAGGAAAATGTAGAAAATGCGAAACAGATAGTTGAAGATGGTGATAAGGAAGACGAATCGGAAATTAATGCAGACTTAGATGAAGAAAGTGAACTAAAAGCAGCAGATGACGAAGCAGCGGAAGAAGAACCAAGTAAAGAAGTAACCAACGTACCTGCTTTTGAGAGAGTAACAAACGTATCGCCGTCAGTAGCTAAAAGAATTATCAAATCTTTATCGGCTGGATTGTTACCACAGCTAAACCGGTAAGTCAGATTCTTGCCAAGATATATGCATGGTCCTATCATTGAAAATATTATTACAAATAAATTGTTTGCATTGCATTTGTCTAGTGCCATCGGAAAAATGACGGAACACGAGGAGTCCCACAAGGTGAATCGTCGTAAAACCGGTTTCGATCGTCAGCAGGAAGACATGCTTCGGGTACCAATAGCTCTGGCGCTTGTTAAGTTGTTGCAGAGATTGCCTGGCGATCTGCTCAAACATCAGCTGCCTGGGTAAGTAAAAATAAAATCAGATTATTTCGCAAATAACTTATCTCTCCAAGTATCTCAACCTGCTCCTGAACTTACATTCACTTTCACTTGCATCGAAAATTGTTCATCATAATTATATATCTATACTAGTATAATTTTAGTTGTCTTAATTTTCTTTCAGGATCATCATTAAACTTTGCTCGTTCCTAAAATCGCCTTTAAAGCAAGTAAGAATAACTGCGCGAGATATCGTCAAGAAAATCATGCTTACTGTCGGAACCTCGTACTTAGGAGTTCTACTGGAGCACTTGACTTTGCTCCTTACTAGAGGATACCAAGTCCATGTCTTAGTAGCTACAATACATACAGTTCTAGACGCTTTGAAAGCAGAATTCAAACCAGGAGAGCTAAACGACAATCTTGATTACATTCTCGATGTTTGCACCAACGATCTTTTTGGAGCGCTATCAGAAGAGAAAGAGGTAGACAAACTACACTATAAGACACCAGAAGCAAAACCCAGCAAGAAAAGTTACGTTACACTTATGATAGTGTCCCAAAATATAACTGAACAGTGCCTTATTAATCTAATTGTACCTTTCAAAGATGTTCTACAAAAGCACCATTCGAAGAAGATTGTATTGAAAGTTCAGGAAGCTTTAATGAATATAACAAGTGGACTAGTAACTAATAAGTTCATAGATATCGAATCTCTGTTCATATTCTTACACGGGGTTGCCTCTGAAAGCATACCTGAATTCGTATTAGGTGCTCCAAAGAGACAAATAACTGAGAAGCAGAGAGAGAAAATGTTAAGAGCGAAACCAGATTGCTTCCTAATTCCGGAAACGCCGAAACGTAACAAGGAATCCCAAGCCAAGAATGTTAAAACTTCTGGGAAAGCAAACGCTCATGTTTTGGTAGAATTCAGTTTGAATATTCTGTACGTGATTTTAAAAAGAGAGAAAGTACCGAGAATGGACTGTCGTGCTTTTGTAGATCCGCTTATACCTTTACTAGTCGACGCATTGAAGAGTGAACATGTAAAAGTGTCAACAGTAGCTATGAAGTGTATCGCTACTTTGTGGACGATCAGAGTAAGCACGCCAACGTTAGAAGAAATGGTTCAAGATATTGTGAAGACGATATTCTTGACGTTGCATAAGTACGCGACGTTTGAAATTAGTAAACAGAATGATAATTTCCATTTAGTTAGGACTGCTTTTAAGGTAAGACTTTTTTATGATCCTGATATTATTCAGCGGTCAAATATCAGATTCCTGTCGTGCCGTTAACAAAGGTTAATGAGATTGAATAACAACGCAGCTTGAAAACTGGTGATCATATACACATTTTTATTTGTACTTTTTTGGGTTTCCAGGCGGTAACAGTTCTAGTAAGAAATGTTAAATACTATAAATTAGAAGAAGAACAACTAAAAACGCTCCTTCTATACGCTGAAGAAGACTGTCAGAATGATGAGAAGCAATCCAACTCGTTCTCTCTTTTGAAAGCTATATTAGAAGCTAGGCTAGTATCGAATGAATTGCATGAAGTTATGGAGAAGGTGTCCAAGATCTGTATATTGAGCGAGTCTGCTAGATCTCGGTAAGTACAAATTGGTATCTTTTTTTCTGAATATATTTTTTTTTGTCACTATTAAAATACCTGTTAAATAAGCCTGGCAGTATTTAAACTGTTGACATTGTAGATCTTTCAAAGGCATTCGATTGCGTTGATAACAATACCTTCATTTTGAAAGCAGAGTCTTCAGCGAATTCAGGGTTGGTAATCAGAAAAAATCAAAATATTAGGCATTACTATTGGCACGACACTATTAAAAGCGGGAGTGCCTGAAATATCAATTCTAGGCCCCATTTCGTTTGTATTTCCCAATCGGTTTTTGAACAATTGAAATTGTTTTTATGTATAATTTAAGGTTGCTCTTTCAGGGAGGAAGCTCGAGTGATATTCGTCAGCTACCTTACGCACTACTCTCCCGGCAAGCGGTTGGAGAAATACATCGACTTCTTCGTGTCACAGCTCAACTATGAACTGCAGCATGGCAGAGAGTCTTCACTCAAGTTCCTAGAGATGATCATCAATAAGTTACTTGTTGTAAGCATTATTGTAGCTATGGAATTAGTTTATTTCTTTGTTCCGGTCTTAGAGTTTAAAAAAAAACAAGATGCCATTAGGATTAGTTTGCCCACTTATTGACAATATTATTTGGTAGTTTTGAGGCTATAAGAACCTTCTTCTTGGGTAAAGGTTCAGAATTTACTTGCAACCCACCCTGGCTTCGTACGGGTAGCAGAGCATAGCTCCCAGTAGGGGTGATTTTTGCAACATCTTTAACAATCATCGTCATATTTTAGCCAATTTGCACAAAGCCTTAATGATTTATACATCTCCTAATCTTCATTAATCCGTATGAAATGACATGTAGGTAGTTTTTGAGATTATCGCGTACACACACAGAATCGGCGGAAGGGTGTTGTTGTATAATGAAATGATAGTGATTTAAGGAATATCTTTGGAAAATGAGTTTTGATTGTGGACTGCCTCTTCACCTTGGCCCTCTGTACTCTATTGGTTTAGTTCACAATCACAGTCTCTGTATAGCCGACCCAGGGTTCCGGAATTATTCGAAAGAGTAGCCACGGCCCTGGAACGCAAAGGCATTTGAAGGAACACGGGTGGATTTTAGTCAGTGAGAGTCTGACACGCCGCTCCGTCCAGTCATTTGATGATTTCCCATCCAAGCAAAAAGACCCTGCATAGCCACCCATAGATAAGTAGATGTAACTTGGACTTCCCGCCTATTTCTATGGAAAAAGTAGCAACCTACCAATGTCTAAAGCAGCTAATTGTCTTGTTATTGTAGGTGCAACTATCAAAGCACGGCTCTCACCTCCTGCTGGCGCTGGGCGCGTGCATGCTGAACGACAGCGCGCCGGAGTGCCGCGCCGCCGCCGCACGCTGCGTGGAGGCCATGCTGGGGAGGTTCCCTCTGCACGAGAGGAACAAACTCTTCGATCTAGTGATGACGTTCTTCCGGGATAGTCAGGTAGGGCTTTAATAGAACTTGTTCAACATAATTTTGTTATGTTTTGTGCTTTATATGGTACTGGTATGAGACTACAACCGCAGAACTAGTATTGTATAAGATTAGTTTTGGATCCGTTATTATCAGTGAACGGATAATCGGGCGCTAATATACCTATACTTCACTTTTATTCCCACGAAAGTATAATACGGACATGCTTTTCAGAATCCCGGATCACGGAATCGTTCGAAATTCCTGAGATTGCTAAAAATGCTCGTATACAAAATATACTTAAAACTCGTTGTGAACTCTCATTGTAATTTTTTTAAATTTCAAAAGCCGATTCTATTGGAACTTTTAATTTACAGTGAAAGTTTTTTCATTAAGTTTTTTTACAAAATTGTTCAATCCCTGGAACCCGGGATTACTTATTTATTCAGAAAGGAATGCCCGTATTTTTCTTTCACGTGAAGAAGTTTAGGTATATAAGCGCCCGATAATCCGATCACTGGTTATTATTTTCATAATTTTATTTATTTGGAAGAAAACAATTGCTTATATAAATGCACAACCAACTAGATTTTCCATAGACGCTCAAAAAGTGCGAGTAAATTAAAAAAAAACAGTTGAATACAAAAACTTAGCGATACATAAAACCTTTCTCCTTTGGATAGATACGAATACTCTTTTTGAGTTACATACGAGTATCATGACGAAGTAAACGCGATGGGATTACAAACGTTAACTTTTACACTATTTTTCCATCTCCACAGCCAGTACACTTCGAACTAGCAGCACAACTGAGCACCCGCTTCGTTAACGTAGAGCAAGACAACTTCAAAAACAGATTCAACACCGTCCTACCACTAGTCAGCGGCAAAATCCTTTTACTCAGCAACGACATCACAGAAGGAAGGTTCGTCAAAATAAAACTAGAACAATCTGAGGACAAGACTGATGAAGACAAACATAAAGAAAAGGACCACAGTTTAATACAAATATTGAATCTTGTAGAGAAGATAACGTTCCATTGCGCGTCGAGTTTAACGAATAAAAAGTTTGTAAATGATTTTGATGACATAGCGCAGCAATGTAAAGCGTTGCTTGCGTACCCTCATTCTTGGGTGAGATTGAAGTCTGCTAAGATACTGGGGCAACTGTTATCAGTGGTTGATGCAGAGGAGTTAGATGGTATTGTAAAGCAGAAGGTGGAAAGTGATCGAGGGTTCATTTATGATGATACGGAGGATGTGCTCAGGAGTCTTGTTTTGGATCTGTGTGCGCAGTACACTACTGGAGCTGCTAAGGAAATGGTTGAACAGGTGAGATATCTTTGGCTGTTATTATTATTTTTATTATTTCGTTAATTCAATTTTCTTTACTTATATTATATATTATCATCATCATTAAGTCCGCCCATGTACCACTATTGTACATAAAGTTTAAATAAATAATAAATAAATTATTTCTTTATATTTATTTTTATAAAAACAGTTGTAACAAAAAAAACATTTAAAAATATAAAAAATAGTAGTCCGCCGGTGTCGGGAGCAGGGTCCAAGCTACCGGTGGTTAGGGCTCCAGAGAAAGGAACCTCTTCACAATACGAGCCGTATCAAGGAGTACTGCCTTCTGTATCGGGCCCTTTACCCAACCGCGCAATTATTATTATTATTTTTATCCCAAACTGTCTTAATCCCACACAAGCATAATATTTCTTTACAGTTCAATTTAGATTAACTTCAAAAAATTCGTTTTTTGGATGAATTTATTTTGTTGGCAATTACAAAAACAAATGTAATCGGCCGCATAAGCTTTAATTTTGACATTGCAAATTGTAATCGTATTGATTGCGTGTTTTACGTTGTCGAACACACGATTTTTTTTAAATATACATATGAAGCAATGGATCTGGTATTAAATTCGATTATGATTTTCATTCATCAAATGAATGGACCCTAATCTTATTACAATCTAGCCTTGTCTATAGACTAATAAGTAATTTAATTAAAACCTAAACTGTTATTATTGTCTTTACTAAGAATGTGTCCAAAGGCACTTTACTTTTCTTATTGTCTCACACTTCGTTCTTGTGTTTATTTGGTACCACTTGTGCTACACTACACTTCATTTTCACAAACATTAAACAGTAACTCGAACGGTTTTCTCATTTTAAGTCTTGTCACTATGTCCGTGTGGTCGAGAAGCTGTATCGCTTCGACGTTCACATGCTGATGAAGTCTCTGTTCGTGAGCTTCTGCAGACTTGTATCACTTTTTCGATGAACTCAACTTTTAGGTCCCGATGGAGGTCATCATTTCGTATATGCCAGGATGCATTTACAATTTCCCGTAGTACTTTGTTCTGGAATCGTAGGATGATTTGACTATGATTGACATTTTATGAGTTACACAATTAGGGTGCAGGTTTTCAGTACTTGTCACGAGTGTCGTTTGAGGTGAAATTTTGATCAGAATATGGTGGTATTATACAACGTGTAACAGAATAGACAAAAAACCAAAAAGAGGCATTGTATGAATAATCTTCCTTAGCACTCCTTTATTTTCCTTGCCATACCTCCACACTATTAATTAATTATTATAAATTGCAGACAACAGCAGTATTATTCGTAATATTGAAACTAGTGCATTCAATGTCAAGTTTCAAACTGGACAAGAAGTCTCAAGCGGACGGTGAGGACGCTGAAGGAGGGAGCAGGATGAACATCCGCTGGATCCTGTTCAAGCTGAGGAGAGCCATCAATGTGGAAGTCGCTCGGGCACCCAGTAATATGGATATTGTAAGTCAATGAAGTGTGAAATGTGAAGTCATATTTTAGTCTAGATAGTTATTTGTATAACTCTGGTTTTTACGGAATATTGATAGCTGGTTTTGGAAGTTATAAACTAAGTAACCGCTTGAAAGAACACGACTAAATCTATATTCCCTCTATTGTGATCTGTACAGAAACTTTATTTTCAGTGTATTTTAAGTTGTTTTTTAATATAACTCTTGTCTTAAAAAACACCATAGGCTGATTTTACATAAATACTAGGGGCTGACTGATTTACCGTTCCACAACTTACATAAAACTTATCTTTTCCCACAGAGAACATCAATATTCACAATGTGGACCCACGTCATCAGTTCACTAGAAGACGAAGATGTAAACAAGATAGTGGACGTGATTCTCCCGCCGATAGTCCGGGAGCTGTCCACGGGCGACGCGGCGTCCCCGGCCAGCGCCGCCAAGCTGCTGGCGGGCCGCCTCGGGAAGAAGCTGCGGAGGAAGATCGGGGAGATCGAGTATAGCAAGCTGGTTGCGCAGGCGCAGATGAAGCTGAATATCAAGAGGGCTGAGAGGAAAAAGGTTTGTATGCGATTTTTTTTTTTGCGATTTTCTCTCTCAATCCATTTTTTTATGCATAGTTTCTTGAGCTAAGCTTATAATTATTACATTAAATACATTCTGTGTTTTTTTGTACTTATATGTAAATCGTAATTCCTATTATTCTAGAAAGTGTAAGCACACCTGTTGATAAGTGAGAAAACCACCCTTACTGCTGTGGTATACAGGCACTGTCTATTTCAAATTGATATCGTGGCCTTGCGGTTTTACCATTAAAAAATAGGCAGATAAATAATTACCCTTAGAACAGGCGCGCACTACGAATTTTACGCCATGCGGCAAATATGCGCTCAGGCGTAACACCGCAGTATTTTAACAAAGAGTTTTACACTGTATTGTGCTCACTGAACGGCAAAATCACCGCAGCGGCGAAAAAGTTGTTAAAAGTTACAATTGATTTGCGGCCGATAGTCTTTCTTGACACGACATTTTGCTGTAACGTTATATATTTCATTGTATTTTTTAATGTGTGTGTATGTTATGTATGAGTAGAAGGCCTAAATTTTAATTTAAAATTTCATAAAACATTTTTCAGTCTATTACTACTATAACATTGGAAGTTTTTCTTTTGGGTAATTGTTCAATTATCAAAATATTTTAGAGAACTGCCCGTTGTTAAATATGTTTTTTTTTTCACCAAAAACACAAATATAATAGTTCTCATTAGGGCTAAAAACATTAAAGGAACAAACATTTTAACTACCCTGACTCCTAAACTAAGTGAATGTGCCTGTGACTTAGAAGTCAGGGTATTTAAAATGTTTGTTTTAAAGCCTTTAATGTTTTTAACCTTAATGAGAACTTCTGTATTTGTGTTGTTGATGAAAAAAAAAAACATTTTAACATTGGGCAGTTCTCTAAAATATTTTGATAATTGAACAATTACCCAAAAAAAATCTTCTTTCACGTTTTATTAACAAGGAGATGTACCCAAAATCGTTTCTTCTTTTTGTGAGCACTAATTATAATTATAATTCCATTTTAAATCTGATTACTTTGATGCGACATTATGCCGTAGTTCGCGCGCTAGCTGTTTTTTTTTGCCGCACGTTGAAATGTCGCTGGATTCATAGTGCACGCCTAACCTTAGCTATTATATTGCAGTGGCTGCTTTGTGCACAATTTTACCCATGACAGAATCGCGAAAGAAATAATTTCCTCGACTCTTTACTAAAAATCATATTATTTTCCAGTTACTCCTACAAGAAAAAGTAAACAACCCCGAAAAGGCAGCCAAGAGGAAACTCCAGCTTAAAGAAAAGAAAAAACAATCCAAAAAGGTGAAAATGGAAATGGTAACCGGCAAGCGCCCGCGGCCCAAGAAACGGAAGGCCGAAGACTTTGATATAGAAGACCAATTACTGAAGGACGACGATTAAGTAGAACCATAAAGGCTACTTTTCATTAAAAATGCATGAAAGTTTAAAGCAATTGAACTCGTATTGTCGTTTACCGACGAGTTATGTTATTAGTGGCACTTATTATGAAAAGCTTAGTGCATATTCAATGGAGTAATTTGATTGAAGGACCGGAATGTGAAGTGCTATTGTTACGGTTTCGATAAATGATAAGTGCATTAGGTTAAGCCTTGTTTGATTAAAACAAGTGAATGTAAAAATGACTGCTTTTATAAAGTCACTGATATTTTCGGAGATACATATGTATAACGTTTTGTAAATATAGGTTAATCTGTTATTATGAAAATAAACATTGTTTGCTTAAATACATATATTTTTTAATACATTCTATTTATTATGTTATTTATATTATACGGTTTGTAACAGTTTCGGGATCTGGAACCACACAGTACCGATTGCGCTAACAGAAATACTATTTATTGTTGGGTTCTAAATATGCTTCACCTCAACTTATAGCTACTTTTTTACCAGTTTTCGGTATACTCTGAATCATAGTAACATAAATGAAACACCATTTTATAAAGAAAATAAATATATTGCTTAATGCATTCAAAGTATAAAAGAACAATTTAACAAAAACACCGAACGAACAACATTCATTGAAATGAATGAACATCACAATGGGAACGATGCATCTTTACAAAATGTGCTTTTAAGCATAGTTGTAATATTTTATATCAGCAACTGCATTGCTTATACATTATTAGGGTTTGTCTTTAATAAACTTTAATATCGTACTGAACATTTCCATGCCTGATATACAATTAGGTACATATCGTAAAATCTCAGGTTAATTTATTTTACTGCAAATATAGAGCAGGGAATCACCGCTTCGGTTATTATTAATAATATACACGCCCACGCAATGTGCGCTGAGCACAAGTTTCAGCTGTCATAGCCATAGAATGAGAGTTTTCAGGAAAATTTATGCCACCAGTTGGCGCCACATAGGCCTCTCCCTTGAAAAAGTGACTGATGTAAACATGACGTTGACGTAACTCATGTCCGAAAACATAATCGTTTTGACAGATGCCTGGACCTGCCGACTCAGTGCTGCCACCTGGTGTACGTCATTTCAGAAAACCCTCATTGGCATGGGCCGACATTCTTATAAGTGACGTGACGACGACACGTTTGATTCGTATTGAACGTTTTGACCATGCGTCCCAAACCGGGAGCTTGAGACGCTTTGTGAAAACTTTCGTAGGCGATTCGATACTCTGTGACCGCTAACCATTTAAGGGATATCTACGATACTAATATTTCGGGCGTACTTTAACTTACCGCATTTGCTAATTATGGCTTTGAGGCCTACACTTAGCCTATATGCATAATAATAGTTTATTTATATTTCAAACATAAATAATTCAAATATCTATACTTAAATAAATGTGCGTAATTAAATGCTAGTTTGTTTAATTCCAGTTTTATATTTTATAGGTAGGTACCTAGGTACTTATTTTTTATGTCGGGAATCACAAGTTCACAATTTCATTCGTATTTATATGAAAGGGTTCTTGTGTTTAATAAAACACAAAATAAAACCTAACATTAAAATTTATATTATAACATACTCAATTATATTATATTCATTTTGATACTCAAAGCACCATAACTCTTTTAAACACTAATATTATTTTTAAAATAATATGATGTAGCTTTAAAATTACTGTTTTTATATCTGAAACTATTTTTGTTTATCTTTGCGTGTCTACAACTACCAACAGTGAGATATTGAAACATTTAAACGTGAGGCCGGGAGCTGGGGCCCTACTATGAAGTATTAAAACGGTCATGATTCCGCTCTAAGAGGGAGACGGAGCTATACATAGCGAATAGCACTATCCCTTTTACATCATCGGAATTGGATGGCATCAGCACGTCATAGTAGGCAGCTGATATCTCGAACGCTAAAGTCATCTGGAATTAATTAACTGTAGAGAACTTTACTGACTACAAAAGCATCTAATTCGTATTTCTGTAGAATAGATAGAGCGAATTCCTAAAATATTTAAAACGTTTAGTTATAAGTTCATAACATTGTATAATATTAAAGTCGATAGCAATATTAGTTAGGTCGTGAAATACGTAAAAGTATAATTTTAGAAAGGAGAAGTATAACAATAACATTCGTAGCAATGGACGGCAGCAAGCTCGGCGATTATCTAAAGCTTATTCAAATTCAAAGCGTAACGTTGGAGACAAAGAAATGTTCGTAGAGAATTTAAAAAGATCACGAAACGTTATG
This sequence comes from Mamestra brassicae, assembly GCA_905163435.1. Lineage (NCBI taxonomy): Eukaryota > Metazoa > Arthropoda > Insecta > Lepidoptera > Noctuidae > Mamestra > Mamestra brassicae. The sequence continues at coordinate 14,674,274 of LR990997.1, read as the reverse complement.
AAATAGGTAGAATTTTCTACAAAGCGTTGGAGTATGTAGCAAATTATATTTCTGTGAACTGTTCATTTTTATTATTTCTTATTTTATAAAATAAACATCAAATGAGATCTTCCCTGCACGGCTACGCCTGCTAACCAACATTTCAAAACCTTAAAATTGGTAATTGACTAGTTTATTTGTATGAATAGGGAAGAAGTCAGTTGCTACAGGTACTCGAAATAGGTTAGATTAACAACAGCATAGCGGATATAGGGTTGTATCTCATGATTTTGGAGAGGAGTATCCAGAGGAGGGACGTCGTGGTGGCGAGGGCGACTCCTCCCCAGCCGAGGTCCAGCGACCACGCCGTGGAGAACTCCCTCGCCGACAGCAGCGACAGTGCGGGCCCGCGCGGGCCCACCACGCCGTCCCCCGTGCCGTCCGCGTGCGACGACCCGCGCGCTGACACGCGTTGAACCCGCTTGAAGTGGATTATCATTAGTGTGAACATGGCGAATAGACCTGGAAGGAAAACTTGGTTTTAATGTTTTATTTTTATAAAGATGGAGGAGGCCTCGCATCTAATAGTACGTTATCGTTAGGAAGTAGCTTTCCAGCAACCACGTGTTGGATGTATATTGATGTTTTTATTTCAAGAGTATTCTTGTTTCTGACGTGCGGGAATAAAGTTGGGTTGGGTTGCGGAATTTGTTCGAAAGCAGCCAGTTAGCATGTTTTGTAACAGAGCTAAGATAGTACAATTAGCAGCAGGTGTCGATCGATAATTACTTTGATTTTCTTTATTGTATTTTATTAAGTAGGTAATTGACATCGGAACAAAAGTAAAATTTAAGGAATATCGACCCTTAGCTGTCATAATGAAATGGTAAAAAGCAGATTATCTAATCGTTTTCAACCTAGATAATACCAGAGTTCAGCAAATACCGTCAATACGTACCAGCTAATAGATACATGACGCCAGTTATAAGTACGGCGCTGATCTGATGCTTGCAGATACCGAAGGCTCCCACCAAAGCCGCGCTACCTAGCACTATGAGGCAGACCAGAGCGCATGATATGGATAGATTCTGCATACCTGGAAGAAAAGTTAACGTTTTAGTCGAAAAGAGGGTTTAGAACTGGGTTGGACACATCTGTCAGAGGACTAATGGCCGAAAAACTACGACCCAGCGGTTCCCAAGCGGCAGAAAACTAGAAGGTGGCTTCCCAAAGTCGTAGCAGACTAGGAAAATAGGAAGAGAACCGGACTCAGTGTGCTGAAATATCATGCTTGTCAAATCTATGTACAGTCGACAAAGCTAAGAATTTGGTAATACAGGCAACAATATTATTTTTTCCACTGCACTTGCGAGCGTGGTGTACAATAATTGTTCACTCAGCACACTCACAAGATTGTTTAAAAGTAGTTGCAAGTTAGCTGCCTAACCTCACTAAAACCACCCCGCTGATCACCATCAGCACATTGAAGGGGCCTTAACTTCGGTGATCGGACGAGAACCGGTGTATTCAACGTAGTATGGACGTTGGCACATTGAAGGGGCCCCGTTAAGTTAGCTGCCTGCATACCAAATAGCTTTGATGACTGTACCTACTAGTTTGTGGTCAAAACACAACTTTTCGCAACAATCATAGAAGCTTGAGACTTCTAGGACTTCCAGTTTTCGAAGTAAGATCTCAAACATCCTTTAAAGCATGCTATGCTTTAAAGGATGTTTGGCTTAAGTTTCAACAGTCACCAATATATTAAAAGTCCATTCCAAACCTATTTGTACCCACTCCAATTCGATTAATCTGGCAAACCCGATCTTGTGAAGGTACATAAATATCGTATTATTCAAATATTTACGGGCCCACGTCAAAGGCTGGAGCAGTCGCCCTTTTAAACATGTACAGGGTTAGAGCAACGATTAACGCCACTGCAGAAAATATAAATATCCGCCTCAAACTAGCTAAAAATATCACAGCTTCATTAATTTTTAGTTTGAATGTGGGACAGAAATGTGACTTTTACAGCAAAATATTTCTGAGCTGAAAACGTTCATTAAACATTCAACGAACGTCGGCCACTTCTGGTTTTGATGATGAAGGCTCTTTTTATCGAATTACTTTGGCGCAACCACATTTCTTTCAGACCTACCCAGTTTTTGAGATTTCTCCTATTGCTCCTATATCTAATAAAACCGTACCTGACAGCTGTCAGTTTGATTTAATTTTTTTTAGAGTGCACTTAGCAGAAGAGGGTAGTTACTTGCAAACTTTATAAGCCGGAAAAATGAAAAAACTTTGCCGCGGACGTAACGGGAGGCAAAATTAATATCTCTACCTAATTCCTTCGTTTTTCCACAAGCAGCAAACCGGATGAAATACGATTCGCAAATGTGTTTTCCGTAAACTTTTTCTGTACTTGCAAAACACGTTTATAAAATGAACTTCGCCGTAAGCAAATGGTTCTCCAAGGTTGAACCACCGAGGGATGAAAAGGGCGCTGTTTATACATACCTTGACTTATCGCCGTTGAATATTTATCATCTAGTCTTCATAATGAACACTGGTTTTATTATCGTGAAAGGATAATTATGATAGCTTTATGGAGCGTTTACAGCTCGTTTAAATATTAAAGCACTTTTCTTTTCATTATTTGCGAGTACTAGGTGGCGCTTTCGTTTTTATGAGTAAAAATAATAATATGTATCAAAACAACAGATTAATTTCTTGAATTATTTCTTTTTTAGGTTACATGAAAAGGTACATTTATTTTTCTTTTGTTTTATTAATTGCTTTATAATTTTTAATATATCAATTTCAAGTTTTCAAAAGTCATTTATTCAAATTATTCAAATTAGGCTGAGTGCCAGCACTTTTTGAACGTCAAAGTTCTACATAAAGACAGTCCCCCAAAACGCCCGCCCGTCACCACTTCCTAGTGTTTTAGCTGGGAAGAAGAAGTGGCGCAATAAACTCCCCAGCAACACATCTGTCTGTTGAGTTATAAGAACTATCACTTATACAAAGGTATGTAAGTAGTCAGTATTCTTACAAAGAAAACAATACAACAAAGGTAACACGTAAAAACATAAAACTTAATAATTCGCTACTTGTAAGCTAGCACACTCCATTATGCCAGCATAAACAGACAAACTCAAGCATAAAAACAATATCAAATCAAACTAAATAAGCCTCCAGACATGAAGGGTGTGCCCGCTTACACGTGCAGAGGGTAGAATTTAATAAAAAGATCTGTGACTCGACGCCACAAGTGATAAACCAGGGCCATCAAAATTAAACATTTATTTGGGTACCTAAAACGTTTAAACTTCTATTTGGGTACCTAAGTATTAATTTTTGTTTAATTCGATTTTTATTTGTTATTTTTTATGCAAATGCTGTGTACGTCAGTTATTGACATAAATACTAATATAAGACCTCAAAAATGTATCTAATATGTGTGTTCATGATTATGTTGTACATGTCAATAAATAAATGAACTTACGATGCTGCCAATCAGCTCGCGGCTCCTCATCCTCACTGTTTGCTAAATAATTTGTGCACACCGGCTGCGAGGGGAAACCAGCCCTGGACAATATCGACACCTCTTCCTCTGAAAACGAAAACATCCGTTAAAAGCAGAATTCCCTTAAAAAAAGGTTGTGAAATACATATTCGCAGGTATTTTACCTTCAAGGGACACGCACATCGTCCAAATGCCGCCATTCATCGGCACTAGAAACGTCCCCCCACCCCCGCCTTTTCGATGACTTGTATCTTCGATCTGAAAAGAGGAGAATAATTCAGAAACTCAGATTTACGTTGGATAGAGGATCAAGGTCGAGTCCAAGATCATAAATCGAAGTTAAGAATTAATGTAAATAATCACTGGAAATTTATTACGTGCTATCTTTTCCGTCTAGCTTGAACCGTGCTTGTTTTGGTCAATGCCACTCTCCTATATTGTATCTAGCTCTTTCTGTGGAAAAGTTTCAGAGATAGGTACCTACCTCCTACTGACAAATAAATTATTAAAATATTTAAAATATCTGTTTACAAAAAAAAACAAAAAATGTTTTGAACCAAAATGGCGTCGACTCCCGGTCTATCCTGTTAAAACAAGGCTTAATTAATGAAACAACTTTTGCTCAACATATTTGCCAACACGTGATCGCATAATTGGAGCTAATACGTGAAATTAGCGTTTAAATGTCGGATTAAATTGGGTGTGTGACCTTTCAAAAATACGTATCTGCTTGGGCAAATTTTTGTACATGAAAAATGGGAGATTTTTTTATCAGTAGGTACATAGATAGATAATGTTCCTGTGGGTAGAAATCGTTTAATATGATAGGCATCTCAATGATTTAGGTAGGTATTTCGCGACCTCTTCTAAGTAGGAAATTAAGAAAGTTATAAGCCTCTCGCTAAGTATTTTCCAAACAAACCAAGCCGAGTAGGGATTAGTGAGTTCGACAGCGAATTATAAGCTTCTTATGACTCAAGTGTCACTTTATAATATATTTACAGCTAGAAATAACTTCACATTTGAGAGATTTGGAGTGTCTGGTGATTGGATAGGCTTCATTACTTGTGTAATGATTTGTAGACGACTTTGTTGAAACGAGTTGGTACCTAACAGCAATACCTACTGACTATTAATTTAAGGAAATCAGCTTTGGCGCCAGCTAAAATCGCGCTGGGCCGTGGATGAACCATCACATATTCTGAATGACTCAACAAAGAAACAAACAACCTGAGATGGGTAGGTAGGATTGGTAAGCTCTTTAAATACCTATCAGCAATTTTTTTCACTTCCTATCTCACTTGATGGTAAGCAATGATGTGGTCGACGATGGAGCTCGCTTGCCTAGAAGTAACCTAATCACTCTTGACTATAGATCCCCATGACATCAGAGGGCAAATTCTACAATTTTTCGCTACATGTTTTGGCAAGCATCATGTACCTAATTGGGGACGAGCCTCTTGCTATCACCGGGCACAATTCTAGGCTCCAGACTGCTGCTGAGCCATCCCGAACCGGGAATCGGACCTAGGACATCATGCAGTAGGTACCCAGCGCTTGTAAACCCTAGACTGTTACAGTCTTCGTCAAATTAACCTTAAAGCTTTTAAGTCTATAACTATCTATCCTCGCCCGTGATTTGATAATAATAATAATTTATTTCCGTTAAAGTTACATTTTACATGAAACATATGGTTGTACATTGAATTCCAGGTCAATTAGGTAAACAATAGTGTGGCGACACCAGCACCCTTGCTAAATTGACAAGACAACTTGTGTTAACGATGCTGGGCCCGTCTTTTAAGTAGTGATGCATCCACACTGACTAATATATGGCTTTTTCTGGTTAAGCTATCTCCATCGTCGACTTTGTCTCTGTCATCTATGACCTAGACTAAAGTCGAGAGCACACACTAATTAAATGAAAAAAAATATATTATATCGGACAACATCAAACCAGCCCGCTTCTACGATTCAATAACCTCGCCGCATCGATGCGTTGCGCGTCGCGTGTAAACTTTAGGTGCAGTCTCCAAGGCAATGCTCACCTGATTACGGCACTGTTTTATTCGCTAGCAGCCTGCCCTTGACCCGTCTGCTTCCCTGCCATATGCCAATATCAATACGCGGCTATGTAAGGCGTTATCCCGGGGCAGATGTTGGGGACGTGGTGTTAAAGTTACTTTTATGAACGATATGAGAGTATTGGTGAGTATTATGGAGAAAAGGGTGTTTTGAATTCGCTTGTTTTTCGATCGGCTTTTATTGTGACAACCATTTATAAGATTTATTGTATTTTAACCTTAATCCTTGCAAGTTATGATGGAGACCTTTAACCAGGCACTAAGCCATATTTGTCATAAACGTCAAAATTTAGATTATGTAAACTAAGGTCGACGATGCGATGGGAGCTTGCACCCATAAAACATTGGCATCATTTCCTTGAAACATAATGTGTACCTATGTTTATTTCCCTCTTGGGACGGGCTTCTGAATTGCGTTTTTCGAGTTAAGAACAAGTCAAACCTTCCTTTACTGCAAAAGACAGGTTGTAGGCTGAAGTAGATTTTGAGAAATAGGTAATTACTCAGCTTCAAATTCAGAAATCGGGGATTAGCCACGCATCTCAATTATAAAACATTTGAAATGTAAGAAGATCAGATAAGTCAACCAATTTAGTCCCTTTAGATTCTTACGTCTGATAAATCGCTGAAACCTTTAACCTTTCCGAAGAGAACATCAAGACTACGTCGCGCAAAGAAATCAAGGAAAATTTGACTCGAAAATTGTAGGTATTGAAACTTGTCATTAAACATCGATTTAAAGTTGGTAAATCGACGTGTTTTTTCATTTGATGGATGTCTTGGGCGTAAGGGTTAGACCCAGCGGAACTATCGGGGCGGAAACTTGACATTGAATCAAGAATATTAATGGAGGCAAGGGTTGACTTGTGAAAAACATGTTTCGTAACCTTTATATTTTAAAGCTTTACAATAATAATGTAATAATAGAAATTCATGCAGATAGAAGAAACGAAGTGGGACCTCATCAAACAACACATTAAATAACATACGCTAAATTTACTAGGCTTGGCCCATAAATGTGGTTGAAACCGGCCTCAGTGCTGAAATAAAAAAAACATATACCCGAAAATAATAATAATAGGGTGGTACATACAGAGACACGTAGGTATAATAACTTAACATAAAAGCAAATTATTGTTCCAGATCAATTAACCTATACTTTTTAAGAATTAGAAGGCAATTTAGAAGCTTTAAATACCATTTCAGACAATTAATTATCTGCATAGTCTTCATAAGATCGATTTGATCCAGTTCATGACTGACTTAAAGCAACTGTAAGAAATATTTTAATTGGAACGTTCAAATTAAGCAATTATCTACATCGTACCAGCACCCCAAAATGATTCATCTAACCGTGTTTACGTAACCATTCGTATTCGAGCATTAAGTTGATTTAATTTCAACTTTAATCGCTAAACATTTTCATTAATTTGGCAAGTGAAATGCGTGTAACTCCCAATTGAATTATAATAACTGGGGCCGAAGTAAAACCAATTAACAAATGGGTATCGTTAATTTAATTAGTGGGTTTATCATCTAGTTTCGTGTCTTAATTGTATCGTGTGTAATTCTAATTATGTTGTGTGAGGGTAGTTTTGACACTAGCAGATGTCTGTCTGGTATTCTACGAAGTTTGGAGTAATCCGTTGGAGTCTGCTCTATTGCATTTTAGTAATGACTAAGCCCGAGAATGTAGTGTAATTTGGTTGAGTAGATTCTCCTAGGTAGGTACTACTGATCCATGCTATACATACGACTGTGGGTCCGTTTTAACGTCTAAACCGCTGAACGGATTTTGACTGACGGATAGACATGGATTTTCATCCCGCTAGTAAGTTCCCTTGGAAAAATAAAACACTATTTACGCGGGCGGAGATCGGGCAGAAACTAGTCATATCAATTCCAGTATACAATATAGGTAAGAATAATACCGAAATAAAAATATATCTTGAAGTTTAGAAGCTTGTAGCTCTAAACGAGACTGCAGAATTCGATGAAAAATCGTACCTGCAGAAGCGAACCTGACCCGAATACTCATAAGGGCATAAATCAAACCTTTTCGTCCACCTTCACGTCGTCTACACGTTTATGTAGTTATAGGTACCTACCTACTTAGACTTACTGGAGGAAGATCTGTGGGTTTAAATGACTTCTCCCAACTATGTTGAGGTCAGCTTTCAGTTTAAATGGGATAGAGCGGGATACCAGTATTTTACATGAAACGAAGAGCCTATTGGACCTCCTCAGCCCCAGTAACTGAGTAAAATCTTACACTTGGTGCCAAACTTTCGAGCTTGACTATCCGTAACGACTGTCAAAGATCTACCTTGGCAAGAGTTGTTTGAGATTCGAACCGTGGGCTTCATATTATTTAGCCGAGAGCTCCACCCATATCTAACTTTAATGAAATAACTACTATAGACCAGTGTTGCAATGAAAATTATCAGCACACTGTCAAAAAAAAGCTTTACAAAAAATAAAACCGACTTCCAAATAAAATACTACAAAGTATAAAGTCTTTTTTTATTTTTTTCTTTGTAGTGTTTTTATTTGGAAGTCGGTTGTATTTTTTGTGTAAAAATGTTTTTTATTTTTCAATTTTAGTGTTTTTTTTAACCCACAACTAAATTGACATTATTCCCATGTTGAGTGGTTGCGCTATTTCCCGTTAAGGAGTTACTTTGTGTGCCTTCGTAGTCCAAGTCCAGACCAGCTCATAGTTAAATATCTACCTTGCTTTGGAACTGGAATGAATCTAACAATATCTCAATTTCCTAGATTTGATTGATTTTAAAGTTTAGGAGGTCACCAGTTTATCTTAGAAGTTCAACGTCTAAATTAAATTCAGTATATACGAGTATAACTAAACCCAACGCAAAAAGAATCATTGAGATAACCCCAAAAACTTGGTTAACTTGTACACATCTGCCTACTCCTTTACAGCGCAGCGTACCGGCGTGATGTTATGTTATAAATTGGTGTTTGAACAAACATGCAATTTCAGCAATCCCGGAAGATTTGCTATTATTTTTTGAAGAGTTCCGTTGCCCCTTTCTGAAGTTTTTCATCAGATCTTCACCAAATTGAAATGGGCGAGAAAATTTTCATTCAAACAAAAAAGACTCATCCAAATCGATTGAAAATTGGCGAGAATATCGCTGAACATACAAAAAAAAACAGTCGAATTGAAAACCTCCTCCTTTTTTTGAAGTCGGTTAAAAATACAAGCTGCCTATGATAGAGGCAAAGGGTTCTACGGATTCAAATTACGAACGTGAACCTACATCGCATGTTATTTTAGATCGTATACCACTGAAATAAAACTCACTTTCACGTGCCAAGAACTAATTAACTCCCCACCATGTTATAACTGGATTAAAACCTTAAATTTCCATTTTCAGAGCTTTCAAACGAATTCACGCTGTAAAAATATTGAAGTACCTATTTCCCATCGGCAAAAATTACGAACATATAAAGCTTACATCCCTTATTAAATCCTTTTAGGGGACAAATTTTCAAAAGCCCCTCTTTACCATCGTTTTAAAAGGTACTCTTTTGCTAAATTACATTCTTCTAGATTAAGGTGATTTATTGATAAAACGTTTCGGTTTTGCCTGTAAGTATGTGAATTTAAGAGTATATGGCGAAATCGAAATACCGAATGATATTAAACTTTAGCGGATTTCTTTTTTTCTGAATCGGCGGTTTCGGTTGTGCGGTGCCTGCAAATACCTATGTGAATTTAAGAATTCAAACCGACCGTTCATTCAATAACTAGTGGCGTTCTGTAGTTTTATGCATTCCCAAGGGAAAAAAACACCAGTTTATGTAGATTAAGCAAATATTCCGTTTCATGCGATAAAATTGGTAATTCTATTCTACGAAACTGGCTACTTGTACTTCGCTAATGAAAGAGCGACTCAATGCCTACAAAGGCTAGCCAATAATTAATTCAACAAAACCATTTACAATAATGAGTCGACGCCACTTGTTCCCCTATTGTGTTGTCTAATTATTTATGTAGGTATATAATCACTTAGGGTACCGTTGAACGGCATAGAATCAATGGCGGAAAAGCTGTAGTCGGGGGACGTTGCATGCATAGCGACAAGGTCAAGGCAACGTAATTGTTGAGGTAGAAGCCATGAAGACGGCTACCTATTATGATCTAGATCTATAAGGTTACTTTTCATTACTATCTGTAAGGTCAGGTGAAACTGTGTTACAGAAGTAGGTATATATAAGTAAGGTTTATAATTTACAAATATCGGTGCAGTAGCTACATATACGGTGACAAAGTAAGAAACGGTAAACAGTTCTGAGTTAGTAGTTGGAATATAGGGTATTCAGATCACAAATCGTGATCTGAAAAACCCTATATTCCACAGTTTAACCATTCGAGTATTCCTATATTTCACTATTCGAAATGAGACTTTGACTAAATACATTGAAAGTAGTTTCATGTGAATGAAAAGAGCAGTCACTTCATATCAATCAATGGATCATTCAGTAGGAATGGTCTATTCAGAATGAAAAGAGCAGTCACTTCATACCTATCAATGGATCATTCAGTAGGAATAGTCTATTCAGACATCAACGAGTTTGGAGTGGAATGTGCACAGATGTGTTCCTCCGACACCTTATATAGGGTAGCATCTAGTTACCTGTGTAAAATGCAGGCTTCATGTATAGTTATTGTGTAGATAAAATTATATTGTGTTCGAATTAACACACACTTCGTTGTGAAATGGCTCTTGTTCTCAAATCTTATTTGTTTATATAACATACTAGATTGCGTCCTAGTTTTGGTATAAGAAGTATATTAAGATCATGCAGACCAAATCGAGGTAGGTATTTTGTGTAAATGAAACAATAAATATCGTAGAACATAATTTATTAGAGGATATTTACATTGTTTTGGTCAATTTGCAGAACGCACTACACAACATTTAGCCTATCTTTGACAGCTGGCATCAGGTTTTTTGTCTTTCTGTTACACTGTTACAGTGAAGATAAAACGGTTTAAAAGAAAAAAAGTTCATTTCCTGGTTGAATCTGGTAGCATAAAACATCTTCTGTTGCTCGGATTCCTGAAACATAAGAATGAATAAGATAAGTTAATATACAATTATGATTACTTATTAATATCGGCAGCCCAACTTCATTATTCATAAAAACTAAAATTATATTTCTATGTAAGTTATCATAGAAATTGCGAAAAAATAATTAATTTAATAAAAGTGTCGCTAATTTACTTACCGACATTATTGGTGAAGAAACGCTAGCGATGATGTGATTATTTTTTTCGAGATTGTACTGATTTTATACTTGTTCAGATTTATTTGATTTTTGTAATAAGGTTCAAAATTATAAGATAAAAACAAGATTATTCTTGTATACCGAAATATGAGATTCTGACTCGTCATATCTCCACTTCTCCACATGTCTAGGAGTTGCATGCGAGCGTGCAAACCGCAGCGTTTGTACCGTCGCCGTCATCGACGTCGAAAACATTCAGCAAAAAAACAACAACCTACAAACATTTTTTATAATTGTAAGTAGGTATGAGCTTCCCCTATTGTTGATTTAAGTGAGTACCTACACAAGATTCAAAATCGCTTTTTTATTTGTCTTATATAAAACGCTGTAAACTTAAAACCTTAACCGCTACGATAAATACGCTCGTGTACGCAATTGACAATTTTTGCAAGTATGCAGTTTTACAAATTTGGACTGAATGACGTGATTTTAGGCCTATAAAAACGCTTCGCAAATTAGTCTCCGGCACAATTCCTCTCTGGAACGAAACCTGTCTGCAAGGAATCAACGCTCCGAGCCCTAGAAAGTCAATAACCTGTCATAAATGTAAAATTGAAATACCAGAAAATCAGTATTCCTATCATATGAGAACGAATATACACAAAGCAAACTGTTTATTGAATACCAAGTTCACAGATATTCATATTATTGCAACAGCATTCAAAAACAGATTAATGACATACAGATTGAATGTCACTCAGGAAGACGAGTACCTCGGTTTAGAGGCGTTCCTGGGTGATCATCTAATAAATATAACAGAATTGATAAAAATGTCACTTAATGAACACAATTGCATAAAATTGAATTTCGAATTGTTTGCCTATTTTATGTTATCAAAATCAGACGAACAACAATTAAAGTCGTTTAATACCAAATATGAAATTATTTATAAGAACACTGATTTGAATGAATTATTAATCAAAGTAATAAATAAACTAAATAATAAATTAACCGAGTTCCAGCACTGTCAATCTGGTTGGACATTTGTTTCTATGAGTCATCTCGAAATTAATGTAAACAAGTATTCCCCTATGAGAGGTGGGTCTTATATACAACTGCCGTCAGCTATTAAGCAGTCTAAAAGTTGTATAAATATTAAAAATAAAGATAATTGTTGTTTATTATGGAGTATAGTTGCTGGATTATACCCAGCTAAAATTAATGTATGCAGAACAAGTTCATACCCCCATTATACCTCTGTTTTAAATATTGAGGGAATGTCATTTCCTCCTACGATTAATGATATTAAAACGTTAGAAAAAAATAATCCCAACATCAGTTTAAATATATATGGCCTACAAAATAATACTGTGACCGGACCTCTTTATGCAACGCAAAATAGAAGAAAAAATCATTTTAATTTACTTTATATCGAAAAAAATTCTATCGGACACTACTGTCTAATTAAAGATTTAGTACAATATTCTTCATACTTTACTTACAAGTTAAGAATTAGTTAAAAATAAAACATAGCACCTTTTAGTAAAATAAGAAGTATATATACTCGGGGCATGTCTTATTTCCTCACATTTCACAATGAATTTCGTTAAGCAATCACATACTTTTAAAATAAATAATATAAAATTAGAAAATCATTCACAAAAAGTGAGACATAGCACACTCTTACCTAACACTATAAGATGTATTATATGCGGTCCATCTAACTGTGGAAAAACTAATATAATGCTTAATTTACTATTACATGAAAATGGAGTAAAATTCAAGCATATTTATTTATACTCGAAGACAGCTTTCCAGCCAAAATATTGTTTTTTAAAACAGGTCATCCGGTGCATACCCAATGCAAAGTTATTTATCTTCCATGATAATAAAGAAGTTATACATCCTAATGACGCCTTAACCAATTCAATAATGATTTTCGACGATGTCGCATGTGAAAATCAAATAAATATTCGTAACTACTTCGCAATGGGGAGACACAAACAGATAGATTGTTTTTACTTATCACAAACCTATTCCAAAATACCTAAACAACTAATACGAGATAATGTTAATCTTTTGTTAATCTTTAAACAAGACGACATAAACTTAAAACATATTTATAATGAACATGTAAATACGGATATGGAGTGGCTTCAATTTAAAAAACTTTGCTCTACTATATGGCAAGATCGGTTTGACTTTGTATTGATAAATAAAGATTGTTCTCTAAATGAAGGTAGATATAGACAGGGGTTTGACATATTCGTAACTTTTGAGCAAACATAATAAAAACCATAATACTGTAAAAAAAATATCAATCGTAGTCTACAATCTGTAAATAACGGTTGGATATTGTCGGGAATCATTATGGAGGTCAATATAAAAGAACAATTGATAAAATCCGTAGATAGTATAAAAAATAAAATTAAAACAATACAAAATGCAGAAGATGTCGATAATTTGAAATTTAAGAAGCTTTTTAAGCCAATAACAGATCCTCTAGAGACTTTAATTAAAGTTAATGATAAGAATAGAACTATATTGGATACGAGTGAAGGTGATAATAATATAATGAGAAGATGTAGCTCACCCGTAGATTTTGAAAATTTCAAAGGATTTATAGAGAAACATTCAAATGATGGTTCTGCATCCTTTAGCTGCACAGGTGATGATAGCGAGAACGATACATTTATGTCACTTAATAAAGAAGATATGATTGAAATCTATGATAATAACATGAATGTACCTTTCGGGATTCGAAGTGAAAACAAAAATTTGATGATGGGTAACTCTAAAGTATCATTTTCTTTTACAAACAACGTTAACAATTCCCTAAAATCAATTATAGCCACAGTTAATGACAAACATTATGAAATAACTCCTGGACTTAAAGAACTTTTACTACGTAATAGACCTGACCTCAGTCTGGTAACTGAAACTGATAAAATTGTTTACAAAGATATGCTCCATAATACAAATGCTCACAAACGTGACTTTAATCCAAACGGCCAATTAAAAGGTGATAAAGGTTTGAAATACCGTCAAATCATAAAACCTTTGTTTTCTGAACAAAATTACATTCAACATGCAGAACAAGTCATTAAGTCAAAAAGTGGTGGCTACTTACCTAAATTGAAAAAAAAGTATAAGAGTAATACAGATTATGTTTATTGGGATGACCCTAATGAATTAATCGATAGATTAAGACTATTAATGGCTTTAAAAAACGCTGGTAATACTAATCATGACAATGAAATTATATCAATTGTTGAAGAGTTAAAAGAAGCCGGTATAATAAAATAATAAAAAGCATTGTATCTAATTTTATATTTAGTTATTAAGAGAGTCTGAACCATGAAGGTTCATACAAAACAAACGTCGCTGTCTTTTAATGAAATAAGCTCTGAGCATATTGAGATCTTAGACAAATCAACCGAAACTGAATGCTGCAAAGATATTAATAAATACAAAGTTGAAATATTAATTAAAATAGAACAATTGAACAAATTAATTAGTGGTTTAAATAGCAGATTAAATAACATTGAAAAGACCATTGATTTAAAAGAAATAGCAGGGAAGTTAAGCAAGCATTATGAGCAAAATAGACGTCATAAATGAAATCCATAAAAACGCTAGAGTTAATTTCCCAAGAAGAAGTGTAATACTTAAAGATATAGATGACCTTTGGCAAGCAGATTTGATGGATATGCAAGCAATATCAAAAGTGAATGCAGGTTATAAATACATACTGGTGATTATAGACACTTTTTCAAAATATGCTTGGGCGATTCCACTTAAACAAAAAAATAAGCAACAGGTATCAGAGGCGTTTAAAACGGTAATAGAAACAGGACGAGTTCCAAAAAATTTGCAAACCGATCTTGGGAAAGAGTTTTACAATGATCAATTTAAAAGTGTTGTTAATAAGTATAAAATTAATCATTATTCTACTTATTCTACTAAAAAGGCCTCAATTGTTGAAAGATTAATAAGAACGTTAAAGAATAAACTATACAAGGAATTTAGTTTGAATGGAAATTATAAATGGTTTAACGGTATGTTAGAAAAAAAGTTACATGAGTACAACAATGATGTTCATAGAACTGTCGGTCAGTCACCTGCTTCAATAAATCAAAGGAATAAAACAAATATACTTCAAAGATACTTAGACGCAGCTCAGTCTCGAAAAAAAGTGAAATGTAAGAAATTTAGTGTAGGAGATTTTGTGAGAGTAAGTAAATATAAAGGATGTTTTGATAAAGGTTATTATCCCAACTGGTCCACTGAAATATTTAAAATAACAAAAATTCAAGGAACAAATCCAACAACTTATTTAATAGAAGATGGTAGATGTCGACCAATACTAGGCGCATTTTATGCACAAGAACTTCAGAAAACCAATCATCCCGACATATACCTCGTTGAAAAAGTTTTGAAACGAGAAGGAAAGCGAGTATATGTTAAATGGTTGGGGCTGCCGACCAGTGAAAATAGCTGGATTGATAAATCAAATGTATTATAACTCCTGAACAATATTTAAGCATTTTACAAACAATTATCTATTCACTTCCACTTTATTCTTAATGCAATAAAGACATACTTTATAATTCAGGTTTATGTAAAATAATTAAAAAATATAATAACAATGAAAAAAGCACGAGGACTATGTACAAGCAATAAAGAAATGGCTGGTTTATCATCTTTCAAAATGGATAAAGTAAGATCTGGAGCGGGGTTTAGAAAAACCCTTAAAAATATTGTATCACATACCAAAAAACACATCAAGAAACTAAAACCCACCTGTAAGAAAGCGTTAATGGAATTAGCCTGCGCTGCAGCTCATGAATTTGCATCTGATTTACCCATAAAATTACCCAGAATTATACCAGTACCTAAAACTGGAGGATTTCTTCCTTTAGTACCAATATTTGCTGGTTTATCTGCCGCTGGAAGTTTGGCTGGGGGTGCTGCTGGGATTGCGAAAGCTATTAATTCATATAAAACAGCTAAGAAACAGTTGCTTGAATCGGAACGTCACAACAAGCAAATAGAAGCTTTAATTATTGGAAAAGGATTACATCTTAAGCCTTACAAAGAAGGTTTAGGAATTTTTGTTACAAAGAAAAAAAACTAAATGGTCGGCTACCCAATAGAGCTTTAACTAATATTGATATATTGAAGCATTCAAATAGTATCCCATTCTTTCGAGGTGTATTTATGAGAGATGAATTACCAGGTAACCCATTACCATTAGAATGTGGAGTGATTAATCTTGATATTTCTCAAAACTCTGGCACTCATTGGGTAGCCTATACCAAAATATACGATCACATTGAATACTTTGACAGTTATGGTAACTTAAAACCACCTAAAGAATTAATAAAATATTTAGGAAAAAATATTCAGTACAATTATGAAAATGTACAACATGATCACTTGTATAATTGTGGACACTTATGTTTAAAATTTCTTAAATTATTTTGGAAAAGTAATAAAGGAATTTATTAATTAAGTGAGTGATTTTTATTTCTTACGTCTCCAAATTTCGTTAAACTATAAAAATATAAATGACATTGCTAGTTCATACGCATACATTCTTTCGTTGTTGGTGATAAAAGTCACTAGTGTTGAAAAAGGATTTTTTATTACCTATTTAAAGTAACCTCCTGCGTTTTATTCATACCAACATCATGCTTGTTCTTAATAAAACTCCTAATGAGAGAGGGAAATATAACATAAGACTGCCAATATCCAAAGAAGTGAGACGTGTCAGTGCAGTGAGAATTAATAAAGTTTCAAAGGAAAACAAAAGATTTCTTCAAGATATCGGTTTTAAAATATAATATGCTTCAAATTACAGATTTACCACAATATGATACCTCTATTGAGGGTTATGAGATCCACAGTTACAATCCATACAATAATAGCTTTAAAGAAAATGATGAAATTAGAATACCCATACAACAGCAAGATTTATATGTATTGCCGTCAGGTAGTTCCATTTACATAGAAGGATATGTAAATGTGTCAACTAAAGATGCAGCGGGAAAATTAGTAAAAAAAGATGTTGATTTTATAAATAATCCCATTTCATATTTGTTTCAAGATATTAGATACGAAATAAATGGTGTTGAAATCGATCGGATTAAAAATGTTGGTATTACAACCACCTTAAAATCGTATATCTCAATGAATGAAGGTGAAAGTAAAGCTGCAGCAGTCTGGGGATGGAACTTAGGTGGTACGAAATTAAGAAACGAATATTTTAGTGTTATCGTGCCATTGAACAGAATACTGGGATTTGCAGAAGATTACAACAAAATAATAATCAATTGTAAACATGAACTTATTTTACAACGAAGCAGCTCAGCATTGAACTGTGTGCTTATAGACAAAAATGATAACGTAGAAATAGATATACAAAAAATACAATGGCGTGTGCCGCATATTAAAGTTTCTGATCGTAATAAATTGTTATTGCTCAAAAGCTTGGAGAGAGATCGTTCTATACAGATAGCATTTAGAAATTGGGATTTGTATGAATATCCATTACTTCCAAGAACAACAAAACATTCCTGGTCAGTAAAGACAACTTCCCAGCTAGAAAAACCGAGGTTTGTAATATTTGGTTTGCAAACAGCTCGAAAAAATAATAAAACTAGAAGTTCTTCTATATTTGATCACTGCAATGTAAGCAATATTAAATTATATTTGAATTCTCAATACTATCCGTATGACTCACTTAATCTGAAATTTGATGAAGGTAAATACAGTATATTATATGAAATGTATGCTAATTTTCGTCAGTCGTATTACAACTTAGGCATTGATCCATTGCTTAGCTTAGACCAATTTAAAGAAATTGCTCCACTTTTTGTGATTGACTGTTCAAGACAAAACGATTCACTTAAAACTGGACCAGTTGACGTGCGATTAGAAATTGAATGCTCTGAAGATATTCAAAATAATACATCTGCCTATTGTTTAATAATAAACGATCGACTGTTCGAATACAAGCCGTTGAGTAATATTGTGAGAAAACTATCATGAATGTCATCGTAGATGTTCAAGGGTTTAAGAGTGAAGAAAATGAGTTTATTCCAAAAGAAATAGCAATAATGTACAAAGGACACGTACAAGTACTGTTGATAAAACCACCACGACCATTTTATGACTTGACGAGGAAAGAACGGTTACAAGTGGCTTGGATTGAAAAAAACAGAGGAATAAACTGGAACGAAGGCTTTGTACCATATTTTAATTATCAAGTAATCTTTGGGGATTTTTTAAAAAATAAATCTATATTTACGAAAGGAAACGAAAAAGTGTTATGGATAAAAGATATATTCCGAATTAATAATGTATACAATTTAGAAAGTAAGAACTGCCCGAGTTTGTTGACATTATATAACAATTATTCAGATTCATCTGACATTATAAGTTGTATGTATCATACCAATATATGTGCCTTAAAAAATGTGTTTTGCTTAAATAAATGGTGTAAAGAAAATCAAGTGTTTTGTCAGTAAGATAAAATAAGAACGATCTTAGTTTTACGAATAAATGATTATAGAATGTTAAACCTACAAACTTACTTACACATATTCTATTATTTAGGTTAGTGAAAATGTAAGTAATAGTAATGTAAGAAATGTATCATTGCTTATAAAACAATATTTGAATAATATAGAAATAAATATTTAAACTTGACCTACTTGCGAGTTTTATTTCTTTAACACTAAAAATATTAATATAGTTAACCACCTGCCAACCACATATTATAGTTCGACATCGAAAGCAAAAACAGCTTGTTATAATGAGCAGTTCATACTGAACAGCTTGTTAAAGGTAATGAGCAGTTCATACTGAACAGCTTGTTAAAGGTAATGAGCAGTTCATACTGAACAGCTTGTTATAATGAGCTGATCATACTGAACCGCTTCTTATAATCAGCAGTTCATATTGAACTGCTCTGTTTATTTACACACTCGAACAGATGCTACTGATGAGTATGCGACTACTATACAGGACTTTAATTAAAAAAAAAAAATATGTTTGAATAGAAAACTATAAATGTTATTAGTAGACCATTTTATGACTTGACGAAGAAAGAATGGTTACAAGTGGCTTGGATTGAAAAACAGAGGTATAAACTGAACGAAAATTTTGAATAATTAAGTATATTATGGGGTTACAGAGGAATAATCTGATACTCGAATGGTTTAACTGTGGAATATAGGGTTATTCAGATCACGATTTGTGATCTGAATACCCTATATTCCAACTACTTGAGTTCAGCCTCATTTAAAAACACATAACAAAGAAAGACCCACGATTTCTGAATTATTTTTAAGTTGAGTATTTGTCAAACTTTACTTGAGACTGAAAACTTTGGCATTAAAGAAGGTTTTGACACGTTCCACCCAATTCAGAAACCGGCTTCGAGAGCCTTTTTGAGTCCTTATATGCCACATACAGTTAAAACATATGATTATATGAATTAGATATTCCCAGAATATAAACTTTTCTCAAGAAGATTGATTATTATACCATACATATATTGACTTTTGAGATAGATATCACAATTACTTTGTGATATCTATCTCAATAAAAAAAATAAAAAAATATTTAGCAATATATTATTATTTACCTACCTAAACAATACAAAAATAATTAAAATGTATAAAATAGGAAATAATAAAAAATATGAAATACTGTTTTATCTTTCACTCATTCAAACAGAACCCTTATAAAATCTCTTTATCTAACTTAACGCTGTAAAATAAATAAATACATATATGAGTCAAATTTGACATGTTTATGTGAAATAGTTTTTGAGTTATAAAGGGTCAAAAGTGGCTCCAAATGGTTCGTGTAATATTACACACAGTGCTGCTCGCGAGTTCTGTTAGCTTGAACTTGGCTTGACACGCTGCCGCGTGTCTAGATACTGTAGTTTTAAAGTGATTTGGATTAAACAGAGTACCCAAGGATTTGAAACACGTGCTGCGGATTCGCGTGTAAGCTTTTTCAGATCATACAATAAAGTGGAGTTAATATATTGTCAGGAGGATATTCTTGGCTCCAGGACTCTGGCAGACAAGCCCTTTGGAAGCGTCTGGCGAAAAGTAAAAGAGAATTTGAAATAGGAATATAAAAATATGTTTTGTTTTTATATGGGACTCCGGTACCAACGTTGATTGAAGGTAAATGCCAAATATATTATGAAGTTTAAACCTGAAATACAGTTTCATTTTATAATTATATCAATAAGTAGCACTAGCGTGAGTCCGCTGGTGTTATAATATTATGTTGTTGGTGACTTGCTTGGCAAAGTCAATGTGATGTAAGTAATATAAGGCAGCATTTCTTTCGGCTGATTACGTATCTAATAAGCCATGATAATTTAGTAGCCAGGTAAAGTTTCGTCTCTTTTATAGAAGTCTTTTTGGACACGAAAATTGTGTTCAGGTGATTAGGGTCTGTTGTAGGTAATTGCTGTTCTTTTTTTTGTTACGGTTAGTCTTGACGACTGTTGTAGATCGAAGTAAATATGTATATATATGAATATGTCACCGAAAATTGCAAACGCCGTAAGATTACTCACGGAGTTTGCTATTTTCCGGAGACATTATATAGCCCAGTTACCACGTAATACGTGGTCGCCAGTTTGTGTCAGTTCACAATTTCTCGAACAGACACGGAGATATTGTAGACTATCAAATTTTGATGCGTAAAAACGTATTCCAAATGTTCAGTTGACAATTTATCGAGAGTCTACAATCTCTCAAGTTATTTTATAATCTTACGGAGTTTGCTATTTTCCGGTGACATATGTATATATCGCATCAGATAGGTACATGTTCAACGAAAAATACTGGTTTTCAGCTTGAGAAAAGGCAGATGGAAAGTTTACAAACAAAAACATCATACCTAGTCTCACCTTTGGCCACAACCTCCTGCAAACCCTACTATAACGTGCTAATGCCATCCAATTCCGATGATGTAAACTGGATAGTGCTATTGCTATGTATAGCTCCGTCTACCTCTTAGAGCGGAATCATGATCGTTTTAAGACTTCATGGTAGGGCCCCTAGACTAGATCAAGTAATCTTTTGCAAAACGTTTCAGAATTTCAAAAGTATGTCCAACTTCGACAAAGATTTCAAGTTTGACACGATCTAAGTTCCAAACGATTGACCGATATAAGTTCTGATGTTATCCTAATCTCTCCCGATATAGCAGCTGTTGGATAAGTGCGAATTGATGGTGATAGATGAGTAGAGTTGGATTTCGCTTTCAATCACATCGAGACTGATAGAGACTGACCGCCTTTCGCAGTCGATAAATCCTGAATGGAAGAATTAATTTACACTTAGGTAACATAAAACTCGTATCTTTCGAGCAGCGTTTTGGTTGATGTGGTAAAATAATGGTGTTATTCGGTGATAGTTTCAAATCTAAATCAAAATCATTTATTTGCATAAATAAGGTACAGAAGGTTGCTGAAATGTACAAAATTAGTCTCTTATTCTGTCTTTAATTTCGGCGTGCAAAATTAAGTAAAGCACCATATTCTATTGAAATTAATTTATTGATCATAATTGCAGTCATTATACAGATAATCCTATTAAAATTGTATTAGTGAATTAAATAAATGTCAATATAATAATGAAAAAATAATTTAAATAATAATTCAGCGTTGATCATAATCATTTCAGTTGAAACATGTAACATGTGTGTGTTGCACCGCAGCTGGACATAGCAAAGCTTCGCACTTCGACCCGACCGTTCCAAATTTCCTGCATAGGTAAAATATTATTGCGTTCTAACTTGTATTTATTTATTAAAGGCTTTTGTACCATACAGCGTTTCTTTGGTATAAGTTACAAAAAGAGTCAGATTCGCCAATTATTACGGTAAACAACTAAAACAAGTAGGTACAATAATAACCAATGTGTTTCTTTTTGATTAATCTATTCTTACTAATATTATAAAGAGGAATGATTTGTATTTTTGTTTGTATGTAACGAATAAACTTAAAAACTAGTGGACCGATTTGAAAAATTCTTTCAGAAATGGATAGCTGCATTATCAGCGAGTAGCATATGCTATATTTTGTCCCCGTACTCCCACGGGAACGGGAACTACGCCGGTGAAACCGCGAGACGTCCGCTAGTTAAAATTTAAATGTCAAACAACAATTAGAAAAACCTTTGTAGGTTTTTTCTAAAATTAAAACGCTTGATTTGCTTTGTCAACCAACGCGATAGAACGACATTACTGTTTATTCTTTGTATGAAACCCACGTATACAAACACTCGACATAAAACAGACATTTTACGGCAACCATGTCGTTCCATAAGCGTCACTCATCTTGTTACGCCAGTCAAGTTATGCCAGCCCGAAAGTAAACGAAATCCCACAGACCGGAGCCCGTAATTTTTTATTTAAGTATGAATTATAAATGAAAGAAAACACCTTCGTATACACGGGGTTTTATTTGCGGTTGGTTGGTATTGTGGGGTATTATTATGTCATTACTTATGGGAAATTATTATGTTGGGTAGGCCGTGCGTTACTTGTATATGCGTCTTTTGGGACTCTGCCTATGCCTCTCATCTAGGAAATTGTTGCTGTTTTACTGGGAAGGTCTACACCCTACACAGGTGTGGTTTGTGGTGTATTACCTTTTTACCATGTTTGTTATCCAACTTGAAACCTTATGCACAAGCGCCACAGCGATATTTTTGAACCAAAACAAATTGGTGAATTGACCTAGTTTTGATTGTGACATTTCCTGAGTTCAGAGCAGTTACAGATGTGAGAGATTCAATCTACACTTTTATCTCTAGGGAGACTTTAAATGTTGAAAAGCGTCGATAGAGATTTCAAGTTTCACGGTGACGATAGCGTTGGGTATTTTGAATTGGGGTTTTAATTTCAATTGATGTAAATATAACGTGGAAAGCAGGTACCTACCTAATAAATATGTTATTCAGGTTAAAGTAGAGTTTGTCAAAAATACGCTTAATCAGAAATCGCTATTATAATTATGCAAACGATTAACGAGAATAAAACGATGTTTGAAGTACGTTCAGCGCTGATAACTGATTTAGTTGTTTGTACTCTTGTTTTTAGGGTCGGAAATCATCAAATGATTGCTTCCGCTCTGGGCGGAGCTAAAGGGAGTGCCTCTCTTACTGACTAAAACCTTCTCGTGTTCCACATAATGCCCAGGGCCGCGGTGACTCTTTTGAACAAATTCCGCAATCCTGGCAGGCTCGGTCCCAGCGGGTCGCGTTTATTTGTGCCCTTATACCTACACCTTGGACCACCACGACTTGGACTATTCAATGTATGCCACTCATGCCGCAATAAACGTGGTTACCTACTGAGCATAAGCTGTTTCAATTAGGTACTCCATATAATGGAAAAGAAAAAGAAGACCTTATTTGTGATGCAAAAGGCGTTAGGCTAATCTTATCCACAAAGCTCAATTTCACCTCAAACACAATTCTCACGTAGCAATACAAGTCACAGTCCACGGTCCAATTATGTTTGGCCATCCACTTCCTACTTCGAGTCATACAAGATATTCGAGCCGGCTAAACCGCAAGGGATTAGCGACCGTGTTGGCTCTGTTACATTAGATTAGGAATTAGAACTAACCCGGCTTGCATGGCAGGTTTGTAAGGTCCATTTTGTCGTTTTAATTGAGTAGCGTGGTTAGTGGGTTAAGTTCGAAGTTTTTAGTGTAAACAGTTCGGGGGATGGTTGTTCCGGAAGTTGAAATAAATGAGGTCTTATTTGGAATAAACGATTTTAAATTGTCTGATAAACAAGGCGTAGTCATAACTGCTGCTTCTATAACTTGAAATTAAAAAAAGAGTAATGGAGGAACTCAAAGAAATATCGGTGCACATTACATATGAACTCGTTCAAACACGTTCACGTTCTGTGTCCGGGCCGTGACGGACCACCATCCGTCCTCGTCTCTAGCTCGGCCCGGATATGTGTGAATCAACTTTTAAGGAGATTAAATAAGGGATGAAAGTTCTGCATTTATCCACTAGGTAACCCCACTGGGCACACGGCTTCTTCTTGTCTTATGATAAAATGCTATGGGTATTTAGTCATAGAGACATTAAATGTAACGGCAATAATAAAAATAAAACCACTCGCAATCCTTGCAAATGTTGTCGGAGAGAACGGTTTCTTGTGCTTAGATATGATTTAATACAGGAAAAACTTTTCCTTTCTTCATAAAAAATATTTAGTAGCAAATCCACTTAAGCTACCAGAAAAAAAGAAGAACAAATCATATTTGGAATGCAAAGGAGAAAAATGAAATATAATAATGGTAGGTACAAAACTGGTAACGACGTAATGTTGAAAAATGAAAAACTCACTGCAATTTGTATAATTGAAACTGTTTTTAACCGACTTCAGGAGGAGGTTCTCAATTGGAGTGTATGTTATATTTTTTTGTATGTTTGTTATGCGTTCATTCTGTCAATTATGAACGCATTTTAATGATTATTTTTTTATTCGGAAGCCCATGCTCCTGAGGTGAATTGGATGCTGAATTTGATGATAGGATCCCAGGGAAATCGAGGGCAACCTTCAAATTTTAAAGGCAAATCTAATGTTTTTCATTTTCTTTCTACCGCAATTTAGATAATTATGCCTGGTTATCAACATCTCATCTTGCTGAGCTGATGTTGGAAGGTATAAGTCAGGATCTGATGTAGGGATTCCAGGAAAAATGTTTGTTCAGCGATATTTTCGCCAATTGTCAACCGATTTGGATAATTCTTTTTTTGTTTGGAAGAATATTTTTCCAAAATGGGTACCAGTTTGGAAAAATATTTCAATTTAGTGAAGATCTGATGAAGAACTTCGGAGATAGGCAACAGAACTTTTTAATAAATAATAACCTCCCGGGATTTCTGAAATCGCATGTCTGTTTATTGTTTTCACCAGTTCATAATGTAACATCAAGCCGGTAGGCAGTGAAGGGGTACGCAGATGCAAACAAGTCAATCTGAATTGACATGTATCTGGGGGTTATCTATTAGGGCATACCTTTATTGTTCATTAACCGATCTTGATGATTCTTTTTGCGGTGGGTTTAGTTATAGCTATATTGCATTTGCATTAGGCGGGGTTTTTCGTTGTTTTTTCCTTTTTTGACACCGACTTCCGAAATTTAAAGTTATTTTATACTTTGCAGTGTTTTTTATTTCGAAGTGGGTTGTATTTTTTTAAAAGGCAAGTTATACCTATAAAATAATACAAGAACGATTAGATAGATACATCAGTTCCATTACAGTACATAGTTTTTAGTAGGTACCGAAAATATAACTTGCTTGACCATAAACTTATTTTTTTTGTACCTAATGATATTTTTCCTACATTTTCTTTAATGAAAGAAATGTTGCTCGAAAAACATAAGACCGTTCATTAATATTTCTCTTTTTTATTCGCCTTTTTATAAATATGTATGGTATATGCTTACGTCGGTACCTACCATGAAAAAAATTTTGAATTGTATTTCGTAAAATAATTATTGTTAACACTTACTGTTACTGTCAATGTATTTAACCTATTTAACTTAATGTGAATTAGTAAGTTGAAATAAGTTAAGTTCAAATTGTTCATAATTTTTCATTGTAAATTTTAATTATTGTTTGTTTTTCTTATTGTTTTCATAGCACTTTATGCGTACAGTGTAGTGCTCTTCTTTAAGTGATGAGGCACTTAAACTTAAGTCTGGAGTGACTTCTCTTAAATGTTATAGTGTACCCACTGTTCAAGAGCCAAAATAAATAAATAAAAATATTCGATTTCGAATATTGTACTTACCTATACTTACCTAACTAAATTAAATTGTTTCATTAATATATTTTTTTTATTCATCGCCTTTTCATAAATATTTATGGTATATTCGATTTCGAATATTGTACTTACCTAAATAAATTAAATTGTTTCATTAATATTTCTCTTTTTATTCATCGCCTTTTCATAAATATTTATGGTATATTCGATTTCGAATATTGTACTTACCTATACTAACTTAACAAAATTAAATTGTTTTTTTTTTATGTTTTCAACGCGAGAATAAGTAGGTAGGCCTAAAAACGAATGTGTGTTTTTTATACATTCATTTCATTTTTGAGAAAATGTTTCATTGTTAAAATATTTTAGCAAGTGACTTTGTTTTTCACCAGGCGATTCAAAAGGTCAAGCAATAAATTAAAGTAAACACACACTGGATTGGTCCGAAAACGGCTACAATAAAATTGGGGTCACTTCACCTATTTATAGTGTCACACTTTCTCCAGGTACTTTTCAATTTAAGCACGTCTTAGGCAGAGTTTTCTAACAAGCTCATACATAAATTTTGCCACCTCCGCACCAATTTCTATTGAATTTTGTATGAACTCTACCTACACTCAATTTGTGTTATTATCATATTTGTATGCTGGTGTGAACCTTGTTCTGGTAGCAGAAAAGATAAAACGAAAAGAAGCGTCGTTATGTTCTGAATTCATATTATGTAAAACTTAAGAGGGCCTAGAATATTATATTTGAGACAGTTGGAGAAAAAAATATTTTGCTAAATGGATAAGTTGGTGTTTATTCCAAAGAAGTGGATGCAAGTTTACAATTTCTGTTGTATTTAGTTTTCTCATGATGGGTCATATTCTTAGAACGTTTGAAAGACCTTCACGCTATTCAGTCGCCATGACAGTGGTTAATCCTTGATCAATGTCAATAATTAACAAGCTATGATTAACCCGCGGCATGCCTGGTAGCAAAATGTTGCCTGGTAGGGTCTGCCAGACCCGAATTTAAATTGACTATTTTTCGTACTAGTTGTGGTAATTGGTGTATCTAACTAAACATACTTATATCTATACTTTTTTTTTTTAAGGATGGGAAATCATCAAATGACTTCTTCCGCTCTGGGTGGAGCGGAAGGGCGTGTCAGACTCTTACTGACTAAAATCCATCCGTGTTCCTTCTAAAGCCCTTTGCGTTCCAGGGCCGCGGTGACTCTTTCGAACAAATTCCGCAACCCTGGCACTTATATCTATACTAAGGGTTTATTCTAGCGGTAAAAATGAAAAAAAAAATAATAATCCACCATAAACACTTATTTAAAAAAACATTAAGGTTCGTTTTCAGCAAAAAAACAGGCCTATTTTACACTTACGTGAAAACAAAAGAAATCTCTCAAAAACTAAACTTTAGGAAATAGAAGGCACAAGACACAGACTATAATCTAATATATTATAATAATCAGTCCTTGCCATACCCATCAATGGCTGTAGGCAGAGGTGTAAGGTACGACTTCTAAATTTGACATAGGCACTCGGGTTTTTTGTGCTTTTCACTATCCCAGCTAACTCCCCAATTGAAGTAGTCGCCATAAGGCTTCGATTGATTAATGATGCTCAGCTACTGAGAGTGTTGGCGCAGAAACATCATATTTTAATTAAATACAATGGTTTAAATAACAAGGTGGGTCTGATAGACCCTACCAGGCATACCGAAGGTTAAAAAAGGATTTGAATTGGAAGACTTGCAAAATAAGTAGGAGTAAATCTAGTTACTTCTACTTATATTGCAAGTCTTTTTTATTATATAGTTAATTACTTTTTTGTTTACTAACAAGTAAGTAATTAATTAATTATTATTTTCCATGGGTGCTCTCACAACGGACCCCTAGTGAGGGTTGTACAGCTTTTGATCAGATAAATGACCGTAACTCAAAGACTTACCCGCAGCGTTTAAACCACGTTGATTAAAAATGCATATTAGGTGCCCACTAAACTATGCTTTTGTTTAATTTTCAACAATGAGTACCTGACCTAATTTTACCTACAATGTAGAACCCATTCGCAGTACACACTACATTAAGTTTAATACCTGGGTAGTTAAACTGTAGTAAAACTTAGTATATTCTTTTGTAAAGAATAAAATAGGAAGCTAGTTTATGTTGGAGACCTGTTCTGACCCCTTTGCTCCAGATACGCAGATACGTGGGTAATCACGAAGGTACGTTGAACCTTGGTGATGTCATACATTGACGTGGACAAGAAATCCGCGAACATATCGTGAATGTTTGATCAAAAGTTCAGTCTTATTTACGGTAAGTGTGGGTTGAAGTATTGCGGTCTTCGTTCTGTCAGAGCCACCTAAGCTGCTACCGACTATTTTAGATTTTAGTCTATGATTTTAGTTTTTAATCGAGATTCTTGCTTAAACTTCGTTCTAAATTTCCTTTGTTACAGAAAATAGTTTCTACCTATAGTATTCATGTAAAATATTAGTCTGTTAAGATAGAGGTACTTTGGCAATCGTAGGTGTTTACCTACAGTTTAAGTTCGCCCCTGTACTTTTGCGTGTAATGCAATAAATAAATTTTAAATGAAATTTAAATTCAAAGATTTCCACACGTTTCCTTTACGTCTAGCGGGAAAATGGAGCTTAGCAAAGACTTTCTTTTTACTACAAAATAAATAAATAAATCCTGAAAGAAAAAGGCATTTGTCAATCAGCTCCACTACATTATTTTGCCACAAGGCATAATATCCCTCCAAAAACAGTAGCTAAGTAATAATGCCCGTATTCGTACCCTAAGTAACAATTCATGTCTAAATCCTAACTAAAATAAATGAGTATTTATCGAAGCCGAAGGCAGAGCTGTGTAAGCCGTTAATGATCGATCTGTGTCTGCCAAATTATACACAACCCCAGAGCCCACAAGTCGGCCAAACACCCACGTTCAAGGTGACTCGGGTTTAGTTTAAACCGTTTTACCGTTGACATTTTAACCACTGACGAACCCTAAACGTGTTTTACATACCAATTTTATTAATGCAAACGTTAGACGAAAAGTTCTTTGATTTTAAAATGTATTGACTCAGCACTGTGTAGAAATATTATTTTGGCAGTTCGGGTAATTTTTAACCACGAACGAGTTTGAGCGGTTTCGGGGAATCTACAAAGGATTGCCTCAAATCTAATGATTTCAATGAACCTTTTACTTTTTATATAACTATTTTGCTTTTTTCTACTTTAAAAACATGATAAGGTTCTCAATTCGACTGAACTGATATCTTCGTTAATTATCAACCGATTTTGAAGATTTTTTTTTTTTTGAGAGTATTTGTCCCCTTTTAAATTTATTGAAGATCTGACAAAGCACGAAGACATAGACAATGAAAAAATAGAAATGGACTTGAACTTCAATGATACACCAGAGACCACCTCAAATAATTACAATTTCAATAGAAAAATGTAAAGTGATTGAGATTTTCTTAGGATTATGTCAAACGCGGCTGTATTGTTTGTGAAATAAGTTTATGGTTTCAATATTAATAAAGTCATGTCAATAGCCTTTACATTGTTGTGATGGACATGATAGATACGATTCACGACACAATGGAAATTGACGTTATGAATAAAATTGTCACCTATTATAACGGATTGATTTTCCGGGAAAAGGGGTTGGTGTGAAAATGGAATGATGATAAGGACGTTCTATAGGTGTAGATATTGATGGGATAGCCCTCAGTCACGATTGAATGGAAATATGACAAAGGCTTTATAGTAACGCGCAGTACGTAATATCGACGGCAAAGTGCCAATAACTCCTAACTGCTGAAATCAACTGCTGAAAGAAAAAAAAAAGGTTGAAAATTAATTAGTATATTTAATTAATTAATAACCATTTAATGCAGTTGCAACTAAAAATCCACTTCGGAAATTTCACATAATACATGGGAAAAGCGCCAGTAAATTAAAAGCTGTAAAAAATGAATCTCATTAAAAATGTTAGTTAGGAGGTATTGGCACTTCACCGTCGATATTAACTTTGCGGGTAATTTGCGGGTAGTTAGAATGAGAAGCTTGAGAGTCTAACAACCTGTCATACCACGAGGTATCGTGTTACACAGAAACTGGGTTCTAGAAGTCAGATATGCGCCCCATATAAAATACTGGCATTCAATAACACCTGCACAAGATCAACACTTTTCCATAAAATACATTTTAGACAACCTTTCGAGCTGTCTAGGTGCTACAGCTGCAACGTTTTAGCTGAATTTATGCTCAAAAGTGTTTTAACTCAAAGCGGGTGCCGTCGCTAGGACATTTATCTTCCGAAGCATTTTACAAGCTGCTAACATGACGTCATTAAAGGCATAATTATCATAACATTCTAGAACACATTATATGGGTGGATCGTGCTTGAAGCGATAATAACTGCTTTTAAGTAAAGAAGGAAGTCGTGACGCTATTTGATCACATAAAATAAACGAGATATTGAGGCCAACTAGCCCGCCCTTAATTAGCGCGCCATATAAAATACTGGCATTCCATATCACTTCCACAAGACCACGACTTTTCCATAAAATGCATTTTAGACAACCTTTCGAGCTGTCTAGGAGCTACAGCTGCAACGTTTTAGCTTTATTAAGCTCAAAACTATTTTTTACTCTAAGCGGGTGCCATCACTAGGACATTTTTCTTCCGAAGCGTTTTGAAATCTGCTAGCAGGACGTCATTAAAGGCATGTCATAACATTCTAGAACATATTATATGGGCGGATCGTGCTTGAAGCGATAATAACTGCTTTTAAGTAAAGTAGGAAGTCGTGAAACTATTTAATACGAAGTATCACATAAAGTAAACGAGATATTGAGGCCAACTAGCCCGCCCTTAATTAGCACTCCATATAAAAATACTGGCATTCTATATAACCTCCATAAGACCACGAATTTTCCATAAAATGCATTTTAGAAAACCGTTTTAACTGAATTTATGCTCAAAATTATTTTTTACTATAAGCGGGTGCCATCACTAGGACATTTATCTTCCAAAGCGTTTTACAGCTGCTAATATGACATCACTACAGGCATATCATAACATTCTAGAACATATTATATGGGCTGATCGTGCCTGGAGCGATAGTACCTAACTGATTTTAAGTAAAGTAGGAAGGCGTGATGCTATTTGATACGAAAGATCACGTAAAGTAAACGAGATATTGAGGCCAACTAGCCCGCCCTTAATTAGCACTCCATATAAAAATACTGGCATTCTATATAACCTCCATAAGACCACGACTTTTCCATAAAATTCATTTTAGAAAACCGTTTAGACAGCTATGTCTAGGGGCTATAGGTGCAACGTTTTAGCTCTATTAAGCTCAAAACTATTTTTTACTCTAAGCGGGTGCCATCACAAGGACATTTATCTTCCGAAGCGTTTTAAAATCTGCTAGCAGGACGTCATTAAAGGCATAGGTATCATAACATTCTAGAACGTATTACATATATGGGTGGATCGTGCCTGAAGCGATAGTACCTAACTGATTTTAAGTAAAGTAGGAAGGCGTGATGCTATTTGATACGAAGGATCACATAAAATAAACGAGATATTGAGGCCAACTAGCCTGCCCTTAATTAGAAGCTAAGATAATGAAAGGCACCGAATTTATTACGGAAAGTAATTGTCATTGTGTATACGCGTTGGGTGAGTGTGACTCAAGGGAGAATGAATTAATTTTAAGTGTCACGCTGTATTCATTGTAAATATTACAATGGCGAGATGGGTTTTGTTTGTATGCGAGTTTTGCCGGAGACGGTGATACGTTGTGTTCCGTCTGAAGTTTGTTTGAGGCCGTCTGAAATGATGTTGTCTAAACAAAGGAAGGATATTATCAATCTTCTAAACTTGGCTCATCATACCAGGGCGAAGTCTCGACATATGTAGTTACCGATCGCCTTTCCACCGAATTCTGTCGTAAGTCATTGATTTTGATCGTGAATCGCGCTCGA
This sequence comes from Mamestra brassicae, assembly GCA_905163435.1. Classification (NCBI taxonomy): domain Eukaryota; kingdom Metazoa; phylum Arthropoda; class Insecta; order Lepidoptera; family Noctuidae; genus Mamestra; species Mamestra brassicae. Next base: position 14,642,562 of record LR990997.1, on the reverse strand, counting down.
GATTGACTGTAGTAATTCCAAATTCGGTCGGTAGGCGATCGGTAACTAAGTCGAGACTTCCCGCCTTCCTCGCCCTAGCTGTAAAAAAAGCAATATTCGATGCGCTGTACAGGGTGTTCTAGAAGTGCGTGGTCGTGTTCTGTAGCTGCTATACATACGAAAAAAGAGTAAAAATATCACTTTTCAAGTAGTCTGATGCAGTTGCTGGCATCAAATGTGTGATTGACCTAAAATAGAAGCCACCATGCATCAGACTGCTTGAAAAGTGTTTTTTGGAACACTTTAACCATTTTCTGCCAAGTCAATATATTTTAATTTGATATTGACTATTTACTATTATATTTAAAATATGACCACGTACTTCCGTGTACTACCTGAAATTGATCCCCGCACTTCAAAGATGAATTGGTGAAGGCATTGTCTTATAACAAGTGCTTCTGAAGTTCTGACGTATTCTTAGACACTTGATTCGACGTCTAAAGTTGACAAAGAGGTGATTGACTTCTGAGAGTACATCTTTGTACACATAGATTCCAATTCAATCTAGACACAGTCGCAGGAGAAAAAAAATCAGTGACCTAATTCTTCGACGCATTTTTTATAAAGATTTATTCAGTAGCCTAAAACATATTTTTATTTTATCCAGAAACATGTTGGCGTAGCTAATTCGACAAAAAATATTTCGCCACTTAATGGGCCTATTTAACCCACCTCGCGTGAGACATAAAAATTCGTCAAGGCAACTGTTGGAAAGTTTAACACCACCTAATAATAGTAGGGTTTAGAAAACTTGAAACTTGTTTAAAAATACTGACCTAAGTGAATTATAAAGTTGGTCATCATTAGTTTTTCAGACTACCCTCAAAAGACCATTTAGGGGTTGTTCAAGTTTATATGAAAGAATCTTATTCCTTGGGTTAGTAAACTTGAAATTTGGCATACAAAATCTTGGTAAAAAAGGTAATACGTGTTTTTGGATTTTTCTAAAAGCAACCACTGAAGGGGTGTCAAGGGCTGAAACGGATCTAAGATTTTTTCGTATTCAACGGGATTCCGCAACGGGGTGAAGGGTTCAACAGTTGCGCTCATCATGTGGCATCAGCAGCAAAAAACCCGGGTATTAATGAACATCCTTGTGATTAATTTTCCAAAATTTCCCTTTTAAGTGAGCAAAGAAGGCGTTGAAGTTCGTAGAGGAAATTCTCAATCCACACGGACGAAGTCGCGAGCGAAGTGTTAGTTTCATCTAAAGCTCTTCACATTCATCTTAATCCTAAAAATCTTAACATTTCGTTAAAGTCTACTAAATTAAAGATAATTTATTATTCTGCTAACGATAAAAATGGAAAAAGTTTGTAGTGTTTCAAAACATTAAGAATTTCCTTTGAAAGTCCATTAATTTCACTCGAGCCCATAAATTCAAGGACGGCTGGCAAACAGATAGCAAAGATTAGAATAATGTGCCTTCAATATCACGAAAACTTAACGAGAACTTTTCTATTTATTATATATATACGAGCAACATAAAGTACCATTAAAGTTTGTTTTAGAGATTAAAATTATCCAGTACACCTTATTTTGTTCGGTGTTTTCGAGTAAAATCTTGTTCGAAATAAGCTCGTTTTTTAAGTGAAATGAGGTAGTTTGAATTTTGATTGTGAACCGTGATCTAATAAAAACGGGGAATTTAGAGAATTTATGTTAAAAAATCTTTAATAACCGTTACAGCAAATTTTTGCATAAATTGCCTTGTTTTTAGTGCCTTATTTAAATAAACAGCTCATGTTTGAGATCGTGGCTAAATAATAGCAGCCGCAAGGCTCGATCGTCGAGGTTAAACAGGTTACCCAGGTCGGTCTGCGGATGGGTGACTATCCACTACACACCGAGACTACAATGTGCCTCGAAAAGCACGTTAAGCCGTTGGTCACAGCTGTCATTCGTACATTTTAGACAGTCGTTAAGCCAGAAATGCTGACACCAGTACCGTAGTACCCAGTTACTGGGTTTTGGAGGTCAGATAGGCAGCCGCACCATACTCAACGGATGCAGTTGAGTATGGTGCGGCTGCCTATCTGCATCCGGATAGACGGGATGCAGACCTGAACATGCGGGGAAAAGGCTCAATTGTAACCCTTAAACAAAAAATCGTTTTGTAATAAACTAAAGGGTAGATCACATAAAAAAAATAGTTAAATGAGAAACGAAGCAAACATTTCTTTGAATGTCAGCGGGAAGACACAAACGAGAGAATAATTGCCTCTGACGAAGATGTATGGCCTGGAATAAAGTAAATGCGGGTTCCGGATAACTGGCTGTAGTGACCCAATTCGAAGAAGTCTGTGACCCACTGAGGACTAGAAACTATCTGCGCTCAGCTTCAGTGTTCCGTCCTTGGTAATACCTTTGTTTATTACAGCGGAAATGTTATACATTACTGTTCGCTGCGTGCTTTTTTAAAGACTGGGATTGGCAAACTACACTGACAATGGACACATCCACTGAGTAGAATTTTTAACTCAAAGTTTGACTGGTAGAGCTTGCATTCTTCCATTAAGTCCTTTATACCAATTTTTTTTTTCTGAAGGCTTCTTTCGCTCTGGGTGGAGCGGAAGGGCGTGTCAGACTCTTACTGACTAAAACCCATCCGTGTTCCTTCAAAAGCCCTTTGCGTTCCAGGGCCGCGGTGACTCTTTCGAACAAATTCCGCAACCGCCCTTGTACCAATACTCACAATACATTATAAGGGCTCACAAAAATGTGGTGACGTCGAGGGCGAATTGTAAAAAGTTGAAAAACATGGTTTATAAATACTAAACTGAGACTATAACTTAAAACATCTAGATATCTGCGTAATATTAAGATATGATTATATCATTTTATACACATTCCGCAATGAATTCTCTGCATGACAGTGCAAACTGCATCAAATTCCATTGTGAGGTTTAGAAGAACTTATCGGCTAAGCAGTAAAATGAAAAATGTGATTTTGGAATAGTAGTTCAGAATCATCAACGTACTCAAAATTCATGAATATATAAGAAAAAAACGAAAGAAAAATAATTTATTTGCACCAAGCACGACACATACCATAAAAAACGAATTAAAACAAAAATGGCTACTTAAAAAAAAAAACACGGGCGTCGACCATAGCTCAGTGATACCGCGCCGGGTTAATACTAATAATTAAATTCTACTTTGTTGCTATAAAGCCCGTCAGATACATACGACGTAGGCAGTCTTGTCGCGACTTCTTGTATTTGCAGCTCTCACAACTTCCAACATTTAAATTGAATTTTCACGCTGAAGAGCTAAATCTGTTTCAGACAGTTTATTCATGAAAGGCAAAAATAATTATCGCCTATAATTTTCGCATTTTATAAGCATAAGTGTTGTCATGAGTACACTTTAACCATTCGGAAAATCCCTACAGAGATAATGGTAATTCATTTATGTTTCTAGCGACGCGCATTTTACGACTTGACAAAACAGCGAATTTTTTGATTATAAGTTGAAAGAAATAAAGGAACAATTAATTGCTTAAATTGTAGGTACAGTCAACAAAGCTTTTTGATATACAGGCAATATTATTTTTTCCATTGCGCTGCCAATATTTATTTCTAATGTGTGCATTGTAACTTTTTAAGCTTATGACATAGGTACTTATGAGTGTGGTGTACAATCATTGTCTACTCAGCACTCTCACAACATTCGTTTAAAAGTAGTTGCAAGTTAGCTGCCTGCGTACCAAATAGCTTTGTTGACTGTACATGACATAAGATATTACAATAAATTGTTATCCTTGTCCTTGTAGGTATGTGCTATTGCATCCTAAACCATTCGGAATAAATAATGTGGCGAAAACCGCAAAATTTTGAAGAACAACGCGGACAAACACAAAAACCGACTTTATTTTATAAAATGTCCATACTTATTTGGACTGGAATAATTCTGGTTAAAAGAAAAAGAAAAAAATATGTACATGGTTTCGAATTTAGAACTCTAAAATAAATCCCATTTAATTTTTAAGTATTCGAAATTGGAAGTAATGTTTACAATATTTTTACGAAGCACCGAACCAGTGGGTCAACCCGCAATAACCATCGGTATTTACTCTAGCTATCTGTTACTCGTACCTACCTACAAACAATTCCAATTACCACAAGACAGCCACGTGGGAAATAACATCAGTGATGTGAGCCGTCACCGCGCGAAGTTCCGCCATTGTCAACTGGCATCCCGATTAATAATGCAAGTCTACTATGTAGGTACTGCCAACTTCCAAGGAACATAACGTCAATTTGAACTTTACCAATTTGTACCGTTACTAGTTATTTGACCTTGAGTGTGCAGGTACTTTTTTTTGTTTGAATTATGTTTGTCATGCAAGATTTCCATTATTATGGTGACTGCGTGTTTTTTTTGTGTTGTTATATATTTTTACTGTCTTAGAATTAGGCGGATTATAGCCAGCTATTGGCTTAAATGATCTAAATAGCATTCAAGCGAAGAAACATTGCTGATTGCATTTATCCAACACCATTCCTTTAAAGTAGACTCTTCAGTAGCTATCTAAAGTCGGACAGAAGGCTTGCAAAAGCTGATATTTTCCTCCTACTTGAGAGTGGAAACGCTGAACCAGAATTTCAGATTAGATTTCAAATGTTTGAAGACTTTAAAGTCTTACGTGGCTATAAAGCGTCGCTACGTAAGTTGCTACGAATAAAACTCGTAGCGCTACGTGCTACGCTTCGTAGCAATCCGTAGCCGAGCTACGAGATTAAGGAACTACGATTTTTTTGTTTGCTGGTTGAAGTGCGATGTGCAAAACTTAGAAGAGATACGGAAATACTCTGATGCAGTGCCTGGCTAATCTGGTTTTTTTTCTTTGCTATGTTGATTACTGAAAAGAAAGTGCAAACTGAGGCTCCAGACAAATGGCATTCTGCCAGCGGTAGCATGTCAAAGGCGATGGTCGAAACCTCAAAAATGTATGGTATTGACAAACGCTGTGGAAATGTCAGTTGATCAATCCCTTATATTTTGGCATTTCGACAATGTCTAGAGCCTCTGCTGGTCCACTGGAATCTGTTTGGATTTTTATTTCAATAGACCATCTCAGAAAATAATCTGCTTAGTCCTCTTAAGGTATGATGAAATAAATAATCTAGACAAATAATATCTATTTTTTTCCGTTTGTTATGTTATTAAATCATCGCCATTTGTTCATTCATTTTGAATTTCTATGAACCTTATTCCTTGTGTACGTTACCTTGGCGACCTTCTCGTCGAGCAGCCACTGCAGTGCCGTGTTAGAGGCGTTGGCGAGCGCGGCCAGCGCAGCGTGCTCCCACACCACGTGCTCCCAGTGCTCTGTCATGATGGCCGCGCACAGCATCGCCGTCGAGCAGCTGGGGGGAAGAAAAACCAATCAAAATAAATATTATAAAGAGGTGAGGCTCGTGGCTAGATAATAATAGTCGCACGGGCTGATCTTCTTTAGTGAAGGAATGCTTGCTGTAGTCGGTCCTCTGTGCATTGAAAAGCACGCGGGTCCCGGCTGTCATATGTTGATTTTTAACATTCGTAAGACACTCAAATACTGGTATAAGTAATTTATTAATATTAATAAAATACAGGTGTAACTATTTTACTTATATTTACTTAATGTTTTAACACTTATATGTGTAGTCTTATATGTATTAATAAAAAGTGTTATGTCCTTTGTAGCATGGAGAATAATTGATGACATCGCTACAAAAACTGATCAACAGTCTTCAAAAATGTATCGTAAATGAGAACCGACCATCGCCATCTCTTACCTTGACATTGGCAAAATCATCGAATGTTGATCGATGGAGCCATAACCTTAAAAATTGAATTGAATTGAAGTACTGGCTCGTAAATTCACGTAAGTTCTTATGCGACATGACACAGGAACAAAGCCGTGGGAAAAAATTGATTGTCTGTAAAGTCGGGTTACGGACGATAGTTTAACGTGACAACGTCATAACAAAACATTGATGAAATTGTAACGTTACAATGAGCGTAACGTTACTATGAGTCATCCTTTTTCGTGCGTGCAGCCGGCATTTATCGATATATTAGACGTTGTCACGTCAAAAACCTAGCTTCAAAAGCTTTTTTTAGTGATTTTGACCTCGTGAACATCGAAAATTACCCCACGTCAACGTACTACGGCATAAATAGTATCCTATCTTAATCCAGGTTAAGAATCTGTCTGAGTTTGGATTAAAAAAACCAGCATACTGACTTTTATATTTATATTATTATGTAATAGAATAAGATTTATCGGCTTTTATGTAGGCCCCGGTTTGACATAGATATCTCGTAGTAAAAGGGTCACATTTTTACACACTGAATATCCGTGTGGCCGTAAAGTAAATCCTCTCGTAAATCAAGTCCACATACCCATTAATCAGACTCGAATTAAATCCTGACCTGAATAACTGACAACTAAGCTAAAAAAATCTATTACTGGACCTACATTTACCCGGCCGATCGATCGAGCCCGGGGAGGTGTAAATTATATAGGTATATCTGTACATCGTTTAGCGGGTAAGAGCCCTCTCAAGAGGCTCATTATAAAGCAAACATGTCTCTCCCCATTTTCTGAAAAGAAAGTATTGTCAAAATATAAAAGCCATGTGACGGTTTTTAGGGTTCCGTAACCAAAAGCCAACGGGTAGTAGTTCCAGGTATTTTTTTCCAAGCCCCCTCAGCCAGTCACCAGCCCTTGCAGCAGGCGCTTGGCTGTTGAAAATTTAACCAAGCAGTTACAGCAGCACGATTTAACGATAATTTTCAAAGCATAATGGAAATGCATTCTTGCACAATTTCAACACTAAATTTTTCACCAGTGACGGAACCGTTTATATAAAAATGAATGGAGCATGAGTGATGCATTATTCTTTTCACAGCATCGCTTAAGAATCGCTCCGTGGTTCCGTGCACACGCTCCGTCTTCAATCACCATTATTGCATCTTGGTAAAAGTATCGCGAGTTCTGAGACGAGAGCAGATGGGAGTCTGGAAGATAGATGATACGAAAAATGCCGTAATTTTTCAACTGCCAAATGAAATTGCTCGCATTGTGCGGAATGGACGTTTTTTGTTATTTATAGTGACAGGTTTTAAATTCATTTTAGATTTTTGTGCTTTTTAAGATTTTTTTCTTTCAAAACAAAAAGTAATGTACTCATTGGTTCGTCACATGTAAGAGATTCTATCTTGTCTTTGAACTTGATATTTTATTGCTCCAAACTTTCAGTGCCAGGCCTACCCTAAGGAGTAAATACGAGACATGGAGCAGAGCCAGTTCTTTGATTTAAAATTCTATGTGACATAAAGAAAGAAAGATAAAAAATAGCTCAAGACAAAAAGTCAAAGCAATTGCAAAGTTCCAAAAGATGTTTCGATTTGGAAATTCAGTTAACTTTTTCAGTAAAGTTATGTTCTTGAAAGTTTGTAGCGGCAACGCGTGCATATTTTATCACCCAAGGGGCGAAAGAGCTTTAAAACATGTTGAGTTAAACCGTTCATTCTGCTTTATGGTATATTTGGATATTTAGTTACAGTGACACTGACAATAAAGCTGCCTCGATCGTTGGAATATTGAGGTCTAATATTAGCGACGTGAGAGGAATACAGAAACCAAGCGAGAGGTAATTATTAGGCTCGATAACAGTTTTGGCGCCTTAGTAATGAATATGTGAGATTTGAATGACTTTAAAATTGCCTTTGAAGGTATGGTTAAGCTTACGACAGTGTATTTGATGGGTTTGTTTTGTAAAACGAGATGAGGATATTATTATTGTATATTTATTTGCTGAGATTTTCAACGATGTACGAGATTCGAATGACTTTAATGGTGTAGTGTGTGTACCTTTGGCCGTGAGTGTGTTTGTAAAGCAAGATTATATTCACAGAGACTTTCAAAGCTGTAAAGTTTATTCAAAGAAGGCTTACAGCAATAAATTCTCCAGAGCAGACAGCCTATATGTCATAACTTTTAACGTTTTATCTCAACCATTGCTCTTTCTAGGCTAAGTTATGAGTTATTAGATACGCGTAGTGTATGTATGCATGGCTCAATACTTAATGCTTTCACGCTGCATCGCAAAAAGCGAGCGTGACAAAAAAAAAAGTTGATAAAAGCCTGCAGCGGTAGGTACCTAAATGTGTAACACAATTTTCACGGACGGCTCTTGTGAATATAATCAAGTTTTATTTGGCAATACACCAGAATTACCACTACGTCTCATTTTTTATGCATAAAATATGACTGTATTAAATAAGACTGTATCTGAGAAACAAAACATTCATAAACTTTCACTATCTTCATAATCAAACAAGGAAACAAATTGAGCAATTCCAACCATTAGGTAATTACCCAATATCATGATAAACTATACGTCAACCAATGTTTAATCGATCAGAATAATATAACTATCAAAATTGCCTTCGAAGCCGAAATTGATAGGCAACCAAGCATCGATAAATTTAATTTAAAGTAATTATTACTGTTAATTATTCGCATGAGATCCCAACATTATTGAATTTGTAGCTTTAATTGCTTTGCCTATACTTTGGATCTTGGATTGGGCTTTAAATTATCGATAACTTAAATCGATGGTTAAATTTGAACAACTATTTAGAGATTGTATGAGTTGGTTCAATTATATCTTAGTTACTATTAGTAACTAGTACACACGCGGTTGATGATGATTCGCTGACAACACTAATATTGCCAGCGGCTTCATTTGCGTAAGTTCAAGCTGTTCAGCTGTTGTGGCGTAACTGATTAACAAACATCCAAATACTGATTACCTACATAGGTTCAGACTGTATATAATAAGAGTGGTAAGTATACAACAAGAGGCTCTAGACAAAGTGCCATTCTATATGGGAACGTGCACGGCGAAGACTCTGCCATCTAGTGTTGCAAATTCAGAACTTTTTCCGCCCAAATACTTGACATTGCTGCCACCTATAGCTCCTAAACACTCCCTTAAGGGGAACATACACAGCGTAAACTGTGTCATCTAGTATTGTAAATTCAAAACGTTTATCTTAATAATACTTGACATTGACACTTTTGTGTTGCCATCCAGGTCCTGCACGCTCCCTATCAGCGAATGCAAGTGTTGAAATGTCACAATGTTAACGGATTGAAAACGTGACATTTCGACAATGCCAAATGCGCTTGTCAATCCCATACATTTTTGACGTTTTGACAATCGCCTTCGCAACGCTATCGCTTACAGAGGGCCTAGCACGAATGTTTTGATGTAAAGTAACGTTACAGTTTTGTTTTTTATAAAAAATATGAATATAGTAAGTTTCCAATTCAAATAAATATTATGTGCGAAATGAGTATTTCTACAGAAAATTTTGCGTCACGTTACTATACGTCAAAAACATATTCGTGCTAGTCCCTCAGCAGAATGTCACTTGTCTAGAGTCTTTTATCCTAACTAATATGCCTAATAAATGCGAAAGTGAGTTTGTATGTCCACTGAACAGAATTTGGTTCAAAGGTAGATGGGACCCTGTAGACAGTTACGGGCTACTTTTTTTTTGACATGACAACGTCTAATAAATCGATGAATGCCGGCTGCACGCCCGAAAAAGGATGACTCATTGTAACGTTACGATCATTTCATCAATGTTTTGTGATGACGTTGACACGTTAAACTATCCTCCGTAAACCGACTTTACAGACAACTAATTTAAAAAAACAATAATATGGGTTTGCTCTTGACTCTAGTCTAGGTCATAGATGACAGAGACAAAGTCAACGATGGAGCGAGCTTACCCAGAAGAAGCCTGTTCACTCTAGTTTCGAAGAGATTATTATTAATAATAATATCTTGGGACAACTCACACACGGTCATCTGATCCCAAACTAGGCAGAGCCTGTGGCAACCAGACAACTGATAAACATACTTATATATTTCTAAATACATACATATTATAGAAATTACACCCAGACACAGAACAAATGATCATGCTCATCACACAAAGATTTGTCCTGAGTGGGAATCGAACCCACGACCTCCGGTTTAGCAGTCAGGGTCACTAACCACTCGACCAACAGGCCAGTCAACTCAGATTACTACTATAACGCGAGCGCGGCCGTGAGTAAAAGCTAGCTTATAATATTTGTTGGATATATAGGACTACAATTCATTGATGAATTCAAAGCGACTGTTTACTAATTGCATTAGTTACTCGAATTCTTTAATAAATTAGTCTTCATTGCTATAATTACCATTATATCTAGAGTTAAATGTTGTATTATATTCAGTTCATATTACTCGATGTTTTATTCAGTATTATGTGTAATTTATTGTCATTATAAATCAGTATCATCGCTTTTAAATTGCTGTTGTTGTGTTTCCAAAACGTTAGTTCAAGTTTTAATGTGTTTTGTATATCGATACTAGAAATATCAATTAACGTATTTTGGCATTTTGGGTAAATGTCTCTTACGTCAATTGATACATCTTGTATGTGGTATGATATGATATGCTACATTAGCTGTATCCATTAGATATTTGGACACATTTAATATTTGGTGTAACTAACCACTCTTCGATTTGAATCTTTGAATCCCAGTATGGGACAACACAACACTTGGGATGACTGCCTATATCTGCGTTCCACAACTCAGTTACTGTGTACCATGGTACCACGGAGTCAGACTTTTCTGGATTCCGAATATCCGTAAACTGTCAAATAAAAGCTATCGTGCTTTCCGAGGAAAATAAAGCTCTTATTAATAAGCCACGAGCTCCTTTCCTTCTCTTACCGGATTTACGTGGATAATGTTAATTGAATAGCCATACTAGGATATCTACCTAACTCATCGCATAATGTTTTGAAAAAGAATCTTGAAAAAGTAATAGTATTTTATAAAACCCCATTTATCTGAGATAGGTACTTATCGCAACATTTTATTTCACTAGAAAATTACTAACAGCATCAATTCAGTTAACTTGTAAGTAGATAGTACATTAAATAATAAAAGAAAACCAATTAAAAGTTCCCACAGCTAAGTACAATGTAGAAAAGTATCTTCTTAATGTTGTATGAACTTGTATGTCTTACAGAATTGAGTGAGCTTTACTTTTGACGTTTCAATTATTGTCTACTAGCTTTCTTAGTAGAATATTGTTGTAACTTAGGAGTGTAAGTTTCATAGATTATAGCTTAACTCACACTGACACTTTAGTTAGCTAGAATTCTTGTCTTTGTGTCATGAGATGGTAGTGTGAATTAAACAGACCATGAGATGATGAGACATGCATATATAATCTTCATTTCAGCATGGTTAGCTACCGAAACTTTGTTAGTCATTTAAGACTAGTTAAGGAGGTCACTATAAATATTTATTTATGATACTAGTGCGGTAAGTTAGTTTTTACAAACGAGTAGACGATTGTGAGAAACCTGAAAACAAGGCTTTCATTGGTCTGTTCGGATATGAGCTCACACCAACAAAGACCAATGAGGGGCCAAATTCCAATTTAACTGTCACACCAAAACAAATAAATTGTAGACTTGTGCTCTGATTGGTCGCCATTTTATGTCAGTCCACATTTTCTCGGAATGACTTCGAGTATAGACTATCAAATTTTGATGCGTAAAAAAGTATTCCCAATGTTCAGTTGACAATTTATCGAGAGTTTACAATCTCTCAAGTTATTTTATAATCTTACGGAGTTTGCCATTTTCCGGTAACATACACAGACCTTAGTGATGTTCTTCACAAATTTCAGGTGCCTACTTAAAACCGACGTGCGTCTCTGAGCGGATTTATGAACAAAAACGAAACATGAAGTAGGTATGTAAAAATTGTAGTAGTTAACATTCTGAAGTTTCTGCCTGTACCCATGGGAAAGAGCCATCAGTATGTAGTTATCAATTCTAATACTATTACTAATACGAATTCTATTACTTTTTCGTCTTGTTCACCTGAGGGGATGAATTAACAGAACCTCGGCTAGTGGCAATACTGCACACCCGGTTCAATTCGTTGAGATTTTCTACCTGCTATTTTCTTACATCTTTGCCGACTGGGGAATGACTTAAATGGGCTATCAATGTACTTGCAGCTAGCGGCAAGGCTAGGATTGGAGTTTTAGTGCAGTGAAACAGCCCCGCGGTCATAACAATGCCTGCAGTGGACTTATTTTAGCTTATGCGTCAAAATATTTAAAATATCAGAAGTAAGGAAAAAAAGCGCTAACGTGGAAGGTTAAATAAAGAAGTTTTTGCACTGCGAATTTTTTTATGTTACAAATCGAAATGAGAACATTTTCTTTTTGAAATACTTGAAATTGATGATGCAGGACGTTGGAGAAACATCTTTTATGTATCAGAAGGCTTTAAAACGGCCGACTGTAAAATCAAACAAAGTAAAGTAGAACCATATGCAAAGGCAGTAAAACCCGATAGCGCTACTCGGTCATAAATGTCGTATCGAACTTCCTGCAGCAGAGTTTCTTTAAACTTTGCTGGCACCCTCTCGCCAAACTTACATAATAAGAAACAGCGTTACGACGAGCCCGCTGTATCGCAAAGGAAAATGAAAACCGCTGTTATAAGTTTTGAGAGGCGTTGCAGAACATGCAGATATATGAAAGTACAGTTTCTTGTGCAGTTAAGAAACTGAACTTTGTAATGCCTGCATAACTGTACGCGGTATATTATAAAAAACCGGGCAAGTGCGAGTGAGGCTCGCGCACCGAGGGTTCCGAGTGAGTATTGTTTGGGTTTAGAATCTTCAACCAAAAATACAAGTTTGTAATCGCAAAAAAATGTATTTTTTATATTACAAAACAACCAATTACCAATTTTAGGCGTATTCCTGTACTTGTAATGTAGGATCTATCTTCTTGCCATGACTTATTTCATGACTCTAGGTCAACGGGAAGTACACTAAAGATTTTGATTCCCTTGCGAGCGTCAAAACATGTGCTTGAGATTGCGTTGACTTAGAAGTTTGATTTTTTCACTGCTCCAAGGAAACATACCAACTACATCAAATACTCAGGTCTGCTATACTTGAGTTTTTGATGTTAATTTCAGCTTGATTCCTCCACTCGTTCTTAAGAAAAACAGTCTTGACAGACGGGCAAAAAAGTGATCCTATAAGGGTTCCGTTTTTGCCGACTGAGGTACGAATCCCTAAAGTAACGATATGGATATTATTATGGTAAATAAATCTCTTCCCAACTATATTAGGGGCAGCTTCCAGTCTAATCGGATCTATCTGACCGCCAAATAGTCCTGACCGATTTGGGCCATGGCGGCAGATCTCAACTGAGACTAGCAATCGGTGCGGGACATATGATAGTGCACAAGTGTGTGCGCAAACACAGGTGCACTCCCTCTTCCATCACTCACATATTCCGATGGGACGGCAACCCGACACGACCGGAGAGAGGTCTGGCGCAGGAACAACGGCTTAACTTGCCTTCCGTGGCACGGGGGTGTCACACCATCAACTTCCAAACCCCGGGCTGTCACTGAGAAATTCTTTTTGGAAAAACCCAATAACACTTTTTGTCCGACTCAGGACTCCACGCTCGGCAGTAGCGCTTGCGACCACGAGTCCAACGGACCATAACCCAGTAACTGGATAACACGATACACAAAGAAGAAATCTGACACCAGTCTTGTCGAGAAGACTAGATAGATACTCGATTCGCATATTTCATGATTGTGAACCCCCAAGGGCTTCGTTTCATGTCTCTAACACAACAAGCAATCAACGTCAGCATTTAACACATAGCACCTTTCACAAGTATATAAACAGACGAGATTACACGTCTACGTGAACGGAATTAAATTACCACGATTATCTAGGATCGTGAACTGTCTGCGCATCAATTGTCTAACATATAACGAAGATTAACTATTTCACGAAATAAGTATACTGCCTCAGCGATGTAATGTTTACACGTGCTGTTGGAGAAATTATCAATTTCAATTTGATAAGAAACACTATAAATAAAACAAAGACTTGTGGCCGCGTTGTTCTTCTAATCTATGGATGGATTTTAATTGTGATTTTCACCATTGAGCTCGTGGCTTAATAATATTAGCCGCACGGGTCGATGTTCAAGGTTAAGCAACACTAGCCGAGGTCGGTCTGTGGATGGGTGTTCATCTTAACGTATCTAAGAAAGCACGTTAAGCCGTTGGTACCGGCTGTCATTTCAGATCTTCAGTCGGTATGGATTGTCAGAAGCCAGAAAATCTGACACCAGTCTTGTCAAGAAGTAGGTACCGTGTTACCCAGTTAATGGGTTGTAGTGTTCCCTAGTTGTATTTCCAGCTGAATTAGAAAAGGCTAGGCATGCTTTAATTTTAAACCATGGAATCCGAAATATTCCTTTGTATATGTCACCGGAAAATTGCAAACGCCGTAAGATTGTAAAATATCGCGTGGAATTGCAAACAATTGTTTTTAATAAGACAATTTATTGTATACAAACGATTTTTTCATAAATAGGGAAATTATAGCCCACTAAATATTTATAACAATCTTACGGTATCTGCAATTTTCCGTCAATAAAGAAATCTCGATGTGTTGACAAGTCGTACAACCCGTGTGAAGCAAGGACGGACCCCTAGTCCGTTTGCGATTTATAAAGAAAAGAGAGTCAGACAATTCATCATGATACGAGACAAAAAAGTAAAATTGGGATCCTTATAAAGGTAAAAGAACAAAGCAAAAGAAAACAAGAAATACAAGTAGGTCCCTACCTAACGCTTAGCCATGTTCAAAGGCTATAGTAGACTTGTCGGCCTGTATAGGTCAGACAGAAATATAGAATGAAATACTTATTATTTCTTTTTGTCGCTTGAGCACGTATCAACGGGACAATCATATTATTTCTGACTGTACTTGGATGGAAAAATAAATATTTTTCGTTGGCGACATTATGGTTTTCAGATAGGTAATACTTATAATATTTTGGTTCAAAATATTAAAATGAAACATCATAGCAAAAGCAACAACGCTAATTATTTTTTTACTTTCATCGGGTATAAATGTCATTCGATCTAATAAAAGTCGAGTAAGTCCTCGGGCTGCGGACGTTATAAGATACATATCTTGGAGTGATGGTAACTACCCGCCATCAGGTGGGTCGGGACTTTATTCCCCTTAAAGATAAAAAAATAACAAGAAAGATTATTTTTTTACGACTTAAGGGCCATGAACTTTGTTTTTGTGAACGTCAGTGGAAATTATTGCTATCTTAATAAGCATCGTGCCCCGGGGAAAGCGCGGGAAAATAATAAACACTTACGTTTTTATTCATGCCTCATAGAAATACATAATATTCATTAATGTTCAGAACTGAAATATGGCGGCCATTTCCTGCAGTATAAAAGAAATATTCAAGAAAAGGAATTTGTTAGCGGAAATATATTTGATTTAGTAATAAGGGTATTATTTTCCTTGCGATATTTTTGTGCAGGGATTCCGTTTGCAATAAAAGTCGAATGTTTTCATTTAATAAAAGTCGAATGTTGTCATTCCTGGTTTGGATTTCTGGTGTCCATAAATAATATCATCAGTCTAACTAGACCCTAATTTATTCACAAATTCACATAAACTACTCCCAAGTTGTCGGATGTCACCACAGCGTGGTTAGAGAACATGAATTTCCCATAGCAATTATTTGTAATCGAATTTCTTCGTTATGAAAAGCTCTGAATCAGGAGACTGATTCAGTAAGAAGGGGGAGAGCGGTGCAAATTTCACCTCCACGACGGATATAACGTGGATACCAATAACCTGAGATTAGATCGGTGTCAGACTGTCGAGTTCTGATTGCCCATAACGACAGTGATTGGTTTTGATTAACATGTTATCCGAAGTAGGAGGAAGGGACTCGGTGTCTTGAGATAACCTATTTAAATCTTAACTGTCTGGGCCATACTATTGTCGACTGAAATATCGATTTTTAGAGTATCTACCATCCTTATAAAAAAACGGAACCCTTATAGGATCATTCACACAATGTGTCTGTCTGTGTGACTGTCCGTCTGTCACAGCCGAACCTACTGAAACAATTTATTTAAAATTTGGTACACGTATGAACTTCTGTGGCCCAGATATGATTGATGAAGGGGTGAATGATTTTGATTATGGGGTCACGTTTGTGGGACCAATTAGAAAACTGCCATTAACAAATTAAATGAAAGGATTTATTGTAAAGGTCTCAAATATTTATATTTATGTTAATTTTCATATATTTTTATAATCCAAGCAAATAGATGAACATTGACCGTTCCTCGATTTCTTTTATCTCCACTGAGCATAAAGCTTAAAAAATAAAATACAGATTATCTGTATTCTTAAAGCCTTTTAGAGTAAAGCCAAAAAAAGTATATGCTTTTAAAGTAATATGTTAAAAAACATGATTCGTTAGGTTAGGTTAGGAACCCTTTGCGCCCGAGTTTGACTCGCACTGTGCCGGCCAGTTTCTTTATTTAATCTAAAACCTGGTATTTTTAGTCAGCGTTGAAATCACAAAGCTGGTGATCTAAAAATACATTTATCTGTTCAAAGATTCCTTGTACCCATTCAACAACAATACAATGAAAATTGAGTTAGAAAGCCGAGATTTCGAGTTACGTGGCCCCGATAAACTCCATTCGAAACGTGAAGGCGGTTCCTCTTACCTCTGTGACTTCGAAATATACATACGAATGAAGCCAAGTCAAAGTTATTTGCTGTTTCAATGTAGCGAGGTTCCCTGTTTTCAAAGTTTCCTTTAGGCTTGATTTATGCAGGTGAACTAGCCTCGTAAACCTCGTAAAAACAAAGTGAACGAATACCTTTCTCGTGCAGGATTACCCACCCGTCCCAACGGCCAATTTAATGCCACGTAAACAGAAATCACTGAGGCACGGCAATTTCGTCCACTCGATTTGAATATTGTATTTTTCTGTTTCACCTTAAATTGATTTTATGATATTTTTGTTTATAAACGAACCTTGTCGTTTAAATAATAAGCTTTGTTTTCAGATGGCTGATAGCGATTGCTGGAAACCCAAGAGGGTTTTAGAGGTAAGATTTGCAATCATCAAAAGACTTCTTCCACTCTGGATGGAGCGGAAGGGCGTATCAGACTCTTACTGACTAAATAAAACCCATCCGTGTTCCTTCTAAAGCCCTTTGCGTTCCATGGCCGCGGTGACTCTTTCAAACAGATTTTGTTTGGCGGTTTAATGCCAACGAACACTGGCAAGGTAAACTATTTCTGTTTATGTATATTAATTTATTTTTTAAACTTTATGCATAAGTAAACATACTTGTACATAGGCGGCCTTAATGCCTTAGGTTTTTTCTACCTGTCGACCTTAGGGTGGTGCAGAGCCAGAGCAAAACAGGTGCAACTTAAAGGAAACACAAACGTAGAGAAAAAAAATTCAATAATAAAAACATAAAATACGTAGATAAATATGTATTTATTTAAGTATATTATGTATTTAACAGTAATAAAAACAATAATTAATACATAAAATACTTAGATAAATATGTATTTTTTTAAGTTTTTTATGTATTTATCTAAGTATTTTATGTATAAAATATTGCATTTTACGCTGTTTGTTTGTCCTTTAAGTTGCACCTGCTATGTTCAGTCTCTGCACCACCCTGATCAATTTCTCTGAAAGATCTCTGATTTGTTTTGTTTATATAAATCACGTTATTGAGAGAACGAATCCAACAAATTAATGCTGTGATGATTTTACCAACTTCAGTATAACCTAACTATTTTTAGAAACAGTATGGTGACTTCAGAATGCGTGAGAGAGTATTTACTTATGCAGCTGTGTCCTGTGTCGACGATTCGTGTTACAGCTCACAGCACTCTGGGGAACAATACTTCTAGCTAGAAAATTTACAGTTCGTGATTTCACTATAAACGCTTTTAAATTTTGAAGTTTGGGTGGGAATTGTTGGCAAGTAGTAAAAAGATCTAAAATGGAACCGGGCTAGCCACATCTGTCGCCTGTTGCAACTGAATTAGGCAAAATTAACCACTAATTGGATTCCGAACAACAGGAACCGGCGACGCAGTAGGCCAAGGAGTAGCTGGCGTGACGAGTTAGACTTCTACCTGAAGAATGTAGCAAAGGGCAGAGGAAATTGGAAGGGAGGAAGGGAAGCCTTTGCTCTGGTGGGACACAACAGGCTCGTGACAAAAAAAAAGTTGGAGATGGCTTGAACCGCGCTCTGATAAAAGTAATCTAACTATATTAGCAAAAGTAACGAAGATTTTACAGCAGCTTCGTTACTTTGGCTAATATAGATAGATTATATTTCGTTCTAGGTAGGTAAGTAAGTAGGTCTATTAATTCATGTTATCACTCAAAAAAGGATACGCCTCTTTTGACATATAGAAGTCACCGGACAATTGCAAACGCCGTAAGATTGTAAAACATCGCGTGAAATTGTAAACTATTTTTTCTTAATAAGACACGGAAATATTCCAATATTTACGTGTCTTATTAAGAAAAAATAGTTTTTAAAAGTAGTTTAAATTTGTATGGGTTTTATTGTATATAAAACTATTTTTTCATAATACACTTCTCATCAAAAAAATCGAAACACCTCGCAGTTTATGATTTGATAAGGATTATCAGAAAAATGTGTATATTTAGGAATAAATGTAAAATGTCATTTAATAGTGAGTAGTATGAGGTTTTTAAATCCTAATGTTAATGTTCTAAATTCAAATTAAGTCTTCATAGGTTTCGTATTTTGTATAATGAGTAATTTTTACCCTGTATGGAATATGAAGGAAATGGGTAAAACAACACGCGTAAATGAAAAAAAATGTAAGAAACGTTTATTTAATAACTTGTATTCCCTCCGCGAGCTCTTATTACTGCTTCCATACGGTTCTTCATCGATCGGATGAGAGTCACGATCACATGTTGTGGTATATTATCCCATTCCTCTTGGATTGCATTTTGCAGCTGGCTAAGTGTTTCTGGGGCTGGATCTCTTGCTCGAATTCGTCTCTTTAATTCATCCCATAGATGTTCAATGGGATTCATGTCCGGGCTTCTTGCTGGCCATACCATAATGGAGATACCGACTTCGGTAAGATAATCTCGTACGACGCCCGCGGTGTGAGCTCTAGCATTGTCGTGCATGAATATGAAGTCGTTGCCAATAAAATGTGCATAGGGCATCACATGAGGTTCAAGACACTGTTCGATGTACCGATGAGAGTTTAGTGCAGGCAGCCGTGGCCCAGATACAAAGGCAAGTTCTGTCTTACCGTCGGCGCTGATTCCTCCCCAAACCGTCCACGAACCGCCACCATAGCTGACCTTTTCTTCAATGCAGCATTGTGCAAAGCGTTCTCCATCTCTTCTGTAGACCTTGTTCCTTCCGTCGTTACCATACAGCATAATTTTACACTCATCAGAAAACAGTACTTTGCTCCACTGAAGGTATGACCAAGTTAGGTGCTCGCGTGCAAAGTTAAGGCGCGCTCTTCGATGGTCTGCAGTTAATTTCGGCCCATTCGCTGGCTTATGCGGTGCCAATCCGCGTTCCTTCAACCTTCTTCTTATTGTAGAGTCACTTACAGCTACTCTTCGTACAACGCGAAGCTGCTGCTGCAGTTGAAAAGCGTTAAGGCGTCGATTTCGTAAAGAGGTTGTTACAATAAATCGATCATCT
This sequence comes from Mamestra brassicae, assembly GCA_905163435.1. Taxonomy (NCBI): domain Eukaryota; kingdom Metazoa; phylum Arthropoda; class Insecta; order Lepidoptera; family Noctuidae; genus Mamestra; species Mamestra brassicae. The sequence continues at coordinate 14,622,815 of LR990997.1, read as the reverse complement.
CGCTCAGAAGTGACCCGATTCCTGCCAGATCCTGAACGGCGCGTGAACGAACCAGTCTCCCGATAGCGTTTGTAGACTCTATGAACAGATGATAAGCTTAGATGCAATCTTGCAGCCACAACACGCTGACTAAGTCCAGAATCCAGCAATGCCACCACTTGGGCGGCTTCTGCGGGCGAAGTATCCATATGTTTTAGAAAAAAAAGTTTTTTCAGACGTCCCAAAGTCACAGTAAATGAAATAAGAAACAAAAAGTTTAAAGACAAGCGCTAATTTTAGTTTTTAAACGAGAAACTCCAACCCTAAATACACATTTGTCTCAAAACAGTGATTAATTTCATTTATAGGATAAACAAATGAAATTCTAATTTCGAATTTTGATTTTTTTCTTCTTACTGTAATGACCAAACTGCCAGCTATACAATAATGTTTTTTTTTTCATGGAATTAATTCTCTTTTGTAAAAAATTAGGACAAAAACAATAAAAACGAAAGTGTTTCGATTTTTTTGATGAGAAGTGTATATTGAGAAATTATAATCTAATAAAGATTTGTTACAATCTTACGGAGTCTGCAATTTTTGGTGACACTACAATATTATAGGAACCTATGTCAGAGCGTTTTTGAAAAAGTAAGCATCAAGCCACACATGTGACCTACAAATGTATTGCCTTTCCAAGAGTGCGAGTACAGGCACAAAACATTCGAAAGTGCTAGACCTAGTACATACCTTATTTCGCTCGATAATGTCTATTCAGTTAACTTGCGGGGGAGATGGGTGCTCCATCGATTGTCGGGCGAGGCGCCAAAGCGTCTGGTCTGGAGCCCTGCCTCCATATATCACGATTATTCTCAACATTACGTTATTCGAGCCAATTTCAGCCGCGGACGGGCCAAATGCCTCTAACTTTGGAGATTCGCACTTTAAGGACACCAACGAAGCTATATGTGATAATGTGACCCACTAGGAAAAGTTTTGGGCAGTCAATGTCACACAATATTACATAAGAAAAGGTCACTGCACATAGATTCTGAATGACGCGAATGATACCTAATAATATTCATATTGCTCAATGAATCACTGATACATTATTTTCGGCTGAGAAAACACGTCCTGAATAACACAGAATTTCACAATTTCTACTTCGATTTTTAATTTTAATTTTAAAGGATTTTCTTTATAGAAATATTTTTGTAACGTTCCTTTCAAACACGAAGTTATTGACGTTACCATGTCGCTGTAGTAAGGGCGAATAATAAAACTCGCCCAAATCTTCACCAGATTACGTGACCCACCGCACTAATGAGTTCGTGACCTTATTTACAAAAACCTACAAGCAGAAGGGCTTAGAAAATGTCGCTCACCTATATCTAACATTGAAAAAGTAATCGAAAAGCACCTTTTGAACATTTCCTTAGACTCTTTCTTGTCCCGATATTCGATAAAGGATTATCTCAGCAAATCTGGTTTCTCCTGAAAGGAGCGCTGCGGGTAGACTAAGTGTTTTATTTCAAATTAAAACTCAAAGGGAGTAGGGACGCCCGCCACGTCAAAGACATCGTCTAGACTTCTAGATAGGTATATATTTACCTTCTATTACGCTTAGGTACTTTTATATTGGGTTTGGAACAAACAAGCGGTAAAGTAGGTAAGCTTGTTCCTTTTTATTTCTTTAACGTATCTGTCATCGGAAAATTGCAGACATCAATCTTTATTAGATTATAATTTTTAGATATATTATGAAAAAATCGTTTTGCATACAATAAATCCCATCGAAATTCAATAGTTTCCTATATATCGGTGTCTCATGAAGCAAAAATAGTTTCCAATTTCACGCGATATTTTACAGTCTTACGGTTGGCAATTTTCCGGTGACATAACCAGCCAGATGCCAGTTCTCTGGTGTATTTTTTTTTTCAAAATCATACGTTTCTATGTGCGATGTTGCGGCGTCACTATTGTTAGTCACACAATAGGTATAGTTTCCAACAAATGAAAGGAAAAGCGGCGCTTTCATACCGCGTTTTCAGTGTTGTTTTGCTACGTAGACCATCGACACATCATTGAAGCAGAAGCATTGTTATTCCGTCTATGAAAAGGCTCGAATGCATATTCAAAAACAGCCTTCAAAAATTTTATTTTATACTAGTTGCCGCCCGCGGCTACGCCCGCGTGATTGTCTAAAATTATCCTAAGGGAACATATTCCCGGGATAAAAAAGTAAATGTGTTATTCCAGACTATAATCTACCACTGTGCCAAATTTCATCAAAATCCATTCAGTAGTTTTTGCGTGAAAGAGTAACAAACATCCATCCATCCATACTTACAAACTTCGCGTTTATAATATTAGTAGGAAGTAGGATGAGTTTGCTCTTGACTCTAATCTAGGTCATAGATGACAGAGACAAAGTCGAAGATGAAGCGAGCTTACCCAGAAGAAGCTTGTTTACTCTAATTTTGAAGAGACTAGGGTTGCATATTCAAAAACAGCCCTCAGAAAGTTTATTTTATATTAATGTTCGGTATAAAATTCTAGAAAATCAGACTGGTGAGGTCTCTATAAACTGGGGAGGAAATGGATACGATTCGGAATGGATGCTTACCACATAAAATTTAATAATACATCGGACTACAGATCTAACACGTAAAAGCACTAAAGTTTCACGCTGAGACCGTTTCGGGAAAGCCCGACCCATAAAATAAATACTCAACTTTACGGATACGTTTATATTGAGGTACTGTATTTAAAAGGGATTTATGTACGAAAATGATGTAGTTGTACGACAAAAAAGTCTCTCCTGACCTATTTAAATTCAGGGATGACATCATACTACTTTGCATAAAACAAAAATAACAGTCGGTCTTTCTTTAACGTTTAATTTTCAGTTCTTAGCATACGAACTACCAAGGTGTATTATTTTTATCTAGAAAAGATCCATTAAGATTAGCACTCGCCATTTAGGTAGATTTATGAATTATGAATGATTGCTGCTTACGAATGAAAAGAATAAAAAGAAACATAAAAATTCAAGTCTATACTTAACCAAAATGAGATACAGCAATAAATTTTTCAAAGGACAGGGATAAGAAAACTCATTTAATTCCAATCACCGATTTAAAAGCAAGATAATGGTCTCCCCGAGTTACGTAATCGTTTCAAGAAGCTATATGATAAGTTCACACAGGGTATCATTCCCTATTCATGTAACTGAAGATGCTGAAGAGGAATCGGGACAATTAATTGTATAACGATTTTTTGCCGTAACAAAAGCCCATATAACATGGACAATACAGTATGAATTCGAGTTCCTGTCAAATATTGTTGTCGGTACTTGAATGAATGAATTATAAATGTTTAATAATGGTCTCTGCGACGAACACAATATGGTAATGGTTGGCTTTCCCGATGGTTTTGTTTATTCAGAGCTATTTTGTTTGTAATAATTGATACCGGTTGTCGATAAGAATTTTGTGGGCAGTACTAATGTGTCGGTAGGATAACTACTGCGCCGTACTATCGATAATCAAGTCAAAAGGGAGGTTTTAAACTATCTCCGGTGACCCCTTCCTATTGTTGATGTAGGTACAAGAATTGTTTAAGTACCTATCTATATAATAGGGATGTTGCTTGGGTTAAAACATAATTATGATTGTAATTACTCCGCCAGTTAGATTACCGAAAAATATTGAAAACGTATGTTTTATTTTATGAAATCAATATAAAATTACGAAGATAAAACACATCAAAGATAAGGAGTGGGGGCTTGGAACGTCACTTTCCAGTAAAAATTGTACTGATAAGTGACGTCACACGAGTTTTCAACGCACTGTATCGTCTTCATTTTTTGTTTACGTTACAAAAGAAAAAATAGGTGTCCAATTAAATTGGAAATATATCTAACGGACTAATTAGATTTTTTAGTAAAATACCTTATTGTGGTAGGTGAAACTCTATGAGAAGGCTACAACGCAATTATTATTGTCTTACTAACTATTGAAATAAGTGTCATTAAAGAAAGTTAAAAGAATAATTTGTATAGGTGTAATACCAATTCTTGAATAATGAAAAGGCAGACTCAAGATACAAAGGAGCTTGTAACATTAATTATAAAACTTTTACCGAGCTTAGAAATAAGTTCCTATAAAATAATAAAATATCGTGTTTCTAGGCAAACTTCGAGGGAAAAAACATGACACGATCCAGCCACTTATCTTTGCCAAGCAATTTGTACAAGGCAATTGAAGGAAATGAATCCATTTACCGTTCACTGACTGGGTGGGAACATGCAAATGATGACCTTTAAATTTTCATAAGCTGATATCGATTTCACGAAATGTCCTACCGCAAGTGAATACCGTTATGGTTCACATAAAAATAACACAGGCTTGTGACTTTTTTCCCCTCTTCCAATAATTATGCTTTTTTTTAAGATCGATGTATGTTAAATTAAAATAAAAATTCGTTTTTTTTTCTAGCACATCGAGATTATTTTTTAATGATGACAAACCAACTATTATATAGGTAAAGAGGCTTAGCAAACTAATAAAAAAATATTACGATAAATGATTTTAATCACGACAAACAATAACTTTTATTTAAATGTAAGCTGGGTAAGCTCGCTCCATCATCGACTTTGTCTCGGTCATCTATGACCTAGACTAGAGTCAAGAGCAAACCCATACTAGATACAAAAATAAATAAAAAAATGTCATCAGTACTAGCATGTGCTTTTATCAAAGAAATTGGAAGTTAAAGTTTATAATAAATACGTAGTACTACCTACTAAGAAAAAATAAAAGTAATTTTCTCAAAAAAATAGGTGATGTTTTTTTTTATAATTCGTTAGTTTAATAAAGGGAAAACCATCGCAGGCCTGTATAGTTTAGCAAAAATACTTATACTGCACATATGTGCTTGTTAAACTGAATCGAATTTACTAAGCTGCAGGAGTTTCAGCAGAAAATCGAAGTGAAGTCTTTGAAAGCAGGAAACGCACCCGAATACAGCTGAGGAAAGTTGAGTTTTCGCTTTGAGACAGTTTAATTACACACAACACACAATACACAATACAGAGTTGCTAGTCGAAAGGGGTAGATAACTACTTCATGAGCTGCAAAATAAGTACATGGATACCTAGTTTTTACTCGTCTCTTGAATCAGACTACGTTGTGCATGACGCAAAACAAAAAAAAGTAAATGCATCAGACTACTTGAAAAGTAAACATGTTTGAAACTGTTTGGTTTTATGTTGTTGGCGTTTATTTGAGGGTTTGTAATGCTGCTACCTAAGACCGAAGCTTGCAGAAGCTAAGTATACAACTGTCAGCAAACTAGCGTGCGTAAAAGCGTAACTATATTTAATTCCCATATGATTTGCCGAGTCAGTGGTAGGCACGCTCGGTCAATATGTTTATACTGTCAATTTGTTGTTAGCGTTATTTTCATGTCTTTTGTTCTATCCTGTTTACTTTTGCGTTGTTGTGGATTCAGTCCCATCGTATTACCAAACAAAACGTTATTTTACTACAGAATAGGATTGTCTATGTTTTGAGTAGGTATCTACGCATTTACTCTTGCGTAGATGTTATCTGTGACACAAGGATTTCGCTCGTTCTATTGTTTTGTGTCTCTTTTGTTTCTTAGAAAAGTATGCTGCTTCTGTCATTTCATTAGATCTATTATTTTTTGTGATTTTGTTTTACACGGTAACAAAATCCTGTCGGTTCTGCGTTACCAAATATTCGAAGGCGAAAAACTAGGTACGTTTTTCGCCTGGCCAAGTATCAAATACGTAAGATATTCTTAAATTGAGGTCGAATATTCCCAAGAGACCATTTTTATCGTTCAATATGTCAAATGTTGCGTAGTACCCGAGGCTAGTATAGACGCCAGCACGTCAAGCTACAACATTCTGTCAAATTTCTTTATTGGATTTTAAACTTTACCGTTAGAGTTTTAGGTTCAAGGTTAATTGGTAAAATTTGACAGTTCGACAGACAGTTTCGGGTAGCCTGATGTGCTGGTCTGTACCTAAATATTTTGATACGGTGGTCAAATAAATGAGTGAATAACACTCCTTTTTTTGGCAATCGTGTGAATATAGCTCTAGTAGTAGTTGTACCGCCAATGTGCTTAACTAAGTAAGTAATAAGTGTAATAATATTGCGTGACATTTACCACAAACAGCCCTGCGGCCTCTATAGGAAACAATACTGCTAAAGGAAAAGTTTTTCCGAATTACTGGAAGTTATGCTTCCGACTTATTGACCATCGACCGCTTTATTAACCAGTTCCATATTCCTTTCTTTTATATCAAAACAGACGTTTCTTTTACAATATTTTTCTTCTTTCCTAACAAGCTTATTTATTGGATAAATAAAATTTACGTTTATGTCAATCCATTTGTTCCATCGCGGAAGACTGGGCACCAAATGTATGGAAATAGGTATTGCCTTTATAGTTCTCGTATAAGTAAAGGAAAATCTTTGAATGCTAGGATTTTTCCTCTTGAATATTTGTCGTTAGCCACTTGGGCATGAAAGGGTTATGTTAATCCAATGTAAGGTAACAATGCGAGAATTTTAGCTCTGTTAAGTGCTGAATGTGGGCACGAAATAGAAACCGGACCGGCAAAATTTGTTTAAACCAACTTGAATAAATTAGGCACAGATAGAATTGCGGTCAAACTACTTTCAGTGAGTACCTATGTACCTATATTTCATTCGAAATCCGTTTTCGTGTTTAAAATTAAATTTTCTGCAAAGTTTTCATTTGTCGTTACCACTACGAAAGTAATACTCTAAAAAATTGGTTGTCTGTAAAGTCGGTTTACGGACGATAGTTTAACGTGACAACGTCATAACAAAACATTGATGAAATGATCGTAACGTTACAATGAGCGTAACGTTACAATGCCTTTTTCGTGCGTGCAGCCAGCGTTCATCGATTTATTAGACGTCGTCACGTCAAAAATAAAATCTATTGACGAAAAAAAGGCGTAAGTGATCCTGAAATTCACAAAAGTACCTATATTTTATTTCCAAACCCACTAAAAAGTCAAAGTAGGTTTGCAGGTAAGTGTGTAACATAGGTAAAACTGGTTTGAGTATTTGGTTAGGTAATATTTACCTACCTAGGTACGTGGGAAGGGTCTAAGAAGTTCCATTTCGTAAATACAAATCTCGCGAGCAGTGAGAGAGAAATCCCATTTACAAAATAAACAGTCCAGCTGCGAGATACAGTGTGTAAATTTATCATAACTAAGATATATTTAGGTGTACGGTGTTTTATTTACATAACATACAAGTGAAAACTGTGAGTAGGTACTTAAGGTGTCATGAGAAATGATATTTTCCGATTTCAGTGATGATTTTGTGATCAATTAAACGTGACCCAAGGGCTGGCTTTTACATTGGTCAAAGAATAAGCATTGCCATACAACGTGGCAATGCCGCCAGTCTTTTGGGTACACTTCCAGTCGACAGCGATGCGGATGAATTTTTTGACGCCATATTTTAGGATTAATTTAGAGGAGTTTTTTTTAAATTTCTAGTGTACTTATATAGTTAGTTAAGTAATTATGGAATAAAAGTACTTGTTACCGTATTAAACCTGTTTCGGAATTTTACTTACGAGAAACGTAGTTTGTATTGATAAACATAAAGTGCATTTGCATTCAGTGTCAAAGATAATTTAAATAGGTAATAGGCATCTACCAAAATAAGCCGAATGAGATATTTTGTCAATACCATTAATTAATAGACAGTTGGTAACACCAAGGCGTTGCTGGCCTTCCTTGGGGAGCTGGGGTGGACTAAATGACACATTTGTCCCACCTGCACGCAAAATACGCGCTTGGTCGTGGAGTTGCGGAAACCAGCCCGAGTTACATACATACAATACCATTTTTTTTTTTAAAGGATGGGAAATCATCAAATGACTTCTTCCGCTCTGGGTGGGGCGGAAGGGCGTGTCAGACTCTTACTGACTAAAACCCATCCGTGTTCCTTCTAAAGCCCTTTGCGTTCCAGGGCCGCGGTGACTTTATCGAACGAATTCCACAACATTGGCAGGATACAATACCATTAACTAAAGTTTTCAGCGGAATAAAACTGTCTCAGCTAACTACGTAAGTACGTATCTATTAATGGGAACGTCAAATTGAAACAATCGTTACAATCAATTTCAGACTTTACAGAGAGCTTACGGACGTTTACGTAAAATCCGCTTTCACGAAAAGCGAAAAGGGTAGCGGGTTCCTTTCTAAGCTTTATTTTATCAAAGTCGATCCAAGCGTTTAGCTCCTTTCGCGGATTTAACTTTCTTTTTAAACCAACGGAAAACTCGTTTCTCTTCGTCCTCTGAAGTTTTATGTTTTTTTTTTAATTTTCTGAGGCAGAGGCGTCGTGTGGCAATTTTAACGCGACGTTTATGAATATTGTCTCTAGAGCAATATTTTACAATTAGCTCATGTTCCAGACTTTGACAATATTTATAGCCCAGTATTATTGAACAATATGGTAGCGACAATAATAAATGTCGCCGGAATGATGTTGATATTCGATAAACACATTTTTATGGGCCAATCCGACGGAGATCTACACCAAATTGATTTGTGTCATGCGACTGCCTTTACATTCAAAGAATTTCAATATTATGGGGCCTTTGAAGGTTTAGTACATACTTGAATGTACTTGCTAGTCAATGAATGTGTTTTGTTTAGAATAGACCCAATACAGATTTGTAGCATAGGTAAATAGTACTTGCAATTCTAAGTAGAACCTCAGTGAAAGCTGTGAGACAAATTCGCTCGGGGGATTTAAACACGAGCATTTGTTAAACAAAAATATTTTTGTTTAACAAATGCTCGTGTCATTGCTTAGACAGCTAAATAATCTTAACTGAAATATTTTCAGTATAAACCAGGAGCGTAGCTACCGCCGTATCAGTCGTATCAAAGATACGGGGCCTCCGGGTTATAGGGGCCCCATATTCGTGGCCTGCCAGCACTGTTCTGGGCCTATTTTGTTTAAAAAACAATGCCTCTATAACCGGGCCCCCCAAAATGTTTGATACAGTGCCCCTGTGAGACTAGTTACGCCACTGGTACAAACCTAAGCTCGACTATTGTGTGTCGACCAGTATTTATTGTAATTAATGTACTTTGTACTCACGTTAAGGAGGGTAACCAATAACTTAGGAATACCTACCTACCTATATTGCACCGTAAACTTGAGATGGGTACGACGAGAATCTACGAGGTAATGAAAAGCTTGGAAAGCTCTTAATAATGAGAAATATCCGTTTGGACCTCAAATATGGCAAAGTAGAATGTTGTTGTTTTTAAGTTATAAAGAAGTCTTGCTTAGATGCAAGTTCCTCTACCTGGCAGAGGTTTACATTGGCAATGATTTTGATTGAACGTCTCGACGATATGATTGATCGATCACAAAAAGCTCAAATTCCTTAGAAAATTATCCCTAGTAATCTCACTAAAAGCTGATGATGCTTTCAGCTTTGCTACAGAAATCGAAACAGATAGATATGTATTTAGATGTAATAGTAATCCAGGGTTGCGAAATTTGTTCGAAAGAGTCACCGCGGCCCTGGAACGCAAAGGGCTTTAGAAGGAACACGGATGGGTTTTAGTCAGTAAGAGTCTGACACGCCCTTCCTCTCCACCCGGAGCGGAAGAAGTCGATTTCCCATCCTTAAAAAAAAAAAAGATGTAATAGTAATAGTAACCGTGTTTTCTCAATACCATAATTTTCTTACACTTTGCTCTATCCAGGGCTACTAAAGACCAGATCCTGTCTATATCGGAGAAGGTACCCATACCCATATCCATGTGGCCGCCACTGCCATACTATCAATCCACTTCTCTCTGTACTTAGGAACAATCTTTATCACAGGAATTCAACAACAAAATATTAAAAAAAAAAAAATGCGGAGAGAAAGGATACAATACAAGTAAGTACTTACATACTAAAGATTTTACATTTATGATCAATTTTTGTGAACCCCGATGCTAGGAAAATCTTGTGTTATCAGGCCATCCGTTCGTCCAATTAGGGTTGTGATACAGAAAATTAGAGAAGCTAAAGAGTGTAACTGTGTCTATAATGAAGCTAAGAGTAGCGAAACTGACCTGGTGAGGAGCAAGGTGGCCAGCAGGTAGAACACTGAAGGGTGCACGCCACATTCGCACTCGGTTTGCGGCGTGGCGGTCTGGGCCTCCATGCCTGCCCCGAGCTTATGATAGGCGATGTACGCACGCGCTGGACTGCCGTGGGGAGCAATTTTTGTGGCCTTTCCTCGCTCCCGATAACACTGAAACTGATCATCTGGTCGCCGAGGAGACTATACTCCTCACCTGAGAAAATAAAACAAAAGTGTCATAAAAAAAGACAAATAAAATCGTCACGAACAAAAGCAAACATAGGCGTCTATTAGGGTTGTAAGTTCTCCGCAAGTGCGAAATCGTAAAGCGAACTTTAGTTAAGTGCAGGTCCACCTCAATGAAGTTGAAACTTCAAACTGTGTTGAGATATTCGAAGTATTAATTTTCGAACACCGAAGAATTCGCCATGAAGGCGACAAAGCCGAAAAACTGTTTTTTGTACATAATATTTAGTTTGCTTCTTGATCACCATCGTCTCCGTTTAATGTAAACCTTTACAGAACATGCTTAGTATTTCGTATCTATCTACTCTTCTTTGGTCCAGATCAGATTTGTATTTACTCATTTCGTTGAGAACAAAGGCAAATAGTCATAATAAACCGGCTGTTTATCGTTCCGGGTGAGATGTTAGAGTCGGGTGGGGACAAAGGTCAGAATAGTGGTCATAAACAGTGCAAGCCTCGGAAATCGCTGGTTTGTGAGGTTTAGATACCTACTGGAGACCCGAAAGTTTTGCTAAAAGCGGTTTACAAAATCAGCGAGTGGTCTTTCATTGGGTAATAGAACTGCGTCATTTATTTGAAAGTTATTCGTCGTCATTTTAAGTAACCGAAATCATTTTAGGAAAACGTTGCGAAATATTAGATTCACGTACACAAATCGTAATAATAAATACCTCCCACGCAAAAAGGCGTAACATGTTTTTTTGGCAAAATGAGATTTTAGTACTCTGCTGCAATATTATATAAATACTACACATTCTTAAAACGATAATTTCATATCTTCACTAAAAATCGAGTTTCTAACCCGCTAATAGTCTTTTGTTTTGCGGCTGATCAACACGAAAATATCTCCCTCCTGAAAAATCACAAATTTAAACCAACGACCTAATTCTCATAAATTTATTTAGTTTCAATTACTCTCTGCACTTACAGTAAGTACCATAGAAATTTATTATATCTATGGTAAGTACCAATGCGCGGGAGGGTGTCGAAATATACATGAATCTACTCTCTCGTACTAGATATCTGCAGTAAAGATAGTCCTGTTGCAAGATTTAAAAAAAAGCAATTGAATCAGTAAAAACTGATTTCAATAAGCTCACAAAAGCAGCACTGTACCTACGAGTTACGACACGAGTAAAGCCGCATGTTGAATACAAAACCTGTTGGAAATATTCACACTAATCCCACATACCTAGGTATTTGCGTGTGACAAACGCGTTTACACTTAGAAAATACCAAATAATTCATACATGCAGAGGTGTGACGTGAATTTATTAAAATTTTAGATATTTATTAAAGTTTAGCGTGCCTAGACTAAAGAGAAATGCTTTTACAGGTCAGACACGTGTTAATAAGTCTGATAAATTGGCCCAGCTTTGTGACTCGGGTAATCACGCTCAGCCAAGCTAAAATTAATCTCCTACATTCATAACCTACTTATTTCGAAGTGCTGATTTTGGTATTCTTGGCACGCCCACGAAATATTCGTCCCTCTCCCTAGCGTCGAAACACGCCTATATAGGGGAGACATGGTCAAGTGTATTCGTTTTGGGTTATTTATTTTCCCTTTATTTGCAACGTTTGCGGATGTTGTACCTACTTTACCGGATTCGCCATCTCGTGCTATGAGAACTTTATTTCAGTGGGGCCTTAAAGTACATCTTTAGTTCTCTTTAACATTCTGCTAAACTTGCCCAAAATTCTGGCCAAATGCACATGCTGATGTTGAAGCTAGGCAGGCAGGCTTAAACTGGTAATTCAATCAGGAGACAAGCACCTTGTACATGGACGTAATTAGTACATGGACCAAAACTAAAAGGAGGATTGTGTGATAAAGTAAACGACAGAAGAAAAAAAAAACCCACCGAATTGTGAGCCTACACCTTTTTAGGGTTCCGTACTCAAAGGGTAAAAACGGCAACCTATAACTAAGACTCCACTATCTGTCTGTCACCAGGCTGTATCTCATGAACCGTGTTAGCTAGCCAGTTGACATTTTCACAGATGATGTATTTCTGTTGCCGCTATATTAACAAATAATTAATCCGCTATATCAATGAAATAAAATTAAAAATTAAAAGGAGCCCCCTTAGGAGAAACATGTTTTTTTCGGATTATGGTACGGAACCCTTCGTGTGGAAGTCCAACTTGCACTTGGCCAGTTTTTTGGAAGTCAGTTAAAAAGGAGCCAGCTACTCAGCTGAATCCGGTTAGACTAAAGGCCGACCCCAATACAGTTTAGGAAAACGCTGAGCAGATTGTGTGATAGCCTAACCGATGACGGAACCCCCAAGTGGCATAGGATAAGTAAGGGAAGGAAGATTATAAATTGATCATGGTAAAGACGAAGTGCTAAATAAATGTTTCGGTTTTAGTAAGAAACGTTTACTTCTTGCCCAACCTGGGTTCCTCTTAGTTTGAAGGACCTGGTATGTTTGTCATCTTTAACCTTCATTGCGTCTTGTGTAACCTGTGCTGTGACCCTAATAAATTGACTCATAAAATTTAACGTTTTCATTTATCCGTAGAGACGTTTTCAGGTATTAAAGCACAACACAGCTTTGTGAAATGTATGGATAATGTTCGCAAATTGTGGTTTGCACCTCTGTTTATTGTACGAGTATGTGTGCTATCTGGCTTACATACAAAGGTAATTCCGACCTCATAGGTACTGGAATTGCGACGTAAATTTCCCGTTTATATTGGACTTTGATTATATTATTTTTTCGTCGGTTTTGCAGTGCCGACAAGAATTTCATAATCTTTGACTTTTCTTTCGAAACGAGCGATAGGAGATTTGTTACCGATGGTACCTTTCATGCTGGAAAAATATTAGCATTAAAAGTATTGGTGGTGGTTAGTGGTGTGGCGATCTGCTGACGTTTGCAGGTCAACTTGACCAGAGATCGTTCAGAATACAGTGGTATGGAAAGAGAAAGGGGAGGCTTTCGCCCAGCAGTGGGTCACAGGTAATGATTGGCAGTAAGAAAAGACTGCCTAGTTGCACCCCATCCAAAGAGTAATCAATCAATCAATATATTTCAAATTATTCCATTACTGACTGACTAAGTGACTGACAGACAACGCACAGCCGACACTACTGGAAGTAGAACGCTGAAATTTGGTATGTAGGTTCCTTGGGGACTGTAGGGGAGCACTAAGAAAGGATTTCCCGAAATGTTTACGGGAAACGGGATATGCGCGTACGAAGTCGCGGGCAAAAGCTAGTATAGGTAAGCTATAGAGGGACCCCATCTTACGTCACATTTGACATTCCTTTAATACCCCCTCTTATCGAGGTTGCCCTCCTAAAGCATCCAACATCATAATAAACTGCCTGTAAAAGCTTCAGGCTGGCATTCTCGTAAACAGGGTTCAGTTCAGACACATGAATAAAAACTTTTTGATTGTTTAGCCTTAGTGACCCGTGAGCTGTGGCCCACGGTCTCCTTATTTTTATCGCCTAAAGTTTGATTAGGGCGATTTAAACCGCCTGTTGCAAAACACCTTTGGGCTTATGAAATGACTGTATTTTAACAGCCGCCAATTTTCTGCTGTGTTGCTGATGCTGTGTTGCTGATGCTGTGGAATTTTTTTAACGTTCTCGATCGCATTAGCGTAAACGTTTGCTTATGTCAAATTGTATGGTAAAAAAGGTTTTCCGTGAGTGTTACCTTACGGCGAAAATTGAAATTGACGTTTCGTTTACGCGATCGAGGACGTCAAAAAACTCGCACTAAGCACACTGATCATCAGCCGATTGAGAAACGTGATGGAAGATGGTAGAATTTATAATTCAAAACGGAGAGTAATAAGGACCAATTAGAGATCATATAAGAAGATCTAGCTTAGGACGCTTAGGAGAGGGAGCTTTTACACGTTCAAAAAGTGCTGGCACTCAGCCTTATTTGAATAAATGACTTTTGATTTTGATTAGGCTTAGGTAGGTAAGTAGGTAATCTACATAGAATATTAAAAACTCCTTGACCGATTCACCATCATTACTTGGTAAAATATCACTAAAAGCACACGCTCGCCTACCCGTACGCCCCTCACGTACAAACCCACTTTTTGTTTCTCTTCGACTAAATAAAACACACTCGTAACTCATTTTTATACCGTTCCACTAACAATTATAATAGAGAATTTACAGACATCGATCTTTTTAATATTTCTTTAGCCTGAAACTAAAGCTAAAAAGTACATATATCACCTAATTGAAACTTACCTTTTTATCACTTTACTTACTTATATAATGACATATGTTTCAGTGAACTCATGTTCTGATACAAAAATGAATATGTATTTCTAACGCGTCTTTCCATATTTGGAGTTAATTGTTATTATTTTTACCATTATATCACATTATCGGCACTATAAGGTCTATTGTAAGGAACCAATTGTCTTAAGAATTATATTGTTTGTATATGACTGTAAGAAGGCAAAAAACAAAAAAAAAAGAATATTCTTGTCTCATGTGTTTTGGCTCATGTCTTGCTGATTAGCGAGTTTTGAAGATAGGTATGTATTAAGTTACCTGCTCGTATTAACAGATATGTACCTACCAAATATGTATAAAGACACGATTTCGATTTCCCTAATATTCGTGAAAAGTACCTACGTACCTAGTAGGTAGTGCCAATACCTACCTACATAAGTAGTTACACAAAAGCCAAGGTAGGTACTTTTAGTAGGCAAGCACTTATATTATACCTATCTAAACCTTCAGTCAAGGTCATTTCAGTAATTAACCATCACATGGTGATACCGTGAGGCGATAACGATAATGATAGAGAATATAACGAATGGAATCGGTTTCAATATCAATTTTAAAAGTACCCTGTTCAGGTGATTAGTTTAGGTAGGAACTATAGGTTGTGTGAGTAGTTTACCATCTACTTAGGTCTAATAAATCGTACGGGTTCACTGAACGACCTTAATCTACGAGTATATTGGTATATAGTGTACCACAACACTAATTTTATTTATCGTACTTATAGGGGCCATAAAGAATGAGCTTAACGGAAATCTAACAAATACATGCAATAGGTGAGTACAAAAAAGCACAGTAAATATTTGTAAGCTTTCACCCTTAGTTATAACAAACGTAACGTACAAAAAAATATGCTAAGTACTAAACAAATAAATTCAAACTTACTTATTGGGGTTCGCACCACCTTGCATAAAAAATACAACAGTCTTTTGTCACATTTTTTTAAATGGTATCGACAAACTTTTTATTCCGATCTCGCGTGATAGGTATGTCAATAACGGGTTGTAATAGGTTCGCGAAGAAGGCCGTACGTAGGCACGAGCTGCCGGTCCACCCGTTGCAGACAAACTGAGGGAAAGTGGGAAAATGAAGCGGTACCTAGTGCTGGCGCTAGTGAAAACTGTTTTATCGATAGCTAGTAAACTGTGGTTGTGTCTGCTTGGTACTTAAGCGGATATTTAGGTGCGTAGAAGATTGATTGCGTGGATTATTGCTGGACATTTGGAAGAAAGGTTCGAACGGTGTTTTGGGACTCTCAGACATTTTCAAATTAATTATGGAATTAAGTAGTTACTTAAGCTATTTCATTTAGGTACAGGTAAACTAGGTAAAATTGAATGCTATTTGGGGATCGTTATGTTTACCAAAATACTCGTAAGTACCTACTTTTAAAAATCATTTTTGTGGTTTAGATACAAATGATCAAATATTGCCGTTCACCGAGTACATTAAAACGATGAAATATATGGATATTACGTCACTCTATCGATATGCGTCTCGGTAATACGGAAACATTACTAAAGTTTGATTGGGCGGGTGACTACTTTGGGTGGGGCGGGGGAAAAGTCGATAGCTCCCTACCCTGTGTCATTACACGATGCAAGCTGCACCGTCATTAATTAGATATACTTATCGATGTTGTTAATTAACTAAAACGGCGAAATATTCTTAATATTAATGCAAGTAAAATTTATGAGTACCTAAACATTAAAATATTTTTTTTTAAAGTGTAAGTGCCTACATACGTATTAAAATAGCAGGTGACTTCAAATTATTTTATTTAACACCAGCGTCTTCCCGCGACTTCTCGTTAGTACCCTACCAATAGATTTTCGCTAAAAAGTAGCATAATAATCAAGGGTCCCATGTCTATCTGTATTAAAATTCATCAAAATTGGTTTAGTGATTTCGGTATGAAAGTGTAAGTATTACTTTCTTTATTAGTATGAAAGTGTAAACTTACTTTTCCTTTTATAATATTAGTTAGGATAGGATTTTTATATCACTTTGATGTAGGTATGCACCTACATACCTACCTTTTTTCTAGCTTCATACGATCTAAGCACCAGCTGCCCACATCGCACACGCAGGTGGTGTAGTTGCACAAGCCCGTGCCGCCTGCAGCAGGATGCTGTGATGTGTGTCATTCATTACTGACTACATACAGGTAGTAGGTGTGTGAGTGCGAGTGTAACAGCTAAAGTCGGTAGGTATTAATATTGTACAAATACTCTCAATATTTTTACCCATTTGGCTCCCGTTACCGTGTTGCATTGTTATAGAGAAGTTAAAACATGAAACTACAGATAAGTCAAACAAAAATATTTTAACATTCATTCAAATAGTTTTAGGATTTGACTTTTGATTTTCAAGAAAATATTTAAAAAGACGCGGGAATGGAGTTGTCTATATCAAATTTGCGCGGGAACTTGCCCATAGATAATCTTATTTAAAGAACAGCTACTGTCATTTGCATATTGTCAAGTTGACGTTTGTCTTTGTCTTTCATGTGTCAGTTAAGTTCATTGGTTACTTTTTTTTATCTGTTTTAAAAACGGCAGCAAGTAAACGGAATCGGTCGACACGCGTGCATAATTCCAAGTTTTATTGGTTTTTGCTTTGAATTTACCACCAGTATTGTATTGAAATTGTAATATTACTTAAAAGAAACCACCAAAGTAAGTATTTGCCTTGTTATTTACTTTCACGTGCTTACTCATCGATTGCCCAATCCAACATTTTGGCGGGGTTCTTACACTAAATCTTCAATGTTCATTGTAATATTTTAACATTTTTGATTATAAAACTACAGTATTTCGTAGTTTAAGTACAAAATATATTAGTTATGACAGTTAATTCTCGCCCTTCCACGTGGAATTCGTTAGTTGGCTATTGTATTTATTGATGTAGGTATTGTTATATTACCGCCGACCGTTACATCGTGGAAATGAAGAAAAGAAAGTTATTGTCTCTCTCACTGTGAGTTTTTCGTTAGTATCCATCGTAAAACTGCTTTTATGCTGCAAAAAGTAGGGCGCAATGCCCTATAATTGACATTCATCGAGTGAATTGGCTTGAATACCCGTTTGCCGTGCTCGCTTTGTGTTCAATCGCTAAGTTCGTAAAAGTCAACCGTAACTTGTACTGAAAAAAGGGTTTTTACTACAAAATCACACTTGTGTTATAGATTATCAACTGATCAGCCTTTAACCACTTCATTTTGGTTCCATTTGTGCCTACTTACTGTTAGATTTTCAAAAGAATCTACATAAGGTAATCAGAACTAAAAATATATGGTAAATGTTTTATCTATAGCAATGATGACCTGTAATATTTAAACATAAATATTATTCTCCAGATGACTGAGGTTACTTCAGAAGTGTCAACATCATCCCCAACAGAGCTGCTCGCTGCGGGCCGCAGACATCTGGCCGTGAGAGACTTCAGTGCAGCAGCCAGCACTCTTGCTGAGGCATGCGAGGGTCTCGCCAAGGAACATGGAGACACTGCAGATCAGTGTGCTGAGGCCTATTTGTGGTTAGTTACACTATAAGAAGTTAAGTTAAGATTGATAGAATATATCATATTGTATACCAAAAATAGTAACACAAGTCTTAAAGCTGAGTATTGTGTGAGTAGTCAATTTGTGTAACAATCAGTGGGGAATTCATTTGTTTTACTACAAGTTTCTTAGACATGGGTATTTATGTGAATTCCAATTATGACATTTTAAAAAGGTTTTATGTGTTTTGTAGCATTTTTCTTATCCTCAATTTCAAAACAAACAATTCATATTGTGGGTGCCTGTGTACATTAGTGTTCCTTTTGTATTTGCATGTTTTTTGTTTGCAATACAGAATAAGAATAAACATAACTGAACATAGCAACTCCATTCAAAAAGTCAAGTCATTTATTTAAATTAGGCTAAGTGCCAGCACTTTTGATTGTCAAAGTTCTACATAAAGACAGTCACCCTAAACGCATGCATTGATGCATGATTTTCTTTTTCTCACAGGTATGGAAAGGCATTACTTGGCTTGTCAAGAGAAGAGAGTGGTGTCCTTGGTGATGTTGTGCCAGGGCCAGGCAATGCTGATGAGGAGGAAGAGGATAATGAAGGTAAGTTTGCAATACAAGGGTCAAAAAGTTGATGATTGAAGTTGGCATCAACAGTACGCTGGATGCCTAAACAAACAAATTTAGAAAAATACAGATGATATTTGTCATAATTTCCAATGCATTTAGAATTTCATCCATTCATATCATCTCCTTTTTATAATTTTGAAATAATAAAAATTGTGTTCATATGATTAATCTTCTCAATCAGGTCTATACACCTGAACTTTAGAGAACTTAATGAGGCCACCGATTGGGCTTAAATCATGAAAGGAGTTAACCATCAACTCCAAAAAAGAGGATCCTCTTTTGAATTTTTTACATTTGTATGTTTGCAAGTTAAATGATGTAAAGTATAACATTTAAATTCGTTTTAATTAGAACAAGAGGAGAATGGAGAAAATGGTGAAAATGGCGAGGCAGAGGTAGAAGGGGAAGCAGAGGCCGAACCAGAGAAAGAGAAGGAAAATGGAGAAGTAGAGAAGATTGAAGCTGAGTCTACCACTAAGGAAGATGAGCCCTGCAGCAGTGCAGCTGCTGAGGACAATGAGGAACCTGTGAGTCTTTACCATAATATATAATTGTCCCTGGAAATACTGATCTAATTTCAGAATGATTCTTTGTAATGGAAAGCAATGGTATTCTTGAGTTCTGTAGGATATTCTGTTCTACTCTTGACAAAGATTGTGGTTAGAACTTGAGCCACTGTTTGAGGTGATTTCTATACAATGAACTCAACAATCAACTTGATGGCGTCACTTTGTTTTATTTATTTATTTATTTTTTTCTTTATTCCTTTGAGCGCCAAGCTTAAAAACCGTGTTTATTATATTTTAGACTTTGCATTTTTTTTTCTAATTCGTATTCTAATGCTATTTTTAATGAAATAGGTATGAAATAAATGCAATGCTTTTCCAAGATTTTCCACTAATTTTCATGTGTGCCTAAAAGATACACCGGGCCGCGTGTATTGTTTTGGAAACACATCTTTTTTTTTTTTTTCTGTTACTTTCTTTAATATTTTCCTTTGTATTATTGCAGATTAAAAAGAATAAAGAGGATAAGAAACTACAGAAAAAAAGAAGGGTCAAAAAACCTAAAGAAATTGAAAAAAAAAACCGTTTTTTTACCCTTCTTTCTGTTTGTTTCAGGATAAAAGTATAAAGTGAAATAAAAATGTGTATAAGCAGATAAAACAAGACTAGAGTACAGTGTAAAAAAGACTATAATAATAAAGTGTAAAAAAAAAACTTCAAAAAGAAAAAAAAAATTCAAGATGGATTATTCAAGCGATGATTCTATAGCAGATCCCGACTTTCGTCCGGAATCTCAATCTGATTTATCTGATTAACCGGATAATAGGTCCGTATCATCATATTCGTCTGAATATCATGTGACTCTGGATCAATTGAAAGCCACAAGCCCTTTACTAGACAATGAAGAACGACACGATAGACCCAGCACATCTGGAGCTACTTCACAACATGATGTGGTGGCACAAAAGCTTTCAAACATTGTATGGCAAAATTGCAAGCCTAACGACCCACCTAATTTTGAATTTACTGGTGAATATTCTAGTGGCATGAAAGACCTATACCGAGGGATTTTGGCAGTCGCTGAGCCTCTTGATTATTTTGAATTATTTCTGACAGATGACATAGTTACAATAATAGTTGATGAAACAAATATATATGCAACACAAGAACTTGTAAGAGGGAATGACATTTCAGCTGGTTCTAGACTGCATGCCTGGGCCCCAAAAAATATGGAAGAAATAATGAGATTCTTAGCGCTCATTGGATGGATGGGTCTAGTAAAGCTTCCTGCTATCCGTGATTATTGGCGGAAAGATGAACTATATGGACTTCCTCTAGCTAGAAAAATTATGCCTAGAAACAGATTTGAGCTTCTTCTAAAATTTTTACATTTTTCTAATAAGTAATGCAGAAGCCCCAAACGATGATCGTTTATTCAAACTACGCCTTGTTATCAATAAATTTATCCACAATTTTCAACAAGCATATACTCCAGGACAAAGAGTATACATTGATGAAAGCCTCATACCCTGGAGAGGTCGCCTTTTGTTCCGTCAATATATCCCTAACAAACGTCATAAATACGGGATGAAAGTATTCAAATTATGTTCGGATAAAGGGTATACCTGGAACATGTAATATACAGTGGCAAACTTCAAAATCCTACAACTGGCGTCGCTGAAACTGTTGTAATGGAACTGATCGACGGATTACTAGATCAAGGAAGAGTACTGTACACTGACAATTGGTATACCAGTATACCAGCTAGCCTAGCTTACCAGTTGCAGCAAAGAAAAACACATTTAGTGGGCACTCTTCGATTGAACAGAAAACACTTGCCCTCAGATGTCGTTGCTGCAAAATTACGAAAAGGAGAAATCGCCGCTCAGGAAACCAGTGGAGATAAGAGGATTGTATCCGCACTCTCAACTAAACATTCAGGACTAAAAATGATTTCGCAAAGAACTCGTACAAATCGAACGATCGTGAAGCCGAAATGCATCGTAGACTATAACACCGGAAAGTCCAGCATAGATCTGAGTGACCAGATGGCGTCGTACGGCTCCGCTTTGAGGCGTTGTACAAAATGGTACCGGAAGTTATTTTTTGAGGTGTTGTGGGGTACGAGCATCGTGAATGCTCACTTCTTGTATTGTGAAAATACTCGCAAAAAGAAGCTCAAAATAACTGAGTTTAGAGAGGAAGTAATCAGAGGAATGATTCGCAAATACGCAGCAGTTCAAGAAGGTCCATCGACATCAACACCTCGCCCAGCGTCGAACAAGCGTCACAGGCATGTGTGGAATGTAAAGGGGAACCCTTCTAAAAAGTGTAAAGGACGGTGCATACAATGTTATAAAATATACGGGAGAAAAGGGAAAACTATAGATGGAAAAGTCAAATTTGCCAAACAAACTAGCAAAATTTGCTCTGTTTGCAATTTTTTATTATGTGAAGAGTGCTTTGAGAAACTCCATTAATTTTTTTCTGTAATTTCAGACAAATTTGTTATTTTTTTGTTGATTTTGCATGCTTATAATACGAATAGACAAAAACCAAATAAAGGTCATAGATAAAAATAAAGTGTTTTATTTTTAGACATACCTTTTGATCAAAACGTCGTACAAAAAACCCACTTACACCGAAACAACCGTGGAGGCCAGAGGTATTAGAATTCATAGTAAAATGTATTTAAATGTGTTTCCTGGCGGACACACTGGCCTACGATTAAAGCACTGCTCGTGTTTCCCAAACGAAACACGCGGCCTCTAAAGGTGGAACTTTGTGTTTCCAGAAAGATACACATGGCGCTCAACGTGTTAAGTACTACAATCTGTGTCTTTCGTGGGACATTCAGAAGTATGTTGGTTGGTGCTATCGCTGACTTGCTCAGTATGTGACCTGTGTCACATCCTCGTTGTTTAAACAGTAGTTATATTTACTGTGATTGGATTAGGTCTTGGGGTATTTTGTGCTTTAATCGTCGCGCTTTGTTGATTCTCCATTAGTGACCGAGCCACAGTATTTGGGTGTTGTTGGATTCGTTCTTTGTAGGACTTGGTGTGGCGTACAAAAAAAAAAAAAAAATAATATGTATTAATTTTGAATTAACAGGGAACTACAAATGGCGATCATGACGAATCTGCGATGAACATTGATGCTGAGGCTGAAGATGATGTTGATAACCTACAGCTAGCGTGGGAAATGCTTGGTAAGCTCTCACCATAAAATATATGGTTTGGTATCAGAAAAGATAAATATGTAATTAAATTCATTCAATTAGAAGGCATATGTGTTGGATTACAGTTTCAGTGCTGATTATGTTATGAAAAGTGGAAATCCGTACCAAGGACATTACAAAATGCCATAGACGTACCATAATCATATCAGCCGAAAGACGTCCACTGCTGGACATAGGCCAGACCGGCGTCTCGCATTCATCAGCTACCCGCGCCTCACCAGGTCATCGGTCCACCTTTTGGGAGGCCTTCCAACGCTGCGTCTTCCGGTACGAGTTCGCCACTCCAGAACTTTTCGGCCCCATCGACCATCTGTTCTACGCCCACTGCCACAGTTTGGCGATCCTTGGGGCTATGTCGGTAACCTTGGTTCTCTTGCGGATATCATCGTTCCTGATTCGATCACGCAAGGAAAATCCGAGCATTGCACTCTTCATTGCCCTTTAGGTGAATTTAAGCCTTCTGATGAGGCCCAATGTGAGCGACCACGGTTCGGTTCCATAAGTCATCACTGGCAACACGTACTGGTCATAGACTTTCGTCTTGAGACACTGGTATGGTATGTGACAAGAAGATACCACGTTACTTCCCGAATGCCGCCCAGCCGAGTCCGACTTGACTGTTGACCTCTTTCTCGAAGTTAGCATTACCTAACTGGACCGTTTGTCCCATTTAGACGTACTCGTCTACAAATCTTGATAGGAGTGGGTGCTACATGAGTAATTACTTGGTTTTGTCCATGTTAAGACTCACTCTTTCGGAAGCACAACTGAGGTCATCGAGCATTGTACTGAGGTACTCCATAGTCTCAGCCATGACGCCTATATCATCAGCAAATCGAAGGTGAGTGATGTACTCGTCATTGACATTAATGCCTAGCCTTCTCCAGTCCAAAACCTTGAAGACATCCTCCTTAGCAACCGTGAACAGTTTCGGAGAAATGACGTCTCGAGTTCGTTCGTTTCGAGGTCTGATCCAGAAGTTGGACTGTCCGTACAAACACTTCAGCACCTCGATGTACCGATAGTCGATCTGGCACCGTTGGAGAGACAACCCAAATCTCGATCGAATCGAAGGCTTTCTCGTAGTCCACAAACGCTAAGCAGAATGGCAGATTATACTCTTCGGTCTTCTGTATAACCTGCCGGATATGTATGTGGTCTCCGTTGCTAAGCCTTTTCCGAATCCGTCTAGTTCGCGAAGACTGGAAAACAGCTTGTAGACACGGCTCAGAAGTAAGATAGGCCTGTAATTCTTAAGCAGGGTACTTAAAAAGAGTACCACCACACCTCTGCTCCATGCTCTGTGGCGTTTTCCCCTCGAGTATGACGGAATCGAATAGTTTCTCAAGGGCCTTAACCGGTTAATTCCGTCCTCAACAGCCGCCTTGTTGTTTTTAAGCTGCTTCAGAGCCATCCTAATCCTCATACAGTCTAACGTACGGGTTGTCTCGGTATAGTGCCGCGTCAATCTAGCTCTTGGGTCGTTAGCTAGATTCGCAGCGGGTTTAGTTGGATCTGTGCAGGACGAAGCGTAGACTTCATCAGTCGAGACCTTTCCAGCTTGATATTTAGATTTAATGTGCCTCTTACCATGTGGTCATCAGTTCCGGTTTTCACTGCGTTGATCACAGTGACATCATTGAATATCCGCTTCTTCGTCGACATGGTGGAAGTCAATCTCATTTTTAATTGCACCGTCGGGGCTCTGCCATAGGGCAGCACCTAACCTTTTTTTTTTTTGATGTCGGGGGGATATCCTCATGGATTTCCTCCGCCCTGTGGCGGGCGGAGGGGTCTGTCAGACTCTTACTGACTAAAACCACCCCGGTGTTCCATCTCCCATCAAAACCGGGAATCGCGGGAACAAATGCGACTTCCCCGTAATCCCCGGCTGGTGCCGGCCCGCCTCTGCGAGCCACCTCGCGTCAGCGGGGGGAGTGAGGTGTTTGACTCCCCCCGCTACGTCAAAGAGAGGCGCACGGGAACACCACGCGTCGCCACCTCTGGTCCGGATGAATGGGGGGCGACGGACATCCCCAAGTCCGCCGCCCCTGGACCCAGTTAGGGGGGCCGGAAGAGGGCAGCGTATGCCCTCCTCCGACGCCCGATGCGCCTGCTCCGGGCAGAGAGAGCGGTCGAGATCTCCCTCTCCCTTTCCGCAGCCTCGTTCTGCGCGATAACTGTCTCGCAGAAGGAGACCACCACGTCCCAAGACTTCTCACCGCCGGCCATAGCATGAACTACGACCGGCAGCGAGAGGTCTCTGCCTACCACAGAGATGAGGGCACGGCACGGCTCCTCCCAAGCGGCACACTGCCAGCGAATGCCGCGCCGTGTCCTCCCGATAGTCGACGCAGTGGTGACACCGATCGGCCAAACGCTCATTTTTCGTAATTTAAATTTTAATAAAAGACTTGTTTCTTGTTAGACCTCGCCCGCAGCATCTTATACCGTCGCGTGCAAGACTGCGGCGGCGACGCGGCGCGCGCGCTGCTGGCCGACGTGCACCTCGCGCTGGGAGAGGTCGCGCTGGAGAGCGAGACCTACGACAAGGCGGTCACTGATATGCGTAAGTAGTACCTACTATATTATACCGTCGCGTGCAAGACTGCGGCGCGTGCAGGAGTGTCTAACCTTCGTTTATAATCATAAACGAAGCTTCCTGCGAGACGTCCATTGTTGCAAACAAGAGTGACAGATATTCTTTAAAAATATTTAAATAAAGGAATAGGTGGCCAATGATTTTCACCACGAAGATTTGTACTAAAATTAGTTTCAAGAAAAAGGAGACATTTATTATGTGGCTATCAAAATTCGGAACAACTTAGGTATTAGTATACATTGCGTGGGTTTACGTAACCTATGCATTACTATACAATACGAGGTTAGCTTTTTCATTATATTTTATGTAAATTTCAGAGAGCTGTCTGGACCTTCAGAAGGAATTGTACCGCAGTGACGACAGGCGTATTGCTGAGACACATTATCAAATTGGTAAGTTTATTCTTTAAAAATCTCGGATAAATCAAAAGAAAAGTTTCCGAAACTTGAAGCCTAATTGAATAGCCTTTAAGTTTCGGCGTATTGAAATTGTAAGGCTAACATTATTACTTTTGACTTCAGGTCTGGCAAATTCTCTGGCATCGAACTTTGAAGACGCAATCACACACTTCAAGAATGCAGCGAACATTCTGGAAACACGCATCAAGACATTGGAGAACCCTGCCGCTGTTATGGACGACGCCACTGTCAAGAAATTCACAACTGCAGATCCATTCTACTCTGTCGAAAGTGAAATCAAGGAGTTGAAGGAACTCCTGCCTGAAATTCAGGAAAAGATCCAGGATATGATGGATTATAAGGCTGAGGTAAGACCCTGCGATTGCATTGAGGTTACTAGGAAGATGCTGCGCAACATGATTATTAAGGAGAGGACTCATTGTCAGTTGGAATGTCAAGCTTAAGTTTTGATGTCATTTCGTTTTGTTGCAACTGGCTTTTTAAATCTCTCGCTGAAGATCTTATGGCGAAAAAGTACAATTTGGGAAGTTTGCAACAATTTTATTTACATAAAAATCCTTTAAAATATAATCATGTGACATAACAGTAAGCTTTGCTAATAAGGATAAGTAGAATGTCGACATTCCATGACATTGTGATATTTGATAAAAAAAAAAGAATTTGTTCTTAAATTATTGTGTGCCAAATTGCTAAATCCATGCCACCATTTGTGATATTGTGATTGTTATTTTTAATATTTGACTGTTACTAATCATTCAGTATTATTTTTGGAACTTCTTGAATGAATGTGTGCCTTACTTTAATTATTGTTGAAGATGTGATTTGAGAAAGAGGCTACGAAATGAGAAGTAGATTGTACCCAGTTTTGACTTTGATTGGAAGTATGGACTGAAAGTTATTAATTAATCATTGTAATGTTAAGACTTGTGTTAATTTGGAATGTGATATTGTAATCGTGTATTGTGACAATTATAGAATGTGCATTTACAGGCTGTATATGAAAATGCCTGAACATAATCGATACGTAAACATATTTTAGACTGATGCTATTTTAAGTGGATGATAATCTCATAAGAGCAGCCTGGCAGCTTCGAGCAGCAGCATTAATTATAAAATAATACTCGTAGTTATAAGCTCAATGTAAAGATAGCCACCACATCAATGTACAACCATTTGTCAAATTTCTTTAATAGATTTTCAGCTTTATCGCTGAAGCATTAAGTTCAAGGTTGATTGGGAAAAAAATCACAGTTTCGGGTAGCTTGGATGTCCTGGCGTCTGTATTGATTTAATCTGATCTGAATCATGTTAGTTTTAAGCCAACATTTTACCACAAGGCCATTTTTCTATTGTGTTTAGCAACATTTTGAAATAAATTTGTTCAAATTGTACCCTGTGTGTTATTTCAGATAGAACCCAATACATGAATGGCCATGTGGTTGATTTGTTGCTTAGTTATATTATGATCATGGCCATTGATGTTATATTCATGGTTTTAATGTTGTATGCTATCAGTCATATTCAAAATGTATCTGGACTTGGCAGTATTACAGTCATAAATTGCTAATTGTAAAGTCACAATGGTTAGAACGGAACTAATATTCAATTGTCTCAAAGGCAAAGCTTTTACTGCACTCTTTTAAAAGGTACACCCGATTCAAGTTAAATTATTCATGGTAAATGCAAGCAACAAATAATTTGATATTGAGAAACACATCCAATTTCGGATATTCACGAATACACACAAATTAAAAGTGTGCACCAACTTACCACTTCCTTCCAAATTTGGTCAGTATAGTATTGTTTACTAGGCATTGCAAAATCTTACAAGATCTCGGTTTAAACACCTTCATTTTTTATTAATATCAGTGGTCAAGAAGAGAGTACAAGATGTCTCTTAAAAACATTAATATACCTGCAGCGAACTGGTATTATACAAATTTAGGCAAGCAACATAAGGCGGCGTTCTAATACATAACGATCACCCCGCTAATACGCAATCGTCGCGTTCATTGGTATGGCTAAAGAGTTTTGTCGAATAAATTAACGCGACGATCGCGTACTCGCGCTATGATCGCTTTCTATTAGGATGACGCCTAATACTAGAACCTCTTTTTAACATTTCCACAGACAATAAAACGGGTACGTGAAACTCTTTGCTCCACAAACGGCGAAGGTGCTTCGTCCTCTTCTAACGGTGCTATTGCCAGTTCTTCGAGCTCCAGTTCTTCTGCGCCCAAGCCTGCAGCCTCCGACATCTCGCACCTTATCAAACGGAAGAGGAAGGCCAGCGAAGGGGAAGCGGATTCCTCTGCCGCTAAAAGGGTGAACACGTGAATACCGCATAGCAACACACTTTTACTAACCTGTAAGGGCCTCAACGCGATTGTAAATTATTTGAAAAATCTAATTAAATGGTATGTAACGTTCTTTGAGCCTGTTAGTTGATGCTCAAAAATTGTTTTGGTTCGATATTTTGCCTGTTTTATTAAGGCCATAATTCGCAACCACCTAACTCGTTTAGTAAAACAAATAACGTAAATCTGAAATGCTAAAACAGTTCTATTAATTGGATATTTTAGTACAACTATGACCAATAACTGCTCATAGATGTTTTGCCTCTAATTTACACTACTAATTATAAAGAGGTAACATTGTTTATAAAAGGTCCCTAATATCAGGAAGTACTGATCTGGGGCCCTACTATGAAGTCTTAAAACGATCATGATTCCGCTCTAAGAGAGAGACGGAGCTATACATAGCGAATAGCATTATCCCTTTTACATCATCGGAATTGGATGGCACTGCTAATGCCATCCAATTCCGTACTAATTTAGCACGTCATAGTAGGGCTGCTGATTATAAAAAATCTTTTACTGTTAGAAAGCTACATTATTGCTGAGTGCAATAGTAGCCACTATTGCGTATAAATGATATGTTTTTATCATAAAACACAGACGAAGCCGCGGATAGAAGAATCTTCTATCTCAAGCTCTAGTTAGGTGGTTGGATCAAAAGTCTGATATAGAAAATAGTTCTCTTCGACACGGCACGCATTGTGAGGACTTTCCTGTCTAGATAAACTTATCTGGCTCAAAGATAAATAAATTAATACTAAATTATTTAAATAGAAACGCATCGGGGCCCAAACATGTAATCTTGTGTACAAGCTGGTGATGATGGTCAAATGTTTTAAGTGAATCTACTGTTTAAATGTACCGGTTCATTATTGTGAGGACAAAGGTTGCCTGTGTATTTGAATGAGCGAGTAAGCAGAGAAAAGAGGTAGTAATGTAAAGCTATGAAGCTATCTACTCCTTTCCACCTAGTAGCACAGAGACAGGTAAAAACTACAAAATACCAATCGAGTGTGTCGGTGAATGTCACCCTTGACCCATGGTGGACATCCCACCCACCACGATTAAACGTTAGAGTGAATAGGTTACTTTTGTGCAAGTGGGTTCCATCGTCGACCTCATTTTATCGCTCTCCATCAGGTGAAATTGCGGTCAAACGCGACCCCATCAATAATATTAAAAACACTATCTTCAGAGCAGACATAGTGCCCTTTGCTGCTCTCCATTTAAATAGACAGACAGCCTAATATATAGATGTATATTTTGTATGAGTCTTGTTGTGTTTGTCAGACAATTTGTTAGCCTGATTGAAAGGCACTTTCGTACCCCAGATTTTATAAATCAACTTCCAGTGAGATTTACATGTAGTTGTTTGAGGCTTTATTTGGAGAAATATGTAATCGTTTAATTTTTACAATTATATAGTATTGTGTTAACGACTAAATCGAAGAATCTATGCAGTAAAGTTAAGCTTCATAGGGCTTCACTCTATTGCAGTAATATTAGTTTGTGTATTTTGATTCGTAATTCACTAAATTATAGTAAATAACTGACGGGATTTTAAATATGATTTTCCATTCAAATCAAATTAACTTGATCAATGCGCCCGGTTTCTGGAAAAGAAAAATGTCTCTTGAACTGTGTTTAATTTGAACCCAACTTCAAAGGTTCAAATTAAACACAGTTCAAGTGATGTGATTGGCCACAGAAGAACAATCACACTAATTTTGCGATAACTTCCGTTCTACAAACTGGGCCCATGTCTGTTGTATGTAAACATGTAAAAGACATTTATAGCAACCTTCAATTAAACAATTTAGATTAGATCGTCCGGTGAAACTTCCCATAGCCAAGCAGTTTATTATAATAATTGCCTGATGAACACTTGAGTGTTATGTGACATTGTGACAGACTGAATCATTTAGTACTTAACTACCTATCCAGTAAGGTGGTATTGTAAAGGTGGGTATCCACGTCTCGAACCTGGAGCGTGCAATGTTCGCAATCGTATCCACTATGTGGAGCAGTTGCAAGAGCGCGGAGCGCAAGATGTTTGGGAACGTAGTGGATACCCACCTTAAAACGCAGTGCACTGTAAACTGGCTTCAAATTCTGCTGCCAACTTTATTAAAGCCACTTTAAACTTCCCTACCGCGTATGACCATAGTGATGAGTTTCGAAAACTAAAGTTCTTGGTTTAGCAGTACACGTGTAAGAAACCACATCAGCTCACGTGTCCCCACTGCGGTAAGTTGCTAGTTAGTAGGCAGGTGACTAAATATGGCGTTCATATGGCACATTGAATTTTAGCGAATGTTTGGCTAAGTAGAACGTCGTCTTCTCTCTCACTCGTACCTGTGTAACTCTCTTTCTAAAACCCGATTTGTCATATTTACGCCAGAGTTTCTTCTTTAGTCGCTTGATAAACTTTAGCTTGTTCAGCTTGATACAGATTTGAAGCCGGATTCACCTTGGCGTGTACTGCGATAAAAGAAAACGATATCTTTAAAAAAATGCCTTGTAATGGCGTGTTTCTTTTGCAGTAGGTACAATCTTTACACCGAGATAATATTGTAATTACATCTCAGTCGTTGGTTATGCCAAGTACTTTTATGACTGTAATGACTTATGATTTCCGTCAGCAGCTGATTAAAGGTACCGTTTTACGATATAAAATCAAACTAATTACATTTTTGTGCGTGTTGTTTATCAATAAAGAAAAAAATGAAATCTGATATTCTTGTCGATAATTTGGACTGTAAGTTAGGTATGTAGATAACACGTTGCAAATAATAATGATAAGCCTGTATTTAAGTTCTTCATAATTTACGTTGTAATATCGTCATTTAAGACTTTGGTTACAATAAAATTAATAATTTTTGATATACTTTGGTATTTTATTTGACACGATGATTGCCCTTCTTACGTGTAAAATTATGTATGATCTATCGGATTTCATTGATCCTTCATGTTGACTAGCTTCAGCCATCGGGTTTTCTCGCATGAAAGGAGGAAATTATCCCAAGGAAATGTTTGTGTTGTTATTAATGAATAAATGTGTTAATTCAACCTGGTATAAGTGCTACCTAAGTACTTTAATTCAAGTATTCTAACACTACTTTTAACCGACTTTAGGAGGAGAAGGAGGAGGTTCTCAATTCGATCATGCCGCAAATTATGAATCGATTTTGATGCTTCTTTTTATTCGAAAGCCTATAACTCCTGAGGTGGTCCCCTGGGCACCAAGTCAGAATCTGATGATGGGATACCAGGGAAATCGAGAGCAACTCTCAAACTTTAAAGGCACATGACATACAAAGTTTTTAATATACTGTTTAACGCAATTCAGATAATTGTGCCTGGTAACCAACATCTCATCTTGCTGAACTGTTGAGGAATATATATAAGTCAGGAATTGGTTCTGGGATCCCAGGAAAAATGTTTGTTCAGCGATATTTTCGCCAATTGTCAACCTATTTGGATGATTCTTTTTTGTTTGAAAGAGTACTTTTTCAAACCGGGCACGTTTCAATTTGGTGTAGATCTGATGAAGAACTTCGGAGGTAGGCAACGGGACTCCTCAATAAATGATTGCAAATCTCCCGGGATTGCTGAAAACGCATGTCTGTTTATTGTTTAAACCAGTTCATAACATAACATTACGCCGGTACGCTGTGAAGGAGTAGGTACGCCGATGAAAACAAGTCAACCTGAATTAACATGTTTTATTTCGGGGTTATCTATTCGGGCTTTATTGTTTACCTATTAACCGATCATGATGATTATTTTTGTGTTGGGTTAAGTCATAGCTATATTGCATTTGCATTGGACGGTGAACTTCAAAGAAAAACCAGTGGCCTCCTCAACTTAAAATCAATATAGTGTAGTAAAGTGATATTGTTAGGTTTATGTCAATCCCAAAGCAAAGTAGATATTTAACTATGAGCTGGTCTGGACTTGGACTGCGAAGGCACACAAAGTAACTCCTTAAAGACAAATAGCGTAACCACTCATAATCACCACTAAAAAGCGAAAAAGAAAAACTTTATTTATTAAAAAATACAACCGACGTTATTTTTAGTATTTCAGTCGACAGGTAGGTGCAGACGTACCCGACGACTGAAATACTGAAATTATGTCCAAGCTATGAAGAACTTCTCTCAGATTTTCATATAGATAGGTAAAAACTTATTTCGGTACCAACCGAGGCGAAGTTTTTTGCGACTTGAAGAATATTGTCTTATTGTTTGTAAAATTGCCACAAAGAAAACTTTTTCCTTGTAACAAACTTCACTCCCAGACATAAAAAGAAAACAAAATCATGACTGTCAAATTAAGAAGTATCCTACAACAAAGTATTTATAAATTTTTGTTTCGTACAAATTAATTCAGCTGTAGGCATGGCCAGCGGCGCGGACCCACCGAACGTTTTGCCCAAGCACATGACCTATTCGAACTCCAAAGTACCGATACTGGGTGCCTTGATTGACTATGTGGATACTAGTGTCCAGTACCTGAGGAGGAAGACTTTCGCTCAAGCGGAGAAGCTGAATGAGAAGGCTTCAAGAGCGACGCTTTCTGCGACCTTCCTAGCCGGCGTTTGTCTCATGTTAGGCACCGCGTGTAACGTCAAATTTGAAGTGGTGACTTTGGACGACGAACCACTCCGCAATGACTTACACTATATGCTGATGAGCAGAGAAGATAAACTGTACATCGACGATATCGACGTGACGCGTGAGTGTTTGATAATACAGGCTTTATTGATCTTTTCCATGATATTCGATATGATAACAGGATAAACGTGTTTTTGTGAACTTTGGATGTTATGCAATCCTACCTGCTTATGGAGTGAGCTCACTCGTTATCAAGTCTCATTTAGGTGCTAAATTTTATTTATTTATTTATTAACACTTTACGCACACTAATGTACAGAGGCGGACTTAATGCCTTATGCATACCAGTCAACCTAAATAAAATACATTATTATATACCTACCTACTTTTTCGTTATAATGCTAAACCTTGTGGGAGTTCAGAGCCCAGAGTTGTAGTTGTATGTTTGTTATCGTTCTAAAAATAGAATTATGTCAGTCAATTTATCAATTTAGGTCCAGTTTAGTATCATTCTGTAAGCACTGAGTTACAGATCAGAATGATGGTAAACGAACCTTTGGCTAGTCTTGCTTTTTTAACATAGCCTAACATGTGCCTGTGTACCTACCCAATTACATATGTACCTATTAAGTCTCTACCTAATGTACAGTCAACAAAGCTATTTGGTATGCAGGCAGCTAACTTGCAAGTACTTTTACACATGTTGTGAGTGTGCTGAGTAGACAATTATTGTACACAATGCTCGTAACTATGTCATCATAAGCTTAAAAAGTTATTATTTATTCATTAGAAATAAATACATAAAGGCAGTGCAGTTGAAAAAATAATATTTTTGCCTGTATGCCAAACAGCTTTGTTGACTGTACATACTTACCTAATATTTTACTTATTCTGTTTTTACAATGACCTACCTATGTGTAGTGTAGGTAGGTATAAGTTATTTGCATACGAAATAAGTGCATACTCATTTCTTAAGCCATAATAAATATTTACAAACTCATTTAGGTACCTACCTATGTAATTCAACAAAAAAAATCACGTATCATGCAAGTAAATAGCCATAAAATATTAAAATAATATTATGTATAATGTCATGTTACAGGAGTGAAGTGGTGTGTGGAGGCATCCGACAGCCTTGTTGTATTAATTAGCAGTCTGCTCATATGGAACTCTTCGAACGTGGTAACAATCCTAAAGTATAACTTTTAGTAGATCTACATATACTTATAGGTTATTAGATTAAAATGCATGTCAGCTTTGAAGAAGGAGCAAATGAAATAAGATAGTTTTCAACAAATTAACCTTTAACTTTAATTTGAGTGGGTAAATAATTAGCGCATTTCCTTATATTAACTTACAATTTAACAACAGCCTTTCCAGAATTTTCACCATTCAACATTCCTACAAATGCGTCGAAAATATTTTCGAAACCTTCAGTAATGTGTTCCCTAGGTTTTAATTGTCCACTGTTAATCCACTTGATGATTTCTGCAAATGCTTCCGGTTGGCGGTCGATCCATCTCCATACTAGGAAACCTTCAATTTTCAATTGATGGAATACTAAGGCAGGTTGTAGGATAGTTGCCTTGGGCATACTAGCATCGTTGTATGAACTGATGGCGCCGCAGACGGAAACCCTTCCGAAGTCGTTCATTTGGTTTATGATAGTCGAACTGAGCTCTCCACCAACATTGTCGAAGTAACAGTCCACACCCCTGGGCGCAGCTTCCTTCAGAGCTGCCGCGATGTCAGCAGTCTTGTAGTTGATCGCTTTGTCGAAACCGATTTCCTCGAGCCACTTCACTTTATCATCAGAGCCAGCGAAACCGATGACTTTGCAGCCCTTGATTTTTGCAATCTGGCCAACAAGAGAGCCGACTGCTCCAGCAGCGCCGCTGACAACCACTGTTTCACCAGCTTTAGGCTTGCAAATTTCCAGAAATCCGAAGTACGCGGTAGCACCCGGCATGCCAACAGCACCAACTCCCAAAGAGTTTGATAAACCTTTCAGGTTTGGTAATTTGTAAACCCTTCCAGCATCACCTTTAGTGTCATTTGTATCAATGATACAGTAGTCACACCATCCTTTGTGTGAGACGACTCTGGTACCGACCGGGAATCTAGGATCTTTTGAATCTTCTACTAAGGCAACTTGGAAGCCAAACTGATCATAAGGAGTCGTGTAACGTGAGCTGTACGCACGCATGTACGGGTCCACACTCACCCACTCAGTTTTGACGAGGATCTCTCCATTCTTGAGCGCCGGTAACTCGTACTCCACAATGTCGAAATCTTCACGTTTGGGTAAACCCTGGAAGTTTTTTTTAACGACGTACTTCCGTGCCTTCACCATTATGTCTATAGTTCACGAGACGGTTCGAGTGACTGAGTTTATAAACAAGTGGAACATAGTATATACCTAGTCGGTCAATAGTGCCAACGTCATTGTGTGTCACGCGGAGCGGTGAAAGGCAATATCGTTCTTACCTACTCGCACTCGCAGCGTATCAGATAGTATGTAGTCTAGAGTGTGGAGTCCAGCGATACTGCCGCTTGAGCCGATGTTTTTGTTGATAAGGAAATATTAACCGGCCGGTGTAAATTCCATCTTTAAGTTTGATGCTGATAAAACATTACCTACTAATTATATCGAGAATGCTTAGTAGTGCAGTTAATGTAGGATGATAATAGTTATTGTAATAACTATTGTCACCTAGGAGCCTAGGTTATGGCTCGTACGTAGGCGTCTATATCTTATATACATAGACGGTTAGGTGTGTGTCTGTGCAGTGTCTAGTGTAGATAGAAGGCTATACAACCAGTTTGAGACATTTTGAACTTTCGGGAAGCTTTTTGCATACGTCTATTAACTGAATGTATTACTACTCACACAGTTTATTAGCAAGTTATTGTAGGATATAAATACATACTTACTTAACATAATTAGCGGACAGATGACAAAAGACTCACCGTGTTTGGTCTAGTCTTAGTGGACTAATCAAAACAGAAACAACCATTGAGAATTTAGTTAGAATTATGTGGTTATCGGAATGTAATTCCTAGACAATCCGTGCGGTGGCGTGCGAATCGTTGTCGTTTTTTGGTTTTATGGGCCTGTTTGTCCACACAGGGTCTGTTGTCCGGCAAATTTGCGCCACATATACATACATATATAGTAGGTAGGTACAGCCAACAAAGCTATTTGGTATACAGGCAAAAATATAAATGTTTCCACTGCACTGGCGATATTTATTTCTAATTTTTAAGCTTATGACACACTTATGAGTGTGGTGTACAATAGGCACACTTACAACATTGCCTAAAAGTAGTTCCAAGCCAGCTGCCTGCATACCAAATAGCCTTTTTCGACTGTACATTACATATTGAGCATCATCAGATTAATAGATTACTATTTATGACAAGCCTATCCCTTGGGAGAATCGAGCTAAATGCCTAGGCTTGATCTTCGACAGCCATGTTGAGCTTTCGCGAGCGGTCGCTGAGCATATAAGGCTGGCTAGTTGTCACTCAGATGCATATTACGCATTTTCATTATGGGCATCCGTGCCATTATGACCTACCTACTCTAGCGCTGTCTTCGCGCGCGCACCCCCTTCTCCTTTCTAGGGTGTAGACCCTCCAGAATCGTTTCCTCTGTAAAGTCACGGGATCGGGAGCTATGTTTGCAATGAGAGTAGGTAACTATACATCTTAATGACCGCTTAAGAGCATTCACGCCAAATCCGCTCCAGCAAGTTTAGGTAATTGCAGTGCTCTTGCACTCACACAGATGCGCGCGTGTATGTGTGCGTACAGTAAGTGCGCTCTCTGTCATTATAGTCAAACTAACCTATGTTGATCCGTTGAGTTATGTTTAATGATACTTATTTAATCGTCAGTTGAGTTTTATTTACTATTCTTATTTTTATTACAACCTTGCGAAACAAAGAGACAATTTTGGATCCTTTATAAAGTACTTATAGTACAAATCACGGGAGAAAAGTTGGAAATATAGTACAAATGTAAAATCCTACAACGATATTAAAAAACGAAATGGAATGGAAATGAAATGAAATGGATATTTGGATGGATATTTGTTACTCTTTCACAAAAACTATTGAACGAATTTTGACAGAAATTTGACCATTTGATAAAAAGACATTTTGAAGTTGTTCAAAGTCACGATCATACTCTAGCAAATTATAAAGTACCACCTACTAGCTTTTGCCCGCGGCTTCACCTGCGTGGAAGTTGGAAATTATCCCACGGAAATATCGAGATAAAAACTATCCTACGTCCTTTCCCGGGACTCAAAAAATCTCTATACCAAATTTCATCTATATCGGTTCAGAGGCTTAAGCATGAAGAGGTGACAGACAGACACACATTCGCATTTATAGGTAAAATTAGTATGGATTAGTTAGGATTCTGGTTTATTTCAAAATAAAACATTTCAATATCAAAGTATTATTTATTCATAACCATTACAGCACTTGTATGTAGATTTAAGAAATGTTTTCCTTTACTGGCTTTGAAAGATCACCGGCTTGTGTGTGGCACACATCGGCAAACTTCAAAAAAACAGTTGCTAACGTTTATAACACAAAAAGAAATCAGTAATAAGAAAATCCCTAATTTAAATGCAAAAGCTACTAAAGAAAATGCTGTTTATAATAATGATAGCGGCCGCCCCAGCAACTTTCTTTCATAGAAACCTTGTCCTGGCAATACCTAACACAACAAAAAATAATTATTCAATTTGTTGTATGTTAATGTAATGTTTTTTACTATGTAAGGATAAAGAAGCATCTTTAAGGTGGTTGCTCCACGGTAGCCCGCGAAAAACAAATTTTCTTACGTTTTTTGCAATTTGCAAGTTAGTACGTCGTTAGACCTTACTGTACTGCGCCCACACGATAAGAAGATGAAGAAGTTAGTATCTATACTTCTATACTAATATACTTTATTCAAGTAAACAAACAAACTCTTCAGCTTTACTGAAGATTTTGTTTGTTTACTTGAATGCGCTAATCTCAGGAACTACTGGTCCGATTTGAAAAATTCTTAGTTTGAAAAATTTCAACTAGTTAGGTTATAATTATGTTGATTAAAGTATGAGTCGCGAGCGTAAGAATTATCTATTTTCAAAATTATAACCATTAAAATCAGTAAAATAACTTCATAAGTCGGTGTAATCCTAAAATGATTTCTCCTTTTTTATTTCTCCTTTATCGGATGCTAATGTATTAATCGGAGAGTTATATTACCAATTCAGACGCTTCTATATTTTGGGATGACGCGGCTGCTTCTGGGCTGAAGCTGGTTTGGGAAGACGAGGCTTAGTCCTGAAAAAATAAATTAGATGCAATGCCATACATAAAATATGAATGAAATATTGTTAAAAGTACAGTATTGCTACTAATGCTTTACCTTTACTTCATTTTGGATTTCAACATCTTCCGAGCTCTCAACAAATGTTTTTTCTTTACAATGCCTGATAATAACCATAAACCAGTATTAGTAAATAAAAGTCGTAAGCCGGTAATACATGTTAGCCAGGCCTCAGTCAACGCGAGCGTAGCAAATTTATAGAAGGCGAGTGCTATGGTCATATTAGTACCAGCAGGAGCATAAAACTACCAGACTATAAAATATTCTAAGGTTCTAGGAATCGATTTTTCTGCTAATATGCAACAACTTTAGTGTACAACCAACATTGAAATCTCCGAGCTAACTAGACGAAAACAAACATTACTTAAAATAAAAATTCTTTAAAATCGATGTACATTGATTTTATTCAAATTTGAGCGGCTATTGTTGTTTACATCTTTGGCAAATTTGACGCGGCCGGACTTTACAAACATCGCAAGTTCAAAAACCGGCTCAACTGTCTATCACGGTTCATGAGATACAGTCTGGTGACAGACAGACGGACAGTGGAGTCTTAGTACATAATAGGGTATTTAGTATTTACCTTTTGGGTACGAAACCCTAAAAAGCTTGTAGAAAAACTGGTATCAGATAATCGACGGTTTAGTTTGAGGAAGTATTTTTTTGCGATTTCGATGTTGGTCGCATAGAAAAATAAATGTATCTGAGCAGTAGAATCTTCCCCTAGAAGGAAAAAGTTAATAAACGAGGACCTTATTTATAGCAAATTAAGTATTATAAAATATTATTTTATGCCAACCTTTTAGCCCTAGCTTTAGCTAAAGCCTCTAAATTCAATTTCTTCTTTTTCCTCGATACAACTAGTGTTGTTTTTTTGTTTTTATTCCCCATGGCATCTGAAACAATTTTTCTTGTTCCGAAAAATATTGTTGTCAATCATCTAAATAAATATTTTACTTACCAAACCAAGATCGTTAGGTCGCACTATAAACTCACTCGACGCCAAGGGTCAGGAGAGGTCACGCGTAGAGAACCGAGAGATACGTCCACTCTCTGAAAGGCCTCGCGGCGGACTGATTTGAAACTTTTTTTTTTTTTTTTGTGAGTGGCTTCTGGCAGTTCAACCTATAAGGTTGTCGACTGCTTAACCGGGCTTGCCTGCGGTGGCCTTAATATAATATTAAAGCCTCCAGCCAGGGCTTATAAAAAACTAAGCGACTACACGCTAAGGGCACCCCCTGTGGGGTACGGGCCTCGGCTTAGGGCGTCGCTGGGGAGAGGATAGCTAGAGACGGGCTGGATCGAACTGGAATTATTATTAAGGGGCGAATTTAAGACTACAGGCTCAGCGGCGCGGTCTGGCTCGAGCAAGGGTCGGGGCGGATTTTGACGTCGCGGCGGGCCTCGGCGGCGAGGGCGGAAGGACGGCGGTCGTGGTTTGCGAAGAGTGCTGGTCTCTTTGCGACTCTCTTGGAGGAGAGTGGTAGAGTCGTCGGGCGTGACGAGGGTATGCCTCGGTCGGCGTACCTTGGAGATGCGGGAGGGTTCGTATCGGGCGGCCGATGCGATAAGGGGGTTACGGTGATTTACAGCAGTGTCGAAGAAATGTTTGGCTATGCGTTTCATGAACTGCTGTATGGTGGGCAATTTGAGATCTACATGTAGAGTCTCATTTCGGACGTAGAAGGGGCACCCGTGATTTTGGGCAGGAAACGGTTTTGGAGCGTCTGCATCCTGTGACTGATTTGAAACGATTTATGCTTACAGTTTTATAGTAGTTTTAAAAAACTTGTAATTAATTTAATTTAATTAAATAAGCTGAATGCTGTTTCGTATTTTGTAAAGAAGATATTCTTCTATTATAGTACATCTTTATTTGGTAAAATTAAGTAAGATTTATTGGAATAAATAATGAATTTAGCAACCGCTTTTTCTTGTTAATTTCACTTTGTTTATTGTTTGATTTATCTATCTTAGGAGCTGAAAATCAAAAAAATCTCTGGTAGGTTTTTGCTCAAGGATATAAACAAAATCATAACGCTTTGTAAATTTTATGACTGGTTTCTGATATTTCAAGCTTCGAAATGACCACTGTGAAGGGAATTTAAAAAACACTGTTCGTTTATCTGGTTAGAATTCACAAAATACTCTATTAATGTAAAAATGTTCTCACCTACATTTTTAGAGTGAAATATTTCCTACAATAATTAGTAATTCACACTTTCGTTAGATACGTTTTATGTGGAGATATAATGGTTTGAAAAGTACGCTTTTTGGGTCGAACAGCCAAAATCGACGTTAACGCTCTTAATGCCCACTATCTAGCAGTTAATGAAATGCCTTTCCAAGCTTTTCTTTGACACTGATGTAAAGCACTGGATCCTCCTTACATCGCCTGCCTTATACGATCCCTCCCGTATCTCCAAGATTCGCTGACTGAAGCATGCTCGCGTCTCTCCCAAAGACGCTGTTACCCTGCTCCAGGAAACCCGTAGAGAAACGAGCTTTTTCGCTAACCGCGACAGCCGTTTTCCGTCCTCGCCGTTCAGGCTTGTCGTGTCGCTTCACTAAATTTCACTAAATTTTTGTACCAAATTTCAATTTAATTGATCCCGTAGGTTCGGAGCATATTGGCTGTGACAGACGGACTGACAGATCCACGAGTGGTTCTATGGGGTTCCGTTTGTCCCTACGGACGGTCGGAATCCAAAAAGCGCATGTAGCAAGGCGTTTATTGTAGCTACAACATCAATTATCGAGAATAAATGTCACGAATGTCAAATATCGAGAATTTACAACTCAAAAAAAAGACCACTGCCTCAGGATTTGGCTGTCCACTTAGCCCGACAGCACGCTCAGAAGCGTGTTGGTGTTACCCTTTACCCGAGACCACAGGGAAGCCGTTCTTTCGCGAAGCACCGCCTGGAAGCCGTCCGTGCTGTGGTCGACGAACATACCGGAGGCACTGCACCGCCATGGGAGCCCCAAAAAACACCTGAACGCGTTGTTATACTGGACGCGCAAAACATTGTAGACTTTTTAGCGTAATTGCTCCACGGGTTGCATGTGTATAACGTTTGGCAACAGCTTTTGAATTGTGTGACTCTAACGTCACGTGAGCATCGCGCAAACCTGCGAGCTAGCATCTTACCCCTTGCCGACAACGCCCTGCGCTCATCATCCATGTCCATATCATCATTTAGTTTCTCATTGAACCAGTGACCCGAGTACTTAAATTTGGAAACTTTCTGTAGGACGGTTCCATTTAGTGTGATCGAAGAAACATGGTAGGTTTTAGTCCCAGCCTTAAAAACTAGCAGCTCGTTCTTTTGAACATTGTACTTGAGCCCATGGGCTGTTGCATACCATTCACATTATGGACAATGGTGACCTCACGGAACGGATTGAGGGGCCCAGCAGCACCATGTCATCAGCACAGCTAATCATCTGCCTAGCCTTTTGCCAAT
This sequence comes from Mamestra brassicae, assembly GCA_905163435.1. Lineage (NCBI taxonomy): Eukaryota > Metazoa > Arthropoda > Insecta > Lepidoptera > Noctuidae > Mamestra > Mamestra brassicae. The sequence continues at coordinate 14,581,390 of LR990997.1, read as the reverse complement.
TATATTAGGGTCGGCTTCCAGTCAAACCGGATGCAGCTGAATACCAGTATTTTACGTGGAGCGGCTGCCTACCAAACCGCCACAACCCGTTAACTAGGTAACACGGTAGTTCTTGGCTAGACTGGAGTCAGATTTACTGGCTTCTGACAATCCGTAACGACTGCCAAAGATCTACAAATGACAGTCGGGACCAATGGCTTAACGTGCTTTCCGAGGCACGGAGGAAACCCGATATCTTAAGACGGTCACTCATCCACAGACCAACCTTGGCAAGCGTTGCTTAACCTTGATCGACCCGTGCGGCTGATATTAGCCACGAGCGTTGTTCATTGGATGATGTATTTACACCATTCACTGAACAACCGACACCAGCACTGCTGAGCTCCATTTACTAAATTAAATAGAATAGGTGAAGTTAATCCCTTGCCTTACTCCACACTCCATCCTATTTTCATCCTCTAGCATTCGCCCATTCACCTGACTACATTGGTTTAGTTATCATATCAATATATAAATAAATTGATCATCTTTACAGACAACCTGGTGTTAAGTCTCATCTTCCTCCACAGAACATTGTATGACATCATGTCAAATGCTTTTGACAGGTCCAGGAAACTGGCGTATACTGGTATTCTCCTGTCAGAATAGTACCGGGCATTATCCTTAAGACATAGTACTGCAGATTCTGTGGAAAGCTCAGGTCGGAATCCGAACTGAGCGTCATGCAGAGAGATATCTTGGCTTAAATGTCTGTTAAGCACACCTTCCAGCAGTTCACAATTTCTCATAATCATAATTCCTTATTGTACACCAAAACAACTTATATTATAAAACAGTCATAATAAAGTTTCCGAAGCGTCACTAGTCTTATTAATATATCTATTTATTCAATTGTAAGTTAATAAAAATAAAAAATAAAGAAATCTTATTTATTGCCGGCAATCATGCGTATAAAAAGAAAAAAAAAAGAAACCATCCGCCATTACAATATTTTACCCTAATAAAGTCAATATTTTATTTCCATAATACCATGAAAGTATGTAGGTACATAACCTTAAAACTATTTACTTAAACTATTTAAATTTAAACGTTTTAGTCGAGGCTCGAAACTATTAATTTATTTATTACAATGTATTACTCTGCATTCAGCCATTGGCTGTCATAATTATCGGTACAATGATCGCTGAGGCTTCATGCCACATGTCGACAACTTGAAAAAGGGGGAGAGGAAATAAGCAAACCAAGTCATTGTACTGGGATTACTTATCTTCCTCAGCTTTCATAAGGTTTCCGTCATGCCTTTGGAGCTTTTTGTCAGCAATCATTGCACGCATTATTAATACTATAATTACAATTTCACAACGGCTTTGCCGATATTTTCACCTTGCAGCATTCCCATATAAGCTTCCGGGATCTTGTCGAACCCTTCAGTGATGTGTTCTCGAGGCTTCAGCTGTCCACTGTGAATCCACTTAAGAAGTTGATCAAATGCTTCGGGAAAGCGGTCGCGGTCATCCCAAATTACATAACCTTTGATGGTTAATCGATTAGATAAAATTACCGGCTGTAATATGGTCGCTTTAGGCTTATTTTTTTGGTCCGCATGGTACGAACTGATGCTCCCAACGACGACGGCACGTCCGTTTCGATTCATCTGTTGTATAATAACACTGCTGAGCTCCCCTCCTACGTTGTCGTAGTAACTGTCAACACCTCCAGGAGCAGCTTCTTTTAATGCAGCCGCGACGTCAGCAGTCTTATAGTTGATCGCCTTGTCGAATCCGATAGACTCGAGCCACTTCACTTTATCATCGGAACCAGCAAATCCGATGACCTTGCAGCCCTTGAGCTTCGCAATCTGTCCAACGAGGGAGCCCACTGCCCCAGCAGCGCCAGTCACTACCACTGTTTCGCCAGCTTTCGTTTTGCAGTGTTCTAAGAATCCAAAGTAAGCAGTAGCGCCTGGCATTCCGACGGCACCAATTGCCAATGAATTTGACAGTCCATTCATGTTTGGAACCTTATAAATTTTTCCCACATTCTCATCGATTTCACTAGTGTCTATGATGCAGTAGTCACACCAACCCTTATTGGAGACGACTCTTGAACCGACGGGGAAGCGAGGGTCCTTCGATTCTAGCACTAAACCGACCTGGAGGCCGGGCTGGTCGTACTTTTCAGATGAACGATACATCACCAAGTATGGGTCCACACCTACCCACTCAGCTTTGACGAGGATCTCTCCATTCTTAATTGGCGGTAATTCGTACTCCACAATTTCAAAATCCTCAGGTTTCGGTAAACCCTTGTATTCGTTAACGACTACGTATTTCCGTGCTTTAACCATGATGTTTACTCTTTACCTGACAAGCGACTGTTGGCGATAAATTGTCTTCTGAGTTTATATAGTAATTAGCATTGGAAAGCACTTTGTGGAAGTGACTTGCAAAACACACATTTTTGGTAATATCACCGACGCATCGTATTTTAGTATTGTGCTGTGTCAGAAAGAACGCGTCTAGCTTTGTACCACGGCTTCGCCTATTCTATAATTGCTTACCGAATTTTTGTAAGGGTTTCGTAGCCAAATGAGAAAAACGCTCCTATCCGTTATGATTTTGACGTGGTACTGTTTTGATTTAAAGAAAGATTTATTTAATGAACCCATAGTTCAGAAAATACATAGTTGAACAAATTAGGGGTGGCGCTATCCATTCGTGTAGGTACTTAGGTACCTACACGAATGCCGCATGTAGGTTGTTGTTGAATCCTATATTTAAAAAGTAAATTGACTTTTTTTTCTCGAAAAGTTTTCCGTAGAAAATACAGCCTGTAGAACTCGGCGATATCTACTATAGCTTTGTATATGTTTGTACTCTGAAGGCCGGAAGTGCGCCCGCCAAGACGAACTAGAGGAAGCGGGCCTTTCTTTTCTAATATGTGGTGAGTTTTTTTTGTGTGTGTGGTTCCAGTAAGTGAATCGTCGTATTTTCGGTCCCTCATTGTTTCGGTCTGCATTCAAATTGTCAGTATAAGATGCAGTTAACGGACTAATCAAACAAGCCATACTTTTTAATCGACTTCAAAAAAAGTAGGTTTTTTATGTTTGTTACCAACTACGACATATTTTACGAACCGATGTGAAAAAATCTTTTTATCTGAAAGGTTCAATAGTTCGATTTTTAAATCGAAATAGCTAGAAAAAATATGTCATCCAAGTAAACGGAATTGTGTATTTTGCTTTCCTGTGACTTTCTAGTGGTGTTGTTAGCTTAGGTGTGAGTGTGTGACCACTGAAAAGTGAAAAAATAAAAAAAACTTTTTACAAAAAAATACAACCAAATAAAAATACGTTATAATAATTTCAGAAGTCGGTGTTAAAATACAAGAAAAAACCAAAAACACCGACTTTTTTGTTACCAAAATGTAGGGTAAGTAGAGTTAGGGCTTCTAGAATTATGGGGCTTGGATTGGGTCGAGATCTGGTAACTTTTTTAAAGCGAAAGCGTTATGAGATTGTGAATCTAGGCCTAGGCTGGTTCGGGTCTTTCAGAACTTTCTGAGAATATCTCTTACAAACAAAGAAACATAACATTCTGTTTTTTTTTCTGTTGAAATTGAACATTACAATAGATTATATTTCGGGATATCTTGATAACGATATAGATACGATAATGCAGGTAATTGTGACAAATCATCTTTTTAAAGGATATAATTTATCAGATGAATGCTCAATCACCATCAATCATCAATAATCCCTATTTTAAACTAGACAGATAATCAACATCATCATCTCATAATACATTTGTTGTTTTTATACCGAGATGCAGCAAATTAAATTATCAGCTATGTTTACCAATAGGTACAGGGTTCGGAAGGATTGTACCAAATGAATGTCGGGATAGCGTTCAGTGTAGATAAATTCGTTATTAAATTCGTCGGAAAAATGATTTGACGAGATAGATTTCGTCGGGATATTGTTTGTCGCAGTAATGTGGTACAATCTTTCGGAAATGGGTTGGAAAACTGAAAGAAATATTACGTTAGTGTCTGTAGGTAACCAACCATAACGGAACTTTATGGTTAGGTACGTAGTCCTTTATTTTTAACGTGTAAATATAAGTAACAGTAACATACTCAATGTTAAGTCCGTGCATTAGTTACGTGACCTTGACCACTGCCTTCCCAAAATTATGACCGGAGAGCATTCCGACGAGTGCGTTCACAATATTGTCAAACCCTTCGGTGACTTGTTCCTTGACCTTCAATTCCCCGCTTTTGATCCACTTTGCCAGATTAGTAAATGCTTCAGGCCAGCTAACAATCCATCGGAAAGCTAGGAAGCCTTCAACCCTGAGCTGCTTCACCAGAATTGTTGGTTGTATAACGTTTGGTTGGAACGTTTTGGTGCGACTTTCGTTTTGGGCACTTAAACAGCCGGAGATAGCAACTCTACCATATTGCTTCATATGTTGCAGGATGGCATTACTTAATTCTCCGCCAACGTTGTCAAAGTAGCAGTCGACGCCGTATGGGGCAGCTTGTGTCAAGGCTCTTTTGATATCTACAGTTTTGTAGTTAAAAGCATAGTCGAAGCCGAGCTCTTCCTTCAACCACTGCACCTTGTCATCTCTGCCCGTGAATCCTATCACCTTGCAATCGTGGATCTTTGCTATTTGACCAGCTATATGACCAACGGCGCCAGCAGCGGTCGTGATCACCACTGTCTGTCCCATTTTAGCTTTACAAATGTTGAGGAGCCCAAAGTATGCAGCAGCCCCCGCGAAGCCGACGGCACCGACGCTCAAAGATGCAGATAAACCTTGTAACTCATCTGGCAACTTATAGGCAATACAATGTGGGATACCATATATGTGGGTCCTTATTACTATGTCGGGATTCATTATGCAGTAGTCACACCATCCGTTGTGTGATACCACCCGACTGCCGACTGGATATTTGTTGTTTTTTGACTCCTGAACAATTCCGACTTGGTAACCGAATTGATCGTAAGGTAAGTTGTAGTTACTGACGTATGGTCGCATGTACGGGTCCACGCTTATCCACTCCACCTTCACGAGGATTTGCTGATCTTGTAACGGAGGCAGATCGTACGTCACGATTTCGAAGTCAGATCTTTTTGGGTTTCCATTAAAACGTTTTATCACGACATATTTGCGTGCTTTCACCATGATTTATTCTTATTCTTCTTTCCTGAAAGTTCAAACATTTGTCTCATAAAAGTCGTTTCGCAAGTTACATGGTCTATTATTGCTGGTAATTATGATGCACGAAAAAATATAACCATCATACAATCATTCAATTCTACGATATGGCCACGACATATGTATATTTCATCGGAAAATTGCAGACTCCGTATGATTGTAATACCTACATCTTAATTGGATTATAATTTCTCGAAATATTATGAAAAAATCGTTTTGTATACAAGAAATCCCATCCAATTTCAATAGTTTCCAATATATCCGTGGCTTATTAAGAAAAAATTGTTGACAATTTCACGCCATATTTTACAATCTTACGGCGTTTGAAATTTTCCGGTGACATATACATCCTCAGGTAGGAATAACATTCAGACGCATTCTCAACACCAACACAACTTATCTTAATTGACACCCCTCACCCCACACAAACACAAAGCATCTACAATTCTACACAAACACCATCACAATCACACACAACATAAATGCATATTGCAATACATATTAGGTTATCTCCTGTTTTCTTTGTGTAAGTATTAGTTTTTTATGTTTAGTTCTTTTTCTAGGAGATTTAAGATAGATTAGATGAAATACATTTATTTATTGTTACGTACCTATGACATGTATAACAATAACGTAAATGGAAGGAAGGGGCCTGAACCTCACGACACATCGAATCCTAGTGTGAGTTCCAGGAATAAACGCATTCGAATGTAATTTCTTAAACAATTAATTATTCTTATTCTTTTACATGTTTATGACAATTTCAAAAATAAGCACATTGGCAACACTTCAAAAGTAAGTAAGTACTTAAAGATTGTTTTTGATTTTCAATTTTTTTTTTTTAAACTTTGCCCGACACTAGGAATTTCTCCTGTATCGTGGGTGCGTTTACAAACATACAAACTCACATACACATACAGCCAGTTCAATGAAGACAAATGGTAATTTGATTACTTACTTAGTTAACCGTATCCTTGACTGACGACTACGGGGTCGCGCTTTTTGCGACTAATTCCTTCCTATAACATTGACAGATTAGCTTGGGTCATTAATTCAAGTACTAGTTGCTAGATGGGCACTTTTTGCCCGACCTGGGAATCGAACCCAGGACTCCACCCTCGGGAGTCGCGCTTGCGACCGCGAGACCAACGGAGAGCCGAAGACTAGTCTCGGTTAAGTTGGCCGCCATGGCCGAAATCGGTCAGGAGGGCTATATATATGTACATATATTAGAACAGGGGTTCCCAAACTTTGCGTCGTGACTCCCCGGGGCCCGCGCCCCGGGGAGTCACGACGAAAAGTTTGGTCGCGTTGCGGTGCTTTCCCAGAGGCGTCGTAAACCGACACGGAAATGAAGCGCATATGCTGCAACTGGAGAATAAAATTCATTTCAGAAGAATTTTATATTGTAGAAAAGAAAAATAGAAGTTGAGTAAACAAATACTGTGTTTTTCTGTATTTAATGGCTTTCTGCTAAAAAATCTGTTTAAGATTTGATGCTAAGTTTACAATATATATTTTGTCGCACTAATAGCAAATTTATTAATTTATAAAATGTTGTGTGTGTTTAAACACACATTTTATAAATATTTTTCAGTGAATTTAGAAAAGCAAGTTCATCCGTCTTATTGATTGTACGTAGGTATACCTTCTCGTTTTCCCAAACGGAGCTATACTTACCTAGGTTACTTCTTTAACAAGGGCGTCGTCGCAAAAAAATATACATGTAAAGGGAGTCGCACTTTAAAAAGATCGGGAACCCCTGTACTATACTGTAATACTACTGCTTGGTGTTACCCGCGTCAGAAACAAAGCGCGTCAGAATTTATTATTGCGTAAGAAAAAAATATATTCGACAAAGTAGCTTCTGCAAAGCTTCTCACGATTCCACTATTTTTTTTTGTATGAATTACCTTTTTTCTGGAAACGACCAACTGATACGACCAACAACATTAATTTACTAACTTCTTCATTGTTTCTGTTAATAATTAACCATTGTGTACCTGAATAATTTCATTAAAGTATTGTGTCTTGATAAGAAATAATTGTATAATACACAATTATTTCTTATCAAGACCTAATTTTATTTTTAAAACGATATTTTAATGGCTAGAAAATATTTGAAACACAAATTAAAGTTGTGTCCTTAGTAAACATATAGATATACTTTTTATTTTTTGCGTGGAGGAATGCTCATGAAAATCCTTCGTCCTGGAGCGGGCGAAGTGGTCAGTGGCACTTCAGATTCTTAGGCATACTTGCACAAACCAGAGATATCTTTAGCTTTTATTGAGTTAGTTGCATAAGGGGCCGTCCATTAATCACGTGAGGCAAAAATGCTATAAAAAACATCACGTGATTAATGGATGGCCTCTAACTCGGACCACTATGTTGTTTTCTGCAAAACTACTGTTCGTCTTCTGTAAAAATCTATCGAAACACTAAGGCTAAGTTCACACGGCATTGTACTGCACTTTTTTATTGTGATATTTGATTTTAACGGATAAACAGCAGGATGTTCACACGATACATTTCCATTCGATAAAAAACGTGTGACATCACACAGTGTGAAAGAGATCGTGATACTTTATGCTACTGCAAACCGAATACGTTAAAAGTTCATTCGGTTTGCTTGACAAGTCCATTAAGCATTCGATAAACCTATAAAGCTGTGTACCTACGTTTTTTTGCGTCAAAAGACATAGTGAGGGTAAATCGACAGGTTAGTGCTGCATGCGTCCTACCAGCTTCCTTTTGTCCAATGTCATAATTTCGTCGTCCTAATTCGCATAGAATTAGCAGTCACGTACTTCATACCTACGTACTTTTCAAACCCCGCAGCCCTATACAGTCCACAATTTAATTGTGTTAACCATTATTTTTGGTGGAACAATTCCATTGGGTCATTTCTAACTTCGTGTTAGCAACTTACTCTGAGTTAATAGATAACATTGATTCGGCAAGTGGGCTTTACTGACTAAAACCACAAGGTGCTCTTTGACTACCTTTGGCATTTGTCGCAGTTCCTCAACCAGGTCTTTACGGCCGGGGCCCGTATCGCTGTCGAGTCCCCCATGAAGTACCTAGGAAGCTGCTCGACAGCCGGTGGGATTTTGGCCCCCACTTTTGACGGCTGGCGCCCAAGTTGTTGGGCGCGGCTGGGGCGCTGACAACGCTGCTTCCCAATCTGGGCCACCCGAGCACCGCCTGCAGGCGGTTGTGCGTGTGGATCGCGCGATCGATGGCCCTGTATGGGGCCCCGATCAAGGCGGCTGACCAGACGGCCAGCACCATCACTTTCATGCCAGCACCATCACAGGCGCATCGGAAGTCTCGTTATTCATCCGGACCCGAGGTGGCGGCACCTTGTGTTCTGGTGCGCCCCTCTTTGACGTCGCGGGCGGAGTCAAACACCTTACTCTTCCCGCTGTCGCGAGATGGCCTGCGGAGGCGGGGATTACGGAAGTCGCATACATTCCCGCGATCCCCAGCGTAGGTGGGAGATGGAACACCGGCGTGGTTTTAGTCGGTAAGAGTCTGACAGACCCCTCTGCCCGCCCCAGGGCTGAGGACATCCATGAGGATTCCCCCCCGTTAAAAAAAAAACAAAAAAAGATGGTATTACGGCAGCAGTTCGTCGAGATCATATATAAGGGTGCCGATTTTCCATCTTCCTTAACCAAGAATCATGTGCTTCTTTTTTCTATGTTAGGCAAGAACTTTTCAATCAGGCCTTGCTTTCGCTCTGGGTGGAGCGGAAGGGCGTGTCAGACTCTTACTGACTAAAACCTTACCGATATATTTTGGGGTCGTAGGAAATAATGATTTCTTCATCATATACCTACTGAAAGGCAAAGGCTTGAAATATTAAACGTAGGATCTACATGGCCATTAATGAATTTGTAGCCGTAGGTACGCATTTCTTAATTTATCGACTGTTTTTGCAGAAGAACAAGCTAGATTTTCCCATTTAATCTTATGTTGTTACATTCCAGCGTTCACCTTTAAGCGAGTACCTGTTCCTGCCATGGCTGGGCGCGACCCTACGCGGCCTGTTCCTACGTCAGGCCCCCACAGCCGGGGCCCTCCTCTACACTATGGCGGTAGTCAACGGCAACATTAACCCGCTGTTCCTTACTGCCTTCTCTTTTCTGTTCCGTAAGTTTTTTAAATGTTTATGGTGATCAAGCCTGACGCCTGTTATATCTGCAATATACTTACTAGGCGTTCCAGGTGATTTGCCATTCCAATTGCAAAGGTGAAATGTGTTATGTCGACACATAACAACACGACAACAAGCAGGTAGGCCACATAGGTTATACCAACGTATGTATAACCTATGTGGCCTACCTACTTGTTGCATAGATAGGTTTGGTGGTCGTTTTCTCCTGGACCAGTGTCTTCTCGAGTATTAAATTTGCAAGTTTTAAGTTATACCTATAGGAAAAGGAAGATAATTCGGAAATAACGGTTAATAGAGATCTGTAGATGAAAAAAAAATACAACCTACTTCCAAAAAAAAAACATTGCAAAGTAAAAAATAACTTTAATTTCGGAATCGGTTTTTTTGGTTGTTTCTTCGTAATTTAACACACACTTCCGAAATTACTGGAAGGCACAGGAAAGCAAAACACGCAATTTCGTTTACTTGGATGATATATTTTCTATTTCCCCCAGCTATTTTGATTTAAAAACCAAACAACTGAACTGACTTTGATTCACATAAAAAAAAGAATTTTTCAAATCGGTTCATAAATGACGGAGTTATGACTATGAGGTAACAAACAAAAAAAAATACAACCGAAATGAGAACCTCCTCCTTTTTTGAAGTCGGTTAAAAGCAACACGTACTGTGCCTATCTCCTCCAAATTAGGATAAGGGCACGTACGATAGGTGTTAAAAGACTTATCACTAAGCAGCGAGCGTCTACTCATTCTGTACAGTATATGCTACAACTACCCAAGTAAAATTGAGCATGGAGCGCTGAGAAACGACTTATTTTTTTATACCACTCAGACTTAATGATGCATTACCACAGTGTTGGAGGCGCGATTGTGGCTCGAGATCGCTCGTCTGATCCGGGCACGGTGGGAGCGACGTCAACACGGCATCATGTCTCGCGATTCGGAGTACGAGATCCAAACTCTTTGGAGCAACGAAGACGTGCAGAGCATCGAAGTGCGCAACTATATTTATTAGCAAGATTCCAAAATTCAAGTATACGGTACCTATTGTGTTTTATTTTGAGTTATTATTTCTTGGCCTTTTCTTTCTTAAATACAGCGTGATTTCCTTTACGATGGGCAACTAAAAGTTGCCGATTCATATGATGTTCTTGAAAGTCTTTGTGTCTCGTCTTGTTTAAATTGCTGTATATCCAATGTTGCTGATCATTTTGTATGAAGCAAATATTTTTGTTTAATTCAAATAATAAAAAAAATTAAGTCATTTGCGTGTTTTTATTAGGTTGTTTTGATTCCTTTTTTTTTTTTTTTAAGGATGGGAAATCATCAAATGACTTCTTCCGCTCTGGGTGGAGCGGAAGGGCGTGTCAGACTCTTACTGACTAAAACCCATCCGTGTTCCTTCTAAAGCCTACCATGGTAGATGCCGTAGAAGTGTTAAAGTTAGAATTTGAAGCAAATACTGTTGCAGCGTTTGTTTGATCCGTAGTTACCCATTGGGTAAAAACTATAGGCATCTAAATTTCGTTTAGAGTGCGTTCTTCGATCAATATTTATAGTACGGTAGTAAAGGTAAAAATACGCATGTTAACGTACCCAGCATTTTTAACCAAGGGGTAATACAGATAAAAAAACTCGTCTTTAGTCTGTCAGTGGCCGGGGCAACAACACCAAACTCAGTCAACTGGTCTGCAAGAAAGAGCGAAGCGAGCTCGACAACGGTAGCAATGTAAAGAATGCGCTCCAAGAGCGAGCAGTATTTTACACTCTTCGTTTATACAGGGGAAATTTTTAAAGTGTGCGTGGATGGCCAAATCCGCAACCATGAGGAATACTGAAAAATACTAAAAACAGTCTCGAGCCCGATTTTGATGAAAATTAAAACTGCTTCATTGGATTTCTGTATTCCTTACCAGGAATCGAACCGGTTGATTTTGAAAAAAAAAAAATGAAGCTAAAGGATTACTTCCCAGAATATGATCAATATCCCACCGAATTGAAAATTTCCTCCTTTTTGGGAAGTCGGTTAAAAAGGGGGTAGAGAGGGCGTTAATGTTTGTTATCGATATAAATATTAGATGTGAATAGACGTTTTCGTCGGTTGTAGTTCTGTACTACCTTTTCCCCGAACGTCCGTATGAAAAAACGGAACCATTGTAAGATCACTGCACTGGTGTCTGTCTGTCTGTCCGTCTATCACAGCCAATTTTCTCGGAATCTTCTTGACCGATTCAATTGAAAATTTTAGAAGCTTCGTTCTGTCTCTCGTTTACAAAGTGAACTGTAACTTTATGTTTTCCGTCTTGCTAGCTACTTTGATGACATGTTTGATGATATCGTTTTATGTTTGTACATTTTTTGGTAACATCGCATTTGTGCATTATAGCTGTTAAGGTATTATTACGAAATTTTAGATAAATAAATAAAAATATATTTTATTTAATTTTTAGGACTCGATTAGGTACCTATGCTGAAATAATAAATAAAAAACAGATACCTACCCATCCAACAGATCTTTAATTGTAGACAACAAGAAGTTTTTAAAAGGTTAAGGTTAGGTTAGGTTAGGCCCGCAGAGGCGGGCCGGCACCAGCCGGGGATTGCGGATGTCGCATACGTTCCCGCGATCCCCGGCGTAGGTGGGAGATGGAACACCGGGGTGGTTTTAGTCAGTAAGAGTCTGACAGACCCCTCCACCCGCCCCAGGGTGGAGGATTTCCATGAGGATTTCCGCCCCGAGATCAAAAAAAAAAAAAAAAAAAAGGTTAGGTTAGGTGAAGGTTTTAAAATAACATATTATAAAAATATTATTCATTCGGAATCTTTTGTACGCGAGTCCGATTCGTACTTGGCCGGTTTTCATACAAAGTGATTATCTAAGTGATAAAAAGTAGTGTTGCAACAGAACTCTGCTTCCGCTTCCGCAACTGCAGAAGTTCCGCATGTTTTTTCACTTCTGTTTCTGCTTCTGGTTCCGCAAACTTTATAACAGAACTCTTAACGGAAGCGGGGAGAGAGCGATGAGGAGCGGTGCTGCAGACGCGACGGCGGCACGGCGCGGACGGTTGCAGGGGCCACGCGTGGACGAATGTACATGAGCGTCGAGCGTCCAGGCGCGCGTGCTGCCGATAATTGCCGAATCCCTTCCGCGTATTTTGCGAGGGAGGGGCACGCGGTAATCAAACGACAAACGTGTCACGACGAGTTCGTTTATTTAATTATTGGTTTTAGTACACTATGCGCATCTCCGCGCTCCGAGACTTTGAGTAGTTGCATTTTCAGTTGTTTTTTCTTCTGTTCTTGTTTGCTTAATACCTAGTTGTATTTAGTGCAATAACAGTGCAATTATGAAACCAAAAACAAGTCCCATTTGGAACTATTTTGATGAAATCGGCGACTCGAGTGCCAAATGCAAACTTTGTGAAAAAGTGTATTGGCGAAAAGGCCGCACAACTACAGCTTTAAATCCGCTAATGCCGCTGTTTAATTTTGACTACTACTAAAGTACAAATTTTATTAAAAAAAAAATTAAATGTAAAATTGTGCTTTTTTTTCATTGTGTTAGTTAACGCTTCCGTTTCCGTTTCCGTTAAGATTTACTTTTGACATCTGTTTCCGTTTCTGCTTCCGTTATGCCAGTTCCGTTGCATCACTAATAAAAAGCTTAACAAGCACTCACCTAGCTAAATAAAGTAAATATCTGAGTAAGTTATATTATTGATGAAACCCAGGATTAACATTTAGATACGACTATTTAGGTGAACTTGATGTTTTCCTGTTGTTTTAGTCGTATAAACAGCGCGATATCATAACATTTTTGCATCATAGCAATACGCAATCTCTAACTTAAAAATGGACGTATTATTATATTGGATGTTGTATTATTACCTTTGCGGATGACCAGTGGCGTAACGATGCGAACGAGCGGTAGGGGCGGTCTGCCCCGGGTGATACCCGACCGTGCATTGACTGTTTTTTGTCACGGTCGGGTGTCACCCCAAAACGGTTCACGCATTGAAACCTGTCCGAAGTGGGGTACAAAATTTTGTCGAGCTACGAAGTCGCGGGCAAAAGGTATAGTAGCAAGTATAGTGTAGGACTTAGGATATCCTAAACAAATACTGGAGACATTATCTATATATGTATTTGAGTAAGTGCTATTGTTTTATTCTAGAAAAAGTTAGTCGGTCAAACAGTTTGTAAGGTTTCTACGGGTCTTGGAAAACAAAAAATAAATATACTAAGGATTTATTAATATTAATATATCAATTTATTCATCGTACATGAATTAAATTACAAAACAAGTGCGATTACACTTTTGTCTCAAAATGAATATTTACAAATACCTACATAAAACTTATAGATACTATGTACAAGGTAGTAGAAAATATACAAGCGGAATAAGTAGGTACCTAGTAAGCGTTTTCAACGAAAAAAGTGCCCAGAACACTGGCCGCACTGCCACGCAATGCAATGCTGATTCGTTGGACAAAGAAAGGCGAGTCCTATGATCACGTCTAAACTATATAAATAACATTATAAAATTAAATAATTTAAAATTAAGACGATAATTTTAGCCCGCCGGTATAGGTAACAGAGTCCACGCTGCGGGCGGAATGTTACAATAAGGAGAGTTATGTCAGCAATCACTTTACGTAGGTATTATTATTTACATAAACTTAATTACAATTTCACAACTGCTTTGCCGGTATTTTCACCTTGCAGCATTCCTATAAACGCTTTCGGAAGCTTTTCAAACCCTTCAGTGATGTGTTCTCGAGGCTTCAGCTGTCCACTGTGAATCCATTTAAGGATCTGATCAAACGCTTCGGGGAATTGGTCTCGATGTTCCCAAACTACGTAACCTCTAATACTTAATCGTTTAAACAATATGGTCGGCTGTAAGATGCTCACTTTAGGCGCGGGGTCTTCGTTGTATGAACTGATGCTCCCGATGACGGCGACACGTCCGTACATATTCATCTGGCTCATAATCACACTGCTGAGCTCACCTCCGACGTTGTCATAGTAACAATCAACACCTTCAGGAGCAGCTTCCTTTAGTGCAGCCGAGATATTAGCAGTCTTGTAGTTGATGGCCTTGTCGAAACCGATGGACTCCAACCACTTCACTTTGTCTTCAGAACCAGCAAAACCGATGACCTTGCAGCCCTTGATTTTTGCAATCTGTCCAACGAGGGAGCCCACTGCTCCAGCAGCGCCAGTCACTACCACTGTTTCGCCAGCTTTGGGTTTGCAGTGTTCCAAGAATCCAAAGTAAGCAGTAGCGCCTGGCATTCCGACGGCACCAACAGCCAATGAATTTGACAGTCCATTCATGTTTGGCACCTTGTAAATGTCCCCAGCATCCTTGTCGGGTACCTTGGCGTCTAGAATGCAGTAGTCACACCAGACCTTGTGGGAAACGACTCTTGATCCGACCGGGTATTTTGGGTCCTTTGATTCTTTCTTGCACAACAGCGACCTGGTAGCCGAGCTGGTCGTACTTGTCGGGTGAACTGTAAAAGCGCAAGTACGGGTCCACACTTACCCACTCAACTTTGACGAGGATCTCTGCATTCTTGAGCGGCGGTAACTCATACTCCACAATTTCAAAATCCTCAGGTTTGGGTAAACCCTTGAATTCGTTAATGACCACGTATTTCCGTGCTTTAACCATGATGTTCTCTGCTTAACTGTCAAGCGACTGACTGTGGCCGATAACAAATTGTCTTCTTAATATAGTAATCACTATCGTGAAACACCTAAGTGACTTGCATCTTGTATCTCAAAGGCTCACACTTAAGTTTAGTGCCATGTCGCTTTTGTCATCGTTGTTTGCTGATAAAATTTTCGTCATATTTCATAACACTGTGCTTCGTCACATATTACATTTAATCTGCACAAAAAAATCAGATTATATTGGGTAACTAAGATATAGGAAGTGTCGAAAATGGCTACTTCAATTTTACAGTTTTTTTATGATGTTTTTAAAATTACTTTTGGGTCATTGTCACCATTCTGTTTTGAGTGTCTGAAATCTGGAACTAACTTTTTGACTTTAATTTTACCTGCAAGATAAATTGTCAATTTGGGTGAAGATTGAACAGATTTACCTACTAAGAAAAAAATAGTTATAATTGCTACTCTAAAAGAGAAAAAAAACTGAAGTGCGATGAGAAGTCTCCTAAACTAAAAATAATGGTCGGATACATGAGGGTACCCCGAGAGAGCTTTCTAAAAATTTTTGACGTTGCGTTATATCATGAGCCACCCTGTAAAATTAGATAGGTACTTAAAACAAAGATAATAAAAACGATAAACAATAATGTCTACATCATCGTCAATGATCATCATAATCATAGTATCTAGTAGTAAGTCGGGCGCAGATGGTCCCTGGCTTGCTGACGGGCATGTCCGTCTAGTACGTTATGTCCGTCTAGTGAATTTCCCGCTTAGCAGAAGCTAGGCGAAAGCGCTGGGATAGAAAAATAACCATTATAAATTAGTTTTTTGTAGTGTAATAAATTAGCACCTCGTTTCTAAACTGTATTGGTAACAAACAAACAAAATAGTTTTTCGCCATCGGAGAAAAATATTACCGAAGTGTTTTAGTTTAAATTGAAGTAACTTTTCGGGTTCAAAATACTCACCAATTCTTATTTAGACAGTTCTACTTATTGATTATTTTTATTTTCAATTCAGTATCGGTAAATACATATCTGTGACCGTGGCGAATAAATACTTTTTTCTTAACATAAAAAATCATAAAATCATAAAAGTATATATTATTATTATTCTTATAG
This sequence comes from Mamestra brassicae, assembly GCA_905163435.1. Taxonomy (NCBI): domain Eukaryota; kingdom Metazoa; phylum Arthropoda; class Insecta; order Lepidoptera; family Noctuidae; genus Mamestra; species Mamestra brassicae. Next base: position 14,565,174 of record LR990997.1, on the reverse strand, counting down.
TATTATTTAAGTAGTATGTATTAGTATGATATTAATTTTAGTCATATTTATTATAGTATGTTATATTTAAAGTTTTTTTGTCTTTTTATGTTAACATAACTTTTACACACGATGTCTACATATCTTTTATTCGACTCTCCTTTCGCAGGTATGCTGGAAGAGATTTCTTTAGAAATAAGCATCACCTTTGTACCTATTTTTCTGTTCCCTTCTTCTTATTTATTTGTTAAATGTGTGTACATAAACTGTTAAATAAAATAAATAAATAAATAAATCATTCTTCCAAAAGTACAAAAGCTCAAGATAAATCTTGTACAGACTAGCCTCCTTAGAGTCCGTAGGTAGAGCTGTTAATGTTTGGGTTTTGTTTTGGTCTAAGAAAGACGTATGATCAGGGGCGGACCGTTAGTTTGTGGGGCCCTGGGCTAATACTACTTAGAGGCCTTTTTTTTTTTTTTTTTTTTTTTAAGGATGGGAAATCATCAAATGACTTCTTCCGCTCTGGGTGGAGCGGAAGGGCGTGTCAGACTCTTACTGACTAAAACCCATCCGTGTTCCTTCTAAAGCCCTTTGCGTTCCAGGGCCGCGGTGACTCTTTCGAACAGATTCCGCAACCCTGGCAGGCTTTGGCCCTAGCGGGCCCCGTCTTTTATGCTGACATCTCTTTGAGGCGCGCGTGAAACACAACGCGCCATCGACCCGGGCCTGGTGGTGATCGGACAGCGAGCCACCCAATGCTCGCCGTCCGCAGGCCCGCGCCTACGGTGGCCGGGGATCGCCCTGCGACTCCCGACGCCCGGGGCGTCTTCTCCTGTTGCGGCGGTTAGGGCGAAGACCTTGCCTTTCCCTCGCGCGGCCCTCCTCCTCCTTTGCTAGCATTACTGCTTCGCAGAAGGAGGTGACCGCTTCCCAAGCCTCCTCGCTCCGGACCATGGATTCAACCAGGGCCGGACGCGAGAGGTCGCCGCCGCCGATCGCCTCGACGAGGACACGGCGGTGCTCAGCCCAAGCAGGGCAGACCTCCACCGTATGCTCCACCGTGTCCTCCGGGCGATCCTCACAGTGCTGACACCCGGGCGTGTCCTCCCGTTTAATCCGAAACAGGTACCTCCCGAAACAGCCGTGTCCGGTTAGTACCTGCGTCAGGCGGAAAGTGAGGACGCCGTAGCGCCTCTCCAGCCACTCCTCAAAGAGGGGTCTTATCGCCGCAATAGTGGCGTGCCCAGCGCTGGGTTGCAACAGTCGCCGTTTCCATATCGCCATGGTATCCTGTCGGAGCTCCGTCTGCCGCGTAGCAATTTGCCGTGGCAGCGGAGTTTCGCCCCAGCGAAGCGCCTCCAAGCGCCACGCGTAAACGTGCGCGAGGGCTCTCGCCTCCAGATCCCATGGCGTTAATCCGGCAAGGAGGCTCGCCGCCTCGCCGGAGACCGTGCGGTATCCCCGGGCCAGCCGGATGGCCATGACCCTTTGGGATGCGTTGAGCTGGCGGGCAGGTCGCCCCTTCAATGTCAGTGCCCACACTGGGGCCCCATAAAGGGCCATGGACCGCACGATCCCCGCATAGAGCCTCCGGCAGGAGGCGTTTGGACCCCCTAGATTGGGCAGGAGCCGCTTGAAGGCAGCCCCGGCCCGCTCCAGTCTTGGAGCCAAACGTCGGAAGTGCACTACTTAGAGGCCTACCTACTAAATTATCTATAACTAATAGACATTTTGTCAAAAAATGTTTTTGTTTTTTCAAGGAAAAAAGTACCGTTCAAGTATATGTCGGACCATGCACAGTATAGGGTTCCGTACCATGTAACCATGAAAATTATCCCATCCCTTGTCCCCACATGTGCCTCACTGGCGTCTATACAGACTGGCGACTCTGGGCGGAGCGGAGGGTCTCTTACTGACTAATGCCCATCCATGTTCCTCCTAATGCCCTTTACGTTCCAGGGCCGCGGTGACGTTTTCGAACAAATTCCGCAACCCTGGCAGGCAATAGCCCTGGCGGGCCCCGTCAAAAAAATCAAGGTGAAGAAAAAACTGCAAAAAAGTCTTCTTTTCAAAAACACGAGATCACCAAAGCATCAGATTCTTTGAAAAGTGATTCGTTTGGAATTTTTTACTCGTTTTTTTTTTGATAACAATATTTTCTATTTTGTCCTCTATGGGGGGCTGGGGGGCCTTTGTATACACGGGCCCTGGGCTGCAGCCCAAGAAGCCATTAGGTAGATCCGCCCCTGCGTATGATGAATATTAATGGCTCTGAAATCACCTATTTTTATCTTTCCAGAATCTGAAAGTGGACCTCTGATCACAGTGATCACAGGGTTCGTATACGAAACTTTTCAAATACATTCTCAGAGTTCTCTTATCAAGCCATTTTCTATATCTACCTTCATGTAATAAAATTGTAGACTTGCCGTGTCTGTACATTGCTTATTTTTGCATAAAATAATTGAGAAACGTTTGGAAAAAGACAGACTCCAAAACAATTTTTGGAATTTTTGTCTGTTTGTTTGTGGAAGCGTCACGCAAAAATCACTGATTGGATTCGAATGCTTTTTTTAAGGATAGGAAATCATCAAGTAAGTTCTTCCGCTCTGGGTGGAGCGGAAGGGTGTGTAAGGCCGTGTTCTTTCTAAAGCTCTTTGCGTTCCAGGGCCGCGGTGACACTTTTGAACAAATTCCGCTTTTTATATTTCTGTGTCCGCAACCCTGTCAGGCTCTGGCCCTAGCGGGCCTCGTCTTCTATGCTGACATCTCTTTGAGGCGCGCGTGGAACACAACGCCCCATCGACCCGGGCCTGGTGGTGATCGGACAGCGAGCTACCTAACGCCCGCCGTCCGCAGGCCCGCGCCTACGCTGGCCGGGGATCGCCCTGCGACTCCCGACACCCGGGGCGTCTTCTTCTGTAGCAGCGGTTGGGGCGAAGGCCTTGTCTCTCCCTCGCGTGGCCCGCCTCCTAGCATTACTGCTTCGCTAGCATTACTGCTTCGCAGAAGGAGGTGACCGCTTCCCATGCCTCCTCGCTCCGGACCATGGACCATGGACGTGCGCGAGGGCTCTTGCCTCCAGATCCCATGGCAGTAATCCGGCAGGGCGGCTCGCTTGGGTCGCGTTGAGCTGGCGGGCTGGTCACCCCTTTAGCGTTAGCGCCTTCACCGGGGCCCCATAAACGGCCATGGGCCGCACGATCCCCGCATAGAGCCTCCGGCACGAGGCGTTTGGACCCCCTAGATTGGGCAGCAGCCATAGGGCTTTAGAAAGAACACGGATGGGTTTTAGTTTTAGTCAGTAAGAGCCTTACAAACCCAAGTTTCTTATAGAAATTGTCATTTAACATAAGAAATCCCCACATACATAGCAACGTATGCACAACTAGTTGCTAATAAAATTGGACAGGCTCTAAATGTGAAGAATTTTATTTTTTAAATTATTCTTTAACCGTTAATGCTTTTAATATGGTACCTAACGAAAATTGCTCGTATATTGCTACGGTAGGCATTTCACACTCAGATACTTAGTTGGTAATTTGTTCAGATTTACAATAGACCCGCCATTCTGTCATCAGGTTGGCGGCATATACTTTTTCTAATAACGGTCGTTTTAAAATAGTGCATTGCTTCAAATTTTATGTACATTCGGTACATTGCTAGTACATTACTCTCTCGCTTAAAATATGATCATTTGTCATAGACTCGTCATTACCGCGCCGCACACGATTATAGTAATCTTTATAAATGCTAACAGACTCAATCGACAAATTGCCTTTGTTTATATGTGAGATTAGTGCAATTTTTGCGTTATTTTTACAAAATGAATTACATAAGGGTAGCTACTAATTATTTGCATACTTAGAAAAGCTATAGCACCTCCCTTTTTCGGCGCATACGCTGGTCCAGCTGAAGGGACCGTGCGTGTAAAGTCGATTTTCTCGAAAACTACTGAGGTAGGTACCAACTGTTTACCAAATATTCAATTGGCGTTGGTGGTCCGGTGGTAGTCACGGACATACCTATTGAGTACCCATGTGACTGAGTATTGTCTATTTTGGGTTTACTCTCTCTAAGGCGTCGTTCACACAGACGGCCACCCGCTACGAGAAGGATTTTTACATAGAAACCGAACGCCCCCGGCTCGCGTCTCCTTCACCCCTTTACAGGATGCGTCGTAGTTGAAATCCATCGACGAACTAATGACAAAAGAAATTTCAACTACAATAGGCAAAGCTTGGAAACGATACTAATGAAAGACAAAGAAATGGCTATTGCCCTAAAAGCCAAATTATTTAATACTTGCATGGGTACTGCCCGTTACATATGGCTGCCAAACATGGGCGCTAACAAATCCAACTTGAAAAAACTAGTCTGCCAAGTCGCCATGGAAAGGAATATGCTAACCAAACGAAAAAATGACAGGATCCAAAACCAAAATTGAAGATATAATAGTCAAAATGTAAGAACTAAAATGGAGTTGGGCAGGTCATACTATTAGGGGAAAGGACAAACGGAGTGGAGCAGTAACAGAGTGGTAAGTTACCACTCTGTTACTGCTCCACTCCGTTCTCCGTTCCCATCCCTTGGTTACCACTGGTAACCAAGGGATGGGAACCGCAAAAGAGTGGAACTGTTTAGAAGGCAGTACCTAGGCAATACAAATCCATGGACAAGGACAACGAAGGACCAGACAAGGTGGAGATAGTTGAAGGAAACCTTTGCCAAAAGGCAAACAGACAGGGATACAGAAGAAGAACCAAGTAGGTATAGATCAAGAGTAAAAATTAAAAATATTTTTTTTTGTACAATAACAGGCTATTTAATTTGTTATAAAATTAAAATATTTAAAATGATGAAAAATTGTAGCCTATATTTATTAATTCTAACATATAAACTAAGGACTTGTTAATATAGGCTTATTTGCATTTCAATGTATTCATTGTACACCTTAATGTCTACAACTTAATTTTATAAAAACTTATTTCCTCTAAAAATTAACTTCATACAAATATATCTCATTTTTGGTAAGCATGGCCTAGAAACAACATAAAAAACAAGTCAGATTACACTTTTGCCTTACAGTACAATAATGTACATACTATATATAAAATATTATAAAATTTAGAAAATATAGCCACCCGCTGATAAAGGGAACAGGGTCCAAACTGCGGGCAGTCAGGATTCCAGAAAGGAACCTTGTAACAATACGGAGAGGGAGTGTTTTGTCAGCAATCACTGCACACAATATTAATTTACTTAGACATACTTAATTACAATTTCACAACTGCTTTGCCAATATTTTCACCTTGCAGCATTCCTATAAAAGCTTTCGGGATCTTGTCAAACCCTTCAGTGATGTGTTCTCGAGGCTTCAGCTGTCCACTGTGAATCCATTTAAGTATCTGATCAAACGCTTCTGGGAATTGGTCTCGATGTTCCCAAACTACGTAACCTCTAATACTTAATCGTTTAAACAATATGGTCGGCTGTAAGATGCTCACTTTCGGTGCGGGGTCTTCATTGTATGAACTGATGCTCCCGATGACGGCGACACGTCCGTACATATTCATCTGGCTCATAATCACACTGCTCAGTTCACCTCCGACGTTGTCATAATAACAATCTACACCTTCAGGAGCAGCTTCCTTTAATGCAGCCGAGATGTTAGCAGTCTTGTAGTTGATCGCCTTGTCGAAACCGATGGACTCCAACCACTTCACTTTATCATCAGAACCAGCAAAACCGATGACCTTGCAGCCTTTGATCTTCGCAATCTGTCCAACAATAGAGCGCTGCCCCAGCAGCGCCAGTCACTACCACAGTTTCGCCAGCTTTTGGTTTGCAGTGTTCCAGGAATCCATAGTAAGCAGTGGCACCTGGCATTCCGACGGCACCAACTGCCAATGAATTTGAAAGTCCATTCATGTTTGGTACCTTATAAATATCCCCAGCCATCTTGTCGGGTACCTTAGCGTCGAGGATGCAGTAGTCACACCAGCCCATGTGAGAGACGACTCTTGTTCCGACCGGGTAGTTTGGGTCCTTCGATTCTTGCACAACAGCAACCTGGAGGCCGAGCTGGTCGTACTTCTCAGGTGAACTATAAAACCGCAAGTATGGGTCCACGCTCACCCACTCAACTTTGACGAGGATCTCTCCATTCTTGAGCGGCGGTAACTCGTACTCCACAATTTCAAAATCCTCAAGTTTGGGTAAACCCTTGAATTCGTTAATGACCACGTATTTCCGTGCTTTAACCATGATGTTCTCTCTTTAACTGACAAAAAAAACAAGCGAGAAGCGACTATGTGGGTGTGCGATAAATTGTAATCATCAGCATTGGGAAGCACCGTGTGCGTGTTCGTGAGTTCGTGACTAGCAAAAACCATCTCAAAACAACAGGGTTGCCACCTCTTTTTGGGAGAAATATAGTACCTATTTTAATATTTTTTGTAAATCATTCAATCATCATCAAAAAAGTACAAACGCTAGCATATCAATCTAAGATTTTCAACTTTAGCGCTAAAGCATTAGATTGAAGGCTGATTGGGAAAATTTTACAAATTCGGGTAGCTTTATGCGGTGGCTTGGTGTACTTTTGTAAAATTGAGGAAAAAAAATTACTTGCAAGTTATAATTTTTCGTTGTTTATAAAAAAAATTGTGAGGCGTCACGGGACGCCTGGCAGATGTGAAACATCGAAATTGTTTTGTATAAATAAATGCATAAGAAAGAACAGATTATGACAGGAATTAAATGACATAATGAAAAATACATACAGACTGTATATATATATTTGCCTGTCAGGGCTTTTGGTTTTGCAGCCTAGCCCTGCTATTTAGAAAAGCTTTAGGATATAATAATGATAAATGCTGGAGCGAGCGAATTGAGTTCGAATATTCTAGCTCGGAATGAATACCTCATACTGCTGAATGGTTTGTAGTCCAGTCAAATTACGGTTAGGTACACCTTGGAATGAGAGTTAATAATCTGAAAACTCGTATAAGTACACCTTCATTTTGGCGTTCTAAATGTTGTGTCATGTCTCATAAAATCTCGTGTCTGCGACTTAAGTTATTCAAGTTCAAAGGTCGCAAAAATGTTTTCACGATTATGAACTCATCTAATTCTGTGAAGTGTGACTCGCCTAATTCAGTGATATTTGGTTTGAGCGCTATCATAGGACTGTACGAGTGCAATCAATGACTTGAAATACAACCTTATGCCTCTGTGATATAGTTCAAATTCGTCTGTAAAGTTTGGACTCGCTCGAGTGATCGAGATAGGAACAACTAAAGGTTTTGTAAGTTCGCGCGCAAATCTCGCCGGTTTCGGCAGTGTTTGTGAATTGGTGGCGAACTTTGCTGTATTTTTGTAAGTATTTAACCGATTTCTTAGCTTATTTCTAATAAAGTGAATTGTAATTGATATTTCCTTGATTTGGCAGTAAAAAATTCGTCATATTTCTGCGTCGTTTTAGTGTTAGAGCTTATTTCTTCGTCAAAAATATTAGCGTTTTAGCGGTTGAGTGGTTTCTGAGCTATCACAGAATTATAGTAGTGATGTAGGTACAATTATTTATGGTTTTAACTGAAAGTATTGACTTATTTTTAGTTTAGTAGACAAGATTGATGTTATTATATTAGTTTTATCTTGTCTTAATTAAAATGACGACTTTGAGCCAATATTATACATTTTGCTATCACGGAACTGAGTGACACTTTTTTTGGATTTGTCACATAATTACGTGAGTAGTTTTATTGCCAAATTTCGCGTTTTTATTAATACGAGCTGCAAATTTAAACAGCCGCTAAAATCTAAGCAGGTATGTATTTATTATTATAATTTGCTTGTTTACTTTCAGATATCATGGATGACCCAAACAAGAAGAACAGAAAGTACTCGGAGTTCGATCTCAAAACCGCCGTTGAAAATGTTTTGATTTCAACAGTTTACAAAGCTTCTAAGGAGTTTAAGATTTTAGACACATAGTTTTAGACATTCTCTTTTAAAAAAGAATGTGACGAAGTACAAAGGAGGACTTCTAAGGAGTTTAAGATTTTTATGAAAAATTTGAAAAAGAGAACGAACATGATATTCCACCCGAAACATGACATACCACATTGCCAGGGTCAAGAATTTGAGGCTAATGCGACGATTTTTAAGTGTGACATGTGTTACGCCAAAGAAGAATTCTAGATGTTATTAAAATGTCTATCTTGTTTTTTATGTTTATGTTAATTTTATGATATTAATTTTGTACAACTGAAATAAAGTTAACTTGCCTAATTCCGTTATATCAGAATTAAAGTAGTACCTAGCTATCACGGACTTAAAGAGGTCACCACGGAATTAGGCAAGTTGACTTGCTTTAGTATTTATAACTCTTAGGTTTCTAGAAAAAAATGGGATTAATTGTGCCTATATTCCTCATAAAAGACTGATTAAAACTTATGCTAAGTCTGAATTAAAGTAATTAATAATTTATTGGTATTTTATTACTCAAATGCCTTTGTCACGAAGTTAGATGAGTTCACCCTATCTTTGTTTCTATAGCTCTAATTTAAATGATGTTAGTAACACCTGTGATCAAAATTGTAGAGCGTACAATTTGGAACAATTTTTGTTAAGAATATTTTTTCATACGCTCAACCGTTTTGAGATAGAGCGTTCAGCCAAACTATAATATATGGTCAACCGTGAATATCGGTGAATAATACCTTGTTTAAAGTTAAGAAAGTCAAAATATTACTTAAAATGAGTAATTTGTACTTTTTATGAATCATATGAATATTTACCTACCTACTTTGTGCAAAGAAATGAGTAAGTGTAGTAGGTACACGGTACAAAAAGTACACGATCTTTGACTAATTCTCTCAAGGAATCCTTTCGTTCTCCTGTAATGATTGATATTCAGACGTAAATTATTACATAAGCAAAGACAACAACACAGTAGGGTGGCAACCCTACAAAACACGTAATCTTCTATTTTAGTAATGTGCTGTGTCACCGGGCGTGAAACTTAGAACTACCTATTGCGATTTTCGACCTTAATGACAGACTAGTGCTGCCGCCTTTGATAGTTTAGTGTTTGTTTTAGTGTGTTTTTTATTGTGTTGTTATTGTTATTGTTATTGTTTAACTGTTTGTTTCATTGCTGTTCAGTTTTTTATATTATTATAATGTTTAGTGACAGTGTTGAGGGACAAAATTTCCATTATGATCCGTTAAGAATAATAAAGAATAAGAATAAATTTATTAAAAAGAAAATATAGGTTACAAATTGTGTGATTTACAAGAGTGTTTAGTTTCTTTAAAAATTAAGCATTAAAGAATTTTCAAAGACTTTCTGCATTAGGCTAGTCATATTATTTTTATAGATAGTACTCATAAATAGAAAGCTTTTTACAAATTTTGAAGTTGTGGAAATTTACGGTTTACGAGATATATTTTTTAAAAGTTTCCATACAAATTGGAAAATAGCATGCCATTTGCAATTTTTTTAGGTTGGATAAATTGTTATGGTAGATGTCAAAGTTGATGTTTAAAGCTCCGTTGACGGTAGAGGTGTATTTTATTTAATTTTATGTCATATTTTTTACTTTAATATAATTTTATTTTCACGTACCTATTCACATGTTAAATTTGGTGTGTGCACAATAACCGTGCTGTATTATGTTTTGGAGGTATGCGGTACAGAGAGTAAAGTCCCGCATACCTCCATTGAAAAGGGGAGGATCCTCCGAACCAGACGGTTGTTGTGTCTGGTGGGCAACTGCCCGATAGTTGATATTCGGACTGTTGTATACATTCAAATCGCAATGTAAACTTCACTTGCGCGATGCAGGATTTTGTTGAGTTGTAGATGGCGCTGCGGTTCTTTTTGTTGCGATGTATATTTGCTTCGTTGCTTTTTTCTTGTGGCGGCATTGATGCCGCTACATCACTCCCCTCCTGAGACCGGAGGTCGATAGTGGATGAGTCGTTCATACATCTTGAGATGCTTGCCAGGCCAGTGGAAGGTTGGTTCCAGTGGGTCGGAACCGGAAGTCGCAGAGTTCGCGGTGAGTCGGAACTGTATGCGGTGCCCCAGTGAGTCGGGGTGATGTCATCCCAGTGAGTCGGGATGATGCTGCAGGCTCCAGTGAGTCGGAGTGGTGCTGCTGGCTCCAGTGGGTCGGAGCTGTGCGACGTATTGACGTGACTGCTTGGGGTCGACCAGGAGAGGTTCTTCGTGGCTCTTCATGTGACTGGCCGAAGGTGCAGTGTGCTTGCCAAGGTCGCTGATGAGGTTGAGGATGATGAGAGGCTGAGGATGCTGACCAGGAATGCGCGTCAGCTGCATTCTGGTGGTCAGGATACCCGTAGAAGCCGTGGGTACTGGCTGGCTGTATGACTCGCTGCTCGAAAGCTTGAGGTCACGATGGGAAGTGATGATGACGTCACTCTGAGGTAGTTGCACGAAGGCTGCGCTGACGTTCAATGTCGAGGGTCACCAGTTTGGAGGTATGCGGTACAGAGAGTAAAGTCCCGCATACCTCCATTGAAAAGGGGAGGATCCTCCGAACCAGACGGTTGTTGTGTCTGGTGGGCAACTGCCCGATAGTTGATATTCGGACTGTTGTATACATTCAAATCGCAATGTAAACTTCACTTGCGCGATGCAGGATTTTGTTGAGTTGTAGATGGCGCTGCGGTTCTTTTTGTTGCGATGTATATTTGCTTCGTTGCTTTTTTCTTGTGGCGGCATTGATGCCGCTACAATGTAATTATATTGACTTTTTTAGACAAAAAGTAACGAATTTTTATTTACTCTATGGAACGGAACGTAAAGCGATGAAAAATACCTAAAACCGAATGGGGCACCCCACTTTCCACGTGGTCTTATCTGCCCTACCCCTGGAGTGTATAAAAACAGGAGGCACGGAGGGAGAGTAGCCGAGCATGAGTGACCGTACTTCGGCACGCAAGGGCGGAAGGGCTACTCTTCCCGCAGCGCTGGAGATAAGGCGGAGTCAATCTTGGAGAGGGAAGGTCTCCATAAATTGATGGACATTAATTATGGAATTTTTTATTCTAACCTACATGTAAAAGTGTTATGTTTAACCTACTTACGAAATAATTTATCATTTAGTTATTTGTCTATGTAGATTGATGTATTGTTTGGGGTTCAATAAATAAATTAGTAATAAATTCATCATACATGATAAGGCACCCAGAACAAAGCCAGTCAGTCAGATAATTTGTAAGGTATCTCCGGGTCTTGAAACTCAAAATATTTGCATATTTACTTACTAAGGATTTATTAATTTACATTTCAATTTATTCATTGTACATTAATAAATTTAAAAAACAAGTGCGATTACACTTTTGCCCTAATGTAGGTACATACTATTACATTATAAAATAAAAACATTTAAAATTAAGAAAAAAAAGGGACGCGCCGGTTTTGTGAACAGGGTCCAAGCTGGTCTGGGTTCCAGAAAGGATCCGAATCTTGTAACGATACAAGCAATCACTGCACGCTATATTAATTTAATTTACCTATACTTAATTACAATTTCACAACTGCTTTGCCGGTATTTTCACCTTGCAGCATTCCTATAAAAGCTTTCGGAAGCTTTTCAAACCCTTCAGTGATATGTTCTCGAGGCTTCAGCTGTCCACTGTGAATCCATTTAAGGATCTGATCAAACGCTTCGGGGAATTGGTCTCGATGTTCCCAAACTACGTAACCTCTAATACTTAATCGTTTAAACAATATGGTCGGCTGTAAGATGCTCACTTTAGGCGCGGGGTCTTCGTTGTATGAACTGATGCTCCCAATGACGGCGACACGTCCATACATATTCATCTGGCTCATAATCACACTGCTCAGCTCACCTCCGACGTTGTCATAGTAACAATCTACACCTTCAGGAGCAGCTTCCTTTAGTGCAGCCGAGATGTTAGCAGTCTTGTAGTTGATCGCCTTGTCGAAACCGATGGACTCCAACCACTTCACTTTGTCTTCAGAACCAGCAAAACCGATGACCTTGCAGCCCTTGATTTTTGCAATCTGTCCAACGAGGGAGCCCACTGCCCCAGCAGCGCCAGTCACTACCACTGTTTCACCAGCTTTGGGTTTGCAGTGTTCCAGGAATCCATAGTAAGCAGTAGCACCTGGCATTCCGACGGCACCAACTGCCAATGAATTTGACAGCCCATTCATGTTTGGTACCTTGTAAATGCCCCCAGCCATCTTGTCGGGTACCTTAGCGTCGAGGATGCAGTAGTCACACCAGCCCTTGTGGGAGACGACTCTTGTTCCGACCGGGTAGTTTGGGTCCTTTGATTCTTGCACAACAGCGACCTGGAGGCCAAGCTGGTCGTACTTGTCGGGTGAACTGTAAAACCGCAAGTATGGGTCTACGCTCACCCATTCAACTTTGACGAGGATCTCACCATTCTTGAGCAGCGGCAACTCGTACTCCACAATTTCAAAATCCTCAGGTTTGGGTAAACCCTTGAATTCGTTAATGACCACGTATTTCCGTGCTTTAACCATGATGTTCTCTGCTTAACTGACAAGCGACTGACTGTGGCCGATAACAAATTGTCTTCTTAATATAGTAATCACTATCGTGAAGCACCTAAGTGACTTGCATCTTGTATCTCAAAGGCTCACACTTAAGTTTAGTGGCATGTCGCTTTTGTCATCGTTGTTTGCTGATAAAATTTTCGTCATGTACGATAAATTGATAACACTGTGCTGCGTCACACAAAACATTCAATCTACACAAAACATTTCTGATAATATTGGGTTACTAAGATATAGGATATGTATAGTATGAGGCTACTTTCAGTTTACATTTATTTGTATGATTTCTTAAAATTACTTTTAGGAAGTAGGTACCGGATTAGCCACGCAGCAAGAGTAAGCAAATGCTACGGGCCCCGCGCCTTTGGGGGCCCTGTGCTTGGGCCTACAAAAACATTTCGCTGAAAAACATAGCCATGAATCTGTTCGAGTCATAACTCCTACCATACTGTGGCCTTAGTGCGAGTTTTTTAACGTTCTCGATAGCGTTAGCGGAAAAGTCGCTTACATCAAATTGTATGGAAAAAAAAGGTTTTCCGTGAGTGTCACCAGACGGCGCTTATTTAGTTTCAACACAAATTGACACAAATTCACTGAGCAATAGCCGTTTTGCACGGATGTGACGTATATTTTCCCACCCTATATACTTATCTATCTATTAGTAACTTTAATAATTTTGTTTATATCATACGAAAACTAAGCAGCCGCGGATCCGGTCCATATCAATGTAGGCCAAACCTGTGCTGCGCTACTTAAGGGCAACAACAAACTGCTTGAAAAGTCATGTTTTAGGAACTTTTGAGTCGTTTAATTCTGGTCAAATATTTTGAAAAAAAAAAAAAAAAAATTTTTATGTTTGCTTAAAAACCGTGAAAACACCCCCTATATCTTTGATTAAAAAAATAATTTGATATTTTCGTTTTAAGGTTTTAGGTTTAGGCCCCTTAGTAAAATTTGCTATAGGCCCCGCGGTCATTTAATCTGGCACTGCTTTTGGGTCATTGTCACCCTTCTGTTTTGAGTGCCTGATATCTGGAACTAACTTTATGACCTAAATTTTACCTGTAAAATAAATTTAAATCACTTTGGGTGAACATAAGACAGATTTATTAAAAAAAGTCGAATGAGAAGTCTCCTAAACTAAAAATAACGGTCGGATACATGAGGATATTTCGGGAGAGCTTTCTAAAATTTTTTGACGTCGCGTTATATCATGAGCCGCCCTGTAGAATAAGATACTAAAAACAAAGATAATAAAAACGATAAACAATAATGTCTACGTCATCATCAGTGATCATCATTATCATAGGTATCTAGTAGTAAGTCGGGCGCAGATGGTCCCTGGCTTGCTTACGGGCATGTCCGTCTAGTGAATTTCCCGCTTAGCAAAAGCGCCAGGACAGCTCGCAAAATTCTGTTATTCATTTGTTGGTTGTAGTGTAATTAGCAGCTCGTTTTTCAACAAACAAAATAGTTTTTCGCGATCGAAGAAAAAAAGAAAAACCGAAGTGTTTTAGTTTAAATTGATGGAACTATCCGAGTTTAAATTACTCAATTGAATGACTAGGTATTTCATGAAATCATCACATTGGAGGCCAATTCTTTTTTAAACAGTTTTTTTTCAATTCAATATCGGTAAATTATACATATTTGTGACCGTTGCGAATACCTTTTTCATTAACATTCAACATAATTCTGAACATAAGATGAATCTTGTGCTGACCAGCCCAGGCCAGCAGAGTTAATGTTTGTGTTTTGTTTGGTCTCAAGGTGGGTACCTACTGACCGGTGTTACAGGGCGTAATGTAACATGTTATATGGCGAGCATTCGTGCCGTCAGAAGGTACGTGGAAACGAGCACGAACATGATGTGTTTGTGTTTTGTTTTACACAGATATATTTCTATGCTTACTATCAATATTCCCTTGAAAATAGATCGAGAATCGCGATACTATATTAAAGATTTGAATTGATAAATATTCTTAAGGTAAATACAAGATACCGATGTATATATATCGTTTTTGTTTGTTTACTTTTATTAGTTATTATTTGTTTTCCTTTTTATTTTTTCTTCCATTAGTTAATAAGTTGCTAAATTTAAAAAAAAGTTAATCTAGCACACTCCTACATACTATTGTACTAGTTTTAGAAGAGCGGGGCCTCCTAGCACAGGTATTTCTCATACTTAAAAGGAGACCCCTATGTAAGATATATTGTAGAAGTTGTAAAGTAACTGAAATAAATAAATTATTATTATTATTATAACTATATACCTATTCGTTTTAATAATAGACATGTACTTACAACTAAAATATAAAAAAACTACTAATAATTTTCGTAAAAGAATATGAAATGGATACGAAAACTTTTTGCACATTGTACCTACTTTGCACAAGTCATTCGAGTCAGGTGTCAAATTAACTCGCACGAGTAATATTTTGATCTTTCCAGAAATCTGAAAGTGAACCCTTGACCACGGGGTTCGAAACTATTCTAATACATTCCCAAAGTTCTCTTAGCAAGCCGCTCCAACTCAGCTATCAACTTTCAGCCGGATATGCTTGCTTAAAAAATCCTCTCGGCTGGCTGACTACCGAATAGGTTTTCAAATATACCACTTGCACTATGATAACCAGAGATCGGAATAGGTAGAGTATATTTATCTAAAGTTCGAGGAAGGAGGTAATATAGAGTTGATAATACCTCCTCTAAAATCCAGGAATACTTAACATGACGATTAAATCCCGGGATTTAAGAAATTGCTAATCTCTTATTTCTCTTTGAATCCATTTGAACTAAATTATTACATTGAAGAATCTTAGTTTTTTGAGTTCGGTACTAAAACTATTAAATTAAAGAGCTTTGTTTTACATATAAAATTAATTCTTGAAAGTTCTTTTGTTATTTACCTGATTAGGTATATTGTAATCTGAATATCTTTTTTTATACTCCCGGTTTTAATTGTCATGGTTTAGAGGAGGTATTATCTAATCTATGTTACTTACTTCATCGAATTTTAGGTAAATATACTCTACCTATTCCGATCTCTGATGATAACTGATAAGTGATAACCAAAATGGGCGATTGGCTCAAAATAAACGGAATTTTATAGGTCACGACCCAATACCAGAATGACTTGAAACAATTATTGTTTATCTTTGGGTTTTTATCATTTCAATATAACTGATGTAAATACAACGATACAGTAATATTATGATATTTTGTTCCGTCGTGTAATTACTTGAGAACTTGATTAAAGACTAAACAAAAGTAACTCTTATCTACAGGGAGTTCATTACACACTTACACACACATTCACATACATATAAGGTACCTACCTATATGTCTAGGTAAAGAAAAGAAAACTAAAGTGTACATGTCGGGAGTCGCAGGGCGATCCCCGGCCACCGCAGGCGCGGGCCTGCGGACGGCGAGCGTTGGGTGGCTCGCTGTCCGATCACCACCAGGCCCAGGTCGATGGTGCGTTGTGTTTCACGCGCGCCTCAAAGAGATGTCAGCATAGAAGATGGGGCCCGCTAGGGCCAGAGCCTGCAAGGGTTGCGGAATTTGTTCGAAAGAGTCACCGCGGCCCTAGAACGCAAAGGGCTTTAGAAGGAACACGGGTGGGTTTTAGTCAGTAAGAGTCTGACACGCCCTTCCACTCCACCTGGAGCGGATGATGTCATTTGATGATTTTCCATCCAAAAAAAAGGGCCACCCAAGCCCCTCACTCCTCTGCCAGCTAAACAGTTGGAGATGTGAAAAAAATCATGGTAGAAGCATAAAACAACGATTAAAGAAAACTATCGGTGAAGGAAAACTATCACAACTGAGTAAGTTTTACAAGTTAACTAGGAATAGTAAGCCAACCTATAAAATGTACTAGAAAAAGGAAAAAAAAATTTGCACACATTCCTCTTCAGTTACCATCGTCATCCTATGTAACGGTTAAAAACGTCTAAAAACGGGGACCCGTTTTTAGACGTTAAACCAAACCAAAAGAATCAAACAAAAAGCACCATTCTTTGTCGGCAATAGTGACGTGCAATTACAGAACCCTACATTGCGTGTGGCCCGACATGCACTTGGTGCGATTTCGATAATTGGGGGCTGGTGGCAGGCACAAGAGTATAGAGCTTCTAAGTATTAAGCAAACAAGCGGCGTCCCAGCTTCCAGTGGTTGAGACATCCAGACACCAGCGCATGAGACAGACGCAGTTTACCAACGAAATCAACCGCCTGATTTTCCATAGTCCTGGATTGCACGCCCATTGCATGATCGCCAGCGATCGACGCCGTCGCCACCGAACTTCCGGTGGCCGCCGCGGAACCTCTTACCGCTATAGTCCCCTAGTGAACTACTAGTAGTCAAGACTGTGAGCTTAGGAGCAGTGCTGCCAAACAAGAGAGAACGTCGTCGGTTAAGTTCAGTGCAGCCACTTTAGCCTTGCCAAGCGGCCTATCCTAGGTACAAAGCAGTCTCTGTGCAGTGCATTTTACTGCTAGTATTATATTATTATCAACTCTTAACCAGCCATCCACACGCTACATAATACAAGACAGGTGTTGGCGTGCTCTGTATTGCTTGACTGCCGCGCTGACACAGGGCTTATTGGCTCGTAATACTCGTAAGTACCGAAGTGGGTGTAAATATGATGAACCAGTTATTACATACATTGAGTGTTTGAAATGGTAGGTATTTTTGTAGGTATTTCATGGATTGTTTTCACAGCTTTTTGGTTAGCATCTGTATACCTACACGTTTTGTGTTTTGATTGTTATAATTAGCAAGCAAATGACAAATATTTTTAAGCGTAGTAGGTAGGTATAGCTAAACTGAGAATCGCTACCGTACATTCGGACTTTACCGTTCACTTTTTTATCCTATGTTTAGTTGCCCTAACTATAGTAGGAGCCAGATAAATGTGGAATAAAGTACATTGACCTTTCCCTAATAACTGTTCATAGGTACCTGAACAATTAAATATGAATCGTTTTTCATTATTAGACAATGTTAAGGATCACGAGAGATGATGATTCGGGACAGCTTTGTGTCATTAATTCCGTTTTTCAAATTAAAAATGTCAATAATTGTAGGTGGGTCAATGACCGTTATTCCACGATTATCTGGCGCCTACTATACCCTTTACTAGAACAATTTTTGGGTCTCTTGTTGCAATTTCATAATCCTTAGCATCGTCTTCTGCCGGTCGATTCTGTAAACATGTCGAAGTGAAGGCATGGGTGAAGTGATCACGAGGTGAGCTATCAATCCATATCATCAAGAAATCACGTGATTACGAAGTGAGCTGTCATTCCATCTTGATTGTATGGACTGACAGCTCACCTCGTCATCGCTTCACCCAAGCCTTCACTTCACAGTAGAATACAGCCGGTCGATGTCGAAGTGAAGGCTTGGGTGAAGTTATCACGAGGTGAGCTGTCAATCCATATTATCAAGATATCACGTGATCACGAAGTGAGCTGTCATTCCATCTTGATTGTATGGATTGACAGCTCACTTCGTGATTACATCGACCAAGCCTTCGACATACAGAATCGCACCGCATGGTGGTAGGTAGTACTTAACCGGACGAGCTATCCCACAAACGCTTACACCGGCTGCTTTTTTGACTTCTTGGAAAACGTTACGTGTACCTACTCGAAAAAATATCAATGTCAAATTTTGACAACATGGAGAGACATTTCATTTCCATAAGTAACGGGTGTGTTTATATAGATTATTACTTAAACATAAATTTTAAATTATTATAATTTTTTTTTTATTGCTAGTCCCTAATTATTTTTTTTCGGTAAAGCGGTTGATGACTCTTTCATGCCAGGTGGCTGATCAGGTGATCAAAAGAAGTAAAAAAAATGTTTTCATAAACTGAAACTGCATTAACTAAAGCATTTGAATGGCATTATGCATTACATTTCATCAGTTTGTTCATTTGTTTTGGAGATTTTGGTCTCAATTGTGAGGTTTACAGCCAGGTTACGTACAGCTGCATTTCCTGACTGGTGGCAGATCAGATCATTTGATTAGCAGTACCTAGGTATGTAAGCATATAAGAAGGGATTTTTTTTTTCATTTATCGTTTTTGTGAACCAACCAACATGAAAAGGCATCCAGAAATAGATAATCAGTCAAATAGTTTGTTTTTAAGGTCTGGAAAGTGGAAACTGGAAAAAAATGACACCAAGGATTTATAATTGTTACATTTAAATTTATTAATTGTACATTCATAAAATGAAATATAAAACTAATTTTTGGCAAGCATGCCCGTTGAAAAAAAGACAAGTTCGATTACACTTTTACCTTAATAATAAAATTTTAATATATAAATTACATTATAAAATAAAAAAAAATAAAATTAAGAAAAAAAGTGGCCCGCCGGTTTTATAAACAGGGTCCAAACCTTAAAACAATACGTCCCCGTATTTTTACAAGGTTCGGATCCTTTGTAATGTCAGCAATCACTGCACGCAATATTCATTTACCTACTTATACCTACTTAATTACAATTTCACAACTGCTTTGCCGGTATTTTCACCTTGCAGCATTCCTATAAAAGCTTTCGGGATCTTGTCAAACCCTTCAGTGATGTGTTCTCGAGGCTTCAGCTGTCCACTGTGAATCCATTTAAGGATCTGATCAAACGCTTCGGGGAATTGGTCTCGATGTTCCCAAACTACGTAACCTCTAATACTTAATCGTTTAAACAATATGGTCGGCTGTAAGATGCTCACTTTAGGCGCGGGGTCTTCGTTGTATGAACTGATGCTCCCGATGACGGCGACACGTCCATACATATTCATCTGGCTCATAATCACACTGCTCAGCTCACCTCCGACGTTGTCATAGTAACAATCAACACCTTCAGGAGCAGCTTCCTTTAGTGCAGCCGAGATGTTAGCAGTCTTGTAGTTGATCGCCTTGTCGAAACCGATGGACTCCAACCACTTCACTTTTTCTTCAGAACCAGCAAAACCGATGACCTTGCAGCCCTTGATCTTCGCAATCTGTCCAACGAGGGAGCCCACTGCACCAGCAGCGCCAGTCACTACCACTGTTTCGCCAGCTTTGGGTTTGCAGTGTTCCAGGAATCCAAAGTAAGCAGTAGCACCTGGCATTCCGACGGCACCAACTGACAATGAATTTGACAGTCCATTCATGTTTGGTACCTTGTAAATGCCCCCAGCCATCTTGTCGGGTACTTTAGCGTCGAGGATGCAGTAGTCACACCAGCCCATGTGGGAAACAACTCTTGTTCCGACCGGGTAGTTTGGGTCCTTTGATTCTTGCACAACAGCAACCTGGAGGCCGAGCTGGTCGTACTTCTCAGGTGAACTATAAAACCGCAAGTATGGGTCCACGCTCACCCACTCAACTTTGACGAGGATCTCTCCATTCTTGAGCGGCGGCAACTCGTACTCCACAATTTCAAAATCCTCAAGTTTGGGTAAACCCTTGAATTCGTTGATGACCACGTATTTCCGTGCTTTAACCATGATGTTCTCTGCTTAACTGACAAGCAACTGAATGTGTCCGATAAATTGTCTCCTAAGTTTATATAGTAATCAGCATTGGGAAGCACCGTGTGGTAGTGACTTGCGTTATCCTATCTCAAAACACACACATTTAGGTATCATCGCCGACTCTTCGCACTTCGCGTGACGTTGCTTTTGTCATCGTTGTGATATAGATAATCTTGTATTTTGGTATTGTTCTATGTCACACAGAATAGATAAAGTGTGCGTCTAACTTTAAGTCACTGCTTCTCCCATTCTACTCGAGTCCTCCAAAATTATTTTCTTGTGGTTTCTTAGCTAAATGGCATATATTTGCGTGCCTAACCGTTATGATTTTAGTCTGCCCGTTCGTTTGGCTGTTTCACAGAGGCTTAAATCGATGATCTGTTAAAGAATGTTTTGGTTATTTACAAAAAAAATCAAATTAAGGGTGGCAATAAATAGAAAATGCTGACTAGTCCTACGGCATTTCTTTCGGGATAAAAGTAGGCGTAAGGCGAGTTCAGTGATTTAATCTACTGCTTTCTGTCAGTGAAAGAATTTCCGTATCGGATGTTCCAGAACTAGTTCTCCAACAAAAAAAAAAACAAGTCCGTTTTTTATTACATTCGGTTAGATTAGATTATAATTTGGAATATTATCTCTGTTACGAAACTGACTGATGCAAATCCATCGTAATAGCGAGTACGACAAATAATGCCTGAATTGTGAAAAATCATCATATTAATCTTATCGATATGAATTTACGATTCAGCATCGTCATAAATTGCGATAACTAAGTAAGTATAATTAATTTGTTGTATCAAAATGTTTAATTATATAAATGAATCAACATTCTTAGTTTTCCTATCGTCGGCGTTAGCGGAGTGGATCATATTCATGCCAGCAAGTCGGTCAGTAGGGGGTCATTAGCAAAAATCATATGTAACGAAATATGTTAAGGTGAGATCGCTTATTTTTTGGAAGTTATAGCATCTGCCGGTATTATTTTATTAACATTCACGCCATTTCTTGGCTGTGTATTATAGGTATGTACCGATGTGGCTGGCGCGAATGGCGCTGTTATTGCGCACAGCCGCACAGCACGTCGAATTTAGGGCTAAATTTACCATTGTCCGGTGTGTTAATTTTGTGATTACCTACTCCTCATAGCCCGAATATACATTCTAGGTTACTATAATTCGCATATTCGCCGAAAATTGGGAATTTATAGTTTTATCATATATTTTTTTTTAACGATTAAGTACAAAGTTACATTTTCGGGAGAACATTTTTTTACCAACAAAGTTAAGTTTGTCCGTCGATTTTACATGCTACTTTTTTTTTATTATGACGGCAAAATAGGACAACTCTGAAAAACTCATAGGAAAAGTCTTAAGACAATTTTATAGTTTAATTCTTCAAAAATTTTTGTCTGATCTATTTTTATGATAAAAGTACCGATTGGCGGTAAAAGGAAAATGTACCGTGAACTTTGACCTTACAATTTTTTTTTGCAGATGAGAACTGATGGGGTCTTTTCACATTTCATTTATAATGGTGTTCCGAACATTCGTACCAATTTTTAGCTCTGTGCGAACCTTACCCCTATTTTTGGTCTAATTTGACCGCGAAATGTGCTGCTAGCACATTGATCGATTCGTGCAGGAGTGGTCGCGTTTGTGTTTTTTGTTTCAACCGACGCCACGTAACACCACGACGACGACGTGGTGCCATAGCACCACCGCGAGCGATACAAAATGTATAAAACCGGCGTCCAAAAGTTCGGGTAGCTTCCGCCCCGACTCTTTCTCGAGCCAGCCTGCGCCGCTGAGTCTACAGTCTCTCGCCCTTAAATAATGATAATCCCAGTTCAGTCCAGCCCGTCCCTATTTAGCTGTCCTCCCCCAGCGATGCCCTAAGCCGAGGCCCGTACCCTACAGGGGGTGCCCTTAGCGTGTCGTCGCTTAGTTTGTAGGTTTTTTTGATAAGCCCTGGCTGGAGGCTTTAATATTTATATTCGGCAGGCAAGTCCGGCTAAGCAGTCGACAACCTCCTAGGTTGAACTGTGAGAGGCCACTCACAAAAAAACTCGGGTAGCTTCAGTTTTGACCTAAGCGGGACGTGGTAAACTCCACAGGCAACGCGTTGCAGGCAGGCAAGGTCGAGCCAGGAGGTTTCACGAACTCCACTGCGGCTAGGTCCCTATTCCCTATTACAACCTACCCATTTGAAAAAGGTGTGTACGGTTACAAAGAACCCTTATGCTGCGAAGCTGTAATTTGGCATATATATATACATATATTTTTGTAATCAGTACAAAACTCGTTGTAAAGTAAAAACTGTAAAATTATATTTTTTTACGGTACCTCCCATAAAGGTGAAGGAGGGAAGATTTTATTTAGTCATCTACCCCATTTTGTGGGTAATCGTTTGATAGGTCTCTCAAAAATATAAGGGGTTTTTCAAACCATTTTTCTATTATCATCCAAAGAAAAATGACAATGAGAAAAGTTATACCTGAGTAGGTGCGGCTTGCTGAGAGGACCCCAAGAATATTTTTTCAAAAATTAGTAGCTTCAGTTGATGAGTAGGTATGTTTTTGAAATAATTTGTTTGCTCAGTGTCATGGTAAAATTTTGATTATTATGGCGTACCTCAATGATATTCTTATTTAGCTACTAAAGTTTGAATCATAACTTTCAAAGCTTTTGATATTTTGAAACTTCTGAATACCAGCAAATTTTTATTAAAAACCAGCAATCCGAACAGTAATTAAAGCTGGGAGTGAATTATGATCACTTTTGGGTATTCAAACGACTCCATCATCCCGTGACTCCGTGAGATATGAATAAATTCACAATCAGGACATTTAACACTATATCGGCCAAGCCTTTCCTCCCTCCCTCGGGTCGGCTTCCAGTTTAGCGGAATGCAGTTCACTACTAGTATTTTACGTGAAGCGACTGCCTATCTGTTCTCCATAACCTAGTAACTGGGTAATCAATTCACAATCAGGACATTTAACACTATATCGGCCAAGCCTTTCCTCCCTCCCTCGGGTCGGCTTCCAGTTTAGCGGGATGCAGTTCACTACTAGTATTTTACGTGGAGCGACTGCCTATCTGTTCTCCATAACCTAGTAACTGGGTAATAAATTCACAATCAGGACATTTAACACTATATCGGCCAAGCCTTTCCTTCCTCCCTCGGGTCGGCTTCCAGTTTAGCGGGATGCAGTTCACTACTAGTATTTTACGTGGAGCGACTGCCTATCTGTTCTCCTCAACCTAGTAACTGGGTAATTCGATATTTCTTGGCAACACAGACGGAGGAAACTCAGTATGTAGTGGATGGTCACCCATCCACGGACCGACTTCGGCAAGTGTAGCTTAACTTTGAAGTTCGAAACTTGCGGCTGCCTGTTATTATTTAGCCGCAAGTTCCTCATCACGACATGTATGCACTATTGCGCAGAATTCATTTTATTCCCCTGTACATCCTTTTACAAATTGTTCGAATTGGAGTTATCAGTCGTCAGGATTTTGGGTAGCCCACTTCGTCGGTAGTCGTCTTCGTCTTCGATTTGCACATTTATGTGAGTGTGCGTCAAGCCGCTCCCAATTGTATCAAAATCAACAGCTCTGAAGATCACGTTAAAAACTGATCTCAGAGCAGGAGCTCTGTGATCAGTTTTTAACGTGATCTTCTTATTAGTTTAAGATAGGAATCTTAAACTAATAAAATATATTCACGAGTTCTTCCCAGCAACCCGCACCTACTAAGCTATCAACTTCCCCCTAAATATGGTTGCTAACCTAAACCGTGCCAGCTCCCCCTCTAGGAAGTATTATATGCTTTTAGTTTCCTTGTTGTAAAGAATTTTCTGAAGCACGATAACAATAAAGTATAAAATAGGCGTAAGTAACCGGTATTTGATTAATGATATCTATAAAGTAGGTATTGGTATCATTAAATAAACAAATACTTGGGACATGTGAGCTGACATGAATTCAGATTTTGTTTTCAATGATGTCAGATGCATTTCATGTCGGGTTGCCATCCGTCAGGGTGTCCCCAGATTTGTTTTATTTTGGAGGGCGTTCGGTGAACGTCCGGGCGGGGTTAATAAAAGTTGTCCTGGTAAAACCCGGACACTTTTTGTGTAAAGGGAAACTCTATTGATTGAAAATTAAAATGATAAGCAACAAATAAAACTAAACTTAGTTAAAATCATTAGTAATCGTAAGCCGCTTATAAGCTAACTCCGGCGCTGCAAAATAGCCGACGCTGTAGTTTACATTGCAAATAAACTGTAACAGATTATTATTTTACTGTTTTATTATTTAATACGACGTTTTTTTTTCAGATATGTCCGGGGTAAATACGCAATTTCACCCAAATGTCCGGGGTTTTTAAGATTTTATCCGGTGTCGGCAATTTGGGTTGCCATCACCATATTTGATATGACAGGTGGCTGATCAGATCATCAGATAAGCATTATCGAAGTATTTGTAATTGTTTTATTCCATTTTAGCATTTGTATCAACATGAAAAGACACCTTGAAAAAAGTTAGTCAGTCAGATAGTTTCTAAGGTACGGTAAGTACCTACGAGCCTTGATAGCTCATAATATCTGATTTGGGCTGTTTTTGTATGGAGAATATTTAGGTGATGATATTTTTTTTTCATTGTACTTATTATAAAATAAAATAATAAAATAAATAAATAAAGCACATTTATTGCAGGTAAGCACGCTCATTAATATTCAATTACAATTTAGACTTAAATGTACATACTATATTATTTTTACGTATCATACCTATATTAATAATAATAATAATCGTCGTATCGGTGAGGCTAGAGCACTCATCGGCAAACTTATCTGCTTCAGGGAGGGCAACACCCGCCGTAGAGTGATGCGCTTTGTGAGGCGGGCATTCTCGGGGACTGATACTAGTCCTCGGGATTATCTGACCCGCGTCACAGAGCGTATCGACTTCCTGAAGCAGAAAATCTATGCATGGGCAAACCGTATATGTCGGTACAAGCGGCGAGTGGAGCGATACACTCAGAATCGCACATTCCAAAGCAATGAGAGGTGGGTTTATAGGGCTTGGGAGCGACCGGACCAAGGTGTGACTGATACGCGCCTACCGGATGATGACGTCATGTGTTCATTCTGGCGCAACATCTGGTCGGTGCCTGTCAGTCACACTGAGGGTGACTGGACTCGGGAGGTCGAGCGCGCTTGCGATCCGATACCAGAAATGGGGGCAATTACCATCAGCCCCCAAGATGTAGCTCGTGCAGTCCGTCCGTTGCCTAACTGGAAATCTCCAGGGCCGGACGGGCTGCACAATTTTTGGATCAAATGGTTCAAAAGATCGCACGCTCGTTTGGCATCTCAATTCCAGTCTGCCTTAGAGTCAGGGTCGCTGCCCCAGTTCCTAACTACAGGAATAACCCACCTGCTCCATAAATCAGGAAGTACCGCGGAGCCTAAAAATTATAGACCGATCACGTGTTTACCGACGGTCTATAAAGTTCTTACATCCATTTTGAGAGCAAAGATTAACCAACACATTGAAACTAATTCGATAATGTCTGCCTCTCAGAATGGATGCAGGAACCGGTCCCGCGGTACTAAGGAGCTGCTCCTCATCGATGTTGCCATTAGCCAACAGGTTCGTCGTTCCCGAAGGGATCTGTCGACATGCTGGATAGACTACAAGAAGGCCTATGACTCGGTGCCACATACATGGCTCATGAGGGTGCTGGAGCTGTATAAAGTTGACGCAGTTCTACGCACCTTCCTGATGTCGTGTATGGGGCAGTGGAGGACGGTCCTTCGCTATCCAGGATGTCGACAGATCCAGGCGAACAGCGACCCGATAAGGATCGAGCGTGGTATATTTCAGGGCGACAGCCTGAGTCCACTGTGGTTTTGTCTGGCCCTCAACCCTCTCAGTACACTGCTGGAAGGTTCGGGCCAAGGCTATCGGTTGAGAAGAGGTGGTCAGGTCATATCTCACCTCCTTTACATGGATGACCTGAAACTCTTTGCCCCCAACAACTTGCAACTGATGAAGCTACTGAAGGTAACAGAAACCTTCAGTAGCGCCATCAGTATGGAATTTGGTGTGGACAAATGTGCGGTCATGCATGTGAAGCGAGGGGAGATTATGGAATCCGTGGGAACCCAACTCTCGGATTCCATACACCTTAGATCCTTCAGCTCAACCGAAACTTACAAGTATTTGGGTATGTCGGAAGCGTTGGGCATCAATGCTAATGACGTGAAACAATCGTTGAAGGAGCGCTTCTTTGGCCGCCTGAACAAAGTACTAAATAGTCTTTTATCAGGCGGAAACAAGGTGCGCGCCTTTAACGGTTGGGTCATGCCGGTATTGATGTACTCTTTCGGCATACTCAAATGGACTCAGACGGAACTTGACGCCCTGGATAGGAGGGTCCGCTCACTGCTTACCGCAAATCGGATGCATCACCCACGGTCATCGGTGATGAGGCTGTATATCCCGCGGAAGTGTGGGGGTCGTGGCTTCTTAAATGCTAAGACCCTGCACAACCGTGAGATATGCAGCCTTAGGGAGTTCTTCCTAGAGGCCGACGTGGGTATGCATCGGGATGTGGTAGCAGTGGACAAAGGCCTTACTGCGCTCTCCTTGGCTAACGAGAACTGGCGCAAACCTGTGGTATTAGATACTAATGACCGCAGGGAGGTATGGCAGAGCAAGGAGCTTCACGGACGCTTTTACCGGGTCCTACATGGGCCCGATGTAGACTTTCTAGCGTCCGTAGCCTGGCTGCGTTTTGGTGACCTCTTCGGGGAAACCGAAGGTTTTGTCTGTGCGATTATGGACGAAGTTATGATGACGAACAACTACCGGAAATACATTGTGAAGGACGGTACGGTTGACATATGTCGGGCATGTCACCGGCCCGGGGAATCCATCCGCCACATTATTTCCGGTTGTTCTAGTCTGGCTAACGGAGACTATTTGCACAGGCACAACCTTGTAGCCAGGATTATACACCAGCAACTTGCTCTTAAATACAATCTTGTGGAATCGGAGGTACCGTACTATAGGTATGTGCCCGACCCAGTTCTCGAAAATGGCAATTGCACGTTGTATTGGGATCGGTCTATCATCACTGACAGGACTATTATTGCCAATAAGCCTGACATAGTGGTGATAGATCGACTAGAGCGTCGCGCAATGATTGTTGATATAGCAGTCCCTCATGACGTGAACCTCGTGAAGACTGAGAAAGATAAACAAACGAAGTATCTTGACTTGGCTCGCGAGGTTGTCGACATGTGGGATGTGAACACAGCAGTCATTGTGCCGATAGTCGTGACGGCCAATGGCATAATTGCCAAGAGCCTCGACCAACATCTAAAGAGGCTCTCGTTGGGCAGCTGGATCAAGGGCTTGATCCAGAAAGCAGTACTCCTGGACACGGCGCGCATAGTTAGGAGGTTCCTCTCTCAGGGGCCCTGACCACCGGTAGCTTGGACCCTGTTCCCGATACCGGTGGGCTACTATTTTTTATATTTTTAAATATTTTTATATCATTGTATTTTAATATTTAAAAATGTAATTTGTATGTATATAAAATGAATAAAGGAGAAAATAATAATAATAATAATAATGATTTATTTCAGAATTGCTTCCATATTTTGTTAGTTACAATTTTCTTAACCTAGTGTTAGTGAAAACATTTATAGATATGTAATAACAATGACAACGATAATGTGTCAGGCACTTGCTCTCGCGTGTAGGCCTATCCAATGCCTCATCAGTAATGAGTCCCACCTGCCGGCGCACGCTGTTAGGATGGCGCTGGAGCTGCCGCGCACCCGCGCCATTAAAGACGCACTTCGCTTGCGTATGACAGCGTGAAAGCCGTCCACCCGCGCCTCCGCGAACATACCACTCGCGCTGCAGTACCGCGGCAGCCCCATCATCACCCTGAACGCGTTATTGTATTGTACACGCAGGGCGTCGTATGTCCTCCGCGTGTATGTGGTCCACAAACTGCAGGTGTAAAAGGTCTGACAAAAAGCTCTAAACAGTGTGACCTTCACTTGTTCATCACACCGTGCGAATCTGCGAGCCAACATGTTACAGCGAACAGACAACGCCCTACGTTCTACGTTTATATTACACTTGGGTCCTGTTTCACGACCTCCGAATAGCCACTATCACTACACACTATCGAATAAATCCGAAAGTGGAACATAATTTGTATGGAATCTGCCAAGTAAATTAACGGGAACTTAATCGTATGTGGTAAAACAGGCCATTAAAATAATAAAATAAAAAAATGACTGCTGTTATACGGCCCAGGGTACAAGCTATCAGCGGTCAGATACGAGTTGTGTCCAGAAATACCTGTTTATGAATTTAACACTTGATCCAGCTGCTTAAAAAGTCCATCTTCAGGTGTAAGTCATGGCTCGTGGCTATTTGGCTATTGGCTGTCAAGACAATCGGTACAATGTTCATTGTTCGGAGTCCACATCACACATGACGATAACCTTGTAAACTACACGCAGGCACTTTCGCTATATATACTTTATTTTATCTTCGGCTTTCATGAGGTTTCCGTCCCTTACACGCATTATTAATAATATGATTACCTACAATTTCACAACTGCTTTGCCGATATTTTCACCTTGCAGCATTCCTATAAAAGCTTCCGGGATCTTGTTAAACCCTTCAGTGATGTGTTCTCGAGGCTTCAGCTGTCCACTGTGAATCCATTTAAGAAGTTGATCATACGCTTCGGGAAAACGGTCTCGCGAATCCCATATTACATAACCTGTAACGGTTAATCGATGAGACAATATGGTCGGCTGTAAGATAGCCGCTTTTGGCATATTTTTTGGGTCTGCGTGGTAAGAACTTATGCTCCCAATGACGACGACACGTCCGTTTCGATTCATCTGGTTCATAATAACACTGCTGAGTTCCCCTCCAACGTTGTCGAAATAACTGTCAACACCTTCAGGTGCAGCTTCCTTTAATGCAGCCACGACGTCAGCAGTCTTATAGTTTATCGCCTTGTCAAAACCGATGGACTCGAGCCACTTCACTTTGTCTTCAGAACCAGCAAAACCGATGACCTTGCAGCCCTTGATCTTCGCAATCTGTCCAACGAGGGAGCCCACTGCTCCAGCAGCGCCAGTCACTACCACTGTTTCGCCAGCTTTGGGTTTGCAGTGTTCCAGGAATCCAAAGTAAGCAGTAGCACCTGGCATTCCGACGGCACCAACCGCCAATGAATTAGACAGTCCATTCATGTTTGGCACCTTGTAAATTTTCCCAGCATTGCTATCGACTTCACTCGTGTCGATGATGCAGTAGTCACACCAGCCTTTATGGGAGACGACTCTTGTTCCGACCGGGAAGCGAGGGTCCTTCGAGTCCTGCACTAAACCGACCTGGAGGCCGAGTTGGTCGTACTTCTCTGGGGAACTATAAAACCGCAAGTATGGGTCCACGCTCACCCACTCAACTTTAACGAGGATTTCTCCATTCTTGATCGGCGGTAACTCGTACTCCACAATTTCAAAATCCTCAAGTTTGGGTAAACCCTTGAATTCATTGATGACCACGTATTTCCGTGCTTTAACCATGATGTCTTCTCTTTAACTGATAAGCGACTGACTGTTGGCGATAAATTGTCTCCTAAGTTTATATAGTAGGTAATCAGCATTAGGAAGCACCGTGTATAAGTGACTTGCATTAGCTAATCTCAAAACATACAAATTTTAGGTATAATCGCCGACTCTTCGCAGTTCGCGTGACGTTACTTTTGTCAACGTTATGACATCATTTTGCATTTTAGTATTGTGCCATGTATAGAACAGGTAGCCTTTAGAAAAGGCTTTTGTACAATCGATACATAACATATCCATACTTTGGAACAAACAAGTCATTGAAAAAACCAGGAACGTCAACAGCATCTATATCTAGCCTTAATCGACTACGCGAAAGCTTTCGACTCTGTCTCACATAACAGTCTATGGCGAGCGCTAAAAAGCCAAAATGTCCCAGAAAGCTATAGAAACTTCCTGAAAGACATTTACAGCAAAAGCATAAGTCTCGACTTATGCTTTTGCTGTAAATGCAAAAGCATAAGTATTATTCTGTTGTCGAGCTTTACTCGTAAAGTTCGACAGACTTGGGCCAATAATAGAAATTTGTAGAGGTGTGAAACAGAGGGTCCGCTTTTACCTCCAAATTTTACATCTGTAGCGGCGGTTGGGACGAAGCCCTTGTCTTTCCGTCGTGCGGCCCGCCTCCTCCTTTGCTAGCATTACTGCTTCGCAGAAGGAGGTGACCGCTTCCCAAGCCTCCTCGCTCCGGACCATGGATTTAACCAGGGCCGGACGCGAGAGGTCGCCGCCGCTGATCGCTTCGACGAGGACACGGCGATGCTCCGCCCAAGCAGGGCAGACCTCTACCGTGTGCTCCACCGTGTCCTCCGGGCGATCACCACAGTGCTGACAACCAGGCCTGTCCTCCCGCTTAATCCGAAACAGGTACCTCCCAAAACAGCCGTGTCCGGTGAGTACCTGCGTCAGGCGGAAGGTGAGGACGTCGTGGTGCCTCTCCAGCCACTCCCCAAAGAGGGGTCTTACCGCCGCAATTGAGGCCAGTGTCGAAAACACTTGCACTGGTCGTCTAAGGTATACACATTTTGCTTACTTTTATTATACTAACGATTCAAATATGAAAAACTACGTGACGCTTGTCCCAGTGTTTTGAAAAATAATTGAAAAAGTTATTTAAAACAGCGTATTCTCAGTCCTAGAAAAACCAATATTTTAATCAAAGAATACTATGATTTCAGAAAGCGAAAACTAAATTAATATGGCCTTCTATGAATTTAGTCAATGAAATTATTTCAAATATTGACAAGACAATACCAATACAATGTTATTCATGGACGTGTCGAAGGCGTTTGATTTTGTAGACCACAAAGTCCTTCTCACAAAATTAAGTAGATTAGCTTGATTAGACGTAATGACTTGGAACTAATGAGGTCTTACTTAGTCAATCAAAAACAAGTAAAAAAATCTAAAAAGTTGGTCAATATAAATCAATGGTTGCAGAATTTGTAAGTTAGTATGTGAGTACCTACTATGTCCCTTTACCTCGAATAGTATTACTCTGTACCTAGTAGTACCTATACAACTGTTATTTTCCTCCTCACATAATATGTTTATCGTCCTCACATAATCAATTGATTAATGTATACAAAATATTGTAAAACTTTTATTTGAAAAGAGTAACTATAGAGTTTCTAGTTCGTTCTTCTCCATAAGAATCTATTTTTTTGCGAATGGACAACTAGAGTCATTATAATATTTTATTTTAAAAATGTAAAGATGTTCAAAAGTTTAAAATAAATTAAGTGACTTTAAATTAACAAAAAATATTATTATTTGAATATTTTTTGTTTTATTTATATTTGTTTATTTGTAGGTGATTGACAGGTTTAGAAATTAAAACTACAACCGATATATTGAAATCTTTTAATCCAAAAGCTAAAACCTATTATTATAAAAGTACTTACATATAAATACTGATCTAGAAAATGTACAATTATGTACTAAAATTAATACTAAACTTTGGTAAGAAAAT
This sequence comes from Mamestra brassicae, assembly GCA_905163435.1. NCBI lineage: Eukaryota > Metazoa > Arthropoda > Insecta > Lepidoptera > Noctuidae > Mamestra > Mamestra brassicae. The sequence goes on along the minus strand of LR990997.1, from coordinate 14,533,413 downwards.
ACAAATGACTAAAAATATTAATATCACAATCTCCTTTGTTCACAATTTCTAGTTTTTACAAACATATCGATGTTCTTTTGCGTCATGGATTTACATGATCTTTATATTATGACCTAGCTGCCACCCGCGGCTCCGCCCAAATCATGCCAAGGGAACGCACTCCCAGAATAAAAAGCATCCTTCTAGTATCATCCCAAATAAATACTAACTTTCGCGTTTATAGTATTAGTTAGGATTCAGATTATTTGGTAATTACGTGGAATTTAAAGGCAGGTATCCAACTACAAATTGATGAAAAAAATTAAGTGATTTTTTAACCAGCTTACAAATTAAATGTCATTTAACGTTTATCGCAAATTAACTAAGATAAAAAATATTTCACATACTTAATACGAGCAGATAAGGCGAAACGGTGATACAATGACTTAGCATTACAGTATGGGTTTTTGTTCCAAGTTGAACTCCCGGATGCAATGATTGACCAAAACGAACTCTTATCTAGAGTGTATGTTTATAAATGTATGATGACATGGAATTTGAGACAAAATGTCTGATAAACACCTGTTGATATTTTAGTATCTGTCTGTATACAGGGTGACTTTTAATTCAATAATGAAATATTTTATTATACATCCTAGTGATTTGCAATTATTCGTCTTGATCACTAGCGCTGGCGGCTAGATTTAAATTGGGAATGAGTTATCAATCAATATATTTATATAAACATCTTCCGTTACTGACTGACAGACAACGCACAGCCCAAACCACTGGTCGTAGATAGCTATTTGGCATGTAGGTTCCTTGGGGAGTGTAAGGGGGCACTAAGAGAGGATTCCCGTAATACCTATGGAAACGGAAAAAAACGGCATATGCGCGTTCGAAGTCGCGGGCAAAAGCTAGTATTAAATAATACTTGAACTCACACGATGAAAAAATAAAAAGAAGCTGCTAAGCTCAAGTGGGATTGAGAAATACATGTCTGTGGCAATAAAATGTGAAACGGCAAACTAAGGCGAAGATGATTCCTACCGTAAGCACTTGTCCGCGCTACGGAAACGGAGTTATAATAAAAAAGGACAGGCAGGCCTTGTTTATGGCAGTCTTAAGTTACGTCGCTGCAAGCAGCTTTCATAGCAGTACAGGCAGGGTTCGAGGTTACTCGACTGCGGTGGAATTAGATTTTAATTGCGCATCATTATAAAAAGCACATACTTTCTGTGCATCTTAATTAATTGGAGGAGTATCGAAGGAAGATGAATTTCCTGTGAATACGAATATAGGTGGCTAACAGCCCCCCAGTTTTGCCTGGGTTATATATAATATAATTATGTTCAGCTGAAACCTTTCAAATGGTTAAACAATTTAGGTGCAAGATCCGGAAATTACACTCCACATGTACCTACATAAACTCACAAAATTACTCTCTCGCACTCTCTCTTTATTTATAATATTAGTATAGATAAGTAGATATTCTTATGAGAAAACTTTGTTAGGGATACCTACAACAATGCCCTTACTTATGAAATTCTGTTGCCAAGGCTAACTGCTAGTGTCACCAAACAGTGCACTTGTGTGTGGGGTTCATGGGCGAGCCGGGCGGGCACTGGAACTCCCGCGCGAAGTCATGCGAGTTGGAGAGCGTGCCGATGACTCGGAACCGGCCCGGGGAGTGCACGGCCGTCTTCAGCTTGTTGCGCATCGCTTCTGGACGCATCGCGCCGCACCACACCTAGAAATATGTGCAATTTTATGGCGTCATTAACTTTATACATGTCGCAGCAAACTGGCTTAATCAGCCGTTTATTTAGCTGCCTAAATGACATCCAGCCTATGCATCTAATACTACATTTAATGAAAGGGCTGGCAGATGCTTAGGCCGTTCATAGGATAGGGTACCGTGTGACGAAAATGTATGAAATACTTAATTTTGTGAATTCGTTATTCAAGTAATATGCTTCAAATTTTCTTTAAAGCGATCGTTCGCCGACTCATCTGTGTCGTAGCCATATTGTAAAACTGACCATTTCATGAAATGGCCACCACAGACGTTAACTTGACGTCGGATCTCCATTAAAAGGGTATTAGATGCATAGGCTGAATGTCTATCTATCTATCTATTGGGGTATGGTTTCCGCACTTAGTCCTGATGTTGGACCATTGTGCGTGGGCCATCGCGGCCGTCATTCCAACCAGCCAACCTCCCTCCAGAAGCAGATCAGTCCTCCTAAAGAGTTCAGGGTGTCTGTGAGTGAATTTAGTGTCCCTATCGTTTGTCTACGTATATCGGCGATGCCTGTGCACTCAAGAAGCACGTGCGACACCGTTTCCTCCTCCTCCATGCATGCTGTGCACAGAGGACTGTCTGTTAGGCTGAATGTCATTTAGGTCGCTGATTGAACGGCTCATTAAGTCAATAGCTGCGACATACGTATCGTTCGATTCCAACATTGATATAGTTAAGGTTATGTTATGTTTGAGTGTCCGATTCATGACTGATAGTTACAATGCTATTGGGGAACCAAAGCGTCTCTTCATAGCTTAGTTTATAAATCTTTCAAAAAAGTCTCTTGGGTTTTGAAATTATTGTCAGTCTTTAACATAACGCCAGTCTTTCCTGAAGGGTCGTGTTGTTTTCCTTAATATTAAAATAATTAAAAATTACTGCCAAGCTGTGAGAAAAGGCGCTTTTCACATCACATATTCCCGGGCCAGGAACGGAAAAAAAATCTTACAAACAATTTGCATGAACTTGTTAACGCAATTCCGTGTCCAAGACAAGACAAGACCTTGAGTTTAAAAAATTTAAAAGGGATTAATGTAAGTAAATCAGGATAGATAGGTACGGTTTTGTCACCTGTGCAAAGTTGAGGAAGAACAGCTGCGTATGAGTGTGGTTGAGTCCCGGCAGCGTCTCACCCTTGACGCCGTGTCGCTGTACCCAGTGCAGGTACGCGCGAAACGCCTGCTTCACGCCACCGTTGTCGGCTATGTTTTCGCCCTGGAGATCAGATGGTTAACATAACTTCATGACTGCTTTTCCGTAAGAGTTTGGCAGAGAATAACCATATTTTACCAGATAAGTTTAAGTCCCATGCAATGCTCGTTAACCAGGCACAAATCCAGACATCAGGAAGCTGAGAATTTTCAATGGAATAACCTAATAACATTGGACGAGCTGGGAACTCAAAAGTCAACTAGTTTGAAGAAACTCAAATCGAAAATATTGATGAGATAGCAATATTATAATCATTGTCGGCAAATAATAAACCGCGTTTCCACCTGCAAGCAACTCGTATGCAAGTTTATTTACATCGCCTGCCACGACTGAGCGATTGATCTCATTAGTCCTCAGAAGCCCGAATTGTGATGCAACTTGGTTGCAGGTGCAAACGTGGCCTTACTCGTTCACTAAGCTTAAACCTCACCTGAGTATTAACACCATCTAGTTTCATATTGACCTCAGGCACCACATAACGTCCGTACTGATCGATGAGGCACTGCGCTCGACGATGGAAGGCTTCTATCGCTGAGTCTGACCACCAGCGGTGAAGGTTGCCGTCGCAGTCGAACAGTCGGCCTTTGTCGTCGAAGCCGTGGGTTATTTCGTGACCTGATAAAGGTGGAATGAGATTTTATGGTGTCGCAAAGAGGTACAAAAGAAAGCGGAAGACTTAATAAATCGTGTGGTTATCCTAAGTTACTTTACTACGTCTTCATTCATGTATAGGAAGCTAGGGCTTATACAATCGCCGACTAGGTTTCTTTAAATCCCGGAAAATGGCTTGGTTTCTGTAGGATACAGGGAAGTTAAACACTGGAAAAATACTTTTAGCTACACCATTTTCTAAAAACTATAAATCACTGCTGTTGTGTTTAATATCTTCTGTATTTAAAAGCAAAAGCAGAATTATAGTAGTTTTTCATATAAAACAACCAGGACTAGTGAGAACCCAAACAACCAGGACTAGTGAGAACCCAAACAACCAGGACTAGTGAGAACCCAAACAACGAGAAGCTGACAAAAAGCTGAAATGTTTGTTCCGCAGTTGTTCTGGATTCTAGACAGTAATAAACTACTAAATATACATCACCTATAACAACTCCAATGCCGCCGTAGTTTAGAGACCTGGGGAAGTGCCTGTGGTAGAAGGGTGGCTGCAGTATGCCTGCTGGGAACATGATCTGGTTCTTATTGCGGCTGTAATAGGCGTTGACCACAGCTGGGGCAGTGTTCCATAGCGTCTTGTTGACCGGCTGGCCAATACTGGAAAACAGTGAATGGAATTTGTACCTTTGCATAGCATTTAACGTTCGGATTGCTGGGATAATGGCCTCTTCCCTGTGAGAGGAAGTGTGCTGTAATTCTTCACGTGGGCCCAGTGAGCATTTTTTGATGTCACAAAAATTATAATTTTTAGTCCTAGGACACATGTCGGTTTTCTCACGCATTGCGTTTCTGCAAAAAGCCTTCGCAAGCATGTCTAGTTCGAAATAAGAAGAGGCGTTCTAAGACCTTTTTACACGTTTGAAACGACACATCTGAAAAATAGCCCGAATTCTTATGATATAGACACAAATCAACCTACATAACTCGAGTTCGATTAAAGAGAAAAATCATCTCGCTTGTTTGAATTTACTTGAATGCTACTCAGATATTAAAGCAGATTGAGTCAGTCCTCATAAATACACAAGTGTACACGATACACTTGTAGGTATTACTAACACAGGCACGTATCTGATTACTCGATTACCTGCATTGCTGGTTTAGAGACGAGTTGCCTCACTAAACTAGTAGCACGTTACATCAACTAGACATTTGATACCAATGCACTTTCTGCATCATACGGAAGGGATTACATTTTCTGGCTTTTAATGCAACTTACCGTGATTGTTCCATCTTCGTTAGATGTTGGAGTATGTTCAGAATGTTCTCGAAATATTTGTCCGGATGTATCTTGACTTCTTTATATCTGTCGTCTAACTCTTTTTTGTTCAAAATGAAATCAGGATACCCTATTCTCAGCATCATTGCATCTACTTTATGTGCTGCTAATTTTTTGGTCTTATCATCTATCCAGTCTGTCATATGGAGTAGTTCTCTAAATGATTGCTGTATTTCCCTTGTCATGTATAATGTGTCGTTTTTGCTCATTTCGTCAAAGTATTTCCTGACGAACATTGAACCTAATGCCATCCCCATGTTGGAGTTGACCTGTGAAACGCAGTTCTTCCATCTTGGTGGTGCCTGCTCTCGTCCAAATAGGATGAAGTAGAATCTGGAGCATGATCGAATTGGTTATTTTTATTCATAAACGCAGCCTGAAACTCGGCACCGAAAGATTTTTAGTAGTAACTAAGGTCACGATAAAGATTTACTCACTGTTGTTTCGCAGATTGAAATCTGTCATCAAGGTTGTTGACCCTGTGCCTCACAAATCTCCAGAGCAAGTAATTTGCCAAAATGCTGGGGTCAGTGTCATTAATCAATTGAACTAAGTGCTGCCAATGTAAAACGTTACAGTAAGTCAGGAGTAGAAAAAGTACGATTTGCTTTGCGTTTCATATCTTTTTTCTTTTCAAAATTTACTTTCGCATGCCTTTTTAAGACTGGGTCATAATCAGACCTAGATATTTAAAAAAATCTCAACTCATATTTGTCATTTAATAGTAAAGGGATACTTACCCTAACATAACAAAGAGCAAACAAGACAACAGTTTCATTGGGGTGAACTGTCCTGTTCATCACGATACACAGGTATCGAGTCCACCTCACTTCTGGCACCAGCTCCTCCAGTTTCCCGAGTGGCATCCTTCGGTACAGTTCCGATACATTCCTCCTGTCTTCTGGCGCTGATGTGATCTTTGCTAATCTGCAATATTTTGATTATTTCAGATTTCGGTATCCATAACAAAAAGTAGGTAAATAAAATTAAAACAAGATCCAAAAAAAAAACAAAATAAAAATCAAATCTCACGATAATATAATCATAAAAGTAAAATCACAATAACCTAAACATAATCATAATAAAATCACAGTCAAGTAGGTACGGAATAACATCACTAAGTCAAAAACACTGATTTTAAAAGACTGAGTGAAGTGAAACGTTCTCAACAAATTCTATTTTGCATTCGAAATAATAAGGATATATAAGTCTTACTTTATTTCAAATTCAATAAGTTCATCTGCACTTTTTTTAACGTGGTCAGGATCACCGCCCAGTAACATCGCAATTTTCATCAAGTAATTTTTGTAAGCGGTCAAGTACACTTTATTTGATTCTTGTAAGAAATAATCTCGAGTTGGCAATCCTGCAATGACACGTGAACTTAATCATTTATTCTGTTATAACGAAGTAAATTCAATAGTAAAGTAGTGAAAAGGGCAGTACCCAAGCTTGTTTGGTCAAATTGAATAACAAATTCATCAGAATTCTTAATATCAGGTCCAACCCATTCTGATATAAGAATATCATTATTATATAATCTCAGTTTTGCCATTAATTCCAGCCAGTCAAATTTTCTGGAATTCCAGTTAGGGTTTAAGATTGGCCAGCCACCGAGGAGGTCTAACAAATCCACCAGGGGTTGATGCGCACGCTTTTCAAGGATTCCATAGTTCATACAAGATTTGAAGAGGAATCTTGCTTTTAGCGCAGCATCACCGTTTGCCGGATCGTCCCCGGACGGAACTTTGGTTTTTGCTGACAGTGTTTCTGTTGGCATTATCTTTTTTCCCATAATTAATGTTGTTTCTCTTTCTCTTCGCCTTTTAAATCTTGCTACATCATCGTCTCGCAAAGGCACTCTTATTTCAGCAGACTGTGTAGTTGTATCCATTATGTTTATGTTTCCTACTGTTATTGTGGTTTCCCTTTCTCTTTGTCGTTTAGATCTTACGCTATATGCATCGTCCTCCAAAGCTACTCCCGTTTCAGCCGACGTTGTTTTTGTTTGCATTGTCTTTATTCCTACTATAAATTTTGTCTCCTTATCTCTTCGTCTTTTAAATCTTGCTCTATATGCCATTAATCTCCTACCATTTCGTATTTGTTTGGAGTGAATTATAAACTTTCTTCTAAATACTCTCTTTTGAGATTCTGTGTTAGATTGCTTTGAGAATCTTTTTATTCTTTGTTTTTTAAGTTTATGATTACGAGAAAGATACTTTTTAATTTTAGATATTGGTTTCAATACTTGTTTTGATTTTTTATCTAAATATCTACGAATGCGGTAGACGATTTGTGTTTTCTCCTTATCAGCAGTACCATATCGGTATTCTTGAGCTGCGGTGTTATTATATAAATCTTTTGGATAAGATTCCATTCCATCCAAAACTCCAGATCGAGGCGCCTTCGGCTCCTCGTGTGGAAGCTTAAGCGTCAGTAAGAAATTATCTTTTAAATCTAAATTAGACCCTGGATACTTACAGGGTATCTTATCTTTTCTTTTAAATTCTAATAATTCTTTTAAGACTGTGTCTAGATTTTCTCGAAGCATTTCAAAGGTGTCGTAGCTGAAAATAATTAACAATCCCATAAAGTACTTTGCATGTTTCTTGAATACACAACAATATATGTAATACAATTATAACAACAAACCCTGCTTTATCAGCCGGGATAGGATTGAGCGCAGGCCAGTTCCCGCAGGCATACTGATAAAAGTCGTGACACGGGTCTGCCTCGGCGTCCATGTATTGTTTCATTATATTTGCTTGTGTGGTTCTGATCTGATCTCTGTCGCCTTGACCCTTCCAAAATGCATGGATACCTGAATGGATAACTTAGGTTTAATATCTCTGAACTCGCGATGTTCAAATTAAGTCCTATACAATCAAAGTAGTTACTACTTGTTCGTTGTCGTACGAGTACGACTAACCTTGGCTCGTTTTTGACAAGAGTCAATTGGATAATTCGTGGCAGAACGTACAAACTGTTATGGAATTGATTTAGCTCTCTATCATACAATGGACAGGGGAATTGATTAATGGTTTTAGAATTACCTGTGAGAGACGTGGAACTAGAATTAAACGGAATACTCATTTGACATTCTGAGTTAAGGAATAACGTTCCATTCAAGATTGGGTGGTGTTGGTCTCCTGTCCTTTTATGTAAACCATTGTTTTTTTTATTGCCGGAGAAGTAAGGAACATTACATGAGAAAAGTTTCTGGTATTAATGTGCATGGTTATAACTGTTATAAGGGTAGGGAAAAACACGTTTCGTGTTAAATGATGGCAAGAAAAGAATCGACTATTCAGATGATGTCAAAAAAAAATGAATTCAAGAAAACATGCCGATGAATACGATCCCAAAAAGCAGAAAAGTAAAAAGTTACACATATTTATGAGTACTTTACAAATTAAATACCTGCGTAAGACGTGGACGGTTTGTATATGTGTGCAGATGATATCATTTCGGCCTCTTCCAGTTCAGGCTGTCCACGGACCTGCTCCACAACGTCATCTAATGGGCCCCTGTCCACGTGCATCTCCGGACGAACTATGCTATTCAATCAACCAGTACTATGAACAATTTGTGTGGCAGACGCATGTCGGTTACCTCAGTCAAAGAGCAGCGGTTCATTTCATGTTTCGCATGAGTAGTTTAATTGTAATTTAGAAGCTATTATGCTAGTCAAGTCGCACTACAAATATCTCATTTTGTACTAGAACACTCGCAGTTTACATTTTTAAGCACAGCGTTACAGAAGTTGTTACCCTGTGTCTATGTAAGAATATTGTATTATTATTATTATGGAAAAAATTGGCAAAAGGTATGCTGCAATAGTAAGCGAGTTTAGTAAAAATAGCAACCACTTATTATAAGGAAACTGCCGATGCTATGAAAAAACCTGAAAAGCGTTTGATAGAGCACTTTGCAAAATTTCATTTTCAGATTCAACTTAACACTGTAGTAGAACAGGCTTGTATGGCTCACCTATGACTAAAGTGAGTCCAGTAAGAACTCACAGGTGTGTAAGAAGGGGTTACCTCTCAATGTCTCTATCTTCATCGTCATACTGATCACTAGAGTCTGAATTCTCGTATTCCTCTTCAGCTTCACTCTCACTCTCATTTTCTTCATCACTATCTTCACCACCCTCGTCTCTATGCATGCGATGAGGTCTCTCTTTGCTAAAAGTGGATACATTCTGCTGAATTCAACAGTTAAGTATTCAATAAGAAACTTTACCTGTAGAGTATCACAACGGTGAACTCTACTCACAATTAAAGGTTGGGTATAAAGAAAGCTTTTATAAAACTTACTCATAGTCTTGTGAGGTGAACCTGAAATGGCTCATTCGTTTCACCCTGGTCGGTATCGCATGCTGTTTGTCCGAAGAACCCCATATTAGAATGTCACTGGTCACATTACCCTCATAATATTCTCGTTTAGGACTCGCATTTGAACGAGCAAGCACTATCTCTTCGGGCGGCAGGAACGACGTACGGAACCCTTGGAATACATCCCTCTCCTCAGGATCCACTTCGCCTTCCAACCGGGTGTAGACTTTAGGGATATTTTTAACAATATATTGATCTGAGGGATCGCCTAACGAGTCATTAGGTCTTCTGATTAGGAAGTATGCTACAGCGACGAACGCTGCAAATGTGACGACGGAGATGAATCTACAGAAAGTGGCACTTTTCGCACTCGATTTGACTGTTATAGTTTGTGATGGGATCCGCGTGTCCACGCGCGTCATGGCAGCTTCGGACTGACAGAGTGCGCCGGACATTCGTAACTGGAACATCATACATAGGCATACGAACTGCGTAGTGCTCGTCGTAATCTTGACCCTGTTGTTGCAGCCGGCAAGTAAATTGCTAACAATCAACAACACAATTTATGGATGCCAACTATTTTTAGCATACCCTGTTTAGAGGAATGATTTTTACATAATTAATTAATAGGTAACTGTAATTTTGTAGGTGCTGGCAATGAAAAATGACTTAGGTTCCTAATATTGTGAAAAAAAAACAGCTGTGACAGTGACATACAGTGACGGTTTTGGTTTTGGACAAGTATACGAAAGTGTTTTATAAAAAGGTTCATTTAGCCTATAATATTATATCCAAAGGCAATTTTTAAGCCGTTAGGATGACTTCGTTTGCCGAACTAACGAAACAGGTGCACCTTATCAACGACTTGATTTTGGCTGATATGACTTGCGGTATGTTTATCATTATGTTTTCTACTGTTATCAAGTTTATAGTGTACTAGGTACCACAATATGATATGTCACGTTTGTGTTACAAGGGATTTCATCAAACTAGGTACTAACGGATATCGAAACAAATAATGGTTTTAAGGTTTCAGAAATAGGAAGATACCAAATTAGTTTACACGTTCATTTCTTGTTCATGAATAATTACAATATTATAATCACAATCATTACATCACGCCTGTTTTTCGTGAAGGGTTAAATTAAGGTCTACCTATTGTATAGCAAGCACAAGTACGAGTAAGTACGAGTATTTCGTCTCTATAGGTATCTTAAAAACGCAATGCAAAAAGAATCATCAAGATCGGTTTATAAACAATAAAGTTATGCCCGAATAGATAATCCCAAAAACATGTTAATTCAGGTTGACTGTTTGAATCTGCGTACCCCTTCACAGCGTACCGGCGTGATATTATGTTATGAACTGGTAATCAATAAACAGACATGCGATTTCAGCAGTCCCGGGAGATTTGCTATCATTTATTGAAGAGTTCCGTTGCCTACCTCCGAAATCCTTCATCAGATCTTCACCAAATTGAAATGGGGCCAGTTTGGAAAAATACTCAAACAAAAAAAAGAATCATCCAAGTCGGTTGACAATTGGCAAAAATATCGCTGAACAAACATTTTTCCTGGGATCCCAGCATCAATCCTAACTTATACCTTCCATCATCAGCTCAGCATGAGATGATTATTACCAGGCACAATTATCCGAATTGCGTTAGAAAGTATATGAAAAAAATTGAATGTACCTTTAAAATTTGAGGGATGCCCTCGATTTCCCTAGGATCCCATCATCAGATTCTTGGTGTCACTGGGACAACCTCAAGAGCATAAGATTTCGAATAAAAAAAGAATCATCAAAATCTATTCATAATTGACGGAATGATCGCATTACAAATATACAAAAAAAAACATTCAGTCGAATTAAGAACCTCCTTCTTTTAGAAGTCGGTTAAAAATCGGGCAAAATATGCTATTGCAGGAGACTGCAATAGCATATTTTGCCCGATTAAATAATAATAAATTACCATCAAATGAGACAAATCCAGAATTCTGGCTGCAACTGTACTGTAAAATTCAAGATGAGTAAGTTCAACAACACTTGGCTGGGCCCGAATATCAAACCCGGGCCGCCTCCGGTTACCCAACCAGCGAAGATATCATATCATGAAATAATTGATACCAAATATGCTGAACGATGGCCGTTAGGCTCGGATGTGACTCTTGCCTTCCTAACACGTGTTTTGTTATTCGACTTTTTTTAATGGTATGTCAATCCAGGAGCAAATCACACTTTTCCTTTTTCTTAATTTTCAACCTAATCACCACTGTCACAGGTGATTTCGACTGCTCGAAAGAGGCGTTGACTTTCGGCAAGCACCTCTTGGCTACCAAGTACTGGTTCGCGCGCATATCTTACGCGAACAAGAAGAAGTATTTACTGGCTTTGATCCACGACGTCCAGAGTGCCTGGGCACTGTCTCTACTCCTCAAATCTTTGTGGAACTGCCGGCCAAAGGACGCAGTTATGTCTGTTTGCCAGTAAGTTTCAAACTACCGCAATATTATTTAGTATTTATTATTATCAAAAGAACACAAAGCCCTTCTCCTAATTTGCTTGAGCCTGGCGTGCCATGTCTTCGTCTTCTTCTTCTTCGTTCTTCAATACATTTCTACTAGCCTCTGCTCTGCTTCGCCACTATCAGAATAAAAAGTATCCTATTCCAGGATATGATATACCCGTTTGTCAAGTTTCATGCAAACCTGTTAAGCCGTGAAAACGCGTAGGGGTAACAAACAGACGGAGAGAGCTATTTCGCATTTATAATATTAGTCCTATAGATTAGCCGTCATCTCAGTAAGCCGTTCTAGCCATTTTGCGGAATTTGTTCGAAAGAGTCATCGCGGCCCTGTAATGCAAAGAGCTTTAGAAGGAACACGGATGGCTTTTAGTCAGTAAGAGTCCGATACACTCTTCCACGCCACCCAGAGCGGAAGAAGTAATTTGATGATATCCCATCCTTAAAAAAAGCCTTTTTAGTTTTTGTTCTGGTACAACTAACATTTATTTTCTTTGGACCTTAGGAGATTAACACTAGTGTGGATGTAGAAGACGGAGAATCATCGGCTGTAGAACTTTGGGAATGTCTTTATCCAACGGTATCCATAAGAATAGTTGAATGACCAAGATGGGTTATTATTTTTGTATAAAACAAAACCTATAATCACGCCTGGATTTTTCCGAAGGGTTAGGAGGAGGTCTGTTACTAACATGAACATTTCCACCACAGACCAACCGTGTACAGCAGCTATGACCAGGTTCCGATGGACCACAACAGAACTGCCATGCCATCACAAACTCTTGCGCAAGTCATGAAGAACGACCGCATTTGGTTTCATTCACTCGATCCGGTACGTTTTAGCATAATATAAACTAAGTAGTAGCATAAAGAGTGAATTTTATTTTTGTACAGTCATCAAAGCTATTTGGTTTGCAGGCAGCTAACTTGCAAGAACTTTTAAACAAACTATGTTGTGAGTGTTTTGAGTAGACAATTATTGTGCACCACACATGTCGTAAGCTTAAAAAGTCATAAATGTTATAATGCATACATTAGAAATACATATTGGCAGTGCAGTGGAAAAAATAATATTTTTGCCTGTATACCAAATAGCTTTGTTGACTGTACCTGTGAGGTAATCATTGGAAGCACCTCCTGCTTCCAATGATTACCTCACAGGTACAGTGCCATATATACATTGATTTGAAATTACCTGCTTAACTTTATTTTTCTTATTTATTATAGTGATGGTGGCATTTGAGAACATGTTCTGGTCATGCTTATATAATATGTCACCGGAAAACGTCGTAAGATTGTAAAATATCACGTGAAATTGTAAACTATTTTTTCTTAATTAGACACGGATATATTGGAAACTGTTGCATTTGGATGGAATTTATTGTATAAAAAACGTTTTTTTCATAATACATCGAGAAATTGCAATCTAATAAAGATTTATTACAATCTTACGGAGTCCGCAATTTTCCGGTGAGTCCGGTGACATATACATCAGTGGCAAAACAACCAGTGCCGACAACTCAGAAAGTGTGTCATATTATGTCATCATTATAATGGAAGCAGTTGGGATTTTTAATTCGGTTCTCCATTCGGTTGTACTTATTTTTTCCCCATTGTCACCAGTGTTGACAAAGTCGGCGGGACAAATAGGAATAGACGATTTCAGAATTGTTTTAATTTCAGTAGCAATTTCATTAAGCCCGTTTGTATTCATGATGTGCAGTAAAACGTTTATCAAAGCAAGTTAAAAAACCCACTGTACCCTTAAAACATGATATCTTTGAAGTCCCATCTACCAACGAATAAAAAATCAAGATGGTCATCAATCTCAAGATTTTTTTCCAGCCTAATTTGTTTCCCACTGGTGGGCTACGCGTTTCCTTTCTCTTCCCATCTCCCCAAATCCTGTGAGATCTCTTGCCATGTTTGTCCCGCAAACGTGATCATATCGTTCTACCATCTTCGCCGCGGTCGACCTCGACAGTCCTCTCTCAATTCAAGTTATGTAGGTAACGAATAAATATCTAATCGAATAGAACAAAATATTTATTCAAAACAAACACAAGCGGGCAAGAGCTGGTATTTCATAGAAACGTAAATGCAATGTTGCTCCAACTCTTCTTTGCATCCGAATATCTCGGCAACGCCATACTTTAGTGCACCAGACCGCAGATCATTTATCTAATACCTTTAAACAAGCGATTCTTGTATACAGGGTGTCCCAAAACTCAACGTCAAGCCGAAACGGGGTGACAGGATTGATCATAACCATCACGAGAAAAATCTGAAAAAAAATCTATTCCATGCAGTTTAAAAATTATGGGCATTTTAAGAAAAACCTAGAAATTTGATCAAACTGTACCATTTTTCGGTTATTGTGGTTATTCTTTTTTATTTTTGTTCATTTGAACATTGGAAACGTAATCCTAAATAACATTTCTAGAATCCCAATAAAAAATAATGACACAATTGCCTCAAGTTTCCGAGAATTGAGACTATTTGTTAAACTACGAATTTAAAATTTTCAAGATTCGTCGACTTTGACAGGCCCTCCTATAAAAAAAATGTACTAGAGTGCCTTGGCAAGTGGCATTAAAAGTTGGCGCATTTAATCAGAATTCTAAAATGGTACAATACTTGTTAGTTCCATACAATAGAAAAGAGTAAAAAAATTAAAACCTCAAGTAACCCGATTTTTGCTATCTCATTTTACTCAGTTAAAATGTTTTTAATTCACACAAGCTCTAGGTAGGTTCTTAATTTTAAGACAAAATGATGAGAGAGATGGATAATGGGTATGTTCGCCATGAGTGAGCGAGACATATAGTGACGCCACTTTTACCAAAGTGAAAAAAAGTTAGTAAAATTAGTAAAATAATTAGGTTTGTTGGAATAAAAGTCAGATGATAGAGAAATAACGTTTTTTATTACAATAAATGTTCAAATTGTTTACCATCAGCCTCAATACAAGCCCTACATCTTCTTAAAAAAGATCTACTTATTACTAACATGTGACGTCACTAGCGGCCGGCGGCGCCGAGCGAGCTGCGCGAGAGGAGCTGCTGCTGCTGCGCGAGCAGAACGACCGTCTGCGCGCCCGGGCTAGCACTGGTCAGTACTAACATGTGACGTCACTAGCGGCCGGCGGCGCCGAGCGAGCTGCGCGAGAGGAGCTGCTGCTGCTGCGCGAGCAGAACGACCGTCTGCGCGCCCGGGCTAGCACTGGTCAGTACTAACATGTGACGTCACTAGCGGCCGGCGGCGCCGAGCGAGCTCTCATCATTTTGCCTTAAAATTAAGAACCTACCTAGAGCTTGTGCGAATTAAAAACATTTTAACTGAGTAAAATCTGATAGCAAAAATCGGGTTACTTGAGGTTTTAATTTTTTTACTCTTTTCTATTGTATGGAACTAACAAGTATTGTACCATTTTAGAATTCTGATTAAATGCGCCAACTTTTAATGCTACTTGCCAAGGCACTCTAGTACATTTTTTTTATAGGAGGGCCTGTCAAAGTCGACGAATCTTGAAAATTTTAAATTCGTAGTTTAACAAATAGTCTCAATTCTCGGGAACTTGAGGCAATTGTGTCATTATTTTTTATTGGGATTCTAGAAATGTTATTTAGGATTACGTTTCTAAAGTTCAAATGAACAAAAATAAAAAATAATAACCACAATAACCGAAAAATGGTACAGTTTGATCAAATTTCTAGGTTTTTCTTAAAATGCCCATAATTTTCAAACTGCATGGGATAGATTTTTTTTCAGATTTTTCTCGTGATGGTTATGATCAATCCTGTCACCCCGTTTCGGCTTGACGTTGAGTTTTGGGACACCCTGTATATTTATATACATAATTTGAATCTCAGAAACGGCTGTAACGATTTTCATGAAATATAGTAGTTTCGGAGGCGATAAATCGATCTAACTAGGTTTCATTTTTAGAAAACGTTAACCAAAAAAGACACCGAGTAAAGCTCGGTCATCCAGGTACTGTTTGTTTAAGTGACCTTTACTCATAGAAGTATCATTATGATTTGCATTATTATAAGCTCGAATTTTAGAAGTGCAGGGCAAAGGCCTTCTAATAATCGAGACAAGTGAGGGTTCCCACTTAAAAAACAATGTGTGACTATGTCAATTTGGCTCAATGGCCTTTTTTTTTGGGACAATTCAAACTTATAACACAAGGGTATTATAGCTGCCGCCCGCGTTATTATCGAAAATTATACCAAGGGAACATATTCCCTTGGGATAATTTTCAATATTCCCGGGATAAAGACTATAATCTACCTCTGTGCCGAATGTCATCAAGATCCGTTCTGCAGTTCTGACGTGATTGAGTTACAAACATCCAAACATCAAATCTTTCGCATTTATAATCTATACATATAAAAATGAATCCCTATTTCCCTTGGTCACGGCATCACGCGTGGACGGCTGGACCAATTTTGCTAATTATTTTATTGTTGTGTTTGTTATTATCAGGAGAAGGTTCTTAGAAAATTTTGAAAAATATATATACATCCGGGCGAAGCCGGGGCGGGCCACTAGTATTAGTATAGATATAGATTACAGTTAAAACATCTTTCGCCAATTCTTTTAATAATTTTATAACTTAGGATAAAACGATCCCACTTTATTTTTCGTTTCTACAGAGCTGTACTTATCGATCCTATGACTCTTCTCAGGAGCCTCAAGCCCTGGTACTATCTGAGCTGACAACAGTATCAGGTGGGCCGGTCATGTGGGAGGTGCTACGACTCGCACAACGACTGTTCGAACGTAACCGGGACCTGATGCTGAAGAGCATCCAGGAGTGCGTCGTGGTCAACGCGCAGTTTGTGCCACAGGTATGCCACGAGATAACATTTATAAGTTACTGGCTTCTGCCAGCGGCTTTGCCCGCGCGAATTTCAGAAATTATCCCAAGGGAACACACTCCATCCCATGGTCCGGTCAAATAGACATGGTAACCATGATGCGGGCCTGCGGACGGCGAGCGTTGGGTGGCTCGCTGTCCGATCACCACCAGGCCCGGGTCGATGGCGCGTTGTGTTTCACGCGCGCCTCAAAGAGATGTCAGCATAGAGGACGGGGCCCGCTAGGGCCAGAGCCTGCCAGGGTTGCGGAATTTGTTCGAAAGAGTCACCGCGGCCCTGAAACGCCAAGGGCTTTAGAAGGAACACGGATGGGTTTTAGTCAGTAAGAGTCTGACATGCCTTTCCGCTCCACCCAGAGCGGAAGAAGTCATTTGATAATTTCCCTTCCTTAAAAAAAAAAACCATGATTTGCATCTTATAGAGATAAAAATTGGTACGAATGTTTGGAACACCATTAAATGGAATGTGAAAAGTCCCTATCAATCCCCAAACCGACAAAAAAAAAACTATAAAAAAGTTTATTATACTCTTTTTCCGAAGAATCACGATTTCTGAGTTATAGCGATTCAAAAACTTGTGTTCCTCACAATATGCACGAGTATGCCGCATATACAGGCTGACTGGTAATTGAGAGCTTTCCTTGAAATGGGGTTTGCTAGAGCCGATTTGCAACGATTTTGAACCCGAAAACCATATCTATATTGGGTTATTTTCAACTCAGCGAAAGTTTTAAGATTATACATTTTCTGTCTCACGATCAAAAACTGCAAATGATGAAAAATCTGGTCCACTCTGGAAAGGTAATTGATACTTTTCGGATAGGTCATGAATCTTTAACCGTCAGCTGACGGTCTTTCCACCGCTACCCACGCAGCTGATTGTTGTTTTCATACTTTTAATAATTTAAACAATCACCTAGTTAAATTTCATTCGGCGTACTATAACTTTATTTTACGTGTTTTTTTACAAATTCATGCGAGCTGACGCATAGCATGCAGCTGATGCCTTTTCCCATATATATTGGGGTCGGCTTCCAGTCAAACCGGGCTCAGCTGTATACTAGTATTTTGCGTGGAGTGGCTGCCTACCAGATCTTTTATTAACTCAGTATTATGACAACTGTTTATGAAAAAAGTTTCAGCCGGCGTACTATGACTTATGCACACCCACACCGACCTCTACTTGAGCAGCTGACAGTTGGTCCACTTACGGCCGGTCTCAATAACGTATTTACCATTGACCAACTGTCAAATTTGAAAGGCAAACATGACGTTTCAACTACCTACTGTCTGTTGGATAAAGGTAGAAACGTTATTAAAACCGGCCGTTATTAGTCATATATCATCAACTAGCGGACGTCACGCGGTTTAACCCGCGTAGTTCCCGTTCCCATGTGAATACGGGGATACAATAGATTATGTTACTCGCTGATAATGTTGCTTTCCAATGGTGAAAGAATTTTTGAAATCGGCACAGTAGTTTTTGAGTTTATTCATTACAAACATACACACACACAAAAATACAATTTTTTTCTCTTTATAATATTAGTGTATATGTCAACATCCGCCGGCTTAGTTTGACTTGTAACGCTACCTCCCGGACCATCCTTCCATCCATCCATGCCTTCGTTCATCCATCCAAGCTTTCGCCTTTAGAATTTCAGCTAAAAGACATCCACTGTTCGACATAACGCCTGCTTTAAGCGTTGTTTTTGCCACCACAATCGTTCAGCTTCAGATTACTCAGTTATTAACGTTTCTACTGCTGAGACACGGGCCTCCTTTCTATGAATGGGTTGTAATCCACCACGAGGGCGTAGTCGTTTTTGGTTTAAAATAGCGTATTCGTTATTTATTATGCCGAATACTCTATTAATACGCGATGACCGCGGATGCGTCACATAAAAATTAGTCAGTTCGGCACACGGTAAAAACGGATGCGGTTTACATTTAAACGGATGCGGTTTACATTTAAACTGGCACTTTAGGTACAGACGCTAGCACAACAAGCTAAAACAATCTGTAAAATTTCTTTAATAGATTTTCAACTTTATCGCTGAAGAATTAGGTTTAAGGTTGATTGGGAAAATTTGACAGTTTCGGGTAGCTTGATGTGCTGGCGGTTGTACTATATCTGTGGTCATTTTGGCTGGCACTGTCGGGAACCGTATTTCAGGATATTTTTGTTTATGAACGACTTCTACCCATAAATGGCAGTATCATTGTGCGTTTTTTACTTTGTAGAAAAATGTAAGTGACAATGGCATGGCATCGCCATTTTAATTGGTCAATTACTTTCAATGATATTTAGGAAAATAAATAAAAAAATTGCTATCCTCAGGCTTTATTCTGTTTTTTTTTTAATAGTAGGTTATTCAATAAGTGAAATCAATCAAGCAATAAGGTTACAGGGCCTGCTAAAGTACACACGCCAGCACATCAAGCTACCCGAAACTGTCAAATTTTCCCAATCAACCTTGAACCGTATGTTATAGCGATAAAGTTGAATATCTCTTAAAGAAATTTGACAGATTGTTGTGGCTATATACAGCTATATACAGACGCCAGCTCTGTACCTAATAGATATACATCCACTTGAAAAACATTACCTACTCTCTTTCTCGGGTTACTTATTTTTTTTCCAAATGAAGTGTATAAGGAAAGAATAAAATTAACAACCTTAGTAACAAAATTTATTATTATGATATCCACTCCAGTTACAATTAACTTATTAATTAAAATATTTACAATATTTTACATTCATGTCATGACTACTTACAAGAGAATATGCATTAGGTATTGAATTACCTATGACTATATGACATAAATTTCAACGATGTGTTGGTAGGTACAGTTCACAAAGCTATTTGGTATACAGGCAAAATATTATTTTTTCCACGCACTGCCAATATTTATTTCTAATGTGTGCATTATAACTTTTTCAGCTTCACATATTTACGAGTGTGGCGTACAATAATTGTCTACTCAGCACACTCACAACAATGTTTAAAAGTACCTAGTTGCAAGTTAGCTACCTGCATACCAAATAGCTTTATTGACTGTACATTTTTAGGGTTCCGTACCCAAAGGGTGACCAACGGAACCTTATTACTAAACCTACACTGTCCGTCTGTCTGTCAGCGGACTGTATCTCAAGAACCGTAATAAGTAGACAGTTGAAATTTTCACACACAGTGTAGGTATTTATTTCTATTGCCGCTATATCAATAAATAATAAAAATTAAATTAAATTAAAAATTCAAGGGGGCGGCTGCCGTACAAGAAACGTGTTTTAACCCGACTGCGCGACGCAAAGGAGGGTAATTCGGTTTATGGTACGGAATCCTTCGTATGAGAGTCCGGCTCGCATTTGGCCGGTTTTTATGTTTTTTCATATTTCGACATTAATCGTTCTAGTTAATTACAAATAAATAAATTGAAAGTTCTAATAATTAACCCTATACCATCGGTTGGCTCTCAGCAGGCTTGCCAGCAGTTTTATAATGCATTTTGATATCGCGGTTCACACGTCTTTGATTTAATTTTTTCACATAAAAGTCAGACCACGCTTCACGATTTTCCTTTACAACAATCAAATAAATGTTCATTAGAACTGGGCTAAAGTGATGCAGGAACAGTTGTATACAATACATTTTGTTTTTATCTGTTATTTTTACGTAATAAAAGTATGATAAAACGTATACGTACAACAATATGAGGTCACTCAATAGAAATATCACAGTGGCGATGTACAGTCGAACCCATTTGCTGGTAGATGTTTGTGAGCTAGTAGTACGCGAAAGTGAATATACAATTATAATATAAAGCACACAGTTTAAAATCACAGGTGTAACTACCAAAAATAATGTCAAATTTATGAAATACTTAACTGATTGTAAAGTTACTAAACTAACATAAGTACCAGTTACATTAATTGAAGTTGTTATAAGAGACGCTCCCCAAATGAAGAGGCTACTTTTCAAATATTTCTTTTGGACATGGCCATTGAAAACTTGTACAATCTCCATGTAGAACATATAGCATATTACTATCACCCAGTGGTTCCTTACTGTTATTGAATATATTTGAATAAATAGTACACTAGTAGCATACAATAAATTGGTTCTGATTTGTGTCAACTCGATCGGTATGTAATAATGGTTTAACGCCACTAAACAGCCTAAGATGTTTGCTAACACTGCGTTAAGAAAAACAAAGTTTTTGTAATTCCGAAACTTTTTAATGATGCACCATGAAGTAACTCCGTATATCAGCGTAGCAGTTGATAGCACTGCCATAGTGGAATGCGTGGTCATCTGGACGGTGTAGAACGTTTCCATAGAACGGGCCTCCATCACGAGGCTTTTGAGAAAGTTGTCAACACTATCACTCTTGATAGAAGAAAGTATTCCAGTATCGTTTTCAGACATGATGAATGTTGCACTGTTTCGATAGATTCACATTTAGTTAACGTAATTTTTCGTATAACTGATAAAAAAAAATATGCACCACTAACACTACGTGCACCACCGTGCACGTACGACCCCTTTCAAGGCTTTTGTAACAATAAAATCATTTCAAACACAATAGTCAACGATTTAAACCTATTATTTTAACTGCGTGACAAGGAAACATTTAGGGAATATTATTTAAAACAATTATGATAGTAGGTTAGGATTCCTGTGTGTCATACATAATCGACAAAAAGGGAAAACGATTGTTGTCGTCAATATGAGTGATTGTCTTATTACTTTAGCTTACCTTAAATGGTATTTAACCGAATGATTATATAATTAATGTTTTTTTCATAATATATTTAGAAATTATGATCGAATTGCAATCTTACGGAGTCTATTATTTTCTGGTGGCATATACAACATAACAAGAATGTAAGTATCCTGAATACTCACAAAGGTACATGGTTGTGGGGCGGGCTACTAAAGTTTGGCGGTGGTGTGGAGTTGCGCTTGCGTTGCCGTTGTGACCTCCATAATAATAATTTTAGGATAAAATATTAAAAAGGAGTAAAATTACTGCAATCGATTTGTCACTGATTCTGAACAAACGGTTGGCGGGTGACGGGCGGGCGTTTTGGGGGACTGTCTTTATGTAGAACTTTGACGTTCAAAAAGTGCTGGCACTCAGCCTAATTTGAATAAATGACTTTTGAATTTTTAATTTTTTTTTTGGGTAAAAAAAAATGAAAGAAAAAGTACTTTAATATTCAGACCTTGATCCATATTATGTTAGTATTATACAAACTTATAAGCTATGTGAGTACAAAAATATTAAAAGTAGTTTTTTTTTAATTCATATATCTGTTGCACTCACCTGATGCACCGGGTACATGCACCCAATGCGCCATGATGGTGCAACACGGCTTATCACTAATGACTCCCAGAATGCCGTTGACGCTCCCACGCACTCTGCGCATCATGGACGCAATCCTTTTTCGCAGTATGGTGTGGTTTTGTATATTTTTAAAATAAGATTGAATATTAAAATAACCTATTGATACTGATTTGCTCATGAAGAAGCGAATTAAACGTTGCGGCTTTCGTAATCCAGGTGGTAGGTACTGTGTACGTGAGCTGCGGTTGCACTTCCAATAAACGCAAAAAATAATTCTTCAAATCACCACAACCAGGTTATTTTGTATTGGCAATATTTGCAAATATTGTATATTGGTTAACGTATTTATGAATTATTAAACAAAAACTTTCGCTATGGGCCATACTGAATTTTTTTGTTTAATAAACAGGACGCGCGAATGGAAATCGACGCGCGCCGCTCGCGGTGAAAAGCCTCCTCTCTTCATGGCTTGAGCACAATTTTCTCGCAGTAGGTGTGAAAAGTATAGTATGCTCCTCAGGGATAAAAGTGTATTTGCCTTGGGCTAGCTTAAATCCCTCGCTGCATACAGGAACCTACGATCCGCGGCCACCGTAGGTGCAGGCCTGCACTTTGTTTTTTGGTCATTATTCAAATTGGTGATAAAAGAAATTCATGGCTTAATTGGAATTCTCTTGTACCTAGTCGTACAATTAGTTAAAAAACAACAAAAGTTAGGTTTTAACAATAAGTAATATAATTACTCTTTTGTTTCTAAGACTGTACTCCTTATTTACTAAAATCAGTAATACTCTATTTCTTCTAAAAAAAGTTCTTGAGAAAAAGGGCCTTGACAGACGGACAACAAAGTCATCCTATAAGGGTTCCTTTTATGCCGACTGAGGCAAGGAACCCTCATACCTAGATAATAATAATAGACTGATCCTCTGGTGGGACAGACAATCGCATATTTGTATCTTGATGAGCGATGCCACGCCAAAATTCTGCACAATTCATCAAAACTTTCTAAAATAAAAAATTATAAATAGAGAAAAGCTGTTTTTGGAAATGTTCCCAATTTTCTAATCTATGTATGAAATTTTCCTAATGTTAGTCTGTCACTCCATAATGGATTCACCCAATATTGCCTTTTCAATGTCGTCTTCGGTTTCTTAGAACAAGCGCACATACCACAACCGGAAACCATGTTTATGAATACGTTTTTTTTACAAGAAAGTAGTGTTGTTGTCGTGCGCATCGTCCAAATTTCAGCGAGAAGACTGCGACAGAGACAAAAAAGTTCCTGGGCAACTAAATCGCTCGTGGGCGATTTTTAAAAAAATATTTTTTTATTTAAAATGGGGTTGCTCTTGACTCTAGTCTAGGTCATAGATACTAGAGACAAAGTCGACGATGGAGCGAGCTTACCCAGAACAAGCCTGTTCACTCTAATTTTGAAGAGATTAGGGTTGTATGCGTTCGAAAATTGCTTGGAATGACTTGAGATTATAGACTATCAAATTTTATTGCGTAAAAAAGTATTCCAAATGTTAAGATGACAATTCATCGAGAGTTTACAATCTCTCATTCTTACTCAACTAACGGTTTGGTTGATAGAAAGACACACACACACACGACTGTAACAAACAATAACACTGTAAAGCTTAATATTTTGCGAACTGATTTCTAAATAGAAAAATGTTGACCCCCAATATTTTTGAGAAACCTATCAAACGCTACCACAAAATATGTAATAACATATTTTGTAGTAGCGTTCGATAGTCGCCTATTGGCGACTAAAATAAATTATCCTCCTTTACCAGACGGGAGGTACCTAAAAAAAGATACTTATTTTAATATTTTTTTTATTAATATTTATAACCATGTCAAATACAGCTAGGAACCAAGGACTGAAATAAGTGACATTTGGAGTCACCAATAGATTCATAAGGAAAATACCAGTAACACATACAGTTTTTGTTATTTCCTATTTCATAAAATACGAGCTTTTGCCAATAGTTCGCCCGCTTGAAAGTCGAAAATTATCCCAAGGAAACTTTCTCCCGGGATAAAAAATATTACACTCGTATGTAGGTACCTAGGTATTATTCCAGGACATGACCTACCCGCGTGCCAAGTTCCTTCTAAATCTGTTCAGCCGTTAAGACTTGGAAGAGGTAACAAACAGATAGACAGAGTTACTTTCATATTTAATATATTTTATTTATGGATGAATCAAGACTTCTTTCAACAGTTCATAATTCATCATTTCAGACGACAACTATGGACTAGTTCCCCAAGCGTCGCCACGACGACAGCTTCTATTCTTCTCACATCCTGCGGCTGCCACCATCATTGGTCCACTTTGTGGGAGGCCTTCCAACACTGCGTCTTTTGATATGCGGTCGCCACTCCATAACCTTTCTCTGATCTCTGATCTGCGAGTAATGAGCCCATATCCAGGACTATCTAAGTTTAGCATTTCTTAGGGCTGTGACGGTCACCTTAGTTCTTCTGCAGATCCCTTCATTTTCGATTTGATCACGCAAGCGTAATTCAGTCTTCTGAAAAGGCTCATTATAAGCCATCACGATTCAGTGCCATCCATTCGTATTATCACCTATACCATAAATTAATTCTGAGTTCGCAATTTCGTTTTTCCAAGAATGTAATGTTACATTCGGAAAAACAAATTTTAAACCTCCACAAGAGGTTCGCGGCTACCAAGAATTTGAATAGAATTAAATTTTCCTACTATGTATCTCAAAACCATTCCATGTTATAATCTTTATCTAGTGGTAGTGAGACCAACATTTAATAGGTACAAATGCCAGCATATCAAGCTATCCGAAACTGTCAAATTTTCCCAATCAAACTTGAACCTAAAACACTAGATATAAAATTAAAAATCTATTAAAGAAATTTGACAGATTATTGTAGCTTAATGTGCTTTATATTAGTATCCTATCTTTACTTTATTTTAGCCTGGTCGCAACAATTCTACATTAGGACTTAATAAGAGATTAATTAACTTATTTTAAACTCAGGCATTATAAACTGCTTTTACATAAGAAAAGAATTCTGAATCTAAAACAGATTTATGCAAAAATCAAGACTTTACTAGCATCTTAAACGTATTTACAAAGTTTTACATTCATGAATGGCTTGGACTATTTACTAGAACAAAATTATTCAAATTGAAATTTCTAACGAAACGATTAACATTACATCTCAAACCACCAAGCTCTTAGCAAGCTCGGACACAGTTTTATCAAGCTTTTTAATACTTCGGTTCACACTTCTTTGATTGAATTTATGCACATAAAAATCATACCACATTTCTCGATTGTCCTTTAAAACAAACAAATAAATGTTCAGTATTAATGGGTTAAAGTGATGTATGAATAGTTGCATATAATACAAGAAATGTCTATCTGTCATTTTTATGTAATGAAGATACGATAAAAAATATACAGATAACAGTAAGAGATCACTCAGTAGAAATATCACAGTGGTGATGTACAGTCGAACCCATTTGCTGGTAGCTGTATTTATGCTAGTGTTTGCACTACGCCAAAGTGAACACACAATTGCAATGTAAAGTACGCAGTTTAATATCACAGGTGAATCCAACAAAATTAATGTCAAATTGATGAAATACTTAACTGATTCTAAAATCACTAAACTTACAAAAGCACCAAAGATATTTATTGATGTTGTTATAAGTGATGCTGCCCAAATAAAGAGGCTACTTTTCAAATAGCTTTTTTGGACATATCCATTGAAAACATGTACAATATCTACGTAAAACATATGACATATAACTATCACACAGTGATTTCTCACTGTTATTGAGTATATTTTTAAAAACATTATACTAAAAGCATAAAATACATTGGACTTCATTTGTGTCAACTCAGAGGGTAAATAATATGAATGGAACATCACTAAACAGCCTAGGATGTTTGCTAAAACTGCGTTAAGAATGACAAAGTTTTTGTAATTGCGAAACTTCTTTATGATGCTCCATGAAGTGACTCCGTATATCAACGTAGCAGTTGATAGCACTGCCATAGTGGAGTTTGTAGTCCACTTGATGGTGTAGAATATTTCCATAGAACAGGTCTCCCTCACGAGGCTTTTGAGAAAGTTGTCAACACTATCACTACGTATTCCGGTATCGTTTTCACACATGATGATTGTTGCACAGTTTTGAGTAATTCACAGTTTTGATTGATTCACTTTTAGTGAACAAATTTGTATTAGTTTGACTCAAAACACTACCGAGTGAGTTTACGCACATGTCCTCCTTCGAGGGTGTGTGTACAACTGCACACTGTGCACGTTAAACCGGTTATATCTGCAGCTCAAGGAAGCATTTAGGAAACAATTTGAAATAGTATTTAAATACTTAATTTAAAAAAATATTTAAAAAAATACAATTATTATTAAATACTTAATTGTAACCATAATATAGGTGTGTAAAAGGGAAAATAAAAACTAAAACACATGCAATTTTCATAATGCGTATAAATAATAGCATTTATATTTAGGTATTCCTTTGTGTCATCATTGACATACAGGAAAACGTGTTGACGTGTCATCATAATGACTGATTAGTTTATTCCTTTAGCAGAGGATCAATTTACCCGAAACTGACAGATTTTCCCAATCAACCTTGTTTTTAAATATTTTTCTAATATTTCGTGAAACATAAATATCACGCAGTGGTTCTTCTTTGTTATCTAAACTAATATTATAAAGAGGAAAGATTTGTTTGTTTCAATTTGTTGGGCTCAAAAACTACTGAACCGATTTTAAAAATGTTTACACCGTTAGAAAGCTACATCTTCACTGAGTAACATAGGTTATACTTAATTCCAGAAATAATTAGGGATCCCTACTAAAACTTGAATTCATTCAACCAAGGTGTAAAAAAAAATGTCATAAAATGTCTTTCATCGCATGCGCTGCGAAAACTATTGATGATGTAAGAATAATGTACTAAATAATTAAAGTACTCATCATAGTTAGACATATAGCGTCGCAAACTTTTTTTTAGGTAATAACCTAGAAAAAAGTCTGCGAGGGTATATGTCTAACTATTATGGTTAAGTCACAATGACCGCTTTTTGTTAAAATTATTCAATCAAAGCCCAGTTGGAAAGAAAAAGTGATGATTTTGATATCAAGATATTAAATCTTTATCCATTTAAATGTAATACATATTAAGTTTGATTATGTACATGCAAATTACACTTTAAATTATTCAAATCGGACCTTTCGTTTCAAAGTTACGACGGGTATAAAAATGATCTAAGTAAGAAAAATGTTGCGATTTGAGCGAACTGGAGAGAATCTTAATGCTCGGTCCGATGAAGTTGAAACATTAATGATTTGAATAAATATATAAGAATAACAAATATTTGAATTTTTTGAAAATGAAACTCTTAACGGGCGAAAAGGGGTGATGAAGTTTTTAGGGGAGGACATTAATTGCTTACTTCAATTTACGTGGGAATTGGTATAAATAAACTAAAAATGGGATAATTGAAACAGATCCAAAAATTTTTGCAAAAACATCCCCTGACGAGGTGAACGGGGTGGATAGTTGCGGTGATCCAGTGACCACAGAATCAGCAGCAGAAATGGCTGGATAATTCATGAAAATCGATTTGCTTAATTTTCCAAAACTAAAAGGGGTAGAGCGGGCGTTGAACTTTGTGGAGTACGGTCTACTAAATCCGCGCGGACGAAGTCGCGGGCGAAGTGCCTGCGACTTCGTCCGCGCGGATTGTTAGTTCGCGCGCTAGTTGCATATATTTTTATAAACTGTACATTAATAGCATACCTACATTGGGTCGGATTTGCGATAACTCGGAGGGTAAATAATATGAATGGTACGACAGTAAACCACTAAGATGTGTCTTAAAACTGCGTTAAGAAGACCAAAGTTTTGTAATTCCGAATCTTCTTAATGATGCACCATGAAGTCACTCCGTATCAGCGTAGCAGTTGATAGCACTGCCATAGTAAAGTGTGTCGTCATCTTGTATTGTAGAATGTTTCCATAGAACGGGTCTTCTTGTTGAGGCTTTCAAAAAAATTCTCAATAATATCACTTCCTGCAGCAGCATATATTCCGGTATCGTTGTCAGATATGATGAATGTTGCAACAGCCTTGATTGATTCACTGTTAGTAAACGAAGTTGTTTTTGAGAAGAGCTTAACTTAAACCGCTGCGTGGACGTTGAATGAACGAGTCCCTCTTTCGACGGTGTCGCAACAATAATCACCAGAATTTCATTTGTGAACACTTTTAGTCAAACTCAAAGTCAAAGCATTTATTTCAAATAAACCATTTACTGGTAAGTACTTTTAAATTGTCAAAGTCAGTCCGTCAAAAACATGAAGCTATTTACACGTTCCAAAGCGTAGATCAAAGAACGTGCAAGAAACTCCACGGACACTCTTTTAAAATATTTTATGTTTACAAAAATCCTGGTTACATTAGTCTTGTTGCTTCTATGTATGAGAACAATGTAAAGAAAGAAAAAACAATTTACAGTATCAAATATTAAAATGAGCCAGTGGCAACTAAGGGATGACCAATCTCCTCTAACGGCGCCCGTTCACGAACATGACGCGTGCATCAGCACCATTTAGCTCAACCATTTTGAAGGGAACTGAATGATCCGATACACGTGCCACCATCACCGAGACTGCTGCTAAACGGAGAAAACGAATAAAAAGTATTTAAATCATGATTATTTTTGTAAGTTTTCTAGTCGTATATGGAAACTTTTCGATGACTTTGAGATAAAACGTCATGACCATCGTACGATTTAGATAATGACGTGTAGCGCCCTATATTCGTTTCGATTTTCAAGTATTTCAGGTGTCACTTATGACGTGGGTTGCGGTTTTATTTCGAACAGTCCATAACAAGTAGGAACCTATTCCAAAAATGTAGTGTTTCAATTCAGGTGACTAATTTGTGATAGACTTGTTCTGCAAGTCGAAATTTCCAGAACGAAAATGTTGGAACCAAAAACGCACTGTGTTTTCTTTAACGACACCGCCGCCATACACATAATTAATCCTTCGAGCCGTTTCTGCAGCACTGGTGCCACGGTGGAACTCGTACTCGTAAATAACGCAATATTTCGTTTTCCATTTTGTAAACAGAGTGACGCAAAGAAAAAATTGTGTGTGTACTTATGTACACGCGTTAGAAGTTATACTTCTTTGGCGTATGGAAAAAAAAAACATTCACAACTAAAAAAATATAAAAGTTTTAAAATATTTGTATTGTTTTCTGCTTCAATTTGTTGCGTTCGAACGATCGCCAATTAAGTCTATTACGCTAAATAACTGATACGGTTCATAGTTTTAAAACTGTTTGTTCATAAAATGCCCTATTTTATGAACAAACAGTTTATTGTTTTTTTTTTTAACAGATATCATGCAAATTTTTTTTTTGATTCGAATGTTTTGTTGGTAGTAGTACTTATTTGAAATTAGTACCAACTTTCTATTCTGGATGGTGTGTACCTGAGAAGTTGATGGGTACCTACTTACAATGACATATAAGTTACGAGACTCCTTTTTTCAAAATAGTCAATAGGTACTAATAATTATTATAAACGGTAAAATTCTTTGTTCCGTTCTACTGTAGATACAAATCCGATTAAGAAAACTCATTCATGAAGAGGCTGTTTTTTGTCTTCGAAAAATCATCATATTCCAATAAAATCTTCTAGGATAGAATAAAAGGAGCTGAGCCGCGGGAAAAATTAGTGTCTAATCAATTACTTTTATCAAAATATTTGTATCTTATATTTTGGCGCTTTATTTCGAAATTAAAACCACATTCATAAAAGAAACAAAAGACAATAAAAAAATACTAGAATATTATACAACTTGAACATAGTTATCGATTTTCATGCCACCTAGAACTAACTTCATGATGTAGAATCCAGGTGTCGGTGTGCGCGCGCATCGTAAAAATTCACTCTCATCAGTTTTCTCCATCGCGCCAAAAGAAGTATAACTTCAAAAATACAAAAGAGGAAAAAACAAATGAATTATGGTTTTCGATACCAAAATGCATGAGTAAATAGCTGTTTAAACTTGAATTTGGAATTCCTAACCAGAGAGGAGTTATTTGAGATCAAAGTTGTCAATGCGACAAAACTTTAAAATAAAATTCTTGTATATGTATATTTATAATCTGAATCTCGCAAACGACTCCAACGATTTTCATGAAATTTAGTATGCAGGGGGTTTCGGGGGCGATACATCGATCTAGCTAGGTTTCATTTATAGAAAACGTTTACCAAAAAAAAACGAGCAAAGCTCAGTCATCCAGGTACTAGATGATGTAACTTCAAACAAAAATAAAGCAAAAATTAATGCATTGAACTAAATTGCCACTCCATCAACATATTTTTTTTCAAAGTTGCGAAACACGATGAAACTAGTGGAAGACACTAAAACATTCAAAGCTAGTTGTGTTGGTAATTTGTGTTGTAACGGAATATCAACTTTCACCAAAATCAAAAAAAAAAATCTTCTTTTATTCGACTCTCCTTTCGCAGGTATGCTGGAAGAGATTTCTTTAGAAATAAGCATCAACTTTGTACCTGGTTTTCTATTCCCTTCTTCTTATCTATTTGTTAAATGTGTGTACATAAACTGTTAAATAAATAAAAAATATTAAAAACAAGTAACAAGCTTTTATAACTTGTTGATAAAAAAAGAACTAAAAGTTTAAAATAATTTTAATTCTGATAAGAAATATACCATTTTATGGATACATAATATATCTATTTTTTTAAAGAAAAGCGCGTTACTCCTTATTTATTTCTCTTGCCGTCAAAACGTAAACGCTTTTAACGTATACCACCGTAATAAAAGCTTGTTTTCAAATAAATATTTTTTTACTTTTTAGTATTTATGATTCGGGATTTTTACGGCGTAGTTCGTAGTGGCATTTTTCCGTAGCCCTTTGTAATTCGTAGTACGCTCATATATGTGATTTTTAAGCACTTCAAAGTGTTATGTCAATTGTATTTTTTTTTAACAACTTACATTTATTTAATTAGTAGGACTTGTAAGTTAGAATAAAATCCTGTTCATATTAGTTATGAAATTACTGGTTAATGATTTGTAACGTTTCTCACTCTATCCATTTCGTTTAATAGAATTCATATTCATAACAAATGGAACGAACTTATTTTCCCAAATCTGATGGTGTATGGTATGGTGTATTTGGATATTATCAAGGGCCAAAGTACTCAGCAAGACGAATCAAACGAACTCGATGCGGTTACGTCGTTCTGTTACGGAGATCCTATGGCCCCCTTCCAGCTTCATCATCAAACCGTGGTTACCATTTAGGACCAAAGAACTCGTCAATGCGAATCATACGAGCCCAAACCAGATGAGATTATGTCGTTGTATAACGGAGTTCCTATGGCCACCTTCCAGCTCACTCATCAGACCCTGGATACCATCTAAAGACAAAGTACTCGTCAAGACGAATCAAATGAGTCCAAAGTCGATGGGGTTGCGTCGTTTCATTATAGAACTCCTCCATCTTCAGATCATCTCCATGTCATCATAATATTGCATTGTCACGTGATATACATATGCGTGCAAAATTTCAGCTCAATCGAAAACCAACAATTTGCAAGTTGAATTTGATAACAGACAAACATCGGGACAGGTGAAACTAAATAAAAGCTTAAAAACTGGCCAAGTGCGAGTCGAGCTCGCGTGCAAAGGGTTCCATGAATCATGAATCTCATTTTCGTAACATGTTACTTTAACACTATTTAGGTACTTCTTATAGGTTTTCCTGTAATTTTATATGTATTTTTTTTCAAAATTTTAGGCTCAGGACTTAGTAGTAGTAGTTCGAAGATGGAGGGAATGGTCATTTTTAATATTTTTTTTTAATAACATAATTCTATAGTAAATTATAAAAAAAAATGTAATTATAACCTTCACAATTGAAAGCCCTTTCCAGCCATTTGATATTTCACACGGCACAGTCTGAAAAATCTTTTTTTTTAAGTTTTCTAGTTTGTCCCCCCAAAAGTGACATCCATGCTCAACATTTATTTATTTGCGTAAGGGGGCGTCCATAAATTACGTGAGGTGTTTTTTTAAATTTTCTGTACCTCCCTCCCCCCCAGGTGAGATGTCGTGAGATTTTATTCAACCCCCTCCCCCATCCCCCAAACTCACGTGAGATTTTTCAAAATGTCTGGTTTGACAGTCAGTAGATGTATAACGTCGAAGTATGAATGAAATTATTTTCTGTCGAACGAATTAGTGAATGATCTTAATCGTATCATTCACTAATTCGTTATTTATTATGTACAATCTGGATCAAATGGACCAAAATAGTATAATTTTTTTTGTTTCAATCCGAAAAAAAATTGCGTGATATTTGCTGCCCCCTCTCTCCAACGTAAGATTAGATGAGATTTGACTCGACCCCCTCCCCCCCTTAAACATCTCACGTATTTTATGAACGCCCCCTAACGCGTCCGTGTTTGGGTCACAGTAGTTCCTAAGTATAACAAATTTCAACAGAATCTGTCCAGTAGATTCGGAGAAAATTGGCTGTGAGACAACCAAGTGATTCGTGTAGTAAGACGCCGTGTTTACTATGTTAATCTTTACTGACTTATCTGTATATTTTGTTGTTGTTGTAGAGATCCAGAACGGACGCATCACAAAACCATGATACCAGTGCATCAGGTGACGCCAAAGCAGTCTCTGCACCAACTTCAGAGGCACAAAAAGCGGTTGGTGACGCTTTATTTCATAAACCAATTATTGGCCTATTTAATTAACAAGACGCTAGAGGACAAGGAACTTAAACGCGGAGTCGAAGCGTCAGTCTAAAAATGTCTAAAGCATATTGACCCATAAAGAATAGTTTTTTTTTTAATATGTTCCGACATAAAAAAGAGGAAGTGAATATTACACATGGCAGGTACCACAACGGGCGCCCTTATCGCTAAAAGCGATATTTTAATGACAACCTTTTTTTATTATTTGAGATGAGTTTGCTCTTGACTAGGTTTTAGACTTTTTTTGTCTAGGTCATAGATGACAGAGATAAAGACCTTACCATATTACCAAGGATACCTTACAAAAGGCGATAGGGATCTCCACAACGCACTTACAAAATGCACACATTTCTATCGAGACGCTAGGAGTACTGTAAGATTGCGTGATGTTTCTTAAGATTGAGAAAGGTTTTGGGATCACATTCATTGTGCGTACAGCTATAGTAGAATTCCTTGCCAGAGTCTGTGTTTCCTGGTAGCTACAACCTGGGAGTCTTTAAGTCAGGAGTGAATAGGTTACTTCTAGGCAAGCGTACTCCATCTTCGATCACATCATAGCTTACCATCGGATGAGATAGTGGTCGATAGTGGTCAAAAGCATGCCTATCAATAGTAAAAAAACATGTTTTGAATTTGAGAGATGAAGTTCTTTGAGGGTCTACTCTAACTTCTATCCTGTATTAAACGTTCACTTCAAGGTATTTCAAGAAGTTCAACTCCATTGTTTTTTCACTTTTGGGATTGACTATTAAGTAGCTTTGTTTCATTTCCGTATAATAGAGTTCTGACAAGTATTTATTTTCCACAGTTGGACGCTAACTTAACCATGTGGAATGGAACAATAAAATCGATACGCGATAATTTAAAAATGGAGGAACTCGAGATGACTTTCAACGATGGCACAAAAAGGAAGATTTGGAAAGTCAACCGACCGAAACCTGAAATTACTGAAACTGTGGACTTTGTTAGTTTCCTACTGAAATCCTACTATGCACTACCTTCATATTATAAAACAAAGTCCCCGCTGCATCTGTCTGTCTGTACGCGACAAAATCAATATCTGTCGAACGGATTTTCACAAATAGACGGAGTGATTCTTCAAAAATAGCAATCGTGCCCACTGTACAGTTCGATGTCATCAATGCTTTGATCCTTCAGGTGCAACTGCTACCGTCATCCGTGGGAAAGAGGATCATGTCCTACCTCCCTCGTCAACAACTCGGAGACTACGCCAGGGTCAATAAGTACTGGGCGTACCTGGTTGATGAGTTGCGTGCCGAACTGGTTGCCAGGACGAAGATCACCGTCGATTATGAAAGATTACATGTAACCACAGTTTTTATTCTCTTCTGTCCCACTCATTCCACTATGGACAAAACCACCTTCTGCCCCGACCGGCGGTGTCACTGTCAAATCTAGTTACCCACCAATATTTTTTTTTTCGTGCCGAGCCACTTCTTGGCCTCTGTCTCGTTCGAGAATACAATGTAACGGGCGAGCTCAGAAGAGGAGGAAGCCCGTTCTGTACCTACTATTGCTTTGAGAGCAGACGGATTGACAAATTTACCAAATCCAAGTTGCAACACCTTGCGCCCGACCAGGAAATTAGACCCCACATACGACGAGATAAATTATTTACACGATTTCTTGCAGGAGCTGCTTCTTCGTTACGACACAAGTATGGAGATGTTCGACACTCAGAACGACGGCGGGGCCACGCCGAGCTCGTCCATGAGTACCATAGTGCCTTCGCCCATAAGTCGGCAGCCGCAACCCTACAGCTTGAGAACCTCGGAGAAATCTGCCGGAGCCTACTCGCACAGGCAGTTCATTTCTGAAAAGCTGACTAAGCCGCTGATTGTAACTATATTTATGTTTGGTGTTATGATTATAATAGATACTACATACATCGTTTTTTTATTTTAGATATAATATATATTATAATCTAAAATAAAAAAAAAACTACTTACACGAGTTGTGAGCGGTACATCGGTATGTACAAGTTGTTCCAGAAGAGCGTGATCATATTCGAGGGTGCTGTTAAGGTACCTAGCTGATATACATTAAAGAAAGAAAAGCAAAACAAAAAAAAAAGTCGACCACAAATAACGGGTAAAAAGTTCCAACAAATTACTTTTTAAGCAGTCTGATGCAGTTGTTGACATCAAACCCGTGATTGAACAAAAGTAAATGCCACCAAGTGTAACAAGTTGCTTGAAAAGTCATTTCTTCGGAACTTTTTAGTCGGACTACTTGTCTGTTGAATTTTTGGTATTTTTTTTTTTTAATGTTTTGATATTGTTTCCTTGATGATCAGCTACCCAACATCACCCTTAAATAGTGATGACCACACACTTCTGGGACACTCTGTATATGAGAAACTACTGAATGATAATTAAAATTACTTATTTCGTTGCACCTTCTTAACAGTAATATACAACGTGTAACAGAATAGATAAACGCAATATCTCTTAAGGGATCATTGTACTCATCATTATGAACAACTTTTACTATGAGACCAACCCCGAAATCGCGAAAAACCCCTTAAGAGGTGTTGCGTTTATTCTGTAAACAGGTTATAAAAATAACTTGTTTCTTGGCTTTGTTATAGCATTAGGTATAGTAATAACTTTTGTTCATCAGGTTCAGAAACCGATCCGCAACATGGCGGATCTATCAGAAAGGCTGGAGAGACGAGGTGCTGCAGACGAGAACCTTTGGAAGTGGTGCGAGTGTATACTGGCACATGCCAAGAGATATAAGAAGTGTCGACCGGTAAGATATGGGACGCCTAATATTCGTTTGTTATCGAGAAAACTAGTTAACCATGTATGAGGCCAACCTTACACCTGACCATGATGAGAGGGGTTATCTACGCGATTTCAATTCTGACCCGCAAATAATTTAATTTAATCATTTATTTTAGGCATCAAAGGCCCATAATATAAAATACATAAACATAAAACATATGTATAAATAAATAAATAAATTTAAAACTATAAACTACTGCAAACGAAATGACGGCTTCGTGTTTCGCTGACTGGTATCGCGTAATTGGCCGCGGAAACACAACATACGAAGTTTGTGTTGTGACGCGACTCCAACTTTTCGATCCTCAAATTGCAGTTGGTCTTCACTCTCATGTACTCCACGATCTCGGGCCTCAACCTTAAAAAAATGTAATTGGATCGTATCGGATCGACCGGATTGGCCCGTACTCTAAGGTGATTTCACCATGAGTCATCGTATCGTAAGGCTTGGCCTCTCCACTACTTCCATTTTTCGCGAGCCTCCGCTTCGTCCTTTTAGTTTTTGCGAAATCTGTCAAGTTCGTCCTGCTATCTGCTACATAATTCTGCTGCCATCACATCAATACTATTAGATTTTTTTTTTTGTAAAAGTACACTCTTTTGAAAACCGATACACATGCTTGAACAATCGATACAGCTGCTTTGTAGCAAGAGGGATGTTATTATCTGCTTACAACTCTTTTGTTTTCTAGATAATGGAAGAAGAAAGTGGCGTCGGTGGGGTTCTGTCATTGGGCAGCGTGCACTTTCCTTGTCCTCTAATGAAACTCAGCATGCAGATTCCTCTCGATCCTCCGATGTATAAAGACCCAATAATGACGTGAGTGCTTTCACTACTATACAGGTTTGGAGTAGGTAACCTGTTCGAATCTCAGCGAGCTTGTCTGTTTGGCGTTGGCTTGGCTGTTGCTAAGTTTTTATGCTGCGTCAAAAGAACATAGTTCACAAGTTTGGGGTGAAACGTTTCAACTTAATATTTTTATGTTAACTACCTACGCTACTTCCACTGAGCTTAGAATTGTTGCCTGGCAGCTGTTGGACCCAGAATCATCACTAGCCTTTCATTTCTATAATTAACAACCAAATTTTGTAAAATCATTATTTGAAAAGAGTAACTATGGAGTTTCTTGTCCGTTCTTCTCCATAAGAATCTACCTTTCCGAATGGACAGTAGAGTCACTTTATTAATGTATCTAGTATTATTATTTTTACTGAATTGTAAAAGATGACGTTCAAAAATGCAGTTTAATGGCCTAATTGAAATAAACGTTTTGACTTTGACTTTGTAAACGGTATAAATACAACTTATTGATTTGCTTTGATTGTGTGGTCGACACTGCTGCGCGTCTCTACCAGTGGATGGCGAATCGTCTCGGTGTTATGTGATGGTAAAACCTTATTTACACCGGGGCAACACTGTACGGCCTTTTGGCATGTCGCAATGTCGCTCAGTGTTGCCCCGGCGTAAATAAGGCTTCGCACTCGCGACGAATCTTTTGCCAAGGGTAGGTAATCATGTTTGACTTGCCACCTTGCAACAAATAAGGTAGGTACCTACATAAAAACCTGATAGATACGTTTTAAACCTTGTGTAAAGGTGTTGATTTATAAATAAATAATTTGGTCGTGTTATTTTCAGTACTTCTGCCAAGCCAAAAAAAAATGTTTCGGACTATAATTTGGTGCAAGTTCCAAAGGATACAGTGAAGCGTTACAGCATTTGGACTCGAGACCTTTCAGGTCTTTACCAAGTCTTAAAAATACCGTCTTATCTGGATCTTGACATGAAGTCTGCGCAGGTGGGAAAACGCGCACCCTGAAGTTTTTATTGGACGGTTTTTAGGTACCTACTTGTCTATTAGCCTATATTGGATCATAATTATAAATACCTAATAAATAAACTGAAATGCACATGGTTTAAAAGTCTTTTGTTATTAAATCTCCCTTTGGCCCTTGATAGATTTAGAAAGAAATTAAGTATGTATGTACCTACTAACAAATTAAATGTAAGTAAAGATTTACTTTACATACTCACTACAAATGCACACATATTATTAACTAGATATATTTACACTCATTTATATGCCCGCGCCTCGCCATTCAGGATCTCGGGCGAGTTTTAGTGATCGGTGGTGAGGTTCTGTTTATGAAAGACATGATTTTCTTAGGCCTACGTGCGCTGCTCCGCTTGGCACTGAGTTAACGGTCTAGTCCAAGGCACTGGCGTGTAACTACCATGGCAACTGGCATTTGTAGTTATTTCAATAGCCTTTCAAAAATGTACATAACTTATGGTCTAATATCTCAGAGCCCCCAGTCCTTACTTATTTTTTCAGTTACAAAATGTGTGGTAAGTATAGAGTAGAGTTGGTATGATTAATACGTAGACGAAGTGCTAAATAGTACCCTACTTTATTGTTATGGACAAGATGCAGCATCGCCTATAAATCAAGTATTTTGCACTTTGAGATTCTATGCAACGGACACTTAGGTAACTTAGGAGATGTAGGTAGGTATCTAGGTAATTATTCGTGTTCATTGTTGACTCTACCGGGTCACAAAAATGTGATATTTGCTTCGTATTAGACATTTATATCTAAAGATCCCCGATAGTGCAGAACTACCTAACTAGGTCTTCTACCGATTGTATATAAAATGCGGATACATAAACAAAAATGCGTTTTGAATATTAATTTTTGGTGATCAATAAAATAACACAATGTTAGAAAAATCAGAGACTTGCATGTTTTTGGCGCGTTGCTGGGACTAACCAAATGGCTGACCCGGGCATACTAGCCTGTACAAATTTCGGCTAACTAGATACCTAGTTGGCAAGTTAGTTGGTTTATTTTTGCGATTATTTGTTTTGTTTGTGCATTTTATAAATAAAACAAAATACATAACCGATCTGTAACTAACTATCTCTGTGAGAATTGTTTAAGGATAATAGGGTATTTTACAGAAAAAATCTTACTAGACCGCTGGTAGGTTTCAAAAAAATTTAGGACACGTATTTTTAAACACGCGTGACGTCACTATGATGGTACCTACAATTTTTACCAGCGAAGTGACGTCACGCATGTTTTCAACGCACTGTACCGTCTTCATTTTTGGTTTCCGTGAAAAAAGAAAAAATAGATACATGTCCAATATTTTTTGGAAATCTATCTGAAGGAATATTTAGATTTTTTCAGTAAAATTACTCTTTTTTGGGTAGGTACCTTTTGGAACGAAACACTCAGCTGTCGACTTGTTAAAAAAAGTCGCTACCTATTGTTTTACTATCGTGTTTGCTAATAAGTCATTCTACTAAATAAAAGTTATTTATTTTATTACCTACTCAACATTTTCATTTAGTCACCCTACCAACACCGGTAAAGAACTATCATCGGAGATAAAGTAGGATAAACCCATACCTATTATTTGTAAAACAGCTTGAAGAAAACGCATCAACAAAGGCTGCATTACGCCCACACCTAAAGTATTCGCAAACTGAATGTGATATTTTTTTAAAACTTTGTTCTTGATAAAATCAATTTTGCGAGAATGCGAATGCACCTAATGCATTCTAATGTTTGTTGGAGTTTTTGGCAGAAAATATAAATATCGAGTCAGTATTCTCGGCAAGCTTCACTGAGGTAGTTAATACTACAATAAAAGTCTCAGTTCCACTTTACCGAGTTCGGGCCTGTTTCTTCGAAAACATCCCGCCGCATTCCCTTTGGCAATATAGAAATTGTTGCCAGTAAGGGAATATTTAAGAAGATATTATTTTAGTAATGGCAACACCAAATAATTTGTTTGTCGAGAATGTCCGTTCACAGACATTCGAAACTTGGTCGAAATAAATGTTATCTGTTTCGCAGTCACTGTGCCTGTCACAGCCTGTCAAAAACAAAAATATGCAAATGTCAAAAGCTGACAAACATATTTTCTAGAAGAAAAATAATCCTAATAATTTCAATCGTCCGCGCTTAAAAACAGTTGCGTAAACCTTTTATAATATCGCCTAAGTTGAATAATGATAAATGTGACAAAATTGTGTTAGAAGACGTGAGAATATAGCTAGAACAATGAGCAAACACACTTATACCACGGCGAACCTTACGGATAAAGAACTGAAGGAGCAGGGCAACAGACTGTTCAGTCTGAGACGTTTTGAGGATGCTATGGCCTGTTACACAAAGGCTATTGTGAGTAAAAATACTTTTACTAAACTCTTCACCTGGTTCTTAATTTCTTTTTACTTGTTCGCACATCAAGCAGGGGAAACTAAGACATTGCACCTTTGTTTTATTTATTTCACTTTCATGAATTTGCGTCAGCATACATAGGTCTGTAAATCGCTTTAATAAGTTTTAGAGATTGTAGACTAAAGAAAATCCTTTTGGCCTATATCTTTTACAGAAGATGAGTGTTCTAAGATGGCCTTCTATTTTGCATTCCAATCTATTTCAATGACTTAAACTTAACAATTCATTTCTGACTGGTTTATAATTGCATTGTTTAATTTTAATATATGCTATTTTAGCTTTGCTCGGTTTTTATTTTTGGTAAACGTTTTCTTAAATTGAAACCTAGCTAGATCAATTTATCGCCCCCAAAACCTCTGCATACTAAATTTCATGAAAATCGTTGGAGCCGTTTCCGAGATTCTATAGTTTTATTCATATATACAAGAATTTCTTGTTTATTAGATTAACTGGAATTTCAAAAATGCGAAGATAATGATGAAGGGTTTTTTTTTTGTTTTATGTTATTGTAGTAATGTATGTTATCTTTTATTGTTATTCCATTCATGATTCACTAGGTATGAGACACAGTATAAATAAATACACATTACACACATAAAGTAACACACTTTTATTTATTAGGTTAAAATTTCCATTATGGACCGTCGATTTATGGGGCGGAGGGGGTGGGAGGGGGTCTACCCCCCTGTACCATCCCCACCCCGCGGAACCCCATGGTTATGGAGATATCCATGGTTAAAGTTTCTAGGTTAGAATCGAAAATATCCATAAATATCCATCGACTTGTGGGGCGGTGAGGGGGAGAGGAAGGGGGCTACTCCCCTGTACCATTCCCACCCCGCAGAACCCCATGGTTATGGAGATATCCATGGTTAAAGTTTTTGGGTACGAATAAAAATTTCCATAAATGTCCATTGATTTATGGATAGCTTCCCTCTCCCCCCCTTTGTTTGACTCCGCCTTATCTCCGGCGCTGCGGGAAGTGCAGCCCTTCCGCCCTTGCGTGCCGAAGTACGGTCACTCATGCTCGGCTACGCAGCTTCGGCTTGTTGGTCTCTCTCTCTCTCTCCCTCCGCGCCTCCGGTTTTTTATATACACTCTAGGGGTAGGGCAGACAAGAACACGTGGAAAGTGGGGTGCCCCGATTCGGTTTTGGGTAATTTTCGGATATTCATATTCACATTCCGTTCCATAGTGTACACAAAAATCGTTATTTTTTTTTTGTAAAATATTCAATGTAATTGCATAAAACAGCATGGTTATTGTGACCATTAATTACACACCAAATTTAATGTGTATGAGTATGTGAAAATAAAATTATATATAAGTAAAAATACGACATAAAACTAAATAAAATACACCTCTACCGTCAACGGAACGTGAAATGTCAACTTTGACGTCTACCGTGACAATTTATCCAACCTAAAAATTTGAAAATGGCGTGCTATTTTCATATTTGTATGGAAACTTTAAAAAATTATATCTCGTAAACTGTGAATTTCCGCAACTTCAAAATACGTAAAAAGCTTTATATTTATGAGTACTATCTACAAAAAAAATATGAACTTCCAAATCGATGGTCCATAATGGAAATTTTATCCCAAATATGAAATCCACCAGGCACGGTCTACTTCTCAATTAAACCAGAGCTTGTTCATCTTTGTATAATATAATTAAAGAAATTGTTACTAAAACACTGAATCTGAAATACCTAGATAGTATTTGGTCCATTTGGCCTACTTTCACTAATTCTTGTTTCTATGCAAACTACACTGCAACTTTACAGTAAAAACCAGATATTTCAATTACCATGTCTGCTTTTTTTTAAATCAACCTATATTGTCCTGCTGCTGCTAAAAGGTCTCTACCCATAGCTTTCCACTCCCTGGTGTGTTGCCTTCTCCAACCAATCCATCATGAGCTCCTCTAAGACATCAAATCAACATTTCTTCGGCAACAACATTGCCGGTACACTGCTTCCCAATGGCACATTTCCCTCTACTACATTGATGGCCTAATCTCCAGAAGAAAACTGATTTTTACTCCTTTTATGTTTTGTTGGCACTCTGCTTATATAATTCAACATTTCCTTCCATTGTCTATCATTCATGGCCATTGCAGTATTCATATAACCTTCAAACAAAACTATAAGGCCTTGATAAATACCATTTCAGATAAAGAACCCATCAGTAGCAACATACTTTACAAACCGTGCACTATGCCATCTGAAGATGAAGAGATGGGAGGCCACATGCCAGGACTGTCGTCGGGCACTGGACATAGACAATAACCAGGTCAAGGGACACTTCTTCTTGGGTCAGGCCTTGGTGGAACTGGATTGCTATGATGAGGCCATAAAGCATCTGCACCGAGGTAGGTAGTCCATCACAATTATTTGACTTATACTTTATTTTTAGGCTAATTCAATGAAACTAGACTAGAGTCAAGAGCAAACCAATCATAACAAACAAAAATAAAAACTACTTTATTGCGAAAATTTCCTGTGAGTAAATTTTGAATTTCCACACAAAATGTTAAAAATATTTGTGACTTGCTAAAATCAATTCTAAATCCACGGAGTTAAAGCTTAATTTTCTATGAAAAGTATTTAGAGTATAATTATGCAATTAGCCTTTTGAACTCTGTTGTCATCTAAATTGTTATAAATTATATTATCACCACATACAATATTATACCTAAATATTGAATTGGCTACAAATTGAATTATTACCACGTGTTTTTTGTTATTCTCAAGGAAAATTAATGGAATATTATATTTTTAATTAAATTAGATAAATTAATTATTTATTCTAACTAATATTATTAATGCTAAAGTGAGTTTGTTTGTCTGTAATTCTTTCACTTAAATTGCTGTACCAATTTTGATGATTTTTACACAGATAACCCTGGAGATTTTTATAAGCTACTTCTCGCGAAAATCTATTAACGCGAGACAAGCCGCAAGCAAAAGCTGGTGATTTATAAATTAGTTCATTATACTTCTATACTAGCCATACTCAACTTGCGGCCCACGGGCTGCATGTGGCCCTGTAGCCAAGCATATTAGTGTTACAAAATATGAGTTTTTATCTATAAGATTAGATTACTTAATAGTCTATGACTCCTAGATGATTTGCTGAGACTATTTACTTGGAAACAAATTAAAAAATTTGGCAAATGTCATGGCAGGACGTAATTTCATTGTCCCATCCCATTCATGCATTATATTAAACATAGAGATTTACATTTTGGTGTAGGTAATTGTGGTCCATCATGATTAGATTACAAGAATAATGTGGCCCAAGAATAAAAATGGTTGAGTATTGCTGTTCCATAGGAATATAATAAAGTTGAAGGTTTGTTTGTTTGTTTGAACGCGCTAATGTCTGGAACTGCCAGTCGGATTTGGAAAATCATTTTTGAATATGATAACCACATTCATGAAGTCAAAGTCAAAACGTTTATTTCAATTAGGCCATTAAACTGCACTTTTGAACGTGATCATTTACAGTTCAGTAAAATAAAAATATTACATTAATAAAGTGACTCTACTGTCCATTCGGAAAGGTAGATTCTTATGGAGAAGAACGGACAAGAAACTCCATAGTTACTCTTTACAAATACTTAATGATTTTACAAAATTTGGTATACAAAAATTAATTTAATATTATGTGAGGACGATGCACCCAGAGTATGCTACTTGAGGAAGGGTTAGTAACTATTCATGAGGTATAAACCATTAGTGTTACTTAGCGGTATTGTGATTAACCTAATTTATTTGGACATGAATAGTCATAATGACAAAATCAATGTTGGGTCCATTTTTAGACACAGTCAAAAGGATTCAGTTCAAATATAAATCCAATTATCATAATATTTTAATTAGTAATTCAAGGTGATACATTATTAGAATTGGCATTGGCGAATTATGGCTGATTTTGACAAATAGTTCTTTGGAGCTTCACTTCAAGAATTATATATGTCACCGGAAAATTGCAGACTCCGTAAGATTGTAATCTATCTTGATAAGATTATAATTTCTCAATATATTATGAAAAAATCGATTTAAATACAATAAATCCCATCCAAATTCAATAGTTTCCAATGTATCCGTGTCTTATTAAAAAAAAAAATAGTTTATAATTTCACGCGATATTTTACTATCTAACGGCATTTGCCATTTTCAGGTGACATATTATATAGTCGTTATAATTGTGGTATCTAAAAAAATAAAGGATTTGCTATGATGATGCTGAAAACCTTGTACAGCAGAATTTCCATCAAAATATTATTAGTTACATATGGACAAAACCTTGTTCCACATTTTATAATTCATTCAA
Organism: Mamestra brassicae; assembly: GCA_905163435.1. Taxonomy (NCBI): domain Eukaryota; kingdom Metazoa; phylum Arthropoda; class Insecta; order Lepidoptera; family Noctuidae; genus Mamestra; species Mamestra brassicae. Next base: position 14,489,119 of record LR990997.1, on the reverse strand, counting down.
TGTCACTGATACTGCTATGTTCTACACTAATATTATAAAGAGGAAAAATTTGTATTTTTGTGTGTGTGTGTGTGTATGTTTGTAATGAATAAACTCAAAAACTACTGTGCCGATTTCAAAAAATTCTTTCACCATTGAAAAGCTACATTATCAGCAAGTAACATAGGCTATATTTTATCCCCGTACTCCCACGGGAACGGGAACTACGCGGGTGAAACCGCGTGACGTCCGCTAGTAGTTAATAATTTATTAAAACTACAAAGACGAAGTACACTAAGACCAAATACTTTTTACTCACTACACCTAAAATACACTATTTTAGACTGGGCTCTAAGAATTCAGAAAACACTTCATATCATACTTTTTTGAAACCCTGCAACCACCAGACGTATTTTTTTAAGGGTGAGAAATCATCAAATGACTTCTTCCGCTCTGGGTGGAGCGGAAGGGCGTGTCAGACTCTTACTGACTAAAACCCATCCGTGTTCCTTCTAAAGCCCTTTGCGTTCCAGGGCCGCGGTGACTCTTTCGAACAAATTCCGCAACCCTGGCAGACCACACGTAACTTGACTGTATTTATTTGGCAAACTGCCATACTTATTCAAAAACTATGATTCAAAAGTTGGTAGTTCAAAAATATAGTAGATATCTGAGCTGTTTCAGAGAATAGTATAATGTGACACGTGAATCACAAACACTTTTTTGAGATGTCTTGCAATAATAGCATCTATTCTTGTGAAAAAAAGAATCTAAAATTGTTCAAAACAATCTTAATCTTTTTTTTCAGCCAGCGATTTGGCGCGTGAACAAAAGCTAAACTTCGGCGATGATATCGCGGCACAAATTCGTATCGCCAGGAAAAAACGATGGAACTTACAAGAGGAGAAAAGAATATCACAGGAGATTGAACTGCAGTCTTATTTGAACAGGTATGGTAGAGTCAAGCTGGACATTAGATAGATAGAATTATTTTTATTGTACACCATAAATAATAAAAGAGACGAAATATTATACTCAGAGAATTAAAGCAATAAATATCAAGCAAAATTGTCATCATCATCATTCAACTGTACAGCCGGACCTGTTCATCCGAGTTCGCCCACTGTACAGTAAACAAGCGACTTCCAAATAAAAAAATCACTACAAAGTAGATATTTAAAATGACTTTAATTTCGGAAGCCGGTGTTTTTGGTTGTTTCTTCGTATTTTAACACTTTCGTGTTAAAATACGATAAAATACGTTAAAATACGTTCTTTTTCGACTTTCGAAATTTAAGTTATTTTATACTTCGTACCTAGTTTTTTTTATTTGGAAGTCGGTTGTATTTTTTTTGTAAAAAAGGTTTTTATTTTTCACTCTTTAGTTGTACGCCACACCTAAAAACACCACTGGAAAATCACAGGAAAGCAAAACATAATACAACCGAATTCCTTTTTTTTAAATCGGCTACATATGAATCTCCCTAAAATCACATCAGCTGTTTATTTTACTGCTTCAGTGATTATATTTCATTAACATATGCTTGTTGTCAACACTTCATAGAATTATTAAATGATACAGTTCCTTGCACATCACGGTCCACTGCCCCCATTGGTTGTCGGCGCAAGATTGTTTACTTACAAAGAGACAAGGTGAAACTAACAATGGGACATAATTATGTGATAAATTGTTAAATTCGCGTCAGCTTCTGAGATTGGTTGAATGATTTTCAACTGCACGTCGCATCGGTTGACTTGAGTTTAATTTGTGGCCTGTTGATAGTAATTTCTTTTAAGAAACCATCACTCCGCATAAGATCTCATGTTTTTACCCAGTTGAAACTATTCTTGATCGATTGCTTCATTTGCTTAAAAATTCGTGCGCTCAATAATGTACAAATTTAAAAAAAAAATATTTATTAAGGGTTTGCTCTTGACTCTAGTCATAGATGATAGAGACAAAGTCGACGATGGAGCGAGCTTACCCAGAAGAAGCCTGTTCACTCACATTTGAAAAGATTAGGGTTGTATGCGTTCGGAAACACAGACGCAGGCAGAGAGTTCCACTCCTTTGCTGTGCGCATTATAAAAGAATACGGTCGAAATGACAAAAAGAAAGCATATCAAATCTGTGTGGTTCTTTCCTCAAAAGACCATTTCAGACACTGATTTCCATGGTCCTCATATAACGTATTGTGAATGTGAGGACCATGTAGATCGCAATAGGGGTTCATTTCATGTAGTTTAGTCTTGCAGTTTGAGTTCTTTATGCGGCCGCCCCAAATGTCATTACTTTGGTATTGTTCGTCAAATCGTCGAGGCCCTTAAAGTTCTAAGCTTGAGCTACACGATAACTGACAAATGCGCAAGCATTTGTCAGTCTGGACAGGTCCACTCAAATAAGTGTGGTACTTTCCTCAAAAGATTACTTCAGATATTAACCTACATGGTTCTCATATGATTTGACCAGTATGATTGTATGGACTTTAAAAGACGAGAAAGAGACCTTTGAGTTTGTTTCGGTGTTTCTTCTCAGGGTAGTCAGGTAAGAAACACCGGCCACATCTAGTTTAAAAATGACCAAAAAAGATTGACGTGTAAAAGTGTTATGTTTAACCAACTTACAAAATAATAGTACATTGTTCACCGAGAGGAGAAAGTGACCGATTACCGTCGAGGGTGTCGTTTGAAGCCCGAGCCGTAGGCGAGGGCTTTAAAACACCCAAGATCGGGAATCGCAGTTTCTCTCGAGTGATACATAGTGCTTTATACTACACCTAGAAGGAAAATAAAAAACGAAATCTTTACTAATTGAAATTTATATTGAAATTGTTGCAGTTAAAACTGAATCCTCAAACAACACACAAATTGGAAATGGCGCCAATGGCGTCTGCAATTTTCACATGTTCTTTTTTCAAATTGTTTATCCTGCCGCCGCAGGGTCGCACTGCCAGCCCGACACCATCCAACACACAGCTAGTGGCCAGTGTCATTTTGCGAACTTGGAGATAAAAACTCACTGTAAAAACTTTTTGGCTTTTGATATTTAGGTTACCGGCGCATAGTCTTACCCAAAATTAAAAAAGAAAAACCACGTAAGAAATGGATTTTCATACACTTTTAAATATCATTTATACTACACCTGCTTGGAAAGTACCTTGATACTTTATCAAATTTACGGTAGAAAGTACGTCATTGCATATCGAACAAATATGCGGGGAGAAAACGCATCTGAGCGGGAGAGAAAAGTGTATGAAAATCCATTTCTTACGTGGTTTTTCTTTTTTAATTTTGGGTAAGACTATGCGCCGGTAACCTAAATATCAAAAGCCAAAAAGTTTTTACAGTGAGTTTTTATCTCCAAGTTCGCAAAATGACACTGGCCACTAGCTGTGTGTTGGATGGTGTCGGGCTGGCAGTGCGACCCTGCGGCGGCAGGATAAACAATTTGAAAAAAGAACATGTGAAAATTGCAGACGCCATTGGCGCCATTTCCAATTTGTGTGTTGTTTGAGGATTTAGTTTTAACTGCAACAATTTCAATATAAATTTCAATTAGTAAAGATTTCGTTTTTTATTTTCCTTCTAGGTGTAGTATAAAGCACTATGTATCACTCGAGAGAAACTGCGATTCCCGATCTTGGGTGTTTTAAAGCCCTCGCCTACGGCTCGGGCTTCAAACGACACCCTCGACGGTAATCGGTCACTTTCTCCTCTCGGTGAACAATGTACTATTATTGATCGCATGAATTTGTGTATAATACAGTAGCATTTAATTTATTGGTTTAGTAACCATATTTTTTCTGTTATTCAGGTTAATAAATGAGGATATGCAGCGCAGAATAGAAGCAATGAAACTAGATATAAGTAATAAGGATGATATCAACACAAAGGCTTCTAAAATTGAAGATGAATGTGTAAGTTCAGTTCCATATTATTGAATGAAATCACCAATATACATAATTATAATAAATACAATGGTGTATATTGGTGATTTAATCCAATAGTTCATATTTTGAACTTACTACTATGTCTACTTGTTATATTGTTAATGTGTAATATTTCATTCTATCACTTTCAGAATAACTACAGGAGTGAATTAAATATATTATTTTCTAAAATGGACGAAAGGAGACGGGTATGTGATTTTCATCTACTTATGTTTATTTCGACTCGATATTTTTTTTGTTCTGTGCTTATTATACAATACAATAAAGTAAGTAATTAACCGCCACAGGTGCAGCCACCTACTGGCCCCAAATCATATAGCCATATACTCGTATAGCCATATACTCGTATAGCCATATACTCGTATAGCCATATACTCGTATAGCCATATACTCGTATAGCCATATACTCGTATAGCCATATACTCGTATAGCCATATACTCGTATAGCCATATACTCGTATAGCCATATACTCGTATAGCCATATACTCGTATAGCCATATACTCGTATAGCCATATACTCGTATAGCCATATACTCGTATAGCCATATACTCGTATAGCCATATACTCGTATAGCCATATACTCGTATAGCCATATACTCGTATAGCCATATAGCCATACCATTGACTCGAAAAACGAAGTAAAGAAAAATTGCTGAATTTAACATTTCGTCTTCAGAAACGTGATGTACCGGACTACTTGTGCGGCAAGATAAGCTTCGAGATACTGAACGAGCCGGTGATCACTCCCAGTGGCATCACGTATGAGAAGAAAGACATAGAGGAACACTTGGAGGTAAGATGTTGGATAGTAGTCCTTGAGACAGAATAGGGATGTTGCCTGGATTACAAAAATATAGAAATAAAGAAGAAAGAAAAAGAGTTTATTTGCGACAAGCATGATTCTATTTAGTCCGTCAGTTAGATTATCGAAAAATATTGAACGTACGTATTTTTTTATTTTATCAAATCAATTAAAATTACGAAGATAGAACGCATCAAAGATAAGGAGTAGGGGCTTGTAACGTCACTTTCCCGTAAAAAGTGTACTGTAGGCCTAGCACGAATATTTCTAAGTTTCGTATCGTAAACGTATCGAGTTGTCGATACGATAACGGCATACAACGAAAGTCGGAAGCACGAAGCACTTTCGAAATAGTATCGAGAGCTCGATACGATAACGTTGGTGACGTAATACTAACGTAAGTAAGGATGGGAAAAATAGAACGAATGATCTTACTTTTGAATGAATGTTTCGTTCAGAAACTGGATAAGTATTTAGTTAATTAAAAATTTTGTGATTTTAGGGCATTTAAAACTTTAATATTGTTCAATTTATGACGCAATACGAAGAAACTGCAGAAAAAGTTAATAATCAGTTGGATAAATGGTATAATAATTTAACTTTTTACTAAAACGTTGGTTTGGTTTGACTGTATTCCTAAACGAACGACGGACGCTCGAATATCATTCAAGGCCAACTTTGTTTTCAAGTGAACTTGTGTGTTGTGATTTAAATTGTGAAAAGTTTGGAACTATTTTAATCTTCTACAATGAGAACCAGCCACCCGCAGTACACCATTATGATAGAATTTATGGAAAAGTAAGTGTATTACATTTATTGTCTTAAGTATATATGTTGATTTTAATAGTGTTTCAATGGGATATTTGGAATATATTTTTGTAAAGTTTAAAAGAGCTACGTTTCTGTAAAGTATTACGCTAGTCATATGAAATGTATAAAAAAAAGTTGAATAAAAACTATAATTAAGATAAGTGCTTAATTTTTGACAATTATTTCAGTATAAAATAGAAAGGTAACATATTATTATAATAAATATTAGAGCGCACAGTCCTTTAAACTCACGTTAAAAAAAATAAATCGCTCACCTTGTTTCTCTTCGTACATTTCTACTTTCAACGATCAATCGCGCTGCAAGATAATAGTAAACTGCACTACGTCGAGGGGTGCTTCTTGTTAATCTAAACATTTTCTAACAAAATATATGAACACAATCACTTAAATTATAATTTTATGCTAAAAATAAACTCCGTCGAAAGTTTTCTCACTGTCAAATTTAAAGTGAATAAAGATTCGTGAAACTCGTAAGCCAGCCTTCGACAATTACGATACTATCCGTCACTTTATGCCTTCGTGCTAGCTATCTTCATACAAACGGCTCAAGTTACGTTTCGTATTCGATACGATGACGATACGAAACTTACATATTTTTGTTCGTGCTCTAAAAATTAGTTCAATTTACGCACACCAGAGGCGCTGTTCAAGTTCCCATACAAAATGCTTTCGATGACGATACGAATGTTTTTTCGATAGTGATTCGTGCTAGGGCTACTGGTAAGTGACGTCACACGAGTTTTCAACGCACTGTGTCGTCTTAATTTTTTGTTTACGTGACAAATGAAAAAATACGTGTCCAATATTTTTTGGAAATCTATCTAACGGACTAATTAGATTTTTTAGTCAAATACCCTATTGTCACAGGCCACACTCTAAACCCGAAAGCCCGCGGTTTTGGGCTTAGTTGAGGGCGTATTCTAAAAAGTGTACTGGTAAGTGACGTCACACGAGTTTTCAACGCACTGTGTCGTCTTAATTTTTTGTTTACGTGACAAATGAAAAAATACGTGTCCAATATTTTTTGGAAATCTATCTAACGGACTAATTAGATTTTTTAGTCAAATACCCTATTGTCACAGGCCACACTCTAAACCCGAAAGCCCGCGGTTTTGGGCTTAGTTGAGGGCGTATTCTACTCCGTATCACCGACGGATTTACGATTAGATCCGAACCCGAACTAAGAATGAATGACAACACGATTTGACAGTAACTATCAAATCGTGTTGTCATTCATTCTTACTGGTTGGTGGTGGCAACTAAGCCCGAAACTACGGACTTCGGGCTTAGAGAGTAGCCCCTCAGAGCTGTCAATTTTTATAAGTAAATGGTTATACTCACTGATATGTTTGGTTTGTATGGAGAGTTAGGACAATGCCGTTTCCAGCAGTGGCCACTGAGGCGGTTCGGTGCTGTGATAATGTCACTTTGAAAAAAATACCCTCCCTATCTCCAAATGTGCATTGTAATAACATAGTGCTATTATTACGACATATTGTAATTGATTGATAAAGACAAGGAGATTAGTGAGTGACATAGAACTTATCTCATTTGCCGATATCTTTATTACATAGCACGGATATGGTGACGTTTGCTTAATTAGCAGATTGAGGCCTCTATAGGCACCTAGATTGATAGACTTTAATCATAAAATATTTTTGATAAGATAGTTATTTTGTTTTTTATCCCCAATTTGAATTTATCATTTTGATTTCTTGCTATCATGAATTCGATTTTTAGGGTTTTCTATTGCGCCGGCTGTCCGTCCGTCCGTCTGTAAGCGGGCTGTATCTCAAAAACCGTAATAGGTAGACAGTTGAAATTTTCAGTGTGTATTTCTAATGCCGCTATAACAACAAATCATAAAAATTTGACAGAGAAGAGTAGCGAATTTCACAGCCGCCATAAAGTATGAACTCTTCACCAACCCCCGTTTTATTTTAATTGTGTTACTAACAAATTTTAATTGTGTTACAGCGTGTCGGCCACTTCGATCCAGTGACTCGCGTGAAGCTGACAGCCGACCAGCTGATCCCGAACTTCACCATGAAGGAGGTGGTGGACGCCTTCCTGCAGGACAACGAGTGGGCGCTGGACTACTGAACGTGCTGCTCCTGCTGCTCCCCCACCACGTGCGACACTTCCTAGCTCCCTCTTAGGTACTTGTGTTGGTGAATGTGAATGCAGTAATGCCCTGAATAAACTTATTATTAGTCATGTCACCGCCAAGTCTTCGAACAACCATGTCAAAGATATTAGGGTGGATAATAGAGTGTACCAGAATAAACGCAATACTTGAAAAGGGGTCATTGTACTCATAATTATGAACAACTTTTACTATAGGACCAACCATGAAATCACAAAAAAAACTGGGCCATGTGTGTGTACTCGACAAAATGTACTGAGCAATTGACTTTTTTTCGCGATTACAGGGTTGGTCCCATAGTAAAAGTTGTTCTTAATGATGAGTATAGTTATAAAATTTTGCGCTTTTTTCTGTTAAATCTTTTAGTTTCAAAGAAGTAGGACATCAGCACCAAACGTCAATCTTGTCACGACCTGTGCGTTTCAATCATTCACACTCAATCAGTAATTTATCGACAACTTGACGGTTACGCCACAATGTGTATATGAACCGTATATAATAAAGGCAAATTTCTTTCAATGTACAAACGTATAAACGTTTTTTCGTTCGTTTTTGGGGTAAAGCTTTGTCTGGAATCTAAAATAATACAGGTTTGTCTATTGAATGACTTTTGCTCTGCCTCTAGTTGTGCTGATGTCCATAGACGATGGTAGCCATACAAGATGAGGTGGCCTTATTTGCCAAACATTAATATACAAACTCGAGTCGTTATTCTGATCAAAATTTTCTGTACTATATATACTTGACTAAATTATTCGGAATAATTTCAACTACTAATCTACCAGCGGCTCAAGTATGTATCGACTTTATGATTGTGTAGTTTAAGTATGTAATAAAAAGAATAAAATAGTTATGGGGTGCAATGAAATTTGAAGTTTGGCATGCATGACAGATTTATTGTTAGATTAATTATCATGAATTTTTCATTCAAACACCTGTATGGGAGTATTTCCATGAAATTGATCTTTAAGACGACGGGAATAAGTCTATAAAGTTAGTTGGGGTATTACTGCTTATGATTGTGTCCGGTTTTATTCACGTGATTAACCTGACCTCGGTCACATCATGAAATGACCAATTCTGCGATATGGCTACGACACACATATCTTAAAACTATTATAACGCGAAATTTTAGGTGGATGGATGTCTGTTACTCAATCATGTCAGAACGGCTGAACAGATCTGGATGAAATTTGCCACAGAGATAGATCATAGTCCGGAATAACCTAGGTTACTTTTTATTTATTTTTTCATTCACGCAGGCGAAGCCGCTGGCAGTAGCTAGTTTTATATTATATATTTTCTGAACGTATCAAGACGATTCATCCTCGGTTTCTGAAACCCCATAGACACGATTGGCTGTTCAGTATTCAAAACGAATACACAACAGGTTTTTTGAAACCGGGATCCGTCAGATCCTTATATCTGGCCATTTATATCGAGATGTATCTAATATTTTGATAAAAGCTGGCGGTCTAAGGAACATACCTAACCCTTAAAACGCCGACACCTTAACCTTTTAGACGCTATTATCACGTATACATGACAAGCAAAGCGTGCCCTGTACGCCAAACGTCACAAATATGTGATACGTACGGCGAATTTGTGGCTTGGCGTCGCGCGTCGGGGGCACGCCGAAAAGGTTAATATCACGGGTTATAAAGATAGTGCCCGAATAGCCACTAACGTAATTTTACGTTATTCTGTGGAGGTAATTCCTATAGTGGGTCCACACGATACTGAGTTTTAACTGCACAGACTTTGAACTCATAATAAAAAAATCTACCGCTCCGACATTTGTCTGCAGATTTTGTTGCACAGACAAAATTCTATAGAAGTTTATGGAAGTCGGCATCGAAGACTGTATCGAGTGAACGGTCCAATAGTCCCACAAAGCCCTTATTAGGGACTCCAATCACTGTTCCAACTTATACCTTTCTTCTACCTTGAAAGTGTCGTGGCGCTGAAAGAAAATAAAATATATCAAATCCTGGCGATTCAAGGGCTAAGCGTATGTATAATACAATTAGACAGATTAGTAGTAACGGCTTCTGTCTTGTGCTTTACTTATAGCACTTCATTAAACTTTTGAGCGCCATTGTCATGTATACATGACAAGGAAGCGCATGCCCTGTACGCCAAACGTCACAAATATGTGACAAAAAGTGGCTTGGCGGCGGGGGCACGTCGACGCGTTTGTGCTCTGGCGTTCAAAGGGTTAAAGCAGAAATTCACTAGCACTAAGCTGACACATTTATGAAAGTTTAACCGTCAGCAGAATCATGGATGAGTATTATAAAAAATTAATTAATAAGGATGAGCTTGCCAACTCTACTCATAGATTTTTTTACCGTGCTTAGTGTATTATTCAAGCACTTTCCTCTACTCTTATTTTTATTTAGGTACTTTAGTCTTTCGCAAAGAGCTTTGTTAGAAATTGAGCAGTTTTCTTCCCTCTAAATTCCCTCACGTTTTGCTTAAAAAGCTAAGCTTGCAACAAACCGGTAACATTCGGTGCGTTTATTATCGCGACAAGCAAGTAGTATTTATTATCTACAGGCACTATGCACAACACTACTAAAATTGTTTGTTACTCTTGCCATTTTTCTAATAAAAATAATAATAACAAAATAGTTTAACTAGCAACTCTAATTATGGATAGGAAAATTGTCACCCCAGTTAAAAAGTCAGAGTAGCTGAAAATATAGCCTGAGGTCTGATTCTCTCTTTAGACAGGAATGAATCGTGTGGAAAGTGACAAAAATAATGTAGTTTTATCTTATCAAATTAATGTTATATGTATTCCTGAAACAATATATAAGTTTCTAAGAGTCCTTAGTCCCTAAACTTACCTACATGTTGTGATTGGCTGTAGAAATAATAAGGGCAGCCATTCATACAAGTAATCCATTAGTAACTATTCGTAGCTCTAAGCCTTTTGTACCATCTCTTATAAAAATTGTAGAATCCAAATAAATACATTAATATATAAATTATGATAGTTAAATACATTAATTTGGACAATCTTCAAAAACCAGAGTTAACTTTGTTTTAAATAATTTTGCCCAGGAACCATGGTCAATAAACCCAGCACACCATTTGCGTAATTAATAAAATCGCATGTTCTTTCGAAATTGAAAGGATCCATTGCTTCATATGTTTGAAAATTCGTCTGCTCGGCAACTTAGAACACGCAATGAATACCGATGAAGTGTCAAAATTTGCGACCAATGCATTCATTTGAATTATGCAACTAGTCTTGAGTGTTCACATCATCTGCCTAGCCTTTTTCCAACTATATTGGAGTCGGCTTCCAGTCAGACCGGATTTAGCTGAGTACCAGTATTTTACGTGACCTCTACAACCCAGTAACTGGGTAACACAGTACTTGGCAAGACTGGTGTCAGCTATCTGGCTTCTAACAATCCGTAACAACTGCCAAAGATCTACAAATGACAGCCGGGATCAACTTGCTTCCCGAGGCACGGAGGAGTCTAGATATTTTAAGATGGTCACCCATCCACAGACCGAACTCGGCAGGCATTGCTTAGCCTTGAAGATCCACCCGTGCGACTTTTATTATTTAGCCACGAGCTCCTTCTGCTCGGGGGTTGAGTGTTCACAATTTAGTGAAATTGTAAAAATAATAAATTATTTTATGAGGTGCCCATTCCATTTTTTTTGGTGCCCTATTCCTTTTGAAATGGCTAACGGGGCCTCTGCCGAGTTGGCCTCGGCTCCTCGTATGCGTACCAAAGGACCGGGACCCCAAGTCCCGAGATTGTAAAAGAAATACAAAAAAATAAATAAATGATAACTTTATTTTAACACCCTGTTTAGTCAAGCGTTTTTCGGCTTTTGCTGGAGTACGCAATTTTATAATGTATAAATAATAAAATTCCTTTTTATTATTTGACATTCTAAAGCAATACTTTGTTGCATTAGAATTCTAACTGCAATGAGGTGGAAAAAGACTGCTATTATAACCTTGTGAAATATAGCACGTTTTTTTTTCTTTTTACATACATTTATTAATAATCTAGACCCCCGTTTTTGGGATGGGCAATCATGGGTTAGTTTGAGAGTGCCTTCAAATGCCCTTTGCGTTCTAGGGCCGCGGTAACTCTTTCGAATAATTCCACAACTCTGGATTATAGACCCCTGAGTTTAAAGCGGGGATTCGTAATTGTATTTATTAAAATGTTTTTTTTAAATTAATTATGTCAAAGATACTTTTCTACTGTTGTCTAATAAAATGTTGAATGAACTATTCGGTATATTTCGACCGAAGATAAGCAATTATTCTGATTAATTCCTTTTCTATTGATTCGATAATGTTTTTGTCTTTGTTCAAGATCTCAGTCAAATGAAATACTGGAATGTTTATCGATTTGTTTGTTTTGTGGTAGGACTTTAATTATAATTTTCCTTTTTTTGGAAAAAGTTAAAGATTTTCCTTGAATTTTTGCTTTTTAGTGAAACATCTATATCGATGGTGATGATTAGATGCATGATGAACTTAAATAAAACCAAAAAATGGACTATTATTCATTGACTTGTACTATATTAAGGGTAGGGCGGACCGTACGTTATTTTGACGCCACAATTTGGCCCGTAATTTGTTCGTCTATACCGCAGAGCACTCGCCACGCTGTCGGCAATCTTCGGTAGCAGTCGTGTACGAGAGACACTAAAAATGCCGTGTATCTTGAATGTAAAGGCGTCAATGTAAACGTTTGGGCAGCCCTATCTTTACTATTCAAATGTATAGCTATTATATTGTATCGAAATCGTCATGCAGTGTGTGAACACTACTAACTTATATATGATGAGTTGTTATTTTTTTTAATCTGTTTCGCAACTTTGATGTAACCATAGTGCTCACATTGTTGTTTGTTTGCTTATGATGGTGTCTGAATATTGAGACCATAGACATTAGTTAATTTGTGTAATAATATTGTTTTTAAATGTGATAAATTGTAGTAAGTAATTATAGAAAACTGCGGTTGTTTTCTTTGTATCGGTCATAATCGATTCTTAAACTAATCGATTTTCTGCTTTATATGCAGTTTTAACGAATCTTGAAAACTGTTTTGTTCGTTTTTAGGAAAGAGGGAACAGTTTACAGGATTTGCTGAAGTTTATATGAATTAGATATTTTTAATTTAAATAATGTCGATCTTGTCTAAATTATATGTAATATTACGGATTATTGTACGTAATTTGGTACTTATAAGGAGTGTTTTCTAAATTGATAAATAATAGTAACCAATAATTTTACGAATTTTCAACAAATATTCACAGACACAGCATATTATAGTCATAATCTATTAAAGTTTTGGATAGTAAGGAATTTTTGAAGTTGGATGGTAGCGCGAATACGCGCGTTTGTAATACGCGCGTTTTTATTGTAAGTATTATATATTCAAGCACGCTGTATAGCGCGTTTATCTTAGGTCACGCGCGTGGCGACTGTCTAGTGGCCAATCTGTGTTATGACGTACGTAATGTTGAGACGTACGTAGCGCCACCATCTGTACTTATCTTTAAATCTGGTCCACGCTGAAAAAATACCCGTTTTATATAGGACATAAGTGGACATAAGTGTCGTTTCTACAACATGCTTTTCTGTTGCGAAACACCAGGCAACATTTTGTTAAGTTCGAATTTGAAACGTGTTCAAAAACAACAACTGCAAATTATGTAGAAACAGCAACATAAAATATATTGTTGCAAACGTATGTTGTACAACTTTTGTTAACTACGAAAACGGGTCTTAAAACTCACAGCTGAACAGCTTATAGCACAGATCCATTACATCCGTCATGCAAACGCATATATTCAGTACGGAAAGTCATATACAGTTTTAGACATGGCACAGTCGGTGCAGCTTCTTTCAGTGTGGTTACACGGGCAATGAACATTTATCAATTCGAAGCAATACTGCTCGAAAAGGTGCGCTTACACGGCAATGAAAATTAATCAATTCGTCAACGTCACAAAATATCAAGCAATTTACGGCAACTGCAATATTCGTCAATTTGGCGAAAAGTTTTGCAATGACAACATTGAGCGATATGGAGAAACTCCAAGAAACTACGCTATATGTACACGAGTAATTTATATATATGGAATATACGGAGCAATTAGAAACAATATTGCCGAACAATTGCCGCATTTTATTGAAGTTGCTGCACATATTGCTCCACCAATTACTCCAGATTGATCCATACGTGTTGTCGAGCAATAATTGTTCACAAAATTGCCCGTGTAAACGCACCTTTAGTTGGGTATGTTTGATAGCAACTGTTGATGTGAAAGAGCAAGGTCAAGGAGCGAAAATGTTACATATATATGATATTATTGTATGTAAAAATCCTTTAATATTCACAAAACCAGCACATGTCACCGTTTACAACTTACATTTTCATTCAAAATGGACGTTACTTCGTCGAAAAAATAATAAGTTGCGAGTAAAATAAGACCACTGGTTGGTGCTTAACGTTTTCATTCCTTGACTGTACATACGATTGCTAAACGAACAGATTCACTTGTATGTCGCAACCAAACACTTGTAATAAGTTACGTTTAAGTAAATGTTATTTTGTACTCGTGATTTTTATTTTAACTTTCCCCCTATTTTTAAGTCCTATACGAGTAGTTCAGTGAGATACTCAGGATGACGTTGTTTTGGTTGGTCCCTTGTATGGTCTGTGACAGTTGGTCTTTCATGAGTACTTTAACCTCCTGTGATATTGCCTGTATATTGGTAGCATCAAAATCAAAAGTCATTCATTCAAATTAGGCTGAGTGCCAGCACTTTTTGAACGTCAAAGTTCTACATAAAGACATTCCCCCAAAAACGCACCCCCGTCACCACTTCCTAGTGTTTTAGCTGGGATGAAGAAGTGGCGCAACAAACTCCCCAGCAACACATCTGTCTGTTAAGTTATAAAAAATTGAATTTATACAGCAGTTTGCAAAGTTTACAAAACATGACATAAAATAACATGTCAAATATGTAAATCAAATTTTATGAAATTAATTGACACTTGTTAGCTAGCACACTCCATTATGCCATCAAAAAGAAACAAACTCAAGCATTAACAAGTAAATCAAACTAATTAAGCCTCCTGGCATAAATAGTGTGCCGGCTTTTTTATTTTCATTTTTTTTTTTATTTTTTTTTTATGATGGGAAATCATCAAATGACTTCTTCCGCTCTGGGTGAAGCGGAAGGGCGTGTCAGACTCTTACTGACTAAAACCCATCCGTGTTCCTTCTAAGCCCTTTGCGTTCCAGGGCCGCGGTGACTCTTTCGAACAAATTCCGCAACCCTGGCAGGCTCTGGCCCTAGTGGGCCCCGTCCTCTATGCTGACATCTCTTTGAGGCGCGCGTGAAACACAACGCGCCATCGACCCGAGCCTGGTGGTGATCGGACAGCGAGCCACCCAACGCTCGCCGTCCGCAGGCCCGTGCCTACGGTGGCCGGGGATCGCTCTGCGACTCCCGACGCCCGGGCGTCTTCTCCTATTGCGGCGGTTGGGGCGAAGGCCTTGCCTTTCCCTCGCGTGGCCCACCTCCTCCTTCGCTAGCATTACTGCTTCGCAGAAGGAGGTGACCACTTCCCAAGCCTCCTCGCTCCGGACCATGGATTCAACCAGGGCCGGACGCGAGAGGTTGCCGCCGCCGATCGCCTCGACGAGGACACGGCGGTGCTCCGCCCAAGCAGGGCAGACCTCCACCGTATGCTGCACCGTGTCCTCCGGGCGATATGGTGTGCCCGCTTACACTTGCAATAGTATATCTAACAACTAAGGCCCACTCGCGCTGCTCCGCTTAGCACTGGTCAACGGTCTAGTCCAAGCAACTATGTACAAAACAGTTATGTCAAATAATTGTTATAACTTTTTATGGTCTAAGGTCCCAAAGCCCCCAGCCCCCTTATTTATTTTCTCGGTAACAAAATGTGTGGTATAGAGTAGTGTTAGTATGACAAATACGTAGACGAAACGCAAAATAGCACCTACTTTATTGTTACGGACAAGAAGTAGTATCACACATATACATAAAGTATTTTGATCATTGAGATCCTATGCAACGGGCAGTTAACTTATTACTTGTTGAGATGTAAATTGGTGTTCAAGAGTCAACAGTCTGCCATAAACCGGGACACAAAAATATGATGGCTGCTTCCTATCAGACATTTATAAAGATCCCCAATAGTGCAGAACTAATGAGGTCTTCTACCGATTTTATAAAATGTGGATACATAAATAAAAATGAAAAAAGAAACATTAATTTTTGGTGATAAATAAAATAGCACAATGTAAGACAAATCATAGACTTGTATTTTTTTGGCGCGTCCCTGGGACTAACTAAATAGTTAACCCGTAAGTTAGTTTATTTTTGCGCCAGTCGCCCTAATTGTCTTATAAAAACTTTAATTATTTTATTTCACTATTGTATAATTCGTACAATTGCTTCTGAACCAAAGCTCGTTCATCATCATCAGCCAAGCCTTTTCCCAATTATATTGGGGTCGGCTTCCAGTCAAACCGGATTCAGCTGAATACCAGTATTTTACGTGAAGCGGCTGCCTACCAGACCTCCACAACCCATTAACTGGGTAACACGGTACTCCTTGGCCAGACTGGTGTCAGATTATCTGGCTTCTGACTATCCGTAACGACTGCCAAAGATCTACAAATGACAGCCGGGACCAACGGCTTAACGTGCTTTCCGAGGCACGGAGGAGTCTCGGTATGTTAAGATGGTCACCCATCCACAGACCAACCTCGGCAAGCGTTGCTTAACCTTAAAGATCGACCCGTGCGGCTGTTGTTATTTAGCCACGAGCTCTCTACTCAGAACCAAAGCTCGATATACAAAGTTAAAAAACCACATACTTAATTATTCAACACACTTAAGGCAAATGAATGCAAAAGACTGCACCCTAACTAGCGGGGCAGGCATTAGGTACGCGGGCAACCTGTTACCGTGTTCAATTGTTTATTAAAGAACACGTCACGAACACCTGTTGCATCGCTAATGCACAGCGATACCGCACGGAATGTTTACACCGGAGTTACGGCCGTGGCACTGAAAGGGCTTTGATGATGGGAAAATAAACAGGTCATAGAAAATGGTAGCCTTTTATGCCCATGTCAGTGTACTTTCGGATTAGATCGTAATGAGGATGGGTTTTGAATTTAATCTTAACCTTTTAAACGCCATTGTCACGTATACATGACAAGCAAGCGCGTGCCCAGTACGCCAAACGTCACAAATATGTGACAAAAAATATGGAGAATTTGTGGTTTGGCGTCGGGGGCACGCCGATGCGTTTATGTTCTGGCGTTCAAAAGGTTAAAGAATTTACTATATTTTTTTTTTATATTTATTTATTTATTTAAATAGAACGGCCGAAGCCATCATGCATACATTCTTTGAAGGATAAGGCAGATATAATATGCCTATATCTAGAACCTTTTTGTTTTTTAAGTATGGGATATCATCAAATTAATCCTTCCGCTCGCGGAGCGGAAAAGAGTGTCAGACTCTTACTGACTAAAATCCATCCGTGTTCTGCCTAATGCTCTTTGCGTTCCAGGGCCGCGGTGACTGTTTCGAACAAATTCCTCAACCCTGGACAAATTCCGCAACCCTGAATATCTATTACAGTCAGAGACAAAAATCGGTTATCACTTTAGTTTTATAAATCCATATTTTGAGTAAAATATTTAGTTCAAATCGGAACAGAAATACCATTTTTTTATCTGTTTTGCTTCTTATTGTACCTAATGCCAAAAAGCAGATATCGAAACATTTTATGTCAATTTAGATGATATGTAGAAGCATTTTTAACCGATTTTTGTCGCTAACCGTACCTACACACACATTTTGTTTAATACATAAACGAGATCGATTGCCGGTCGGGTATAACCGAATTTCAGCCCGGCCTGCACTGAGAAATTCCGTATGGAAAATCCCTACCGCTTTTTCCGATCTGGAAATCGAACCTTAGACCGCATGCTCAGCAGTAGCGTTAATACAAGATCAACGAGGCATTCACGCAATAAAGCAGGTACGAAATCGACCTACAGTAGGAAGGTATCTAATCTACTCAAAGGGCGAAAACCTACTAAGCTTACTTTGTCTGTACCTATGTCAATCGGTCGGTATGTCTATCACAGGGCTGTAACTTCTAAACGAATGCCCCAGTCGAAATTCTCCTAGACCCCTAGTTAGCGAGTCCGTCACGCACTTGGCCAGTGTTTCATTTTTTTGACGGCGAGCTTTGCATCGTTGGTCATTATTAATTCATTACGTGGAGAACACCGTCGCGTACGGTCGATCGTGACATGTTACTCAGTTTAGCAGCTATTTTTGAGTGCTTTCGGGTTTTTGGATGGGTTGTATTGCGCCCGCGTTGATTGTGAAGTTTTTTGTGTGAATCCTACGGTGTTAGTGTCAAGAATATTTTAGTGACAGTGATAATCCAAGTGCCGTGTGTGGTGTAGTGCGAAATTATAAGTGAAGGTAGCTGTCAATTTGTAGCTTCTAGCCGGTCTTTTCTATCAACGTCTCTCTGTGAAAACACAAGTGGAGTGAGCTTGTAGTGAACTGTCATTCCAATTTGATTGCATGGATTGAGAGCTCACTTTATGTTCACTTCACCACAGTTTTCACTGTGAGGTTCTTACAACATTAAGGTGAAATACTCAGGTGGAACGCCCACTTCACTAGTTCTCACCAGTAGATCAGTAACTGTCAAGTGAAATGTATAGTATGATGTCGAAGAAACCCTGGCGTTCACGAGGCGGTGGAGGCGTTGCTGGGACCAAGGCTGGGCCAGGGCAGATTCCGGAGCAGGTAGGTATACTTTAAAAAGTATTTTTTTGTGGCTTTACAGACGTTTTAATTCGAGGTTATTATTATAGAGCTACTCTTTACCTCGTGCCGACCAGAGAGATGAAAACTATCTTTTGAAATAAATTAGTATTAGGTTCAGAAGAAATCATGCCTGAAAAGCAATGAAAACGTACAAATGTATATGCCACTGGAAAATGGTAAACGAAGTAAAATTGTAAAATATCGCGTGAAATTGTAAACTATTTTTTCTAAATAAGACACGGATATATTGGAAACTATTGAATTTTGGTGGGATTTATAGAATACAAAATGATTTTTTCATAATATATCGAGAACTTATAATCTAATCAAGATTAATTACAATCTTACGGAGTCTGCAATTTTCCGCTGACATATAGACTAAAAGGGCATTGATAAGTTGAAAAAGGATGAGGAGAATATGATTACATTGGTACGGATCTATGAACAAGTTCATGCATTCAGAAACTTACCTAGGTTAACTACCAGGTATAAACCAGCTGAACTAAAAACTACCTAGGTAACTAGGTACCTGTTATATACTTAGATATTGCATTCGTTGATGGGCAACGACCCATGACAAAAGGAATTAACCTAACGAGTTCCATTCAAGTCCCTAATGCAAGTTCCGTGCACTTTACAAGTTACGCGGTCACGGTGAATAGTTACAAGTTCTGTTCGTGGCGCTTTTCCTTATTATTCACTTGGCTACCTAAGTACCTATTCGGACAATATCTGAGTGCTACCAACTTGAAAAAACGTAGGATATCTAGCTATTTGATTTACCTGCTGTGACTCTTATTTAGACACCCATCTATATAAGAGAAACTAGGTTTAACTTTGACATGAAACTTTTTATCGGTCGGTCGAGATTATTGATTGTCAACATTGTGGAGATACCTATGTGTTCCCAAGTCACTAAAGTTGAATGGGTATTAGTCATCCTGTCAGGCGAAAGACGTCCACTGTTGGACAGTAGGCCTCCTCATGTCAAAAGTCATTCAAATTAGGCTGAGTGCCAGCACTTTTTGAACGTCAAAGTTCTACATAAAGACAGTCCCTCAAAACACCCGTCCGTCACCACTTCCCAGTGTTTTAGCTGGGAAGAAGAAGTGGCGCAACAAATTCCCCAAGTGTCAACACAGCAACCGTTCCTGTGCTTCTCCCTTTCTTCCTGCGGTCATCACCAGGTTTTCGGTACACCTTGTCATCTATCTATATGTTATGTTATCAGTAATCGAGCAATATTTTAAAGCACTTACGTAAAATTGTATCCAATTTGGGCTATCGACCAATACGTCTAATTATAGTAAGTATCAAATACCGTTTCTGTTTGCAAACGCGCCCACGTTACTAGAGAAATTCCTCTTGTCCGCATTTTAATCGTCTAATGGCCGCTGTAATAAGTTGGTTCTTTAACAGTTATGCAGGTAAAGGCATTCGTTTCATGACAAGCACGCCGGCTGCCATACTGCCTTGCACGAAGGAATGCGAGCTTGTTAATGAGCACATGAAGTATTTTCCTAGAGTTTAGTGGGCTATGGTTTGAGGAGTTTGGATAAACTGAATTACTGGAGACCCAGTTCTTATGCTAAATCTAATCAATAAAGAATAGAGTTAAAGCACAATAGAGTTTTTGATTAGTATGAAGAATCGAAATAAATGAATACTTCTTTGATAGATGATATTAAAACATTAGGATTTGTGAAAAAATAAATAAAAATGGTCGAAAAACAGAGTAGTCATATTTGAAGTTATTCTTCTATCTTTGTCACAAAAAAAAAATCATTTGTACTGGATGGCTTCAATTCAATATGGCGGGACTTGTGAGTGACGTCATACGCAATTAGTGCTGTTTCTGTTTATTACAGATTTTAAAACGCTGATAACAACGCACTTTTTTTGAGATTTTTAAGCAATATTTTGTAACTGCGTCTGGTCTGCTCTCTAGGTTTCGAGAAATGTAATTATTTAATCCAGTCAAATACCCTATTGTTTCTCTTTATTAGGTTTCCGTACGTTCCAAAGGGTAAAATGGGACCCTATTACTAAGACTTCGCTGACCGTCTGTCACCAGGCTATATCTCATGAACCGTGATAGTTAGACAGTTAAAATTATCACAGATAATGTATTTCTGTTGCCGCTATAACAATAAGTACTAAAAAACAGAACAATATTATTTTTAAGGGGTCTCTCATACAACAGACATGATTTTTAAGCCGTTTTTATACACAATGGTACGGTACCCTTCGTGCGCGAGTCCGACTCGCACTTGGCCGGTTTTTAATATTTACCACCACAGTTATTAGGTATTGATTGAACTAAACATTTCAGATTTTATTCCTCTCAGAGGTCCGGAATCAGTTCTCACAGGTGAGATGTCAAGGCCGAGCTAAACATGGTTGCTTGTTATTAATTTTAACCATCTAACTTTAAGGTGAAGCGAGAATGAAGTGAGCTGTCAATCCATACAAACAAGATGCAATGACAGTACCCTGCAAGCTCACTCCACCTAAGTCTTCACGGTGAGATGTTGACAGAATAGACCAGCTACAGTGTGAAGTGAGCTGTCAATCTATACAAACAAGATGGAATGACAGTTTACTTCAATCTTTACTCCACCTTTAGTCTCAAGTTTACAACCTGACCTGACATTTGGGGGAGGCCTATGTCCAGCAGTGGACGTGTTTCGGCTGATATGATGATGATGATGATTGATTACAACCTGAGATGTTGACAGATTAAACCGGCAGTCTCCGATGAACTAGACAAAGTCGATGGAATGGATGATGTGACGCTTATTTTTTTTCTGAAACCGTTCTAAAGATATTTTTTTTAACTTCCTTATTCTATTACGCGACTGCTATAAAGCATTTTCCAATATGTCGTTGATTTAAATCGAATACCATACATGGATGCGTTTCGCACGCGGAGCGAAATTGGCGACAGAATCTATCGAGACTCGTGTTCAGTAAGAATGCTGAACAGGAGTTCCAAAGTGCAATCCTACTAATGTTATAAACGCGAAAGTTTGTAATTTATGGATGGATGGATGGATGGATGTTTGTTACTCTTTCACGCAAAAACTACTGAATGGATCTTGATGAAATTTGGCACAGTGGTAGATTATAGTCTAGAATAACACATAGGATACTTTTTATCCCAGGAATATGTTCCCTTGGGATAATTTTCGACAATCACGCGGGCGGAGCCGCGGGCGGCATCTAGTAAATATATATTGGGACTTTTTGTTGATAGGCACGTCCTTCTATTAAATACGTGGTAAAGTAAATGAAAGGAAAACATGTTAAATCTCTCTAAAAAATGTTAGACTCGCAGAAGATAAACGACAAAATAACTTAAAATGATTAAGACTAACAATATAAAAAACCTGTGCGAGGCCCGAAAGGCTAATATCTAAGTATGAAATGCGACATATTAAGAGTAAAACGCAGCGCTGATCTTATGATAAGGCCCGCTACGGACACGCATACTTAAGTAAGATCTTTTGAGAAAGTAAGTTTCGCTACCATGCCACGGTTGCGAAATTTGTTCGAAAGAGTCACCGCGGCCCTGGAACGCAAAGGGCTTTAGAAAGAATACGGATGGGTTTTAGTCAGTAAGGGTCTGATACGCCCTTTCGCTCCATCCAGAGTGGAAGAAGTCATTTGATGATTTCACATCCTTAAAAAAAAAGAAAAAAGTCTCGGTACCAACTTGAACAACTAAACTAACGACCAAAAAAAAAATACCGCACTCGTGCACCACCGGAAAACAAGTGTCCGCTACGATTGCTACGGCGTAGCAAAGTTTCGTAGCAGCTGCTACGCAGTAAGGAAAATGATTGAAATGTTGCCTGTAAATGAGAACTCAATGCAAATGATAACTTCTACATACATAAATAATTAAAAGAGTAACAGATTATAGAATGCACATTGTGTACAATCATAAAAGTGATCTAGTTTACTATAAAAAACATCATATAAACCGGTGCACGCACGGTTCGCTCATTACAGCTTTAACTTATATCTAATTGAAAGACAAAATGGATATCTATCAAACTTTAAAACAATGACGAGCTCTTTTTCAACCCGCGATCGGCCCACACATTAAACAATTACCTAAATCGCCAAAATTTTCGCCAAAATTGAAAGAGAATCACTAAAAGTTGTTCTTGGTCCATAAATTGCGTTGTCACGCTGCGTATCGCTTTCATTCTGCAGCGATTTGGGAACGAGTGTCGCTAACCAAATAGACTGTGTTCAAATAAGACGGCGATTTAAACAGTTGAGGCTTGGTCGTGTTGACAGCGGAGCGGAAGGCTTACGCGGCCTTCATTACTTGCTAGGACAGAAGAATGTTGCAGAGTTGTTCGTGTGAGTTATCGCAGCTCTGAAAAGCAAAGAGCATATTTAGAAGAAAAACGGGTGGATTTTAGACAATAAGAGTCTGACACTCCTTCCCGCTCCACCCAGAGCGGGGCAGAAAAGGGTAGAGGAGTAAAAAAGAAGTTTTGTGCCATGTTTATGACAATCCTTAGATTCTACTTTTGCATATATTACTTTGTAAAGTTTAGAGATTAGGCTTTCATTTAATCAGGAGAAGACGCCCCGGGCGTCGGGAGTCTGCGGGGCGATTCCCGGCCACCGTAGGCGCGGGCCTGCGGACGGCGAACGTTGGGTGGCTCGCTGTCCGATCACCACCAGGCTTGGGTCGATGGCGCGTTGTGTTTCAAGCGCGCCTCAAAGAGATGTCAGCATAGAAGACGGGGCCCGCTAGGGCCAGAGCCTGCCAGGGTTGCGGAATTTGTTCGAAAGAGTCACCGCGGCCCTGGAACGCAAAGGGCTTTAGAAGTAACACGGATGGGTTTAGTCAGTAAGAGTCTGACACGCCCTTCCGCTCCATCCGGAGTGGAAGAAGTCATTTGATGATTTCCCATACTTTAAAAAAAAAGCATATCAGCGTACCATTTTACAAAAAATATTAAATGAAAGCCCATTTAATATTTTTTGTAAAATGCTACGCTAAAAAGGGGATTGTTTCCCAAAATCAGTCAATACATATCGTCCAATTACGTAACCTTTCAAATAGCTGGGACACAGGCGTCCCCTATGAGAAAGAGTAGGCCGTAATACACTACGTGAACCCTATGTCTAACTCTTAAGTCTAGTTAACCAATGACGGGCTCAGCTAAAAAGCTGGTAACTATGAACCACCCTATGACTTCCAGCTGATTCAGTACCAGGTTCACGTGAATCATTCGCTATTTTGTTGCCAACTTTAGTCAATATTTGTTGAATTGATACCACTCAGCAATTCCTGCTGCAACCGCGCATCGCTTATCGCCAGCTAAACGACGTAGCCATACCCGGATCCCTGCCAAAGTCTATCCGCAGAAAGAAAGAGTATATTGTAACAATTGCATCGAAGGCTCGTAAAGAACTGTTGCTCCTGGCTAGCGTCCAGGCCGCCGACGTTAGGTGCTACCATTCAATTACCCATTAAATAAAACTCCAGTTTATCTCACATGATGAATGTTTTCACTTTCTATTGAGATTTGGCTGAGAAAGCGGTGAAGTTGGTTTATTTGCAATTTGTGTTCGCATGGTTATATATTGTGATGTTAGACTTAGTAAGCTGTTTAGTGTTATGTCATTTTATGTGAGATAAATCTCTGGTCGAGCCAGTCCTACAATTTTGAACTCCTGAAAGCCAGATTGAACATTGGCGACCAGCAAAAAAGTGTCATTAGGTACTATACGTAACATCTAAGCATCATAATGAAAAATGTTGCAAACTCGCCAAAACGTAGTTTTCCGGAATATAAAGTACAACCTATATGCTAATGAAGCCCTTGTTATGCTAATCCAGTTTAGGTACATTCTAACAGATCCCTTCATCCATCCGAACATTCAAACTTTCGCCTTGATAAGACATGTAATTATTCAAAGTTCCAACAATTCCGTCCCATCCATTCCGGGCATCCCTTTGCGTACGTCGCACACGTACGTCGCTCTCCTTCATCGTGTGACGTGTGGCCCCCACAGCGGTCGGGGACGGACTGGCTTCGCTCTCGGGCTCCGGAGGCAGTGCCAGGCTTCAGGACGATATCCTGCACGCAGGCGCCGTGCACACCCCGCCCCTAAAACTAATGGTAGGGTGTTCAACACAAACATGGGAGAGGATTTGTTCGTTATCGAATGTTTGATGAATTAAGAAAATCTGATAATTTGTGAGATTAAGACTTTGTGTGATGATATTTTCGTACAACACAAAGGTTGACTAGTAGTGGAATTAGTTCGTCTATGCACCACTATGTATTTAATATGTTAATGTATCGTACTTGCACAACATAACAGAATCTCGTGCCAACCAGTTGCGTTATTGCCAACTTCGTTGAAAACTGACATTTTGAAGCACTGTCGCTGAGAGGCTGCACTGTTTTCAGTCGAACGTTGTATGGTGTAAGCGTTCTCGTTCGGCAGCGCCCTGCGCAGAGTAGGTCAGGACGGGGGCGCGCGGGGGTGTGCGGCGCAGGGCAGGCGGGGCGGGGCGCGGTGAAGGAGGGGGGTGGGGTCCCGATTCATGTTTACAGGGCTCGGCCGTCAGCTGTTCGCGCGACATGAATGTGCCGCGCCCGCGACGCGCCCGCGCCGACGCCGCGCATCGATTGATTGATACCTGAGCGGCCACGTGCGACGAGCGCGCCGGCCGCCAGTCGCCCCGCGCTCGCCGGCCCGCGCGCTCCCCATGCGAGCCCGCCCGCGCTGCTTGCCGCCTCAACTCATCAATGGAGTGCCCGAGGTGACCGGCCCCCGGAGCCCGCGAGCCGCGCGACACCGCCCGTCTCGTAAGTACCGCGGCGCCGCCCGCGCCTCCACTCGACACGTACTCGCACAGCACCCCAATCCGTTAGTAAATAATGGTTTTTCCGATAGCATTAATACCCGGAGACAATTTATGCGACTGCGCCGTGTGATGTTTACTGCGACCCGCTCCTCGGGCCACCTTCTCATTACATTAGCGCCGGAAATTTTCTATATAGAAGCGCTTTTCTTATCGATCGTCCAAAATTTAGTTCGTTTCTGACGGAATATTTATAAAAATTCTGTATCGGTTTACGTAATCGAAGGACAGTGTGATCGTTTGTTATTGAAAGCCGCGGATCTGCGAGGTGTGTACGAGACACGCACCCCAATCATTACATAAAACATTCCAATCGGTTTCTATCGAGCTGTCTATCTGTCGTTATCTTTCCTTTGCTATCACTGTCTTATGAGCTCGGCTCATATCGTATCGTAAACTTTAAGGTCTAACATATTGGTGGAAAGTTGATTGCATCGCACACCCCATGGCACATTAACATAAACATAACCATAACAGGGCGCAGCTTATTCAATTCGCTTAAAACGTGTAACATAACAGTTTCGCCAATATTTACTTAGCAACAAGTCATAATGAAGTAATAATACGCAGCGTTCAATTTTGTTCATAAGCATATTGCCAGCTTATGTTACAGTCGACAGGCTGCCAACAAACTATCAATCATATTGTACAAGCTCTCGGATATTATACAACGTTACAACTTGCGATCTCCGCCTAATTGAAGAGCAGCGCGTGGAGTTGATACTCACTGATAAGTGATATTTACCTTTACGATGCTGCTACGCGAAGGTACTTAACTTGATGTCGAGGCATGACGGCTTGATATGATTGATTGATGATTTGTAGCAACCCTTGCTTGGAAGTTTATAGAATGAATAGACGAAATTGTAAATGTAAATGGAAGCGTACTGACGTGTCAATTATTTTTATTGTGCTTTGAGTGTATTGCTCCAGACGTACATAGATACATATGTATTGGTCGTAGCCTTGATGTTGAAAAATAAGCAACATAAAAGTAGGAGTTAAAACCCAGATTGACGAGTGGAATCGCTGCGCACTTATAAGACTACATTCTCTATGGAGAACGCCACTTTAAACTTAAATTCTTATGGCAGTCGGGCTCCAAACAGTGCTATGTATATATATATATATATATGTATATATATTGTGATGACTATGTTAGTTTCGTATATAAGATTAAAATTATATAAATACTGCGACCGAAAATACCAATAGAAAATTGTGAACCGTGTTTTTTCATGAAATACCAAAAACAAAATCCCATGGCCCACCGAAGCCATATAGGTCGTGTAATAAGAAATGAACTAGGATTTAATATGTCAAGAAGACTATGTATATTCATGTAATCATGCTTGTTATAACAACACTAGTGCGATCTCCCAGCGTTAACCATGCACCATGTGGAAGAAACGGGCTTTTATAACAATATTCTGTTACAACCGATCATTTTGCGGTGGTGTTGAAACGATATGTTAAATAGTACAGTTTGGCTGCGTGAATTTGTGCCAAAAATCACAGTATTTTTCTTTAATCTGCTAATTATTTTGTTTTCTAGTTTATTCTTGCTTAATCATACGTGGTTATGGTTCCTTAGCCATAAGGACCTAAGTTTGTGACTGGGTTTTTATACACAATATATCTAATACCTTATAATCTGAATCTCGGAAATTGCTCCAACGGTTTCCATGAAATTTAGTATGCAGGGGGTTTAGGGGGCGGTTGCGGAATTTGTTCGAAAGAGTCACCGCGGCCCTGGAACGCAAAGGGCTTCAGAAGGAACACGGATGGGTTTTAGTCAGTAAGAGTCTGACACGCCCTTCCGCTCCACCCAGAGCGTAAGAAGTCATTTGATGATTTCCCATCCTTAAAAAAAAAAAAAAAAAAAAAAAAAAGGGGGTTTAGGGGGCGATAAATCAGCTAAGTTTCATTTTTAGAAAACGTTTACCAAAAAAAAAACTCATCCAGGTATTTTAAATAAAATCTCGTGCCAAACAAAACCATATACTTCACGTAATAAAACTTTCACCATGCAACATAAAAGGCGTCAAGGGGATTTACGTCGAGAGGATGTGCAGTAGCATCCTCATGTACCTACATACGCTTAACAACACTAGTGCGATTATCGTACCTCCCATCGTTAATTATGCACCTTGTGTAGCAAACGGACTTTTAAAGTAATATTCAGTTACCATCGATATAATTTTACAGCGCTGTAATACAACATGAGCAGTACAATTTTAAGGAATTATTTGTACTGAAATTCATAATTATTTTTTCTATTAGTCACTGTTTTTCAAGTAGTTTTCATGTTTAGCCTGGCTCAGTCGAGTGTGGTTAGGTTTCAGCTATTATAAGTTAATGAAAATTTTAAAAGTAAATAGTTGATTTTCATAAATATTTGTTTTTTTTTCTGGTCCAATTTCGGCATAATTTAACAGCATGCAAATCAAAATTGTTTAGAACATTATAGGTTTGAATTTATCCGTGTTTTTTCTATAGTACTTAGATACCAAGTTAACCCTAACAATATTGCCATCAGTAGCTTAGCTTTAAGGATAAGCCAGTAATATAGTATTGTCATGGTCTGGACCCTTCCTTACGAACCACTCTCGCTCACGGCGCTCGCATTAAGACGTGATTAAGGGATTCTACCAAATGTGTGGGGTTCTGGTTTTATTGCAACCGGCTTGAAACTGATAACAACTATCGTAACTAGAATTACGGAAATGAGGCTGTAAAATGGGTTTTATTAATGTAAAAGTAAGTGACATTATATCTACTTAGGTAAATAACTTAAATATTAACTATGTAGCTATTTGTATTCATATTTTTAGTGTCATCTATTATGTTGTGTTGTATTGTGTCATCATCTTCCTGGCCTTATCCTATGTTACTCGGGGTCGGCGCTACACGTTTTTTTCTTCCATTCTGTCCTGTCAGCCGTCACGCTATCACTAACTCCCTTTTTTTCATATCACTCCTAACACAATCCATCCAGCTTTTATTTGGCATCCCTCTCCCTGTCCATCTATTCACATTTATATTCATAACTCCTTTAGTTACATGCGTTTCATCCATCCTCTTCGCATGACCATACCAAGACAAGCGGTTCCGTTTCAACTTTATCGTCACTGGCGTCACTTTTAAACTACCTCTAATGTACTCAGTCCTTACTTGATCCATTGTCGTTACTCCACACATCCATCTCAAAATTCGCATCTCCGCTATTTATCTATCATCTACAACATTCTGATCCAGATTTTTATTTCTTTGTGTACACAAAAAACCTAAACCTAACTACATATGGTAGTTGAATTTAATTCAGTAAAATACTCTTAATAGTTACGAAAATACCTAATCTTTAATGAGCGTACGCGCCTTCCTGTTATGATTTATTTATATCTTATGTTTATCTACGAAAGGAAATTATATTAATACTTTTTCTCATGTGTCCAAAAATAGACTGAGTAAACTATAAATAATCACACCCTTGGTTTCTGTCAAACTTAATAAACTGAGTTCCAGTCGTTTTATCTTTAAACTGCAAAAACAGTAACCAGGTGTTAATAGATACCTACCTTAACTAGTTTTTAATCATTATAACTATGAAACACATCTAGCCCAATGAATATGAAGATCCACTATCATAAATACACGATAGTTTGTTTCAAAACTCAATACATAGAAGTAATTTCTTTTATTTTCACAATACAATACAACAAAAAATACATTTCTTATTTAAATTCCCTTCAAACCAAATCGTTCGCACAGAAGCTTCTCCCTGTTAGACAAAAGCAATTTAAAATACTGAAAACACCTGAGAGATGCATTTGAAATACAATCTTCGCTGTAACCGCACAGATTTAGTGCAACTGTCAGCCGTAGCAGCGAAGCAAATCAAACAGCTCGTAGCAGGCGTAGCTTGTCATCATAGAGGTGCTACGAAACAGCTACGAAATTGCTACGACGCCGACATTTTGAATTAATGCTACAGTGATCATAGCTTTAAAAACATTCGTGATATAAGTTATAATTTCAAAATAAAAAGGAGAATTTATATTTTTGTTAAAATCAAGATTAGAACAAAATAATTAAATGATTGTTCATAATTCAAAATTAAAATTTATTTATTGTTTTCACAGGTGGAAAGGCAGTTCTTATCATAACAAATCATTCAAACTTTGTTAAGCGTTAGGTTTAGTGCAATTGTCATGCGTGGCAGTTCAAAATCAATTATATTGTAGAAGGCGTGGCGTAGAGATGCTACGAAGCGCTACAAAATAGCTACGAAGTTGCTACGACATTTTGAGGAAATGCTACCGTGATCATGCTTTTTGTAAAACAAGATTTATTCTGAAGTGAACTCTTTTTAAGAGTACTATCTAATTAAATCATGTTTTAATTTCTTCGTAGACGCAAGGTTACGAAACGCTACGAGATGGCTACAATGTTATGAAAAAAAGCTGCCATTATCAATTGCAAAATATTCGTGACACCGTGTATTTATATAAAACGAACTAGCCTAGGTAATTATATAATTTCTGGTACTTATAATCATCGTAGACTCAAGGCTACGAGACGCTACGAAACTACTACGACATTTTGAACAGTACAACGCTGATCACTACTTGGATAATATTCGTGAATATAGATACAGCTTGATTATCCTAAAAACCATAGATATTTTTAATACGTTTTAACCTTGAAAATTTGTCGCAAATGAAATAAGAGTTGAATAACTTGCATAACTTTTGTAATTTTGTATTTTTTGGTATGCGTCATTCTTGTCGCAAATAAACTCTTTTTCTTTCTTCTTCTTTTACTTCTGTCACAATTTTTGGTGAACAATAAAGTGCCACACATACATAAAGTACTATCAAAAAATACTTGGACCTTTGAGCAGTCAGCTGGGAAACCCAAGCCTCACTAAGTTTAAATTAAAAAAAAAAAAAACGGACTTATTTAGAGAATAAATATAATCAATCATTGAAACCTATGTACCTAGGTTTAAATGATAATGTAGGTATATACATTAATGTGAATTATTGTGTTGACCTGTTTGTTTGGAGGTGTTAATCCAGAAAATCCTCCTCAGTAAAACCTCCAGTAAAAGCCAGTCGGGGCATCTATTCGTCCTAATCAAATGTATCCGCTCTGTATGTATATATGCGCGGTGCGGCACTCTTTGTACTTGTTTATACAGTCCTCTATTTACGAGCTCGCCACAAACGAATGCAACCGTTTTCAATCTCACTCCGTGTCAAAGGGAACACTTTAATTCCCCTCTTAAAGGGATTCGCCGCAAGCTTTCTCTTGTGTTCGGTTTCAGATGGGCCAGGGTTTCTTTATAATGTTGGCAATGGAAATGTTGCTGGCTATAAAAAAATGTGGTTATAAGAATAATATAATAATAATAAATTTATTTTCTCGCCACAATACACATTAGATTTTACAAGGTTTCCCAAAAATAATAATACACAGTAAGTATATTGTGGGAGACTGGTGCCTAAACTAGGCTTGGCTTAGCTTGGCATGGGGCCTGTATTTCAGGACACCCTTCAGGATATGCATAACATTTTTCTTGTCTATTTATTTAGCAGAAAGTGGTCGCGAATAATTTAACAATAACTTTAGTTGTAATTTCTATAATATCTAAATAGTGTTAGTATGGTTAGTATGAAATAGTGATGATTTTTTTTTCTGTGAATAAAGTACGTCTTCTGTACAAAATAAAATTGGTGTTGTGTGTCAGTGGGACCGTGTTGTTCTTCTAAATTACGTAACAGATTTTGATCTGATTTTACCATTATTTAAAGAAGTCATTCCGGAAGTTTATACAGTCATCATTTATTTATATTAATAGAGAAATCTCGATATTCTGACACTTCGAAAAGGCTTGCAAAGTTAGGGCTAGTCTCTAGTGTCAGCACAAAAATAGTAATATTAAAATTTTGAATTAGATTACAACTTTGAGTCATGACTTAAACAAACATTGTAAGTTACATAAAAGCTTGTAAAAAAACGAAATAGATCCCTCCTGCTTTTTTTTTTCTCTTTTCATAGCTAGCCAGTTCTTATGTCTGATTTTATTCAAGGCTTTAAACTTTTTAGTTAATTCGGGTGATTAATACCTGGTGTCTGAGGTTCTTATCAGTCATTTATCTGTCTGTTAGCGCTATTTGTAATAACGCCATTGGTTGGTTAGTGGTTAACAGACAGATAAACGATCAATAAAGTACCTCAGAAACCGGGCATAAGGGATTAGGTGCTCTTGGTTAAGCTAAGTTTTAAGACGCATTCGTTTGTCGATTACGATTTTATTTTCAATGCAATATTCATTACTTTAGTTATTTGGCATGAATATGCTGTGTATTTTGAAATGAACAGCCTTATCAAGACAATCTTGTTAGAAGTAGATACCAATTGAAATATTGCTATTGATGTGCCTTTATATCTCCAAATGAATAATGAGTGACCTAAAGTAAAGTAGAATATTTATTTATTTAAGTGTATGTACAGCAGTGGTACATAAGTGGAAGGAATACCACAAGCCAGTCTACCAGTCAACCACTGAGTTAAAAAGAAAGTTGACTTTCGTGTTATTACATTGAATGTCTTTCTAGATTTTAAACTAGCTCTTAAGTAAACATTTAATCCTGTTTAAACGTTCATCTAATCTATTTAATTCAACCAATCTCGCTTTAAAAGCCCATTACCATCCAAAATCACGAACCATATTAGATCCCTAATATAATCCGCTATCCAACATCATAATAAAGGCTTAAAACATGTTAAATCCCATGAAAGCATGGCTTGATAACCCTGCTAATGTTTTCCTTAAGAATGGTAACAGTAAGCCCTATTACAATGTGTAAAATAGTTCTGAACTATACGGCGCCGACGGAAATTGTACTAATGGTATAACGAGAAAAGTTTGTTTGTGTGTATGTTCGGAATTTATATGGAACTGCTTATCTGATTGACGTGGAATATTTCAATTTTGGAAGCTTATCGCTTTGGTGGAATTAAGTGAAACGTTTACGTTTATTGCATGGGCTTTTGTAGCTAAATGTTTCGGGGAACCCAGCATGACTTGGGGAAGTACAAAGTCATTTGCCAGCGACAAATAAATAATGAGTTGTCATTTGTATCTATCTATACTTGTAATAAAGTAAAGTCGCTTCTCATGCACGTATATTTATAGCTACATTTCAGGACTACATTGGTCTTCTTAATTATGCAATTTTCAAAATTTATTCCAATAGGCTTATCTAGTACCAACATCAATATCTTAGATATATAATAAACAAATCTCGGTGTTATATCGAAAAACCTTGCAGGGGTTAATAGTAATGGACAACCTTTATGTATTACAACAAACTTGCAAATAGAAATACGCCAGAAGAACAATTTTAAGTAACAGCATCATTTTTCGATCAATGTTAAAACTGGTCAAAATGTAGGGAATTTAGAGGTGTTGTGGACAGTTAGCAACTGCGATGTGAATGCAAACCCACCTTAAAAATTCCTGAATGGCCCCTCATAACATACTCGTAGAAATCAAAAGCACATAAACCTAAACATATTTAAAAAATGACACAGATACACCCTCGCACACGTGTGCATCTGATTGAATAAAATATTCAAATAAAATGTTCACATTCAGATGCGATCCTTGAATCGGGGACACCGATTTGCGAGGAGCTGTGTCTCTATATCGGACGGATTCTGTACGGGGCTTAAGATATGTGTGCACAGTGTACAGCCCACGCAGTGTAACGTCTCGGTGCCTTAGTGGATTTATTTTACAGGGATATGGTGCGATATGGCCTGAAAAGGGGACTGGGTTAGGTTGTTTTTGATGTAACAGAAATAAATTGTTACATAAATACAATAATGGCAACGAGTTAGTAGAGTTTTTATTTTATAGAGTGGTCCAAACAGGACAGTTGGGAAATGCTTAAAATGATGCTGAAAAAAATGCACGTGTTTTATTAACTTTTATTTTTATTTGAGATAAGTTTACTCTTGACTCTAGTCTAGGTCTAGGTAGGTAGGTAGGTGATAGAGACAAGTCGACAATGGAGTGAAATTACCGAGAAGAAGCCTGTTCAGTCTAACTTTAAAGAGATTATGGTTGAATGTGTTCGGAAACACAGACGCAGGCAGAGAGTTCCACTCCTTTGCTGTGCGCATTATAAAAGACGTTTGGAAACGCTTAGTGCGAATTTGTGGAATAGCAACAAGGTAGGGTCCTTCCATTTG
Organism: Mamestra brassicae; assembly: GCA_905163435.1. Lineage (NCBI taxonomy): Eukaryota > Metazoa > Arthropoda > Insecta > Lepidoptera > Noctuidae > Mamestra > Mamestra brassicae. The sequence goes on along the minus strand of LR990997.1, from coordinate 14,455,343 downwards.
CAGTGCGTCTAGATGTCCGACGGTAGAAGGGGGCCGTTGAGGTCGTTGTGTTCCTGGGCTCTTTCCCCGAAGTACAATCTGTAGAGAGTGTATGCTTGCGGCGATGAGCCAAGCTGTGAAGCTTGGCATCCTCCAGTTTTACGCCGTTTAATGACATTATTTATCCATAACATACATTTCAATAACTTTAAAAATGGTTCCAGCCTACAAGTAAATCACTGTTTAGATAAGAACTTCTGCTATATCACGTAAAAACAAGAACAACAAAATCAAAAAACATGTTATGAGCGAGGAAGTACTACCTACCAAACAAAACCGCGTGCTCATCAGTTATCTAACGGGCGCGTCCGATCACAAATCAGTTGAGCGGAACGGTCCACACAACAACTGTGGGCAACCATCCATCATGCATGATAGGGATGTAGGTACTTAGGGAAGGCAGACGTGGATAACAAAAAAAAACTTCATGATTGAAATTAAAAAGTAAAGAATATGGAATGGATTTGTTTTTTTTGTTGTGCGTTTATTATCTCGTAACTCCGTCATTTATGAATCGATTTGAAGAATTCTTGTCGTTTTCTTTTTTAAGCGAAATGACGAAGTTATGCGGTAAAAACACACAAAAAAACATACATCTGAATTGAGAACCACCTCCTTTTTTTGAGGTTGGTTAATAACTTTAATTTCGGTAGTCGGTGTTAAAATACTAAGAAACAACTAAAAATACCGACGTACGAAATTAAAGTTATTTTATACTATGTAGTGTTTTTTTTTGGAAATCGGTTGTATTTTGTTGTAAATAAATTTTTAATTTCAATAATGAAGTTTGTTTTTTGTTTACATATCCCAGGTGGTACCAAGTGTAACCAGGTGTAACTAGATACCAACAGCATTATTCATTAAAAAAATACACATGATTAGTATGTTGATTAGCAGATCCTTTATTTAATTCTTTCTATAGAGAATTTGAATTTAAATTGCTGTCAATTAAAACTAATCAAACGATTAGATTTTTTATAAATGAGCCGGTTAGTCTCCGTATGCCCAATAATGTCCATGCACCTATATCCTTTTTTGGAGATCTTAAAAATATACCACCGGCAAGGCCTGGAAGTGGCAAAATTTTGGCCCAAAAAATAAAAGTCACTGTCGTGCCGATACGAAGACGGATTAGTAGGTAAGGAAAAAAAACAAACTTTAAACTTTAAGTTATATCTGCCCCATGTTTGCAGCCGATTTCCTATATAAAAAATGGTTATTTCCCCGCTAAAAACTTGCGGAGGCAAAGTGCGGAAGTACGATTTCTTGCAGAAGTCATTCAGTCATTTGCGAAGGCACAGGGTTTTCGTTACAAGTTACAACCCTAATAAATATACCTTCGTTATCGTCCGAACTCCACCGAACACTCACGAACTCGCGATAGTAAGCCAATCTCATCGGATCACCCTCCGTTTCATTAGTTGGAGTAGAAAAATATCATAACACAGTGACAAGACAAACAGAACAGTTCTTTGTTAGAACACGGTATATTAGTATCGAGTTGTTTGCCAAATATACGTGGGTAATTGAACCGAATGCTACTGATTTTCTTCTACCTACTTATTAACTTGTACCTGTCTGCTAAGGGAGAATGTTGTCGTAATAAGGATTCGTCTGTAATCAATTTCGTTTCTTGTTGATTGCACCTTAATAACGTTACCTACGTAGTGCGATGACAATGAAATATTGTTGTTGGTTGAAGTAACGTTTTTGTGTGAGTTTGCACGTGTATCTATCATACCATCTGTTCGTGTAAGAACGGTTGTTATTCCTTAGGACAAGAACGATAAAGAATAACCTAGTGGTTGTTCCTGCTAAGCTTGGATTTGATTCCTTGGTTCTAAACAAAGTGTTATGTTATCAGCGATAGCAATTGACGGAATGCCAAAATATAAGGGGTTGATCACGTGACATTTCGATAGCGCTTATCAATCCCGTACAATTTTCACTGTTCGATCAATCGCCATTGCGACGCAATTGTTGATAGAATGTCGCTCGTCTAGAGCTTTTGGTGGAGCAAAATGATTTTAGGATTTTTCATTTGGAATATCTTAGTAGGATATGTTATATGTAGTGTGTGTAAGGAAGATAGGGAGCCTGCATGTGCGGCCTATTGACGGCAATGGGAATTACTTAAGTATAACTGGCGAAAAGTGGGTTGTATCTTTGGTCCACGACTGCCTAACCTTTCAGGAAATACAGGCATGATGTTTTTGTATACGTAAAGGAAAGACTTGAGAGTATAGGACTATAAGAAACCATTGCATTATATATCACAAAAACCTCTTAACCAAAATATAAACTAAACTAAACTAACATTCTCTACTGCAGTCCAAACCACATTAACCGACCAGCTTCACCAACCAAAAACTAATTTTATATACAAGATTTAATCGGCCGCCAACGAAATGCAGGTTCACAAAACCGAGCCAGGCCACAATCTACCGTGCCTTAGTGGCGTGGCTTTCTGACATCTGCGCCATATATCAGACTCCACCTGTCATGGACACGCTATACATCGCAAGACAATGGCCACCCGCTATGTTAATAATGTACTATGAACAGATTCAACGGCCCGATTGTTAGGAGTGTTATTCAATTGTTTTAGAACAATCAAATGTGGTGTGAATGTATTCAGGGGTAAGGTGTAACGAAGGAGTCTGTTGTCTTTTGAAATCAGTCTTGAATCTATTGATTATGATAGATTTTTCCCGATTCTTAGGAGTGATATTCAATTGTTTTCGAATAGTCAAATGTGGTGTAAATTTATTCAGGGGTAAGGTGAAACGAAGAAAGAAAGAAAGAATAATATTTATTTAGCACTTACATGTATAGAAGGTATGCGGTACAGAGAGTAAAGTCCCGCACACCTCCACTGAAAATGGGAGGATCCTCCTGCCAGACGGTTGTTGTGTCTGGTGGGCAACTGCCCGATAGTTGATATTCGACTGTTGTATATATTCAAATCGCACGAAAAACTTTGCTTGCGCGATGCAGGATTTCGATGTTAGTTCGTCGTAGATGGCGCTGCGGTTCTTTTTGTTGCCGTACAAATGTCGCTTCTTGGTTTTTTTATGTGGCGGCGTTGATGCCGCTACACATGAAACACGCACGGTACATATAAACAAAACAAAATGTGGGTAGGTCTGCTAAAAACTAAGTATGTGCCTCACGGCTGCACTAAAAAGGTCCATTTCAGCGATATGTCAGACAGACTGATGCTGTCTGACGCTGGTTTTCTAATGAACCTTTCAATGGATGAGTCTTGAATCTATTGATTATGATAGATTTTGCCCGATTGTTAGGAGTGCTATTCAATCGTTTTAGAACAATCAAATGTGGTGTGAATGCATTCAGGGGTAAGGTGAAACGAAGGAGTCTGTTGTCCTTTGAAATCGGTCTTGAATCTATTGATTATGATAGATTTTAGTGTATGATCTTCTGTTGATGTAGGACCCTCATAATGCCTTCACATTGGGTATTTGAGTTGGTCCCTTATTACCTCTTGCTTGAAATGTAGGTTGTGTGTGTCTGTTGAAATCAATATCTTTCGCATTTAGTGGTAAAGCGATCTCCTATCTCTCTCTATTCAGCTGTCAAATTCGACTTCTTAGATTATCATGAAGTTAGTTTAGGTATAAACGCTCCCAGTCGTCATGATTTTTTCGAAATCTTCATCAAACATCGTCATATTTCAGCAAATTTATCAAAACCTATATTGGTGAACACTGTCGGTAGTTTCTGAGTTTATCGCGTACAGTCACACCTAGACGCTGTGGGCCTAGGTGGACCTAGACTTTGTTTTAGAAAATTTAGGTAGTAATAGTGATATTTTTGCTTGAACATTGTAGACGTTCTCTTAATCCGCCACTGGCCGACATAAGCTCTTGGTTTCAAATACGCCCGATGAACCCCAACTATTTTAGCAACCCAAACTATTAAGTTTTATCAATCATCTATTTACCAGACTATTCTATAAATTCTTAAATTTCCTTTTACGATACTTGTAAATTGTGCACAATATTTAGCACATCTGCTTACTTCTTTTAAATTGGCTTCTTGAGATATTTCCTCACATTACTTTTGAAGTCTTTGTTACGACCAATTTTCTCATAACTACGTATTGGAGTAGGTACATTACGCGCGATGCTCGCGAACCGATTAGATAGTATGGCTTCTTAACTTAATAACTTCTATGACTCGACACAAAACGTGAGTGTTATTGGATTAAGGCTAGCTTTCGACACAAACTAATATTTTACTAACCTGAAGTTGTTCACTTCTAAGAATTCAGGGGTATTTTGAAAATATTACAGAATGTGGTAGGTCGATAAAAAAAACCTTTTATATAACCAGTGTTAAATAACACCATGAGTTAATATAATATTCACCGTTATATCGACAACTCATGGGTAGTTAAATTGTTTTAATTTTCCGGGAAAATATCTGGGCCTTTTCCCGGAAATGTTGGAATTTTTTAATTAGTTCAACGAATTCCTTTTTAAAAGCGTACAGTTGCATGATTTCGAGCAACGGTTAAATTATATTTTTAATTAAAATGGAATTGCCACCTCCGAGAAAACACAATAAACAAGCAACGATGGTAGGTAGTGTCTTTCCAACATGGCGCGAACCAAACAGAACCAAAATAAATTCATCTCCAAACCAGTGTCGACACACGAACTAGATGAAGTGAACCAATAAATATATTCCGGAGCTTCTGACATACGGCTTGACAAAGGCGAGGCAACAAATGGCGGTGTGTCGACGAGAGCGTTGCCAAAACTGTGTCCGCGAAATATCAGGTACGTCCCGGAGCGGGGACGAGAGTCTAACTCACATCCGTACGGCTATGTAGGTCACAGTACGTCCTTACTGCAGCGAGTGACCACGCGGCCTGAGATCTCGAAACACTCACTTCCATTTCTAAATTGATGATGTAATATTCTTCTTTTTTTTTGCAAGGAGCTCGTGGCTAAATAATGTCAGACGCACTTGTCGATCTTCCAGGTCCTGCTTGCTCTGCCAGGGTTGCGGAATTTGTTCGAAAGAGTCACCGAGGCCCTGGAACGCAAAGGGCTTTAGAAGGAACATGGATGGGTTTTAGTCAGTAATAGTCTGACATACCCTCCCGCTCCACCCAGAGCGGAAGAAGTCATTTGATGATTCCACATCCTGAAAAAAAAAAAGGTCCTGCTTGCTGAGGTCGGCCTGTTGATGGGACCATTCATTAGATGCCAATACTCCAATACTCCTTCGTGTTTGGAATGCAAGATAGGTATGCTTTCTAGTCCCGGCTGTCATTTGTAGATCTTTTTACAGACGATACGGGTATTCAGAAATTCGTATTGCCAAGGGGTATCGACTATCATGGCGGGCAGATAGGCAGTCACTTCATGAAAAATGCTGATTCTCAGCTCCATCTGTTAAGATTGTTGGGAAAAGGGTACACAGATTAATTGAATGCAAATTTCCTTTCCTCCCGTTTCGTTTTTGTTTTTGCCTCTCTGTGCCTAATCCTAGTCGTCTTCGGTCATGTATTCACGTAGGTGTATCATAAATATTGCCCTTCATTGATAAGGTTATTATAGATTAAAGCCTCATTAAGTTGGGTGACCTTTGACTACCGCTGAGTCAACTTTGTGCCGTATTTTGATAGACACAAGTAATAAGGTTTTGGGGGAAAACAGACAGGTTTCTGATTACTAAAGCAAAAATAATGCCGATCTATTTAAATTCAAATTAGTTGCTGATACCGAAAAAGGCTGTTAAGAGTCTTATAATGTGAGGACTCATTTTTATGATTCGGAGGGTAACATCGGAACTCTATTACTAAGCTTCCGCTGTTCATCTGTCAGCAGGATTTATCTCATGAACATAATTGGTAAACAGTTAATTTTTTTACAGTGTGTGTTTCTATTGATAAGTACCATAATACATTGAACATTAAAGGGACCTCTTACTATAATCGTTTATTGTCTGTGTATGATACGAACACATAGTGTGCGAGTCTGACATGTAATTGGCCGTTTTTTTTTATTTGGTACTAGCTGTCGCCCGCGGTTCCGCCCGCGTGAATGTCGGAAATAAACCCAAGGGAACATACTCTCGAGATAAAAAGTATCCTATGTGTTATTCTAGACTATAATCTACCTCTGTGCCAAATTTCATGAAGATCCGCTCAGCTGTTCTGACGTGATTGAGTAGCAAACATCCATCCATCCTAACTTTCTCATTTATAATATTATTAGTATAGAAGTATATAGATACAGGCACTTGAACCAATACGGGGTTTGTCAACGACAGCTACTAATTGGAGACACAAAGTGAAAACGCCTCATATCAATGCAGTTTAAACTGATCTACTTAACAGATGATTCACTGAGTTTCCAAACCACGATAAACATTAAGACAAAACAAAAACCAGCTTTAATATAGCCTCTCCATATTCAAACACACAACTCCCGATCATACATCTCGATAGCAAGCCCACAGATCAGTTCATCACTATGCACACAATATAATCTATCAAGGAACATGGTAACACTAGCGTTGACATTATTATATAGTCCAACGCAGTAGCATTTGAACCGTCGCGAACCAAGGCGGGGCGAAGTGGTACAGCGACGTAGAATAGGTACTCAAGATGCTTCTCTAGTTAAAGCAGTGTATTATAAATTTTCTTGTAAGAACTTGAAGCAGGATACAATGAATGTGGAATATTAAATACTGGTAAGAATGGAATACGTTTGAGCTGTTATAAGAATAATGTAAGAAATGAAATTTTTAATTTGTATTTTTATTTGACTATTGAAAGTACACCCAGACTTTGCTGGAATTGCCGAAAAACACTCTAGTTTGTTTAAAATGGTTTGAGGATATCCTCTTTCCATTCCCTTTGTCTCCGGATCAATATGGCAGTAATTTATGACTAAATTGAGAGAGATAAAGTGGCCTTAAGCTGGCAAATGAGGCCAATGCCAAGGGCCACATCTCAGCCTCGAGCACGTATTGGACCGCCTTTTGTCTTGTTGAAGCATTTTGCTCTAAATAAAATGCATAGAAACAAAAAATGCAGGCCACTTTTACTCAAGACTAGTCAAGGGAAGAGATGGCACGTAATTTTTTTTTTCGCTCTAGATGATCTGGTGAACTTCGTACCACGTAAAATTTAGTTGATGTTAACTCTTTTTAGGGTTCTGAATATTTGTAAGAAACGAGTGCCTGTCTGTCTGTCCGTCTGTCACAGCCAATTTTCTCTGAATCTACTAAACCGATTCGGTTGAAATTTGGTACATATATGAACTTCTGTGACCGGAACACTGACGCGTCACGTAAATAAATGAATTTTAAAAATGGGGTGTTACTTTTGGGGGCAAATTAGAAAATTTCAGAAAAAGTTTTTCAAATTTCTGCGACGTATAACATAAAAGAACTTATTTTCGAGTTTTAGTGGGACTGACATGCGGTAACTAATTTAGTCACTTAAGTCGCTAATGTTGACAGTATTCACTTTTTCCGTTTATCGTGCTCTTTAGTATGTTCCCTTAGGATAATTTTCGATAATCACGCGGGCGGAGCCGCGGGCGGCAACTAGTAATATAATAAAGGCGAAAGTTTGTAAGTGTGTGTGTGTGGGTATGTTTGTTACTCCTTCTTGCGCAAATGGCTGGACGAATTTTGATAAAATTTGGTATGCAGAAAGCTGACACCCGGGATTAACACATAGGCTTTTTATTCCGGGAGTGTGTTCCCTTCGGATAATTATCGACATTCACGCGGAGTATCTGATAAACCGCGGGTAAAACTGCGGGGTGCAGCTAGTCATAAAATAAAACGGAATCTATAAAAATTCAGACCTAAAGTCTACGGAAAAAATCTTTCACAAAATTTTCGAACAACTTACTAAGATATAGTTATAGACGTTCCTCCGGCGATAGTTTCCGCCCGAGAGCATCTCCCGTGCTCCCAAACTAAGATTACATAATCAAATAACATGTTGATGGCACTGACAAATTCCTCTTATTTACCGCCTGGCTCCGAGGTCATGCAAACAGGCCATGGGAATAAGGAATAAGGGCAGGTACGAGTATACTTGCCCCATACTTGACTGGCGTGCTTGCTTGAGTCGCGTACTTCAACGAACCTTTTACGTAACTTCGCGTGCGAATATTTTTTCAAACTCCTAATCAGATTGTGTATGGAAATCTGTTCAATAAAGTACAAAGTATTGACGCAAAGTCGTAAACTAAGTCGAAGGCAGTCGAAAGTAGTCGAAAGTCACAAGTTTTTTTCGTGTTCCAGTTAACCAAATCAGGTGTGTTTCTTCTTCAAATTAAGCTCGGTCTATAGTTGTGACATTTTTGCGGTATTTTCGCGAAATATCAGCTGAGTGTGAAAACAGGCGGTTTAAGTCATGGATGGCATTATGCTAACAGGCGACGTAAAACATGATGTGGCCAATCATCGCGCGGCGACGCCATTGATTTGCTCTGAGGACGTAGTAATGGGCTTAGAGGCCGCGAATTTAAATTAAAGTATCTCCCGTTTATTTCTCATTGCTGCTGGCTGTCAACTAAATTAATGTTCCAGTTTCATGTTTGAATTTAGAATTCGATATCATAATTTGAAATTTTTGAACAAAAAACTCTAAGTCATACAAGACAAAGTTCGAATTCCATTGCAGCCCGTAATTTATGTACGGATTTTTTAATATAATAGGATACACTATACTAAACCCGATGAGTTCTTGAGTTTGTGAGAGTTTGTGGCGATGGATTCACACTGATAATTCTGGGCCTTTTTCTATAGATCGAATTAAGTGAGCTCATTAGAATCAAGACAATATGAATTTTAATCTAAATTCATATTATCTTGATTATCAATTCTTAAGTCAGATCTCAATAATTTCATAACAGCGTATTAAACGGTTCGTGATACAAGGGAATCAATATGCAAAAATTCCATCGCTTCAACATAAAACGAGAAGCGAAGTTATGATTAAAATACTTGTATCCATATTACGGTATTTATATTTTTTTATAGAGAAGTTGTTAAACTTTTCTAGAAATAAAACTGGTAGGTATTTGTGCTACATATTTGTTCCCATGCTTTACATAAACGCAAACAGACTGGCTACGTTTATTTAGTATCGTTAATTTGGTACAATATTTGCGTCGTCACAACATTCGTATTTGCTTCGACTAAATTATTAACACTGTCTCGTTCTAGTAGTTTGCACCACTGGCGGATACAGGGGGGGGGGCTATGGCTCAATCCCCCCCAAAAGACTGAGATATCTTTGGTAGTCTGTAACCTAATGAAGTCATTTAGGAATTTACGAAAAGTAATCCAAGGAGGCTTGATATGCGTTAATAAAAATAACATGCTATGTGTGCTAACTTTGCTAAAACCTTCCCTCATCGGGGTCAAGCCCTCAAACGATAATTCTGGATCCGCCACTATTGCAAGCTAAAGTTACGGGGAGTTTGGAGTGAGTCGCTTCCGCTCCCGCGTCGCTTATCAGCGTGAACTTGGGCTTACGCATCATTTATTCAGTTTCACTGTTCGGCCTATTAGGTTACGGAATATTCCCGCTCTGAAGTATTAAGATAATGATACCTCAGCTTGCTCATAATACTGGGCGTGCCTGTACGCGAATTAGTACCAGGAGGTTTGCTTAAGTTTGTATTACGATGATGGGTAATGTTTAAAGTATTGAACTGTCGACCCTTGCCTTAACTTTCCTAACTCTTATAATATGATTTAAGATTTTTCAACGAATTTCTTCCTTAGAATAAAGGAGGCAACTTTTTAAGGTTTTTTTTAAGGATCGTAGTATGTGGCTTTCTGTAGTTGAAAGGCGTGTGTTTTATGTATGTAAAAGTGGGTACTGACCGGTGTTACGGGGCGTAATGTAACATGTTATAAAGCGAGCATTCGTGCAGTCAGTACGTGGAAACGAGCACGAACATGATGCGTATGTGTTATGTTTTATATGGATTTTCGGAAACAGCGTAACATAACAAACTCGCTGCGAATGTTACATTATGGACCGTAACACCAGTCAGTACCCAGCTTAAAATGCTCGCTGCGAATGTTACAATACAGCCTGTAACACCGGTCAGTACCCAGCTTATGTGTTTAGCACATAATATTGTTCTTGCACCTTCAACGTCAGATCAAAGTTAAACACGATAGGTAATAGTGTAGGTACTGTCATCAAAAATATACGTATTTATAGAAATCCGATCACAAAAACTTAACTTAAGAGTATGCATTAAACTAGAAGGCAGAAGAAATAAAAAGCGTTTCTTTGCGCCAAGCATGACGCCATTAAAGCAACCAATAAAAAAAAAACTAATATTTTTTTTCCTGTATTTATTTTTCCATTCCTACAAAATGCTAGTTGCAAATACAGCACAGTTTAATTACGTAAGTTCTTTTATAAGGGCTGTACCGGTACCTTCAGTGTCGTAGTACTCAGGGGAAATTACAACACGGCGACCTAATTCTCTAACAATTAATATCGAATAGTTAATTGGAAACCATCATCTCGGCTCATGGCATATGGCAACTTGGTGGTTTCGTAACAATTTGACGCTGTTTATAATGAAACGTAATTTTGATACTGGCGGTGAGCACCAAATTTTTTCAAAGTGGCGTATTGCTCGTCATGCAAATTTTCGAAAACGAGTATTTCTAGTTTAGAAGGTGTAAAGCCCTAACTTAATTACAAATATTGACAGGTATTTATCAACCCCCATTTCTAAATGTCTTCATGCTTTGTTTTTTCTTTTATGTTGACTCTATTTCATAAAATCCCTTATGTTTAATAATTGCATACAATCTTATTAGCGACTCCTGACGCGCATATCCCGTTTTTTACCATTCCCGTATAGCATATACTTCTATAGCCTTCGTCGTGATGTAGCTATCATATACAAATTTAAAAAAAAATGTAATAATTAAACGAATTTTCCAAATCCGATTGGTAGTTCCAGAGATTAGCGCATGAAATAAACAAAACAAAGCAAGTATAGATACTACCTACCAGTGGTGTGTTTATCACAGTTCTTCCCTCGTTCACTTTTTCCAAGGAAATGTTTTATCCCTTATGGACAAGTAATCTTTAAATCGCCTGAAACCCATTGTTGAAAGTAATCCTCTCAAAGCAAGCTCCTCTAAGCTGGATACAGCTACACAGTAAGTACATAACATAGCTTAACAAGGTATTCAATAATAATATTAAATTGTATTTTGCTGGGAAAGTATTTTAAAATTTTCGGTCTTTCGGGTACGCTGGGATTTATAAACATCCTCGTGTGCATTTTGATTGCTTTTCGTATGAAATGCCTCGGGATAAAACAAATATTTGAACCATGTTTATTTGGAAACGGCAGCAAATGAAAATTGTGTTTTGTGTAGTTATACAACTAATATGTCATTTTAAACGAACAATTTATTGCGACTTGGCACAGAATTTACCTACAGTAGAAACGAGTAAAATTATAAAAACAATTTATGATTTCGGTAGTATTCATTATAAAAGTATTTATTGATTAGTTATGGTGAACAGGCCATGAGCCAGCCGGGTAACTTTTAAAACTTACCCGTCTGGCTCATGGCCTTTACGACAAAAATTGGAACTCGTCGGCCTCGTAGACCCACATTTGATGACAACACAACATAGAACATTAAACACAAAATTATTTAGTAACACCCGCGCCATAACACACGACCTATAAAATTATGTGTGGCGTCCTTTACGAGACATTTAGTTCTGTGTGCAAACAATATTCGGTTGTGTTAGGTCGCAGCATAGAGCAACGAAACGAATAGACGGCCATTGTTAGTGACGGAGTCGTCAAAACTTTCGATACAAACCAAGCGCGCAAACGGGCCACCGACCACAGCCACTTGTGGCTACCGCGCGCCACGTCCTTTGGTACCGCGCAAACGAAGGTGGTCGGTGGCTGCCACGAGTGGTCGGTGGTCGCTACAATTTTTTACAACGGTCACATGTCGCGGACATTGAGTCATGAGTGGCCGCCATCAGTGACGTGTTACAGACACTTCGTCGTAGTGAACGCCACTCGCTTCACGTGAGCGGCGATTCCATATAAAACGTGTAAAAAATCATGTAAACAGCTTGTCGCCAGCCACCGGTGGCTGTGGTCGATGGACCGTTTGAGCGGAGCCCAACTCATAGAATTGACAGCCCATGACAAAGGCACCTGGACTTTTGGGGAAAAGGCGTTTCTCGGCCAGCGCGACTTTTCCCTGCTCTACGGGCCGCCATGATGAATAAATGATACAAAGCGTAGTGTGTACGTCCTTGTGTCAAGGACGCACACGTCAAATAATTACAATTTATTGTCATTTACTTACTGATGACTTTATAGAAGCTCTTTTGTTGATTAAAAGAATGTTTTATTTGAATTGTTTGACTGGTGGAAAATTGTTCGCCCCCCAATGCATAGGTACCTACTTGCGACGGTATGCGAGTATGTTCCTCTATGTTTTCCACCAGGGAATTACGGCGCGATGTTTTGTTTGCAGTTGTTGTTTCTTTGTTTTGTTTTGTTGAGTTAAAGACACTAAGATTCTAGTCCTGTAATAATGAGTTCATTAAAGTCAAAGGTTTTCAGTTTCCGTTCGTTTAGCCAAGTAATTCGAGAAATCGGAGAATTACTGCATTGTTAAGCCATATTAAGAAAATAAATGTTCCCTGTGAAAATGCGAAGTGGGAGTTATTTTAAACTGTTCTTCGATCGCTGCTTGCAATAACCACCAAAGGTAAACTAGAAATGATGAAAATATGATAAGAATATAAATAATAGTTATGTAACTCTTCTACATAAACTTAATTCTGGGTATGGATGGACTGACATAACTTAAAATAAAAATGGAGTTAAAGTCTACGGTGTACTACTAATAAATATATAATTGTACATAAAATGTTACATGACAAAATTAAAAATGCACAAACAAAAGTAGAAAAATGAACAAAAGAAATAAAATTGAAAATATGTATATGTAACTACTAGAAAAAAAAAGATCAATCAGGTTAAAAGGTTAATTGAAACTATTCCATAAATTGGTATAACAGAATGCGAGTGAAGATGCAACAGCCAAGATTAAAGTATTTTAATCTTGTTAGTAAACGTGCCGCATAGGAAAGATATGCCAACGGAAAATGGCAAACGCCGTAAGATTGTAAAATAACGCGTGAAATTGTAAACTATTGAATTTGGATGGGATTTATTGTATACAAAACGATTTTAAACCTAATCTAATATAAATGTATTACAATCTTATGGAGGCAATTTTCCGGTGACAAATACAAGGGGTACGCGAATCTAAAATAATAACTTTTCTCTACTGAAGTTATTTTTGTGGTATTGTGAATTCCGAACTGTTCCCTGAAAACTGCATTATGCTAGGAAGCCGACCAGCCCAGCATGTTTCGTGCATATACAACCGCTGTAGCAGTTGGATTCCAGACCGCATTGTGGTCGATAACATTTGTCATATGTTTTATATGAGGGAAATGCGATGTGGTTTGTGTTCCCTGTTCCCGATATATAGCTGTGTAATATGTTACCTGCTTATGTAAATGTTGCAGCTGTTAATATGGCTTGTCGAGCTTAGGAAAATAGCTTGGGATAAATGCTGGAGGATGATGAACAGCTAGGATATATAAAGAACTGTTGTAAGAGACTTTTCATGGTATTATCTCGGTAAAACAATAAGTTGCAAGAACAATAAACACTTCAAAACTCGTACCAAAAACCTTAATCACAAGACTATTATTAAACGGAACATATTCAAGAAGAATTCTTGTAATTAAACGTATGAGTGCATCCGTATTCCACCCAGCGTTTATAACGTTTATAAGAGGAATTACATCCCAAATCGCGGATATTAGGGTACAATCGCTCCGTCCCGGGCTAAAAATACATTCACACCATAGGCCTTGTGTCAGAACTGGAGAGCGCCAACCGCCTGCTTTCTACGTGAATGCACTCTAACGCTAGAACCACTAATCTTATACTGTGGAGTTGCTTCATATGGGTAAAGGCTGTCATATTGGATGTGATACTGTAAGTCAATAATTACAGTTCCAAAGTCGAAGTGAGTACGTTAGCATATAGGAAGCTGGGTTTTAGTTAAACCCTCTATGCACTAACAACCTCAGACATAGCTTTAATAGAACCTTTCTGACGTTCAGCTTAGTGTGAGTGTGCTTTAATAAATGAAAGGTACCTATTATGACATACTGATGGCTCCGGTAAACGATTGAGTGACAATTGATTTTCATGGTATGGGAGTAATCAGATATATGTCGTGAATAATGTTTTGTGTAAGAATATGGATGTTTCGGAAGAAGAGGAAGACCAAAAAACAGTGGGTTGAAATGGGAGAGATGATACCTATGTCTAGACGCGGACGGCAAATAGAGATAGATAAACAAAGCATGTCAAATAATTAAAAAGGCTTTATTTCATTACCTCATATTATTTTGCTACCAATAAGTTATTAGATCAAGAATAACTACTTCAAAACTCATACCAAAAGACAAGGAAGTACAAGGAATTATTCTTGCTTAAACACGGAACATATTAAAGTAATTCTCATAATTAAACGTGTGCTCACTTGAGTGCCTCCGCTTTCCTTCCAGCGTAACGTTTATAAGAGGAATTACATCCCAAATCTCATGCAATCACACTACAGAGCTCGGAACGACTAGTGTCGCCTTTACTATTGATATTCATGCCCGGGCAAGTTGTAGTGAGCACAAGATTAAGGTGTCCCATGCTTAGTCAAAGTTGTCACAGTCCGTCATTTTGAGTGGGAAGTAGTCGCACTATCGAACTGAGGTTTTATGTAAGAACCTAACTATGGGCAATGGGTCAAGCTCGCCTTTATATACAACGTGTAATAGAATAAACGCAATACCTCTTAAGGGGTCATTGCACTCATCATTATGATCAGTTTTTACTTTGGGACTAAAACAGAAATCGCGAAAAAAAACGACATTTCTGTGCGCATAATTCGACAAAATGTACTGAACAGCTGGTTTTTTTTTCGCGGTTTCGGTGTTGGTCCCACAGTAAAAGTTTTACAGAATGACCCATTAAGAGATATTGCGTTTATGTGCGCATTAAGAATAAGAAATGATGAATATATATTTTTTTTTTTGCGTGCTCCAAGTCGATTGAATAGTTTATCTGGGACTCGGTGAGCTTCATTGGCTCGGCGCTTTACAGGTGGTCACTCCTGATGATTTTGGGTTTCAGGAGATGCAGTGGTTTGATGTAGTGTGTTGAGCTTGACAGTGGTTTAATGCAGCGGCCGACAGGGTGTCTCCTTACTCAGTAATTCAGACACTTCTGTGGTCGCGAATTCTTTGGTACACAACACCGAAAATTTCAAAGGTATACAGTAAATTTTTCAGTTAAAACTTTTACATTTTCCCACTAAAACGTGCTTTTAAAGGCGAGTGTTTATGCAACGTTTTAATACTCCACGTTTTTGTGTTGCTTTCAGCTTTTGATAGTTTTGGTGCAGCTGCGTTACTTGAATTCTTTGCTTTTATAGAAAATATTTACGTGAGCTGCACCTAGGTATATGGTTTACATTCATTGCGCAGAGTAACTACAATATGTTGGTTAGTATTTTTTTTTTTTTTTAATGAATGCAAGACAATATGTGTTTCCTTTGCTGGTCGGTGTCCGTTTCATCTCTGTTTCCTATGGTTAATTTTCATTTAATAAATAACATAATATGAAAATCATTCGTAGATATTTGTGATGATAGTGAGTTCAGTAGATACTTAGATTTAATATTGTTTTAACAACCCTGGCTTAGTTTTCCATAGAGTTTAAAACCAAGTGAGATTATTTTGTAATCAGATTGTTCCGGATTTGATTATTCTCTTATCTATAAAAACTAAATTGAAATATACAAAATACATTATGAAAGCTACAATATTTTTTGTACGATTGTTCTGCTTTATTTACAATTAGTCAGCAATTATTTTGTCATTTGGACGCGGCGACAAGGCAAAGCGAAGCATACGATAATTATTTAAAAACATAATTGGTCCACATGCGGGCCGCAATTATGAAAATATGCTGTTCAATTTTATACTAATTATAAATATTTTTAACAAGTTCTGCTACCTAATTAACCTGGATACCTAGGCGTGTAATTGAGAACAGTATTCCAAAATATTTATGAACATACAGCGAGTATCCTACCACACAAGAAACTCCAATATTTCCTTATCTTCGGCCAAAGACAGACGTTGCCATTCACCTGTGTCCAGGTCAGTATTCCCATTAAAAAAAAAAAAAAAAAAAAAACTCACACAAGTCATGTGTGTGAGTTTTTGATGTCCAAGAATTTCTTCCCCTGTTCCATTTTAAATCACGGAATAACTGCGGAAATCAGAATAAGAATAATGGTTATAATTTATAAGTAGTCATTCCACGCAAGTGGAGCATCGGGTGGCAACTAGTACTAAGATAATTCCCGACTTGCTAAAAAAACATCAACTCGTTGGTTACACTCCCTAGCAACGGGATGTAATTTCCCATCGTAAGTTCCTATGTAAAACAGGGTTGCAATCTAGTCCTGAGCTAAATTAATGTAGAACTAATCCCCCGGAGACGCCTGTCTCTTCGTAATAATTAATTAGGTGAATATGCACCTGCCTTAGAAGTAAGGTATTAGGTGGATCCAATTAAGTTCTGTTTACAACGTTGTTATTGATGATAATGTAAGCCGGCGTTTGTATTTGGAGATACCTATGCGCTAATTTTGATAAGGGTTGAATTATACATAAAGCATCTTCTTGGTCACGTTTATTGCCAAAATCAAAATACAAATATTAGGCGCGCGAATAAGCGATATCGAACGATAAGATTTGAATAACTTGGCGTTGCGAAAGAATGTATGGCGTGTAAGGTAAAATAATTACTGTAAGGAAAATTAAAACTTTATTTGAAGTCAGAATTCGAAATAGTCAAATGAAACAACAAACTCTATTAGATTCAAGTCAAAGTTCAAATTTCAATCCAACCCATACTTTTTTTAGGACATTATTGATAGGAATCGACACTTAAAAATCAAATTAACATACACAATAACAAATTATCTCGAATAATAAATTCAAGCATATATTCCGAACACAATAAAAGAGATCTAAAATCTCCTTGTGTTCCACATATTGATAAAAATAAAAAATGTACCCAAGTAGGGCAGGGAAACGTATCCGAAGTTTTAAGGGGACGATCTAAGGGTCGGAAGTTATTATGTTACTTCCAGGTTTGTCATGTTATAACTTATTAGGTTATTGAAGTCGAAAATTCATTTGGCTAAGTAAATAGTGTAGCAGGCACAAAAGAGTAATGGCGCATTATTATTTTTAGAAAACAAAGAATAAATTTACCATTATACGTCCGTTTGTTGGCTTTGAAAGGTGTTAAGTTTAGCTCATATTATGTGTTAGTAATTAATATAAATATGGATGCAAGTAATGCTGTTTGAAAGAAAATAGAATGTAAAAATGTCTTTGTGAGTCACTGCAAAAATGCTGATAGTGTCCGTACATTTGTGTTGTTGGCGTAGAACTAAAGATGGTACAATAAAAATAATTATTCAAATTCGGAGACAGAGTGCTCTACTAGGCTTCTTCCGAGCTACTAATGTATTTTAATGAAGCAAGGCTGGCACTACGATTGGGAAGTTTTTCAATGTGTAAAAATGTCAACAGTCTTTTTGTAGTCCGCGCCAGCGCGACTTTTTGTTTCCTTCTGTATGTTTGCAAGAATATTCATTGAAACACAGAACATCTTCAAAATATGTCAGTTGACCCAGAACATAAAACAGTTGCGGATTTTTTACTGTCAAGTTGACAGTAAAAAATCTGCAATCAATGTTGACAGTGTCAACATGTATTTCATAGTTATTTTCCGATTAGGTGTTTAGTAACTACTAACATTTACTTTAAATTATATTATAGAGGTGTAATAAATATAAAAAAAATTCACAAAAAAATATGAAAAAAAAATTGTGAAAAATATTTTACTGTTACAAAACTTCACTATTCCATAAACTAAACACTAAGTATTTCATGGACAATACTGAAATTGTCGACAAAAAGAAAACCCAAGTGGCACACATTTGCGTTTGCAGTTCTTTCAGGCGAACACGTCCCATCTCTAGCTACACAAGTATCTATCGGCGGCCATCTTGGTCCGGGGCTAAAGCGATAAGCTGCAAAAGTCGAAAACGTAGCGTGGCTTCGTTTGAAGGAGCTCGTAAGTATGCTAAATTGTTGTTTATGCTTATGATAATGTTATGGCCTGTACTTGAGGCTCGTGGCCCATTGAGGCCGAACGAAAGTGGCCCACCCAATTTTTTTGTGAAGGTATTTTAATTTATATACGATTTACTGTGAATGTGATGTTTGAGTACGGAAAATGATTAAATTAACTTTGGAATGGAACGGTATGCATGTTGTGTTTATGGTTTGTTTGGTTGAAGTAGAATTCTTTAGGTTTTTTTTTCAAAATGAAAGTAAAGTAAAAAAGAGTTTATTTGCGCCAAGTCAATGTGCTTTTCTTTCAACTTTAACCAGTGTCTCTTTAGTCTTAGCAACCCGGATATTGTTAATAGTGCTTTGATGCATAAAATATCTTCTCAATTGTAACATAGTCTCAATTAAAAATTGTTATAATATAAGTAAATCAGGTCGCCGTTCTGCCGTTCTCTTTCCCAACTATAATTGTATATTTTGAATAAATTGAATTATATAATTAACTTGATCATTTGAGCACTGCAAATTTTAAGTAGTACCTATTACTACTTAAAATTTGCAGTTCCCTTTCAGGGTGAATGTGCTAATATTGTGCCATGAAATTTTAATGCATGCCGACTAATCACTGTTGTGTACATGTAAGCAAGTAAATAAATCAATAAACTATATTATATATGGGATCGGCTTACAGTCTAACCAGATACAACTGAGTACCAGTCTTGCAGTCTAACCAGATACAACTGAGTACCAGTATTTTACATAGAGCTACTGACTGCCTGACCTTCGCAACTCAGTAACTGGGTAACACATAACCTTAGGCAAGTTGCTTAACCTTGATGATCGGCCCGCACAACTGCTATTATTAAGCCACGAACTGAAGTTCTCCCTGTTACCTACTTTGATATTTTGAAATCTAGAAAGCTACAAAAAGGTGCAAAAAAATAACGCCAAGTATTCGTCAACACACTTATTCCGCCGCATATTTATAAAAGCCTTTACCGCGTGTTTGTAATTATGCAAGTCCCTGTTTTTGATATCGTTATGTAAAATATATTGTCGGTATAATTAAACAGCTATCGCTTTAACTATAACTAAGATTTATGAGTTTTATATGCATAGCGGATTTATAAGCCACTTTTGTTTTTTAATGAAAATAAGATTTTTTTTTCCGTGGCTTTAGACTTGCAAACAATATTATTCTTTGTTTTCGACAATATTTTTTTGAAATATTTTGGTTCTATGGGCCTCAACTGCATTCTATTAAAAAAAATCTCAATATCATCTACCATTTTTTTTCTGTGTGACCTGCAACTTGAATCTAAGGCTGGACAATCATAACCCTCTGTCGCATAAAACTAGCCAAAGCATTTACGTTTCATCTGATTACAACTAAGTAAAAACTCCATGAGTAAAAGTTACGTGTAAACTTTTACTCAAACTAACACCTATCAAATTAAAACCTAACTAAACACCACACTCCAAAACAACTTTCAATTAAAAACTCAATTAACAACTCATAATGAAGTACCAGCAACTGAAATCAAACAACTGCACTAGCTAGTAGCTACAAACAAGCAACATGAGCCCAATCTTCCATAGTTCATTACAAGGCCGTATATAAGCGGTCAATTATGATCATCAAACTTTTTTCTATTTGAGTTGCGAAAAGGGTATGGTACATTATCGTCTGTAATCATAGCTGTCAAATAAAATTAGCAAAAATAACCGAAAAAAAAAACTTATTAAAAGTTGCAAGTAAACATGCAAAACCAAACCAGCACCTACTAAATTAAACCTAACAAAACACTACACTTCACAACAACTTTCAATAAACAACTCATAATAAAGTACCAGCAACTGAAGCCAAACAACTGTACTAGCTACAAACAAGCAACATGAGTCCAATCTTCCATAGTTCATAACAAGCCCGTATTTATCTGCGGCCCATTAATTCGAGCAACGATTACGCGCTGGACGGTTCCCCCAACACATCCGCCTTCCTAATGACCTGGATTTATAGCACTAGATAGTATTATGTCTGTGAGGACTAATATGTAGATATATGTATGTATGTGGATACGAATATTTGTTGTGTTGTTGTTTAACTTCCTAGTATCTATGACGCTGCTCTGTAATGCGTGTGCCGTGTGTGCATGGATTTTGGAAAAGTATTTCAAATACAAGCATTATTTATTTTTTTGGTTGAATTTTTGATGTAACATCGGCTTAAATATACATAGTTTCGATCCTTCCTAATGACCTGGCACTAAATAGTATTAATTCCGTGATGAAAAAAATTGTGGACATGCGTGTTTGTTGTTGTTAGTTGTGTATTGTTTATAGAAACAGTATACTTAGGTTTGTTTTATTTATTTATTTTATTTAAAAGAAGTATTATTCCGCTAATTCAGCTTAGTGATAACTACAGTCTGGTTCTAACGACAGAACCATACATCCTTTGTCCTAACGACCTGGATTTATAGCACTAGATAGTATAAATGTTGATGTATGTAGGTATAAGTTACGACTGTTTGTTGTGATTTTATTGTAAGTTCATAAGTTGTTGTTGTTGTTGTTTTTGCTATTACTTTTGTCTGTGGATTGTCTTACTAAAGAAAGGGAGTACTTTTTACGCTTCACCAGATTACATTAACTATTTAGTGTATGGACAATTAAAAATAGTAGTTATATAGGGTGTTCCAGATGAGTGTGGCTTAAGGGTGGTTATTTTCTGTCAGCTATACAGTAAGATAACAATAAAAAAAAATAATGACTTTTTCAAAAAACCCGTCCTCAAAAAACAACAAAAAAAAAAAACACTTTCCACACTTGCTAGAACTACGCTGCGCTTGCTTGCTTGTTAGATTGAATTAAAATAAGCGCCATCAACTGCATTACACTGCTTGAAAAGTAATCTTTTAGAACACTGTAGTCGTTTTATGCGGTCGGGTTATATGAAAAAAGTAAAATAAAAAATATTTTGATATTGTTTCTTTACTCTATAATGGATACAGAAAAACACCCTGAGACATGATCACGCACTTCTGGAACACCCTGTAGAATTGCTATGTTCTCAAGATTCCCTTTTAATTCACAGAAATACACCTAGGATATCGCATAGTTCTAAGCAGAGGTTCACATCCCTACTAATGACCTGGATTTATAGCACTGGATAGTATTAACTCTGTAAGGACTAAAATGTAGATATGTGGATACGACTGTTAATTGTGTTGTTATAACTTTCAAGTCTATGATGCTACTGCATAAATCTGTTACTGTATGAATTTTGGCAAGAAATACTTTTTTTTTGTTGAAGTTTTGTTGTAGCAATAGCTTAGAGACAAAGGTTCACTTCCCTCCTAATGATCTGGATTTAGCAGTCTCGGCAGCGAATGATGATGTTGATGTTTGGAAGAAGTTACGAGTGCTTGTTGTTGTAAGTTGTTGCTTGCAGTTGTTGCTGAGTGTCTTTAATTAGTGTTGTTTTAGCGAATTGACTGGTTTTTCATAGTAATTTCACCATATTATATTGGAATTATAAAACTCGTTTCGCACATAATATTTGTTAGAATTGTCTGTCTCAAACTTTGTATGTCGCATAAAATGAAACTAAAATACTATGGGGTTGTAATTTACACATTCAAAATTCACATACGTTAACGAGACTCGTCAAAAAATTCGTGCTTGGCCCTCAGTTTTTTTTTCACGTATCTAAATAATAACAGCCACAGCAACATGGTTTGACCTTCGAGGTTGAGCAGCGCTTGCCGAGATCGGTCTGCAGATGGGTGACCTTCCATTACATATCGGTCCTGGCTGTCATTTGTAGATCTTTGACAGACGTCACGGATAGTCAGAAGCCAGAAATTTTTTTTTTTATTTTTTTACTATTGATTGACCATTGTCTCACCTGATGGTAAGCAATGATGTGGTCGAAGATGGAGCTTGCCTAGAAGTAACCTATTCACTCTTGACTTAAAGACTCTCAGATTGTAGCTATTAGGGAACACAGACTCTGGCAAGGAATTTCACTCCTTAGCTGTACGCACAATGAATGTGACACCATTCTTGCCAAAGGGTACCGTATAACCAGTTACTAGGTTAAGGAGCTCAGATGACAACCTGTAGTCAGCCACATTCGATTATCGACACGAAAAAAAGATGAGGAAGCTGCATCCGATTAGACTGGATCCAACCCCAACATAGTTAGGAAAAGGTTAGTTAGATTGATATATTTTTCACGTTGATACGTCGGGCCGCTGCCCTTGTGCTCACAGCCTTTTCAAATAAATTTCGAAACGGTGGTTGACATTTCCCGTGATCCAAGAGCTGGCTTTTGCTTTGGTCAGATGTGGCAATGCCGCCAGTCTCGTGGGCACATTACCAGCTGATAGCGTTGAGGACGAATTTTTGATGCTATATTTTACTTTGTTAGTTAGTTTAGTTTAGTTAATACTAATTATTACTGTTTTTTTTTCAAGTGAACTATAATTATCTTCAGTAAATTCCCAGGCATCGTTTAGTTTTCAGCGGCGGCTCACTAACAAGCTAAATCAACCGATCTACCGCCACTAATGAGCGCTCACGCGTCAATTACGCCGAAATCAAGGGTGCGATGTTTCTGCATCATTTGCTGAAATACCTGTCTATTATACTTAATACTCATATTAAGTATAATAGATAAGTATTTCAGAACAATGCCGACATTTTAACCGAAGAGTCTATTTCTGTTATCTACTGTCTGTTTGATTTGTACAACTATTGTGAGGCATATTGATAATCTAATTACCTATGTATTTGTCTAAATACATTTTTTTTCGGAAGCTTATTCGAAGCACAGTTTTGAGCTCTGGGTGTTTCCTTAGTATGTTATGACATGAGATTTTATTAAGACGACATTACAGTAACTGTCTTTTATGTAACAAATAAACAGAGTTCACGTTTTAACGGCTGAACGATTCTGGATGAAACTTGGCGCACACGGGAGTAGATGATGTCCTAGGATAGGATAAAGGTTGCGTTTTATGCCGGGAATGTGTTCCCTTGGGCTAGTTATGAAACGCTCGCTAATGAGATACTTTTAATATTTTTTGTGTATTTACAAGTTAAGATATCGATATTGTGTTCTTGGCATTATTGATTTTATTATAATTAGGAATATGTTTACAGTATTTATTTTTATTTTGTCAAAAAGCTTGTAATCTTGGATCAGATCGGCAAAGCTTTACTGAGATACTTAACGCCTGGAAAAGCGCCTCTTAGCGGTGTCTGAAATACATCCTGGGGCTTAGACTTAGGAGTCTCAACAATACCTCTTCTCCAAATGAAATACTGGGTGAATTTTTATTCATTGGAAATTTTCCAGTGGTATCTTGGAGGGAGGTTAGTCGGTAGGGAGTCCGACATAACACTCCGTTTTCCTTAGACGGATAGTCCATAGATTCTCCCAATAAAAAGGGGGAAAAGTTCCCATGAGTATGAGCAACTTTCACTATGGGTCAAAAAGGCGTTGGGTACCAGTGTTTGAGTAAACTTAGGACATAAAGTATGGAGAGACTCATATCCAGTGGTCGGAATAGGTAGAGCTATTTGGGGTCAATGGTCTCAAACGTATATATTAATATGGATATGACAATGGGACCCCGGGATTTTAAATTTATGCTGACTGAAAGTAAAGATTTAATAAGTAAAATTGATTTTGATTTTACTTTACCTAATCTTAGCTAAATAAAAAACGACCTGACTTACGTAGGTACCACCACGATTTGTTTCACGTAAGTTTAGGAATACTATAATTTTATGCGGTTAATTCTAGTTTTGTTTAACCCCTAAAAATCATCACCAACCTTAACAAGTATATTTTTAAATCTCAGTATTCGTGAATCCTGGTATCTCTGGCATGTCCATACTATGAAACCTTGTCGCAAGTACCAAAAATAGCTCTGCCTTCTTTGACCACTGCTCATAACAGACACAAAAGTCGCTTATTATCACTCGCTCAATGTGATCCTTGGCAAGAATTTCACACGTTTTGATATTTTTTTAATTTAATTTTTTTTTTGTTTGAGATGAGTTTGCTTTTGACTGTAGTCTAGGTCATAGATGACGGTGGAGTGAGCTTACCCAGAAGAAGCCTGTTCACTCTAATTTTGAAGAGGTTTGTATGCGTTCGGAAACACAGACGCAAAGTAATCCCAAAACATCCACAGTTTTAAAGGTAAAGTGCATTCCGTTGCTTCTAGAGCAATCCTCCCGAAGTTAGCAACATTTATCAATCGCGTTAGAATAGACCAATGGGTAGTGAATCCACAAACTTTGAGTTTTGGAGTACTTTGTGATTCGGCTTGCTAAAACTAGTCAGCGATATATAGTCTGGTTTGTTTAGCGTTTTAGCTTTGAATGCGCTCTGGGATGGTCAAAGAAGTTTATGTTTAATTGAAAAGTGGAAGCAAAGGTTTCAAATAGCTACCTCCAATACCGATAGTAGGTAGACATTTTTCATACTAAGATCTAGAGTAAAAATACCTCAGAGTATAATATGATTTATGAAGTTTTAAAACTATCATGATTTCGGTGTGAGAGGAAGACGGATTGATACAAAACGCATAGCACTATCCCTTTTAAAAAATGGGAACCATTAAGACATTGAGATGTCATAGGGCCCTAGTGCTCAGGCTGTATAACACGATGAATAATTTATTTATAAAATTAATAGCTGCCGCCCGCGTCTTCGCCCGCGTTAATGTAAAAAATTATAAGGGAGTAGGCCGGGATGAAAAGTATCTCATGTTTTTCCAGACTATAATCTATATGTGTGCCAAATTTCATCAAAATCCATTTAGCCGTTCTGACGTGATTGAGTTATATACGTCCATCCATACACCCAAACATGCAAACTTTCGCATTTATAATATTAGTATAGCTTAGTACTAATGTGCGGAAAATTAACTATCAAAACCAAATTAAGTTAATCCAAACACTCTCTCTTCCCAAAAAACTGCAAACATTACAACAACTTTATCTATTATGAAATTCTATCTTTATTTTCTTTTTTTTAACTGCCTAAAGGAACTTTCACATAAACATTGCATTCGTAATTAGTCAAAAGCACCTCTAATTTCCCTCCATCTTGACAAGTTTTTGATATTGATGGTCGCTTTGATGATAAAGCTATTTTAATTTGAACATTTCTTAAATACAGATGGCCTCCAGAATGCAGTTATTATTTTCCACCTAAAGGTGTATTCTTGGAGCACGGCCCGTAGGTGGCCCTGGTGGCCCCTAATCATCGTTGCTCTTCAATTTATGTTAAACATAAACCAAATAAAATGTAAATCATACACCTACTTACAAAGCACAACATTCAAATACCCTCAAGTGATCAAACGTGACCTTTTAAATAATATCTACCCACGTGCTAAAATATTTAATGAAAAGAATCCTTGGTATTAGGAAGTTTGCACACAACGACTTTCCTACGCACCGTCAACGAATATTCATTTATTTATTAAAACTTCAGCAAAACAAAGGACATAATATCTTGGGTATCTCTATAGTAGGTGCCAGAAAAACTTACAATAAAGTACATTGATCTTTCCCTAATATCCCTTCGTTTGTACATACCCGAACAATAAATTATGAACCGTTTTTTATTACTAGAGAACTTAAAGGATCACAATAGAAGTCGATTCAGATTTGAAATGTATGTGAGTCAATGACCGTTATCGCACATTTATCTGGTGTCTACCATACCAGAACACCAAGCATGGTGAAGAGATAACAAGACAGGTGCATTAAACAAGCAAATATATTTAAGTAAAATGGGTAAAAACGTAATCATAGTAATAACGCCAAAAACGCTACTAGTACTGCTTTTTCAAGTTATAAAGCACAGATAAAAGTCGTAGTGTGCATTGGCCCTTAGCATTAAACCTCCACTGATGATCTTTGAAAGAAAATTGTCGAAACGAAAGGAAAATTAAGCTCTTCAGCGAATGAAAAGGTGTGAAAGATTCAGTTTCACAGTGCGCTTTAATTGCTTGGCTTTCAGGGATTTCGGAGACCGGCTCATTCCGGCACAGAGTAATGTGATGCAGTAGGTCAATGTTGCTCGTTTATCTTGATGAAGTAGGCTTTCGTTTGGGGACGGCTTACGTTTTGATAAATAGAGTCAATGAAGGATTGTCACGAAAATCGCCCTCGATATTTTAGACGTCTCTTTTTATAAACAGTGCGTTCTACTGCACAGAGATGTACAGGTTGTTTCAGAAGTGAGTGGTCATATTTAAGGCAATGGTTAGGATCTGAAATTTTGCAATTGTTTTTTACGGTTTAAATGTGAACACGCACTTCTGTATCAGCCTGTATATTTTCTATGCAGTAGAACGCAATGACAATTTTAATGAGAGGTAACTATTACTGCTGTCGATCTTTTTTATATCCTTCATTGCCATTTACAATACCAATACCCATAGATTACTAAATAAAACCTGAAGTGCAAGTGGCTAAAATAAAAAGGCATTGTAAGGAGCATGTCAAGGCAGAATTTATTTATATTTAGTCACTTGTGCCCTCGTAATACATCTACCGATCCGATTGCTAAGCGTTTTCGGCGATAATATTTCCTCACTATAGCAGTTAATACCACCAGGCGGTGATATTATGGCGATGATGTTAATTTTTGCTTCGGTCGTTATCATTTTTGTGCAAATTCCTAGTTTTTTTTGCGGGTTGTTTAGGTTTGATCTACTGAGAGCCAATTCTACTTAATTTTAAGCAATGTTCGCATTCGCAAGTCAGTAGCAATCTGTAAAAACTGTATGAAAATTGAGGCTTCTTTGATAGATTGCGACTGACATGCGTGTGTAGAATTGACACTCTGTTCTCTGTTACTCTGTGGCCTGTCACTAACGAGTGACGAGTGAGCTCTCCCATCGCCGGTGACTCATTTTCATTTCGATTTTAATGGATGACGTCACGCTCGATGTCACTCTGAACCTCTTTACGTTAATTGGTTTTTCAGTTATTTACTGTTACCTATTTAGAATGTAATTGCTGGTTACGGTTTTAATTTATTACAGTTTTAGTTGTGGAACATCAAGTTATTCAAGTAACAGTTTATGAAAATCAATAGTTATTCATATGCAATGTATGCACTTTCACGGTCTTTTGAAATAAACTAAGGGAAACCAAAACATTTCTGGTAACAACAACTTTAGGGGTATTTTTGTCAAGAGTGAAGAGGTTACCTTTAGACCATCGTGCTCCATCGTCGTACATATCATCGCTTACCATTAGATGAGATTGAACACAAGCCTATCAATAACAATATTAAAAAAGTAAGTAATACTTATTAAAGTACCTGCAATCTAAATTGGCAAGAAGAGGCAAAGAGCCGGGAACGGTGGAAAGAATGGAGGGTGGCTTTTTCCCAGCAATGGGACAGTTCGGGCTAGATAATATAATAATAATACGCGTAATACGAATAGCTGAAAACATAGCGATTAATATATCCATGCAAAAAACAAACGTTGATGAAGGTTTTTCATGGAAAACTGTTTTGTTTAATTTAATTCTGACGTCATGGTACTGATGATTTATGGGCCAACATGGTTGAACATGTCTTGGTCAGTTCACGAAAGATTTATTTTTACATTAATGTTGTGGTGGTTTTAAGTCTCAAAAAATTAAATCGATATTTTACAGTATTTTTTTATTATTTTTTTTATTTGGGATGAGTTTGCTCTTGACTCTAGACGTCATAGGTGACAGAGACAAAGTCGTCTTATAGATTTACAACCTATTTAAAATAAGTGTCAACTGGACTATATCACACGTTAGAGTTTGAAATCTTTTTATTTTCTAGTATGTATGTCACCCAAAAGACACTCAAAATGAAATTAGAGGTGTTTTTTTTAAATATTGCAACTGAGATACGAATGTGAACGTTGCTTAAAAGTTAGTAGAAATGGCCCTCAGATTAAAATAAATATGTATGTAATTAAAATAAAAACAAAATAATCGCCGAACTTCTTTTATATTTTTTTCATACAAAATTGAGGTCAATGCTTTTTGACGTAAATGATGACGAGACGAAAGAATAATACGACCGTTAAAATAATTTTAATAATATTTTTTATTAAAGGATACCGCCAGAGTCTTTGCTTTGCAAAACGATTTGTTTACACAGAAACCCATATGAGAACTGTATGAGTACCCACGTTGCGTCCGACCGTTTTCAGCCTTTCATTAAATATTTACGAAAACGGGTAAATCTGGTGGCATATTTGTTTTTGGTTTTCGAAACCGTTCAGTGAAGTGTCAAATTGAAGTTGAGTAAATGGACAATCTCGTGCCAAATATTTTATAGCGTAGAAGAAAAAAGTAAAATATAATACGAACCATTACAATTATATACAGGTTTAGTATTGCTATCAATCACAGGCGGATTAATTGAAGTGTCATCATAAATAAATAGAATGATTGATTGATTTTTAGCTTTTACATCTTATAAGTTAACAATAAAAAAATTCAAGAATCAAGAAGTGTCTTTAAAAATCTTTAAAAAAAGAATTAGAAAAGAGATCAATCTTCTACAACAAGTTTTATTATTAATTTCTAGCATAAACATGGTTTAGTTATTTAAGTATGAATATAATTTTGTATTTTAAAAACAAACTTAAACTACTAAGTATGATTGTAATTCTATAAAGTTGTTTTAAAAATACAAACTAGTTACAACTGAAAGCTTTCAAAGGCCCTTAAAGTAATTAAATAGCCATCAGGCAACAGCGACATTGCAAATAAAAAGGTGCCGACTTAATGTGTCCCTTTATTAATAAGTTGAGTACATAATCTGATGGATTCAGCAGAAGGGTGTTGGGTGTATTTTATTTACAGGAGCAATACAGTGAAACTATCAAATCCACGTAGGGAAAAGTGTTCCTACTGGGGTTGCGGAATTTGTTCGAAAGAGTCACCGCGGCCCTGGAATCCAAGGGCTTTAGAAGGAACACGGATGGGTTTTAGTCAGTAAGAGTCTAACAAGCTCTTCTGCTCCACCCAGAGCGGAATAAGTCATTTGATGATGTCTCAT
This sequence comes from Mamestra brassicae, assembly GCA_905163435.1. Classification (NCBI taxonomy): domain Eukaryota; kingdom Metazoa; phylum Arthropoda; class Insecta; order Lepidoptera; family Noctuidae; genus Mamestra; species Mamestra brassicae. Next base: position 14,425,881 of record LR990997.1, on the reverse strand, counting down.
CCAGAAAAAAGGTATAGAAAGTGTTGATAAGTTTTCAATCAGGAATTTTTGTTGCAGCCCGGAGTCTGTATTCATGCCCAGTTAATTGTTATTGCTATTGCCTCTATCATATGGGACTTACACTTCATACACTTTAATACGTGGTGATTGGTACCAATCACCATAGATTAAAAATGAACACTTAATTAAGGCTTACCCCATTTATAAACGACCCTTTGTGTCCATAAGTGTAGTCCTGTTTTGTCTCTTGCTTGTTCAGGAGGGAAGTGGAAATATTGTTTTTCTGCTCCTTTACAGTTTTGTTGCAGTACATATCTAAGACAGTTGAATCATTCCTCCGAGTTTCATTGACTCGCTGCTTTTCTGGTGATGAGGCAATGTTGATTCAGGAGTTGCAGTGGTTAGGGATAGGGTAGCGATCTTTAAGGCTTCGCGCAAACGGGACACGTTCTTTGGTACCGCGCAAACAAAGGCGGTCGGTAGCTGCCACCGGTGACATGTCACGGACGCTGAGTCGCGAGTGGACGCGGTGTTCTATCAAATTCAGTAAAATACTATATCATACCAGTGCGAGCTTCGACAGGAGTTGACAGAGTCCAGAAATTTTAATGAAACATTAGAAGCGATTGCTGCGTTTAGTTTTGGTGGTTTGATTACTAGACTTTTTTATTTTTTTTTAAGGATGGGAAATCATCAAATGACTGCTTTCACTCTGGGTGAAGCGGAAGGGCGTGTCAGACTCTTACTGACTAAAACCCATCCGTGTTCATTCTAAAGCTCTCTGCGTTCCAGGGCCGCGGTGACTCTTTCGAACAAATTCCACAACCCTGGCAGTTGATTACATCTAGACTTACATCCTAGAGTTAGTGGCTAAATTCTAGGTAACAGGTCATAATGTTAAATTCTCGTACTGGATAAAATTGTGGCATACAGACTATTCTGGGCTTCTCTGTAAATTCGAAATATAAGAAAAGTCGTACAATTGACACACTTTCTACAAGCTCTACCTGCGCTTTTATCAAAGCATGATGTTAAAATACATTTCTTTATCAAACACTCTATTTTCCTTCCACATACAAGAACTAAAAACATCACCACTAAAAATAGCCATAAGTCCACACACGCGATTTCTAAGACATTATTTATAGCCGTGAATGGCGACACAACACATTAATAGCCAGTGAAGGGGAAAGTGTCTCGTGCTTACATAGTTGCATGTTACACAAGAGAGGTGGACGAAGACCTTTATTTAAGGAAGGGGCTTTGGTAGTGAGGGTAGCGGAAAACTGATTTAAAAGTGATTATCGTCTGCCTTGCTATTTATTTTAGCTGCATATTAAAATATTACACAGACATTAATTCATTTTAATTAGTCAGAATCAGAATCAGAAAAAATATTTGTAAAACATTGGTTAAAGTTCAAGGTCTTATATTAATTATACATAATTATGTCGCACTATGTTTTGTCATTGATGACATACGAATATTAGTGGATGCTATTTAAGATAGAAAAAAAAAACAGAAGACAAGCAAGAAATATCAAAACAAAAGAAAAATACATGCTTGCAATACATTGGGTTGAATATAGGTTCTTATTTTATCTTAATAGCTAAAGTGTTTTAGCGTTTAAGTAATCATCTAGGGCGTTGTAAAAATTCTCAACTAATAATTTATGAAAACACTTTTTGAGTTTTTTTAATGGCATACTTCTTATGATATCGGGTATTTTATTGTAAATTTTGGGAGCAACACCAAAATACGCTCTTCTTTATTAATGTTGTAGGTATTGCATTTTGCTGTTGATTGAATTGATTTTTATATTGAGTGCGGATTGGGATCTTCTTAACTGCTGACAATTTAGTAAATAAATGTGGATTTGATTTTATAAAACAAAGCAGTTTCCTGTATATATATGGCTGGTAACGTTAAAATCTTAAATTTCTTTAAATAGGGAACGCAGCAGTTTGTTGGTTTTAATTAAACTACACATCTTTTTTGCATCCTGAATATAAGTTTCCTATTTATTGACTGCCTCCAAAAAGCAACACCATAACGTAGAATAGAGATTAATAGTCCATGATAGGCTGTTAGTAGAGTCTCAGTATTTACTCTCTTGAACAGTTATAGTAGGCGCCAGATAAATGTGGAATAAAGTATATTGACCTTTCCCTAATAACTGTTCATAGGTACCTGAACAATTAAATATGAATCGTTTTTCATTATTAGACAATGTTAAGGATCACGAGAGATGATGATTCGGGACAGCTTTGTGTCATTAATTCCGTTTTTCAAATTAAAAATGTCAATAATTGTAGGTGGGTCAATGACCGTTATTCCACGATTATCTGGCGCCTACTATAGAATAGTAGATACGCAGATTTACACAAAGTAAAAATGTAGTCAAATAAGTACTTATTTTATGTGATAAAATTATCACAGTGCTCTAGTATTCGTAAGCGCGACTAGTAGGAAGGTATAGGTGTGTCCTGAGTTTGATTTCCAAGTTGGGCAAAGTGTTATTGTTATTTTTTTATGGTTTTGCTATAAAACTCTAACCGTAACAGTATGCTTGTATTTTAATAATGCAAGCATAATATTACGTTATCCCTAGACGCATCTCGTAAATGGGTGCGCACACCATCTGTGTCTATACCACCGGGGAATACCAGCATAATTTAATATTACTTTTAACTGTCTAGAAATAGTCAAACGAATCAGTACATTAGACATTAGACAATATCCTCCTTTCGTTGCATTTGTGTAACATATGAGAAGCATCGGTAAAGCGGGTAGAACTGAAAGTGTTTTGTATTGCTTAATAATGCACAGTGGGCGGCCACAGGAGACGCCTCGGACGCAGACCTTGATGCAAGGCGCGGTTATGTTACCGAGCGGAGCGACTAGAGGAGCGATAAACGATTTTTTAATTTTTTTTTTTTTTAAATGATGCAAATATATCTTTTAAAGATAGCAACAGCATTCTTCTCTTTCATAAATTAATTAAATTTGAGTTCCTGTTACGCACAAAATTTTTGGTTCAAGTGTTTGCAAGTATTATATTAGCGTTTTCCATCAAAGATTTACAGTAGCAGCCCAGAGTCCTGATTTGAGGCCGTATATAGGACAATATGTGGTTGTGCACTAACCTAACCCATCAAGGAATCAGGCGTGATGTTTTGTTAATTAATACCAATCATAAATCATTATTTTAGTAGACAAATATAATTGGTTTCAAATCAGTTAAGTGCTACGTCGTCGTAGCAATCTCGTAGCACCGTAGTACAGCCGCGTAGCACATCGTCTTAGCAGCAGAATAGAATAGAATACTCTTTATTATGTACACCATATAAGTTACAGAAAATAAAGATGAGGCAAACATTACATAGTTTTAACCCTTCGCCAAAAACTCAACTATCTACTTTAGTGTCATGAATTTAAGATGAGTTATAATTGACCATTTGTTATTACAAATAAGGCCCGAAAAATAAGGGGTGCAATGGAATTTGAACTTTAGCGTTTTAAACATAAAGTTTGTTATTCCAAAAATTGATTATTATCCTGAAATCTAATTTCAAATATACGCATTTACATAATCTATATTACTTTGGTTTGAGATCATTTGGTATTCATTGCCACCTTATTGACAACTCTCGATTTTTCAGTACTTAATTAGTTAATAAGGTATCATGATATTGTTATTGGATCGGAATGATAAATAACACAAAACTTGCATTGCATCAGGTATTTCAGACACATATTATAGGTTCATTTTAGAACTCATACTCAGAATAACAGCAGACGTACAATCATGATCATAGCTCATTTCAAACAGCAGAATACGTTCAATTACGCTTTACAATAATGGGCATTGAGATCGCACAGGGGGTTCCCCGAAGCGTATGAATGGTGTAACGGAGTCAATAATGCTGCAGCCGTGTGTACGCTCGAACGCACGTGTGTTTCTGTCTGTATCTAGTGTAGTGTAATGTTCTGTAGTCAATGGCTTCTTGGAGCGTGTAATTGAGAGTAGATCTTTCTATACCTACCTTAAGATTTTTGTTTAACAAGCAAGTTTTTTATTGTTCTTTTGTTTTAAGAGCAGATTTTTCAACAATCAAATTACTTCGACCGCGACTTCGTCCGCGTGGATTTAGTAGGTACTACGCAAACTGCCACGTCTCCTCTACCCCCTTTTAAAGGTTAGTTTTGGAAACTTAACTACAACAAATCAATAATTACCCAGCCATTTCTGCTCCGTTCCGATTTGAATAATATAAAGTGTAATTTACATAATCAATCTTAAACCATTTAAATGGATAAGGATTAATATCATGATACCAAAACAACACTATTTCATTCCACCCGGGTTTTGATTGAATAATTTGAACAAAAAGTGGCCATTGTGACTTAACCATAATAGTTAGATATATACCCTTGCGAACTTTATTATAAGTAATAAGCACTTCATTACACATGCAGTACATTATTTTTATGTATCATCAATAGTTTTCTCAGCGCACGCCAAATAATGAATTTATTAAGGTACTTTTCAACTTTGGGTTAAATTATTTTTTTCGAAATAAAATATATCCTGTTTTAATTTATTAATGTAGCTTTCTAATGAAAAACTATTTTATAACCAGTTGAGTAGTTTTTGAGCCAAATCGTAACAAACAAAAAAATATATCTTTCCTATAAATCATGTGTAATTTCGACAGTGTTTGTCAATCTCATATATGTATTTTGAACGTATTGACATTCGCCTTCGCTATGCAGTGTCAGTTTATACTTAGAACTAGTTTTTCCACCAATGGCGTGCAGTTGTCTGTACGTATTTATCAGTCTACTAAATTAACAAGATAATTGACATTACTGACATTATTATAACAACTGCATAATTCCAAGAAAAACTATCGTAGTTCTTAATTATCGTATTTTATTACGAAACCTCGTGATAACAACCCGTTCAACTAACCGCTCCGCTTTACTTCTATACTCACAGCTTTACAAATTCAGGGGTGTCGCTCATTAGTATTGAATAAAACCAATGCGTTCGCACACGAATAGTTAACAGCACTATCAATACCTTAAAATTACTCTTGTATGGATGACTGTAAGAACATTGATATCGAAGCGTGTGAACGGTGTAACGAAGTCAGTTAGTAATTAATTTTGGATGTTCAGAAATATTTTTTTGTTTCTTTATTTGTTTACTTATATTATTTTGAACAAAATTATTCTAATCGCTGTGATTCCTACTCGCTTGGCCTCTATACTCACAACCTTACATACTAGGACTACCCGCTTTGCTTTACTCGTATACACATAGTCTTACAGTCTGCAGGGGTCGCAAACGTGCGGCCCGTGTTATTTATTGAATATCAATAAAGGTGTGTACTGACTGCTGTTACGGGGCGTAATGTAACATGTTACAAAACGTGTGGAAACGAGCAAGAACATGATGCGTATGTGTATGTGTATTGTTTTACACAGATTTTGAAAACATAACATGCTCGCTGCGAATGTTAAATTACGGCCCCTAACACCGGGCAGTACTCAGCTTATTGTGTTTGCCAACGAACGGCCCAATACCAAATTCATATAAGCTGTGTATTGTGTACATTTTAGAATAATGACAATATATCATGTATCTTCTGCTAATGTAATTGTCATGGTAACTGGCCATTTTTTTTGCTATAGATGCAAGCAAAATGCTTTCCCTTTTGCTTAGAAACACGATATTATTGGTTTAAAAGTGGCAAACCGACGTCGACGGTTAAGATGTCATTGAAAAAATTTTTGTTGTTTTGTTCACTTGGTGCTTAATTAAGTGATTATAATTATAACAATATAATAATAATAATAATAATTTATAATTTTTTTTACCATTTATTTTTGTGCATGTTTTTTCTTTTAAGATTTCAGTGTAAACAATTGTTAGTAGACAAATTAAATAAATTAATAAATTATAATAAATAATGTACCTAATAATGTTGACACACGATCAACGATGCAAACCAAAAAAAAAATCTCTTCTCGCTCTGCTACTCGCCCCGCTTTACTCCTATATCCACCACCTTACGAATGCAGGGGTGGCAACCGCGCGTCCCGTGTAATTGGCAGCAACAAACGACCGCGCCGGGTTTATTACGCGCCGATCCAGCAAGCAGGCCCGTGATCCAGCAAGCAGGCCCGTCCGAGCGCCGTTTAGCGTATCAAAAGTGAATTGAATCCGTTTGCGGTCGTTCTTGATATGTTTATTTTGTTCTGATTAAATTAATTGGTGGAAACACTGGCAACACTTTGTTGATTTGTGTTTCATGTTTGATGATTGCGATCGGTGGGGTCGGGCTTGAGATGAGTTATGAAAACGTGGTATCTGACATTTGTTGGGCTTGTGATAGAAATTTAGAGTACGATACCGATGTTTTGCTAAGCGCTCCTTAAGTTTTGTTTTACATCGATTTTGAAGGAATACTGAGTAAAATATTGTTCTTGTTTAATTACAAAACTTATTTGATGTAGAGATAAAGAGTATTCTATTCTATAAATAATAATAGCAACACTATCAGTAATAGTTATTACTATTTAAAAACAAATTGTATTTCAATGAACTTTTAGTTATTTAAAGTAATTTTCTACTTAAAATGATGCAATTTAGTTCTAAATTAATAACTATTAAATCTATTATTTAGAAATTATGCAATAGAAATTAGAAATTATGTAATAAAAACTATGTCACCTTGCAACATAATTAAATGTAATGAAGACAATTTACATGCTTGCACGAAGGCACTGCATTAAATACCTAGTTCTTCATTAAATAAACATTGAAATATTGTTAAAACAGCACACATCAGGTTCTATGCAAATTACGAAACTGTGTCATATTAAAAAAAAAAACCTTCAGACGAATTGAGAACTTCCTTCTTTTTTTAAGTTGGTTAAAAGTACAGCTTAGCATTAGGAACCTACTGAAATTGAAATATTTCAGTAGGTACCTAAGTACCCAGTTAGGATTTGATACGAGATTTTTTTTAAACACTGAAGCTGGTATAATATAAGCCATAAAACGACATGAAGTATTATTATCTAACAAAGCACTATCAACCAAAAACACAAACCTCCGCAAAGAAAATCTTCAAAAAGCCGAAAAAATAGAAGACCCATTTCTTCTTTCATTCACAAAGCGCGTCCTTTCATTATCAACTAATTAACTTAATCCTTTTCAACCCTCTTTTCTTCGTTCATTATAATTTCATGTGGAACACCGTTTAACACGCCAAACAATTGAATGTTAAACTCGTAATTAAAAGTAAACGGAAGGAGGTAATTTGCAAGTTCAAGTCAACGGCACGCTAACTTAGAAATGTATTACAAACTATGAGCCGTTTAGCGTCTGGTTACTTATCACAGCTCGAGATTTTATAAGTTTACTTGAAGGGTTTCGAGAACTTTTTGTTTCTTAGTTCCAGAAATCGCCACTAGATGGCACTAGTAGCAGGTTGTTGGGTAGAACCAACATAGTTTTGGTAAAATCGTATCATCTTTTGTCTTTTCGTAAAACCATAACTGGTTTTAAAACTTACATAATGGCTTCGCTAACTACAAAAAAGCTCTGGTTTATTTATTTAACAGATAAATTCAGACAAATTAAGATTCGTTTTAGTGTGAAACCCTGGTTACTCCGCAAAACGTTAATTAAAGTTAATGATAGGGGGTAATTTGGAAGTTTAAGTTACATTTGTTTTTCAGTTTTGGAAAGTCGCCGCTAGATGGCGCTAGTAGTTGGTTGTTGGGTTGACATAACTTTGCATAAATTCGTAGATATGATATTCTGTCTCTCCGTAGAACCTTACAGGTTTAAAGACATGTACCTATGGCTTCGCCACCTACAGATAAGCTCCGGTTAAATTTATAAGAGAGATAAATGTAGATAAATAAAGATTCGTTTTAGTGTGAAACACTGCTTAGGTACCTACTCCACCAAACAATAAATAAAAATAAACAGACGGGTGTAATTTGCAAGTTTGATTTGCAACTGAGAAATGTGTTACAAACTACGAGCCGTTTAGCGCCTCTTACTTACCACAGCTCGAAATTTTATAGGTTTACTTTGAAGGGTACGGGCACCTACCTAAGGGAACTTTTTGTTGTTTGTCAGTTCTGGGAAAGCGCCGCTAGATAGTTCCAGCAATTGGTTGTTGGGTGGGACATCGGTAATGTGACATAGTTTTGGATAAATTCATCAATTCTTCCGTTACTGAGTGACTAAGTGACTGACCGAGTGACTGCCAGAGAGCGCGCATCCAAAACCAGTGGTCGTAGAAAGCTGAAATTTGGCATCTAGCTTTCCTACACTCCGCAGGGGAGCACTAAGGAGGATTTTCCGAAATTCCTACGAGAACGGGAAAAAAACGGAATATGCGCCGCGTACAAAGTCGCAGGCAATAACTAGTATATTATATTATTATGTTTTTGTTTTTTGGTTACTAAACTTATTTATGGATTCGCCATTAACAGATAAATTCCGGTTTATTTTTTAGCCGTATAAATTCAACCCCAATAAAATATTTAGTGTGACGAACCGTTTAGTGCCAAGTTACTTTAAGCTCGAGATTTTATAGGTTTGCGTTTGAATTTACTGGGTGCCTTTTTGTTGTGCAGTTCTGGGAAAGCGCCGCTAGATGGCGCTAGTACAGCTGTGACATAATTTTGAGTATGTAGATGTTGTGATTTGTTTCATATTTTGTTGATTTTATTCAAAACATATTTTTTATTTATTTATGGCTCAAGTTCTTGTGGCAAAAAAAATGGAATTGGGTACGGACTCTCAAAAACATCTACCTGAAAACCTAAATTATCGACAAATAAATAATTTCTGATTGATAGAACATACCCATTGACAACATGGCAGGGAAACATGTTATAAGAAACACAAACAATAAATTAATAGTAAGCTTGTTAGGAAAAATAACATATCAATCTCATAACACAATTATTTGTTACGTGCATAGCATGCGAACCGACGAGCTTTGTATTTTTCTCTCTTTCTTTCCCAGGCTATGATTGTATTTGTTCTTTTGTTTCAAGCCAGCATTTTACTCTCATTAGCGACCGTTTCACCATTCCAGTTTCCAATGTTTTCTATATCGGCAATTTTAATGGTTGCTATTTTTTTTTCAATAAGTGTGTGTTATGGTATCAGCAAACTTATTGTTCAAGCTATTTTTGAAGAGACAATTTTTGTTTTTCATTTGGTCTTAGATGTCGGGCCCGGCTTGGCTGAAATGATAATGACGAACATCAATTAATTTTATTTCTTTAGCGCACATGAGAAATTCAGATCTTTTGGAGCAAATTATTACAATTTATTATACTTCTTATCTTTGTAATGGCTACCGAATGTCAGGTAGCCTTGACAAAAGGAATTTTATTTATGTGCCTACTTAAATTAAAGGTAGCTTAGGTATTGTTCGTCAAATTGTTGAGCTGCTTAAAGTTCTAAGTTGAGTTACACGATAACTGAAATGATATGCTTGCATGCTTGTTAGGACAGGTCCACTCAAATCTGTGTGGTCATATGCTCAAAAGACCACCAACGAGATTCTTATATGATTTGACATTAAAATAGACCCTAGCCTCTGTGGTTGTTCGTGGTTTCTTGTCATGTAAGAAACACCGGCCTCGTCTAATTTAAATTGATGTACAAAAGTATATTTTACAACTAATTTACTTTGAATTGACTACCTATAAGCCCACTTATCCGTTATAGACTACGTATGGCAAGTTCCCCAATACCAACTCGAACCATGTGGTCTTAAAGCCTCACATGTGGCAGCCTACTGGCCGCTCGCCAGCACCAGCTATTAAGAGAGCAGTGCATCACTACGTGCCAAGCCGAACAAGAACATGATACTTGGACTTTATATTGTTCTGTTAGTAATTTATGAGGGCAAATAAGCTGTTACTGAATGGGCAACTTTGGGAGTGTGATTGTTTTGTTTGACTCTGGTTAATTGTATGATCTATTCCATGCATTGTAACAAGATTTGTCGATTGATTGGAAACCGCTACTGTGAAATAATGAACTGATCGAATAAGTAGATACTTAAGGCGCAAGTATTTCAAGTGCTGAGGTAAGTTTAAGAAATGTAGTTTCTTACTTCCTTGTCATTCCTTTGACTGAAATCGGAAGCGATAATTATAAATTACCAGCTTCTGTCCGCGATTTCGTCTGCGTTTATTTCAGATCAGGATAAAAAGTATTGAATGTGTTAATTTTAATCCAGGTTTTAAAAATTCATTCGAATCCGTTTCTCACAACCTTTCATATTTATTAGTACAGATGCAGTTAAAATAGATACTATCTGCTATGCGACCAACATTGCGACGACAGTTTCTACACTCCTAAATTAAAAAAAACCTATTTGAGGAATATTTTTATCAGAAAAAAATAGGCGTGCAAAGATAAAAACCACATTTTATAAAACTTAAACACTTTACACCGCTTTCAAAGCCCACAATGTTCAACTTTGATGTTTTGTTCCGTGTGTTCCGACATTGTTCCCTTGAGAGTTGCTATTGTTATCTGCTGAAGAATGCTGGAGTGCGGCTGCATGTGGCTTGCAGTGCCGATGCAATTAAAGTTGTGCAGCGGAGTTGTGCCTTGTTCGGGGGAGGGAAGAGTGCTTTCAGTCAAGAGTTTGTTATTTTTAGGGAGTTCTTCGGAAATATGTGTTCGCAGTGATTTGATCATAAATGATAGGTAATGAAAATTATTTATTTATAATATTTAGGTAATGTAGCAGTAAAATGGACTTTTTTCTGTACTAAGGCCACCCATTTTTAATGCTATTTCCTCCTTTTAGGCTTTCACTACATGTGTGTAAAGAGGGGCTTTAACTTCGACTTATTTATCTATCTACCTAGCCTTTTTTGTCCCACTGGGCAAAGGCCTCCCTCTCTTTTTTTCACACAACTCTGTCATTTGCTATATCGGGCCAGTCCTTTCAGTAGGAGTCGAGCATGTAACGCCATCTTCGCCTGGTGGCGGTGGTTCGTTTTGCCCATTTCTCGTGTGACATGCGGTAGACCTGTCCAGTCCAGTCCTATTTAGCGGCCTTTTGGGCAATGTCCATGATTTTGGTTTTGAAGCGCAGTGTGGTGTTCCTAACGCGGTCCGAGAGACGGACCCCCATGATATTACGCTCCATGGCTCGCTGGCACAGCTCGAGCTTGCCATGTAATATATTTATACATAATAATATGTATATATTATAATAATTTATATACCTACATTATTATTATAGGTGTTATAACTATTTATAATCTGAATCTCGGAAACGGCTCCAACGATTTTCATGAAATTTAGTATGCAGGAGGTTTGGGGGGCGATAAATCGATCTAGCTAGGTTTAACTTTTACCAAAAAAAGAAAAACAGAGCAAAGCTCGGTCCAGGTACTAATAATAATATGCCAAGCAGGATAATACTTAATATAGGGCCACTTTTCAAAAACTAATAAACCCTCAATGTGGGCTCTGCCACAGTTGAATAAAACACACTTGTTGTGTGAAGCTCATAAACTCAACAAGTAAACATACCGTCGAGTCCAGTCCATACATTATATCGAAAACACTGACTTTAAACTGTCCCACTCCTGACAGACTTACTGGAAATTGATGACCTTGTTACAACATCGCCAAACAATAACAGTTTTCGAACAAAAGACGACCAGGCCATCAACCATCGATCGCTGTTACCCCACCTTGATTGATTGACTCAACTGTTGATTACCCCTGCGCCTGCCAAATAACACTTGGACCTACAAAACAAGAGATTTTTCAGTTGACATGGGTCTATATATTCTGGTGGGTGCCATTGTGTGGAAGAGAATGGGAAAGATGTCAAAATGTCTTTTTAATGGAATGGCGTTTTGGTGTTGTGAATTTATAATGCTGTTTAAAGTGAAGGTAGCGGTGATTTTCTTTTTTGATATTCTGTCTTGTCATTGCTTTATATGAAGGTGTCATTGACCGTTATTTTTAGATCGTCAAAGCAGTAAAGATTGAAACAGCATTTTTAACAACCAATAAAAAGCTTAACATCCTAATTCAATTGTAATATTAACTGTGACATCTATTCTTACTTTTTACCCGACTCGGTCAGTCATTGATATGATTGTCATTAAATCTTACTTTGTCATCCTTGACAACCTGATTGTATTCTACGATTTATTTTTAACTGACGCATCTGAATAATTGTAACTCTAATATCCCTTATTTTTTGTATGTACCAAACATTTGCACGCCACACCGGTAGAATGTGATGATTCCACTGACTAATCCTGAGACCTTAATTATGTACCATATTCGGACAAATAAATTATTATTATTCTCTTCCATCAATTTTCCCTAGAATTACCATGAAAAAATATATGAAAAGCCAATATTTTCCTGCCATACATATAAAATCAACTAGCTTCATATTCATAAATCATCACGAGACCGGTAGGCCATACCTTGCCTAACAAACAATATGCTGTTCGATTACTTTCTGTCAAAAGCATATGACAAAACCATGCTCTTGGATACATCACCCTTGTGACGTTATAGTAAGGTTGAATATCCTTCTGTAGTGTTGTTTTCGGGTTGTAAGTGTAATTTTGTCGACAAGAGCGTATACTGCTGTTAACACCAGCGACCTGATTGATGATTCATGATTGTTTACAGAGTCAGTTAATGGCGGAGAGTGTGTTCCGCTTTGGCTGTAGCAAGTCGGTTTGTTGACATTTTCGTCACAGGAAAAGGATTTGGTTGTAAGAAAGGGGGGAACTAAGAAACAATAAACAAATAAATTGGGTTGTTACCATTATAGATATTGTATGGGGGTGAAATTTACCTACTGATACACTAACCCCCGTCTCTGGAAAAATAATGTCGACCCGTTACAAATTAAACGCAAGTGAAGTGATGCGATGCGACAGCTCGATAACGTGCAATCTGACAATCTGTCTGTAATTTTGGGATACATTTTTGTTCAAGGAACTGGGCCTAAGCAAGTATATCATAAGTAATGGTGACGACATTACTTGGTGTTTTCGTTCATAGTGTTTACGACGAGTAATAAGCTAGTGCAGATATTAGAGTAGTTAGAGTATTTCACATAATTTTACCTATCATTGTACAAAAAGATAAAAGTGCAGCCTATATTGTGTATGTCACAGATAAAAGGCCTTCTAGAATGTAGATAGGAAAATCATTTATTTCAGAACATTAAAATCATATTTCTCTAATCACAATTTATTTGAGATCGGCGCAATTTGCCTGTATAATGAGTTGTACTTATGAGGTGTATTATAGACTGTAGAGCACACCGTTTTCTATAACAATGCCACTACTTAGAAAACCAGAGTAATTGTTGCCAAGCATAATGCACGACAATGATCATCCATTGTTGCAACTTTGCTTGCTTACACTAAGTGATTGAAAGCCATTCAGCCATGAAGAATGACTTCATAACTGATGTTTTATTCCAAGTAAGAGTTCATTTTAAGAGCCTCTCTTATATACAACGTGTAACAGAATAAATGCAATCCCTGAAAAGGGGTAATTGTAACCCCGAAATCGCGAAAAAAACAGCTGTTCAGTAGGGCAGTCGATTTTTTTTTCGCTGTTTGAGTGTTGGTCTCATCGTAAAAGTTGTTCATTTTGATGAGTACAATGACCCCTTAAGAGGTATTGCGTTTATTCTGTTATACGTTGTAGAAGGCAAAAAAATGGAAGATGATCCAAGCGCTGGCTTATTGGATGTTGAAACACCTCAATCAACAGCACCGATATTCGCGAGACGATCTTTAAATGGATTGAAAAAACTCAAAATCAAAAGGAAGTTTTCTTAAGTAGTTCAAATATAATTAATTTTAGAGTGATGTAGAGATACGGATAAATATTACGGATAACTATTTTTGGTTTACAATAAAGAATAGATTTCCTAGATAGAATAAATAAAAATAATTAAGAAAAATTTGCTGCATATAGATAGATAACTATATGTAGCTGAATTTTAGTATAAACCGGAGGCTTGGACTAGGTGCCTTCGCAACCGGTGAAGCGGAATTCTAACTAGTTTAAACTGTTACTAACTACCACGTCTAACTTTATACCTAGGAATAGCGTGATTGAGCTGTGGGCCATTGAATTTTCAATTTCCTGGTGCCCCTAGCTTCCATTCCATTCTGTACCATCATCTTTTTATCTCATGTTTTGGATTTATTCGCGTTAAGTGTTAAGTGTTTACAATTTACTCGTGAAACTTTCCATTGAATCATAAAATGCATTTTATCTATATAACAGTAAGAAATAGTTGAAGCCTTTAGTTAAGTTTCCACTTTCTGGGAATTGTTGTTGCCAAAAAACTGTTGTGAAAACTGAATTAAAAAAAAGGTGAAGCTCTATGCTTGTTTCACTTTATCTGTTGTATCTATTGTTTGCATAGGTAATCGAGTACCAGTCATCGCAATGAATACACGTCCCTCAGTGTGTCCACAGCCTGTCGAAGTCAGTAGTTTGTGCCCAGTGAGGTAGATGGCGCTAGCTGTCACTATTGTTCACGTGAAGCCAAGTTAGATTCGTTTTGCTATCTCAGAAAATAATCACGAGAAGTTTCTTTACTGCATTCAGATAATATAAGATTTTTTTACCTACTAATAAAAATACTTATGATAATTATGTATGTCCCCTCATATCAGTTTAGGTACTAGAAATAATTCAGTTTGATTTTATTTGAGGGCCGCTTTTTCAGTAGTCAGTTAACTTTTGCATGAGGAATAGAAGTGACGGTGTTATAGCTTTTGTATAGAAAACTAGCACTTTGCCCGCGACTTCGTACGCGTAAATCCCGTTTTTTCCCACAAATAATGTGGCTTTCTATTGGTAAAAGAATTTTCAAAATCGGAATCTCACAAACTCACAAACTAGGTAAAGTTTGTGAGTTTGTGAGATTCCGATTTTTATAATATATATTTTCTCTTTATAATAATATATATTATTATAGATAAGTCAAGTAGACTTTACAAAAATAACAGGTAGGTACCTGACTATTGTAATAATTGTCTACTGTTTAAAAGGATTTATCCTTCCATCGAATCTTGTCTCTAACATTAATGTCACCGCAAAATAAAATTTCAGACTCCGTAAGATTGTAACAACTTGATAAGATTATAATTTATGGATATATTATGAAAAAATCGTTTTATATACAAAAAATCCCATCCAAATTCAAAATTTTCCAATATATTCGTGTCTTATTTAGAAAGAATAGTTTACAATTTCACGCGATATTTTACAATCTTACGGCGTTTGCCATTTTCCGTTGACAACATACTGCAATATTTCTGGCTCCAATGCACGCAATCAAAGCCGCCCATCAATTTCTTGGCAACACCAACCTACATCCTACTACTATTATAAAGGCGAAAGTTTGTAAGTATGGATGTTTGTTACTCTTTCACGTAAAAACTACTGAATGGATTTTGATGAAATTTGGCACAGAGGTAGATTATAGTCTGGAATAACACATAGGATACTTTTTATCCCGGGAATATGTTCCCTTAGGATAGTTTTCGACAAACACGCGGGCGGAGCCGCGGGCGGCAACTAGTAATAAATAATTCAGCTTAACCGGGTCAGTTCACATAACCCTTACGTATTAAATATTTAACCGGTAATTACCACCTGTTGTCCGATTCTAACCGGCTGTCCGGTGGCCGTCCGGCACTGGCACGGGAATAAAACCGTGTTTATCACGTTGACGGTTTGAGGACTGAGGTGCTTTGTGGGACTGAAAAGTGATATTGACGTTTGGGTAATTAAAATGCGGGTTAAATCTTGTTTGTAAAATCGCCCTGTTTTGTCTGAAGGTAGGTTGAAGTCATGTAGATATAGTCATGTTTTGTCATAATCGGAGGCGAGCCTAGATATTACTAATCAGGTACAAGTTAGGCTCAAGGATCACTTTTATTTCGATCAAATCCAAGACATCTCAGCTCAAAAGTTATAATTTCACGATATCGATTCTAATGATCAAGTACTCTGTAATGTCTCTCTGTTAAGTCAAAATTAACCTTTTGAACACCATTGTCATATATTCGTGACACATTCCTGTAACGTCACAGATATGTGACAAAAATACGCCGAATTTGTGGCTTGGCGTTGGGGGTACGCCGATGCGTTTATGCTCTGGCGTTCAAAAGGTTAATAATATTTTGTTTATTAATTTTCAAAATACCATACTCTGCGTTCAACGCTTTAATTAAATTTGAACAAAGCGTCTTGTAAATTATTATTAGAACGATGTACACTTCATTCAAAAATAAAAAATAAAAACAAAAAAAAATTCTTATAACCGCGTTTTCCATATAAAGAAAACTTTGTGTGACACGAGCCATTAAAGTTTTCCATGAAAAGTGAAAAATCTCAAACTTTCTCTCCAATCTCAGTATCTTGCGTATTGCGTGTCCTGTTTCACTAAAATTGATTCATCAATTTCCAAGTTTAAGGACTTGCAAGCTTGTACGAAATACCGAGAAGAGTGAACGCTCTTTCCAATACCCTTTTCACTGATGATAGACGTTTTCCTGTATTTCCTACAGGTTCATACACAATCAGTTTCCAATTCCGAGTAAAGGCATGTTATGAAAGAGTATGCAAACTTATCCTGTCAGCCACCACTCACCGCGCTTACTTCTCGGTACTTCATTCAATAATAAACGGTCTTAGTAACTGTTGGTACCGTTAGCATAAAAAGTAAGTGATGTACTCCTATTATGTTTTTTTATTCAATGCTTGGGAACTTGATTATTTCAGCTATATAATTTACTTTGAACTACTTGAACTTAAGAAGCTTGTCCATAAATTGTGAAAATGTAGAGATTTGTTCCTAATGATTGACAATCTTGATTTGCGCCATCAAAATGGCCAAAGGTTGACTGGTAGAGAATACCTTGATGCATTAAGTCCGCCCATGTACCACTATTGTACATAAAGTTTAAATAAATAAATAAAATACAGGTGTTACTTTCAGACATCTGTTGTTGCAATACACAGCACATGCAAGCTTTTGGTACTTGCCGAAATTGCATGTTCTCTCCACTCCCTTCATTCTTTCGATTTCTTTAATTCTTGTAGACAAAATAAAATACTTTACTCTTTTCACCAAATAATCAAGCTTTATAAAAGTCACTTGGTGTTTTTCTGACTCTACTTGTTACCTCACTACACACACTGACCCACAGATGGCGGTAGCAGTAACATTCTCAGGAAATTTAATATTTAAATGCGCATAGTTGACCTACTATGATTTTTCTACATTGTTTGTGGTTGAAACACAAAACTTTCAAAATGTTTAGGCCGTTTACGGTTGGGTAAAGACGCTAATAGTTTGGATAAGTGACATGTTTTCTTACAAAACACCTGAAAAACCCCGTAATATATCTACTATGTTATCCTTAGTTTATGACATGTTATCATAAAAAAACCTTGTAACTGTAATCGGGGTCCTCGTTACAGATTTTTTTATGATAACATGTCATAATTAATTTCCAAATTAATTAAGATACTCGTATGGTCACACGAGTACCTTACTTAATTCGGAAATTACGGATTGGCTATTGGATTATAAATCCGTAAACTAACTAAACTAGAATTCAGCTATAGAAAAAAATACTAAGATCTTTAAATAGCATTTGCTCAAAAATAAGTGTAAAAGTTCCGACAGTCCTTTTAAATGCAGCTGAAAATATTTCACAGATAAAAGTCCAAGTGGAAACTGATTTTATGCAATTTAATAAAAATGTACCTTTATGAATGTAATCATATTTCATTTACTACGGCTGACTGTGAATGGGCCTTGATTTTTTAACGTCACCCCGTCCCCGTACCGCGGCGCGTCTACACCCCTGCCTCCCGTCTGCCTGCTACTGTAGAGAGGAAGATGCAGAAGGTCCATTCAATAGTTCGAGAATAGAGTGGAGAAAAATATTCTTTATTGTACGCCAAAATATGTAGTTACGCAACACATTTTAAGGGTACTTACAACTTGGTCTTGTTGCGACAACTTTTGGATGCACCGAAAGAGCTTAATATTAAAATGGAGTAGTCTACAGTGTGCTTATAAAATACAATACATAAACTTATAAATGTCTTATTTATTATAAACTACACAATTTTGAAGAAGGGAGTAAGAAAATAATGGGCTAGTTATGGAAAAAATGAGTTTGTTTTGGTGAGATCATCAAAAAAGTCAAAGTCAAAAGTCAAAACGTTTATTTCAATTAGGCTATTAAACGGCACTTTTGAACGTCATCGTTTACAGTTCAGTAAAAATAATAGAATTACATTAATAAAGTGACTCTACTGTCCATTCGGAAAGGTAGATTCTTATGGAGAAGAACGGACAAGAAACTCCATAGTTACTCTTTTCAAATAACATCTGATTTTTTGTTATGCGTTTCGATGAAAACACAACCTGCGCCCAAGCTGCACCACTAAACCCAGTCCTCTACGTTCCTTATTCCGTCTCCCCAGCCACCTTATTGGGGCTGTGTCACGCTATAGGTACTTGCCGATACGCGACCTCCACTCTAGGACTCGTGTATTTCACCAACTTCAGCTCCTTTGACAAACATGGCAAGCTTAGCAGCACATTCACTGCTTCCTTTGCACCAGTTTTTTTTCAGTGTTTTGTCACGAAATGTCCATATTTTAGGTTTAGATATATACTAGCTGCCGCCCGCGTGAATGTCGGAAATTATCCTAAATTAAAAGTTGAAAAAAATATATCCTAAAAAGAAAAAAAGTATCCTGTGTTATTCCAGACTATAATCGACCTCTGTGCCAAATTTCATCGAGATCCGTTCAGCCGTTCTGACGTGAAAGGGTAACAAACATCCATCCATCCATCCTCATAAACTTTCGCGTTTATGATACTACTAGCTGCGCCCTGCGGTGTTAACAGCGGTTTATCAGATATACCGCACGAAATTATCTCAAGGGAACATTCTCCCGGCATAAAAACTATCCTATGTCCAATCCCGGGACTCAAACAATCTCTATAATAAATTTCATCTTAATCGGTCCAGCCGTTTGCGCGTGAAGAAGTAACAAACATACACACACACTCATAAACTTTCGCCTTTATAATATTAGTGTGGAAGTAGAAAATAGGATCTAAGGGCCAGAAGTAAATGGGTTATTGAGTCAATCAAATCGATGCTTCTAGACTTCTTCAAAAAACACAAAACATCCATCCCACTATAAACTGATGTAGTCTGACAATGGTTTGGCACTATATGCAATGACTGGCCCTTGTTGCTGGTATCTTAGCCTTCAAACATTCCATTCCATGCCCTTGGAAAATTAGCCACCTTAAAGTCTCGCGTTGAAGATAATATTACTTGATATGGTAATTTTTTATCTGTCACATCCTTTGAGGCAGAGCTTCCATATTATTTGTGAAGAGAACTTACAGCTGTAAATAATATTCATGAATCCACTATCCACTGAGCAGCTGCTTATACCAAAACATTCGTTGCATTTATGTGTGACTTTTTATCTACATACGCTATTTGTTTACCTACATGAAGAGTCCATTTATGTAAACAAGTTGAGGCGCACACTAATGCCCGATTTCAATAACGTATCTACCTTTAACCAACTGTCAAATTAGCTACCAACAGTAGCTGAAACGTCATGATTGAAAGGCAAAATTGATGTTTCAGCTACTGTTGGTAGCCAATTTGACAGTTTGGTCAAAGGTAGACGTTATTGAGACCGGCCGTTAGTAGACTTTCTGAAACAATACCTTCACAGTGCCGTTACAGCGACCACCCCCCCACCGGCGCGTCCGATACAGCGATGCATTTAAAATGCAATCGAGTTATACTACTCGGACTCGATTTGCACGGAACCGTTGCGCGTCGGAATGTCATTCCGCTGAACAGAATATCATTTTATCTCGTAATGGCGCAATTTCTGTTCTACATGACAATATAACGTTTGCTTTTACCAAGGAGTTATGCAGTGGATTACCTGTAGCACCTCTAAATTGCACCAGTTATGTTTAAATTACATGTTAAAAGGGCGAACCTTTTATCGCCAACTGGGCACGAATCTAAACTCCAGGCTGCTATTAAAAAATACTCGATGGAAAAACCAAAAACTCTTTGCCCCACCTGGGAATCAAGGTTTGGCTTAGTTACGCTTGTGATCTATGAATTAACGAGGAAGTCTGACCTACATACTAGTCTAGTCCAGTGCCAGTTTATTGCACAAGTAGTTGGCGTCAGTGCAGGATCTTGTTGGCAAAAGTTTTTTTCACAGAAGACATTAAAAACTTTCTTAAAAGAAATGTAAGTACTACTTCACGTTTTTGGTTACATAATTTTACAACCATGTTACACAGCGGAATTAAATTTTATTCGCAAAATCAAATTTTTCAAGTCTACGAATTTAAAAACAAAAAGGCTCTAGTGTAATGTCTACAAAGTCTGCACCGACGCGGACGATATTAAAAAAAAAACGTATGCAATGTGGAGAATCAGCAATAATCCTCTTCGGTAAATTAGATTGCATAGTCTCGCTTGCTTGCTGCTTCTAATTGAATCATGTTTCTGGTTTGTGAACAGAAAAAAGTTAATTGGCGCAGTGGGTTTTTTAATAGGTAGGTATGTTTTTATTTGCATCGTGTAGGCCTTAAAAAAAAAAAAAAAGTGCAGGTACCTACAACATGTAACTCTGCTTTACAGAGAATATGTCCTGGATTCAAGACGTGTTTCACAGTCACACAGTGTCACGTGACTTGGACTATCACATAACCTAGCCGTTTTTTCTTTTGCCCGCGACTTCGTACGCGCATATCCCGTTTTTTCCCGTTCCCGTAGGAATTTCGGGAAATCCTACCTATCTACATGCCAAATTTCAGCATTCTACGACCAGTAGTTTCGTCTGTGCGTTGTCCGTCAGTCACTCAGTCAGTCAGTAACGGAAGAATTAACTAATTTAAATATATAGTTACTTTTATTGATAAATTATAAATGAATTAAACAACGAATGCAAAATGTTATCCTGCAAACCATATTATTATGAAATATTAGACAGAATGCCCTGAGATATTGTCAATATAACCAACGAGGAAATGAACTCAGTAAAACAAGAAATCTTGAGAGTAAATTAGCTATTAGCCACCGATGATAACAATTGTAAAATTTCTTAAAAAAAAATTTCGTTAAATAAATTAACGAAATCTTTTCTAGAACGGTCAGCGATAATGCTATTTTAATATAACATCTTAGAAAGAAACTTTCCCAGGTTAATAATTTCTTTTTAGCATTTCTTACAATACGTTCAAAATCTAAATATGTTCGATAATATGATTTAAAAAACTGCTAAGGTAAATAATCGCTTTTTAGCGATTATCGCTGTTAAAATTTGGTACACATATGAACTTTTG
The DNA here is from genome assembly GCA_905163435.1 of Mamestra brassicae. Classification (NCBI taxonomy): domain Eukaryota; kingdom Metazoa; phylum Arthropoda; class Insecta; order Lepidoptera; family Noctuidae; genus Mamestra; species Mamestra brassicae. The sequence continues at coordinate 14,404,372 of LR990997.1, read as the reverse complement.
TGACCCAAACACAGACGCGTTACGTAAATATGTAATTTAATATTGAGTATCCGGGTCACTTTTGGGGGACAAAAAAGAAAATTAAAAAAAAAAACGTTTTTCAAAACGTGTGACATATCAAATGAAAGGGCTTATTGTGAGGGTTTCAATTTTGTTTTCATAATTTTATAATAAGCGATTTTGAAGTTAGTCAAGAGATTGGACGAAACATGACAATTCCCCCCTACCTTATTTCCGAAACTAGAGAGTAGTTCTTTACCTATACATTACAGGAAAACCTATAAGAGTGTTAAAATAACATGTTACAAAAATGAAATTCGTTCGGAACCCTTTGCACGCGAGCCCGACTCGCACTTGGCCATTTTTTACTGACTGTACCTATAGCTGAGCCTTTTAAGTTTATTCCGACTAGTTTCTGAACCTTTTAAAAGCTTTGAAAAGTTGGAAAAGTAGTTGGTACAAACTACTTTTTGCTTGACAACTTTTGAAGAAGAAAAATAAGAATCACTCAATTAAAATTATCCGTGGCAGTCAGGTCCAGCTAGAAGTGGCCTTTTACATTTTGAACCAGTTTGAATTTAAAGATGAAAAGAAAACTTATCACTTCATGGTTCTAATAATTAGGTAACTCAGAAATTAAATACGCTATACCTATCTACTTTGAGTCATGTTTTATATTCTGTGAAGCGAACTTTTACAACATTAACAGCCGGTTTCAATAACGTATCTACCTTTAACCAACTGTCAAATTAGCTACCAACAGTAGCTGAAGCTGAAACGTCATCATACGTTATTGAGACCGGCCGATAGTGATACTAACTGGCCTTAGCAAAGGTTTAGGCTTAGGCTTATTTCAAGAGTGAATAGGTTACTTCTAGGCAGCGTTACCATCAGGTGAGATTGCTTTTAAACGCGCGTCTACCCATAATAAAAAACCGGCCAAGTACGAGTCGGACTCTCACATGAAAGGTTCCGTACCATAAACCGACAAAAACACGTTTCTTTTATGAGAGCACCTTATAATATTTTTTTTATTCGTTTGGCAATAGAACACACTCTGTGAAAATTTCAAGTGTCTACCTAATACGGTTCTGGACGGACCGACGGATAGATGGACAGCGGAGGCTTAGTAAGAGAGTTCCGTTGGTTACCTTTCGGGTAAGGAACCCAAAAAAGATTAAGTTGACGTAATGTATAAGTAAGCACGTAATAAACGTAGTATACCTATGTAAAATAAATCTAATGTGTTAAGAAAGCGTAGTGAAGTGAGGGCAATAGTTCCTGGACGGACGCCAGATATAAGCAGATGAAAGTAGCCTCGGCGAATGTACAGGCAGACCAGCACATCCAGCTACAACAATCTGTCAAATTTCTTTAATACTGTTTCAACTTTATTGAAAATTAATCGCATTAAGTTCGAGGTTGATTTGGAAAATTTGAGAGTTTCGGGTAGCTTGATGTGCTCTGGCGTTTGGACATTGATAAATTCAACTTACAGTCAGAGAAGTATTTTTTTTAAATTACGACAAACGTAAGTTAATCAAAATAATCAACATCTAATGAAGATATGCGTGAGTTCCATCTCCCTCCAAAATTAAACCTCATTTATCATAATAATGTCAGCATTGTCAAAGTTAGCAGACTATAATACTTTAAAACGCGTTGTGGGTAGGAGGATAGTTCCACCCATCCACCTAGGGGCGGGCACACAGACCGCTTGCCCTGATGGCCGCGGAACCTTCAAATATTCACCACTAATTACTTGGGCTCCTACTGTTGGAACTCGCTTGGATTTTGGAATGAGTGAGAATTTGATGTATATTATGTAATAATCAGGTATTGTTCTTAAGTGTAGTTTTGGAGTTATTATTAATACATTTTATGTTTTTATCAAAAAAACAATTAATGCTGGAAAAAAAGCGGAGTTTTCATTTTTGTGTTGGGTCTTGTCGTCTTCCAAAGCAGTTGATTAGCTACAAGTCACGCTGTTCTATGACGTAGGCTTGAAACAATTCGTTCGACACATCCCGACCGAAATGCTGAATTCTAATGTCAAGTTCTTAATTCACACCGTCTTAGATTTTCTTGTCAAAATTTAATATCGCCATCAAAAACACGAGACTTTTCAGGCTTCGAAGATTTTAGAAGGCATAAAGTTCTCAAAGAAAATAAATATATAATCTATGTACATTATGCGTTTTGAGAACCTACAGCGGAGTAAAAATGATATAAAATTATACTTTAAATTGAGAGGATTTACAGTGTTCTATTTGAAACACTTTAAGCAACGCGAAATCTCGGTTCTGGGTTTAAATACAGATCACTTAAAACATATTCAAATATATGCAAGGTCACTACATAGCATGAAAGTGAGTCGAGTTCGTTTAGTAACTCCCCAGGGACGGACTTGTACCTATACTTTTATAACTTAATTTCATGTTTACCGACTTTTAGTGGGCATAAAATAGCGCTATTTTGCGTCAAAATCGTTTAGTAGACAATTTGAATTTAATAGGATGTAAAATTCGACGTGATGAATATTCGTTGCCTCGACGCCGTCATTATTAATTGATAAGCTACTTTGTACATCCTGAGCGGCTATTAAGAGGGTGAATAATTCGTTTTGACTTTATGAACTTATTTGGGAAGTAACTTTGTTGTTTCCAGAACATTTGCTACCAGTACCCTCTACTATGATTATGATGGGACAATGCTATCATAATTCCATTGTGAAAAAGAAATAGTAACATTCGCCTTGTACAGGCTGTTCCAAATGTGCGTGATCATACCATAAAAAACGCGTCATTAAAAATAAAACGACAAAAAAAAATCCGAAGAAATTATTTTTCAAGCAGTCTGATGCAGTTCGTGACATCAAATCTGTCATTGAACTAAAGTAAATGACGTCATTTCTTCGGAACTTTTTAGTCGTTTTTTTTGCTATTTTTTCCTTAATGTGTGTCAGCTCTAGAACACCACCCTTAAATATGACCCCGCACTTCTGGAACACCCTGTATAGCTCCGTTTCTCTCTCATAGTGGAAAGGAGTTGGCATTGGCACGTAACAATAGAGGTCAGTTTTCTAAAAGCCTGATCATGTACCTATAATGTTTTTCTTCTAACTGGCGTTTAAAATCTTGTTTTTCGCCTGTTTTTATCAAATCTCTGGTTTCCAGGAACAAGGTGTCAAATGTTAATACCTAAGGCCGGCCGCATACGTACGGTTTCCTGATTAGGAATTCAGATTCGGAGACCTTGCTTGCCTTACATCAAAAATGTTCAACTAGGCACACAACATGTTTGTTAATTTTCCGCATTGGAAAAACGCTGATGTTCCTTTCGAAAACACGCCGTGTATTCGGGTCAGAAGAACGGAAAATCAAATGTCTCACGGAATTCCGAATCTGAATCAGGAAACCGTACGTCTGCGGTCAGCCTAAGTCATCACGCGACTTAAAACAAACAACTCCTGACCCCGGTTTCAAAAGCCGTCCGTGATCGTCCCATAGTTAAATTACATTTCAAATTACGCCACTGATTTTGTGTTTAATTCTTTACATTTTTATCCAGTGGAATGTAATTTCATGAGGGGGCAAACAAATTACTTTTGGGATCGCCGCTCGCTGCCTAGCTTCACAGATTCTTCTCCACTTCTAAATTCTTCACTTGTTCTGGAGCAGACATTTTTAATTAGATGGTTTTACTTGAAGGAGCTATTTTGTATGGAGGATGGCATGTTTTTAAACTGACATTTATTTCAAATAAATCATTAACAGGTACTTTTGGATTGTCAAAGTCAAAACATGAAGCCATTTGCACGTTCCAAAGCGTAGATCTCTATGGAGAAGAACTCTAAGTCCTGTAAGAATTATGTTTTTGTAATTCAATGTGCAGGTATATTATGATCCACACATTTTTGTTATCCGTCTAACATACTTTTTTATTAAAAAAATATAAATATATGATAAGCTTTCATATCGATTAGCAGGTTGTAAAAATATCTGTAACGAACTTGAATTAAGAATCTATTTATCTGTTTTTAAATTAATAATATTTATGGTTCCATTTTTTAAAAGTCTTGGTTCAGACTCTAGCAAGCTGAAACTAGAAACTAGCTGAATTTAAAGCCTATCTACATCTTAAAATTGCAGTTTTTATGAGATTTCAAGGCACTATGTTGTGCCAGGTCAACAAATGCGACCTTAGACCGAAATTCACAAAGACCTAGTTTCAAGTTAACCTCACCTCAACCGAAGTGCATAATGACCAAAAAATACATAAAAAAGCCTTAATATGAAAATGTAATCACAAATTATCATTTAGTATAGAATGTTAATGTTATATTATCCAAGGTGAATGGTTGTATGTCGTGTCCGACTTGAGTACAATGTCGTCATTACGTCACTAGAGTGAAACGCCCAAACTTTTTTCAGCGGTGTATTAGTGAAATTATAAAAGAGCCTTGTCGCATTATTTTGAACTATACATTGAAGTACGTTAAGTTTAAAATGGTTTCTGGCCTCCCGTACACAACATGAGTTCGTATGTTTTAAATATATACAATGTAGGTAAATGCTGTACCAACCTACCACCAGATTCTGAAAGATCAATTAAGATACTGACTGGAAAATCTACTTGCGTTACCGCAAGAACACCTTTAGCTGTTTCGTGTTAATTGCTGTAATTGGGTGGTAACCTTAATCACAATTATATTACGGTTGACATGTTATTTGTCAATACATTAAACCGATCAGACATACATAGAAGCCAAGTTTGCCTTTCATTTGGAGGTAAATAACAAACAAGAACTTATTTGATTTATTTTATTTCCCAAATTATACATTATATTTGACCCGACTGTTTTAAGCTCAAGAGTATAACCAACACTCTGAATCCCCTTTGAAAACACTCGCACAACCGCGCTCAGCTACAGCAACGTGCTACGTATCACGCTGCGCTACAAACAAGGCCGGTGCAAGCGCTCGCAACATCCCTGGGGCTGCAGTGTAAACTCGACAGTGGATTGACTTGCGGCTGCACTAACCCGTTTATACTACCTATATATGTACAAATTCGGTACACAAACGGCCATAATGGAATTACTTAGTGAATGTAACCGCTTGTAAGGGATATTCGGACTGGTTCGCTAGCATAATGACCGTTCAGACGTTTCTACAATTGGATAGAAACGGGTTGCAAGGTATCGCTTTGTGGAATAGATAGTACTGGTTTCTAATTACTGGACTACGGTTAGCCAGAAAGAAGGGTTTTGAATTTGAATTTATAAATGTGAGAGGGTTATTGTACTTGGTGAGTTCAGACTTTGTTTTAGTAAATAGCACATCGCAGGGAGTATGGCGAATGCTGGGCGTCACTGTTGTCAGATTTCTGAATAGAATTTTTTTGGAAAATGTTAATTTTTATTTTTCACTTTTTAGTGGGACCCCACACCAAACAACACCACTGCAAAGTAACAGCTATTTTTTCCAGCTATTTTGATTTGAAGACTAAACTTCTGAACCGATTTTGATGAAAAATAAAGTATATCCTTTCATATAAGGAATTCTTCAAATCGGTTCATAAATGACGGAGTCATGAGGTAACAAACGTACAAAAAAATATATACAACCGAATTGAGAACCTCCCCTTTTGTTGAAGTCGGTTAAAATAATCGTCGTGTCCTGTTTGTCTGAACCATCAACAGCCAATAATTAATCACTTCACCCAAGTTTTTTTTTAAGTCTGGTAACTTTGAAAAGATTCGTATATCGATTATTTCAGTTGCACTATTTGTCTTTTGTTTCAACAGGCCTCGCTATTGTTTCGGGTGGCAATATGAATCGATAAATAGCAAAATATACCTTTGTGTATCTCACGTATTTGCTTAGTACTGTCTGCCGTATCAAATATACGTAGTTTGGTATCTGACTTATCAGCTTTTATGTTAGTTAAGGGTGAATGTTTGTGCTGCGAATTTGTAACCGCAAGAGAAGACTTAGAAATTGTATTAGAGAGTAAGGTAGCCGTATCTTAGGCCTTTGTACGAGGAATACATATTTATTTATGATCTTACGGCAAAAGCTCGATTTCCCCAGAGTTGCAAACCGAAATCATGCGTCTGTAATCTTATTTAGTGGAAGGAATCATTTGTACTAGTGCAGGTTACGTGATGAAATATTTTGATGATCTGTTGATTTATGCTTTGAGTATGTACAATGGCGAACTTGTAATATGTATACAGTAGGAATTAGTTCTCTGTCAATGTAGGTAAGTGTTGTTATCTCGGAAAACTTTTATTGATCACTTCTTTAGGTCTGATTTTTCAATCGACACATACAAAAGTTTGACCTGGAGAATATTCTCCAGGTCAAAGTTATGTATGTGTATATATGTAGTTTTTTGACGATACAAAAACTGTTAACTACCATATTTTTCCTCTGAAACTACATACATATCGCTGAAATGGACCTTTTTTTTGCAGCCGTGAGACACACACTTAGGTCTTAGCATACCTACATTTCTTTTATTTTTTTTATTTCTATGTACCGTGCGTGTTTTAAGTAAGTGCTAAATAAATATTGTTCTTTCTTTTTCTGTTTTAAAAAAAATCAGCCTTAAGTGAAAAAAAAACATTGATAAGTTTTTTTGTAAAAAGTACCTCGAAACCACTGTGAAAAACAAAATGCAAAATCACGCAGTTTTCCCGAACATCTGTTCCATCACTGCGGTTACTACCGAATCGATCACAAAATAAAAACGAAGCTTTGACATCAAACACGGTGTTACTTTATTAAAATTTCGGACGTTGGAACAAATATTTTTTTGAACAGGAAAACAAATAAAAATGCTCGGCTGCCACTATTGGCGCCCAACGTGGTACGGAAATTTCGTGAACAAAGTTTTGAATTCACATATAAACAAATAGACTTTGATGGACAGTGTGCGCTGAATACGGCTTTATCTTTGCTAATGGCTGTGATGTTGTGAAAAATTGGAAAGTATCAATTTGTGACCCTATTGTTTCAGGAAAATGTATTTTGCTGTATTTTTTAAATTCATTCTCTTTCCTGGGAGAAAAATACTTGTGTAAACGTCATTAGTTTAGTATTTTATCACGATGACGCAAATTCTGAAGGACTGGCAATTTATTTTTAAGAAGTATCGAAGAGTCTGCGTTTTGATCTCCCTTACATCTCTCTCGAAACAACTCTTCGAAAGATTTGTGTATGTAAATTTAGAACTTTTGGTCTGTTGATTCATCTTTTGAACTTAGGTCGAGTAAACGAATGTGAAGTGAAACGACCTAACAGTGAAAAAATCGTATAATTAAACTACAATTGAATGGAATGTAGTGCATTTGTCATTCAAAGCACAAAGAGACATAACTGCATTACCGTTCCCTTTTAAACAGATTTTGTAGACAAAAAACAATTTTCGCACACCGAACACACGCGACCAGCGAAAGAGCAAAATGGCATCCAAAAAATTCGTTTCACATTTTCCTCAAAAACTTTTCATTTCATCGTCACAAACTTTGTTTGCAATAAAATTATCCACCATCACGTCACGCTTTAAAACATTTTTTGTATAAAATGTATGAGTTAATAAAAAAATGGAATTCGATAGTAATGGCTTGTAGTACACGGTAGCTTGGAGTGTTGCCAGCATTCTAGTGTTTAAGTAGCTCGACTTTCATGATACCCACTGTAATGTAGATTTAAACGTCTGTAATTTTGCTTGTAATGTATGAACACTTTCATTATTCTTTAATTCGTCGACTTTATCAGGCGAAATTATAGTTTCTTTTGCCAACGACTTTGTAGAATGCACTAAACGGAAGTGTGGAATTTCGTTTTGTAATAAAGCCTTTTTTTCGAGGTTAGTTGGATCTTTACACTAGGAAGTGGTGACGGGCGGGCGTTTTGACTGTCTTTATGTAGAACTTTGACGTTCAAAAAGTGCTGGCACTCGGCCTAATTTGAATAAATGACTTTTGATTTTTTTTTCTTTATTGTTGTAAACGTTGAATTAAAGAAGCTACAGTTTTTTACATGGTAATAGGTACAAGAAGTACCTATTACCATGTAAAAAACTGTAGCTTCTTTCTTGCACATTAAGCATAGCTACTATCGATCAGTTTGTTCTGGTGCTTTAAAATGTTTCTAATGCATACCGATCGCTACTTTACATCAAATGTTTATTTTTATTGGCTTAGTTACCTCCCATGTGAGAAGTTGTACAAGTAAGGTGAATTTCATAATTATTCTTTTTTCTGCCTTAATCGTAAGGATATTTACGCTTTAAAAGTGATAAAAAGTTCTGAACGAAGAGATTTCTTTTAAACACGTTGGTGACAAAGAAGTATCGATGATTACAAACAGAAATTAATAAAAAAATGCGGAGTGTCTTTTCAAAAGGGGATAACTGCATGCTATCTTATTTTTAATATTTCTTTTTTTTAAATGTGAACTGTGGCAATTTTCTTGAGAAAATATCCTGTTTTTTTTAAAACGCTTTTTGAAGTTCGATTTTCTAGGTAGAATATCACTTATTGCATTTGTTCAAGGTGTATAATGATGTATTTTAGCATAAGTAAGAAGACCTAATATTCAGTTGAAAAAATTATAAATTTGGAAATATCCTTTTTTGAAAAGACACTCCTCAATTGTAACTACTTATATCATAAAATTCACAACCCTAACAAAATAGCTTTACCACCAGCAAATAATGTCAGCACAGACCTTTACAAAGTTCAGTTTGCTTTGGTAACATCTAAGAATTCAACCCAAGTTTGCGTAATATCTTAGTGCAAGCTAGTAGAACGATGCCAATTAAATGTCGGAGTATTCAGCCATGGTTTCCTAGTACCTACAGTTGTATTCTCCTCCTAATTGCCTCCTTATTATGCAGCGTTTTAAAGGTGTATTTTCAGAACAAGATTGTTGATATAGACTTTATAAAGAATTTTAGACTACGTTTGGTTCTTTGATTTTTCGCGTTGATTTTTAGAAGAATATCTTAACGTAACCTATAATGAAAGTTGTTTTATAATGTAAGGACTGTCCATAAATTAAGGAGTTGATTGATGGACAAAGATAAGTTGGTTTTACAAATAAAAATAGAGATATGTAGTTACTTGAATCTCTTATCCAAGTTAGAGCCGTGAATAAATTCGCGTGTCATGCTTACAACTTTATGTAATACTTACCCACGTATTTACCCATGTATCCATAACCTACGTATATTTTATCTATTGTTATTGATATGGGTATTTGTAAGTTGAAGTAAAAAATAAAAATATTAAGGATTATAGTAAGGTGCCAACTCCAAAAACATCTATATCTTTTTTTCAGTTAAATTTATGTTGTGTACTTAAAAACAACATCCAAACACAGCACTGTATTGCACTTTAAAAGCACACTAGCAATAAAGCTTAACGGAGGTTAAACTGGCGAATAACCGTGAAAGTTGCCGCTACTGCTGCCAACCCCTTAACTGTTAACACCGGGTTGAAGACTTGGCAGCCGGCCGTACTGTTATGACGCGTCGTTGCACTTCAACTTCAAACAACGCGCTTCTTCAGGTTATTAGAGTATGTATCATCATCTGCCTAACCTTTTCCCAATAATATTGGGGTTGGCTTCCAGTCAAACCGGATTCAGCTGAATACCAGTATTTTACGTGGAGCGGCTGCCTACCAGACCTCCACAACCCATTAACTGGGTAACACGGTACTCCTTGGCAAGACTGGTGTCAGATTATCTGGCTTCTGACTATCCGTAACGACTGCCAAAGATCTACAAATGACAGCCGGGACCAACGGCTTAACGTGCTTTCCGAGGCACGGAGGAGTCTCGGTATGTTAAGATGGTCACCCATCCACAGACCTACCTCGGCAGTCGCGGCTTAACCTTAAAGATCGACCCGTGCGGCTGTTATTATTTAGCCACGAGCTCCTCCTTATTAGAGTATGTATGAGGGGCAAAAAAGGTGGAGATCTCCTCGTTTGATTTTTAAATTGATAAATACATTTGAACTGTTGTTTAAATTTAAACGTTTAGTTCTGTTGGTTAGGTTAGCAACATGCAAAATCTAAATTATTATTGAAACTTGAAATAATGCATTCATTTGAATAATTTGGCTGACATGTCAGCATGAACATCTTGAAATTAATTTTGATGATTTAATAAAAACAAATTTAATTTGAAATAAAATTTGGAATTTGCAAAAATAAAACAAAAAACTATAAAACCTATATATAAAGTGATATTGCGAACTTCAGGATTCAGGGTTTCGCATTTGCATGTCATTCGCAATCTGTCAAAAATGTATCAAAGTCAAGGTTTTTTACAGATTGCGACTGATATATATATGTATATCAGTCGCATATATTTATATATCAGTCGCAATCTGTATATATACATATATATGTATATGAGAATTTTGCTTTAAATTAGTAGGATTTGCCCTCAAGTTTCTTCCCGATGTTATTTCTCACCGACATGAGTGATGTAAAAAATATACGGATTATTTTACTTGATTTAACATAAAAATCATTATGCAGTGGAATGGCAAACGAGAGGTCGTCGTTTCGATCCCAGCCTATTGTTATTGATGTGAAAATTTCTAGAAAAAGGTACAATTCACGGTTTAAGCATAATTAGCTGGAAAAACTACATAATAATTAGTGCAACCTACATTGCTAGAAAAAATAACCTTCATAAATACAGGACTGCATACAGTCATTTATTGCTACACGATAAAGATATTATTATAGGTATTTACTAGGTGATTTACATTACAATTTTCAAGTAAATAGCGCTATTTGCAGTACCTATTGCGTGCAAAAAATATTCAACGATTAAGTCGTATTACGCTGGCACTTGATAGATTGTGGAGCTCATTGCAGTTTAATGTTATAACAAGAAAATGAAGAAAATTAAATAAATTACAGTTACTAGAATTTAAGTATACTTTGGTAATAGATTTAGGGTTTGATATATCGCACAACTAGATCTAAAGGGCACTCAAAAATTGAGATTTTTTAGTTATGCACACCATCAAATTCCTTATCTCAATACCTACCCAACAATAAAACAGATTTAAACATATCTCCGCTACTCGACGCTAGATGGCTAAATACATCAACACGGGCTCAATTCAAAATAATAAAACAAATATACATACATCGTTAAGCAATAGGGAAATAACTACAAAAATCAATTTTTCAGCCCCAAGAAATCATTAAAATTCAAGATTCCTATAATATCTTTCTTCTAGCTGCATAAAAGCATAAATCTATACAGGAAACTCCTGCAGTGGACAGGGACACAGTAATAAGTTTTTCGCCTTTTCTGAAAAAAGTTTTTTTTTGAGTTAATCAATGCCAGTGCCTGAAAAACCAGTTTGGAGGTATTCGAAACAGAGAGTTAAGTCCCGCATACCTCCACCGAAAAGGGGAGGATCCTCCGAACCACACGGTTGTTGTGTCTGGTGGGCAACTGTCCGATAGTTGATATTCGGACTGTTGTATCGCACGGAGTCAAATCGCACGGAGAACTTTGCTTGCACGATGCAGGATTTTGATGTTAGTTCGTCGTAGTTGGCGCTGCGGTTCTTTTTGTTGCCGTACAAATTTCGCTTTCTTAGTTTTTTATTGATGCCGCTACAACCCTGTTTAAATCTAGGTGTGTGAAATGTAAAAATGGAGCTCATGGCTAGATTTAACAATAAAAACGTTAAACATACAATAGGTTGCTTCTAAACAAGTGCACTCCATCTTCGCCCACAACATCGAAAACCATATTTGGTCGCAATTTAAAAAAATTATTTTGAAAAAACTTCTGAGTTTTCTACAATTCTAGTTGTAGCTACAAGTGGCTGAAACTAGCGATGTCTTTACCTGTTGGTGATAGGTGAGTTAAAACTTCAAAGTTTGTTTCATAAACGTACCCAAACTCAACAACAGTCTCATGCACAAACTAGGGGCTTTTAGCCAGGAAAAATTTTTTTTAGGATTTGAACTTGTGACCCGTCGTAGCATACATAAGTGAACTGAAGCAACCAAGCTCTCAAAATTAAAAATTCTTTCGCATTAATTATTAATTGTAAAAAACATAAGGCCATAAGCAAATGAAGTAAGAATAACCGTTTTGAAAATAATTATAAACTACCAAAACTTTTCACGGTGTGTTAACTTTAACTTGACATAAAAACTTGGTATCGCAAAATCTGTAATTTGTAACTTTTAAAATATGTTCATGTCTACAAGCATGACCCGTGCGTTGATGGCGTGAGGCAAATTTATTCTCGCTTCCGTAGTATTGGCCTAATGGCCGCAAGTTTCCATTAACTAAAGGTTCTTGCCGAGAACTTAAAAAATGTTAGGGGTTAAGTGAAAGCACGGTAAACTAACGGTCACTGACAAAACACCATCAATATTATAGTAGGTAGGTTACATCGGTATTAGGAGCTATTTACCTGGTAACAAGTGATTTAAAGTTGTGTAGAAAACTTTAACAAGACACAAACTTAACTTTAAACTCCGTTCAGAACTTTTCTGAAGACATCATTATGAGCTGCTCCAGCCTTTGGGTATTTACAGCCTTCTGATAAGCAAATATGAGCGGATACTAAAAACGCCAAGGTCAGACCGAGGAGGCCGTATCGCAAAGATCGAAATTTTGCGTGATCGAAACCCTTACCACATTCATACTGTCTACTCCGACTAAAAGTGTCATAAAACATTTGAAATTATTACAGTTACCTATAGTCAAATGAACGTGCAAAATCAGCGGTGGGTGAACTGACTGAACTGGGTGACTATTCATGTGGCGTGCAGTTCGATCGTGGCGAAGCAAGGCGCGGAGGAAACGTCAGAAAAATCGAATTTCCATGGCCGGCAGTCGAGGCTGAGGCGGCGTGGCGCGAACATCGCGCACACAGCGCCCGCGCGCGCCCGCTACTCGCGCGATCCCACGCGCCGCGACCACACGCCAGGTGTACACGCGCGACGCGCGACCTGCACCCTCGCTCAAATCCTGATCTAATCCGACACGGTGGGCTAATTAAGGGATTATGGGTTTGGCAACGGCCGTCCCGATCGCGGGTCCGTTTGTCGCCCGACCACATAAATTCGTGCTCGTTTCTTTCTTCATTAAAAGGTGACGTCACTCCCGCGGTCGATTTTCATGATAAATTCGCGATTGTGTTTGTGGATAATAAAAGTTTGTTGATTGGTTAATTGTTGCATTGTCTCATGTTCGAGTGGTGTCTGTTGATGCGGAGGTACCTAATCCGCAGGACTTCGGCCTTCAGTATTTATTGATTACTAAACAATAAGTATTGCATTCTAAACGTTTAACACAACTTTTATAATGATTCATTTTTTTTTTGTTCATGTTTATTGACGTTTGGAGAGCGATTGTACTAATTTGAAAACTTTTTTTTTTGACGCTCATCAACTCGAACTTTTGGAAATTGAACTTTTATGAATATCTGGCAGTTTTCACGGATAATAAACTCACATTAAACCGATATTCAACTAAATCCAGCATATTTTAAACTGTAACCACGAGATTAGACCATCTGTATAGTATCTATCTAACTTTAAAATTTCAGTTTCTTTCCTCGTCAACTCCAAGATCTCCAAGTTGTAACAAAACAGTAGCAAAAACCTCTAACAAAATAGCGAAACCCATTTCTTTGTCATATTATTAGCTACGCACCATCCAATTTACTGTATTAGTATCTCACATAGCCATAAGAAAATATATTACTGACAGCAATAACATATTTCTGCGTATTCGTTAAGATAACATGAATATATCGCTGTTCTCTTATTCCTTGTACGAGTCTTTTCGCGGTATTTTTCTCAAACTGTCTTTATCAAAGTATTACATCCTTCATTTCTTAATAAATTGCTGACAATAAGGTTTTATTTGTGTTGTTTTTAGTTGAATTCGAGACTTGGCAACATAATGTTTCGGTGTATGCAAATTTAGAGGCAGAACGTAGGTAACAATCACCATTAAGTATAAAATAAAAATTCGATCGGAATCTGACATGTTTTAGCTAATTTGGGACAAGGTACAATACAAAAATTATTCACTGTCATTTTAGGACTTTGGCAGTCATAGGCAAATTTTCAAAAACATCTAGGATCTATCTATCTACATGAGTTTTGTACGGATTTTGGCACAATAAAGGCAGTTGGCTTGCTCAATTGAACTAAAAGGTCAAACCAGTAATATAGCGGTCATGGACGAAATTTTGTCGTCATTCATATAAATAGAAACCTAAAAATTACGCAGCAATAATTTTAACTGCTTTGCACCGCAACAAATTTGCCATAACTCATTCCTTCTTTTAAAATAAACACAACGACAGCAAATTGAAAATACGATCACTTCCTTGAAGAAAGAAAGAAGTTTCTAATTTAACGCTTAAGTACTTACATGGATTCTGGACACAAGATCGCATCGTTTTAATCAAATTTCCCTTTGTTTTGCAAAACACTCACTAAATGATCTTTAAACGTGGCTTTGAAATGGGCTGTTATTGAGTACCTACTCAAAAAAAAACCTTAAAATATGTGTAATTTATTAAAGAACAATCAATCGCAAAATAAAATAAAGCGAACCCTCAAACACTAGCCTCCTAAATCCTGTGTTTAAAAATCCGACCAGCTCTAAAACTGCATTCAGTCCGTCACTGTCCGTTTCTATGAACCGGATTCAGTTGTCCGAACACTTTACAGAGACTGACGGTCGGTAAAAGTGTCACGTACTAGATTCGAACACAATTAATTTGATTTTTTGGTCTTGTGCCATCATACTGTTGCTAGCCGATTGTTGTTTAACTACAGGTTTTATCAAGTAACATGAGACCATTGATTTCTCAGAAAAAAAAAACATCAGACAAGATAATTCTCAGGAACAGCCTGGATACTGGGTTTGTTTTCACCACAAAAAAAAGAAAAAGACCCCTTTTTTTTTTGTGATCCCGCCTCATAGGTAAATCCTCAAAAGATATTCTTCATTTGGAGAGAACGGAGTGTCATGTCCGACTTCTACCGACTAAAACCCCATAGTTCCTACTGCAACCATAAGTCGGGGGGCCCGGGATACAGTAAAATTCACGCGCATCCCCGACTGGATAGGTATACCCCTGCCAAACCCTTCAGAGAAAACAGCCCTCATGTAATGTTTGTAGTTTCAAGTAACATTAAAACCATTTATTTCTCAGAAATAAAATGTATAGAATTTTTTTTTAAAAATTGGGCCCATTTTGACCGTCTTTGATCCCGTTTTTGATCTAACCCCTGATGATTAGTTCATACAACTGTGACTAAAATAATGATTCATAATTTCCACAGCGTAAATTGGCAAGCAAATTATATTTCACGAGTATGACTAGGTAAATTGACTTACCTACGAATTTTCTTTATTCGAATTCACGATGGCCACTTATGCGGCCACTCAATTGCCACTATAATGAACGCCCAGACGGAAAATCACCTGGCTTCGTAGACGGATTGGTAATCACTGTACCTATGTGAGTATAAGTAGACACAGTGACACTATTATTCGGCCGTAGAAACACCAATTTATTTTTACGAATTTGAACCTTATTGAAATATAAACAGACCAAAAAAAAACTACAGAAAAAGTTTCAACGAAACGGTCTCTTCCCATCATTACTCAAAATATTTATCAATATTAATGTTTTACCATAATTTATCGTTTGAAACCTACAACGAAATATAGCGATACCTACTCGTTTTTATTTTTTTTCCTCGTTATATCGAATCGCCACACTACAGGTTGTTTACTTTTTACCGACAGATTAAATGCTTTGATAAGTAACCAAAAATACCGAGTGGTATATGGACGAGTTATTTTGACAACACTTTTATTCCTGTGACTCTATAAAAAGTTTTGATACTTTACATAGGAAATGTATATTATTTTATTAAAATGGTCATAAACTCTGATTTATTTCGACAGTGTTACTCATTCTGACCACGTAATGTCTCTTCGTGTTGTGTTGTGCAAACAGTGCTGTGGATCGGACTTATGGGATTAAATGACTGTACAAGGTAATCGTTTCTTGTTTTTGCTTAGTTTCACGTAGACTCTTACTAATAAAAACCTGCAAATATGTTTAAAATTCAACATAAAATGTTTTATATGGCAACAGAGATAACATAATCTACAATATTTCCACTTTTTGTAGTTATTGAATAGTAATATTAGCAACTTTAGAACACTTTTAAATTTCAACAAAACTTTTTAAATATTTATTAAAATAATATGAATACCTACTCGTACTTCTTAGTTGCTAGTTTTTCTACTTTTCATCTTTTATTTGCACAAACATCAGTAACTAGTACTTACAAACTAAAACTTTACGGTCGTATTTAATTTTGCTCAATATTAATGCACCTGATGTCCTTTGCCACCTTTTACTAAATAAAACATAGGCCCTCCATAAGTATTGCTGAATGTCTGTGTGTCATTCTATACAGTTACATTTATCTATACAGTCATTTTATTACACGGCACACCGTGTAATAAAACTACTTTTTACACGGAATGTGTATGCCGCGTGTGGTAAAAATGCATTATTTTGACATTGGTTATAATTATTCTACTCAAACTGATAAAAAACAAGGTGATATAATTCCAAAAAAATCTAATATAAACACTTAACAATGAAGAATAAACTTGGGATCCAATCCAACCACAAGTTTAAACTTTCCTACATGTTATCTAAATCCGTAGGTACAAGCGCACATTCATTATGATTGTTTAAAATAGAAAAAACAAAGAAACATCAATAACAGAAATCAATAGTTTCGTCATTAACAAAAAAAAAGTAACCAGCAATAATAATAACATACGAGACACACACTGTATACACAGTCGGTACATCAGCGTACAATGTTTTTATGTATAAATACATGCTGTGATTAAAACCACATTACTCCATTTCGATGTAAACTATCGAATCTACGTAAACTACCTTTGTTTTTGTCGCTCGGCTCTGCGGCCTTTGTGGCCAACGAATATTGTTTTAAATATCATTTGGGTTACAATGTTGTACGTCAAAAGAGAAAAAGGAATTCGTAATGCGATCGCTGTTAAGTCAAGTTTTGTTTCACCTTTGTTGTTTGATGGCAATTTAAATTTTATAAAATTGGGGTGCCCTCTAGAAATGTTGCTCTAATTTCACTAGGCCGTATACAATTGGCCTAATTTTGTAATTCGTTATGGAACAGGTAACTTTGTTTTGTCATTCGTAAAAATATCAAGAGCATTTTCTGTACTGTACCTTCGTAAAATAAAATCTCGACGAACAATAATAATGCACTGAAATAGAAGCAGAAACGCTTTTCTAAACGAACTCTTGGATATTGAACACAATATTGTATATTAAAAATAAAAGCCGCTGCATTACCGCCACCCTCCATTCAGTTCCATACAAACCACACGAGGTAGAAACTCCTTTGTGTGTTTATTCTGTAAAGTTGCACGTAAATGTTGAATCACGGTAGGATTGTGCTTATTTTTAAAATTCAATAGTGCGAGTCTGTGCGGGCTGTGCAAGTATAGCTACTAGGTAGTGGGTACGGTTTGGGTCGGCGCAATCCCATATTAATATCGCCAGAGCAAGGGTGCGTTTACATTTTGGTCGAGTAGCTAGGTTCTAGAGCAAGTATGTAAATAGGCAATATATATAATTCAGGTAGCCTTGTTGCAAGTCATAGCAGTATCGGCTGATACTTTTATAGTTACTACTTTTTATAGTCACACTTGTCATGTGCCTACTCTCTGTGAGAGGGAGTAGGCCTCAATCCACAACGCGGGCCTATGCAGAAAGAAGTCTTCGAATTTTCGGTTTGAGTTCCGGTCACTTTCATCTTTAATCTTCACATTAATTATTCCGACATGTTGAAAACGAATTTTGAAATCGATGCAAAACTGGGTTCGATTTCTACTGAATTTGAAATATTGAAGAAATTGTGCCTTCCATAGACATTGTTGTAATGGAAGGCACAAATTCTTACTAGTTTTCCATTCCCTGCCTACTCGACCACTAACTGGCTTACCAGTGTAAACGAGCCTCCAGCTTCAGCATAGGCCCGCTTATTGCCGCGTTCACATCGGATATCGTGCACATTTTATATGATACTACTCGCTTCTGTAATGAACGTTGAGATTACAGAACCTTACCTATTGTGAGGGAAAATGTTCGTGCAAACTAGTTTCAGTATTTATGCCCTGTTGTAAGTTGTAACTCAAGGCAGTTATGTTGAATAACTTTGATACTTGGAGGTAATGTGAGTCTATAACAATTGCATAGAATATTCCGCTTTGTAACGACTTCGTAGCAGCAACAGATAGTTTGTTTTAGTTGATAGCAGATATTTTACTTTATTTTTTTTTTAAATATTGCACATCGACAACACAAACACGGACATCATGCATTGAATGAGATCTTATACTAGAGTTTATGTCAATTACAGACGTGCACAGCAATTGTGTAAACAATAACAATTGTAACAAAATAATAATACTTAATAACTAAACACGACTTTATTATCTATTTATGTACAACTACCTATTACTATGCATACACTTACATAAAAAATAACGAACCAAAAATAGTCTAAAATATGGCGTCGAAAAATTCCTCCGCATCGCTGGCCACTACCTAAAAGGCTGGCAGCATTGCCACGTTGTATGGTTATGTTAATACTTTGTCCAAGGTAAAACCAGCCCTTGGGTCACGCTAAGTGAACTAAGTCAACTACTTGACAGATCTTTAAACAAGTTATGAGCACTCGGACCCCACGACCCGAGAGTTTCAACCCCAAACGGCTCGAAAATATAACTACCAACAAGGTTATTATATTTCCGCCGCTTGAGGTTCTCTGCAGCCAGTGGCAGTGCCAGCACAGCACGATAAGCTAAGAAGCTGGGTTGGCACAAGAGTATCGGCACAAGTAGCGTACTTAATAACTAATATTGAGATTATAAATCAGTGATAAAAACTATACTGTACATGTACTTATATATATGTATATACTTATTATTTTGTACATTAAACCCAGTTACATAGTTAAAGTGAACCTTCACATTTTTATTGCAAATACTTCATGATAATATTTTAGCATAAACAAGAATCAAATGAACCTAAATTTACTAACATGCATAACTGAATTGACAAATTACATTCCTTTGGTTTACTCAATTAGGCATTTAATGCATTATTTACTTTTCAAAAGTTTCAACTATTGATACTTATTTAAGTCTAAGAGCAAAAATTACAAACTTCCATTTCCACCAACATATACATATATGTATATAAAAAATAGTTTTACTGTGCAAAAAATTCATGCTCAGTAGCTCAGCCTGTTTATTGTCTATCACTGTAGATTAATTAGTATATTGTGATAACCATCACGTTAGTGATGGTTATCACAATATACTAATTAATCTAAAATTATTGAGGTGTTAACCTCAATAATTGTCTCGCATAATTCAAACGCCAAAGCACAGAACTTCATCAAACTCCATGCAAATATACCTACATATCCAAACCTACACTTTCTCAAAGACAGCCGTGACCTATAAACCGTCTGTACAAACAACTATCCTACAAAACAAAGTGCCGGTTAAAACAATTGATCCAGACTGTCAGATGTTTGACGTGGCTCATGGCTCTAAGGGCAGTGGCTCGGTGACGTCATCACCTATTTCACCTTACGCTTGCCCTGCCCGACCGACGGGGAGCATAGAGTAATAGGGACAGAAGGTCAACTGTTTATAGGGGAGGAACCATTTTGATCCCTAATGACCTGGTTATATTTCTAGATTACATAGACTAACTAAATGAAAATGTTGTAACGTGATTTTAAATACGGGCTCCTCGAAGTTAGGGTATATGAGGAGGGAGGGCAGGGTATTTTAAACCAAAACTCACAACGATTAACCTATTACGGCTCATGAAACACAGTCCGCTCACAGATAGACGGGCGGACATTGGAGTTTCGTTGGTAACCCTTAAGGTACGCATGGAACCCAAAACCGCAAATTGTTATAAAAAGTCGATGGTAAAAAAATACTTTCACTTACTCGTACGTCGTATCTTTTCATTCAATACTAACACACTGCCCACAACAAAATATTGCCAAAGTGAGCCCTCGTTATTCTTTCTGTTTTGTTATTCTGACTAGCTGGTAGGCCTGAACCATCACGTGACCATTATATACATTTGTCATAATTTTAAGGTAATTTAGACTTGTCAGAATGTCAGTGATTAATTTGAAATTACACCAAATTAAGTTCCGTATGTTATTAATTTATTACTGAAAGCAGAAGCTGACTACAAATATAGATTACAAAGCTGAGTTTTGAGACCATTGTTTACGTTTCATAAAGAAAATGGGTTTTATAAATTTGAATGAATAAAATCTGTTTTAATTAAAGATAACATCTATGCATTGTGTGAAGTAAGTTTATTTCAGCTGTTGTAGTGGAAATATATACAAATACAGCTTAGTGCCCCAAAGACTAAAAAGCCGAAGAAGTTTTCTCGGACGTGTGTGTTCATCTACTGGCAACAGCTCATCGGAAAGATGTGAACTTTGGTGAGAGAAGCTCAAACCTCCTGATTATTTCATCTGGCCCTCGGAAAACCTCCCACCTGGAAATGCGCTTCCGGGGCTGACCTGGAAAACCCTAAATAGACTCCGCACCCAGGTCGGTCGCACTGAAGATAACCTCCTCAAGTGGAGGTTCTCAGATGGCTCCGATCTTCAGTGTTTGTGTGGCGGCCCTCCGCAGTCTATTGCCCACCTCTCGTCTAGCGCCGCATGCCCTGTCACCTGTACATGTGAGGACCTTATGGCTGCGCCAGCGAACGGTGTTGCCGTTGCTGAGTACTGGGCCAAGCATAAAATTTGATAAGTGTAATTGCCACCGACACGCTAAGAAGAAGATATAACATACGCCTTCAAGGAAATTATTTAAAGCTAAGGGCAAATTCATGTAGAAGAAACCTTTGAAGACGTACTTACCTAACCGAGTCGCATGAGATAGGCTCCCGGAAAGTGTTTTGACAGCTCCCAAGTTGAACTATTTCAAGAACCGATCGGACAGACTACATATCTCTAAGCTACTTGAAACACACTCAAAAGACTTTAAAACGAGACATTTTGTCAAGGTATATCTGTTACTTAACATATTCCAAAAATTGGCACTAACACTCAAGAAAATGATACAATAATAGTTACAATTTCGTTTTCTTTATTTCCTGAAAACAGTTCAATTTGTTATTTAATTTAACCAAGCAAAACTTGTTATAAAGTTTTCTTCACATAATACATTCCAAGAACTCATATTCCATTATCCAATACCGAACAGTCGACAATTACTGGAATGCAACAGTTAGACTAAGTGGACCAGTTACGTCAAGTTAGGTCCACAGCGGATGATAACTCGGATAAGCCCGATACAGTCAAATCGATTAAAACAGTACTCAAGTTACTTCGATGTGAAAGCCACTAGTGCAATTAGAGAGAAAATGGTCGGTAATAGTTCGCGTAGAGAGGTGGGCGGACTCTCTTTGGGTAAAACGGTAAATTTTCAAAGTTAAGCAGCACTCGCCGTGGTCACACAGTGAAAGAGTATTCGCTGCAAACGTTCACTTTTGTGCCTTAAGCTGGATACTGACCGGCCGTAATATAACATTTGCAGCGAACATGTTATGTTACTAAAATCCGTGTAAAATAAACACATACCTACGCACAAGTTCGTGCTCGTTTCCACTTACTGACTGCACGAATGTTCGCTTTGTAACATGTTACATTACGCCTCGTATCTTTAGAGAATCGTTGTGTTTGCCAATCAGATACTTAGTACCAGAAGTAATAGGTGAATCAAATCCAGATCCAATCCAGTTCTTAGTCAAAGTAGAATTCCATCAAAACAAAAATTCCTTTGTGAAATTAAATATGGCCTATGTCATAGGCCTACATGGTTAAAAAAAGTGTTAAAAAAATAAAGATTTTGAAAATGTTAAAGTATTAAAATGGTTCATAAAATATTGATTGAGGTATTAGAAAACAATGTAGACCAGTCAACAATGGCGACAACGATGAACAAGTCCAAGAGAATTGACATGCACTACTGAATTGTCACGTGGTTATCTTATATCAAAAATGTTTGGGATTGCCAAACATATTTGACATGGTAGTATCATTATGGCAGAAAGCACGAAACGGCACGTCAGTAGAGAACCTAGTAAGAATGTTTTGACGTATAGTAACGTTACAGTATCATTAACGTAAGTGAATTTTGAATATAAAATTATACCAAAATACAATGGGGTTGCCCATTGTATTTTGGTATAATTTTATGCGACATACACAATTTGTATCATACAAAATTATGAATATAGTATCCTACTCAAATAAATATCATGTGCGAAACAAGTATTATTGTCATGGTAAAATTTCACATTACGGTACTATTTGCAAAAACATTCGTGCTAGGCCCTCAGTAACTTTAAACGCTATTTCGAATAATATTCACCCGTGAAACATCAACCGTGACAAGTTTTGGCTGTCATAGCCATAAGCCAGAATATTCAAAGCTGTATGAGTAAACGGTGACAATCGCTAAAAGCTTGGTCTCTATGCAAGTTTTGACAATGCCGTCCCTAGCAGTCGCCGCTGAACCGTCTCGGTGTTATGTGGCCTTAGTGCACGTCTAAAGGCCACGTAACACCGAGTTTGAGACAGTTTGTTGAGCAATAGTTGTAGTTGCCAATCAGATACCTGCTTAGGCCAGAGGTAATAAATGGTTCCAGGGTGATAAATAGTCGATTCTTCCGGAATGGCAATGTTGTTAGACGTTGAGAATAGAATTAACTGCAGTGAAATTAGACGTTATATTTGCACTACATACAATTTTTAGGTGATTTTTCTGAAATCTTTATACCATATACAAATATAATAAAGCTGAAGAGTTTGTTCGTTTGTTTGAATGTGCTGATCAAAAATCACAAATCAAAACTCATAAAATAAAAAATGGCAATCAATAAAACACATAATGTAATGTCTTACAAAAAAGAAACATGAGCATTTTTAAAATGAGTACGATAACGTGAAAATTATCTCTTTATTTATAATATACCCATAATTACTATAAATAAACCATAAATCTGTTGTTTAGCTAATATTTATACCATTAAAACTTTCGTCAAAGCAAATATTTTATACAGTCTTTAAATATTATTTATTTGTGACTAACAGTAATAAAGTTAATAGTGGACTTTTATTAGTACCATACTAAATATTACCAGTTATAATTTGAGGAAATTAGAAGGATTTATGACCATCGTATATTTTAACACGAACCAAGAAAACATAGCAGCAAATTACTCTTATATGTTACTAATTAGTTTTAATATGCAACGTAAAATAAAAGTAACTTTGGACTCTCATTAAAAAAATAAAATAAAATAAAAATATTGTTTTTAATTACACAAAAAATATATTTTAAAGTCGGAAATGGTTTTTTAACAACAGAGTGCACAAAATACTTTAAAAGTCTGCTTAGTGCCTAATTATTATGTTAGGAAAATACTAAGATGAAGACACCTATAAAGATCGTACACCAAAAACCAAGTTGCTAAAAATAAGCTCACGAGTAAATGTCGTAGCATTTTCGTAGCACCGGCTTAGCACAGTGCTACGAGCCGCTACGGCGCGTAGCGACTACTTAGTTTAACTGCCCTATAAAATTAGTCCGAGTATCTTATCGTATATTAACAGTAACTGGTAAACCATTACTCAGGGAGTTTTAAATTTACAATAATAGCGGTTTAATCTTATTTCGCCTTACCTTCGTTTCGGCGTCACGATATTTCTCTGTTATCGGTCGATCTAAACGTACTTTGAACTTTTACCGACCTCAGAATGTAGCCATAAAGCAATTCTGAATTCCAATTCAGTTCCTAAACATAAGGAAAATATTAAAATGACTTCGGTTATTGGGCTGGTTGCGTAACATCGGTACCGTGGGGTTTTGTTTGACTAAACCGGAGATAATTTTGTGCTTAGATGTTTGGAATTTATTTAAATACAACACTATTGTATTATATTGAAGTAAAGCAGGGATAATTTTTTGACTTACGTAGGTTTTTATATTGTTCAGCCTATTAAAATTTTGGTATTTCGGTCAACGTCCAAAACACAGCAATAAACTCCATGAACTACACTTTTTGGAATTCTTACAAAAACTGATTCCCAGGTCGGGTTAAGTGTTAATAAATCATTTATTTATTTATAATCTTTATATACAGTATTATGTACAATAAATAAATGAAATTTAAATGAGAATGATGTTTTCGAAACTTTAAAATATAACTGTACATTTATGCTAAAATAATCAATTAGTACTCAAAAAAAAAAAATTTAACGCAGGCAAGAATCTTGATTTGTGCCCAGTTTGTATTATTTGTATTATTGCTTTTGCCCTTCACAGATTTTTTACTTAAACACAACTGTCACTGTCACCTCTGCTGCCTTCCGGGACATAGTGACATGATGTCGCGCTATGTACACGTGATAGTCGATTCATCATCTCCCAGTAAATGAGGCAACATAGGTCGTACTTCCCCGGGGAGGCGTGCCATGTACTACAAGATTCACCAAACGTTGTTGGTGTTAATTACAACTTTGGATGGCTTACACTATTAAACTTGGTCAAACTATGCTTGTTTTTATGGGCCGTTACTGACAGATAATTAAAATGTTTCATAAAAAACTGTCCTTGTTATTTTAGAATGAGCACAAAACATACATACATACATACATATTTGCCAAGAGGATGTATGGCCAGGGAACTAAAAACATTCTAGAGCGTTCTTATACTCGCTGGTCGAATATTTTCAATGATTTTATTTTATTATAGTAGGCGCCAGATAATCGTGGAATATCGGTCATTGACCCACCTACATTTATTGACATTGTTAATTTGAAAAACGGAATTAATGACACAAAACTGTCCCGAATCATCATCTCTCGTGATCCTTAACATTTTCTAATAATGAAAAACGATTCATATTTAATTGTTCAGGTACCTATGAGCAGTTATTAGGGAAAGGTCAATATACTTTATTCCACATTTATCTGGCGCCTACTATAGAAATGTAAATTTGGCTTTTATTTATGAGTGTACGTTTGACATGATTCATTGACTCCATATGCTTATAATGTTTCAAAGTTGACCTTGTGTAATAATGCGTGTTATTATTCGACTAGGGAGAGACCCAGCCCAACTTTAGCTTGCAGTTGAAAATTATTGATTTACTACCTGCCGCCTGCGGCTCCACCCGCGCGAATGTTTTAAATTTAAAAATTAAAAATTAAAATTTTTAAATTTAAATTATCTCAAGGGAACATACTCCCGGGATAAAAAATCTTATTCTATGTGTTATTCTAGACTACAGATCTAGCTGTGTGCCAAATTTCATCAAGATCCGTCCAGCCGTCTTGACGTGATTGAGTAACAAACAAATGTTTGTTTGGAATAACTCACGGTGGTGGATGAATGGATGGATGTCTACCCATCCATCCAAACTTTTGCATTTAGTATGTAGTATAGTATTCTAGTACAGATTAAGTGTAGACTAGGTTTAAATTTTATTTACATTGTAGTGACTTAGGTAGGAATTTTATAGTCACTTTTTGATGCCGACAAAACTCCAATGCAAATGTAAATATTCATTTCTATAATGATAACAATAAGAGATGTTGATACACCCTACAATTTTTAAGGTGCAAGTGTAATTTGTTATGGTGTACAATAAAGTCAATTTCCATTCAATTCAAGAGGGGACTGAAAAATACCTAGATACCTTGTATGTCCAAGGTAGATGTTGTAGGTATGTACTTATATATAACCAGTCAATCGAAAACATATCTCTTCCCGTAAATGTGAACATCTCGTGCTACAAGATTCACCACCGAACGCCTTGCGAGCGTCATTAATTTAGATTGGCGGCGTACACTTCGATTGTTTATTCCATTAAACTTATATCGTTGTTGGAAAACCCGACCGGCTTTCACTCTAGCGAAGTTCCATTGCACGAGCGACGGACACGGAGGGAACACAGTGCCCAAACTCACCTTAGACGACCTTTTAGGCAAATACCGATGGGCAACAAATTGTAATTAAGCTGAATTTGCTGTCCGAAATTGACTTTGCTGAAAAATTATAGAACTTTCAACCGTTCAACCCTTCGGGGAATGCAGGCGTGTTATGTGTTCTAGAGTTATATCGGTCAGTGTACCCTGTAAAATTGGTCACGAGAACTGACAATAAGATATTGGAAGTTATATTTTGAGTTAAGAAAAACTTCTGTGGCACATGGAATCGTTTCTGAAGTTTTAGGTGGTTGAATAAAAACTGACATATATACTTTTTGAAATTAAAAGAAGGGCGATTTTTTCGATACGTAGTTCACTCAACCCGTGAATGGTTAAAATTGTGATACAAATTTTGTTATAATGCGTTTTTTAGATCAATTGGCAGAGTTATAAACTAATAGTTTTTAACTAGTTATCTATTCGACTATTGGCCAAACTAAATATTGATGGAAAAAGCACATGATATATTGAAACGAGCATTCGCATGCGCTTACCCTGTTATTTCCCGTTCCCGTAGGAATTTCGGGAAATCCTCTCTTAGTGTTTCCCTACGGAGTGTAGGGAAGCTACATGCTTAATTCAGCTTTCTATGACCAGTTGATTGTCTGTCAGTTACTCAGTCACTCAAGAATTTTATATACTCGTATAATGATCGGTTAAAATGTCTGTCTCTCCCTCTTATCCCATGTCACTTGTGGTCGGCACGACATGATTTTTCACTTCCATGCCATCCTTCCAATCACCTTTGCGCTACCATTGACTCCCTTCTCTTTGGTATCATTTCAGCCATACAAGCCTTCATTAATGCTGGAGTCTATGTTTTCTGATAGCTACAACCTCATCATATCAGCCGAAAGACGTCCACTGCTGGACATAGGCCTCCTCCAAAGGGGGAGCCATAATCGCCACGCTTGGCAGGCGGGTTGGCAATCACGATGTAGCATTCTCTGGTGAGTCCCTTAGTCGCCTATTTCGACACCCACGGGAAGTGATGGGATGGTGCTATTCCTTTACGTCCGACACCATACAGAATGTTACAACCAGGGTCTTTAATTCAAGAGAGAATAAATAGGTTATTTCTAGGCAAGCATGCTCTATCGCCGACCTAAAACTTTAATTGGAATTAATAATTCAATTTTATCATTAACAGTTATAGACCTCTTTTTGGTTTCTATTAATAAATAAGGAGTTTATTAACTCTTTCTTTTAAGTCGAAATTAAATGCAAAATTGCTTCTTATTTCACTACATTAATTGAGATAATGCTCAAACGCAACTCTATCAGTTGGAATAAAAAAACAAATATTTTTTGCCTCTTCCTTCCATCCACCACTATCATTATTATTTCAAAACCACCAATCATCAATCAATCAATATACATAAAAATTCTTCCGTTACAGGGTGATTGAGTGGCTGAGTGACTGACAGACAACGCACAGCCGAAACTACTGGTCGTAGAAAGCTGAAATGGCATTTGCCATGTAGGTTCTTTGGGAAGTGTGGGGGAGCACTAAGAGATTTCCCGAAATTTCTCCGGGAACGGTAAAACGGGATATTCGCGTACGAAGTTGCGGGTATAAACTAGTGTAATGTAATGAGACTAAAACAAAACTAAACAGCTGCTTAATTATCCGTTGGTTGTAAAAGTCTGTGGAAATTGGGTCAGGGACTCATCGTACTGCGGGTGATGCATTGGCACTGAGCTTGTAATCGTATGTATCGGTGCGGCTTAAACCATGGTTTAAATACAGGTTGTTCGGTTATGCGGGTTTAATGGTACCTGCTCGGTCATTTTATGGTCTTTAGTCATGTGTTTTTAATAGGCAGGTGTAGGTGTTAGGGGTCGTTTGTTTATGGTTTATGAATCTCGGTCGTAAAATGCACAAATGCACACCTTTTGGTGGTATAACTCGAAATAATGGTTTAACGGTTAGGCAAGGTTACAATTAGTATTCTGAAAAGCATTTCTAGAACATAAATTGGAATATCTGCAAGACTAATATGCTTTTATTTCAAGTATAAAAATTAAGGACGGGCTAATACATTTTGATTCACATATATAACACAATATATAACATATATTCTGAATCATTTCGCTCAATTTAATTAATATGTTTGTGATAGGCGATCAGTTCAACAGGCGGGTGGGACTGAACTCGACAGTCCAATGACCTAGCTCACCAGTTGGGCTTATTCCGAAATATACCGTTACCAAATATACTGTTTCCTTTTTTGCCCGACTGCGTGACAGCAAAAACTAGTTTGTGTGTTCGAATTAAACATTTTGGATGACCAAAAACTTATATTGCTAAAGACTCCATATCATAAAGGTCTCGTTGACATCTTTTCAGATAATTTATTATCTACGTAATCCGTTTAATTTTTTTTAGTTCTTCTTTGGCGTTTTACTATTTCATTTTTAGTATAAGTACTATTTTCTACATATATGTATACTATTTCTTTTTACTATTTCATCTTCGTCATAAGAATCTACCTTTCCGAATGGACAGTATAGTCGCTTTGTTAATGTAAAACTATTATTTGACTGAACTGTAAATGATGACGTTCAAAAGTGCCGTTTAATGGCCTAATTGAAATAAACGTTTTGATTCTTGACTCTGACTCTGACTCTGTAAAACAGATATGGTAAAAATAGAGAACGTAACTTGTTTTGTTCAGAAATGTCAACAATGAATCCGAAAATTAAAGTGAATTTCTAATACCAACACGTAGGTACCTAGTTTGGAAAAACCTGCACACTAAATTAATAGTTATCAAAAATTGATTTCCATTGGCAAGTTAATTTATTTAAATTGCATCCTAATGTCGGTTGAAAATGTTCTAAACTAGGTAATGGCAGCTCAGTTGAAATTAATTTATCAAATGGACGCTCGGTGTAATTACATGCGTCGAGTTTGTAATTAATTAAATATTAGGACCCTGTGGATTATTTTGCTAACCGATGTTTTGTGTGCGCGAAATGAGTATGTAATGTCGTGTTTCGAGCATAGTGTTTTGCGCTTATCTTTCAATTTAATATTTTGTTTGACTAGTGAAATTTGTTAGCAAGTTGCCTTTGCCTACTCATGAATTTGCCCATCAAACTAATTAGTAGACCTAAACAATACGTAGTCGCGTTAAAATAACTTACTTTTGCAATATTGGAACTTTTTTTACTTCTAAATTCTTCGATTTGTAATCTCGTGTACGGCATAGTTTTAGTTATTATCTTTTTGATTAAATTCAAACAGTGACTGATCAAGTTATTTATTTTATAAACAGTCAGCACTATTAACAAATAAATGTCTGTATTCAGTCTAATCGTAAACAAACATTTTAAAGAAAATCGGACCCAACACTGACCCTTGAGAAACACCTCTACTTATTATTTATACATATAATAAATAATAAATTTTTCATTAAAATTTAATTAGAAAACACACTTCAACTTACAAACTTCTTTGTTTCAGAAGTTTATTATTAAATTGAGAATTTAGCTCGAACTTTGTTTTTTTTTTCAGCGCATTAGTCGATTGCATCTAGTATTCCAATTCCTTTATTGATACAAACTATCACAGTTTTTTTTAACCTATGCATTTGATCACTTTTTTAAAAACTAGTGGGGTGCTGTGCACAACGACACACATAAGAGTCTATCCTTTTAATTTTATGAATGAAGTAGTGTCTAATAATATCCAGTCTCTTTTACTTCGCTTCTTGCCAAAATAAGCGGTTTAACCCTTTGCTATATTAACATGGCTCCATATTCATTACCTAACACAAGTGTTCATAAGACTTAAACAATTTAATAAAATATAAAACCTGCTACCATTTTGGCAAGAAGTAAAACTGAGGGTCTGCTTCATTAATTACACGCAAAACTTTTAAATTTTACTTGATTTTTTCGCCCACGAAAATCTTATCGCACTAACTAATTTAAAGCTTCATTCACACATATCAGTCACGTCACCGCCAAGTCGCCGGTCAGACACATCAAAAACTATAGTTGAAGTTGTAGCTGACAAACACTTCAGTAACGTCGCGACCGGAGTTTGTTATTTCCACAATCCTTAAACATACATACGTTTCCGTGACTGATCGGCGGCTAAACAGTGAAGTGACAGATTGGTGTGTACGAACGTTAATAGTAGCATGTCCTGCGATGTCGTAGGTGTCGGTGAGTAGCCCGGATGCGGCGGCGACGCGCGCGCATGGCCCCGCTCCCTGTAGCCATGCGGTGCGCTAGCTGAACGCCGGCGCCGGCGGTGCATGTACGCGGCGGCGGGCGGCGCCTCGCTCGCGGGCCGTAAGGTAATTATGACCCCTTGATTTTGTTTTAGTAATTGTTAAGATAAGAATTTTAATGGTATTGAAAGACCATCTCAGACGAAAGAGGTTCACTGTTAGAGAAAGGCCACATACGTATCTCCTCTGAAGATTGTGATTGTTGGGTCGTTTCCCAGCTTTATGTGAAAATAGAAGACGGGATGGATAATAGTAATTGTGGGGCCGGAAAACCATGAGCTGGTCGCTAATTTAGCAATCTTAAATAACCACACCTACCCTCTATTCCGTAGAGAGCAGCTTCGAGCATGACGTTAGTTTCAAGACTAGTGACCAGCAATATTTATAACCAAACTTGTCTTCCACCATGCGCAGGCGCGCCAGCACGGCCGCCAGCCCGCGCCGCCGAGCCCGCGGCCGCACAGCCCCCTCCACCCCGCGCCCTCCGGCGTCCGCGCATACTCGTGCCAGCACTGGGAGTCCCGCCTCGCAGCGCCGCCGTCCCGTGTCAACCCGCCCCACGTCGACGACCCGCCATCGCCATGCGAACTCATCGAGGTATACAATTACTATAGTGTAATTTTCTTACTTGTCCTTTTTGGAAAACAAATATGGCGGACTGACGGTTCTTGTCAAATTCCATGCAGATTTCGATGCAATACATCATGTATTTGCTAATAACAAAAAGCGACGTAAAATCCTTTAAAAGGTGCATGATTGATGCGAAAACTGATTGATGACGTTCATACCATGTTTGTTTGTCAAATAGGACATAGTAAGAAAATACACTGTACAGTACTCACCGTTTGAAAGCATGAGACACGAAACAGACATGATCGAACAAATCCATTAGGAACAAATTATATTATGCAATGGCTACAAGCAATTTTCCCTAAATAGCTTCAACTTAAGTTGTAGTGTTTACATGATTGGGTATTACTAGTTGCTTTGATGTCAACTACAAAGCAAAATAGTTGTTTACTTGAAGATATTGCCTTATGGATAGGAATAAAGGCATGAGCTATGTTCTTGATGCCTAATTATAAACTTTGACGACGATTATATCTGTCTTTTGTCCAATGTTCCTCAATCAGGACGAGTATTGTACCAATATCAGTGTTAAATGTACTAGCGTAAGCATGGTATCTCATTTATATGTGTTGTGTATGTACAGAGGCCCTTTGAGCCTCGCATCTATGCTCTAGAGGTTACATTCGTAGCTGCGCCGCTATTTAGGTATGTATTCAATGTTTACTGTATTCCATAGCTAGTTTATGTGAGCATGTACGTTATGAGACAATGCAACAAACGGGAAATGGGAAAACGTCACCTTTTTATATAAAGCGAAGTGTAGGTGTCCTTAATTGGCCTCTCGTTAATAAATGTGGTGTACATTTTGTGTCAGAGACGGTGTAACATGTGTTACTGTGAAGTGTTATTGAGTGCAGTGATCAAAGTGGGCCGGCCATGAAACTGCGACACCAAGTGGACACTAGCGTCCGATGGCAGGTGTCGAAGAACCAGAGACTGCGACTCGACGTGCGGAACGAAACATGAGCGACACGAGTGAACACTCGAACTAAACAACTGAACGCCAAATTGCGCTTGCTTCCATAACGTATTCTCTTCTCACATATCGTAAATCTAAGATCGACCACTTTACTTATTAAATAAATTAGATATTAATAAATTTAAAATAGTTTCGCGCCTTTCTTGTGCCTATCTCAATCCAATTCTAAAGCATTCTATAGTGAGATTTAATTGAAAGTAATTAATTCTGTGATGGGACTAATCTAAGGGTGATATCGACGTTTGTTGTGTAAATAGTCTTTGTATCTCTTTATCGCTAGTTAGGGGTAGTGTAGACGCGCTAGAAGTAGTTCTTCGCTGTAAAAATAAGACTTACATAGTGTGTCGATCCGCGGTAACTTTGATAACTGTATAAGTGAGTGACTAAGACTTTGAGAGACAAAGTGCGTTGTGGATAGCTGCGAAGCTACCAGGGGCCACTGGCTGAGTTTTGTGCCAGAGCTCTCCAAAGGCCACAAACCTGGCAAGTATGCAGGCAGCTCTTATGCTAAGAAGCAAATCGCGGGAGAGAAGAAAACAGCGTTTAAAGAGAGGGATAAAGCACGATCTGCCCAGCAACTTGGCTACCAAACTGATCGCACCGTTCCCGAGATACCCTCCTGCTTCATGGGTATGTTAAAAGTTTATTTTAATGGTGTGTGTGGTTGCATGCTGAATGGTAGTTTTGAATGTATAATCATTGACTTATATAGTAAGGACAGGGTAAACCGCAAATTTACTGACGCCACAAGTTGGCCCGTCTAGACCGACGTGAACTCGCGCACGCGGTCGGCGATCTTCGGGAGCGGTCGTGAGAGCGACACATTAAAAATTCTGTGCTTGTATGGTGAACGCGAGCCCTATCCTTACTATTTAAATCTATGCCTATAATGCATAAAATTATGGTGCCAATTCTTTTTAAAAATCCGCCAACTTTTCATACTAATGTTTAAGCAACAATGTTTTTCTCATTCACATCTCAGTCACAATCATCAACTTCCCTACATTTTTGACAGATTGCGACCAAGTTGCGAATGAGAAAATTGATTAAATATTACTAGAATTGGCACATACGTTATTGTATCATAGACCCTTCCAATTTGCTTGATTTTTGCCAAAATACTACACAATTCAATAAAACAATAATAATAATAATAATTCAATTCAATTCTCTAAAATCATGAATAACACATTTGTTATTCTATTTTAAAGAATAAAAACATAGAAAGTCGTACTCAGTTCAACCAAGTTGGAATTGGTATTACATTTTCTGAACAGCTGGTGTGTGACACGTGGTAACTAGCAGGAATGCAGCATGAAAGTTACGTGTTTCATATCACTTAATGAAGTGTTGGCCAATGTTCCGTGGGAGGTGACTCGGTTTTAATTAATTGGTCCAAGTTAAACACTGCAGGAAATTACGATTTTGAAACTAAAACGTTTCATTAAAATCTACTCTGGTTACCTTAACATCTAATTTAATAACTCATGCATATTCTCTCTACTTACCAAAATAATATCTACCATCATTTCAACGAAACTTCCTAAAATTCGCAAACTAAATATTAATTTTCCCGGAACGAAATGTCACCCGTGACTTTCCGGCTCAAGCGTGTTTTAATGAAGGTGCAATACTGCTGTTTGCGTCATACAACCGTGCATGGAATACTTACACGAAAATATATTTAAATGAAACACTAGCTTTTCCTATTGCTTCGTTCCCTTGGTATTTCCACAGGATAAAAAGAAGCCTATATTTCAGCAATAATTAAGATTTCTATCAGTCAAAGAATTTTCATAGGTAATCGAATCAGTAACAAACATTTAAACAAGCAAACTATTTTATATCTTTGATATATCTATTGGTATATAGCTAGCTACTTAGCTAGCTATATACTTAATAAAACTTTTAAAATAACGATCTTAATTATATTGGTTTCGTTCCACTAAAAACTTCCGTTAGGGCCCCAAGGCCTATGAAAAACCTTTCTTACATGCCTCTACTCTCTAAGGAGCAGATCATGTTTCTTTGTACGTTCCTGTATGGTGTCGGAAGTAAAAGAATAGCACCATCCCATCACTTCCCGTGGGTGTCGTAGGAGGCGACTATGGGGACTCACCAGAGAATGGGCAGCAGCATTCTCTGTGCTGTTGATTTATTATTTACAAAACGATTTTTTCATAATATGTCGAGAAATTGTAATCTAATGAAGATTTATTACAATCTTACGGAGTCTGCAATTTTCCGGTGACATAAACTACTTGTTTTTTAAACTACTCCAGTATTGAGGCGAAAACATTAAAAAATCGAAACGATCGAGCCATTTTCGAGTTTTTGCGAGACTGACACATGGCAATTGTTTTTGAAATATATTTTTAGATGAAATACGTTTGAAATACCAATTTTAAACCATTATTCAAAAGGTAGACAAATTAATTATCTCCAATAAGTCAGCGTTTAATGAACCGCTCTCGTTAATAACTGCAGGTATATACTCAGTAGGTCAAACGAATCCTGAAGTTGAACGTATATTAAACACCAAACGTTTTATATACCTACAAATGAGAATGAAAATGAATATTCATATTGTGATAAATACGTTGTTACTTTTTGAATCAACTCAATTTACAGATGCGAGATGCGCGATGCGATGCGATTATTATTATGAAAAAATGAAACATGGTTCACGTAGATTGCCTGTTCAGTTTTCAGAAACCAAGCTATCAAATATAAATTTAAACGTAATTATTCCATTTCTCATTGGGTGCCAGTCTTATCATGAAAGACCTATTGATAATAAAATAATACTTCGTTATAAAAGCACCAATCCATAAAAAATCAAGAATCCATAAGAAATATAATCTAAAAGAACAATTCGGACACAATATAATTATATTTGACGGCCGATATATTCAAATTTCTCGGCTTACGATGATAAAACACATAGATTTGGAGCGGGTAGGCTATAAAAATTACGGATGGTTGGCCACTTAGTATGTACGGCGCGTGGCCGGGCCATTTATCAAACGTTGTCCGCGCCCCCCGTGTTCCGAGTCTGTTCCAAGCCTGTTCCCAGCTTTGTTTCATTGCTGGGTGTTTCAGGCGTGTTCCAAGCTTTGTTTCATGGCTCGCAACTTGCAGCTGGGACACAATACAAATAATTGTGCTCGCTGTTAGTTTGTACTCTTTGTATGTGACGTTCCACTTGCAGGCTTGTGAAGTTATCAAGTAGGGAAGTTTGTTTTGTGTTTCTGAAGTACTAATGGTTACTGTGCTCTTCTTTTTAAGTACGAGTTGTGTGAGAATGGTTTGTTGTTCCTGCTGGAACATTATGTTCGAGCTACTATTACTTTTGCGTTGATTGGTTGAATTATTGCCGACTTATAAGCTATTAAAAAAGAAAATAGTTCAAAAAGTAATGCTAATTAGTATTTCAACTATGTATTTTATTTTTCCGGAGATTCTTTATTTTAAACGGAATTTAAATTTAGAATCCGCTTATCACTATTTGAACGAATCATATGGTATTTTCTTATGAATAATCCTGAGAGTGTACTCTTAGTTTTAAAACTACTTACACTAGATATTGAACTACTTGAAACACTGCCCTAAATACCCAGTATCATGTTTTCGTATTGCAACTAGAAAGCTCAATTCCCCCAAATAAATCACAATTCTTTCCCCGAAACACAAAGAGCATCCAATACTTACACTAAGAACACTTCGACATCGTATTTCAAATAAACACTGCAATAAACTTGGATGCTGTATTTGGTGCAGCAATCTCTCTGAGATAAATAATGGCTTTCTCTGTTCCGGAGACCCGCAGTTGACACCATTCTGAGCGAACGCACATAATTACGTAGGTAAGGAGGAACCCAGATATATGTATATATATATGTACATATATACACAGTAGGTCTGTATAGTTGTCTGTGAAAGGCAGGACGTGCACTCCGCTGCATATTCCATCACGCGAAATGAGAGCAAGTAATTAGTGAGAGTAAAGTAAATTTAATAATCTCTTTTCTGCATGAAGCTAGAGAAAATCTTTGAACAGTCTGTAAGAAACCCACTTAAAACTTCTGTGCCAAGTTTTGTTAAATTATTGTCCGTTGTTAATGTGTTTAACTAGCAAGCAGTATCGTGGCTTCGTTCTCGTGACCTTCAGATTCGGCTTCACTGTACCTGGTTTCAGATGGTACTACCCCTTAACTACATGTCTCGTAAAAGCAACGCTTACAATTTTGGCTACATAGTTTGAATACAAAACACTGGAAAGGCTGCAGGCATTTACTACAGAGATAAACTGATTTTAAGGAAGTAACTAACATAAATATATGAAAATGTCGTCTAAAAGAAACTCCATGTAAAGATAAAAAAGTCTTTAAACATACGCATTATACCGTAATTACATCATTTCCCCGAGCGACACCCCTTAAATACATGTACTATGAAAAATCATTCAGTTTGCGTCGAGTTTATAAAGCGGGCGAGTGCTGTCAGGGCCCATTCAGCTATCACGAGGAAGCTATTATCGCTCTCAGCCCCACGAGCGCTCCTTCCAACACCATCAGCCAACACCTGTATTTTAAAACTCACCTTAATTCTCTACCAATACGGCACAAACTTCGGTGCACACAATATTGATGGGCGCCGATGATAAAGTCGGCTTATGTTAGGCACGAATGATGCGGCAGAAGTTTTACTTACTCGCTGACTTATTTACCGTGGTGTATTTTTTGCTGAGGATATGACAGAATTATTTTTTGAACAAAAAAGACAGATTCATTTTTGCTTTTAACATTTTTGGCACTTTGAGAAGAAGGAATATTTTTTAGGGATCTGATATGATGATGGTGTTTATTAAGGCGGTTTTTCTATGCATTTACGATTGCTTCTTGGTGTCTTTTAATGCAAATAATTGTACTGCACATATCTTTCAATTTGAACATAAGTTAGTTTTCAATTAAACTGAAACTACTACACAGAACAGTGTACTACTAATAAGCTTTAATTAACGTCTAATCGTGTAATGTTCAGGGGTAAATTTTACAATCTGTATTGGAAAATAGATTTGATGAAACCGAAGACTGAAGCAGGTTTGTTTACCGAACTAATCAACCTAGAAAACGTTCATCTATCAGGAATATAACGAGAATATAACAAAGACGCAGGGAACATAAACGTTGTTAGCATGTTGACGCTTACCGCGCTGCGTTTTTGCTAAGAAACGCGATACTCTTACATAGTGTGGTCACATTATCTGCCCAAATTATGCATTCATTTCATCTATGTTATACTAGATATTCTACTTAAAAGAAACCTAAATTTTATTCACTGAAAGACAACGCACAGCCACCACTGCTAATCCAGCCACTAATTGCGGTCTCGAACCGTGAAATTTTATACTAATGTAAAAGTTATATAAAATGAAAGTGATTGTTCCTTCATCCTCTATTGCGACATGTGGATGGGAAATCCCATCAAACCGTGGCTTGTTTTTATTGAAAACATAAGCGTGCGGAATTTTCGTCGCGATATTTAATTTTCAGCGAACATTTTTTTTTTTTCTTTTTATTAAATGTTCTGTTATCACAATGTTTCCGCTATCCGCAACGTCCTACTAACAGCGGAAAAGCGCAATTTTTCCGAGAAGCCCGCAACAAAGCTAATTAAATTACGGAAAATGCAATTGGTGGCGCAAAATGAAAATGTTTTCGTAGCACTTAGGGAGGGAAGCTTTGTAAACGACAATTATTATTTATGCATCCGTTTATTGCCAATTTGCTCATTTTTTACTGTCGCTTTTGTCCTGACCTTATCTTTTGTGATAAGGAAAAGTATTATAGCTGTCATGATGATTTGTTTTGGGAAGTCACTTTTTATGCTTCAAGGTGAGTGTTGGAATTTGGAAAGTGCCGAGGTATCTTCTAGTTCTATTACCTTCTTCAGGAACAATTCGCCACTCGTCCATTGAAAGGTTCATTAGAAAACCAGCGTCAGACAGCATCAGTCTGTCTGACATATCGCTGAAATGGACCTTTTTAGTGCAGCCGTGAGACACACACTTGGTTCTTAGCATACCTACATTTCTTTTTTTTAAATTTTATTATTTCTATGTACCGTGCGTGTTTCATGTAAGTGCTAAATATATTTTTTTTTTCTTTTTTTCTTTCAATTTTAAGTTTTCTATAAAAAATAATACTATGGTTAACGTTTTTTGTGTGTATCATTTTGAAACGATTGGCAGCAATAGAACGATGATTTAATTCGTTCAGCGATAAATACAGTCAGTAATTTCTCGTGCAAGTTTCACAGTTAATCTTGGCCCTGGCTGACTCAGTGAAATAAGCACGCAGTCAAAATTTGGAGTATAAAGAACACCAAATTTTCACTGCGTGCTCATCCTCATACATTTTGCCCTAAAGTAAGATATTCTCACTGACATCAAGGAGACCCTACCTTCCTTCATCCTCCTAAATACACTAGCACTGTCAACCAAAACGATTTATGCCACTGTATAGGGGTAAAGTGGCAGTATTATAGTATAAAGTGGTGGTGTAATTGAGTGGAATAGAGCAATTACGGTGAGGTATCGCTTAAGCAACCGTTTTGTTTGTTCAGCGTTAACATACGCAGGGGAAGTGCTGTCTGTATAATGGTTTTAAACATACGTGTTTATGGTACATGCTCTTTAATGTAGTGACTAAAGCTTATTGAATGTAATCTTGTGTCAATTGATTTGATTGGTGCGCCAATCACAGTACAAATGTTCATAGTCTGATTGACAGGTATTTTCTTAATTTATTTTAGGCTTTTAAATGTATAGGGACGGAATTGATGACGTAGGCATTCCCTAACAGTAAGTAGCCTTTGGGTGATACAGAGACAAATAGTGGTAGGAGCAATATCCTAACCAATATTAAAAACCTTGATCGCCGAACTGATTTTGATAAATTTTGGTACGGAGATAGATGGAACCCTGGATATGCTCATAAGCTACTTTGAAGCGAAGCTGCGGGAGAAATATAGTTGAGAACAAAATAGGATTTATGTTTTTTGTAATGTAATCATTACATTTTTTTCAGAAAAAGGGTCATAGTAAATTATTGTTTTTAACCGACTTCAGAAGAAGGTTCTCAATTCGACTGTATGTTTTTTTTTATATTTGTTATTAAGATTATTTTCAGAAGTCGGTGTTAAAATACGAAAAAAACCACCAAAAACACCGACTTCCGAAATTTAAAGTAATTTTATACTTTGTAGTGTTTTTTATTTGGAAGTCGGTTTTATTTTTTTGTAAAATGTTTTTTTTTTATTACTTATCTGTTGTTATTTTTAACAAAAAATCACAGCTGTTAACATGATATTGATAGTCCAATAGATATTTTTTGTGGTGATTTGTAGTCTGGAACACGTTTTATAAACTGCCCAATTTTACAGGGTTGTTGGTTTGTTTCAATAAACAAAGTAGTTTTTGAACCAACTTCCACAAGGTCGCTCCGAGTCGAGACCTTGAATTTTGAAACGTTTCCCCAAACCTGAAAAAAATATGGAATTAAGGTTTGCTCTTTTATTTATAGTATCTATGCACGTTCTATGTGTTATGTTCTTGTATCAAATCGTGCTTTACCTACAGTAAATTTTCGACTAATTTTGAAATACTCACATTTTTTTTTAAAGTCCGGAAGGTCATAAAATCTTTCACGAATAACATAATTATCATTTGCAGACAATTGTTGACTGATTTTGAAATACTGTAATTTCTTTGTTTTTAAAGTCCGCTCGGTCACACTAATATTACCTAATTAACATAAATATCATTTGCAGTGCAACTTAGTAGCTGTTGAGCGACGGTACCTATAAGATGATCTTAAATAGAAGTAGTACGGTCTAAATGCGCTAAAATTGCAATATCAAAAGCTAAATTGAACAAAATTGTGTACCTACGTTGCGGCCGTAGTAAACTTTAAAATTGCTTCTTTTACCCTGTGTTTGCTAACATACCTACATGGATTTTTAAATTGCCTACACTATGTGGTTGTGGTCCGTGCAATGGGTGATAACGGTATGAGTTAAGATTGGATTTATTAAAACTGTGTAAGCGTATTAAAAGCATTTTTTAAATATTCGTGTTTTATCGAAAATTGGTTCATATTTGGGTACCTACAAATTCATCGAATATGGATAGATGGGCGTTAAAAGATGCTAATATGCGACAACAATGTATCACCTTTATCCATAGATATTGTTTTAGGTGCATGACTTAAATCGTTGATATTGTAAGAGTAATTTAGTTTCAGCTTCATTAAAAACTGTAACTTCCAACTCAATTTTAATTCTAAATCAAACCAACATTAAAAAGGTACCCATTACTACCCATACACAATTAAAATTAGGTCAACCTTGCACACAAAACAAAAAGCATTTAAACTAATAGTGTTATAATTACACTGAAGTCCAGCACGTAACTGATGATTAAATATTCACAAACCCGATATCAAAGCGAGCATAGATTAAATAGAAATCTGACAGTTAGTGAAGTGATACGGCCGGCCGTGTCAAGGACTGCCTATGCAGATATCGACGTGACGATCGATAAGATGACTAGTGACGTGCTGCGATGACGAACACTTGATTAGCTGATGTTAGGATAGGTTCTATTGATTATTTTTTGTTTGTGGGCTGTTTTTGTTGAAGTGCGGCCTTGAGATTGGGTGAAGAAGTTTTGAAAATAAAGTGGTGTTACTGCAATGGGGTCAATTGAGGAACTTTAAGTATAACTTTTATATTAATTAAACTAGTAGGTTGCAAATTATATATTATTATTTCGTTGGTCGTTCAAAGATAAAATTAATGTTTCAAAGACGCGATTCAGTCGATCATAACCCGACTGTTTGTTAACTGTACATTTTGTATAGTGCAATAGTGTTATTAATTTTTAAAAATACCTAATGGACTTGATCATGTAGGTTCTATTACTGCAAGAAATGCAGCCAGGAAATAGAATAAGTGCCAAGTACCGTATCGTGACACTAGGCTTGCATTCTCCACTAGGTACTCTGTGAGTGACAGTTGACATTCGATTTATTACCACAATATGGAATGCAGAATAGAAGGGGTACTTGTTAAGAGGTGGTTCACGTATATGTACCCTACTTTTGGTAGGTACAGTCGGTCGGGCTCTCTAAATATCTGACGAACCTCTGCCTTCTTCACATCCATCTGTCCCTATATTCCATTCTACACAGACTTTTCAACTACAGAAACTCTTTATTCGACACATGTCACTAACAAGTGATTATTTTTTTAAAGCAAAGGAGTAGGTAAGGATGAAGGAGGCTGAAAAAGACATGATTTTATGTGCAAGTACAGTCAACAAAGCTATTTGGTATGGAGGCAGCTAACTTGCAACTACTTTTAAATAATGTTGTGAGTGTGCTGCACAACAATTACTGTACACCACACTCGTAAGTGCGTCATAAGCTTAAAAAGTTATAATATACACATTAGAAATAAATATTGGCAGTACAGTGAAAAAATAAATACTTTTGCCTGTATACCAAATAGCTTTGCTGACTGTACGGCATCAAATATTAAGATTTGAAGATACATAGTATCTTCAAATCTTCATATTTGATGCCGTTCATAATATATATAGCTACCGATTTAATACACAGGACCACTTTCAATTCATGGGCAGGTTCCAGGTGCTGAGAGTACCTACTTATAAATAAGAAAACCTGTTAATTTTGGATTAACTTACTGAAATTATGAAAAAAAATCCACTGTTATTTACAACTCATGTTCATTTAACTCGATAAACGTACTACAGAGCAGCTGATATTTCCTTTCACAATTTCATGATTGGTCCGATTAAAAGTTACACTCTAAATGTTTTCTGAATCGACGCTGCTTATTGTAGCATTCTCCTTTTATATTTATGCGACACATTAATGACATAATGGCATAATAGGCGTCCGCCATGTTATTTAAACGGTAACGTATTAAACCATTTATTTAAAATAGCAATACTAAAAATAAATATATTTTTCATAGAAACATAATTTCACATAATTTTCTATGCGTCATGGTAGGTATATTAATAGTCTTTACCGGCGTCGTTTTTATTTGTTGGATAAAGTAGCGGATAGGAAGAATAGATAAAGTTAAGGTTAAGTTTTAAGTGAATAAAGTAGGTGGGGTCTATTTACAAGGACATTGGACAAGACATATAAAAAGCAGATTCTTTTAACCTTTTGAACGCCGGAGCATAAATGCATCGGCGTGCCCCCGACGCCAAGCCAAAAATTCGCCGTATTTTTTTTCACATATTGGTGACGTTTGGCGTACAGGGCACGCGCTTGCTTGTCATGTATATGTGACAATGGCGTTCAAAAGGTTAAGTAAATAATGAAGTCAGAGTTTCCGGTAAATGTTCGTAAAAGCTAAGTTGTGGTATAAACTTTGCGGTTGCATTCTGAGAAAATATCTGAGTCATATCTAGGTAGTTTTGTGCATGCTGCAGTTATGGAGCCTTACTGTCTGCCTTGGCAATTCTGCCGTCATAAGAAAAAGGACGTATCGACACAAAACGAAGTAATTGATTTCCGACCTTAAGTTATTTTCCTTATGTCGGAAATCGGTTACGTCCTTTTTTCTTATGACAGCAGAATTGAACCTAGGAATACCTGCAGATATTCAGTAGAATAGGTTTAATAAAACTATAGTTTGATAACATCACGACTCTTTGTATAGGGTTAGGCAGAGGTGTATGGTGTACACCCACGTTTCGGCATTTATGTTCAAGTCCCAGGCTACAGGGAGGCTTGTCTCCGTTACTACTACTACTGCAGTGATAAGAAAAAAAAAAACTACGGGTTGCACTCCGGGAGTGCCAGCAGAAGTGGAAACTTGAACATTAACGTTGTGCTTTTTTTATATTTTGGAATGGTAAGGGAATCATTTATGTGGTAAAATACAATATTCATTTATTGCGCTATGGTACACAAACATGACAATTTATATTACATTAAAAATGTAACATTTCAGAACTATTACAATTTTACATTAAAAAGTTAATCTGAGTCAACTCTTCCTCCGTCTTAGGAATTTTCGATATTTTTTACCCATCCCAAAAAGTGCACAACGCCGCTAAAGAAGTTTTCACTTCAAAAAAAACATACTATCGAATTGAGAACTTCCTCCTGAAGTCGATAAAAAAATTATGTATAAACACAAAACAAAGTAACCGATTTCCGACCTTCACTTATTTTCTTAATGTCGAAAATCGGTTACTTCGTTTTGTGTAGTCCTTTTTTCTTATGACGGCAGTGTAATTGTCATAAACCGGACACAATTCCAGGATGTGGTTGCTACTGAGCAATGATTTGGAAGGTAACACTAACTAAACTTAATATTTTAACTTTTATTTTGGTACTTTTAATAGGTCAGCGACCTATAATTAGCTAACCTAGACAGGAATTTTAAATTAACAGATTTTTAATGGTGACTTTTTTGTACAAACAATCTTGAATCTTATCGCCCAATGACACGTATCGCGAGCCAGTAGTTCTATGATGTGACGTAAAATGTCACTGAACTATTAGAAAACTGGCTAGGTACGGCTTAGCAGCAGGTACTTAAACACAGTAAGCATCGAAACAGAAACAATCTGGGTTGCTTCTCTTTCTTACAGAATGAAATAAGAAGGAAACACAAAGAGGCCAGTTAATAAACTGTGATATATGAAAAAAATGGTAGTTACATAATGGATACCTAATTAAAATGTGATCACAACACAATTATTGCCTTATTCATTAGTACCTTATGGTAACAGATATCAACATTTTTTTTTTAAATATGCAAAAGTTTTGCCTTGTTCTACAAATTTTCTCTTGCACAAATATGTATTCAACATTTACGTTACTAAGCGCTATTGTCGAAACTGACTCAACCGTTAGCTGACGTGACGTTCAACATCCGCCATATTGGATTTTCAGTTTGAAAAAAGAGAACTTAGGTAGTAACAGTCAACAGTACGTACCAAAATCGATGACCGAATTTGAACCTTCATTCAGTGCTTTGTAGACTTAAATCAAAGTCTATAGGGCATTGTTGTACCTTAATAGCCTGATATTTATGCCAGTCAAGCAACGTATATCAACAAGAATGAATGGGTAGTAGATACACGCTGTAACGGATAGTTATTCAATAGATTTTTTTGTTACGTAACGTTTTGAATGCTCAAAGCATTTTGACAATTTATGTTGTCCTTTTTGGATAGTAAAGTTTATTTTTAGATAGTCGTTTCGGTGATTTTTAGATAAGATTCTGACGCAGAATCGAAACGTCTATCTAAAGCCGGATCCACACGCTTGCCAAACCTCAACAAACTGTCACATATCTAAACGTATGGATAGGGAGTTTGACTTGGTTTGTGTAAGTTTGCAAGCGCTTGTAGCCGATCCGATCGAATGTCGGTTTTTTGGCACAAATCATAGGAAAATTGCCGCAAGCCTTTGCGGCAATTTCCAGGACGCGTATACACGTTTGAGCGCTGGTGGCGAAAAGGCGCCCATTCCTATTGTATAAAAATACCGGCCAAGTGCGATTCGGACTCTCGCATGAAGGGT
Organism: Mamestra brassicae; assembly: GCA_905163435.1. Classification (NCBI taxonomy): domain Eukaryota; kingdom Metazoa; phylum Arthropoda; class Insecta; order Lepidoptera; family Noctuidae; genus Mamestra; species Mamestra brassicae. The sequence continues at coordinate 14,359,657 of LR990997.1, read as the reverse complement.
TCCGTACTATCACCATAATTATAATCTACTATTATAAACCGAGCAAAAAACTCCAAAAAACACGTCTCTTTAATTTTTTTTTTAAATATGTTTTTTTTTGCGAATATAGCAATACAAACCCTGTGAGCATTTCAAGAGTCTACCTGTTGCCGTTATTAAGATCGAGCAAAAAACTTAAAAAAATACGTGTGTCTAGTAATTTTAAATAATAAAAATAAATTTAAAATTAAACCCTTTAATTCTTAATTTATTTTTATTATTTATTGTTATAGCGGCAACAGCCGGCATACACTCTCTGTGAAAAATTCAACTGTCCACCTATTACCGTTCATGAGATACAGCCCACTAACAGATAGACGGACGGACGGACGGACAACGGACAGCGGAGGCTTAGTAATACAGAACCCTAAAAATGAGTGACAGGCTTCTTTTTATTATTGATAGGTACGCGTTTGACCACTATCTCACCTGATGGTAAGCGATGATGTGGTCGAAGATGGAGCACGCTTTCCTAGAAGTAACCTATTCACTCTTGACTTAAAGACGTTGTAGCTATCAGGAAACACAGACTCTGGCAGGGAATTCCACTCCTTAGCTGACGTTATGTGTATATGGATGAGATGTCCACCATGGTTCGGTGGCGCATCGCCGTACGTCGTGTGAGTGACAGGATTTGTGACGGTTTATTGAGGTTTGGCAAGCGTGTGGATCCGGCTTCAGATTCTCGCATTCAATTTGGTAGGTACGTGTCTACCTACTAGCATTATGCCATCTGTTTTACGGATAAAATATATATTAACATCGTGAACCACGGCATACATAAAAGATACACCCATTAGAAACACGCGGAAAACCTTTCTTTGTTAATTGATTCCCAATACATTATATATTTACATACCTTGAGTATTCAGCATTTGTTAAAGAATGAGGTGAGGGGAATTTGTGAAAGAATGAGGGTTCAAATCAATGGGAAAGCCGTTGACCGCTGTCGTTTTGCTCATGCAATAATAATGATTTTATGCTGAACTATATATCTCCTTCTTTTGTTTTACTATGTAGTAAATAAAAGACAGCATACATTTAGCTGAAACTGACTTAACATATTTTATTTTGTAAATTTGATGACAACTCCAAAGTATATATTATTTTACCACGGTGGAGCCAAAAAAGCAAAAGACAGGAAAAAAACAACCGAAGTGCGGTGTGTGCTTCAAGGTTGTACCAAATGGGACTCCAGCTCAGCTTGTGCCAGCCAATTTATCTGACGCTGATATTCTGCAGGATCCCTGCGGATACAGATATCGAGCTGAATTTGTGAAAGAAGAGTTATGTTAGTCTATAATGTGTGTTATTGTTATGTGAGGAGTGAATGCCGTTAGTAGGTATATCTGTAACCGTCCCTGGTTAAATCCATGGTCCAGAGCGAGGAGGCTTGGGAAGCGGTCACCTCCCTCTGCGAAGCAGTAATGCTAGCGAAAGCGGAGGCGGGCCGCGCGAGGGAGAGACAAGGCATTCGCTCTGACCACCACTACAGAAGAAGATGCCCCGGGCGTCGGGAGTCGCAGGGCGATCCCCGGCAACCGTAGGCGCGGGCCTGCGGACGGCGAGCGTTGGGTGGCTCGCTGTCCGGTCACAACCAGGCCCGGGTCGATGGCGCGTTGTGTTCCACGCGCGCCTCAAAGAGATGTCAGCATAGAAGACGGGGCCCGCTAGGGCCAGAGCCTGCCAGGGTTGCGGAATTTGTTCGAAAGAGTCACCGCGGCCCTGGAACGCAAAGGGCTTTAGAAGGAACACGGATGGGTTTTAGTCAGTAAGAGTCTGATACGCCCTTCCGCTCCACCCAGAGCGGAAGAGGTCATTTGATGATTTCCCATAATAAAAAAATTATATCTGCAAAAAATTACATGTAATGAAAAATTTATAGGGAAGTTTTGTACTGGAAATCGTCTTAAACTGAAGGTTGGGATAAAAATTGAGCTTATCAAATTTCAGAAGGGTCCTGGATAATTTTCTACCACATTCTAAATTACCGTCATGTTTTTATCCGCGAAAATGAATAGGGGTTGGAACATGTGACCCGTCAAGTTTTTCCGCGGGCCCTAACTCAATGTAATTGCAATTAAGCCTGACCCATACAGGATGAGGTGTTGGATAATGAACAGACCTCATGTGTGTGTAGGATCTCATTATACCAGAAGATAACACTTGGTAGGATGGAGCTTGAAACGCGACCAATGATTTAGATGTGTGTGGTTAATTGGTTCAAGTAATGGAAGGCTTCATTATGGGTTGATTTGTATAGTTATCAGCGCCTGTTAAGATTTGTTTGTTTTGCCGGAGATGGTAGGATGTCATCGGTGAACATGACTATCCTTTCATTTCCTGCCTGCTAAAAGTTACTTTCGACTAGGTACCTACCCAAATATCCAACATAATGCATGGCTAATAACGGCCGATTTGACTAACTTCAAGGTTTCTAACTTCAAAAATGATGGAAATCCATATAAACTCTGATTTAACACCTTTAATACCCTAAGGCCCACTTGCGCTGCTCCGTTTAGCAAGGCACTGGCTAACTACCAAGGCAACTATGTACAAAACAGTTATGTCAAATAATTGTTATAACTTTTTATGGTCTATGATCCCAGAGCCCCCAGTCTTTACTTATTTTCTCAGTAACAAAATGTGTGGTATAGTGTAGTGTTAGTATGACAAATACGTTGACGAAATGCTAAATAGTACCTTTTTTATTGTTACGGACAAGAAGTAGTATCACCTATTATAAATCAAATATTTTGAACTTAGAAATTCTATGCAACGGGCAGTTAACACGTAGAGATGTAATTGGTGTTCAAGAGTCAACAGCCTGCCATATTATAAACCGGGTCACAAAAATGTGAAAGCTGTTTTGTATCAGTCATTTATAAAGATGGGGTACATAAATAAAAATGCGTTTCGAACATTCCTTTTTGATGATAAATAAAATGTTAGAAAAATCATAGTCTTGTATGTTTTTGGCGCGTCTCTGGACTAGCCAAGTAATTAACCCGGGCAAGTAAGTTTTGTTAATTAGTTTATTTTAGCGCAAGTCGCCATAAAAATAAGAATGTTACCCCTTTATGAGATGGATTAGGTATATAAAAATCTTCATATTTCTCACCTTCTTTGTAGGAGACCAAATTTCATGTTTTCTAGACCAACCTATTTATGTAAGCTGTTTATGTAGTCACAGATTTTCGTAAGAAGGTCCATTTTTTTTTTTTTTTTTTTTGCGATGGGAAATCGTCAAATGACTTCTTCCGCTCTGGGTGGAGCGGAAGGGCGTGTCAGACTCTTACTGACTAAAACCCATCCGTGTTCCTTCTAAAGCCCTTTACGTTCCAGGGACGCGGTGACTCTTTCGAACAAATTCCGCAACCCTGAGAAGTCGTAAGAAGGTCATAAAGTGTATTTTGAGAATACCGAAATGAGGAAATCAAAAGAAATCTGACCCGGAAGACTGACCTCTAAACACCTACCGTCGTCAATGGAAAAACAAACCTCACAAATCAATAAAAGCAAGCCGTAATTTACACCTCAAACAGATTACCGACGAAATCACCTGTTGATTACAAAATCGATAAAGTTTATGTACACGTGCCTACAATAATGGTTTAAATTATTGGCATTTAAGCACCACCTTCGAGTAACCATCAGGTGCTAATATTACCTTTGGCACGTACAATTACCCTGACACCTTTGATACGAAAACCGTCCTTACTGCTAGGTCATAAAGGTGCAGTCAATGTTAATTTGTTAAGACTGATTGATGTGTCATTGTAGTTTATCAGCTGACGTCCAGGCGCTGCTGGACTCTTTCGATCAATATTTTAACACTGACATTTTTGTAAAGTTTACTTCATTTGTAATTTTTAAAGCTACTAAGTGGATAGTGCAAGTAAAGGTTCATAAGGTTCAATTATGCAATAGGGATGTTACCTGGGTCATCGTCATTTAGATTATCAAAAATATTGGGTAAGTATTTTTTATTTTATCGGACCAAAAAAAAATACGAAGATAAAAGGCATCAAATATAAAGAATGGTGCCTTGTGACGTCACACGAGTTTTTAACGCACTGTATCGTCTTATTTTTTGTTTACGTGACAAAAGAAAAAATACGTGTCCAATATTCTTTGCAAATCTATCTGACGGAATAGTTACTTAGATTTTTTTAGTCAAATACCCTATTATGCGACGATTTTGATAACATTGCATTTTTATCTGAAATCCATTTTTTTTTCGTAGATTATTATGTAGGTTATAAGGAAAGAAACTACATATTTTTAGTAAACGAGGCGAGAGACAGTACTATGTCACAAGAAATAGGAGCCAATTAGTTCAACCTGGTTTCAGACTTGCTAAAGTAGCAACATCTTTAATGGGACACTTACAACTGTTTTAATGGGATACTGTTTAAAGTGTTAGGTATAATAAAACCGCTACATATATTAGAATCGAATGATACGAAATTTCTAAAAACGCACACTATCAGGCAAGCATGTTGCGGATTTTGTTCGAAAGAGTCACCGCGGCCCTGGAACGCAAAGGGCTTTAGAAGGAACACGGATGGGTTTTAGTCAGTCAGAGTCTGACACGCCCTTCCACTCCACCCAGAGCGGAAGAAGTCATTTGATGTTTTCCCATCCTTAAAAAAAAACAGGCAAGCATATTATAAACTAGGGGAGGATATTAATGATAAAATGCTTGGCTTAATGTTGGTCCGCTCCACTGCAACTATAGTGTCCAAACTTTGATTAAGATGTGAAAACATTGTTGGACCTACTGAATATTGTAAGACCATCTTTGCATTGCATAGAATCAATCTCTTTTGCATTGTAGGTATAATTTTATGCATTAATTACTTCAATACGAATGTAACCATGATTTTAAAACACTAATTTAAAAGAGTGTCCATAAAGTTGACAATTCAAAAGTGCCTGTAAATGGCCTATTTGGAATACCTAAAGGATTTTGCTTGATAAGCAAACATAATCTATTCCCGAAGTGAATCCATTCCGGATTATGGTTTTTATTCAGGAAATTACTCACGGTAAAAACTAGGCCTTAAAACTAATATAAAAAAAACCTCTTCCAAACAAAAAAAAAATATCCAAATCGGTTGACACTTGGAGAAAATATCGCTGAACAAACATTTTACCTGGGACTCCAGAATCAGATCCTAACTTATACCTTCCATCATCAGCTCAGCAAGATGAGCTGTTGATTACCACGCACAATTATCTGAATTGCGTTAGAAAGTATATGAAAAATATTGTATGTGCCTTTAAAATTTGAGGGTTGCTCTCGATTTCCTTAGGATCCCATCAACAGATTCTGATTTGGTGCCAATGGGACCACCTCAGGAGTATAGGCTTTTGAATATAAAAAGAATCATCAAAATCAATTCAGAATTGACGGAATGATCGCATAACAAACATACCAAAAAAACATACAGTCGAATTGAGAACCTCCTCATTTTTAGAAGTCGGTTAAAAAATACAAGTTATACTTAATTAAAATCAATCCCCAATGTTAAAGAATTCACTGTGGATTCGTTGCATTGACGATAATAACCGACCATTCTCGCTAAGTGCGGTGCGCTTCTCTTAACCCCTTTAATAAATAGTAATATTACCTGATCAAAAATCAATCTGCCCAGTCTTTACCGACAATGTTGGAGTCGCTTTCCAGTCTAACTCGATGCAGCTGAGTACCAGTATTTTACACGAAACGTCTGCCTAGCTGACTCGGTAACCCAGTAATGGGGTAGCCCGATATTCTTTGGTAAAACTCGTATCAGACTCTGGCTTGCGACTACCCGTAACGACTGTCGAAAGATGTTTATTTATTTATTTATTTATTTAAACTTTATGTACAATAGTGGTACATGGGCGGACTTAATGCATCAAGGCATTCTCTACCATGACAGCCGACACAGACGGCTTAATGTGCTTTCTGAGGCACGGAAGAGTATCGGTACGTAATGGATGGTCACCCATCCTCGGACTGAAACTTAACCTCGTTGATCGTCTCGTACGACTGTTATTATTTACCTACCCACGCTGTTATAATAGCCTGATTAAATAAATAAAATTAACATGTGCCTTAAAAAGTTTTAAATCGACCTAAACTTATGAAAAAATCAATCGATTCAAAACCTCCCACTCAATAATAGTGTATATGACGCTAATAACTAGTCAGTGTGCAAAACTACCGGTTACAGCACGAGTCGCCAAGTGTGGCGCGCTCATCAATCAAATTACTGGCCGGTTCTGCGGGTGTGTGATGTACTAGGAAGAGCTCATTTGTACGTCACTTTAACGCTTTTCAATTTGCGTTACATTGACTGTGATAGATATACCAAATTAGTGGGTGTCCCCACTGTTTTAAATAGTGACAGTGAATGGCAATGAGCTTATTTGCCTGACTGCAGGTTTTGCCAAAAAGGATGGTTATTAGGGCACAAGGAAAAAAGAACCGTTTTCTCTTTAAAGAAAAGATTTTTAGTTTAGCCAAAAAGAACAGCAAGCAGAAACAAAAATCGAAAAAAGAAACGGCATGTCAAAATTAATAACTCCACATTTGTAAATTGAAACGACTTACAAAAATTGAACATATTTCATCAGAATACCCGAGTCTCGAGCTACGTGAATATAATAGATTTATTACGTACCTTGTAATAGGTCAAACGTAAAACGAGCTTCATATTTTTAAAAGTTCTCTTTGGAGTTGTATTTCATAGTTAAAAGTTTATACGGAGAGAATGGTAGATGTTTGTATTCGCAGATCAAAGCGACTCCCTCGTTGTGCACACAGTAAATACCGGAGACCTGAAGAGTCAGGTCGATCGGGAGCGATATCCATTCGTTTGCATACATAATGCGAGCATAACTAGCCGTTTAACATACCTACCCGTAATGGACGGGGCACGTTCAATGATTTCTACGCTTTCAACGAGCGATCTGAATGGGTGAAATATTGCAGGAACACGTATAAATATTCTTGAAATATATTTCTGTATAATGTTTCTGTTGATGTAACATAGCTTATCTTGAGGTTAAACTTATGCAAACGTTGGCGTAAACTCTTATCTTTAACACGTAATAAAACACGAAAGTCCGAGTGTTGGGTATTGCTTGAAAGCACGTGGGTACGCTTAAGATTTTTTTGAGTAAGGATATCAGCTGCAATACGCTTGGCAATTCATCTTGTACGGCTGAATTTCGGAATTTCGAACGAAGATTTTATTTTAAAACCTCCAGCTAAATTCTACATGGGCTGATGAATTGAAGATGACTGATAAGGCTTTTAGGTCAGCCATATAGGCGGCAAACTGTAGGTATGGATTCTGCTAAACTCCCAAAGAAAAGGTTTTTCTAGCAGTACACTGCAATGGGCTCAATCGAATGACAAATCCAAAATTCAGCTTCCAGTGGCAATGCGAAGTAAAATAATCTAAAATTCACAAATCAAATCGAATTAATGCTCGGTGAATAGTAATTATGTAATTTAGACATGCATTAATAATTGGCTAATGAAACTGTGGTGGATACCTATTACAGATTAACGGGACACGACGCTCCCAGTCCTGACGGGTTTACGTTAAACATTAATATTGTTTGCATAATTTGAGTGATTGGTATTTATTTATATGGTGTTCAACTCGGTTAGAAGGCAATAAAGAAAAAAGTCGTTGTTTTGCCACAGGTAGATGAATCGTAAGTTACTCAAAAAACCTTTTTGATACCCATTTCCAGCTTCTAATTACTTAATAAATCTTTTTACTTTTTCGGCACGAAAAACCTTAAATCAAGAAGTTGCATTGATTTTATGGCTTCTAATAATTCAGATCACATTTATCAAAGGCAGAGTAGGAAATTATTGAGGTAAACCTGAAACCTTTCACCCTTTTTAAGGTCATATATCAACCCAAATGAAATCTCAAAATCCCAACCAAAAAAACAGACAAACTTTCATAAAAATGTGTGTAAGCTGTCGCAGGTTTACGTGTATCGATCCTGCCTCGATACAATTCGCGAAGTTGCCGTGCTTAGCTGCGTCACGGCCTAAATGTCACTGACGTGAAACCGTAACCTTTCCTCTAGAAAAATGTACTTAGGTACAGTCAACAAAGCTATTTGGTATGCCGACATTTTTTGAGTGTGCTGAGTAGAAAATTTTTGTACACCACACTCGTAAGAATGTTGTAAGCTTAAAAAGTTAAAATGCACACCTTAGAAATAAATATTAGCAGTGCAGTGGAGAAATAATATGTTTGCCTGTATACCAAATAGCTTTGTTGACTGTACGAAGAAACAGGAACGCACTGCTAGGTGGGTGGGAGGAACCCAGTCTATAGTCGGTTTCGCGGAAATATCAGCAGGTACAAAAATCTAGGCACATATTCTCGTCTCGCAATCGCTGTGCGTCTTGTCATTTGAGTTTTGTCGCAACTCACTGATGATATTGTATTTAATCATCTTTAAGTTATTGAAGAGTTTAAATGGTCGTGATTTTTTAATGGATCAATTGCATAAAAAATAACTGTTAATAAAAATGTAACGGAATGTTTACTCAACCCTAATTTCAAAATGAATAATTAGAGTATTTGAAAAACTTAACTTTAGCCTGAAAAAACTTTGGAATGAAAGTAGGTTGTGACATATTAAATACAAAAAACTAAAATCGGATACCGTCCCTAAGTATTCCATTTCATATTGTTTTAATGATGCAAATAAAATTTAAAAGATAATAAAGGGGTCGTTTTGTCATTTGAGTTCTGTCACAACTCACTGGTGATATTGTATTTAATTATCTTTGAGTCAATGAAGAGTTGAAATGGTCGTAATTTTTGAATGGATCAATTGCATAAATAACTGTTAATAAAAATGTAATGGAATGTTTACTCAACCCAAATTTCAAAATGAAGAATTAGAGTATTTGAAAAACTTAACTTCAGCCTGAAAAAACTTTGGAATCAAAGTAGATTGTGACATATTAAATACAAAAAACTAAAATCGGATACCGTCCCTAAATATTCCTTTTCATATTGTTTTAATGATGCAAAGAAATTTTAAAAAATAATATAGGGGTCTCGCGGAAATATCGTTTGAAAAATCTAGGCACATTTTCACAGTCGCTATGCGTTCCGTCGCCGCAGGTGATATTGTAATGATCGGATTCTGAATGGCATTCATATTTATGACTTTACTGTTTTAATGCATTTCATATTGTATAAAACATGAGTCGATTTTATTATTGTTAGTTTATGGATTGTTTACTGTCATCATAATTAATAATATATAATTCTTTATTTCTCCTCACAATGACCAGCTTTTTCATGTTATTTGTCTAATTAGCAATGTGAGGAGCTGGTGTCTGAGATAGGCATCAAATCAAATCACCAGGTCCACACCTCACGGAAGAACAGATAGTTAAAAATATGGTATTACAAACTGAGGTTGTAGATAATATTCAAGACTAAAAACTTAAGCAATTATAATTTGGATAATGAATTTTTTATGATGTCTTTATTGTAAAGGGGTCTCGCGGAAAAATCAGTAGAATCTTTAAACACATTTTCTCGTTTCGAAGTCGCTATGCGTTTTGTCGCTTCTGGTGTTAATATGGTCATGATTGCGTGAATTACGATGTTCTTTTTTTAATTTTGTTTAATGATGCAAGTATTACATATTTTGCTCGTGTATTTTATGTTTATTTAGTCGAAAGTCATATCAATCGTCGTATATCAATGAAGTTCATAATAAATTATTTATCGTATTTAGCAAATAGTTTGTTTTTTCCTAAAAAAATAAGAGAAACATCTTATATTTTTAACATAGCTAAGTTTCAATAGGTATGAGAATGAATAAAAATTCAAAAAAAAACAATTTACGAATGATGAATTCAATCCCATTTTTGTGTTTCTAATGAGTAGGTATCTATTAATTGATCAGTCAAAACCACACAGATTCTCCAAACATACTCATAATCCGAAAAAAAAATCACGTTAATGAAAACTGTTTCATTTAGAACCCATTGCACCATATTTCGGAAGCCAAATTCACAAAGCGAACATTATCTACCAACGACGCGTAATGCAGGGAATACGGCTGAATGGGCCTAAACATTCAAAATGTGGTGTGCTCGACGTTTTCGGTCATCGAGCAAACGAGCATGTTCGATCTTTGAGCACGAATATACAATCATGTAGTCAGAAGCGGAAGGCTGTGCTGTGTTCTAACTGAATTTATACCCTGCGTTGTAGGGGTTGAATTTGAGAAATGATTTATAGGTAGTTTACGGTAACAACGGTCGTAACGGTAGGCTGAAGCCGGAAAATATGATATCAGTCTTGCAAGGAATATGGTGTTCAAAAGTCAAAAAAGTCAAAAGTCAAAACGTTTATTTCAATTAGGCCACAAAACGGCACTTTTGAACGTCAGCATTTACAGTTCAGTAAAATAATAATATTACATTAATAAAGTGACTCTACTGTCCATTCGGAAAGGTAGATTTTTATGGAGAAGAACGGACAAGAAACTCCTTTCCCGAAACTCCGTTCCCCAGATACTGGCTTGTTGAGGTCTGATAAGCTGTCGCTCAATGTAAAATACTAGTACTCAGCTGAATCCGATTTGTCTGGAAGTCGACTCCAACAAAGTTGGAAAAAGGCTACGCAGATTGGTTGATTTATAGGTAGATAGGGTCTAGAGAACAGTAGGACCAATTCCATTTTATTAATAGCATGGGTACGTGGAAGTACGCTTGCATCTGAACCTTTTAGGTATGGGAAATCATCAAATGACTTCTTCCGCTCTGGGTGGAGCGGAAGGGCGTCAGACTCTTACTGACTAAAACCCATCCGTGTTCCTTCTAAAGCCCTTTCCGTTTCAGGGCCGCAGTGACTCTTTCGAACAAATTCCGCAACCCTGGCAGGCTCTGGCCCTAGCGGGCCCATCTGATCCCTGCTTACCCTTTTAAAACAACTAGGCTGTTCCAGCTAATACCTGTCTGTACTGTCCACGTTGTTTTTACCGCGCGTAATACAAAAAACCAGCCAAGTGCGAGTCGGACAAAGGGTTGCGTACCATAAAGCATTTGTTGTTATAGCGGCAATAGAAATACACACTCTGAAAATTTGGACTGTCTACCTTTTACGGTTCCTGAGATACAGCCCACTGACAGACAGACGGACGGATGGACGGACAGCGGAGGCTTAGTAATAGGGTTCCGTTGATTACACATTACATAAGGACCCCTAAAAATGAATGCAATCGGTTGCATGATTTCGACATTGTTCGTTGCTTGTTTGACGTTATCGAGCAGACGACTTTTAATCATAATTATGAAGCAATAGATGTGAGGTTCCTTTCGATAGTGAAAGTATGTATATGCGATTATATAATTCTTGCGATATCACTGAAGGTTTACTCTTCATCTTTTCCTTATTCATAAGTTAACTAAGCTGGCTCATTTAGCTATAAATACCGAATTAAGAATTAAGGGCCCGTGTCCCTTAAATTTCGAAAATCCAACTTATTTACGCGTTGGAATAAACTTTTACTCTGACGTTTTCGCAACTTCAATATGCATAGTAAAGTTGGGAACTTAATTTTCACGTCGTGAATTTTTAAAGCAAAGCTATTTGTAGGCACTTTCATTAGCATACTTGCTTTCCGTGTCAAAGATTTGGGAGTCTAATTTTATATCGCTAAAGGTCAAAACACACGTCAGAAAAATACAAACACACAAATATTTAGCACATAAAATGGTTTTAATGACCATAAATAAACGAGAAAATTTATCCACTAAACTTTTAGTTCACTTTACCTTTAGTTCTTCTTCAGTAAAATCAGAGCAATTTAAACATGAATCGAGTTTTTCTTTAACCGTCGGTAGTTACTACCGTTTCCTCTTCCTGCCTTTGACCTGACTTTTACCTAGAGGAAGCGAACCGTAGCGTTGACTCGCTACGACGAATAATCGTAGCGAAAAGCGTAGCAAATATTTATGTTTGAAATGTGCTACGAGCTGCTACGCTGCTACGAATCAATAATTTGTGGGATTTGTTTGTTATTTTTACGACAAATGAAATTTGTTTTGTAAGTTGGTTAAAAATAATACTTTTATAAGTTTTCTGCTGTCTCAATTTAAATTAAATGAAGTCAGTGTTTCCTAGCTGATATACTCAGAAGTCAAAGTCTCTTTTAAGTTCCATATAATTTCAATGTTATGGTCAGATAATAATGGAAACGATGTAGATTAATGTCTAAGGTGGTCGTTTAAAGAAAACCCACACTTATTTTACAGTCCAGGCAGTGCTAGTTTGTGTCAGTTATAGTATGCCTCTACTTTCAAAAAACTTCCAATCTTAACATCAATAGTGGAATAAATGTAGGTTATAATAAAAAAAAACGTTGCCTTTTGTTTGAAAGCATTAATCGATTATTAAATAAAGTAGAATAACAATTAAAATACAAAGATTATTCCGGAAAGAAACATTTAGGCTATTTTCACAAGTTAAATGAACCTTAAAATCAAACGGTAAGTTCATAGCATGTTTAATTTACGTGAATGCTAATCTGCTCGAGAATTATGAACCGTGGCTTTACTAAGTACAACGGCGATAGCCGCGACGAAAAGCATGTCGACATGCTCGGGAAATATGTATATATTAAACATTATTTTTAACTGAATTTGTGACTTCTTGAAGTGAGACTAAGTGATAAAGTCATTAGTAGAAAATATTCACACTAATATTATAAAGGTGAAAGTTTGTGCGTGTGTGTGTATGTTTATTGCTTCTTCACGGGCAAACGGCTGGACTCATCACACTTCACACTAATATTATAAAGGCGAAGGTTTGTGAGTGTGTGTGTATGTTTGTTACTTCTTCACGGGCAAACGGCTAGACCCATCACACTTCACACTAATATTATAAAGGCGAAGGTTTGTGAGTGTGTATGTTTGTAACTTCTTCACGGGCAAACGGCTGGACCCATCACACTTCACACTAATATTATAAAGGCGTAACTTCGTGAGTGTGTGTATGTTTGTTACTTCTTCACGGGCAAACGGCTGGACCCATCACACTTCACACTAATATTATAAAGGCGAAGGTTTGTGAGTGTGTATGTTTGTTACTTTTTCACGGGCAAACGGCTAGACCCATCACACTTCACACTAATATTATAAAGGCGAAGGTTTGTGAGTGTGTGTGTATGTTTGTTACTTCTTCACGGGCATAAGGCTAGACCAATTTTGATAAAATTTGGTATGCAGGAAGCTGACACCCTGGATTAACGCATAGGCTTCTTTTTATGTATATACTAAAACCGCACGTAACACCGCAGGGCGCAGCTAGTGGAATATTATGCCATTTATTATGTACACCGTACAAGTTACAGAAAACATTGAAGAGGTATACATTACATAAGCCCCATGTTATGTATTTTCTTGTATCTAATCTATATATTACCCTATGTCCTAAATGTGACACAATGGGCGGCCCAATTGCTAAAATCGTTATTTTAAAGATGGACGTTGATTCAACTATATAACATAAAAAATTATGATTTGGACTTGTTTATGACGAATATTATTGTGGCTTTAGCCTGAATAGAAATAAGACTCGTCACAAATTAGATACACGTCAAGTGAAGCGATTGGCTGTTGGCTGAAAATAACCAAAGCTAACGCGTGTTTTACGGTATTTTACATCAATTTTGCTATCCTCCCATCCCAAAAACAGGGCCATTGTGGTGATTGCAAAAACATAACCCATAGAAAAAAAAATATTAAAAAAATATCGCGTGAAATTGTAAAGTATTTTTTCAAAATACGACACGGGTATTTTGGAATTAACTATTTTTGATGGGATTTATTGTATACAAAACGATTTTTTCATAATAAATCGAGAAATTGTATTCTAATGAAGATTTATTACAATCTTACGGAGTCTGCAATATTCCGGTAACATATGTACCCATAATTTGAATAAGTTATATTTAGTTATGTATTAAATCTTGTGTCGCTAAAACTGCCGACAATTTTTGAAGTTTGAGTCGGAGGAAAGATGATACTGCGATTTTTGCTGACAGCGTCGAAAAATTCTTTAAGAGCTCTTCAAGATTCAATGCTTAGGAAGGCGTAAATTACAAGAAGTTTTACGAATAACAAAAGAAAGCACTTCAATTTTAACAGATAATTAGGACTCGTTGAACTGGGAACAGAGGCAGGTTTGAAAGGGTCATTCTTGTTGACAAAAAGTACTTTTCTTTTCGTAGGTACCTACGTGTAGGTATTATTGTTATGTTACACCATTTCGTTGGTAATTTTAGTTACGAACTTGTAATTTGTTTTATGAGTCATTTCTTACATACAACCATATATTATTGTGAGTTATTAGACCATAAATATTTTCATGAAACATTTTGGAATAAATCCACTTAAAAAACTTTTCCATAGAAAACAAATTCAAAAGCTAAATTCTTTTACAAAAATATTTGTGCTAGGATAGAATAAAATTGTAAAATAAAAGCAGAATGTTCATTGCAACTCCTAAACGTCAAAACGTTGAATTTATGACGTCGCTCGGTTTGTTGAGTCAATGAATTCGCAACGATATAATAAAAACGTATTTATCATAATTTTATTACTTCTTTACAAAACGAAAAATGCAAGTAACACTTGATTTATAATACGAGTGGTATTTTTTGAGAAACTGAATTTGTAACATTGTTGTAGGTTTATTTAAAATATGGAAATGTTTTGGCGTGCATGCGACGAATGAAAAAAAAACAGAATATTTTCAACGTCCTGTTGCAAACGTTAACTGAAAGAAATGCATTTATTACTTGATGCAATTGTCTGAGGATTCTCGGTGATTAATTAAACTGTAGCAGGCGCAGACAAGATCACAAGACCATTGCCGTTATTGTTTTGTTCAAAAATAAATTGAAATTATGTTACACTGTTTTATAAATATTAGTAGGTATTATGTTGTTTTATCTATTTTCGGATTCAATTATTAAGGCCACACAATGCAAACCAATTCGTACTGCTATATAACTTTAAGATGTATTGTACCTATCAAGAACATTATCAAAATAAAGTCAGTAGGTATACTCTTCTTGGGCACGCCACTATTGCGGCGGTAAGGCCCCTCTTTGAGGAGTGGCTGGAGAGGCGCAACGGCGTCCTCACCTTCCGTCTGACGCAGGTACTTACTGGACACGGCTGTTTCGGGAGGTACCTGTTTCTGATTAAGCAGGAGGATACGCCCGGGTGTCAGCACTGTGAGGATCGCCCGGAGGACACGGTGGAGCATACAATGGAGGTCTGCCCTGCTTGGGCTGGGCACCGCCGTGTCCTCGTCGAGGCAATCGGCGGCGGCAACCTCTCGCGTCCGGCCCTGCTTGAATCCATGGTCCGGAGCGAGGGGGCTTGGGAAGCGGTCACCTCCTTCTGCGAAGCAGTAATGCTAGCGAAGGAGGAGGCGGGTCGCGCGAGGGAAAGGCAAGGCCTTCGCCCCAACCGCCGCAACAGGAGAAGACGCCCCGGGCGTCGGGAGTCGCAGAGCGATCCCTGGCCACCGTAGGCGCGGGCCTGCGGACGGCGAGCGTTGGGTGGCTCGCCGTCCGATCACCACCAGGCCCGGGTCGATGGCGAGTTGTGTTTCACGCGCGCCTTAAAGAGATGTCAGCATAGAAGAAGGGGCCCGCTAGAGCCAGAGCCTGCCAGGGTTGCGGAATTTGTTCGAAAGAGTCACCGCGGCCCTGGAGCGCAAAGGGCTTTGGAAGGAGCACGGATGGGTTTTAGTCAGTAAGAGTCTGACACGCCCTTCCGCTCCACCCAGAGCGGAAGAAGTCATTTGATGATTTCCCATACTTAAAAAAAAAAAAGGTATACTCTTCTAATTAGTTGATTGATGTTTGATTTTGGTGTGCAATAAATAATGTATGTAAGTATAGGTAGGTACATCTATTATTTCTGTATATTTTCATAAATCTACAAAGGTGGTGCTTTTTAGGTTACAATAGCGGCCTACCTGCAGGTACTAGGTCAACATCACGAAAAAAACGTACTAACAAGCCAAAAAACCTTCAAAATATTATTTTTATTTTCCAAAACCAACGATAACTGGAAGCGAGCAAAGCTTGCGGGTACAATTGAAAAACAAGTTACAAAACAATTGAACAGAGAGCACACGTAGGCGAGTTTTAACTGAAACAAATAATCATAACGGAATCGTTTACCGTCAGTATATTGCTGCTACCGTGTTGTTTTACAAATAGTTTTGTTTTGTAACATTCGATAAAAATTCAATTCATAAAATTCAGGAGCTTACCATGCATATTCAGAACTATAATGGTCCCAGTGCAGAGACACAGGCTCAGGAATAAGGGTGTGGGTTATCCTTTTATTCACCACTCGCGGGCTCAGTGCGAATGGTATGTCACATGTCTTCGAAATATGGATTCAGTCAGGACATGCGGGTTTTCTCAGTGTTTTCCTGGACGGTTTTAAGAGCTGAGATGATTAAAATAAATTGCACAATGAAAAGCATCTGCCTAGTTTTGAAACCACGACCTAAGAGCTCATAAGTCGAGGCCATTACCACTTGGTCACCACTGCTCTCCTGGTAATCCTGACTCCGGAGCTTCTGGACAAAGTGACATAACGATCGAACAGTTAAAATTGTATGGGACATGCGAACGAACATTTTCACATTTGGACAATTGCTATCGCCGAAACCATGTCCCTTTGTCAGCAGCTCCAGTTCTTTGTGGGGTTTTTTAAACGGGAAGCTTTTTAAATTGCAGTAGGTAAGTGCTGAAGCAGTCAAAAATCTGTATTTAAGTTTTCGTATGGTCCTCGTGGATTTCAACAACGGCAAAATTATCTCCGATGTGTCCTTATATGGTTCGCCAGATTGAATTTAGTTTCAAACTGGCCTGTTGGTCGAGTGGTTTGTGACCCTGTTCGACTGGTTCGATTCCCACTCAGGACAAATCTTTGTGTGATGAGTATGATCATTTGTTCTGTGTCTGGGAGTAATTTGTCTATAATATGTATGTATTTAGAAAATATATAAGTATGTTTATCAGTTGTCTGGTTGCCATAGCACAGGCTCTGCCTAGTTTGAGATCAGATGACCGTGTGTGAGTTGTACCAAGATATTATTATATAAAAAAATAAAAAATAAAAATTCCCGGTCAACTACTTAAGACAAAACAGTTGGCCGGTGGAATCATAGGTATTGGTTTAGGAGGGCTTGGGTCACTCTTTACGTATTTATTATTTTTAGGGTTCCGTAGTCAACAAGGAACCCTTATAGTTTCGAAACTATAAGGGTTCCTTGTCTGTCTGTCTGTCCATCCGCGGTTTAGCTCAGAGACGCTTAGTGCTAAAAAGTTGAAATTTGATACGGGTGGTAAAATAAAATCTTGAAATTCTTTTTTTATCGTCTACCCCATGGCGTGGGGTGTTGTTGGGATGGAAAAATGGTTTTAGCAAGGCCTCAATATTAAACGATATTGAGGCCTTGCTAAAACCATTTTTCCATCCAATGATCCGTTTGCGAAATATTAAGCTTTTAAATGCTAATTTTTGTTAGGGTCAAGTGTGTGCGTGTGTGACCCTCTGCCAGCTAAACGGTTGTTTTTGGAGACGTGAAAAAAATCATAGTAGTAGCATATATAACGAATTTAAAAGGAAAACTATCACCGCTACCAAGGCTTAACGAGTTAATGAGTAATAGTTGACCAAGTTATAAAATGGAACTGGGTAGGTAAAAAAGATCCTAATAATTCTATAGAAAATGACTTAAAACCAGATGTACTTTTTACTATTTTTCTGGCATGGTTAAGGGACGGGTAACTACACGCACTTGGACGGTTTTTCATTGATTGTTTCAATGTGTTCAAGTCTTCGTGGGGTCGTACCCATTCATCAAAGTCGTATTACAGTGAGCCATCAACAATTCGCAATAATAAGGTGGGTACTATCATGCCACCTGACCTATTAGCTGCCCCTGTATTGACCGGGAGGTGAATGTCCTATAATACCTTCACCCACTGACTATCGATGTATATTATCATATACTATCGAGATACACGATGCAGTCATCATGAATGACTGAATCAGTATTCATGCATGTTAGCTGTACATATACACAGATATTAGATACAAGCTTTTGCCCGCGACTTCGTACGCGCATATCCCGTTTTTTCCCGTTTCCGTAGGAATTTCCCGTTCCCGTATAGCCTACAGCATTCCTATTCCTCATGAAAGTGGCTATCATATATACAAAAATAATTTTTCAAATCCGAGTGGTAGTTCCAAAGATTAGCGCGTTCAAACAAACAAACAAACTCGTCAGCTTTATTATTAGATGGTATAGATTAGGAACGCTACTTATGTTCGAGTTTCTTCTCAGTATTTAACATCTAAATAATTGCCAAAAAAAAAATGCAAATTTTATCTATAGGTAGCCTAAAACCAAGGAGGTGAGTTAGAATCCTTTTATTAAAAAAATGCAATTTAGGTAACTTAAGTTACCTTGAACTTTCCCATTATTTTCTTAACCTTAGTCAAACTCAGATTTGCCTTTAAACTTTGATAACAGATATTAATGGTAGTAACTGCACGTCGTCGAGTTAGCCGTAATACCCACGTGTCAAACATGAATATTACAAATAGTTCAGGATAAGGTAATTTCACACAGTTAAACACACACGTTTTGCCCTCAAAGCATGGCGTAGGTAGGGGTAGCAGTGTGACCCAAATACCTGGGTATATTAAACATTTCCCCTTTCGTAATTGCTTTGAAAAATTCGCGTTGTTGGAAAATGTGATATGGCTTATAGTTATGACCGTGGAGATTAACATTCTTTTGTTTATTAGTTTTTGAAGACTTAAAGTTGTTGAAGGTAACTTGATTTGAAAATAATCGATCGTTGAATATAAAGGGAACTTTGGTAATGAAAATAGGTTTGATAATATTAAGCAAAAGCATTTCAATCATTTGTAAACAAGTGACTTTTAGGGTTAAGATAGAATAGGAAATTTTCCTTCTGAGGGGGATCCCCAGAAGCACAATTTCCATCGAAAATGGCTCATTTTTACTTAAAACATTATTTAAATAATACATGAACAAGTTACCTTTAACTTGTGACCAAACCACCCGACGACAGAATCATTGCATATAAATTGTATGTTTCTAAAAGATAATAAACACCACCAGTTCCCATGAAGCCAACCACCGTATAATATGAAACTGAGTATAATTTTAAAACATTTAAGCCACATTCGCATGACGAGGTGGCGTGTGCCTCGCCCACTGTGTAATAACATTTTTGTCTACATAAATCAAGTTGTAATAATTTGCACAGAGGACTTCAAATTAACATAATGTGGGCTTCGATGTTGCTGGGAATAAGGTTCTATTATCGAACATGTTTTTCTTGAGTTTTTACGCAAAGAAATGTGTTGTATTATTTTGTTTGTATGAGAGGTTCATTGTTCTGACTGATTATGAAGTAGACGGATATTTGTACCGACAATGCTTGAAGACGTACCAATTATAAATTGTAGTCCTACAAGCCTGTCTGTTAGTATTTTTCATAGGAAAATCTGATGAATTTTCGCAGAAAGTTAGGACTTACAACCCCTTCAGGGTATGAATTTTCAAAAATCCTTACTTAGTAGGTACCTAACTACTTTCGTTGTAGAAGGAGCATTTATGATAATTTCTTGCTTCTAGATTTAGCGCTTCATGGTGTGCGTTATCTATCTGACAGTGGACAAATGAGTACAAGAATTTGATAACAAAGATTTCAGACGGAAGTTTTATTGAGCCATAAGTCTGACCTACATGCTATAAAATATTCTACGCTATTTATTACCGCATAGACAATTGCCGTGTTGAAAAATGACGGCTCGTGGAAATCCGCCCGCGTGGTATATATTTAGTAGGCCTGGTTAAGTTGACTATTAGACGCAATCATTTTACTATTTACGTCCTCAATTGACCCAGAAACGTACGATTTGCATAGTTACGATTTTACTCGTACACAACCGTGGTGTGGGCTTATAAAATAAGAGTGGAATGCCATTATACAGGAGGTTTTTGAAGTGCGTGATCATATTTATGGGTGATGTTTTGTGTCTAATGTAAGGAAACAATGACGAATAAGTAAATAATGGCAATCACAGATTTGATGTCACCGACTGCATCATAGGTACTGCTTAAAAAGTGATTTGTTTGGAACATTTTCGTCGTTTTTGTCGGTCCTGTTTTTTTAGAAGAGATTTTTTTTTTGTAATCGTTTCTTTTCTGTATATCATTCTCAAAAAATCGCCCGTCCTAAGTATGACCACGTACTTCAGGGGAGCTACTCTCTCAGCCCGAAGTCCATAGTAGTCGGGTGATACGGACTAGAATACGCCCGCAACTAAGCCCGAAACTACGGACTTCGGGTTTAGAGAGTAGCCCCCCGAATCAGCCTGTATAGGTCAATAAAAAAATCCACTTCCGTAAATCAAAACCCCACGAACAATAAGACTAGGGACATCGGAATAACTTGTTTGATATATCACCAGTCTCCGATTCTAAGTTTCCTTTTGCTGTTTGGAAGACTTGTTTATAGCTATTTTTAGAGGATTTTTATTGCAGTCAGTGTTTCCTTATGTGCACGACATGATATATCGCCAGCGGCCCAATACCCCGTGTAATATGCTCTCAAATCCACTGGCTATTGCCTATATGTCCTCATTTTCTGTTTATCGAAATCGTGACTTGTAACAACAATTTTTTACCGAGGGAAGGTTGACTTCTAATGTATTTATTGGTTTTACTATCGGATATAATTATGTTTTCGTTTTATAAGGCGATATGTGGCCTTATGTTGTTTGTGGATGTAAACCTTCAAAGAAATCCAAATGGTATAACTCAGTCGGTAAATGTTTGATACGTAATCCAGTTGTTTTTATGAGAATTTGTGTTTATCACGATATCTCTACCTACAGGGAAGCTACAAAACATTAATACTTAGAACAGGCTTCTTCTGGATAAGCTCGCTCCCTTGACTTTGTCTCTGTCATTTATGACCTAGACTAGAGTCAAGAGCAAACTCATATTTAATTAAAAAAATATAAAAAGATAAGAGATGGCAATTGCAGCTTTTTATACGAATTCCATAGTATAAACCTGTCTATAGGTATTTTCTCCGGGACTGAAAAACGAAATGCTCTATTAAACCATCGACGCTCAGCACTTGACGCGGAAAATTTCACGCAAGAAATTGCTGTGCATTAAAATCTTCAATAGAGCTGTTATAACTATAAACGAGTAGATAGAACTATTTCACACAACGCCAAAATATTTGATGTCTAGAATAATTACCTATGTAATTAAGAAGAGGTTACTAGGGTTGCGAAATTTGTTCGAAAGAGTTACCGCGTCCCTGGAACGCAAAGGGCTTTAGAAGGAACACGGATGGGTTTTAGTCAGTAAGAGTCTGACACGCCCTTCCGCTCCACCCAGAGAGTAAGAAGTCATTTGATGATTTCCCACCCTTAAAAAAATAAAATAATAAAGAACAGGTTACATTTAATTTCTGAATGATTAATTATTCGTTCGGTTTTGCGCGATATCCCGCCGGGTGTTTTGTATGGAGTTCCGTGGCTTATAATAACAGGCGCCACTAGTATCTCCATACCACCCAGGTAGACGGTATCTTTTCCCTTGCTTATCGAAACAGGTTCGGCTTGGATACAGATCTTTCGCTACCGCTCTGGGTAGTGCCTTCCGTGTAGATCTAAACAGTCCTTAGGGGCCTTACAGCAACTTGAACTATATCGACAGTTTGTGTTCAGAAGCGCAGTATGGGGTTCCTTATTTAGCAGGCAGTTTAGTTTATCGTTAAGTAGATATGCTGCCATCGCCTATTGACAAACCTTGAAATTGGACTTCTGAAACAAAGTCAGACTAAACTTACCATTAAGATTGTGAATGTTGAAGTCTTCTTCTTTTCGAGCTCTTGCTCGTATATGGCTGCACGCAGTTGTAAGGGCACTTGAGGCATTACAAGTGGGCCATGTTTTGGACACTCAGCATTGGATGTCGAAGTTGACCTGTGTGTTGTTGTGTGCAGTGCGCGGCCGGGCGCGCGGCCTGGGCGGAGGCGGCGGCGCTGTCAGTCGGCGGGGGCTGTGCGGGCGCAGGCGGCGCGGCGAGGCGCTGCTCCGTGCTCGGCGACCACCCCGGCGCGCGCAAGGGCCAGACCGGCAAATGGCACAGGAACAACCGGGTATAATACTGTTGAATTTACAGCATTGAAGGAAAATTGGTCAACATATATAACCGAATTAATTATTACTGTCAATAAAGTGCTTACCAACCTGCTTAAGAGTGAATTTCAACAGTCAAACTGAACGCTTTATGATTATACTAAATTAAAGGGCTGTATTCATATTAAATTATAACACTGACATTTAGCTCAAGCACAATGGTCTAACATCAGAACTAAGTGCGGAAACCATACCCCAATAGATAGAACACTGACATTTCTTGAAATCGTTAAGGTATATTATACTGATTGCGTTCAGTTTCATTGGTGAGATTCACCCTTACTTACCTACTTTTTGGGAGACTTTGGCTTTTGTTTGTCTCCATATTGTATCTTCAAGTTCCTTGCTGAAGAGGTGGTGAAATGATTCTTACTCCGCTAGTGAAGATGAAGCATCAGTAGTCCAGTACCCTGCTCTTCGGTTAGATGTGGATTGTGATCAGTTCTCTTGCTAGACGCTAGAAACTACGTAGTAAGCTTCAATGCTAACATTCCACAGACTTTTGCGAAGCGTACAACAAAAAATAAATAAAAGCAAGTCTAAAAAAAGCGTAAAGATTTTGATGTCTTTATAAATCAACACGGATTCCAAGCAAAACATCAGTGGAATCACACTAGTCGATCGATGATAGAATGGATCGATCGACGTCAATGTCATCAATGGACGACCATATCGATAATTATATTGATGTGGTGACACCCTTACGTAGAAAGTCTAGCTAATTATGTGTGTCAACGCTTTCAGGTGCGAGATGCTTCGTACGGCTCGTCATCGGAGTCGGACGGCGAGGCGGACCGGGAGCCCGGCGACACGTGGGGCGTGGCACGGCTGCTCTACGCCGGCCTCGGCACGCTCGCGCTCGGCCTCGTCGTCTACTTCGTCGGCACCGGCGACAAGGTACGCGTAAGTTGGAACTTGTCTTTATTTTCAGACGTAGTTTGATGGTTTAGACCATAGATATAAGATAATGGACTCAGCGTTCCGTGCTCTATAGTGCGGAATGCTAAAGTCTTCCATGGTAAAGAACGCTCAGTCCATGCTACGACCATCAACCATTCTATCTGATCTGGAATGGTCTCCATCTACTCCATTTTTCCACCTATGTATGAAGTAAATACTGGCAGAAAAGTGTGAGAGAGATAAAGCGATCGTGCCTTCAGTAGATGTCTTTTTCTAGAATTCTGTTTGGCCCACGTCACACGACTTGCAGGAAATAAGATGTAAGGACACAGATATTAGTCGTATAGACGCTTTGTTTATATAAAACAGTGGTCAATGTATTGAAAGTATTGCTTAGTCCATTCTCTATGTCTATGATTTAGACTTATGTAGATATCGTCCCATGACTGTAGCGCATCAATGTGCTTCGATACCTACTTATTATATTCGTCATCCTTTGAAAACTACGCTTGGCATCTAGATTATACCCATTGACTCAGTGTCAAACTGGGTGTAGGTACTAAATTAAAAAAATTGGCTTTACATATTGCACATTTAGGTTTAGTAAGCGAGGCTGCTGTAGATATCGCAGCGCCGCTACCAACCTTTACAGACTCATCGTGCAGTTGGCTTAAATAGCAGTCAACTGCACTCATCTTAGCCTAAGTAAAACCGGCTTGACCTAGAATAGTGTAGCAAAATACCAAAAAGTGGCACGAAAGCATATAAATAATTTCCCAACATGATAACACAAAACCTCTCCAGCTAAAGTGCTTTAAACCTCGTGACACAAAACGCTTATCATCATAAACTTCCACCGTTGCTGCAAAAGGGTGCATAAAAGTTTCAAAAAGAGTAACAAAAGTGTAGGTAGTAGAGTAAGAGTACCCTTTGTGCAGCGAGTGACAATGGGAGACGCAGACAGGCACTCGTAGATTCGTCCTTTATATCCGTTTGCCGTGTACATCGCGAACGCCTCATATTTGTGACACTAGCAAATGTTGTGACAATAGTCCTAGTACCCACTTAGATAGCTTTTAGTTACTAATCTACATAATAATAAATTAATAATTTAACCTAAACTTTTTGGGCATGGTTTATGGCCAGTCAAAGAGGTCATTGTACTCATCATTATGAACGGCAAAGGAGTGGAACTCTCTGCCTGTGTTTCCGAACGCATACAACCCTAATCTCATCAAAATTAGAGTGAACAGGCTTCTTCTGAGTAAGCTCGCTCCATCGTCGACTTTGTCTCTGTCATCTATGACCTAGACTAGAGTCAAGAGCAAACTCATCTCAAATAATAAAAAATAAACTATTACTATGGGGTTAACACCGAAATCGCAAACTTGCGCATAACTTGACAAAATGTAGGTACTGAACAGCACAACTTCTTTTTGCGGTTTCGGGGTTTGTCCCATAGTAAAATTTGTTCATAATGATGAGTACAGTTACCTCTTTTCAGGTAGGTATTGCGTTTATTCTTTTACATGTGAGTACGGATAAGAACATCTCTGATGATTCTCAGCTAGCTACGTTCCTTGATCAAACCCTTTAGTTTACCTACTTATAGTAACGCAGTTGAACCACTAAGTCGTAGTACCTACATCTGTTTAACGTTAATTGCACCGTATCAGTGCCAGCCTGATAACCTTGAAAGTTTTCTAACATAGCCACGGTATGTCAACAATGTCTTTCTTATGCTTGTGCTGATTCCTTGAAAAAAATAATCAAACAAATGGTAAAAGTGTCAAAACTATTTCCAGGGTTTCAAGACTCCTGCCCTGCGTCTGGTCGGTCCTTCGCTCATCGTGGCAGGTCTGGCGTGCTGTCTGCTGCGTATTCTCTTCTGCATATTTGCGAAGCCTTGCTGTCGACGGCGAACCATCTACAAGGAGAACAGAAGGTAACCTGGTGGTGATGCCGGAAAATCTTCCTTTAGGACTTGTTGAGGAAAACAGACCGCAACGGGAGTAAAAACCCCTCTGTACGATGATCTGTTGAAAATCGAGAATACGCTGGATTCGGTTCTTGGGGAAGGTCATGTCTAACATCTTTCGGATGAGTCATGTGGATGAGGAAACCGAAAGGCTTCCAGGCTTAAACACAGCTCTGTACTCATGTATACAATGAGAAGCTGGCAGGTCCTTAAATATTTCGCTGGTGTTTTTTATTTTACCTCCGTCGCACCTGGTAGTAATTGGTGGATAGAGTCTGCTATGTTGAGAGTGAGCCTAGAAGTTACCTGTTCATTCTTGCTGTTGTTTCTAGACTGTCTGGGTGCGGGGAAGGCGAGGAGATGCCCCTGGCGGGGAGTGTTGGAGGCGGCGGTGGAGGCAGCACAGGACCCCGCGCCGGGCCCGCGCAGTGCTCGCCCGCGCGCCGCCTCGACGCGTCGTCCTGCGACGTGTCCTCGCTGTCCAGCGGCGAGGAAGACGAGCGGCTGCGCCGGTATCGCACTGCCTCGCTGCACCCGCCGCCACTACACCAGGTGATTGTTCAACTATGATCCCTCATCCAATCCACTTTTTGTCATT
Source organism: Mamestra brassicae (assembly GCA_905163435.1). NCBI lineage: Eukaryota > Metazoa > Arthropoda > Insecta > Lepidoptera > Noctuidae > Mamestra > Mamestra brassicae. The sequence continues at coordinate 14,333,785 of LR990997.1, read as the reverse complement.
CGAGAAAATCGATTTCGCCAGTCGGTTTTTCCTCTACATGAATATCATAACATTAATAAGAAGACCAAATTATTGATCATAACAATTTTTTACTGTTGTACAGGTCACGGCGCATCAGAGCGCGAGCTCACCAAATGGTTTGCACGCGAACGGGTTGCATCAGAGCGGGTCCAACCAAAGCGCGCTGCAGCGGAGCGGGTCCACGCACAGCGGTGCGGCGGGCCCGGTGTCGCCGGGGCTGGCTGCGCCGGCGCCGCACAGCGTGCCCACGTCGCCGGCGCCGGGTGCCGTGGCGCCACCACTGCCCCCAAGCGCGATGGCTGGCGCCCCCGCGCGGCGTCCTCCCCCGCGCAACGTCTCCTTCGCCGGTGGACCCGACGGCGAGCTCGTGCTTAGCCCCGCACAACTGCGCTCCTAACCCACAAGCAATAAAGGTTTTCGCAATACCCCTTTTTTTACCAAACTCTTCGGACGATGTGACTATATCGACGCGAACCGCTACGGATATCGGTTATGTGATAGCGGGAGACTCTTGACAGTTTTAACAAGTTTTTAAGTGAATTTTTTATTCGATAAGCTACGAGGTCGTTGATTTATTTGCACGTTTGGATATATTCTCGCAAACTCCTATCGATACTCGTAACTAATTTTAAGTATAATTTGCTAGAACTAACTTGACTGTTTTTGGAATGCCTACATTTGTGTTCACGGTGTGTAACAAAATAAGGGACATGAGGAGTCGGTTTGTTCTAGGCAAAAAGGAAATCACACATTCTAGACTGATATTTTCCTGAGAACTGTAGGTGTCAATCTGAATGTTAAATATTGCATTTTGAGTTGTGGAGTTAATTACCGTATTTTGTTACACGTCGCGACTCTATATTTAGTTTCTGTGGCAGAGTGCTTCGACTGCATGTTAATTGAGCAACGAGTGTGTAAGGGTCTGCCAGACCAGACGTACGTGACGCAGGTGGTTGTCCCACAAGACGTTCGGCGGACCATTCAGCCCCGTCTGGCAGATCCTTGACTATTTTTACCGTAGTACTCGTATCATGTAACTGTAAGCGTTAATTCTAACTGTGTAGCAAATTACTGAATGTGCTAGATCCATCCATCTCAGCCGGCTAGTAGACGCCTCGCTGCACAACGAGGTGTGGTGTGGTAGACTAAACTTTTGTAATTAATTGTAAAGAGCTGCGCTACTAACGCCAGCCCATCGACAATCTGTTTCTTTTAGAAAACATAAAATGTATCTATCATGGCTTCAACTCCAGATTCTTTTAGAATTTTGAAGATAAGTATCTAACAATATTAGTTAAATGACATGTTTGAAAAACATTATACACGTAAGTATGTTCCTAGAATGTGCGAACGTTCCAGCACTGATGAATGAATTAGGTGAAGCTAACGAAGTTTGGCTGCGTGTGCATTGAGGAATGAGAACAATACGTGACAGTCCATCCAAAGATCCTCCTGACACAACACCACACCTCGGAGCAGCCGGGAACTAAATAGTGAATATAATTATAAACATAATTGTTTTAAAACTGCCTACTACTAGACGCGAATTTATACTTAAATATAAAATTCATAAAAATAGATTTATAACTGACAATAATGATTGTTAACTGATGTATAAAATGTTATGGCGTATGTGCGTTTATTTTATTTTGATTATGTCCAACAAATCGTGAGTAGTTCAAGCGCCGAGTGGCGACGAGTGACGTCACGGCTCCTTCGTGCCCGTTCGCAACACGTCACAACGGACACACGAGAGAGGAACCTTACTTTGCAGCTTCATTAAGCGTTTAATTTTATATAATAAACAAACTTGGCGTGTGAACTACGTATAGACACCAAAGGATATAATTTACTAGTTAGCTAATTACATAAAGGTTGGTGTATAGCAAGAGATACTGTCTAACAGTAATGTTTTTATGTGTAAGTAACTACGGTAAATTAATAATACATACATGTGTGTTACGCGTGCATTGTATATGGCACAATATAGTGAATACTGTTTATAAATATATAATATATTTTAGAAATATTTGCACCTTTAGTAGTGAAATATTAAAATGTATATCTGCAGATTTTAGCTAGACTATTGTGGAAGACACTGAAGGAGTGTCATAAAAACATATTTTGAAAATTATGTTTCTGTAGACGAAACAGAAAATTATTGTAAAAGTTTTTGATTAGTTTTTGTCAATTATATATTTGTAATCAAATTAAAGTGTAGTTACTTTGAATTGTTTAAATCTAAGGAGGGTCAATTACTTACTGATTATTTTCGAGATAAGAGTCGCTTTGTTTTACTTGCTGTCTGTATCGTGAACTATTTGTACTACTAATGCTTAAAATACTCCATTTACTTGTAAAGTCATCGTAACCGTTGATATGCTTTCTCGATCGCTAAATTCTGGATCTTCAATACAAATTAATGCATTCATATTCTTGGTATATATTTTTTATATTTACTTATCGTCATTATTTAATAGTAAATACTCGAATACAACACACCGTAGTCCAATTTACTGCGATTGGCGATTAGGCGACCACAAAGCACGCTACTACGAACATACATGAATAAATTCACGTTGCCTGAAATAAAAATTCGTATAAAATATTTTGAACATCAAAATAACATAATAGACGTACATAATAGATGTTAAGAAAAATATGAGCTTCGTTTAGACTAACTGGCTTGTGTAACAAAGTGTTGTGTACATTAACGAAATAGATACATACCCATTACTAAAATGTCACTCCTTGCATCTCTTCATACTTCTAGCCGTAAATTAGGTTTCGTCGTGTATTACTCTTACTTTGAACATCACCTGATATATAACATTGTTTTCGCTTCAATTTTTTATTAATACGATCTAAGCGCACATACAACTGGTGACAGGGTTCATTTATTTTTGTCTACAGCAGACGAGTTTTCATTTACTTGTTAGAAATTACATCACTTCTATTTTACGAAGGGGAATTCGTCTGCTTATTTACGTATATAAAATTATATAGATCGTTTTATAGAAAAACTGTAATATTGACATGATAAAATTTTCACTTCACAGTTCGTACTGAAAACACCAATGTTTAAAATTAAGAAATTAATTTTAATTTCTAATGAAATTGTGTAAATAAGCAATGAAAAGGTCAAATCTTAGTGTGTTTACGTCGTTGTAAGCGTGATGCTATACACCAATAGACATTTTGTTCCTTTAGATTTAACTATAAAGTAATAATTTGCGCCAATTGCTGTACTTGACATTTCTAGTTAACTTTGTGAAATTACTAAAATACTCAGAAATTAGATTGAATATCCAGGTTAGGAAGAGCTAGTGTTTTCACATGGTTACTATATTTTAGTATATACGTGCTTCCATTAAAGCTTGCATTGAAGATGTTTTTTTCATATTTCCTTATAAAAGTGCAACTGCATAGCGTGAAACCTAGATTTATTTACCTAATGAGCTAAGCATTAAGTTCCAGGGCCTAATAGCAACTGCGTTTTGATGGCAATCTATATTTTTTCATTGATTGTAATTAAGTGCCGTGTTCAAAATGTCGTAATTTATCATATAAGTTTCACGTAAGTATAATATTCCTCGCATCACATGTAGAATGTTGTCAAAACGCAGCTTAGGGAACCTCCTGACTTTCGTAGATAGATTTTTGTAAATATACTGTGTACCTGCTTTGTGGACAACTTAGGCGAACATAAAGAGTAATAAATGAGTGAGCGCTCCTATCCTACTGTCGCATTTATTTGGACTTGGCTTACGGGTACTACCAAATACCTCTATGCAAATTTTATTTACAGTAAGCAATAATAAATCGACTGTCTTCTTTATTATAACTGTGTTAATGTGTAAAAGTGGACTGTAATCGTATGTTCAGTGAAGAAATAATGTTTTTATTTGACATAGTTAAGTTATGTAACAATTCATGATAGTTGTGTACATGGACGATGTTGTTATAACCGCGAGAAATATCCCTGCTATTATTTTGTGAATTAATAACTGTTAGATAGAAATTTTATTGATGTGTTTTTTATCTGCTGTGTGACTTATTTAGTTGTTATGTGTGTTATTTGCCCTCGTTTATAAATTGCTAAATTGTGATTATGTTGCGACGACCAAATCGTAGAGCTATAAGTTACATGCTGTGTTATTAAAGTTAACTAATAATTTTATTGTAATAAAGTGTCCCTTTATCTATTGTATTGTTCAAAGATCGTTCTTTTAAAGTTTAAGGGTAGTTTAAGTTTTGTATGTATTCTATTCTATTCCTGTTTTCTGCTCTTTCTTAATTTTGGATAAATTAGAAACCAGATATACTTCGTAATAAAAATGATGTTAGAACTAAAACACTTTTGATACAGATTAGCTTCACACTTGGAATGCTGACATAAAGTCGTACCTTCTTGAAACCAACTGAATATGAACTTTACGAGACTATTTTCTGACTTTGGAAGTTTTCAATTTTCTACATCTGTGTGCGGATTCTACATCTTCCTATATTATAGGAAAGTAATTGCGGTGCAAAACAAGAAGGACAGAACTGTGATTTAAATGTTATTGTTAAAAGAAGGATGTGAAGACGTGTTGGTCAAGATGAATGTTAATGTTTAGTTCCAGAGGATATTGAAATAAAGTTAATAACATAGCTCAAGGGTTACCTAAAAGTGAATTTTTATTATAGAATTTTATATTGATAAAGAGCAATGGTATATAATATTGTTTTGTTACGTTAATGTAAATATTTTATGTCATAACCGGTTCATCATCGTTTATATTATTTATAGGCATTGGTGCATATCATGTGTATAGAGCAGATGATTAATCAAATAAATTAGAACAAAAATATAGTTGACGATGACGTTTCATTTCTATACCCCTTATTACCAGAGCAAAAGGTTTTAAATTGCAAAACACAAATTTAAATGTAACATGTGATATATTCATTTCAACACTACAATATTTTCATTTTAGAACATAAAAATACGTTTATTTACATCAATATTATTGCAACTCTTAAAATAATAAAAAAAAATCACAACTTAAAAATTTCTTAAACCTCAATAGAATTCTAGTTAGATCTGTTTCATAGTCATAGTTAGTCAGTTAATTTTGTGTAGTTTTATTAATTAAACGTTTGTTAGTTACAACACATACAACGAGGAATGATTTTATTGCGAATTATTGACAGTTTTAGTCATAATTATAAATAAGCAAAAATTAGACGTTAATCCTAAAGACCATGCAGTTTGTAAGTCAAGAAAATAGGTATGTAAAAATATAATAATAAAAATAATCTACATATTCTCGATGGTACGTGAAATGAGCAAGCTTCGATAACTAATTTTACGTTCACATACAACCGTCGAATAATTCCTGGAAAGCCAATAGGACACATAACATCGATTAAAGGATAAATACTTTATTCACATACATAACACAAAATACGATACATAAATATTCATTAATACATTATTTATTCTTTCTATCTAATGTCAGAGTTTGCGTTGTCAATTTATATCTAAGTTTTATGTTATTAAGATTGTTTATCAATACTGTATCAAATAGTTTAACTGTTAGTAGAAATATTTTGGACTTTTGAAGAATTATTTAAATATAAACTTTAACCTATTCTGATTAAGGACTACATTACTTTTAACCAACGCAAACTCGATCACAGATAGTTTCAGACACACGGTAATAGAATATCTGACACCATTTGTGTGAAACCCCTTTAATTCTTCTATTTCCCCTCTCATAGACTACATGTGGACGTAAAAAGAGATCCAACCCGTTAATTTTTAGAAAAATAACAATTACTATGGAATCTCCTATAAGTTTTATCTTTTTTGTGTTATTTTGTCAATTATCTAGTTCATTTTAAATGCTAAATGTTTATATTCTGTCCTATCCTATCATAACTTCATAGTTTCAGCTTTGACAGTATTTAAACACGGAAATGGAACTGCCAATACGAAAACTATTCTAGAAAAAATATAATTACATACCCTATAAAAAAAGTATTGAAATAATTAAGAACCTAAAAAAATAAATAAGTATTGTTTTTAGGTGGTAACTGAAATAATACTTACATGTGTGTGGCTGGTAAAATGTAATAATCGACCGCCTATGTGATATCTGACGCTAAAGATTTAAACACATCCAGTATAGAACAAAATGAAACTTCTATGAAGTAATGAAAAACGTCAAGATTTTCATGAAATATGATATGATCACAGATTTAAATAGTAAGATAGGGTCGACCGAATATTTGCATTTTTACGTCCGCCATTAAGAAACACTACATTTTTCTCTCTCTCTCCCGAAGATTGCCGACCGTGTGGCGAGTTTGCTTCGGTCTCGACGGGCTAATTTGTGGCGTCATAAAAACATACGGTCTTCCCTGTCCTTACTATATAAGTCAATGGATATGATGCATCTCAGCTGCCAATTCAGTATACGAAACTTCTTAACAATTTGCGCTTTACCCGTGGACGAATATTGAAATAATTTATGGTCAATGATATTCTAGAAGCTTTTTTTTAAACCGTGACAATCCTTATCCTAACACTTCGGAGTTATTGTCAACCAGAGCATGCCACGAAACGTAACTAATTTACAACTATTTATTTAATACTCCACAGATTTTCTATGTGCATAGGTATATAAACAAACATTTAATAAACTACATTTCAATTTTTATAGCCTTCAATCTAGACAATAATTCGTCAAAACGTTAACATAAAATAATGGTTAGTAAAGTTTACACAAATAGAAAATAAAATCTCACATCACATAACTGGTTTAAACATTAAAAAGTGTAAGCGATGACATCAAAATTTACTTTGTTAATTTAGGGAGAGGGACCAAAGAGATCGTTGACCCAAGTTTTTTTTTTTAGTACTTAAACACTCGTCTTTGAGCCATTAATTCACCCCACTACCCCTTTTAACTTCTTTTTTTTTAACTTTCCTTAATACAAAACGGTTTCAAAGGCGCTTTGTCCAAAGCGACACAATCATTATATGACACGTTTATCACATCTTGTTTGCATAACATCGCACAATTCCTTACAATCCTTCTGTTTGATTATATTCCTTATTGACGAAGAGAATAAGTGCATTTTACCATGATATTCTCCCGAAGGTCGCGTGTACCAGCTAATATCATATGGTTTCTACGAGCCCCTTGATGCGTTTCGGTCGTGAAGGCTCGCTCGACATGAACGATGTTTCTTCTGAAGAGTTGCTCGGCTTGAGGAGAGGTTTCGATGTGCTTGGTTGACTCTGAAAGGATAAAGGGAGGATTTGTAGAGCTGCCTGGACATGAACGTAGCCAGAACGATTAAAAACATCAACGAACTAAGTTAAATTACTTGATTTAGAGCGAAAACAGAAAGAGAATAATCAATGTTTGTTTGCATCCCGCGATTGCCTTTCTACGGGTTCAATTAAAAATAAATAGATGATAACTTGATATTTGGTGTGATGAGTTTATTCGAGAATCCAAAATTAATTTTATTTCGTATAAGTACGATTCTAGTACAGGCCATTAAAAAAAATAATGAGCAGACCCTCTTCTCAAAAATAAATCGTAAGTAGGTGCTACTGATATCCCTTGCCAATTTTACTTGAACCTTGGCTACGTCCATGTCTTACATAATGTAGGTAAATATAATTAAACAATGACTACTATTAATACATACATTACACAGTATGGATGTTCAACTTTTCATCTAAATTCATCTGCTCGTCTGCATCGTTTGATAAGTTCTTGTTTCGATGAGATTTGTTCGGAATCAAAAAGAATATCTGGGTCAGTCATGTTTTGAGAGTATGTGGGTAGGACAAGGCTTTTCAATTAGCCCGTAGATGTCCACTGCTGGACATAACATCACATGGGCTTAAATAATAAACTGAGATTGAAAGGGAGCCATCGATTTGGTTGGTTAAATCGAAATAAGAGCGTCATTTAAACAAATTGTTTTATTTCGTGGATCCCAATTAATTTTAGTCTCAATAACACTGAAACATTGACTGGTTCGGGAATAGAAGTCATGTTCAGCAGAGGAGTACTAATGGCAAACATTGTATACTTGAATTCAAAATCTCTGATTCGTTACTTACTCAACTTTCTACTTTGGTTTTACGTAGTTTAAGTTGATATTTGTGTGACCTCGTGTGACAAGGTCTTGATAACTTGCAATCAAATTCTAATTTTACTATCACAGATTCTGAATTCCAGTGAAAGCAAGACAAACACAAGATAAGTTCTGTTAACAGTAGTTAGGTACATACCTGTGGTACAACGGGAGGCGCAGCTAGACTGGACACGACGGCGTTCCTCTTGATGTCCTCCATGGGTATCTCTTCAGAGCGTGACCGTGGCGAACCTTCCCGAGAGCCGTGGGCGCTGCTGCTTCGGGATACACTGCTGTAATTGAAAAGAATGTGGCTTAGGTTAGTAACTCATTACGAAGACGGAAGCGTTGTGAGTTGTGGTGACACTTGAGGGAGGTCTATGTCCAGCAGTGGGAGTTCTGTACATTTGTGTGCGTAAAGTATTAATAATAAAAAAAGAAGATGAGTTTTGCTATACAAATTTCAGCTGAAAAACGAATGGCCGTGACGATCGGCAACGCACTCAGGTCGACGGCAACAAACGCAATCTGCACATGTGGGGGTTCTCGAAAAGTTCAAGAACTTTACTGTTCGTGCGACATCTCTACGCAGACTATGGCCCACCTTTAATCTTGCACCGCAGCGGACGACATTGCCGTGGCCCAATACTAGGCAAGGGATTAATTAAGAAAGAATTTTTTTCATCAACGCGCTTTGAAGAAAAAGCCGAAAAACATCCACGACAATAGTCTGAGTGAGGGACCTATGTCCTCTTGTTGTTTGGCCAATATTACCTAAATGTCTGGCTTAGATGTAACATGCTCGCAGGTTTGTGACGTGGGTAGTCTTAACTAAGACGCTGGCAGTCACCTCAGCTGCCCTACTAATGACGTGCTAATGCCATCCAATTCCGACGATGTAAAAGGGATAGTGTTATTCGCTATGTATAGCTCCCGTCTCTCTCTTAGAGCGGAATCATGATCGTTTTAAGACTGCATAGTAGGGCCCCCTGATCTAATAAATGGCTGTTTTTGAGCTATTTTCCTTAACCTTTTGAACGCCATTGTCACATATACGTGACAATCAAACGCGAGCCCCGTACGCCAAACGTCAGAAATATATAACAAAAAAATACGGCGAATTTGTGGCTTGACGTCGGAAGCACGCCTATGCGTTCATGCTCTGGCGTTCAAAAGGTTAAATATCTCAAGTATATTTAACCGAAAGACGAGACCACACGAAAACCGATATAAAATAAGTAATATACTAAACGACATGTTATATAAAAGCTCTAGATTAATAATAAACATGAAATGGCTCACCTCTCTCTGCTAGTAGTACGTTCTCTGTAGACGACGATGCCATCTTTGAGCATGTGTCCGCTGGGCCTGCGCAGGCGCCGGTCTGTGTCGTCTTCTCCACCTACCGACACAACTGTATAGAGTGTGATATTGATTCCGTACAAGGGTTCATTGTGAGATATTGGTCAGCCAAATAATAAGATAGGTTATTTTGAGTGACGGTTGACACGTGAGAATGGAAAAAGTAAACGTGTCGTGCTGACCCCAAGTACCCTGGGATAAGTGCAGGATGATTATGATGATAAAATAATGTATTTATCAATCGGAACCTTCCATAGTTGAACGTGGCTTTTGAAACATAAGAGCCCTTGCTGACTACAAACAGTATAGTAAGAGTTTTTGGGGGACTGTTTTTATGTAAAACTTTGACGTTCAAAAAGCTTTCGGACTGACATGACTTTTGATTCATAAGTTTAGACTCTGAGGTTGGAAAGGAAAGTTGACAAGGGTGTGTACCGGCTTCGATGCCGCCACATGAAAAACTAAGAAGCGAATTTTGTAAAGCAAAAAAAAGAACCGCAACGCCATCTATCCTGTCAGCGACGAACTACCAACGAAATCCTGCATCGCGCAAGTAAAGTTTTCCGTGTGATTTGAACATATACAACAGTCCCAATATCAATTATCGGGCAGAGTTGCCCACCAGACACAACAACGCTCTGGTCGGCGGATCCTCCTCTTTTCAGTGGCGGTATGCGGGACTTTACTCTCTGTACCGCAAACCATATAGTTGAATCTAAAGATAAATAATGTATTCATTATACCATTAGGTGAATTTTCGATTTAGTATCGATTGTTATTAATCAGTTTTTTCAATAAATAACTTTTCGCCATCCACATTTACTTATTTGCAACAGATACAAATATGTTTACCTGTGGCTCGTCGCACAGTGGCCAGTGCTGGTCTAGCAAACAGTGGTCGATGTCTCGGCGCCATGGCAGGAGCACACATGCCCGACACTTCCAGTAGGCGGCCGATCTGCTGCATCTTCTTCTGTCGGGACTTCGTGCGGCCCTGGGAACAAAACATTAGGAATGCTTTATTGAAGCTGTTTACTATGTTCTATGGAAGAATAACGGTTTTTAAACCAGATGGAACCGGTTGTTACTGACCGTTTCCTCTCGGAAAGGGACGGGAAGTAAGCTGCAAAATACATCACAAGTAGATTTTTCCATATAGTAGATTTCAATAGGTCTAAAATCTACAAACCGTGGTTTCTACATGTCAAAGATTTAAACTTAACAAATGTCTAATATCAATCTAAGGTTGCATGTGGGCTATTATATTCATCAATACATAAATCACCATGTTCAAACAAAAAGACAATACCAATAAGCTAAAATCCTATATTCCTAAAGGGATGGGCTAAGTGAATAGAATAATACCCACATTTCGCCAGTTATCTAACATAAGACCAAAGATTTATAAACAAATTAGGTTGAAGGCTTCAGAAAATTCACCAGCACGCATTATGTCTGTTCTTAATTTAAATCGTACCTTAGTAAGTCGTTGCTTAGCAGCCATACTGCGAATATGATCATCAAACTTGAACTTGGCTCGCAACAGCACGGTGCGCGGCAGTGCGCCCGACGCGCCCACGCGCGGCTTGTGTATCGTCAGGTGCAGGCAACGCGGGTCTTCTTTGTCTCCTTGGATCTGGTAGCAAAACAACAATCAAATAAATCATGCCTTAGATAAACAACGTCCTTATTGTTAAATTAAATAGTATAAAACATTTTCAGGAGCGATAGTGCAAGCAAAACCTAGCCTCTTCTTCTTTATTATAAGCAGAGATCGGAATAGGTAGACTATATTTACCTAATGTTCGTGGAAATAAGTAACATAGAATTGATTTATACCTGTTGTAAAATCCCGGAATCATAAAAGGAATCATGACAATTAAAATCCGGGATTATCAAAACATGAACTGGACTAAAAATGATTGATTTGAAGAATCAAAAGAAGAAAGAGTTGTGCGAAAACAAAGCTATTAAATTTAACAGTTTTAGTAGGTACCGGAACTCTAAAAACATATTAAGATTCTTCAATATAATAATTTAGTTTAAATGTATTTAGCGCAATAAGTAATTTTCAATTTCTTAAATCCCGGGATACAATTGTCATGTTTATGATTCCGGGATTTTAGAGGAGGTATAATCAACTCAATGTTACTTACTTCCACGATGATTAGGTAAATATAATCTACCTATACCGATCTGTGATTATAACACAGGTTAGGGTCACTGAATGCATCTAATCATAAGTTTAAAATATGACCAACTCTGAATATTGATAAACTGCTGTTCTATACAATAGTGCAACACTGACACGATGTGAATGTATGGAACAGCAGGTTTTTGTACAGCCATAGATGCATGACACTTTTAATCCTCTTGAAAACATTCTATACTATTGATGTTGGACTTTTTACAAGGCACTATGTAAGCGTTACTAAACTGTGACCATTTTAATAGGTCTCATTTGATAGCAGAATACAACATTGCTTTACTAGTAAGTATTAAAGAGACATGAAATAAACCTCTTTAGCATTTACGCATTTAATGTTAAAGCGATCTTCTATCCCTCTCTACTCAGCTGTCAAATGTGACCAATTAAAATGGCCTTAGTTTATGTCTATATATTGAAATTCACTCTATGAAGCTTCAAGTAGTGACGAAGCTTGCGATAGTAAAAGCAAAATAAAACTTTAAAAAGAAGGTGAAATATGTTCTTCTTTACTAACAATAAAGTGCTAGGATACGAAATCAAAGAAGGCGTAAACAATAATTGATTTAAAAATCTATTACAAAAACAAAGTACTAGAAAAATAAAATTACATTGATTTGGTACCTGATTTATCTAGATGCAAAAAAAAACAATGATAACGATTATTTTTTTGAAAAATCAAATTTGACACGTAAGAGATAAGACTGAATGAATGTTAGTTTTATTTAATGAAAATTATTTAACTTACTTCTAAGTCTTGAAGACTTCCAACGAGTTTGGCGACACCCCATCCAAGCCTCTGTTTGTCGGGTTCAACTAAAATTATTTGTATATTGTCTACTGCAAGAAACCGATGCTGCCAAGTACCGTCCTTTTGTATAATATCACAAGATATGAGATCAGAATCATCTGTAAAAAAAAATTCGTAATTTGAATAAAACTCCGTCGTTTTCAAAACTTACTAATCAATAGCGAACTCGCTTACAACATACAGTCATGGCATAGGTAGGATACACTGATAAAGCCTAAACGCCACTGATGAACTTTATGTTTTTAAAGGTATCGAGAATATCTAACAAAAGATTATAAGATCTTCATAAATTAAATAAATGCTGGCAGCTTTTCGTCACGAAACTTTCAGATGCTATATATTTTTATTTTAAATTTATTCTTTCTTTGTCAATTATTATATGGCTGTTCTTATTTTCTCGACTCAAATAGCCAGGACCTATACCGAATGAGTTTTTATATCCTAATAAAACCTTTTTTATATTCTTGAACTATTTGGAACACATGAGATTGCAATAAAACTTTGAATATTGAATTGAATTGTAGGCGTTAACTGTTTTCTTTTTTTACTGTTTTAAATGTTTCTTCAATAATAATTAAAAAAAAATACTTACTAAGGTCCAGAACGTCTCCAACTTGAACGAACGGCACTGGATTAGTTAGGGGCAACTGTGTTTCAGGTTTCCCGGTGAGTTTCAAATATAAGTCCCGGATCAGAAAGAAGGTGCGTATTGCTCGCCTTGCTCGTTCCATCTGATTGAAATAATATTTATTTAGTATAATTTAGTGTTATTAGTATTACAATAAATAGTAAATCATCGTTATTTAATAATATTTTGACAGTTTAAATAACTTATTTGACTGTTTTCGTAAGATTTTTTTATATCGAAACATAATTCTGAGGGCACGAATGTTTTTTTTTGTTTTCAATATTGTAAATGCGGAAGTAACTCTGCCCGTCTGTAACCTCCTCGCGTCTTAACGGCTGAGCGGATTCGGATAAAACTTGGCATACGGGTAGACCATGTCCTGGCATAGGACATAGTATCTTTTTTATCCCGAGAGTATGTTCCCTTGGGAGTATGTCCGTTGGCTGAAGCTAGTTATCAAATAAACGATTGTATGCTTCCATCACACATGATTTACCTCTCCACTGGGCAGTCTCTTGGCGAAGGCGATGCCCGACATGGGGGTCCTAGTGGGTGGCAACAATATGGCCGCATCCATGCAGAGCCATTCCACGTTAAGCGGCCGTTTGCTCGTCTCGCAGTACCTGTGCAAATGAGTGGCCATATTTGAATTCCGAATTCGAGACAATTATCCAATTAAGGAACGACAAACTATTATGTACATCACAAAGTTTAGTTTATGTGGTAACCCATACTTTTTGTTATGATAAATGGTCACTAAAAACCAAGTTAACGCTCAAGTTGATACTTGAGTTAGTGGCGATGAATACAAATCATTCAATTCCGGTTTAATATGGTTCGTTTTGAGAGAATGTGAGTTTAAAAAAATACAGCAAATAGTTCTGTACTTATTTTTTTAATTTCATAAGATGGCAGGAAAACCTACAAGAAACGAAGAAGTTTTGTTGTTTTGAAATAATATTTAAAAAAAAAATGATGTCTGCGGCAGATTCGCACTTGGCCGATTTTTGGTTTCGTTTACGTTTCAACAAGAATGTTCTTTGCCCATCACTTTTTTAGATAAAGATATGCGATAACATTTGCAAATAACAGTTTATGGCTGTAATTGATAATGCCAATGGATATTTCTCATTGTTGCGTGTGATAAAGATATATTATCGGATAATATGACATGTGAATGCCATTTTTATAATGTACCACCCACGTACCGTACAAAAGTGCCTTAAATGACAAAGATCATTTGAGTACCTAATATATTTTGTATTGACGTTATTAAAATAAAGCCTATCTCTATCCATTCCACAAATTCCCCTCATTATATTCGGGAATAAGTTCTTAATTCTCAGTCTATTAAAAAAATACATCATCATCACACACACTCATTCAACACAACATCACACAACATACACATCAACAGAGACACAACTTGAACTTATACAGTGCAAAATGGACTATACTACACGGCGGCTATGATTATAAAAACAACTACAAGAACCTCGTTTAAACTCAGTACATTTTACGTTATTTCATTACCATGTCACGTTTCGCACCAGGTATTAAAAACAGCAATGAAATCACTTACTCATCCTCAAACATGTCGAGGAAGATATCGTCGCACTTGTAGAAGTTCCTGGCGAGCGCGGCGGCGCGCGCACGCAGCGTGTCCGCCGCGGGCGCGTGGCGTGCGCTGGCGCCGCCGCCCGCGCCGCACATGGCCACGCGCATCAGCGTCACGCTCAGCTCCAGCGTTACTAGGCGGACTTTTGACGCTGGAAGGAAATAAGGGATGGTTATTTATTCGTTTTGACGTATTTTACAGATCAGATAAATGAGAGTGTGCCTTTTGGAGTCATATGCGGGGAAAACTCGCATGCTCTGCTCATGCTCCCATTCCTTAAATGGTCTCAAGAAAAAATCGTTTTGTTTTTTTAAGTTATTGCAATATATAACAAGACACATTTATTTACACTAGGTTTTTTTTCAGCCAATACTGGACAGTATCTGGGCAAAGACCTACTACACCGAGTCCTTTCAGCAACTCTTCTCCAGCACCCCTTCAAATCAACTTAACTACTACAAGTGATCTACGTTCATTTTTAAATAAAAACTATTCAAAATAACTATTTCGACGTTAGGTCTTCCGTCAGAACATAAAGCGTGTGTAGTGGTAAGACGCACCTGGTTTACAGCTCAAATTCGCGATGGCCATCAGCTTTGATATCAGCAGCGCATTGAAGCTCTGCAGCGGATGTTTAGGCGGAGGCGACCTCATATCACCAGAGGGCGCTGCAGTCGCCACGCCACTAGCCTCGTGTGTACCCGCCGTTATCTCTTCCTCGGGACATAGCAGCGTGTCCAGTAGTTCTGTGTTCACTCCTAGAATGGGAAAATTAATGGTGTCAGTGTGTGCTAGCTATACTACCATGATACAATGTAAAATGTTTCTTAATTTCTTATCTTTCTTGAATTGACTGTATGGTGAGTTAAAGTCATGCGTGGCCTATGTCGAGCTGATGAGATGGTGAACAAAAAGTTTTTATGCAACTTTGTAGGTGTAATGTAGCAAACATTAGGGAACGGTTAGTGAGTGCAACTGCAGGCTAAAATCATGCATTACGCTGGAACAGATGGGATGGATCGATTGCTGTGTCCAGATAACACGGCAGTACCTATTTTATTTATTGAATAAAAATATTGTACTTAACCTTTTGAATGCTAGAGCATAAACACATCGGCGTGCCGCCGACGCCAAGCCACAAATTTACCGTACTTTTTGTCACGTATTTGTGACGTTTGGCATACAGGGCACGCGCTTGCTTGTCACCTATACGTGACAGTGGCGTTCAAAAGGTTAAATAGTCCGACTGGGTCATTTTGACCCTTGCAAAATTTCGTGACACATATAATTAGGAACACGAAATAATCGCGTGCTAAGCTGCTCCAAAGGGCAGTCTGTATGTTCCATGGACACTGTAACTAATAAAAAAATGGAATATGAGTGAAACTAACTTACCCACTATCATAATCCGAAGGAAGCAAAAGACAGAAAAGACAAAAATTAGTATAAAGAACAAGCATTCTTAACGTTTCAGGTTCTACTTGTACCTATATAAAATCATAATCCGAACAGGTGAACTCAAAAAAAAATCGAGCATTGCACAGTGCGTTGACCTCGCTCGAACGGGCATTAAGGTCAAGCCTTTTCGGAAGTTGCACTACAATAAGGTTCAAATTATTCATTCCAAAAATACCTTGAAAGTCCAGCAGCCTTTATAACTTTATAATATCTACAGCATTCAAATGTTAGTTTGACCTCAATTCAACAATATGAGAACTAAATATAAAATCTAATGTAAGGTGAATGGCATCATAAAGGTCGGACAATATGACGATTTTATCTACAAACTGGCCACATGTAAAATGTTTGCTCACCTTTATTGTTGATCAATGCGAACAGCAAGCAGAGAGCGAACAACGCTTTATAGTCATTTTCGCTGCAGTCCAAGGAGTCTAGTATCGTCTTCAAAAACGGCCTTTTCTCAATCTCCTTGCTTTCTCTCTCAATTATACTGTCTAAGGTCGCTGACCTTTCCGCAGAAGTACTCGGAGCTACACCAAGCAGCTTCTGCTTCTCCTCATCAGTAATATTGTTGTATTCGTTCGTTTTCGACGAATTCGATTCGATCCCTGAATCGGGCAAAGGTGAGTCGGGCATGTTCGCTTTGAGAATCCCCGAGCTAGAAGTCTTTGCAGGGTGTATTTGAGTAACGAGATCTTCGGTCGAATCTTGATCGATGCTCGACGACTCGCTTATATGTGAAGTGGACGGAAGAGAAGTCGAAACTAACTCAGGATCGAGATCACAACTCGAATGATCGGTATCGTAACCGAATGTTTTAGGACCACTGTATTCTGGGGTAGTGTAGTCCCTCTCGCTTGAAGTGTTCTCTAAAGCCTTCTCTAGACTGAGTTGCGGTTTAGAGAACTCAAGTTTAACATTGGACTTTGCATTGCTAATATACATTTCTAGTATCTTGGTCGCGCCGTCCTCGAAAACTGATAAGTCCGATTGTAATATGATCCAGGCCAGCGCGTGCACAATCGGCCCGTGCGTTATAATAAGGAACACTTGCGATAACAGAAACAGGGACACGACACACGACACCGAAGGTTTGGTCTCGTCCTCTGATTCCATTCTCTGTCGGGGGAATGTCATTCGTGATGGAGATTCGGCGTTCTTGCCTTTAAGTATAGCTTCTAAGTTTCTTGTGATAGCCTCTATGCTTTGTATGTGATCACGGTTGTAGGGTGAGGAGGATTGTAACCGCCTCACACTTTCGGACGTGAGTGAGTAAATGTATAGAGGCACTAGCAGTTTGTGCAAGAGATGCTCCGTCAGTACATCGTTTAGATCAGGAATGTTTAGACATAAGATGTCATTGATATAATGCAGGTGGTCCAGGTGCTCAGCAACAAGATCATCAAGTTTCTGTTGCGATTGGTGGCTGGAAAAAGAATTTCTGAATTTTGAGTCGTAAATATTGTCTGTACGAATATAGATTAAAAATTTGATTTTGAATTTGGTACATTTAGTATGTAACCGGTTGATTAAAACTTTAAAAACAAAAATACAAACTAAAAATTCAACAAAATCTATCTACAATAATAAGAAAAATTGTAATTAAAAACCGAACATAACAAAACAGACCAAAACAAAATCAAAAGTAACATAATATCGTGACTTACTCAGCGTCGTTCCTGACGCACGCGTCCAGTTCTAGAATGTGTTTCCCGATAAACCAAACTAGATTACTGAAGTACGGAGCCGCGGTCCTGTGGGACAGCAAATTGTGTTAGCATATTGATGACCACTAATGAAATAGCCGAGATAGCTACACAGTTAAAATATGCGCAGCTTTTAAATTGTAGGCTACATTTATTTGTTCGAAAGAGTTACCGCCGCCCTGGAACGCAAAGGGCATTTGCAGGAACACGGGTGGGATTTCGTCAATAAGACCGCGAGAAGTCATTTAATGACTTCACATCCACAAAAACACTACATTTATTCTAAATAAATTGAACGTATTATTATTATTGATTACATGTAACTAGATAGACGTACGAAAAACTAGACTGCAAAATTTTATCGTCCATATCCTTGAGCCTCATCTTGGATGATGACTTTGTTTCGCACTTATTCGCACGTAGTTCACTTTATCTCACAAGGCATCGATGGCCTCACATTTCCGTAGTACATTAGAACTGGATGCAGGTGTAGAAGCAGTAGATTGCAGTTTCAAAACAGTCCGAAGGAGTATATCATAGTTCACAGTCACCTTATAAGCCTCGATGGCAACTGAAACTAGTCTAAGTCTACCCAAAGCGCGCGACATCGCGACATTACGTCGAAATCGAAGCTAGACCACATCGTAAATTGTAGCTCGTAGACGTTTCAAGTTCAATGTCAATAGAGCTTTGACACGCATCCAGATAAATCATAGACTATACCAGCCCCCATGACAAAGTCAGTTCGTACAACCTTTAATCAGCTGGCTTATATACTCCCGAAATCAAGGTGTCACGTTATCACGAAGTGAGCTGTCATTCCATCTTGATTATATGGATTGACAGCTCATCTCGTGATTACTTCTCCCAAGCCTGCACTTCGACATGTTTACAGAATCAACCGGCTGATTAACAATCGAGTAGGAATCGATTCGTATTCGCTTGTATTCGGTACTAATTTGAAACGAGTTTTTTTATTCGAAATTACAATCTATGTTGTCACTACTTTTAGACCCCAGTGTCACAGCTAACATAAAGCGACTGAACAATGTGACGAATTTTACTTATTTATAAGCAACGTTCGCATCTGTCAAATATGTGTGGAATAAGTAGAATTGACACTCTTGTCTAGGGTGGATAGACTACGTACCTATAGAAAAAATCAACAATACATACCTATCCCTAATGAACCTGAGCATGCTGGCATCCTGCACTCGGTACACGTTGAGGGTAAGAGTGCGCACAGCAATGCGCACCATAGACTCCGAATGGTTGAAGAACTTGATCGCCTCCGTATACAGCGGGAAATCCTTCGTATGCTGCCAATATAAATAGTATGTCACTTTCAAAGTATAGACGACCTTATTAATTGGTTACTCTATCTGCATACAAATCTTAACGAATAAAATAAAGAGGTAAAATTGATGTTCTGTTCTTGTAAAAGATCACTACTCCTGGAAGCTCAGATTCGATTACAAATATAATTTTACTAGTAGAAAGCTACATTATCAGTGATATGCTACTTTTGATTCCGTGGCCTTAGGTCTTGTACAATTAGATATGTAGGTTAATATATGTAAGGAACGAATACCTAGAAATCATTATGTTACGACCCTGGTAACCAATTTTATTGTAGGTGTCCATACGTCCGTGATTGACTGACATTTTAAACCTAAACTAGATAATATTATGTCGTGTAAATGTGATGGCATACAACGGATATTTTGCTGTAATGCCTTCAAACGAAACACGCTATAGTTCGTGACTGAAAATTGACACCACGAGAAAACGAAGCCTTGAGTTTCGTCCATATTTTAGAACGCAGATATCAATGTAGGGAAATATAATATTTAAGAATAATGGCAATGAATCAGGACCCTTTTTTGTCGAGATTTGGCTCATTCCACATTTTAAGTTGCTTCAATGGACCACATCATCGCTTATCGACAGGTGAGATAGTGGTCAAACACGAGCCTATCGTAATAAAAAAAAAATCTATCCTTAATTGGCACCTAGACTAACGCGTAAAATTGTCATTTGCATATCCGCATTCGACAAACACCAATGTACCTATGCAGCTGTTGATGCTATTATCCCAGTAACATAATTGCCAGTTGATAAGAGAAATTGTTACATGTAGTTGAACTAGACATGACGTCAGGTCTCTATAAATTCCTTTAGGCCGCCTTTACCCCAGTAGGCCGCTGTAAACATAAACTGGCGTCTGGCGAATTGGGGGATCATTGATCCATCAAACAACCAGTGTGAGTGTGGCGCAGTTCAGACTATGTCCCACTTGCTGGAGTTCCCCAATATGCATACACTTGCAGCTAAGATAACTTAATTAACGCCTCCATCTAAGCAATAAACGTGGCCACCTATCGGGCCCAAACAATGTTATCTGTTAAACCATCGACAAGATAATTATGCAGAAGGCTTGTTTTGTGTTGACTACCTTTATGTGTAGGTAAACGAGACGCGACCCATGTTAGCAAAGCCGCGGGGTTTTTATTTTTTTATTTATTTATTAAAATCTCCCTCATACAATCCTTACAGGTGTATACCCAATACGACAGCGCGAATAAAAAATTCTAAATATTTTAATAAACTTCTACACTAAGCTCCTCACACACATTATTTAAAGTACCTAAATGAAACATATAGCCTACCCTAATCTACACTACAGCATAAAATAAACAGCAGTATTTTTGCGAGTTCACTCAACTTAACTCGTTTTGCTTACATGGGTCGCGTGGTATTCGTAAGGAACAAGAATCTTTATATTTTCCAGGACAAAAAAAAAGCAATTTCTGGCGCTTAGCGAGTGTAGCTCAGCAAAATAATTTTCGTAATCAGATTCGAACTTCTCGAAATCACCAACAAACAATCCCTTTTTATAATAGGTATTTGTTGAGATAATACTCTCGTATCATACATATATTACCTATGTCTCGACAGGAAATACTCTAGACCTAAACTAAAGATTACCTTATTGATAACACATGACCTGAGCAGAAAAACCTTTCATTAATGACGTCTGATAAGAGAAGTGTATCAGACACATAGTGTTGTGGTCATTTATTTTACAATGAAGTGATAATATATCTGTTTTTGAACACTGTAGGTATTATGGAGATAATTTTTATGAATGTAAATAACAAGTTTAGTCAGAACTGAATGGATTAATAATTTCCTATTTCCTTTCAATATCTGTTTACTAAGGCACCGCCTACCCTGCAGATGCCATGCATTTAACAGGGTAAAAATTAATTGCTTTCTATTTATAAATTCGTAATCTGATGAGTCCTTTAACAGAAACAAACAAACAGTTTTACGTCTAACCTACAATATTTTTGGTTTGAGAATTTTCCTTGTAATACCCTCAAATGATACATGTTTTATTAAAAAAAAATAACCCCGTAAAAAGCATAGCAGTACAATTCAAAGATTATGATGGCTCGGAACACAAGGTGAGTCCGTTCCCTGATGCAAATTTTTATGAAAGCAGGGATGAGAATTGGGCTACTTAGCAACAAATACCCCATTTCACAGTCACCATTAAGTTTTTTTTTTTTTAATCTTACCTCATTATAGAAGAAATGTATGGTATGATTGTTGAGCTTCAAACTGAGCGTCTTGAGGAAAGATATGTAGTAAGCCATGACCTCTTCATCAGAGAAGTCAAATTTGTGCACTATTATTGAGTTCACATGGTTATTACTCAGCAAATAATCTGTAACAAGTATATGGCTTTTAGAACTGTGTCTAAAATAGGGAATTCCCACATTGTGGTTTCCTTTAAACGGTATATAAAATACTATGTTTAGTCAAAGAAATTCATTGTTTATAACTTTCAAATAAAACTCCCAACAAATTGAAACTTCGTTGATATTAGAACCATACAGTAATAACATAGGCAATAGTTATACTTGTCATATTCAAGTGATGATGACTTCAAAATCTGCTTTCAGTAGCAATAATTAGACAAAAACAATATCTAGTATGTAGTAGTGTAAAATAGTTCCAGAATTTGTTCGAAAGAGTCACCGCCCCAAGAAACCAAACGGCTTTAGAAGGACCATGGATGGGTTTTAGTCAGTAAGAGGCTGACACGCCCTTCCGCTCCGCTCAGAGTGGAAGAAGTCATTTGATGATTTCATATCCTTAAAAAAAAGTAGTACAAACTAAACAGTTTACCATTACTCAACTGTTTTGTTTTTAATACGAAACCTGATGGTGAAATTAATCACACAGCAGTCAAAACTAATATCCAAATCAAAACAATAATTTGTGTGACCAAAATGTTATGATTTGTACAAATCAATTTATGTAATAAGCCCAAAACAATGAATCAGATAACCCTATATGTATATATATAAACCCCAACATACCTACCTTTGTGTATCTTAGTTTGTAAGTTAATTAATAGTATACATAATAAGATTAATATGTATTAGTTTATTTTTTGCATGTTTAATTTGTGTATTTTATCTATGGGCCTTAGTTGCCTGATAATAAAGAATTATTGTTTCGTTTATTTATTATTATCATTAAAAAACTTACACAAGGATGTTTCATTTCTGATATTCTCAAACAGTATATTCAAGGTCTGCAACAGCTGCACACATACATATGACGAGCCTCCACATTTCTGTCTCATGATCTTCAAGAAGTACGACAGCATATTCTTCTCCAAAAAGAAGCTGAAAAATTAAGACAGATTTATTATATTTGAATTGTAGAGCAAAATAATCTAAAACTGGGAATTATGTCAGAATTTTTGCCAAACTGACCTAAAAGAGACATTTTTTTAAAGAGATATTTAAACAATAATGGGACAGCTCCACTCAAATTTTCAAATTTGTGTGGTTATCTCTACAAAACACACTTCAAGATTAGTGTCCATAGATCCCTTAGGATTAATCTGGCCAAGTTAATGTCTGGACTTTAAAAGAGCACAGATAGGGACCTAGGACTGTTTCTAGTTATTTTACTAAGAGTAGTTAGGTAGGAAACACTAACCTTGTACTTAGATAAGGTTTAAAAATATTTTTGTTACTTCTGTAATATTTTTTATGTCATAATACCGAGTTCAAGCCTATCTTCATTTACCCATTGTAACAATAGCTGTAGCTTATGTAGTAGCTTAACCTATTATAGGTATAAGCTACTTAACCTTTTAAACAGCATTGTCACATATACATGACAAGCAAGCGCTTGCCCTGTAAACCAAATGTTACAAATATGTGCCAAAAAGTATGGCAAATTCAAAGTGGTTTGAAGTTTCTTGATATATCAGTACATCTATTTTAAAACAATAAACAGAAATACCTTGGTACATTTAATTTATTTCTAATATTTTTCACCAAGTAATATGAAGGAAAAAGATTCAGAATTAAACAACCAGGCTCAAGTCATCAAACCTGTTTAGCAAGTTGTGCAGTAGAAAAGTGGAATCTTGAGACTAATAGGTAATATATCAATACAATATGTGAATTGAGGTAGCATACATACATTGTTTAAGCCATGGTCTACTCTGGCTGGGAAATAATAGGGTCAAAATCAGAAAAATGGAATGCATCCAAGCAGTATTTATTCCAAAATAAATACTGCTTGGATGACTCAGCACTTGATCAAACATGATTGTGACTTATGGGTAATAAAATAGGCCATAAAAACTATTATGATAACTTTTAGGGCTATCTACAGAAATCCCTGGTAAATAAGTCTTACCTACTAATTAGTATTCCTAACCACAAAGTAATAACTTAACATGCATTGTTTACATACAAATATTGAAATAATTACCATGAATGAATACTTACTCAAAAACGGAGCTGTCATTCTGGTCGCCCCATATCAATATCTCTGCTATACACCTGAGCGACTCCACCAAGGTACCCCGATTACTCTCGGACACTGTTGTGTTTTTACAAAGAATATTATGTAAATACTTTAATCTTTCTAAGGAATGAGGGTTTTTCGGGCGCCCCCATGAGGCCCCGAACCAGCTCCTGCTACGAAACATGGCGGCAGTAATATCCTTCACACTTGATCAACGAAAACACCACACTTTTTCATTTTTTTTAGTTCATTCAGGCACGTCGTCATACTAAACCATTAGCACCATGTTGTCTTTTATTTTGTTTGGTCATATTGATCACATTACTGGGACATTACGTTACACGCGTTAACTTCGGATTGTATTTTATTGAAAAATGCGCGTTATATTTATTATTTGTATTATTTTTGTAATTTACTACTCGTACGATTTACTTGGCGAACGTAATTTTGACACTTCTTTGGCTGGTTGTTCTGAACTTGACAGTAGTAGTTACGTTTAGTTTCATCGCAGTTATTTGTTTCTAAATATTATTTCAAAAATAAAAGCAGCCTACATTTTCGAATATAAATTACGAATAAAAAGAGAAAATATGGGCTATTTGTAATAATTGTAGTGGTGGGAATTAACCAAAATTACTTCTGACGATTCTTTGTAATAACTAAACGCAGCGAGCGTTTGCAGAGGAAGCTACAAAACAGGGCTTGCGGGTCTTGCCGCAAGCCAAGTTGTAGATAGGAGCCCGCGCTGTTTAGGGCCCGGCTTTCACCGCAAACTTTTATTAACGACTTACATATCGTTTATCCAAAATGCAAAAGTTTTTGACCACGCTTCACTCGCTCTTGCATTTTAGACTCTGAGTTTAGGAGCTTTCCTGTATTAGTAAAAAAATATTTTATTTATATAGATACATAAATATAACATTTTCAGTATTTTGCCCTCCAAAGTGAAGAAGAGATGAGATGTTTATTATTTATTTAACACTTTAAGCACACAAATATACAGAGGCGGCCTTTAATGCCATAGGCATTCTCTTTCTGTCAATCTATGGGTGATGCAGAGAAAAGTTGTAGGTGCAATATAGAGAAGCGATTGATAAAATCAATTGAATCGATTGAATATCAATGTATAGCGATTGATAATTATGTAAATACAAACATATGATAAATACTCAAATTAACAAGATAAATATGTGTACGACATACTTAACAATTAGTCCAATTAGATAATTGAAAAACATTAGCGCTGTGATGATACTACTGCCAACTTCATAAATACTCAATTAACAAGATAAATATGTACCATACGATAGGTATACTTAAAAAAATAGTAGGTACAATTAGATAATTGAAAAACATTAGCGCTGTTATGATAACAGAGAAATAGACTGAACGAAGAAAGAAGAGCGAATAAACGGTTTCTTTGATTTTCTTTTTCATAAATAAATAGAAGTGTTTTGACTCATACGGGAAAAATCAAGAACTGACAGATGTAAAATTTATTTTTGCACTACACTTTGGATAGAACTACACTTCTGGACACATCTATTGGCCCACCTTAGAGTTTAGGTTTCGATGGCCCCTACCGAAATATGATTGCTAGATTGAACAAAAACTGTTGATGCAGTTTTAAACCTGATACATTTTACCATCTTTTTCGATCGTATTGTTTTAAATTTGAATTCAGAATACCATACGACATGGAGCTACGCCTAACAAGTCGGATATGCGCCTTGTTAAAGGCAATTGATTTTTGAATAAAAAACATGTTTTATCAAATAAAGGTTTAATTTAATAACGCGTGTTGCCTCCATGGGCATCTACCACAGCTCTCATACGATTAGGCATAGAGTTTATCAACCGCTCTATGCAATTTTGAGGGATCATCTCCCATTCCTCTTCTATGGCAGTTTTCAACTCCTGCATCGTCTGGGCAACTGGCTGACGAGCCCTAACACGTCTTTTTAGCTCGTCCCACATGTGCTCAATGGGGTTCATGTCTGGGCTTCTGGCTGGCCAGTCCATAACTGTGATGTTCACATCCCGAAGATATTCCCTGACGATGCCGGCCGCATGGGCTCTTGCATTATCATGCATAAAAAGGAAATTTGGGCCCACATAGTCCGCGTATGGTATCACGTGAGGTTCTAAGCACTCACGAATGTACCTTTCAGCATTTAATTTTGGCAGCCGTGGTCCTGTAACAACCTCAAGTTGAGTTTTGCCGCTCGCGGATATACCGCCCCAGACAGTCCATGAGCCACCGCCATAAGCAACCCTCTCTTCAAAGCAGCATTGTGCGAAACGCTCTCCCTTACGTCGGTAGACCTTCTTCCTTCCATAATTGCCATGTAACACAATTTTAGACTCATCAGAAAAGAGTACACGGCTCCAATCTTGCTGTGTCCAATTTAAATGACTGCGTTCGAAATGAAGGCGCGCTGTTCGGTGGGCTCGCGTTAGTTTGGGCCCATTAGCTGGCTTGTGTGGTACCATATCGCGTACTTTTAACCTTCTCCGAACAGTTCGAGCGCTCACAGATACTCCGTGGAAGTCGCGAAGTTGGTTTTGTATCTCAATGGAGGTAAGGTGACGATTTCTCAAGCTGGTCGTCACGATGAATCGATCCTGCCTTTCAGTGTTGTGACCCGAGATCGTGGCCTTCCTTGGCGACGAACAAAGCCGCCAGTCTCTAGGTACCTCCGATAAACATTTCGGACCGCAGATCGACTTAAATTAAGTTGAGCACTCACGTTTCTTTGGCTGTGTCCGGCCTGAATAAGTGCCACATCTTGGGCGGCGACTTCAGGTGAAGTATCCATAGATTATTGATAGAACCTCACCTTAATGTTAAGAATAAGTAATGTTTGTTGCAAAACCAAAGATATCAATCACTTTTTCAAGAATTAAATCCAAGTAAACCAATAAAACCAAGTTTTCTTAGTATTCGATTGTTTGATATCA
This sequence comes from Mamestra brassicae, assembly GCA_905163435.1. NCBI lineage: Eukaryota > Metazoa > Arthropoda > Insecta > Lepidoptera > Noctuidae > Mamestra > Mamestra brassicae. Next base: position 14,307,022 of record LR990997.1, on the reverse strand, counting down.
ACAAACAGGCTCCAAATTGTCTTTTGTTTCTTTAAATTCTGTGTTCGAAATTCAAAAAAAAGACTATTGAATGAAATTGTGAATGTGCCAGGTTCAAAACTGCATAAAAACTTTTTGCTCGACCTAATATAAAATTTTAGCTAGGACCAAACGAAACTGAAAATACAAGGTGGGCCAATAGATGTGTCCAGAAGTATATTTTCTTTTGACCATTAATACCTACATACTATTTTTTTTCATCAGTTGACCGTCAATCAGTTGTTTCAACTATAAGCGGATGTGGTGCGTGCGGCTTGGAGTGATGTGTACGTCTCTCATTGAGGAGTAAGCTGGTAAAGCTTATTGTGGGTCGAGATTAGTATTTCCTTTCTCTAGAGTCGCCTGATAAGCTAATTCTGTTACAAACTGGCTTCTGTCCATTTTACACATTAACTGAGTTGTGAGGTCGGTCGACCTTAAACATAGTTTGGAAAAGACTTTGCAGAGTGATTATTTTCCTATATTATTTCATCTGTCACTATACTGTTACGGGCCCCGGGCTTGTAGGGAGCTACCCGGGCCATTCTGGCCCAGTTCAACCCTGCTACAAAAAAGGTCTAAAATCATAACTGGCAAGTAGGTAAGGATTCGCGCATCCAAAAATTTCCAATTGAATTATTACACACACACAAACATTCAGTACTATCATTACAGTACTAGTCGAGTCTTGCGTTGAGTAAGTAGTTGGGAATAATAGAATATACATATAGTGCATCGACTTTGGAAATAAAAAAGGCGTGATATAGGTAGGCTGGCGTATAGGAATATGGGGAATACGAGTGTTCGGACAAGCCGGGTCTTAGTGGCCTTGGTGAGGTATCGATTCGATATTTTCCTCATCTTGTCCATTGCGGTTCTAGTGATAGCCATGCGTCTTTTTACCTCATCGATGCATCCACCATTGTTCGAGATTAAAGAACCAAGGTATAAATAGGAGTAGATCACTTCACAATTCGCAATTTGTGACACATCTGGCGAGTTATTGTTAGAGCGGTCCTCAACCACTATTTTCGTCTTGCTGCGATTGATCTTTAATTCGAACTCGAGCCTGACACGTTCCATCTCTCCAAGCAGCTCCTCCATTTGATGAGAACTAGTGGTGAAAAGGGTGGTGTCACGGGTGGTGTCATCTGCGTAGCGTAGGTTTGCAATTCTGTAGCCACCAATCATAGCACCGTCTCTCCTGTTCTTAAGAGTTATGCGCATTATACACTTATGAGCTCGGTGTATACGTTAAAAAGGAGTAGTGATATAATGCAACCTTGCAGACACCCGCACTGTGATAAAAGTTGCAGGATAGCACGTCGTCCATTCGTAGTGACGCAGTTCCGCTTTCATAAAGACGCCTCAGGAGATGCACTAGGTTGTACCAAAGTATTCGACAGAACTGGCCATTTTACCGTGTCGAATTCCTTGGAGAAGTCAACAAAGCATATGTAGGTTGGCTTTTTGAGGTTTTTTCTATAATCTGGCGAACTTTGAGGATTTGCTCCCGAGTACCCTTCACAAATCCAGTTTGCTCTGGCGCTATCTCTTTAGACAGATAGGCTTTTAATCGCTCATTAAGAATATGCAGCAGGATCTTGCTTGCGTGTGGATGAGCGCAATAAGGCGTTAATTGCTACATTTATTTGTAGAACCCTTTTTATATTAAAAAAAAAAAAAAAAAAATTAAAGGAGAGAAGACTGTGTGAATCCACTCGGTTGGCCATATCCCTATTATTCTATTTATTTGCGAATATTTTGCAAATTTATACATGGAAAACTTCGGAATTTTCTTCGGAACCTCGTCTCATGTGGAATTATGACCTTAAAATTTATTCGGAATTCAGAGAAATAGTTATGAGACCCCTTCATAAGCTTTAGCTATTCATAAACCATCAGCAATTATACCAACATGCCTGCCAAGCGTGCTAATTAGGTACTAATAATTCATGATGAATAGACCCATGTTCAACATATTACGAACACAAACAATAGTTCGTTAATTACTAGGTAAGGATGTTGCAGCATGCGTGTGAATTGCTAGAGCAGATTCTTATGCGAAATGTAGGAAGACAGTTCTCGCATTGTTTACATATCTATGCTCCTGGGTATTAAGATTTTGCCTGATAAGTTCTTTGGAGTTGGCAATTTACTTATTTGCCTCAATAATCATAATGATCCGAAGTTTGTTAACTTTGAATAGAACGGGATTTTAATAAGTTGTAGCAGACAGATAATAGTATTGTTATCGTGGCTACTTAGCTGGCTTTTTGAATACTTCTATTTTTAAAACTTACTAATGTAACGAATCGGAACCAGTCACAAAATTGACGACTCAGCTTAGGTCCTGCTTTCAAGCCGTGCTATTGCTATAAGGTTTTCAATAGGCATTTCATAGCTAATGTTCGTTTGCCCCTTAGTAAACGTGGGATTCAAACTTAATATATAGGTTACCTCTGAACCTTTCTGCTTAGTATATATACATGTAGCGTTATGTTACGTGTGATGTTATATTTCACCAGCAAGTCTTAGAAAATATTGTAATAATCTAGGAACATTGGGTGTGTTCTGCGGGCTGCGTCCATGCTGATATATCATAAAGCGCTTTTTTTTAAATGAGTGGCTTCTCTCAGTTCGACCTATAAGGTTGTCGACTGCTTAACCGGGCTTGCCTGTGGTGGCCTTAATATAATATTAAGCCTCCAGACAGGGCTTATAAAAACTTACAAACTAAGCGACTACACGCTAAGGGTGTCGCTGGGGAGAGGACAGCTAGGGACGGGCTGGATCGAACTGGTCATGAAGCGCGAGATTCATAATAACATTGAGTTTAAAATTGAATTAACTCCAATTTGAGGTTTTAATTAGTCAGTGGTTCCTTTTAGTCTGTAGCCTCATACTTTTTCCACTTCAAATTAAACTTTTGTGTTAAATCATATTTTTGCCATAATTATGTTTTAGAAAAATATTCTCCTAAAGGAATGGTCGGCAAAAAAAACAGATACATTATAAAAATATTTTTATTGTCGTAATTCTATATTGCAAATTTAATGATTTTGTTTACATCTTCTACATCAACTAATGTGAAGTACCTTAACTTTTAGGTACTATACTGGGATATCCCATAATCCTACACATGCGGATGGAACAGGTGATGTATTACTACCTTAGACTAAATTGTGACATTTTTTATTATATTAGGTATCTATTAATATAAACCAGTTCAATTATTTATTAAAAATAAGATAAGTGTTAAAAAGACAAAGGGGGATAAGTTAAGATTTTTAGGTACGTAAGTGGAAATTTTAGGTACGTGCCTATTTACAGAATTCAAATAAATAACACAGACATCGATTTGAGTTACAGTTAACTAAACACAAAATGAAAACGAGAATAAAAAATATTTACCAACTAGTGTCCGTATTTTAAAATTACCCTTCAAGGTAATATGGAACAAATACAATACTAGCAATAAAATATACATAATTAAATGGTGACTTTTATGTACTGTCCTCGATCAAACATTACAGTGTAATCGAAGTTTACTATAACACCAAAGTTAAACTTATTTAAAAATAAATGTCACGAAATCTCTTGCATTTTATTTGTCACGTTAACGAAGTTAGCTTCTACCTATGTATTAAAAATATTTTTACTTACATTATTTGCATGGACGGTTTATTTTTTTAAAATTATTATTTGTACCTAATAAGAAATCTTAAAACTAAGTAAATAATTTAAAGAATAAATATAAGCTCAATAAATTATTATTTAATTAATTCTAGCGCTGACTCAAATAATGTTATTGCTCGTACACGTCTTGTAATAATCACTTCAGGCTTGATCAAACAATCGTCAATTTTTACGTTTTAGACGATACTCATATCGATACCAGAAATATCAATTAACGTAAAGGACATTTTGTTGGCATTTTGCATAAATTAACCTTACGTTAATTGTCGTAGGGCTATTTTGGCATTTTGGGTAAATGTCCCTTAAGTCAATTGATACTTCTGGTATCGATATGTTCGTATTCACTAACACTTAGCAACTTCTAAATGTAGGGCCCAAACATTATTACACAGTTGCGCTTTGCGAAAAAAGTGCGAATTAAATAAGGATTATTTAATTTAAGGTTTTATTACATTAGCGTATCCTCAGTACTAAACTTATGACTAACTTATACTTAGACTGTCAGTCCATTGCCGGAGAGAGCCTCAGAGAGCAGACAAACTATCGATTAAAAATCAGATGATGTGAGTTTGTAGTAGTAGTACCTTCTTCCATTGATATCTAGATGTTTTCCTAGCTCTGCACTTTGACACTACTCCCCGCTCCAATGGCTAGACAGCCTTCAGCCTCGCATCACCCAAGGCACCAGCAGTACCTATACCTAAGCAGTTTTATCAAATTACAATCTTTGCAGTTTTTACAATCTTTTTAAATACTGACACTGGGTAATTTTCGATTAAGTTTTTTGAAAATGCTTTAATTTTTTCTTGTTGGTTTTACGTGTGAAAATCGACTGTTGTCGAGCCCTTTGCCTGAACCGTAAGACATTAGAACCCCCTTCACAAATAATTCATAATTTAATAGCAGAGCAAGCATAAATAAGTAAGTAGGTACTACCTAACAACCTACGAATAAATTCAATAGGTATTTTGACTTCCATAGCTACTTATTTTAATATTACTATAATCAGAATCACAATTATGTATATTAAAATAAATACCTATTAAAAAGTTTATTGAGTAATTTTTTTATTTTTATTTTCTATTCCTAACTAAGTAAGTACCTATATCAGAAAAGCAAGGAAGTTTTCTTAACATATTAAAACTCAACCTTGCATTTGGTAAACTAATTTTTAAAAGTATTAAAAGTCGGAATCTGGCAAAATGATAGACACCACACGTGTCTGAAGAAGTTGTACTTAAGTATCGGTAAGTACCTACCTAGTCAGAAAGTATCTACTAAGTTATAAGTACTTTTACAATGATACACAAACGGCTCCCAGATAATTTTAAATTCGTGTTCTTAAATTCATTAAGTAGCAGATCTCACTTATAATTTTCGAGCCTACGTCAGCTCGACTTTTTCTTGGCAAGTAATTGCAACAATTGGCAGCTTGTAGTTATTGGTCCCTCACGTTTCTTAAGCATATAATTGTTTTTAAGATTTCATTTAACATCGTTATGTTTCATGTGGGGGATAATTAACTTTCCTTCTCATAATTACTGATCATTGACTTGTTGTAAACTTTCCCTTTACTTATTTTCGTCCGCACGTTGGTCCCTCGAAATTCGTTAATTACAGCAGCTCGATACGAGCCAGACACAATCCTATCCTACGTATCTCAGGCTTTAAGGGTAGAAGTTCTGGAGGGCGTCCGAGTATATGGAGTTGTATGTGTCTCTTAGCACGTACACGTTGTCTCCTGGCTTTCCGTTGAACATGTACTGGCCCTTTAGGTTCGTTATCTTTGAGTTTGATGGAGCTGGTTTGGGTTTAGGTGGCGAGTATGAAGGCATGTTGTACGTCGGCCGTGCTGGCATCATGGGCTGGCCGCCATATCCAAACGGATCTACTTGGGGCATTTGAGGGTATGCGGGCGCTCCGCTCCATTGATACACTCCAGTTGGTTTCCCATTAGACACAAAGTCAATAGGCAGGTTAATGAAAGGGTCGGCTACTTGGGGTGGGACTTGAGGCATCATCGGCGCCATTGGGGGTCCTAGGCTCGGAGGCTGCGACACGTACCCTAAGCCAGGAACAAACATGTACGGAGTGGGGGGCAGCCTGATGTAGAAGATGGGGGAGTTCTCGTACTGCAGCGAATTGATGTTATCGTTCTGGTACTGTCCGTTGCCGTTTTTCTTCTTGTTCTGTTGTCGGCGTCTGGTGGGAATGGTTCGCGACAACTCTTCTTCCTCGAAGTTCTCGTCGTTGACGGTGAAGTTGATGTCGTCATCGTCTTCGTTATAGTCGATGCCAGAAGATAGGAAGGAAGGGTAGAAGCCGAACAGGTTGAGGGCTTTGTTCCTCCTGCTGGTGATAGGTGCTTCGGTTGTGGTGGTGGTTTCCTTGAACTCATCCTGTAGCTTGTTCTCCCGGACCGTGGTAGGTTCTTCGGTTTGCAGGGCGGCTGCGCGTGACCTCCTGGTGGGCGCGCCGTGACAGTGGCTCAGCAGCGCCAGGAGTACCACGACAAGCAGCATGTTTCTTGAGTAACCCATTGTCAGTCTGGAAACAAGAGAAGATTGAGTTTAATAAAAGATGGGACTTGAGGCAGACTTTGGATTATCGTGAACCTATTAGGTAGTTCAAGATGATTTTTTAAACAATTTCAACTTGTTACATAAATACTAAAATTAAATCTCAATTACAGAAAAAATAAATCATTAAAATAAACCGTTACATTTGACTTTGCTAGTCTGTCTTAGTCGAGTTAATAAAGAAACATTACAGACTACGCAAAATAACCTTATAGATACAAATCCTAGAGTCAAATCGTAAAAAACATTTGAAAGAAGTAAGAAAAATGATCAACGCTGCCCAAAAAAAAGGCGTGGTAAAAATAAATCTCTTTAATTTCCATGCATGTACAAACTGAAAGAAAACACAACGTGAACAGGTATCTAATTATTTTCATTTTTAGTTTAGTTACCCCGAGGTTCGATCGTATAACTCATTCACACATTATGCCGTGTATTTAACATCAATCAAGTTTGTAGGGCATTCATTAAAAAACAATAAATATTAATACACTGAGACGGATGATTAACTGACTCAAAAGTATCACAGTTATTAGGTACTACCGCATTATTAGGGATATCTAGGGAGTCCGTGCTTTTAAACAGGGACGTAGGGTGTAATTTTGAATCCATCCAAAAGAAATAAAACCAATGGAAGCAAGGGGCCATTATTCTAGTAGAAACTACAGTTGTCATGGAAAATTACACGCTAATATAATTCATTTCAAATGCTTATTCTAAAGCGTCCGGTGAGAATTCATACCTAGGACATTGACAGTTTTTGCTTTTAATATCTTCTGGTCTTGAAAATAGAAAACCATAAAGAACTAATATACTGTCTGAGATTCAAATAGCTATGGTTATTAAATAATGAAGAAACACCCGCGAACCGTTTCCGTAAAATTATTGAAACTTTATACTCACTCGCCCAGAATTAAAACCGCCGGAAATGAACATGGTAAATACAGATTGCTTCTTAAATTGAAACCTAACCCACTGTTCTCTCACGCATAAATCTAGGAATACATAACATTTTCTTTATGATCATTGCATAGACAGTTTCTTAAAAAGTATTTTTTTATGACAAGCTTTTTTTAAGTCCGTCAGTAGGATTCCTAGCAAACAGGATACATGTCTTGAGTAAAAAAAATGTAACACTCATGTGGCCCGGTCAGTTCTCAAGGTCGGTTGTTACCCCTCACCACTTATTTCCAGTAATCTATTAATTCTTTGCGTTTATTTAAGACAGGCGCAAATTAAATGGCTTTTTTGAATGAATTAAGAACTGGATGGTAACTGCGGTGAGCGAAGTTTATGATCTTGAGCGTTTTCTGATTTTAGATAGGAACTGGCAAATAAAATAGTAAAGATATTTTTGTGTCTATTTTTTTTATGCAAGATTTATTATTGTGTGGAGCTCAAACTTAGCGTGGCATTCAGAAAATTATCATAGTGTTACGAAAAAAAATCCGTAATTTTATTATAAATCATCCAAATTAATGTGCATTATAATATCTATTTTACAATTTCTAATAAGCCATTTCTGATAATTTTTCAGATTGAACTTAATGCAACTAAAAAAAATAACTTAATAACTGTTGCTTTTTACCATTTCATTTTATCGATCGTTTTCAGAATTTGAAAGAAAGAAAAAGTACTTATTTTTTACCATTAACCAATTTAAACAGATTAGGTAGCGATCTGCTCATCAGAGCCACAGAAAATAGGTTTGAATTGGTGATGGATGGTTGTGACAGAAATGATATGACAGCGAACGAAGTTAGTGATAGCTTAAATTGTCGGTAACAGGACGGAATGAAAAATGAAAACGTGTTTCACAGACCCCACGTAACATGCGGCAAGGGCAGAAATGCGATGATTAGCTAACTGCTCACACTGGTTGAGTTAGATAGCCAATCTTTCCTTGCATAAATATTGAAAACCCAAACGATGTCTGGAAAAACTACCTACCTTGCAGGCTTGCTAGTTAGCCAAACCAGTTGAAGAAAAATACACGACTTCGTTACGATTAACATCCGGATAAATAAATCACATTAAAACAGAAAGACATTTATTATCCAGATATTTACAGCACGGATGTGCAGACACTTGATCGATAACAAGCAATAGAAAGTTTATTACAACTTCTGCGTGTACGCATCCACGCATTTTGTTAAGGATTAATTTAGATAAATCATCCCGAATGGCTAACTTCCAGCTTCTTGAAATAAATTATAGACGCGTCACTAATAAAACGCAAGTGAAGCAATTTGATTGGTTGATGTTTATTCATTCCTTTAATCATTGGAGCTATCGCAAACACACACACACATTAAATTAGCGATATTTTTCGTTACAGAAACTGGGCCTTAGCCTCCATATAATAACTGAATCAACAAAAGCGGCCAAAAGTGAGTCGGACTCGCTCACGAAAGGTTCCGCACCTTTAATTTTTTACTAGCTGTCGCCCGCGTTAATGATGTCGAAAATTATACCAAGGGAACATATTTCCGGGATTAAAAGTATCCTATGTATTATTGCAGACTATAATCTACCTCTGTGCCAAATTTCACCAAAATCCATTCAGTAGTTTTTGCGTGAAAGAGTAACAAACATACATCCACACGTACATTCTTACAAACTTTCGCGTTTATAATATTAAATATAATATAATTTATATATAAATAGGATAGTAGGAAGTAGGATTATAATTTAACTATGTTTTGTTATAGCTACAGTAGAAATACACACTCTGTCTACCTATTTAAAGTACATGAGATACAGCCCGCTGAAAGACAGATATCGGACAGCAGATCCTTAGTAACAGGGTTCCGTTGGACACCAATAAGGCGATAATTTTATGTCTGACGCATTTTAACCTGTAGATGGATGGGGTAGTGTGATCCCCCATTCCTGTATGCCGACTACATTCCGGCGGCCAAAGTCAGCTAAGTGAAAAAACTCCTTTAAGAAGTGTACTACTGTAATTTTGTAGATCATTTTTTTTGTCAGCCTGAGCTGTCCCACTCCTCAGCGAAGGCCTTCCCCCATTCCTTCCATTTCGTAGGCTACCTGACAATAAAAGTGTTCTTGGAAATGGTTTACATCTACTTTATGCGAGTACTGTATACAGCAATGCGATTCTGTAAACATCTCACCGTGTAAGGTTGGGTTACATGAAATGAACTGACAATCCATAGAAACAAGGCGGAATGGCAGTTCACTTCACGCTCACTTTACCTTAGTTTACACGGTGAGACATGGGCGCCGGCCGGACTACTTACAGGGGGGTGCATCTTCAAGACCCCGCTTCGAGTAGGATAGATTTTCTGTGGCCACAGAGACAGAACTAAAGAGAACGGGTGCAAAGGCGAAGAGAGCTAGAAGTACCTACATACCTCGCCTCGGATTTGCTAAGTGTTCTTTTACTTCATTGTTTACTACATTCTGCTTTTCTACATTTTTTTATTTCTTCATGTTTTAGCCAGGGAGGTGCAGGTGTGCCCCCTGGCAACCCCATAATATGTCAGTTTAGCTGGTGTACGAATAGCAGCCTGTCTCAGCTCGACCTCGAGCCTTGTTCCATTTTAATTACTATTGTTAAGTTATGCGTCCGCTTAATTGGATTAATCTATATGTCAGTCTTCCGGCTATAGGATTAATTCACAACTCAGTTTATAGTTGTGTTAATTCTATCTCATTTGCAATAAAAATCTGTCAAGCCCGTTCCCTCGGACAACAAGGCGTACGGCGATTCGCCACCGGATCGGGCTAAACATCTCACATATAAAACGTTTGGGAATATATTCATTGTGCATACAGCTAAGGGGGAGTGGAACTCTCTGTCTGCGTCCGTGTTTCCGAACGCATACAACCCTAATCTCTTCAAAATTAGAGTGAACAGGCTTCATCTATGACCTAGACTAGAGTCAAGAGCAAACCCATATTAAATTAAAAAAAGGGGGAGAATTCCCTACCAAAGTCTGTGTTCCTTATAGCTACAACCTGGAGGTATTTAAGTCAAGAGTGAATATGTTAACTTCTTGGCAAGCGTGCATCATCATTAAATACATCATCGCTTACCATCAGATGAGAGAGTGGTCAAACGGGAGCCTACCAATAAAAAGATGAAGTGCAAGTCGGACTCGCACACAAAGAGTTCCGTATCATAAACCAAAAAAAAACCCGTTTCTTGTATGGAAGCCCCCCTTTAATTTTTCATTTAATTTAATTTTAATGGTGGCAATAGAAATACACACTCTGTGAAAATTTCAACTGCCTACTTATTACGGTTCTTGAAATACAGCTCGCTGACAGAAAGACGGACGAACGGACGAACATACAGACGAACGGACAGCGGAGGCTTATTAATAGGGGTCTGTTGGTTACTCTTCGGGTACGGAACTCTAAAAAAACTGGCCAAGTGCGAGTCGGACTCGCGTGCAAGGGGTTCCAGACGAATTTCATTTTTGTAACATATTATTTTAATATTATAGACTTCTAATAGGTTTTCCTGTAATCTATTGGTAAAGAACTCTCATCTGCATTTTTTTTCAAACTTTTAGGCCCAGTAGTTTCAGAGATAAGGGGGAAATGGTAAGTTTTCGTCTAATTTAATATAATATATATATTATAAATGATATGCCACAGAAACAGCTTGAAAAACCTTTTCTTTTTATTTTCTGGTTTGTCCCCCAAAATTGACCCCCATACTCAAATTATATTTATTTACGTAACGCGTCCGTGTTTGAGTCACAAAAGTTCAAACCGGTCGGAGAAAATGAGCTGTGGCAGATGGACAGACAGACACCCGAGTGATCCTATAAGGGTTCCGTTTACTTCTTCCGTTTATTTCTTACGGATGTTCGGAACTCTAAAAGTGGTTACAATGTTTCATATAACCCTCAAGGCTATACGTTTGTTTATTTTCTCGTGTTTATCTTGTGTCTGTTGCATGTCAGTAATGTGTTAATGCAGATCAACTGCTAGTCCTGCTAACACAAATTCCTATATTTTATTTATTGTAAAAAAGATGTTTATATCTGTGTAGGTCTGGTTTTGTTACAATGTTGCTGAAACGGTTCTTGTATCACTTAGGGCGATTTTTATTTTAGTTCGGTGTCTTAGGACTATTATTAAAGTATTAAAAATAATAATATATAATGTGTATTAAACTCCAGTTCTTTGTTTTGGTGGCTTTCTGAATTAAGTAGGAACTTTGAGTTAAGTGATAATTTCTTTAATACCAAGTGGCAGGATTTGAGACTATTATAATAGCTTGAGAAATACTCAACTTTAAATGTAAATTTTAATTTATAAATCGGGAGAATGTGTAGTCGATACCATTAAAGACTTGGTAATATGGTTGATTATTATTAGTACCCGGATGACCGAGCTTTGCTCGTTTTTTTTCGTTAGATCGATTTATCGCCCCCGAAAGCCCCTGCATACTAAATTTCATACAAAACGTTGGAGCCGTTTCCGAGAGTCAGATTATATTAATACATAGATATACACAAGAAATGCTCGTTTATTTATAAACAGTTTAATCATTTGCTTCTTAATACTTTTGTATTTATGTTAACTCCATACCTATTCATTAATTTTATGTATGTTCCTTATAGTCATCGTTAAAATCACTACACTGTTGCCTCAATCCTGCCCTTTTCATGTAAAATATAACCTGACGCCTTTTTCAACCGACTTCCAAAAGAAGGAAGTTATCAATTCGACTGTATGTTTTTTTTTTATTATGACCTTTTCGATTCAATTAATCTCATTATAAAGACATAAACGCGCCATGCATTGATGGTGTATAAAAATCAATTACCGTGGGTTGGACTCGATACATATGTTTATTTTTTTCTACTACTAGTTTAGAAAAAAGGTATTACCATCGAATCATTTCTAGGCACACTGTCACCAGATCATATAGTTCTTAAAAACTACTCTAAACAAACTTGATTTGTACCGTTTTGACTAACTCTAGGAAATGCTTAAATGAACCGAGTCTTGAAAATAAGTCTTGTTTTATTATCTAAATATGCAGTTTAGAAATTGCCTTTTTATAAGCTTACAACTCCGGGAACCGCGTCGAAGATCTCAATTTATTTTATGTCGTAATAAAATATTTATTTTCCTAGAAATGTGAAAATACAAAATTGACTACGCAATCGCATGATTTAGCCATGTAAAACGAAAGTGCGAACATTAAAATACAGTTTAGGTAATCTACGTTAACAATGTGAGAAATGAAAGCGTTATTTTCTACTAATATGCTTTTATGCCTTACGTAGACAGTAGTTTGGTCTTTATTGTGTTATTTTATTGCACTGTCCGATCGGGGTCACATTATTGTCCGGCGAAGAAGGTACCTCGTATCTACATCTCCCTGACTCTTTGTAGTGGAAAATTTACATTAAATTGTAATCAAAACAAGCCGACAACTATTTTGTTACATCGAATTTATTTCCCAACACTGTAGTACTTTAATTTTCTTCCCCCATGTTCATACTCATGAAAATTACACGCGAGGCCATAATTAGCTGCCATTTGATCGTATTTTATTTTAATCTAAAACTGTGGTTTGTTCCCGATCGTATTATCATTAACGTCGGTTCTAACACTTGTGGATGGTTACACCAATTTGTCCAACAAGTTTAAACCGGCAATAAAATTATAATACACTGTTATTCTTGTTAAATTAAGTAACGTTATGTCAGAAGCATTAGAGCAGGCTTTACGGTCGTTGCACACTGCCCAATATCTTTACGAGTTCATTTACATACAACTGTCTTTGCTTTGATGAGTGCATGATAAGATGCACACACAATTATTTATCATAAAGAGAAGTCGTTAATTACTGTTATTTCCTTTCTTAAATCGTGGAAAAATGCCAGGAAAACCTACGGTTAGGGAAAGGTGGTTGTAGCGGACGCCATCAATACCTAAGGCATAAAAACGCAGTTGAAAGATTTATTGTACGTCAGTCTTTTCACATGCCTCCACTTCCGCGTGTCGAGCTGTTTATATAAAACGTCTGAGACGCTGAGGAACTCCTTCTCAAAAACTATCAGAAGTAAAAAAAACATCTACCACAAAAGGATTTTACCTCTATCGTAAGTCCCCACATAAATATTGAAACGAATATATCCCAGTGAACTAGGTGCTTTATTCTGCCCGACAGTTTACCTTTTTAAAGTGACCACTTATCGAGTCAGTAAAGGAGACTATATTAAATTAAAATATTGTGTCGTGCAAAAAATAATGACCACTCTGATCGCAACCATTTTATTAGGTGTCGTTAAATTCCAATATAACATTAGCTGGTTAAGTTTTTGTAGTTGTTATGATCAATTGCTGAACTGTTATTTTTTATTGTTTGCGATCAGAATAATTTCTTGATCTTATGGTGGTATGCGTTTCATCTCGATGTAGTTGCTATGCTACACAACTACACAAGAGAGCGAATTTTAAGGAGTTTTGTTGAAAACTTAAATTAGAATGCTTTTGTCTATGAACTTTAAAAAGTAGAGAGTCAAAGGCAAAGTCAGTTTAGTTAGAAGCAAATTTTATTTAGTTTTAAGTGAAGTTTTATTATTTATAGGTAATGTGTGTTTTAGTTTTTTTTTTTAATATTCTGATTTAAGTCAGTACGAATATGTATGCACTTGGCTATCGTATGAATATATGAAATAAAACAAAATAAATTCATTTCCGTAAGCGCTTGCTTTTCATGGAAAATAATGAAATTAAAGTAAAACCTATGTTCTTAATGACTTCTGCCATTTTACCACTACACATTTATCATCGGGCTTTTTATATAAGTAAAGGACAATAACATCAGTTGCATGTTTTTGCGACCTTGGATATCGCTGATAGATGTGCGGATGTCAATGTCGTAATCAATTTCATCCATAACTTGAGTGACATGTTTATCTATCAACCACGAACAAAAACTCTTACTGGGTCGTTTTTCTGCTGCCTTTGAATAAAAAACTTCACGCTAAGTAATTAATTAAGCAAATAGATAGGGATCTACATATTTTTTTAATTTGTTTTGTTTTTTTTTTTTTTTGACTATGACGTACTGTCAACATCGGCAAAAACTATACAATCCTCGTTTTTTTGACATTGAAATGTGTTTGTGTACCTTTATTTTTCAGGATTAACTTGTGATTATTTTAATATTGAAAACCATTATGTGTGTGTCTTATGTCATTTAACTGTCAAATTTAACAATCATGACACTTTGAGATACTGTAAAAAATAAAGATAGAAATGCAAATCTTTAGGCATATTATTTATAAGGCACAGCTGCAAAATGAGCAGTGTCAATAAATATTAAATAAACAGCCTCTGTTTTACAGCCACTAGAGTCCATAAATCTTCCAGATTGATCACTCGGTGGTCTCGTCAGCGACGTCAGTTGACAACGCATTACCCTGTAATGTGGGCAATTTGCAACCTCCCCGGACCTGGCGAAAGTTGTTCAAGTACCTAAAGTACCATCAGTACAAAGAGAACACGCCGCGATGCAAATTGACCGGTTAAATCACGATAATTTGTTTTGCAGATGCTGCAAATGGCGTAGTATGCAAAGTAATGATGAGATTATATCGTTAATATTCATTTAATTTTAATGTTGGTTTTATCTGGGGATCTGATGCATTATTTGCTTTATTAAATACAGCTTCCTCAAGATAAAATATGCACAAAATACAAGCACATCCTGTTTGTATCACTGATAAATATTTAGGACAAAGGCTGTTTTTTTTTAGGATTTACCATACAGGTTTCATATTTTTATGGTTGTACTTAACTACTTCTAAATTTCTACGTTGTTCAAATCACGTATTTATAGATCCCTTTATTTCCCTATTCCCTGTACATCGAATAGTTACTCACATTCTTCTAACACCGTCTGCGGTAGCCTTGCGTATTTGTGCAGTGTCGATGAAATCGCAATTATGAGATAAGCATAAACGTTCAAAGTAAGCAAGCGACTACTTGCTCTCTCCAATTAAATATTAAGAAGATCTTGTCTTTAACCATTTACAGGTAATAAAGCAGTGGTTTTACACTGTAGTCCCATCATAACGCTATGTTATAATCAGAGATCGGAATAGGTAGGCAATTTTTACCTAAGGTTCGTAGAAGCAAGTAACATAGAGTTGATAATACCTCCTGACCCTCCTGTAAAATCCCGGAATCATAAAAATCACGATTGTATCCCGGGATTTCAGAAATTGCAAATTACTTAGGTATTGCGCTTTGAATACATTTGAACAAAATTATTATATTGAAGAATCTTATTATGTTTTTAGAGTCTACCTATTCCGATCTCTGGTAATAAATTAATCTATGCACACATGAAGTGACAATGTTTCATTTCAGTTCCCTACAATTTACTCAGTGGTGTACCAACATTTTTCTGAGAATGCACACTCTTCACTGTAACTAGCTGTTCATGCGTGCAAATATTAATGTGTCACAAACAGTTAAACAGAAATTGTAAAACAGACTTGTTGACAATCACCGTGCAAATTCAGTCAAAGGTGGAAAACAGTGCTTTTCAGAATACTGACCTAAAACATTGCAACTAGCTGTGACCAAATAGACTTGCCAACATTGTTTGTGACAAACACTTTTTGTCGGCGCCTTATCTCTTGGCTAATTTGACACATGACGAGTTAGCGGCACATAACATTAAGTAACTACACAGAAAAGATCACTGACTTATGATTGGCAGGTCTCGGAGATAATAAGTAATGGTTAGTCGTCATTTAATGAACTAAACATGTAATCGTATCGGATTTGCGAAGATGGGTGACAAAAACTTGTTGAACCACTCACGCCCACCGCTTGCGACTCATTAGCGATATAGCTTAATGCTGTACCGAAAATAACGCAAAAAGAAACCGGTACATTATATTAAATTAAGTATAGTACTGTGTCGTACTTATTTTTTAGCGTGGCGACTGTAATTATGGCAATCATGTTGTTGTTGACCGCAAATTAAGGAAATCAATGTACTACGGGAGTGTGGTACTCAAAATAAGAAGAATTCTCGATAAATTCAGTTATTTACATGCATAATTAGGGGTTCTTGTGTTGCTTTCCGATTTTTTTGTCAAATTATGGCGAGGGCCGTCGAGATTTAAGTGGGTGATGACATTCGGTGCCCTCATTCTTTGTTCGCTTGCATGTATCGGAACATCGGCAGAATTCAAATTACAGGCTTATAATTACCGAAACGTTTCAAAGATAATGTCTAAATGCAGAAGTATCAGAAGGCTGCGGTCAGATGAGTGCGACGAAGTGGAACATTTTCGTCTTCAAGTAAAAAGAGACATGAAGATTTTAATTGCACAATCTAAAACGCGTACAAAAGGCGAGAAATAGCAAAAACCACTCATTAGTTACCCTTCCGCAAATAACAAACTCGAACTTTCAATCGTTATAATAAGCAGTACTGAATCCAGGTCCACTAAACGAATCAATCTTGCCCAAGAAACCAGTCTGACAGTAAATCGAAACATATTACATCGTAAACAGACAATAGTCATGCCGGCACTGCCTAGCATTGCCCGGCACTGCCTGGCATTGATTCCTCCCAGGATAGATGAGCTAATATACCTATTGTATGAATCAAAGGCTAAGTCCGACCGTTCGGCTTAAAGATGTTGACTATTGTCAAGGAAGACAGGTGACATCTTTGCAAAAAAGGGCAATAATGCGAATGTTACCGTGATTTATTAGAGCCATAAACTATTAAAGAGTGTTTGAAAATTAAGTGCATCCTAACGATACTTAAAGATATTATAAGGAATTAATTTTAACCTAAATGGACTAACTTAAACGGTGCGTAAGTTATCCTTAATAGTAAACGAATCTGCTTACACGACTACTAAGCTGTCAATATCACACTGATAGCAAAACAACAAAGAATACAACAATGCCGTTTTAATTAACAAACAGCATCGATACCAGAGCACTATTGCCCGGAAAGTAAATCGATCCCTAATAATTTTGTGTAGTTAAGTGAACTACCATTGTCTGAGCTAAGAGTTTAAACTGAGAACAACGCATTACTGGGCACACAAATAATGTTACTGTTCCTGCTACTAAGTCTAATTATGTAAATGGGCCAATTGAACTGGATGTACATATGTGTGCTCCTCTAATTAGAAAATAATTACGCGTACGTCTAAAGACATTTATTTTGCGTTTGACACAGGTTTAACAATCACTAAGGTGCTCATAAATTGGAGTGTAATAAAATATGTTTTTTTTTTTAAGTTCTGAACTTTTTTGTGGGGTTTAATTTGTTATCTCGGACCCGTATGGACGAAAACACCACAGTTCTTACTTCTACCGCGAGTCGGGAGTTCGAGATAATTGTATCTCGAGAAAACTACAGAAGTACCCCACCACAACCCCCCTCTTTTCAGTTCGTTCTATTTAAAGCAGTTAAGGCCCACCTCTGCCTACCGCAATATCAATTGCCATTCAATATAATATCTTATCAGACAAAAAACCCAAGAGTACAATAAACTGCCAGCAGTGAAATGAAATTACAAGTCCCAAGGGCTGGTGGCAGCCACAATCTCATTGCAGTAGCGTGCTGCAAATGTATAGGTATTGTCATGCTATATCGTGATTCATGGTAGCGCATGCACTTGACCAGCTCCTTTCAAACAAAACGAACTTGGGCTATAAAGTGTGATAATAATTGGAAAATCCCAAACAAGTATTTGATCGTTACGAAATTCTAATCGATAGCACGCAACCCTTTACTGGATAAACCCAGCGTGAAAATGCTAAATTACCATATTACACAACCGTTAAGTTGATGGATGAATACTAACCTCAGTCGATAACCGCTTTTTTTCTTATTTATTTGATCAAACAATGGAATGTCGGTAATTTAGATGTTATTTAGTGACATTGCATAGTTGCGTGCACATTACGGAGTACCGTGTAGCGATTAAGAGGCTTGACATTGCTTTCTTATTTAATATTATTCGAATTCCTGCAAACTATTTTAGAATTTGTGCTTTAGTTCGTATAAGAAAACAGTGTGTTTGACAAATAAGACAAGTAGATTGTTGAAACTTCAAACACTTCAATTGATGGGGAAAATAAAAATAAGCGAGTTATTTGATTGTGATTGCATTTTCAACAGCTATGCGCATCGTTTGACTTGCATTTAATTTGTGACAAATCGTCAAAATTTGATTTCCAGTAAAATGCCTGGAAAACATTTGCACAACTGTTCCTTCGACTAGGGACCTATTTTTACTAAAATAAGAACGAGACCTCTACATACAGATGAATCAACATGAACAGTCTATCTTACGCTTATCCTGCTCTATTGCATAGCACTAATAATAATAATAATAATAATCATTTATTTGCATAAAACATGGTATAAAATGGTGTTAAAGTAAATAAAAAAGGCACAAGCATGTTTTGCTAAGTTATAGCATGCAAAAATTTTAAGGAAACCACTATTACTGCCTTTGAAGCCACACAGAACATTGCCCTCGCCTTTATTAGTAAGATATACATAACAGACTCATACGAGACCAGTTATGTAGATAAACAGTCGTTTTCAACGGAAAGCCTAAAAGAGAAACTATTCTACACTAACCGATCGAGCTTCATACCTCGTTTATCAATATTATGAATGCGATACCACAAATGAAACTGTTTATAGGATTTTGATAAATGTTATTAAACTCCATAGAGGGCGAGCTTGCATAAATCGACTAAATATAATAAACGTTAGCGAGGTGCATGGAAATAGCGACTGAGTTACCTGCGTCCATACATTGAAGCTGGCATTACCTACTTAAATGTTAATATTCATGACATGGACACAGAATCTGATTGTGAGGAAATAAAATTCTAATGAAAGAGAAAAACATCCCAAACTTCGATTGGTTGAATTCCTAGGGGCCCAAGCATTCTTTACAATGAACTTAGGTACATTTTACTACAGGGATTTAATAAAAAATTGATTAGATTTTTGTATAATAGTTAGACTTTTAGTTAGGCTGACAATGCTAATACACGAGGTAATTTCCATAATAAAACCGGATCTGAACATGAAAAACCTGCTTGAAATAGGTGCTCGGATACAGCATCAAAAGAGACAAAAGAGGGAAAATAGACTTTCAGAGCTCATAGGCCTCCATTTGATCACAACTCTGTGAGAGTTTTAACGGAACGATAACATTCTTGGGCTCCGGTATGACAACGTCTTGATAACACACAGAGTGTAAATTTACATTATCGCACCCCCGGTGCGACACTGTCACTTATGCAAAAATTGCAATAA
Organism: Mamestra brassicae; assembly: GCA_905163435.1. Classification (NCBI taxonomy): domain Eukaryota; kingdom Metazoa; phylum Arthropoda; class Insecta; order Lepidoptera; family Noctuidae; genus Mamestra; species Mamestra brassicae. Next base: position 14,287,402 of record LR990997.1, on the reverse strand, counting down.
TGAGTTAAATATGTAATAACTGTCCTAAAGCACCCCTTTACTTGGTGCGATAACGTTACTTTCATAGTACACATAGTTTGACGTTGTAGTATAAGCTATTCATCTTTTCTAAATCTTGAAATATCATTATTTTTTGAGATGTCAAAGTTTTAAATGCTTCTCCTGAAAAATAGCTTTTTTGCATAAGTAACAGTGTCACACCGGGGGTACGTTACGATGATTTCATTGCTATTTTTATGAAAAAGATTTTTAAACGTTGTTATTTTAATAGTTAGGTACTAGGTTAACCTCATAATTTACGGGCTGTAAATTATGAGCCAATTTATAAAATCTTTACACCACGTGCTGATCAGTATTTAAACTAAGCCCTTATTCTTAAAACAACTGTATAGTTGTTTTAAGAATAAGGGCTACGTTCACCGTCTCTAAGTAAAGTGTTGATTAGCTGTTACTTCCCAGTTAACGTTAACTGGCAAGTAAAAGTTATGTTATGAGTATCTTTTACCTATTTCACAAACAAAACTAAAGCTTCGAGTGACAACTTACTAGTTAAGTGAATGACGGAGCAAATCATACGTTACATTCGTTCAATGATACGTCAATGTTACTCGTCAAACGTCATTGCCAGTTGTCAATTGTCATTGTCTGGTTTGGAGAGCGTGTAATTTTAATTTGTTACTTTATTTTTTAAATTAATAATATATAAAGTTAAAAGCGATAGAAGTGTAAACTTTCCTTTCGGTACCTATATTATGGGAACTTTTGGTGTCCGTTGTTCAGAAATACCAAACTGTGCTTGAAAATAAACAAAACGTTTTAAATAAACAAAGATTTGATTGGTTATTTGTAAAATAACTTGAATAAAAAAAAACCAGTCACTTTTGCGATTACGGGAATATTTTGCGTTTAATAAAGTTAAGCACTTGGTTTACTACATAGGTAAATCGACGAACGAAATCTAGCAAAAAATCAGTTTCATCTAAGTCCGTAAAAAAATCAACACGGAATTTAAATACACGAAGCCTAGGTAGGTACTCATTGCATCGTAGAATGTTCTAATTCATCCAATCAAGTCAAATAAATGCATTTATATTATAACATTTTAAAATAATCGTTGGTGTTGTCCAATAACTAAATAAATAAAATAAATAGCTAGGTATATATAAAACGACAATGGATAACTTTTTTCTGTAAAGTAAAGACGCTAATTGCCAAATGTCGTGGCAAGTAAGTTACGGGCCAGTTAATCTTACGATTGCTACTCGAACGTCGAGAAATTCGCTTATGATGAAGTTACGAGTGACTTTAACTGGCGGTTAACTTGCTCAATACTTTACTTAAGGGTGGTGAAAGAGGCTCTAAGCCTGCTTAAGTTCACGTCCCGTGTTAAGGTAATTAAAGACTCATTTAATTTTATGGCCGTGTTTGTTTACGAGTTCGATGCTTTTGATTCATTCTTGCAGTTATAAATGCGGGAAAACCTGAAACGTAGGACTGCATTTACTATAAAATATGGTATACTAGCCATGTTCTGGTTTATTAAGCCCGAACGCCATGTTTACATGAATTACGTACCAAATTGAGCTCTTCATCTCAATTGCTGTGTCATAATTAAAGTTTGATAAATTGGACTTCGTTCATCTTAATAGTGTTGCGTGTGTCAAGAATTTATACCGCAAAGTAGTTTTAAATACCTCTGCAGTGGAAGGAAAAGTTGGACGTTGGCCAGTTTTCTTCCCACGTAGGTACCTGGTTCTTAGTAAGTAATTAGTCAACTATGTTGATTTACTAACAGCACCAAAAGCTATGCAAAACTTGGAAACTCTCTGGCGTTGGTGAATTTTAAAACATTATCTGGGGACGTCTCAAAACGTTTTTACAATGTAATCACCATGCCATTGGCACTTAAAGTAAGGGGTTAGTATTGACATATGGCTTTAGATGAATAAGGCAAAGGCAGGCAGAAACCACAGCGAGACAGCAAAAGATAGAGGCTTTTGGCAGTCTTTGGAGGGTTAAGAAAAAAAAGAAATATAATAATATTTATTTAGCACTTAAACACGCAAGGTGAAGTTTACGAATTGTTTGAGGACAGTAATCAATTGAATAAGAAATTAATGATTATCAAATATGTAATTTATGTACCTACTACAACTATTATAATAATGTATGTAAAATTGTGTACCTAATGAATGAAATGTAATTAAAATGTATAAAGGAATAATGTAATGTAATGTATGAGAAATGTATGTATACTTACCACTACTGATATATTTACTTATTCATTTATTTTTATATTATTTTGCATGTACGAAATAAATAAAGCTTTATTATTATTATTGACAATCGGCTACCATCAATGCATGCCATTTTTGCTTTGTTACTAAATTCAATAAAGGCTATTTGTAAGCCTCATGCGCTCATGCTACATACTTCAATTTATTAACTATTTTAGGTACATATTCCTACGAATTAGGTTAGGCAGTATTTTTTTAGTTGTATTTTTCATCAAAACTCTTTTGAAAAACATATCATCTTGTCCTAGTACCAAAAGTAAACTGCGACCATCGAAGATTTATTAAGTAGATACTTCATTAAGTAAATGAACGCATGGTTCCTGTTAGATGTCATTAACTAAGTAAATAGTACAAGTCTAAGCACCCAAGGTATTAACAAGTTACAGGAAATGAATTCCTGCCACCAGCTGAACGGGACACATTGCAAAAACACATTCTATCGGACATAAAGCGACAGATCCCATTTATTGTAATAACCAAGTATGTGTAAATACATAACTGAGTGCTACGTGTTAATTATATGCGTTGTAATTTGAATTCTTACTTCAGTATATCGTGAGGAAATTGATTGTTGTTTATGGAACTTTAAGTGAGCTTTTGAATTATATGGGTGATTTGCGTTTAGTGGAATGATATTAGTAAAGTGGGTAATGTAACTTATATAGTATTAAAAGTGGATATGTATCGACCCAATGCAAACTTTTTGAATGAAATAATTAGGCTGTTGAATGATACTGTTGAAACATACTGGATTCTTCGGGCGGAGGATGCTAGCTTACAAGTAGCGAATTATTTAGTTCTATGTTTTTACGTGTTACCTTTGTTGTATTGTTTTCTTTGTAAGAATACTTTGCAACTCAACAGACAGATGTGTTGCTGGGGAGTTTCTTGCGCCACTTCTTCTTCCCAGCTAAAACACTAGGAAGTGGTGACGGGCGGGCGTTTTAGGGGACTGTCTTTATGTAGAACTTTGACGTTCAAAAAGTGCTGGCACTCAGCCTAATTTGAATACATGACTTTTGATTTTGATTTTGATTAGATGTTCAGGCGAAGCCAGGGACAGATCTTTGTTCATTGGTGGACTGTGATAAGCTGAGTTGAATTCTTATTGTTCATCAGCAGACGTGAGATAAACTTTTTCATACTAAGTCTTTGAAATAATTAGAAATGGATTATATATAGCTTTCGCTTGAACATTTTTTTTTTGCTTTAGCATAAAAATTCAGATTCCACCCCAAGAAAAACACGTCGTAAAGATTCTATTCAAACAAAATCATCGAATCAATTTACATGAACCGTTACGTCCTCGTAAAATAACGTCGATAAAAATTGCAGCACCTTACAATTTGCTCGCCATCTAATTCCAAAACGCTTCAATATACAAGATGTAATGCTTACGTTAATATTATCAGACGTGGAGCAATAATAACAGCTCCCGGTCATGCGATCTCGGCGCATCTCTAGATATCTATAGAGGTGTGCTGACAACTAGCCGAAGGAAATAATCATCTCGCCTCTGTAATGCGGTGTGTACACCCCTACTACATGTTTTTAGTTACATGGCAATTGCTAAAGGTTGGTGCAGACATGTTCTTATTTCTATATTTTACAGACTACTAAGTGGGTACGTATCGTGGGTGGTCTTTGCGTTACGGGTAGTCAGAAACCTGAAAGTTTGGCAACCTGTCTAGTCATTGGATATCGTGTTACCCAGTTACTGGGTTGTAGAGATCGGATAGGCAGTCGTGCCATATAAAATACTGATATTCAGCTGTATCGGGTCAGACGAATCGTTGAGCTCCTTAAAGTTCTAAGTTTGAGCTACACGATAACTGACAAATGCTTGCACTGTCTGGACAGGTCCACTATAACCTGCTTTCATCAAAAGGCCACCTCAGACGTTAACCTACATGGTTTTCAAATGTTTTTGACCATTGTATGGACTTCAAAAGAGACTATGACCACTGAGTTTGTTTCGGTGTTTCTTCTCAGGGTAGTCAGCTAGGAAACACCGGCCAAATCTAAATTATTATAACCAAAAAATTGTTTGACTTGTAAAAGAGTTACTTGTAACCTATTTGCAGAATAAATATAATTTATCATTTATCACTGGAATCCGATCGCAACCCAGCTGTAGAGTGGGTTCCTAACTAAAGACTTATTTGGATATTTCCTTCGAAAGTTATTCTTATTTCATTGGTAAGGTATTTTCTAAAGAATAATTTTGTTCTCAATGACCTGGATGACACAATCTCGGCTTTCTGGGGTCAGGATCCCGTATGGAATGACCGCATCGCATATTTTTGAATGATACTGTGGGTCTGTAACATTTTACCGTAGTCGCACCTACATGGCTTTTGCATTATTTTTAAATGGCAGCTCTTCAAAAAAATATGAAATATATTTCCTTAGCAGAAACCAGACTTATTATTATTGATACTCCAGCACAAAAACTAAAATCTATTAATTATTTATCGTATCGTATTTCTCAATATCACACGCTCCAAAACTGAATTATTTCTTGTAATACTAAAACTATAAAAGTACAATGACATTAGTTACAGTTTATACAAATCACTGATGAGTTCCAAACAAAACCGCAATATATTACATCATTCAATAAGAATTCTTTTAAATAACGCAATTAAGATTCACCACACCTCTATCACAGAGCCATTTGAATTTATTTTATTAGGTTTTATACATAGATTTAGGAGTGAAAAAACAAAAAAAAACACCACGCCGCGCGCCGTGTGAATGCCCCCTTTGACAATAATATCGGGCATTGGGTATCTTATGCGAGTAAATCGTAACTTACTTAGAACTTTACACCTTTTTAGGGCTCCGTAGTCAACAACCCTTATAGTTTCGCCATGTCCGTCTGTCTGTCTGTCCGCGGATTAGCTCAGAGACGCTACCACTAGATACTTTGAATTCCATGGAACTGGTAAGTAAAAAAAATCCTAATAATTCCATAGAAAATGACTTAAAACCAAGAGCATCTGTAACTTTGTAATGTAATAATAGTTAAGTACATTTTACTATTTGTCTGGCATGGTTTAGGAGACGGATAACTACGGAACCCTACACTTTGCGTGGTTCGAAACGCATTTGACTGTTTCTCTTTCTAGGAAGAACCCGCCGCACTATGCCCTATCACTGTAATTCCTGAAAGCCAGTGTCGATCACCAGATAAGAAGAAAATGAAGCTCGACAAGTCCCGAAGAAACGATTTAACTGTCTTGGATCTGGCCACGAAATTATTCAAAAAAGGACAGCGGAGTTAGAAAAAAAAAAGTAGAACTTTAGGACTCATGTCTGAACACAGCCTTGTTTTTTTTCCAATAATACATACCAGTATTATTAGTTTGCAATGTCAACACCGATACAAGGTCGATAACCTGTTGCTTAGTTGGCTCAACTTCTTGGGAGATCCTAATCAGAGGATTACGATAGACAATTCAGGATTCAGGATTCAGGATTTGTGGAATGATAGAGCTTTTTAACCCCTGACCGAGGGGTCTTATAAGTTTGACTTGTGTATCTGTGTGTCCGTGTATATGTGTTTGTGGCACCGTAGTTCTATTCCATAAACTCTCATCGTAGGTATACGTAGAAAGTAGTTGAAACCTGTGTGGTTTCAGAAAGTTGCTGAAAGAACTTCAAAATGGCTGTAATATCTCAAACGACACATTTCCGAATTCTACCAAGGGACAGTAGGTTCTATAATCGAACAAAACAGAAAAGCCTGTTCCAATAAACTGTACACCAGACAACGAACATAAATAGACAAAGATCTAATGTATTGTCACATTGTATTGTTAAGTTAAACCTACGTGCACCTGCTTGCGTGGTAGGAGCCTGTACTATTCTACAGAGCAAGGAGTTCTTTGCTCTGTAGAATAGTACAAGCTCAAAAAAAAAAAAAAAAATTGCTGCCAGTGCAGTAGTTACTGCACAGGCAGCAATTTTTTTTTTTCAGCAGTTCAGCTCACTAAGGCTGGTTACTGCTTAACCGGCCTATCCTGTGGTGGCCTCAAATGAATTTAAGGCCCCCAGCCAGGGCTTACAAACTAGCTTATTATCTTAAATGACCGGTCGCTAGGGCATCCCCTGCGGGATACGGACCTCGGCTTAGCGGCGTCATTTCGGAAGGACAGCAAGGGACAGGCTGGGTCATATCGTTATTATTTAGGGGATTTAAAACTACTGGCTCAGCGACGCGGGCTGGCTCGGTAATCAAAGGTTGGGGAGGTCACTGGCAGCGATTAGAGCACCATTTATATAATACTAGCTTTTAGCCGTGGCGTTTCTTAATAAAAATCCTATAACCGCCTCAAGAGTTCCATCTATCTCTGTACCAAAATTTATCAAAATCGGTTTAACGATTTCGGCGTGAAACCGCAAAAAACAAACTCATGTTTAATACTTATTGGTTAGGTTTAGGATTCTTGGCCATTCTAAATACTCTGAGTACAAGACCTTTCAGCTGTCATAGCCATACTGAGAACTATAACAAGCCATATATGTAGATCTATGGGTAAAAAGGAGACACTCATTGATACGCTTTTATGGAACATTGAGTACCGAGACGGCTGAACGGCTGCTGGTAGTGACATCGTCAATACTTTTCATACAAAGTCAGCGAGTATTGCCCATTACCCATAAAAAATGACATCTTAAGTACTAAGTAAGTTGGTCTATGAAAGCGAACATTTCGCGGATATAGTCGTAAATAGCATCTGTATCGACGCTGTTGTGGTGATTCTGTGCTAGATTTGTATAGAAAGTTACAACACTGCCGCCTCTAGTACAACAGTGCTCTGTGTGATGGTCGCTCAGTTTCAGAAACAGTTGGTGGCTATGAAGTGGTTTAGGAGGAATGCAGCCACTGGCACACCACGATAACCTTGAGCTAAGGTAGCGGACATGCATAGGCGGAGCGATTTTGAATGAGAAGAAAACGTAGAAGGAAAATCGTCTTTAACGTTTTTTAAGACTGTTTTGATCATAAAAACTGTATTGATCATAAATCTTGTTAGGTGCTTAAATATCGTACAACAGTCAATCAAATAGTAACACTTTTATGACTGCTAACAGACAAGGTGTAAACGGATTGTCAACTAATAATAACCCAGTAAAATTATGAGCTTTGTCTTTACGGTTGTGAAATCTCCGTTTCAAGTAAATTTATTACTTTACATTTTATCACTATTTCCTGCCAATAAACTGCCACAGTAAATAATAATCACGGTTTATTTTAGTATTTATTTTATAGCTGCTATATATTCTTGTTTGCTTTCCATTTCCCACTTTTCTTGCTCGTAAAATTATATTAATGAAATATGTAGTTCCGTTTGGTAGTAAATATATTTATAAGAAATTATTACACTCTCAAGGAATTTTAAATTACTTTTCACTTTTACTTTGAGACGGATTCACAAGCAGGGGGTAAATTGAAAAATATTTAATGAAGTTGTCGTAAAATTAATTATACGATGTAGGTACTTATACCTTTTTTTTTTTTTTTTTTTAAGGATGGGAAATCATCAAATGACTTCTTCCGCTCTGGGTGGAGCGGAAGGGCGTGTCAGACTCTTACTGACTAAAACCCATCCGTGTTCCTTCTAAAGCCCTTTGCTTTCCAGGGCCGCGGTGACTCTTTCGAACAAATTCCGCAACCCTGGAGGTACTTATACCTAAAGTATTGTACACCGGTGGCGTGTCGGTACAGCAATGGCGGAACAAAAGGTATGGTTTTGGTTCTGAAATCCTCCATCCTGGAGGGGTCTGTCAGACTCTGACATACCTACACTAAGTAAAATAGTTGCGCTCAAGAGGCATAGACATTTTTCAAAAATCCAGACAATATCCACAAATAATGTTTAAATGATTAAAAAAATGCAAGCTTTTATTATTTAGTGAGATGTATTTTAACTTTATCGTTTTCTACTGTTCAAGCCCTTTTAAGGTAAGTACCCATTATAAGCGGCTGAAAAAAAAATGTACCTAATCCGCCATCTCGGAGCGGCGGCCATATTGAAGTTAGTGTAATGTAATAAATCTTATCGTTTTGTAGAAAACGATAAAATTTATAACATAACAGCCCACATCCCTTTTATTTGATACCCAACAGGGGTTGAGTAAAAATAAGTAATCCGCCATCTTGGAGCGGCAGCCGTATTGAATTTATAACAATATTGAGTATTGCACATTGTATTGTCACCAGAGCTAAAGGTGTATGGAAAATTTCAGCTCAAAGGATTCCAACTATTGGTCGAAAAATGGTTTGCAAATTTTGACGGACACCTTACATACATACGAACAGTGCAAGTTAAATAATAGCTTGCAATATCTGGAATCCGCTACTCCCTCCACTAAGCGACCACCTTAACAACCACAAAATACCGGCAGGCTGACCGTTGTAGAATAATATCAGGTGGATAAATCCGACGTTACAAACCCACAGGTGAATCAGGCAAGTTTAACCGCCAGGTAGCTGATGAGCCTCGTTACTAGGTATACGGTACTTCAGTTAGTTTGTCATGTTCTCGCCACATGCTCGCTATTTTAGGAACGAACGGTTTTCACCTGGTGTGGTCGAGGAGCGGGGTTCAAGGCCCGGCAATGGAGTTTGTCAGATTCTGCAGTTGGATTTCTAGACCGGAATAAATTATAGAGAGTCGGAATTACTAATGGTTAAAATGTTCACATAGCAAATGTCTTATTTGTATATATATATTGACTGAAGTAAAGAATTATTTTAAAAACTGAAACTAAGGCCCGTATACCAAAAGGACCTCTACTCGATTCAGTGACCATCATGGCAACGGTAAGAACCATCGACTAATTTAAATAAATAAAAAGCTGAAACTGTCAATTTAATTCGAGATTGAATCGGGTTGAATGTCCATTGATGGAAGTTGAAAATGTTGACTCTTAAAAGGCGAATATTAAAAGAATGGATTCGATGCAGACATATGATACACCAGCAATCATATTTCGTCAGTCTAGATGTGACACCTCGTATATGCAAACTGATGAACTTTTCAGGGGAAACGTTCTGCTTTACAAAGTAGGTATAATTTATATCTTTTATTAATTTTATCTGGTGTAATCTCGTAAGATCTAACAAGATTAGTATATGTTACGAGGTAACACCAAATTAAGGTTGCTCTTATGCTTATTACGAGAAGACACTGCGATTCATTTTTTTCTGACTAATTAATAGTATTCCAGGTGGATTTTACAAGTTAACTCCAAAACTAATGTTTCAAACTTTTTGCATAACAATTAAATTAAGTTACAAAGTGTCACATCTAAACCGACGATTTACGATAAAATGTTAAGACTGTGTTATTTTAACGTTACATTCAAACCTGACGTTACAATTAATTTGACAGTTGGTTAAAGGTAGATACGTTATTGAAACCGGCCGTACGACGGCTAAATACGAGTATCTAATGTAACGTTAAAAGTCAAATTCAAGGTAAGGCTGTTATTATTTGTGATAGAACTACAGATGTAAAAGAAGATTAGATAAGGATCGTATTCAAGTTTTTAATTATGTAAATATAAAATTGAGTAGGTATATATGCGTGTGGCATATGGCTTTCTCGAACAAATTCCAATTTACGATTAACTGCGATGAATCATCAAATTATAATATAAAAAAATATTATACGAGAGAATCTATTAAAATTTCATCGGTATTAATTTAAAAAGGTGTAAAATTACAATCGTAAAAACAATAAATTAGGTAACGGTTACCTTGTCGATAGAGTATTACAAATCGATACAGAAACTGAATCAAAATTAAGGTGAAAGTTAAAATTTAAAAGGTTGAAAGTATTATTTTATAGTTTTAAGGGAAAGTCAAATAAGGGACATCGAAATCGGCTTAATAAGGATAGCATAATTTTGCAAAAACAAAACGTGTACTGATTTTATTTGTTGACTGCATGTTACAAGAAAATGCAGGTAATAGGTACTTAAGTTTGCCACGTATCACTATTTAAACGTGCTAAAAGGTCACAAAATCGAAACTAACCTATTTTGTTTTATGATTTCAAATGTTAGGTATAAAATGATGGAAGGCATTGATCGTCAATATCAACCTGGGTGAGTGAACTCTCTGATAAAAAAGTAAATCTACAGTCGAAAAACGTATGCGAAAGATGTTATTATTTTAATAGTTCAATACTTTTTTGGATCGGTTTGCTGCGTTCAGAAATTCGATACAAACATAATTAATTTTGTTTTACTACGCCATTTATAAAACCAATGTACAGATGTTATCTGCAAACTTACGTGCAAGAAGTATTTCTATTTAATTTGTTTATGAGAATTACTAAAAATCGTTATTTAATATTAATTGTAGCGCATGCAGAAGCTGGTTTCATCTTGTTTTATTAATTGTTAATTTATTTATCATCAGTCGTCGTTATCTTCGATTTATTGACCGTTTTTATGTGCGTGTTTTAACATTTAATGAATATTTAGATAGAACTTTATATTAACTGACCATAATTTATTATTTCACGTAATGAACTTTAATTAAGTTGTAGCTATTAAATATTATCAAAGGGTTTTAAAAACACAAAGGAAAAAAATTACTCCAAAAATTGTTGAAAGGACTTAACAGGGTTCTTTATCCAATAATAGAGATGTGTCAAACATTTTTTATTTTGCAAATAACAATAAATGTAGACAACTAACTTTAAAACTATTAATCAACATCAATTCTGGCGCCCAAGTTGCGAATGTTCGCGGGAACCTGATAGATTTTCTGGCGCCCACTAGTGTAGTACAAAGGCAAGCTATCGCGTCGCATTGTAAGACGGAGGCGCAATCTGGCGCCCATAATGGCCGGTATGCACATTAGCGCTGATTAACTACGGAGCCCATTGCAGCTAGGGTTACCGTCGATTTGTTGGGGAACGAGTTTGAAACATGATAACTAGGAATTGTGAGGACTGGGTGTCGGTGAATGTTTTTATTGGACTGGTAAAGTAATTCTTGGTGTTTGGTTCCTGTGTAAGGACAATTTACTTGACGAAGTTTAACTAACCCCTGTTTGATGAGTAATTGAAGAATTTGAAGTTGAGTATTTGTGAAACTCTACTTTTGCCTGAAAACCAATGCAATGAATTAAACTCGCGTCTAATAGGTCAAATTAATCATATGACTCAATGCCAGCATGGATATATCCCAAATCCGGTACAGTCTTAAACTAAATACTTGAGAAGAAAAGATGCGATAAACGGAGCATTTAAAATGAAACTTCTTTTTTTGCTGTAAATTTTCCCAGTCAACCTTGAACCGAATGCTTCAGCGATAAAGTTGAAAATCTATTAAAGAAATTTGACGGATTGTTGTAGCTTGAAGCTTGATGTGCAGGCGTCTTTACCTACATTAATTGACTAGAAACATTAATAACTCTATCGGATACGTAACACTTGATAATGTGATAGCCCTACCGTTTGCGGGTACGTAGCAGCCCATGATCGCTTCGATGCGCGAGCGCAGAGATTAATAATGACGAATAGTTAAAGATAATAGCTTGTTCCCCTCGTTAATCTGTTTCATTTCAATCTTGCAACTTGTTGCTAACACGCCGCGATGGGAATGCGATCTTCCGCCTTTAATTTAACTATTGTACTTAATGACTGTGAGAATAATTACAACTAAGTGCTGATACAAACCATTCAGTATTTTAGAACGCGCTTATTATCCTTTATCAGGTTTAACGGCGTCGGCGCACATCAAAGCCATGTTTAGCAGTAAATGTGGGGTTAAGGATCAAGACAATTATCATGCAAAGAAGGAATTGTTTGCCACCCTGTCGCCTACAAATGTCAGAGTTTTATAGCGGTCATAAAAAGCTCGCTATACGCCTAATAAATAACAACTTAAGCACAAACATTAGAAATGTTGGGACGCTGAAGTTCAAAGATGCAATTTAAAGCTGGTAAATGACTGCTTACACTTATAGCTTCTATGACATTTGCGAAATAATTAACAACACAGATGAAAGGAAATTAATGAGATTAAGATATGAAGATGTTATAGGCAGTTACAATTACAAAATCATCAAGCCAATGACCAAAGGATCAATGCAAAATGCAATGTATATTGTAACACCAGGGGACTCCCGCTAGTGTTACTTATTAATATTATTATAAAAATGAAACTATATTTGAGATTTGAACTTTCATAATATATTTTACGTCACCCTTCAACGAGGGCTGGTAGATAAAAGCAAAACATATTTTCACATTCCTATTTCAAAATCTTTTAGTTTTCGCCAGACGCTTCCAAAGGCTACCTTGTAATGTCTGCCAGAGACCTGCAGACAAGGATATCCTCTTCACAATATTGTACGAAGTTCTTTTTTCCTAAATGGCAACTGAGCCGGATCTGACCAGTGACACGTGTCGTTTGTTCGAAGTCTATGGTTTTATCACCATGTGTCAATAAAACATGACAGTTGAAAGATGCATACCGGTAAGACCTAACCTCGTCTGTCTTCAGTTTATCTTCTACCAATCAATCAACAGCAGCTGATATTTGAAATGTAGCAAAACACCGTCATTACAAGTAATTTTATTCAATATCTCAACACTAAGTACAATACTATTAACAACCTCTAAATTGAAGATAATGACGTGAATTAAAAAAATGAAAATACTTCTCTGCCTACCTTGTAAGGGTAACACCGTAAAAAGCAAGAGTTTAAAATTGTCTTGCAAAAAAATATTACAAATAACTTGCGAAAGTAATGGCTACAATGATAGAAGTGCGTGAAATTATAAACAAAATTATGGATAATAGCGTCTGAAGTAGAAACTTTAAATTTGTAAGTAGGTCTTAGCTTTTTTAAATCTATTTGTCTGTGTACAAATGATAGAATTACTTTAAGTGTTTTGGGAATGCGTAGGCTGTTATTTGGAAAGATTTTTTTTTCTATTATTCTTGCCTAGTACAGCACTTTCTCATCTTAAACTAAGTATGTCTAGTTCGGTAATGCCCTTTAGCTTTATTTTTTTAGGGTTCCGTACCCATAGGGTAAAACAGGACCCAATTACTAAGACTCCGCTGTCCGTTCGTCTGACCGTCTGTCACCAGACTGTGTCCCATAAACCCTGATAGTTAGACAGTTGAAATGTTCACAGATGATGTATTTATGTTGCCGCTATAACAACAAATAATAAAAATGACATAAAATTAAAAATAAAAGGGCCCCCATAAATAAAAACATATTTTTTCGGCGAATGGTTCGGAACCCTTCGTGTGCAAGTCCAACTTGCACTTTTTATCATTATCACTAAAAACACAGAAGATTTAATTAGTCTCTGGTTGTTTAATTGACTACATTTCAGTGGGTCAGTCTGAACCTATTATAGATGAGGTAATAGGTCAAATCGTAACAATTGGAAAGTACCGTTTTGAGTAGAGCATCAACAGACTAAAGCTACGAACCAAAAAAAAAAAGTAGAAAACTTTCATATCTCGAATCCTCCTTCTCCTCTCTGCGTCGTTTCCCCAATGCCGGGGTCGTGACCACATCATGGTTTCAAAACCTTATCTCTAATGATGCTCCTCCACTTCCTCCTTCTTTCAGCTACAACTTGAATAAACATCTTAAAAGTCACTCAAGAAATTCCTAACCCCCTGAACAGCCATAACGTGCATGATTTTAAGATTGCATGTAGATAAGTAATAACACCCGAACCCATCGTTCGCAATCACGATACTAGCCGATTAACCTCAGTTAGCTGTAATAACTCCCGACGCCTGATTAACGACCCGCTTAAACTAAGCTTAAATAGGTCTTCAGCCATTCCCAAGTCAGCGTGAAAATAAAAATTAATTATGAAAGGAATAAAGTTACTTGGAAATAACGATAATGTCTATTTTAATCTTTATCACTAGATTCGTTTGCTAAGGCAAAACGAGTGTTAAACACGCTGCTAAACCAAGATTAACAATATTTTTTATAACTGATACTGCATTCCATGCTAAAATTAGATCGCTTCAGATACTAAAATCAAATCATAAACTAGATTAAGTACATCCTTCACAGTAGGTACTCAAATAGAATGAACATCTATTTCTTAACTAGATTTTATTCTAAGAATCACTATTATACCTTCAACAAACACATATAGCATTAAGTTATAACGCTTCATTTAAAAGTGATTTAGAATAATATCATAAATTCCTGCGTTTTTTCTATTTATATTTTTCACAAGCGGGATTGGTTGATATTTATTTATTTTAAAAGTAGTATAACTCTACTTTTATGAGATTAAAGACTTATATTCAGGTAAAAAACAATGGTATAACACTTGAGTTTTTCAGTTTCTTTTTTTTAACAAAACAAACCCTAAAAAAAACAGAACTACCCAATATTTTAACAATGAAATGAAATTGTTTATTGCCAGATTAACATCCAAATAGCACACATAAATTAGAGTAAATAATACAAAATAAGTTGCAAAAACATGACAAATGCAAACTTAGACGCCGCGAATCATGTTACGGCGTATGGTAGGACTGCCACCTTTGATGAAGAGGGCTGTTGTCCCAGTCTCGCACCGCCGCCACCAAGGAGTTAGCGGAGCGATGTATGGCGGAGATAATAAAAGTAAATAGGATGTCAAGACGATAATTAAATAAAATTGAAATAAAAGTAGATTATAAATATCATATAAAATAAAGATTAAACAAAGAAAAATAATATAATCAACATTCATCATAACACTTTTTGTCGACCCTAAGAACACTAAGGGCTCTTCTCAATTACAACTATCATGTTTTAAAATCCACTCAAAATTAATCTCAAACCAAAACACTATCGTTCTTACAATCGTGTGAATTCGGTTAATGATCACAAAGGGCCTAACAAAACAAACAATTAATCAAAGCACGCTTTCTTTGTTTTCCAATTTGACTTAATTTAAAATTTCCGCTTATTAGAAACAAACTAGACGGCGGATCACATGCACACTCATACAGAACTAGAAAGCGTGCAGAACAATTAATTCGACATGTTATTGTACATGACATAGTGATATCTGATTTTAGTATTGTTACGTGCTCTCTAAGTATTTACTGTGACTATCTGGTCATCAGAGCTCAGTTATCTTGCTTTAATACCAGATTAAATTACTATTTTTTATAGACAACTAGTTGGTTTCGACGACTTCGTCCGTAATAAATCTTTTTTGTGTACTATTCCTTTGCCTAGCCTTTGCTCAACTTTTTTTTATAAAATGTAAACCCAAACTTATTTTTTGTGTTTTTTTTGTTCCGTGGCGGAATGGAAGCCGCGACACGCAGCACAGCAAGTCAATCACTCAACCACTGCGCCAACCGTGTCGTCCAACTATATTAGGGTCGGCTTCCAGTCTAACCGGATGCAGCTGAATACTGGTATTTTTCATGAAGCTACTGGCCAACCCACACCAAGCCAGTAACTGGATACCACGGTATCCAATGGCTTGAAAATAGTTTTTATACTTTTGGGCTTCTAACTACCCATAATGGCTGTCAAATACTGTTTCTGATTGTCAGATTTTTGGGCTTCTAATAGTCAAAAACGAACGTCAAAGATCTACAAATGACAGACAGAACAGGCACGGAGGGCGGAATCTCGGTTTATAATGGATGATCACTAACACTTATCCACATACTGCCCGTGCGGCTATTATTATCAGAGATCGGAATAGGTAGACCATGTTTACCTTATGTTCATGGAAGTAAGTAACATAGCATTGATAATACTGCACTGTTTAATTAATGGTTCCAATATTTGTAAATATGTGAGTACCATTTACCTAAATTTCTTTAGAAAATGAATAAGTTTACCTCTGCTGGTAATACTTTGTTCTTATAAGTAGCATACTCTGGGTGCATCGTCCTCACATAATATTAAATTAATTTTTGTATACCAAATTTTGTAAAACCATTATTTGAAAAGAGTAACTATGGAGTTTCTTGTCCGTTCTTCCCCATTAGAATCTACCTTTCCGAATGGACAGTAGAGACAGTACAGTCACTTTATTAATGTAATATTATTATTTTACTGAACTGTAAATGACGACGTTCAACAGTGCCGTTTAATATAAACCTTGATAAACGCCTAATTGAAATAAACGTTTTGACTTTGACTTTCAATACCTCCTCTAAAATTCCGGAATCATAAACATGACGATTGTATGACGGGATTTAAGAAATTGCAAATTACTTATTGCGCTTTGAATACACTTCAACAAAATTATCTATATATGAAGAATCTTATTATGTTTTTAGAGTTCCGTACCTACTAAAACTGTTAAATTAAATAGCTTTGTTTTCCCACAACTCTTTCTTCTTTTGATTCTTCAAATCAATCATTTGTCCGGCCCAATTTACCACTCTACTTAAATTCAACAAAATTAGTTCAGTGGTTTTACCTTAGGTAACTTGGTAGATTTTGCTTAATGAACCGAGATGGTAATAAGAAGTCTGATCGTAGGTAATTAGAAGTAGTATACAAATATAAAATCCTTTAATTATGGTAAGTAAATAGTCAGTTAGCTTAACAGCGTGGTGTAGGGAACAAACGGCCCGCCATTTAATAATAATCATAAAAATATATACATAAATACGTAACTGCTACTATTAACCGCTGTACCTAATTAGACCTTAAAATGCCCTTGATAGTTTTCTATAATTATCATATTATAGGGACTAAAGTCCCGCAAACCTCCATTGAAAAGGGAGGATCCTCCGACCAGACGGTTGTTGTGTCTAGTGGCCAACTGGCCAATGGTGGATATTTGGGCTGTTGGTATATTTTCAAATCGTACGGAAAACTTTGATATCACGTTACAGGATTTGTGTGACGTCAGCGTGGCGGTATATGTGTCGCTACAGGACCACTAAATAATTTGTACTTAATTGTATTACACATTAATAACCAAACTGTCTTATAATTTATCATCAATGTACTAAGGACCGTGAGAATAAATAATTATGGCAAAGTTAATTATTAATCAATATGGCATAAACTAAAGATTATTAATATGAGAAACTTGACGTGACCCGGTGTATGTGTAATTAATAATTACACACGACTCTGCTTGTATGTGGATGGAAACATTCTTGTTTTAATCTATTATTAATTAATAGCTCATTAATAATTGAGTTATTGTTTTAATAGTACATTTTCAGCTACTGTCAGGTTAGCGATTTTTGTTTGTATTTGTGTGTCTTTTTCTAAATAATCTTTAAATAGACAATGTGTTCAGAATAAATCCAATACCTGAAAAGGGGTCATGTTACTCATCATTATGAACAACTTTTGCTATGGGGCTAACACTGCAATCGCGAAAAAAAAAACGGCTGCCCCAAACATTTATGTGCGCATAAATTGACAAAATGTACTGAACACAGACTGATTTTTTTTCGCAATAACTGGTTTGGTCTCATCGTAAAATTTGTTCATAATGATGAGCACAATGTTCAATAAAACAGGGGTTATTGTACTCATCAACTACCATCTTTTGAACTTAGGTAGGCTGACATACTTTTCTACGAGAGTGTGCTTACTGAATGGGTAATAATGCATCGGGTTACACGCAAAATGTTCTACACTAAACTAAAAGTAGGGTTTGACAAAAACTCGACTTCAAATTCTCAATTCAGAAATCGGGGGCTAGTACAGAAAAATGAAAGGAAATGTACCCATCACACGCATGGGGAAAAGGCCATGGAGACATTACAGATGAAGGGGAAAGCGTTCGAAATGCGTTTCATTTGATTTGAGCATGTTAGGTACTGTATCTGTTATGATTGTTCTACAGGTTCGAACACGTCATTTTTGTTACGCAAGTGTAACAAACAATGACTTGAGATGAAGGCGATCTTGACAAGTGACATTTTGTCAACGATAACGGTTTAGTAGAGGACCCAAAGTAAGATCCACCTTAACCCACTTGCTTGCCATCCCGTGAACATCCCGTAATTTATTTTCATTCTTTTTAAAATTACTTATAACCATGATCATATTTTTTACGGCCAGGGTTGCCGTAAAAATTGGTATATGTTCAGAAACATATTTCATTATAATTATATATAATTATAATGAAATATGTCGATTCTGTATTTTTCTACTATAGCTGAGAAAACGACACTTTGTTGAACTAAGCGCTTTGTTGTTTTCATAAAGTTCAATCAAATTATAATTGTCCCTTACATTTCTTGTAAGTAAAATTAACAATAAAATTTATAACAGTGGGAATATTATTATTTTGTATATAAAATAATAATGAATACATTGTTAAGAAGCTGTAAACGTTACAACAAACAATACTCGTTAAACCCCCTTGTTGTAAAATATGACGTTATTAAAAAGATGGATAATAAAATATCAGTAGACTTTGTAGAAAAGTAAATGCAATTTCATATGAAAGAAACACCATAATTGCACGTAAACGAGTGTATCTGCCCTAATTGCAAATGCATGAAGATTATTCTGTCATAAATTCCAGTCTATCACAATGTTTTTACAGGCAATTACGCATGTTATTGCAAGAAACCTTATTTAACATGCTCTTCGAGCTTTACTAGTCAACGGTTTCAATACAAAGATAATAAAAGTTAGCTATTTACGAGTCTCAAAGCCTATGCTCTCTTATAGCAACGTTATAAGCGGGGTGTATAAAGCGCTGCTTGCTAAACGAGGTTGTAATAAATGGCGCCAGATGCATAGCAGCTATGATATTTTACGATGAAGTTATTTATCTCTTAACAAAATATTATAAGTTCGAATCGTGTTATGGGAACGGTTTAAAACAATGTCTCTTGCGCGCGCGCAGCTTCGCAAATGCGATAAAACTCATTGGGATTATATCGCATGCTTGAAAAAATCGTTTGTTTGGTTTATCTCGCGCCACGACACACACCATTATGAACCTAGCTTTAGGTAGGTCGAATGGGGTGCTCTGTTAAGTAAAATCCCGTTCTTAAAGACCTTGATAAATAAAAGTAAATAAGTCGGAAACTTACCTTATTTATAATTTCCTTAGTAGCAGTATTGATGCAGTGTTCAGTCTCGTCACTTCCTTCGGTACACCTGAAAAGGCAAGAAATGTTTTTATTAGTTTATATATCCCTGTAGGTAAATCATTTTATGGGTATTTTCCGGTAAGTGGAAAAGTTATGGTTACAGCGTGATTTATCGGAATTTCAATCCTATTTGGCATTTTGATATACAAGGTTCTACAGTACCGTAAACCTGGGTACGGCTATAAAATCCGAAGTACCGCAAAAGCCGACCATGTGCAGATTATCAGGATAATCTGAGGATTATCTGGATAGAACCGCTAAAGTGCGCAGATAGGAAGTTTCATTTCTCACATGCATAGTACTTATCATTCATGATATGGAAGGCAATATTTGTGACACCTACGAATCTTTAAGCATAGGCAGAAATGTATTAATTCTAAAACATTTCTAACCATTCCGAAGAACCTCCACTCTCTCAGTCGCCACGACAATGGAAAAACCCCTCGATTGATGTCAATACATGACAAGCTAAAACTTCCAATTTGATGATTCGAGGTAGTGGAGTCGACTAAGGGACCATGACTTGGAAGACAGGGGTCTTAATCTTAAGTTGCAGAAACTATTTAAGGTCCCATTAAAATAGATGGACAAATTTTAACATAGCGTTCAGTACGTCTAACCAAAGATATCCAAGCAAAAAAAAAAATCTGACTAAAGTAATTTTATTTTGACCTAAAATAATACATTTTTTGGCACACTAGAATAAACACATCCATTACGGGTACTTGGCGTGGTGACGTGCGCCAACACATTTGTAGTACCTATCAGAATTTTATTATGAGATAACAAAGAAATGGATGTGTTTATGCATTAGGTAAACAACACAAGTGTATTTTCGTAACCTGTTTTTTTTTCTTGTGAGTACTTATTTTTTTCTAAATTACCATTTCCTTTATTTTGGTGGTCTGAATGATTTCTAATAGTTTACCCATCTATTTTAATTAGTTTATTTATTTAATTTATCACCAATACTGTAGCGCACTTAACCGTATCCTATAATGTACACTCAATTATCGGCAACCACAGCTTGCGTATGAACCGTGCGTACACTGCTCGAAATAAAAAATCAAAAAATCATTAAAAACATAAAATCGTTAATGAGACCTTGTATAATATAGGGGTTACTCTCGTATATAATCTCTATACTCCAAGTTCTCCTCGAGATGTCCTCAAATTATTGACATCAAGTAGGTAATGTTTAGATTAACTTGTTAATCCTCCCTTTATTTTACTTTTCTGTTTGTTTTTTGCGAGTCCCAAATAAATATTTTTCTTTCTTTCTTTATTTCTTTTAATATGCGCACTAACTTTACCCTCACATTGGGAAACCAGGAAACATAAATATTTCAATAAAAATTTATAGTACACTTTGCCCCAAAGATTTGTATAGACGTAAGTACTTTTATGTAATTCCATTAAACATGAACTATGGGTCGAATGGACATTAGGGTCAGCTCACATGGAGATGTGTTTCAGTGAGAAAATTATAACAAAAGAAAACACTTCGCGGCGTCGCAGGCTTCGGGATGGTTTTTGGGTCATGGCGCGAAAACGCGATGGTCACGTTTTTATTTCGGCTAAACCGAAAGGGCCTCTGTCGTCGCGACGACACCATTGGCTATTCCGTACAAATGAACGCGATGATCTTGTATTCGTGCGATGATCGCTCAGTATTAGAACGTTCAACGCGGACTACTTTAACAAGTGGCCTTTAGAAGCTTCGTCGCGCCTCTGTACGAAGTGACCCTTAAAGTTAAGACGCGGAAATCAAGCTCGGAACATACTTCACACGAGAGACAACATGCGCCTGCGCCAAGCGGCGGAACATTTTACGAGTGTGTCACTTGTCGCCATGGTATAGCAATTTCACGCTAAAATATGTTGTGTATGTGTTAGTAAACCTAGATTCTAGTTCATTAATATTCCTGTCACGGGTTGTTTGATATGTTGTCGGTAACAGTTATGCTATTATGGCTTATTTAATTATTGTCTTTATATATTATTTTGATTGTTTCATAATCGTTTGTTAACGAACTTTATTGATGCTACAAGATTTGTCAGAAATGATGTAGCGGCATCAATGCTGCCACATGAAAGTTCTCCGCGCAATTTGAACATTAACAACAGTCCGAATATCAACTATCGGGCAGTTGCCAACCAGACACAACAACCGTCTGGTCAGAGAATCCTCCCTTTTCAATGGAGGTATGCGGGACTTTACTCTCTGTTCCGCATACCTCTATAAAGGAACCGACCCTTGACTAAGATAATAAATGCTGAAGTGAGTCCGATATGCTTTCACGCCTAAATCACGGAACGGATTTTTAAGAATTTTGGTACTTACAAAGATCCTGGAGACGGTTACACTGCCGTCATAAGAAAAACGACGTATCGACACAAAACGAAATTACCGATTTCTGACTTTAACTATTTTTCTTAATGTCGGAAATCGGCTACTTCGTTTTGTTTAGATAGGTACGTCCTTTTTTCTTATGACGGCAGTATAGGCTACCTGTTTTTTTGCGAAAATACATATTAACGCGAGCAAAGTCACGGGCAAGACCTAGTTTAATATAAAGCTTAATGTTCTTGATTTATGAAATTAAATAAAAAAATAGTTTAGCGGATGATAGCGTAGCGAAGAATCAGCCCGCACAGAGGTATAGGCATATGTAATATATTACAGTTCTTACAAAATTAATTTTATTGTTAATAATAACCATTTGTTAAAGAACTTAAGCTATGCTTCAAGATTAAGGAGAAAAAGATCCGAACCTTGTCTATTTGTTACGTTTTAAGGCTGTTAATTGCTAACTAACGATCGACTTAAAGCGCACGTCTGAACGAATTACATTTTTTTTTACGATCTAATATTTATGTCTCTACTAGCAACCCGCCCCGGCTTCGTACGGGTAGCAGATCATACGATTATTTATAACATAAGCTCCGAGTCGCATGATTATTTCCGACATCTTCAACAAACATCGTCATATTTCAGCCAATTTATATAGAATCTTAATGAATTATCCACTTAAATTTTCCTCATGAATCACTCCGTCGTCCCGTGAAAATTGTATGAAAATCCATTCGATAGTTTTTAGGATTATTGCGTACAGACAAACAGAAGTGGCGGGTGGAATTGTTTTATTATATGCAGTGAAGTAATGGCTTAGGAAAAAAGTCGAAGACGTATAGAATGGCTTATGTTTAACTGATCACCTGATTTAGTAAAATATCACAGGCAAAAATAGTAAATGATCACCAGAATATAAAACCGCAGTTTAATATAAAATTATAACCAAAGTTTATACATCTTGCTACCCTATCAAATAAGCCAAATATTTAGTATCCGGGTAACCTACTAAAAACAATCTCTTTTTTCTATTAATGCAAGTCGTTTCTGGCGTAGGAGGTCACAGTTTTAACCTAACCTAATCTACACATTTTTAAAGAAAATTTGGTGATCATTTACTATATTTGTTCCCCAAATACAATTTGAACTACAGTCGTGAATAAAACAGCTAGAACTATTATTTTTTTAGGCTTAATTTTTTTGGTGTTAAGTATATATTTTTGGTAAAAGAGCTTAGGGTATCGAAGTATTTTCTGGTGGTCATAATATTTATTCCCGTATAAAATTAAGTGACATAAAACCTTTCTTTCTCTCATAATAGAATATTTACACGTATTCATATCAGTTTTATAATTATAACATAATGATGACGATGGCGATCATCGTGTTACAAGCTTTTATGGAGATGAAACATATAATTAGGGACAATTTGCTCGCTGCATAGTCTTGTAATTGCAGTTTATACCTGGCTTCCGTTTCGTGCTCGTTACCGCGAGGAAGCGGCGAATTTCGACTATCTCATCTAATAAGTAATAACAATCAAGTTTATACTTTAATGATCTTTTATTTGTTGGTCTACATTTTATACGTTGTTACTATGAAACATGAGTGCACTTATATGATTATCTAATTATGTTCATACGAGCCTCTTTCTCATAAAGTTCGCATTAACTAGTCATTAAAATTTGTAAATGAATAAACCAACTCACATCGATAACTAACTGAAATTCACTAGCCATTTAATAATAAATTTACTGCAAATAGGAACATTCACACTCAACAATCAGATATTAAAACAATACATTCCCCGGACTAACTGTTAAATTAACCTTTACCGATACCAGTTAAACTCAATTTGCTATCATGTTAGTTTAAATATTCAATCAGTTGAACCGGAATTTACTAAATAGGAAATAGTTAACAATGCTGGCTGTGGAGTTAGAGGCAAATCAGACGCGGTGGATATCTTAGTATTAATCTATAACCGTAGGCAATCTATTCAGATAACATAGGAATAAATCTTATACCAGCCTGGTACCCATTAGTGGTTACTGCAGGTTACCGGTATGGCTACAATGGGCACCGTCGGGTATTGGTATTGGCAGCCAACGGTACGTCCACCCGGTCTAATATAGCTCAGCGGAATTTTCAATTTGGAGATCTATGCGGACATGTTGCGAAAACTTGGCTAGTTATATCCTTAGAACGGATTGTAGCTGGTGGCGTTCTGTAGTACAATATATAGATATTATACTACAGAACGCCACCAGCTACAATCCGTTTTTCCCCATGGGAAAAATGCGCGAGTTTACGTTTGTTTTGTCATGAGGTTGATGTTTTCTTTCTTGTTTTTCTAGGCATTAGTGGGACGGTCTATCACTGTGCTCGCTATTATAAGAAGCTTTTATTTAACTAGCACCGTTCGTTCGTACCTATGTTTTTAAGTTGCCCGCCATAATTTGCAAACCATTTTTCCGCCATTTGTTGGTATCAGATTGAGCTGAAACTTTAATTCTGGTGACAATACAACATGAATTACTCAATATTTTCATCATTTTAATATGGCCGCTGCTCCAAGATGGCGGATTAGATTTTTTCAACCCTAAAGGGGTTGGTATCAAACGACAGGGCTTGAAGAATAGAAAACAATTAATAACTTGTTTCTTTTTTTGATACCGTGTGCTATTTTCCCAAAGCAGATTTTACATAATTTATTTGCTTGAACTAATTAAAAAAGTTCGTGTTTGTGGATAATTTTATTGCGTCCACGTTCAGTGCATTTCTTTTTCTTTACACTACATTTACATTACATTTTTTCTTTCCAATCATTAGGCTCGAACAGTAAAATTTTCAAATCGACGTTCGGACATTTTTGGTACGAAACGGAAAATGCAATTTTACGTTTTACTTTCGGTTTTTTTTCGGAGTCATTAGGCGAAGGTTTAAATAAGAAAATAATTAGTTCACTACAATAACATTTCTCGTACAGTGATCTCTTCAGTTTATTTGTTTTTTTTTATCTTGGGACAACTCACACGCGGTCATCCGATCCTAAACTAGGCAGAGCCTGTGCTATGGCAACCAGACAACTGATAAAAATACTTATATATTTCTAAATACATACATATTTTAGACAAATTACACCCAGACACAGAACAAATGATCATGCACATCACACAAAGATTTGTTCTGAGTGGGAATCGAACTCACGACCTCCGGTTTAGCAGTCAGGGTCACTAGGCAACCCAACCCAACCAATAGGCCAGTCGACCGAATTTCCTGGACCTATCGCAAAATAATAGATAGGCACAAAACTATTATTATTTTAATAATCAAGTTTTATTTATTGTTGAGTATGTGGCGCAAATAATTGCAGTCATAAAAACTGCTTCAGAAATGGTGGAAGACACAAAATATAATATCGCTCTTTCCCTTGTTCTTGTAATTTATTGTGAGAAAATTGATATTCTGATTTTAAAATATCATAACTCATGATGATACCTTCACTTCACCATAAAAACTTGCACGAATTAACATAAAATGGCGCTTTTAATTCGTTTTGACTGTATATATATATTTGTAATATGTACATATCTACTTGAAATTTTCACAGTGTACGCAATTTTCGTATTGACGCTTTATCAAAAAATAATTTAAATTAAAAATGAAAGGGGACCATACAAGAAACGTATTTTTTTCGATTTATGGTACGGAACCCTTCGTTTGGGAGTCCTACTCGCACTTGGCCGGTTTTTTTATTTATCGAAATTGACTACCAAAATTACATGTAGTCTATCTCTAAACGACTGACTTTTCGACCATCATCATCGTTGATAGAAAATCGATACCAAATATCTCTCAAAAAATTATAATATAATTGTGTCGAATAGACTTTGTTCCATCAGAACTAAATTCTGTGAAAATTAGCGGAGGCTGTGTATGTACCAGTCCTAAATAAATTAAAAAACCCAGCATTAAGTAAACACTATATAGGTACAGTCAGATCACTACGATCGCACCTAACGGGCCACCTCGGTCCCACCTAGGTCTCACAGACTGGCTGAGCAAGCGTGTAAGGAGGCTCTAATTGCAATATTTACATTTAAATCGAGAGCCTTCGTTGTCTAGTCTGTTGGTCACCAAGCGATGTTAACATGGGCACTGCACGCGAAGGTAACCGACCACGATTTATCGGTACAGTCAACACCGCGACGCCCTGACCCACAATATGCACTGTATACTCGTAAATAGACTGTATATTATACTCACTAGCTTTTGCCAGAGTGCCATCAGCCGCGTGGAAGTCGTATTATATCAAGGGATTATCCCTAGTTCGGCCCAGGACCGAATAAAGTGGCGTGCAACGGAAGATACCTACACCCAATTTTTGGTTTTTATGCGTACGTAACATTTACTCCTGACGGCATTAATTCAGTCTTATTCTTGGACTATTTTTCTATTTAAACTCAGATATCTTGCTGATGCGTACCTACCAAGTTTCCCAAAAATCCGTTCATTCATTTCCAAGAATAAGAACGCGAGTTTTTATTAAATATCGTAGGAGTAAACGCTCTAAACATTCATGCTTTCACATTTTGTAATATTATCTAGAGGGAAGTAGGACGTAGTTTTTGCCTGAAAACAGTTTGTATGAGGAGTGTCATGATAAATCTGAACTGGACATTGAACATGTTATTTTAGGCTATAACTTCAGGTTTTGGAACCACGATTTAAATAATATTTAGATTTAGTTGTTGTCGCGTTCTGACAAGTCTAGTTTATGCTTTTGTCGCACCCTATAGTAGGCGCCAGATAATCGTGGAATAACGGTCATTGACCCACCTACAATTATTGACATTTTTAATTTGAAAAACGGAATTAATGACACAAAGCTGTCCCGAATCATCATCTCTCGTGATCCTTAACATTGTCTAATAATGAAAAACGATTCATATTTAATTGTTCAGGTACCTATGAACAGTTATTAGGGAAAGGTCAATATACTTTATTCCACATTTATCTGGCGCCTACTATAATGTTCAAAGGGAAAAGTGGACCACAGCTCGAGCCAAAGTGTCATAAATTTTCGTTGCAGTCAGCGTTCATATTTTTAAGCTTAGCATTGTTAATTTTATACATCATGTAAGTTTGCATTACATTTCATGACAGTATCATTTAATATCCATAATATTTTATACTACCAAAGGACGTGTTAAGAAAATTTATACTCACTTCTTGTTTCCGCGAGAAAATGCCCAGATATGGTCATAACATGTACAAAACGTCAGCACTTGTTAAAGTAACCATTAGCCATTTAGCCACGCCATCCGGCGATATAAATGTTGTTCCTTCCCTGTTCAATTTTTCATCGCTCCACGCTAGAGTCCGACATTAACACACGACATGTCGACAAATCGTTAGTTGTAATGCGACATGTCGACAAATCGTTGGCTGACGGTATCGCTCAATCGCAGTTTTATATTAGCGCTCAGGATCATAAATAAACATGCTACATGGAAGGGTATTTTAAAAATGACTTGCATGCTTTGTTTTGAAGACGGATGAGTACAATGTGGACATGATGCGCGAGATTTATCATGATGTAGGTACGTATCGAAATTTGAAGGCAAAATCAGAGTTTCAAAACGAGCTTTCTTTGGAAAAAAAAATTATGTGTAATTTGAAGGCTCATTTGAAGCAGTAGATTTGTAGATAACATAGATCTGCTTTGCAAAAACCGTTACCTACATCCACGCCTAGTACCGCTGAAAATCTGTAAACCACACTAATTTTCCTTATGCAACAAAAAACTGACTGGCCGGTTCAAAAATGCGTCTAAAGCTTTATAATTTTTGCAGCGTTCATAAGTGCGATTTAGCACAGTAGCGCACTGTGTAATAGATCGGCCGGTCACCGCGGATCGTGCGCCCCCCGCAGAGTGCGACCAACGGGAGCAACAGATAAGATTTATATCTTCTACATTGTAAGACTATCACGGAATAGGGAGCCGATGGAGCGTAAATGGACAAATGATCGGCGTTATCGACAGGTGTAGGCAAAAGCATAAAGAGCCTCTGGAGACGAAGTGACGTTCAAACAGTAAAAAGTATGGGAGTTCAAAATAAGTCTAAGTCTAATATTTGTCTAAGATTGTAATGACCTGTTTACTTAACTGATATATTTGTTTAATGTAATGACATGCCATCTGAATTGTTGCTTGTTTATGTACATTTTGTACGCCATATATTGGCAAAATATAGCGCATATACTTGTATATTATTCAATGTACCATCTGTAACCATACCTATGTTCAACAAAATAAATGATTGATTGAAAATGTATGGGATTGAAATGTACTACCAAATTGCTACGTGATATAAACCTGACATTTTGTTTTTTTGACAGTCGTAATCGCTGCCACCTAAGATATCACTTTGTCTAGACCCGCAGTAAAGGTCGATCGTCTTGCATGATTGAGCTCTTCATTTTTGGACTTGATTATGCTCAGTTCTGCTTCGTCCATAATATTACCTTCAAGTAAGACAAGATAGGTAATTCGGCGATTGACCGCCTCATTTGAATTGTGCCAACGTGTGGGATCAAAGCCAAAGAGAATTTTCCCAAACGCACTGGCTGAAACACTAGCGGAATAGGGAAGATGACTAAAAAAAATCGAATTAATCCGTCAGATAGATTTCCAAAAAATAGTATTTTTTTCTTTTTTCACGTAAACAAAAAAATGAACTCGATACAGTGCGTTGAAAACTCGTCTGATGTCACATTTCGGTACAGTTTTTACTGGAAAGTGACGTCATAACTTTTTTCTTTTTGTAAGTAGGTTAAACATAACACGTCAAAAACTTATGTTAAAAGTACACTTTGTAAACAAGCATATTACAAATTAGAAGATTACATTCAGGATAAGAATGCTTGGAAACATGCTGGTCCTGCTCCATAGGACAATCAAGGGTGTAGACAAAATCAAACTGGTTGAATTATGAATTAACTTTATAGATGGGTATACTGTTTCTTTTTTGTGTTTTTATTTTCTGTTTAATTGGTGGTTATTAAGATTATCTGTAAATATGTGAGTACCATTTACCTAATTTTTTTTTTAGAAAAGGAATAAGTACCTCTGCTGGTTATACTTTGTTCTTATAAGTATCATACTCTGGGTGTATCGTCCTCACATAATATTAAATTGATTTTTGTATACCATATTTTGTAAAGTCGTTATTTGAAAAGAGTAACCATGGAGTTTCTTGTCCGTTCTTCTCCATAAGAATCTACCTTTCTGAATGGACAGTAGAGTCACTTTATTAATATATTTTACTGAACTGTAAATGCTGACGTTCAAAAGTGCCGTTTAATGGCCTAATTGAAATAAACGTTTTTGACTTTGACTTTGACGTCACGTCTTTTTTGGTCATTTTTAAACTAGATGAGGCCGGTGTTTCCTGACTGACTTCCCTGAGAAGAAAGTCCATACAATCGTACTGGTCAAATCATATGAGAACCGTGTAGGTTAATGTTTGAATCTGGTCTTTTGAGGAAAGTACCACACAGATTTGAGTGGACCTATCCACTACTCCTACTCCTGATCTTTGATGCGTTTCTTTTTATTGATTTGATAAAACAAAAATTCGATATTTTTCGGTAATTTAACTGACGAACTAATCACATTTTGTTCACTCAGGAACCACCCCTATTGCATAAAAAGAAAGTTAATCATCTTTAACGGTCTTCCGCATCTACGAACGACATTATCAATCTCAGGCCGTCACGGGTACTCTAGATTGATATCTAAGTTGGACTTGGACGTAATACGTCGACATTCCGCCGACAATCTATCGTGGTTCTCTGTCAAGCAGCCGCCTGGCCCGTGCAAACTAGACACTTGTCAGTCACTTACGAGTATACCCTGCTTCATTTAAAATGAGTCCTGCCTGAAGAGCTGTCAGTTTGAAAATTATAGTGTTAGAGAAATGAAGAAACAATTTGGTACTTATACCATTTTTGCAGGTAATAGCTTAGTTTAACAACGTATTTCCGTTCTAATACCTATAGGGAAAAAACTTGACAGTGGTTCATCGCTTAGAGGAGGTGTTTAGAAGAAACTCCTAATCACATGTGTGTACGTAATACCTGCACGATCTTCACCTTAACACTTCCTAATATTATATTTTAAGGAACAGGATTCTGCTGTATTGGTTCCCATATGATCATATTTCTACTTCCTACTAATATTATGTTCTTGGATATTACTTGGACTTTTATTATCTTTAATGGATTTGGACTTTTGGCACTCGGGTCCATTGAATTTGAAAGGACCTTTTTATCTTAGTAATGATAATATACGTAGGAAAAAACGGCTGCGAGACTATAAGTGGGTCACATCAGTTTCATACACAGTGGCAATAGGTATCTCCTCAAAGTGGGTGCCTAAGGGTGGACTGCGCCACCTGGGGCGGACCAGGAAGAGGTGGCTGGGCGACCTGGATGCTTAATGTATGGCTGGTTTGAAGTGGCTCGGGAAAAGAGTATCTGGAAGGATTTGAGAGTGGCCTTTGTTCAGCTGTGGGACACTAAAGGCTAATAAAAAGAAAATAAAAGTGCGTTTCCGCGGGACTTTTCGACTTTTCGACGTCCCTGGCGAACTTAGTTAGGAATCTTTAAAATCTGTTGATCCAGATCTTAGAATTAAAATTACGAAAAGCATTAATAAAATCCGCCACGATGCCTACCTACCTGAAAATCAAACTCGGACCTCACACTTAGTAAACGAAGCACGAAGTCAACTAGAGGATAAGATTTATTATCAATGTTCCGCTGGACGTAATGCGTCCACATTCCGCCGACCATGCTATCTGCGATACTCGTGGCAGAGCCAAGTGCTAACTCGACACTCGTCCATCACTTAATAACATTAAATAACTTACAATTAAGGCTCGTCTCTAAACGTTTCAAAATTAGATATGATGAAAAGGATGTTGTTTGCGGGGGATTCTTATCCCGCATGCGGGGACGACGGGCATTACAAAAACCAAATAGAAATAAAGCAAATTAGTGCAAAGGTAGGGATTTCATAAAATAAGTATTGGAATGCTAACTTTCTATCTCATATTATAACACCATGGTACCTATACTTAGGTCTCAAGTTACATTACAAACAGAGGTTTGTCACCCGCATGCGGCTAGCTGACAGTTTAAAAGTCAGATAATTTATGTCTAGTTTCGGAGCTACTTTTGATAAGCCCACCATTATAAATAGCAAAGGTGTGATTTTTTTATTAATAACAGTAAACGTTTACTGCTATTTTTATGGCATTTGTTTATTTTCTATTATTTACAGTACCTATAGGTGTTATGGAAAATTATAGTTCGCGTGCTAAGTCTACTTAGAGGTTTATAATTGCATAAAATTAAAGTCAATAAAGTGCTATTATTATTTATACTTTTAATTTTAATTACAAAAAATATAACTTTTTGTAGGCGGTGCATCCGATATGCATCTAGACTGAAGATAATTTTCTTTAATAGTGCTACAGAAAAACTTAAATATTATTATAGGTAAAAACTCTTTGGGTATTAAGTTCTCCGCCTTCAAGTTATGATTGCAAAACACAAGAATATACAGGATACAAGTGACAGTATAATAACTTAAACATGTAATGACTGTCAATACAGTTCTATTAATGTAACCTACAGCAAAGTACTGAATTTATAAATTGTAATCATTAAGAGAAGACAAATTGCAACTCACCGGCACTATTCTCGTCATAACGTTGGTACACTCGTCATAATGTACAGTCACGAGCAATCATACTTGACCACCAATATTTCCGATAATTATGACTCAAATCATAAGTGACAGATGAATCATTAGTGGTATGATAACCAGCCAATAATTTAACCTTTTAATTTTCACATCTTCACGAACATCGGTTATTAAAACAATTATTCCGATACCTTTCTCCATGATGTAATGCAACTATTACAATTTCGGCGTCTATCAATCGCGAGGTAGCACGAAGCAATCACGGCTCCCGCTAATCAATCAGTTACATGTGTATCAAGTGCCTCATTCAATTAATCGACACTCGGGTCGCCAGGTGAAACCCACACAATTTCTAATGTAAATCGTTTCTAATGGAGTACTTACTAATGGGTTTGCTTACAGCAAAATCAAAGCACAAGGCTTATTTACCTTAGTACAGTGTTTCTCAACCTTTGTTTGACCCGGGACCACTTTGATTTTTTTGGACTAGCAGGGACCAGAAATCAAGAAGACTTCTTGTTTTTAGTGTAACTTTGTTACACTAAAAATAAACTTAAAATATTCAGAACTTGTAGCATAACTATTATTTGAAATCATAAAGCTTTGTCAAAGAACAACATTTGTAATAGAAACTTAAAATCAGTTTACATCAATGACATTTTTGATGTGGAAAGAGTGAAATTTTAAACCTTTCGAGGAACATATTTTGGCCCTTGCTTAAGCAGTGTCTGAGGATCATAGATTGGGAACCACTGCCTTAGTATAAGAAACGTAACTAAGTGTTATTATACGTAGATATGTTGTTTTCGAATTAATTTTGCAGTCGAAAGCTCCGCTAATGTTTGATAGATAAGGTAATGGGCGCATTGAAGGCAATTTCAAGCTGTCTTTATAGATCAGAGTTTCTTTAGATGTGGAATACTTTTTGAGATAAAGCTTGTCTTATTTTACCTCTTGTCTTGTCAGCTTTTATAACATTGGACAGAAAATGAATAAAAACGTGGGGGAATAATATTAATAATTCTACAACTCATGAAAAGTTGGTCATTTTAATTCTTTATTATGATATTTCTTGTAAAATGTTTGTATTTATTTAGAAAGAATGTTCGCCGTTTGAGCAAATAATTTACAGTACTTAAAAAATAAGTACGTGCCACATATGCTTCCAGCCATCTCTTAGGACACCTACAGCGATTTATAAGTAAAGTTATTGGATTATTTTCCGAACAGCTCTGAAGAGCCACCGTTTTTAAAAAAATATATTTGAGGCTTTACATCAAAGGCATAGAGTTTAAAATACCGCCTCTCAAAATGTATCATTTATATTTATCGAAAAGTAAATTGAATTATTCATTGGAATTTCGAAGTCTGAAAAGGAGCCAATATTTACGAACTTGCGCAGACGGGTGATTACGAAATATTTATTGATTTTTGGTCGTGATGTACAGTCGGCGCCGTAATTCCGTAAGCACGTAAGTGCGCCACCGAAAGCATTGCAATCAATTTTAGAAAATTGATTGTTGTATAATTTGTAAAGGTCGCAAAGATCGCTGGATATAATGCGTATCAAAAACCGCAACGTTGTTATAGAAATTGCGGGCAGATAGCAGACCGCAATCGTATTGTTTTGCATTGTTAGTATTGCTGTGATTGCATCAATACTAATGTTATAAATGCGAAAGTAACTCTGTCTGTCTGTTTGTTACCTCTTCACGTGCTAACTGGCTGAACGGATTTGGATGCAACTTGCGTAAATCGCGTTTGGAATATGACATAAGATACTTTTCACCCCAAGGGTATTTTTGTCTTAGAATTATTTTCGACGTTCGCGCAGGCGAAGACGATGAAATAAGCTTGTTACGAATAAAATGACTAGACATTTATCCGCAAACTGAAAAAAAATATTCAAAAATAATGCTGGAGACGATTTCTTTCTCCATGCAAGGAATTGAAATAAAATAAAAGTGGAAGTCGCGAAGTGTTTGAAAAGCCACTAAAATCGTAGCGTGTCGGATTGCAAAGGATTTACCGCCGCGAAAAAGGTAAAACTTTGTTAAAAAAAGGGTAAAATAAAGCTCAGATGTATTACTATCTTTTTCGCTTCTAACTATTTCTGCTTTAAATTCTATTACCTGCCCTTAAGGTTCCTTATATGGAGAGTGTAAAAATACCCTCAATACTGTGATCTTGATGTTTACATCCTTCGGTTCGTCATCACGTAATTAGCGGCCATATTAGCTAGTGTGGGGAATAAGAATTAATAGTGAGGAGACAAAAACTTGCCCACAGACCCATTTCTTGAATGTCGTGCCGATAAAATTATGCGTTCGATCGATGCTCCGTTCTTATTACGTGTGAAAACGATGGTATCGATCGTTATTTAATTAATCCTTATTGGTAGATTGTGATTAAGCACTGCTTTTAATTACTCTATTTATTAGAAACAAAAAGTACATTTAATTGAACCATGATCCGGGCAAAAAATTAACAAAAATTGACTTCGCAAATGAAGCCACTCGAGTTAAGTCATCAAAGCCATAATTATTAAACGCTTTAAAGCGCTTCATAGCCTCATTAAAACAGCGCAGCCTCACGAGAGGCTAAACACATCTCATTTCTATCTAATGTGAAATGAATTGCTATTTTTTGTCCATATTACATCAGACATATTAAATTTCGCCGTTCATTCAGTCATTGTCGTTCATGTTGAGAGTGAGAGTTTTAAAAGAATTGAATCAAATTGATGTAATGGTTTATGGCACGTGACCGGATGATAGGGTTTGCTTCAAGTTTGATTTATTTTTAAAAGCGATTTGTTTTGTTTAGTTTCTGAACGTAGTTTCGAGGAGCAATACTTAGGTGGTTGAAATTGAGAGTAAGAAGTTAGATCATTACATTCTGGGGGTCATTAGTGATAAGCCGTGTTGCACCATCATGGCGCATTAGGTGGCAGGTGAGTGCAACTGATATAAGAAACAAAAAAAAAAAATTTTTGTTATTTTTGTACTAACACAGGTTATAAGTTTGTATAATACTAACATAATATGGATCAAGGTCTGAAGTACAGTTTTTTTTAAATTTATTTTTCAGTAAGATTTGATAGTTACAAGGAATGAAAATGTTATACACCTGATGAACAATTATTACTTGCACCTTTTCATTGTTTCGTTCACGTATGGATTTTTTTAGTAAATCACATTATAAACGATAGTGTGGATTGTATTTGGAAATTGCTTTAATATTTTAGTTATTTTTTGACATATTGTCAGGGTAAAACCAGCTTACGAGTACGCAGTAAGTAATTACCCTCAACAAGTGCCTGTTTTATTTCACAGATGGCTCTTCCGATCAAGTTAAAAATATCTTTCCGGCTACATCGCGACAGAGGCTGACTTGCGACTTATGTAGTTGCTGAGCCGACACAATATATTATTCGTTATTTCCGAGACACGTTACGTCGCGATAATTTTTGATTTGTAGCGTTTCCTGTATCCCTGATAAAAATACAGTTATAACTACAAAAAGCAAAGCTACAGTTGCAACAATACAATCTACCAGATAATCTAAAGCTCTACAATTACTAAGGCCCTTTCCGGATCCCGAATCAATAATGCCACCCTTCAGTAATAAATTTAACAAAATATAGTTATAACACGTTATTATGCACAAATCTGTGTTATTATTTCCTGGCCTATCATTAGAGTTGCGCAATGCCATCGATTTCGAAATCCACTCGGTGGTGCACAATTGTTATTCATTGCTCGCCATAATATTATTATTGTACTACAATCAGATCATTTTCTGAGCTATTACAATGAATCGAGTGATTCTAAAGCATCGATAACAGCACTTACCGAGCCAATATGCCGTCTGGTTCCGTTCTAATTTCACCAACAAAGAAAATCATGTTTTTACCACAGACAATTTTAAAGTGTGTAATTATTTTTTTAAGAAAATGAGTGTGAAATTACGGTGTAGATTCCATTGTCTTTTAAATTTTTGATTGTTAATGAGCCCTTTAATACAATTTGTATTGTGTGGGGTCACACTTTTCTCAATGTTTTGTTTATACTCAATTTATTTATAACAATACGAAAAGATTCATTAATACCAACAGACTTTGTGGGAAACTGTTATTGTATTCCAATGACGGCTTAATTGCATCGTTTTAACGTCAGACAACCATTCAATGTTGCTTACTTTTGAGTTAAAACTTGAAGTCTTGCAACAATGTGTGAGCACTAAAGTTCTGAAGTATTTTTTCTTAGGCCTTTAAAATTCCCATCGTAGATACCAATTAAAAGGCTTTATTATCCATTATTACCTTGTGTAGTTTATTTGAACGTTTTCAATGAAGGCAAAAAAGACAGCTTTATAACATAATAACGTCTTTGTACTGTATCTTAATATTGATCAGCAAGAACTCCAGTTTGACAGGGGTTTTCGCGCGCTAGTTAGCACAAGACACACGATTATTAAATTGTAAGATGGTGGGTAATTACCATTCAAGTGGTTTACTTGGGGCACGCCCCAAATAAAAGGGTAATTGCATATCGAGGTAACAGATAAGGTTTGGACAGAACGAGTTAATTATAAAAAGTTCTCTTTTTCGCCACGTTGCTGTAGAAACCTTCGGGAGCAAAAATGTTCTCTTGTTTTCAAAGAGGTTTTTGCTGTTCTCCGATTAATCGACCCATTAGCTACTAATTTACAACCTTTAAATAGAAATAAGTTACAAGGCTCCATAACTTACCTTCATTAGGTTTATTTTATAAATAAAACTAGCTGTCGCCCGCGTGTATGTCGAAAATTATCCCAAGGGAACATGCTTTCGAGATAAAAAAAAACTCCTATGTCCTTTCTCGGGACTCAAACAATCTCTTAACCAAATTTAATCTAAATCGGCCCAGCCGTTTGTGCGTGATGAAGTAACAAACATACACACACACTTACAAACTTTCGCCTTCATAATATTAGTGTGATTCACACTTTAATTTCCCAGAAGGATGACATATTTTTGTCAATGACTGTACATCGATAGCGAAGGTACATGTCAGTTAGCGACCTAATTAACTTACGATTAATTGTTCGCGATACACCACATAAGTACATCGAGATCCGAGCTATTAATTATAGACAGGGTTTAATTAAAAGCACTAGTAACAAAGAGACATAACAAGTCTCTTAGTTCAAGTGCTTTACTTTTACCATCATTAACATTTTTGTACTGGTGGAAGAGGTTCAGGGTAAGGAATGTTTTTTTTTAAACAGGAATATTTTTGATATTAGGTGAATTCTATCAATTCACCATATTATAAATTTTATTCACTCTTCTTTAAAAATGAGGTACAGCAGTCGGTTCGGTAAAATAATCTTAAAAGTTTACTGTACCGACTGCTAAGCATCGATTGATATGTGTACAATTCAAAAATTTTGAAATATTATAATATAATATTTAAAATATAGACTTAGTCAGGTGGAAGTTTTTAATATATTATTGCCCATAATATATTAAAAACTTCCACCTTACCGACTTTCAATAAACTGACATTAAAATTAACTAGTGTCATAGTAAATTGAAGCAACTTAATTCATTGAAAGTATATCGAATTGATCGCTCGCTTATATCTTTAAAAGGGTAAAAAAGCGTGTAAATCGGTGTAAATTAAAATAATGAGCGATGAGTTACGATCTGCGAGAATCGGCGTGAGAAGGCGCCAAAGATGCTTATCAATCAATGCACGTGTGCTACTTAACTTGACAAAGAACTGTAATTAAAAAGGTTTTTGGATCGATATTCAGAACTTTTATTGTAACTGTAGAACAATCTTCAAAACATCTGTCTATTCCACAGAAATCGCTATTTTTAACTTACTGGTTACCGTTACCGCTATTTTTAATTATGTAGAAAAAACAGTGGAAAAAAAAACTTCGTAGTTAATCGTATCAGTGGTTAACGAGATTACCTATTCAATACAACAAACTCTTTCATTTTTCACTTTATCACATTAGTTTAGTTTTTCTTCAATTGGAAACTTAATTTAAAAAGAAAGTTCACAATAAATGATAAATTCCGATCCGAGAGCTGGCCAGCATTTTTTAAATGGTAAAAAAGCTATTTAAACTATTCAAGATTCAATTTAGATCTGCTTAACAATAATAGAGAATACTTATCGTCACATACTCGTTTCAGTAATCAGCATTTTTATTAGGCAAAAAATTGGAAAGAATGGACATCGCTGTATTTAAATGCCTATTATTTGATTTCAGCGCAGATTAGATTATTTGCATGTAAATGTCAGAAACATAATGCATAAAATTTACATTTAATAAAAAAACTGAATTGTGCCTTCCTTAAAAGGTTGTACAGAATTATCGACACTCCCCTATCCCTAAATTTAAATATCGATCGATGAAAAAGAGTGCGACAGTCTCCAAATTATAGTCTTTTCTTTAGCCACGCCTCTAATATGTCCGGTACGATGACATTTTAACGTGTAGCGTTTATCCTGAACCACAGAATAATAAAACCCAGAACGAGCATGGGAAACGTGAAGCCATTTAAATAGTGTTTTGGCAACTAGTAATCCGAAACTGCTGGGTCCGGAAGCATGATAATTTTTAACAAGTTATATTTGAAAATTCTGGGACTGAGAGTTTTAAATGGAAGTTCGTCAATCTCGCTTGTGGGAAACCGTATCTGGTACAAGGCTTGTATTTTTTTTTTCAATTACGTAACCTGCCTTGATCTTCTCTTATGCATCTCAAGCAAGGCTCTATCCAATTTCATAATTTAAATCGTGTTTTGTTTTTTACTCTTCAAGCCATTTCGTTTGATGGTATATTAAGGGGGTTGAAAATAAAAATGTAATCCGCAATCTTGGAGCGGCGGCCATATTGACTTTAGTATGTGTTACTAACTTTATCGTTTTCTATTCATCAAGCCCTTTCATTCGATACCCATATTAAGAGGGTTGAGAAAAAATATGTAATCCGCCATCTCGGAGAGAAATATTGAATTTATAAATATTGAAATTATCACAATATTGAGTATTGCACATTGTCACCAGAACTAAAGGTGTATGCAAAAACTCAGCTCAATCTAAAATAAACAAATGGTCGAAAAATGGTTTGCAAATTTTGACGTACCACTTACATACATAGGAACAGTGCAAGTTAAATGAAAGCTTGTAATAAAAAGTCATACTCAAATTAGAATGAGTGACAGCACATTTTGAATGTCAAAGTTTAGAAAAAGACAGAGTCCAAAACGCCCGCTTGTCACCACTTCCTAGTGTTTTAGCTTCCTAGTCTTGTATTGTTCCAGTTGTTGTTGCAACTACTTAAATCGTGTTTTGTTTCCACGGCCACACTTGACTCTCCTTCTCATTACTACGCTAAGTCCAGACTCGGGCGAACGAGTGCCTACCAGCCGGTGGCCGGTATTAGGCCGGGCTCGGTCGTCAACTCGGCAGGGACGTAAATAGCGCGGTCGACGACCGGCCTCCGCGCGGCCTTCACTTACCGCACGCTCGCACGCAGCCGACACGCCCGTCATCGCTAGTGAGACAGGGGTCCTTGCGTTAGGGTTGCTCAATTCGCTCTAGGCTGCCTATTTTGACAAAATGTCACCGTGAAAAACTTACGTCAAGTGAAGCTGTCTAGCTTGAAGTAGCTGTCAATCTATGCAATCAAGTTGGAATGACAGTTTACTTCAAGCTCACTCCACCTAAGTGACTGAGAGCGGTTTTGCAGTCGTTTTTTGTTTTTGTTTTGTGTTGCAAAGGTTTTATTGATATTTATATTTGAGTAGGTCTCAAGTCGATCTGAGGCTACATAAAATGTTTTCGGTTTTAAAATACAATAATCATTATTAATACAGAAAAATTTAAAATTGCCGTATAGATGAAAAAACGAACTCATTTCCTAAAACAATATGAGTTAAGTCTTGAAATATAAGATGTATCTTCTTTGGGATTGTGTGTGTAAACATGAAGTGGTGGTCATCCCTACTCCTGGCGCCACAGCTATTGTTTAAGCCTATGTAAAAAGAGAACAGTGAAATCACTGCAAAAAGATATGTGCATCTCTTTTCGGCTTTAAGCAAAGCTTGCAATTTGTAGAATGCATTACAGTGATTCAGTGGTTGGACAAATCGACGCATATTTCTTTAGCAAATGAACTTTAGTGGCGTTCCATGTAAATATTATGGTAGCTATCTTGTTTAGATTGTGAGAAATGTTTCACTTTGTACGGATAATGTTGGATTTAATATTAATATTAGTTTTTATTTATTTTGTCAGACCTTTGCTGAAAAAACAGGACCAGACAGGTGCATAATGACAGACGCTGTTCTCTTCAAGTTAATTCAATAGACCACAAATCTATTATCAACTTAAACAAGAAAAATAACGAACACAATACCGCTGCCAATCACAGATTTCTAAGAAAACTTTCCAGATCAACGGATGCTTGAGTAAAATAAAACGACGCCCCCTAGCAACTGCGACTACATGGTAAATAGTTGTAATCTAATTTAATCTCGCTTTACGTCGTTAACTTGAGCTTGAATAATTGTATTGATACTGAGAAGGGCTCGCATAAGCCTTAGGGCACAGCATAGTTAGCACAGAAGGACAGCTCTATGCAACGAGCGCTAACACACATACACAGGTAGTCATGGAAATTTATTTATATTGCACACAATGTAATCACAGTTACAGATACTGCTTAACTTACTGAATACATTACACTTGATTACACTGTTAGGACGTAGCAATAAACCTATGACTAATAACTATATCTACAGGGTGACATTTTAATGGTTGTTTTCCCGCAGCGAAATGAGTTTGTATTGGTAATGCAATCGATTTATGAAAAATAATAAATTTAAAATCAAGAAATGGCAGAATAACAATTGTGATAAACAAAACTCGAAAGCTACTTCGAACCAATAGTTATACATTTCGATAGTTTTGAGCAAAGCAGCCGCGGTCGTTGCTCTTCGCGTATCAACCAGCTTATAGGTACTCCGGATTTAATGAAACACAATAGGTACCGAATAAGTTAACATAAGAGGATGCGTTGCGCAGGGCCTCACTCGCCCCGTGCTTGCAGGCAAGTGAATGCCGTATTACTACGCGCGAGAGCTTATTTTGCTCTGAACATTATGAATCGCTTTTCACTTTGTCGGCGCGCCGCCGCGCCGCTCTGCCGACACAGTGAAAAGAGCGAACGGCGGCGCGTGCGTGTTTGAGTATTACCTACGTCACGTCTAGTGAGGTACTATTGCTTCTCACGCTTTCGAGTTTATGAATATTTTTTTTTTATTATTTGAAAACAAAAACATTTTTCTTTTTTAAGTTTAACTTAATGTTTCGATAGTACTACTGATGGCTAATCGTTCTGCCATGGGAAAATAACCATTAAAATTTAAAAGTGTATAATAATCAGCGCCATGCTGTGGGTCCCCCGCGGCACAGCATTATGCTGAGTGGAAGCCCTTTTGCTACAACCACGACATGCATCTACTTTATACCTACTCATACTCTGTTTTTTTTTTCTTATTTAGTTTTTAACGTGTCCTTACTAATATAATTTAAGAACTACTAACACTATCGTTTAGGGTTTAGTTTAAGAAAAATAAAATAATGTATGTGGGTAGGTATGTCCTT
This sequence comes from Mamestra brassicae, assembly GCA_905163435.1. Classification (NCBI taxonomy): domain Eukaryota; kingdom Metazoa; phylum Arthropoda; class Insecta; order Lepidoptera; family Noctuidae; genus Mamestra; species Mamestra brassicae. The sequence continues at coordinate 14,246,185 of LR990997.1, read as the reverse complement.
TTTTGGCAATTAAATACTTTTTCTTTCTTTTCTATATAACAACAAAATAGGTTTACCAGTTTACCACTATAAACAACAATTCTCAGTGAATTGAAACTACGTAAATAAAGCTAGAGCCCGTCACCTATGACACGCAGCAGCGACCGGCGATAAGCGACACTGTTGGAAGGTAACATGAAGATATGAAATGTATTGGAACCAGGAGTGTCACAGTGGCCTGTCGCTGTGCTTATGTGTAGACACGCTTCACGTACAGCGACAACGCATAGACATGTGTGCGTGCATTTTCCTTCGTTGTTTGAAGTAACCTTCTGCACGTGTCTATTCTGTGCCTTAAGGTATACGCACCAACCTTTATTTTCACAACCCGTTTATATGCTAATTGAATCGCAGGCGCATGTAAATAAATAAAAATGTAAACAGTGTGGATATTAAAAACTGACATCGTAAATGGTCGCTAATATACGAGCTGCTGAAGTAAAGCAATCATTGTGAATAATACTTTCAATACCTTTAATATATAAAATAAGGCGTGTGAGAAAGACTACATAGAAAAATAAAACGAAAAAAAAAACAGTCAGTAACTTTTCAAAGCACAATTTAATTACTTATTCTAATAATTTTTAAGCGACATTCGCATTCACATCTCAGTAACAATTTGCCAAAATATAGGGAAATTGAAGGTGTTTTTGATAGATTGCGACAGAGAGCAGACGTTGCATGAAAAAAAAGTAGAATTGGCCTTCAGGTGTACAAGATAAACGTAATAAAAGATTGAATATTCAAATTCTAGATTAAAGGCTTTTAATTTTAGGTTCGCTCGCGTGGGACCGCCGCCACCATAGCCGTGGCAGAAACCATACCTACCTGCTCCATGTTGCATGCTCACTTGCATGCTGCACCTGTGGGGTACGCGCCTCGGCTTAGGGCGTCGCTGAGGGGAGGACAGCTAGGGACGGACTGGATCGAACTAGTGACTCGGTCGCGGACTACGCGCTCCTTATATAGGACAGTTAATTCTAGAAACTTCTATTCTCGAAACATCTGGAAAGTACTCGTAACTACCGCTGCCGACTAACCAGCTATCGAGAAGTGTAGAATGTTCTGGCAAAGAAAGGTCTAGAAGGTACTTGACTCTACTAGTTCTGCTACTCGATACTAGATGGCGCTAGTAGTAACTTAATGACCCGATAATCATTCTGGCGCGTAACAGTAAAATGGCAGAGTTTAACTGTCCGGCCAGATTGCTAATAAATTTTCGCATTGATGGCTCAATAAAATATCTATAACAAAAGCAATTGCTTGTCCTAATGTAAGACAAGCAACCGAGAGATTTAAGACAGTTTCTGCACCGATATTGTCGCAAAAGCAATGCGACAATTTGTCAAACGACCGTTAGGTGCACTGGTTAGTTGAATTTACTTTCAACATCTAATCACATCACTTGATTTCACTTTCATTTATGAAGCGACAGTAATTTCTTCACCTCATCCACCATTAAGCATAAAGACAAACATACCTCAGTAATGTACACAAAAATAAAACAGTTCATTTTAATAAATCCTCAAAAACTCTTCTCTAAGCTTTCAACAATAAACCAACCAAAAAAAAAATTACCTCTCCTAGATGTAAATTCTAGTTTAAATTACTACTTCCCAATTCAGACGTGTATAAGATAAGATCGCTATAGTAGGCGCCAGATAATCGTGGAATATCGGTCATTGACCCACCTACATTTATTGACATTGTTAATTTGAAAAACGGAATTAATGACACAAAACTGTCCCGAATCATCATCTCTCGTGATCCTTAACATTGTCTAATAATGAAAAACGATTCATATTTAATTGTTCAGGTACCTATGAGCAGTTATTAGGGAAAGGTCAATATACTAATAAAAAATAATATATTATTCCACATTTATCTGGCGCCTACTATAGTGTTTGCACACCTCATGTAATGTCTGCTGATTATTTACGAGAATATTACATTGTGAAAATATTTATGCCTCTAGTAATTTGTGCCAAGTTCTGAGAGAATGGAAGGGCTGCAGATATTACGTAGATGTTTTGTATTAGCTCTGAGCGTAGAACAAGCACATAAAATTAGAGTATCTTGAGTAAGCTCATATAAATGGGTTGTAATTTTTACGTGGCTTATGCCTTCAAAAGTTGATTATCTTGTAAGCCATAAAAAACAGGCTTATTATTAATTTTAAAATAAACTACTACTACTAGCGGCGGCATCAATGCCGCCACATAAAAACTAAGAAGCAAAATTTGTACGGCAACAAAAAGAACCGCAAACGCCATCTATCCTGTCAGCGACGTACTACCAACGAAATCCTGCATCGCGCAAGCAAAGTTCTCCGTGCGATTTGAATATTTACAGCAGTCCGAATATCAACTATCGGGCAGTTGCCCATCAGACACAACAAACCGTCAGATCGGAGGATCCTCCCGTTTCAGTGGTGGTGTGGGGGGACTTTACTCTCTGTTCTGCATACCTCTATACTATGACGTAGCGCAAAGAGTCAGTCAGTCAATCAGTTTACACCTCACTTTTTTTGAAAAGCATTTTATTTTGTGTCCCTCTGCTTGGAAAACGCCTCCCATTTCTCCTTCAAAACTATCTATCTTGTGCGATCCCTGGCCAATCGATTCGCAAACATGATCAGAACGGTATACAATTTATGATACTAAAAATAATTTGAACCAAAAGTAGAGACGACTATATTATTCTCTTCAAAATTAGAGTGAACAGGCTTCTTCTGGGTACGCTCGCTCCATCGTCGACTTTTTCTCTGTCATCTATGACCTAGACTAGAGTCAAGAGCAAACCCATATGAAATAAAAATAAATATAAAATAAAAAACTACTTAATTTTTTTTCATTATACTCTGCAACTCTAACTCTTAAAAACTAATAACAAACTTGAAAATCATATCTGCTACGCCGTAGCAACGCCGCTATACTAAATGCACCGCCCACTCCCAAAACATAAATTAAGTAAATTAATAATCTCATTTTTAACAATAGACCCGTCATTTTGTTATGGCTCCTAATCTCCCGTTATTACATGGTGTGTAACCAAGTTCTAACTACCAAAGAATATTTAATTTCCCTGCGGCCCAGTAATTGTACAAATACGATTTATGGCTCCCATATCTCAAGTTACTCTGATTTAATGTTACTGGCTCCGACTAATTAATAATGACATGCAATACTCGTCACAGTTTTAATGAAAGGTATTCCTGTGTCATGGTTAATAGGATGTCGCCTTATCGACTGGACATCGTTTGTTAGTACAAGAAATCCATACATTTGCTACAATAAACAATGTGAAATTGCTATAGACTTGCCTTCAAGAAACGACACGTAATGGGTTCTAGTGAACCCAGTATACAACAAGTATGTACTTTTTTCTTGATAGGTACCCACAACATTATGCATTTACTACTTACTAGTTTATTTGAGTACCTACCTGATTTTCTTATGTTAACGTATTTAGTACCTATTTAAGAATAACTTGTATTTCTCATTATAATTAATAATGATATAATAATAATAAATAATTACATTTTTTTTATTTTCCAAATTATAATAAGTACCTAATCACTACGGTGTTAAAAAACATAAATGTTGAAAATTGTATAATGTAATTGATGAACTGTATTCTTTTTGAGAAATAAAGTAGTAGGGCCTAGGCTGTATGTTGGTAACGCGTGCCATCTTCAGATATTAATTCTGATAAGGTGTACCTTCCTGTCATTAACCTACATGTTTTTCATATGATTTGAACATTAGGTCTCGGTTGTTACATTGTTTCTTCGCAAGAAAAGGCTAGGAAACACCGGCCTCATCTTAATAAATTTGACAAAAAAAAATAATAATAATTGCAACCTATTTCCAAAATAAATATCATTTATAAACAGAAGTTCGGATTATAAGCTTGTTCACTGTTATTGCCAATGAATTTAGTACAAGTGCTTTACGAGAAACATATCGCAGGTACGACAGTAACTCTGCTGGCCCAAAACTTTGCCACTTTACAGTTAAGATAGGCTTAAAATGGTCCCAGTACCGACTAATCAGCAATGGCATGCAATAGTCATAACCAGTAGTCGGATAATCGGGCGCTAATATCCTTAAACTTCACTTTTATTCCCACAAAAGTATAATACGGACATGCTTTTCAGAATCCCGGATCCCGGAATCGTTCGAAATTAATGAGATTGCTAAAAATGCAAACAAAATATAGTTAAAACTCTCTGTGAAATCTCATTTTTATTTTTTTGTTTAAAAAGCCGATTCTAAGGGAACTTTTAATTTACAGTGAAAGTTTTATGATTTTCCATTGGTTGTGAATAACATAAAGATACTAAACCAATATAACCACTGCTATAATTTCATCAAGTTTGTTATAAGTAGTTCTTTTTTACAAAATTGTTCAATCCCGGGAACCCGGGATTACTTATTTATTCAAAAACGAATGTCCATATTATTCTTTCACGGGAAGAAATTTAGGTATATAAGCGCCCGATTTTCCGATCACTGCTCATAACACATTTAATTCCACAACACCACGACATAGGAGTTAAGTGTTGTTTGTAGGCTATGAGCCGATGGGAAGTGAAAAGTTAATCGTTATATCGTTTGTTTAGGCCCTAGGCTGTATATTGCCAACGCGTGCCAACTTAAGACATCATTCTCATGCGAATTTGAACAGCTTCCTGCCTTTAACATATAGGTTCGTTATTAAAATTATATTCAAGTGCGCTGATTAATTCAGCTGATTCACACTTATTGCTAAATGATTGAATCCGTTTCGAATAACAGGACAAGCTAGGAATGACTGACTGACGTTTTAACGAACTAGGTTTCTATTTAAACTAGAACCTTCAAGCAAGTTTTAAATTAAGTTGGCGCAAAAATTTTTATAACAATTTTTAAGCAGTATTTTGAAAATTTCATAATCACAATTCCCAGAACCGAGTTCAGTTTTTAATCTCAAAGGTAAAACAAGCCACATCAAACATATTTTTTCTAAACTAGAAGAAACCTAACATTTATGTCAGTAGTAAAGTCTGCCGCACTTACCCGATATCCCTCGTTAGCCGAGTGACGACAGCTTCCTTCACAGGTATACTCGTTATCTCGGAAATATGTGTGTCTATACGTATAAAAATTGCATCATAACCTGTTCATGTTAACATGGAATCGGCGGAGATCAAATTAAGAGGTTGATTTATTACAACAGCTTGTGTTATAACTTATGAGGCACTTTTGCATCGAGTTATATACCCGCCACCGTCCGACATTCATCATTTAAACTTATGCTTTAAGCTTCTTTTTTACGCACTCCGCTTTGATCTAGCACTTGCTGATAAACGCACCTACCGTTTATCTTAGTGGATTGCGTCTCACGCATCTTTATTTATAATATTTTAATGCTTTTAGCATAAAGCTTCAACTCATTTTCAAACGCGGCGCCTTTACGAACACAAGTCTGTTGATGCTTTTATGAATACTTCGAGATATAATAAAGCGTGAGGAAAGCGATGCAAGGAACATAATAATACCTGTTTTTATCTTCGATAAGTGTCAATTTACAGGGTATGGTTATTTCCAGGCGCGTTCTCGGAAACATTTCGAGGCGATATCTTTTCCGGAAACCGTCAGGACGGTCGGAATAGTGTAAGCTCATAATAGCTAGCTTTACAAGACGCCTACATACTGCTACTAAAGATAAATAATACAGAAAAAGGTTACACAACGCAAGAAAGGTAACACAATAAAGTTTTATAGTTTGTATCATCTTTTTATGACATGATTATACGCCTGTGAACACCAACTCAAAATCTATGACTAGACAATTTCTTAGGTACATTACCAGCACTATCACTTGAGCTGAAATTACACATGGAATACTAGAAAAAGACTCAAAGAATGGTAGAATAACTCTGTGGAGAATATTGGAAGCTCTCCGTGATTACTGTGACGCAAATCGTCGGCGTAACCGTAGATTATTTTAATCGGCGTTGAGAATCCTCGGTTAAACTGAGTTATATCTACTACTGACTATTAAATCGTAGTTGTTTGAGTTCTGAGCCTTCGGGAAATGTGTCGTATTCCGGCGTAGTGGTAAGGTATTTTTTTTATTTTATTCATTTAATATGGGTTTACTCTTGACTCTAGTCTAGGTCATAGAAGATGACAGAGACAAAGTCGACGATGGAGCGAGCTTAACCAGAAGAACCCTGAACTTCACTCCAATTTTGAAGAGATTAGGGTAGTATGCGTTCGGAAACACAGACGTCAGAGAGAAATATTTTAATTAATAGATAGGTAGGTATAGTTCAAAAAGTGCTGGCTCTCAGGCTCAGCCTAATTTGAATGAATGACTTTCTTTTTTTTGTTTAAATTTAATCGTTGCCTCACACTAGGAATTTCTCCTGTATCATGAGTGCGTTTACAAATCGACGGTCCCTACTTATATAAAGACATGTCAAAAACTGAGGTTTACGACATGACTTAATGTACGTAGGGACCGTCGAAATATACATACACAAACAGCCAGACCCTGAACAATTTATCTGTAGGCCATAAAAATGTTTCAAACCCGCGACACGCAGCGCAGCAGCCAATCGCTCAACCACTGCGCTAACGTGGTTGGTGCGCTAATTTGGTTTTAAGTTTTGGTCTCATGAGTCTAGAATGTGATCAAAGTTTTTAATGTAATTCGAACCTTTTCTGTTTGATCCCAAACTGGGGCGCGGTTTGCAAATTAACTGGTAACTTATTTAAATATTAAATTTTAGATTACATTGATTAAAGTTGATGAAGTTACAGATTTGTGTACTTTTCCAATTTCGTCTCTGGGTGACAGGCAGCCTAATAGGGATGTTGCCTGGGTTTAAAAATAAGATTCTATTTAGACCGTTAGTTGGATTATTTATCGAAAAATATTGGATAAATATTTTGTATTTTATGAAATCAATATTTTTATTGATTTAAATAAAATGCATCATAGATAAGGAGTGGGGGCTTGTAACGTCACTTTCCAGTAAAAGTGTACTGGTAAGTGACGTCAACGCACTGTATCGTCTTTATTTTTCGTTTACGTGATAATTTTTTTTTGGAAATCTATCTGACGGACTAATTCGATTTTTTTAGTCAAATTCAAAAATAAATGCAGTCGGCGCCATATGCTTTCATTTTGACATTGCAACCGCATTCATTGCGTGTTTTACGTTGTCGAGCAGAATAAATTTTAAACATGAAGCAATGGCTCTGGAATTACATTCGTTTTTAAATGAAGTGAAGTTTAATTTCAGTTGTAAAGAGTACATAGGTAGAGTACTTAGCCGCAGGGTATTGCTCTATAGCAAAAAAATATTTTAAAGAACGTACCATAATGCGAGATTTCAAAACATGTGCCCATTTTTTCGGCACAAACTATAAACCATACGCATGTTTTTCTTCTAAAATATTCTTTGCATTGTAGAGCAATACCATTAATTAACGACACGCTAATTAATTTTTATTTTTGCACTAATGGACACGCTCATAAAGACTAATTAGGTACGAATTTTATTTAAAAATGAAAGTTTTCATTCATTAATTCGCGAAAAAGTTTGCTTGACGCAAATTAGCTAATTTATTTGAAAAATATTTGAAAGTTAGTCTAATCTGACAGGGACTCATTTATTATTTTGTTTGTACCTATTAAAGTTACCGTGTAGCTAATATCTAATATGCATTCATATTCTACTGGTGGTACAAAAGTAAATTGAATCTTATAAAAAAAATATATTATATTTAATATTATAATAATTTATATATTTATATTACTTTGTATTATTATTGCAAATTTTTAGTTATCATTTAACAAACTCATACATTTGATACTGAAATGGATTACTATCAAGTTAAAGACAAGTTACCAGAAACTGAATATCACAAAATTTCCCACAACAATCTTTACGCAACTTCACATACTCCTAAGAAACAATAAAACTTCACCCAACCTATGATTAACCATCATAATAATTATCACTATCATTTAATCGCCGAGTCACTGACCCAACTCGAGTGCAAGTGCAACATTGCACAATGGTCGGGCAAGGTTGCTCTGGAGCTCGTGATCGCAATGACAGGGATGAGTCAGCTTACCCGTCGCTAATAACCCACTTAGACCCACTGAGATTGATAGTTATGTAACTAATTCAACGATGGAAACGGATCATGGGAGAATGGGGCTGAGGAATGTTTTGATATCAGATTCATAAAAGATTAATTAAAAGTTAGTTAGAAAAATAATTAAAGCACGGGTCAATTTCGAGGTTAAGCTTTGCTTGTCGATGTCGCTCCGTGGATGGGTGACCACTGCGTCATAAATTACATTGCGAGTTACCTCCGTACCTCGGAAAGCACGTACTGATCCGTTGAACCCGGCTGTCATTTGAACATCTTTAGCAGTCGTTACGGGTAGCCAGAAATCAAAATATCTGACACCAGTTTTGCCAAGGGGTATCTTATTACTCAGCTACTGGGTTGTGGAGGTCTGATAGGCAGCTGCTCCATGTAAAATACTGGTATTCAGCTGCATCCGGCTGCAACCCGGACATACCTACTCGTAGTTGGGAAAAGGCCAGGCAGATATAGTTGGAAAGAAATATTGAGATAAACCAATTCAAGGTAGTGAAGTTACTTCTATGCATTGCCTACTTAACAAGGAAAAGTCAATTGAAAATTGAAAGAAACTAGAGCTTACAGCTTTCATACAAAAAATCAAAAACACAACTAAATATACATTAATTCGTATCACCGCAACCGCAAATCAAATTGCAATTTGTTTAATCAATACAATGAACAGTAATACACATTCTGGTGAAAGCGAAACCGAGATTCTGTAAAAGAAGCAAGAGACCAATTTGGTAAAAAACGATTGTTACAATGGTAACATAATCGGTGGACGGCAGCGCGAGCGGCGGCGGACGGTGCGCGACGTCTCGCCGACAGCCGTGACAATTAAGTTAGGTTTTTTAATGACTTTTTTACAAGTCCAATAAATTGTGCACTTTTTACGCCGAAGAAAGTGCTTGAAAAACGTTCATTATGTTAGCGAGCTTTTGTGGGAGCCGTCACGCTTGTTGGCATATAATGAGCGCCGGCGTCCGGTTCGTTACCGGCTCTGTGCATATTTAATCAGACTCTGCGTCTTTTTAATTTACAGGACAATCGGATTTCGGGTTAGTGGTGATTAAAGACATCGTTAACCATCTTTATAATGAGACCAAAAGGAAAGAGAATCCTCTGTTTGCAGTGTTCAAACTGGCACGCAAAAGGTTCATGTTAGTCACGTCACCCTGATGGCTCTTCGACTTTCATTTCATTTTCTTCCTCAACTTTTTTTATGCCTTATTTTTAACTAAACAAGCAAATTATGACGTCACTCAAAGTTACTGAGCGTGAAAATTGGCTCACAGAACTACGAGACGGCAAAAGTAGTCCAAACCGCATTAGGTTAGGTAGGAGTTAGCTGACTTATTGCATCTGACTGGTATGCTCTTTTATCCGCGATCAGTGAGAAAGTTAGCACATACATCACTAGTGTCAAACAAGCCACCCAGGGAGAAATTGCGGATAAAAGCCAGGTGGAGCAAGCTATACATCATTGGGCAGCCTTGTCGCGGACATAATAACACCTTGGCGGCTACATACAAACAGCATAAACGTCAAAACAGTTCTTACACAATACCGGTGTACATTGTCCTAACACTCGCATAGATTAAAACCACGCAACCCCGCCTCTCCGTGTAACGGGCTACAGGGCGTGCTGGGACATCTCTAGCCCGCCATTGTTACGTCACATGTTGATTTATACCTCAAGGTTCCGAACGCCTGACAACTCTATGCCGTGAGCACACTCGTAAATATTTTCAGTAATAAAAATAAAATAAAGTGAAAGAGGTAGTGTTGCTACAAAATATTACGGCATTTGAATCGATATTATGTTGCTCTGCGTACGCGCAGCTCCATGCGTGTTTTATAACAGAAGTGACACGGAATTAAACAGACGACTGCAACTGTTGCCAGCGTCGTGAAATATCGCTGCAAACGAACCAGATACAACATTTTCATTCCGAGATTACTTTGTAGTTTGTACTAACATCAATGAATATTCAATGAAATAAACCGATCCATAAATCAGTAGGGGAACTAGGCAACCAATTAGCTTTATGCATTTATCTAGGAGATAGATCTTCAATTAGAACTGACCATTTAAAACGACAATCACACGTACAATAATTTATAACGTCAAACAATAATAAGTCACAGTTTTCAAATGATTTCACCGTTACGTCCTTCCTTATATGGTCACTGTTAGGCTCACACCCTTGGCTTCATAAAGCCATTTGCTGCTGGCACAAATTGGTTTTCAAGCACCTTAAATACTAATTGTGGTAGCTACAAATTGTCTTTTTATTAAAATTTAACTTTATATCTATTTTACCTAGATAGAGAACCTGGTAACAAAATAGCGTACTTATAACCCAAAAAAAAAAAAGTTTTACCCGATACCGAATCCCACGAGGCACATCACTATACCCCACATTTACTCTAATGATAAATGTCTCATTTCCTGCACAATCCTTTAAAATCAAACAAGGCAATCTAAGATTAAATAGCTTGTACATAATTAATTAGGATCCCATTTATTTAATCTCGGCTAGATTACGTGCCATCAATTCAAAAGTTTTCATTCAATTGATGCCTTCAGATGCCTTCAAAAGCTGAACGTGAAAATATTGGTGAAGTAATCTTAAGGTGAGCTAAACAGCTCACTTTAAGATTACATCACCAATATTTTCACGTTGAGATTTTTCAGAATACACCAGCTGATCGATAATAGAATACTGTCCGAAATAACGACACTGACCTAGGAGCCTTGCCACAATTAATTACCGGTATCGATATCCGAATAATTAATCAGCCCCACAAAACAATGCACGACTAATTTAATCGATGCTCATTTATTTCATTCGAATGCTCTCAAGCACAATGGACAATCTTTTTAATCCAATTTTATCCGTAGTTTGAGGCCACGGGTAAAATTTTGTTCGTGTTTGAGACCGAGAGCACTGATCCGGGGGGAAATAGTCGACTCTTGTTGACTCCTGCGCACCGGTTATTACGCAGCTTAATAGGCGCATATTAAGACAGTTTAGTGACAGCAACTATTAATCGTCACAGTGCAATTTGTGCCCGCACTTAGAAATTGTCGTAAAGAACATAAAATCCTATTTTATATCTGAGATTTTAATGGATATGGCGGTTTAAGCTCCGTTAATTTTAGTGTTGAAGAAAATCAATTTTCGTTGGACAGTGGACGGACGTTGGCGGAAATAGACAATTTTAATTTTCATATGTTAAAGCAACGTTCTACCTTTCATTATAATGTGTTAAATAAACAGAAAATGATTATCAGTCGAACATAAATCTAACGTGGGAATTGTAAGATTATTAAGTTGTGGCCTCGAAAATTACACTTCACTTTATGACACCGCACAAATTATTATGATAAATGTGTTAATAATGAATCTCTTGATATAATATATAAATCGTTTTTATCTCAGACATAATCTAATACACAGCAGCTTCAAAATTGCTAAATGGACATTAACGAATGGAGTGCTGCAGAAATTATAATAAAATCATTAATATCTATGAATCCGTGGCTTTAGTATGAAGGTTTGTCATCCTACGCGAGTCGCAGAGTTCACAAGTGGTCAATGTATTCGTGGATTATAACTGTTTTGATATTGACATAAAAACTTAATCCGTATAAATTGATAAAGCACGATTTGCGATGAACCTGTTTTTGCGAATTATTGTACGGTGTTACATTACCTGACTGAGGATCGAGCTAGACAAAGTGACTTTGTATCAGCGATAACGACTGGCGAAATTCAAGATGAGAGGGATTGACGTCGTGACATTTTCGGTAGCGCTTGTCAATCCCACGCATTTTGGACTTTTTGACACTTTGAATGTCACTTTTGGTTCTTAGGATTTAGTAAGTAAGCCGATAGTATCGCTAACGGACTTTTAATTAACTAAAGTGTATGTAGTACTTATGCTTAATGATCTTACAATTGTGATTTAATTAAAGGGGTCCAAGTTTATACCGCCATGTTTTTACGTCTGGTGATTTAAGAACGTATTGGCACCGATAGCGGATTTTAAGTGACAGAATGATTTATTGTCACTTTCTTAAACGGTTTTTATTGAACGTTTTTGGCTCAATGAATGAAAATCACTTGTCACATCTCTTATAGAAAGTTAAAATAAATTTTACTAGTGGAAAATGAGAAGCATATTCATCGTAGCTTCTTCCGTTCGTCTGCGTGGGCCTTGGATTTGTGTAGCGAGTTTTATATGTGTTAATTCAGGTTTTAAACTACATATATGTTTGCCAGATTTCATCCAAGTCCAGTTAGAAGATTTGCGTGACAGAGTAACAAAAATAGATCCCTTCATCGACGGATGGAGGAATCCAGTTTTATATATACCCGTATATGATGACAATGATAAAAATTATGGACGCATCATTTTTGTCATCGTCATCACATATACTTTCTTATTTATACTCGTAATTCTAATAGGATGAGTAGGATGTAATTAATTATACAATATATCTCCTATCCCACAAATTTTACGTTCAAATCAGAATAAGAATCCTATTCTTATCCTGAGTAGGTACTTTTTTTTAAGGATGCGAAATCATCAAATGACTTCTTCCGCTCTGGGTGGAGCGGAAGGGCGTGTCAGACTCTTACTGACTAAAACCCATCCGTGTTCCTTCTAAAGCCCTTTGCGTTCCAGGGCCGCGGTGACTCTTTCGAACAAATTCCGCAACCCTGGCAGGGATATCCTGAGTACTTAAGATTTTATTTCCAGTCATGAATATTTAGGTATGTATATCAAGTTAATTTCATAAACATTTAGATACATAATCACAATCTCCTCAATCGATTTAAAGTTAGGTACAGTGTTAATTTTCTCAATGGAGAGTTTGTTTTGGCTGTCAAACAAAAATTGGTTACTAAAGCCAAAGTTTAGAAGTAATTTATCAAAATTAAGAGTAGTAACACGCCTTCTTGCATGAGTGTAACATTATATCTATTACCGTTACTATTTCGTAATGGTGTTAAAAACTGGATGCATTGGCAGGCAGTCGGCAGTCTGCGCAAGCGCTTATGGCATTTTAATGAGCTTTGTGGTTGATTTACTGTGCAAAAATGTGGGGATATTGGAAGATGTTGGACAATTGATAATGCACTATTTTACTTCCTTCCTACTTATATTATAAATGTATAAGTTAAGAGGTTTGTCAATAAATCACGTCTTAACAGGCCATCAAATATTATAGCAGGCTTTTAATTTGCGAAAAATAAAATTAATATTAATTATTCAATTATTTTTATTATTTTTTTAAACATTTTTATTATTTTTTAAGTATGTCGTTTTGTGGCAATTAAATACATTTTCTTTTCTTTTCTTTCTATTCTACTTTTGTCCCGATAATAAAAGTAAGTTCCTGGGGATATCTAATATTCGCCATTCACGCGGACGTAGCTACTGACAAATAGTGTTGCCCAAAATCGGTCTTGGTCTTGCAGTCTTGGTATTGTTCTTGCATTTTTGCAATACCAAGACCAAGACCGCCTAATTTTAGCAAGACCAAGACTGACTGTGCAAGATTTAAGCAAGAACAAGACCAAGCCTGCGAGACTCTTGCGTCTTGCAATTAGGACTTTTTTTTTTAAATATACTTGGTATAAAAATATGTTTTTAAAAGCAATCATATTTTTTTTTAAAACAATCACGTTTTTCACAGTAGACCTTCGAGTGTCGGTTTGTCGGAGTAAACCCCCAACACTAACGCGCGCCGCACCAACGAACGATACCTACATGTTAAATTGTATATCTAATTTTTTTTCCATTTCATATAAGGTGAGGGTCTATCAATCTCTTTCTAGACAGATAATGTTCTTTAAAATACAGTCAAGTTAATGTCATTAATTGGTTTTCTATGTTAAAACCGTGTTTTAGTACATTGAAGATTATTAAATGTTAACGTTTATTAAGAAACAGACCGACTCCCGCGCGACACAGTTGATAGCTCAGTTGGTTAGTTAGTTAGTTAGAGCATCGGCACTGACCGCTTAGGTCGTGGGTTCAAACCCGAACCGGTGTCAGTTGTTTTTTGCATTTCTCATGAAATTTATTAATTTATAGTTGGTCTTTACCATGGCAATGTTAATTCGAGCTCAAAATGTACCTAATCTGTTGCGTTGTTCTAATATCTAAAGTAAAGTTTAATAAATAGCGACAAGCTAATAGGTAATTGCAAGACTTGCGAGACTCTTGCTGAAAGACCAAGACTGGGAGTGCAATACCAAGACCAAGACCAAGACCAGGTGTATTGATGCAAGACCAAGACCAAGACTGGGAGTGCAATACCAAGACCAAGACCAAGACCAGGTGTATTGATGCAAGACCAAGACCAAGACTGGGAGTGCAATACCAAGACCAAGACCAAGACCAGGTGTATTGATGCAAGACCAAGACCAAGACTGGCCAAGTCTCGTCTTGTTCTTGCATTTGGGCAACACTACTGACAAAAGATAATAATTGCAAGCGTAAAACTGATCGTAATCATTTGTTTCTTCGCCTATCAGAAACCTTAAATGCTGCGCCCGCTTCCATTAAACATGCGTGTTCCTTTTTTCTTATCTTTCTTAAGTTATTTACAACTTACTTAAATGTTCAGTGCCGTAGATTAAAAGATTAGCATAAGTATTTAATCCGAGACATGTTTTAGTTATCTCAGCCATTAGATCTACTAATGTTCGTCTTAAGTAAAATAAAAAAAAAAGTAATAAGACATTAGCATTAATGTGTTTACAACAGTTTACAAGAAGATTTGCATTGAATCCATTCTGAAACTTTATCACTACAGAATAATGTATCTAGTCAGAGTAGTAAACTGGCTCTCACCTTTGATTCCGCTATCTCGTGATCTGAAACCGAAAACAACACAATTAAACAATAGCTTATTAGCAGGGAACCGAATAAATCGGTTAATCAGATGGAAATGAGAGAAATTACCATGCAATTAAATGTGTGTGAACTTGAAAGATATATCTAACAGAATGATACATTTTAGTGTTACCTATGGTAATTAGAAGATTTGCATTTGTGCGGTAGTTACACTTTTTGCACACTGGTCCGCGCGGTAACGCTTCCCGCTTTTTGCGTACGCGCAAGTGCAGTTATAATGAGTTAGAACGAAAACATTGTGGTCATTAATCCGGTAGCGACTCGCTAATTCGCATTTTATTCGGTCAGTTTAACTTGAAGGCCACACGGCGTCAGGATCACTTCGGTAGGTTAACTTAAACAGAGCGGATTAACTCCAAGCATGGATTCAAAAGTAAACGTTTGCCGTTTGCGTGCGTTTAATAATTACACTTTAATTACAATTATCTGCTAAATATCGTGTCTTCGATATCGTAATTTTAATCGATCGGCCAGTTGTCTCCTCATAGCAGATTTAATTAAGCAGCAGCGGTTTAAAGATGTCGATAATATCCATTTCATAATTATCCGCATACTGCGCACGAACATTTCTATATTGAGCACGAATAACATTATACCTAGAGTATTTTCCCATCTTGACACAATTTACGCCATTCTAGGTCACATACTTGAGTCTAGAAAATTCACGGCCAATAAAATTCAGTGTAATTGTTCGTGCGAACGTGTGAGCTTGAATGATGTCACACATTATCGATTCCGCACATGTGCTGCGCCTGATACCTCACACTCATAATATCGTTCACAAAAACCGGCTCATTAATATTGATTGTAGGTAATTTCCCGTTCGTGACTTTTCTATGATTTACACCGTAATATTTCACAATATAAGTGACATTTTAATTGGGCTCACTTGTTTGTTCCGTGGCCCGGGCGATACAGTAGGCGGGAACATTCGCAGCGACCCTCAACACTCCGTCAGCTGATTTATCGAGTTTTATCGAGCAGACTAACGGACCTTCGAAATGCTGCCTCCGAGGGCTCGATAAATTACTATAATAACATAATTCGGATATTTATCTCACATCCCAGCTCCCGGCCTATTAAATATTCATCTTTGACACTTCATAAAAAATGTAGCGCTATTTATATCGTTTGTAGTAAGTAATAGTGGCATGTCGTGAGAAATTAGATGCATCAAAATGTAATTTAAAACTGTAAGAGCAGTTAATTTTCATCTTGTTACAGAACCGCTTTTATGATTTATTAACAGCAGATTATGTAAGTCAGAAAGAACATTTATTAACAGTGCTGTTTTAGCTACCAACTTGAGGATTTATTAATTAATCATCATAATAACAAATACGAGGAAATGGCATGTTACGCTGGCGCTCTCCTATCGGTACCGGTAATAAATCTTTAACAAAAAAATGTAAGCAGCAATGTATAACGTACGGGGCATACACACAGCCTGACCAAGTCAAGCTGATCAGTCTGCAGAAAAACTTCGTTAAATTATTTCTATCTGCTCATCTGCCGACGTTGGCGGTCGCGTGTGCAATCTGATACCGATGAGCAATGAAAACAGATCAATTAAAGCCTTGATTAATATTTATCAACAGTTTTTTAGCACGGCAATACGTAACTTAACGTAACCAGTCAAAAGTAGTTCGGAAAGACGATCCATCATTTCAGCAAAAAAGTAAGATTATTTTCGCGGATTCGGCCATTCGCTTTCGCTCAGAGCCATTATAAGATACATAATCATAATTTTAATGTGTGTAAGAGCTCTTATTGAACAATGAAAACTCTTTCTACAGGAAGTCCGCGATGTGAAGCAATTACAAACGGTCATTAATCATCTGTCAGCTGTTTATACACTCTAACGTGGTGAAGCCGATCCCATCCGAAGTTCGTGATTCGGGCATTATCGTGATCAGTTCTTTTATTGTGTATCAGATAATGACTCGTGCCAATCAATGAACGCTGATTTGATCGATTATACGCCGTAATAATCTGACTGATCATTCGTTTTTTGGCGCCACTTTGCTAATAACTTGATAATAATATCTAAAAAAAGTTCTGCATACAACAAATGAAAATGAAAACACTATAATTAACGTCAAAAGTCTTTAATTTATTTTCTCTTTTTTTCGGCATTACTATAACAATAAGAAACACGAACACACGGAATATGAGTGACAGTTTGACTGAACATATCCGGTGAAGCCTTCGTCATTAACGTTTTGTGGCCAGGAATCATTCACATGCATGTTTTACAATAGTTATCCGTCAGAGTTTGAAGGCTAAATTGCTGATAAATGCAGTACCAAATTAGGCAGTACAAAGGCGTACCGTCACAAGATTGAATATAAGTAAAATTGAAAGAAATACATGTTAAACACCCACTTACGGAGCCAGTTATTTTCCTTAAAAGGATTATTTAATATGCATGTGTCATACTTCAATCCCTGGAACATTGAATAGGTACTTCAAAATATGTGACTTTTCATAATTCGCTTGAAGTATTGAATTCATTACTTATACATATATTTCACTGGAAAATTGCAGACTCCGTAAGATTGTTATAAATCTTTTTTAGATTATAATTTCTCGATATATTATGAAAAAATCGTTTCGTATACAATAAATACCATCCATATTCAATGGTTTCCTATTTATCCATATCTTATATTTTACAATCTAACGGCGTTTGTAGTTTGTAGTCCGGTGACACATATAATATTATCATGAACCCGGTTTTCCGATGCGGATCAAAGGCTCTCCTTCCGCTTTTTACCTTCTAGGGCCTTTACAGGCTCTACTTACATATTTGAGACCGGGTTTTATCATCCTTAAGGAAACGCTGGACTCAAATAATTCAACTGAGCCCGTTCCAGTCTGGGCACAAAAAAAACAGCTGGGTATTCATAATTCAACCAAAATTAAAACATTAAAGCGAACTGGTTCCCGATTCCAGAGAAGTGCACAGATCGATCTTCTAGGTTAAGCAATGTTTGCCGAGGTTAGATCTTAAAATACCGAGACTCGTACGAAAGCACGTTAAGCCGTTGGTCCCGGCTATTAAAAGCCGTAACTTTTCATTCTTGAAAATGATTAAAAATTTTAAAATCCATAACGAGATCGAGCTGTATGCTTTAATTTCAGCTTACTGTTACTTATGATTGATTGTCCGCGCTGAATTCACTCGGTTTCAGGTGGCATTGTCTAGCCAACTTGTTAGACTCGGTGGAACCGGTCACGATTATAGACTCCGTTATTGTCAAGGGGCAATAAGAGGTATCTGTTGGTACGACAAGTATCTATAGTGTTGGTTGTAGTTGTAGGTTCTGTGGTTCATCATTTGAAATGTTGTGAATCCTTACTAATATTATAAACGCGAAAGTGTTTGTTTGTTACGATTTTGATTAATTTTGGTACAGAGATTGATGGACCCTAGGGAAGGTTAAATAGACTTCTTATTTTAAAGAAAATCTATATAAACACGAGCGAAACGGCAGGCAGAATATAGTAATAAATAAGAGTGTTATAACAATAGTTTTTGATTGTAGAAATGTATCAGTCCACGTCGATCAATAAATTGAGGTCCTAGCACTAATGTTTTAACGTATGGTAACGTTAACGTATTTTAATTTTGAATGTAAAAAAACCACAACTCCATAGTATTTTGGTTTAATTTTATGCGACATACACAATTTGTATCATTTTATGTATTATTTTAAGTTAAATTTTACGTTACATTACTATACGTCAGAAACACGTTACTACACCAAAAACTATCACAGCAATCGACCTGTGTCGATCAATCCCTTACTTTGATATCTCGGCAATGCCGATGGTAAGTAACTTCAGAAAAATTTCCCGACCATAGGTGAAGAAAAACATTACAATGTAACGATAGTCCCATTTTATTATGAAAAGAAAAGTAAAGTCAATGACCCTGCCGGTCGATTCTACAAACATAGCGAAGTGAAGGCTTGGGTGAAGTGATCACGAGGTGAGCTGTCAATCCATATAATCAAGATGGAATGACAGCTCACTCGGTGATCACGTGACATCTTGATTGTATGGATTGACAGCTCACCTCGTGATCACTTCACCCAAGCCTTCACTTCGACATGTTACAGAATCGACCGGCTGTTCAACTTTGTCATAAACTCACAACTAATATATACTGTGAAATATAATTAAATGCCCACGGTAAGTAACTTCTGAAAAATTAACCGACTGTAGGCGAATAAAGAACTTACAGAGTAATGAAAGTCTCATTTTTCAACTGGGTCATAAACTCACAATATACTGAGTAATACAGATAGGTATGTAGTATAACGGCCGCTTCCAATAACGTATCTACCTTTAACCAACTGTCAAGTGAGCTACCAACAGTAGCTGAAACGTCATATTTGCACATTAAACATGACGTTTCAGTTACTATTGGTACCTAATTTGACAGTTGGTTGAAGGTAGATACGTTATTGGGACCGGCCGTTGATCCATTACAGCGCTATCGATGATTTCAGTTAGGTTGATATCACATTAAATTATGTATGGTTTATATAAGAACCTTCTAAAGTTCTCACTGGATTGAAACTTACCAAATCAAACCAAAGCAAAGTTTATCAAGTACCTACTCAACTTCAAATTCTTCAAAAACCGGGAGGAACTCTTTTATCATTGCTTACTATATACAACTCTCTCCACTATGATTATGACATATGCACATAAGAAAGTCAAACAAGACATCTTATACGAGTATATCTTATACAATTTAAATCGCTTTTTTTATAAAAAAAAATATCTTTTTTTTAAATCTCAAGTCCCTCAAATATAGACATAACTACATGTATCTCATTCCGTCTAAGAGAAAATAACTGCTTTAAGAGTGGCGGCAATCTTCCGAATATTTTACACTAAAATGACTTTATGATTGATGTTAACAGTAAAATAATATGTAGTGTGAAATCACTCTTTTTACTATCTTACTACTTTTTATAATGTGAGGAGCTCGTGGCTAAATAATAACAGCCGCATGGGTCGATCTTTAAGGTTAAGCAACGCTTGCCAAGGTTGGTCTGTGGATGGGTGACCATCTTAACATACCGAGACTCCTCCGTTGGTCCCGGCTGTCATTTGTAGATCTTTGGTAGTCGTTACGGATAGTCAGAAGCCAGATAATCTGACACCAGTCTTGCCATGGAGTACCGTGTTACCCAGTTAATGGGTTAAGGAGGTCTGGTAGGCAGCCGCTCCACGTAAAATACTGGTATTCAGCTGAATCCGGTTTGACTGGAAGCCGACCCCAATATAGTTAGGAAAAGGCTGGGTAGATGATGACTACTTTTTATAATGTTTATGTCATAAATAATAAAAAAGTATAATGATACTTGTTGCCAGATATCTTTTTGATAAGATGATACAAAGTATTATAAGTTTCATTGTATTTAGATACGGATTAGTTTCGTTTCAAACGTAGTAAATATAATAATATATTTTTGTAATTATTTCAATCGCTGGACTGTAAACGTAAACTCAGATATCTGCGGATTAGTTAATATCTTAATTCTTAGATTTGAGGCTCAGATAACTTTCTGCACTGTTTCCTAAACGCAATTAAAAACAGATTTGGGAACTTAATTTAACGTAAAAATTTACAGTTAAAACAATACCAAAAGTCTTTGAAATAAATAATGTTTCCACATAATAATACAATTGCTACCTTTATTTGCGTACCGCAAAAGTGTTAAGTATATAATTATTATTATTTTATTTATTAGTTTAACATATTGCTTAGTTAACTTAAAAACTAAGCCCCACAAAACCGGTAACGGTTTGACTGTGACTCTTATATAATAACGTAGGTAATATATGTATGTCTAATTCTTTGTATTTGATGCGTTGCCACACCGTACATCCAAAGTCCGTCGAGATGTACGGAACTGCTTTCATAGAAGTTTTTTTTTACCAATTAAGAGGAGTTCTTCTTTGTACTCCTATTTAATGTTTATAAATTAAAAATTAATCGTTCTGAAATTGGACATGATAATTAAAATAAAATAACTTATATCTCGCCGACTGATCGACACTTTGCGTGACCAGAGGGCTGGCTCGTTCTTTGCTCAAAGAGTTAGCATTGCCATTCAACGTGGCAATGCTGCCAGTCTTCTGGGCACGTTTCCGGATGACAGCGGAGGAATACTTTGACGCCTGAGTTTACTTTGTTTTTGTAAATAAAATAACTGTTTATTAAGTTGATTTTTTCTGTCACTTCTATGAAAGCTCTTTGGACTTCGTGAACTAAAATACCGGATCTCAACTAGTGGTACCTAATATAAGAAGAAAATGCTCTTAAGAAAACTCAACCTACAATTACGGGCCACCTTATGGCTTAGTTAGTTCGAAACTAAGTCGCCGTCAATATTTTATGAATAAATTAATAATATCGTTAGGCTTGGTAATTAGAATTTATGTTTGATGGCAGCGATAATTCTAGGGTTACCAACGATAAATTTAAATCGTATCGCGAACGTATCCGGTGAAGTGATTACGAGCGGAAATCACGTGATCACAACATTTTTAGACTAATTGTGACCATTAATAAAGGGCTTAAGGAGCCTGCGCGTGCGACTGCTTCTTATATAGGTCTTGATAGAGCAATATCGTGAACTACCAGTGACATTTTCAAGTTCATGGGTTTAAACGGTTAATCGCCACATCTTATCAAATTGATAAAGCTAATTGAATGGATGTGAGGACCAAGATGAAATAACATTTTATTTTGAGATTGTGAAAATATTGATTGATATTTGTGCTACCGAAATGTGGCGTGGTCAATCCTTTAGATGTGACATGAAGCTTCGATTGTTTGATTTCAGAAAGGTACTTTGTCTAAAGTCCTGGGGTAAAAATGTTGCTGCAGCTTGAGCCTCTCGTTTCAAAACGGCATCATCAAAGTCTTGTCAATCCCTTATACAATTGTCTTTGCCTTAAGAAGGTAGGCAGGCAATGCATTTTTTGCCTTGCACTTAGCCAACATTCTTTAATAACTAGACCACCTCCACATCATCAAACCAAATATTTCAACCGCCAATTATATCTGCCATCCGCGTCGCTGATGGCGAGCTTGTCTCACCTATGGCGTATGGAATGCAAACGGTAAATATCCCGCAGGATCAGCCCGGGCCCCGCAAATCAGACGGGGCCCGCAAATCAGCCGGGGCCCGCAAATCGGCCGGGATGCCTGCGGCGGCCGCACCGGCGCATCAGCTTGATTCTAACGACGATCGTAATCGCCTGTATTACTTTTATGAGCGATAAAATCGTTTGTTGGTTGTTTTTTTTTTTACTTTACAGGTTTGTTACGGTGTTTATCGTGAAATATTTGGATTATTTTCAGAGATGTTACTTATTTTGGATTCTTTGATTTTAATTTTTTGTTCCGACTAAAATCACAAAATTGTATGAAAGAAAAAGCTTCAAGTACTTAGGTAAAGCACAAATATACAAACATAAATGCAATCAATGCTCTGACTTTACTATTTCATTAAAATTAAAAATACAAAACTTTAGAAAACGCCAGCAATGCCAGCATTTCTTGTCAGCATGACTACCAACTAGCGATTAGTGAATAAACCCCGACAGCTAACATTCTTAAAAACATAACTCGACTCACGCTTGGCCATACATCTCCACCATGTATAACACTATAAACTTCACATGGCAAGGCACATTGAGGTGTGAATAGATTTCAATGTGTGGTTTGTTTTAGTAAACACATACTACATACCTACGTTGTTGCAACTATCGCAAGACGTAATACGCGTAATATGAGATCTTGAAGCCTTGCTGAGCCTTTCAGTCTAAACTGCTTCTTAGTAGCAAAGTTAGTTAGACAGAATTTTCATCTGACCATAAAGTTGGCTAACAGTATCTGAAAGCCCTAAAACCGCACGATCGATACGTCTGAGTAGTAAAAGTGGCAAAGGCTCGAAACTCGAGCAGCTTAATATCTCTCAAAAGTTATTTTTTAGCCATAAGTAAATTCCTCGACAGAAAATTATTCCCGTGTTGCTAGTGAATATTAACAGCTTGTTCAATTATGACATTTGTAACAAAGCTCAAACGCGAAAAAGCTTGACTATCCAACATCCAGTCCAGGGTGGCGGAATGTGTTCGAAAGAGTCACCGCGACCCTGGAACGCAAAGGGCTTTAGAAGGAACACGGATGGGTTTTAGTCAGTAAGAGTCTGACACGACCTTCCGCTCCACCCAGAGCGGACGAAGTCATTTGATGACTTCCCATACTTAAAAAAAAAAAAACAACATCCAGTAGCGCTACCCGTCTAAACACAGCACCTAACACGCTTAACAACATATTCCATCAAATACACGGCTATACATCCACTGATCACCTACCAGGAGCCCATAAACTGGAAGAGGCTCCTCGAGGCGTGAATAGCGTTCAATGCGTGGTGTCTCGCCGTAATTTGTTTGTTCCATGCGCCCGCGCCGACCGTGTAATCCTACACGGACAAGTAACCGCCTGTCTGCACTTAATGTTACATGTTCATATCAGTTTTTCTTTTATTATGTTTGTAGTTTTATTTATTTGTTGTTTTGTGATGAATAATTGCCGTAGAGAGCCTGAGTTAGAGAGTTTTTTGTTTTTATAACACTTTGAAATTTGAAAAAGTTTGAAATATTGCTTGAGAAAAGCCATTACTACTTTAACTAATTGGCGGATTATTGCTTAAATTAAACCAAGTAAAAACAGCTTTATCTGGGATGTAGTATCTAGTAAGGTTTTTTCATATATAAATAGATTCTATGTATATATATGACTTTTCACCATCTGGTCGACTTTTAATACTGTTCTACGAGTATAAAAATTTTCTTTCTTAATTAATTCAACGCCTGCAAAAGTTGCTAACGGATTGACAGCTGCTGTATAAAATATGTAATAATAATGTCGATAAAAACGTATATCATAAATAACATGTTCGTTGATAACTGAACATGTTCATTAATAAGTAAGTAATAATGCGCAATATGGTTACACTTTTTAATATTATTATAATCTATTAGTTTATCCATTTTTATCCATTTATTATAGGATGGTATTTCTAATAACATACCTAGTGTGGGTCTACACTCCGCAGAATTGTTTGAAAGTGTTACCGTGGCCCTGGAACGCATAAGGCATTTGAAGGAACACGGATGAGTTTTCATCAGTAAGAGTCTGATACTTCCTCCCGCTCCGCCAGAAACAGTCCAGGAAGAAGTCATTTGATGATTTCCCGTCCAAAAAAAATACTCTTCCAAACGACAATAGAATCATCCAAATCGATTGACAATTGGCAAAAATATCGCAGAACAAACATTTTACCTGGGATCCCAGCATCAGATCCTGACTTATACCTTCCATCATCAGCTAAAGAAGATGAGATGTTGATTACCGCCTTGTAATTATATGAATTGCGTTAGAAAGTATATGAAAAATATTAAATAATAATACCTTTAAAATTTGAGGGTTGCCCTCGATTTCCCTGGGATTCCATTATTAGATCCTGATTTGGTGCCAATGGGACCACCTCACGAGTATACTCTTTCAAATAAAATAAAAATTGTGAATCGGTCCACAAATGGGGGAGAAATCGGTGAACATACATTAAAAAAAAAATACACAGTCATATGTTTTAAATCATTTAAAAAATAAAAAGGTAGGTCTACCCTAGGATTATTATTAAAAATATCTCCATGTTGGACAACGCAAAGGCGTGGTGGATTATTCCTCTATTTTCTAAGTAAAACCACAACGTATGGGATGAGGTATCGTGGAGATATCAAGCTTGGTTAGTGGTTATGAAACATGTTACGTATTTTATCTTGGCTCTGCGACAGGTGTGAAACTTACCCATGGAAACAAATTGTTTCTAAGTAAGTATGTAGTCTTAATTCTTGTCAGATAATCCCCAAACCACAGAAAATTTACGCTGGTGTGGGAAGTAGAAAAGACAGAATATACATACCTTGATTACAAATTAATTATTTTTAACTGTTTGATTATTATTTAACCAGGTTCAGCAATAAATGATCCTATTCCGTATCTACAATTTTATTCTACTCGTGTTTATTACCACCAATCGCATCGAAAACATTCGATATAATTGCATTGATCGCAGTTCGTCGCACGTGTGTACTCAACGCCCGCCATTTTTTACGCGCCTGCGCATCCACGACATTATTAGGGCTGTTAGTGATTTAAAAAAGTAATATCGACACTCCAAGCGAGTAATTTGCGAAATGGCCGCTAATGATGCCTTGAAGGCGTTATTTTTAGATAAATAACTAAGTTTAAAGATTCTGTCAACTACAGAAACTCGTTTGTTGCACATAGATGCGACTGACATATAAAGTCAGTGTAAAAATAAAGCTAATGTTTCAATGATCGAAGCAATGTTATCAAAGGGTAAATTCATTTACTGGACCTAAATAATTATTCGCAGCAATCCAGTTTCTCGACGCCTTTGCGGGATTCGAACTCAATGCTTCCATTCGATATCTGATCCAAGAAAGGACAGACGTGCATCTCTAATAAATTCAATTTTCCCGAGTTTTAATTGCAAACAAGTTTGGTGTTCGCGACAACCCTCCGGAGACGCGGAAGTGACTTCTAAGTTTTATCTCCATTAGCAAGAATCCATGACTTTATCTAATTCAATGAGATCGGGCCTCTCCTACTAATGTAGGCTTTGTTGAAGTAAGTTCAAATGTTTTCCTGAAAGCCATAGGAATGCATCAGGAAGTTGGTAATACTAATAAATGACAGAAGGCATGAGTTGAACTGTGTTCAATAATGGGAGCTGAAGTAGATTTACGATTCCATTAAGTTTTAGGTAATCAAAGCCATGTCTGACGGATGAGGAAGATTGACAGGTAACGGTAAAGTTCAATGGAAAGGAATTTACTGAACAGTGTTTACAACACACCTATAAACCTATGTTCTCTAAGCCTTCTTACTACTTTAATATTAATAGGAAAGTTTGTGATGAAGAATAGATGGATTATACGGAAAAGTTACTCTTTCACTGAACGGAATTTGATGAAACTTTACAATAATATTTTTGTACGTCTGATATACAGAGATCTGATGTACGAGCTAAGTAAACATATTGGGCAGAGCCGCGGGGAGCAACTAGTTCTCCTATATACGAAGTATAAAATGCTCTTTTCATATAGAGATGAAACATACATGTAACAAGCTGTTTGCTTAACTTAACCACCTTGATCAACTTTTTTTGTCTAACGAATTAAAAACCTTAATCCTTGAGGATGCAAATCACACAAACGAAATTTAAAAGTCTTTTAACGACTTACGACATTTAGTTCATCATCTGCCTAACTTTTTCCCAACTAAACTGGGGTAGACTTTCAGTCAAACCGGATTCAGCTGAATACCAGTATTTTATGTGGAGCGGCTACCTACCAGGCCTCCACAACTGGGTAGCACGATACTTCTTGGCAAGACTGGTGTCAGATTATCTGGCTTCTGACTATCCGTAACGACTGCCAAAGATTTACAAATGACAGCCGGGACCAACGGCTTAGCGTGCTTTCCGAGGCATGGAGGAGTCTCGGTATGTTAAGATAGTCACCCATCCACAGACCAACCTCAGCAAGCGTTGCTTAACCTTGAAGATCGACCCGTGTGACTGTTATTATTTAGTCACGAGCCTCCTCACTTACGACGTTTAGTTATGCTGCATATATATTACAATGGTCCCTGCTATTACGTAGCACATTAGTGGTAAGTTCTTGTGATCAAGCAACAAACCACATCGTGTCATTACAGAGGAATGATGACATTACTCCTAGAACCGCCACTTGATAAGTTTTTGTGCATATTTTAAATAATAATACATTCATTTTATTTCAGACATTGTCCATCATACAACCTCTCCACACATATTCTCAAATTATACGACTCACATACGTTATGTTTTAAGTTTAATTTGTTCTGTAAGTTTATTTAATGTATCTATAAGTTAGATATATATATAAGGTTTATTTCCATCTTCCTTCTGTATACTCACAATTTTATGTTTGTACTCAATATATAATATAAAACTTACATAATTATATGCTTTATACAATTTGTCTTGTGAAAAATTAGCTTTCGACACAAATTCGGGGTGAGGGCCAGGTGATCCGTTACACAGGGTATCCTGGTATGGACTCCAGTCTCTCACAAAGGATCATATATGTTTCGCATTGTGTGTTATTTTACTACTTCTGTAACAAATGTATAGGTACCGATGTGAACCTTTGTGAAGAGTGAAATAAAAGATTTATTATTATTATATTTACTAGCGACCCGCCCCGGCTTCGCACGGGTGCAATGCTGATACTAAATATACTACAGAATGTCGTCCCTGCATTTTAAATCTGTAATATCTTCGAAAATATTCATTTAAATTTTACCTTTTTAAGGTGTACAATACTATAGTACATTATTTTGATCTATCTCGTAGGGTTCAGCCAGCGTTTGCAATGTCAGCGCAAATAATGTGTTTATATACGACATCACATTAGAAACCTTAAAAAATATCAGTGTTTCTCCACTATATTATGCATTTATTATACATATAAAACTTCCTCTTGAATCACTCTATCTATTAAAAAAAACCGCATCAAAATCCGTTGTGCAGTTTTAAAGATCTAAGCATACATAGGGACAGACAGACAGCGGGAAGCGACTTTGTTTTATACTATGTAGTGATACATTGTATAAAAATTAAAAGTCAATAAAAACACATCACATTAAAACAATCATCAATAAATTAAATTTACATATACACATTATAATTGTATAAACAATGTCACAATTAAATGAAATATGTAAATTAAAATTTTACACAAACAATTTATTTTTTGCTAGCAGATATCTCTGAGTTTCTCTGGGTGTGGCCTCTGCAGCTGTTGAGTAAGTATGTATGAATTCAATGATCATAGCAAAACCTTTAGCGGAACCTCGGTTCTCATTCTTTGTGTAGAACATATTTTATTCTTTCTTTCTGTATAGCAATTAGTTCGGTGTTCAATTTCCTCAATTCTAGCAATTTCTGAAGGAGTGAGTTAAAAAAGTCGTCTAGAAACTTGATAGAAAATATGTAGGCCAAACATCCACTTTCATTCAAGGATCTTATGGATAAGAATATTTGAGTTTGTCTAAAATTTATCCTACGTTAGATTTTCCGAATGAAAAAAATGGCTAAATATGTAGAATTCAAAAACAAAAATATGAAATTATAATATGATAAGAAAATGTTGTGTATTCTATCTATGGACTGCGTGATAATAGTGATAATAAAATGATGATTATTATAAACCTTCCATATTTTTTTACCACAAGACAATACCTATACACAGATTCACTGATACTCTATTATTCTATTATCTGAACACAGGAACAAAAGCTTCAACAGTCGGCTGCAAGATTCCCGCGCACGCGTGTTGGATACCTGCGCGTGCGCACACATAACTACTTGATACAAATGAATCAATCAAGAGAAGCGACTTCTAGATCGCTTTGGATTTATTCAGTTTTTACGCTGCGCATAAATATTTGCATTGATTTGTTATTTGTAGATTATTCGTATGTGATGTCCATAAAAATATATAACAAACTACCTGAACTAATAAAAAAAAAAAAAAAACATATTTATAAAAAAAAATAAACAATATTTAATTGAAAAATGCTATTATAGTATTAAGGAATATTTAAATGATAAAATATAAGGTATGAAGAGTTATTGGATCTATTTTAAATATCAGTTTAGCTATTTAAAACTTCCTCTCTCCTACATATATTTGTTTTTTGCTGTGCCCAACAGGGTCCATAATGATCACAATCTCTTTTTTATATTTACCACCTAAGTACACATTGTGGAATGCAAATAAAGTATTGAGTATTGGAGAATAAGAGAGAATTTCATTTTTGGATAGTTAAGAATATATTTATAAGCGCATTTGATTTTAATATTTTAATCTTAAGAGCTGTATCGATCGGTACAGTTCTGCCTAACTCATCGGGAAATATAGGCATGATACTATGTTATATATGTGTGTGGTACTCATATTATGCGAAAGTAACTGTGTTTGTCAGTCTGTCACCTCACGTCTTAGGCTCCGCGCACACGAACCACCGACCACAGACACCAGTGGCTGACGACAAGCTGTTTACATGTTTTTCAACACGTTTTGTATGGAATCGCCGCACACGTGTAGCGAGTGGCGTCCACTCGCGACTCAGTGTCCGCGACACGCCATCGGTGGCGACCACTCGGGATTCAGTGTCCGCGACATGTCACCGGTTGTGGCCACTAGCTACTTAAAAACGGTGACACTTTCCACTCATACGCCGCCGCTGCGCCTTGCTCTGACCCTCCTACCCTTTAGTTATCTGCAGGGGCCGGACACTACCATACAAGATTTTGATAAAAAAAAATGGAAAAGTGCGGCAGCAATCTACTAGTGGTCGATGGCCCGTTTGCGCGGACCGTTACAGTCTGAACGGATTTGCATTATAAGATGCAACTTTGCACATGGGTAGACCAAATCCTTTTTTTTTAGGGATGGGGCATCATCAAATGACTCCTTCGGCTCTTAACTTTTATTCTGGGAGAATGTTCCGTTGGGATACTTTCCGACTTTCAAGCGGACAAAGTCGACTTGAAATCCACAATATAAAGAAACTGTCTAAAGCCCTACTAGCTCTCCTTGCTGAATAACCTGATAGCATATAATTTGTATTCTTGTTGCTATATAAGAGGAGACTAAATTACCTAAACTTCTACGTCACTTTCTTATCGATTTCCTACTTTATCACGTTTATTAAAATAAAATATCTCGTTAAAAGAACCAATAAACAATTATAGTAAAACGGTCATTGTTCATCATTTCATGGATTGTCCCATTTGCTCGGCTGTTAGTAGCGTGGCATCACGATTGGTCGCCTTCACGGATTCGCGAGAGATTCTGTACCGTTTTAGAACTACTACTCTACTTTTTGAATTTGGCACAATAGTCATCTACACACATCAAAAATGAATACCTACTACCGTATTTCAAAACAAATTTATTAAATTGACGACACGGGTTTTCAGAGTAATACCTCGGTCTGTCAGGGTTGCGGAATTTGTTCGAAAGAGTCACCGCGGCCCTGGAACGTAAAGGGCCTTGGAAGGAACACGGATGGGTTTGTAACAATACATTTGATTAAATTTTTACGCACATCCAAAGTGTGGAAACGTTCTTTGTAAGCGACTATATTTACCTACAATGTCCTATGTCTCGTTTTTCTTTAACGGCCGGTTTCAATAATGTGCAATAGTAGCTGAAACGTCACGTTTCTGCTACTGTTGGTAGCAAGTTTGACAGTTGGTTAAAAGTAGATACGTTATTGAGACCGGCCGTAAAACAAGAGTGAACTGGACTTGCTCGATCATCCGGTAAGCAATAGCTTACCATCAGGTGCGATCGAGTTCAAGAACAGGCTCATCAGGAATAGGCTAAAAAACGAATTTAGGGGCTAGAGACTCCCAACAAACTATGAGTACACCTTTTCCAGGTTATCACCCACCATGCTTGATGCACCGCATTTCTTCTATCACGGATACACAGTTACCATAATGCAACTGATGGTGCTATTTTTCGGATTGGAATAAACCAAAAAAAGAAACCCTCTTTCGATTGTACCCACAAAAAGCCAGTTCTTAAACGATTCACAATATTTATACGTCTTTATCAAAAGGTTCATCTGAGAATTTCCATGATCACACAAAAACATGTGCTTATACAATATTTGTTGTTTGATGTTTATTCATCGCAAGTTGAAAGAGTTAACGGTCGCCGGTCGACTCTGCTCAACGATGACACAATACTGTTTAAGGCTTGCAGCGGTACCAACATACCAAACTGAATTTTAACTATTCGATATTATACTTACAAATGCATTGTCAGGTCCATAGTTTTTATAATGTGTTTAGCTTTTTGTGCGTTAACCTAAGCTGTCTCTGAAGAAAACGGGTTAAACAGTAAGACTCCAGAAGACAGACGCGTCAGTACGACAACGATTTTGTTGTGGAAAGATCTAGAAAAACAGTAAACGCGGCATCTCATCGTTGTCGCGTTGCACCTGTCTTCAGCGGCCTTTGTTTTCTTCAGTTCACCAGATAATTTTACGAAAAGTTGTAGCTATAAAAAAATAACTGCACAAGGAATTTGCTCAAAGTAAGAAGACTTTGAAAGTTTTTGAAACTCATACATAAATCACGATATTATTATTCAAACTGAATGCATATGATCGGATCCCGCGCTATGAGAAAATCTGTAGATAAGTTCAACTAATAAACTGAAAGGTTCACTTTCACCCTTATTTATTGTACTATAAATTCAGTTCTGAACTTATGAGGACATGCCTCACATCAAACCATATGGAAAACGACTGAGTATTAAGCTTTCCACTCTCGTCAACTTTCAATGTAGCCAAATAATATATCAATTCACATGTAAATACCTTACAAGCTAACATAAAACTTTCCTTCATATAATAACTGCTTACTTACAATAACATAGGCTTAAGAATCAGGGACTCGGATGGTAAAATTTTATTCACAAGGGCCGACTTTACTTTACAACAAAGTTGTAGTGAATATTTTGCAGTTGCCCATGTCTGGCCCCTGTACTGTTACAAGAGACGTCTTGTTGTCAACAGGCAAGTGTGCGAGTGTACGGTTCCGTATATTTTTAACAGACTTCCAAAAAGGAGGAGGTTTTCAATTCATCTGTATGTTTTTTTTTAAATGTTTGTTATGCGATCATTCCGTCAATTATGAAGTGTCAAAAAACTATAAAAACACCGACTGCCGAAATTAAAGTTATTTTATACTTTATTGTATTTTTTATTTGGAAGTCGGTTGTACTTTTATGTAAAAAGTGTTTTTATTGAATAACATGACGGCGGAATATTTTGTGTATTTATGGGCTAGCACGAAACGTTTTCATCTTTCTCATGTTAGAAAAACTAAGATGTGATAGTAGCAACGCTTTAGTTTTTATACTTATACTTTGTATATGGATACAAAGTATAAGTATAAAAACTTATAAGTTATGGATTTTAAAAATCACTTGTATCTTGCTCGTCAAAATGATATTAATTTTATATTTAAAACCTAGCGATGTGAAGCGATCATAGCCTGTACAAATACGAATATAAATAAACTAAGAACGTAATGCTTCAGAATTCGAATTGCTGCTCAATTTCAATCTTAGCTTCCTTATAGTAATCTGGCCTCAAAATAGTAATTTAATTTATTATAGCTGGCCGTTTGCGTAATCGGCGTGGAATCGAAAATTAAATATTATTGCCGCAAACGCTGTTTGAAAATAGAATAGCTTTTGTATGTAAATATTTCGCACTTCTCTTTTTTTATCACAAAATAACACAAGTTATATTATTTATTGCAGCGTTCCTAAACAAGGTAGAAAAAAAAAACAAGTTACCGCACATGTGTTTTCATAGAAATTATTTCACGAATAGGTTATTTCCGTAAATACATATAAAAGATAGTCACATTGTCTCGTTGTGCCTTTATTGGCTGAATTCATAATATTGAAAAAATATATTAAAGTTTCAGCTGAAAATTAAATATAGTCTAGCTCAATCTTCAGACAGACTTTCTCATTTTTTGCCACCATTGTTATATTATTGCTAACTAATCTTATTTTGTCACGACTCACACATATTTTAACAGCTCTCATTCAACTAAGATATTGTTTAGCTTAAACCTAGTGCTTTCAACACCTTTTTTATAAACAAGAAAATCTGTTTCTATTAATATAAGACACGGCACTCTAACTAAACGAAGGGTTCCGAACGAATATTTTTTTATTAATCATAGACGTCTTATACATATGTATAAGACGTTCCTATAATCTAGTTGATAGTCTCTATGATTTCAAAAATATAAGGATATAAGGAGAGGGGAATCGTCTATTATCTTATTTTTTTTTTTTCTCAAATAGGTAATTATTATTCTAATACAATCATTTCAAATGTGACACGATTCAGTGTAAAAAAAACTTTTTTAAATTTCCCGAAAGTGACCAAAATGAGGAGATGAGGAGAGGGGGAATTGTCAATTTCCATCTATTTTCTCAAATAGATAATTATTATTTTAATATAATCATTTGAAATGTGACACGATACAGTGTAAAAATACTTTTTAAATTTCCCAAAAGTGACCGAAATGAGTTGCTGAAGAGTGATCAAACTGTATTTATGCATTTGGGTCACTGAATTTCATATTTTTACCATTCAACTGAATCAGTCCAGTAGAGTTGGAGCAAATCTGATGTAACAAATGAACAGATACACGAGTTATCCTATTAGAGTTTTAATACAAACGTTCGGAACCCTAAAATAGTACCTATACACATACAGTCTAAAAAGCAAACAGATTAAACGGGACTGAATCGGAACAAGCTGCAAGTCTAGCGATTGTCTGATCTCTGAGCCTCTGACAAGCCACAAGCGATCGGCTCCCGATATTCTGACGAGGTTTAGTTTCCAACGAGGTGCATTCAATTCCAAGTTCCACTGATCCTATTTGCTAGGAATTTCGAAAGCAATCTAAGTTATTAGGTATGTATGAGGTGTTTTCTTTACCTGATTGTGTACCGTTTGTAGACAGCGGAAATAGAAGATGTAGAGTTTATGACAACTGGAATGTGAAATGTTGAAGGCCTACATACTCGTAGGTAATTTCCCGGTTTTCGATTCCCGAGATATATGTATATCTCTTTGAATGTATCAATATCATTACCCTTAATAAATGTTTGAAAACGACGATAATTCCTCACAAGTAAATATTAGGTAGGTACATATCTGAATCAATAAAGCATCAGACGGATCAAACAAAAAAAAAACAAAAAAATAAATCCAGTCGATGACTCTAACGTCCGTCACTAATACATTGACGATTTGCATTTCATTAATTAAACTAATCATGCAATCGTATCTAAAACATTCATAATTTATTCGAACATCTCTATTAGCATGATCGATGCATTTTTTCTACGTCTTCGTGTCAAACAATTATTCCTTACACGGCATGGTACTACACTATTAGCATATCAATAATTATACATTTCGAATACCTTATGTCCGAAACATCACTATTGCACATCAATATAAATTTAAAAAAAAAAGTTCGGCAACGCTACCTATAGGTAATGATGGCTAACGTAGATCAACGATTTAATATATAGTAATACTTTTCCGAGTAAGTTAAATAATGATGATTAATATCGGATAAAATCACGAACTTGTATATAAAAAGTTAGGAGGAAGAGTCAGCCACAGAGGTACTATGTAGGTGCATAAATCCAGTTTTACATGCAAACGTGCAATAGGATTGATTTAAACGAAAAACAAGTTCTCACTCAAGATTACTAAGCTAAGCACCAAGAATTTGACGCACGTTAAATAGGAAAGCTGCAATGAAATAGCCAAACAAAACAATATTGTGTGTACAATCACTTAACAGTAAATTGTGTTTCAATTGCCCACCAGCGCCGCGGGAGTCGGACACTATATCCAAGCAATCCGCGGCTAATAATCCTCTAACATACCTACTTAACAGCCACCGTCAAAATTAATACCGGAATACGTCCGTTTATACAAACAAGTACTGAAATAAACTGTTTTATACCGCACATTACGGTACTGAGACAAAAACATTAGTTGTAAAGTGCAAAGTAGTATAAAAGCCGACATAGAATGAAGTGTAAAGCAAACACTTGCCAGTTTGTTTGCGTGTGTACAAACAATCACAAGTACGACATAAAAAGATGAAGGACTACTTGAACCTCAAATTGTCTTTGAAGGGGCTCCTGACAAGACAAATGAGGCGATACCGTTAATGTTGCCAATTAAAAAAAAAACAACTTGCATATTAAAATGTTCAGACTGTAAATTCGTGCTTTAAAAATATATATTTGGCTTGTATTAAAATTTGGAGAGCCTGATATCTGTTCTTAATTAAATTAATTAATTGGTTAATTAAGTTAATTTATCAGCTAATTTTAATAATAATAATAATAATTAATAATAAATAATAATAATAATTTATTTATTTGCAAATAAGGACACATAAAAAACACAATAGTTATAGAGAACACAATTTAAATGCTAATTTAGTTGAACTCTGGTACCCAAATTAAGATTTAACTTGTGTTATGGGTACCAGGGCCCTCGCACTTATTAATCTATTACAATATTATAATATTAGGTAGCGGAACGTGTTCACGTGAGCAAAGTTGTACACAAATAATAAAAACTGTTTGCAATTGTAAATAAAAGAGAAATAAAGTAAATAATTAAAAACTAGATGTAAAGTATGTGGTATGTAGGAGTGAGTAATTTATGTAAGTGGTGTGTATGTGTGTAAGTGGTGTGGGGGTGTGTAAGTGGTGTGTGTGATGTGTGAGGGTGTGTAAATTTGCGTGTAGATGATGAGTGTACGTGATTGAGGTGTGTGATAATGCAGGCAAGGGGTCCCATTACGCTATTGATAATTTAAGGAGGTTCTCAGTTTCGTCATATGCTTTGTTTAGGAGCCAGATTGACACCTTCCTTTTACATTCGAATCTGGTGAGTGGGTAGATGTTGCAATATTTGTTTATTTTATTATATAAATGACATCCAATCACATTGTAGTGCCGTGCAGCCAGGGAGCTACGATACCGTTGGGTTTCACACACTACGTATGATCGGCGCTTTGCTGTTATAGCTTTGTCGTACACTAGAGTACTATGCTTTCTCAAAACCGTTCCCAGAACAAATAGCTGTCTCACCGATAAAGTTTGGCAGTCCTCCATAAGCTGAACTGTCGGATACCTGAAGGGTTTAAAGGACATGACCTTAAGCACAGCCCTCTGTGCACGTTCTAGAGGTAGTAGAAGGGTCTTTGCGGCACCTCCCCATACAGTTATACAATATGTCAGGATGGACTGACATAGGGCACAATATACCATCATCAGAGTGTTGAGTTCAAGAGAATAGCGAAGTTTTTTAAATATGTAGATAGTCTTACGAACTCGAGCGGTGAGAACCGTTAGGTGATTTTTCCAGCTGATAAATGGATCAATATATACTCCAAGGTATTTTACTTGTGTAGACCTGATTAAGGTGGGACAATCACAAGGTGAGGAGGAGCCACTTAAAGTTATTGGGTCGCAGCTATGGGCTTTGAGAGTAAAGTTTTCATTAGATGGTTGAGAGGAAGATGTCAGTGAAAAGGTCATGTAGGTCGTTTTGCTTGGGTTAAAGGTTAAGAGATTGCCTGACAACCAATGCAAAACTTGACTTAGTGCCTGTTCGGCTCTGGTGAAAACCTCAGCCCAGCTCTTGTCATAGACGAGAAGCGCTGTATCGTCAGCGTAAGTGAAAATGGCACAGTTTGAAAGGGGGAGCAAGCAGAGGGAGTTGATATATAGGAGGAAGAGAGTAGGACCCAAGATCGAGCCTTGTGGTACCCCAAAGTTTAAAGAAGTAGTTTCACTTACAAAAGAGTCGATCTGAACAGACTGAGTTCTATCAGAGAGATAATCTTTGAAAATCCGGAGGGCATATCCACGAATTCCCATCCTTTCCATCTTCAACAAAAGCTGTGGAACAGAGACAGTATCAAAAGCTTTTGTGAGATCAAGGAAAATGCCGAGACATTTTTGTTTTTGATCAAGGATAGTAACTAATTGATGTAAGATTGTATTTCCTTACTTTTATCAATATTAATGAAGAAAGAAATCGCGAATATTTCCGAAGACTTCCTGCACTACACTACAAGTCTCACAGGATCATAATCACTCGCACTTGTAATTTGTTCTGAAAACTGGAAAGTATGAAAATAGCAACATTACAGCAATTAGCTATTTAATTTTATGATAATCGTGACTTAAACATGATTTTAATGACGAGATAACGATACCTATCACTGGCTGCTCGACGTGGATAACTAGTTTTACTTTAATAGCTAGAGATCAAATTACTCTGTGTGATTCACGGCTAGGAAAGCCCCATCTCGCACACACAAACAATTTATTAATGTAATTCTAATAATATTTACGTTAGTAACCCCTGCAAGAACCCGAAATCTGAAATGTTTTAAAACAAAAACAGTTTTTTTTTTAATAGTTAATACTAATTAGCAGATTCTAAATTCGAATTTGAGTAGCAGAAACCCAAACGTTGATTGGCAGAGAATTCCTAAGGGCGCAATTACTAATGAGTTCTTAACTCAATTTCAATGAAAAATCAACTAATCAGTATTTAAAATAATCATATCGTTTGATTGTCTTATAAATCAAATCATAAAAAGAAATTAACGGACATGGTTTACACTTAATTTATTCCAATTATTCACCACCAAATATCCCTTAATCAATCAATTAATCAAAGCCAGTTCCCAACACGTAAACCTCCAATGTTGCCAGATCTCACAGAATAATATTACCGGCAAAACTCGACTAAGTACCCATAATTATATGCATTCAGATCATAGATTCTCCGGTCCTGCCTTCAGCGGTTACGTGCAAATCTTGACAATGAAAAAATTTGCATGGAGCCGGAGTATTGGAAATTCTGACGAACTCTTTAATGCGATCAACTCGAGTTTTTACTGGCTTAAATGCAAAGTAGGCGCCTGGCTCGAACGATAGATTACCGCTTTGTTATTTATTGATGGAATATATAATTAAAGAGTAAAAAATCGCGCTGTTGTGTGCTGAATTAAAAGCACGAAGCGTTTGTGTTCCTGTATTTTTGTTAACTCAAGCATGAGCCGGTAAACTAAAAACGTCGTCAGGCAATGATAGATTTAATAACATGGTGGCACGAAAATTGAACGGAGTTCATACATTCATCATAATATATACTTATTTATAATATTAAATTATATTATATAAGTATTTACCTATATATACATTTTTATAATATAATTTATAAAAAAAATACTGGTGTTCAGCTGAATGGGTTTGACTGCAAGCCCAATATAGTTGGGAAAAGGCTAGGCAGATGAATTTATAAAAAAGCTGAATAGTTTGTTCTTTTGATCGTGCTAATCTCTGGAACTGCCACTCGAATTTAAGTAAACCTTTTTTTTGATATGGTAGTCCATTTCTTTAGGAAGTGAGGTATTGGTTAATATTCCCGCTAAAAAAGGCGGCGCACAAAATATCGCATAGTTAAATAATATACCGTACCACCATGAGATACCAGAACATACGCAGTGAATGCTTATACCAAGTTCAAATAATTCATTACAGAACGGTATTATACTTAAGAATACCGTTCCTAACCAGGACGCATTGAGGCTATTGAATTCAAAATCATTTCAGAGCTGAGCTCCATCGAGGCTAGAAACGGAAACGTTTTAGCTAACAAGTGAAGGTAGACTATAGAAAACCTCAAATTGACGTTAATAGACGTGTAACATCTTAGTTTAAGCCAAGATCTTGTTCTAGTCGCGATCACGAACTCTGAAAGGGCTTGAGAGGTAGCGAACATCGAATACGAAAATGGTGCTACTGGAAAATGAATAAGCGGGTTTATTTTGTCGATTAAGTTAGAAGTAATATTCAGGATATATTAACTATTACTAGCGGTAGCGACCAGAGGAGCTTGTGGCTAACGAATAACAGCCGCACGGGTCGATCAGGTTAAGCAACGCTTGCCAAGGTTGGTCTGCGAATGGGTGACCATCTTAACATACCGAGTTACCTCCGTGCCTCGGAAAGCACGTTAAGTCGTTGGTCCCGGCTGTCATTTCTAGATCTTTAGCAGTCGTTATGGATTGTCAGAAGTCAGTAAATCTGGCTCCAGTCTTGCCAAGACCTGCCGTGTTACCCAGTTAATGGGTTGTGGAGATTTGGTAGGCAGCCGCTCCACGTAAAATACTGGTATTCAGCTGAATCGGTTTTGACTGGAAGGCGACCCCAATATAGTTGGAAAAAAGGCTAGGTAGCAACCCGCTTCAGCATTTTTTACAGATTATTCAAAGAATCTTTCATACAAACCCCACCTAACAATACCAAACATACAAACAAAAAATACCCAAATCAGCCGAATCTCAAGAGATACTCCTTCATACATGTGGCAAATGTGGCAATTGATATTTATCTATGTAGAAATTTAGATAAATATTTGATTTCTTAAAGAATTCAAATTACAAAATCACTACTTATTTGTTTTAATAAACTGGACTTTCAGCTTCATGATTTTATATATTATATATCATCTTTCGTCTCAAATAAACCTTTCGATTTGTGTTTCATTGAACAAGTTGTTGTACACATGCTACACCTCTGGCAATTTTCCAGTCACTGATAAGTCCATTCATAAAATCTCTGCGCTTGTAAATGGTTGTAAACATAATATTATAACATCTTAACAACTAAATACTAACTGGTATTTGGTTGTTGTTGTAGTACTGAGGATGTATCCCCAGTTTCACCAGCTACGATTAAGTTCCCGTTAATTTACTTGAGAAATATTTCCACACAAATTATGTTTCATTTTAGAATTTATTCGGTGATTAGTGGTATTTCATTTTCGAATTTATTCTGTGATTAGTGGCTATTCGGAGATCGTGAAACATGCCCTAAGTGTTAAGGGTTTATGATAACTGTAATGTTTGAAGTTACTGCCATTTTGATCCGAGTGCGTGTTAATGACGAACCTGCAGGCTGCATAAGCTTCCGTGTTTATTCACTTTGATTATAAATTTAATTTCAGAACCGTTAAAATTGCATACCTATTGTTAAGTGATTGCAACGACCATACGGCTCAAGAAATATCTCCGCACCTAAGGCTCTTGGCTCAGACTCTAAGAAAGCATGCATAATATAGAGAAGTATTTATTTAATAACAATATTTCTAAACTAGTGCGCCAAGTGATCTCCGACGTTTATTGAGATAAATGAGACTTGAGACTGCGCGGGCGCAATGAACACCGTTAATTGTTATTGGATTCTGCTTCCTTATCGAGAGCTCTTTGGTTACACCTTGCTATCCCTTAAAGCTCTCAACACACTGAAGGCGGCGCGAGCAAATGTATTACAGTCATAAAATGGTGGAAGCACCTGATTTATATATATGGTGGAAGTTCCTTATAGGGGTGAACTCGAAACATATATTGAGGATATGATCTGATATCAGTTCAAGTGGAGCAGCTTGGAACCAAGTCGCCGGTGTAATAACTAGTAATTAATTGGTACTATTAATTGGATTTATGTATGTGTAGCGTGAGATTTAGAATTCTACATGCCAGAATAGTAAATATATTTCACTTCTGCAAACTATTCAGACCAGTTTAAAGAGTATAATATTTTCTGGCTTTCAGTGCTTAAAATATCAATTTACGCTATTTTCATAATTTTATCCGATCCGTATAAAACATAATAAGATTCTTCAATATAATAATTTTATTCAAATGTTTTCAAAGCGCCATAAGTAATTTGCAATTTCTTAAATCCCGGGATACAATCGTCATGTTTATGATTCCAGAATTTTACAGGAGGTATTATCAACTCTATGTTACTTACTTCCACGAACATTAGGTAAATATAGTCTACCTATTCCGATCTCTACTTATCACATTTGAAATTGTTAGTTCAGGGTCACTTTCTGTTTAAATTAGCCTTTCGACAAACATATAAAGGGCCTGGGAAGGTCGCACAAGAGATAGTACCTAAGTTGTACCTCTAGACTCATAGGCTGCTATCTATTGTATGACCCCTGTTCTTACAGTACCTAGATAGCAACACTCAACTGCGACTTTAAAGCCTGTCTGTTAAAAGTGTTAAATAGATAATATCCTGCCAATAGCTGTCTCTTTCCTTCGTTTAAATGATATATAATTGAAAATTTAGTGAGAAGCAGAGATTTATTGTCGATAAGACGCCTCGGGATGTTAATCCTACCTCCAACAGATATGATAAATACGTTTAAATTGGGTATCTGTTAATCAAGGTTGCCTCAATTCTGTTTGGTTGAAACTTGCAATATGGGACGGATAAGATGCTTTTATCCCACTAGTGCGTCCCCATATTTGCTCGAGAGAGTCACCGCAGACCTGGAATGCAAAGGGCTTTAGAAGGAACACGGATGGGTTTTAGTCAGTAAGAGTCTGACACGCCCTTTCGCTCCACCCAGAGCGGAAGAAGTCATCCCTAAAAAAAAAAGTGCGTCCCGATGAGTTATTTTTTTATTTATCGACGAAGCCGCTGGCAAAAACGAGTGCTTCTGAACTAAGCTTTATCACTTTACTTTTCACGTTGTGAGCACACGAACTCGGCAGCCGAGTCGTCATTATATGTAGCGACAACTCGTGGGCACACGAACAAATTATTGTTCGACCCATATGCTGAGTTCTGGGCACTAAAAGTGTTAACAGCATTGGTTTTAAACGGTATCACTTTCTATTTCAATACCTATAGTCAAAGGTTTGGAAAACTTAAAGTTAAACACATAAATAACATAGCAGATCGACGTTTATTGAGCGGTTATTGAAACGCTACAACTTTCGATATGGAAGAGAATGTTATCCCACTTTATACCCTTGTTATGATAGGTAATATGCTCAAGCTACTCTGAATAATACTGTCATTTAAATTTCAGACTAGCATTGCAATTGTGAACTTAACTTTCCTTTACGGTACTAGAAATGATATTTCTGAGTTCATAATAATATTAAGTGAGTGGATTTACTAAGTTGAAGAGAATTGCAAAGACTCTGTCTGTCAGTAAATTAAACCATTATTATAAGTAGGTACTCATAAAAAGAAGCCAGTAGTTGGAACTGTTTGAAAAATAACGACGCAGGCGCAGCATTCTGGTTGAAATAAAAAGCGCCAAGCTTCGTTATATTAAGGCCCATTGAAATATTTCATCCTTAACTTAAACCCCGGCTGTTTGTACTGGGCGCCCAATTATCGTATTTTTACATTAAATTAATCGCGTATTTTAATTTTATTTGAATAGACTCGTTCAGTTTAAGTACTTTAAGTTAATATTTTAGTCGAATGTTCTTTTTATAGAACAGGTTTATGGGCCTCCAATAAATTATGGCAAATTATTTGCACATAATGAATTAAAATTGTGGTTTATACTATATTGGTGGATTTTCAGTATTATTTATAAAAACTTGCTCACTATATGATTTGGTTTAATACTGATTCTTTATTCAAATTCTCTATAAAAAAATCTATATATATGTCACCGGATAATTGCAAACTACGTAAGATTACAAAATATCTTGAGAGTTACAAACTCTCAAGATATTTTGTAATCTTACGGAGTTTGCCATTTTCTGGTGACATACATATATAAAAATGAATCCCTATTTTCCTTGGTCACGGCATCACGCGTTAACGGCTGGACCAATTTCGCATTTTTTTTCTTTTTTTGTTGTGTTTTTATTATCACGAGAAGGTTCTTGTGAAAAAAAAATTTGAAAAAAATATATACATATGGGCGAAGCCGGGGCATCTGCATATCAGCGTTTAAACCAATCATATAGTTAGAAAATATTTACAAATCAGATCAGATCATCTAAGTTGCCTGTACTTTTGTAAAATCTATAATTAGAACTGTATGTTTTTGTTTACGAACGTACACAAACATCGTACATCAAGCTACCCGAAGCATATCAAGCTACCCGAAGCTGTCAAATTTTCCCAATCAACCTTGAACCTAATGCTATAGCGATAAAGTTGAAGATCTATTAAAGAAATTTGACAGGTTGTTCTAGCTTGATGTGCTGGTTTCTGTATAGTCAATTCCTAATATAGAAAGAGTAAAGTTATACCTACCTACTACTTCTATTGTATGACCTCACCTAAGTTTGAAGTTAGATAGGTATAATTTAATTTCTAAATGAATCATAATTTTTGCAATACTGAAAACAAAGAAAAAAGGTTTCGCCCATTATGATCACTGATTGCTAAATTAAAGTCAATCAATTTAACAATTTGTAGTATTTTCCAAGTCTTAAAATTCCATGTATGGGTTTTATGATTGCAAATATGCTGTCTAATTACAAGACAAAACCACTAAAAATAAACCCATATAAGTTACACTAATCACAGTAATCACAAACA
Source organism: Mamestra brassicae (assembly GCA_905163435.1). Taxonomy (NCBI): domain Eukaryota; kingdom Metazoa; phylum Arthropoda; class Insecta; order Lepidoptera; family Noctuidae; genus Mamestra; species Mamestra brassicae. Next base: position 14,202,842 of record LR990997.1, on the reverse strand, counting down.
CTAAATAATAATATAACAAGATGAGTCGACGCTAAATATAGAAGTCGAATCGACTTCAAACATAACTTATACATCGAGTTGTAAAATGTAATCTTATAGTTGAAAAAAAGTAGTAACAAAAGTACATTTTATATGGTTTAAAGAATCATAGGGAATCTGATTCTTCGTATGAACTATGGCGGACTCTTATCGGCACCTTATAAGGGGACTTGGATGGGCAAAAACATTTATTTCGTGTCAATTATAAAATAGCTATCAAGATTGCTTTTTTAAAAGACACGTAGCTGAACTGGTAAAATACGCACTTGACATTTAGCTGGGAGTCGCGTAGGATCGTGGACCAATTCGTTTAAATTGCAAAAAATAATTGTCTGCCCTTACATGAGGTGAACCACTTTGGAAAATAAACATTATTTACTGTAATGTTCACAACCGTGTCATCATATTATACACAACAATTTCAAGTAAGATACGAATCAGAAGAAAACCAATTCAACGTGGCACAATTGATTGTTTTATTTAGCTCACTTATCTTACATATGCAAAACATTCATGGGAACTCCGAGTGAAACCGATACACGAACTGAATAGAATAAAAATATCGGTTAAGAGGCGTCCCAAATGATACAAGGTGAACCCGAAGAAAAACCTTGAAAATAATGTCGGGCCACGACAGCCACCGACACCGGATCTGCGGATATGGGGCAACACTATCATCGTTTACATGCATATTAGACATTTCACACCTCTACCGCTCCTTTGCACCAAGATAACGGCAGATGTCTTGCAATACCTATGGATTTTATTGATATTTACCGCCATACCATCTTCGTTATGGATATATTATACTGTAGGTAATTCAGGTAATTCTCTTATATGCTTTGGATTCGCAAAGTACAGTAAATGATAAGAATATTCATTAAATTCAGTCGTGCAGTATTTTTATTCATCGTGAACTTTTTTTACGATCTAGACAGTATCCCAGATCTCATTGCTATGCACTGATCTGCATGACTGTTCCGCTCACTCCGGAGCCCGTCTATTTGGAGGACAGTTATTCGCTTAGCCAGTCACATCACGTGTGCTTTACGGATATTTTAATTTTCAGTTCACACGCCAACCATGGTCTTCTTTCAGACGGAGGCTGCATTAATATTAATAACGTGGAGTGGTGTATATTGCCCATGTGGGTGTAACAGTAACGGCATGATTGCTACCAGACGTCATTGTTGCATGCACCCATAACGAGATGGCGGGTATGAATTCAAAGTGGGTACGTACTACGTACTGCGACGCAATGAGACTTGATAAGCCTCGGAAGTAGCAAGATAATCTCGATACATACATTTCCACGTCTTCTTTGATCTTCAAGTTGAATAAGCAAGCAGCTTTGTAAGTTACAGTGTCAGTTAACGATCAGATAGTAAGGATTTCTGATTATTGTATCTTTTCATTCTGTTTGAGTTCTGCTAATAAATAAACTAAACACATTTCAATTTAAGTACGAGCTCGTGGCTAAATAATAACGGCCGCACGGGTCGATCTCCAAGGTTAAGCAGCGCTTGCCGAGGTTGGTCTGTGGATGGGTGACCATCTTAACATACCGAGACTCCTCCGTGCCTCGGAAAGCACGTTAAACCGTTGGTCCCGGCTGTCATTTGTAGATCTTTGGCAGTCGTTACGGATAGTCAGAAGCCAGATTATCTGACCACGGTACTCCTTGACAAGACCAGTCTTGCCAAGGAGTACCGTGTTACCCAATTAATGGGATGTGGAGGTCTGGTAGGCAGCCGCTCCTCGTAAAATACTGATATTCACAGCTGAATCCGGTTTAACTGGAAGTCGACCCCAATATAGTTGGGAAAAGGCTAGGCAGATGAGATGATTTCAATTTATGGATGCCAGATTGAGAAAAAGCGACTACCAAATCCTGCCAAGCTCGGCGCTTATCAAAAAACCTTTAAATCAGCATCCAGCGAAAAGCGCCAACATTCACCGCTTTAGTCTAAAGAAAGGACGCAACGAAGTCCCGGATAACTCTGCTTTGATTAGATGTCTCCATTCTCCATAACTCATTAATCTTGTAATCTGACGCTTTCCAGCTAAATGATGATGGGCAACCATCACCCATGATAGCGAGTCGTGTCACGATACTAAACAAAAATAATTACTGCCATAACATAATGTAAACGGATGCACAATTACACACAGCCTACATAAAAAATAATCAGATTGTTGATCGTACGTAATTAATTTTAATCTCTTGGAAGCAAACACCATTCGTGTAATTTTCTATGAAAATAACGTACATAACATACAAATAGGACTTTCTATAAAACTATGAATGTATGCATAAACTATTCAATTATGTTCATTAAAGGCATATTAAAGGCTAGTATCAGTTTTTCTTGGCACTTCTGTTACTAATGGCGCCATGGCACTGAGTATTAGGTTTGTACGCCAATCCAACATATGCGATAACAAGTATCGTATTATATATTAAACGAAAAATAATTGTATCGATTAAAAAATCATGTTCAATGAGATAAGAAACAGAAATTGCGTGTTAATTATATAAGCAGTAAAGACGACTTTATAGGGTATACATGTCTGTTACGAGACAATTTCATTTTAAATTAAGTGTTATTTCAAACGAAATTGTCTTGCAACAGCCAACAATAAATTATGAATAATAGAATGCTACACCTACATGTTATCAAGTCGTAAAAAACGACTCTTTATTATTTACCCGACTATCCAATTAGTAATTTACCAACCATTAAACAATAAACCGCAGTGACATGCTGCGATTTTCTGCAACAGAACCGTGCATTATCGCATCTACTGGACGCCAGACCTTACACCTACAAATGTAATTAAAGACTATTAAAATAGACAGGTCTTAAACATGTAATTATTTACAGCATTTTTAAAACAATTATGTACTATGTTTTGTTAATCTATTTAAATTATCCGTTCACAATTATACGTCTGTTGAATGTAAAAAAAGTTGTGGCTCTAAGCGTGTATTAATTATTCTAATTCATTCTATCCTCGGTGTAAGTAATAGGTAGCTTGGACATCTTCAATAATTGTAGGTTAATCGTTAGACGTTTACACGGCATAAAATCGATAATAGTGGAAACTGGTGTGTTTCGCACAGCTGTGGTGGAGTATCGGTTTGTACAAGTGTTAGTGGTCGCTCAAAATCATTAATGAATAATGAAATGACACATCATCTTGCGTTGGTTGAAGTTTCAGGTTTTCTGGTTTTCATTGGGCTACAGTTAGCTATAGTTTACTACAGCGGCTGTTTGAATATCTACTCTAATTACGAGTTTCAAGACTCTATTTAAACCTATGTTCAACACTTTTAAAAAAATCAAAATCATCATCTGCCTAGCCTTTTTCCCAACTATTTTGGGGTCGGCTTCCAGTCAAACCGGTTTCAGCTCAATACCAGTATTTTACGTGGAGCGGCTGCCTACCAGACCTCTACAACCTATTAACTGGGTAACACGGTACTCCTTGGTAAGACTGGTGTCAAATTATCTGGCTTCTGACTGTCCGTAACGACTGCCAAAGATCTACAAATGACAGCCGGGACCAACGGCTTAACGTGCTTTCCGAGGCACGGAGGAGTCTCGATATTTTAAGATGGTCACCCATCCACAGACCAACCTTGTCAAGCGTTGCTTAACCTTGATCGACCCGTGCGGCTGATATTATATTTTTAATCAAAAAAAAAAAAACTTTATAAGAAGTATTATAATTATGTAGCTGTTCTATTTCACGTCAACTGTTTCCAACAACTTCTATTCTTATACAAATTAAAAACACCGTCAATGACACCCAGATTCTAGTAGCACAAAAAATCAATTAAAGTTCGACCCACTAACGTATTCTGTACAAACACAACTGGCACATAATTGTATAGAAGACCACATGAGCGCAATATGAACAAACATCGAGTCAAGGAGAGAGTAGATGTTATTCTGTTGATTTTTTCGCGAATAGAACGTGTATGTACAATGTACATAAGTCAACTGATTTATGTACATTGACCATTGTACTTACTTTTGTACAATAAAGAGCGGTTTCACTGTTTGGTTAAAAAGGAGATTTTTTTTTCGTAAATTATGATCATACTTTCTGATTCAAGTTACATAAGTACTTACCTATTTGGAGGTGATAAAATGTTTGGCTATTTGTTCAGAGCTTTATTGCAAGCCTTTATATCATCAACATTTTTTTTTAAACTTGTTATTAGGAAGTACCGACTTTTTAATATTATTTTCTCATGAATCGGAATATATCCACGTAAAATAATTTTCAATCAGTTTATATCTACTTGATTTTTTGTTTACTATTAATATGCACGCGTTTAACCACTATCTCACCTGATGGTAAGCGATGATGTGGTCGAAGATGGAGCACGCTTGTCTAGAAGTAACCTATTCACTCTTGACTTAAAGACTCCCAGTTTGAAGCTATCAGGAAACACAGACTCCGGCAGGGAATGCCAGTGTACGCCGTGTACCGGTGGCGCATCGCCGCACCTTGTGGTCCGATGATGGAACAGGCTTGGCGGAATAAAACTACGCAATTCCGTCGCACACTCCCCAAAATGCAACCGATAGAAATCCGACAGGCTAGCAACTCGGCGTCGATGCTCAAGACTTTGGAGCTTCGACTCGACGAGACTTTTTTTTTTTAAGTATGGGAAATCATCGAATGACTTCTTTCGCTCTGAGTGGAGCGGAAGGGCGTGTCAGACTGTTACCTACTGACTAAAACCCATCCGTGTTTCTTCTAAAGCCCTTTGCGTTCCAGGGCCGCGGTGACTCTTTCGAACAAATTCCGCAACCCCGGCAGGCTCTGGCCCTAGCGCGCTAGTCTTTTATGCTGACATCTCTTTGAGGCGCGCGTGAAACACAACGCGCCTCGACGAACCTGCCATTACCAATGATCCTCTTGTGATTTAAATGACACTTTTTAGTTAAACATAGTCTAATTTATTTTTTCTTTCTTTCTTTTGTTCATCGACTTCCTTTACTAACGTGCGACACAAGGATGAGATTAGATGGTGATCATGTAACGTAAGGAGATGGCCACAGGCTCCACATTCACGTCGTCTAATGAAAACGCTTCCTAATGAGATAATTAAACAAAGTGCCGATTCGCAATGCTAATGGTACTTACACTCCTTTCACCGGCCTTTTATGTACTTTTGTTAATGAGGCGAAAAACTATACTCAATGAAGTCATTTACGACTAATTAGAAAATTGTAATTATATTTCAAGTAGGTCTAAAAGTATCGTTTAGACTTTTATTTGATTTCTTAATTCGTGCTAATTTCACTTCAAGAACATTGGAAAGGCATACATAGGTCTTTGTAGCCCATCATTGTTTTTGGCTGGATGATATTCTGACTGACTTAACATCAGTCTAACCACGTGGTCAAGGTCAGAAGTCCGCTCTTGATTATCCTCTTCATTAGGAATTTAGAAAAAGATGATTTAAAATCAGATTCAGAAGACAAGACAAGTGTTCGCGACACCTTTTCTTTTTTTTATATGGGAAATCATCAAATGACTGTTTCCGCTCTGGGTGGAGCGGAAGAGCGTGTCAGACTCTTACTGATTAAAACCCATCCGTGTTCCTTCTAAAGCCCTTTGCGTTCCAGGGCCGCGATGACTCTTTCGAACAAATTCCGCAACCCTGGCAGGTGTTCGCGACACTACCCTTGAGATTCGGTAGAAATACCGTATTGAATAATTAGTACATTTAGTAGTTCCTATGTTTGATACATAAAGAGCACTACATATATAATAGACACTAGGTATATAAGGACAACTACATTGTCTAGTTAAATATTCAACAAAATAAAGTATTTCTTACAAAAACCACCTCTTTAACCAAATTAAACTACTCGCTTAATTATAGTAGGCGCCAGATAAATGTGGAATAAAGTACATTGACCTTTCCCTAATAACTGTTCATAGGTACCTGAACAATTAAATATGAATCGTTTTTCATTATTAGACAATGTTAAGGATCACGAGAGATGATGATTCGGGACAGCTTTGTGTCATTAATTCCGTTTTTCAAATTAAAAATGACAATAATTGTAGGTGGGTCAATGACCGTTATTCCACGATTATCTGGCGCCTACTATAGTATGAATATCACGGTCAATAACATGGGACAAATCAGTTTAACATACTCACTTATGGCTATATGTACTAAACCAGCCATAATATCGTTGCAGGTACATAATTATATGGAAAAAATACTTTCGTACCGTGCCTATGTAGGATTATTAAAATGTAGAAAAGATTTGATTAGCATAACTGTGCAAAAAGCGTCACATCTTCATCCAAATCTATGACACAAAATAGGCTTGAAATAACTTTGAATACCATTTCGAGCTGAGTAAATAAGCATAAAAAACGTTTTAACAAAGAACATCCAAGGTTTACAAAAGAATATGCAAATATTTCTACATAACTAAGAGTACCGAAACTTTTATGAGAAACGAAAGTCAAAGAAAAAGAATTCAATGATAAATTTGGACATCTCAATCTCAAGCCGTAAGTTATGCACATATAATGACTTAATTCCAGTCAGAGGTCAGCGGTCAGGAGTTACACGACAATTTGTCTATCATTATAAAATCATGATCATGACTGAACCAGCGAAAGTGTCCAGCCCTAAAGTAACAACAAACCTACAAGAAGTTGAAGAAACTCGACTCTTGGCCGTCACAATAGAGGTGAACAAATTAGAATTGAGCGCAGTACGGGTCGCGTGATCGAATGGACTCGTAAACCAATTTCGGCAAATCATGATTACGGACATCGCAGACTGAATACAGACGAGTACTTTTTAGATAAGTACGCACCCACTTTCGTACGGACGCGTGTGAACTGTATCGTGACGAATCCGTCACTCCTTATAAGTGACATAAGCCACTAGCCAAGTCTATTTCCGACACAAATTATTATCAATTTACTTTCCATAACTTTTCATTTTAATGTAAGCGGAAACAAAAATTAAATCCAATTCAACGGATACATCGATTTTACAGTCGAACGAATCGATCGAAACGTTTACGGATCTTTTCCCACGTCTTATCAAATTACGGCTTATTAATTAAGAACTCTCACTAACGAAATATTAATTATGTCTGTTACGGTTGCGCAACGAAAAACGTGTTGATTTTTTCATCGAAATCATTTTGAAGATCGATGATTGTCCTGTCAAATTGCATCAGTCATGCATTTTTTATTGCTGCACATGTACTCGTATGTTCACGCTTTCTGGTGCAAATTCAGACGATGCCGACAAAGCGGAAGTCACGTCTTCAGTCGAACAACTTTCACACCTTGTTTTATTTTTACACTACTCCCTAATTTCGTCACGTCTAGGAGATAAAGACAAATTTTATTACAGCGGATCTGAATTTTCGAACAAAATTGTCCGATTGATAGTGACCACTTTTTTGTGAACGCTACTTGCAGTTTCGCTTCGACTATAATAGTGCAGATAAATAGAAAAGAAAAACGTTTGTTAGTTCAGCTGCATTTTCGTTCCGGTGGTTTAATTTTACAGTAAAGTTCAATGTCTAATAATTTGATTGATATTATTAGGTTTCACTACTTATGGTAAGAGAAACTTGTAGACATAATTTAGGCTACACGCTTGCATACAGACAGATAGAGGTAATTGAATTAAGTTTTTTTGGAAATCCGATTTCATTTATCCGAGTCGCTCTACAAATCAGGTGAAGTGCTTCAAAAACAAAAAAAAAACACTACGCATCGTGATCTGCGTACGAAAATACAAATAGAAACCTAGATACTTAATCAATGCTAAGATATTAGTTACAATACATAACACCTCACGTAGTGCTTGCCTTATATGTGCAATACGAGCAACTCGTATTTATACTTATTATAGGCTGAAACGCTGAACAATAAAATGCAGCGATACTGCTTACAAGTGTACATATCCGACATGCTCTGGACTCGAGAATATTAGTTTAGGCTCGACCGAGAAAATGCGAAACATATTGATTTAAACTATGCCCATGAGATATGAAATGTGCAAATAAAACAATAACGAGCGTGCAATCTCTTCGCTCGTTGATTTTACGGCTCTCAAAACGGCGCTCACGTTGGCTTTAAACGATTTCTGAACTGTGTTAGTTCAGACTGCACAGTGCACAGTGGGGCTATCCTGCGCATTCTTAGAAAAACTAATGCACCCAAAGAAGAATCGTAAAGTAACAATTTGCTATCCAGCATTCATACATGTTCAGAATAATTTGCGCGTTTAAATTCCCGAGGTATGCAAGTGGGACTAAATTTAATAGCAGCTGTTTAAGGCCACTCAGCATCCATTAGGCGGGCTCGTGACGCCGGTGTCCCGGTGTCTCATGCCTTATTTGTACCAGCCCGATATTAGTACCGTTGCGTGTCGAAATGATCCAGAATAGGACGAAACATCGCAACTATCGCGACTGAAGATAATTAAAGACTGCGAAGGAAATGTGTTAGCTGATAAAAATATGTTGCCTTTATTTTATCTAAGTAGTATAATTTTCTGAGTAATTGTGTCATATCGAGTTTCTAGCTAAATACTTGCTGTCGTGTGAACATGTACTTGTTTGCAGGCTGGTGTCTCATCTCAGCGAGCCGGTGTCGGTGTATCGATACAGAAAAAGAGTGCAACGTTGCATTAAATAAGTGTTGGACCATCCTGTCAGGACATGTAACATTTTAGTTCTTTTTATAAAAAAAAATAATAACGACACGTTTATAACATACGCCTGTTGCAAATTAATTAATACTCTTAAGCCACGCTTGCAGCAAACCGTTACAATAACCTAAGTGGGTAAATAATAAAAAAAAAACTATCTATTGCGCAAAAAATAGTGCAGTTTTATCGCAATAAAAACAACAGAAGCGTGTTGGATAGCAATAACACTGTCCGATTAGATTACCATCTATTCCATATATCCGCAGTTCCGTGGACTCTGCGACGCTCTGACGCGACTGACACCGGTATCGATTTTCCGACTATGGTTTGTCTATTTTTATGATACTTTACTCGCTCTTCTATAGCGCTAAGTACACCGTAAAAAGCTCCTCAAGATTACTCTCGTGTTCTCGCTAAACTAGTTGCAAGGACGTCGAGTGTAAGGTAATTACACTTTGAGGTTTCAATATCCACACTGATCAATTCATTATACGGTTGTAACGCATGAGTTTATTATAAACGTCTTAATGATTAATTGTACAACATTATCGGCGCCGGCCGCTCACTCACAACTACGACGAACCAATTTATCTCCTCACTACTCACATTTACATATCAGTCTATTCAACTCGATTAACGTCATCGTATGAAGCACTCGTTTAGTTTGCGATGAATTTGATCAAATTGAATTACGCTCGCGTGATAAGGCAAATAATCAGTACAATATAGTTCACCAAATCATCACTTTCTACGATCGCAGTTCGCACCCACAAACGGCGGACACTTTCACGGAAACGCGCGTAAAACGATTTCTTAATCGATTATCGTCAAAACGGTAACGTCTACGAATGTAGAATAATTGATTCGATTTTATTAGTTGTATCTAAGCAAAAGCAGCAATAATTGATGCCATTTCCGCACGACGATTTTAGCAATACATGCGAATATGGATTTTTCAACTAGATACCTATGCTTTACAGCCCTATGTTTGTAGGTTCTATAAATGCACTCTATTTTAAAATTACACCTCTTGTCTATTCTTTTGTCATACAAATGAGAACATATTTTTTTAATTCTTTATAAATTAGTGTTGAGCTGAGACAAGAAACATTTGTGTGTATTTGTTTATGGCGCGTTCATTGACAACACTCAAAGTTTATGGTTTCTCATATAAAAGTTATGCGAATTAAATTGCACAGGTCATTATTAAGATATCTAATAAACCTACGTTAAGCAGCTGAAGCGAGTTTACCGTAATTGAGATATTCATTTTATCCCAGTAGCTGTGGGTGAAGATTATATGGGTGCTCTTTTCATGTAAACGATTATTGAAAATTATTATTTAATGTTGCAACTTCATAAAATGTAAATAAGATATTTATATAGAGCAGCGTTGTGGTTATGAAAAATATTGAAGCAAATCTTCTTCAATCATTGTCTATCATTGATTAAGCGTTAAGGAGTTTTGACCTCTGATAATTTTGAATCGACACACTATGTTCAAGAAAAATTGTGTATGAATTTATGATGAAAATGTATTTTTCTTTTTTCAGACTGCAGGTGCAAGTTTAAATTATGCATTTTAGATTTTTCATGAAAATGACGGAAACCTTTTGGAATTTTAATATGGACTGTTTGTTTTTTCTAAATAATATTTATATATTCTGCATGTCATAATAATTTTTGTCTTTCATATTTTGTGTGTTATTCAATTTTTAATAAGTAGTACCTATTAAATATTCACCAATTTTATTGAATGAAAAATTTTCTATATTATTTAAAGTAAAATATAAATATTTTCTGAGGTCCCTAATTTATTTTGTTCATATGTTTTTATATCCCCTGAATAAATCTTAAAATAAATAGGTTCTAACAATGACTGAAAAACTCACCAAAAATATAATGTTCTCAGCTTTATCACCCGTAGAGAGCAATAGAATCGATCACAAACGTTAGGAATCACTGCATCACACTAGTTCGCGTGCTGCGTGCGTGCGTGCGCGTGCGTTCGTGTGCGTGCGGCGCGCGCAGCTACGGGCTCGGTACTCGAGTGGCGCGCGGCGACGCCGGCGCGCGTTTATACGCCCCGCTCGACGCGCGACGCCCGGCTGTTGCACTTTCGCCGCCCGACGTCTGCCAAACATCCCACAGGCGTAAGGGCGCATCCGATTCAGAGGCTCATGTTTACACATTTAATGGTTCTACGCTGATTGATGGATTTATGACATTTTATGAGCAAGCTTTATCTACACTTTCATGTGAGTTGTGAGCCTAATTGTTTTCGTCTGGAATTCTAACGAAGTTGTAAGGAGTGGCAGCACATCCCGTCGATTGAGAAGTTTTTTATTTATTATTCCTTGTAAACCTTAAATTATTTCTGCTCAGAAATAACGACGCACCATTTCCTCCATCATTTCCAACTTCATCACTAAACCATTTTAACTTCAAACGACTGTCCAACAATTTAGAATTCAAATCGTCCAATCTTAAGTTAGTTACCATGACATTAAATAAATGGAAGTCGCACACGTTGTGCGATTTAAAATTAGCTTAGGAAATTGTTAACAGATTCACAGACACATTACGACTAAATGATTGGTCGATAAAAATCGCAGTGTGAATAAGAATGTGCTAAGAAAATAGAAAAGGACAAACTGTGTGATTGGACGACAAAGTAAAGATTTTATTGCCGTAGCTTATACAAACAAAAGGTGATATTGGCCGCAGATTGCTTTTAAACAGCGTGAAATAATTTATGAACATTTGAGAACTAGGTGTTGCACGATTCGTCGCTGCCCTGTGCTTATGCGAATCCTATCGTATCTTTATTTTAAGATTGTAGTAAAAGATTGTGTTCTATATATACTCTTTTACGACTGTGCAAGGGTCTATAAAATTAATCGAAGAAACAAAGATAAGAGCCGTCATATTTTCAGGTGTGTTAAAATGTTATGGGTTGTACTAGTCTCAGGAACATTTTACTTACTTACAAACCGGCGATGTAGTCTCCGACCAGTTTCACTGTTGTTCATTAGGGTTCCGAAGCTTCGTATGGAAAAAGGAAACCCTTAAACGATAACTCGTGTGTCTCTGTATAACAGACTGTTTTCTCCAAATCACTGGACCAATCCTGTTAATATTCGGTAAAAATATGAACTTCTGTAACCCAAACACGAACATATAACTTAAATAAATAAGTTTTGAATATGGGGTCACTTTTGGCGAAATAACAGAAGTTTAAAAAATATTGAGAATCGTGAGAGTCTCAAATGTTTTTTTTTTTATATTATTAAAATATTTAATTCCGAGATTATTCAAGAAAATTGACCAATCCTCCCCTCTTTTCTCCTACTGATCCAAAAATGAAAAAATACATATACTTCTTTACGCATACAGGCAAGCCTATCAGAAGCCTATGGTTTCAAAGTAACAAGTTAAAAAATAAGATTAGTTCGGAACCGTCTAGGCACGAATCCGACTTGCACTTTTAAAAGGCAAAAATACGATTTAGTGACAATGTTGAGACAGGCCGAACATGTTCAAAACTTATTAATTATATGAAAATATGAGAGCTGAAGCGATATAGTATACGGAACACGGTACTGATGCCATGAAAGTGCCTTTGACTATATTGTAGGTAATCTTTATCTTCAGCCAACCGCACGAAGATCAACATTTAAAAAAAATCTTATATGCGATCTTTGAATCCATCCATTTTAGCTTAGCAACATGTCAAACTTTAGCATTATAGTAGAGTTTGAAAATGTATAAACTTCTAATACTCAATTCAGGCTACTCTCTAAACCCGAAGTCCGTAGTTTCGGGCTTACTTGCCTTATATTCTACTCCGTATCACCCAAAACTACGGACTTCGGATGCTAGACGTTTCTTGTCGCTGTCAGTCATATGTCCATTGCTTTATCAACTTACCTAAATATTGCTGTCAGATTTCTGATTCTCTCTTTTGTGTACGGGAGAACAATATTTCTGAAAAGGACAACTAAAGAAAGGTTTTTATGAAGAAGAATAGGAGGACAGAAATAAAGTAGAACTGTGTAACTAAAGCGACGGTTAAATTCAAACATAATGAGAGCACAAACAAGTTTATAAACATTGTTTCGCTGAAATAGCAGGTTATCTAAAAGCATTTGAAACTGAATGTACGCGTCTTTTTTCCCAAGGAAACAGGGAATTAGTTTTATGAGTGTCTAGGCCTACGTCTAATCGTTATATGACGCTGCCAGTCCTGTGGGACTTCCTTTTATCTACGTACTTCAACCTGTTTTTAATCATTTTCCCATGAAGACACACGCCGGGCGCGTTATTTAGCATAATAATGTACTAATTGACGGTGTTGCATAGCTTCTGTCCGTGGTTGCGTCCGTGTGATCGTGTTTTATTTTCCTAACAGAATTAGAGAACATATTACTGGGATAAAACATATCCTCGTCTTAGCCTTAGGCGTCACCTTTACCTACAAGATCGAGCACCTCGCGGTGAAATTGTCGTCCTGCCCCTTCACTGTATATCAATGAGTCTCGGCACGGTGATTCGAAGAGTGATTATTACTGGGATAAAACATATCCTCGTCTTAGCCTTAGGCGTCACCGTCACCTACAAGATCGAGCGTCTCGCGGTGATATTATCGTCCTGCCACTTCACTGTATATTATTGAATGTGTCTCCGCACGGTGATTCGACGAGAGATTTGACGAGCAACACCTACGTCGACTCGCGGTGATTAACTCGTAGGGTGACGCCTTACTCCCTATTTCTGAGGGGCAATTCTCGTTTGACATAGATTGCCGCTGAAATTATTTTTCGACTTGAATTTGAACGCTTTTTAAGTACGAGAATTGTATAAACTGCATTTGAGGTTGAGTATTATCTCTATTTTAACCAGCAACCTGTAAAAACTAAGGTTCGCTGGGAGAAAATTGAACTTTGAGTTAAGCTCGCCTTCGTACATAAGTTTTCTAATAACTATACATTTATTTTTTAAGGATGGGAAATCATCAAATGATTTCTTCCACTCTGACAAAAACACTCCATGAAAGGGCTCTTACTGACTAAAACCCATCCGTGTTCCTTCTAAAGCCCTCTGTGTTCCAGGACCGTGGTGACTCTTTCGAACAAATTCTGCAACCCTGGCAGATCTAACAACTATACCTACGCACTATATTATGTACAATAAAGAACTAAGATTAAAAACCCGCCCTTAGTCGACCGGTCATTCATCCAAATTACGTCTAAATCCGTGCGGCCGTTGAGACATAGTTGATAAACAAACATACTCCCAGATTATTCAACGAAATCTTGTGTTTAGAAGATCTGCATAATCCCCTGTACCTTATACCTGTTATGCAAGCCTAAACCGAGAATTGTCCTGATGATTAAAGTTTTCAAGGTTGGAACCAAAAACAAATATGATGCAGAGATGACATTGTTCTCTGAAGAATGACAATAGCAAAAACGAAAAGAAACATTGTTGTCTGGCTCCTTGAGACAAACACAATCGATTTTCCTTGACTTTGAAATAGCCATGTTAATAGTCAGTGAAAATTAATCGATGGACGAACGTGTCTGAAGAAGTTCCAATTGGAATTATATGTTACTGAAGCCATCCAATTCCGATAATGTAAACGGGATAGTGCTATTCGATATGGATAGCTCCGTCCCTCTCTTAAAGCGGAATCATGATCGTTTTACGACTTCATAGTAGGATTCTGTTCCTTTTTTTTGAAGTTGGTTAAAAATAGTAACAGAAAGCCAGGGAAGGTAGCGCAAAATGGAGTTGGGAAAAGTTTGACTTCAGTGATTTTCAGTAACAATCAATTTTCAGTGGTTTTGGCTCCTTGAGACAAACACAATCGATTTTCCTTGACTTTGAAATAGCGATGTTAATAGTCAGGGAAAATTAATCGATGGACGAACGTATCTGAAGAAATTCCAATTGGATTTAATTCTGTTACACTCACTAATCACTAATCAGAAGAATGAAAGAACACTACCTTTCGGTACCATCATAGTTGCATATTTAAAGTACATATTTTTATTTATCTAATGCCTTTAAACGAGCAATTCTTGAATATATCTAATACCTTTAAACGAGCAATTCTAGTATATATGTAAATATATAATCTGAATCTCGGAAACGGCGCCAACGATTTTCATGAAATTTAGTATACAGGGGATTTCGTTTATAAATCGATCTAGCTAAGTTTAATTTTTAGAAAACGTTTACCAAAAAAATACCAAGGTCATCCAGGTACTCTTATATTATTATTTAAGTAGAATGTAGTAGTATGATATTAATTTTAGTCATATTTATGTGTAGTATGTTATATTTGAAGGTTTTAGGTTTTTTTTTTCTACTTAAGTATAACTTTTACACACGATGTCTACATCTCTTTTATTCGACTCTCCTTTTGCAGGTATGCTGGAAGAGATTCCTTTAGAAATTAGCATCACCTTTTTACCTATTCTTCTGTTTCCTTCTTCTTATCTATTTGTTAAATGTGTGTACATAAACTGCTTACTAAATAAATAAATAATGATATTAATGTCAGGGATGTTCTTAGTAGCCTTTGACGGACCTTTTCGGGCAAGCCCGCCGCACTATTCCCAACAACTGCTTCTATAGAGAGCCAGAATCAACAGTAGCAACCACCAGGAAAGCAGAGTCAATGAAGCGCGACGAGTCCCGGAGAAACGATCCAACTATCTTGGATCCCGTAAAGAAATTAATCGGAAAAAACCGGGCAAGTGCGAGTCGGATTCTCACACGAAGGGTTCCGCACCATAAACCGAAAAAAAACACGTTTCTTGTATGGGAGCCGCCCTCCCAAATTTTATTGTTTGTTGTTATAGCGCGGCAATAGAAAAATACATTCTGTGAAAATTTCAACTGTCTACCTATTACGATTCTTGAGATTCAGCCCGCTGGCAGACAGACAGACGGACGAACAGACAGCGGAGGCTTAGTAATGGGGTTCTGTTGGTTACCATTCGGGTACGAACTCTATAAAAGGACAGCTGATGAGTCATATAAAATAACTTCCACTTCCCTTCTTATCAAGCAGGAGACAGAAATAACGTTTAGTAAAACTTGCTTGTTAGGGACCTGAACTGAAAATAACCTGTCTTAACTGAGTCGATATCAGACCGTGCACATGAAAAGCCACGCTCTAAATCTTAATAAATATTCCGAGGTAAACTAAGCACAACCGCTACTTACGAATATAGATATACGACTATTTCTAAATATGCAATTATGCGTCTATAAATACTTAATAAAAGTGATTGGTCGGGAGTGCGCTGTAACTCGTTCGTTTACATTTGCAAGCGCATACGCCGCGGTCGGTAACCGACCCATGCTATACGACCTTATGCATGAAAAATACAACCGACTACCAAATAAAAAACACTACAAAGCGTAAAATAACTTTAATTTTAGAAGTCAGTATCAAAAAACGAAAAAACAACCAAAAACACCTGTTTTACAAAATTTTTTGTAAAAAAGTTTTTTTATTTTCTACTTTTTAGTGATGATACCCCACAACTAAGTGATATTATTCCCATAATGAGTGGTTGTACAATTTGCCGTTAAGGAATTACTTTATGTGCCTTCGCATTCCAAGTCCAGACCAGCTCATAGTTAAATATCTACTTTGCTCTGGTACTACATTTTATTGATTTTAAGTTCACCGTTCAATGCAAACTCAACCCAACGCAAAAATAATCATCAAGATCATTATTTTTGCCTCGGGTTTAGTTATAGCTAATTTCTTCAACTTCAAAGATAAACCAGTGACCTCCTCAAATAAAAGTCAATAAAATCTAGTAAAGTGACATATTGTTAGGTTTAAGTCAATCCCAAAGCAAAGTAGATATTTAACTATGAGCTGGTCTGAACTTGGACTAAACGACGAAGGCACACAAAGTAACTCCTTAACGGCAAATAGCTCAAACCACTCACTATGGGAATAATTTCAATTTAGTTGTGAAGTATCACCACTAAAAACAGGAAAGTAAATAACTTTTTACAAAAAAATAAAACCAACTTCCAAATAAAAAACACTACAAAGTATAAAATAACTTTAAATTCGGAAAATGAAAAAACAACCAACAACACCTTGGAAGTTGGTTTAATTTTTTTTATACTTATTCAAAATTCACTTACGTTATCGATACTGCCGGTGGATTCTGTAAACATTTTGAAATGAATTTAAGGCTTTGGTAAAGTGATCAGAATCGACCGGCTGTAACTTTATTATACGTCAAAACATTCGTGGTAGGTCCTCAGTTTAGTATTTACCACCGTGACGTTTCGGTAGCGTTAGCGCATGTGATGTGACCCCTATACCTTGACAATTCTTAGATATATTCAGGGTCACTGCCCTAACAGGATACGATGTCAAACTGTAAAGCTTCACACATGACGATTGTCGTAAATATTCGCGTTATGGCTGTGCCAAGTTACATCGTCCCGGAGGCCTAAAGGTCTCGACAATAATAACAAGTGTCACTAATATAATAATTGATTGGGGAAACATTGCATGATTCCGCAGTTTGATTGATAGGTATCCGCAACACCCAGTTAGCATTGCCACCTTGACGATGACGGTGATATTCTCAATGAAATCTCGCTTAGTAACAATAATTTTCCTGAAATGAAGAGCACCAGGTAGCAGCACTGAGGCGTCAGGTCCAAGCACCTCTCAAAACGCTAATGTTTTCTGACAGTTAAATTGACATAGACTTAATTTTAACGTCACAGTTTCGTTTTTAAAAAAAGACCTCTCGCCTAAGTGGCGCCAGCTGGTGGCGAAAATTTCTCCCTCATTTAGAACGTAAACAAATATCAATGATAACCTTAGTTTCTCATTTTATTACCTCTCGATAACAATACGAAATATTATCAAAATATATCAGAACTACAAATGAGTTTATGACGAGTCACATTTGGCAATTAGGTAGCTATTCAATTAAATATATGCCGAATAATGTCAATCACTAGGTGAAATGTTGGTACCATAAACTATAACCGAAAAAGTGATAGTACCTAAGGCTATTTAATTCAATTTAATAAAAAATAATCCTTATAGAAAGTGTGAAGCTCCACACAAGCTATTAAGGTCGAATGAAACCATCCCTAATGACCTTTAGCACTAATCTAAAACTTCGTAATGATACAAAAAAATAAACCACTTAGGTACCTGCGTGCAAAATGACGCGGTTACTTGTGGAGTTGTAGCCACAGAACACAGAACGTTATACCACCCAGAAGCAAATTGAGAAGCAGTTGCTAATAATATCCATTGGGGCCCGTGCAACCGGTGCAACGAGGGTTTTCAAGAAAATTAACGCCATCTGTTGGCGCCACTTAGGCGAGAGTTATCCTCTTTTAAAACGTCACTTTGACGTAAAATGACATTGACGTCAATTCAACTATACATTTTATTTCGGAAAACCTATGCGTTTTGACAGGTGCCTGGACTTGACGCCTTAGTGCTGTCATCTGAGGGCCAATTCTACCAATTTTTAAGCAACGTTTGCATTCGCATCTCAGCCGCATTCTGTCATAAAAACCAAATTTTTCATACATTTTTGATAGATTCCGACTGACATACGAATGTGAACGTTGGTTAAAAAATAGTATAATTGGCATTCTGATGTACATACATCATTTCAGAAAATCCTCATTGCGCTGATCACAAGTTTCGGCTTTCATAGCGATAATCAGAATTATCATTGGCCATCAATTTCTCACTGAACGCTTAGCTTGTTAAAAAAACTGACAATAACATCTCTCGAACTCTGTACTCTATGGTCGTGGCAAAGGCGACTCTGATTCAGCCTCCTCGTATGATTCACTTTCGACACGATTAGGGAAAACAATGGGTGAAAAAAGTTCGCCTACATAATATTTTAGTAATTGATTCGGTTTGGTGAACTATAGCAGTAGACGACGGGTATTAATTGGCATCTATATTTTATTACGGTATTGGGGTTTACTTTATTTCAAAAAACTGGCCAATTGCAAGTTGGACTTGTACAAGAATGGTTCCGTACCATAAGCCGAAAAAGACATTCTTTTATGGGGGCCCCCTTTTATTTTTAATTTTATTTCATTTATATTATTTGTTGTTACAGCGGCAACAGAAATACATCATCTGTGAAAATTTCAAGATACAGCCTGGTGACAGACAGATGGACAGTGGAGTCTTAGTAATAGGGTCCCGTTTTTACCCTTAGGGCACGGAACCCTAAAAAGGGATTTTAAGGTCATCAGATTAATGAGTCAATCACACACAGTATGTAATTTAGTCTTGTAAAAAGTATTAACTTAGCCTGCCCGCCTGTTTCATTAGATAGATACTTTTTGCCCATAGCGGTAATGGGCGAGAATTTTTTAGGTTGGTTCTAGGAGTCGTTTGCACACAGTCGGCTACTACTTACTTCCTCTAGTTGCTGCTCCGTTGGTCACAAGCGCGACTGCCGAGCGTGCAATCCAGGTTTCGATTCCCAGATCGGGCGAAAACTGTAGTTGGGTTTTTCCAATAGGAATTTCCCAGTAACAGCATGGAGTTTGGAAGTTGGTGGTGTGACAGTTGACACCCCCGTGCCTCGGAAAGCACGTGAAGCTGTTGGTCCTGGGCCAGATCTCGCTCCGGTTGTGTCGGGTTGCCGTCCTGTCGCAATATGAGAGTGATGAAAGAGGGAGTGCATCTGTGTTTGCGCACACACTTGTGCACTATAATATGTCCCGCGCCGATGACTAGTCTCGGTTGAGATTGGCCGCCATTGCAAAATGGCAAATGCAAATATGTGACAAAAAGTACGGCGAATTTGTGGCTTGGCGTCGGGGACACGCCGATGCGTGTATGCTCTTGCGTTCAAAAGGTTAAGCTTGGCACATTATTACTTAAAACCATTGACCTAAGATCACTGACCTGTAATGCTTGAATCAAAGTTGATACAAATACAAACAACGTTTTCATCAGAACATTAGAAACAAAACACGATCACTAGTAACAAGAACTTATGAATACCGAAGTAAGAATGCTACTTCCTATGGGATGAGCCTTCAATGTTGAATAAAGCACGACATATGCTTTACATTATTCAACAAAGGAGAAATTTTAAAATTAAATAAGGCAAGAAGACTTACTGCTTCCTTTCCTGGCCATTGTTATTAAAGAGTAGCCATTCTATATTTCTTTCTATTGTAAAAATGATTCATCAGCGTGGTCATAGTGCTCTCTAAATAATTGCTAATGCTTGAGCAATCAATTGCCTGTAGAGGTATAATAATTAGGTGGTGTTCAGACAGAACAAAAAGGATCAATGAAGCAATTTGAACTACTTTCTTTGAGATAAGGGTCGCAGATTATCAACTCTCTCTCTCTTTTAATTGTTTAATTTCTAGTATGTAAAGTGTTATTAAAACATAGAGCTTAAGCTTAGTGGCATATTTTAATAGGTAGTATTAGTATTAGTATAGGTAGGTATTATTTTAGTAGGTACCTACTTCGATAGCATCTTCGTCTGTGTATACTATTTCACCCCGTTTGCCGTACAATTTTCGAACATTTCATTATTTCATGTGAAATCCAAAATAATTTGTGTTACTTAAAACATTTTGAATTTTGTTCTTTACATAAGCGCAAAATCATAAATTTAATCGAAGCGATTTTTAAAATGCAGGAATCACATTATCCATAACGATTAAAATTCGTCGTGCGAGCTTAGATTTAGGGGCAGAATTCCTAAATATCTATAAGTAGGTATTTCATAGTATTTAAGAAAATTTTATTCGTTATTCAGCGAATCGGATTTTATTCAAACTTTAACACCCTGGAAGAATTTTATAAAGTTCGCTGCTCATTAACGTTATACATATGTACATTCCTTCATTCGTAAAAAGACCTCTGTATCTAAGCAGAACGAATCGCTGCTTGATTGCATATTTTCACATAAAACTCTCAATGCTCAAGCCGACCATTCAAAGAACTTTCGATAATAATTCGCTTTAAGACTTAGATGTTATCATCATATCTAGTTGATCGCACCTGCCAACGATAAAACCTTAAGCACTTTTTAACGTTGAATAATAAAACCTACAAGAAATAAGCATTACTAATTAAACGATTAAAAAAAACTAGACATGAACTAACGTCTTACGTTAATGTCTATATTAAAAGAAACTGTAGAATTACGATACCCTAGTTATCGCTGAACTTTAAAAGTTAATACATACTTAAGAGAATGATCGAGCAGGGAATAAATTACAGCATTACTAAGAATGACACGCTATTCTAGTAATTGTGTGGTCCGAATAGAGCTTATAACTGTGTGCATAGAATTTGGCTGATGGTGTCAAAGAGTAGCTTCGTGCGACTACGTATTTGGCAGTACGTGTCGATTGCAGGCACGAGAAAGATATGGTAGCTTTCACATGGGGATGTAATGGTATATTGTGAGGCTATAAAACGATCATAGTCAGTTACCGAAAGAAAACTGAGAGAATGTCCGTCTCTAATGACCCATGGGCCTCACGTTAAAGTTATGTAAGACACATTGTAAACACGTGCGATCTTTCTTATGGAACGAACGTAGGAACTGTAGAGGTTGTACTGACTAACAAAATTCGCTTAACATTGCGGCTTTCATCTCGCTGTATCGAAATTGACACAAAGTTATAGTAAGGTAATGTCAAGGTTCTTTAAATTTTACTTCTTCTGTTCCGATGTTACATTTTTAATTTAAATAACGAAAATGTAAGTCGACTTTTGTCACCAACTGTACTTAAAGATCTTGAGTACTATTACCATATCTAGAAAAAAAAACTTCGGTCTATTTTTGAGTGTTTCTGATATTCATTCGTGGTCTAAAGAACAACTAATTATGCTTTTTTTTTGGACGTGACCACTTTTTCACGCAATTCAGCACACTTAGGCTGGTTACCGCTTACCGGACTATCTTGTAGTGACCTCAAATGAATTTAAGGTCCCCAGCCAGGACTTACAAACTAAGTTAAATTAAACTAAATGAGCGCTCGCTAGGGGCCCATCCCCTGTGGAATACGGACCTCGGCTTAGCGGCGTCATTTCGGGAGGACAGCAAGGGAGGGACAGGCTGGGTCAAAACATTATTATTTAGGGGATTTAAAACTACTGGCTCAGCGACGCGGGCTGGCTCGGTAATCAAAGGACAGGGACGTCGCGACGGGCCTCGGCGGCGAGGCCGGAAAACGGAACGCGGTCTGTTGTGTGTTTACGAAGCGTGCTGGTTTCCCTACAGCTTTCTTGAATCTGAGTGATGGTGTGGAAACCCTTTTATATATAGAATTTTAATGTGATGTGAAACTCTGAAAGAAAGATTACAATAGATTGAACGCCTTCAGATCATGATGGCTTTAGTATCATTTAGCTATAGTTTTGGCAAAGTACAAAGCCATCTTTACCTAAACACAATAATTATACCAATAATATCTAAACCTAAGCAATAATTTCACCATCATTTCGAAAATGTATGCTAGAAGGTTTGTGATAATTATTAAACTTTAATTACCTACTTGCATGATATAATATAGAAATCTCGGCGTTGTAAAAGTAATAATTACGTGTTATATAAAATCTGTTAACGTTTAGGGGCCGGTCTAGCTGCCAACAAAAGCTGAAACGTCATGTTTGAAAGGCAAACATGACGTTTCAGCTACTGTTTGTAGCTAATTTGACAATCGGTCAAAGGTAGATACGTTATTGAAACCGGTGCACTTGTGAATCATTCACTCTTTATTCATATTTTCTATAAAACTTCATTTCACTCAGTTGCTTTTTAACGAAAAGTTTTTGATGAAAAGTTTATTGTTAGAAACTTGTATAAGGTACTTATAGCAACCTGACGTTGAAGACAAAAATTAGGATAATAATTTAAACTACGTTTGTCCTTAGAGTACCAATTACTGACTAGTTTTTTATAGTGGCTTCGCCCGCGTTAGTATCGTAAATTATCCTAAGGGAATTCAGTTCATGGTTGTGTGCCAAGTTTACCGAAATCCGTGGAGCTCTTGAGGCGTGATCTATTAACAAACATTTAAAAATATAGTTTTTCTCATTTATAGTTTCAGTGGGATGGAATAGGATTGATGCACCATATCCATAATATGTTCTATATTGTGTCGGGCGTAAAAGAATAGCACCATCCCATCACTTCCCGTTTATGTCGTAAGAGGCGACTAGGGACTCACCAGAGAATTGGCAGCAGCATTCTCTGTGCATTGCAACAGCTACACTGCGATCGTCAACACACCTGCCAAGCCGCCTGCTGCGTGGCGATTATGGCAAACCCGTTCCTTTGGGGGAGGCCTATGTCCAGCAGAGGACGTCATTCAGCTGATGATGATAATGATGATGATGATGACCATATCAATAAGTCACAAATGTATCTCGGTACGTCATTTACTAAGCTCATCCCAAACAGATAATGATAAATTACTTTGACCACTATGTTGTTACACTATGTAACAGGTAAATATTGTAACATTAGGTATATCAGCATATAAGGCGAATAATATAATTCCCTGGAAAAATCGTTTTACTATTTGCGCAACTGCTGCAAAATGCTGATAGTAGGGACCTAGCAAGTTGCGGAATTTGTTTTGTTGCGGAATTTGTTCGAAAGAGTCACCGCGGCCCTGGAACGCAAAGGGCTTTAGAAGGAACACGGATGGGTTTTAGTCAGTAAGAGTCTGACACGCCCTTCCGCTCTACCCAGAGCGGAAGAAGTCATTTGATGATTTCCCATCCTTAAAAAAAAAAAAAAAAAAAAAAAAGGGACCTAGCAAAGGAGGAGGCGGGCCGCGCGAGGGAAAGGCAAGGCTTTCGCCACAACCGCCGCTACAGGAGAAGACGCCCCGGGGGCGTTGGGAGTCGCAGGTGAACCCCGGCAACCGTAGGCGAAGGCCTGCGGACGACGAGCGTTAGGTGGCTCGCTGTCTGATCACCACCAGGCTCGGGTCGATGGCACGTTATGTTCACGCGCGCCTCAAAGAGATGACAGCATAGACGACGGGGCCCGCCAGGGCCAGAGAGAGTCACCGCGGCACTGGAACGCGAAGGGCTTTAGAAGGAACACGGATGGGTTATAGTCAGTAAGATTCTGACACTCCCTTCCGCTCCACCCAGAGCGGAAGAAGTCATTTGATGATTTCCCTTCCTTAAAAAAAAAAAAGGTACCTGGCCGATAGGCTTGAACAGAGCCGAATATCATAAGACAGGTTAATATGGCGAAACTTAGAAGAAGCTTGTGTCTAGCGGTCAACAACATCGGCCGAAGTGATGATAAACTACCTATGCTACAATTGAACGATTTTTGGGCCATCATCACCACGCGTTAAATATTTTGGAACGAATAAAAACTGCGACAAGGATCATAAGATAAGGTTGTTGGCTCAATTAGATAAGGCTTTAGAGCAGTTGTGGCCTAATGGAAACACCCGCTAATTCCGAGGATACGAACCGAGGCAGGCACCTAATTTTGTGTGAATTACTTCAATACCTGCTCTCAAATCGGTGATCGAAAACATTGAGAGGAAGCAAGCATGTACTTAAACCAAAAAATTCGAAGACATATAACATTCACTACTACTAGGGGCCCACGTGGTGGTTAAAGTCCAATCCCTCCCCTAGAGAGGAAGCACGTGTCGCTGCAGAGGGAATATTAGAGTCATTAGGTAGGAAGTTTTACATAAAAATGTTTTTTTACTTAAAGCCTCGTATCCACTAGGCAACATTTGACGCGCGACATGATGCACAACATGTTGCTCATCATGTTGAACTGCAACGAAGAACTTTTATTTTGTAACATAGTCAATGTTGCGCGGCTGCTGGCAACGTCGCGCGTTGTTGTGCAACGTTGCTGAACATGTTGGGCGTCATGTGTTGCGCGTCAAATGTTGCCTAATGGATTCGAGGCTTAAGTCTCCTCGGTACACAGTGAACAATAACTATCTTTATAAAGCTTCTAAAAACTTAGTAATGTCTTCCCTTTACCACTTATTAGATCTTTACTAAGGTATCTATGTTGGAAGAAAAGTTCAACCTCACAAGGATGCGCTAAGTTTTACTAAGTCGTTCTAAGTAATACATTAATGATCTTGTAAATTATGTTTTAATCATGGAAGCTCACAATAAAGAAGTTATTTAATGAGGTAAGCGTTTAATGGAGATGTTAATCCGATATTTATTGAGGCTGAAATGAAGCTATGCGGAAAACATTACGTCTTTAAAAATATTCACTTTTAATGCTAAGTACTACAACGCGGGAAGTTGGATGGGTTACGAACCTTTACACATGTTGGCGGAAAATACTTGTATGGAATGGATGAATTAGGATATATACAATGCAATCGCTTAAAATAATCGGTATTTGTATCGATTAGATTGCGAAGTTTCTCTATAAGTAATAATACAGTTTCCGGTCGTTAAAGTACCGCCTGAAGTGTATTAGCAAGTTTTTTCCAGTGAATTTTGGAAATTTTGGCCATATCTTTTGAATGTATTAAAAAGCTCATTGTAAGCAGTTGCTTCATCTTTTAGTTATGGGCACGGCAATGTACACAAAATGTAATTGCCAGAATAAAAATAATCCGGACAAGTGCGAGTCAGACTCGCGCATCAAGGGTTCCGATCCGAGATTCTATTTTTTCCGTTTACATTACCTACGGGAGTTTATAAACTATGAAAGCAAAATATAGCAGGTCAGATTGAAGGACAAACTTCAAAAACAATGTTGAAAAAGCGCTCTCCCATACATCAATGTACGTCACGGTCAATTCTTCAACCAAAAATATAAGTTTGTAATCGAAAAAAATATTTTTTATATGATTAAACTATAAACTCCCAATTTCCAGCCTTTTTCCTTACTTACCTTGTTCTGTAACATCTATCTTGCCAAACTTCAGGAATCTAGGTCAACGGGAAGTACCCTCTTATAGGTTTTGATTCCCTTGCGAGCATCAAAATATCTCTGCTGAAGAAAACTAAGGTACTTAATATTAATTTCAGCTTGATTCCTCCACGCGTTCCTGTGAAAAAGGATATTAACAGACGGACTACAAAGAGATCCTATAAGGATTCCGTTTTTTCCGACTGAGGTACGGAACTCTAAAAACAATCCAAATAATTATGAACATCGTAGAGGAAATTGGTGCACATAGATCTCATAGATGTTAGGTACTTAGGGCTTACACTTTTCAATTAATGAGACGTAATAAACCAAACCAACAAGTTATGACAAACCCCACTGGTAGAGGTAGTAGGTAGTGCAAATACCCCCTGAAAATTACTATATTTATGATACAAGGGGCAGCAAAACGCTAGTGGCAAAATTAACATCATCTCATCTCCTTCACAACTAGTACTTAAACAGAGCCGGACGATTCTGCCGGTCGTGGATTATAATGGAACATAATATGAATTGACAGCTCACCCTATAATCACTTTACCCAAGCCTTCACTTCCGACATGTTTACAGAATCGACCGGCTGAACAATTTACCTGCACTCAAGCTAAGACATAACTCATAAAAAATGAATAAATAAATAAAAATAATAATAATAAATAAATAAAAATAATAATAAATAAATAAAAATAATAATAAATAAATAAAAATAATAATAAATAAATAAAAACCAGGGATGTTGAGGAGCTAATTACGTAGACTGCAGATGGTGGATCGAAAAAAAACCAAAGTGATTTTAAAACTAATTTAATTAAAAGAAATTAATACAATTAAGTTGGTGAAACCTATTCGATGCTAGAATATTGAATGACCAAAGAATACTTAAAAATAACTTATTGCTACTTATGAATTATTGCTGCGTCGGCGGCTCGTGGCTGAACGGACGTCATCGCTGCAGTTTCTATGCGGTTGGCGTAAATACGTAGGAATGTGCGAAGTCGGCGGTATCCATTAAGGGTCCGTATCTAACAAGCTCCGTATTCGTTTCCAAAACAATCGGATATCCGAAATAAAAATTTAGGTATCCGTAACCGAATCCGATATAAAAGTTTCGGATAATTCGGATAGGGGCAGAGTCTAAATGAGACACAGTCTTGACAGGTTTTTCGGCCAAGCCGCGTGCGTCACTTGCATGTTTGTTTATTTTTTTAAATCTATAATCCGTTACCGAAACTATCTGAAACTTACGGATAATTCGTAATTATTTCATATCCGAAACCGGTATATTATTATTTCTATATCCGGGTCTGGATACGAAATTTCATATCCATAACATGCCTGTTTAAATACATAAGTGAAGTAGGTACGTGAGAAAAGCACGGGGAAGTCACCCTCCGCATCGCTAATCACGCCAGTACATCTCGACCCATTATTTAATGAATTATTGCTATGTAATTATGTATCTAAAGAACGAAATGTAGCATAATGGGACCATTATTGAAATCAGAATAACGTAAAACCATAAAATAACGTGAGCGTAACAATGCAGGCTATAAATTCGCCATTCTTAACCATAGCATGTATTACTGATGAGTAAGTGGACGTGTACCGTTTGATGGGATAAAAAGCATAGACACCATAACATACCATGTATTTCGAGAATCCCTTCTTGTCATGGGAATCTATACCTTTGAATAGGTTTCCGTATTGTTGACACGCTCCTCCGTCATGCGAAAATACGTGCTTAATGTATTTTTTACTATGTGAATGCTGGAGGTCCTCGGATAACCCATTACATCTCTTCCCATACATTTTATTACAGGCGATACGTCTTAAAATGACATCTTCTTGGTATCTTGAAGCATTAGGAATGTTTTTCTTCTGTTACCTATTGAGTGAAAGAGTAGCACCATCCCATCACTTCCCGTAGGTGTCGTAAGAGGCGACTAAGGGAATCGCCAGAGTATGGGCAGCAGCATTCTCTGTGAATTGCAAGAGCTACACTGCGATCGCCAACCCGCCTGCCAAGCGTGGCGATTATGGCAACCCCCCTCCCTTTGGGGGAGGCCTATGTCCAGCAGTGGACGTCTTTCGGCTAATGATGATGATGACCTATTGAGTGGCAATCAAGCAGAAAGTCTAAACAGAGGTTAAGTTTTCACCGCTCTCAAAGACAAAGCTGGTGCTTTAACATCCTTTTATGTCTCAAGTGCCTGTACTGTAATGTCAGTGTTTTTTGAAGAACGGCTTCAGCAACACTTTAGCAAAATTAAATCATCAGATTTCACTTTCAGGGACCATGGTCCTTGATGTCCCGTATATGATGGAAATGGAAGTGCATGATGGATGATGCATCATCATGCACTGTCATTTCCATCATGTACATTTCCATGCGTTTTCGATTCAGTATAAGATTACCTTGTAGCAGCATCAATGCCGCCACATGAAAAACTAAGAAACGAAATTTGTACGGCAACAGAAAGATCCTGCATCGCGCAAGCCAAGTTCTCCGTGCGATTTGAACATATACAACAGTCCGAATATCAACTATCGGGCAGTTGCCCACCAGACACAACAACCGTCTGGTCGGGAGGATCCATCCCACTTTTTTTTTTTTTTGAAGTCGGGGGAAATCCTCCACCCTGGAGCGGGTGGAGGGGTCTGTCAGACTCTTACTGACTAAAACCACCCCGGTGTTCCATCTGCCACCTACGCCGGGGATCGCGGGAACGTATGCGACTTCCGCAATCCCCGGCTGGTGCCGGCCCGCCTCTGTGGGCCACCTCGCGTCGGCGAGGGGAGTGAGGTGTTTAACTCCCCTCGCTACGTCAAAGAGGGGCGCACGGGAACACCACCCGCCGCCGCCTCGGGTCCGGATGAGTGGGGGACGACGGACATCCCCAAGTCCGCCGCCCCTGGACCCAGTTAGGGGGGCCGGAAGAGGGCAGCGTATGCCCTCCTCCGACGCCCGATGCGCCTGCTGCGGGCAGGGAGAGCGGTTGTGATCTCCCTCTCCCTTTCCGCAGCCTCCTTCTGCGCGGATCCTCCCAAACAAGAACACAACAGCAACGCAAACATCATGAATTACATGAATTGATGAAAGATGATTACATGATCCTCCCACTTAACCTAACTCTCTGTACCGCATACCTCTATAACCTTTTCTAGTCTGCTTTCAAAACAAATAGAATTAAATCCAAGCTTGTGGCTTGGATTTGGAACGACGCAGATGTGATTTTTTTTTTAACAACGGAGCTTTTCATCTGATTCTAATGAACCCGTAAAACTGACAACGTCGAGCCATAACCGTGAATAATTAATTAAGATGTTTTATGCCTATCTCGCAGTGGGCGTATTAACACATAAATTAAAATATTAGCAAGCTTTATAGTGATTGATAGTACTTGTATGTTATTTGAGGTATCTGGCTGTATGCTAGAGTAACATAAATCATTGTGGGTACGTATCAGTAGCGAGTAGCGTGACAGCTTACAACCGAAACGCTAATACTACGGTTAATTAATGTTATTAATGCTTTTGATATTCATCGTGATGTTTGATTTTAGAACTGTCATAGGCTAGTAGTTTTTCCTGACTGCCTAAGAAGATGAGTTATGTTTTAGGGGAGAGACAAAAACGTTACGTTTCTTAAACATAATTACGTGACAGCGGAACGCGTGATCCTGAGAATAATTCCCGGATCGAGAAAAGCGTTAGATTAGGGCCATTACGGACTTGATCCGATCTGAATATGAAAAATCCGAAGATAAAATAAAAAAAGATAAAATGAAAAATTCGGATATTTCATCGGACAGAGGGGTTGCGCACTAAATGCAAACATTCCCAATTCTAATAGAGCTCGGAACTTGAATTCGGGTTCGGTCGGGATGAAGTGCGTAACCGCACAAACAGTGGTTTTCAATCAGTAAATTCTTAGCTTGGATCCTGTGACTCTGAGTTAGGGCTGCCATCCGTCTGACGGCGTCCGGGAGCGTCCGGGTGGGGTTTTCAAATAGTATATATAGTTTTTGTGTCAAGCGATTCCCGACCGATTGCAAGGCTGGCAATAAATTAAAAAAAAAACAACGGGTTGCACTCCGGGAGTGCCGGCAGAAGTGAATATTAACGTTGTGCTTTTTTGATATTTTGGAATGGTTAGGGAATAATTTCGCACGAATTGCTTTAATTATTATCAGTATAAAAGTACTTTTATTTATGTGGTAAAATACAATATTCATTTATTGCACTATCGTACACAAACATGACAATTTATATTACATTAAAAATTTAACACTTCAGAACTTTCCCCCTGTCTTACGAATTTTCGATCAGGGTCACGTGTCCTGACGAGAGTTTAACATTTTTTACCCATCCCCTCAGAAAGAGAAGTGTACATTATTTAATTTGAGTTGTTATTAAGTTTGCTTCGCTGTAATTTATTTCGCAAAGTAGCTAATCGATTTAAAAAAAACATATAGAACGATATTTTTATTTAAAACGATAAAAAAAAAATATTTTCGGTTGTGTTCGGGAAAAAAACAAAATTTCACTGCAATGTCCGGGTTTTTTTATGTTTTTGTCCGAGGCCGGCAAATTAGATGATGGAAGCCCTACTCTGAATCAGAATTTGACCAGTTATCTGATTATTTGAGTTATACATGGTACTAATAACTAGCAAAGTTAATGATTTATAGGCAAATAAAATTTGACGGTACGGTTGGCGCAGTGGATGAGCGATTGACTGCTGCGCTGCGTTTCACGGGTTCGATTCCTGCACGGAACAAATATTTGTATGGCCTACAGATAGTTGTTCCGGGTCTGGCTGCTAGTATATGTGACTTTATATGTTTGTAAACGCACCAACGATACAAGAGAAATAAGTACCTAGAGTGGGGCAACGTTTCAAAAAAAATAAGTTATCTAGTTTTTGTAAAACCTACTTGGAACAGACTGATATTGATTTGTCAAAGTTATATAACAACTTCACAAACATTAATAATGCAATAAAACACAACGCAATTCATCAAATTGGGCCCAACAAAGAGAGTCTAATCAATTACATAACGGAAAATATTCCAGTAAGAAAGAACAATAATACAAAATTAGCACCTTTCTATTATTAACGATTAATTTCTTCGTATTGGTAGTTAGGTACTATCGTGAAAGTTCGATGAACCACTTTTCGACCTTGATCAATAGGAATAAAGTTGAAAATCGTACAACATGTACCTGCTGCGCGGGCGCAATCGTAACTCGATTACAACGTAAGTAATTGAATATCTATCAAATATTCAACAAACAAAAAAGTTATGTAAAGTAAAGATATCTAATTATCTTTTGTTTAACACAGGGAAAGGCCTTGGATTTCAATGTAGATAAAAAACTCCGGTGACCATAAAAAACCTTCTTTGTTACAAGAAGGAAGTGTTAAAACAAAGATCTTTGCAGAACATCACATTAGCGTAATGCAGTTTCCATTAAACGTGTGACTATGCACAATATGGTTGGTTGAAAATATTGCACCAGCTTATTGGAACGATGTTCCTTATCCCATTTGGTGGATGGGGGCTAGGCAAAAAAAAGTGAAAGATTTTTCCGCAACGAATTTCCGTCACGACCCTTTCTTTAATGTAGACGGTTATCCATAGGGTGACACGATTTTTCATCCCCGGATGAAATATTTCCGACAAAATATCCCCGACAAATTATCCCTGGACAAAATATGCTAAAGACAAAATATCCCCGACAAAATATCCCCTTACAAAATACCCACAAAGTATCCCTATATAATATACTACGATAGGAACTTCGTTCTAACAAAGTGTTCCACGACGACCACGACACACACGCATTAAAAAAAAAATACAATTCTGTTTAGAGGTGCGATTGAAATAGAATGGGCGAATATAGAAACCCAGGTATGTGTCCAAACATATATACCTACAGCAATCGCCACACGATTGATTTAAAAGTTTGCCACTTTTAAATCAATCGTGTGTATAATAGCATATAAATATTTCTACCCCAATCCATATTAGGTTCTCGACGATTACAGTTTCCTAAACGGTTTAGTAGAAAACGTGTCATTGCAAGGGACAGTGCTGTACGTCCTGGATAGCTCCTCTCTCTTACAGCGAAATCTTAGCACCATCCCATCACTTCCCGTGGGTGTCGTAAGAGGCGACTCAAGGACTCACCAGAAAATGAGCAGCAGCATTATGTGCAATGCAACAGCTACACTGCGATCGCCAACCCGCCTGCCAAGCGTGGTGATTATGGCAACCCCCCCCCCCCTCCCTTTGGGGGAAACCTTTCTCCAGCAGTGGACGTCTTTCGGCTGATATGATGATGATGATGAGCTCCTATAGATAGTAAGGTCGCACATAGTAAGGTCTTATTCCTAAAACTTATTTGAGTAAACCAACAGTTCAACAAAACCCATTCATAGGTCTGGAAAGTAGCCACGAGTGGCCGCGAGTCTGACGGCCTGACACAGTCTACTTGCCAACGATCTAATCGATCTGATCTAGCCTGCGCCGGCGCAAGAAAAACACAAACATTTCCTACCAGAATTACACAGTAATAAAAAGAGAGAATGGAAAAGTAACAAAAGGAAAACTCACATCTCACTAATTACAGATGATATCTCAGTTTGAATGTTTAAATAATTGCATTTGTTGTAAGATGTAAACCGTAGAAAAATAAATAACTAAATGTTTTTGATGCGCCGAGTTTTGTTATTAAGAACTTAAAAGATTAGTTTTGAATAATTAAGATCACATAAATGCCTTATCACTTTTCTAAATCAAAGTTTTGAGAATTGCTCCAGAGTTCTGAAATAAGAATTTGTAGTTGAGTATCTATTTGTACCTACCTCTATTTTCGCCTGAAAACGTGTCGGCTTTTGGGCATTGGGTAAGATTTGAGACGATCTTTACTTCAAATTCTGTATTCACAAAACCCCTTGGTCAACCTACTGAAGGTAGAGTTATTCGAAATCGATCTTCATTTTCTTGCGCTTATTCGAATTTCCGGTTGACGCAACATGTCATCTTTGTTAGTTGTCATTACAGTATCCGAAAATAAGTCAACATAACAATGCCAGAAGTATCAATAAACGTAAGGGACAATTTAGCATTTTTGGTAAATGTCACTTAAAACTAATTGCTGTAAGGTACATTTTGGCATTTTGGGTAAATGTCCCTTATGTTAATTGATACTTTCGAAATCAATAAACCTCAGTAGACTTAAATTAAACTCTCAAATAAGACTAGCAATCTGTGGATACGATTACCTAGATCTTCGAGAGTTCACAGCTGCCTCTAATGAAAAAAAAACTAAGGATTGGTTCGCAAATCAGTAACTGCTTCTATAAATCAAAGCTCCCTTGATTAGTACAGACTTTAACGATGGAAATAACCCCGCAATGAATTTCGATATGGTGTTCACTAATAATAACAGCAATACACGAGGAAGTAGGTCTATGTAAGTATATAATATGCACCCGTGCGAAGCCAGTACAGGTCGCTATTTATATAATAAGTTACAGCTGTCTCCAATCATATTAAAAGCTCTACATAGTGACTGTGCGTCCATTACAATATTATCTAACGGAGTATTTAACACTAAGTAACAACTAACAAGACTTAAACCCATCGGTACCTAACCGGTATATAACGTGAATATGACAACACGGCACGCGGCAGGAATGAAGGAAGGACATTACCATTTACAACTCCTTGAGGTTTTGATAAACATCCCTGTTTATTTAATTACACAGCCCATACATAAGTTTTAAAGGAAGTAACGGGAAATACGTGTTAAAAATATTATCCTTGTGAGGAGAGAGATCTTTTTTAAAACGTCGTGTAAAACGAATACTTATACAACGTCGTTGGCACATCTCAAATCTTTAAACACAGGCCCAGTTTCTCAAACGAAAATAAATCATGAAATTATTGTGACAAAATGTTTTCAACTGCCTACTCATCAGTTTATTTTCATTTAATTTGTGACTGGTCGAGATTATTAGGGTTAAACTATTATGTGTTACCTAGGTTCTATATTATTTACAATAATACCTGGAAAAACAAACAAATACATAAATAACTAAGACACAATGATTTTGAAATCCAAACCTAACCACTAAGAATAAATGACAACACGATTTGACAGTAACTGTCAAATCGTGTTTTCATTTTTCGGATACGGAGTAGAATACGCCCGCAACTAAACCCGTAACTACGGACTTCGGGTTTAGAGAGTAGTACCCCTCCTAAAGGCCCCGCCACGTAGATTGTCAAAGATTTTCGTAGTGGGGGAAGTTCGCGCACGCACAATTTCATACATTTTTACATGCGCGAACTTCCCCCACTACGAAAATCATTGCCAACTTAAGTACCGGGGTTTGTATCAAGTATAACGTAGCTAAAATAAAAAGTAAGTAATCAAGTTTCTTGATAAACGGTTAGTTAGATTTATAACCTCAGGCTGCGCTTTAAACTAACTGCCACCTATAAACTTCTTATAAGAGTAGGGAACTTCATACGATTCCTTTAAAATTCTTAGATAATTCTTTATATGGTTCCTATACACGCTTGATGATTAAGAAAGCAAGCGATCCTTATAAGTACAGTCAGCCATATGTACGAAGTTACAATTTGATATTGGCTGAACCTTGATGCGGTAGACGTAAGGGTGCTTTTTAGTTCAAGTGTCACCTCTAGTGTACAGCTGACGGTACATGAACCAATTGCTACCCTGATTAGTAAACTGTTTACTTATGTCAATCTAGATTTCCGGCTTTGTTAAAAAGGATTAATGTGACCGAGACTGGTCGAGATAGTTAGTACGAGCATTCTTGTACTGACAACATTAAAGGAGCACAAGCATCAAAATCCATTCAAAACACAACCAATCAGGAGATCAGAGGGCCTGCCACGAATGTTTTGACGTATATTAACGTAACGTAAAATGTTACTAAAACTATAATACCCGTTTCGCACATTATATTTATTTGAATTGGACAAATATACGCATTTCTGTCTGAAAGACGGAAGACCCATATCTACAAACAAAAAATTATTTGCTACAGAGAGATTGAGAGATAAATAAGGTCTGACAGTTTGCGACTGATCTACGCGAATGTGAACGCTAGGTACTTAAACCCGCCTGCCAGGGTTGCGGAATTTCTGGGGCTCGTTCTCGACAGCCGATGGAACTTCGAGGAGCACTTTGACGTTTGGCTCCAAGACTGGAGCGGGCCGGGGCTGCCTTCAAGCGGCTCCTGCCCAATCTAGGGGGTCCAAACGCCTGATGCCGGAGGCTCTATGCGGGGATCGTGCGGTCCATGGCCCTTTATGGGGCCCCAGTGTGGGCACTGACGTTGAAGGGGCGACCTGCCCGCCAGCTCAACGCATCCCAAAGGGTCATGGCCATCCGGCTGGCCCGGGGATACCGCACGGTCTCCGGCGAGGCGGCGAGCCTCCTTGCCGGATTAACGCCATGGGATCTGGAGGCGAGAGCCCTCGCGCACGTTTACGCTTGGCGCTTGGAGGCGCTTTGCCGGGGCGAAACTCCGCTGCCACGGCAAAATGCTACGCGGCGGACGGAGCTCCGGCAGGATACCATGGCGATATGGAAACGGCGACTTTCGCAACCCAGCGCTGGGCACGCCACAATTGCGGCGATAAGACCCCTCTTTGAGGAGTGGCTGGAGAGGCGCTACGGCGTCCTCACCTTCCGCCTGACGCAGGTACTAACCGGACACGGCTGTTTCGGGAGGTACCTGTTTCGGATTAAGCGGGAGGACACGCCCGGGTGTCAGCACTGTGAGGATCGCCCGGAGGACACGGTGGAGCATACGGTGGAGGTCTGCCCTGCTTGGGCTGAGCACCGCCGTATCCTCGTCGAGGCGATCGGCGGCGGCGACCTCTCGCGTCCGGCCCTGGTTGAATCCATGGTCCGGAGCGAGGAGGCTTGGGAAGCGGTCACCTCCTTCTGCGAAGCAGTATGCTAGCGAAGGAGGAGGCGGGCCGCGCGAGGGAAAGGCAAGGCCTTCGCCCAAACCGCCGCAACAGGAGAAGACGCCCCGGGCGTCGGGAGTCGCAGGGCGATCCCCGGCCACCGTAGGCGCGGGCCTGCGGATGGCGAGCATTGGGTGGCTCGCTGTCCGATCACCACCAGGCCCGGGTCGATGGCGCGTTGTGTTTCACGCGCGCCTCAAAGAGATGTCAGCATAAAAGACGGGGCCCGCTAGGTCCAAAGCCTGCCAGGGTTGCGGAATCTGTTCGAAAGAGTCACCGCGGCCCTGGAACGCAAAGGGCTATAGAAGGTACACGGATGGGTTTTAGTCAGTAAGAGTCTGACACGCCCTTCCGCTCCACCCAGAGCGGAAGAAGTCATTTGATGATTTCCCATCCTTAAAAAAAAAAAACAGATTGAGAAATAAATAAAGACTCACAGTTTGCGACTGATCTACGCGAATGTGAACGCTAGGTACTTAAACCCGAGAAAAACATTTATTGGTAACTTAAATACTTCATGTTACTCTAATTGCTATTAATCTTCTCCTGCTACATCAATTATAATGCCTTATCTATTTGATATGCTTAAAATAACAAACAAGCAAAATAAATGAAAACAAAATGGACTTAATGCAGCATAAAACGGTTTATTGGACCACTGGCCATGACGGCCACCCAAATTAGTCAGTCTCGAGAATTTTCAACATTTTAATATTATACAAATACCAAGCATAATTTTCGCAAGAAACCATTTTACTTTAGAGAGTTTAGTATTGCGAAATAAATAAAAGATTTAGTTAGAAAGCTGGTTAGAGAAAATAAGATCATTTTATGCAAATAATAGATACCTAGGAAATAATATCAGACTCTTACCGTTCTGTAGCGGAGAAAAGCCTTTCCACTTATAAAGTTATAATGACCACTAATTACTTTGTCTAAATTACTTCTGAAGGCCTAGTGCGAGTTTTTATACGTGCCTAGTGCGAGTTATTACACGTTTTATATACGTACTTATTTGATCGCGTAAATGTTCGTTTAGGTATGTTAAGTCGTAGGTACGGAAAAAAAAATACCTTTATTTTCATCGGAGGCTGCTTATTTAGTTTTATTACAAATAGATGTTGAGATTGAAAAGTTGTACTAAGGTCACTGAATACATTTTGTGGTGATTTCGGAAAGTTATCTCCAGTAGGTATATTCTGTAAAAATATCACCGTGAAAACTTCAACTTTCAGCTGGAACCACAGATTACTTCACCATTGTATTTAATTTAAGTTTTTTACAGAATAGACCGTCAGCTTAGGGCACAATAGCCCGCCACGGTTACTGTAGGATTCTTTCAAATATTGTTTTATCGGTCAAATATCAAGTTCAAAACAAAAAAAAAGCATGCGAATTTAACAAGCTACTAATTCGCGAAGCTCCTTGAAAAGCGTGAAACCGACTCGCCACAACTCCATAAATTCTACGCTCATAAATTGCAGAAATTCCTGCCCTTAGATCTTAAGGAGCAACGGATATTGAGAATGGTAGATTAGATATCTTGCCTACGCTTAAGGAGCTAGATTTGACGCCAAAACAAAGTGCAGCGTCTATAATATATCAAGACGTAAATGGTTGTAAGCAGAATAGTTCCCGAGGAATGCTCTTGATGTACCTTCGCACATATTCCACGTTGGTATGCTCAGACAAGCCAACCATTGGTGGTCCTTTGTTCCCTTAAAGACTACAATCACATCCGCGCCATCTTTCGCTTTCAATTTCTCTGAGACAGTGATTGTAACAAGAGGATAAATATTTCAGGGAGAAAGAAACTACAGAAAGTGGATTCAAAAATAAATCGGAGGAAATCAGTACATTGTTGAAAAGATACATTGATAACTGTTGTTTCATTTCGTTTTCAAAAGGAACTATATTTGATTTTGTTCGCTTGGATTAACGTCTAAGGTTTTTGTATAGTTTTAAATTCTAATTACCACATTGGCTCCCTTCCGCCCATTTTTACTTAGTATCCCTTTTTGTGTAAACAAATGTGCCCTTGCCACGGGCCCTATTATTATTTGAAGGCAAACAAAACTGTTAAGACAAGGGAGATTTTTAAACAAACAATCTGCCAGTATTGTCTTCATTAGTATTTTTTTTAAACCATTTTGGTTATGCGAGGTTGTTTTTAAGAATTCCTGATGCGGCCTTAAGATTATTCGGGTAAGTAGAATTTGAGTTTGTCTGTTTAGTGTAAACAGACCCTGACTTCCACCTGAATATAAAAGAGTCATCTTAAGCTGGGTACCGACCGGTTTAATGTTACGGGGGGTAATGTAAAGGTGGGTACTGACCGGTGTTACGGGGCGTAATGTAACATCCGGTCGATTCTACCGTTCGATTCTGTAAACATGTCGAAGTGAAGGCTTGGGTGAAGGGATCACGAGGTGAGCTGTCAATCCATATAATCAAGATGTCACGTGATCACGTAGTGAACTGTCATTCCATCTTGATTATCATACCATTTTACATGTTAAGAGAATCGACCGGCATGTAACAAAGCGAGCATTCGTGCAGCCAGTACGTGGAAGCGAGCAAGAACATGTGCTTATTTTTTTTGTTTAACACGGCTTTTAGGACACGGCGTAACATAGCATGCTCGCTGCGAATGTTACATTACGGCCCGTAACACCGGTCATCACCTTTTTTTTTTTTTTTTTTGATCTCGGGGGGAAATCCTCTTGGAAATCCTCCACCCTGGGGCGGGTGGAGGGGTCTGTCAGACTCTTACTGACTAAAACCACCCCGGTGTTCCATCTTCCACCTGCGCCGGGGATCGCGGGAACGTATGCGACATCCGCAATCCCCGGCTGGTGCCGGCCCGCCTCTGCGGGCCACCTCGCGTCGGCGAGTGGAGTGAGGTGTTTAACTCCCCTCGCTACGTCAAAGAGGGGCGCACGGGAACACCACGCGCTGCCACCTCGGGTCCGGATGAGTGGGGGGCGACGGACATCCCCAAGTCCGCCGCCCCTGGACCCAGTTAGGGGGGCCGGACGAGGGCAGCGTATGCCCTCCTCCGACGCCCGATGCGCCTGCTGCGGGCAGGGAGAGCGGTTGTGATCTCCCTCTCCCTTTCCGCAGCCTCCTTCTGCGCGATAACTGTCTCGCAGAAGGAGACCACCGCGTCCCAGGACTCCTCACCGCCGACCATAGCATGGACTACGGCCGGCAGCGAGAGGTCACCGCCTACAACAGAGATGAGGGCACGGCGCGGCTCCTCCCAAGCTGCACACTCTGCCAGCGTATGTCGTGCCGTGTCCTCCCGACAGTCGACGCAGTGGTGGCATCGAGCGTCCGGCTCCCTGCCTATGCGACACAAGAACCTCCCGAAGCAGCCATGCCCCGAGAGGACCTGCGTCGCACGAAACGTCAGAGAGCCGTGCCTTCTCCCGAGCCACAGGTCGAGCACTGGCCGGATGGCCTCGATGGTGATGAGGCCGGCGGTAGGGCTCGAAAGCCTGTCCCGCCATTCCGCCACCAGGACCTCGCGCAGCTGCGACCGACGCAAATCCAGGTGTCGCTGCGTCAGTCGCTCGCCGCGCGCCCGCGCGTCCTCGCGCCACCTGTGCAGTGACGCGAGCACTTTCGCCTGCAGGTCCCACGGCGGAGATCCGGCCAGTGCGCAAGCCGCCTCGTAGGAGATCGTGCGATATCCCCTGATGACTCTGACGGCCATCACCCTCTGCGGCCTCCGCGAACAGTGATGGTGCTGGCCGTCAGGTCAGCCGCCCAGATCGGGGCCCCATATAGGGCCGTCGATCGCACGATCCCCACGTACAACCGCCTACAGGCGGTGCTCGGGTCCCCCAGATTGGGAAGCAGCGTTGACAGCGCCCCCGCCGCGCCCAACAACTTGGGCGCCAGCCGCCGGAAGTGGGAGCCGAAATCCCACCGGCTGTCGAGCACCAATCCCAGGTACTTCATGGTGGACTCGACAGCGATACGGGCCCCCCCGACCACGATGTGCGATCCCGGCGGCGGCGCTCGCCGGGGGCTATGAAAAACAATGGCCTCCGACTTGTTGAGGGCCACCTCCAGGCCGAGGCGCCGTATGCGGCTCACCACCTGTGAGACCGCAGCCGTCGCCAGCAACGCTGCCTCCCTGTGCGAGCTCCCCCGGGCAGTGACCAGTGTGTCGTCAGCGTAACACACCAGCTGCACTCCCGGCCGGAGCTCGCCCCTCAGCACCCAGTCGTACCCGATGTTCCACAGGAGCGGGCCCAAGACCGAACCCTGCGGAACACCGCACGACATGGGGCGCTGGTATCTGCCATCGCGTCCCAGATAGGTGACACACCTTTCCGCCAAATAAGCCCCGACGACGCGGCGGAGGTAGGAAGGCACTCGATGGTATCGTAATGCCTCCCGAATACAACTCCAGGGCAGGGTGTTGAAGGCGTTGGAGATGTCCAAGGACACCGCCAACAACACACCGCCCTGCGACACTGCTTCCTCCGCCAGGACTCTCACTCGCGATATCGCCGTGATAGTGGAGCGGCCTTGCCGAAAGCCGTACTGGCTTTCGGCCAGGTCCGGCCCCTCTCCGCACAAGTGGCTGACGAGGCGGGCTGAGACTATCCGCTCAAACAGCTTTCCCACCTCGTCGAGCAGCACTATGGGCCGGTACGCGGACGGCGAGTCCGCAGGGCGCCCCGCTTTCCTGAGCAGGACCAGACGACCAGATTTCCACTGAGCGGGAAACTGGCCCTGCTCAAGGCACGCCGAGTAGAGTCCTCTTAGTCGGGGCTCCAGCTCCTTCAGAGCTAGGGCCAACGCACAGCCGTGAATTCCGTCGGGCCCCGGGGCAGTGTTCTTTGCCCGGAGCCGTGTCACGGCCGCCCTCAACTCTGGTTGTGTCACCTCTGGGACGCTGGCGTCCTCTTCGGGCTCTGCGGCTGTGGGCAGAGCCATCGGCGGCGGAGCGTGCTCCGCTCGTGCCGGGAAGAGGGCTGCTACCACGTCCTCCAGCAGCTCGGGTTGGAGACTCTCCGTAAGCGGGGGCGCCCATGGTCCGAGTTTGCCTCGGACCGAGCGATAAGGACGCCCCCACGGATCCCCGTTTAGAGTCTCCAACATCTCCTCCCTGGCTCGCGTCTTCGCCTCGCTGATGGCCAGCCACAGAGCCTTCTTAGCCGCGCGGTACACCTCATACCGCGCGGCTTCTTCGTCAGGGACCCGACGACGTCTTCTCCGGTATCGGGTGTACTGGCGCCTGACCTCCACGCACGAGTCGCGCAACTGCGCGATCTCGGCGGACCACCAGTACACCTGGCGCCTTCTGGGTTGTGTGCGAACCCGGGGCATTGACGCATCGCAAATTTGCGTCATCGCCCCGTGGAACCACTGCGCCTCCTCTTCGACGTCGGCGGGTCCGGTCGTTGCCGACTCCCGGATCCAGGCCTGCACAATAGCAGCCTCCTCGAGTAGCTCCCTGTCGAGGCGCTTTCGCGCCCAACGCGGACCGTCCGTTCGCGGGGCCGTTGGATTGCGGCCGCCCGCGGTCTGGGGGGAGACGTTGAAACGGATGTATCTGTGATCCGACAACGTCTCCACCTCCACGGCGACACGCCAATCGCGGAAACGTCCACTATAGAACCACACCGCTGTCGCACGCACGTGTAGACCGAGCCCCGATTCAGGACGGTCAAGCCGGTCGTGACCGCCCACTCCTCCAACGCCTC
This sequence comes from Mamestra brassicae, assembly GCA_905163435.1. Taxonomy (NCBI): domain Eukaryota; kingdom Metazoa; phylum Arthropoda; class Insecta; order Lepidoptera; family Noctuidae; genus Mamestra; species Mamestra brassicae. The sequence continues at coordinate 14,161,363 of LR990997.1, read as the reverse complement.
GCCCTTGACATCGGTGACCGGGGATCCCCACGCCGCAGACTTGGCGTTGAGATCCCCGAGCAGCAGCACCGGGCGAGGGTGGTACCGGTTCACGACGGCACCCAACTCGACAAGGAAGCTCTCGAAGTCGGCGAGGCTCTTGTTGGGCGAGAAATACACCCCAACAATGCCAACGCCGTCCGCGAGGGCGGCCACCCAGCCGTGACCTCGGGACGGGTCGACAAGAGCCCCGCCGATGATGGCCACCGAGCCGTCCAGGTCACCCACCCAATCATCTCGGGGGGGGACGTAATACGGCTCGGCGACCACAGCCACATGGATCGACCACTCTGCCATGCTCTGGAGTAAGAGATCCTGAGCCCTGGCAGAGTGGTTGATATTGCCCTGGAGGAAATGGAATTGTGCCATTACGCACAATCCATTCCCTCGGCACCATTCTTAGGCCGGGAGTCGGCCGAAGAGCAACCAGGCTGAGGGGGGTGTAAAGGGCCCCCGACAGCCTTGGTTGTCCCCTTCTTGTTGCCCTTCTTCGCGGCGGGCGGGCAGGCCTTTCTGCCGACGACGTGCCCCGCGGGCCTCCCTGCATCCGTGCAGAGGCTGCAGTTTGGCGTCGCGGAGCACGTTGCCGCCTTGTGGCCGGGCTTACCGCAGCGATAGCACTGCTCGCTGCGGTCAGTTGCGGCGGCGCACCGTGCCCTGACGTGCCCAACGTCGAGGCAGCGGTAGCACCGCATAGCCCTGGGTTGCAGCAGCTTGACGCGTGCTGCAACCCACCCCACCAATAGCCGTCCGCTGACGGCTATTTTATTCGCCGCCGCTACCGGGCACTTCACCGTAATGGCGCCGACCCGGCAGCGTCGGCGCGGATCTCGCCCGCCCGCACGTCGCCCGACGGACATCCACCGCTTCGAGCGACGGCCGCCACGGCTGGCGGCTTTGGCCTTGCGGCCTCCTCAATCCTCCGTTTGTCCGCTGCTAACGGTGGCCGGAGGTTCTGGGCCGGGAGGAGCCTTGACTCCAAGGCCTCCAAGCGGGCATTCATCATGCCCCCACACTGCTGCATGCAGATGCGGACGATCCGTTCGATGTCCGCATCGGGTGCAAGTGTAGGGGCAGGGGCCGACGGCGAGGCTGCAACTACCCGAGAGCCGGCAGCTGCGGGAGCCGCACGCTTCTGTTGAGGGGCAGACCCCCTCTGTGCGGCGACCTCCCTTTTGAGGTCCTCCATCTCTGCTCGGAGACGGCCGTTCTCCTCCCACAGCTTCGCCGTCTCCTCAGAGCTATTTCGGTCAAGGAGGACCCCAACCGCCTCCCTGATTCCCTCAGCCGCCTCCTTTAGGGCACGGGTGAACGTGCCCTTCAAGCTGCCAGATTTCGTGGCAACTTTCAGGACAACGTCCACGCCGTCCAAAACTTGGCGATTGAGCGCCTCCGCCGTTAAGCCCACTCCGGAGGCCGCTTGAGTGGCCCGCCGTTCTCGAGCCTGCCGAGCCAGCTCGCCGACCTCATCGGCCGCGACCGCTTTCCGCTGCGCCCGCTTTGCAGCGTTAGCTTCCGCTTTATTGCTCTCTAGCAATAGCGGGGACGCAGCGGAATCTCCGCTCAGGAGCTCGTCGCTCTCCATCTCTTCAGGCCGATCCATGCGGACCGCTGCCGCCGGGATCGGCGTAGCGGGCCGCAAGAACCGACCCCTTTGGTCGCGCTGTGGCACCACTGCGCGACCACCTCTCCGAGATGTCGGCACCTTTGCGGCCGACAGCTCCTCTTCACTTGAGGAGGGATTCAATCCCTCCCTGCGCGACCGCTTCCCCCAAAATTTTGAGGGAGCGCGCGAGCCTCCTTGAAAGTCGCTGCCGCTTCCGGCAGACGACTCGTCCATCTCAGCCATTACTGGCGCGACATCTTTTTTATTATTGTTATTTTTGTAGTCCATTTCTGTTCCCACGAGATAATATAGGTCGTGAATGTCCACCGGGCAGAGCCTAGATGCCCGGTAAGCCTACATACTGCAGAGTGCGGCAGGTGCTCTGCAGGGGAAGCGCTAACGACTGGACTCCCTCCAGCCATGCATCCTCTCACCGCGCTTCAGAGCTTAGGATTGGGGGTTTTTTATCTTCGAGGTATCCTTCCTCTGGGCCGGGCGGTTAAGCCGAGCCCCCGACGGCGGCATTACACATGCCTCTGTCCGCTGTCCGGACAACCCGACTCAGCGGACCCGTCGGGAACTCTCTCTTCAGGATTGCTCCGTGAAGAGAGAGCAACTGCCGCTTTGGTGCGCCTGCACCGCAGCGGCATTGGTCGCATCCTTCGCCAATCGACGACTGTCGATCGGACAGGAGCGACCCCAACTCAGCCGTTCCTTCACAGTGCCCTCTGCGAATCAGAGGGACACGTGGAGGAACCGTCGTGGAGCAACAAGCTCCCCCTCCCCCGCAGAAATCCGCCACAGACAATAGCCCCTCCGACATGGAGAGACTATTGGCCGTGCCCAGGGTGCACCGGCCCGACAACTGCTCTTTCCCCCGAACGCATTCGTAAGGAACCAGCAGCCGTCAGGCACACGAGGAGGTTTTCTGCACGCACCCCAAACCGGTCATCACCTTTTTTTTTTTTTGATCTCGGGGGGAAATCCTCATGGAAATCCTCCACCCTGGGGCGGGTGGAGGGGTCTGTCAGACTCTTACTGACTAAAACCACCCCGGTGTTCCATCTCCCACCTACGCCGGGGATCGCGGGAACGTATGCGACATCCGCAATCCCCGGCTGGTGCCGGCCCGCCACTGCGGGCCACCTCGCGTCAGCGAGGGGAGTGAGGTGTTTGACTCCCCTCGCTACGTCAAAGAGGGGCGCACGGGAACACCACGCGCCGCCACCTCGGGTCCGGATGAATGGGGGGCGACGGACAGCCCCAAGTCCGCCGCCCCTGGACCCAGTTAGGGGGGCCGGAAGAGGGCAGCGTATGCCCTCCTCCGACGCCCGATGCGCCTGCTGCGGGCCGGGAGAGCGGTTGTGATCTCCCTCTCCCTTTCCCAGGCCGCGTCCCAGGACTCCTCACCGCCGACCATAGCATGGACTACGGCCGGCAGCGAGAGGTCTCTGCCTACTACAGAGATGAGGGCACGGCGCGGCTCCTCCCAAGCGGCACACTCTGCCAGCGTATGCCGTGCCGTGTCCTCCCAAGCGGCACACTCTGCCAGCGTATGCCGTGCCGTGTCCTCCCAACAGTCGACGCAGTGGTGGCATCGAGCGTCCGGCTCCCTGCCTATGCGACACAAGAACCTCCCGAAGCAGCCATGCCCCGAGAGGACCTGCGTCGCACGAAACGACAGGGAGCCGTGCCTTCTCCCGAGCCACAGGTCGAGCACTGGCCGGATGGCCTCGATGGTGATGAGGCCGGCGGTAGGGCTCGAAAGCCTGTCCCGCCATTCCGCCACCAGGACCTCGCGCAGCTGCGACCGACGCAACTCCAGGTGTCGTTGCGTCAGTCGCTCGCCGCGCGCCCGCGCGTCCTCGCGCCACCGGTGCAGTGACGCGAGCACTTTCGCCTCCAGGTCCCACGGCGGAGATCCGGCCAGTGCGCAAGCCGCCTCGTAGGAGATCGTGCGATATCCCCTGATGACTCTGACGGCCATCACCCTCTGCGGCCTCCGCAGAACAGTGATGGTGCTGGCCGTCAGGTCAGCCGCCCAGATCGGGGCCCCATACAGGGCCATCGATCGCACGATCCCCACGTACAACCGCCTACAGGCGGTGCTCGGGTCCCCCAGATTGGGAAGCAGCGTTGACAGCGCCCCCGCCGCGCCCAACAACTTGGGCGCCAGCCGCCGGAAGTGGGGGCCGAAATCCCACCGGCTGTCGAGCACCAATCCCAGATACTTCATGGTGGACTCGACAGCGATACGGGCCCCCCCGACCACAATGTGCGATCCCGGCGGCGGCGCTCGCCGGGGGCCATGAAAAACAATGGCCTCCGACTTGTTGAGGGCCACCTCCAGGCCGAGGCGCCGTATGCGGCTCACCACCTGTGAGACCGCAGCCGTCGCCAGCAACGCTGCCTCCCTGTGCGAGCTCCCCCGGGCAGTGACCAGTGTGTCGTCAGCGTAACACACCAGCTGCACTCCCGGCCGGAGCTCGCCCCTCAGCGCCCAGTCGTACCCGATGTTCCACAGGAGCGGGCCCAAGACCGAACCCTGTGGAACACCGCACGACATAGGGCGCTGGCATCTGCCATCGCGTCCCAGATAGGTGACACACCTTTCCGCCAAATAAGCCCCGACGACGCGGCGGAGGTAGGAAGGCACTCGATGATATCGTAGTGCCTCCCGAATACAACTCCAGGGCAGGGTGTTGAAGGCGTTGGAGATGTCCAAGGACACCGCCAACAACACACCGCCCCGCGACACCGCTTCCTCCGCCAGGACTCTCACTCGGGATATCGCCGTCACAGTGGAGCGCCCTTGCCGAAAGCCGTACTGGCTTTCGGCCAGGTCCGGCCCCTCTCCGCACAAGTGGCTGACGAGGCGGGCTGAGACTATCCGCTCAAACAGCTTTCCCACCTCGTCGAGCAGCACTATGGGCCGGTACGCGGACGGCGAGTCCGCAGGGCGCCCCGCTTTCCTGAGCAGGACCAGACGACCAGATTTCCACTGAGCGGGAAACTGGCCCTGCTCAAGGCACGCCGAGTAGAGTCCTCTCAGTCGGGGCTCCAGCTCCTTCAGAGCGAGTACTAACGCGCAGCCGTGAATCCCGTCGGGCCCCGGGGCAGTGTTCTTTGCCCGGAGCCGTGTCACGGCCGCCCTCATCTCTGGTTGTGTCACCTCTGGGACGCTGGCGTCCTCTTCGGGCTCTGCGGCTGTGGGCAGAGCCATCGGCGGCGGAGCGTACTCCGCTCGTGCCGGGAAGAGGGCTGCGACCACGTCCTCCAGCAGCTCGGGTTGGAGACTCTCCGTGAGCGGGGGCGCCCATGGTCCGAGTTTACCTCGGACCGAGCGATAAGGACGCCCCCACGGATCCCCGTTTAGAGTCTCCAACATCTCCTCCCTGGCTCGCGTCTTCGCCTCGCCGATGGCCAGCCACAGAGCCTTCTTAGCCTCGCGCTACACCTCATACCGCGCGGCTTCTTCGTCAGGGACCCGACGACGTCTTCTCCGGTATCGGGTGTACTGGCGCCTGACCTCCACGCACGAGTCGCGCAACTGCGCGATCTCGGCGGACCACCAGTACACCTGGCGCCTTCTGGGTTGTGTGCGAACCCGGGGCATTGACGCATCGCAAATTTGCGTCATCGCCCCGTGGAACCACTGCGCCTCCTCTTCGACGTCGGCGGGTCCGGTCGTTGCCGACTCCCGGATCCAGGCCTGCACAATAGCAGCCTCCTCGAGTAGCTCCCTGTCGAGGCGCTTTCGCGCCCAACGCGGACCGTCCGTTCGCGGGGCCGTTGGATTGCGGCCGCCCGCGGTCTGGGGGGAGACGTTGAAACGGATGTATCTGTGATCCGACAACGTCTCCACCTCCACGGCGACACGCCAATCGCGGAAACGTCCACTATAGAACCACCCCGCTGTCGCACGCACGTGTAGACCGAGCCCCGATTCAGGACGGTCAAGCCGGTCGTGACCGCCCACTCCTCCAACGCCTCGCCCTTGACATCGGTGACCGGGGATCCCCACGCCGCAGACTTGGCGTTGAGATCCCCGAGCAACAGCACCGGGCGAGGGTGGTACCGGTTCACGACGGCACCCAACTCGACAAGGAAGCTATCGAAGTCGGCGAGGCTCTTGTTGGGCGAGAAATACGCCCCAACAATGCCAACGCCGTCCGCGAGGGCGGCCACCCAGCCGTGACCTCGGGACGGGTCGACAAGAGCCCCGCCGATGATGGCCACCGAGCCGTCCAGGTCACCCACCCAATCATCTCGGGGGGGGACGTAATACGGCTCGGCGACCACAGCCACATTGATCGACCACTCTGCCATGCTCTGGAGTAAGAGATCCTGAGCCCTGGCAGAGTGGTTGATATTGCCCTGGAGGAAATGGAATTGTGCCATTACGCACAATCCATTCCCTCGGCACCATTCTTAGGCCGGGAGTCGGCCGAAGAGCAACCAGGCTGAGGGGGGTGTAAAGGGCCCCCGACAGCCTTGGTTGTCCCCTTCTTGTTGCCCTTCTTCGCGGCGGGCGGGCAGGCCTTTCTGCCGACGACGTGCCCCGCGGGCCTCCCTGCATCCGTGCAGAGGCTGCAGTTTGGCGTCGCGGAGCACGCTGCCGCCTTGTGGCCGGGCTTACCGCAGCGATAGCACTGCTCGCTGCGGTCAGTTGCGGCGGCGCACCGTGCCCTGACGTGCCCAACGTCGAGGCAGCGGTAGCACCGCATAGCCCTGGGTTGCAGCAGCTTGACGCGTGCTGCAACCCACCCCACCAAAAGCCGGCCGCTGACGGCGATCTTATTCGCCGCCGCTACCGGGCACTTCACCGTAATGGCACCGAGCCCGGCAGCGTCGGCGCGGATCTCGCCCGCCCGCACGTCGCCCGGCGGACATCCACCGCTTCGAGCGACGGCCGCCACGACCTCCTCTGGGGTCGTCGAGTCGTCCAGGCCATCGACGCGCAAATCGGCGGTCTTTACGGGCCTGGACACTCGGACGTCCTCATCCTTGAGGACCTCCCTCAGTTTGGCGGCCAGGATGTCTGCCTTCTCGCTGCCCGAGGGTCCCGACACCTCGAACAGACGCGCCCCCGTAACCGCCGACTTCATCCTGAAGCCGGTCGGTGTGCCGAGGTCGGGAAATGCGACCTTGACCTTCGCCTGTTCAAGGACCTCCTTGTAGGTAAGGCCCCTTTCGATAGCTGCGGGCTGCAGTGTGATAACCACAGCAGCCGAGCGTGGGGCCTTACCCTTCCGGGACCTCCTCTTTCTTTTGGGCGCCGGCTTGGGCTGAGCCGGCGGCGCCGCCTTCTTCTTACGACCCCGTTTGACGACCGTCGTCCAAGCCTCCGTGGGCTGGGATGCGGTCGCCGGGGTCGTAGTCGAGCTGGGAGGGGGTGCTGACGCACCCTCCGCGGGCTTCTTGGGCCCCTCCGCGGGCTTTTTGCCCCCCTTTCCAGCATTGGCCGTCACGGTCGACGGCCCAGGCCTGGCAGCCTCCTCCTTCCTCCGCCTGTCCGCCGCTAGCGGTGGCCGGAGGTTCTGTGCCGGGAGGAGCCTTGACTCCAAGGCCTCCAGGCGGGCATTCATCATGCCCCCACACTGCTGCATGCAGATGCGGACGATCCGTTCGATGTCCGCATCGGGTGCAAGTGTAGGGGCAGGGGCCGACGGCGAGGCTGCAACTACCCGAGAGCCGGCAGCTGCGGGAGCCGCACGCTTCTGTTGAGGGGCTGACCCCCTCTGTGCGGCGACCTCCCTTTTGAGGTCCTCCATCTCTGCTCGGAGACGGCCGTTCTCCTCCCACAGCTTCGCCGTCTCCTCAGAGCTAGTTCGGTCAAGGAGGACCCCAACCGCCTCCCTGATTCCCTCAGCCGCCTCCTTTAGGGCACGGGTGAACGTGCCCTTCAAGCTGCCAGATTTCGTGGCAACTTTCAGGACAACGTCCACGCCGTCCAAAACTTGGCGACTGAGCGCCTCCGCCGTTAAGCCCACTCCGGAGGCCACTTGAGCGGCCCGCCGCTCTCGAGCCTGCCGAGCTAGCTCCCCGACCTCGTCCGCCGCGACTGCTTTCCGCTGCGCCCGCTTTGCAGCGTTAGCTTCCGCCTTGTTGCTCTCCAGCAATAGCGGGGACGCAGCGGAATCGCCACTCAGGAGCTCGTCGCTCTCCATTCCTTCTTCGGGCCGATCCATGCGGACCGCTGCCGCCGGGATCGGCGTAGCGGGCCGCAAGAACCGACCCCTTTGGTCGCGCTGTGGCATCACTGCGCGACCACCCCTTCTAGATGTCGGCACCTTGGCGGCCGACAACTCTTCCTCGCTTGAGGAGGGGTTTAAACCCTCCCCACGCGAACGCTTCCCCCCCAATTTGGAGGGAGTGCGTGAACCTCCTTGAGTCTCACTGCCGCTTCCGGCAGACGACTCGTCCATCACAGCCATTACTGGCCCGACAACTTTTTGATTTTTATTTTGGGTATCCATAAAGTTCCCACGAGTAGATATAGGTACTACATGTCCACCGGGCAGAGCCTAGATACCCGGTAAGCCTATATACTGCAGAGTGCGGCAGGTGCTCTGCAGGGGAAGCGCTAACGACTGGACTCCCTCCAGCCATGCATCCTCTCACCGCGCTTCAGAGCTTAGGATTGGGGGTTTTTTATCTTAGAGGTATCCTTCCTCTGGGCCGGGCGGTTAAGCCGAGCCCCCGACGGCGGCATTAGACATGCCTCCGTCCGCTGTCCGGACAACCCGACTCAGCGGACCCGCCGGGAACTCTCTCTTCAGGATTGCTCTGTGAAGAGAGAGCAACTGCCGCTTTGGTGCGCCTGCACCGCAGCGGCATTGGTCGCATCCTTCGCCAATCGACGACTGTCGATCGGACAGGAGCGACCCCAACTCAGACGTTCCTCCACAGTGCCCTCTGATAATCAGAGGGACACGTGGAGGAACCGTCGTGGAGCTATAAGCTCCCCCTCCCCCGCAGAAATCCGCCACAGACAATAGTCCCTCCGACATGGAGAGACTATTGGCCGTGCCCAGGGTGCACCGGCCCGACAACTGCTCTTTCCCCCGAACGCATTCGTAAGGAACCAGCAGCCGTCAGGCACACGAGGAGGTTTTCTGCACGCACCCCAAACCGGTCATCACCTAGCTTAACATTTACTAAAATTATAAAGCGCCTAAATTGTGTTTCTTTGTTTATAATATGTAGGAATGTTTTTTAAAAGGCAATTCAATCACTAATCCAGATAAAAGAATTTTTTCACTGATAAAAAGCGACATTATCACAGAGTGCTACTGTTTATCCCGTATAAAAATCTCACGCTCATATTCTTAAATAAATTCTCGATTTCTGTGCCCCGGGAGCGAAACCGCGGGAATGAATTACTAATATAAAACCTAGAAAGTATTTTTCCTCCGTACCCAGCATATTTTCACTTGATTGATATTATCACTGACACTGTTATCACTTGGAACTTTCCCTGGTCGATTAATTGCTAAACCCACGCCTTTGCACTGATATCGCTTTGATATGATAAGGATAAGGTTTCTAAGGGCCTTTGGACTAAAACATCCGGATTATGGCGAGATATCCCTTCCTCTATGAAACAAACTTCAATATATGGATCTGAACATAATTACCACCACGCCAGTTTTCCTCGATGGGTGAGGCAGAGGTTTAGGTAATCTATACTATACCATACGAATAGTATGCCTACATTTCGCCGGTTAGTTAAATTAAAATAATATTCAAAGCTGGGTACTGACCGGTGATACGGGCCGAGAGACCTGGGTCTTTACCAGTCATAATGTTTACAGCCCAGGAAATACTTATTCTTAATTCTGGTCTCCTGGTAGTTTGTGCCTCCTGGTAGCCCGCCTCTGAACTCCTGCTTCTACGAGTCTCCGTAAGCCCTCTGTACTTGGAACATGAGATTATAGGGGTATAATGCTGCTGACACAGGTTGTGTCCACACCAGAGGTATAACCTCATGTTCAATAAACTGAACAGCCATGACGAAAAACCGATAGTAATTTTTCAGCATAACTGTACTTTGATAACAGGTAGTCGATTCAGCCGGTCGATTCTGTTAACATGTCGAAGTGAAAGCTTGGTCGAAGTGATCACGAGGTGAGCTGTCAATCCATATAATCAAGATGTCACGAGACCACGAACTGCGCTGTCAGTCCATCTTGATAATAGTCAGTCCATCTTGATAATAAAGATTGACAGCTCACCTCATAATCACTTCACCCAGGCCTTCACTTCGACATGTTGACAGAATCGATCAGACGTTTGGTAATAGGTAATTTTGCGCAAAGGACAATTTGCAAATAGATAATTTTGAGAATTGGAGTTTTGATACCGAGGCGTCGAAAAATGGTTTGCAAATATTGACCGACAACTTACAAACATACTTACATACGACTACATACAACAGTGCAAGTTAAATAAAAGCTTGTAAATAAATAACGCTGCCCTGGTTAAATGATACCTCAACGAAAATAAAAATTGGTGAACGTAGCTACAAAACATAAAATATCAATCCATTGTAAAGTACCACTCAGGCACTCAGTACCTGTTACTTCCTTCCATACATTTCAACTTTTCCCCGAAAACGTTTCAATAACGCAATATTTCTATCGTGTTAGAACCAATTTTAAATTCGCACACAATTCAACAATTATTCATAAGCGACACATAAATACAATCATCGGGTACTTTTTGTGAGTATTTAGCACTAAGTCAGTTAAGTTTTTCAGTGTATTGGAAGCAAAAAAACACTGCTACGATTAATTCGCGTGTACGCCTTACATTTGTTAATAGCTCTTCCGCTGTTGTAAGCAAATGATCGATCGGGTCCCAAATTATGAATATTTAGTGCCTATATTGGCATAGTATCAGGGAAGTTTCCGGAAATTTCGAATTCATGATTTTGATTAGTGAGTGGCAGTGGCGGCCTTAACCGTTGCGAGGCCCCGGGCAACAGACCTTTGCGAGCACCCTTGTTTTTTTTTTTAATTTAGGTATATGAATCGGAAGGAAGTATATCTGATTATGTTTGCGGCTTTTCCTAAGACTAAAATATTGAATTAAATCACTAAGAGCCACGAACATTTCAATTGAAAAAAAAACGAATTTCTCAAATTCAGTGGCACTTATTAACTAATTATATGTGTTTTATGATTAACTATGAAAAAACGTCATTTTCTTCGTTTCAAATTTAAGGTAGTTTTAACTCGAGTTGCGCGAGGTCCCAGGTTGGCTTGCTCGCCAACCCCCCAAAGGCCGCCACAGTTGAGTGGTTCAGTGTATTTAATTTAACGCGTTAATTATTTCAAAACGAATGTACCATTACTTTGTACACACAGATTTATAAGAGTGACCATGGAGTTTCTTGCACGTTCTTCTCCATAGGACTACTCTTTGGAACGTGCAACTGCCGTGTTGTAGATAGAGCCGCTGAGTGTGCTTTGCTGCAGAACAACTTCCTGCTCTTGTCACTAGCTTCATCTATTTGCCTGTCAAACCTTAATAATTTAAAAGTGCCTGTAAAAAGGCCTATTTGAAATTGAGCATTTTGGTTTCGATTTTTCAATGGAGAATTTATGATTGTTTCTACAGGATACCCTTTTTGAAAAATAACCGGGTATTTAAGAGTCTACTGCGGTATTTCTGGATATTTCATTGTGCGTAATTTCACAGCTAAAATTGGAATTCCCTGCCGAGGCCTGCGTTTCCAGATCACTGGTCCTGCGCCAAATCTCTCTCCGGTCGTGTCGGGTTGATGATATCGGAATATGAGAGTGATGGAAGAGGGAGTGCACCTGTGTTTGCGCACACACTTGTGCACTATAAAATGTCCCGCGCCGAGGGCTAGTCTCGGTTGAGATTGACCGTCATGGCCGAAATCGGTCAGGAGGACTATTTATAATTGTAATCAATTTCCTTTTATATTACCCCCGCAACTTTCTTTTCTAACATTTGTATTTAGTAGCAATCACAATGCATGCGAATACGTCACACCAAATAAATATTAATAGAAGGTAAACATCGCACAGACACCAATGTGAAAACAGCACGAAAGTATACCTACTGAAAGTCTTGTGATGAGTGTTTGGTCTTATTTACCATATTGATTTAAGCGAGAAGACCGCCATTTTTTACACCTATTATTGTTTTAAGCTTATATTGATATTTATCTAGGGTATGTACAAGTGTACATTGTACAATAAAGAGTATTTATATTCTATTTAAAAAGCTTTTTAAATTAATATTTTATTTTCAATACATTTAAGTAAGGAACGTAATTTAAAAAAAAACAAGTCACTTACAATATGTCTATAAAGATTTGAAGTAAAACTAACTATGAATAAGCCGCGTCATAAGAAAATAGGACGTATCTGTACAAAACGAAGTAATCGATTTCCGACTTTACGTTATTTACTCAGCTAAACTCAAAAAACTAAAAAGTCAAACTTTTATTTCAATTAAACCATTACGGGAACTTTTGAATTGAAAGTTTGGTCTTTTGGTCGGTCATCAAAAGGTATGAAGCTATTTGCATGTTCTCAAAGCTTAGATCTCTATGGAAATGAACGTGCAAGAAACTCCACGGACACTCAAAAAAGGAGGAGGTTCTCAATTCGTCGGAACCTTTTTTTTATGTATGTTTCCCGATTACTCGAAGATGGCTGGACAGATATGGATTTTTTTTTGTTTGAAACCTGCTTCCCAGGTGGTCCCATGATTATCAAATCAGGATCTGATGATGGGATCCTGGAGAAATAGAGAGAACTCTTCAAATTTTATAGGCACGCTTGAAGCCATTTGGGTAGTTTTTGGAAGAGTACTTTCTCGGAGTGGCCCCATTTCAATTTGGTGAAAATCTGATGAATAACTTCAGAGATAGGCAACGGAACTCCTCAATAAATGATAGCAAATGGACTGGGATTGCTTAAATCTCATGTCTGTCTATTGTTTACACCAGTTCATAACATAACATCACGCCGGTACGCTGTGAAGGGGTAAGAACATGTGAACCACTAAAAAGTAAAAAAAAAAATGTTTTTACAAAAAGTAACAAATAACTTTAATTTTTTCTGAAATTCGGTGTCAAAAACGAAAAAACAACAAAAAACACAGACTGCCGAAATTAAAATTATTTTATAAAGTATGTTTTTGAGGCGACACTCGTCGCGAGGTGACACTCGTTTATTTGCTGTTAGTTTATTTAATTTCTACGGCTTTGAGCAGGCTGTCAGATACAAATCTAATTGCATAGTTGTGTATCCCTAAATGCTTTGCGGCTGTTGCGGCTTGTGTTAAGGTGGCACTCTCGCATTGGAATATCGAGCTGTATTTGCGTAGTGGTAGGTGAAAGTTAATGTTGAGGTCTAGGGAGTGTACGCCAACTCCTGAACGGTTGAGTTTTTGAGTCATCTGTGTAGACGTGTACTATATTGAATCCTGACTAATCCCTTTCTTCATCTGTTGTTTGTGTGCTACAGCTTTTGTTGAACATAGGTTTATCCCATGTCCTATTACACGGGACAGCGATGAAAGGTTGGTGGTTAATATCCCGGTCCAGCCGGTCGATTCTGTAAACATGTCGAAGTGAAGGCCTGGGTGAAGTGATGAATCGAGATGGAATGACAGCTCACTTCGGGACCACGTGCCTTCTTGATTATATGGATTGACAGCTCACCTCGTGATCACTTCACCCAAACTTTCACTTCGATATGTTTACAGAATCGACTGGCAGTATGCCAGCGTGGGGACTAGTATGGTTCTTGCCCCATAAACCTAAGCCTGATAACTGCTAGTGCTGCCTCCTGCTGTATGTACAAGTCCTTATGCAGCCCGTGAGCCTAGAGACGGTGGTCGTGAGTTCAGTCCTCGTCCACCAAACCAAGGCGCCATATATAAGCATTGGTCTGATCACAGCTGTGTAGAGCCAAAGCGTGATCTTTGGAGAGAGCCCCCAAGTTTTTCGTAGCATTTTTATCATTATTGTACCGTATCTATACATAATTGTGTTGTGTAAAGTACAGGGGTAAAGTCGATATGTATATCGACTTTACCCTTGTACTTTTTATAAACCCTTCAATTTTTTAGGTCCTAATGTTATTTTTTATAGTGAACAATAATAATTTAATTCTATTTTATAAAACTGGCTAACTTGTTTATTTTCTGACAACCATAAGCTTAAATAGAAACTTGTACAGGCTTTTTATAATAATGAAAAAAAACAGCGTCTCTTTGATTAATACCTGCCTAATGCCTAATAAAAAACCGGCCAAGTGCGAGACGGACTCGCAGGCAAAGGGTTCCGAACGAATTTCATTTTTGTAACACGTTACTTTCAAACCATAGACTTCTACTATAATTTACTATTTTGTAATTTACAGATGAAGAACTATTACTTAACTGTATTCTTTTCAACATTTAAGACTTAGTAGTTTCGGAGATACTGGGGGAAATGGTCATTTTTTATCTAATTTCTTGAACAACTGCAAAACCATTTGTTTTAAAATTATGAAAAAAGTGTATTCATGTTCTTCACAATATGCCCGTTTATTGGGTATGTCATACGGTACAGTTAGAAAACATTTTTTGTAAGTATTCCCCCCTAAAAATTACTCCATTTTCGAAATGTATATATTTTCGTTACACATGCTTGTTTAGGTACACAGTAGGTAGATTATATGAGTACCAAAGTTCAACTGAATCGGTCCAGTAGATTCGGAGAAAATCGGCTATGACGATGAGGGTTCCGTTTTCAAACCCTAAAAATTGGATGGTGATTAAAAAATTAGGCATTATCTGACGATTTATTTCACTTAACCTTATTACGTTTATATTTCTACATAAACAAAATAAAATAGAAAAGGAAGAAAACTAAATGTTATAGTACCCCAGGACACTTAGGCTTCGTTCTAAGAGAAAGCGCTAATCGTGGAAATTTGACATTTGAGTAGAATTCGACACGTTCGAAACTCCGAATAACTCTATTCAGAATCTGGATTCTGTGGTTCATCCAGAATCACATCATCCAGAAATGAGGTCAGAAACTAACAATTTTTTTTTTTAATTTGTTTTGTGATACAGCTACTAAGCAAAGATATTATAGAGCAAGCAAACCCATCTCAAATAAAAAAAATATATAATATTGTTCTAAATGTCACATCTTCCATAGGTAATGGTATGTAATATAACGTTGGTAACGGACCTTTTCTTCAAAGTACCCATCATTGTGTCACTCTTCAACACATCTCATCACGATCTATAAGATAACGTCTTTCAAACCGTTTGATATTATCTGCGTTGAGCGCCACTCGGTGATCGGTTTACTTTCATTCCGACTTCATTAGTTTCAATTATAATAATATTAGCTCAATTCTTTTATACTACACCTGCTTGGAAAGTACCTTGATACTTTATCAAATTTACGGTAGAAAGTACGTCATTGCATATCGAACAAATATGCGGGGAGAAAACGCATCTGAGCGGGAGAGAAAAGTGTATGAAAATCCATTTCTTACGTGGTTTTTCTTTTTTAATTTTGGGTAAGACTATGCGCCGGTAACCTAAATATCAAAAGCCAAAAAGTTTTTACAGTGAGTTTTTATCTCCAAGTTCGCAAAATGACACTGGCCACTAGCTGTGTGTTGGATGGTGTCGGGCTGGCAGTGCGACCCTGCGGCGGCAGGATAAACAATTTGAAAAAAGAACATGTGAAAATTGCAGACGCCATTGGCGCCATTTCCAATTTGTGTGTTGTTTGAGGATTCAGTTTTAACTGCAACAATTTCAATATAAATTTCAATTAGTAAAGATTTCGTTTTTTATTTTCCTTGTAGGTGTAGTATAAAGCACTATGTATCACTCGAGAGAAACTGCGATTCCCGATCTTGGGTGTTTTAAAGCCCTCGCCTACGGCTCGGGCTTCAAACGACACCCTCGACGGTAATCGGTCACTTTCTCCTCTCGGTGAACAATGTACTATTATTCGACTAACTATTTTGTCCGAGTTTTTCTGCACGCAAATGTAAAAATAAGGCAGTCTTTGATTACGAAAATAAACACTAAATAAATGCGCACGATTTTTTTTATTTTCACACATTAAAAACGCTTAAGAGTTACTTATTCAGACAATATTACAACGTCTACTTTATCAATTAAGGAAATACTGTATTTTGGAAACCTACAACTCAGGCAAGCACAGCAAACTTTTCACATTAAACCCACAACACAAACACACAGCACAGCACGACTTTGAAATTTATCAAGGCATAAACAGTCCAAATCTAAGTTTGGTGTCTGATAAGAGAGTGTAAGCCAGGTGCAAGCACAGCCATACGATGAAGATGCTGAACACCATGCCGCAAAACCAAACGCACCCTGCGTCGCAGCATACAGGCCTGTTGTCAACAGGGCGTGGAGGAGGGGGCGCTCTTAAACGCTTCGCGGGGGTCTTGGCTGTTCCCCTGTTCAATAAGAAAGGTTATAACACGACCTAGGCATCTTGAGTAAGAGTGGAGTTTACTATTAGTAAGAGTAGACTTCTTATTTCTTTATCTAATTGCATTTTTATTTTTATTAACGTAGTGTAGTATTGCTCCGTGATATTGGCACCTTTATCTTTATACATTTATAATCGATCAACAAAATCCCCTCTGAATCCCAAAAAACTGTAGCCAAAACCTTTCCCGTCGATTGTGACACCTTGAACTTCTAAGGCGGTGCTGTGCCTTTTGTGCCACTGCATGTGCTCTTGTTTTGACTCAGGTTCATAGTGATGAACCAAAGTTTCATCCCCAGTCACAATTCGGTTCATAAACTCATCCCTGTTCTAGCCACACAGGTCCAAAAACTCGCGAGAACGCGTCGAGTGTTCTCGCGAGTTTGAAGCGCTGCTGTTTTCGAAGCATGTGAGCATTCTCGGCATCCATCTTGCACTGACCTTAGATATGGTAAGATGTTCATAGAGAATGGTTAAAATAGTCGTAGACGATACTCCTGTCATCTCTGCGATCAGTTTTTTCAGAAGAGTATCCTCAAGAACAAGTTTTTAAACTTTTTCAACAATGTCTTAAGATGTTGCCTCAATCGGCCGATGAATATGCCACTTGAAAATCATCGATTTTCCAGGGCAAGTAATAATAGTAATAATCTGAGGCGTTTTTGCTTAGTAAGGAACTTTATCTCGGCACGAAACTCAATTTTGTCATATAGTAAAATAGTCAATGTTCTCTTCCCGATGTACTTGTTTATCCAGCAATACAATCTCAAAGGTTAATGAAGCGATCGAACTGAAACTTAGTATTTATAGTTGTAAGTATTGAATCACCAAGTATTGAAAGGTAAAAAATCCTTCTCTCCCTCCCCATTCTAACCCCTCCATTCCGCGAACTTTAGTACAAAGCTTCAAGGTTTTTTTTTTAGTTCTGGATTTATTTATGTGTCAGTATTGTACTGTTTTCTTAAGGTCCGCACAAAATAGGTCGCGGTCCGCCATTCGGTGACCCCTGGTATAAGGCGACGCGTCGTCCAAGTCGTCCTTATACAAAGCGATCACTTGTTCGGCAAAACCGGCGCTGCGCGGGCGGCGCGGCGTTTGTTTACCGAACAAATGATTGCGCCGATCACGTATTGGTGCGTTGATCACATTGTATTAGGATAACGCCTCACGCACTACGCGTTCGCCCGACCAGTAGTGGCCAAACTGTCTTCTTGGGTGGATGGAGGTCCAGCAGTGGGGCAAAAAAATGTCTGTAGACATGTAGGTACTTACAGTGGTTCGGGTTCTACCATCACATTTAGGCTTGTAATAACCAGGTGCCATCTGCCATGTATCTGAAAATTCACATTCATTTTTACCGAAGGAAAATAAATTGCTTAACTGTCAATCAAATAGATAATGAATAAATCTTAGGAATTAAGAATTAATTTACTGGAGGTGCGCGCTAGTTTAGTAGAGAGTTTAGAAGATATTTTAAGGTTCTACTTACTTTGCTTTATAGTCGTATTTTCTGGCGTAATTTATGTAGTTTAAGCGGGCTATGTACAAGAAAAAGTTGAAGAATGCTATCAATGTAAAAGCAAATGCGAAAAACTCTAAATACCAGAGCACATTGGCAAACAACGAACTCTCATGCATTCTGAATTTATCATGAAATACTTCCGCTTGTACCAAATACCTTTTTATTTTAAAGATTAGTAGTATTAATTTGTATTATACAGATATTTCACCAAATTTCTTTCAGTCACTGGCCAAAACAAAATCCAAAATCAAATGCCAAAATATACTGTCGCATTTTACTTATATTTTGCGTTGTAGTACTTATTAATTCCATGGAATCTGCATTTTCCTGTGCATTTTTGACACATTTTCCTGCTTAAGATTATACTCTAGAGTCTCGCACTTTGTCAAGATCCGTATTTATGTAATTAAAAAGTCCATCTTTTATTTGGTATTGCAACACTTAGGCACATTAGGCATAATTATTTTCTTAGTTACTATGAATCATCGTATAATAACCTAGGCAAAATCAGAGAGAGTGTGAGAATGATTACCTATAGTACTATGGGAATTGAAACCTCCGGAATCGCATTCCGATTTCGAAGTCCAAACGGATGTTTAGCTCATCATAAAAAAAGAAGTCAAAATATAAAATGGTAGACTACCAAATAGTTTAGTTTCATTTTATTTCAATTACACTTTTTGTGCAGGATGTCCGCAGCCCGTCCGTGAGAGTACCTAATCACTTTTGAGTTTCTTCATTCAGTGAAAGCTAGAATATTTTTTTATCGTACCTAGTGTGGTCCGTTGCTATGCATTAGTGATTTGGAATGACTAAAGCTGTTGTGAAGAGAATTCTTAAGCCTACTCGGAGAAAATTTCTCTTTAGGTACTGAGAAAACTGCTAGAGGTACCTACTCGAGATTCTAGAGATGATGAATAGAATAAGTATTAAGTATAATAACGCTTGGTTTTAAGTTGTCGCAGTCGTGGTAATCTTACAGTGGGCAAATTACCTACCTATTATGTACTGCTTGGAAAGTTGAAACATGCACTGGAGTGGAAGTATCCTTATATTGAAGTTACCATTTTTACATAAGCACCTAAATAAAATCTTATAATCTTCTTTCTTATATATTAAAAAAACTTTTTACAAAACAAATACAACTGAAAAATTAAAAAAAAAGCTGTCCAGTACATTTAGTCGGTGTTAAAATACGAAGAAACAACCAAAAACACCGACTTCCGAAATTAAAGTTATTTTTAAATACTTGGTAGTGTTTTTTTTTATTCGGAAGTCGGTTGTATTTTTTTTTTGTAAAAAGATTTTTATTTTGTACTAGTGGCCCGCCCCGGCTTCGCCCGGATGTTTTGTTTTTCATATTTTTCTTTCATAAGAACCTTCTCCTGACAATAAAAAACACAACAAAAAAAGAATTAACGAAATTGGTCCAGCCGTTCACGCGTGATGCCGTGACGAAGGGAGGGATTCATTTTTACATAAATATATAGTTTTGTTAACACTGAAATAAAGAAAAAATAATCGACTCCCCATACATTTCTGTGCGCATAACTCGACAAAATGAACAGCTTATTTTTTTTTCATGATTTCGGCGTTGGTCCCATAGTAAAAGTTCATAATTATGAGTACAATGACCCCTTAAGAGGGATTGCGTTTATTCTTTTACACGTTGTATATCGATGCTTGTCTCTGTTTAAGTTTACAAGACATCAGCCGTTGGGACTGGACACAATCATTCTTACATGGAAACAGTAAGTACTGCAAGAAACAATATTGAGAAACATGTGTCAGTAAGAAGGCAGGCAAATATTATGACAATATTGATGTTTTGACAGATGATTCTGACATCATTTTGGCAAAAGATCTTATTTAAATAAAAAGTGTAAACTAAAAAAATATATTGAAATAAAAACGGATTTAAGAGAAGAGAAAGAAGTAGACGCTTTATGATTAAATGATAAATTCATAATGCGTGACGGTTCGTTATTAGCCAACGTGCTCTGGTATTTAGAGCTATTCGCGTTTGCTGGTACTTTGATAGCAATTTTCAAATTTTTCTTATACTTAGCCCGCTTAAGCTGCTTAAATTTCTCCCGAAAATACGACTATAGCGCCAAGTAAGTATAATCTTACATTTTAACTTATCTAGCGCGGCCTTCTGTAAAACAATCCGTAGGCATCACGGTCGCAAGCGCGACTGCTGAGCGTGGGGTGCAAGATTCGATTTCCACTAATTCCCAGTTCGTGCAAAAAGGGTGGTGAAGGTTGAATTTCTCTGCGTCAGCCCGGAGTTTGGAAGTTGGTAGTGTGATCCTCCCGTGCCTCAGAAATCACGTTAAGCCGTTGGTCCTACGCCTGAGATCTCTCCGGTCGTGTCTATGAGAGTGATGCAACTAATGCAAGAGGGAGTGTATCTGTGTTTTTGCGCACAGACCTGTGCACTATAATATGTATTACGTCCCAGGCCGATAGAAAAGAAAATAAAGAAAGAATAAAATTTATTTAGCACTTACATGAAACACACACGGTACATAGATATTTTAAAAAAAATGTAGGTATGCTAAGAACCAAGTGTGTGTCTCACGGCTGCACAAAAAAGGTCCATTTCAGCGATATGTTTTCTAATGAACCTTTTAATGGACGAGTGGTGGTTCATTTGATTTGGATGGCTAGTCTTCGTTATGATCACCATGGCCGGAATTGGTCAGGAGGACTATTACTTATTATTATTATTTTGTAAACTGTAACGCAAATGAGTACTTATTAAAGTGAATGTGAATTTTCAGATACATGGCAGATGGCACCTCGCCACAAGCGTGCTACAGAA
This sequence comes from Mamestra brassicae, assembly GCA_905163435.1. Taxonomy (NCBI): domain Eukaryota; kingdom Metazoa; phylum Arthropoda; class Insecta; order Lepidoptera; family Noctuidae; genus Mamestra; species Mamestra brassicae. The sequence continues at coordinate 14,140,845 of LR990997.1, read as the reverse complement.
TGTTCGACCAAGAAGAAGAATATTTGGCCGCAACTGATCGCATTGCCAGTGGCGCGGCTGCGTAGTTCGTGAGGTCCCTTGTACTCTTACTAATACAGGGTGTTTCAGAAGTGCGAAACAATAATAAAAAAAAAACAAGTTTATCACAAAAATTGATTTGATGCCATCAGCTCCACCAGAATACTTGAAAGTGTTTCTTTTTTACTTTTGGAGTTTATTTCTTAAGAATCGTTTAATAAATAGCGCACGGTATGAAAAATAGATGGGTAGTAAAACCAAGCTTTACCAAAATCCGGCCAAGTGCGAGTCGAACTGGCGTGCAAAGGGTTCCGAATGAATATTTTAGTGTTCCGTAGTCCGTACCTCAGCCGGCAAAAATGGAATCCTTATAGGATTACTTAGTTATTCGTCTGTCTGTCCGTCTGTCAAAACCCTTTTTTTCAAGAACGCGTTGAGGTATCAAGCTGAAATTAATATCAAATACTCAGGTCTGCTACCCTTTGGAGCAGTTAAAAAAAAACAAACTTCTAAGTCAACGCAATCTAAAGATAAGACCGTTTATGACGCATATTTTGACGCTCGCAAGGGAATCAAAACCTACCTATCTACCTACTTCCCGTTGACCTGGAGTCATGAAATTTGGCAAGAAGATAAGTCTTACAGTACAAGTACCTACAGAAAAATGTCTGAAAATTTTGAATTTTTCATTTTATCATAATTATAAAAAAATATTTTTTGCGATTAGAAACTCATATTTTCTGTTGAAGAATTAACCGTGACGCACATTGATCTATTGTTGAACATTTTTTCAGCATCAAAGTTAAGTTTGTCATCCAATCTTACCAGCTATATTATTGTCAAAGTAATGACAGCACTAACATAATTTATAAACTTCTTTAAAAAAAAAAACAACTAATAAATATTTGAAAAATCTGTGATGCAGTTTTCAGTGTTCATCAACATCGGGCCCGAGAATCTACAACTGCATCATTGGATTTTTGAAAAAATATCTGCCGGTCGATTCTGTAAACATGTCGAAGTGAAGGCTTGGGTGAAGTGTTCACGAGGTGAGCTGTCTATCCATATAATCAAGATGGAATGATAGCTCACTTCGTGATCACGTGACATCTTGATTATATCGATTAGACGTACTGGACACTGTTTTAAAATTTGTCCATTTATATGGGACCTTATATAAGATACAAAACATCATCCTTAATATGACCATGCATGTCTGAGATACCCTGTATCCCACTAAGCCAGACTACTCACAGGTGGTTGGGTCTACCTACATTGTGTTTAACCTTACTTATTCAACAGGGAGCGAGCAAGACGCTGGGTGAGGTACCACACTGACAAGAGACCTGTATGCTGCGATAAAGGGTGCATTTGGTTCGCCGGCATCATTTTAAGCATTTTGGCTATAAGTGTGTGCCTGCTCGCGAGCTTTTTTATTTAACTTTCCACTATAGTGTCAACTCCACGAGCGAGTGTATGGCCGTGAGTCCGGCATTGCTTAGGGTGAACTCCACCAGACGAAAATTCTTCCACCTTCGTGTGCGAGTCGCGATAGATCGCCACAAGCGTGTCCACAACAACTTGTCGCACATATTTTGTGCAAGCACACAAGCAGCGAGTCGCCGCGAGTGCGTTGCGAGTAGGCCGGTCATGTGGCGGGCGCGCGGCGATTTGACCTTTGCTCGTCAATGACACTCGTCTCATCACCGCGACAGTCTCGCCGTGTAGAAAGACCCATCCGAATAGAGTTGTTGTTAGTTTATAAAGTAGCAGGACGATAATATCGCTGCGATTCACTCGCTGGTGGAGGTAGCGCCTTTATCCTATAGGAAAATCCTGCGGGTCGATTCTGTTAACATGTCGAAGTGAAGACTTGGGTAAAGTGATCACGAGGTGAGCTGTCAATCCATATAATCAAGATGGAATGACAGCTCACTCCGTGATCACGTGACATCTTGATTGTATGTATTGACAGCTCACCTCGTGATCACTTCACCCAAGCCTTCACTTCGACATGTTTACAGAATCGACCGGCTGATCCTGTCCATCCTAATCGATCAAAACTAATTTTTACTGGTTTAATTCAGTCAATTTAATTAAATTTAAAATACCGGCCAGGCGTGAGTCGGATTCGCGTGCAAAGTTTCCGTACAAATATATATTTTTAGCATATTATTTTAACACCAAATGGACTTCTTATAGGTTTGCATGTAATGCATAAGTAAAGAACTACTTTCTGTATTTTTTAAAATTTTGTGGGTAAGTACCTACGACAGTACATCAAGCTACTCGAAACTGTCAAATGTTCCCAATCAACCTTGAACCTAATGCATTATCGATAAAGTTGATAGGTAATCTATTAAAGGAATTTGAAAGATTGTTGTAGCTTGATGTGCTGGCGTCTGTACCTACGGTCAATTGTCATGGATTCTGCTAAATAAATTTCCTGTTTTAAAAATTTGATAGAAATATGTGAGACCCTTAAAATAAGAGAATAGAATACTCTTTATTATGTACATCATGTAAGTTACAGAAAATATAGATGAGGAAAACATTACATAGGGTGACACAATGGGCGGCCATATCCCTAAAGTCCTTTCATTTGATATGTATGTGGTACGGCACTGATTGTTGTTTTCTTTTTTTAAATTTTATATTTTTACCCTCATTTTTAAAATTAATTTCCACACCACCTTCACGAAAACATCAAATTTTATGTTATACCTACAAACCTAACCTAAAGTAAATCATCAGTCGGCCTCCGCTAGGTCGCGCGTTCAAAATTTTCATACTTTTACGTTTTGTTCCCAAATCCAAATGACATTATTGACCAGCGGGTTATAATGAAATTCACTACAACATTAGTGCGGTAGGCCGGGAGTAGGTACAGCTTCCTAGCGGCCGATCAGCGCCGCTCGCGGCCAGCCTGTTGCCAGCGCTTACACATTTATATCAGCAGGTGTGAAAAGTAGATTACCTGGGCTCCTCAGGGATCTGCCAGGGTTGCGGAATTTGTTCGAAAGAGTCATCGCGGCCCTGAAACGCAATTACGGTCGGCATTCAATATGGCGGTCGTGACACAAGACACTGCTTTATTCCCTCGGTGCATAATCCACTATTATTTACATTCCTTTTCCTTATTTGGGACACAGAATGTCATATGTGCACCAAATTTGAATTCAATCGATCTAGTAAGTAGACTTGAGTAAATTGCCTGTAACCGATGGATCACAAGAGAATCGGATTACTCCTATAATCAGAAGAACGGAACCCAAAAAACACAGATTGTCGTTTAATCATTTAAGTTTAAGTTAATCATTTTTATGTAAGTATTATATTTCTATGACAATAAAAACGTTTTCTATTTCTTTCTCTCCTTTTTTGAATTTTCGGTTGGCGTAGGTAATACGGTAGGTATAGGAGCCTGGCAGGATTTCGGAATTTGTTCGAAAGAGTTACCGCAGCCCTGGAACGCAAACGGGTATTTCGAGGAACACTGATGGGTTTTCCTCTGCACTCCGTCCAGAGCAGTAGGAGTCATTAGACGATTTTCCACTATAAAAAAGTAAGGTAAATATAAGTAGGTAGGTAGGTACTTAGTAATTTATAGTAGGAGAGCTACCGAACCATCCGACTAAGGTTGTTACCACACCAATCGATCTATCGTCGATCAATGCCATCGATCGACGATAGATCGATTGGTGTGGTAACAACCTTAGTCGGACCCAAACCTGTTTCCCACAAAGCTATAATTTTTTAAATGATGTTTTATCATCGGTCAACTAAGAAAGTATGTACCGTTCTGGCAGGCACCTCGTGGTTGCATCATCATCTTTTAAATTTTTGCAAATTTCAAAATATTTTTTTTTTATCTGGTCCCACAAGGCTACAATTTTAATATGTTACAATTTACATACCTATGTTTAAAGTGTAAAAAAATGGACAACCTAGTTCGAGGGTTGCTTTAGTGCCAGACTATAGCAAAGTTCTTATAGGGGTTAATTCATAACGTGCTCCCAAAAGGCTAAAGTTTTGAGGGCATGTTCTTTCAATTGTTTAAAAAGTATAGGTATGTAAACAGCCATAATATTCTAGCAGTGGCAGGTGTCTGCTAGACAAGTATACAGGTATTTTTTTAAGTGGGCGTGGGTGTCCGATTCCGAAACGAATCTACTTATCTTATGGAGCGGGTTGGTAACGCCAGTTGTAAGAAACTAGTAGCGACTCAGACTCTAAGGATGACTGAAATTTAGATGCCAGGAGCGCGTGTGAGCTGCTATACCACTTAAGCCAGAAGTTGTGCAGTCCGTCCGGTTCAGGAGATTTAAAATTCGGGAACGGACGGACTGCTTTGGCTACATCTAGTGTGGATGTAGGTATTTTTTTACATTTCTGGTATAGCCACACACACGCGCTCAAAATCGCGCGTCCAGCCACACTCGCCCTAACAAACGGGCACCGACCAGATGCTGCGCCAGAATGTACTCGTGGCAACATCATCCGGGCGGCCCACGTCTGTCAAACTTCGTGCAGGTCGCTCCCAAGCTCTATATACCCATCGCTCATCGCTCTGGAACATGCGGTTTTTCGAGAATCGATCAACCCGCCGCTTATACCGCCGAATACGGGTTTCCCATGCACAAACTTTCTGCTTCAGGAAGTCGATACGCTCTGTGACACGGGATGTGTAATCTCGAGGCCTGATTTCAGTCCCCAAAAATGCCCGCCTCACAAAGCGCATCATACGTGGTCGTGTATTGCCCTCCCTGAAGCATAGTTTGCCAATGAGTGCCCTAGCCTCATCGATACGCCGCTGGATCGTGTTCTGCCAGGCTAGTGCAGCAGGCTATGGTCATAAATCTTTGTCATATGTACGTATCAACGAGGTTCTCGCTGCTTTCAATGACGTTCTGTAGCAGTGATTCCAAGGCACACGCTAGCGCTTCTTTCTGTGCATAGGCAACCGTGGTAATCGGGGCCTAAATTCGGTTGGAGTGGATCTATACTCGCGAAGCGCATCCTCCAGTGCGCTCCTCAGTCGATCGTTGCACTGGCTACTTACCGTAGTAACCCTATCATCCACCTCATCACTGATGTTATTGGACCGCGGTGTGGTTGCGCCACTTGCTGTTGTCTGTACCGCAGTCTGTGTCGGGGTCAAGATATTAAGGTTGCTCATGCTGTGCGGCATCGTCCAACTTGTAATTATGTTGAATGACCCATAAGTACCTGATCCGACAATAGTTGGGTCGAGACGTTCACAACAGGTTTAAGATCCTGAGAAAAACTAAATCCTTGGCTATTGAAACAACTTTGACACAAAAAAAAAATTGATTGTCCGTCGCCGCGTCAGCCCAAGCTAGTAGGTATGCGTATGTTAAAAGTACATACTAACACCACCCTATAGGAAACGTGCACGGGGTTGACTATGCCATCTAGCGTTGCAATTTCGAAATTTATAAGTAAAATATACTTGACAATGACACTGCTGTGCTGCCCCACAGCAGTGTGTACCCATAGTTACTGTATGTTCCCTATAATCTAAACAAAATATGTGGGATATTTTGTTAGTGAGAAAATAAGGGAGGTCTGGCAGCTCTGGGATCTCAGTCTATAATTTTTGCTATACTGTAAAATAAATAAGGCCTAATTATAGAAAAAAAACATGAACTAGATTGTAAAAGAAACCATTCTTACTTATGACAAATTCCAAATTCAATTATATTAGTAACATACAATAAATTCATTACTTGATTGTCTTGGTGTCTTGTCTTGATTGTCTCCATTGGTCTTAGTGTTACTATTATGTGAAATTAACATGGTTTTCTCGCATCACTACTTCAAGGTCGCTCAGACGAAAATGAAAGTTGTCAATGTCATTAGTGTCATTGTCAAATATGTGTGTCAACAAAAAACGTCATATTCCTTGCATCATCACATCATGTGTGTCATTCTGTCATTCATAGTCTTAAAAGCTATAATCAGCAATTAAAATTATGTGAAATTCATTAAATCCAAAATGAACCATATTCTTAGCAACAACACGTTGGAGATATCATTAAGTTTAGATAAAAGTGTCTATCTGCTACATTTACCAAGGGTTTTTACATAACAATTAGTGAAATCTATTTATCAGTAATCATTTTATTGAGGGTGAAAGTTACACGTTTACTAATTTATAAATGATTCGATTCCACTAGTCATATGATATTGAAAGTCAATTTAAGTGAATTTATCATGCTATAATTATATTTATTATGAACGAGTACTACGAGTTAGAAGATCGTAAAATGAAAGGTACCCTTCGCGACTGGCGCAAAGCGCTGCGCACCCCGGCCACGTACAGGGTCGGCAACGCTGTGAGGATTCAGCCACAATTCGTCTTATTAATTGTGTTAATAGGAACATTCCTACTAGTGTTGTGTTATTATAATTGGTGGACAAGTAGCCAGTCAGTGAGTGTGCAGAGATGGGCCAGTTCAGAAAGGCCGTACAACACCACTTACCCGCTGACGAAACCAGTGGTTGGTGGAGATTTAGTCACATTCAGGATTGGGATTGTGGCAGACTTAGATACAAATTCGAAAAGCAATTCAAACAAGCACACATACATTAGTTATCTAAAGACAGGACATTTAAATTACCACCGTGTGAAGAAGTCCGTGCAAGTATCATGGGACATACGTGAGCCCACACTCTTATCATCAACATACTCGCACAAGGGACGAGGCATGGAGCTATCAGAGTTGATAGTGTATGATGGAAGATTGCTCACTTTTGATGACCGATCAGGAATGGTAAGCACAATGTTATATAATTATGCAGAAAAATGTTTCCAACTGATATTTTAGAAATTCAAAATTTATTAAAAGGTATTATAAAAATGTGTTTGCTAGATAAAATTCCTATTATATTGTACCTTCAACCATACACTAATAATATAATATGAGACATCAACATTCTGAGGTTACAAATAGGAATTCTTAAACTTTTTAGTTCATCAACTTTAGAACGCTACAAACTCACAGTACTTTTTGTCACATATTTGTGACGTTTGGCAAACAGGGCACGCGCTTGCTCGTCATGTATGTGACAATGGCATTCAAAAGGTTAAGTTACTAATAGGTGTTTTTATTGTTTTCCAGGTGTTTGAAATAGTCAACAATAAAATAGTGCCATGGGTTATATTACCGGATGGTAATGGCCAGGTAGAAAAAGGCTTTAAGTCCGAATGGGCAACCGTCAAAGATGATATTCTGTATGTTGGGTCAATGGGCAAGGAATGGACTACGGCAAGTGGAGAGTTCCAAACTTACGACCCCATGTGGGTGAAAGCCATCAACTTACACGGAGAAGTAAGATCATTAAAACTAACTTTACTATAATTGTTTGAAAAATGTGTCTGAAATACAATGATTTTAAATTGTCTGTTTCTAGATAATATAGAAGACACAATTCACATTAATCTATGTAAGTTTTCTGTGAAATAATTTTAAAATAAGTTTTTACTTATTTAAGCAAACTGTTTGATTCACTGTCTAAATTTTAATAAGAACAGAAAAGATAAGAATAAACTCTGTCAGTGTCAGGAAGAGCTTGTGGCTAAAGAATAACAGCCGCACGGGTCGATCAAGGTTAAGCAACGCTTGGCGAGGTTAGTCTGAGGGTGGATGACCATCTTAACATACTGTGTTTCCTCCGTGCCTCGGAAAGCACGTTAAGGCGTTGGTCCCAGCTGTCATTTGTAGATCTTTAGCAGTTGTTACGGATTTTCAGAGGCCAGTAAATCTGACTCGTCTTGCCAAGAACTACCGTGTTACCCAGTTAATGGGTTGTGGAAGTCTGGTAGGCAGCCGCTCCACATTAAATAGTGGTATTCACCTGAATCCGGTTTGACTGGGAGCCGACACCAATATAGTTGGAATAAGGCTAGGTAGATGATGTCAGTGTCAGGAAAAACATATATAAATCAAGTGGAACAGGAAAAATAAGCTGTATTTGCTTGCTTAAGACTGAATTATAGAAGTTCACGGTAGCAAAACATGACATGTACCTATCTTATCAGCAAGGTTTACTCTGTCAATTCGCATCATAAGGTTATCTTCATTTAACACAGTATATATGTGTGTTAGATAAGTCAGTCTTATTTCTGGTGAATTATTACTCTTACCGTTTTGTAATGTTTGTGGAACAAAGATGTTAGAAGTTAACTAGATAGTCAGCTGTCAGTTAAGTGTCCAGCTGACTATCTAACGGCCTGTCTCAATAATGTATCTACCTTTAACCAACTGTCAAATTAGCTACCAACAGTAGCCGAAACGTCATGTTTGCCTTTGTAACATGATTTTTTAGCTACTATACGTTATTGAAACCGGCCCTAAGTAACTTCTAATAGTTTTTGTTCTACTAACATAAAAAAGTATAATAATTCGAATTTTCATTCAAGCTTTATGGAGTATTAAAACTCAGCTGTGATGGTGACATACAGATCCAGTATCATTTTACATTTTCTTTTTCACAGGTGCAGCATTTAAGCTGGGTGAACCAGTATAAATCTGTACGTAGTTCTATCGGCATCCAATGGCCTGGTTACATGATCCATGAATCAGGAGTATGGTCGCCTGCCAAGAAATTGTGGCACTTCCTGCCAAGAAGGTGCAGTCATGAACCTTACAACGAGACGAAGGATGAGCTCATGGGATGTAACTACTTGATCACTGCTGATGCCAATTTTAAGCATATTCATGCACTTGAGGTAATTTTGTGGAAAGTTTACCTACTGGGTTATATTTTACTGGGACAGTGGGTAAATGACGAAAAGAAATACTTAATGAAAGACTCTCAGATTTCCCCTGCAGTTAAAAATCATTCTGTATTTTTGTTACGGCAACCAGTATTAAACCGTCTGGTACTTAAATGTGAAATCTAGAATGAACTGTCATATCCGAATGTCATTGTCTAAATTTTAAACATAATTATGATTTCTTGAAATTGAGTTCTTTTTTGTGTAAGGTCTATAGGTACTTAACTGCATGATAGTGGGCACACTTGCAAACAATAGCCACTCTCACTGCTTCAGAATAATTGCACTGTCAATGTCATACTGTTATCACCACCATGTCATCATCTTCCTGCCCTTATCCCATGTTACTTGGGGTCGACGCAACACGTTTTTTTCTTCCATTCTGTCCTGCCAACCGTCACGCTATCACTAACTCCCTTTTCTTTCATATTACTCCTAACACAATCCATCCATCTTTTTTTTGGCCTCCCTCTCCCTGTCTATCCATCCACATTTATATTCATAACTCTTTTAGTTACGTGCATTACATTCCTCCTCTTCACATGACCATACCTTAAATTATGTCGATTTTCAATTGTGACTCAATGCAGAATCGAATCTATGTTTACACAGTTGTATAAACATTCAGCTACCTACCTATTGTATAATACGAACGTGGCCTGTATTAATACCACGACATCTAAACAGATAGACACCTAAATGACAAAATTAACTAACTTTGCTATTAAAATGAAATCATATACCTACTCGAGCTGCAAGAGTCATTATTGTTAGTAAACAACTTTATTCTAATATAAATTACGTAACAATGAGCAGTCAAAACAAAACAAACATGCAGCAAAACCGCTAAAAAGTATTTAGCATTTTAGCCACTCAGAAAAAAGTATTTTGCTTACCTATATAAGTTTCAATAAATGAAACAGCGTTAGGTATAGCAATTTAATTTTTTAATAGCAATTTCTTAAACATAACAATTTTTTTTTAAATTTGAGACTCATCTATGTTTACCAACTTTGTTTTTAATGATGGCCTCGCAAAATGCAGATGGCCAAGTACTTTTGAGTGGTAGTGTATAGTATAAGCACATGACTGTGCTTGTTGTGTGTATGGTGTGCTGCAGCCATTCCCATAATCAATTTTTAAAGCAACCATTAATCAATCAAATTCATCACTTTTCAGATAACAAAACACCAACCAAAGCATGGTTTCTCATCGTTCAAATTTATACCGGGAACGAATGACGAAGCCATATTGGCTTTGAAGACCACGGAGTATGAGGGCAAGACAGCTACATACATCACTGCGTTTTTGACGGACGGCACGGTGTTGCTACACGACACCTTGGTGGAAAACCTCAAGTACGAGGGCCTGGAGTTTATATGATATACCTGGTGTATTAGAAAATTATAGACACAAAAAAAAATCGTGACTGTAAATATGTAAAATATAATATAGTTTCGTTAGTTTGCGTTTTATTTTTTATTTGTAATCTTTCCAACTATGTTAAGGTCGGTATTTTATAAGGAGCGACTCCTTTCTCACCACCACAACCCAGTTGTTGCACGATACCGCTTGGCAAGGCTGGTGTCCGATTTCTTGGCTTCTGACTGCCCATTACGACTCTCTAAGATGTACAGCTGGGCAAGCAACTGCTGAACGTGCTTTCCGAGGCACGGAGGAATCTCGAAATGTTAAGATTGTTACCTATTCACTGACCGAATCCGGCGGAAAACGTTGCTCACCATAAATGTCGACCCATGCCGCTGTTTTAATTTAGCCACAAGCTCTCTACTCACGTGAACGCACCAACAGGGTTGCGGAATTTGTTCGAAAGTCACCGCGGCCCTGGAACGAAAAGGGCTTTAGGAAGAACACGGATGGGTTTTAGTCAGTAAGAGTCTGACAAGCTCTTCCGCTGCACCCAGAGCGGAAGAGGTCATTTGATTTCCCATCCTTAAACAAAAATGTGGAAGAAAGGTGAAGTTAGCTTAAAGGGGACAGTCGTTCCACCTGAAGCAATGGATTGACATCTAACTTCACGTTAGTTTTCTCGGTGAGATTACATAATAATAATAATAAATAATAATTTATTACTTTCACATACCTACATTAATATAGTAGGATATCTGACACCAGTCTTGCCAAGAGGCATCGTGTTACCTAGTTACTGGGTTGTGGATCTCCCATGTGTATAAAGTAACTTTTCGAGAAAAAAAAAACTTCCTTTGATTTACAATCAAATGTAGGCTAACACTTGAATTTTTTTTAAAATGGTACGTGCTTTATTGGTATAATAAGCACTCAGTCACATGGAAGTACCTATGGGTATTCAAAATCGCTTTCCAAATATCTCTGCAAAAGTAATTTTGTGCAAAAATGTCACATAGGAGATTTTAAATTTGGGACGACGATATATAGTAGTGAAAAGGTTAAACAGATTGAAAAATATCGTTTAGGTTCTAAAAGATAATATTTTACCTACCATATACTAAAATTTAGGATATGGTGGAAAGAAGTATAATATTAAAATATAGGGCAAGAGCAAAAAACAGTTACCGACAACGAGGTTGGAGGTAACAAAAGGACGAGTCACGATGGTGCATGTTATTTGTAGAGCCTTTATCGCCCTTGTGATAGTGAGATGTATTACTGCTCATATAGGCCTTACTGATATCATTACTAATACCACCGGAGGAATACTTTCAGCGCTCTTGATTTTGTTTATTTAGACTGCATGCACAGATATAAAGACCCGCCTCTGTTCTAGGGCCCAGGCCTTCTCTACCAGTCGGCCAGGGGTGGTGAAGAGAACATGGTAGGTGCATTGTTTAATCAGTTAAATAAACAGTGTATGTGGGATGGCCAAATCCGAAACTATGGATGGAGATTAGCGAACAACACTGAAAGGAGTCTCGAGCCCGATTTGTACATGAGAGGAGCTCATGGCGTCAGCGAACAGTGTTGCCGTTGCTGAGTATTGGGTTGCTGAGTAATTTAATAAGTGTATTTGCCACCGACACGCTAAGAAGAAGCTATAAGTAATAAGGTTCAAGGTGAAGTTTTTTGATAAAAAAATAAGAAAACAAAAATTATATTTAGGTAAGTAAATAAAATTTATTTCTTTCAATATAAAACATTATAATAATATATTTAGGTACATTGTAACTTACAACTGTATCTAGAACAATGGCACTGGTCCTTTTGCACAGAAACTCAGTTTATTGCTTCCTTGTTTAAAAATACAATGTCTTAACTATAAAAATAAATGGATTTCTAAACACCGAAGCAATTACTGTATTATTGCTATCTTCCCAGTAAAACAAGAACGAGACGGAAGTAGATAATAAAAGCTGCAAACAAGCAGGGAACAAGCTGTCATTATAATATTCAACTAGATTATTTATACAGCTACCAAACTGTCACCATCCCTCTCTCACTCTGTCTGTTAGAAAAGGATAGCAATACTTTCAATGTGTGCCCAAAAGAATCAGCATCAATATAAAAATATTCTAAATAATCCCTCTATACAATACAAGGCCTAACGGCTAAGGCTTATAGATTGGATAACAATTACAAAGAAACTAATACAAAAGGTAAATTGATAACAATAAAAACCGAATACAGGGTACATATCACAAGGTAACCCTAAGAACAAATACTAAAAAACTAAATTAAAGCGTAGATAATATTCGAATACAAATAAGCAGATGCAAAAACTAGGAACATCATACCAATAAGATCTCCTTCAAACGGAATCACAAAAAATAAACGAATATCCTAAATAGATATTTACTGAAATTCTTAATTCGAGATGATTTCAATTCATCGCCACCAACTCAAGTATCGACTTTAGCTCTATGTGTTTTGAGTTGATTTTTTAATGACCCTTTAGATTAAAAAGTGTGGGTTGAAATTTGAACTTTGCCTTGTATGACATAGAGTTTATAGTTCCAAAATTTGATAATTATCTCGAATTCTGATTTCAAATATAGAATCTCATTTCAAGCCGATAGTTCTGGTGACTTCTTCAAAGACGGTCCACGCCATCGCCGCCATTAGAGTGCGACGCAACATTCTCGGTACTGCACCCTTGAAGTACCCTCTTACACCGTATGTCTGTAACAAAGGATACAATAAATTAATACAAGAACGATTTCCATCTGAGTCTGAACTCTATATTTTTCATAGGTTGATTTACCACTGGCCATTTATGATGTCCTACCTATTTGCATTTGGAATAAAAACTTTTTGCTTGGTAACTAGGACCTATGACAATTGCCCAATAGTGGACCGGTCGAATAGGTCGACAAGATAAGTGTTCATAAGTTACCAACTTTAATTTTTGAATTATGCTTTAGGATTCGAGACCTTAATTCAATGAGACACGGTTCAGTTTTCATTGAAACTAAACTGATTAATACTTGCTCAATAGTGTTGGCCATTCTAAATTCGTCTTATTTTATAGGTGGCTTAAGTTGACATTTGTGTGAAAATAGTATTCTAGTTTCATAAGCATTTAAAATATGGATTTACAGTGGGATTTACAGAACTTATAATTGATTAATTTAATTATCGCTCAGTATACCAATAGTAATCAACTTCGTCGACAGGGGGCATTATTTGCCCTTCAAAGAGCAAAGACAGTGATAGTAATATTCTCTTTATCACAACATTCATTTTATATTCTTTGTCAACAACACATTATGTATGCATTTAAAACATGATATTGTAACCATAGTGAGGTCAATCTCAATATTGCGTTAAGTTAAATAAGTGTTATTTTTATTCAACTAATAGGTAGGTACCTATACAAACTAAATGAATGGGAGTGGGTATAAATCAATAATGAACTTAACTTGTTCTTGAAAATATTTCATAAAGTTGTTAATGTAGGTATAAATTCAGCAGAATTCTAGACTAATCTTCAATTCCTAATCACATCCTAATGCCACTATTCAACTATCTACTGTAGTGCTATATTTTTTTAAGTTTTATTAGGGACCAATAGTAAAAATGTCCTAGATTTCTTTTTGTTTCAATGGAACTTGGGCTTTGTCATGATTAACATTAAGTTATTTATCCATTTGAGAATCTGAATCCATATATTAGGACACAAGACATCTTCCTGCACAAAAGTACTATTGATAACCTATCCACAGGTTGTGTGTCACAACGGTGCAAAAATAAAACATTGATGATCTGGTGACATCAATTACGATTTTATAGTAATTAGCGAAATATTCTTCATAATGAACCTCGGCCACGCAAACTTTGAATGACTGATAGACCTAATTAAAAAATAAATAAACGACCCCACGGATGTTGTGTTATCTTAATACTTAATCATTTACTTCGTGCTTATTACAATAATGAGTCAGAAAAAGGCAAGTAGCATCTTGACCAATTTAGCTGTAGGTACACACATTCACAATCTTCCTGATTTTAGTTATCATTAGACCTCTGACATTTGCTTCTCAGTAATTTACTATATTGACAGAAATATTTGATAATTCGTCTATCTGATAGGTACCAACAGTCCCGTTTTATTATTCTTTATAATGAACGATACGGTACAATCTGAGTTCAACATAATATTTCATACTTTAGGTAGCAACTCAATGGGGCTGTAAATTGAAGATCTTTGACAGCTGTTACGTGTATGGTAGGCGCCAGATGAACTTGCAATAAAGGACAATGACCTTTCCCTAATATCCCTTCATAGATACCGAACAATAAATTATGTCTTTAATTCTGCTTTTGATATAGAAAGTCAGTAAAATATGTGGGTCAATGACCGCTATTGCACATTTATCTGGCGCCTATCATAGACAGAAGCCAGAAAATTCAACACCAGTCTTGTCCACCAGTTGCTACTTGTGGAAGTTAGATAAGTAGTCACTCCAAGTAAAATACTGGTACTCAGCAGCATCCGGCATTGGACTGGAAGCTGACCCCAAAATTGTTGGGACAGGCTAGGCAGATGGTAGCAAATTAAAGGTAAGCCAAATTAATAGTAAGACAGATTTGTAACTAATATATACTGACACAATATAGCTATGTATGTGTTAATGGATTTTCCAATAGGAAATCCTTCCAACTTCCTCCCAATGGGCTATACCCTATCAGTGATTTCGGAGAATAAAGGCGTAATCCAGCTCTTCTAATATGCCTGTCCGTCTGTTTGTTACCTCTTCACATCCTAACGGCTGAACGGATTTCGATAAAACTTGGCACGGGGGTGGACTATGTCCTGGATTAGTGCTAAGGATACTTTTTATCCCGGGAGTATGTCCCCTTGGATTAATTCGAGTGCGCTGATAGAAACCAGTGTTATATAAATGGATTCTTACCTGATGTACATATACGGCGGCGCTGAATGCGTTGGGAAACTTGTCTGGGTACAACTGCATGTTAGTCTTAAGTACGTCAGCGGGGTTGGTGGCCAACGACGCGGCGATCCCGGCAACTATTCCGCAACAAAAGTGGACGGCACTGGCTGCACCTGGCGACTGCAACCATTCTGAAAAGAGGAGACGTTTAGGTTAATATGGGACGGAATTATATTGGGTAAATAACAGCTAACAATTGTATGTCGTTCTTCTACTATTTTTGAATACTGTTTTGTATATATGTACACCGAAAATAACATTATAAGAAAACTACAAACTAAAACACATACTTATGCACCTTTTGGAAATACCAGTTTGATGTTATACTGATCCGTACCTAAGTACTACTAATTGGTCACGTTTAACTTCCAATAGGGGGTAAAATAAGCGTGTCTAATGTTTACGTATCTGTTATCTCTTAGTAATAATTAATAACTCAGTAACTAAATAATTTCTTGACGCGTTTTGTCCACGTCATTTTAATGTTTATAAAACATTGCGCCTACGTCTTATATAGCGTGATGTTTTTTTTTAAGTTAAATGCAAAATAAATAATGACGTCCAAACGAAAACATGACATAAATATTATGAAATCTTGAAAAATACTAAACTAAACCTTATTGCAGAGTAGGTTTGGTTGGTTTTAGCACTAGAAAAATAGATTGTACATATGAATAAAACGGAACCGGTACTGAATACCTAAGTCCTATCAAACCGATTAGATTGCCATCATTGTCTGGGCTTGACAAACAAAAAAACACATTATGACGCATTTTAACCATAGTAAACATGATAATTTCTATTATCTATGATTATTTCGATATCATAGGATTATTGACTCAACGTGTTTGCAAAAAAGCCATGTGTTTTATTTTTGTAGACTAGTCACAAATTATTTCATAAAAAATACACATTTAACAATAAACAAATGCTTTCCAAGCTACGGGCGATCAGTATAGACAGAGGAACAATACGAGCCGTGTCCACAAGTATCGCTTTCTGAATCAAGCCCTTGATCCGGCTGCCTAACGAGAGCCTCCAAGGTGTTGGTCGAGCCTCGTGGCTATAAACTCATTGGCTGACACGACTATCGGTACAAGGAGGTCACATTATCACATTATTGTGTAACCCTTAAGTCTTAAGATGGGGACCTAATAGACCAATAGGTTAATTAAATAAAACATTCGAATAAGTTGCTATCTAACTTAGCCTAATCGAACATGCATACAAAGTCCTAACATTGATTGAGTACTAATGAATATCTAATGTTTATATGATGCAGTCCAAAGTCTATCACGTTTAAGAAGATTACAAATTTACTTTATCTATTGAATAAGTACCAACTTGCCTACGAATAGGTACTTATGTCGGTTAGAAACGTGAAATTATCTATCCGTGACTAAATTGCTAGAAAGATCGCGCGACCTTTTTATCGGTGCCTACGAATTTATCTGTCACCTATTTGGAATTATAATCA
Organism: Mamestra brassicae; assembly: GCA_905163435.1. Classification (NCBI taxonomy): domain Eukaryota; kingdom Metazoa; phylum Arthropoda; class Insecta; order Lepidoptera; family Noctuidae; genus Mamestra; species Mamestra brassicae. Next base: position 14,124,158 of record LR990997.1, on the reverse strand, counting down.
ACCTAATATTTTTATATCTAATGCTTCGATAAGGAGCTATATTGAAATTACAAAATGCTTGAGACATACATGAATTCAAAGATAACTGACACTTAAAACTAACTACATAAAGGCTAGTTAAAGCCATCATTAACTTAAAGACGAGTAGTCAAAAACTGGTCTTATAATCCGTTAAGGACCATATATCTTACCTTTAGGTACTTTTTGCTTGGCTTGAGAGTAGAACATGAGGTACAGGCCAGAGAATGGCGCGTCTCTGGCTAAAGTTGGGCCCAGGCCGCAGGACAGGCCACGGATGCCCTCTGCTTTGTAAATGGCCTTCAGAGCACCACCCAAGCTGTTGTATTTGTACACTCCAGATTCGTATCTGAGGAAGAAATAAAATTATATTATTAATAGATGTTTCAATTGTGATTTTAAATGTAATCGATGAAAAGTTAAGAGATTTGCCTCCAGAAGGACCACTTCAGAAAAATACTAGGAAAGCAAGACTCAGACAGGTGTGTTACGTGTTAAACAAACGTAGCACCTACGTCGCAGTCAATACATGTGACCAGACATAAAATTTCCAAATTATTAACATATTAAAACAGCGTAGAAAGGCACGACTGCGCTGTAACCTCGGATTACCATAGCTATTGTTTACAGGTGACCTGAACAAGCGTCTGAATAACGTGTTCATTCAATCACGAGGTACAACACGTAATCGGGTACCTACGTTTTAGGGACAATGTACGTATAATCATTTAGATTATGTATATTTGATTGCAAAGTGCTCAATAACGAAAGGTGGGATCATACAGAATCTGACGTCACAGACCAACCTACCGACAGTTATCGCTAATTAGTTCAACGTCATGGAATAAAACCCGATTAGAAGGTAATTGGGACATTTTTCGCAAGGTAATCTTGATAATGTTAATGATAATTTCAATTCACAATCGGTATTATCAAATACAATGACTTTACTAGAACAGCTTAAAAGATAAACATATTTTTCTTTGATTACGTCTAATGTTGCCTAACGTACGATGCAGTGAGTAATTATGGCTACAGACTAATTATAACTGGCCAGTGATTAGAATTGAGCCAACTAAGTTAACAGCTAAAGCAAATACAATACAGTTTAATGAAGAAACAAAATTGTTGATAGCCCATTTCAACGCTTGTTCGTAGCGTCCAACTTAAAGTTCTATTCAAACAAAGTAAATAAGAGTGTTTTAAAAAAGCCAAAAAAAAATGTGTAAAGAACAGTTCAACCATTAAGGAAAAATTCTATAAAACTCACCTGGTTTTAATCACAGTAATCGGTATTAAAGCAACGCCGCTCATGGTCCTAGCGACGACTCCTAACGTGATGGCTTCCAAGGCACCCAGGTCGCCCTTGGTCTTTCCCATCTTGGCTTTGAGCCAATGCAGGGATGAGAAGTAGATTCCCACTCCGGGAACGCAGCGAGCAATGGAGGGCACCATGCCCCGCCATAGCCCAACTATCTGTTCTTGCCGGACGATGTTCGCGAAGATCGTTATCATCCCGGGTTGGATTCGGCTGCTGTAAAAGAAGGTAAGGTTAGTTGTTGATATAATTTTGAGGCACGATGTTACGCTAGTAACGTATTTTGTTTTCATTAACAAAGCGTTACTAAGGTTAGGGTAGAGATGCCTCAAGGAACATCATGGGCCCTGTGCTGATTCTATTAGCAATTAAAAGTTTTAAAAGACCTTCATCTTAGTCAAAGACAGGCTTCTACGCAGTTTTTAGTCACTGATAGTCTTTCAGGGTGACTGGAATTCAAATAAACAAAATAGTTTATTTATCGTTAATTACTAAGGCCGCGACGTGTGTATTTGATCGTTGCCACATTGCACGCGCCTGGGTCGCAACAACGCGGCCTTTTGAGAGAGATGAGATAGTGAGACACTAAACTAATTAAAATCTGAAGCATTTCAAATATAATGGCAATAATTAAGAATAATTAAATAACAACAGATAAACTATGCTGAAATGTAGTGAATATTTGTGAAACTTGAACGCGGAAAATGATAATAGGTCATTAGCAGGGAAGCGTTCTCAGACGATTAGCAAAAGCTATCAATGTCAATGTTAAGGATATAATTTCAGAGTAGGTACCTACAACAAACAAATTAATAAAATAGCTAATCAGTCGTTGGTCACTGCTCGTGCCTGCCTACTTTTGTTTCGTAGCAACAAGATTGTGTCACTGTCTGCTGTTATCTAGCTAGGAGTGAACTTATTTTTCTGTGAATTTTGTTGAATATCTACTATTAACTTGTTACTGTGAGACATTTATTCTTCTGATTCTAAGGAACAGAAATAGGGTCGTTTGCTCTTCTCTTTTGAATATTTCAAACCGAGTTTAGGAAGGACAGAAAAGCTATTCCCAGTAGCTGAATTCTTTTCAACTGAATAATGATGACGATGAAGTTAAAGCCTCCCGGGCTTAAACTTCATCGTCATCATTATTCAGTTTCTGATATTTAACTGAAATGTTATTGTTTTCGTTATCTTTGATATTACTTACTTGACAGTCGCCGCAACAACATGTTGAGTGGGATTCTGTAGACGGGTCTTCACCAAATCAAGCGGCTGGAACAGTATAGTACTGAAGGTACCGGAGAAAGAACCGGCGAGAAATGCTTTGAAGACCGGGTGGTACTGTAAATATAAACATTATCTCAGTTAGCATTATAAGTTCGTTCAATCAGAAGAGGATGATACACTTTGACCCTCACTCGAGTCTTGAATGAGTTAACTTCGTGACAGAATGAGACTATATCATAGAGTTTTATAACTTACGTTTGCCACAATATCCATTCTGGGTTATAGTCAAATCCTTTTTGGTTGAAAATAAAATATCCTTTGTCAGGTAATATCTTTGGAATATACTCCGAACTTGTAGTATTCAAAGTGAAATAGCCAATGACAGAGAGAGCTTTTGAGCCGAAAGAGCTTCAGGTATAAATTTAGATCGTATCCGAGTAGTCTGAATAATAGATAGGGTTGATACGGTACATCAGAACAATGGTCATTTTCTGCAACACCTCGCTTGAAAAATGCATGTATGCTGGTGCCAGTACGAATTTTAAAAGAAACGTAAATAACGCTAGAATTGCGTTCACAGAGAGTTTGTAGCACTTGTGAGTCCACTTTCAAAGACACTGGATTAACTTAATTAGGAGAAAGAAAATCACGGTCGATGAATTTAGCCATGAGTACTAAACAGAAGAGAATTAAACAAAAACTGTATAGCGCGGATAAAGGTAACCGAAGTTGAGCGATACAATGAACGCACACACTAGTAGGTTGGTGAACGAGCACTGAGCGAGTATAGTGCGGGGCGATTATAAGCGATCATTTATATGAGTCGTTATCAGACGCAGACGAGGGACGTGGACATCGCGGGTGAGCAGAGGTGGAAGGTCGCGGTACCCCACATGATAATAAGTATCCGTGCCTACTGACTAGGGGGTAACGAGTAGCTCCGATAATGTAGGGTCACCACTCCTAAGGAAGGATCATGCAACTCGTAATCCAATTAACTCAGCGGAAAATATTTCATTATGACCATTTTACAAAGATGTTGTAGCAAACGTAGGTACTAGGTAGGTAATGATGGTATACTAATTCAAGGGTCTTAACATAGCATTATCATGATGATCATGATAAGCCAAGTAACCTTTAATTCATTGAATTAACATGATTTCAAGGGTATTTTTACGACAGCAGGTAAGTGAGACCATTATTTTACTCTTACTTAAGGTTAAGAAGTATGTAACTATGCTAGAATATATATTAAAAAAAAACTCACGGAGAGAAAATCACCACACGCAACGCTTAAATTGTTAACCATCACAAATTACACAACAATGTATCATCAATGCGCTTAAAGACATATAACTTGAAAACACGGGGCACGAGTCTATTTATATAGATTCTGTACGTATTAAAAAGAGGCGTGCAATAATATTATCAAAGTGACATTACGATAATACTTAGATAATTATAAAATTAATTAAGTATAACTCATACGATCATGCGTACGTACTTTAATGAAAAACAAGCATCTACGTAACATGCGTATTTGATTTATTTGCGATGCGATAGATTGATAAGTTGATGTGGGGTCTTGGCTTATCGTGATATTAATCGGTAGCAAATAGATGGTACTTTTTGACTCAGAGGACCATTCGACAATCAGGACGACAAATGGGGTAGGAAGGACCTATTGTGGTAGTACCATGATACCCAACTTTTGACTCATGAAATCTACCAACTATGCAAGCTCAACTCAGAACAGGTTAAATTAAAGGCTAATTCAAACTAATTTTATAAAAGAGAAAGTAAGTTTGTTTATTACGCTTTCATGTCTAAATTGCCGAACCGATTCTGATGAATTTTATACATTCTACATAATGTACCTACAAATTATTTAAAATGCTATTCAATAATATTTTATATAAATGTTCCTTTTATAATGACGAAAAAAGATGTAGCAATATATTCTTTTAATTTCAGAATGGTTAAACCAGTGTCAGGCGTTTGATAAAGTTAAGTGTTCAATTTAAATACATTTCATTTAATGTTATGTAGGCTAGGCTAATAAGGATCGGTACAAAGGCGACCAATGTTTAATTCTATGCATGCTACGCAATAAGAAATACAAATAAGTAGGAGAAAGTCTCATTATAGTCTAGTAAGTGACTGGAGTTCCACAAGGAAAGACCTTAGGACCAGTTCAACTAAGGTAATTGGTAAAACTACAATTTAAAATTCAATTAGCCAATGATTTGATGAAACTTATTTTGAATATGTTGTCTAATAATAAATCGATTTTATCACAGTGCTTAATGACAAAGAATGCTATAATTACATTTTTTATCATTAAAAGTCTTCTGCATAATGCAGAGAGGTATTGTAAAAACCTAGGTAAAACAACAATTTTTTGGGCGTTTTAAATGATTTATTTGCCTTTTTAGACATACATATATTATGCATAGGGCAGAGCTGCAGCTCTGCCCTATCCTTCGAGGAATATTTGTTATGTTTTGTTGAATTTATTAATTTCCTACATTTTCATGTATCATGTCAGTCATGTGAAGAGGAGAAAAGATACTTTACTATACATTCTGAAAGTACAGAATGTAAGAAAAAAATGTGTTGCGCTGACCCCAAATAACATGGGATAAGGTCAGGAAGATAATAAATAAATAAATAGTGGGATGCGTAATTTTATTACATTTAAAAAACAGAATCCATAATATTGCAAGTAATAGATTAATATTTGACTCTTAGACCAGGTATTTTTTTTTTTTAAGGATGGGAGATCATCAAATAAGTTCTTCCGCTCTGGGTGGAGCGGAAGGGCGTGTCAGACTCTTACTGAATAAAACCCATCCGTGTTCCTTCTAAAGCACTTTGCATACCAGGGCCGCGGTGACTCTTTCGAACAAATTCCGCAACACTCTTAGGTACTTAAGCAGCAAATTTTGGATGCAATCATTCGAAAAGTCTGTTAAAAACTTAATGGAATTGTTAAAATGAAGATTTCAGTGTATTAAAATACAAATTAAATTATGTCAGTGAGACTATTGTCACAGCAAAATCAATTTAGTTGATTACTGCAAATGAGAATATGTGCATGCTACAATGTAGTTTTTCACATAATCCATGCTTATTTCACATGCAAAATTAAATCAAATAAAATAACTAAGCTATCATCCTTATTTGTTAAGACAATTAAGCGTTTGTTTAAATATGGTCCGATAATTAAATCATCAAAATGGTCTAAACAAATAAAAAGAGGTGACCAAAGGTTAGTCACTTGACATTGTTCACTATTCTTATCAGATTGGGTGCCAATATAGGCCTCCTAGCAACCTTACAAGAAGTTATTATATTTCTAAAACTATAGTTCTAAAGGATCATTTTTTAATTCTACCAATAAGTCTTTTCATTTTGGATTAAATCCATATGCATATGTTGCAGCCAACAAGCTTAATAGCCGTTTCATTAAAACCCTAGCTTTTTCATTGAACTGCACTTTTTAATCAGCATAAGTGACATGTCCTTGAACCAAAGATGTCACTTAGGTTGCTGAAAAATCAGTGCAGCTAAATGAAAAGGCTAGGCAACCAATTAAACGGCTGATTAAGCTATTTGGCTGCAACACATATAGTTTACACCTGTGGAAAATAGTGGTTCCTGTTGAACTTCAGCCCCTACTGTAGTAATCCTATGGGGTTGCTAAATTTTGAGTTCTTCATATACACAACCTATATGAAAAACTCAAAATTTAGCAAACCCTCTTTTTTTATATTTTAATAGGACTTATTTCAGACTTCAGAAAACCACATCAGTAGTTCATTGTTTATAAGTTTGTTCTAGCATACACATTAGTCTGAATATACAGTGTGATGTGCAATATAATATCTGTATTTGTGTAGATAATCAATTACAGTTATCAATCCAGCCAGTAATTAGTTGAGTAATGAGTAAACAAAGATTGTGAATATTTCCTTTGCCATGTTAGTGAGCCAATCAGCTAATCCAGATATGTATTAAGCTTTGAGAAATAAAAAAAATGTGGTTTGTGGGTTAATTTAAATAAGGAAAAACACGCGATGTCGTCCTGATAAGGTCATAGAGGACGCATTATCTCTGAGACAAACAACTTCGCAGGGGGCCACTTACGTCGTTATCGGTAGAGTTCTGCAGGTCAGGCGTTGTGTCGATCGCCCATCCATTATTAAATGTCGCTGCCGATTGCGACATACTTATTATTTACCAATGTAGAACCAAAATATTGCGCCGTAACCTAACTAACATTTTTACGTGTTTTGGCGCTTAGATAAGAATGGTGCAACGTTAAAATTGGCTGCGTTTAATTCCACGGAGACTAATCATTCCCTCTAAGGACACATACCGACGAGATTATCAACTGATAACAGTAAAAAACAAGATAAATCAATCGTTGAACATGTTTACAACCATTTTTCGGAAAACTGTTCTCTAATGCTTTTAGCCGGTTACATTTACGTCATTATCAGCTGTTTTTAGAAAGTTCAACCAATCGAAACTTGGGATAAATTAGTTTTGCATGTTTTTTACCTGACTTGCCAAAGAAAACTCACTGAACACTGACATCTGACAAAACTCTGAGTTTGACATTGACATGCATTAGACATCGTGACGGTAGGCTTGCGAATATTGCGTTCAATTGGTTCAAAATAGCAAAACAAATAATACTTCGTATCAAAATAAGGATAAAATTTGCGTTCATATTTTGTTTTACATTATTTTTAGCTACCTATCATCAACATCATCATGGTGATAAACTTTTTATTCAATGTACTTTTTGACTACTTAAAATTTCACGTCTGGGGTTTCGGGATTCGACTCTCTAATTGTAAAATATAATAAAATACAGGAATGTCACTTTCGTTTCATCTATTTCACCACCTGAAATTCTTCAGGAATTTTTCACTCAGTCAGAAGCTTATGCAAAAGTGAGTTTCTTTGTTTATTTGTTATATCTACACGTCGTAACGGCTGAATGGATTTGAATGAAATTGGCACAAGGGTGGACCATGTTTTGGAATAAAAAAACTTGTCTGTTTCTTTGCGGAATCTTCACGTCTGGATTCTGGAGGCGCGAGGCCCCTTGCTTCTCCTGATGGATGCGAGTCGAGTATGTCGAACATTCGCATTCATCAGAAGGATGTCCGTAGGGTACCGCGTATTGCGTAACCTAGACTTGAACAAGGCTAGTGGCCCCGACGAGATACCAGCAATTGTACTGAAGACTTGTGCGCCTGAGTTGTCTCCGATCTTGACACGCCTACTTGGCCTTTCGTTTCAGACTGAAAAAGTGCCGTTGGCTTGGAAGCAAGTTAACGTGCAGCCCGTGCCCAAGAAAGGTAGTCGAGCTGACCCAACAAACTATAGACCCATCTTAGTAATGGTAAGCTCCTGGCATACTTAGAAGCTAACCTAGACTATTCGAGTGGTCATAGATGGCTGCTCGTCCGGTTTGATGGATAATAATGCTTTTGGGTTTCTCAGGGGTCGGTGCTCTCGGCAACTTTGTTCTTGCTGCATATTAATGATCTGCTAGAACCCGGTATATTTGGGTAGGCAGACAACAGCACTGTTGCTGAGAGATACGTGTCCAACGCACGAGCTGGTGAGTCGCAGATCCGGTCTCTCCGAGAGGCTATGGTTGAACGTTTAAACTTGTCCTTACAGGCTGTGTCTGAATGGGGCGATGCCAATCTGGTCAGGTTAAATGCTGCGTGTCTTTTTTCGCTATAAGGAGCCAATTCCACCCAGCTCCATCTTTCCTAGGTGCAACCGTGTCGATAACCGATCAAATTGAGCTTCATGGTGTTACGTTAACATCTACCCTCAATTTTGATCCTTTCATAGAAGCAAAGGCTCAAGTGGCTGGCAAAAAGTTGGGGATCCTGGCAAAGGTGAGATAGTACTTCACGCTGGAACTGAAAAGACTCATTATTGTGACCAGCATTTGCTACGGGACCAATCCTGCCCAACCCAAATCGAGAAAACAAAACAGCTGTTCAGTCGATTTTGTCGAGCAGACGTTTTCTTTGGCCTAAGTCTTTGTTCTGTATGGTGTCGGTCGTAAAAGAATAGCACCATCCCATCACTTCCCGTGAGTGTCGTAAGAAGCGACTAAGGAACTCACCAGAGAATGGGCAGCAGCATTCTCTGTGGTTCTGTACATTGCAACAGCCTACACTGCGATCGCCAACCCAACTGCCAAGCGTGGCAACCCCCCCGCCCCTCCCCTTGGGGGAGGCCTTTGTCCAGCAGTGGACGTCTTTCGACTGATATGATGATGATGATGATGAAACCTTTAACATTTTATTCTACGCCTACCTTTTAAGTTTCCATTAGGTTTATCAGAACCAAATCAAAGTAGATAGGTATGTCCCGTTATCATGTTGTTTGTTCAAAAAAGCAATAACTTCCTTGAAAGATATTTAAAAAAATTATTACTTAAGTATTATTTCGTAAAACATATTGGAAAACTTTCCTGTAGATACTATTATTATTATTTTTTAGGTAGGTACCTATGACGATGATGATGTTTCTTTCGTCAGTCGTAGATAGTTGGGTGGGTACTCCCTAATCCCCTAGAGTGGGACCCATTGGGAGATTGAGAGCTACTCGCTCATACCAACAAAAGGTAAATCCACGCGTACGGGACGTGGATGCTCCGTGGTCCGTCAAGAGCTTAAAAAAGTATGGGTCCGTACATTTTAACCATATGAACTCGTGGACGGGACGCGGACGGGACGTGTCAGACACAAAGTACATACTTACTATTATATTCGTGTCAGACCACGTAGTGACAACGGTCCGTCCACGTCTCGGGCACGGCCCTAATGTAGGTATGTGTGGATGTATGTGGAAGTCGAAAGAAGGTAGGTACCTACTTAGGTGTATTTGTCTGCTCTATTTTCCTAAAAAAAATATACCTATTGAGTACCTATTAATAGGTATTTAATTAAATTCGTTCATAAACAATGAACTTCGATTAAAAAGGCAAAATAACTACCCTTAGTTATTTTGCCTTTTTAATCGAAGTTACCTTAAAAATATCACAGTAGGTAGTATAAATAAAATGGCCTCCATTATCGTTGTTACCTACCTACTTGTTAAGTAGCGGAATATTTTGCGCGAGGTTATCGTTCTGCCCTGTCTACAAAGAGAAGTCTTGATGATAACACACCGTTGGGGGTATGACTTATAATAATGAGCAATGGGCATGAACATCACGTGATAAGTCTTTTGATTTGAACAACGTCGCTATGTCGGTGTCGGTATGTTTCAACTAGGTGCAGTTATTGACCAGAATTTTAGGGAGATTGTACCATGAGCGCTAGTAGGATTATTTGTTAATTTCTGATTGGCCCACTTTTGACTCGATCTCGCCTGATGGTAAGCGATGGATGAAGCGAACATGTCCAGAAGTGGTGCATCTTTAACTCCTCAAAACTTAGGTATCATATCATATCAAGGGGCTATAGTTTTGACACTGGAAGGAAGGTTAGTCAGACTGTTCTTTAGGGTTTGATGTTACATAAATATGCATTTTTTTGTAATGTCTTTGAGAGTTAATAGTATATATAAGGCTCTCGACCCCCTGCATAATTTCGTTGGGGCTCAATCTGTTTTTGATGGGGCGATCCTTGATTCCAACTGGGTATTACTTAGGTATTTATTAGATACGGTTAAAAAGATTGACAGACAGCAGAGGGTAAGGGTTATTAGTATAAATTGAATGCATTCCTTGAAACGGTTTTCACCTTTAGTGGAAATTCAATCCAATCTAACGCACACGAAAATGGTTAAAACATTTTAAACGATAGAACGGATAGAAAACGGGGTGTTTCGTTGGGAACACAAATTTTAATAACTGGAAAACCTCAAAACCAATTTGAACTCCAAGTCATCGCGGTCAAAATAGTAGAAAGAAAGAAGAAAGTTTGAAGAAACTGCAGAAAATACACACAATAATTACAAACTTAAATAGAACCAATCATAACTTGCAAAATAGCTTCAATATGTGTAAACCATTTCTAGCAATGAGGAATCAACGAGTTACAAATAACTCTTAATAGTCTTAGCCTGTCCCTGATACCACTTTATAAGTACGGAACCCCAAATTCAAACCGTCACCCTTTGTTAAATATCACGTAAGTACTGGTTTAGCTTTATGGTGTCGGACGAAAGAATAGCACCATCCCTTCACTTCCCGTGGGTGTCGTAAGAGGCGACTAAGGGACTCACCAGAGAATGGCCAGCAGCATTCACGTACATTGAACATACAGCGTGTCGATTATGGCAAACCTCTTGAGGGAGGCCTATGTCCAGCTGTGGACGTCTTTCGGCTGATGATGATGACTGGTTTAGCGTTTCCAGCTTCATGACCCAGACCAGCATTAAAATCATTCAAATGTTTTATTTATAGATAAAAGTTCAAAAATAGTACTTAATTTAGATTAAGGTAAGTAGGTACCTACTTACTTTAAGAGTAGATAAGAGCATGATTTGTAACGAAGGGGGCGTTGCACATTCTGGGCGTAGCACAGATATTCATATTATTTTGTTTTAATTTGTATTATTAGACAATCAATGAAATGACGTGTGTAGCCAAAGTATTGTTATATTTTTAGCAGATAACTTTTGTTTTTTAACCCCCGACGCAAAAACGACGGGGTGTTATAAGTTTGAAGTGTCTGTGTGTGTGTGTCTGTAGCATTAAAATAACGATTTATATTTAATTTTTTACGATTTTACGTTTTGAATTCATTTATTTCTAAAGATTACAAATCACTTGTACAGAAATAAATACTTAACATACCTAACTAGATTTGGGTAGGTATAGTACATTTTTGTTGTCCAGGAGTATCGAGAGCTTATAGTGTTAACACTACGAATGTAAGAACCGTGCGGCGCGTTGATGCGATCGACTGCGGTGACTCGTTATCTTTGTTTTTGTGTTTTAAATCTAAGGACCCGTTCACACTAGAGATTTTCATTTTGTTTTGTTTTTTGAAAGGTGAATTAGTCGGGAGTGTTCTTAGCTATGTTTGATGGAAATCGGTTCAAGATGGCCGCCGCCACAAAATTGACATATTTTTTTACAACTCCCTAATATGGATATAAATATCAAATGAAAGAGCTTGACTAGTAGAATACTAGATACTTACTATGATAAATTTCAAAACCAAGATGGCCGCCAGCACAAAATGGCGAGTTATCTACCTATATTTTTTACACAACTACCTACCTCAATATGGGTATCAAATGAAAGGACTTGACAAGAAGAATAATGTACCTACACTAAGTATATTGAAAGGGAAATGAAAATAAAAAGATTTTTATGTAGGTTATGTATGTCTATACTAAGATTATTTGTCTGATCAATGCCCTAGACTGATGAGGAAAGTGGAGTGATGACTAGTAGGTACCTAGGACCTAACGAAATATTTTTTTATTTTAGATTTAGTACCTACATTATAGGTAAGTAAATTAAGTTGCATGAAATAAAAATTAAATTTAAAATTTAAAAAATCCCCGACAAAAACCTTTCAAAAGTAAAAAATAAAATGTATTGATCCTTTTAGTTTAATATAGGTACCTACGATTATTTGGGCCAAGCGTCACCGTGTCGAGGGACCGCTACTATAGTAAGTACCTATGTAATTACAAAAAATTGCGGTCTCCCGAGGCGAAGCCGCTTGGCCCAAAGAATCGCAACTTATAAAAGGATCAATACATTTAATTCGTAAAGGTTTTTGTCGCGGGTTTTTTAAATTAAATTTTTCGTAACATGCACTGCTATCAAAAAAACCGGCTGGAATATCTCGCCAACGGATCTCCAAATAGAAAAATTACAGACATACCTACGCGACGCTACTAAATATCTTGAAATTACCTATCCAACACCTCATTCGATGCCTCGGTGGCATAGTAGACGAGTAAAAAACATTCCCCCTTTACTTGTATTAGAAGTAGGTAATTGTACAACTTTGGATTCGTGGTTAATGATTGTACCTATCCATGCCCTATAACAGGTTTCTAGGATAACAGTCAATAGCCTCTGAGTTAAACCGGGGACGGACGGACATACCTTGTTAATTAACTACCTACGGAACCCTAAAAAAGAAGGCACATCATGTCTCTTGCTTATTATGTCAACGTAAAGTGCCTCTTGTGTTGACCCATCCATAACTCGAAGAATATTTCATGTTGAGCTCTTGACTTAAACTCTGAGAAAACCATGGTTGGTAAATGAAAAAAGTCTCATAAATCCTCGCTGGGACTTTCTCTAGATTTTCTACTTACAATTTTATTAAAGAACATTCAACGGAACAATAACGGTCTTGTTTTGTGCTGATATTTTCGAAACGAACCATCTGAAGAGTAACTGCTATGATATTTTATTCAGGCGTTTTGCAAATAAAGTGCCTGTGGAATAATTAAAAGCAGTCACTAAATTTTTTATAAAATTATTGTGTGCGTGTTCGCTACAGGCTTTGAAGTCTTTTCGTCCATTTATCACATTTGAATTATTTTAAGCATTTATCGATAATAACAAGTGATCATAGACATATGTAATTAGGTAGTGCTATTCCCGGGATCTAGTGACCGTTATCTTAACATGTATAATTGTATATGCCTTCTGAATCCCGGAACCAGTTAGTAATATGGGAAACAGCTTATACCGGAAATTGGTTGTTTGATATGTCGTCGTGCATAGGTACTCATATCTTTAACAGTTTTTAATACATCGACATTCAAAACACATTCCAGGGAAATCTGGGGCATGTCCATGTTAACATTAGCATCGCCGATCACTGATAATAACAGTTAGTTCTACAGAACCTTGCTAGGTTTATGATGTTGCAATCTCGCAGTTTCAGCTCTTGACTAAGATGTGGTTCCTTGCGTCGATAGTGGCTGGCTGGGTAGGTACTGTAGCCTGTATTGTCTGCTTATATTGGTTCACAAAATTTACAACTTGTGATTCGTAAGAAGAAAATCTATTGTTAATAACTTTTTAATAAATAGGCATTTATAGTATTTATGCCTTTATTAAAATTCAACATATCAATAGCCTTGAGATATTGTACCTACTGCACACTTGTATTTGGGGGAGATACAATTCGTAACCCACTTGTGTTGCTATCATGTTGCTATGCTATACATTACAACAGTAAAAAGTGGGTTTACATGCGTAGGTACTTCTTTTAGAGTCTGGGTACAGTTCATCGACAAGTTTGGGTTAGGGAGATACCTCATGCAGTAGGAGTTACCTATAATTAAAACACTACTTGGTTTACTTAAATTTTATTATTCTACGTACTTCCATAAAGCATAGTAAATACTTTATGAAACTTACACAACTAGAATTACACGTCATCGTCAAATATATACGTAACTATACGAAAATATAGTATAGAATGTTTATAAAATCATTAATCACAGTGTGTACTAACAGTCTAAATATATATGGAATGATTAATTTTCAATATTTTAATAAATAATAAAAAAAATTAGAAGGAAACCCTGATTGTAAGTCGAAAGCGATTATACATATTTTGTTAGACACCTTTAAAAACATATACATAGATTCTCAACCCCTATGGAGTTCGAAGGCACAAGTATTATTATATAAAAGAATTTGTAATTCTAATAATTGTACTGTTTTAATAACATTTATTATAAGAAAATTGTGTGTGTGACGATATTGGCACAATATATTTTAATATGTTTAGAAGCAAAACCGAAAAGTTTATATTTATAAACAAACAACCAGTTAATATCAAATGCTAGCTGACTTAAACTTCTTAAAAATATAAATTAACATATTTTAAACGGCACAAAGTTCTGGAATGGGTACGGAATGACTTTTTCAGAATAAATGCTTACATTTTATATGACTGGAACATTGGCAAGGCGTAGTCCCGAAGTACCTAGTAGGCATCGCTACACTATCGGTACTGTCCTGCCACATAAAAACTTCTTTAATGGAAGATCAATGTCAAAATCTATCAAGAAAATTCATTTATGGATTATAGCCAAAATAGAGATTCATAAAAGAGATTTTTTCCAAGGAATGGTCCTTTTCTATTCTAACATTAAGTAATTTGAATCTAATAAGTACTGCACTATGCATAATTTATTATTTTGTGTGTTTTTAGGGATGATTTCTCATCAAGGAATCTTGTCAAAATGTTAAAAATACAACGTCAACAGCTTTTACTTTTTCTACCATTTTTTTGTAGCGTCACTGTGCGTATTTTCCCATTGTATTTTTCTATAGGGACACTAAATATTATAATGACGACAAATTCTTACACATTTATAAAAAGGTATAAGTAGAGTTTGAATAAACTTTTAATATTACAAGTCAAAAGTTGTTACTTCCTGATGCGAATCATCCCTATCGAACAAATATCGGGTGTACATTCAGGTTGAAGACAGAACCACATTGTCGACACCCCGCGGCACAAATAGCCGAACACCGATGACAAAAATGCATCGAAAATTTTAAATTCGAATGGAGTGGCGGGTGTGGTTCGGCCTTTATGGTCTGAGTGAAGTTTACATGTGCCTCGTGTTTCCAAAGTTGATGCCGCTCTGGGTGGCGCCCTTGTTGGAGCCGTACTGCAGTGAGATGACGCCCTGGCCGGCCCTCAGCTGTTCCTCGGAGAAGTTTCGCACGTTCTTCTCTGACTCCTTGGGTCCTATAGAAGGCTTGCCGTAGTTACCAGCCTGGAATAGAGAATGGAATGAGTCAGTTATCAATTTTGTAGTAAACTATAATTTTCCAACTTTGTAATAATTTCAGCTGAAAGACGTCTACTGGTAGAAACCTATATGCGTCTCTAATTTAGCATATTTTACGGAAATTACAAACAGTTTTTTTTTCAAGACAGCTACATTTAAACCATTTGGTTTTTTGGTTGAAATACTTACTGAATGAAAATGAAAAGGTCGAAAAACTATCGGGGGTTAAGTTACATAATATTATTTAATGAAATAACATAAGTCTCATTTATTTCAAAAACCAAATACCTTTCTGCCAAGTGACTGAAGGCAGATCACAACGGAGTTGAGGTTCTGCCTCTCCCACAAGTCGACGGTCTGGAACGTCTCCTGCGCTGGTACGCCCAGAGTCTTGGCGGCCTCTAGGAAGGCATTGATGTTCTCCATGCACTTGAACGCCATCTTAGATACGTTCACCTTCTTCACCATGTTCGGCTGGATGTCGTTTACAAGCCTGTAAAAGAAGAAAAATATTGTTGGTGGTTTTCAATTTTTTTTTTAGTAGGTAATTATTGTTTGTTTTTAAAGGGTTGCACCCTTTGAAAACAAACAAATTATATTAAACCTTATTGATAAAGCCTATAATATCTATTTGTCAATGGTCTATCACACTGTATATTTTTAAACGTAAGTGGGCTTGGTAAAGAACCTAATGCAAGAGTTTATTTTGATTTTTATGCACGACGACAAGGCGTGTCTCCGTATTAATTACTTGAATGTCAATTTTGATAGATTTTCAGGTAGGTATTAGAGTTTAAAAATAGTCAACTTTAAATGGTTGATGCACAAATCGAGGTAAGTATCTGGATTTCCCAATAATCCTGTTCATTTGAAGTCACTTTGAGGATAAAACAGCTGTTGTTTTATTTAACAAGTCTGTGAGTTGAGCAAACTGTAGCAAAAATAATTAAATCATACTTATTATTATAACGACTTATAGTATATCCCGTAGCCATGTAAATAGGTATATCCAAACCACATAACACAATCGCCTCGCCACGTGATTTGACGTGACATACACCCACAATCCACCGATGACGGAATTGGATGATCTATTATATATTATGATGAGTTCGAGGGGAACCCAGCGTTTCCGAGCTCCGGTTACCTACTTAGATAATGAAAAGAATGGCATACAATTTCAATACTTATCACGTATTGAAGTTTGCACAGTTTCATTCGACCTTGTGGCAAAATTTCAGCCAGTTTCTGCCACGACTTCAAGGCGACTCTTAATCCTATTTATCAATAGGTAACACGTTTTTAACTCGGCTTGAAACAATGAAGAGTAGTTAGAGAATGTTGGTAATAAAATATAGCTGTTTTTCAGTCAATAAAGACTTCGAATAGCCGTAAAGAGCGAGATGGATGACCGATCTTTACATACAGATGTGAAACCGTCGGTTGCCATGCAAATACAATGGTCACAACGGGTAGATTCTGACTGGCAAAACGGTATCTACGGCTCACGAACACTAACTTCATGGTAGATGCATCTATTTCAAAGACATAAGATTTACTTTGACGTGTGATAAAAAATATATCTCTGAAAGATTTAGACTGGTATGGATTTAGGTAACGGTGAATGATATTTTTATTGTTAGACGAAGGAGTCGGTCTATGAGGTGGTACTGCCTATCGGATTATGACCTTTCTATCAGACTTTTGCTATGCTGCAGGGCGCTGAATTTGCCTGATATAAACCAATAACAAGGACCGGTTACTTTTTATTGCGTAACTAGGCTTAGCTCGGGTGGAAAATAGCCTAAAAGTTTTTTACAAACGCATTTTTTATAAAGCATACCGTCAAGGCACATTTAACCTTTTACAACTTAGGTCAGCAGGCCTACTATTACGTGCTTATGCCATCCAATTCCGACGATGTAAAAGAGATAGTGCTATACGCTATGTATAGCTCCGTCTCTCTCTTGGAGCGGAATCTCGATCGTTTTAAGACTTCATAGTACAGATTCCAGTCAGTCAGTTCGTCAGTCCCTGGGGCCCTACTAAGACGTGCCAATGTCATCATGATTAAGCTGTGATAAAGGGAAAGTTATGCGTCTTGTATAACTTCGTCTCCCTCCCACACCGAAATCGTGATGGTTTTAAGACTTCATAATTACCTAGAAATAGACACCTAGTTTCCAATTTAGCTTCAACACTTCGCTACCTCACACGTCTACGGTGGAATGGTAGCCTAGAACGAGTAACTTAAGACATAGTCCTCCTAACCGATTTCGATTATGGCAATCAATCCCAGTCCCAGCAGACAGTAGATAGTAGCAGTAACTAACGATGCGGTAAATACAATAATTCACAAGGGTAGGTATTATTTGTATGCCGTGCCAGTAGACGGCGGAACGGAATAAGACTTTAAATGTAACATGTTGTGCGGATGTATTGTCTCTTCTCTCACTCTCATGGTACGATCGGACGGTAATCCGGCACAACCGCCAGCACAGCAAATCTATAACAATCTGTCAAATCTCTTTAGTACATTTTCAACTTTATCTTTACAGCATTAGGTTCAAGGTTGATTGGGAAAATTTGACAGTTGCGGGTAGCTTGATGTGCTGGCGTGTGTACAAACGGCTTAACGTGCTTTCCGAGGCACGGGGGCATGCTATCCGAGTGCTAATTCCACTAATTTTAAAGCAAAGTTCGCGCGCGTCTCAGCCCCAATCTGTCAAAAATGTATGGAAATTGAGGGCCTCTGATATCCGACAAATGTACTACTATTCGGGTTATATTATACGAACAATAAGGACACAGTGTCTTATATTTGGGAGTGATCCTTGATAGCAAACCGCAACGTAACAACCATCTCGACTATAAATTTTAACAAGAACTTTAATTGCACATTATATCGGACAAAATATTACGTCGTACGTGGATTAACACAGCCGTGTTCAGGTCAATGCAGACTTATGGCGTATTGGTTTGGTGCACGTGGACGACGACGAAATTGTCGCCGCCATTAACAGGGCCCAACTTCTAAGCTCTGTGCCTCCTCTGAAAACCACAGGATTGCTAGATACTCACTTGCACAAAATGGTGCCGTCCTTAAGTACTTCGTAAAAGTTGTCCATGTCCCCGGAGGTGTTGGTGGGCTCGCCGATGATCGCGTTGATCCATTCTAGGCACTCCTGCGCAAGCTCCTCGCTGTATTTACTGTTGATCTGCAAACAAAATGAAGGAATGCGTAAGAAAAATATCTTCAAGCGTTTTTTTCACTGGCATCTTTTTACACTGGCTCCTACAAGACACTGATAACTAGCTAAGTAGATCAGTGGGAGCGGCTAAAATTAATATAGGTAACTAATTTATGGCGATTCAAGGCGTTTTCGTAAAAAATTCAGTAACTTTTAAAGAGCCAAGAAACCACGAAAGGCAAAAAAAAAAACAAAAACCTAGGTAGCGGTTTGGTTGCCACTAAGTACATATTACAAAACAAAGTCCCCCGCCGCGTCTGTCTGTCTGTTCGCGAAAAACTCAAAAACTACTGAACAGATTTTCATGCGGTTTTCATCAATGGATGGGGTTATTCATGAAGAAGGTTTAGGTGTATAATTCGTATCGTACCTAATTCCTACGTAATGGACGGGGTTATTCATGAGGTAGGTTTAGGTTTATAATTCGTCCCGTAATTTCTACGTAATGGACGGGGTTATTTCTGAGGAAGGTTTAGGTGTATAATTCGTCCCGTAATTTCTACGTAATGGACGGGGTTATTCACGAGGAAAGTTTAGGTGTATAATTCGTCCCGTAATTTCTACGTAATGGACGGGGTTATTCATGAGGAATGTTTAGGGGTATAATTCGTCCCATAATTCCTATGTAATGGACGGGGTTATTCATGAGGAAGGTTTAGGTGTATAATTCGTCCCGTATTTCCTACGGGAACGGGAAAATGGGATACGCGCGTTATGCGCGTACGAAATTGCGGGCAAAAGCTAGTCATAAATAATTAATTATAAATACAGTACAAATATTGTTACTTTCAACTACTACTACTTTATATTGCACAAAAAAAATTGGACGACTTTAAAAAAATATCGACTAGGGCGTGTAGATAGTTTAATTTGTAACATCGTTAAAAGAATATTAAGTTGTATGGGACATAACGTTTTAAAGGCAGTCGTTCTAAATGCATAGAATTAAATTTTTGCTTATCTGCAACGCACATGTATCAAATGTTTGCAAGGTTTACGATATTCATTAAAATCGACCCAATTCTACTTGTCTAGGAGAAATTAGCCGTGATAATACGGTAGCTTCCTCTTTGGTATACAACTAGGTACGTCTGTTCATTTTGTATAGGTACCTACATAGTGCACGGTTCTTATGTCGTAAAACGAATGATTTATCTTTTCTATGGAAGGTAGTAAAATTAGAGCTTGTAATTTGCTTGCTTTTGTCGATTAAAAGACTACAATAGTGTGTACGCACAGTCAGCAAAGCTATTTGGTATGCAGGCAGCTAACTTGCAACAGCTTTTAAACAATATTGTGAGTGTTATTGTACATCACACTCGTAAGTATGTCATAAGCTTAAATAGTTAATGCACAAATTATAAATAAATATTGGCAGTGCAGTGGAAAAATTAATATTTTTACCTGTATACCAAATAGCTTTGTTGACTGTACCTATGTAGTCTTTTAAGTTGCAGCCTCATATTTACACGGTAAATGCAGCATTTTAAACAAACAAGAAACAGGTTTGTCCTACTGGAAAATGCAGCGGCTAATCCAAGTGCAAATCAATTCGTCAGAGTTATAAAACTAAATCCGTATTTTAAAGTGAACGAAGCCACATTGAGGTGAAATTGGGTGCACAAAAAGTTGTTTGCAAACACGTAAAAGTGGTCTTATAAAAGAGGCACTTTTCTGAAAACTGGAATCATATTTATTTAAAGCAAAGCTGCGCCCCGCGGTGTTACCCGCAGTTTCAGCATATATATAAAAAGTAACCTATGTGTTAATCCAGGGTGTCAGCTTCTTGCAAACCAAATTTTGTCAAAATAGGTCCAGCCACGCGTGAAGAAGTAACAAAAATACACACACACTCTCACAAACTTTCGCCTTAATTAATATTAGTGTGATGTATCAATAAATGAACATAAACATAAACCTAATTTATTCCCAACTAAAATGGCTATTGGTACAAACTTATTTCATACCGCAAAACAAGAGAAATCGTTAAATTTTGTTTCCACGAATATCGCTTTACCCAGTTAAATGCAGTACTTAATATGTAAAGTATGACACCTTTCACGTCAGTATTCGATAGTTTACTCACACTTTACAGCATTTTGAGATGATGCATCGTTATATTCATCAATAGCTAACTAATTCAATAGTAAAATGATGCACTGTAAGTGTTTATGAAAATATTTCAAACGATGAAATAACAAACCGTAGGTTTTATCAGTTTTTGCATTTTCTGATATCATCAGTCCATTGTAATAATGGTAAGTACCTACCTATTGTTTATTATAGGGAAACACTAGGTATTTTAGAATACGAATGTAAATACAGAGGATTTTAATAACACAAGACAATTCTAATTGAAGAGGAGCTCGTGGCAAAATAATAACGGCCGCATTGTCGATCTTCAAAGTTTAGTAACGCTTGCCGAGGTTGGTCTGTGGATGGGTGACCATCAGAACGTACCGAGACTCCTCTGTGCCTCGGAAAGCACGTTAAGCCGTTGGTCCCGGCTGTCATTTGTAGATCTTTGGCAGTCGTTACGGATAGTAAGAAGCCAGAAAATCAGACACCAGTCTTGCCAAGGAGTACCATGTTACCTAGTTAGGTAATAGGTTGTGGAGGTCTGGTAGGCAACCGCTCCACGTAAAATACTGGTAGTCAACTGAATCCAGTTTGACTGGAAGCAATATAGTTGGGAAAAGGCTAGGCAGATGATGAAGACAATTCTAAATGAATACTTTAAAAGTAACATAGCAGGGAATGCTAAAATCATCTTAAAAACATAAGAGCGTTGGAAACCGTGAAAATGCGCCAACGTCACTTAAGTGCGCCAATAACCACCTAAGCGTGCCAACAACCACCAAAATGCGCCATTAACCACCAAAATGCGCCAATAACCGTCTAACTGATCCAAGTTTAATTCCTTCAGTCCTGCAGTAGGAGCTCTGGTCGGTTAGCACGGCACGCCAGCATTAATGACATCATCCGTCGGACTCTTGTCACCAGAGACACAGGGTGACAGCTGTTTTAGAACCTAATGGCTTGGCACGTGACGATGGAAAGAGGCCAGATGGGATGACCATAATGCCTTGGAAGGTGGGTAGGCCTTTGGTGTGGGATGCTACATGTGTACCCTTGCGCCATCCCATTTTCTTAGTACGTACGGCGGGCTGCGCTGGGGCGGGTGCTGCAGGTGCAGAAAATCTCAAACGGCGCAAATATAACAACCTTATTGGGAGCTATATATTTGAGCCGTTTTGGGGTTGAAACATTAGGCCCATGGGGTCCGAGTGCTCACAGAGTCTTTCGGGACATCAGTAAACAACTTGTCGACTGTTCACGTGACCAGAGGGCTGGGCTTTTCTTCGGACAAAGAATCAGCATTGCCATTCAACGCGGCAATGCTGCCAGTGTTCGGGCACTTTAGCAATGTAGATGATTTTTTTACGCCCAGTGATTTATTTTGTTTTTATACGCGTTTGTACATAATTTCGCGATTATTAGTCTAGTTGTTACTACTTCGTTAAATGTAAATAGTTTCATTCCTGTAAGGTTATGATATGTAAGTATAGATATGCACCTATTCGTATTAGCAACGGGAAATCACATAACCATGTTATGCAGTTAGTGAATATCAACACTGACTGGCAGCCCAAGGTCGCGGTGATAAGAAATGAGCGAACAGTTTATTATAGCCAACGCTACCGCTTAGTTTGTGCTTAATTTATGTGGTTTAAATGAATAAATATGTATTCTGATCAAACAGCCAATCGTGTGTTATTCTGTCAAAATCCAATGCAACCAATCCAATGCAACGTGTAAATTTAGGCCAGGCGCATACATACAATTTTTGATCGAACAACTATTTAGTTGTGTGTCCAAATTATATGGAGAACAACAGAGATCCGCATATTATCAATAAGATGATTGCTCGACTAAAAAGTCAAAAAATCACATCGATCGGTTTTTGTTTAATCAGTCGAACAACTATCTGCCGATAGCTCAAAGTAAACAGTCGATCCGCGACTCAGTTTTGTATAGAAAATAAAGTAGATTAAGTAAGGCTGTATTCACACTTTCGTCGACTAAACTGTTATGTCGTCATGAAATCGTCACAACCACCTACACAACTCGAGAAAACAGTTTGGTTGATTTGAAAATTGATGTATGCGCCTGGCCTTAAGTGAAATGAACATTCAGTGAGCTGTCAATCCATCCGATCTAGGTGGAATGACAATTCACTTCAAGCTCATTTCCCCTACGTTTTCGCGGTGTGATTTTTACGGAATAGACGGGCTGTAGTGCTATTCTTTAAAAATCACACCGAGAAAATTAAGGTGAAGTGAGCTGTCATTTCAGCTGACAGCTCACTTCATCTTAATTTTATTTTGTTGACCGCTCACTTTAAGCTCAAAAGATGTGGATAGATTGGCTGAGCACTGGGTAAGATACCCATATTTTTTAATGTATAGTTCCCTAGGTCGATAGGTAGGGTCAGGTAGCCAACAGTGAGCCAGTAGTACACAGAGAACCAGTATTAGTATAACGTAAACTAGTGGTTACTGGTTTATGCAACCGACACGTAAAAACGTGTCGCGTACCGCGTCCCTCGCTCCCCAGTTGACGGCGAGCGCCCGCTAACAGCAGCCATGTGGTGGGACGTTTTGTGATTTCCCGCGCAAAAAGTTAAAAAACGGTGAGTTTTGTTTTTGTTCCTCAAACTAGTGGTTTATTAGATTTTCTTACTGTATTTACTACACATATAAAGTTACTCTTTGCCAATCTTATGGTTATTATGTTTTTAGTATAACCTAATTCATATTTTTTTTATTATATCTCAACTGTTAAATGATGTAGGTGGTACACAGTGACTCAGTATAGTAGGGTATACAGTGAACCGTGATTCATTGTGTACCACAGTTACATCGACATTCGTTATTAAGATTTATATCCTTTTATGCTTTAGGATGGGTCGAACTAAAGTTGCCAAACGGAAAATGGGAAGGCACAGCAAAGAAGACATGCAACAAAGATTTTTTGAGTAAAAATGAAGAAGGAGAAATAATTTTGACTGATAATTTTTTGCCTTTACCTCAGGACCCAAAAACGGGATATGATTATGTCATTATTTTGCTAGAAACCGAGAAGAAAAATAAAATATTTTATATTGCTAAGATAATTGAAGAAACGACTGATCAAAATGACATTATTGTGTAATATTTAAAACTTAAAAGTAAAATTTACCATAAGTTTTCCGAGCCGATTGAACCGGATTGTGCAGGAGTGACAAAAAAAGATATTAAATATATTTTGCCTAAACCAAAAATAGAAGGAAGCAGTCGTCGCCAAGCGACGTTTAAGTTCCCAGTCAATATTTCACTTCTGAAGTTTAATTATTAGTTAAGTAGTAATAGTTTCAGAAGTGAAATGGCGATTCACTTTATTAATTGATTATTTTCTAATAATTACTACAACATTGAGACTGATTTTATAGTAGGTTTGTAATTTTAGTAGTTTTTTTAATTACAGTGTCTAATAAGTTGACAGCATTTAAGTTGATCTCAATTACTTAAAAACCTCATTTTTAGAAAAGAATGTGCAATGTGCCTGTATTGTTAATTTTGTTAAGTTGTTGATTATTTTGATACATTTTTAATAAATATTTTTGGAAATATGAAAAATCTTGTGTTTTAATTAATGAGCTTTCATTTACTCCAATGAACACGGTTGAAATATAACTTAGCTTCGTTTTAATACGACATGATTCACTGTATCCAACAGTGGTTCACTGTGAACTTCATCATGGATCAGTGTGTACCCAATAGTGTACACAGTGAACCATTTCCCATTTTTTTTTAAACACTGTGTAATGTCAAATCTATCAGTTTTTAAGCTTAAATTTGTAAAGAAACTTATAGTCTGATAGACACTGAATCGTATAAATGAAAAAAAATAACGTTAAATTCGAATATGACTGCATGAGAAAACTTCAAATTTTTCGTGGTTCAGTGTTGGCCACCTGACTCTACTCTCAAACCAAAATAATCTTATTTCTAGCTATAAAAACTATTTTTGTAATTAAGTTACTTTACAAACTATTCCGGGCAGTTTTTGCACATCATAATGTAGATTAGCATGGCAATTAAAAGGAGTTTTCCCAGTTCGATATATGCTAATTGCTACTCATCCGCAAAAACAAAATGAAATTAAACAAGACTAAGCTATTGCTCTATTTTTTTTTAAGTTGTGAAAAACGATTTAAGTATGAAGTTCTGGATTTTGTAAGATGAGGCGTGACTACTAATAGGGAACTATAGAAGAAGCCATGACATATGACGCCGATCCCAAATAAATTTACGATAAGAGGATGGGCACCAGCATAATGTGAAATTTTAAGAGACAATTTTTATTGTTGTGAACAGCCGTGATTGTCTACCAAGGTGCTCATTTCTATAAAAAAAAATGTACCTTTTTAAATACTTTACTATTGACCGTAATATCATAGTAATAATAATACGCATCACGTTCTGTCGTATGAAAGTGTGCGATAGGACAGTCTTCGTGACTATAATGAAGCAACCGTGTGTTTTATACGTGCACTAACAGCTGTACTAATTAAATGTGCCCGTTCTCTTTACCTACTAAACGGGTCGGAAGAATACTGGCTGTCAATCAAGCCTTCCAGTTTTCAGATAGTACAAGAGTACAATACTTTTACGAAATCAAGGCAGGGCTAAGGATGGGCTTTGATATAGTATGTTTTATTGTGTGTGTGCACGTAAGGAAGGTTTAATTTTGCTGATGACTGAATTCTTTAGTGACATTGACATACATCATGATTTATATTGACATATTTAGCGCTGAATTAATAAAATGTTATTTATAACTACATACGCGTTAATTCTGATAAATGTTTGTCCTGTTAGTCAGAAAAAGATGAGCAAACCCGAACCCAATGAATCAATAACTTAGTTAGAATAATAGTGATATAATCAAAAAGTTCCTGTGGGAAACAATGCGTAGTAATCCACCAAAAACAACTCATGCGCACGATGACGATGACGATGACGTAACCAGTCAAGGATTCGGACGTGACTCACAGTCCGGTATGGTAGACGTTTGTAACCTTAAAAAATTAAAAGCATGGTCTCTCACAACCTGCTTTTAAGGATGTACCGGCTTTCAGTGACTTGAGAAATATTCGTTACTATGCAAGTAGACCTTGTTTGGCAGCCTTTGGATCAACAATGAAGGTTTCTGAATTTTTAATATGTCCTACATCGGGGGAACTGATAGGCTCGTCCCTTTCATTAATATTCCGAAGCGTTCTCTAATTTGTGTTTGACCGACGACGTCCTGTTTAAACTTTGTTGCAACAGACCACTTTTTGTTGAGCACAGGCTCAACAAAAAGTGGTCTGTCGTCTGTATCCAATATCAAAAAATTTCTATGCGTATTTGTAATTATTATTACAGAACCAAAGTAACAGTTATCAGCTAGTCATTTATTTAGGTTTAAACAATACATCAATATCAATTTTAATTTACTATATTCAATTAATTAACTCCGTTGCTTTGCTTGTTAACGTCATTATCAAGCTAAAACAAAAGGTCGTTGAGTGAATTAGGTTAGTTTTGATAACTACGTACGGTAGCTACCAATTCGTTAGTTTGGTTACTAACATAGTTCATTTCACTGATATGAAAATAAACTGGTAATGAAAAATAATGAAAATAACTGAATGGTAACATTCATGGAGTACCATTTGATTCCTTCCCTTTTTTAGCTAATGTCGGACATCAGCAGATGCGATTCGAGGTCGAGAAGGATAAGATTGCGAATATCAATACTGATGTTATGTTAAAGCGTTCATTCACTACTAATCGCCATACGGCCATATAAGGAATCGGTAACAAAAACGTTTGCGGCCATAAATAACTATGATTCAATGTCAACGGCTTCAGTCTTTTGAAGGAGCACGTCTTCGCCATTGCGTCAGAGATCATAGATGATTGATAAAACAAAGAGAAACTTGAGGAAAAACAGTTTACATTCATATATTTCACATTAAACGTTAAAGGTAAACGCAAATACGTATTACTCTAGTACCTATTTAGTAGATCAATCAACTTTGAATTAAGGTAAATCGTTTAAAAATATCCAGCCTCGCAGACCATCGTCAACAATGGCTCCAACACTGACTAGTAAGGGTAAAGGAATGGGGTCACCGCGAGGCCGGCTGTCAGACGCGGTCAATGCAATGCAACCAGTATTGATTCGCAAAAATGGGGATAACTTCAAGTTTAACGAGAATTCACTCCGATTATTTCCTTCAGTTAAACTTACGCCGTAGTAAGGCCGTACTGTTTGTGATTATCATAGTAAAAACAACGATCATAGTTAAGCAATACTATTACTTAAATGTATCACATTGCACGTCAGGCCACACAAGTGGTAATACGATCTTCACCTTTTTGTTAATCTACATAATATGTATCTTAACTTGCACAACATTACCATGTTGCTTTCGCAAGCAAAATAGAATTCCATATATATAAAATTAAACATCGAAGAGAAATTTTGGTCAAGTGTCAATCTTGAACATATGGCCGGTTGAAAGTGGCCTGCATTTAAGCCATATAAATGAATCCTGCGTAAAGGCCATACCTTATAAGGTGGGGTAGGTACTGTGTGTTGTAACAGAACCAAGCCTTATATGAGTCATCGTCTCGGTGAATTAGTATAAAATAAATTCTTTTGAGCTAATTGAACATCTGTTTCGTTCAACTTATTCGTGAGGATCTGTTTTCAAATAATTCGTGACTAATCCAAGTTGATACCGTAGTAGTATCAACAGCGGCAACATTAAGACCTAAGGTCTTCTCCTAGGTACTAATTAATTTTCCCGGTACTCACTTATCATACGCATTATGTATATCTTATTGAAACTAACTGTAACTCCGTAATTAGAAGAAGAGAGTAACTAATACATATAAACGTCCATCCGTTTGACCTGCATACTCGTTTTACTGATAAGGCGCATAGCCTCACGTACCTGTTCGTCAGTCGGAAAACACACTTATTTTGGTATTCATTGGAATGGTGGCTAATACAATTTAAAAGAAAATCTTCCATGTTCTTTCCACCTGAGTGCGGTTAAGGACTCTCACAAAAAATGTCTAAAACCGGTTGTAAAAGCTGTGTTAACTGATCCTCCTTGACCCACATGCGACCGGTGTGCCTGTGCAGGCGACGCCTGCAGGAAGAAAGGTGTCCTGAGTCCTGACTGATTATTACAAGACCATAAAACTTCACTGATATTGGGTTCGCTTTTAAAAGTAACGGAATGTTAATTAAACCTATGGTGCCATGAATCTATACATTGTGTGAAGACATAATTAATATTTATTTAGGTAGTTATCAAGACGACAGCAAGCTTGGTTGGCAGAGCGTTGCTGGAGCAATGACCGTTTAGGTATTGCTGGGAATGTTAAGTTTGAGTGGGATCCTGTTTGATGGAAGTGTTTAGTAAGAGGGCAAAGAAAGCTCCATCTACATAATGTAGTTACTCGTGCTACAAAACAGATGTCCAATCATAATTCGAGATCTATTTTTAGAACAATGATCATGATGATGATAGTTACGTCCTCTACAAACGAGATATCACAATAGACAGTAAAACAAATTGCTTAATTAATTAAACGCGTCGATGTAGTTTCCTCGAAATCCTTTTACGGTCTGGAAACATTGACATTATGCTGCCAACAAAAATGGTTACTTCTTTTTTATAAAACTGTACGACTTTTGCAAAAAAAGTCGAGAAAATGATTCATCAATCATCTGTAACCTTGCGTTAATGCAAACGTGCGATGCGACTATACGTTACTTGTATTTAAATGCTAAACTAAGTCTCATTTGTATACAATATGAATGCCTATCTACTTTAAATTTCCTTGGAATGTAGATATATAACATAACCTTTATTCTAAACACTATTTTAGATTCCATAATAATGGCAGCTACGAGACAAACACATCAATTTATTTAAATTCATTTGAACTTGGAGAAATATAATGTTTTTTTTTCTAAATTGAGTTTTTTTTTTTTCAACATAAATTATGTCCGAAACCTATTGACGATAGTGACCAAATACTAAACAGTCCCAGTTGGGAACATACCGTCTCACCGTTATGTTTTTTGAATCTTTTTTACTAACAAAGGCACAGTCGAATAAGAATGCGCGATTGAGTACTTTTTGTAAGATTAACCAGTTTACTGGAATGGTAAGGGTACTGTACACGTGTAGACATTATTTTTACCTACCTACTTGCAACGCTGCCCTAGCCCGTTGTCGGTGGCGCCTGGAGATGGCACTGTGAAACGACCACTGGCAGGTAATTTAAGTTTCGAACAAAAATGGTTGCTGAAAGTCGTTACAGGCAAGTGTAATATTGAATTAGGTACCTAATGGAAACTAAGCAAACATCTGATGTGTCGTTAGTAGGTACCTACAGTCTTGCGTTTCACTGTTCACATTCAAGACCATCTGGCCCTTGTATCTCCGCGAACGAGGTCACACCATCTGTTCCCTAAAGTAGGTCACGGCTGAGTCCTTGTAACACAATTCTGGACCTCACAGCATCCCGAATCAATAATCTGGCCGTGCAACGCGGCCTGTTCAA
The DNA here is from genome assembly GCA_905163435.1 of Mamestra brassicae. Taxonomy (NCBI): domain Eukaryota; kingdom Metazoa; phylum Arthropoda; class Insecta; order Lepidoptera; family Noctuidae; genus Mamestra; species Mamestra brassicae. Next base: position 14,094,882 of record LR990997.1, on the reverse strand, counting down.
GAAGAGCCGCTCCCACATCACACTATAAAATAAAACTGGAACTACAGCACATGGTCGGGTAATAACTTGAAAATCACAAGTTCAAAACTTACCTTTCTCTGTGCTTCGGCAGCAAATCCAGATTTGGTAGCCCTGTTGTTGGCCATGTTGAGTGAACTATCTAACAGCTAGCTAATATAAATAATAAATTAAATCACAGACACGGGTGTACGCCGTGAAGTCACTGTGTACAGAATGTAAACAGCGCGCGGGTCAACACGACACGACCAAGTCACACGGAGTCCGATGTGTGAGTGTGTGTATGAATGACATCATGCAGCGCGGCGCGCCGAAGCCGGCCGGTACGAGCGCTAGGCCTGCCCGTAGCGTGTCGATAAAATCTTGCAGTTCCAATAAGAATACGACAGATATTCCAGTTGACGATGAATAATAAGATAAAGTATGTGAGAGGATGTTGAAAACTGGTGCCATTAACAGGAATGGATATGAAAAAATCCTAAGAGATAGATTCATGGTAATGGATAGAAGGGGAGACAAAGATGATGAAGAGCAAGAAATATTGATAGTAACCGGGAGAGCGGATGATATGACGAAGAATGAAAGAGGCAAACATTTTGTAAAATGAAATTAACGCAGACAAAAGATGGCAAGCTTAGTTGCTGACGCTAGCTCTCTCGCTTAATAGAACCTATCCTTTACAATGCTTACCAAGCGACGGTGAATTTGTAGCTTGCTTAAGTTCCTACTGGTGTATAAGTTTACTCGGTAAATAAAAATGTCAGGCTTATTACGTAAATATCTCTCATTTTTCTCAACAGAGTTGTCGCGAGCTACAGGATGACTCTCGGAGAAATAAAGTGTACCGAGGTTAAAGCGCAGGTAGACCAGTTAATTACAACAAAAAACAAGAAAAATAAAGGCAACAACTTAAATATCGATACCACGAATAGCCCAACACTAAAAGCTCGAAATGTAAAACGAAATCCAAGTAGGGAGTACAATGAGAGCGAACGGGTAAACAGCATAAAGCCATCCCTTTCTAACGTCTCGTCGAAATGGCGGCAACTTTACCGAGTGATCCGACGCGACGACGCACGGTCCGACCTCAGCTAAGGAGTCTGGGAGGCTTTGTACGATGTGGCTTGAATGTGCACAACAGCTTAACGCAACTAAACCTCTAACTTATGCATTTCCAAGAAGTTAATGAACCAGCCACTTACTTCCTTATACGTATTTCTGAGAGACCTGTAGAATGCCTAGCCTACCAACCTAGGCTAACAGTAATAGGCTGCAGAGTGCAGACAATATTTATCGGACACCATTCTCAATAGGTACATACATTCTGTGTCTCTGTTATATTTAGAATTTTGGTCGACATTCATACAATACTGGTCATTAGAACAATGAAACAAAAAATATACCTATATGATAAGGCGTGAAAGCGATTAAGCACGTTCGACTGGCCTCTAACGTAATAATGAAGCATTCTTCATAGTTGAAGATCAAGGGCCTTCATTCACTACTTTTAACTTCGTTCGGTTATCATTATAACCGGTTGGAGGCTCACTATTCATGCAAACTATTATATAGCAGTCAATGCAATCGAATTTACCTAGAATGTCTAATAAGAAAGGTACGATGGTGGACTGTCAATACCTTGGTCATTTATAAATAACAAGTAGAAGTACCTATATTGACTTCATCATACACTAGTACTTTGCCCGCGACTTCGTCCGCGCAGATTTAGTATGTATTCGCCCCTTTAGGGGTTTATTTTCGAAAAATCCAAACACTACTTTTTTTGTAATCGATATCATTAATGCCGTGTTTCAACTTCATTGGTAAGAAAAATGTTGCGGTTTGAGAGAACTGGTGACAATTTTAATGCTTGGTATTAAAATTGCATTGCAACTCATTTTTCTTACTTAGAGCATTTTTATACCCACGACGGGTCACAACTTTTAAACGAAAGGTCCGATTTGAATAATTTAAAGTGTAATTTACACGTACATAATCAACCTCAATGATCAAACCGTTTAAATGGATAAGGATTAATACCATGATACCAAAATCACCACTTTTCCATTTCAGCCGGGTTTTGACTGAATAAAATGAACAAAAAGCGGTAATTGTAACTTCATAATATTTAGACAGTTAGACATATACCCTCGCGGACTTTTTTTTCGGTAATAATAAGAACTTTAATCATGTAGTTAGTACATTATTTTAATGTATCATGAATTTATTTACCTACATATATGAGAAACTCAGCGCACGCCAAATAATGAATTTACTAGGCAACAATTTTGCTACTTTGAGGTACCTACATTAAGCAATTTTCGTAGGCATCTCTACTTTTTCAAACAAACAAATAAATCTTTCCTCTCTAAAATATTACTTTAGAAGTTTAGATTGTATAGATTTAGATAAGTTGGTAACTAATGCAATAATGTAGGTATTATCCTGGTTGAAAAATATGCTAGTTTGTATGCTATTGCAATAGTAATACGGTCTAAAATCATTAAACTAGTCTGATATTTATACGGTGACGGTTCCGAGGTTTTGTCGTTATTCTCCAGTCTGACGTCATTTCATGATTAGGTATATATTATGTTTCTTGCATCTATCCGTGTTCTGTATACATATACATCATTTACATTTATTTATAGATTTATTCATCATAGGACGAAAGTTTTAGTACTTATTAAGGTTATTTTCTGCATTTTGAGTTTTAGTGGTGCGAATTTATGCCCGTATCTGACCTCTATAAGATCTCGGAGTTCTTTCAACCCTTGATATTTTATTTATTCCTGTAACTATTGCGTAATTTACTTAACACTTAATAGTGAATATTCTTTGTCCTGAAACTGCAATTGCAACAATATGAATGAGTAATGCGTAGAACTTAATTTTTCTCTGTGGAGTTAATATTAACGGCCATTCCCAGTTTCCTGAAACCGATAAAAATATATGATAGCAAAGGTAAACAGGTAAACATCATCAAGAAAATATTTTATAAGTAAACAAATGAACATGCTGATAAGCACAAAACGGTCAAAAATGAGGTGTGGACAATGTTAGTTAATAGTTGAACCTGTAACGATAACGTTTATGTTAATGACTGGAATTAACCCATACACTTCATTATATTTTGTCGTCATATGCAATTTAGTAAATATCCTCGACTTGGCGCCATCTCGTATAGCCTTAAGTATTTCCTTTTGTATCAAGCTACAGACGCCACTCACTACGCCACTTACCGTTGCTCAATCCACGAAGGTTCCTTGTTAGTCTGGCACGATTTAAGTAGATGGCGTTCTATTAACACTGGCTGTATCTGCTAATAGACATTCTAGACGGCAGAAACATCAACGCATGACAAATTGTCACAATGGAACTTAAACTTTAGAAATTGGTTTAAAAATTAAAAAAAAAACTAAAATATGAAGTGATAATAACCATTCAAATTTTTTGTGGAGATGTGAGATAAAAGATAAAAAGTACTTTATTCATATCATACGCAAGCGTGACTCGCCGTGGCCTGAGGAAGTATAAAAGGCGGCAGAGTAAGATCAAAATGGACTGCCGTACAAGAAGGAGTCGTAGACGGGGTTACTCTTGTTACACTCCTCGGTCCAGCCCTCAGCCTTGGAGCTTTATAGATAGCTTCAGCAGCGTCTTTATACTATCATGTCTCATAGGAATCATTTATTTAATGCTGGAGTATCACTGCAGCACCTGCAACTCTAGTTGTGATCTAAACAATATTAATAAGAGCATTTCAGATATTGCGGTAGGTAACATTTTGTTTATTTTTTATTGAAGAAGCTGATAAACTTAGTTATTTCATGCTTAATTTATTTAATGATTGTTGTTCCAGAAAAATGTAGCTTGCATGAAGAATAGGTATCACGAACTGGAACTGCAAATAACGAGATTTTCAAAAGAAATACCAAAGATAGAAGGACAAGTGGAACTGATAGAAGCACTTACTTTTGCAATCGAGAAAAAACAAGCAGGCTGGGATCCAAGAAGAAGTATGCCTTTACCTAATGTCGATGTTTTCTTACACAACCCTTCGTGTGAACTAGGGAAAAACATCAGCTGGTATGATTGTTCAAAGCCTCTCCCAAAATGTACTACATAGTCCCGACATCAAGATTGTATAAGAATAAACTAGGTGAAAGAAAAACATGTCCAACAAAGTGCTTTTAAAGTAATTTATTAAAAAAACACAGTAAACGTATCTTCTCATTTTCTCTTCAATTCTCATTTTACCTCATACAACATCTGAAAAACATTTGATAATATTTGAATTTACAATGTTAAAGAGTTTTTCATGCAAACGGTCTTCTGGTGGACCTATATTAGAAACTACCTATTGCAAAAAGATGCTTTAAAAATGTACATAGAATTATGTACTTCATAACTTTCTAGCAGTCCCATCCACACTGTGGCAGATATGTCTGCAATGATCTAAGTTCTTGTAGCAGCGGGCGTGATCTTGTTCGGTTGTCGATGTGTCCGACGGAGGAGTCCCAGTAGATTTTGGAGGGTTCTTTGTATTAGTTGAAACGTTTATGCCCAACGGCCCCGTCGCCTTATCTTCACGACCATGTGGTTTTTTATTATTATCTGTCTCATCTCCGGTACCAAATTTCATTTTATCAGATTTCGTTATCACTGCTTGAACTTCAAAATTACGACGTTTTCTATTTAAACTGTCGGCCTTACATTTAGCTTCTAATTTTGCCCTCTGCCGACATTCTGGCGTGTCCATTTGTTTTTTATCGACCTCAAAGATCAGTACTTTAAGTTCGTTGTGAAGACTATCGTATGCTTTTCCTATATTTCCTATAGTATCCTGTAAAAAAAAAATAATTTAAGCACTATTGAACTATGGATATATGCAATATCTTTTTACATAGTATAAAATGAAGTCGCTTCCGCTGCCTGTTCGCTTAGATCTTTTAAACTACTCAACGGATTTTAATGCAGTTTAGCAATATATAGAATGATTCAAGAGGAAGTTTTATATAATTCGTCCTGGAATTCCCGTGGAACGGGAAAAATTAGGAAATGTGCGTACGAAGTCGCGGGGACATACTAGTTATATCTATTTACCTTGAGTGTGCGCAAGCTATGTTTCATGGAATATAATTCATTTTGTATCGTATATCTTTCCCAATAGTTTATGGTTATATGGCCCACTAAAGCAAACATTGCAAAGAAAAGTACAGTATCAACACAAACAGTTTTGAAAGATTTTCTTAGGAATGCCGTTGGCATTTTGGGAAAGTGTCTACTTTGCACTTTAATCTACAAAAGTAGACATTTATACACTTATGAATTTTTATCTTGTATTTTTGAATTTTTTTGTCATTACCATTTTTGTGGATTTCGCGTGACACGTCTATTGTCAAAATTGTGTCATTAAGTTTGTTATTTTTTTTTACGCCCGTAGTGCCAACTTACCAATAAAGGTTTGCTAATTTACACTGATCTAGTTTATCAATCCAGTTGTGTAATAGAGTGAGAGCGCTTACGCACTACGTCCGATCCGAACCCGATCAGTATTCGTGAAAAGACGGTCCAGCGTAGTCGTAGGACACGCCCGAACCGAATCCGAACAGTCACGTCAAACCCGCCCCCCGGCCCTTCTGCCTCTTTTCTCGAACGCAGCTCGGATTCGGTTTGGACGTAGTGCGCAACTGTTCATACAAATAATACTATGGCCACTTTGATCCGTCAATAATCTTATCCGAAATGTAGATTCTCGGATGACGGAGAGAAATCGGATGACGGAAATCGGGTGTAGTGCGTAAGCTACCATACAAATTGTTCTACGACTACGCCGGACCGTCTTTTCACGGATATTGTTCGGGTTCGGATCGGACGTAGTGCGTAAGCGCTCTAATACACTCGTCAGATATAAAATAAATAAACTAAAAATAAAAAAGCCGTTTATTTCCTGCAAACTATACTTACATTAACTTATTAATTATGGTTCAATTCTTAGTGTTAATGTTAGAGTTGTTTCTTATCTATACATATAATAATTCATAATATGGTAACTGTTAACTTAATATTATGGAATTAGAAGGTAAATTTAATTTAAACTTCGATCTTTGGCCTAGCTTATAGCATCTATATTTGAATAATAATAATAATGATGGTCGGTTGTATTGTATAACAACTTTAACGTTGAAGTGGGGCTTGCGCGTCCTAATAAACCCTTGGTGCCGGTAGATTTTAGTTTGCACTACATGCCTAGGATAATGGGAGTTTTATGGCGAACGAACTGTCGGGCAGTAGCGACCCCACGGACCCGATCCTTCGGGAGAAGTCTTGTTCTTCTGCTCCGGCTTGGATCGGGGCAATTAATTATGTGTGCAAATTAACACCATTCTCTTGATAGCCGTGGAATTTGGCAGTGGTCAAGTCTTTCTACAGTTCTAGGTAGTCATCATACAACACATAGCCATTTATCTTTTGTTTCCATATTTCACAATAGTTCTGCACCAACCGGGGATTGTCTTTGGGTGCAATTATGTTGTGTAAACCTACTGGTAGAATCATCGATGGTGCCCCATTCCATTTAAATTGCTTAACGGGGCATCTGTGAATTAGCTTTGGCCTCTCGTACGCCTTCTCAAGGCCCGATATTGTCAAAGACATTATATACTGTTTCAGCAATAATTATAATAATTATTGTGATACACATTGCTAAAGGATTCAGGCCTAAGCAATCGCTGGCAGCCCAGGCCATATCTCACTTTCTTTACGCGGATGACCTGAAACTATTGGCCTACAAAAATATATTGATGGGGTTGCAGAAGGTAACTGGAACTTTCAGTTGCCCCACCAGGATGGAATTCGATGTAGACAAATATGCAGTCATGGATGTAAAGCGAGGGGAGATTTTTGGATCTTAGGAAATTTAAATTTCGGGCTCCATACACCTAAAATCTGTCTCCTAACCCGAAAATTACAAGTATTTCGGTGGGTAGGTACCTATATTGCAACAAGCGGCATTAACATTGCTGACATGAAGCAATCGCTCAAGGAGCACCTCTTCGGTCGTGAGAAAAGTATTAAATAGCCTTGTTGGGCGGATATAAGGTCTTTAAAGATTGGTACATCATTGGTTTGATGTAGGTACTCTTTCGGCATACTCAATTGGACTCAGAATGAACTCGACGCCTTACATAGGAGGGTCCGTACACTGTTCACAATCAGCTCTACAATCGCGAGGTGTGCAGCCTCAGAGAATCACATCACACTAATATTATAAAGGCGAAAGTTTGTGAGTGTGTGTTTGTTTGTTACTTCACACGCGCAAACGGCTGGAACGATCTTGCTGAAAATTGGCACAGAGGTAGATCGGTCTGGAATAAGACATAGAATACTTTTCATCCCGGGAGTATGTTCCCTTGGGATAATTTTCGACATTCACGCCGGTGGAGCCGCGGACGGCAGCTAGTATTTCATAAATATTGAAGTTTTACTTAGCACAGTATGCCAATGAATGATTTCAAATAAAAAAAAAACTAGTACTGTTCATGTTTAAGTCCTTTTATTACAGCGTTTGTTTACAAAGAAGGTATGATTTAACATTTGCAGCAATATTCACTTGAATCGACACTCATTGTTCAACCACATGCTGTTCGTGTTCAGTCTTGTTTGTATCGTCGAACGAATCGGTGTAGACGTATGACATGATCGTGACTTCCTGCAGGAAAAATATACATATTACAATCCCCATAGATTGAAGGCCGAAGCGGGGAAAACATATTTCCCCCAACCATGCAGACACAGACACCTTGGGAAAGTCATGTGAGTGTGGCATATATTACGCGGAACACGGAAACAAATCTCTATCGATTCCTGGGTCTACTGGGTCCGTAGCAGACATGCTACTTTTAGCTACTTTTACCACTGATGATATAATAATTTTTTGACACTTAATAAAGCGCCTGATGGAAATTATACAGATGCCAAACACGCAATGTTAACTTCGTGCTAAAAAGCATTGATTCCTCAAAACATGTCGTTGCGTTGCATCAAATTATTTTCTGGTTATTTAAAGCCCGTAATATAATTGTACGACATTATCCGACGGACCTTATTGGAAGTGTTTCTATTCTGGCAGAATATGCGCCGAAGGGCACCCCCTTTTTTGTCGTTTTGGGCTGGTTCGGACTGCGTAACTCGCATGCTACGGCTGGTGCAACCGGATAGTTCCTGCAGTTTTTCTTTCGACTGAAATAACAGTCAAAATAAACTCAGTGAATAAAGAGCACATTAAAACACGCTGATTGATAGATACAATACCTTCTGGCTGCCTGATACTAACAGTTTCCGTGGTGTCATCGGTCATGTTGCGCTGGAGGTAAGAGATCTCGTCCGCTACCGTTAGGCATGCTACTTCAGCACGTTTCACTTCATTCTGGAAACAATTGATTTGAATCAATTCATATAGGGATAGTAGGTAGATAGAAAGGTCATAAAATTTGTAAACCACAGTTAGCCATGTTTGGTTCTTGTTCTTACCGACATCTTATCCAAAACTTTCTTCATGGTCTTGAGATCTTGGGTTGCGTGGAGTTTCTGCGTGATATCGGGGAGCAGGAGGCTGAGGATAAGCACCACCACAACGGTTGCTACGGCGATGTAGTTGCCGCTCATCGCGCAGTACGCTGCCCAGATGTAGCTCTGAGCTGTTTTGGTCAAAAGCTCCCAGTCTCGGTAGGTGGTTATCGCCGGAAGCACAGCCGACCCTTGCAGTATGTTACTCGGCATTTTTCCGGGACGTGTCCGAAGATAGAAACCTAGATTTTATTGGATAATTCAGCGCATGAGTCTCGTCTTAATAAATTATTTAGTTAATCGGCGATGATTTTTTTGATAACGATGTTGATGATGATGAATCACGACACACAAGTGATACCGTCTTCCATTTCGATTTGGTTTTTATTTCAATTTGAGTTCACAATAGTTTATTGAGATTCCTATGATTTTATATGGCTTACCCGGAAAAGTGTGACGCTTCGTCATATTCTCATAATTATGTGCTTGTTTTTAAAAATCATTTTTGGATGTGAGCTTGACAAGAATTTATTGACTATCAAAATACCATAAACTATTCGTATACCATAACTACGACATATCTTTTTTTAAGAGTTAGGTGTGTCAAATGTGTTCTTACAACATGACAAGAGGTTTTATTTAGGTGCCGCTTTCGTATTGGTCGAGTGTTCTTAGGTTGTCATTTAACGAGGGAGAGTTTAAATTTCACAAGATCCGCGTTAAACAGCCATTTGATGGTACTAATGCGGGTGCTCCAGTTTTGCCGATTACGGGTATTTGCAGAAGGACTTGTCTGCTCCTACGACAACTAGTCCTATTGAGAAGTGGTTTTACGGTTCAACAGCCCAAATCTTTCTTCTGGAAATATCTCGATTAGTTTTCAGCTACCTACTTAATTTTCAGCTATTTCATACTTAACATCAACGAAGAAAAATAAATATGGCACCCGTGACCTCTACGTGACCCAATCCCCATGCATTGGCCAGTCAGACTAGTTTTTATTATGAATAGAAACAGAATGTGCAATTTGGCTTTAACCACCAACACGTCCTGTTGTTTAACCGACTTGTTCAAGACTAGTTGCAATCCAACTCTGTGAACTTGGAATATGAATGTCTGCATTTTGATCAGAACTTCAGCAGCCAAGATTAAGACTACGACCAGTCTAGGTAGTGACCAAAGCCGTGACAAAACAAATTAATACATCGCTTCCGTCTTAAATTTTATTAAAATGGCTGAACTTCTTAATTAATTTGCATACTAAAATCAGATGCACTACACTAAGGGAAGGAAAACAATGTATAGAACTCTGATATTATAGGCAAGTAAATAACGTTACAATAGACCATTTACAGTATAAATTAAATTAATAACAAGCACACTACTAAATTATTTTATTGCCTAACTTAGAACTAACATTCTATGCGCACGTACTTCGCAAATACTTCAAAATAATATAGCACAAAATATAAAAGGATAAAATAATATAAAAGTTTGTTGTTCAAGTGTAAAGTAATCAAAGTGTAAAGTAATCAAAGTGTAAAGTGTTAATTCAAGGCCCCAAGCCTTGTTTGGGGATGCTGTTAAGAGGATAATTATTTGTTACTTCCACTTATTGCACTGATCTTCTCCACAGCAAATGGAACAACATGAGTGGCGCTCTAAGTTCATAGCAATGAACTTAGAACAACGTCGAGAAGTGGATAAGTGATCTGAAAATATATGGATAAGCATATTTATAATATATATAATATACAAATTATAGTATATTTTGTATATTATACGGCTAAAGATGGGTGTAGAAATAAACATAAGATTTAGCCAGCGGAACTTGAACTTATTAGAATCAGGGAGAGGCTAATATTTTATTCGCGTGACTATTTAAATACCTAGGGGTATGTGAATTTCACATTTTTTCTAGGATATTAAAGACTCACTTTTAGTTACGCACGACTGCCTCTTCTTCATGAATTTTGATTCATGCCTGGAAAAAAAAATGTTGTTTTTATTTCAAAGTTGCTTTGTTGAAAGGCAATTGAATAAAGGGAAATACCTTGAATGGATTTTAATTTAGAAAAGAAAACAGAAAAAATGTATAAAACTCCTGAAATCCATTTTGTCTTCCAACCATCCCTCCTAGTGGGTCTGCTCACCGATTAATTGATTATGTAATGGTTCGGTTCGATTGGTGTGACTCTAATTAAATTTATCTTATAGGTTAGTACCTATCAGATATATTTAATTAGAGCCACAGTAGTGTTTTAATTGTTCAACTGTATGATAGTTCATACAGTTGAACAATACAAAGTTAACCAAAATTTTTTTTAGGCCCGATGCGCCTGCTGCGGACCGGGAGAGCGGTCGAGATTTCCCTCTCCCTTTCCGCAGCCTCCTTCTGCGCCATAACTGTTTCGCAGAAGGAGACCACCGCGTCCCAGGACTCCTCGCCGCCGACCATAGAACGGTCTACGGCCGGCAGCGAAAGGTCACCGCCTACCACAGAGATGAGGGCAACGCGGCTCCTCCCAAGCGGCACACTCTGCCAGCGTGTGCCGCGCCGTTAATACCAGACTCCGTATTTTTTATTAAATTGTAATTTCTCGATATATTATGAAAAAATAGTTTTGTATACCTACAATAAAACCCATCCAAATTCAATAGTTTCCAAAATACCCGTGTCTTATTAAGAAAGCATTGTTTACAATTTCACGCGATATTTTACATAAGGCGTTTGCAATTTTCCGATGGCAAATATATTTTTGCCTGCATGTCAAATGTTGTATAAGTTGTATATATTATTCTGAACGGAGAAAAGTGAAAGAAAACAACAAATAATACTTGCCTCGCACTTTTCAAATCGTCACTCACTTGAGTCTGCTTACAAGTATCAAAGCTCTGAAAACAAAGAATTGATCATCATTTCTCATTTTTACCAAGCGCCGACCAAGATGGTATATGGCTCTGATGGCTCTTTTCTGCAGAATAAATATAAACTCGATGTCTGCAGCTCGTCCCCATAATAAGATACCGTAAGACATTATACTATGAAAGTAACTAAAATAAACCAACCTCGCGGTAAACTTATGGTATGTTCGTCTTTGCGTTAAAATTAAATACTTTCGTAAGTTTAATATTGTAGTAATATATTGGTCAGAAGAGTGAGGAAAAGAAAGGTCTTATTGTTTTAAGTAGGAGCTAAGGCACCGATATATCGACCCTTTCCGCTACAAAGGGCGAAACTACAAATCTCATTCTCCAAAACGGATTTGTGAAACAGTGACGTTTAGTTTTCAGGAAATGTTTAGTAAAAAAAACATTATTTCACCTTATCGCAATTCGCAATTTTAAATATACAAATTATTACAGATAGTCGATATAGATAGTAGTAGAGTAAGAATGCATCAAGTCAACTTTCCAAAAATGGTATCTACTTTGAACACCTATGTACGGAAGAGTCGTTATAAATAGATGTTAGTTGAAAGTTGCTGCTGTAATGAAAAAAGGTACTTATAAAGTATTTACTATTGGTGGGCTCTCAAATATGTATTTAAGTTTATCATGGGTTTCCTTGATTATCCTTGGAATACTAGGCTGCGAGCTCTTTTATATCGATTTTTCTAATACCTAATTATTGAGGAGACTATTTTCTAGCTTTCTGACGACATTACAATGTTAACTTGGTCTCTCTCAGAAAGCTCCTGTCGTGTACTTAGCACAGGACGCAGGTCCACAGGGACCTGTGGCTCTTGCTCTAATTTTTTTATATTAACTTATTAAAAGTAGTAACTTACCTTTGAATTGATACCCAAATCAATTTCTTTTATAAAGCTTTCTGCATAACTTGGACCAAAACTAGGATAGGTATTAGGAATGACTTGTAAAGAAATTGTTCTAATTTTTCCAACAGGTAAAAAGTCGTTTCTAAAAGGTTCTATGTTTCTGCCTGGATTTTGTGCCGCGGTTTGTGGCAACTGTTGGGTACAGACTTGGCTGGTATTGTTGACGCTTACAGTGTCAACTGAAATAGAGGAATAAGAAAGTTAGATTCATTTTGGTCTCTCGTAACGGCAGGCCAGACATGGAATCCGTGTGGCAGCATGCCTGGCAGTGAAGGCAATTTTCTGGCCGGAGCTCCCAAGCATCAATTTTTGGTACAATAAAGATGGACTGGAGTTCAGCTCTTACTGCCACTACGAAAACATTACCGAGGATAATTAACTATGGGTACTTCCACATGATAATGTAGGAGGAACTTTAAGACCGAATTAGACTGCACTTTATAGATAGGCACAGTCAAGTTCACAATCAAGCAATGACTTCTTCATCATTGTTTGTTATACATACACAAAAAAGTCATTGAAACGCGTTTATGCTCCAATTAGGTCTTAATTTCTGTCATTTCATCTAAAAAAGTTAACATTTAACGTGCAATCATGTTTCTAAACAAGACAGAAATATGAGTATTTTAAATGGAGCGACACGGACGCCGAGGTCGGTTGAAAACTTCAACAAAGTCAAACATAACTCGAGTTACTAACGGTTGTTTCACGAGTTTCTGTTTATCTTGCGTCCATGCGTACTGCGGATTACTTTGTAATGCCAACATTATTAAGGGAGTTGTAATTAATTACAAGTTCGAATTTCCTTTTTTAATATGTTAGATACATCTTTCATATTTATAAAAGGGAAGCAGACTGACATATCAACGCACAACCGAAACTACTGGGACTAGGAAAATGAAATTTTGTGCAAGGCTTAATTTTTAAACGACTTCAAAAAGGAGAAGGTTCTCAATTCGTCGGAATCTTTTTTGTTTTTTTTTTTTCAGATGAGTTTGCTCTTGACTCCAGTCTAGGTCATAGTTTCACCGATTACTCGAAGACGCCTGGAATGATTTGGAAAATTCTGTTTTTGTTTGAAAGGGTAAACTTCCCAAGTCGTCCCATAGTAATCAGTGACCTGATTACTATGGGACGACTTGGGAAGTTTCTGATGATGGGATCTTATAGAAATAGAGGGAACTCTTTAAATTTCATAGGCACACTTGAAGCGATTTGGCTATTTTTTGGAAGTGTATTTTCTCGGAGTGGTACCGTTTTAACTGGGTGAAGATCTGATGATGAACTTCTGAGCTGAAATCGCATGTCTATTTATTATTTACACAAGTTCGCAAGATAACAACACACGCTGTGAAGGGGTCAATTTAGTTGTGGAGAATCACCACTAAAAAGGTTGAATTTCCAAAAATGTCTAATAGTGCTCACAAACATTGTCAAAAAACGAAGATTAAAAACCAAAAACAACGACTTCCGAAATTTAAGTTATTTTTTACTTTGTAGTGTTTTTATTTGGAAGTCGGTTGTATTTGTTTGTAAAAAAGTTTTTCATAATGTTGATGAGCACTAAAAGGAGACATTTTAGGAAAATCAAAATTGTCTTCAAAAAATCAAACAAGCTCACAAAAAAATCCTTTTCACCCACGTAAAGGTGAAAAGGATTTTTTTTTTGTACAGACGAAGTCGCGGGCGTGCTAGTTATTTTATATGATACCTACCCGCTGTATCATCAGTTATCTCTCTGCCGGCAGTTCGTTCAGACATTAGTTTGAGGACGTACATCACCATCAGAACCAGTGTTCCGACTGCCACAGAGATCACCAACATACTCTTCTTGACAAACTCCTCGAAACAGTCCACCAAGTCATCCATGTAACCTTCCATTTGACGTGCCAGCCTGTCGTTAGTACACATTTGTATATTTTTTATGTGAGCGGTTTTCGGTTTATATTTTTTGTTTTTTGTTAGAATGCGTAATAGATGTACCTGGAAAAATATTGAGGTCCGTTTAATTGTGGTGCTAAGTAAGAAATCTGTTTGAGTTTATCAAAAAAAAATGAAAAAATCGTGGACTGTTATCAACTTCTGGTAACACTGCTGTTATGCCTTCTACTCGGCACATACTGTTATACAAATCCCTTTTTGGTAAAATACTTCGATCAATAATTCATATATATGTATGTTAAATTATAAACAATAACTAACATCAAACGGCAAGTTTCATTTCGCACGAGTTTCTATAAAATTCACAAAATAATAACACACAAACCATGCAATTCTCTTCACATTTTTAAAATATTGTGAATATTTTCTGTAGACGAAAACAGGGCGCATAGTATGTTTGGTTTTTGTATTTTTTATTAAATTCAATAAAAACACATTTTAGCGATGGAAGCTGACGTTATGATTTTTTAAAGTCAACGACTTTACCAGAAAGGATAGACTGATAGAATAACTTGTTTATGGTCTGATTTGGGGGCATATTCACGGTCGATATGTATTGCAGGTTGTAACTGGAATTACCCTGAACTGCGTGTTACATCTATCAGTAGCAGAAACGGACGGATGGCCTGACTGAATTTAACATGCACAGATTTAAAAGTTCATATTTTTTTTTGAAATCATAGCTACGAGTAAAACAGGATCGTACACACAGTAGTTACATATTCAAAACAGCAGTCATTTTCCATGTCTTTAATAAGGTTCAAAAATTTCTCATAACTTTACGAATGTGATCGTTTTTTTCAGGCAAATTCATCGAATTTACATTAAGCAATCAAAATGCAATATATTCGGTACTCGGACAACGCAACAATATGGTTGGCAGACGTGCCCGAACGCATATTGTTGCCCACTTTCCATAATCCATGATAAAACGGGCAATATTTTAAACGTGCCGCGCGTCAGCGGGCAAAAGATAGATCGACATGGATTCGTTCAGTGTGATTTATTTCACTCTTATATTTACACACTTTTTTATAGTTTGTGGAGTGTTTTGTAGAATAATGAATCTTTGTAGTTTCGATTGTTCGCTTGTGTACCATAGAAATATTATTATATCTATGTTGTGTACCTATGTCTGTCACACGAACGCATTTGATATGTAGTAGGGATGTAACGGAGGCCAATTAACGGATGCGGAGGATGGAAGGATGCAACTTAACTTCCGCGGAGCCGAAAGTTATCCGTCGTCGAGGCGACGACAGAGGTGAAAAAAGTTTTTTTTTCAATGGGAAATCTTTATGTAAGTAAGTAGTATTGAATATTTAACACATATAACAATGTGTCGTCCTGTTCGCCGTTTAGGCGATTACTCGGTTCAAGGTTCAACTAAACGATATCCAACAGATAAAACGTCGTCGTTTATTAGACCTCCGTAAAATAGCCGCTTAAAATGCGGAGGCGTAATATGTCTTGAGGACATACACTACGGGTGCGGAAACGGAATTCCGCTAGAACACTAGTATTTTCATTTAGAACTATCCGTGGATTGGTGGTGGTGGGCACTACTGCTGAGCATGAAGTCCTGGATCCGATTCCAGGATATAGAATTTCTTAGTATCCAGAGCCGGGATTTGCATTCGGCAAATTGCAGTAGACTCGCCTACTTCATAAGTTTTGGCAACATTTAAGAGTCGGAACTATAGGTCCAGCTCTGCATAGCCCTTCGGAGAACGAGAGGCGTGATGTCATGTATTTAGAACAATTCCATTATTTAATTCACCTTCCAAGATGAAGAGCATTGATAAGCGCGCTGTTAAGTGCTAAACACGAAAAACACGCTGATTAGGAAATCAGCGTGTTTTACAAGGGAAAATTAAAACATTACCAATTAATTGTTTTAATTTTTCCTTGTAATTTATCGATAGTTGACTCTGAAATGTAATGTGTTTTTCCTGATGCACTTGCCGTATTCAGCCTATCTTCTATGTAATCAAATTCTAAAACTCACTGATAGAAACATAGCTCGAGCCGCTAGGTTTAAAAGCATGAAATATTGCGGAAGAGTTCCTTATGAACAAAAAGTGAATAACTAAGGATTTTTGAAAATTCATCCCTTAAAAGGAGAACATAGGGGATGAAAGTTTCTGTCGTTTTCGTAATTTTCAACCGACTTCTAAAAGAAGGAGGTTATCAATTCGACTGTATGTTTTTTTTTGTACGTTTGTTATGCGATCATTCCGTCAATGATGAATGGATTTTGATGATTCTTTTTTATTCGAAAGCCTATACTCCTGAGGTGGTCCCATTGGCACCAAGTCAGAATCTGATGATGGGATCCTAGGGAAATCGAGGGCAACTCTCAAAAATTAAAGGCACATACAATGTTTTTCATATTCTTTCTAACGCAATTCAGATAATTGTGCCTTGTAATCAACATCTCATCTTGCTGAGCTGATGATGGAAGGTATAATATAAGTCAGGATCTGATGCTGGTGTGGACTTGGAATGCGAAGGCACACAAGAAACTCCTTAACGGCAAATAGAACAACCACTCATTATGGGAATAATTTCACTTAGTTGTGGGGTATCAGCACTAAAAAGTGGAAATTAAAAACTTTTTTACAAAAAAAAACCGACTTCCAAATAAAACCACTACAAAGTTTAATAAACTTATTTTAAACTTTGTAGTGTTTTTTATTTGGAAGTCGGTTTTTTTTTGTAAAAAGTTTTTAGGGTTATATATGTACATCGGTTGGCAAAACGGAACCGTTATAGGATCACTTTGTTGTCCGTCTGTCAAGACCCTTTTTCTCAGGAACGCGTGGAGGAATAAAATTAACATCGAATACCCAGGTCTGCTACCCCTTGGAGCAGTTAAAAAATCAAACTTCTTAGTCAACGCAATCTAAAGATAAGGCCCGTTTATGCTCCGTTTATGATGCATTTTTTGACGCTCACAAGGGAATCAAAACCTATAGGATTACACCTACTTCCCGTTGACCTAGAGTCATGCTTGATATTTGGCAAGAACATAGGCTTACAGTACAAGTACAGGAAAAAGTCCGAAAATTGGGAATTTGTTGTTTTATATATAATATAAAAAAGTTTTTTTGCGATTAAAAACTTATATTTTCTGACTCGCACTTGTACGGTTTTTTATTATGGACAATCCCGTTTAATTATTGAAATCTGACGGTGTTTGAAGATTTTCCGGTAACCACCGGATTACCGACTTCAGACTTCCTGCGATAAGAGGGCGTTAAATAAAAGTCACAGTAAATTTTTTTTTGTTTTTTTTTGCATTCTAAAACGGTCTTCCAGCCGTTGATGTGATTTGTGGCCTGATTTGGGTCGCGTTATTTGAAACCAAGAGAAGTATCTTGGTTACAAATAAGATTTACTACTAAGGGTCTTTCAGTGCCTAAATATATGTATAGACACGAAAGATTATACCTTTTCCTACACAATCGTGTATTCGAAGGTCGGATATCCGGCCCCAGACCTGGCTCGCGAGAACCGGATTGATGTCTTTTAGACATAATAATGTTGAAATGTTTTTTTTTGGGGTGAAGACGTCTTCGTGTTTCACTGATTGTATTATCTATACTAATAATTAAACGCGAATGTTTGGATGGATGGATGTATGTCTGTTACTCAATTACGTCAGAACGGCTGAACAGATCTTGATAAAATTTGGCACAGAGGTGGATTGTAGTCTGGAATAACACATAGGATACTTTTTATGTCAGGAGTATGTTTCCCCAGGGAAAATTTTTCACGCGGTTGGAGCCGCGGGCGGCAGCTAGTGGCATTTAATTGTTAGTTATAGGTAGCGTGTCCGTCCAATGTAAAGAAGGGGCTTATGAAGCGATAAAAACGTTCTACCGACCGTTTACTGTGATTATACCAATAGGATCTCAAAAACTCAATGGGTTTACCTTTCCCAGAAGTAACCTGGCTCCCTACTATAACGTGTCGATGCCATTAAGTTTCCAATGTGAGAGAGGTACGGAGTTATATAGGACGAATAGCGCTATCCCTTTTTCATAACGGAATCATGATGGCGTTAACACGTCACGGGGACTGGTCAAAAATAGAGTTTAAAGCGAAACCATGCTCCCATTATTTTTATTTGTTAGAAAACGTTTAAAATTACGAAAACGATTTTGGGGAGCATATTCAAGGTATAAGAAAATTAATAACTTTTATAAACAATAAATAAACATAATATTCATACTAAGACAAATTGTAATTTGTTTCATTGCGAAATCTATTAGTGTTCCATACGGCTGACAGAGTAATTTCCTCCTCGAGGTGTACGAATGAATAATCGGCTCCTCATATTTTGTCATGACGTCATTTTCGGATAAGAAAGCAGTCATGAAAATGGGACGACGAGAAAATTACACACAATACTAAATTTGAGACCAATAGACGAGTATTTAATAGTTTTATGCCGAGTAGACTAGTAATTTACTTAAAAATCGTACGTTCTTGTTCATGCAGTTGGTACTAAATATAAAGTAAAAGATATTTTTTTTGTTTAAATTCAAGGTTTTTGCTATGCTCGATCGTTAATGATTTGTTAAAGCTGATAGCAAAGAATCTGTAAACTTCCTATTCAATTCAATTTCAATTCAAATATTTTATTTCAGAATTACTTCCATAATTTTTTAGTAGTTCTGCAACTTAGCCTAATGTTAGTATTAAATTAAATTTACAATAATAACCTCAATAGCTATAGATCGCTATTATCTATTGTTATTATGTGGCTATGGGCCGCACTGAAGTGGAGAGAGCATGAAGTGAACTGTCATTCTTATCTATACTAATATTATAAAGAGAAAAGATTTGTATTTTTGTATGTAACGAATAAACTTTGAAACTACTGGACCGATTTGAAAATTCTTTCAGCAATGGATAGCTACATTATCAGCGAGTAACATAGGCTATATTTGATCCCCGTACTCCCACGGGAATGGGAACTACGCGGGTGAAACCGCGTGACGTCCGCTGGTATTTAATAATATAATAAATGCGAAAGTTTGGGTGAATGTATGTTTGTTACTCAATCACGTCAGAACGGCTGAACGGATCGTGATGAAATTTGGCACAGAGGTAGATAATAGTCTGAAATAACACATTTTATTCTGGGAGTATGTTCCCCAGGGAAAATTTCAACATTCACGCGAGCAGAGCCGCGGGTGGCAGTTAGTTGTAAGTATGGATTGACAGCCCATTTCATGTTCACTTCAGCTCACACGGTGAGTTGTTTACAGAATCACACTGCAGCTTCGATACCTATAGCTTCAGAACCAATACCAAATACGTTCTTAACCCTCCACCATCGAATTCCCAAAATTAACTCCCATATCGTTTTAAGTGGGTCATGGCTGGACACTTTCAGTGACAAAATGTCCTCTGACATGTTTGTAGCGAGAACTCTGCGGGTAATTGATGACCCCTGCAAAAGATTTTGTTTAAGATTCCAGGACCGCGGTTAAAGGGTTGAAACTTTAACTCTTTAGTTTGATGATTGACGCCAACACCAGTGAGCAGTTTATAATTTATTACAATATTATCTGTGACCGCTGCTTCGCTCACGTGCTTGTAACTTGGCTTCTAGGTGGCGTATTAAGTCGAAAAAGCCAGATTTTAAGTTAGACTTACAACAACACATTTGTGAAAACTTCGTCCAATTTTGCAGTAGTTTTTGCGTGATGCGCGTACAAACTTACATATAAAAATTACAAATTTATTTTGGGTTCTATTGCTGTTATAAAGACTCCGTATAATAAGTTTTTTTACATATCTCCTATATACAAACGCCAACACATCAATCTACAATAATCTGTCAAATTTCTTTAATTGATTTTTAACTTTATCTATAAAGTCATAAGTTCAAGGTTGATTGGAAAAATTTGGCAGTTTCGGGTAGCTTGATATGCTGGCTGGATCAGCCAGTTACAATTTAACCATATGGATTTATTCTGCCTAGCCTTTTCCCAAATAAGTTGGGGTCGGCTTCCAGTCAGACCGGATACAACTGAGTGTTTTACATGGAGCGGCTGCCTAACTGATCTCCACAACCCATTGACTGGGTGGCATAAATATAGCTTTAACAAAAATATTTATAAAAACACACCCACCGATGAACATAATATCTCTCTTTGGTAAGTATGCAAAAGGGATATGAATGTGAAGGCCAATCACATTTCAGCAACACATCAAAGGTTCCTTTGTGTTTGGTCTGGTAACAGCTTGCTCTGTTAAATGGATTTGACTGCTATGAGCCTTTGCAAACATTTTCCGTAGCAGCAAGGTATATGTGAAACGGACCAGCCTTTTGAACATTTTACAGTAGATTAGAAACAAGTGGACTTGATTGTTGCTGCATCTCATGAACTGTAAATACGTAAACAGTTGAAATTTACAGACTGTGTTTTTCTAATGCCTTGCACCTATTTTTCTGTTCCTTCTTCATATTTGTTTGTTAAATCTATACAATGTACATAAATACTTTAATAAATAATTTAGTTTTATGTCGATAAAACATTATTTTATTTTTAATTATTTTACAATATTCTGTTCAAAATTTTGCTCTTTTTACTTTCCAAGTTTCCTGCGGTCCCGAACAGTTCACGAACTGGTGACTAAAATATTTAAAACCTGTCTTTAGCCATTAAACTATTATTGGCAAACGCTAGAGACATATTGGGACAATCAGAAGAAGGCAGACACTTCTTCGTGTCGTGTAAAGATCTTGGATTCAGACACAAAAAAAGTAGAATATTTGAATCTCCTACCGTTCTTGATTCTGGTGAAGCGTTTCCATAAAGAATTCACCATTTATCATTGTAACTAACCGCGAAAAGAAAAGTCTTATTTAAAGAAAAAGTATAATGAAAACAAAATGTGTCCTTGGACTACTAAATTATTAAAAAAAGGGTAAAGTACAAAAGGTCATAGGAAATTCAAAAAAATATAATAGTATACAAAAGAGTAACGTGACACTTATGCCACTTTTTAATCACCAACATTCCAACCATTCCACCACCTCGCTAGATCTTTTCGGAGAGTTGCTCGATTCATAAAATCAGGATTATTGACCTTCTTACAAAAATTGCAAAAGTGATCAGTTTCAGGCGCATCACTTGCGTTATGATAAGTATAATGATTGTGCCATCTGAAAAAATCGTAATACTTTTCCTTGTGATTTATAATGTCAACCATTTGCTTCACTAGCTCTTTTTCGGTAAGGGTTCGCGCGTTCAAATATATTCCATCGGGCATGAACCTGAAAATGATTTAAAAGTCACAACTTAAACATAAAAAAACAAACCTTTCTTAAAACATAGTTCGATAATAAAAGGATTGAGATTTTGTAGAACCGATGGTTCCTTTTCGCGGCGCAATTGGGCGGGCCGTAGATTTTGGCCACTGCAGATCCCGTCCAAGTTTGAATTAAGATGGATAAAAGCAGGAGGTAAATAGAGTTGTGATAATCTACCTGGTATAGTTAGCTCTACCATAAACTATTGGCACGGTGTAGTGCTGCAGAGGGTTCAGTAACTTCTCCGTCACATAGTCTTCGCTGATGGAGTTCTCGAACGCCAGGTAAAAGTAATAATCGTTTTCCAACATTTTCCAACACGTTTCATTCCATGGACATTGACGTTCGCCACATTCGCCGTATACATCTAGTGTCATATTGAATTCAGATAGTTCCTCTTTTATTTTTTTAGCAACATTGCTTCTCCCACTTCGCGCGAGACAGTTCGATACGAACCAGGCGGCGGCTTTTTTTTTGCTATTGAGCTTCTCTCTGAGTTTACGATTAATAGGCTTCATTTCTGTTATCTTTGGCCAGTGCATCACTTCTTTGGGACCAATTATTCCACCCTCTTCATCTTTTATTATAATATATCCGTATAATACGTCTGAATCCAATTTATAAGTCCATGTCATGTTAAAGAAACGATTGTACCTTTCGTGAACCACCGGGTAATACCCTGAAGCTTCTAGACAAACAAACACGTACTTTTGGTGCTCGAATCTTTTTCTCATAGGTATTTGTACGAAACCACGACGAGTCAATTCGTGGCAATAGAACAAGATGGCGTCGTAATCTGATACATTGCTAAGAAATGTTCTGTTCGATGTAACATAGCAGTTGTTGACATCACAGCTTCTTTCAAGGAATACATCTTGACCTTCCTTCATCAGTGTATATGGATCTCTGTCTGTCTTTTTCCATTGCAGAATATATTTTATAGGCGTTCTATTGTGGTGAATTGTTCCTTTAATAGTTTCATTAGTATTATTTGTTTTAGTTTTTTTGCGCAAATATGGAGTCCAATTAAACCCGCTCAAATAACACATAAAAAAGATTACAATACCACAAGTAAACGCTACTCTTTGCGATTTCATTTTTAATTTTTTGACATGAACGGGAAGCAAAATGACACTTTTTGCCAATAAAATCTTTATAATCCATAAATACAGAGAATTCTCGTCATCTCTCTTTGGACAAGTGTAAACTTGTGTTCGTACTTTGTGGTGTCGGACGTAAAAAGTACTGCATGGTGTCGGACGTAAAAGAATAGCCCATCACTTCCCGTGGGTGTCGTAAGAGGCGACTAAGGGACTCACCAGAGAACGGCAGTATTCTCTGTACATTGTAACAGCTTCACTGCGATCGCCAATCCACCTGCCAAGCGTGGCGATTACGGCAAACCCCCCTTTGGGGAGGGCCCATGTCCAGCAGTGGACGTCTTTTGCCTGGTATGATGATGAGATGATGAAACTTTTGGTCAATTTTGGCAGATTTTTCAAGTTTTTAGTGTAATTACGTTCACTGTGAGACAACACATGTTTTGTTTCCTCTTTATTCAGTACGGCTAAAAATAAACTAGGTACATACTTCTCCTCGGTCCAGCATTCTCTCGTGAAATTTATTATTATTCTCTTTATTTATTTTACTTACCTACATACTAATTTACATTTTTAAATATTTCTTAAAAAATATAAAATAAAAAAACATTTAAAATATAAAAATAGTAGCCCACCGGTATCGGGAACAGGGTCCAAGCTACCGGCGGTCAGGGCTCAAGAGAGAGGAACCTCATAACAATACGAGCCGTGTCCAGAAGTACCGCTTTCTGAATCAGGCCCTTGATCCAGCTGCCTAACGAGAGCCTCCTGAGGTGCTGGTCGAGGCTCGTGGCTATTAAGCCATTGGCTGACACAACTATCGGTACAATGATTGCTGAGTCCACATCCCACATGTCGACAACCTCGCGAGCCAAGTCAATATATTTGATTTGCTTATCATTCTCGGCTTTCACGAGGTTCTCGTCATGCGGAACGGTTATGTCTACAATCATTGCACGCCTCTCGATTCGGTCCATCACCACTATATCAGGCTTATTAGCAACAATAGTCCTGTCAGTGATGATGGACCGATCCCAGTACAATGTGATATTGCCATTATCAAGAACTAGGTCGGGCGCATACCTGTAGTACGGCACCTCCGATTCCACAAGAGAGTATTTCAGAGCAAGTTGCTGATGGATAATCCTGGCTACAAGGTTGTGCCTATGCAAGTACTCTCCGTTAGCTAGACGAGAACAACCAGAGACAATGTGGCGAATCGATTCTCCCGGACGGTGACATGCCCGACATATGTCAACCGTGCCGTCCTTCACAATAAATCTCCGGTAGTTATTCGTCATGATAACTTCGTCCATAATTGTACAGACAAAACCTTCGGTTTCTCCAAAGAGATCACCGAAACGCAACCAGGCTACGGACGCTAATTGATTTACGTCGGGCCCACGTAGGGCCCGGAAATAGCGTCCGTGAAGTTCCTTACTTTGCCTTACCGCCCTGCGATCGTTAGTCTAGCACCGCAGGTTTGCGCCAGTTCTCATTTGCCAAAGAGAGCGGGGTGAGTCCCTTGTCCACCGCCACTACATCTCGATGTATATCCACGTCGACAGAGGAAATATTCCCTGAGACTGCATATCTCGCGATTGTGAGCATTTAAGAAGCCTCGACCTCCACACTTTCGCGGGATATACAGTCACATTACCGACGACCGTGGGTGATGCATTCGATATGCAGTAAGCAGTGTACGGACCCGCCTATCCAGGGCGTCAAGTTCCGTTTGAGTCCATTTGAGTACGCCGAAAGAGTACATCAATACCGGCATGACCCAACCGTTGAAGGCGCGCACATTGTTTCCGCCTGATAGAAGGCTATTGAATACCTTCTTCAGGCGGCCAAAGAAGCGCTTCTTCAACGATTGTTTCATGTCAGTAACATTGATACCTAACGCTTCCGACATACCCAAGTACTTGTAAGTTTCAGTTGAAATAATCTCCCCACGCTTTACATGCATGACCGCACATTTGTCCACACCAAACTCCATCCTAATGGCACTACTGAAAGTTTCAGTTACCTTCAGTAGCTCCATCAGTTGCAGATTACTAGGAGCAAAGAGTTTCAAATCTCTTCAACCGATAGCCCAGCCGTAAATTCTCCAGCAGTGTGCTTAGAGGGTTCAAGGCTAGGCCAAACATAAGCGGACTCAAATTATCGCCCTGAAATATACCCCACTCGATCCTTACCGGTTCGCTGTTCCTCTGGATATTTCGACATCCTGGATAGCGAAGAACTGTCCTCCATTGCCCCATACACGACATCAGGAAGGTGCGTAGCATTGTATCAATTTTATACAATTGTAGCACCCTCATGAGCCATGTATGAGGCACCGAGTCATAGGCCTTCTTATAGTCTATCCAACATGTCGACAGATCCTTTCGGGAACGCCGAACCTGTTGGTTAATGGCCATATCAATGAGGAGTAGCTCCTTAGGACCGCGGGACCCATTCCTACATCAATTTTGAGAGACAGACATGATGTTGTTGATGTTAATATGATTATTAATTTTAGCTCTCAAAATAGATGTAAGAACCTTATAGACCGTCGGTAGACACTCGGTCGGTCTATAATTTTTGGGTTCCGCGGTACTACCCGATTTGTGGAGCAGGTGGGTAACTCCTGTCGTAAGAAATTCGGGTAGCGAGCCGGACTCTAACGCAGTTTGGTACTGAGATGCCAAACGAGCGTGCGACCTTTGTAGCCACTTAATCCAAAAATTGTGCAGTCCGTCCGGCACTGGAGTTTTCCAATTAGGCAACGGACGGACTGCACGGGCTACATCTTGGGGGCTGATTGTGATTGCCCCTATCTCTGACAATGGATCGCACACTCGTTCCACCTCTCGAATCCAATCATCTTCGGTGTGACTGACAGGCACCGACCAGATGTTGCGCCAGAACGAACACATGGCGTCATCATCCGGCAGGCGCGTGTCAGTCACACCCTGGTCCGGTTGCTCCCAATTATTATTATTATTTATTTATTTCGGACAACAGTGATCCATATGTTTATTAGTAAAAACTTACACACTATGTTAGTAGGTACACTAAATAAGGTGCAAATACACAATTAATCAAATCATTCAAAATGAAATTCAATTTAAATTACAATTTCATAAAATTATAATTCAAAATTAATTATCTTCAAAATAATACTTAAAACACTACTAATAATACTTGAAATACTTAGTGCCTTTGCCTTCCCTTCAAACCAACTTGCTGATGTAGTGTATCTGGATAAATTTGACTCTTATAGAAAGGCTTTTTTTTTTGGATGGGAAATCATCAAGTGGCTTCTCTTCCACTGGGCGGAGAGGGAGAGAGTGTAACTCTAACTGACTAAAATTCACCAGTGTTCCTAAAAATGCTCCTACGTTCAGCATTTCGAACTACAACTGATGCGGCTAAATAAATGTAACAGAATGAACGCAAAACCTGAAAAGGGGTCATTGTACTCAACCCCAAAATCGCAAAAAAACAGCTGTTATTAGTTCTGTCGAGTTATCCGAACATAAATGTATGGAGAAGTTATTTTTTAGGGTTTCGAACATCCGGATCACTCGGGAGTCTGTGTGTCTGTCTGTGCGTCTGTCACAGTCAATTTTCTCCGAATATACTTGACAGATTTTGTTGAAATTTGGTACACGTATGAACTCCCGTGACCCAAACACGGACTCATAATGTAGGTACATAAATAAAATATGAAAATGGGGGTCACTTTTGGGGAACAAACTAGAAAATTTTAAAAAATTGGCGGAAAATATATGTCATCCAAGTAAACGGAATTGCGTATTTTGCTTTCCTGTCCCTTTCCAGGTGTTGTTAGGTGTGGGGTGCAACTATAAAGTTAAAAATAAATACTTTTTCAAAAAACATACACCCTTTTGGAAGTCGGTGTTAAAATACGAAGAAACAACCAAAAACACCGACTTCCGAAATTAAAGTAATTTTATAATTTGTAGTGTTTTTTTTTTGGAATTCCGTCGTATTTTTTTTTACTTTTTATTTGTTTTTTTAGACACCTAACAACACCAGGAAAGCAATAGATACTATTTCAAATGATAAAAAATACGATAGGTCTTAATTCTGTCTGACTCTGGGTCAGAAATGGCGACAAAAACGTTTGACTACTTTTCACCTTCCTGCACTTCATCATCAGAATCTTGTTATCAACATGCACAATACCCATTGGGACGATTAAAATGAGATCAAATACGACCGGCAGACTTGTAAGAATGGATGAAAAATTACTTTTAGATTTTTCGTCTGAAGACGTTATATCTTAGTCAAAATCAACATACAATCAACATACAAATGCAATTATGATTAGATGTAAAAATAATTATACTCATTAAAACTTTTTTTTTTTTCATTAGATATGTCGCAGGCGCTCACCGCGAGGCGCGGCTTAAATTCGAAATGTGGACGCTGGCCGGGCGACCGGCCAGTGGTCGTATATTTGAAGATATGGCAGCGGCGAGGAGACATTTCAAGGCCAAGCTCAAATGGTGTCAAAATAGGCAGGACCAGCTTAAAATGGATCTCCTCGCTTCCAACCACGCCACCAAGAACTTTAAATATTTTTGGAAAAATACAAACAAAATGAATGTGAAGCCGAGTCTACCGGTGAGTGTCAGTGGTATTACTGACCACAAACATATTGCTGATGCTTTTAGGGACCATTTCACTGTGAGGCCGTCCTTGAGCGCGGTGTCTCGTAACGCGGGCGATGCTGAGACCATTGTGACAGAGCGGAACGTAAAAATACCAGCTAAGAAAGTGGCTAGAATTATTTCAAGAATGCAGCGTGGAAAGTCTCCGGGTCACGATGGTCTCAGTATTGAACATTTCAAACATGCGGGGGCCCACCTGCCTAGAGTATTGTCACTGTTTTTCACCCTGTGCCTAGGTCACTCCTATTTACCTGAACCGCTTACGCGGACGACAGTGGTCCCCATAGTTAAAAATAAGACGGGTGACACATCCGATATGAATAATTATCGGCCCATCTCGCTCGCTACCACCACGGCCAAGGTACTTGACAGTTTGTTAAATGATTGCCTCTCAGAATATATTGAAGTGCATGATGCCCAGTTCGGGTTCAAAGCTGGAGTATCCACGGAGAGTGCTATCCTTAGCCTAAAACACACTGTCAAGTACTACACCGCGAGGAGGACGCCGGTGTACGCGTGTTTTCTCGACTTGTCGAAAGCTTTTGATCTGGTCGCCTACGATGTGCTCTGGGACAAGTTGAGAGGCGCGGGTGTGCCGGCGGAATATACATCCCTCCTCAGATACTGGTATGCTCACCAGACAAACCGGGTGAGGTGGGCCGGTACTCTGTCGGATGAGTACAGGATGGAACGCGGTGTAAGGCAGGGGGGATTAAGCTCGCCTTTGTTATTTAATTTATATGTAAACCAGCTTATCGAGCGACTGAGCAACACACGTGTCGGCTGTCACATTGACAGCACGTGTGTTAATAATATAAGTTACGCGGACGACATGGTGTTGCTCAGTCCATCGATGGGCGGGCTCAGAGAATTGTTGCGAACCTGCGAGATGTACGCGGAGGCGCACGGCCTGAAATACAACTCGAAAAAAAAGTGAGATCCTAGTGTTTAAGGCGCCTAAACAACAGCCCCGTCGTGTGCCGCCGGTATATCTCAACGGCATAGTACTCAATGTGGTGGATACTTTTAAGTACCTGGGTCATGTTGTCACTAGCGACCTACGGGACGATAGTGATATAGAGCGTGAGCGCAGGGCGTTGGCGGTGAGGAGTAATATGCTCGCCCGTAGGTTTGCTCGCTGTACGGCAGACGTCAAAGTCAGTTTATTTAAGGCGTTCTGTCAGTCCTTTTATTCGAGCGGCCTATGGGTGTCATTTACGAGCCGAACCTACAACGCCCTGCGTGTACAATACAACAACGCTTTCAGGATGCTGTTGCGGCTGCCGTGGCGCTGCAGTGCGTCGGGCATGTTTGCAGAAGCTCGCACGGATGGCTTTCACGCCATCATGCGTAAGAAAGCGGCTTCTTTACTGCAGCGCTTACGTAACAGTCGGAATAGCATCCTGAAAATGATTGCTGACAGACCGGACTGCCCCATCCAAAGACACTGGGTGGAGGTAGCTACGGGTTTACAAAAATAAACTCTGCTGTAATTACCTACTAACAATACTAATATAGTATATGTATAAGCACGCATATTATGTTACTAACTTAGCACTAACAACATATGGATGTGATGTCTGAAATAAAGATCTTTTATTTATTTATTTATAAAACATCAAACAAGCCGATTTCGTGTTAATATGACTATTTTTCCATAATCGGGAATAAAACTCATGACACGTACCTATTTCATAAATCACAAAAACTTAAGTACCTACACCTAAAGTGTACCTACATAATATGATCAAGAAAGGAGGTACCTAACTACTGAGATAAGGAATGGAAGAAGAAGTATTGCGCTGACCCCAAATAAATTAAGAAGGGATTATGATGACGATATTTTCTTCTCTCATTGAAGGTGCCGAAATGGGCGATTACAAAAAAACAATGGGTTGCACTCCGGGAGTGCCGGCAGAAGTGAAAACTCGTTGTTAATTTTTGATATTTTGGAATGGTTAGGGAATAATTTCGCACTAATTGCTTTAATTATCAGTATAAAAGTATGCTTTATTTAACATTTATGTGGTAAAATACAATATTCATTTATTGCGATATCGTACGCAAACATGACAATTTATATTACATTAAAAATGTAACACTTCAGAACTTTCCCTCCGTCTTACGAATTTTCGATCAGGTCACGTGTCCTGACGCGAGTTTAACATTTGTTACCCATCCCAAAGTGCACAACGCCGCTAAAGAAGTTTTCACTTCAAAAATGTTAACTTCCTCAAGCTTAGCGTAGGTACTCACTTGGGAAAGAATAACGTTGAAGTTTACGAAGTACTAATAAGGAATCTGCACATGATAAATACACAGCGTAATAATTTTGTCCAAGACGAAAAGTAATGGCCTGACGATATTGTAGGGGATTCTTCTCGTGGTGGCAAGGTAAGCAACGAATGTTTATTTTCCTCTGGCGTGTCCAACACTGCAGAAGGGTTAAAGGGTCTAACAGGCTACTGTGAGACGTCTGAGCGAGCCCACGTGGGCCCCGTGAACCAAAACGGATGGCGAATAATTTGCGAGGGTGTAAGCCCACGTGACAGACAGTCGGCTGGATTCTCAGAACCATTTTGTACCTATACTCGATACTTTTTTAGTCACAAAGGTGTTCCACCGATGTGACAATGCATGTGCCCAACAAAGCGCAACTGTTGAGTCTAAGTATGCAAATATATTACTGTTACGAGCTTGGGGTTCGTGACAATAAAAACAGCCGATTAAATAACCAAAATGACACTTTAATTTAAAAACACTAATTACAACTTTAAATTCACTAATTATAACACACAAGTTCACCACTGATCACTTTATTCGCACTTGAAGATCGCTTCCGAAGTATTCGCTTGTATCGCTAATCCAATACTGACCCGGTCGCGGAATACGCGCTCCTTTTATAGGTCAGTTTATTCTAGAAACTTCCATTCTCGAAACATCTGGAAAGTACTCGTAACTACCGCTGCCGACTGACCAGATACCGAGAAGTCTAGAATGTTCTGGCAAAGAAATGTCTAGAAGGTACTTGACTCTACTAGTTCTTCTACTCGATACTAGATGGCGCTAGTAGTAACTTAATGTACCCGACATTAATTCTGGCGCGTAACATTACTAATACGACAAACAACGAGAATATTTTTTTTTAATTTGAGCGAGGACGAGAATAGCACAAATTTCAAAATGAGCGAGTGAAATAACCTTTCGAGAAGAAACCATTAAATTTAGCTGTACTTAATTAAGATTTTTGTGTACTACCCCTGCTTTGCACGTGAAAATAAACGACACCACCATATGCCTTTTGGCTTTTCGCTAGCATCTGCGAAACCTCCGTGGCGTGGGATCTTTATATCACGAAGCAAGGGGAGGCCTTCCCTGAAGCGGGTCCACAGTTTGACAATGTCTTCTGGTGGAGTTTCATCCCAATCATACTCGCACAACCAAAGCTGTTTAATTAGAAGTTTAGCATTTCTGGCGCGTAACACTGCCCCCTCCTAAGACATGCTCGTCCCGAGCATTATCGGTCCCATAATAACGCGCCAGTCGATCCACATGGACGATCTTAGGAGCACTTCTTGTACCTTTCTGTATACGGTAGGTCACGTCGTTAATTTTTGTCACAATCCGGTACGGCCCGTCCCATTTAGCTTGAAGCTTAGGGGATTTCCCTTTACTGCGAACTGGATTGTGCAACCACACTAGTGAACCTTCGTCGAACCCTTTATTGTTCATTTTACGGTCATAACGGGTTTTCATCTTTTCAGACATTTGCTGGCCCGATTGTCTGACGTGCTCATAAATGTCATTCATTTTATTCCGCAAGTCATTCGCATAATCGGTTATACTGCGTGGGGCATCAGGTGGTATTCCGGTGATCAGATCTGCAGGCAGCCGCAATTCTCTTCCAAAGTTTGCGAAGGCTGGTGTCACCGATGTACTTTCGTGAACAGCACTTCGGTATGACAGCAAAAACGGTTGTATATGCTTGTCCCAATCGCGTTGCCGGTTTTCCACGACTTTTGCCAGGTATCTCTCCAATGTCTGATTAAATCTTTCCACCATTCCATCCGATTGTGGGTGGTAAGAAGTTGTTCTCGTTTTATGAGTACCCATAACTCGACAAGTTTCTTGGAATATTTGGGACTCAAAATTCCTTCCTTGATCGCTGTGAATCTCCAAGGGAACTCCAAAACGACAGAAGACTTCATGAACTAGTTTATCTGCAACTGTTGAGGCTTCTTGATTTGGAATGGCGAAGACTTCAGGCCACTTAGTGAAGTAATCCATTACAACCATGAAATACTTGTTACCACTTTCACTTTCCGGAAAAGGTCCCGCAACATCTAGGGCTATTCTTTCCCATGGTGCACCAACATTGTACAATTTCAATGCACCTCTACTGCGAGTCTGAGGTCCTTTTACAGCCGCACAACTGGTACATTTGCGACACCAGTCCTCTACATCGTCACGACAGTGGACCCAGTAAAACCGTTCTCTTATCTTCAGTAGAGTCCGTTTTACTCCCATATGGCCTCCTGAAGAACCATTATGATACAGCTGTAGGACATTCGGTACTTTTGCTTTAGGGACAACAATTTGCAAATGACAGCTGTCCCCCCGAGCATTTTCCCATTTACGGCACAGGACTCCATCCTGAATCACTAAGCTGTCCCATTGGGCCCAATAACTTTTTGTGATCGAACTCATCGCTGAGACGTCACTCCACGTGGGCTTAGGAGCACTGGCCTTCATCCACTCCAGAATCGGCTTGATGTCCGAATCTTCCTGCTGTGCACACTGTAGGCTTTCCTTCCACTCACCGCTGAGGTCTGTCTTGACCATTCTCACAGGTACGACTTCTTTACCCTCTTGCCTAGTACAATGCTTGCAGTCTTCAGGGCAAGGTCTTCTTGACAATGCGTCGGCGTTGCCATGAGATCTTCCGCTGCGATGTTCAATCACAAAGTCGTATTCCTGCAGTAGTTCAATCCATCTTGCAACTTGTCCTTCTGGATTTTTGAACTGCAATAGCCATTTCAGTGCAGCATGGTCTGTACGTAAATGGAATTTCCGTCCCAGCAGATATTTGCTAAAATGCTGCAATGACTTTACCACAGCAAGCAATTCCCGTCTCGTGACACAGTAGTTCCTTTCTGGTTTCGACAATGACTTGCTGAAGTACGCTATCACAACCTCTTGATCGCCATTCCGTTGAGATAACACACCGCCAAGTCCGATATCACTTGCGTCTGTGTCAACTATAAATTCCTTGTTCGTATTAGGATACCCCAAAATAGGTGTACTGCACAGACGTTCCTTTAGCTCCTGGAATGCGACGTCGCAACTTTCATCCCAGCAGAAAGGTCGCTTCTCCTCGGTCAGTTTGTGGAGGGGCTTGGCTATGTCCGCAAAGTTCTTGACGAATCGCCGATAATAGGAGCACAAACCCAAAAATGCTCTGACCTGCGTCTTGTCTTTTGGAATTGGCCAATCCTTGACAGCGGCGATTTTCTCTGGGTCCGTGCGGATGCCTTCTTCCGACACTACGTATCCCAAAAAGCTGACTTGACGTTTGAAAAGTGAACACTTCTTTGGACTCAACTTGAGATTTGCACTCTGGATCTTCATGAGCACGCGTTCCAGGTTTTGAAGATGTTCTTCAAACGTACGGCCTACGATGATGATGTCATCCAAGTAGACCAGACAGGCATCGCCAATTAACCCGGTTAGTACAAGTTCCATCAACCTTTCAAACGTTGCCGGAGCATTGCACAATCCAAACGGCATAACTTTAAATTGCCACAGGCCCTTTCCTGTCGAGAATGCAGTTTTCTCCTTGTCCTTAGGGTCGATTTCAACTTGCCAGTAGCCACTTTTTAGATCAAGCGTGCTAAACCATTTCACTCCAGTAAGCATGTCTAGCGTGTCATCAATTCTTGGCAAAGGATAGCTGTCCTTTTTCGTGACGTCGTTCAGACGACGATAGTCAACACAAAACCGCATGCTGCCATCCTTCTTCCTTACCAGCACTACTGGTGAACACCATGGACTGGATGAAGGTTCTATAACACCATCCTTCACCATTCCCTCAATCATGGTTTCCACTTCCTTTTCACGTGCTACCGGCAATCTCCTTGGTCGCTGACGGATAGGCAATTCTTCTCCTGTGTTTATTTTGTGTTGAACTAAGCCAGTCTTCCCGATGTCACCATCATTTGAAGAGAAAACACTGGCGTACTTCTGTAACATCTTCTTTGCCTTGACCAGTTCATTTTGAGACAGAGCGCTGCGACAGTCGTCTAAAAGTGTGGTCACTTTCGTTTGTGCGTCCTTGCTGAGGGTCCCAGTCGAAAGATATTGGCATCGACGCAACCAATCCACTTCCTCGCAAGTACCAATCAGAGTGCCTTTTTCTATCATCTGTTCCTTATCACTAAGGTTCAGCACACGTACCCCTGAGATGTCGGTGGCTCTGACCAAAGTTCGTGCCACTTTCCATGGAAGGTCATTGTCTACCTTTTCCACGAGTACACAACGATGATTTTGCCCAGGATTCCGAGGAAGACTAACCGGCACAATTGTTTCCGATCTCGGAGGAAGGACAATCTTCTTTAGGCTGTACACATTTCCTGGTAACGCCCCTTCCATGAAAAGTTCCTCTTGTCCACATTTCATAATTCCTTGATTAACGTCGATCTCACAACAATTCTGCCTCATAAAGTCTAAGCCCAGGATGCAATCGTCCATTATATCAGCCACGACAACATTATGCAGGTAGATTCCGTTGCCTAGCTTCAACTCCATCTCTCTCTCTCCTCGGACGGGTATACGCTGACCAGTGGCTGTTACCAAATTTATGCGGTCTCGGTTGTGTACGGAGTCCCCAAGAAACCGACTTACAAGTTGGGAACTGACAACCGTGCGAGAAGCTCCAGTGTCTATCGTCAGCTTACATGGTGTTCCGTTGACTTCACCCTTGATGACTAGGCTATTCCCGTCATGAGTTTGTGAGATCGAAATCCTTGGGGCTCTTCGAACATCAGCCAGCACCCGCCCCGCAGTCCTGGCTTTCATTCGTTTCCCTGCTGTTGCTGGGCGGTGATGTTAGCCGCCCTACCCTCTAGAGATCGGCTACCTTCCCTTTCTGCAGTTCGCTTAGGGCAACTGGATCGAAGGTGGCCCCTTTCACCACAGCCATAGCACCTAGGGCTGTATCCTTTAGAATGTTCGCGAACTGTAGCCGCTGCAACCTCCCTGACGCGATGGGAACGATGATCCTGCCGCACAGCTTCCACTTCCAGTGCATGAGCCAAGGCGTCCTTAAGCGTCCCGTGGTGCCCGAGCCTCACAGCAGCTCTAACTTCAAGGTCGCGGATGCCATCGATGAATGCCTGCACCAGGTTCCCTTCAATGAGCGCAGGTACGGACTGGTATGCTTTTCGTACCAGCTTCTCCACTTCAAGGGCCCACTGCTGCAGGTTTTCACTGCTGCGTTGCACGCGATCCTTGAGCTGCGCACGAAACACGTGTTCCAGATGAGCGTCGCCATACCTAGCTTCCAACGCCTCAAGGAGTTGCTCGTACGTCACTTCTTTACCGAGAGCTTCCAGGACAGTTAAGGCCTGGTCGCGCAGGCCGAGGGTGAGAGCAGTCATGGCCTGATCTTTAGTCCACCCATTCGCCTTCATAACAGCCTCAAACTGTATTTTGTAGGCCGACCAGGAAGATGTCCCATCGAACGGTGGCACTTTGAATCCACGTAGCGAAGGTGTAGTAGCTACTGACACTGCCACCCGATCTCCAACTTTTAGGTTGTCCATTGTTTTTTTTACGTCAGCAATCACGTTGTCAACTCGATCATTCATTTGGTCGATTCGCGTTTCGGCTTCCGCCAGGCGGTTCTCATGCTGGACCACCTTTTCTTTTACAACACTTATTTCTTTGCCGAAAGTAGCGTGTAGATCCTTCATAACGAACATCTGTTTTTCCTGGCGGCGCGCCTGCTCCTCCTTGTCACGCTGGAGCTGTTCTTCCAATCGACGGGCCTGTTCCTCCTGTCGGCGAGCCTGTTCCTCCTGTCGGCGAGCCTGTTCCTCCTTGTCTCGCTGTAGCTGTTCTTCCAGCCGACGGGCCTGTTCCTCTTGCCGGCGGGCCTGTTCCTCTTGTCGGCGGGCCTGTTCCTCTTGTCGGCGGGCCTGCTCCTGCAGCATCATCATCAGTGCAGCAAAGTCTGGTGCTGCAGATGCTGGAGCTCCTGTGGACGGACTGGCCTCCATGATCGGCAACTGGCCCTCCGACGTCTGCGGCGTTGTACCTCCAAAACGCCTATGGTCCGTCTCCTGCTGACGTTGACTCCGGGTACGGATACCCTCCGTGTCGTCCTTTGGTAGAATCGGCATGATTTAAATATCCACTCTTCTGACACCAATTGTTACGAGCTTGGGGTTCGTGACAATAAAAACAGCCGATTAAATAACCAAAATGACACTTTAATTTAAAAACACTAATTACAACTTTAAATTCACTAATTATAACACACAAGTTCACCACTGATCACTTTATTCGCACTTGAAGATCGCTTCCGAAGTATTCGCTTGTATCGCTAATCCAATACTGACCCGGTCGCGGAATACGCGCTCCTTTTATAGGTCAGTTTATTCTAGAAACTTCCATTCTCGAAACATCTGGAAAGTACTCGTAACTACCGCTGCCGACTGACCAGATACCGAGAAGTCTAGAATGTTCTGGCAAAGAAATGTCTAGAAGGTACTTGACTCTACTAGTTCTTCTACTCGATACTAGATGGCGCTAGTAGTAACTTAATGTACCCGACATTAATTCTGGCGCGTAACATTACTAATACGACAAACAACGAGAATATTTTTTTTTAATTTGAGCGAGGACGAGAATAGCACAAATTTCAAAATGAGCGAGTGAAATAACCTTTCGAGAAGAAACCATTAAATTTAGCTGTACTTAATTAAGATTTTTGTGTACTACCCCTGCTTTGCACGTGAAAATAAACGACACCACCATATGCCTTTTGGCTTTTCGCTAGCATCTGCGAAACCTCCGTGGCGTGGGATCTTTATATCACGAAGCAAGGGGAGGCCTTCCCTGAAGCGGGTCCACAGTTTGACAATGTCTTCTGGTGGAGTTTCATCCCAATCATACTCGCACAACCAAAGCTGTTTAATTAGAAGTTTAGCATACAATGCGACAGGTGCAACAAATTGTCCCATATTTTTGCGACACAAGATAATGGTTTGTGGAGGTCTGGTAGGTAGCCGCCCGCGTAAAATACTGGTATTCGGCTGAATCCGGAATGATTGGAAGCCGACCCCAATATAGTTGGGAAAGAGGCAGGGCAGATTATGAGGATAATATGGCGCGTTTAGTACAAATATGAGATGGTGTACCAATTTTCATTCCAAACAGTTCAGATGTGGGTGACCAACACAAGCCAAGTTCTTTGGGTTGATCAGACTCGTCGAATTCTTTGACAGCTGGCAATCGGTACGGTGGCGGAATCGAATATAGAACTTTTTGTGAATTACTCGTCCATTTGACACGTTGGTACTGACCAGACTGCATAAGATCGATCATCTCAGACGCGGTGGACATGGCCTCATTCTTAATCAGACAAATTCATCCATGTAAAGACCAGCATCCACAATATCTTTAGCCTTAGGGTAAGTGTCACCTTCATCAGCTGTTTAATAGTGCGTAGCGCATGAAATGGACTGCACCTAAGTCCAAATACTACTCTATTATATAAAATTCGAAAACCTGTAAAGGTTATAGCGGGAAAAAACGATACAGAATGCGTTGAAAACGTCCATCACATTCTCGAACGCCAATACTCTAGAACACTTTGATGAATATCAGAGGAAAGTGCGATCAAAAACTACCGAAAATAATAAACAAGGTTTCTTGAAGATTTTAACCACTACCTACACAAAGTAGCTTCCCGCGATGGATTTCGATGCGGTTTTTTTATATTTATATCTCTGTTCATTCAGAGGATGTACCCAAAATGCTCTTTGTTGTTTGTGTTTATGTTTTTTCTTTCGTCTTCTAGCAACACAAATCGCTATTACTGGTAGCAATTTAGCAGAAACCGTTTCCACGTCTTAGAGCGCTTACACACTACGTCCAATCCGAACCCGATCAGTATCCGTGAAATGACGTTCGTTGAACAATTTGTATGGTAGCTTGGTACGCACTACACCCGGTTTCCGTTATCCGATTTCTCTCCGTCATCCGATTTCTCTCCGTCATCCGAGAATCTCCATTTCGGATAAGATTATTGACGGACCGAAGTTGCCATAGTATTATTTGTATGAACAGTTGCGCACTACGTCCGAACCGAATCCGAGCTGCATCCGAGAAAAGAGGCAGAGGGGCCAGGGGGCGGGGGGTGACGTGACTAGGCCCTGTTAGTACTTAGTTGGATTTACTGCAAAAATCTTTTAACAATTTAATTGGACAAGGATAAGGAATCATGCCTGGGATGGATGCACAATTTAAATTGTTTTTAAGACTTTATAAGTTAATTTTTGGTTAACACGGTAACACTGATAAAAACGATGAACGATGAAAGTATAGGAGATAAGAGTAGGGGAAGATCAAAGAAACGAAGGATGGATTGTGTGAAGCCATATCATCTGTATGTCTAGAAAGTAGGTAATCACGGATTTGGATCGGAGGAAGTGAGCGATAAACTAGACAAGAGTGATTTTAAAGCGTTCGTATGAATACTCACACCGAGAACTTTTTAAAACGCTTTTTAACGCTCGTGCGAACGAGGTGTTAGTGTTGTAAATGGCAGAATTTGAATTCTTTATATGGGCCATTTTCTGAGACTTATATACAGAGATCGGAATAGGTAGACTATATTTACCTAATGTTCGTGTAAGTAAGTAACATAGAGTTGATAATACCTCCTGTAAAATCCCGGAATCATAAATGGAATCATGACAATTAAAACCCGGGATCATAAAAACACGAAGTGGACTTTTAGTAAAGTTACAAATCATTGATTTGAAGAATCAAAAGAAGGAAGAGTTGTGCGAAAACAAAGCTATTTTATTTAACAGTTTTAGTAGGTACGGAACTCTAAAAACAAAATAGGATTCTTCAATATAATAATTTTGTTCAAATGTATTCAAAGCGC
Source organism: Mamestra brassicae (assembly GCA_905163435.1). Classification (NCBI taxonomy): domain Eukaryota; kingdom Metazoa; phylum Arthropoda; class Insecta; order Lepidoptera; family Noctuidae; genus Mamestra; species Mamestra brassicae. The sequence goes on along the minus strand of LR990997.1, from coordinate 14,056,219 downwards.
AATAAGTAATTTGCAATTTCTTAAATCCCGGGTTACAATCGTCATGTTTATGATTCCGGGATTTTAGAGGAGGTATTATCAACTCTATATTACCTACTTACTTCCACGAACATAAGGTAAATATAGTACCTATACCTATTCCGATCTCTGGTTATCACTTATCGTTAAAATTATAATACCTATGTTTATTTATTTGAGGAAAAATCATTTTATTTTGGTCTGTATCATAATATGACTTTATAAATCGTCTTTGCATACGACATGGAGGTAACGTTTTCGTCATTTAAATTGAATATATATGTTTTGTAGGTTTTACTAACAATCCTATCAATATTTAACAAAAGAAGTAGAAAATTATTCAAATGCACATTTTTTTCTGCTAAAATGAGAATGATCCACATAGCAACACTTCAGAAATCATTTATTTATTTGCAAACATGGGTAAAAAAATTTTACCCATGTTTGACAACTGACAGTTGAAACATCAATGTAGGTATATTTTTACCAAAAATATACATTGATGTTTCAACTGTCGGATTTGTAGAACTGTCAACTGTCAGTTGCGTTCGACTCAACTTCACACCCAGCCAGGGTAGCTAACTTTTGGAGAATTCCCCAAACTGTGAGGAATCTAAAGTTGAGTAGGGATTAATTTGGGATTGGCATTATGTGGGGAAAATGCGGGGATTTTGAATATCGTTAGTCTGAACCGGGCCTAAAAACTTCTTCAAAAAAATGCTTTCAAGTCAGCTCTGTCAAGCTGCGGTTCAGAGTACTCACTATCAGTCACAGTAGCTGAACCGTCTTGTTTGCGTTCAAACATGACGTTCCAGCTACTGTTATTAGGTAATTTGACAGTTGGTCAAAGGTAGATAGGTTAATTTTTTATGTCAAATATTTTTTATATCGGTAGGTAGTTTGGCACTCACAGATTGCCATAAATTCTGTCTTTTTCTTTAATGTGTTTTCATAATGTGTTTTCAAGTGACCTCGACATACAAAGTAAAGGGGAGTCCATATCTGTCTCGGATACTGAGTTGAAAAATAGCGTTAAAAATACACGTCAATCCCCTGCCCGAAAATCAACAAGACCCCAATGTAGCGGACACCACTACTAATAAAAAGGATATTCACCCGAATTTCAAGCAATTCTCTCAACATACGAAGAATCAACAAAGAAACATCACCGAAAAGCACAAGATGTGTACCTATCTTAAGTACCTAGTAATCAAAATAACAAGATACTATCAATTGCAGACTCATTCCCAAATTATGAAATTTGCCATTACTTAACACCTAACTGTGCGTTAAATAAAGTTTTTAATAACATTTTTCGAAATTCGTCCGCATCTCTGTCGATTGGAAGTGAGCTCAAAAGACTGGCGGCATTGTACGTTGTATGGAAATGCTTATTCTCTGTCCGAGGAAGCCATACTTTGGGTCACGCGAAGTGTCAACTAAGCTAAATGCTTAGTTGGTAAATAACGCATGAGCACTCGGTCCCCACGGTCCAAGAGTTTCAACCCAAAACGGCTAGAAAATATATCAACCTATTATTATATTTCAGAAGTAGAACCTCAACTACGCAGCCGCAGCGGCAGCACTAGCACAGCACGACGAACTAGAAAGATGGGATGGCGCAAGAGTATCAAAACAAGTAGAGTCGCACACCAAAGGCCCACTCATATTTCATGGGAATAAATGTTACATGTTTAAATAAATATGAAAGTGTTATATTTTTGTTCAACCTTCATCATGAACCTTGTAAGCAAAATAATCAATTTAATCAATCATTTTCTAAAAATATGGAATAAGATTTTTGCTTTTGTGTGAGTTTATGTACCAAGGCTGTTGATTTGATTACATATAAATTTTCGTGTGAGGTACTTAGTCTTATTCTAAGTACCTACAATAAAATTCTCAAGCTCCTCTTAACCGAGATCGAGCCTGTTTCACTTATTTAACGTGTTTTCCAAGTGCGTAGACACTTGACCACAAGACCAATCCAATTTACATCACAATATCCAATAGGAATCAATTTACAAATTATCAAAAGACCCGTTTAACAAAATCCCGCTAAGAAACAATGCACAGTTGGGACTGCTTTTACAATGTTTATACCTATTTCGTACTCATATTCATCGCAAAATAAATGATTTCTGATTTGTCCAGCGAAAATTTTGTGTCCTAAAAATTTTAAAGAAGAGTAATGGTCCAAAAAGAATAGGTACTGTAGCATTTTTAATGGCAATATGAGAAGCAATAATTAAGAACTGGGTGTCAGTGTCAAGTTTAACCTATCCAGCAAAACGCACATTACAAAAAAAAAGAGAAAAAAAATATGAAGACACAAAAAAATTCATGACAGATAAAATACTATTTAAGTAATTGAAACTGGCTAATTTTCATAGAAAATGAGTGTGAAGGGAATTTGTGAGAAATCAGTAGATTTTTTGTCCCCATTTGGGGAATTACATTTTCGGGGAATTTCATAAATTGTCACTGTATATTCTTCAAATAAGACTTTTAATAAATTAAAGACTTGGCTTAAAGATCTTGTAACCAAGCCAGGGGCATAGGCACAACCAATGAAAAAAAAAAAAACACTGTTTATTTTATAGGTTATTTTGGTGGATGTTTTACGGCAAATTTTTCACTTCACAGCAAATACTCGTTTGTGAATATGATCTTGCTCTATTTTCCACAACTTAATCTTTGTTGATAGTAGCAGAGTAGTGTTTTCCTTTGCTTGTGATAATAATGGTATCTTTGAGTGAGGTGACTGTTTAAGTAAGTTGACTGTAATATGGTTATCAGTAACTGTAACAAATATTTAGTGCTCTGCGTGATTCTCAGCCTTACTCTGATTACGCTTTTATATAATTTGGACAACTATGGCCCTGATCCCAGCATTCAGGTTTTCACAAGCACAACCAAACATAATTTAATATTACAATCAAATAAATTGCGGGACTTGAAATACGTTTTGTTATGGACAAATGAGACCGAGCCGATTAGGTCTAATTTGCGTGAAGGCAATATTTCGTTTAGAAGAAGAAAATGTTCCTTTACCAACTGTTACATGACGTCAGATAGACAGTTGCTCAACGATGTAGCAAAGTTCGATGTAATATTGTTCAATGGTCGAGAACTTCCAGACAATGCTACACTACTACCTCAGTCTCGTTCACCCCATCAAAAGTATATTTACGCCAATATGGAGTCATCAGCAAACTTTCCAGTATGTAATGAAATGTATAATAATTATTTCAATTGGACTTGGACTTACAAATTGAATTCTGACGAAATTTATGGATATATGACTATAAGAGATAAAGATGGTGTGGTCATAGGTCCTAAAGATAAGATGCATTGGAAAAAAGTGGAAGCAATGGTGCCTATAAACGAAACCCTGAAAGAAAAATTGAGTACAAAGAAAATTGCTGCAGCTTGGTTTGTATCTCACTGTAAAGCGCGCAGTGGAAGAGATTTAATTGGCAAACAGCTTCAAACTGAACTAGCGAAGTACAACATGCAGGTTGACATTTATGGTCGATGTGGCACGAAGGAGTGTCCTAGAGGCAGTATGAAGGAGTGCTTGCGGTTAGTGGAGACTGACTACTACTTCTACTTGTCGTTTGAGAACTCGTTCGCCGACGACTATGTGACAGAGAAGTTGTTGAATGGTCTCAACCATTATGCTGTGCCAGTGGTGTATGGCGGCGCCAATTATACAAGGTTTGTCAACTTTATTGAATACTATTTTTAATAGACTTTAAAGTTTAAAGTCTTAGTTTGTGATGCCATTCAATAATCCAGCTTCAATACTTTGCATCTCAAAATAAGTATAGTGCTATATTTGTTTCAGGTTAATATGACCAAAACACTTATAAATAATGCAGCAAGCTTATCCTGGCCCAGAAAAGGCGCAAGGCAGTCCCACTGGTTAATAAGATATGGAAAATCTTTTGAAGTTTCTTAGTAGTTTATTTAATTAGTTGGTTTTTTTAGTTTATATAGTCTCAGTGGAGCTACTGAGTGCCAGGTAAGCTTGCAGCACTGTGTGTGTATGTCGTTATTATCTCACACATTTGCTTGGATTTATTTCATAACGCCATGTGCCAGATGAGATTGCCGTTGGTAAAAATGACAAACTTCCAAACAAAATTTCATAGTCTGTATAGGCCACGAAATTTTATAAAAAGTCAGCGCGTTCCGTTTAATAACGACACACGACATCCTACGCTGATCAAATGGGGCAGTCTATAATAAGTAATAATAATATAATAATTATAGTTTGTAATCGTAGTTTACTACTTACTGATTAGTTATCATAGAAATCCTCAATATTGTGTTTCTCTAAGTAATATTTGCTGGTTCTTATTGATATTTTTTTTCCAGGTTCATGCCAGAAGGAATATACCTCACTGCGGAACGGACACGGATCAAGGAGCTGGCCAAGGAAATGGTGGAAATTATAAATGATAAACAGAAGTATTACGATTTCTTCAAGTGGCACAACCACTATTCTTACCATGACCTGAGGGAGTCTCGTGACACAGACGCTTATTGCAAATTGTGTGCGTTAATTAATAATCAAGAACAGTTTTTTAAAACAAGTGTTTATGATGATTTCACCCATTGGTGGAGTCCAGATTATGAATGTCTTTAGATAATTTACAGTAGTTAATTCTTCAACAACTATGGACCAACAGATATGCAGAATTGTGTGTATTAATTAATAATCAAGAACAATTTTTTAGAACAAGTGTTTATGAAGATTTCACCCATTGGTGGAGTCCAAATTATGAATGTCTTTAGATAATTTACAGACAGTACTTAATTCTTCAACAGCTATGGACCAACAGATACGCACAATAGTGTGTGTTAATTAATAATCAAGAACAATATTTTTAGAACAAGTGCTTATGAAAATTTCACCCCGTGGTGGAGTCCAGATTATGAATGTCTTTAGATAATTTACAGTACTTAATTGTTCAAACGCTATGGACCAACAGACACGCAGAATTGTGTGTGTTAATTAAAACTCTAGAACAATTTTTTAGAACAAGTGCTTATGAACATTTTACCCATTGGTGGAGTCCAGATTATGAATGTCTTTAGATAATTTACAGTATTTAATTCTTCAACAGCTATGAACCAACAGATACATATAATTGTGTACGTTAATTATTAATCAAGAACAATATTTTAAGAACAAGTGCTTATGAACATTTCACCCATTGGTGGAGTCCAGATTATGAATGTCTTTAGATAATATTTACAGTATTTAATTCTTCAACAGCTATGAACCAACAGATACATATAATTGTGTGCGTTAATTATTAATCAAGAACAATATTTTTAGAACAAGTGCTTATGAAAATTTCACCCATTGGTGGAGTTCAGATTATGAATGTCTTTAGATAATTTACAGTATTTAATTTTTCAACAGCTATGAACCAACAGATACGCAGAATTGTGTGTGTTAATTAATAATCAAGAACAATTTTTTAGAACAAGTGCTTATGAAGATTTCACCCATTAGTGGAGTCCAGATTATGTCTAGTTGTCTTTAGATAATTTTCAGTACTTATTCTTCAACAGCTATGGGCCAAGAGATACGCACAATGTACTGGCAAGTAACAAATCTCAACCCTCAGTCGAAAAAGAATTGTTGCTATTTAAATGTGTAATAAAGCCTATATCGACATACTGCCTACAGCAGCTGTGGGGCTCAGCTCAGCGGCAAAATCAAATATTAAAATAATCCAAAGGTTCCTCTCAAAAATATTAATAATGATAACGAACGCACCTTAGTACCTACCTATGTCTCAAATAACAGACTCCATCACGACCTGTGCATCAAAACTGTTATGGAAGAAATTTCAGAAAGGACTGAAGCGTACAAAGAGCGAATCTCAAATCATCCAGACAAGCTGGCAGTAAATCTGATGAACACCCAAACAGTCGCTAGAAGACTAAAGAGAAAGATTCCTCAAGACCTAATTTAGGAGGCTACACAAGAAACGGGCAGGCTTTGGACAGCTTCCGTATAAACCCGTTATCAATATCAAACATATTGCTGAATATCTAGATGATAGACTGCAATGAAAAAATTAAAATAATATATAATAAAGGGTTGACGTCTTAAATTGGCAATTTCATTTAAGTGGCACTACCATTTATTCTAACAACAATACTAAAAAGCCCTTTCTAAATCTACGCAGAAAACTAATGTTGGATAATATTTTATTTAAATAAATTCACAACTACATAGTAAGTCAGATACAATTTAAAAAAAGTCTAACTAAAATATGGAAAAAATTCTTCGTATTGCTAGCCACTGGTAATGTGCCCAAAAGGCTGGCAGCATTGCCCCGTCGTATGGCAACGCTAATCCTTTGTCCGAGGTAAAAGCTAGCCCTTGGATCACGCGAAATGTCACCTAAACGTCTTGACAAACATCGACGTCTTGTAGTCTTATCTTTAAACAAGTATTGAGGACTCGGACCCCACGACCCGAGAGTTTTAATACCAAACGGCTCGAAAATATAACTACCAAAGAGGTTATTATATTTCCGCCGCTTAAGGTTCTCCGCAGCCGCAGCGGGAGCGCCAGCACAGCACAAAGAGCTAGGAAGATGGGATGGCGCAAGAGTATCGACACAAGTAGCGTCCCATAATAATGGCCTACCCATCTTTCATGGAAATAACGACATGCCGCCAGGTCTCTTACCATCGTCGCGTGCCAGGCCATTGGGTTCTAATACGAGCTAGCCTAGCGGCGTAGCTGGAACACCGACGGTGACAAGAGCTTGCCGGATGATGTCGTTAATATTCGCGTACCGCGCTATGCGACCCGCGCTACGACTGCATGACAGGCCGTGGTGTCCGAGGCTGTTCGCCACAGTGGAAGCAATGAGGAGAACAACAAGGAGCGCCAAGACGCAGGGAGACAGCGAGGCGGAAAGTAGTGTCGTTGAACAAGGTGCCTATGTTCGACGACGGTAGTGCGTGAAAACAGAGTTCGACTCCCATTGACCCACAGCCATCAGGTGCGCACGCTCAACAGCAGTAGCAGATGTGGCATTGGCCACAGCCACTGCAGAGTACTACAAAATAACCTATTGAGGTTATTTTGAAGTACTCTGCAGTGGCTCGTCTCTGGGATTATTGGGCGGATTTAGATTTGGGCAAGCAAGTCTCCAGGCATACATTGCCTCAGCACGACCCGTCAAAACCAGTCAGTGAGGAAGCTAGAATATTCCTGACTAATTTTTCAGTGCCATGAACCGAGGATATTAAAGCCGGTTAACTGATACTAATTGAACTGGAGTTTCTGGGCCGGACACCCCGTACCCGTGGGCCTCCGCGTCTGCGAAGAGCCGTCTACCCCTGGGTGACGTCATCCCGGAATTCCACTCTGGGTGCTTTCAATTCAGGTCGCCGGCAAGGAGAGTTGGATGTGGCGACTTGAGCATCAAGGCCCTCAGCTCTACTACTTCAAAGGGAGCTGAGGGCGGGATATAGGCCGCATAGACATCAATGGCCTCACCGGCGTCATGCAATTGTATACCCAGCGCGTAAAAAGTGCTGAGCGACAGTTTGGGTAGAGGCTGGTGGACGACTCTCCGCTTCGCTAGTATCGCTAGACCGCGATACTGAATGCCGATGTCCGACTTCTCGTCCTGCCTATAAATAGAGTATCCTGAAAATCACACTGTCGGCCGGTCCCAGGAATGTCAGCATTCCAGTGGATGATCCTTAACGGCTTACCCATGGTAGAGACTCAGCCAAACGCGAACGCGATCGTCTGTGTTCATTGCGAATCGAATACTAGGAAGGTGTTCTGGCCAGTTTCTATGTTTGTCTTTGACTAGGATAGCTAGCTGGGGCTTCAAATCCCTATTTTTCCTTTCTACGGGATTGGTTTCCGGATGATATATGAGTGTGAATGCATGTTTGATATTTAGCGAATAAACGACTTGTTGCATGATGGAGCTATCGAACTGAGGTCCGTTATCACTTATCATACCTACGTCGAGGAAGTCCATAGCGAAGAAACACCTTATTGAGAAGCGTCATCGCGCAGGTCTCTGCAGTGGCCTGTTGAAGAGCAAACAGTTCACCCAACGAGTTGCCACATCTTCTACAATGAGGATCCATGTTTTCCCATCCGGGGATGCTGGCAATGCAATGGTCCAAACAGATCAAAGGATATGACTTCAAATCTTTGACTCATAACGGTAGTTTGAAGTAGTCCCGCTGGTTTCTGGTTGGATGATTTGTATCTTTGACAATCTAAACAATTCTTCGTATAACTTTCAGTAATTTCCTCATTCCAGTTCAATAATATCGCCGACTGATCTGCTGATAAGTCTTACCCTGACCATAATGGCCTGCTAAAGGATCATCATGGTATGTCGCCAGTGCGTTAGCCCATTCGTGTTCTGGTACAACCAACTGTGCCTCGTCAGAGTCTGAATGGAGACTGTGTCGATATAGTATCCCGTTATTTAGTAGGTACCACTTGTTGCTCCAATATACTGCATTCTCATCGTTGTCTCATCCTTCCAAATCCTTCACAATCAGTCTTAATCTTTCGTCCTTTAACTGTTCTTCTCTAATTTGAGCGCATGTCTACGGTCACTGTACGAACGTCACATGCTTGAAGCGTTTCTTCATTGCATGTTGGTCTAGAAAGACAGTCAGCGACAGTATTGGTTCTACCAGGAGCGTATTTGATTGTTATATCAAATGCTTGCAATAATAGTGCCCATCTTGCAAGCATTCCTGTCATGACATAAGCCTCTTCAAAGCTTGATGATCTGTTACTATGGTGACGGGAAGACCTTCAATATAAACACGGAACTTAGTTACTGCCCTAACGACAGCAAGCGCCTACCGTTCTGTGGTAGAGTATTTGCGTTCGGCTGATGTCAGAACTTGACGGGGTGCTCGTCTTCTCCCTCCCCCTGGCCAAATACTGCTCCGATTGCATAAGAACTTGCGTCACTTTTTATTATGCAGGGTTTGGTTTCATCAACCTGTCTGAGTATTGGGGCAGAATTCAAGCGGTTTTTCAGTTCGTGGTAGGCATTCTGCTGGTCCTCTGTCCATTCCCACTTAGCGTTCCTTTTCGTTAAACGAGTGAGAGGTTGCGCAACCTTTGCGAAGTTTCTGATATATCGCCGATACCAGGAACGAATTTGTAAAAGGCTCACTAGATGTTTTAGGGTTTTCGGTGTGGAAAGCTTCGTAATCGCAGCTGTTTTCATAGGATCCAACTGCAGTCCTTTCGGCGTAATATAGTGACCTAGCTATTTAATGAGTCAACAGCAAAAGCGACACTTCTCCCGATTTAGGCCAAATTCTGTAAGCTTATCGAAAACTTTTTGCAGATCTTCGAGATGTATTTCAAATGATGGTGACAGTATTACCGGGTCATCTAAATAGGCGAGGAGCTTCACATCAGGGAGACCCACTTGCAGTCGATCAATCAATAGCTGAAATGTGGCTGGTGCATTACGTGAACCGAACGGCATGCGAGTGAAATTGAATATGCCAAGCGGCGTAATAATTGCAGTCTTCTCTTGATCTTGTTTGCGCGCTCCAACTTGCCAATAGCCTGCTTTCAAATCTAGTAGTGACATCTACGGAGTTGACTTGGCTTCATGCAAGAGGTCATCAATCCGAGGAATTGGGTATGAATCGGGTATCGTTATCGCATTGAGTCGATGATAATCCACGCAGAGCCGAATGTTCCCGTTGGGCTTCGGTACAAGAACTACAGGCGCGGCCCATGGGGACGAAGAGGGTTCAATTACACTGTCTGCCAGTATAGCGTTGATCTCACGCTGCAGAGCTACTTTGCGAGGCGGTGAAAGTCTGTATGGTGGGACCGAGATTGGCTTATCGTCTTTGGTTCTGATGCAGTGTTCAATCAGCTTTGTTGGTTCTCGCTTGGCATTGAAAACGTGCCTGTTTTCTTGTAGAAGCCTGTCCAGCTGCTCCTGAGCACACGTAATGTGTGTTTTGATGTCAATTGAGTCAATTCGTATTTTCCGATTATTTGCGTCAAATAGACTGGCACTTTGTGGGGATAATTCGATGTCTTCCCGGTGAACATTGATCTGAGCGTCTCGTAGCATAAAATCCGTGATACCAGGAGAATAGCCATCGAATAGTCGTGGTTTCTTCTTAGACGGAGGTGTACTGGAAAGATCTATCGGTGCCAGCTTATATGCCACGTCACCGACTGGCTGATTCTTTGGTATTGACGGGGGTTCTGGTATTTCCATCGGCGGAGTTATTGATGGTGGAGTAGGTGGTATTGTCGCAATACTTGTATTATCTTCGCTGTCTGTAAGCAAGTAATTGGACTTGTCAAATCCATCATTTCACTGATGACCGTGGTCTCAAAGATGGCAAATTCTTCTGAGTATAGCTCGTATTGTTCTCCTGGTTCGTCGATAAAATGCCAAGTACTGCGGCAAGTTAATGACCATGCCTCCTGCAGAAAGCCAAAACCCAAAAGACCGGTTTCTTTTGCTCCAGGTAACACGATGAATGTCGTATGCATCTTTCGACCTATAAATGCAACCTCGGCTTTACACGTTAGCACTATTTGACTTTTTGTTACTCCGTCAGCTAATGTTACGTTGACTGGTTGTTCTTCGAACTTGCATCCTCATTTAGCCAGCGCTAAGTACAAGGAGTACGATGCGACACTCATCTTTGCGCACGTATCAATGTAGGCGGTACCTTTTATTGCCACGACCTCCACGAACACAACAGGCCGTGAATATGCATCTGAATGTACGTTACTGGCGCAAATCTTCAAGTCCTCCTTCTTAATAGGCGACGACTTCTTGCAGGTGGTACAATTGCTTCTAAATAATCCGGGTGCGCCGCAAACATAACAAGAAAATTTTGGTTGAGAAGGAGATGGTGCCCGTGTCTGGATTTCAGCAATATCTTTCGCAGCCACTGGGACTGATGTACTTTCAACACGCTTCTTCTTTCGGCATATGTTCACCGTGTGTCCCGGGTTTTTACAAAAAGTACATTGCTGCTTTCCTTTTCGCATCTGAGATGTGGCTGTTTCGGTATCGCGGACATGCGGTTTCGTTCTTCCAACCGTATGAGCGCGAACACCATATATATCTATTTGTTGGGTCTGTCGGTGCGGAAGGAGGAAGTGATGCATATAATGCCCGCTTCTTGGCAATAAGTGCTTCCGTGGTGACATCAGACTCCTGGACCTCGTGTGTGATCTGGTGATAAATCATATACGCTGGTTTCCGGGGAGCTAACGGCGCAGTTTGTTACAAAACTCGCTTTTATTGCAATACTTTTTCACCTCTAGCCACCATACCGCTGCTTATCACGTAGAAGGAGTGGAAGCCCTTGAAGCGCATCCGAGTCACTCAACTTTTCCACATTTTGTAGGTGGTCGCTGCTGCTAAAAAAGCCTCGACTGCGTCCGTGTCCTTTTGCCCACTGTAGGTGATGTTGCAGGATTCAAAAGTTTCCTGCTTGGAAGCAATGATGGTCTGTAGGAATACCTGGAACTGTTCGTTGGACATCGCCATCTTCAACGTCCGATGTGGGAGTCTTCGTAGATTTTCTAACTTGATTCCTGGATTCGGCCTCACGTTGTGCGCCAGATTGTAATAGAAACAACGCAATCGATGATTTCCAACTATATTTGTTTACGTAATTGTAGGTACCTATTCAGTACAAATTAAACACAACTAGCGCCTACACCCTGCGCTCGGAAGGTAAAATGCAAGGCTGAAGCAGACTGAAAGCGCAGCGAACACACTCTGAGCCAAACGCGGGCGCGATCGTCTTATAAAGCGACCGGCGCGTAGCGGGGAGCCAGGCTCCGCCCCCCTCGGTGATGTCTAGTGCTGCGAAATAGCCGCGGCGCACGGGGCGCCGCGTTTTTTTATTATTTAGAAGTCAGTTGTAGGGCCTACCAAAACAGGTAAATGTTCACCAAATCTTGTTTTCCTGAAATACAATGTTACTTCTGTTACTAGGAGAACTTGGATGTAAGAGCAAGTTAAGCGAGCTCGGGACTTGGGGCGCCGCAATCCCCTTAGTGGTTGTTTTATTTTCATCATATCAGCCGAAAGACGTCCACTGCTGGACATAGGCCTCCCCCAAGTGTCGCCACAACAATCTGGCCGGTATTTCGAATTTGTTGGTAGTAAAATAGGTACTTTTCTGGTAGGCGTTTAAACACAAACCTTATTGTTACTCCCACACCTAACAACACCACGGGAAAGTCACTGGAAAGCAAAACACGCTGTTTCGTTTACTTGGATGATATATTTTCTATTCCCTCCCAGCTATTTTGGTTGAAAAACAAACTAGGTACTGAACCGATTTTGATCAAATTTGTATAAATGAATATACCTATCCTTTCACATGAAAAAATCGGTTCATAAATGACGGAGCTATGAGGTAACCAAACATAAAAAAAATACAACCGAATTGAGAGAATTTTTTGAAGGCAGTTAAAAATAATCAATATTTCAGACCAAAAAAACCGTATTATTACGAGCCGAATCTATCGTGAATATACACATTAAGTTTACCTACCAGGTTACGGTAGGACATAAGTTTCTAGAGTAGAGAGTCTACCCGTTTTTCCAATTTCCTCCAAATCCATTTATCTTTTAAGCGAGATCCGCGAATTATAAAATGTAGTGCTGTTATACGTTATATCTTAGTCAAAATCAACATACGGCAATTATGATAAGATATCAATAAATGTACTCATTAAAACATCAAAAAAGTCGATTCCGTGTTGATATGACTATTTTTCTATTATCGCGAATAAAACTCATTACACATAGGTAGGTACCTATTCCATAACTATGCAGTATAAAGTATGAAGAAAAAGAAAAGTGATGGAGAAAAATATTGCGAAAGAAGAGGACCACAGGACAATAGTTTGGGGACACCATTTTGCACTCCGCCAATTCTGAGAAAAGGACAGACGTGCTCACAAAAACTTCCACATATTTCAAAGTTCTGAAGAAAGTGTACCTACATAATGTGATCAAGAAAAGAAATAACTACTGAGATGAGGAATAATTATAGAAAAGTATGGAGGAAGAAGTGTTGCGCTGACCCCAAATAAATTGGGAAGGGATGATAATGTCCATTTTTTGTTATTTCATTGAAAAGGCACACTTGTCAATAGATCAAACTACTGAATAACAAACACTATATTTGCTGTAGGCGATCTTTAGCTCAAACATAAAACATTTACTTCAATTGAATTATGTACTTTTGTATTTGTCAAGGTTGGTTAGTCAAAGATATGAAGCTAGTTAGCTCAAAAATACTTCCATATTTTTAGCGTGAAATAATTAACAAAATCTAGTGCACACGAAGTGGTGACTGTCAGCGTCACGTAGCCCTGCATGGTGTCACGTAACCTTCCTCGATAACGCCGATACATTTCAACCGGAAATCATCCTTCATGGATATTTCTAGGTCATGTTCTGAAACATGCACAACAAACAACTTGAAGTTGTCATATATTGCGGCACTACCTAAGTAAGTAGGTACGAATGAAGTAATTTGTAGCGGAGAGCGAACGCGATCTAGATGCTAAAGTGCTCTAAGTGCTTAAAAACTTTCCTTTACTTTTGAAGACCTAATAAACGCCACTGAAACTGCCTTGGACGTTGTTTATTTAGTTCTGTTCCACTGCGGGGCAAAGGCCTCCCTTCCTTCCATTGCTTCTGGTTTTGGACAAGCGTAGAGCGTGGTTATATTCTCTATGTGTAGAAAAATCCTGCCAATAAGCATCAAGCTCATCGCGTATTGGTCCTAGTGCCCATATAATGTAAAAAGTCATTGACTCGAAACGATATGCCTGTGTATAATGTTAAAAGTAGGAAGTATGATCGTACCAGTATGTTGTGATTTTTTTATGATAGGTACGACTAATTGGATTTTCATGTGCCTACATAAGGTAGATACCTAATCATAGTTTTTTAAAATCCTAGTGCTGGTGTGAAGTTTCGGTTTCGGCCAAAATGCTGGATTCGGCCGAAGTTTACAACCGAAGAAAAAAGGAGTATGTAGTCTCTCAAGTCGACCGGTAAATTTTTATTGAGTTTTTTTTTGATGCGGTATACTTCAAAGATTTTCGCATATGTTATATGATCAAAAAAACCTCTACGGGTAGAAAAATAGGGAATGATTGATTGTTCGCCCACTAAATTTACACCTGGGACCCCATCCCGTAGCTTGCCACACTTTTGTAGTTCTTATGATACTACAACGTCATGATGTACCTATACCAGTAGATGATCTGATAATGGCGACGGCAGATAGTCGGTAGAACTCCTCAACGGCTTACAGCAGCTACCTCGTGTTTAGGCTTATTTTATTCATTTCAATGAGAACTTTATGCCCAACTAGGATATGACTTCGAGGGTCTGATAATAATTAATGGATACGGAATGTATTAGCGTAATATATTTTTGACACAAAGAAATAAAACATGTTTGCAAATAACAAACAATTAATTAATATACTTATAATATTTAATTTAATTCAATAAATAATATTTATCTTTATAAAGACAATTATTACGTAGTGTTAATTTTCGCTGCAATTCAAAAATGTTAAAAAATATTCCTGTCTTTTTCCTCGCTTTTCCTTTTTTTTAATATTAAATTCGTCATTCAAATTGTTTGATTTATGTTCATCATCATCATCATATCAGCCGAAAGAATGTCCACTGCTTGGACATAGATCTCCCCCAAAAGGGGGTTTGCCATAATCGTCACGCTTGGCAGACGGGTTGGCGATTGCTGTGTAGCTATGCATGGGTACGCCACAATTGCGGCGGTAAGGCCCCTCTTTGAGGAGTGGCTGAAGAGGCGCCACGGCGTCCTCACCTTCCGCCTGACGTAGGTACTTACCGGACACGGCTGTTTCGGGAGGTACCTGTTTCGGATTAAGCGGGAGGACACGGCCGGGTGTCAGCACTGTGAGGATAGCCCGGAGGACACGGTGGAGGTCTGCCCTGCTTGGGCTGAGCACCGCCGTGTCCCCGTCGAGGCGATCGGCGCGGGCGGCGGCAACCTCTCGCGTCCGGCCCTGGTTGAATCCATGGTTCGGAGCGAGGAGGCTTGGGAAGCGGTCACCTTCTTCTGCGAAGCAGTAATGCTAGCGAAGGAGGAGGCGGGCCGCGCGAGGGAAAGGCAAGGCCTTCGCCCCAACCGCTGCTACAGGAGAAGACGCTCCGGGCGTCGGGAGTCGCAGGGCGATCCCCGGCCACCGTAGGCGCGGGCCTGCGGACGGCGAGCGTTGGTTGGCTCGCTGTCCGATCACCACCAGGCCCGGGTCGATGGCGCGTTGTGTTTCACGCGCGCCTCAAAGAGATGTCAGCATAGAAGACGGGGCCCGCTAGGGCCAGAGCCTGCCAGGGTTGCGGAATTTGTTCGAAAGAGTCACCGCGGCCCTGGAACGCAAAGGGCTTTCTTTAGAAGGAACACGGATGGGTTTTAGTCAGTAAGAGTCTGACACGCCCTTCCGCTCCACCCAGAGCGGAGAAGTCATTTGATGATTTCCCATACTTAAAAAAAAAAGTGTAGCTGTGCAACAGCAATCGAGAAATGTACAGCGAATGCTGCTGCCCATTCTCTGGTGAGTTCCTTCTTCTTACGACACCCACGGGGTGAAGAAAACGTTAAAAAATATTTTGAAAGATTACCGAAATACCTACAAAGATGTTTAAGACTTTTTTTTGCCATTAGTAGTAGCTAAAGCTACTCTAAGGATACACCATATGGCCGCCATCCCATTGGCGTTTTACGAGCGTTGGCGTGTCTCCGACGTCGCGAGCTTCTAGTGACAAAATGTTACGTCGCGTCAAGACGACGTTAAGGTTGCGTTTTTTGGCAACAGTTTGAGAAACGCCATCGCCCGTAAAATGCCAGTGGGATAGCGGCCTATGATCGACTAACGCAGGAGAGTGAGAGACGCAAGAGTGTAACTCTAATGAAACCTAGCGAATCGTCCCTGCCAGTCGATTCTGTAAACATGTCGAAGTGAAGGCTTGGGTGAAGTGATCACGAGGTGAGCTGTCAATCCATAATAATCAAGATGTCACGTGATCACGACGTGAGCTGTCATTCCATCTTGTTTGTATGGATTGACAGCTCACCTCGTGCCATATCGCTCAGCAACAGGTCTTAAAGCATGGGTTAGGACTCAGTGTGCACTTAGGGATTTCATATAAATACCAGGCCCTCCGAGCGCTGCTGTGGCGAAAATGTATGGCGTTAAATCGCGTGCCCGCGACGCTAAGAATATTTCATTTCTTTTGACGCCATATACCTACTCATATTATCTTTTTTAGTAGAATTGCCCCCCCGCGCGCCCTGTCCGCTTTGTATACCAAGTCTCTTATCAATTCTACTACCTCTTTAATACTTAAATATTTCAGCGGTTTCGGCGAAACCTACAAAATAAGACGAAAAATCATTTCAGCTGAAAATCGTGTTTGTCTCTATATTTTAAATATCATTACTTTTACACAATAATTGACTTGATAACTAATTGATACTATCTCATACGGTAGATATCAAGCATTTTTTCTATATGTTCTTCAATGTAGTACCTAATATGGGTTTCTTGGGCGTTGTTGAGTTTATTGAAAAGTGTTAGTGATTTCAATATACATAGTCACATAACTGATGTGCATAATTATAATAAATTAATTTATTAAAATAACATCTATAACTTCATGACTTAAACTTTTCTCTTGTAATAATACCTAATGGTGTGTGTGAGTAAGGTGACTGTTTACGTAAGTTGACTGTTATTAATGTTAAAAATATGGTTCTCAGTAACTGTGACAAATATTTCGTGCTATGCGTGATTTTCAGCCTCACTCTGTTTACGCTTTCATATAAATTAGATTACTATGGCCCTGATCCCAGCATTCAGGTTTTCACAACCAAATTCAATTTAATATTACAATCAAATACATCGTTGGACTTGAAATACGTTTTGTTATGGACAAACGAGACCGAGCCGATTAGGTCTAATTTACGTGAAGGCAATATTTCGTTTAGAAACAGAAAATGTTCCTTTACCAACTGTTACATGACGTCAGATAGACAGTTGCTGAACGATGTAGCAAAGTTCGATGTAATATTGTTCAATGGTCGAGAACTTCCAGACAATGCTACACTTCTACCTCAGTCTCGTTCACCCGATCAAAAGTATATTTACGCCAATATGGAGTCATCAGCAAACTTTCCAGTTTGTGATGAAATGTATAATAATTATTTCAATTGGACTTGGACTTACAAATTGAATTCTGACGAAATTTACGGATATATGACTATAAGAGATAAAGATGGGATGGTCATAGGTCCTAAAGATGAGATGCATTGGAAGAAAGTGGAAGCAATGTTGCCTATAAACGACACCCTGAAAGAAAAATTGAGTACGAAGAAAATTGCTGCAGCTTGGTTTGTATCTCACTGTGGAGCGCGCAGTGGAAGAGATTTTATTGCCGAACAGCTCCAAGCTGAACTAGCGAAGTACGACATGCAGGTTGACATATATGGTCGATGTGGCACGAAGGAGTGTCCTAGAGGTAGTATGAAGGAGTGCTTGCGGTTAGTGGAGACTGACTACTACTTCTACTTGTCGTTCGAGAACTCGTTCGCCGACGACTATGTGACGGAGAAGTTGTTGAATGGTCTCAACCATTATGCCGTACCGGTGGTGTATGGCGGCGCCAACTATACAAGGTTACTCAACTTTTAATTTTAAACTATTTTTAAAACACTATTCTTATTTTGAAATCCCATTCAATATATTCCACTATCTCAAAATAAGTAGGTATAGTGCTATGTTTGTTTCAGGTTTATATGTCTTAAACACAATTTGTGTTTAAGACATATAAGCTTGCAATTTTGCTTGCAAAGCAATAAGCTTGCTGCACTGTAATGTGTCGTTTTCATCTCTCAAATTTGCCTGGACATTTAGTTATTTCATAAAGCCATGCATCCGATGAGATTGCCCACCGGCAAAAAATGACAAACTTCCGTACTCCAATATAGGCCATAAAAATGTTGAAAAAAGATTCTTATTGTTCAACTTTGGTACCTATAATTCGCGTGTTTACCTCGTCCATTCAACCTGAGGGCAACTTTTCGATGAATGTCGCTCGATGTCTGTCTGTTGCTTTTTTCTGTTTTCGCAAATTGTACACAATTTGATTACACGACATAATCGTTAGCTGTCCAAATGGTTATATTCAAGTCTATGGGAATTATAGCTCGTAATCATCGCCTACTACTTACCTACTGATTTTATTATCTAATAGGGAATATTCTTGCATTTTTTTTTATTTGCAAAATAAAATACCTACTTATTATCTGTAGTAAATAATTATGAAAGAATTTTTAAAATACCTTCATCAGTGTTGAAGTTATAAAGCTTCAAAGTTGAAAATTAGAAAGAGAAGTCCGATACCAAATCTGACGTAAAATACTTTGACGTCTATACAGCTGTCATAGGAAACAACGTTTTCGCGAGGGGGACAGATATATTTCTTTAAAATAGTTACATCTAGGTTGTTTTTCGGTCAATTTCGATTTATTTTCACTGTTAGTTATATTTTTGTAGATTTCTAGATAAACAGTTTGGATAAAATATATTTTTTCATGCATATTCCTTATTATAGAAATCACCATCACCATGTTTCTCTAAGTTAAGTATATTTTCTGGTTCTCATTGATATTTTTTTCAGGTACATGCCAGAAGGAATATACCTGACTGCGGAACAGTCACGGATCAGGGAACTAGCGAAGGAAATGGTGGAAATTATAAATGATAAACAGAAGTATTACGATTTCTTCAAGTGGCACAACCACTATTCTTACCATGACCTGAGGGAGTCTCGTGACACAGACGCTTATTGCAAATTGTGTGCGTTAATTAATAATCAAGAACAATTCTTTAGAACAAGTACTTATGAAGATTTCACCCATTGGTGGAGTCCAGATTATGAATGTCTTTAGATAATTTTCAGTACCTACTTAATTCTTCAACTTATTAAACGCTTGACGTAATAAATTGGCAATTTCATTTAAGTGGAAGTACCTACCATTTATTCTAACAATACTAAAAATAAGGAGACATCTAGAAAAAATATTTAGAAATTTTTGACTTTCAAAGCTTCAAATTTATTTTTAGGTACTTATCTAGGTATTCAAAGTTAAGCTTTAGAGATATTCATCCTGTTGTTATTATTGACAACACGGTTGGCGCAGTGGTTGAGCGATCGACTGCTGCGCTGTAGATATGTCGCGGCCTCGCGGGTTCGATTCTCGCACGGAACAAATATTTGTATGGCCTACAGATAGTTGTTCCGAGTCTGGCCGTTTGTGTATATTAGTTTGTATGTTTGTAAACGGACCCACGATTCAGGATAAATTAGGTGGGGCAAAGTTAAAAAAAAACAACATACAGTTAAAAAAAAAACATTCGTATTACTTCCAGCGTAATTAATTTTACTACTATAGGTAATGTTGATTCCTTTTCGTATACCGACGGAGAAAGACAAAGTTAGGATTTTTAGCTAATTCCGGCAACCAAATACCGCTATTTGTATTCTGTTACCGGACCATTCAAATAGCGATAACAGTTT
Source organism: Mamestra brassicae (assembly GCA_905163435.1). Classification (NCBI taxonomy): domain Eukaryota; kingdom Metazoa; phylum Arthropoda; class Insecta; order Lepidoptera; family Noctuidae; genus Mamestra; species Mamestra brassicae. The sequence continues at coordinate 14,036,508 of LR990997.1, read as the reverse complement.
TAATAGATTCTAGCGCCTATTTAAAATTTGATTTTTTTTCTTGAAAACGATAGGTACTCAGTACCTACTGATTAAGTAGGTATATTAGCGAACAAGTTTATACAAATTACTTTGCATTTCACTCGAAACGAATAATCCTTGTTTATGAAAATAACTTTCATAAAAATTCTTTTAGATCGATCTACCTGCTGCCCGCAGTTCCGCCCGCGTAAATGTAGAAAATTATCCCAAGGGATAAAAATGTGTATCCTATATGTTATTCCAGACTATAATCTACCTCTGTGCCAAATTTCATCAAGATCCGGTCAGCCGTTCTGATGTGATTGAGTAACGAACATCCGTCCAAACTTTCGCATTTATAATATTAGTGTGATACAAGTAAACAAATAATTCACGATTCTTTCGCGTAGGTACCTATTGTGACTTGAAAACTACTGTTTACTTACCTGCTCGTTTGCGTCACCTATTAGCTATGGTGGACATGATACTGCTTCTGTTGAAGATAACATGTGAAGTGTACCCGGCTAGCGAAATTTATTTTGGAGCTTTACCTAGAATCAGCTTGAAATAAAATGATGGGCCTGAACTTGGATTACTCGTGTCATCATGTTCCTTTGAGAGGGAATGCATCAAATTTGCCTCAAACTCGAGACTTCCAAATAGTCGCACTATGGATTAAGTTGAATTATTTCAGAAATTCGACAACGGGCTGGTCGTGAAGTGTGATTACTGTTTTAATGTAGTTGTAAAAAAAACTGTATTGTAATTGATGATTTCTGTTAAAAATCGCTGTTACAAATAACAGTCCCATACAAATAATATCCGCACGGGTCGACCTACAAGGTTAAGCAGCGCATGCCTAGGTTGGTCTGTGGATGGGTGACCATCTTAACATACTGAGACTTCTCCCTGCCTCGGAAAACACGTTAAGCCGTTGGTCCCGGCTGTCATTTGTAGATCTTTGGTAGTCGTTACGGAGTTAGAAGCCAGAAAATCTGACACCAGTCTTGCCAAGGATTACCATGTTACCTAGTTAATGGGTTGTGGAGGTCTGGTAGGCAGCCACTTCACGTAAAATACTGGTATTCAGCTGAATCCGGTTTGACTGGAAGCCGACCCCAATATAGTTGGGAAAAGGCTAGGCAGATGATGACTACTGGTAGGTATGTAGTTAAAACAAGTAGGTACATAAATAACTTTCTCTCTAGTTTTATTTCATGTTACAAATGTTATTAAACAAGTTCGGAGAAACAGCTTCATGAATCAGAAGATAAGTTAATGTCGAGGATCGAACCTACGGCATCTTCTGGTGCTGCAGGCGCAGCGCGTGGGAGGTGCTGAGGTTCGATTTATGATAAGAAGAGATCGGAATAGGTAGAGTATATTTACCTAAAGTTCGAGGAAGTAAGTAACATAGAGTTGGTTATACCTCGTCTTAAATCCAGGAATCGTTAACATGAAGATTAAATCGAGGGATTTAAGAAACAGCAAATCACTTATTGCGCTTTGAATACATTTGAACTTAATTATTACATTGAAAAATCTTAGTTTTTTTGAGTTCGGTAGAGCTTTGTTTTACATACAAAATTAATTCTTGAAAGTTCTTCTGTTATTTACCTGATTAAGTAAGTATATGTTTTTATAATTCCGGGTTATAATTGTCATGTTTATGATTCTGGGATTTTAGAGGAGGTGGTATTATCTACGCTATGTTACTTACATCTTCATCGAACTTTAGGTAAATATAGTAACTCTACCTATTCCGATCTCTGATGACGTTTTGGTGAAAACGGCGCCCCAAACCCCCAAATACCTAAAAATACTAATTTATTTCAAAAGCAGTGGGAACTACGACATGCGTAACACGTTAACGTAAAAAATATAATACTTTTATTTGAACAGCTTGTACATGTTTAGCCAGATTTGGTGAGACCCTTTAGATGTAATCCCTCTTCAGGACCTTGATACTCTTAACAGTCGGATGAGAATATTGCAATGGTAATCGGACAGGCTAAGGAAGTTCCGAATGGTGTCGGACGCAAAAAAATAGCACCATCCCACGACTAAGGGACTCACCAAACTATGGGCACCAGCATTCTCTGTACATTGAAACATCTGCACTGCGATCACCAACCCGCCTGCCAAGCGTGGCGATTATGGCAACCCCCGCCCCCTTGGGCCTATGTCCAGCAGCGGACGCCTTTCAGCTGATATGATGAACTGAAAAAAAATTGGTTCCTCAGATGACCATACAACAATGTCTGGTGACATCTGCCTAGCCTTTTCCCAACTAAGTTTGGAAGGTTTCCAGTTGAGTAGGGACCATTATTGTACATGAATGGTCGACTGCCTATCTGAACTTCACAAACCAGTAATTGGGTACGATACTCCTTAGAAAAACTGGTGTCAGATTTTCCGAGGCACGGCGTCTAGTGAAATATGGCAAAAAATAAGATCACTAAAAGGTTGCCGTTCCCTTAGACATTTAGTAGACACCCAAAGTACTACAAGTCTTTTATATTCTTTAACACCAGATTATGTGTCTTGACTCCTTTGGTACACCATTAAAGCCTCATATTAGAATACATTCACAAGGATATACTTCCTGGAGGCGATGATATAGATTATTAAGAATTTACCTGCAGTAGGTGAAACTTTGGATATTACCTTTTTTTTTAAGGGTGGGAAATCATCAAATGACTTTTTTCGCTCTGAGTGGAGCGGAAGGGCGTGTCAGACTCTTACTGACGAAAACCCGTCCGTGTTCCTTCTAAAGTCCTTTACGTTCCAGGGCCGCGGTGACTCTTTAGGTACTTACTTTAACTTTATTGAACAATAGTTCTGTCTCCTGTCGCTCTCGTCATTGTTTTTCAACCGCGTGCCTTTTACTCATGCAACATCTTTCATTATGTTTTATTTGAATTTGAAATACTTAATTTTTAGCAATACCGTGGTTAAAGATTATTTGTTTATTCCTTACTGAAATTTCATAGCAATTTATTTATATATTTATTTATTTATTTGGTTAACCAACAATTGTGTACACATAACATCACAAGTTACATTGTACATTCTTTAACAAGTGCAACAATTAATTAAAGGTTAACACCTCATGCATAATTTGTGGTTTATCACATTGTTAAATCTAAAAATTTATAAAATATTAGCTTATTACTTAATGTTTAAAAACAATTTTAGACAGAAATAATGAATTAAAAAAAAAAGTTTGGTCAGTAAAAATTTTAAAACAACACACAATTTAAATAAATGATTAATTTAAGTTAAAATTAAAACAAAACAAGACAATCAATAAATTACAAAAAAATATTACAGCACGTCATTTATACATTTAATTATAATAAAATAAAATTAATATTAATAATTAATAAAAATTAAATCAATTCATACAATAATGTTCTCTAATTATATTGCAAAATTTGCTCAATTTGTCATGGTGTATGTCAATTAAATCACTGCAACTGTTAACTATTTTACACAAGCGTGGAATCGGAGAATTTGCACCCAGAACCGTTCTGCGTAGCGGTGGGAGTAATGGAGTGATGGGGTTTCGCGGATTTCGTGATGGGGCTCGAAATTTAAAGAGACTAAGTAGATCAGGGCAGTCGGTTTTATTTCTAAGCAGTTTAAAGAGAAACACGGCGTCAATTATTTCTCTTCGAGATGATAATGAATGTATCCTGAAGTATTTCAGACGAGTGTTATAGGAGGTCAGCTGTTTTCTTTTCCCTATCGAAAATGCAAGATGCCAAAGAAACCGCTTTTGTACCCTTTCTAATTGAAGCTTGTGTGTGGCGTAGTGGGGTCTCCATACAACACTGCAGTACTCCAGGACGCTTCGTACAAGACTATTGTACAGCATAATTTTAGTGCCAACTAGTCTGAAACTCTTTGTGCTTCTCAGTACAAACCCTAACATTTTAGAAGCTTTTTTGACAATATTCTCGATGTGAGGGATAAAAGTTATTTTTTTATCAAAAATTACTCCTAAATCTGTGATTTTTTCGACTTGTTGTATTTTTGTGTTGTCGATTTGGTACTCTGAGTGTATAGGATGAGCCTTTCGTGAAAATGACATATGGTAGCACTTTTTTAAATTTAATTCCATCCTATTATTCTTACACCATTCGACAACTCTATTCAAATCATCCTGTAGGAGCGCGATATCGCAAGATTTATCGATTGCTCTGGCAAACTTTAGGTCGTCGGCGTACAAAAAGCACTCGGAGAAGTAGAAGCAGCTGGGAAGGTCGTTGATAAAGATGATAAATAATATGGGAGCAAGATGTGATCCTTGTGGAGCTCCGGAAGTCATACAATAATTGCTTGCGGATCGAAAACCGTTCACCACAACATAGAATTCCCGACCTACTAGGTAGGATTCTAACCATTTCAGCAAGGGCCCAGTAATACCATATGTGGCTAGTTTATGAACTAGTATGGAGTGAGAGATTTTGTCGAAGGCCTTGCTGAAATCAGTGTACAACACATCAAATTGTTTATTTGAATCAACAGATCGTATGAGAGACTCCGTAAAGGACAACAAGTTTGTGGCAGTCGATCTAGACGCAACAAAACCATGCTGATGGTCACTCAAATAAAGTCTGAAGTGATGTTGAATGTGAGGGCAGACTATCGATTCAAATACCTTGGCAAAGGTGGAGAGAATCGCGATTGGCCTATAGTTGGATATGGTGTCTTTTTTGTCTGACTTGTACACCGGAACAACCTTAGCCTTTTTCCATTCCGCAGGAAAGGTTCCCGTTGCTAAAGACACTCTATATATTTTCAGAAGCGGGGCAACTAAAGCAGTAGCGCAGGCCGAAATGAATACTGGTGGGATTCCATCTGGACCTGCACTTTTCCTGATATTAATAGATTGTAGCTTCTTGATGAGGGTATCGCTGTCTAATTCAGGGATTGATAGACACTGGCTATTTACTTCTATAGAGTCCAGAAAGTTTGAGTCACGCTGAAATTGAGTGTTGTGATCAGGAGTGTAGACCGATGCAAAATAGTTGCCGAACATATCACAGACAGTTGTGCCATTTGATGAGTTAGTCTGTCCGTCAGTCATTATAAGTGGATATGCACTAGACCCGCCACGTTTGGCCTTTAAATGAGTCCAGAATACTTTAGGATTTCCCTTTATTTCAGATTCTAGCTTTGCCATATAGCTATTGTACGAATCTTTAGCTAGATTTTGACAGCGTTTTGTGAGTAACTTTAGCTCTAATTCATCCAACGGGTTTTTATATTAGCAATAAACCACATAGCTGATAATTGTCTTTTAAATAAATAAGTTCGTCATGAGAAAATTGACCATTGCCCGCTTAACTCGGATATAACCTTTAAACGGTCTGATGCAGTTGGTGGCCAAAGTCAAAGTCAAAGTCAAAACGTTTATTTCAATAAGGCCATTAAACGGCACGTTTGAACGTCAGCATTTACAGTTCAGTAAAATAATAATATTACATTAATAAAGTCACTCTACTGTCCATTCGGAAAGGTAGATTCTTATGGAGAAGAACGGACAAGAAACTCCATAGGCCAAATTGGTAGCATCAAATCTGTGACTACGCTGAATTAATTCCAGAAATAGAATATACATATCTCATATGGAACCCTTAAATATGACGATACACTTCTCAAACATTCTGTTATTTGCATCCGAGTAAATCAGGGCGGAGTGGCTAGTGTAATATGATGCTAGATTCCAATACTGCAAAAATCTTGCATGTAGATTTATGTGAAATCAAACAGTCTCATAATCTCCATTATCATCTTACCCTTGACCCAATTTATTAGATAGCTTCTTCTTCCATGAACTTCGAACTGAACTGACTATATCAAAGAGCATTGAGATCAAGTTTCAAGTAAAGCTGACTACAAACAAAACTATTCAATTCAATTCAAATTCAATTTAAATATTTTATTTCAGAATTACTTCCATAATTTGTTAGTAGTTGTACAACTTAGCCTAATGTTAGTCATCATCTTCCTGCCCTTATCCCATGTTACTTGGGGTCGGCGCAACACGTTTTTTTCTTCCATTCTGTCCTGTCAACCGTCACGCTATGACTAACTCCCTTTTCTTTCATATCACTCCTAATACAATCCATCCATCTTTTCTTTGGCCTACCTCTCCCTGTCCATCCATCCACATTCATATTCATAACTCTTTTAGTTACGTGCATTTCATCCCTCCTCTTCACATGACCATACTAAGATAAGCGGTTCCCTTTCAATCTTTCCGTTATTGGCGCCACTTTTAAGCTACCTCTAATGAACTCATTCCTCACTTTATCCATTCTCGATACTCCACACATCCATCTCAACATTCTCATCTCCGCTACATGCAATCTTTTCTCATCCGTCTTTTTCACAGCCCAACATTCTGATCCATACAGTACGAGAGGTCTTATCACGGACTTATAGATTTTTCCCTTTAACTTGAGGGGCATCCGTGGGTCGCAAGTTGTTCCAGTGACCTGTCGCCATTTCATCCATCCTGCGTTGATCCGGTGCGTTACGTCTCGGTCTATATCGCCGTCCCCCTGGACAAACGACCCGAGGTACCGAAAGTCGGAGCAGATCGGTATAGGCGTTCCGATGAGAGCTACAGGTATAGGACTGGAGAGACCGCCGAAATCGCAGAACAGGTATAAGTTTTTTGTTCTGCTCAATTTCAGGCCAACACTCTCCAGTCTTTGCTACCATGTCTCCAATCTGCTCTGGACCTCTAGGCCACTTTCGGCAACTAGCACAATGTCGTCAGCAAACAGCATGCACCAGAGAGCCTCTTCCTGAATGTCCGACGTTAGAGCGTCCATTATCATCAGGAAGAGGTAAGGGCTAAGGGCCGACCCTTGGTGCAAACCGACTGCCACACTGAAGCTATCAGTGGTGCCCATTTCAGACCGAACTTGGGTACTGCAACGACTGTACATCGCTCGGATCAACTGCACATACTTCCCAGGCACACCTTTCTCCTTAAGGGCCCACCACAAAAAATCACGAGGCAACCGGTCATATGCCTTTTCGAGGTCAACGAATACCATGTGCAAGTTTTTTATGCACAGCTCTGTATTTTTCGCACAGCTGACGGATAGCGAAAATGGCATCCGTTGTTCCCCGACCAGGCATAAAACCGAACTGGTTCTGTGAGATTTCACTCTCTTCTCTCAGCCGCCTTTCAATAACTTTTTCCCATGCTTTCATACTATGTGACATTAGCTTTATTCCTCTATAGTTGTGGCACTCCAGCACATCGCCTTTGTTTTTAAAGATGGGCACCAACGAACTGTTGCACCATTCATCAGGTATGGCTTCTTCCAGCAACAACTTATTGAAGAATAAAGCTAACCACATCCACCCATCTAACCGTAATGACTTCCACACTTCAATTGGTATTCCGTCTGGACCAATTGCCTTACCATTCTTCATTCCATTCACTGCTACTCTCACTTCATCAACACTGACCACCCTCACTAAGCCTTCATTCACTCGTTTACTCTCTAAAACACCACTCCAGATATTTTCCTCATTCATCAGTCTTTCAAAATATCCCTTCCATCTATCCTTAATCTTTTCATCCTCCGATAAAAGCATTCCAGCTTCATCCCTTACACATCTTATCCGACTAACATCGTTCGCCTTCCTCTCTCTGGCTCTAGCAAGCCGGTACAGGTCTTTTTGGCCAGCTGGACTGTCCAGTGTGTCAAATAATTTGTCCTGAGCTTTTGCCCTCGCTATTGCCACGGCTTTCTTAGCTTTTTTCTTTAAAACATCATACTCTCTCTTTTTTTCAGCTTTCCAACTAACGCTTTCCAGCTCTGCACTCTGCCATTCCTTGAATTTCTTCTTTTTTTCCTTCAACACATTAGCCTTATGTTAGTATTAAATTAAATTTACAATAATAAGCAACAGTGTACACCAGTTTATTTAGATAAGTGTGTCTGAACACTTACCCACCTTTGTAAGAGGGGAAAGTCCCACCGATCCGCAAACACATTCAGGATGCCATTGGAGGAGGAGCGCAAGCGCGCCATCATGGAAGCGCATCGCTTTCGCATGATCGCCGCAAACCCGTTTACGCACGCTTCCGCGAACATCCCTGACGCGCCACATCGCCACGGCAACCCCAAAAGCACCCTGAATGCGTTATTGTACCTACTGTACGCGCAGGTCGCTGTATACCCGCTGGGTATACTGCTGCTGGGTATTCAATACAAACTTTGCCATGCGATTTCACCTCCTTAGGGGTTGAATTTACGTAATGTTTCTTTGTACTTGAACACAGCATTAAGTAAATCTCTGTGTAAAATTGTTGCTCTCTAGGTCTAAGAGTTTGGCCTGGGCGTAGATATCAAACAGTAACTACGGAACCCTACACTGTGTTGACCGGTTTTTTTAACTTCTGCCAAACGCTGCTGTAAATGGATTATAGATAACTTAGCTCTTCACTGGTTAAAGCGCACATTGAAGTTATCATACAATTTTGAGTACCTTTATCAGCTGTCTGTTCCGTAGTATTCTATACGAGGCTCACAGGTGGGGCTTGTTGACTTTATCTGAAATTGTTTAGTTTATAATTATGTGGATAGGTGTTTTTGTGAATATTTAGTGATGACGCAATACTTACAATGGGGACCGATGAACGTGTTAAAATGTTTTTAGCAGCGCTTGTTTCTGTTCAATTTTAATCATTATTCTTTAGTAAGCGTGAGTGATGTGTCTGTTTGTGTAAGTTGACTATTACTACTAGTATAAAGATGGTTGTTACAAATTATGCCAAGTATTTCATCCTTTGCGCGATTCTCAGCGTCACTCTGTTTTCGCTTCTCTATAATTTGGACTATTTAGACTTAAGAACAAGCTTTCAAGACGTATTTCAATCGAATGTTTCATTAGATTTGAAATACATATTATTATGGTCAAACACGTTTGATCCGATTAAGACGATGGAAGAAGGTAAAGTTACGTTTGTTAAACGAAGATGTTTATTTACTAACTGCTACGTATCGTCATACAGACAGTTGCTCAAAGACATTGTAGACTTCGACGTGATTTTGTTCCATGGAAGAGAACTTCCCGACGATGCTTCACTGTTACCTCAGTCTCGTTCACCTCATCAAAAGTACATCTACGTCAATATGGAGTCATCAGTACGATTTCCAGTCTGTAATAAAATTTATAATAATAGTTATTTCAATTGGACATTGACTTACAAATTGGATTCTGACGAATATTTTGGATATATTAGGATAAGAGATAATGCAGGAGTAGTCATAGGTCCTAGAAAAGAGATGCACTGGAAGAAAGTGGAAGCAATGATGCCTATTAACGACACTCTGAAAGCAAAATTGAGTACAAAGAAGATTGCAGCAGCTTGGTTCGTATCTCACTGTGGAGCACCAAGTGGAAGAGACTTCATTGCCAAACAGCTCCAAACTGAACTAGCAAAGTATGGGATGCAGGTTGACATATATGGTAAATGTGGGACGAAGAAGTGTCCTAGAGACAGTATGGATGAATGCTTGCGGAAACTAGAGACTGACTACTACTTCTACTTGTCGTTTGAGAACTCGTTCGCTGAGGACTACGTGACAGAGAAGTTGTTGCACGCTCTCCAACACTACGCCGTGCCGGTGGTGTATGGTGGCGCCAACTATACAAGGTTCTTACTTTTTTAAATATTTTATATTAAAAAAAAAACAATTTTCAGAGTGCGGGCCCATGGCTACTACTACAGATCGACCTTAATCCAAAAATCCTATGAATCTAAACGAGTTTAACACTGTGTATTAAAATTATAAAAAATGACCGACCTGCACTGGTTCAATCACAGACCAACAGCTGCATCACACTTCTTAGAACTTAAGTGTTTTTTCAGTCGGGTTTCAAACTAAGCATTTTTTTTTTTTTTTTTAAGGATGGGAAATCATCAAATGACTTCTTCCGCTCTGGGTGGAGCGGAAGGGCGTGTCAGACTCTTACTGACTAAAACCACCCGTGTTCCTTCATAAACCCTTTGCGGTCCAGGGCCGCTTTCGAACAAATTCCGCAACTTCTCACTAATTTGCATACCTTACATACACAGACATAGACATCTCAATGATAAAAATCCATCCACTCTTTGGGATACTTCGAAGGTCTACAGAATACTATATAGGTACCCTACATACATACATACGTACCTACCCCCTAAGGGCGCATGAAACACATAACTAAGGTTGAGGTTAAGGTTGTCTGGAAGAGATTGCCTTGTGCGATAAGACCGCCCATTGTGCACTTATTTTATGTATGATTGTCCTGTTCTTACTATGAGGTGTACAATAAAGTATATAATAAATAAATAACTGTAATGAAGAAATATCTGTTACTACTTTTCAGATTTATGCCAGATGGAATATACCTGACTGCGCAAAACTCACGGCTCAAGGAGCTGGCGAAAGAAATGGTGAATATTATAAATGACAAACAAAAATACTACGAATTCTTCAAGTGGCACAACCACTATTCTTATCACGAGCCGAGTGAGTCCAGCGACACAGACAAATATTGTAAATTGTGCAAATTAATTAATAATAAAAAAATGTTTTCAAAAACAAGTGTTTGTAAAGATTTTAGTGAGTGGTTGAGCCCAACACGCGAATGCCATTAGATATTATATCATTCACCTACTTTTTCAACTCATAAAAGACTTGTTATAATGTTGCGTTTTATTTTAACACACAAATTTATTTATTATATACTTAATAGAATAAAAAAATGTGTGCGTGTACTGTGAAACTTCTTTATGACCTTATTTTTCGAAAAATGATCTACTTTTGTTTTCATTTTTACTTTGTAAAAACAAAACAAAACAACAACAACAACAACCAAAAAACAATAACAACAACTACCACAACAACAACTATCTCTAATACAAAAAACGGTCAAGTCTAGTGGTGGGAGTAAGTCCGCTTAAACGACATGCTTTCCCTACTCCGCTGGAGAAAGTACTCTTCGAATCAACCGTGGTAGGGACAAGAAAAATGTGATGGTAATTAATTTTCCAACGCCGATAAAGAAGTTTCACTTCAAAAAGTATTTTTAAAAATCTATGTTTCTTATATTTCCATGCTAAAAACGTTATTCGCCTTGATTGATTTACATCGACGTCATATAAAACAATCAAACGTTTCTAAGGTTTTCTAGATTCTTAGGAACGTTTTTGATGACTATAACCTTGACGGTATGCCACCGATGATCTCTATGCCATCATGGCCGACCACGTTTGGGTTAATTCACGAAAGGTTTATAATAAAATTAAAGTTTCGGTGATTTCTAAGTCTCAAAGAAATACAATCGAATTGTTTACGATCGAATAGAAAAATGATCATCAATCGATGAACGAAGACGTTGACGTCAATTTTACTAATGTCCGAAAACAATAGCATTTAACTTGGTATACGTCATTTCAGAAAATAAGTCATTTTAAAATATTTAAGCCCCCAAAACATCCGCTGCCGCGGCAAATTGCAGCACGGCGGATGGAGCTCCGGCAGGATACCATGGCGGCATGAGAACGGCGACTAACCCGACCAAGCGCTGGGTACGCCACAATTGCGGCGGTAAGGCACCTCTTTGGGGAGAGGCGCCACGACATCCTCACCTTCCGCCTGACGCAGGTACTTACTGGACATGGCTGTTTTGGGAGGTACCTGTTTCGGATTAAGCGGGAGGACACGCCCGGGTGTCAGCACTGTGAGGATCGCTCAGAGGACACGGTGGAGCATATGGTGAAAGTCTGCCCTGCTTGGGCGGAGCACCGCCATGTCCTCGTCGAGGCGATCGGCGGCGGCGACCTCTCGCGTCCGACCCTGGTTAAATCCATGGTCCGGAGTGAGGAGGCTTGGGAAGCGGTCACCTCCTTCTGCGAAGCAGTAATGCTAGCGAAGGAGGTGGGGGGCCGCGCGAGGGAAAGGCAAGGCCTTTGCCCCAACCGCAAACGCCCCGGGCGTCGGGAGTCGCAGGGCGATTACCGGCCACCGTAAAAAATAACCAAAAAAAAGCCCCCAAAACAAATATACCGTTTCTTGATTTTGTTATACTTTTAACGTTGTTTTTTTTTACTGTTGATAGGCACTGTTTGACCACTATCTCACTTGTTGGTAAGCGATAATGTGGTCGAAGATGGGGCACGCTTGCCTAGAAGTAACCTATTCACTCTTGACTAAAAGACTCCCAGGTTGTAGCTATGAGGAAACATGGACTCAGGCACGGAATTCAACTTCCTAGCTGTTCGCACAATGAATGTGTTCGCAAAACGTTTCCAAGTTCCGTTCTAAGTTATCGCAACCCGTTTCTAAGTTATGACCTTTTTTTTTAAGGATGAGATATCATCAAATGACTCATTACACTCTGGGCGGAGTAAAAGGGAGTGTCAGACTCTTACTGACTAAAACCCATCCGTCTTCCACCTGATGCCTTTTTCATTCCAGAGCCGCGGTGACTCTTTCGAAAAAATCCCGCAAAAATTATGACCTTTGCCTGAGCATAAAACAGTAGAATAAAATTATGAATGTCATGATACGTCAATGTCTCAAAGTTAACAATGTAGATAAATATTCACATAAACTCTTCATTTCTATTCATCTGTACGAGTTTGTTCTACTAGGCTCTGATGATACTGGATTCTCGTGAAAAATATTTTCACAGTCCAATGCAAGATCCAAAATATTGTTTTGTAACGGCTGAAAGACAACCTCCACAGATTATCAAAAATAATGTTTTGTACGCAGTGCCTCATTCAACAAAACAAGTCTGGTGCCACGCAGACTTTGTTTGTGTACCTTATGAAAAACCTAAACGTGGTTTACATTACGTGAAGATCAACTTATTGTTAGTAAATCAAAGGTATGTAGGATCTTCGAAAGTGCGACAGTAAAATTATAAAAAGAGAACAAAATTTCAAGCTTCTATACCCAGCGGTTTCGGCTCTGCATTGATTGATTGATTTATCGGTCAGTCAGTATTGACTGACTGATAACTTATTGAAGTTTTAACTTTTATACATTTATTTATTTCTATGTTTTTTTTTGTGGCTGAACCGATTTTGATGAACTTTTACATACAAAACATAGGTACCTACATTACGCAATCTAAATCTAATCTCTAAATTTCCCTCCCCCTGCTAATCCCCCTTCTAATCCCAAGCATTTTCCGCTTTAAGTTTCTAATGCTCCAAACATTGCAGGAAAAAAATGTTTTTGTATTTTTAAACATAGTAAAATTACGTAGCAGCCTAAAGGTTAACTGTAGACTTTCGCTGTAGAAGTAAAACACATTTTTTATTTCATAGCCTAATATGGTTATTTCCCATTACAAAACACTATTTTCGTTTTCTTGCCGGCTATTTCATGAGCATCCTAGAACTTCAGGAAGTAGGTGCCTTTCTTAGAAGGATTTGGGGTTTTGGGTTTTGGTTTTTTTTTACTATTAATAATATTTGGATCTGGCATCGAACTGTGAATATATTTTTCACGAAAATTCATTATCAGCAGAGCTTAATAGAACAAACTCGTTTTGAACAATAGAAATGAAGAGTTATCGACATTGTTTACTTTTACTAGTTGCATTGACGTATCATGAAAGAGTAGTTTAATTAGCTGTATCACTGCTAAAAAGTAAAAAAATACAACCGACTTCTAAATAAAAAACACTACTAAGAGCAAAATAACCCTAATTTTGGACACTCTGTAGTTCCGCATGCATACCCTATCTAAACCCGTATCAATTAAGCGGGGAGTGAGACAGGGCGACACAATTTCACCAAAACTTTTCACTGCAGTCCTAGAAGACATCGTTAAAACGCTAGATGAGATACCTGTCTCACTTGAGATTTGCAGATGACGTTGTGGTTTTCGCTGAAAACTTCGATGACCTCCAGAAAATATTACAAAATCTTTATGACGCGGCTTTTAAGGCAGGACTAAGGATGAATATGGCCAAGACGAAGGTTATGGCAAATATCTCCGGCAATTCATACCCTCCTGTTAAAATTGGAAATGACGTAGGTATTGGAGATGGTTCACAGGTTGACAGATATGTCTACCTAGGCCATATACTTTCATTTGGCAAAGAACATCAACAAACGGAGGTTTCGAGAAGAATACACATTGGGTGAGCCGCTTTTAGTAAATTAGACGACATTCTTAAGTCAGCCAAATTCCACAATGCCTGAAATCTCGCCTCTATAACCAGTGTGTTTTGCCCACCATGACTTACGGTGCTGAGACATGGCCGCTCACGCAGGAAACTGTGTACAAGATGAAAGTTGCACAGAGAGCCATGGAGCGTTCCATGCCTGGCATACGGCTAAAAGACCGAGTTCCAAAGGTCAAAATTCGAAGACGTACGAAAGTTTTCGGCATCGGAAAACGTATTACGGAACTGCAATGAGTTGGGCAGGACACCTGGCAAGGCGTAGTGATGCTCGGTGGAGTAAGGCGGTGACCGAATGGCGTCCACGGACTGGAAGAAGAAGTGTGGGTTGTCCGTTAGTGAGATGGGCAGGCGACATTGTTGCTATCGCAAGTCGTTGGCACAAGAAAAGAGAGGCCTATGCTCAGCAGTGGGTAAAATCGGACTGTGGATGACGAGGATGACAAAAACGAAGACAAAAAGAACAAAAACACCTAGCTTCCGAATTTTTATTCGGAAGTCGGTTGTATTTTTTATAAAATGGTTTTGATTAGTTATTGGACAATTTTTAGTCTTTATTCATAATACTAGGAATGTGTAAATGAGGTGAGTTGTGAACAAGTTGATTGTTACTTCTTCAATAAGAATGGTAATTAGCAGGGTTGCGAAATATTTGATTCTAAATTTCACTGTGTTGTTAATTTTCTACAATTTGGATTACTATAACAATTCAGAAACGAGATTTAAGGATTATAAGCAGATAAATAAAAAGTCGGATTTCAAATATTTATTAGTATGGACGTCAATGAAAGCTGATCCGATCAAGAATTTTGGTGAAGGCACAATTACGTTTATAAA
Source organism: Mamestra brassicae (assembly GCA_905163435.1). NCBI lineage: Eukaryota > Metazoa > Arthropoda > Insecta > Lepidoptera > Noctuidae > Mamestra > Mamestra brassicae. The sequence continues at coordinate 14,021,442 of LR990997.1, read as the reverse complement.
CAGAAATTGTTCCTACACTAACTGCTTCGTGTCGTCAAACAGACGATTGTTTAAAGATGTTGCAAACTTCGATGTGATATTGTTCCATGGACCAGAACTCAAATATAGAAACAAAGCTCCACTTTTACCTCAGTCTCGTTCACCTCTACAAAAGTATGTTTTCGCCAGTATGGAGTCTTCAGCGTACCATCCGTTCTGTAATAAAATGTATAATAGTTATTTCAATTGGACTTGGACTTACAAATTGAATTCTGATGAAATCTACGGATATATTAGTATACGAAATAAAGAAGGTAAAGTTATAGGTCCTAAAGAAGAGATGCACTGGGAGATAATGGAAGCAATGAAGCCAATAAACGACACTCTGAAAGCAAAATTGAGTACAAAGAAGATTGCAGCAGCTTGGTTCGTATCTAACTGTGAAGCGCTAAGTGGAAGAAATTTAATTGTTGAACAGCTCCAAATTGAACTATTTAAGTACGACATGCAAGTTGACATATATGGGAAATGTGGCACGAAGGAGTGTCCTAGAGACAGTATGGATGAATGCTTGCGGAAATTAGAGACTGACTACTACTTCTACTTGTCGTTCGAGAACTCGTTCGCTGAGGACTACGTGACAGAGAAGTTGTTGCACGCTCTCCAACACTACGCCGTGCCGGTGGTGTATGGTGGCGCCAACTATACAAGGTTCCTTGATTTTTTCTACAGTCAAAAAATAATATTTTCTAGTTAACTCTGTCTTCTCCAGGGCATCCCCCTTACCTATATCGACTTTTGAAAACCACAGTTTAAAACTTACGTAAACGTATCGGCTAGGGGATATCCTAATAGAGATACCTGATAGTACAAACGCCTGCTCATCAAGCTACCCGAAACAGTCAAATTTTCCCAATCAACCTTGAGCCTAATGCTTCAGCGATAAACTTGAAAATCGGTGAAAAAAATTTGACAGATTGTTGTAGCTTGATGCGTACCTATAATTTATTTTCAGGTTCATGCCAGATGGAATATACTTGTTGGCGCATACATCACGGGTCAGGGAGCTGGCAAAAGAAATGGCGAATATCATAAATCATAAACAAAAGTACTACGATTTCTTCAGGTGGCACAACCACTATTCATACCACGACATACTAGAGGCTAGCGATACGGACAAGTATTGCAAATTTTGCGCCTTAATGAATAATAAAGAACAAATTTTAAGAAGAAGTGTATATGAAAATTTTAGTCAGTGGTGGAATCCACAACAGCATGAATGTACTTAGTTTATTTCATTTTCCAATTTATTAAAGAATTCTAAAAATTTGCAATGTTTGTTTGCCTCCACCATCTTCTTTTGATTCCTTACTTAATGTTACTTAATGCTCATCAAATATTCTGGAAAAGTGTTTATTACCAATGGTTTATTACCAGACTTATTCAATATTGAATGAGCCCAAACACAATGAGGTTATCTTGAACAAACACAACTACACTAACTTTTGTTGTGAAGGTGTAGCGGCATCTATATTCCACTACATACTAACTAAACAACTGACGTTTTGGCGGCAAATATGTCGCTTCATAGGAACTAAAGACCTGTCGTCGTATAAATACCATCATTATCAAACTAGCTTGTTTCCAACTATATTGCGGTCGGCACCCAGTCAAACCGGATTCAGCTGAATACCTGTGTTTTACGTAGAGCGGCTGCCTACCAGACCTCCACAACCCATTGAAATATCCTGCTACCCTGTTACCACACCATACCTTTATAAAAGATTTGCTTTTTATTTCGAGTTGGAAATCCCCATGGATGTCCTTCGCCCTGGGGTCAGCGGAGGGGACTGTCAGACTTGTACTGACTAAAACTACCCTGGTGTTCCCTCCTATTCTGGCGTCCGAGGCTTCATTTTATTCGTCGCGTTGGAGAATTTTTAAAGGCAAACTTCTGGCTCTATCATATCTCCATCATCTGTCTTTGGGTACACTGTTCAACATATTTTCCCTACTTATACGAATTATGTGAAGTGGTCAGGTTCCTTTTCAGATGCCTATCGGTTGAATTGTGGGGTGAGGCAAGGGGGATTAAGCTCCCCGACGCTCTTTTACATTTATGCAAGGGAGCTGGTCCGGGAGCTCACCAGTACCAGGGTATGCTGTTCTATAGATGATCAAGTGGTGAACAATATAAGCTACGCTAATGATATGGTGCTGTTGAGCCCTTCGATCAGCGCCCTGCGAAGAGTGGTGGGTATCTGTGAGAAATATGCAAGGATTGAGAAGGACACTGCTGTCAAAGCACAAAAGCGTTGTATACGTGCTATGTTTGGGTTACTAACTACTGACAGTTGCAAACCAATGTTTATACAGCACAAAATTCTAACACTTCCGTCACTATACATATTGGAGATATCGCTTTTTGTAAAAACCAATCCTCATTTGTTTCCCCCTTTGATTGATAATAGAAATAGACGTGAGAAGTACAGACTTTGGGTGCAATCTCTCTCTGCAAAAACAGCATTTTTGAGAAAAAGTGTAATATGCATGGCCCCATTAATATACAACAAACTACCTAATTATCTAAAGGTAATGAACATTAATTCATTCAAGAGAGAACTAAAAAAAAATTGCTAATTAGTAAGGGGTACTATAATATTACGGAGTTTTTAAATGACAAATTTTGATCATTTAATATGTGATAGTTTTATTCATTTTATTGTTTTAATTATTTTAGGATTGACTGTTATTATATATTTGAATTAATTTTGAATATGTATAATTTATTTATTTAATAATAATATTTTGACATGCGTATCATATTGACGAATTTTAATGTATTTTGACATGAGAGATCATTAATTTATAATGTATTTTTGCATGATAAAATAGATTTGGTTTGGATTAGATATTATTTAATTAAAACATAGATATAAATATGCATATTGTACGCCCTATGGGTATGTTACAGCGATCTACATATTACGTTGATAAGAACTGCTTTAAACCTGTGACAAACAATAAATTATTTTGACTATTGACTATTTGACTATTGACTATTGACATAAAATGTTAAGAAGAGCGAATTGCTGGTGTTTCGGGCGGGGCACATGACGCCTTCATGTACCGACTGTGACACTGGGTGGGGTGGCGCTTGGATGGGTAAGTCAGTTTGTGTACCTTGGCCATGTGACAAACGAGGACCTGACTGATGATCCGGATATGGAACGGGAACGCAAGTCGCTGACGGTTCGGTGTGATATGTTGGCACGCAGGTTTTCAAGGTGCTCGAAAGAGGTAAAGAAAACACTATTCAGGGCATACTGCTAGTCCTGCTATACATGTAGCCTATGGGTCAATTACACGCAGCGAGTCGTCAGCGCCCTGAGGGTGTAATACAACAACGCCTTCAGGTTGCTGATGGGACTGCCTCGCTATTGCAGCGCTTCAGCGATGTTTGCCGACGCGCAGGTGGATGGCTTCCATCCCATAATCCGTAAGAGGGCGGCATCGCTGATGCGCAGGGTGAGGGACAGTTCCAACAGCTACCTGTACCTGAACATACAAAGAGTCCTCTATGGAGGCAATGGAAACGCTTCCATATTAGACAGTTTAAGTTTTTCTCGACATGTATTACTAACATAGGTTTATGTATGCTAACACTATGGATAATTTAGTCAGAATTTTAAATAAATTGAATTGAACATACGTTATTCTTGTGGTTTTATTATGTTTTCAGGGTTCTAAATTATATTTAATCTGCAAATGTTATAAATCTATGGCAGCATAGTAAAAGAAGATATCAACAATATAAATTTTGCAGAAGAGCACTTATAGTAAAAAATAGTGACCATTTTGAGAGTGTTGGACCGATTAACATGAAATGTTCTATCATGCATTAAAGTAACCTTATTTACTGATTGTTTAACTGGTTTATCGCTGTATTTTGTTTTTACTGAAATAATGAGAGATGTCTTTTGTACTCTGAAGAAGGCATATTCATGATATCCGTTTATACATTATGATAAAAAGCGCCCATTCCATCTAATATCTAATAAACTAAGATAATAATCTCCAGTTAATCTCTATACTCTCCAGCTTTTAAGGATATTTAACGAAACTGTTAACAACATACAAACAGTAGTTCTCTTTTTGACCATTTTTAATGGATTTTCAGGGTGAATTTCTGTTAAAGTGAGTAAAGATACTGTACGTTGCAAATCAGCTCTAGTTTAACCCGTTTCAAGGAACGCACATAATTACCAATCACCCTTATATAAAATGCTTTGCCCTGACTGATGGATCATCGCATAGCCCAAACTGCTGGTTGTAGAGACGTGACATTTGAAGAACGTGTCCCTCATAAGAGAGTGTTCAAGTATTACGTAACGCAATTTTTGAAGATTCTGGACCCTCCCTCTCCACCTGTAACGCGCCGTAACGTTTAACCCCCCTCCCCCTCCCTAAACGTTACGTATCATCCAAGCGACAATTTTTACCTAAAAGTCACAATTATGTCTACTACTCTCATGTTACAATTTTTTTAAATTAACAAATGTCATTTCAAGAAAAATATTGATGTTTATTTTTGTTTGGCAAAATGACTACTGTTTAGTGACTGTGTAACTCGAAAATATGTTTAGTGAGCTAGCGTTAAATAAAAAAAACAATGTTACGTAACGCGTTGTTCGAACACCCCTCCCGCCCCTGTAACGCATCGTAACGTTTTACAAGACCCCCCTCCCCAAATTGCGTTACGTAATACTTGAACGCCCCCTAAGATGTAGGCAACCGATAAGAGAGGATTTTTGGAAGTTCGTTCCCTAAAGAAGTTAAATAGGGGCTGAAAGTTTGTATAAAAATCTTATTCCTTGCGCCAATATACTTGAAAATTGATAAGAAAACTGGCCAAAGTAAATAATAAAGACCGTCATTATTCGTTTTTTACAAGTACCCCCAAAATACTATTTAGGGGATGCTAAAGTTTGTATGGAAGAATCTTATTCCTTGGGGCAATGTATTTGAAACTTAGTACTAGTGCTGGCAGAAGTAAGTAATAAAAGTTGACATGATTAGTTTGTATGGAAGGTGATTCATTCTTTCGGTAAAAAAACTTAAAACTTTGCACATGTCTGCTCCTAAATTCTACCCTAGCCTGATAAAATTTTCGTATTTTCCAAAATAAACCTCTAAAATAATAAAGGTTTTCATATCATCGACCAGGCTAAGGCCCATGGAGAGCTTCATATTTTGAGTAAAAGTAGACCTTTTAGACCGACAGAATATTTTATAAATTCAACCTCCTAAACGGTAAAAAGGGGATGCAAAGTTTGTATGTTTTTGTTTGTGGTCAGATTAATTTGAAACTTGATCTACTTAAATGCTCTTTGATATAATTAATAAAACACTTATTTCGACTTTTTCTGAAATTTTACTCTGCAGTGAAAAAGTCAAAAGGGGGTTTATCGCGGAAATATGTTCCCTTGAGATGATACCTATTCGTTGTCACGCGCGCAAAGCTGCTGGCAGAAACTATTCTACCGATTAACTGCTTCTATGTCAGTTAAAAACCCAATACTTAGTTCCCAAATCACACTATATATATATACATTACATATATAGTGTTAGTAGTAGTATATATATTTTGAACATTAACTATTATAGATGTTTTAAGTTAAAAAATACATTTTGCATTTTATAATGATGACTTGTCAATCATCGAAATAAAGGCGGACAATTTCAAACGTCCGTTTCTACATCGCTGTTTTTAGGGTTCGGTACCCCCAAAGGGTAACGGAACCCTGTTACTAAGCCTCCGCTGTCCGTCCATCCGTCCGTCCGTCTGTCTGTCAGCGGGCTGTAACTTAAGAACCGTAATATGTATCTGGACAGTTGAGATTTTCACAAAGTGTTTTTCGACAAATACAATTAATAATAAAAATTAAATTACATTAAAAATTAAAGTGGGCTCCCATACAAGGAACGTGTTTTTTTCGGTTCATGGTAACGTAACCCTTCGTGTGAGAGTCCGACTCGCACATGGCCGGTTTTTTTTAATTCAAGTATTAGCTTACGGCACGGGACCCTGAACATTGATAGAAACTAAGACCGGCCGCACCGGTTTTCTGCTATTAAAATAGTACCTATTTAGGAAAAAACGATCATGTCTTGAGGATTGAAAAAGGGGGAATTTTAAATGGAATTCATATAATTAATCCCATTATGGAGGACTCTGGTTTTTATCTAAATAGCTTAGATATAACTGCGTCACTAGTTCAAGCACACTTATATTTACTTTAATCAAGTTTGAAGTACTCGTATGCGATCGAGTAGCTCTGTCTGCTTTTCCGTAGTTTAATAATATGGGTCTCGTGGGTAGGTCTTATTGATGTAATTCGAAATTGTGTTAGGTTAATAATTAGATAGCAATTTAAAGCTGATAAAGTGCACACATGCACCTAATGAAGTCTATACAATACGAGTAGTTGAATCAGATTTTTAAAATTAATGACTTTATCCTTAAAAATTATTATAATAATATGAGGCGTGACTGGGGTAAGAGTGTGAGTAAGTTGACTGTTATTTATTTAAAAAAAATGGTAATGAATAAACTTGCGAAATATTTCATCTGGTGCGTGATTCTTAATATCGCAGTGTTTTCACTATTCTACCATTTAGATTGCTTTAATTCAAAAACGAGATTTAAGGATTTAAAGCAATTGAATAAATCGACGGATTTAAAATATTTATTAGTATGGACGTCAATGAAAGCTGATCCAATCAAGTATTTTGGTGAAGGCACAATTACGTTTATAAACAGAAATTGTTCTTACACTAACTGCTTCGTGTCGTCAAACAGACGATTGTTTAAAGACGTTGCGAATTTCGATGTAATATTGTTCCATGGACCAGAACTCAAATATAAAAACAAAGCTCCACTTTTACCTAAGTCTCGTTCCACTCATCAAAAGTATGTTTTCGCCAGTATGGAGTCCTCAGCGTACTATCCGATCTGTAATCAAATGTATAATAGTTATTTCAATTGGACTTGGACTTACAAGTTGAATTCTGATGAAATTTACGGATATATTAGTATACGAAATAAAGAAGGTAAAGTTATAGGTCCTAAAGAAGAGATGCACTGGGAGAAAGTGGAAACAATGATGCCTATAAACGATACTTTGAAAGAAAAATTGAGTACAAAGAAGATTGCAGCAGCTTGGTTCGTATCCAATTGTAAAGCACCAAGTGGAAGACACTTAATTGCCAAACAGCTCCAAACTGAACTAGCAAAGTATGGTATGCAGGTTGACATATATGGTAAATGTGGGACGAAGAAGTGTCCTAGAGACAGTATGGATGAATGCTTGCGGAAATTGGAGAGTGACTATTACTTCTACTTGTCGTTCGAGAACTCGTTCGCTGAGGACTACGTGACAGAGAAGTTGTTGCACGCTCTCCAACACTTCGCCGTGCCGGTGGTGTATGGTGGCGCCAACTATACAAGGTTCCTTGTTCTTTGTTATTTTTTTTTTGTAATTTTAGAAACCTCCTTGTTAGGTAATTAGGTACCTAGATTGTTGACAAGATGTACCCTTTGGCATACCTATTATCTGTTATGTCCGAGATACACGACGATACTTTCTCAAACCAAAATTGTAACTCTGACTTCGTGTATACAGAACTAGGTTCATTTCTTGGCTAATAAGCTAACGTCTCAAGCTATGGGGTTTAATTTTTTTGAGCTAGTAGCATGCCCCACCACTTAATTTACTTTCTTGTATTATGTACAAGCTTCTTAAGGCTGGTGTCGCTGGTGAAGCTAGTATTCGATTGGCTAGTGAGCATTAATTTTACTTCACGGACGTTTAACCGCCTAAGTCACTGCAATGGTACTGGTTTTAAATTATCTGACATCATGTGAACATGTGCAAGCTACAATAGTTTAGTACAGTATCAATGATGAGAAGAATAAAAATCAATGTTTCTTGGAAACCATATTTAGGTCTGTCATAAATAGGTACGTATGATAATAACATGTTGTATACCCATGAACGGGTAAGTCAAGGGTATAGCTCTATAGCTATATGAGTAAAATGAAAACAAAATTCATTCATGAATATTTTTTTCTTAAACTACCGCATCAACAACCAGCCGTCGGCGAATTACTTAATTAATGCCAAGCCAAGATACCAGTATGAAAGTTTAGCCGCAACACTAAATAGTTCGTTTTCCTACAAAAAATACATGGTTACACAGAAAAAATGTCGTATTGACGCGTAAGAAGATAATATTAGGAAGTCAGAATCCTTAGGCAAACACTAGTGACACAGAGAACCCGAAATCCCCGAGTCCACACTCAGAAGCAGTTAAAGGTAATTGTAGAAAATCGATAGAAAGCAAAAAAAAAACATTGAACAGAAAGTTGTGAAACTGCTGACAGATAAGAATGTCATATTTTCTCATATTTTAACCATACCCAAAAATATGACTGCTAGGCCTTACACAGATGTCCTCGTCGAGGCGATCGGCGGCGGCAACCTCTCGCGTCCGGCCCTGGTTGAATCCATGGTCTGGAGCGAGGAGGCTTGGGAAGCGGTCACCTCATTCTGCGAAGCAGTAATGCTAGCGAAGGAGGAGGCGGGCCGCGCGAGGGAAAGGCAAGGCCTTCGCCCCAACCGCCGCAACAGTAGAAAACGCCCCGGGCGTCAGGAGTCGCAGGGCGATCCCCGGCCACCGTAGGCGCGGGCCTGCGGACGACGAGCATTGGGTGGCTCGCTGTCCGATCGCCACCGGGTCCGGGTCGGTGGCGCGTTGTGTTTCGCGCGCCTCAAAGAGATGTCAGCATAAAAGACGGGGCCCGCTAGGGCCAGAGCCTGCCAGGGTTGCGGAATTTATTCGAAAGAGCCGCCACGCCCTGGAACGCAAAGGGCTTTAGAAGGAACACGGATGGGTTTTAGTCAGTAAGAGTCTGACACGCCCTTCCGCTCCACCCAGAGCGGAAGAAGTCATTTGATGACTTCCCATCTTTAAAAAAAAAAAAAGGCCTGACAGAGATACTTAGCTCAAGCTTATCTATAATTTATTTTCAGGTTTATGCCGGATGGAATATACTTGACTGCACAAAAATCACGGGTCAAGGAGCTGGCAAAAGAAATGGCGAATATCATAAATGATAAACAAAAGTACTACGATTTCTTCAAGTGGCACAATCACTATTCATACCACGACATACTAGAGGCTAGCGACACGGACAAGTATTGCAAATTTTGCGCCTTAATGAATAATAAAGAACAAATTTTAAGAACAAGTGAATATGAAAATTTTAGTCAGTGGTGGAATCCACAACAGTATGAATGTACTTAGTTTATTTCATTTTCCAATTTATTCAATAATTTGGCATTTTTGTTTGATCCCACCTCCTTCTTTTGAATCCTTACTTTATGTTCATCTAAATATAAGAGAATAAAATTATAATTTTGAAAAAGTATTTCAATGGCTTACTACCAGTCTCATCATACATTTAATAAGCCCAAACACAATGAAGTTATCTTATTTGGTTGAGGAGTTCTCATATCCCTTTTCCGGGTCCATCAGCAAACCCTGTATTAATCTAACAAGAGCTATTGTACCAGCATGACGAAACAAATCCAATGAGAACAAACACAACTACACTATCTTTTGTTGTGAAGCGGCTTATATTCCACTACATACTAAATAAACAATTGACGTTCTGGTGGCATCTATGTCGCCTCATACGACCTAAAGACCTGACGGCATCGTGGTAGCAGGCCAGGGTTGCGGAATTTGTTCGAAAGAGTCACCGCGGCCGGTAATATTCAAAATCTATAAAGTTACGTTTTATATAATTTTCCTTGTAGTTCAATAGGTCAAATCTGTTCCAAAACCGAATCGGGGCACTTCATGTAGTCTTTTGGTTGCTACCCCTTGAGTGTATATAAAAACTGGAGATGCGAAGGGAGAGTAACCCCCCGCGATGTAATAAAGCATATGCTCTTCTCACAGCCAATGCTGCAGAGGTGAGCATGAGTGCCTATCCTTTGTTACGTAAGGGCGAAGGGGTTGCACTTCCCGCAGCGCTGGAGATGATGCAGTAGCAAGTTTAGTGTTTTGAGGTTAGGTTACAATCATTTGTTTATCTCAAGAACGGTGCGTTACCTTACATAATTAGTTATTGCGAAAATTAGGTCAAACGAACTTTATATGAAAAGAGCATTATACAAATTGAAATTTATATGAAATGAACGTTATACTAAATGTTATTAGAGCAATTGAAGGTTTCATGAAATGTAACATTAGATCACATGAAATTAGGTTATGTGTTTTTATAGCATATGAAAATTATGTCACGTGAACGTTATTTCAAGTGATATTATACTATCTATTATTATACCATACATTACACACCCCTCTACTACGTATGTGATACTTAGAAACTTGTGATGAAAAGGTCAAACTTCGCGGCACATACACAAGACTCAATAAATTAAGCTTAGACCAGGTCAGGTATCTCGCAGGTGTACGTGATGACTGAGTACCGAGTATTGAGACTGCTTTAAAATTTACGAAAGTAAAGAAAAATCTTGGGGGTCCCTTGCTCAATCCACAATATTAAACTCTATTATCTACGAGTTAGATCAAAAACTTGTGAAACATTTATAAACGTTGATTGTGACGTAGGTACCCAACTATCCACAACCAACGGGTATTCCCTTCGTTACCCGATTGCTCAACAATGAACTCTATACTGAACGATTTAGAAAAAAAAACTTGCAGACTCAAATTGGAAGTTATGAAATAAGCCCCGGGAATTCGGGGGATACCCACTGAAAGAGTTTTGGTGTTGTCATAGATACGTTCATAACGTTTAGAGTTTCCATAATTTTAGTCGTAGGTTAAACTAAAGTAAAAGATTTTGTATTAGGATACATTGTAAATACACACATAAACTAATGCCTTTTGCCCGCGGAGTAGGCAGAAACTATAGAACTAAATAAATGGGTTAATTAATTAATATTATCCAATACTTACGATATTACGGACTTGAACGCTTCAGTTACGTATTTGTGGGACTTCTCAAATCTGTCCGTAATTACGTAATTGCTTAATTACGTAATTACGTAATGGTAGCCCTAGTCATGAGCGTCCGGTCGCGTGATAGGCGCCTCGCGTCGGCTGGCCGCGCATGCCAGGGCGTATGTGCTTGTCATGGGGCCAAGCAGATGCGTCGGCACACGCGAACATAGTGGACGCAAGTCGAGCGCAGAAGTCGTTCATTCTGTCGATTTGGAAGTTGCCACAATTATTATTTTTTGTGAGTGGCCTCTCGCAGTTCAACCTGGGAGGTTGTCGACTGCTTAACCCGACTTGCCTTATTAAATAACTATACCTACCATTGAAGTATTTTCGTGATCGATACATTCAAAAAGCAAACATTCTATTAGGGAACATAAAGATTTTAACAATTGGGACCCATATTATGAAGCCGGATTTTTGATGGGGGGAAAACTAATAAACTAAGGGACTACACGCTAAGGGCACCCCCTGTGGGCCTCGGCTTAGGGCGTCGCTGGGGGGAGGACAGCTAGGGACGGGCTGGATCGAACTAGGATTATTATGATTTAGGGGCGAGTTTAACAGTAGTCTTGAACTCGTCTGCAGAGGCTCAGCGGCGCGGACTGGCTCGAGGGACTTAGCGATGGGCCTCGCCTGCAAAGGCGGAAGAACGGTGGTCTTGTTTTGCGCAGTGTGCTTGTCTCTCTACGGCTCTCTTGGAGGAGGGTGAAGGAGTCATCGGGGGTGACTAGGGGATGTGCCTCGGTCGGCAGATCTGGGAGATAAGGGAGGGTTTGTATCGGGCAGCCGATGCGATAAGAGGTTTGCCATGTTTGACAGCTATGTCGAAGAAACGCTTGGTAATGCGTTTCATGAACTGCTGTGTGGTGGGCAATTTATTTATTTATTTTTTACGGGGTCCTCAATTTAAGGTCTACGTGTAGAGTCTCATTGCGAACATAGTAGGGGGCTACCGTACTCACCAGGTACGGCTGTTTTGGGAGGTACCAGTTTCGGATTAAGCGGGAGGACACGCCCGGGTGTCAGCACTGTGCGGATCGTCCGCAGGACACGGTGGAGCATATGGTGGAGGTCTGCCCTGATTGGGCGGAGCGCGGCCGTGTTCTTGTCGAAGCGATCGGTGGCGGCGACCTCTCGCGTCCGGCCCTGGCTAAATCCATGGTCCGGAGCGAGAAGGCTTGGGAAGCGGTCATCTCCTTCTGCGAAGCAGTAATGCTAGCAAAGGAGGAGGCGGGCCGCGCGTGGGAAAGACAAAGACTTCGCCTGAACCGTCGCTACAGAAGAAGGCGAGGATCCCGGTTACCGTAGGCGCGGGCTTGCGGACGGCGAGCGTTGGGTGACTCACTGTCCGGTCGATGGCGCATTGTGTTCCACGCGCGCCTCAAAGAGATGTCAGCATAGGAGACGGAGCCTGCTAGGGCCAGAGCCTGCCAGGGTTGCGGCATTTGTTCGAAAAAGTCACCGTGGCTCTTAAACGATGGATGGGTTTTAATCAGTAAGAGTCTAATACGGCCTTCCGCTCCACTCAGAGCGGAAAAGTCATTTGATGATTTCCCATAATTAAAAAAAAAGGGGCGCCAGTGGCGCCAATCTTACGGAGGAAACGGTTTTGGAGCGTCTGCATCCTATGGAGGTGACGAGGTTTTGCGTGTGCAAAGACAGCGCAAGCGTACGTCATGGTGGGACGGATGACAGTGGTGAAAAGTCGCAGTTTGCAACTGAGTGACAATTTGCTACGGGTGGTCGTGATAAAGCCTTCCCTGAGCGAAGACGGCGCGGAAACGGTCATGCCTTATGTACTCAGTGAAGGTGAGGTGGCTGTCCAGGATGACCCTCAGGTATTTGGCTTGTTTCTCCCAGGGGATCGGCTTGCCATACATGATAATCGGACGAGGGGGTGCCAATAGCGTGTAGTCGCTTAGTTTGTAAGTTTTTTATAAGCCCTGGCTGGAGAAAAAAAAACTGGCTACCATCCCCTCCTTTCGAAAGATGTGACGTCACTTCTCTGCTAACAAAAGATATATATTCTTTTATTTAATGGTTACTTTTTCTTAACATGGTTAGTACCTAACACCCGAATGTTTGGGATTCGCTCAATAATAACTAACTAATCTATAGTGATTTTGAATGCATAATGCATTCATAATCACTATAGAATAAATGTGCTGATAAGCGGTTGCGATTAGTAGTGTGACAAAAAAGTCAGTCTCTCATAACGCTGGCGCAGGCTTGTTCACTCTCTTTGTATAGGTACAACTATTTGCTTTTGCAATGAGGGCCTTGTGTACAAAGAAGACAGTATTTTTTATCATGACACTGATTATTATAATACTATTTTACAACGCATCGATATCAGCAACGAACAGTGATCGAATACTTTCAGAAAGTGACAACATAATAAGTGGTCGGACGTTAATAAAAAGTGAAGTGCTTCAAAATGTGTCAGAAAACAAAGTGAACTTAAAATATATTTTACAATGGACGTTACCACAAAATGTTCCTTTCGTCTATATGGGCAAAGGACAAGAGGGATTTATTGAACGAAAATGTCCTTACACAAACTGTATAGTGACAGCAAACAGATCCTACCTTGGCGACGATTACTCAAAATTTGACGTCATAGCATTCGCAGGGCCAGAACTTAGTAACATTCGACAATTACCAGAAAAGAGATCCCCGCACCAGAAATATGCTTACGCAAGTATAGAATCTTCAGACAATTATCCGGTCTGCTCCAATAAATTTAACGGATATTTCAACTGGACGTGGACTTTCAAATTAGATTCTGAAGTCAGATGGGGTTATCTCACTATTAGAGACAAATATAAAGACATAGTTGGACCGAATAAAGAAATGAATTGGATGAAGTTGGAAGATATGGATCCTGTAAGCGAAGATTTCAAACAACAGCTTAAATCTAAAACCAAAGCTGCGGCGTGGTTTGTTTCCAACTGCAACACTAAAAGTAAAAGGGAACAAGTTGCTATAAATCTTAAGAACGAGTTGATAAAATACGATATGTCCTTAGACATATTTGGTACATGTGGACCCCTAAAATGTTCACGAGACAATGAAGATGATTGCGATAAATTAATTAAAACGGATTATTACTTTTATTTGTCGTTTGAAAACTCTTTTAGTGAAGACTATGTCACTGAGAAGTTATTGCGAGCATTAAATAATGATGCTGTGCCCGTGGTATTCGGAGGTGCTGATTATACCAGGTCAGTATTAATGAAGCGTGTAATGGTTTATTATGTCGTTTAAATACCAAAAAAATAGGCACTTAAATCGAAACCTTTCCGTGGGGACCATAAGTTGGAACTTGGTCTTAAGTTGAAAAAAAACTGGCCAAGTGCGAGTCGGACTCGCGTGCAAAGGATTCCGAACGAATTCCATTTTTGTTTCATGTTATTATAACGCTATAGACTTTTTATAGGTTTTCTTGTCATTTTTATGTAAAGAACCACATAAATCTGCATTTTTCAAAAAAAAATTAGGCTCCCTAGTTTTGGGTATAATTTATTTGAAAAATATAAAAAAAACCCTCACAAAAAGCCCTTTCATTTGTTATGTAAAAGGGTACAGTTTGAAAACTTTTTTTTGTAATTTTCTAGTTTTTCCCCTAAAAGTGACCCCCATACTCAAAAAAGATTAATTTAAGTAACGCATCCGTGTTTGGGTAACAAAAGTTCATATTTGTACCAAATTTCAACAGAATCGGTTGAGTAGATTCGGAGAAAATTGGCTGTGACAGACGGACAAACAGATACCCGAGTGATCCTATAAGTGTTCCGTTCCTTGCGGATGTTCGGAATCCTAAAAAAGTAAAGTTCCTGCCTGGGCTTGAGCTCTCGGCCTGACTGTATTCCAAGTAATTTCGTTCACTCGACGCAAACAAATTGACAGTTATAGCTTGAGAATTTAGGTCTAGGTCTCGTAAAATTCCCGATTACCATTTGGGCCAATCAACACTGGCATGTGTAGTTTATTTAAGTTTGTATGTTAATTTACTAGTGTCATTTCACAGATTTATGCCAGATGGCACTTACCTGGACGCTAAAAAGCTGGACGCTAAATCTCTAGCGGAAAAAATGCATGAATTGATCAACGATCCGGAAAAATATGCTGAGTACTTCAAATGGAAGAACCACTACACGTATCATAGAAAAAGTGAAAGTGTTGAAACGGATCCTTATTGTTTATTTTGTACCATTTTAAATAACGAGGAAATGGTAAAAAAGACTACAATTTATGAGAATTTTCGTAGTTGGTGGAATCCTCCAAATCGCTGTTGATTTTCAGAATCAAGTCAGGTTTTGTAAAACCATGTTTACTCAAAGATTTATTTACAAGATTATCGGTTCATACTAGAGATATAAAAAAAGTGTCATCGACTTTCTTAACTGACTGTTCCCACTACGTCAGTATGGTCATAATAGTAGAAACAGACGATCGATGGCAACTACAATGTTATCAAACACTCAATGTGAGCTCTTGATAACAGTTATCTATTTATTCAAGATAACACAAAGTAAAACTACGACCTAGATAATTTCTCATATTGGAGTAGAATATTTCTATTAATATTCTAGCAAATAGTAGCTAGCTAATAGCTTGTAGTTGATTCTTCAGAAAGGCAAAATTGTGTGGGATTGATATTTGCTACCGAAATGTAATGATGGCTGAAATGATGTAACATTTTATAGAGCCCAAGGTCGCGTAAATAGAACAAGTGCCTAATCGTTTGGTAAACACTATACTCGAGATTATGTAAAGTGCATATGCCTGCTAATGAAAAACTACGTCTCAAACCATTTACCTAGATTACATACACCAATGTGTACCTATGTAATCTAGGTAAATCAGCAATCTGATTAAAGAACAAAATGGACTTGGATAAAGACTCTCATTTGAAAAATGATAGCACAAACATTAATTGGTGGAATTGTACTAACAGAGCTCAAACTCGGGTTGTAATACATGACATGCTGTGACATGGACTCATGCTTGTATTCGTAAAATACTGGTATTCTGAATCCAGTTAACAGTAACTAGTTTACGTTTGTATGATATGGTCTGGTAGGCAGCCGCTCCACGTAAAATACTGGTATTCAGCTGAATCCGGTTTGACTGGAAGCCGATCCCAATATAGTTGGGAAAAGGCTAGGCAGATGATGATAATGCTTGTATTCGCTAACTAGGTAGACAGGCCTCAAAGAGTTGTCAGCATAACTGACGGGGCCTGCTAAGGCTAGTGCCTGCCAGGGTTGCGAAGTTTGTTCGAAAGAGTTACCGCGACCCTGGAACGCAAAGGGCATTTGGAGGAACACGGGTGGGTTTAGTCAGTAAGAGTCTGACACTCCCTTTGAGTCATTTGATGATTTCCCATCCAATAAAAAAGGTAGGTGCATGTATATGCGTACACCCCCATTGCGGCAAAGATGTAACACACAATTCAAGTTCTGGTCTTAAAGTATTTCGTAACAGAAACACACTGCTAGACTTCAAGATCGAATTCTAGACCTGACCTTCACCAGATACGTTCAGGAACACTAGGCAAAAAATCATATTAATGTAAAATATTTATTGTATTAACAACATGCACGTAACATTATCAACATAACAGAAATGCAGTTGTGCAGTATCGGTAACATTATACGCGTAATAAAAATCGACTTGTGTGTAATTCATACCTACATTTCTAAAATAGAAGCGATAATGGACCAGTACAAAGTCAACACAGACGCGACGCACCGAAACGGTTCATAAATTGTAGAAGAGACCAAACCATGTGGTGTCATGTGTGTTGACCAATAGGTGTTTGGCTTGTCAAGAAAAGTCGTGAGCCTTAGTTGCGGGTCCACGCTCAAGTCGTAAGTGAGCCGTTCAGTCCGTCTGATAATAATCAAAAAATAAAATCGTCGGAAAGCATTTAACCAATATTTTTGGCATGGCCATTAATACAATGAGAAAATTCACCAGCAAATTAGTTGTTTTTGTATTTTTTTCCATTTTTATAATAACAATGATAAAAAAATATAAGGCAAACCAAAAGTTTAATCGTTTACTCGGGAAGCCAAACCCAAGAATGAAATACATATTGCTGTGGACTAGTGATGAAACCATACCGTTTGTGCATATGGGTCGAGGAAGAACAGGCTTCATCGGAAGAAATTGTACATACACCAATTGTATAGTTACAGGTAATGAAAGCCTTCTTGGCAATGTTAACGCTTTCGACGCGGTACTTTTTCATGGACCAGAAATAACTGATGCTAAATTGACGTTACCAAAAGAACGGTCGCCAAAACAAAAGTTTGTATTCGCAAGCATTGAGTCACCTGCAAATTATCCACTGTGTGGTCACAATTTTAACGGATATTTTAATTGGACGTGGACATACAAATTGGATTCCGATGTTCGTTGGGGCTTTTTGGCGATAAAGGACACTAACGGGAGCATAGTGGGTCCAAAGAAAGACATGCATTGGATAGAATGGGAGAATATGGATCCGGTCAATGAAACATTTAAGTATCAGCTCAGAAGTAAACATAGTGCAGTCGCTTGGTTTGTTTCTAATTGTCGTACAATTAGTAGACGTGAACACTTCGTCAACAATCTTCAAAATGAATTAAAAGAAAAATATGACAGAGAGGTACATGTGTACGGAGATTGTGGAGAGTTTAATTGTAATCGTGAAGATCAAGATATGTGTGGAGCACTTTTATCAAGAGATTATTTCTTTTACTTATCTTTTGAGAACGCTTTTAGTGAAGATTATGTGACAGAGAAATTGTTGCACGCCTTAAAAAATAATGTAGTACCCATTGTTTACGGAGGAGCTAATTATAGCCGGTAAGTTAAATTATATTTTCGTAGCTTATTCCTATCTATGTGAAAACGTTATGTACAAAAATAATGCATGTGAAAATCGGTATTCAATAAAACCCTGTCACGTCGATCAAGTTGTTCAAAATAACTGTAAAATTGGTAATTTTCAGTGATAATAAAATAAGTTACATTAGGCCAAACATAAACAATTTAAAACTATTGTGTTTCTAATTAAGCACCCTGCCTTAAAATGAATTTAGCATAGGTCATTGATGTATAAAATAAAGTCAGTTTTTGTGTCTGGCTTTGGAGAGTTTAATTCGGTTTTATCATAGTTTATTCCGAAAGATTATATTTTTTGCGTGAAATATACACAGAAATATAAATATTTTGACATGTCGCCACAGTATAACATTAGCAGGTTACGAGTAAGTAAAAGGTTCAAAAGAGAGGTTCTGGAGTAACGATCACTACCGGAAGATGCAGGGCTGGAAGGCTTCCCACAAGGTGGACCGATGACCTGGTGGAGACTGCAGGAATCCACTGGATGCGAGATGCACAAGACCAACCCATGTGGTGTGGCCGGGGAGGCCTTCGACCAGCAGTGGACGTCGTTCAACTGAAATTACGATGATGATGATTCTGTAACACCTTTATTTCCAGGTTCCTACCAGACAGATCGTACCTAAACGCCAGAGAATTAAAGGTAGCAAAACTGGCAGAGTTAATCGATCAACTGATCAGAGAACCTTCAACCTACGCGGAGTTCTTCAGATGGAAGAAGTACTACACCTACCACCATACGACAAAGCTGAAGGAAACCAATGAATATTGTAAGATGTGCGCTGCACTGAATGATGACAATCTGGTGGCAACCACGTCTGTGTACAACGAATTTAGTGAATTTTGGGAAGTGTATGATACATGTTGAGGGAAGCAGTATGGGGAAATATAGGAAAATGACGATCGTAGGATCTACCCAATCATGGTCCCTTTTCTCTAAAATATAGGTATTCCTCCATACTTTATAATATTTTAATTAGCTTAGCCTGCCTAGCTTGGCTTAACCTACACGTGTTTTTGACAAATAAAATTTATCTTATCTTATCTTATCTTATCTTGTCTTATCTTATCTTATCTTATCTTATCTTATCGTATCTTATCTTATCTTATCTTATCTTATCTTATCTTATCTTATCTTATCTTATCTTATCTTATCTTATCTTATCCTTTTTGAGTCTTTTAGTAGATTAGCCCGTGTCCTCGTCTGTGTGGATTTCAGATCGGGATGAAAAGTTTTCTACGTGTTAATTCAGCCTATATTCTAGGTATCAGTGCGCCAAATTTTATGTAAATCAGTTCAAGAGTTTTGCGTGAAAGAGAAACAAATAGAATTTAACAGGAATTTAACTCGGAAAGTAACTCAGTCTGTCTGTCTACTTGTTTCCTTTTCACGTCTTAACGGCTGGTCGAATTTGGATGCTACTATACGGGTAGATTATGTCCCGAATAGTACATAGAATACTTTTCATAGCGGGACCTTTGGAACTCATGTTCAGAATCTGTGAATTGACGTAAATTATTGTAATAATATAGTGAGCTATTTCAGATTAAATTGCCATAAAATGATGTCATCGCATTATCACAGTCATTAAGGCACTTGTGTGGTCAATTTAGAATACTTACAACAATAGTTGCATGAATAGGCTTCATTTTTTTTTGTATTTTACAATGCAGTAAAAAATGCTTTATGAAATCACATGAACCTTTTTAATTTAGTCGTAAAATGGCGGAGAGTTAATCAAAAACATGATGCATGAAATTGCACAGAGTTACTTTGGTAAGTGACGGTTTCGTATGACAAATATTGCCGTGGTTATGTTTTTAATCTGACCTACTCATGTTCTGTAAATTCTTAAATTTGTTACTAATCCTAGTGTATAAGTTGTAGTATCTAAGGTGTGCACTAACAAAAATGGTTCCTATGTTGTTCTAAATAAAACATTTTATTTTTATTATTATAAATAACCATTGCTTACTTTGTACTTGACTTCACTTAACTATAATACTATGATCTTCTTAGCGTCATCTAGCACGACTAAAGGCACGCATCTCGGAAAGGGATCACACACACATCACCGTATCAACTCGAGCCGTGCAGTATTATTTGTATGGAACTCCCTACTGCAACGCACACTAAGCGGAAACGTAACGTAATCGCCTCGCCTCGGGGCAATATGGCGATAAAGGCGATACGGTGACGATCCGTTTCTGAGTTGATATGTGTGCATGTCATGATCTGTGTATCTTCAGGAGTTTTGCTAAATTATTTAATTTGACCCGGTAGAACTACTTAGGTACTAATTATATCGGGTAAACACTTTATTCTGGTATTTCCAAGTAAAATGTAGATTTTAGTGGACGACACATGAAACTGAGAAGGTCTAAAAATATTTTTGAGTTTTGCTAGATAATGTGTTTTGACCTTGTGGAAGTATGTGGACGGAGAAAAGATACGGATTACTTTTGATGTGCTGGAAGTGTCAACAAGGATGTAGCAATATTTGTGTCGGGTCCACCTTCTAAGCATGTCCATATTTGACCAATTAACGTGTGAGTGTGGTACGAGAGGGCGATGACACGATGTTACTAACACAACTAACACGCCTAAGGCTCCCAATAGGGTAAGTGTATAAAGTGGTATAGTTGCCCCACATTTTAAAATTGGCTAATATTTTTCAAACTATCGTAGTATTTAAACAAAATATTGTTATAATATGTTTTATAATAATGAACCTTTATTTTTTTAACGATGGGAAATCATCAAATGACTTATTCCACTCTGAGTGGTCTTCCACACTATATTTTACCTACATCACCATTAAGAGTGATTAGGTGCAATAATTATATACAAGTAAATAAAAAAAATATTTTAGAGGAGGTATTAATTTGGGGATAGGTGCCTACCATATGGGTAAGATGCCTTAATGAATTTACGACTATGAGGATAGTTGCCTTTAGGACTAATAAAAGAAAAGATTAAAATGATAATGTTTTATTTTTACCAATGAGATATTGCACTTTGGTTTGGTATCTTATTGTCCCTCCGCAGGAGCATTTTTTTTATTATTAACGGCACATGGAAGCAAAATGCTATATTACATTTTAATTTTTGTGGTACACCAACAAGTGTAGTCAGTATAGAACACAGTGCAGTCTTTTTTGCTCAAAGGTTGACTGGTAGGAATGCCCTGATGCATTAAGTCCGCCCATGCATCACTATTGTACGTAGTTTAAATAAATATATATTATTTGCTAGCTTCATCTCGCAACTTTGCTCCTGTCCTACCTGACCAGAGCATTTTGGAATAAAATATAGTCGGTGAACCTCAGCGGTAATGTAGCTTTCTAGCTATGAAATTATTTTCAAATGTACCATCGCAGACATTTAAGGTGAATCACTTTCGAGTCATAACTATTTAAGTAAGGTCGAAAAGTGGTTCACCGCAAATGTCCGCGATGGTACCTAATCGGGTCAATCCCCTTATTATGACGTGTCATTGCCATCATGATAGGTTGTGAAATAAGAATACCCCAAAAAACAAAAATGTGAAAAAACGGCCAAGTTACTATCGCCACAAAACCGGCCTATAAAAGTAGTCAGATCAATAATAGGCCAAGCATTTCAGAACGAACTGCAAAGTAGTCCATGACTCTAACATGTGTTTTGAGAGTACCAGAGATCAGAAAGCTTGGATCTTTCCTGACCAAATAAAAATGATGAAGCAACGAAAAATCGTTTTCTTAAAAGGCGAACGGCAGAATTCGTACAACATACTTTTTTTGTAGTTCTGTGATAGAATTTGTACCACTTATTAAGGCAACTAAACCATTCATTTTCATGTAACATTAGTATTTTTAGAAGTCCGGATTAATTAATTATAGCAATTAAAAGATTTAAGTAATATTTAAAAATATAAATAACAGTAAATATAATTAACCAATTACACATTATACCTTACAATGAATAATTATTGCATACAATCTTAATAATTAACTATTTAATTCTAGGAATTATTTTCGCCATCAATGTTTTTTTTGTATTGGCAATTATTTTATTGACAGGTTAGGAAAATCTTTCCGAGTCTCTGTTCAGTTCTTTGCTGTTGTTTTGGATTGTGGTTTGTAACTGCATCTGAGCAATTAAGCAAATTATCTGGCTATTCTTACGTTGAGTTGAGCTACCTGCCCCTTTCTTAGATGAAATAAAATTAAGAATCGATTAAGTAATTATAAGAACAATAAAATAAAATATGTAAGTTCCTACAAAAACAAAGTTGTTTTATTTACCCACACTCAAAACTCCATCAGCACTTCATCATCATCATCAAACTATTGCAGACAGCTGCTGGACGTAGGTCTCTCCTTAAGCACCCTACTGAATAGTTACAATTCTCATGTCTATTTGCCAACTTAATGATAAGCAAAACACTACAAAGATAGCACCAGCTATCTAGAACATATCCTTTTTCACCAAAACAATGTTATGTGCCTACACGTAATAATATTTATTGGGACATAACCTCAAAAATAAAACTAGTTATAACTTTTAGGTCCCAACTTCTAAAAATCTAAGAATTTTAAAAGGGCTTGCCTATCGTATTGACTACCAATTAAAACAAAAAATATCCCAAAACACGATATTTTATTAGGTGTACGAAACTCCCATACAACCCTGCCGTTCGCCTTTATCAACTTAGCAAGTTTTTTTTTTATTAAATTGATAGTAAAACCGACGTTATAGACAAAAACTTAATTACTAGTATTCGTCCTGTAGGTATAGCTTGCAGTTATTTTGCACGTCATTGTAGTTCTTATTTTACTATTTACAAAAAAATCAACAACCAAAACATTAATTTTCGACAACCTCTTACCATCCGCGCTTGATAGATCGATGGGCACTTCATCATCATCATCATCATCATCATCATACCAGCCGAAAGGCGTTTACTGCTGGACATAGGCCTCGCCCAAGGGGGAGAGAGCGTTCGCCATAATCACCATGCTTGGCAGACGGGTTGGTGATCGCAGTGTAGCTGTTGCAATACACAGAAACAGAGAATTCTGCTGCCTTTTCCCTGGTGAGTCCTTTATAGAAGTACACCTTTTTTCAGTGGAGGTAGCCAGCGTTTTTGATACATGTATTCTTGTGGTGCATTTATGTACTTGCGTATATAGAAATTGCTAGGAATTGCGAAACTTAACAGTTCATCTTTTTAGTTTCGTAATTCCTAGCAGTTTCTATACAATTTCGATAGACATGTTAATCACTGGATATCTTAATTGACGGCACTATCTAGACTAAGAATTGTCTAGTGTAAGTGCAATTTAAAATAAGTAGATACAGGTTAAAACTTGTCACCTTAAACAAAGGTTGTCATGAGAGCAAGTTGTCGTATTCTTTCTAAACTCTGCTCTTAGGGTGTGTTTTTAAAATTGTTTTACCGAATATGTCTATCTATTTATCGAAGAGTGAGAGAGCACACAGCCTTCCAGAGCCCCGGAGGTGCCGCCCGAGTCCCAGGCCCGTAAATAGGTCAGGGTCAAGGTGAAAATCGGCCTGGTTTTGTTAAACAAACATTGCATATTCCATATTACTTACATTTTTAAGAGGCTGTGGAGTGTGGAGTTTGGAACTCACATATCATTAAATAAATGTTAAATTCATTCTTATTTCTTTGAAGAGGTTGTGATTTTATAGAAATTATGTTAAAATTAAGTCTTTATCAGCCTTTTCGTATGTAGATATTATATGCGTTACTGTAGTACATACCTAATAAGTACAGGGATATCTCTTTCGACAGATTGAAAGACAGGATATATATATTTAAGTTTTAAGGGTGGTGGGATTATTTAGGTTTTATAGGAGTTGAAGTTGTTGTAATTGCTCATCAGTTGCTCGAACGTTCCATTTAGTATTTTAAATGGAACGTTCTACTCTGACATAAGTGTCTAGAGACCTTGTTGATAATCACATGCTCTCAGGCTCTTATCTAACCTATATATTTATCATTAGCATAATAAGAGTTCTCCATAATAGACACTCTTGTAGACCACTTCAAACCCCACTCTGATGCCCGCAAAACGTTTGAAATAGTTTTACTGATAATATTTTGTAAGTGTATGGCTAGCAAGAGCTATTATAATATAAACGAATACTAAAAATGAAAAACTATAATTGCAATAAATACATCCTTAAATATAAATTGAATAAAATATGACATGACTACTAAACATACAATAATTAAATTATACAATGTAACCTACTTGAATCTATATATTGTCTCAAAATGTGAAACTGCTATCTTTGTAAATAATTGTTTTCTTAAATATTGATTGAATTATTATTTATGTTATATTTATTGACTTTTTATCCGAATTTTTATTTTCATGTATAAATTTATCTTTGATTTGTCTCAATATTTTTAACTTTAGAAATTAGTTAGTAGTAAAAATATTTTTTGCTGTGCCCTTACAGGGTCTACAACGACTCTTAGCTCTAAGCTTTATAAACATCTTATTTTACCTTGTGGAACGCAACAAATGAATATGAATATGAAGACGCAGCTCACGTATTGGTATGATGTCACCATCACCTACCTACAGATCCTAGAATGGAAGGCCTTTTGCCATCTTAAACCCAAAACTGAAATCTCCATAGTGCTGCTTAGGTAGTAGAAATGTATGGTGATTGATGGTATTACGCTGGCAGAATAATGTTTCCAGTCAGAGCTACTCATCAATTCAGTTGAAAGAAGTTCGTTACTGGAAGTAGGTCTCCCTCAAGGGCATATGCGAGGGGCACAGAACCGGCCTATGTGGCGACATTTCCCACGGCCTTTACCGGATCATCGACCCGTCTTCGTTAGTTAGCCGTCCGAAGCTGCGTCTCCTGGTACGCGGTTGGCACTTCAGAAACTTCCACTTTTCTGCGAGCAACAGGGCACGTTGCCCACGTTGGTGATTCTTCGGGCTATGTCGGTACCATGGTTCTCCTGAGCATATCTTCAATTCAGTACTAAAAATACTTTTCTTATTTTACCATAAGAACCTAGCGCTATCAGGATCATTCTGGATAACAGCCGTAAAATTTCTGTGACTAGAAATAGTAGATTTTCAATAGTATCGTGCCCCTAGTTAATGTGACGCACTGTACTTGCACAGCGGCAAACATTAGGTACTTGAAATGCAAATTGCAAGTACTTTCGCACCAGCCCGGCTATCGCCAACACCAGTCGTGGTTTAATTAAAATTAAGAGATACACATTGACACACAAATGCATATTATATTGCAACGATTATTGTAGAAAAGCTAGTTAGTTCCCCGTTGCCCATCTAATTAATGATGTCGAATGATAATGTAATGTAAATGTCACTGGAAAATGGCAAACTCCGTAAGATTATAAAATAACTTGAGAGATTGTAAACTCTCTATAAATTGTCAACTGAACATTTGAAATACTTTTTTACGCAACAAAATTTGGTAGTCTATAATCTCGCGAAGTCATTCCGAGAAATTGTGGATTATAATAAAATGGCGACCAATCAGAGCACAAATCTACATTTTATCTGTTTTGGTGTATAGTTAAATTGGAAACTTGGCCCCTCATTGGTCTTTGTTGGTGTGAGCTCATATATCTGAACAGACCAATGAGAGCCTTGTTTCCAGGTATCACACGAAAACGGATAAATTGTAGACTGTGCCCTGAATGGTCGCCATTTTATGTCAGTCCACAATTTCTCGATGTGTCTTCGAGATATAATAGACTATCAAATTTAGATACGTAAAAAAGTATTCCAAATGTTCGGTTGACATTTTATAGAGAGTTTACAATCTCCCAATTTTTTTTATAATCTTACGGAGTTTGCCATTTTCCGATGACATAAACATACGAATGATTCCTATTTTTTAAGCCTTTGTATATGTTTAGGTGTTTCGTCGCTTTTCATGATTTCTTATGACAAAGTTACTAATTTTTTTAATTTCCATACCATGAAAATAAAGCAGGAAGGATTCTAGCAAGCGGCTTTAAGGTTTCTGTCTACCCGCACGGGTAAAAGGTGTCAGTTTTTGTATGCATGTTTGTACCTATATAAGTCAGGAAGCAATACTTTCCCTTTCTAACGAGTCCAGTCCTCTCGACCTTGGCTTTAAAACCTCAAGCTTACACAAAGAAAAGTAAGTAGTAAAGTGTATGGTGTTTAAAAGGGATTCGCGGGGTCCCTCGTGAACAAGTTACGAGTATATTTTGAAAAGGCACGATGAGTGGGTGTGACACATCAAAGACGCTTGCTGTAAGTTTTATTTCTGTCCAGAATCAGACATCTAAGGCTCTCCACAGTGCTTTGAGTTGCAAGTTTCTTTTTGTAACAGCCTATTTTATATCCCTTGTCTTTATCCGTGTGATTTCCCGGGATATTAAGTAGCCAATAGCTAAGCGATAGTGAAGCCCGGTCTATTCTGTCAGCATCTCACTGTGTACACTTAGGTGGAGTGAGCGTGAAGTGAGCTGTCATTCCTTATTTACAAATATTTATACATAAGCTTCACAGCAATGCAATTCCTACAAGAATCGCACTGCAGTAGGCTGCTTCCGATCAAGATGATCTCTTACCAAAAAAAAAAAATAGATTTTTGTCTTTGACTATTGTCCACACTAAAGGTTTCCAATCTATACTAATATTATAAAGCTAAAGAGTTTGTTTGTTTGTTTGAACGCGCTAATCTCTGGAGTTACTGGTCCGATTTGAATGATTCTTTCAGTGTTGGGTAGTCCATTTATCGAGGAAGGCTATTTTTTTTTTCAAAATTAGGGATCCGTAATAAAATTGCTATTTCGTAACACAAGGTGTAAAATCAAAAACCTTTTTTTGCGTGCGCTGCAAAAACTATTGACAATAGAACAAAATGATGTACTACGGGTTAGAAGATCCCATTAAGACCTACAAAAAAGTCCGCTAGAACATATATCTAGCTATCATGGTTTAATCACAATAACCCATTTTGTGTTCAAAATAATTATTAAATCGTCTAAAGAAAAAAAACTAGGTTAAATACGTATTGCAATATTAATCTTTATCGAAATTAAGCATTATGTTATCAAGAGTATTTGTGTAGAAGTAAAATACTTTTTGTTTCATCTCAATCGGATATTTCGTTTAAAAGTTATCACGTGTGTAAGATGTTAAGAGTTGGTACCTATTAATGAGTTATGGGCCATAGAGTTTTTTATCAACATAAAATCCTGTAATAATCTTTTTCGAAATATATTTGTTGATGATTGTAAGTATAAGATCTTTGAAGAGTATAATAAATACATTTCTAAAATAACTCTGCTAAGGAAATCCACGCGCGCATAATGTTTTGAACAGTTCTGAAGACATTGATAATTGCATTAACTTCGGTAATGGTAGTTGAAACTTCTAATACAATTAAAGGAGTTTTAATCTAATAGAATTGAAAAACGCCCCAATTTTTTGGGTAACGTAATTCCTCCAAACTCACGAGATTCAACGAATCCTAAATTTTGTTTCTAATCTTGAAAATTAAAAGCAGAATATTTTTAGTATTTATTTCCTTTGGGCCAAGTTCTTTTGCAATTGTATTGAGTGCTTTTATCATTTGTATGCTCAGTATTCCACAATCACCAGTAAATTCTATAAAGTTCAATGAACTTATTTGATCTTTATTATGAACTTTATTATAGCAATACAGAATAAAGCGAAATAGTGATACAAAAGCGGCTTTCAAATAATTCTCAAAGAGATATTAAAAAGTGATCAAATTAACACAAAGGGCTCAAAACAGCTATTTTATAGGAACTAGCACTAACAAGTCTAAAGCAACTTGGGAGGTAACCAATTCTATGAAATTTAATATTCCTACAATGATAGCAAGACATTTTAATGATTATTTTATAGACTCAGTTCAATCGAATGCCGATAATTTGCGAATAATACTCAAACAGACACATCATCAGGATTATATATCTAATCTATCTAAACTAATATTATAAAGAGTAAAGATTAGTTAGTTTGTTTGTTTAGAATTAAGGTTGATAATGTACATGTAAACTACACTTCAAATTACTCAAATCGGACCTTTCGTTTTAAAGTTACGACGGGCATAAAAATGGTCTAAGTAAGAAAAATGTTACGGTTTGAGCGAACTGGGGAGAATCTTAACGCTTAGTCCGATGAAGCTGAAACACGGCATTAATGTTTTGGATAAAAAAAGAAAAATAACAAATATTTGGATTTTTCGATGCTCTAAGTAAGAAAAATGTTGCGGTTTGAGCGAACTGGGGAGAAACTTAATGCACGGCATTAATGTTTTGGATAAAAAATTAAGAATAA
The DNA here is from genome assembly GCA_905163435.1 of Mamestra brassicae. Taxonomy (NCBI): domain Eukaryota; kingdom Metazoa; phylum Arthropoda; class Insecta; order Lepidoptera; family Noctuidae; genus Mamestra; species Mamestra brassicae. The sequence goes on along the minus strand of LR990997.1, from coordinate 13,993,113 downwards.
CAAATATAAGTGGCGAAAAGGGTTGATGAATTTTTTAGGGGAGGACATTATTGCTTACTTCAATTTACGTGGAAATTGGAATGAACAAGCTAAAAGTGGGAAATTTGAAACAGATCTAACAATGTTTACATAGTCAACCTCTGGCGGGGTGAACGGGGTGAACTGGGTGGATAGTCTGATATAGATAGGCTGATCCTGAGACCGTTGAATAGATATCGTAGTGCTTAATTTTCCAAAACTTACCTTTAAAAAGGGTTTGAGGGGGCGTTGAAGTTTGTGGAGTACCTACTAAATCCGCGCGGACGAAGTCGCGGGCGAAGTGCTAGTAGGCTTTAAAACACAGATCGTTGACGTGGCTCTGAAGGCCGACCACCTTTAATGGAGCTATGCGGTACATATCACCCGCGTGCTACTCGAGCGGGCCTATAAAACACTGCATTGGTGCCTTGAAATGGCGAGTCGCGGCCGCGGCAGATCTCGAAGGAGATGGCGTCCTTGACTGCCATGCCTTTGTTGTCTTCCTTAGGAATTGTCAAAAATGGCGCAGAACTGGGATCTGGGATGGAGTTTTTTGTCCGTTCTTCTCCATAAGAATCTACCTTTCCGAATGGACAGTAGAGTCACTTTATTAATGTTACATTATTATTTTACTGAACTGTAAACGATGACGTTCAAAAGTGCCGTTTAATGGCCTAATTGAAACAAACGTTTTGACTTTTTTGACTTTTGGATCAAAGGGCAGAATGGAGGAAAGCCTTAGTGCATTAGTGAGTTAGCTCAGGGTCATCATCATCAGCCGGGGATTACGGAAGTCGCATACGTTCCCGCGATCACCGGCGTAGGTGGGAGATGGAACACCGGAGTGGTTTTAGTCAGTAAGAGTAACAGACCCCTCCGCCCGCCCCAGGGCGGAGGACATCCATGAGGATTTCCCCCTGACATAAAAAAAAAGGGTCATCATCATCATAGCAGCCGAAAGACGTCCACTGCTGGACATCCACTGCCCCATCGACCATCTCAGAGACATCTAGATCAGTTCAGGGTATAATAGTAATATAAGATTAATACAGAAATTTTGGCTATCGCGGACACTGAAGTGTGACCTTACCCAACCAAAGTTATTGCATTATTAAGCATTGTCCAACCTGTACCTCGTATGAAATTTAAAAATCACGACACTTAAGTGAGGTGCTAATCGATGCTTATAACCGATTATTACCTGACTGAGGTCACACGCCTTGAGCAATCACGAATTTGAAAACCTGCAAACAAACACGTGTTTGAATTTCAGTCGGCCAATAGTTGTACAGATTAGCATAAATATTATACTTAAGAGTACATAACTGTAATCTACAAGGTAACTATCAAGGTGACAATCTTTCTGGAGATCAAAAGGCTCATGAATATGAAAAACCTTTACTATGGGATCAAAAAAAAAGAAGTGTTCTGTATATTTATGTTTGATGCGCAGACTTCTGATTTTTAGGGTTTCCTATGTCCGAATGAAAAATCAGAACCTTTATAGGGTCACTCGTGTGTCTGTCTGTCTATCACAGTCACTTTGCTCTGAATCTACAGAAACGATTCAGTTGAAATTGGGACATACTCACATATACGTTACAAAATAAATTTAGAAGAAATTTGAGGATTTTTTCAGTGATTTGTTTATTTACAGTCTCTGAAAGATACCTCCAATGAATTAAAGTCTAAAACAGTTTGTAGTAAGCCTTAGCTATGAGGAGAGGCGTGCTTATCGGTGGCACAGCAATCTGATGCTGACGATGATGAACACCGAGTAGCAGTGTTGTCATTATATCCGTCGATACACCTAACTAGCTAGCTAGACTCGCAGTGTTGCTAGCAAAATTAACTTGACCGCTTATGGTGGCTTCGTACTTTTCGGAACGGCGCTTCTACCCTTGCCTTCAAAGCAAGAGTGAACAGGCATCTTCTGGGCACGCTCGCTCCATCATAGATCTCATCTATCGCTTTCCATCAGGCGTGATCGAGGTCAAGAGCAAGCCAATTTGCCAATAAAATAAAAACTGTCATGGCGTCTTCTAAATTAATATTATAATGAGGTATATCATTTGTTAGTTCTCATTTTTGAAACAGGTTATACTCGGTTCTGAAAGTTTCTGATCCGATTACGAAGATTCTTTCAATGATAGTAAGTACGCTCTTGCTGGGTGTTATACACCTTCCCAAATGCTCGGCCATTGTGAATAGGCCGCGATAGCGAAGCTGCGAAATAATAAAAAAATTGATAAAAATAATTTGATAATAAAAAGTTATGAAAATATTCTAGTTTAAACAATTAAACATATTACCCTCTTTTGGCTTCGCCGTAGTCAAGTTAAAACAGCCTCAAGGTTCGTGTTGCCTTAACATATAACTTTGGAACATGAGGTAGGTATTAAAACATCAACGACTTTAAAGCTTTGTAGACAAAGCTGTTCAGACATTTTCATTTATTTTAGAGAACCAAGTATTCCGGTAAGAGTAAAAGTTTTTAAACATGTGCGTCAAATTTTTGGGTTTTAATAACGTATCTTTCTTTGCTCCAATATTTCAATATTTAAATCAGGCGTTCATCTTTCGAAAGGAAGTACCAATATGAGAGACACCGTTATTAGCCTAAGATTAAGCACATGCAGTTTGGGTGATTTCTGATTAAAAAAAAAAATTGGACCTATTTAGTTTGTCAGTCAGATAATCAGCAAATATTGGACACGTATTTTTTGCTTTATGAAATCATTAAAAATACAGAGATAAAACGCATCAAAGTTAAGGAGTAGACGTGACGTCACGCGAAATTATTGTTATTCATGACGTTGTTTGCGTGACAATAGAAAAAAATACGTGACCAATGTTTTTGGTTAGGGACGAATTAAATCTATTTTTAAGTAATCTACCGTATTTTATGTGTTTTAGTTTCCTTTTCACAAGCTTATTATTTCTATATTATACAATGTAGTGTCATCGATACGACAGTAAATGAAAACACTGACGATACTGGTTCATTGGAATATTTTGAAACTATCTCTGAAATTTAAAATAAACTTTCTAATTACACGTCAAAAAAAAACATGCGGGACAGTCTTTAGGGACTGTCGATAGAAGTGAAAACTAAGCGAAAGCTAAAGCGTTCGGTGACGATGACGTGAGTTCCATGATTTTTGTTCACGCATTCAGGATAAGAATGCTTGGAAACATGCTGGTCCTGCTCCATAGGACAATCAAGGGTGAAGGTCAAACTGGTTAATTAATGTAAGTATTAACTTTTTAGATATACTGTTTCTTTTTTTGTGTTTTTATTTTTCTGTTGACTCACACACTGTTGTTTAATTAATGGTTCCAATGTTTGTAAATATAATTGTTTGAATGTTTGTAACGCATTCATGCTTCAACGGCTGGACGGATCGGGATAAAATTTGTTACACAGATAGTTCAAATCCTGAATTAACATAGATGAAGTCGCGGGCAGAAAACTGGTAAAATATTAAATATTACTCTATAACAGTTTTCTTCATCACTGTCCGCGAATGTGATTTTGTACATAACGAAACTTTTTAGTAGGTATTTTACGAGTCGAGCATAGCGGGTGTACGGGTTGTAGTAGTTAACTCCGTACACTGATTTGTCGTGAAGGTTTGAAAGTTCAGTAAAGTATACAGAAACACTTTTCACTAAGATGCAATAGTTAAATTTATTAAGTTATGAATTATTTACAGTACTAGAGTGGAAGGCGATTATTTCTCTCAGTTGTTGATAGCTACACAGTACACAGTTATGAGTTCACTATATTTTAATTTATTAGTCATATTATTTTATAATGCGAAATTATGACGCATATCATTAGGCTAGAGTAGGTTACAGAGTAAGCAGAAAAATGTACGGCGATGAGACAGTACAGCGGGACTAGAGCATAGGGGGACTAGCCGACAAAATCTTACCTAACTCTATCCAGCTACGGGAGCGTTCAAGTATTACGTAACGCAATTTTTGAAGATTCTTGACCCTCCCTCCCCCCCATGTAACGCGCCGTAACGTTCATCTGTACCCCTCTCCCTCTCCCGAAACGTTACGTATCATCCAAGTGACAATTTTTACCTAAAAGTCACAATTATGTCTACTACTCTCATGTTACCAAATTTTTTAATGATTAAATGTCATTTCAAGAAAAATATTGATGTTTATTTTTGTTTGGCAAAATGACTACTGTTTAGTGACTGTGTAACTCGAAAATATGTTTAGTGAGCTAGCGTTAAATAAAAAAAACAATTTTACGTAACGCGTTGTTCGAACACCCCTCCCGCCCTTGTAACGCATCGTAACGTTTTACAAGACCCCTCCTCCCCCCAAATTGCGTTACGTAATACTTGAACGCCCCCTACAATGTTAGGTTGGTGGTGGGTACACAGACAGTTCGTAACTATGAACTAGTTTCCAGGAACACAATAGCTGCTGAAGGCTGAGATAAAGATCAAAGACTCTTGTTATCTAGGCTTGGTCAGCTGTTTGAGGGATTACCTTTTGTGGGATTGAAGAATCGCTGGAAAAGGGGCAAAAGGGGATGAAAGGGGGGATTGTGACTTAATGAACTCGCTACTATCGGCTATGTTATGTTCGCCTTTTGCCAATAGGGTTCGTAATAATGTGATTGTTATGACGTACAATTAATTCAGTTTTCATTTAAAACTAGCTTTTGCCCGCGACTTCATATAAATTCGGGCATATCCCGTATTAATGGTCTAAAACCATCTTCGCATTTTTGTCTTCCTAATGAAACCGGTTTGGGGCCTATTGGTTAAATGCTTTCAAAGTCTATAACGGACATAGATAAAAACCATTTTTGTGTTTTATTTAACACTGCAATTGCGAAAAAAATTGACTGTAGGTACCATACATTTGTGAGCGCAAAACTGCACAAAATGTATTGAATAACTAATTTATTTATCGCGATTTCGTGGTTGTTCCCATAGTAAAATTTGTTCATTGTAGTGAGTACAATGAACCCTTTTCAGGTATTGCGTTTATTCTGTAATAAACGCAATACCTGAAAAGGGTTCATCACGCTGTATATAGATTAGGAAGCAATTTTTTATTGTTCAGCCGATTTATAATTAAGTGAGCTCTTGTATCTTAGAGCTTAATTGACTCATGAAGCCTTAATTGATTAATGGCTAAATAATAGATATATAGTAGCCACACTGGTCGAGCTTCAAAGTTAGGCAATACTGGATGGGTGATGGGATTACATATCGTTCCTCAGTAATCCATATAGCCCATGGGCTGTATGGTTGTTGCTCAGTAAGCACGTTTTGTTTTTTGGATGTAAAATGTGACATCATTAAATGACTCCTCCTACTCTGGTCGGAGCGGAAGGGAAGTGTCTTTTAGTGACTAAAAAGGGACACGGGTGAGTCTCTCCAAATGCCCTTTTTGTTCCAGGGCCGCTGTAACTCTTTCGAACAATTCCGCAACAAGCCGTTGTCTCTGCTGTCATTCGAAGTTTTGTGACAGCCTATATTCAGAAGTCAGAAGCTCTGACAACAGTCTTGCCAAGGGGCATCGTGGATTGTATCACATTACTCCGACAAACAAAATCCTGACGAACGCTATCTCGACAGATCATTTTATCGACCTGCAGTAGACCGACAGAACAGAAGCCGATGGAGTTTACCTCGACAGAACACTATCTCGACGTTAATTTGGTCGACAAAACACTAGTACGACTAACAGTTAACCGATTGAATGCAATCCCGGCAGTAGATTGACTGTCGGTCTACTGCAGGTCGATATAATGATCTGTCAAGATAGCGCTCGTCGGGATTTTGTTTGTCGGAGTAATGTGGTACAATCCTAACACCAATATATAGTTGGGAAAATACTAGGCAGACTGATTTGACACCATAACGTTATAAAGACACCGTCATTTCCAAGAAGGTTGCTATTTTGAGGCGTCTGGTTTTCAGAAGACTCATACTTGACACTGAGAAATACAATTAGATCTACAACTTCAAATAACAAGAGCGGGGTCGCATGTAAATATCATACTGAACCCCCCACCTCCGCTCAAACAGGGTCACTTCCATCCCTGACCTGTTGCTATCCGGGGTAAGGTCACGAGCCTCTGTTACATTACTGAATATTTCATTAACTGGGTACTTTTATATCCATGTAAATTCTTTGTTTTTGAGAAGGCTCGAAGATTATGGAAGTTATCTGTTTGTGTAATGGGTTCCTTTTACAAATACTTTTTCAAAGGGATTTTGTTTTTTTTTTATGTGTGTAGGTAAACAATGTATATAGCTTATTCAGAGCCTGCTGCAAATAATCAGCAGAAATGGATTCATAAGACATTGTATTAATAGTGGCAGGCGTCAGAAATTTGCTTAGGCAGGCGGCGTTTTATTTTGTGGTTTCTATCTATAATTTATTTAAATCTTAAGGATTTATTGTGGTTACCCCACAAACGAAAATTAAAGAAATTAAATCAGAACAAAATGCCTTTAAAAGCTAGCATTCTGATGACGTCACAAACAATCTTTTCACATATTTGCGTAGATACTTACAAAGTTTGCAAGCATCTCCATTGAAACATTTATAAAACTCAATAAATTGGCTGGCGTTTAGCAAAGAAGTTGCCCAACATTTAACAAGGGAAGTTAGTGGAAGTTTGCCGCAACAATCAGGTGAGGCTTATTATTGAGAAGTATTATACACATTCCAGGAGTTTGTAACATTATTACAGACTGGTCGGGAAATCTTGCCCTCAAATTCCGGATTTATGAAATATATGGTAAATATCAAATCATTAATCATCAAAAATTTGTGAGTAATTACATATTTGAACCTATTTCAGGATTATTTACGGACACTATGCCTATAACTTAGTGATAATAGGATGCAAAAGAATCACTGGCAACATTTACTTCTTTAAAAACTTGGGACGAGATGTTCAAAAACAACTTCAAAGATTCTCAAAATTTGTAGCCTTGTTAATAAGTTACATAAAGTATTAAGAAAATGCCTCTATTTTTCTTTAATAACGCTTTCAACAAAATGCTTAATGTTTTCGTAAGTATGAATCCTTTCAAATGAGCACCAACAATGGGTCCTATTGTTTCATCATGTTCCCATAGAAATGGGATCCCGCCTCCTAATTAGGATTCTTGCTTATTGTTCATTAAACATGACAAAGTATTATGTTTTTTTCATAGCTAGTAATGTAACTGTAAATTAAAAAATCTTCCTTTTAAAAAAGAAAACCCAATCCTAATCAAAGATTTGCACAGTAAAATAGTTACCTCAAAATATTATTATTTTAGCAACATTTTGAGTTCGTGACTCATCGCTATTAATTGAAAAGCGGAGCTTTTTATGAACGCCTATCGAATAAAAACTAGCGCACAATAAACTTTGTAATTCATTTAATGAAATGGTTGTATTTCTTATGAAATGGCCTGCGAATACTGACAATATCGTTTAAACGTCAACGTTTGATGAAATATCAATCTACGTTTGGTCATATCGTGAAATGCCTGGCCACAGCATGGAATGACAACTTCAACTTGGGCTACGAAGCCACAACGCGGGGCTCCTATTTCTGTCCTAAGGTTTAAAACAGAGGTTCCCAAACTTTTTTTTCTCATAGACCACTTTCAAAATTTGCTTGTTCCGGTGGACCCCCGCAGGTACATTTCTACCATATTCCCACTTGACAAAAATGTGAAGATTAGATCTAACTAGGTATGGAATTTTGCGTTGCGGCTGAGTTCCAACCACTAAATAAGTTTTCGAAAAAAACGTGTGAATTTATTGGTTAATTAATTAATTGATTGTGCTGTGAGTGGATGTCAAAGAAGTAAAGTTGGCCGATCAAAAAGCACAAGAAACCAATCAATGTAATTAGTACACTATTAATTATTACACAATTATTAATAATTGTTATGTAATTAAAATAATTTGCATTATTATTGTTAATAAGTTATTGTTATATATGCTTAATATAATTTAAATTAAACATTAATAATGTATCGTAACTTCTACAATGACAATCACAAAATAGTCATAATTTTAATGGGAGAGATATACTTGATGGATTGACAGCAAATTATCAATATTTGGCTTCAGTTTTGTTAGGAATAACCGCAAATCTCCCCGTTAAGTGATATTCAATCTGCTTCTTTTTTTGTTAAAGGTTTGTAACGACACTAAAACTTTTTATAGACAAGATAATATGACGAGGGAAACGCTATCAAAAACTATCTCGCAATTCCCCACAGTCTATGATATTTTTCGGGTAGGTATTTCTGCCTGCAACCAAAATGTTGGTACCCTCTTTTAAATTTCACCTTCAGCTCCTCATTAGTGCTAAGCTCGAGTAGCTCCTCTTCATCGTCAGAATATCTTCAAATCTGATTTTAAGTTCATCATACAGGGCAATTAAATTTTGAACGTATGTCTGAATATCCTCATCAAATCTACCTATGACAAGTTTGAAAACTGGGAAAATTCGCGCCGACTAATATTGCCTCATAAATTTAAATTTTCCAAAAAAAGCTGAAATTACACCCTTTGTTTTTATTAAATTGAGGCCGTCCTCTTGTAATTGTAAGTTAATGTCATTGATTTTAAACAAATAGGCAGGTAAGAACTTACTTTTTCCGACTCTGGCAAACACTAACATCGATTCACTTTACTTTTCTTTTCGAAATTCCGGAAACAAATGAGTAACGTTTATCCTTGGCATTCATATTTATATGTGTGTGGTGAAGAATCAAAAAGTAAATGCAAGATTGCAAGCACACACACAACAAGAAGTATTTCGTCCCTTTGCAAGTCTGAACAAGCGTTGCGAACGGCGGCACCGGCAGCGGCGGCGCTTTGCAAGTCTCGACACATTGTATTGAATATGGTATATGCAAGTTTTTACAAGTAACAGTCGCTGAGCTTCTTAAAATATTATCTGCCTACATTGAAAGGTGAAGTCAAGCCAACATTTTAGTTCTTCACTATAGTAAATCGTAGATAAATTTTCATGGACTTACGAATTATGAACCCCCATTTTTTTGACACGCCAACGTAGACCCCCGTTGAATCTCCCGTGGACCCCTGGGTTCCACCAGGACCATTTTGGGAATCAATGGTTTAAAGGAATCCAACCTATCCGTGTCGGGGTGCCCTAAGTTCATGTTCGCTCTGGTTAGGTTATCATATCAAATATTCTGGTGCAATCAGAACATTTGATATGAAAATAATATTTTTGATGGTAAAAATATTAAATTGATGTAAATAAATTGACGGGTGATGTTTTTTTATGTGCATTTTAAAATAAGTCTTTTTTTATTACGATAGGACTGGTAAATCATAGCGTTATAAAAAAAAAGACTTATTAGACAGTAGTGGGACGCGACAATGGCGACGCGGTTAATTATTTGCCATGAAATTTTCAACTTTATTTATTTATTTAACAGTTTATGCACACACATTTAACAAATAGATAAGAAGAAATCATAATAAACAATAACAATTATATATTAATAATAATATATAATTAATATGAGCAGGATAAACTTAACAGCCTGTGCTGTCCCACTGCAGGGCATAAGCCTCCTCACCCTCTGTCCACCCTTATGTATTAAAAGCTGCTAAGGACCAGTTCTTACTGAAAGAGTCTTCAACATCCCCCCATCTGCGTCAGGACCAACACTTACCAAAATAATAAATTTGTTCCAGGCTCGATACTCCCACACTTGTTCGAATGTGACGTCACGGAGCTGTCACTTTTGCCCAACCCAGGGGCAAATTAGTGCCATCTGAATTCGTAAATTGGCAATGGCCTTTACGCCGAAATGTCGATATGCCCCAGAGCTCGAGAGCTCATTCCAATTATCGAGAACTGGTAACTGTATGCGGAATTGTCCGTCAATTTAGTTATCTATGTACATTGAATTGGAAGTTACTTATGTAGTTTAGTGATACATTATGTGGACAAGAATGTTAAATACACATAGACTAAGTTAAATTCTATTAGCGACTATTTTATTTATTCTATAATCCTCTTTAATCCAGCAATATACCAATAGAGCACAAATTAATTTAGAATCAGCCTCTTTCAATTTCAACCTCGTGTACGCAGTGGAGTGGTGGACATCGAATGAATGGCGGTGCGGCACGCACTTCGTGCATAGCGCAGCATCAGGCACCGCTCCTCCTAAGTTCCACTTGTAATTCTAAATAGCAAACTGACACGGTCGACCTTCAATTCTTAAAATTTTACTATGTGATTTTATAACTTATATAATTTATATTTAACCATTTGATCGCCAGAGCATCAGCGTGCCCCCGACGCAAGCCACAAATTCGCCGTACTTTTTGTCACATATTTGTGACGTTTGGCGTTCAGGGCACGCGCTTGCTTGTCATGTATACGTGACAATGGCGTTCAAAAGGATATATAGGACATGTATTTTTAACGATCAAAATTATAAGTGTTATGTGGCGAAATTCTCTTATTTTATTTTTTATCGCTACAAGATGTATTTTTATTAGTGGTTGCAACAGAATCACGTATGAAAGGCTCTTATATTAAGTCAGCCCAGAACTTGGCAACAAGTTTCGCGACAACAGTAGCGTCCATCAATTCTGTAACCTCTTAAACCCCTTAACATATAAGTAGTTAACTTGCTTGTCATTTTTGGTCAAATGTATGTAAAATATTAAAGCTATTTTTAGCTGAACTAAAAGCCTAAAACAGAGAGAGATCCATTTGAAACAAATGACAATCGTTCACTGCTAATTAATTGTGGCCGCACAAATGATGAACGATGGTTAGTTCTAATTAGTTCACTGTAGTATATAAACTAAATCGTATTAGCGGTAATAGCACAATGTGTCCAGTCTTCCTCTCTAATTAGTTCGATTCATAATGTCAAATACAGATTTATTTGTGTGGAATGTACATTGTATTATTATTACCTACTTATTATATACTATCAGCTTAAAGCGAGGCCAATGTTTTTGGGATATGGACATAATGGAAATTTTATAACAGTGCTTGGACTCGACACTTAAGGTTTCCACAGATAGGCGCGATGTGACTGTAGCAATAACGCAAACAAGGTAGCCGCATTGTCGCTTCAGGTCTGTCTGTCTGCCTTTAAAGTACTGCAGCCGATTTTCACCAACACACCGTTGCGTTATCCTCAGTCGACTAAAGTTGGTAATTTTACTCAAGTTATGAACGCAGCAGAAGTGCTATTCTTTGTTAGAGCTACAAGGTTAAAATAATAACACCAGGGATATGCACTTTAATAAAGGTACAAGTTACGTTAATATTATGCAAAATAATACACTACGGTTAATCCTAGTGTTTCAAGACTTGAATATGGGAGAAAGAGGTGCGCCAAAGTTTCTCAATCTCGATTTACGACTGCAAGTAAAGACGTAAGTTCGTATATATTAAACCCAGAATTAGTCTGAGCCTGAAACTTTGCCTAGCTTTATGAATGTAGGTATAAAATACTCAAAATATGAAATGCTTTAGTGGTCTAGTGGAAACAGGTTTGTACGCTGCGATTTACCTACTTTTCTTAAAATTTCTAAAACAATTTTTAAGTAAGATATTTAGTAAATCAAATGAACACACACAAGACAATAGTTTAGTGAAAAAATGTACTAAACGACACTAACAATGTTCAAGAAGATATACCATAGGTATAGAATTTTATTTAGAAAACATTTTTGCCATTTTGTGTAGATTTGACCAATAACAGCCAGTCAGTAGAACATTTGCTGTTTTTTGTACAAGTGAACAAACAATTTTTTCTCCAAATTAGAGGGGCGACATGGGCACTAGTGCCAAGGGCGCTGGACAGTTGGCGGTAGTGGAAATGGAACTGTAATTGTCAATCTACTCGCTCATTTGGCAGCGGATATCGACTAACGAAGCAAACGAGTGCCCTATTTCACAGATTTCACGGCTAAGATTTAGTAGGTGACATACATTTAGGGAAAAGATATTTGTTTTGTATCCTGAGTCCCTGACTCATTGTGGCGGTGCAAACTGAGGGATTTTTGTTGGTAAGAGTCCGTTTTTCATGGGGATATCCCCACAAAAAAGGGTAGCGCCTGACGTAATTTAAATATCAGCAATCGCCGTGGGTTACTTTATTTCACCATAATAAGATCAGGCTTTGCCAATTTAAGTCAAGAGTGAATAGGTTAATTCTAAGCAAGCGTGCTTCATCGCCGATCACACCATAGCTTATCATCAGGTACAATAAAGTCAAACAGTAAAAAAGGAAGGTGGTTCATTTAAACTGAAGAAAACCGATGATGGCGTCATTCTAAATTGGTTCGCACTCAACGAGGACTATTCATGTGGAATTTTATGAATAATATTTACTCAGCTGCAGCTTTCGCTCCATTGGAGTCGCGTTCCGTCAGCAATAAATAAAGATGAAAACTTTGTGGGTACCTCCCATCTTCCCAAGACCCAAGACCCGCCTGTTGCTTCGACAGATTGAACTTTCTGAATATCTATCGACCACTTCTCAAATACTTTCCGAGGTATTGCTCGAAGCTTGTTCGAGAATTGATGGAATTCGCGCGATAACTTTTGGGGCGTGATTTTGTTTTTTTTTTGTCACATATAAGCTATCGCTAAGTATAGAACACAGCTTACCTAAGATAAAAATAAAAAAAAAGGTTTTTGAGACAAAATTACCTAAATATTTAAACACAAATCGTTTATTTTAATTGTGTTTTTAAATGTCAAATAAAATGAACGAAAAAGGTTTAATAGACCATAAACAACAATAGAGATTGAAGAACAAGTATCATAGGATTTACCATTTAAAAATAATTAAGTAAAAATTAAAGTAATTTTGCGTTTTAATATAAGTTCTTGCCGATTTCGACATCGGCGACCCCATGACACTATTTTCTAGCGTGTATAATATGCTAGACCAAATTTGATTTTAACCGATCACAGTTAAGGCAATACAGCTGATCGGGGGAATTAAAAGCATAAGTATAGGAGGGCTTTTCTTTTTTAATGGATGGGAAATCAAATGACTTCTGCCGCTCTGGGTGGAGCGGAAGGGCGTGTCAGACTCTTACTGACTAAAATCCATCCGTGTTCCTTCTTAAGCCCTTTGCGTTCCAGGGCCGCGGTGACTCTTTCGAACAAATTCCGCAACAAGTATAAGAGGGCTTAGATCTTTTTTATGTATTTGGCGTTTTTCGTTAAACCCTCAACGAAAAACGCCTCAATCAAGTAAAATCAAGTTGCTATTTTTCGAACACTGTTGTAGACCGTAGTGCACCAAGATGACCTATGAGAAGCGAGTCTCTTCCAGCCGGAAGGGTCAATGGCGCAAGCGCTTAAATGTCTCATGAACACGTCGTTGTAGCGGAGATGTTGGCCACCATGCTTACGTTTAACCTTCCTTCAGGCATCTCAGAGTAAAAGACAACTTTTGGTAACCGATGGTCCTCCATGCGAAGGACGTGTCCGCATTACCGGAGTTGACGCTGTATCAGTAGAGCTTCCATGCCAAACATTTCGCAACGGCGCAGGGCTTCCGTGTTAGGAATGCGGTCCTGCCATGTGAAGTATGAACCTCGGACACCTAAGGTGGAATGTGTCTAGTTTTCTAATGTTTTATTTGTAGAAGCAGCCAGTTATATTTAAGATATTTTTACTCTAATAAATCTTTTTTATCGGAGAACTTGGAATCACTAAAACATTTCTTTAATTTCTTATAATTATAAAATGAGATGAGGTATATTCCCAAAAACCTTTGATGAAGTGAAGGCATTGAGCCGTTGTGACGTCATAATTAAACAAACAAACCACATGAAAGGTGTCTCGGAGCGTTCATTTAATTACGCGCGCTTACAAACGACACGTGCCCTTTGAGTTGTGTCGGCAATCCTAGCTGTTGTCATCTGCGGGAAAAACTGGACTACTATCCAGCGTGTTTGTTGTCAAAACGGGATTAAGATTAAAATATGTTTTTTATTATGGTTATATTAGTTTAATTTGTGATAATAATTATGCATAATATATCTTAGTCTTGTGTTTGCTGCTGATTACACAATTTTCGTGAAAACATGACGTTGAATTCAAAGTACAGAGCACAGAAATGATTCGGGCCACAGGAATTATTTATTTAAAACTAGCTACCGCCCGCGGCTCTGCACGCGTGAATGTCGAAAATTATCCCAAGGGAATATACTACTGGGATAAAAAAACTCCTTTCTTCTTCATCCTTTGTCCTTTCCCGGGACTCAAACAATCTCTATACAAAATTTCATTTAAATCGGTCCAGCCGTTTGCGCGTGAAGAAGTAACAAACAGACACACACACACACTCACAATATTTCGCCTTTATAATATTTGTGTGATTTTTAATTTAATTTTGTATATTTATCTGCTTATTAACTGGACTACCATCCAGCGTGTTTGTTGTCAAAACAAGGGATTTAGATTAAGTGACGTGTTTTTTTGTACCTACTGTAATATTAGTTTATTAGTGGCTAGTTTCTGCCAGCGGCTTCGCCCGCGTGAAAGTCGGAAATTGTTCCAGGGAAACATACTCCCGTGGTGAAAAGTGTCCTTTGTCCTATTCCAGGGCATGATAATTTATCTGTATGCTTTGTTTCATGTAAAACCGTTCAGCCGTTAAGACGTGAACTTCGATAATTATCCCAAGGGAACATACTCCTGGGATAAATTATTCTATGTCCTTTCTCGGGACTCAAACTATTTCTATACCAAATTTCATCTAAATCGGTTCAGCGGTTTAAGCGTGAAGACAGACAGACAGACACACATTCGCATTTATAATATTACTAGCTGCGCCCCGCGGTATTACCCGCGGTCATTAAGTAGCCTATGTGTGGCCAGGGTGTCAGCTTCTTGCATAGCAAATTTTATCATCATTGGTCCAGCCGTTTGCGCATGAAGATGTAACAAACATACACACACACACTCACAAACTTTCGCCTTTATAATATTAGTGTGACATAGTATGTTGTATAGTATAGTATATATAGTATGGATACATACATATAGATATCTTTAAAGGTATAGATAGTATGAAATATAATTAATGAATACCTCTGAATAGTCTTGAGGTTTGCTGTTTGCCGCTGACTTCACAGTATTCCTTAAACTTTGCGTTGAGTTCAAAACAACAAACTACAGAGTACGGAATTGCTTCGGGACGCAGAAACTAGAGAAGCCATCTTTTAATATTCTTGCCCGCGCAATGGTTTTTCACTTTAATTTTTCCGCTCCTGTCTCAATTATATAGGTATTTGATATTTATTAGTATATAAATTGGTATTGTATTTATGTATTTTATATTGTTATATCTAATTAGTAGATATCTATTGTTTAAAACTTTTGTACACTGACAGCCCTAAATCTATCTCTCTTCGTTCAATCCATCCAAAGGTTGTCTGGAAGAGATTGCCTTGTGCGATAAGACCGCCCATTGTACACTTATTTTATGTTTGATTGTCCCTGTTCTTATTATGAGGTGTAGGTACAATAAAGTATATAATAAATAATAAATAGTGGTTATGGCTATCGTAGCCATGTTCAGAATTGTCACGGGCCGACAATTTCTATGAATAAACAGTGTATTCTGACACAGTTTTTGTATGAATAGTTTGTGCTGTGTGATTTAAACTTGAATAATTTTCAAAGATTTTTGTAACCATAGTGATGTGTAAAAAATCGAAAAGGTCTGTTTATTGTTGATTAAAAAATATAATAATAATATCTTGGGACAACTCACACACGGTCATCTGATCCCAAACTAGGCAGAGCCTGTGCTATGGCAACCAGACAACTGATAAACATACTTATATATTTCTAAATACATACATATTATAGACAAATTACACCCAGACACAGAACAAATGATCATGCTCATCACACAAAGATTTGTCCTGGGTGGGAATCGAACCCACGACCTCCGGTTTAGCAGTCAGGGTCACTAACTACTCGACCAACAGGCCAGTCAATATAATTGAGAATCATATTTTTAATCAACAATAAACAGACCTTGTCGATTACATATCACTCTGTTATCTCAGCTGGGATTATCCCAAATATTCATAATGATCAAATCTTTTTCGGTCGCTCATATTTTTGGCCAAAACATTTTTCGAAGAATTTCACCTGCCTCAATTTTTTTCTCCCTTTATAACCTGCCATTGCCTATGTATGTTTAATCCATCAATATTTAATAGCAGCTTCAATGTATGAATACGTAGCGAGCAGGTGTGTGGCGTATTGTAATCTATTACCGATCGGCGGGATCCAATTAGCATTATAAACGATTTCAACTCATCTAGGTCGGCTTAATGGAAAATGTAGGCTGATTGCGTCCAACTGAGCTAACTCATTTTGGCGTAAAGAACTTTTTCAGTTGATATAGATGAAAAACAATGAGTTTTTGGAAACAAGGTAAATTGAAAAGGTAGAAAAATATTCGAATATTTTCTTGTTCAAAATATACCTTTTTATTGTTTTCGATGGGCTCCTGTTTGGCAGCAATTCCATCTGATGGAAAACGGTGATAATTATTTTCGATGATGACGCACGCTTGCCTAGAAGTAACCTATTCACTCTTGACTTAAAAACCGACTGGTTCTAGTTATCTGCTTGGTTTATTTACCAGTAACTAAACTTTACGAAACAAATATTTGGATGGCCTACAGATATGTAGTAGTTCCGGGTCTGGCCGTTTGTGTATGTGAGTTTGTATGTTTGTAAACGCATCCGCGATACATGAGAAATACCTAGTGTTGTTGATGCGTGTGCATCTCGGGACGCCCGACAGAAGTGATAACTTAAACTAATCTAAATTGAACTATTTAATATGGAAAGCGTCTGTCCGAAATACGACTAGCGCTGTGGGTTAGAGTGAGAGAGGAAGAGCCTGCCTACCGCTGCCGTATGCGTGAGAGAAAGGAAAGCCAGGCAGACGAAACGCGTTACGTTACGAAGCGGTTTACCCTCCCATAAGAAGTTATCACTTCAAAAAAACTTTTTACTTCATCTACAGCCCTACTTCGCCCACTGTTGGGTATTGGCCCACTCTTCTACAGCACCAACCACAGCTAGGTCCTATAATATTTGATCTTCTAAGATGACTTCATATTCTGTGTTGACTGGAGCACCAAATAAATAGCAAACCCTCAAACACAATTCTTACTCCAAACACAAGAATGCGAAAACAAGATATCAGCTATTTAAATCCGACATTACCTTCAAATAGCAACATGGCTGAACAAGATGGCTTTGACGTCGTCAATGCGGGCGGGTGTCGCCGACTGACGTCGGAGTACTAGAGACGTGCCTCATATACATAATGGGATTACCTGTAGAGACACCTCTTTGAGATATTACGGAATCCAGAATGCGACTGGCAAAGTGTGCTAACCTTATTTTAATTAACGAGTGATGAATAGGAATTTGGCTTGTCTTGTTAACGTCATCACGCCTGTCCCTGAAAGTGATAGCAGAGGTGTAAAGTTTTTGCCTATTATGTTTAAGTCCGGTCTAATGCCTTGGTGTATTTGTGAAAATATTCGCGTCACTAACGTAATATCAAATACACTTTAAAAAATTCGAAATAAGGTTAATTTTGTATTGACGATGTAACGCGAATATTTTGACGAATGCGCCAAGTGAAGTGCCAGCATAACATACGTCGGACTTTGAACTGTTACAAAAAAAATCTAATACGAACCCTTATGAAAATTTGCATTTTATTCAAGATGGAAAGAGAACTGGACCAACAATCTTCCCACCAATACGTCTCTCTCCCCTTGAAATTACAGTACAACATTTAGCCTCGATTTCTGAATTAGGAATTTGAAGTTTTAAGTATTCGTCAAACTTTACTTTAGCTTGAAAACCTATCAACCTTTTCTATTATGGTCTCGCGCACTTACTAACAAATACTTGATCCAGAAACCAGTATTTAAACCCAATTTAATATAGAAATCTCAGCGGTCAGGAGTTAGCAACATGATGTTCATACCAAAGTTGATGTCGTAGTCTTGTGATGTAATTATTTGCTACTCTCTACTTCGAATACTCCTGGGATATGATAGTCTGGCAGGAGGTAATTGAGACCACACGAAACTGTGCTCGAAGGTTGGAATTATTATCGATTTTCATCTCACAGAACAGACATGCAGATCTCACGGAAATTATTGGCTTATCAATTGGTGATAAAATTATTACACTCTGGGTTAAATTTCAATATGGCGCCCATGATTGAAAGGGTGTGCAACGTTTGAAATAATAACAAAAGTTCTAATCACTATATGACCTAATTTCATTTAATATACTTTTGTTTAATATAACGACCAAATGATATCATTAATTATTTATTGATATAATTTCATTTTACCTAATTTTATGTGGTGTAATGAACATTTTATATAATGCACATTTGAAATAATATTCAATTAGTATAATATTCAGTTACTATAATATTCGAATTATATAAGTTACGTTTTATATAATTTTGCTTGTAGTTAAATAGGTCGAATCTGTTCAAACGCGCCGGAGACGATGCAGAAGCAACTTTAGTATTTTGAGGTATCTCAAAACACTAAAGTTGCTTGTTAAATTTGGTTTTTCAAGAACGGTGCGTTACCTTAGAAAATTAGTGATAAATTAGGTCAAATAAACGTTATATAAAAAGAGCATTATACTTATTGAAAATTATATAAAATGAACGTTATTCTAAATGTCATTAGAGCAATTGAAGGTTATATGAAATATACCTAACATTAGATCACACAAAATTAGGTTATGTGTTTTTTTAGCATATGACAATTATGTGATGTTAACGTCATTTCAAGTGTTATTATACTATCTGTTATTATACCGTACATTAGGTACACACCCATTATTTAAAACACTAGTTTAACCCCTAGGTGTATAATCCACGATTACTACTATATCTACATGACAACTACTGTGATACAAACGACTCGCCGATAAGTTTCGGCAAACACGTGACAAGTAATGTCAAAAATATTTCGTAAATATACTTAATCAAGGTTTTTCCTTTAATGATTCTACTTATGATTCATAAATACACACGTGTATGATAAATTATGATAACAATATCTTCTGTTTGTTTACTTTTGTACTTTCACCTTAAAAGTGCTAAAGAATTAATTAATTGGCTCAACTTTGGTCGAACGATAGCCAAGAGTCAATTTCGTAAAGTGTTTGGTCTGTACTATATACAGGGTGTTCCAGAAGTGCGTGGCCATATTTAAGGGTATTGATCTGCTATATAGTAAAGAAACAATACCAAAATAAAAACAAATATTGAATAAAAAAAAGAACTGCAAAAATGACTTAAATGGTACAAACATATCACATTTTAGCAGTCTGATGCACTTGGTTGCGTTTATTTTAGATTAATCACAGATTCGATACCACGAACTCCTTCAGACTGCTTTTTTTTTTAAAGATGGGAAATCATCAAATGACTTCTTCCGCTCTGGGTGGACCGACTGGAAATGACTTATTTTTGTTGTGCGTTGTGATATCATATCGTTGAAAATCTGGTGATTTTTTATCTTTGTGCATATCTTTTTACGCAGCTGTGTGACATGCGTTTAAGTGCCACATGGAATTTAGCTAAAACTGGAATAACCTAAGTGAATGAGGAGCTCGTGGCTAAATAATAAAAGAACTCCAAGGTTAAGCAACGCTTGACGAGGTCGGTCTGTGGATTAGTGACCATTTTAACTGAGACTCCTCCGTGCCTCGGAACGCACCGCCTATCAGTTGTAGATTTTGGCAGTCGTTACGGATTGTTAGAAGCCAGAAAATCTGACATCTGTCTTGCCAAAAAGTACTGCGTTACCCAGTGGAGGTCTGGAGCGACTGCTCCACGTAAAATACTGGTATTCGCGTAACTTCGTCGAAACTCTAAAGCAGGGATTCCCAAAGAGGGTTCCGAGGAACCTAGGGGCTCCGTAGAATAGTCATCAGGGTTCCACCAAAATTATTTATTATTAGCTGTTAAATAATACCACTAAGAAAACTTTAAGTTATGTTATGTTTCAATTACATTAAATATTTCTTAAAAAATGTTATATTAAATTTCAGTGTTGATTTGTAATCATTTGATATGGGGTTCCATAAAATAAAAGGTTGGTGTTCCGTTATCTTTAAAGTTTAGGAACCCGTGCTCTAAAGCACGCTGTGGCATGCTATAATTTAAAGGGTGTTTGATAAATTGAGATTTTGTAATTACAGATGTTCGAAACATATTGTATGCATGTGTCTACCTTTATTGTTTTTTTTTTAAGGATGGGAAATCATCAGATGACTTCTTCCGCTCTGGGTGGAGCGGAAGGGCGTGTCAGACTCTTACTGACTAAAACCCATCCGTGTTTCTTCTAAAGCCCTTTGCGTTCCAGGGCCGCGGTGACTCTTTCGAACAAATTCCGCAACCCTGGCAGGGTATATAGGTATCTATAATTATGCGTGTATAAGAAACGATCCTTTTAAATTATGAATTTACAGGTAGCTAGTTTTATTTTATTTTATTTTATTTTATTTTATTTTATTTATTGGGGACAAAAAACAGTTACATGCTTAAAATAAACAAGGAATTCTTAACATTAAAATCTCAAACATGCAACCCACACCATTGTCCACATGTTCACAAAAAAATAATTGAAGTGAAGCACTGTGTGTGTGAGCTCACAGATTACGGATCTCTGTGATAGCTTCATAATATAATTTACATTGTTCAGTTAAAATTCATTACATTAAATTTTGTTTAATTCAATTATGTTTTGTTTAGTCATATAATTTAATTCTATATTATTTTAATTTTAATCAGATCAATATTAGGTACATAATTTTTCTAACTTCTTCTCACTTGCTTTTTAGACAGAATTTCTATTGCTTTTTTTTTAAATAGCTGGTTAGATAAACTGAATATGTCAAGCTCCATAAAGTGCGTATTGTATGTTTCAACAAGGCGACGAATGGGTGCGCGTACTCCAGCGTTGGTCTTACATATGTCTGTGTGGAACAGTCGAGGCACGCGCACTCCCCGTTGGATAACAGTTCTGGGCACTGTGTAACATAATTGATTAGTAAGCTCCATACAATCGAACTTATTGTTACATAAGCCATGTAGTGTCATAACACCAAGAAGTAATCGCCTAGACTCCAAACTTAGAACGCTGTATCGCTTCAGTAGTTGCTCATAAGGAACTTTTGAATGATAGCATTTATAGTTCATAGATCGTAAGAACTTTTTTTGTACCATTTCCAATCTAGAGCAGTATTTGTCATATAGCGGGCTCCAGATCTGGATGGCATACTCTAACTGGGATCTTATCAAAGTTTTGTATAGCAATAAGAACGTAGAGGGTCGCACAAAGTCACGTGATGATCTCATGACGAAGCCATACATCCGAAATGCTTTATTCACTATATTATCCACGTGTATGTCGAAATGCAAGCACGAATCCAGAGTGATACCTAAGTCCCGGACAGATACTACTCTGTCTAGGCGTACGCTATCAATATTGTAATTAAAATTCAAAATGTTCCTATTTTTAGTAAATGAGATGGTATGACATTTTGGAAGACTGAGATAAAGTTTATTCCTGATGCAGTAAGCATAAAGCCTATATAGGTCGTCTTGCAGGAGTTCACAGTCATGTATATTTTTGCAAGACCTATAGACCTTAATGTCATCTGCGTACATTAAGAAGTTGGAATTTACGAAACAGTTTTTAATATCATTTATAAATATGACAAAAAGAAGAGGACCTAAAATGGATCCCTGCGGAACCCCAGACTTAACCACAACAGGCTCCGACTCAAAACCATTAACTACGGTTATTTGGGTTCTATTATAAATGTATGAAGCAAACCATCTCAGCAAGTTGCCACGAAGTTAGTATCAAAATAAAGCCATGAGAAGCAACACCTCTTGAAGTTTATCAATGTCGTTACAAATAAAACTAAACCGCATCAACAAGGAACAACTGACAAAAAACAGGATCAACAACAAATAAAACCTTCACTATCTGACGATAGGTGAATACCGTTTATGATTCTAAAACATTATGTAGGAACTTCATCTCGTTGTACAAAGTTATTTTTAAAAATGTGCCGTTGTTTTTATTTCGCGAAGAAAAACTAAAAAGAGTACATCTCTACAAGCGTGAGGGCCCATGTATGGAGGTTGCTAAACAGTAAACTACTATGTATTCATAGAGACTGTGATCTCGTTACACAGGTTTGTTACGATTTGTACCTTTATATTCACATTCTGCCGTAAAAAACTTATCTTAGCTCTAAAATGCCGTTTAAGATTAAGACTTAAATCTAATAATTATTTCCGACGTAGACACGAAAAATAAAGTAATTAGTTGAAGGTGCACTTACGAAATTCACTCCTCACATAACACTTACGCATATTTTACACATATATAATAATTTTCCAATAATTAAGCTCGACGTCCGCAAAGGTCCAGCAGAATATGAGCGTCAGGTATATTTGCCTGACACATGCTGAGGTGGACTCTCATTTGATCTCACCTTGAAACGCATACCGCACTATTTTTTTTTATTTTTTTAAAAACGTTGCCCCACACTAGGAATTTCTCCTGTATCGTGGGTGCGGTTACAAACATATAAACTCACAGACACAAACAGCCAGACCCGGAACAACTATCTGTAGGCCATACAAATATTTGTTCCGTGCGGGGATCGAACCCGCGACACGCAGCCATCCAAGACTTCCTTCCTGTGACATTATATCACTTTCTTTATTATAACGTGTTTTAGATTCACCTTTAAAATTATTGTACTTAATTTGAATTTTGATTTGAATTATTGCGATTTTTTTAGTGCTTTTGCTTATTGTATTTTTGTTTTTTGATGTTTTGCATCAAATCAATGTCTTTTTTTATCCATATAAAACGATTATTAATCAAGAGGATTTAATCGATCAAATGTCGTTGTCTGTAACATAAGACCAAATAAAACATTACAGTCATAAAAAATCGCGTCTGCTGACGAGTTCCAAGTATGTATTCCTAGTGGTACAAAAGGGAAAAAACAGTTTTTAGTGAGAATAAACAAGATAGTAACTGAGTTTTACGTTAGTTTGTTCTTTTTGGATGATGTAGGTAGATATGAACTAATTGCCTAGATACAGTAAGATATGCGCGTTCAATCATCTCTTCTTTAATTACATACAAATTCCTAGTTCCGATAAAAATAATTACGAAAACATAAGTTCTGATCTTTTTTTCTTTCATCATAGAATTTAAGTACTTACATAATTTCACATAGCCAATAGTAAGTAGGTACATACGAGACACATTATATTAACATTAGTGGATATCAATCTTCGTAAAGGTCCGTAAGCCGGCCTCACTAGAATCTACAGTTATTAATATTAGGTTGGCCTGCGATTCAGTTCTAAGGAAAGTAAATGTAAACCTAGGTACGCACCAACTTATGAATTACATGTTATTATCGCAATATAGTTGTAAGCATAGTTGATAATCCAAAATCTATATATATATAAAAATGAACCCCTATTTTTCCTGGTCACACTATAACTTGAGAACGGCTTGACCGATTTGGCTAATTCTTTTTTTGCAGGGTAGGCAGGGTAGGGTAAGGTAATTTGCAAATGGCGCCACAGGAGCGTCGTGAAATTTAGAACTACATTTTTCGCCTCATTTTCTCTTTAGTATTAAAATGAGACAAACGTATTGAGCAAAAGCGCTTTCAAGGAGGTTTGATCATTCAGCTAACTTTTTTTCCAGTAATTTGAAACTCCTTGGTAGAATTCATATATTTTTAATTGTAATTAAAAAAAAAGCCGTAAAGGATATGCACGGCGCTATACAAAGAGGAGTGCTGTAAAATAGGTACTCAAATGAGAGTAGATACCTATTTCACCGCACGTTTCATTGTATGGTTCGTAATTTTTAATCTTCGAACAATGTATACAGGCTTCGTAATTCCATTTTTTGAGCAAATGTGTTGAAAAAATACTAAATACATTTCCAAACTCGCTTTTATAAGAGGTCTAGGTAGGCATTCAAAATCGATAGAATATATTTTATATTCATCACCACCAGCCGAAAGACGTCCACTGCTGGACATAGACCTCCTCCAAGTGTCGCCACAACAACCGATCCTGTGCGTCTCGCATCCATCGGCTACCCGCGACCCTCATCAGGTCATCGGTCCACCTTGTGGGAGGCCTTCCAACGACCATCTGTTCTGTGAGTAATGTGCCCTGCCTACTGCCTCTTCAGTTTGGCGAACCTTCCGGCTATGTCCTATATCCTTAGTTCTGTTATTGAAGATAAACTGAGTTACACAGTATAAGCTCTTTATTTTGGGTAAACATGTTTATCCACAATAACTGAAAATGTCAAAAAAGTTAGTGAACACACCCACATAGAACTTTTGTTAGAAGACAGTTTCGTTGATTGAATCTCAAAGATAAAGTAAATATTGAAAAACTTATTGGTTCAATGGAATCAAGATATACTCGTATGTACTTATAGGTCTACAGGCGTGACAGGAATAGTGAACAGGACTCCAAAAGTGTTGCCTATGCAGCGGACAATTTAAAAATTCATGGATAATTACAAAACTGTCCATTAATTCTTGATTTTGTATTTGATAACCTGTAAATTATCTATGACACTAAGTTAGTGAAAAAATATGAAGATGTTAGTAAAATTAGCATAACTTAAAAATATTAAAATAACCAGCGACAGCAATCATAATAGTTTTAATAATAATAATAATAAACGGAACTTGACGCTCTGGATAGGCGGGTCCGTACACTACTTACTGCATGTCGAATGAATATCGAATATATGGGCCCGAAGTAGATCAATTAGCGTCCGTAGCCTGGCTGCGTTTCGGTGATCTCTTTGGAGAAACCGAAGGTTTTGTCTGTGCAATTATGGACGAAGTTATCATGACGAAAGAGAGACGAGAACATCTTGACTTGGCTCGCGAGGTTGTCGATATGTGGGATGTGAACTCGGCAATCATTGTACCGATAGTCGTGTCAGCCAACGGCTTAATAGCCACGAGCCTCGACCAACACCTTAGGAGGCTCTCGTTAGGCAGCTGGATCTAGGGTTTGATTCAGAAAGCAGTACTTCTGGACACGGCTCGTAATGTTAGGAGGTTCCTCTCTCTGGAGTCCTGACCGCCGGGTAGCTTGGATCTTGTTCCCGATACCGGTGGGCTATTATTTTTTATATTTTTAAATGTTTTTCTTTTTTTTGTATTTTTTTGGAAATATTAAAAGAATTAAAAAATAAGTGTATAAAATGAATAAACGAAATAATAATTATTCTTTATTTTCTGGTAACTAAGGCTAATATAACTGAGTATGTGTGTGTGTATTTTTTTATATTTGCGATGTGCTACGTAGATTACTCTCCACATAAACACAAACACACAAAACACGATCTTTAACTATGTGTCGGGGCCATATCATAGAACTGGCCATTTCATGATGTGGGCGAAAATTTCATGAAATAACACCATTTCATGAAATTTTCAGCATCACATAAACAGAACGATATCAGCGCCTCTAACGATGGATAATGATATCTATTTTACGATATGACTAAACACACACTAAAGTTAATCACTTAAGTTACCACTAAAGTTAACCACTTAAGTTACCACTAAAGTTAACCACTAAAGTTACCACTAAAGTTAACCATTTAAGCTAACCACTAAAGTTTGAGCTGTTGATATGGACAAAGCTGAGTTATTCATTGATTTGGCCAGACCATATCATGATGTGGGCAGCGGGTATTTTCAATTTCATGAAATACAACCAAGAAGTGATCAATTTTCTGATCTGGCCATGTCATACACACTATTTAGGTACTACGTATTAGGTCCTATAGTGATTTTCATTAGAAAACAATGCGAGCCTATAACAATAAATTATTCTAATCTATTCTAGCAATCATAACCTTAAAAGTCGGAGGGACATCTTCAAACGTTACACCATGTTTTCTTCCAAACTCTTCAGTTGGTATCTCGCAAACGGTCTCCCATCCATCGCGCTCAGCTGCTTTCAGCGTGCCATATTATGACGACTACACGCTCCGTGTATTGGTATATTGTGCTCTTTGGATATCATCCGCCTAAAAATGTAGAGAACGCTGCTACAACGAAATCCTTACATCGCTAAATAATACATAACAAAGTCGCTGCTTATTTCTTTTAAACCACGCCACGGTCTTTCATACGGTTTTTGCAAATATATTCCTCCTGACTGATTTCGGTCATGGCGGCCAATCTCAACAAAGACTAGCTATCGACGCGAGACATTTTTTTGTTCACAAGTGTGAACGCAAAAATAAAGGTGCTATCTCTCTTCCATCACTCTCATATTATGATGAGACGGCACGGACGGCAACCAGACACGACCAGAGAGAGAACGGTCACAAGACCAACGGCTCTACGTGCTTTTCGAGACTCGGGGGTGTCAAAACACCAAGTTCCTAACACACGTCACAGAGAAATTCCTATTGGAAAAACACAATTACACTTTTTGCCCAACTTGAGAATCGAACCCAGGATACTCCACTAATGCGCTACATTGATCTATAAGCGTTGCCGAGCAATAATTGCTCAAAAACTTGCCCGTGTTAACGCACTTTTAATCAAAGTAGGTACCTAACTAAATGTACGTCTTCAGAAAAAACAGAAGTAAATATTTAAAATTAAAAAATCTCCCGTCTCATGGTCAAGCTGATAAGATTCAATTCATATTGTTTGAATTTACCTAGTTCATAATACAGCTTACAGCTGTTGGGCATAGTTGGGCATAGTATAAACGTTGAAGTGAGCATAAGGTTCAAAAATATACCAAAAAGTATTATAAGTGACAAAGTTTAATATTGGAAGAAAAAAAAGGCGGATGTGCAAGGATATATTACATAACCTTACATTAAAAAATGCCTAAATATTTCAAAGTGTGGTCGAAATTCTCGACTGCAGCTAAAAAAGGTGGTAAAGTTTTGAATTTTCGAATAGTAGATATGCCCGACAATCTGAGGCAAGATGTTTTGAATTTGTACATCAATTATTTTATAAAACAAGAGGCTACTTTCAAAGCTGCAGGTAAGTAGATTATCAATGTTATAAAATTATTTTTGGTATAAAATCTTGTCTAAAAAAGGGTTGTGTTGTTTTGTTGTGTTTTGTGTTGTGTGTGTGTCTGTTATTGTTGTTTCTTTTCGCATTTTAACACGAAAAATGAATTTAAAAAAAGCTATTGAAGAATTGATATCACTTATCTCGTTAATTAAGTACCGAAAAGAGTGACTACGATCAGTTTACTTTTGGTTTTTTTGTTCCAAACATGGTAAAACAAAAACATACGTGTCTATTTATTTTTAATATCTCCAAAGTAACCTGTTTATATATTACTGTTACAGGAGTTCCAAAAAGTATAAAAGCATTAAATGAAATACGCAAACCTCTTTTGAAAGAATCAAAAAGACCAGGATTTCACACTGTGATTTGTAGTATAGACGATGATGATGATCATCAAATTCAACACGTCGTTGGAGCATCCATGATGCAACTAGCATTGAAAGATGATCCATTACCAAAGGTAATTTACCTAATAACGGTAATACTGTACTCTAATAACTTATAATTATGTTATTTGTGAACAATACTGACACGGTTTCTCATCAGCCTGCTCAAATTACAAAATAGGTGTAGCATTCAACTCACTTAATAAACCATTTTAGACCTGTGGTCCGTATGCCTGTAATAATTTCTAGTTCAGTTTTAAAAACGTTTGTATTAACAATATTTTTGTGAAGCCGTTCATTTATTATGTTTTTCAGTACAAGTTTGAAACGCAAGAAATCAAGAAGATCTATGAAATTTCCTTTGGATTGGCAGCATATTTCGATGAAGTGAAAGCATTCAATTTTGACCGGTACTTTAGCGATAGAGGAACCTTTGTCCGTCCTGAGTTCAGGGGGCTCGGTATTGCGCAGGAGTTTCTTAAAGTGAGGTTAGTTGATAATTATCTTCTGCCTCGCGCTTTGTCAACGATTAATGTTGGTTTTCATATTAACTTAATATTATTTTGACCCCCATTTCATTCTCTTAGGAGATAATTTAAAAAAAATCCTTTGTCGAATGCCTACATCATATAAGAAATACATCTTCCGAATTTTACGTCTATACATACGGTCAGCGGTTAAGCTATCAGTCAGGACAAATCCCTTTATATGTATATAGAGATAAAGTGCTAGTTTATGCACGCGACTTCGCCCCTGTAAAAAGTGTGCTATTATAAACCAAGGGACCAGGCCACAGTCAACGGTTGTTCAAGTTTCATCATCAAGTCCGCTCTGTGGTTTAGACATTAAACGGTACAGACGCAACACTTTCGCATTCACAGTGGCGACCCGCCCCGGTTTCGTAATGGTATGAATACCACGTTTATCGTTCTTTGTATTTGCAAAATCATCATCAAAATTCGTGACGTGGTTTACGAGAAATAAGCGGAAAAAAATACAGAGGAAGCGATATTATTTAGACAAGTGAAGATTTCGTTGTAGCAAAGTTCTATTCTCTAAATTTTCAGGCGGATGATATGCAAAGAGCACAATATACCAATACACGGAGCTTGGACTACGTCATATGGCACGCAGAAAGCTGCCGAGCGCGATGGATGGGAGACCGTTTGCGAGATACCAACTGAGGAGTTTGGAAGAAAACATGGTGTAACGTTTGAAGATGTCCCTCCAACTCTAAGATTTATGATTGCTAGAATAGGTTAGACAAACTTATAGTTTGTGTCTTTGTGCCTATGTGGGCAGTAATTTACGTAGCACGCCGCAATTATTTGAAAAAATAAAATATTATATATCGGGCAAAGCCAGTTTGGAAGGCTAGTAGTTAAAAAAAAACATTTTAATATTCTTCTCTTTTCTCTTTTATAAAAAAAAAATAAATGGTAAAAATATTGCTGCCATAACTGCCATCCTTAATTTTTGGATAGTTGATAGAAACCAAAATCTGATTTCTATAGACTACATTTCTAAAGACTTTTCAATTTCCAGCTAGAAAATTATATTCGGCGTGAAATAATCTAGTTCTTATTCTTTCTATTGAATATATTCAAAAGAAGACTTATTTCAAGTGGAAGAATAAAAAATTAGGCTAATTTTGTAAGTGTGTTAGTTAAATTATCCTTTTCTTGTACTTTTGAGCTAAATAAAAAGTATTCCTTCTTAACGTGTAAATCTATTTTCAGTGATTTCTTATAAAATTCTTTTCGTAAAACCACATCGTCGCTGGACATAGGCATTCCATAGCAGAATCACAAGACACGAAATACATGTAACTCTGCCAGTCTTCCAACATAAAAAAAAACAGAATCTTCTAAATTTTGAACCGAATTTGCTTTAATTCAAACCACCGTCCACTGCGCATACTTAAAAGATTAAAATCTATAATCCGTTTTGATAAGTCGTACTTAATCTCTTGCTTAGATAGATTCAATGCAGAATAAAATGCACTCTTGCTTGGCTTGTTGGTGGGCTGGAGACAATTTGGGTCTCGTGGCTGGCTTTTTTTGGGTCAAGTTTACTTCTTTGAGTCTTTGCCTCACTGTCCACTCGCTGACAACCCTCCCTCGAACTTTTTTGAGCTGCTGCTGGACGTCCACGCAGATAAGGTGTCGATTTCGGAGAGAAGAGTTGACAATAATTCGGTCATCTCTCACCCCAGTGCATCGCTGTCGTACAGATTCTGGTTTACGGTCTCAGTTTCCAGTCTCACTGAACCTCTTGTGTACCTCTGAGACACAAGACTGGCTCAGATGAAGCTATCGAGCGATAGTACGCTGAGACAACCCTTGCTGGATTAGAATGTCGACTTGAGCGGCTTCTTTAGGTGTGGTTTCCATTTTCTTTTAGCTTAAGTGTTCCCAGTGATGTGAAACATTGGACTGATGACCAATTTTCATAAACGCTCACTTATTATTGGGTTTCAGGACTAGCAAACAATATGGTGTTTTGTTATATAAAATAAATGATGTCGTTTGTTTTTACGTTCCATGACATGAGGTGAATAATCTATGAAAATCATGAACGTTGCCCAGAAAGCCGCTGAGCACATTTGCCACATGGGCGAAAACAGCCACCGAATGGGTTCCATTAAATGCCAAAAGACATCGCGGCAGACCAAGGCGAAGATGGCGGGACAAGCTCGACTCCTACCGAAAGGACTGGCCCGATAAAGCAAAGAACGAAGTTGTCATGTCAGACGAGAAATGGGCGAAAACAGCCACCGAATGGGTTCCATTAAATGCCAAAAGACATCGCGGCAGACCAAGGCGAAGATGGCGGGACAAGCTCGACTCCTACCGAAAGGACTGGCCCGACAAAGCCAAGGACGGTGTTGTGTGGAAAAGGGAGAGGGAGGCTTTTGCCCAGCAGTGGGACAAAGTCGGCTAGATAGATAGATTAATAACGTAATGACTATAAACTAGTCATTTAATTTTTTTAAGTAGGTGGTTTTTTTATTAATCGCTTAAGGTGGTTTAAAGAAGCCTTTTCACTGTTTAACAGTAACTAGTTTACGTTTGTATGATATGGTCTGGTAGGCAGCCGCTCCACGTAAGATACTGGTATTCGGCTGAATCCGGTTTGACTGGAAGCCGACCCCAATATAGTTGGAAGAAGGCTAGGCAGATGAATTTACGTTTGTACGACGTCAAGTACTGCCAGGGTTGCGGAATTTGTTCGAAAGAGTCACCGCGGCCCCGGAACGCAAAGGTCTTTAGAAGAAACACGGATGGGTTTTAGTCAGTAAGAATCTGACACGCCCTTCCGCTCCATCCAGAGTGGAAGAAGTTATTTGATGATTTCCCAACCTAAAAAAAAAAAAAATGACGTCATGTAACATAAGACAAACGCAGGAAGATAATGATAATATTAGTTAGGTTATTATACTAAGAAATCATGACCAGGACCCACTTGTGTTAAATAACCCAATTAGATAATTGGAAGAAAATAACAGATGTTAATTCGTAAAAAAACTATTGTTTGCTGTCGCTGGTTTGTCAATGTTATTAAGTTATGCTAATGTTACTAACATGTTCATATTTGTTTAGTTTGTTATTTTTTTTAAATATTTAGGTTGTTTAATTTTTTATTGTGCAGTTATTTATTCTGTACTCATTTGCAAATCTATTAATCGAGCTGAGGTTTGCTGTAAGAGAACCCACCCATTGCTGAGTCAAGCTCGTTTTTATAAATCAGTAACATATTCTATTGTATATATGTATATGTTTCGTGTGTACATTGTGTACCTACAATAAAGAACAAGAATTGAATCAGCCGCATTCGGAATTTCCTCATTAATAAAGTTCAGCTGCATATTCCTTTTATTCCTGAGGCGTTGATGATTTGTAACTATAAACAGGTTAAAATAAAAATAAAAACCTTTTATAGAAAACTTTACACAATTAAAAAAAAAAACTTTTTGAAATATTATAAGAAGAAATATTAAATAATATTGTAAAAAGATTGCTTTGCATTATAATGGACATATGAACTAATTT
The DNA here is from genome assembly GCA_905163435.1 of Mamestra brassicae. Taxonomy (NCBI): domain Eukaryota; kingdom Metazoa; phylum Arthropoda; class Insecta; order Lepidoptera; family Noctuidae; genus Mamestra; species Mamestra brassicae. The sequence goes on along the minus strand of LR990997.1, from coordinate 13,961,410 downwards.
ATGTTTAGGGTATCCTGGCAACCATGAATTTACAAGAAGGAGGTCCATTTTCGAAGGTCACACTATGTTTCTTTCCATATTCGTCGTATTGGATCTCGCAAACGGTCTCCCATCCATCGCGTTCAGCAGCTTTCTGCGTTCCATAAGAAGTCATCCATGATCCATGCATTGCTACTCCGCGTTCTTTACATATCATTCTCCTGAAATAATACACTTTTATATAGCAACACTGTTTATCAAATGCCAAATGCGTTTCGCTTCCAGCGGATTCCCGCGGCCTCCATCAGGCGCAATATTTTGGTGGAGCATTATCATAAACGATGACTAACTACCTGTCTTGCTCTTTGTATAACAGCGCCAATACTGATCTGTCTGAGGCTACAGCTAATAATATCAAAGTGGACGTAAATAATAACTTTAAACGACTGCTTAATCGATTTAAATTATTATTTATGTCCACTTTGCACACACACTTAACAGCGGTCTACTTAGACCGCAGTTATAACTGACCTGACTCGAAACAACTCCTGCGCAATACCAAGTCCTCTAAAATCGGGATTCACAAACACACCTCGGTCAATGAAATGTTTTTCCAGGTTAAATTCCTTTATGCTATCATAGGAAGATAACATACCACCATAAACACTAAAAAGTTTTTTTAATGCTTCTGTTTTAGGCTGCAACATTCCCTGTAAAGTAATATTTGATTTTAAAACTTATTCATCAACATGACAAAAAATTAAAACTTACGGAGGCAGCGCCGAAAAAATCCACCCTTCAACACTTATTGTTTCATGAGATTATGTTTTTATCTTCGACCACATCATCGCTTACCATCAGGTGAGATAGTGGTCAAACGCTTGTGTACCAAAAGTAAAAAAAAAACTTGTACAGTACCAATGTCAGTTCTATTGCACCCTTTATCAAATAGCTTATTGTGTACTGCAATCTAGAGATAGATTAAATATGTTGCTATCAATATATTGAGTGTCACTTTAATTTAACCTCTGGCATATCGGGTTTTTTTCTTGCTTCGGTTTCTTTTATGTTTACCTTTTTCTGTAACACTTCTTCTGTCGTACCAAACATCATTATTGATGCTCCAATAATGTCTTGAATTTGGTCATCACCGTTGTCTATACAACAAATTACTGTATGAGTTGCTCCATCATCCCTCCTCTTCAATACGGCATTTCTGAGTTCTTCCATTGCTTCTGCACTTTTGGGTACTCCTAAATCAAGTTCATCTTAGTTATTTACTTCTGCATAGTTACTTTTTATAAATAATTTATTTATGTTGTCATGCAAGTTTGTCACCGGTGGTATTGGTGGTAGATTGCACATGGAAATAGTCTTTCTGCTCTATGTTTATTTTTGGTTTTTTTAAACTTGAATATTGTTACCTACCTGCAGCTCGGAATGTAGACTCTTCTTTCGCAAAGAAATTCATATACTGTTCCAAGAAATCTTCATAACGATATTTTGGCACATCTACAATACGAAAATTTAAAACAATACCACTGCTGTTGGTCGCTGAGAATTTAGACCACTCTTTGAGAGAATTAGACATTTCGACAAACTTATTAAATTAAATATTATTAAGTATCCGATCCAGCAGTGTCCTCGTTAGCTTATAATACCTTACTAAACATTACAGAACGTTATCAACTTTACATATTTTGTTGGTAAATATACATTCCATATAATATCCAGGGATACCATGCCTTATAGCTGAAACAGTAGAAGTCAGCTTCCTCTAAACGCGACTTACTTTATATTTGGAGATTAATAGGTATCAATGAACTGACTATCTTATCAGTTTGGTAATGTGGACGATTACTATACAAATATGTAACCACATACAATCAAACAAAGAGCTGAGTATGTATGTTGTACCTTACACAATAAATCTTGTACTTAGGAACCAGATTATTGTCACAGTTGACCAAATTAAGTATTTAAATTTTCGACGGCAGTATGCCTTCTCAGTCAGGAAGATAACAAGCAAACCTCTTGGACTGCCTGATCTTTTTACTAGATAGTGAAAAGGTCATGCAGTTGTATTGGCACTTGTACATGTCGCCGGAAAATTGCAAACGCCGTAATATTGTAAAATATCGCGTGAAATTGTAAACTATGTTTTCTTAATAACACACGGATTTATTGGAAACTATTGAACTTGGGTGGGATTTATTGTAAACAAAACGATTTTTTGACAATATATCGAGAAATTATAATGTAACAAAGATTTATTTCAATCTTACGGAGTCTGCAACTTTATTATATCGGCATATACATAAAATTATAGTGTATCATCTTCATCAATAAGAGTCGGTACGAAATATTCATAAATCCCTTGTCTGCCTTTGTACCTGGGGCACGCAATAAGTCGCCGACTTCATAAAACACGCTAGGTGACACCGAGTGAGTCGTTAGACGCGTCTCGTGACGTAATTGCGCCCATCGAGTGCACGCGCCGTGCAAAATGGCGGTACTCTCAGAGCCTACAAATACTGGAGTAGACGTGGAGCGGAGACAATGTTTTATATTATGGGTATAGCTGTCGTGTGATTCAGGTTGATGAGATTGGCCACGACGAAAATCTTTTTATTCGCAGCTAGATTTTCCTCTCATGAGAGTCTATCCACGTTTGTTTTTTTTTTTTAAGGATGGGAAATCATCAAATGGCTTCTTCCGCTCTGGGTGGAGTGGAAGGGCGTTTCAGACTCTTACTGACTAAAACCCATCCGTGTTCCTTCTAAAGCCCTCTGCGTTCCAGGGCCGCGGGGCCTCTTTCAAACAAATTCCGCAACCCTGGCAGGCTCTGGCCCTAGCGGGCCGCGTCTTCTATGCTGACATCTCTTTAAGGCGCGCGTGGAAGATGACGCGCCATCGACCCGGGCCTGGTGGTGATTGGACTGCGAGCTCACTTGATAAGCAAAATTTGTAGACTTACTAACCTACTTTGTCTACTCCCTAAGCCAGGTGTTTGTTATGGGATCCAAGACAGTTGAATCGTTTCTCGGGGACTCATCGAGCATCTCCACGGCTTATCTTTCTTAGTGTTCACCTCTCCACCAGGAGTTGCAGTGTTTGAGAATAGTGAAGTGGGATTTTCCACTCGTTTAGTTAGATGTCAAGTCTTCTTTGCTGATGAAGATGGTAACGTATTTTTTCCCAAACTCCGAACGCAAAGATAAAATCAAGTTACGATTATGAGTATCTGTGGATATGACGTAAAAACGTACGGACGTAAATTAATAGCACCATCCCACCTATATTAACTCTAGTTGGTAAAAGTTTACGACAGTGATGTGAAAGAGTGGAGCCTTCTGTTTGGAGCCTCCTTTTAAGCATTGCCTGTATTGCATTGTTTGCTTAAAAGGAGGCTCCAAACACGTTAAAATGTAATGGAATTTTCTGTGTGTCACAATAAACGATTTTTTTTTTGTATCCCATCGTTCCCCGTGGGTGTTGTTAGAGGCGGCGACTGTCGGACTCATCAGAAAATGAACAGCAGCATTCTCTGCTACACTGCGATCGCCAACCCGCCTGCGCAGCGTGGCGATTATGGTAAACCCCCTCTTTGGGGGAGGCCTATGTCCAGCAGCAGACGTCTTTCGGCTGATATGATGATGATGAATTCATGAATAAGAAAATAGTACTTACCTAACTTTTAAAAGGTAAAATCATCGACATGATTGGTCCTCACTTGCTAGTTGGGCAAGTGAGGACCAATCACATGTTTATTGTTTTATAATTCAAATTATTTTATAATGATTATTTTATTTGTATTTATATATCTCATTTTAGTATGTGTTCCGTGAGTGTATCCGTGGCATCACAGGCCCTATCAGAATACCAGTGGAGAGTTTTTTTTTTTTTAATAACGCTGCATATGCTGAGATAGGGAGGGACCTTGTTGGCCTCGCACATATTAAATTCATGCTATCCTAGTTAATGTTAAATATTTTTTTATGACTGTTAGTTTTAATTTATTGTAGTTTCCTGTGTGCTTTGTGCGAGTACCAAATAAATATTTTTCTTTATTTCTTTCTTTTAATCATGTCGATGATTTTCAGGAGAAATGGAATGAAGAAAGGGAGGCCTCTGCCTTGCAGTAGGATAGAACAGGCTGAAAATAAATAACTTCCAGGAAACATGAACGATTCTTGGTAACGAGTTTCTAAGTAAGATGATGTTATCTTGCGAATTTATTTGTTTATATTGGCACTGTGACATCCCGAGGGAGTTGTAGGAAACGGGTCATAAACTAACCAGTAATAGAAGTAAAAGTCAAGGGCTGCAAGAATTTATGATTCCGATTACGAATAAAAGTTCTCATAAAGAGTTATCATAGAACAGTGAGATAAACAAAATGTAGGAATTGCTTTTGATCATATTTTTTTGCTGCAACAGCTTTGAAATTATGAGTGGTATCTTGTATGAGGCTTTACTATAAATACTAATTCATAAAAAAAACTAAGCATTGGAGCGTAGGGATTATATTTTGATGTTGATGTATATGTCACCGGAAAATAGCAAACTCCGTAAGATTATAAAATAACTTGAGAGATTGTAAACTCTCGATAAATTGTCAACTGAACATTTGGAATACTTTTTTACGCATCAAAATTTGATAGTCTATAATCTCTCGAAGACATTCCGAGAAATGTTCAGTTGACAATTTATCGAGAGTTTACAATCTCTCAAGTTATTTTATAATCATACGGAGTTTGGTATTTTCTGGTGACATTTTTACTAAAATAAAGCTTTTGTGATTGCCATGAAACTGATACAAATTACATGATTTCATTATTTTGCATGCATTTACGCACTTATTCGTAATAATAATTATTGTCATACTATCTAACCCATCTACATCTAAAAATGACATATATCTTATTATCACCTTATAAAAACACAAACTTTTACCTAAAGTTGATAACAAACCCGAACAGGTATCAAAGTAACTTTCTATGTTACCTATAGGAATTAATTAAAGTTACCACTTCGAGTAAACATGTTTACCTGAGAAACGCAAATTCAGGACGTGTGTACTTCGAAAGTTGGAAAACTCAGCTGAATACAAAAACATGCAACTTTTATGAGGAGACTGTTTTATTTTAATACACATAAATACATAATCATAATTTATACTTTTCCCATGCCTTACTTTTAAGCGTCGCTTGTTCTAACACAAAGCGATCATCGCCGAATACGAGATCGTCGCGTGCATTTATACGCCAAACCACATCGCTTTGCCCCGCCGACAGAGGGCGCCTTACGGATTTCCCGAACAAATTGACGCAAAGATCGCGTAATGTCGTGATAATCGCTTTGCATTACGACGACGCTTAAGGTTCTTCATTGACACCATTTAAGTTAACCGTAACAACGTACTAGTATCACAAGAACGCTCATAAGAAAGAGAAAAATATTATCAGTGAAACATTTCTCAGAAAACTCATAAAGACATTGTTTCCACTTTGTTACCTATTATTATATCATGTACCTACTGAGTTATAGTCGTTGACGTACTTCGTTAGCTTTGTTTACGCAGACTCGCTGAAGACATCTCATTAGGCACCAGCAGACTGTGAAAGACAGTTTGTATCCCCTTTAAATATGCAAGGCGGAGTAGGTATAGTTAGTTGACTTCAAGTAGAACTATAGTTTAATAGAGTGAAAATAGGTGTACGTAAGGAACGGTTAATACTTCTTCTTATAACATTGGCTAACATAAACATCAACATTGTCTATGATTTCTTTTATGAGACACTACAAAAAAAATCCAGCATATTCTACAGGCTACAATGCGACAACTTAATGTATTTGCATAAAGTACTCTCAAGATTTTTACTATCCAAATGGATACCTACGAGTCAAAAATCTTGAGTCCTGTCTTGAGTCTTGAATCCTCCAACTTTCTTAACTTTATTTATATACTCAATGGTACACCAAAATGACGTAAACAAGGAATCTACAAACTAAAACGCTATCGCAAATTGCTATCCGCTATTTCCACTGGTAACCATGAATGGATGGTCAATGTAATTGCCTGAACATGAAATGGGGCTGACACTATTTTCATTTTAAAATATTATAAGTAGGTAATAAACAAACTGGGCAAAAGTCTCTACGCAATGGGTGCCAGATGATTGACGGCGTGGCTGAGGCCGGCCCAGAAAGCGGTGGCGAGATGATTTGGATGCACACCGCGAAGGCTGGTTCGAGGTGGCGCAAGAAAAAAATGTCTGGAAGGATATGGGGGAGGCCTTTGCCCAGCAGTGGGACACAACAGGCTAAGGAAAAAAAAAACAAACAACAAAAAAAATATTACCATTAAAACAACATTAAAAAAACAAACATAAACTAACAAACAAAAAAAAAAATTAAAAAAAACATTACGACAATTTTTCTTTTTTTTTTTCTTTTCTTTCATAGGTACTCTATATTTCGACACGGTTAGCGCAGTGGTTGAGCGATTGACTGCTACGCTGCGTGTCGCGGCGGGTCTGATTCCCGCACGGAACAAATATTTGTATGGCCTACAGATAGGATAGTTGTTCCGGGTCTGGCTGTTTGTGTATGTGACTTTGTATGTTTGTAAACGCACCCACGATACAGAGAGATCAGAGATTCCTAGAGTGGGGAAATGTTTTGTTAAAAAAAAACAAAAAATTATTAATAATTTAATTAATATATTAAACGTATCCGACTAATAACACTTTTTCATTCATCATGTTGTTTTTAAAATAAAATTTTCATCATTTTGTCATTAGCGTGACAAAGACAGGACCTTTAGTACCTTTTTTATTTATAAAAGTACTTATAAACTACATCAGCTGATGAGTCCCTAGCCGTCTTAAAACCACCATGATTCCGGTGTGAGATGGAGACGGAGCTATACAAGACGGGTATCACTATTTCTGTTTCACAACGGAATCATGATGACATTGGCACATTATAGTAGGGCCCCAGCGCCTGCGGGTTAAGAAAACTTCCAGCAGCGACCGTTTAACATTAAAAGAATACCAAATATCTTAAAGTTCTATTCTAGCAATCATGAATTTAGAGGACGGAGGTTCTTTGGTGAATGTTACTCCGTATTTTTCTCCTAAGTCCTCATATTGAAGCTCGCAAACAGTCTCCCATCCATCGCGCTCAGCAGCTTTTTGCGTACCGTATGACGTCATCCACGCTCCGTTTATTGGTATTCCGTGTTCTTTGCATATCAGTCGCCTGAAAATATATAAAATAGCTCATTACATAGCTATACGATTAGATAGTGAATAATAAAGCCATGTGCATTAATGAAAAATGGTGATACAATACTGCTACAAATACCGGCGCGGGCGCAGTGATTCTGATTACTGTAACGTTGATTTATAAAAATGGAGTTCTTATTAGGTGCTACCTCACAAAGTAATATGTCTGAGAATTTGGCATTTATGTGATACAAGGATATCATAAGGATCCAGGGTTGCGATATTTGTTCGAAAGAGTCACCGCGGTCCTGTAACGCTAAGGGATTTAGAAGGAACACGGATGGTTTTTAGTCAGTAAGACTGACATGCCCTTGCGCTCCACCCAGAGTGGAAAAAGTCATTTGATGATTTCCCATCCTTAAAAAAAGGATATCATAACGATATCCTTTTATCCAACGCCAATTTAGAACGCCAATTATTACGATAAATAAAAACAAAACAAGAGATTAGACAATTGTGAACCGTACCTGACTCTGAGAAGCTCTTGAGCAATCCCAAGCCCCCTATACTCCGGACATACAAATAATCCTCTATCACTGAAACAACGGTCCAAATCAAATTGTTTAATTTCATTATATTCGGCTTCCAAGCCATGTACAATTTCAAATAATTTCTTCATTTCCTTCGTTTCAAAGGGAAGCTGAAACAAAAGCAGACATTTTAATTGTACCGTTACAATATTCACTCTACCATTTATTCTTACATATTAAGTCATTTAACTGCAGGATATTCATTTCATTAGATGTATTTGGTATCCGTATAACCATCATTTTAGCTAAAGGACGCTTGACATAGCTCATCACTCGGTCGCGTGCTTCTTGCGTTCAACTGAGTCCTTTAGCCTTTACTAGGACATCGGTACACATTGTGGGGAGGTCTTCCTCGCGGACGAACTTCGAACGAACACACTTCGGTCGACGGACCGAAGTTTGCCCGAAGACCGTTTTTCCCGTAAAATACCGTTTTACGAGCAATGAAGCCTGCTTACTGCCAATAGATTTTTTTTTGGGTTGTGTCGGGTTCGATAATGATAAATACAATTTACCTCTGGTTCTGGATCATCTTTCGATATTAGTACCATCGACGATGCTCCAGCGACCACTTTAATTTTGTCATCTTCGTTATCTAGGCAACAAATTACAATGTTGAATCCGTCTTCACTTGATATCTGTAATAAAGGCCCATGCAATTCTTCTAATGCCTTTGGATTTGCTGGAACTCCTGTAATCCCAAAAATAATTATGAAACAATGAAAAAAATTGTTTTCTGCATACTTTTATGTATTTGTATGTACAATGCGACATTTTAATGTCGTCTGGCTTCGAGCTACCTACGTTGTGTTAATCTACTTTTTTTTGTTTCATAAAACGTTGCCCAACACTTGGAATTTCTCCTGTATCGTGGGTGCGATTACAAACATATTTACTCCCTACAGCGCAGCAGTCAAAGAGTATAGTAATAGGGAATAATATAATAGTCATGCCAGTCATGTTGTCAAACACTCGTCACGCGTGCAGTCTGTCAATCTGTTTAACAGATTACCAGAGGTAATTAAAGAATATTCAGAATGTGAACATGTTTAAAAATAAACTCAGGGCTTTGTTAGTCAATAAAGCTTATTACAGCATTCACGAATTTTATAATGACAAAAATCTTAAAAGTAGCATTAAATTAAACTTAAATTAAATGCTCTATGACTTTGTTATAAATGTGCTTTTATATTTCATATTTTGACATTAAATGTTTTTTTTTTTTAGATTATTGCTAGGAACTTAGTTCTGTTTAAATATGTAAAGCAATATGATTGAATTATTTTGCTTTTTTTGTGTACCTGCTGTGTAAATATTTCGACACAAATGTATTTTTTTTAAGTAATAAATAACTTGAACTTGAACTTGAGTCAATCGCTCAACCACTGCACCAACCGTATCGTCGACTTTGCACAAAATGTTTTTTCATTGACAGTAATTACTTCCTGGGTTTTTTGAAATACGATATTACAAAGCATGAGTCTTAGCCACATGCCGTGAAGATGCTCTTTTCTTTAATAAATAAACGTTTTCTATTTTTAAAGTAATGCTATTTTTAACTGTTTTCCAAAAAAAGAGGGAGGAGGTCCTCAATTCAGCGGGTTTTTTTATGTTAGTACAGTCAATAAAGCTATTTGGTATACAGGCAAAAATATTATTTTTTCCAGTGCACTGCCAATATTTATTTCTTATGACTGTGTGCATCACTTTTTAACCTTATGACATACGAGTGTGGTGTACAATAATTTTCTACTCAGCACACTCAAAACATTGTTTAAAAGTAGTTGCAAGTTAGCTGCATACCATATAGCTTTTTTGATTGTACACCGATTACTTCGAGGTTTCTGATCTGATATATGTGATCCTTTTTTCCTTCGATGCGGCATACTTTCCATTTGGTCCCGTAAAATTTATTCAGTTTGGCTCAAACGTTTTTATTTTATGAGCATTTTGCTTACTTGCATAATAGCAATTACGTCGTCCAAGTAAGCAAAATGACGTCGGGTAATTATACTTTTTGCGTTAGTTATAGCTATATTGGACGTAGAACTTAGAAGATATACCAGAGACCTCCTCAAATTCAAATCAATAAAATCATAGTAGTCGTGTAGGTACTCATTATGGGTGTGATGTCAATTTCCTTGTAGAGTATCCACCAAAAAAATTGTGAAAAAAAAACTTTTTACAAAAAAAATTCAACCGACTTCCAAATAAAAAAACGACACAAAGTCTAAAATAACTTTAATTTCGGAATTCGGTGTCAAAAACGAAGAAACAAAACTAAAAACACCACTTTGGAAGTCGGTTGTATTTTTTTTGAAAAAAGTTTTATCAAAAACAGCGTGTATGTTTCCAATATTAGATTCATCTTCTTTTACTATAATAGGTAACAGTATCCAAGTTCAACTTACCAGCAGCTATAAAAGTGTTTTCTTCTTTCACAAAATGATTCATGTACATATTTATAACTTCATCATGAAGATATTTGGGCATTTCCACTATACGCAAATTAAGAACAGTTCCATCTTTTTTCTTCACCGAGAATTTAGACCACACTTTTGGAGACAACGACATTGTGAATATGTTAGAAACTTTTCGCAGTAGAAAAAAAATGTCGATGTCTTTTAAACAGTTTTTAAACAATTATTTCCTCGTAGTGATGTTTCAGTGTCTTTAGTAGAGTGAATACTATTTCTTAATGTGATATTTTTTTTTTATCAAATTATGAGCAAGCTGGTTATCTTATCAGAACCTAATTAATGTCGATGTCATTTGGGAATTTTGTCAAAACACTAAGCTGATTAAATAAGACGTTTTATAAGCCGCATAACAAGGAAACCTAGCTAAGTCGAAGTTGGAGTCTTATAAATATATTAAGTACAGTTGAGGTTGATCGTGAAAAATGAAAACCAAACATATCAATGAAGGTAAAATTCGCGACATCAGTTGGTGCCACAGGCGAGAAGTCCTCTTATTTGTATAGTCTGGTCGCTATTACAGTTTTAAAGCTAATAATTAATATATCTGGAAATATAACAAAAGGTATAACTGTACCATCCTTTAGGGCATTTTCGACCTACTGTAACTTAGTCGTGGATATAGCTAGAAGCCTGACAATAAGTCATATTGACAAATACATACATTCAATTTGAACTTGTAGTTTAGAAACTAGATACTGAAAGACAAAGGTTTTCGCGGTAGAAGAATGGCGTTGCGATTTGGCATTTTTTTACATGTTATGTTTATGATGTGATTTTTAACAGCAAAATAACATTTTATAAAAAAATTATCCCAGCGAAATAAATCCTAATTTGTTAACATAGTAACTAATTTCAATGCCTGTGTTTCATGAATCATTAACTAAATCCCTATCATTTCAATGATTAACAGTGACACATCATGACAACATTATCAACATTTTTGCCTGTGATGCTATAACGAATATCTTGTAGAGGATCTGTCTATTGCTCTCGAGTTTTAGCAAAAATTCAAGATATTTAACCGGTTTACAGTCCCATAAATTAAATGTGGTCTTCGTCGATTGTTTAAATATTGTGTCTAGTATGCGCGCAGTGGACCTTTTAATATGTCAATGCAGTTTGTGTGCCTGACAGTGTAGTAACTGAATCTATTAGCTAAGAACATGACTAGGTAGTGTTATTTGATTAGGCATTTTATTTTAAGCGGCAGTTGTCTATTGTAGAATTAGTAAGTTAAAATGACAAGATGCATGTTTATTAACAAGTTCAGCAGTAAAAACTGAGCAGTAAACTAAATGGAAATGATTCGTAAGAAATATTTAAATGGGCAATTAAATAAATATTGAGCAGAAATATGAATGAATTAGTGGTCAGTTAACAAATCGGAATTAGTCGGTCGGGCCAAGTTCGCCCGCTTCGCTCGCTCACTCTAGCTCTCGTCGTACCATTCGTTGTGTGTGTGTGTGTGTTGACGTTCCGCTACTTGGCCAGGCAAGTCATTAAACTGCCCATTCCATTATTCTACTGGCCATTCATTTATTATAAATGCTTGAATAATTTTTGAACCTGAATAATTGTAGGATTAAATAACCGGTATTTTTTTCTTTTTACTGTTCATGTCTTACTGCTGTAGTAATTTACCAACCATTAGAAAATAAAATGACGGCCCATTGAATTTTGATTATAATTACACCCCTAATGTTATAATAACAGTTGTAAAAGATTTTACTCATTTGATTATTCATACTATCAAAACACAACAGAAAATATGCAAGGGTTTATAATATTATTCTTTAAACAGTGTCTATAACATAATATTATTATTTATTCATCGATTCATTATTTATTTCAAAAAGTATATTTTGTATTTAATATGAGTTTTAAACATAATTATACCAGATTAATAATATTTGAAAATATACGAGAGATAACGAGATTCTACATAACACCTTGGTTTTATTGAATCCATTTGTAATATTCATTTATAAATTCTTATTGTATTTTGGCAATCATGAACTTGGAAGAAGGAGTATCGCTATCGAAGGTTACTCCAAGTTTCTTTCCTAACTCTTCGAACTGGATCTCAAACGCTGTCTCCCATCCGTCATTCTCAGCAGCTTTCTGTACGTCAGATGACGATACCCAGGCGCCAATAGCTGATATTCCGTTTTCTTTGCAAATCAATCGCCTGAAAAAATAAAACATTATAATATTCATTGTACGATGAGAACTGTGGGAAAGGTGATATGACTAAAAAGGGAACTGGGTACAGGGATGACGACCAGTAGCGACATATGTACCCCAAATAAATTAGGTGAAGGTCAAATTAATGATAATGATCAATGAAAATGAACAAGATGATGAGCCAAAAGTAAAAAAAAAAAATCGTAATAGTTATTGGTAGGTCTAAAAATCTGTGAAAACGTCAAATCCCTATTCTTTATTTCATCTATCATCATCATCATATCAGCCGAAAGACGTCCACTGTTGGACATAGGCCTCCCCCAAAGGGGGGTTACCATAAACGCCACGCTTGGCTGGTTGGTTGGCGATCGCAGTGTAGCTGTTATAGTGCACAGAGAATGCTGCTTCCCATTCTCTGGTGAGTCCCTTAGTCGCCTCTTACGACACCCACGGAAGGAGGTAGGGCGGTGCTATTCTTTTACGTCCAACACCATACAGAACCCCAAGAAGAAATTATTTATTTACCTATTGGTATCTAATCTTAAGATGTAACATATAATGTACAATTTTTTGTTTACCTTAATAAAATTATTAAATATTCAAAATAGTGAGCCTGATGTAATTATTATAGCAATATTCCTTATAGACGTGAGACCATTTCTTTTTTAAGGATGGGAAATCATTAAATGACTTCTTCCGCTCTGGGCGGAGCGGAAGGGCGTGTCAGACTCTTACTGACTAAAACCCATCCGTGTTCCTTCTAAAGCCCTTTGCGTTCCAGGGCCGCGGTGACTCTTTCGATCAAATTCCGCAATATAGACCAGAAAATAGATTTACAAAATGTTTTTCAAAAGGAAATCGGTAAAACAGATCTTAAATTAATTTGAGGAGAAACTTACCTGGCTTTAAGGAGTTCTAGTTCAACGCCAAGTCCTTTGTGCTCAGGACTCACGAACAGCCCCCTGTCGCTGAAGTAACGGTCAGTATTGAGCGCCTTAGCTTCATCATAGAGTGACACCATTCCATACCACATTTCAAACAGCTTCTTCATTTCTTCTGTTTTAAAGTCAAACTGAAATTGTAATAGAAAATGTTTAAAAAAAGTTTTTGGTGCAGCTTGATGATTGTGGCAGTTTTCGTCTTTCGAACTAACTGACCCGATCAACTTCCTACTACCTAAAATTAAAAGTTCTGTCCTCCAGGTTGATAATTGTCTCGATAGTTGGAGTAACGGAGGTCATAATCCTTCTGGTAAAAGGGTGAGATTATTTGACAAGCCTCTGCCCGACGAATAGATAATGCCACACATTTTGTAGGTAAATCGATTTTGAGAATACAGGGTTATGAAAATTCGATAGACGTTACCTCAGGTACTGGGTCTCCTTTTGATGTTAAGGTCATCATGGATGCTCCAAAGATCTCTTTGACATGATCATCCCCGGTGTCTAAACAGCAAACTACAGTATGGTAGTTTTTTTGTTTGATTTCTTTTAGCATAGGCACACGTAGTTCCTCCATTGCTGCTGCATTCTTTGGTACTCCTGTAACAAACGGTCATATCGTTTTTTTTTAATTAGACGCAGTTTCATAAGCGAAAAATATCGCAAAATGAATGTTACAATTACAACAAATTATATCAAATGCGCGTAGACTCGTTTACTTAGTTAAACTAACTATCAACAGCCTTCAATTATTGTGAAACCGGGTGTAAGGACATTTGTTTGGAATAGACAATTTGAAACTTTACAAATTTTTAGTTCGACGTTCTATTATATTACATCCACTCTGTTTCATTGAATAAGTTGTGGATTCTATCGTGAATATTAACAACTTTGAGGACTATGTGAAGAGAGCACGTAAGTTAAAAGGCCTGTATCACAAAAATTCAACTTACCAGCAGCTTTAAAAGTGGCGTCATTAGCCACATAATATTTCAAGTACTGATTGATGACTTCTTCACGAACATTTTCAGGTGCGTCCACTATACGTAAATTGATAGCAGCGCCACCTTTTTTAGCAGAGAATTTCGACCATACTTTAAGAGGAGCCATTTTGAAGTTATCTCTGTTACTTTAATAGTATTTTAGACGAATATTTTTGTCCTTTAGATGAGTTCGAAGTGTCTTCACTAGTCACTTCAATACTACCTCTAAATGTGATATGTACTGGTTTATATACAGTGATACATTGCAACGAAGGTGTTATCTAAAGCCGGCAGTAAAATCATGAAGATGTCATTCGAGAAAATTGGTGAAATACCCAAAAGAAGGAAAATACGCTTTTTTATGGACTGTAGAAACAGCGGGAAAGTACGTTGATATTTTTATTTACTCAAGTGCTTTGCGTTTTCCCAACAATATTGGGTTCGGCTCCCAGTGTAACCGAAAGTAGCTGAGTATTAGTATTATGAACATAGTCCTCCTGATCGATTTCGGCCATGGCGGCCAATCTCAACGGAGATCAGCCATCGGCGCGGGACATATAGTGCACAAGTGTGTGCGCAAACACAGGTGTACTCCCTCTTCCATTACTCTTATACGACCGGAGAGAGATCTGCCGGTCGATTCTGTAAACATGTCAAGTTAAGGCTTAGGTGAAGTGATCACGAGGTGAGCTGTCAATCCAAATAATCAAGACGGAATGATAGCTCACGTCGTGATTACGTGACATCTTGATTTTATGGATTGACAGCTAACCTTGTGATCACTTCACCCAAGCCTTCACTTCGACATGTTTACAGAATCGAGCAGCTGGAAGTGGATCAGTATTATGTAAGAAGCGACTGCCTATCTGACCTTGACAACCCAGTAACTGGGTTACCCAGTACCTCTTGGAAAGACTGATGTCAGATTTTCAGACAACTGACTCCAGTGACGACTGACAAGGATCTGGAAATCTGAGTATTATTTAGCCACGAGATTGCATCTTACTTTTTTTTTACTAAATGTAGCGTAATCAAAATGTGGGATCAAAATATTGGTTCAACAGAAACCATCAAATTCAAAAGGTGACAATTGGAACCTCTTGTTAAGCTAAGACACAGATTTAAGAGGGTTAATAAAACTTTAAATTGTATGTAATCTTAATGTTAGTTATCTTTTATTTGTAAAATAAAAACGGCTGTTTGACATATTTATCCAAAACCTTTCAAACAGCCATATTTATTACTAACATTAACATTTTTTAACTAATATTATTCTATTTACAATTCTATTAATTTTCAAGCAACATTCGCATTCGCATGTCAGTCGCAAATTGTCAAAAATGTATGAGAAAAGAGGTTTTTTTTTGCATTTTAAGGTTGTGTAACTAAAAGAGTTATGAATATAAATGTGGATGGATGGACAGGGAGAGAGAGGCCAAAGAAAAGATAGATGGATTGTGTTAGGAGTGAAATGAAAGAAAAGGGAGTTAGTGATAGCGTGACGGCCGACAGGACAGAATGGAAGAAAAAAAACGTGTTGCGCCGCCCCCAAATAACATAGGATAAGGGCAGGAAGATGATGATGAAGGTTATGAGACTATTGAAAAACCAGCCCTTAATGTAATTAGATTAGTAATAAGTTGTAAAATAAATCACAAAGCAAGACTAAAATATTCTGTTAGAATACATTTTATCATTTTATAATTACGTCTTTATAACTGGCATTATAATAATTACATTGTTGTTACTTCCTTGTGTGTACTTTATGGTGTTTTCTTCATTCAATATACAGGGTTACTCCGTAAAAAAGAGCGTCAATTTTACGTATAACAAGATCACTTAAAATAAATAGACACGTTTGTTTTTTACGAAATTAAAAAATAAATCAAAATCATAGTCACTCTTTACGATACGAAACAACGAGATAAGTGAAGCCAATTCAAAAAAATGTATTAACGATACTGATTGCATGGAAGCAAACTGCGCAGTGTCTCCGAAGTAACTCTGTATACACAGACAGCCTGCAATCGAATAATACCTAATCTAATCCAACGAGAAACAACATTGATATTTACCCATACCGTGCAAAAAGGTCGAAGCTCCAATAATACAGAATCCGATACGAGTAGGGATTTAACGATATCATTCAGCCTGTTTGTTTTCAATTAATGGGGAGCTGCGAAACATGTAAACACAAACAAGAGGGATTATACAAGATCTGCCGCAAAGACAGCCCTCGTACAAAATATTGGTGATATTTTCACGGTTTCTCCTATATTCATGGTGTTTTTGCGGAGTTATCATTCTACTGACAGCTTTATGGTTATGGTACACCATTGGGCTTAGGCTTCAACGAACTTTTACTTAAGGAGATAAGTAAGTTGTTGATGATTAAACCGAACCCTTAAGGATCACTCGTGTGTCTGTCTGTCTATACATCTGTCGCTGCCCTTTTCTATTTATTTGAAATTTGGTGCTTATGTTAAGTCTTGTGACCCAAGATCTGAGGGATGGGTTTTAATTAAATTTTGGTTGAGAGTAACCTTTGGCGGGTTAAATTAGAAAAAAAAATAGTTTTACATTATCGTTTGACGTAATAAAAAATAAAGGGTCTAAAATATTATTTAAAAAAAAAATACATACTACAATACACATAGACACACACACACATAATAGAATAAATACATTTAAAGTTATTTAAGAAAACAAACGAAAATTGGCTATTACCCTATCTTCGAAAGAACTGGGCCTAAAAATTTTGAAAATGATACAGATTTAATAGTTCTTTACTTAAAAAATATTTGAAAACTAAAAATCAGTGCCTTTAGTTTAAAATTACATCTTATAAAACTATGATTCTTTCGGAATCCTTTGCGCGTGAGTCCACTCCCACTTGGCTGGTTTTTATAGCAGATATAGCAACACGAGCAGGTGTAAGCTAGCTCCTCATTCTATTAAAACTCTAGGCTATGCTTAACAAGCTCATAGTAAAAGCGTTACCTTAACACGGTCGTCGGTAGGTACCATCTTTAGATTAAATACAAAACGAAAATCAAAATCTTGAATCTGATGCCTCAAAACTGATTCCAGTCGTAGGACCATTTAATTGACTTTAAAGTAAGTTGGCAGGTAAGAAAGGCATTTCGCTTGGCCTATCAGCAAAATCTGGACCTGCGTCGGCATTTTGTGAAATTATCCCATCTTCGGGCTCCGAAGTCAGCTTAATATCGTTTGCAGATAAGAGCAGGGGATAAGCAGTTCCCTTGAAGAAAAGATAAGGGCCCTTCGAACTTCGAAGTCTTGGGTCCTTGAGGTACATTGTATAACGATCTTAAGATTAAAATCATTGTTCGATACCTTAATGAAAACAGAAAGTCGTATCTTTTAGACAATTGTATCGAAATCATCATCTGCCTAGCCTTTTCCCAACTATATTGGGGTCGGCTTCCAGTCAAACCGGATTCAGCTGAATACTAGTATTTTACGTGGAGCGGCTGCCTACCAGACCTCCACAACCCATTAATTGGGTAACACGGTCAGATTATCTGGCTTCTGACAATCCGTAAAGACTGCCAAAGATCCACAAATGACAGCCGGGACCAACGGCTTAACGTGCTTTCCGAGGCACGGAGGAGTCTCGGTATGTTGAGATGGTCACCCATCCACAGATCAACCTCGGCAAGCGTTGCTTAACCTTGAAGATTGACCGGTACGGCTGTTATTATTTAGCCACGAGCTCCACCTACGACAATTGTATCGAAATCAGAGAGATAAAGTTAGGTGGAAGTACCTATAAAATTTGATAATGAACAAGTTTAGTTTACCACAATCGAATTATTTGGCCTTCATACTTTAATTAAGTTAATATTCTTTGAGTCTACTTTAGTGTTTGTTTACCATTTCTCCGGCTTAATGCTTTGTCGTAAAATGATTTGGTGTTCGAAAACAAAAATAATTGTTACAACTATCATCTTCAGAATTTCCTGGCACAAATACGAAAGCGTTATTTTTCTTATATTTTGGCCTATATAATGAGTAGGATCTGAAGAATATCTTACTACTGGCTATACGCAATTATACTTGGACATTAATATGATCTTAAATTAGCTGATTGTAATGTAGAGCCTAATTTGCCCTTTTAGTGTAATTGCTAATCGCATGCCTACCATAATTAGTGTTTGATTCAAATTATTAGATACAATAACAATAAGCTTGAATTGCTTATGGCTTATGAAAGTAGCGATATTTTAAATTAAATAATCCAAAGACGAACAGTATCTTTTTTTTCATTTTGTAAATATTACTGAATTATCTTTTTTAGTTTACACCTTAAAGTCTTAGCAGCTGCATTTATAGGTTATAGAAAGTTTTAAGAATTATCTTTTTAGTTTACACCTTAAAGTCTTAGCAGCTGTATTTTTAGGTAGTAGAAAGTTTTAAGAATTATCTTTTTTAGTTTACACCTTAAAGTCTTAGCAGCTGCATTTTTAGGTAATAGAAAGTTTAAAGAATTATCTTTTTTAGTTTACACCTTAAAGTCTTAGCGGCTGTATTTTTAAGTAATAGAAAGCCTTAGCGTGCGAAGCTGTCTTTAGCTGTCGGGACTATAGTGTTGATGACACTAAAACGATGGAATCCCTGTTTGCTTTACTGTAAATTGATTAAAGAAATGTGAAGTAACTTGATTTTAAAACATTAAAATATGAACATTAGCCAAGACATTTTATTTACAGAATTAGAACTCGAAAAAAAAATCTGGCCAAGTGCGAGTTGGACTCGAACGCGTTCCATAATATTTTTTTTTACATTTTACTTTGGAATCCAGAGACTTCATATCGGTTTTCCTTTTATTTATAAGTAAAGACCTATAATGTGAATATATTTTTTTTAAATTTTAGGCTTTTTAGTTTCGGAGTAAAATTTAATTTTCATCTAAGTATTTTCTTTAATATCTTCGGAAAGTCAAAATAAAAATTTTCAAAAAAAAATTTTGAGACCCTACCAATGAGTCCCTTTACTTGATAAATTTGATAAATGTCACATGGTTGTACCATGTTCGAAAAACATTTTAATTTTTGTCATTTGTCCGCGAAAAGTGACGCCATTTTTAAAATTTATTTAGTTTTGATACGCGTCCGTGTTTGGGTCACAGAAGTTCATATTTGTATCAAATATCAACTGAATCGTCCCAGGAGATTTGGAGAAAAACAGCTATGACAGACAGACACACGAGTGATCCGATATAAGGGTTCCGTTTTTCCATACGGAGGTTTTTTTTTTTTTTTGAGTGGCTTCTCGCAGTTCAACCTATAAGGTTGTCGACTGCTTAACCGGGCTTGCCTGTGGTGGCCTTAATATTTATATTAAAGCCTCCAGCCAGGGCTTATAAAAAACTTACAAACTAAGCGACTACACGCTAAGGGCACCCCCTGTGGGGTACGGGCCTCGGCTTAGGGCGTCGCTGGGGAGAGGACAGCTAGGGACGGGCTGGATCGAACTGGACCCATACGGAGGTTCGGAACCCTAAAAACAGGTTTCGTTGCATCGTCCATTTAGTTTCATCGACCATTCAGTATTTCGCAAATGACATTTCACGATCCTGAAAGCCAAACTTTCAAGCCGTACCTAATATCATTATTACCGCAATAATCGTTTATTTGTGCGACGATCACCAAACTGTGTCATTTTATGAGTGCCAATGTTTGTTATAAAACTAGATAAACATTTTTCTCGAGAATAAAAGTCACAAAGTTACAAATGATGGCATTATTTTTGGTCCCTTTTATTGCTCTGTCTGTCTTGTTCTAGGGTTATGGATGGTTCAGGCCTTGTTTTTGAAGTTTTAGCGTTTTTCTTACACACAGTGTACGTATTGGTAACAAATACAGGCATTTGTGGCTCCATGTGGCTGGTTTATTTGTTATTCTGTGGCTGAAGAATGGTGGTATTGCTCCGTTCTTTGATGTCTTAATTCCCGGGTGGGTTACATGAGGTCAAAGTAGCACGATAAACTGATAAGCTAGCAAGCTAGTATTTCTGGAGTAAGGAGGTAGTGCGTACACGTCCAACCTTATATTTTAACCGACTTCAAAAAAAGGGAGGAGGTTCTCAATTCGGTTGTATTTTTTTATGTTTGTTGCCTCATAACTTCGTCATTTATGAATCGATTTGAAAAAAACTTTTTTTATATGAAAGGATATTCCATTGGTCCCCTAGAAATTTTATCAAAATCAGTTTAGTAGATTGGTTTTTAAATCAAGATAGCTGGAGGAAATAGAAAATGTATCATCCAAGTAAACGAAATTGCGTGTTTGCTTTCCTATGACTTTCCAGTGGTATTGTTATGTGTGAGTTAAAACTAAAAAGTGTAAAATAAATACCTTTTTAAATAACTGTAATTTCGGAAGTCGGTGTTTTTGGTTGTTTCTTCGTATTTTAACACCGAATTCCGAAATTAAAGTTATTTTATACTTTGTGGTGTTTTTTTTATTTGGAAGTCTGTTGTATTTTTTTGTAAATAGTTGTTTCAGTTCTATAGGATGGGCCCCCGTATTTCAGTAGGTAGCCTGCATGCTAGCTACATACACCCGTCGAAGCTAGTATTCGATAGGCTAGTAGCTTTTTATTTCGAAGACAGTCACTGCAATGATACTGTCTGTAAATCGATTTAGCTTGTGCCAAGCCACGACAGTCAGCCAGAGTAGGATATAGGATATCTAGCGTACTCATATTACTTAGCTATTTAATACAAGCTAATGTATTTTGGGTATAATTACAATGATTTTATAAATTTAAAACAGCTTGAAGATTATCTCAGGTCCCAAAAATTTGGCAGCAAATGGTTGGTACTAAGACCATAATAATCAGGCGCGGCGCCGCCAAGGTACCAGGGTGTCATGTGATGACGAGGGTGCGATCTACTTTAGATAGAGGAACGTGTGGAAAACAGATACGTGCCTCGTACTGAAAGTACGACAAAACAGTCATATTTGATGCCTACGTGTTTTGTTATTTCCAATGGTTACTTGACGAAATACTCGAAGAGATTTGTTAGTTTTGAACAAAAACATTTATACGTCAAACAGAGAACAGAAAAGAGAAGAGAAAGAGCACCGAAACCGAACGATATTTTTAAAGTCCACACATTTTCTTGATCAGATCGATCATAATACCTAATTCATTTATCATGAGAATCCCAAGGCTTAAAAAAATATTTCCAAGAAGAAAAAAGGTATTGGACAGGTATAAAACTGCGTATGGTTTTGCACGTTACAATGGACGACAAAGTAACTTTGGTGTCAAACGGAATATTTAAAACCGAGTATTAGTCCAAGTCTCAAGGTTCTGTATGGTGTCTGACGTAAAAGAAGAGCACCATCCCATCACTTCCCGTGAGTGTCGTAAGAGGTGACTAAGGGACTGAGGACAGCAGCATTCTCTGTACATTGCAACAGCTACACTGGGATCGCCAACCCGCCCGCCAAGCGTGGCGATTATGGCAAACTCCCCCTCCCCCCTCCATAGTAATATGTGACATCCAATTACCTAATTGGTGCTGCACCATTTTAAAGAAAGTAGGTTGTTGATTCTCGCATCGATCGGCTACCCGCAACCCTCACCAGGTCATCGGACCACCTTGTGGGAGGCCTTCCCACGCTACGTCTTCCGGTACGCGATCGCCCCTACAGAACTTTTCGGTCCCATTGACCATCTGTTCTGCAAGCAATGTGCCCTGCCCACTGCTATAGGACCGGTTGTTGTGGCGACACTTGGGCAAGGCATATGTCCAGCAGTGGACGTCTTTCGGCTGATAATGATGATGATGATAATGTTAGTCTAAGTGATGTGGCCAACATTTTATATCATACAATAATGGACCCTTGATTACATTTCGCCAACTTATTTTAGTCCATTATGAGAAAAGAGTTCCTAGAAGGACTTGGGGAAGGCCTTTGCCCAGATCTGGGACAGAGCGGGCTAGTTAAAAAAAAGTAATAGGAAGAGCTGATGTATGCTTACTGGGCATAAAATAAATCCTGTCGCTAAACTAATCAACTCACAAAACCTAATAGAACCCTTAGAGCATTTTTATATAACCCGGGCGGACATAGAATCGCAGACAAGACCGTATCATCAGCAGTGATTGCAAGCACTATACTGTTAAGCAAGAGGTGCTTGGTTCGTAAGGCAAGTTTTATCAGGTTCATCCAGGTACAATTAAATTCCGGAATTTACAATTGTGTCCGGTTGATATTAAAAGGCTTCCTACCTATCATATGGGCCTTAAACAAACACAGAAGTAGTAAAATGTGTGTATACTTGTAGCAGCATTAATACCACAGTACCTATAGATATCTATGCCGCCACAAAAAACTAACGCAGCGAAATCTATACCGCTACCAAAAGTATCGCAGCGACATCTTTACCGCCAGCAACGAACTACGTCAAAGAAATCCTGCATCGCGGTATCAGAGTTTTCCGTGTAATTTGATCATATACGACAACCCAAATATCAACACTAAGGCAGTTGCAAACCAAACAACACCCGTCCGGTCGGAGGATCCTCCCTTTTTAATGGAGGATTGCATGACTTTACACCCTGTTCCGCAATCTCTTTATACTGGTGGCTCTATATACTAAAGGTACAGCTGCCCTACTATGACGTGCTAATGCAATCCAATTCCGATGATGTAAAAGGGATAGTGTTATTTGCTATGTATAGCTCCGTCTCCCTCTTAGAGCGGAATCATGATGAAGACTTCACAGTAGGGCTCCAGCTCTACTTAACCGATAAGGGAATACCGGCGAGCTTAGATAGCCAGCTTATTAGACGATATAACCAATACTAGAAAGAAGCAATATGTAAAACAAATAACGAGTTCAAACAGTGTGTGTTTGTCTGTAAACACTCGATACACGGCGATCAATCATTCAGTGGCACAATTTAACAACGATGTAGCAAATTGCATTATTTACGAACAAAACCTGTTGTACTCTCATTAAGCGTTAATCATCTGTGGCTGATACAGTTTAATGTAGTTACTTTTGTATTAACAACATAAAAGACACATTATTTTTGCTCCCTTAAAGAGACTTGGCATTTAATTTAGGACAATCTCAGGATTTTTTTTGACGATCATTTTTCAAACTTCAATCTACATATATGCCTAGTGTTTTCCCAGCTATATTCGGGTCGGCTTAAAGTCAAACCTGATGCAACGGAATATCAGTATTTTTACATGGAGTCTAACCTCCTCCTCAATCTTACAACACGGTAAAATCCTCTACCCTCATGGGCTGTCTTCAAGCTGGAACTCAGCAATGCAAGCTGTGCTCCATTCTCTTTTTCTCATATCGATTCGAACTATGTTTATGTCACCGAAAAATTGCAAATGCCATAAGGCTGTAAAATATCGCGTGAAATTGTTAACTATTTTTTCTTAATAATATACGGAAATATATTAAAATATATTGGAAACTGATAGGATTTATTGTGTACGAAACGATTTTTAATAATATGTCGAGAAATTATAATCTAATAAACATTTGTTTCATGTTACGGAGTTTGTAATTTTCCGGTGTCATTTTATTACTGAAATAGCTCGTTTCATTAGATATAATATTATCAAGCCACCTACCTAAATATTACTACAGTCAAAATTATTGAACCAGTGTGATAGTAAATTTTTTCAAAAATATTTATAGACGTGATAAAAAAGATATGTTGTATTTCTATAGAGCAGTTGAACTACCTATGTATTCAAAGTCAAAGTCAAAAGTCAAAGTCAAAACGTTTATTTCAATTAGGCCATTAAACGGCACTTTTGAACGTCATCGTTTACAGTTCAGTAAAAATAATAGAATTACATTAATAAAGTGACTCTACTGTCCATTCGGAAAGGTAGATTCTTATGGAGAAGAACGGACAAGAAACTCCATAGTTACTCTTTTCAAATAATGATTTTACAAAATTTGGTTTACAAAAATTAATTTAATATTATGTGAGGACGATGCACCCAGAGTATGCTACTTATAAGAACAAAGTATCACCAGCAGAGGTAAACTTATTAATTTCCTAAAGAAATTTAGGTAAATGGTACTCACATATTTACAAACATTGGAACCATTAATTAAACAACAGTGTGTGAGTCAACAGAAAAATAAAAACACAAAAAAAGAAACAGTATATCTATAAAGTTAATACATAAATCAACCAGTTTGACCTTCACCCTTGATTGTCCTATGGAGCAGGACCAGCATGTTTCCAAGCATTCTTATCCTGAATGTAATCTTCTAATTTGTAATATGCTTGTTCACAAAGTGTACTTTTAACATGAGTTTTAAATTTTCTTTCATTTAGTTCTAATATGTCAGAAGGTATTTTGTTGTAACATTTAACACAATACCCCATGAAAGAAGTGTGGACTTTAGCTAATCTAAAAAATGGTTGATCTAATTTGTCTTTATTTCTAGTATTAAAATTATGTCTATCACTAATTTTACTAAAAAGATGTCGGTTTTTCCGCACATACATAATATTTTCATAAATGAATTGGCAAGGGACTGTCATAATATTAATCTTTTTAAAAAGTTCCCTAAGAGAATCACGGCGACGCAGATTATAAAGGGCTCTGACAGCTCTCTTTTGTAAAATAAATATGGATTCAATGTCAGCAGCCCGACCCCACAGCAAAATACCGTACGACATAATGCTGTGAAAGTAACTAAAGTAGACCAAACGTGCGGTTTCTACGTCTGTTAACTGTCTTATCTTTCTAACAGCATACACGGCTGAGCTTAGACGACCCGCAAGAGATGTTATATGAGGCCCCCATTGTAATTTTCCGTCCAATGTGATACCTAGGAAAACCGTCTGATTAATGAACTCCAGTTTTTCTCCATTCAATATGATGTCACATTCGCTACTTTTAACATTTGGTAAAGAAAATCTAATACATTTAGTTTTTTTTTTATTTAAAACCAAGTTGTTTGCCGTAAACCAATTTTGGACCTGATGAATAGAGCTATTGACGTCGTCAAGATTTTGTGAACGTCGGTCTATTTTAAATATTAATGATGTGTCATCCGCAAATAACACCATCTTTGGTTGTAATTGGGGCAAATCATTTATGTAAACTAAAAAAAGGAATGGACCCAATATTGAACCCTGAGGAACGCCCATTGTCGTTTCCGACCCTATTGAGTTTACACCGTTTATCTGAACTTTAACCTGTCTGCCCATCAAGTATGAACTAAGTAAACAAAGGGCTCTATTCCTAATCCCATAGTGCTCAAGTTTCAACAAAAGCGTCTCATGGTTAACGCAGTCGAACGCTTTCGAGAGGTCCCGCATTAGAAATCCCGCAGTAGCAGCTCGAAGTTTGGAAATCGGTGATGTGACTACGAGAGATAAACAACAGTGTTCCGCACACACTTGTGCGCTATAATACCTCCTGTGTCCAATCTTTGTTCTGATTGGCCACCGTGATCAAAATTCGGTCGGGAGGAGCATTATTTATTTAAATTCCGTTTGTTTTTGTATATGACAGTAGTTTAGCAACTTGAACAATGCTGGCAGGTGTCAGTTCGTCACGAGAGCTCTCTGTAGCATCTGATTGATGTCTTTCTCGTTCTTAACCAAAGTAGGTATGCTTTGTTCAGCGAACACAAGCAAAGCATCGCATCTGATATCTTTTCGTATTAATAAACACTGTTAGAGAACCGACCTTTTTTTGAGGGTGATCATCAGAATCCTATTACTTAGCCTCCGCTGTCCGTTCATCTATCTGTCAGTTAGCGGACTATTTCTCGTGAAATGAAAAGGTAGACAGTTCATTTTTTACAGAATATAAACCTAGGTATATTCTCTTGCTGCTATAACAACAAATAGAATAATAAAATATAAGTAACGTAAACAAGAAACTTTATTTTTCGGCTCACGGTACGGAACCCTAAGCTGGTGTGTCGATCGCGCACTTGGCTGGTTTGTAGGGTTTTCCATCCGAAGAGTTACCAACGGAACCTTATTACTAAGCCTCCGCTGTCCGTCCGTCCTTCCGTCCGTCAGTCTGACTGTCAGCGGGCTGCATCTCAAAAACCGTAAAATAAGTATTTCTATTGCCGCTATAACAAAAAATAATAAAAATTAAATTAAATTAAACGTGTTTTTTTTCGGTTTATGGTACGAACCACTTCGTGTGAGAGTCCGACTCGCACTTGGCCAGTTTTTATTATTAAAATATAAAGTAGTACCTATAGTGTTATAAGGTAGCATGTGAAGAAGAATTGATCATGCAATATTAGGCATATCACTAGAATTTATTGATTATTTTAAGTACCTACTTCAATATTTTAAGTGTCCATTGACTCATTGTTTATTAAGAACGAGCCAATTTTAAACAAAATAGTAGGTAACATTTTATTTTTGTGTAAAAATATTACAATAAAAAGACCGAACAGTTTTTGCTGTAATTAATGGGAAAGGCAATACTGGAGAATTTTTTGAACAAAAAAAGGGTTTTATATTTTTCATTGTGCTCGTGCATATTTCATTAAGCTGAGTGTGAACAGGCTGTGATATTTCGGTAAACCATGTAGCATAGAATGAGACCCTATAGAAGGCAAACTCGTAGCTCGCAGGTCAAATAGTCGATGGGGTCGACCGGTTCTAAAGTGGAGACCGCGTACCGGAAGATACGAAGCCGGCAGCGCTGGAAGGCTTCCTACAAGGTGGACCGATGACCTGGTGAAGGCCGCGGGAATACGCTGGATGATCGATGCGCAAGTCCGGAGATGTGGCGACACTTGGGGGGAGCTTGTATTTATGTCACCGAAAAATAGCAAACTCCGTAAAATTATAAAATAACTTGAGAGATTGTAAACTCTCGATAAATTGTCAACTGAACATTTGGAATACTATTTTACGCATCAAAATTTGATA
This sequence comes from Mamestra brassicae, assembly GCA_905163435.1. Taxonomy (NCBI): domain Eukaryota; kingdom Metazoa; phylum Arthropoda; class Insecta; order Lepidoptera; family Noctuidae; genus Mamestra; species Mamestra brassicae. The sequence goes on along the minus strand of LR990997.1, from coordinate 13,934,081 downwards.
GTCTATAATCTCGCGAAGTCATTCCGAGAAATTGTGGACTATCATAAACTGCCAACCATTCCAAATGTTCAGTTGACAATTTATCGAGAGTTTACAATCTCTCAAGTTATTTTATAATCTTACGGAGTTTGCAATTTTCCGGTGCCATATACACAGTGTGTTGTGATCGTCTTTTGGCCCAGATGATGATGACGAAGCCACGCAGTGTCGCCGCCAACTTCACAAACACTTGGCCTACGCAGAGGCGACTTGAACGTGAACGTGGCCAACTTCCATGCGTCTTTGTGACGATTAGGCATTAACTGGGTGGTTAGTCTTCTTCGGCCGCCTACCAACGTGGTCCTGGCAACCTGGAATCTTTACTTCTCTATCTATGTCGGTGTACCAGTTCGGCGTATGTTTATGGTACATGGTTTTATAGCCCCGATCAGACGCATGCTATCTCGTTGATGCGCTAAATTATAATATATTATAAAGCACACTAGCTCCGTACACACCGTGTACGGTCAACCACAAGGCAAACGTAACACTTGGACAACAAAAGCCAATCTCGCTTCTACAAAATAAAGGGGCTATAAATAGCAAGCTGTCAGATAATATATGTGTGTGGCTGACTGTACTTTAGAATATTTTGATTTTAAACAAAGAACAACCTTTACGTAACTGACAGATATATTTTCTTAGACAGCCATATTATATTTGAGTGTGTGTGAGAGTGGATTTTTTCAATGAGTCAGGTTAAGGTTCATCCACGCATATCAGGGCCGCGCCCGGAACGTGGCTGGACCGTGATCCGTACACACGCGTAGACCTAAGATAGTAAAATAATAAAGCTATTGACCAAATTTCGATAAAAACCGTTTTGTTTAAGAACCACATTAGACGACAAAGACTTCAGCTTTTAGAAATTAGTTGATAAGCTGAACTCACACGAACTTTAATAATAATATAAATGATAAACATTTATTTCACATAAAATCCACATTTCAACACTAAAAAACAATTAATTGACATAAAAAATAAATATAAATAACACACACAAAAATAAAACAGTTCAAGACACAGTTAGAAACATTAGGACGAGGAGGAACTGTCCACTGCTCACAGTGCAAACGAATCCAGTGGCGCAGCAGTGGATTTGTCTTATGCAAAATATTTTTGAGCATCGCAAGTATTGAAAGAACCAGACAGAGAAGATTCTAGTCACTTCTACGAATAGAAAAACATCAGATCTATTCTGAATTAATTCCTGTTCAAAAATAAAACAACAATAAAGCGGAATTTCCATTTATCTCATTACTTTTCTTGCAATTCATTATACAAATTGTTTGTGAAAAGCTGCAGTGTCCATAAAAACGTTTTTATCTAACGTTTAGTGTACCATTAAGCAGTTTATCGCATATTAACAAGAGTGTAAAAGATAGCGGCCCGGAAATGTCATTTGAAACAGGACAAGTGTGCAATACGAAGAGAAAAACATGATATTGAAATATTTAAATTGTGGTGGCGCGTTTGTTTTACGATTTCTGAAACGACGCTCTAAATAGGGTGGCCAAACGTTTAGTACAGAGGTATTTAGGTTCATTGCTTATGGTGTTATTAATATATAAGTTATTTTTTTGTTGATTGCTAGGGAAATGAAAGAAAATACGTTTAAAATTGACTCAAACTTCAAGACACAACAGGTGCTGTATGCTAAGATTTCTTTTCTTACCATTCATAGTTTTTTTTACAAATGAATCAGCAATTACCTACTCATGTCGTTGCAACATATTATTATAGTTTCTATAACAATTCTCAGCAACGTAACTCTCCTAACACAATTCTTGGTCATGCTTAATATAATGGATGTCAGTTTTGTTCCTTCAAAGTTCACACGCAATAGGAAGGTATTTTTATAACTTATCAAAAGTGCCACAAAATCAAATATTCCGCAAATTTTCCCGGAAATTCCCGATCTCTGAGACATGAAAGATGGCCGCCGTATCTCCGAGCGCGTCCCACGGCTATAATGTTATTTTCCTTGCGGCGTCCGGGCAGATGGCCGTAACGACCGATACCGATACCGAAACCACGTTTAATTGTCGCCTTAAATAAATGCTGACCGACACTCTCGTTATTTTTATGCGACCACGGTAGCTGCTATTTTCTTATGATTTCGGAGTTTTTATCTACGATGTTATACAATGTGTGTTTTGAATCAAAGCAAATTAGAAAGTGTTTAGTTTTTAATTACAATCGAAAATTGTTTGTTTATGAGGGTAGAGAAGGTAGAAAAATGGTGAAACATTTTATTATGACTAGAAAGAAACTGACTATTGAGATGACGGCGAATACAGACGTATTAATATATAAATAACTAGCATTTGCCCGCGACTTTGTACGCGCATATCCCGTTTTTACCCGTTCCCGTATAACCTATAGCATTCCTCATGAATGTGGCTATCATATACAAAAAGATTTTTCAAAATCGGTTCAGTAGATCCAGAGATTACCTCCTACAACCTCACAAACTCACAATCTTTACCTCTTTATAATATTAGCATAGAAATATAGATAACTGTTTCAATCGGCCTACCCTTTTCCTATGGTGGGGTCGGCTTCCTAGTCGTCGGTCGTCGGTCTAGCAGCTGAGTAGTCAGTACCAGTGTTTTGCATGAGGGAACTGCATACCTGACCTCTAAAACCTGGTGATGATGGTGTCAGATTTCTTGGCTTCTGACTATTCGTGACGACTGTCAAAGAGGTACAAATGAAAGCCGGGAGCAACAGCTTAACGTGCTTTCCGAGGCATGAAGGAAACTTGGTATGTAATGGATGGTCACCCACTCACGAACCCACCTCAGCAAGCGTAAAACTTTTCGGGAATTAACAATCAAAATAAGTTTCTAATTTGAACTGTTTTCAAAATAGCAAAATATACCCAACAAGGCAACAAGTTCAAGACGGGGCCCGCTAGGGCCAAAGCCTGCCAGGGTTGCGGAATTTGTTTGAAAGAGTCACTGCGGCCCTGGAACGCAAAGAGTTTTAGAAGGAATACGGATGGGTTTTAGTCAGTAAGAGTCTGACACGCCCTTCCGCTCCACCCAGAGCGGAAGAAGTCATTTGATGATTTCCCATCCTTAAAAAAAAAGGCAACAAGTCCAAAATATCTCTGTACAATAATCAGGCAAGAGTAATTCTATTAAAGTGACTCGATTTACCTGTCGTCGCACAATCTTGTAATTTACATAATAGTCTAACAAGACGTGATTACAACAGAATTATGCTCTTATTGGTTTAACTCATTACGACTTTATGGTTCGTGTGTAGGTTATCTTTACTGTCTTGATAAGAACCTCGGGTCTAGGCAAGGTGAAATTGTATTAGCAATGAGGATGGTTGAAAAGTCAGATTTGTATGGAATGAATTATCGCCAAAAAGCTGGGCATCCTAAAAAGAATGACGCGATACTTCACGCCTGGACAGCTTTTAACTCTTTACAAAGCACAAGTCCGATCCTGCATGGAGTATTGCAGCCACCTTTGGGATGGCTCAGCTAAATACCAACTTGCCGCGCTTGACTCGGTGGAACGCAGAGCTAAGCGGCTCATTCCCACCAGCCCCCTTCTTCCATCGGACATCTAGACGTACTGCAAGTTACCATCCCTACCTTGTTGCTATTCCACCAATTCGCACAAAATGTTTCCAAACGTCTCTTATAATGCGAACAGCAAAGGAGTGGAACTCTGCCTGCGTCTGTGTTTCCGAACGCATAGGTACAACCCTAATCTCTTCAAAATTAGAGTGAACAGGCTTCTTCTGGGTAAGCTCACTCCATCGTCGACTTTGTCTCTGTCAACAACAACTAGAGTCAAAAGCAAACTCATCTCAAAAAAAAATGAGGGCTTCCGTTTTCATGCTCACCAGTAACATGTGAGCAAAGTTAGAAGTCAAATAATGTATAATGCCCTATATTCGGGATTTAATATAACATGGATAATGCCATAGTGTTTTTACGCGGACACATTTTGTTCGTAAAAAAGGACATACACATACCTATTTCCGACAAAAAAAATCTAAATGCAGGTTGGTAGAACCATAACTTAATCTACCATAGTAACGCGGTTTTAGTAAAACATTCACATAAATCACAACAAATAAGTAAATATATTCGCGTCAAAAGCCAACCTACAGTCAAATTTGACATTTCGAAGACCTCACGCTACACTAGCGCCTCTAGCGGCGAATTATAGACGCGATAGCCCTCATTGACACGCGGCCGGTGGTGAAATGTCTCCTGGTCAATGTCAAACATTTTGACATTTCGACGATTACCGCTGATAGAACTTAGTCTAGAACCCGAGGAACGTTTTGTGCTAGAGTTGCATCCAAGGGATATCCATCTTTTTTTGTTTTTTTTTTTTGAAGATTTTGCTCTTGACTCTAGTCTAGGTCAATTCAAGAATCCTTCTGTGCTGTCAGTAATAAGAAAACATAATATTGTATACTTACGCCTGTATTTTCCAAAGCGTGAATCAGAGGTGTACTTTGATCGCTTCCACATCATTTTGCCGAACATGTGTAAGTTCTGTGTTATCTCTCACTGTACTCCGAGCTGCCTCTCAGAAATCCCAGATGGAAAACCCCAATAACATATTGCCCTCTTGCGACCATTTGACCAAAGAGGCAGTATTGAATTATACGTTTCTGAATAAAGAATTTAAAGCTATTTGTTTAACTCTATTCTAGTCTAAAATCTGTAAAAGTTAGGTGATAAATTGGGGTTTGGTAAGTTCTTAATTTTTTTCATTTTTTTTTAATATGGGTTAGCTCTTGACTCTGGTCTGGGTCATAGATGACAGAGACAAAGTCGATGATGGCGCGAGCTTACCCAGAAGAATATTCAATTCATAAGTCGTTTCAATATTGGTGCAGGTATACCTTTTAAACTAGGTTCTATAAGCAAACACAGGCTGTTTGCTGTATTTAGTAGTTACTGATTAATCACACGATATTGATTCTCTCAACAGGTGCTTATAAATTCATGTCAGTAGGTCAATAATGAACTATGGACATCAGTACAATGATAAATAACAAATATAATGTGGAAAATGTATTCTAAAACTTTATGAAAATGATTGAGCTTGTTATTAAATTACTGTTAGACCTTTTATTTACATATGTATGTGGTAAAACATAACATTTACATGTATGAGATGATTTGTGTCTCGAAAAAGGTGACTGAGATGAAGACTAATACTCAATTAGCAGTATGGAAAGAGAAAAAGATAAATTGAGATAAAAGCAAGAGATTGATGATCATGATGGATATAGAATAGAATAGAAAACATTTATTCGATACACACAAAACAACAGCAACAAAACACAAAGTAAAAAAGAGAACAATCATAAGACATAACAATTATCATTACATATATTATATTATATGATGGCTAGAAAGGGATAAAGCAGGATTGGTAGAAGAAGACACTCCGACCCCCAGTAAATTGCGGTAAGGACCAGATATTGATGAAATTTCAACTAACAAATTTTAATATCAAAAACGTATTGAAAACATACATAGGTAGTCGTGGCAACCCCGTTGCTAGGCGGTTAAAAGAAAAAAGATAACAACAAAAAGAGAGCAACAAATTTGTCTTGTGAAAATATAATTATACACGAATGCTTTTACGAATTGTTAGGCACCAAATGAAGCACAGATAAGGTTATCTGTGCTTCATTTGGTGCCTAACAATCTAACTGATTTAAAAATGTTTTTGATATTTCTTAGTTGATGTTTGAAGTTAGAAAGAACCGAGGTCCCAAAATAACTATTTTTAGAGTTATTTTGATTGCAAAAATTTACTTCTAATTTAATTCTTCAAGCCTTTTCAAAGATATCAGATGTTTCAATTTTAATTATAACTTTTCAGTGATATTTCGTCGCTCGGCACATTTCTATGTAGGACTTAAAGTTGTTCGTAACATTTACATTTCAACTCATTTAACAAATTGCTAATTAATTTGAAGATTGGAGTCGTTTTCAATGTTAGTTTAATTGCTTTGCTGATTTATTGAATGCCAGCTTTTTCTCACGGTTTCACCCCCGTGGCATTACGCACCCATTTCAAAATAAAATGCATCCTATCGCACCTTTAAAGTAAAACCGTTACTAAACGAAATTATGAAATTTTATAGTCGCACTTTTAAAGTAAAACCGTTACTAAACGATAATTTTCTTGAATTGAGGTATCAATGCCATCTATCTATAACAGTGACTATTTGCTAATATTGGCTCCCCTATAAAATTTCATAATTTCGTTTAGTAAATGGCACTCACTAATAGTGTGAAGCTAGTACATATATCTTGAAATGGAATGTAACTTTCAGAGATTACATATTACGAACAAACAATATTACCTGTTTTTTTTTTTAAATTAAAATAAAATAAACTAACAGAGTTCTTAAGTTTACTAACGCAATGAATCTTTGTTGCTTATTTAAAAATAATACATTATCATATAAGTTACTAGCAACTTGCCCGGTTTCGTACAGTACAAAATATATTGAAATTACTTACCAAGTTCCGCAAATTAATAAATAAAAAAAAAAATAGACTGGCCTGTTGGTCGAGTGGTTAGTGACCCTGACTGCTAAACCGGAGGTCGTGGGTTCGATTCCCACCCAGGACAAATCTTTGTGTGATGAGCATGATCATTTGTTCTGTGTCTGGGTGTAATTTGTCTATAATATGTATGTATTTAGAAATATATAAGTATGTTTATCAGTTGTCTGGTTGCCATAGCACAGGCTCTGCCTAGTTTGGGATCGGATGACCGTGTGTGAGTTGTCCCAAGATATTATTATTTATTATTATTAAATGTGTTGTGTTTTGTTTTGATTTTTATGTATCGATTGTATCACTTAGAATAAATTATTTCTACAATTAAGTTAAGCCCATTATCATTTTGGCACATGTGGTGTTTATCTGTAGAAAAATATGACACTACACCATTGTTTTTTTTTTTTTTTTAACGATGGGAAATCATCAAATGACTTCTTCCGCTCTGGGTGGAGCGGAAGGGCGTATCAGACTCTTACTGACTAAAACCCATCCGTGTTCCTTCTAAAGCCCTTTGCGTTCCAGGGCCGCGGTGACTCTTTCGAACAAATTCCGCAACCCTGGCAGGCTCTAGCCCTAGTGGGCCCCGTCTTTTATGCTGACATCTCTTTGAGCGCATCACAACGCGCCATCAACCCGGGCCTGGTGGTGATCGGACAGCGAGCCACTCAATGCTCGCCGTCCGCAGGCCCGAGCCTACGGTTGTCGGGGAACACCATTTTTTTAAGTATTTTGTAATGTTTTTGGTGTGAACAATTGCTGGTGAGCCTAATAAATAAATAAATTATATACACAGAATAATCTTCCTCGTTCATCGCTCTTATTATTAGCGTTTTAAAATCTGTTGTGTGGTTTAGAAGAAGGAAGCGGAGAAACAGACAAATGCAGTCACCAACGTTGTATTATAATATTTAGTGATTAAAGAAGATGTTCTATTATTTGAAACTAATTAATATTATAGCTTTGTGTGCTGCAGCTACGTGTATTGCAAAATATCTATGTAGGTGCCTAAATATTTCAAAAATTCATGCAGCTAAAACATGTTTATAGTTAACTGATAAAACTAAAACCAGGTTCCCGGAAAGTCTTCCTAGTATCTAAGTAGGAAGGAGGGAAACTAAGATGCCTTCAGTTAGTAAATACATCAAACTTTTCCTCGAACGTGCCTTTAGAAACAGCTTCTGAAAATCAGGTTGATGTTTTAAATTAAAATGCTTCAAAGAACAGTTTATATCAGCTATATTTTTAAATACAAATCGAAAACTAGATCTCAAATTGGAGACCCTTTTATCGTTATCCCAGGGATGTGCCCGAACAAGAGTTCCACAGTTGTTCCTGGGTGGCCTTTAAAGGGTCACAAAACTCCTTCCATCTCCGAAATGATTTCAGTGAGTTAAAATACCACACTCCCTGGTCTTCTTCCCAAACGTCAAGGTACTTCTTCTAATTAACAATAAATTTATTTATTCTTTTGAGTCGTGTGGGGTCCGAGTGCGCGTCTCCTTTTTAAGGCCATATCTCGCTGACTGATCGACACTTTGCGTGACCAGAGGGGTGGCTCATTCTTTGCTCAAAGAATTAGCATTGCCATTCAGAGTGGCAATGCTGCCAGTCTTCTGGGCAGTCTTATGCGGAGGAATACTTCGACAACTAAGTGTATTTTGTTTATGTATATAGTTAGGTTCAGTAGATATAAATAGTTTCAGTAAATAGTTTAAAGTTAGTTATAAAGTAAATGTACATTGTTATGTTAATTGTATTGAGACTAGCCCAGCAGTCATTGTGAATGCAGCTGACATGGCCTGCTCTATCTGACAGCCTTTTTTCCTGCAATTAGTCCCATTTTGTGGCTGTCCCTTTTTATCAGGCTCAACCGTCCCATTCCCGGGCAAAGACTTCCCCCATGGATACTTTTTATTGCTCATTCCTATCAAATTTCTTAGAGTTGTTCTTCATCTCACCTATTCTCGATGAAGCCACCTAAGGTGTTTCCCATTTTTTCTAGGTCTGCTGCGACCCAACTAGTTGCGACAACATGCCCTTGTCTTACTTAACACGCACAGAATATAACAATATGTTCCACCACCTTTTAACTAATACTTGCTATATCGGAGTCCCGTCACGAATACACTGTAATTACTTTGTAATATTCTCGTAATAACAGCGCGATCCCGCGCGGTGCACATACAGATGAGAAAGGAGCTTAAGGTCAAAATCGATTGTCTGTTGTCTATTTCATAGATAAAACATTTTATCTCAATTTTTTGTAGCAGATATTTTGGCCATTTTTTTATCCTGAATAAAAAAATGATGAGTGTTAGTTAACATACGGCAGATATTTCATCATCCGCATCAGTTTAGCTTTTGCCAAACCATGTTAGCGTCGGTTTCAATCTGTCCGAATGTAAGTAAATGGTCGATATATATTAATGGTCAGGGACCTAATACGACGTCTAACCTAAAACCATAATCATCTGATAATAATGAGACAGAGACGGAGCTACTAATACAGGACAAAAAGCACTCTCCCATTTGCACGATTGTTTCATGATGGCAATGTAATTTCATAGCATGGCTCCAGATTGTCAGCCGCTCTATTTTGAAATAACCAGGGTTTTACTTTCTGACCACTACAACCCAGTTACGGAGTACTAAGATACTTTAAGGTATAGTTAGGCTCCGCGCAAACGGGCCACCGAAAACGGCCACCGGTTACTGTCGCGCGCCACGTCCTTTGGCACTGCGCAAACGAAGGTGGTCGGTGGCCGCCACTAGTACGTACTGCTGCAGACGCTAACAGTTTTCCATAATTTTTTATCAAAATCTTGTCTTTTATGGTAGTGTCCACCCTATGGATAACTGAAGGGTAGGAGATTGAGAGCGGGGTGCAGCGGCGGCGTATGAGTGGCGAGTGTCAGCGTTTTAAAGTAGCGAGTGGCCGACACCCGTGACATGTCGCGGACGCTGAGTCACGAGTGGCCGCCATCGGAGGCGTGTCGCGGACACTGAGTCACGAGTGGCCGCCACCGGTGACATGTCGCGGACACTGAGTCACGAGTGGCCGCCACCAGTGACATGTCGCGGACACTGAGTCACGAGTGGCCGCCACCGGTGACATGTTGCGGACACTAAGTCACGAGTGGCCGCCACCGGTGACATGTCGCGGACACTGAGTCACGAGTGGCCGCCACCAGTGACATGTTGCGGACACTGAGTCACGAGTGGTCGCCACCGGTGACATGTCGCGGACACTGAGTCACGAGTGGCTGCCATCGGTGACATGTCGCGGACACTGAGTCCCGATGGAACGCCACTCGCTATATGTGTGCGGTGATTCCATAGAAAACGTGTTAAAATCGTGTAAACAGCAGGTCGCCAGCTACTGATCGCTGTGGTCGGTGGCCCGTTTGCGCGGAGACTTAGCCCAACAACAACGGGCTCTGAAATCACATAAAGTACATATCCACTAATACATACATAGGAACATGAATAACAATTCTCAAGATACCCTCCGGGGTTATATGGTCCTAAATAGTAGCTCAGTTTAACACAATAGTTAGGGTATTATTTCAAAGCGGAATAATGTACGACTAAGATTTAATTGTACGCTTGAAGAATGTATGAATTCCTGTTAGGACCAAGGATTTGGACTAGGGGATTGTATTTATGGTAAGCAAAAGTTGCGAGATATTGTTGCAACATTGTTACTATGAAAACTAGACTTTATTATTGTTCCGTTAGTCTATAAGGGAACGGCGTACGTATATATTTGTCTCGGTATGTTTAGGTGGTCACCCATCCACAGACCGATCTCGGCAAGCGTTGCTTAACTTTGAAGATCGACCCGTGCGGCTGTTATTATTAAACCACGAGCTATCTTATATCAGCATCAATTTTATATATAACTTATTTCTGACGAAATAGACCTTTTCAAAGAATCATTATTACTACCTACCTATTACTTAACATTATTACAGCAAACCGGAATAACGCAAAAATACTCAAAACGAAACCGCTGAAATCATTAAAACCATTATTAATTTAAAGAAACCCGAAATCCATCGCCAAAAATAGCCCAGTTCAAAGTTAAAGTCATTATCTTCTCAATGTGAATGAACGGGCCATACTTAGTGAAATGACGGCCGTTGGAGTGGGAAGCATCAAGAATGTGGAAATAATTTATAGCCCATAAAATCACTCGCGTATTAATTGAACTGTAATAATTCTTAATTAAAGTTTAATAATACGGAAAATTGAACTCCGTCCAGTACAATATACGTGGCCTTTAATAGTTTACGTGAGTTTGGGTGTTTACCGTTGCATTTTGTACTTATTTTGTGAACTGATTGTTGTATCATGAGCTATTAAGAGCAGCCTGTTATGTAATTTACAATTATCTATATATTTGTTTATTCCTAAATTGATTTTAAAGGTTGGTTATCACTATTAGCCCTTATTACTAAAAAAAATTCTAAAGCTTCTAACTAAGCAAATGGTTAGATTTTTTTATGAATAAGACTGTAAAAGTCCTGACCTATCATTTCATCTAAGGAAAGACTTGGGGAAGGCCTTTGCCCAGAAGTAAGAGAGTGCAGGCTAGTTACAAAAAAAAGTAATAGGAAGAGCTGATGTATGCTTCATCATCTACCTAGCCTTTTCCCAACTATATTGGGGTCGGCTTCCAGTTAAACCGGATTCAGCTAAATACCAGTATTTTACCGGCCGGGACCAACGGCTTACGGTGCTCTCCGAGGCACGGAGGAGTAAAAGTCTTGAACCAATTTCGACAATTCTTTCACTTTCTTCTAATTAACTTGATGGACCAAAGACAAAAAGCTATTGTTTAATTTTTATCGACGTTCTGAGCATGAGAGCAAGAACGGGGTAGGTACTTAGGTACAGCGATTTGAAAATGGAGCCACGTTATCAATCAAGTTGACATTCGCTGATGATGAACAAAAAAAACAATTAGATTTCTACCTATCTATTGCAAAAGGCATGGTATGGTGTAGATGAGCTCTAAGAAGGGATTTTTAGGAAATCAACCTTTAAGGCGGTGAAAAAGAGGAAAACTTATTGTACTAAATCAACGTAGACGAAGTCGCGGGCAAAGTGTTACTTTAACATTCAATTAACGTCGATGAAGCTCAACACCTTCACAGAATCTAAATATGCAACAACATAATATCAAACTAATATTAAATTCCATTAACTGAGCTCAATTGACGAAACACTAGTAAATTCAATTGTGTCTAAATCGGAGCTAAAGTCTGAATAGATTATACACATAATGGAGCTATTAGGCGCACTCCATCAAATCTGTTCTATTCTAAGTAAATGATGTACATAATATTATATTATATACGTAGGTACATGTACATATGATAAATCACGTAGACTGTCGAATCTAGTTAAGCCTGGAGCTTAAGTAAGTAATGTAGTACCTACAACATTCGAATTTTTTGTTGAGTCTCAATTAATATTCTAATATTTAAATAAAACCTCATAAGGTGCAAATATAACAATCATATTTGGAATTATTTCACTAAGGCCATAGCGTCCGAGTGCTTTATGAAGTTTTGTGACATCAGCAAGCTATTGATCGACTATTCATGTGACCAAAGGACTGGCCTTTTTTTCGGTAAAAAAATCAGCATTGCCATTAAATGTGTCAATGCTTTGTGTCAGAATCTTCATGACTAGAACCCCTCCGTGTTCCTCTAAATGCCCTTTGCATTCCAGGGGACTGGTGACTCTTTCGACCAATTCCGCAAAATGTGTCAATGCTGCCAGTGCTATGGGCACTTTTCTCATTGACAGTAATGTGGACGATTTGATGCCCAATAAGTTCGTCTCTCTTCAGACGTAAATATTATTTCATAAAAAGCCTATTTCCAATAACACAACTTGGTTAAGCCCGCAGCTGTTTTTTTTGTTAAATTTGTTAAAATATTTTTTCAGGCCTGAAGTTATCATTTATATTTTGGCAAAACATTTTTGATTTATTGTTCAGGTGTACATTTTAAGTGACCCCTTGCCAAATATGAAATACCTAAAACAAACTTTACAATTTGGTTTTTTATTTAAGTAAACACGAATGTTGAATTTAATTTTGAAACCAGGTATTTTTTGTTTGTTATTTATAAAATTGATTGAATCCTGTTTCATCTATGATATTTACTGAAAGACTATTTGAACAGTTTACATTGGACATAATATTTATATAAACATGATCAATTGTATCTACATATTTTTAGGGCCGAGTTTTTTTTATTTGGTTAAATAGGTAACACAATATCTAGTCACGCGGTAGCGTGTCCAGCCAAGTTTAAAGAAAAAGTTACTGGCGACGCAGCAGCCGTGTGTAATATTACACTAAGCATTGTGAGTTACTTTGTCCCCTTAACAGCTCTTAACCTATTTAACCTACCTAAATAAAAAGGTGGCACATTTATTTAAAGCCGAAAAAAGTTCAAATTTGGATTCTAGACAAGCAGTCCAGAATCCAAATTTCATAAATGTAACTCAAACAGTTATTGATATATTTACGTTTTAAATCTGGCATTTTATGACTGACTGACTGGCTGACTCACTCACTCTCCTCAAACTCAAATAGGCACACGGTGCGGGGTGCGCGGGGCAAAATGTGAAACTGGGAGCCAAGTTCAATGTTAATAATAAGCGTGATTGTTGACTTCAGCGGCAAAAGACTTGAGATATAAGTGGATGCCATGTTCTATAGATGATCCTGAAATAATATAAATTAAGGCTCAAGATTCGACTTGGCTAGTTTTTACCAGCAAATCAAATTTAGAAGAGTAAGATAATATAATTATTGTCCTTTCAATATAAACACTGTAACTTGAGTATAACATAAAGATGAACTACCTACATCATAAAGTTACAAACACTAAATGACTACCGACCTAGTATTTATGGCTTTATAATAGACATTTTACTACCAATTTTGACCGTCTTTGTACATATAGAATGTTACTTATGTGTAGGCATTGCACAAAAAACATAAATTATTTCCTTCCCAAAATATTTTAAGGTTAAAATTAAACAGGAAAACTGTTTTGCACGGAAATTATAACAAAAGCACACGATTTTGAATTATGTTAAGTGTAATTTATACTCGCGTTCCCCGTATGTTTTTATTGGTAGCCTTGAACTGAGTAACAGAGATTTATGAGTGATGCTACACATATATGAAGGGTATTTTGGTATTAATTGAACATGTGGGAATTCGTCTGGCTGTTTGAGGTGTTTTAGGTCAGTGGTTTAAGTTGTAAGGGTAGAAATGTAATTAGTTGTATCGTCAGTAGTCAGAGAATTAATACAGTAATGACGTCTTGAGAGTTATCATCGAGGAACTCCTGACACAATACACATTTGGTGTATCTTTCTATGGGTTCATGAGAGTATCTAGCCATTTTACTGTTTTCGAAACAGTATACAGTAGAATTTCGTGAGGGATCGTAATTAATATCTACATACATATATACTTGATATAACAAAGCTGAAGAGTTGGTTTGTTTGTTTGAACGTGCTTATCTCTGGAACAACCAGTCTGATTTGGAAGATTCTCTTTGTATATGATAGCCACATTCACGAGAAAGGCTATAGGCTATACGAGAGCGTAAAAAGACGGGATATGCGTGTACGAAGTCACGGGCGAAAGCCAGTCTAATAATAATTGGGAAAATCTCGAACGTAAGTGCAGATAAATTAAATTAATAAACTTACAAGTTCGTTTAGGTTTAAGAAACGTCCTAAAGTTATCATAAACTAAGTTACCGATTGCTTTATTAAACTTGATTCAGTCATTAAGTGGATTTCCATCAGGAAATACCCATACGAATTAATATTTGGAAACAGATTGTACCCATTGAAGGTAAGAATATTTTTATATAAAGTTTTTTACATGAGAATAGTCTCACCTTCAGGGTTGATTTTGATTTTATTACGACAGTTATGAAACATAATGTCTTCTGATCAGAGATCGGATTAGGTAGACTATATTTACCTAATGTTCGTGGAAGTAAGTAACATAGAGTTGATAATACCTCCTGTAAAACCCCGGAATCATAAATGGAATCATGACAATTAAACCGGGATTACAGAAACATGAACTGGACTTTGAGTATAGTTACAAATTATTGATTTGAAGAATCAAAAGAAAAAAGAGTTGTGCGAAAACAAAGCTATTTAATTTAACAGTTTTAGTAGGTACGGAACTATAAAAACATAATGAGATTCTTCAATATAATAATTTTGTTCAAATTTATTCAAAGCGAAATAATTAATTTGCAATTTCTTAAATCCCAGGATACAATCGTCATGTTTAAGATTCCGGGATTTTAGAGGAGGTATTATCTACTATGTTACTTACTGTCACGAACATTAGGTAAATATAGTCTACCTATTCCGATCTCTACTTATGATGTACGGAAAACGGTCAAAAACTTAGATGGATCATAATATAGGTAGTTATCAACAAATCTACAGCAAAAACATTCCTCTACCGACATTCTTATTCTTCTTTTATTTTCTTTTGCAGAAGATGGCTACGAAATAATACAAAATTCTCCAGCGGCACTGCGAACAATAGTATTTGCAGCAAACTTTCTCCGTTAATAGATTCATTAGCTTTGACTAAAAGTTTGCAAGTACTGTCAACTTGTGCAGGAGCTTAGCACGCCAACTCACTGTACCCGTATTCGTTTTGTAATATCTTGCTGCAAAACGTCCAATTCGCAAACATTCGATTCGCAGAAGACATCATTATTAGGACCATACAATTAAAAAAATACTTTTGAGCAAAATTAAACGCTGTTATGTTTGTTTGATTTGTTTAGTCTGTTATTGTAATACATTAATTTTATTAAAAGACAAGCTGTGCCCGTGGCTTTGCTCCCGTCACCCCCCGTCAACCGTAACCTACCCTACTTTCCTATCCTACCTACCTACCAACCTATTTTTTTGTTTTTATACCTTCCCTGTAATCTAGCAAACAAAACAAAAAAGAATTAGCCAAATCGGTCAAGCCGTTCTCAAGTTATAGCGTGACCAGGAGAAATAGGGGTTCATTTTTATAAATATAGATATCAAATACCGGACCATCTCCGAATTGGACATTCTGCTAATCAGACTTTAATTTCCCACTTGACATTCTGTGAATTGGACGACCTGCTGCTACGAAATACAGAACTGAATGCGACGTTCTGCGCCAAGATCGTTTGAAATCCAGTGGATTTCGCGGTTGTTATTGTTTAATACTGCTTAGTTCTGGAGATGCAACGTTATAATTAACTGGCAAACCTAGTTGGGTTCGTGTTGGAGATTTAGGATGCTGTGCGGTTAGAGCAGAATGTTTGGATTAAGCTGTGCTTGTTATTAAAGCGTCTGAAATGTTGCTAACCTGGTTCGACGTTCGTCGATGTATCTACTAACAGAAAAACGATACGAGTCTTAGAGCATGTAGCCTTTTCTATGAGTGTATGAATTAATTAAATGTCATGATTTTTTCTAGTATTCAAACTACTGTAGGAAACGTAAAGTATACCTTGTATTTTTTGGTCATATTAGCAAATCCCCTTTCGTCTGCTGCTATCAACCTATTTAAAATGTTCACGCGTCAGTGAGATATTGTTACTTATGCCCTTGATTAGCTAAGATTAATGATGTTGTTTTATTGTTCAGTTATGACTCAATGAGGCTGACATGTTCCTAAAATAAAATCCCCTAAAACATAACATAAAAAAAAACTGAAAGTATTGTTTTCTATGCAAAAAATAGAGAGATGGACTTAATTAATACCCAGGGCATTTCCGATCAATCATCATTTGGAAAATACAGATACAAATAGTAAAAGGTGCAGTTTTAAGAGAAAAAAAAAGTTCAGTACATTTAAGTACCGCCTAGTTTTAGTGGAAACGAGCACTACTGTCTACTAGTCACTGTACATTTGAATAAACATTTCTCCCATTAACAAACGTTGATGGCTGTGTCCCACTTATTTAAAGTGGTCCGTAATAATATTGAATCGGAACACGGAATTACTTCCTCGACTGTCTGTCTGTCTCGTTCTCCCTCCCGTTCTACTTAATACCTCGTTTATGATTCTGATGCAATTATTTTCTGTTGAACGTGAATTTTAGAAGTACGAGTACATTTTAAATTTTATTTATTTATTTTATTAAATACTAATTGCCGCTCGTGGCTCCGCCCGCGTGATTGTCGAAAATTAACCCAAGGGAACATATTCCCGATATAAAAATATCCCATGTGTCCAGACTTTAATCTACCACTGTGCCAAATTTCGAGATTTCAAAGAGTAACAAACATCCATCCATCCATCCATACAAACTTTCGCGTTTATAAAATTAGTAGTATTTAGAATTCCATTCGGTCAAGGCCTTAGCCTTGACCCAATGGGAAAATATGTTTCCAGACTTTCCAGACCTTCGCCATATCTTTCCAGACTCTCTTTGATTTGTGGTGCGCGTCCAGGTCATGTAGCCACCTGTTTGTGCCTCAGCCATGAATTCCAGACTTTGTCCATCATCATGCATGCGGCCTTGGTGCCCTTCAAATCTCAGTCGAGCCTGGCAGCCTTTTTGCCCCCGTTTACAATTCCTGTTTTGAACGGCTAAGTACAAACAAAGTGCATTATTGAATCTTAAATCTTAAAGAAAATCATAAATTCACTGACAGACAACGCTATCCTTTAAACAGCGTGTTTTTTTTTAAATATTAGTAATGAAAGTAAGCACTACGGAAAATTTATCGCTGTACAGTTTAAAATTGAGATGAAAGTTAGGTAGTCGTTATTGCAGATGGGAAATACCATCGGGCACACGCCTTGTATGATCAGCCTGAGGGTATTTCGTTGGTCCCACATTGACATCAAAATGGCCTCTGCAATAAACGGCAAATTATCATATTACCACGCTTGGGTGACGGATGTGATGATTGCAGTGTGTTGTTGTTACAAATACTGAGGAATTTCACGTGTCACATTTACGTACTTATACAGGCTGGTCAAGCCCAAACCCGACGGATACGTTTTTAAGTTGCGATATTTTTTTTGTTGAGCAAAAAAATTCTGATATTTTTTCATGGTTATATGATGGTATATTTTTTCATGGTATATCACACAAAAACACATCCACTAAATTTCCATCTTGTTGCTGCCTAAAAATGCGAAGTTTTGTCGTGCTTTTTGTCAAATATTCACAATGTTTTTTAGGTATCCCATTAACAAAGATCAAAATATGTGGTGTATTTTGAACACTAAAAGCAGAATCTTTTAGTGTTCAAAACACGTCTCTTTGATAGCTCCTTACAACAAAATCAGGAACTATCGAATCTGGCGACTATGGAAAAAAAATTGGTTGTCCGTGAGTGTCACCAGACGGCGCTTATTCAGTTTCAATACAAATTATCGTTTACGCTAACGCGATCGAGAACGTTAATAAACTCGCACTAAGGTCACTGGTAAGTGACGTAACACGAGTTTTCAACGCACTGTATCGTCTTCATTTTTTGTTTACGCGACAAAAGATAAAATACGTGTCCAATATATTTTGAAAATCAAAAGATTGCATCACTCAAATACCCTATTGCCCCTCTGAAACGGACATTTACACAATTATCAAAAATTTATTCATTCCCGCAGTCTAAACCGCTAGGTCTGTGAGCACTTCGAACAAGAGGTTCTTATACAAGACAGTAGTGAAGAGCGCTAAGGCCGAATTTTTCAATATTTCCCAAATACAAATTACTTTACAAAAGTTTATTTGCGGGTGAAAGAAACCTTGACACGGCTTGCAAATAAGAAAAAATCTAGAAGATTTTCAAGGAGGTAAGTTCGTAAATCATCTGCAAATAAAACAAACGTGCAATAACTTCCACAAGTTGTCGGCAAACATCACAAGCGTAGGGATCTCGCATGAACGACTCGTAATATGATCCTGACTTAGGAGTCGCGGCGTGACATCTATCTCGAACGATCCTTTGTTCCCTCTCACGGCATGCAAACGACAGTAAGTTCAGACAAATAGGCTGCTTACAGCCAGGAACGTACACATGGTGAAAGCGATTGGTACAAAGGCAAGAATGGAATAGCCTAGAAAAGATTTATTCGACACTAGCTTCTGCCAACGACTTCGCACGCGTGAATGTCGGAAATTAGCCCAAGGGAACATACTCCCGAGATAAAAAGTAACGTATGTGCCTTCCAAACTACTAGTATCACTGTGTCAAATTTCATCCAGATCCGTTCAGCCGTGATTGACTAAGATACATCCAACATTTTTTTTTTTTTGACGATGACCTCTCCCAGTTCAGCACACTAAGGCTGGTTATTGCTTAACTGGACTATCCTGTGGTGGCCTCAAATGAATTTAAGGCCCCCAGGCAGGGCTTACAAACTAGTTACATCCATCCTTTCAAACTTTTACATTTACATATAATTGGAAATCTCATCATTAACTTATTATTTACCTGACAAATCTTTTAACAACTGGATTTAACACAAACGATTCACCTCACAGACTTAAACAATCACCAAAAACACAATAACGGTAATAATATTTCAGCAGATAGGTACGTATAACTGAACACTTATTTGCTACGCCAACTGTACGTACAGGCGCTCACACAAATCATTTCGCAGATATCCAGGGCTTGTTATGTACAAACTTCGGGGTACTGGCAAGTACAGTGGCGTTATTACCCAACCTTGAAGGGGTACCAAAGTTTGCCGTGACGAGGGAACAGAGGAAAGAGGAACTGTCCGCAATGAACTTCGAACTGCATTGTTTAGGGGCCCGCCAGTGTTTGGTGACTAGATGTGGCCTAATCTGCAGAGGGGAAGTTTGTTTGGCACAGCCCTGGTGGTTCGCGGGAAAGTGGTGCTATTGTTGATACTTGAATAAGAGAATCAAGGATGGCACGTGTCTGTAATGGATTTCGTGATAAAGAACTGGTTTTAAGGAAATTAGTGAAGAAAGTAATGACGCTATTTTTATTTTAACATTTTTTGATTTTATTAATTTAAACTTAATGTACAAAATAAGCATTTAGGCATTAAGTTTTAGTAACACATAATTAATATATGTACATAGGTAACGGACTTAATGCCATGGGGAATGTTTTACAGTCAACCTCTTGGTTAAAATGACAGCATTGTTGCACAGCTGTGCAAATACATGAAATCAGAAAAATAACTATCACCCTTCACACTATCACACTTATACTATAAAGGCGAAAGTTTGTAAGTGTGTGTGTGTGTGTATGTTTGTTACTTCTTCACGCGTCAACAGCTGGACGGATCTTGATGAAATTTGGCAAAGAGGTAGATTAGGGTCTGGAATAACAGATAGGATACTTTTCATCCCGAGAGTATGTTCCCTTGGGATAGTTTTCACAAAACGGAACAATCACGCGGGCGGAGCCGCAGGCGGCAACTAGTTTTGAATAATTTCAAAATAATAAAAGGATACATCATTTCCTGTGTGATAACAAAATACCCCAAATCTTTTCCTGTTTTATGCTTTTAGTAAGGTAGGAAATCTTCCTTATCCTGCGCATTTTGCTCAAGTCAAAGGCAATCTATAAAATTGTGGGTTTGTTTGGCAACCGATCACTGAAAGTTATTGTAAACAGATTGAGCTTAGCTAACACATAAATTGGCAAATGGCATGGTGACAATGTTCTGCACATCCTTTTTCTACATTATGTGTATGATAGATAGGTACGTTTTATGAAATACTCATGATTTTTAACCGACTTCCAAAAGGAGGAGGTTCTCAATTCATCTGTATGGTTTTTTTTTAAATGTTTTTTATGCGATCATTCTGTCAATTATAAATTGATTTTATTGATTCTTTTTTTATTCGAAAGCCTACTTTGATGGGATCCTAGGGAAATCGAGTCAATCCCAAAGCAAAGTAGATATTAAACTATGAGCTGG
The DNA here is from genome assembly GCA_905163435.1 of Mamestra brassicae. Lineage (NCBI taxonomy): Eukaryota > Metazoa > Arthropoda > Insecta > Lepidoptera > Noctuidae > Mamestra > Mamestra brassicae. Next base: position 13,913,496 of record LR990997.1, on the reverse strand, counting down.
TCTGGACTTGGACTGAACGATGAAGCCACACAAAGTAACTCCTTAACGGTAAATAGCCCAACCACTCATTTTGGGAATAATGTCAATTTAGCTGTGGAGTATCACCACTAAAAAGTGGAAAATAAAAAACTTTTTACAAAAAAAATCGGAAGTCGGTTGTATTTTTTTGTAAAAAGTTTCTGGTTTGAAAACACTCGCGGTTGTGCTTCCAGTTATTATCAAAATTCGGTTAGGACACCAAAACTAACACCAGACTGCCACTATAATAATTATTTCAAGTATTCTACAGGAATTTACCTAGAGAAATACCTGTAATCCTTCACATTATCTACGTTAATATACTCGGTTGCTCTCTATTACTAGCTCTAAAATAATTATATTATTGTGTTCCAACAACATGTGAAACTATCCCTTTGTGAGAACACGACTGAGCTATTCGCTTAGTACATATTAATTCCATGCCCGTTAAACATTTTGACGATAAGCAGGCCTCATTATTTGTCAAAGCATTTTATTATCTGTCTCTTTTACTAATCTTTGAACCGGTTAATCGTTTGAAAATGGAATGATCATCTTTTCCTTGTACTTTAGCTCCAATGACTTTTGCTTCAAAGGCATTTTTATAAGTCGTCAGTGTCTTGACAGAATCATGATAATTGCTTGCTTACAACCTATAGGGGTTACTATACAACGTGTAACAGAATAAGGGAAATACCTTTGAAGGGGTCATTGTACTCATCATTATCAACGACTCTTCTTATGGGCCCAACCCTGAAATCGCGAAAAAAAAATCGAATACCCTATACATTTATGTGCCCATAACTCGACAAAATGTACTGAACAGGTGATTTTTGTTTTCGCGAATTCGGGTTTGGTCCCATAGTAACAGTTAAAGTTGTTCATAATGATGAGTATAATGATGCGTTTATTCTGTTACACTTTGTATAAAATAAAGGGACTTCAAAGGTACAGAAAATCAAAGTTGTTCGATACGTAAGTTTTCTATTTTTCAATGTCACATAAAGGAAGCCTTTGTTCAGAAATTGATCGATCTTTCAACCTCACTGCATCATGGAAAGGAGCAATAGATGTAGGTACATGAATGTTAATTTCCATGGGAAATCCATTAGGCCCAACTATTCCTATTAATTATTCATTTTCTCGATACATCTGATCCATTTATATTTCTATTCGTATAACTATTAGTTTGATACAATGGGTAAGATGGTAGACGTCAATAATGTTTTGGTGTTTGAACCAACATTGTATTTTTTTTTGTATTAGCGTGTATGGAGTTACTATGTTGCATCTTAATTTATTAATTGGAAATAAGTGGCCTGTGGCCATTTGCATTAATTATTTAATTAACTTAAATGTAGGTCCTCTGCCTTAAAAGTGTGTAAATGATGCATATTATTATTTAAAAAATCTGCTTGTACAGTTTTTACCACCACTGCAGGGCAATGGCTTCCCTTTCTTCTTTTCATTCTTCCCGGCTTTGGGAAAGTGTGAACCAATCCTGACAATATGCGCCAATCTTGCCCCCACATCTTCGACTGAAAATACTTTTAAGAATAAAACGTTCAATAATCTTAGTATATACAATGTGGAGACATTCATACCACGATAAATGAAAACACTTAAAATACTGGTTCCTAGGAATATTTTGAAACTATTTAAACCGAAATAAAAAATACTTTCCTGATGCATAAAACGTCAAAAAAACTCAAACTAGTAAAGGATAGTGACTACTATTCTGACGAAATATTCCAAGTAATCTGTTGTAGTTAGTGACATCAAATCAGTGATAAAAGACAACCTATTCGTATAAACAAGTATTGCCAATGTTTTGATTTATTGTCATTTCGTCGTCTCCACCTTGTATAAGCATCATTATAATGTCATCCGAAATAGGTCCACTACTGGAAATAAGTCTCCCCAAAGAATTGATGACTGCCACAGCAACTTTAACACTGCAATATTACTTCCTCCACTTTATTAATTAAAAATGAAAGCCTGATGAAGGCGAACATAAAGCCGTGATTACACAATGCGTGTCAACATTTTTAACTTGAATGTAAACCGTTGTGTCATCGGGCCGACCCTTCCTGGGTCCGTTAAAAATAATACACTTGGGTAGGTATGGGTGAAAGCCTGATTTATGACCTGAATTCCTTACTAACAGTTCCTTTATGGGCTTTAGTTTTAGTTACTGCATTTATTTTTGAGATTGGAAGCAATACAAAATAAAAACAATATTTTGATAACTAACCCTCGATTTCTCAATTATGCATTTCAAATATTTTATAAGTCTGAAAACCTGTAATTTAGCATTAAAGTAGGATGTGACATGTTCTAAGCACAAAATACTCAATTCCATAATACGCAAAAAAACCGCTTCGCTGCTGTGCAGAGTGCGGAGTAGTCCCAACTACATATATCCTGAGAGCTGTGGCGGAGAACTATACTCCAAATATTAGGATTTTTGTGCGGAGGTTGATTAGGTAGGAAATATATTGTCCTGCCTGGTCGTCCTTTGTTATGTTACTAACACTAGAATATAAGCTGTTTGTAATACTAACAAAATATGGATCACTGCTGTCCGAATTAAATTAAATTAAATTTAATTCAATTCTGAATCCCGCCTATCTATATCATGAACGGATTTCATTCACGAGATCAACTCATAATAAAATTAAGATTTATTTTCGGAACGAAAATTATCGCTTTAGTTACTCGTTTAAATAATGAGATAAATTATGAGGTCTGTAATTTTTCGCAGGTTGGGTTGAATTTGTACAACAGTTTGCATAATTTTAATTCAAAACATTATTTTGTTTGTTATTTCGCAGGTTAGCCAACCAAGTGGCTGAGCAGCGGAATAGACGCCCAATCCGAATGTGAGGCCGTTATCGAGCAAAGAGACTGCAATGACAAGTGCCCACATGTCAAACGATGTTTTTCGTGCTTAACCTTTTGCGTGTCTTAAGTTACACAGTTCGACATAAGAAAAAATGCTCCAAATGTCTTAAGTCGGACAGTTACACATAAGGGCTTGGTCAGGATTGGACGATAAAAATCTGTTAAGACACGCAAAAGGCTAAAACGGTGGGAGCCTGTTCGCGAAAAAGTGTCTTGAAAAAGAATTCAAAATTTCAAACAAATCCACTCTCCTTACTAAAAGCCCACTTCCACCTATTTACAATATAGGAAAAAAGTTTAAAAAACGTAGTCTAAGTACATGGTCCGTGAATAGACTACGTAATCAGGTAGAATGCAAGTTCGTCGAAGTAAATCACTTTCTACTTTATACGGCATCCGGGAAATTGAGAGATGGTATTTTTCACGGGACTTTGGACTTTACAGCACAGATAACTTATTGATGCGGCGGAAGTTTTGCTTGCATTCATTATGTATACTGAAAGTTTATTATTGATGTTATGAGATAGTTATTTAAGTTATGGTCTAAGTTTTTCCTGCACTTTTGTTCTTGTTATGTCCCACGGGAACCGTACATTAGATAAATAGATAAAATATGACATGAGCATATGATGACACTCAGTGATAGTACCTATAGCTTCCAATCAGAGAATTTTCGTAATCAAAAATATTAGCAACCAGATCCTACCAACGGCTTTGCCAGCCTGATATGTTCTTGAAAAGAACCTATCATATGTCTTTCTCCAGGTCCTAGGCCACATCCAGGCCACATTTATACTAATAAAATAAAGCTGAAGAGTATGTTTGTTTGAACGAGCTAATCTCTAGAACTAGGATAAAACCAGGATAGTTGCCCCAAGGGTATAGTTGCCTCGATTTTAATTACTCTACTTTCGCGGATGAATCACATGTTATTTTATTTATCAATCGAGAGACTCTAAAACGACCACTCAGTAGACCGTGTTGCATATGTCTGTGCAATTGGATGGGAAGGCAAGGTGCGATCAAAGTTTTTGCGCGATAAAAGTCCTCTTTCCCGGCGGGGCACCTATCCTAAACGTAATTTATATGGATTAGGCAAGTATCCCCCATATGGGAAAGATGTCACAAAATTTAGAGGTCGACAAAATCGCCAATACTCCGGAAATTTCAAAAATAATGTTTTGAACTTTCACAAATTTGAAGATAATAAACCAAAGTATCTACCCGTTTTATGAATAAAGTTTCATGAGGAAGGCTATTATACGGAAACGGGAAAAAACGGGATATGCGCCTACGAAGTCGCGAGCAAAAGCTAGTTTTATATTATTTTATTTCTGAACCATGGCTCATGGTAGCAGTAGGAACTTTGGAGTTCTAGTCTGAGGAGTCAGACACAATATTCCATTCTCCCAAAATGAAGAGTGTCCCTCGGAATTTCCACCCAAAAAAACACAAAAAAAGGATGACCTGTATCTTTAATCAATTTCATTAAGCTCGGTTTAGCGGTTTAGTAGTGAAAGCGAAACAAACAAATAGACGAGTTGCTTTTGTATTAGTAGTATAGATTTTACATCTTCATTATATTCGTTCAGATTTTTTTAGAAATAAATTTTTTGTATTTTAAAAAATAATAAGAGAAATGTAAACATCTTTCACTGGGTTTGATAAATGCCAAAGAGATACGAACATGATGAGAACCAATAGTGAAACTTATTCCGTAAATAGATAAAGAAAATTCAAGTAATTTCGTCTGATAACTGTAGAGTTATGAATAATATAATCGTAATACTTGAGTGAGCTATTGGATCTAAATCCTGCCAAACGGAAAGATTTAGTTGAAATTTCCAATTCTACACATTTTAAGTAGTTAAACTATTTCCACCTAAATAAGCAACCTTTAGGGTAATAATTTTATTATGATAAAGAAAATAATTAGAATAATTAGCATTGCCATTCATGCTGCCAGTCTTTTGCAGCAGTCGGATGATAGCGATGCGGAAGAATACTTCGACGCCTGAGTGTATTTTGTTTTTGTATATGTACATACTTAAGTTTAGTAGATGTAAATAGTTTATGATAAATTAAGTATGAGTTACCACTTGATTGCCATTCAATTTGTTTATACCAAAGCACGTCAATTTCTTTCTCATTCAATCGAAAAGATGTTAGAATATAATTAATGTAAAAACGATAGAGTTTCATTCAAACAAGATTTGGTACGGTAAGGTCAGTTAAAATGGATTTACGATCGAAAAACTAATCTATTCCTGCTTTATTTATTTTTCTTATTTTATGGTTTTGTTCCGAGACTGTTACTTGCCCACGGTCGCGGTCACAGCAGACGAGATGTACCTACCTATCATTCTTACATTCCATTAGGTATCGAATAGGTATTTAGCTTTTAAGAAGTCAGGATTTTACTTCTGGAACAATAACAGTGTAACTTTTGCTTAAAATGGACAGTTACTTATTTATTTTAGTAGTACCTACCTAGAGCTCTCTGTTACTAAAACTATTACTACCATAAACACAGGATATCTTATCCGAGGAAGTACTACAGAAATGTCAGTCATAATCACAACTTAAAGTCCTATTCTACTGCTAATTTATTTTTACAAGAATATATCTCGTTGTGTATTGTGAAAAGGTAATTTATTTTTTACTATAGTAGGCGCCAGATAAATGTGGAATAAAGTATATTGACCTTTCCCTAATAACTGTTCATAGGTACCTGAACAATTAAATATGAATCGTTTTTCATTATTAGACAATGTTAAGGATCACGAGAGATGATGATTCGGGACAGCTTTGTGTCATTAATTCCGTTTTTCAAATTAAAAATGTCAATAATTGTAGGTGGGTCAATGACCGTTATTCCACGATTATCTGGCGCCTACTATAGCTGCCGGACACGGCTCCGCCCGCGTGAATGTCGAAAATTATCCCAAGGGAACATACTCCCGAGATAAGAAGTATCCTATGTCCTTTCCCGGTACTCAAACTATCTGCATACCAAATTTCATCTAAATCAGTCCAGCGGTTTAAGTGTGAAGAGTTAACAGACAGACATAATTTTCGCATTTATAATATTAGTATGGATTGTCCTGAAAATATTAACGCCACAGGTAAACCTCCTGGCTGGTTCTAACATTATATTCCGGTTAAATTTCCATTTTTTCTCGTTCACTTATTGCAGCAACGCGAAATCTAAAACCAATGAAATATTCAAGCATCATACATTTGACGACACCACTTCACAGCTCGTTTCAGCTTTCGTCTGCATCGAAAAAGAAAGGAAAAGAGTTCGCACATCACTTGCTGCATCGCGTTAAACATAAACATTTTTATGTTTACCGTACACAAAGTATAGTCAAAATAAGAGATTAGTATACATTGCAGGAAGGAATTTCACAACTGCAATTATGACCTTCTGTGAGTGCTGGAAAGTAAAATCTTTGTCACCGTTCGTTTTAGAGTGTAGTTTTTCGCATACAGAATATCAGTGAATATTGAAGAAGTAGCTAGTATGAATAGAATAACATACAGTGTAGTTAAAGAGTGTGCATCTATAGCGATCTTAAAAGTGAGCAAAAACCTACCCTGGACAATCAACCACACTTTTTTTTTTTTTTGTATTGGAAATCACCAAATGACTTCTTTCGCTCTGATTACCACATGATGACTAGCACATATATGTATTTCTACACTAGCTTTTATCAGAATTTGTGCCACTACGAGAGCAGAAGAATATTTTTTTTGTCAGATATTTTTCTATTGTTAAGGGTATTGTGTTACCCAGTAACTGGATTTTGCATGTCAGATAGGCAGTCACAACATAATCACAAAGAGGCACTGCACAGGAACACTAGATCATGCCAAGCCCTGGACGCGACCACCCTCAGTGTGTAGTCGGTCGCATCCAGTGCTGCCACGTCGGCGAGTCCCATCGGCCCACGAACACGCTCAGAAGGCTGTTCGAGCTGGCCCGCATGCGCTTCATGACAGATGCACAGCGCTTCCGCATGATGGCATGAAAACCATCCACGCTTTTCTAACTCAAGAACGGCTGAACCGATTTTGAAGATCTTTGATTTGTTGGATTGTGTTTGTCTTTGTCCCGAATAGCAGAATAACAATAAATCAAAGGAAAATTCACGAAAAATAAGATTTATTTTCTCATACATTTTTTGAGTTAGTATTGTGACCGCTAGATTCACAAGTACCAGGAGACCAGAAGCGTGTCGAAGTATTTCCGGGGCGTGAATTTTGTGAGCGCTAAAGATTCACAAGTACCAGGAAATCAGAAACATATCGAAGTATTTCCGGGGCTGGAATTGTGACTGCTAAAAATTTTCAAGTACCAGGAGACCAGAAACATTTTGAAGTATTTCCGGAGCTGGAACTGTGAGCGATAATGATTGACAAGTACCGGGAAAGCAGAAACATGTCGAAGTTTTTCTGAGGCTGGAATTGTGAGCGGTTAAGATTCGCCAGTATAGAGGTACTGCGGAATAGAGTGAAAGCTGAAGAGTTTGTTTGGATGTTTGGTTGAACGCGCTAATCTCAGAAACTACTGGTATTGAGGAAAGCTATAGGCTATATAACACCACGCTAAAACCAATAGGAGCTAAGCATTAATGAAAAAAGTGACGTAGACAAAGTTGCACGAGTCAGCTAGTAGTTGATAAAACACTGAGCAGATTGATATCGATACATATTCCTTTTGTTGACTGTACAACGCTAAAAATAAAAGATGAAAAACTTTTTCTGTATATACTTTTCAAAGGATTTAAGAGTAACGAGATGTGTGTCAGTTGGCTGAGTAAAACATGCAACAAGCATACGACAATTTTGTTACCAAACAAACCACTTCATATAAAATGTACAAACTGACCAGCACAAATTCATCTGCGTCACATTTTTCATCAATGCTCCGCTCCTATTGGTCAATGCGTGATGTTATACAATGATACGACAGTAAATGAAAACACTGGCAATACGGGTTCATAGGAATATTTTGAAACTATTATAAATCCTGTCACCGAAATTTAAAAAAAAAATCCCAATTGCATAGAACGTTAAATAAATTCAAAATAGTCAAGGATAGTGTAGTACTACTATTCTGACGAAATATTTCAAGCAGTCTGTTGCAGTTAGTGACATCAAATCTGTAATAAAAGACAACATATTCATATGAAATAGTATTGCCAGTGTATTGATTTATCGTCTTATCATCGTCTCCACCTTGTTTAGCCTTACTCGATAAATGGTGGGAATGATTATTATATTACAAAATAGACTAGCTTTTGCCCGCGACTTCGTACGCGCACATCCCGTTTTTTCCATTCCCGTATAGCCTATAGCCTTCCTCATTAATGTACTTAGCTAAAATATACAGAAATAATTTTCCAAATCCGACCGGTAGTTCCAGAGATTAGCGTGTTCAAACAAACAAACCTTTCAGCGTTATGATATTAGTATAGATATATAATATATATAAATATTATTATAGATTCATGCAGTATGAAGCATTGCTCTTGGTTTAAACATGCGCTCTGGATTTTATTGTGACCTTTAAGTTTTAATTGGACCACGGTCACCGCTTTGCTAAACAAAACAATAGTTCGAAATATGGCTCAGATGTACTTTCATTTCAACAAAATATATTTTATTGGAATTGATATTTATATAAGTATAGTAATTTGAATAGCACCAATATATAAATTGAGTATTTGTCAAAACAGTTTTTGAAAAATACTCAAAATAATGCCAAAATATGGTATTTAAGTAGGGTTTGTCGCATTCTTCATTAAATAATACTTCATTCAGAAATCCATCCATATGTCACTTAAGTAAGCTCATGCTTATGATTTACGTAACATAAATCGTAAAACACACCATACCCAGATATTATTGTCTGAGTTATTTTTGCAGCTCAATTGACAGAATTGTTTTGATCCAAATATTTTAATAATTCTCATTCAATTATTTCACAAAACAGTGACACAAATTCTGTAATTCCAACCAACGCTTATTTACATAAAATATTTAGCAAAGGCTCTATCACTTTGAGCAAATAAGGGCCTAACTCCAAATGAAAATAGTGACCACTTTAAAGCCCCTAAGTAATACTTCTGAAATAAGCTGAGTCTACACAAAGCCTAATTAAAACCCTCCCATGTAACAACACTATACTGTTTACGGTTGCCCCACAGTCAAGATAAAGCCTAATACCTTCTGTTTTATGTCAAACAAACCGGTTGTCCCTTTTTATCCTCTTTATTCGCATAGACAAATATGTCGAATGTATTCACCCCTTTACGCTAATGGTCTGCTGTAATAAGGGCCACACATGTCCGGATTCTGACCGGATATCATTAATTTTATATCTTATTCGGACCAAAGCTCAAAACATGTTTTCAATAACATCCGAAAGCTTTAAACATTTTCGTAGCTTCGTTAAAGATGGAGAATTTTATTAATGTGTATTATTGATGTTTGGATTTTATTTCATTACGTTTTAAATACTCTGTAAATACAGAAGTTGTTTCTATTGGTTTCAGTTTGAGTGCTACGTCCGGTACAGTCGAACTAATTTGGCAACTCTATTTGTTTTAGTTGGAATATATTTCAACTCATAAGCTCTGTAATGGAGTTTAGTGCATTGTGGACATTTTCACATTAACTTTCTGACGTATTTAGGTTTGAAACAATTCTCACTAGTTAGTTATAGAACGTATAAGTGGTGGAAATTTCGGTTTCCCACAGTGAATTTCTAATATTTATTTCAGATTTTTAGCACGTTTCGCAAGCCTTACAATAACTTGGAACTAATTGAAACCAAAATGACAAAAATACATTTTATTTTACAATGTTCAAACCCGAAAAACAGGTAAGCTTCAAGGCTTTGAAACTTTAAACATTCACTGTGACATAAAAAAATGACATTTTGACAGCTCATAATCATTTGATCCGAAACGAGCTCATCAAAAATAAAATAAAATGTATGAACAGTGAGAATGTGAAATAGTTGAAATCTTCTTTAAAACTTCAAAGCCTTCATTTAAATTGGAATTACAGAGAAGATTAAAGAAAAAACAAGACCACGTCAGTAACTTAAATCATTCCGAATAAATTGTGTTCTTAATCCAACCTTAAGTGGAGATGATAATTCTAAAAGTTGTGTCTAAACGCCAAAAATTTTTGCAAAACAAATATGACAAAAGAAATTAAACAGACCTTTCACAGATCACTCTTGCTAGATTCTCCTGAAAAAAACAGTAAAAACTCCAACAAATAAAATCATAATAATATCTTTTACGTCTTCATAGCCCGAATTAGTCTCGAGATGGGATAAGTGAAAAGAAAAAAAGTCAGTCGGGCTGAGGTTCCAAATTGCGAACAATAATTCACCTGGCGTACCATCTGGCCCTACCGAATGAAACGCATTTAGATACGAGAGGGATATTAAAAAGCCAGATCTCTTGTGTGTTTTCAACACATTAAATTAAAATATGAACGATCTTAGGACCATTTTAAATGGAATAAAATTTTAGAATAGTAGAGTTTTTAAGAATTTCAGTCATTTGTTTAATTATATGTGAATTTGAAATGGGTATTGTTTTTAATGTGTTCTTTATTCAAAGCTTATTTTTATTGCAGAATAGCTTCTGCCTTTGGATTCACTCGCGTGAAAATCGAAAGTTATGGCAAAGAAACATAAGCAAACGCATACGCTAAGGGACTCACTAGAGAATGGGCAACAGCATTCTCTGTACATTTCAACAGCTACACTGCGATTGCCAACCTACCTGTTAAGCGTGGCGATTATGGCACCTTTGGGGGAGGCCTATGTCCAGCAGTGGATGTCCACGGTGTTCTGTACTTGCAACAGGATATCTTTGTAGATGGTTAAGTATGTATTGCCTGATCTTACAACTTTTATTTTTATTAATATTTATTTACAATAACATTTAACAATACGTTAAGTCACCATGTACCTATATCGTTAGTTAAACTTTTTTCTTACATAAAAATATTTGTTGATGTAACTTTATTATTCCATGTATCTTTAAACGATATACACACTCTAGATAATCATCAACTACCACTGCAGAGTGTGCGCGCCTGCTGGCTGTGGGTGAGTGGGAGTCGGGTCTCTGGCTTCACGCACTACCGTCGTCGAAAATTGGCACCATGTTCGACGATACTACTTTCCGCCTCGCTGCCTGCCTGCGTCTTGGCGCTCCTTGTTGTTCTCCTCATCGCTGCCACTGTGGCGAAGTTGTCAACAGCCTCGGACACCACGGCCTGTTATGCAGCCGTAGCGCGGGTCGCATTGCGCGGCACGCGAATCTTAACGACATCATCCGACGAGCTCTTGTCACCGTCGGCGTCCCGGCTGTGTGAGAACCCAATGGCCTGGCACTCGACGATGGCAAGAGACCGGACGCATGCCGTTATTTCCATGGAACATGGGTAGGCCATTAGTGTGGGACGCTACTTGTGTCAATACTCTTGCGCCAACAGTTGTCAATATCTATGTAAATAAAATAAGGTATAAGGGCGTGTCAGACTCTTACTGACTAAAACCCATCCGTTGTTCCTTCTAAAACCTTAGCGTTCCGGGGCCGCGGTGACTCTTTCGAATAAATTCCGCAACCCTGGCAGGCTCTGGCCCTAGCGGGCCCCGTCTTCTATGCTGACCGAGCCGAGTCGGACAGCGAGCCACCCAACACTCGCCATTTGCAGGCCCGCGCCGGCCGGGTGGCCGTGGATCGCTCTGTGATTCCTGTGGCGGCGGTTGGGGCGAAGGCCTTGCCTTTCCCTCGCGCGGCCCGCCTCCTCCTTCGCTAGCATTACTGCTTCGCAGAAGGTGACCGCTTCCCAAACCTCCTCGCTCCGGACCATGGATTTAACCAGGGCCGGACGCGAGAGGTCGCCGCGTGAAATTAATAAAGCGCGTCAATTTCCTTTCAATTTGTTATTGCTTGCAAGTTGATCGAATTATTAAATTCTTGCACTTCATGTTGATATTCTTTTATGGGAAATAAATATTGGTAAAACTACAACTTAATTTGTGTAGTTGCATTCAAAAAACAAAAAAACACGTTAAATCCGGAAAAAAATGATGAAAATTTCCAAGGTGTACAAGAATTCTGAACCTATAATTTTCGTTTTTCATGTACCAGCAAAATGTCGCAGGGCATCAATTCCATACAAATCCTCTTTTAAAAATTAACGACATCATATAATATCTTCAAGTAAATCAGTTAGACAGATCAATTGATCGAGCCAAATATCGGCAAGGAATAAAGTTAAAAACGGATTCCGTGCAATTTATTAGACAATTTGATTTGCACAATGGTTTGAATTCAATATTCGGCGGGGGAACGATTTGCATTCCCGCCGTCGGCGGTGGCGACATCGGAAAAACTCTTGATTCTATCTTTCTAAGGAATGCTTTCCACCTGAGGCACAAGACAAAGCGTAATTCTGTCAATGCTAGCGATTGTCCTAATGCTAATTTTGGTAGCGCTTGTCAATCTCTCTTTTTGAAGTTAAAACTTCGTTAGCGGCGTTGTGCACTTTTTGGGATGGGTAAAAAATCTTAAACTCGCGTCAGGACACGTGACCTGATCGAAAAATCGTAAGACGGAGGGAAAGTTCTGAAGTGTTTTTAATGTAATAGGTATAAATTGTCATGTTTGTGTTCGATAGCGCAATAAATGAATGTTGTATTTTACCACTTAAATGATAGTACTTTTACACTGATAATTAAAGCTATTCGTGCGAAATTAATCCCTAACCATTCCAAAATATCAAAAATGCACAACGTTAATGTTCAAGTTTTCACTTCTGCCGGCACTCCCGGAGTGCAACCCGTTGTTTTTTTTTTAATTTTTGACAATCGTCCTCATCATCGACATGATCCCAGATCCTAACGTATCAAGGTTTCAGATCGGGTAAATTTATAATAATAAAAAAACATTTAAAGTACAGTCAAAACAAAATTTGAACCCTGACTCCTAAACTAGGAAGATCCTATATCTTAGGAGGTAGTGTCTTCGCATAAATAGTGGACTATCAAATTATGAGCTTACTAGCAGGCTCGGATAGTCAGAGACAAGATATAGAATGAACGTATATTTTTTTTAACATTTGGATTGTTTTTGGAAGCACTCTGGAGTCCCGCCAGTTCGCAAATGGCGGAATGATGGTTAACCATAGTTTCACCTTGCCTAACCATTCGGGATAGAAGGCGTCATATTATCGGTGGAATCCTTGCTCACAAGACTCCGTTGGAAAACCAGTCTTATGAATGTCAGAGTGTGCAGGAATTTGTAATGTCGACCCTTAAAGATACCATTGTACGTCGGTGCCCCTGAATTTACTCGAGATTTCCTTGTAAATTTTATTAAGTCGAACAACTACATTTAAAAAGGTTGGCCCTGTCTACCATTATGGGGTCTTTATTGTTTCAATGCTTACCTTAATAACGGAAGAATTTAGGGGTTTGTAAATGTCTTTTATGGGGTAGGAAAGTACCGAATAAATGTTAAATAAAAAAGACAAACAATTGTTTTAGAAGATACAGAATTATAATTTTGGATCAATAATGTTTAGTTGTTTTACAGTTTATTTGTGAAGAAGAATTTAGCTTGCTTCGGAGGTGATTTCTTGAAAATATTGAGTCTAAGATTGTAATCTAAGACTGCCTAAAACATCGATATACACTTAAAAAGCAAATCCCAATCTTCTGAAATCTGCTTGATACACTAACTCTATAGAAGCACATCATATATGATGTCATATGTGAAGTTAGTTAATTTATGTAGTTTCAGAAATTTATAAATTTCTTATTTGTTACGTTTATCAACAATCAGCTGAAAAGTTCTGCAATTATGTTATTATGTTACCTATTCATCATCTGCCTAGCCTTTTCCCAAATATATTGGGGTCGGCTTCCAGTCCTTCACTACCCATAAACTGGGTAACACCGGTAACACGGTACTCCTTGGTAAGACTGGTGTCAGATTTTCTGGCTTCTGACTATCCGTAACGACTGCCAAAGATCTACAAATGACAGCCGGGACCAACGGCTTAACGTGCTTTCTGAGACACGGAGGAGTCTCGGTACGTTATTATGTTATCTATTGCCTATCAAAAACGATTCCGACGACGATGTTATGTGACTTTAACGGAGTATTACTGTTTTAAAACACTTTGTTTGTTCATTTCTCCGTGTGTTTACATCATGTTTTTTTAAGCTCCGACACGTCATTTTACGATGACGTTTTAATTTTCCATAATGTTTATTTTGGCAGCAAATGTACTGCTTAAAAGCCCTACGCTGTCACATTAATGATGTCAGTGGGTAATTCATAATATTTTTTGTTAATTCGGTTATTTAAATGAAAATTAATGATAAACAAATATTTTGATGTAAAAAAATCCTGCCTAAAAAATATTTGTAACTCAATCATAAACTACAAAACACTAACAGACGATGACGAATGGAAATCACGTTATAGTTATGTACTTATTTGTAATAACCGAATATTTTTCGGTAAATACCACCAGTCTACTGGTGTTTATCGTTAGACGAAAATTTATGAATCTCCGGCAAATTCCGGGAAGCGTTACACTGTAAGCGTGAAAAATGTAGCTGTACCATAGAGTTGTTATCTGAAGAATTCGATATTCGAACACACGGTAATCGCGCCGCGCGAAAATCAATTCGGTTTGTCCATCAATAGCAGCTACTTAGTTCTGGATGTATGGGGACCGTACCTGTAACAGGTATAGGGGAAGGCAGGGCGGGGAACGCAGGACCAGTGCACCCGCCGCCGCCGCCCACTGAGGACGCCTCGCGCGCTCCCGCCACAACACGCGTCTACGACTCTATGCACAATATATAGTGGACAAGTGAACCGTTCTAACAGTGATCTTCATTTCAAGTGTAATTTTTTTGAAAAAAAATTTTTTTTTCATTCTGTTATTTTTTCTTCACTGAGCGTTTCACGTTCGACTACGAATTCTGCGTTCATCTTTTATTTCGGTATGTATGTAATTATAATAATTTATTTCTATAATTAATATGTATTATAATCTTTATGATTTAAGCTCCAAAAGACCACATTATTTGTTATTAAATTATTTATGAAATATCTCTTAATATTTAATTGAAAACTTTACCGAAAGCTCGTTTGACCTTTTACGTTTAGGAAAGATTTTCCATGAATAAATATCATTCAATTTTAATGAGGATTGGTAATTATTTTAACCGATACACAACGAGGGAACTGCCATCATTACGTCGGCCTGCAAACGTCTTCCGTCTGAGCTTTTAAATGGACCAGTCCATTTGTAACTAAATATTGAAATAATGGACACGCTTAACAAATAACCAAAAGACAATAGTAATTTCCGTAGGGCTGCCAGTACCAAAAGTTTATTCGCACTAGTGAGGTAATTGTATAATAGGAGCGTGTTAACAAAAGGCTTTCGGGGTCAGCCCTGGCTTAACTTGTTGCGTTCAGCGCTAATGTAAGTTGATGTAAAATGTAACGTATTTTATACTGCAATCTGTCATCTGCATTAAGGATGGAATAATGACCGAAGAAAAAATATTTTTAATGTGGCATGAAAAGCTTCTCAAAAGTATTTAATTTTTAAATTAAAGCTAATAACTGATAATTATTAATTTCTAAACTTTCAATCGTCTTATTGTCAATTTGTCAACCTGCTTTTTCTGAGATAAAAGGGAATCTAAATTAAGAGCAGATTTTACAGTAGTAAGATATTTTTAACTGAAGAATAAATATGGCCATTTTACATATTTTCTATACAAAAGCCGCCAAACTGCCATTTTTGTTCCTCAATTATAGGTAATGTCAGATTAATTAAACCCAAAAAAAAAAAATATGTCATCAACAGTCCTAAGGAAGAACTGCAAATATCAGCAAAAGCCCAGTGATCAAGCTTTCTAAATTCAACATGAAAGCAAGGGAAATCCAATGGGAAAAGATGCACCAATTAGTATTTCGTTACATTGTCTACAACATCAACGTTAACATCCGCTGGATTATTATTTCAAAGTGTAACAAAATATTGCAATTTACATTTCCTTTACAAAGGTTTATTTTTAATTCGGATTTACAAAGACCAACATTGCTTTGTGCCTCCTACGTATTGAAGCTTTCACTCTAATTGGACCTATTTGATAATATATTTCATAGACAAAGAACTGGCCGAAAACAAAAAACAAACGTTGCAAAAATTCCGCTAAAAAATTCAAACGTAGAGCATAAATCCAACGGTACTCTTTTATCATGCAATCAATATTAAAGAAAGGGATTGACTTTTTCAATTTTCGTCAAACTAATTTCAGTTCTATATGCCGATTAGGCAGATTTATCGAAATTTTTACAGAACATACCTTCCCATAAATGTGAATATAACACTTTTTGATTTCATAGCACCGCGGCATCGCCAGAATCGAAACCCATACCGTCGAAACCAAACAATAGCACAAAATAGTGGCGATAACAATTTTCAGTAGGTAACCAAAACCAAATCAAGTTATTAAAGTTGTACCGGATTCGAAGTTCGGCCACAAAGGATAATTCTTAAGGGACTGCTAATCTGTATTTTGGCGATGTCCCAACTCCCAAGAGATTAGATATGGCGATGGTTCACCAAGTCGCTGTTGTCATTAACTTTGTATCTCTATAGCTTCAAATCTGCGGATTCGTAAACAGTCAGTGAGCGCTAAACGATCTAATGATGATTCACTTTGCGAGTTTGGAACTGAGATGGGTATCCTTTTGATATGATTGTCAACTTGCCCGAGAATTGTTAAAGTTTAGCTGGAACCTCTGGAATAATTTCGCGGTGTTTCCAAATCCGTCTGTTTTGGATAATAAAATTATTACCTTGTTTTATCTTAACGTTCTGACCTTCATATTAAAGTAAAAGCTTCACTTTTCAGTGAAACTTGCTTCTACATGAAGTTCTGTTCAAAATTGAGAGTACAAATTCTTAAACAGTGCCTTTATACTGTTCTCTCTGAATATAATTTTCTTTTACAAATGTTTTGTGTGTATGGATAGATTTTTTTTTGTACATACACGAGTAGGTATATATTTCATAAGAGAGTTGTAGATACACCTTTGTTTTGAAAAAGTCTGAGTCCCACTGCAGCCAGCTATCACAACTTTTATAACCCGCGATTTATAGCAAGTCTTGCACAAAACTCCTCATAACATCTACATTATCATAACGCTAGGCATACCAAAGTTTTAGCACCATATTTTAAAGTTAAACTTTTCTTTACGGAAACTAAGGCGTCGAGCCAAAACTTCGGAGCAAAAATTTAATTCTCTGTATCGTCGACAAGAGAAATTTCGAGAAACTTTAACTGAAAATTTATCCTGGCACAAAGCCTAGGCTGAGAAGATAGCCATAACGAACTCGTCCAATAATGTAAATTGATATTATTTTTTGGTATTGGAATTCATAATGTGCCAAGTTAAATTCGTATTGTTTTTAGAAACCCTCTTGTCCTTGACACAGGCTCAAGGAAGGTACAAAATGGTAATTTACCAGAACAATGGCAATGGATATGCTTATCCATTGACTTCGCTTCCAATCGCTTCTGATGACCTAGATGCCTACATCACTGGTTCGAGGTGGCTCGGGAAAAGAATACCTGGAAGGATCTGGAGGAGGCCTTTTGAACCGAATGGGTTGAATAAAAAAAAATGTAATCATGCGTTTACGAGCATGGTAAAGTAAAATGCACGTTTATTTAGAAAAAATCATCATATCAGCCGAAAGACGTCCACTGCTGGACATCCCCTCAAAGGAGGGGGATTTGCCATAATCGCCACGCTTGGCAGGCGGGTTGGCGATCGCAGTGTAGCTTTTGCACAGAGAATGCTGCTGTATATTCTCTGGTGAGTCCCTTAATCGCCTCTTACGACACCCACTCGAAGTGGTGGGATGGTGCCTATTCTTTTACGTCCGACACCATACATATTCAGAGAACATGGATGGCTGTAAAAAAGTGGGACTCTACCGACAATTTAGATGAATTGGAGGAAAATCTGGGTAGAATGTGAAAACTGCTAATGCTATAGGTACGCCATCGATAAAGATGGGCAGGACAAGACAATGATTAAAAATACAAATTAATGCATCCTAGTTGGCGCAATTAAACACATTTTCTTTCTATGCTTATTCGAAAAAATACTACCTTCATCAACAAGGTCTGATTTACCAGTAGTCAGATAGATTTTATTTGAGGAACATTAACATTTAAGTATATATGAGGAGTAATAAAAAGTTTAACAGCCTTGGTATACAAAATACCTATATCAAGTCGCCATGTACAGTTTTCTGCCCTAAAACAAAGAATGTGATAGACATATTCTTCATTGTCCACCATAACATTATATTTAAAGTTTTACTTTATTTGTTGTACACCTAGCACAGTGTAGTCTTTTAACTCAAAGGTTGACTGGTAGAGAATGCCTTGATGCATTAAGTCCGCCCTTGTACCACTATCACACTTCACACTTATAATCACATCACATCACACTAATATTATAAAGGCGAAAGTTTGTGAGTGTGTGTGTATGTTTGTTACTTCTTCACGCGCAAACGGCTGGACCGATTTAGATGAAATTTGGTATAGAGATTGTTTGAGTCCCGGGAAAGGACATAGGAGTTTTTTTATCCCGGGAGTATGTTCCCTTGGGATCTTCTACATTCACGCGGGCGGAGCCGTGGGAGACAGCTTGTTGTACATAAAGTTTAAATCAATAACAAATTATTATAGAAATTTCAAAAATTAAATATACTCGAAGTCTAAAAACAGTAACACAATACTACAAAACCCAGTGCGTCATGAAAACTTTCGCCATGCATCACATGCACTGAAACAAAATTGGACTTCCACATATTCGGGGTGACGTTAAGCTATGAATTTATGGGAAAAAATATACAGTTTTCTGAAAATGTACAAACAGCCAATCTGCCTAGAATTTTTTTAATCCCCGACAGAAAAAAGGCTTGCTATGAATTTGAAGTGTGTATTCGTGTGTCTGTCTCTGCGGATGAATTTTTTATTTAGTTTTTTTTTTTGTTTGAAATGTGACTGTTCCAACTGTGTTTAGGTTGGCTTCCAGTAGAACCGGATGCAGCTGAATTCGTGTATTTTACATGGAGCGGCTGCCTACCAGACCTCCACAACCCATTAACAAGGTACTCCTTGGCAAGGCTGGAGTCAAATTTACTGGCTTTTGACAATCCGTAACGACTGCCAAATATCTACAAATGACAGCCGGGACCAAAGGCTTAAAGTACTTTCTGAGGCACGGGAGAAACTCGGTATGTTGAGATGGTCACCCATCCGCAGACCAACCTTGGCAAGCGTTACTTAACCTTGATCGACCCGTGCGTCTGTTATTCTTTAGCCACGAGCCAAAGTAACTTAAAATTGAAAACTCAAAAACTCAAAGCAATTATTTCAATTAAACCATTACAGGCACTTTTGAATTGTTAAGGGCGGTCTGTCCAAAGAGATGAAGCTATTTGCCCGTTCCAAAGCGTAGATCTCCATGGAGAAGAACGCGCAAGAAACTCCAAGGACACTCTTTTAAATCAATGTTTTTTACAATGATATGGATACGTCATTCGTGTGAAAATTAAACAAACATGCATATACGTGAGAACGATGTAGAAAGACTTGCAAGATCAAGAGTCCGAAGTAAAAAAAAAGCAACAATTCCAAGAGCATATAATTAAAATATACCGTGGTAGCTGAAAGATGACCAGTCCTAGCTGACGGCACTTGCTCAGCAATATGAAGCACTATTCGAAGTCAACTAAACCTTAGCAAAATGGTGGTTATTCTAAATTCTTCAAAGTCAGATAGTCACCTGACATCCTTGTATCGTAACAAGCGAGAAATTGTAGTGATGAGAGAAGGTTGAATATATAGTCACGATATTAGCAGGGTTTATGATTTTAGTTTGTGTTTCATGAAGTTTCAGTATCATATATCACGTAATTCACTTCTCAAACACAAGTGAGTTAATAGATATTAAATCTGATATAGGATATAATACGCATACTAATTTTGCCAAGCCTTTAGAAAACGATTGGTTGGCTCCAGTCAGGTTAGACTATAATATAAATGAAAAACTGATCTTCGTCATGAAGCGATTGTCTATCGCTGCTCCACAACCCAGAAACTGGGTTATAGTATTTCTTGGTGAGGCTGGAGGGTTTATGGATTTTATAGCTTCGGAAAATCAGAAACGACTGTTAAGGATCCACAAGTGACAGCCGTGACCAACGGTTGAACATGCTTTCCGAAGCACGGTGGAATCTCGGTAGGTGATGGATAGATCTACAGATCGTCCTCGGCACGCGTTGCTTTACCTTGAAGGTCGAACCATGTGGCTATTAATACACGAGTTATAATGCATGCTATCCCACTTAAATAATAAAAATGTGAAACTTTCTTTGTTCGGATAATTGTCAAGAAATCACGCCTTAAGCGGCTAAATTAATTTCTATGAAACTTGGCACATGGGCTATGACCTAATAGGACATAGAAACCTTTTTATCTCGGTTTTGAGTTCCCTTACATAAAACACTATTATTTTAGGTGAAGTCGTGGGCAGAAGCTAGTGTTCAATCTGATGAGATATGAGGATTCATCATCATCATCATATCATCCGAAAGACGTCCACTGCTGGACATAGGCCACCCCCAAAAGGGGGGAGGGGTTTGCCGTAATCGCCGCGCTTGGCAGGCGGGTTGCCGATCACAGTGTAGATGTTGCAATGCACAGAGAATACTGCTGCCCATACTCTGGTGAATCCCTTAGTCAATAATATGCTAGGATTGCTGACGTAATTTAATTTCACAATTGAAGTGATAGAAAAGGTATTGATCGGTTTACCATGAATATTTTTGTGAATTAAAAGGAACTTCTACAAAGCAGATTGCTTTAGTATAACTGCAACATTGTGATTTCCCTGAGGTCTAACGCGGCTAACTCATCAGGTGTTCAAACTAGTTATCATTGCTTAATGAAGTGAAGATACGATACAGGATGTTCAGTAGGTACTTACTTTTAAATAAGGCAAACACTAAAATATCTATCAAGTTAATAAAACACTAGCTTTGACAGAGGTTTTATAGAAGCAACAACGTTAATCTAGCCAGGGTGTTTGAAAAACATAAAATGATTTAAAAATGAGGCCGTGGAGTTTCTTGCACGTTCTTCTCCATAGAGATCTACGCTTTGGAACATGCAAATAGCTTCATGTTTTTGGCTGACTCACTTTGACAATTCAAAATTACCTGTAAATTGTTTATTTGAAATAAATGCTTTGACTTTGTAAATAGTAGTCAATTATCCACCGGCAAGGTCTTGTCGGTGGTAAAACTTCCCTGTGTATCATCGTGGTGTACCCAGGTTCTCATGAAGGCTCATCCAAATCCGTTCATCCTTGGAGGTCTGCAGTGCGATTATGTAAACATGTCGAAGTAAAAACTTAGGTGAAGTGAACCACAAGTGAGCTGTCAAACCGTATAGTCCTCCTGACCGATCTCGGCCATGGCGGCCAATCTCAACCGAGACTAGCCATCGGCGCTGAACATTTTATAGTGCACAAGTGCGTGCGCAAACACAGGTGCACTCTCTCTTCCATCGCTCTTATATTCCAATGGGACGGGAACCCGACACGATCGGAGAGAGATCTGGCGCAGGACCAACGAAATAACGTGCTTTCCGAGGCACGGGGGTGTCACACCACCAACATCCAAACTCCGGGATGTCACAGAGAAATTCTTAATGCAAAAACCCAATGACGATCGAACCCAGGACTCCACGCTCGGCAGTTGCGCTTACGATCGCGAGACCAACGGAGCAGTTTTTATTGAAGTGAAAACTTCTTTAGGCGCGTTATTTACTTTTTGAGTAAATGAAAATCATGGAATTCGCGTCATCGTCACCGAACGCTTTCCATGAGGTATATGTATGTATACTGTGTATATATGTGTACTTTTTGGGTGAACAAAAATCATGGAACTCGCGTCATCGTCACCGAACGCTTTAGCTTTCGCTTAGTTTTCATTTCTATCGACAGTCCCCAAAGACTGTCCCGCATGTTTTTTATCAAAACATACAAACAAGATGAAATGACAACTCACTTCGTCTTTCACTCCGCCTTAGCGTACACGGTGAGATGTCGACAAAATAGACCGACAGGTTAATTAACTAACATCCAAGTGTCTTAACATATAGATTTTCTAAAATATCTAATACTAGCTGCCGCCCACAGCTCAACCAGCCCCCTCTTTACAAATTAGGTCTATGTGTTATTCTGATGCATAATTACTAATATTTCTGTTAAGTTTTATTAAAATCCAGTTTTTGCGTGAACTAACCATCCATTCAATCACAAACTTTAACATAATTTTAAACTATTGTAATACCTAGTAGGATTCGTAAATAGGATAGTAGTATAGAATTTCGACAAATAACACGTATGGTAAAACCGACCTAATAATCCAATTCCTTCAAAGTCTCCATTTCGCACGCGAAGAAACTGAAACGCTTTGCATTTCTGGGTCAGTGCGGGAGAATTATCATATTGGTAGGGAAAATAGTCCTCGCCTATGATTTTCTTATAGAATGACATGTTTATGATAGGCGGAGGAAAGGAGACTTTTATTGAGGTTGAACGTAATTTTGTTCAGTCCAGTATTCCCAAGAACTACCGTGTTACCGTGGAGGACTGGTAGGCAACCGCTTTACGTAAAATACTGGTATTCAGCTGAATCCGGTTTGAGTGGAAGTCGACCCCAATATAGTTGGGAAAAGGTTAGGCAGATGATGATGAAGCAAAATTAAATGCTATGTGATCCATCAAATATCTGGGTTTGTTGTCTAAAACCAAACGGTTTTATGAAGCATGGAAATCACAAAGACAACATATAAAAAAATTTTTGCTCAGATTTTTTATTTCACGTAACATCTCCTAAAGTTTTTGTTTTATTCAGTACGTTAGAGAGCAAATAATGAATGTTCTAGAACTTTCCCCTTTCTTTTTTACTTCATTTTAAAAAGCTTTGAAGTGTTTTCATTTGAAATATAAAGAGAGGGTATGCGCGACATCTTACATAAAAAAATATATTTTACTTGGCATTTTAAAAAGGGACAATAGACTTGTTTATTTACAAAGACTATCTCTAGTTTAAATTCATTTTAGTGGCATTCAAAGTTTTAAAAGTTAAAAAATAAAATATCGTTGATTGTATTTGCAGCTTTTACGATATTTTCATTTAACTAACAGGGATGGTTTACTTTCACACACACCAGTATCAATAGGTTTTCATAGAAATTCACAATACAAACAAGTTCACAAACACTTTTTTTATTAAACGTAGGTACTTATTAACAAACACAAAAGTCACGTAGGTACAAGAGAAAAATAATATGGAAAAAGTACTAAGTAATAATACTTAATAATAAAAAACTACATGAAGGTGAAGTCTAGCTACTCGTTAGGAATATCGGTCGTATCGGCCTGTAATTTTGCCTGGCTGGGCCTGTAATTATACTGATACAAAACGCACATTAACCACACCAATGCTTGGTAGTGTTTACAAAGTCATAAAAACCGGCCAAGTGCGAGTCGGACTCGCGCACGCAGGGTTCCGTACCATTATCTACAAAAACGGCAAAAAAATCATGTTTGTTGTATGGGAGGCCCTTAAATATTTATTGTATTCTGTTTTTTAGTATTTTTTGTTATAGCGGCAACAGAAATACATCATCTGTGAAAAATGTCAACTGTCTAACAGACGTAAGGACAGCGGAGTCTTAATAATAGAGTCTCGTTTTACCCTTTGGGTACGGAACCCTAAAAAGAACCCTTGTACCAACAAATAATTGCAATAGTGACCTTATCAACTCTTTGTCATTATTAATGAAGTCTTGTCAGAACTGGCCAGCAGCCCTAATAATGACGTCTTAAAACCGTCATGATTCCGGTGTGAAAGAGAGACGGAGCTATACAAGACGAAGAGCATTATCCCATTCTCACAATAGTTTCATTATGATGACACATCTAAGTAAGGGGCTGGTCTTAGAATCAAACATCGGGCTCCTGTTCGAAGAGAGAATGAGAAAGAGATCATCGTTCTGTCCCACTCCATCTCAGCCACTATCGTGTACCTACCAACTGCCAGTTCCATACTCATGATTCTTTATTTGACATACATCTTTTTATGACATCACTACGTTTATTGACATCATATTATACTTTTGACATGTGCAATGGTGTAATCTTAGTTTATTTGTTTTGATTTAAATATATGTATATAGGTCCCGGCGAACTTGGTACTGCCTCAGAATAATTTTTTGTCGTGTTCTTGGTCGCCGCATTGTTAATGATAATATCGGCACGATAAGCTAATAGAAACTCGAAACTAACACATCAACCGGTCAACTTCAAAACTTCTAATTGTCAAATTTTAACTTTACGTTTAGCTGTCAGTTGCGTTTTGTTATTCCGTGTCAGTTGCGTTTTGTTATACCATTTATAACAAATGAAGGGCTAGACTGATATTATATGTTTTGATTTTTCATTTTTCGTTTATCTGTTTGTTGCGTTTTGTAATTAAACGGAATAAAAAGTATCCTATGTCCGTCTCCTGGTTCTAAGCTACCTCCCCACAAATGTTCACTCACTAACACGACTTTCTTTTATATTTAGATTTATTTTGACATTTAACTCATAACAAGGAATTGCAAATGTTGTAATTTTTAATGAATTAATTTGATTACTGTTATAATAACCTGTTAAAGTGATTTATACTGTAATTCTTTTAATTTTAGTTTTATAATTGATTGAACTACAAAAAAAAACAACGCAAAAAAAAACTTGTTACTGAAATTAATGAATTTTCATTTACATGCTTAACTAAAACCAAGTATGCAGGGTCGTCTTTTCCAAATAAAAGAAAAGTTTCCCTCGACAATAAAAGGAACAACTTCTGAATAATTTCGAGTTGTAAAAACTTGCGAACAGCGAATGGTACACTTGGCCGGGAAACAAAGACTTCTAAACTATAATTTGGTTTTATTGAATGTATGCATCGGAACTTTGTGCGGGTCTGGGGAATACAATTTATCTCTTAGGGATAGACTGGGTTTTACTTAACGACTGCTTCATTGGATAATAAAGTTGTTGTTAAATAGAACTAACTTTAAGTACATATATTTAGTATCTATTTGAGTACAGGCTGTACCGACGAGAGCGTATTAAAGGCATAAAGTGATAGATAAATGCATAATACATATAAGCATACTAGCTTTTGCCCGCGACTTCGACCGCGTGAAATGGTTACTTTGGGCAGCCATTTTTATTTTTAAGAAACCAATTTTTTTTGAACGGTTGAACTTATGTGTTTATTTTTTATCATGTGCATAAATACAAAGGTTCGTGGATTTATCTACGACTTCCGTACAAACACTCATCCTTTATTTCAAGCCCACTTCCCACGACAAAAGCCTATGTCCTTCTCCAAGGTCTAATTTATCTCTGTACCAAATTTCATCAAAATCGGTTCAGCGGTTTAAGCGTGAAGAAGTAACAGACAGACAGACAGACACACTTTCGCATTTATAATAATATATTATTATAAAGTATAAAGTATATATAAAGTATGGATGGATTATTTAATAGTATGTATAGAGAGTAATTTCAAGACAAATTCAGCTGTGCGGATTGGTAGATGTCACATGTATTCGAACTTTTGGTTCTAGAATATGCCATGGCTCCTCACGATGTTTCCTTGTCTTGGGAGGAGTGGTGATGAATTATTTTACACCAAGTAAAGCGCCTGTTATAGCGCGGGTTCAATCCAAAACCTTGAAATAGTTAATTAGTCGGGGCCGTAACCACTGGGCCATCACTGCATACAAAACTGCATCAATATTACCAATATTTTTCATAAATACAACAAAGCATTCACCTTTTCCGTCCGTTATTGATATGCAGGATACAATAGCAATAGAACTCACCGTTAATCTCTGTGATGGCTAAATTATGAACGATAGTGCGAATCTTCGGGGATTCTCGACTCGGCCGAAACGTTTCGATTTTTCCCGTCGGGAGTCTGTCGAGAATTATTTATAGACAGCCAGAACACTACACGGAGTGGATAGACACAGAAGGTCAGATTCGTAAAACAAGCAAAAACGCATGCACACCGACAAGCTAGTCACGTACAGCGAGTGCAAGCGCACTCGTGATCGGCATTTGTTTTCGAAAGATTGAGATATCCACACGTTCATGTGCGTGCAGCTGTTTTTAGTTTAACTATGTGTGTAGAGTCGTGGTGAAAAGCTCGTGGCTAAATAATAACAGCCGGGTCTTAAAGATAAAGGCGCTTGCCGGGGTCAGTCCGTAGATGGGTGTCCATTCATTACACACCGATATTCGTCCATGCCTCGAAATAAAGGTTTAGCCATTGGTTCCCAGATAATTGGATGTAGAAATCACTAACACAGGTGCAGGTACTCAACTGCATCCAGTAGGACTGTAAACCGACCCCAATAAAATTGGGAAACGGCTAGGCAGAGTGGTTGTCCCTGTAGAGTTGGTCTTCTGTACCTCTCTATTCTGTGGCCACAGCCTGCGGCGACTCGGTACCTACTCGTAACTGAGGTAAAGAATCCCGGGCATAGCCGGGGGAGTTAGGTACCCAGCTTTGTTACATTAGTTACTGCTCAGCAGGATTTAAGCGGTGACCTGAACAGCTCTTAACAGTTAATTACGCTAGTAAAAGTTTCTGATGAATTTTCTTGGGTGGATTTTTTAGGGAATTTCTTATTATTTTTGTTGGGGTAGGTGATGTATAATGAAATAGGTGGTGTTGAATAAAGGTCAAGGTTTTTTTTTAATAAAATACTATAAAGTTCACCTCGCATAGCTCATTTTTTAAGGTAACTTTGCGGACGCAGAATTTATATGCAAATTTGAAATAAGTTTGTTTAAATGCTACAAATATATTCCTTGATTCAAGTTCCATCTAGTAGATCGTGAAAACCGCAAGGTATACATTTCACGTATCGCCTATCATGACCTAGCAACATGTCAACGATCATGGACCGTCTTCGTTCGTCGTCGTTCTTCAACGAAGGGCAAGTCAACAAAATAAAAGTAAACAACATATATATTTGGTGGCAGTCCAGACAATAACAATGATACAGTCGTTACATTACACGAACGCGCGTCAATCGTTACAATTAAATTTATATTTATGTGATATATAATTCATGACTTTTGACAGTTATTGTTGCTGATTGATTGGCATTTTTCAGGATTCCGAACGTCCGTATGATAAAACGGAACCCTAAAAGGAACGCTACCCTGGGAAAATATTTCGACAACGTGAGACTTTAGGGCACCATGTTGCTAACATTTTTTGTTTTTTTAAGTATCATCTACCTATTTATAACCGCTTCATAGTGCACCGCCATTTTGAAATAAAAAAAAACAAAATGGCGACGGGGGCTGAGCCAGTTTCCATAGAAAAATGTTCGAAAAGCTGACTGAGACAAAAGTTTAAAAATTGCGGTCGTGGTTATTTACTTTTAGACAGGAAACTCTATTGTATGTTACTTTAAAACCATAAAATATAATTATCATCAGCACTTGACCGGTTTTTCTAGTTCTGACTTAAACTGACATAAGACTCACGTCACAAATCGCGCTCGCGAACTGCATAGAATGTAACAATTTCACGGTCAGCTATATAACGCAGCATATATCATTGGGGGCCATAAAGTTTTATGTCTGATTCCAGTTCTTCAACACTCCAGCCACGTTGGAACTTGCAGCCAAAATAGACTGATAATATGTTGCAAATAACTGTTGCTACTTGTTATTTTAAGATATTTTTTTTGCTTGTGAGACTGGAGACTTATTTAAGTACAAATTACTGTAATAGTAAAAATATACATTCCACAAAAAAACGATAACAACTTTGACAGTTTGTAGTGATTTGCAGATTCTTTATTCTCCATAGATAATTTGAATTAGGAATCTGCTAATCACTATTTTAACTAATCGTATGTGTTTTTTATTGATGAATGAACCTGTTCGTACAGGCTTTGTTTATCAAGGAAAACAAAAATTAACAAAAACTACAAAATAATCATTTTTAAAATACCATACTACATGTTTATCAAGTTAGCTTACAGCTGAAAACTTCTGTACAGTATTATGCCAACTAGAACTTGTATACGTAAGTGTATTTTTAGATATTTCGTTTTACTACTTGTTCATTTAATTATGTTTGAACGATTAATATTACGACAAAGTTCTCAAGTCTACAAGGCAAATATTAAATAACTTCTGACGCTATAAAAATATAACCCAGCAACATGAAATTCCTCTGAATATTTGAATAGCAATTTTAGATGCCTTTTACAAGTCTTATTAAAAATTAAATACATAAGGAAAAGAAAACATAAAATATTTCACTGACTGCGCGACAGAAATATTGTTCAGTATACCTTTTTCATTTTTATCGGGAGTCGAATAAATAGTTTCTATTTGTAACGTACACATTGTCAGGTTATTTCTCCCTGGAAGAGTAAGACATCATAATATCCACATACCGTGGCATAATAAAAAACCTTAGAATTGAAAAGGTTTGCTTACCAAAAATAGTTCTCAAAGTATGTTTTCGTTCAAGATGTTTATGAGAGCGACCAGCTTTTCATTTTCTTTTTTACGAGACTTTCAAAATCTAGAAAACACAATAATACGTATTGAAGCCGTATGTGGAAGCATATTGGATTTGGTCGACATATTCAGGGGCGTATTCATTCGCATGAATCTGAGGGAGTAGTGGATATGTAAGGATTTGTCGACAAAGCTCTGCTTCCCTATTCTAAAAAGATTTCTCCATAATGTGTGTGAGCTACCTGTTGAAAACTTGAGGGAAAGTATTTTGCCGGTTTTTCACCGGATGATTTTTTTGACAACGTTCAGAAAACAAGGTTTTTTACAGGTCTCGTGAGGAATTTTCACGACTTTTAGCATACCGCGTCAGCGTTAAATTTACGATTCGTTTCTCTACATCAATGTGCCTGTTTGCGCCTGTAATGAGGACATTTGTTATTAATAAGCTGCTAAAAATAAATAACTTATTTTCTTAAATAAAAAATGATGTGAAAGTAACAAGAGTTTCTAAGTTATTAATTTAATTGTTTATTGTTTGCAATGCCGCCAGTCTTTTGGGTACACTTCTAGTCGACAGCGATGCGGATGAATTTTTGACGCCATATTTTACGGTTAATTTAGTTAGGAGTTTAATTTTAATTTCTAGTTGACATTGTTAAGTATTTAATAAAACAGTGCGCATAATTCATTAATTCACAAAATAACGAAATAATAAGTTTGGATTTAGATTTAATTTTGTTTGTTTTTTTGAAAATAAGCAATTTGTTTCGATAAAGTTTAACCAACCGTTTTTGTACTACGGTTTTGCTCAATACACTGGGTTTATGTTATAAAAACAGTTGCTAAAAGTTCTCTACATAGAGTTAAAATTATTTCAAATCCTGACTGAAACGTGCTAGAAGATAATCGGCTTACAGGCTTGGGTGTGTAATATCTTGGGTAACAACTTGGTACGACAACTTCAACGTATATAAAATTTTAGCAAAAATACTTTTCTTAAGGAACTCGGATGGGTTTTAGACAGTAAGAGTCTGACACTCCCTTCCGCTCCACCCAGAGGGGAAGGAGTCATTTGATGATTTCCCATCCTTAAAAAAAAGCTCATACAGCTTAACTTAACTGCAGCACAGCAATTAGGGGTATGAAAAGCTTCAAGAAAATAACATAAAACATAACACCACCCCTTTATTACTGGTCTTAGGGTAAGGTCGCAATGGAGTTGAGAAATCCCAGAAGAAAAAAATTCGACGGTCGAAGTTTTTTTTCGTGGGCATCGAATTCATGTAGTAGCGCTCGACAACTGAGGCAGAAAAAAAGCGAAATAGAATATTATAAATATTTGTGCGAAAACAGGTAAGTAGTCACGTAATTCAGAGTAAATTATGTAACACATCATCAGAACGACTGAAGGAAAAATAAACTCAAGTTACGATAACAAGCGTACTCAAGTACATTCACGTGTTTTTATCATTTTATCAAGTTTTCGACTGCTTCCTCATTTGTTTTCAGACTTGAGAAACGTCGTGATTTTTCCAAGGACGAACGCTTCAACGAGCAGTGGTGATGTGGTGGATACGGCCTGAGTTTTCAAGTCGTGGTTTCGAAGCCGGGCAGGCGCTTTTTTATGTGTAATTTATTCACTAGTTCTCTCACAACAGTGAAAGAAATCGAAGACAACACTGTCGTTTAGGGTTTACTTATGTATGTGGCAATTAAATACTTTTCAAATATTTCTTTTTTCTTTTAAATGTGCCATCTACCAAACTGCACTGCACCCGTGTAGTCTCACTCCCACTCACGGAGAGGAGTCTTGTTTCCCAGCAGTGGGAAAATATAGGTTGAATAATTATTATGCTTATATTACGCGTTTAATGAGCTCTCAACAGCACAGCCTGCGCTTAGACAGGCAAGCAGTGAGAACATTATACGCTGATTAAGAATGCGTTCGTCACAGGGCTCACGAAGCCAAACCAACGTACATTCAGACAAGAGTCACAATACAGACCCTGGAATATAAAAAATACAATCCCGTCGAGAACGAGCTTTGAAAAGGGCCTCGCATTCAAAATTTTTATTCACAAAAATCTTACTTTCGTGTTTTTATGGTGGCACATATTTCATGAAATGCCTACATCGGCCATTAAGGAATTTTAATGGCCCGTTTGTTATTAAGACACAACAATGAACGTAAATTATAATTTAGATTCTTAAATATCCCTTATTTGTTATGAATTAGTCATGATACGAGTGCTTTTTATTGCTTTTGTAATTATGTATTAATATATTGCTTTGTGATTAATCAGGATTTTAAGAATCGTAATTGGAAAAAAATAAATAAATACACCTAGGCTGCATGGGCGTCCAGTAGGCTGCAGTAAGGGTAGGCCAGCCCAAAAAAAAAACTCACCACATTATTCAGGGTTGAAATCACGATACTGAATTTTTTTGGCCATTATGTATGGGCTGGCCTACCCTTACTGTAGCCTACTGCACGCGCATGCTAGGCTGTGGCTTTCGCAAAATTGGGCAACGCTTTGTAAAGAATTCCGTTCTCTATTTCAAAGTGGCTGAGACAGCAAATATACGATCGACTGGGACTTATCTGTCTCAACGCTGTATTCAATGACAATTCAATCAGTTGTAACAGAGTAAATCTAGGCTCAAGCTACAATAATCTAGTTCTATCTATACTAATTTTATGAAGAGAAAAGTTTTGTATTTTTGTATGTAACGAGTAAACTTAAAAACTGGACCGATATGAAAAATTCTTTTAGCAATGGATAGCTACATTATCAGCGAGTAACATAGGCTATATTTTATCCCCGTACTCCCACGGGAACGGGAACTACGCGGGTGAAACCGCGTGACGTTCGCTAGTCTTAAATAAATATGACAAAGGAGGAACAAAATCTGTGGAATTAACATTAGACTCAACATATTATTTAAACATACGTTCACATTTACATTATTTGTAAAATTCAGCAAAATGCAGAGCTAGTGGCTAAATAATAACAGCCACACGGATTGATCTTCAAGGTTAAGCAACGCTTGCCGAGGTCGGTCTGTGGATGGGTGACCATCTTAAGATACCAAGACTCCTCCGAGCCTCGGAAAGCACGTTTAGCCGGTGGTTCCGGCTGTCATTTGTAGATCTTTGACAGTTTTAATGGATTATCAGAAGCCAGAAAATCTGACCCCAGGCTTGCCCAGGAAGTACCGTGTTAAGTACCCAGTTACTGGATTATAGAGTACCAAATACTGGTACTCAGCTCAATGCTGTTTGACTGCAAGCCGACCCCAACATAAATTGGAAAAGGCAGTACTATTCAGCAATATATTTCCTCATAAACATTTGTTATTCTATAGAAAAGTACATGGGGAGACGAAGTCCAGCTGTTGACATTTACATACGTTCCAACAATGTGAATTAATTGTTCACGCCCTATTGACCGATGCTGTGTGAATGAATTTCAGACAGCTTCGGTCAATATGGTCATCCCAATCATTGATATTTTGTCCGTACTGTTAAACTGTTGGACAAAGGCTTCCCCAAGTCCATCCAGGAATTATTTCCAGCACCACCAGTCCTTACGATACATGTCCACGTCGCCTCACCACCTCTTTTTAAGCCTTTATTTGCTCCCGTTGTGTGGTTTGTCACAGTGCATGTGGTTGACGTGACCCACCCAATCCCATTTGAGCCTGGCAGCCTTCTTACCCACGTCAAATTATGAACGCAGCGTAAACCCAAAAGCATTAAATTTCCCTTCAGCTTGCCTGAACCGTAAAAACTTTAACTCTATCAACGAAGTTTGAAGTTCAAAATCTTAATTAACCGTCACTATTTCTCAAAGTTAATGGGCGTGCTCGACAATTAAATAATAGACTTTATAATGTTCAGTGCTGTTTGCGCAACTTCTCAACTAACTTAATTGATAAATACTTAATCACTTGAGCGATCAATTTCTCGAGAATTGTCAAAAAGTTCGGATTACTTAATTTGAAATTCTTGACAGGTATTTCGGTTGCTGACGGTGATAAATTACTTTATTAATTTTGAATTTATTCACATTATATTTCATCGCGATAACGCGGAAAAATAACTGTGTATGTTTCAGTTTCCATAATTAATAGTTCTAGTATAAGTAAAAACTAAACTAAACATAAATAACAAGCCTATGATAAATAAAATACTTCCACCAAACTCTTTATTAAGTCTCTAAGTTACAAAAGAAAACCCGTAAAGGTTCGAAAAATTTATATCTTAATCATAAAACCTGTAACCCCTGGCAGTTTCAAGTGTTGCTCAGTCGAAACCAGACAAAGGATCCAGTCGTAATTTCACATCGAACACAAAGAACTGACTTCCAGTGAGCTCTACCATGTGCTAAATAGTAAATGGAATTCTGTCACCATCATCATTTCAGCCGAAAGACGTCTGTTGTAGTGTGTTGCCTCATCGACCGGCCCTCTGCTTCTCGCATCCAGCTGATTCTCGCAGCATTCACCATGAACGATACGATTGTCAAAGATAAAAAAAAAACAGAAATTCAGTAGCACTTTGTCCCAACCGTATTTAAATCCCCTTAGCAACAAACACAACACTCAGCATCGTTTAGCAGAACAGGCAACACAAACAGATCAACAAGGCATCCCAGCATAACGTATCGATTGACGCATCTGCCTTCTATTCTGTGCGGCGAATGATTAATGATTGCTTCACACACTGAGTTTATCAAAGTAAATGCTGACGCTGTGTTGTTCCGGGAAACCCGGGTTCGGGTGAAATGTTGGATTTTTGCTTTGTGGCAATATGTTTTGAAGAAACTGTAATTATAGTATGATAATAATTGTAATACCGATCTTATCCGACAACATATAATTCGAAACTACCTTTGGAATTAATAATTACAAGTTTGACATTCAAAAAGGCCTATAAATGGTCTAATTATACAAATTTAATTGACTTTAACATTTGTCTGTTACATAAATAGACAAATTAAAAGGTACATATATCGAGATCCTTTACTTTTTGTAGTAATGAACAACCATTTATAATTTATTTTTCGGGAGAAGAGGAAGAGAAGAGTTATCAGGGAATGATCAATGCCCTTTATTTTATACTAGCCGGACTAGTAGGACGTCACGCAGTTTCACCCGCGTAGTTCCCGTTCCCGTGGGGTTACGGGGATAAAATATAGCCTATATTACTCGCTGATAATGTAGCTATCCATTGCTGAAAGAATTCAAATCGGTCTAGTAGTTTTTAAGTTTATTCGTTACATACAAAAATACAAATCTTTCCTCTTTATTATATTAGTATAGAAGTATAGATTTATCTGGCGCCAACCATGGTAGCTGTCCAGTCTCTTGCGAGGCGCAGCTCACAAAAAATACAGGTTCCGCTCGCAACTACCTAGCTGACACTGGCGAACTACTGCCGAATGCATCCGAACCATGCGAGTGATGTCCGAGCGAGAGTTACTGTCAGGCGAGCTGGCGAGTGAAAACAAAAAAATGTTGAAGTAACTCGGATGGTAGCTACTATCCAACTCGCACGTGACGTAACTCGAAAAATACGACCAAACGACGCGCGTTACTGCATTGGAGCTACTCGGCAGGCTGACTCGCACGCTAGCTCGCACTGTGTAAACTAGCCATTCCACAATAAGAACAACGACATATAATACCTCTGTTTAATACCTCAGTTCGATTTAGTGAGAATCTCTTCCAATTATTTTTTGCAGTTTTTCTTCACGAGTCTTGTACAATGTCAAAAATAACTAGGACTAGATAAAATATAGGTAGGTACTAAACAACAGCGCTATGGAGGACGCCACAGTTTGTTTTATAGAGTCAGCTCTCGTACAAGAGCCATTATTTTAAACTTGAGGACAGCCACTCGAAATAGTTCAGCTCAGACGGACATTTAGGAACAGAACTCGTTAAAAGTTAGCAAGACAACGTTGTATTTGTAAATATTATGTTTGTGTATCTCGGCAAGACATAAATGAAAAACATCACGACACGGTTGGTGCAGTGGTTGAGCGATTGACTGCTGCGCTGTGTGTCGCGGGTTCGATCCCCGCACGGAACAAATATTTGTATAGCCTACAAATAGTTCAGGGTCTGGCTGTTTGTGTATGTGAGATTATATGTTTGTAAACGCACCCACGATACAGGAGAAATTCCTAGTGTGGGGCAACGTTTTTTTTGAAAAAACAACAATCATAAAAAAATAAAATAAAAGTTTATTTCCTGGAAACTACACATTATCTTATAATATGGTTACTGTTAACTTAATATTATGGTATTAGTAGGTATTAATAATATAATATTTAAGTAATAATATCTTGGGACAACTCACACACGGACATCCGATCCCAAACTAGGCAGAGCCTGTGCTATGGCAACTAGACAACTGATAAACATACTTATATATTTCTAAATAGCCAAGACATACAAACACAATATTTATGAAGTCAAACATATTATTATGTTTAACACAATAACCATTTGAAATGTATCTTTATCACACCAATCACATTTGTCAAGTTAAGCAAGAAAATACTGAAACTGAAAACGTTTATTTTCTGAGCTTTTATTTGTCATGTCACATTCACTGGAATGGTTTATTATAATTGTTTAAGTGAATGTTTAATTTTGATCATTATTGTATTTAAATTGTTTTTTTTTTATTGAATTTTGTTTCCTGATGAATATATTTATTGTTGTATTTTAATGATTTTATTCGTATATTGAACTCTAGAGTATTTTTTTTTTCGTAGTTTTATGAATTTTGTTGAATTTGTTTTTTGATTATCTATTTTTTTTTTTGTAAATTTGTGGTTTATTTATTTATAGTTAACTGATTAATTATAAGTTAAGCTTCTACACTCGTAGCTAATTATAGTAATTAATATTCTGCTCTACCCAATAACGTTATAAATATACATATTATAGACGCGTTATGCACCAACATCGCAAGTCTTAACAAACAGTGCAAGCACTATCGGTACCAGCCGGTAGCAAAATAGCTACGTATACGCGCGCAGGCTATAGAATCGCGGAAGTTACTTTCTTTTCACATAACGCATCTTTGGTTTGTATATCACTAGCTTTTGCCCGCGACTTCGTACGCGCATATCCCGTTTTTTTCCGCTTCCGAAGGAATTTTGGGAAATCCTCTAAGTGCGGGGAGCACTCCCCAAGGAACGTACATGCCAAATTTCAGCTTTCTACGAACAGCAGTTTCGGCTGTGCGTTGTCTGTCAGTCACTCAGTAACGGAAGAATTATTTATATATATATATTTATATTGATTGGTTCTACCTACATATCTTACACAACTTTATTTCAAGAAACCATAATTTTATGTGTAGGTAGCTATTTATCTAGCTAGCTGTTTGAGTAGCTTATATTGTAATCGAACGAATTTCGGTTTTAAATAACTCAAATGTAAGGCAAACAAAGGAATCCTTCAGCAAAACAATTGAAAACCTCACAAACGTAATCGAAAATCAAGTGTCCGAAAAAATCCTTCATTGTTTTTGACCTGTGGAAGTACGTAAGTAAATCGACGGCTACATTTTCTGCCTTTCACAGCCAGATAAAAATGCTTCAGATATATATTATTGGATTATTTTCTGGGATACAAACGAACAAGGTTTTCGGGTCAAGAGTTGCGAGTTCGAGTGCACGTGCTCTGGATGGCTACTACCGGTTGTTGAGGCAGGTTTACATGAAGCCAATGCTGCAGAGCACTATTCCTACAGACTTGCCTACGGCCTTACCTTTTTTGATTACACAAGCATAATGAATTTACATTTTTGTCGCGTTATGAGGGATCAGGTACCAGGGTCTCGCGGGCCGAATTAACTGGTCGAGCGCATCGGTCATGCGAGTGCTTGCTAGGCAACATGGGATTTACATGGGGCCCATTTACTGATCATGGAGTCCATTTACTGAGCACGGGCCCATTTACTGATCATGGGGCCCATTTACAGCACTGGCTATGAGACCAACTAGCGGCCAGGGCTGGATTCGTGCAAACCTGCCTTTACGCGTGTATGTTCAACAATCATAAAATAGCAGAATTATGCTCTTTGCTCGCTGGCAGCCATATTGAGTGCTGATGATGCTTGTGAATTGACTGATTACGGAACGCCGACATTCTATTTCCATTATTGTGCTGTGGGCTCATTTCGAAGGAATGTCATTATTGCAAATGGAAATGGTTATTAGTAAATCTGATTGCCTATTGCTGGAACCAATGTTAGAAAATGTCTAGGTTATTTACTGTACCTATGTGTATAAAGAATTTGAAATATAATATAAAGCTTTACCAAAATATTCTGTACTTTGCTTGCTAAGTAAGGAAACATGTCGAAGATGATTGGACGCAACAAGTAAATGGACACAACTTGTACTAAAAGTTCTGGTATTGAATTTCAAAGTGCTCAGCCTTAACAGAGAGGAGGAAGTTTATTATATTAGGATAATAGCACTTCAGTTTCGTACTCGAATTCTTTATGATAGTCTAAAGATCGGCCCCGAGATTTCTATCTCGCCTCGGCTGCTAAAGTATTATGTTCCACGATACATCTATCCTGTAAATTTTCTTGAAAAGCTTAACACAAATTCAGTCTCTAATTCTAAATAAACTGATAGAAATCTTATTTATTTTCTCTCCCTCGTTTCAGCAATTTTAGAGGGCGTGCAGTTGTAATATATTTCTGGCAGTAACATTTTATGCGTAGGTACTATCTACATTGAATATTCATGTTTTAATCTCAACTCTTAAAATATGAATAAATAAAACGTGAGTACCTCAAAATAACCGGGCACTATTCAGAATCCGCATCGTAATTAAACATGGTTGAATAGAAATGGCAATTTTTATTAAAAATAATTGGAATACCCCACCATTCATACAGAAGCAATTACGTAAATATCATAGCGGTATATGGGGGAAGGAATCTGTGGAGATAACACATTCTACTGAACATTATAAAAGTAAAAAGGTCACCATTACCTTTTACCACACCCTTCTATTCGGGCGGAAAATATCGTGGGTCGAAAAAAATTCAATATAAAAAGTTGTAAGTCCAAATCCGACGGTTGAGAGATAGGATCGGGCGATTTCTACGTGATTTGTCGCGAAGAGATGGCGCTCCAGCCAGCATGACGCTGATCTATTGTGATCGAGCTCCCGAGGGTCGTACTAAGTGAATATTTCTCTGACTGGCAATCGTTCGTGGTTCCGAGTTCCGATCTCGTGAAAAGGGAGGGAAGATTTTTTATAGACGAATGTTCGTATCTGGTTTAGGTATTCAGGTGAAATGTTACTCGTGTTGGAAATATGAATGCTTTTTTTCGAATACTGTGTGTAAGTTGTCGCTATGCTATCTTAACAAGATATCTTATGCTATATTCTTCCTCTCTCCTACATATATTTGTTTTTTGTTGTGCCCGACAGGGTCCTTAATGATCACAATTTCTTTTTTAAAGTTACCACCTAAGTACACATTGTGGAATGCAAATAAAGTATTGAGTATTGAGGATATAATTATGAAAATGTATGTAATAGTACGAAATACACAGACAACAAATATATACATAATAAATTATTTACTTACTGAAGGAAAAATAGCAAATGCAGTCCGTAAACTTAGCTATACTTGAGTCACGCTTCCAAACCTGAAATAAAATAGAAATATTCAATAAGTATAAATAAATTCCTCCAACATTGCTATTCCACGTTCATGAATACAGGTTCAGAATTCAAGGCTACGAGTTCCACCTGTAGCTCGAAAATGCAATATTTATAAAATTGAGTCTGTAGATAATTCAGATCCGATGCAGTATCAACAACACATATATCTATACACATGTATAATATTATCTGATACCTTTAAACGAGCAATTTTTGTATATATGTCACACTATCACATCACATCACACTAATATTATAAAGGCGAAAGTTTGTGAGAGTGTGTGTATGTTTGTTACTTCTTCACGCGCAAACGGCTGGACCAAATTTGATAAAATTTGGTATAGAGATTGTTTGAGTCCCGGGAAAGGACATAGGAGCTTTTATCCCGGGAGTATGTCCTGTCATAGGATAGTTTTATTCCAGGAGTGGCGGAGCCGCGGGCGGCAGCTTGTATATATATGTATAATCTGAATCTCGGAAACGGCTTCAAGGATTTTCATGAAATTTAGTATGAAGGGGGTTTCGGGGGCGATAAATCGATCCAGCTAGGTCATCCAGGTAATTTTACATTAATGCACGCAAAAATTAAGGATAGATAATTTTTTAACTTGTCAGTATTTATTTTTTATACATTTCAAAATTCAGCATTGAAGTAGAGATTTTCACAAGTTCTTAAATCGGAAACCGGGTCTTAGTCATACTTATCTCATTATAAATTATTCTCCACACACATTTTCCCTCCCCATTATATATGAATTAAGGTTCCTTCAAAATTAGGTATTCAAGAGATTTTCATTGTTAGTGAAGAGGCTTTCACACGACGATAATTTTATGATGTCATTCATTAGATACTTACCTATATTTTTTTCTGAGCAGGAATAAAAAAACAATCTTTATACAAAACGAAAATGTTGTATTTTTATTCAGTGGCGAAATATGATAGAAAACAACCACTGATAAAATTCATACTACCTTTCATAAAAAATTGGGTTATTCCAAAAGCCTGTATTTTGCGTTCATTGACAGGTGATTTTCAATTACGCATGTGATGCAAAACGTAGGTATGTCATGACTCACGGATATAACGCGAGCTTTTGATAAACCAGAGTGCAGGCTTAACAAAAGGCTTTCATGATTAATTCATAACGTACGTATATTTTGTTTTTTTTTTACTTTCACTTACGTCAATGCTAAGACAACGTAGTACTTTATTAGTATTAGTTTATTCCCTATTAAATTTCCCAGTGTGAAGTATACTTATCTATGGTTTTTTTAGTTTGCCCATAACCAGTTGGGCATCCCCCAGGTCCTTCCAGATATTTTTTTTTCACACGTCACCTCGTACCAGCCCTCGCGGTACGCATCCGGGTCGTCTTGCCACCTCTCTCTGAGCCGGCACCATCCGTCTACGGACACCCATTGTGTGGAGACTTTTGGCCAAGGGACACAGTTTATACGGCTAACGACGACCGTCCAATCCCAACTGAACCTGGTAGCCTCTTACCTACGTCAATTATTACCGTTCTTGCAGCTATACAATTCATTCGGTGACCTCCTATAGCTAGGCTTGACAAGGTCGCTGAATTGTCCACTCAAGAAAATCCTTAGTTATGCGTTAGAATACAACAAGAAATACAATATACCTTACAACCCTAATCTCTTCAAAATTAGAGTGAACAGGCTTCTTCTGGGTAAGCTCGCTCCATCGTCGACTTTGTCTCTGTCATCTATGACCTAAACTATAGTCAAGAGCAAACCCATATTAAATTAAATTAAAAAGAAAACCTTTGTAATTTGTGGTCGTCCATCCCATCATCATTTTCCGAATCATCAAGAGCCACAGTAGAAAATTTCATAAAAGCGAAAAACCATTAGCGAACGTTAAAGAGACATTTTATAGATTTATTCTGCACACAATTGTGTATTAATATTTTTCCTCTCGAGGTCCGTTTCACATTTCACCGCCGCGGGACCGTAATGGCGTAGTTTCCGTCTGTCTGTCCAAACGTCCACGGTATACGTATGCCACCATAATGGGAACACATTATGTGAATTGATATGGCTTATGGATTCCCCGACGATTAAGAGGAACCACTTTTTGGTGAAACAGATAATTTTATTCATGGATTTTTGTGATTAGATTTGAGATTGGTGCTTATAACTAGTTGAAGACTTTTATTTCTGTTAATGTTGTTTGTGGCATAATAGTGGACTTTTTCAGGTGGCTTTGCTTCCCTGGAATCCTACAGGAACCGAGGTAAAAGTAGTGTTAGGTAGGTATTTAGCGGTTTTTATCAGTTTAGAGTATTATCGATTTTGACGAAAAAAATAGCCTTAAAACCTTTTATTGCTGCACACTGAAAACGCCTTCTACTTAATACTGTAAGATGACAGTGAAGAAAAATAAAAAAGTTCACGTGGAATTGATATAAATTACTCTATCTATATTCAGTTGCCTGTTACCATCTGTAGTAAGCATCTAATTCCTAATAAAGCCGTTCTCCTCCGTATCAAGTACGTGACTTTTATCACAAACACTGTAAGACCGACTTCCACGGCTTTACCCTAGCTAGCTATTATACCCGGACTTCGTATTTACTTTTATTTTCGATTATTGGAATATAATTTTTTTCGATAATTGTTGGCCATTTCTAGGGTTCTATAACAGCCAAAAAATTATCCTTAATGAGAAAATAATGGAAAGTAAATTGAGATTTTTTGTGAGAATCACCCTACCCAATATTTATTTTATTTTAATGATTCCATTTTTAAAACTGGATTTTTATTCGGTTACCATTTTACCGCCAGAAGCTTTGGTCCTTTGGGAACGCTGGCTTAATAAGTTATGATTATTCTATTGGTATCCAATTTATACTTGTTGATTTATTGGAAAGAATAAAATATTAAATTGAAAAAGCGCAGGAAATAATGCAGGAAAAACTCTACGTTTTTCTTTTATTTAAGGAAGGAAAAGTCAAACAGTGTCACAGAGCAGAATAAATGTTTGAAAGTAGATAAAGTAAGTGGGGGCAAAAGGAAGTTATACTGGAATCAACGAGGCGTGAACGAGTCGTGTCGTCTTGCAATCCGTTCGCAAGGATGTGCCACTGATTGTTGCTACGCTAGTTGAGATATATTGTTGAGGTTTTATTGCGAAAAACATTTTCAAGAGCAATTTTGTTAAGATAGAACACAAGGTTTGCATTGAGAACCTCATTCCTTTTTTTAATCCCGCTAAAAAGGTTTTCTTTGATTTTTTTAAAGTATTTATTTTTTATTTCGCATCCCATTCTGAGATACGAGCTTTTTTGACCGCATACAGATCTTTTTATATTTCTAATTTTTTCGCTTAATGTTATTTAGTTATTTGTCCCGTGTGAATCTCAATTTTTATCTTTCTTTCTTGGAAGGTGGAAATCTCGTGGCGGCCAGTTTTAAATTTTTAGGTAGCGTGTATTGTCTACATCGCATATTTCATATTTTTACCCAAGCTTAATAGTTATGTATGTTGATACAGCCCATATTGGCAAATCCAATAACCAACGTTAGGTGAAGTTTGTAAAATCAAACGATAGTTCAATTTTCACGTCAGCGTAATTGGAATTTTTAAAATGTTAACTACCCCGCTAGCCTTCGGAAAATAATATGAATTTATAAAGCGCTGCGTAGAGTTAAAATGTTGCTGAACAGTTCTGCTTCATATTAGAAACAATGTGAACATATTATCTCTCTCCATATTATAAAATAAACTCGATTTCGTGAATGTGGAGCCGCATGCTTCTTTTAAAGTAATCAATGGATTTTTATACAGTTTTCACC
Source organism: Mamestra brassicae (assembly GCA_905163435.1). NCBI lineage: Eukaryota > Metazoa > Arthropoda > Insecta > Lepidoptera > Noctuidae > Mamestra > Mamestra brassicae. Next base: position 13,871,257 of record LR990997.1, on the reverse strand, counting down.
ATCATTTTAAGAATATGTTCCCAGAATATGTTGTTTGAAGGTATTTAATATATATGTACATATATTGTATAACCCGATTTCACAAGACAGTGTATTATGCGCAGCCATGGGACATACAATGTTATTGTTTTGCTTAAATTAAACATCAATTTTTTTTATAAGTAAGTACCTACATTGTGTTTATCTATGTGTGCCAAATAAACAAGTTATCTGTCTTTCTTTCCTTCTTTCTATTTAGTTTCGCCATTCCCCAGAAAAAAGAAGAGTACGATCAACTAGTGCCAGTGGAAATCTCGGTATTTTGTCTAGTCGTAAAAACCGTGTGAATCAGGTTCAATAGTTAATATAAAAGTGGGCAGAATGTCGTGTAGGAATGTTTACGGCATAATATAATAGGTACTTACACGTTCTGCAAATGTCATTACCGACATAAAGGCAGTTGGGACTCCACAAGTCAAGACGAACATCATTTATTATCTATAGTAGGCGCCAGATAATCGTGAAATAACGGTCATTGACCCACCTAAAATTATTGACATTTTTAATTTGAAAAACGGGAATTAATGACACAAAGCTGTCCCGAATCATCATCTCTCGTGATCCTTAACATTGTCTAATAATGAAAAACGATTCATATTTAATTGTTCAGGTACCTATGAACAGTTATTAGGGAAAGGTCAATATACTTTATTCCACATTTATCTGGCGCCTACTATAGTGAGAGTTAAATGCGGCCATAACCAAAGGTTAGGTTTTCGAGCTCATCCTCAATGTGTTAATGAATGTGAGGCCTATTTCAGCCGAAAAATGTCCACTACTGAACATAGACCTCCCAAGTGATGCCATATCGACTGATCCGGTACATCTCACATCCAGCAGCCAATAAAAGGCCGCGGGAATCCACTGGACGAGCCGCTTAGGACCGAAACGCTGTATGACATGCTAATTGAGCAGTCAATGAACAGACTATTTAAGTCATTACATCAATGAATATAGATTCCATCCATTGCCATAGACTCCATTTGGTACTTAATAACGACCGGTACATATTTTTTTTTAACTTATTTTTGTAAGTAACTTTTTATTGATCGGTTCGCGTTTAAATGTAGTCATTAAATCTTCTTCGACAAGCGTAACGCCTTAACTTCGATTAAGTTTTTAAGTACAAATCCAAGCAAAGAATGAATTTAACTTGCTCACTTCGATTTATACAGAAATGGAAGCTGCTTTACCAATATATCTTTGATGTACGTTCAGAAGGCTGTTCGTAACGTGACAAGAAGTCTTACCAAAGGGTGTTACTAAGTAACTGGGAAAGGGAGGCATTCGGTCCACATAAATACTAGTGTTTAACTACCATCGATTAATCTGGGAGCTGACCCCATCATTGTTGGGAAAGGCTAGGTAGACCATAAGCAAACACAACTTAAATACCTGCCCCCACTATAATCTGCTTATGCCATCTCCGTTGTGAGAGAGAGACAGAGCTATGCAGGACGAATATCGCCATCCCTTTTTCACAACGTTTCACAATATTTGACGTCATATTAAGGGGTCTGTTCAAAACTAAGACCATAAGCAAAACTAATCACATGTCTGACAATTCGAATACGACATGAAATTGTCATAACAACAGATAGTACGGCTTTCCGAATCATTAGTCATAACGCAGCGATATCGTGACACGACGTGACGTTCGCGTGACGACTCCGCTGCGTGACGTGACGCAGTGAAGCGAGTGAGCAATGACAGCAGTATTGTTTCCTCTGAGGGCCCGTTTGATGTGCTCCTCTCACACCGTTATGAGATTAACAGAAATGTTGCTGGGCGGAAGGATGACATGTCAACAGAATTGAGTTTTGATTGGGTTGTATTCGAAATTTGTGTTGTTGTTTTCGGTTTTAATGAAGGTTGTGACGAGATGTGTGTATGTAAAAACATACACACATCTAAAAAAGATGGTAATCTCAATTAAAATTATGGGGTTTAATATTTTTGTAGTCTAATAATTTTGTAGCAGAACAGAAGGCTAAGTCTCCTACTTAGGTATAAAACGTTTAATTCGATCGCAACATCATTTCAGTGACATTTATTGTCCCTGTTCAAAATCTAGGGAAATTACAGGTGTTTTTGACAGTGAGTGAATACGATCTGAATGTGAAAGCTCCTTAAAAAAATTGAGGGTTGCGCTCGATTTCCCTGGGATCCTATCATCAGATTCTGACCTGGTGCCAATGGGACCAGTTCACGAGTATAGGCTTTCGAATAAAAAATAATCATCAAAATCCATTCATAATTGGCGGATAGATCGCATAACAAACACACAAAAAAGACATACAGTCGAATTGAGAACCTCATTTTTTAAGTCGGTTAAAAAACACAATTGCAATGGTTTGATGAGCTACAATATTCAATTCTACATGTCCCATCTAGGTAGGTCAGTACCTACTCACTTTAAACCCTTCATGAATAGTAGGTTGTCTATGTGTTCACTTCAACCACTTCGTGTATTAGTACCGCTAGTTCAAACAGACACAAACAAAAACACAGCATGTTCTGTGTCGAGGCGTGTCTATTTTTTGCGTGAACGCTCTCCACTCAACGTCACGTTTGTCTTAACTTAAATTAATGAATGGAAAAACTGGGAACTACTCGTAACAGTGAACTTCACACTTTTCCTCGTAAATGTGTTACAAATGTTGAAAACGAAAAGTGAAAACAAAACATGATGTTATTAACATTTTGAAAAAATACAGATAAAAGTTCTTTGCCTATAGATTACAGGAAAACTAGTATATGAACTCGATGGTTTAAAAATAACATGTTACAAAAATGAGATTCGTTCGGAATCCTTTGCATGCAAGTCCAACACGAACTTTGCCAGTTTTTTTATAAATTAGGCCATTTATTGATTTTGCCTCACGAGGGAACGATTGGAAACAGATTTTAATAGTGGTTCAGGTAATCCATCAATATTGTCTTTCACATTACTGAACTTACGCAATAAATCAGTTATTCACTGAGCAATAATTTGTTGGCACGAGCCAAAAAGCATAAAATTTTCACTCAAACACAATAAAAGCTGTGATGTACTCATGTAACAACGCACTCGTAAGTGAATAGCACTTGAAATCCTACTCAACCTGTAAGGGAAAAGGAGCGAAAAGATAAGGTGATAACATCAAAAAGCTGATACTGTTAAGCTGACAGTAAATGTATGAACAACTTTATCTAAATATCACATTACTTTCGCTCTATTTGTCACGCGGGTACCCTCTGTTGTCATACGAAGATTGGGGCCGTATTAAAAAGTATTAATGCCATCATGTTTCCAGTCCAAAAAGAGGATCTGCCAGGTTTGCGGAATTTGTTGGAAAGAGTCATCGCGGCCCTGGAACGCAAATGGCTTAAGAAGGAACACAGATGGGTTTTAGTCAGTAAGAGTCTGACACGCCCTTCCGCTCCACCCAGAGCGGCAGAAGACATTTGATGATTTTCCATCCTGAAAAAAAAAACTAAAAAGAGAATGGTGCTTTTCGGGCATGCTATAACTCCGTCTCTCTCTTGCACTGAAATCATGGCATCAAAGATAAAATTCCGTGCATCGCGGCCGATCGCAGCCTCGCGCGATCTGTCGCATGCGACAAGAAAAACGCGCGCGGTTGACTTCGGAAGCGGTGCCTTACATTTTTATACTCTATCTATTGACGCATCAACCACGCGCGATAGTCGTATGCGATAGAACGCGCGCGGCTGCGATCGGCCGCGATACACGGAATTGTACCTTTAAACGTCACAATCAGAGTGTCAATTCTACTATTTTTAAGCAATGTTCGCAGTTGCATGTCAGTCGCAACATGTTAAAAAAGCAATTTCCATACATTTTTGAAAGATCGCGACTGACATGCGAATGTTACTTAAAAATTGGTGGAATCGGCCCTACGATATCTAAGTACTGTAGTAGGTTTTAGTGCCTAATAGATAAACTACTCATTTGGACTTCTACAAGGATTGCATTCCTTCAAATTTATTAGTTTCCCATGTCTATTTGATCCACCTATGGCCTTGCCAGCCACCTGTCTTCTCTCTGTTACATTATTTTAAATCGTGTTTATCTCATTTGATTCTTAATTTACCATGACCTATCTAAACTTCGAAAGAGATCCAACCAATCAAGCTGTCACAGTACATACTAAGCGAACGTCATCGAAAAACCAAACGTTTCTTAACGTTTAACAATAGGCTTCTGTTCGAAACCATATTTAAAATTATACCTCCAGCCATACTGTGGATCCATAAATATTGGTTGTCTATTATTTACCCGAACATTGAAGAGTGTAATATTATGGCTGTTGACTATTATGGCAAATGATATTAGGGTAAATAAAATTCGGGCAAACGGCGGTATACCATAAATATTATCTGGCATGACTCTCTCCTGGACAGACAAAAAGCTGCCTTAAAACATTACTTACTTTAATTAGGAATTGGGTTTGTAGTTGGTAAACCGTTTCGTTATTAACTGATCGCCTAACAACTTGGTCAGCGATAAGTTTTCGAACCCATAGTGCTCATATCCCAAACCACTTTTAATCCTAGTAACTACAGCGAAGTCACGAACAAAACATATAGTACGGAAGAAATATTATTTTACCCAATGTATTTTCGTCTGGGTCAGCTTTAAGTGGCACAAGTTCACAACAAGCATCCTATGTGTCTTTCTTATGACAAACTTTAAAGTGGGCGAAATTTAAAATGGGAAACTTTTAATCGGGCGAATAAAAATTTTATGTGCGACTATTAATGGGTATTATGAGATACTTTAAAACTAAATCGATCAGCGTTAAATTAGTTATACGAAAAAGGAAATTAAGGGACGATAATTATGTATTACTAAAAATAATTGAATGATAAAGTGGGAAATAATTAATCTAATACTAGAGCGGGCGAAAAATATACCGAATAGGCGACTAAACAAAGTTTACGAGCTCGGGACTTGGGGCGCCGACTCAGACATGTTAGGTTAAAAGAGGAATTTAGGGAATAGGTGATGGGAGTGGGTATTTTTTTTAAACCACCAAGAAATAGGAGCCCCGCCCGAATGAAAAGCTTATTAAACATTTTAAGCGTAGGTATAAAAAAAATTATTTCACCTAACATTATATTAAAATAGGTACTTCAATTAAGATATAATGCAGAACTCTTGAAACTAAATATAAGTCAAATGTTTAATGTGAGCTATAAAATTGTCACTAAACTAGAAAAAAGATCGCTCAAGAATTATTAAGTATACTGATCGTATTGAATAACTAGTAACAAAAAAATATGTTTTTATTTCGCTGTTTTAAACACTTGTATTCGCCCACTGTTTGTCGCCCACTTAGTATTTCAGTAGGCATATTCAGTATTTTTGACACCTTTAACTAATATCGAAAATTTCTCTACCGATTTTTTTTACTAGCCGATACTATCCCTAGGCCACCCCAAATTCCTTCAAGAAAATCTTCTTCCATGCCTCGTAGAACCAGCCATTAAGAGACGCGACTTGTATAGAGGGATGCGGAACAGAGAGTAAAGTCCCGCATACCTCCATTGAAAAAGGGAGGATCCTCCGAACCAGACAGTTGTTGTGTCTGGTGGGCAACTGCCCGATAGTTAATATTCGGACTGTCATGTTCAATTCGCAGGGAGAACTTTGCTTGCGCGTTGCAAGATTTCGTTGTTAGTTCGTCGTAGATGGCGTTGCGGTTCTTGTTGTTGCCGTACAACTTTCGCTTTTTAGTTCCTCATGGGGCCCGCTACACATGTATCATGATATTGTCTTAAAAAGCTTCGCTTCTAAATCCAGTAGTAATTCAAAGAATCAACTAAACCAGATGAATGGTACAGATCACGTTGAATGCCTAGCATAGGAGTGGGAGTGACACGATCCATTGTATCATTGGCTGCACATTTTTAAACTCGCCTCCAGTATAAATAAACGCGAATGTGGCGTTTATTGGCCGAGTCCGATGATTTTATAATATAAACAAATGTATACTTTAACATTATGCGGCGTTTTGTTTTATCTACAGTCACCGCATGTAGATGTGAATGAAAATGTATTGATTCAACGCAGCCTGGTAAAGTTATTCGAAAACCCGGTCGGTTATAATTATATAACGTTTAACTTACTTACTGCATTATTACGTTGGTATCTTAATATGCCGTATAAAGAAGAGCCAGTCCATCCAAACTAAAAGTCCCGTGGTGCGCAAAATACTGGAAACAGTTATTTCATGACAATTTCAGTGAATTTTCAGCAACACATAAGCACAAAGCTTAGAAATTCAGAAGTGAGTAGAACCAATCACTGTCTACATTTATGTAGATAATATGACAATACATTGTGTTTACCGGTTCTGTTAATACATTTACCGGGGGTTATATAATTGCGCACGACGCTACATATAAGGTTTACATCGTGAAACAATTATCAATACAGGTTCGATACATCTATACAAAGCTATCGGACTGCCTCGAGCGGCAATCCAGCTCCAATATTGTTCTGTCATTTTCAGACATTACGGAAAAAAACATTCGATATTGTTCGTAAAATAATTTCTTTTCCATGTTGTGTGTAAATACGTACGTTAGAATTCATAAATACGCACGTTTATAATTTAATTTTAAATATTTCGGTGCAGAATAATTGGGGGTTTCGTTGAGCCCGCTGTTTATGCTCGGTTCGTTAGTTTACGTAATTAGACCATTGATTTTCAGTGAAAAGCTGCGTTGCTAATTGACGAGGCAATGTATGCTCGTACGTGCTTCTATGTATTTTTAGAACAAAGAGATATCAGCATAATAATTTGCTTTTTGCATTGACTGTTTCCTGACAAATTAATCAATACTTGAAGATGGCTAAAAGCACTAAAGTAGTCAGTGCCAGATGTTAAGTCACTATATTTAAGATAAGTTCAGGATGTGTCATGGCGCCGGATAAACCAATCAAACGAGTCTGCCTAGGCCTACGTCATATTGCAGCGAATTTTTTGCCAATTAACTGCGCCAGAAGGTCACACGACACAACACAGTATGTGGCCTGAGGTTTAGACTTCCTCAGTGGGACTTCAACTCTGAGATCAAAACAATACCTACACGTGAATCAATAATTGCGGTGTGATCACCACTTAATAAATAATAGGAAGCTCTGAAAGAAATATGTTTTACAAAAATATAATTTGCCAAGTCTTCCCCTTATTCTGTTCCGCGCCATTCAATCTTGAAGTATTTTTTCAGTTTCCAGGCATGGGAGATGTCCCATGACACCTAAACATAACTTGCCAAATGGCGTATTATACACCTATACGTAATGACGACGTATCTATCTATAGGATTTTTATTAGAGGAAGGTTTGGTTATCGATACCATACATCTATAAGCCCATTCTTCAATCAAACGGATGAAAAATTAAAATTCTTTTGGACTGTTTCGGTTAAAGTTCTTCCATTTAAAACGACATGTAATTTACGAATACGCAATTAACACAATAAGCTGCCAAATGTCAGCAAATATCAAAAGTTAAATAATATGAAAAACTATTTTCATATTAACGTTTAATTTCAAAATATTTAAATAATTCCAAAAACTATTTTCATTTCAATGTTTAAGTTGAAAATATTTATATTTAAAAATATGGGCATTGAGTAAACATTGAGTAGACTTGACTTTTAGATTAGTGTAATATAAGTAGATACTAAAAATGATAATTTTGCTGTGGGTATTTAGCTGGATCCGGTTTTACAGGAAGGAACCCAATATAGGTAGGAAAAGGCTAGGGAGGTGAAGTTTTTATATAAAACAAAAATTATGTGAGTTTGGTAATGTTCCAATGAATTTCATTGCTACTGGCGTACCCTCAAGTTTATCATAAAGCCAAGGCATTTATTTCAAATAAACCATTATCTAACACTACTCCTACTAACATTATCTTACTCTCATTATAATTCTCTATCTAACATTGCTTTTGAATTGTCAAAGTCAGTCCGTCAAAAACATGAAGCTATTTGCACGTTCCAAAGTGTAGATCTCTATGGAGAAGAACGTGCAAGAAACTCCACGGAGACTCTTTTAAATCATTTTATATTAACAAAAATCCTGGTTACGTATTAACCTTGTTGCTTCTATATATGAGAACAATGTAAAGAAAGAAAACAAAATGTATAGTATCAAATATTAAAATGAGGCAGTGGCAACTAAGGGATGACCAGTTTCCTCATACAAACGCTAAATATGGAATAAACTTTAACAACAAGTGTATCAAAAATGCCTGTGGTTTCCATCAACAAAACAAGAGGCAACTGCTAGAAACAAAACCAGAGCTTGTCTTACCAAAGTTATAACTCTGTTAATACCGCCTAAAATGTCCTGCGACTCCAATTTTATCACGCATGAATATATCCCACCCAACGTTAACGAGTAAACCCAACATTGTCAATAGCCCTAAGAGCTCTAAGCCTCAGCTTACCACAGTGTAGGTACCACTTTATCTAATGTACCTATGTAACCTTTTAATCCGGCCCAGACCACAGCACTATAAGGCTTCCTGTGACCGGTCCTTTATAGACAAAACTGAGGTCAAACACATCCGCTTACGAGTACGACCCTGTTTGGTTGGATGTCTAAGCTGTGTTCAGGCCAATTGTAGTCCTCACAGGACGGTGGGAATGCATGGTAACTGTTGTCAGCTGAGTAATCACTGTTGATTACGGTACACGATTGGTCCAGACTTTTGTCATGTTGACATGGGGAAGCTGTGAAATCCGATCTTCAAGACGGTTATTTCACATGAAACGGTTCCACCGGGAAACCAATTTTGTGTAAGACGCCTAAACACAATTGGTTTCAATCTAAAGTCACTACTTTGTTTCCACATTCCACATTTAGCGCAGACAGACATGCAATTGAGTAGGAGAATACTTTATTAATAACACTAAGAATACACTCACGTGACGAAATACCTTACACCTGGTAACCCAATGTGAACTGCATTTAGCAAATAAAATAACTACTATATTACGTTCCTATTCTCGAAGTGTAAAACTAAAAACACCTGTTTCGTATCCAAACACATTAGTGTATCGGAAACATTCGTTTTATCATGGGTACGGCCACTCCGCGTACTCATGTGGCAGAAGAGTTAAGTAGCTGTTTTGTATTGCCAAAGAATGAGCGTATGGCTAAATTAATGTTCTGGGCGTGTTCTTGGTACAGTCAGCGACAATATTCGATAAGCAAGTACGAAGGATCAAGAGTCGTCAACACCTAAAACATTGACTTTCGTTGTTTTGAGGTATTGACGACTTTTGGAACTTTAAGATGCTCATGGAATTTCGTCGCTGACTGTACCATGAATTTAAAGAAATGTCATGTCAATTATTGACACCAGAATCGACCGTCTGCCGGTCGATTCTATAAACATATCGAAGTGAAGGATTGGGTGAAGTGATCACGAGGTGAGCTGTCAATCCACACAATCAAGATGTCACGTGATCACGGACCGAGCAGTCATTCCATATTGATTATATGGATTGACCTCGTGATCACTTCACCCAAGCCTTCACTTCGACATGTTTACAGAATCGACGGGCAGTTTCGCAAGCGTGCAATGCCATGCTAATACTACAAAAAATCCAAGATAACTTATTTTTTAATTCATCATCGCGCTTTTGCGCACCGTAGATCTATTTTACGCTCCAATCCCTGCATTACGTGTTTCAAGATTCGCTCAAAATTACTCGCACGGAGATACGGGAATGTTTTGATAAATCTCGACAAACACTAAAAACGGTTCTAGCTAATGCATAACTTGATAACTAAAAGGTTATATACGTCATAGTGTAAGTCACAGTAAATAATCCCCGGCCGCCATTGTACGGCTCGGAGGACAAACAATGTTGCATTTACACAAATAGTCGTTCATTCACTGGAAACTATGCTGTTGAATGGCAGTCTTTATCGTCAGGTTTTCTGCGATTAGTTTTTTTTTTGTCTCTGGTAGACATTGTAATTTTAGGCTGGACTTTTTGAAACTGCGTTTCAGTATCGATTGATGAAGACTAGACGTAAATTAATATTTTTCTTCAAACATGCTGCGCCAGAATTTATGCTTTCATAAACGGGAAGTTAGATGTCTTGGACCAGTTTAGATTGATACTAGTTGCCGCCCGCGGCTCCGCCCGCGTGATTGTCGAAAATTATCCCAAGGGAACATATTCCCGGGATAAAAAGTATCCTATGTGTTATTCCAGACTACAATCTACCACTGTGCCAAATTTCATCAAAATCCATTCAGTAGTTTTTGCGTGAAAGAGTTACAAACATCCATCCATCCTTACAAACTTTCGCGTTTATAATATTTGTAAGATGGAGATCATGGTGTTAAGAAGGATTAACGAACCGATCACTTTCAGAAAGGATACTTGTTCCAGCGATAAAGGAGAAAACCGGTAATAGAAAAGGCACTGGCTTTATTAGCAGTATTTCCCCGTTTGAACTTAATTACTAAACCAATACACATACTACATATTACCTCTGCAGCAGCTATTGCAGAGCAGATTGTAGCTCCATTGTTAAAATCAAACAACACAAGTAAATCAACCGGTACACTGGAAGACTGAATCCAATTTCGTAGATCCAAGATAAAAATATAAAATGTAGGCTTCAATCAAGGTACGTGCGAAGTCCGAGTTTCTTAGATCAGTTTCCAAACTGAATTAGTATTCCCTCTCCGTCTGGATGTATAAATAAATAAATGTTTACCTCGAAAGTAAAGCCTTTGAGCTCTTTATGTATTTTGTCCAGTTTATTCTGTGTCGCAGTTGAGCTGCAAATGAAAGTGACGTAAATTCTGTTGCGAGTAATAGTTTCTTTGGGAACGGACGGTACGAGTCTAACTAAACGAGGCACAGTGAGACGTGCTAGTTTATAAGTCCAGTAGGCGAGCTTCTATTTTTGCAATCAGCCAAGTGTATTGTACTATTTTATTTATAGTTAATAGAGTGTTTATAAAAATAGAACCAACGTCATGCGACTTTAACTGCAATTAAGTAAATTGGTAAGAAAACCTAAATGCTCAGTTCTTTTGAATTAAACTTCTTCGACTCCACTCGACTCAGTAACCATGTCAATGGGCAAAATACATTCGAATTATAAGAATAAAACAACAAGCTATAACTGTTCATTTGATCGTAAGAGACTGAGTCGAGGTTATCTAACGGCCGGTCTCAATAACGTATCTACCTTTGACTAACTGTCAAATTAGCTACCAACAGTAGTTGAAACGTCATGTTTGCCTTTAAAACATGACGTTGCAGCTACTGTTGGTAGCTAATTTGACAGTTGGTTAAAGGTAGATACGTTATTGAAACCGGCCGTAAGTGGAGAGGAGCACACTATCTATGTATGACCTTATTTGCATTGGTTGACTAACTCGTTCATTCATATCTAGCAATGAAATAGGTATCATTAATCAAATTAGCTACAATCATGTCTGTATGAACATGATTAATTAAAATTAATTAATTATTAATTAACAATAATTAATAATTAATTTAACATTTCCAAAAAGCTTTCTTATTATTCTATATATATAAAAATGAATCCCTATTTTCCTTGGTCACGGCATCACGCTTAAACGGCTGGTCCAATTTCGCTAATTCTTTTTTTTTGTGTTTGTTATTGTCAGGAGAAGGTTCTTATGGAAGAAAATTTTGAAAAAAAAAAAAAAAAAATGAACCCCTATTTCTCCTGGTCACGCTATAACTTGAGAACGGCTGGACCGATTTGGCTAATTCTTTTTTTTTTGTTCGCCAGATTACAGGGATGGTTTAAAAACAAAAAATAAAATAGGGTAGAGTAGGTAGGAGGTAGGTAGGGTAGGGTAGGGTAGGTTGGTAGGTAGATAGGTAGGGTAGGGAGGGTAGGCAGGTACGTAGGATAGGTAGGGTATGGTAGGTAACAGTTGACGGGAGCGAAGCCACGGGCACAGCTTGTTAACAATAATTCTCCAGCAAATATCTACTCCAGTTTTCGCGTAGAAATAATATCGTTGAAAGCCCAGGATCGGAAAGCATTGTGCCTGATAAAAGGCAATAGGCTTTCGTCCGTGGGGACCTAATAACGTACCTGAGCGACAAAAGTGGAGGATGACGTACGTAGGTGTATGTCGGCCGTGACATAGTATGTGCTACTTTCATTTTATTATCTTTCATTTCCTAATGTACTCTGACTTCCTAGTACTACCGATATTGTTTTCCGTATAAAATAATGAATTCATGACTTTGTTGGTTTGGCGATTAATGACTTATTTATCTACGGTTATATCCGACTTAATGGTTAAACAGATAATATGTACTTTTACTTTGTTAATTAACGTATAATACATTAATATATAATATATTAATTAAAAGGTTTTTTCAATGTAGTAAAATAAAATGCATCTATTAAAAGTATATGGCTGTTGTTTCGTGTGTGCTGCTTTGAAAATGCTAAAATGAAAATCAATTTCGTACGTGGCATTGATCTCGAGAAAAACTTCTGTAACAGTTGGACGAAAAAAATTCAATTTTCTTTTCAAAATTAGAACCTGAAATGCCGATTAGTTTTAGTCACTGCGTAGTCTTATCGTTTTTGGAGCCTTTTTAACTGAAGACAGAGTTATCGTCTGAGGAATCTTAGCAGCCTAGTACCTCATCATTAATTACTGTATCGTGATCTGGTGAACCAGCACGCTATGGCGTGACTTCCAGCGATATCGAGCCAGTTGCATTACTGTCGTACTTTGTGTAAGAAAGGGCCCGTGACGTGACATCAACGTTCGTTTTATTTTATTCGTTCTTTTTTGTTTGACGTAAAACGTCTTTATTTTCTTGTCTGGTATTATGACTCAATCGTTGCTGATGATAACGCAAAAGTAATCACGATACATGTTATCTAAACACGTACCGTACCGTCTCTGTGTCAAAACTTCCTATTTTTAAATCACCCTATTAGCAGAAAGTCCTAAAAACAGAAGAATACGAGGATAGAAAAAAAGAGAACCAGTGGGTTCATGCATAAATATTAAATGAACGAGCAGGGTCATACATCAATATTAAATTGGCGTCCAAACTGCATATTCCGAGAAGTATTTCGGTATAATTATGCAGTTTGCTGTTAAAAACCATTGTTTAACTAAATCCAAATAATCAGCGCCACGTCTCAATTCTGCGTGTGCGCAAAGCTCTCGCGCAGTTTTGTTGTTTCAACAATAAATTGATTTATGCTCAGTGTGTATTTGTAATACATCTATTTTAATATATTAGACAGGAATGTCTATGGGTTCCGATTGGAAATAGAACGGCATGTGTAATTTCAGCGAGAGGTGCATAGTTCTTGTAAATCGGTTGTTTCTCTTTGTTTGAATTCGTACAACTCATAATTATTGAAATTGTGTTCAAATATTTATGAACTTGTGAAGGTGAGAATGGGTTAACGAGTATTGCTATTTTGTGTTGTTGAAGGAAAAACGATGAAAAACTTACGAGGAAAATGTGAAAACGTTTTATGTGTTACGGTTAACTTCTGGAGAAAACAGTCAGTTACAGATTTTACTCACCCAAACCAACTGTTTAAACATACCTAAGAGAAACAAAAATAATGGGAACCTAATACTTCTTCCTAAATTGTTATTGCAGTTTTTAACTCCAACCAATCTACGTCTAGCTGTTCTCAGAGCTCAACAAAAGCTATAAATCATTCGAAGTCGTTGAGTCGCCAGCTCAAAGGAATGGAGCTTTGATGACATATTTATGTTAACAGTGGCTCATTCTATTTGCTTTCGACTCATATAATTAGCTCCAATGAAGTTGCTAAACTACTCTGACATTTAGAATTAATTACTTTTTTGGACATATCCGCATACGTTGAGGCACGTTTTAAGTATTCAAAGGGTTTACTTACTGGCTTGCATACAATAATATCTATTGAAAATAAATCTAAAATTCATTTTTACTTTGACAAGAAAATCACAGGCAAATACCATTTTAAAGGTTTAAATGACAGGCAACGTAACAGATCGATATATAGTGCTAAAATAGTATTTTTATGGTCGAGAAAGTCGGAGCTGTAAATAATAGAAAACAAAAAATATATTTGGTTTATCTAACTACCTATAACCAGCGACTTCATCCGTATAGACCACGAAGCCAGATCAGCCGGACAATTCTGTAAACATATCGAAGTAAGGTTTGGGTGAAGTGATAACGAGGTGAGCTGTCAATCCACATAATCAAGATAGAATGACAGCTCACTCCGTGATCACGTGACATCTTGATTGTATGGATTGACAGTGCACAAGTTGCTACGCGTATTCTTGGCTTCTGACTACCCCTGACTCCAATTTTCAAAGATCCACAAATGACAGCCAGAAATAACAGCTTAAAGTGCCGCGGTGATATATTAAATGAGGGTACTTCCTCTGGTACTGCTATCAGACCGCTTATTTAGCCAACCTTTATGCAGTTCGGTTAAGCAATAAAAACAATTCCATTTGTTGACCTGCGTGATTCTAATTAGAAAAATAAATAAAAATATGTAATAAAACTTTGTGACGTGTGCACGTATGCAATGATTGACGATGTACAACGCTTTTCACTTATTTCCACATAGTGCACGCACCGTAATTATAACAATAAATAACCTACTCAATAAAAAAGTTGACAAACATATTATAAAACCCACATTTTGCAAGCATTGAAATATTACGTTAACCCAAAAAATATATAAATCAGGCGAACACTGAAAAACATTTGAACGAAAAAACAATTGAATACTGAAATAACTAAATAACCTACCCAATAAAAAAGTTAACAAACATATTATAAAACCCACATATTGCACGCATTGAAATATTGCATTAATCCAAAAAACAATAAAGCAAGCGAATACTAAAAAATATCTGAAGGATAAAACAATTGAATACTGTAATAACTTACCTAAAGCAAATGAAATCGACTGCAAAGAAACAAATGCTTATACTAAATAACATTTAAATAAATTCTAGACTAAATAAAGAGTTTCATTGTGATTCATTTAAATGTACACATGGACTGCAGGGTGATAACTTAAACCTAACAAATTATGGCGCTAAATACTTGAAAGCTTGATAAATTGCTTGGAGAGATTGTTTTACTAATGTATCTCCACTGTTTTCTTTATTGTTAATAATTTTTTCGTTTTACAAGCATATTATGAATCCTTAAATGATAATCTTTACTATGCAAAAATAATCTTCCTGACCGAAAATCGGCCACGGTGGTCAATCTCAACGAAGATCACCCAAATGTGTGCGAAAACACAGGTGCAGTCTCTGTTCCTTTACTCTTCTTCTACAATGGTATGGCAATTCGATTCGACTAACTTTTTTAGGAGCTTACCGAGGCACGGGGTTATCACATCACAACTCCGTGCGATTACTGAGAAATTCCTCATGTAAAAACCCAATGACACTTTAGCCTAACCTTTTTTTTTGGATGGGAATTCATCAAATGACTACATACACACTCATAAATATAACAACTTGAATAACCGTGCTACCTAAGTCCCTAACAATGTTTCTGAAATCTACATGCATCATGTCGTGATTGTATAAGTTTCTCATTTTTCCAGTGAACCAACTAATGACAATATTGATAATAGTTATCATGCCAACAATGAACGAGCAAACAAACTGCCTGTCATATTCGAAACACGCCACAAATAGGGATGTGTGTGCGAACTGCGGATACATCGAATATTCACGATGATTGACTCCCCTATTAAGCATCAGCGCCTCACTATCGACCCATAATATCTAGACAATGGGCTTAATTAAAATCCTTCGTACTTCTAAAATTCAATTACAAAACTTCACCTTAATCTTTATTTAAAAATTGAGTGGGAAAATTCTGTGCTTTATTTCTATATTCTTTAATAGACAAAAGATTCTCTGCTTGTTTCAGATACCTGTCTTTTCGTGATAGCAACTAACTAAATTAAAAGTTTCTTGGATCGAGTTCATTGTGTTCGGATGAGAAGTTTGATTAAATTCAACAGCTGTTCAGTTTGGACGTTAAAAGGTGAGTAATTGGAGATTTTTGATGCGTATTATTCACTTTTATGACATTTGTTTGTTGATTCTATATTGACATCTATATATTCCA
Source organism: Mamestra brassicae (assembly GCA_905163435.1). Lineage (NCBI taxonomy): Eukaryota > Metazoa > Arthropoda > Insecta > Lepidoptera > Noctuidae > Mamestra > Mamestra brassicae. The sequence continues at coordinate 13,855,034 of LR990997.1, read as the reverse complement.
TCTGTGATGTCCCACGTTGTATCCCGTGACATGTGTTTCGCGGTTGATCGGCTCTGCAAACGCTTGGTTTCTTGTTGGATGACAATTAAGACCGAGTGCGGTACCACTCGACCGGCGGCGACAATCGACCGCGCGTTTAGGCGAGTGCCTCGTTTACATTGCAGCGGTTTACAGTTCATTATGCACTGGCTTCGGTTTCAGAACTAGCTGTTTTCGGTAATGAAGTTCGATCAATTTAACCGCAAGCACTTGTTCCAAGATGTATTAAGCGTTTGCAGTCTAAAAGGCATCTTCTGTGATCATATTTATAATTGGATGTTCCTAGAGATTTGCCTTTTGATGTTTTTATCGCACACAAGCCGAAAACATTTTAGTCAATTCTCCAATGAAATTTATATTAGAAGAATATTGTTAAGTTATGTACTTATTTTTGTCTAAAGTGCAGCTTAAAGAATATAAGGATACATTACTAGTATCATAATAATGTCCTAAAAAATAATTGAAAAGTGAAAAGGTCGGATCGAACAAACACACGTCTGCGTCGTCCAATCTATTATTCATTAGGCCTAATGATATACACACAAAGTATTTTACATACTTCTTGTTCACATAATCCGTAGATGGATACATAAATTTTGCTTTAATGCGTCGTTTTTTTTTTTGTTTTTTTTTTACGTTTGGAAAATTGATAATCGAATAAAACAAAAAAATGCGCCAGAAAAGCTTTTGCGTATATTAATTTGTTCAGTTTTGCGTAATTTGTTCGTGTATCTTAAGTAGGTACTTTTTTGTATTTTACAACAGAATGTTTGAAATTTATTTTTCTGAGATTAAATTAATGGTGACTAGTATTGAGTTTTAATAAATAAATACCTGACAAAGACTGATGTTATAACGACATTGAGGTGTAGGTAATAAAAACCATCAATATCACGTTTATTCTCAGCAATGTCAGAAACATAACATTCGCATTGATGTATTGGGTACGTAATTTTTTCTCGCGGACAACCTTCCAGGTGTCGTCAACATAAGATATTTCGACATCTGAGGCCACAATTTTGTAACAAAGCGTCGTTCGCGATTGTCCGCAAATAGAGATGAATAGGTGAGTCATCACGTTCACAGTACGGTTTCTTCACTTAACGTATTACTTTCTCGGGATTACGTTAGTCTGTTTTTCTTTTATTTTCTCTGACAGATTAGTATTTTATTCGGAGGAGCGAAATACATAATGTTAATCTTTTCACTCAACAATATATGTACAGGTTGTCCAGAAATGCGTGGTCATGACCATGCTGATATACATGAAGGACAAAATAGAAAAAAAAATAGCGTTTTTTTTTAAAATCGACTACAGGTAACAACTAAAAAGTACCGAACAAATGATTTTTTAAGCAGTTTAGTAGCATTTACTTTAGTTCAATCGCAGATTCGATGTCAGCAATTACTTTAGACTGCTTGAAAAGTTTTTTTTTCGGAACTTTTTAGTCGTTTTTAATTGGTCGATTTAAAAAAAAAGTTTTTTTTTTTAGTTTTGCCATTTTTTCCTTGAGGTCTATCAGATACTCAACATCACCCTTAAAATGGTAACGCTTTTCTGGAACACCCTGTTTAATATTTATTGATATAATACTATATACTGATTATTAAATCGTGTTTGATGTTTTGTTAAACATTGGTAGGTACCTTCCCAGGGGTCAGTTATTTTTTCATTCAATGTTTTCTTAACTTTTCTCAATAGAGAAAAGCCAAACAAAACTGTTACCTATGCCAATACATATAGGTAACAGTTTTGCTTGGCTTTTAGCCTGCAAAATAGAACAGCGGGATACTTGCGTAGTAAACAATCGATGACAATTACTTTCATTTTTATAATTCAGCCACAAAAATTTATTTTATACTACACCTGCTTGGAAAGTACCTTGATACTTTATCAAATTTACGGTAGAAAGTACGTCATTGCATATCGAACAAATATGCGGGGAGAAAACGCATCTGAGCGGGAGAGAAAAGTGTATGAAAATCCATTTCTTACGTGGTTTTTCTTTTTTAATTTTGGGTAAGACTATGCGCCGGTAACCTAAATATCAAAAGCCAAAAAGTTTTTACAGTGAGTTTTTATCTCCAAGTTCGCAAAATGACACTGGCCACTAGCTGTGTGTTGGATGGTGTCGGGCTGGCAGTGCGACCCTGCGGCGGCAGGATAAACAATTTGAAAAAAGAACATGTGAAAATTGCAGACGCCATTGGCGCCATTTCCAATTTGTGTGTTGTTTGAGGATTCAGTTTTAACTGCAACAATTTCAATATAAATTTCAATTAGTAAAGATTTCGTTTTTTATTTTCCTTCTAGGTGTAGTATAAAGCACTATGTATCACTCGAGAGAAACTGCGATTCCCGATCTTGGGTGTTTTAAAGCCCTCGCCTACGGCTCGGGCTTCAAACGACACCCTCGACGGTAATCGGTCACTTTCTCCTCTCGGTGAACAATGTACTATTATTTGCGTTTTTCAAACATGAAGAAGAATTTCCATCAAAATTATACGGATAATGATTTGAGAACTGTATCTCCTGAACTCCAATACTGGATACATAGGTAGGCTGCTAAAGATCAAGCACCACCTTTAACCATGACATTTCTCGATCTATGAACTGTGTACTCTTCAGCATTCAGTAGCAACTGTAGCTAGAGAACAAAAGTGTATTGTTAACGTCATAATCGCCACGGAACCGCGAGATAAGGCTGAGATAGGCGTATATAGTGGGCCTGGCCTAGTTTACACCCCCCTCCGTTCCTGCAGTCGCGTTGAATAAGGCTTTCTTGACTAAATGAATGTTGCCTTCAGTAAAATGTTTCTTTACATGCAATATAGATAGGGAATCGAGAAGGAAGGCCATCGGTTATTGAATGGTATCTTCAAAGAAAATGTAGGAGCAGTTTATATTTATTTGAAAAAATAAGTAATTATAATATACTATATAATAAATTTGTTTTTATCTCGCGCCTTTACTTCCCTAGCTCATCACGGCCATATTAAATTTTTCATTATGCAGCTTTCTAATATTGCAAGAATGATCGTAATCGGATCAGTAGTTCCAGAGATTATCTCCTACAAAACAAAATATGCCTCTGATAAGCAAATGTATAGAAACACTATCAATATATGAGACTCCCCAATCCATACATCCATGATTAATAGTTTTGTCATGTCAGTCACTGACGTGTGACGGGGTGACATATTGAAACCACTATGTTTGTTATAAATGTATCGAGAACCTATAGTTACCAATTTAGGTATTAAGTTAATAATTAATTTACAATTTGAGTGGAATTATCAACTTATACCTAATGTTCCCACTTCTGGGGCTCAGTTCGCTTTATGAGACAGAATAGATCATAATCAAGAAGGTTGGTGGGAAGATATATTCTTCGATTTATGGGTTCTATGACATGCCTCTATATGTCTTAAGTTTTCCTTCTTTCTTTCGGCTTGTAACAATTACCACAATACTTTTTTCTGAAACATTATGTTCCATCAATTTAGCTTTAATTTAGTATTTCAACACTCAAAACACTAATTTTCTCATAAAAACTTGACTGTAACGATGTTTTATTTTTATCAAACTAAAATTGAGTAGTTAAAGTAAAACTCACTTTTAAATAAGCTTCGTCTACAACCTAACAGCTCGTTATTAAATAACAACGTTAAAAAGTTAGACCGGCAAGTGGCAATTAACATTTTCTTGGAAAAATGCTCCCTAAGTTTTTGTTTGGAAGTTTAATTTTATTATTACAACGGCGACATGTTTTGGAAATCTTTGTCACATAAAAGAAACTTAATTGCATATATTTAGATGGTAGGTTATAAAAATTCTTGCCTTGGGCACTTTTTATAATTAGATTTCTATTTATGTAAATGTCCTCGGTTATACCATTAAGTTTATTAATTACGTAACAATAACTTCGTGACCTAAATGCAGGCCCTTGAAAAACCCTTAAAAAATGTGTGATGACATGAACATTAATCACCGCGTTAAAAAACCACGTGATAGCAAAAACAGCTGTATCAACCTATCATTAAACACCAAATTGCAATGTTATCTTCAAATTCATGCCATAAACCACACTCAGTGAGCCATTAAACCTGATTCAGAACCATTTAGCCCATCGCACTGTTTAGGTAGTTAAGGGGCGGAATAATACGACACCTCACATTTTCCGAGAACGATTTTGTTTCATAAAGCTCGTCGATTCAAATCGATAGCGTGTAATGTAATAAGGCACTTCTTATAACGAGCAAGCGAACAATTTGCTCTAACGAGTGTGAATAAATCGTATGAAGCATATGACTCGAATCATTGGCCCTCTTATCGAAACGGGGAATTGATTTCTGAGAACGCCCCTTAATGGTACATTATTAACTTTGTTTGAACTGAGAGTGATTTGTGTGCATCCTAACCTTAGTTAGGTTAGGATGCACACAAATCACTCTCAATTATATTATATTATAAAATTCGAAGGTGAGTTTGTCTGTTTATTTGTTATGTTTTCACGCCGAAACGGCTGAACTAACTCTGATGAATTTTGGTTCTGAGATAGATGGGACTCCGGAGCTAATAGAAACAGAGCCGCGGGCAAAACCTAAATTCTATAATATTGTACAGGACAAAATTCGTGAAATGGGAATAATGTGCCCAAATTTATAACAGGAAAATCCGCGGTACGGTGATGTTATTTATGACAAAATCTGTCGAGCGTTTACCCAACTATGTTGCGGTCGGCTTCTAGTTCAACTGGGTGCAGCTGAATACCAGTATTTTACATGGGGTGACTCCCTGTCTGATTGTCATAATTATCACACAACACATTAACGCGATACTCCTTTGCAAGACTCGTTGACAGATTTTCGGACGGACGGACTACTCGTAACGACTGTCAAAGATCTACAAATGATAGCCGAGAGGCCAACGACTTAAGGTCATAGCACACATATCAACTCGGAAAGGGATCGTCAACGTATCAACTCAAGCCGTGCAGTATTCTTTGTATGAAACACACTAATCGGAATCGTAACGTAATCGCCTTGCCTCGGGGCAATACGGCGATAAAAGCGAAACGGTGACGATCCTTTTTCTGATATGTGTGCTTTGACGTGCTTTCCCAGGCTAATCCACGAAATAAATGAAATCCATTTATTTTGGAAAATTGATTAAAAAAAAAAGCTTATTGTGTTGGGGTTTTCTTCGGTATTCAGCAATGAGTGGAACAGACTGTAAAAATAAATGATTATTCCAATGCGTTGTACAATATTATTACATTATACATTGCATGCGTTCATAATTTTGTTTTTTTTTGGGCTACACGTGAAAGCCTGAACAAGTAGTAACAAATATTGTTTTAGTGAAATAATTAAGATAATTTCCTTAAAAATAATTTCTAGTCACGTCCCACAATGTTTAATTTGATAGTGCCGTAACTATTTCAAGTTCCTTTTACTACATTAAACAGAGGCTTAATGGAGTAGAAAACGTTTGTTTTAAGGGTCCACTTATTTTAAGTGAATTCCTAAGTACTTCCCTAACTTCCGTTAGGGCGGTTTGTAGAGGATTTACCTTAAAGTGAATACTAAAACTTACTACTTACTAAGTTGAATCAGCTTATTTGTGTTTTGAAAGGAATTAATGGGACAGTCAAACGGTTACCACTATATTATGTTTGCATACACTTATCACAAGAGTCGCTGAGTACTTATCTTTCTTTAGTGTGACTTATAAATCATATAGTACCACATAATTTAAAAAACATAGAATAACAAAAAAAACAACGGGTTGCACTCCGGGAGTGCCGGCAGAAGTGAAAACTTGAACATTAATGTTGTGCATTTTTGATATTTTGGAATAATTTCGCACAAATTGCTTTAATTTATCAGTATAAAAGTACCTACTACAATTTATGTGGTACAATACAATATTCATTTATTGCGCCATTGTACACAAACATCACAATTTATTAAATTTAAAACTTCAGAACTTTCCCTCCTTCTTACGAATTTTCGATCAAGTCACGTGTCCTGACGCGAGTTTAACATTTATCCCATCCCAAAAAGTGCACAACGCCGCTAAAGAATTTTTCACTTCAAAAAAGATTTCATTTTATTATGTATGGAGTTACAACATAAAATAAACGTTAAGGTCGTAAGTAAAAGCTGAGACAAATTAGTAAAAGTGCTAAGTTCTGTAACTTAAAATAAGCCATTTATTTAACAAATACTGTAAAATACTTCTCTAATCTGCGTAGATAAAAGGCTCCATACCGAATCCAATTGAGAATTTCTCATCATCTGCAGAAGATTATTCTCGGATCCAGTTCGCTTTGCTCAAAGCAACTGCTCGGGCCTCATTAGCATGCATACGACTACAGTCTGCTTTTTTATTCGTTTCATTGAAGTCTCCATATTTCTTAACCTTCAGTCCTTTTACATCTAAAAATCAATCGAGAAACTTTCCAATAAAAGACTAAAATATAACGCTATCGACATTTGCTTAACAGAATCTGAATAATTCAGAAAAACGTATATCGAGAAGTGGCAGTTATTCGATAAATTTTATTCGCAATCTCGCTCGATACAGTAATGTTATATCGAGAGCAATTTTCGTAGGGAAACCTGTCATTGGACAAACTCGTTGCGTCCCGTTGGCTATGAATATTAACGTCATCAGAAGTGAGTTAAATCCGTCGCTATTCGGATGTTGGGAAGGATTGTGGAACTGCATGTGACTGACGACTGATTCTTGTTATTTCGTGTTCGATACGCCACATCGTTACTTTTTCCAACGTTATTGCGCGATAAACACGAACTTTCAGCAATCTTTTTGATTTTTCCGCAGTAAGTGACGTGTAGGGTATTAAATTGTAAGGATGTTAAAACAAACAATAAATCTTAGCAAACAGTTCGTTTAACTATTTCTATTTTGTCTTTTCTTTTATCTATTTCGTATTGACTATTTTTAAACATTTACTGAATTTACAAAAAAAAACGTAAGTACGTAGCAAACCAACTTATGGTTTCGCCATATCTGGACAGGTTCCAATTAATTTATTTTGAAAATCGTTTTCAAGTAGATTAAGCTCCATTTTACTGATTAGGTATCTGCTTTTGTACAGTATTTCGGAACTCTGAACCTAAAGGTATTGTTATTGAATATCCATGAAAACAATACCTTAACAAGTACCATGTAAAACAGTTTTCAATAGAATCCCACTTGAAAAAGCTTTTGTATTCGGTTTTAGTTGAACTGATATACTCGTCCCAATATTTTGTCGGAAATCGCTGAACTGTAATTGGCCGTTACACGGATTTTCGCTGAAATTTGATGTCGACTTTATTAGGTACCATAGTATTGTTAGTAACTGACTATTTTGAGAATTTTCAGCAGAAAAGAACAAAACATCACGCCTGTATTCTCCGGAGGATTAGGCAGAGGTACATCTGTTACGCTCATCATCTGCCTAGCCTTTTCCCAACTATATTGGGGTCGGCTTCCAGTCAAACCGGATTCAGCTGAATAACAGTATTTTACGTCGAGCGGCTGCCTATCAGACCTCCACAACCCATTTACTGGGTAACACGGTACTCTTTGGCAAGACTGGTGTCAGATTGGCTTCTGAATATCCGCACCGACTGCCAAAGATCTACAAATAACACCCGGGACCAACGGCTTAACGTGCTTTCCGAGGCACGGAGGAGTCTCGGTATGTTAAGATGGTCACCCATCCACAGACCAACCTCGGCAAGCATCGGCGTCGGCTCGGCTATCTGCCTGTTTCGCTGAAAGGCTAAAAACGCTCAGTGATTGAAAAACAGCTCACAACACGTTGTGGCTTGTCCTAAAATTCCACATCGCGAATTTAGCGTTGAGGCACTAAATAACACCACTAAAACGCGTTGTGGCAATGAACGAAATCCACGACGCGTTCTGAGCCCCTGACTGATGCAACCTTATCGCTCAATGAGCGATTTTGGTCTTTGGGCGTAACACGACTATAATATTACCCACATTTTGTCAGTTTTGTTTGTGAGCCATGAACAGTACAAGTCTCTAATCTTTTTTTTTTGTTTTTTATTATAAGGATGGGAAATCTTCAAATGACTTCTTCCGCTCTGGGTGAAGCGGAAGGGCGTGTCAGACTCTTACTAACTAAAACCCATCCGTGTTCCTTCTAAAGCCCTTTGCGTTCCAGGGCCGCGGTGACTCTTTCGAACAAATTCCGCAACCCTGGCAGGACAAGTCCATAATCTAGGCACAGATTCTTACCTACACCCGTACCTGCTTGATTAAATGATTTCTTCATAATTACAAAATTCCTTAGGTTTCTTAAAAAAGACCAATTAAAAAATTCCTTATGAACAGTTTTTTTTTTATCAGAAAAAAAATATATAATACTAACACAAACCAAAACAATGGCGAGTTCTTAAACAATTCAAAATTGCAATTTCTTTCATCTTAGATGTTTCGTAAAACATTTAATAACATCTTTGTTCTAAGAAAACGTTAATACGTAAAGACTGATGATTCACTAAAACTTAGTTTTTACTAATGTTTGTTTTGTTTAAATAGCACTCAATGTTTGACATTTTCATGCGTTGTTTTAACCAAAGTTGAAATTGTTTTGACTACTCTAATACCACTTTTAAACAATTATTGAATTCTTTTGAAAATGTGGGTTATGATGATTGCAGACTTCAAAGTAAATTAGAATCTATTTTAATTTCGTGACTAATATTAAATATGTACATTAACTTATACAACCCTTAAAAGGAAAATAAATCTAATATCATACTCGTATGTAAATACAAAAATGGCTTATCTGAAAGGTAAAGCAAATAGCAAAGTACTTTATGAAATATCCATTAAACAGGCTCTTTTGGAGTAATCCTCTGAGAATATATAACAAAAATGTAATATAGGTACAAATAAAGGATTTAGTCCCAGCAGATTGGAACAAAATGCGTAAACTGAGCTTAAACGATACTGCTCCGAATAAGGTCAAGGTCACACCAAAAGCTATAGGTATACGAGACATATGTCGCTAAGCCATGACATTTTATTGCTATCAGATCAATCACTTTAAAACCTCGTGTGAACTCCTAGGACCTGAGGCAATTGATTCAGTTCTGCTTTAAAAAAATCCAATAGTTGTCCATCCCGTGAGATAAGCCGCTTATGTAAGAAAAATCTTATTTCTCTGTTAGCGTGATTGCTTTTCCGCTATTACCATGTTTTTATTTTCCCTTCAAAGCAAAACTTTTTCGACCTAGAGACAACAGGAAATCGTAATAAAATGATATCAAAGCACGCATGTCATTAAATATTAAGATCTAGTTTGTACTATTTTATGAGTTTGTTGAGTAAATAATCATTAAAAGTTGAGCTTCTTTGAGTAATATCAAGAGATAATTTAGGTACGTAGGCAAGAAATAAGCATCTTTATACCAAACCCATTAATTACAATTACAAAACAGTAGGAAATTAGGAATTATTACGTACCTAATTACTATACAACGTTTTAAATTTTGACGGTTTACAAAGTCGCTGGGAGACCTCCCACATGATGGACTGATGAGTTGGGGGGTTTGCTGGATGTGTAAACAAAGGATTGGAAAATGTGGTGAAGTTCGAGGATGCCTATGCCAGTGAATATCTTTCGGCTGAAAAGAAAAAAAAAACAAAAGTGAATTATTCTGAGCCTGAAAGCTAGTAGGTTCTCTGTGCTCGTTGAACATCAAAGTTTTACATTAATTAAATTATCTAAAGATAGGACTGACTTGAAGCTACAAGTGATAAACTGGAGCTATGATAGTAAAATTAACAGTTAATCGTTATAACAAGCAGTCACAACAACCAGCATTCGTTTATGACCATAACACGAAAATCAGTAATTACTGGTAACCCGACCACCAACAACTGGTACAACTACAACAAGCCAGAGAAGCATCCCAAACTTGTTGCCGGTTGCTCAGGCAAGATTAATAACAATCAGACGATGATAATGACGTCAAATGCCGATGAAAGCTTCAGCAACACTATCGCTTAGCTGTCAATGGATTAAGCCGTAACTTCAGGTACTACAATGTATATTGCTTATAAAATATTAAAAGGTACTCAAGTACATGTCACTTTAATTTTCCTTTACGTAACATCTCATCGGCAGGTGCTGGATCACCTGACGTCATGCTGTTAAATTATTATGAGATTAATAACTTTCTACATGAAGACAATAACTAAATCATGGCCGTCAGAGTTACGATTCAGAGTGATATTATTACAGTGATTGTTGGAGCTGAAACGTAGACTGTAAAGTACAGCTGTTACTGACGAAGATCTGCTGATAGTAATATTCTTGTACCTGGGTAATTTTAGCTGTAAGAAAATCTTATTATTTGTATTTGACAACCCTGAGTTTCAGTCGTCTATCTAATCTAATACCTTTAAACGAGCAATTCTTGTATATATGTATATTTAAATAATCTGAATCGTGATGATGAAGTACGCAGGTGAAGTACGCAGATGAAGTACGATGAAGTATGCAGGAGGTCTTGGGGGCGATAAATCGATCTAGGTAGGTTTCATTTTTAGAAAACGTTTACCAAAAAAAAACCGAGCTAACCTCGGTCATTTAGGTACTACATGCTAAATAGTCATACGTACTCGTATATTATGCGTTGGATTTTGTAGCTATTACATGTATATTATTTTCTTTGATAAAAGTATTAAAATAAAGTACCTGCATAGCATGCGCGTGCTGTAGGCTACAGTAAGGGTAAGTCAGCCCATACATAACGCCCAAAAAAAAAATTCGTCCACTTTCAAAGTGAAAATACGCATCGTCAGTAGCGTGATTTCAACCCTGAATAATGTGGTCAGTTTTTTTTTTTGGAATGGGCTGGCCTACCCTTACTGTAGCCTACTGCACGCCCATGCTAAATAGGTACCCTTTTTATACCAAGTTCCTATTTTCAAAGGTTATAATGTTTATAATGTCATATTGCTTTAGTTGACCTTTTCTACTTGTAAGGTTAAAAAATCAGGATATTATAATAGTTAACCTAAGATCAACCTATTTTAATCTTCACCTGTACTAACAAGCCGATCGAATTTATAGTCTTCTAACAAAGTTTAATAGAAAAAATCTGCCCATTATTTATACACCGTACATTTATAAACCTCAGACGTTCGGTCCAGGGTGCCTACCATAGATCATAGAGACGCTTAGATGCGGGCGGCCGCGTCCGCGATATAGCGACGGCACTGTCAACACTGTTCCTGTCCATACAAACCAAGTGTGACAGCGACTGTCACCGATTACCCGAAGAAACTGACGATCCATAACAATGATACCCATACCTGTGACAGCTGTAACTCGCGCGGCAACGAATATGTATTTATTTATATAATAAGAATATAACATACTATACTAACAGTCTGCAAAAAGCGTATAGCAAGCCAACAACATGACATTTATAAACTAAAATACTTCATGTAAACTTTGTTCATAGCTTCACGAATACAACACATAAATATTATGTCGACACACGTCAGAAGCAATGGTCTCTAGTTGCTGTCGACGAGATGATTCCCAACTCTATGGTCCTCACGTTGTTTATAAATAAAAAAGAAACGCGGTTGAGAGGAGGCTCATCCCGGCGAAAGCAGGCAGCCGGGCGATACCCGATCGACGGCAATTTATATTGTACTCGCTGTATTTTACAATGTACTTGTGAACGTTCCATATTTTATAGGAGAGAAATGAAGTCAGTTCTACAGAATAAGGTTGATAGGATTGAGTTATTTTTTTATGTTGAGGTTTGAATAAGTAATTGTGGAAGCATTTTTTGATGATCGAGAAAAATTTACTTAGTAACAGATAGAATAAGACAAGCAATTTAATTATTTGGTCTCAAGTTCAATTTAAATTTTATTTTACAAAGATTTTGACTTGCATAACCTTGCTGATATAAAGTATAAAAAACAGATAGCGAGGTATTTTCGCCATACAACTATGGCGACAATACCTCGCTTAACATCTATAAAAAACAACCTTGTTAAAAAAATTATCTGTTTCTTTATACATGATGTTGTTGAAAAAAAAAACATGCGGGGCAGTCTTTGGGGACTGCCAATAGAAGTGAAAACTAAGTAACTTGTAAATTCAGTGACTCTTATTGTCGAGCTATTAGATTATTATTTTTGAATTTGGAAAGTGTCCGGTGACGATGACGCGAGTTCCATGATTTTTGTTCACCCAAAAAGTGCTCAACGCGCCTAAAGAAGTTTTTATTTCAAAAACTAAATATGATCTTCAAGTCACTATGTTTCTTGTATCAAGAGGGTTTGCAAGTAGCTATTGCAGACCCCATATTTCTATAGAGGGAGGATCCTCCAACCGGACGGTTGTTGTGTCCGGTGGGTAACTGCCCGATAGTTGATATTCAGGCTGTTGTATATGTTTAAATTGCACGGAAAACTCTGATTCCGCGATACAGGATTTCGTAAGTAGTTCATTGCTGGCGGATTGCGGTTCTTTTTTTTTGTTTTCGTATAAATTTTGCTTCGTCAGTTTTTTCTTGAGGCGGCATTGATGCTGCTACATTTTAAAGAGGAAAACTCTTGAATATGTTTGCTGGAATCATGAATATCATCCTACACAACTAGAACAGAATAATTTCTACCCACTTTTTGAGCGAGCTCTACAACAGCTGTTTTCTAGTATAAAAGCGCTTCAAGCTGCGCGAAACCACCAAAGCGCACGTTCACAACTGAATTGACCTGAATAGATGGGTCTAAACCGAACTACCCAATCAATCACGGTACCTATTCTTTGGTGCACAAAACCTCAATCCTTTGCCTCGTGGAATGGATAAAGTATTTACCTAGTTTCTAATACCTACAAAATACTTAGTCGTTTCTAGGTTTCTAATACCTACAAATACCTAGTCTTATTTTCGTTGGGAAGATTCTAAGCTGTTTATAAATACACAGCATCCTCTGAAAACATTTTCTTTATTGCTCGCCTAACTTTTGAAATCTATCTTCGTTCGAATTTTTTTAGTATTCTGTAATAGGGTTTCTTTGAAAGGAAGCTCCTCCGTCGAACTTATTTGTGTTTAAAAAAATAATACAATGCCGTCCTACATTCTCGGGCAATCGGCTCTAATGGCAGATGTGAACTAGCCTTCGTACCAAACTCTTTAGTTAGTTGTGCTATAAGTACGACAACTAACACTTGCGGGCACTGGACAGGCTGGTGCTTTCCTCAAGATACCACTTCAGACATAAATTCACATGGTTTTCATTTGATCTGACCAACCTCCTTCCAATTTTAAAAATTAAAAAGAGACTTCTCACCTCTGAGTTTGTTTCGATGTTTCTACTTAGCATGGGAATATCGAATACATACGAATTGAAGTAAAAAAATACGTAGCTAAAAGGCCAATGTTTCAATGGTCACATACATTTGATCTGAAGAATTAAAATGGTGGTTTGAGAGCTTTTGTATAGAAAACATGTCAAACAGCCATATTTCCTTTTCAGTTGTTACTTATCTGACACAATATTGAAAAAAAAACAGTGCTAAAAGAATCATATTTCTATGTAAAACAAGATAAATTAGTTATCAGTTTATAGTAGTAGAGTGTCTTTTAGACATAAAAGGCCGTACATGCATCTTTGCCCACTTGAAGCCCTGTAAGAATATTATTACGTAACTGGCTAACAAGTAACGTCATCTCTATTCAAGACATGACGTTTACTCATATAAGCTTGTTCTCATCGAACAACATGGAGCTTTGACTCGCACACTGTTTGCGAAGCGAAGCGATGAAACGCGTCATAGTGACGGAGTCGTATTAAAGTTGTATGACGCGAATATGACGTGGGTACTTTAAAGCTATGTTGTTACGTTAGGTAAATCTTTTAAATGTTTTAGTATGGTGTTACAATTCATAGATAATTATTTTTTTTTAAATAGGTAGTAATCAGATTCTAGAATAATAACTTAAGTACAGACCGTATGTAGGTGCGTACTTTTCACACTATACAACACTAACTAAAAATTTAACTACAAAAAAAAATGCAGAATAATAATCGCGATTCTATAATATCGCCCTGCTTTTCACAGTGTAACACCAGTTTCATAATTTAATTTATTCCACACGCTTCACAAGCGGTCAATCTGCTGGTAAGAAAATACAGTATAGTTAGAGTACTGTTGTTATTATAACTCATCGTGCGTACTACAAAGCTGTTAACTAACTGGATTTATTCCACTAAATAAATGGAATTGTTGGAATCATGCCATAATATTGACAAATAAATTGGCTGGCCTTGCCACTACATCGGAATGCTCCAGTAAGAAATATGAATGCCTTAAATAAATTACGCTAGAATTATTCATAAATAATTTAAAAATGAGTTGTTTGGTTGATTTTTATGTTGCCCTATACAATATTGCAATAGAAAATAAAAAAATGTTTTTTGAGGCAATAAAATGTTTTATTTATTATTATTGTATGGCTAGCAGTTGTGATAGTAGAAGTAAAATATACACAGTTTTGTTACTATGAAGGTTTATTTGTTTCGTATTCGAGTGAGGCCCGAATGCTCATAAGCTGTTTAAAGATGCTTGTTTGACACATTGTGTGACCATTTGTCTGCCGAAACGATTGATCGTTAAAAACCATTTTTTCAAAAATATATCTCAGTAAAGTTTCAGTCACCATACATCCCGTATAATACCCGATACGGTCCCACCAGCAGGCTGACCCAAAAAAAGTTGGAAAAATGATTCGCGGCTCCGAAAAAGGTCGCTCCGAATACAATGAAATGATCTTTGCGGTTTTTTTAGCGTGTATACAGTATAATGTTTTCACCAGGATTGTCCTAAAATTGTTGGTGCTTTGTGTTAATTCTCTTAATTAAAGAGAGAGGTTATTGGCCGCGTTTTTAAGCCTCGTATGTAGATAAGGAAATTATTGAGGTTGTAATGAATATTTTAGGCCTTTCAACACAATGGTACGCTTTTTTTGTTTAGAATATTTTAATGAATGCGCCTTGTACAATAGCATAATTATGTGTATAAATTAACCTGGATTCTTTGAAAGAAATTTTAATGCCTGGATAAAAATTTTGGCAGAGCCGGAAGATCGTTAACTCACAACCATGTGGGTTTTCGCGACATTCGCATCTTTGTGCGTAATCTTTATCTGTGCTACTCGTATCGCCTTAAAATATAGGTCAACGATCAGAACTAAATATAGTTCTAAACAATGGGATCAAAATCTCATACCATACGAGTGTAATCACTAATCAGTTCCAAGACACACGTTACGTCACGACACAAAGGTCGTTGTCTGCAAGTGCCGAGAGCCGACTGGGCCGGTATCACATTATCACCGGCCATTGTATTGGCCTAGTTCAATGCTTCTACAATCCACGCATACCAGGAGCATGTATCATGTGTAGAACTCTCTAGCTATAATGTCTAAATATACGTACACCTATTAACACCGGTGTAATCCCATTCTCTAACCCAAATGCATCGGTTGTCTCATCATTTTCTCGGGCGGGTCTTCATCTTCTTCTTTCGTAATGATGAACTTCGTTCTGTGTCTGAGGTATTCCCAATTCAACATCATCATCATCCACAACCTTACTTATGCCACTGTTAAGCTTAGGCCCCACTTTTACTTATTTATTTAAACTTAATGTACAAATAGTGGTACATGGGCGGCTTAATGCATCAAGGCGTTCTCTACTTTTCTTGTGCCATTCCCCACGTTCCTATGTCTCCCTCCGAATTAAAACATCAGCATCATGTCATCATAATTTTGACAGCTGATCACTTCGTAAATCTGCTCAATAAAACTGCTGATTAAACAGTAATCCGATCTAAGCACTGAAAGCAATCCACTGATGCACGTTCACAAACATTGAATCAACATTACGATAGGCCACCATCCGTCGAGCAAGTAGCCAATCAGCACAAAAGATAAACAACGTTCCATTTTCTGTAACATCAACTACTCGGAACATTCAAAAGTGATCTAATTCCGGCTTCAGGTTCAAAAAACCGGAACAATACGTTGCTCTCAATCTCTTAAATACTCCTGAAATAGCTGCACGAAATTGGTACTGCCTGTACGGCAATCAAGCTTCGCTGAATAGTCCACACTCCACAGTTACGGAGACAATACGTCCAGATGAACAAAAATGTCCGACCATGGCCCTGTGCAAAAATAACGGTAGCAGCAACCTTGGATTCTGCATTTCATTTTCAACTATGTTCTGCTTTCATTTCCAGATATATCAATATGAATCTAAATTAAGCAATACATTCTAGAAACGGAACTGTATTAGGTATACTACTCGTAACAGGCGACGTATTTTATACTCGTTCTTTTAGTAAAGTTAAAGTTTTACGATCTATCTATAATATAATGAGCTTTACAATGGAAAATCGGTTTAACTTTTACTATTTATCGGGCTAATGAAGCCAATGGTGCAGGTCACGGTAATTGCCAGTTGTTAAAAGTAATTTCCTCATTTTATCGAAAAGTTATCGGGTAAACGAGCATCCGCGATGGAAAATCGTGATAATAACCACCATTCAGTTTTTAACGTTATTTTGTAAATTAACACGCAATCTATGTTTTCGGATTCTCTTGGAACTCACAAATCTTCTTGGAACAGTTCCGGGTTTCAAAGTTAGTGATAACACTAAATAAAACTAAGATAGTTGCTTTAATATTGTTGAGAACATACAACATAGAGTAAAGTAATATATGACATACAATAAATACGTTAAATACCGCTCATTACGTGCTAATTCAAACCGGAACATACAATCATGATGAATAGAAAATACACTTGTGTTTTATGAATGCAAATATTATTTCTATGTCGCATTTGCTCCTTTATCGCATGTGCAATCGCAAACCGCAAACGTTTTGTACTCCCTCGAGACCTGCAGTTGACTTCTAAAGCCGATAAAATAATGTAAAACTGTCTAGTGAAATAGAAATACTGCATCAAAAGCTGCTCTCTTGGCTATGCGAGTGACAGAATCACGTACAGTAGACAAAATAGAAAAGTATGCAGGCTTGCATCCTTTCTAATAGAGTCGTGCGTGTGCTGAGTGGTCAAGAATTTGATATCATTTGCGCTGACAGTGTTTAATGTGTCAACTTCATTGCACACACATATTAAATAGAACACCATCATCATCAACTAATATAAAATAAACAATATTGTTGCCTGTTGCCTATGCCTACCATGAGGGCTAGTTTGAGCCAGCACGGGAGAAGAATAATAATACTAGAAGGAATTTGCCCACCAGTGGGACAGCAACAGCTATAAAAAAAGATGTTACTACGACACTATCTTTTTTTGACGTTTTCATATAGAATTAAAAGAAATGGCTAGATGAGCAGGACTTTTTAAAGGATTGGCTCACTGTAGACCGGGAAAAGTGGACGGAGGGAAGGGAGCCATCAACAGATGGTTTAATAAGAATAAACACCACAGGTCGGAATTAGAAAATACATATTTAGAAAATACGAAATCGAAATGTTGATGCTAATATGGATCTTCCCGGGATTTCTAATAGACAATCCCGTGTGGCCAACAATATTACAAATTAATAATAATAAATTTTCTTTTCTTCTCACAAGCTATGTTGTCGAACTACAAATGTGGCAACATCGCGCGTGTGCGCGTTGGAATTTTGGAACTTTAGAGTCGCGCGTGCAGTGGTTTAAATTGTGGAAAAGTAAATAACTTTTTTTATTTAATAAATCACGGGATTTTTCTGCTCTTTAAAATTTATCTCAGGATTTGAGGCATATCCACTTTATTCTTTCGCTGTATGAAATCAGTGTACGTACATAAATAACTCTACCTAATTCCGACCTCTGATAATAACCGTTTTTTTTTTTAAGGATAGGAAATCATCAAATGACTTCTTCCGCTCTGGGTGGAGCGGAAGGGCGTGTCAGACTCTTACTGACTAAAACACATCCGTGTTCCTTCTAAAGCCCTTTGCGTTCCAGGGCCGCGGTGACTCTTTCGAACAAATTCCGCAACCCTGGCAGGCTCTGGCCCTAGCGGGCCCCGTCTTTTATGCAGACATCTCTTTAAGGCGCGCGTGAAACACAACGCGCCATCGACCCGGGCCTGGTGGTGATCGGATGGCGAGCCACCCAATGCTCGCCGTCCGTGATAATAACCCTTACCTAGCCCATAAGGCACAGACTATACGGACACAATTAGGTATTACTTACTTCTATAAACGTCGAAGTTGTATGCTTTGTAGTCGGTTGTGGCCTCATTAGTGTTGTCAGACCATCACTCTTTGTCATACGTCAGTCGACTTTCATGGCTTTGCTTGATTGCTTTCCTAATGAATGTTTGCATTAAAATGCGTCACAGAGCTGCAACTGCTTCGCGGACTATTTAGCGGAGCGAAGCGGAATGAAGCTGTGTTCTTTAACTGATCTGGGTCTACGGAGGAAGGCGGTTTTTTCCAGACCGAACTAGCTTTGCAGCAATGGTCTGTTCAATGTTTCTGAAAGTAGAAATACAGCTTCTGTTATTTAAATAATTAAAATTGAATTGAACTTTGACAGATCTACGTTGTCCATTCGTATTTCTTTTACATTCGCCTTTCTGTAGCCTTAATGTTGCTTGTAGTTTAATTTTGATAAAATACGTATCTATAGATAAACATATATCTATTATAAGTGTAAACCATCCCTACTTTACATGTAAAACACTTGAAAGATCTTACTACTATTGAAGTGCACTTAACTCATAAATATTATCATTTTCTAATCACTAATATCCATTACAGAACAATACAATATTGATGAGAACGAATCGTCGCATATTAGAATATCGCAATTTGTGGTTATTCCAACAAAGAACTCAATGTGTAGATTGTGTATTGTGTACCTATGTAAAACATACGCGGAAAATGTTTCTATGTTTAATATTAACTTCCTAGAGTGATATCGTGATTGTTATTATTAGAGGTAATTACAGTGACAACCGAAGATCATCAGTGAAATAAAATTGTGAGTTATGTAAACTAATAAATAGGGAATATGCATGAAAAACCTAGAGGAGCTCGTGGCCAAATAATAACGGCCTCGCGGATCGATTTTCAAGGATAAGCAACGCTTTCTGAGGTTGGTCTGTGGATGGGTGACCATCTTAACATATCGAGACTCTTCCGTGCCTCGGAAAGCACGTTAAGCCGTTGGTCCCGGCTGTTATTTATAGATCTTTGGCAGTCGTTACGGACAGTCAGAAGCCAGAAAATCTGACATCAGTCTAACCAAGGAGTACCGTGTTACCCAGTTAAAGGGTTGTGGAGGTCTGGTAGGCAGCCGCTCCACGTAAAATACTGGTATTCAGCTGAATCTGGTTTGACTGAAAGCCGACCCCAATATAATTGGGAAAAGGCTAGACAGATGATGATGCATAAAAAAACTATTTATTATCTAAACAGTTCATAAAAAAATATATACTGGAAAGCAGAATTAGAATAGATTAAAAAACTAACGACATAGAACATTTTTAATTATTTTGTTTGACCCTTCGCGAAAATGCAGTTTTTTATGGTACTCGAAATCCTATGGACGTCATCGGTGACTTTTGCTAATGACCAACTTTAAAGCTTTTTTACTTGGTCGTTTTTGGAGATATTTTGAAAATCCTTCAATAGTTGTTTACTACTGCTATTAAGAATTTTAGAAAGCAAATAAAAATTAAATGAATATTGCGTATTTAAATAAAAAACATAAATCCTCAACTTCAACACAACTCCATCTTTCCCATTATGAATATTCCCCTCTCATTCATCTGCCTAACTTTTGCCCAACTGTATCAGGGTCGGCTCCCAGTCAAACCGGATTCAACTGAATACCAGTATTTGCGTGGAGCGGCTACCTACCAGACCTTCACAACGCATAAACTGGGAAACGCTATAATTCTTTGCAAAACTGGAGTCAGATTTACTGGCTTCTGACAATCCGTAATGACTGCCAAAGATCTACAAATGACAGCCGGACCCAACGGCTTAACGTACTTTCCGAGGCATGGAGGAAACTCGGTATGTTAAGATGGTCACCCATCCACAGACCAACCTTGGCATGCGTTGCTTAACCTTATTCCCGTGCGGCTTTTCTTTAGCCACGAGCTAAAATATATAAAATATAAAATTACCTCTGTTAAAATAAATAATGTATCAACATTTATCAAGCCCGGCTGCGTTCAACAGGCTACCGTTGCCTGATAATCTCTCGTTAACTATTAATGAGCAATTAATTACCGATGCACGGTTAAATAAATGCAATACAACATTGAAACGCTTTACTAAATGAGGATTACATTGCATTTCGTATTAATATTTTATGTTAATACGAGATTATTTTGCATCCTGTTATTTTATGTTCTGAACATTGTATTTGACAACACGAATGTTCCACTAAAACCACGCACATGGAGCCATTCATAAAATTACAACAAAGCGCTCATTCACACGAATATACACATGCATTTGTTGCAAATCTCGCATCTGTTGAACACTGGCTGAACTCGATTAAAACGAATGTCATCATTTACAAAATACGAAACTAGAAATTCAGCATTCCTATTTTGCAAAGCCATGCACTTTCTCAATAAAAGCTACAAAAGGAAAATAAGCCATTTTCTTTGGCTGAATTCAATCCCATTGCGGTCAAACACGTTCATTGAAAAGAAACTTTCCAAAAACATATTTATTCATTTGTACCTACGCTTTGCTGTACCAAAAAGTGCGCCAGTAAAGGGAGCCACTGAAAGGAAGCGCATCTATAAACTCTTAAACAGGAAGCATTTGATAGCGCAACTTTGTTTGCGTATAATATTTACTGCTGGTTTCACCTGTTTGCCATACAATGTGTGAAAAAAACGAGTGAAAAAGACGGATGAAAAAAGATTGCATGTAGCGGAGATGAGAATGTTGAGATGGATGTGTGGGGTATCGAGAATGGATAAAGTGAGGAATGAGTTCATTAGAGGTATCTTAAAAGTGGCGCCCGTAACGGAAAAGTTAAAAGGGAACCGCTAATCTTGGTATGGTCATGTAAAGAGGAGGGATGAAATGCACGTAACTAAAAGAGTTATGAATATTAATGAGGATGGATGGACAGGGAGAGGGAGGCCAAAGAAAAGATGCATGGATTGTGTTAGAAGTGATATGAAAGAAAAGGGAGTTAGTAATGACCGCTGACAGGACAAAATGGAAGAAAAAAACGTGTTACGCCGACCCCAAGTAACATGGGATAAGGGCAGCAAGATGATGATTAGTTCGTAGAATGAACAAAACTATTATTGCAAGTACACATACAAATATCATACTTTGAGGAGTCAGCCAATTTGTCGCTGTTACAATTACCAAAGAAAATATAAATTCAACCCAATCGCGGTCAAAAGCATTCATTCAAAATAAAACTTCCCAGCAGCATACTTATTAAAATTTAAACCTTCCTCTAAAAATAAAGCCTGAAAATGAAAAGAAACGCATAATGAACTCTAAACGGGAAGCGTTAGATAGCTCAGTTTTGTTTGTTGGATCGTGTTCACCTGTTTACTATAGTTATTTGTAAAACTACGTTGGTCGTGTATGTAGTTGGGGTCGGTTGCCCTTGCCAATCTAACCAGATACAGCTGAATACCAGTGTTTTACGTGGAGCCGGTACCCCTTGGCAAGACCCTCGGTGTCTGATTTTCTAGCTTCTATCCTTGACGACTATCAAACATGTACAAATGACAAAGGCCAATGGCTTAAGGTGTTTTCAAGCACGGAGGAGTCTATGTAATCTGTTCAACCATTTTATCGTTGCTTAACCTCGAAGATTAAATCCAAAGTAACATTTTCCAATAACATATTTATTACAATTTTCACCTTCCTCTAAAACTAAATCCTGAAAATGAAAAGAAACGAATATATGAACTCTAAACGGGAAGCGTTAGATGGCACAGTTTTGTTTGTTGGATCGTGTTCAGCGTGTGTTTCACCAGTTTACTATAGTTATTTGTAAAACTACGTTGGCTGAATACCAGTGTTTTACATGGAGCCGGTACCCCTTGGTAAGACCCTCGGTGTCTGATTTTTTGCTTCTATCCGTGACGACTATCAAACACATGTTTGACAGGCCCTGTCATTTGTCATACAAGTGACAGCCGGGGCCAATGGCTTAAGGTGCTTTCAAGCACGGAGGAGTCTATGTAATATTTTCACCCATTTTATCGTTGCGTAACTACGAAGATTAATTTAACAGTAAAGTTTTCCAATAACATATTTATTTAAATTTACGCCTTCCGTAACACAAAAGCCTGACAGGAAACGCGTCTATAAAGTCTAAACGGGAAGCGTTAGATAGCACAGTTTTGTTTGTTGGATCGTGTTTACCGTGTGTTTCACCTGTTTACTCTGTTGTTAGTAGTTGTTGTTCTAACAGGTTAGATTGTTAGAGATAGTTCTGATTGTTAGTGTTCACGTTGTTAGCGATACGTGGGGAGTTGTATGGACAGTAATGTTGAGGGTATTTCTTGTTTCTGTGAGCCGAACGATAGGCTGCGATGAAATGTGTTAAAGTTGATAGGGAGATACAACACAAACCCGCATCCACCGTTAGTATGTCATGGAGTCGATGGTGTAAGACAAACTTATTATTACACATATATCATGTCCGTTCAAGTCAGTTTCGTGCGTAAAGGGTTCCGATCATAGACTTACTTCTAGGTGATCAATATGTAAAAACTGTTTTCTGTATTATTTTTTTCACTTTTTTTGGCTTGGTACAGGCATTCACAAAAGTTGACGAATCGGGAATGAATGTATGAAGATCAAAATCTTGACGAAACGCCACTTGTGTTCAGTTGTTTTTTCTACTTTTGACATTTTGTCGAATCGGGAATGTGACGAGTCGGGAAGTAGCCGTATTTTCGGTGTCGAGACTCTGACTGTAACTCATTTTCTTTTGAATGGTCTTTTTTTTTCTAATTGTTCCCCCAAAAGTGTATCCATGTTCAAATATTTACGTTACGCGTGACTGTGACATACAAGCAGACAAACAGTCAGCCCGTCAGTCCGATGAACATACGAGTGATCCTATTAGGGTTCTGTTTTTAAACTTGGACGTATGGAACCCAGTAAATTTAAAATGTGTCAGTATGAGTACAGCCGCTGTAAAAATACTTTAATAAGCTAGTAACCGGATACTTCAGGGTGTGCTGGACATTAAGTATCGTCACTAGAGTAGAAGTTCTTTAGTGCACTCGCCTCTCGGTATACTCGTAGAGTTCGACTGGGGCCGGTAAAGTGGAGTTTGCAGTCAACTGCAATCGTGTAGTCCTTCTGAATCTGCTGTAGAAGTTCTCTTTTTGTCTGTTACTTATTTACGTCGTAATGGCTGAACGGATATAAATGAAACTTGGAACATTGCTGGTTTATCTCGGGAGTATGTCCCCCTAGGATAATTTCCAACTTTCAATTCAATTCTCATTCATTTACTGTTTATATTCACGCTACCGAAGCCACTGTCAAAAGTTATTACAAAACTCAGCATGAAACAGAGAATTATCGCACATTCCGTTTATCAAAACAAATCAAATAAGCAAAATAGTAATTATGCCGTCATACATTTGCTGAAACTATACTTGGGAGATCATTGAACAAAAATTCGGCCTTCACATTAACGAAAATGACACAACTTCGGGCAACAAACAGTTTGTTCTCCGCTTCCGAGTTTTGCTGAACTGCAATAATAAAGTTACACAGCCTCAATCACGGACGAGAGTTACACTAATGTAGTGATTGCGAAACTTCAAACTACAATATGTAAACTATTCTCTATATTCTACAAACGTAGCTAAATTATACATATTTGAAGCAAGTTTGAACTGTTTCGAAGCCTCGTATATTAATCATATTGGGTTCAAATCGCTATGGAGCGGCATAAAGTTTTGACAGATCGCTATGCCAGACTTGGTTAGTACCTTCACTACCTAACCGATACAGCCATTAGCATAGTTTCAAGATTTCAATACAATGGAGTTAATATTTCAGCAGACAAAGTATACTGAATGACTTCATATTCCAGTGTTACCTGTAACGTTTTAATTTACAACCTAGTAGTTTCCTGCATGAACAAAATTACTCTAAAACAATGTTGAGCGTTATTTTATGACACTAATGTTCAAACAAATTACTGAAGCCACATTGAAATCGATCCAATACTTTCGGTCGGTGGTCGATCACCTGACCTTTCTCCTATAACACTTGTGGCAATGAACAGTCAGGTATACGGCCAACAGTCCGATATCGCGGTATCAGTAAACATACTATTGTCACAGCACAGGGCTGTCACATCAACAACTTTATTATTCACGACACGACGAGGAATAAATTGATCTTTTTTTTCAAACATGATGTATATCTACGAATGTTTATAGTTCCCCAGGAATTGTAGCGATATGTAGAAGCTAGAACTCTGACAATAACAGTCCTAAATACAACCCAGTGACCCAGTTCTTTGGCCAAAGTGCAGAATTATACGGTCGGCTGATCCGGCGACGCTGACGGCAGATCGCGAACGATCTTGGGAGTTCGTAAACCGAAACATGGGAAGTGAGATAAGGCGGGTTTCGTTTTCGACATGCGACACGGACACGACACGACGTTCGGGAATATCGCGAAAGGAAAATCTAAGTTAGAAATTGACGCTACCGATAAAGTCTAGTGAGATTTGCTAATAATACATATTGTAATATCATTTAACAGAACTAATAAACCTTTATTGGAATTCTGTGGATTGGTTACAGTACAAACAGTAAACGTGAAACGCTGCGAGTATTTATTAATAGTAGTGGTATTTGCTGGTATTACAGTTATTGGCTTCCGGGAAATCCTTTTGAAATTCAGGCTTTCAGAATAGAGAGTAATATTGCTAAATGAATTACGATTCTTCATATTTTTAATTACAGCCCAGATTTTACTTGATTGAAATGAATGCTCCTTTTTGTGCACGAATGTGTCTGTTTTTATTTTCGTACTGGAATATAATTTTCAAACAACTTGGTACCGTCTGACCTCCACAACTGTTACAAAGATGTTTCTTCTCTTTCGATCAGGAACGCCATAAAATCAGTTCTATCTCTGAGTTTCATCTCAGCATTGACACAAATTCGCCATGTCACGTAAATCGAAGGTCACTGCTCCCCCATAAACATGGGGCGAATTGAAATAAAATCTTATCTCTGGTTGTGTAGGCTGACTTATTGCAAACGTCTTCACAGCATTGACATCTTACTTTAGAATTATGTTTTTAGCTTAGATATTTTTGCTATACCTATATATGTCACCGGAAAATTGCAGACGCCGTAAGATTGGTATCGCCTGAATTTGTAAACTCATTTTTCTCAATAAGGCACGGATATATTGGAAACTATTGAATTTGATTTGTTGTATACAAAATTATATACTCACATTACATAGATAAATTATAATCTAAAAAGGAGTTTATTACAATCTTACGAAGTTTGCAATTATCCGGTGACATAATATGTATATCAAATATTAAATTAAGTGAAACTTGGGACTCATATTTTATACAATTAATAGGGCCAAAATTAATCTCGTTTTCTGTTTGATTCAGTAAAAATGAGCATGTAGTAAACCAGATGCGGAATTTGTTAGAAAAAGATACCGCGGCCCTGGAACGCAAAGTGCATTTGGAGGAACACGGGTGGGTTTTAGCCTAGTCTGACACGCCCTTTCGCTCTGCCCAGAGTGGAAGGAGTCATTTGATGATTTTCCATGCAAAAAAGTATAGTAAGTCCGAGTAGTAAATCCGAATTGAGAGCGGTAGAGATCACTTTGAGTTCTATACAATCGCTGGAGTTGTTGTAACTCGGCTCACGAGCCATGATCTCTCTTCATCTGATTCTATTAGAAGATAGTCTGGCGCATTCATTATCAGAGGGCCTAGAAGCTACAACGTAAGCAAAAAAAGTTCTAATCAAAATACATTATGAAAAGTGTTCAAGCAAAAATGTTTTACCGAGTACTTAGCACTTTCTATGTCGAGGTGCATAAACGAGGTTCGCCATTAATAAATGAAGTGCACTGTTTAATTTTATCTCCCGGTAACAGTCGCCATTTTAATAAAACCCTCCAGGTGTAAAAGGCATTAAGTATAAGGGTATAAATAGATTGCATGGAACAGTTTTTCATCGGTACACTCATATTATATTTAGTGAAAATATTATCGGAGGTAACTCATAGCATAATAACTTAATTAATACTAGCTTTTGCCCACGACTTCGTACGCGCATATCCCGTTTTTTCCCGTTCCCGTAGAGTTTCGGGAAATCCTCTCTTAGTGCTCCCCTAAACTCCCCAAGGAACCTACATGCCAAATTTTAGCTTTCTACGACCATTAGTTTCAACAGTGCGTTGTCTGTTAGTCACTCAGTCACTAAATCATTCAGTCACCTAGTCACTCAGTAATGGAAGAATTTATATATACAGGTGAATTTTTAAAGTGTGCGTGGATGGCCAAATCCGAAACTATGAGCAATATCGAAAAACACTGAAAGGAGTCTCGAACCCGAGTCATTTGATTTAACATCCTTAAAAAAATTAAATAAAAAAGAGGTACCTACTGTACTAATAAATTTATTACATGTCCATAGTATTCAAATGGCTTATAAGCCTACTTAGGTACTTACATTTTCCGCAGCCTCTACAAAAAAAAATGTTCTAAATCGTGATAACTATTCATGCGCCGATTCGCAGTCAGAAACAAAATCTCACAGTAAATAAAAGGAAGTGTTAGTAGTGTACCTACCTGAAACTGCTAGTGATCCATGTTAGAGCTCATATTATACGTCGCAATTAGTTCTAATGATACCAAAATGCTATTATTTGGCGGTTCATTGCAACCGGATTTAGTTTCCCGTATGCACTGAGATGAGCCTCATTATTTTGTTCTAAACTTGTACAGTGTGAAACAGAATCTCAGTATAGTAATGGAAATTTTAATAATGTTCCGGGTACTATACCTACCTAAAACGGCTAGTGGTCCATAACAGAGGTAGAGCAAATATGATACGTTGCAATTAGTTCTAATGATACCAACATGCTATTTGTTAGTGGTTCATTACAACCGGATTTAGTTTCCCGTATGCACTGAGATGAGCCTCATTATTTTGTACTATGTTCAGTTTATGCGGTAGGTACGTTTTGCTAAAACTGATAAATATTTCAGAAACGGCACAAGTCGCAATCACCATAAGATAAAAACCGGCCAAGTTGCGAGCTGGACTCTCACACGAAGGAAAAAAAACACGTTTCTTGTATTTTAATTTATTATTTTTTTTTACTTTTATAATAGCGGCAGTAGAACGCTGTTTGAAAATTTCAACTGCCTACCTATTACGGTTCTTGAGATACAGCTCGCTGACAGACAAGCTGTAGTTTTCTAAATAATTTGGTAAAAGTACAAATCACTCAAATAAATTCTACTTCATTGATTGATTAGGTGATGATTGTAGAACTTTATTTTTATATATTTGCTGGTGGTCGTGGCACCTCTACTTAAAGTTAGTTTTATAATAATTTTATTAAAACATCTTTAAAAAAATCCACTCATTTGCAGACACTTAGAAAATAATAATAATTTCTTTTGAAGTTTCTTTTTTACCTCCTAATACCATATTTAATTTCGAAAATTAATTCAAAACAATACCAGTTGATTTAATAAGTTTTCTTGAGTAATTCTAGTTTTTCATAACAAGAAAAGTTTTTAAATAAGGTCTAGTCATACCGTGTAACAGACCATTTCACAAAATATCTTATTTCTTGAAGTTTATGAACCTACTTAGGGTCTGCCTATTTGTTTGTAACTTTAGATGTCGACTGCCTTAAGTTTTTCGGGTTGTTTAAATTTATGTCTGAAAAATATGACTGTAATTTTGTCTAAGTAATGTTAAAGTTATTTCTCATATTTTATAATAATGTATAGATAAGATAAGATAAGAAATTTTATTTGCGTAAAACATGGTATACAAGGTGTTATTTAAAAATATTAGTTCAAACATGTTTTGCTTAAAACTAAAGCGTGCAAACTTATTTACTAACTAAAAATACATTTTAACATTGAAAAACATATATTACATTGAATTCGTATTAAAAAAAATCATTAATGCTATAGAAATTATTATTATTGACTATTGCAAAAAATAAAAACAGGTACACGTTACAAATACGTGATGTCATCACTAAACATAAAGATATCCACAAATTGCAGTGAGATACAAACATTCGAACTTCTTATAAATGTCACATTTCGATAGGTATGACCTAAAAATAACGCTGTCATTTGCATAAATTCACCAAAGACAAACAATGAGGAACAAAGCTAAATCAATCGTAATATTTACTGAAAAAAAGAGAATATTTGATGTGAACCAGTAGATAATTACTTTTCTTTTCCTTCCCGTTTAGCAATGTCCCAAGTTTTTATCAAGCGAAAAGGTCGCCCTTTGTTATAAAAACTTGGGGCGATCTATTATGATGGCGGAATGCTCCCTCTTTGAATAAACAACACTTCTCCTTGATTTATTACGCCATTTTTTCTTAACGATAGGTAGCATGAGAATTTGGCAGTTTGTGTATGTTATCCGTACTTACAGCGTGTACTGTCGGGTTCTGTATGGTTCTGTATGGTTTTGGGTTCTGTATGGTGTCCGACTTTAAAGAATAGCAGCATTCCATCGCTTGCCGTGGGTGTCGTAAGAGGCGACTAAGGGACTCACCAGAGAATGGGCAGCAGCATTCTCTGTGCTTCTGTGCATTGCAAAAACTACACTAAGATCACCAACCCGATCTACCAAGCGTTGTGATTATGGCAACCCCCCTTGGAGGAGGCCTATGTCCAGCAGGACATCTTTCGGCTGGTATGGTGATGATGATGAAAAGTAAAATTTGCTGTGTTCTGAAAACCCAATACAAAAGGCTAAAGAAAAATATTTCCTTTTTTTTTTTTAAATATGGCTGACATTTCTTCGTCAATGCTGCCAGACCTTTAGGCCATTTTCCCATTGACAGCAATGTTAACGTTTTTATTATACAGAGTGATTTATTTTCCTGTCCCCTTTTAACACGCGCTTGTACATAATTATTATCAATTTGTGTACGTTAAAAATTATTATTTATACAACAACACTTAAGTACAGTTGCGAAAAAATGTTAGAATCTGCCCTGCATTTCCCAGCAGAGACAACAGTATATCCAGGCAAGGAGTTAAGACGCGTCGTAAACTATTTGCCAAGCGGTTGCGGCCTGGTTCAACTACTTAGTGGAATGAATGCATTTCCGGTTCATTTTCTTTACATTCCTATTTCTTTAACTGCTGTTAGTTGAGCTCAAGTTTTCTTTCTTATACGTACGTAATTAAAAGTTGATATTAGTTCGGGTCTGTGTAAGTTGGGGATGATTTATTTTTAGTACCATTCAGGGAATGAACGGAGTATTCTTCTGTAACTTTATCCGAAATGTAGTACTTGTGTAAATATCATGTATAAATATGTTTGATTACATAGCGAGGAATTTAAGGTGCTTCATTGAAAATAAATTGTAGTTTGAAAGGCTTCGGTTGGTAATTAGCACCTAAACTGGCCACATGCTTCTCCGACAATATTTTGGAAAAACAGGTTTTGGAGATCAAAACATGTCTATTAACCCCAAAAATAAGGTATGTTGGGACCCTATACAAAACAAAATAATAGAATTTCTCTTTATTCAAGTATCCAAGACTCAAAAATAGTTAGTAAAACTTACGACTAAGTAAAATCGACCCATAAAGACTTTCAATTATTTTTTCTACCTACGAAACAAATATCACGTCATGGAATTGTGACGTATGCACCGAATTTCGAAAGTCTATACAAATAGGTTTAGTCTGTACCAAGTTATGTTACCTCAGAAGGACAAGTCTCGTATTTTAAGGAGTATTCACACCTGTATTGCAGATGCAAACTGACAAAAACACCTCAGGGCGCTGTATAATATAACTGAAAATTTATTTATTCCTTTACTACGGATAGGCACGCGTTTGACCACTATTTCACCTGATGGTAAGCGATGATGTGGTCGAAGATAGAGCACGCTTGCCTAGAAGTTTCCTATTCACTTTTAACTTAAAGACTCCCAGGTTGTAGCTATCAGGAATGAATGCGACAAGTTTGTCAAAAACTGACATAATTGTCAGAATTTCGCGATAGGTGTTCTTTAAGCAGAGAATGTATGAAATAAATGTACAAAATTTTAGATTTGACAGATTTTCGCATGTCACCAGTCAGTTTTATGAAACAGGCACCTGATTTTTGACAATGATTATCGCTGACATGATATTGTTGTTGTTTAATTTATTTATTATATACTTTAATTACTTTAATTAGCCTTTTGAATAACAGTCATCTTAAATACCATTGCTTTCAGAGGTAAATAAATGTAAACGGACTGTATGCAGCATGTTTCAATACACATGCTGCCATACAAACGTGCATTCCGACCTCGCCTCATAACATAACCCACTTACCAATATATTAGTGCTTTGCCACCAGAATCAGACACGTGCTCTGTAATAGCCGCTCGAGTGTTTAGATGCACATGCTGCTAAAACATTGGCGTGATAACACGTGCATCTAGCACTCGAGGCTATCTTTGCATTTACGTTATCTTATGTGACTAAACATACATAGGTTGGCTAAAATTGAATTATACTGGTAAATTCTTATAAATGCGAAAGACCTAACTCTGTCTGTTCGTCTCACAGTCTTTCTGTCTATTTTTTTGTTATTTAGACATGCCTTCACGGCTAGTATGAAGTCCGTTTCCGTCCGCTGGGTGTCATTTTTTCTTCCGAAACTAACCATTTCCGAATTTAATTCGAGTAGGATAATTTCTGAATGTCACGCGGGCAAAGTCGCTGGCAGAAATTGTATTAAAGTAGGTTTTGTTATGTTAATAAGACAGTAGGTAAATAATGCTAAGTTACAACTGTCAGACAATGTAATACTACGAACAATAGTTCAATACTATAAACATCTTGAAAAAGCTGACAGGAATTACAAATAAAAATCCTTTTATATTTTTATCCTAACTAAACAGAAAAAACACATTACAATAACAGATACAAATGGTTAAATAAACTTTTTTGTGTAACAAAACATAATCATAATGCCAAAGCCAAAGCTCAAATAAACTGTATAAATATTAATAAACATTTATCGAGAAAAATCAAGAAGTTTTTAATAACTAGCAGTACGTCGACATAGTATGTAAAACAAGATTCTTTGAAGTGTCTGTCCGAACATCCCGTGTATAAACTACATAACTACGAAACGAGTAGATGATGACTTGTTACGCGTAGTGGCACTTGACTGATAGTATGTTTACTTATCAACCAGAGGGAATATTCTGCTTATTTTTCTTACAGGGAACAGCCAAGAAGGCGTGAACAAACAAAGATCAATGTGATGTTTGTTTGGCAAGAATTCTCCTGACAACTTGACACCCTATCACACATTTCCGTTCCTGTTATCATTTCGGGCCAAGATCTACAATGGCAACCAACGTGCCAACTGTTATCCGTCGAAATTACGACTGGTTGTATATGCTACCAATGAAAACCGTAGTTTCACAACATAAAAACAGTATACGATAATGTTTTTGTAATAGAAACAAAATACGGCAAGTGTAAATAATAGGTATACAAAGAGAAATAAAATGTATTTTCCTCCTTCAATAAAATATTTTTTGTTACGAATATGACAATACACTGTACAGAATAAAATATAGCCGTACCTATAAAATAAAATTAATCAAAATATAGCTTTCTTTTTCGAATACAGAAGCAAATATGTGACAGAAATATCCGTTGAGAACATAGTACTTTATTTCCGTTACTAACGTAAAACATGGGTTGAATACAACAGGCCTTTGTGATTCTAGTTTGAGTGACATGACTTTGCCAACAATCCTGTGCAGATCGGACTTTAATATTTCATTTGACTCTTTGATATCTGTGCTAGGTTTCAATCTAGCTAAATGAAATGAAAGCGAGTTTTATACTCAACGGGCGAAAGGTCAAACAATTTTTATGGTAACTGGGTTATATATAGCTAAGCTTTCTTCCATTCTAAATTAACTATACCTTAGTAGATAATGGCACAATTTGGTAGTCGAAATTGTGACTTTTGGAATTTAATGTTAGCCCATATTAGAATCAAATTATAAAACGTAACGTATAAGATGATGGGTCAACGCATAAAGTCCCGAAAAAAAAATAGTTTATGGCCTTGACTCAACATCAATACCTAGCCTTGACATTCAACCTACCTAACCACTCCTAACCACTAGAAAAAGAAATATTATACAACTTAAGAGACAAATAAAGCCGTCAAACTTGTCACCTTAATTTGAAAATCCCTGCAGTAGAATTTCCTCGTATTTCTACAAATGCTGTGAATTAGTTTAGGTGCTAATCAAAGGAAACAAATTGGCTGTCCACGAGTCAACTACGGGAAATAAACATCCCTTAACGGTTGAAGATAGTTAAGTCTGTAACAGTTAAGTTATTTCAACTGCAATAATTAAACCGTTTGGAGTGTTGTGTTTTTTCGTATCTTACATGAGGGTTTCAAAGTGCCCTTCTACCAGTGATAACAACAAACAATAAAATATTTTAGATTAATCACGTGGTGTGTCCGTAACGCAAGCCAATTTTAAGCTTTTTGACAATCGTTACAGCCTTTAAGGTGAGTACTGACCGGTGTTACGAGCCGTAAGCGAGTAAAACAAGCATTCGTGCAGTCAGTACGTGGAAACGCACGAACACAAGCGTATGTGTTTTGTTTTACACGGCACACGGAGTTACATAACATGCTCGCTGCGAATGTTACATTATGGTCCGTAACACCGGTGAATATCGAGCTTTACATTACGGCCCGTAACACCGGTCAGTTCCCAGCTTTTGAATGTCACTTCGTCTAGATCCTAAGAAATTTTACCTGATTAAGAAAATTATGGTCTCATTCTCATTCTGATTAGTTAACAAACGATTAGATGTTCTACGAGTTTTCTCCTCACAAAATTTTCGCGCACACTCCCGAACCATACGCTTTCAACCAAGGAGGCTATTAATAAATAAATCGATTGTAGTAAGCGAACACGTGATTTTGAAATAGTCAATTGTTTACACGACATTTTTGTTAACACCACATGTTTCCGGCAACGGTGCAATCCGAGGTCGGACTTCCATTTGGCTGGTTTTCAAGATATTCAGC
Source organism: Mamestra brassicae (assembly GCA_905163435.1). Classification (NCBI taxonomy): domain Eukaryota; kingdom Metazoa; phylum Arthropoda; class Insecta; order Lepidoptera; family Noctuidae; genus Mamestra; species Mamestra brassicae. The sequence continues at coordinate 13,821,577 of LR990997.1, read as the reverse complement.
GGTCGATGACACATCTAGTTATATGAGCTCTCGTCCTTATTCAAGAGGAATAGCGGCTATTATGCCGAGTGCGTGGTTTTAAAGACGATATTATGAATGAGATCTAACATGCGGTTTTGGGCTCTTCTAGTGACGAGTGATACCATAGAGCCAATTCTACTATTTTTTAAGCAACATTCACATGTCACTAGCAATCTGTCAAAAAAATCATGCGGTGCAATCTTTGGGGACTACCGATAGAGGTGAAAACTAAGTAACGTATGAATTGTATCGTCGAGATTATTATTTTTGAACTTGGAAAGCGTTCGATGACGGTGGCGCGAGTTCCATGATTTTTGTTCACCCAAAAAGTACATAATATATAAAATTTTAAAAAAAATACAAACCATAAAAAACCAAACTGAGCACAAGTCTACAATTTATCTGTTTTCGTGTGAAAATAAACCTAGAAACAAAGCTCTCATTGGTCGTTTTAGAGAAAACAAACACCAATGAGGAGCCAAGTTTCCAATTTATCTATCACACCAAAACAGATAAATTGTAGACCAGACAGCTGATTGGTCGTCAGTGTATGTCAGTCCACAATTTCTCGGAAAATGAATTCGCGAGATTATAGATTATCAAATTTTGATGCGTAATAGTATTCCAAATGTGCAGTTGACAATTTATCGAGAGTTTACAATCTCTCAAGTTATTTTATAATCTTACGGAGTTTGCTATTTTCCGGTGACATATACACAGGATACATATAGCTCATGGAAAGTGTTCGGTGACGATGATGCGAGTTCCATGATTTTTGTTCACCCGAAAAGTGCTTAACGCGCCTAAAGAAGTTTTCACTTCAAAAACCTCAATTTCCATACATTACAGAAGGACGGTGACCTCCGATCGCAGCTTGCAAATGAATGGCAGGCATAAGTAGGCAGTTCGAATCGACATTCATGTTGTTCTTCATTTTGATCTTAGAGAAATATAATGTTACTAGCCACTAGCACCGGTCTCGCCATCAAGAAAGGCGAAAATAATTCCGAGGAAACATATTCTTGCCATAAAAAATACCCTATGTCACAAACAGACAGTTTAACTTACGCATTTATAATATTAGTATGTACCTATTGCAAATATTTTTATCGCGCCCAAACTATTGCTAAAAGCCTTTCCCAGACGATAACGATGGGACACACAAAAACTTTGTCACACACAAAGAACAAAATATGTAAACCTCACAGGCTTTTCGTGAGACAGGCTCGAACGTATAAAAAATCGTCTGCGTTGCCCGTAACAGTTTGAACATAAATTTATTTCCATAAAACTCCCACTTGACTGTTTTTCATCGTTAATGTTATACAGCGACCCCTTCCCGCCGTTTTATTACGTTGGCAACCGACACTTCCTATAAAATTTCAGTTAAAACAAAAAACTTACCCATCTTTTACTTATTTCTTTCAAGACTAATATAATATTCAACCGTCTGTGAAATAAACAGTTCATTTCAGTTTTCTTATTGAATCAAACAAGCTGATTTATATGATTTTAGAACTAATTTGAATTAATCTTATAAAACAAACATACTTCTCTCTCGGTCTTGCCAATTTGAAAAATCTAGGAATGTCATAAATTAAATTCATTTTCAGAAGAGTCTCTTTGGAACAAACAATCAAGTCTTTGACATAGTGTAGTAATAGGGTACTTTCAAAAGAACATTCCCTTTGACCAGAAAAGGTCTCTTTTATTGAAACTTATCTCTAATCTCGCAGAATATAAAATTAATCGAAGTCTATTGAAATATTTCCAAGCCATATTGAATTTCATTTTGTCCCAAAAGAGAGAATGGATCCGCCATCGATCATAATTATCGGATACAGGTTGTGGCAGTTTATGGAAGGATAATAATCCACAAAATCAATGTACTTCGGCTTAGATTGATTCATTTAATCAATCAAAATCAAAGTTACATCATGTCTACCATTATTATGAACATAAGAAACGAATTCAATACTGAAACAATGAAATTCAAAGCCCTATAATTAATTTTAATTAGAGCTCTTCCAATAGTTTCTGTTTTGCCATGAACTCAGTAATTTAATGCTTCTTGAAACCAGATATTGCAGAAAACGAATCACAAGACTCAACTTCAGTTCAATGGCCTTTGTTTTTAAGGATTGGATATCATCAAATGACTTCTTCCGCTCTCGGCGTAGCGGAAGGGAGTATCAGACTCTTACTGGCTTAAAGCCATCCGTGTTTCTCCTAAAGCCCTAGTTCCAGAGCTGCGGTGACTCTTTCGAACAAATTTCGCAACCCTGGTAGAGTTCAATGCTCTAGCCTCGATCAAACCGATGACGTTGAACAATTAAAGATACGGCCAGCTAAGTCTGGAGCCAGAATAACATCCGATAACAAGACATTGTCCAGACCAAACTCCACCATAGCAACCTATTGTCAAACTTTATATCCAATTTAATGCGGAAAAGAAAAAAGAAAACACTATCGGCGTTATTACCCTAATTTGTTCTTCAAGAGCTTTTGAAAAATTAGAAGCAATATTCATTAATTTGTCGCTCAATAAATTCGAGTTTGTTGAAAACGTTTAAATGTGTTTTCGGTTTTGTATAGATAGAGAACCCTGTGAATAATAGAGCTTCTGTCTAATTGTCGATATCTATTGCGGCTTTCTCGGTCGGAACAGATTTATCTCAATTTCCAACCTTACCTTGTTTTATTTATAAGAGAGAAACTTAGTGATTCATCGCGGTAACTTTTAACTGAATACCTTCGCAGTTGGACGAGTTCGTATTTAGGTTTACGATGCGAGGTAATGAGCAATTTACTCCGTTTTCTTCTTCATTAAGTGGAATAATTATTATTTACTAAACAAATTCTGAAAGGGTTCTGAGTTTTTAATGCGGACTTGGCTGTTCTTGTTGGTTCACGAAAACGACGGCTTGCACAAATGTTGGGAATGGTTATGATGTTAATTTTTTTATTATTGAATTATACAGATCTACTGCAGTCGTTCAGACCATCTTAGGACGTTGTCTGGTAGATTTCGCTTTTAGCGATAAGACTGGCTTTATATCCATTGAAACCGCGATATTGCCTAAGAGTAGTGAATTTTGGTTGTTTAATAAAGTTCATTTGATTAATTAACTTAATTATACCTACATATATCCACTAGACATACTTGAGACATTTTAAATAGCTTCATGAATAACATTGGTTAATAAAGACATATTGCCACAGATGATATATTACCAAAAGCTCTCTAATAAATTAGACAAATTGCTTTTACTTCGTAAATCGTTAATAGTATTAATAAATGCTCTGCAAACCCTTTCACACAAGATATATTACTATCACCACAATTGCTACACATATTTGTGGGTGTAGTGGTTTTTGTTATGGTGGTACTGAAACTATTCTCATGTTTACTTAAGTAGGTATATGTGTATATATGTATTTACATTGTTTGCAACAAGGTTAATGTAACCAGGATTTTTTTAAACATAAAATGATTGAAAAGAGTGTCCGTGGAGTTTCTTGCATGTTCTTCTCCATAGAGATATACGCTTTGGAACGTGCTTCATGTTTTTGACGGACTGACTTTGACAATTCAAAAGTACCTGATAATAGTTTATTTGAAATAAATGCTTTGACTTTGACTTTAGGTTTTTTTTTATGAAAGTTGCTTTGCCACCGGGAAAAATAAAATTCTATTTCTTCAACGAAACCTTGCCAAACGACACAGTTTATTTAAATTCTTAGTAAGAATTCCACTGCATGTTATTAAATGGAGTATCCTTAAAATACCAACGATAAAATGAACAAAAAAAATAGATAATCGAACACCAATCTTGACCTTTTCATTGGGCAAAAGAATTTTTATTCCGCCCGACCGTTAGTATGATTCACAGCGAACGCGCTCTACGGAGAGCTTTCGTCGAAACAAAATATGCACTCGATAAATCAAGTATCATAACAATCGAAACAGGCCGAAGTAAATTATGAACGATGAACGAAAAATCTCCTTAACCTTGGAGAAACATATGCCGAGCGGACGGCTGTACCGATGTTTACATTCAGGGACTAACCAGAAATGAACTACGTAATGATTTAAACTTATACACTTTGGAATTATGGAGGTGTTGTTAATTATTTACCTTTACTGGTACTTGAAAATTTAGATTTCACTGAAAGGTTTAGACTTATTTATAGATGCAAAGGAATTGAACTACTATGGACTGTGTAGACTTGTCTTCAGATTATATTCTTAAGACACTTCAAGAACTAATCTTGAACTAGTGCTCCCGATAATCTTGTCGTCTCTCTATCTTGTGCGACTATTATAAATCCATGACATTTCATCAATATAGTTTAAAACACTACATTTTTACAAATATACAAATAAAACATTCTGTATGTCAACCGTTTTGCAGAAACTACAGCAAGCAGCTGCAACTAACACGACTAACACTAACCTTAGCACAGTGCATAGCACTTAATCAAAATCGATTACACAAACAGCACAGTTGGACAGAATCCCATCGGGTGCGTGCTGTACAATCACAAACAAAATGTCGCTGGTACAGGCATGCGACCACCAGCTCTCTATTAGTTCGCCGAGTCCGTCGGCACGCTGCCAAATGCTAAGGTTTGCAAACTTAATTACCGTGTGCTTTGCTTTACTAGACCTCTTGTTTGTATATGTACCTGTGTCGTTGTTTTTATTTACAGTAGTGAACAAAAAAATACAGTGATTTCTATCAGTAAAATGAATTCGTACATTAGAATCACGCAGAAGGATAAAATTTGATAGAAACAAGATTTATCTTCACAGACTAATGTTTTATCAGAAGTCATCAATCAATTTAAATGCATTATTGAAAACACACAGATGCCAACGGCTCAAAATAGTATTTGTGCTCCCATTGTTTATGTACGGAAAACATTCTGTCATTCAACTTACCCGATTTTCTTTTGTAATAAAAATAAACTTTACTACAACTTATCGACAGATTTAGGGGAAACTTTCTGTCAAAATATGACAGGTGTTGATTCTAATAGTAATTCCAGCTTACAATCTTTCTATAAAATCTTTTTAGTACCAACAAAAACGTCTGTGGAATTTGAGGATACGCATTGCAAGAAATATTTTTAGCACAAACGTGACTCTTATAAAAAGTCAAAATTATGTCTACACGTTCTGGATTCAAGCTATGAATCAATCAGGACGTTTCCTTCGCCTACCTAGAAGTATGAAGCCAAATCTTTCAAACAATATTCCGCACTATAATAGCAACTAAAATCATAAAAGTCAACGTGATATAAAGCAAATATATGAACAAGATTTTTTTCGCAGTGACTCACGTTTCATGGTGTTGTGTAATGTTCTTAGAAAAACTAAAGCTAGATTATCCGTGGTGAAGGCACAGATTTCACCTACCTATGCTTCTTTTTTCTTTAAAGATGGAGAATGATCAAATGACTTCTTCCGCTCTGGGTGGAGTGGAAGGGCGTTTCAAACTCTTACTGACCAAACTTATTCATGTTGCTCCTAAAGCCCTTTGCGTTCCAGGGCCGCGGTGACTTTTTCGAACGAATTTCGCAACTACCTATGCTTCTAGTGTTAAATCAATCAAAATGTTACTGACATAACCACCGGCATTAAATCGGTTGTCGTTTATGTACAAACGTAAACCCAGTCATGAACATGCAGTTGTAGTGCTAAAGTGTGGAATAAATTTCCATAACTATATTCCGCAGATTACCATGTTTAATATCTATATTAATTTAACACCATCATTCCGATTTTCACAATATTATGTCATATCCATCCTCTTACAGTGTTAGCTTTCGTAGATTTGCTATGATCGGAGCTACATCTTGATCCAATCACGAAGTATTATTAGCTGATTCACATCTTTCAGTAACATTTCGTTTCCCCTTAGTTCTATTTCTGAGTTCCCTTGAGCGAGCCACTTCATTGATACTACATGTTGAATTTACTTTAATTATACACATTGGAATGCACTGCGTGATTACGTGGTCTGAATTTCCATCCTGTTGAATATGGAATGCTGATGCAGTATCATGATGTTCTATAGCGTCACAGTTGTAAAATTTAATGTTTAGTGAACGCCAAATAGCTCCATAATGGATATGTATCGAGAAAAATCCGAGATAGTGTATTCTTAATGGTGAATACCGCCCACAAAAGGCGTGCTCGGCCGCAGGCGCTGCCCGTTCGATCGGTCCTCTCCGACGCGGCGTAAACACACGCTAACAATGCCCAGATGATGGACATCCAAAATAGAATGTAAAGTAAACAATTGGCAACAAAGCGTGCGTTGCGAAGTCGTCGGTGCGGTGAGATTAACCAACGCTGAGCAAGCTTTTGATATCCTGTAACGTCATAGCGCCATACGGGCTGCACGTGACTATTGAACGGTTACTGCTGATAACGCTTTTGTCGTGTTTAGCAGTACGAGTACGGGACGCTCTCTCAGCGTTTTCATGTGCACTCTACCGTGCAGCATTAAATCTCATAATGCATGAGAGATTTGTTATATTTCGCGATGCATAAATTATGATGAAGAAGCATTTTTCGGTGCAACTTTGTGAGCGAATATCGTTTAACGTACAAGAGCACTCAGAGTATATTTTGTTATGTTATTAGGTGCGTTGTAAAGTGGTTCACTATCCTTACGCAATACTTTACGTGGAAATTAACTCACAGCGGGTATGATGTTAAAACACGCAACTTCTGTTCTGTAAAATTTCGCTTCACGGGCAGTGTTGCAAGAGAACGTTTTAAATGTTTACGTATCGTCTCTGATATAAACTAATGGAGGGATCAGAAATGTAATAATGAAAATGGAGCAACGGCTATTCATAAGTCATGAGAGCTGATGCCAGTAGGCACTAGCGATGGTAAACAATGGGCTGGCTAGAGCATTCCATTACCTGGACACACATCCATTATAAACGGTAAATTAAATGTTGGAGTAATACTGTTTCGCTGCGTAACCGCTTGGGTTGTGAATAAAGACTTGATGCATTAGTTAGAAGATTTCTAATATCAGGAGTAACAGTTATTCGAAATTGTGTGGTTTCTTCCAAAATATCTAAACATTATTTTCATTCTGTCGTTCTCGGTTTTCCACATTATCATACAAGGAACTAAAAAGAGGCACATTCTATCAGCAATGAAGAAAATTGTGGAAAAGACAAAATGTATGTGATTGACTGACCCGTGCGTGACTGGACGGTAGCGCGGTAGCGTTACGGACGGCGAGCGCTGGGTGGATCACCGTCCGATCACCACCAAGCCCGGGTTATTTCAGTATAGTAGACGGACCAGAGCCTGGCGGGGTTGCGGAATTTATTCGAAAGAGTCACCACGGCCCTGGAACGCAAAGGGCATTAGGAGGAACACGGATGGCTTTTAAGAGTCTGACACTCCCTTCCACTGCGCCCAGAGCGGAAGCAGTCATTTGATGATTTCCCATCCTTAAAAAAAGCGCTAGTCAATCGCATACACTTTGGACTTTTTGATACTCGTCGTCGCCAATGTAATGTCACTTTGTATAGCTAGAGCCGGGGACTACTGCCTACTACTACTTACTACCTAATTTTACTTTATTGACACACTAACAACAGGGAGGTCGTTGTAGTCCTATAGTATAATTCAAAGTAATAAGGCTTCCATTTTACTTCAAACTGAGGAGGGCAATTCTCGTAGTTTAAATAGCTTACATATTCGCAACGCAGTCGGAAACTGTCAACCTCTAATTTTTAGACGTTTATTGTCGCTGATATAATATTGAATTACGAAAGAAATTGGCCTGCTGATCATACATTTTACTTAACTACTTATGTAAAACCTTATGCTTCAATATGGATTGTACCTGCCTGCGCCTACTTAACCAGACTAGCTAGCTAAAACACTAGGAAGTGGTGACGGGTGGGCGTTTTGGGGGACTGTCTTTATGTAGAATTTTGACGTTCAAAAAGTGCTGGCACTCAGCCTAATTTGAATAAATGTCTTTTGACTTGACTTGACTTGACTTGACTTTGACTTGACTTGACTTAACCAGACTGAAAAATTGATTTGGCTGCGGCTGCACGGAATCCGTGCGGCTTTGATTGAGCTGTCACTCATTACACCCATTACGGATGGTAGGTGGAACGAACCGTTGACGGTAGAGACAACAACCAATAACGAGTCGTACAAGCTGAGTCGAAATCTATCGCTCACACACAGTCGTGGATGGAATCTGTTTTAGAGTTGCTTTATGTGGCCGTTTGGAGGTACGTTGAAATGTCTTTTGTAGTACCTAAAAACCAATCACCATTTTAGTATTTACGTTATTAATTTAATATTCACGGTTGTAGAGCTTTCGCAATTAGCAGTGACATGAAAAACGAATCGTGACTTTAGTACAGTCGTAATACATTAATCGATTGATTGGTCTAACAGTATCGCCCAATTAATCTAAACGCATATTAAGCATACGCATAGGTATTAAGTTGATGGTAAAGTCTGAACTAACATTTTTTTAAATAAGATCGGGTCAACCGCAATCTCTTGACTTAAAGAGGTTGTAGCTATCAGGAAAACAGACCCCGGCTGAGAATTCTCTTCAATCCACAGTGAAAGTAACTATTCCCAAATTTTATTACAATAAAAAATCAGCCTAAAATGTTTTAAGAAAGTCTTTAATCACAAGTAAAAACACAATCTAGCAAAATATATTATATATTTTTTTTTATCTTTTATTTATCGACCATATTGAATTCAGTGTAATCTAATTAATTGTATTATTTGAAACGAATGGGCCTATAGAGTAATTTAGGCCCTTTCGTTTGAAACCCATATTAAGAGCGTTGAAAAAAAATATAATCCACCATCTTGGAGCGGCGGCCATATTGAAATTATTTCAAAATTAATTGAGTATTGCACATTGTATTGTCACCAGTACTAAAGGTGTATGCAAAATTTCACCTCAATCAGATACCAACAAACGGTCTAAAAATGGTTTGCAAATTTTGACGGTCAATTTTATTTACATACATGCTTTGAAGTACTAGTCAAATAAAAGCTTGTAAAATGGCCACGGACCAGGTACATAATATATGATCAATATCAACAGAACTAACTTTAGTAAACACAGTCTAAAATAGACGCAATTAAACCGACGCTGCGACATACAGCTAATCCAGCGCTAACGACCAAGCCATACGTTATGTATGTTGCTGCATACCGCACAGCTAATTGCACTTAATACAATTAAAGCGGTTTTTAAAGAGCTTTATGATAGATGAGATATTGAAGCGAATGTTAATAGAGATTTACGAATGACACCGGTGGGTGATTTGGATGTTTGAGAAAATAGGGAAAATTTTAGGTATATAAGATACTAGCTTTTGACCGCGACTTCTTACACGCATATCCCGTTTTTTTCCCGTTCCCGTAGGATTTCGGTAAATCTTAGTGCTCCCCTACACTCCCCAAGGAACCTTACATGCCAAATTTCAGCTTTTTACGACCAGTAGTTTCGGCTGTGCGTTGTCTGTCAGTCACTCATTCGGTAACGGAAGATTTATATATAAATTGATATTGATTTTGCATACCCTTATAAGAAGGGAGTTGCTAGCGACATGCGACATGAACACAATAATGACATACAATAGTTTGGATTAAGATCCCAGAGCTTCCAAACATCTCTTATTTTCTCTCTCACAAAATGTGTGGTGTCACTACTTTATACTAGTGTTAGTATGTACTTTTAATATACACATACCTGCTAGTTTAAGTCACGGACATTTTTTTTGAAGTGAAAGTTTCTTTAGGCGCGTTGAGCACTTCTTGGGTGAACAAAAATCATGGAAGTCGCGTCATCGTCACCGAACGCTTTCCAAAAGCTATATGTATACTGTGCACATATGTGTACTTTTTGGGTGAATAAAAATCATGGAACACGCGTCATCGTCACCGAACGCTTTCCATGAGCTATATGTATGTATACTGTGTATATATGTATGTGTACTTTTTGGGTGAACAAAAATCATGGAACTCGCCTCATCGTCACCAACCGTTTTAGCTTTCGCTTAGTTTTCACTTCTATCGGTTGTCCCCAAAGACTGCCCCACATGTTTTTTTTAGTGATGTGTTAAAATATTTCGGTAGTCAAGGAGGTAGTTTTGCATCCTCCCAAATCCTGGCAGACGTTAACGTTATTTGCACCTACTAAATAAACTATGCCTACATTTTGGGAGGTCTGGCAGATCTGGGATCTCAATCTTAAAATGTAAAAGTCTCTATGTTTTAATATAATTATGGTATAAGTCTGTATGATTGTTTGTTAATCAATCAAATGACGCCTCAACGGATTTGGTTGAGAACAAGAGTGAACTTTGACCTAAATTAGGACAGAAGATAGGTACTTCTTTATCCGCTATGATACCTATGTTCCCGTTATATAATATGGCATAAAAAAATCATCAACATCGCTGTCAATGGGAAAAATGTCCAGAACATTTATTCGAATTCAGAATAACTTATATTCGAAAACATTTATCACACAAGTTGTACTTAAGTACAAGTAAACAAAGTTCATACTTCAGTAAACGCGTGTTAATATACCTGGACAAGACAAAGTAAGCAGTAGACATGTTATAATTACAGTGTCAAACAGATAATTACCCTGAAATGGAAATGACATAAGCTTGAACAAGGTAACTGCGTAGATAGCAGGTAGGTATTTATATCGTAAACTATAGTTATTAGAATATTTTACTTTCATTATTACGAGTATGAATGTTAACAGTAACATTTCCAGATATTTTTATATTACTTTGGATTTCTTTCCATCATTGAGGTGGTTGAAATTTTAGGTGTACTTCTTCAATTGAAACTATATAATTACCACAAATAATAATAAAGGTGTTACGGTTTATGGTGTAAACCTTTGGTGTTGAGGAACCTTTCGTGTGTGAATCCGACTCAAATAGGATGGTTTTTCAAAAATAATTTGAAAATGTTCACAATCCTTGTAAGTTTTTTTTTATTTAATATGGATTTGCTCTTGACTCTTGTCTGGGTCATAGATGACAGAGACAAAGTCGACGATGGAGCGAGCTTACCCAGAAGAAGCCTGTTTACTCTAATTTTGAAGAGATTAGGGTTGTATGCGTTCGGAAACACAGACGCAGGCAGAGAGTTCCACTCCTTTGCTGTGTGCATTATAAAAGACGTTTTTTTCAAGAAACCTATTGGAATTTAAGATAATTATGTAAAATAGCTGGGTCGAAAGGGTCAAAAGGTATCACTATAAGTAAGTTACAAGGGCTCTTTTGTTTTCTTCACAATAAGATGTACAATCAGCTCGTTTAAGATTGCTTTGAAAGATAGAGCTTGTGTCTCTAGTTATCAAGATTCTAAGTAACTTGTTGTAAAGAAAATGGTGATCTTTACCTTAAAATTAGGGAATTTTCTATAGAGGTCAATATATCAAAGTTAGAACTTCTAATATCGAAAACACATAGAGGTTAAAAGCCTTCTTACAAAAAGTATCATTTAGATAATCGGAGATATTGAATAGCAACGATTTACTCTAATTTATAGCTGGTTAGATTCCAATCAATTGATTGGTGGTTTTATTATAAGTTTTATCTTGTTTTCTATCAAAGCAAAAGTGTGGAAGAACGGAATCGCTTATTAGGATAATAGATATTGAGTTTGGCAAGGCCGAGCGTAAATATTTGACGTCCAATATAGGATTATTGGTAGGTACAATTGTGGAAAACTAGATATTATTATAACTCTCGCTTTTCCTATGATAGCGATAGGTATCAATTCATAATTAATGAAGTTTTTTACCCACGCATGCCTAGTATGGCTAAGCTATAAAAGGTTAATGTAACCTGAAATAATCTCTCAGTTCAGGAATAGATGAAGGTTGCGGGTTTCATTTACTGTACTTTTTTTAAGGTTCCGTACCTAAAGGAAAACCAACGGAACCCTATTACTAAGCCTCAGCTGTCTGTCCGTCCGTCTGTCTGTCTGTCAGCAGGCTGTATCTCAAGAGCCGTAATAGGTATACAGTTGAAATTTTCACAGAGTAGGTATGATTAAGTGTACCAACTATTTCTACTGCCGCCATAACAACAAATAATAAAAATTAAATTAAACCAAAAAAAAACGCGTTTCTTGTATGGGACAAACGTGTTTTTTTTTTGTTTATGGTACGGAACTCTTCGTGTGAGAGTCCCGCTCGCACTTGGCCGGTTTTATACACACGTAGGTATATTCATAAAGATTATGCGGGCGAGACAAATAAGAAGCCTACTTTCATGTCTATTTTCAATCTAGATTGAAACGTTTATAATTCCATCATACTAAAAAATTTACATACCTATATGTATGCCTGAAATTCAATTACGCATCAACATCTGAACAAATTTGAATGAAACTTTTCACACGGATAGACCATAATCTAAATTAGGACATAGAATACTTTCATGCGATACTTTTGTCCCCACCTTCCTCAGAAATAATTTTGCGACCTTCATTTTTTTTTCCTTTTTTTAAGGATGGGAAATCATCTAATGAGTTCTTCCGCTCTGGGTGGAGCGGAAGGGCGTGTCAGACTCTTACTGACTAAAACCCATCCGTGTTCCTTCTAAAGCCCTCTACGTTCCAGAGCTGCGGTGACTCTTTCGACAAATTCCGCAACCCTAGCAGGCTCTAGCCCTACTACTACTCGCATGAACGTCGCAAAATTTAAATAATTTTGCGACCTTCATGCGAGTAATAAGAGGCCATTATTATTATAATAACAAAACTTTGCCACGTGTAATTCAATAGGGATGTTGCCTGGGTTCAAAAAAATTGATTATATTTAGTCCGTTAGTTAGATTATCGAAAAATATTGGATACGTATTTTTCATATCATCAAATCAATAAAAAAATACACCAAAAATAAGCAGTAACCTTGTAACGTTACTTTCCAGTAAAAGTGTACTAGTAAGTGACGTCACAAGAGTTTTCAACGCACTGTATCGTCTTCATTTTTTGTTTACGTGACAAAAGATTAAATTAGTGTCCAATATTTTTGGAAATCTATCTGACGAACTAATTTGATTTTTTTGTCAAATACCCTATAATTATTTCTCTTTACCTCCAGAAACTTGGTTCGTAATATTGACAAATTGCCCAATAAAATGGCGGGCTGCCAACCCTTCGTCTATCAATTACTACGACCCTTTGCTCAGTTTTGAAAGAAAGATTGGAGGAATATAAGTGACGCCGTCATAGATCTACTCGGAAAGTAGACTTTCTGGAAGTGTCACTTTAGACAAAATATTTTAGGATAAGTACCGGTATATTAAAATGTTTTTGTGTTTTAATATCAAGCACATCTGACGGAAGATGCGACGCATATTATCGGTCGCGTAACACATTCAACCGATAATGTGTTAGTCGATTGAGGGTGCAAGGTTGAATGTTTTAATATATAGGGTCAATTTTTAAAGTGTGCGTGGAAGGCCTGATCGGAAACTATGAGGAATATTGAAAAACACTGAAAGGAGTGTCGAGCCCGGTTTTGATGAGAACTAAAACTGCATTATTGGGTTTATGATAAATCTGTTTTCCTATTCTCTCTCTGGTTTCGGATTTTACTATCCACGCACTCTTTAAAAATTCACCCTGTATATTTGTCTGCTCTGACGAGTACCTACTCTGTTATAACTCACTGTGGGAGCTCAGGTTACTTGAAGTGAGCTTTCTATTCCTGATATCAACTGGACTATTCTATTAGGTAAAAAACTTAGGTAAAGTGGGCTTGAAGGATCTGTCATTCCATAGCTTTGAGTCAACATTTCTTATCCAGCAGGTAAAATAACGGCTCATATAAATTTGGCAAGATGGGTAGATATTTTTGCAAAATAAACCAGCTGATCACGCGACAAAGTTTTCACTCAAACTCGCTACTTCATCATAAACAAGCATAACTCATCCATTTCTCTAAATATCTATCTTAGTCCAAAACTGTCGTGCAGTCCCGAAAGTTTTTAAACAATAAATTAATATCAGGAAATTCACTTTATTTTTGACTGATGATGATACAGCGTTATTATACTTATATCTGATGATAAACTGTGAAGATATTTTAATGTATTCCTTTATTAGAGTGTTTAGAATATCCAGGGGGTTTAGGTGTCTCATGGGGATCGCAAACTCTACTTCTGAGCATATGCTCATGAGAATCGTAAATTCCTGGTTCATACGATTCCCACGCAAGGTGTTATTGAGTTTTTCCATATGAAATTCCTGAATAGTAGCATGGTGTCCAGATTTGTGTCCGCATGATGCCAATAGGTTCATCCCCATTACATGGGCCTTCAAACGTTACTGAAGAACGTGGGTGTACGATACTGTAAGTACATCTTTGCCTAACCCTTAAGGAATGTGGCTTAACGTTCTATTATGTTATGCTAAATACCATAGATCATAATACCCACTGATTTACTACTTAGCGGAAAGTACGAAGCAGATTGAGTTTACAAGGAACCGTCTTACAAACAGTTATTGTTGACGTATTTGCTTTGAAAATAAACCTCTCAGCAACTATGTAACGTATAACGTTATTAGCACGCGGCGAAATTATTGTTTATTTTATATGTTTCAACGGAAATTAATATACTGATTCACGCGTATTGCAAATGCGGAGATTTAGAGATTTAGTCGTCGCTACGTTGTTTGCCAGCAAGACTAGCAACGTGAAGCAGTAATGCTAGTGAAGGAGGAGGCGGGCCGCGCGAGGGAAAGGCAAGGCTTTCGCCCCAATCGCCGCTACAGGAGAAGACGCCCCGGACGTCGGGCGCCGCAGGGCGATCCCTGGCCACCGTAGGCGCAGGCCTGCGGACGGTGAGCGTTGGGTGGCTCGCTGTCCGATCACCACCAGGCCCGGGTCGATGGCGCGTTGTGTTTCACGCGTGCCTCAAAGAGATGTCAGTATAGAAGATTGGGCCCGCTAGGGCGAGAGCCTGCCAGGGTTGCGGAATTTGTTCGAAAGAGTCACCTTTGGGAGGAACACAAATAGGTTTTAGTCAGTAAGATTTAGTCACGCCCTTCCGCTCCACCCAGAGCGGAAGAAGTCATTTGATGATTTCCCATCCTTAAAAAAAAAAGACTAGCAACGTGTTTATAAGGTGAAAATAGTTTTATTAAAATGTGCTTGCAAGCTTTCCATAGGGTACGGTTTATACTGGCCAAACGTGCAACATTCACGTGCACGTTAGCTTTGAAATATTACCGTATCAGACTCAAGATTAATTAGGGACCCGTCACATGGTACATATAATATTACGACAGATAAATTTTCTTGTATAACAACGAAGAAAATTACCTGTCTCGTCTTGTATGGTAGGTTATTTTTGTCACGCGTCCCTGTGTCGTCTTGGAGGTCCTTTATGCCTACCTGAATACATTGACCGTATTGTATGTTCTAGTAGACCAAATAAGAAACTGTGATTGAGGTTCCGAATTCCCGAATCTTGTGGAATCACTTAGCTAATGAAACAAATACTCAAACACGTTCATCAAATGAGCTTTCTGAGTAATATATTATGTTCGCTTAGAAACCAACTGGTAGTAAGAAACCTTTTTGGTACCTGTGTTACTCCTGATTTATATGTGGGCTATGTAGAGAGGATTGAGTAGATTATTCGTTTCACTATTCACTTCTACCACTGAAAAAATTTAATCTTCCTGTGTAATCTTTTTCTTGAATATTTTATGTTTGCCCAATTGCATTAAAATGTAACCTATTTTATTTAACCATACGATATAGTAAATTTTGATGAAAGTGGGCACACTTTGTAATTTCAGTCAAGGCAGAAATGCACACGTATGTTAGATGACGTTTTTCAATACGCCCGAAAAATAAATTAAACAAACATAATATTTTGTAACAAATTTTCTTTTGGTTTTTCCTGGGGTCTGCCGGCGGCCAGCCTGACAATGTGTATACATTCAATGGAATAGATGAGTTAGACGACGCACTTTTACCACTAGTGCGAAATACACTTCATTGCACACCTAAAATTAATGTGGTAGGAGCCAGTATTCGAGTATGTTGAGAAATTTTTATACATTAATTACTAGTTCTCCAGAATTGTCTGTCTCTACAAAAAATTAAGACGCCCAAGTGGGTATTCTACCAAAGCATTCGCAACTCACCAAATAATATGAGGTTCTGTGTCTAGAAGAGTCTAAATTATATTGCTTTCACTTTATCCAGCTTCAACTTCAAGTCGTAACATAAAATATATTCTAACAATAACCTCTGTTCTACTTACTAGAAAACCCTTTCACAATTTCTTGAACTTTGTGACAATTTGTTGTATAAAGCCGTCTGTCTCCCTTTGTAGGTGAAACTTGAGATATTATTACTTGACGTAACAATAAATTAGTTAATTAAAACGCCCCCCCCCCCCTTCGCTTCAAAGGGGTGCCTTCACTCACCTGAACACAATAGGGTAATGAAGAAAAATTGCAATTAAGGTTTTACTTCAGTGACTTCATTTAGTTAGAGTATTCAACGTTTAGACTTTCATCTTTTGTTTCAGCTGAATTAAACTAAAAATCGGGCCGGTGACAAGGTTATTTTAGTGCAGGACTAAAATATAAAAATTGTAAAATAACTCTGTAAGAATAAAAACTTTTTTTAAATTAACAATAAACTACTTACTACTTATATCTACTAAACCTAACTATATACATATTATTATGAATATAAAAACGAAATACACTTACTCTCATAAGAATTAATTTTATCAAAATACACTTACACCCATAACAATTAATTTCATCAGAAACTTCTCTTTTAGTTTGAAGTTAAAGTATTCATTTTAAACCAATTCCATGACCGATTCGATTTTTTTACATTTATTTTTTTTTCAACTATTACACGGTTTCATTGCATACCTACTTATTTACACACATCGACTAAAATTAACTTAACGAAACACATAAACTTAATACCGAAATCGTTATTAATAGCCCCGTAGTCAAGCAGTCACATCTAACTAGAGATGTCGAGAACCAAAATGCCAACACAGTGAAGTCATCGATCAAAATCGTGTCTATTTCAGCTAATGTCACAGCACTAGCACGTTCCTTAATGACACAATCCTAACTGTGATTGGATGAGGTATGAAGACTAAGGGACATATACCAAGTTATGTCAGCGTACACCAAAGGAGTGGAATGTCCTGCCGGATTCTATGTTTCCTGATAACTACAACTTAAGAGTCTTTAAGAGTGAATAGATTAGGTACCTTTAGATAAGCGTGGTTCATTGTCAACTACATCATAGCTTCCCATGAGAGTCATACAATTGACTGGTAGAATTTATTACTCATTAACATTAATAACAAGTTTTTCCGTTGTCATGTCGATTGAGACGACTGAAAATCTTTCAAACTGGCTTGACATTTTATGAAACTAACTATATCTGCCTTTGCATTTGGAAATTGCAGGGAACGTTTCGCCTAATTTCTATGTTTTACTAACCGTGAGAGGTTTTGTATCTTTGCCAAAATTGTAGCAATTGCTTTAAAGGTTAATGTAAACTACTAGGCGAGATATTGCCAAACACAACAACTTTGGAATACAAAGAACCGTTCTTGGAGATAAGTCTAAAATCGTACTTAGTCAAAATTTGTGTGTTGTCCCTAAAGTACCACGTCTCTTAATTGAGGAGCGTCGGAACAAAAACCGATAAATCACATTTTGTCATTTTTTTTTTTATGATGCCAATTGGTTGTTCTCGTACATATCTTGCTCTATGGTTCATGTAACCCGGTCAAAAACTAATAAATCCGCTCTAAATTCGTCCGCAAAATACACGGATCTGAACATAAACCGATAAATACATCAATCGTACTAATCAACGATGATGATCGGAACAGATACCGATAAATCCCTAACATTTTCATTCAGTGTTTTATCAAAAACCGATATATCCTACTTTGTTTTATCAAAAACCGATAAATCCAGTTGGTTTGGTCAATAACCGATATATCCATTTTCATTTTTTTTATAACTCAACAGGTACCACAGTCACGAATACAGTATTTAGGTTTCCAAACAGTGATACTAACACCAATAAATTGATAGATTTTGTTTAACTCTAAATTAGAAAACCATGAACTTGGCCATATTTTTACACTTTTTCACAAAAAACAACAATGTGATTTATCGGTTTTTGTTCCGACGCTCCTCAATTCTTGTCGAATTAATCTAGAAAAAAAGAAGTTACATGGAGGCACCATTATGTAAAGTTTTACCCCATTTTAGAGACCAAATGCTCTAAATGCCTAAAACATGTGTTAGCAACGTGATTAACTATTCGACTGGCAGGCGCGAACGAAAAGCCCGACCAAGCCCATTCACTGCCGGCCAAAATTCACAAAACATTCTGACACTAAACCCGAGAATACACGGATACACGAAATTTATCGAACCGTGCGTGCCCAGTGATGTTTACAATCAATATGTAGAATGTAGATAACATGGAATACAGACGTTTGGTACTTACGCCCGACCGCGTCTGGAGTCGAGGCAGACGAACAGAAATAACGCTCACCTATTGTGCCGAGCGATACGAACATCACACATCATGGGCACGCGTGTAGCTCAATACACTCCACATCGATACAGACTGCAGGGTTGATACCATCGGTGCGGGCATGTCGGGAATAAAGGGAAGATATAGAGCGCAGGTTCCGTGCTCCCGGTAACAATGGGCCATTCTTTTCGTCTCAGGGGCATCGCGGGTGATTAGGGGTATATCATGTGATAGGTGGCTCTTTGAACATTGTACTTTAATGGTGTACGGATCTTGTATACCGTCCGGGTTAATAAGATCGAATAAATAGGCGCAGAGCTCTCATTTTCAACCAGAATTCATCATTGATGGCAATATTTCTTCTTTCCCTCTTAACCGAATCATTTCATATAGTCCCGGAATAAAAATGAGTGACGATGCTAAAACAAAAACACATGACGTGAAGCCACCATAAAAATATGACGCTTGTTTATAATAAAACGTTACTACAGAAAATTTTATTATGATTCAGAAACATTCAAGGATTTTCTAAGACACTAACCTAACACAAAAATTATTTATATCGGTTGAAATTCCAGAGACCGATCCGTAGTTATTTGCCGCCTAATTTTGCATAGCGTCTTTCCTTTAACCAATTTTCCAATAACCACACACATACCGGTTTAATATCGAAATACCGGTAATACCGGTATGTTCATTAAAATACCGGGATCAATACCGGTACTGGCGTCAACCGGGCAACCCTGCGTCAGCTTTGATCTGTTTGCACTCAGGTCGGTTAGGCTATGGGTCATCATTCACGACATGCCATTTCGCGTTCGTCTCGACTCGACCGCTCTTGAACAAAAAGATTTTCGTGACAGGCGACATTCCAACCAAACAAAGCGACTTCCTGCATTACAGTGTGCCGTTTTCAGTGGAGAATGTGTACTTAGTTTATTATGTGTGTTTTGTAGCAGGAATATCAGGGCGGCGGACTGAAAAAGTCAATGTTTGCTTAGGTCTTCCCATCTGAAGTTTGTGCACCATATTGTTCTTATTTCAGTAAACTATCATACTATAATGTTACACAATCTTTTCCCGTCTATTTCCATGGTAATTTAATTCGAAGGGCAACTTTTATCTCCATGAACTCACTGGCAATACTTCAAGTGATTAGTTTACCAGCGGGTTGCGGAAGTCCGACGGTACTCAAACATTAACTCTGTGCAAATTGGATAATTGCTTCCAATTAATTATTTTCCTCCCTCGTTATTGCCTCTCTTGAGACGAAGATGAAAAGTCGAAGCATAAATAGAATATTATTTCAAACAGAACAACATCAAACGAGGCCTATCATAATAAAATTCAAGCAATTAATTGACGATGTCAACGTTTAACAACAATCCGCGATGAAAACTTTGAATGTAAAAGAAATATTTAAATCTTTTCAAGTCGACCATCATAAATTATTTAAAAAAAAACGGCGATTTGTTATCATCGGTGTTGAAAGTAATGTTTCCAATAAAA
Organism: Mamestra brassicae; assembly: GCA_905163435.1. Lineage (NCBI taxonomy): Eukaryota > Metazoa > Arthropoda > Insecta > Lepidoptera > Noctuidae > Mamestra > Mamestra brassicae. The sequence goes on along the minus strand of LR990997.1, from coordinate 13,801,430 downwards.
CCGATTTATAAGTGTTGGGAGTCCGTGACTGGCACTGAGCCGCCGACTGGAAGTATCGAGAAAACAATATAGCGTCGCTGAATAAAATATTAGAATTTTACTTAACAGCCGGAGCTACGACTTTGTGGGAACACGCTTTACTCCATGATTTACGAGTTCAACGTGTAACACGAGTAATGGACTTTGTTATTTTGTCATTTGCATGATAAATATTGCAGGGTGTCGTTCGGAAGTCTATTTCCAGCTGATGTTTTGATGCAGCGACAGTACGGCATTGATGTCTTCCGAACTTTTGCAATTTATATTTGCATCGATGAGTTTTATTGCTAGCAATGTCTTGTTAATAACTCGATGTTTGCCAACTGCGAAAAACTACCAACTTTCAAAAGTTGTAATGGATCATAAAAATCTAGTTTACGGGTATATTATCGCTATGTCAACGAATGCGAATAACATATCTACTGCTCGAAGATATTTTTGCAAAGGCACCTTTCTCACATAATAATAGGATATTTATAACACCTTCTTCAAAATACGGAATCTTTTCACAAGATTCAAGCAAAAGGATGAAAACTACTCAACTTTACGCTAAAATGTTGCATAAGTTGCGCTTATTGTACGTAGTAAATGATGGAGAGGCATCTGTTTTCGATTGGTTTTTTAACCACTATCTGTAATATGTATATTGAGGCCAATACCATCGTCAAATTGATGCATGACTCATTCAGCCGATAATTCGATAAACTTCTCCATCCCACCGCTCGCGAAATGACTTCTTCCGCTCTGGGTGGAGCGGAAGGGCGTGTCAGACTCTTACTGACTAAAACCCAACCGTGTTCCTTCTAAAGCCCTTTGCGTTCCAGGGCCGCGGTGACTCTTTCGAACAAATAAAACAAATTCCGCAACCCTGGCAGGCTCTGGCCCTAGCGAGCCCCGTCCTCTATGCTGAATCCCACCTCTCCTACACACCTAATCTTCTAGCTACCAATTTCAGTCGCTCAAGGACAAATGCCACACCATTGGCAAGCAATACACCTCAGCAATGAAAGAGTTCCAGAATTACGTCCCTACCTTTTTCTTTGATAACATCGGATTTACAATAGACCTCATTTCCACTGCTATTGAATTAAGTATACTGATATACATACATTTATTTGTATGTGCCTTTATTACCTTAGTTCCGGTGTTTGGGATTTCCTTCCCCACATGGCGGGAAGTGTGCCAGTCCCGTTAATTGCCTCACCTTCGCGACGTTGGCCAAAATACTTGCCTTAACGAGGTAGGGTAGTGTTGATAACAGTTTTTTGGTACTGTTTGTGAGAGTATCTTTTGTGTTGGGTCTGTTAAAAGAAATGGCGTGGATTACTATTATGTTGGGTCTACTTGGTATTTGAAAGGCAGTAAACGATTTTATTTTCTTTTAATTTGTTTAACATCTAGTAGAAATTTCTGCGCAAGTCTGCCCGAAATGCCTATTTGGATTAGTGTATTTTCGGTATGTAAGAAAGTAATTACGTTACATTCTCGTATAAAATATATAGCAGACCTAACCCTGACAAAACGTCGCAGCGACTAAGACAGATGGTAAGCTAACACGACATAAATAAGCAATAAAGTAGGCTTCAGACAAACTTCCCTTGCCAATGATGTGCTTGAATACTACGCCAGACTGTGGTTCAGTATAGACGACATTTCATTCTATTGTCTATTCCCGCAAAATAACTCCTTCCGTCTCACAAAGCATTTTGTGAGAAAAATGTGTTTACGATCCCTGCCCCTCTTAATATTAAACTGCCGATATCAGCTCCTATAAATATACTTTAGGCAACCTAAAGTTGTTTGTGGCCACCAAAAGAAAAAGATTTCGGTATGTGAGCGGAATTTCTTTTGTCACAGAGTAATCTATACGAATCTTTATTGGAAGTTTTAATGAAAATACTTTTATACAGCTTTACAAAAGGAAAGAGTACCAATGGCTAAGTACTTATGTTGGTTTGCAACTCTTAAAAGTAATAGAGGGATTTTAAAAGCAATTCAATTTCTAAAGCTTAGCGAAAAAGGACCACAAAAATAGAATGAAATGCATTGCGCGTGAGATGGAAATTTTTATTTTTAAAACGCGTGGCATGTTTGGTTAATCCTGTGAATGTTTGATGTCTGTTTTAAAATGCAAACCCATAAAGAATATGTATATTTGCATCGAATAAAAATATGAAAATAGTGGTTCTGTACAAACACTAACATCAATTTTATGCCTAATAGAAAAAAATACATAAGTACTGTGTATTTTTAGGGTGAGCTACAAATGATTTTAGTCAGTCGTTTAAATACATCAATCAATTCACAAAATATAGGTAGTTTTAAATACAGTGACGAACAACAGAACTTACAAAATGTTGCGAAACAAAAAACAAACTTAAAACAAGAACAACTCCTTTTCTAAAGAAGCAAAACAAAGTGAAAATTCTCGAATAATGGGTGTAGTTGCGGGAATCGATACTCGGGACAAATAGCGAGACGATTGCCTTCAGTACTATACAGTTCTCTTGCAACTAATACGGGCAACTAGTGTCGTGTTTCTTCACATTTGTTGGTGCCATTGTCCGTGCGTCTCTCTCTATTTATTTCCACATTTCTATTTCCTAGTATTGAACTTGCTGTGTGGTATTTGGTACTTCTATTCTTAGTACTTTTCTCTGAGTAATTTGTGGGAATAGCGGGACTGATTGTCGTCTGTATTTTGCTGAAGAAACTTTGTATTTCGTAGTTTCTTATTAGTGTGTCTATAAAACATTTAAGCGGATATATTTCCGATTCTTAAAAGGCATACCTAAGAATTGTATAACCCAGATTGTAAAAATATATCATCACCACCAAACAATAAAATTGAAATATTTGTACAATGTACACGTTTTCAAAGTCAATTCTTTGGAAAATTGAAATGAATCGAAAGTATTCGATTCGAAATACGGTCAACCATAAATATGTATTTACCAAATAATGCGGAAGCACTTCAATAACAAAAGGAATAAAGATATAGATCTCTGCGGTATTCCAGTATTTTCTATATCTATTATCGATGGCGTCGTAGATCAAAATGACAAAGGGCGTGAGATTCCTATTTCGTAAACGTCTTTTTGATCCAGACCGTTCATCAGAAGTGGGATGGAATCGTCGTGAGGTACCTAAAATATGACAGTCGTTCTAAATCTTTACTTTCTCACGAGGCTTCCAAATTGAATTTCAGTGGGCAATATTATTTGTGATTCCAACATCTGATATTACGTATTCTAGAGCTTCTTTCTGAACAATTCAATATTTTAGAAAATCATAGCTTGTTCTAAACTTATAGTTCCTTCATTGAAACTAAGGCCCTGCCACATAATTCATCTTGTATTTAGGAGAAAACTTTAGAAATAAATATCGTTTTGATACTTTTATCGTGTTTTCAAAAAGTTACAGAGGAATTCTACAACGGCTCTATCACGTATATTTATCACCTTTGTTACCTACCTTATTGAGGTTTATTACTTTGTATGTATAACACTAAAGTTAATACATATGTTAGTCGAAACCAAGTCTCGTAAGAAAAACGCTCAATATATAACCGAATAGACCATCTTTATCAAGACAAAACCCCGCCGAAATAATTTTCTCCGTTGTCTTTATGTCTAGATCACCGACATACGTCGACAACCCAGAAATCACTCTTGTAAATCTTTGGGTGTAGAACCTACATGTGAGTAAATGAGATACACATAAAAGATAAGAAAAGTACGTAATTTAGGGAATCATGTACAAAATGTTATGGTCGAAATACATTTTATTGGTACATAACATGCATGTTTACATCCATTTTTACGTTCCGCCTCTAAATCAACGGGATTTGACGTGAAAATATCGCAGTTACGCTACACGCTACTCAGATTACATTCGTAAAGTTTTAATGTGGTTCCGAGTACTAATAAAGTAACGTATCTCACCGTAGGTCTTGTGTTTACGTGTCGAATTTAAAGGTCCATTAGAGAAAACCTAAGCGACCGCAAACGGCGTGGGGCGCCTATCAAAACGTGGTATAAACGTGAGTTAATAAGCTCTCGACATCGTTTTAATGAAGATGGAGCGGTAAAGTTTGCCGAGTAGCTTGTATCGGCGAGTACGTATAAAATTAACGCGCAGTAATTTGGCCGGTGGCGTCGCGTTTGAACGCCGGTCGACTTAATTGCCGGCTGTAAAATTTTTGTTTGTGTCCGAAATCGTTCGGCATCCGCTGAGTAAATGAGAGCTGCATTCGTGTGCACTACAAAGCGCTTTTCATCTCGGTCGTTCCGAAATTCAATTTTTATTTTATTTTCTTTAAAGGTTTTGTTTTGGCGCACGCCATGTCGAGTTGCTCTTTAATGAGTTTACCCCAAGTTCTCCCATGAATATTTGAGACCAACTGTTTGGGTCGTAATCATTCCAACAAAGTTTCACAACATTTCAGTCAAACAAACTGATTTAGATATAAATCTGTATTCAATGATCGATTATTCGATGTAAAGAGATATTTAAGTATTCTAAACAAAGTGACATCAGATTTATGTAAGAAAATATTTTAGTGTTCTCTGTGAGGATAGAATAACAAAGTAGTCATGAGGTAATATCAAAGTTTGGAACAATGGAATATAATAAATTGACCAAATCGATTTACGAACTGCCTGAAAACTATTTGAATATTGAACACATTGTGAGTTTGTTTCGTACCCACTCAAAGGTAAGGTGTACACAACAAGTTTTTCATTCACTCCAAATTAAAAACAAAATGTTTTTGTTGTCTTTGGTTTCACACGTAGTCTCAAAGCACAGTTGACATTGGCCGATTTGGATTTGTCAACGAATATAAGAGTGGGTACGATAAAATAGATCACATGCAAATAGAGCTTTACATAAAGTTGGAATCGATTTTCTATTAGCAGTGTTAGCGAGATTTTATTAAAGGACCCGAGTGCTGGATTACGCTGGCTTTGCATTATATTTGCAAACTAGACGCGTGTTCTAAGTTGTTATCCATTACAAACTAGCTCAGAACGAATTTATTTTTCTCATAATGAAGTTAGTCACTTACCGACGGCGAAGTGCCTCTGACTCCTAACTGCTGAAATCAATGATTTCACAAACTGAAGAAAAAAAAAATCTTGAGAAGTTGAAAATTAATTAGTATATTTAATTAGTTAATAACCATTTGATGCAGTTGCAACTAAAAACACACTTCGGAGATTTCACATAATACATGGGAAAAGCGCCAGTAAATTAAAAGCTGTAAAAATTAATCCCTCGAAAAATATCAGTTAGGAGGTATTGGCACTTAACAGTCGTTATATTCTTTTCTTTATTTAAGTCTTAAGGTGTTTTCTTTGACATAGTCCCCATAAAAGATATAAACTTCCGTGAGATTGTTAGTTTTGTATCTACTCTTCTTTTTTTTGGGACAGTTAATCATGTCTAATGTAAAGGCCAAAAAATCCGAAGTGGCTATCCTTTCGTGTCACCAACTCAGAATACGATACAATAAAGAAAACAGTACCACCTATAAGTGCCTACAGTTTAATTTCTCAATGATTTTCATTCTAACAATTAGATATCGATTAAGAAGCTATTAAGGTCCCCAACAGATCGTTAATGTCCAATATTGGCGATCAAATCTTATGATGTCTTATGGGTCTTAAACGCCGATATAATAGGTTTCAAGAGGAAGCAAGGGCCGCAAAACGTAATTATGAATCGCCAATGAATTATAACGAGCTTATTAAGTGTCGTAATTGTGTTGAAATTACGATCTGTGAAGTTTATAGTGCATGCTAATTTAACTACAAATGTTGTATTGTGAATTGATTTTCATGAGTTCGTAGTTGTAGTCGTCATTATTATTTTTATTTATTTAATTTGAGAACATGGAAGACTTACAACTAATAAAATAAACAAGAAAAAAGGAAACCATAGTCACCAAAAAGCCAATTACAAATTCATTCCCATAAGTCATTTTTCGGACTAAAAATAACATAGAATCATGGAAATCTTTCGCTGTTGCGTCAGATATTGGTTTACCCAAAGTGGTATCTTAGGTTCACCGTAAGCGCGGGCCTGCGGACGGCGAGCGTTGGGTGGCTTGCTGACCGATCACCACCAGGACCAAGTCGATGGTGCGTTGTGTTTCACGCGCGCCTCAAAGAGATGTTAGCATAGAAGACGCGGCCCGCTAGGGCCAGAGCCTGCCGGGGTTGCGGAATTTGTTCAAAAGAGTCACCCATCGCGGCCCTGGAACGCAAAGGGCTTTAGAAGAAACACGGATGGGTTTTAGTCAGTAAGAGTCTGACACGCCCTTCCACTCCACCCAGAGCGGAATAAGTCATTTGATGACTTCCCATCCTTAAAAAAAATATATATATATAGGTTCCCGAGCCTACGATACCGCCGACCTACCATGCGGCAAGACTTTTTGCTGTAATTGCTACGGTACACTATTTCCATACCATTTCCGTTGGAATACCATCTGCGTATTGTCGTGTCGTGCCCATATTTGGGAGCAGTTATTTGTCGCACAGTCACGTGAAACGAGATGGTACAACCAACTGTTTCGTAACTTTAGCCACGTAAATTGTTTAATTCCACTTCAGTCCCCTACCAAGCATTACAGGCACGCGAGTATTCTATAAATATTTTATTGCTTCCTTTGTGTGCGCAGAAAGCTCATTAGTCATTTTTGTCGTTATAATTATGAGGTGTATTTGTTTACCATTCCTCTTTTTTTTATTTTTGTCTTCAAAACTCCTCTTACGCCGTACGAATACTGCCGGAAAAACTCCTGCACTACATAAAACTTTCAAGAGCACTTCCTTATAAAAGGCTTATGAAAAGGAAAATTTTACGGTAGTGAAAAATAGTATAAATACGATGCGAATGAAACTGGCGATAAGTGTACTTTATATTCTTTTGTATCTGTCCTAAAATAAGTTTTTACACTTTTTCATTTTGCTTCTGAATCATCATCATCCTCCTACCCTTATACCATGTTACGCGGGGTCGGCGCAACACGTTTTTTTCTTCCATTCTGTCCTGTCAGCCGTCACGCTATCGCTTACTCCCCTTTCTTTCATATCACTCCTAACACAATCCATCCATCTTTTCTTTGGTCTCCCTCTCCCTGTCCATCCATCCACATTTATATTCATAACTCTTTTAGTTCCGTGCATTTCATCCCTCCTCTTCACATGACCATACCAAGATTAGCGGTTCCCTTTTAACTTTTCCGTCACTGGCGCCACTTTTAGACTGCCTCTAATAAACTCATTCCTCACTTTATCCATTCTCAACAATCTCGTCTCCATGCTACATGCAATCTTTTGTCATCCGTCTTTTTGTTTCTGAGTACTAGTTTTAAATAAACAGAAATCTTTCCCAAGCCATTTTATAGGAAACTAATTTCGTGTTTCTTTTGTTCCAGATAAAGTGTTGTTCGTTAAAATACACCGACGATGGGGTTTGTTGACAATGTCGCGACGGAGCAGTCCAAACGCCCGCTCCCAGTGATAACTGACACGTATCTGTATAGTTGAGCCCGCGGCTAAGATGGTGAAGTAGTGTTTAATAGACAATTAAGTGATACAATGAGCTTATAAGTTTAAGTGAATGTCGGGTGATCGGGAGAGGATGCCTTACTACGGGTACCGGGAGGGCGGGCCCGAGTCGGACTCGGAAGGCGGCTGCTCCGACTCAGATGGGGGGGATTCGGACTCTGAAGGGGGGCTGAGTACTGAGAGTACGGTCGGGCAGGGCCTGCCCTTCCCCGGCTTCACTCCGGTCGCCCTCCGATACCTGACGCAGGAGACGAGGCCAAGGAGCTGGTGCCTCAAACTCATCACTAATCCATATCCTTTTTAATATAAGCTACTTGAACTATACATATGTGTGTGCATGTTTTATTTCATTCGCGTCTACAATACCAGATTTCAGAGCTATTCCTAATAACTAGAATCGCAGTTCTATCACAGAAACGTGTGGCTTGTAAGTAATAACCATTGAAAAAAATGCTTCCGAGGTCTCGGTCAAAATCAATAAACAAAAACTTTTCTGTTAAGGTCAAATGACATTAAAATAACAAAGAAAGAGCTGCGTTAGCGCAAAGAGGGCATAATGAAAAGCAAACAGACAGCTGACAGCGGTTTTTAGATGAATCTTTTGTGTTTACATAAATCGGCAAAATATACGGGATAGCTGTTTTTTTCCGATTTCTTCCTTCGTCACGTAGAAAAGTTGTTCATAGGGATAAGTAGATACCATAACTATCTAAGAGGTTTAGGATAATCAAAAAATGATCGAGATGCAAATCACTCAAGTTTTCTGCGAGACATACTTGAGTTGAAGAGGCTTTCAGTTTAGCCGTTCACCATTGCTAATGCTTTGTATTACGTAAGAAAACAAAGAAAATGAAACAAACAAGAAAACGAGATAATTCGTTCGTTACAATATTTAGTTCGCATAAACCAATACTTACCCAGAAGCCGACAGACAGTATACACTGGAATTGTTTAGGCCCACTTCAGTGGATGACAGCAAACATTGGGATTGACAACTGAATCGTTGGTCGAGTGGTCATCTGAAAGACTTGTAGCACCACTTAGCAGAGAAGAGCTTTCTACATCGTTCTTTATTTCGACGGAATTTTGTAGTAGAATGAATATTCAAGCTACCGTAGTTTTGTCTAAAGATGTTATTTCTTTTTGTTGGTAATTGACATGGTTTACTTTTGTGGTTTAGTTTTGGTTTGATTCAATAAAATGAAGAATTAGTTAAAGCTGGAATGATTTCGTGACATTTACCATCTTAGCAAAACTATTTGAGGTTTGAATGAAATGATTCCTTAATGAACTTAGAAAATGAAATAGGAAACTTTTAGGTACGTCTTGAATATTTAACACTACAGCATATGTACAACCAATCCATTTACTGAGATCCTCAAATACGTACTACTATTCATTGCTACACAAGTTGTACCTCAAAGACCAATGCTTATTCAACTGTTCCGATTTGAAACAGCAAGGTTCTCCTACAAATACAAGCTGTACAATCAACTGCACTTCAAAGTTACAAGTTTGACATAAACTGTTTCTTTAATAATTAATTTATTTGTAACCAGACCCAACCAGACAGTTTTTGTAGGCTAAGATTCAAACAACAGAGCAGCAAATAACAGAATGCAGTGTGGAGTCTCTTTACAGTACATCCCCAACCTACTTTCTTGCCCTTTATGCGCAACCACCAGCACCTTCCTAAACCGTGGCTAACGACAGAGCGGTCCAAGTGGTTACATACTGATCGGACCATACTTGTGAAGTTAAGTCAATCGACATTATACACGTGGACAAGATAGTTATAAATACAGGAGTCTAAAGTGACTATCTTATTATCCTAGCTTGGAAAAACTACCATCACGCCAGGCATAACGCCCGTTTTCGTTTCTTCAACGTGTGGTTGACAGTACTCTGGTGCTGCATACAGAGGCTCTCGGCCTGTGAATAATTGACAGCGTTCGCGAAGATCAAAGCTTTGCCGCGTGTATTGGTCGTATGGCCCTGGGCGTTACGTATCTGCTCACGGCTGTTCCAACTTCCATGTGTAAATTAATACGAGACACATACTGAATATCACTTTTGGGATCGGTTTAAAGATCAGATCTTTCTTCTTCTCAAAGGCCAATGCATGGCTTTTCGGTTCCAGCTGAAAAAAAATGTACAAGGTTATTGGCACAGCATTATGCCCACAACTCGCGATTATGCCCAGCAGAAAGATTTTACTTCTATGTTTTTGATTAAGAGAAGCATGATAAATGGCCAAAACTTTGGTTTGTAACTTAAATAAATCAACTAAAACATCCGATGTTAACAAACATCAATATTTAATTCCCCAGCAGTCAGACTACCAAAAATAGGAAGCCAAAGGGTTTTAATCAGGCACCTACATAAATAACTAATCAGCTGCCTTCAGCCGATTACCCCTCAAACATAATCGAGCATAAAGAGAGCCGCCATTGTAGCGAAGTTAGGACCGTAATGAATATGTAAATTGAACAAAACGTATGTGTTTCAAACAAGTACTAATTTTCCTTCAAACGATGTGAATTTATACTCATTTTGAATGTAACTTTCATGTTAGGAATTTGGATATGCTTTTTGGCTTTTGAATTGACGAATGCGAGTTTCTGAATTAGATGGACACATTACGTTGCGTCTGTAATCTTAAAAGGGTTAGGCAGAGGTTTTTTTCTACTTATTGCCAACCGACCTCGAAATCCAACTCCGAGCTGCAACTGAGAAGTTCTACATGGTAAAACCCAGTAACACATCAACCCGAGAATCGGGCCAAAGACCTCATACTCAGCAATACCGCTTGCAGTCACTAGACAAAAAGTCAGTCTATTAAATAATGTAATTTTGTAAAATGATACATTTTAGCGCAGGAAACAAACCAGGTTCTGTCCATATGGACTCACTTGCTATGGAGCTATACCCTGAGGGGAATGCAAACAATCAGACTGAGAGCATCCGACCTCCACTGCATGCTGCTCTTATATCTTTGTCCAAATATACTGCTTTTGATTTCATATTTAGTAGTACACATTCAGGGTTATTAATTAAAAATATATTATTGTTTCATTACTTTAAATACTGATTATAAGATTAGAGTAGCACAAACCCAAGCGTTTAGTGGCTGAAAATGTCTAAGGTCCTAGGCATTTTCTAACAATAAACTTATGGGTGCAAAATTCTCAAAAAATCTGCAAGTTTAATGAGAAAGGTTCTTTGTTGCATTTGGTTCTATTTAAATTAAGAGTACTTAGCTACATTCCTTATAAAACATCGTTTATGTAGCTACATAAAAATCGCAATGCCGTACCTACCGATGCCATCCATTCGTAATGATTTAATCAATTGAAACACTTCAGCGTTTTTTCCTGAATTCCGGAGCAAGAAATGGTATTTTTCCTCTTCATCACTCTTAAATGGTTTTCAATTTGAGTTGCAAGCTTCTTAAGTCTCATCAATTTTCATTACCCTCGCAGTTATTGAACTTCCTGAATCAACATAAATAATATGTCTGCCACTTTATTGCTCATGGGCTCGAAAACGTTATTCATATTTAGTTGGAAACGCAATACCCCACTACTTAATCATTCCGGCTGGAAACCATTTTTACCAGATATTAATTTTCTTTTGTAGTACAAACAAAAGTTCAAAGTAACAATACCAAACAAAATCATCGTGTTACTACAGCCGGGGCTAACTATCATATAAATTATGAAAAACAAATCTGGTTAGTTTCAACTGTGTGGCGTGTGTGTAATGAATCTAAATTGTTTTATGCCCACATACTTCGGTACGAGATGTAGGTGCGTTCTTTTGCAGGTTGCCATTCATAGGTTTTCTTTCATGTCCAATTTAAAGCCCTAGAGCCATAATGAAAATTACTGGAATTTCTTTTACGGCCTCATTACGACACATTAAACACGTCATTCTAAACGTTGCGTAAAAATTAAGGTAATGTGTGTAAATGTATAATAGCACTTTTCACCTTCCATTTTTATGGTAATTACGAGTATCTCTGATGACGTCATTTTAGACTTATTTATTTAATGTTGCCGTGATGAGAAAAGTTGGGTTAACAGCCTAAAAGAATCGTTATTGCTGTGGTCTCCTCGGTAAAAAGTAGAAATGAGCACCTTGTGGAAGTATTAAAATCCAACTAACTACGATTTGGCGAACTGTCCAAACATTTAACAGATATTTATTACGCCCAAGACGTGAAATCAAAGGCAAACGAGAAACTTTATTAAGAGCGTCTCAACCAGAGACGTTTTGAGATAGTTCATTGTTCCAGTACTTGAACACTAATATAATAATTCAGAAACGTCGACAGCAAATCTGAGGAACCCACCTCACTGTCATGCTGTTCTGCGAATTCTGCCATGCTTGTATAAATCCTCGTATATCAGACGAATTCTGGGGTAGGAGTGACTGCTTCTAAATACAAGATGAAGTTACTGAGATAGTAAAAATGATAAACAATAAATAAATAGTTTGAATCATGAATTGTTGTGTACAGCGTATCGTGAGTCACAGATGATTCGGCCTGGCGGATATAGTAGGATAGTCATGTTCGTGAACGGGCGCTGTCAGCTTGGACTGGTCATTTCTCGGCGGCCACGGTTTTAATTTTAATTGTTCTTTTTACTCCGAACGCTTTTATCCTGCACGTCTTTTACATCGTTCTCACATAAATGTATAATTTCAACAGGACTCAACCATAACTTTGTAAAAAATATTATTTTTAAAAGAGTGTCCGTGGAGTTTCTTGCACGTTCTTCTCCATAGAGATCTACGCTTTGGAACGTGCGAAGAGCTTCATCTTTTTGACCGACCGACCTTGACAATTTAAAAGTGCCTGTAAATGGTCTAATTGAAATAAATGCTTCGAGTCTTTGAGTCTATAGGTAAGCAGCTTTGAAAATATGATTCACAGAAATATCAACGTAACATCGTATTAAGCATAGGTATGCTTACGTAGGCTTAGGCGGAAATATGAATTCCAAAGAATCACATTTCCATCTAGATATTCAGATTTTAAACCTAGAAATAAGGTCTTAATGTTCTTCCAAGTTAAAACCGTTCCCATGCCAAATTAAACTCTAGCACTTATGAATAAAGTATGAATTCTGTTACCGCAATTAACTTGGAGAATTCACGTTAAATTCTGATGTCGACCACTCCAGGCCACTCGTGTCTTGTGGAGCACTGAATAAATTAGCTTCTACAGTTACTGAGGTGTAGTGGGTGTAAGTGGAAAACTAGAGTCTCGCTTTGTCGTGTTCGTATTGTCGGGTTTCGACGATTGACACCATTTCTCTCACTCGCGATAACAGGTATTTTAAAGGGTTGTCGTGACAACACCCCGGGATCCGTGCTAATTAATTTGAAGTTTTAATTAGGAGTTAATTAACGTTGTTGATCATTTTCATATGAAATTGTGCTTTTTAAATCTGTATACGTCTGATACGCTTCTGAAATTAAAAATGGTAGGGATTGTCTAATCATTTAGTATTTGTAAATAAATATTTACTTACTGAAATCGTAACTGTTAATCATTTCCAAGCTGTTGAAGTAATGTCAAAATAACTTGTGTTAGTTACCATGCAGTCTAAGAGCCTTGTTGTAGATGGCAGGTATCGTATTAAGATAGGTATCATACATGTTGTTATTGCATTGTCTAGACAGCGTTTATGAGAAATACCTGTGACAGACTGAATTGCAATTCAAATTGGAATGGCAAATAACTGCTACGAACAGACAGTAAAGTGAAAGGGTACTTACACGAGCATTTTATATTGGAATACCAATCAAATAACTTTTCATCTACTTTACTACAAAATAATGTAGTATAATATCAGTATTGCAGTTACTCGTATATTTAATTAACTATAGTAGGCGCCAGATAATCGTGGAATAACGGTCATTGACCCACCTACAATTATTGACATTTTTAATTTGAAAAACGGAATTAATGACACAAAGCTGTCCCGAATCATCATCTCTCGTGATCCTTAACATTGTCTAATAATGAAAAACGATTCATATTTAATTGTTCAGGTACTTATGAACAGTTATTAGGGAAAGGTCAATGTACTTTATTCCACATTTATCTGGCGCCTACTATATCTACTGTCTGAACTTCATCTTCTATTTTCTTCTCTAAATACTCGCAGTTTAAAACAAAGGTGCCGTCTGACTGTGGCTCTGCGTTCTTCTTCTAAATCACGCAATGGATTTTGATTCGATTTTCATTGATAGAAATAGGGATATACGCAAAAGGTTTCTGTAAATAATTTGTACCCCGTGCAAAGCCGCGGCAGATCGCCAGTATTTAACAAACTTGCAAACTTCGTATAAGAAGACCTGAGGTAGTAACAAATATTTTTTTTGTATATTATATTCGTTGTTTTGAATCAAAATCCAAAATTCAGTTTCAGTTTGTAGTACCTACTCAGATAATGTATTGCTAATTTATTTATGGTGATTGTTTCCCAACTGCCTCGAAAGGAAGGTTATGTTTTATCTTTTAGTTGGGCAGGTATCGCATGCCTATCTCACTTAGGTAAATACCTGTTTTGCGAATGTTATAAATATTTCACACCGAGCTGTACCCGTTCGTATCGTTCGATTTGAGTTATGGCATCGAAGTCAACGTACGAGGTGACATTCGACTGGTTTCAGTCACGCATATTTTTAGAATAGCTTGAAAATGGCTATTTATATATGCATTATATTGACTTTAGAGGTGAAGAAAAACCACTAAAATTCACTTCGGTAGATACCTTTAAGATTCATAAAAGACAAGTCCATTTCTTAATAATGAAGTTCCAAACCAGTATTCATTGACTATCTATGTGTCAACCCAGAGGGGCTACTCTCTAAGCCCGAAGTCCGTGGTTTCGGGCTTAGTTGCGGGCGTATTCTAGTTCCGTATCACCTTACCACTAAGAATTAATGACAACACGATTTGACAGTTACTGTCAAATCGTGTTGTCATTCATTCTTAGTTCGGGTTCGGAACTAATCGTAAGTTCGTCGGTGATACGGAGTAGAATACGCTTCGGGTTTAGAGAGTAGCCCCCCTGATAGATATATAGATATCTACGTACTGATTTAGTTGGTCAGACAGAAGTACCTACACCTCTTGATTAGAATATTAGATAAGGCCACTCGGTCTTGTCAGGTAGGTATAAAGCCTCTTTTATTAATAGTAAAATTACCAGTCAGATCAAACAGCTCGTATAATAAAAAGCAACCCTGAAAAACACTGGCCAACTATCAACATTTACCCATCCAAAAAGCAAAGTTTAATCAAAGCCCGTATGTCCGGAACGTAACGACAACTATTAGATAACAGGGGCCCTGATAATAGTGGGGCCCGTTGGACACGTGCCGAGATCGAAACACAATTGTTACCGGTGAGAGCTGACGCCAGACCGGCTGCCTAGCCGTAGCCACCTATTTGCTACCCGTGATTATGTAAATACGAGTCAGTCACCATGTGTACCTTTATGATGGTGACTACATGTCACTCTCTACTTTTAGGGACGTTTCCATCAGTTAATAAATGTGCGAGGTAGCTAGGCCGTGCGGACATGTGGTAAAGGACACGGTTCAAAATTAACCCAGCTCCGGCGCTAATGATTTATTTCTCAGGTTATGGAGTAGGAGGAGAAGTAATAGAATATAATACCATACATATACATACACATATATAGACACATACCTCTCTATCGGGTGGCCAACATATTTTTTGCCCGAATTTTTTTTAACCCATCTTCACAAAAACTCAATTCGGTTCAAAATATTTATCACTTAACCTTGAAGTCAAACACAATATATCGAATATTTTGATCAAGAATTAAGATCTATGATGTGCCAATAACCTTGTAAATGTACAAGGTTATTGGCACAGCATTATGCCCACAACTCGCGATTATGCCCAGCAGAAAGATTTTACTTCTATGTTTTTGATTAAGAGAAGCATGATAAATGGCCAAAACTTTGGTTTGTAACTTAAATAAATCAACTAAAACATCCGATGTTAACAAACATCAATATTTAATTCCCCAGCAGTCAGACTACCAAAAATAGGAAGCCAAAGGGTTTTAATCAGGCACCTACATAAATAACTAATCAGCTGCCTTCAGCCGATTACCCCTCAAACATAATCGAGCATAAAGAGAGCCGCCATTGTAGCGAAGTTAGGAACGTAATGAATATGTAAATTGAACAAAACGTATGTGTTTCAAACAAGTACTAATTTTCCTTCAAACGATGTGAATTTATACTCATTTTGAATGTAACTTTCATGTTAGGAATTTGGATATGCTTTTTGGCTTTTGAATTGACGAATGCGAGTTTCTGAATTAGATGGACACATTACGTTGCGTCTTTAATCTTAAAAGGGTTAGGCAGAGGTTTTTTCTACTTATTTCCAACCGACCTTGAAATCCAACTCCGAGCTGCAACTGAGAAGTTCTACATGCTAAAACCCAGTAACACATCAACCCGAGAATCGGGCCAAAGACCTCATACTCAGCAATACCGCTTTTTTTTTTTTTTTTTTTAAGGATGGGAAATCATCAAATGACTTCTTCCGCTCTGGGTGGAGCGGAAGGGCGTGTCAGACTCTTACTGACTAAAACCCATCCGTGTTCCTTCTAAAGCCCTTTGCTTTCCAGGGCCGCGGTGACTCTTTCGAACAAATTCCGCAACCCTGGCAGGCTCTGGCCCTAGCGGGCCCCGTCCTCTTTGCTGACATCTCTTTGAGGCGCGCGTGAAACACAACGCGCCATCGACCCGGGCCTGGTGGTGATCGGACAGCGAGCCACCCAACGCTCGCCGTCCGCAGGCCCGCGCCTACGGTGGCCGGGGATCGCCCTGCGACTCCCGACGCCCGGGGCGTCTTCTCCTGTAGCGGCGGTTGGGACGAAGGCCTTGCCTTTCCCTCGCGCGGCCCGCCTCCTCCTTCGCTAGCATTACTGCTTCGCAGAAGGAGGTGACCGCTTCCCAAGCCTCCTCGCTCCGGACCATGGATTCAACCAGGGCCGGACGCGAGAGGTTGCCGCCGCCGATCGCCTCGACGAGGACACGGCGGTGCTCAGCCCAAGCAGGGCAGACCTCCACCGTATGCTCCACCGTGTCCTCCGGGCGATCCTCACAGTGCTGACACCCGGGCGTGTCCTCCCGCTTAATCCGAAACAGGTACCTCCCGAAACAGCCGTGTCCGGTAAGTACCTGCGTCAGGCGGAAGGTGAGGACGCCGTGGCGCCTCTCCAGCCACTCCTCAAAGAGGGACCTTACCGCCGCAATTGTGGCGTGCCCAGCGCTGGGCTGCGATAGTCGCAGTCTCCATACCGCCATAGTATCCTGCCGGAGCTCCGTCCGCCGCGATGCAATTTGCCGTGGCAGCGGAGTTTCGCCCCGGCGAAGCACCTCCACGCGCCACGCATAAACGTGCGCGAGGGCTCTCGCCTCCAGATCCCATGGCGGTAATCCGGCAAGGAGGCTCGCCGCCTCGCCGGAGACCGTGCGGTATCCCCGAGCCAGCCGGATGGCCATGACCCTTTGAGCCGCGTTGAGCTGGCGGGCTGGTCGCCCCTTCAGCGTTAGGGCCCACACAGGGGCCCCATAAAGGGCCATGGACCGCACGATCCCCGCATAGAGCCTCCGGCAGGAGGCGTTTGGACCCCCTAGATTGGGCAGGAGCCGCTTGAAAGCCCGCTCCAGTCTGGGAGCCAAACGTCGGAAGCAGCAATACCGCTTGCAGTCACTAGACAAAAAGTCAGTCTATTAAATAATGTAATTTTGTAAAATGGTACATTTTAGCCCAGGAAACAAACCAGGTTCTGTCCATATGGACTCACTTGCTATGGAGCTATGCCCTGAGGGGAACGCAAACAATCAGACTGAGAGCATCCGACCTCCACTGCATGCTGCTCTTATATCTTTGTCCAAATATACTGCTTTTGATTTCATATTCAGTAGTACACATTCAGGGTTATTAATTAAAAATATCTTATTGTTTCATTACTTTAAATACTGATTATAATATTAGAGTAGCACAAACCCAAGCGTTTAGTGGCTGAAAATGTCTAAGGTCCTAGGCATTTTCTAACAATAAACTTATGGGTGCAAAATTCACAAAAAATCTGCAAGTTTAATGAGAAAGGTTCTTTGTTGCATTTGGTTCTATTTAAATTAAGAGTACTTAGCTACATTCCTTATAAAACATCGTTTATGTAGCTACATAAAAATCGCAATGCCGTACCTACCGATGCCATCCATTCGTAATGATTTAATCAATTGAAACACTTCAGCGTTTTTTCCTGAATTCCGGAGCAAGAAATGGTATTTTTCCTCTTCATCACTCTTAAATGGTTTTCAATTTGAGTTGCAAGCTTCTTAAGTCTCATCAATTTTCATTACCCTCGCAGTTATTGAACTTCCTGAATCAACATAAATAATATGTCTGCCACTTTATTGCTCATGGGCTCGAAAACGTTATTCATATTTAGTTGGAAACGCAATACCCCGCTACTTAATCATTCCGGCTGGAAACCATTTTTACCAGATATTAATTTTCTTTTATAGTACAAACAAAAGTTCAAAGTAACAATACCAAACAAAATCATCGTGTTACTACAGCCGGGGCTAACTATCATATAAATTATGAAAAACAAATCTGGTTAGTTTCAACTGTGTGGCGTGTGTGTAATGAATCTAAATTGTTTTATGCCCACATACTTCGGTACGAGATGTAGGTGCGTTCTTTTGCAGGTTGCCATTCATAGGTTTTCTTTCATGTCCAATTTAAAGCCCTAGAGCCATAATGAAAATTACTGGAATTTCTTTTACGGCCTCATTACGACACATTAAACACGTCATTCTAAACGTTGCGTAAAAATTAAGGTAATGTGTGAAATGTATAATAGCACTGTTCACCTTCCATTTTTATGGTAATTACGAGTATCTCTGATGACGTCATTTTAGACTTATTTATTTAATGTTGCCGTGATGAGAAAAGTTGGGTTAACAGCCTAAAAGAATCGTTATTGCTGTGGTCTCCTCGGTAAAAAGTAGAAATGAGCACCTTTTGGAAGTATTAAAATCCAACTAACGAAATCAAAGGCAAACGAGAAACTTTATTAAGAGCGTCTCAACCAGAGACGTTTTGAGATAGTTCATTGTTCCAGTACTTGAACACTAATATAATAATTCAGAAACGTCGACAGCAAATCTGAGGAACCCACCTCACTGTCATGCTGTTCTGCGAATTCTGCCATGCTTGTATAAATCCTCGTATATCAGACGAATTCCGGGGTAGGAGTGACTGCTTCTAAATACAAGATGAAGTTACTGAGATAGTAAAAATGATAAACAATCAATAAATAGTTTGAATCATGAATTGTTGTGTACAGCGTATCGTGAGTCACAGATGATTCGGCCTGGCGGATATAGTAGGATAGTCATGTTCGTGAACGGGCGCTGTCAGCTTGGACTGGTCATTTCACGGCGGCCACGGTTTTAATTTTAATTGTTCTTTTTACTCCGAACGCTTTTATCCTGCACGTCTTTTACATCGTTCTCACATAAATGTATAATTTCAACAGGACTCAACCATAACTTTGTAAAAAATATTATTTTTAAAAGAGTGTCCTTGGAGTTTCTTGCACGTTCTTCTCCATAGAGATCTACGCTTTGGAACGTGCGAAGAGCTTCATCTTTTTGACCGACCGACTTTGACAATTTAAAAGTGCCTGTAAATGGTCTAATTGAAATAAATGCTTCGAGTCTTTGAGTCTATAGGTAAGCAGCTTTGAAAATATGATTCACAGAAATATCAACGTAACATCGTATTAAGCATAGGTATGCTTACGTAGGCTTAGGCGGAAATATGAATTCCAAAGAATCACATTTCCATCTAGATATTCAGATTTTAAACCTAGAAATAAGGTCTTAATGTTCTTCCAAGTTACAACCGTTCCCATGCCAAATTAAACTCTTGCACTTATGAATAAAGTATGAATTCTGTTACCGCAATTAACTTGGAGAATTCACGTTAAATTCTGATGTCGACCACTCCAGGCCACTCGTGTCTTGTGGAGCACTGAATAAATTAGCTTCTACAGTTACTGAGGTGTAGTGGGTGTAAGTGGAAAACTAGAGTCTCGCTTTGTCGTGTTCGTATTGTCGGGTTTCGACGATTGACACCATTTCTCTCACTCGCGATAACAGGTATTTTAAAGGGTTGTCGTGACAACACCCCGGGATCCGTGCTAATTAATTTGAAGTTTTAATTAGGAGTTAATTAACGTTGTTGATCATTTTCATATGAAATTGTGCTTTTTAAATCTGTATACGTCTGATACGCTTCTGAAATTAAAAATGGTAGGGATTGTCTAATCATTTAGTATTTGTAAATAAATATTTACTTACTGAAATCGTAACTGTTAATCATTTCCAAGCTGTTGAAGTAATGTCAAAATAACTTGTGTTAGTTACCATGCAGTCTAAGAGCCTTGTTGTAGATGGCAGGTATCGTATTAAGATAGGTATCATACATGTTGTTATTGCATTGTCTAGACAGCGTTTATGAGAAATACCTGTGACAGACTGAATTGCAATTCAAATTGGAATGGCAAATAACTGCTACGAACAGACAGTAAAGTGAAAGGGTACTTACACGAGCATTTTATATTGGAATACCAATCAAATAACTTTTCATCTACTTTACTACAAAATAATGTAGTATAATATCAGTATTGCAGTTACTCGTATATTTAATTAACTAGCTACTGTCTGAACTTCATCTTCTATTTTCTTCTCTAAATACTCGCAGTTTAAAACAAAGGTGCTGTCTGACTGTGGCTCTGCGTACTTCTTCTAAATCACGCAATGGATTTTGATTCGATTTTCATTGATAGAAATAGGGATATACGCAAACGGTTTCTGTATATAATTTGTACCCCGCAAACTCCGTATAAGAAGACCGGAGGTAGTAACAATTTTTTTTTTTGTATATTATATTCGTTGTTTTGAATTAAAGTCCAAAATTCAGTTTCAGTTTGTAGTACCTACTCAGATAATGTATTACTAATTTATTTATGGTGATTGTTTCCCAACTGCCCCGAAAAGAAGGTTATGTTTTATCTTTTAGTTGGGCAGGTATCGCATGCCTATCTCACTTAGATAAATACCTGTTTTGCGAATGTTATGAATATTTCACACCGAGCTGTACCCGTTCGTATCGTTCGATTTGAGTTATGGCATCGAAGTCAACGTACGAGGTGACATTCGACTGGTTTCAGTCACGCATATTTTTAGAATAGCTTGAAAATAGCTATTTATATATGCATTATATTGACTTTAGAGGTGAAGAAAAACCACTAAAATTCACTTCACACGGTAGATACCTTTAAGATTCATAAAAGACAAGTCCATTTCTTAATAATGAAGTTCCAAACCAGTATTCATTGACTATCTATGTGTCAACCCAGAGGGGCTACTCTCTAAGCCCGAAGTCCGTGGTTTCGGGCTTAGTTGCGGGCGTATTCTAGTTCCGTATCACCTTACCACTAAGAATTAATGACAACACGATTTGACAGTTACTGTCAAATCGTGTTGTCATTCATTCTTAGTTCGGGTTCGGAACTAATCGTAAGTTCGTCGGTGATACGGAGTAGAATACGCTTCGGGTTTAGAGAGTAGCCCCCCTGATAGATATATAGATATCTACGTACTGATTTAGTTGATCAGACAGAAGTACCTACACCTCTTGATTAGAATATTAGATAAGGCCACTCGGTCTTGTCAGGTAGGTATAAAGCCTCTTTTATTAATAGTAAAATTACCAGTCAGACAAAACAGCTCGTACAATAAAAAGCAACCCTGAAAAACACTGGCCAACTATCAACATTTACCCATCCAAAAAGCAAAGTTTAATCAAAGCCCGTATGTCCGGAACGTAACGACAACTATTAGATAACAGGGGCCCTGATAATAGTGGGGCCCGTTGGACACGTGCCGAGATCGAAACACAATTGTTACCGGTGAGAGCTGACGCCAGACCGGCTGCCTAGCCGTAGCCACCTATTTGCTACCCGTGATTATGTAAATACGAGTCAGTCACCATGTGTACCTTTATGATGGTGACTACATGTCACTCTCTACTTTTAGGGACGTTTCCATCAGTTAATAAATGTGCGAGGTAGCTAGGCCGTGCGGACATGTGGTAAAGGACACGGTTCAAAATTAACCCAGCTCCGGCGCTAATGATTTATTTCTCAGGTTATGGAGTAGGAGGAGAAGTAATAGAATATAATACCATACATATACATACACATATATAGACACATACCTCTCTATCGGGTGGCCAACATATTTTTTGCCCGAATTTTTTTTAACCCATCTTCACAAAAACTCAATTCGGTTCAAAATATTTATCACTTAACCTTGAAGTCAAACACAATATATCGAATATTTTGATATCACTTTTTGATATCAGTTTTTTTTAAGCAGTTAAGTGATTTACACTTTTGAAAATCGTGTCATCGAGCCTATTATTTTGATACTTCACATGACGAAGTCATAAAATACGACGACGCTTTAAACGCCATCTTGTTTCTTTTTTATAGCATGTGTCACCCTGTGTGTCCTGGCGAATCTAAAGATTCCTCATTTGTTAAAATCCATCAAGTCGTTTATTCGCGCCGGAACTGGGTTAATTTTCAAGGAACCATAAATCGTCTCCCTTATGATTATTTCCACCAAAACCGTATTGGGGGCTTAAGCGGATGCATAGAACATGTGGTACGGCATGAAATTAGCGGTGTAGTCTGTAGACGAGAACGACATACATATATTTATGTGTCGTTCTCGTCTATTCACATTCCTTTCTCGCATCCCTCGCACACATCTCTCGCATTTTTTGTATGCACAAATGCCTCCGCTTGTCTTTTTCAATCTAAGTACGCAAAGCCAGTCTATAAATATGAAGTGATCGCACTTCGCCCATATCTAGTGGAAAAGCACCCTTAATATGTCGATATCGACGTGTGACCTAAAAATATCCGAAGCGATTTTTTGTTCATTTCTATTCCTAGTAAAGGGTTAAGAGAAAATTTGGATGTACGTCACTAAAGGTCGAAGTTGAACCGTGTTGAAAATCGAACGTTCGTAAATTTTGTATGGTCTGATGTCGTTGTAATAAATTTTAAATATTTATGTAGTTTATTGATAGACATGAGGCATAAATATGAAAAACCAAATAAACACTACGAATATATATTTAAGTTTTCAGTTTCATGAAAAAAAGTGAATCTCTAAATATAGGACCAGCTCCGTTCTCACCAATTAGCTGTATAAATACGAATTAGGTTCAGCTTTGTGCAATTGCGCTAATTAAACAAACCCGATTTGATTCCACTACCTAAATATTGAGGAAGGTTATCTATTTAACATTGGAATACTAATTTAATATTTAACATTCAATATTTGTCGATTCGGAAACATTGCTTAGTATCTTATTTAACTAACATTTAAATAAGATACTACTATGAAAAAAAAAATCTGTTTTATAGTAACGCACCTTTTATGATTGACATTTTACCCATAATGAGTCAATCTTAATACATCCAAAATACATTCGTGCCGTTTGCTGTTAAGGACTTCCGTAATGTGCAAGTCCAGCCCATAGTTAAAAACCTATTTTGCAACATAGTCAAATAGTACTTTTAAATCATTTGAATTTTAAGAAGTTCATTCGTGTATCATCGCAGTTCAAGTTCATAGTAGTTCATATCTATTTGTATTGTCTATCCCTGAAGTACTTCATCAGATATTGATGTTATTCATCAAATTTAAACGGAACCACATCGGAAAATATCTTGACATCAACAACATGGATAATTGATATTAGTGCCTATTGCGTATTGACATTGTCTTATTATTTGTCTTCGATCTGCGCCTTGACGTTGATATGTATTACCAATTTCTTTGTTGTATGTAATTCTAAATGATTTATTTTTATGGTTTAGGCATTTTATTTTAATGATTGAATTGGTTTGATTTGTTAATCTTTGACAAACATTTGTACGCCCTCTGGCATAACATAGCGCTCTCTTTGTTACCTTACTACACCATTATTATTTTTACCTATGTTAAACGAATGAATAAATGACTTATGACTTAAAAGAAATCCGTAGTCAAAATAAAAAGTCAGGTTGTAAACAAGACAAGGAAGCTTGGAAGTAGGTAAATGTGCTGCTAGGTCACGGGCAGGCTGCCACGCTAGATCTGCGGCCAAGAGCATTATATTGTTATAAATGTGTTCGGGGTGCCAAGAAACCTTGTAAGATAAACTTGGTGCTTCGAGATACATCTTGGTGCATCTTGTTTCATGGTTCAGTGTGTCCTGTCAAGTTTTTACCTGTTAATGATTCGTGAAATAACTTTAATCGATATGGAAATATAAAAGATGAGCTAGAATTACGAAGAACATTAAATAATAAACCAGAAGAGAGGTCGTATGTATCCCTCGTTTTCTGTATTAAGTATTCTTCAATCTCTGCTTAAGCCTGAAAACCTGTCAAATAGGATTAAAGTACGGTTTTAGACGTTCTTATTTTTAAATACTCAAATCAGAAACTCTAAAACAGAGACCAAATATCGTGTAAACTTACGCATCAACATGTCAAAATCGGTTTCATTTTAGCGTGATTTTGCAAGATTGAGAGAATAAAGAAAAGAAAGAATAATATTTTTTAAGCAGTAACATGAAACACGCACGTTACATAGAAATAAAAAAATGTGTGTCTCACGGCTGCACTTAAAAGGAATTGAAGATTGAAGTATAAGTTTACGAATAGTTTCGATTTTGATTCTTACCCTATGTTCTCTTACCTGGTTTATCCTTTAACATTCCATAGTAAAAGAACCCGGTTCATTGAGTAAAATAAAATCTATCTTCAGAATTTTTAGGCTGTGCATTGTCAGCCAATCAATCTCCCAGGAAAGGATTTAAATATTATGAAAAAGTAAACTCCGGATATATTTCGCAAAAAGCCCGATCATTGAACTTTGATTTAATACTGGAAAAATACCCCTGACCCTATAGTTCGCTAGATGGAAAGGCTAATAGCCGCATGAAATCGTTAGTGGATGACAAGGCAAAAACGGTTTTAATAGTAACTGAAGCCTGACGCCTTTGGTGGAGTATTAATTTTTATTGTTAACTGTTGCCAGAAAGAAATATATATGTATGTTGAATTTAAGTTAAATAAACTATGGAAGATACCAAAGAAAGATGAAGCATGTGCGCATATTTTACCGGAGTACTTCGTAGTTAAAATAAAATTAAGAGGTATACTGTGAGGTTTTACCATATTTTTTAAACCTACCAAAAGAATATGTTAAAAATACATACAGCTGGATAAATGGTGTAATTGAAATGACATGAAAAGATTAAAATAATATCGTCATGTGCTTCATCGTCGACCATTTCGTTCATCATTGGTTTGCATAAAGTTAATTTGTGGCTAAACGCAAACCTATCAATAAAAAAGTTGTCGTGATAATTTCGGTTGGCAATGTTACCACAACCATGAAAAAATAAAAGACTCTATCAAACCTGAACCGAATTCCTATTCAGTTTCCCACATGCAAGTACATTTTAAGAAAAATAACGCACGAATACCCGCAATCTAGTAACTGATTCATGTATAAGATTCAATTAAGGTCCAGCAGGGAAAACGAACAGAAATTGATTACGCCCGTGTTCGGCATATCTCCGCAGAATAAGAAAGTAAACATGTTTACGATCCCTGAGAATTAGATAAGTAGATACCTAACCTGTGGAAACAACTTATCTACAAATTGCCATTTACTGAGCATTGCTACTACACAGTTAGTCGACCCCTGGTAATGTGGTCTCGATAGATAAAGACAATGAACAGGTCTATGTTTTTCTATTTTATCGGCTACTTCCCGCTTGGTCACATTCCCAATTCGTCATCATGTCAAAAGTTTTAAAAACAAATGAACACAAGTGTTGGAGCCATAACCTTAAAAATTGAACACAAGTGGCATTTCGTCAAGATTTTGATCTTCATAAATTTATTCCCATTTCGTCAACCTTTTTTTAAACTACTTTTATGTACGGTATTGTCAGCTGCAAAAGTTACCAAACTCCTTTTTGACGCTCTTTTATCACCCGTTTTTTCCAGGGGTGGGTATAATGTTTTTCTAGAAAATGTGAATTCCTAAATTATGTGCTTGACATGCATGTATTCCCTGGGGACGCCCTGTAGGAAGAAAGGTATCAAAAAATTAATTATAATTTTAATCTTAACACCCTAATCACCAAAAGGTCTGTATGCTATTCTTAGAACAAACAAAAGCTTTGGACCCGTATATCGCAACACTTAGTTGCGTTCACTTACTAAACCCACAGACAGTGGGACGGACGCCATGGATGGCCTGGTGAATTAGTGTGAAGAAAAACAACAGCAAAGAAAGAAATGGAAGGACCGGGGTCCGAAGGTCCTCCACCTTTGCCCAGGAGTAGTCAAGATTTACAAGTACCAGGAGACGATAAACCAGTCGAAGTATTTTCGGGGCGAGACCAGAAACATGAAGATAATATATTTTCGGCGCTGGAAGTAGGAGCGGTAAAGACTCAAAAATTAAATATTTAACATCAGGCTATTAAACCCTTAAGAGCCAAACAAGAAGGAAAAAGCAAAATGGTTAGAAAGAACCCTAAGCCAAAAAGAAGCAATGGCGCAGTTGGTGAAACCGCGAAGAAATATTTTAACTTTCACATGTATAATGCGAGTCGGATGACACACTTTGCTGTAACTTGTAGTTCTAAAGTTCACGCAGACGAAGTCACAGGCAGAAGCTAATTTTAAAATATACGAGTTCACATGGATAATATTCAATATTATTATTTTTTATTATTAATTTCCTTCAATATTCTGGTATCAGAAAATCAAAACGGATCTAGAGAACATGCCCATGAAAGCTGCAAAGTGATAATCAAAACACTTTTCACCCGAGCGAAGCCGCGGACGGAAGCTAGTAAGTAGATATAGCATGAACAGTGGTATTTCTTCTTACTCCTGATGGTACTTGCCAAACAAAAGGTTGACCAAGCGGTCATGAATTCTCAAAAGTTGACGAATCGGGAATGAATGTATATATTTGCCATATCTGATCCGTATGAATAACACTAAACAAAAAGGATTTACTAATTATAATACTAATTCTTATTTTATTTTATGACAAGTAAAAAACACGATAAGAAGTTCTGTACATTACTGAACGTAACTTATTACAAGCACAGCAGCCGTAGATACATATGTTTCTATGTAGGTACCTAGTATAAAGTATACTCGTTAATGTGCACACATACATCACTGTGTGCTTTTAGTTATATCCCGCCCTCTCTTCACATTGAGCTTTCAGAATAACTCCCAGCAGACAGTATAACTAAAATTAAAAAAGTTCCCATTCACAACACCGTTTTTATGTGCCGCGAATACTCACATAATGATTCTCACAATTGAAATGAGTTTCTTTATTAAAATGTAGAGCGTATCACGACGGACGCCGAAAGAGCCCTTCGTGTAATGCATTGTTATCATGAAGTCGCCTTTGACACATTTACCAACCTTTTTACCTAAGATACTAGGTACTACTACTTTCAAGGTTCCTCAAACCTGTCTCGTTATACCTGACAACTGTATTCGTACTTTTTGCTTATCCAATGCTGTGTAAAAGCATTTTCTGCACTTTTCTGATAGCGATCTGTCTGTTTTGTGCTTTTTATTTTCTATTTCACAAAGGAGTTCAAATCGTATCAGTTTAAAAATGGGAAAGGAAACGACTCCAGTTTTGCACGTGGAATCGCGTGGCTTTGTAATTTCGTTTTTAGCATTTGCCGTGAAGCAAAAAGAAAACAAAATGTGGCAACGTCGTTTATGCATGTCTTCCACTCTTAAGTCAACTGTGTAAGGTTGAGATTTGAAAGTTGGAGATGAAACATTAGAGTGCGGAGTTTCACTTGTGTACCAAATCGTGGTGACACAAAGCAGCGCTGCTTGTGCGGCGGTCTTTGAAATGCTGGGAGAGAAAATTCGCGGCAAATGAGATTATTGTTTACACGCATGAAGCAAGGCAATTTGTGGACTCAAGTGCTTTGTTTTAATACGTTTACACATTGTAAAAGCCAGTTCATTCAATTTCTGTTTAGCAGAAGCTGTATTTTGCAATGGCGTTTTTAATTTATTTACTTTAAATTATTTTCTTCTCAAAGCCCACTTCAAAGTGAATTTCTACAATTGAAGTTCTGTCTAAAACAATAAAGCAAAAGCCAACAGGTATAAAAACTGTCACCCTCTTCAAAGGAGGGCTTTTGTCTTGAACTATGCATCTAATAAAACGGGGATAAAAACTCGATTCAGAATTAATAGCCCGGCTGAGGAGACCGGAGTGGCTCTGAAACCAATCCAATTAACTTTTAGCATCACTTTCGCCGTTTGTCAATAGATTTATCCCGAGATTTAATTCTAAATTGAAATTCAAACCTTCTTATTTCAACTTTAACTCACTGATCTGGTGAAATAAATTAATATTTTTTTGTTTTCGTTCCTCTTTGTACCGTAGATTCCAACTTTGTTTTCTCTGTAGTTTTTGCTTTTACTTTTTATTAAACATAAAAGCCTTTGTTGTGATAAATTCCTAATAAATAGCTCTCTCTTCCTTGTCAATATCACTTAAACATCCTTGAATATAAAAAAGGTATTTCGTAATAAATATTTTTCATAAAATTCGAGTACCCAATCACGACGCTCTTGAGGGCCAAAATATAATATCATTCAAATAATAATGGTGTTGACTCAGTTTTTCATTCCAACAGAACTCGTTCAGAAATGTCAGTCCATTTGTAAAGAATGAAATATTAAAGCTGGAGACACGATGATTTGAAATCAGAGCTGCTATCGCGCGCTTCTTCACTTCAAGATAGTGCCTTGTTTGAACGTGTTCATTGTAACTCGCCTAAACATTTTTTAAATAGAAAAAAATGTTCACCGAAATATTAATTCGAACTGAGTCAGCTTATTACTCAAAGGCAGCTACTATAGTATCAGTTACTAAAGTTGCTTTGAAAGTTCATGACACGAACTTTGCGAGACCTGGAGACGGCAGTAATAGTTAATTCATGATCAGATGGACGGACAGCAGCAACTTACAAAAACTTTTATCAAATTCTAAGCTACAAAACTGGATATTCTCACTCCTACTCCAAGGATCAGATATCTTATTAATTCAGTTTAGAAATTGTTTCATCTTATGTATTTAGAATCAAATTTGTTTGGTTTCATGCGGTGTTTATTTTTCGTACCAAAAGCAGAATCATCAATAAAGACATCACGTTTCTTTGTATGACTAAACATATTATGTTACGGACACTCGCAAAAATAAAACTAGCAAAAGCGTAAACAAAAGACGGTTGGAACGTTCACAGTTATAGCCGGTTTTACGGTCAATAAAATACGTATCAAGCACAATCAATGACAATCATTGAGCAAAAATGCGGTAACCACATATAGATGCCATTACGAATCGGTGAAAAGCTAATTCTAGAATCGTAAAATATATCAAACTTATTTGATTTAATGCCAATACCTAATTATCTTTTGAATAAAACTGAATAAGATTCCGTTTGTGATAAGCATTTTTACTTTATTTTAATAGTATTAGGTAAACCTGTTTGTTATGAGTTCAACAAGACATTCATAACAAGATGCAGCCATATACAGCTGCGTAGAGCCAGTTAATACATTCAGAACAGCCTTTAGAACTATCTCAAATATTTTCAAGATTATCTACCCGGAAAATTCTACAACTGGCCTGAAAACTTGCCTGCCTGCTTTACTTGCCTGCTTGGCTTGCTACTGGAACAGTGTGAACGAGCGTCCGTCGTCGCTTGTCGGGACAATGGGTAGGCCGGTGGCGTTTTCCTCTCGTAACAAACCTTTTGTGATAGCAGTCGGCCCGATCCACATAATGCTATGAGATTACTCATTAAAATCGCCGAATACGACCGTCCCTGATAGAAATTCAAAACGAATTCAGGAAATATCAAAGGTATCGAAAATTGGCGACAAAATACGAAGGTACGTTATTATTCTTTGAAATTCTAATTCGATTGTGTATTGAAAAAGAAATAGATTTTTTTTTATATTTATTTCCGTGATTCAATGTATTGTTCATCTTTGATCAGTATTAATGGTTTCCTACTGAGTTATTATGATTATTCAATTATAATATAATAATAATAATATAGCCTTTTTATTCCTAAACATAGGGTTACAAGAGGTCCCTAAGTTTTGTGTGCCTTTTGGCATAGGCCTCCTCCAAACGATTCAATTATATAACCGCAAATAACTTAAACAGAATATCTAAAATAAATACAATATTCAAATGAAAAGAGCAAAGTGAAACAGTACTGCTAGAAACAGCCACTGCATGAAAGTAGAATGAACTACATAATCTAATTACAAGCAATTTGATTAATCATACCACATCCCAAGACGTCTCAATCAAAAAAATCCATTTTCAAAACTATTTACCAAACCAAGAAAACAAAAAAACAGTAAAAAATCCCGGCTTACAATTTTAATCTCATCTCTAAACCAGCTTTTTATCACTATAATGAGCTAAGCTACCCCCTTTAAGTCCGACAAGTTAAAGTTGCACCTATTTATCTGGTATGCAGCTTAAGGGTGGGTTTGACAGGAGTTAAAGGTTGGATATTTTTCCCTGTCGTAAGTTATGAAGCGTTAAAGGGTCGGTGGGCGTTTTCATTTTACAGGTCATTAGAGTAAAAAGGGTAAACAAAATTGTGGCAACGACCTTCGTTCGCTTTAAAACGAAATGATTTCTTTTTTACGGTTTTACATGCGTAAAAATGAGTATTATGGAGATAAATATTTTGATAACGAAGCGCTGTGTCAGAACTGCTTTTTAATCGAAAATGTTGGCTATTAAATGGGGTTTTATCAAGAAAGGGTATTTCTTTATAACTATTTCCCTAGTAGACAAGTTTGTTACACAAACTTTCGTATATTAACATCCACGTCCATGAATATGAGTTTCTTCATGCGAACTTCATCTCAAATCTCAACTGCAAGCAAACACAGGAGCTTAAGATGTTGCTACAGTAACTTGCTGCTTCTCAGTTGAGTTTTGCATATGAAATCGTGCCTTATTTAATAATTTGTAAGGGTAATTTCCTATCACGTAAAGCTTTTCCGAACATGAATAAGTTGCGTCATCAAAAAGTGTCAAAAACTACATGGAGAGCCTGGAGATATACAGGGTTTTTAGAATTAATAAATCAGTCCAGTGTCATTTATATAAATAATTTAGCTCTATATTGTAACGGATGCGATCAATTCAAACAAAAAAGTCGTTCAGTAATTTATGCACAGCACTATTTACAGCTCATTTCCTCTCAATGTAAAAGCTTTCCGTTCACAATCAATAATTTCCGCCAAGCAGAACGTAATCCACAATTCACATTTACTATAATCAAGTCGCAAAGTCAGCTTTAGCCGCTTGATACGCTGAGTGTATACAGTTCCACCATGCGTGACACAAACTTCCTTAAACGACTACTTAAACTTCTGTCTGTAATGACCAACACCACAGTTCCACAGTCGGATTTATTGACCGCCATCTCTTATTGAGCTTGACTGCAGT
Organism: Mamestra brassicae; assembly: GCA_905163435.1. Classification (NCBI taxonomy): domain Eukaryota; kingdom Metazoa; phylum Arthropoda; class Insecta; order Lepidoptera; family Noctuidae; genus Mamestra; species Mamestra brassicae. The sequence goes on along the minus strand of LR990997.1, from coordinate 13,770,036 downwards.
TTAACGTCGGTTAAAGTCGTCGGTTCCTGTTTGATGCGCTTAATCCTCGCTTCTTTAATTAGTTGAAAATTTCTGTAGAAAGTGGATTCGGACTTTTATGAGGATAGTTTCTTTCTTTTGATGGAAATGTGCAGAAAAGTTGCAGTTTCGGCTTGCACACTTTGTTCTATTATTTTTCTTTGGGGTAAAAGAGAAAGGTAGTGAGCGATTAGCATCGATAAAGAGTGCTAACTTCAATCAATCGTCAGTCGTCTTTCAGTCTAACAGGACAGTCGAATACCAGTATTTTTAGTTTTAAAAGTGCCGAATTCCCCGAATCCAAATCCATCCTTCATTCATCTTTCACCACACGGAGAGTTGACAAACATAACTGTGCAGTCCTACTAAAATATACAAACGAAACCTTGAACCTTGTTTTAAAACTCCAGCCCGAAAGTACCAGGGATACATAAGTCGCAACGTAGTAGAGACCACAGCGCCACTTGAGCGCCTGTTGACGACAAAAAGAAGGGGAAAAAAATGTCGACGACGTAATACCGAGATGACAAATACGCCGTTTTACACTACAGATGTATTTGAGTTGAAAAGTTGGATTATTTATTTCTTTTGCTTTTCGAATTTTTTGGTGGGGCTGAGAACTAGAAATAGATTTTCATCTTTTTAATCTGATAACACTAGCTTCTAGTAGAATGTAGCGGTTTGAAGTGAGTGAGAAGAGTTATGATCATTCGTCGATAGCCGCTTTATTAAAGACAATGAAATCACGTGTTTGATCTAAAAACTCAGAAGGTATGTATGTATGTATGATTGTTAGTATGTAAAACGGGTTGGTTTCCGCAACCAAAATCCCCCAAACACCAAACCAAAACCATCTGCACGCAAAATACGCGCTTAGTCGTAACTAAGCGCGTATTTTGCGTGCAGATGGAACAAATTTGTCATTCGATCCACCCCAGCTCCCCCAGGAAGGCCAGCAACGCCTTGGTGTTACTAACTATCTCAGGGAGGGTACCTGGTTATTCAGAAGTTATCTCATGCGATAAATATAGGTGTAACTAGAAAACAAATAAAACACAGAATCGAATTCCTGTATCAGAAATACATAAAGATACGTTTAAACAGTGTTTAGGCGACGTCATGGAACGGTAGAGCGTCACTATACATATGTGTAGGCACACCGAGATTCCACATATTTAACGACAGTTTTACGGTCGGCTGGAGCCGGGTTGACTCAATGCCGTACTCGGTAGACGACCAACTTTACGTAACCTCTGAGAAAAACTATTGCTGAAACATATCGTTTAGGGCACAGAGCTCTAAGTCACTGGACATGCACTGAACCTAACGTAAATCATTAAAATGCATTAAGTGTTATTGTAAAAGTACGTTATAGATTAAATAAATGAAAGTTAACGTTACCTAGAGATCAAATAAACGAGTTAATTTAATCTGAAGCGGAAAAAAGAACGAGAGGTATTTGTAATTGAAACACATTAGTACGTTTCTTGCGCTTCAATACTGTCCACATGCACGATTCACTCATTATGTAAATCATGCGAGGAATCGAGAAAACGTTATTTTCTTTACAGATACAAAGTACAATAAAACTACAGCTTCAGTTACATTAGCTAAAGCGACTTAGAGAATAAGTAAGCAACTTCGAAGAGAAAATATTATTCTCTTGCTACTTTTGCTCCAAATAACTTCTCAGAAAACACATTCCCTTTGTTTTCTAAATCAACTTAGACCTCAAGTGAACATTAAACAACATCTGGCGAAGTAAATGGTAGAACTGTGTAACTCTCTTAATACTTTAAGGCTTAGGAGAAATAAAATTAGGTCCTTTCCGTCTGCTGTATTATTAAGTAAGACCAACAAGACACACTCCTTTTGTACAACAGTACGACTTACTACACCCTTTCGCTAATCTAGGATCCTACCGAAAACTAATTTACAACGAAAATATGACCTCGACGACATAAAACGGTATAAGTGGATTAAGCCAGGATTTGTTCAAAGTCTGCTCCTATTCATATGTATAGTTTACATTTTAGATATTCAAGGCCCAACTTAAAGCTGTGTGCTTAAAACACTCCAATTACAAACAGGGATGAAAATCGCCACGAATCAACATTCCCCAACATTTCATAACTTTATTTAGAGTACCTAGGTTTAATCCTAGTTCATGTTATTCTTAGAAACAGTACGCAATTATTTCGCAACGAATTGCCTCACGGGACTTTATGTCACAGGATGCCATCAGTCGGACGATACTACGTGATTACGGCCATTATCAACGATATATTTCTTCCTAATGGGTAATAGAGTAGTATGTTAGTAGCTTCTTCCGAGAAAATAAAATACGGAATTATCTGCGAGCGTTCGACCAGAAATGGCGGAATTTCGCCTTATTTACGCGCCTAAGGCTCCATTAACTTTATTGTATGTCTTGTTTAAGATGTTCAAAGGCTGTTTTGTTTTAAGTGCAATAAAATCTGGCCTACAAACATCACAATGGTAAACAAATTAGCGAGACCTGATTTATGAAGCCACATTGACGTAATCCCTTTGCTCAGAGCATACCATTGTAAAGGCCTTTTAACAAACAGATGGAGAGTATAATGGAAAACGCGAGTCACGGTGGTTCGCGCTTCCTAGCGTCGCGGGGGAGACTTACTCCTTCGATTAAGATGTCTGGCGAAAGATTTCTGAAAACACAATAATAGTGTTTTTCGTTACTTTAACTTAGGTACGTATTTCTACGTACTTTTATTCTTTACTCAACAAAAAGGATCTTAATCTATTTCGCAAATAACTCTTACAAACTGGAAACAATCAGAAAATCCGTAATAACCCATATTTAACAATAACGGTTTTCGACAAACCTAGACCACATCACTAATCAATGCAACTGCTACTGGCCGCAAACACGGAAAGCCAAAAGCGCGTTTCCGTATCTTGTAATTAATGCAAGCGACCGAGCCGGCCCAAAATAATGAACATCACTATCCGTGTCGGTAATGGCGGGTACCATTGTACCCAGATTTATTTTCTCTCATAATGGAATTCTAAATACAAGAAACAACGTTTGAAAACCAATGAATAAGCCGGTTTTCAGCTTTTGTTGATTGTAGGTTTTTATGGTACGGTAATAAAGGCAATTTCAGGAGATATGGGTGCTGAAATGAGCTCCTTAAAACGAGATGACATTAATTGCTGAAATAAACGCTGAATTTTAGCATTTTTATGCTGCTTTGATATTTTATAGGGACAAGACATCAGTCATCAACTAATAGCAGTTCACTGCCGAACATGCCGCACGCCATTAATCTCGATTCTCATCAACTCCCATCCAGCAACCTATAAACTACAAATAAATCATCATCAATACACGAAGGGTTAAAACTTCAACGCATGGAAAAGTCCCCAATCCTCAATAACTACAACAAACAAAACTATATACCTACAAACAACAAAGCTGATTAAATCAACATAATTTAAGAAACATTATTCCTCATAGCATCAAAACGTCAAAACTAAACGGTAATTCTGACCAAGGAATAAATAAACGTGCTTAAACCACCAGTACCTCGACGGGAACACTTCCAAATCGTTCTGACAGACACTACAGCTAATCCCAAAAGCCACAACACACGGAATAGTGCCCGACCACAAAACAGCTTTGCTACATACCACTGAATTTGTGCCCTAGTCAAAAAAGTCAAGGTTGTACAACCACAAAGCTGACCACATACCGAACCAGAGACTAGGTATCATAGAGAATTTTTACCACATTTACATTGTTTGCGGCGCGGTGGCGGGTCAAAAGCAATCCGTTTGTTGTCCAGAAATTAACTTTCCAAGCTTAATGTTGTGCATTTGTATAGAATTTATGACTTGGATTTTGAACCAGTTACATTCCAATCATGTTGACATTTTCTCTGTTATAAATCAAATTGTAATTTTAACAGGCAGTTATACTGTGCTGTCAAGGCAAAGCTTAAATCAATTAAAATGATAGCGATCATTAGGAGCGGCTTTGAAATCTATCAAGGGACTGGTGACCTATCGACATTTAATTTAAACTCGGAGCTTTCTCTTTGACATTCTAGTTATTTCTCTAACGAACATTATTAAATCAAATATTTTCTTTTGATTAAATCCTCGGATTTCTGTAGATAGTCTCTTCAATGTTTATTTATTAATTTTAAATTGAATATTAATTAGGTGTGTATCGTTATCAATGTTTACATACAAGAATGATTTCCTTAACTATCATTGCACGTGGTTCGAAAGGATATCAATGTTGGTAATCCTGCTGAACTGCGTAACGTTAGGCATGTACCAGCCGTGTGTCGACGATCAGTGTATTACGAATAGATGCAAAATATTACAGGTGAGTAACAAGTCAAATATTTGCTAAAAAGTATTTATACGATATCTATAAAATAAACCTTTTACCAAATGCCTCTAAAAGGCTGATTGCAATAAAAAATAAAGCGGCGTCAACAATTTGAATATCGAACCTTTCAACGCTCGCGGAGATGAGAAAAACAAAACAAACTTTTTAATCAAAAATGAATTCGGTCTTGACGCGTGCACTCGGGAAATTAAAAAAAAAGAACACTGCCAAAGAGAAAAAATTGTGGTGGCTTGTTGAAGTGATTTTCTTTTGTTTTATGTTATATGTACGCGCGAACGTTATTTATTTGCCCGCGTAATTGGAACTCTTAAAATTAAATGGCTATTTAATTTATTCATAAATTGGACATTAAATAATACATCTGTTGCAGGTTTTCGACGACATAATATTCGCGTTTTTCACGTTGGAAATGTCAATCAAAATGGTGGCGATGGGAGTTTACGGACACGGAACTTATTTAGCAGACTCATGGAATAGGCTGGATTTTTTCATCGTGATGGCCGGGTATGTTAAACTATTATTTACTTTGAACGTTTAGAAATGCCCTTCGTAATTTTGTATCTATGTAAAATAATATTATTACGAGTTAACTCGGATCTGGGTATAAAGCTGTGTAGAACATTTTTAAAGCTGTTGAAAGGGGGTTTTTTGTCGGAAACTGGTAACCTGCTTCCTAGTGGAAATTATGATGTAAATTTGTGTAGTTTCCTTTATAATGTGTTTTTGGAACTGGGCATTATATATGGAATCATTGAAACGGGCCCGACCTCGGTAGAAGAAAAAAAAAGAAGCTGGTTTGATATAAATATTTACTTCCTCTCCAAAAACATTAGAATTTCTGATTTCATAATTCTCATGCTAGAATTGTGTGACGGTTTCAAAAATGTAAAGACTTAACAGCCATGCCATTAAATAATCAAAAAAAGCTGAAAGAAAATCATAAACTAACATGAAACTTGGTCAGTGGGGTCGTCTTAGGACTACTCTGTTATTTAAATGTCTGTATGTTTTAGAACAAATAAATTATTATTATTATTATGACTCTTCAAATTTAAAGTTAATGTTATTTTTCAGAGCCCTGGAATACGCACTGAATGTGGAAAATATCAACCTATCAGCAATCAGGACAATACGAGTACTAAGACCCTTGCGAGCCATCAACAGGATACCAAGTCAGTCTCACTTTTATTTTCATTAGCATACTTTAATCTTGTTCATATTTTCTCAAATCGTCAGCAAGGTAATGTAGAAATAATATTAGCCAACGGGAACAACCAAGGCAAAACCAAGGCGAAGATGGCGGTACAAGCTCGACTCCTACCGTAAAGTTGGGTGGAAAGGGGAGTGAGTGACCTTTGCTCAGCAGTGGGACAATATAATACATGGGGTATGTGGGGGGTCTGTATGTTTTGAAGGCCATTTTGAAGTGTAATACGACATTGGCCATTAACCAATAGAAACACAGTAAACACAGTGTGATGATTTCTTATTGGTTAACGAGTTAGGGCCAAAGTTATACCTCAGTGTTAAAGTAATCCGACTTTACGGTACCACAAACCTGACTCTCATATTTAGCCTGAAAATGATCTTGCTTGTAGAATAAATATCATGAAGGTTTTTAGCATATACAAGACAGTTAACTAAGCAAAACATCCGGTTTTGTCCTAAACATGTCATTTGAAAGGATATCGACTGTTCGCCTTATGAAAGACAAGCCGTTTGATCTGCTATGTCGATCGTTGATTTAGGTTAGGTTAGGTTAGGATAGGTTCAGACTATTTACTGGCATCCCTGTTTTGAAAAACTCTAGCTTTAGCTCTAGTAAAAATCTTTTAAAAATAAACACACCTCTCGAAATAATCACGTTCACAATCACGTGAGATCGCGGTTAGTCAAAGCAAGCCAGTATTAACTAAAATACTACTACTAAAATTACATAAAGTATTTATATAAACATAGCTACATAACAAAACTTAAAGAAAACCCGACTGGCATTCGTTTAAGATCGCGTATACAGAAAGTGGGCAACGTCGCAAACAGCTGTCAAATATTTCCCTGTTTTGATCAATTTGTCAATATTACTCTATGAAAATAAGAAATATGGCTAACTAATGAACTAGAATATTAATAATAAATTGCAATTAAAACACTGAATTTGATGTTGTAACCGTTTTAGGTGTAAAAAAGGCATTTGTAAAGTTTCCAAATACTTTTTTACATCTAAAACTAAATATTCGGTGTTACGATATTAATTATTGCATTTCATAATCAATATTCTAGTTCATTAGTTAGCCATATTTCTTATTTTCATACAGTAATATTGACAAATTAATCTAAACAGCGAAATATTTGACAGCTATTTGCGACGTTGCCCACTTTCTGTATACACGCTCTTAAATATTGGCACATTTATGTCATTCCAATTTTGACATGTACCTAGACTTAGGTATTTATTACTGTAATATTGACGCCTTTTACCCGGATTGCCATCAGCATAAAAATCTGCTACTTTAACATACATCATTGACAACACGATCTCCTAAATGCTATATCTGTATCATTTACACTACATTAAGTTACACTAGAGAATAATATCAAAGAATTTTCGTTGATCAAAAAACCCTAATTTAATATAATACTGTTTGTTTTAAACACTGAACAAATATCTTCTACCGCATAATCAGTAACTAGATGGACGTAATAATTCATGCTATGAAATACAAAGTTTTTACGATACCATACCATTTCGTTAGCAAAAAATTAAACGTGGTTTTATTCGGTATAATAAACTTCATTGGCGCCTTTTTCTAATTTCGCGAATGATTTGATATTTTAGATGGCAGAGAAAGATTATCATTTGAATCTAATTTATTACAATAAAGATCGTCGTTTTAAAAATATTCAAAAGTCATAGAGCTAAAAGTAGATAAATCAGGGTTCCAACTTGTGTCGTCAATCTTGTGCGATCATTCATTTATTCTTAAAGCAATATTATATCATAAAATGGCACTTGACCGTAGCCAAAATTAGATACGCTTCAAACTCTAATAATAGATTAAAACACTACCTACTAATGGACCTTTTCTAAGCGAATGAAGCGATAAGCGTTAAATATGTACACCACGAGCCTTCTCCTATTCAAGGGCCATAATAGCAAGAAAATTCGGGCGATATTTCCCCGTAATAGCCAAACCAACCCTTAACCCTCGCGTAGTTACACTAAATTCTTAAAAGAAATTTTCAAAAGGAACAGTTTAAAAGAATTGGAGTGCTTTCTATTGCTATTAACAGCTTTCTTGCTGTAAACCTCGGTGTTAAACTGAAGAGAGCTCTTAAAACGAGAACCCTTTTACTTCGGGTGACCCCCTCACTACCGGCTTTGTTACGTGCAGGTAATTTATTACGTGTTTATTTATAGGACCGGGCCCTTTCCAACGAGAGTAGGTTTATTTAGGCATCAAACGAAATATTATTAACATTGAAACCATTTTATTAGGGTTCTAGGAATAATGTCAAGTAAAGGACGGCAGGTAACGCTGTGTGTGTTTGACGATAAAATATTTGTAATAAGTTAGTGTTGAAAATCTCGTTGGAAACCTGTACTGATACATTACCTTGTGTTGTATCAACTTCATCGTAAACACTAAGCTTAAAATATTTATATATTTTCACAATTAAAAAAAGGCCTCGACTCTCCGGTTCAGATTCTACAGATTCTCTCATTTTATCAAGTTATTTCATAATCTACTTTCTTTAAATTCTAGGAACGTACGGAGTATTTCATTAGCTTCTTAATTAACCTGGCTTCTTAGTAATATACAGATGAAAATTAATAGATAGAATACTAAAAATAAATGGTTATATTGACAAAAACATGATAAATTCAAATCTCCTCAAATCTACATAATAGTATGAAGTAAAAGTTAATATTATCTTGAAGTTTCGAGCCTTTATATTATTTTCTGCGCCTATCGAACATGCGCTATACTTACCATAATGAAATCCTGACGTCTAAAGTTGAGGTACAAAAGAACTCCATAATACCTTGGCGGGTACTTATAGAAATTAACCCGAGTCAGAATCAGAGCGAGCGTGGGCGGCGATCGATCCGCGCAACAAGTGAGCCCAGCTCAGCAAGCCACTACGTCTGCTACAGATTATCTTACAGTTGGCAAAATGTGGGGATTCGGAACTCGAAGATAGACTTATTAAAACATATACACAAGTGGACACTTACAGAAAAGACAAGGTTTGTATTGGAATCTTCCTGGATTTCTAGACTCTTTTAAGAAAGAGTTTTCAATTTAACCAATGCTGTTTCACGAAAATTAGCGTTGAAAAATCACAATGAAAAGAGAATGCTTCTGTTTTTTTTTAATTCGTAGATATAGCTAATAGGCGTCCACTTCAAAGAGGAGACCTGAATCCCAGCAGTAGAACTAATATAATTCCAGCTAGTCCAAAGATATCAAAGTGAAACCCTAACAGTGAGCATGAAAGACATTCCAGCAATATGATTTTCCATTAACAAATTGAATTCCAAGTACCGAGTCAAGCCATACACGTTCACAGAACTCGGACTTCAGAACATAAATGGACCAGAAAAGCTTTCACGTTTTGTAGGAAAATGCTAATTACATTAGATTGCAGGCGTACCTACTGCGAATGTACAGCCATCTGCGAAACAAAGAGCTTCGATAATAGTTCCCCCTTTTGACGAAGCGTATTCTGGCTGAAAAATAAAACTGAGACCAAACGCACACTCCAGTACAGTACGATAGTTACAATTTGAGTTAGATGAAGTCTCGGGCGTCTGTTTGTAGACAGAGTTACTTTGCGTTTACATAATATGTATTTAAATACGGACCTCTGCTGTGAGCTACTAAAATTTCGTATTCCAGAACTCATTTTGTTGAACGTGATAGTGCATACGAATTAGATAGGGTTCTCTGAAACTTTAAACATAAACGTTAAACATTTATTTGTTTACGACGCAACTGTTGCTTTTCCAAGTCCCTCCTAATTATGACAATCGTGTTTGTCGTACAGGATGACCCTAAACTACCTACAGACATTAATCAAGCTTTAATTATCGCAAGCCCTTCACGTTTACAGGTCGGAAATTTGCTCTGCAAAGGGTACTCCCTAATCTACCTACTCCTCGTACCTACGTCTACTACCTATCATAAAATGTGGTACTTGTAGATTTTATCTAAATTATGTAAGGAAGCTGTACGTAGAGGGGCGTTATGTTATAATATTTGTTCAATATAACATTTGAATTTGATTTAGATACATATTGAGCTGAATAAATGTTGAGTTTTATAGGTACAAGGTTGTTTGTTTGAAACTTGTATTGTATTCAATACCTTGTTTCGTTCCAGTGCAAATGTGCAACGAAGGTATTCCGTATAAAATGTTGGACTGTGATTTAATTGTGTTATTCATATATATATTCATAACTTATGTTATCAGCCAAAATAAAGAATCCTATGTCTGAATTTACATGACTTTAGCAGTGAAAATTTTAACCGTATACCCAGGATTTACGGCAGACACAGTCGTTATCCAAAGCAACATTGCATTCAGAAACAACATTGAAATTCAATAATAAATCACGGCAGCAGCGCGGACCGTCCCGGCTTCCAAACGGTTAGCATTGAACATTCAAACAAAAGACGGGCTCTGGCTAAAGTTTCGCACAAAACCCCATCTGGGCTCGCAAACAACTGGGACAATGCAACTCTGCCGCAAATTAAATCGAGCCACGCGCGCCCGCGGTTACACATACATCGGCACTAATTTGCCCTCGCACAATTTATTGCCCCCACCTACCTTTTTATTCCATTAAATTGAAATATACGATTTGTCATCTAACATGTTTATCAACGTGCGCTACAAATACACAGAATTTCCAACATTTAGTTCACAGATAACAAGCTTCGCAGTGCAGCACTAGTTAATCCTCTTTGGAGTGGGTTCGCCTGGCTGTGGAACGAATTAATTGAAATCCATCTGTCCATTCATGCGAAACTGCACTTCAGCAGTAAATGAATTCACAAAGTTCAGCAAATTAGATACTAACAAAATAGTAAGGGATATATGTAGGGCGATTTTTATACAAAATTAATTAATATCCTAATGCTGTGATTTTAGTAGGCAATTAGGTAGTGTGCCTACCCTTACTGATAGCATTAGGTCACTTAAGTTTCCTAATGGAATATTCATCTCCATTTAGGATTTCTGGGTGGGACTTCATTAGTAATAAAGCCAAGAGATAATTCAACTAACACCCAACCACACCTATGTTATTATTCTCGGTAGTAACTTGGTATTGTGTGATGTTCCCTCGGCACATAAAAGCCTCTCTTCTGGTTTTAGTAAAACTCTAATTAATCAACCATTTTGTTTTCACAGGTATGCGTATCCTGGTGATGCTATTGCTGGACACATTACCCATGTTGGGAAATGTTTTGCTGCTATGTTTCTTCGTATTCTTTATATTCGGCATCGTGGGAGTCCAACTCTGGGAAGGAATTCTGAGACAACGCTGCGAATTCGTCCCTCCACCGAATGTAATACGACCCAAGTATGTTTCACTACATTTACACTATTCTAACAAAGGTGCAGTATAAGACCAGTTGCAACACTCGTCTCATACTGCTGACTTGGCATTACCGTTGATATAAGTTCATAGACTAAGCATTTATTAGTGTTGAATTACTATAATACCCGAATTTGTATGACGCAAAATATTAAGTGGCAATGTTTGAAGTTTCGTGGATGAAATTGCAGCTGAAATGACTTTTTCATTTGTTCCATTTGCTCGAGAGCGCTCGTCTTAGCGGCACGTCCCATTGCTAAAGTTGACTGCATGCAATATTTAACGCTTACATCCTCGACGAGCACATCCATCGCTGCTCCGTACATCATTTGACGTTTTGTATTTTCTCATTGCATATTGTTTTTGCACTGTTACTAACATTTTAACAAACGCGCATGTTGAAGACCGCTTACAGTCGAATAACCTACAGCACACTTAAATATTGCATTCCGTCAACACTCACATTATAAGTCTGATATAACTGAAAACACGAACAGAAAGAACCATTCGACAATGTGATAATACATCTCAAAGTTCAATCCCCACTCTTCGATACTCCATTCATACTTATGTAAAAGAAATTACATAAATTTTGCTACATTTCAATGGTTCAAACATACCAACCCAAACATAGTACGAAGTAGAAAATAACCGTCATAGCAAACATGAACCAATAATAGCCATTCATAGTCGATACTTACCAAAACATCTAGATTTCGTACAAATAGTTACCTACAACCGAGATTCAAACGATGTGGTTTCATCTAAAACTATATGAGTGTAGCAAGAACATTATATCTTATTGAATTTTCATGTATGAGAGCACATTGTTGATGACTGTGACCTTACAGACCTTTAGAAGTAAACTTAGGTACATAACACCCGTCACGTCACCTCAATTTATGTTCCAGAGACCTGTCCGAATGGTATAGAGTGCGCGTCAGAGTGAACTCGTAAGGATTTGCGATCAAAATTAATGTGTTTCTATTAAGAAAATTGCGAACTGTTGTAACGTGTACCTTCACACATCTGCCGTCCAGATGTGCTATCGTATTTGCTTCCCCTTCACGAATTGGCAGTTTCCATGAGGCATTAGGTCTCTCAGTATTTGTCGCTATTTAAATAATATCACACTTAATTTGCAAAATTTTATTGAGAACTGCCGATTTGTTTCTGAACCAAATATATGGGTAGTTCTATCTACTTCTATGAATTATATGAAATACTGTTTCTTTACTTATGACTTCGCAAAATTAATTATTTAATGGAAAGTGATTATGGAAAAAGTTAAACATCTGTTAAAAATTAACATTTCCAACGTCCATTACTAAAATATTCTTGCTTCAAATTCCTCAACTTTAGGTTACTCTGGTTTCAAAGGACAAAATACCAAATTACACATCAAATTCTACAACTTCATTATTCATTCAATAACAGAGTCATTGTTTTAACAAATAATATTCAAATTCAGCTTCGTTCTAACCATTGTACTGTATATTAATCTGCATTTATGTATCAATGCTCATGATTTGTTTCTTGAAATAAATAACATTCAACTGTTACCTGAAACATATATAACATGCACTGTTGCAAGATAAAAGCTTTGCACGTCGGGTCGTTCAACTATTAGAAGTATCCGAGAGACATTTTAGTACGAAGTTGGAGACCACAATAAAAGCTTTATAGCGATCATCAAGAACAAGCCCCGTAACGACCGGGCGCCAAATGATGTGGGTTACAGCCAGTGCTCGTGTTTCTATGTACCTTCTGCCGTTAAACGATAACGACCCAAAGGCTACTGACGTTAATCTGCCCCTCCGATATTCGCCAGACTTTCCCCAGCCATCTCTAATAGTGCTAACATTTCCATTAATTGGAACTGCTATTAATCCTTAACTCCTTTCTACGCTTCCGTTCTAGCATGTGTCTGCATGCACGTGTGTTTCGATGTACTAGTCAATGTTTCTTCATTTGCATGGGTCTTTAGAAGTAGTGGGACCGATGTATCAATGTTACAGTCAATATACCAATCCAGATCAGTGTTATAATTACAATTCTGCAAATAATTTGGAAATAAGTTATTAATTCGTTTTTTTAAGAAACAGTAGTATCATAATGATAACGATAATGTTTCCAAATTATTTGGAGAATAGATTCAAAATCAGAAAACCAACTCTTAAACTAGCTTTCATTATTAACTAATACAGCCATCATTAAACGCAAGTGTTTAGATCGATGTCCATACTCAATAGAAAACATAAAAACCGCCTCTAACTTGACACGACACACATAAAACTGTACCCACTTTAAAACAATGCAGATAAAACTAAGAAACTCAAGAGCGTATACAAAAATCTGTATTCATGTTACAGTATATCATTCTACTACGAGTTCTCAAAGGAGTTGGACTACATATGCACGACGCCCGAAGACAATGGGATGCACTTGTGCGGAGACTTCCCCCCGTACAGATACGGACCGCTAGTGTGCAACGAGACGGCCAAGCCTTTCTCGTACAACATACCCACAAATACCTCGTGTGTCAATTGGAATCAGTATTACACTAACTGTACCCAAAGGGGGAACAACCCCTTTCAGGGCACAATCTCCTTCGACAACATCGGTCTCGCTTGGGTCGCCATTTTCTTGGTAAGACAACTTATTTGGAAAATGTTTTTCCTTGTATTCTTGAAATAGGAAGGGTTATAATGTGGTTGTGTGTTTTCAGGTAATTTCTTTAGAAGGCTGGACGGATATAATGTATTATGTGCAGGATGCACATAGCTTCTGGGATTGGATTTATTTCGTTTTGCTGATTGTGGTTGGTAACTTTATTTTTACAAAATATATTCGTTGTTAAAACAGTTGCACTGCACATAAATATTGATGACATATTCAACAGCACACCAAATTCGTTTGCACGTTTTATTCAAATATGCGTGGTTACTGCCATAACAACAAAACATCATCTAGAAAATATAAGGAAAACAAAAAAAACACGACCATAACAAAAACATTAGTTTCACAAAAACTAAAACGATCAGTCAAACCCCGGCCTAACGATCCCATTATCTCATAAACACATATTTGTCTTATAGATCGGATCGTTTTTCATGATCAACCTCTGCCTGGTCGTCATAGCGACGCAGTTTAGCGAGACGAAGAAACGCGAGATGGAACGAATGAGGGCCGAACGAGCCCGATTCACGTCAACATCCACTCTTGCGTCTTCTACTAACAACAGTGAACCTGCAACATGTTATGCAGAAATTGTCAAATATGTTGCACATTTATGGAGACGGTTCAAAAGGAGGATGGCGAAAAAAATCAGGTCTTTAACACATTTCTTATTCATAAACTTCCGTATGTTTACAGGGGAGATGCAACCCTTTCAAATATTCTATGTGATCATGAATATCTCGCATTTCCTTATTCGAGGTTCTGTGATTGTGCTCTCCAACATCAGTAAATTGCCGCTAGTATTATTTTCTTTCCAAGAACTGCAGTATTTATACTGAGTAACGCTCGGCATTTACAATGCAAATGCCGATGAACACTTCTTTGCGAATGGCTGGCATTTCTTAAAAATAGTCTGAATGGAAGTTATTTTTAAACCCTGTAAACGATACCCTTTTTGCTTCTAGTAGAATTTCTTTTGTGATCCCTGACTTTATGAAACTTATTTTTATTCGTGAATAGTTGTGACCTTTCTTATTTATAGTACTAAAATTTGTTCAGGGTATATCGATATCAACGTGCTCAGCTACAGTGGCGGACCAGCAGAGAAACTCTTCAACTACCCGCTAATAAGCCAAAACAACATCATCCTCTGTGTCCAAGAGTACATCCACAGGTACCGTTTTCACTTGTTTCACAGCCTTTAAATAACCATCTTGAGATTTTTTTTACGATTTGAATAAGATTCTCTTCTAAATATAAACGTTATTATTTCGTACCGACTTCAACAAGTAAAGTTCATCAGCTCATTATAGCGTTCAGGATTACTTTGAAAATTCTCATCAACCGGTTGTAATGAATTTCGAAATAATAATTCTCCAAGTTTCCGTTCTTCTACGGCGTACATTCTTAGGAAGCGGGGCACGTAATAAAATATTCGTGAAGTCGTACTAAGCCGCTTCCATGTCGAGGCCATGTATTGTATTGTTGCTGACACAGCGTAGTCATTATGACGCTTTCACTTGTTAAGCCTTTGTGACGTTTGAGAATCATAATATATCACGCCATTGAGGCAACAACTTCATCGAAGCATTTAATGAAGCATCGGTTTTCAGTTTTCTTAATTGCTGCTTCGATTTCCTCATTAGTAAAGTTTTGTTGCATATCGAATGTATGTTGCGTTTGGATTTCAAACTTACTACGTAGGCTAAAATCATTATACGGCTTACCCAAGTTGACGTCTGATATTCTCAACCATCAATCTAGAATCATCTATGAATTTTGTAAACCGCTGGCCTTTACTTAGGACCCAATTAAAAATCCCAACTTGCCCAAATTGAAGGCGTAAACATCATAAATTATTCAAACTCTTTTCAACCTTACCACTCTAAACATTAGTTTACTTTTTATTTTCTAAAACATTTATGCGTAGACGCTCGTAGCACTTTGCTACGAACTTGCTACGAGATTTTAAACTTTTATTAAACAGCTTTTATCTTACTCTTTTTGTTGAATACATTTCCATTTTTTTTTTCTGTTTCTGAGTTCAAATACATATTTCAACGCAAAAAAAGATATATATATATAAATAAAGAACGCAATCTCCATGGTATACGATTGATCAGCCGATGTCGATTCTGTGTGAGCTGTTGCTAGAATTTTAAGTTTGCCATAGAAAGTAATAAACTCTCTTTCTTCCAGAATTTTTATAATAAAATTTCGTAACCAACGTTTTAGACCTTTGCACCGTTTCGCAATAGATTCCAAAAAAAAACTTGACATGAAATACACGTTTCATTCTGTCTACCTATATCTGTACCAGGGCAACGGTGGCAAGAGTGTGAGTGAGGAGGGGAGCGGCGGGTCGGCGGAGGAGCCGCTGAGCCGGCCCGGCCTGTTGCGCGTGCCCTCGCTCTCAGCCGCCGATCTTGAGGTAACACGTATATGTTTGCTTTGAAATACTTAATGTATTAGGTTCTAGAAACTACGAGTACTTGCAGCATAGAGAAAACTCAAGACAGACTGTTATGTATAAGATATTCCTAGATATTCCTTACAAAGCTGCCTTGAAGTTTCCCTTTTAACATGTTGACAGCTGATTAAGGTTTGTATCGTACGCCGGTGGTGGCTCACTACGAGCTTAGTTTTGTATGGTCTTTTATAACATGTCAATTTAAGAAAACCAGGTGACCCTGTGGTACCTTTTCTCATTATCAGTAGCTGTGGATACCAAGATAAAACGAATTTCATAATGGCTCTTTGAAAGAGCCTTTGGATATTCTATATTCTTTATTATATTCACATATTTTGTTGCTGAAAATATGTGAATATTGTTGAGTTTTGAAAATATTTGATCCAGAAAAGCGGCCAAATAAATGGAGAAACCGACTAATCTGGTTTACAGAACTCGTCTGTAAATACGGGCAAGCAAGTACTTTAATTTATTCTGTGTGTTCGTCCGTCGTATCCTTTTATACGGGTAGAAATGTAAGCGATTTTATAAAATGATCATACTCGATTGTAAAGAGCCATTTGAACGACCCAGCCTGTTGCGCGTACCCTCGCTACCCTCACTGTTCGTATCTCATCTTGAGGCAAAACCAACGGTTTATTTAATGTAATTGACCGCTAATTTGGTTTGAGGGTCTATTTCTGTTAATAGTTATGGGTGAATTGGAAGTCAGATTGTGATTTTATACCCAATTTATCCTTAATATGAAATTAAATCTCTTTTTAATTTAAGTTTATGCCCATATAATTTCATTGTCTTAAACTCCAAGTCATAATGTTAGTTTCCCCAAGAGGCAAATAGGCTACAGGTGGCTATTAAGGCAATTTACAGGATGTACGGTCGCCTGCATTAATTAATTACCCCTTTGCTGAGGTGTTTATACACTTTGTATGCGTGAGCGGCACCCACTTAATGAAAGCATATATGAACTCTTCGAACAGTTAGATAGGTATAAACACTTTAGAAACCGTTGATCACTTTTGGACGTAGTCACATTTTTGATGATGAGTTAAATATATCACCTTATTATTGCAGACACCGTAAGATTGTAAAAAATCTAGATTAGATTATAAACTGTCGATATATTGTGATCGTATCATTTAAAAA
Organism: Mamestra brassicae; assembly: GCA_905163435.1. Taxonomy (NCBI): domain Eukaryota; kingdom Metazoa; phylum Arthropoda; class Insecta; order Lepidoptera; family Noctuidae; genus Mamestra; species Mamestra brassicae. The sequence goes on along the minus strand of LR990997.1, from coordinate 13,752,714 downwards.
ACAATACATGCCATCCAAATTCAATAGTTTTCGATATGTTTGTATTAAGCAGAAAGAGCTAACAATCTCACGCGATTAATAATAAACTAACATTGGTTGCAATATAACCTGATGTCACTTTTATGAGTTCTAAGTGAGTTTGAAGTCATCATAAGACGACGTCGCCAAGAAACTAGTTAAGTACAACTTCTTAAAAAAAAATAATTAAATACAGAACGCATCAAACCTATCGCTTCTGTCGCCGCCATCTCTGACGCGGCGAAGGTCGTCAGTGATGTTCAGCGACACAGTACTACTGCACACCCCGAATGAACCCCACGGGGCTCATCCACACAACGTGTGCTCTTCGGAGAAAATGACACAAACAGGTAAAGGAAGCATTTCATACTAAGAATCTACAAACTAATATGAACTAGGTTTATTGTGTTATTGGTTTAAAAACGATTTGCCATATTTTTCCATATTGTACGACATGTTTATGCGCACTATTGAAATCTGCTTTATAAATACATACATCATCCACATTCGTGTCCAATCTAACCGATTGTCGAAAAGAAAATTACCTGTATATGGAAAATCATAAAACATGGTCAACAACCCGAAATGAAAATAAATGTCCTTGAAATGTTTCGACAATAGCTTTAAAAATGTGCGAGCACCTCCGCTAGCAAGAAATCGCGGCTACTTACTTTACCTGTTGCTTGTACTTTACACACTTGAAACTTTTCCCATCTCAATGCGAACAAAACTCAACTTGTGAATACACTACAAAACACTCCACATTCAATAGTGTAAAAACTTTATAACAATACGAATGAATATTTGTAGATTCATTGTGTCAGCGTGACTGGCTTAAGAGCCAAAGTGGTGAGTCTAGGAGACGGTAGATCTAGACGACGCTATTAGACGGGCATGTGCAATCTCTACCTAACTTCTTGCTTCTTCTTCCTCTACTCTTCATAGAAATGCCTAAATAGGACTAGGAAAACAATCAGATAAAACCGTTTTCTGAACCTCGTTTTCGCTTAACCCCTTCTCAGCATAGGTCTAGCATTCCTACACTTTTGAGACCTGATTTACATACAAAAATCTTTAATCTTCCTTGAGTTATCTATTTTACCTCGAAAGCATCTTGTTATATTCCTTTGAGAGAAACCTAAAGCATTTCTCAGAAAATATTTTTCAGTTTAATGGGCAACCTGGGACTTGAGTAGAAACGATAAATGTTTAATGCTGAACTGATTACGACGTTCATAAGTTATGTATTAGTGGAATATAAATAGAAAATGGTGCGGGATTATGTGAAATATAGGTATCGTTATTTTTTTGTTGCAAAAACAGGTTTAAATGTCGCCCGAGGTTTTACTTTTATTCTAGATAGATAATGACTATCCACAATCAAAGTGGATGGAAAGAAAGTATGAGGGTGTTAGTTTATATACTTCTGGACACATCTATTGGCCCACCTTGTATTTTCAGTTTCGTTTGGTCCTAGCTAAAATTTTATATTAGGTCGAGCAAAAAGTTTTTATGCAGTTTTGAACCTGGCACATTCACAATTTCATTCAATAGTCTTTTTTTGAATTTCGAACACAGAATTTAAAGAAACAAAAGACAATTTGGAGCCTGTTTGTTGATATCAAACAATCGAATACTAAGAAAACTTGGTTTTATTGGTTTACTTGGATTTAATTCTTGAAAAAGTGATTGATATCTTTGGTTTTGCAACAAACATTACTTATTCTTAACAGTAAGGTGAGGTTCTATCAATAATCTATGGATACTTCACCTGAAGTCGCCGCCCAAGCTGTGGCACTTATTCAGGCCGGACACAGCCAAAGAAACGTGAGTGCTCAACTTAATTTAAGTCGATCTGCGGTCCGAAATGTTTATCGGAGGTACCTAGAGACTGGCGGCTTTGTTTGTCGCCAAGGAAGGCCACGATCTCGGGTCACAACTGAAAGGCAGGATCGATTCATCGTGACGACCAGCTTGAGAAATCGTCACCTTACCTCCATTGAGATACAAAACCAACTTCGCGACTTCCACGGAGTATCTGTGAGCGCTCGAACTGTTCGGAGAAGGTTAAAAGAACGCGATATGGTACCACACAAGCCAGCTAATGGGCCCAAACTAACGCGAGCCACCGAACAGCGCGCCTTCATTTCGCACGCAGTCATTTAAATTGGACACAGCAAGATTGGAGCCGTGTACTCTTTTCTGATGAGTCTAAAATTGTGTTACATGGCAATGATGGAAGGAAGAAGGGCTACCGACGTAAGGGAGAGCGTTTCGCACAATGCTGCTTTGAAGAGAGGGTTGCTTATGGCGGTGGCTCATGGACTGTCTGGGGCGGTATATCCGCGAGCGGCAAAACTCAACTTGAGGTTGTTACAGGACCACGGCTGCCAACATTAAATGCTGAAAGGTACATTCGTGAGTGCTTAGAACCTCACGTGATACCATACGCGGACTATGTGGGCCCAAATTTCCTTTTTATGCATGATAATGCAAGAGCCCATGCGGCCGGCATCGTCAGGGAATATCTTCGGGATGTGAACATCACAGTTATGGACTGGCCAGCCAGAAGCCCAGACATGAACCCCATTGAGCACATGTGGGACGAGCTAAAAAGACGTGTTAGGGCTCGTCAGCCAGTTGCCCAGACGATGCGGGAGTTGAAAACTGCCATAGAAGAGGAATGGGAGATGATCCCTCAAAATTGCATAGAGCGGTTGATAAACTCTATGCCTAATCGTATGAGAGCTGTGGTAGATGCCCATAGAGGCAACACGCGTTATTAAATTAAACCTTTATTTGATAAAACATGTTTTTTATTCAAAAATCAATTGCCTTTAACAAGGCGCATATCCGACTTGTTAGGCGTAGCTCCATGTCGTATGGTATTCTGAATTCAAATTTAAAACAATACGATCGAAAAAGATGGTAAAATGTATCAGGTTTAAAACTGCATCAACAGTTTTTGTTCAATCTAGCAAACGTATTTCGGTAGGGGCCATCGAAACCTAAACTCTAAGGTGGGCCAATAGATGTGTCCAGAAGTGTAGTATTTTAATCTCGTAATGGGCTTTATACCCAATGGAGTACAATGCAGTATCCTACTCGAACTGTATAGAGAAAAAATATCTATAAGGAATAATAACTAGCCATTTCGAAATGTATGCAAAATACAATGTAACAAGATGTTGTCGAGCCATTAGAAGTGATTCGTCCGTCTGTTAGTCTGTGTGCTGTAGTGACATTTATTTGGGGGCGTAGAATTCGACCTGCCGACAGGCGAAACTGCGGAGGAACGCGCGGCGGCCGGCGGGACCATGTCGTGCCAGGAGCTGCTGGCGCTGTCCGGGGCGTTGTCAGCTGCCCTGCCCACTGGACAAGTGGCTCTCGACTCCTTCTTTGAAGAACTCACTAAAGGCATCAGCAAGAGGGCCGGGGAAGATAAAATTGATACAAGGGTATGTAGTTTTGTACCCTGCTCGAGAGAACGGTAATGTTTTTTTATTCGTAAATTATACAGACTGATCAAAAGCCTAACGTGCTTTAAAACTGATGATCTATAGGTCGTCACATCAACCTCATACGCTATGGATAAAATTTCCCTCCAAACGTATGCATACAATGCAAACAATACATAATACATACAATTATATGCTGACATTGACTACATTAATCGTAGTTTTTGCTCAAAAATTCTCGTGAAATACAAAAAAAGAAAACTAATAAACATCGATCTATTCATTGGATGTTGTAAACTCAACCCATCGACGCAAGTAAATAATACATTAATTATATTCACAACGCTTTTCTCAGAACGTAACTAAATTAATTAGAGTAAAACTTTTACAATTTATAACCAGACCGCGATGTATCTGTCATCGTAAAGTCTTCATTGGAAAATTTAATAGCAACTTGTACAAAGTTGTATTTCATTCCACGCGGAGGAAATAGTATTTCACGATGATAGATTGAAATATGAATTGGCTTGTATTTCATTTCAGTAAGGATATTGTGTCTCCTTTGTGTATGTTGTTACAATACAATGTGTTGCTTTTTCTTTAATAGGTATATGAAGACCGTTATCTTAACATGGCCTGATTTTTAATTAGTTACTTGAAGCGCCGTTTTCGTTTTCTCTAGATTTCTGCTTTTAAACTTAATTTTCTTCAACACGTTTTCAATTAAAGCTAAGCTTCAAAGCTGTTGGTTTTTAATAAAACTTGTGAGGATAACTTGGTGTATCATATAAAGAAGCCTTCGAAGCCGTAGTAACGGATAAGAAAACTTAAGTCACGTCGGTCAAGGAATAATTAATCAGCATCTTTATATTACATTATATACTATGTATATATCTGTCTTTTGCTGACCTGGTAAAGACATCGGGAATCCGTTGGATGCGAGACGCACAGGACCGACCGATGTGGTGACTTGGAGTAGGCCTATGTCCAGCAGTGCACGTCTTTCGACTAAAATGATGATGATAATGATCTATTTCTGGTCAGATCGTGGAGATTGAAGACTTTTCGTGTTGTGCGGACCTTCTTGCCGCCGAGGCAGCCGCCAGAGAAACGCGCAAGAGTCGCGTCAGAAACGCGTGCGCCAACTTCTGGAACAGGATAGCCAGAGCGCTGTCCAGACTTAGGAAGAAGATCAAATTCATTGCTGACCATAAGTACTTTCAACAAGGTAAGAATTTAACTGTATGTGCGTGTGACATACGACCAAATATATATATGAAGTATTTGCTTCTGCTAGAAATTAGTAACATTTGTCTTTCTATTTTATTTTTCTAACGTGTTGCCATGGTTATATCGGGTAGGTTTAAATATACAGAGAAAACATTTAAGGAACACGCTAGTATATACGGATTTTCTAAAAAAGTGTGGTTCTTAAGGTGGAAGCGCCAGGGTAGCCCGCGAAATTCAATTTTTCTAAAGTTTTGCAATTTGCAAGTCAGTGTCAGGCTGTATGTTGAACAAAATATGATTCGCGATCATAACACATATTTATTTACAAAATTATAATCATTAAAATCATTAATACAACCCTCTAAGTTCATTTAACTCGATTGAATGGTTATTAGATAAAAAAGGCATTCAATCGAGTTACATGAATGACACAACCTGTATTGATAATTTTAATTATTATAACTGAATAAAGCCATATATGTTACGGTTGCCAATCGTATTTTGATCAACATACAACCAGCCACTGACCTGCAAAATGCAAAAAACGTATGAAAATTTGAATTTCGCGGGCTTTTCTGGCGCTTTCACCTTAAAACAGAAAATCGCAATATCTGTCAAATGCTACTTCAATCAGATTTAGAGTACGTCATAGCACGAGATATTTAATTTTCAGAATATTTACAACTAACCCACACATGAAACGATATTGAGAAGTTGAATGGAGTTCATTCAACTTCTCAATATCATTCCATGTCAACATATCTGTTACACAAAAGCTCTCACAGCTGTAATTTCCAGGTATATTATTGGCCATCCTCATCAATACGCTGTCAATGGGTATTGAATATCACAATCAGCCCGAGGAGCTCACTGTGATCGTAGAGATCAGTAACATTGTGTTCTCGGCTATATTTGCCGTGGAAATGCTCCTCAAGATTGTCGCCGAGGGTCCGTTCAAATATATCTCCAATGGATTCAACGTATTTGATGGCGTTATTGTTATACTCAGGTAAGATTTTTAATAAAAACTTATATCAAGATATTTTTTGCCTAGATCTTATGAGCTGTGGTTAGCTTTAGAGTTAAAATCTCTTATAAAATGATCTTTTTTAGGGTTCCGTACCCAAAGGGTAAAACGGGCCCCTTTTACTAAGATTCCGCTGTCCGTCCGCTGTCTGTATCTCATGAACAGTGATAGTTAGACAGTTGAAATTTTCACAGATGATGTATTTCTGTTGCCGCTATAACAACAAATACTAAAAAACAGAATAAAATACATATGTAGGGGGCTCCCATATGACAAACGTGATTTTTTTTCTCGTTTTTGCTCGATATTGATAACGGCAATAGGTAGACACTTGAAATATTGACAGAATATTTAGTTATATTATTCACTTTTAAAATTAATAATAAAATTAATATTTAAGGAGGGCTCCCATACAACAAACGTGATTTTTTTGCCGTTTTTATGGATCATCGTACGGAACCCTTCATAAGCGAATCCAATTCGCACTTGGCCGGTTTTTTAAATACTAAAGACCTGATTTATAAAAAAAACTTTTTTATTATATGATAATGTAGTTTAAACACTGATTAGCAAATTTGTATTTTTATTTTCTATAGCGAATTAAGCTACACAGCAAAAAACATATATTAAAAAAAAACAGTTAATAACGTTTGATACTATTTCTACATAAATGGTGATATACGCCACATATCCAATTAATTAAAGCTCCACAAAGCATATCCTAAAGCTCTTGTGTAGCTAATAAATAAACAACAGAATTGATTCAGTTCCAATTTTAATCCGGGCCTACAAATAAAATATAGAAAGAATACTTTGGACACAAACGAGTAGATCCGAACCGAACGAGAATTAAAATAAAGCGTACTAAACCAAATAACAGGGATTAAAGTATATAAAGCCATTTATGAAAAATTCTATACAAAATGCTTCTATGTACTTTTTGTTTTGTTTACAGTTGAGCTAAACATTTCAATTCTTGTGCCAATTTATTACAAACATGTTTGTACCCCGTTTTCTACTTTATTATTTAAGTCCTGTCCTCAAAGATTTAAAGGCCAACGTGATATATTGGTCGCGATACCTCGGTAGCCCCACTCAGGGGTGTGCGTAATTGACTGTCTGTGGTTTTAAACCCGAGCTCCGACGTACGAGTAATATAATGGTGATTCACCCCTGTTACAAGTACATTTAGCTTCGTGAGGACGAACAGAGATAAATCACTTAACTTGAATTTTTTAAACAAAAATTTAAACATCCACCTAACTTGGGTTTTTAAACACGTCTATGTTATTATTATTGTATTATGTATGTTTATCTTCATATAATTTTAAGATGTAATCATGACTTGTATAAAGTTGACGTTGGCCCTGTTTACTTAATTTTCATAGTAGTGCCTAAGGTCAATTAAGATTTCATCAATGAGAGATCAATATTATTATTTATTTTCAATAATCGGATAACAAAATCCAATGCAGTTGTCGTTAAAGCAAAATATGTATTATTTTTTACAAACAGTGCGTTCGAACTGGCACACAGCTTTGGTCAGAAGCAAGACATGGCTGGCAATTCAGGGCTTTCCGTTCTCCGAACGTTTCGACTCTTGCGCATACTCAAACTGGTGAGATTCATGCCCAACCTGCGCCGGCAACTCTTCGTCATGCTACGGACCATGGACAACGTCGCCGTCTTCTTCTCACTACTAGTATTATTTATCTTCATATTCAGGTAAATATCACAACTCAAATAATACAAATATTAGTTCATCAAACCACGGAGACAGATCAGGTTTTGTAAAATGAAATTTAAAGAAAAGGTAACTTAAATAAGCAATAAATGATAACTATAAAATGCATGTTATTAAACTACAATTTATAAAATGTTAGGTTTTTAATTTTGAGTTTATGATTTTAAAATCCGTGAAACTGCTATTTATGAGTTTCCTGAAAATACCTTTCTTTTCAACATTATTTTAAAGCCTATCTGTCCTACCTAAGTAGTTCTTATCCGAAATTCTAAGAAAAAAAACAATTTCTATAATTTTGTTTCTTTGCTTTACTTGGTCTAAATGGGTATTGAAATTTAGTATATCACTAGGGACTTAATAGGCGTTATGTAAATATCTGTCTACAAACCTGACCTTCAAAATTCAACTCTTTATTTTTTATGTAAACTCAATATTCCTATCTCACACCTGTATCGTAGTATACTAGTAGTCAAACATCACAGCCCCCAGCAATCACTCATTGATTGCTCAATCAGATTTTTCATTTTTCCGTAGCAAAAGAAGATTTATTCGACTCTCCATAAAAATATGAAATTCTGAATGTTTCTACTTAACTGTCACACCCGCATCCCTTAACCTGTGCACTAACTGTGAGTGATTTCTCCTTTTTCTTTTCAATCTTATCCTTATGTGTGTCAACCACCTCTGTCTGTGACATCCACCCACTACACACTGCCACTATCCACACTCTTTACAACTTTTTCTCTTCTATTTATTATATCTTATCAACCATAGAGACTCCACGCTTTTGTGCTTTTCGTCCACTTCAGTTCTTTTACACCTGCACTTGATCACTCATCTTCTTAGAATATATCAACACACTTATTTATGTATATTATTCTATATATCCTTTATAATTTTGTATATATATTCCCTCCTTTGTGTGTGGAAAGGATTCTAGTAATCGTATTCTTATCTAATCGCATATTGCGTGGTAACGTTCAGCATCCTCGGTATGAACCTCTTCGGGTGCAAATTCTGCGAGAAAGACAAGCATGGCGATCAAGTGTGCGACAGAAAAAACTTTGATACGCTCTTGTGGGCCTTTGTCACGGTGTTTCAGGTATTCAACATTTTAAATTAAAATACCTAACAGACAACCCAGAAACAGACTGAACTTGCAACATTACTAAACGCTTACCCACGGGTCCGTCAGCAGCCAACACTCATGACCGTAGGACAATCCCGAGTAACAGAAGGTTGTCTTGTCACGGCTAATCGACTAACCACGAGAGTACACAAACGACCGTTCACTCTGCTGCAAGAGACAATCTACTCGCACACACAGAACTGTACAGCTATCAAGTAACACTATCGGAGGGATCAAGCTTGCAGCACAGTGCGTTGTCAAACAAGCGTTCAGTCGCGTAACCGCTACCCTAGTACCCGCGTAGTGAGATCTAGTACCATCCGTAACAAATTGATCAAAAATCATTAGTGTCACGTTCACCATGTTGTTCGTACAGTACTCCCATCAGAAGTTGTCCAGAGCACATTACTTAGTCAGTGAGCTTGGTTGAGTAGTAGGTTAGCTTGAGGTCGTTCGAAGCCGAGTCGTGGGTTAACCTGTTCGTCAGTTCCTCTACTCCCACTACTACAACTGCACTCAGTTATACAGTATATCTATCACTCTGCATGCTGCTTCTATTATTTAGGTTTTAATCTTGAACAGCTTGGTCCGAAATTAGTGGAATGTTGTTTAATATTAACTTCTCGAACGAATTTATGATTGTATAGATCAAAATTTTAAGGATTATATGACAAAACTTTCCACAAGTTTCGTTATCAACCCTGGCATCCCTGTTTTTAACTTCAGTAACAATCAAATTTTCAATTACTTCCCCCTTTCTTAAACTCTTAACTTCCACTTTATAAATAACAGAAGGTTTAGCTCCTCTCATCTAAATTTCCTTTTATTCTTTTCCATCTGCATTTCTCAGGATGAATTTATAATTTAAAAATTACTGCATTTTAATTTGAATGACTTTTGCCACGAGTAATAATTATAATGATACAGTATGAATGAGAGTTTTCTTTGATTAAATTATCTTTTTCGCACTTTACTTTCGCCTATTTATTCCTCCTCCGGATTATTTTTATTGCATTTCTACTTTTTATTATAATAATGAGGCAGTATAAAGAATGAAATATAATTTAAGTATTAAGTTAGTCGAGGAACTTAATTGCACTATAAATAACACGATGTTAATGAAATTAAATATATGATTTAGTTTATTAACATGATATCCGTTGGTTGTAGCGTTCCAACGGCGATAACACTGCTTAACCATTTAGGCTTTTGTTTATTAATTAATTATTACATCACATCCCAAAATAAAATCACTAGGACGATTGTTTGAAGTAAAACTAATTTTACGGCACGTTATCGTGTAGATACACAATTATGAAAGCACTACTAATACTGATTGTGTGCATATAGATTTCCTCAATACTACGATAGCATTGTCTCTGAACATACCCTCCTTGTCATGGCACTAACTGCACACTAGATTGAGAACGCAATAACTACTTGCTGCCCGTAACATTAGTATTATTTCAGTAGTTCGTTCACGAGCGCAGGTTGCAGTGTTAACGTCTCGTACGCAACAATAATGTCGTCAGGATGACTCGGTCGCGGCGTTTGCGCATAGCGTTTTGTTTTTCTTTCATTTTACATCGACTCCGCGACGAGCAGTATTCTGGGCATGTATCTATTCGGTGGTAAGTTTTGCAAGTTCGTCGAAGACAATGGCAGCGAGCGGGATTGCACCTGCCCTGAGATCATCTCGCACCATCCCAAGTGTGAGTGCGACAGGAAACATTTTAATAACATCCTCTGGGCTACCGTCACCGTGTTCCAGGTAAGCCTTGAGCAGTACGCTACACTAGGCTCAGTAATAGACGGTTTATTTGCGATCCCGTTTAAATATGTTTTAGAAAATAGAAGCCGCGTGTTTCTCGTAACTACCAACTTGAACTGATTGGAACTGGAAACCAACTTGTCTTATTTGACAACTTTTTCGGTTGTGAGAAAAGACGAGTACAAAAATTTAACGATTAACATGACTGAACATGATTTGTACATTACTAGACTGGCACAAGCGAGAGATCCGCCGTAGTTACTTAGTAGTTATGTACATTTTGGTAATGCAGTACAAGGAGCGCTCCGTAGTTAGTTTGCATCTTGCTTAGTAGTAAATAGCATTAGGTAATGCTGAACCCTGTATGCTTGTGTACTCAAACTCGCCGTCTGTGTTCCCTTTCATTACTGTGTATTAGTGAACACCGACACAACAACATGACACTTGTCAACACTAACACGCTGATTACTTACAACAGTTTTTTGTATTATTTTTTACTTTAATTTATTAACATTGATAAAAAGTAACATTTTATTACACCAAAAGGCACGACTTAATACAATATGACAGCACACCTTGCTTATTTTGATTTATTAAACAATCTCTGATTTTAAAATACTTGATGTGGTAGAACGATTTGCTCGATTGAGTTGATTTCTGACTTTGATGTAAACATTTCAGGTTTTAACACAGGAAGACTGGAATGTTGTATTATTTAATGGCATGGAAAAAACGAGTCATTGGGCCGCGTTATATTTCGTTGCCCTTATGACTTTTGGAAATTATGTACTGTTCAACTTGCTTGTTGCCATACTCGTCGAAGGGTTCAGCTCAGAAGTAAGTGTGGTTTACATAATTTTGCTGTAGGTTACAAAAAGTCTGAATCATTCAAGACATAGCTGCCATCGTCTCTTTTGTAATATTGCAACGCAAGCAAGAAAGAATATTTGAATTTCTAAGAACAGACAAATATTCTTTGCATTACTTATGTTTTTATACCTCTGCCACAGAATTCCCAATCAAATTCTCATGTGTAATTCAAATGTTTTAGCGAAATGAGAGAAGGGAACGTGAACAAAGGGAGCTGGCAAAATCAAAATTGTCGAGCGAATGTTTCTCAGACAATAACGAATTGCACTACGACGACTCGAACTCGGGATCAAATTCCAGCGAGAGTTTTTCGCAGGTAAAGTATTTGGGATAGTATTTCATTAAGTCAACGTGAACAATGTTATTCCATTTGAAACCTTTGAAATTCCCAAAGTAACAGAGAATTCAGCATTCACATTTGATTGAGAATTTGTGTCATCAGAATGAAATAAAAAACTATTGGAGATCAGCGGATGATGTACGAAAGCATAAAGATGATGTAAACGGACATAAAGAGAAGGGAATAAAGTCACATCGTAAAACGAAGTCGTCGGCACACCATCCGACACTTTGTAAGGACTGTGCACAATCTAACAAGTGTAATCTACAAAAGGTGAGTCAAAATTAAAATAACTAGTTACTTAAGTAGGTACATTTAACAACTAATTTAACACTTAACGCACTCAAATTTACAGAGGCGGACTTTTATACCATAGACATTCTCTACCAGTCAACTAATTAATGAAACCACTTTTCAGTGAAAATAATTTTCATTTTTATTAAATAAGAATATTGATTTAAGTAATTGTTTAGTTTTCATTGCTGCAAAAATTATGGAAATATACAAACTGGAAAACAATCAGCTAATTTAATGAATGTTTTGGTTAAAAGACTTTAGGCCCAATATATAATTTTAATCAATGCTCTTGCTCATATCAAAAGATTAAAATGTAGTAAGAAATATCAGATTTAAAAAATATTTTCAGCCTTATACAACAAATCTTATTACCTTGGCGAGTCTCGCTAGACTAAAGATTTAAGATTTTATACGTCGTAAAATGTCTTATTACTTACTTTTATAAAACATTTCGATCCTAATCCTGTAATCTTCTGAGATATCTTAGAACAAACCTGACTTTTGTCTCATTTACTTTATCTTGTCATTTACCTTCAGATACTTTGTAATCTATCACTTAGGGCAGTAGTAGAATATTTATTTTAAAACCTTTTATATTACTAGCTTCATTGATCATTTGACCGCCTCTTAAACCCTTGGGTCTACTTTTGTTTAAACGCGTTATAAATCGTGTGAGAATTCACAACGGTATCTTTAATTTTAAAACTTTTGTCTTGTTAACCATCTAGGTAATATCCTGCTTTAATTTGTATGTTAAGGCTAATTGAATGTCCTTTATTTTAATCCCACGTCCGTCTGCTTGATCCTAGGAGTCAAAAATGCGAGCGAAGGGTGCTGGAACAACAGAATCCTCAGCATTACCAATGATAACCCATACAGCGGCAACCCCACAAGACTCTCCATCTACCACGTTAGAACCTGGAGCTTCGTTTAGAGACTTTAACGTAGCGTTGAGCTTGGAAAGATCAGCCATGTTATCCAGTTTGGATTCTATTGATCGTACTTCTGTAAGTATTGTCTTTCAACGACTGCTTTCTTGGAGCTAAAATAAAATAAAATTTTACGAACTGAATTGCCTAGCTGAGTACTAACCCTCGACCTACGACACGCAGGTAGGTCGGGATAGTTATGAAAGGGTCACTAATTACAACACATTCCTTGGAATTCTACGAAATAAACTATTAAGTGATAAGGGATTTTTCTGTGAATTGTGTTTTTATTTTTCAGTGTACCAGCATACCCGGTCTTTTAAAGCCACCTAACAGCTACACACTAACCCTCCATTCAGCACAAGCTCAGCTTGGTGCTGAGAAGGCTCGTCTTCCTCCCATGACTCTTGCCCCTCCACCCTTAACCCTCGCTCCACCTCCTTTAAGATCCGCGTCACCTGCGCCCACGACACCAACCACACCGAGATCTATACCATCGCCGCTGCTACCAGAAAAGAACCTACAAATCACGATTGCAAATTCAAAGGATGAAAATTGTCTGAACACAAGTGATAAGTCCAGTCTTCTGAATTCGCAAAAGTAAGTTTGTGATACCGTTACAGTTATTTGACAAACTCAAGGGATGACAATGTTAACACAAAAACTTTCACGTAATTTGAACTTGAACCGTCAGCAATGCGGGAAGAGCTGTGGACATCTTTCGGGTGAAATTTGATGACTGTGTCGGAGCCTCAATGTCAGGTTTTTAGTTCTGAAAATGTACAAATCTACTTTAATCGTAATCTTTTTTAGGAACATAAGTGTGGTTAGTATGGGCACTAATGGCGAAGAGAAGTGTAGAGTCCAACGCAACAGTTGGCGTCCAAGTCTAAGAAGAAAGCCAAAACAAAGAACAGGATCTGATTCAGACGCTATCATACTTAACAATGGCAGGGATCACGCAGTCTGCAATGGTATAAGATTATTTTAAGATAACAACAGAACATGAATGTTGTTTTTGCATGTGATGTTTGATGTGCTTCTAAAATCTTTGTGTAAATAATTTTATTCATTTACTTATTATATTATAGATGTGTTTGATTTGTTAAAAGTTTTGATCAAAGTCTAGATGTTCTCTTATTATTAGAAGAATTTTTTAAAGGACCAAATGAAGAAAAAAAAAATTCAAAAAATCTAATTATTTGCCTTGGGCCCTTCTAAATAATCGAAGCCAGGTTCAAACATTCATGTATGTGTGTGTGTATGTATGTGTTCTGGCATAGCCACCAGCCGCAATTTCTTTTTTTTTTTTCTAAAAAAGTTAAATTAATAATCAACACTAGTAATTTAAAAATATTTCTTGAAAAACAGGTTCTAACCTCCGCAAGAACGAGCTCCTGCTGTCATCGTCGATGGTGATAAAGAACGACACGCAGTCAGAACTGCCCAACAACAGGACACGCGGTGCTCTACCAGCCGCGCGCGTGTTGCCTCCCGGCGGTCAGGCCAGGAGGGTCTCCGCACATAATGCACCATTGCTACCTGACGTGAGTTTTTCCTCCTATTTCCAGCATTACAGAAGATGGCGTTTTATACAACATTGTTTTAGCAACATCAGAAACATAATTGCAGCTCACTGCATCATCTTTTGGCTTGATGATCGCAGAATTACACACACAGATTTTCCATATTCTTTAAATAATATAAGTATTAATAAGTAGGCTTAATCAAAAATTGTTTTAGCCCATGCTTAGTTTAAATACTAATAGCAGTTTATTTCAGAATTTAGGATCCGCTAAGCAGTATTAAACTTAAGCACATGCTAAGATTTTTTTAATGAAAAAGCCTGCTGTGTCCGTAGCCCTGAAATACATTTATTTTGCTGCAGCTGCATATACTTGCATCATGATACTTTGTTTTGGTGATATTTTTCTACTCTGTCTGTAGGTTTCTTGGAAGGCTCCAGAAGCGGGGTTCTCATCAGACTCCACCGTCCGACTGGACTCCGTGAAGCCCCCGCCTCACAGGCTATCACTCACCAACGACTACCTGACAGGTAACCTACTTCACTTAACATTTCTGTATACTTAGCCTTGTTTTCAGAACACTGTGGTTATCGCAATCGATTAGAACAACCAGGTGACTGACCGTAAACACTACTTGTGATATTTTATGCATTCCTTAACCAGTCCGCGATATACAATCATTGCTTATCGATTGAGTTTCGAGAACTAGACTACCTTGGTATTTGTGTTGTTTAGCATTAAAGTTATAATAACATTAGACAGGGCATAGATTTCAGAGAATTAGTCTGGTAAATATCAGATTTGATCATCAAAGTGATACTCATGCACACCATTTAAACATCAAACGTTTCTAGATAAAACCGAAAATAGTGCCAACACGCACACTAACCATTTCCTAGGTCTACTAACAGCTCTACTGGCTAAATACAGTACGTCAACTTACTATACACCAAATTTTCATAGGCAAGTTACGGGTTTCTGAGTACGATTCATTGGTAACAGTGACATCGGTATCAGAAGTGAAGGCGAGCAACTTAGGACCTGCATCACCAGTGGTACCTGTGACACCGAGGCCAATTCGAGAGCTCCCAGCACCCGCGCTGCCAACCAGGCTCAATGCACAACCACTGCCTCTGATGAAGCAGATCAATGAAGAAGTACGTAGCAGTAGTAAATTTAAGGTAAAGGTGACTTTGATAGCAGGAATCAAGACAAGCATCTCGGGTTCATCCATAGCCAGCCTTAACAGGCAAACGCAGACGCAGATACGATACGGTAAAACGTTAAAATCACTCCGGATCTATTTTATATTAGAAGCACAATATAATTTATCTTTCGCACCCTGTTCTTTCGTAAAAGTTGTATTTCAATTTGTATATCGTCTTCTTATCGAGTTAAAATTATATCTGTTTAAGTTTCTACCAGTAAACTTGAATAATTGTGGTGAGCCTTCTCCTAGCTTATGCCGGCAGGTTCACCACAACAATTCAACGTGCTGTAACTTTGAACTTTCGTTCGACACCTTCGAAAATGTTATTATGAAGTTTATTTATTGTTTTCGTTTCACTTAAACCTTATCTTTTCTGTTTCTGCACGCATTGGTTACATAAAATCCATAAACAATGGCTAAAAATTGTATACGCACGTTCCATACAAAATTTTACAAGGCTTATTTTTTTGCAGGTTGCTATAAACAACGTGTGTATGTTATCATCACGATTCGACAGACGACGGTACAGATTCAAAGACCTTTTTCGCTTTATGGAGCCGACGGGCTGCCTCAAAGAAAAAGAATTTTACTCACTGTACATTTTTTCGCCAGAGAACAAGTAAGATTATAGCGACCTCGATTCCTTTATTCTGCTAAAAGAATTTTAGTATTTTCGTAATGAAATAAGTACTTTTATGTCTTCGAGGCTTTTCCTAAACGAATCAGTCAACCACACTAAAAACGTTATGTTAGAAATTTTTTTTTTTTTTTTTCTGCAGGTACCTAAGTTACTTTTTTAAACCATGAACCTTAGTTGATTATATACCTATTCGTATTGGTTTCAATTACTTGATTACGAATAAACAATTATTCTGCCAATATAACCAATTTAATAATATACCATCATTACGCTTTTCAATACCAGCATGCGAAGATTCTGCACCTGGGTGGTAACACGAGGCTGGTTCGACAACATCGTTCTGTTGTTCATCGCGCTGAACTGCATCACACTAGCGATGGAGCGACCGAACATCCCGCCTGACTCGAAGGAACGGTCCTTCCTCTCAAGTGCCAACTATGTCTTCACTGGCGTGTTCGCGGTTGAGATGTTTATCAAGGTAAGCAAACTTGATGTCCTCTTTAAATATTTTAAAAATAAAAATTAAACCTTAAACCACAAAACCATAAACGAGTTTATTGGCAAACATATTAAAAGACATAATTTCTGTCCCTATCATCATTAAACGATTGACAGAATCGGAAAACTGGTTCCGATTCTGTCAAGCTTCAAATCGTTTTACGTACTTAGTGATTTGTGATGCAAGTCGGCCAAAAATCTGAATAGAAATGACACTATCAAATCAATGTGCTGAATTCCAAGAAATAAATCAAAATTAATGACTAGCATAATTAAAATATAACTTTCCCAAAGAAACTTAAAGATACCGACAGCGTGTTCCAATTATTCTTGTATAGAAACTTGAGCTGGTTTATAAAGTCGACACTGACATAAAGGATTTTTTATTATCACCACTAAAAGTAGTAGCACTGAAGCGACATTAAAATACACAAAGTATTTGAGAGCAAACGGTAAAATTTCGCCATTTTGTCAGGAACCATCATACGGTGGAGCATTATACTGGCGTTTCCGCGACTTTACTATTGTTAGAATGGTACTCGTTCCAAGTGTGGTTAAGATGTTAAGAGCAGCCGTTTGATCCTTCCAATAAGGATAACTCAAACTTTGCTGAAGTGTTACTTCGTCTTGTTTCAAGCTTATTGTATTTTACATTGTGAAGCGACAGCTTCAAGCACATTTTGAATTTTAAATAAGAACCATTTTAATAGAATGCTCTATTTAAGAAGATTCATAAGGGAGATTAATGAATTTGTTGACATTCAAGGTTGATAAAATTAAACGATCCAATGAGTGGATCCATTTTCATTTATTTGTTAACGCTAATTCACTCCTTTTCATTTGCAAAATATTTCTAACGCGAAACGAGGCTATCGAAAATTGTAGACTATACGAGCGAGTTGAGCGGCGTACCAGCCAAGCATGAAACAGTTTGACTACGAAACTTGGTACGCTGTTCGTGTCACGTACACTCGAGCTACGATAACTTTATCCACCTCTATCAATAGTTGCCTTTTGGGTAACATTTTTACGACTGACCTCTCTGAAAAATATGTTTGAAAAGAATATCTAAGAAAAATCTTTAATGTACATTAAAGCTGCTTTAATCTGTATACAAAACATTGTTTTGAAATATTTGCCTAATCGCAGAATACATTAGCGAGAAGCTTCTATAATATATCGAGTATAGCATAATTTCTCTTTCCGAACAGGTAGTGGCATCAGGAATGTTTTACGGCCCAGATGCGTACTTCACGTCAGGATGGAACATCATGGATGGATCGCTGGTCATCATTTCCATAATTGATTTGTTAATGTCTTTAGTATCAGAATCCAGTCCACGAATATTTGGAATTCTCAGGGTAAGAAGTTTTACAGCACATACAATTTAACACCAGCTGAAAAATCATTATAAAATGTTCTTACATGTGATTTTCTTTGGTTCCTTAGGTATTTAGATTACTAAGGTCGCTAAGGCCACTAAGAGTGATCAACAGAGCACCAGGATTGAAGCTAGTTGTGCAAACGCTTCTCTCCTCGTTGCGACCTATCGGAAACATTGTGCTGATTTGCTGCACTTTCTTCATTATTTTCGGCATTTTGGGAGTCCAGGTGAGAGATCTTTTCACTCATTTGTTTTATACATAATCGGTTCATATACAGATTGCCACAAGGTATTATCTACAATTTCTCTATATTTTTCTATCGTTTTCCAAATCAGGATAAGTAAAGGCTAAACTGATTTGGACGTAATTTTGATTGGCTTCTTTAGTCATATCAAAAAAGCGTGAATACGTATCGTATAAACACAAAGCAAACTTGTGAGAAATAGTCTTAACAGTAATTAACTAACCTTCTACAATATCCAATTACTTAACCAAGCACAACAGATGCAATTTGCGTGCATACTCAATCGTACGTAAGACGAAACCCCACGAGACAACACGATGCCAGCCGAAGCCTGTGTGTGTGATTATATCAGCTACTAGAGATGCTACACGGATGGCACTAAGCTGCTTGTCCCAAGAGCAATGCAACCAATCGGCTTACATTACTAATCAACGTGATACCTATGGCCATCGATTTAATCTCTTTGATGGTTTTAAGCGATTTGATCTACGGTCAAAGAATAGTAGCGTCTAGCCGAATGACTACTAACTTTCTGTAAACTAAAATTTATACTTTATACAATAAATAAAATTGAAGTTTCTGTATGATATGTAAAAATAGCAGCTTTCAACTAAATGCAGGTGAAAGTGTATAAGATACTACTACTACAAAAAAAATGTCTGTCTGTCCGTTTTTTTCGGCTAATCTCCGAAACAGCTGGACCGATTTTTACGGGACTTTCACTGGCAGTTAGCTGTTGGTATAAGAAGTAACGCAGGAATATAGGGTTCCTTTCAAAATACTTTAAACTAATAATTAATTTAACAAATAATTTCCCTGACCGATCATAAAGCTTCATATTTGTTTCGGTTACACAAACATAGATGTCAAAGGAAAGAAAATATTTTATCGATACCAATAATTCTTTCAGCTTTTCAAAGGCGCATTTTTCTACTGTGAAGGTGCAAACATAAAGAATGTAAAGAACAAATCAGACTGCCTGGCAATAGACGGCAATGTATGGGTGAACAGGAAATACAACTTCGACGATTTGGGCAAAGCGCTGATGTCATTGTTCGTACTGAGTTCCAGAGATGGATGGGTGAACATTATGTATACTGGACTCGACGCAGTTGGGGTTGATCAACAGGTACAAACATGACATGAAAAACTAAGGCAACTATTATTCCAGTAGGGCTTAAAGCTTTAGAAAAAAAAAACATCGTTTCAATTTATATTGAAGCCAGTAACAAACATTTTCCAGTTTAGCTAAATCCCAGAGTATTTTTTCAATTTCTCTGAAGTATTTGATGATGTCGATTTAAGCCGACAGATGTTGGAAACGGTCACCCACGACGATAACGACATCGTTATACGCTTCTGAAAAAGCTGAGAACTTATCGGCTTAAGAAAATGTTGCAAAGTTTTCAATTTAAATAATAATAATTGAGAGTCGGAAAATGACCTAATTGGTTAAGTTCAGTTTTATTGATAGTTTGCATAAAGGTCAATCTTATGACCCAATATAACATCAAACCATAAGATGTAAAATGCCATGACATTCACATCTTAGACCTGCATTTTTGCTTTGTTTCACACTTTAAGATAGAATATTTTCTTATAAGAGTTAAACTCTTTTTCTTTCTTCAGCCAATAGTAAACTACTCAGAATGGCGTCTCCTATACTTCATCGCATTCATACTGCTCGTCGGCTTCTTTGTACTGAACATGTTTGTGGGAGTCGTGGTGGAGAACTTCCACAGGTGTCGCGAGGAACAAGAGAAAGAAGAGAGAGTGAGACGAGCGGCCAAGAGAGCGCTGCAGATGGAGAAGAAACGGAGAAGTAAGTAGTGTTTTTTTACACATGCAAAAATAAATCCTAGATGTAAATCTAACATGTTCATTTTAAATAAGCCACTTACTAGTTATAAAAATCTTAAAGAAGCAATTAAATCAAAAATCAAAGTCGAAGCAATAAAAGTTAAACAACATGATGATGAGAGATAGAGTAAAAATGAATCATTTTCTCGTCTAAATAACGCATAAAATTGTTTTTGAACTGTATACATTTTGTTTCAGAAATGCACATGCGTCCGTATTATGCAGACTATTCACAAACACGATTATTCGTCCACAACGTAGTCACGTCTAAATATTTCGACCTAGCTATAGCCGGTGTCATTGGCTTAAACGTCGTTACGATGGCCATAGAATACTACAGAATGCCGCCGGCTCTGCAATATGCGCTTAAAATATTCAATTATTTCTTTACCGCAGTGTTTATCTTAGAAGCAATCATGAAACTTGTTGCTTTGGGATTCAAAATATACTTAAAAGACAAATGGAATCAACTAGACGTAATCATCGTCATCTTATCTATAGTGGGAATAGTTTTAGAAGAGTTAGAAACTAATATAATTCCAATAAATCCGACGATAATGAGGGTAATGAGGGTTTTGAGGATAGCCAGGGTACTGAAGCTACTGAAGATGGCGAAGGGGATAAGAGCATTGTTGGACACAGTGATGCAGGCGCTACCGCAAGTTGGAAACTTGGGGCTATTGTTCT
The DNA here is from genome assembly GCA_905163435.1 of Mamestra brassicae. Taxonomy (NCBI): domain Eukaryota; kingdom Metazoa; phylum Arthropoda; class Insecta; order Lepidoptera; family Noctuidae; genus Mamestra; species Mamestra brassicae. The sequence continues at coordinate 13,731,851 of LR990997.1, read as the reverse complement.
TTCTGCTGTTTTTCATCTTTGCTGCGCTTGGAGTAGAGCTATTTGGGAGACTAGAATGCTCTGACGAAATTCCTTGTCAAGGTATATATAAGTTGAGTTGATTGTAATAACTCTTGTCGTTAATTCAATGCTTCACACATAATTGTCTTGTTTGGTAGGTCTTGGCGAACACGCCCACTTCGCGAACTTCGGCATGGCATTCCTGACGCTATTCCGAGTTGCGACGGGTGACAACTGGAACGGAATCATGAAGGACACCTTGCGCGAGGACTGCGACAGCTCCGTGGACTGCGTGCGGAACTGCTGCGTATCCACCATCATAGCGCCCATCTTCTTCGTCGTGTTTGTGCTGATGGCGCAGTTCGTACTCGTTAATGTCGTCGTCGCTGTAAGTTTCTTCTGATTTATTCCACCGATAAGTAAAATATAGGTTAGGTGACCCAAAATAATAAAATGTTCTTGTTTCATAGGTACTGATGAAACACCTAGAAGAATCCCATAAACAAATGGAAGATGAAAATGACATGGACGTAGAACTGGAACGTGAGTTAGAACGGGAGGCTGACGACGAAGAGGACAGGGCACTGTGCCGCGCTCTAGAGCAGTGCATGAGCCCGCCGCGGCCGCTGAACAAGGTACCGTCCCTGCCGGCTAACTTCACGTACAGCGAGCCCAAGCAACCAGCACCGTCCCCCGCACGCCGCCGGCGCACGCTGCACTCGCACACCGCTTTGTTGCCGACGTCGCTACCGCCGAGACGGGCTTCCTTATCCCCTCACGCCTTCGGGCGCCGCCGGCAGGACTCGGCGTCCGAGCCGCCCGCCGCGCTCTACGAGGAGGACGCACGCTTCATCGACGCCGACGACGCCGACCAGCTCGAGCCCGGCAGTCCTCCGCAGAGGGACTCCTTCGCGCAGAACCGGCGCCAGCGCGTCGACAAGCGGAACTCCCTGCGCGGCGAAGAGGCGCGCTTGCTGCGGCCCGTGCTGCTCGCCGTGCCCTCCAACAGGCAGAGTCTAAGACTGAGCGGCCCAAAGAGAAGATCCTCGACCGAGTCCGCCGCCACCGACGCCAGCACTACGTCGCGTTCTCACAACCAACTCACGCCTGAATCGAACGATCAGCCGATAAGCGAAGAAGAGAAGATAAGAATAGTGATTGCCGAGAGGCGGAAGATAGACGTGGCGCGGCCGGAGCCGGACGACGTGGTGGAACTGTCGGAGCGAGGCTCCTAGTCCCGGCGGGGCCGGCCGCAGCAACACCACGAAGTGTACATCTAGGCGCCGCTCAAAGCGACGCCGGGTGCCCTTCCCCTTCTCTTCCTCGACTTCCTCTCGTCTGTTAGTCAGTATGCTCAAGGGACAGTGAATGATTGAACTCGGTTGCACGAACAGTGATTGAAGTGACGATTTTACAAACTAATACTAATCTTGACTTTGGTGCGTTTCAGTGTTGTGTTGCGTTGTCGATATTGACGAAAGAAGGATATTTCCCGTTCAGAAGCGAACTTCTCCTAGTTTTTCTTTCCCACGTCCGACCTAACCCTCACTTCACCATTTGCGGCCGGTTCAACTACTTCATAAAGAGACTTTAATAAATTTAGTTTAAGTGTATAAAAATATGTAGATAGGAGTTAGAACTAGTCAATTTGTTGTGGTGGGATGTTTTCTACGAGAGCTAAAGTTTACTTTGTAATTTTATTATTAGTACGGTGCTTGCTGTTAAAGGTTAATTCGTTATTAAAATACAGTAAGATTTTCCAAAGTAAACCTCAACGAAGTGTTGGTTTGTAGACATGAAAAGTCTCAGTTTATCGTACAGCCACTAACTCGTTTAAAGTTGTGTGTGTAAATTAAATGTTAGACTTTATTTAAGAACGGGTTTCAAATCATTGAATTTTTAGTGTTATACGATTTGTGTAATCCAACGATTCGAAAAAGCCTATACTTATTATAATTTCGATGTGGGTACTTAGTCGTGATTACTTGTGAAGTATCTGTTAGCCAACGACTGTGTAGCCTCGTAGAGTTATTGTTACTAGCTAGATCTTTGTCAATCTAATATCTAAATCGGAACCAAACGTTCGTGAATTGAGTATTATTCTCTCTAAAGATGAAAAATAATATTTTCTGAATATAAATGAATCCTATTTTCTTACAGTGTCATGTACGTAACTTAGACGTGTAACTGGCAATACGCACATAAAGGTAGGGTCGAGTTTAGGTAGAACGAAGTAGATTGTGAGTAACGACATCGCAAAACCAATCTGTCAACGTGAGTTCGGACTAGATTGTATCATTTTGAATGTTTAGTGCGATCTATCACTAGCCGTGCCAAATCTACAAGACCTTTTTAAATTAAGCGAAAATTTTGTAAGAGTATTTTAATTGAGCAGTTGATACTTAGTTGCTTGTCTTTCAAAACTTTTCCGCTTGTTAAATTACTTACTGTCTACTTTAGAAAAGGCCACAGAGTAAAGTAAGTTAAAGTACGTAAAATTTCAAAGTAAGTTTAATTTAAAGCACAAACTGTTGGTTATTTTGAGACATGTCTATGTGGTTTTCTAGTTACTTACTGTAAAAGATCGTACCTAGTTAGGGAAGTCAGCAATAAATTTTATACTTCGACTGTGCCTTTCCTATTTCTAATGTATTAGCTTGTGAAGTTGAATGTGGGTAGTCTCTGAGATTAAATGTATACTGTAGGAGTTGGAGTGTAGATACATTAAATTATGATTCTTGTTGAGTCTTATTAAGTTTCCGTTATATGTCATGTGAAATGTTTTGTAAACGTAAGACAGTTCCCCAAGTTAATGAAGTTAACTATGTGTCATTCCGAAAACTAAAAACTATTCTATTTTGTACCAATGAAGCAGTACAACAAGCTTAGTGTTTAGCATTTAGCTTAATGATTTTGTTGTGCCATTTATTCCATTGATATGTCAAAATAATAATGTCCTAATTAACATTATATTTTATTACTTTATTGCTTCTCCTTCCACAAGACGCTATCTTTTAATTACGTAATGTCTTCCATCTTTACTCAATCTTTACCGAGACTTGAAATGGTATCGATCGACGTTTTATTATTAGCTACAATAGAGTTCTTGTATAAATAGACATCGAGTGATTTCATGTTTAATATAATTTATATTTTCAAGTTTATGTAAAAGAATTGATTAAAAGGAATTTAGTAAAATTAAGAATAGTATTTTCGTGATAAAAGTAAATTTCGTGATAATGATGAATAATTGTTTTTCGGTACTGATCGTATAATAATTTAAGTGGTATGAACAATGTTCATAGTTGAGTACACCTGTTATCTTAGCTGGTGGTCTGTCGAGTTAAGAAAGTTACGACAATGTTAGGTTGAAAAAATAAATCAAAATTCAAATAATTGCGTTTCATTTCTCGAGAGGTAGAAGGCCCGCAGCGATCCCGGTCACATGGTATCCCTACATCCGTTCCAAGTTAGATTATTATTTTTAAGTTGTTCGTTTGTTCAGCGTCCCCGGGTAATTTGCCAGGCGCAGGTACCCACAAAGGAGAGCAACAGGCGAACTGAATTGAGTTTAGCAACAATCTTTGCGAGCGTCCTATCTTGTTAGCGAGCGCTTACAATCTCATTTGCATAATTCCTTGAAACGAATTTTAATGGGTTCTTTATCGTGTTGAACAACATAATGCCGTTTTACTGAAAAGATGAAGACGCTCTGGCTCGTTACGAAAGGATTTGTTTGTCTGATAATTAAGACTGACCGATTCGGCTCTGAAGGGAAGCCTGCTTGAAAATTCAGTAAGGTGTTGTAATTATTTCGAGACTCCCCATTTCTTAAGTAGGTAAATATCAAGAATCTCTTGGGATGCATAACATAGGCTTGTATATCAAATATTTAACCTAGACCTTATTTATATTATATACAGGAATATTTTGATTAACCTAATCAGACAATCAAACCAAGAGAGCCAAAGAGTGGTGGTCAACCGTAAACCAGTGTTGCATGAAAATAAATCATAAATAATTGCATACCTTCAGCCTGAAAAGGGAGTCAAAATAAATGTGTTATGTGTGTGTGTGTTGTGTTATGTTAAATGTGTTGTGTGTGTGTGTGTGTTATGTTAGGTAAGGATAGTATAAATCTTATCTTATAAAGTATACAAAATTATTTATACATAATTACAGGTTCTTAACTCAAAAATGGTTGAATATTTTACGCATGAAAGTCTGTATATAAATCTTAGTTACTGCAGGAACCTTGTAAGTTTAAAAACGACTTGTTTACACTTTTGTGCGGCAGCCATCGAAGGAGGTCCCGGCTTTCATAACTCTAATTTTGTTACATCTTTTGTGAGCCGCGACTGTCCGGAGCCAGCCTGACCCGAATAAAACTTAAATTAGTATTCTTTCATCAACAGTCGTATTTTACGGAAAAATATTTGTATTTCCATAATTCGTGAAAGAAACTTGTAATTATTTTGACCCCTTTGTTTACGCCTAACTTGACTGGGCACATCTAAATAATATTATAGATAGAATTATAAAAGCTTCCTGGTATTTATAATTAGGAAGTACTTATCCGATTTAAATCATTATTTCGCTGATAGGATAAAAAAATATTTTTTTTTTTTATTTATTTCATAAATAATCATGAATAGTCGCCCTACACACGAACGAAGTTGTGGGCAAGCCTAATTAACATAATAAACGTGAAAGTGAGTTTGTTTGTTACCTCTTCGTCGTAACAGCTGAACGGATTTCAATAAAACTTGTCTCAGGGGTAGACTATGTCTTGGTATGGGACATAGGATACTTTTTATCCCAGGAGAGTGTCCCCTGGCATGATTTCCGACTTTCAGGCGAAAGCGAATATAAAATAAAAGTATTTAATATTGTTTGGGCTTTTATTTGCTACAGCCTACTTCCTCCGAACTTTGAAGGAATAGCTCAATAAACTGCTTTTATGGATGTTTTTCGTTACTTTGTCCATAAACATGTAATAAATATCTAATAACGTCAACATTAGCTTCGTTCAAAGCTCGCTTCATATTCACAATGTACTTATTACGGAGCGAACAAACAGTTTAATTGTGTTGTCCGCAGAAGCCCGACAACAATTTCACTGTATTTATTTTTCTTTTAGCATTAAATTATTACCACATTTTCGATAACATTCGGACTACAAAAGCTTTTTGTATTTTCCTCGCTTACATATGGGTAGGCACATACAAAGAGTTAGTATTTGTACGAAAAACTGAGTATTTTTATTCCAAAAAAATGCACAACAGCCGGCAGCCTGCACAAACAAACCAGAATGTTGGTGCGATACGGTTGAGGCTCTGGTGAAAAACGCTGAATTTTGCCTGTCGATATTCAACATTTTCACTTTAGCGGTTCAAAAAATGTATTCAAAAAAATTTAGCGTTCGATCGACCATATGTGCACTGTACAATAAACATGTATGGGTTTCATGTAAAGGTGTAGGTGTACCTAGATGAGTACCGAATCTTTTTTTTTCAATTCTAGACTGAAACGATTTTCGTGTCAAACTAAGTTCTCAAGTAGATCGCACACCGACTTGAACTGCCAAGATTGGGAAACTTTAGAAGTGGTTCATAGTTCAAAATTCACCAAACGAACGTGATTTAAAAGAAGTGGCGGTAATACTTCAAGAAAGCACGAGAGAGTAAGTTTTTCAGCAATTTTTCTTAAGTGAAAGTTCGGCGATCTTACTTACGTTCAGCATACTAATTCTTAAAAGTTTCTATACCTATTATGGAAGTCCGATTTCGAGCTGGTGACATAGCACTTAGTTTCCAGTGATTGGAATGTAGTTAAAAAATTATAATAAAAATACAGATTATCTCCTGTAGAAAATTTATAATTAGGAGCAAACTACTCATAAAAAACGAGTTATGAAAAAATATCTACTGTTCAAAAAATTTAATTTTATGTTCGCATTACTCGACATCAGAGGGAGTAGTTTTTTTCGCGATTCATAATTATATTCACCCCTTCAAGATTTTCAAGCACCCCTAACAAGGAATGAAAGATTTCAAGAACAAATAATCCATCCACCATGATAATACTACCTTTACATCAAAAGCTACAATTTGTAGAAGATATAAATTATAATGAAAGTCAGTTATCTCGCTCCTAACTATCTGAGGGCCTCTCTACGTCTATTCAGCTGTAATCGGTTTCTCAGCGCGGTCTCTAATCGGTTTACTCGGAATATTGTTTGACAAACACAGCCAAATTAGTTGTGACCAAGATAAATGCTGGGCCAGCACTCGATAACCAATGTTATTGTGATTTAGGTTAGAGAATTGATCAGCTCACCAAAGTTATATACTTAGGTTTCATATGTTGATAAGCTAGCGTTTGACCATTATCTCACCTTCTGCTGAGCGATGATGTGGTCGAATATGGAGCACGCTTGCCGGAAAGTAACCTATTCACCCTTGACTTAAATACTCCCAGGTTATAGCTATCAGGAAACTAAACTAACTAAAAATTATATTACTTAACTGTACTCTCACTAAAAGTGTTCCCAAAACGATTTGTGTGTATGGGAGGGATGACCATCATGTACCGATGGCGCACCGAACGGACTTGGTAGTAGTAATCGGATTTATGAAAGACTGTCCTTATGTCCTATCGAAATATCATTATGATTGCTCACCAAAGTTATTTTTGTAACTCTACATATTTCTGTTGTAAATGATATTTATTTTGTAAGTAGGTTAAACATAACACTTTTACAAGTCAATCTTTTTTGTCATTTTTAAACTAGATGAGGCCGGTGTTTCCTAGCTGACTACCCTGAGAAAAAATACCGAAACAAACTCAGTCAGTAGCTATCGTAAGCTCTAAGGCTAAGATAGGATCAGCTTGCCTAAATCAATAGTAAGTTAACATTATCTGTGGAATAGTCTATGATGAGTATACTTCTTTAGTAATAAATAATGTGCAAAAAGTTAAGAATTAGTTTATTCATTGTTTACACTAGTAGAATACCAAGATATACTCGTCAGTTTTTTTCTATTTATCTTATTGACATAAAATAATCCTGCCGACCGAATTTAGGCCGACGTAGCCAACTTCAACGGATTAGTTTGCACAATCATTCTGCATCCTGCAAAACGCGGGAGATATTATTGTGTGCGCAATCACAGGTGTACGCTCTGCTCCCACATTCTTATAGTACGATGGGAGAGATCAGGCGCAGGACCAACGGCTTTACGTGCAACCGCGAAGTGTAGAAGGATATAGAGGAGGAACTTTTTCACCAATAGGACTAATTAGGTTGAAAAAGTTAAGGTCCATTACGATTTACTTCAACCAATTTCAAAATCTGGGGCCACGGTAGAGTCCCCGCCAAGACGAGCCAAAGAGAACGGGACTACTACCTTTCTCTAAACATTTCTTCGTACTTTCTAACCTTTATAGTTTCGGTGTGGATAGTTATAGTTCCACAAATATTAAGAAAATTTAGCGGCGAAGCCTTTTTGTACCGAGTTCGTTTAGTTAGACCATCTACAGTTAAGTGAGGGCTTTGCTTGACTCAAAATATGAAAACTTTTTAACAGCGAGAGCAAAGCCTTGGCAACCAATTTTAATGAAATGTTTCTAGTGGTATAACATTAACACACAACACGAACCCTTTCCTGAAATTATATCGTCGAACCGAGAAGTGTTAAGATAATTACCGCCTAGAACATTTTATTCGCAAAGTGTTGCCAATTAATCTTAATTAACACGACGTGGTGCTCCTACCACATGTCGCTGTCGACATCGTAATACATCATTCAAAACTTTCTTCATTATTTTAATTCACTGGCTTTACTTTCATCATTTGGCTTTACTTTCATCATCTTCATGTTATGGTTATTATGTGTCACTGAAATAATGTCTTTAATTATGACTCTCTGTAAGAATTAATAAGGCTTCATGATTATGCTGCTAATATATTTTCTCTAGAGACAACTAAGCCTTTATTATGAAATTACGTTGTATTAAGACTACTGGTTACAGAAGCCATTATTATGAAATCAGTACAACATAGTTTATGTATTTATATTTATTTCGTAGTAAATGACTTGATGAACTTCGTACTAACTACAATTTTTAACCACCCTATTCAGTTCAAACAAAAAAAAAGTATTCATGTTGAGCCATTCTCGAGTTTTTGTAAGACTAACGCATCGCAATAATTTGAAATCCTTATCAAATGGTTACCTAGTCAATTATTTATTCCGACCAACATAATTAAAATCCAATTAATTTTTGTGTGTAGGTAAATCCGAATTTAATGATAGTCCATAAAACAACGAGGGATATTAAACCTGTAAAATCAACATTATAATAACTGAAAGTCAGACACTTGATCACGTCGAGTGTGCTTTTATTAAATTAATTGAGAGAGAAATTCGATCAAGGTCCACACTTCAAATTAATCCCCACACGGCTGCTTTCCACTCATTATTGGAAACCGCTTGAAATGAAACACTGCCCAATCGTATTTCAAAGGAAATATTACAGAAGGATTTCGTTTCGAAACACTTGAAAAAGAATTTACAAAAGCAATTTTTCGGTTTCACATCACGATAGCATCCGCCACGAGTATCCACTTGATAGAAATTGTAAAAATGTCTTTATTTGTAGCTGGATTTTCTTTACAATATTGGATGCTTCCATTTTCAATAAATTTTGTGAAACAGTGTCTATAATAATTTTCCGACAAAATCGGTGCATCTAGACATTTTACGTCTTGCTGACATTTCGAAACTATTTCGACACAATTTTCCTAGAGTTCTGTGAAATTCTCCGTGAGCCGAGACAGCTTTTCATTGTTAGAGAAAATCAGAAAATGTGCAGTTTATTGAATGAGCGAATTTTTAAAATCCTAACCGGAAAGGCGACTACCGCCTTGCGAAGTAGAATGGGGTATATTATTAGATGACTTTTTGGTGTATTTAAAGTATTTTTGTTGGAGATAAAAACAGTTCACTCCGTTTGAATAGAAGTCTAGGCTATTGTAGTTGAAGTATGCCAGTGAGCTTCATAAAATTTTCAAGACCAAGCAGACCGTGGCTTGGAAACAAAGAGTAGATTTCACGTTGTATAAATAGCATAACAGTAGTTATACGTAGTTTTGCATTTTATATGAACTCTGAGAATGAACCTCCCGCTTACGTTTTAACTGAAACGTATTTATGTCAACCTTTCTCTAACTTTTAATGAAATTATCATGGCGGACTGGGATTTGTTATAATTTTTGGAAGTCTGTTGTAGGTTTATTAACTTTTCAGTTTGGCATGTTATAATAATATATAGTATCAAGTTACGTTGTTGTGCAGACTGTGTATTAATTAATTTTGAAAAAAAAAACTTCCTTATAATACCTATTCTCCACCTACATATCCTAACACTTCCAGCACCAGTAATATAAAAATAAAACCGAACAAGTGCGAGTCAGACTCGCACTCCGACGGTTCCCATTGAGTCTTAATTTTTTCCACGATACCCATCCGAGTATACGTTACTATGAAAGCACTCAGATCGTCAGAGTAATAATACTCTGATAACAATATAGCAGGTAAGATTGAAGGACAAACTTAACTTTGTTGTTGAAAAAATGTACTCCCATACATCAATGTACGTCACGGTCATTTCTTCAACGGAAAATTGTTTGTAATCGCATTTTCCAATTTTCAGACTTGTTCCTGTACTTGTACTGTTAGATCTATCTTCTTGCCAAATTTCATGTCTCTAAGTCAACGGAAAGTACCCTATAGGTTTTGATTCCCTTGCGAGCGTCATATCATGGGCCATAAGCTGAGCATGAACGATATCTAAAGATTAGACATCTTTAGTTATCGTTGACTTAGAAGTTTGTTTTTTTTTCTCTGGTCGAAGTGGTAGCAGACCTGAGTATTTGATATTAATTTCAGATTGATACTCCACGCGTTATTGAGTAACGGACAGACTGACAGACAGACAGACGAACAACTTAGTGATCTCATAAGGGTTCCGTTTTTGTCGACTAAGGTGCGGAACACTAAAAATAACATTACACTTACTAAGTTACTAATATTTATAATATTCCAATTGTAGTGTGTACGTAATACTAGTGTAAGATAAATATGACTAAATTAAACATAACATTTCCGTAGATGATTGTAGACATCCGCTACGACGGTGCTACGAGTTGCTACGAGGGAGCTACGAAGGTGCTACGAGATGCTACGAGGGAGCTACGAAGGTTCTACGCCACTAGCTAATAGAGGTTTTTAACGACCTAAGTGCTGACATTTCACTATATTGTCTTTACTACCTTTCTTCCTAACCAAGAACGCTACTAAAAAGTTAATGAAAATCTACTCTGTTAGAATCGTGACAGAATTTTTTATGTCCTACCCAACTTGTTTTTTTTTTATTAAGCAAAGTAAACAGAAAAATAATTTAAAACAATATATTTGTTGTTGTGCTCGGTAAAATTTCTAACAGACACTTTGCTCTGTTGGCGACATTTCGCTGATTGTTTTCACTCAACATAATTGTAATTTCAAAAGTTGAAGCAGCCTACACATTTTCGCAGTTATTGAATTTCGAAAGAATAAAAAAACAAAAATGTAGGTACGGCACCTACTCGTACCTATCGCTTAATTACTCAAAGCGGCGAATAAAACTGGAAGCCAGAAAAAATAAAGTCGATGAAATTAAAAAAGAAACAGCGTCCTGAAAGACATTTTGTTCTTGAAATTTCATTATATAATTAAATCACTGAGGCAACGAAATAAATTCGGTTACAGACCGTAATGATGTTAAATAAATTGTTTTTTATTGAGAGACCGCGTTGTGTAGGAGTCTGATTTCAGTGCCTGATCACGTCTGGCAAGAGTCATACTAATATACTATATACTTATACTAATATTATATATGCGAAAGTTTGGATGTTTGGATGGATGTTTGTTTGTTACTCAATCACGTCAGAACGGCTAAATGGATCTTGATAAAATTTGTTTCAGAGGTAGATGATAGTCTGGAATAACACATAGGATTACTATCGCGGGAGAATGTTCCCTTGGGATAATTTTCGACATTCACGCGGGCAGAGGCGCGGGCAGCAGCTAGTAAAATATAAAAGTTAAAAGTTCTGTTAATAAGAAGGCCGCATGTCGTATGGGTTACTGAACTGTGGGGTCAAATATTGATACCAATTCAGCTGCATGCGGCTAGAAGCTGACCCCGATATAAATTAGAAAAAAGGCAAATTGAATAATGTCTGACACTAAAGTACGTACTTCATCAAGTACTCGTACGTATTGTATGTCCCACCTACGTTTGTCTTGTCATCTTACATACAAAGCTTTGAGAGTTTCGAGTTCACATAATATATTAAATATTCAGTTGAACGAGATCCCGGGACACGAAGCAAAGTCTCACTGTGTGCAAAAACGTTTTGTCTGTCTGTGATTTTAAAATAAAATGCCATGTTTGTAGGTTCTCCTTTGAAGCTCAAAAGTAGAAATTGTGAACAATGCGAACTGTAAGTAGCTCGTGGTTAAAAATTAACAGCCGCACGAGTTGATCTTCAAGGTTAAGTAACGCTTGCCGAAGCCGGTCTGCCTCGGAAAGCACGTAAAGCTGTAGGTCAGAAACTGTTGTTACGAAATTTGTTGACTTCGCAAGAGCGGGTCCCGTTTTTTTTCGTTCCCTTATAGCCTATAGCCTTCCTCATGAATGTTGCTATTAAATACAAAAACAATTTTCTAAATCCGACTGAAAGTTCCAGAGATTAGCGCGTTCAAACAAACAAACTCTTTAGCTTTATATTATTTGATTTCATTATATTAGTATAGAAGTATAAATAAATATGTGACAAAAACTGTTCAATACTGACAAATATTACAAAAAGAATAACAAGAGGAAAGATTTTAAATCAATTATTTTAAGACGTCCCGAACTAAGTAGAGCCTGTATTTTAGGGACCTAAAATATATGATAATATCTAAAAGCTTTTTTCGAACACCTTAATCAATAAATCTCACATCAAAAACTCTTCAAAAGAGCCTGATCGATATCGTACTTAACTAACAATGACTAAACTCCTAGACCCCTGACCGTAACTTATTTCTAATCTATTCATGTGCCCGTCTAATTTGCTGGAACTTCAATGTACTTTCAAGAAGAGGGCAAACCCTGGGTAAGAAAACCTTTAACGCTTTAATAAGTAATGACTTCGAATCTTGTGGCCCGACATTAATCTTAACGTACGAGTATATACAGGGTGGCCAAATCGCACGAATACAATGTGGAGACATCAATACTAATTATGAAAACACTGGCAATGCTGGTTCATAGGAATACTTTGAAACTATAATTAATCCAGTCACCGAAATTAAAAATAAACTTTCCAATTACTTAAAACGTCAAAAAACATTAAACTAGTCAAGGATAGTGACTACTATTCTGACAAAACATTCCAAGCAGTCTGTTGTAGTTAGTGACATAAAATCTGTGATTAAAGACAACATGTATGAACTATTATTGCTTGTGTTTTGATTAATTGTCGTATCGTCGTCTCCAACCTGTATAACTCGTAAGTTTTTTTTTACACAATTTACCACATATTTTTCCAAGTTTATATAAAATAGTTGTGCGGTAAATAACATCCACCTCATCTTTTTGCCTATTTTTCATCAAATTGTCGTTTTACGATCCCTTATGAACTTTAGGATTAGGTACAGAAAAAAAAATAACAAAATGAATAATTTGGACTTCAATCGAAATGGTGGCAAAACCAAGTTGTGTACTTGGCCACCCTATATAAAAGTAAGGTATAATATGTATTAGGGCGTCCAATTTATTTATACGGTTTGGGTCATTGGTTTCGGTTACAGTGAGGTATTTAAGTACTTTTAATGATATACGATTGGAGAGGACTATGTCCAGCCGTGGGATGCTTTTAACTGATGATTGTATGATACAAACAATACTTTAATATTGTGTTATCCATATCTCTTCCCATGAAAAAATTTGTACTTGCGCGATTCTTAGCCAATTTTATAACTACGAGTAACTAGAGCAAAGCTGTGTCTTCGTATCAGTGTATGACCGATTGTAGATTTATATATTTAGCTAGGAAACATGTCCGAAAATGGGTTTATAGTCCTCTAAAAGGATAATAATAAATTAGCCAGAGGAAACGAATCTGCACTACACATTGCCGTCCGGAGATGTACAGGCATCCGGCTTTTAGCACACAACTCTGTCACAGACTAAATACATCCAACCTCGTCCACAGTTCTGGATGACGGAATAACTTATTTATTTCGTTCGCTAGTTCACGTTGAGCCGCGGTTCACGATTCAAAATTATAAATGCGACCTGTCCATGTACTACATTTTGACATCTTAACCTAGGCACATGATGATGAACCGCTAAATAATGAATTTTATGTATTTTATAATGAGCCCGCTCTTAATCTCTATCAGGCCTGGTGGAAAGGCATGGACGAGGTCTTGTTAACTTTCCTTTGGGAACGCTTCTTTCATTGTAAGGAAAGATACTTATACAGCTTTGTTTTGAAGTATGTGGGTCAAGGTGAAATTAAAATAAGTCCATCATAGAGCAAGCAGGTGTATCGAGCTTCATTGCTTCGGCATTTTTTGGCAATCGCTAATCTTTATTCTGGTTTTCAGGAGTTGCAGTAGTTGGGAGAGGTGTGGCAGGTTTGCCCCATCCGTACCATTACCATAAGTATAATATTTTAAATGCGAAAGTAATTCAGTCTGTCTGTTTCCTCTTCAACTCGTCACGTCTTAGGGCCGGTCTCAATAACGTATCTACCAACAGTAGCTGTAACGTCATGTTTGCCTTTCATACAACTGTTGGTAGCTAACTCGACAGATGGTTAAAAGTAGATACGTTATTGAAACCGGCCTTTAACGGCTGAAGCACACAGACAGACCATGTTCTGAACATGTGTTCCTTTTGCATAAGTTTCGATTGACGCAGTGCAAGCAATTTTCTATTAAAAACTGCAAACTTGTTTATCCTATTCCACATCAGCTCCAGCCACATACGTAACACGAGCAAAGAAATTCTTACTGCAACTTTGTCGATACGGCTTGTAAATACAGCCCTTATCAGTAATTACAGCGGGTGGTCGGCTCAACAACCTCAAACAACCACATAACTGGGTTAATTGTACCTGTGAAGGTGCAGTTATGCCGCCTTGCATTACCTTGCCATTGCCTATTTATACAATGTAAATTTGTGGCTAGAAGTGGAGGAATGTTACTGTTATAGAATGTTATTGTTTGTTAGATATTGATGAGGGTGAAAATAAAAATAAATGCGTAATATTAGAAGCCTTTTTAAGGCAGAGTTTTGTATCAACCTTTTATTTGTTGGTATAATAACAGTAGGTACTCTGGAATGCAAAGGGCTTTAGAAGGAACACAAAGATGGGTTTTAGTCAGTCAGTCAGTCAGTAAGAGTGTGACACACATTTGACGATTTCCACTCATCTCAGAGTCTGACACGCTCTTCCGCTCCACCCAGAGCGGTAGAAGTCATTTGATGAAAAAGGTACGTACCCCTCTTCTTAGCACAGCGGGCTGTACTGGGGCGACAGTGCAGATGCAGAAAAACTGAAATGGCGAAAATATAACCACTTTATTGATACTTATTTCATTATGTCGGTATGCGATAGGACCACAATGGTAGTCTACACACGATTTCTAAACTACTTAAAAAATTACAAATACTGTGAAATTGCTCCAACAAGTTACAATTTAGATATCTACAATATAGTGTCGATATTTTACCTATCTCTCTATGCACAGACATTTAGGATAATTAAGCTTAGAAAGTAACTTTTAATGATAATAAAACTGTAATTTCAATTCTCAAAGTCATTACCATTTATAAAACACTTAATTTCCAAAGAAAGCCGACTCAATAGGGCAGAAAATATTTTCCAATTACGTTTGTGAGTACATTTCACTGTAGCTCGCGCTGGTAGTAAAAATGTCGTTAAAACGCAGGCGTACTAAGCCCCATTACCTACTTGCATACAAGTTACTGCTTTAAAAGTAAAAAGTTTGCGGATTTCAGACAGACCTCGTTAGTGATTTCGATATTCGAAACGTCCATGCAGACGAAATAATTACTTTGTTACCTTGGGTTTTGATACAATCAGCACAACAGATATCAACCCGTACAATTCTTTTTTGTCATGTTGTACAGGTACTTAGTTATGATGTGTAGCGATTTAGTTTAGCTATTCCATAATTTATCAAATTAGTGAAAGCTATTAGTGGCTTGAGTGGCCAGTGACTACAGGCGATGTCGCGTGCATTTACTAAACTTAGCCAGAGACCACGCTTGTTGACGTGTCTACTCTATTCTCTTTGAATATACAGCTTTATTTTAGACTGCATATCAAACTGTTGACTGTACAAAGATATTACTTATACAATCTCGTGTTCATGCGACATGCGGATTGACTTCGCAATTGAAATTTGAATTCGCTTTGCTAGTTTCAAACGACGACAATTATTGTTAATTACTCGTATGTTTCAAGTCTCTGCATAATCTTAACGCTAAGTACTGTGACAGTACAACTGTGTGGTTGCATATAGTTGGCATATAATTAGTCGATGGATACATTTTGTTACAGCATGAACGCAAAACCTGAAATGCAGTCATTATAGTCATCATGATGAACTACTTTTACTATGGAAGCAGCACTGAAATCGCAACATCGAGAAGGAAGAACATCGAGAGAGATGGCGCTAGCTGTCATGTAAACATTGAGTTCCCGCAATAAAATTTCTTTAAAATAGTTAAATGTACTGTATCTACTCAAATACATTAAAAAAGTGGAAATACTAGTGCAATGCGTGTGTGGAAGTGTTATCTCAACAGATAATTCACTGTGGACTGTGTGAACATAACTTTTATATGTGAACAAAATTTCGTGTTAATGTCAACTTTGTGTGTGGTATTTGAGAATAATTGCCATGTAAGCAGCCAAATCACTTAATATTAGCAGTTGTGTGACATAAAAAATATAAACAATAACAACGATTAGACTCGAATAATAAAGTGTCACACAGTGAAAAAATATTCAAATCATTTGAATGACAACCGGCTTTTAACGAACTTTTTTATTCGGATGAGCCTAGTGATCAACAACTTCAGCTACCTATGTAACTGTCGCGGTGGCGAGTACGTCTTACGGTCTACCTAGTAGCAAAACACCTGTGACCTGAGTTCGATTCCTGCAAAGTGTTTGACTTTTTGGAATGTTATAAAACTCGACTCTGATAAATCATTGTCACGGGCGTAACCTAATACCACTAAAAACTAAAGACTCATCAAAATTGAGTAAAGTGGCATCTAACGTCAAAAATAACATCACGCTTTGTGTTCGCCGAAAGGTTCGACAGAAGTGTATACTTACGTACAAAATTGATCGGAGAAAATAATTAAATTAAGTATTACAAGCCACAAGAATAAAATTACTATTTGTGTGTAAAAATACTAACATGGGGGATGAACACATAACGATTAGAAAAAAGCAAATCCAGTCTACCTCGTTCTCAGAAACGTCACTATTTGATGCTACAGTGATGAGTATGCCAGAAACTTCACTGCGAGACGATGAAACCATTGCGACGCTACAAGAAGACATCAATGATTTAAGGATTAAGTTGCAAAGCGCGAATCAGGAAGTTGACAACTTGCTTTGTGAGAATAAAAATTTAAAGTCAGATCTGGATAAATGTAATCGTGTCATAGAATTATATAAGAAGGTGGGTGCAGGAGAAGCGAAGTGTGCCACTCCAGGTTCGAAACGAAAGTTTTTAAACACGAAACTCCAAGTGAATAGTTTAACATCAACCCCAATAAAAAAATCTTTTGGAAATAAATCTACATGCCGAATACAAACTTTGGATAAGGAGACCCAAACCAGTACTGTCACGGCTGATACGCCAGCAAAATTGAAACGCCAAACATCGACAGCCTGTAGTAATATACAACTAAGAACGGAAAATGCATGCAAACCAACACAAACAAATGTGAATATAGGCAAAACTACTCCTATACATAAAGACAGGAAAACTGAAACAACTAATACTGTTACACCAAAAAAACAAATGATTAATCATTCGGACGACAGAAAATTAAAACGTAATAAAATTTGCATCTTAAGCACCGACAATAGGAATAGATTACTTGACATTGCAGAAAAAACTATGGATAAATATGAACTTTGCCACTACATCACACCTCATAGAAATGTCCAAGCTCTCCTGAAAGGCATCAAAGAAAAACTAGCAAAGTTCACCATGCTTGACTACTGCATTATATTGATAGGTCCTGAGGACTTCCAAGTCACATGTAAATATTATGACAGTATTTTATTAATAAGACAAGTTTTACAAGACATCACAAATACAAACATAATTATATGCACACCAACGTATAAATTTTTCACTAATAATTACTTATACAATTCTAGAGTGGAAACTTTCAATAATTTGTTATATCTGGATACAGCCACTCATGGACATGCTTATTTTCTGGATAGTAACAAGAATTTAAGATATGATGATACCATGTTCAACAAACAAACGGGCATGATAAATTACGCCGGAATGAAATCAATTTTTAATGATATTTCTAATATGATTATTTATATTCAAAGTGTCAATACTGAGTATGAAATATGTGGACTTGACATAAATGACACAATATATCCTAATTACAACTCAAATAAGACAATATCTGCGACTAGTACAGAGGGACAAAACACGCAGTTTTTTCTATAATACCCTCAATATTCTTCACCAAAATATTGCTGGTTTGCTAAACAAATCGGACTTATTGACTATTCAATTAAAAAACCTTGAAAATCAAGGAACTATTGTAGACGTTCTCTGTATAACTGAACATTTTATTACTTCTGGCCATGAAAGTTTATTGTACCTTCCTGGTTTCCATCTCGCCGCTATCTTTTGTCGCGAAACAAATCGCGGAGGGGCTTGTATTCTAGTTAGAACTGGGCAACAATATAAAGAACTGCCAGATATTGCTAAGCACTCTGTGCCAGGCGTTTTTGAAATTTGTGGAATTGAACTGATAACTCATTCTATTATTGTAATTTGTGTTTATAGAATTCCTAAATACAATTATTTGACATTTTATGAAAAGCTTGACATTGTTTTGAGTAACTTATGTTTGTTAAATAGGAAAAAAATTGTTATATGTGGCGATTTAAATATTGATACGTTAAAAAGGAATAAAGTTACATTGGAACTAGAGAATTTCCTACTGAGTTACAACTTGACATTAGAAATAAATCAACCTACCAGGCTTAGTAGTAATACATGTATCGATCATTTTGCGCATAACATACGAAGAGGATGTAAAGCTGAAATTACAGATCTCATCCTTTCTGACCATACATCACAAATACTCAGGGTTCCCATAAATAGAACATGTCACTTAAAATTTTGGAAAACTGTAAAAAAAGAGTACTCTATTGAGAACCTCATAAAATTCCGAGAATGCATTCGAAGTTTAACTTTTAAAGATGTATATGAAAGTAACGATGCTAATATAGCTTACAAAAGATTTTATGAAACGTTCTCCCTATTCTACAAACTTTGCTTCCCTAATAAAATAATAACTATTCATACTAATAAAAACGTAAAATGGTTATCGCGCGGCATAAAAAGCTGTAGTAAGAAACAAAGAAAATTACTGTGGACATACAGACTAAATCCTGTATTAAGGAATAAAACTAATTTAAAAAAATACTCTTTACAATATAAGAAAATTATAAGACTAACACAGAAAGCTCAAAATAATTACTTTATAAAAACCTCACAGAATAAGTCGAAAGCTACATGGCAAATAGTTAATAGACCAAAAAATAACTCTCCTAAAGAACAAATAATGACTATTAATAATTGTGACCTGACCTTTTCAAAACCTATTGACATTGCGAATGCATTTAATAACTATTTTATAGATGACATTGAGAATAATATTAAAACTAATATAAAATTCAACAATAAATTAGGTAATTTGACAAGGCAATCAATGTTTATGCAGCCTGTTCTATCAACTGACATAGTTTCGGCTATAAAATCACTTAAAAATACAAGTACTGTAGGATTTGACGGTGTGTCAACAAAGGTGATAAAATTTGTAAATGAACTTATAGCAGGCGTGTTAGCACATATTATGAACCTTGGCATTATTGACGGAGTTTATCCTGAAGACTTGAAGAAAGTTATTATTAAACCACTTCACAAAAAAGATAAAAAAACTGATTTGAAGAATTATAGGCCAATAGCTAAAATTTCTGTATTTTCCAAAATTTTCGAAAAAATTATTTATAGGTCTCTGTATTGCTATCTCAATAAATTTAATTTATTATGTAAGGAACAAAATGGCTTTAGAAAGAATACCACGATCAACATGGCTATTTTTGATTTTTTACGTAGCATTATGTTAGCAGTAGACCAAAAAGCTCCAATTTGTGCTATTTACACAGATATGACCAAAGCCTTCGATTACGTTAAGCACGATGTCTTATTAGAAAAACTACGTAGCTATGGTATTAGAGGTAATATTTTAAAACTACTCGAATCCTATCTCTCCAACAGAATGCAATGTACTGAGATTGCAAGAGTATGTGAAAAATCCAAATTTGAAAAGCGTTTTTTATCTCCTTGTAGATTGATAAAGTTTGGTGTCCCACAAGGTAGCGTCCTTGGACCACCTCTTTTCTTAATCTACATAAATGATCTGCCAATGGTAACTCAACATCAAATGGTGATGTTTGCAGACGACAGTACTGCCATAGTGAAATGTATTGATCGCAATATTTATCAAGATGACATAAATAATACACTATCGGACATAATTACTTGGCTTCATGAAAATAATTTAGTTATAAACTTAAAGAAAACTAAAATAATGCACTTTCACCAAAGAACTGCAGTACCAAAAGTAAATATCAGACATAGTAACTGTGACATTGAAGAAGTTAAAGTAGCAAAATTCTTAGGTTTATTCCTTGATGACCAACTTAACTGGAAGGCTCATATAGATGACGTAAGTAAGAAAATAAATAAATCAGCATACGCACTTTTCCAAATTGCCAGAAAAATAAATATGGATGCGCTACTAGTTACATATCACGGTTTAGTAGCCTCAATTTTTCGATATGGCATTATTTTTTGGGGCAATTCTACTGATAAGGATATCGTTTTTAAGGCACAAAAAAGATGCATAAGATCAATGTGTGGTCTTAAAATTGATGATAGCTGTGTATCTTTCTTTAGATCGCTGAAAATACTTACCTTACCTTCCTTATATATTTTTGAAATTAGTGTTTTCGTCAAAACAAACATGAGATTATTCGAAAAAGTGTCAACGTTACGAGATGTTGCAATTCGTAGCCAATACGCAAACTCTTTAAGTAATCAGCGTTGTAATACTGCCTTAGTGAGAAAGAGCGTTTTGGGTATGGGACCGCGCATCTACAATAAATTACCAGATGTCATAAAAAATTTGAATGTTACCCAATTCAAAAAAGAATTAAAACAGTTGTTAATTGAAAAATGTTACTATGCGATTGACGAATTTCTGAGTGATAAGAACATGTAAACTTATTTATGAATATTATGAGTATGACTAATGGTAATTTATGATAATATATTTTATGCATTGACATTACAAATTACTCCATATTGTGACATTTATAATTTTGGAACTTATTATTTTATCATCATTAATTTTATTTTTTTTGTATTTTAGATAATTAATTAATTTTGACATCCCTAGCATTTTTTTAAATTTTATTAAGTTTGACATTTTTATTTAATTTTATAAATTTTGACATACATACCTACCAAATAATTTGTGTTTACCTCTCGCATGATTAATTCGCATGCAAACCATATTTGTACGCTTCTTGGCATAACATAGCGACCTCATAACTTTAATTTAAGAACTGTATTCACTACCTATGTTACACAAATAAAAATTATTATTATTATATTATAACACTGCAATCATGCCATGAAATTTCGTATTACTCAATAACTAGGCTGTGGAGGTCAAATAAAATCTATAAAAATCACTATCTATGTTTTTCTGTTTCTCCGCTTTCTACACAATTAATGTTTTTACAGTTTTCACTAATAGAAAGAGCAAGAAATGAGGCAGCTCCGCGAGTCGCCAATTCTGCATCAATAAAATACATGGATATCTAACAATGACAAAATTGGCAATACTCAACCGTATCATAAAGTAAATCTCGTTGAAGGATTCGACGATATTTACTTTAACATACCTGAGGTTTGTACTTATATCTACAGATGTACCTCTTCCCACCTGAACTAATTAATTTAATCCGATACAGAACTCTGTATCTAGTTGCAGTCAGAGTAAGGTAAGTTCATTAGTCTGAGGAGGCGCGTCAGGAACACCCTTAGGCACGGTAAACTAATATAACGTAGTAATTAGTTGTATAAACTAATTTCTGTGTTAATATGCGTAACATAATTACTATCATCGGTATGTCATCTACGTAAAGGTAGCTAGTAACTGGTGGTTCAGTTGAAGTTGTCCTTTTCGTTGTTTCAACCTCAAAATGAATGCACCACTGAGTTTCTGCTTAGTCAAATAAGTATTCATTTTTACTCAAAGACGTGAAGTTTACACCTACATTATAAATTTCATCCCATGTAATAGAGGGCAAGTCTATTGCCATCAACCGGACACGTAGGTATCAAAACCCTAAGTTTTACTACGAAATTCCAGATGACCCGTGAATCAAACCTGGAATCTCGAGGAGTAACAATTCTGACCACTACACTAATGAGGAAACCTTAACGTGAAAGTGCTACCTATCTTATTTCTAATAAACTTTTATCTTTCTCCATATAAACATCTTTACTTGAAAACCTTTGTTAATTTAAACTAAAACAGAAAACAGCAATAAAATAGAGAGCAAAATAGCAAGCACAAACTTTTATAAACTACGCTCGAAGCCACGAAGCCACACAATATTTCACTTAAACCAAGAATTAAAAGGACTTTTACATCTCCATTGTTTATTCTGTGCACTCGCGACCGTACAAATAGAAATATAAATAACAAGGTGAAGACAGACTTATAACACCCACCACGTTACACGTCAACGAAGCGTGCTCATTGGCCACATTTCATGTCGTGAAGCTGCGCTTCGTCATTTGGCCAATGAACACGCCTAGGATGACGTCTGCTGTCACACGTATGATGCGGCCTTTAGTCTTTCAAACAAATAACACAACAACACGAGTTAGTTGAGTGTTATTGTCGCAGGGATAAGAGTCAGGATCACGTATCAACTAACCATTAACGACAGTTGCCGTAAATACACGAAGTAGTTCCGACAAGATATTTGCTGTACATTTTTACGCTTCCATTTCGTTTATGATGTTTGGTGTTTGATTGATTTTAATATTTGTTGTATGAAAAATGTACTTCAGTGAAAGGTAGATTAACTTTTGTGTACTTGATGTTTACCTTAATTGGTGTTATAAAGAGGTCAAATATTTGTTTAAAGGGAATCTTTGAAAGTTCTTGCCCGATTCCAAAACACATTTCACTCACAAAAAGCCACATTATTGCTGCCACATGAGTATGCTGCATTTTATCCTAGAAAAACGTACGGCTTCTGAAGAAAAGGTCAGTGGAAGTGAAGTCGTGGAAAAAAAATCTAGTATGCACATAATTAAAGGATCGAACGTCGCATTGACATCCGTTTTATTTGAGTAGTTATCGTAACACTAGCTTTTGCCCGCGACATCGTATGCGCATATACCGTTTTTTCCCGTTCCCGTATAGCCTCATGAATGTGGCTATCATATTTAAAAATATTTTTCCAATCCGACTGCTACTTCCAGATATTAGCGCATTCAAACAAACAAACTCATCAGCTTAATCATATTAAGTTTAGATTTGACTATTATTTTGTTTTTTTTTACCAGTTACAAATATTGAATTATGAAAGATACATACAAATCTTTTCCAAGAATAGATAGGCCCTGAAAAATCCACCTCGCTAAATTAATGTCAGTAATAACTTATAATTAAATCCAATAAAATCTATCTTCAATTAAAATGTGGCGCAGTTCAAATTAATAGCACAATTAAGTTAACTAATTGATCAGCTTTGAATTAATCGTTTGCCAAGTGATTAAATTGAACTTTTATTTATTTTTAATGCAAAGGCATTTGAGTATAAAGCTCACTGAAATATTAATGACATTTTTAGTATAGAATAAAATAAAATGTCAGCAATACAAATTGTTCAAACTGCAATAAGCCGAAGTTTAGCTATTTATTGAAATAGAAAATTCTTTTGTTTAAGTATCGATTCAATAGTCAGAAAACTTTTACTTGATAAATAAAAATGGCGGTATAATAGCTTTAGTATAGACATATATGTGTCTTCTGCTGTTAAAAACATAATTAATTAATTAATCTGACTATAAAAGTTTCCATATAATCTATATACAGCGTGATATTTTAAAGGTTGTTTTCCCGCAGCGAAATGGGTTTGTCTTAATAATAAAATTGATTTATGAAAAATAATAAATTTAGAATCAAGAATTGGCAGAATAACAATTGTGATCTTTCGTTCGAACTCGAAAGCGACTTCGAACCAATAGTTATACATCGCGATAGTTTCGCGCAAAGCCGCGGTCGCTGACCGCGGCGGCCTTCGCGTATCAACCTGCTGATAGGTACTCCTGATTTTATGAAACACAATACCGAATAAGTTAACATAAAGGGAAGCCGCGCCCGATGCGCTTGCTTGCAGGCAAGTTAATGCCATATTACTACGCGCGAGAGCTTATTTTGCTCTGAACATTTATGAATCGCTTTTCACTTTGTCGGCGTGCCGCCGCTTTACCCGCCCGTCCCGTCTTTACCCTTTGGGTACGAAAACCTAAAAACGAAGTGTATGAAAAGCTCATTACTTCGATTTAGAAACTTTCGCAAATAACTATGTAGGTAAAGAATAACGATCGCAACTATTAATATTGCAAGATTACCCTTTACCCTGGGTGTCGAAGTTTGCAGAGGACAGTACTAAATCTGAGCGGACGAAGTCGCGGGTGAAGTACTAGTATATAATTAATGTATTAAAACATTATTTTCATTTAATTGAAAATACGTAACAAACTAAGCACTGTCCTGTTTCGGTAATAAAATTATAAAATAGAGTATCCTTTCAGCTTTGCAAAACTGATTTAGGCCTATGAAAATCGAAATAGTTTGTTGGAAACCACAGCATAGTTGTTGTTGTCCCTATTCATGTAACTGAGAGAACTATACATTGTGTACAATTTTATGTTTCAGCCTTCTTATAAAAGCTCTGAAAAACTGTACTGAAAAACGTTAGAATTTTTTTTTTATCTATATATATATACAGGGTGTCCCAAAACTCAACGTCAAGCCGAAACGGGGTGACAGGATTGATCATAACCATCACGAGAAAAATCTGAAAAAAAATCTATCCCATGCAGTTTGAAAATTATGGGCATTTTAAGAAAAACCTAGAAATTTGATCAAACTGTACCATTTTTCGGTTATTGTGGTTATTATTTTTTATTTTTGTTCATTTGAACTTTAGAAACGTAATCCTAAATAACATTTCTAGAATCCCAATAAAAAATAATGACACAATTGCCTCAAGTTCCCGAGAATTGAGACTATTTGTTAAACTACGAATTTAAAATTTTCAAGATTCGTCGACTTTGACAGGCCCTCCTATAAAAAAAATGTACTAGAGTGCCTTGGCAAGTAGCATTAAAAGTTGGCGCATTTAATCAGAATTCTAAAATGGTACAATACTTGTTAGTTCCATACAATAGAAAAGAGTAAAAAAATTAAAACCTCAAGTAACCCGATTTTTGCTATCAGATTTTACTCAGTTAAAATGTTTTTAATTCGCACAAGCTCTAGGTAGGTTCTTAATTTTAAGGCAAAATGATGAGAGAGATGGATAATGGGTATGTTTGCCATGAGTGAGCGAGACAGATAGTGACGCCACGCATTGAGACGGAGATGCGTCGTTTAAACGAGTGCGAATGAAACAGATAGATGCTATGGCATCTATCTGTTTCATTCGCACTAGTTTCAGCCAAGCAAATGGCTACGCTACCAGTCCGATACCAACCAGTTAGTACGTTTCGCTCATTCGTCTACTGCGCACGTTCGTATTCGTATTAATTATTTTACTAATTTTACTAACTTTTTTTCACTTTGGTAAAAGTGGCGTCACTATCTGTCTCGCTCACTCATGGCGAACATACCCATTATCCATCTCTCTCATCATTTTGTCTTAAAATTAAGAACCTACCTAGAGCTTGTGTGAATTAAAAACATTTTAACTGAGTAAAATGAGATAGCAAAAATCGGGTTACTTGAGGTTTTAATTTTTTTACTCTTTTCTATTGTATGGAACTAACAAGTATTGTACCATTTTAGAATTCTGATTAAATGCGCCAACTTTTAATGCCACTTGCCAAGGCACTCTAGTACATTTTTTTTATAGGAGGGCCTGTCAAAGTCGACGAATCTTGAAAATTTTAAATTCGTAGTTTAACAAATAGTCTCAATTCTCGGAAACTTGAGGCAATTGTGTCATTATTTTTTATTGGGATTCTAGAAATGTTATTTAGGATTACGTTTCCAAAGTTCAAATGAACAAAAATAAAAAAGAATAACCACAATAACCGAAAAATGGTACAGTTTGATCAAATTTCTAGGTTTTTCTTAAAATGCCCATAATTTTTAAACTGCATGGGATAGATTTTTTTTCAGATTTTTCTCGTGATGGTTATGATCAATCCTGTCACCCCGTTTCGGCTTGACGTTGAGTTTTGGGACACCCTGTATACATATGATTTTTTTTTTTATCTCTTTACACATACCAGAAATATCATTAGAAAATAATTGAATGATCATGATACCAAATAAATTATGAACGCTGCCTGCTTGATTATTCAAAGTAACAACAGCCTCAAAATAATAATACTCTAAATTTTAAAATAAAATACCTTAACTACCATGACCCACGACAACACATTAAATCAAAACCCCTTCGCCCGCAAGGTTAAGATTCATGAAACACAAAATGGTACAGTCGCCCAACTTCCCCATGTTCAAATATTATTTCAACCCTAGAGTTAAATCAAACGCGAACGGCAACCCTAAACACACGGTAAGTAAGGTCAGCTGAACTCGCGTAAACGGCTATTACCATTAAGTGAAGTCGGGTGGAAATTACAACATATCTTTGGATAAACAAAGGAACAACAGCTTCAAATTACAAAAAAAAAACAATACATTAACTACCATCTCGACAAGAGATTCAATCAAAACGCATTCTTCGTCAAGGTTAAGGTTCCAATAACAACAATATAGTTCAGTCGCCCAACTTTCCCATGTCCAAATATTATTTCACCCTAGAGTTTAAACAAACGGCAGCCTTAAACACGCGGTAAGTAAGGTCAGCTGAACTCGCGTAAACGTCGATTACTATTAAGTGGAGTCGGGCGGAAATTACGACATGTCTGAGACTTTGTCCAAAGAGAACGCGCAGGGACAAGGGCGGTCGCGGGCGCGATTAGGTGGCCACAGTGGATCGCTAGTGTTGTTGTAGTAATATAAGCTAGACGTGTTTCCTCAGGGTAAAATTCGGAGCCTGTGTTTCCCTGATAGCTTCAACCTGAGGGTCTTTATTTCATGAGTGAATATGTTACTTCTAGACAGGCATGCTCCATCGTCGACCACATCATCCCTTTCCATCAGGTGAGATTTATACGCCTGCCATAGTCACTTCCGAAAGGACGCAAACGGGTAATGTGTTTGGTTCTTGTCGCCCGCGTCAGCAACCGCGTAAGCTCCTCACTCAGGTCGGGGCCTGAGACCATGTCGGAAGGAAACTCGCGATAAAACTGCCGACACGTAGCGAGGAACAAATCCAGACTTTCTCAGAGAACTCAGGGTATAGGGGATCTTGTAAACATTTTGCCACTTTGTTGGAGTAAAGTTGGAACGTATTACTTTTAAATGGGTATAGAATTTTACAACTTTAACATGTTGTCTTTGCATTTCACGATTTTGAACCAATAACAGTAGTACACTTATCAGTTATCATACAAAATTGTGCAAAAAACTAATAATTATAGTAATGCCCTAAAACATAATAATTATCGCCATAAAAATTACACGATTAAATAAAATATACCAAAGTCTGACACAATATTAAGTGAACCCAAAAGACACAAGAAAAATCGGCAAAAAAAGAAATTATCAGCCAACAATATTGTTATTTAATCGCAAGAGCCTTAACACCACATTATGATCACAGATTATATCCAAACAATCTATTTATTACGTGCTTCCACGTAAAAAGGTCGACAAAACACGAAAGTCGAGTGAATCTCATTAGAGCACTTAGGTTTGGGAACTTGGGGGAAATGGGAGAACACAGGGAACTCGAGGTACTTGGGGAATCCGGGGTACGGGGGCTAGGGATGAGCAAATGAAAAAAACATATCGATAAATATCGAATCGATATTTAAAGACAGTATCGACTGAAGTCGGATATGTAAGTAAAATATTATACTACGTGAGCTATGTTCGAGCAAAACAAAAATCCTGGACTGAAATAATTGATAGAGGTACTCGAATAAATAATTTATCGTTTTAAAATATCGACGAAAAAAAAGATTTGTTAGTGGTTTACTAGTAACAAATCGATATTAAGGTGGAGTTCTTTAGTTACTATGCCTATCTCATGCAAAACGGCGTCAGTTTATGTAAATATCGTCACTTTAATAAAAATATCGATATTTAGAAGTACCGATTTATTTCGAGCAATCCTACTCAAGGCGTGAATTCGTCGAATCCGCGGGTATCAGATGTTGGGGCGGAATCTATTACGAGCGCGCCGATTGCGCTCCCCCATCCGGAAATTATAACTGGTAACTCGATCGAAGCTAACGGTGGCACAAGTGGCGGTATCATGAAGTTTGTTAGACGGGTCTGCGTGAGATCAGGGAGCGGTTTAGGTTATTTTCGGAAAAGCTGTGCTATTCTGTGAGCTGCCAATCCATAGCTTCATGTAGGTTAGAATGACAATTCACTTAACGCTCACTTCACCTAAGTTTTCTCAGTTACACAGAATAGACTGGCTGCTGGCTATTGGTTGATTAAAAAAACTAGTTTTGGCAAGCAGTATCGTGTAACCCTGTGACTTGGTTGTGGTCATCAGATAGGCAGTGACTCTATGTAAAATATACTGGTATTATGCTGTTCGAATGAAAGCCGATCCCAATATATGTATATGTCACCGGAAAATTGCAGACTCCGCAAGATTCTAATAAATCTTGATTAGATTATAATTTATCGATATATTATGAAAAAATCAATTGTATACAATAAATCTCATCCAAATTCAATAGTTTCAATTAAGACACGAAATTCGTGTCTTATTTTGAAAAAATAGTTTACAATTTCACGCGCCATTTGCCATTTTTCGGTGACATATATAGGCAGATTGATTGATTTGAAAGATTTTCTTTAGTATAAGATTGAGAAAAGTGTATTGGTAGTTTGGCAGCTATTAATGCTCAATGATCGGAGAATGGCACACCATATACCTACGTCTAAATTAAAACAATAAATAGTGTTTGAAACATTCGCCGGGAAAAGTTATTTTGCTGCCATTTAATTAGCTTCTGCATAGAGGCAAGGAGCGCAGTCGATACACTCGTTAAATTTCACAATCTAGGCAACCACCCAACATCAAAAGTATTTTTCCAACGGAAAACCCACGGACTCCAAATAAAAATTGTAAAATTTGTGCACTGGATCCTACCCTCTATTGTGATCTCTCTCTATCACTCAAAGGTTTGCTGGTAAAAAACTCATTTTTGAGTTAAGCTCGCCTTTGTACATGAACTATTTTTAAATGTGAATTAATATAAGCTGTTATGGTGTACAATAAAGAATTAAAGAATAAAAATACTGAATATTAAGAACCTTTCTCACACAGTCGTCTTACGAAGATAGTCTCGACCTCTCCCATTTCTAAAGCCACTAGGCTCACTAATATATCCTCTGCGACACAAAACGCTTCCGCGGTCGTCTGGAAACCGCCACTGAAACGCGCCGCGACTCTCGTGTCGTGTGTCAATGCCTTAATCTTCATAATGACGTCACATCCACTCGAGTACGTAATCATTCTTGACTCTGGAGAATTTGATATGTGAAATATTATTAAATTTGATTTGATTTAGGAATATTGGTGATTTGGTAATGATTTGTATTTGGTTACATTGTTTATTTAACAATCTTCCAGGAGAGCCACCCATGCCGCCAAGGCTCATATTCCAAGCCATGTCCTCCAACTAGACTCATCTCAAACCATCAAATTAACCGTTTTAGCTTTATTTATTGACATTCATCGAGGGATATTTCCGTTGTCATGGTGACTGAGTCAAGTGGAAGTTCTGCAAACAGACTGGGACTATAATATATTATTAAATATAAATATTATTATATATTAGTTATTGTATTAAGGCACATGTGTCATGTTCGTGAACGGGCGCCGTCAGTCTTGGTTGCCACTAAAAAAAACAATTTATAGTATGAAATATTAAAATGAGGCATTTTAATATTTCATACTATAAATTGTTTTTTTTTCTTTCTTTACATTGTTCTCATATATAGAAGCAACAAGGTTTATGTAACCAGGATTTTTGTAAACATAAAATGATTTAAAAGAGTGTCCGTGGAGTTTCTTGCACGTTCTTCTCCATAGAGATCTACGCTTTCGAACGTGCTTCATGTTTTTGACGGACTGACTTTGACAATTCGAAAGTACCTGATAATGGTTTATTTGAAATAAATGCTTTGACTTTGACTTTGAAAGAAAAGCAAGTTTTGTTGTTATTTACAATCAGAAAACGACATTGTGATTATCAAACCGCGTGTTAATTATAGCAATGCTCCCGTCTCAATTTTAGCCATGTTATAGCAAGGTTCAAAAATGATCTTTTACTATCTACATATATAAATATGAATCCAATAGGGATTCATATTTCTTCCCTTGGTCGCAGCATGCGTTTGCACACGTGAACGGCTGGACCGATTTCGCTCGAAATATATTTTTTTTAAATATATACATCCGGGCGAAGCCGGGCAGGCCACTAGTCAAAAATAAAAACAGGAACACTCTAAAAATTGCGATACAAGATAAAATCAACAAGCAAAATCGGCGTGTCATGCAAACGGCCAACAGAATCTTAGGGAACATTCCCATGCGTACCCCCTGTCCATCCTTTCCGTTTGAACGCCTTCACTGCTATGCCCATGGGTCCCATACCATAAATATGTATGCGAGTTTTCATCGTCCTGGACCCATGTTTGTCTTTTATAACCCTCAATTTGTAGAAAGTCCTTTGGCGTCATGACATGATAGTGGAATTTAACCGACGGGCTTTATAAGAACTAATTGTATAGTACATAAATAGAACGATTAATTAATTTATTTTTTATCTTGTTTACTCGTTTATGTTCTGGGTTATTTATTTAATTTTCACATTTTGTTCACTTATATTTTTATGAATCTGTTGTAATTTAATAATTAATGGTTTTAACGCTGCTCTTTTGTGCTAGCGGTGTTAACCTATAATTAATTGTTGCACCCGCATTTGTATCCTATTATACATATATAGTAACCTGATAATGTACTGTTGTAAACATAGGCATACAGTAGGCTACAGTAAGGGTAGGCCAGCCCATACATAATGCCCAAAAAAAAAACTCACCACATTATTCAGGGTTGAAATCACGATACTGACGATGCGAATATTCGTCCACTTTGAAAGCGGACGAGAATTTTTTTTTGGCCATTATACGAGTATATGAGCTGGCCTTTTTTTTTTTTTTTTTTTTTTTTTGATCTCGGGGGGAGTCAGGAGGGGTCTGTCAGACTCTTACTGACTAAAACCACCCCGGTGTTCCATCTTCCACCTACGCCGGGGATCGCGGGAACGTATGCGACTTCCGCAATCCCCGGCTGGTGCCGGCCCGCCACTGCGGGCCACCTCGCGTCGGCGAGGGGAGTGAGGTGTTTGACTCCCCTCGCTACGTCAAAGAGGGGCGCACGGGAACACCACGCGCCGCCACCTCGGGTCCGGATGAATGGGGGGCGACGGACATCCCCAAGTCCGCCGCCCCTGGACCCAGTTAGGGGGGCCGGAAGAGGGCAGCGTATGCCCTCCTCCGACGCCCGATGCGCCTGCAGCGGGCAGGGAGAGCGGTTGTGATCTCCCTCTCCCTTTCCGCAGCCTCCTTCTGC
Source organism: Mamestra brassicae (assembly GCA_905163435.1). Classification (NCBI taxonomy): domain Eukaryota; kingdom Metazoa; phylum Arthropoda; class Insecta; order Lepidoptera; family Noctuidae; genus Mamestra; species Mamestra brassicae. The sequence continues at coordinate 13,700,386 of LR990997.1, read as the reverse complement.
GCGATAACTGTCTCGCAGAAGGAGACCACCGCGTCCCAGGACTCCTCACCGCCGACCATAGCATGGACTACGGCCGGCAGCGAGAGGTCACCGCCTACCACAGAGATGAGGGCACGGCGCGGCTCCTCCCAAGCTGCTCACTCTGCAAGCGTATGCCGTGCCGTGTCCTCCCGACAGTCGACGCAGTGGTGGCATCGAGCGTCCGGCTCCCTGCCTATGCGACACAGGAACCTCCCGAAGCAGCCATGCCCCGAGAGGACCTGCGTCGCACGAAACGACAGGGAGCCGTGCCTTCTCCCGAGCCACAGGTCGAGCACTGGCCGGATGGCCTCGATGGTGATGAGGCCGGCGGTAGGGCTCGAAAGCCTGTCCCGCCATTCCGCCACCAGGACCTCGCGCAGCTGCGACCGACGCAACTCCAGGTGTCGCTGCGTCAGTCGCTCGCCGCGCGCCCGCGCGTCCTCGCGCCACCTGTGTAGTGACGCGAGCACTTTCGCCTCCAGGTCCCACGGCGGAGATCCGGCCAGTGCGCAAGCCGCCTCGTAGGAGATCGTGCGATATCCCCTGATGACTCTGACGGCCATCACCCTCTGCGGCTTCCGCAGAACAGTGATGGTGCTGGCCGTCAGGTCAGCCGCCCAGATCGGGGCCCCATAAAGGGCCATCGATCGCACGATCCCCACGTACAACCGCCTACAGGCGGTGCTCGGGTCCCCCAGATTGGGAAGCAGCGTTGACAGCGCCCCCGCCGCGCCCAACAACTTGGGCGCCAGCCGCCGGAAGTGGGGGCCGAAATCCCACCGGCTGTCGAGCACCAATCCCAGGTACTTCATGGTGGACTCGACAGCGATACGGGCCCCCCCGACCACAATGTGCGATCCCGGCGGCGGCGCCCGCCGGGGGCCATGAAAAACAATGGCCTCCGACTTGTTGAGGGCCACCTCCAGGCCGAGGCGCCGTATGCGGCTCACCACCTGTGAGACCGCAGCCGTCGCCAGCAACGCTGCCTCCCTGTGCGAGCTCCCCCGGGCAGTGACCAGTGTGTCGTCAGCGTAACACACCAGCTGCACTCCCGGACGGAGCTCGCCCCTCAGCACCCAGTCGTACCCGATGTTCCACAGGAGCGGGCCCAAGACCGAACCCTACGGAACACCGCACGACATGGGGCGCTGGTATCTGCCATCGCGTCCCAGATAGGTGACACACCTTTCCGCCAAATAAGCCCCGACGACGCGGCGGAGGTAGGAAGGCACTCGATGATATCGTAGTGCCTCCCGAATACAACTCCAGGGCAGGGTGTTGAAGGCGTTGGAGATGTCCAAGGACACCGCCAACAACACACCGCCCCGCGACACCGCTTCCTCCGCCAGGACTCTCACTCGGGATATCGCCGTCACAGTGGAGCGCCCTTGCCGAAAGATATGAGCTGGCCTACCCTAACTGTAGCCTACTGCACGCGCATGATTGTAAACAATTGTTGGTTAACCTGAATAAAAATAAATAAATAATTCAGCAAGAAGCCTATCGATCTATCTGACCTCCAAAACGCAGTAATTGGGTAACATGATACCCACGGCAAGAATTCTGGCAGATTTTCTGATTGCCCTTGCGCCACTAGACTCAAAGATCTACACAGTCATGACAGTCGGAAAACTTCCCGAAGCGTGGAGGAGTTCTGATATGTAGGTCATGAACGGTCTCCCATCCAAGGACTGACCGCGGCAAGCTATGCATACACTTTAAAGTGCAATTTTTTTTTTTTTTTTAAACTTTGCCCCACACTAGGAATTTCTCCTGTATCGTGGGTGCGTTTACAAACATTCAATCTCACATACACAAACAGCCAGACCCGGAACAACTATCTGTAGGCCATACAAATATTTGTTCCGTGCGGGAATCGAACCCACGACACGAAGCGCGGCAGCCAATCGTTCAACCACTGCGCCAACCGTGTTGTCAAAATTATAACTATAGAAACTTCGCAGACGACATTTCATCTTTTAAGGAATGACGATAAATAAAAAAAAATACGAATTCGTCATAATAATCAAGAAACTATACAATCAGCCGTTGACCCCGTAGTCAGCTGTACGTCTTCGGAGTATCACCAATCGGTTTGATTTCTGGTACTACAATAGAAACTTTCATTTTCAGCCTACATTTTCATTAGTGTCTTGATATCTGAATTTGTCTAGGCCCACTATTCGTGTTCCGCACCTTAATTGTGTAAAACTCATATAATCGCGTAGTCATTCACAATTGAATGGAATTCCAGATCCATTAACTTTAAGTATATAAAAAACCCACTGCTCGTCAACGTTAAACGCACAATGAAATCGGTTACAATGTCAAAATGAAAGTATAATCATTTGCGCCCGATTAGATACATTCAATTTTATATTACGCGATTAGGCTGTCTGTTAGATGAGTTACTTACTTAAGTTAAACGTTGTACTAAAAATAATTTTGAATGTAACTTAAGTCAAGCTTAATATAAATAAAAGTTAGTAAATAGTGTTTCAGTGAGAAATCTCTGTTTACAGTTTGCCTTTTATTTATTCAACTCATTTCGAAACGGAAGAGGGTTTATTAAAAATTTACATAAAGCCCTTTCTATTCACCTGTAGTGCCCTCCTGTTGTGCTCATAAAAAATACAACTACCTACACAGTCTTGCGTAGGTACTTTTTATATGCAGGGTTACTGCCCCGTATCTACGAGTCTATGTTACCGGAAAATTGAAAACTCAGTAAGATTATAAAATATCTTGAGAGGTTGTTGGAGCTCTCGATAAGTTGAAATACTTTTTACGCATCTATAAATCTTTCAGTCATTCGATAAATTGTGGAATAGCAAGTAACGAAACGTTAAGTGTATACAATTTCAATATTCTAATCAATTATCCGGTGATTTCTACAAAGTATTTTTCTTGTTAAACAAACAACTCGAATGATAATCGCCAGTTTCACATCAATGAAGTAGTCTAAAGGCGGGTTTGCATTATTGTGTTGTGTCGTTACGTGACGACTAGATTCGTTTGATTGGTGTTTCCCGCGCCATGACACAGTAATGTAAATCTAGCTTTAAAATAATATTTTAATATCTAGGTATAAGAAAATCAACACATGTAAGTACCTATGCATCTACAAAAAGTACGTAGGTAGTAAATAAGTAGGCAGGTATGTACTGTAAAACTGCCTCGAATTGTAGACATCAGCTAAACACTGAAGAAAATTAGTTGTTCAAAATTTTAACCAAATCTTGACCGTCCCTCTTGGATTACCAATAAAAACACGAAAAGTAAGTAATTTCAGTTTCTTTTACTCGTATCTTAAGTTCTTCTATCTTGGTTTCAATTAATAATAATTAAAAGCTTCATCAATTAAAAATATCTTTGTAACATAGGTTAGATGAAGCCGGTGAACTTAATACCGGTTCTGATGGAAGTCTTATAAACTTATAATGAGGTACTAAGCTTTACTTACGCAAATTTAATTTTGGTCAGACCTTGGGTTTGATTAGGAAAATAACGTTTAATCATTTTTGCCATATAAAAAGTAATTAGTGGTTCTAGGCTTTAAAGGTTAAAAATAAGGTTACTAGTATGATAATTATAAATATTACCTAGTATACAGTATTACACTTTCTCTTTTTCAGTAAATCTAACGAAAGATTGTCTGTAAAAGATCGCTTTTAGCGATAAGAGTGTCCATTGTTACACCCTGTAGGCTAAATCTCAAAATGTTGTGAGTAGGTACAACAAAGAGTATTATTATCTATCTATCCAGTAAGTTGGTATTACTATGCAAAGAAATAAGTATTTTTGTCTATGGTGGGCGCCAGATAAATTTTCAATAAAGTTCATTGCCCTTTCCTTAATTTCTCTGCGTAGGTACCCGGACAATAAGTTATGAATAGTTTTTATTTTTTTATTAGAAAAAGATCACGATTTAATGTCAATTCATTATTTCTGTTTTCATAATTAAGTATGTCATTAAATGTATGAGGGTCAATGACCGTTATTGCACATTTATCTAGTGTCGACCATAGTGATAAATTTGCGTATCGAAAATATCATAAACGTCATGGATTCTATCCCAAGTTCCATAGACCGTTATCAAAATTATAAGTACCTACATAGGTACGTATATGAAAGCATTTCTATATAAAAAGGAGTGAAGCTAGCGAACCTAATGAGGAATTATTCAGCGTCGAGAGGGCTCCGTGGTCTCATTAAAACGAAAGGCTCTGGCTGCCACATACGGAAGATTACGAGCGTATTCTTGTGTGGAAATGTACCAAGGAAACATATATGCATGAAGGTGCCTATATCAGTTAATACGCTGAACAAATATAGATACTAAGGTAGCGGAGATGAAAAATAATGTAGTGTAAGTTCAATATATGAGAGAATGCGGCCTAGATTTTATGTGGTTACCCAAAGATACTCATAGATAAATAGGCTAGGTGGACTAGCGTTGTAATACAATCTTACAATGTAAAAATAACTGGACAAACGTCTTGGTTACCCAACACTATTAGCTATCACTTATTTCTAGCCGAATAACTCTGAATTCAAACCTTCAACAAATAGAACAAAACAAGGCTTTTGCTCACGACAAAACACATTTCAAGAACATGGCAATCTGTATTCTAGGATCGACACAGTCATTTGTTTATTTATTTCTTGTATCAACATACAGTCTGTTCCAGAAATGGTCATATTTAACAAAAAAGTGAAAAAATATATAATAAAAATATATATAAAAACGACCAAACAGTTCCGAACAAATTACTTTTCAAGCAGTCTGCTACAGTTAGTGAAATTTCATCATCATCATCAGCCGAAAGACGAAAGACGTCCAATGCTGGACATAGGCCTCCCCCAAAGTGGGGTTCGCCATAATTGCCTCGCTAAGCAGGCGGGTTGGGGATCCCAGAGTAGCTGTTGCAATGTACAGAGAATGCTGCTGCCCATTCTCTGGTGAGTCCCTTAGTTGCCTCTTACGACACCCACGGGAAGTGATGGGATGGTGCTATTCTTTTACGTACCATACAGAACTGAAAATTTACTTTAGTATTAGTGTTAATATATAATCCGTGGTGCTTGGCAACTGGGTTTAACCCAGTTGTAATGCCCCTTGGTGCCTATTGGCCCAGCTCAATTTTAATTGAATTTTTTTTTCCTCCTCTTTCGCTTTGCTTTTCTGATTAATTTCGTTACGGGATCCAAGACAGTTAAATCGTTTTTCCGGGACGCGTCGAGCTTCATTGACTCGGCGTTTTTTTCTGCTGGTCGCCAATGTTGATTCTGGCTTTCAGAAGTTGCAGTGGTTGGGAATGTGTGGCGGGCTTGTCCCAAAAAATAAATTTAGTTCAATCACACATTTGATGTCACCAGCTGCATCAGACTGCTTGAAAAGTGTTTTTTTTTGGAGCTTTCTAGTCATTTTTTGTGGTCTTTTTTTTTAAGTCACTTTTTTTGTTTTCATATTTTTTCTTGAATGTATATCAGCCACCCAACACCACCCTTAAATATGATCGCGTACTTCTGGAACACCCTGTATATACTATCTGTGTTCGGATCTAGCCGGAAAAAACAATGTTACCGAAGGACATTGGACAAGCTTAAAGCAAATACATCCAGAGGATAAGATAGTTGTAAAAATACAAGTCCGCACTGATCTTTATTTATGTGGCACAACGCGTTAGTCGCATGCGCTAAATCTCTTAAAACCACGCGGAAAACCATCGACAAAACTATGAGCAAACAAAATATTTCCAAACAGGGAAAAATATCGGGGAATTATCTGGTCGGGTTCAAAGAAAAGGTAAAATAATTCTATCACAGTGAAGGGCGGGTGTTCGGTCGTCTGCGGCCGGAGCCCGGACCTTAATCTATTCCCAGTCCGTCTACTAACGGCACCTGTAAACGACTTTTTTATTCACAATATTTTCTCTGAAAATGTTTCTTCGGACCCTTTATTTGGTCATTATGAAAAGTTTATAGAATGTGCTCTTCAGTCTGATGTGAATGGATTTTTAGTGAGAATATTGTTTTGTGATTCAATTTGAGTTTTTCATTGAAAATTGTAGTTTGATAAATAATGTTTTGAAAGATTATTTACAAAGGGACCTAATGCTGCTTTTATAACGTAGGCATCTACTGTTAAAACTTTGACAGATGCATTCATACGTTTTTTAATTGTGAAAATTTTCAAAGAAACAAACGTTGTACTTTAATTTATTCATCGAACTCACCAACAGCAAACGGAATCATTATTCAGTCATAAGCCAAACATAATGTTGTGTCCAAGTGTAAATATCTGATGAATAAAATATTGCCTTCAAGCTACAAAAATGAGGTCAACACAGGACGAATAATAAAGTAAGTGAATTTGCCCCTGGCGGGGTGGGGGGGTGCCAACGGATAAAACTGGAGTTTCCGAGTCTGATGGGCAAAACACGAACATCCGAAAATTGTTTTGCACCTACCAAACTTTGTTCCCCACTGTGAGATGGAAATATTGAAGTTTTTTAAGATATAATACGTTCTTGTGGAGTTGCGAGCGAGTTTCTCATCTTTCTTTTTATCGAGTGTATTCCTTTTATAGACTTTGATAAGTTCTACATGCCTTCAATATGACATTGTGTTATAACTGATTTAGACGAAATTGGGAAAAGTTTATATAATTTTCGAAACTCTCAACGCAGCTTATATTACAATTTCAAGACGACATCGCTAACTGATGTATAGATAATAACATTGTATAGTGGTATAAATCTATTTCTATACTTCTATACTAATATTATAAAAAGGAAAGATTTGTATTTTTGTATGAATCGAATAAACTTAAAAACTACTGGACCGATTTGAAAAATTATTTCAGCATTGGATTATCTGATGACATCTGATGACATTATCAGCGTTTAAGATAGGCTATATTTTATCCCCGTACTCCCACGGGAACTACGCGGGTGAAACCGCGTGACGTCCGCTAGTAAGCTATACTTTTAGTTTTAGATGATTATTCAAAGTAGATTAGACAGTGCAGTCTGCATACATGCAGGTCGTAACGGAAAGGTATAAGTAGTTAGGGATGTTTTAATAACTGCTTCTGCCAATAGAGATGAACAACTTTCTTCAAAAAACTCATAGTAAATTACCGAAACAAAAAATTGAACGGCGCATTTTTGTTCAGCTGATTTTAACTTTGTATGGAAAATCATTAATTTTTTAGGAAATTGTGCAGAAAGTTGTTCGTTTACATTGGGCAGAAGTATCTTTCCGTTACAGCCTGTATATTCAAATCCACAGAGCTCCTACTGGCTCGGTAGACAATTCTTGAGTTAGCATTGTTAAGACTTTCCATACCAATTAAGCGTGTCAGTGAGTGTTATCGACTTATCGTGTACTCAAAGAAATTGAATGCTTGTGAGAATAGTGTGTGATTAAGGGACGGATTTTTTAGGAATTTGGAGTTTAGAACATATCAAACCTAACTTTATTGCCAAAGTTTAATGGGCTGAAGTGATTTTGACAAGGAAAGAAAGACAACTATTTATTTGTGACACGCACAGGACATACAACAAAATGAAATATATCAATAACTAACAATAATAACTAAGTACCCCTAAGACCCTGTTTCCGATACCGGTGGGCTACTAACCAAAGAGGCTTCTATCTCAGCATATGCTTATGACCAATCACTTAACTTCATAATCTTATTTGTAGCAGGGGAAAGGATATTATTTGTTGCTTAAGGACTTTGTAGTCGCTGCCGACTATTCCGTATTCTGTGCCCAAATCAATAGCCCCCTTGCATCGTAAGGAGCGATAAAGCGATTACGCCAGCACACGGGCACATTCACGTCACCATAATAGTATCAATCGGAGACCGGTCAATGTGGCTGCTAAGCCTGGTTATGACGTCATTATTGTGTTACTATCTAGCCGTTAGAGACACGTCAGGCCCGATAATAGATAGGTAATGGCTACAAAGCGGTGCTGATAATATTAAACCACAACACGTGTGCCAATACACTTTAGTATGGGTAAAGTTAGTGCAGTTAACCAACGAGGTAGTGAAGAGTGCGCTGAATGAAACTTAAACTCTTTGAGTACGACCTCATTGTAGGAACTTTGAAGCCGAAACGCTTCTGAAAGCTTAGTTAACTGGCTTTAAGAAGCAAACTAAACAATGGATTTTATGTCATAGACGCAAAGAAGACTAGACAGTCTATGACATAAAATAAATTTTAATCCATTGTGATTTTTCGTTTATTACATTCTTTTTTTTTATTTGAGATGAGTTTGCTCTTGACTCTAGCCTAGGTCATAGATGGCAGAGACAAAGTTGGCGATAGAGCGAGCTTACCCAGAAGAAGCCTGTTCACTCTAATTTTGAAGATTCTTCTTCTTTTTGAGTCGATGGTTAACTCTTTGGATTGTTGTGACCTAGTAGGTGGCTAAGTAGGTTGCGGAATTTGTTCGAACAAGTCACCGCGGCCCTGGAACGGAAAGGGCTTTGGCAGGAACATAGATGGGTTTTACTCAGTAAGAGTCTGACATGCCCTTCCGCTCCACCCAGAGCGGAAGAAGTCATTTGATGAATTTCCATACTTAAAAAAAAAGTGGCTAAGTAAATTGCAGCATCGGCTTCGGTGCCATTCATTAAGTGCCCCAAAGCGCAGGTGTATGGGCACTTGGGGCACTCTGACGTGTCGCTCATGTTCTAGATACCGCACCGGACTCACGTTGGATATGGGACAGGTCTATAATATAATCATCATTATTAAATAAGCATCTAGGTTCCTCAAACCACGAATTATCTTCACTCTCAAATCTATCTGCCACTCTAAACCTGGATAAATTAGCCTACATTTGCTATTAGGTTAAATTAACACATATCAGCTGCTACAAGTCGAGCAGGTCAGTATTACAATCAGATTACAGCGAGCATCGGGTCGCGGCTCGGCCATGCTGGGCCACATTCGACCACCGTGTAATCCATTAGCTAGTCAACTGTGATGGCCATGACTTCGGAATGTTGAGGCGGAATAATTGGAAGGGCAGGTGTGTCAAACTAGACGCTAATCCCAATTGAGTTAGGCAAAACCAATTAGACGCTTGTGGAGACACCAATCCAAATTTTAATGATTTAGTTTTCATACTAACCAGTAGCAAAGTTAGTTGCAAGTAAATTGCATTTACCTTTTCTAGTAGGTACTTGTTAAATAGACCACAAACTCAAATGAAGATGAACTGGCTACTATGCAAATATTAAACCAGAACTAAATAACCTTAGAGTAGAAAGCCATTTCTTACGTTACCCTTTATTAAGCTTTGTTCAACTGTTTAAAAACAAACTTAAGATCAAGGGCAAGATACATTCATGCTAAAATAATGACTATTTCAAGTGAACTTTGCGTGACTTCAAACAATAAATATTACAGTGTGAATAACTAAGGCAATTCTCTGAAGGGATATAAACGAGAGTTACGTAGATTGGCGTTATCAACGTTTTACTCAGCAAACAGTTAGCCAAGCTTATAAACAGCGACTCACTGTGAACTGATACGTACACGTTATTATAAATGAATGTAAGATTAAAAATTCAACGACATTATTAATTGCACTTATGTTGGTTTATTTTGTTTATTTCAAGCTTAAAAAAAATAACACGAGTGTAATAAACGTGAGCAATGTAATTATATTCAAATAGCTCATGAATTTGACAAATGCAAAACAATGTTTTATACAAAACCTGTAAAACCCCAAAAAAAACGATTAAAAATGCTTCGACCTTGAAAGGACCCGCGGGGTTGGCTCATTCATATTCAATTCTATGCAATTCATACGAAACCGAAAAATAAACGATCCTTACTGATTTTCAGGACAACCAAGTATGTAGGTTTATGGCATGTTTGCTCCTTGTGTCGTCCACCGCCTGCTTGCGGGTCGTGACCAGCGAGCTTGATTTCCGCATACACAAATATTTGCACGACATATTTGTTCCGAATCTCCGTGTTTGTATATGTGATTTGTGATTTTAATGGCACGACATGGGTGTCCAATTAAAAGCTTCGAAAGGTAACGTGTTTATATATTTACAATTCATGTGCTATTGTCAAAATAACCACAGTATGGAGCTCTAACGATGACGTCGCGGCAGACCACGCAGAAGGTGAACGGAGTTAGGTAACAACCAAGGTCCTCACTAAAACTATGAGGAACCCTGATAGACGGCGACGCGGCAGACCAGAACACGGGATGTGCTAGAAAAATTTTAAACCAAATTACCACACAATTGTGCTCGGGGTCGAACTAGATTGAAGTTATAAGGAGAACCTTTGCCCAGTACTGAGAAGATACAGGCTGACAATACTGTGAATCTTTAGGACTTATCTCGTCAATTCTAATCGTTTGGTTAGCGCGAGAGAACGGCTCTAGGCGGAATGTTAAACTCTAGCGAATTTAAACTCGTGAGATAGCAACTCGATTTATTTCCAACGATCGCCACTATTTAAAGAGAGGTCTAAACGTATAATACACATGAAATTTTAGTATCGATGTCGAACGTTTAGCTACATTTTGGTATTTGAAACAACATGTACTAACTAAATAATTGAGTTACGGACTCAACTATTGCAGTACTTGCATAAGCTGCTGAAATTTCATTGTCCGAGAACAATGAAAGGAATGGAGGGAGGCTTTTGCCATTCCTCATATTTTTTAGGGTTCCGAACCCAAAGGGTAACCAACTGAACCCGTCCGTCTATCTGTCCATTCGTCCGTCTGCCTGTCATCGGGCTGTATCTCAAGAAAGGTAATAGGTAGACAGTTGAAACTTTCACAGAGTGTGTTATTCTATTGCCGCTATAACAACAAATAATAAAAATTAAATTAAATCAAAGTTGCAATTCAGTTTCAATTCCTTTTCGGTGCTAACTTACCCTGAATGAAGGTGATGTAGTAAAATCTTTCCTCAAAGATGATACCTACCTAAAAGTTCGAAGATTATATAAATAGACCCTTGTTGCCTAGACAACAGTAAACTCGAGTAACCATACTTACATTGTTACTTTGGCTATGCGTTTTACGAGCAATCAACCTAATAGATCCAAAACCAGGTTATTATAGCCGCTGCAGGAAGTTTCACATTCTTCCACTAATTGAACGGAGAAAAATTGCCGACATGGTATTCCTATTCAATTTGTCAAATGGTTCAATCGACTGTTCTGAACTGATGAGCAAAATTGGGCTGCGTATTCCATCCTTCACCTTAAGGAATCATCGACCTCTGTATGTTCCTTCTGTGCGGTGCAAATATCGACAAAATTCTTATATAATAAGAGCTAGTAGGGCATACAACTCGTTGTGTCAGAGTGTTAATGATCTAGACTTGTTCTCTACCAGTGTTCCGGAACTAAAAAAAAAATTGTATAAAAACTACTTTGAAGTTCACTAAAACCCTTTTTTTTTTAATTCTTCATTTTCATTTTTCATTCTATAATTTAAGTGCTTACTAATTCTTACTTTCTCTTGCCTGTCTACTGTTTCTTGTGCTACCCTAACATTGTCAGTGAAAACGTTTAATTGGCCTTCTTTCACTAACTGTCGACTGTCTGTATCCTAGCTGTAAGTTTTCTTAAGAAAAAAAATAAAATAAATAAAAAATAATCGATCTGCAGTTGAGGTACACAGTTCTAGGCTCTAAAAAAAATATATCAAAAAGGCGGATAGAGATCCGCTTCCTTGCATCAGTTTCCCAAAGCAAGCAATTTATTGCTAGACCTTCTCCTCGATGAGCTTTCCTCACCTGCTCACCTTCAGTAAATGCAAGGTTTCCGCAGTCTGACCAGCAAATACCAGTACAACTCCTTCTTTCTTAATCTTTTGCCCTCAACTTTACCAGTAATATGTTATACAAGCAAACTATAAACTACACCATCTCCAAACATTAAGCAATCAAAGAGTCCAAGAAAAACCGGCCATCCCTCCATTCCTTCCTCAGTAAATATATAAGTATATACATAAGTATTTGTACACAAAGACGAGCACCAGTGATTAACGAGCGAGGTAATTTGCGAGATAAAGGTCGCCGGACATCACCGAAATCGAGAAGAGAACGGCCATCTTGTGAATCCTTAATTCGGGTTGGTTGGAACAGAGGAACCAGCTATCTGGTGTACAGGCAATAATGTTATCTTTCCACTACACAGTGCACACAAACAATATCCATTTTTTTTACATTATTTAATTTAATAATATTAACACAAAAAAAAACATTATTATCATACCAATAGGATTATGCAGAGGTGTGCCCTAAAGTATCAATCTGTATTTTTTTTTCTTATGAAGAATAATGAAAGAAATTTATTTGAAACTGGTTTTTTTTTTTGTTTTTTTAAACACATTTGCATCAGGTAATCTCTGGAAGTCTCTGATCCGTTTCCGAAAATTCTTTTACTAAAAGAAAGTAACAGTTATGAACTGATTAAAAAGATTGACTAGGTACTCATTACACTCATAATTGGATATAATTTAAGTACCTAGCAAGTTAGCAACGCGCATACCAAATAGCTACATCGACTGTACATTCGGGTTCCGATGCGAGCTCGGGCTAGCACATTAAAAATTTAAATGTAAAATATGGTAGCGCAGTTTTTTGGCGGTGAGGGCTTCAGGATTTTCGTTTAATAAAATATTTTATTTGAGTTGTTTTAGAGTTAGAATGTGGTTGGCAGAGTTTAGTTTCGGTACTTTCATTTACATGATCTAAACACGTTGAACCCTTAATTAATATGCTTAGTGTACACAGTACAACCCCAGTTAAAGGACGAATTCAATGTGCGTTCTGTCTATCTAAAAGAAGAGCAATAGAAATACCAACAATACCTACTTGTCGTATTCAATCCCTAAACAAAATAGCGATCGATTTACCAATTTAAGTCCCACAAAACAAATCCGAGTTTAGATTAGCAACACCTTCTCGTCTTCCATACAATCTGAAGTAATACTAGTAGCAAGCTACGGCTCTCAGTGCACGCTTCAGCGAACTAACTGCGGTTAACTCGCAATGATAATCAGACGTTATTGAGACGAGAGATTAGTTGCTCAGTGAAGCTGTTAACTTAAGCCAAATACACACTATTTACACGTCGTTGTCGGTTTATTATCATTGTTGTGTATCGGGTAACCAACCTTGTTTGTTATAAGATTTTGGAGTCGAATATCATATTGAAAACTACTGGTTCGATAATTTGAGTCTATTTTGTGTACCTTCTGGAACTAACGATCAATCAAGCAAAGGTGAATTTGCTTAATACTGTGCGTAGATTTTTTGCGAAGAGGTCGCGGGTCATCGCACGGGCATCGTATAACATCGTCATGTTAAACATGAGGGGTCGCCGGTGGAAGTAGCGTTTTCAATGCCAGCCTATGCAATACCTGTATTTTTACACTAATTTGCACGGTAACTAAAAAAAGTGATACAAAGCTGAAGGGAAAAAAAATGTCACTCATTCAACTAAACGTAAAATGAAATAAGCATTCGCTATGCGTGCCGGCTACAAGGTGCTACGTTGTCGCTACGGTGAAGCTACAGTGCCGCTACGGTGCCACCACGGCGTGGTTACGCAAGCGAGCCGCTACGGATTCGCAGTGGTCCCGCTACGCAATCCTCTACGATACCACTAGTGAGGGACGTCTTTTGCCTTTTGGGGGCCCTAGGCACGGGATTATAGGACCCCATGACTTTGACAGAGGACTATTTGCTAATAGAGGCAAAATAACGAAATTAAAAGCATGCACGGTGCAGTTTGTCTAGTATTAAATAGTACAGCATAGCGACAACAATTATTCCGCCAAACAATTTTTTTTTTGGAACCCTAAAAATATTCCATTGCCCTCATTATTTTTTTTTATTTGTGTAGAAATTTTACAAGACCTGAATTAGGTGCCCAACCTTAAAATTATATTCTAGTTTGTGTTATGTTTTATCTTCTTAATATATATATTTCTTGTGTACGTGTGTATGTCACTGAACTCCTTCTAAACGGCTGGACTTTTGGATGAAATTTTTTGTGTATATTCAAGGGGATTCGAGAATGGTTTAGATTCACAATTGGACCCGGTAGGTGGCGCTGTAATCGATTTCTATAATTTTTCATCATACACAAAGCAAACATTCGAACAGGACAACGTCTGTCGGGACCGCTAGTCGAATATAATTTTAAATATTAGATAAAACATAACACAAACTACAAAGACGAGAGATTATCCCTTAATCTCCCGAAAATCAAGACGTCGACAGTCATTACCGAAGTGAAAGATGAACGGGCACAAAGAATACTAATGATGAACTTCGGATCCCAAGTTAAGCAAAGCTTCCAATAATTTACTTAAGTAGCAACTCAATCAATCTCCTAAGAAAGTTCTTGTCTAGACTTGACTGATATATGGGCTCACCAAATGAAAAACGAACATGTTTGTCAACACTTACTCAGGGAAAATTTAATGGAATGCATAAAATACGTCTCAAGAAAATCCTCGCAAAATAAGTTCTGTTGCCAAAATGAAGATTTGTAGGTAGGCCTACAAACTTGAAAGTAGCCAAAACATTGGAGAGCAAATGAAAACCTAAGCCGCATAAGCTTCAGAGAAACTAAAAGCAAATTGAAGTTTTTTGAAACATCTTAGAAAAGTAGATGTTTATAGTATTAATAATAAATTACTTTCTTTAATAAAGAAATAATCTCAATCAATAAGCTTCAGAAGTAGCCCAAAGAAGATCTTCAGATTAAACGCAACAAAAAAAAAATCCTAAAATACCTTATTTCGTTTATGCCTAATCTATAAGGTATTAACAATTCTGTAAATTGTATAACTCTAATAGATTTATAAGGTAAGGTATTTACTTGAACAAAAAAAACACAAAACATGTATTGCCACATCACGTGGTTTGTACCTATGCCTGTGATGAAATAAATACTTTACTGAAGCTATATAATATCTGATCTAACAAGTTGAAAACCTACCTATTTTATCCAAATCTTTTCTTATTAGGTCTAATAACGTCTAATTAATTACCTAACTGATCTACGAATAGGGCATCTTGGGGCAGGCCACGCATACTTTATTTTATACATTTGAAAATAGTTTGTTTACTATTACAAGATTGGTTAACTTGGTAAAATTTATTAGAGAACTTGTAGATACTATGTTTTGTACAGATAAGAAACTATTGAAGTTGTTTACGGAAAACTGGTTTATATACCTTCTGGGAAGTCGAACTACCTTTCAACTTATGGTAATAAATACCTGAATAGCGAGCACTTTATACAGGTTGTGGCCATAAACTCTACCTATTTGTAGTAAGAATTTCGAGATGGATATTTCTCGAGCCCACTAAAATATTGTAAGCAAAATATTGCGGCAAGAAATTCTACGAAATTTTATGTCGCCCACAATCCCGGCTTTCTGTGACCTTATTTTAAATCCTGGTGTTAGCTCCACTATGACAGGGAATTGAGGATTCAGCACGACGTCGGGTCCTCACGTCAATTGGCTTCAAAAGCCGATTCCCGAGCGGTGTTTAACGCCAGTGGCTCGGAAGCCGGATAATCGGCCGCGGTACCAGTCGCGTCGATAAATTATAATCCTCCTTCAATTTTAAGCCTCGGCTTTGAATTGGCGGTAAACAGTTCTCTCAATTGTTGGCCTCATACACGTCCACAGGTACATGGACCTTTCTGAAACAAATATGCTGACGATAGCACTTTAAAATATTCATTCATGAATTGAAATAAAAGAATTCAAACATTTCAGTTTAGATAACGATGCATGGGAGCGAAAAGGGATAAACCAGCTGCTGAAAAATATCGTCAGAGAAGCAACACGTGCAATATTAAAGCTATAGATATTTTTAACAACGAACAAGGTATATCCCAGAGAGAGGCTTGGAAATCAAATAGCAACTGAAGAAAAACTTTTTCTCCGCGCGATAGAACTTGAGAATATTTTGGGGGTAAACAAAAAGTGAGTTTATTGTACTGAGCGAAGCCGGCGAGACTATAAATCATCTGGCACCGCTGCTCCTGAGCACCCATTTGATGTAATAACAGGCAACATTATTTATTAAAATAAGGTCACGAGTGTCAGATGTTATAGATAGGAGCCGAGTTACGGTGGACCGGCGAACCGCAACAGCCTGCAGGCCATAAACAAATATGGCGACGACTTGCGAGATTAGACCGACGAAGTGTGCATCTACATATTAAACGATATGATGACATAAACTCCGAGTGTGTATGAGTCGGATTATGTAGGAACACTTTTACTGGGGTTATTTTGTTGGCATATAAAATGTTAGTAGGTGACAAATATGATGATAGCATTTAGATTCATGACTGACCCTTTTGCCTGGTGAAATTATTGCTATCTCTGCGAAATATCTCTTAAAATCCGAACCTTTTTCATTTTATAAATCGGAGACTAATACTTAAAACCATGATCTCAATTATAACATCCAACGATATAAGCCAATAATATCCACAATAGCTGCTCCAAAAGATAAACGACCAATTTATTTCCACATGTCCGACACACTACAGCAAAGAGCTATTTAATCTTCATGACAAAGCTTTATAATGAAAATATCAACGTTTCATTAATTAACAGACCGCTGGAAAGCGCTTTAAGCGCTTATTTTCCGCGCCATCGATACAAAGGCTGCAATTTCGCTCCAGCCCCGTATGAAACACACCACAAGCTTTGTCCACCGTACCCGGCCGTTCAACAGGTAAACAAAAAGTTGCCTCTTGTTTCCTTTATCGATACCTATCTAGAATATTGACACAAGCTTTAACGTTATCTATTGAATGCTTTTGTATATTGTTTAAAAGAAGGAAGACATACAATTTAGAAAGATTACGCCTAATTTACAATGTTATTGCATAAATTATAACAATGTTTTAACGAACCATTAGCAAAGCTTTAAAATTTAATCCTGTTACATGAATAATGGAAATGTCACAGCAAGTTTTTAGGGACAGGCTCAGTTGAAAAATATTTAAATCATCAAACAGAAGACGTGGGTATTATCGTAAATTAGTAATCTATTGGAGGCCTACGAAACTTTGCGAAAGGTCGGATTTAGAAAGCGAAGAGGGCACAAACAAATATTGATTCGCGGCCTTTAACTTGGGGACCCTTGCAAACAACGCTGAGGGTTGGGGGATCAGCACACATGGAGGCTTTAAACAATGTTTAACACTAATAGGTTTTTTCCGCGGCTTTGCTTGTGGCTATTCCCACGACAACCATGCATTTCCCTGAGATAGTAGCTTGTGACTCTCAACGTCAGTGTAGGTTTTAATCAATCAATCAATAATAATATTCCTAATCGGATCAGAACTTCTAAAGATAATCTTTTACAAACAAACTTTGATACCTCTTTACAAAATTAGTTTAGATGACTGTAAAACATTACTTGAGTTGAATAAATGTGGACTGTAGTAAAAGTTATGTTGATAGCGTCGCGGGGGTTAAGCGTCGATTAACGATGGCGCGAGAATATATCGGGTGTCATGCATTTGCCACGTTAATTGGCACTCCATTAAACGTGCCGAATTCGGTCGGAGGACATTAGAACCACAGAGTATCGACACACCTTGACGGCCACTGCTTAGAGACGGTGTGGCGGCATCTAAACTGCCACATACGAGCTTAAAACAACTGACGTCACACAAATCTTACATTGCTCAATCAAAGTTCTCCACGCGGTTTATTTACAGCAGCACGAAAACAATCATTCGACAGTTCCCACCAGACGCAAAACGGGAGGATCTTTATTTTTTCAATACAGAATGCAGGACTTTCCACCCCGTTCTGCATACCGGCCATCTTTCCGTACAAATCAAGCATGTCCGTTGGTGACATCGATTACTTATAGAAATTGACGGTCCGTTACAATTCCGACTATGTCAGTCAGTTAGCTGAAACTAGTGGTAAGCGCACATTGTTCAGGCACGAATTATATACAACAAAATGGCGTCTCCATTCGCTGCCGATGGCGTAGCATTCCGTGCTCTATGGTTCGAACTGTGAACATACGTGAGTACCGAACTAGAGGTCACTTTTATTATTTTATAGAGAATCTCTCTGGACTCTGTAAAGACTCAATTGAACTGAAGAGAACAGAATACTTTGAATAACGAGCTATTGAATCATGAACACCTACTATTGAATACCTACGCATTATATATTATGTGAGTACAAAGGCATTGATTTTATTCAAAGTTTCAAACACCCCGAATATACATATTTTATTAACAATGAATTTGATTTACATATCAATGTGTTTCTTTGTAGCAAAAATGTGTTAAATGCATAAAAAACCATTATTCAATGTTAATCATGCACTCTACATTTATTGGTAGAAATTCGAAACTTCTGTTAAACCTGAATTTCAATATGTAAAATTGCGCACATTTTTCTGTTAATTAAAATAATGTATTTCCATTAAAGAAACCGCATTGTAATTCCACTGAAACGTTATTTGTAAAATTTTTACATATCATTTCTGCACTCTTTTGAAGCGGTAAAGTTTGTATGTTTGAATGTATGTTATTTTCGCCGAAACCACTAATGCGATTTCAAAAAATCTTTCTCTGCTGAAACCTACACTTTCGCTAAGTACCATATGCTACTTTTTATCCCGGAAATAAGCACACTTTCTGTTTGTAGGGCCACAGGACTGACGCCGGAGGAAAAAAACTAATCGCGATAAAAGTCTAAAAACACAGCCATAAAATATTTCACGAAAAAGAACATCTGACGTGCCCAAGAAATATTCTTACTAAAATTGCAGGAGCAACGTCTTAATGAAAATTAAAACTTATCCATTAGGAAGAAGTTCCGACTTCATTTTATTAACAAGTAAGTTCGTATTTTGTACTCTTGCCAGAGAATGTTCAATTTCTCGCCAAACTTCGTATCTTATACTCATATATACCATTTGAAATTAATTAAGCGTAATGTAACGAAACTTGATTCGATAACTTAGTGTTAACTTACGTGACACTTTGCTGTTTACTGTTTGTCAATTATTACGTTCAAAGTAAAAAGTTTATTAGCACATGGAAATTATCACTACACGAGATGGCGAGACACGTTTATTAGATTTTACGCCTTGTTAGTAGAGCCTATGCAAGGCTGTGAGACGCTCAGCACGGCTACGAGAGCCTACGAAATACACAACGAGAGCCTACGCACGGCTACGAGACCCAAAGCATGGCTACGAAAAACACTCCGAGAGCCACTGCTCGGCTACGAGAGTCTACGAAATACACTATGAGAGCCTTTTTTTCATAGTATATTTCGTAGACTCTAGTAACAGTGCGTGCGTGCTATGAGAGCCTACGCAACGGTAAATGAGCCCTCCCGGTATCTCAGGCATGTCCATACTATGAATCCTTGTCGCAAGTACCAAAAATAGCTCTGCCTACTCCGACCATTGCACATTACGCAGGCTACGAGATCTTACGAATGACCACGAGTGCTTACGAGCATCTACGAGACTTTCTATTTTCTACAAAAATCGAAACAAGTTTCGCACCACCCGACCCATTAACCCAGACGTTTACGTAAAGTTAACCTCTTCGAATACAACCCCATGAAAGCTTCAGAAGTAATTTTTGTTGTACATTTTAATAAAGCTGACTGCGTCTTTTACAATAACCGTGGAGACGCTCCACGGTTATTGTGCCAGTTGACGATTTGTTCAATATGGTGTGGGATGCTAGGGTCACAAACTTAGAGGCCTGGCAATGCGACGCCATCTGTAACGTACGCTGCTGAAATATAAAGTAACATTTAAAACTTGTGTTGCACTATGGATGTGAGCCTTATGCTATACAGTTGTTTGGGTTGTTACTGGAAGGTTCTATGTCACAGTATTTTTGAGATACTAGTACTACACTTTCAAATCAATTTCATTAGTGAAACTCCGCAGACGAGATTGGTATCGATATTAAGTGATGATCAAACCAAAAAAACTATGTATACTTAATCATCTCAGGATAAAATTAACCTTTTATGATAACAGAATTATACGAAGGTCACACTGAAAGTTTTTAGAATAGGCCAGTAAGAAAAGCTGCCGATGAAAAATTTATTTAAATTTCGAATTAGGAACTGTTTGGGAATCTGTAGATGTGTAATGAATTCATATGTCATTTGTTTTTACAAATTGGCGGCAATTTAAAAAGTGTCTGTCGTGCGTCGAAATAGATTTGACTAGAGAAAATTTTCGCTCAATGATTTATTATGACTTTCGATACGGCCTCACTCAACAACAATGATACGATAGACTTTGATTAGCTATCATGAAATAATATCTACTAGTTAGATTTATTATTTCATGACAGCATAGACAACAATTGTTAATATTGTACTATTCCCTGGTAAGATCTATATTGGAGTACTGCTCGTCTGTGTGGTCTCCAATATATAACACTCATATTGATCGCATCTAATCTGTGCAGAGAAGATTTGTCAGATTTTTAAGTGCAAAATATGGCCTCAGACGTAAACTACCCAATTACAATCAGCGACTCACACACTTTCACATGGAGAGTCTTGAGAAAAGGAGATGGGTGAGTGATCTAAGTACATTGCATAAAATTGCTAATGGTTCCTTTGACATTCAATTACTTGACCAGATAAACTTTAAAATACCAACTAGATCTGTGCGCACTCCACAATTATTCAGTATTCCGGCTAGTAACAATAATGTTTCTGAAAATAACCCGTTGTCCAGAATGTGCAGTCAATATAATGCAATATGCCCTAAGGTAGATTTATTTTTGAGCAGTTTCAACGAATTTAGAAATGCTTTATATAAATTGTAGTTGGAAGAGTTTTTTTTTATTTTTTTCATATTAAGTATGTTAAACATTTGTAAAATGTCACTAATGAAGCTTATTAAATATTGAACGCTGTGTACAGTAATAATTGGGCCCCAGATTCACATAATGTATGTTGTCATGGCTGTGATGAATTGTTTTTAATCTGTAGTCTGTCACTGTACTTGTCAAAATAAAATAAATAAAAATAAAATAAAAACAGCTCCCAAGAAGCAGCATTCTCCTCCACCACAACAACGCTCCTACTCAGTCTGCCAGATGGACTATCGCATATTTGTCTATAGAAGGTGTGGAGTTAGTGAATCATCCTCCTTATAGTCCTAACCTGGCACCTTGTGACTTTTATTTATTTTCCAAAATATAATATAAACTAAGAGGAATTCGTTTTAAGAACCCTGAAGACGTCGTGGCTGCGTTTGAAGATGCCGTGGCTGTGTTTGAAAAGGCGTGGAAGAGATCCTTGCCAAGGTCGGCACGTGGATGGATGACCATCCGTTACATACGGAGACTCCTCCGTGTCTCGGAAACAGGTTAAGCCGTTAGTCCTGGCTGTTTGTAAACCTTTGACAGTCGTTACGGATAATCAGAAGCCAAAAAATCTGACGCCAGTGTTGCCAAGGGCCCAGGACCAGTCTCTGGGTAGTGGAGGTCGGATAGGCAGTCGCTGCATGCAAGTTACTGGAACTCAGCTGCGTCCAGTTAGACTGGAAGTCTGTTTTTTTAGTTTGGAAAAGGTTAGGCAGATTGATTGAAATCAATCTTCATCTCATTCCTATAGCAGGCTCTTAACCAACAAAATCTTTATGTCAGGAGTGAATAGGTTACTTCTAGGCAAGCGTGCTACATCTTCGACCACATCATAACTTACCAACAGGTGAGAAAGTGGTCAAACGAGTGCCTATCAACAGAAAAATGAGCGAGTCTTACAGTAGTCGCATAGGATGTGTAACATCTGACGTCTCACCTAGGTAAATAGGTAGTGTTCAACATACAGCTTGAAACAAACATAAGTAAAATTGATTTTCGCGGGCTATCCTTGCGCTTCCACCTTAACATTAAAAGTACCAACAGATAGCCAACTCGACCACTGCGCGCGCTCATTGGTCAAATCTAATAGTCGCGCTCATTGGTCAGATCAAATAGCGCGAGCTCATTGGTCAAATCAAATAGCGCGCGCTTCCTCGGCTTCCTGTTATACACTTCCGTCCCATTTCAAGAAATCACTCCCACAGATTGCAGAAAAGCGAGAGGAAAGATGTTAACATAAAAAAAAATATGTGGCAAAAACCGAGCCTATCCGAAGTGAAAAAGCAAGTGCAATTACCCAAAAAAAATATATCGGAAGACTCGCACTCTATTTTCAAAAGCTATTAAACTACAGGCTGTACCAAAAAAATATGTTTCATCATTTTCCGTATCACGTAGGGTTGCTAGTTTAAAATACAAAATCATTTCTGTCCCTCATACATAGTTACGGTTATAGGCCACATGGGGTTATTTTATGGTTGTTTTTATGTCAGGAGGGTTGGTTCCTCAAGGGTTAAATGGCGTAGGTGATACAATGTGCTAGTTTACTGTTATGATGCTTAACAGATGTCTCTTTTATAGGGTGTTACGTTTAGCTTCTGATGTTTTTTGTAATATTTTTTGTGACGTGTAGTTTTTCTCTCTCAAAGAAAGGAAGCCTGTGTGTGTGGCAGTGGAAACATTTTAGGAGTATTTTGGTTAACTGTAACGTGTAACGGTCTATGGTCAAATATTTTATCATGTCTTTTCCCTTGGTCTAGCGTACCCCTACCCATTTTCTACACTTGTTGCGAAAGTAAACATTTATTTAAATGGTGGTGAACTGAAATCAGCTAGTTCAAAAGGTGTAGTACGGACCTTCTAATTTCACGCTATAGAGAACATTATGTAGTTTTAATGGAATGCCATCGGACCTTAATAGCACTTGGGCTATATATTAATTTAATAATAATCAACTACAAAACTACAGTCATGGAGAGTGGACTATGGACAGCTGCCTATTCCTTTAAGCCTGTGGGTCGAGGAATTTACGAAGAGTCTTCAAGGCAAGCAGTCCAGAGATAAACAAGACAATCTGTTCTAGCTTATATTCACTAGACAATAACCGTCACTCGTAAGCCCGCCACGCAATATATCATCACGTTCCACTATAACAACATTTTATGCGAAGAGAAAATTGGACGGACAGCAGCCGAATATTAAACATACCATAGACACGAGCAAAAAGATAAATCGTTTTAAAAAAATATCTCGCAGCGATGCGTCACGTCCATATAATTCAAATAGCCTTGTTTAAACAAATTGTCGCTCGATAGATGGAAAAGGCCGTTTTTCGTGCAAAATAATCATTTTTATTATTTCGCTGCGAGCCTACGAATGGACAGGCGTAATTGAAACATTGTTGCGTTGAAACACCGAGTGAATGAATGAATGAAACAGGTTAACAATGTACGTGAATGTTCTGACGATACGTGTTTGGATTTATTTTTAAACAGCGTGTCAGTCGAACACGCATTTAATTCATTCGGACGTAAAATCTTACTTCGAGAAACATTCTTGTTCGTTCATCATGGCGATTCATTGAGATAGAATAGAATATTATAGTTTTCACAAATCAGATTTTCTTTATCCAAAAAATCAGCCTATATAAATATGATTATCAATATTTTTGTAACCTCTAAAATTCAAGTATCGTGTTTAATAACCAAGACTAAATAGTTCTTGTAAGCAGTTGCTAACTTAGTTAGAAGTACTTATATGTAGTTATTCAGATTCACTTCAAAATAAATTATTCAATTTACCTTGGCATCTCAAGTTAAGGGGCTAAAATTGTCGTAAACTTCGTTCAAGTCAATTAAAGATACAAGTCTCTTGAACTCTTAATTAAGAACTAAATTATGACTTGGTCCAATGGCTATGTTGACATCATTCAATATAGGCAAGAACAAACATGACGATATAATTATATCTACATATAATATTACGTACATAGGTACCTATTTTTTTTTTTTAGGATGGGAAATCTTCAAATGACTTCTTCCGCTCTGGGTGGAGCGGAAGGGCGTGTCAGACTCTTACTGACTAAAACCCATCCGTGTTCCTTCTTAAGCCCTTTGCGTTCCAGGGCCGCGGTGACTCTTTCGAACAAATTCCGCAACCCTGGCAGGCTCTGGCCCTAGCGGGCCCCGTCTTCTCTGCTAACATCTCCTTGAGGCGCGCGTGAAACACAACGCGCCATCGACCCGGGCCTGGTGGTGATCGGACAGCGAGCCACCCAACGCTCGCCGTCCGCAGGCCCGCGCCTATGGTGGCCGGGGATCGCCCTGCGACTCCCGACGCCCAGGGCGTCTTCTCCTGTAGCGACGGTTGGGGTGAAGGCCTTTCCTTTCCCTCGCGCGGCCCGCCTCCTCCTTCGCTAGCATGTTGTATAGGGGTAAATCATTCAATAGCATAGTTTTGTGCAATCGCATAAATCCAGTAGAAAACTGAAACACAGAATTAATAAGGGAAACACATTTTCGAGCAATAAACTTATATTAACATGTTACAAATTAATATCATAAAACGCAGTTCCAAACAGTCGGTTCATTCCTAAGGCTTTAGGCGCCATCTCCACGAGCGAGTGAATCGCTACAATCCCGGCTTGCTGTCGTCTCCACATCGTCGCAACCGCGATCTTGTTACTGCAACAACTCGTCGCAAGTATCGAGAGATTGCCACGTGTCCACAATAAATCGCTGCACAATAGTTTTGTTAAGTTTCTGAAGCGAGTGCACTGCTGCACTGTGAGCACGTCTCGTCTCGCGGCGAGCGCGCTGCCAGTTGTTGGTGTTTTGCTCCACAGTGACACTCATCGCGTTCATGTAGTCGCAGGAGCTCCACGAGCGAGTAAATCGCGACCAAGCAGTCGCGATTTACTCGCTCGTGGAGCTGGCGCCTTAGCACAACTCGATGCGGTCGTAACTCCACTCTCGTGAAATGCGTACGATTTCAATTCCACATTGCAAATAGCTTCATTTTACTATTGTGGAACATAATACAACTATTACAAGCGGTAACACTAACATTGTTTGGTTGTTTGTAGGAGCCTACTCTGATTATTAAAATTATTGCTGCAGTAGAAAGCTGCACTATTGGTGAGTGTCATGGCGGCGGTGTCGTCGGCTATTTTCACCTTCGAATTGCACGTATCCTGTGCGATAGGTCACGATAGCAAAGGCGGGGCAAAAAGCTAGTGTTAGTGTAGTCATAAATTATTTTGCACCTTTTTTCTATAAGAGCTACAGCTTTCATAAGATGTGACATGTTACAGCAAGCGTCTTGAAGCCGCGTTCAATATTGTATCTTCTTGTAGTGTTAAATAAAATATTAGTGCAGCTTCCGTAGGATCGTTTCTTGTGGCATTTTATGAGTTATCATCAGGGGAACATTCACGGGCTCACTAACTATTGTGGAATATCCAAAGATTCCGATCAGTTTGTAACTGTTTGAAAAAAACACATCTACAATAGGAAATGCTTTGTTTCAATACTGAAGAATTTTCTTTCTTCTATCCTCATTCTCTTTCCTTTCTAGTCTTCATATCCCTGATCCATCATATAATAAATATCAAGTTGTAATACAAATGATCGATTAAAGTCTTCGTATGTCTTGCCGAACGTATAATTTCCATTTTACTAAGCACTTTCCAATTTTATATTGCCCGAGACATATAATTTCTCTGGGGCATGCCGAGAAAAACTGACACTGACAGTTTACTTTTTAATTCAATTAGACTCTCTCCAATACATGTTTGTTTTTGGTAAGAGCGTTGCAGTTAAATTAAAACTATTTTTGTGAATTGGAAATGAAATCTTACAAAGTTTAGTCACGATAATACTATTCTTAAAACAATGA
This sequence comes from Mamestra brassicae, assembly GCA_905163435.1. Classification (NCBI taxonomy): domain Eukaryota; kingdom Metazoa; phylum Arthropoda; class Insecta; order Lepidoptera; family Noctuidae; genus Mamestra; species Mamestra brassicae. The sequence continues at coordinate 13,674,533 of LR990997.1, read as the reverse complement.
GAAATGTCGTTTTTGGAATTAGTTTGGGAAAGATTGGATTGGCACTTTTTTACTAAATGAGTATTTTCTGAAATGCTGTGTACTAGGTAGGTAACATAAACGATCGCTTATGTTACGACATAAGTTATGCGTTACGTTATGTTTTCCGACATTACTTAGATTGACATAACGTTGAATTCACAAGTTACGTCTTCATTATCGACTGTCACTTCATTCCATACAAGAAATGGAACCATACACCTACTAGTCTCTATGCTATGGGATTCTTTGTGGAATAGAATACCTAATGTGCCTCCAACAGTCTCTTTTATATTACGTCTGATCTCTTTTATTAATCAATAGTGGCGCGCCCCGGATTCGCCGAGACGTATTTTTTTTAATTAGCGAAATTGGTCCAACTGTTCACGCGTGACCAAGGGAAATAGGGAATAATATTCATTTTTATATAGATAGGGTCGCAATTGACCACAATCTCACCTGACGGAAAAAAGCGACGAAGTGGTCGACGTTGGAGCACGCGTGCCTAGAAGTAACCTATTCACTCTTGACATAATGACCCTCAGGTTGTTACTATCAGAAAACACAGACTCGGGCAGGGAATTCTACTCCTTAGCTGTACGCACAATGATAGTATTCCCAAAACGTTTGGATTATTCAGATCTGTCACCTTGCTTAGTCCCATTAGGGGGACAGATATTTTTAACTTTAAGTTTATCATTAGTAAATTTAGAAGTTTTAACTGGGTTATATGAAGTCAAATCAGAAGACTGATTGTAATATGAAATAAAATAAAAAACGTGTGCGTCTCGGGACGCCCGACAGAAGTGAAAACTTAAACAAATCTAAGTTGAACTAGCTGTGGGTTAGAGTGAGAGAGGAAGAGCCTGCCTACCGCTGCCGTATGCGTGAGAGAAAGGGAAGCCAGACAGACTGGCGCCGTAACGCGTTACGTTACAAAGCGGTTTACCCTCCCATAAGAAGTTATCACTTCAAAATAGTAAATTCTGTGTCTGCAATATCTAAGGGAACAAAGGATGGTGACAGATCGGAATAATTCAAACTTTTTGTGCGTATGAGTGGGATGTCCACCATGAACCTTCGTACTAGAACAATACTCTGAGAAATTTCACCTGATTTGTTTACGGCATAATCGAAATAAACAGTTACTATGTTCTAAAGAAATTGCATTAATTGGAACATAAATACTAGAAGTCTCGATACCATAAACCCGAAATCGTAAAAACTAAATAACCAAGAACACTTCAGTCTTAACAATTAATTTAATACATACTAATTAAGAGGTGGTTGCTCCTAAGCAGTAACTTTTATGACACACAATGGGTTTCGTACGACTGCATAATTGCGTGCTTTATAGCTAGCACGCCTGAAACAGCTGCGTTTTAGTCTCAAATTTCATCGTTTGTACTGCACGAATCCCATTTCAGTCCTAGCATCCTTTTGCTATAAGTCTTACATAAAGCTTTTAAAGAGACAATTTAATTCAACAGAAATAATTTCAAAAGTAATTGCAGAAATGGTCTTCCAATATTCAGAATGTTTTCTACACTTCAATAATAATTTACGATTGTGCATGTGTTCTCTATGCATCGTAAATTAGTGTCGGTCGTGCATGGTAGTAAAGCCATTTCCATTTTTATTTGTTAATAAATAGCTATGGATTATGATAAATAATAATAATTCCTGTAGGTACCTACCAAAAGTGTAGGTACTAATAATGAGCTCCAACCGCTCGTTTGTACAATGACTAAATACAAGGAGTTACCAGTCCAAAGCAAAACTAGAAACTACATCGAACTCGTCATCGGCTTGTTTGCTTCTATTTGTTGATAAACTTAAGACACCCTGAAGTTCCATTTTAAGCCCACATACATGTTCTACAGTCTACTTTCCACCCACTGTGTCTAGCTACATTGTGTTATATTATATTTGGTTGCGTCCGCTTTTCCGTTGTGTTTATATTTCATTATTTTTCTCCCCATACATTGTTTCTTACACTATCAGAGTCGACCCTCTTTCATTTATGGCCACAATTTGTTCAGTATTTATTTCATAGCTTACAAGTAAATATGAAAGGCTTTTTGTCTCCCTCTCTCCCCTACCTCTCTTTCTACAGCTATAAATCATTTTCAGTGGGCTCGAGCACTAACGAGCGATACATCTGAGATACACCATTGTGCATGATATTCGACTGAATAACTCGACGAGAATCACGACATTTTTCCTTGTTCGCATTTGTTTGAAAAACTGACGCAAACGACACAACTTTAGTTTGTGAATGTTTTAATAAAAGCGAACATGTATGCAGTGAAAAATATAACGATGACGAGAAATAATGGCCTAGAGGTGGGTTAGCTATTTCGGAAACCAATAACATTGTCGAAATATGATGTTGGATATGACCACAAATCAGTGGAATGACGGATGAGAATTTTCATATACCGATGACGAGATTTTAAGCGGATTTATAGAGGTAGTTTTGTATGTTTCCAAATGCAGTTTAATATTCAACGATCGTATGAATATTCGAGCTTTTTAAAGTGATTTTTGACAAGCAAAGTTTGTATTCGGAGGTAATGACGTCGGTCGGGGAATGCTCATGCATAACAAGCCGGGATGGCGCCGACCGCGGTTGCTCGCAGGACGTTACACACATTAAAGAGGTGACATAAACATCCAGTTTTCTCAGCGAGTTTTCCTGTTGCCATTACGTTTATTTGTAGATTTGTTGTTGGTTTTGTGTTGAAATGCAGCAGTGCCTTTAAGATGTGAACATAATGTTTCTTTGACAAAAAAAAAACGACGGACAAAAAGAAAAAAAAATACCAAATGTCCTAGCGGTTGGTTTTCCGCTTAGTTGCAACCGAGGCTCATTCCTGATGAATACATTAGTCTCTCCGCCAGCAGATATGACTGAAAAAAAATCATAAAATTGTACAGGTAACTCGAAGTGTCCCAGTGCCCATCTAGAACCATCCATAGTTTGCATTGATTTAAAAACTTTACAAACTTGAGGAAACTCTTCCAAAAATTATACAACTTTCAAGCATATAATATTCTGTTTTGTCTTAAAACTAGTAACTTATGTCTATGCCTTGATCTGTAATCATATAAATATTTACAAAGAAGAACGTTTTAGTTGTTTTTAACCTTAAAAGGTTAAGAAAAGTAAGAAAGAAAGCTTTTATCGGCTTACAATGAAGCTTTAGCATGGTAAAGAGATAGAAGGAAGTTCAACGAGGCGAAACATTTTGTAATTGAAAAAGTATAAAAAATAACATAAAAATATAGTATACAAAACTTTCTATAATGTTCCTAGACTTTTATATTTACAATATTTATTAGTTATCCTTCTAATAACATAAAACCAAAATTTAGTCTGTTTGTATTTTTGATAGTAAATCATGCCTTAACGGCTGAACCCATTTCGTTGAAAGTTGGCAGACTTGTAGGCCGAGTGTTGAATTAGGACCTGGAGAAGAATAGGTATTTTTTAAACAGATACTTTGTTCTCTACAGAAGCTAGTTTTAAATAATGTTTGACGCTCAAAGGCCAGTTTATCACAAAAAATAGATTTATATAATTGCTGATAGAAAACTCTATTTTAGAAATCGTCATTGGATTAAAAAAGTAAGCATAGAACATATGTAAAAAGTCTATTTGTCTTAGAAAAAAATATTATCGAAACGACAATCCAATCCATGAGCATAATACAATTTATAAAAAAATACCGTTATCAAACATGGCGATACGCTTATTACGCCCAGTAGAACGAGAAAATTAATTAAGGCAACGTACACAATGTTCATCTAAAGTTTCCGACTGACCAGTCACCGCGGTAACGGACCACAGATTATTTTGTAACACAGCATTAAATATGCAAACGTTTCCTAACGATATATGCCTTGCGGCCTTTTCATAAACTGGCCACCTTTAACTTTATGTCGACTACTGATCTACGACTAGTGCAGGGCTCCTATTTCTATTTGCACGATTTAAAGGGTTCTAACAGGAATAGAATGACGGTCATCCCAACCTGACCTATCCATGTCGGGATGCCCAAAGTTCTTTCAATCCAAACCTTAACTTGGCCACATCAAACAATGGCCAATGCAAATAAAAGCGATTGTCTTTTGTTACATGAAAATCTCGGAAATATTACAAAAAACTTTACCGAAACTACTCTTTGGGGAGTGTTTTCCGTTCGAGATTAGATTATAGAGTTTCATAACTTCAGGAATAAAAGATCAACAGTGAACTGCACTGCACAGGGACTGCCGGTTGATTCTGTAAACATGTCGAAGTGAAGGCTTGGGTGAAGTGATCACGAGGTGAGCTGTCAATCCATACAATCAAGGTGTCACGTGATCACGGAGTGAGCTGTTATTCCATCTTGATTATGTGGGCACTTCGACATGTTTACAGAATCAACCGGCTGCTCTGCACCTAGGACAGAAAAAGCCTATAATAATGTTAATGAATTTTTAAATGATAATATGTTCTCTGAAGATACCTACTGACTGAATATATTCTATTTATTTTGAACCGCATAACTATTGACCGTTTTTTTTTAATTTAATTAATTGAATTTTTATACTATTATTCTTTGTATGTTAGTTTTTTAATTTTATTATCTTCGACCTAATTTGTACACCAGCCATGGTCAAACATGTTGAGCCAATAAAATACCTTGTAACACCTATAATCATACCATGTATATTATCTACACATGTTTTTGCAAATAAATGAATCTGAATCTGAGTACGGATGGTAAGACTAAAGGGCTGCACTCAACTTATACTCAGAGGTGGATTTCTCGAGCTCGTTCTCTTGTTTGGCAGCACTTATCCGCAGTTCCCAGTATTGATGCAGTAGTTCTCTAGGCACAATTAAGTCTTATACCCAGTATAGCGGTCCCAGGAGACCACCAGCAGTCCGGTGACGACGAGACTCGGTCGCAGACGATGCGGTAAGCGCTACGATCACGCAGCTGGCGTGAAATTCAGGATTGTAGAAGGTCAGGCGTTTGATTTCCACGAACGTTCTGGTAACGCGCGTCAAACCGATCCAAAAACTATTTTAGCGTCAAGCAGTAGATACATTCAATGCAGTGAGAAATAGTTAAAAATAGTTCTAATAAAATACAACTGAAGGTATTTCGACCTAAAAGTAAACGCTACCTACATATGTGGCGCGAACAAAAGTATTCCTAAAAAGCAACAGAATACTTCAATCTCGTTCTCACTTATTTCAATTCAAAGTTTTAACATTCTGGCAATTAAACCCAACATGTGTACCGCGACAAGCGTGTAGTAATTTACAACTACCCGCAAACTGACGACTCGTTAACGAGCCCGTTAAACAGTTCAAGCTATTCATTTCGTACAAACCTGTTTTTTGTGCCCCGCTTTATTTTCTTTTATAAATACGTTGTTAACTTTGAACAACGAATTACTTATTCAATATTCAATCATTCTAGCCTTATTCCAACATCTGTGGGGGTCGGCTTGCACTCTAACCAGATGTATCTGAGTCCTTTACTTAGAACGACTGCCTATCTAATCTTCACAAATCATTAACACTTTCAGTGCCCAGAACTCAGCATATGGGTCGAACAATAATTTGTTTCTTGTGCCCACGAGTCGCCGCTACATATAACGACGACTCGGCTGCCGAGTTCGTGATGTAGCGACGATTCGTGGGTACGAACAAATTATTGTTCGACCCATATGCTGAGTTCTGGACACTGAAACTGTTAACTAGGTAACACGGTACCCCATATCCAGGCTGATGTCAGATTTATCTGTATTTTAGCTACCGTAAAGATACTCAAAGATTTACAATAGCCGGGACAAAGAGTAACGTGCTTTCCAAACATGGATCTCGGTATATACCTGCCTACCTAATGAAAAGCCCATACAAGAACTGAAATCGATAAACGTTGCTTAAACCTTGAAGATCAACCCGTGAGGCTGTGTGGTAACATAGCCACAAGACGAGCGTTTGTATACAAAGGAACAGTGGATTGTTACTTTTATGAAAATAAATTACAATAGCTACCTATCTAATTATCCTACGTTCTTGAAGTTTTGAGAAGTTTTGGAGGTATCTCATCATAACTTTTCCCTTTTGTTCTAATGTTAAACTTACCTTAGGTACCTGGGTCCGCACCCACGCAAGTGTTTCAGTTGTTAACTGGTTTCTTGAGGAGTACTTAACAATTATTACCAGTTTCTACATGTTTCTATGCTTAAATTTCTGTGGGTATTTCCGTAAATGAATAAAGTTACCTTGGAAGTTACTTGGTACCTACACAATAACACCATTTATCAGACAGCTATAATAAAAATGAAATATATAGATACCAGCCTGCTTGGATGTGTACAAACTTTAACCTAAAAAAAACAGCCGTTCCCTATATTTTTTAGAATTGTGTGAAAACACCAATCAGATTTTTTTTATTATTTTTATTGATGGGCTCGCGTTAGACCACAATCTCACCTGGTAGTATGCGATGATGTAGGCGACGATGGAGCACGCAAGCCTAGAAGTAACCTGTTCACTGTTGACTTAAAGACCTCCAGGTTGTACCTGTCAGGAAACACAGACTCCGGCAGACTATAGATATTCCAGAACTTGTCCCAACGTATAGGTAAATGATACCTACTCATGAAATATTTCACTCCTTGACAGAAGACCTATTTGGGATAAATGTTTGAGTTGACGTCGTCAACTCAAACATTTATCCCAAATAGGTCTAGACATACGAACTCAACAGGTCTAAATAGAATATAAGACGAAGCTTCCTTCTAGCTAAGTCTAAGAGTAACGGGGAACGTGACTTGAAACGCCTGCTTGTACAAGCGTGCTGCAAGCAGGCAATTTAGTAGCGCCACTGCATCCTCTGTGCAAACAGGTACGAAGCTATGCTCCTTATGAAAGCAACTGGTAAACGTTGTGTTGTCTTTTATTTGAGAACTTGCTTTTGCCCGCGACTTTCTACGCGCATATCCCGTTTTGTCCCATTACCGTATAGCCTATAGCCTTCCTCATGAATGTGGCTCCTCATAGGGGATCATATACATAAAGAATTTTCCAAATCGACTGGTAGTTCCAGAGATTAGCGCGTTCAAACAAACAAGCAATCTTTTCAGCTTTACTTTATTAGTATAGATTTACGTGGATCAAATAATTAATTTATTGATAGATGGAATGTCGAATAGAGTGGAGTACAATATCCCTTATTGTATACCTAAATAGTTACACAAATGTTTTACAAGAATGCTTTCATTTTGACATTGCAACCATTTTCATTGCGTATTTTAAAGTTGTCGAGGAAACGCATTTTTAAACATTTGAAGCTAATGGATCTAGAGTTCCTTTTGACTGTGAAAGAATATACGATTTTATGAGTTACGCAATTAGGGTGCAGGATTCAAGCCTTTGTGGAATTTGTTCGAAAGAGTCACCGCGGCCCTAGAACGCAATGGGCATTAGGAGGAACAAGGATGGGTTTCAGTAAGAGTCTACACTCCCTCCCGCTCCGCCCGAGAGATAGCGATGGAAGTCATTTGATGATTACCTAACCAAGAAATGACAATTAGCATTTAATAAATATAACTCTTCAAGGCTGAACGGATTGGAATGAAACATGGCACACGGGTAGACCATATCCAGCCAGTCGATTCTGCAAACATGTCAAGTGAAGGAATCATTTCACGATTTCCCATCCAAAAAAAAAGTTTCAAGCCTAGCTGCGTCACTTTAGAAGTCCGAATATTATACTTATTTATCATTCTAACTACTAAACCATTGAAGCTGATACCCAGAACATTAATTTAATCAAACATCACGAGCAATTCACCCATAAAAAATACAAGCGAGCGCCCTCCGCATTTCCGTAAGATAAAAATCGAATTGATAAAAAAATATAAACAGAGAGATCCGTCAACCAGCCAATAAGTCCCAATTTTGGGGCAGGAAATTAAATAAAAGCTTGACAGCCATGTCGATAGAACAAGTTAGGCAATATCGAACACCTGACGAGGACAGAGAAGCACCCAATATTGAATTTTTTTTGCTCACATTTTATTCAATTTTGACAGCTTCGATTCGACCGAGCCGTATTAAGAGGTGTTTAATCTATACGTCACATGGGGCTGACGTATTTATCATAGCCATGAAGTACAATAAAAAAATAATGCTGTTGAAGATTTCTGGGTAGTACATTAATATTTTGGTGAAGATTATTCAAGTCAACGAGAACCCCAATTTTGATCGCAATAATGAATCACGAGCCAGTCCGTGATTCATTATGCGATCAAGATTGGGGTAACTAATATTAAAAACCGAAAGAATTCGAAATACTATAAAGTACACCAACCTCCAACCAAACACCACAACCACAGCAGGAGGCCTGCGTACGGCGAGCGTTGGGTGGCTCGCTGTCCAATCACCACCAGGCCCGGATCGATGGCGCGTTGTGTTCCACGCGGGCCTCAAAGAGATGTCAGCATAGGAGACGGGGCCCACTAGGGCCAGAGCCTGCCAGGGTTGCAGAATTTGTTCGAAAGAGTCACCGCGGCTCTGGAACGCAGAGGGCTGTAGAAGGAACACGGATGGGTTTTAGTCAGTAAGAGTCTGACACGCCCTTCCGCTTCACCCAGAGCGGAAGAAGTCATTTGATGACTTCCCATCATTTAAAAAAAAAGCTGTTACCACAATACAGATTCAATTACCGCAATTATCAAAATCTAATTACAAATAATAAAAAGTTGACAAAAAAAGAATAACACAATTTACAAGAAAACAAAAAGTTTGTGAATTTCTATCAACATTCGGAATGCTTGTTCCTTTGTGTATCAAACTTTTCCTTTTGGTTCTGACATAGCTGAATAAAAAGTTACCATTTGTATTTACATCAGAGACGATCGTTCGTTTGTAACAAAAGGGGAAAAAAGAGCAGATTTTGTTTCGAAAATTAAATGTCCCATGGGACAAAGAGAGCGCTTCATATAAAAATAAATTGTTTTAAAAACGGGCTGTACGGCCTTCCAACGATGTGTGGACGGCCCTAATTTGGGACCCATCTAATGACCCGCGTATCGCACATACATCCACTTCCAAAGTAAACACCTATAGACCCTGTACTACATAAGTCCTTATAGCAAGCGAACAAAATAAAAAAGTAGCGTAGTGGAATTGGGAGCGTCTCTAACGACGGCCATTATAAAGATAAGTAACGCGAGATTATGGCGAAGCCATGGCAACCCATTTAATGTGGCTCTAATTACACTGGCCCGCTGTAAAAGTTCGCAATATTCAAATAGACATTTGAAATAAAGTTAAATATAAATTATACAATGTTTGATTCAAAATTTTAGCAGAATGAGTATCCAGAATTCTTAAAGTTTCTGCCCCTTGATGGGAAGCTGCTTAAGTCTGCTAGGTTTAAATCTGCAAGCAATTTCCAATCAGCTTTTTTTGATAAATAAACAGGAACTTTCTGAAACTATAGGTAACTACTGATCAAAAAACTCGCCCTCTGTCAGGGTTAATGAAAATACTACCCCCCAGAACCTCAATGAAAAAGAATAATCTTCTTGGATACAATTACTACCTACTCAAGTATAAACTAGACTGTAATTAAGAAATGACAAACGTAAAGCAAAACTGAAATGACGATTTACTGAATTGAAAAGCTGTGTGCGCTGGCTGTAAACTCGACGCTCGACCACAAGCCGAACGAGCAGACATCTCGACTTCATTACTGGATGGCTAGTGCATGCGATCACGTACATCCACTGCTTTGGACGTAATTTAATTGAAATCCGATCATTGTATGTTAGAATTCAATGAACATGCAATATTGGCCGAAAATTCCTCGACAAAAATGTCTGCTGTGTGTTCCATTTTTTACTTTTTCTTGTTTAATGCAGTTGTTGGAATAAATTATTTGAGGAAATGTGGTGCACACCAAAATGAGCAAATTAGCACATTTGCATTGGTATTTATCGTGATAATGTAGATAAAGTATAAAAGGACTATTATTTCTTTGTCTTAGTGTGCTTGTAACGATCAGGTAACGATGAGAGCAAGTTTTTAAATCCGTATTTAACTCAACCAATCGTAAAAAGTTTACAACGGATAAATAGTATCAGTATACCTCTATATACTGATACTATTTATCCGTTGTAAACTTTTTTTTTTACCTATGTCAGAACAGACGAAAAATACATAGGTAACTAAGCAGTCATAACCCAAAGATCTCCTCCCTCTACAAGGACACATAAGCACAACTCTTAAAATAATAAGTGCACGAAGTGGCACCCTTCTTAAATCGCAGTTCCAACCCGAGTACAGCGCGCTGCTTATAATTCCCTCCTTCCAAAAACGTAACTCCCCACAAAGCAGGCTAAGCAAGCGAAACTAAGCTAAAAGCTTTCCACACTACCACTTTGCTTAACCCTTAAGGTCGCACGACATTTCATCGAAATAAAACATCAAAATTATACCCGATTATGATTATTAGACCTAAAATAAGAGTAGAAAAAATGGAATAAAAAAACTAATTAGCTGATAATCTGAGATAATTAGTGTATATTATACTATACATTGCTCCTGACGTTAGTAAATCGTATGTGTAAGGGACGTATAGCATAATATACAAAATGCACTTTTGACATGGCTTGATCAAAATAATACAACGACAAAAAATGTTTTCAAAGTATAATAAAATAATGACACCAATGACATCAGTGCTTATGATAAGCTACAAAACAATTTCTTTTAGCCACGTAACAAAGATGGACATTGCACTTGGTACAACGAGTACATGCTTGCCCCTTTTTACAATATTTACACCTCTGATACTCGGTGTGTTCTGGCCAGTGACCTACGGCGTCACATCTGATGGCATCTATGGGCCTTTCAGTGGCTGGTTTTTTTATTTTTTTCTCCTCAGCCACCGAATCCTGGACTGAAGTTTTCGCCATTTGTCGGTTGCTTTTTATAAGACCAGCATAGACCTCATATCGGAACTGCTTGAGATGGTCGTCTTTTTTCTTGATGTTCCTTGATCGGTAGTGGCGACGGCGAAGAAGCCAACCGTTGTTGATACATATGTCCAACAATTGAGAAAATATGTTCAGATACCAACGATGTGTCTTCATACTAGTCCGATACAAAGCAATAAGCATGTCAGCCAGATCAACTCCACCCATATGCTTATTATAGTGTCTCACTATTTGATAAAATCGTATACGATTCCAGAGACACCTGCCCGTACCAATTTTTTAAAACCCCATTTGCATGGTTTGTTTGGGTTATACTGCCGTCGAGAACCCGCTTTTTGCCTTTGTAAGGAATGATCATTTCATCTACACTGAAGGCATTCTCCTCTTCAATAGACAGACATTGGGCTCTTATTCGCTCAAGGAGAGGACGTAGTTTGTAGTAACGATCGGATTCGTCAGCTTGCGTGTTGTCTGCAAAATGTAAGTACCGCCTTATTTGCTGAAACCTTTTGATAGGCATGACGTCTGCAATCTTGCCGTAACGATAACTGGCCTTCCAATAGTCCTTGTAAGATGGCATTACAACAACTCCCATCAATATATTTATGGCCAAAAAGTCAATTATATCCTCTTTAGTTGCTTTTATTGACTTTCCAGTCTCTTGTACGCTATATAAATTAGTGTTATTTGATATATCAACAATAAGGTCTTCAGGGAAAAATCGATAGAAATAGTCTAATGCCGACCAATTAGATGGGACAGTTTCTTTGAAGCCTTGATCAGATATTTCAGCTGCATGTTGAAATCTTCTCTTAGTCCATTGAAAAGAAAGTTTGAATTTCTGTATGTTTCGTCTTTTTACCCTGTTGGCAGCAACTATAGGAACTCTGCGTTTTCTTTGGACACGTGTGGTTGTAGGTAGTGGCGTCGACGGCGACGGTTGAACTGAAGGCAAGGAGGGTAGCGATGCGATAGAAGGTATAGCATTATAGTTGCATTGCGTATCGGAAAGAAATACTGTTGAAAGAACTGGTGTGAGTGGTGGTGGATCTTCGCAGACTTCGGCTACAGTTTCATGGCTTTGAAAATCTATGCAATCCAAGTTTGGATGGAGAATCGATAGAGAATTTTCATTTGAGTTTTCTATATAGGAATAATTACTGCATGGATCTGGGCTATTGAAATCTAGTCTTTCTAACGATGAGTTTATAGATGGAGTAGGGGATGAGTCGCGACTGTTCACTTCTTCTTCATTGCTTGTGGCATCACTGACGTCGGAAGTAGCATTAAATTTAGGAACGAGTAGTATGCGTCTACACCGATCGCGCTGTCCAGGCTAGAACAAATTTGTTAAAAGCAAGCATGAAAGCAAGGCCATGCAAGAAAAAAGTAATAAAAAAAAATGGCGAAAAGTAAGAAAACGTAAACGTAATATACGATAAAAGTCAAATTATAGTACTGACATCACCATCACCCATTAGTTGGCAGTGTATAGAATAATATACATCACAAATTAGGTGTGTTTTGAGCTAACAGTCGCAATGTATGGTATGCTATACACCCAAGATTACGTTCGTAAAAAGCGATGAAAATAAGTGTATTACGTAGATAATTTAGCATTAGCTTGAGCTCAATACATTTGTTATTTGAATCCACAACACACATAATAGATTTTTATAGTGAATAAGAAATTATAATAAATTTTACCTTGACTGGAACAAGATTCCTCGGCATGGTTTCGCATTTACGTCACAAATGTCAAATTTACCATAGATAAACTATCGTTTATTCATTATTTTAAAAAGGTGCGTTCTGAAACTACTTTTTGGTAAGAAAATTTCATTTTAAAGTATTTTGTTTCATGAACATATTTATTTTAGTTTAATGTATAGTATACTATACAAATCAACCTTAAGGGTTAAAAACGTTTTACAGAATAAATATAAGACTTCAGCTAAAAAGCTACAGTTTGGTCACGTAGGAGGAACAATTTATGGAGTCCAGAATGTAACAGGTAGGTATCAAGTAACCTGACCGTGTAACAGGTACCAGGTATACAGAGGTAGTAGGAGTACAGATGTACACAAGTACATGGCTGACCATTCCCCGTAATGAGAGCGCCGAGAAATGACTCGCTCAATGGCAACAGAGCCGGCTCGCTGAAATTACTACAATAAACGGAATTGCATAACCGTCCACTGCAAACTACACGCGCTGACCTAAAAACAAGCCGGAGATAGGCTCGCTTTTAGTTCCTTTGCATTTTGTTACATGAATATATCTAATAATTTTGTAATAAAGCCTTCTATTTAGATGTCTAGTGTTTATTCAAATAGTAAGTACGTAAACTGTTTTTTTTATCAAAATTTTCATAAAATACAGTACAGTAAGGAGCGTTTTAAATTCTAGTAAACAGAGGCAGCACTAATTGCGTGTGACGTCACTTGCAAGTCTCGCCATATAATTTATTTTGCGCTGTCCCAGTCAAGGATGAAAAAATAACTTCAAAATCGTGTTACTTGTCTATTTTTTCACCAATTATTTAAAAAAAAACGCAGCCTTATTAGGTGCCTGGATGTAGTTAGTATGGTATCATTTAATTAATACATATCACAAAGATATGTTCTCGAGTCAAATAGAAGACAAGTGATCTCCGAAATTACTTTATACGCACAGATCCTTCTGATTTCCCCACCGTCGCATTAAATGACGCCCATGGGAGCTGATGGCGCTTTCGCCGTCATCCGAGGTCACAACCCACGAAAAATTACATAGAAAATTAAATTTCTTCAAGCCATTGTATGTTTTATTATTATAAAGGCGCCATTAAATTAGAGTCACTACGGTGACTCAACCTGAAGGCGATGCTGACGGAAAAATTTATCGTCTGTCCTAAGGCTGCACTAAAATAAAGCCGTAAAATCCTCGCAGCTTTGCCGTGGAAAATGTCACCATTTTACGGTTAAAATATTATATTACTTTGTTGATGATGAAACGAAATTGACTTGGAGACTGGCGACGAACCGCTGTTATACCTACATTCCTACATACCTAGTAACTTAGGTAGCATTATTTTAATCATTAGGAATAACAAATAAAAGTTTTATCGAGATTTTATAAGTAGGTAATTTGAACAACATCTTGTGCATGAGAATTTCAATAAAGTAGATAAAGGTCTTTTAAAAGAAAAAAATATTTGCTTAACCATACTTATCTATTGAAAAATCTTGAAAATAAAGAAATTCTCTCCCAAAAAACCTCCAACCATCTAAGATTCACTTTAACAACCTCGTAACTTTAAATCCAGAGCTCTTTTCAAAGGCTCAAAGTAACTAAACGAACATAAAGTGATCATCAGCCGTTATAAGAAAACTTTTCATTCTAATCTAAATAAAACAGCACGTTCTAGGAAAGAAGTCGAAAGAGCAAATCGGTCTAAAAGCGGCCAACAAGGTAAAGCAAACGTAACTCGAACTAAGCGTTTAATCGCGAGCATTAACTTAATACACCCCAGTAACTTGTTTCTTAATTCATTAAAGTCGGAGCACTCTTTAGACCAGAAACGCTCATTTATTCATACAACTCTATAACAACATCCGGACGGATATTTCTACAGTTCTGCTGAAACTTTGTCGTCTTGAAATCGGCCTCATCCCAAGTACGTTGGAGTCGGCTTGTAGGCTAGCCTGATGCAGCTGAGTACCAGTATTTTACATGAATTGACTGCCTATTTGACCTCCACAATCCAGCAGCTGGTTAAAACAATACCGCTTGGCAAGTCGAGAGTCAGATTGCTAGACTTCTGACTTGTAAAGACTGCCAAGGTCTACTAAAAGACAGCTTGAACCAACCAACAAGCTTAACGTGATTTCCGAGGCACAGACGATGCTCGGTATTTTTTTTTAAAAAAAAACGTCCCATACTAGGAATTTCTCCTGTATCGTGGGCACGTTTCGGAAAAATCTATAGGCCATACAAATATTTGTTCCATGCGGGAATCGGACCCGCGACATGCAGCGCAGCAGCCAAACAAGTATCTGTAGGCCATACAAATATTTGTTCCGTGCGAGAATAGAACCCGCGACATGCAGCGCAGCAGTCAATCACTCAACCACTGCGCCAACCGCGTCGTCACATGTTAAGATGGTCACCCTTTCACCGACCAATTGCAGCTAGCACTGCTTAACTTTGAAGCTGTTATTATTTAGCCACGAGGTACGGAAGGATATTTCTACAATTCTACTGGAAGGGTCGTCTTATTACCCACATGGAATTTTAGCACGTAGTAGTAACGAGTTCAGGCAGTTAGGTCTAGTACCGTTCAGAACTAATAAAGACTGTAGTGATTATGTTACCCGTTCCTGTTAACAACACTCATGAACGGAACCGATTACAGAGGCTCATTCTAAGCTCAATTCTCCTACAAATGAGGTGCTTAGGGTCCTATGTAAACAGGGCGCAGAGATCAAATCAGTAATGGTAGATATTTACTCCTCAGACCACCTTTGCACGCATTTGAATGTCAGCATCGGCCCTTATTTGCCTTTCGGTCTTTATCTTGGCGAGAAATTCTTTTAGATGGGTTAAATATCTCAATGGTTGTCGAAAATTTCGCAAACAGAAAAATCTTTTGTGTTACAAATAGGGGTTGAAAATCTGATACGGTACAAAGGTGCGCAAAAGTATACAAGTTTTCCTTCAATAGAATAAAATATATAGTAGGTAGTAAAATATATATAAGTATACCTACAGTAAATTCATTAGTCATTTGGCGTCAACCCTGGACGCAGCAGCCAAGTCACGGTGGACTTAAGAACGGGATTTAATGGTTGGGTTCGAAAATATTTTGTGTCAGTACCATAACCGTTGACTGTTGATGAGCAGATTCGTCTGAAGCTATTCCTAGATCAGGCATTCATAGAATCAGGTCAAAATGTTATCAAGTCTTTCTTATCATAAAAAATGCATTGTCATAGATAATGAACCAACATGTATGTACCTACATACCTAAAATTTTCTAATTCAGTTTGCAAGATTTGACCTAAATAAACCAACAAGCATTACAAGTCAAATAAAAACTTGTAGTCATAAAAAGGGTATCATTTAACCTATTGCCTATTATCTCAACTTGAAGGGAACACACGTGTTAGTTTAATCTACGTAACATCCACATGTCTACCCCACTTCTAAACTCGGACCCTTACCTTAATAAGTACGTCACCAGTAACATTCAAGTATAATTATTTAAGTTCCCAAGTTCATATGACCTTACCTAATTACTACAGACCAGAATAAATGGTCCAAGAGTTCCTGTTTATCTGCTAATTCCGGATCTTTATTCGTCGTCATGGCGTTTAAAGAGCGCGCTGTAAGACTATGAATAAAATTATAATTTGCGAGCAATGGCTGTCCTGTCATTAAGATGATGGCTGCGATAACCTGGATTTTCTCGTCAATCTTAGAAAGCTTTAGAACTTTACTTCATTTTACTGCTAATTTATGTTCCTTATTTACTGTGAAGGTAGTTAGGTACTTAGTCTCTCGTTCGTTCTTTGTTAGTTTCTAAATTAAACGTTGCATGCCCTCCATTGTTTTACTAAGAACGGTTCTCAGTATTTACGAAGTGCTTTTGAGTCTTTTTATCCTCTGTGCGCTATTCCCTGAAGCTTAGCCTACAGCGTCGCACGACACAGGTCAAAAGTGTATCTAAACAACACAGAGATGAAACTACTGACACTAAAATTCTGCTCGTCCAAATGTTAGTAGTTTAGAGTCATATTTGATAGCTGCAAGTGGGCTATCACGATCATAGAGCTCTATTAATCCGAGAATTTGTCGTTAACCCCAAAACGTGCGAGCTGTAGCACGTACACTCTCGCAAATTCAACACCATATTTGCGATCGAACTCCAACGTGAAATGTTATATTGTGGCAATATAACATTTCACATTGTGATGTATGGTCGGTATAGTTTCGAGGCAGATAGGAAGGTACGAATTCCCAAAACGACCGGCTTTTAAAGGATAGGAAAATCACCTTTCACGTTTTGACGGAATTATGTATTTTGTGGTCACGTTGAGCTCTGTCGAGCCATTTCCTTTTGTGAATTTAATTTCATAAAGTGCTTAAGGAAACGGACCCAAAAATGGTCTCTATAATATTAAAGAAAGAATGGGTGTTACAAGTAAAGTAAGTAATTAATAGATACCAGTCTGAAAATATAATGATAATGAATTACCTGCTATTTGCTTTTAAGAAATGATTTCTCTATGGCATCCAAAAACAAATAAAAAAAATAGTTCAGGCAGCACAAGTAGGTAAAATGAGAGAAAGAGTAGAGAAGAGAAAAACTTTGGCCTGACTCAAAATTTAATCAGTTAAGAGTAGCTTCTCACTTACCACTCAAACCAACGGAGCCCTGAAGACAAATGGAATAAGGAGTCCTTGAAAACTATGCGGTCCGTAATTTGGGCACAATCACTAAATTTACATAACGTCTGAGTGTAACTGGTAACTGGCCAGCTGCGAGCGCTTACAGCCATATCACGTTACTTGGTCCTAACTTACATAGATAGGCTACGGTTACAAGGTGGATCGAGTAGCGAGTAAGGGTTCTTACAGACGAGCGGCACAGCGTTGACGGCAACCGTCGACAAGTGGCGACGGCTGCCGTCGACGTTTATGAATGTCGACGACGGCCATCAACACATTGGTAACTGTCTACGGCAGGTGTCGACGAATGAAATACGCCACAACTGCAAGCGTCATCACCTGTCGGCGGCAGGCGTCACCGCACCGCCATCGACGTTGTGCCATTCGTCTGTAAGAACCTTAAAACGCTGTGTGGTTCTGTATCTACAGAATGACTTAATTCTTTGGGAATATTCCTAAGAACGAAAGAGTACTCATGAATAACAATTTTATCTAAAAGATGACCCTGAAATCGCCAAAATAAATCAGATATTCCTTACATTTTGCAGAAGAACAGCACATGGACCAACTTACCTAAAGCATGAAATTCTTTATAAACGGTCTGTGGAGACTGACCAATACCTTACGCTGTAAGTGCCACTAACATGTAGAGACACCCTTATCTCCCACAAACTGGTCTGAAACATCCCCGAAACGTCCCGAATATGGGTCCTCAAAGTAAAGTTATTAATCTAGTTAAGAAGTTTTGTAAGTAATTACTCTTGTCGTCTCAGAATGAATGCATTCAAAGTATTGGGACTAGTTAGTGCTCCTAAGTTCCAGTTCTTCTTGTGTATCGGGCATTTATGCTATTCGGGCAATTTCGTTTTGGGTTAAACGTGAGTTGAAAGCTCCGGAGGCAACGGACGGTAAGTTCTTAAGTACCAGGAGGACGTTCGGTGGATTGGACGTCCTAAGGGGCATTGTACCGGACGCCAAGTAGATCTAGCGCTGATTTCGTCTTAGTTAGGAGATAGGGAAGTAGATACACGGTGCTAAACGTACTATACGTCTAGGTTTAGGTAATTCAGGTTCCCGCTGAAGGTTTCAGACATATTGTCTGTTTTCGAGGACATATTATTTAATGAAACAATGTAGGAAAGTGGTTTTATTGTCTGCACTAAACAAGAACATACCTTCATGCATAAACTCACGCCTTATTCCCATGGGTATAGGCAGAAACTGCAGACCGCCACCTGCAACGGTACTTGCATACTCCTTTTACCTCGTTTACGGTAATACATCTGAGTGCTAATTCTACTAATTTTAAGCAACGTTACCATTCGCATCTCAGTCGCAATATGTCAAAAATGTATGGAAATTGAGGCTCTTTGACAGATTGCGACTGACATGCGGATGTGAACGTCGTTGCTTAAAAATGAGTAGAATTGTTCCTCTGGTCATACACGACGCACGCTGGTTGGGAGGACTACGCACCTGGTCTATCTGAAGAACATCGTCAATAAGATATGCTTATGTCCTTCTAGGGCGTCCCCTCCCGGTGTTTTCACTCACGCCTACCCTACCTTTGGCTAGTCGCCTTTTATTCGTCTCTCAAATCCCAACCGTCTAGGCATACTCTTTTCAACTTTGGTCGATAATTACCTACATCTTCTTTAAACCGATTTTATCTCGATCCGCAGTTTAATTAGGAAAATTAAAACTCATTCCACCATCTTAATTTTCGATTTAGAAAAATATTGTTCAGATTTTCTCGTCATAATGAAACGTCTCAAATAAATTACGACTTAATTTTATTTTAATCACAAAACAACAAACTAGAGTGAGATTGAAGCAATTTGACGAAGGAAAATACGTTATGACAAACGAATTAATTAAAAGTAAATGCCCATCGTGTGCCTACCATTCTTATTAGCTAGAGCTTTTAGTGTGATAATTCCGTTTGGTAGCCAAAAAGTCATAGTCTTCACTTTAGGATGATCAACTCCCGTCTGGTCAAAGGAATCTTCCCTTTTCCATGGAGTATGAGGAATGAACTTACTTACCCTTTAAGTAGGTACCTCATAATACCTCTAAGTACAGCTATACGGTACTTTTCTTTAGGATGGGAAATCCATCCGTGTTCTTCTAAAATATGCTTTCCAGGGCTGCGGTGACTCTTTCGAACAAATTCCGCAACCCTGGCAGGCACTGACCCTAGCGGGCCCCGTCAATTATGCTGACATCACTTTGAGACGCGCGCGGAACACAACGCGCCCGTCTTCAGACAGGTGTTTACAATATTATTGAGACAGGCTATTATTTAAAATTCTTTGAATGCAGTTGATTGACTGAGAGGTACGCAGGTACAGTCCGTTGTTATAAGCACGTCATAGTCAGACAAAAGGCTAGATCTTTATAATTGTAAACAAAATTTTAAATTAAATGTCATGGTTTTCGAAGAAGAAATAAATGTTTATAATTGAGCCTTTCAATTGGTATAGTAAAATTACAGGTTTTTTTTTCACATTTAGCAGGTTCGACTCCCGGTTCCCACAGTATTACTTTCCTTCCATATGGCAGTCTTGGGACGCCCTGTAAAGTGATTAATTGCTGACCATGTTTATTATTTCCCACAACGGTCCTCCAAACTTGAACACTACCAAAATATTTGTAATATTTAAGATTGATAATACGCTTTTATTAACAGTACTCGAATGATAAGAACCATTTTCCATTGAGTTGTCCTTCGTATCATTTTCCAAAGTCTGAAAGTCTCGCCTTGCGATTAAACACAAATTATGATTGTTCTTAACGTAGACTTTATAAGCAGTATTATAACTTGTGGAGTTATTAAATTGATATACTTATAGATAAAAGAACTCAAAGAAGTTTAAGGGAACTGTAACTGAAAAAGCTCAAAAAGGCATGGTCGTAAAATAAATAACCAAGAATAGATACTTGGACGAAACGCTATGGAGTATAAAGGAAAAGGCAAACGTGATCGACTAAGCTTGACTGGGCTGCATGCATTACCATAATCCGAGCTATATCGATTTTCCCGCTTCAAGCCTTTTTAATAGAATTACCCACGTTGAATTTGCTGCGTGCCTCGACTAACACCGATGGACTAGAAATTTGATGGAATAACGTACTTTAAAAAAAAGTAGGAACATGGGTAGAGACTTAGAGAGACGCACGCGTTTGAGAGTGCGTATTACGTACGCTGTGTCCTGTGATTGACGCACGACCGTACTCTATCGCCGACGATGTTGAGTGCCTCAGTATGGCCGTCAATTTTGAACGTGGCAAGAAATATCTCGAATAGGTTAGGTAAAAATCAATCTACCTATCAACAATGTTGGGGTCGCCTTGCAGTCTAACCGGATGCAATTAAGTAGCAGTAGGTATTTTACATAGACTGCCTTTACTGCCTCTTATATCTGACCTCTACAACTCGGATAATAGTTTTACTAGCTTCTAACTACCCGTTATAAATATACAAATGGTCCTGCCATTGACTTAACGTGCTTTCCGAGGCACGGAGGAGTCTCGGTAAGTAATGGATGGTCATCCATCCAAGGGCCAACCTCGGCGAGCGCCGCTTAATCTGGAAAATCGACACGTGCGGCTGTTCCTATAATTTAGTTATTGCTGGGGAGTTTGTTGGGCCACTTCTTCTTCCCAGCTATAACACTAGGAAATGGTGACGGGAGGGCGTTTTGGGGGACTGTCTTTATGTAGAACTTTGACGTTCAAAAAGTGCTGGTACTCAGCCTAATTTGAATAAATGACTTTTGATTGATTTTTGATTGATTAGCGACAACCTGGCCCGAGTAATTATTTACATATTATGTTAAACTAAATGACGCTTACCTTTAATTAATTTCCGTTGCACTTTATTACCAATTTTTCAAGTTACACCTTTTCCGAAACATGATAAATAAATTTCTTAATCTTAAATCAATTATTTTCAAAATAATACGGTTTACTATCATGGTAAGGTACTTCCGAGTGAGTATAAATGTCGGTGGTATGTCTGTCGCGCTGCGTGTTTCATGTACCTAAGTGCTAAATAAATATAATTCTTTCTTTCTATTCTTAGTTGGTATTCTCCAGTATAAGTACTTACCTACCAAAATGTTGTTACTTAGGCACCTTACAAAAGTTTACTTAGCCTATTAATCGTTCATGTAGCCTGAAAATATCTAAGCTAAGACCGATCGGTTATGGAAACCATCCCTGTTTAGATTTCTTTACATAAAATAATCCCTAATCGCCAATATTGAGTACAGGAGCGTCAAAATAAAGGCCGGGGCACATAAAAGCCTTCGCTTGAGTGTGCGCCACAAAGCGACCTCAGCGAATCGATTCAGCAACAGGTTCAACCGGGGCTTTCATACAGTTGGTACGTACCTTATAACTACCTACGTACTATGTATGCAACGGCTTTTCGACGCTGCCTTTGTAAATCATTCGCAAACTCGTCGAATTGAGCATTGTAAATTGAATAGGTAACTACTGCTTTAAGTAGGTAGGTAGGTAGTAAGAAAAGTTTTATACAAATTAGTTTACCTTTGTTCAAGATAAATTTTAACAGTTCCAAAATATATTGGAGACCCGTTTAGCGCTTGCTGTTTACAAAATAAATCCCTTTTAGAGATTTCATTAGTAGGTTTCTGTTGTAAGTAGGTACCTAATTAAATACCAGAATAACATCCTCAGCAAGCAAACTAAGGCAAGACAACTAGTATCTACATATTAAGCGACCAAGTGTTCGACTTTTCAGACAAGTATTCGACAGAGGTTTCTATAGCTCAACCGCATATGACAGTAGTAACACCAGTTGGCAGTAGGTACTTAGGTACTATCGTACGAACTGCTGTACGACGTAAAAGCGCATTCTTTATTAAATTGATATCACTGTTTTGCACTTTCCCGCACCCTCCGAATAAAAAGTAAAGTAGGTAGGTTGTACCTATGTCTTACAACTTGTGTGAACGACTAACAGAAATTGATTGGGCACAATACAATTAGACTGTAAGCTTAGGTTCGGGTAATATATCACAGGATTAACTGAATCATCCCCAGAGACACCTGATGGATTACCCATACCTACTTGGACAGATCGTTTTGTTTTTTTGTAATAGGTACCTGCATACTTTATACCTTTGGGTAGTTTTGTTAAAGTAAGGCCGTAAGGTAGGTACCAATTCCTACTAAAATAAGATACAATAGGTACCTACAGGAGGGAACACGAACGCGCGTGAAGTCGACAGAGTAGTTGGATTGGATGAATAGAATAATAATAAATTAGCGTACACCACAGGTAGAACTATAGATGTAAAACAACCGATTTAAAACATATTTAATCAAAATGTTGCCGTTTTAAACCCGAAATAAATCGTTTTAAACGGTTTAAAACTCGGCTACAAAAATAAAAGAACTGTGTTTGTCGACGTCAATGAGAGTGCGAGTGTGAGTTTGGTTTTAAACCGAATCAAATTGATTGTTTATATCATTTGAAAACAAGAAAAAATTGTTTATTTACCAACACAGAGTTTTAACTTATCAATAGAGTTTTTATAACTTAGGTAGGTAATACCTACACTTGGTCGGACGGACCAACTAGAACTAAACCTGCTAAGTGTATCAATATCAGTAGGTATATCACACATTTAAAAAATCTTTACACGTTTTTTAGGTAGGTAGGTACTCCGTTATATCCCTACCTCGATAAAATCAAGAAATTGTAGTTATAATTAAGAAAAACATAGTCATCAACATTATTTCGGATTCGTTTAATTAGTTTTAAACCGGCCTTACATCTATAGGTAGAACGACCATCATCAGAGAAATAATAAATAAATAGAAAAGCCTCGGCAGCCGCAGCCGACCCTGGGTCCCAAAAGAAACTCATTGTTTACCGCGAAAAAAAATGTCAGCACCACTGGTTGGAAACTCCGATTACGGCAAAAGGTTCTATTCAGAACTGATAGGTATAGGATGTGCTCGGAGATGAGGCTTTAGAAACATTTTGATTGATCATTTCAGTATAAACTTACCTACCTCTCCAAACTTCATCACTCCAGCAAAGTATCTGCCTCTGGAACGTTAACTGCAATGGTCAATCTGGAAATCTCTTAACCAAAACCAACAGTAGAAACGATCTGGCCCAATGGGGTATCAGTATCATAAACCCATCCTTTCGTAAGATATGCCCTACCTACTTTCCCGCCTTTTATGCACCTACGAGGCTGACAACAAAGCGTTCTCAGTGGCCACATACTTACTGGTCGGATAAAATTTGAGAAGTTGAGTCAAATGGTCAAAATGGTCAATGGGTATTCGAAGTGGAGTACAGAAATTTTTGAGCTTGCGTCGCTCGCTTTCGATTTTACAATCTCTCAGTTCTTCAGTTCCTTAAGGTACCTATACGACATACATGCATGGGCAATTCCCTGGCGGCTTCAGCGCATACTTTTGAACAGCGTGGCCGTCCTGCAAGCTCTGAACAGTTAACAATTAACTCTAGTCTGATTCTCGAGTGTCACCAACGTCTCAACCAGGTTGGTAGATACAACACACACAGCGGGACACAGCGAATCCCGAGGCAAAGATGCAGCGGACGAACTCGCCAGAAGGGGCTCGAGTATGAAAACTATAGGACCTATCGTACTACTCCCCTTCGGTTACCTACCTACGCAATCTGGTAACGAAAGGTGAGTGTAGGCAGGCCAAAGAGGTACTTGCCTCTATTGATGGCCGTTTTACGAAAAAAGCCCTAAGATTTACTAAACAGCAGTTGCGTACAGTCACAGCCGTCACAACTGGCCATGGGTCTTTTATAAACACCTCTATGTCATAGGAGTCACTGACAGCCCACTCTGCAGAGCCTGCATGGAGAAGGACGAGACAGCAGCACACCTACTACTAAAGCTGCCCGGTGTTCGCTGATTACTGGGGTGGACCGAATGGCACATTTGTCCAACCTGCACGCAAAATACGCGCTTTGTCGTGGAGTTGCGGAAACCAGCCTGAGTTACATACATAAATAGGTATAAGACAGAAAGTCACTTCTATTTATCTATGAATGCCTAAAAGAAAATCCAATCTATCCGAGATGGAGTGCCAAAATTTGCAAGCTCTCTTCACTTGCTCTTGCATTCCATGAAAAGTTTTTAAGCTTTCCTGCATTAGCCAAAAAAAGTTAATTCTATATAAGTATGGATGGTTAACCTTTTCAATGCCAGAGCATAAACACATCGACTGCATTCGTCATACTTTTTGTCACGTTTGGTGTACAGGGCATGCGCTTGCTTGTCATGTATATGTGACTATGGCGCTCAAAAGGGTAATAGAAAATCAAACCTATCCAAGGTGGTGTTCTATCCCCCCAAAAAAACGGCAACCCTAAACAATATAATTAATAATTTGTATATTGCATTATTTTCCAATATTATACCTACCACCCTTGCCCCGCACTTCCGAGGAGCCAGAACAAGAATGATGCAAAAACAAGGATGTCATAAAATATTAAGAGCAGGTTGAAATAAAAATAAAAATGACAGTCCCATTTTAACTTAATTGAATTAAATAAATCATGGCAGCTCAACAGGTTGGTCAAACTCAACAGCTAGTACATCAGGAGTCCTAAGTAGAGCCGTTGAAATTTTGAAGCGAGCTGGAGTCTCTAGATCTCTGAAAATTATCTCAGTACCATGTGGATGCCATGTTGCAAATGTTCCAGATAACGTTGACTTTTCATATGTCACGATAGTGCAGGGTTTACCTGGGAACAATGGTAAGTGCTATTAAACACTCATAGACATTGGAAAATCTTAGGTTATTTTTTTCTTTCTTGATTAAATTGCCCTCGTACGTCACACATCATACATCATAATCGTGGAAAATCAATGTAGTTTACCAAATAAGGTATCTTTTTATGCATAAAATAGATTACCGCTTAGTTCCCCAACTGCTTTGAGAAATAATTCACGAAGTGTCGCTCTGGCTTCCTGTTCTTTTAATGCAGGGTCAATAACTTCTTCGGCATCGGCCATGATAACAATTTTAACCGAAATCTATTAAATACTATCACGAAGTTTTGTTTGCCGACTATTATTGTTTTTATTCAACTGTCATAGTTGACAGAGCAGACAGCATTCTTGACAGTGACGTGAAAAACAGCAATCTTGTATTGCTACTGTAGAAAAGTCATACATTCTGAAAAAAAATCGTTCCATGCAAGTCTCTAATAAGACTTAGCGTATCTAGGGTTTTATTCCAGACTGCACAAAATAAAACATCTCAAAATATGATTAAAAAAAACAACAAAACTAGATTTTATAAGTTTCTCTTGGAGCCGATTTTTTAAATGTAGTTTTTAGTGTTCCTTTAAAGTGACTTCTTGGCTCATGCATGGTAGAGCACTGATAGACTAGAATTCAAGAGCAAAAACTCAAAAATGTTTGCACTCTACCTCAGACAAGTTTGGTTTTCTTTTGACCATTCCAACTTACATTGAAGAAACTATTTGCGACTAACGACAGGAAAGCTCATGAACTTAAAAATGTTGAGTGAGCTCGAACATTTTGCATCCAGGATTTAACTATCTTCAACTTAATACACTTTAAAGGTTGTAAGTTATAGTCATCGGAGGGAAACTTTTTACGTAAGTACAATGCAACAGATGTACCTACCTACCGTTTAGAAGTGATGTCAAAATCTGAAAAATTAGGTACCGATAATATTGAAGTTTTTCGGGCACCACGCAGGGTAGCACATATGCTAACAACATCCCAAAAAATCAAACAACCCATTTTATTGTGACCTAATGATGTTTTAATGACTGGCCTTTGTATGGTAATGTAGGTAATTTTAAGTTTGTAGGTTTCTGGGTAGGTAGTAGATTGTATTATTACATTTACCTACCAATATCTAAGTGTCCAGCCTAGAATTTTGAATCAAACCCCAAAGATCTTGGGCACAGACATATTCACGCCCAATTGAAAAATTGAGCCTGAAGGTATAGGTAGGTACTTATTTACCTATTATAAAAACCTCTATTATCAAGAATCCTGACAGTAGGGTAATATAAAGTTCCTCGCATAAAGTTGAAAGCTGCCCTCAAACTTACTCCTTAGCTGCGTCTTCAGAGACGGAGGACGGCCATCTATTTGTTTTTATTTCACTAAACTTCAGCAAACTTTCTATTCAGTATGACCCACTTAATAATGACGCTACTCGGAATCTGTTGGCCCGTAGAGGAGCTTTTTCTGCACTTTGTAGGTTTATTTTATAAAGGTGGGTCCACCATTCGTGAACTTCTTGCGCTCCGCGCTTCTGCAACTACTCCACATAGTGGACACGTTTGCGAACAAAGGTCGAACCAAGTTCGCAAACGTATCCAGTATCCACTATGTGGAACCACCTTAAGCTTTTGAACGCCGCGAACGCTTTCGGACGACATTGCCGTGGCCGAATACTAGGCAAGGGTTTAATTAAGAAAGAAACTTTGTTTTTTCATCAACACACTTAGAAGTACCCGAAAATAATCCACGACAATTGGCTGAGTGAGGGATCTATATCCTTTTGTTGTTTGGCCAATATTACCTAAATGTCTGGCTTAGATATAACATGCTCGCAGGTTTGTTTAGTGGGTAGTGTTAACTAAGCTGGTAGTCACCTCAGATCTAATAAATGGCTGTATTTGAGCTTTTTTTAGTGTCAGTCCAACTCTTACTGTGTGGTGTTCTGCAACTGGCCGGGGCGCTGGAGTGCTTGCGCATTTCATCACGCTCCCCGACTAGGTATTCGCCGTATCATACACTAGCTTTTGCCCGCGACTTCGTACGCGCATGTCCCGTTTTTCCCCATTCCCGTTCCCATATAGCCTATAGCATTCCTCATGAATGTGGAAAATTATTTTTGTATTTGATACAAAAATAATTTTCCTAATCCAAGTGATAGTTCCACAGATTAGCGCGTTCAAACAAACAAACAAACTCTTGAGCTTTATTATTAGTATAGATTCATGCGGACCCCGTCACTCTATGCGGTCACAATTTCTCAAGAGAGGCGCGCGCGCAACTCGGCGCGCTGCCTACGGGCCTTCGTCTTTTCAGGCAAGACTCCCCAAGTCTGTTACCTGCAGCACCCTATAGCGGCCGGCGATCATTGCGCGCACTCCGACGCCCGATGCGTTTGCTACGAATACGGAGGAAGATTGTATACCTACTCTCGCTCCCTTTCCGCCGCCTTCTTTGTGACCCACTTCTTCGCGGCCTCCCACGCACTCTCGCTTCCACTTTGGACTGAAGTACGACCGGAAGCGAGAGATTATCCGCAACACGAACCGTCGCGACGAGTTCGCGGCGCTCCGCCACCCAAACTGGGCATTCCTCAAGTGTGCTGCGCCGTGTGGACAGAACAAACGCAATATCTCTTAACCTTTTGCGTGTCTACCACAGATTTTTATCGTCCAATCCTGACCAAGCCCTTAAGTGTAACTGTCCGACTTAAGACATTTGGAGCATTTTTTCTTATGTCGAACTGTGTAACTTAAGACACGCAAAAGGTTAAGGGGTCATTGTACATGAGTACAATGACCCCTTAAGAGATATTCCGTTTTTTCTAATGATGACGTTATGAACAACTTTTACAACGGGACCAACACTGGAATCGCGAAAAAAATCGACTCCCCCATACCAATGTACATTTCTGTGCGCACAACTCAACAAAATGTAGGTACCGAACAGCTGATTTTTTTTCGCGATTTGGTCGCGTGTTTGTCCCATAGTAAAAGTTGTTCATAATGATGAGTACAATGACCCCTTAAGAGGAATTGCGTTTTGTTGTTACACGTTGTAGATATAATCTAATGCATATTACCTAAGTCACCGGAAAATCAGCAAACTGCGTAAGAATATAAAATATCTTGAGAGATTGTAAACTCTCGATAAATTGACAACTGATAAATATGACTTTTTCTTAGAGCGAATGAGTACCTACCTACTCAAAAAATACTAAAACAATTTATTATTTAGAGACAAATATTGAGTTACTGGAACGAAATTCGCGAGCTGCTTCGATTGAAATTAATAATATCCCGAAAGAACCGTAATGAAAACAAGGAGTCGCTAAGATCCATCGTAAAAGACATCGGAAAAATCATTGGACAGCCTATCAATGACTCAGATGTTTATGATGTGTACCGAATCAAAACAAAAAACGGAAGGAAGGAATCCTATTTTATCATTTAATTAACAACAACGTTTTTGAAGAATCTTTGATAAAAATGTAGAATTTTCAACAAAGATACTTCGCATATTCAGTTGGGTACCTACGTCATCTCAGTCGCAACCAATTTACATTGATGAATTTTTGACACCTGCTGCCAATAAACTTCGCTACCTTGTAAGAAATTTCAAAAATGAGCACATCACAGCTTCTGGAATTCATACGGCAAGATATACATGTATCACGTCTACTTCGAATTGACAGCGAGGAAGATCTTATTATGTTAAAATCTAAATGACTACTAGTTGCACTTACCGTCGTAATTTGCTATCACATAGTATTTTGTAAGCTACTTATCATCACTCTCACAATTCCTAGCACTTCACACTTGACAGAAAAACAACTTAACACATTCATCACACAATTATTTATACAAAGGAAATTTCACACTAACAAAATTACTATAAAACTATACTCACAAGCAATATTTAATGTTACAGTATTCAAATGGACTTTTAAGTCATCGCGCGTAAATGTCTATGTTTACAACGTGAACTTATTATTTATAGACATGGATCGAACCAGTTCGGCAATATACTCGACACTGTCAAAAAATTCTATGCGTAGGTACCCTACAACTAAGATTACTTATATTATTATTATCTTACCGTACCTATTCATCGATGTACTTCACAGCTTCGTTAAACAATGCACTACCTTTTTACATCTTATTATGTGACACTTTTACGGACCACTTGAACCTTGCCATTGAATGCGGCAATTCCCAAACGCCTGGAAAATAACAGAGATACGCCCCATTTTTTAAAGTGGCGACGGAGCCTGTGTCAACAATTATAGACCTATCTCCATTCTGCCAGCTTTGTCTAAGGTTTTGGAGAGGATCATGAAGAAGCGCCTGGTTGACTACCTCGAAGCCAATTCATTGCTATCAACTTCTCAGTACCGTTTCCGATCTGGCATGTAGACCAGCGACGCAATGCACGATTTAACTAAGTTTGTGTCTGAAAAGTAGATGCAAACAAAAACGTAATAGTAATCTTCATGGACCTCGCCAAAGCTTTTGACGCGGTCTCCGTTCCACTGTTAGTCAAAAAATTGGAGAATATTGGTGTGAGGGATTAACCGATTCATGGCCAATGACGCCCCAGGCGCGTCATAAGCAAATATCACGGGAGGCCCTTGACGCACCTGGCGCGTCATATCGAACTTACATAAAAACAGATTAAAAAAAATTGAGATAAAGAGAACTACCAATTTTTATCCTAAATTAAACATTGAAGTTGACAATACCCTTGGCCATTAATTTAGAATACATATTTTATAAGTCAGGCATAACAAACCTTTGGTAACAGTTTACAAACTTATACGGGGTGATGCTAGCATTATACCCAAGTCATGTTCAAACTGAGCATAAATTGGAGGTAGTTCGTCTTGTGTATTCAGTACTGTTTTTAAATCTTTTGAGAACAATGCTTTAAAATATTTTTTGTTGCACAACAATCGGGGTCTGACTTATTTTTAATGGGCGACTTAGGTTTCTCCTTAGATGTTCTTACTTTAAACTTTTTCTCACATTCGTCTTCTTCAGAATCCATAATTTCTTCAATGCTAGTGTCTGAATTATAATTTGTATATTGACTATTGGTCATGGTACATGGTCCCATGAATTTACGCTTCTTTGAAATATGCAAAATCGATTGACTACATTCAGGAAAAACATCATTTTCTTTATCGTTATCTTGTTGGTTATCTTCATGCTTATTAGTAAATAATGCTTGACTATATTCAGGAAAAATTTCATCTTGCTGATTATCTACAAATAATACGTTTATTATCGCAAAGAATTGACCTAATACAAATAAATTTACGCAAATGTTGACTACCCCCGTAACATTTTACTAAAATAAATAAATCCTACCTTGGGAGGCCATATTTCCTTTGAATACCAACGAATACGAATTGAAGCACACACAGAACTTTTTCTCTTAGCAGATCGACGCAAGATAACGGCGAAATACGCATAAAACATCATAGGGTGCCAATGACGCTCAAGGCACGTCATCCTGTATGTAGGCCCATGACGCGCCTGGCGCGTCATCGTCCAATGTTCGGGGCCTGGCTAAAGTATGCATGAAAATGATGGTGGCAATGAGTCGGTTAACAACTCCTTTTTTCGGACTACCTCACTAATCGATTCCAAAGGGTCAAAATTAATTAATGGTCTAGTAGGTAGCGATCTTCCCATCGTCCACGGCGTCCCGCAGGGTAGTATTCTCGGTCCCACTTTATTCTTGACTTTCAGCAACGAACTCTGTGAGCTCAAGTCATACGCCAACTCTTCATTTGCAATCGGTCCTTCGCAAGCACGCTCTTCTTAACTTCAACCCAACCCTATTTGAAGGTAAGCGACGTAAACATACCGTATGTCGCACAATTCGGTTCCATACAGCTTTTGCCCACCGACATTTTGGTTTCCTCCGAAACTATTTGTGTAACAAAATTAATGAAGACCTGTCAATTTATGCCTCGCCCAAGCAGATCTGCAAAAATAACTCAAACTGGTTACAAAAGTTAAACTATGATGCTACGGAGCAAGTTGCTCATTGTCCTATCGCAATGTGTAAATGATTGCATATGTCACCATCATGCCTATTTTAGCCACACAACCTCTCATCTATAAATCCTAATAAAACCAAGTTGGACAATTCTGACCGCCAACCCCCTCATCGCGGCCGTAAGACAGACAGCGAGTAAGCGCAGGCTTGGCGAATTTGGCGATCCACGCCGCAGTGTACAACGATTTGAAGTGGGGAAAATAAGTTCCCAGTCGCCACCTGGTGGCAATCCATGTGAGGGTGACTGGGAATATTCGTTGTGTTATATTACTTACTTCTGGTAACAAATGTAAATGTATACAATGTGAACCTTTGTGAAGAGTGAAATAAAAAAAGATTTATTATTTATCCGGTGACACATATAAGCACGAAATTAATTAATTATTTTGTAATGATAGACATTTTTCGCACATGGCGACTTTACCTCCTAATATCTCGGCAACGTGATACTTTAGGGCACCATGTTGCTTACAGGGGTAGCTGATATAATTAAGGAGAATTTATGTTCTGTGTGTATATGTTCTGATATTTTCACTTAATGTGTATCAGCTTCCCAACATCACCCTTAAATATGAGCACGCACTTCTGGAACACCCTGTATGTTTCATCGTGCACAGCGATTTTGAAAAAAAAAAACAAAATGGCGATGCCAGCCCCATCCCATACAAAAATGTTCGGACCTTTTTGTTGTGGCGGATGACGAAACCCGAAATTATGATGAATATCGAGAAACACTGAAAGGAGTCTCGAGCCCGACTTTGATGAAAACTAAAGTTGCATTATTGGATTTTTGAAAAATCGGTTTTCCTAGCCAGGAATCGAACCGGTTGGATTAGAAAAAAGAAACACACTGTGTATCACACCATCCGAAATTGTCACTGATAAGGATCAAATTCTGGGAAGTAATAACATAATATGGTGAACTATAAGTGCTCATTTGTTTTTCGATATTCCTCTTAGTTTTGGATTTGGCCATCCACACACTTTTTCCAAATTCACCCTGTATAGGTTCAGTTGAAATAAAACTCAAAGATCAAATGAATGGTTTATTCCAAGACATACGCTATCAGCTCAATCCCAAACATACACAATAAAATCATGTTAACATTATTACGAAGATAAAAAATAATTTGATAAATACCTGAATTACTCCTCAGAGGAAACTGGTTTACAGAAAGAAAAACAGTGAACTTCCTAAAGATCGAATATCAGTGGTGACTACACTGTTACAAATATTTAATATCTAATCGTAAAATATAACAAGTCCATTCGTAGCGCGGGACTTTGGGCTACATGCATTTTATTAACCAATAGTTTTGGTGCTAACATTGAAATTCTTATAAATACGTGTGACTATTCTATGTCACCTCGGAACCGATGGTCGACTGTAGAGTATTCTGGATCGCCGTCGCGCCTCGCCTCTTCTGTACTTGTGCTTAATTTCAAAAGTACCTCTTTGATAGTGGTGGTAGCAGCGAGATCCGCAGGTCTTCGTCTATGGCTTTCCAACTGAAAAGTCCATGGAGCAAGCTAGTAACAGGTACTTAGCAGCGGGACAACATAGAACTGACATGTCAATGAGTTACTCGTTTTTTTTATTATAAAAATTTGGCGAAATAAATAAATATTAGCAAATTATTATCTTTATTTAACAATGATCCCACTGACATTTCATTTCTCTTTGGATGTTGGGGTTTAGGTTAATTCATTGCATGACATAAAATTTCCAAATTCATTCAATTTCTTATTGCAAATGGCCTGAATACGGCCTTACTAGTATAAAAACTTGATGCCACGCGTTACATAGTTCGGGTACCTGGAAATACACAGTAGATGATGTGAGAACAGCATCCATTATGTGATATAAAGAGCACCTATGTGTAAGCTACGAAAGTCTTCGTAACATGGCATTTTATTTTTGTAATTGCTATGAAACGACTATAAGTAGCTTTAAACTTTATATTAAAATTGATTCTAATCACCTATTAATATTATCACAGACACAATATCAAATTAAAACATTGCAAAACTAATGACATAAACACCTCCCTTTCAAAAGCCTTTTCAGAAGAACGCAGTAACCTAACAAATACCTGGCAAGTGCGATCGGCACGAGTCGACTGGCGACAAATGACGACGTCGAATAAAACATGATGAAGTACCTCAAAACGACGTCGAGGCGAACAGCTCGTCTGAATGGACCTTATTGGAAGATCGCCTCCGTACTCTAACACCCAACCAACACATTAGATGTGAGAGATAAATGTACGGCGATCAACAAATAAGTCTTCTCCCATTGTTGGCTCTCGGCAACTATTCAAAATACCAATCAAATACCTGCCAAGTCCGTCGGTGTGACGACAACTATCGAATCGAGAGTGCAATGGGTGTCATTACTCCCCATATGTTTGCCATATACCGAAGTAATATTTTGGTATGCTACACATAAGCTGTAAAACAACAGTGTTCACTTTATTACTTGTAATTGTCTCATCTTTGGGAAGAGGATTGAGTAGAGTCAGTGTGGGTAAAGATTGATAAAAAAATGTTGGTTAACTGTTGTCGAGCAAATTGTGGTGAATGGGTATGGGAGTAATATGTGTCATAGATGCGGTACCTGGACGCTTCGCATTGGTAGGTGTTGAGGCGTAATGCTGTATACTTACCGGTTTCAGGCGCATTTGTGATACCTCAGTCATAAGCTAGTGGCGGTCGCGTGAACGTCGCCGCGGCCGCTCGTGGGGCGATCCTGAAATTAATATTGGTGTAAATTAATCACCTCATACTTGTAAGACATGGAATTGAAAGGGCCACACTATGCCGTGGTTCAATTGTCAGTTACATGAGCTGTGAATGAATATTAGTGTGCTACTAACGTCTCTCCTTCCGGTGTTTACGGTCGCGGTCACGGTCCCGCTCTCGATCCCGGTCCTCGTGGCGGCCGGTCTTCTCGCGGCTTGCGCTGAAACAATCATTTAAAGGTTATAACATCGTTCGTTTTTATTTTTTTAGTGTGTACAAGTCTGTGTATTAAGTGTGGTGTACTGGTGTAGTATGTGGTGAAGGCCGCTTTAGCGCGTCCCTCGCGGTAGAAATTTGGATTCGGTCGCCGTATATCGGTATTTTATTTATGTTGCGTTTATATAGAAATTGCTCGAGTTTAGATAAAGCGTCTGAAACAGCACAAAACTAGGTATAAAAACACTAATGAACTACCTATATTATGAACCACGCTTCTTCGTATTTTACTAATCCTAGTTATGCAACAGTTTCATAAAGTATAGTGGTTATATTGAAACGGCAGCGGTCGCGCGTAACCGAAATGACCTACGGAAGATTTTAGGGATTTAGAACACCGATTAATTAATACTCATTTCTTATTTTTATTCTGCAATTATCTATTTTTGAGCTAGGAACCAAATTGTATTAATTTTAAAACGAAACAATAAAAATAAACCATTTTCTTTGAATTAAGGACAACACTAACATATTATGCACGCCCAACCAAAAAGGTCTGTTCCTTCGAGAGTTTTGTTGTTTTACTTAGATGTTTTTAATGTTTACTAGCTATAATAAGATCTAATAATTGGTATCGTTGTTTATTATCAACTCTGGTCTAGATTACTTCAGAAACAGTCGTGTCGTCAAGGTAAAAATTACAATCAGGCGCGTGTAGTCGTTTCGACGCCTACGCCGCCACTTAAACATATGCACTCTGTTCCCTTCTGGAGGCTCGGAGAAGGAGGGAGTGCAGTAGTTTTTATTCGTATTGAACTAATGACAGGCTACTAGAAACGAGAAATACTTGTGACTAGAAATCTAATATTATTAATGAAAATGTATCCAGTGCGGTCGATTCGACACCGCGCGACCGCTTGAAAGTTTATAAATAAGTAAAATGTATCAAAACTTCAACTCACTGGTGACGATCCCGTTGTTCCCTCTCACGTTCCCTATCCCTGTCCCTTTCCCGCTCCTTTTCCTTTGGTTCCTTGTCCTTCTCTCGTTCCTTCTTATCAGTGCTCTCCCTCTCCCGGTCGCGCTCGCCGCGCTCGGGTCGCTCAGGTCGTTCCGCTCGCTCAGGACGTTCCGCTCGCTCAGCGCGTTCCGCTCGCTCGCCGCGGTCCCCCCGGTCGCTCCTATCTCTGTCTCGCTCTCGGTCGCGCTCCATTCGCTCCCGGTCGCGACGGTCAGACCCGAGGCCGCCACTGCGGGCGCTGCGCTCCTTTTCTCTCTCTTCCCGACGTTTCCTCTCTTTCTCTTGCTGCTCCTTTTCGCGGGCCTCGTTCATCTCTTCGTAAGCTTGCCGCAATTTGAAGTAGCTGTAATGAAGATATAAATGAGATGTTTAGAAGCTAATTTTTTATTGTTTTCATATCGTGTTCAGCTTTTTGTGAAGGCAATGTAAAACTAGCTACTTAAACTTAAAACTACAGACTTTTCTTTTAAAAATATGTTTTATCTCACCCGACATGTTGTTTCCCAGAAAGATGGTCGTCAATGCGCTGCTGCGCGTCTCCGACGATCAGGAACGCACCACACACAGGACATACCTCCATCTGCTTCTCCTGGGCCGCCGCAAGCTCAGCAGTCATGGACCAGTGGCTAGAAAAGATTTATTTATTCACAAAATCCACAGCTCTTTACCAATTATAAATACTTAAGATAATTAAACTAAACTTATTAAACAGGGTACATTTTTAGTGTGCGTTGATGACCAAATCCGAAACTATGCGGAATATCGAAAAACACTGAAAGGGGTCTCGAGCCCGATTTTGATGATTACTAAAACTGCATCATTGGATTTTTGCAAAAATCGATGTTCCTAGCCATGAATCGAAAAGGTTGATTTAAAAAAAAAAAGCACTCTCTGTGTTACTACACCATTCCGAAAGTATCGTTAATAAGGATCAAATTCTGGGAAGTAACACATGGAAAACCAAAGGAAAGCTCTCATTTTAAAATTAGTTTTTAAAGAACAATGGTCACTTTGGACCAGGAAAAAACAGAAATTGGTACCGAAATGAAACTGTCACCAATTTGTAGTGCATTGTTAATGTAATTATTATATTTCTTCGTTGATTTTTAATAGCTGGGAAATATAGTAAATCTTTAAAACATAAAAATACTACTTGATTTATCAGAACGCAATACAAAATATATAATTTCGAACGCATCCGTAATTACCAGTGATCGGAGTTGGTAGATTGATCTGGGGTCAATGAACTGGCACGTATATGTTAATATGGATATGCCTCCGGGATTCCGGGATTTTGTAATAATTATGATTTTTAGGAATTTCAAATATTGTAATGTGTAGGATGAAGAATGTATCAATATGAATTAGAAATGATTACCCTTTTGCTTTTTTTTAAATAGAATATGTGATTGGCCTTCTATAATAAAAAAAAAACTATGGCATGGCTAAACTTGAGTAAAAACGTAGCAAACGTAAAATGGGATTCTACTAATAATAGTTAATGTGCGTGCGTGCGACGAAAGATGGGACTTGCCTCTCCGCTATCCCACTGAAGCAAATGAAATTCCGGAAAAAAGGCTTATCCATGTTATGATTTCTATGACTATTCATGATGCAAGTATGTAAAATCAATCTACCTACTCCGATCACTGGTAACTACTTACGTTACTAGAGAAGTCCATACTTTTTCTAAAGTCTATGATAATTTTATTTCTTAATCAAATTAAATCCCAGACAATGTGAACCGTATAAACTCAGGTTAATTATTATATTAAGGTTAGCCACTCACAGAATTTGATGTAACTTCGTGGTAAATTGTTTTAGCAAGTTAAACAAAAGCCACAAATTAAATAAAAACAACTAATGATTTTACATAAAAAATCGAGACTGTCATAAATCGATCGATTACGTCCCTCCCTATTTTTGACAAGTAAACAAAACAGTGTCGCGCCGACCGTGTTGTTATAATTTCGGCGACGGCTGTGTTCTGCTCCCATATAATTATTATACTCTTTGGTGCTGTGAGATTTATTTTTATTTTCCTGTTTTAGGCTTATCAGGCGTGAACTCTTCATATAAAAAGAGTAGAAAACATAAATGCTACAGATTAATAATATATAAACATAACCTCAAAAATAATATTTCATAGTTACCTGATTCTCTGACCTTTTAAAAATATATTGAAGGCCATACTTAATTATATTTATATAGGCAAATGAAATGAAATGTTTCAACAAGTTTTGTTAGATTTTACTAGTCCAAACATGTTAGCCGAGTGGCCATTGTTCTTATAAATTTTTTCATGATATAGGTATCAAGAAATAATAATCTTACGGAGTTAAAATTTTCCTGTGACAAATAAATGAATTAATACCAGCTTAGTTTTCTGCTTCTTTTTCTTTTCGTGTTAATGGAGCATTGTTTAGATCAGTTTTGTCCCAGCCTTTATTTGATCCGGGACCACTTTGATACCATTTTTTTTGTTGCTAGCGGGAACCAAATATCAAGAAGAAAATTGAACTGTGTTAATGTAAAAATAAACTTATTTAGATATTCAAAACTTGTAGCGGGCTTTTTTTTTTAAATCAAATGTAAAGAGTCATAGAAAACACAACATTTCTGATAAAGAGCTAAAATCAGTTTGCATGAATAATATTTTAGAAGAGAATTAAAATTTGAATCCTTCCCGGACCATATTTTAGCCCTTGTGGACCACCAGTGGTGCGGACCACAGGTTGGGTTTAACCACTGGTTTAGATGTTCAACATTTTTTTTTAATTATTGTTAGGTTTGCTCTTGTCAATCTCATCTTTATTTAGATGTGTGGAAACTACTACATTTTGCTGCTATTACATAAATAACATAACACTTGTTTTTGCTCATACCTGTTCTCTTGTTGTTTCAACAGTTGTTCCTTCTCTTCCTTTAGTCTATCACAGAGCTTCATAAGACCTTGCGCTTGCTCCACATCTCCGCGAGTCCCAGCTTCCTCCGCCTCTTGGACTAAAGCTGTTATCTTTTCTGACAACAGTTGCACCTGGAAAGAGAAACAATATATTATTTTAAGTTAGTTCTTCTACTTTCTGAAATGTATTGTCTATCATCTATCTATCTATTGGGGTATGGTTTCCGCACTTAGTCCTGATGTTGGACCATTGTGCGTGGGCCATGGCGGCCGTCATTCCAACCAGCCGACCTCCCTCCAGAAGCAGATCAGTCCTCCTAAAGAGTTCAGGGTGTCTGTGAGTGAATTTGGTGTTCCTATCGTTTGTCTACGTATATCGGCGACGGCTGTGTACTCAAGGAGCACGTGCGACACCGTTTCCTCCATGCATGCTCTGCACAGAGGACTGTCTGTTATACCTAGTGTGTGGAAATGCTTATTCAGTGAGCAGTGTCCGGTGATGGTCCCCGCCACCATTCGCAGGCTGCTCCTATCCAGTCGCAGAAGGCGCTTGGTAAGTTTATTGTTTAGGAGTGGTATAGCCTCATTGGACTGCCTGCAGCCTGGTGCCGAGGTCCACCAGCGTTCTGCTTGTGTGTGGGTATGTTCTTGTAGCCACGTGCGTAGCTGGGTGAAAGGGAGTGGCACTATGGGTTCGGGTCCAACAGCCATCGTACCAGACCCCCTCCTGGCCAGTTCATCGGCCGCGTCATTTCCTAGTGATCCGCTGTGACCTTTTATCCACTGCAGCGTCACGGTGTTGCGGTTTGTCACCGTGACGCGTTCTAGTGCATCGTGGCATTCTTGTATTTGTTTCGAGGTGGTGTAGTTTCTATTTAGGGATTGGAGAACTGAGGCGCTGTCGGAGAGTATACGAATATGAGTGTCCGTGACTCCCCTGGCTTCTATGGCATGGATCGCTAGGATAATGCCCACGCATTCCGCCTGGTAAACGGTATTGAGCTTTCCTAGTGGTCTGGATATTCTAATGTTGAAGTCGCTGGAGTAAACTCCAACTCCAGTTCCGGTACTTGTCTTTGATCCATCAGTGTAGATTCTCAGCTCTTTGGGACCTGAGTGGTCATCCAATTCTTGTGTTAGCACTATGTTATAGTGCTTTTGGAAATGGTGCATCTTTTGAGCTTTGTCATTGGGTGATGACATCATGGGTTGTCATTTTACTGCATCCTCCATGATGCGTGTATGTTTA
Source organism: Mamestra brassicae (assembly GCA_905163435.1). NCBI lineage: Eukaryota > Metazoa > Arthropoda > Insecta > Lepidoptera > Noctuidae > Mamestra > Mamestra brassicae. The sequence continues at coordinate 13,635,078 of LR990997.1, read as the reverse complement.
ATTCTAGAGTCTTTACCTAAAGTGCCAGCTATGCTGAGCCTGAAGGCCGTTAGGGCCGCTTCCTCCTGCACTATAAGGTGCAGTGGTGGCAGTCCCAGCATAGCCTGCAGGGCCGCAGTGGGTGCAGTTCTCATACTGCCTGTGATTGCCACACAGGCGAGCCGTTGCAGCTTCTCAAGGTCTTTCTGTGCTGTGCTCAAGTCGGTCCTGGGCCACCAGACTAAGGCGCCATACGTGATTATCGGTCTGATAACTGTGGTGTTTAACCAGTGGGTTGTATTGGGGCTAATACCCCAGTTCCTACCTAGCATGCGTTTGGATTGCCACATGCATATACTGGCTTTTGTGGTGGTGTATTCAGTGTGCTTCGCCCAATTCAACTGCTTGTCCAGATATATACCCAGGTATTTGGTTTCAGCTGAAAGGCTGAGGGTGGTTCCGAAGAACCGTGGTAATTCTAGTGTTGGTAACTTCCTCTTCTTGGTGAAGAGGACCAGTTCGGTTTTGGCAGGGTTCACTGCTAGCTGATATTCTTTGCACCAGTCCTCTACTATTTTCAAGGAATGGCGCATGAGGTTGCATATCATGTTTATGTGTATTGTCTATCATTAAAGGAAACAATAGTTTACCTGCTCTTGGTTTTTCTCAGTTTGAGCTTGAGTCATGGGTGGTCCATCAGGCTTGGAGTTCATTAATTCCAATCTTTGTTTCCCTTTCTGGATTTTACCTGAAAAAGCAGCATATTTTATTGATTTTATGCTTGAAGCAAGTGCAGGTTCATTTTTCTATGGAAGATACTATAACTCAGTTTGTACTCACGCTCCACATCATTGATCATGTGACGACAGAACCGTAAGAATTCTTCCACATATTGTGCCTTCTTGTATGAAGACTCTGCCTTCTCAAAGAGGTCTTTAACTTCATCATCATGCACCTTTGGACAGGCACCTAGATCCGCTCTAGTGTTCACAAACAAATCGTGTGGACAGAACTTCACCATGTAATATTTACAGTACTGCAACAAAACAAAATATTCATCCATGACATTTTTATTTTTTTTACAGTAAACAATTAAACAATCACAGTCTTATTACAAAAAGCGGTTCAACTAAAAACCCAGGTTCAAACTTCTATTAAACAACGGTTTAGACAAAAATTATATTACAAAATGTGGTTTTGCGATAAACCATAGACCAAATCATGGACTATAGAAGTGAGGCGTGCCCAAACGCTACCAGAGTTTAAAAGAACGGTGAAGGAGCATTACCTTTCACTTTAACTTTTCCGCTCCTGTCTCAATTATATATTTGATATTTATTAGTATATAAATTGGTATTGTATTTATGTATTTTATATTATTATTTCTAATTAGTATTGTTTAAAACGTTTGTACACTGACAGCCCTAAATCTATCTCCCTTCGTTCAATCCATCCAAAGGTTGTCTGGAAGAGATTGCCTTGTGCGATAAGACCGCCCATTGTGCACTTATTTTATGTATGATTGTCCTGTTCTTATTATGAGGTGTACAATAAAGCAAATAATAAATAAATAAGGTTAAACAATCATGGTGACCCCTAGTTTAACGACGGTCTAAGTCGTATCTGTCAAAGTTTGTCTCTCAGGTTATAGCATCTTTGTTTTTGTGTTGTGTTTTTTTTACCCGAAAATAGATGTAAACATGATCGATTTGATGGATATTGAGGATTTTGATGCCGCTGAGTTGTAGGAAGCGCCACACCAACCCAACAGAAATCGTATTAAGATTAATTTCATTCATATTCATGTTGACTTACTTTTTCCTTGGTACTTAAATTCTCAGACCGTTTTTTCTTTTGTTAAATATTAATATTTTGGAAGAAGATAGGTAATATTATAAACAAGTAAGTATTCTTTAAAATTGGCACAACAAGAGGCTATTCATGACTTCACTACATAATTAAAGAACTTTTATCTTGTGATGGCTATGATGAATGTGAATAAAATTATCGCAAGCATAACTGAGGACATGTATGACAGACAACTGGCGTATTATACAGCTCAGCCTAACCCTTCTGAAAATACAAGCATGACGTTATTTCGAAAATTAAACAGAATAAAATATGTATCGCGGGTTGAAATAAATTGTTGAACTACTAAAATTTTAACCTAAAACTTCTATATATTAGGAAATTTATTAAATCTGCCGTATCGAGCGTGCTTCGATATTTATTTAACGACCATCAAAATGCTTTCGTGCGGTGTAGTAAACTAAACCTTCAGCGTAAACATGGACAAAACAAAAGTAACATGGGAAATGAATTACCTCTGGATCTTCCCAGTTCGGCTTCTTGATTTTTTCATTCGGATTTGTATTGCGATGTCTGCCCATCAACTCATCGAGCAGCTGAGCCGCCGCCAGCACCGCCATTGTGGCAACCTAATTATCTAATGAACTAAATTGAAATCTAACGTGTCCTACTGAATAAACATAATACACCCTAATTGCAATAATATTTAAATTAAAACTCAATTAAATAACGTAATAAAGACAAAACAATTTCGCCCTTCAACGCACAGCACAACTCTTTTCATCCAAAGCATAAACCAGTGTTGCAAACTCTACTAGGGCAGGTCACAGATGATAAAAATTTAAAAGACTCTGAACTGAATTTCGCTGTTGACGAAACCTTGCATGCATAAGCAAATACAAAAGCTAAAGCAGCACTAAAACAAAGCGCGCAATGATGGCTGGCGCCAGCGTCATGTCGCGTATCCACGTGATGATCACTTTCTAAGTGCGTGTTTTATCGCGCAATTTCTTTCTTATAGGAAAAAGCATAAGCAAGCGGAGTGTTAGCTTGCCGCGAAAGTAGGTGTAACAGTTTGAAAAGTGACGAGAAGATTTTTTAGGGAAATCCCACCCCCCGCCTGACTCTTTTAAATGATTTTTTGTATATTCTATCATTCATTCATCAGTAATAATATAATACCGTTGGTGTATGAAGGAACCTTTCCTCTTTCGCTTTTCTTCAGATGGTATCCACCCAATGCTATTGTGGTAGGAGTGAGGCGTATTTATCATAACAGATAGAAACAACAGATATTTAAAAATAACAGATAACAACTGTTCCTACCAATATTGCTTACCTGTTACTTAAAATAACAGACCCTCAAATACTGTGACCACAGCTGTTACTGTTACTCCAATACATCAGTCTCCAGTCCACACAGTCATGTTACCATGGTTGTTACTTTCCATACACACTCACACACACAAAGGAAGGAAAATATCAAGGATATTAATTTCTCTCTTCCTCATTAAATAAAGACCCTTGCTAGAAAGAGAAACGCCTATTATTTCATTCCTAATATGTTTATTTCTCACTCTTACTAAAGCGGTTAAACTACACTAGAAAGAGAAGCTCTTAGTATTTATAATCCGTAAAATACAGTTGGTGATCTGATAAGAACCAACATATTCTAAAAAGTGACTCTTAAATTTGATAGTGTTACTTACCTGTTACTGCCCAGTTACCATTACAAAAAACTTAATGGCAATTTCTCCGAATGCCTATATTGTCTTTGGTTTGACGGAATTCATCGCAAAATATTCCAGGTTTATACGATTTTATAGTGAACAAAGATGAAATCAATTTAATTGTGAGTAATTTGCCAGGTTTGTTTTTTTTTTGTTGACATAAAATTCTTTTAATGCAATGTTATTTTAGAAAAAGATGCAACTAAATAAAATTACAGTGATCGTGTACGGATGCCTTTTTTCTACATTGTCTTTGGTTTGACGTTTGACGGGATTGGTCGCAAAATGTTCCATAATATGTACGACTTTATTGTAATAGTGATAAAGATGATATTTAATTAAAAGTAATTTGGCTGATTTGTTTGTTGACATTTTTAAAATTTGAATTTTTAATTCTGCTTTCTTTCTGCGATAGATTGTGAATACTGAATTTTTGAAAATATTTGCAATGTGTGCAATTCACACGTGGTAGAAGTGAAACCTTCAAAAATCTTCCTATCTCATTTTCTCCCACGTTTAATCTTATGAATTTGTTTCTGACTCATTTTACTGTCGCTTTTTCGTTTCATCGACTTTCAAATCACATCGATGCTAAAGAAGTTTTCACTTCAGAACAGTTAACCTGCCTAGCCTTTTACAACTACCTACTATGATATATATGTCTAAAAAATATAAATAAACGTGATTCTATCATTTCTCATTACCCCGTCGTTCTTTTATAGTCAATGTTGACTTGTTCAATACTATGGAAACGATTTTCAACTTATAACAAAACGAACTAAAGAAGATATTTAATTGAGAATTTAAAACGTATGTATCGTCCGTACAAAAATAACAGGCTGTTATTTAATAACAGATATTTGGATCTGTTATTTTTGAGTAACAGTAACAGTGATAACAGATATCGTGTTTAACCTGTTATAACCCATCTCTAATTGTGGGTGGCACTCGACTTTGCCTGTGAATTAGAACATTAGAACTATTGACAAACGTAGGAAATTTCTAAACTGCAGTTGCACTGTCAAGCATCATTTTCGATTCTGTCATTGCTGTCAGTGTCACTGGTGTTGGTGTCAGTACTGTCAACTACTGTCAGTACATTATTAAGATTTGATTTAGGGTGTGTTAAAAATCAACAAAAGAATATTCTTGTAAGTTGTCTTTGTGTAGATAGTAATGACTACACAATAAATTTTACACATGTGTAGTATAGCATTATAAATATGGGTTCCTTATTCGGTAAACATAAAAAACCTGTAAGCAGAGTGACTGAACAAGATAAGGCTGTTCTGCAGTTGAAACAACAGAGAGATAAGTTAAAGCAATATCAAAGGAGAATAGAAATTAATCTCGAGAGAGACAGACAATTAGCCAAGAAACTTTTAGACGAAGGGAAACGTGAAAGAGCGAAACTGCTTTTGAAAAAGAAGAAATATCAAGAGAAACTTCTACAAAATACTGATAACCAATTAGAAAAATTAGAACAGCTTACTCATGATCTAGAGTTTGCACAAGTTGAAGTCCAGGTACGTATTTTACGCTTTACCTTAGCTATAATGATGTTGAACCAACCAAAACAAAACAGTAGCATTTTTTCATTAATTTATAGCAAGAATTACTAATTGGAATCTAAGTGGGAATAATTGTAGGATTTCCTTAAGTGTATTTCTATTGATAAACCAGTTCAGTGGGCCAGCATAGAAAAAAAAAGGTTTTTTTATCAAAACTACAGAATACATACTAAGATGGCTTTCTATCAATCATACCATCTTATCTAAGGTTTGTCAACATTATGGATTACTGAATATTTTATTTTATTTCAGGTGCTTGATGGTTTGAGAACTGGAAATGAAGCTCTGAAAAAGGTGAATGATATTCTTAACATTGATGAAATTGAAAAGATTTTGGATGAGACTAGAGAAGGTATAGAAAAACAGAGAGAAATAGATGACTTGATTTCTGGTCAACTTACTGAAGAGGATAATGATGCTGTTGAAGCAGAGCTGGAAGCGATCCTAGATGTGGGCGACCAGCTCCCAGATGTGCCAGCAGACAAGTTACCTGAGGTAGAAGAAGAGAGAGAACCAGAAAAGCCTCAAAGAGTCAAAAAAGCTCCAACAAAAGTTGCTGCAATGGCTTAGTTAACTTTGCAGAATGTATATAAGCATTAAAGTATAATATATTTTTGAATCAGTCCAGTTTTAATAGATTTTTCATTTAAATACAAAATAAACTTAAAAAACCAAATACACTACAAAACATGCTCATTATAATAATACTTCAACACATTCCAAAAGGGTTTAAAGTAGGTAATGCACACTATTACGGAATATCAAATCCATTTCGTTTTTCCTTTCCTGCAATTCTTTATTTTGTTCTTGCAAAAACTCCCAAGCTGCCAAAATTACTGGTTAATTCAGTGGTGGACTAACGGGCTCTGGTCCTGGGGCCCTCCAAACGCCTCTATTGTCCCTTGTTAAAATCCTAAACAAGGCTTGAAAAAAATGCATTTTTTTAATGGGAGCTCATCAAATGTCTCCTCCCGCTCTGGGCGGAGCGGAAGGAACGAGTGTCAGTCACTCTTACTGATTAAAACCCACCCGTATTCCTCACAAATGCCTTTTGCGTTCCAGGGCCGCGATAACTTTTTAGAACAATTCCGTTATTGGACGGCGAGCCACTAAACGCTCGCCGTCCGCGGGCCCGCGCATTGTGGCCGGGAATCGCCCTGCGACTCCCGACGCCCAGGGCGTCTCATGCTGCTGCGGCGGCTTGGGCGTGAGGTTTTACTCCTCCTTACGCGTCCCGCCTCCTCATTCGCTTGCATTACTGCTTTGCAGAAGGAGATGACTACTTCACATACCCTCTCACTCCGGACCATGGATTGAACCAGGGCCGGCCGGGAGAGGTCGCCGTCGATCGCCTCTACGAGGACACGTTAGTTTTCTGCCCAAGCAAGGTGTGCTTTGCTCCACCGTGTCCTCCGAGCGATACACGCAGTGGTGAAACGTCTTAGTCACTCCTCAAAGAGGAGACTTATAGCCACGATAGTAGCATGCACAATTTAAAAAAAATGCTAACCTATCTAAAAGATGGTTCGTAGTTGGGACCGGTTGGTTCGTATTTTATCTGTATGGGACCTCGCATACAGATCAATTTCGAATAAATAAGTATAGCCTAAACCGGTATTTTAAATAAAATCGACTTTGAAAGTGGTTCGGCGCTCATAGTTGGACCACCTCCAAAGTAGATTTTCTCGAAATCTACTAAGGTACTAATTTTTTTGTTCGAGTACTAATTAGTATCAATTATTTACCAAATATGGAAGCGATAAGCGTTGGTGGTCTGGCGCGGTAGTCACGGACATCGTGCGAAGCCGCTAGCAGAAATCAGTATCAGTATTAGCGTCGTCCAAATAGAAAGCGATAACACTAGTTTACAGTACTGTAAATCTGGGTCAGAGTGTCGTCTTGGGGGCACTATGAAAAAAATACTTGGAAAAATTTCGCGACCAATTTCGAGGTAGCGCTCGCCGGCCGCTGCCGCGGCACCGCTCGCTTCGCTCGCTCGGCTCGCGCGTAGTTGGTCACAGTTCTAACCTAACCTAACCTATGGATATCTTTACAAAACAGATATGACTTGAAAAATTTTCTGTCCCAAAAATTTTTTTGAACCAACAATTTTTTTTTTTTTTTGGTTTTCTTTATTTCTCATAGTGCTCCTAAGCGATACTCGAAATCCCAAAAGTCCCTGCCCTCATGCTTACACAAGGTGGAATCGACCGAAAAATACTCCGAAGTCCCAAAAATTTTTTTGAACCAACAATTTTTTTTTTGTTTTCTTTACTGCTCATAGAGCGTAAAATCGAATTCCAAAAAAAAAAATTTTCGAAAAATTTTCTAAGCCCTCGCGCCATAGCGCCCCTAAGGCTACACTCTAACCTAAATCTGTTGCCGGAAAAATGTTGGCTGTTGCTGACTGCACATGGTATACCTACTTAGTTAAAATATATAATTATCAGCTCTGTTTTTGAGTTTCAGATTTTCTGGTTCAAAAAGTTGGTGATTGAAATTTGAAACCACTTCTTTTGCCATTTTTACATAATCTTAAATATTCAATACGCGATTCACAAACATAATCAGGCCCAAAGCATGTCTTTTTTATCCAAATGCATCCCAAAATACAGAAAATAGGTGTTTCTAACGAACTCCGACATAGCTTTGACTTGTCCATAAATTTAGCAAAACGATTACGAGGAATGGTTAAATACCATCTGCTTGAGCTATTCATGTTGCAAAAACTTAGATATTATTTTTAACACAGTTAAAATGTACGTTATCAACGAACAATATGTATGAAGCTCTCCCGTTACTGAGTGACTGACAGACAACGCACAACCGAAAGTAGTAGAAAGCTGAAATTTTGCACTTAGGTTCCTTAGGGAGTGCAGGGGAGCACTAAGAGAGAATTTCTCGAAATTCCTACGGGAACGGGGAAAAAACGGGATATGCGCGTAGGAAGTCGCGGGCAAAAGCTAGTAATTTATAAAATCCAAAAACAAAGCAATTCGAGCTGCACAATTGTTTTGAGGGTAGGTACATTTGAAAAAACATGACAAAACTAAACATTATCAACTACGACCGTCAACGGCAACAGAGAAATACTTAGTTAAATTTTGTAAATTAGTGTAATTAATACGCGATCGTCGCTTTAATTTGTTTGGCAAAACCGAAAGCGGCCTCTGTCGAAGTGACGACGCGTTCGAGTTTGGCAAACAAATGACCGCGTATTCGGGCGATGATCGCGTCAACGGCAGCAAGTGCCGATTTGGCGAAAATTTTAACTACAAAGAGTGCTAAAAAGTGAGCTGTACGAAGAAACTCCAAGAATCTAGGTAATATTTAAAAAAAAGTAATGGAGCAATTTGAAACGATATTGCCGAAAAAATCGTCGCATTTGAATAAAGTTGCTGCAGATTTCTCTACTAATTACTGGTTTGATCAAAAAATTGCCTGTGTAAACGCACTTTTAGGACGCCTTGCAGCGCGTCCACACGATGCAGACTTATGTCTGCACATCTATATTTTCTGTAATTATATGGTGTACATAATAAAGAGTAAGTAATCTATTCTATTCTGCGCAGACAGACTGAACTCTGAATCGGACTAACTAACTATCAAACGGACATTTCGATGGCAGCAAAGTAGAAACGGAAATCTACATTTTTTCGAAAATGCTTTTTTTTACAAAAATTAGGTTATATTAATCCTATCTACAAGTCCATATTACTTTTTTTTTTCAAAATTTTAAATTTTAAATAAAATTTGACACGTAAACGAAGACACACTGGATTTTTAAAAAACATCGCAGTAGAAATCGACATTTGAATTTGTACGCCTTTACTTCGGAGCTTTGACCGATGAATGAAACGACGTAAACACGGACATCTGCCACTTTTTTTTTTTTTTTTCTTCTTCTTTGCATCTGCCACTTGTTCGTTTATATACGTCGGACTTATTGTATAAGTCAATCTATGAATGTATGATTTATTGTTTTTATAAGAAGATTCATAGATATATTTTTTTAATTAATATACTACTTACTATGTACATTTTTGTTTATTATTTTTTTTCAGAGTTTGACTCAGAAAATGAATTAATTGCAGAAAATGAAATAATGCTGTTCTTTAAATATCCTTAAATGTATTACCGGAGATTATTATCTTACTTTATTAGATATTTTAAATGAAATAGGCACTTTTTTATTAAACATATAAACGGTTATCAGGCAGATGTCTTCTTCTACGTCAGTTTTTTCAGCGTTATAAAAAGACATCTACATTATTTCAGTAAAACAACGATATAGCGATAAAACCAATTACACAATTCATAAAAGTTATTTTAAAGCATCATAGAATATTTCAAGATTAATCGGTCCATAACTCTCAAAACAACCACTCTTTTAAACTAAATTTGCTCTCCTGTAAAGTTGCGATTTTGTAGGTGTCCGTTTCTACTTTGCTGCCATCGATTTGTCTGTGCAGACTTTGTTGTAAGTCTGCAGACATACAATACTTACTTTTACCTTCGACATATTTACAGAATCGACCAGCTGATCTAAACGTCAAGCTAAAAGCGACCTAAATAAACATTATCCGATTTATGAAAACAAAAGTTTAGTTTAATTTTTTAATCTCATTCATATCAAATTACTGAACATAATTTAGATTTTAGTACATACTATTGTGTCTAAGGAATTAGATTTCCTATAAAATATAAATTAGCGTGGCACCATTGAAGATAAGTTACTCTTTGGCTGTGATATAAATTATCTCAATGAGTCATCGCACCTTATAAAGAAAATCTTTCTACAATACGATTCTGAATCGTATATTCCCAGCTTTCCATAAGATAACAGTTATCAAACCAGCCAAATATTAACATAAATGATATTTTTAATAGTCTTAATTTTGCTACAGAATACAACTATTTAATTAGAACTATCTATGTACACGTAAATACAGGCTATATTATAATATTTTATTACAAGCGGCGTGTTTACAATAACCACGGAAGTGATTATAACACCACTTCACGTGGTCGTAGTTTCTCTAAGCTAAGCAATACAATCACCATTTTACCACTATACACATTCTTATATAAAAAAAGTTTTAACAGATTTATCACACTTGTACTGTACATACATGGCAAAGAATAATAATCATCTAAGCTGGACACAAGTAATATTGGCATATCCCATTGGAAGTGATTGCCCGAAAAATAAGTTTTAATTGGTTCATAATAACCAAAAGGAAGTGTATATAAAATGTTGGGAAGCTGCAAGAGGGTTAGCATTTTATTATAATTTATACTCTCGCGTTGATCTCTGGTCCCTGTTTCGTAATTCGAGTAACTCATTTTATAATGGTTAATAAATATATTTTGATTCATTAAATGAGATTTCATATCAATCCCGCTCAAAAAACGGTTGCCAAAATAAAATTAGGAAAATCAAATATAGCTCTATCAAGAAAGTATTTTCCAGCACATGTTTATACACATTGTGGTATCAATAATGAAGGAATGTAACTATTTTTATAACTTGTAAGTTAATAGTATTTTTTAAATCGCATGACATATAATAATGCATTTTTTACACAAAGCAAAAATTGGTTATGTGCATTTTTTTATTGTAAAAAAAAAACAAGTTTCTGGTAACCACTAAAACCTAACTGACTAAAATTAATTAAGATGTGTTTCAGTTGTGATATTAATGTACTGACTGAAAATACTATAAATTGCCTATGACTAATCGTAATCACGGAAGTTTATTAAAAATAAAATTATGCTAATAAATAATGTTGAACTATGTTGATTAAAATAACAAGTGATATTCAACTCTATTAAAACACAGCTGTATACACTATTTAATTAGTAACTGTGAAGTATGAATAAACATAACATATTTTTACATGGCTCTAATTTTATATACAAAAAAAAATATAAATAATTTCTATATTGATATTTGCAATGGACACAATATATAAATATACTTAAGCCTAAACTCTTGTATCTGAAAGGCTCTTTCTATCACTATGAAATTGTGAATGGATATTAATGATTATGCACCAGAAAATCTACAAAGATATGGAAAAATCAAATGGGTGTAATTTGGATTTTACATAACGGTCAATGAACAACTTTAGTCCAGTAATCACTGTCAGTTGCACATAGTCTTTGTGCTCTCACTGTCCTCGACATCTCCGGCTAGGTCGGGCGGGCAGCACGCAGCCGTGTCAGAGACAGTGCTGCGCCGCCACCTCCAGCGTGGGCAGCGAGAGGGCCGCGTGCTAGTACGTGACGCTGACGGGGTGGTGCAGCGCGGCGCCCGCGTGGTGCGGCGCGAACGTGGGCGCCACGCCCGCCACGCCCGCTACGCCCGCCACGCCCGCCACGCCGGCGCCCGCGCCCACGCTCACGCCCACTGCCCCCACCGAACTCACGTTCACGTTCGCCGGCCGCACTTGCTGCAAATACGATACAAATGTCATATTAAATCCAGTATGTTTCGATGTAAATAATCTACCTGATAACTCGTCAGATGCTGCAGAAGCTGAGAGAATGTTGTGAAAACTTACTTGATTATTAGTTATCATCACAGTGGCTGTGTTTGGTTGACTTTGTGCGACATTGCTCTCGGCTGGTCTCGTTTCGACTGTCGTCCTGGAAAACAACAAATGATGTCAGTTATGTTAGGCATATTCTCACATTCACTACCACTCTCCCGAGAGATACTTTTATTGTCTTCACCATGCAAAATTAACAAACCTGACTTCATGTTTCCTTTCAGTTCGTTCTGGCTCAACTTTGATACACTTGTTTTCAGTGCAGTCTTCTGTTTCAGCGGGAGTTTCACCCGGCGTTGCACCTTCCGTCCATTCCGCGTGTGTACGCCGATGAGACACCAAATGGCCTAAAATTTAAGTTCATTTTAGCCTGATTATGAAAAAATTCGTTGTATGAATATCGCAAAATTAGAAGACATAATTTTACCTTTACAGAGGAACTCTTTAGAACACACTTCACATCGGTATTGCTTATTGGCAGCATTGGCGTTGTTTTTGTTGTGCGATCGTTCATGGAACAGTAGGTTGCCTTTCAACGGGAAAGATTTGCCGCACTCGCCGCAACTGAATGGACGCTCGCCACAACTGTGCGCCCTGCGAAAGTTATACAAAAAAGTTCATAATAAACATATTCGTGATACGTGTCGTATACGTGAACAAGATCAAGGCACTTTTTTACTTGGTTACTTCCTGGAACGATAGCGTTGTTGTTAATTTATTTAAAGTAAAGAAGATTGGGTTACTTACCTCATGTGCGTGACGAGATGTTCTTTCCTGGTGAAGTGCTTGGAGCACACCTTGCAGACGTGTGCGGTGTCGCCGGTGTGCTGCTTCAGATGATTCGTCAAGTGCTCCTTGCGAGTGAACGTCTTCTGGCAGTAGTCGCAGCGGTGCGGAGACTCGCCCGTGTGTATCCTAGTGATTAGCAGAAAAGGAAATGATGATACAAGTTTGTGAAATTTTATTGTTTCTTTCTAAGTTTCCTATGTTCACAATACTCAACTAAAACATTAACATTCAACGCTGTGCATGAAGAATAAAGCAACTAAGAAGTTTCTAAATAGTGGTGTGCTGTTGACATCATCGCAGTTCAGTAACTGCAATAATATTATACCGCAGTAACTGACTTACAAAAACCTTTGAATTTTTCGAAACATAGTAAACCTCTTGAAGAGAAACGTAAAAATAAAAGTACATACCTGACATGGTTCGTCAAATGTTCTTTTCGGGAAAATGTTTTTGTGCAGAAGATACATTTGTGAGGCGTGGCTCCTGTGTGAAGGTTCACGTGGTTCGTGAGATGTTCTTTACGAGAGAACGACTTTGAACAGAACGTACACTTGAACGGAGTCTCGCCCGTGTGTTGCCTGCAAACGACGTGAGTGTTAAATCCCCGGTTGCTGTTTAATTTATTCTCATTGTTAAAATTGCAATATTTCATTATTTTTACTATGAATTTTGCTGTTACTTATTATTTCTTCTTGCGGGAATCAGATCGGCGCGGCATAATATGCTTTATTGCCAGCCGCTAGGAAGTTATAAAATGTAATCCAGAAGGGTTATGCAGACAGACTTCGTTCAAGCGTTTCGAGCTCTAAAGCCGCTGCCTTGCGGATGTTTTATATTAAACAACGCCGCGATGACCGCGACGAGTAGAAATGGGTCTCGGTGGTGAGGGTCGTCCCATCACTTCACGTTACGTTGCTGGCGCTCTAGCTATGCGAAAAAAAAAGTATTATCCATATACACACCGAATATGGTTAACGAGATGTTCCTTCCGAGTGAAGCTCTTGCTGCAGTAGGAGCAGGAGTGCGGCGTGACGCCGGTGTGCTGACGGATGTGGTTGTTGAGGTGCTCCTTGCGCGCGAAGGCCCGCGGGCAGAACGTGCACTTGTGTGGCGTTTCTCCCGTGTGCTGTCTGCGCAACAGAGTACATTCCGATTCCATAATATTATTAACAACATGCCAATTAGTACTACCGCCGGCGCTACCACAAGAGGAAGGGAACGGATAGAACAACATTCACCTGTACAACCCAATCGGAATGCACAATGCTGTGCTACATCATGTAAGGGAAACCTCACACATATGCCGTCTGAGATTATTTCTAGTTTCGAGTTACTGAATTTAAAGGTTTGATTTATAAAAAATAAATCTGGAAGACCTTACCTTTTTTTATATTAGAAAAAAAAAGATTCGTACTATTTTCATGCGACTAAGTTAAAAGACATGCGTCTAAGGCAGGTGGGGGATAATCAATCTACAACAGACGGTCTATAGTACTGCTTACTGTGGCAACATTGGCAGTAGATTGTAGCACAGCATTGTATGTTAATTAACTACGACATCATATTTAGTTAAAAAGAAACACCGAAATTGGCATATGATACGAGTAATAAAAACACCAAAAGTACTTTGCGCCCAGAGTATACGTAGATACACATATTACGATAAAAGCGGGAACATCATGACAAAACTTCTACTGAACTCATAAAATAAAAGACAGGTGAATAGCGCCAGTGACGGTAAACTATACGCACTAGTGATACAAACGACAGTTATAGAATCAAATAACAGCCAAATGGCACGGCAGGATAACTTGCTTGCAGTTTCAAAGCATTTAAAACTTTATAAGTACGATTTTAATATTATTAGATTATTAATTCTCGATATATTGTGAAAACATCGTTTTGTATACAATAAATCTCATCGAAATTCAATAGTTTCCAATATATCTGGTCATATTAAGAAAAAATTGTTTACAATTTTACGCGATGTTTCGTCAATCTTACAACGTTTGCAATTTTCCGGTGACTACTCCATTAGTAAATTCAAAATTAGTGCAAAGGGTGGCGCGGTCGCCCGCTGTCTTGCGACTGGTAAGTATAAAATGCTTTGAAAAATATTTAACAAAGTTGCCGTGCCGTGTTATTACAGTGTTTTGAGCCTTACAGTCGTTGTAAATCACAGGTGCATATTGTCACAGCCGTTCTTTACCTGTTACAACGTAATTCATTCGACCATATCATTCCACTGGTTGAATGACCCACGATACTCCAGTCACAAAGTACACATACATACAAAATACATCATACCTGACGTGGTTAGTGAGGTGTTCCTTCCTCGTGAAGGACTTGGCGCAGAAAGTACATCGATGCGGAGACTCGCCCGTGTGTTGTCTCACATGATTCGTGAGGTGCTCCTTGCGAGTGAACGACTTTGTGCAGTAAGAACACTTGTGCGGGGATTCACCTGTATGCTGGCGGACGTGGTTCACTGAAATATTGTAAAGCAGGATACTTTAGCATTTAAGTTAGATACCTTGTTTAACCATCCAAAATACTTGAAATATTTAGATATGATTGTGATTTGTGGGCCAACCATGGTGTGACCATTAAGGGATGACAAAGCATTTTTATTATTTGTTGTTATAGCGGCAACAGACATATATCATCTGTAAAAAATTCAACTGTCTAGCTATCACAGTTTATGAGATACAGCCTGGTGACAGACAGACAGACAGATAGACGGACGGACAGCGGAGTCTTAGTAATAGGGTCCTGTTTTACACTGTGGGTACGAAACCCTAAAAATGGAACACATTTTCAATTGTATTTGTGCTAATTTTGACTAATTAAAAAGTTATCTGCTCAGTTAATAACCTTTTATGTTTCCCAAAGGTCGAAACAGTCTTCATTCAAAATACATTCTTATGAAATTAGAACTAAGTTTCATATTGAAAAGACATCACAAGTTTTTCAAGAGATGAAAGTAACTATAGTAGGCGCCAGATAATCGTGGAATATCGGTCATTGACCCACCTACATTTATTGACATTGTTAATTTGAAAAAACGGAATTAATGACACAAAACTGTCCCGAATCATCATCTCTCGTGATCCTTAACATTGTCTAATAATGAAAAACGATTCATATTTAATTGTTCAGGTACCTATGAGCAGTTATTAGGGAAAGGTCAATATACTTTATTCCACATTTATCTGGCGCCTACTATAGTGCTTATGGCAGTTTTATTTCGTATCTTTTAGCTTCCATGACTGAACTCTTTTACTAATGTAAAACTAGGTAAGAATATCGTACAAATGTACGAGTATCCTAACAAACATATTACCGAGGTGGTCCTTCCTCGTGAACGCTTTGGGGCAGTATCCGCACTGGAAGGGCGTCTCGCCGGTGTGCTGGCGCACGTGGTTGACGAGGTGCTCTCTCCTCGTGAACGACTTGCTGCAGAAGTTGCAGCGGTGCGGAGACTCGCCCGTGTGCTGGCGGACGTGGTTCAACAGATGCTCCTTGCGAGTGAACGTTTTTGAGCAGAAGTCGCAGCGGTGAGGGGTTTCTCCTGTAATGGGTGAGGAATGTTGGTGAGCTTTAGGTGGATTATATTAATGTATTGGCTAACATTGCGCTGACAATCCTAAGAACTCAAATTGTGTTTCTGTTTCTCAAAAAATTTGGAGTTCACGCCATATTGTCACGGAGAGTGAGTAGCTCTGCTTTTATAAAATATGTTGTCAATATTTGAAGATTATGTTGCTGCGTGTCAAAAACGCTCGTCGTTGCGACTGTTGAAACTAAACTGTTTATTTTTTCAGTTTTCCGATTACATGCTAGTTATTAGATTTTATTAGTTATCACACCCACGCAAGATGAGTTATACCAAACAGACAAAGATTTTTTGTTAGTTACATACAAAATATTTAAAAAAATATTGGGCTAAATGAACATCTGAAAATTCCAAGCCTGACACCAGGAGCAGTCCACAGGGACGTACAATCAACAACACAGGAAACTACTCAGTTTGGAACAGTACCTGAATCACTGGCTGCATAATCAAAGCTATACTAACCCGTATGCCACAATATGTGATTGGTGAAGTGTTCCTTTCTCGTGAACGACTTGCCGCACAGTTCGCATCGGAACGGAGTATCGTTCGTGTGAGATCGCATATGGTTCACTAAATGCTCCTTCCTAGTATACTTCTTGCCGCAAATTGTACAATGGTGCGGCGTCTCACCTATTTGGGTGGAGCAGAAAATAAAATGTTATCATTCAATGATGCAACTATATTGCTCGAAACATTTAGTTTGTCTCTTTAGTTTGAAAACAAAAATTAATCTCCCGATTTAGTGTTAGTAACAAGCTTAGATTGGTGGAATTTAAGGGAGATTGTATTAGTCAATATTTAATTAGTTACACAGTTAAAAATCAAAAATTTGGATAGATAGTTGAATCATTCAATCATTATTCTACTTTCTGCACCCCTGGATCAGCCCATGGTTCTGGTGCAGGCTTGGTTATTCCGTACAAAGAAAATAAATCATGTTACAAACTAAAAATTCCGACATTATTACAAACATCATGAAAACATTTTGTTTTAAGGTCTCCACTGTCCCGGTCCATGACCAGACCGAATGTAGCCCACCACAGAAGTTCATGGGCGTTTGTACGCAATAGAAACCCGGCCAAACAGCGGCGACGCTAAGCATCTTACGGAACTAGCTCTGATGACGCACACTGCGCGCATGGGCCTGGTAACGTCGTCTTCGGCCCTGCACCTCACGCAACGTGCTTCCAACGCTATGTTGTAGTCACACCTTTGCGTTACCAATTACACTAGAGGATGCCACCTCACAGGTATTCATGCAATCAATTTGTTTGCATGTTGCGATGCGGTTACGGACTGGTAATGGACCGGAATAGTGTGTGGAGACATTTCAAGTTATTTTTTAGACAAAGGTAAACTTCTTTGTTCTAACTATGCAAGGATTTTTGAATGCACAATTTGCTTCAATTATTGCATCTCAGTGTCTCGACAACAGTGTAAAAATGGGTCATTATGAATTAAAATCAAGGGTATATCGCGTGAAGCTGGTTTACCCATAGTAGCCTTTCGGTTGTCAACTAAGGAAGGTAATCATCACAGATATAATATGTACCCCTTTTAATTTTCTTGTTTAATATAACATTTCTGATGATTTTATACCAATTGTTTTTTTTCTTTCCTTGATTTCATAAAAACAGGAAAGGTTTAAACAATTGTTATTATAATGGGGTCTGACTATCGCCTGATCAACATCAAATGCGATCAAAAATAAATAACTCGCAGTTTAACCCACTCATTCAACGACAAAACACCCAGCTTGCTGACTAATCGCATATCAACGTGAAAAAAAAAACACGTACAAACTGTTATCAGCGTTTAAAATGTCAATAGAACATTATATCAGTTTGCAAATCGATATAACTGTTCTGTATAGAAGTAAGCTTTTAGGAGTTGAACGTACCTGTGTGCCACATAACATGGTTCATGAAGTGCTCTTTCCTTGTGAAGCTCTTCTTGCAAATATCACATCGGTGCGGGGTCTCGCCCGTATGTTTTCGAACGTGGTTGACCATGTGCTCTTTTCGGGTGAAAGTCTTCGCACAGAATTCGCATCTGTGTAAGATAGATAATGTTTATTATGTTATATTTATATATAGATTTAACAAAAACTTATTAAAGTAGTATTTCTATGCATTGATCGTTGCGGCAGACAATTAATTGGAAGAAGTACTCATAAGTGTATTCTTGTGAGATTGCATCATTATTACAATATACAAAATTACCTACACTGATTTGAGCTGACAGCATACGCAAAATACGAGCGCCAATTATCACAACAATGATGAACTACTAACATCTTAAGCACATTCTGTTAAGCTGTAGAGATGACCTGATTTGAATACAGGCTAATAGTCCGGGAGGTAGTGTTGCTCATACAAGTCATAGTAAGCCGGCTGATATTGACATCGATAGTACGTAGCGATGGGTATGGGTGGTTAAGATAGTGATAAAAAAATGAAGTCATAGTACAGCTGAAACTTTTTCATAAATAGTTGACATCAACTATGATGCCAATTATTTATGAAAAAATCGGCAGCTGCATGGTGGAGGGGGGACTAAGTGTCAGCTACTCGAGGGGGGGCTAAGGGGCGGAGAATCAGGCTTGATGTGCGGTAAGCATAATAAAATTTTACCTCCTTTTTACGGTTCCGTAGTCTTAGGGGTACAAGTCATTACTTGTACCCCTAAGTTGTTACTTGATTCCTATTGTCGGATTAGGGGAGTTCTGTCATTTGGACCCTGGCAGAGCATTGCCTGAATAATCTGTATCTTTACTGCGTCAGCTGACGGTCTTTCCACCGCTACACACACAGCTGATTGCTGTTTTCGAACTATTATCTAAACAATCACCTTGTTAAATGTCATACGGTGTACTACAAAAAAGTTTTAATTATACACAGAGTTAAACAACGTAAAAAATCATAAATCCGCTCCAGATGACAACTGATCACATACGCGGTATCGATACTTTCCGGCCCCAAAAAGTGGTGGCTGCGTATCAGAAGTCTGCGTGCATTGCACACGAAATTAAATTGGCCAACATTCGTCAGATACGCGGTATTATCCAATTACTAAATTATTATATTAGTTACGGGGATTTGGAGTATCCCCGACGATATAACTTTATTTTACGTGTTTTTTTTTACAAGTTCATGCGAGCAGCTGACATTCCCCCTCCACCTCGTAGCTAACGATTTTTTTCAGCTCATTATGATGTAGGTATTATGACTTAACCTTTTGAACGCCAGAGCATAAACGCATCGGCGTGCCCCCGACGCCAACCCACAAATTTACCGTACTTTTTGTCACGTATTTGTGACGTTTGGCGTACAGGGCACGCGCTTGCTTGTCACCTATACGTGACTGTGGCGTTCAAAGGGTTAATGTTTTTTTTTGTTTGTTTACCACTTCCGTAACCTTCTAGTCCTACAACCATCGCGGGTGTGTCAGCTGACGCTTGGTTCACTTATTAGTCATTCGAGATCTACTGAAAAATATGGCAATCGATTGGCGTATAAACACTACTTAAAATTTAATGCTACCTTCCAGACTATAACTTAAGGGCGGCCTGCGATTTTATATCGTGTATCCTGCACTGCAAATAATCTTACAACAGTGAGTAGTGTTTACCTGTAAGGAGTTTCTCCAGTGTGACTTCGAACGTGATTGTCCAAATGCTCTTTACGGGAGAAAGTTTTGTGGCAAGTTGTGCATGCGTATGGCTTATCTTGCGCCATCCTCTTGGCGTGCCTTTCGTTCGGGTCTCCAGCTAGACAAAAATGTGAAAGTTAGGTTAGTTACCACAAAACTCCTGAATAAAATGATTGACTTTTATGTAAAGGCGTTCAGGCTAAATGTGATGATGATGTAAAAGAGAGGTTTATCTTACCAAGGTGACATTTCCCATGCCTTGACAATTCGACAGGATTTGCAAATGCGGAACCACAAACTTGACACGTGAACGGTTTACTTTCGCCGTGATAACGCCTGCGCACAAAATATTTCAAACATTAAAATTCTACCGTCGTAGAATTAAGACGAATAAAATTGATTACTAGTCTGTTTTCAATACCTATGAACAATAAGTTGGTATCGGAACTGGAATATTTTGCCGCAAATATCACATGAGTGGTGGCCGGGTGAGGATTCGGCTTCTGACATAGCTGCGCTGGTACCGGCTTCCACTTCGACTTCCACCTCGTTTATTACCTAAAAGAAGCATATTTATTATTTAGTAGAGATAATTTTTAGTAAGTTATCTCCTATGCCTTAGTAGAGAATTTAATGTTAATTTTTTTATATTAGTTATACAAAAAAAAAAAAACATTTGTAGCATTTAGACAAATTAAGGTATGCATTTGTTATAGTCAAAGTCAAAACGTTTATTTCAATTAGGCCATTAAACGGCACTTTTGAACGTCATCGTTTACAGTTCAGTCAGTAAAATAATAATGTTACAGTCATCAATATAATTCATCTTGATAGTTCAATTCAATACTGATTCTTAATTGAGTTGTTATGTTAGATAGATTGACATTTCATATTTTATATACTTATCTAACCATATACAATTACAGTAAAAATAAAAACTCCTAACTAAAATATGGCGTCAAAAAATTCATCCGCATCGCTGTCGTCTGGAAGTGATACTGATAACTAATAATAATATTAACAGTGATTTAACCCCTGTAAAACATGAATGTGCCTTATGATTTTGCTTTTATCATTGAAATAAGGTTTAAATTACAATGATCGTCGCGCCCTATTGAAAAGTGATGACTTCACTTCCGTAATCTAAACCAATACTCAGGTGCCTAGCAACACATGAATGAAAAACTTACCTTAGCTTGTTGTTGTTGCCCTTCAGAATTAAGTTTCCCGAAGACTTCATGGTAGGCAAGTAGTTGTGACAGATCTTCTACATTGACTTTATACATCGCGTGGAGGTCGTGTTCTGCCGCGCCAGCTGATATCTTCACTACTGCACCCTCCATGCCCATCGCTCCTACACTCTGTGTTCATAGAAATAAGACATGAAATTACGAATATCTGCTTTATTTCTTGAGAATAATGCGTTTCTGGGTACAATGGAGTGGGATAAGGATCACTATGTTCAGCAGATGACTGTTACATGTTGATCGTGATTATGATGATAAATCAGATCTCAAGTCAAGGAAGAGTTACATGAGTGTGAAACTTTTAACTTTACTGTGGTTCAAAAACCCTCACCAGCCTTGACCAACCACCACAAGAGATCAGATTTTATTGAGGTTGATGTGCCTGCATGCCTCTCTCTACTTATCCTTACTAATAGGTTGCCAATAACCTTACCTTCAAATCAATACCCTTTATATCCTTTATCTCAGCAGGTATAGCAAACTGTGCGGTCTCCATTTTGTTAGCACTCTTCTCATCCTTGACAATCAGAGGATCAGCGGCACTGGCTTCAATAGACGTTGTGCCGTCAGGATTGTGGGTCACTAAGATGTTCGCCGGCTCACCAGTTGCTTGCTCTATGCGTACTACGCTGTCTATTACCTAATGGCACAAGGGAATTGTTTAGCGTTGGGCTGCAACTTTTACAACCTCTGTCGTGGTAGGTTGTGTTGGAATTCTGACAAAGTCGAAGCTTGTTGACAGTTCCAAAGTTCACAGTTAGTCAAATTGCTGTGTTTGCAGAAGGTAAATTGCACAATCAAAGACCTAGTATACACTGCTTAATTCAGGTATAGTATCAGTATACTTCAGGGGCTAGGAGGCACATACTCGAGTTTTATACCCACATAAATTAGGTCAAGATTATTTACGAAACAGAGGTTCAATTAGAACAAACAACATTACAGCAGGTATACCTGTTGTCCCACGATTTGCTGCAGTTGATGGACTGTAAGAGTATGGTCATTGGGCATCTTGATGGCCTCGTGGAGTTCCTCCTTGTCAACCAGTTTTGTGCCCGCCGGTTCCACCACAGTCACTATGCCGTCTTCGCTTACCGTCAGTTGGATCTGTTAGGGAGATTTGTCGTGTTAAAAACGAATAAACATTTTTTGCTTTATGTCTGTTTGTTTTTGTAAATAAATAATACAAAAATGCAACCTTTCTTGGTCCAAAGAATTCAAGAGAAAAATTATTTGCATTTTCTGGAGAAAGCACTAAAGGTCGAAAGCTAAAACGATCATCTGGAAAACATCACAAAACAACTGACAATTTTGACTGGCTAAGCAATAGGTGCAAAAGGCTAACTTTAGGCGTTTTGCTTCTCTCATTGTTGCATACATTCAAATCATAATGAACATGGTAAGAAAAAATCTGAATAATGTGACAGAAAACAATCAAACTAAAATATGTCTAGTCAAATGAAACATAAAAGAAGTATTATGTACAGCGCATTTAATGTGTATTTGTGAACAAAATCTGGTTTGATCTTACCTCACTGACGTGCTGCATGATGACATTATAAAGCAGCGTAAAGTACACAAATATTTAGTTTACATGTGCATAAGTATAATACAAGAAAGCAGGTTGGGGTAAGAAAAGCCACACTTCTTTCAGTTCATTCAGTTATTTTACCTCTACAGGTATTTTGCATCACAGTGATCTTTATTCACATGGATATAAGGTTCATAACAGGTTGCTGTCAAAGGTAAAATAACTGTGAAAGAACTGTAGTATGTAACTTGTACTTGTACCTGTTGGTTACTGTGTTCTGGTCGCGCCTGCGCCATCAGTTGCTGCTGCATTATGTGTTGTTGAGAATGGTGTCCCTATTTAACAAAAGCAATGTTAGAAACGAGTTTAATATTCAACACACATGCACCTACTAATGATACTAAACAAACTTGCAGAATATCAAAATGTCTATGTTTAAAAAACATAAAATAATTGTGATCAAGTAGGACATTTCAATAATACTTAACGGAAGAGCATACAAGAAAATTAAACTGAATTATATAGGTACTATTGTCCCATTTTTATTTCTTCTGTTTATCATGCACATCACAATTAACTCTACTGGGAAATTGACAGAAGTACATGCATTTACATCAACCGACTATCTTTACCATACAATGAGTTTAAGCTGAACTAAGTAAAAAGGATGAAAAGAGAAGGTTGTTGAAATCAAGACTGGTACTGATGATATTTTACCTACACAAAGGCTTCATAGTTATTGTAATCATATGTCAACATGTACCACTTGTACCTTGTACTACTTATATAAATCATGCATATTTGAAACTGCTTATGGATAGGTTTTTTGTTGTTGTTGGTTTTACATTCAAAATCTCCATCTTCATGACATATGAAACTTTAGCATCATGGCAGCTTCATACTAACTAACATCCTAATTAAAACTACAAACATATAGAAATAATCTATGTACTACACAACAGCAAGGTACGGTTAGCATTCCCGCTAGTAAAGGGAGTGTGTTACCACTTGATTTACCATATCAATGTTATGGTGTTGTACAAACTCGACCCGATTATTGGGTACCTGCTGGTGAGTGGCCTGGCCTGCACTAACTGACACCTGCGTGTTGTTCCCGGAGGCCTGGGCCGCCACCAGCTCGGCTTGTTGCTGACTATGAGCCACAAGAGCTTCTGGAACAAATGTTACTCTATAAGTAATCATTACTTTTTTGAAGACAAGCATTTAGTCATCATTTGAGACAACCATGTTTGGGTAACTTTAAGTTGCACAACCTACTTACTTAATTTGATAACAATAAATTATTGCTTAATATGTAATGGGCACAGTAATTAGATAATGAGTATTAGCATCTATTATCCTAAAATTTAAAAAAAAAATGTTAAGAAGACCAACAAAGCTGATATTAATATTTAAAAAAAAAACATGTCATATCAATCACTGTTCAGAAAATCATGTGTATTTCTATGCAATTTAAAAGATAAAATAAAGTCAAGCAGGTCAAATTAACTCAAAGATAATCAAACAAAGAACTTTTTTACTAAAGATTATAAATAGCATTTTCAAATGGAGACACACTCATGACAATTCATTTGTTATTAAAATATTATCTGTTTAGATAATAACAAAGAGTTATCAAATATTGACACATATTGATTTGATTGAAGGTCATTCATACAGACAGTGATTATTATACTTCCTAGTTTCATACAAATATGGTTTAAAAAACCTTACCATGAGTTTGTCCTGACTGCGTGGCAATGATTTGTGAAACAGGTATCTGCTGACCACCTGGAGCAGATACTGTGACTTGAGACTGGCCCGCATGATGACCAAGTATAATATTTGGATCCCCATTAAGTATACTTGCATGAGCTTGCCCAAGGTCCTGAAATCACTTTAGATTTAGTAAGTGTTGGTTATAGCTTAGAGTGAGAGACAGTTTCAAAATATAGTTTCAACAAAAAAAAAGGTTTTAACTTCACTAATTATGGCATTTTGTTAATGTGTACGGAAATAAGGCTCCAATATGACCTATTAACCATAATTCTCTTATGTTGGTATGCAAATTACATAGTACTTTAACAATTACATACCTACAACCAAATTTTTAAATACTAAAGTAAAAGAATCTTCACTAAACTGTTGTATCACCTGTTTATGAAATCACCAATAGTGGCTATTATTACAGCTTGCTTAGGACTTGTGGAGGCCAAAAAAACTTTGATTTGAACTAAGTCAACAAGTCAATTTACATAAATTAGGTTTGGCAGACTGATGTTCAGCTTAACAATGAGGTGATTACAATTTATTTTCTGTATTTATGCACTGATCCCATGATGACATTCTGACCTTTAGCCAATGATTAACTATTTGCACGAGTTTTTGTAAGATGTAGTCATAAGTATTTTTTGCACTAAAACACTGAACTTACCTGGATAGGCTTTCCATTTTCAATCCGGGCACCGGCAGGTAAACCGTATACAGACACTTGCGGTATTGGTCCGGGGAATAAATTTGTAAACACCCAATATTTCGCGACACTAGACAAAGCAACGTTCACTGCTGCCGAGTTCACTCGCAAATCAGTAGCAGATGTCGTGGCAGGCAAGTTCTGTTGTTGCTGCTGGGTGGCTTGAACTCTTTGACCCTGTGACTGCAATCAAGTAAAATTAGTATCCCAACTAGAAAAAAAATCGCAAAAAAACTAACAAACCATTCGCACCTCAGAACTTCCCGGAGGCTGGCCACCACCCGTATTCATATTATGGTGATCCTGATTCATATTTAGTCCTTTTGTTATCGTCTATCATAAACTTTCACTAAATTATTTACAAATACACAACATTTTCTAAACTTTACGTATCGGCATTGTCATAATTTGACTGTCATCGAAATGGAGGCGCGGGGGACGCGACGGGCCGCCATTATGAAACTTAGCACACAAAAACATTTTCTTCGTAGGTCTCCAAAGCAAGATTTGTTTGTTCAAAACACTTATGTCGTCAAATAATAGAAAACGTAAGTAGTATAAACACTGGTAAATTAGGATTAATATACTTTTGATCAAATTGAAATAATAGTTTGCAATAAAACACACATTTCCTATCTTGCACATCAACGAACGAACGAAAGTTTTGTCACGGTCACAGTGGTACCAACATAAGCATGTAATAATTAACGACTACGAGAATTAATTTTAAATGTTAATAAAATGGCTTAGTTTCATTGTTGTGGATCGAGCGTTACTACAAAAATATAATCATAACGTGTTATGTATCTATAAACCGAACTAAATGTTATAACAAGAGAAGTTTGTGAGTTTGTGATTCAGCTTCAAATATTTTTCGATAGATGGCAATTTTACTAAAATACATGCACAGTGCTGACAACTTTCAGTTATGTAAAAGTATGGAGGCGTTCAATAGAAAGTCTACGTTCACAATTTATTTATTATTTTTAACTGCAAACGATAAAGAAAAGAGGTTCTTTTGAAAAATTAATCGTATGCAAAATAATTGGAATCTGCGTTGGTCAAGTGGCTCATAGGTGTACTACTAAAGCCATTATTGTGTGCCTGAAAGCCTTATTATTACGAACTATGAATATCTCTGCAAAATGGTCCATATAGCGTTATGAACGGCTTGGAGACCGGAGGGGTCTCGGTATATTTATTTATTTACTCATTGAATTCATATTACATTTTAACATATACATCCAAAGTGATAATCTTAATAAATTAATCCTATTATATAAAATTCTTTCGTTACTGACTGTGTGAGTGACTGAGTGACTGACAGACAACGCACAGCCGAAACTACACTCCGTAGCACTAAGGTCACAATTGCGGCGATTAGGCCCCTCTTTGAGAGTGTCTGGAGAGGCGCCACGGCGTCCTCACCTTCCGCCTGACACAGGTACTAACCGGACACGATTGTTTCGGGAGATACCTGTTTCGGATTCAGCGGAAGGACACAGTCGAGTGTCAACACTGTGAGGATCGCCCGGAGGACACGGTGGAGCATACGGAGGAGGTCTGGCCTGGGAAGCGGTCACCTCCTTCTGCGAAGCAATAATGCTAGAAAAGGAGGAGGCGGGCCGCGCGAGGGAGAGACAAGGCCTTCGCCCCAACCGCCGCAATAGAAGAAGACGCCCCGGGTGTCGGGAGTCACAGGGCGATCCCCGGCCACCATGGGCGCGGGCCTGTGAACGGTGAGCGTTGGGTTGCTCGCTGTCCGATCACCACCAGGCCCGGGTCGATGGCGCGTAGTGTTCCACGCACGCCTCAAAGAGATGTCAGCATATGAGACGGGGTCCACTCGGGCCAGAGCCTGCCAGGGTTGCGGAATTTGTTCGAAAGAGTCACGGCGGCCCTGGAACGCAAAGGGCTTTAGAAGGAACACGGATGGGTTTTAGTCAAGTAAAAAAAAAGGTGAGCACTAAGAAAGGATTTCCTGAAATACCTATGGAAACGGAATATGCGCGGACGAGGTCGCGGGCATATATGTATACCGAACTACACCATTAGATACAATGATGTAGTGCGGTATCATAGTGTATTGTTTATTGAGGAAAACCTCTTTTACTAAAGTGAGGAGGAGTAAGAATATCTACTTATAACTTTTTCGTATACCTAATTGCCTCGTCGGTCTCGCATCTCGCTGACGCAAGAACGTGATTTCCGGATCAGGCAAAAGTGTTTTGCCATTAGGAATTCCTGTTTGAAGGTTGGCTTGGCTGTGTGACACATAGCCCGTTGGTCCTACGCCTGATCTATCTCCGTATCCAGTCTTGTCAAATTTTCGTACCATTGGACTATAAGAATGATGGAAGAGAGAGAGAGAGAGAGAACCTGTGTAACACTTGTGCACTATAATATTGGCCGCCCGTGGCCGAAATTCGGTCTAGAGGACTATTATGATTTATTATGTACTAGTTGCACCCGCGGCTCCGCAAGGATGATTGATTATCCCAAGGGAACATATTCCCGGGATAAAAAGTATCCTATGTGTTATTCCAGGCTATAATCTACTACTTGCCAAATTTCATCAAAATCCATTCAGTAGTTTTTGCGTGAAAGAGTAACAAACATCCATCCATCCATACAAACTTTCGCGTTTATAATATTAGTAGGATTTACTTGTGCTGTGCACGTACTTACACATATAAATTGCGAGGAGACTGCCTTATCGAAGACCTAGTTTTAGTACTACCTATAGCTCTGTTGTTTTATTTCGTCCGAGCATGCAGTCAGCATCAATTTCCGAGGTCTAGTCTCAAACAGAGCAACGCAACTTGATGACCAATCTCGGTGGTAATGTTCTTATGGATAAATGCAGGCTTATGATGATCCATGATTACCAGCCTCGTCTCTAGGATTTCACTGCACACCTGCGATGTCTGATATTATAATTTAGTCGGCAGTTACCAGTAGGTAGGTATCAGATGGACCACCTGCTAGTTAGACACACAAGATTTCTTATTGCTATGTTATAGCAAGGTACTATTTTCTAATTTTAAATGAGATGCATGTATTTCTGGATAGAGAGTCCGGAAACCGCAAATAAGACAATTCACCGTGTTTGGAAAGTGGGTCGCGTGCGCAGCGACGAGACGCCTGTTTAATTTTTTTACTTCCTTTATAATTTGTTAGTGGGTAACCATCAGGCTAGTATCTACGTGTGTGAAAGCTCAAGAAATTCAAACATAGGTAGATATAGCCGAGTAAGTAGACGGGCCTACGGTTTCTACTCCGTGGAAATCTATATATTTCCTTCTTTTCAAAGATAACCATAGATATAATAAACATGGGGATAACCCTATATCTATAACCACTGACTTACAACATGTGATGAAGGTGGCATTCAGGGTGTGATTCTTGTCTACCTTCTGATGATAATCCCATCTATCTTTTATTGACTGTTTTGTCTAAACAGGTCTAGGTACCGCAAGCGCTACTTCTGGGAACATTATGTCGCCTTAAAACAATCATAATTTCATACGTCAGAGAGAATCAATAATCATTTTTAATTTGTGTAACATAGGTAGTGAATACAGTTCTTAAATTAAAGTTCATAGGTCGCTATGTTATGCCAAGAAGTAGGTATACAAATATGGTTGCATGCGAATTAATCATGCGAGAGGTAAACACAAACTATTATATATTTATTGTAGATGCGCGGTGCTATGCCTAAAACGCTCTTTCTCACTAAGGCAGTCTTAAAACGCTGTAAAGAGTTTGCGTATTGGCTACGAATCGCCTCATCTCGTAACTTTGACTCTTTTTCGAATAACCTCATGTTTGTTTTGACGAGAACACTTATTTCAAAAATATATAATGAAGCTAAGGTAAATATTTTCAGCGATTTAAAAAAAGGTACACAGCATTCATCAACTTTCAGACCACACATTGATCTTATGCATCTTTTTTGTGCCTTAAAAACGATACCTTTATCAGTAGAGTTCCCCAAAAAATATCGCCAAAATTGAGGCTACTAAGCCGTGATATGCAACTAGTAGCGCATCCATATTTATTTTTCTGGCAATTTGGAAAAGTGCGTATGCTGATTTATTTATTTTCTTCCTTAGGTCATCTATGTGGGCCTTCCAGTTAAGTTGGCTATCAATGAATAAACCTAAGAATGTTGCTTTTAACTTCTTCAATGTCACAGTTACTATGTCTGATATTTACTTTTGGTGCTGCAGTTCCTTGCTGAAAGTGCATTATTTGTTTTTTGTTAAGTTTATAACTAAATAGACAAGTAATTATGTCCGATAGTGTAGGTATTATTTATGTCGTCTTGATATATATTGCGATCAATACATTTCACCATAGCAGTACTGTCGTCTGCAAACATGGTACAAACGAAAATAAATAAATATTTATTTTCGTTTGTTGTTTTTAAAATTTAATTTTCTGTAAGTAGGTATAGATTTTTTAGCACTACCTTATTATTGCTAAAAAAGTTTGCTTCTGTTCCATAATATTGTAATTATGTTTTTCATTTATTGCGAATTTATAAAGGGGCAAATAATTCTAGAATACTTTTTAATTTTTTTGCCTGTTATAGCAAAATAGCCTTTTCAAAGTCATAGGGACCCCATTATCATGTGCCCAATAGGTAAAAGACGGCACGTGTAAACAGTGAGTACCATATGAAGGGTTCTGTTAATCAACGGCAGTTGTCCTTTAGGTTTGGCGAAAAATATGAACCCTTCGTGCGCGAGTGCGACTCGCACTTGATCAGTTTTTATGATTTTGTTGTTTTACTTTTGTATTCGCACTATACGTATGCATACAAAGTTTGATGCTAAAATGTATTTCAATTTTGTACATAATAGTATTTTAGAATGCCGTACCTACCATTTTTTTTTTATAATTTGTTGCAAAGCGGCAATAGAAATTCACATTATGTAAATTTTCAACTGTCTACCTTTACAGTTCATCTGATCTACCAAAAATGCAGTCATGTAAATTGTAAACACCATTCTTTACTTTAAGGGAAGTGCTCAAGGTTTATTTTTCGGGGACGTTAAAAGATCCATCAACTCTAAAGTGAACCACTAACAATAAAAACTGAGGAACCTATCTGCACTTTCGGCTGCCATCAAACTAAGAAGTATTGAAGAGCGACTTTAATTCTAGCTAGTATTCAATTACAAGAAGTCATTATTTAATTTTGTTTAAGTTTGTAGGCTTCTCAATTATTTTGGCTTGTCGGGTTCCAGTCTAATGTCATGCAGTTGAATAGCAGTATTCCATAGAGCGACTGCCTAAGTGATCCTGATCACGATAATGCATAATGCAAGAATGAGTGAAACGAGCTCGAAACTTTTAGGCTTAGAATTTTTAGTGGGTTTTGCCAACTTAACCATAAAAGAGAGAAAAACGAGGAAGCAAGAGCGAGCAAGTAGATCTCACAAATTTTAGTACCCTGTCTCTTAAAGGCATGTTTTCCAAGGGCGTTGCCAGGATTCTGTCAAAGGGGGACAGGCGAAGTTAAACGAAGAATATTGTACAGACGCCAGCACATCAAGCTAAAACAATCTGTCAAATTTTCCCAATCAACCGTGAACCTAATGCTTTAGCGATAAAGTTGAAAATCTATTATATAAATTTGACAGATTGTTTTAGCTTGATGTGCTGGCGTCTGTACCTACATGCTGCACAAGCAGCGTAAACCTCAGCCACGTTTGAACACGACGCACTGTAAAGAAGGACCTTTCTATGTTACTTGCAGTGCAAGGTTGTGCCAAGAAACTAAGGATCGATGTTTTTAATCAATCAATCAATTTTTATTTGTGAACACAGGTATTACAATAAAGGTCTTATGTAAACATTTTAGTCGAGCTCTATGTCCTACCAATAAAATTGATGTACAAATATATTATTTATTTCTTAGTAATAAGTCTTAATTTATACAATACAAAGAAGATATCCGCCTCCTTTAACCCTTGTCCATCCATAGTTCGGATTCATGATCTGATTTTTCTCCTTGATTCAACCAATTATATAATAACAGGGATTTATTGACATCAATGCGAAAGCAGGCTTTTCTTTAGAAAAACTCTGTTCCAGTGTGGATATCAAAGAATTCAAATAAGGAATGACTATCGGTTGCTTCCAAAAATCGCAGTCTCTTTGGCTCCCCCTGTCTGCACTACTTCGATGATCTTTTATAATATAAATCATTCATTTCATATGATTCATGCACGTTTATGTCTCAGCCAACTAGCTTAATCAGCCATTTAATTAGCGGCCTAGCCATTTCATTGATCGGTGCTGTTTAATCAGCGGCCTAAGTGACATCCAGCCAATAGTAGCCCGTACCTCGCTCCGCCCATGATTTCCTTTTGATTAACATGAATCTACGATACGATGTGATAGGCTACAAGAGCATAGTTGTGCTTGTCTCAAGAAAAACCGCAGGGGCGGCATGCACCACTCCTCGACGTCTGCCGACCATGGCCCTCTTGGTCTAAAGATAAACACGATGCATCTGGCAATTAAGAATTTTACTAAATTAGTAACCTCCACTTGCTTTGGACCTATCAGTTGATAGTCTCCTTTATCTTTCCATTCTATATCTCTTCTATCTATTGCATTGACGGTGTCCATTGGCGGCGTTGAATACTAAACCTATCGTGCTTGCCTGCCTATTAAACACTTGAAAAACACGGAAAAATTGAATGTATAAAATTATAATACTTAAATACCAATGACGAGCTATGAAATCACGTAGACGTCTGTAGTGGGAGTTACCTACGTAAGTGTCTCCACTTATGTCTGTTTTTTAATTAGAGATCATATCGA
Organism: Mamestra brassicae; assembly: GCA_905163435.1. Classification (NCBI taxonomy): domain Eukaryota; kingdom Metazoa; phylum Arthropoda; class Insecta; order Lepidoptera; family Noctuidae; genus Mamestra; species Mamestra brassicae. The sequence continues at coordinate 13,603,288 of LR990997.1, read as the reverse complement.
CCCGTAATCGTCAAATGATGACCATGGCTCTCTTAAAAAACAATTACGTGACCTACAGTGAACGTTCAAAGGTTTGAGGGTATAATTTTATATCCAATCATCATGTTTGACGTAGCTAAGTACGGATTGGCAATCGCCAGGAATATAGGAAGCAGATGCTTTGTGCTCAGTCGGATTTTTTTATTGAAATGCTATTGTTCTGAGAATCCACGTCGTCGAGACGTCAGGTGGGCAAGCGTCTTCATGGTTCCAGGCCTAAAAAGGGATCTCCATCAGACCCTAAACCTCATATTATCGCTCCAATACACTGCGCCGGACACATCTGCGGCATGTCGAGTGGTTTATGGGCTGAATCAAACACAATGTCGATATAAAAAATGCCTGGGGACATCGCGGCAGACCCAAGCAAAGATGGCGGGAGGATTGGAAAGAAAAAAGGGAGGCGTTTACCCTGCACTGGGACATTAATAGGGACAGAACAAGCTTAAAATAAATAAATTGCGGCACCAGGTCAATGATTGCTCTAATATACCAATTTATGACTAACTTCAAGAAAAACGGAAACGACATTTTCAAAATCTATTTAAAGTTTGAATAATGATACTGAGAAGTTATGTTAAATCTAGCCAGGTAAGGCGTGTTATGTCATGCAAATCCAATATGTAGGAGGTAGACATATCCTTGACATAATTCCTATCTTGCGTCACCTGTTCAAAGTGGGGGTGGTTTCAGACAAGTATGACGGAACCCACACCGTGTTAGTTCCTGTAGAATAATCTGCATGATATGTGGTAGGCGGGAAAGTTACCAGGCTGTTACATTTCATACCTAGATTTAGACTTTTATCTATTTTTTTTATGCCAAATTTTCTTAACCTCATCGCATCATTGATCAGAAGTTATGATCTAATGTTGTAACTATTATAATCCATATCTAGTCTTTAAGTAAATAAAGTGAAAGATTACTCATTCATTCACTCACTGACTAATCTCAGCTAAGAAAGGATTTCAGGAAACTCTCCTTGTAAAGGGGTGAAATAGGGGGTACAAATTTGTATTAAAAATCTTATTCCTTGGGCCAATATGGTTGAAACTTAGCACAAATACGGGCCTAAGTAAATCATAAAGGTGGTCGTTACTACTTTTTCAGAACTACCCTTGCAAATAATCGTATTCCTTGGATTAATAAACTTGAAACTCGGCAGGAATACTCAGGTAATCAATATACTTATATAAAATTCTTCCGTTTCTGAGTGATTGAGTGACTGACAGACAACGCACAGCCGAAACTACTGTCGTAGAAATCTGAAATTTGGTACCTATGTAGCCATGTAGGTTCCTTGGGGATTGTATATTAGGGGAGCACTAAGAGAGGATTTGCCGAAATTCTTACGGGGACGGGAAAAAACGGGATATGCGCGTACGAAGTCGCGGACATAAGCTAGTCATCATTAGTTTTTCAAAACTACCCCAAGAAGACAATTAAGGGGATGTTAAAGTTTGTATGAAAGAATCTTAACGCTTGATTATATGAAGTTAATACTCAGAGAACCGAATATCAAATCAACTTGACGCTCAACAACCACCTGAGCAAGCAGGGTTTCGCCGAGGCCTCTCCACTACCGATCACCTACAATCCCTCAATCAAATAATAGAGAAGTACACCGAGTTCAAAATCCCCCTCTATCTAGCGTTCGTCGACTACGCCAAAGCGTTCGACAGCATCCACCACGATTCACTATTCAATGCCCTCCGCAACCAAAATATAGATACCACCTACGTCAACTTATTAAAAACTATATACCGTAATAGTACAGCAGCTATAAAAATTACTACCACCGGACCTTCCTTTCCTATTGAAAGAGGTGTCAAACAAGGCGACCCGCTGTCCCCCAAGCTGTTCACTGCCACCCTTGAAGAGGTACCGCACCACAACGCCTGGAAGAGCTATTGGTCGATGAAGGCTCTCATGAAAGGAGGCCTTCCAATTTTTCATAAGCGCAAATTGATGGACATGTGCATTCTCCCTATCCTTACATACGGTGCTCAAATCTGGTCTTTGACAGTTCAGCAGAGGTTCAAGCTTGAGGTTTGTCAGCGAGCAATGGAGCGCAGCATTCTGGGAGTCCGATTAATGGACCACGTTAGGAACACAGTGCTGCGTTCCAAAACAAAAATCGCCGACGTCACACAAAAAGCAGCCAAACTAAAGTGGGACTGGGCCGGCCACGTTTGCCGGATGTCGAACGGTTCATGGGCTAAAGCAACCACAATGTGGGTCCCAGAAAATGCCCGACGACATCGCGGGAGACCCAGGCGAAGATGGCGGGACGAACTTGACGCCTATCGGCCAGATTGGCCCAGAATTGCCCAAAGCCGGGAGGAATGGAAGGAAGAAAGGGAGGCCTTTGCCCTGCAGTGGGACACAATTGGCTAAAAATAAAAATAAATAAATAATACTCAGCAATTACAATTTTGACAAAAATTTGAAATACGTGTTTTTGGATTTTTCTATAATCAACTCCTGAAGGGTTGTTAAGGGTTTATACAGTTTTGGAAATCGTTGTGATTGATTTTCCAAAACTACCCTTAACAGAGGGTAGAGCGGGGCGTTGAATTTCGAGAAAATCGACTAAATCCTCGCGGATAAAGTCGCGGGCGAAGTGCTAGAGCTAATAAAATAAATGCGAAAATAACTGTTTGTCAAGTAGTTTGTAACGTTTTCCCGCCTAAACCTCTGAACCAAATTTAAGAAGGACAAAGTATACCTACTTTTTATTCCGGGGACTACTTATGAAGGAGGTACCAATTCAGACCAACTAGGGACTTTCACGAGCTTGCAGAAGCTAATAATATTTATTTTGTAAGCAAGTAACTAAGTCATTGTAGGTTTTTTATATTCAACGTGTAACTGAATAAATGCAAAACCTTTTAAGGGGTCATTGTACTCATCATTATGAACAACTTTCACAATGGGACCAACACTGAAATCATGAAAAAATAAAAACTATCCCATACTTTTTTATGTGCGCATAACTCGACAAAATGTACTGAACAGCCGATTTTTTTTTCGCAATTTTGGGGTTGGTCTTAATGTAAAAGTTGTTCATAATGAGGAGTACAATGACCCCTTAAAAGGAATTGCGTTTAATCTGTTACACGTTGTATAAATAACAGTTACCTAGGTAGGTAAACCTACCTAACAAAGTTCATGAAAAAGAAAAACACACATCATCTGGACGGTCTACTTACTAAATTCAACATGAACCACTTCTCATCATCGTCATCATGATCCACAGTCCGAGTTGGGTCACTGCTTAGCATCTCATCCACCAGGCTCTGTTTTTTATGTCAATCCCCACGTTCCTGTGTCACCCTCATCTAGGTTCTGCGGCTGCCCGCGATATCAACAATGTCGCCTGCCTATCTCCTAACCGCACGAACCTCTCAAATCCTATTAATTTAATAGCATAATAACAGGAGACATACCTAATGAATTAATCGGTTGAACCAATCGTCATCCTCTGCTGGACATAGGGTTCCCCCACATGCATCACTAGCTCATAATACGCATCTTCCGTATCCGGTCTTCAGATCATCTTAGTCCATTTGGATGACATTTTGTTTTCAAGTGATAGTTATGGGTAAGCTCGCTCCACCGTCGACTTTGTCTCTGTCATCTATGACCTAGACTAGAGTCAAGAGCAAACTCATATTAAATAAAAAATAAAATAAAAAAATTAACGCATTACTTTTTGGCCACGGTTTCGCTCGGATATATACAAAAGTCGATAACCGTCTCCAGGGTCCCATCTATCTCTGTACCAAAACTCATCAAAATCGGTTCAGCGATTTAGGCGTAACATCGTAACAAACAAACAAACTCACTTACGCATGTATTATATTAGTTAGGATACGGCATTCACGTGTATATTTTTATTAGGAATAAATTACAAGGGAATTAATAATGCTATACAAAAATATAGCTAATTAAACTGGTTTTCCTAATAATACTTAAGTCTTAAGTGCCTAATATTTGTCATTTTAATTAGACCATACACTACCCCGAGCAGTAATTATTTTTCTATTAAAATAAAAAGAAAAGATTTTCCATTTATTAGTCATCTGTTATTCAGTTAATCCGTTTTTTATTGCGAGACCATTTAACTAAAACGAGTTATGTAATAACTAATTTGCTAAGAGATAGTAATTATTCAAGCAACTTAATTCGCCAGCCTCGAGATCAAAGGAAATAAAAATAAAAAAAACAACGCCAAGATTATAAGGGTCATTTCTCCATCGACCTCATTGTATCACTTATGTACCTTTTATTTACTATTTTGTCACCAATAGGAACGGATTTGGGACTTCCGTGGGCGCTTACATTGGATAACATGTTTTAGACCTTGTAGACTAGGACATTGCGTAGGAAATCCTGGAGCAAGGATATCGTGATAGCCCCTCGATAGATCTGTGTGAATACGTGGTTCAACGTAGTGGTATACGTACGACCGAAGAACGTAGTTTTTACTCAGTAATAACAGAGAAGCTACACGGACCGCGCGCGTTTCCTCTCGCGCGCCGCGAAAACGTTTACGCCAACTTAGAAAAACTTTTAAAAATTCGTATCTCGTCTAATATCCTAACTTACATCGTGGAAGTGTTGTATATAAAGGAACTTTATGTTTATAAATCTGTTATCTCGCAGCTAAAGCCGATTATTCACTCAGCTGTCATTTGTTTTGATTAGGAAACGTCAGTTCGTTGCCGGCCGGTCATCCATTGCAGGTATGTACGCTGTTCAAATATGTATTGTTCTGAAAAAAGTCGTCACTCCGATACACAGTGACACGCGTTGCAAGGAAAGTGTTGATACTTCTAATCAGAAAGCTAAATTTCTGTGAAATTAGGTACGCAATCAACTCAGGCGTTAAGTCAAGGAAGCTATTGTGGCTTTCAACCACAAAATAAAATTAGTCAAGATATATATACTTACTTTACCTATTTGTTAACTTGTCTACGAACTTTCTTTGTTATATCTAAAAGTGCATGAATAACATAAAAGTATTCTGGCTTTACTTGCATTTATACATGAAATGTCGAAGAGGAGTAGTATCTATTAAATAAATACATACGCAATACAACAATGCATTGTTTATCTATTTCGATAGTGGCAATAGAAATAATTATAGAGCCGTACTTTGTACCTAATTCTATTCTGATTTAAAATTAAACATAGTGCAGTATAATTTAATTAAAATTATTCATTATAAGTAATCACAATTTTACCCACCTTAGGTACAGTAATGAGGAAGAGTTTTCCCGAAAATGATTTACTTAAACTCTGTTTAAGAAACACATGCTTTTTCAACAATATTTAGGTAAACTTGCATAAATAAAACCAAACTCAATAAATACGCAACAAATTAAAATTATCCGTACTAACTATAACGTGATAAACCTTATCAAATACTACACAATTAAAATTCAATGCTTTTATTTTATAAATAGGTACCTAAAAACCAGATTTTCCTGCTAATGTCATGTTTCCCGCGCAAACGTCCGCCATGTTCCAACTTTTTTTAAATAGCTCCTACAAAAAAAAGGAAAACAAGTTCTGTGAAATGAAATAACCGGCAAAACTGACCTACCAGGGTCATTAAATTACCTACCTACTTTTAAATCACATAGTTTGTATGTTCTCAGCTGTTTTGTTTTATCAGCTGTCGTAAACAATAAATACATAAGGTATGGAAGAGAAACATACCTACTTCTGGTTATTATTTATAGGTAGGCAGGTAATGTAAGTGTGTGAATGGAACTGAACGTTGCTTTATATAGATATAACACACTATATATAGGTACAACTTTTCAAATGTTGTCTGAATGTTTTTTTTATAGTGGAAAGTTGGTATTGTAGGGTCTGCCTTCACTTTTTTTTATTTTTTATCTGTGATGAGTTTGCTCTTGACTCTAGTCTAGGTCATAGATGACAGAGACTTGCTGACTTGACAATGACTATGACTAGTTAATATTTAGGATGAATTGTACCTAGTACCTTTATTTCTATATTATAACAAAGTGTTATTGAACTTATTTGGTTGTTCGACTCGATAGCACAACACGATAACAATATTTTTATACAGGTTCTATAAAAAAAAACCAACAGAAACTTACAAAAATAATATAATATTTAAGTAAGTTTTATTAACACATTAGTAGTTGACATACCTACGTCAATGGCATCAATACTATAACTGTCCACGATGATTTGATATCTTTGAATGCAACTGATAATAATGATATAATACCGATTGTGCATCTAACCTTTTGTTAATTGGACCTAGTTATGCATAAATCAGCTAATTCGGAAAAATACAAACAGAGATTTAAGCATTATTCTGTCGATTTCTGTCGATGGGTGTCCTTCGATTGCTTATTGTTCAAACATAAAATAATCAGAAACTCAATAAACAAAGTTTCCCGATGTGGGTGCTTTATGCATAACTAGGTCCAATTTATTCTTAGTTGTTTCAAAACAGATACGTATTCTAATTCTTTCGTCTCACAAAACTTCCAGTCCATTTGATGACGACTGTAATTCGTGCATAATTAACTCAATAATTCGTGCAAAGCATAAATATGCATAGCATAATGCTGAAACAAAAACCATTCAGCCAGATACATAATATGCAACGTCTATTCAATCGGAGATGTCGTTTAAATCCTTCTTGCAAATGCTCTAAAGTCACTAAACTGTCGCAATCAGCAAGTTTTAGTGGTCTACATTCTCCATTCACATCTTTGAACTTAAAATGGTATGTTGCACCGTTAAGATCTACTAAAAAGCTAAACCAATCGTCCGTCGGTTGCACAATCGTCTGTTGCGATCTTTTTAACCGAGATTAGATGCTCATTAAATTAACTTCAACTGTAGCAAATTAAAGTGATTTAAAAAGTTCCTATAAATTTTTCAATTCCTCATCATTACGCCATAGTTTCCTATCTATACAAATAAATAAAACTGAAATATCAATATAATAGCTTTTTACTAAATACATATAGTATATATACGATATTTGGATTTGTTTGTCAGTCTGTTTGTGCCGCCTAACTACAGAAACGGCTGGACCGTTCCGTTTGCAGGGAATTTCATTGGCAGATACTGATGTTATAAGTAGTAATTGAGGCTACTTTTAGTGTGGAAAAAAGATACTCCACGTAAAAAAAAGCCACTAAAATATTTTTCACGCGAGCAAAGCCGCGTGCAGGAGCTATACACAAAATAAAAAAAGGGATTACCAAAGTACTTATGTACGAATTATCACAAAGTAAGTCTAACTATCAAAACACATACATATGTATGTAGCTATCTACAGTTAGGAAGTTTTTTTAAACAGTTTTATATTATAATATAACACAACAATAACAAGCTTTTAATGTAAGGTAATTTGAAGGAACCTTGCGTGTGGATTGTGGACAAACTAATAACAGCCAGCGATTCAAATTGCAAAATAATGTAACACAAATAACCGGTTCAAACTTAATACCCATGTAGACACTGGTTTTATTATATCTAAATGCAATGTCCACTTGTCTGGACAGGTACTAATAATATTGATATAGATTTGCATAGACATGCAAGTGCATCAAGAATTGTCAGGTAGTTTATGAAGCAAATGGCTGGTTTCCGGATTATATTGTTCCGGATAATATTTGTTAACTTAAGTTATTTAATATTAAGTAGCGCAAAGCAGTTCGTTGTAACCTAGTAAGTTCTCTCTAACTAGCGTTGCCAGGCGTCTGGATAAAGCTGGACACAGTTAGGCTTTTTAGTCGTGTCTTCGGCAAAATTCGACGGTGTCCGGCCTGTCCGGATTTTGTTGGGCTTATTTAATTTGAGCATTTTTTTTTACATTTGTCATGTGTTGATTTCCGGTCCGCATTTATAACGTACTACTACTATTGCAATTATAGAAATATATTGAATAGAATTTTGTTATTGTTTCATTTGAATTTAAGGTAAATTTTATGGTAACGGTAAAAAAGGCTCAGGTTTCACTTTTTCAAAAATTGTCGTGTTATATTAACACTAAAAAATGAAGGGTGTCCGGGCTTTTTACACAAATGTCCGGCTAAACTGACTGGTCTGTTATCCGGCTTTATGGTTTGAAGATTTGGCAACCCTATCTCTAACAATGATTCTATGAATGAAAAAATTGTTGATTATGCAATCACAACCGTAATGAAGAATACTAGAATCCTGAGTGCAATGAGGGATTCAAGTTATTCCAAGGGAAAGATAACTTTATCCCCAAGGAGCATACTCTACTTTTGACACCGCGTTTGCTTTCAACCGCTATAGGACGAGACAGAACTGGCGGGATGAGTTGGACTCCTTTGAATGGGACGAGTCTTAAGTATCCGAAGGTCCTGTCCATAATACCAGCCAGTTTTGCAGCTGATGAAACCATTACAACAGTGAGCTGTCAATCCATGTTATCATGGAATGACAGCTCACTTCGTGATCACTTCACCCAAGCCTTCACTTCGACATGTTTACAGAATCGACCGACAGTTAGCTAGCTTACATGTGTGAATGCTTTTAAAATTCCGCTCTTTTCAACTTTTATAACTGCAGATACCTATACTATCTCCAGCTCCCTGACCATAAAGCTCGTAATAATTGGTTTTGTCCAGTAAGCTATTTTTCTTCCATTAACGGGCTATATCAACGCCATATATTTTGTACTGAACTCCGCAGGAGATCTGAAATGACCGCAATAAATAATGAAGAGTCAGCAGTTTCTAAGGGCAAAAAGCAAAATGTCTTGTCTAGTAGGATCAGGAAACAGCTTGAAACCTATACTAATATCACAAAGCGAGATTGCAAATTTTCCGAGTTTGTGTAGGACAAGACAGCAACTATTTGAAAAAACCTTTCACCTTTTCAAAGGATGATATTTATTGCGGATAGACATATGCTATTATTATTATAGCTAGCCTAAAATGTCCCATTGCTGGGCAAAGGCCTATCTCCACTCCTTCCATTGTTCCCGACGTTATGCCACATCTTGCCAATTCCTGAGGAAACTGACCTTCGCAACTTAAAATCAATAAAATCTAGTAAAGTAAGATATTTAGCCATAAGCTGGTCTGGACTAGGACTGCGAAGGCACACAAAGTTGCCCCTTAACGGCAAATAGCGCAACCACTCATTATGGGAATAATGTCAATTTACTTGGATGGAGGATCACGACTAAATAGTGAAAAATAAAAAACTTTTTACATTTTTTGTAAAAAGTTTTACAACCGACTTGCAAATAAAAAACACCTCAAAGTATGAAATAACTGTAATTACGGAAGTCGGTGTCAAAAAACGACCAAAAACCCCGACTTCCGAAATTACAGTTATTTCATACTTTCTAGTGTTTTTTATTTGGAAGTCGGTTGTATTATTTTTTAATTGAAATCGTAGCATTACTTACAGTGACAACTTTTTACAAACTAACAAATGTTACATGGGTATATGATAATACTTCTCTTGTAAATACAACTACAAATAAATGCCATAATCTCTGACAGTAGGTAGTCTCCATCTACGCGTCCTCAATAATCCAATAATGCATTACTTATGTATATAGAATTAAATATACATACATCTAATTGTGTTAGTGGAAGGTGACAGGTTGGAACAGCTGAACAAAGTAATAGATACCTGTGCTGTTGATTTATCTAGTCAACTAGAAAGTTGACACACATAATTTATATAGATATGCAAGCCTGTATAGTACTGTGATTCATGTGAAGGTCAGTACAGTATGGAGTCTTCCAGCATGCAGAGAGCCAATTCTACCAATTTTATGCAACTTTCGCATACACATGCGTATGCGAAAGTTGCAGTCGAAATCTGTAACAAAAGCCTCAATTTCCATACATTTTTGACAGATTGCGACTGACATGCGAATGCAAACGTTGCTTATAAATTAGTAGAATTGGCACTCAGGTTGGTGAAAATACTTCTGGCAGTTTTTGAAGAGTCGAGTGTAACGTAACTTACCTATCCTATAGAGATATACATATCATACCAATGGATGGACAAATTAATTCTAAGATATGGCTGTGAAGAGTACAGTGTCACCTCTCCCGCGAGTTCGTTCTCTTGGGATGTTTTCTGACTTTCACGAAGGAGATGCTGTTGGCAGAAGCTAGTACTTTAAAGGAACTGTGGTCCTGCCTAAAGTGGCCGTACTCGATCTAGGCTTCGGACGCACTCGGACGGTATTCGACACGACTTCGCTATTGACTCCTCTCAGTACCATATGCCCAAGTCACCTAGTGATATATGCCAACATGCTTGTAAGAGGAAATGCTCCAATGAAACTGAATACGAACAGTTCATCTAAACCTGGGGTTCAGAGCTGGCACTGACAATATAGCGCAACACTGTTGACATTGACAGCACTTGAATGCGGTATAGATGCGCCGACTGTGCTCTCTTTCTTTGGTGATTTTCGCCCTAAGTCTCTAAGTTCTTAAGCAAACATGCATAAAAGACTTTCTATGGGGATGAGTTATTTAGAAATGAAATACAGAGACAGAACCGTTTTGTGGAATAAACTGTTAAGGGGTTTGTTATGCAATGAGGACAGTTCTGTAATCAGTACTGCCCTGCTACAGACCTCCCGATTGAATGATCTGGAGGTATGTAGCAGGACAGATATGTACATAAATCAGTAGTCAATACTAGAGAGAGTCAAATTAAAAATGATAAATGATATTTATTTTGCAATTAGGTAAAAAAAATACACTTTAACTCTTCATTGTTTCTTATAGATTTTAACTAGATGCGACCAGTGTTTCCCATTTGACTACCCTGAGAAGAAACACCGCACAACAATACTTATAATGCACAATTTTATTATAGGTACAGTTTAGTCACACACAATTACATATATGTAACATTTAATGGAGTGTGATATTAGATACTCAACAAATTCAATTGAACAATAACAAATCCTGGATTCAATAAAATAATTGAATAATAATATAATATGATTGGATTGTGGTTACTTTAAGATAACAATGCAGCAAAACTAATAAATAATTATGATGTATGAACATCGCTTGATGTTCAAGTAAGAAATCAATCAACTAAATAAATGATTGGCATGAAAAATTAATTAGGGTATTTCAATTTCATAGACCGAATATTACCGTAAGAATAATTGATTTGAATAATTGAGTTTATAAGCTAGCTCGGTTTGTTTCAGTAATGCCATTGCGTTATCAAAAGCATATAGCTGGTTACAATGGCACCCTGCTGCACTTATAAACATGGCTTCTGGCTGTTTACAAATTGTTGCATTACTAGCAATTTCACGATCGTTCGATACATTTTGATTGTTCTAATTATTGTGAATTTCATTGCTCTCGCATTCTGAACCATCTCAACGACTCGTTTATTTTCTTAAATTGTTTCTCGCTTCCATTTTCCTGCACAGTTTCAACTGTAAATAATGCTACATAGAAATAGGCCATTATAAGTATGAAACCGTTCGTCTATGATTGATCGCGTTTGTAAGCATGAAATAAACCTGTAAGTAATTTCAAATTACATCAGCGAGCGATAACTGAGAACTCAGTACTTAAAATAAAAAATGTGGTGTATTTTTTGAATTATTATTCAATGGTCACTTGAATGTTGTAGTGCGAACAATGATGTTAGTTCTGCAACAAATATCGAAAAACCTCAACATACTGAAGAATCTATTCATTCTCTGGGATTTTTGTCAAGCTATATTTTAGATAGTGTTGAGTTGATGACTTGAAAAAACTTTCCTTTGGTAAATATTCCAGTCATAATAAAGCTTTGTAGATTTTTTCCTAATTACACACCCAAGTTCATCCAACGTGACAAAACAAATGATTCCCTCATCACTCTGTATGTATCATTAACTTTGTTTCTGCTAATGACAAAGCTGTAATAATGGGCTTGCATATCAAACCAACTATTTTTTTCATGTTCCATTTCCGACGAGAAAATTGTGGTGTCTATGGTGCAATTAGACCTCCTTGGTAGTTGCTCACTTAGTGCCGGATGACATGCTACATCGAGAAGGAGAAATGAGCCCTAATTATCCAGTTCATTCGAACATTACGACAATTTCATACTTAAGTTTAAATTGGCACATTTGCTACATAAGATATTAAGTAGAAATAACCTAAGAATAGGGACTATTAGGGACGGTTGTAGGCTATTAACAAACACTTCTTTAACATAGACCCCTATGTTTGACAGCCCATTTTGCAGAGTCTACTTTGACGCCAAGGAATCAGTCGCCCACGTCATCCTGGAATGCGAAGCTGTGGCCTCTCAACGTGAACAAGTCCTTGAAACAGTAAAGTGACTCCGTTAAGCTTATAAAGCCAGGCCAGGCAAGCCCCCAGGATGATTAGGCTGGACATGTTATCCAGGACCACCACGCAAAAACAACCGAATGGGAGTCTATGTGCGGAAAATGCTGTCCCTATACTAATACAATTAGGTAGTTTAACAATACATTAAAGGTTTTTTGTTATTACATCATCGAGATAAGCTTGACACTATTACGCTTGAGGCCATGTTAGGGCTTAATTGCACTTGATCGTTGGTGCTCGACTGCAGGATGTGGGTGTATTTATCATAACGTTTAATTTTGCTTAATGTTAAACGAGTCTTGAACCATATTTTTCCATTCCATTTGTTTTTGTTCCTGATCTGCGAAACTGTTATCTACCTACCTATCTTAAAATATTTATCACTAAAGTAAAACACCTTAATATGATAGAGGACTGACTGTACATACCAAATACAGCTTCTGTTTGATACTAAGGTCATCCACGTTTGCATCTTGCTAATGAAATGTTGCTCGGGGGGCGTATTACAGTTCAGTCACATTTCTCATTGATTGCTAAGTTAATTGCTAGCGGCATTATCGTCATCAGTATTTAATAGCATCTTGTATCAAGCATGATGCAGTTTATGTTTCTTATTATACGACTGTGTTCATTTCTTAGTATTGTAATATTAACTGTCTCTAAACTCCACATAACTCTTGTGATATTTATTCTTCCAAATACCACATCCATTGGTCAGCAAAACGATTAGTTATCAGTATTTAGAACCAGACGTAAGTGCAAAATGGCAGTTATGTCCGTCTGGCAAGATTACTCTAATGTGGTTTCATAACTGCCTCTCACTGTTGCTATGTCAGTTTTTATATAAATGTTATTGTTTATTTTAATTGTACGTTTATGTACCGTTAAATAACAATTCTTGTTTTTGTTGATGCATGATTGATTTTAATTAACGCTCCATCTGGCTGATTCTGCACTTATTTGAATATGTATTTGGGTTATTGGTTGAATGTAAGTAGGTTAGGTTACTATCTGTTTGATGCTATTTTATTTTCGTAGGGTCGTTTGATGTTTAAGGCTCTTTTTCTTGCGCTTTGTCATTTACTGCTGTTCATCATATCAAGACGATATTGTATACGAAAACGATTGTCAATAAATGCTTAATGTGTGAGATTGCGCTATTAAAACGTCACGTGATTGGTTCCAAATATTTTGGTTATCGTTGATATAACGTCACTTTGTGCAGAGCCTAAAGTTAATGTTAAGAAGCTCGTTACCAAAAGGACTATTTTCTTCATTTGCAATGATGCTGCAAAATCTAGGTTTTACAAGAAACTTTACTGCCTTTTACAAACTTTTGTGGATTTTATAATATGTTGCAATTTTGTTAGTCAATAATTCCCTGTCTCGAATTGCTCAGTGGTACCTAATCTTATATGACTTTATGGTAAGTGAAGTGACTCAGCAATTTTCAAAATCAACATTCTTATGCAACAATTTGTCAAGCATGCGTTGCTTAGTTGCGGAATTTGTTCGAAAGAGTCACCGCGGCCCTGGAACGCAAAGGGCTTTAGAAGGAACACGGGTGGGTTTTAGTCAGTAAGAGTCTGACACGCCCTTCCGCTCCACCCAGAGCGGAAAAGGTCATTTGATGATTTCCCATACTAAAAAAAAAAAAAAAATCACACCTGTTGAAGTATTGCCTATATTAAGCTGTACAAGATTAATGTCTTCTATTCATAGTTTCTTTTCAATCAAATTTACTGATTTAGCAAACGGTTCCACTCTCACGTCAACAGCAAAACTTGTATTGTAGGCAAAGTTGTCGAACACTTGGACAAAGACGAAAGTGATTACGATAGTACTTACACAATTAGCCGGTGCTTGCAGGTGTTTGAACTAACAATGAACGAGAATGTGCGAACTACAAGGGTTTTGTCACAGCCGTTCGTTACGCGTTTTCTTCAAGTACGCGTGAGTGTATGTTTACCTAAAAACCTAGTAGAACCGGAAATTGCTAAGTTATGACCTAGAATGTTTTTGGGAGGTTGCATTTGTTTTATTAGTGTTTTTCTTCTTTTGTGATTGGTTTTTGTTTTATCCATTTCTTTTTGTTGCCTACTTGGAACATTGTTTGTAAAATTCTAGATTTTTAGTGGTTATTTGTGTTTGTAAATCAAGTTTTTGGTCTTCCCCGTACATATAGAAAACATTGTTCACGGTATAAACTCCGATTTGTTAAGTATCACCATGCCCTGCCACTTAAACCTTTCATATTGTTTCTTTCCATCATCCAACCATTTTAGTATCACTGTTTTAATTGACACTGCAGATTGCTTAGGAAGACTCGTATATCAACAACAAAATTATAAGATTGTGTAACTGGTTAGTAAATAGCGAAAAGTAGTCAGACACCGGCTGCCAAGTCTCCGTAGGTTGCCGCAAATTGCGCGGCTATTGCCAAACCATTATAAAATTACAAATGAACAGGTTAAGGGCTATTTCCTTATCTAAAATTGTTTATGTAAAATATTCATGCCTAGCTACTTGAGAAATCTTTAGGTGGATTTAAAATGGCACTATATTATTATGGGTTTGCATAAAGTGGACCGATGAATTGGTGAAGGTCGCTGGAAATGTGTGGTTACCGGCTGTGTAGGACCGGTCACAGTGGACATCCTTGAGTGACACCTTGGTTCTGCAGGTTTTTTCGTAAACCTTCATGATGGTGGCCTATATTGTTGTAAGCATCGGTGTAAATTTGTCATAGTGTGCAGATGACATAGTTTGTAGTGTTAACCAGCCTTTAAAATCCGGCCTAGGTGACAAAAAAATCACAATAAAGTACCTATTATTTAACAAAATAATATCGGCTAAGTTCGGTATTTCACTATTATACAATAGTAGCGTAAATTTATAAAAAGAAAGTTACATTGGGTCAGATTCGGCACGAATTTTGTGGTCACGGTCAACTGGCTGGTTGTAGACAATCTTTAGCCCGCGGCTTTACTTGCCATAATGGAGCTAATTATTAGTTACATTATGGCTTAATGGCCGAATGTTTTGAAAATAGATTGTGTTATAAGTCTGCCAATCGTACGTGCCACGTTTCGGTTACAATTGAAATGGTTTACTTTGAAGTTTTTGTTAGATTTTTTTATTATTTCATCGCTATTATATTTCTTAATCGTTATTAAGCCCTTACAATGGCGTTAGGCGTGATTGCTTGGACAATCAGTCTTGGCGCTACAAAGGATTGAATAGTTGTGAAGAAAGATGCAAAATGATTGCAGATAGTTTGATGGCAAACAAAATATTGAATAACCAATGTTTCTTTATCTTTATATCCATCAAGCATTCAGTGGTTGCAATAACTTAATTTCTGCATTCACTTTACGATCTAAAAATAGCATCTTACTAAAAGGTCACTACGCAAGTATTAACTGAGCTAAAGTAACATTAAACGCGGTGAACATTGTCTCCAAAAAAATCTATAATTTACCAAGTCTTTCCAATAGTTCCGTAGCATACTCGATAGGTAGTTTTAATAACAAGTGATTGATCGATAGTATTTAAGGGGGATGCGAATCTAAACTAATTAATATTATCTTACGTTTTTTGCAATTTACTGCTCAGTATTAGGGATAGTGTATGTTATTAATAAAGTCATTCTCCACCGTAATAAATGCTTCAAACTACCTGCCTATAAATTTAAAATCATTCAATTTATAATTATTATCATCTTTTTAAACCAGGTTGAATTACTATTTCATGAAGAAATTCACGACACTAGAGTAATTGTAACTATGAGAAATGTGTTGTTGAGTTATATTTTAAATTTTAAATTGTTAACATGGTGAATGACTATAATAGGAATTAAGCCGCAAATTGCAAAAAACCTAACAAAACAGGTAGATTTTATCTTGCCAAATATAGCGCTGTCGCCTTAACTACAATAGATAATTACGGCTCCAATAATGTTTAGATACAAATGCTCGTCTGTATGTCAATTCATTGAACTGATGTTTTTGCCGAGCGAGTAACATCGCGTGCGACGGTTACGTTAACGCCTCGTGGGTTGCGGGCGCTTCCGCGGTATAACACGATACTTTGATTTTAGTATTAAGTGGATCTTATATCAGATGTAGGTAATGATTATTGGATGCATGGTTTATTAAGGGATTTTGGACACTTTGCTATCAAGACCTTCCCAAGTTCCCATCAGCTAATAACGATTTATGGGCACTTTTGGTTTTTCGTAACACAGGAGAGCAATCAAAGGCTAATCTGAATCATTATGGGCACGATTATCTCACTTGTAACAATAAAGAGCAATTTAGTTTGATTTTTCATCTGAGAGAAGAATAGTACAAGAAACCTGCTAATTTTAACAGAATCAGATAAGATGTCGATATCGAAGGAAATTTCCGAATTTACATAATGTATTTTTATATCAGCTGATTACATCATAAAGAAGTTTTAGAAATTAGGATACGGACACTAACAATTGAGTGACGTTTGTAGTGGTAGAAAGTGGGTATCTATCTCGTATATACTGCTCATCATACTTCCGCGAATATCTGGATTCCTGGTACTATTCAAACGACATTCATTGTTACATTCGTCAATCGACATATTAAGTAAAACGTCAAATGCGCAGAATTCGTCCATTGTGATCAAAAGCCATTCAGTTTTTTTTATAATCCGCAAGTATTTGACAAACATGACGAATCTCAATGATGTCAGCTGTGATGCTTTGGACTTCATAACGCGTGACCTCCATTTACTTGAATCGCTAAATATTACGTGTGTAGGCAGTTTAAAACTTGTTTATGTAGGTAAATAGGTACGTGACATTGTAGATTTATTTGTTCATATGCATCCACTGTTTAGTTAGAAATAATATATTTCTATTGCATTTTGCTCACAAACGAGAGCCGGCTCAATATTAGAACTGGAATGCTAGATACTGTAGGAATTTTTGAGGCGTCTAAAATAAATTATAATCGCACAGTGGAATTTAGAAATTTTTAATCAATAACTTATATACCTTATCTTCGCCTTAATCAAATATGCACAGCAGTAACCAATGATTGACACGTTCTAATTATTATTACAATTCTTATTTCGCATGAGTGTTTAAATCGACCCAGAAACATTTTTCTGACAGCCTACAATCTGTAAGGTTCCTCCTCAGCAACTAACCTTACCTCACTGCCAGGACCCAAGACAATGAAGCACATAAAGATGATATACCACCCACAAATGGGGTTTAAAATACAACAAATCCTTCTTACTCAGACGACGAGACAAACGATAGCAAGCTTGAAGAAAACACACTACAAAGAAGACCTGTATGCAGACTTGTTCAAAATCGTGTTATTAAAATTACCGAAGCCGATTTGCGTAGAACGATTAGCAAATTATTCTCACTCATACTTTTTTAGTGTTGTCCAATCAGGTTTAGTTACACGGTCGTTTCTTTTCCACAATAAACTGTTTCTAGAAACAAAAACCCCATTACGATGTCCGTTACAAATCTCCTAATAAGCAGAGTTAGTTAATGAATCGGCTGCAGTCTCCTTTTAAAATGCTTAACGTTTTTTCAAGACTCCACGGGCGTTTCGAATGGATTGTTTGCCGTTCGCAATGCTTACTTGTAACGTGTGGGAAAAGGGTAAATTAGAAGTCAGATAAAAACTGGATTAAGCAATTTATGTAGACGCGACCGAATGCAAAATGTACAGGCGTTTGCCTTCTCAGTAATCTGCATTTCAGAGTGAGTGGCACCAGTTCGACTAAATAGAAAAGCTGTGCATCAGCCACGGGTTTTACTGTAATGAACATATTGAATTTACTAGTCATGACAAAGGACAATATATGTACAAACAATCTTTAAATGATAAAGCTTCAAAAAGTAAAAATAATGTGATCACACTAATACTATAAAGGCGAAAATTTGTGAGTGTGTGTGTTTATTTATTACTACTTCACGCGCAAGCGGCTAGACCGATTTAGATGAAATTTGGTATGGAGATTGTTTGAGTCCCGGGAAAGGACAAAGGATAGTTTTCATCACGGGAGTATGTTTCCTTGGGATAAATTTCGACAGTTACGCGAGCGGAGCCGCGGCGGAGCAACTAGTGATGAATAAAACAGATTTAAAACCATTAAATATTAACATTTAATTACTGTACTTGATACCAGTCGCGGATAGTCGAATTTTAATACGTACTTAACTAAAACTAAACCGATATACAATACAAACGGTTCGAAAGTAGAGAAAAATCAAACGTATCAAAGTCCTACCTTGTCCTACTGTAGAGCAAAAAGCTTTCTCTCTGCACTCTTTTGTCTTCTTTAAGATCTACTCAGGAAGTCAAGAGCCAGTCTTTATGAAAGTAGTTCAGCCCATGACGGTGATAAACTCCTCTAATTCATTTGTAGGTTTCCTTACATCCGAATGGAAAAACGGTCAATTTTTATCTTACATGCTCTGTTGCTGTATGAACGTACAATTGTACTCAAAACCATCATTCCGTATCACAACTCATCACAATGGCTCAAAGCCAATGACTATGACTTTGTAGGCTGTGAAACATTCATCACAATCGTTGGCGCCGACATTATATTCATCATTTTTCAAAGTTTTCTTAGTAGGATTTATTCTAAATATTTTTTTCTGTCAGTGCCTATTTTAGTAAAATCTTTCCAATTGGTTAATTTATTCATGTACATTTTTGATAGCAGTCGAATACCCTATTACTTATAGATAATTTTCTCATAATTAATATTCACATATTCATTCGTTTTTTGTTGGTGTTTGAAATAAAATATCTCTATTTAAAAAAAGATAATAATTAGAAACAACCTGCATCAACCGCAGAAAGGCTCGGCATTGATATTAAAAATGTTAGTATTAAAACGGATGAAGAAAAATATATGTTACGTTATTTTATTACGTAACATTTATTTTTCACCAGGACTTGGTCTTTAAAGAATTCTCAGGAAAAACCTCACTAATAATGATGATAGGGTTATATGAAACAATAACAAACAGATAATAGTTTTCTAAGTAAAGGTAGATTCTGTTCTATTATTACGAATACAGTTCTTTTCAGTCCGTTCATGAAATAACACATGACAGAAAAAATATATGCTAGGAAAGGAGATAAGAAACAATGCATGTTAGGTTTGTGTTATCATTACAAATAAGTGTGATTTGAATACAAACATATCTAAGAAATAAAGCGTTGGCATTGCCAAACGACGCACGGTGGGCTGAAAATCGGCTTTCATAGACTTAGGGATTTCAATTTGCAAGTGCTTGTTTTTATGTCGGATATCGCTTCTATTAGTCATTACTATGTACAAAAATGACACCCGAGTTAATTCTGCCCAAAAACGAAGGAAATATAATTTTTTTACGAAAAATTTGTATGAAGCTAGTATGAAAAATCGAATTATCTCCTAAACGGCATGTTTAACCGTATTATCCTTGGAGGTGGTCATAGTGCTAATTATTTATGATTTTTTGGTTGGCGATCGGACGAAAAATTTAATGCCGTTTTTTTTTTAAAAATCGTCAAAATATTTTTATTTGTTTTTACGTATGAAACGATTCCTTTTGGTGTTTATGTTGAAGAACACGGACTTTTAACTACACGTAACATAAAATAGCATCACTCCTATATTTTCGAAGGAGTTGGCAGAGGTTTATAGTACACCCACACGTAGACAACTATGTTTGAGCTAGATAATTATCAACACAAAATGAGTTTTAAAACTTTTCATACAACCAAATGACCAATTGTTTACTCTTCTAATGAGTCCAAAAAAAAGTAATTAAGTAACTACACTGATTAGGTCTTCTAATGAGTCTTAATAGGTGATTTAATGATTTTCAATATCTCACGACAATGCCAACTATGGATTACATTCAACATTTCCTGATAAGTAAGCTAATTTGTTAATTAGCAGTGCTATGAGTTCTAAGAATAGTTAGTGACAATTATAGATTTTCATTAGCTAATGAGGAGATAACTAATGAGGGTAGTTAAATAATTATTGGCGTTTTGCAATAAAAGGGCTAAAGTTTTGTTTTATAATTTAATTTGTTCACAACTGTGTAACTGCTAACACTAAATCAGCGACTATAAAATCTTAGAATGGAAAGTTTAATCACCAATTCAGACTTGTTTGTTCTTCTACGAAGTGAGAGTACTTCATTTGATCATGAAGTATTGTTCAGTGCAGTTGTATCCCGCATAGGCGATTGCCTGTCTGACGAAGATCGTGTTGTTCTCAAAGAATTTTGTCGGAGATTTACGCGAGCCGCTTTACAAAGGTGGCAGAAATCCAACCGATTCCTTGATAATTTCAGGAGAAAGTACGAGAATTGGTTGGGAGCAAATATTGATTGGCCGAGTTTTGTGCAAACTTTAGTTAATCAAGAACCAAGTGTTGATAAGGCACCAAGAGCGCCCTCAGTCTCTCCAGAACCGTCGACATCAACGTCCATTGGAACAATGACGAAAAGATCCCGTAAACCATTCGAAGATCTGGGAAGTAAACAAAAAAAGAGAAGATCTGATGAACACACAGGCGAAGATTCCAGTGAATTGGCATATGCAGCTGCAGCCTGCAGCACGTTTAAAAGAAGAAGGGCATGGAGATATCGCCTCTGTCATCGAATACATGATGAAAAATCCTGAAGTAGCCGCTAAATTAAATGAAACGCTTAAGAAACCAGCGAAAACAATCATATTTACGCCAGAAAAGGCACTTGGATTGCTTCTTTCGCTAAAACTCTCAAAGTGGCAATATATTACGTTGCGTGAGGCTGCCATTCGGGAAGGTGCTAAGGATATTTATCCATCTTACTATAAAGTGCAACAAACTAAGCTTGATTGCTACCCTCCGAAGCAATCAGTGACAGTTACTGATTCATCGGCTAGGATTACACTTCAAGCTTTACTTGATATCACGGTTACAAGAATCCTTCAAAGCCTTTCTAACGAAGAGCATAACAAGCAGTTGAAGCTGATATCCAAGTGGGGATTTGATGGTGCTTCTAACCAAAGCCGATACAAGCAGAAAATTGAGGGTGAGGAAGATGACTCGAGCATTTTCATGACCTCCTTGGTGCCACTAAAACTCATAGACGGAGACAACATTTTATGGACGAACCCAAAACCATGCTCAGTTTTGTATTGTCGTCCAGTTCAGTTTACTTTTGTAAAGGAGAGTCAAGCAGTTGTCCTTGAGCTGAAAAAACAAATTGATGAAGAAATTGAGGCCCTTATCCCCACAGAGTGCAATAATAATAATAAGGTGACTCATCAACTAATGATGACGATGATCGACGCTAAAGTCTGCACTTACCTTTCTGAAGCTAGATCAAATGCATCGTGCTACCTGTGCTTAGCAAAGCCTACAGAAATGAACCGCCATCCCTACACGCCCGTATAAATTGTATGGAATGTCTGTTACACATTGCATACAGGCTCGACTTCAAACGGTGGGCAGCGAGAAGTGATGAGCACAAAGAAATGCTACAGACAAGGAAGAAAATAATTCAAAATAAATTCAAAGATGAGCTCAATCTGTTGATTGATGTAGTAAAACAGGGCTCGGGAACTACCAATGACGGGAATACTGCAAGAAAATTCTTTGAGTTTCCTAATAAAACCGCAGCTATAACCGGTTTGGATGAAGACCTCATCAAAAGATTTGCTGTAATTTTACAAGCAATTACATCAGGAGAGCAGGTCGATATAATAAAATTTAGAGATTATGCTCGCAAAACAGCAGAAAAGTACGTATTATTATACGACTGGTACTACATGTCGTCAACCGTTCATAAGTTATTAATCCATGGGGCTGACATAATCGAGAAAAATAATATTGTGCCGATTGGGACTCTCTCGGAAGAAGCCTCAGAGTCTCGAAACAAAGATTTTAGGAGGTTTCGAGAACATCATTCGCGGAAAAGAAGCAGGCAGGATTCTAATCAAGACATTTTAAATATGCTTGTTGTTTCTTCGGATCCTTTGCTAAGTGCACAAAGGCCTAAGTTAGATGCCAAGAAAAAGCAGAGCTTTTTTGCTGAAACTCTCGACTTAATTCAATTTCAGGAAACTGAGTTCGAGTTTTTGGATATATCCAATCTGGATGCTGACTCAGAATTGGAGTCTGACAACGAGAGTGATAAGGAAAATTTGTAAAAAAAATATATATATGTACATATTTGTAAATTTGTATTTGAGTGTGTTTGGGTTTTTTTGTAATATTTAATGATATTTTTTTTAAATTTATTTTACTTTATTTTACAAATGCGTAGTGTTAATTCCTTAAATTAAATTATTTTGCATATAATATAACTTTATATGTTACTTTAATAATAATTTGTAATCTTTTTTTATTTAAATTAATATAAATGTGTCAAAAACAGCAATTTTTTTATTTCATTTTTCTTGATTCGTGTGTTCTTAATATTTGGGTTAATAACATATCGAACTTTTTAACTTGGACACTAAAAGGGATCGTTTTACATGTAAAAATAAATAAAAATATTTTGACGATTTTTTAAAAAAAAACGGCATTAAATTTTTCGTCCGATCGCCAACCAAAAAATCATAAATAATTAGCACTATGACCACCTCCAAGGATAGTACGGTTAAACATGCCGTTTAGGAGATAATTCGATTTTTCATACTAGCTTCATACAAATTTTTCGTAAAAAAATTATATTTCCTTCGTTTTTGGGCAGAATTAACTCGGGTGTCATTTTTGTACATAGTAATGACTAATAGAAGCGATATCCGACATAAAAACAAGCACTTGCAAATTGAAATCCCTAAGTCTATGAAAGCCGATTTTCAGCCCACCGTGCGACGTGGCAATGCCGCCGCCAGTCTTTTGGTTACACTTCCAGTCGACAGCGATCCGGGTGAATTTTTTGACGCCATATTTTAGGGTTCATTTAGTTAGGAGTTTATATTTTTATTTCTACTGTATATAGTTAGTTAAGTATTTATTATAAGTAAGTATTTATATATCTATCCAAGAAAGAAAGATATTTACTTATAGCACATTATGTAGTATGTTAATTATAGTTGCATTACGATATAAAACTACAAGTGGTACTTTTAGTAGATAGTAGTAGTTAGTTTTTAAACCTTGACTATTTTAAGTGCCTGTAATGGTTTAATTGAAATAAATACATTGAGTTGAGTTTGAGCCATGCCCTCGTAACACAAATATTAGTTTTTTTTGAGAAATGATCAATCAATATATATAGAATTTCTGTAGCCAGGATTTTGTAAGTCAACAGTTGACTTTTATTTAATCCCAAATCTATCACTGACTTCCTCAATTCTTTCAATATAAGATTTATTTCTATTAAAGAAGCGCGTGTAAATTGTCTGTTTTCACAGATCGTTAATCATATTAATGTCTATAATGTTGGTAGAACCATAGACGATGTTAGATTGTTATTAGATTGCAGAATGATTTACAGGACATTCAATTATTACGCGTCATTAACTAACAACGTGTATAATCTGAACCACGATATAGGAAGTGAAGTTAAAATGTCAGTAGATTTTATGGACACAGATTTTTAATACTATTTATACATATAAGTCAATTTCATCTCCGTCAAGGGTTTTGACAGCGTCACTTCAACTTTGAACCCACAAAAAGTGTTGACATTGACGAATCACGTAACTTATCGTAAGCTTATGTGAATTCTTTAAACCCGTTTCGCCAATCAATAAGAACAATTGACCAAGTCTGTGGCAGTCCACTGCTGGACCACCACGCGCAAGTTTTGAGCCAATCCCTCTTCCGCATCCAAAATGTCTCAGTTGCCTTTTGAGATTATTGTGGATGTTCTCTAGCTGATCTGAGCAGAAAAGACCTTGGGTGGAGACTCCAAATCCGCAAGCGTAGACGCGTGAGACGCTCATCTACTTCATAATGATGATAGAAGAGTTTCGGAACGGATTATTTTATTAGTTTTCACTATGATTGTATTGAATACAGTAAAACAGACAACAGTGTACATATGTATATCAATACGAACAAGTAAGATCAGTAAGGTGAAAAGTTAACACAAGTAAACGTTTAATGGCTCATGCAGATGTAACTACATATATCCGGTATAGAGCTTTTTGTCTGGACAGGTCGCGTCCTTCTAATAGTACCTACTACCAATACTATCGTTAAGGAATTTTAGTTAAGGTTTATAATTTTGTTTGCAGGTCAGTTCTGTGACAGTAAATATTTATCCTTCTTCTTCTTCACAACGGACTTGTATAAAACAAACAATAAAATAAGTTGCGCTGCAGAAGTGCGTAGGCTAACTAAGATTAATTTCTCACGACCATGTCGAAACACGATAGTGATCGCGAAATAAGATGCGAAACTTTTTATTTGCCACGTTTTTGTCTTCGTCTTGCCTCGAGAACAATGTAAAAAGATTTAGCCGTGGGTGTTGCATAACGATAGTAACGGAAAAATCTACGATACTTGTCGTGGTATATTGTGTAGGAATTTTGTTCTTATACGGCATACATTTTTATTGTTATCAGATAAATCTTTCTGACGTTTATGTGTTGCGTTGAGATTGAGACATGCAGTGTCAAACTTGCATTTTTTTTTCGATTATTTGCAACGTGTGTTTTAACATCATCCAAAAATGTTCATGCAAAATCAACTGTCAGTACTTTTATTTTTGCTAGCCTCGGCAAATGTGAGCAGCTGTTTTTTCTTTTCTTTCCGTGAGTTGGTTTTGCCATAAGTCGTGTCTTTAACTGATCCCTATTGCCTGAAAATCAGACAGTATAATAATATGCTTCCCAAGTAGATACCTTTACAATTTTTTTAACACACGTATAATGTAATCCATGAACTGATCTTGACAATCTACAGTTTATCGCATAAACCTAAAGCATAATCAAAGCATACCTAGGTAAATTACAATTCTAAATTGTCGTAGTACAGCACTGCTACTTAATTTGCACAATTGCACATACTTTACATGGTTCAGCGTAATCAAAGTGATCGTTTATTGGATTGAAGTTGAATTCTTACTGCTAAATCACAGCGGAAAGCATTTGTACGAAGTTCTGGGAAACTACAAATTACTGATGCCAGAGCGCAGGGAGTAGATAGTATATCTAGTTACGTTGTAAGGTTTTTACCAGTTCGCTCTGTTTAAATGCCAATAAACAAGTTATGGGTGTAACAGACAGAGTCAACGGCATATTAAATTCTTTCAATAATAAAACACCTTTGGAGACAAACAAAGCTGTTTTTTAGCTCTATAAAATACACAGTCTGAGGCTAACAATATGCATGATTAGAAATTCAAATATTTTTCTAATAAAAATACGATTTACGCTAAAAGCCTAAACATCACAGCTTAAAAAAAAGAAACAGCTTCATTTTACACCTATAATATGATTTATAGATGCGATAGATGCTGTTATCTTTACTTATACCAACGTCTGTTACTATTTATAACCAATCCATTCCTTGTAAATTCACCCAGAAAAGCAGGAACTTCCCAGGTTCGTAGAAGCCTGCGAGTTCCACAGTTAATCTTGCTACCATTAGAACAAAACTGCAATAGTAATTTAAATTCAGTCAATTATTGATATTAGCTTAACAATCTTCGAGAGCTCTACTTTGAAGTGCGCAATCGTACTCACCACTGTTGCAATAGGCGCGTTGATCTTACCAAACTGTAATACTGGCCATTTCTGTTGCGTCTCCCTTCATTGACTATTATATTGATAGTCCGGGCACGGGGTCATTTCGATACAATTGATTCATCGAGACACTCTTAATGCTCTCTGGATTGTTCTCCTATTATTTTAGCTGAATACTAACTAGTTTTAAACTTTTTATATCTGGTGTTTTGTTTTTTTATGATTGTGTTTCCGGTGTTTTTTGTTTTGAGTAAATACGTGCTATGTATATTTATTACTTATGTGTTGAGTGATTTGTGTATAGTGGTGTTTTGAGACAGCTAGCTTTAGGTAGTTCGGCAGGTTTCATATAAAGAGTTCTAAGTTCAGTTGGTGCTCTATGTGTATCACCTGTATGGACTTGTTGCATTCTATCGGGTACGTAGATTTTAAAATCCTATGATATTACCATTACTTTTTTAGACGATGCACTTTCTGCTAGAGAGGTATGGGAACTCGATCCAAATATGTGATCGCTCTCCTCGAGCGAATTTTAATTATTGTTTTATCCCTAATGTCTGTTCCAGATTCCTGATTCTTTCGAAGATATTCCAGAAGCTTAGCTTGTGAATTTCTTTTGTCTCGAATGTTCCATTTAGACATTCGTCAGAAACAATTTGATCAACACTTGAATGAATTTATTGGCAATGGTGTAAAAGGCCGTGGCCACGCAGTTATTAACATAAGTTCAGTAGCATAGCAGCAGGATAGGAGCATAAAAATGGTGTTATTTTTTTTCCAAACAATAAATATTCTAGGTAAGGTCTAGATAGAATGAGAAGATTGATCTTTCCAAGAAACTATTCTCAGCAATCAGAAACTAGATACCAAAATAATTTTCCTCTAATTTCTCATGAATCAACGGACTGGCTGTTGCATTTAATTTATTAAAAATAACAGGAAAATTGATATTTCTTGACACTGAAAATATTTCTCGTAATTGCTTTTCAAAACAATAATCGTCAAATATCAGAAATTACACAGCATTCTAGATTCAACATAAGCACATGTGCGATAAGCCGATAACGTAAAAATGTAAAATAAACATTGAAAAGCATTTTGTTAAAAATGGATGTTATTTTATTTAACACTTAGCAAAGGTATGCTAATGCATGGAATACTTTTATTTACACATTTTAAATTCCAGAAACGTTTCCACATATTTCTAAAAATAAGTGTTCCTTAAGTTTATTTTTCTGCACCCAGCAGCTTTTATTCTTTCGTTAAGTACGTCCTAAAGGAAATTGGATACGTATGAATAGAGTAATTTGCAAATGAATAGATGGGCTGCGTAACATATTCGTTTTATTTGCATGTTGTGAGTTGCGCACGCGCCGGTCAGCATAATGAGGCGATGTTCAGTAACACACTGTAGTTTTTAATACTTAAAAAACCGGTCAAGAACATGTCGGGTGTAAAATTATAGGTTATGAGTATGACTTACGGCGGTGAGTCAAGTTATGATTATGAGATAGGTAGTTTTGCTAATAACGCAGGTACTTCATTGGTCAGAACACGAGATAGAAAAATAAAACACGGTGTCTGATAGCGCTAATAAGTAATGACATCAGCATGGACTTTCAATAGCCTGGGAAACTATTATAGTAAAAAACTGATATGATAAATGAGTCGATGATCTTTGCCATAATTTAACCGATTTCAAAAAAAAGAGGAGGTTCTCAATTCGTCGGAACCTTTTTTTTAATTTTAATTTTTTTAAATGTATTTTCCTCGATTTTTCGAAGATGGGTGGACCGATTTGGATTTTTTTTGTTTGAGAGGGTACACTTCCCAGGTGGTCCCATGATCATTAAGTCAGGATCTGATGATGGGATCCTGGAGAAAAAGAGAGAACTCTTAAAATTTTATAGGCACACTTGAAGCGATTTGGGTAATTTTTGAAAAAGTACTTTCTCGGAGTGATCCCATTTCAATTTGGTGAAGATCTGATGAAGAACTTCGGAGAAAGGCAACGGAACTCCTCAATAAATGATAGCAAAGGGACTGGGATTGCTGAAATCTCATGTCTGTCTATTGTTTACACCTGTTCATAACATAACATCACGGCGGTACGCTGTGAAGGGGTCAGCACTTGTGAACCACTAAAAAGTGAAAAAAAATCTTTTGTTGTTTTTTCGTTTTGTGACACCGACTTCAAAGTTATTTTATACTTTGTAGTGTTTTTTTATTTGGAAGTCGCATGTATTTTGGTAAAAAGTTTTTTTATGAAGGCATAATTGTTTTTGTTCTCAGTCTTCCCTGTGCTTAGCCCCATAGTTACAAAATACTGTTACGAATTTTGTCCAAAAATCACGAGGAAAATTAACCTTAAAATTTAATTTACGGACATTTGCTATTCGTATGTTTTTCAACACTCAGTCCATTCAGTGATTGCGTTTACATTGATTTATTGACTCTCTGCGTATGGCGTCACCCATGTCGGCTTTGCGTCAATATAACAAACTGCGAAAATAGCAACAAGGTATCGGAGATCAGCCGATCCCAACGTTAAACGATGACTGGAATATATTGAGTCTTGACCGGTGTCCAAACTGCGAATATCCATACTTCCATTCTCGTATTATCGCTGCAAAAGTAACTTTGAAAACTTTCTTTTGTAACTTTTTCACGCCTAAACCGCTGAACCAATTTTTACTACTGGCAGAAGCTCTGCTTCTTCTTCGCACAAGAATAGGGCCTCCCACCGCGGATTAATCTGGTCGGTCCACCTCATCCGTTACCTCCCGCGCTGCCCTCTAGTCTGTCTGCCCCTGTACCACCAGGCACTCTATGGAGTCGCTATTTCGCTTTGAGACATGGCCTAAGCGTTGGTACAAGCTGGTCGAAACTAAATATCACAAAATGTATCGTCATTGACATTTCCTTGACATTTTTCTTTGTAAACAGCGGCATCGTTTTCTCTCAAAATATACTAGATGATCAATGTGCTTACACTCCAACCGGTTGCAGTCGAATTCCTGTGGTACAGCGAGTTACAGCCTATATGACCTCCAAAAAACTTACTGGATAATACTATACTGGATTTGTGGCAATCTGCAATATTAAAGTTGGCAGTAAAAATAAATGTTTAATTAACTCGAGAAAACCGCGTACTTTGTTTGATTATGAGCGAACATAATGCACATTTACATATCTTTACAGCTCTTTGTCACACTTTATGTATCTTTGTACATAGTTTAAACAAAGTATAGAGCAATGATCTTTGAACGTTGTGGTAACAGACGGTTTCAAGATCGCTACTAAGATTCAAGGTCAAAAATCAAAATTAATAGTCACTTATTCAAATGAGGCTGAGTGCGAACACTTTTTGAACGTCGAAAGTTCTACATGAAGCTGTCTTCATGTAGAACTTTGACATTCAAAAAGTGTGGTGGAGGTGTGGTGTGGTGACGGGCGGGCGTTTGGGAGACTGTTCCCCCAAACGCCCGCCCGTCACCACTTCCGAGTGTTATAGCTAGGAAGAAGTGCCAGTCGCCACAACAACCAATCCTATGAGTCTCGCATCCACCAGCTACCCGCGACCCTCATCAGGTCATCGGTCCACCTTGTGTTGGGCCTTTCAACGCTACGTATTCCGGTCCGCGGTCGCCACTCCAGAACTTTTCGCGCCCATCGACCATCTGTTCTGCCCCTAACGGCCGCCCGTCACCACTTCCTAGTGTTTTAGCTGGGAAGAAGAAGTGGCGCAACAAACTCCCCAGCTACACATCTGTCTGTTGAGTTAAAAAAAAAAGAATTTGTAGAGTGAGTAGTATGCAATGTATTTACAATACATGTCATTAAAAAAATAAGGGGAATTATAAAACGAGCGATTAAAAAAAAGCTTTGCGACTGATGATGACATGCTGTATTAATAACTTGAGCGGTATGAATTTGAGTAAGCGAAAAATTAACTAAACTAACGACGAATATTGATTAATAATAAAATCCAGAACGAGCTTACAAAAAGTGGATTGTGATAAATCCATTTCATATATTAAAATTTTATCCGAGCGACTACATTACTAAGTGAGCGACTGGAAATACAGAGAGGGCAACTTCAATATTAAGATAGAATCGATTTTTCTAAGTGAGGTTATACATAACGTACTACTAAAAAGTTCACTTTGAGCAAAGTTTTGTAAGCTGCTTTATTAATGATTATTAGTTCCTGATATTCTATTTGAGGGCTTATGTTTTTTATTTTGATACGTTTTTTAATGAAAACTAGATTGTTAAATGCGCGCGAATTCAAATGGGGGCGGGAAGACGAATCGTTGCTGTCTTGTGAGTTGGGCTGCGGACCAATAGCGTTGCGTGTTTACCATTGCCATGCGCTCGCACCACTGGTTAGGTTAGGTTAGGTTTATTTTATTTTTGTTCATTTGATTTAAGTAACTGCATACTACTTTAGTTTTTACGGAGTATGTTTTATTTAATTACCCTTAAATTTCAATAATAAAATTACTTAGCTAATAGAATAGTGTTTCTTCAAATAGTTATTTCATATTATTATTTTTTTAATGTGAGCTCCTTATACTCTGCTCATTAGTGTATTTTTCAAAATGGTTTTTGTATTCGAAACACTTCATTTAAGATAAAATGCCGCTCAGTATAAAAAATACATTTGCCAAATATTGAAAAAAATGCAGGACGTAACGTTGACACTCAAACAAATATTAAGTCGCTCAAATATTATGAAGCTGCTCATTTTGTATTTTAAGTAACTCAAATTAATGTTTGTAAGATACTGTTCTGTTGATTTTTCGTCACTTACAGTCAGTCGCTCACTTAGTAATTATATAACCCAAATTAATTAATTTTGACACTTAAAATTGTAATTTACAGTCACTCGTTTTATTGCTACCCAAAAAATAATATATGCAATATAAATTAAATGAAATTAATTGACACTGTATCGTCGATCTTTATCGTTTTTAGGAAATAACTAGAGGACTTTTTGTGAGAAACCAATCAGTCTAGTCCCAACTATGCTGGGTTCGACTTCTAGTCTAACTGGATGCAGCTGAGTACCAGTATTTACATAGAGCAACTGTCAGACTTGCTGGCTTCTGACTATCCGTAACGAGTGTCAAAGATCTACTAATGACAGACGGGTCTCTCGGTATGCAGACTTGCAGGTCACCCATCCACTTACAGACCTCGGCAAGCCCTGCTTACCTGCTAGGTTTGAACCATCATCATCATCATATCAGCCGAAAGATGTCCACTGCTGGACATAGGCCCCCCAAGTGACGCCACAACAACCGGTCTTGTGCGTCTCGCATGCATCGGCTACCCGCTACCCTCTCACCAGGTCATCGGTTAACCTTATGGGAGGCTTACCAACGCTCCGTCTTCCGGTACGCGGTCGCTACTCCAGAACTTTTCGACCCATCGACCATCTGTTCTGCAGAACAGATGGATTGTGCCCTGCCCACTGCCACTTCAATTTGGCGATCCTTCGGGCTATGTCGGTACTCTTGGTTCTCTTGCGGATATCATCATTCCTGATTCGATCATGCAAGGAAACTTCGACCATTGCCCTTTGGGTGACCTTTAGCCTTCTGATAAGGCCTATTGTGAGCGACCAAGTTTCGGTTCCATAAGTCATCACTGGCAACACGCACTGGTCTTAGACTTTCGTCTTGAGACACTGTAGTATGTGAGACGAGAAGATACCACGCAACTTCCCGAACGCCGCCCAGTCGAGTCGGATTCAACGGTTGACCTCTTGGTTTCGGTTCGAGCTTCTCTTGACATTTATATTAGCATGCCATGATTTTATACATCGTATCATCATTTGTTACGGAAAAACGATACAACACGCCACCTGGTCCCTTCATACTCGTTTTGCTTCGGTTATGATCTTACACACACGCCTGTTGCCAGACTATGTACCTGGCCTTTCTGAAGAACCAATTAGATCACCAATAAGATCTGTGTGTTCTTCTAGGGCTGCCCCCTTCGCGTTTCCAATCATCATCATCGTCATATCAGCCGAATGACGTCCACTGCTGGACTTCCTGGTATGCCATAATAGCTACGCTTGGCGTTGGGTTGGCGATTGCAGTGTAGCTGTTACAATGCACAGAGAATGCTGCTGCCCATTCTCTGGTGAGTCCCTTAGTCGCCTCTTACGACACCCGCGGGAAATGATGGGATGATGCTATTCTTTTCCGTCCAACACCAATCACGTCTGCCTTTTTCAAATCGATTTTAGTCTCTTATTATTCAAAGTCTGCGGAAATAAGCATGTTATAGTCCATCTGAGATTGTATCAGAAATAAATACCAGCCGTTTCACTTTCTTATCATCCAGTGCAAGGAAGCGAAAAACGTTCATAGTACGCGTAACAACAGTAATTGAAAAATGTTTGTTTTACATTCTTGTAGCGTGAAATACAAGTGTTTATGTACTTAGGTATAATGTAGGTGGATTTAGAGATCATGAACGACTTACTGACATCTATTTGTAACGGGTCAGTGGATGATTGCATGATCGTGATGGCTCATATTGTTTGTCATATGATTGCTGCACTTATATACTACTAATGTTTTGTCTTCTTGCAACACTGAGACATTGTCAGATTATTATAATAGTTGTGCTAACGAGATCAGTTGTGTTTGTAACGTCTATGTATGTCAAATTAATAAGGTTTTTCATAGAGGCAAGGCGATCACAGACATTAATAATTCATTAACAGATATTCATACAGATCCAAACCGAAATCAGCCTTCGACTTTTTCGATGAATTAATTATTCAAATAAAAATACTACTCTGCTGACAGAATTTGACAGCAATAGCCTGTTGAGGACTTACATAATGTTAATAATTAATTTAGTCTAGGGGTAGGGGCCAGGGGGGTACGGGTTGAGCATAAAACTGACCTACAACCGGCTTCTTATTGTCAAACTCATATCAATCAAGTGATTTAGATTGGTTGTTGTTAATCACAACAAAGCAGTTATCATGAGATCGACAGTCATCATCTTCCTGCCCATATTGCTTGGCATCCGCGCAACATGCCTTGTCAATTTGACAAGATGAGTTGGACATTCTGTCGGTAAATTGTATGGACTGGTTTTCAGAAACTTAGTGTCAGCAAGCACCACAAAATCCCTTCTAAACCATTCATTATATTCTAATACAGTGGTTATTTGGTCCATAACGAAAGATGGCTAATAATATTGCAGAACACGGTACACAAAGACACGTCATTTCAGATCCTGTTTGATCAACTGACGCTGATATTGTGATACAAATCACTTGGAATATAAATAAAAAAATATGTATTCAACAACACGCACTGCACTAAGTCAAGGGAGAAATGTGTTTGGTTGGACAGTGTTTAGTCATAATATAATTGTTCATCATAAAAAAAAAAAACTATTTGTTGTAGGTACCTATCTATAATAAAAAGCAGCTAGTTCGTTGCCATTCTCATTGTGAGAACTGATTTTTTTATGCTGATATTTTATGTAACTTCAAGACAATATTGTTGAAGTGAAAACTTCTTTAGCGGCATTGTGCACTTTTTGGGATGGGTAAAAAATGTTAAACTCGCGTCAGGACACGTGACCTGATCGCAAATTCGTAAGACGGAGGGAAAGTTCTGAAGTGTTAAGTTTTTAATGTAATATAAATTGTTATGTTTGTGTACGATAGCGCAATAAATGAATATTGTATTTTACCACATAAATGATAGTACTTTTATACTGATAATTAAAGCAATTCGTGCGAAATTATTCCCTAACCATTCCAAAATATCAAAAATGCACAACGTTAATGTTCAAGTTTTCACTTAGCTGCCGTCACTCCCGGAATGCAACCCGTTGATTTTTTTTTTGTACAAGTCGCCGCTCTATTCCCTCTTCCTGAAAGAATCAACAGTGGCCATAACCAGAAAAGCTCGTAGAGAAGACAAAATTTCTTATTTAAGTGATAAAATGTTGATGTTAACTGAACCTGAACTATACTTACTCTACATATATTTTAATACCGAGTTTATTTTCAATCCTCCTGATATCGGCTCAGTATAAGTTCACATCGATTTCAATTAAAAAAATTAATTGACATCAGCCTCCAATTTGACTATTAGAGTAGAAGATATAAAATTCTCAACCTGCATTACTTTTATAATTTTGTTTTTGGTATGCGTCATGCTGGGCTCAAATAAACTCTTATTCTTTCTTTCTTCTTCTTCTTTATCTTTCAAATTGTTCCATTCATTATACTCGTACTACATCCGGCTTTCAAGTATTTTTGTACAAATAAGGAACAATCATCAGTTCATCACTACAGACCACGCTTAGTCAGGTTGAGTTAAAGTTCTAAAACTACTTGAAGTCCAATGGCCATAGTCTGAGTTTTAATACGTACTCGATCGCGTTAACATAAACGTCAATTTGTATTGAAACTGGAAAAGTGCCGTCTGGTGACATTACAGGTTGCGCACTGTAATGCTCGGTTATCTAATGTTATGCTCGACTCTGTAATGTTACATTACAGGCGATTGCTCCAAGTGAGGGAGCACCTTCAACATGAACGAGTACGTTTAAAAGCTGGCACTACGTCCTCAGATAACCTTACGATTTCTTCTTTATCAGTCACTCAAGTGGAAGTAAGATTAACTCAATATTCCTTCCGGGTCTTCCTCAACCTTGTTGCATAAAATCAATAAATTAAATCTCAATAAAAGTAAACACAATAAGAATCAAGCAGCACAATTGTCCAGTTCAGGGTCAAACGATATTGACCTTAAATGAAACCGTACGTTACCTTACCGAGATAATGAGATTTTAACTGGAGTGCAAGTTAGCAGTGTTTATTGGGTCGCTTTCGTCGCCTTGATTGATGGCAGTCGTAATGACGGGGTGGGCAGTGAATGGGGAATCTTGTTTGAGTGGCCACTGAGGGGGTAATGTGTTGAATCTGTTGATATTGGAAAATAATAATCGTGTTTTTTGTAATTGAGAGGCTCGATTTGACTGCAATCTCACCAGATGGAAAGCGATGATATGATCGACGAAAGAGTAGCTTTGCTTAGTAGTAACCTATTCGATCTTGACTTCAAGACCTCCTGGTTATAGCTGTCACCGGAAAATGGCAAATGGCAGGTTGTAAAATATCGCGTGAAATTATACTATTAATTTTTTCTAAATAAGACGGAGGAAGGATGGGATTTATTGTGTACAAAACGATTTTTTCATAATATTTTTATCGAGAAATTATAATCTAATCAAGATTTATTACAATCTTCCTTAGTCTGCAATTTTCCGGTGACATAGCAATCAGGAATCTCGTTTCGGTCAGTTTGTTTACTGGTTGGCAATTGGCATACCATAAAAAACTATACTTGAAATCTTGCCATTGTATGCCAAGCTGATTTTGCCTAATAGGATAACAGTATCCTATTACCTAATCCAGGACATTGTCTACCTGTGTGCCAAGTTTCACCCAAATTTGTTCAGCCTTTAAGACGTAACATTCAGACAAACAGGCTGTTGTAAACGTCACTAAATAAAAAGAATGGCGGAGTCATATTATGCAGTATATTGCACAAAGTAAATAATATAGATATGCGGTCAGTTCCAATAAATTAATAATAGCTTCCTACAGGTTATTATCTCATTCAGGAGAACCACTTCAATAAAGCAAATATTGATGTTTATTTAAATAAGCCTACAATTGTCGTCTCTTAAATTTCACAAGGCATAAGTATATTAGTCGTTACATAAGTGATCTTTCCTCACAACGTCTGCGACCTCTCGAACTTTAACTAGCCATTGAAGTATTTAATGTCTTACTACCATCGATATTAGATACATTTTCAATTGAATGTGTCGCGCTTTTAAAAATGTCACGGAGTTCTCGGTGCTGTTTAAAAGTTTGTAAGGTAAACTTCGTGCATTTCGATATACTACCACATTGCTGGCATATGCTAAAAATATACGCTTTCGACTGAGCAATTAGTATCAGTTGTTGAATTTTTTGTCACATATGTGTCTTACTCTGTGTCGTGATTTTCGGTCAAATATTTATTTAGTGAGAAAGTGTTACGTCAGTAGGAAGTACGTTTATTCTTTGAAGGTCATTATGATCATGGCCATGTGTCTGGTTGATTTTGTTTTTCTTTTAATTACTTGCGGACTGAGAAACAATTAGTTTAAAATGCATATTTTCACGCTCTTGAATCTTTAGTGAGTTATTTTGAGCTGTAGATAATTAGTGCTTCACTGAATAGGTTTGAGGTACGTACTATGACGTCTTAGAGCCATCATGGTTCTAGTGTGAAAGTGAGACGGAACTATAACTACAGTGCGCAAAGCATTATCTCTTTTTTCGCAACGGGATCATGATGACTCAGAACAGTTTGTGTTTGAATGCACGTGTAATGGAGGGAACGATAAAATATGAGACCATCGTTTTAAATGTCAAGAACAAGATTATGAGACGGCAAAAACTAAAAAAATAAAAACCGGCCAAGTGCGAATCGGACTCGCGCACGAAGGGTTCCGTACCATTTATCTATAAAAACGGCAAAAGAATCACGTTTGTATTTCATTTTATTCTGTTTTTTAGTGTTTGTTGTTATAGAGCGGCATCAGAAATACAACATCTGTAAAAATTTCAACTGTCTAACTATCACGGTTCATGAGATACAGGCTAGTGACAGACAGACAGTGAAGTCTTAGTAATAGGGTCCCGTTTTACCCTAAAAAAAGAACATCGCATTCTGTGCCATGTCATTGTAAACTGAAATGCAGATATACGTATTCTCATAAGTATTATACCTAGTATATCAGGTATTAGGTATATATCATACTCTGTTATTTAAGTCCCAGAAGTTCATGCTTTAACCTCACGACTTTTCGAAAGGTGCAACCAGCGTAAGCAGTTCCAGCGAAAGGTTAATGGTGTAATATTATGAATTGTAACTATTGATTAGTCAGACTACGTAACAACCTGGTTGGGCTTGACCGCTGATTGGCGAGAAATATAGTGAACTGAACTTTAAAATGTTACAGGGATTTGGAGGTCGTTGACTTCTTGTTAGTTTGCCAAAATCGCTGGGAATTTGTTAGGTAGGTACTAATATTATTATCAATTATCATTATCTATCTTCTACAAGTAGCCCAACCGATCTGTCTACCTAATATTAGCGTGCAGTGACCATTTAATATGAACTATGATCCCCATAATGTTTCAGAGAACAGGGAGTCATAGACTAGCGACCCGCACCGGCTTCGAACGGGTGCAAATTATTTATACAAACCTTCTTCGTTTAACGCTCTTCCTATTAGTGAAAACCGTATCGAAAACCATTGCGAGGTTAAGAAGATAAGAAGTAGGCGCGCAGAGAAACAGATAGAGGAAGAGAGCGACTTTGTTTTAGACTACTGTTTAGAGATTTGATTTGATTTAGAGAATTTGGTTATAGATGACTAGCTTTTGCCCGCGACTTCGTACGCGCATATCCGGGTTTTTCCCGTTCCCGTAGGAATTTCAGGAAGTCCTTTTTCAGTGCTCCCCTACACTCCCCAAGGAACCTACATGCCAAATTTCAGATCTCTATGACCAGAAGTTTCGGCTTTGCGTTGTCTGCCAGTCACTCAATCACTCAATCACTCAGTAACGGAATAATTTTATAAAGGTATATTAATGATTGCTCTGCCAGCTTGAAATACATTTTTTTTTTAAGAAAGTAATTTCAAATAAAGAACAACAATTTACTTACATGAAAGTTTGTTTACCTAACGGAACACTATAGTAACACGAAAAGCACACGATTAAGAAAGCATTCAGTTAGTGAACGGCACTGCAGATAATTGCGACCAGGCTAATAATTGTGTAACTAACTGACCAACATCAATGACCATAAAGAAATTATCGTTTCTTAATCCGCTGGATCTTATCAGCTGGTATTTTAACGCATTTTGATATCGATAAAATAGTCATAGCAATGTATCAATTCTAATTAATATTGTTATACAATTATGACTAGGTACATCACTACACTTTTTTAAGAAGGTCAGTCATAGCCATTTAGATAGATAGAGGCCCTTTAGACAAGCTCGTGGCCAAATAAAAACAGCCGCATAGGTGGATCTTCCAGGTTAAGCAACACTAGGTAGAAAGAAAGAAATTGGTAGGATACTGGATTTAACCAATATAGATTTAAAAAATATAATATAATATTATTTTATTATATTCCGCAATATGAATTAAGGAACTAAGGTAGATTTGACAAAAACTTGATCATTGTGAGCCCTGTCAGGCATAGCAAAGTAGGAAGGAGGAAAAGGGATGAAGATGACGCAGAGCTTTCTGGTATGGTCGTTGATCTCTAGTAAAATTCTGATGTTCAGAGTCAGAGTCCGGTCAGAAATTTGGACAACTGATAAACAAGGTCTCCCAATCACGGATTACTTGAATCTGTTAACAAGTACATAGATAGATAGACATTTTTTATTTTTTTAGTGAGTGGAAATCGTCAAATGACCCCTTCCGCTCTGCCCAGTGTCACACTCTTACAGACTAAAACCACCTTCCGTGTTCCTCCTAATGCCCTTTGCGTTCCAGGGCTGCGGTGACTCTATCGAAAAAATTCCGCAGCCACATAGATAGACACTTGGAAC
This sequence comes from Mamestra brassicae, assembly GCA_905163435.1. Lineage (NCBI taxonomy): Eukaryota > Metazoa > Arthropoda > Insecta > Lepidoptera > Noctuidae > Mamestra > Mamestra brassicae. The sequence goes on along the minus strand of LR990997.1, from coordinate 13,564,491 downwards.
AGGCTCTGCACTCGTGTCGGGCGCAGCAAAAACGATCTCTACTGGTGGGTATTCTCTGGGATCATCGGATAGTTCCGAATTTCAGTGACCCGGCCGAACAAAACACAACTGTAAACGCTATCGTCACGCTAATAATAAGAATACAGAAAATGACAACAAACTATGGAAAATAAGTGATCCCTGAATGTCAACACAACAACTAAGAGAGACCATGTTAAATGTAAAGGACGGACCGTAGTATCCTGTCTGTTTATAACAACAAACTGTGAAGACCGATCTGTCCTCAAGTGTACTGATTATAGCAATTACCTCTTGACCGTTCATTGTTAGTAGCGGTCATTGTTCTAAGAAATATGAGAATGCACGCAGGTTGGTCACCTCTATAGAGACGTCCCATTACATACATACTTGACAGCTAAACTAAAAAGATGTGAAAAATGTGTGTGACAGGTTTTTGTTTGTATATGTGGAGCGTAATCTTTGAGACCAGTGCACCTATTTTAAACATTCTTACACTAAGTGGTAGGTACATTATTCCAAATGGACATAGACTAGTAACATATTTATGTGTATTTTATCTATTAGATAACTAGCTTTTGCCCATGACTTCGTACGCGCATATCCCGTTTTTTCCCGTTCTCGTTTCACCTATAGCCTTCCTCATGAATGTGGCTATCATATGCAAAAATAATTTTCCAATTCCGACTGGTAGTTCCAGATATTAATAAAATCAAATCAAAGAAACAGACAAACAAACAAACTCATCAGCTTTATTATATTATATACTAGCTTTTGCCCACGACTTCCGACTTCGTACGCGCATATCGCGTTTTTCCCGTTTTCGTAAGAATTTCGGGAAATCCTCTCTTAGTGCTCCCCTACACTCCCCAAAGAACCTACATGTTAAATTTCAGCTCTCTAAGACCAGCAGATTCAGCTGTGCCTTGTCTGTCAGTCACTCAGTAACGGAAGAGTTTTATGTGTATTGATGATATATTATGGTATAGATTGTTTAACCAGGGCAAAGCCGCGGCAGGCCACTAGTATCCAATAATAAACTACTACTAAATACTTCTGATACTATATTTTTGTATTAAAAAAAATGTAAGGTAAAGCAAATACTTTAAAAGAAAACTTCAGTCTATAAATAAGTGCAAGTAGAGAGGAAAGTTTGAAACACACTGCACGTGTTCTGTATGCGGATATCCGTGAAAACTTATTATTAAATTAAACCTTGTGCTGAAGTTACAAGTTGCCAGGTGACGTCAGATTTATTTTTGATCAATGGAATATGTTGGGGTGAATGAATGTAAAACGCCATGAAACTAGAAAAATTGCCATTCTATCCGCGAATGAGATTGTCGAAAAAAAAAATGCTAGTACCATGTCCCTTGCTAGCAAACTTGGTTTTATCTCTGCTGGTATTGCTTTGTTGTACCTATTAGTATATAAGTGTGTGCTGTATATTAGGGTAATGTTGGGTGCATTGTGCTCACGTAATATAATCAATTTATCAATGTATGTATACAAAATATTGTAAAACTTATATCTGAAAAGAGTAACTATGGAGTTTCATGTCCGTTCTTCTCTATAAGAATCTACTTTTTGCGAATGGACAACTAGAGTCACTAATATTTTAATTTCAAACTGTAAATTTGACGTTCAAAAGTGCCTTGTAATGGTCTAGTTGAAATAAATGAATTGACTTTGACTTTAAAATGCCAAAATATAAGCAACTACTGGCCTACCCCGGCTTCGCACGGATGTAAAATCTTCTTTCAAAGAAACCTCGCCGTGACAATTACGAACAAAATAAAAAACGAATTATTTAAATCGATCAAGTCGTTCTGAAGTTATGGCGTGACCAAGGGAAACAGGGATTCATTTATATATATAGACTAGCTTTTGCCCGCGACTTCGCACGCGCATATTCCGTTTTACCCCGTTCCCGTATAATAATTTTCCAAATCCGTCTAGCAGTTCGAGAGATTAGCTCGTTCAAACAAACAAACAAACTCTTCAGCTTTATTATACTAGTACAGACTTGTATAGATAGATTGAACACGCAACATTTCGACAGCGTTCACTTGTCTATGGCTTCTCTTGTCTCTGGTGGTAGGTAGGTAGTTCTAATATCTACATGAAATTTGCACTATTGCATACAAATAAAATCAAAATGCGGCAAACAGATTGATTATGTGAATCTATGAAACATTTAACGAGTGACAACATCCCACGACATTTACAAAAGCATATTGCAAGACTTGTGACTATATAAATGCATATAGTATTCGCGTTGTATGAGACGCCTGTCTAGTAATTCTACTGGGTCCATATTTGATTGTTTTTAGTGCATAAATTACTGGAACTAGGCCGCCTCGTTTGTCCACTTTGGGAGAGTCGTCAGTTTGTATAGACATTTACATTTAACCTATTACGGTCGCATAGATATTTCGATATATTTTTGTCTGTGTTTCCTGATAGCTAAAATCGAATTTAGTCAAGAGTGAATAGGATACTTCTAGGCAAGCGTGCTCCATCGTCGACCACATCATCGCTTTCGGTGAGATTGTGGTGAAACGCGAACCTATTGAAAAAAACCTGCCAGTCAGGACAAAAAGGACCTTACGATCAGCAGGGACCATACGACTAACGAGGCTACTAGTTTAATCACAAAAGAAATTGCGCTAGAACCTGGCTATGAAGACTGAATTTGTTCGTTATCGTAATGGTAGTAAGTAATGAGTGATTATGCGCGGTCGGCTCGCCTTGCTCCGATGACACAGTGGCCAGTCAACTCGAACGTCTCAGGTGCGTCATACAGCAGGGATGTCAGTTTGTGGATGAAGAAATTTAGCTTTTTTTTTCTTACCGAATCTTCTCTTATGGTTATGAGTAATGTGCTTTTTCTGTTGTACCATAATCGTTAAACAAAGGACACAGGATGAACAAATCGGTACTGCAAGAGCTTCAAATTAAAAAAAGGCTAAGGTTATCGAGTGTGTCTTCGCAATATTTTCGAATTCTATGGCCATATCGTCCGCATACCTGGCGACAACCTACTGAAGGTAATTGTCACTGGCAAGGTCGAGGGCAAACGACCTAGAGGAAGAAGTCCTGTACGCTGTTCAGACGTAATCCAAACATGGTTGAAGATAAAGGCCCCAGAAGCCGTACATGTTGCTGAAAGTAGGATCAAGTGGAGAAACATAACAATAAAGAAAGTTTTGTAACCATGATGTTGTCATGGGGCTTGATATTATCATGGTTTCAGTCGGAAGAAGTTGAGGTTAGGTTAGACGAGATGAGCTAAACTTCTGCGATAAGGACTGGTCATTAGTGGCTGACGGAGAGAAGTCAAAGCCCTGCAGTGTGACATTGATGGCTTCATAGGTTTACGAGGTGTGATGATGATATTGGTGTGTGGTGGTGTAACTTGGCTTTTATCGACTATCGAAACCATAGAGATCCCTTGAAAGGGGCTGTTGTACTCATCATTATGAAGCACTTTTACTATGGGCCCAATCTCGAAATCTCAAAATCGTTGTATATGCTGGAACAAAAATATTCCTACACAAAATGAAAGTATTAGGCAAAATGATATGGCCATATAATCTCCAGACAACTACTCAACAGCTTATGGTAGCGAGATAAAAGTAAAAACCATGAAATTAATTTTAATCAATTATACATGGAAGGTTTATTGCTTAATCAACAGTTACAACTGTTGCACTTATAAGGAGATGAATTACACACAACTGTTAATTGATTGCAAGTCAATTATACAAAGTTTTGTATAAATTCAAATTTTCAAAATCGTAGCATATTTCAGCCGGCTTCATAAAAATAAATTAATTGAAACTTTCTAAAGAGATTTTGAATAAAGAATCTGCTAATCAGAATTTAAACGAATAAGGTTGTTTTTTTATGAATAAGGCTGTTTATAAATAGTCGTATCATACAGTAAAAATATTTTTGAAATCCGACAGTTTTATGTTCTATGGATTTTAAACGATCATAAATAATCATAATAATTCTCATAACTGAATAATTTCACGGCAACAATAATGATTAAAAACAAAAGCTCATGATTGACAAGTGACATCCTTGGCCGGTGGTATTCAGCAGCGTGAACCGGGCGAACAACTTTCGCGACTCGTCCCAATAATGTTGTGAATTTGTGAACTGTTACATCACTAACATCTGCAGCCTGTGTATTAATATTAGTTCACAACGACGTTACAATGTGAAGCTGTAACAATACCAGTTACCTGAAGAAATGAAAGTGAAAACGACACTGTATGTATCGCTTATCGTTCTGTTCAAGTTGTTGACTGCTCAAATGTTTGAACTTATATTCTGTGAATGATGTTGAAATTCTAATACCTTTATATTTGGCTCATCGAGTTGGGAAATATCTGAGTCATGCATGTTTTTGGAATTTATAGAACATGAGCTCTTCTAATAGCACTTGTAGTTTAATTATCACCCTCAAACTTAATCATAGGAACCTTTTTCTTCTCTCCTATATTTTAGGAAGTGGTGATAGGACTTTTAAGAAGCTTTCGATCTTGAAATATGACATATTTGCACCATTGTGCAATTTAAAACTTAGAAGCAGCTCGATAATTATGTTTATGAAAGGCAAATACAGAGCTTTAAATGCCTTTTCGAAATGGTAGGAAGCTGTCCAAACAAACTACATAGCCTTTTTTTAAAATATTATTTTGGTGTTGACATCCGGTCTATTTGTATGCAGTTGAATGCCAGTTTTTTATATGAATCGACTGTCTCCACAATACGGTGCCACTTGGCAAGACTAGCGACTACTGTTAAAGATCGAGAAATGACAACTGGGAGTAACGGCCTAACTTGCACTCCGAAGCACGAAAGAGTCCCATACTCTTTCATGATCTATCTAAATATGCACGTATGTAATGGATGGTCACCACAAAGATGTTTGAAGCTATCGTCCAAACTTCTAAAGCCAAGACGAAGCAGACTGCTTTAAATTTTATCGTTTTGACTGTAGCGATAAAATAAATCATACATATCCACATAGCAATAAACATACACGTGCTAGTATTACACACCATGCAGTCGCATTTTAATCATGGCGTGTTGCATAATTTTAGTATGTCCAAATAATCGATATAAATGGTGAATGAATAACTGCATACGATACGACGGTATATTGCCTAGTTACCTTTCTGCATAGTGACAGAATCAAGTTTTACTCATTTTTAACTAAGATGGTAGTACTTACAAGGTAGTTGAGCGAGACTAGTGTAATATGACTGTGCCTCACACTAGCTAATCCTCTGGCAATAAAAGGCGTGATGTTAAGAATGCAACAGGTAGAATAGCAGATATCAGTTAACTCGTAGCGAGAGCAGTTTCACATAGCAGTAGCAGATAGCAGTGCTAAAAACGATAGAGCGGGCCTAAATGCAATGACGAAAGGACATCACTAATTAGCTTAAACTATGCACATTGGATCTGCATCAATAGATGAATAAATGTATTCATATGGTTAATATTGCGTTGAAAAAAATCGAAATATGTACGATCAAATTATTTACTTTGCTTTTGAACACCTCTAAATGACAGGTCCACTCAAAACCATGTTTGTACATTAATTTATAAACGTGGGAATTATTACGAAATGGTTTCCTATTCAATTAAAATGCGAAGAGTTTCCTTGAAATAACGTTATCTTGATGAGAAGGTAAGGTTAAAAAAGCATCCGATTTTAACAGTCTATTTGAAAAAATGCGGAATGAATCTGAACCTTCAAAGAACCTTGAGGGAACATTTACATTTTTTAGTTTTATGAAGCGAGTGAATAGCGTACAACCTAATCAGAAATAGTTTGTTTACGACCCAACTTTATGATGTACACTTGCAAAATTTCTATTGCCGTTCAGCAATAAAGTTTTATAATTTTATATGCAGACTCAACGCTTTTGAACCAGTTTATATACCTATGTATATTTACAATCTATGTTTTAATACGCGAAGAAAAAACTTTGTACCCCTTTTTACGCAAAATTGCGTGGTCGGAGGAGTATGAAATTTGGCACAGTTAAAGTTTATATGGCGAAGGAGCGCAGAAAGCTAATAATAATAATAATATAATAATGCTTAAAAATACATTAAATAAAAAAAAATGGTCCACTGGGCGACCATTAGTGTAAAAAAAAATTACTCAATGTTGTACTGATATTTTTAGAAAAAAAAAAAATACTAAGTATCACAAAAAGAGATTGATTTATGCATGATCTGTAGATACCTTAATATTAGTCAACAGCTAACATGACATTTGACAGCAGACTAACAGTTACCAAAATTGTTAGAGCTCTTATAAGACTATCAGTGTTTAAGTAGTGTTTTGATTTTTAATGGAACACTTTTTATTATTTAAATAAAATTATAAGATCTAAAATATGTATCTTTTTATTCACTTATTTTATTATTTATGTACACACAGAGAAACAGAGTAATAGATACCACTATAAATATGAGTACAAAAAAACTGCTTATTTGTAAATAAATTTCTTCCATCATACCTGCAAAAGGAGAAAAGAAAAATAAATTAAATAAATGTAGAAATTAGTTAGTACTTTATGATGTAGTCAATTAACACCTTCGAGATATCAAGGCAACTGATGACTTAGCCCAAGAAACAATAAAAGATAAGAAAAGAAATATACTTCACAATAAGAAATTATTTTGAACACCACCTTCTCGAAAACGTCAAATTATATGTCATTCAAACTTAACCTAAAGTAAGTAATTATTACGCGGTGGTCAATAATGTGATTTGAATATTATTACGCAACCTCAACAAAACATTCGTATGAAAACTTTGACCGCGCGACCCACATCTATTAGCGGTGCACAGTGCACAGCCATCATAGCTTGCGGTAGCCAGCCACCACTCCTCAATGGCTTGCCAGAGTTCCAACTCCCTCTCTTCGCTCGTGGGTTAAACTATAAACTAATTTGCTATGCTCGGGAATTGACTCTGGAATCACTACGATCGTGATTAAATTATCCTACTACTATTATAAAGGCGAAAGTTTGTAAGTATGGATGTATGTATGGATGTTTGTTACTCTTTCACGTAAAAACTACTGAACGGATTTTGATGAAATTTGGCACAGAGGTAGATTATAGTCTGGAATAACATATAGGGTACTTTTTATCCCGGGAATATGTTCCCTTGGGATAATTTTCGACAATCACGCGGGCGGAGCCGCGGGCGGCAACTAGTTTATTTATAAAATCAAATCAATTTTCTATATCTATACTTATACTAATATTATAAAGAGGAAAGATTTGTATGTTAGTATGTAACGAATAAACTTAAAAACTACTAGACCGATTTGGAAAATTCTTTCAGCAATGGATAGCTACATTATCAGCGAGTAACATAGGCTATATTTTATCCACGTACTCCCACGGGAACGGGAACTACGCGGGTGAAACCGCGTGACGTCCGCTAGTTAATAATAAAAATTATTGTTACTATACTAACAGTTTGCACCAAATACACTCGTGAATGTAAATATGCAGCCCGTGACACAAGGCACTGCTTTATTCCCTCGCTGCATATAATCAGCCATTGAAATACTAGACGCGAAGTATATATTTATTTAAATGAAATTGTTTGTCCAGCTTGTTTTTGCACAAGTGTGATAAAAGGCATAGCTCGTTTGTATCGGTAAATAACTAAGTGATTAAGTACTAACAAGTTATTGTCTTACTCGTGTATACCTACGTATGTATCGATAATTTATCTAAGTTATCGTTTTACGTATTTATTGTTCTTTACAAGATTGTAATAATATACCTTCATAAATTAAACGGATTGTAATTCTAATAAATTAATGTCCATAGTGTTATTGTATGTTATTTATTGGCCGCCTTAGTGGCAGTTTTATTGCATTAAGCTGCTTGTATGACGACGATTTGTTTGGACCTTTTTGATAAATAATGCCCTTGTTCGAAGAGTTTTGTTTTAATGGTTTAAAAAGTCATTGTATGATAGGTATTTACACAACTAATGCACCATGAACAAAACTTTTAAGGTTCATAATAAACAGAGGACAGCATAAAGGTAACTACTGTTTTCAGAAGGCTTCACCGATTTCAGCATATATTGCATTTACGTAACATGATTTAAAAATAAACATAATGTTTAAGTAACCTATCCAGTATCAATCAATCTTTCACTGTATATTCTTAATTGACCATTGTAATTTTTAAATGATACTGTAAGTAAACTGTGAAAACGTTGTGGATTGTACATTTATCCATATGTCATACCATATTTTATTGTAACACTAACGTATGTTACTACCAATGTTTGTACTAACGATCACTTTCAGTAGACTTACGTTACAATACCTTGCGTTACCAGGCAATCCTAGTTAGGTATTAACGATTCACTGGAAGCCCCGCGACATCTCAATTTTGTATGTATCAGTTTTGTACAGCGAAAAGCAATTAGGGCGAGCACCAAGCAATAGGACAAAGTCAAAAGGTGTCGCCAATCAACGCCTCAATGGTATTATTTCAGATTTTATGCCGTGTACGTTCAATAGTTTTATCTGTGGTTTTATTAGTGCTCCTAAAATATATGTGCTTGTTAAAAAATCTACTACTTATTGAAAAAGTATCATAATTGAGAAACCCAGAAACAGAGGGGTCAATGTTACTTGATTGCTGCAACCTGGAGGTCTTAAAGTTAATAGTAAATAGGTCACTTCTAGGCTAGCGTGCTCCATCGTCGACCACATCATCGCTGACCACCAGGTGGGAAAGTTGACCACTTTCTCACCTGGTGTAAAGCGATGACGCGAGCTTATCGATAATTATAATAAAAACTGGGAAGCTCCTCTTTTAAATAACTCAGCGGCTTTAGAGTCCTCTTTATTTAAACTGTTCTCTTCACTATCTTCTTCAAGTAGACTATTTTTCTTCGTTGTACGTATGGCAGTTTGAGAAGGTAAGTTTCCTTCTTCTATTGCTTCTATGCCAATGGAACAATACGCTGTTTTATATTGTGTTCGAAAGTCCTGTTAAACCTTGCTAGTGATGCACAGCATTCCTAAAAAATATAATGTCTATGACATATCTTTATCCCAACTGATATATTAATGCCCAGCATTTGTACTATGTAGATGTACCCTGTCTATGAACTATAAATAAATGATGTTTGAAATAAACAAAATTAAATATAAACTAAATTGTAAATCCGTAAAGCTTTCACACAAATCAATCAACTATTTGGTTTTAGAACAAACCGGTAAACACGATCATGTTATGTATGAATCACGAAGTTATATAGGTCAGGTTGAAAGTGACAGATATTCAGATTTATCCTTCTTATAGAGCCGATGGTAAACGCACATGTATTTAACTAACTAATTTGGCCCTTGAAGATGGCAATGTACGCGACAACAGTGGTATTTTTAGTAGTGCAGGTTTATGGACACTTCAATAGATATAGCATTCGCACTGGGTAGCATTCAGATTTATTAGAACCATTAGATTTGACAACCAGTGCTCCAGGTGACCTTGCCCCAGGGCCGGCGACAATCGGCATCTCGTAATAGCCGCGCGCTATGCGTGGGCGCACGATCTTTCTCTGCTCACGGATTCGCTTAAAACACTCCACTCACGCGCAGACGCGGATCGGTTTTCACCGCCCTTTTTTGATATTTTTTTTAACTGGTCACACGTTCTAAGCAACTGAGTTTCAAAATTTTAAAATACCGTGTTCCGCCACAATTGTAGTACCTTGTTTGATCGGTCAAACGATTATAGTCTTTATTCACAGTAACCCATGTGCTAGTGTGATTGTGTTAGAGAAGTGAGCAGTGATGAAGTTCTTCCAGTTTTGTTTAGTGTTGTTATTTAGGTTAGTATTTCAGGTTCAAATATTCTTGGAACACCTTATCGTGGAATTTTCGTTAAGGTTTAAAAATTACTGCATATTGCATTGATAAAATATTGCATCAGAAAGTGTTTATATGAGATGTTAATTTACCTACATTACAGTGTTTGTCAACTGACAGATTATAATGTCAAAACGTCACGTTACTTTAGCTTTGTGTGCAAATTATACTGCAAATAATCATAAGTCATAACATGACAAGTCAGTCAGAAATGTCAAACTTTCTAAGAACCAACTTATCTGTAATTTCAATATTTGCTTTTATTAGCGAATTCACTAGTTCTTACGGGAGAACGGGAGTCGAGTTAGTTAATAGGCAGAAACAAAAACCTACTATGCTCATTGATAGAAAAATAAAATAGAACTACTACAGCTACAGCGCCTGTTGGTATCGGTTAATCAAGGTGGCAAATAAATTTTTGTCACCGGGTTACTAAAAATACCGTATCTAAGTTTATAATAAATCGTTTGAGATTGTAATCTCTTTCTACTTCATAAGACAAGGCTACTAGTATATTGTTAACTATCGAATTCGGGTGTGATTTATTATATTCGGAAACGAAAAACACACCCATTTTGAAGAAGAAGAAGTGGAAAACCCTGCCGGAGTTTATATTTCATTATAGATACAACCTGGGAAGTTCTGAGTTACTTCTAGGCAAGCGTGCTCCATAGTCTACCACATCATCCCTTTCCATCAAGTGCAAAATCTGACGCGAGCCTATCGATACTAAAAAAACGTAAAAATAATGGAACTGAGGGCCTAGCACGAATGTTGTGACGTATAGTAACGTTACAGTATCGTTAACGTAAGTGAATTTTGAATATAAAAAAACTAAAACCCCATAGCTTTTTGGTTTAATTTTGACAATTTGTATCATACAAACATATGAATATACCTATCCAATTCAAATGAATATTATGTGCGAAACGAGTATTCATAATTCTAGTAAAATTTTACGTTACGTTACTATACGTCAAAAACATTCGTGCTAGGCCCTACAACACAATGTTTAACAAGATGTAATTTGCAATAATGTGATACCTAAAGAATTGATAAAAAGTGAGATGTGCTCTGATTTTTTTTTCTCAAAACCGGTCCACTATATTCTTAAAGTCACACTTAATCCGAGAATAGACGATCACATGTTAATTTATGCAAAATTTCTATAACGTTACGAAGTTTTTGTGACGTATCGACTCAAACCCGTCTCCGACCTTGCAGCTAGCCGGCACCAAACCGGTAATATTGCATTACTTAACACTAGGGCCATACGATATATTTGTACTAGATTGCACTTTTAGTACTGTTTAGATAGTAAGGTAGTTACTTTATTATTGCAGCACTTGTTTGTCTTTGGAGCTTGGTGTCTCGTTGATGCAATGTGTCTGCATGTGACCAACACGTTATTGTTTGGTTGCATTACCTAAAGAAAGGTATCTTGGGTTCGAGATAAAATGATCTTCTGTCATGTCGATTGTTAAAAGTCTAAAATGTGTGGGATTGGCCACTTAACAATCCCATATTTGTGTTTGGCTTTTGACAATCGCCGCCAATGAAACCTACTCGTAGAATGTTACTATGATTGAACCATTTTGATTTTCTGAAATTCATTAAATAGGTATTTGTATTTGAAGACTCTATTTGGGTCATATGAATGGGCACCTAAGTATTTGAATATGATGCGATCTGTATCTAAAAATGTAGTTACAAAACTTTTAAACTTCAATTTGTAGGTGTTATAATGTCAGTGTTTTAGGGTTCCGTAGTCAACAAGGAACCCTTTCACCATGTCCGTCTGTCTGTCTGTCCCTCCGCGGTTTAGCTCAGAGACGCTTAGCGCTGGAAAGATGAAATTTGGTGTGGGTGTTAATCACGCCGACAAAGTCTTAGAGACTGCATACACTGAACATTGATAGCGAGATGATAACAATTATCTTTTAAGCCAATAATAGAGTTTCACGGCATTGACAAAGCTATAGGTTATCTAGAAAGTGGCGAAATAAAAAAAGGAAAAGAAATTATAAATGTGAAAAATAATGTGGAAACCATTTTTCCATACAAAGATCCGTTTGAGAAATATTTAGCTTTAAAGTGCATTTTTTTGTGAGAGTAAAGTGTCCTCCCCCTCTGCCAGCTAAACGGTGGTTTTTGGAGACGTGAAAAAAATCATAGTAGCAAAAAAATTTAGAAGGAAAATTACATTAACACAAATACTATTACCGTTTAACGAGTTTATGAGTAATAGTCGACCAATTTATAAAATGGAACTAGAAAAGTAAAAAATCCTAATAATTCCATAGAAAATGACTTAAAACCAAGTGCATTTGTAACTTTGTAATGTTATAATTGTTAAATACTTTTTACTATTTTTCCGGCATGGTTTAGGACACGGGTAAAAATCACGGAACCCTACACTGTGCGTGGTCCGATACGCATTTGGCCGGTTTTTTTAAAGTGTATTTCCTTGACATAACAGTCAAGGGAATAATGCATTATTGGCCTACATTGGTTTACAAAGGTCAGTATGCGTTGGAATTTGATCTAAATTCTTTGACTTTCCTAAAATTCAACATGTTATTCCGAACAAGGTCTGTTAAAAAATGTGAAATACTTTAAAATGATATAAAATTCCTTGTGTAGGTACACCTTGTTATTAATTAATTATGGATAAATAACTGCTAATTACAGCAGTGTAATCATCTTTCAATTATAATCTACATTTTAATTTAAAATTATGCTGTTCCGCAATCAAGAGATCATGTAAGTAGATAGCAGAAACAAAACACTGCACTTATTGCTTTTGTTTTTTCAATATCTGACTAATTAGCGGTCCATTTAGATCAAAATAGCCTGTACATTTGTTAGTGTTTACGTTTCCCTGCATATTTTATTTCGCGAAGCACTTAAGTATCTCAAAGGAGTGTAGCAATTAGGAGGAAGTTTCCAGCACTGTCAGTGGTACAACTTGGTGTTTGATTTTGAAATGTTTTCCCTCTAATGACCGATTCAGTTCCCGAGCCTCTCCGTAATGGCGGTTGATGGCCCGACTTATTGACATTTCACTAAAATGTATAGACAGTTTAGTACTGTCCGTCGATATTTGCTGAAGCTATTAGACGTTTCGTTTTTAATGGGTTTGTGACGTCATCGTGTACACAACTGTCGCATTTTTTCAAATAGAGAATGTGACTCAATCTTTGACATTATACACTATGTTTTTTTTTTATAGTGTGTTAATCAGCTACGGGTACCTGATGAAATGTCATCAAATAAATGATTTTCTTTCTGTTTTCTAAAGATTGTACAGAAAGTACAATGAATTTGCCTTTTAATTTAGAGTGGATAATGTGAACGGGGCATAGTGAGTTCTGCTTTAAATTATGCAGAGTAAAGGACTCGCCTCCCACCCTTACAATCCAAATTAGTGGGTTATTTTTAGAGCACTTCACACATTTATAAGTGGAAAGTACACAAGGTTCTGTGTCAGTTGAGGCTCTGAAAAAGATCGTCGAATCCAAATGTTAGGCATTCATCATTTGACATTTTGATAGCGCTTGTCAATCGGTCAATCCGCTTCCAATTTTGACTTTTTGACAATCGAACATCGCTGATAGAATGTCACTTGATATGTATAACGTTTTTGGTTTTTCTCAGTGTATTGCATTCAGCAAAGGCAAAGATCGACGGAAAACGTTCATTATTTTTAAATTTCTTCAGCCTTATTCAAACAGTAGTGAATCACTTAGAGCTAATATATTCATGTGTTTCACCTCACCTGTTATGCTACTAAAACAAATAAGATTGGAAATAAAGGTTGACAAATGCATTGTTTTCGTTGAATTTATGGCACATTTATCTAGTTACATGTCAACAGGTGTGAACTTCGCTGGTTAAATAGAATTCTTTGAATAAAAATGAGTTTAATCGGTTACAAAAGCGTTGCTAATATTTGTTATTTTAGACAAAGGTCACCTTCAAGTCAAATACGTATACATTAGGTAGGTATATTGAATACGTATACATATAATAACACGTATATTTAAATTCAAATTCCATTACTACATTTTGGAAGAAACCAACTCTATGTCATACAAAAATAATCCGTTATGTTTAGGGCCTTTCAGGGTTCCGAACGTCCGTAAAAAACGGAACCCTTATAGGATCACTCGGTTGTGTGTCGGTTGTTGTTGTGTTAGATGTTCATAAGCGTACCAAATTTCAACAGAATCGGTCCAATTGATTCGGTGAAAATTGACTGTGACAGACAGACAGACAGACACCCGAGTGATCCTATAAAGGTTCCGTTTCTTACGGATGTTAGGAACCCTAAAAAAAGTGAGACTGCTTTTACCTACTTGTCAAAAATGTTTTGTTCCAATTTCGGGGCTGAGATTGTTGCCGGCAAATGGTGATAGGCTCGCTCCTAAGTATGAGGTGAAAGGAACTTATAATAAAAAATTAAAGTGCTTATGTTTTTATTAATATAATGTTTTCTTTCTTTCCAGGAATTTGGGCTCAGCTTTACATTTTTGCTGTAGGTGAGTAACATGAGCGAAAAAATAATTTCTGTGTATTGGCTTTCTTGAGCCATTTCTATCTCCGGCGTCGACTGACTCTTGATCAACCAAGGACAGTGAAAGTTGAATTTGAAGAAACTGTGAGTCATTTAGTACATTCGATTCTAAAAAAAACAATGGGTTGCACTCCGGGAGTGCCGGCAGAAGTGAAAACTTGAACATTAACGTTGTGCAGTTTTGATATTTTGCGGATATAGAATATATTCACTTTGCGGCGGTCTACTCTTGAATTTTCAATCAAGTCACGTGTCCTGACGCGAGTTTAACATTTTTTACCCACCCCAAAAAGTGCACAACGCTGCTAAAGAAGTTTTCACTTCAAAATTAAGTATGATACATTTTAAATGAATGATTTCAACAAAATCCATGATAATTCAAGTTGGGAATTTCGTGCAAAGATGCAATTATGTTCGAAATTAAAACGTAGGTACACGAAAAATCTCAAAAATAGCTCTCAACAAGTTCCCCTAGCTCATACAAGTCGCGATCATGTCAAAGATTGTCCCAGTCTACAAACTTAGTTCGATACACAGAGCACGAAATCGATGCGACTAGAGAAACCATTTTAATATTCGTGCCTGCGCATTGTGCGCTGAGCACAAGCTTCGACTGTCATACCCATACACAGAACTGTCATGGGCCGCCAATTTCTTTGAGTAAATGGCGACACGAACTGACACTCTTCATCGGATTGTATGGTAAGTTTAGACGATAGCAACTAGTAGCTCGTAGCTGAATAACAATTGCCTCACAGACGTTCTTCGAAGTTAAGCTCCTAACGCTGGTCGAGGCTGGTCCGTAGATGGGTCCATCTAAGACATACCGAGATTTCTGACACGTCGGAAAAAACTTTAAGTCGTCATTTGTATATCTTTGAAAGCCGTGGCGATTGTCAGAAGCTAGAAAATCGGACACCACTCTTGCCATATAGTAGCGTGTAACCTTTCTGGGTTTTGGAGTTCAGATAGGCTGACGCTCCATGTAAAATACTGGTACTCAGCTCCAACCGGTAAGAGTGGCTGCCGACCCCAAGGGGAAAAGACTAGGTAGATTGATTTGACTCTAGCAATGGCCGCCAAGCCATGTCTATGCTCTGTGGTTCGATAGCAATAAATTGATCGTAAGTGATACAGTTAGGGTCATGTCGTGAGAGACGTCGTGATTGTTCCACCAGGGAGGAGTATCGGCCTCGTTGTGAACTGTCACAGTCGTTCACATCATCGCTTTAGTAGTGGATTTAGAGGTCAAGTTTGAGCTAATTGATATTTAATTTGATGCTGGCTGTTGAATTTATATTTTCGGAAATAATTATTATTTTATGATTTAAATAGTTGCATGTTGTCGATTAAATTTCAATTTATCGCCACCAGTTCAAGTTTTGACTGTCGACTTTAGAACTGTAGGTATACTTATGTTAAGTTGATTTTTAAGAAATCTGAAAAAGTATGGCCTTGCAATGGAGTTTAAACTTTGTTTTCTATTACATAGAGTTTGCTGTTCCAAAATTTTATAATTATCTCGAATTATCTAAATTAAAATATGAATCGTTCGTTAGTCATTAATGTATTGGTTTACCTTTATTTTCAAATTCATATTTCGAAGAGTAATATAGAACGCGTACCATCAATTCGGAGCACATAATAATGAAATCCTCATCGAGGGCAGCCAAATTCTAATCTAATCGGACATCCCTAAAAATATTAAACCATTTATATCCACATGTGGCAAAAAAGAACACATTAATAAATACAAAAACAGTTCTGAAGCGGGGAGAAGATATTATTATATCTCATAGGTACAGTCACGAGCGGAAATATGTGACAAATATGCAAAATTCAAAAGCACTTTTGCCCTCTTAATAGACATTTTACTGTGTTACAAATATATTTCGAAATAAAACTATTAATTCTTTGACTTTTCAAAACCGAATTAAGTCTTTTCTCATGTAGAAAAGGTATATATTTATGCTAGTGACTGTACGTAAGTATATTATTTTAGTCTTCAATAAGCTCATTACTGATGTTATTTTAGCCGTTAAACAGCTTACGTCTTTCCCAAACCGAAGCCACGTGATGCCAATAAATTATCTATGCTAAAATAGTTTTAGTAGCAAAACACATAATGTAGCTATCTGTATATTTTGACACATGAACCATTGTTATATGTTTAATAGTTTGCCAACTGATTAAAAAATAGCTAAACGACTTTAAAAAACGACGCAGATGGATTTTATTTGGTCCTTAGAGACTTTTATTTATTATAAGTTTACGTCATGTTTTTATTTCATAGAAGCTATAAAGTGACAGCTAGAAATGTCAAAGAGACCTACGGGAAAATGGCATATGATCTTTAGTTTGCGTCAGCCAGGAATTAACGTAGGAGTCCAAGCCACAAATCAAGAACGTTCGCCTACGATAAAAGTATCAATGTTTGCAATAGGAAATTGATGAATGGGAATACCAAGAAAAAATAAAGTTTTCTAAATAAAGGAGTTCTGAAATAGCGTACGAGAAAATATCTGTTATATCATTGAAGAGATATAATAGCGTCTATTAATGTCACTAACGACTTAGATATATTTTCACTAGTTGCCGCCCGCGGCTCCGCCCGCGTGATTGTCGAAAACTATCCTAAGGGAACATATTCCCGGGATAAAAAGTATCCTATATGTTATTCCAGACTATAATCTACCTCTGTGCCAAATTTCATCAAAATCCATTCAGTAGTTTTTACGTGAAAGAGTAACAAACATCCATACATACATCCATACTTACAAACTTTCGCCTTTATAATAGTAGTAGGATATTTGACATAACTAGAACTCCGTATTAAATGTTCAGCGAATCTTAAGATTACTCAGATTACTGAGAACAAAAACAAATGAAGAGTCCTCCTTCCTTCTTCTAAAAGACTAAGTATATAGTCAACGCACCAGTGGTACCCCAGGTATTGCATAGTTCCATAGGCAGAGGTGACCACTACTTACCATCAGGAGAGATGCCAGCTTGTTTAGCACTCTATGGCATAAAAAACCGGCAAAGTGCGAATCGGACTCTCACACGAAGGGTTCCGTACCACAAACTGAAAAAAAATACGTTTCTTGTATGTGAGCCCCCTTTAATTTAATTTATTATTTGTTGTTATAGCGGCAATAGAAATACACACTCTGTAAAAAATACAACTGTCTACCAATTACTATTCTTGAGATACAGCCCGCTGACAGACAGATGGACGGACAGCGGAGGCTTAGTAATAGGGTGCCGTTAGTTACCCTGTTGGTACGGAACCCTAAAAAAGAATATACGACAATAATAAAGCAGAACGAATGACAATAAAACAGAACAAAAACCACAATACAATCATTCAAATGCAGCGATTTAATAACAGCAGATAGGAGGTAATTGTGAAATAGCTGGTAATACATCTCGGGACATCGACATAAAATCGGTGGCCACAAATTGCCCACGTATTATGGAAAGTCAACAATTATACGTATGAGTGCGCTATGAAACTACACGACTTTCCATGGCTGTATTCAAATGAACGGGTTATGGAACTGTCACAATGCCGGCAGCCATCTTTGATGCTTTCAAAGCAAATAACGGATTCGACGTTAAATGCTATGGAAACAATGTTTTTTATGGAAGGCTAAACAGCATAGCGTTGTGATGGTTTTAATTTGTATTGTGTTATGTAAAATTTTCATTTACTTTACTTTACTTTACTTTTGTAGATAGGGAGTTCGACCTCTGAAATACAAGAGAACATCTATTCAAGTTTTAACTGCAAAATACATATAACCCATATATATTTTCCCAATACATATAACCATCGAATGCGGTTGATAGAGAACAAAGATTGATTTTTCTGCAAGTGTACTAGCTTACTCAATGAACGAATTAAATATTATTAATTAGGGATCTGGTACCTCTTCTCTTTTTTTTTCATACTTTCGCTCAAAAACGGATGATGCCTCGTCATTTGACAGCAGCCATCATCATAATAATTCATTAGAATAATTTTAAATGGGTTAGTGTCAAAGTTTGCTTAATAAAACATTAAATGATTAACGCATATTTATTGACTCATAGGCACCATCATTCCAAATGAATACTGAATATTTATGATATTGCACTCTAAACAAGATGCACTCTGTCATTTTGATAAACTGTGAGTCGTAAACATACACAGATATTGAATCTGCATACTGTCATGATTTCGCATTGCCCTCATGCTAATTTTATTGTGTTCTAAACATCTTTCAACATTAACTTGTTTCTAAGTGCTTTCTGAACTTAATATCATATTTGGTATTTTGAAATTTATAGTTTAGCAATGCAATATTTGCATAACTTTAAAACGAAAAGTAAAAGTTATCACATATTTCACAATCTAATAAAAAAATACACTTATTTCGATTATAATAAAATGTTAATGTTCGCGTACCTAGTATAATATCGGATACATTTTCTAGACTGACCATTATTCCTTTGTTTTCACTTTCTGTCTTGTTAGCCGAGGATATAATATGACGAAAATAAACTTTATTAGAAATTGCATCAACATTATAAATAATACTTTTTAATTTGACAATTTTATTTAGTCGCGTGTCTTTCAGAAATATATTTTTTTTTCGTTCTTTATGAACTTGACGCTGTTTAGTTTTCATTTCAAGTGAATGGATAGGTATATTAAATATAAACTTTTATAATAAAATAACCTTGTTTACATGGTATTGTTTCTCGTTAAATAGTTATTGTATCAATAATGGCTTGTTAAAAAGTTATAATACAGTATAGTGGAACTAATTTATATGTTGTCATTATTTTTTTACTCGTGTAGCGCGACTGCGCGACACAAGTCTGAAAACAATTACTGTGATACCTGAAGGTGAAAACAAAATCGAATTGTTTATTGGTTATGGAGAATTGCTATTGACTGTTTTTTATTTATTATTTACTTGATTGTACACGTAGAGGAGCTCGTGGCTAAATAATAACGGCCGCACGGGTCGATCTCCAAGGTTAAGCAACGCTTGCCGAGGTTGGTCTGTGGATGGGTGACCATCTTAACATACGACTCCTCCGTGCCTTGGAAAGCAAGTTAAGCCGTTGGTCCCGGCCGTCATTTGTAGATCTTTGGCAGTCGTACGGATAGTAAGAAGCCAGATAATCTGACACCAGTCTTGCCAAGGAGTACCGTGTTACTAAGTTAATGGGTTGTGGAGGTCTGGTAGGCAGCCGCTCCACGCAAAATACTGATATTCAGCTGAATCCGGTTTGACTGGAAGCCGACCCCAATATAGTTGGGAAAGGGCTGGGCAGATGATGACTTTATTTTACACCTCGTTACAAGCATGGGACAAACATTTTGTAAAAACAAGTGTGTAATGGGCGTTCTTATCGCACAGGGTAATATTTCTATCAGGGTAATCATCAGAAAAACCTCATACTGCGCATTGGCATGGCAGAGGTAATGTATGAACCTGTGACCATTCTGACCATTCTGACAATTCAACTTCATCCATGGCGTTACTTGCGCTATCGAGCAGACAATTTTTTCAAACATAAATGTTGCAATACATAAGAATTTTCTTTCAAAATCATTATGATTGTGATGACAGAAAGTTATTATTACTAGTAAGATATAGTCTATAGAGAATCGAAATTATTTTCTGCAGCAATCGTCGTTTTCTCCTAATCATTAAAATATTGTACACTTGCTTCTCCGATTTACTTGGGACATTGGCAGAATAGTCGTCATCGGCTTTGATTGCCATATATTAAAAATAGAATAGAATAGAATAAATAGTCTATACGTAATTTTGGGGTTTTTTTTCTTGGAAGGGAAGACTTCAAATAATTCCTCCCGCTGTGGGCGGAGCGGAAAGGAGGGTCAGACTCTTACTGACTAAAACTCACCCGTGCTCCACCAAAGTTGCTAATCTTCATTCCCTGAAATAATTCGACATCTAGAACCTACCAGAAAAGATAATAGATTCAATCCACATTTAGAATGCAGCATTTAAAACTGCAATCATAGGTAGTACCACATTCCATAACAGTATTCACAATCAATGTAGGTACTTTTACGTACTAAAGTAATTACAATATTACCTAAGTTAATTCAATGAGGCGCATACTGACGTAACAATGAACGTACTCGTACAAACCGAGGATGTAACATGCGTGTTCCGCTTCCTTAGATGCGCAAGAGCAGCGCACGTGTGAACGTAATTGCGACTGCTTTAATAAATAAATCAAATCGATATTATTTGTGATATTGCTTTTCATCAGATTTTAATTTGTTTTGAATTTTCTACGGTTATATGCGTGAACTGTTAAGGTGCGTTTATGCAATAGGAATTTCATCAAATTCATATTCCTCTAATTCGCAGTTCCACGTGGCGTCCGCATAAATAAAATGAATTAGTGTCGTTGTATTGTAAAAGGAGTTCACATTCGCCATGAATCTAAACTTTGTATTATATCAATGCAAAAGTGATTTTGTTCTAAATCGCCGAACCGATAATGATAAATTTTGGTAGAGAGATAGATGGGACCCTGGGGACGGTTATAGGTTATACTTTTTTTAACTCGAGCGAAGCCGCTGGCCGAAGCTAAGTGTTAAATTAATAAATTAATATTCTAGATAAACGAGGGTTAATTTTTTCGCGTCATTTAACTGCAGCCTTATTTATTCTTTTCCGAAACTAATTGCATTATAAACGTGTGAACAACATACTTGATAAGTGTTGATATTGTATAGTGAACGGGAATGTTTGCAGGCCTCATAAACTGACTGTTTATTTTTGGCTAGGAATAGAGCAATAGACATACCGGCCAAGTAAGACCTATGCGTGCCCTAGAAGTTTGGCGTCTCTGGATGCTGAGATCATCATGAAAAGACGTCCACTGCTGGACTTAGGCGTCCCCCAAGTGTTGCTACATGCTCGCAGGATGCTGTAACTAACTGTAATTAGAGGCATGTCAATTTGATGACAGTTATCATTCATTATTTTCAATTGTGTTCGGTTGGTGACAATAGGCTCGGTCCCATTGAATGGGGCTTAAACAGTCTGAAATGTGGGTGTTCCATTGGTCCTCTGACTAACTTTTTGTGGGATACAGGCGTGTTGTTATGTTGTGTCATAACTATTCATTGGCCACAAGCTTACACTACTGCTCTGTTGTTCCTATGACAGTTTCTGTCTGGCAACATTGCTGATATGAACCTTTTTGGTGCGGCCGTGAGGCACACGCTGTTCTTTTTCTTTTCATAGTTACTTTTTTGTACCTGATGGATTGTCGTGAAATAAATGCTTTGTTTCTCTCTTTTCCTGGAAACCTTTCAGTGCATCAATCCTTTTCTTTTCATACAACATCTACATAAATGCTCAGCATTGGTGTGCAGAATGAATGAAAAGTGCGAAAATCGTGTTAATACCCGTTCGGTTACTGACTTTTCTCGTAAACCTATAGACTAGTATTTTATCGGAACTAATCAAAATTATATTACCGTATTATTTGTTTTCCGTGGACCGTACGAACTGATATCACGGCGCGGGTAGCTCGTAAAATAATGTTGTATTACTTACTGCCTGACTTTGTTTTCATCTTATTTTGTTCTAGCTTTTGTGTGTTAGGTTAGTAAAAACGAATAATCTTAATTATCACGTTCATTGCCACATCACGCGACGTCGCGTGAAGCGCATATTACGCTGTGGCCGGTAACGCGATGTCGTGTGACGGTCCCTTACAATCTTGTACGAGTTATGGAACCTCGGCCGTGTCGTATTGGTTTTTACTATTTGTTTTGGCCACTAGAGGAAGAAATGAACGGTGTTTTAATGTTGGCCATTTATGTGGATCCAAGATTTTAGCTTGGCAATGAACGCGTTATAATGTTGGTCTACCAATTATAGCTATATGTTACTCTTAAAATCTGCTTTTTCTACCCGACTGCCCCAGAAGGTGGGATGTATGAATGTCTACTCCTGAACATTGGTCTTCCAATATGTCAGCGTCGCCCATGCGTCGCCATATCGACTGTTTCTGTGCATCTTTCATCCATTGACTGGCCTGTTGGTCGAGTGGTTAGTGACCCTGACTGCTTAGCTATCGAACCCACGACCTCCGGGTCGTGGGTTCGATTCCCACCCAGGACAAATCGTTGTGTGATGAGCATGATCATTTGTTCTGTGTCTGGGTGTAATTTGTCTATAATATGTATGTATTTAGAAATATATAAGTACGTTTATCAGTTGTCTGGTTGCAATAGTACAGGCTCTGCCTAGTTTGGGATCGGATGACCGTGTTTGAGTTGTCCCAGGAAAGAATGGTGAACAATTATCATCTACCATTCATTAAGCATATTGCACATACAATATTAGTTTAATTGAACAATAGCTAGATCTGACGTCAAACAACGGGTGACGGAGTATTCTGCCAAATCGTACACCCACAAAAAGCCCAACAATCATATCTAAAGAAAGAAAGCTCGGTCATACTATAAGTTTGCAGCGTCTCCATCGCAGCGAAAAATGTAGCAAGTCTTTTCAGTGGGGTCCTGTCTGCTATGATAGGTAGGTAGTACTTGGCCACATCACATCACGCCTGAAGGTAATTACGAGGAGTAGGCGAATTTCACAATAAAAAATGTCCAACCATATCTAAATCTGTCACATTCACATGTTAATAACCTTGTTTGTACCTACATCATATGTGTTCATGCAGTGCTTACACAACATACATTGCCACGCCACAAAAGCCCTGCATTCAGTGTGCCCCGTCTTAATCTACCGCTTAATCACGAACAGATGATAAATAAGTGCGATCTCGTGTTTATATTTAGTGGCGTTTATCCACACCACGCTGCGCATTTAAACAATAAATCGATATCATAAATTATTCTTGGCTCTAGACTCGGGCTTACTCATAAAAATATATAACCATATTCTAGTTTAAATACTGGTTTTATTCAATTTTTTTTTATGGCGAATTTGGGTTTAGAATCTGCTTACCAGTATCTGAACTGTTTTGCTCCAAATGTAAACATTTTTTTTAGCTTGTTGTCTTTGGTCTCACATATTTTTTCATAGTTCGTTGAGCTCCTTAAAGTTCTAAATTTGAGCTACACGATAACTGACAAATGCTTGCACTGTCTGGACAGGTCCACTCAAATCTGTGTGGTACTTCCCTCAAAAGACCACTTCAGAAATTAACCTACATGGTTCTCAAATGATTTGACCAGTACGATTGTATGGACTTTAAAAGAGACTTTGACCTCTGAGTTTATTTCGATGTTTCTTCTCAGGGTAGTCAGCTATGAAACGCCGGCCTCATCTAGTTTAAAAATGACCAAAAAAGATTGACGTGTTAAAGTGTTATGTTTAACCTACTTACTAAATAAACTGACATGGGCAGAATTGCGGACAGCGGCACCATTGTCATAAATAAAAGTAGAATAGGGCTGTTTGAGGTATTAATGAAAATTCTTTGTAGTTCTGGAACATAACAGATGTTCTAGGTATGTTAGTAGGATATGGGATAAGTTTTGAACAGAGATCACTATAGCTGTGCTAACAGTTTGAGATGGGAAACTCACCCTCTTACATAACTTAACATCACGCTTGACTTCACCGGATGTTAAGGAAGAGGGGTGTAGGTATATAGAATCATAATAGTGTTCAACAAATCGGTGGTTTTGTACAAAGTGTACTGTGTGTAGTGTGTTTGTACAAATAAACGCAATCCCTGAAAAGTGTCGCTGAGCTCATCATTATGAACAACTTTTACGATGGGACCAACACCGAAATCGCGAAAAAAAATCAGCTGTATTTTTTAAAATTGAGATATGGGTTTGCTCTTGGCCTCGATCATGCCTGATGGTAGTTGATGGATGAGGTCTATGATGGAGCAGCGTTCCCAGATGATACCTATTCACTCTGGGTTTGAAGGTAGACGGGTTATATGTGGAAGGGAACAACGAAGCTGGAAGAGAGTTCCACACTTTGGCTCTGCGCATAATAAATGTGGAGGAGAAGCGCTGAGTACGACTAGTCGGGATCTCGGCCAAGTGCGGATGGTAGCCAGCAGTACATCTGGTATTCCGATAGTAAAAAGGCGATGGTGGTTCAGTACAATGAAGACATTCGGACCTCTAGATGCACTGCAAGTTACCATCCCTACCTTGTTGCTATTCCACCAATTCGCACTAAACGTTTTCAAACGTCTTTTATAATGCGCACAGCAAAGGAGTGGAACTCTCTGCCTGCGTCTGTGTTTCCGAACGCATACAACCCAAATCTCTTCAAAATTAGAGTGAACAGGCTTCTTCTGGGTAAGCTCGCTCCATTAACGACTTTGTCTCTGTCATCTATGACCTAGACTAGAGTCAAGAGCAAACCCATATTAAATTTAAAAAAATAAAAAAATGAGCCATTTTCAGGTAGGTATTGCGTTTATTCTATAACACTACGTGTAAGTCACAAGTAGGTAAAAGTGAATACAAAAAAATCATGAAAAATACGGTTGATTGGTAGAGTACGCCTTGTTGCATTAAGTCCGCCATTACTGTACATAAAGTTTCAATAAATAGTTGAGTTACTAAGTGCCTGTCTACAGTTCCTACTTCATATTCATGTTATGTAATAATAACTCTGACCACTTTTGCCTGCGTTTTAAAATAGTAACCGCTTTAAAATTAATTAATTATTCTTAATATTACCTACATGTAAGGAGTATTTATGAAATAAAGTTTCATTATAAATGCACCGGTCGAAGGGATCTTCTCTTTAAACCCATTTAGACCCATCCAGTGTGGCCCACTTCTGGGCTTCCTCTTCTTTGCCCGCCTCCGGGCTCCCTCCTCCTTCAGCGATATCCGAGTGCACTGTGATATCACCACAACTCTAGGGACCGTGCAGCGTAGATGATAGAGTTCCCGATCTATCGTCCGCTGACCCTTCTTATGGCGGCATATATCCTGCGCCGAATTTGGTCAGCGAGAGAGTCTGCCTCTGCAGGGCAAAGGCCTCCCCCAAGTCCTTCCAAGTATTCTTTTCCTGCGCCACCTCGCGCCAGACGAGACATTGAAATCTTGTCGGTATAACGGTGGCTCCCCAGAGGGGTAACTGAAAATGTCTCATAGGCACCCAGAGGTTCAGTGTCCTATCAGTGGCCTTTTACGGCCTCTACCAGTCCATAGACAAAAATACGCCTAGAGTGTCCCTATCATATGTTGTTTGACCTTCTACCCATGAATAGAAGGGGCGACTCGTGAATGAAAACTATTACGCACGAGCAGTCACGAGTACACAACTACTTATTTATTATATTTGACATAGAACCCGACGTTTTTACGCTGTTTTATTTACATAATATTTATTTTGTGCTCAGGAATAAGGATGTCTTTTGAAAATTGACAATTACGTTTGACACAATCAAATCAAATCACTTGTGCAGATTTTCGAGCTTATCGAATTCAGTTTTCAGCAATAAAAATCATTCATGCTTTCCATTCATATTTTCTTTTTCAATCATCCAAGACGATGGCAATGTGGCACCACCGGAAAGATCAGGCGCATCCTGCATCTACACTCAACAGCTTTGCGTTGCATAAAAAAAGTACGAAATTCCTAATAATAATACAATAATACTTTTTCCGGATACGGAATCGAACCCAAGATCTCACGTCAGCAGTCGCGCTTGCGACCATGAGACTAAAGTAGCAGTTACGTTAAAATAACTTACCTGTCTGCCTTTTCCCAACTACCTACATTGGGGTCGGCTTCCAGTTAAACCGGATTCAGCTGAATACCAGTATTTTACATGAAGCGGCTGCCTACCAGACCTCCACAAACCATTCACTGCGTAACACGGTACTTCTTGGCAAGACAGGAGACAGATTTCCTAGCTTCTGCCAATCCGTAACGACTGCCGAAGATCTACAAATGATAGCCAGGACCAACGGCTTAACGTGCTTTCCGAGGCATAGAGGAGTCTCAGTATATTAAGATGGTCACTCATCCACAAACCGATCTCGGAAAGCGTTGCTTAACCTTGAAGTTCGAACCGTGCGGCTGTTACTCTTTAGCCACGACAAAACGTTGCCCCTAAAAATAACACCTAGATAATTCGTTTCGACAACACAGATAATGTTTAATCTGTACTAATATTATAATCCATACTGTGTAATATTATTATAAATGTGAAAGTTTGGATGGATGGAGGTTTATTACTCAATCACGTCAGAACGGCTGAACGGATCTTGATGTATATTTGGCACAGAGGTAGATTATAGTCTGGAATAACATAAAGGATACTTTTTATCCCGGAAGTATGTTCCCTTGGGATAATTTTCAACATACACGCGGGCGGAACCGCGGGCGGCAGCTAGTAGTAAATAATATCAAATCTATCTAACGTCTTCGGGAATTACCCGTCAGGTGACACCTGTAGCGTGCCAGTATCGGGTCACACGTTCTCGACGTTCACATTGTCAGTTGCGTTACGCTCACGGTGTCAAGCAAGCCTGTAATTGGTTGAGACAGTTGTATTGTCTCTGTTCTCGTGGTTTGATAGGCGTGCGTAATAATTTGTGAGGGTAAGGACGTTTAATGTCGTTTGTGATTCTGTTACGGTTGCTGCGTGCGTGTTGTTGGACTGTTGGAAGAAATGGCGTTCAGATTATTGTTGAGTCTATCTTTGAGTTCCGAAAAAAAATAGCAACAGCTGTTTCAATGTTCTATTTTTAAATTCAAAAGTCTTCTATAAGCTACGTTGTGTCATAACAAAAGACGAAGTCAATTCCAATTCAATTATATCACTGCACCATCCTAAGGTGGGCTGGTAGAAAATGCCTGAGGCATTAAGTCTGTCTTTGCAGTGTTGTACTGACGCTAACACATCAAGCTACAATATAGTCTGTCAAATTTCTTTAATAGATTTTCCACTTTATCGCTAGAACATTAGGTTCAAGGTTGATTAGTAAAATTTGACAGCTTCGGGTAGCTTGACGTGCTGGCGTCTGTATTAGTGCATAGAGTTTTAACAAATTAATTAAAAGAGAAAAGTCACTGATTTGAGTTCTATTTCATCCCGTTGTCTCTCACTAGGTAGGAATGCTTCTGTTGACACGCACTTTTACTAAATTTTTACCCTACTTTTACTACAAAAGAAAAACAGTTGACACACTATGTATTATATTAAGATTAGCATAGAATCGGCACAACAAAACTAAATAAAACAAAAGAGCACATAATCCCAGCGGTCTAAACGAAATTATTACCAACTGTTATTCTATTCTAGACATTCAAACGATTTGCAACAGTTATGCAAGCCACTGTTGACCGTGAAGCGTAAATAAAATAATTATCAAGCAAATTACTATTATAATAATGCGTAAATACAAGGTGACTCACATTTTGAAAACAGCACTAGTGTGTTTAGTCACGGAGATTAGAATTTTGTATTGCTTTTCTTAGTAAAAGACATTTTGGGACATTTTTTGCATAATTATTTAGTCACCACATTGCGCGTTTTGAATGGGAATCGCTATAAACAGTGTTCTATTTCATAATGTTTAAGGCATTTTTATGACAAGCCGTAAATTTAGCAATCTAGTGTGTTTCTGAATTGTAAATTAGTGGATGTAACCTCGTTCGGAGAAATGCAAGTTCACTGCTTGCAGTATTTTTATGTTTCACGTGATTTAATACAGTGCATGAAATTAAAATGAACAAAGAACGTCTGGGTCTGAGTTTTCTATTTAGACTACATCTCTGAAAGATAAACATTAGAATAATTTAAAAACAAATCGCAAATAATGTATTGATCTTTATTGAACATCTAGTGATAATCACATATTTCCCGCCTCCTCATTCATTCTATTTTCACGTCAAAAAACATCTGTTTTGTCAATTTCCTCCACGTTTGTTATTGTAGTTCAGATATTCCGCCAACACGTGAATATTTTTACTGTTTATAAATGTAACTCTAGGTCAAGAGCTGTACGATAAAACGTTTTGGCTTCACGCCATGGCGTACCCATCGTTTATTTAACTATCTCTTTCTTTTACACGTGTTTGGAGAGGAGTGAAAGGGAGAGTGGTATTTGTAGTGTTGTACCTCATTAACAAGCGTCATTCAAAGTTATTTTGTAATACAACAGACTTGAATGTGTTGACTAGCTCATAGAGATGTACTTGTGACTGTGGAGCGAGTACGTCTTATGCATAACATTAGTGCATTTCTGGGCTGCTCGTAAACTACAGACGCGCCTGGCATGGCTCCCTATGGGCCATGCAAAGGAATTGAATTACATCTGACTTTAATAATGTATTTGACGTTTTTAGGATTCAGTGATATTCGGGTTTATTAAAATTCAAGGGGTCGTACCTATGAAATGCAAAAGTTTTTCAACGTATTAATAACACAATACACCTATTTATGCCAATCATAAACTGGCAACTAAGTTTTGATAAAATGATGAAGCTAAGGATGTTTATCTGCCACAGCAGATGAATTATCATTACTAATTTCCTACTGATTTTAAGTATGTAATAGGTACTTAGACATAGTTTATGAAACATGAAGTAAGGAAGAGGTCAAATGTCTTGTACCTCCCAGTAGCGGTCGCGGTTAGCGTTGCGACACCTTATCTAACCCTGCATTTATGTGTTGGTCGGCCAACACCAACACCAAGGTTGGCGCCCAATGTTCCATTAGTACATACTATATCATGTGCTTCTTCTCCGAGAACTGAGCTATGTCTTCAAGTGTTCCAGCCTTTCTGCCATCTCCTTGGCAATCGTACTGATTTCTTCCTAGTCCATTTTATTGTTGTTACCATTTTATTTTTGTGAACTACTCTTCACAAACAAGGCCAAAAATAAAAATAGAGAGAGGGCAAAAGTTTGCAACAAAAAAAAAACCGGCCAAGTGCGAGTCGGACTCGCGCACGAAAGGTTCCGTACCATCCTACTACTATTATAAAGGCGAAAGTTTGTAAGTATGGATGTATGTATGGATGTTTGTTACTCTTTCACGTAAAAACTACTGAATGGATTTTGATGAAATTTGGCACAGAGGTAGATTATAGTCTGGAATAACACATAGGATACTTTTTATCCCGGGAATATGTTCCCTTAGGATAGTTTTCGACAATCACGCGGGCGGAGCCGCGGGCGGCAACTAGTTATCTATATTATCTATAAAAAACGGCAAAAAATCACGTTTGTTGTATAGGAGCCCCCCTTAAATATGAATTGTATTTAAATTTAATTATTTATTTTTAAAGTTATCTAATAATATAACTCAATATTCTGTGAATATTTCAAGCGTCTACTTGTAGCCGTTATCAATATAAAAACGAGTAAAAAAAACACGTTTGTCGTATGAGAGCACCCTTAAATATTTATTTTATTATATGTTTTTTTAGTATTTGTTGTTATAGCGGCAATAGAAATACATCATTTGTGAAAATTTCAACTGTCTAACCATCACGATTCATGAGATACATGCCTGATGACAGACGGACAGACGGATGGACAGCGGAGTCTTAGTAATAGGGTCCCGTTTTACCCTTTGGGTACGGAACCCTAAAAACACCAAAATCGGTTCATAATCAACGAAATTATAGAAATTAAACATAATACAGAACCTTATTAGAGTTCATAAACTATATCTGAGGTAGATATTGGAAGGACCAATACAGAGTAGTGTCAGTCGGTTTGATATATAGTAGGTGTACATATATCTAAGTAAAGAAGTATTGAATTACTCGTAGGCTGGGCACAGTAACAACAAACTAGGTATTGCAGTCGATGCGAGATCAGTTTCCTAATTCCTCGTATTTGTTGACATGAAACAGTGAACTCCCTTTTACCTTGTGGGTGTCATAATATATTATTTTCTCTATTTTACAGATTTATAAAATAAAAAAAGATGTTTTAAAACTTGCGTTGTTTTATTACCTTTCTACAAGTAAACAATATCAGGCTTATTTATGAAGAGCCTGCCAGGGTTGCGGAATTTGTTCGAAAGAGTCACCGCGGCCCTGGAACGCAAAGGGCTTTGGCAGGAACACGGATGGGTTTTAGTCAGTAAGAGTCTGACACGCCCTTCCGCTCCACCCAGAGCGGAAGAAGTCATTTGATGATTGCCCATCCTTAAAAAAAAAAGGCTTATTTATGAAAAGATCTAACCAATGCTTAGTTTAAATACTGATTAGTAGATTCATAAAGAATTTGCGGATCAGTACAGCATAATTTTATTTGTTTATGAATAGGACTGTATGTGCTTCGTAATTTAATTAAACATTTTAGTAATTTCAAAATGTCTGCTAACTAGCATTTACAGTGAGTGATTACAAAGTTTAATTTAGCGTATCCATAGACAAATTAAATATTAATGATACATGAAATAGAAGTTAGGTAGGTGGGACGTCATTTGCTGATTCGACTTACGATAGCACAGTGACAGTCATCATCATTACGACTACATGTGTATATTGCAGGGATGTAACGGAGTTGGTTTCATCGGAAGTCGGAGTCGAGTTTTTGGAACGAAGTTCCTTAACGCGGCTTACGGGTAGTGCGATTTAGTAGAAATCGTCACGTAACGAAATGCCGTATGATGTTGTGTATCGAGCTTACTACAAGCAAATGAGCACACGAGCAAGTGAGTGCGCAGCCGGGTGTGCAACTCTCTCTCTCTCTGTCTGTTGATCGATTGGTGTGGCTTTGGCTGATCTATCGTCAAATGATAAAAAGAGACAAGGACAGCGACGGGCGGGCGTTTTGGGGGACTGTCTTATGTAGAACTATGATGTTCAAAAAGTGCTGACACTTTGATTTTAATTTGAAAAAGAGAAAGAGAGAGAGAGGTAAGGAACTTCGTTCCTGATGGGGATCCCCCGACCGGACAATTATTATTTTAATTCGGTTTGTTGGAGTCGGATCGGAATCGGATTCGGAGGTTGTAGCAGAAGAGAGATGTGCTAAGGAAAGGCCAAATAAAATAGTTGGTACAAACATTATACAGACAGTCTCTTTAATTTCAATGAAAAAAAAATAAACCCACAAAACAGGCGTTGAAAATAAAAATAATAAAGTTTTACATTTAGCGCATTAAATCAATGAATGAAAAAAAGTAGGAACCGTCGGAGTATATCAATCGTAAGTTCCGATTAATCGGAGTCACAGCTCCGTAACATCCCTAATCATAACAACATCTGTATAATGAATGCACCACCACGTCCACTTTTATCGCTATCCTCATTTGATCAAAGCCATCCCGCGCACTTATAAACTTACAGCCCTCTTAACTCCTTTTTATAAGGTAACTAAAAACGATATATAAGTCGCAGTCCGTTTAATAAACTGTATTTGTCACCGGGTTAATGCAGACACCGTAAGTTTATAAAAAACTTGTGAGATTATAAATTCTTTATATTCAATAAGACACGGATATATCGTAAACTGTTGAATTTGGATTAAATTTTATCTGTTATCTAGAGTTAATAATCTAATCCAGATTGATTACAATTACGGTGTTGCAATACTGCGGTGACATATTCTACTAATCCATCCACTATAGTAGGTATATGTGTATAACAAATAAGTTCATCACAGCATTCATAGCCTCTCACTAAATACTTTCTTGCCTTTGTCTGGTTATCCGCTGACATTCTCTAACGGCCGGTCTCAATATCGTATCTACCTTTAACCAACTGTCAAATTAGTTACCAACAGTTGGTTAAAGGTATTGAAACCGGCCGTAAGCCATGCAGTGGATTTTGTAACTGTTTTCACTAATAAATAGATCGATAAACGAAGAACATTTATGTCACCGGAAAATTGTACACTCCCTAAGATCGTAATAAATCTTTATTATGTTATAATTTCTCATTATATTATGAAAACATCGTTTTGTATACAGTAAATCCCATTCAAGTTCAATAGTTTCCAACATATCCGTGTATTATTAAGAAAAAATAGTTTACAATTTCACGCGATATTTTACAATCTTACGGCGTTTGCAATTTTCCGGTGACATACCTATATAACTTGCACCCGTACGAACCCGGGCACTAGTCCACCACAAAGACAAGAAACTATTTCAAATCTGACTGTAGATGATGCATCATGTTATTATCAGGAACATCTGCAGAAGTTAAAGAGGTGAAAAGAAAAAAAAAATCGGCTGTCTATTAATGGTCCTGGTCAGTGGTGACCTGATTCAAAGTAAATGCAACCTTGCTACATAAAATTTTATGACAGGTATTGGAATGGAGCTGCCATTGGTTTATGTTCAGTTAATAGTGATGACTCTTACGAGCATTTTCTTTATCACTAATTTTATGACGACCTGATATTTCGCAAATAGTAATGGGAAAAAAATTATGAATTTTTATATTAAAAAGTTATGGTAGAAAAAGAGGTTGTTTGCATTGCACATTATGGGACTTAATTATAAACTTTGTAACCATAATTTGATTATGATTTTTAAACACTAATTAGCGATTCTGAATTCAAATTCTCCGGTGTCTCCTTCTGTTGCGGCGACTGGGGCGTGAGGTTTGCCTTTCCCTTACGCGGATCGCCTCCTCCTTCACTAGCATTAATGCTTCGCAAAAGGAGGCAACTTCCAATACCTCTTCGCTCCAGACCATGGATTGAACTAGGGCCGGGCGCGAGAGGTCACCGCCGCCGATCGCCTCGACGAGGACACGGCGGTGCTACGCCCAAGTAGGGCAGACTTCCACCGTATGATCCACCTTGTCCTCCGGGCGATTCTCACAGTGATGACACCCGGGCTTGTCCTTCCACCGAATCCGAAACAGCTGGGTCCGTTGAGTACCTGCGTCAGGCGGAAGGTGAGGTCGCCGCGACGCCTCTCTAACCACTCATCAAAAAGGGGACTTATCGCCACAATAGTGGCGATGACGTGCTTAGATATGTTAAGCTGCATAATGAATGGATGAAAAATGGTATATCTAAACTCTAAAGATTGGATATGCCAACACAATTGGCAAAATTCACGCATTGAAGCAGCGCATGTTCTGCTTTGTTCTGTCTATAATACGTTTAAATTATGCGCATGCACGTACGAATATTCTCTTATATGTGCGAAAAAATCTGCTGTTTATAAGAAAAAAAAAGAACTCTTTCATCGTTTCATAGTTTAAAATACAACGAATTAGTTCCGGACACGTTTCTTAATAAATTAAACGAATGAATAGGATGGAAGAGAATAGCCTGTCCAGCGTCGATGTCGTTTCGTTACACGCACAAAAGTACACATTAATGAATGCATTGCTTTATAAAACCGTGGCTAACAGTACCATAGATTGTCCGAGCACGATCTATTTACTAATGCTTTTGAAACCTTCGCATAGATCGACCATAGATATGTTTGGTTTGTTTATAGATGTTTGATATTCCTATGTTTTGATGAAATAATGTTGTGATGCCTTAATTTATTTAAAGATGGATTTTATTGCAATTGAGGAAAATTAGAAGTTTATTGGCAGTTTCCATTAGCTGTGGAATTCAAACCACAATTTTAAATTGTCGTTAAAATGTCATTATACAACATGTAATAGAATAAACACAATACCTCTTATAAAGGCGTCATTGTACTCATCATTATGAACAACTTTTACTATGGGACCAACACTAAAATTGCGAAAAAAAAATCGACAGCCCCATACATTTCTGTGCCCATAACTCGACAAAATGTACTTTTTTTACAGAGATTTTTTTATAGAATAAGACCTTAAGTTTTTATTTAAAGCGATAACGACATTTATAAAAGTATATAAATTAGTACATACTAATAGATACCTTGACCGTAACCCTAGAACTTCTGTAGCTAATTAACCCGGTTCTGCTAATGGGTATTCTTAGTTCAGAATGTCCCAACTTTTGCGCCGAGATGGTAAACAACAGACAAGTGCCAGAACACGTATGACCTAATGGCTAATACTTTCGTTTTGTTCTTGAAAGTAAC
Source organism: Mamestra brassicae (assembly GCA_905163435.1). NCBI lineage: Eukaryota > Metazoa > Arthropoda > Insecta > Lepidoptera > Noctuidae > Mamestra > Mamestra brassicae. The sequence goes on along the minus strand of LR990997.1, from coordinate 13,529,931 downwards.
AGTCGGATCGTGTACCTAAAGCTGGACCAACATGTCTTGTGAATAAAGTTGTTTAACCTTTTGAACGCCATTGTCACGTATACATAACAAGCAATCGTGTGCCATGTACGCCAAACGTCACAAATATGTGACAAAAAGTGCGATGAATTTGTGGCTTGGCGTCAGGGGCACGCCGATGCGTTTATGCTCTGGTGTTCAAAGGTTAAGCCGCACTACCCGCGGTGAATCAATGTTTTTCTCGGTCACTGGTTGAGACGATTACCTCTGCTGGTGATACTTTGTTCTTATAAGTAGCATACTCTGGGTGCATCGTCCTCACATAATATTAAATTATTTTTTGTATACCAAATTTTGTAAAATCATTATTTGAAAATAGTAACTATGGAGTTTCTTGTCCGTTCTTTTCTATAAGAATCTACCTTTCCGAATGGACAGTAGAGTCACTTTATTAATGTACTTAACATTATTATTTTACTGAACTGTAAACGATGACGTTCAAAAGTGCCGTTTAATGGCCTAATTGAAATAAAACGTTTTGACTTTGACTTTGACTTTGGAGATTGAGCTCGGTTCGCTCGTTCTACTTGTAAGTTCCTGCGCGTCTTGCATCTATCGGCTACCCGCGACCCTCTGGAGTCAAGGGTAGACGGGCCGCCGGGCACTAGCCCCTTTTCTCGTTGTGCTTATAGTTTGGTTGGGTTGCCATAATCGCCACGCTTGACAGGCGGGTTGGCGATCGCAGTGTAGCTGTTACAATGTACAGAGAATGCTGCCACCCATTCTCTGGTGAGCTATTCTCTCTATAACATACCTAAATAATAATTTTCCAAGCTTAAATCTTTCTAAAGCTTACGTCGTGAAAACTGCGGTCCCCTGTGACCGATCGTTGCATCGGTCTTAAAGGAAGGCCAATGTTCTCGAGTGGTTCTTACGAACAGTGCAAGAGAATTGTAAAGCTTGGTTTACACCGCTGCAATGTAAGACAATGCTTTCATTCCCTTATTTCCGTCTTCTGACGTATACCTTAGAATCTTACGTATTTTAATTCAAATACGTAAATCAGGGCACTGATTTAAAGCGGTTGTATATTGTGGAAATGGTAAGTAAAAATTACAAAAAGCATGTTTATTAGCAGTTAAAACTAAGCAGTAAACTAATAGAAATGATTCTTAAAAAAAAAAATTTATTGAATGGGCAGTTATTAGTAGGCAGTTAACAAATCGGAATTAGTCGGTAAGAAATCTGTCTGCAGGGTTTAAAGGAACCTAAACTTAAATGGCATGACGGGAGCTAAGTTCGCTCGCTTCCTCGCTTCATACGATTCGAACCGTTCCTATACATATCGGGGTGCCCTAAGCTCCCTGTGCCCTACTGTCCATTCCATCATTGAACTGCCCATTCCATCACTTTATAACTGATCATAATAACATCCCTAAAGTTTAAACAACAGTAGTAAAAAATATTACTCTTAAAACAGTAAGAAAAATAACATATGCAGTGGACTTTTTTTGTCTTTTTTTTTTTCTAAAAAATCTCAACCATTTATGCAAAGGTGGGTCAGTTAATTGTGGTAACTGACTGTACCGGCTCGTATTTCTGACAGCTATTAGCTCGGAATTTATTGTTTCTACAAAACTAAAACAATATTGGTACACTTGTAACAACATGTGTTATGGACATTTTTTGGACGTTAGGTATCTGTAGGTCATTGCCCTTGTGTTGTGGACAAGCCTGTGCTATGGCTATGTAGCTTTAATGGCCGGTCTCAATAACGTATCTACCTTTAACCAACTGTCAAATTAGCTACCAACAGTAGCTTAGTATGTAGAGTAGTTAGTCTATCGTACGTACTACTAGAGTTTTACTTTAAAACTTAACTAAATAACCGGTAGCGAAAAATTAACATTAAAAACACAGATGTAGAATGTAGATCACTATCATTTTGTGTCTCGCACAAAATATAATTGACATAAGCTTGCTTTGAATGCAAGGTCTTTCAAAGAGTGACCTTATACGCGGTAAAAAAGTACCGCTTCTCGTTACCGAAAATATCTGCTTCCTCACATCTTTGTTCGTAAATTGAGCAGCTGGCTTCCAAGTAACGTAGGCGAGACATATCCCTATTAGTGATTTCATGCTATGCTCCTTCCTTTTTAATTCCCAGACTTGTGACTATACTGCTAATAAGGACTTTCAAATAAATTAGTGTTGCGTTTTATTTTTTTCGTTTAACATGGTTTGTGTTTAAGATAATCATGTAAACTTATTTGTAACATTGTGCACTGTTGGTCATTGGTCATTGACAATATTTTTTTTATTGAAGCAACGTTGTGAAAATGTCTTCCGCTTTCAACTTTGAATCTGTACCGTGAAGGCGTGCAAGTTTGTTATCATCAAACCGGTGCATTTTACTGTACAATTCGCAACTGGTACATATTTTTTAGTAATCAGCATGGAAAGTATTACTATACATGAAATAACGTAACACAGTATCACGGCAGTATTCCCCAAATGTCAGGTATTGGTATACATTATTTATATCGTTCACACATATTTAGCTAGCTATGTTAAAGTGGAATCTAATACGGGGTGACCCTACTGCCATCGAGCTACTTCGAGCTATTTACCAAGAGATAAATCCTAATAATATTTTTCCCGGCTTGGGAATCGAACTCACGACCTCACGCTCAGCAGACTACTAGACGACACCAACAAGGTGGCAAAATATTCGAGTATTTTCTACAGGGCGAAATGTTGACAACACTAGCATCTGTATTCCTAGGTGAAGGTTACATTTTAGGCCATTCAACCAAAATTCTTTGCCGTGACATTGATAAAGATCGTTTCACATGTGCGCATCCGTGAAACCAGTGTACATTTACATGCCTCGCACGCCCGCTGGTGACTACCCGGCTTATTAACCGTCTGACATACTTGTGGACTGCAAACATCTGAATGTATGTAAGTTTGTTTGATAACATTACCCATATTATGGGATTATTTCTGCCTTCAAAATGGTTTCTGAAAAAAAAAAAAATCGCCCTGTCACAAATTAAACGCAAGTCAGGTAAAGCCATTGGCGGTTGAAACCTCATCAGCCAATCACAGCTAGATATAGCGCGTTTGACAATTTGTCACCATAATTTTGTGATCATTTTCGTTCTCGGAAGCGGAACTGAGCCTAAGATAGTGTCGGTTTCAATCATCTGGTTTTAATCAAACATACTGTTCTAATCAAGCTTCAATTTGAATTAGCATTGCCATTCAACGTGGCAATGCTGCCAGTCTTCTGGGCACGTTTCCGGATGACAGCGATGCGGAGGAATACTTCGACGCCTAAGTGTACATATATTATCTTTGTATATGTATATTAGGTTTAGTGGTTTAAGTAATTGGTTTTAAATTTGGAGTTTGTGTTTGACAATTTGTGTTCGACAATAGCAATCTATAGAAATATATGTTAGCTAAAAATTTAAATTTAATGTCACATAATCAAACAGACCATTGTTGTTTGAATTCGACATGTTTTCTGTTTCCACGAATTGATTTATTTTTTGCATTAGTTTAAACTAAAGTTGACTTCCGGTACATAATTATGAATATGTTTACGTTGTAACAAACTAGAGGCTCAATATTATTTTATTAGTAATAATATTATGTTTTACTTTCAACATAATATTATTAAATAAATCTAAGTGTAAGGAAATACTGTCCGTTTAATTTTACACTATGTTCTAATTTTAAAACTTATACACACAATACTGTTTATTTCTAAAAATAGACGGCCATTGTGACCAGACTGTTGTATTTATTTTAATGTATTAGCACAATGTTACATTCGTGGTGATAAATAACAAAGCCTACATGTATTTACGTAGTAAGTACCAAGTAAGAATGTATCTACTATCTATTAGCTACTGTTAAACAAGTCAAACGGGGTCACCATTTGACTCTTTCAAATTGCTATCTATTAGAGTCTGTCCCGGTCAAGCTACTCTGTGATTTATAGGTCAGTACTTACACAAATGCTATTATAATAAAATAATGTGCTTTAATCTATACTTACTAATATTAGAAATGCGACAGTTTGGATGTTTGGATGAATGTTTGTTGTTCAATCAGATCAGAACAGCTGAACAGATCTTAATGAAATTTGGCACAGAGGTAGATTAAGTATAGTCTGGAATAACACAAATTATGATTTTTATTCCCGGCAGCTAGTAATGTTTAATTGCTCATCATTTGATATACGAAAGTTATTATTTTTTTTTAATAATTTCGTTGTACAGTAGGATTCACGTCAGTGGTGACGAGATTACCTACGAGCCAGTATAAGCCAGCCTCATGTTCCACTGAAACTCCGTATCATGCTAGAACCTAGCCTCGAATCCCATTAAAACTCCGTATGGCCAGCTCAATGACAAAGTATTACCTATTGATTTAAATACTATGGCCTTACAGAGATCATCTTCAACTAAAAAATACAACGCTTACTCTTCGCTTATTTCTCTACAACCTGGGAGTCTTTAAGTCAAGAGTAAATAGGTTACTTCTAGGCAAGCGTGCTCCATCTTTGACCACATCACCGCTTACAATCAGGTGAGAAAGTGGGCAAACGCGTCAATATCAATTGTATTTTTATTGTCTTCGCCTATTCTTAATTATTACCCCGAAACGAATGCACCTCGTTCAGAATCATATCACCAATCTAAACAGCAGTAATTAAATTACCTTCGGTCGTGTTAAAAATTAACACGGTTCGATACAATACTACTTAGCTGTAGGCAATCTCAACTTCATTCATTAGGAGTTAATCATCGCAAAGAGGTTTTAATTAACTCACTGAAGTACCGTTCGACGCGGTTGGTTAGACAAATTATAATCTGCCTACACGTGGCATTGCTGTTTGTCGCCTTCGTGGGTTTATGTAAACTGGAATTGGAGCTGAAGAATAAGAAGTGGCTGAAGTTCTAGCAATGCCTGGATTTACCACGATTAATAAGCTATTTGATAGCCAGTTAGAGTATGGGTATGCGAAAGAAATGATGAATGGATTGTGTAAAAAATGATATGGCTACAGGGGTTGTATCCTGCCAGGGTTGCGGAGTGTGTTCGAAAGAGTCACCGCGGCACTGGAACACATTAGGAGGAACACAACACGGATGGGTTTTAGTCAGCAAGAGTCTAACACTTCCTTCCGCTCCGCCCAGAGTGGAAGAAGACGTTTGATTTCCCATCGTTAAAAAAAAAAGAGATGTTGTATGGAAAAAGCAAAGGAAAGAGAAGAAATGTATGCTTCGTTGATCCCAAATAAATGGGGTAAAAAACAATAAAAGATGGTTGTAGGGTTTGGAATGAAATAACAGAACAGGAAGCAGTAACATTATGACAGTTGAGCATAGAGCAATCTTCATCATCTTCTTGATCTATGTTAATAGAGCAAGAAGATGATGAAGAAGGACAAGAGAATGAAGATGAGCAGAGAGCTATCAGATCAAAATAATACTACATTATTTTGTTCCATATAATAACCAAAACTATTGGTAAACTTAACGATTCGTTTAACTATACATATTAGAGCTGGACAGTGTAAGTCAAAGTCAAAGCATTTATTTCAAATAAACCATTATCAGGTACTTTTGAATTGTCAAAGTCAGTCCGTCGAAAACATAAAGCTATTTGCACGTTCCAAAGCGTAGATCTCTTTGGAGAAGAACGCGCAAGAAACTCCACGGACACTCTTCTAAATCAATCGTTTACAAAAATCCTGGTTACATTAACCTTGTTGCTTCTATTTATGAGAACAATGTAAAGAAAGAAAAAACAATTTCAAATATTAAAACGAGGCAGTGGCATAAGTGGGATGACCAGTCTCCACTGACGGCGCCCGTTCACGAACATGACGCGTGCATCAGCACCATTCAGCTCAACCATTTTGAAGGGAACGGAGCCGTTGAACAAGACGTGTAATTTATTACCAGTGCAGTGTTACCATACCACTGATTGCAAACAACGAGGGTCCCATGTGATAAGGACGTCTTTAATGCAATGCATTGGGCAAATAGGCACTGTTCCAGTCCCAAACTATTTACACGATACAACGCAAAGTGCCTAATGATTCAATTAAACACGTCATTTTATTGACTAGGATTTTCCCGCGGGTTTGCTGACGTGGCCTATCCCTCTGAAAGCGTGAATTTTCTGGGATAAAAAGTAGCCTATGGCATTCAATGAGACACTTTCGTTGAATGCTGCGAGTGTAATGTTAATGTAGTGCGAGAAGACACTAAGTGACATTTTTTACTAAAATTAGTTAATGATGTCAGTGTTTTTAAACCCTACATACCTTATGAAAAGGTAAAATAACTGTTTTTTTTTGTATTTCAAATAAAACGAGAATGACAGAAGTACATAACTACTTGTTAAGGCAAAAAGTCAGTCTTTGAAAATTAAATAACGGTATTTGAGTAATTTATGACAATGCTTTTACGAACGTTTTCCTCGGGGCTGCACTGCTCATTAATGTTAGTTAGTTACTTTTTGTATACAATAATATTCGATGAAAACTAGGAATAAAATGCAATTATCTTAAGTAATTTATAAATCAAAGTACTCGCTCGTTTTTCGGTCTTCACGTTCTAAAAATTTAACTAAAGTACACTAACAAAAGCAAAACCACTCGTATTGTGACTTACTTTTAAAATACTAAAGGAGATAGGGGGGAACCGGTCGAAGTGGCGTCGGTAAATAAGGCCTATATTTTCTGAAAGCCTATTGAATGAGCATAATTTAATGATATAGAGTCAAAAAATCCTCCATAGAAAAAAGAAGTTCTCGATCATAAAAAAAAAACAAAATATAAAAAATGATTGGAGGCATTATAGGAAGCGTCGGATAATAAATCTAATTTCGTTTAAAAGCTTGTTGTAAGTGTGTTGTTTTTCAGTATCGACACAAAAAATCGACCCGTGGAGTTAAAACATAACGCCATAAATGTGACTTGCGAGAAATAAAGTCGTCGAATGCAAGAGTTACAAAGAGTTGTAACTCTTGCATTCGACGACTTTATTTTTTTCATTGAATGAGATATACATTATTTTAAAGCTAGTTAAAAGTGTTATTTTCCTTTATGGACACAAAAAATCGGCCATCAATGTGTTTTGCCAGAAATAAAGTCGTCGAATGCAAGAGTTACAAAGAGCGTCGGTGAATGAGATATATGTACATAGATCAGTGTAAAGCTCGTGAGGATTGTATTTTTTTTTCGTTATGCACCCAAAAAGGTTTGAAGGTTATGAGTTAAAATATAACGACATCATCGACACCAAAGAGTTAGCTGCAAGATTGCTTCGGCTGGTGAGCCGGAGAATAAAAAAAAAATGGCCAAGTGCAAGTTGGACTTGCACATGAAGGGTTCCGTACCCATAAGCCGAAAAAACATGTTTCTTGTATGGGGCCCTTTTATTTTTTTTTCATTTTTATTATTTGTGTTATAGCGGCAACAGAAATAAATCATCTGTGAATATTTCAACTGTCTGGCTATCACGGTTCATGAGATACAGCCTGGTGACAGACAGACACCGTTTCTATCCATTGGGTACGGAACCCTAAAACAGATCTAATAAACTTATGCCATACTGGTTGAATTCCACTCATGGATTCAATCTTTGCCAGTTAACGACCAACCAGATAAGCTGCCAGAATCAGACACCTTCGAGAGTACTGATGCAGAAGATACAGATTAGACTTATTATTAACAAATATTAAAAATAGTGTATTTGTTTTTTTTTTTGTATTAAATACTTATCTGATTTTAAATTTAAATTTTGATTTTTCTTACTAACCGACCTTGGAGCAATAGTCACTAATTGTTTACTATCTGAAAAAAGTTGTACCAAGAATTAATTAAGTAACACAAAAAGTTAATTAACTAACCCCAGTTAATTTTTTTGAGTATGCTAAAATTAACTATCTTACTTTTTATAATATTTCTCAGTAGCAGTATTAGAATACATGGTAAAAATATCAATATTTTGTTCACAAAAAACATTTTTGTAACTATAAGCGTTAATGTGTTATTTTATATGTTATGTTAAATTTTAAGAAAAAAAAAAAAACTTTAAAACGCGTTTAACTCGAAACTAGCTTATTGCACTTAGTTATTTGCACTATAACGACGATACTATGTAGGTATACTACTCACTCTCTATGAGTGAAAGAATTTCCGAAATCGTGTCACTAAACCTACTTCCAGAAATTACTTCATATAAACAATTTTATAATAATCGTTTAGGTTGCATATTAAAAACAGTGTAACGCGTAGGACGAAGGTACGCAATGGAATTCTTAGAAACAATAAAGTTTCCTAAGGTCTGCGACCTAAACCCATCTTCGTAAAACCATGAATAGAATTAGCATTACATTGTTTCGAGCATTACGAAACTTGACATTGTCAATAAGAGAGATGTCAAAATAATACGAAGGTTTGTGCTCTGCTAACAAATTCGGCTTTGATTCAACAATCACTTTTGTCCCAGCGACTGAATACTCCGAGTTCGGTGTACCACTGTTCATCATTGTGTAATCGTCCATCAGCCAATGTCATCCAATCATGCTGCCCCTGTGATCTTGTTCTAGTTTAGTTACGCACAAAACGACACAAATGGTTCGCGTCAGGATGTATATTATGAATTGATTACGGTAGTTATGTTTTTGTTAAGAGATAATGGTTTGTAGGACGAGGAGACACATCTGTATTGTGGCGTTGACCTGTACATGAAGGGTTTTTCTTCGTAGAAATACGTCATAGAGCTTGTCTTTGTGTAAATCTACGACTGTGTTTCTTAAAAATGCTGTTTTATTTTTGCATATTCAAATTTTACAGTAAAAAGTAATTAATTATACACAATTTCCAAGTTTATCGATAAGTACTACAAATTGCGTCCATCGTCTACGTCCAATAAACAGAACGATTGGCAATCCATTCATTCTATTAGCAGTTTGAAGTCAAATTAAAAGTCAAGCGCGAACCCTGCATAAAAGAAAAACACGTAAAGAAAATCTTAAAAAAGTGCGCTTGGACTTTTAAAACAGTCACTCAAAAACTGGGAATGAGGTGGCGCTGAAAGAACCTCATTTCCGCCAGCGAGTTTCTCAATACATTTCATTTAAATACTTTTTCTTAGACTAAACGGTGAGAGGTTTTAATTTCGCACGTCGCTATCTCATGCGAGGTGCTGGGACAAGGAAACGCTCTCACTGGGCTATTCAGATGCTAACCTGCTGCGGGTTTCATTGCGAAGCACTGAAGTGCTACTGTTTTTTAAAGCTAAGCTAACTTTATTGACACTGAATGGCTGCGGTTTCTTGAGGACATATCCAGTAGTAGTTTGACGTTTTATCTTCATTTCTGGTTTCAGTGATACCACCAACTGCATCAAACTGATTGAAAAGTGCAAAAACTTTTTGTTGTCGGGTTTTTGATACACCTCAGTTTTTTATTAAGAATTTTTGGAATCTTTTTTTTTTTTGTGAGTGGTGTCTCGCAGTTCAACCTATAAGGTTGTCGACTGCTTAACCGGGCTTGCCTGTGGTGGCCTTAATATAATATTAAAGCCTCCAGCCAGGGCTTATAAAAAACTTACAAACTAAGCGACTACACGCTAAGGGCACTCCCTGTGGGGTACGGGCCTCAGTTTTTGGAATCCGGAGATATGTTCCTTTTATAGTTTCGATATCACTGCAGGTTCGAACTGATTTTGAATTTGTGATTTTCAATATTGTAAGTCATGTAAGGTGGTCTCTATTACACAAGTAACTCGTATATCTACCGCCAATCGATGTCAGTCCAAATCCGTTTAGTTGACTTATCAAACGATCGGCGATCTTGCAAAGACTTTTGACATTTAAAGCTAGTTAAAAATTTGATTTGTGGTAGTGATTAATAAAATTGTGCATTGCGTATTAGGAATGAAGCAAGTGCATTTGGTAAGCACTTGTACGGATTATTGCACTTCAAATCGTGATTAATTATTTGATATAAGTTGATCTAATCAAAATGTTATGCACCTTTGATCTCGTTTTGTGATTTCAAGCCTCAAACTGATTTTGAAAGTCTTTGTTATTGGACATTTTTCTCGCTTTTGCGCATTTTTTGGAGCATGCGTTGATGTAAAACGAATATGTTACAATTTTTTGAAAAATGAAAAGTGTATATTTTTTTCGACAATATTTGATGCACTTATTGCCTCGACTTTTCGATTAGTACGTCATCAGACTTCAGCATTAGCATTGCTGGTAACCTTAATCTAATCTTAGAAAACAATTCAACCATTTAGTTAATTTTATGTAAAAACGACTGATTAGTATAATTATATTTATAGATAACTTTTGTGCAACATTCTTATGAATGTTGCTGAAAATGTCGGTCATTAACATTTTTTTTTAATAATTTCTTTATTTGAAGAAATTTGGATTGCAATAATATAGCTTTTTGTAGAATAAAATTAATCATTGTTGTAATAGTTGATAGATTTCAATGTTATCTTTGCAATAAAATTGAGAAAGAACATGTCTCGGAGATATTCGAACATGAATAAGGCCTCATTGTACACTTGTTTTTTAAGCCCTGAACATCTGTTTTTCATATTTCACATTTCAGGGTTGTCGCCACATGGTAAAAGTTGCTTGTGATCATTTGAAAAGATCACCTGAAAGACTGTCAATAATTTATTATAGGTTACCCATTCCTTACATTTGGCTGGTTTTAACGCATCCGGCTTGCCTTGATGCACAAATATACGATAATAATATCTAATATCAAGGCCGGTGATAAAGCCACATTCACCACAAATTAAACTGTATAATTACAAAACAAGTAGTGATTACAGAAACAAGTTTGTTTTGATAAGAGGGCCAATTTACTTATTTTAAGCAACGCAACGTTCGCATTCGCAGCTCAGAAGCAATCTTTTAAAATTTAGGGAAGATGTGGTGTTTTTGACAGATTGAGACTGAGCTGCGAATGCGAACGCGCTTTGCTTAAAACGTAGTAGAATTATTATAATTTATTATTATTATAATTTATTAACCACAAACAAGGTACATTGTGTTTGGTTCATTACATACATATATCATTATTTCATTAATTATCAATAATATAAGAGTTCTAAAAATGAACTTGAAAAATTGGCTTTTAAACTATAACCATAACCGTTATAGCAATTAAACTATAACGTAGAGCAACATGCATACCGCATGTTGCTCTACGTTATAGTTTAATTGCTTTGGTAAAGAGGCTGATGGTCTAATTGGATGATGCAATTAAGTTGTTCATGTTGTAAATTTGGTTACAGTACACGGTGATAAAGTGAGAAACATGCATCTTTTTACTTATTATTGTAGTATGATCTAGCTTTAGGGATTTAAAGTTTTGAAATGTCGTTAAGAGGCGCTCCATTTGTCTCTTCTACCTTTGCATTTGACATTACAGGTAGGAGGTTTATCTCTGAAACGACACAATTAAAGTTACTTATCACCTCCCAGTCGGTACATCATGACATAATTTAATAATATCATTTAATTTATTGGAATAATTTAATTTTATCGAATTTTATAGAATGATTTAATTCTATTTTCATTTTATATTTTTAGACCTAATTAAACGTGCATGCTCCTTTAACTGAAGCAGCACATTTAAATTAACCACTTTTTTTCACTGTGATTTATTTTGTGACTGTATATCCTTTGTGGGATATCCATATAAATAAATTATGGACCATATATTATTGAGAAAATCATCCACCAATCAACTTCTAGAATTAAAAATTCTTCCACATCTTCTTATCTTTTTTTTTAAACTTTGTTTTAAATTGAACCAGAAACAGTCACCACCTACTACTAACTATTTTAAAAATCCAAATCATCATAAAACATCAATTTAGTCATTATCACAGTATTTAGTTGAAGAGGGTTAATTTGTCTAATTTAACGAACAATTAAGTCGTCAAAGGATTATTTAAACTTAGTTTTTAATTACTCCTGATGTCGTGTAGTTTACCAAACGGCTTGATAAAATAATGCGAGGCTGACACATTTAATAATGTTCCCTTTGTAATAATTACAGAAATTCAATTATATTTTTTTCATTATCTTCTTTCTGCAGACGGATTGATTGCATTGAACAATTAGTAGATCTTATATAATTACTATAATAAAGTATTACGTGCCTATATTACTGAGGTTGTATTAAGTTTTTATTGCATCGGAAATACCCAGCATTGTTGAATGGAATCGCTTTATAACTTTTAATTAGTGGATTTATTAGCGGATGAAAGAAATCATGTAAAAAAGTAGTTAGTGTGGTTATTCAAACATATCTGACGTAGGTTGTACCTAAACATTGTCATAGACTTGGCTTTGAATAAACAAAATTTATTTCGAGATTTGTAGTGTAGCGAGAGTGTTGAGTGTAGTGTGTGTTTTTTTTTTCTTTTTTCAAGGATGGGAAATCATCAAATGACTTCTTCCGCTCTGGGTGGAGCGGAAGGGCGTGTCAGACTCTTACTGACTAAAACCCACTCTAGTTCCTTCTAAAGCCCTTTGTGTTCCAGGGCCGCGGTGACTCTTTCGAACAAATTCTGCAACCCTGGCAGGTGTGTGTGTTTGCAGTGTGTGTTTTGTGTGTCCTGGCAGGTGTGTGTGTTTGCAGTGTGTGTTTTGTGTGAAGTCTAGCTTTATCATGAGATTTAGGAGTTCGTGGCTTGCCGATCGGTCCGTGAGACGGTGACTAGCACCGAGATTGCACGTTGAACTGTTGGGTCCCGGCAGTCATTCGTAGAACTTTGACAGTAGTTACGGTTGGACAGAAGCTAGGAAATCTGACACTTGTTTTGTCAAGGGGTAACGTGTTCCCAGTTTCATGCGCGTGCAGGCTACAGTAAGGGTAGGACAGCCCATACATAATGCCCAAAACAAAAATTTCATCCACTTTCAAAGTGAGACGAAATTTCAACTAGACAATTTCAAAAAGACGAAAATTCGCATCGTCAGTTTCGTGATGTCAACCCTGAAAAATGTGGTGAATTTTTTTTTTTTTGGGCATTATATATGGACTGGCCTACCCTTACTGTAGCCTACTGCACGCCCATGCCCAGTTTCCTACTGGGTTGTGGAGCTCTGAACTCAGTCACTCTCTATGAAATACTGGTAATTGAACAACTGTATCCGGTTAGACTGGAAGCCTTCCCTTCTTTTCCCAACTATGCTGGGGTCGGTTCCAGTTAGAATAGTTATTACTCTATGGGAAATGCTAGGGAAGTTTTTAGTAAAGAAAAAAGGTTACCGTCTTTAGATTAACGATCTTCTTTTGCTTTGTAAAATTGCAATTAATGCGCTTAATTTATTCTGCAAATATCGTCACGTATTGATGATAATAAATACACTACAAAATCACAACGTGATTTGACTTACACAACGAAGTTTATCAGAAACAAACGATTAAAATATTTATTGGAATCCTTCTAAAGATAAGGAAATAAAAGATAAGCAGTCGGTAATTCGCTACTGGGTAATTACCATCGATAAAACCAATTTATCGGCGAGATTTTTAGGAATGCTTATCCAAATCGAGGTACTGTACTTTCCTAATATCAATCGCATAAGTATGCTCAATATCATAAATTTAAATAGTAATGATAGGGAACGTCAGCACGTTTGCTTCTAGGTACGCGTTCAGGAACAAGGCATTTTTGATGTCTCGTGGCCACACAAACACTCCCGAAGATTGCCGACTGCGGTGTGAGTTCGCTTCGGTTTAGAGGAGCCAATTACGCGCCAATTCGTGACGTCAAGAAAAGTGTTGTCCGCCCTATCCTTACTAAGTACTCGTATTAATCTCAATTCAAGATCAGTTATTAAACCACATGTTACCCAGTTACTGGGTTGAGGGGGTCGCATAGGCAGTCGGTTCGTGTAAAATATTGGTATTCAGCGGCGTGCCAATCACAGTTTTTTTTTCTATTCACCCCTGTATTTCTACAAAGCCTGCTTTGGGATCGGTTACAAACGCAACACTCTGTGAGCAAAACCTAGTTAGGCGTAGAAGTACGGCAATAGCTATTACTAGGGATATACATCTATTGTAAAACAAGAGAGTGGTTTTAGAATAGTTGCTGTACACACGGGACACCTGCGTTCATTTAAAAATCTGGCTTAACGACCTCAACCCACCTTTTACAGTTGATCAATTAATTGGTTTTATCTTGCAGTTTATACCGGTATTCACACCCACTCGTATATTAGATTACAAAATGTTTTGGCTAAATAATTTCTAGAATTAAGTTGTTTAGTTATTCGAAGAATTGCCTAACTGCAGTGGCAGTGGGTAGGGCTCATTGCTCGCAGAACTGGTGGTCAATGGGGTGAAGAGTTCTAGAAAGGTGATGGCGTACCGGAATGCGTAGCGTTGGAAGGTCTCCTACAAGATTTACCAATAAAATGGTAAAGGAAGTTGAAATCCGCGGTCGGAATGCGAGAGCCAATCGGTCGATTTGGCGACAAACGATGTCCGGCAGGGTTGCCTTTCGGATGAAATTATGCTAATGAACTTATATCTGCATGTTGTTCTTTATAGTGAGCAGCATTATGTTCTGCAAACAACTGTAGACCGCAAATATCCAGGTTAGATTACGAGTGTCAACAAGTTTGGGCTGGATATTAGTCTGACTGCCTTCCCCTTTGGTCTATTTGTCAACAGCACTAATGGGCATGAGGTCTTTTTTTTGAGCTTGGAAAATCATCAAACGTTTTCTTCCGCTCTGGGTGGAGTCAGACTCTTACTGACTAAAACTCATCCGTGATCCTTCTAAAGCCCTTTGCGTTCCAGGGCCGCGGTGACTCTTTCGAACAAATTCCGCAACCCTGGGGGCATGAGGTCTTGGATTCCATCGGGCAAAGTGTAGTGGTGTTTTCCCATTAGAAATTTCTCAGTAGCAACCTGGAGTCTGGATTTAAGTCCGGTTGGTGGTAATAAGTTCGCGCCCTATTACATCACAGGTCCAATTCTACTAATTACAAGCTTTTATTTAACTTGCACTGTTCGTATGTATGTAAGTTGTCCGTCAAAATTTGCAAACCATTTTTCCACCATTTGTTGGTATCCGATTGAACTGAATTCCATAGACCTTTAGTTCTGGTGACAATACAATTTGCAATACTCAATATTTAATAATTTCAAAATGGCCGCCGCTCCAAGGTGGCGGATTACATATTTTTTCTCAACCCCCTTAAAATGGGTATCAAACTAAAGGGCTGGCATTTAATCAACGGTCACATTAGCATCTCAGTCGCAATCTGTCAAAAAAACCTCAATTTCCACAGATTTTAGACAGATTCCGACTGAGATGCTTGATGATTAGCCAGTTATTGTGAGTGAGGTACGCTTCTGACTAACCCTACGAAGAAATCAGGCGTTATGTTGTGTTTACGTTAAAGTAAAACATTATTTCTTGAAGCTTATATTTAACAGGCTAGTGTTGTAGACAATACATTGTACAGGTAAGCAGCGTAGGCGTTACTTTAACATTCTTGTCACTATTATTAGTTTGATTAACTACTCCAACTCTCATAAATTGGATCTTGTTAACTGCATAAATTAAATTAAATTCCTACGGTGCAGTGGCCTATTGGACAGGCGACCTCGACAAACGTGATCAAGTACAATCATATTTTAATGGTCACTTTTTGATTAAATAATCGAGTAGAAAAAAAACAAAGTTATCGAAGTATATTTTTTTCGCCAATACCAAAATTATTCCTTTGTTTTGCTAAAAAATGAGTAGCGTTTATAACACTTACCTGGTGAGTGACCGTGCATTAGAAAAAAGAGTAGGTGAAACAATAACGGACCAATAGTTGACCCCTGAGGAACACCAAGTTCAACGTGGAGAAATCCGTGAGAAGGAGTGCTACCCACCCCCTCTCACAGGGAGAAAGCATGTGTCCCTAGAAAACTATAAGCTGATTTTAAAGTTTATACTTGGCCGTGGTTGCAATGGAGCTGCGCCTTTAGATCCTCACGTGTGTAGGTCATAATGCATACAGAGATAATCGTCGACTGGTGCCCCATTCCATTTGAGTTGACTTTTGACCCTTGTACGCCTACCAAAAGACATCGGTCATGTGGCAGCAATAAGCGGTGCAAATACACAAGCTAATCATATCAATTCCCATGTTTTCATCAAATAATCATTAACTCGGCTTATTACCTCGCTTTCAACTGTACATCAACAATCATGTTCAGCCAATCACAATCAACTACAGGGAGCTAAAGACCGCGGTTCTTGTACAGGAAACAATTTGTCATTTAGTTAGCGGTAACATTACATAGGCTTGTGCAGAAGATCTATTCTTAGAATATAGACTAATACAGCTTTACGTACTGGTTTATAAACAAAGGCTGTGCTTTACCGAGCTGCGCCATTGGACTGAAGACAAAGTATAATTCTAGTGGTGATAACTATCTATCGAAATGCCAAAATGTTTGGTATTAGTCATGAGAAATTTTTAGTGGCATATGTCAATCGCATACATTCTTTATTTTTCGGCAATCGTTTACGCTGATGAAAATTTGCCTTGTCTAGGACCCCAAATTTCTTCGTAGTGTCGCTTGGCAGACAGAATCGCCATCAATGTATTACAATGTTATACGTCGCTAACGTATGTGGCAGTTTATTGAGCAAGTGGTAATTGGCTGGACGTAATTAAAAAACATCTTGTTATGATTTATGTATATTATTTGTACACGTGTTCCTACCCTCAATGCTGATCTCTCTCTATCACTCTAAGGGTTGCTGGGAGAATACTCAACTTTGAGTTAAGCTCGCCTTTGTACATGAACTTTATTATGACTGTTTTATAATATAAGTTGTTTTGTTGTACAATAAAGAATTATGAATATGTGGGTTACAAATAGAATATGTCAAAAGCATGAGTTGCAGTATATTCGGCAGGATTTAAATAATAGGAAGTTTTTGAGTAGGACTTCTTTAGTTTTTTACATCGCGTCGTTACAGCGTAAGCGCAGGAATGCTAACTGCTGACAGCTGATGTCCGTAATACAGGTTTGCAGCAAATTGCTTTATCTGCAGCATATTGTTAATCCATTTACCTGGATGACACTGACAGAAATGTGGCTGTAATTGGATTGTTACCTTTTATATCATAATTGAGGTATGAGAACTGGCTGTCATCATCATTCATTTGTGCATTTGCATTGGTTTTATATGCTTCACTATAAATAGCTTTGGTAATTTGTTCCTACTGGTAAAAATAAGGTCAAGATACTATAAGTATTCAACTGCAATCGATGCCTATAGCTACATGATATTAGTGCTTTTAGATGTCTACGTTTCCGTTCTATACACCCACTACGGTGTATAGAATGGAATATGAAACAACTATTATCGGTCGAGCCGTATACCTGTGTTGACCTCAAATAGGTAAACTGGGATCAGTAGGATAGTGATAAAACTGACGCAGATGACGATGATCAATTAATGAAACTGGTAACCGGCTGCTGCTTTGTTCTGAATCCAGATACCTAGGACATAGGCACTTAAGTGTTACCTTAGTGACTTATTATCTTCTCTCGCACAGAATTTTCTCTCAAAATCATAAACCTCTTTCTGGTGCAGTCGGGTAAAAATAAATCCTGTTTTCTGAGAAGCCGGGTTAGTATGTCATATGAACTCGTTACATAATCTCATTCGATTATTATTATTAGTGTTGATAGTGTGTGACAAAAACCTTCATAGATGCAACCTAAGCACGCGAAGTTTTTTATTATATAAACTGATGTGGGAAAAGGGAGTAATACATGAATGGGGACAGCTGTTTTACTAGTATGCTTATGCAAAGTAAGCATAGAACATCATTTAAGTGGTGCCCGGTCATTGTTAAATTACTCTTACTTCTAATTGTGAGCAATTATGGCCTGCTGATGGCCTTTGAATTCAAGTGCGCAATCAATCAATGGATTGTTCATATTACTCGGAACTTCCACTAGTATGTAAACAGCGTCATTTCTGAATGACGCACGTTCAACTCGTTCTCTTTTATATGGAGCTTAAAAAAAACTGGTAAAATGTGGGTGGGTGGACGTAGCTATAAAAACGGAGGTAGTGTCGCACCTAATATGGGTAACCCTACAATGACGTCTTAAAACCATAATGATTCTGTTGTGGGAAAGGGACGGAGCTATAGAAGACGCATAACTCTATCCCTTTTTCAAAACTGGATCATGGTAGTATTTGGCACGTCACATTAGGGTCCTAGGTCCTTCGATGATCGCAGGAATATGTCAGCCCGCATCATTCCATTACTTGTCAAGGTCTTCCTATGACCTCTAACTTTAACGATTCATGGCCCACGGGTCCATTTTTTCCGGCTATCTCTTAGCGTTATCTTCTACGGTTTTGTGCATACGGCAGTTTTTTACATGACTCCAAAATGCTTGGACTGTGAAGATTGTCTTCTGCTGCATAAAAAGCTAGTAACGATTCGTGAGTCTCTAATAAATAAGCGATTTTGCTAAGCTTAGAATTCGACAAACAATGAAAGATCTCGCCTTAATTTTCACTTTCCTGTCCAAGTTTATTAAGTTAGCACATAATTCATATAGCAGTTTCCACATACCTATCCGTAGTTATAATTGTGACACGCACGCAATGAAAAACTGTCCCATTTCTCACCGGAGCTTTTCCCTGTTATTGTTTACCGTTGATAAGTACATACGTGTACATAATACTATGTGATTGTTGCTAATGTAGATAGAAATGTGTATTGTGCTTGCTCACTTGCCTGTAACTGGTCACTTTTACGTTTCTTTTCTTTTAAGTAAGGTCTGTAACCTCAAGCTTTATTGTCTGTTTGGAGATATGTAAATAATTTTATTGCTTGTTTTTAGGCAACAAGAGAATGTTGAGATGGATTTCTGGACGTTGTAACGAGAATGGATAAAGAGAGAAATGAATATATTAGAGGTAGTTTAAAAGTGGCGTCAGTGACGGAAAAGTTGAAAGAGCTTGTCTTGGTATGGTCATGTGAAACGCATGTTACTAAAAGAGTTATGAATATAAATGTGGATAAATGGAGTCGGAGAGGGAGGCCAAAGAAAGGATAGAGGGATTGTGTGAGGAGTGATGTGAAAGAAAAGGGAGTTAGTACTTGACGGCTGACAAGACAGAATGGAATTTAGAAACGTGTTGCGCCGACCTCAAGTAACATGGGATAAGGGCAGGAAGGAGCTGCTAGTTTAAAGCTGCACTTGGTCAAATGGAGATCACACTATACCTACATGGATAAAAATTAGGTGGGATAGGAGTAACTGAGTCTGTCTGTCTGCTTGTCTATTTGTTTTAACGGCTGAACGGATTTAAATGAAATTTGGCCACAGGCAGACTATATTCCATCTCATCCCCACTTCATCCCGAGAGTACCAATGTTGCCTTGGTATGTTTCGTCCGATGCTCACGAGGGACGAGCTGTAGCTGAAAATGTTGTATAATTCCACAAATAAGATAATTTCTCGCGAAACGTCATTTTGTTATAATTAATCTTCTTAATCTCTTTGAGTGTTTTGTTTAAATTGACTAAAGATGCTCATTTACACACGTTCTTCGAATGTTAGAATGTTACAATAAATACGCAAAACACTTGAAGTCTTTAAAACAATCAAATATGCTTCCGATTGTAATTTTATATCAGTAAACAAACTTGCCCTTCAAGATACAATCAATTTTACGATAACCCGATTCCAATCACAGTGCATATCTGTGAAAAATCGATCATATTTGTACTGATAATTATACATCCGTTTGTCCACGTACGGCAATCAAGCCGAAAATGAATAAGCGATTAGGGGCATCCATTTTTATTGAATTACACTGAAGATCATTTATTATATTTGCAAATTGGCCTCGTTAATGTCAATTACTTTATGATGAGTTGTATTTTTTGTAGTAAGATGTCCACTTAAACGGGTAAATTTCATATTATTTGGTATATAAGTGCCTGTTTTAAAGTAATTTATTATTAATAGGTAACTTGCATCGCCGCAAAGGAATCTTTTTTTCGTGAATTATTAAATATTGACTGCTATTTTTGGAGCCTCCATTAAACACGCCGCCGCCGTTTTTATACTTATATATTTTGATGGTGGTGGAATATGGAATTTCTGCTAAAATCTGTGATTTTTCTTAGTTTATCAATCAGGATCTGCAATTCCAAATACCGTTTGCTTATCCAAACTCACGTCAAAACCACACCATGTATCATAAATAACATAATAACCGGAACAAAACGAACAGTTATCGTCATTACAATGACAGTGCCGGTCAGTAATCGTAATCATTACATTGTCGTGCGGAATCACGGACATTGCACGCTACCTCTTTGGCGGTTAAACGTCACCAGACCACGTATACACGATGCAGGTTAGCAACAATGCAGAGACGTTGATTTTAAGGGCTCATTACAGTTACTACTTGAGATCTACTTGGTCTCAGGTAGATTTTAACGATTTCCTTTTATTTTTTAATGTTTCCCCATACTAGGAATTTCTCCTGTATCGTGGGTGCGTTTACACAGCCAGACCCGGAACAAGTATCTGTAGGCCATACAAATATTTGCTCCGTGCGGGGATCGAACCCGCGACACGCAGCGTAGCAGTCAATCGCTCAACCACTAAACGAAAATCGTTAAAATCTACCTAAATGTTGAAATACTTTAGGAATAATGGTAATGCTATTCCAGTAGGTCGGTGTCTATAATATCAGAGTATATCGAGACTGAGATTTACTGAATTATATTCCTAGGTAGTTTCAGAAAGCTAATAGTGAATCTTGCAGTCAAAACAACAACTTCTCAAGTTGAAATATATCAAACTTTGGCCACGTAAACGCAAAAAATGCTCTAAAACGCAGCCATTGACTGCGGTCACGCTGACGATGATCATGAAGGCTGCGAGCACACGCTGACGATGATAACAGCCGGTAGTTTGCTATTGTTGATCTCGCGGATGCTTATGGTAATTCTAACTCTATTCTAGTAGGTCCACATAATACCTCGGGATTTTGGGAGTTCTGTATGGTACGAACAAAAGAATAGCACCATCCCATCATTTCCCGTTGGTGTCGTAAGAGGCGACTAAGGGACTCACTAGAGAATGCAATAAGCAGCCTTCTCTGTGCATTGGAACAGCTGCACTGCGATCGCCAACTCGCCTGCTAAGCGTGGCGATTATGGCAAACCCCTTCTTAGGAGAGTGAACGTTTTTCGGCTGATATGACGATGATGATGATGATTTTGGGATTGAAAAAAGTATGTAGGTACTTAGTTAGATTGAAAGGAAATAGTGAATCATGCATGCAAGACAACAAGTGCCTGCTCAATTTAGAATGACTTTAAACCTTTGGACACGAAACGCAAAAAAATGAAATTCAAAGGTTTTTCTAGCCACACTTCAGCGTCGCTTTCCATCAGGTGAGATTGTGGTTAAACGTGAGTTTATCAATAACTAGCACTTCGCCCGCGACTTCGTCCGCGTGAATTTAGAATATTAATCACAACGATTTTCATTAATTACCAGGGCTTTTTGCACCCCCAAATCGTCTTTTGGGGGTAGTTCTGTAAAACGAATGATGATAAACTTCATAATTCATTTGGGTCAGTATTCGTACCAAGTTTCAAGTTTATAAACCTAAGGAATAACATTTTTCAAACTTCAACCCCCTATTTCACCCCTTTACGGGGGGAGTTTCCTAAAATGCTCGCAATTGTTTTGCTGACGACTCCTGTCTGCCTCCATGCCAAATTTCATCTTCATAGGTAAGTAGTTTTCGAGATTTCGTGATTAATCAGTACATGAATTAATAAATGAATGAGAGACTTTTCGCTTTTATTTCTATGTATATGTTTATAAAAATGAATCCCTATTTCCCTTGGTCACGGCATCACGCGTGAACGGCTGGACCAATTTCGCTAATTCTTTTTTTGTTGTGTTTGTTATTGTCAGAAGAAGGTTCTATTTAATCAGTCAAAGTCAGAAGAAATTTCTAAATTTTTGAATAAAAATATACATTCGGGCAAGGGGGGGCGGGCCACGAGTATAAAGATAAAAAAAAAACATTTTTTTTACTCTATTGTGCCGTTTTAGTAAAAAAACATCACACATACATATATACATCCACGAATCTCTGAAACGCAACCATTGACTAATGTAGACTACTGCGATCATGCCGACGATGTTGTTCTATTGTCTATCCCGCGAATGCTTAACGTGATCATTTCGCATTGCGTGCTCCAAATACTTTATATTTTACGTTTGTAGCTCCTGCCTCTTTGTTCACTATTTCACGAGAATTTTCTTTTATTTTATATTACTCCGTTTATTATCTACATATCCTTGTAAACATTTGATATCTCGTTAGATAAATTTTGTGAGTTCTTTGTGTTTTGTTTTAATTAAGAGTAGGCGTTATTGTTTTAATGTTTTATTATGGGCTGTTATTTATTTTTTCTTTATTTATATACTACGTTGTATTGTAAGTGGTTGAAGTATTTTCTGAGTAAGGTAATATTTTAGAAGGGTTTTAATTTTTTCTGTTTTTACAGCATTTTTTAATAAACAAGATTTATAGATAAAGACATTTCTGAACTGCGAAATTTGAAAACATCGTTCAGCCAGCCTGATAAGTATTTCCTGATGAAATATTACGGAATTGACAAGTCTTCAAATACAACATACTCCCACACAATTTGCGACTAATTCACCCGTCTGTTGTAACCGAGTTATCGGGGACAATGGTCGCCCATAATGCACGGGTGTGCGATCGCCCATCCGCGTAATAGTGACGTTCTACCAGCGAGCAGCGTGTTCCGTCTCGTAATCACTCACGTCGCGGTTGTGCTAACCGCTTCCCATGGGCTTCGCATTAGCTAAAAAGAGGGGTGCAGACTTCAGATTTTGCGATTACGACTTTATTACTGTGTTGCGTCAGGCCTTTGGTAGCTGAACTATGCTACTGCATAGACAGATAAGATATGAGTACTGTGGTTTAGAGACAATTCAAATGAAAATCTGATGTGTTTCTTAGAAGCATAAGTAGTGTTTCATACAAACTTTCAAGTCCATATTTTTGGAAATGAATGAACCGATTTTGGTAATAACAGAAACCGTAAGGAGTAAATGCTGTCAATCTCACCTACCGGTGTCAGGTACTGTTCAGGTCAGGTCATGTACCTAACATATTTTTCGGAAGAAAGGCCCATTGTCTCGCAGTCATTAACAGCTGTTCAAATGGGTAATTATTTGATCATCCATTTTATGAATGAGGAAAATTTTTATCGATCGTTCAATTAACACGTTATCTTTAATGTTTTTTTTATTTAATTGTTTGAAAAATAATATTGTATTTAATGTTTTAGTATTTTTACAGATGGGGAAAGTTTTGAGTATGAATGTGGGTGGCTGCAAGAGTAGAGGAAGAGAAAAGAAACGATGGATGAACTGTGTATAAGATATACGTGTAGAAAGAGGGTGACTACCGAGATAACGGCTTGTAGCGCGTCCACAGGATACAGACATTTGTCGCCGCAGACTTTGTTGTAAGTCTGTGCAAACATACAAAACTATTTTTAGGGTACCCAAAGGGTTACCAATGGAACCTATTACTAAGCCTCCGCTGTCCGTCCGTCCGTGTCTGTCAGCGCGCTTTATCTCAAGAACCGTAATAGGTAGACAGTTGAACATTTCAGAGTGTGTATTTCTATTGCCGCTATAACAACAAATTATAAAAATTAAAATAAAAGTTAAAGGTGGCTCCCATACAAGAAACGCATTTTTATCAGATTATGGTACGGAACCCTTCGTTTCGTTTCAGATTCAGAGTTTAAAGTCTACGCAGACAAAAGTCGGTATCGTGTGGATCCACTATAATAGCGAAGTTTGGAAGATGAAGAAACATTGCGAGCCCAAATAAATTAGTATAAGGGCGGGCATCAGAAGATTGATGATATTAAATGTTAACTTTTCAAAATGATAACTTCTTACGATTTATAAGTCGTCTATGTGTGCAATGCCTTATGCTCTCATGCGCATAGTGCCTTGCCTTAAGTGCTTCGAAGATTTTTATAGGGATCCCATCAACGAGGTTTAAAATAGTCTTTTGTTTCTTGTAACGAACGGTGGATAGTAAATAATGATTTATGAGTTTTTTAATAACCTACATACATATGTAATACATGTATGCAATTTTCCAGTTCAGAAGCATGGTAAGAATTACATAATATATCATCACGCCTGTATTCCCCGACGGGGAACTCAGAGACCTCTCCTCACCTCACCTCACCTCACCTCTGGTGCACACAAATACTGTTTCCACAGTTCGCCAGTTGTGTTCGAGTACCAAGTAAAAGGGCCGATAGCCTATTGCGGGGCACAAATCCAAGTCCATGCTAGTTCTGAGAACTTCCAAAAGGAATCACCCACCAAAGAGTTCAGCAACTTCTAGCAGTACTTCTTCCGAAGTAACACATTGAGCCTTATCCCGAACCTATTTTAAGCTATTGAAATAGGTATAGGTATTTTCTTCACAACTTTTATTCATCAACAACTATTTCCTGCTAACATTACCTTAACATAATAAAGATTCAAAAACAATGCATTAAACAGTTTAATATTCACTTTAATGTCAATACTTTGAAGTTGCATGCGAACTCATGTAAATGAAGCCAGCAAACACCTCCATATTCCACTTGGATAATAATTGGAGCCCTTTTGAAGATGACTTTATGATATTTGACGGCAAATAGAGATGAATGAAGAAAACGTTCTGCGCCCAGGCCAAAGCAGGAGGGTGCTACTTAGTACCTAATCAAATTCTTAGGATCGTTTGTATTAGATATTAAAACTTCCTTTCACATTCAACCTTTTTTTTAGGAATCATGAAAAGCTGTGGGCGGAGTTGAAGGGAGTGTCAGACACTTTCTGACTAAAACCCATCCGTGTTCCTTCTAATGCCCTTTGCTTCCAGGGCCGCGGTAACTCTTTCGAAAAAAAATCCGCAACACAACCTTGACTTAATGAGTTACATTGGAGAACTTAACTCTTCTGGTTACTGGTTAAGTTAATGTTTACAGGTGATAGAACTGTAAACATTAACTTAACTCATTAAACGATGCACTCGACAAATCTGCTTACCACGTGTAATATTCACTTTAATGTCAATACGTTAATTAAGTTGGAGTTGCGAACTTATGTAAATGAAGCCAGCGTACACAACTTGTATAATTGGAGGCTTTTTGTTCGCTGCAAGACTCGAGTGAGGTGCAACCCTTGACGCACAATTCAACTTGTTTTTTAATTAGCTACGCACTAGTTTTGAGTTTAGTCACCATTATTGTGCCGGAGAAAGGAATTTCAGGGAGTTATTGTTGTTTGTTTATGGGTTTGGTAATTAGAGATTGTGATATCAGGGGTCTCATTAGACGAGCTTGGGCAACATGATTCCGTTGTAAAAAGAAGGAGTGGTGTGCATCTTGTTAGCTCCGTCTGTGTGACTGACACTAGCATGGCCACCGTCGGGGATTTTAATTTTGATAACACAAAAAAATACTCGCTAATTAGTTTGAGATATAAATGTGGTCAAGCTGGGGAGATTATCCCCAGGTCGGCCACCTAGAAATTTTGAAAAAATATGATAATAGGTCTCTTTACCTACAGATTACAGGAAAACCTATAAGAAGTCTATTATTTTAGAGTGACATGTCACAAAAATGAAATTCGTTCGGAACCCTTTACACGCGAGACCAACTCGCAATTTGGCCGGTTTTTTAAACATATTGCGCGCACAGAAGAGTCTGATTATTTTATTTATATAAGATTTGGCAGCTAAATTTTAAATGCAGGACCGGTGCAGAAATCTACATTTAATTTATTAATTGCAGTATAGTAGACTTTGGACTACATTTCGACCTCTACAGTGCCCATAATTCCAAGTGAAAAAGGGCAGAAGTGTTCTTATAAAACTTCTTTTTTTTTTTAATATGGGTTTGCTCTTGACTCTAGTCTAGGTCATAGATGACAGAGACAAAGTCTACGATGGAGCGAGCTTACCCTTACTACTTCTTGTTTAAAACAAAGACATTTCCGTGTCGCGTTAGTTTTCCAAATAGACTCACAATAAATGACCACCATATAGGAAGGTCCCTAGTTAAAAGACTTGAGAAAAGCGAGAAAAATATGTTTTCAAGGTTTTCACCAAAACACATTTAGGGCCGATGAAGATGAAAACATTGTGAAAGGAACGTGGGGTTCTGATAGGTAGATTACCGCGTGACCTCTTTCGCTTTTAAGAGTATATCGATCATAATGTTATCTGCAGACTCATGATTCGAAATATCTAGTTATTGTTACAGCATTGGGTTTCGATTGTTACGAAATAATTTCTAAAGTGAGCTGGTAACACTAAGAAACTTTGCAGGAACTATTATTGCATAGTTGATACATGTATGCATGCAAGTGGGGCTGGTGACCACATTTCCACGTCCAAGCGCGTAAGGCAAAAGGTGAGCCATGGTCTGTGGAGCGACGCCACACAATCACTGAGTTCGGAGCCAGCCGAGAAAGCCTACCTTTAGAGGTTTAAACTTCTGTTACATCCGGAACACCTTGGGCTTCTGTTAATCCTTTGAACACGATGGATATATAGAAGCTAAGTATAGTAAATATGATAAAATGGTCTAAAATATTAGAAAACCTGACTTATAATTTTATAAAGGACAGAGAGAAAAACGTTTCCAAAATCCCGTATAAGTAACGCAGTCGAAACCACTTGTAAAAACACCAAACAGTAACCGCGCTTTGTGTTCCGTATTTATGATCGAATCAGGAAGATTAAACTCAGCGAAGTAAATGACGTCGATTATGTACAACTTCCGTTGATTTGATCCTTGTAAAACCACATTTTCATTAGAAATGAATTATTTCAAATCTAATCGTTGGATGCGAGATTCGCCACAGGTTTTAACTTCTTAATCGACGATAAAACGTAGCGCGAGCAATGAGTTGGATCGAATGTGGTATATTTGAAGCGAGTATAAATTGCCCGTGATTGTTTGTTCTAAGCCTAAGGGCCTTGTTTTGTTTTGTTTGAGTCGGTTTTGGTACAAACCTTGGATACAGCGTGAGAATGCTTTGAACATTATGTTGGCATTTATCTTTTACAAATAAATGGAGCATTGAGACTATGCAATCAGTTGGACGTTATGTTTTGTGATATCAACAGTTATTAATAGTAAGTACTTAATGTAAGAGATATTTTAGTGTAGGTAGCACACGTTCCGCTTTAATACAATAGCAAGAAAATTATTTTAAAACATTGGTTTAAGGATCGTATTCATAAGTTATACAGAAATAATACATAATATAAGACCACACTAACAACACTGGTCAGTAATAAAAATAGTGTGGATTTGATTTACACTTTTTTTGAGATATAATAAAGTAAGTTTCAGTAGACCATTATAATGCAGTCTGTTATCGCAGTTGAGTAAAGTTATACATTTACTTTCATATCCATGTTTGTTTATATTTACACTTCCTTTATCTAGCATAGCTACACTTATATTATCATTCAGTTTGTAAAGCTCAGTAGCGAAGGTATTTACCTTCGCTTCAGTAATTTTCAGAAATAATTACTCATACTCATGTTTGACTTCAGCGTACAGTGGGGAAATTCTGAAAAAGTCATTATAGATCTCAATTTACACAGTAAAAATACAGTTTTTACTTTGACCGTGCAATTACAGAAGTGAGTACGAAAGAGAATTTTTGCAGAATATTCTGCCAGGTGCGTTCCGGTATATCCATCCGGCTTGCTTTTTCCAACTAGGTCCATACAATGGAAATACTGAATATCAATATTTTTAGTTTGATAGTCTGCGATTGGAACGACATAACGCTTGGCTTGTGCTGCAGGAAAGCCTACAATAGTCCATGGATTATCCCTTAATAGGACAGTTCATACAAAGTGGCCATTAAACTGGGCAATCACTTCAAGGTCCTTATTTCATGCATATTTGAATAATGATTCTTGTGAACATTTTCAAGCTATAAAGCACAGAGAGTGCGCTAAAAGATTATGACCAGTGTCTGATAACACAACATTCAACTCTAACTTTAACTCAAACCTTATTGGGAATAACAGTTTTGAGCCGTTTGGGGTCGAAACGCTTGGATCATGGGGTCCGAGTGCGCGTCTCCTTTTCAAGGACATATCTTGCCGACTGATCGACACTTTGCGTGACCAGAGGGCTGGCTCGTTCTTTGTCCAAAGAATTAGCATTGCCATTCAACGTGGCAATGATACCAATCCTCTGGGCACGTTTCCGGATGACAGAGTGTACTTTGTTTTTGTATATGTACATACTTAGGTTTAGTAGATGTAAATAGTTTTAATATAGTTATGTACATACCATTCATGGTATTATGGAAATAAAAATGTATTACTCTAACAACATTCATCGATATTCGTATTTTGCACTGCATTTTCCAAAAAGTATTTGGCAGGTGACTGCATCAAAACCTGATTGTTTCGTCCACGTACAAACTCGTAACTTCAATACGTACTCGAATAACTTCATCGAGTTTTGTTAAAAATACACACTATTCTGTATTTCCTAAATAACTCCCCATCTGTTGCCAATAGAACGAAACTTTCAAATAGTGCTGAAACTTAGATTTTTATTTTACATTTCAGAAATGGTATGAAAGTAATAGTGTGGGGCATTCAACTTGATATTGATGCTATAAAATTGTATTTTATGTATTCTGTTTGGAATTAAGAGCGGTGATGAGTTTTTTTTATAGGCTATCTATTAACTAGATATTCATATCGTACGCATACTAAAATATTTTTCTGTCCTTTATCAGATTATAGCCAATTTATATTTTAGTTTCTATGGTTCAATAACTTTTTGGGTTCATTATTTGGAGTGACATCTATTTAAAATTTCAGCGACCGTTTAAAATGATTATCATCAATTTAATTATTTATAAAACTGTTGAATCAACTACTGGCGTTTAAAAACATAAAATCTGATCAAATGCATTAACCAAGCTCAGTTAATGAATAATCAAGATTATCAGATTCAAAGAAAATCATTATCAGGTTGATAATAGTTTGATAATCTAATCGCATCATTCAATCGTTATATATCAAATCGTATGATATGATATGATTGAATGTCAATGCCTTTTCAAGTTCTTCAAAATAAAATTCCTTGTAAACAATCTTCAGTAATGGCCGTCCAGGTATGTACATAGATTGGTGTGACCGGTGTGATGCTATCTTATCAATAAAGGATACAGATGAAACCGGAGAACCTAGACGGTTAATCAAGTTATCAAATCTTTGATCTGATCTACCGGTTAACTATTTTGATTGGGTGACCAAAATAACAATAATTCAACAAGTTTTGGCCGTATTATCGTATCTATATGTATGTCTATAATTATGTCGACAGTTAGTGACCACATATATAATTTCTAAAAGGGCCTTTTATGGCAAAGCTTATTAAATAACATAATGTTTTAAAAATATATAACATACTAAAACTTGTATTCAAACTTTTCAAAATTAAGATTGATGCCGTACAAAGAAATAAATAAGCATTTTGCTTAATAAAAGTTGCAAACCATTAGTTAATTACACAACAAATATCTATATTCCACAAAAACACCTATTAAGCAAATAATAAATAAAATAGTAGGTAATTATAAATGCACACAAATATGTACTTAATAGCTGTCAAAAATGTTCTAATTAAACAAGCATAGCTAATGAGTGTCATCAGCACGACTCGAGTAACGAGGTCGTACAGGTCATCAGTAAACGCATTACTGTCACTGACTATAACAATTTAAACAATTTTAAACTGACTGACGTATTAGACGTCAGTCAGTTTAAAATTACAAATCAGTTTAAAATACAGGTTGAATTTTTAAAGTATGCGTCGATGGCCAAATCCGAAACTATGAGACTGAAAGGAGTTTCGAGCCCGAATTTGATAAAAATTAAAACTACATCATAGGATTTTTGAAAAATTTGTAATCCTTGCCAGGAATATAACAGGTTGATTTTGAAAACAAAATTCATCTTGTATTATTACACCATCCGAAAGTGTTGCTAATAAGGGTCAAATTCTGGGAAGTAATAACACATGGAACACTAAAGGAAAGTGCTAATTTTAACAAAACACTTTTTAATTCTCAAAACAAAAATTATGGACTCATATATTTTCAAAAATCGAGATTCGTTTCAGTATTTTTCGATAATCCTCATAGTATCGGATTTGGCCATCCACGAACACTTTAAAAAATCAGCCTGTATAGCGCGTATGCCTTTGAGTATTAATCGGAAAAGCTGTATTCGTTTACGTGGCGTATACCTACGTTTGACTTAAGCGGCTCTATGCAGCGTCCATGCTATACTTCGAGACAGCTACGTGGGGATACGAAGCATTTAAGAAGTGCTACAAGGAATTTAAGTAGCACTATGGCCTATCTACGCATCTTATCGAGGCATTTAAGCGGGACTACAAGGCGTCTACCCCGTGCTACGAGGCGTGTAGTCCCCGAAGCTTACGCGATCTTTATGTAGCGTTCCCGTTGTGACCAATATCCAGTGCAAAGCCACTTTTATTGGAAAAAATAAATAATTATTTTTAATATGAATACTTAGCAGTCTTTCCGCTTTCCGCTGCTTCTATTTACAAACTTGAGAACGGGCGTCCAGTATCGAACTGCGCGCGAATAATCATAATAATATCAATCACACATTGACCGATGTCGCGTGTCTCCGTTCAAAAATATTTTAGCTTGAGCGTTACTTTGTCTCGATGTAAGTGATGTGTACCTACTGCACTGTCTTCCACAGACTAGACTGTCGCACGTTTTGACAATCGTATCCATACTAATAAAGTAATAACTACATGTGAAAGTAAACTGTCTGTCTGTTTTTATTAAACTCGTAAGATTATTTTAATAAATACTTAACTAACTATATACACTAGAAATAAAAATAAAAACTAAATTAACCCTAAAATAAAGTCTGTTTTGAAACAATTGCCACACAAGTGGACCAAGATTTGGGCATAGAATACTTTTAATCCCGGTAGAATGTTCCCTTGGCATAATAAAACAGTTTTTAAGCAGGCGAAACCGCGGGCAAAAGTTAGTCGAGGAATTAAATATAAAAGATACGATACGTATTTGATATACTACGCCTAAAAATGCTTGTAACAATCGAAATATTTTTCAATTTCAGTGGTGCAAATAAGTAAACACAAATCTAGATACTTCCTTATCACAGGATATAAAGTATTATGAAGCTAGATTTCAGCTGATAAAATTAATTTGTTATAAAATAAGGCTAACTGACAAGATCATACGAATAAAAGAATAACGTTAGATATCATTTCTTATCAGCGCTGCTTACCTACTCAGATCTTATTTCAACTGATATGGACTGTGACGGAAATACTGGATACTTTTACATTAGATTAGCTTGTCACGACAAATAAGGTCCACTTATGTTTTTTATTTCGCACTCGTGCGAAAAAGTGTGACGGCTAGCTAGTTACCATTTTATTGTTTCTACAATTTAAGGGTAGTCTGCGGGCAGCCTCAACTGATCGCCCGCAAACCGCCACGGAAACCGAGCTAGTTGCACGAAAAAATATCCGTGAGCCAGTTCACACAATATTTTTATGATATTATATATTGTTTTCGAGTTGTAGAGGGACGTCTTATGATATTCGTAATCATTTGTGGACGTTGCTCGGCTCTATAACGGCTTCGCATTCGGCGCCGGCGTCGATACCGCTAATGATGATGAATATGTACTATAGTCATCGTCAATATAACCATTTCTTCACCACATCGACCGGTTCTTTGCTTCTCACATCCTGCTGACTCCCGCGGCCCTCACCAGATCAGACTTTTATACAATCTACCAAATGTTGCTATACAATTTTGTAGATCTAAAGGCGAGTATCCACTATTATCGCGAACCTTTTGTGAACTTGGTTCGCACTTGGTTGACAAACGTATCCACTATGTGGAGCAGTTGCAGGAGCGCGTAGTGCAAGTGGTTCGCGAACATAGTGGATAATCGTCTTAACATCAATGTATCAGTTTCAAGAACGAACAGATTACGGTAACATTCAAGTAAAGGTCAAATCAATACTATGTCATAAATACCCGACTGCTAACCACAATTTTAAATCTAATGTCTCATTCATTAGTCATCTATAACGGGAACTTATTACTAGATAATTGTAGAATAATTAAGAACTATTAAACTGGTTTCAAGTCATTCATTAGAACCGAAGAATTACAAATTGAGATTGATACGGTATGTTATTTTATGTAAATATGTTGCTATTCTAAGGATGATGGAACACTTAATATCACGCCCATCAGAGGGAAAAGCATAGCAGAGGGGATAAGGAGGAGGATCCTTAGCTTCCTTAATTAAGATTGTCGTACTATGACATGCCAATACCATTACGAATCCGTTTTGAGAGAGAGAAACAAAGCTAACCCTATCTAAAAAAATGCTATCCCTTCTTCACAACGGATTCAGAGCAATGTCACGTCAAAGCATGTAATGAGTGCACAGGAACGAATGGGGCCAAATTGAAACAGCCGAGTCCTCTCTACTTACATTGTCATCGACACCCTAAGGTGCTTGCTTATCTAAAAGTCATCGAGATATCGCTAGCAGCTATAATAATACTGCCATGGGTTAAGTAAGATTACCTAAGCCTCAAGCAATGAATAATAGCCCTGGTGTAAAATAAAGCATAGGTATTATATCTTACAGTCTAATTCAGTCTAATTACTATCAACCTTTTTTTTTTTAAGGATGGGAAATCATCAAATGACTTCTTCCGCTCTGGGTGGAGCGGAAGGGCGTGTCAGTCTCTTACTGACTAAAACCCATCCGTGTTCCTTCTAAAGTCCTTTGCGTTCCAGGGCCGCGGTGACTCTTACGAACAAATTCCGCAACTCTGGCAAGCAGTGTCCACTACCCAGTAATCTAGTATTCAACCGAGGCACACGATAGATAACCTCCTAGTGATCTTAAACTCTCACAGATTCTATTCTATATGTTAGTCAGACGTGAGCTGGACTTTCTTGGAATACCGAGCAACTTTCTCGGATTGTGTTGTACATACATATATACGTAGGTACAGCTTATGTAAAAACGTTTATATTTGTTAGTATGACCGCTTGATTTACGTAGGCGATACTCTCACTTGTAGACAGCGAATTTGTTTAGTTTCGGTTTCTATACGGTCATGAATTCCTAAGTTCTTTCATTCACTGGTAGACAATGTACAAAATCGCTGGTTTTAGAAGTGTTTTACTTTGTTCTGTTTGGTGTCGGACGGAAAAGAATAGCACCATCCCATCAATTCTCGTGGGTATCGTTAGAGGCGACAAGGGACTCACCTGAGAATGGGCAGCAGCATTCTCTGTGCATTGCAACAGCTACACTGCGATCGCCAACCCGCCTGCCAAGCGTGGCGATTATGGAACCCCCCTTTGGAGGAAGTCCAGCAGTGGACGTCATTCGGCTGATGATGATACTTTGCACAAGAGTACTTCGTATAACGAAGGAATTTACTAATTCTGTCAATACATCTAAAGGAAACTGTTCTTCAGATTTTCCTAGTTTGACGGATAAGAGTCTTACCCATTAGTAAGTAGTAATACCTATCCACTTAACTAGTCTGTATAGTAGTATTACTTTGGTCTTGTAGTAACAACACTGATGTAGGTATCCTAGGCTAAACTATTTTCTGAAATGATTACTTATTTACCAACTTATAAAATGTATCCCTTAAAGGGGTTAATGAAAGCTTGTTTGGAAGTTAGTTCATTTTATTTATTTATTTATTATATACTTTATTGTACACCTCATTACAAACATAGTAAAAACGTTTAAAAAAACAAGTGTACAATGGGCGGTCTTAACGCACAGGGCAATCTCTTACAGACAACCTTTGGATGGACTGAACGAAAGAAGTTAGATTTAGGGCGGTCAGTGTACAAACATCATAAATAATATTAATTAGACATAATAATATAAAATACACACAATACTAAATAATATAGTAATAAATATCAAATATATAAATGGGAAAGGAGAAGAAAAATTATAGTAGGAGGTAATGCTCCTTCACCAATTTTTTAAACGTTGGTAGCGTTTGTGCACGCCTCACATCTATGGGTAATGCATTCCACAAACGAGCAGCTTTTATCGCATTTTACCGATCTTCTTCAAAATCCTGGCGGCAATACAGCTTGTCCGACTCTAATTTTTATGCAGTGCAGCTAAGTACCAGCAGCAGTTAAGCCTTCTTCTACAGATTCTGGTGCCCATCTCTTTTTTGAAGGGCCTAAGGAAAATTGGACATTGTGTGCGTTTTACCTTCATAAACTTGTAAGAAACCGATATTTGCCATCCCTGAACATAGAACAGCTTTCATATATGGTAATTAGGTGTAGTTAGGCCTGTCGAAGTGTCCATAGACTAACTCCTAGACTTCAGAGTAGCTTTCCCGGAGTTCAACGCCTTGCGCGTATAGAAACGCATTATAATTTGAAAACATTACCTGTAACGATTTCCATTGATCTATGATCAGGTTAGAAAATTATAGATTAAGCTGAGATCAACGCTTTCATTATTCGCACACTACGATTTATAAGACAGGAACGTGCGTATTTCTAACTATAAGCACATACTTTTACAGGTAGAATCAAAACTAATGGAGGCTCGGAACAAATTCATGTGACATCTCAGTCGTAAAAAAATAGTAGAATTAGTACTCAGATGTTCAACTTAAATATCAGCTCTCTGTAACAAATAAGGCTATGAAAAAAATAAAAATCGTTTATTCGATTTTTTTTTTCTTAACCTACTTTTCGCTCTCGTAGTAACAAACACAGTACCTATGTACTGAAGGTGTGCAATGATTGCATACAAAATCGATGAACGGGCGCCAATCAACAGCGATTTTGAATTGTGATTTATGATAGCCATTACTCATGTATTATTAAGGTAAATACATTATAATATCCAGTGAATAGGACGAGAAAGATTTTAGGTATATAATGGTATATTAACGAGGACACGTCGGAGGAAGTATCAGTGGGCAGGACACATGGCTCGTAAAACAGGGTCGAAAGGTTCTGGAGTAGCGACCGCGTACCGGACGACGCATAGTTGGAAGACAAGGTGGACCGATAACCTGGTGAGGGCCGCGGAAATCTGCTGGATGCGAGACACACAGGTCCGGTCGATGTGGTGACACAGGTCTTTCGGCTGAAATTATGCATGAGGAAACTGACTTATAGTCAACATAGGTAATCCTAAACCACCAATTCGTCTTGAGCTAGCATGGTGATTGATTGCTAGTGACTTTCTGCATTTGAAGAAACCTTTGGCTTACTAGAGGGGCAATAATAATTGGCATTATTATTTCTCAAACCATCTGTGACGTTATATTATAGGTACAGATGGAACTTGTAACCTTAAACATAACTCGAGTAAACTACAAAACACTGAACTTTGTTCGCGAGGCGTCATGTTTCTAAAATGTTCTATTTTGCATGCGTTCCACACGACACCGCAAACTCGCAAGTTTTGCAATCAAAGCCTATCTGCAATGTATTGAGCAATCCGCTATTATTTGGACATGTATCACTAAAAGGCTTTTCTTTTATGCGCAATGTATTGGCTTTACAAGTTATGTATTAAAACAACGAAACGAGAGTCTGGTAAAGGTCGAAAGATAAGTTTCTTAAAAGTTTGTTCTAGAAAAGATAACGGTTTTTTTAAGGTACAAATTTCTAGAACGCACAGTTATTTTTCGGAATACGCGCGATTGCAAAGTGCCCTTTTTCGGTCGAAGCGTAATGCCGGTTGTAAAAAGCAGTAATGGCCGGGAAAACTGATTGGAATATATTTAGAACAAATGTTCTCTATTTTTTATCGTCAAAACTTAATATCAGAATAATGGAGACGTTTAAAAAAAAGGGAAACGTCACGACGTTGACATTTTGTTGTTCATCTCGTCATAACAGATGGTTTCCGATGTAGGTCACTTCATTAGGTCATGTTTATTAGGACATCTCAATTTACTATTTTCTTAAGTAGGAAAATCTTTCACGCACAAACAACTTCTGGAAAATATAATCTTTTCCCAGTAAAGTCAACTTTTATTATCTTTTCACTGTTTTTTTTTCTACCGTGTAGGTTGATGCTCGAGAAAGGAGATTAATCAGACAAAAAAATTAGGATCATCGAATTATTATTATTTCCACCTCTGTAAAATATGTTATGCCCCCTATTTTGTTTACCCACGTGCGCGCACCTAACTTGTTGTTGTTGTTGCAGCGTCAGCGGGTGGGCGCGCGCGCGGTGGCGGCGGCGGCGGCGCGCGCGCGACTGTAAGCGGTCGCCCACGCCCGAGGACCATGCGCGCAGTCCCATCGCGCCGCGCACCAAGACCGCGCGCATCATGCTCAACATGAAGCTCAAGGAGCGGCTGGCGCTCGCCGTCAGCGCCTTCCTCGTACTCTTCACCCTCATGCTCGTCGTAGACCTCCAAATGGACTACGGCATCTCCGGACACAGGGTCCCTCTCCACGCACGCGTCCCCGTCGGAGACACAGAAGATAAAGGACGGTCAGCCTACATAGAGTTTCGGAAGCGGTTCCTTCAAAAAAGGTTGGTGTTGTGATTTAGTGGCATTTCAAATGTTTTGCTTTTTGTGTGTTATGTGACAACATCTCAATGGATTTTTCGCATTGCGAAATCAACGAACCGGTACGTAAAGTGTTCATTTTGTAACTACTTCGCGTTTACTTTATTTTATGAATGAAAACATCATTTTATAATATTTATTTTGAGCGCAAAATACACATTCGTATCTTATTCTTCAGATATAAATAGTGACAGTTAGGTAATTTCCACACAAAGTTCTCAATCAAAATTTATCTTATCGTGAACAACAATGACCCTTTGATTGCGTTGGAAGATGACTTGAGCGGTACATATTCAAATAATTTCTTTATAAACGAGTTTTAATGACTTTAGAATACTTTCTTGATCGTTAGGCAAAAAATCTCAACCACGTTCTGTGATTAAGACATTATTTAATTAAATTGTAGCTCTGGGCACATGTTGTGGCCTTCAATATTCCAATGTCCAGTTAGATCTTACTTCTGTTAAACAGTTATTCATGCTTTGTGGTTAATCTAAGAGCATTCTAATAGTAATTTATGCGTATTGTTATCTCAGGTTATCGTCGTGTTTATTGGTTTGACAGCGTCTTTATAGATAAGGCAGTCTGCTTCGGACAATACCTACACATACAAGTTATTTAAAAACATAATTCGTAAAACTAGATCAATATTATATGTACTCGTATGTAATAAAAACCCGTCGACAAATATTATACCACAGATATTAAAATGATTAATAATTAAAGATTATATTCTGAGAGTCAGCATTATCGATACAAAATTTACTGAAATAACGAATTCAGAACTGGCAAAAGAGATGGAAACCTATTTGTGTGATATTGAATAGTGATGTAGTGGACGATCGTGATTCCGCTCTAAGAGAGACGGAGCTATACATAGCCAATAACACTATCCCTTTTACATCATCGGAATTGGATGGCATTAGCACGTCATAGTAACCTATGTGCTACTTTTTAAACACAATCGATCGCGTTAACGTAAATATTATTTTATGTGATTTTTATAGAAATAAAAGGTGTTTTTCGGATATTGTCACCACAAATTGACGTTTACGTAAACGCGATCGAGTACTAGTCCCTACATATAAAAACTCGCCCTCAAACTCAAAGCATTTATTTCAATTAAACCATTTACAGGCACTTTTAAATAATCAAGACCACATAAATTAGA
Source organism: Mamestra brassicae (assembly GCA_905163435.1). Lineage (NCBI taxonomy): Eukaryota > Metazoa > Arthropoda > Insecta > Lepidoptera > Noctuidae > Mamestra > Mamestra brassicae. The sequence goes on along the minus strand of LR990997.1, from coordinate 13,491,863 downwards.
ATTGGTCTTATTAAATTAAATAGTGTGATTAAACACATTTTAATTTTTGTGAGGAAGTGTGATAATGTGTGAGAAGTCGCGTGCTCTACTGAGTTTATTGAGCTTAGTCTAAACAAATATCATAAAGAGGTAATTATCTGGTAGGTGTGATTCGATAACGAAAATATTTAATTGATAAGAAGCTTATACTGAATGCTACAAGCAAGGTTTCTGAGGGATATGCCAAGGGCGCGAATCCATGGGGAACATACCATCATCATCATCATCTTCCTGCCCTTATCCCATGTTACTCGGGGTCGGCGCAACAAGTTTTTTTCTTCCATTCTGTCCTGTCAGCCGTCACGCTACCACTAACTCCCTTTTCTTTCTTATCACTCCTAACACAATATCTTTATATTTAAAATTAATCCCTATTTTCCTTGGTCACGGCATCACGCGTGAACGGCTGGACCAATTTCGCTAATTCTTTTTTGTTGTGTTTGTTATTGTCAGGAGAAGGTTCTTAAGAAAGACATTTTTGAAAAGAAATATACATCCGGCCGAAGCTGGGGCGGGCCACTATTAATCAATAAAAATAAAAGAATTACGATCTGATAACAGCACAAGCCCTTTGATTTTTAAGGAACCGATATCTGCCACCTACTACAAATAAAACTCTGATTTTTCTCTATAATTCCTTCTACCATCTGACATCAAGACGCACTGCAAGTTACCATCCCTACCTTGTTGCTATCCCACCAATTCGCACTAAACGTTTCCAAACGTCTTTTATAATGCGCACAGCAAAGGAGTGGAACTCTCTGCCTGCGTCTGTGTTTTCGAACGCATACAACCCTAATCTTTTCAAAATTAGAGTGAACAGGCTTCTTCCATCGTCGACTTTGTCTCTGTCATCTAAGACCTAGATAAGAGTCAAGAGCAAACCCATATTAAATAAAAAAAGTAAGTACTTTTGCCTCAAAACCTGTCAAAATTTGGCTTTGAAGTACGGTTTGACACGTTCTTAACTCTAATCACTTGATTTGAAACCCACCCTTAGTTCGTTCTGAGATTAAAACCTGCAAACGTTCTTCGTCTGCAAGAAAAACCACTATATCAGTGGGTGTGTAACTGCAAAACAATACAGTAGAATCTATTGTAAATATGCATTGTGATTGATTGCTTTCCTAGAATCGATAAAGTCTTATTGATTGCAACCGTTGAAGATATTGTTACTTTGTATTTAATAAGTTAGAGGAGAATTTAAAAACTGTGTTCGTAACATCTATCATATTGCCACAAGGAACATGAATAATTGTTGTTAATAAATTGTCATTATTTTATTGCTATTTGATAAAAACGGATTTGTAAATACTGGCAGAAAATTAGGGTGGAATAATTCTCCCGATCACAAATTAATCATCTTTATTTAATTGCCAATCAGTTAATGAAGCGACCATAAAGCTAGACAAAAAACACGGATTACATTTTTTTTTCTAATCTTTTCTTTTCCAATTATTTGTTGCTATGACAAATTGGTTCCTCGAATGATTTATATCACTTTAATTTGAGAAAAGCAATCTGTCCTAATAATAATAAATGCTGAACCCAAACGAGGTGAAAATAATTTAGAAACAATTGAACTCCATTAGATCCTCCTTTTTTCTGTGTATGCAGATTTAAAAGGAACAATATTATTTGGATCATGATGGATCACTGACTCTTATGATGCATACTAGTTTGACTTTTATTAAATAATAATAATATTATAAATGCGAAAGTATCTCTGTTTGTCTTTTTGTTACCTCTTCACGTCTTTTGTAGTCGCGTATTATGAGTTGCGCAATTTACGTTCAACTGAAATCCGGTTAGACTGCCAAACAGGGTGTTTGTGTCGTGTAATGGATCCATTAAAAATATTGTGCATATATATGTTACAACACATTAGAATAACATGTCAGAAAGAGAAGCTGGGTAAATCCACTAAATAGGGAAAGACTGATGTATGGACAGTTCTATACCTTATATGGATCGAACGTAATTTTGCGTCGCCCGCGCCGTGTGGCACATACAGGACTTTTGTATGAAACCGAATGCAACGTAAATTCCGCAACTCATTTTACGCGACTCACAACTCACAACAACACAACTCTCGTTTGACCTCACCCTTGAAGGTTCACGGGTAAACCGTGTCCTAGAATAGTACATAAGTCATATACAATTAAATATCGGCTTAACGCGGGCGAAGCTTTTGGCAGGTGCTATTTGATAGCTAAGGTTCTTATATTTATAATGTAAATACGGTCAATATAGTTCCTTCGACTGGGTACTTTAATAACTGGATTTAAGACGAGATATAAAAAGAATACGAGTTCGAACTCGTACCTGCGCGGTGTGATGTTGTTCCTAATTGTCTTTTATTTATTAAATTCTAGCTTTTGCCCGTGACTTCGCACGCGCATAGCTCATTTGCCCGGTTCCCGTAGGAATTTTGGGACGAATTATACACCTAAACCTTCCTCATGAATAACCCCATCTATTGGAGAAAACCGCATGAAAATCCGTTCAGTAGCTATTGAGTTTATCGCGAACAGCCAGACAGACAGACGCGGCGAGGGACTTTGTTTTTATAATACGTAGTGATATTGAAACCGTTATCAGACTCATACCCACATAAATCTATCTGCCGAGCCTTTTCCCAACCATGTTGGGGTCAGCTGCTAGTGTAATCGGATGCAGCTGAGTACCAGTATTTTACATGAAGCGACTGCCTATCCGACCTCCACAACCCAGTTACTGGGTAACACGAACTGCTCTGTTGGTCGCGCGGTTTCAAACGCTACTGCCGAGCGTAGAGGTTCGATTCCCATGTCGGGAAAAAGCGTTATTGGGTTTTTCCAACCGAAATTTCTCAGTGACAGCCCGGAGTTTGGAAGTTGGTGGTGTGACACCCCTGTGCCTCTGAAAGCAAGTTAAGCCGTTGGTCCTGCGCCAGATCTCTCTCCGGTCGTGTCGGGTTGCCGTCCCATCGGAATATGAGAGTGATGGAAGAGTGAGTGCACCTGTGTTTGCGCACACACTTGTGCACTATAATATGTCTCGAGCCGATGCCTGGCCTCGGCTGAGATTGGCCGCCATGGCCGAAATCGGTCAGGAGGACTGTATATACTGGGTAACATAAGGGAGTCACAAAATTAAAAAAATGTATAATTAAAGGATTACCTAGGCACGTAGGTGTGGGTTTTTTCGGTATTAGCAATAGAAGGCCGTGAAGCGTGACAAATGTTGATATTTTAATTTGTTTTGCGAACTTTATGTACAACCATATGCCTACATATATGTTATTGTGTATTCAAAGACTGATAGTTGCGAACTTGAGTGACCTTAACTTATTGACTTGGTCTACAATATCATTATTTTGTAAATACCATCTGTTGCTCTGCATATATTGTCATACAAATATATCAGTTGAATATATTTTATAGTAATTATTGACATAAAACATGCTTCTATTGTTGGTATTATTATATATATATATATTGCATGGTATTTCGGTATTGATTTCATAAATATAATTTAATCATCATTTAAATTATGTTTATTTGTTCTTTGTGCACCTAGCACAGTGTAGTCTTTTTGTAACGCATTATTTGGTAGATAATACTTATAAATTAAGTAATAATAATATTAAGTTAAGTAGTAATAACAGGTTGAGTCTCAGTCTAATAAATAAATAATATGATATAATAATACCTTATAGGTAATACCTTGGGACAACGCACACACGGTCATCTGATCCCAAACTAGGCAGAGCCTGTGCTATGGCAACCAGATAACTGATAAACATACTTACATATTTCTAAATACATACATATTATAGACAAATTACACCCAGACACAGAACAAATGATCATGCTCATCACACAAAGATTTTTCCTGGGTGGGAATCGAACCCACGACCCCCGCTTTAGCAGTCAGGATCACTAACCACTCGACCAACAGGCCAGTGGAATAATATCAATGTTATTTACTATTTTCTATCATTTATTTATATTTCATATAATATGTTTAATTTTATATAATATATTTTATATAATATATTAAATGGCACCCGTAAAATATTCTCCACGCTTTTCAACTCAAGTTGATGCCATAACAGATACAAAAAACTGTAACATTATCTATATCAAACGAGTTCAATAACATAATTTTTCGTAGAATTATCTAAATACAAACAATTCCGGAGCTTGTGTACATCATATGCGTTATCAGCACATTCTAGATGCAAAGATAACATTAGAAATTCGGGCATTATCATTATCAGGCCACTTATCTCTGTAATCGATTTGGTTATCAAGCAATGCTTACTTAACACCATGTCCTACCTATTTGGTATTTTATTTTATTGTTGGCCTCCCCTTACATAGGATTATACACAAAAGGATATTTACCTAGTAGGTATGAAAAATCGAAACGATTGAATACTTAGTTGTAAGATGATATTAAAACATTACTATTTGTGAAAAAATAAATAAAAATGGTCGAAAAGCAAAGAAGTTCTACACTTTTGAAGTTATTCTAAATTCTTCTATCCTTGTCACTCAAAATGTAATTTAGGATGGCTTCAATTCAATATGGCGGGGCTTGTGAGTAATGTCACACGCAATTAGTACTGTCTCTGTTCATTACAGATTTTAAAACGCTAACAACACCGCCGTTTAATACTGTAAACATCTAACAATACCGCTCCCGTCAAAGTAGCTTATAAGCGTCTTCAGGATCCCAGCTATCTCATTGACAAAATTCATCAAAATCGGTTGGGCAATTTAGATGTGAAAGCGTAACATACACAGAAACTTATTTTTGAATTAGCTTTTGCCCGCGCCTTCGTACGTACAAATCCTGTTTCTTTTTTGTAGGAATTTCCCGTTCCCATATAGCCTATAGCCTTCCTCATGAAAGTGGCTATCATATACAAAAATAATTTTCCATATCCAGAGATTAGCGCGTTCAAACAAAAAAATAAACAATCTTTATTATTAGTATGTATAGATTTCTCATATTAGTAGGATAGAATAGTAGGATTATACTAGTACGCTGCTTATTAAGTTATTATCATTATAATATCACCGGCAATAGGTACTCGTAAAAAAGTCTTCTGCTTAAAAAATAACTCCCCATTTTTGTATTACTAAAGGTTCCATATCCATTTGCATCCACCGCGTACCCTCGATTGACCTTTACTAGGCCATTGGCTGTCTAGTGGTACCCGTAATAGTGGGCCACTTTATTATAGTCGGTAGGCCCAGCACGAACTATAGGTCAATTTTGTGGAGCACGGACACATGGCTAAACTGCACGTGGCAAACAAAAGTAATGGTACCACAGACAGGCGCGAAGCGACAGAGCATTTTCGTTTAGTTTTAGTAGATTTTTTTTTGTTAAAGAGATGTTTATTGGAATTTTGTATGAAAACGGGATGTCGTAGTTCGATTGCTGTTGAATCGTTGACGACCCGGTCGGTGATCAAATCGATTTTAATGGGCTGGTTTATAGCTCACACACGAAAAAAATGTGGCATGGCCTCCAGACAGTCCCTAGTTCGATCCAGCCCGTCCCTAGCTGTCCTCCCCCCAGCGACGCCCTAAGCCGAGGCCCGTACCCCACAGGGGGTGCCCTTAGCGTGTAGTCACTTAGTTTGTAAGTTTTTTTATAAGCCCTGGCTGGAAGCTTTAATATTATATTAAGGCCACCACAGGCAAGCCCGGTTAAGCAGTCGACAACCTTATAGGTTGAACTGCGAGACGCCACTCACAAAAAAAAAATCCAGACAGTCCAAGTCTCAGTCATTTGCATATCATCATCAGCCGATAAGCTTCCACTGCTGGATAAATGCCTCTCCCTAGCGTTGTTGCATATACCAGACATGTGCTACTCGCATCCAGTTCACTCCCGTGTGTGAATTGATGTAGGAAAAAAAATATGCAAAAAGATATAGTGATAAGCATCGTTTATGGCTTAAAATATGTTGGGATGTGGTCTAACCTGTTTCGTAGTTCAATCAACCTTATATGACTCTTGTTTACTAGTTTTTGTTTTTCCTGCAGAGGAATATTGTTTTATTTAAATATGGCTGCTGCCCACTAGAATGTAGCGTACAAATTTGTCTGATAGTTTTACAATCATTCGTCATAGAGCGTGTTTTCCCGGCGTGGATTAACTTATTGATTCTATACGAGCCTTAAGAGTGCATTCAAGGACATGTCTCAGTAATGGCGTTGCTAACTAAATAGTAAGCAAGAGCATTAATAACGGCGATGCCACATACTGTATTCTGTAGATAATAACTTCTGCTTCACAATGATTTCTTCCATCTACACGATGGTTTTCTGGCTCTACGCGCGGGTTCCATGACCTTCGATAATTGACCTTTGTATCTGTGTATTGACATTAATGTGAAATATTATCCTACTAGTTGCCGCCCGCGTGATTGTCAAAATTATGCCAAGGGAACATACTCCCTATGTCCTATCCCCTTTACTCAAACAATTTCTACACCAAATTTCATCTAAATCGGTCCAGCCTTTTGCGTGTGAAGAAGTAACAAACATACACACACACTCACAAACTTTCGCCTTTATAATATTAGTGTGATAGTGTGATTGTATAGAAATAATTCAGATCTTCTACTATAATCGCTCATTATTGATATTATTAAATTGGTATTTTAATTGTTCTTTACGGTTATCAAACATAAGCTCACGATTCCAAACTAGTAAAGAACTAAAAAGGGTTTATTATCATAAAACTGACATGCTTACGAATTATAGAGAACTTACATAGTATTGTACTCGTACTACTACTTCAGACCTTATCAGGCCCAGTGGCTCTTCACGATAACTGTATCGGTCAAATCTAAGAAGTTTCACCAAGATACTTGATATAAGTAGTTTCTGACGACCTACATCTAATAATACATTGGTGTTTAGTCAATAAGTGTTATATACAGTCCAGCAAATCTAGCAAATAAATGACAAAGCTTGCTGAAATTGAAACCAACACTTGCACAATAGGTAATAATATTGTTTCAGACTGTTTTTTCTACGTATAAGGGTCTATAGAAATTATAACCACGCATATATTTTTCCTTCTGTCAAGGCAGTTTTATTGTCTACATATAAAGAAAGGATTTTATTATAAGCTGTCAGCTTTTGTAATAAAAAACAATTATGCATTAATAAATTTGCCAGCTGCGGCTACACAAATAGGTGGTTCAAACAAATGAAACTTGATTCTGGTACTCTCATTGCTTTTCATTTAAACAATGGCATTCAGGAATACAATAGTTGCAGAGACACGTCAATGATTGCAGTTTATTGATTCTATGTTTGTGTAGTAACAAGGGTTTCAATGTTCAAAGTCAACGTCAAAACGTTTATTCCAATTAGGTCATTAAAAGGCACTTTTGAACGTCAACATTACAGTTAAAAGAATATGTTTAAAAATAAAGCGATTCTACTGTCCATTCACAAAGGTAGATTCTTATGGAAAAACAAATGGTACTCACGTACATATTGCAAACAATTGATTTTACAGTGTGAGTTATTTAACAGATAAAATAAAAACAAAAAAAATACACCAAAAAGTACATCTATAAGTTAAATACATTTTGCCAACCAGTTTGATTTACTCTACACTCTTGATTGTCCTATGGAGTAGGACCAGCATGCTTCCAAGCATTCTTATCCTGAATGTAATCGTCTAATTTGTAATATGCTTGTTAACAAAGTGTGCTTTTTTTTTTTTGATATCGGGTAACGGAATAGGACATAAAAAGTGCAGTATTTTAACTATATAAATAAAAATTCATAGCCAATACTTTTATGGCTTAGTGAATCTATAATTTTATGTTCCACCAATGAAACACAATACCTATTCAATTTGCCAAAGATTTTGTAAACGCGAGCCAACTGATAGAACAGCTATCAATGATAGATCATTATTATACTTACGTCTAATCGTTGGATATTTCATACATTTTAATCCTACCACTGCCATTAATAATTTATTAATATACTCACTAAGTAGAAATAAGATAACTATCATAAATAATACTTAAATTGCGATTGCAATCCAGATATTTAAATAATTCTTAAGAATTATGTCACCAGGCACGCTTGAGGAAAAAAAAAGTAGATAAAAGTAATTATTTACTTTTCGAGGCGTAGTAATTAGTATCATAACAAAAAACACATAACAAATTACTTTTTAGTTACGGGGAACTGATATGACCTAAGCTTGCTCTTCATAATTTCATTTATAACTATTTTCGTCGTATCTAGATCCCAGAAGATTAACGAGACTTTACTGTCGTATGATATTAGTTTCAGCTGAAACGGTCGTTTGCTCCCAAATTTTTTTTTCCACTATGCTAACTGGGCGAGATATCTGTCCGTGCGTTTATGTCTTCTCTTCTCGTCTCCCGAAAAGAGATTATCGCATACTCTGGTTGGTATTTAAAAAAATACCGGCCAAGTGCGAGTCGGACTCTCACACGAAAAGTTCCGTACTATAACCCGAAAAAATTACGTTTCTTGTATGGAAGCTCTTTCATTTTAAATTTAATTTAATTTTTATTATTTGTTGTTATAGCGGCAATAGAAATACACACTCTGTGAACATTTTAACTGCCTATCTATCGGTAAGTACCTACCTGTTCTTGAAATACAGCCCGCTGGCAGTTAGACGGACAGACGGACGGTAGCCGAGGCTTAGTAATAGGGTTCCGTTGGTTTCCCTTTGGGTACGGAACCCTAAAAATGGACTTCCATACAAATTAATCATTAGTAGGTTTGGTATATTTTTGTTTTGGGAATGAGTGTTTTCTGAAATGATGTGCAAAGTGGCAGCAAGGAGGCATCAGGTCCGGCCGCCTGACAAAAGCTTATATTTTCCGACATTAGCTAAATCGAACGACTACTAATATATACTAATACGACTTCCTGTGCCAATTAAACAAGGTTTCTTTCCTTTTTTCCTTAAAGAAAGTTGTTAATTTCCATGGGAAAAATAAGTGTTTAAATTATGACTTTACCTTGCCACTACACCCTGTATAATTACAAGATTCAATGAGACACCGTTTCCTTAGATATGTGTATTGTAATATTTATAGGTAGGTTAACTGGGTACTTATAACAAGAGTTTTTTTTTTTTAAGGATGGGAAATCATCAAATGACTTGACTTTTTCCGCTCTGGGTGGAGCGGAAGGGCGTTTACTGACTAAAAGTAGACCAAACTAGAGTAACCACAAAAGTTCTGTGGTTTCATAATTACAGAGCGTGGGTTGAGGATTAGGGTCCACTCCGTCCGACTCAGTTGCCTTGTTTCAACGTGTCATGGAAAATTTCGCAAGAAGTGGCAATTTACTCTAACGGAACAACTAAGGTCAGGTTAGTTAACGCAGAAAATCCATTATTTTAGGTGGTCAGTAATGTCAAGATGCTAGTTGTAGGTACCTACACGAGTAGCGATTTATGAAGGTGTCCACAGACAGGCGCGACTCGTCCATGTGACATCGCTGCGACGAACATTTTTCATAAAAATCTATGGTTCAATTTCAAAACAATATTTTGAGAAGCTTTGTTTTTTTCTTTTGGCAGTTCTATTCCACTTTAATACCATTATGAAATTATTTGCAGTAATATTCAAATTGTAAAAACCAGTAATACAAACAATAAAATATCAACCTTCAAGGCAAGTTCATTCAATATGTCACAATATAAGTGTGTCACAATATACATAAGTGTGAAAAAATAAATAATACATGACCAGCTTGTTCACTTTATTAGTGCTTTTAGCAACTGTGATGTGAAAGAAAAACATTGCTACATAAATACAAATAAACTTACACACGGAATAATAAGGGCTTGTAGGTACATCATATTTGTGATCTTACTATACTTTTTCGTACTCAAAGGGTAGCCAAAGAAATCCTGTTACAAAGGCCGGCGCCGTTGTCCGTACGTCTGTCAGCGGGTTGTATCTCATGAACCCTTGTAGCTAACGAGTATTTTCGCAAAAATCCTGACTTTGTCCAGTAAGATTTGATAATTTTTCGCCTATGTCTAATTATCCGCGTTTTCGCAAAACCCCTAGGATTTTCGCGAAGATTCGAAGTATCAAATTATCCTACGACATATATATAGTGTGTATTTTTATTGCCGTTAAAAGAACAATAAATTAATGTATGATTTTTTCGGTTTATAGCACGGAACCATTCGTGTACGAGTCCAATTCGTTTTACCCGGTTTTTGGAGCCTCTTTCTTACGTACATATCTATATTGAAACTGATCGATTGAAAAATCGTCCTTTTCCTTCAATCTGTAATAATAAGAAAGTAAAACACAACAATTTTTTGAGTTTATTTAAGTTATTGTTTTAAATACCCAACGACTGACACATGTCGTTACTTGGGTATTTCGCATACAGACAGTTCGAGACAATGTGTAGGCTTGAAGTTTGTAAAAAAGTCATACAATAGGAAATATCGCGATTATATTGTCTTATTAAAGCAGAAACAAAAACTGTTAATTATTCGGTAACTTGAGTTGCACAAGTAACTTATGTTGCTATTTTTAGTTTATGATATGATATTACTTTATATGTATATGTTATTTTTAACTTAAGCTCAGGGGCCCTACTATGAAGTCTTAAAACGATCATGATTCCGCTCTAAGAGGGAGACGGAGCTATACATAGCGAATAGCACTATCCCGTTTACATCATCGGAATTGGATGGCATTAGCACGTCATAGTTGGGCTGCAGGTCATAAGAACCGGAGGTTATCTACCGAAGGTTTTAGATAACCCGTTTTTTCACCACCTATCATCAAAGTCAAAGTCAATTCATTTATTTCAACTAAACCATTAAAAGGCACTTTTGAACGTCAAATTGGCACATTTTTATGTCTGTGCAAGATGAGAATAAAACTATCTAGATAATAATATCAACGTGGCAATGCCGCCAGTCTTTTGGGTACACTTCCATTTTTTGACGCCATATTCTAGGATAAATTTAGTTAGCAGTTTTTATTTTTATTTCTAGTGTATATAGTTTGTCTAGATAATAAAGGGCTGATTTTTAACTTAAAAATAAATATGGCTGTTTGACATACATAACACAAAAGATGTCAAATCGCCATTTTTATTTATCAGGTTATATCAGTTCAGTCAGTCAGGTTATAATTATCTGACTAAATGAACTCTTTCAAGGTTTAACATCCTCATCATCTGCCTAGCCTTTTCCCAATTATATTGGGGTGGGCTTCCAGTCAAACCGGATTCAGCTGAATACCAGTATTTTACGTTGAGCGGCTGCCTACCAGACCTCCACAACCCATTAACTGGGTAACATCCTATCAGCAATGTATCGCCTAATTTAGATATAGTGTACATAGCTGTTGATTTAAACCGTTCAACGAGTTGAGTGTCCCCAGATAGGCGCGGTGCGACAATTTGACAACCACTTTTTTTTAAAGTTGTAGAATAAGTTCAATGAAAAATATTTGCCACTGTCATTGTCGCAATATCGCGTCGCACCTGTCTGGGGAGCTTTTATGCTTTTATCATATTGACATTTGTAGTAGTTTCTCAAAGTTTCTTCCACTCCACCTTTTAATGAATATAGAAAAACCAACTCAAAATATTAAAGCATACTAAGTACATAATTTAATTACGAGACATGAAACTATCCGCAAGAACATTGGCTGGCGACGATCCAAAACAAATTATCGATCTCATTATTATCACCCAGCACTAATAAACAGATATGTAGTTATGATATTATCTCTAATGTTTTCGTGGAAATATCTAAGTATCTATAAATAAACATAATTTGCTATGAGCAACTAGTACCTATTATGTTTAGGAGGAGAGAGGGAGGCGTTATCATAGTTTATCAGTGCCTAATAGTACCCAGGTAAACTTCCGAGTATGAGGTTTTAACTACCTATTACAGTAAACCGGGATCGATTTTTCACTCTTCTTTCTTGCCATTTAAGGTGCGAGCTGTGTCAGTTGGAACATTCCCCGACCCTTGCTCAGGCTAGCTCGCGCCGCTGAGCCTGTAGTTTTAAATTCGTCCCTAAATAATAAACCTAGTTCGATCCAGCCCGTCCCTAGTTGTCCTCCCCCCAACGACGCCCTAAGGGTGCCCTTAGCGTGTAATCGCTTAGTTTCTAAGTTTTGAATAAGCCCTGGCTGGAAGCTTTCATATTTATATTAAGGCCACCACAGGCAAGTCCGGTTAAGCAGTCGACAACCTCCTAGGTTGAACTGCGCGAGGCCAAATAATAAAAATAAAAAAAATGGAAACAGTCCATGACGACGAGGTGTGAAGTTTAGCTGGGGCCCTACTATGACGGCTTCAAACCATCACGATTCCGGTGTGAGAGGAGACGGAGCTATACACGTACACGACGCCTAGCACTATTTTCTTTCCACATTGTATAGACGCTGGCATTGGCACGCCATAATAGGGCTCTCTTCCCCTACTGAAGTCATAACCATCACCATCATCATATCAGCCAAAAGACGTCCACTGCTAGACAATCGCCACGCTTGGCAGGCGGGTTGGCTATCGCAGCGTAGCTGTTGCAATGCACAGAACCATAGAGAGTGCTGCTGCCCATTCTCTAGCGAGTCCCTTAGTCACCTCCTACGACACCCACGGGAAGTGATGGGATGCTGCCTTTACGTCCTACTGAAGTGCTATACAACAATAGCACCATCCTTTTTTCATATCTGATTCTTGAATCTTGAAACGTTCTTTTAGTTTGGTTCAGGGTCTGCTCAGCAAAGTTGGTCGTTACTGATGGCGCAAAACTCTTAGCTAAGTTCTGGGCTGATTCAACATACGAGTAGATTGCCGTCATGCTAAGGAGATGAGGCGTGCCTGGTAGCTGAAGGTTATCTGAATTTACGATTGTAAATCGATTTTCTGACGTACTTTTTTCGTATGGCAATAGTACTTTCCTTTCTAAACACGATTGTGTCCCAGTATTTCGTGCCACTTAAGCTTTTTCCTAGAAACAATAAGGTCAAAAGGTCACTTGCTTGACATGATATGACTTGGCACGTTTCTAATTAAAGGTTGATAATGATTAGTTAACGTTAAATATTCCGTTCACCGACTTTCATAATATCAATTTTAATTGTATATGGCTATTGTAAAAATGTTCTGAAGTTGAGACCGCGTTCCGGAAGACGTAGCGTTAGAAGGTCTTCTACAAGGTAGACCGATGACCCTGCGAAGGGAGTCCGGCGGACGCGACACGCACAGGACCGGTCGATGTGGCAATGCTTGGGGGAGGTCTACGTCCAGCATTGAACTTCTTTGGGCTGAAATGATGATGATTCTATAAAACATCTTTAAGCAGAAGAGTAGCGTTTATTTATTAAAGACAACAAAACAATGCAAAGAATATAGAAATGAAGATTTAATTTAAAACGAATTCCCTTCCTTTATAGTGTTCTCAATAATTCTCAGGAAAATACGTAATATTATTGAAATGTTCCCACGTATCCTGCGGTTTTCTGACGTAGGTTTGTATGAATCAGTATTGCCCAATAATAGTCATAATTAATGTCTATTTCTCTCATGAGTAATGGTTAGTTCCCGTTTTCTATTTTATAATACTAACGCTGTATATTTTCACTCGTGTGTGTCATCCATAAAAATAATAATAAATGCGAAAGCATATTTTGTTACTCTTTGTTGCCACGTCTACTAAACTGCTAAACGGATTTTGATAAAACTTGGCACACGCAAATACAAGAACTCTGAAGCGAAGGCGATTGTCAAAACGTCAAAAAGGTATGCTACTGCCGGTAAATTCTGTAAACATGTCGATGTGAAGATGGCTTGGGTGAAGTGATCGCTAGGTGTGCTGTATCCAAATTTAATAGTTTCCAATATATCCTTGTCTTATTAAGAAGAAATAGTTAACAACTTCACGCGATGTTTTACAATGTTACGGCGTTTTTAATTTTGCGGTGACATTTACAACGTGTAACAGGAAAAACGGAGGTACTCATCAGTATTAACTCAACAGACAGATGTGTTGCTGGGGAGTTTGCTACGCCACTTCTTCTTCCCAGCTAAAACACTAGGAAGTGGTGACGGGCGGGCGTTTTGGGGGACTGTCTTTATGTAGAACTTTGACTATAAAAAAGTGCTGGCACTCAGCCTAATTTGTATAAATGACTTTTGATTTGGATTTGATTATTGTATGATCAAGTTTTACTATGCAGCTATGGGACCAACACAGAAATCGCGAAAAAAATCATCTGTTCACTACGTTTTGTCGAGTTATGCGTTAGCGTTACAGTTAGGCGCAGTCGATGACTTTTCGTGATTTCAGTGTTGTTCCCATAGTAAAAGTTGTTCATAATGATGAGTACAATGCCCCCTTAAGAGACATCGCGTATGTTCTGTTACACACTGTATATACATATATATAAATTTTATGACTGTCGATTTTATGAAATGCATATTCTCATAAATAATATGTTTCAATTTTACATGCCGTTTGGGGAAAGATTTGGGCTTATCCTATAAGGAAATATTTGGCTGTTTCCAGATATGTACCGTTATCGTTCCTACCTATAATATTATTATGACTACTGCGCATATATCTACGTATCATTCAAATCGTTGAATGATACGATTTTTTATAGTCTATACCATGGTGAGCTGTGTCGTTGTATCCAACGTCACAGCTCACCTACTAATTAAATTTTATGAATATTTTATTTTTTATTTGTATTTTATTATTAATATTTTTGACCGAAGAAGAAGACCAATAGTCGACCAAATAAAATGTAACTGATTAGGTAAAAATTTCGTAGTAATCCCATAAAAATGACTTAAAACTAAGTGTATTTGTAACTTTGTAATGTCAAAGTAAAATTTGCTAGGTATTTTTATCATGGCTTACGGGACAAGTAACTACAGAACCCTACACTGCGCGTGCCCGACACGCACTTGGCCGGGTTTTTATTATTAAGTTCTACCCACGGCTACCCCTCACCCAATCCATTTTCACTCTCAATTAGAAGCCAATAATCGAAATTGAAAAACCCGCACCAAAAGTACACACTAGGTACTCGTTTATTGATTACAATTTCAGCTCAGTTGTCGAACACGAGTTCGTTACTATTACAGCTGTAAACAACCGCCCACGCTATCGCAAACACTTGAAGTTAACGATATTGAGTGATTTAGACCGGACTCGAACCCCAATACCTTCAATAGACCGAAACAATACACCGAACAATAACCTAAATATTGGAGTGTATGATTATTTTCAACAAGTTTCGGTATTTACTTTGTCTAAAGGGCAATTTGTAAGTAGAGCACTTAGCAGTTACTTAGTCGAATTGGGTTGAATATAATAATGCATAAATAAATAAATATGCATCAAAAGTGTGTTTTTAAGAAGCGTAAAGGCGCTTCATACAAAGTTGTTCTTGTTGGTAATTTTCATACTTAACCAGTGTAGCACCTTAAGCCTTCAATTACCGCTACTTTGTGTGAACGGATATGCATTTGTTTGCTCCACGTTTTTGTTTAAAATATGTAAGTGCTCCGAATCTTAATTCAATAGAAATTCAACAGTTCGTAGACGTTTGGTTGTAAAAATCGTAGCGGGCTACGGGAAGGCCCGTTCTCGTAGCACGCTACGCGGAAGTGCTACGACTGGTTAATCTCTTTTTACGATCGATGTTGATCTTTAATCAGAATAATATTTTGATAATGAAAAACCGGTCGATCACCTGCCAATTGACCTTATGTAGGTACCTAACATAGCTGTCAGATCTTTAACTGAATAAAAACAGTACTTTAAAAAAAGGAAACTAGGTTAGTAACTAACTTAAATCATCATCATCATATCAGCCGAAAGACGTCCACTGCTGGAAATAAGCTGGGCATAATCGCAACGCTAGGCAGGCGGGTTGACCATCACAGTGTAGCTGTTGCAATAAACAGAGAATGCTGCTGCCCATTCTCGGGTGAATCCTTTAGTCGCCTCTTACGACACCCACGGGAAGTGATGGGATGGTGCTATTCTTTTACGTCTGACACCATACAGAACACTAACTAACTGAAATGTAGTTAAAATTATTTGTTAAAGTTTTTTTCTTTCAATGAATTATATTTATGAGTTACCAGTACCAGTAGTATTTATGAATACCAGTGTTAACATACATAAAAATATAATCACGGCTCCGTGCTGTCGTCCCGTCAATGCCCGCTGGGTACGCCAACCAGTGAGGAATATATGGCGTTCGATGTGCCGCCACGCGAGTTGGTCACTCACAACGTGACGGATTGCCCACTGTCGCCGGGCCAAATAGTGTGCACCATGTCTTTACTGTGTTTTGACTACATGTGGGATAAAAACATGAGAAGAGAATACATACAAAATCGTATTATTTTTCGGCAATATAATTTTAATAAAAAAAGGAAACGATTGGCTTCAACTGGTGGAAGCGTGTAAATGGTATTTTTTTTACCTATAATAATAGATATTAGACAAAACTTAAATAAAGTTTTCAGAGACTATAAATAAATAGTTACCCAGATGACCCGGTGAACTTCGCACCACCTTATTTTTTATTATAATATATTATCCTTTAATCCTAAACCAGTCCAGTATGGGCAAACAAAACAAAAAAAAAACGTGTCGCCATTTTTAGTTTTGGCGAGAAAACGCACTGCATTTTTTTAAATTGGGGCTGTAAATTGGGGTGCGAAAGCTCATTTTTCTTTATACAAGAAATAGGTAGATTTCCTAATTAGTTGATGTAGGGATCAGTTATCAGTATCAACAAATCTCAAAGCTTATGGGATAAAACTTGATACGCAACCATGCATACATAATTATATATACGACTATTTAAATACTACAAAATAATTAGAAGAATCAACGAGCAATTTCGATAACAGTCATTATATTGTTAAATAGGCAAGCTTAAGTTATTAATACCTTTCAATTATTTACGAATATAATTGATAATTCTGACAATAAGCCGATACCAGAGAATACGAATCATTATTTCAAAGAGCACTCGTTTTTGTGTAAGTTTCAATTTAATTGTGTTTCGTTAAAAGCCTTTATTACAGTCCAAATAATAACTAAGTACTTAATAATAAAGCTTCACTTGAAAAATGTAACTAATATTTTATCAGGTCTTAACTAATGAAGTGATATTGGTCCTTTTGATTCTAAGGACTATCGTCAGCTTTGTCTGAGTAATTAATAATGTTTTTAGATAGGTATTTTAAGGTTCCTACTAATACCAATTTACTCTTTTTTTTTCATCGAATAAGAGCTTTTCCATCCGTTCCGGACCAAAAGTTCCTTCTTGTTCTATCACGCTTTTTACTCAAAAGTTCTTTGTTTGCAAATCCACATAATTATATCCATAGCAGTTAAAATAAATAAGAAACACTAAGCTTTCACGCTAGACAAATGAAGCTGCGACCAACAGCACTTATACTAAGCGGTACATATTATGCACCTTCCAGTAAATTGTCGGACTGTGACCTCGCATTTGTGGCAACAGGAGTTGTAGAATCACTTTTTCCTGTAACTAATTCCCACGCTGATGTAGAATTTGAAGAGTTAAAGTTAGCAACTGGAAGAGATTGTCGGCATGAAGCCATATACGCGCGTGTTCATGTGAAAGGAATGTCCGACAAATTCCGCGTACTATCCTTATTATTCAAATGGCGAATGGTAAATTCGTGCGAGATATTCGATCATTTTGAGAAAGTAGAGTTTATTCTTGGAATTTTAATTGGAGAGGTATCGTATTTTTAGATAACAACTGATCTTTTTCTTTCAGCATGTCCTATTCTGTCCTGTGTCAAATACCTACCTTTTTCCTTTCCAATCCTGCCTGGGTGCATCAAGCTCACCCCTCCATCTTCACCTGGGTCTGGTGAGGTCTGGTCTTGAGCTTGATTTAGCCTATAAGCCGTTCACCGTGAGGCAGACCCAGCCCAGCCCACTTTAGCATACTCTTTGTGTAATCTTTTCACTGAACTGTTTTTTTTGCATCAAACGTGACCTCCAGGTAGTTGACCAGCATAACTCAGAAACACTTTTTTCCACCAGCAATGGCAGCAACGGGTCTCGGGAATACGAGCAGTCAGCTCCCAGCGAGACGAGCGGAGGGGGTGTGGACGCCGAGCCGCGTACCCCCGCCCCCCCCACCGACCGCTACGAGGACCTGCAGCAGATCCTCTTCGCGCAGATCCAGGGCAAGCTTGAGGACCACTCGGTCATCATCCCCCCGCATCGGGACCTTAACATCCTGAGGCCGGATAATCCCACCATTGGAGAGATGGAGGATTTAGAACCTAGGTAAGAGCTTGAACCTCTTTGTTTTTTTTTAAGAAAAAGAAATATTGATGACCACATGAGGCCATTATCCTTTAAAGAACGAATATGTTTTGGCAAAAAAGTATCAGCATATTGACACAATATGCCGATACTTTTGTACTATTAGGTATGGGATAGAATAACCATGGAAAGCCTCAAGCATTAGTCTGACCAAGTCTGTTGCACATTGTCCCAAAGTATTCTCAGAAAAAGCAATCTACATAATATTTTAATCGTTTACAAAATTGCGCAGAATGTAAATACCAAAATAAAAGGAATAGTCAGTCGGTTAAGAAATATTAATTAAAACGTTCTGCGAAAAACGACGCGAAAAGGACATTACAAGGAAAATTCTCTAAAGTTGCCGACAGCTGACATCCACAAGTACGATTTATGTAGCACGCCGCGAGTCGCCAAATTAAATTGTTAGTTACTTCGTTATTACCGCAATTAAACTTTGATAACTCGAACATTGCTGGAGCAACTGTTTACATATTTCCTAGTGGCTGCGGCTCCGAATGTGCCCTGCGCCACATTGTAATGTTATATGAAGCACGGCACGGCACATTCTAAAGGCGATAGCTTTTCATCCAGCACGAATGCCCCCGCAGAGCACTGAACTATGCATCAAAATCAAACAGGTAGGTCGCGGCCGGCCTCCGCTGCTTCAGGTAATTTCACGAAAGCAAATATTAGGCCAAATCTCATAGGGCACCGTGAAAGCAATGAAAAGAATATCACATTCCCTTCGCGGAGGTACACTATCAACAGGATTTCGTTTGATACAAGCCTATAAAAAAGGATCATATCATACTTTCAGCGCAGAATGATTCTATAATACGAAACAGACAAGCGACCTTTCTTTATCTTGCGAGGCAAATTTCACAAGACCTACAAGGAATCTTATTTAAAATCCTGTTACGGGGTCCCGCCGAGATAGGCGCGGGTCTTTGACAATAAAACTAAATGGAATGAATGCATGATGGCTTCCTTAAAACGCCGCTCTTGATATGACGGGACCTGTTATGACCGAATTCATGTATCATGTAGAAAGGGTTGCGTTGATACATGGAAAATTTGGCATAATTTTTTCAAAATTGGGATCATCTACGTAAATATGAGAAGAGATGAACATTCATTGTTTAACACGAGAACGTTTTCTTTTGTTATGAATTTTTTATATCTTTCGGTCGCCGTGCGCATAATAAGCTCAGATAAAATGTGGAAGTAAATAGGGCTTCGTGTTCGTTTGAATCATGAACGTCCACTTGTCGCCAGCCGGAACAATCGAGTTTTTTGAATCCCCACTCGACGCTGGCACAATTCACACCGAAAGAGAGTCAATAAATTTTAGAATAGCTGCCGGCTTGATTTCTAAATGCAGGTTATCGGAGCATGCCACAAATCGAAAACGTTACACGTACGCTCCTTAGTATTCAGTTCCGTGCTGCGTCGTGTCGCCCGGAGTCTCACACCTCCCGCTAGTAGGCAAATCACGTCCACTTATGTGTTCCACGCAGCCAAAACCAACACGCTGCCGCCGCCGCGCCGCGCCGCGCCGCCGTCGGAAAATCTTCCATGTAAATCTTGACGTTAACGACCAGGTTTACGGGCGTGTGCGAAAAATTTCAAGTAACTCCATCGATGACGTACCACGCATCGCTTTTGTCTCTCATGTTTATGTTCAATTTAACAATATTTACGTACATAATTGGGTCAGCGTCTCTATCTAATCGATATTACTAGTAGCTCCGATTATTGGGCTGTTGTTAGCCATATGCGCCTACTATAATTATTGCATTTGGATCAGTGGTTTATTCTCCAATTTAAATCTACACAAAAGGCAAAATGCCGCATAATAGATAATTAATTAATGGAAATTATTATCGTATAATAAAACCAATCAATTTCTATTGCAGCATAAACGCTTCTAATTTGGAAAGGTTCCAACTGAAGATAGCTCAACACGAATTATATGAGGATGCGGAACCGCTAGTGGAAGACCTTCTCAAAGATATGGCCACTAACACCATTCTACATGTAGGTAAGTTTACCTTTCAGATAAAGTACATAAACCTCTTAGATTAAAATAATCAAAACGAAATAGTGATAAGCAAATAAATGGTAATTGATTTCATGATTATTAATTTTAAGGGCACAGCCAATTTCGTATTTGAAATTAGGTTCGTTATTATTCTTATTTACATTATTCAACGTTCGACATTACTGAAATCGATTCAACTATTGAGTAAGCCCTGATCTCAATTTAAGTATGTATCGCCATAAAATATTCAGTGCACCGTTGATCGAACTTAGAAAAGCAATTACGTTCGGACAGACAACCTTTACGCCACCCTCAATCCACTACTGGACAGTCGATGCCTACAGTTTTAATGTATTAGGTACAATCTTTTGTTTAGCTCTATTTTAATATCAGTCAAACTATTTCTATCAACACATTTTCATAAAATACTTAGAAAAGCTAAAGTACAATAGTTTTACATTAGTTCTTTATATTTGTTAACGAATTAAAAAAAATCTTTCACTCAATAGTGAAGAAAAATATGTCAATCTTGCATTGGTATGAAAACTAAGCTAGATGATATTAGCATATATATAAAAGCTGAACAGGTATGTATATTAAATGAGGGTGGGTCTGCAATCAGTTGCGGGGTTAGCGGTCCGTCGGACAACAGTGCCACAACAATCTCGCCCTTTACTTCGAATTGGACTTAAATATTTAAACCACTTAAATGGATTTCATTGTTGATCCGACTTTATACGCGATAGGCGACATTCTAAAATCATCAAAATTGATAGTTCGAAGGCTGAATTTAAATTTAGTTAGGTACTAGTTACTTGGTACATACCTACTAACAAAAAAATGTTTGTCCACAGAGCAAAAAGAGGGAGGCACGCAGTTGAAACTTATTATTGACTACCCTAATGGCGTCCAAGCTCTCTTCAAGCCGATGAGGTAAGTCGACATCGAGCGTCCATAATTTATAGTTTTGCCTTAAGTGTCCGTCTATCATCTGTCATGTCTTTCACAAACACGTAAGTTTTATTTTGTTTGGTAAACAAGTTGGGTTGAGAGTAGTTTGAAGTGTCCGTGCACGCTCCTGAAGGAGTTGCCGCAACTTTCATGTCACCTTGTTGTGTGTTCTATTCACAAAACTCTCCGAGAATGTTCTTTCGTGCGATCGGCTTAGCGGCTTGCCCACACTGTTCTCAACTACAAGTGCTATTGAAGTAGTGAGTTCGCCAACTGTTTCTTGCGTACCATTGTTAAAGTTGATTGTGTTTTCTATTCAGTACCTCGCACTTGCTTATATATTTACCAAAGCTTTCAGACCTAACTGTTGCAGTGAACTTATGGAAAGACCACTTTACTGGTTCCATGACGATATTTCAAAGATACTATAAAAACTCAACTACATAGGCACCACATTGCATATTCAATATTCTGTAATGCTATCTGATACAATTTTTGACGTGACAAAGAATACAAAGAGCATTCCCAAAAATGTACTCACGGGAATTTCACGAAACTCCCGACAGGCCTGTATATCGAGTATCCGACGTCTTAGCACTTCGCTTTTATTTTTAAAATATGGATTCCATATGAAATAATTCTGGAAGCGTCAAAAGTAAGGCGTATCTTCGTAAGCACGTTATGTATGCACATAGTTTTACATGTGTCACAACATCGTTCTTGAAACCGACATTAGATTACAGAGGCCTTAAAAACACAACAATATAAATTATTCTCGCCTTGTAATACTTGAACATAGGCAGACAGCTAACTTTTCTAGCGGACTGGATAACTTTTCTACGAAAATTATAGACTCGAGGGGTTACCCCGGCGACATATCAAGAGGCCCTCGTGGATCTTTCACGATCCACAAGGGCGCGATAAATTACGCGACAGTCGGTGCTAACCCTTCCCTATACGAGTATCTATTAGTTTTATCACCTTGACTGCCACTTCTGTACAAGTGATATATTGTATCGGGATCCTACATCCACCAGCTGGAGTAAAAGTATTCAAAATTAGTGGAAGCTATTTAATGTCATAAAGGTAAAGAGGACACAGAATCTAAACCATTTGTTAGTAGCCTTTTTAAATTGTACTATCTCAGTTACGAGCCGCACTGAGGACAATAAATCGGAAGGCACTCGGTGCAGTATATTCCCGGGATTGCTCCTATCTAACCAGATTCACGATTTAAGAGCCACTTTAATCGTTTTGTTTCCGAGAAATTGATTAAGCACCCACATTCGACTCATTAGACACTAAAAGAAATTATACCTCCATTTGTTACTGCGAATGAGTAATTTTTCCATTTTAAGTACGTAATTTAACATTTTTCGACGTTATAAATTTATTTTAAAGGACAGGGGTCCCTTATCTCCGGGAGTCGATATTTGATATTTCTCTTTAATGGATTTATATTACTCGGTTTCAATTTACGTCATGAATAAGTACCTGCCAAAAATTTTTGGTGATATTATGTTAAAATTTCGGTTAGGTGTTTTATGCTTTTTAAGAATTAAGATCGATTTCAAAGTTACTTTTCGGGTCTTGAAATTAATTATGAAATAAAAAATAAGTATTTTTTTTTACCGGAGCCTTAGTGTTGTTTTACGTTTTTACCCATCAGTCCAGCTTTTCGTGATCGCACTATACTTTACTTATCACATTAGAAAGAAGAGCTCTTCGACATCGTTAGGTTGAATATTCGTATCTAGCCTATGCTGCAAATTGATTAATGTAGATAGTCGTCAATGGCCGCTAAAGTAGGGAGCCGGGCCAGATCCGTGCTTTATCTACTTAAATCGTTTCGAACCGTGCTTTATATTATCTCGACACGGGCATAACATTAAAGATAAATCTGCTGTTTTGTAATACAAATCGCATCTTCCTTTGATATTTTTACGACTGAATTTGAATTTACCGTTTCCTTTTGTTCACAGATTTGCTAGAGATGTGCAGACGTTGCCGAATCACTTCTATTTTTCTGATTACGAGCGGCACTATGCTGAAATAGCCGCGTTTCACCTGGACAGGTGGGTCGGAGTTGTACATTACTAATATAGGAAGAGCATCCAACGCTTTGATTGACTCATCCGTAAGAGTCATTCTTGCGGAATTCAACAGCTTAAGCGTGGGGGTTAAATTTACGCAATCGCTTGAAAACCTAATTTAAATTCTTAGAAACAATAGGTACATTTTGATTAGTTACCTTTTTGAAAAAGGTGGCTTATTAGACTGCCTTCTAAATTATTGGAAACCTGTGAAATAGGAGTCAGTGTTCTAATGTACATTGTGTTTGAATGTTTATCTGTTTGTTGATAAAATTACATTACCTCTGACACAGCCTTTAATTCTTTTACAACTTCGGATATTGAGGAGCTGACCCAATCTTCTATCGGAAGCTAACATCCCTATTTGCTCAACAATGTACACGAATAGATGTGACGCTAATCTAAATCATGTGTTATCCAGGATACTCGGTTTCCGTCGCGCGATGCCGGTCGTGGGCCGAGTCCTCAACATGACGACAGAGATCTACGACGTGACTGAAGGTGACATCCTCAAGACGTTCTTCGTTTCTCCGGCGAATAACTTCTGTTTCCACGGAAAGTGTTCGTACTACTGCGACACTGGACACGCCATTTGCGGCAACCCTGACATGCTTGAAGGGAGCTTCGCCGCGTTCTTGCCTTCCTCTGATATTGCTGAACGAAAGGTTGGTATTTTAATTTGAAAATTGCATTGCAAGAAACTAATTGGAAGGTCCTCATTATGTTATGAAATATTGTATCTACGGTTTTCAATTAATTTCTTGCGATTCGAAAATTCAAGTACATGTTATGCAGAAAATATCAAATTGAGCGTGGTTGCTGGTAGCAAATAATCACGTAGTTACAATGTTGCGTCGGCGTCAGCGACGTTATGCATCACACATAATGCACGGCTCTTGGCTATTACGCGCACTTTATACAGGCGATCAATCTGTGTTTTCAACTATGAACTCTGTACAATTGTACATACCTATGCTAACGTATACGATTGACGTCTACAGTTTCTGATTAATACTTTCATTGGATTGGTTATTCGTGATTCCTTGATTCACTCTTTGATATGTAGCGGCATCAATGAAAAAGAACCGCAACGCCATCTATCCTGTCAGCGACGAACTACCAACGAAATCCTGCATCGCGCAAACAAATTTCTCCGTGCGATTTGAACACATACAACAGTCCGAATATCAACTATCGGGCAGCCCACCAGACACAACAACCGTCTGGTAGGAGGATCCTCCCACTATAGTGGAGGTGTGCGGGACTTCTCTCTCTGTTCCGCATTATCTCTATAGATACATCCGAAACGAAAGTTATAGGCAGATACATATGTATATTATGTAAGGTTTAAAAAAAATGTATTAATACATTCGTGCAACGCGGAATATAATATTAGTACCTACCTTACATACCAAAAAATATTCACGCGCACACTGAACTTCTAAAAAAGGAAAAGTATGTTTGGACAGTTTACTTTTTTTATTTTGGGTACAACGTAATGTCATGTGAACTCTCGACTTTAGTAGGAAGATACGCTCGCAGGTTTCTCTGTAGGACATACAGGAAGGGTTTGGCCAAACCTACCACAGTATAATCTTTATAACCCAAAAGTTGACAGGTAGAGAATGCCTTGATGCATTAAGTCGTTCCATGTACCACTATTGTACATAAAGTTTAAATAAATAAAATAATAGTTGCGTGCCATTTCGGCCTAATCTCTTCCCATTTAAAGGTTTATAAAGAACTAGCTTTTTGGTTTAAATAATCTTTATGTCCCATACGAACATGATAAATTAATTTGCCCGAGACTTCGTACATACGCGCATTTCACGTTTTTTCCCCTTCCCGTAAAAATTTAGGGAAATCTTCTGTTAATGCTCCCTTACACTCCACAACATGCCAAATTTCAGCTTTCTACGACCAGACGTTTCGGCTGTGCGTTGTCTGCCATTCACTCAGTCAGTAACGGAAGAATTTAATATAGTAGGATTTAATCATAAAAATCTCTAGGTGCTGAGAACGCTAGCATGTATCTAGCAAACATGACATGAGTAACCTTGATTAGTATTTAACTTCACTTCACTGGCTTAAAGGTATTTCAACTTGGGAGGTCTTAGCTTGTATTTTAAGATCTATCGCTAGTATGGTGAGCACTACCGCTGTCCCTCAATTTAATTCTAATTAATTATTATTAGTCAACAATGCTCAAACCCATCTCAAGTTCTTCCACTTTTTCAAAGCAAGCATAGTATTGTTTTCAAAAAAATAATTAAAAGTAAAAATATAATTAAAGATAAATTTCAGAAATTTATTTTTGTTTACTGCTGTCATGTAAGCACATGTATTGATCGGACTTATTTCTTCTTTACTTCAATAGTTTTTGCATTAATCTGTATGTTAACTTCAGGTCTGGCGACATCCATGGAGAAGGTCCTACCATAAGCGAAGAAAAGCTCAGTGGGAACTTCAGTCAGATTACTGCGATACAGTAAGTTAACATCTTTATGTTAAGTCATTTTCCTCATTTCTATGAGGAAAATGACTTAAAGAAAGTTCTGAGTATGAATTACCATTAATTCTTCTATCCATCCTTTCTTTACAACTAAAAAAAGGATGGATAGAATTTGAAAGATAATATAGATAGAGAGATAACTGAGATAACGAAAGAGAAGTATGTAAAAAGGCATCGTTGCCTAAATCTTAAAAAAAATATATAAAAGTAAGAGAATGATGATAAGTTGAAAATAAATAGTATAAATTCTCTATACAAAAGCGCATTTGGATAGATTACTGATAAATTATTAAATGGAAGATATAAACCTCCATCATTACCTTAAAGAAAATGCCCTCATTGATTCAATTTGTTAAGTAGAAAAACATTTGAGCCGCCTCTTCTTTTGGTCGAAATTTTTATTGTTGCCAAGTACTTATAACAATGAAAATGCAACTTACCAAATGTTTTCTCCAATAAAAGTACCTACTAATTTTTAAACAGTATCCGAATTAAGTAACAGGGTCTAGATGATTTTAATCGATTACTGTTTTGGGCAGGTTGCCATTTTTACCTAATATCTTGTTTTCTTCTAGATTCGCACCACTCCTCCATATGACTCCGGTCGTCGACTGCTCGACCTCATGGATATGTCCATCTTCGACTTCCTCTCTGGGAACATGGACAGACATCATTATGAAACCTTCAAGTTCGTATACTTTGTAATTACTCATTCCTGAATTGTCTTTTAAACACATTATCCGCAACATTAAAATTAGCGCTGACTATCTTGTCCATCGTCATCGTAAAAGAAATATAGTTCTATAATTAAATCTCGGCAATTTATCGCGAGGAAATCAATCTTTCAAACGACTTTCATGGTAATTCAGTTTAGAAAGAATCACGAAATGTATTTGCAATGTTCAAGGTTAAAGTCGGCTATGGTATTTGTTTAACTGAAAGGCAGACACCTGGTAATCTAGTGATCTCTCAATCTTATTGGATATGCGACATTTCACATTGCATATAAATCTGCATTATTACGAGCCCAACCGGAAAATCGAACGAGAAGGCCGTTTCCTTAAATCATTGGAGCCTAATAAATTTCCGTTCATATTGGAAGTAAAACAACTATTAATAGTTAAGTTATGCGTTGTCATTGTAATGCAGAATTTCAAGTTTTGTAAGGACATAGCCAAACTGGATCTGACGAGTTTTGTTAATTCAGAATGTTCGGGAACGAGACGTTCACGCTGCATCTGGATCAAGGGCGTGCGTTTGGCAAGGCGTTCCATGATGAACTGAGTATCTTGGCACCGCTGCTGCAGTGCTGCCTTGTCAGGCATACAACCCTCACTGCTTTATTGAAGTAAGTTCACAAAAACTATTTCCAAAAACTTAGACTTAACAAGTTTATTTTTTTTTTAACATCTCCATCTTTAATAGTACAAGCTAGCATACTCATCTCAAAGTTTTCCAATCCAACCCAAAAACATTTTTTTTTATTTGTCCAGATTCCACAACGGTGTGTCATTATCAAAAGTCCTTCGTGATTCATTGAAACGAGACCCGGTGAACCCCATACTATGGGAGCCACACCTAGCTGCCCTCGACCGACGCATCGTCATCATCCTCGACGCTGTGCGGAAGTGCGTCGACAAGATCGAGACGCCCCTGCTGAATGAAGTGAACAATTTCGTATGACCGCTCACACTACCAATCAAATGCTACGGGACTCATAGAAACGGTCTCATGAGTTGAAGTGTCTATGTGATATATGATTGTACGGACTACAAAAGGGATGGTGCAATCAGTGAAAATGACTTGCTAGTCGAACTCTCTCATAATCCGTGACTTAAGACAAACTTAGATATAAGAGAAGTTGTAATCAATGCAAAAACGTATCGTTATCATCCTTGTCTTTGGTTCTGTCTACAAGACTTGTATTAGACGTAAGATTTTAGTGCCAAAGATTGTCCAAATGAACTTTTGAGATATACAGATTATATTTTAGAACCATTCCACTGGATTTTGATAAGCCATTGTATGCCAAATATATAAAGGAATTGTAAATTCATTTTGCTTACCACATCGGCGGTGAACGGTTTCGTTGTTTAAAAATTAACAGTATTGAAGAATTAGTGTACGTAGATAATATATTTTATTTGTTCTTTCTGTATATTTTGGATACCATAATTGTGAGTATATCTGAGCTCTGGCGAGACTTATGTAGAAGGGTGTGCAATGTTACTGTACATAATATTAGTAAAATGCAGTTTATTTGTAAGTTTAGTTGTAGTATCATCTACTACATTTTTGTTGTGAATTCTTTTACCATTGCTGAAAGCTCAAGAAGAGACATATCATTAATAAGCTCCGTGTGATAAACACAGACATCGTCTGATTCTATTTTGTTAAGTTTTTATTTGAGGCTATAAATCAATGCAATCGTACATGCTTTTCTATTTTGTACTACTTTAAGTAGAAAACTGTTTCTTACTAACCTATTTCTCGTAGCTGATCTCATGTTTCATAACACTGAATGGTTATCATTTCACTTATCTATAAATATAACCACGTACTTTTTTCAGTGGCGAAAATATGAAATCCTACGTAGCTTTTACTTACTGAGTTGCTTTTACCTTGATTAAGTAGTCTATTAGTTAATTTGAGTCCGATAGTAACGATAATACTGGCAGTTAAGATGAGACCTATATTTATTTAAATCGTGGTTTTAGTGTAAATTAGTGTTTAATATGGGGTGTGATTGTAACATATACCGGGGGTTCAAGGAGTCGACTTGCCAAAGACGTACCTAAAAATTATGTAAAAATGTGTTGTATAGCAAAATGTGATGCTTGAATGTATGTATCTGTTGATTGTTTATAAATTAAAAAGTTACATGATTCAAATGGCTGTGTTCATTTAAAATGTATGAACCCACTACCGATGTAGGTAATTCTATGGATGTACCCAAATGGTAGAAAAATCAAAAGGACTTAGCTGAGAATCGACAAGCAAAACTATTATCCTTTTGTCACAAAAGGGATCGACAAAACAAAACCAAATTATAAACATGTAAAATATAAAAGAAAATGTCGGGTCAGCGTGCCCGCCGTCTCATAAAGATCACATAAAACTCGAAACACAGATACGTCCGTCCCCCATAAAAACTGGAATATGAATAGTACGGATATTTGATACAACTTTTTACGACTTTATGGCAGTTTGTTGTTTATTAAATATCGCGTCGAGTATCTTTAAATGTGGATCTCTTCATCATTGTATCGTAATGCGTGATGAGTTTTGTTTGTATCTCTTTTATTTTTGAGTGTGATAGAAATTGTAATAATCTTGTTAGGCCCACTTAGCACTGGGTTAACGCTCTTGCCAAAGGCACTGGCTAACTAAGTAACTACCAAGGCAACTATGCACATAAAGAAATACGTCAAATAAATTGGCATGTCAACTTTTTTATAGTCTAAGATCCTAGAGCCCCCAGTCCTTACTTCTTTCTCAGTAACAAAATGTTTTTTTTAATAATAATAATAATAATAAATAATAATAAATAATAATAATAATAATAATAAATGTTCATATTACTGGACACAACAAGGAAAAAAAAATACAAACATTAGCACATACATTTTATTGATACCTACTTGAAAAACAATGAATCTGTCATACTTATGAAATGCTGACAAGAAGCCGGGCACGAGCACAAACCGCACAACCAACATCTTCGGGTTCGTCGCTCAGCTCAGCCTCGCAGCCGCCGGGACCTGCGCCAGCCGTGAGTCCAGAGATTCCGGTCGCTGCTTAAGCCGATGTGGGTATGCACCGAGATGTGGTCGCAGTGGACAAGGGACTCACTCCGTTGTCCATGGCTAAAGAGAACTGGCGCAAACCTGTGATACTTACTACAGATGACCGCAAGGAGGTATGGAAAGGCAAGGAGCTTCACGGGCGCTTCTATCGGGCTCTTTATGGGTCCGATGTAGATTTCTCAGCGTCCGTGGCCTGGCTACGTTTCGGTGATCTCTTCGGGGAAACCGAAGGTTTTGTCTGTGCGATTATGGACGAAGTTATCTTGACGAACAACTACCGGAAGCATATTATGAAGGACGGGACGGTTGACGTGTGTCGGGCATGCCACCGTCCGGGTGAGTCCATCAGACATATTATCTCTGGTTGTTCTCGTCTTGCTAACGGCGAGTACTTGCACAGGCATAACCAAGTGGCCAGGATTATCCACCAGCAACTTGCTTTAAAATACAAACTTGTAGATTCCGAAGTACCGTATTACAAGTATGTGCCCGACCCAGTTCTCGAAAATGACCATGTCACGTTGTACTGGGATCGGTCTATCATCACTGATAGGACTATTGTTGCCAATAAGCCTGACATAGTGGTGATAGACCGATTAGCGCGCCGCACAATGATAATCGATATTACCATCCCGCATGACGAGAACCTCGTGAAGGCTGAGAAAGAGAAGCAAATCAAGTATCTCGACTTAGCACACGAGGTTGTCGACAAGTGGAATGTGGACTCGGCTGTCATTGTGCCGATTGTCATTACGGCCAATGGCCTGATGGCCAAAAGCTTCGACGACCATCTGTCGAAGCTGGCGTTACGCGGTTGGATAAAGGGCCTGATACAGAAGGCAGTACTCCTCGATACGGCTCGTATTGTGAGGAGGTTCCTTTCTCTGGAGCCCTAACCACCGGTAGCTTGGACCTTGCTCCCGACACCGGCGGACTACTGCTTTTTATATTTTTAAATGTTTTTTTTTAATGTGTGTGTGTGTGTGTTTTTTTAAGAAATATTTAAAAATATAAATTAGTATGTAAGTGAAATGAATAAAGAGAATAATAATAATAATGTTTATTGAAATAATAAGTTTACATAAAGTGTACATATGGTTCAATATTAGATATTTTTATATTGGCCTATAATAGTATTATAATAATCTGGATAAAAACTATGGTATGACAAGTATAACATTACAGTTACAAAAATAAAATTCTGAAGGCAATATAGTGCGTTGCCCGATCTAGGTTTATTTAAACCTGTGTTTCAGGCCATCTATCTACGACGGTACTTTTTAAATAGGACAGTCAATTAATTAAATTAACATATATTTTCAATATCCAAGTAGGAACAATGTTTTGCGCTATCTTATGATAAACTATGCTTATGCTCTCGCAGTTCAACCCATGGTTGTCTACTGCTTAACCGAACTAGCCTGTGCTGGCTTAGCATCCAGCCAGGGCTTATTAAAAAATACAAACTAAGCGACTACACGCTAAAGGCACCCCTTGTGGGGTACGGGCCTCGGCTTAGTGCGTCGCTGGGAAGAGGACAGCTAGGGATGGGCTGGATCGAACAAGGATTAATATTTCGGGGCGAGTTTAAGACAACAGGCTCATTTGCGCGGGCCGGCTCGAGCAAGGGTCGGAGCGGACATTGACGGGCACGTCGCGACGGGCCTCGGCCGCGTGGGCCGAAGGACGGCGGTCTTGATTTGTGCCGTGTGCTTGTCTCTTTACGGCTCACTTGAAGGAGGGTGGTGGAGTTATCGGGGGTGACCAGGGTGTACCTCAGTCGGCTTTGCATGTGCACAGATGCACAAGTGTACGTCATCTCCTCTCTTCCATCACCTGAGTGACAATTTGCTACGGGCTGTCGTGATAAAGTGGAGCCTTCCTTAGCCAAAGGCGGCTTGAGAAGGGGCCTGCCTTATGTGCTCAGCGAAGGTGAGGTGGCTGTCCAGGATGACCCAGGTATTTGGCTTGCTTCTCCCAGAGGATCGGCTTGCTATACATGGTGATCGGACGAGGGGCAGGGGGTTTCGAAAAGAGAACCGCCTGGCTCTTGTCGGGATTAATTTTAATTTTCCATTTATTGAACCATCTGCCCAAGATGTTTGCGGAAGTTTGGAGAGTGCGAGTGATAGAGTCAAGGTTGCGACCGGTATAGAATATGGCCATGTCGTCGGCGAATAGGGCCCACTGGGACTTTTGGGGAGGGTTCTCTATTGTGTCACCTAACTTTTTTATCCATAATTTAAAGTGCCATAACTTTTTTTAGTCCTAATCATCATTTGTCCGAATGATAACTTACCCGAACTTAATATCATATAATATCACATGCCATAACATTGAAATCCCTAAATATTATATGTCCTAAATTCGTTTGTCATAAAAATTACAATCAATAATATACAAAAGACATAAAACTGTTTTCAATAAAAGTTATAAGTCTTAACTTCAAATTACATAATGTTTATTTATCATAAAAATATTCTTAGCAGCATGCAAGCAAGCATTCAGCATGCAAGCAAGCATGCAGCATGCAAGCAAGCATGCAGCATGCAAGCAAGCATGCAGCATGCAAGCAAGCATGCAGCATGCAAGCAAGCATTCAGCATGCAAGCAAGCATGCAGCATGCAAGCAAGCATTCAGGATGCAGCAAGCAAGCACGCATAATGCAAGCAAGCATACAGCATGCAAGCAAGCATGCAGCATGCAAGCAAGCATTCAGCATGCAAGCAAGCATGCAGCAAGCAAGCAAGCATTCAGCATGCAAGCAAGCATGCAACATGCAGCAGGCATGGCTTCTGTCACGGCTCCGGCGCTGCGGGGCTCCGGCGGTCCCATGCGAGTTTATCGTCGCAGATTGATTGTAAAGCTCACCACCGCAGCTTCGGCTTGCTGGCCGGCTTCGCCGGCCAGCCTCAGCCGCGGCGGCGAGTGTTACAACCACCTGCTCCTCAACTCGCGGCCCGCCTCGCCCCTTCGCACCTACGCAATTTTTAATTACACTCTAAGGGTAGGGCAGACAAGACTGCGTGGAGTCGGATTTACAGCGATTCGTTTCTGTCACTAAAACCTATTTATTAGCAAATGTTTTAGGACTAAAAAAAATATTATAAATGAACATTCGGAATAATACACGTTATTTAACACAATACTTAGGACATATGACTTTAGCTCATGTAAAATTAGGAGATTCAATTATTATAGTACTCGATATTATGACAGAATACTTTTAGAACTAAAGATAATTCTGTCAAACAAAATTTCGGGATTTTGAACACTATGGTTACTGAAGTTTATAGCAAAGGTGTTATGGATAATGATTTTCGGACAAACAATTTTAGGAGAAGTAAGGGAGTACCTTTGGGGAGATCGCTGGTGAACAGCGTAAATACTAGGGGGAAAGCACTGAGCCTTGGGAGACTCCTGCTCGGATGGGGTGAGGGGACGATAGTGCATCCTCGATGCGATAGCGAAAGGTGCGGTTCGACAAAAACTCTCGCAAGATGAGCACGAGACTGTCCAGCACGCCAAGTTGGTATAGCTTATAAATTAAGCCCTTGTGCCAGACGAATGCTTTCGCTATGTCAAAATACAAGGTGCCCGTCATCGATCCACGCTGGAAACCAGCGCTTAGATGCTCGACGATGCGGTGAACTTGTTGGATGCACGAGTGTTCGGTACGAAAACCAAACTGCTCGTCGGGAATAAGATTCTGCGCCGGCATAACCTTTGAGCCGCTTGTAAATAAGACTTTTACCGAAAACGTTGAGTAGACTGATGGGATGGTAACTGGCGGGATCAGACTTGGCTTACCTGGTTTGGGGGTACCGAAAACGGTGGCCTGTTTCCACGCTTGCGGGAACCGCATCTAACTGCGTAACAGTTTGTCGGCGGGTGTAGTCATTGGCACTATGAGTTGGTCGGGGAAGAGAGCTTCAACGGCATCACCAACAAGGATCATCAGAAGAATTAATTTGCCATGCGCCATGTCCCACCGCGCGGTACGCAGCTCAGCAGTGCGATGCCTCATATCACGCTGCAAGTTGCACTTGTGAGCTTTGTTCGCGTCGCAGGGAAAATCGCTGTACGCACTGCGTTCTTCTTGATTATCAGATTCCGTAATCATCGTCATCATCAATCATCGTCCGGGAGTTTCCAGCGGTGGTTTTCCGCCACTGGAACTTACCTTGAACTATCGTTCAAGGTCGGATTGTACGTGATCCGTAAGCGAGTCGATCGCCGCCGTTGTGTCAGCGACTGAGACGATATCGTCGGAGATGTTGTCTAGGTGAAGCGATGTGGTGGATTTCAGCTTCTCGCCAACTTTTCTCCAGTCGGTGATCACTTGAGACGGGGGAAGCTGGTCGGGACCGAGCTGACCCGAGCATGATCACTGGACGGTGATCGGAATTGAGCTCGTAAAGCGTTTCTATAGATTGCAGACGGAGGTCTACATTATTTAGCAACGCCACATCGAGAATATCGGGCCTTTGGTTAAGAATTTGAAAAACAACCAAAACATTGAATAATCCTAGTTTAAGGGATGGTTGAGTTGATGTGTTTGGAATCCATTGATTAATAAAGTGCGTAATCGATTTTTATTCGGGCGCATTTAATATTCTTTGGGCCATCGTAACCTCTGGCCGCGTTAATCTCTTTTGACATGGCCCTTGCGGCACGGGTCATAACCAACCCGTATGCTTCCAAAATTGTGGGAGGTGGGGGGGTTCATGTCCGTGGTGATTGGTTGAGTAGGGTGCGTCTGCATTCTTGCTGGAGCAGCAGTCTGCTGGGGCGCAGTCTGGGGATCAACTGAGACAACTGGGGTCGCAGGTGCGGGTATTGGCGATGGAATGGGCTGGGAAGGGTAAGCCATTAGCTTTCTGGTCGTTCAGCTGGTTCCACGGAAAGGGCCTCTGTGGAGCGAGTTCGGGCATCTGGGAGGAAGGTATCTTCTCAGGTTTGCGTTGCTGGTGGGCGTTGTGACGCTTAGCCAGTTTGGGGGCGATTTTGGGGTAAGCCGGGTGACCGGACTAGCCACATAATACGCTGCTTGGAGGTTCTACGCACTGTGAGTGATCTTTAGGAGCACTCGCTGGTGCTATGCTCACCCAGATACTTGACGCATCTGGGCGTCGAAAAGCGGTTGCGTTGCGAATGCCCATATAATTCGCAACGGTGGCACTGGCCAACAGCAGCACACCGATTTGTGTTAAAAACCGGGTGATGACCCTCGGTGATATCACTTAAGACAAGGACCGCTCGCTTTGTGCAAGCGATGTACGCTGCGACGGAGATGGACTGGGCTAAGAGGTCATCCTTGATGTTCTCTGTACTAATTTCCTTCGGGATTTGGCGTATCCTCCGTGAGGGAGTAAGTGTGAAAGGAGATAATCCTTTCACGCAGGGCGCGGGTGAGGTCCTGATAGTCAATGGGGGTGGTGACCTTGATGCCTTGCCATGCCATGTTGGCAGGCCTTGGCTTTTGTGTAGTTGGTTTCGCACGTTACATGTCGAATGTAGAGATTTTCGATTACTGTATTTGCCTCGTCTGTATTTGCCTAACAAAACGATACGTCTACGCGACGATTCATTTGTAGAACTCTACAGGTCTCGTGCTCGTTGTATCATTACGATATACGCGTACGAGACGACTACGCTTACGATTCATGTGCGGAGGGGCTTAGTTAGTTTATTTTTGCGCAAGTTGCCTTTATAGATCTTATCCTGATGTGGTAGTTTTTTTATCCGTAGTTACCTCAACCAATTGTCATAATATTGTGGTTCGTTTAAATGCATTTTTCAATCAACTGTATGCATAACCAATGATAAATCAATAACTATTAGTTAAAAACTACTAGTTAATAACTTACAATCGATCGCATTTAACGAAAGTAACCCAACATTTATGAATATTAGTTGAGCTAACTACATATAAAATACTCGCCCTTAGGTATTGTACCAGAAGGATACTATGTAGCGGCTAGAATCATCTACATACATCCGAATGGTTTGAGACCAAAGTTAGGTACAACAACTCATAAGCTTATCATATGGTAGACTACCGTCTACCTGCAGTTTCACTCCCGTGAATTTAGTAAATTGTACCAGGGGAACACTCCCGGAATAAAAAGTTCTATCGTATGTCCTATTCCCGAACACGGTCTACGACCCGCATACCAAGTTTCATCCAATTCCGTTCATCCGTTAAAACGTGAAGAACTGAAAAGTTAACAATCAGACAGATAGACAGTCAGATTCACTTCCGCGTTTATAATATTAATATGGAATTGTATAACATTTGCACATGAAAGACAGCGATTTAAAATATGACAGTCGGTAAATTTCCAAAATATATGATTTATTATTTGAACAAAAAAGAAAAAAAAACATTTCACATCCCACATGTCGGCAACCTCCAAGAGGGAGAAGAAGATAAACAAACCGAGGCTTGATTTGCTTGTCTTCTTCGGCTTTCATGAGGTTCTCGTCATGCGGGACCTTTTTGTCAGCAAACATCGCGAGCCTTTTTGATATTATAATTACAATTTCACAACTGCTTTGCCGATATTTTCACCTCGCAGCATTCCTATAAAAGCTTCCGGAAGCTTGTCAAACCCTTCAGTGATGTGTTCTCGAGGCTTCAGCTGTCCACTGTGAATCCACTTAAGAAGTTGATCAAATGCTTCGGGAAAGCGGTCACTCTCATCCCAAATTCCATAACCTGTGACGGTTAATCGATTGTACAATATGGGCCTCTGTAAGATGGTTGCTTTAGGCAAATTAGTTGGGTCATCATTGTACGCAGTGATGCACCCAATGACG
The DNA here is from genome assembly GCA_905163435.1 of Mamestra brassicae. Lineage (NCBI taxonomy): Eukaryota > Metazoa > Arthropoda > Insecta > Lepidoptera > Noctuidae > Mamestra > Mamestra brassicae. The sequence goes on along the minus strand of LR990997.1, from coordinate 13,455,204 downwards.
CAGACACGTCCTTTTATATTCATCTGGTTCATGATCACACTGCTCAGTTCGCCTCCGACGTTGTCATAGTAACAATCTACACCTTCAGGAGCAGCTTCCTTTAATGCAGCCGCGACGTCAGCAGTCTTGTAGTTGATCGCCTTATCAAAGCCGATGGACTCCAACCACTTCACTTTATCATCAGAGCCAGCAAAACCGATGACCTTGCAGCCCTTGATCTTCGCAATCTGTCCAACGAGGGAGCCCACAGCCCCAGCAGCGGCCGTCACTACCACTGTTTCGCCAGCTTTCGGTTTGCAGTATTCCAGGAATCCAAAGTAAGCAGTAGCACCTGGCATTCCGACGGCACCAACTGCCAATGAATTTGACAGTCCTTTCATGTTTGGAATCTTATAAATTTTCCCGGCGTAGTGATCGACTTCATTAGTGTTGATGATGCAGTAGTCACACCAGCCCATATGGGAGACGACTCTTGTTCCGACTGGGAAGCGAGAATCCTTTGATTCCTGCACTAAACCGACTTGGGAGCCTTTCTGGTCGTACCTCTCAGATTCTAATTTATTTACATATTTCATATTTATTCGCATAGATGGGTCCACGCTCACCCACTCAACTTTGACGAGGATTTCTCCATTCTTGAGCGGCGGTAACTCGTACTCCACAATTTCAAAATCCTCAAGTTTGGGTAAACCCTTGAATTCGTTAATGACGACGTATTTCCGTGCTTTAACCATGGTGTCCTCTGTTAAACTGCCAAGCGACTGACTGTGGGCGATGTATTATCTTCTGTATAATATGTAGCGTAATATATAATCAGCATTGGGAACTACCGTGTGAAAGTGACTTGCATAAACCTACCAGAACATACAAATATTAGGTAATATCACCAACTCTTCGCACTTCGTGTGACGTCGCTTGTCATCGTGATTATAAAAACTTGCATTTTTGTGCTGTCACACAAATCAGATCAAGCTGCGCCTAGCTTTATACTACGGCTTCTTCTATTCCACTAGTGCTCTCCAAATTTCTTCTTTATCGTTTCTTAACCAAAAGGCAAAAATGTTCGTTTGTTTATTGTTATACTGAATTGTTTTTTCCCGTTTAAGTTTGTTCGAATAAAATAATTATCCTTACTAATACTATAAAAGCGAAAGTGTTTTTGTTCGCTTGTTAAATATGTAAAACAATTTTGCTTTTGAGGTCAGTTTTCTTCGGGTATTGCCTGTATCACAATGAAACATATTGAGTTGTTCCTAATGATCTCTAGATTAAAGTGGCATTCATAAAATTTACCTTATAGCCTGACAAATAAACTCCAAGCGTTCATGCCAGAGCACATTTGCCGCCGTCTCGAGCAAGGTTTTTTATGAAATCAAAAATATATGATAACATTCATGAGGAAGGCTACAGCTATACGAGAACGGGAAACAACAGGATATGCGCGCACGAAGTCGCTGTCACTATAGGACTTATATTGGAGTGACTACAAGACCTTCGAGTAAGATTAACCTCATAAAATTTCATGTAAAACATTAAACGGTTTTGGTGGAATTTGATCTGGCAGAACTTTTGAGATTATATCCTACAGACAAACAAACAATTTTAGAACATTAGTGTAGATAAGATAATTGCTTGGGGTATCTCTATATTGATAGTGATACGAATAACGGATGTTTAAAATGCAAATAATTATGACAAATATTTTTTTTAAATAAGGTATTTTATAACATAATTTTGGACACTAATGTTCAATCCCCATCAATCATAATTAATGTGTATCAATACTTTCAAATAGATAATCAGCATTCTCACTCCGTACCTACTTCGCTCGCGTGCATGTCGTACTTTCCTCTACGAACTTAAAGATTCCCCTCAAAAGGATAGTTTAGGAAATGTGAGTCCTTACGAGCTTTATTATTTTTACTAGCTTTTGCCCGCGACTTCGTACGTGCATATCCCGTCTTTCCCGTTCCCGTAGGAATTTCCGGCTATCATTTACAAAAATAATTTTCCAAATCCGACTGGTAGTTCTGGTAGATCCGGTTTGACTGGAAGCAGACCCCAATATTGTTGGCAAAAGGCTAGGCAGATGATGAGTTCTAGAGATTAGCGCGTTCAAACAAACATACAAACAAACTCTTCAGCTTTATTATATTATGTAGGTATCGATTGGTTCGATAATGAGATCTTACACATTTTTGTTGAAGTGGGTATTATGAATAAATGAACGTCACTAGATTTTTCCATATGAACCTTCATATGGAAAAATCTAGTAAAAGTTGGTAATTTATCATTATTGCAGTGGAACCTTCCACTGCAATAATGATGAATTACCAACTTTTTTTAAGTCTAAGTAAGTAGGTACATTCTGCCACTGGATATTTGTAGTTGGTAATCTCGTTTACAAACTTAGCAATATTACTTACAATCCCGAGATTACAGACAGTGAACGATACTATTAGACAAATGGACAGTGCTCACTCATTAAAGCCCTAGTTTTTGAGAAATAATTAAAAGAATACCAATTTATCCTATTTCATAAAGCTGAAATATAGAAATAACCTAATAAATCCCACCACCGTCGTGGTGGGGCTTGAGCATCCCAATGAACCTAGGATCATACCTAGCGTGAGGGGCCAGACAAATAGAGATATAATCTGCAGGGCAGTTTTGTGGCGAACTGTTGGGCAGTAGCGATCTTGACCAAGGACTTGACCGGAGAAGTCTCGTTCCTCATCTCCAGCTTGCCTTTATTGGCTGGCCGGAGTGAACACTGACGAGGAACAGAGCTCCTACCTCTTTCTTGCCTTAGTTGGCTGGTCTGAGTGGAGATTCGCAAGAACAAACGTGCGGAGAAAGATGTATATGTAATCCAGTTAGATGCTGGTAGGGCTCTTTACACCGTACTTCCGGGAGTGTGGCTATCAGGTAGCCGTGGTATACCTCTCCACTCTTCTAGCACCTCAGGATATGTTGCTTCCTTGGCGCTACGTCCCTCTGTGCTAGCGAACGCTTTCGGGGGCAAATTTATTGAGCCCTGCCATTAAAGCCGTGTATATTGTCAGTGGTCAGGCAGGGGCCAATAGTTCTTCCATAGTATACGATAATCAGTCCTTTTAACCACCCAAAACACATAGCCTCTCATCTTGTATAAATTTCCATATTCTGCCATAGTCCTGCACTAACCGGGGATTGTCCTTGGGTATACTTTAATAGTGCATACAGGGATAATCGTCGGTTGGTGCCTCATTCTATTTGAAATGTCCAACGGGGCCTCTGCGAGTTGGCTTCGGCCCCTCGTACGCCTACCGAAGGACCGGGACCCCAGGGTCCTGAGATTGTCAGAGACATAACAATAATAATATTTAAATACTGAACAAACACTTAGCTAAGTAAGTCTCTGTAAGAACAAGGAAATTTTAATTACGGCTTTTCTTTGTCAGCTTGTTGTAATAAACCCTTTCTGTGAGAAATAAATCTGATTTTCTAATTAAGAACAAACATTATCGTCTCGAGAATTTTCTTTAAGCGAAACAGCTATATTAAAGGAATATTTTCATAATTGAAAGGCGCCATCAACGGGGCTAGGGAATTATCGTGAAATTCGACGACAGTTGTCGACACTTTGCGAACAATTTGAATTTCCCTTGCCTTCTAATAGTAAAGACCTCGACCAATCTACAACGAACCACGCCATTTTTAATAATTAATATTCATCTACATAATGAGCTTTGAAATTACTGGTGAACATTGAATTAAAATTGTGTTGAAAGCATTGTTTAACATTTCATATAATTAATTTTGAATTGTTCTGTTGCTTTGAATTCCGACATCTCTGTTAAGAAGTTAATGGCTAGAACTCTGGACCTTTGTTTTTTCTTAATTAAAATAAACGTGGACGCAGCTGCAAATAATTGAATCGTATTTTATGTCATAATTTGAAGAAAAGTCAGGGTCCTGTTCTAATTTAGGAACAACAACCATTGTCGTTTCCATTGCCATGCATTATTATTGTGATTGATTATAGTAATTATTATGTCCAATAATCCCAACTAATATTATAAATGCGAAAGTAGGTAAGTCTGTCTGTTACACTTTCACGTCTAAACCACTTAACCGATTTTGGTGAAATTTGGTACGGAGATATATTATGTTATCTGTGACATAGGCTAAGTACTTATTTAATTTTGAATATTCCGACATTCACGCGGGCGAAGCTGCTGTCAGAAGCTAGTTATCTTATATAAAACAAACCCATTTGAAGGAGTTCATAATTAATTACCATAGCCAAATCAAACTTTTATTTTGCATACAAAGCTAAGTACCCGTTAAAGTGTTGACAAGTACACAGTGTAACAACAACAACTTGCGCTCTAGTTAGATTAACATTGAACATTTCATTCACAATAACATTGAACTACCCAGACAAAGTTCAGTTGTTTGCAGTATGTTCCGGGCTTTCTGTAACATGCACTATCTACGGGCGATACCCGGTAGTTACTCTGTGTTACTAGTCTGTAACCTGTCGAACTGTTAAACTGAGGAGAGAGCTTGCATCTAATGTTGGTAGCGGAAATTTATTAAATATACTGTACAACTATTTACTATATATACACTTAAATAAAAAATAAATAACTAAAAATAGTATGAAATATGGTGTCGAAAAATTCGACCGCATCGCTGGCCACTGGTAAAGTACCCAAAAGGCTGGCATTGCCACGTTGTATGGCAATGCTTATCCTTTGTCCAAGGTAAAAGCCAGCCCTTGGGTCACGCGAAGTGTCAACTAAGCGTCTTGAAAGTCATGTTGGTAACTGTTCATATCACACGTACTTTTAGTGGTTAGTCCTATCTTAATATACTGGACCTAATTATACAAGGAAAAGCTTTCGGAGAAATATGTAGTATCTTAAGTGTATAACGTATTTTTTTTTATTACGTCTGATAGGCGCTCATATGATGGAAAGCAATGATGTGGTTGACGATGCAGGACGCTTGCCGAGAAGTAACTTTTCTTTTCACTCTTGACTGAATGTGGCATAGCATTTTGTTTTTATTTTTTTACTTCCCAGTTACTGCATAATGGCAATGATGATTATAATTATAATATAATAATAATAAATAATTTATTTTGTACGAAATACAAAGATGGTACAGAATTGTGTCTTAAAAGTAAGTTGTACAACAGTGACAAAAAATTGAGGTCGAACGTCTGACTTCTAAACTAGGCAATAAGCCTGTATCTTTGAAGACAATGTTCCCCGAAATTGCGGTGATTAAAATAGCGAAAACGTCACACAATTCAAGATCGACCATAGAATAAAAGTGACAATATTTCCCCCAACCAAAACAATCAAACAAAAGACAGATTTATAGAACAACAGATAGGTACATAAGAGTAAGTATTACGTACGCAGCAACATAGCTTTTATTACAGCTGTGAGGCTTGTCCATACAACATGGTCCACGTTAGTAAATCGACTGATTTATGCGTGTCCGATGCTTCGACGTTAGGAACCTACTGCGCTATTGTTTCTCCAGAATTTATCGCGAATGCCCGCACAGGAGTCGGCGGCACAACAATTCACTTGGACAACAACATCGTGTGCATTGACGTCAGAGCACTACGAGGACCCATTGTTGGCGCTGTGGTACTAGCTATTACAAATGAGCCATGACCTGGGAATGACATGTACAGCGGTTTGTCATCGGTGGAGGATAAAGAGGAGTTACTTTTTAATGAAGCCTGTCATTGTTTGAGAAGTATTGTTGAGTATAAAGCATGTGGATCGGACGTTAAAACGGTTAATTGATACACGTTTTGTAAATGGTGGGTTTGAAACGCCTATCAGTTAAAGAAGAGTATAATAATATTATAATACGCAGTTAAAGAAGAGCTCCAAGAATAAAGTAAGGTAAAAGTTTTTCATATAAAAACATCTGAGAGCAGTTGTTAAAGTAGTAAGTATCTGATATTCTCCATATTTACGACACCACACTCACTTCTAAAAATATAACGAATCGCGGAACTAAAACAATAATAAAAATAAAGACGCCAATTCTAGCGTTCAAAATATTATCTCAGCGACAATCAATATCAAAGAAATACGGTAAATTAGAGGTTTTTTTGATCATTTGCGATCGCTCCTTAAAAATACGAGAATTTCTCCTCTCTGATCAAAGAGCACAGTCTAACAGAATAACTATGGTTTATTGGTAAAGGGATTATGAGCCTGCTCTATTTTATTTGGTTCACCAGATTTAGAAACTAACCTTTAAACTTGGCACGATAATGTCATGCGGGCCCTCAGGCGAACCCCGCCTCGTGTTCCTACTTGGTTCAGAACACTTATAAGTATTGAGAATCGGTAATAGGTTTTAAAATCATGTTTCTCATGTTATGCGTGATTATACCACAATTCGTAATTATTATTTCCTACTCTATTCAAAGAACAATTCGCATTCAAAACACATCGGTCAAGCAAAAAGGTAATGCCAATTAGGTTGTTTAAAGACTCACCCTTTATTACCACCTTACCATTGTTGTATACGAGAACATCGCCATTATTCTCAAAATTCCAGTCATTCCCGATTGTTGCATTTTCTTTACCGATAGCAGTTGTATGGTATGTCGGAGCAGAAAAGTACATCATGCAGTACGCCTTGCAACAGCAACTAAGAGAGGTAAGAGAGGTATCTCTTACCTCTCTTAGTTGCTTTGATATAGGTGCTATTTTTCGCTACCGAACATTCGGATACATATTTACAGTTAAAGGTAATTTTAGGCCATGAAAATATATTCCAGACCTTCATTAATTATGTGCATCAAATTTCATCTGAATCGGTGCAATAAATTCGGAGCAAATTTACTCTGACAGACAGACAGATATGAGTGATCCTATAAGGGTTCAGACTACCTCCAAAAAACGATTAGGGGAAATCGTTTTTTGGAGGTAGTCTGAAAAAATAATACTAGCAACCTTTTTAACCTTTTGAACGCCACTGCCACGTATACATGACAGGTTAGCGCGTGCCCTGTACGCCAAACGTCACGAATATGTGACAAAAAGTACGGCGAACTTGTGGCATGGCGTCGGGGGCACGCCGATGCCTTTATGCTCTGGCGTTCAAAAGGTTAATTTACCTAATCCAGTATTCGTACCAAGTCTCAAGTATATTCGCCCAAGGAATAAGTTTTTTCATACAAATTTCCATCCCCATTTCACCCCTTTATGGGGAGAGTTTCCAAAAATCCTTTTTAACTAACGTCTACTATTTGGAATCTACCTCCGTGCCAAATTTCATCTTCATAGATCCAGTGGTTTCTGAGATTTCGTGACTAAAATCACAGTGAGAGTGACCTTTCAGTCTTATAATACATAACTGTAACTTATAAACGAAAGGTTCGATTTGAATAATTTAAAGTGTAATTATACATAGTCAACCTTAATTATCGAAACACTTAAATGAATAAAGATTAATATCATGATGCCAAAATCACCACTTTTCCATTCTCCTGGTTTTTCCTGGTTTTGATTGAATAATTTGAACAAAAAGCTGTAACTGTGACTTAACCATAATAGTTAGACATATAGGCTCGTGGACTTTTTCATAGGTAGGATGAGTACTTTAACTATAACTTTAACTTTTTTTCAATAGGATTCTCAACGCGCGCCAAATACTGAATTATTTGGCAATTTTTTACTACTTTGGGTTCCATTTTAGCAAGGTTTTTTATGAAATCAAAAATATATGATAACATTCATGAGGAAGGCTACAGCTATACGAGAACGGGAAACAACAGGATATGCGCGCACGAAGTCGCTGTCACTATAGGACTTATATTGGAGTGACTACAAGACCTTCGAGTAAGATTAACCTCATAAAATTTCATGTAAAACATTAAACGGTTTTGGTGGAATTTGATCTGGCAGAACTTTTGAGATTATATCCTACAGACAAACAAACAATTTTAGAACATTAGTGTAGATAAGATAATTGCTTGGGGTATCTCTATATTGATAGTGATACGAATAACGGATGTTTAAAATGCAAATAATTATGACAAATATTTTTTTTAAATAAGGTATTTTATAACATAATTTTGGACACTAATGTTCAATCCCCATCAATCATAATTAATGTGTATCAATACTTTCAAATAGATAATCAGCATTCTCACTCCGTACCTACTTCGCTCGCGTGCATGTCGTACTTTCCTCTACGAACTTAAAGATTCCCCTCAAAAGGATAGTTTAGGAAATGTGAGTCCTTACGAGCTTTATTATTTTTACTAGCTTTTGCCCGCGACTTCGTACGTGCATATCCCGTCTTTCCCGTTCCCGTAGGAATTTCCGGCTATCATTTACAAAAATAATTTTCCAAATCCGACTGGTAGTTCTGGTAGATCCGGTTTGACTGGAAGCAGACCCCAATATTGTTGGCAAAAGGCTAGGCAGATGATGAGTTCTAGAGATTAGCGCGTTCAAACAAACATACAAACAAACTCTTCAGCTTTATTATATTATGTAGGTATCGATTGGTTCGATAATGAGATCTTACACATTTTTGTTGAAGTGGGTATTATGAATAAATGAACGTCACTAGATTTTTCCATATGAACCTTCATATGGAAAAATCTAGTAAAAGTTGGTAATTTATCATTATTGCAGTGGAACCTTCCACTGCAATAATGATGAATTACCAACTTTTTTTAAGTCTAAGTAAGTAGGTACATTCTGCCACTGGATATTTGTAGTTGGTAATCTCGTTTACAAACTTAGCAATATTACTTACAATCCCGAGATTACAGACAGTGAACGATACTATTAGACAAATGGACAGTGCTCACTCATTAAAGCCCTAGTTTTTGAGAAATAATTAAAAGAATACCAATTTATCCTATTTCATAAAGCTGAAATATAGAAATAACCTAATAAATCCCACCACCGTCGTGGTGGGGCTTGAGCATCCCAATGAACCTAGGATCATACCTAGCGTGAGGGGCCAGACAAATAGAGATATAATCTGCAGGGCAGTTTTGTGGCGAACTGTTGGGCAGTAGCGATCTTGACCAAGGACTTGACCGGAGAAGTCTCGTTCCTCATCTCCAGCTTGCCTTTATTGGCTGGCCGGAGTGAACACTGACGAGGAACAGAGCTCCTACCTCTTTCTTGCCTTAGTTGGCTGGTCTGAGTGGAGATTCGCAAGAACAAACGTGCGGAGAAAGATGTATATGTAATCCAGTTAGATGCTGGTAGGGCTCTTTACACCGTACTTCCGGGAGTGTGGCTATCAGGTAGCCGTGGTATACCTCTCCACTCTTCTAGCACCTCAGGATATGTTGCTTCCTTGGCGCTACGTCCCTCTGTGCTAGCGAACGCTTTCGGGGGCAAATTTATTGAGCCCTGCCATTAAAGCCGTGTATATTGTCAGTGGTCAGGCAGGGGCCAATAGTTCTTCCATAGTATACGATAATCAGTCCTTTTAACCACCCAAAACACATAGCCTCTCATCTTGTATAAATTTCCATATTCTGCCATAGTCCTGCACTAACCGGGGATTGTCCTTGGGTATACTTTAATAGTGCATACAGGGATAATCGTCGGTTGGTGCCTCATTCTATTTGAAATGTCCAACGGGGCCTCTGCGAGTTGGCTTCGGCCCCTCGTACGCCTACCGAAGGACCGGGACCCCAGGGTCCTGAGATTGTCAGAGACATAACAATAATAATATTTAAATACTGAACAAACACTTAGCTAAGTAAGTCTCTGTAAGAACAAGGAAATTTTAATTACGGCTTTTCTTTGTCAGCTTGTTGTAATAAACCCTTTCTGTGAGAAATAAATCTGATTTTCTAATTAAGAACAAACATTATCGTCTCGAGAATTTTCTTTAAGCGAAACAGCTATATTAAAGGAATATTTTCATAATTGAAAGGCGCCATCAACGGGGCTAGGGAATTATCGTGAAATTCGACGACAGTTGTCGACACTTTGCGAACAATTTGAATTTCCCTTGCCTTCTAATAGTAAAGACCTCGACCAATCTACAACGAACCACGCCATTTTTAATAATTAATATTCATCTACATAATGAGCTTTGAAATTACTGGTGAACATTGAATTAAAATTGTGTTGAAAGCATTGTTTAACATTTCATATAATTAATTTTGAATTGTTCTGTTGCTTTGAATTCCGACATCTCTGTTAAGAAGTTAATGGCTAGAACTCTGGACCTTTGTTTTTTCTTAATTAAAATAAACGTGGACGCAGCTGCAAATAATTGAATCGTATTTTATGTCATAATTTGAAGAAAAGTCAGGGTCCTGTTCTAATTTAGGAACAACAACCATTGTCGTTTCCATTGCCATGCATTATTATTGTGATTGATTATAGTAATTATTATGTCCAATAATCCCAACTAATATTATAAATGCGAAAGTAGGTAAGTCTGTCTGTTACACTTTCACGTCTAAACCACTTAACCGATTTTGGTGAAATTTGGTACGGAGATATATTATGTTATCTGTGACATAGGCTAAGTACTTATTTAATTTTGAATATTCCGACATTCACGCGGGCGAAGCTGCTGTCAGAAGCTAGTTATCTTATATAAAACAAACCCATTTGAAGGAGTTCATAATTAATTACCATAGCCAAATCAAACTTTTATTTTGCATACAAAGCTAAGTACCCGTTAAAGTGTTGACAAGTACACAGTGTAACAACAACAACTTGCGCTCTAGTTAGATTAACATTGAACATTTCATTCACAATAACATTGAACTACCCAGACAAAGTTCAGTTGTTTGCAGTATGTTCCGGGCTTTCTGTAACATGCACTATCTACGGGCGATACCCGGTAGTTACTCTGTGTTACTAGTCTGTAACCTGTCGAACTGTTAAACTGAGGAGAGAGCTTGCATCTAATGTTGGTAGCGGAAATTTATTAAATATACTGTACAACTATTTACTATATATACACTTAAATAAAAAATAAATAACTAAAAATAGTATGAAATATGGTGTCGAAAAATTCGACCGCATCGCTGGCCACTGGTAAAGTACCCAAAAGGCTGGCATTGCCACGTTGTATGGCAATGCTTATCCTTTGTCCAAGGTAAAAGCCAGCCCTTGGGTCACGCGAAGTGTCAACTAAGCGTCTTGAAAGTCATGTTGGTAACTGTTCATATCACACGTACTTTTAGTGGTTAGTCCTATCTTAATATACTGGACCTAATTATACAAGGAAAAGCTTTCGGAGAAATATGTAGTATCTTAAGTGTATAACGTATTTTTTTTTATTACGTCTGATAGGCGCTCATATGATGGAAAGCAATGATGTGGTTGACGATGCAGGACGCTTGCCGAGAAGTAACTTTTCTTTTCACTCTTGACTGAATGTGGCATAGCATTTTGTTTTTATTTTTTTACTTCCCAGTTACTGCATAATGGCAATGATGATTATAATTATAATATAATAATAATAAATAATTTATTTTGTACGAAATACAAAGATGGTACAGAATTGTGTCTTAAAAGTAAGTTGTACAACAGTGACAAAAAATTGAGGTCGAACGTCTGACTTCTAAACTAGGCAATAAGCCTGTATCTTTGAAGACAATGTTCCCCGAAATTGCGGTGATTAAAATAGCGAAAACGTCACACAATTCAAGATCGACCATAGAATAAAAGTGACAATATTTCCCCCAACCAAAACAATCAAACAAAAGACAGATTTATAGAACAACAGATAGGTACATAAGAGTAAGTATTACGTACGCAGCAACATAGCTTTTATTACAGCTGTGAGGCTTGTCCATACAACATGGTCCACGTTAGTAAATCGACTGATTTATGCGTGTCCGATGCTTCGACGTTAGGAACCTACTGCGCTATTGTTTCTCCAGAATTTATCGCGAATGCCCGCACAGGAGTCGGCGGCACAACAATTCACTTGGACAACAACATCGTGTGCATTGACGTCAGAGCACTACGAGGACCCATTGTTGGCGCTGTGGTACTAGCTATTACAAATGAGCCATGACCTGGGAATGACATGTACAGCGGTTTGTCATCGGTGGAGGATAAAGAGGAGTTACTTTTTAATGAAGCCTGTCATTGTTTGAGAAGTATTGTTGAGTATAAAGCATGTGGATCGGACGTTAAAACGGTTAATTGATACACGTTTTGTAAATGGTGGGTTTGAAACGCCTATCAGTTAAAGAAGAGTATAATAATATTATAATACGCAGTTAAAGAAGAGCTCCAAGAATAAAGTAAGGTAAAAGTTTTTCATATAAAAACATCTGAGAGCAGTTGTTAAAGTAGTAAGTATCTGATATTCTCCATATTTACGACACCACACTCACTTCTAAAAATATAACGAATCGCGGAACTAAAACAATAATAAAAATAAAGACGCCAATTCTAGCGTTCAAAATATTATCTCAGCGACAATCAATATCAAAGAAATACGGTAAATTAGAGGTTTTTTTGATCATTTGCGATCGCTCCTTAAAAATACGAGAATTTCTCCTCTCTGATCAAAGAGCACAGTCTAACAGAATAACTATGGTTTATTGGTAAAGGGATTATGAGCCTGCTCTATTTTATTTGGTTCACCAGATTTAGAAACTAACCTTTAAACTTGGCACGATAATGTCATGCGGGCCCTCAGGCGAACCCCGCCTCGTGTTCCTACTTGGTTCAGAACACTTATAAGTATTGAGAATCGGTAATAGGTTTTAAAATCATGTTTCTCATGTTATGCGTGATTATACCACAATTCGTAATTATTATTTCCTACTCTATTCAAAGAACAATTCGCATTCAAAACACATCGGTCAAGCAAAAAGGTAATGCCAATTAGGTTGTTTAAAGACTCACCCTTTATTACCACCTTACCATTGTTGTATACGAGAACATCGCCATTATTCTCAAAATTCCAGTCATTCCCGATTGTTGCATTTTCTTTACCGATAGCAGTTGTATGGTATGTCGGAGCAGAAAAGTACATCATGCAGTACGCCTTGCAACAGCAACTAAGAGAGGTAAGAGAGGTATCTCTTACCTCTCTTAGTTGCTTTGATATAGGTGCTATTTTTCGCTACCGAACATTCGGATACATATTTACAGTTAAAGGTAATTTTAGGCCATGAAAATATATTCCAGACCTTCATTAATTATGTGCATCAAATTTCATCTGAATCGGTGCAATAAATTCGGAGCAAATTTACTCTGACAGACAGACAGATATGAGTGATCCTATAAGGGTTCAGACTACCTCCAAAAAACGATTAGGGGAAATCGTTTTTTGGAGGTAGTCTGAAAAAATAATACTAGCAACCTTTTTAACCTTTTGAACGCCACTGCCACGTATACATGACAGGTTAGCGCGTGCCCTGTACGCCAAACGTCACGAATATGTGACAAAAAGTACGGCGAACTTGTGGCATGGCGTCGGGGGCACGCCGATGCCTTTATGCTCTGGCGTTCAAAAGGTTAATTTACCTAATCCAGTATTCGTACCAAGTCTCAAGTATATTCGCCCAAGGAATAAGTTTTTTCATACAAATTTCCATCCCCATTTCACCCCTTTATGGGGAGAGTTTCCAAAAATCCTTTTTAACTAACGTCTACTATTTGGAATCTACCTCCGTGCCAAATTTCATCTTCATAGATCCAGTGGTTTCTGAGATTTCGTGACTAAAATCACAGTGAGAGTGACCTTTCAGTCTTATAATACATAACTGTAACTTATAAACGAAAGGTTCGATTTGAATAATTTAAAGTGTAATTATACATAGTCAACCTTAATTATCGAAACACTTAAATGAATAAAGATTAATATCATGATGCCAAAATCACCACTTTTCCATTCTCCTGGTTTTTCCTGGTTTTGATTGAATAATTTGAACAAAAAGCTGTAACTGTGACTTAACCATAATAGTTAGACATATAGGCTCGTGGACTTTTTCATAGGTAGGATGAGTACTTTAACTATAACTTTAACTTTTTTTCAATAGGATTCTCAACGCGCGCCAAATACTGAATTATTTGGCAATTTTTTACTACTTTGGGTTCCATTATTGCAATTTTCGTAGGGATCTCTAATTTATGATAACAATATGATAGCCTATGTTTTAGTTAATAATGTAGCTTTCTAATGGCGAAGGAATTAAAAAAATCGGTTGAGTAGTTTTTGAGCCAAATCGTAAAAAACAAACAAATAAATATTTCCTCTTCATAATATTAGTTTAGAAAAGACTGGGATATATCGTAAACTACACTACAGTACTACACTATAGTATTTGGATGTGATAAATTATATTTGAAATGATCTGTTCACAATATATCGAGAGTTTATAATCTAATCAAGATTTATTACAATCTTACGGTAAGTTTAATTGCAATAATTCGTTGATATACACATCCGAATCTGAAGAGAAATATTTTATATATTATAATTGCCGATCCCGGAATTGCGGGATATTTTGGATACTACAACGCATAATAGTCAACGCTTCAACTTTAGGTCAGTCGTCATTGTTGAAAAATATACAGCTGTTCAGCCTGTCAGAAAAAGTGTTTGTTTGAACGCGCTAATCTCTGGAACTACCAGTCGGATTTGGAAAAATCTTTTTGTATATGATAGCCACATTCATGATGACGGCTATAGACTATATGGGAACGGGAAGTTCCTACGGAAACTGGAAAAAACGGGAGCGTATGAAGTCGCGGGTAAAAGCTAGTCTTGAAAATGGAAAATTATTTTCTAGAATCCCCATTGTAAGTTAAAAGCTTGAAGGCATTTCCCAGGTAAAGTTCCTTTTCCATGCTAGGGAAAGTAGGAAATAGAACAAAATGACCTATTGACTGAGTTCCTTATATTTAAATAAATTACTTATAATTTTACAGCCAATCCGTTTTATTGCATCCTCGTTTTACTGAATAGAAAATGGCTGTGAAACTCGACTGTTTGTAGCTTCATAGTGTTTGAGTTATGATTTAAAGCTTTTACAGAGTTGTGACGTAGGCACGGTAGAGGAGTGTTGGACCATCGGTGGCGGGTTGCGGGATAGAAGCCTGTAAGATGATTTATGACCAGCATACGCCCTCCACTACTGAAGTTACCTTACGAACTATGCAACGGAAAGTCAGTTGTGGTGCCGTTTTTTCAAGGCAACATCAAAACAACTTCAACCAAAATAAAATTAGACGCAGTGGAATCGGGAATCGTGATTTTCGGATATCGTACGGAATTTTGGTCAGTATTTTACTGCTGGTTGATGGTCCTGTACCACAAAATATCCTTATCCGTAAAAAGTACTTAATTAGGGTGTAAACACTTATTCCCGAACATATCTGACAGCTGTGTTTACGCGATATAGTTGTTTAATTTTGGCATCGTTATAACTGTAATTGATCCAGCCATATATGACATTGACATTCTTAAAAAAAAAAAACGAAATCAAAGCCGTCCAATCGACATCTATCGTGATATAAGCTCATTTTATTTTTTTATGAAAACGGTTTAATTGTTTCATGGTGAAAGGGGAATGCCTTCTATCGCCATGCTAAAACGAATCACCCATAGATAGGTTGCCTAGATTGGTCCACAATCAAAACTGAAATGCCATTGGCTTTTTTCTATACCATAAATAATAATTGGCCGCTTCGATTTGTTGATTTATGGTTATTAAAGATATGTAACAGTGATAACACGCACGGTTTCAAAATTCATTTACATGGAAATGTAGACCCCTGATCGATATTATGGGCATTGTTATTGCAAACCTCGAATTGTGCTGTACCTATAGTTATATGTAGGTGTTTTGTAGTTGGAACCACTATCACCCAGGTCGCCTTTAATGCCACATGAGATTTATTTACTTGGATTTGCTGCACCTATCTAGTTGTAAATGTGTTCTCATGTAGTGAAAAAGACTGTTTTCATTAATCTTAGATCCAATCTTTAACAGAAACGTCAACTCGTTCATACCAGGGTCAGTGATCAAAAGTTCTACACATTGCTACCCTTATTTAAACTAGAATTCGATACCATTATTCATAAAAAATATGAGCCATAAAGATAATGATGTATCACTGGGCACAAAAATCGGTTGAAGACAAAAGTTTCCCGGTCCGGTAGCGCCGCCCGGCAATTTATGGTTATCGGACCCGTTGCAGATAGCCGGCAAACGGATGACTGCCGGACCAAACGAGCGCATGCATTATTCTTTGAGCATATTCCAAATTAGAGCACGTATTTGTCAAACTAGCCTTTTATGATTAAAATATTTATGACAAATGGTGTCGGATTAAGGTTCGCTCTAGGATTATTCTTGTGAATGTCCATTTTAATTAGACGGGCAGAAAGAGTAAAATAAAGCTCTTTTAGTTGACTTTGTAAGGTTTGCAAGTTTCGGGTTTTATGTGATGCGATGCGACTGCATTAACATGACGTTTATAAATATGAAATCATACAAATGTACGCATAATGAGTCAAATTTACATTTTCTGAGACTGAGGCTGAGGACAGTAAGATAGAAGTATTTTATCGTTGTCTAGATATTCTAGTGCAATTCTTATTTTATGTCTCTGAAGAATTAAGTCACGATATTTCGCAAGAAATGTCTCTAAGAACACCCAAAAGCATTTATGCTTGCGGCATTTTTCAAAATCTACACTTCAATAGTTGACGCGTTTGAACAAAAATATCAAATATATGGACATATCATGTATATCCAGAATATCGTATCTATAACCAAATAAATACATAGATACAGAATTCTCGAGATGGAGATAATATATGCCGTCGCATATAAATCGGTAACAATATAGATATACATTTACATATATTTTCTTGGTCAAAATGTAAACTTGATATTTTCTGCTTTGCAGTCACACTAAAATAAGAATAGTTATTTGAATGAAAACAACGAAGAAAGAGTGCTACGTCATCGAATGTATCTGAAAACATAGATTATTTTAGGCAGATCTGATAGCCGAAATTGATATTCAGATGAATTATTTTTAAATAGAGCCCTAAATCAAGGTGAAATTATGATCCTCTACTGTGATTTGTGATAGAGAGATCACAAATCCTATTTTCTCAAAGGTTTGCTGGTAGAAAACTCATTTTTTTCTCGCCGTTGTACATGAACTATTTAAATCACCGTGAATTAATATAAGCTGTTATGGTGTACAATAAGGAATTAAAGAAATTAATAAATAACATACATACATACTCATCATATGAAGACCTTCCTCAAGGAAGAGTTTTGGCCGAAGGGTTGTCATGTATCGGCGATTCCCCGGAAGGTTACGTGACACCACGTCGACGTTTTTATAAATATGTATGATAAAGATAAAGGTTTATATGGAACGCAAAGGGATTTAGAAGGAACACGGATGGGTTTTAGTCAGTAAGAGTCTGACACGCCCTTCCGCTCCACCCAGAGCGGAAGAAGTCATTTGATGATTTCCAATCCTTAAAAAAAAAAAAAAATGGGTCTTTGTTACCTGAATTAAATGATATATTATTTTTATTCCTGCTTCTGATAAAAATGTACAAGTACCCAAAAAAACGGAGACAAAAATACTATTTGAGATGCAGGTAGTGAAATTGTTAGTGCAATATTTAAGCCTGAAAGAAATATTAAGCTTCAAAATAACATAATTTCGTCTTCATAAGACTTGAATTCCAGATAAGAGCTTGCGGAAGCGTTTAATATATATTTCAGTCCAATTAGTTCTGCAGACAGTAGCTCTACTCTACAGGTTGATACCAAAACCATTAGAACTTATGCTATTGTTACATTATGAAACGGATAACTTTATGTGTATGTTTACATATTTTATTTATGTGTGTTCTGTATGGTTGTTACGTAAAAGAATAGCACCATCCCATAACTTCCCGTGGGTGTCGTAAGAGGCGACTAAGGGACTCACCAGAGAATGGGCAGCAGTATTCTCTGTGCTACACTGCGATCGCAAACCCACCTGCCTAGCGTGGCGCTTATGACAACCCCCCCCCCCCCCTTAGAGAGAGGTCTATGTCCAGCAGTGGACGTCTTTCGGCTGATATGATGATGATGCTATTTATGTGCTAGATTTTTATTGATCAGGTGGGGCAAATTATTACTGGCTACTGTATAAGTAGCGTGTAAGTCGAGGAGAGGACATGGGAGAAGGATACTTGGCCTATATTCTAAGTCCTACTGAAGGAGGCTTCGTCTACTTAAATCGACTCAGTCCTCGATTTATATGAATAAATAATAAGCTATAACTGTCAATTTGATTGAGGGGATCGAGTCGAGACGTAATTACTTAGAATCGAGGTTTATATTTGGACTGTATAGAATTTTGATGATTCCTCAAACAATTTGAAATCTAAAACAGGATCACAAATTCAATATCGATGCCTTGTTACCTTTCTTCGTTTACCATAAGACATAAATTTCCATGAAAATATGGACACAATGGATATAATTTTCATCTTCACCCCATACGCAGAAGTGTATTATATTAAATCCAAATTCACAAGTACTTGCAGAAGGCAGTAGTTCTCAGCCGAAGATATTCATGATGCAATTAAATTATGCACGGTACTGAGGGCAAGTTCGGATTGGTTTGATCAAATGTGGGCTACCTATGTTTGCATTTCATTGGCAAATGGAATCGGTACTTGGCCGCACTGTTTGCCAATTTCCACCTCAGCTTCTGATATAATTTCGATAATTATTTTAGGGTTATACAGCTGGTTTCCTTCTGCTAGAAGTACGGGTATTAATACTCCGAGTGACTGTTTCCTAAATGCAGTAAAATTTATTCAGAGCAACTGAGCCTATTTTTGGTTGGGAGCTTTTAGCTATTGTGAATATTGAGTGCCTTGTATGTTTGTTCTAGTGTGACTAGGAATGTAGGACGTAAGTCATTAAAAAGAGATCAGAGGTCCAATTCTACTAATTTTTAAGCAACGTTCGCATTCGCACCTCAGTCGCAATCTGTCAAAAATGTATGGAAATTAAGGCCTTTTAATAAGAATATTTAAAATATATATTTATGTACTTAATATATATTATATATAATTTATATAATAAGGCTAAGAATTGGCAGTAATGTATCTACAGTGCTTGTAAAATAGCAATAATAGGCTAACCTACGACTACTGCGGCCGCCATAACTGTTGGAACAGTTTACTGGTGACATCATCCCAGTCATAATGACTACATTTGTTTGATTGGCTTCTTCCCAAATTCGGAACCAGTGGCAACTGACAAGAAACAAACTCTTTCGCAGACACCGAATAACGCCTGGGTACTCAGTTTACACAAATAATAAAAACCCAAATCTTTTTTTAAATTGTGTCAGTGGTTGATCAAAAATAAATGTTGGAACCTACATAAATCCCAGTCACTTGAATAAATCATCCAAGAAAGGTTCGCACATTTAATTAATTCCAAAAATATAGAACTGGGGCTTGAATAAAATACTTATTATGAATTAATAATATAGTTGTCAGAATATAGCCGAAATAGAATCAGGTTCGTTTGGTGCAGGCCCGCTCGCCGGCTGTAGCGTGCTGAATATTTGAGAATCATTCCAAACAGTGCCATACAAACACAATTAGTACGTTGCTATTTTGTTTTTTTAATAAAAAAGATTTTGTGGACCATTTTTTTTAATATGATTTTTCGTGATAACGTTTTATTGATGAATGCTATATTTTGGGAAGTGGACATTTTTGGAGAGTAATCCTTTTGGGAAGTGTTCGTTTAGAACCTAAAGGTTAATTTATACTAATGAAGATTTTTAGAATTAGCAAGGCGAGAGGTTCGATCTTGAATACACTAGGGGAATATGGTCAGTCGGTTAATAATATGGTTACTTCCTATGGTTCAAGTATAGGTACAACTATTTTGCCAAATAGTTCGAGTTCCGCAACAGAGGAAAACGATAACATTTCTGTGTGTTGCGTTAATTTCAATGATGACTGATGATTTCTTGTGATTCCTACGTACAAGAAGGGCATGACCTCCAGCGTCGGACAACTAAACATACTCGTATGTTTGATATATCTGTGTTCAAAATGTGAACCTTAAGAATAAATACCCTTCCTTTAAACTTTTTCTCATTTGAGATACTTATTTTCCAAGTTCCTAATTTTTGCTTAAGTTTTTGTGCCTTAATTACAATTGTGTTTAATATGGACTTCCTTTTTTAAGTTTTTGGGATACCTACATAGTTTCAAAGCTTAAGTTAATCATATTTCCTACACTCTGTACCTTATTAGAAAAGATAACATATGTCGTTGAAGAATTATAATTTTATCAGTCGTCTCCTTTAGATAGTTAATACATGGGATTTTTTTGATGAGGAAATATTGTAAGTAAACTGAAACACTGATCCGCAAACCTAAAATAGCATCGTTAAATTAATAATTAGCATTATCATGTAATAATTCGATCCTTCTATTTTCTGTTACGTGGAATAATTAACCGGGTTCGATCAGATCACCGGGCCAGCTACCACTTCACACTAATTGTTCGTGTCCCTCAAACGGAAACACTATCTAGTACTAATAAATTATTTCGGTAATCGACATACGACCAAATAATAACGCAACTTTATGTTTGATGACAGTTTATTTGTGTAACATTGCAAACAATGCCAAAGAAAGACACAGTATTTCACACCCAAAACGTGCTTTTTAAATGTTATTATGCTGATTTATTTTATTTAAAAATAATAAATAATATTAACAAATAAACTAAATTTACGACAAACTAAAATACAGCATAAAAATTAGTCCTCAACGCTGTCAGTTGGTAATGTGCCCAAGACTGGCGGCATTGCCACGTTGAATGGCAATACTTAGCCTCTGGCCAAAGTAAAAGCCAGCTCTTGGGACACGGGAATTGCCAACCAGCCGTTTCGATTTTTTTTTTGAAAATGCAGCGTGCACAAGCACAATGTTATTTGAACATATTTCTGGTACGAAGTTCCTTATCGCACGGTACGGACTTGACGGATCTAGGCGAAAAAAGGTTTTTTTTTTGGTCACCACTTTCCGTCACGACCCTTTCTTTGGTGTAGACGTTTGTTCATAGGATGACACGATTCTTCATCCACGGACAAAATATCCCTGGATAAATTATCTCCAAGACAAAGTAAAAAAGAAAAAAATCCCTATATAATATATGTACTACGATAGGAACTTCGTTCCCACCGAACGTTCCACGACACTCACACAATTTTTTTTATTTCAGGCTCGACTTTTTCAACTTATTTTTATGGTGGTTAATTTCTATGAGTAACACAATGAAACAAATTCCCCACATGAGGGCTAAAGCGTAAAATAAAGTGCTCATTTTCGCCACACTTATACCTGCCGGATTTAATACTTCATTATCACTTTTTCTATTTATAATCCATCTCTGGTTATTATCATCGTTTAATAGATTTTCAATAAATCCAGCTTCAACTAGACTGAAAATGACATCGTCCACGTCTTTAGCGGCAGGCCATCCAGGTCGCATGTAAAAACTTGCACCAGTTGCACTAATTCGTTTCTCTAAAATCTGAATATACGGATCCAGAGACCGAACCAAAGCGACATCTGTAGCTAGAAGAAAATTTTCACCTTCAAAGATACGTCGAATATATTTTCTTAATTCGTTCATTGGTATAACTTTATAGTTACGTTCCAAGGGAGTATCTTTATAGTATTCAACTACAACTTCCACGCCACCATAACCGTTCACTTTCGTTACTGCGTCTTCAATAGACTGAAAAGGTGGCTCCAAGTCTAAAGTCTGCAAGGCATCCACAAGGTCAGCTTGGTAATCGATCCGAAAAAAGAAACAAAACCAGATCCAAAGAACAAAAAGAGAATTGAGCAGCCATGATTTTGTTACGAATTTAGCTGACTGACCCAATAATATGATGAATGATTGATAGAGAATTCGGTTTGTTGCATTCGTCAAATGAGGCTTACATTTTCTTACCAGCATGGCTGCGATGAGGAATGAGATGTATACCAGTCCGTGTAAATAAGTAAAGTTTGTTTTATCAGGAACAATGAATTTGAGCCAATCAGAAACCTCGCGTTGCCTGCGTCCGACCCATCGAATATCGACAGTGTGATACGTATGAGATGGTAAAGTGACAGTGTATCTTTTCTCTGTAAGGATGTCAGCCGGAATAAGGATATCAGCTTTTTCAGTAGCCAGATCACCAATGGAGCCAGTTGCTGTACCATTCACGTACGATCCAAATACACTATTATTGTAAGCAGAAGTAACTAGTAAGGAAGCGTTTAATTTATTCAGTATGATCATCAGTACTTTCCCATCGTAACCGCCAACAGAAGTTATCGTACCATTTTCCATTTCTACCGTTACGTAGGGAAAGTATTCTAGCAAAGCCGTCCTGATCGGACACTGGTAGAAGTTGCTAAACTTTTTAGGAAACATTTGTTCGCCATACTTTAAAAATATTGGTGTGTAATTGCTGCAACACCCATCACTGTATGGAAAGAACGTCGACAGTGTTACTTCCCCGGTCTCAAAGGCGCTTATTAGAATTAAGTCTGCCTGATCATTCTTCGAAGTCACTTCAATGAAATCAGTCAGCTCAGCAGTCGATTTGACAGCTTTTTCCAATACAAGTATGAAACGAATAGGAAACCTTATCACTTCATTTATAAGTTGCATAATTATTTCGTAATCATGTAAAGTATTTGCAAAGTAGATTGTTTGTTTGAATCCAACCGTTTCGTTGATGTCACGAATTTTTGTATCATTGTAAGTTGACCAGGGACTCAGAACGACTGAGCCAGGGTAGCTCCTCAAATATTCGTTGACATATTCGGAGTCATTCAGTTTCCAAATGACCGTAGTTGTGAAGTGGTGGTTGTAGTAGGTGCTTGAAATATTCACTGCTGTTTTTATAAGCTTTGGTATTGCGGAACAATTAGAGAACATTAAAGTTAAAATTATAACAATGCGAACCATTATTCACGGCTAACTTTTAGAACAAAGTAAGCATATACGACACAGACTACAGCAAGTTAGCAACTAACTATTTCTTCCTGAAATGTTGGAAACTACATTTATATCGTGTTTCGTATCACGTTTGAAAATCGTATAAATTATAGTATTGTATCCATCGTAATTGACGATAATAAATTGATATTGTTACATTAGTTTTATTTACGCTTCTATGAGTGTTAAAAATATATGTATACAGAATCCATTACATACAAAGTAAACCTAACAGTTTGTCTTTCATTGTTTGTAAGCAAACACAGCAACGGCGAGTTGATGGAAAGTCAGCGATGATGACATATAATTTTAACAAAAACATACACTACATACACAGATTTAATAAACCGGCCAAGTGCGAGTCGGACTCGTATACCAAGGGTACCATTAGAAGACCATGCTTATACTTCAATTATTTTTATTATCTGTTGTTATAGCGACAATTATTCGACCGAGTGTGAAAATACCTTCACACTCTGTGACAATTTCAATTGTCTACCTATTACTATCTATGAGACCCGCTGACTCCATTAGTTACCTTTCGGGTACGGATCCCTTAGAATGATCCTTATTCACTAAAACGCTGTAGAAAGATGTCGCGAAAGATCATCATCATCATATCAGTTGAAAGACGACCACTGCTGGGCATAGGCCTCCCCCAAGTGTCGCCACAACAACCGGTCTTGTGCGTCTCACATCCGTTGGGCAACCGCAAACCTCACCAGGTCATCGGTCCACCTTGTAGGAGGCCTTCCAACGCTTTGTCTTTCGGTACGCGGTCGCCACACCAGAACTTTTCGGCCCCATCGATGAATGGATGATAGATGTGCCCTGCCCACTGTCACTTCAGTTTGGCGATCCTTCGGGCTATGTGGGTAACCTTGGTTCTCTTGCGGATATCGACATTCCTGATGCGAAGGATGCTGAAGTCAAAATCGAATGTTGTTTTATAGAGATTTATTATAGAAACAAGAACTATACAATGTGTATATAATAATAAATATGTATATCATATAAACATGCAAATGTACGTGTAATATTTTTTGAAACAGTTGAAAAAATATTTTAAGTTAATGTTTGTTTCTTGTAAAATTGTGGTCTTCTACACTAAATGTTTTGTGTTTTATTTTTATTAAGATGTACATGATAAATCTTAGGCAGCATATAAGCTCACGTAAAAACTTAAATATAAGGTAAATTACATGTTTTCTCAGCTAAACTAATTATATCTGAGCTACAACAACGATGGATAAATACGCTTTAAATAAAAAATCTAATTTGCAAGCAGTTCATTCACCTATAGTGGTTAAGTCAAAACATTTAATATAAGGTAGTATCAAAAACTGCTGAAAGTATTAATATTTTACTAGCTTTTGCCCACGACCCCTTCCCTGGGGAATTTCGGGAAATCTTCTCTTAGTGCTCCCCTACACTCCCCAAGGAACCTACATGCCAAATTTCAGCAGCAGTAGTTTCGGCTGTGCGTTGTCTGTCAGACACTCATCAGTAGGTAACGGAAGAATTTTATTCATATTGATGATTGATTGCATCAAACTCATAAATCACAATCTTCACTTTATCTTCAAATTGTACCAGAGCGCCCAATTTTTAAAAGCGATTCGTAATAATATTACATAGAACAACTATATCTACACAAAATATATTATATTATGTAAAGGAAATTTAAGCATTAATTGTGTAGTTGTTTAATTTCATTAAAATAGTCGTTGTTGTTTATGTAGGTACTTAAAATATTTTTTAATATTTCAATAGGGTATTTGACTACCATCAAAAATATATTTAAAGGAATGAATAACTATTAAAAAGATGTCACTACAATATGTTGTACAAAAAAAAACAGTCAGTAATTAATTACAAGCTTATGAAGTTATCCTTCTATGCTTTTCACGCAAAACGTCATTTTTACTAGATGGCGCTAATTTGCTACGGCGTGAATTGCGAGTGACATCATACGCAATTAGCGCTCAATTCAATATTAAAACAGTCAAATACCCTATTCAATCGATGTACAAATAATTTAAGATTAAATTCTAAAAATAATTTACTTAATTAATCAGTATGGTTCAGTATTGATTTATCATGCTAGTTTGACCATGCACTTTCTTTCAATATTGAACCATTGCTTAGTATCCCTAAAATACAATTGGCCTGGCCATAGACGAATATTTTTCAAAGACTTTGGTTGTATCAGATTGTTAAAATACTATTTTGAATTTTAAACATGGGAGCGTTCTGTTATGCTCAAACATCTTTAATCTTAGACGTTTTGGTCCCCTAAAATCAATTTAATGGGGTGAAAATTCCCTTCAAACATGTTTAAATTGTGCGTGTGTAGAAAAATATCTTGATATAATATCGAATAATATCATATCACATTTAAAGTGTTATAAAAGATTTCAGACACTGCTTGGCGTGGCCACACGTAGTATTAAGTAGTAAGTGTTTTAGCCTCCGCGTTGAGTCAGGACAGCGTCTACAAGAAGGACGGCTCCGTTGATGATGGCCAGAGAAGCCTTCGCCAAGTTCTTGTCCTTTTGGTCGCTCTTATAAGCATGTTGCCACCTGAAAGACAGATTAGTATATTTGAATTTAGAATTCAAGATAATTTTCAAATTTTGAAACAGTTAACTCTATGTGTGCAAATTGCATTGCAATCGATTCACCTTTAAGGGCCAAATCGTCTATCAAACATTAACCTAAAATATACACACTAAAGTCGATACTTGAGATGGCTATGGATTACAATCTCAAATTAATAACTTTTATACGATGAATAAATATGACTGTTTAATACACTTCTACATAAAAGCTGTCCCACTGCCATTTTTGTTCCTCGTTTAAAGTAATCGACTATTCAAAAATCGAGCCTAGGTGTAAAGATATAAGTGAAATCACGTTTGAGGGTCTTCATGTCCACTTAATGACAAAATAAAAAGAGCAACATTTATTCTCTTTATTGAGATAATTTAGGGTCGCGTTTTAAAGGCCTCGGCAGAGTGTAAGCAATGTAACGATTCATATCATATCATAGCAAATCATCACCAAATATCGACTTTATTATTAAGGCTTTCTTATTAAAATCAGTATTTTCTTTCAGTTGTATGCTTACTTGTCAATAATCACAGCACCGCTGGCGACGAACAAGGCTACACCAATCAGCGAGTAGAAAATATCAATCCGCTTGTGCGAAGGTGTCTGCATGATGTAACCTGGAACATGACGTCATTATCCTTATTAGACCACTCTATTTTGCATGAATAAGTAGTTTTAAAAAATGCGTAGGAACGTACATACAGTGCACAAATAAGGTGCAATAGGTGTTTTAATTGAGCGTATGTCGACTATCGAAGTTTTATAACTTGGGGGGCAATTTTCGTATTTTAGGAGCGTTATAGCTGTCAAAAACACATCAAATTTCCCTTCATTTTGACAAGTTTTGTCATTGACTTTTGCTGACACGATGTTACGACGAACTGAATATGAGGGTCAATTATTCTAATTTTTAAGCATCGTTCACATGCGCATCTCAGTCGTAATCTGTCAACAATCCCCTCTAATTTTCCTACATTTTGACATTGCTTTAAAAAAAGTAGTATTGGACGCGTCTGAACGCCTTCAGTTCATACACTCATGAATACTCATGATAGATGACAGTTAGCATCCGTCAAGCATATAAATATAAGAATGATGAGTTATGACCAATGGCGACGTACACAAACTTAATGTTGCTAATTTCTAAAGAACGCGAGTAAAGTCATCAGTACCAAATTAATTACCAATGAACTTGAACCATCATAGTACCTACACTGTTGGATAGAACTTTTCCAACTTCAACTACTTTTAGATTCTTGGAACAAATGTCTGTACTTTATTCAACCCATTTTATTATTAAGTAGCTTTGAAGCGTGACTTCGTACGCGCATGTTACGTTTTTTCCCGTTCCTATGACTGTGGCTACCATATACAAAAATAATAAATATAAATTTTCCAAATCCGACTGGTAGTTCCAGAAATTAGCGCGTTCAAACAAACTCTTCAGCTTTATTATAATAGTGTAGATTTCGCAGACAAACTTAGACTGGAGTTAACATATCAATGTTAAGCTTAGACCGTTTTGTTCTCACGATATTTCATAAAAATAATGTACCGATTTTAATGAAACTTAATCCACATTCTCAAGATACCTAGTAGTTAGAGAGAAAGAGAGAGTGTATTTCACTTTCTGTCGAAAACCTAAGATTACTCACACTAGGTGTCATTCGGATGCGAATCAAGTTTAAAAAATCGGTTATTTATTTTTTATTCCAAAAATAAGGACTTGTTAGTTTGTATGTAATTTTCCCTATGGCTGTTAAATAAATAATTCCACGAGGAGTAAGCTAACTAACCCTTAAAGCGAAGGTTGTATTTTTGTTTTTTTATTATTGACGATAGTCTTGCATTTGGATAGCGACGATGTGGTCGACGATGGAGCACGCTTGCCTAGAAGTAACCTGCAGTGCGATTCTGTAAACATCTCACCATGTAAGCTTAGGTGAAGTGAACATGAAGTGAGCTGTCAATCCATACAAACAAGATGGCATGATTCACTTGATGCTCATTCCACCCAAGTTTACACGGTGAGATGTTGAAAGAATACACCGGCTGTTCACTCAGCTATCAGGAATCACAGAGGATGTTTCTCAATTGAGGGTAATTACCGGCAGCGGCTCCAGCGAAGATGATGAGATAGCCGATGAAAGTGCCCGTCACCAGCATGCCAGTCGCTGGGTCACTGTTGTAGCTGTGGTAGTGGAGGGCCACACACGAACATGTCAGCGCCTGGAATGAAGAAAATAGTCTTGTAGATGTTATTTTGATCCTGGCATTATATTACTTACTAGCTTTTGCCTGCGACTTCGTACGCGACAATCCCGTTTTTTCACGTTCCGTAGGAATTTCCCGTTCCCATATATCGTATATACAAAATGTGGCTATCAAATACAAAAAGAATTGTCCAAATCCGACTGGTAGTTCCAGGGACAAACAAACAAACTCTTCAGCTTTATTACATATATTATATATTAGAATAGATGTGAAGCTCTACATCCCAGTAACTAGGTAATACGATATCCCTTAGCAAGACTACTGACAGATTTCTTGTCTTCTGACAAGGTACCCGTAATGTTTGTTAAAGATCTACAAATCACCCCTGGGCTACCCATTAGCCGGGACCAACAGCTTAATGTGTTTTGCGAAGCACGGAAGAATCTCGGCTAGTTAAGATGGTCACCCATCGACGGACTGACCTCGGCAAGCGGTGCTTAACCTTGAAGATCGACCCATTAAATTAAAATAATTTGTCAGACTACAAAAGTATGTACAGTAAATTTTATCTTCCTACGTAAATTCTACAAAAGGTCGCATCCTATTTTTTTGTATTCCTGCAAATCATCTTCATTCATTAATAGTCGTCACACCTCACGATTTCAAAATGGCGCGGTGTTACTATACAGCTGACGTCATAGCACGCGATTCCTCGAGCCTGTGGTGACGAACCACAGATAATATCACAACCAGTTCTGGAGCGATGATGTCATTCTGAGCACGCAATATAAAGCCGAGGCCAACTGCTCGACACCTTGGGGCCTTGTCTTTGAGGATGAACATTAAAATAAGGTCGGCACACAATGAAATCTGCACGTTCAATTAAATGTGCTTGATTTTCTCATGATCATTGAAGTTTTGTTCGAAAAGCTTCTCCATTTTAATTATTGCGGCTTAGACTTATCTTCTGATATAAAAATATAATCGACTTAGTTTTACTTTTCCTCCGACTTTTCCCATCTGTTAGCGTTGATTTGTCATCTATTTTTTTTAAATTATATTTACTTTACGTTACGGTAAAATGATGGATAATTAGCAAAAATATATTCAGCTCACGAATAAAAATTGTATTCAATTGTATTGTATTCATTTATAAAGCGCTCATTAATTTTATTACAGCCATCAATTTGTATTGTATGTCACTCCTTGAATCCTCAATTGATTTCATTCTTCATAACGAGAATCAGCAAGTAACGATCTCCCGTACTAAATGAACTCATAAGAGAATTAATTGTTTATATCTGAACTAATATTATGAAGAGGTAAAACTATTTGTTCGTATTATTTTCATCAAGGTCTAGAAGAACTGGTTGTTTTTTTTTTTTCATTGATAAAAAAGCTACACGATCGCTGACGATTTTGGAATAAAATTATCAAACCGTCACAAATGAAACGCAAGTCAACTTTCAAGTGATACGATTGACTGTTGACAACTCATTCAACCAATCACATCAATTTGTGATAATTTTCGTTCGTGAAACTGAGCCACTGGCTGCTAGTAAATTAACTAGTTTGAACGCAGCAAGTGTTAAGTTTAAACTTCAGAATGTTTTTGTTTTGTTATTTCTATGATTCATTCTACATTGCTAAACAATCGTAATGAATAATTAAAGTTTAAATTGTTGTGCAAAGCGTGACTAACTTATAACCTTTACATATAATTTATCAGTTTTTATGACTACATGTTTTCATAACTTTGACATGTTTCACATTAATATATATTTTTTTAAACAAGCTTTTAAGTGTTTTCTACTCTTCATGCCGCTTCGTTTGATACCCATATTAAGGGGGTTGCTATACATTATACATACTCTTATATTTATGAAATATAAATAAACAAGAGAGAAACAAGAAAGGAAGAGAGAAAGAAAATTGTTTTACTAAAAAACACTCATCCACACAATTGTAACTTCGGTCGTATTCTATCATTAGAATGATCTACATAGTATCCATAATTACGTCACATAAAACATAACCTTTACACAATAAAACAGATTTGTAAACACGAAACACATTAATACAAGGTCGAGGTTACGGCGTTTGCCCTTGACTCATTCAGTATTTTCGCAAATTACTCACGTTCAATTTAAAAGTTATGCCAACCTTATGTCATTGTTTGATTATAACAAAACCTGAATATTGTCTATATAATTCTCGGTTTTTTGATTATGATTGATAAATAGTTATTAAATTATGGTATTCTCCACCAAAATGAAAAAAACACAATTTTCTTTTATGCCTTGATGCAAATATCGATCTAAAATATCGAATCGAAATAATTTTACAAACATATATTAAAAACTGCTTAACATGCATTGCCATGTCGTGATTTGTAACTCGCACACTTTGATTAAACGATTGTTAACACTTATATAAATGAGGTTAATGGCAGCGACTAAGTGTTAAAGGTAGGCAACCTTATTGAACTAGGTATATTAAGGACCTACCCAGCGCACGGAGGCACGTGCCTTCCAACACCTAACGAGGAGGTACTTCGATGGAAACACATAAATGACCTTTCACTATGAATTAGTTAGTAGCAGGTGAAAATAAGTTGGAGTGACTTTATTGTTAGCAGTGGCTTGTGGCCAGCAGTACAGATCCAAGTAACTGAAATATTAGCTCACCGACCTATCAATCAACATCATGTTGATTTGTTTTTATCGACCATTCTTATCGAATAATTTGTCCATTAAATTAAATCTTTGCCTTAATCGTTATGTAATACTTGTTCCGATTAACTCGATGTTCTCAAGCTACTAATTGTTCTAACACATCTTGTAAATGAATCTTTATACCAGACAGAATGTTGCGATAATAGTCATAGTTCATTGATTCATAGCCACACGCTATTAAGTTCACTTTGCATATATTAGCGGAAGCTAAAGTTAGTAATGATTTAGTACTACACGAAAAGTACGTTTACTTCTATGAAGTCATAACTTCAGGAAGTGATTTGGTGTGTTTCTAAATTGTATAAGGTAGTTAATATTTTTGGTAGTCGTTGATATTATCTATATTGTTATTGATGAGAATAAAGTCCTTTGTATCTTGTTGCATTTTTATTAAACCTCTTACAAAATATAAAAGAATTTCGGCTACAAAATATCTTCTTCCTCTTTACTTGCTCTGAAGTCAATGATTTTTGTGACCAATACCCCGACAATTTGTGTGTCCTACTTTGTCACTTAATCCGGTTTATCTCCCAGTCATAATTCTAGTGCATCATGTGATGGTACGTCATCGCCAAACACGTGGCCTCTAGGATTAACTCAGATAGTGACAATTGCCCCAATTTCTTGGAAAACGAATTCAGTCATAGTTCAGCAAACAACAAGGTCATATAATTTAAGGATAATATGACAAATCTTATTCGAATAACGACATCATTCATAAAGATATCCTAATCTATCGGAAATGCGACGAAACTAGATAAAATATGTTTTTCCGTTCAACCAACCGAAACTCAGGCGTATCTGATAAGGTATTTGTAATATCCGAGTTTAAAATAAACTAAGTTGTTAATACAGTCAAACTGATGGCAAACAAACTGCCGAGCCACAGGTGGTCCGAGGCAAATATTTTTCGTATATTTTACGAGACATTGGTATAAACAGAGTAAGTTATTCTCCACTTGTGGCCGGTAGCCGTACTGTATGTATTCAATCATCACTTTCAATGCGATTTCACTTCTAAAAACAGGGATTGAGGTGGCCGGTTGGTCATACCTATGCGTATGCTGTACGGCTATATATGGCAGGGGACTGGTTGTACCTTCGTTTTACCGCCCAGTGTCCGTTAGAAAACGATAATTCACTATGTCTCATGTCATGAAGCAAGTCTCAAAAGTAATAGAATCAATAACAACAACTTCTAGTTCATCTACATATTAGCTTTTGCCCGCGACTTTGTACGCCCATATCCCGTTCCCGTTCTTGTAGGAATTTCCCGTTCCAGTATAGGCTATCATATACAAAAATAATGTTCCAAATCCGACTGGTTAGTTCCAGAGATTGGCGCGTTCAAACAAACAACAACTCTTCAACTTTATTACATTATTACAGATACTTCTGTATGTCTTCATGATATCTCTTTACCACTCTTGGTTGACTGGTAGAGAATGCCTAAGCCAGAGCGGAACAAGTCATTTGATGATGTCAACTGGTGATGAACTAATGATGTGAAACTCAAAAAAAAAAATGCAAAAAGTCGTCTTTTGTATTGCACCACATCAGTATTCAATAATGATGTGTTTTCCGTGACATACATTTTATTGTATTTAATGCAGATCTTCATCACCTACTCATTATGTTAACAATGTTGAAATAAAATAAATTATACGTTTAAAAATATGCAATTAAAAATAAACGTGTACTTATTTTATTTAATGAGGCTATCGTTGCATATTGTTTCATACTAATAACTTGTGAAAATATCCAATATGAAACTACCGCGTTAGTTTTTTTTTTTGTACTTGTTGGAGTTCACTATTCTACCTATCCTACTTACTATCATATCGTTGAGTATTTCTCAAACTCCACTTTAGCCTGGAAAACCTGCCAAAAAACAGTAAAATAAAACCGTATTTTACTGTTTTTTGATGACACGTTCTCAACACACACTAACAATTCAGGAGCTTGTCCTATAACTTTATTTTGACAATCAATGGAGAAGGGTGACTACATGACGTCATCTACTTCGTCGCCTTTCCGCCCCCTTCGGATGAGACGTCATCTAATATTATGAGAAGAAAATGTTTTATTTTCACACCTACAACTCTGCACTCATAAGAGTCATAATCGTAAGTTATAAACTTTTAAGTATCATCGTCGTATGGAGTTAAACAATGAGAGGCTCGGCTATTTGAGAAGCGCTATGCTAATGGACTACCGGTTAATAAAATATGCTTCCTGTATCTTTGGGAACGTTACCATTTATTTGGATTGACTATAAAGTCAAGGTTATAATATCTGAGATCATAGACTGAGATCATAGATACCTACCTAACCTAGAACTCCTTTGAGCATCGCTACAACTCTGCCACAAAAGTTACAAGATTCTAAATAAGACTTCGAACAAGGCACAAAACCCCAAACGAAAATAAACACAATAATGTTAATAAAAGGCCAATTCATTGTTTTCGATAACGGAAAGCATTAAGGTACCATCGATAAGGTTAATCTTTCCAGGTGGGTCGTCGTATAATCAACTCGTATAAGACCATGACCCGTTTGTGAGGATCGTGGGCGACAGCAGCATGCGTTTGCTAGTCTGAATACACTAAAATGTTTATGAGAATAAGAAATGCTGAGCATAAGCAATATTTCTACACTAATTCCTTTAACCAAGAATGTACGAAGTCAATATGTACATAGTTTACCCTGAAAAATTACCGTGTCGATATTCCATTAGGCAATCGTTAAACAAGTTAGTAGTATCATTACATTACTCATGTCGGATGATTTAATGATTTCATATTTATTTTTAGTTCGAATTCTATCATTTGTTTATACTTGGTACTGACCGCCACGGCCATCGTGGTTACGACATCCGGAGATATGCTTCCGAATACTGACATGTGCCTAAAATCAGCTTTCAACGTATAAAATCAAAAGTACGAACAGTTAATGATAATATGTTTTAGCTAAGTTAGTATAGTCTATTTAAATATTCCTTCTCTGTCTCTTTACACACTGTGTCTACGTTTCCCATCTTACTCTTCTGTCGCAGGTCTGCTGGAAGTCTTTTGAAATAAGCAGTACCTTAGTGTTCTTCTCTCTGTCTTTATATTTATATCGGAGTGTTTTGGGTGTCCATAAATAAATAATAAGGTTTGATGATCTAGAAGTCTTAAAACATCATCTGCCTAGCCTTTTTATCGTGGGGTCGGATTCAGCTGAATACCAATATTTTACGTGGAGCGGGTGCCTACCAGACCTCCACAACCGATTAACTGGGTAACACGGTACTTCTTGGCAAGACTGGTGTCAGATTTTTTAGCTTCTGACAATCCGTAACGACTGCCAAAGATCTCCAAATGACAGCCGGGACCAACGGCTTAACGTGCTTTCCGAGGCACGGGGGAATATCAGTATGTAAAGATGGTCGCCCATCCACAGACCGAGCTCGCCAAGCAGTACTTAACCTTGAAGATCGAGCCGTGTGGCTGTTATCGTTGAGCCACGAGCTCCTCACATGTAGAAGTCTTAAAACGAATAAGGAAAATTAATTCGCAAGACGACGAAGAAACGCAGGGGAACATAAGTCTGAATCAATTTAGTGACGCTTTGTGCGAGAGCGGTCAACAAAAGTGTCGGTACCTACTCGAACACACGCTTAGGTCAGGCTGCTAAGAATAGCTGATGGACACTGATGTAATCCTGTGATAAGTAATTCTTACGTTGTTGACTCAATGACAGTGAAAAGAATGACGACGAAAACGTTGTAGATAAGTTTAGAAACAAGTCCGTTAGGGATTTTAGAAGTATTTCTTTACTTAGAAGCAATTCTTAGGTATAATAGTTACCTATGAAAAATAACGTTATCTTTGGTTTATTTGGTTTAATTTATTTTATATTGTACTAGCGGTCCCGACAGACGTTTGCTTTGTGTATGACGAAAAATTATAGAAATCGATTGCAGCGCCACCTACCGGATCCAATTGTAAATCTAAACCATTCTCAAATCTCCTCGAACACACACAAAAAATTTCATCAACATCGGTCCAGCCGTTTAGGAGGAGTTCAGTGGCATACCTACACACGTTCACAAGAAATATATTTTTTAAGATTGTTCCTTTATTATTTATTCTTATTTATGTGTGCTATTTGGATGTTAATCTGGCAATAAACAATTTCATTTCATTTTATTTGGTCAGCTAAATAATGGACGTTTTGTTATCTAATTTGGCTGCCTCATAAACATGTTGTTCATAATGTTCTTCATAGTGTCAAAAACTTCTAAAAGCAGGTTTTATGATTGTTTGCATCATAGCCAAGCAATCTCTTTTTAGTTAGTCGGTCATACTAATTCAGCTTCAATTGAATGCAGTTCGTTCCATTCCGGTTTCGTTTGTGATCGTATCCCCATAGCCCTTTTGCCATCCCTTTCTTTTGTGTGGCTGATGAAAGTGAAAGAGGAGTCATCGCCCTTTATATCTTGATAGCGTTGGGCTACTGTTTTTACTGTTAACGACGTAGGTAAACATTGTATTTTATTTTTATAATTTTCTCGGATCATAAATTTTGTTGGAAACCAGTCTTTTGATGAGGCTTCTTATGTATCGTGTATTTAAAGGTACATTGGCACGCATGTGCGTTGTAACGTTGTATAAAATGCGGTTAACAAAACAAAAATAATGTCCTTTTTAATTGCATTTACGTCTACTTGTAACTTAAACACGTGATATATTGCCCGTTTTTTCACATTGTTAGTCATCAAACCTAATTGAAATACTGTATTATCAATTCAGTTTACAAACAAATACAAGATTAATTCGCCAGCAATGTGCAGGTGGCACTTAAAACTTGTATTAGGGTAGCAAAATGTTAAATAAAAAATAATTACCAGCTCCAAAAACTTGACAATGGACAGTCTACTGATCGCCATCGTGATTCACTTCGATATTCAAATATACCACGATGTTTATATGCTATGTTTACACTGAAACACAGGCGTGCGCTGTGAAGTCGCCACTGAGACTGCGCGGTGAGGCAACGCGCGACATTGCAGCCATGAGCTCATAGGGTAAATCACCCAGTAGTCAGCCTTTTAGTAAGATCAAAAATTTTATTCAACTGTATTGTTAACCGAATTTCAAAGATGAGGAGGTTATCAATCTAGATATTTTTTTTATTATGTATGTTCGCCATAACTCCGTCATAATTATGTAGGATTGCAAAATTCATTTTTTTTTCGAAATAGGGTAAACTTTTCGTCTTATAAGATTTAAGCTCAATGAAATGAGGAAATTAGGGATTACTCGCTCTGATAATTTCAACTAGATAAAAATCAGTAGTCAGACACCTGTGGCTGAGTACTTTACTTACTTACTTTAATTCTTTATTGTACACCATAACAGCTTATTCACAGTGATTTAAATAGTTCATGTACAAAGGCGAGCTTAACTCAAAAATGAGTTTTCTACCAGCAAACCTTTGAGTCCCAGTAAAAAAATAATAAAAAATAAAATGCTTCTAAATCTTATTTTTATTATAAAATAAACATTTTACTAATCGCATTTAATAACATCCACTACAAATTACAGAAAATTCAAATAAAAACTTACCGAAAACTCAAACACTCCTCGTTTCCTTCGGAGAAAATAACAACAGCGACGTTATGAGTCATGCCGTTATCGGCAGTGCAAATGAACGAATACCTGTGGCTCGTAAACTTCACATGCACTGGATTCGATTAAACGTTATTATAAAGGTGTAAACAAATTTTAACACTATTTATACGGAAATCTGTAAAGGCTGAGTACTGGTGCGGGGCTGACTACCGGGTGCTTTACCCTACCTCACTGGTGTGGCCATCGAGTTTATGAACGGAGGACATGATAAACAAACCAATAAAAATCTAACCCACCACGCGTTAGTAGGTACGTGACCAAGCACTGAACCTTGAGGTACACCATAGAGCATCATGCATTCATTGCATTTGGTACGAAAATTATAAATCAAGCAATGTTAAAGGAGTTTCTACGAAGTAAATAAATTAAAGATTAAATGGTGTAACTACCGATTAAAATAATGATTTACTCAATCCCCAATTTTTCAGAACGACTGATAAGGAAACATTTTAAATTCAAAGATAAAAACGCACGGCAGTGGTTGTATGATAGTATAACTACATTACTTTAGTTATTCTTAAAAACAAAACTATGAATATGAACGATAAATAATCATTTTAGTGAATTAAGAATAATTGTTTTAGTGGATGCAAGACCAGAGGGCCAATTCTGCTAATTCGCAATGGCTAAATATTTCCCAGGCGACTAAACTACTTAAAGGGTGACTATCTATTTGCTACTAAAAAAATGACATGGTGACTAACATTAACAGTGGGATAACAACAACGTTTACGAGGGATGGCGGGGTCTTTCAGATCCCGCCATCCCTTTCGTGGTTATTTTTAACAATCTTGAGCCAATTAACAGTTTGTCAAATTCGAAACAGCTAGGTTAGGTTAGAACTGTGACCACACAACGACCAGATTTCCTCTTTTGCAAAGCAAGCATGCATGGTAGATTCTCGATTCCTGTTCAAATTAAAACAAAGCTAACAACTGATTGTTAAGCTGCTCCTTTCTACTTAAAATAATCCTTCGCTATAGCTGCCAACCTACTATGTTTACTACCGGCTTTAATCTAATACCTTTAAACGAGCAATTCTTGTATATATATGTATATATATATTCTGAATCTCGGAAACGGCTCCAACGATTTTCATGAAATTTAGTATGCAGTGGGTTTCGGGGGCTATAAATCGATCCAGCTAGGTTTCATTTTTAGAAAATGTTTACCAAATAAAAAAACTGAGCAAAGCTCGGTCATCTAGGTACTTATTTTTAAATTCCAAATTCAGGTGAATTTGTCGCCGCGTAAATACGTGCCATTCGCAATTTGTAAAAAAAGTATGGAAATTGAGACTTTTTACGTTGCTTAAAATATACACGAATTGGCACTGTGATCAAACACATTATTTCATGGCCACTTTACACTCGTAGTTTTACTCCTTATTCCCCTAAGATGACATCATTTACTCACGAATCGATATCGTGTGCAGTTTTTTGTCAACAAAGTATACATAAGTGAGTTATTTCTTTTGACAAATATATGAACACTCGCCTGCAAAATATGTTATACGTCAGAAAAACTTTAATGATAACTGTTATCATCATAATAATTCTGACTGTTAGCGGTATTATTATTTTTTCAAAGCATTTATGTTTTCATCAAAATAAGTAGGTACCTATATTTCATGGTAGTGAAAATAATAATAGTAAAAACTATTTATTGGTTTACAACATTAATTTGACAATGATAAATTTAACTCCTACTAATGTAGTTATATAAACAAACAATCCCATTTATTTGTTGTTAAATTATCAACCAGTGCTAATGTAAACATTTTGCTTAGGTGACTAATAATACCAGTCCGTCGCATTGTTAAATAAAACGTCGGAACTACACAACGTAATACTTTTAAATAGTTACAACGAGAGTATGTACTACGTTCAAAACATAGTATTTTTTAAGCACGGTCATATATTCCAAAATAGTTGCCTACGACATTCATGACATCATATTCTACGAAATCGTTTTCCAAACAAAAAAAAGGATAACATGTTTTAAATCGTTCTACGTGTGCCGTATAATTTTTGATATCATTTATACGATAAACAATAAATTCTAAAAATAACAATGATCTCTGGCTATGATCGTAAAGTATTAAGATTTCGTCGTTAAACCTGTGAATCTCTGCATCTTATGTCATTGTTTGTTTGATGTAGTTTCATTCCAATTCGTTTCACGGTAAGCACCTGCACATCGTAAAACTAAAATTAATATTTCTTAAAGCTGAAAGTTGGTGTAGGTAAGTAATATAAGGCAGCATATCACGAAATGTTAAACAAACAATTAAAAGAAAGACAAACGATCCTTCGCTAGGAAAATTAAAATATCTAGGTAAGGAAAACGATAAATATTTCAGTGGTGACTTTGTAAAATACTGAATTAGAAGGGTTACCTATTATAAGTTCGAAAAATATTTGACCGAATTTCATTTTACCTAAAACTTTTAAAACTATTTATTTTTCGTTTCGTTTTTTTTACTTCATTGAAGTCACGTCTGCCACTGTATCAGTTGACCTATTATAAATTATCAATTCGTTTTTTTTTCGTTGCTTGACGTTTCAATTGGTCGAAAAACTTTTTACCGAAGTTACACTTAAAACATTTGTTCGAAGTATTATGTTTCCGATCGATGGCCCCATACAGGGCGGCTGACCTGATAGCCATCACCATCACTGGGAGTACTCCACTCCACCAGAAAAATACGTCGTAAAAAAAATAATTAAAAACTTATGGAAATTAAAGACAATTTGAGTGAAATTAAATTATAAAACTCATGTAATTATTACACTGGCGTTATAAATTAAGACAATTGGAAAAAAAATCAGTTTAGTTTAACCTGCTATTTTGTTTAATTAATTATTTAAATGTAATGGCACTTAATATAACAGTTGGTTATGAACAACAGTGGTTTTAAGTGGTAAAAAGCATGCAAACAAGGATGCTTGCTTGAAGCATGCAGCATTCAAGCAGACATGCAGCATGCATGTAGGCATGAAACATGCAAGCAAGCATGCACGTGCAAACAAGC
The DNA here is from genome assembly GCA_905163435.1 of Mamestra brassicae. Lineage (NCBI taxonomy): Eukaryota > Metazoa > Arthropoda > Insecta > Lepidoptera > Noctuidae > Mamestra > Mamestra brassicae. Next base: position 13,415,877 of record LR990997.1, on the reverse strand, counting down.
ATGCATCATGGGGTAGGGCAGACAAGACTGCGTGAAGTCGGTTTTGCAGCGATTCGTTTCTGTCACTAAATTTACTAGCACAAGTAGCACAACATATTGACTTTTAATGACACCATTTTAATTTAATATTTAAAATGCTACCAAGTAACCGGCTATATATTGGAGACCAAATAATATTCCGTAAAATGTAGTTTCGGTGTGGTGAAATATGGCAAATAGATGATTTGGCAAATGAAAAAGTTCAAAAGAGGCTTCGGCCAATAGCAAAAGTTTGTTTTGTAAATCGGCGGAACATAGTTCGGTAAAATAATACCTATGACACATGATACTTCGATGATATGAAAATATGTCAAATAATGCATAGGATAGCAAAAAAGACGACGGTCAATAGTTTTCGGTAAAATGAAATTCGAACAAAAAAGAATCGGAAAGTGATCGGTACCCAGTTAGAAGGAAACTTCTAGAAATGCAATTTAAAGCAACAAAATGATCGAGCTTACAATGGCTACAACATTTAATTTACTGAACCACTAATGTCATATAAAATTGACGCCTTCTACCTCCGCTAATAACAGCCCACTACGACCGTGACCATGACGTATCTGTGGGAACCCTGTCAGCCTGCCGCTTGCACTTTATGAATCGATATTCTAGAAAACTACAAGAAAGATAAGCCCGTCAAACTACAACACAAAGCAGCCAGTCTATTCTGTCAAAATATCATCGTGAAAACGTAGGTGAAGTGAGCGTGAAGTGCAACAGCTGCTCGATTCTATAAAAGTCTCACCGTGGAAACATAAGTGAAGTGATCTTGAAACGAGCTGTCAATCCTTAACACTTAGGTGGAATGACAGCTCACTGTGCGCTTACTTCACCTAAGTTATCGCGATGAGATGTGTACAGAATAGTGCTTCGTAGTGGTACTCGTAAGCATATGTACATATCGCACTTCTAAAAATCAATAGATCTGTCTAGACTTTTCTCAAATGAGGTGGGGTCGGCTTCCAGTCTAAACGAATGCACCAGGATCAGTATTTATTTGTTTTTTTTTACTGCAACGTAATACTCGTTTCGCACATAATATTTATATGAATTGGATACTATATTCATATTTTTGTAAAATATAAATTGTGTATGTCGCATTAAATAAATCCAAAATACTATGGGGTTGTTGTTTTTTTTATATTCAAAATTCACTTACGAGTACGTTAACGATATTGTAACGTTACTTTACGTCAAAACATTCGTGGTAGGCCCTCAGTTCTTATTAGGTAGGTACCTGAAACGAATATTTATTATAAACTAGTGGACCATCCCGTTTTCGCCCGGATGTTAATGTTCTTTCGAAATTTTGTTTCATTAGAACCTTCTCTTGACAATAAAAAACACAACAAAAAAGAATTAGCGAAATTGGTCCAGACGTTCCCGAGTATTGCGCTTAGCAACACAATAAGTGATTCATTTTTATTTATATAGGTAGTTTTTTTCTTTTTCAATTAGCAGACGTAGGTTCTTACGTAGTTACTAAGTTATGCCATTTTAATTTTAATAGTAGGTATTTTTTTTAAGGATTGAAAGTCATCAAATGACTTCTTCCGCTCTGGGTGGAGCGGAAGGACGTGTCAGACTCTTACTAAAACCCATCCGTGTTTCTTCTAAAGCTCTTTGCGTTCCAGGACCGCGGTGACTTTTTTGAACAAATTCCGCAGCAATAGTATTACAAACTGAGAGTAAAAGAAAAATATTTATAAACATTTTCCTCCGTCTCTCAGTTTTACTGAGTTAACCTAGTCATGAATTATAATTTTCCTGTAGATGGTCTACAGGAACATTATACTTCATGACTAGGTTAACTAATAATATAAGTTTGACAAATAGAATTGTGATTAATAAAAAAAGATCTCAGTGTGTGTGTCTGTCATAACTTCATATGCGTCATCATTCTTTGAGTAATTCAATAAATATGCAGCAAATTAAAGTTTAGAACCAGAGAGTCTCGGTTAATTTCGATTTTACGAGTATTATATACCTGCGGAAGCGAGCAGGTGTTGTTTAGAAACATTTGTCCTAACGATTTTAAGCTTTCTTAAGAATTCAAAAACACCTTTTGGCATTTTTATTCGACCTGTTTAATTACGAACGACTTGATTTATAATTTCTCGCCATTACAAACACCATTTTTACTTGAAACCAGTACAAGACAGTAAATAGATACATAAATCTACAGACGCCATAAAACGCAAATAAAATATCTTATCTTATCATCATTCCAGCCGACAAATGTCCTCTGCTGGACATAGGCCTCCCTCAAGTATCGCCACATCGACCGGTTTTGATCGTCTCGCACCCAGTGGATTGCCGTGGCATTCACCAGATCATCGGTCCACCGTGTGGAAGGCCTTCCAACTCCAACCAGGTTCGCAGTCGCCAATCCAGCCGATCGATTCTGTAAACATGTCGAAGTGAAGGCTTGGGTGAAGTGATCACGATGTGAGTTGTTAATCCATATAATCAACGAGTCACGTGATCTCGAAGTGAGCTCATCTTTATTCTATCTTGAGTATACGGATTGACAGCTCACCTCGTGATCACTTCACCCAAGCCTTCACTTCGACATGTTTACAGAATCGACCGGCTGGACCTTTCGGCCTCATCGACTGTTATTCCGTTCATCTGTTCTGTGAGCAATTTTACTGACTTACGTATTGTTTGATTGATGCATCCAAAATCGTTCTAATTGGGCTAATGAAGGGCGAAGAAGTTACTTCTTTTCACGCATTTAAAGATTCTAAACATTACGTCCTCGTGCGTGTTGTACAGAATAAGTTGTTTGTTCTATCAATTAACGTAGGTTCGACTTAACATCTCTATTTGTGTTCCTACGCCACGCAGTACTCTTTTAATTAAGTCTTACTCGCTAAGGACTTACATGACGGAACTATCGGAATGTGTTGTTTGAGTAATTGTTTAAGAAGATGTGTGGGAGGTATCCGGATTTGGTTTGGAGGAATTTTAATTTTTTTTTTGCTTACATTGACTATTCTGCCCTTGGGCCTTTATTGGTACGCTCTATACTTCTATAACAGAAAATATAATATGCAGAGAACGTAAGTAAGTATAATCATTGATTGAGCAAAAAGTCTTGCTGTGCTGCAGCAATGTTGTTACTACAAGAATTACCCTATATGCCTATCGGCCAAGTCTATATTCACAGAGTTTCATATAATTAACAACATTACTAAAAATACAAGGCAGTTTTAAAACAGTAGTAAACTTCTGGGACCATCTATGATACGAATATTGAGAACCTTGTGAGTGCACGCTGAAACCGAAAGTGCTTCCTGATAATATTGCTTTCACCATTCGGAAGCTAAGTTTTCGTAGTTCTTGTGAGGCAACAACAAGCTTGATAATACGACGACCATCAAAACTACTAAGTTAAAGTATAATCATTTTATAGCACGGGATAAGTGCACAATCTCCTAAAGGCATCCTGAAATTACTACGTAACCTCTTGAAAGCCCATACATTATTCTTTGTATCGAATACTACTTTTTTTTTTAAATCCTTAAAATTATTTCACAAAAATAAAACTTACCTACTGGCAGCTCTGTCTCTTGATTACCGTCCGAACTACAGAAAACCATGTGTGGGTTATGTGCGCCGACCGCACCACAAAGTGACGTTCTTATTAGCTCCTCGGATAACCGTTAGAGGTCTCTTTGCTAAATCAACTACTCAAATAAATTAAGTGATAGTTTTTCTTGCTTACTTGAAACCATTTCTGAAATATGTTATTATAAACCTTACTTTATGTCCAGGTAAGTTCCAACAAGGTTAAGGACTGAAATTAATAGACAGATCAGATTCAATAGAGGAAGGTACATATGAACCTACCTAACTCTATTTCGGAAAGGAGAGACTGTTTGTTTCACTGTCTAAAAATGACTAATCTTTGGGTGTTGCTTACTTTGTTTGGTCTTCGGTATCTGTCTACCTTCATGGTTAAAATGCGTGTATTTATGGATGTATGTATAGATATTGCCTTTTCGAGTAGCTAGCTATTAAGTTACCTCTTGAGCATGACAAAATTATCAAGAAGATTATGTCAATCAACTACGTTCGCCATAATATTATGTCTATCATTCCTCTAGATAGTGGCGGGAGGGGGTGGAGATAGAACTCGTTTACAAGAGTACAACAAAGTGCGTCAGAACTCCCAACCACGTGTAGTCGTAATATAACAATATTATGTTCCCGATTTTATGTAACACACGCATTATTCTCCCATTCACATGAATAAGCTAAGCCATTACCAACTTTATCGACATCATTTTAAGTCACAACGTTTGCCGGAGTGGAGGGTGACCATTCATTAAATTATTATGCCAAAACTCCTACGTGCCTCGAAATACACGTTAAGCATTTGGTCTCGGCAGTCATTTTTAGATAGCAGTCGTTATGGGTAGTCAGAAGCCAGAAAATCTGATGGCAGTCTTGCCAAGGGATCTCGTGTGTTATTACCTAGTTTCTGACCTGCCACAGTTCAGATAGGCAGTAGCTCCATGCAAAATACTAGTGTTCAGCTGCATGTTTCACTGGAAGCTGACCCAATATATTAGGGAAAGCGCTAATCAGATTGCTTGACAGTAAGACACAAAGCACCCTTAAAAATAACTTTTATTAACAATTTAACACGGAGCATTCTTGGGGCACTTGGTACGAATGCTGCCTTCGAGGTCGTCCTTGTGCGCCGAGCATATCGCGATGATGGCATCTATGAGTAGCAGGGAGGAGTTGGCGAGGGCGCATATGGCGGCGGCTTGCGCGAGGCTCTTGCGGTCGTGGGGAGGCAGGCCGCGCCAGGAGTGCAGCGTGAGACCACCGCACATGGCGAACAGCAGGCTGCCGCTGGAAGACCACCACGCGTCCACGTAGGCGTCTGCCGCCGCTGATACCGCCTCACCTGGTGACAGGACAAAGTGTTATGAGCTCTGAAATTACTGACATAGCCGCGAACAAGCTTAAGTTACATGAGGCCGACCATTTTTCTATAAAACAAAAGTCATCGGAGCAAGCGTAGCGTAGCGGAGAATACTTTCCAGCAAAGTGGAACAAGAATATTAAACACAAGGATGTGGAGCCGACTCTATGTGGAAGGAGAATTAACGGGAGTTGGGGCACAGCTCGAGGGCTCCATGTCCAGCAGTTAAAGCACTAGACTACGATTAACTAAGTTGAATTTTTAGGGTTGGTAATTTACAATGTGTATGAAGAACAATTTTGCATAAAGCGGTGTGCTTATGAGTATCTAGTCATGAAAATCAGGTATACTATACTTTGGAAGGACAATATATCTTTACGTGATATATTGTTTGATATTAATACATCCATAAAGGAGAAATAAGATTACAAAATAAATAGATAATCTCGTTAAAAGCTAGTGGGGGAAATGACTGAAACATACTCAACAAATATCGATAACGTCCAGCTAATTCGCTAATGTACCGCCTACGTTCAAACATGATTACCTACGTGATAAGCCGCATTTATACTGAATATAGTCTACAAGCAATCGAGATATTCACCTCGTTACACGCTGGCCTCTTCATCGAACTCCTCAGAGTCCAAGTATGCCAGGCTCAGGTCAAAGAGCATGAAAAATGCGTTCATGATAGCCAGGGAAGCTCCCAGGATGGCTGCGTTGCAGTCGCCTGTTCTCGGGTAGGGAGCGGTTTTGACCCTGGCTGCGAGTACAAGGCCCCCACTCACAGAGAACAAGGTGACCCCCAGTATACCATAGTACATGTCTTGGACGAGATCCAGCGGCGCGAATAGCATCTCTCCTAGAACGTTCAAGTTGCTAAGACTGGGGTACATTAACTGCACGGAGCGATGGGCGGAGCGACAGATGAATAAACAAACTGAAATTCTTTGTGTCGCTTTAACAAACTGTTTGTGAATTTAATTAATGCAGTGTGAATTCAAAGCTTTTGATGTTTCTGACGGAACTGCATTCAAGTTTTTTGGTCAACATAAAATAAACAATGTTGATGCAAGATACATACAGAAATATCTACGTACGCTTCCTGCTTTGAAAGAAAGTTGCAGTGCAATATTTTAACACAATTTATTTAATATTGGCTTCTTGAAGTGCAGAGTATTAAAAAAGTAAGAAATAGCAACATTAAATCATCGATATATATTAAACTTTCGTTACTGAGTGACTGACTAAGTGACTGACAGGAGCCGAAACTACTGGTTGCAGAAAGCTGAAATTTAGCGTGCAGGTTTCTTTGGGAGTTTTGAGGAGAACGGGAAAAAACGGGATATGCGCGTACGAAGTCACGGGCAAAAGCTAGTCCAGTATAAATGCGGCACTTGTGCATTTAATACTGCATACCTACTTACAGACTACATTAAAAACAGAACTACTAAAAGATAAAATAATATACGAACGCAAATTTTATAACTAGATGAAAATATCTCAGCAGACGTGAACTTGAAAAGCAATGCCTTAAAAATTGATGACAATTTAGCACTAGAACTTCCAAACCAAATATGAACGATCTATCGATGCATCGAAATACGCGACGCTAGCTACAATATCAAATCAATTCACGAGACCTAAACATAACGTAACATCCGAAATATGCGAGGCATGTCCACTCCACGATCATAACTACACGTATCGAGTACTAGATAAGGCAGTCTACACTCTCACCAACTATCTCCCCGGAGAGGACCACCACATAGCCGACGTAAGTGCCGGAGCACAGCATGAGGGTGGGCACGTCAGTCAGGTCGTAACTGTAGTGGTGCAGCGTTAGACATGCCACTGTTAACATCTGGAAAGGAAGACCACTTAAATATGACTATCGGCCTGTGTAGGATCTTTTAGGTCCCACTTTAGGATAAAAGCTCTCCCCTATAAAGTAACGTAAACGTTGTTTACATTGACGTTACCTGTATAGGGGAGAGCTTTATCTACGATGAAGATTGAATAAATCTATAGAGTAATAAATAATTTTCAATTAAATATTTAAATATCCAGAAGTCTTCCTTGGTTGGTTGGTTGGTTTGTTGTATTATAAATTCCTACCTTATCTATATTTTTAGTCTGTAGTGGTAGGCAGCACTACTCATATGTATATATATTTTTTTATACTCTGTAGACGTCACTAGCGCTAACATTGTTAAAACTTTTGTTCAAAGTAAAAATAAAATTAAATAAGTATATTTTAAATATATTTTCATTAATAACAACAGGTTATGGGCCCAGGATGTCCAACAAATAGAATCAGTGCAAAAAGTTGCTAAAATCTGTGTGAAAATCCGTATTGCAAAAATTCTAACCTGCAAACGCAACGTGCTCAGTTTTACTGCAGAAAATATTTCGAAAAGTACGATTGAAAATGTCTTCAAGTAATTCACTGGCATTAATTGACAAATTAACAGGCCGTGATAATTATGCTACGTGGCGTTTTGCGGTTAAAACATATTTACAACATGAAGAGTTGTGGCAATGTGTGGAACGCGAGTCAAGTACCGAGATTGACAGAAAACTGGACACCAAAGCAAGAACTAAAATCATACTTCTCGTCGATCCCGTGAACTACATTCACATACAAGAAGCAAGCACTGCGAAAGAAGTTTGGGAAAATTTATCTCGCGCTTTCGATGATTCCGGACTGACACGCCGAGTTGGTCTGCTACGAGACCTGTGCAATACCACGCTAGCTGGATGTCTAAATGTAGAAGAGTACGTCAGTAAAATAATGACGACGGCACATAAGTTGAGGAACATTGGCTTTCAAGTAGATGATGAGTGGCTAGGCACACTTTTACTCTCCGGACTACCTGAAAACTACAAGCCAATGATCATAGCCATTGAGAGTTCAGGCATGAAGATTACTTCTGACTCAGTCAAGTCAAAAATATTGCAAGATGTCAAACAAACAGAAAGTGACTCCGCCTTTGCAACAAGTCAGAAATATAACAATAAAAATAAAAAATATACTAAAGGCCCCAGATGTTATACATGTAACAAATATGGTCATAAAAGTCCTGAGTGTAAATCAGCTAAACCGAACAAGAATCCGAAGAATGGATATAAACAAAACAGTTCCTATGCTGCTGTTTTTGTGGCTTCATCAGAGTGCTCTGATGCATGGTATGTTGATTCTGGCGCTTCTGCACATATGACCAGACATTACAATTTGCTTCAAGACATAATAAATCCACGCATTAATAATATTAAAGTTGCAAATAATAAAACACTGCCTGTGCAATGCTCCGGAAATGTATGCTTGAGTGTTTATAATAATAGAGGTCAAGAAAATGAAATACTGCTTACAAATGTGCTACACGTACCTGAACTAGCTACAAACTTACTGTCAGTCTCTCAGATTATAAATAATGGTGGACAAGTGAAATTCAATAAGAATGGGTGCGCTATTCTTGATCAAAATAATGTCATAGTGGCAACAGCATGCTTAATAAATAATATGTACCGATTGAACATGCCTGGAGGCTATGCATGCATATCAGATGTTATTGAGCAAGATGCTTACTTGTGGCATCAGAGATTGGGTCATTTGAATTTCCAAAGCATGAAGAAATTGAGTGAAAATACTGCAGATTTGAACTTAAGTAAAGAGAAAGTTAATGTCAAGTGTATAACGTGTCAGGAAGGAAAACAAACACGTCTGCCTTTCAAGAGTCAAGGGTCTCAGAGCAAATACCTACTTGAATTGATACACTCAGATGTCTGTGGACCGCTGGAAACTCAATCTCTGGGAAAATCCAAATATTTTGTGACATTCCTCGACGACTACTCAAAGAAGATATTTGTGTACACCATGCACAAAAAATCAGAAGTCCTAGAAAAATTCAAGGAGTTTAAGAAGCAAGCTGAGAATCAGTTAAACAGAAGTATTAAAATTCTCAGATCAGATAATGGACTTGAATATGTCAATGAAAGCTTCTCAAACTTTCTCAAAGATGCCGGCATAATACATCAAACCACCACTCCTTACTCACCAGAACAGAATGGTGCAGCTGAACGAATGAACAGGACATTGGTAGAAAGAGCCAGATGTATGATGCTAAATGCCAGCTTACCTAAAATCTATTGGGCTGAAGCAATATTAACAGCAGCTTACATCGTCAACCACTCTCCGACAAAATCTCTGACATATAAAACACCAGAAGAGATGTGGACTGGTCAGAAGCCCAATGTCAGCCATATGCGTACATTTGGATGTGAGGCAATGGTACATATACCAAGAGAGAAGAGAAAGAAGTTAGATTCAAAATCACAAAAATTAATTTTTATTGGCTACTGTGAACATTCTAAAGGATACCGATTTATTTCACCTAATTCAAAAAAGGTCATAAAAAGCAAAGATGCAATGTTTTTAGAGTCAACAGTTAAAAGAGATTTTGTACCAGTTGAATTAACTTCAAATGAAAGCAATAGAAGTCAGATAGAAGAAAATATTCAAGAAATTTCAAGTGATGACTCATTTAACAGTGTGACAGAAAATAAATCACAATTAGACAGCGATTACATCCCTAATGAAAGTATAGAATCTTCACCTGAGAGAAATATAACAGTGAGAACAAGAAAACAGCACCGTGATGCTCAGCAATCAAATAAAAATTCTTACCTGTGTTATGAAGACAAATTATGTGAAAATGTGGTTCCTGACAGCTATGACAGAGCATTGAAGTCAATTGATTCCCCAAAATGGGTAAAATCAATTCAGGAAGAACTTGATTCTCATCATCAGAATAACACATGGACCTTAATGGACAAAACACCTAATATGAAACTGATTGGCTGTAAATGGGTGTTTCGCATTAAAGAAGAACCTTCAGGTCCACGATACAAGGCTCGGCTTTGTGCAAAAGGTTATTCACAAACAAAAGGCATTGATTATGAAGAAACATTTGCGCCAACCGTCAGGTACGATTCCATACGACTTTTACTTTCAGAGGCAGCCCAAAACAATCTTCAGATAATACAGTTGGATATTAAAACAGCATTTTTATATGGTGAGCTTGAAGAAGATATTTACATGACTATACCCGAGGGCCTGTCCTGTGATGCCAATAAGGTATGTAAACTGAACAAATCTCTTTATGGTTTGAAGCAAGCTCCCAGATGTTGGAATTCTAAATTTGATTCTGTTTTAAAGAAATTTGGGTTGGTAAACAGTAAAGTTGATCAGTGTGTGTATGTTGGAACTATTAATGGAGCAAAATGTTATCTTTGTTTATATGTTGATGATGGACTAATATTCTCTAAAGATGAATCAACATTGCAAGAATTAGTTAATGACTTACAGTCAATATTTGAAGTAAAAACTTGTGCACTCAGAAATTTTGTTGGTATGGAAATCCAAAAATGTGACAAGTATATTTTCATTCATCAGACCAACTATATTAAGAAATTGTTAAACAGATTTAATCTGAATGATTGTAAACCGAACAGCATTCCAGTTGATCCACATACAAAATTGGAAAAAGGAGAAGGAGAAATGGAGAAAGACATTCCTTACAGGGAGGCAGTTGGATCATTGATGCACCTCGCTACAGTAAGCAGACCAGACATTTCATATGCAGTGAGCCTGGTGAGTCGCTTTTTAAATTCTTACACTGACAGTCATTGGAATGCTGTGAAGAAAATTTACAAATATTTAAAAGAGACCAAAGAATATGGTCTATGCTACACGCCAATGTCAGAGCCTAATATTGTGATAGGCTACAGTGATGCTGATTTTGCCAACGATCCTATCACGAGACGTTCAGTCACAGGATATGTTTTTATAAAAAATGGTGCAGCAGTGACATGGGCCTGTCAGAGACAGCAGACAGTGGCACTCTCTACTACTGAGGCCGAATTCATGGCAGCCTGTGCCGCTACAAAAGAGGCTATGTGGGTCAAGCAGTTGCTATGTGATATTGGTGCGTTTAAACAAAAATCCGTGTGCTTGAACTTAGACAATCAAAGTGCCATTAGTGTCATTAAAAATATAAACTTTCACAAACGGTGTAAACATATTGACATTAAGTTTCATTTTATTAAAGAAAGGTATTATGATAATATAATAAATTTAAACTATGTGTGCAGTGATGAGCAATATGCAGATGTTTTCACCAAGCCTTTGCGTAAAATAAAATTTTGTTATCTTAGAGATAAAATAGGAATGAAAATGTTGTCATGCAATTAAAATAGTTCTTGATCAGTAGTGTCTGCCTAAATAAGTTTTAATTTAGCTTTGTCAAGGTATTATTGGTAGGTATTAATTTAGGAGGAGTGTTGTATTATAAATTCCTACCTTATCTATATTTTTAGTCTGTAGTGGTAGGCAGCACTACTCATATGTATATATATTTTTTTATACTCTGTAGACGTCACTAGCGCTAACATTGTTAAAACTTTTGTTCAAAGTAAAAATAAAAATAAATAAGTATATTTTAAATATATTTTCATTAATAACAACAGATCTTTTTATCGCAACACACACCGCCGCGGTAAACGGTATGTAGTGTCGGGAACATACGACATATTAAAAATATTCGGTTTAAATAAACTTTATTCCCAATAAAGACATATGTCACTTACTTGAGAACGATACTAAAAAAACATACATATATAGATTACAAAAAGTTCGTCAGCAGCGTTACAACTTTATAGTACTCATCCAATGCATTCATTTCTCCAGAAGTGACTGATCCGCAACTATGTGCTGGCTAAGTTGAGTTTTGAACGCATTGAAAGAGTGTACATTTCTTATACAGGACGGTAATTTATTATAGAGCTGTGCTCGTTCAAAAGTTAGCATTTTTTTGCCATATTTAGTTCTTGTTTTAGGTAAAACTAGCAAAGTTATTAATAAGTTAAAGCTTTTGTTCCGTTGTAGTATGCATCAGCGGAGAGAATGATTATGTGTTCGGTCCCACATACCACCACGATGTGCGTTCCGATCAAGACCGAAGCTTCACGAGCTAGAGCAATGTATGTGTCAATCACTCAGTGACCACTCCTTTGCCCTGCAGATGATAGGACCAATCGATGCGGTCTCATAACTTGAACGAGGCGCAAGCTCGTGCGATAGGCCTATATTTATAAAGTCATATTGTACTATGAGTCTTTTCTTTTTTTTCCTCCTGCATCCTAGAGCTTTGATTTGTGCAGGTTTAACAGGAAGCAATTAGCTGCCCCCTATTATGTAGATTTCCTGTAACTGAACTGCCTTAATCTGAGTGTTTTAAACATTTTTGCCTATACAATTGCGGGAATACTTACAAACAGGTCTGAAGCGTCACACGTTACTCTGACGTAACCTAAGTCTACGAGATTTCGAGTGTTAGAATGGGTGCCCGAGGGACTGCATTTATAAACTCCACGAAGCAACTGGCCAAAGAGTCCCTTTGATGACACCATGAATATGCTAATACCTACTTGCACTCGCTGTTTCTAATTATATTGCAAATTGCAACCCCTGTTTTAAGCAAACTTGTAGCCTGATGCATTTTGTGTGCAAGAATGGTTCTATGTATGTTTTGATGTAGCATTAGGCCACGTTTCCACCTGAAAGCATATCGCATACAAGTCGCATTATATTGCGGGCTGCTGAGGTATAATGCGATCAATCGCTCGATCGCATCCGGCAATGTAATTAAACTTGCTTGCAATTTGCGATTTGCTTGCAGACGAAATGCAGTCTTAGGAGATGTATTCTTCCAAAAGAAATCTGAGTTTTGATATCATAACTTGTTGCAATATCACTCACCAACTCACAGAGTTTTATTAAACACGTAGGTATTAACATTGTGATATACTTTTATATGAAAATGTAAACTATTAGGAAAATTTCTTAAAATACAATAACACGATTGTTTTCAAATTACATGACACCTAAACTTGACAGTTTAGTTACCGTGACGTCTTTGAGTGACATCTAAAAAAAATTACGTCCATAATGTAATTTCCAAAAGAGTTTCAGATTTTAAGGTTTTAGGATTAAAGTTTTTTTTTGCTGGTGAAGAAATCTCAAGAACTTACAATCCCAGTATCCCAAAACCTCTATTGAATGGACGGAGATATAAATTACAATCTAATAAATGAAGTTCTAACTATCTCAACTTATTAGGCAAGAATAACGTTATTAATACGAGAAATATCGTTTACTATAATAAACTAATCAAATCACTATAGCACGCTGAAGTGAAGTTACGCTTAACAAGATTGCATGCAATTAAAACATGGCGCCAAGCCAAAATTAAAAGCCGCTTCAACATCGTCAAACAAAATAGCGTAATATCGAAACTCATTCCGTAGTTAAATACTAATTTGAACAGATACATCCCATTCCGTGACTGTCGAAAGTTCAAGGAGTCTTTGTGGTAAGAATCGCTTTTATTCCATTTTCATTATAACCGGGCAAACAAAGAAGCAATCGTCCCTTGGTATTTGTGAAACAATAAAAGTTTGGAACGAAAAATAAAAGCTGTGCTTACTGTACACAATTGTTTATTAAATTGATTGTTATTTTTTGTTGTTAGGAAATTGCGTTATCGAAGTTTTCGTGAAATCGTGATGTGTATCTGTCACCGGAAAATTGCAGACTCCGTAAAATTGTAATAAATATTTATTACATTACAATTTCTCAATATATTCTGAAAAAATCGTTTTTATACAATAAATCCCATACAAATTCAATAGTTTCCAATATATCCTTCTAAGTATAATAACCGTCTTAAAAAATAATAGCCGTCTTATTAAGAAAAAAAGTTTACAATTTGAGGCGATATTTTACAATCTTACGGCGTTTGTAATTTTCCGGTGACATCTTTTAATATAATATGACATTTATGAATTGTAATTATTAATGGTTTGGGTGTCTTGATTCCACATTATTTGTCTGAATAACAAAGTTTCTGAATTAGAACAAGTCAAGCTCCAAAATTTTTTTTGTTGCCCTTTTTATTGGCGTCTTTTGTTGAAAAAATATGTTAAAGTATACAGTTTGAATTTATAAGCAGTTTCGGCTTCAGTAAAACTGTTCCAGGAAGTCGGGACTTAAAATTTAATAAGACCGATCTGGACTTGAGTCGACTAGCTGACTTACTTTATAAATAAAACAAAAACACAAAACTAGGTATCAACGTAAATATTTATAACTGCTTATGTAAAAATTCCGTCACTGCATAAACGAGGGCTTTGTTTACCAGTAAGCGTCTTACCTCGCCTGTTTTCTCACCCACACATACCTTTATCGGGCCACCTGTCTATAGGGTCACCCGTCTACGAGGGCACCTTTCTACAGAGCCACTCGTGTACAGGGCTGAAACGTGATTTTTTACGGTCCCTGGTTTCGGTGCGTGGGCCTACGCGTAATGAGTATGCCTAAGCCTTCTGTCCACGGATTAGCATTATAAATATGAAAGTATTACGGCTTATTATAGGTTGGCCACTAAGGGAACGAATGAACGGTATGAAGTCGAGATGAGAGTGCTTAGCGGTAAGTTTGTAACATCAAACTGCATGGATATTAGATTAGTTTTCAGACAGATGTGTTGCTGGGGAGTTTGTTGCGCCACTTATTCTTCCCAGCTCAAACACTAGAAAACGAAGCCAGGCAGGCATTTTGGGGGTTTTTGGCGTTCAAAAGGCGCTGATTCTCAGCCTAATTTGAAGTGTTCATGTGGAAATATATGAAAAATGAAGGCTTAGAGTAACGGCAACAGCGGTGACCGAAAAGTGATGTGGAAATCGGTTGTCTTGGTTGTCGGAGCTTGTGATGCAGAGGAATAAGGAAGATGTAGCGAGTTTTAAGCATTGATAAATAGAAATAATAATTCTTATAGAATACAGAAAACATATATTATGTTCGGAACCCTGTCTCTCCCCGCGAGTTTGACTCACACTTGATCGGCATTTTTCATATTTGCACGAAACTTGGTACATAATTTTGCCGAGCAGAACAGATTAAAACATAAAAGTGTAAGATACACTTTTATGTTGCAGTTGCAACTTAATGAGAGCGGTAACATCCATCATTTAATTAATACAACTTGAGCAGAATAGTAAAAAACCTGATCATTATCCTTTTATTTATTTTCCATTTAAGTGCAGCATAAACTATAAATAAACATGAGTAAGCATGCATAATTAAGCTTAATATATACATTACTAATTAATTGCAATTGGCTGTAATAGTAAACTTCTAGTGTTTATCGTAAAATAATCTCTTGCACATCTATGTACGACATAATTTCGTTATCTAAACTTATATTATAAAGATATTCCTAGGTGATTTTTGTTTATTGTAAAAAAGGCAGGCGTCATAACGTAGTGTCGTTTTCGGGAGATTGGCTGGAGAAGGCGAAACACCGGGAGGAGTGGATGACCCAAGTGGGAAAATTTGCTCAGCAGTAGGGCAAGAAATGTCGAGACTTTTTTTTAAAGCAAGTAATCTCTTGATCGGACTCCTAGTACCAATTGTTCAAGTAATGGAAAGCTACACTAACGCGTGCCGTAGGTTTTAATCTCGAGAAAATCCGCGGTTCCTTCAGGATTAATGAAATGAACAAAGCCGCGGGAACAAGCTAGTCGAAAGAAGGCCCTATGAGGAAAACATTTGTTAAACTGTGGAGCAATGCGCTGTGCTTTTATATATTTTTTTAAATCTCCCAGCATAGGCTGATTTTAGCGCCTTTTTACCTCGCACAGTATTTTGGCATTGTTCGATGTAATAAGTTCTGTCTCTGCGTTTCCTGTATTTTTCTTTCTTTCTTACTTTCAATTATTTTGTGCAAATATATTCTGAGTACCCGAATCGTTATGTCATACCAAACTCCGATTTGCCAGACGAAGGAAAAGGAAAATTCCCGAAAAACACCTTCAAGCATACACTATGATGCCCCATACATAATGAATGTGTAACAAAAAGTAGCAGGTCTTACACCTACACAACCGTTACAAAACCACAGCATGTTTTATTTACAATCAATTATAATGTTGACCAGGGAAAGGTAATCGTTTAGTTTTATGCTTCTAGTGTTGTAATGTTCCAACAACATTCATCACACAGATATCATAGTACACATTTTGTTTAGGATACGATGGGGCTGACATACGCTATGCGTAAAAGCCCCTATCAACCAATAATGAAAAAATAAATTTTAAAAAATTCCCATATCTTTTTCTCGTATAGTATAGGTACACCTAATAGGGACTATAGTCCTCAGTGTCTGGTATAATTTTTAACTTGCTAGGTCCACCCGTTTCTGAGAAAATTGGTGGTGATACACGGACAGACATACGGACAAGAGAGCGATCTTATAAGGGTTCCTTTTTAACCTTTTGAGGTACAGAATCCTTAAAAATAGTACACATTTAAGACTTTTGGCAAGCATTGTCTATGGTAGCCCACATTTGTAAAAACCTCAAAAATTGCGTGCATTTACTAACTCGCCGTACAGTGTCCTACCTTCCTTCTTAAGATTGTCGGTTCACCCAAGAGGCTAGGGATGAAAAAAACCGGTCAAGTACGAGTCGGACTCGCACACAAAGGGAATTTTACCAAAAACCGATACAATCACATTTCTTGTATGGCTCCCTTATACCTTATATAAATTTCATTTTGTTATATTATTTGTTGATATAATGGCAACAGAAATACACACTCTGTGAAAAAATATACACCTTGATGACTGGAAAACGGTCTGACACATGACGGACCGTCAGCGGAGGCTTGGTTGTTTAAACTCCGTACGATCATGGCATCCTAAAAACTAAATAAATCTAGTAATTTCATAAAATAGCTCAGCGCAAAGTTAAATTACCTACGTTTAGGGACAAGCGAACAAGTTTACAGCCATTAGATACTTCGCTATTTATTATTTTCATTTTTGTGATGAGGTCTTCCATGAAATGAGGTATTACATATTTAATTTTTCATTTGGCCGGCAGATTAGGCTGGAGTCCAAAAAGCCCACAAGAGACCGGAAAGTTAATACCATTTGCATAGAAAAGACATTGAAATATCACACTTCACTCTGCGGGTGTTAGATCAACATTAAAAAGGAAATTATTCTTTTTTTGTAACGCTCCCAAGATAGAATAAACAATAACGCTTTGTTTTATTTTCGTACAGAGGCCGAAATACCTTTGAGGTTACAACTCTGAATGGAATAGTCTGACCAATTTGGCTTGAACTATTCTAGGATAAGAAGACAAGAGCCCAAGAGGTCACAAACATAAATTACTTTTTTAAGGAAATCTGCGTGTTCCCGACCCTTTTTTGACCTACACCAGTGTGGAGACATCCGAACAATCAAATTGACGACTTTTATGACTACATTCAAGTGATGAAATCAATTTCTTCCGAAGAGATTAGTTTTCTTTTGTTTTCTATTGACTAGACTTTTAGTTTCAACGTCAAAGCTATATCAATATTTAAATTTTCCACAGGTAAGGTTCAAATTCTTGGATTCTTGAAAGGCCATAAAGGCAAGACTACCCACAAAGTATTTTAGAGTATTAGAACGAAGGAAAACGTGGTTTCTAACACATAAGTTAACGTGCCTTTTATTTGCAGCAACCCTACTATGACGTGCTAATGCCATCTAATTCCGATGATGTAAACGGGATAGTACTATTCGCTATGTATAGCTCCGTCTCCCTCTTAGAGCGGAATCATGATGATAGTATTAAGACTTCATAGTAGGGCCTCTGTTCTACAAATATTTATAGTCAATATTATTTTGTTGAACATACTGACAGAGAAAGATCCCTGTAGAATATTCTACAGGAGGCTTTCTATGACATAGATTTGATGTTTATATTAAAAAATAGATCATATTAAAATTGCAGATATATTAATGAATCATTTTTCAAACCACCCTTTTTGCTTACATCCTCCAAAGTAATTAAAAATCATTTGATATCTGTTAATGAGAAGCCACCGTTTATATGATAATGGTAAGTCAGATCTGCCATTGTCTGGAAGCGGCTGTGTTTTTGCCAATCAAAACTCCATTGTGACTTCACCCCTAAAGGAAGCTGCGTCGATACAATGTAACGAAATTACAATACCGTTCCCAGCCTCCGACGTCGAATCATAACCACGAGGTTTAACGTCCTAAGATGTCTTTACCGTCTGCTAACTCTATGTTATTCCCACAAAATTGCAGTTTTTACTGACCACTTCGGGTTAAATCTGGATTTTACTAGTTCATGTCTAGTAGAAATGATTATTTGAAATCCAATTGGAGTGTAGTCTGCAGCGTTGATTGCATTCTCAGAGCGCCGCCGGTTGATCGAGACGAGCGGCGCAAGTCTTTGGGTAGCCGCTTGTCTTGCTGCTTTATTTTTATTATGATCAGCGTTTATTGAATCTTGGTACACTAGTGATTGCACTAGTATATTTGTTAGTTTTCACTACTCACAGTGCATTAGTTGTGAGCTTGAGGCTCTAGACAAGTGACATTCTGTGAGCAATAGCGTGGCGAAGGCGATTGTTTTAACGTCAAAAATGAATGAGATTGACAAACGCTCTCGAAATCACGTGATCAATCCCTTATGTTTTGGCGCATTTCGTCAATAGTCCATCTAATAGGATGACACCTTGTCTAGAGTCTGCACTAGAACAATCAGAGTTCCTTAAAGATAACACAAAAATTATCGCGCTTTGCTATTGGCTGATGTTTCAAAGTATAAGGACCAGGGAGGATACACCTGATAATATTATATTCAGCCACATCTTACAGAAGTATTTGTGATTTATCTTGCTATTTATAATAAGTTAACTTATTGAATATTATGAGACATTTAGCACTCATATACCAAGATTTATCGATTGATATTTCTCATCAGGCATTACATTTAAAGTGCACAAATACTCAGCTGCCTCAGGCGATGCCCCTACCCGCTCACCTCAGATATTTAAGACTCCATGCCACGATATATTATCGTGCGATAAGATGTAATGATGAACCTAATATTTTATGTTCTATCGGTTCCAATGAAGATTTTATCTTTATCTACGAGTACAAGACTTATTTGAGACCTTTAATCGATTGATTTTATTTGCGTCGCTTCAGTTTTTGCTCTTTTGGGAAAATGGTGTGTCAAATCTTTTATTTAATTAGATGATTAAAACCATTAAAGGGCACTTTTGAACATCAATATTTACAGCGAAAATTAATAGTGACTCCAGGTGTTCATTAGCAAAGGTTTGTTCTTATGTAGAATAACGTGAAAGAAACTCCAGAACTTTCTTCAAATAAAGGTTTAATAATATTTGGCATGGCCTACATTCATTAATTTAAATGTGAGAACGATGCACCGGCAACTTCCCGATTCGTCACATTCCCGATTCAACAACATGTCAAAAGTAGAAAAAACAAATGAACACAAGTGGCGTTTCGTCAAGATTTTGATCTCCATACATTCATTCCTGATTCGTCAACTTTTGAGAATGCCTGTATTAGTTCCTGTTTGGTCAACCTTTTGTTTGCAAAGTATAATCAGGAGTAAAAAGAAATACCACAGTTCATGTTATATCTACTCACTAGCTTCCGACTGAGGTTTTGCTCGCGTGAAAGTGTTTGGATTATCACTTTGCGGCTTTCGTTATGTTCTCTAGATCAGTTTTGATTTCGTGATATCAGAATATTGTTATCCCTGTGAACTCGTATATTTTTTAATTAGCTGCTAGCGGCGACGTCTACTTGAACTTTTAGAACTGGCTTCAGAGAGAAATTGTCAAATCCCATCAAAATGTGTATTCCTACTAACACGATGTAAAATATTTATTCTGGCCCCAAAAATACATCTTCATGATTCAGGTATCCTGGTAGTTTTTGACTCTTTACCGCTCGTACTTCCAGCTCCGGAAATATAACTTCATAATAATTCTGGTGCCCCCATTCCAGCCCTGGAAATACTTTGACATGTTTAAGTTTGTTTTTTAATGTTTTGACAGCATAGGTATAAGTACCTTGGGAAATGAAAAAGGGCACCAACCGACGAAATGATTATCATTGTGTGCACTATGAAAGTATGCCCGAGGACATTTACCGGTTGTTACAGGACTATTATAATTGCAGAATATGGAAATAAAGTAATCGTACTGTGAGTTTGACTGGCTAAAGTGGATTGTTACCTACAACTATGAAAGGTCTATGCCTTACTAAAGTTACTTAAATAAACACGACTTATTTATTTATTTATTTATTTATTTTGTTCAGGTTAACCAACAATTGTTTACAGCAGTACATTAGCAGGTTGTTATTTATAACAGAATACAATTGCGAGTGCAACAATTAATTATAGGTTAACACCGCTAGCACAAAAAACAAAAGGTAAAACCATTAATTATTAAATTAAATTAAATTACAATAGATTCATTAAAAATATAAGTGAATATAATGTGAAAATCAAATTAATAACTTAGAACATTAACAAGACAAAAAAATTAAATAAAATACTAATTGAAATTGCTTTGAAGTAAGATTATAAATTAGACTAAAATAAATTAAGTTACATTGGCAAAATTAAAACGAAATAACACAACAGCAAAAATCAAAAAGCAGGCTGTGGTAAGGTAAAAGACTATAAACATCCAAATCCATTACAAACACAAGAAATAATCATTAATAAAAAAAATAAAAAAACAATATAAACAAAAATAGAATAAAATAATAATTGATAATTGATTTGAAAATTTTATTATAAATTCAAGTAAAATAAATTAAGTTACATTAGCAAAATTAAAACGAAATAAAACAACAGCAAAAATCAAAATGCAGGCTGTGGTAAGGTAAAAGACTATAAACATCGAAATCCATTACAAATACAAGAAATAATCATTAATAATAATAAAAAAAAAAAAACAATATAAACAAAAATAGAATAAAATAATAATTGATAATTGATTTGAAAATTATATTATAAATTAGACTAAAATAAATTAAGTTACATTAGCAAAATTAAAACGAAATAAAACAAAACAACAGCAAAAATCAAAATCAAAATGCAGGCTGTGGTAAGGT
This sequence comes from Mamestra brassicae, assembly GCA_905163435.1. Lineage (NCBI taxonomy): Eukaryota > Metazoa > Arthropoda > Insecta > Lepidoptera > Noctuidae > Mamestra > Mamestra brassicae. Next base: position 13,394,805 of record LR990997.1, on the reverse strand, counting down.
AAAAAAAAAACTATAAACATCCAAATCCATTACAAACACAAGAAATAATCATTAATAGTAAAAAAAAAAAAAAAACAACATAAACATAAACAAAAAATAAAACAACCGAATTCAATAAACAAAATTATTCTATCAAAAGATACAATATTATAATTAAACCAAACAATAGCAATGAGGTTTGAGTAACGAATTAAGAAAATTACTGTGTAAAATAACTGTGTAAAATAAAAAGAATAAATAGAAAAAGAAAATATAAATGTAAATGTAAATGTAAATGTAAACAGCAATATCCTCAGAAGCGAGTCGCACGATCGCTTAATAAAACTACCTTATGAACTGCACTTACACTAGCGTGGTGTATATCTAACAAGTCACTACAGCCATTGAGGATCTTGCATAACCTAGGAATTGGAGAGTTTGCACCAAGTACAGACCTTCGACATGGCGGGCACAGAGGCGTTATGCTTTTCCTAGGATATCTAGAAGGCGCCCGAAATCTAACTTGACTTGGAGACTTGGTGACTTATACACTCAGTAAATACCCTCCATAGACGTTAGCTAGCAACTTAGCGTCGAAGCTACATGGAGGCAATATATCATGAGGTGCTGAATCCATCTTATTATCAAAACTAGTACCTACACACCCTTAATATTTCAATAACTTTAAAATTTATCAAACTGGGCGTGCCCAGGAAATACATGCATGTCACGCACATAATTTAGGAATTTTTATACACTTGAAAAACATTAAATCCACCTCTGGGAAAGTCAGGTAATAAAAGCGAGTCAAAAAGGAGTTTGGTAACTTTTGTAGCTGACTGTAGCATACAGAAACTAGTTTAAAAAAGGTTTAATGAAACGGGAATGAGTGTATGAAGATTAAAATCTTGACGAAATGCTACCTGTGTTGAGTTGTTTTTACAACTTTTGACATGTTTAGGAATCGGGAATGTGACCAAACGGGAAGTAGCCGATGCAGGTACTCTAACCATTACTATTATATTAAAGGTAGAATGAATAGGTAGGATATAGATATTGGTACCTCAAAGTAATTCCAGCCGGGGTAAATTAATTAATTTTCTAAATAGTGACATAGTATAGTATCACATGTTTACAAATATTGCAACCGGTAATGATGAAACATTAAAATATCGTTTGGACAGACCTAAATCAAATTGATCTTTGAGAATTTGAAATTATTTGGTGATGATTTCTTACATTTCACTGTGTGCTTTTTCAACGGTAAAATTTTGATGCGAAAACTGATGTTGTTTCGTCCTGCTATTTCAGCTCAGTAGGTGTTCCATTAGTGATAATGAGAGTGGACCGTACGTAGGTAATCTTGGTAATATTCTTATAATACAGATCATGTCAAATGCTAGTGATGATCGAGGCCGGTCTTATTATCTTGCCAATATTAGAGGCAGCCGTTTTCTGGTAGGTGGTGCAATAAGTGAATCAGAACTTGGGGGGTTTAGACAAACAGTTTTCCGGCGTAAGGGGATAGAATAATTTTTCTTTTCGATTAGATGGTTAACTCCTGAGATAGATTGGGTACTACGTTAATTGCAGCATCCGTGGCATTCATAAGTCCTCCATAGAGTTGGTGTAGGGCGGACACTTGGGGCGCCCTAAACTATCCCTCACTTTAAAGTTGTGCCCTGATCCTAATTTATTTTTAGTCAATGCAAAGTGACTTCCCGCTACTACATGTCTATCAACCGTCTCCTCAGTATAGACCCCGTTTCTGGCTATAATATTACATTACTCAAAAGCCATCAACAGTTTCTTTGATGATTCACGACATGCCTTCGTTCCTCGACATCACATGCCAATGTCATTCCAACTCGGATTGTGGTCTGTTAATTTAGCCATTTAGTCGTCAACGTCCATACCATGATGAAAACGCCGGCCGGCCGATTCTGTAAACATATCGAAGTGAAGGCTTGGGTGAAGTGATCACGAGATGAGCTGTCAACCCATATAATCAAGATGGAATGACAGTCCACTTCGTGATCACGTGACATCGATATGTTTACAGAATCGACCGGCAGAATCGACCGGCGGGTCTCGTCCGATCACCGAAGTACAAGCTACGTCGTGGTCAGTACTTGGATGTGTAACCGCCTCGTTTGTATTTTTAGTTCATTTTAGGCATAATTTTATTATTTTTATTTTATTATTATTTCATAATTATTTTATTTTCCTTTAGCACCAGTAACTTGTGGAAGGTTTATATGATCGCAAGCGCTACTGCTGATCCTGGGTTTGACTTTCGGGTGGGGAAGTTTTGTTCGGTTTTACCATTTAGGATTACTTAGTGGCAGCCTTGAGTCTGAATTTGTTCCCGGTTTATGATATTGGGATCGCTCCCTATTTAGGTACAAGGGGACTTAAACATAACAAGAGATATATGAGTGTACTATAGACAAATCTGCCTAACTCTTCGAGGAATACAGGCGTGGTGGTATATTACCTGGAAGTGGATGTTAGAGCGTTGCATTTTCTGAAGTGAAAACCTGTTTAGGCGCGTTGAGCACTTTTTGGGTGAACAAAAATCATGGAACTCGCGTCATCGTCACCGAACGCTTTCCATGAGCTATATGTATACTGTGTATATATGTGTACTTTTTGGATGAACAAAAATCATGGAACTCGCGTCATCGTCACCGAACGCTTTGGGTGAACAAAAATCATGGAACTCGCGTCATCGTCACCGAAAGCTTTAGCTTTCGCTTAGTTTTCACTTCTATCGACAGTCCCTAAGGACTTGCCCCATATGTTTTTTTTTGTTATAACATATTATTTATAGGCTCGCGTTTGACCACACTCACCTGCTGGAAAGCGATGGAGCAAGTTTGCCTAGAATTAACCTATTCACTCTTGACTTAAAGAACCTAGGTTGCAGCGTTCCAATTGAAACCGTTTTACATCATAGGCGTGCTACAGAAAACGCAGGAACTTTAAGACTGTTCTGTTTACCTAACGCAAGTGGAGTCAACTAGATGTTTTGTAGGTCGATCGTATATGTCACGTTAATTAATAAGTTACTTCCATTATAATCTATCATCTTTAACTTTACACCGGCCGTCTCGTCGCGAGCTTGTAACCAATTGCCAATTACAATCTAAACAGAACAACGTTTAATATCTATAATGCCGTGCGCGCGAGTTTTACACGTTTTCAATTAAAATTAATGATATCAAGTAAATGGGAACATGTTTATTTGTTATTTTTTACGACGCTGATCTGTTGACCTTCATCTAGGTATGCAGTGTTCATCTGAAGAACTTTCTGTGATACCGAACACCTACATTTTATATTATTACGATTGTGACCGCACGTCTTTTACTGATTGATAGAGTAAAACTATGTTTTTCACTTGATACGTGTATTGAGTCCACGACCTTAACTAACGATAAATGAGGCGTTGCTATGACGTGGTCCGAATGTAAACTGACTTGATGTAAAATGAGTATAAATTTATTACAATTCAATTTTGATGATAGTGCATTATGCAGCTGCGAAATTTGTTAGAAAGAGTCACCGCGGCCCTGGAACACAGAGGGCTTTAGAAGGAACACGGATAGGTTTTGGTCAGTAAGGGTCTGACACGCTCTTCCGCTCCACCCAGAGCGGAAGAAGTCAATTGATGATTTCCGATCCAAAAAAAAAAAAGTGCATTTATGCAATGTGCGGTTGTACCGTACATGATTTTTAAATCTCACAAAAAATACAATGATCTTTTAAAATAATTGGTTAAATTCATAAATATTCCTTGTGCAAAAATATATGCCGGTGACAAAAACCTGTATCTATCTGATATTAATTAATATTATTATCTACTATTACATAATAAAACGCACCTAACCAAAGCACAAAAGCACTAATAAAAATAATCCTTGTAAGTTATTTTCCGTTCTACACTAAAAAGGCAATTATTTCACAAGAAGCTACCAAGTGCGCGGCAGGATCGGAACAAGATCATTTTCAAGTAATAGTCGTTGACGCGAGAGGTGCGCGGGCGCAGGCGCTACGGTCACGGACTCGAACTTCAATGCTATGTGACATTTACACAAAACCAACGTTTTACCACCCACTAGTTTGAAATTGAAAGTTCCCATCGGCAAAACCAACAATGAATAGGTACACCTACTTTCATTTATTGGGAAATGGGAATCGTGGCTGTAAGGTTCGCTTGGCTCAGCGGTGCTTGTAGTGAGGTTTTAGATTATTGAGATGGAAAGCTAATAAAATGTAAGGGACAATCTTTTCTGGATTTTGATCAGTTTTGTTCATATGATACTATTTTCTACGCTCGGATCTCTGAAGTGCTGGGTCCTCCAGAAAAATATATGCTAGAAATTAGTCACAGTGCGTAGGCAGTTACGCAAGTCACGGGCGGCAGTTGTCTGTAATTTATTTAAGTAACTTTTACTCCTGAAAACGATCTGATCACGTTGCAGATCAAATTTGGTTAGAGACCGCACAAAATAGAGAAGTTTGGAGGGAAACGGGGAGGCCTTTTCCCAGCTATACAACGTGTAACAGAATATATATAAAAGCAATATCTCTTAAGGGGTCATTGTACTCATCATTAAGAACAACTTTTAATATGAGATCGACTCCCCCATACATTTTGTGCGCATAATTCGACAAAATGTACTAAACATCTGATTTTTTTGCACGTTATACGATGACCCCCTGAGAGGTATTAGGTTTATTCTGTTACACGTTGTAGAACACAAATAAAGATAGTAAAAAACTCCGAAGAAAGCAGGATTAAAATATTGAAAAGTACCCATGTACTATGCCAGAAGTTATGATGAAAGAAGCAGGTAAATAAGTCAGTAGATAAATTAAGAAAGAAAAGCATTCAAAGCAAATAATGGAGATATCATGATGAAGTTGAAAGTAAAAAGATACTAGATTCATTTTCCAACTTTTATAGAGTTCAGATAAGGCGTTAACTTTGCCGTTTGCATTGCACTCCTTATTGCAAAAGTTAAGTTCATCTGTAGGAATGTAACAAATGTTAGCATCGTAGTCAAGTTTACTACAAACTAGATCTAAGCGCACCGATAAACAAATAAAACCAATGTTAGACTATTGTGGATATCAAGCGTCTACCTTTTTAAATACTTTACAAGCGTCTCACGCTCTGATGTGTGTCATAAAGTGGAATAACATGATTTTCCCATGTTAGCTTACAGTCGATCAAACTGCAACTTAGTAGAACACTCACACATCATATACGTATTAGTCCAATATGCGCCATTAAGAAAATGTAATGGAAATAGCTAACGCAACTTAATCATGAAGTTGTAAGCTTTCGCAAGTGCGAAGTAGTGCTGCAACGAGTTAGCACATAATGACCCATATATACACGTGGAGGGACCTTTGAGTTCTGTATACCACCTCAGGGGGAATTGAAAGGCTTTGGCTTTTGTTAAGGAATACATCCGTAAAGGGAATTCCAGGTTAGCTAAATGTTTGTGAGCTTGAGGCGTGGGGCAACGAGGCGCGGATGCACTCGCGATATCGACGAGCACGCACAAGGTGAAGCAACCGAGAAAGGGCAAATCGGAGCAATATAAAACGAGGCACATCCTCGCTAACAGTATTCAGCAAACAGCTGAACAGCAAAGAGCGCCTGTTCACTTGTACAATAATAATTTAAGCACCAGACATGACTACTTCACTGGTAAGTCCATGAAGATACGGTGCTCATGCTTGTAGAGTTCCTTGTTTAAAAAAAAATGAATTCCCGGATAAATTCCACTTGTCCAGGATTAAATCCTATCGATAAATTCATATTTTTCACGAAGCCAATCATCATTAAATGGTTTTTGCTTGCGTAAATAATTGTTCTATTCAATTTACGGCTGAAAATATTATTAAGTTTATTGCAACTTTAACTTTTTGTAAAAATCTTTCAATTCTTACTGCTTACGAATAATTTAGCTTTGATAAATTATGCGTACTTATTCCTTTTAACCTAACGTGTCTTCTTTTCTTTTCAGTTGATCTTCTCCATGGCGCTGATAGCGATCGGATCTTGTGGTCGTCTAGAACCTCAGTACCTTCCACCGCGGCCTGGTGGTGGGTTTGGTGGCGGTGCCGGTGGTGGCTCCGGCGGAGGTGCGGGAGGGGGTGCGGGCGGTGGGTTCGGCGCCGGCGGGGGCGCGGGAGGCGGCTTCGGAGGAGCTGGCGGATCCGGCGGATCTTTTGGCGGCGGAAGCGGCAGCGGCAATCAAATACCCATCACGAAGTTCGAGAATGTCAACAACGGCGATGGAACTTACCATTTCGAGTAAGTTTTTCATATTATTTGTCAAGTTTATCGTCAAATTGGAACGATTTAACTTCGCATTTATCTTTGAGGAGAAAGTTAAACCATCTCGCTCCGATAGTACAAAGAATCGTAAATTATACAAGCGCCTCGAGGCACTGTTCTTTGTACTCTAGCACCTACCTCTTACAAAACCATAAGACGGATCTCGCTAGCAGACATAGACAATGCAATAAAAGGAAGCTTAAACCTAACCCTAGTAACCACCTCTTTTCAGCTACGAAACCGGCAACGGCATATCAGCGCACGAGAGCGGATCCCCTAGCGCGCAAGGCCCCGAAGGACTCGCAGTGACAGCCGAAGGAGGCTTCTCATTCAAGACTCCCGATGGCCAGCAGATCTCACTCACCTACACCGCCGACGAGAACGGCTTCCACCCCGTGGGCCCACACCTACCCACCCCCCCACCTATCCCCGAAGAGATCCTCCGCTCCATTGAGTTCAACAAGCGTAACCCCGGATCGTAAGTTGCAAGTTAATCTAGTTTTGTTGGTTTAATGGCTTGTATAGTGCTGTGTCAAGGTTCCACGTGTAAACTGGAAGAAAAAACGTACCGCGAAAACGATGCATCTTTGTTGACAATTATTTATTTAAGAGTTCGACGCTGAACGAACTATTTAGGTAAAGCCAGACCAAAAACAATGTAAAACTGCGCAATTTCTGTGTTACTTTTTAAAAGCAAAGAGGCTCTATTTATCGAGGAAAGTCTTACATTCTTAAAGACTAACTTATCTAATAAGAGCTGGTTGGAACAGTTACAAAGAGATGAGCCTCAGACTTCTTAAACTTTGTCAAGCGCTATCAAACTTCACTGGACTCGAAAGTTGCGTCTCAAAAGTGAATGAAATAAAATTGTACAAGCTGCGATGTCATTGAAAAAATAATTGACTACCGTCGCCAAAGTACAGTCGCTTACAAATAGATATTCGCTAACAAAGTAGAAAGAGACTTTTTAAACATTTTAAATAGTATATAGTTATCGTAGAGATAACAATTTTAAGCTTAGTATCTGTATTTTACGTCATTACGTCATTATTTTACGTTTTTGTTGGTCCTAGCGTAACGTGTCCTGCCTTACAAAATACATGCATATTATTCCTTTTAAAATCGATAATTCAGAGACGAGATATTTACATACAGCTACTCAGTATCCAGATAGAAATGCACGTGATGACGTGAACCGCCCAACCACAGACTAATTGTATTTTTCTTCTATTTCAGCGAGGGCTCCTACAATGGCGGCGGCGGTTCCGGCTCGGGCGGATCCGGTTCAGGCAACGGTGGCAATGGAAACGGCTACCACTACTGATCTCACTCCATACTCACTTAGTTAGTCGCTTAGAACTCGCAAGCAAACACACAGGGACTTACAGAATCAGTAATTTAGCGTAGTGATGTTGGATCGTAGAAAATGAAAGGCGCCAATCTGGAACGATTGAGAAGAATTAATGTACTTTGTACTGTGGTCGTGATCATAAAATGACTTAAGTTTCTGAACAGCAGGTTGGGATTACCTGCTGGGAAAAATCTAAGACTGCATAGTGTACAGAAAGATTGGAAGGTCTGCTCTGAACGATACCTAACCTAATCTATATTTAGGTTCACCAGATCCCACAGTAACTATTGAAACCATCTCAATAGAAGAGGTGAAAACACGCTCATGGAATGTTAAAGGTCGCCTTTAGAAGGGTAGTCCCCCTGACCGCAATCATGTAGTGCGTTCGCTTGCGATTCCAAAGCAATTTTAGCTAATGAGACATCGATCCGACGAAAATGACCGAACCGATTTGAACTGGGAGGACTGTGATACCACGACGAAACTCGCACTGTTTGTTTATTTATTTAGTAAATAATTGTAGTCTTTCAATGTAAATAGGCATGGTGTATGAATAAACGTATGTTTATGTGAATATGTTTATGCATTCTTCCTCTTTTTTTCCCACCTTTTTTATATTGTTGATTTAAAAACTGGTTTTAAAAATAATGGGCCTTTTTATAAAATCTTTTTAATCACAAAGATACGATTTTTTAAACACGGATTTACCATATAAATAAAGTGTAACGGACTAGTTTTCCAAAAAATGTATACCCGTGTAAGTCTCAAAAACAGTATAAATAATAAGAAAAGATCTAAAAGCCAAGCAATAGTACCTCACCAGGACGGTTATAAGCTGCCAAAGGTCAAGAGTTCAAATCTCACCCCATGGAGTATTATGACGACTTCACCCTTTACTTAACAAGTAGCTATTATGAAACCAATACACCAGTACACATAATGGTAGGTTCTATATATCATTAGTATTGAATCTTAGCGAAGTTTATTGCTAATAACAAGAAATAAAATTTATTACAACAAGTATTAATTCATGCTTTGTCATAATACAAGTTTAATGTTAAGTGAAAAAGGAATGACATAGGTAACTTCTTCATGTAATACATAAAGTTTATTTCAATTTAAAATTCCAAGCCCAGCTGAAGTTATCATAGTTCAAGTGACACGAAAAAAAGGTACTTAGTTCGTAGGTACCCGTAGAAACCTTCAATATTATCACATCAAATATTAAAAAGAAAACCCAAAACTTAAATGTTTTGAAAAAGCTCTTGTAACCTAATTGATTGGTAGCCAACACACTTGCAGTTTACGGCACAAAACCTTTCCTGCCAAATACAGCGAGAAATTTTAATGTTTGTTTTCCTGTAGCGTAATGAGTTTGTCTTGGTAATACAATCGATTTATGAAAAATAAAAAAATTAAAATCAAGAAATAGCAGAATAACAATATTGTGATAAACAAAACTCGAAAGCGACTTCGAACATCACATAATATAAATAGCGATAGTTTCGCTCAAAGCGGCCGCGGTCGTTGCCCTTCGCGTATTAACCAGCTGATAGGTAGGTACTGCTGATTTAATTAAACAATTGGTACCGAATAAGTTAACATAAAAGGATGCCGCGCGCAATGCGCGGGGCCTCACTGGCCGCGTGCTTGCAGGCAAGTTAATGCCATATTACTACACGTGAGAGCTTATTTTACTCTGAACATTTACGAATCGCTAAATTCACTTTGTCGGCGCGCCGCCCGCCGCTCTGCTGACAAAGTGATAAGTACCTACGTCACGTCTACTGAGTTACTATTGCTTCTCACGCTTTCGAGTTTAAGATATTTTTTTAAATTAATTGAAAACAAAAAACATTTTTTTTTAAATTTAACTTTATGTTTCGATTGTACATGGCTTATCGTTCTGCTGCGGAAAAACAACCATTAAAATTTCAGTGTGTATATTACCAAAGCAGTTTCTCATAGCACAGTATTGTATTTTGTAATTATATAAGGAGCTCGTGGCTAAAGAATATCAGCCGCACGGGTCGATCTTCAAAGTTAAGCAACACTTGCCAAGGTCCGTCTGTGGATGGGTGACCATCTCAACATACCGAGACTCCTCCGTGCTTCGGAAAGCACGGAGGAGTCTCGGTATGTTGAGATGATGAAGATAAGACGTTGGTCCCGACTGTCATTTGTAGATATTTGGCAATCGTTACGGATAGTCAAAAGCCAGAAAATCTGCCTTCAGTCTTGCCAAGAAGTAGCGTGTTACCCAGTCAATGGGCTGTGGAAGTCAGGTAGGCAGCCGCTCCACGTAAAGTACTGGTATTCAGCTGAATCTGGTTTGACTGTAAGCCGACCCCAATATAGTTGGGAAAAGCCTAGGATGATGTAATTATATAAGTTCAGAGTTAGTTAAGTTTAGTCTATTTTATGTTTCTTAATCTATTTTACACACTGTGTCTACATGTTTCATCCAACTCTCCTGTCGCAGGTCTGCTGAAAGAAATTTGTTTTGAGCAGCAGCACCTTTGTGATCTTATATCTATAGTATTTATTATTTTCTCTTTTAAGTGTTTTGTGCGTACATAAATAAAGTAATATACTAAAGACTATCAATATTTATTAGAACAGAATTAGATTAAAGTTCATTTGCATAAGCAAATAGGTTGAACACGAAGCCACTCACTGCAGAGCTATAAATGTCTTGCTTTCAGCCCAATGTACAAGTTTACTGCACAGTTGTATTTCACCTCAATTATATCATAAATGCCATACTTAATGCTGGAAGGTTGGAAGTTACGATAATAAATATAATTATTACTCCTAAACTGGAAAATATTATCTCGAAGCTTCTCGTAGCGTATCAAGAACCAACTTCTGCCCCGGCTTCGTCTACGTGAACTTCCGAAGTGGATCTAGAGAAAAATGAAAAATGTGGTATACCCCTAATTTTTTAAATGTATCTAAATAAATTGCATGTTGTGGTAGTTGTTGTTAGTCCTGAAAATTTTTCTTTTTCATGATTCTGGTATCCAGGTAGTTTGTGAGTCTTCACCGCTTTTGATTCCAGCCCCGGAAATGTTCCTAATAAAATGATTCTTAGTTATATCCGGGATAAAAAGTATCCTGTGTGTCAACCCTGGTTTTAAACTGTCTGTGTGCAAAAATCATTCAAATCCTTTAAGCCAGACAGTCAGACAAACAACTACATTTATTATATTAGTAGGATTGTCGGATAAATGCTGGTTTACTACTTATTACGGCTAATGATATTTCGGGATGTATGTACATGCAATTTGGAAAATGCATTGCGGTGTATTTACAACTTGTTAGTACTTATGTAGGTTAGGAATTAATTGGTATACCTAATTCAGTGAACGTCATTAGATATTTAAACCTAAACCACGATGCATACCCGTCCTCTTAGCTAAGGTTCAGGTGATGAGGGAATGAATGATGTAACTATCATCCATCTCCTCATCACCTTGGGTTAACGAGGATGATAACATGTCCAAAGTGACAACATCAAACCCATCATAGAGCATACTTAAGTCCGCCATTGTACCTTTCCATGAAGTTTAAATCTATATACTATTAATGAAGCTGGAGAGTTTGTTTGTTTGTTTGAACGCGCTAATCTCTGGAAAAATATTGTTTTGTATAGTACGGGAACGGGAAAAAACGGGATATACGCATACGAAATCGCGGGCAAAAGCTAGTTAATTAATAAATAAATAGATGATGGATGGAGTGGCAAGTAATTTTCAAATTGAACAACAAAAGCATCATTAGTAGAAATAACGACATCTATGCATGAACACTCGTATCTACCAAACGTGCATCTAGTAACTCTGAACCTGGTGTTCAAAACAATCGTTACGAACAAAGGGACCTACTAGACGAGTTCAGATTGTTTGTTCGCAACAATCGTTTTGTTTGCCCTCTATTTTAGTTTAACTGAATCTGTCAAAAAGTGTATTGGCAATTTACGAATTGTTGATAATTGAGTTCGAGCACTATGCAACGACTTTTTAAACAGTGTTTAGGTTTTATTTCAGGGCTCCGGTTTCGAAAGGTTAACTTGTTAACAAAATTCTACAAGTTTTAATTAACTAGTGTTAGTCACTAAAGTTATTTACTCATTAAATCCTCTGCCAACTTATCGTATATTGTCATTACCATAATCATAATGAAAAAAAACTTAATACCACGCTTCCCGAACTTGGGATCGTACCCAGGACAACACGCTCAATAGTCACTTGCGCAGTGGTGACCACTAAGGACAATGAGGTGGCAATTAGTAAATTATTTTACTATGAGCAACAACAACATGACAACATCGAAGAAAAAAAAACATACCAGACGCAATAACTGTTGTAGGAGTATTCTGAGCAGTTGCAGCAGAATTTATGTGTTTCCTAAAAACCGTGAAATAAACACTTTGCCTTAGAAACAAAGTTCGTACTTATTTAAGCTTAGAAAACTTAATTTTTAGTCAAGCGGATTTGGTTGAAGTCCCTAAAATGGGACCAAACAGACAAAAGTTTTACACAACTTTTGGGCTTCTGAAGCATTATTGTGTTACAATAGTATCAGTTTCCAAGGAAGACATGGACGGAACAGTTCTACTTCTTTACGTGGGTGTCGTAAAAGCGGCCAAGCGATGACGTCAGAAGTAAAGACAGAAGTGTCTTTCTGTCTAGTAACAGCGGTCATTAATTTATTAAAAAAAAAAAAAAATATTCATCTATACTTTATGGTACAGTTCATAACAAGGACAGGACGAGCCCTTAAAATAAACAAGTGGATAAGAATTTTCGCCTGCTTATTTTGCAGAGATTGAGCTTTCAAACTCAACCTCTCAATCATATATAGGAAACAGATTAAACCAGCAAAACTGACAGCATTCACCATCTCTGGCAATGGCGTCAAACCGGCAGTTTATATTTCCAGTACCCTGCCAGTAAAAAAAAAGTACTTAGATTGTATTCTGTTGCAATTGTAAACATAGGTTTTAATTACTCATTCAGCATGTTTTTACAAATTACTACTTCACGGTGATGCGTCCAAGTACGAGTAAATGAAGTAACTGAATAGATCTCCGAATACATGAATATTTTGTAAATTCCACTGCTCCGCTGTTAGAAACATTTCCTAAATGGTCCAGAACGTTCATGCCCGTAAACCACACATTAAAATGTTTTTATCTTGTGAAATGCGCGATCCAGCGGAATATGGCGCCCGCGAGAGCATCAGGCATTGTTGATTGCGGCTCATTATGTAATCTGATTATACAGTATCTGTGAACTAATCTTCAGTAGTCTGTTATTTTGTAAGATACACTTTAGACGTACGTTTAGTTGCAATTTTGTGGAGGGATCTAAGATTAGTTTTCTGCATAGTCGTTCGATGTTTGTGATTAAGCAAAGCCCATTGCATCTGCGAGCTTCAGCTTGTTAGATTGCTGACCTGAGATGCTCGCTTTTTGTGCCTCAGGGAGAGTAAAACCGGCTAAAGCCATTAAGCAATGTCAGGTGTTGATACTTAGCGCTAAGTAGCAGATATCGTTGACAGGCAACTAGTTGTAGGTATATGAGTTATAAATACTGGGGCCCTCAGATTGCATTTTGATGGCTTTTTGTTTTCAATTTCTCCGAGAGCTTTGTTCTATTTGCTGACACGGATTCGTTTCATGCCCAAACACCCTGAACAAAATTCGTAGCAATACAAAGATTTGTATACTGCGTGGGTCAAACCTGTACTCGGCGCGTTGAAAAACTTTACTCGATAACTGTGATTATTGGCTTGGCAAATTACATAGATTATGTTTTAAGATAATAACTTTGACTTTACTTTTTATTCTTGCATCAAACAAAGTCCTCGATATTTACTATCTCAGTCTACGATCACCGTTTTCAAAATAGACATCGCTGCCGTGCTTAATCAAGACGTCTCTATTTATACTCAAAAAATAGTCTTGCATCCCTCCTAACATTAAATACGTAGCGTCTCACTGTCTAGTCAATCGAACTCTGACCTTGTGCTCTCACCACAGAGTTCTAAATTACATGTGTAACCGATCTATCCTTGAGACTGACATAAACGTCAAATAAAATCATTGTCTGAATTTGGTGTTGGTACAATCATCGCACCGGCGGGGGGTGGCCTCATTGGAATGCCGAACGTATCAAACTCTTCACAAAACTGAATACGCCCTGACTGATATCGTGCAAGGTTCTTGGAAGGGTAACATCAATATAAAAACTCTGTTAGTCTATGCAGATATCATTCAGACAATAGCATCCTACGGAATAGCATCTCAACGAGAACTAATTGAATCAAAGAAATGGCTGGATTAAAGGTAAGTAGTTCAAACAGTATTTGAAAAAAAAAACACAAAAATAAAAAACTCCATTTAAAACCCAAGTACCGTAATAATTTATATCTTGGCAATTCTTATCAATTAAGATTTTTTTTAAGTTGTCCACAATCTAAAATTAATTTTGATTCTTAACTTAACGAAAAGCATTTTTTATTTTATAAATGCAGTATAATCACTCTTTTAAATATGAATTTTGCTGAATCCTCAGATCGTGTCAACTCTTGCCCTGCTGTCTGCGGTATCAGCAGGTCACCTGGGCCACATCCAAGGTTCCACCGGGTACAATGCGTTCGGCGCAAACGCATATAGCGCCGGTTCAGCATTTGGAGCTGCGCCAGGCTACACTGGAGCCTACGGAGGTGCTCACATCCCTATCCTGCGATACGAGAATGTGAACAACGGTGATGAGACATACAGATACAAGTAAGGAAACAAGATACTAACTTTTTAGGGTTCCGTACCTCAAAAGGAAAAACGGAACCCTTATAGGATCACTTTGTTGTCCGTCTGTCTGTCATTTGTTCCTCGTCCGACTGATTATACAATTATACACCTGCCATGTTATCTCTTCATCACCCTTGGTTCAATGGTAGTGAAGAACGACTTTGTCCCCATGTGCATGAGTCATTATGAATAAATTATAGCTCATTCATTACAATGACAGTCAATCCATTTGTACCCTTAATGAATTATTGGCACATTATTTAAAATTGATAGCCGAAAGTTTTCAATGACTTCCAATCGTTACTTACTCTGACCAATATTTAAAAGTTAGAAGATAAACCAAGAATAGAAGATGTGAACTGTCTCTGAAAATCATCTGTCATTCATAACATCCTCTATGATCCACAGCTACGAAACTGGCAACGGCATATCAGCACATGAGAGCGGTGCCCCACGCGCCCCCGGTCCCGAAGGACTCGCGGTGACCGCCGAGGGAGGGTTCTCGTACCGCGCCCCCGACGGCCAGCAGGTGTCGCTCACCTACACCGCCGACGAGAACGGCTTCCACCCCGTCGGCTCGCACATCCCCACGCCGCCACCCATCCCAGAAGCCATCCTCCGCTCCATTGAGTACAACAGACAGCATCCTTCATCGTGAGTTTTTCTTAATATTTTCCAGCAATGCACGTTTTAGACATTTAAATAATTTGAGAGAGAACTTAACTTTTAACAACTAAGAATGGTTTAAATACGAAGTTCTCTCTAAGCCTTGTTTAGCGGACAAATCTCAAAGAAAAATTTGACAGGAATGTGTCAGAAGTGATTTTAAAGAAAAGGGAGTCAGGGGGACATGACAGAATTGAGAAAAAAACATGTTGCACCGTCTCCAAGTAACATGGAATAAGCCGCCATTTTTAACCGACCTTTTGTTTTATTTTCAGCGGCGAGGGTTCATACAACCACGGTCGCTACAACCAGGGATACAACTACTAATAACGTCATAATATCGACTACTGACCGCGGCTGACTACGGAACGATCGAGACTTACAGAAACTTATTGCTTTATAAGCAACTCTATTTATTCAGTATTAACTGTTACTTGTTTTTATGGGCTTTAAAATAAAGTTTTAAGAATGAACAATCTTTTTTACTTTTCCTTATTTTGTTTTTCGTTTCTTGTTTACACTAGTCAACAATATTTTGCCACAAGGGATGTGCTTACTAATTTTGAACTACCTACTTACCCCCCTTATTACAAAACCATATTTATTTTGTTTTGATCAGGTCTACTTTTTATGTATCATCAGAAACATCATTTTCCCTTGTAAATTCCAATTTTTTTATTGTTCTATAAAGAAGCTTTCAGTTCACTGAGTTATTTTATTCTTATATAATGTGGAAAAAGTGTTGAAATGATTCTGACAAGTTTCTTTACATTTATGGTGAAATTATTTTTAAAAACCCTAAAAAGAAATTCTTTACCATCAGATTTTAAAAAAATGTGAGGGTTATTTTGGTATTTTTAATATAAAATGATAGTTGAGTAACCTGACGTGCCATCTGCTACACAAACAATCCTTTAAAATGATAACCTATTATGATAACCCTAATGATAAATGATTAGAACCACCTGAAAACTTCAGTTTTCGCCTTAAAGCACGACATCAAAATCAGATTACAGGAAAACTGTTCGTGTCTAAATAATTCTAATTTCAATTCTATGATACTTGAACATGTTCTTAATATAATAAGTTTAAAAAATCTTGTGGCACACAAAAAGTGTTTTTTGTTGACCAGTAATTAAAATATTTACAGCTAAAATGGTTCGAAGAAAAAACTCTCCAGAAAATATAGTATTTGGTATCTCTATTGTGGACAATCGTTTTGAAAATTGTTTTCCGTCACAACCAGTTTGAACGATTTAAGTTGATATTTGGTACATATATACACAAAGTGTAAAAGAATAAACGCAAGACCTGACAAGGAGTCCTTGTACTCATCATGTGTTAGGTTTTGTAGGGTTTTGAATAGTTGTAGTAATATGGTTGATTTTCACATTGATTCTCTCAATAAGCAAAAATTTCAATTTCTGAACTGTTTAACACATTTGTTGTAAATGATTTTGGACTGCTTGTACGTAACTTTTTGAGGAAATTATGCTTTTAATATTTAGCATAAATTACTAACATAGATTTATACATATATTTTACTGAGTTTACTTGTGAAATATGTAGCTTACAACTAACATAATTACTGATTATTGTTTTTGTTCATGTGGTTTTCACCTTTAAGAAATTGTTGCACTGTGTCAAGTTTAAAGCATGTTTTATTTTTGTTTGTAAATTAGTGTATTCAATTGTTATAATTAAAATAAATCATTATGAACAACTTTTACTGAAAAATAATTTGTTCGGCAGTACATTTTGTAGAGTTTTTTTTCGTGATTTCAGTGTTGTAGCCATAGTAAAAGCTATTCATAATGACAAGTATAATTACCCATTCTCAGGTATTGTGTTTATTCTGTTAAATGTTTATATAATAAATAAGGTTTGAATATGGGGACACTTTTGGTGGGATAATTTACAAAAAAAAAAAACAACGAGTGATATATCAATTAATGAAAGGTCTTAATATGAGGGTTTCATATTTTTTACAATTTTACGAACATTGATCATCCCCCAATTGATTTTCTCAGAGGCTCACCAGTCACCAGTGCGGAGCGGTGTGAGTGCTCACCAGAATATTTGATATTAAATGCTCCATTTTCTTTCTTTCTCTATCTCTCAGGCTTCTTTTTTATTCAAATAGAAGTATTTTAAATATTGCTGATACCGTTCTCAAAATAAAAGCCTTCAATGTATCAAGAAAATATTTCATTTACTAAACAGGGTCAATGTTTCAAGGCGTGAATGGCTAAATCCGAAACTGTGAGGAATACCGAAAAGTACTCAAAGGAGTCTCGGGCTCTGAAAACTACATGATTGGATTTTTAAAAAACAGCTATATTTCCTACATTTTAGTAAATATTCCAAATAAAGGACACCAACAAAGATGTTCCAGAAACTCTAAATTTTAATGCACCGGGTCCGAGTTTTTAAATATACTGGATCACGTTCACTTTACAATGTTATCACTAGAACGACTTGCCAATTCCGAGTCGAACTCGAGTGCAAAGGGTTCCTTTCAAATTTCATTTTTTGTCACATGTTATTTTAACACAATAGAGTTTTTATACTTCCCTTTATAGACTTAACTTTTTATCAAGTAGAAGCATTTTTTATTTTCTATTTCAAGTTCTGTAAATGGACCATGGACCATTATGTTTCCTTATTTGACATGAAATAGCAGGGGCAGTTGAGGGTGTGTCATGCTCACTCTGACGGTGGCGCGTGTATCGGATCATTTAGTTCCCTTCAAAATGGTTGAGCTGAATGGTGCTGATGCACGCGTCATGTTCGTGAACGGGCGCCGTCAGTGGAGACTGGTCATCCCTTAGTTGCCACTGGCTCATTTTGATATTTGATACTGTACATTTTTTTTCTTTCTTTACATTGTTCTCATATATAGAAGCAACAAGGCTAACGTAACCAGGATTTAAACATAAAATGTAACAAGCAGTAATCGACTACGTAAGTACTCATCATCATCATCATATCAGCCGAAAGACGTCCACTGCTGGACGGCCGACGACTGGCCGGTTGTTGTGGGGCGACTCTTGGGGACTCTTCTTCCCCCAAGAGTCGCCCCACAACAACCGGTACTACGACTACATAAAAGCCATTTACATTAAACAATTCCCTAAGAATTTGTAGACAGCAGGGATAGGTATCAATAATAAGTGACAAAATCAAAACAGAAAACTTTTCTTCATACTTAAATCTTTATTTACAACGTATGAGATACAATAAAAACACTAAACAAAAAGTGATGCTCCTGAGTATAATAATGAAAGCAATTAGTTCGCAGTTTAGTAGTCCATCATCAATGCCGCAGTCTCCGATGAGTCAGTTGATGTCACTTAGTAGTTTTGCCCGTGGAACCCATGGTTGTACCCATTGTTGAAGTGGCCGTTGTACGAACCGTCACCGCTGAAAACGTTAAACAAAACGAATTAGAACATGCATTATAAGTAGCAAAGGTGGATTGGTAGAAAGAAGTTGACTGGTAAGATGACAACGAGTAAGTATGGAGAGAGCAGACAGCTGTGGCAATCCATAGAGAATCATGATTATAAGAAGGTATAGACGCCAGCACATCAAGCTACAACAATCTGTCTAATTTCTTGAATAGATTATTTTCAACTTTAACGCCAAAGTATTAGGTTCAAGGTTGATTGGATGAATTTGACAGTTTCGGGTAGCTTGATGTGCTGATAGCTAAAATCTTCTTGATATATATATAGTCCTCCTGACCGATTTCGGCCATGGCGGCCAATCTGAACAGAGACTAGCCGTCGGCGCGGGACATATTATAGTGCACAAGTGTGTGCGCAAACACAGGTGCACTCCCTCTTCCATCACTCTCATACTCCGATGGGACGGCAACACGACACGATCAGAGAGAGATCTAGCGCAGGACCAACAGCTTAACGTGCTTTCCGAGTCACAGGGATGTCACATCGCTAACTTCCGAACTCCGGGCTGTCTAATAACAATGGCATACTCTCAAGATTTTTAAGATCTTAAGCAACTATTGAAATGATTTCGTTGGTTATCTTCAATTTGAGAGATGTAGCCATCATCAATTTGCAATACAGGTAGACAATAATAAGCTATTCCACCAATGTGTGAGAGCGAAAGTCTGAAACGAGCAAAACTAATTTATAGCAAGCCTAATATGGTGTGGTATGAGCCCGTTGTTGTAATTGGACTGTTCGCGCCCATTTATGCCTTACGGGGTAAGCAGAGCCTCTGGCGGTAATAACGACACCACTACAACAACACCATTGCAACAGATGTGTACGAATGCTGGGTGTAAAGGTTATTGGAATACGTCTACACAGAACAAGTTGACGTAGTGGGCGGAGAAGAAAAATAGGTTGTTGAAGTCACCAACTTTGACCTCTTTTTTCTATGAAGCGTATCACGAAAAATCTGCTAAATCATAATTTATAAGCCCGTATTTCTGGATAAATCGGGTCTATAAAGTTCCTATAAATACCTTCGTGGTAATATTTTGACACAAAAGATGATGGATTTTATCTGCAAAACTTACGATGAAGGATGTTGCCTGTTAAGCTGGAGGGAGCGGAGGATGGCTTCTGGGATGGGTGGCGGTGTGGGGATGTGCGAGCCGACGGGGTGGAAGCCGTTCTCGTCTGCGGTGTAAGTGAGCGACACCTGCTGCCCGTCGGGAGCGCGGTATGAGAATCCACCATCGGCTGTCACTGCGGGCCCCTCAGGACCGGCGGCGCGCGGGGCCCCGTTCTCATGCGCTGATATGCCGTTGCCAGTTTCGTAGCTAGAAAATGAAAAAATAATACTTAAACTCTTAGTTTAACTCTACTGGTCTGATATTTGTAAGGGTTTCTGGTTCTGACTTTTATTGAACCTATATATCCCTTATTTTGTAACCAAACATCACCATAGCCACACTTTTCCTTTCATCCTCACCTGTATCTATAATTTCCGTCACCATTATTCACGTTTTCATAGCTAAGAATTGGTATATGTGCTCCATAACTGCTGGTGTACGCTGACGCCGAAGCAGCCGCCCTTGCTGAGCTGTATGCGTTTGTGCCGAACGCGCTGTAGCCGGCAGAGGGTTGGAAGTGACCCAAGTGGCCCGCTGATACCGCAGACAGCAGGGCGAGGGTTGAAACGATCTGAGGATGAAGTTAGAATAGACACTTCAAAGAGTGCTCTCTTTATTACATTAGAATTTGTAAGCCTTTGAAAAATAACTACCAAATTTTCTTTACGATTTGAATCAATATGGCCACTGTCATAACTAATAATACAGCGCAAACGGTTTGGGTAAAAGCTGTTGCAATTGGAACTTTAATTTCGGGGATGCCATATCCTTGAAACTTGAACTCATTTACGAACTATTGCATAAGCATCTATGTACTGAGATTGAAAGCACATTGAACATTAAAAAAACCTTTAACATTGCAATTTGGATTGCAAAACAATACAACTTGATTTACGTTTAAGTCTTACCTTTAGGCCAGCCATTTCGATTGATCAATTTTGATTTATTTTTTTAGAAGATGCTGTTCAGTAGAATACTTTTCGCTGAATGATATCTGCATAGACTTACAGTGTTTTTATATTGATGTTACCCTCAAAAAACCTTGCACGAGAACAGACTGGGCGTATTCTTTGTGAAGAATATTTGGCACTGGTATTTGGCATTTGAATGAGGCTACCTCCTGCTGAGCCGTCGCGATCATTGTTACAAATGCGTGCAAGCAGGTTGATGAGAGCTCTGATATCTTTTACGAACGGCCTAAATGAGGAACACCCATTTACCTTCAGCTTAATTATCCAAATCTTGGCCCTCGATACTTATATCGAGGGCCGAGGGATTCATCAAGATTCATCCATAAAAACAAATGCTTTTCAAGATTACCAGAAAAGGTGTTCTGATTGAAATAACTCTCATCATCACGACTTCGTCTACAACTGCATAGGTCTCACTTTTCTGATGTCAATCCTTCCAGGTCCTGTGCTGACCTCATCCAGCAAGTCTATTCTGTAAAATATCACCTTGAAATCTTCAGTGAAGTAAGTGTGAAGTGAACTGACATTCCACGTAAAGCTATAGATTGAGATCACTTTGAGATGACTTCTCTAGGTTTTTCATAGTGAGACATTTAAAGAAGAGCTAAGGACAGAAACAAGTGGAAATCCTTAGAGGAGGCCTTTGTCGAAAGACACGCTGTTAAGAGGGGAGATAAGACGAATGCCGAGAATATGTTGTAGTTTAAGTTAATTTATAGTTTTCTTACCTCTATTGTTATATATTTTTAAGTAATCTTTGGTCAAATAAGTTAAAATCTAACAGAAATAAAGTCTTTTTTTTTGTTAGAATACAATAGAAAAGAAAACTGATGTTGATGAAAATAACAAAGTAAAATTAAATTGCAGAGATAACGCTTCTTCCGCCGCCAGACAACGATTCTTCTTTTTTTTCTTCGCTTAGTAATTATAATCAACAAAACAATTTAAGTTCCTCTAATATACGACATTGCCTCTATTCATTCCACTTCTGGTACTCATTGTCATCCACTCCGTCGACTCCTATACGAGATGTTAGTCGTAAAAGTAATGTTTATGTCTTCCATAGGTTTTTCCAAATAATAACGACTGTGTGCTTTTAGATGGAATATATTAAATGGTTTTCATGTTATGACACAACGTTTATAAGTGACTAGTGGCCCGCCCCGGCTTCACCCGGATGTTTTGTTTTTCATAATTTTATTTCATAAGAACCTTCTCCTGACAATAACAAACACAACAAAAAAAGAATTAACGAAATTGGTCCAGCCGTTCACGCGTGGTGCCGTAACCAAGGGAAATAGGGATTAATTTTTATATATATAGATAATTTATGTTTTATCCCATGGCTGAAAAAAAGTATTTCATCTACGTTCCTACTCTATCTGAAAAATAAGCATAATTGGAAAGAACCCAAAGAAAACTTAGAACAATAAGACAGTCCTGCATTTTGTTAAAGGGATATTAAATCAAGCTCATTTACCGACAAAATAATTCAGACTTTGAGAAAATATTTACAATAAACAGTATCTTGGTTGTACAGATGAATATATCGGGCACATAAAATAAATAATTCAATGAAACTGTATTTCTGTGTTACAAAAATACAGCATCCCAGATATTGTGTTCAATGATTCGAATTTACGAGTATTGACATATACACCTTTTTTTTAAGGATGAGAGATCATCAAATGACTTCTTCCGCTCTGGATGGAGCGAAAGGACGAGTCAGTCTCTTACTGACTAAAACCCATCCGTGTTCCTTCTAAAGCCCTTTGCGTTCCGCGGTGACTCTTTCGAACAAATAAACAGCAAAAACAAAACAATAAAAAATAATACAACTAACATTATTTAATCATTTGATTGTCCTTAATACAGGCTACTAAGTAACCTAGCTAGGACATCAGATTATAAAATTTGTATTGTTACCTATGTGTTAAATTATCCCTAAGTTATCATTCTACCTGTAACAGATTGTACCACTATTTTTTTATGAAATAAATTATTATTATTATTATTAATTATTATTATTTGTCCGTGTCTGTTTTGGTCTCCGTGGTCTGTGAGCAGTGGAGTTCTTTCTTCTTTCCGTCTTCAAGATACTTCTCATTACATGCCCAAATAGCCTCTGTCACCGGCTTCAACCATGATGGAAAGCGTTACAAAAAAAGATAACTGAAACAAAACTATTTTATGTTCTTATCCAGGCACAGTCACAGGCTCAGGGTAGTCAGCTAGGAAACATCGGCCACATCTAGTTTAAAAATGACCAAAAACAATTGACGTGTAAAAGTGTTATGTTAACTTACTTACAAAATAAATATCATTTATCAGTATCATTTACAGTCTAGGATGGCTAAAGAAATGATTGGTTGTTAACGACGCATCTCTCCTCCTATCTGTGTTTGGTTGGATCACAGGGTGGAAAGGTACATGAGACCTCCACTCGAGAATTAATAACGCCTCAGTCAATCTTACCTACCAATATAGAAAATGACGGAAGGACAGTCATCGTCCTTCCGGGGCAATCCGGTAAAAAAACTAGAATCATCAGCCCTTTCTAAGCAAGCGAATTAATTAACGCTCTATATTCTCTAGTATATATCAGAAATTGCCTCGACAGTAGGGCTATAGCAGGTAAGTAATAAATAATGTATGATCAGTAATCTGTAAAATATGAAATACATCATTCACTTTAAGATCGAGTCCCCGTGTAAAACTTCACTACCTAAAAAATGAATCACGAATTAACTCTGCACACTATTACACAAACTTAACTCTTCTTCCACCAATTCAGCTCGACGACGTCCGTATGCCAGCCACCGTAGGAATTCAGATGAATATCAGTATCAGTTATGACCAGAGATCGGAATAGGTAGACTATATTTACCTAATGTTCGTGGAAGTAAGTAATAATAGAGTTGATAATACCTCCTCTAAAATCCCGGAATCAAACACATGACGATTGTATCCCGGGATCAAAGAAATTGCAAATTACTTCTTACGCTTTGAATACATTTGAACAAAATTATTGTATTGAAGAATCTCACTATGTTGAGTTGAGTTCCGTACCTACTAAAACTGTTTAATTAAATAGTTTTAGTAGGTAACTTTGTTTTCGCACAACTCTTTTTTCTTTTGATTCATCAAATCAATAATTTGTAACTATACTCAAAGTCCAGTTTATGTTTTTATAATCCCGAGTTTTAATTGTCATAATTCCATTTATGATTCCGGGATCTTATGGTATTATTATAACAATGAAAATTGTCTTTTACTGAATATTACTTTATTCCCGATTTAATGTTTCTGTTACGCTTTTATGTATTTTGGATGACTCACAGTAGATGTAGTAACTATATCAGTAAAAAATCCAGTATTTTTTTAAGGTTTCGTCATCTGATCTGGAGACGGTTTACGCATATCTACTTACTGAAGAATCCGTGGTGGTTTTTGCATTTTCGTGCTCCTAGCAGATATCAATTTTGAAGGCCCGCCTTCATAGATGGATCGAAGTAACTATCTAATAAGTTTTTTCTATAAATGTTATGTTCAATTAATTTCTTTGTCCTTTCTTATTATCTCAGAATTAGTGTACGAGCAGTAAGTAATAGAGATAGATTTATGTCGCATATTTATATGTATGTAGGTAACATAAACACGGGCATCATTATTTCCGCATAAAGACAAACATTCATGTGAGGTAAATATTTTAAATCCTCTGCCGCAAAATCGTGACATGAACGTGAAAATTAACATTATGTTTCACAACAAGCAGAATTTGCTAAAATAAATACAGTCAAATATCAGAGCATCACTTTCTTTATTAAAAATACATGTGGTATATTAAATTAACATTACATTAAATATACCATTTAATAAATAGCAACATTGTTATAATTGTACGTTATTTCGATATCACAGTCCACGGCTTGAGGTACGGGATAAGAATAATAATGGGACAAATCATTATTCTTATGGTACGGGTAACATTTTTCATTAAAGATTTTCAGTAGTAGTTGCGTCCGCCGCCGCCGTTGTAGGAGCCCTCACTGAAATTAAAAAAAGTGCAATTAATAAGTGATAAGTGTGTTATTGATAAGTGTTTTTTTTTCTACATTGCGCTATTCATTAAAGCTTTTTAAATTTATCAGACTGCATGAAAGATTTGGGAAGCCCTTACTAGAAATAAAAAGAGCACTAATTAATAGATGCTTTTTCTAAATTCTGCTATTTCAGTGAAACTTCTAACATTTCTTATTTTAGACTGAAAGATGCTTAAAGAAATCCAATTCCTGAAGAATCAGTTTACTGTAGTATAATCCACACGTCGACAGTTCATCTCTTTTAAATTCGAAATAAATGAAATTGACTCAGGAATTCTTGTAACATTTGAAATCAAACATATGTTAAAAAAATTGGTTGTCTGTAAAGTCGGTTTACGGACTATAGTTTACTGTGACAACGTCATAACAAAACATTGATGAAATTATCGCAACGTTACAATGAGCGTAACGATACAATGAGTCATCATTTTTCGTGCGTGCAGCCGGCGTTCATCGATTTATTAGACGTTGTCACGTCAAAACGCTATCAAACTTTAATACTGTAGTTGCTTCAGCTATGCAGAAATATTCCCGGTTTAAGTAGAGGTGATTAGTCCAACTATATGTCGTCAGCTTTGTAACGGAGCTTATTGCCCTAAATTGGGCACAAATCCAAACAACAAGCTTGCAAATTGAGTTCACTTTTCATGATCTGAGGATCGAACCTGGTTCCTAACTGGAAGACAACCTTAAGGTTATAACATGCATTGAGATCGAGCTAACGTGGATGGCTCAGTTCGAGTTTTTAAACGTACTCGATCGCATTAACGTAAAATACAATTTGTATTGAAACTATATTGCTGCCGTCTGGGTAAAATAACTTAAAACTTCTTTTTTTTCTACACAAATTCACATATTCGAAAGTTAACGCGGTCGAGTTCGTTTGAAAACTCGCACAAGTCCACTACAGTTTGACTTTTAATTGTATTAAGTAAGTTGACAGTTGAAGGGTTCAGATTTTGACAAAAAAAAAATAGTGAGTTGGTGTAAGAATGAAAGAATGAACTTAAATAAATAATGTGCAAACTTTTTATATTAAATTTAATAACTTGACTTAAACACGATAAACGCTATTTAAAATGGTCTTTGAACTGTCAAGTTACTGAATCTTTCTGAATCTGGTTTAAAAGTCAAACTATAGTCATTGGCCACACTATCCTTGAAGGTCCATAAGCTAATTTTTACATCTGAAAACAAAACTCACGAAGAAGGATGCTGCCTGTTGTACTCAATGGAGCGGAGGATGGCTTCCGGGATGGGTGGCGGCGTGGGGATGTGCGAGCCAACGGGGTGGAAGCCGTTCTCGTCGGCGGTGTAGGTGAGCGACACCTGCTGCCCGTCAGGAGTGCGGAATGAGAAGCCCCCTTCGGCCGTCACTGCGAGACCTTCGGGACCCTGGGCGCGAGGGGAACCGCTCTCGTGAGCTGATGTGCCTTCCGGAGTGTCGTAGCTGAAATGAGAATTGTTGAGATTGAGTATCCATGGATTTTAACAAAGTACATTTTAACTGTTAATTTGTATCAATTGTATTGTTACTGATCTTTAATTTTTTTCGAGAGCCTGAAGCCTGAGCTTTTATCCTTATGTAGAGTTTCTGCGTTAACAAGTTAGAATTTATGTTTAGTACCAAAGTCGATTTGACCAAGTCCTCGTTTCGTACTAATCTAATTTAAATTGAATTTGGGCCTCTTGTACGCAAGATGTATTGAAAGCACAGAAAGCCAATGATTAATTTAGCTATTCAACTAAATGTGCTTAGCAGAGATCGGAATAGGTAGACTATATTTACCTAATGTTCGTGGAAGTAAGTAACATGGAGTTGATAATACCTCCTCTAAAATCCCGGAATCATAAACATGACGATTGTATCCCGGGATTTAACAAATTGCAAATTCCTGCCCCCTTTTCCTATCATGACCTCATTTACCTTTCTTATAAGATTCGACCTCTTAAACGCAAGACCAAATTTCTCCTTCTTCGTTGTTTTAAAAACATTGATTTGGAGCGTTTAAGAGCTGACGCTGATGGCATGGACTGGTCTTCTGTGTACAACTGCGAGGATGTGGATACTATGGTGTCAATCTTCAGCAGGACTATGTTGGAGTTATACGAGGCACATGCTCCCTTAAAAAAAGTAAGAGTGAAGCACCTTCCTAATGTCCTGTCCTAAATTCTAATGGCCTGTTGAGTCCTTACCAATCTGGCTTCAGACCTGGCCATAGCACTGTGACAACTCTTGTCAAAATTACTGACGACATAAGGCTGGCTATGGAGAACAAATGTCTAACAGTATTGGTTCTACTGGACTTCAGCAGTGCTTTTAATTCAGTTGACTTTGACATTCTTCTGGGAATCCTTTCCTCTCTTAATGTTTCTGCAACGGTAATTGAGTGGTTCAAATCCTATCTTCAGGGCCGCTCGCAGTCTGTTCGATCTGATGAAGTTTCCTCTGAATGGTGTGATTTGGCTGCGGGTGTTCCACAAGGTGGCGTCCTCTCACCTCTTCTCTTCTCAGTTTTTATAAACGTTATCGCAAAGGTCCTTACTTCAAACTATCATCTCTATGCAGACGACCTGCAGCTATATCGTCACTTTAAAGTGGATGAACTGGCTGGAGCGGTAGCCGCCATCAATGATGACCTTGCAAGTATCAACACGTGGGCTAAATCCTTTGGACTTTTGCTGAACCCAACTAAATCTCAAGCGCTCATTATTGGTGCTAGATACATGCTCAGCCAATTAGATCACCGGGCTCTGCCGCCAGTAGTTTATGACTCAGTGCCTATAGCATACTCTAAAAGCGCTAAAAATCTCGGCGTATATATGGACACTAACCTCTCTTGGGAAGTTCATGTTGCTCATGTTAGTAAGAGGGTATTCTACACTTTCCAGTCTCTCAAACGTCTCCAAAAATTCTTACCATTTCGCACTAAGGTCAGTCTTGCTCAATCTCTTCTTCTTCCACTTATAGATTATGCGGATGTCTGTTTTCTAGATGCAACGGAGGTGCTCCTGGATAAACTTGAACGACTGCAGAACTTGTGCATTCGCTTTATTTTTGGCCTCCGGAAATATGACCACGTGTCGGAGTTCCGGACCAAACTGGAGTGGCTGCCAATTCGGCGTCGGCGAGATACTCACATCCTATCCCTTCTCTTTACTATCCTGCACACTCCTAATTCTCCTCAATACCTTCGTGAACGTTTTGAGTACCTCGTCCCGAGAGGTAAACCATGTCGTACTGCCACTTCTCTTCTCCTTCGTACTCCGCGTCACACTTCCAGCCGCTATGGTGGATCCTTCTCTGTTACTGCAGTGCGTCTCTGGAACTCTCTCCCACACTCCTTACGCGACAGCCCTTCTCTTGACATCTTCAAGAGGAAAGTTAAAGAGCATTTCCTTTCGCAAATGACATAATATTTATAGATATGTATGTATATATTTATATGTCTATGTATGTAAGTATATTTATGTATGATATAGAATGTAGTATTGTAAAATGTGTGCACTGGATCCTACCCTCTATTGTGATCTCTCTCTATCACTCAAAGGTTTGCTGGTAGAAAACTCATTTTTGAGTTAAGCTCGCCTTTGTACATGAACTATTTAAATCACTGTGAATTAATATAAGCTGTTATGGTGTACAATAAAGAATTAAAGAATTAAAGAATTAATTAACTAAATGTCCTGAATATTTTTTTTACATAACTATAAAATTAATAATGTAAAAATAAAATATTCAGGAGGCCTTTCATTTGACTTGTCACACGGTAAAGTTTTTTTTTTTGCCAAAGTTAACCTATATTCAAAATTAATTTATTCACGTGCGACCCAAACACGGTCTCTGTGTTTGTATCATAGAAGTTAACACGTATCCAATTAGTTTGTCAAATCAAACTGGATCGTGTCAATGAACAATAAGACAGATTGATACTATGCTAAGAAATGCTGATAAAACGACTTGGAAACCACTTCCTTAGGAATTGAAAAGAAGTTGCACATAACAGGGCTCGAAGGAAAGAATGGAACGAGGCCATCCCATTCGTGATTCATACATTCCCATCCGTCGGCTAGCAATAATAATACCAATAAAATAAGCTCTTCAATTAAGATCCAAATAACTCTGAGTACTAAAACAAGACATTTACACAATAAATTCAAACTTGACATTACCTGAAGCGATAGTTCCCATCGCCGTTGTTAACATTTTCGTAGTGGTAGGGCGTGGCATCAAATCCTGCGCGGCCGCCGGCGTAGCCCGAAGGCACGAGGTGATCTAGCCGCGCTGCGCTTACGCATCCCACCAGCGCTACGCACACCAACAACTGAAACATTAAGCTTAGTTATTTAGTACGAAAATTATCATTATTGCTTGAACTATAACGTACAGTTTTCATCAATAGTTGTAGTTGTTTTAATAGCAATTTGTAATGGTACAAATTCGATGAACATTATAGCGTACATACTGCTAAGGCTAGCTGAAGGTAGCTACACGAAAGCTCTTGGTTTGGTAAACTAGGTACCTATTTGTATATTGAAATCTCGCTCTATAATTAATTTAAATGAAAGCAGTCACCATTCTTAAATGAAAGCAGTATATTTTTCAGTGAAGATTAGTGCCCAGTGGTCAGTAATGGTATCAATCGGTACATTGAAAGTGACATGTGTTTGTAACTGAGATGAATAAAAGAAATGTAGTAAGTTGGTTTAAAAGTTATAAAAAATCTCAGAAATACAGTTTAATACACCCAAGGAAGCAATTGTTAAATTAGGGCTAAATAGAACAATAAATTAATGTCGTAGTCCCAAGTGGCCCCAATTCGAGGTGACACAAGGAAACATAGATATTAATATCTTGTGTTTGCTGAAGGTATAAGTAATAGCAATTTGATTAATCACCCCAATTTGTCATCGCTAAAATGGAATGTGCAAAGCATTTGGCAACAACATTACAAGATGATTTACATGATTGGATTACTAAAGGGTACAAGAGAAATAACACGCCATGAGAACATATTTTTTCCTCAAGTGCAGAAGAGGCGGGTCTTCAAAGCATACCAACTTTGGTATCCATATGCATTATTTAGACATGTCTTGTAATCAGAACTCACAATCCAAAAAACTAAAGTCACGTTATTGTTAACAGAACAATCATGTTTAGGTTAAATTTTAGCAAGCCTGTCATCTGATAAACTGCAAAAGGATTCCTCTTATCATTACTCCTTAAAGGTGAAGCCGCAAAATACCATTTAAGGTCATGCCAAACGGAAAGCTCATAACAAAAGCCAATTCCTTACCAGTTTCGTCATAGCGAGTGAGATGGCTCGTGTCGATATTGACTGAAGCGGCGCCGGAGTCGGAATACGGATCGCAGGGATGTTCACGTTTTATATCTGCGTAGTTTGCCCTTTCCGCAGGTTGCTTCACCTTGCTCGGATTGTTGTTAGGCGGGCCGGGTGCAAATTACGAGAGGTCAGCTATGCTATGTATGATCTATGGAACTTGTCATGTTTATTGGTGGCGTAGGGCACAGCATTTTGATAGAATAAACTCAAAAATCTCAAAGAAATTAATCTCAAAGAAAAAAAACCTTATAAAGAGCCTTTATAGCCTAAAACTCTGAAGCTTTATATCGGAAGTATGAAATAACGTATGAAACAATTTGGAATTTTGATAAATGTCCTTCATGTTCAGGGTATATGAAAAAAATGGCATTATAGATGACCTTGATACTTCCGGTATCGATATGATACTTTGACAAGTAGGTAAAGTTTGGTGACTTAATGAGTACTGGTCGATATGGCGAGGCATTAGACGACTTACTAACTTACTGAAAATATGAATTCAGGGGCTCTACTATGAAGTCTTAAAACGATCATGATTCCGCTCTAAGAGTGAGACGGAGCTATACATAGCGAATAGCACTATCCCTTTATATCATCAGAATTGGATCGCATTAGCACGTCGTAGTCCTGGAAGAAGAAATAAGAAGGTAATAAATTTTTCGAGGAAAAATATTATGTAGACGAAGAGATACATATATATCTAGAACCAGAACAGAAGGATACGAATCGAAATAAACAAGGCCACAAGTACCACAAAAGTCAATAAACCACTAACCCAGTTCTATCGACCCCATCAACGTAATTTGGTCCTTGATTCGCGATGACACATACCTACACCAAGAATAGCTACAATACATAACCCGAACAATTCTCGGCAGTGACAGCCAGTACCTCACCGAGGATAACTGTGCTCAGATACTATTCTTAAGATGATGTGGTTTGAAAGGAGGAGACTATTGAGATGAAGAACATGAAGAAGAAGATGGGAGGAGACACAAATAAATTGGGATAAGAACAGAAGGATGCTGACGGTCATGCAATTTCTCGGACCATTTTCTTCCGTTATTATCTAAAATCTGGTAAACTGGATTACCCAATTTTTTATAGGAAGGAAGTCAAATGGCGTCAAAGTTACACTTTACTTGTTTATGGTAATCTTCCACGTTGTTTAACAACCCTCTGCACACAGTACACCACAGTACCATTTTTAACAAAGAAATAGGTCTTAAGTATGCTTTACAAAATAACTGCTTCATCTAGTAAATATGTGACGAAGTTAGTTAGTAGAATGAGTAACACTGGCCACTGATTGTTGATCTAGCGGAAAATCGCGTGGATAGTTGCGTTACGGCTATATCCTAATGATAGATCATATCATATCAGAGTTAATCCTAGGACATGCACTGTTGTACTACATCCATGACGATCTACGACGTCGACATCGACGAGCTACCGGCACAATCAGGGTCATATTAAAGCTGCTGAACCAGTAATACCTACGATGACCACTTCTTGTAAATGCCATCTTGCGCCGCCAGATAAATACATTATTTTTATAGCTATCAGAATTCCCGCGTATTATTTTCATTTTCCTCTTTACATAATAAATCAAATTATTAGGTGAAGAACAACGATTTTATGATTTAATTTTACGAGAACCTACCAAGACTTGACTGTCCCAAACAAATATAAATGACCACATATTGAGGATATGTTGGGGAATCTATAGAATATTGGGTTAATTGACGTTGCTAACGATACACACTACACTCGCCCTAGATGGGATTTCCCTGTAGTGGTTAACATAAAACCCTATACAGGACTTTATTAAGAAAGTCCCTTTTTTCTGCGATACTTTTTACTTGTTTTAGTTTCTGGTATTTTATTTGGCTGTACAAATGTTGGTCTAGAAAAAAGAAAACATCTATTTATATGGAATGATTTATTACGGTTATTGTTCGACCCTTGACAGTTGGTTACGAATAATAAGAAAATTTGGAACCAGTCTTGCCAAGGGTTACCCAGTAAATGGGTTGTAGAGGTCTGGTAGGCAGCCGCACCACGTAAAATACTGGTATTCAGCTGAATTCGGTTCGACTGGAAGCCGATCCCAACATACATAGTTGGGAAGAGACTAGGCAGATTGATTAGTGTTCGGTATCTCAAGTATCAAGCAGGGTTCTTTCAAGTGCGCGGGCCTGCGGACGGCGAACGTTGGGTGGCTCGCTGCCCGATCACAACCAGGCCCGGGTCGATGGCGCGTTGTGTTCCACGCGCGCCTCAAAGAGAAGTCAATATAGGAGACGGGGCCCGCTAGGGGCAGAGCCTGCCAGACTCTGCCAGGGTAGCAGAATTTGTCGAAAGAGTCCCCGCGGCCCTGGAACGCAAAGGGCTCTAGAAGGAACACGGATGGGTTTTAGTTAGTAAGAATCTGACACGCCCTTCCGCTCCACCCAGAGCAAAAGAATTTATTTGATGATTTCTCATCTTTAAAAAAAAAGGGTTCTTTCAAGTGGAAAAACTTTTATCACTTTTATATGCGGAAGCAATTACCGTATAGTTAAGCAGGATTTAGATAAATGGGAGTAATTGATAAAAACGCTTTTTACCTTAATCCTAGATTATAGGTAAATCTGGAATAATGAAAATACGTCAAGGACAAAAGTTTTATAAGGATAACGTTAACACCATTAGATGCTACACTGTGGAGACGAACCTTTTGTATTCCTTTTTAACCAAAAAACTGTAGATACTTCTCATTTAGTGGACGTATCTTCCTAACAAAAAATATTGTGGCCAGGCCCATCAAAAACAATGAGAATAATTTTGTAAAATAAATACGCTATCACTTATGATTTGCACGCTATGCGAAATATTTTGCGCATTAAGTGTCGAGATGGTCCACCACGCCCCCAACTTTACAAGGTGACGATGCAAACAAAATCAGATATATTTTAAAACAATCTTTAATATTCTAAAAACACGATTTATGAAACAATAAGACTCAGACGCTTTACTGCGAAATAACTCATTTTCAAGAAAGCTTTTTAACGGTTTTTCCAATTTCCATAATACATGCGGCCAAGGACCATAAAATGTTATATTACTCTTGTACCATAAAATAAAATATAAGTATTTTTTATTTCAAATGTTTAATTTCAAATGTGTGTTTGTGTTTCAAATATTATTATTTAAATTTATTTCTTAAATTGATTAATGAACGAAAACGAAATATTTTTTGGTATGTGATCGTAGCAAGTTTTTACGGGAAAAAAAAAATAGTTTATATATGTATGTCACCGAAAAATTGCAAACGCCGTAAGACTAAAATATCGCGTGAAATTGTAAACTATTTTTTTTACTAAGACATGGATATATTGGAAACTATTGAATTTAGATGGGATTTATTGTGTACAAAACATTTTTTTCATAATATATTGATTAATTGTTATCTAATAAAGATTTATTAGAAAAAGACTTATTACATTCTTACGGAGTCTGCAATTTTACGGTGACATACGTATTTTAAAATTACCCTAGAAGGCAAGGTACCAGAACCTACCAGAACAAACAGATTTAACCACAAATACGTACATACATAACATCTCAACATCAAACAAAGGCCTTTCGCTCTTCCAATTCATTTACATTGATATACAATATAGATTCTATGTACAGGTAATAGGTATGTGTGTGACGTTACAATACAAATAGTCGAGGTAACACGGAAAGCTAAGCGGACCAGACTGGAATGAGAAAATTAATTGTCTTTCTTTTATCTGACTAATGTAAACCTGTGTAAAACCATCACGTCAGGTGCACATAGTCCAACTAGAGTTTACGAGATTAATTGGTTTTTCTTTGTGCTATGTGGGTTTTACATGACAGATTCCTGTTGACCTCTGAAAGTAATAACAGCAAATATTCTCCTCGCCGATTGTGTTCGTGAAAAATTATTTATTATATTTTTTTTTCGTTTTATTCGTTATAATTTCAATCTATGTCCAGCAAATCTAGTATCGACTTTAGTTTTGCGTGTTTTAGTCGAAAGGCCTTTTTATTTAAAAATCCCAAAAAATTAAGGTTGCAGTGAGATTTGAACTTTGTCACGTAGGCACAGTTTACTGTTCCAAAATTTGAAAATTGACTACGTATCTGGAATTCTATATTCATATGAATCGTTATGTCAAAATCATAGCAAAGGGCACAATGGGGCGCTAACCAGCAAAATTTGTACACATCATCTCTTATAATATAATAAGTAGGATGGCAAAGAACGATTGGAAATAATTATTACCTTTCCTACGATGCAAAAACGACACGTAAGAGGGTGCCATGAAAAGAAGTAGGTACCTACCTAGTTTTCTTTTCTATCTAACACAATCTACCGAGCTGAGCGAAGGAAAACAAATGAAGCCCAACATCTCAATAGTAAAAGCGTGGCGAACACAAAGGAACGTTCGCCTTTACAAACGTATTTGTCTAACTCACATATCGAGCGTTGAATTCAAAACGCAATATTAATGCGCCGCCCATGCCAACGATTTGGATCGCGTATAATTTAACATTCGGTGAATATTTGTATCTGTTTGTTTATAGGTGTTTATCCTTATCGTGTAATGGAATGTGAATCTGTATATCCGATATTGGACGCAATAAATATATATGTTGCGGAATTTGTTCGAAAGAGTCACCGTGGCCCTGGAACGCAAAACGCTTTAGAAGGAACACGGATGGGTTTTAGTCCGTAAGAGTCTGACACGCCCTTCCGCTCCACCCAGAGCGGAAAAAGTCATTTGATGACTTCCAGTCCTTAAAAAAAAAATAAGAAAAAAATAGAGTTGAACGAAGTTGACAATCGTGAAGAATAGTCAGAAACCAAAAAATCAGACACCAGCCTTGCCAAGGGGTGTCGTGTTACCCAGTTACTGGGTTGTCAGATAGTCAGTCCAGTCGCTCCATGTAAAATACTGACATACAGCTGCATTCGGTTAAACTGGAAGCCGAGCCCAATCTAGTTGGGAAAAGGTTAAGATTGATTGAATGTGTGTGTTTTACGAAGGAAGTTTTACAATATTTAAATACGTAACAAAAAAACGAACGAGCCTTACAGTAGTCGCATAGGATGTGTAACATTAGATCTGACGTCTCACCTTGGTAAAAAGCAACATTATCATTCAAAGTACCAACTGACAGCCAACTCGACCACTGCGCGCGCTCATTGGTCAAATCGAATAGGGCGCGCTCATTGGTCTAATCAAATAGCGTGCGCTTACTCGGCTTCCTGTTACACACTTCCGTCCCATTTCACGAAATCACACCCACAGATTGCAGGAAAGCGAGAGGTAAGATGTTACACATCAATAACGCCAAGCAGGTTGATGAGCAGTGAAACGAAAGGTTAAGTAGAAGTGTCAAGTTTTTAAAACTTAACAGACAGATGTGTTGCTGGGGAGTTTCTTGCGCCACTTTTTCTTCCCAGCTAAATCATTTGGGAAACGGGCGGGCTTAATTTGAATAAATAATTTTAGATTTTTTGATTTTGTCATGTTTATTTATTTATTTATTTATTTAAACTTTATGTACAATAGTGGTAGTGGGCGGACTTAATGCATCAAGGCATTCTCTACCAGTCAACCTTTGGGTTATAAAGACTATACTGTGGTAGGTGTACAATAAATAAAAATAAGATTCAAAATTGAATTTTAACAATTCGGAAAGAATATACAGATAATATATAAAATACTAATAAAATACATTTATATGCTAAAATAATAAACTAATAAATATGATATATAATAATCATACCGATTAAGAGAAATCATAGTAATCATGACGAAGAACAACTAAGAATGACAAGCTTTTAAGTAGTGTTTTCGGATTTTACGCTTAAAGGAAAATTTTGACTCCGCCTTCTTGATGTCAAGGGGTAGCATATTCCAGAGTTTAATTGTAGAAATAGCGTAGGAATTAGACAAAAACCCGGTGCGGTGAGAAGGGATATGAAGAAGTAAGTTTTTAGATGCTCGAAGGTTGAGACATCTAGTCATGTTGCACGCAGTTCAGCGTTGGTAATAATAGACCCGCGAACCGAGGTTAAGAAAAGCTGCTGTAGGACATTTTACACTTGTCGACAAGAAATAATAACATTATTTCGCTTTACAACACACAGGCGCCACTAAGTTAGTACGTAAGTCACCAACTGCATCAGACTGCTTGAAAAGTGATTATTTTTGAAACATTTAAATCGTTTCTTGTGGTCAGGTTTTTAAAAAATACATTTTTTTTTTAATTTTGATGTTGTGTCTTTACTTGATAGCAGCTACAGAACACCGCCCTTAAATAGAACCACGCACTTCAGGAACACCCTGTAGGTATGTAGGTACCTCCATCAAAACTATTGAGAACAGTGGCTGTCACATGAATGACGATATCGACGTGTTCCTCGACAATGACTCGGCTGTCTCTCCCCACATAATATTATCTACACACGATGTCTATACAATACCATAGGTAAAATAAGTGGGTATAGCTGTCTCGGTATTGTCAGTCGTGTTCTATAGCATTTCTTATTCTTTCAGTACCTGCATATTGTGCCAAACCAGCAAGTGTTTTGAGTGGTTTATCTTAAAAGACTGGACGAATTTGTTTAAAGTAGAGAAGAAAGCTTGGTTTTAGTAAAAAATAACGCTCCTCGCCATGTATAGAAGAAATAATACGTTTCTTTTTTAATATGCATTTTATTTGTTAGTCATCAATTTTTGACAAAGTTATGGCATAACTCGATAGATGGCGTTGGGATCGAGTTAGACCGCGCTATTATGGTTTCATTACAACGGCTGATACTTATGTGTCTCGCTAGTTGTACTCGAGTTACAATCACTTTTCAGATCTCCCATATTCACAGCTTGTGGAGACACTATTTTTGGAAAGATCTTTGCCCTTTGGTTGTTTTTTTTTTTTTTTTACGATGACCACTCGCAGTTCAGCACACTAAGGCTGGTTACTGCTTAACCGGACTATCCTGTGGTGGCCTTAAATGACTCTAAGGCCCCCAGCCAGGGCTTACAAACTAAAATAAAACTAAAACTAAATGACCGCTCGCTAGGGCATCCCCTGTGGGATAAGGACCTCGGCTAGCGGCGTCATTTGGGAGGAACAGCAAGGGACAGGCTGGGTCGTAGCATTATTTGGGGAGTTTAAAACTACTGGCTCAGCGACGCGGGCTGGCTCGGTAATCAAAGGTCGGGGAGGGTTATTACTGGGACGTCGCGACGGGCCCCGGCGGCGGGGCCGGAAAACGGAACGCGGTCTGTGTCGTGTGTGTTTTCGAAGAGTGCTGGTTTCCCTACGGCTCTCTTGAATCTGGGTGATGGGGTCGTCGGGTTCGACTAGGGTATGCCTCGGGCGGCGAGTCCTACTGATCTGTGAGGGAGTGTATCGGGTAGCACCTTTGGTTGATATTATATTATTGTACTTATATAGATAAAACGTGCGTAATTCTAATTATATCTGTGTATGAAGTTATGTCCTTAATACCTAGTAGCCCGGTTTTTCTGTTTCGTACACGAGGATATGAAGCTTTCTATTAGCATTAATACCTAATCGGGATATTTATGGAATCAATAAACAGGATTGTAGTAGATATGCACATTAATGTAGTACGTAAATTTTATTGTAATAATGACAATAATGCGCTATCAGCGCCCCTAGCGGTCCATAATGTAACTATTTTAATATATGATTCACATTAATACTTATCCACATCATGAAACAGCCGTCTGTTAGTTTTGTTTGTTTATATTAGTACTAAGGATATAACAAAAGACATTAACGGTAGAAATTGCACAAAATTGTTTTTGCTTTGTCAACTCGGCGAATTCTTGGCGATGAGGTCAAAAATGTAAACATCACGTTACATAGTTACTTCTATCTGAATTCAGTTTGAAGTTCCAACGGATTCCCTTTAATATGGGCCATCGCTTTATACACCTCCGTTACTACCTACTACATGAACCACATCAGCATCCGCCGCTTGCGAAGACGTATGCAGGGGGGCTACTGTCTAAGCCCGAAGTCCGTAGTTTCAGGCTTAGTATTCTAGTCCGTATCACCAAACCACTAAGAATTAATGACATCACGATTTGACAGTTACTGTGAAATCGTGTTGCCATTCATTCTTAGTTTGGGTTCGGAACTAATCGTAAGTCCTTAGGTGGACAATACGGACTTCGGGTTTAGAGAGTAGCCCCCCTGATGCGGGAGAATGAATTTCTACGGAATTGGTGCACTAACGGAAGCGGAGGCGAAGACCCATTACAACTTACAACCCTAGTTTATATCGCCAAACGATCTCTATTCATGGATGTTCTTGAGATGTCCAATTTTACGATCGAGCTACAAGGTACGACATCTCATCTTAACAATTCAAGATGGCGCTGTTGCAACGGCAAATCTCAACAATACATAAAATTCTGTACATTTTAATTCAATTTCCTATTTCCGTCTGCCTGCATTCAAATACATATTTGTATGTGCTGTGTAGGTACCGCTTCTGGAACACACACAGAATGGAATCATCAAATGACGACATAGCGAAATTCTATGAGTGTTTCGTAGTGCAGAATTGCTCGAAAGAGTTACCGCGGCCCTGGAACACAAAGGGCATTTCGAGAAACACGGGTGGGCTTTGGTCAGTAAGAGTTTGACGCTCCTTCCACTTCGCCTAGAGCGGGAGGATTCATTTGACTAATAACCATAAAAAAAATAATTGGTGTTGCGTATTGTCGTAGTCATCCCATCTTCATGATTCACTTGTGCCGAGTAGGTACTTGCCCAACAACGCCAGAGGTTAACTTACCGAGGCTTACAGTACATCTCTGTTGATGCGAATTTATTCAGTAGGCACTTTGCCAAAGCCAAACAACTAGGTAATAAAATAAAATTCCTAATCGAACAACGCGTGTGGAAGTTTTAGCAGTGGGCAGTAGAGTTGTCTGACGCACATGATAGTATTATTTCACTAATATCTTGTTTGGGAAAATCAAACGTGTTGTTTATTTAGTATCGTAAACTTATGCTCTGTTCCTATATCTTACCAGACGTTAGTTACTACGCGCTATCATTTACGATCTTTATTTTAATAAACTACTCGCTTTTTGATCTGTAGTTAGCCAATGATAGAAATTATGGGCAACCACATTGTAAAAACGCATTTTAATGAAATTTTCACCATTGGTTGAGTTAACTACGAATCAAAAAACTCGCCCTTAGCGACCCTGCTTACGTATATCGGATACTAATATTCAACGCCAGATTTCTTTCTTGCAATGCCATGAAGAGTGTACCAGCTTACACTCAATTCCCATTCGACCAGACAGACCTTCAGATTTATTCTGACCGCATCCGACCGTAGTCGGATACCGGATGCGGTGTAAAAACAATGAAACCTCAGCCTTAAGCTACAAACTAGATAACCGAGTCAGTTCAGAGATTATGTAAGTGAAAACTCAACTTGTAATTACAGAAAATAATGTAGACCGAAATCGATCAGGAGTGATTTCAACCTAGGCGGCCAATCTCAGCCAAGCTTGACGCCGTCGAGGGGGCAGATTGCTTAGTAAAACGTTAGTAAGAAATAAAATACTTCTGAGACGCATCCTAATAAGGGGGCGTTCATAAAATACGTGAGATGTTTAAGGGGGGGAGGGGGTCAAGTCAAATCTCATCTAATCTTACGTTGGAGAGAGGGGGGGTCTCGGCAAATATCACGCAATTTTTTTTCTGATTTATACAAAAAAAAAATACTATTTTGGTCCATTTAATCTAGATTGTACATGCTAAAAATTTAATCTTAAGCGTAATCGTAATACGAGTAAGATCATTCACTAATTTGTTCGAAAGAAAATAATTTAATTCATACTTCGGCGCTATACATTTACTGACTGTCAAACCACACATTTTGAAAAATCTCACGTGAGATTGGGGGATGGGGGAGGGGGTTGAATAAAATCTCACGACATCTCACCAGGGGGGAGGGAGGGACAGAAAATTTAAAAAAACACCTCACGTAATTTATGGACGCCCCCTAAGTAACTTATTTAAATAACAATCATATTAAAAGAAGGTAGAAACAAGAACAAGCAGACTGAAAAAATAGTTTTTATTTTTTTCCGCCTAAAAGACATAGGTTGCTAGAACATTTTCAGTGATTTGTTGCATGATTGATTTATTACTTTTGAAAACTTGTAAGTGCCTCTATTTGACCAGTACGATACGATCAAATGCAAAAAAAAACAATTCCAGGGAAGATTATACATACAGGGTGTCCCAAAACTCAACGTCAAGCCGAAACGGGGTGACAGGATTGATCATAACCATCACGAGAAAAATCTGAAAAAAAATCTATCCCATGCAGTTTAAAAATTATGGGCATTTTAAGAAAAACCTAGAAATTTGATCAAACTGTACCATTTTTCGGTTATTGTGGTTATTCTTTTTTATTTTTGTTCATTTGAACTTTGGAAACGTAATCCTAAATAACATTTCTAGAATCCCAATAAAAAATAATGACACAATTGCCTCAAGTTTCCGAGAATTGAGACTATTTGTTAAACTACGAATTTAAAATTTTCAAAATTCGTCGACTTTGACAGGCCCTCCTATAAAAAAAATGTACTAGAGTGCCTTGGCAAGTGGCATTAAAAGTTGGCGCATTTAATCAGAATTCTAAAATGGTACAATACTTGTTAGTTCCATACAATAGAAAAGAGTAAAAAAATTAAAACCTCAAGTAACCCGATTTTTGCTATCTCATTTTACTCAGTTAAAATGTTTTTAATTCACACAAGCTCTAGGTAGGTTCTTAATTTTAAGACAAAATGATGAGAGAGATGGATAATGGGTATGTTCGCCATGCATTCCCCATAAATGAGGTGCATGTTCGCATATTCTTGTGAAGTGTAGCGCGTAGGCATGGTAGATAAAAAGGATGCCAACACAAAAGTCCAGAGAGAAGCCAAAGTTGCCGGTATGTTACCAACAAGTCCAATTCACAAAGATTCAAGTCCAAAAAGAGAAGCCAAAGTTGTCAGTACTAAATCAACACAAGCGAATACGAACGTGCGCAGTAGACGAATGAGCGAAACGTACTAACTGGTTGGTGTCGGACTGGTAGCGTAGCCATTTGCTTGGCTGAAACTAGTGCGAATGAAACAGATAGATGCCATAGCATCTATCTGTTTCATTCGCACTCGTTTAAACGACGCATCTCCGTCTCAATGCGTGGCGTCACTATCTGTCTCGCTCACTCATGGCAAACATACCCATTATCCATCTCTCTCATCATTTTGCCTTAAAATTAAGAACCTACCTAGAGCTTGT
Organism: Mamestra brassicae; assembly: GCA_905163435.1. NCBI lineage: Eukaryota > Metazoa > Arthropoda > Insecta > Lepidoptera > Noctuidae > Mamestra > Mamestra brassicae. The sequence continues at coordinate 13,353,245 of LR990997.1, read as the reverse complement.
GCGAATTAAAAACATTTTAACTGAGTAAAATCTGATAGCAAAAATCGGGTTACTTGAGGTTTTAATTTTTTTACTCTTTTCTATTGTATGGAACTAACAAGTATTGTACCATTTTAGAATTCTGATTAAATGCGCCAACTTTTAATGCTACTTGCCAAGGCACTCTAGTACATTTTTTTATAGGAGGGCCTGTCAAAGTCGACGAATCTTGAAAATTTTAAATTCGTAGTTTAACAAATAGTCTCAATTCTCGGGAACTTGAGGCAATTGTGTCATTATTTTTTATTGGGATTCTAGAAATGTTATTTAGGATTACGTTTCTAAAGTTCAAATGAACAAAAATAAAAAATAATAACCACAATAACCGAAAAATGGTACAGTTTGATCAAATTTCTAGGTTTTTCTTAAAATGCCCATAATTTTCAAACTGCATGGGATAGATTTTTTTTCAGATTTTTCTCGTGATGGTTATGATCAATCCTGTCACCCCGTTTCGGCTTGACGTTGAGTTTTGGGACACCCTGTATATGTACAAAACTACACATACACATTTATAACTCTAGACTTTAAGACAACTGTTATTTAGCGCAATTTAAAGCAAAATAGCGCTTTCCGCCTTTTAGTTTTCTTCTTCACCGCTTTATTGAGCACAGTTCAACAAGACAAAATAACTTTTTCTTTCAATTCAATTACATAAAGGTGGTGAAGACAAACTGGGCTATTATAGCGTCTGCGGCTATCAACTTCAGGAATATACCATAGGGTAAGCAGTAGGTACGTAGAACCTGCACAAGTACTGCAAACCATCGACCTACTTTCTATAACTACTTTACTGTAGAATTTTGACCTTTGACATTCTCTGAATGTCTAAAATGCAACAAGTAAAACAATAATTAAAAATCTGTTTGATACTTCTCGTGACCCAAGTGCTGGCTTTTGCTTCGGCCAGAGGTTTAGCATCGCCATTCAACGTGGCAATGCCGCCAGTCTCTTGGGCATGAATTTTATGATGCTTAATTTTATTTTGTTGTTAGTTTAGTTTATTTGTTAATTTTAAGCTCGATCAACTCAGGAGGTACGCTGGAGTTTTCTTTTGTTTTACGTTGTGGAATCGAATTGAGAATAAAACCTATATTGATGATTATAAAAATTGTATTTTCTAAATAATGCACAACGAAGACTATGAATATCATAACTAAGTTATTTGCCAGCGTAGGATGGTCTTTACCAGTAGGAGTCTTCGTTAGTACCTATTACTGGTCAGCGGCTTCAATATCATCAGGGTTGTGCCTGAATAATAGAATGAAACTTCGTTTTCCGCACTTATGTAGACTCCAATTTGGTCCGATGTGTGTGGGTGTAAAGCGCGTGTGTAGCACGTTACGACTACACAATCGCCGACATGATCTGTCATAAAGTCGTCAGCTACCAAAGATATGCTGATATATAAGATATCCAGCGATGCTCCGCCAAAGTTACAGTCAGCGACCAGTATCATCACTGTATCACTTTTATGCGAACTTTTCGGTAATTTCGGTTACTTCACAACATAATAATATTGTTTTTTGTTTATTACCAAATACTCGTTGTTTAGGATCTTTTTAAAATAGATCGATCTATCATTGACCACATTGACAGCTGTGGTTACTTCAAATTATGAGTGTAGGGTGATCAGTATGGGTTTAGATTTGTTTATTTATCGTCATTAGATATCGTTTCTCATCGCACCTATGAAATTTTGCTTGCTTTAATATGACTATGACGTGTTATACAAATGTGCAATATAAAATAGTAATATGTATTATAGTACTATTAGTGCACATGTACCCACCACTAGTCAATATGGCTGGCAAATATTTTACGTAGCCGACACGCTGTCCAGTGGGAGCGAGCGACGACCTTCGGCCCAGTGCGCGGGCGCACATCGCCACTACCGCCGACCCAAATTGATGGCTCGAAACCATACGTCAAGTGATTATGAGCGCCCCACTGAAATATTGCGATGACACGTTTAATGCTGCAAATTTTGTTACAGTGTTTTCCAAACTAACTAAGGCTAAAGCGAATTTGTAATTTGAACCGTCAGACTTGGAGCCCAAATGCAATTTTTTTCGAGTTAACGAAGTTTTTACGATTTTTTGAAAATTTTCTACCTCTTGACCGAAAACTGCAAATTTTAAGAAATCTATTCCAATCTAAATAGTAAACTGATACTTTTCTGATAACTCATGAAAAATTGCGTTTTTTTTTATAAATCAAAATACAATTTATAAAAAAATACGCACACCTTTACAAGTTATCGAAGCAGTTTAAAGAGGTATCTATAGGTCGCGGTCCAGTCAACTTTAGGAATCACTGATTCGCCGTGTTCCCAGCTGAGTCACATGGCCTCACCCACCCATCCATCGATGCTCACTTCGTCCTATATGGGCGGTAATTGCTATGCGAAATATATATTCACACTGTACTTGCTTGGGGATTTTGTTAACAATGTAAATCTATCATTTATGAATCGCTGCTGTTTGATGTCTTTGCATCGCGTCGAGTCGTGGCTTATTATGTTGTCATTCACCACGTCTTATGGACTTTTGATCAATGTGACGACGATGACGCGAAGGAAAACTCCTGTGGACATCATCCGCCTGAAATGAAGATGACGATGATAGATATTTTATTGGAAGAGGTGACGGGCGGACGTTTCAGAGAACGGTCTTTTGTAAATCACAAAATTCAAAAAGTGATGATTCTTACCTAATTTATTCTATTTTATATTTTACTCTATTGCCTTACCTGCTCCTCTGGGAACTAATCAATATTTAGATAAACTTGTAAATGTTGATCTTCTCGAAACTGTTTGTCTGCCGACGCGCGACGGGGCTACTGCTTAGTATCACCGCTAACACTTGTCTCTAAACAAGACGCTATCTTCAAAACGTTACGTTAAACGTGATTCATACGGAGCTACAATCATACAATCGTGTGCGATTCGGCTAACGTGGAGGTAGGCAGAGGTGTAGCTTAATAGTGCCAGAGACATACGGTCTATTAATTATTTATTTATTATTTGTAAATATGTGAGTACCATTTACCCAAATTTCTTTAGAAAATGAATAAGTTTACCTCTGCTGGTAATATTTTGTTCCTATAAGAAGCATACTCTGGGTGCATCGTCCTCACATAATATTACATTAATTTTTGTATACCAAATTTTGTAAAATCATTATTTGAAAAGAGTAACTCTATGGATTTTCTTGTCCGTTCTTCTCCATAAGAATCTACCTTTCCGAATGGACAGTAGATTCACTTTATTAATGTAATGTTATTATTTTACTGAACTGTACCTAAATGATGACGTTCAAAAGTTCCGTTTAATGGCCTAATTGAAATAAACGTTTTTACTTTGACGTTTGACTTTATGTGAAGATGATTTTCAGGATAATCTTGGGTATGAAAGAAAATGAACGCGTATGGGTAAAAGCACTTGACCTGTAGTATGAACAATAGGGATTTTGCCTGGGTTAAAACAAAATATGATGCTATTTAGTTCGTCAGTTACATTATCGAAAAAATATTGATTACGTATTTTTTTATTTTATCAAATCAATAAAAAATTACGAAGATATAACGCATCAAAAATAAGGAGTGGGGGCTTGTATCGTCATTTTCCAGTAAAAAGTGTACTGGTTAGTGACGTCACACAAATTTTCAACGCACTGTATCGTCTCCATTTTTTGTTTACGTGACGTGTCCATTATTTTTTGGAAATCTATCTGACGGACTAATTAGATTTTTTTAGTGAAATACCCTCATTATTATTTCGTGAATAGGTAGTAGATAACTAGATAAATGTAACTATACTTTCTAGCCGTCCATAGGTACTAACTATTGTTAACTCACCTGAATCAAGTGTATGCCTACGTCACATTTAAGTAACAGACAGCGACTGAAATGTTTTATACACTTATATTATATACTTGATTGAAAGTAACTGCATTTTTGTGTTGAATTTTCAGTCATAGGTACCTCTTTGCCCGGTGGCCGACCTGCAATTTCGAAGCACAAAAAGCCAGGGGCTATTTGCAGTGAACTCCTGAAAAAAAAGACTAGCACTCAGGACTGACAAAGGCCCGGAAGTATTTTGCCTGTGGGCTTTTCATCCACTGCAAACTACATTCATTGACATTTTAACCGACTCTTTCACTTCCTAAAATTCTTCTTGTGTGACAAAGTTTTAGACCAATATTGTCCTGCAGGCTCAGTTGGAAGAAAAATACCTTACCTATGTTAGATAAAAAAAAGAAAAAATATATGTTTTTTTGTACATCTATATTGTGTGTATCTGTATGTGCCAAATAAACTACTTTTCTTCGTCTTTCTTTTTTTCTTTGTATAACTAGAAAATCGTTCTAGAAAAGATTCTTCAAATTAATGTGTTTATGGTTTACGTAAACGAAGCAATAAGATTTATCGTACTTTGTAATCAGTTTAATTTCCTGAAGAAGAAAATAAATTGAATTTTCACACTATAACTTTTAATTGACGACGTAGAAGTTGGGTTTCCATGTGCGAGAATAACATTTACGTATCGGGTTTCACGATCTCAATATTCCAGAACTAATGAGTTAAACGAATTGCGCGGTAAAACCAAGCGATACGTTTGTTTTTCTTTATATCTCTTCTGGACGGTATACAGTTGAACGAAACCACTGGTGCACAACCTACATGTTCAACCCATATATTATTTTTGTGCGGCTCGAGTTGTAATATTGAAAGTAGATTATACAGCTTTACCTAGTCAAAAACAACGCCTACGAGTTGATAAAGCGTTACGAGTTGAAGGAAACCGGCCAAGTGCGAGTCGGTCACACGAAGGGTTCCGTACCATAAACCGAAAAAAACATGTTGTTATAGCGGCAATAGAAATAGGTACACACTGAAAAATTCAACTGTCTACCTATTACGGTTCTTGAGATACAGCCAGCTGACAAATAGACGGACGAACTGACAGCGGAGGCTTAGTAATAGGGTTCCGTTGGTTACCCTTTGGGTACGAAACCCTAAAAATGAGTTCAAGATAAAAGCTCGTGCTTTCAAGGACAACTTATTTTTGCAGCACAAGACGATTCGCAAAAGGAAATCAACGTTGCAGATCCAACGAACTGCATTCCTTAATAGGTAGGTATATAATATTTTGTACTAGTGGCAGCCCCGCGGTTTCACCCGCGTAAGTCTCGATCTCGTGGGAATATCGGTATAAAAAGTAGTATCCTTTGTGTTATTCCAGACTAAAATCTACCTCTGTGCCAAATTTCATCAAGATCCGTTCAGCTGTTCTGACGTCAAAGAGTAACAAACATCCATCCATCCATACTTACAAACTTACGAACTTTCGCGTTTATAATATTATAAGTAGGATGTACGTGATCTGGTAAAACAAAGGTTGCAAATCTCTGAAGTCTGGCCGTAACAATATTGAAATACTACAAACTTTCCACGTAACCTTACGTACACATGTACCAAGGAGTAGGTACCAAGAAATGGATATTGTAGTGGAGTATTATAGTACCCGGCTTTTTGGCGCATCGCCAATAAAACAATCAGGCGTAACGAATTAAAGTACATAAACATACATGTAAAATTTATTGAAACACATCCAGACTCGCTTTTTTATGTACATACAGTTCTTATTTAATTTAATGTACATAAACTGTTTCTCTTGTTTTTAGTGTGGCCAGATTAGGCGACTTTTCGCCATTTAGGCTTCATCAGAAACAAAAATGGGCGACTTTAGGGTTGGTGTATACTTTCTAATGCAACATTCTCTAAGGAACGTTGAGATTGGTACTAAAAGTACGTTTATCAGTGCATAACGAAAAAAATTTCTGCAGAACAAAGAACGATTATTGTAACGATATAAAGTTAACATTGGCTTCTGGTGTGTTGAAGGACACAATGCTAAGCTGTGCATTCATGGATTGCGGTGGATTTTGTTTTAATTTTCGTACTTTTAAATTACATACACTTTTAGGTACTTTCGTTTAAATAAAACAATTTGTATTGTGTCGAATATCTCGTGGTTTTATTGATCGTCGTCGTGTCTTTTCAAAATGGAAAATAAAACAAAATTGTATCTCAAAATTCTTCTTTTTCTTGTCGCAAATGATCTACAGGGTAATGTGTTACCTGCTTATTGTAGCAGACTTTTGTTTAACGAAGTCTCTTTAAAGTGAACCGAAACTGTACTGATTTCTTTCCTAGGATGATTTCCTAGGTAGCGATTACTACAATTTTTAAAAAGTTTTTTGAGTTAGATTTTTGAAATAAGTGTTAAAAAAGGGAATTTCGGTGTAAAATTGTCGAAGTCAAAAATTGTTTAAGCGCTCTAAAAACCAAAAATTAAAATTTGCGTCAACTTTATAATTTTAGGCTACGTTTAAGGCTAATTTACATTTTATAATTGGGCGATTTTAGGCGACTTGGGGCTCGACACATCTGGCAACACTGTTGGTTTTGTTTGTTTGAACGCTTTGAACTCAGTTTGTACTCGCATATATTCTTAAATATGCTACTAGGTATGTTCACCTGGCTGTTAACAATGCAATATTCACCTTTCCATATTGACACAGACGGACGATCGATTTTAATCTCAGCTTATATTTTAAACATTATTGACATATAATTGATTGGAATTAGACTTGGTTTGGACGTTAATTAAGCTTTTTAATAAGATTTAGACTTTGATGAAGTTGTATGAGTCAACTATGGAGACTGGGGTATTTGAGACTAGCACCATTCCTACTAATGTTATTTTGAATAGACAAATGATTTAATATCGCAAGATTCGCTGAAGATTGAAGTGCTATTTTAAAGTCATTATTCGTTTAACATAATTTAGTGTTCAGTTTAATGAAGTTGAGAAAACGAAGCACTTATAGAAATCAGTCGTCGTATCGAGGGGCTTTTCTCATAACAGTTTATTAAAAAACTGAGTTTTAAAAACAAACCCATTCATCTAATATATGACAGAATTGACATAAACTCGCCAGTAAGAGAGTAATAGACTTGAAATATTTAAAACCTATAAATTTCAAAAGCTCCCAAAATTGCGTGCTTAGGTAAGGATACGTTGGGCACGCCACTATCGCGGCGGTAAGGCCCCTCTTTGAGGAGTGGCTGGAGAGGCGCCACGGCGTCCTCACCTTCCGCCTGACGCAGGTACTGACCGGACACGGCTGTTTCGGGAGGTACCTGTTTCGGATTAAACGGGAGGATTGCCCGGAGGACACGGTGGAGCAAACGGTGGAGGTCTGCCCTGCTTGGGCGGAGCACCGCCGTGTCCTCATCGAGGCGATCGGCGGCGGCGACCTCTCGCGTCCGGCCCTGGTTGAATCCATGGTCCGGAGCGAGGAGGCTTGGGAAGCGGTCACCTCCTTCTGCGAAGCAGTCATGCTAGCGAAAGAGGAGGCGGGCCGAGCGAGGGAAAGGCAAGGCCTTCGCCCCAACCGTCGCTACAGGAGAAGACGCCCCGGGCGTCGGGAGTCGCAGGGCGATCCCCGGCCACCATAGGCGCGGGCCTGTGGACGACGAGCGTTGGGTGGCTCGCTGTCCGATCACCACCAGGCCCGGGTCGATAGCGCGTTGTGTTTCACGCGCGCCTCAAGGAGATGTCAGCAGAGAAGACGGGGCCCGCTAGGGTCAGAGCCTGCCAGGGTTGCGGAATTTGTTCGAAAGAGTCACCGCGGCCCTGGAACGCAAAGGGCTAAAAAAAAATCCTCAGGGCCCCTATATCTTCTACACATCAAAATATTCTCTACTAATGTCATAAAGAGGTAAACTTTGTATGTAGGGGGTAATCTCTGGAACTGCTGGACCGATTTTGAAAATTCTTTTTGTATATCATAGCCACATTCATGAGGAATGCTGTAGGCTATACGGGAAATTCCTACGGGAAGGAGAAAAAACGGGATATGCGCGTATGGAGTCGCGGGAAACAGCTAGTTGGTATAAGTTGATAAAAAAATAAAAGTAAATTCTTTTATAATAACAGGAATTATAAAACTACACCCAATTCGTCTATCCAAGCAAGAAACGTAAGGAAAAACCTACACTACGCAGTGATATATGGAACAAACATTGTCACAACAATTGACAATCGACATTTATAACAAGGGAACAATGTATGATGACAACAGTTCGATCGTGAGAGGGATCGCCTTGACACCACAAACCGGCGCCGGCGCAGAGTTGACACGAAAATTATATAAAGAGGTACGAAAATAACCAATCATGCATCATGCATCTTCTTCTATTTAAACTAATAAAATCGTAACACTAAGCTTCCACCATACCATCAACGCCTGCCAGGGTTGCGGAATTTGTTCGAAAGTCAATCAGTCACAGCGGCCCTGGAACGCAAAGGGCTTTAGAAGGAACACGGATGGGTTTTAGTCAGTAATAGTCTGACACGCCCTTCCGCTCCACCCAGAGCGGAAGAAGTCATTTGATGATTTCCCATCCTCAAAAAAAAAATACCATAAACGCACAGCAAAACTAAGTCTAGAAAGCTGACATTTGGAAAATAGGTTTATTTTATGACGTTAGCATTCGTTAAGTGAAGATGTAAATATCAAATTTACGGGGAAACATGCGAGGAGGGGAACTTTGAAAGTCGTTATTCTTTCTTTGTGGCTGAAGTTGTGAGCATCAGCTAGAAGGAAAGAAGACTACATAAGAATGTGCTGTGTATGTGTGTGAAACTTATTGTTGAACTGAGCATATACCATGTACAAAGCTCAGACTTAGTGTCTACGTTTCTTCTATAAGAAGTTTCTGTAGCGGCATCAATGCCGCTACATGAAAAAACTAAGAAGCGAAATTTGTACGGCAACAAAAAGAACCGCAGCGCCATCTACGACGAACTAACATCGAATTCCTGCATCACGCAAGCAAAGTTCTCCGTGTGATTTGAACATATACAATAGCCCGAAAATCAACTATTGGGCAGTTGCCCACCAGACACAACCACCGTCTGGCAGGAGGATCCTCCCTTTTTCGGTGGAGGTATGCGGGACTTTACTCTCTGTACCGCATATCTACCTAGCATTTACGACTGCTTAGTAATCACATCAGCGTCGTGACTCATGTGGATAGATTTCTCAGGTATACTATTTGTAAAATCATTCTTAGATCCCAAATAGAAACGATTTTCCTAATACGGTTCCTAGATGGCACGGTTGGCGCAGTGGTTCAGCGATTGACTGCTGTGCTGCGTGTCGCGGGTTCGATTCCCGCACGGAGCAAATATTTGTATGTCAGATAGTTGTTCCGGATCTGGATGTGTGTATGTGAACTTGTATGTTTGTAAACGCACCTACGATGCAGGAGAAAAGTTTAAAAAAAAACAGCAGCATAGTCCACGCGTAGATTTTGGGTATATGCAACGCATACGTCGCGTCACCGTGGCTTAGAAGTGTTTTGCATTTAGTGCGTTATATTCGCTGCTATAAAAAAATGCTAAAACGTACTGTTTCATGAAGTTCATGGAAAAACACTCTTCTAGCTTTTCAGATGATGCAATGGAGGTTGGGTATGGTACACATATCTACAATGGTCCACCATCATGACTTCCATCCATGGTTTCATGAACGCACCTGCCTTTAACCAACTGTCAAGTAAGCTACCAACAGTAGCTAGAACGTAATATTTGACAGGCAAACATGACGTTTCAGCTACTGTTGGTAGCTAATTTGGCAGTTGGTCAAAGGTAGATAATTATCTACTTTATTGAAACCGGCCGTGAGTGAGGAAATCAAAACCCCGATAGATAGATAGATGCATCTCAAATGTAATAACTGGATGTGTCTCTCAACTGAATGGCAAATAACATCTCTCTGGCATACAAATTAAGGTACCTTAACTTCATGAATCTGCCTTTATAAAATGCATGAAACTTTCATCACATCGTACTACGCTTTTATTAAGGGAAAGTACTTTATTGCTTACCTATATCAATCTGACAATATTACGACTGGGTACACTGAGATCTGACAATATTACGACTGGGTACAATGAGATCTGACAATATTACGACTGGGCACACTGGCCACACACCGGGACTGACATTAATCGGAAATTAAAACGAAAATTACTTCAAAAACTAGTATTCGATGCAGTTGTGCAATCTGTGATGTTTTATGGATATTAAGTTAGAAGTTTAACTGTTATAAATCACATTAAGCGAGCACCATATAAAATTTACATTATTAAAGCAATTAACGGTAACCAATTTAATTTTGTACAGCCAATCAAACGTGATAAACGTTTGAAATGCAAACCCCGCCCACATCGAACGTTCACCAATTAGAATATTTCTAATGTATAAGTAGGTCCAACATCATGATAAAGTATCTTGTGTGTTGTCTATGAAAATAATCTTACCCGTCCAATCAACTATGAATGACGCAGAGATCCAGAAAATTGTCTTCTATCCTGAAATCGTACCATGGCAATTTTCAGGGTTCCGTACCAACTAACGAAATCCTATTACCAAGCCTCCGCTGTCGGTCCGTCCATCTATCTGTCACCGGGCTGTATCTCTTGAACTTGAAGACAATAATAATCACAGAGTGTGTATTGGTGCTATAATGAAAGTGAAAAAATAGGGTTTGTGATAGTTATCATCATGCCACCTTTCCTTCGGCTTCCCTCACCCACCCACCATCTGAAAAATGTTTTGTTAAAATCCACAATACACTTTTAGCATAGATGCATTAGAGCGTTTATGTTTTCAAAGATTTCACTCATGCGTGAGGGTCGACACCAATCGATCGATCTGAGATCAATAGTAGGATGGATCAGTCACGACGATCGACAGTTCCTACGCTCCAAAGCTACCATACCAATCGACATAATCATTTTTTTCTGGGATTAGCCCGCTACATTATTCCCAACTCCTGAGAACCAGAACCAAAAGCGGTGACCGCCAAAAGCGAGTCAGTGAAACTGGACGAGTCCCAGAGAAATATTTCAACTGACTTGGATCCAGAGGAGTAAGAAAAACATAATTTCCACTTTCCCTCCATATCACGCAGGAGACAGAGCTAGGCTAATAGGCACCAAGGGAGGATTACAATTAGGTTAAGCCCAACCAAGCCAAGCCAAGCATCACGGATTAAAATTAACACTTAAATCAATCAGTCCTAAATTGAGAGCTACAATCGACATCGTCAATGTCATCGATCAAGGATCGATAAATTGTTATGGCATCATCTTCGGTCCTGTTTTCGGGAATCCCCGTCCAGTCCCAGCCTCAAACAATCCAATGCATAATTGCATAGTCATAATAACAAAAAAGTAACCGTAATATTGGCAGCCGTAATTGCATGTTTATCAGTAACAAAATGAAAGGCGTACGCTGGTGCTGCGCCGGCGCCGGCGACGACATTGTCAAGGCCGCGCGCCGCGTGCGCTCCTCTTCTGCACGCACGGGCTCGATACACACAACGCTATTTTCTGACCAACCAGTATTGGCATTTTTTTTTGTATTTTTAGGGTTCCGAACATCCATAAGAAACGGAACCCATATAGGATCACTCAGGTGTCTGTTTGTCTGTCTGTCCGTGTGTCACAGCCGATTTTCACCAAATTTACTGGACTGATTCTGGTATGGGGTCACTTTTGGGAGACAAACTAGGCGTTTTTCAAACTGTACTGACATATCAAATGCAAGGACTTATTCTAGGGGTTTTAATGATATTTGGAAATTATATTTGGAAATGATATTTGGAAATGATATTTTGAAAAAATGCAGATACTGTTAAAATAACCTTTTAAATAAATGAAGTTCGTTCGGAACCCTTTGCACACGGTCCGACTCGCACTTGGCCAGTTTTAATGCAAGAATTGCATTACACTTCAGGGTGCAATGTTTTGCTTGCTTTATTAACTCGAATCACAAAACATTTTTCATGAAACACATTTTCATGATACATTAAACAATCTTTTAAACGTTGATTGTAGCAAAATACATTGAGGACATCCGCAGCAATTTCTAAAGTAAGACTTATTTATTTTATGACTCGTATTTTAGAAACACGACTATAGTTAGCCTAAATTATCAAAAATGATCGTTACGACCCGGATTTAAAAATCCGTGACCTTCCAAATTCCCCGTCCCATAGTGTGGACAGACGATGCAACAAGCGTTACATAACCGGCAAGCGAATGCGTTCCGTTGCGCAAGCGCAGTGTCCGGGTACCGTAACGGTGCGCGGACGATCCGGAATGCCGGCGATTTGACGCGCATTGCCTCATCACATCAGACGCCACACATTAGTTGCCCGTCGAAGGTCGACCGTTGTGCATTTTTGATTAATTTCAATAATAAGGTTTGACCGTGATCTCAGTACCGTAAATGCGTCCCGTGTGAATAGCCTCTAATTGAAACTAAATGTTGTTGTGTACGTCTTCGGCAAGGGCACGTAGGTTTGTTAGAATGCTTTCATCAATCATGATAACGGATTGACGGAGAAATACATTCAAATCATAGGTAGGGATTCCCAGAGTCCCACCACAAGGCTACGCAAATCTAATTACCGTCCTACATTTATTTAAAATATTTCTATAGAACATATTTATTAAAGCTACTTAAGAAATGAATAACTCTCGACGTCAAATTGAGTGGCTGCGGATATACCTAGTACCTACACGATGAGTAGATCCACTCCGTCAAGCCGTGGCACGTCAATACCTCTCAGTCGCCTGCGGATCCGATTCGGATCAACGTACCGACCAATTTCACTAATGAGTACGCAGAAACACTCGGAATAATTCCGAAATATGGCCCCCGAGGCAATGATTGTAAAACTTTCTACGATATCTCAGCAATTTATTAGATTAAAATGATTTTTGGATTTGTGTCTTTAAGTGTGTGAATGTGTGATAAATGATTTTAATAATGCTTTTAGTACTTTGATTGTATACTAATGGTGGCGACAATTAACTAGTTATGCCTGCGGTTTGTTTTCGTGGCAGACAATAATTAACTAGAAAAGGAACTTGTCTTTTCGTTTGTTTTATCTTTTATCGTGCAAATTAATGTGATTGTTTTCTTCTTTATTCCAATCAAATAGTGTACTGTTTGCAAAGGTTTTTATCTGGAATTACCATTATTAAATTGATTTCACTTTTAGAAATATATCGCCGAAATCTTTTTCGGAAAATTCACGACTTTTGTAGGATATGTCACGGGAGAAAGCGAGTGTTTTCTTTAAAAATATCGTGAGTTGGTGTAAAAATGAAAAAATGTACTTTTTATTTAAAATTTAAAAACTTGTCTTCAAAACACGATAAACACGATTCAAAATTATCTTTGAACTTTCCAGTTACTGAATACAATTAAAAGTCGAAGTTTATCCATTTTTGAGAGCCAGTGGACCTAACTACCTAACAGGTGTGATCTTGGCCACAATAGTATTTGCGTTATTAACGTTCCGGCTTAAAACTTTCTGGCCCGCGGGCACAGAAAGTCATTCAGTTTTCACACCCAGTTTACGAAAACCGTTCAAACTAACTTTCATGCAGACAGAGCACGAAATGTAGATATGTAAAAGTAATATTAAACAATGACTGAACCAACTGAAAATGGTCAATTTTGGTACTTAAAAAAAACACCTTTCGTGTGATTTTCAGAATTTAATTGGAACTTGTGATCCACCCAGACTTCGCAAGGGTCAATTTTTTTTTTTGTAAAATTGCAAAGACTAATATTCTGTCATACAAACCTAGTCCTAACAATTATGAACACAAAAAAAATCGGACAAGCAGTTTTGGATTTTTTGATTTGTATACAAAAGTACCTATTTAAATTATCCCTTATTTATTTTTATGTTAGAGCGATAATATAGCTTCCAAAATAATGCCTAAATAGCAAACAATTTCCATTCACACATACATTTTCCTGATCAATAAATAGTATTCAGATATCACCACGCGATACGGGTTTAATTCCTACCCTGTAATTATCCTGGACAACAATTCACCCTATCGGCTCAATTGGATCTCTCTGCAGCGAATCACAAACGAACCATCTATGCAAATACAAATCAGGGATGTTAAGGAGCTCCTTAACCGACACCATCGGATATCCGAAATAAAAATCTATCCGTAACCGTAACCGAATCGGATAGTTTCGGATAGGGGCGGATTCTAAATGAGACTCGTTATGATAGGTTTTTCTGCCTGGCCTAGACGCAACGCTAGCCGCGCCTGACACTAGCATGTTTGTTTACTATTAAAAATCTAACATCCGTAACCTAAACTATCCGAAATTATAATCCGAAATCATTTCATATTTCGATATCCGTATCTAGATCCGAAACTTCATATCCATAACATCCCTGATGCAAATAGACACGAGTCCCATAAATTGGGATAAGTTATTATATCTGACGCGTGGTACCGTTAATAGATTACACAGACATAATGTTCGAATAAGTCATCGTTCGTCATGGTGAGCTGCAACCATTATTTATAAATTAAAGAAGATAAATGGCAGACATATCCAGATGTAAATAATAACTTTATGGCAGTTAACTGTAAATCAATGTTCTCCTGTTTTCGGAGATTGAAGTTAAACGATTACGGTTTTATGAATGTTTTAATAACATACTTCGGTAGGTAATTTCGTAATTGGTGGAACTTCACAATACTACTTTTACATCCTACTAATATTATAAATGCGAAGGTTTGTGAGGATGGATGGATGTTTGTTACTCTTTCACGTCAAAACGGCGGAACGGATCTTGATGAAATTTGGCACAGTATACACTTTACATACTTTTCATCCCGGGAGTATGTTCCCTTGGGGTAATTTTCGACATTAACGCGGGCGGAGCCGCGGGCGGCAGCTAGTATCATCTAAATTGACATAAAATGATTCGATACCTATTTTTTTTTGCATTTCAAAGATTTACATTCACAACATGTAAAAAATTGAACGCATTACCTGAAATGGGGTAAATGCACTTACTCATCACTATGAAAAACTTTTACTATGGGACCAACACTGAAATCACGAAAAATAATTTCGACTGCCCCATACATTTCTGTGCGCATAACTATTTCGGGGTTGATCCCATAGTTGTTCATAATAATGAGTACAATGACCCCTTTTCAGGTATTGTGTTTATTCTGTTACACGTTGCATATTCTCGCAACAGTTAGTTTTATTTAAATTTTGCTTGTGTTCCGATTTGAACTAAATATTTTGCTCAAGATATATTTAGAAAACCAAAGTGCTAATCGGGTTTTGTCGCTGACTGTAGGTATTTTTGCGTCAAAAATAATAAAATAACGATTTAGTAAAATCATAATTTTATGAACAGCTGATGATGTTAATAATGGGGTAGGTTAATGTACTCATTCGCATATCGCTCGTAGATACTTGTAACTGTTTTTATATGCCGCCGAAACTTAAAAGTCTGTACCTATGATCTGTGAAGTTTCTCCAATTCATTTCAAAAAGCTCAGATCAGCATTCAATTACTAATAACACTGCGTTACAAATTAAAATGATATTTAAATACCCCCTTTGAAATATTATTTTTATGTGTTCTTCCATTCACATAACAATATTGCATACTTATTTTCTTTCCATTACGTCTCATTTCTTTTTCCCTGAATATTCAAGGAAAAAACATATTTTTTTGTTATTTTGAAATTAAGTCGAAATTTCTACACTAGGTACTTGATTAAATTTGAGAAAAGTAGAAAAAACATTTAATCCAATTTTAAGTAAGAATGACCCTAATTTTTTTTTTTTTTGAAGGCAACGCTTTAACCCCCTACAGTAATCGCCTGACATAGCAGTGTTCCAATGGCCTTGAAATCGTTTCTCATGCTTCTTTACATCCTAGTAGAACCTCTGAACTTGCACATCAGTGATAGCTCCAAGGTTAACAAGAAAAAAAGAAAAATTAGAAAATGCAAAAATGGAAGACTGAAGAAAATGGACTTTCAGAGACAATTTTTGAAAATTTATTTTCTGCGTTGCTTGCAACATGTCGTGTACAGTTAGTATACCGACCAATAAATAAAACAATAAAAATATTTACTTCGTAAACATCATCTATTTCTATATGCGTAAATTGACGGTAGTTGAAAATTTATCCTCATGTATTTCAAAAACTAGACGTGATGGATACCACAAATATTTGGGACATTTTTCTATGACTCATCAGCTATTTAATTCACCAATCAGTTAAGCAGGAACCAAAATCGTATAACGCAGTGTAATATGTTTAACAAACATTTGTATGTATTCCCGTATCGCTGGGTATCAATAGTGCTCCGTGGCATGCGTAGGCGCCAGGAAGGCGTCGCCACTCCCGCGCTTACACGCGCCATCTCGCGCTGCGACCCAGATCCTTACGGTTACTTACATCTAGCACTACTTCCTACTCCCTAATGCACAAGCCCGTTTAATCAAGCCTAACGCCAAACAAATCCACTATTCAAGCAGATTTTGTTTTCACTTACCTGTCTGCGCTCTTAAATATTTGCATGATATCTTTTAAAAGATTATTTATATAATAGGCATAATGCTTTTACAGGTAAATCTCATAACAGAAACATCCGGCCGTTCCGTGCAAACAATATCCACATTACCATACAAGCCTTTAAAAACTATATAATCAAGTTAATCTGCCCAATTTAAGCTACCAAATAACCATCGACTTGATAACCATACCGATCAAAATATAAACAAAAACATAAACAGAGCGAACATGTTACGTGAATGATATAAGCTGAACGTTAAATCGGTGTATAATTGGATAAATCCGTCAAATTAACAACTGTTAATCGGCGGAAGTTCGATCACAGCTCCCGTCAATTCGTCCGCTGGATTTGCATAATGCAGAATCCATTGATCACATGAAACACCTCGCTTCCTGTATAAATCAACACCGGAATATGGCTATTTCATGTCCAAAATGGTTCGGAGCAGCCACACGCCAACGTCGGAAGCAGCAAATTATGCTGCGGCCGTAAAACACGATATAATATGAGCGAGATTTAAAATCTGACAAATGAGGAATATTTGTGGCATGCATTAACAAATATTCCGTAGCAGAGCTAAAGTGTTAGCGTGTGTCGATAAAGAATTCAAGGGCACTTTCTACTCTCTATTATCTTGGCATGTGATGTGCATTATCTCGGAGATTTAAGTTTCACCAATAAACGCGATAATCCCTTTGACATGTTTGGCAAACACATTATGAAGCGTTCAAAAACCTTTTAAAGGAAGATTGTAAATCAACATAATGGTAAAATTAGACTTTCGGTAGAGTAATTGGTAGATACTTACTTTGTTACTTAGGTAAACTCTACAATTTTATGAACTAAATCAATAAAGTCTCAAAAAAATCAGTGTATTATGTATGATCCTTATCCTGAAATCCAACTGCTGTGGCTGTTCTCTGTGAGTCTTTGAGATGATCTGTTGAGGCAATAGGAGCTATTTATTCCGTAGGACAGTACTGAAGCCGAAAAATGAAAAGATATTTGAAACAAAAAAAACTTGTAGAAGCGTATATCTACTGCCTACTGGAAACAAAACGTGCAATAAAGGGAAAACTGTTCTTCTAGGTCAAGGAACTACCAATTATATAATCATGATACGTGCCTTCAGTCAAGTTTTATCTAGCAAACTAGTACCGGCTAGCGATGCCGTAACAATTGTTTGCGTACCTGGCCAACAATTTGTAACATTAACCCTGACGTCTACAACCACAGGAACTGACATAACCCTCAGATCATCGACGTATTGGAATGTTGGTCCAAATATGTGGAATGTTGGTCCAGATGCACGTAGACCATGGACTCTATACCTGTATGAGCGGAAGTGACGATTCGAACACTTCCACTGCTCTGGAATGCGACGAAGAATTTCTCATTGGTCAATATTATACAAGAACGGACCAACATTTGGAATTGGTCATCCCAATTTGGTTCAAGACGAATTTTAATGAGGTGATGGTGTGAAAAGTTTTGTTTTCTTATTCTGTTAATTTACCAGTTTTTGGGAATATTAAAGTTGCTTTACATAATATCACTTCAGCCCACTCCACAATGCATCCAAAGAAAAAAACACAAATTAAATTTAAAACAGTAAGTACCATCCTATCACTTCTTTTGCACCTCATAATACTCGTCACTTACTTTTTCTCAAGGTTTAAGTTTATTTGTGCATAAACCTAATATGATAAACCTTTTATCGCGACCTATAATTTATAGATGGGGTTCACTTTATGGATTGTAAGCGCGGTGTCATGGCGGCGTCGTAAGATAATTCAGTGACACAGGGCTGTATAACATACGCATAGCACAATGCAATTCTCGGATTTGATACACTTGATTACCTATTCATAATAAGGCTCATCAGTCGGTGTTAGGTACATCGCTTGAATACCCTTCAATAAAGATTAGGTAACTAAGCGGACAATCTATATCGGGAATGTCTGAACTGGGATGAGAATAGTACAATTGAATGCAAGTGGGCTAACTTTGTCATTTCAGCCGTGCGGATTTTTGTTTTGGCGCGCTTGGTATGGAATACAGGGGAACCACTGGGGCTGCCTGGAGCCCCAGTGGGCTGGTGGGCCGTGGACTTTTTATTTTTATTTAAAAATAAACTTCTGCCATCAAAGAGTTCGTATATGTTTTCGAAGTAAAATTGTTCTCCTTTTTATTAGAAAATAATTCTGGACGACAGTTAATTTCAAATTCAAAACAAAATTGCCGCTTTTGTCAAAAATCATGTTATTATTTGAATTAATATATAATCTACTGCGTTGAACACAATAGTCAAAATTGCACGACCCGTATGGACTTGTTTTCTTAGATTTAAAACTTCCTAAGTGCACCATGTGCGGTAGAACAAAAGAAAGTCGGTGATATATAAATAGAACATCAATTTTATAAAAGTTGATCCAATTTTGTAACATTGATCTGTTTACCACATTTTGTGGCCAAAGCTGTTCAGTAACTATTGATGTTTTAGGTGTTGACGACTTTTCTTTCTTTGTACTTGCTCATCGATTATGGTCGCTGACTGTACCGTATAAATTACCATTTTGTAGTATTCCGTCTACACGAACTCTACCATTTGTTTCACGATGGAATCGAACAGTTGTGAATAGCTGTGCTAGATTTCTAAGCAAAGATCATAACCTTGTTAGATAACCTGGCAACCCAGTAACCCTATAGGAGCTTCCGCTCAGGGGAAATGCCTCCACCGGAAGTAGCGAACATACAGCCGTAACCTGTTTAGATCGCAGTCTCTTTGAAGTGAGTCAACATGGCTGACGCATGCGTTTCAGACCCGCATTAATCATCTGAGCTTTTGTATCTGTTGGCAATCGAGATAATAGGTAATATGTATCACCCGACACCTTGACCATGCGGTACCAGTCATTTAAAAACTTTGGGAAGTTGTCCTTGATCGATGAGATTATAGATCAGTTTTAGAACAGATTTTAGCGTCAGTTAGATTTGTTGTGAGTAACTTTTGTTTTATACTCATATCGTTAGCGTCCGTCTACCTATTGGAAAAAGCGCTTGTGCCTCCTGAGCAACCCATCTGAATCTTTTTTTCCAGAGCAAAACCTTTATGCAAATTCAGAAGCCCTCAGAATCAACCAAATTCGTGCTATGCTGTAGGAGTGGGCAGGTACTTAAATAGGTAACAGTTGGAGGAAATACAAGTTACAACGCTAACAAACGCAAAGAGTACTAAACCAAGTTATGTACCCTTATCTACCCTCTTTGATCAAATACTCAGCGTGACAGCCATTTAGAACTAAACTGCGGTCCATTTGGTCTATATTCGGTGCATTAATAGGAACCATTATTATGTTACAATATTCCATTAATTGCAGTATATTACGGATGCTCTGGTGACCTCAATTGCACATTTAGGTCACTGGAGCATTCCTGTTACATAAATCTCGATTATTTTACCATGTTAATCATGTTTTTAATCAAAATTACCTACAAAAGGATGTGCACAATGTTTCACAGCGGCAGCTTTCTGGCCTTTCCGCATTTTTAAAAAAGCTGAGTTTTATTCCGGAAAGCGAATATTTGAATTTGTATATGTAGTCTTATTTTTCTTCTATAGATTTACTCTAAACGTGACCAGGCCAAGCCAAGCCAAGCCTATATTGGAGTTTATTAGGTTTTTGGTATAAATTAAAGGTAATTTGTGGCAAGTGAGCCAGCCATAGATTTTTTTTTTTAGGTACGGGAAATCATCAAATGACTTCTTCCGCTCTGGGTGGAGTGGAAGGACGTGTCAGACTTTTACTGACTAAAATTCATCCGTGTTCCTTCTAAAGGCCTTTGCGTTCCAGGGCCGCGGTGACTCTTTCGAACAAATTCCGCAACCCTGGCAGGCGGCCTTCGATACCGACAAGCCTAAGCCAGTATACATGGTCATCGCAGGTGTCTTGCCATGGCTTAGACAAACCTGAAATGAGTCATGTGCATGTAATTAGCTACACCGGCATTTATACCCTCCGAACCGGAACGGAACACAGCGACGCTGCTTCACGGTGGCTACTGGCTATAGGTACGTTGTAGTACTTCCCTGGACGAACTCCTTCACAAAGAGACTTACTATACGTCTAAATGTCGTACGTAAGAGCCACTGCCGTCTCTATTACGTAGGGCCTAGACAATCGTAATAGATATAAATACAAAAGAATCATGAAAACATTACGTAACGTTTATAATTCGCTCTCATTTTTAACTATTTTCGTAAACTTTCTAAAAAATGCCTACAGCACAGAACAATGAGCATTTCACGCGTATTGAAGATGATTCTCTCGGATCACGCTCCCCGATCATGAGTCAGGATTCGCACTTTGAATAAATAGCTATCTGTTTTGGATAAGAACGAGTTTTATGCGCCGATTTGCGGTTACTACGGTCGTGAGTCAGTAATTTTTTTTTTCTTTTGCTTCGTATCATTAGTAGCGGAATGGGAGGTGAGATTGGGCTTGAAGAACTGCGGGGTGTGTTTGTTCGTCGGCATTTGGCTAACATTCAGGATCTAGGAATAAAACAGTTGGACTGGCAGCCATGACAACTAGATGACTAGACTGAACTAGTAAACCCTTAACTCTCTTCGTCAGTTTTCCGGGCTTTAATGCACCGTCATTTTGGAATCACTTTGCAGCCTGTAAGCATTACTTTGAGTATGTTGTTGAATCGTTTAGCAAGGCTAAACATGCATGCATGTTATGCGTATGTTATGCATGTTTTGAGTATCCTTTATTCTGTCATATACTCTCTTGGGCTGACTTACAAAATCCGGCTGATATTTTATAACCACCATAATGATGTTTTGGCTGGTCAAATCAAATCAAAAGTCATTTATTCAAATTAGGCTGAGCGCCAGCACTTTTTGAACGTCAAAGAAGAAAGAGCTAGTAGAGATTGGGCCACTAGCTTAACTTCATTGAGAACATGCCTCACAAGCCTAATCAAAAGTATATTTTAAAAATATTTCCTACCAACCGCGTTAATAGGGGCCCCAACACAATATTATGGGAAAGAAATGTCTGGAACAACACAGGTGAGTCAGCTTCGCAGAACTTATTGATGGAGAAAATAAACATTACAATAAAAAAGCTGGCCACTGTCTGACATTAAAATAATGTTTTGCCAATCTGTTATAGACTATTCGGTGAGAAGTACCATCAAACATCGTGTTTATATTTTATCTGGATGCTAACGGGTTATGTAAACTGTTGATAGCAGTGATATTGATATTGTGTGATTGTAGCACATCGTTTTTCACTTTCACGATGGTACATATTGACTCAGAGCTTCATACTTTTATTTACTAGCTATATCCCGCGTCTTCGCCCATGGATTACAGGAAAGGTACATTTTATAGGATAATAAGTAGCGAAATATAACTATCGATCTGTCTTCATAGTAAATTAGACTATAGTACATACATGTTAAAAAAAAAACGTTCTTTTTTTCAACATGTATGCAAACAAAGCAATTTATTACAGAAAGATGCCTTTAAGCCACCCTAAAATAGCTTCAGTAACGCTTTTATCCACATATTATATTTTAGAAAAAATATTGAAATTAAAAAGTGTCAATTCGGACGCTGTGTCTAAAGTAAGTCCTTCTAGAGAATACCAAACCAAACAAACAAACAATTCCACCTTTTGAAAATATTATTTCAGAAGATTTCACTGGTCACATTAATTTCGTGTCTTAATTGTTTTCCAAGTAAATTCATGTCTAATAAATTCCCATCAGCCTAGGGTTTAACTATGGTTTAACTTAAGTGAATTTACTTGCATAAGTATGAGCCGCAGAGATTTCTTAGAATATTCTCGTGTCGGAGTCGCAGCTACTAAGACGCTTGTGACATTTATAAACTTCTCCCGGTAAAACTAATTTATAATAGGCTATTAATATGTGTATCGCCGTAGATTCTGACTCATCAGAGTCACAGGAAGTGCTTTCGCAACAAGACGTTGATAGTTTTAATTAAAGTTTATAGGGTCATCGTGAATGAGAATCTATGGTTAAGTGAGAAAATGACAGCTGTGTATGAGACCACCCACCAAAAAAATGAATGAGGGTTTTCAGGAAAATTCATGGCATCAGTTGGTGACACTTAGCTGTTGTTATACAAATAAAAAAAAATTGGTGAGTTTGTTTAGAATGTGAAAATAACAGCTCTTTACCAAATACATATTATTATCAATGTTCACACGATACTTAAACCAAAAAAAAAAATTTAAAATTTTTGCCTGTCTCTTTTTCCGGTTAATCTCCACAGAAATTAGACCGATTTTAACGGGTACTTTAATTAAAAAAAAAAAATTAAAACCCGCGCAACAATATGACAACACATAAAACCCATGAAATTATCATTTGTGCTGTTTTACAAATTAGACGCTGACGAAGTCGCAGGCGACAGGAGCAACAGTTTGTGATTAGATAACAAGGTTGACTAAGAAATAAAACATGTTCATATTAAGAGAAAAACAAAATGCAGCTTCTAATTAAACAGCAGATAATCTTAATCATGAATAACATCATTTTAAGCAAAACAATATAAAAAGGTGATTTCTTGAGTTTTTCCAATTCTACGTCACGTCTTGGCTACTTTCTTCTTGACCTTAATTAACAGGTTTTTACCAATGATTCGATAATAAGTGACACATGCATTTTAAAATATTATGAAATTTTAATAATTCCGATCAAAAGGTGTCGATATAATTTCCAAAATGTTTTGAGAGACGAAAAAACAAATTAATGGTGTTATCTTATTTAACTTTGAATGAATTGGCTAATGTAATTTTTATCCAATTTTGGTGATATCGAATCAAAACATACCGTTTAGTGCGGCCTCTGCGCAACACCATGCTTCTTGCACAACAAGGGTTTTACGTAACGTTTCGTCTACGAGCCTTATACGCAGTGTCTACGATGCTTGTTGAACGTAGGTAATACGTAGTTACACGTCTACGAGCATCATATGTAGGCGCGACGTAGCAACAACGAGGTCTCATTCAACGTGGATACAACGCAGCATCGACGAGGTTTCAACATGGGTGCTACGCAGCGTCTACGAGATTTCAATGCAGGTGACAAGTAGCTAAGCGTTAACGAGCTCGGTGCAATGCAGCGCCTAAGCAGGCTCCAAAGATTATTCTACGCTGAACCTAGGCTTTGCACCAAACCCAACTAAGAAACTAATCGTAATTCTGCAACTTATATACGTCAAGCCGTGTTACACGCTACAGTTCAGTCAGTAAAAAAAAACAATCACCGACAGTAATAACAATAAGTTAGTAAACCACGTCACTTGTAAATATTAGTACAGAGCTAACGGGACGTTAATACCTATTGCCCCACATATGATTCCTTATCAACCCTAGCGTAGTAATGATGTTGATGACGCTGCAATGCTAAGGACCTCGTGGGAGATGCGTCATCGTCACCTGTGAATGGGTGCGGACACGTCATCTTGTCGTAATGCGGTTACAGGCCTCCTAATGTGAAAAAGAACTAACTTCTTCCTTTTATGAATTCGGATTATTAGGAAAAAAACAATTGGGTTTTTCAGTACGTAGTGTTTACATTTTTTTTCAAAATCCTAATGTTAATGTACGAGCTTGGGGTTCGTGACAATAAAAACAGCCGACTAAATAACCAAAATGACACTTTAATTTAACAACACTAATTACTACTTTAAACTCACTAATTATAAAACACAACTTCACTACTGATTACTGCAATCGCACTTGAAGATCTCTTCCGAAGAATTGGCTTGAATCGCAAATCCAATACTGACTCGGTCGCTTTTTTTTTTGTGAGTGGCGTCTCGCAGTTCAACCTAAAAGGTTGTCGACTGCTTAACTGGGCTTGCCTGTGGTGGCCTTAATATAATATTAAACCCTCCAGCCAGGGCTTATCAAAACTTACAAACTAAGCGACTACACGCTACGGGCACGGTACGGGCCTCGGCTTAGGTCGTCGCTGGGGGGAGGACAGCTAGGGACGGGCTGGATCGAACTTGAATTATTATTAAGGGGCGAATTTAAGACTACAGGCTCAGCGGCGCGGGCTGGCTCGAGCAAGGGTCGCGGGCTATGCGGTCCTTATATGGTCAGTTAATTCCAGAACCTTCTACTGTCGAAGCATCTCGAAAGTTCGCGTAAACACCGTTAACGACTAACCAGATGTCGAAAACCCTAGAATATTCGAGCATAGAAGAGTCTAGAAGAACAATGACTCTAATAGTTCTGCTAATGTAATAATAGTAGTAACTAATGTCGTTATGTACCCGGCATTAATTTTGGCACGTAACATTAATTTCATTCCAAATTACCCTGCAATCAGGGGTATTTCATAAAGCCCAGGTGACTGTACTCGTATATGTGATAATCTGACAATCTATACCTTTCTTTCATGCATTTATCAGAGGTCTGTTTCTCGCATCTCAGTCGTAATCTGTTAAAAAGCCTCAATTTCCCTATATTTTTGACAGATTACGACTGAGATGCGAATGCAAACATTGCTTAAAATGTAGTAGAATTGGCATCTGCTTTAGAAAAATGTGTCAATTATGTCATTTATTGACAAAAATTAAATAGTGTTCTGCACAATCATTCTAAACTTATATTATTAAGAAGTATTTTTGTCTGTATTTATGTAGGTACCTACGTTTGTTTGCAGATGGTGTTCTCTGAAAATTCAGATCCGATTACGACCATTCTTTCATTGATATAAACTACACTGACTACTTTTTATTCCTGAAAAACACCATTCCTATGAGATAGGACAAAACCAAGTACTCCAAAAACTATTAATCATACCAAATAAACTTAACTGGTTATATCTAGACCAGTGTGACCAAACTTTTGTCCAGCAGACCGTCCCTAATGTACCTATTACGTATACAGTATGTAGTCAAATTGAAGCAACAGGTGAACTTAGGATCTCTCGGGCCGTGACCCAGTTCAACTCTTGTTGATTTATTGCCCTATCATATTAAACAAGTGTAATACGATTATCGCAGGAGCCCTAATCTTTTAATAAACAAATTTATCTTAGCGGTACTTGGTGGTTATTAATTGCACGTTAGGTTTTGTAATCAAATTAAAGGTGGTTACTTGATATTTTATGTCATGTTGTTAGATTTATGTTTGTATTAGCTTGTGACAGCGGCGTCGCCTGAGTGAACGTCGAAAATCATTCCACAGGTACACTGTCGGGATGAAAAGAATCAAAATCCGTACAGCCATCTCGCCGTGATTTATTAATAAACATCCAAAAGTGTAGCAGGCAGTAAAAGTCACTGTAACGTTTTTGTTTAGTTACAGTACTTCAACTTCATTAGCCGCGCATTACCCGCCTGCCAAACGTAGTGATTATGGCAACCCTCCTTGGAGTAGGCCTATGTCCAGCAGTGGACGTCTTTCGGCTGGTATGATGATGATAATGAACTACATTAGCGTAACTTTAAAAATTTATTAAAATTTAAGCATAGACAAATCCAATCTCTACTGAAGAGATCTCCATCTTTCCATTCCACCGCACGTATCAAATGTAAATAAAGTTTACCTAATCAAAAAGTTCTTCCATATCTGGTCGCCCTCAGGCCCTCAGGGCACTTGAAGATATTGGAACAGAACTTTCCCGGACTTAAAGAGGTCAGTTTCGTGCCTTGAGCACATCTTGAAGTGCATCTGAAGTGGTCACGTGGCGAGGTGGTCACGTGCTCTAACCACCTGTACGGCGGGACTTGCGTACAGCCGTACCTGAACCGATGGCCGTGCCGTGCCTGCTCAAGACGTTTACTACGACATTTCAATAGAAAGTCGTATTCTTATTAGATTTTATGCAAACAATACGGAGAATATTATTTACCCTGTTTTGTAAATGGAGATACCGTTTTTTCAGGAAATCTTATTTACTGATTTAAATCTTAAAGCATAGCATAATATTCAGTAGATAATATAGATATTAATATAGTATAGTAGATTATTTAATTTGACCTAATTTAATTTGGTAACAGATGCATCTTAAAAAACTATGATATTCAGATCTAAAATTGTAATGTTAATCATACTACAAATAAATCCTGTATTATATTAATAGGTACCGTGAAAGTCTGCATATTTAGATGTAGGTACATACATATGTATATGTCACCGAAAAATGTCAAACTCGGTAAGATTATATAAAACATCTTGACAGTTTGTAGTCTCGATAAATTTTCAACTGAACATTTGTAATTGTAATTTTATGCATCAAAATTTGATAGTTGATCTATGTCTGTATGCAGGGTTTAAACGGGAGCTAAGTTCGCTCACTCTAGCCTGCTCCCGTCATACCATTTGAACCTAACCTATCCGTGTCGGAGTGCCCTAAGCTCCCTGTGCACTATGTTCCGCTACTTGGCTTGGCAAGAAAATCCGATAAATTGTAGAATCGTTCACTGGTTGGTCGCCAACATGTCAGTTTATGTTGTGTTTCACAATTTCACGGAATGACTTCGAGAGATTATAGACTATCCAATTTTGATGCGTTAAAAATTACATATTCCAAATTTTAAGTTGACAAATTATCGAGAGTTCACAATCTTTCAAGATATTTTATAATCTTACGGAGTTTGCAATTATCCGGTAATTATTATATATCAATCAATCACGCCTAAACGACTGAAGTGACTTGTATGTAATTCGACACACGAGGCCGAAATCACAAACTGGATAGTGACATAAAATACCGCGGAAGTACCTTGCTTTGAAAACTTTTCACGCTGACTAACTTGCGGGCAGTAGCTAGTACAGACGCCAGCACAACAGGCAACCCGAAACTGTCAAATTTTCCCAATCAACCTTGAACCTAAAACTCTAGCGATAAAGTTGAAAATCTATTAAAGAAATTTTGACATATTATTGTAGCTTGTTGAGCTGGCGTCTGTACCTAAAAAAAATTCAGCCAACAGATAAAATAAATACAGTCACTTATTTTCGAAACCCATCACAGAAAACAGATGGTTGTATCACTTAACCATGAGGCGACACACATAATAGCTACACTTGGGTGCAGTTATTATCTTAATTTAAATTCTTGAAACTACAAAGACACAATGTTTTACCACTCGTCCACCATTACTGATTCGTCACAACAACCCTTTATTATGACGTATTACTAATGACTTTGAGTGTGTTTACGTTTCAAGATGAAACATTTTGCTCGAACCGAAATAGGGGATATGAAATCTCGAACAGTTTATGGCGGTTTGAAAGAAAACACAGTCGTAAAGAATAAGATGGTAGCACGCGCTTTAGTCACGCTCGCATCACGTTGATTAACCCTTCAAAATCCGATGATGACTTTATATTGTAAACCCCTTCGTACTAAAGCATTTTCTGGTTAATATGTATCCTAAATAAAAATAATAATTATTATATTTCACCGCAGTTCGATCTTGAACGATATAGGACACGTATTTCTTGCTATATCAAATCAATTAAAGCGACAAAGATAAAGCGCATCAAAGTTCCGTCGGAGTCGCGGTAAAAATAGTAACGTCATGCAAAATTTCAGCGCAATTCAATTAGAAAAACACCAGTCCAGACTTTTTTGGTGATTTAAATTAATATCTTTAGAGAATACCCTTTATACACTAGGGATTTAGACAAAATGATATTCTATCAATGATAAGTTGATAACAGTTGTCAAAATAGTCTTCCAAACAAAAAAGAATCATCCAAATCGTTTGACAATTGGCAAAAATGTCGCTGAACAAATATACAAAAAAAAATCGAATTGAGAATCTCCCCCTTTGTTTGAAGTCGGTCAAAAAGTCCAAATACGTGATATTTCGAAAGCACATTTCAATCACATACATTTTCATAGTCATCGCTGAAAGCATGTCCAATATGTTTACTTGCCTAGGCCCTCAGGTTGTTTTGGCTTATACTCCAAGGTACATAAGAGACCTAGTGTCTCCTGTTTGCCAATCTTCTCTGAAGGTTTCCGTTCTCAACTAGATATATGTATATTTCACGCGGTCTGTTCAAACTTAATCCAAGTTATTTTGATTAATTCCATTCACATGGCCTTTAGTCCTGGAATGTTAAAGTAAATAAATAAACTTCTTATAAAAAAAAATCGAAACAGTACTGCAAGTTCTATTTAGACAGCATTGAAATAAAAAGAGGCCGGATATCATTAATTTAAAAAATACGCCAATGAATAGCTGGCAGTTTAGTTTACACAATGGTATACCACAATTTCAATTTTGAATTTTCGAATTTCCATCTAATAAATGAATGTAGAAATTGTTTTCAATGTGTATTCCGTCGGAATTTTTTCATTTAAACACGTTTTTTTTGCAAAAAATATCGATTTTTTAATAGTGATTGTTTCCTAAGAGATTTTTTTAACAAATATAGATACCTCGTCCACGAAAGCCACCCAAGTCGTGGCGTTGCTGGATTCAGGGCATAGTCAGCGTGTTGTGGCTGCACGATTACTTCTTAGCCGGTCTGCTGCATGACAGCGTATCAGCGTTATCGAGAGAATGGTAAGTTTACTCGCCGTCCAGGATCTGGTAGATATCGAGTCACGTCTGGGCAAGATGACCGGTATATTGCTATATAAGACCGGTATATAAGATTGGCGAGGCGTGACCTCAAACTTCAAACCAGGTAATGGCCCAAAATTGACAGTAGACTACCGAAAAGCGCGCCTTGACTTTGCACGTGAGCATTTAAATTGGTCATACCTTCAATGGAGCAAAGTTCTCTTTTCTGACGAGAGTAAAATCATGCTGTACAGTAACGACGGAAGAAAGAAGGTATATCGAAGAGAGCGTTTTGCACAGTGCTGCATTTCAGAAAGAGTCTGTTACGGTTCATTGACGGTTTGAGTACGCATAGTCGCCGATGAAAAAACCGTACTTGTTTTTGTATTTGGACTTCGCTTACCGTCATTAAATGCAACATTACATCGAAGAGTGTCTGGAGCTTCATGCACGCAAATTTTATCGGTGAAGAGTTCATTTTATGCAGGACAATGCCAGGGCTCATACCGCAGGCATTGTAAATGAATACCTGAGGGAAGTCAGTATTACGGTTTTGGGCTGGCCAGCAAGAAGCCCGGATATGAATCCCACACAACACGTATGGGATGAGTTGAAGAGACGAGCCAGAGCAAGGGATCCTGCTCCGGACACGTTTGGCCAGCTTAAAACAGCTATTCAAGAAGAGTGGGATAACATCCAGCAACACAAGATTGTGATTCTCATCCGTGCCATGAGGAACAGCATGGAAGCAGTCATTAGAGCCAGGGGAGGAAATACTGAATAAACTTTTTTTAAACATTTTTTTTCAGTCTTTGTTTCTAACATTTTACTTATTCTTATAGGGTAAAAACATACCTGAGCTAAAGAAATTTAATTTTAATTTGAATCATTAATATTCGTTAAACATATACCTTATAATATCCGTAATTAACTAGCTTTTTCTTTTGATTAAAGTTAAAAAAAACATAATACTCATACAAAACCGGACTTCAGAGGTGTTCCGATTTTTTTGATGAGAAGTGTAAATAAAGTGTTTCAGTTAAATATTAAAAATTATAACAAAGGCTTCCTGAACCCCAATGTTATTTTTAAATTACAACAGGGACATTTTGTCTGATGAGCATGATAATTTGTTCTGTGTCTGGGTGTAATTTGTCTATAATATGTATGTATTTAGAAATATAATTATATAAGTATGTTTATCAGTTGTCTGGTTGCCAAAGCACAGGCTCTGCCTAGTTTGGGATCGGATGACTGTGTGTAAGTTGTCCCAAGATATATTATATTATAATTATATTTTTCTAAAAATATAAATAATTTAGAGACAAATTACTAGTTCACAGGCTGTTTAGAAATCTAAATACCATGTTTCGTTTCACAGGTCATTTCCGGTTAGTCGGCAGTCAAAGGGTTAAAACTTGTTTAACAAACATTGGTCACGCGACAACTGTGGGTTCAGTTCGTGTGCTAACCGAGCCAATAATTTATTAGCCACGAGAATTCCGCTGTTATTACAGTTATACCAAACACTCGTAAAGAAATGTTAAAATGATTTGTTAATGAACGTGTGAGCTGGTTCGCGATAACACCACTCATTCATATCGCTAAATAAACGTTTATGTTAGTAGCTAGTTGAGTAAGAGGTAACTTTTTTCGTTATCTGTTATTCTATTGAATGGCGTTTAGGTTCCCTGCACTTTCAGGCAGACACTCAGATTACTTTTCAAAGTTATAATCAAAATAATACATTTTTATTGCCTTGTCATTGCAGCCGAGGGGGAATAGGCGCCCGAGCCGAAGGACAACAATATAAAACAACGATTTTCAATACACTTACTCTAGAAAAAAAATATAAAGCTGATACTTAGTAACAAATTACTGTGAGAAATTGCTCGTGGATTTTCTTTGCCGCACTCTATTGTCTTGGGGGCAGCGCTGTCCGGCGACCAGCCGCAGTTTTCCGCACTAGTACGAGATACACTTCATTACGTAGGGGAGGTACGGGCAAAGCGGACAATCTAAGGGAAACTCAATTTAAAATACAGAATTAAACTGGATAGGAACTTTATTTATTACTTATTTATGGCACCTGTAAGTATCTTTGGACGTACATAATCAAAATGCGAAAATACAATCATCTTATATTTAAAAGTATATAAAAATTAAAAGAAGTCAATTAACTGCTTTACCCGACCCCGTTGGGCAAAGCGGATATGCCACAAGGGCAAAGAGGATAAGGAATAATGGAAACATAGCTGTTTCCATTATTCCTATCTTCACACTGATCGCAAAAATAACTGCCTCGTCCTCCATACGATGTGCATTCTTCGTGCGCCCATTGGGAACACTGCGAGCACTGTATCCACTCTTCCATTGGTGGATCGATATATTTTTCGAGACATACCAGACAAAAAAAGTCTGTTCTATTACTTTTCTTCTTATGTATTTGTTTTGCTCTTCCTTTTTTTGATGTGCTGGGACCTAAGTCCGATATCTTAGTTTTTACTGCATTGACTTTCTGAAATTTTAGAGCTTGTTCTACTTTAACAGGAGTTGAAGTTAATACTTCAGATTTTTAGACAAGTGCTCGGGCAAAGCAGATAACCTATCCGCTTTGCCCTATCCGTTTTGCCCAACCGATACCTTTTTCAAATTAACGAATCTAACAAATATTTTCACTACATGCCGGTGCAATTTTAAAATCGCAAATAATACTTTAAAACATGGTCAATTGCTTGATCTAAAGTTATTTTCGGATAGGTTACATTAAATACAAAAGAAAACATCACATACCTGATCAAAAATCGTAAGAAATCCAACGAAAACTTTTTTTTCAACCTCACAACAAACGTTAAAGCTGTGTTGTTTTGGTTAAACTGTCATGACGTACTCGCACATGTTAAGTGTCAACTGCATTAGTGCAAGTAGCGCCACCTTTTATACTTTTTGAGAAAAACCAACTATCCGCTTTACCTCACTTATTCGCTTTGTCCGTACTTACCCTACCTAAAATCGGTGGTGTAGGAGCCAGTTTTCGAGTAACCATGATGAAGAAAAATGATTTAACAGGTTCTAAGAGCAGAGAGAATAATTGGATTGGAAATATGTTTCTGCCTCGTGCTATTTCTACTGAACTTAATGAAAAGGTTTTACCTATAGTTATGTTAGTAGCTATTAACTTCGCCCGATATTTAATCAGCAATTAATTTATACGCACGGTAGAACACGAATAAAGTAGTGTTATGATTTCATCCCCCTTCAGCAAATAAACAGATTGTTTATTTATAGTTTTTCAACAACAATTGAAACCAAGCTCTCATATTAAACAAATACAAAAATTATTATTACCAATTCCATTGGGACAAAAATGTTAACAAATACATCCAAGCTATTATACCGTTCATTTACCCTTTAATTATCCGTTATTTACATTATAAACGAAACTGAACAACTAGTATAGCGTTGCAATCAATATTTATAAGGGTGTTACCACACCAACCAATCGATGACAGCGATCGATATCGATCGACGTTGAACGATTGATGTGGTAGCTTTGGCTGATCCACGGTAACCGGGTGATAAACAATTTTATTGATCGACCGCTGATCGATGCCATCGAACGTCGTTCAAGCTTTTACTGATCGAAGAAAGAAGTAGATACTATCGATCGACATGACCAATTCCTTCTTCCAACAATCGATCGATTGGTGTGGTAACACCCTAAAACTCTTCCATTACTAATGAGTAACGACACACAACGCACAGCCAAATCTATTGGTTGTAGAAAGCTGAAATTTGGGATGTAGTTTTCTTGGGGAGTGTAGGGGAGCTTTAAGAAAGGGTTTCTCGAAATTCCTACAGGAACGGGACAAAACGGGATATGCGCGTACGAAGTCGCGGGCAAAAGGTATAGGTATGAAGCGATAAGTAAATAAACCAAAATGGCTTTCACAAATCTTTCACTGTTTCCAACCGAAAACAAACAATCGAGTGTCTTCGACAATTTCAAGGTCAGGTTTTCCAAAAGGTTTATTTGTACTTTTCAAAAATTATTTAAAAATTCTTAATTTCGAAAACTTTTTTTTTAGAAACGTGGTTTTACTATAGCAAAAATCTTTTGAAAGGTTTAATTTTGTAAAATGAAAAAAAAATGACAGTTACGAATTTTTCAGTGATGCTAACCGAAAATCAATAGACTTGTCTTCGACAATTTCAAGTCACAGACCCAGACAGGCAATCCAAAAGGTTAATTCAAATTGCTCAAAAATGACTCACCATTTTTCGTTGATAAACAAGACTCCGTTTCTTTCACCAATGCTACTTCTTTCGCTAACGCTTGCCAAACTAAATAAAACAATGAGAGAAAAATCATTTAATTCTTGTAATGATTCCACATTTCTTATTTGAGTTTTCACAGCACTGTTTACTTGTCTCTTGCTAGTCTGCCGGTATAATATACTGAGTATACTGTCTATGAACGTTTCATCTCTTAGTCATCAATCGAATACGATTTGACAAGTGTTGATTCTTTGCTTGAAGCTAAATAATTGAGCTGAGATGTGATTGATACTCATTAATTGTGTGCAGTGAATCAACAGCTCCTACAGCAGGCAAAAATGATGCTGCTCTTGATGTATTACTACGGATTTTTTCCAAAAATAAACCTTTTAGTAAAGCACAGATTTATCTGTCCTAAAAAGTCTTTTAAAGACGAAAGTAAGTATTTTCAGTTTCGTTTGGTCCTAGCTAAAATTTTATATTAGGTCGAGCAAAAAGTTTTTATGCAGTTTTGAACCTGGCACATTCACAATTTCATTCAATTTTTTTTTTTTATTTAATATGGGTTTGCTCTTGACTCTAGTCAATAGTCTTTTTTTGAATTTCGAACATAGAATTTAAAGAAACAAAAGACAATTTGGAGCCTGTTTGTTGATATCAAACAATCGAATACTAAGAAAACTTGGTTTTATTGGTTTACTTGGATTTAATTCTTGAAAAAGTGATTGATATCTTTGGTTTTGCAACAAACATTACTTATTCTTAACATGGTGAGGTTCTATCAATAATCTATGGATACTTCACCTGAAGTCGCCGCCCAAGCTGTGGCACTTATTCAGGCCGGACACAGCCAAAGAAACGTGAGTGCTCAACTTAATTTAAGTCGATCTGCGGTCCGAAATGTTTATCGGAGGTACCTAGAGACTGGCGGCTTTGTTCGTCGCCAAGGAAGGCCACGATCTCGGGTCACAACTGAAAGGCAGGATCGATTCATCGTGACGACCAGCTTGAGAAATCGTCACCTTACCTCCATTGAGATACAAAACCAACTTCGCGACTTCCACGGAGTATCTGTGAGCGCTCGAACTGTTCGGAGAAGGTTAAAAGAACGCGATATGGTACCACACAAGCCAGCTAATGGGCCCAAACTAACGCGAGCCCACCGAACAGCACGCCTTCGCCACGCAGTCATTTAAATTGGACACAGCAAGATTGGACCCATGTACTCTTTTCTGATGAGTCTAAAATTGTGTTACATGGCAATGATGGAAGGAAGAAGGTCTACCGACGTAAGGGAGAGCGTTTCGCACAATGCTGCTTTGAAGAGAGGGTTGCTTATGGCGGTGGCTCATGGACTGTCTGGGGCGGTATATCCGCGAGCGGTAAAACTCAACTTGAGGTTGTTACAGGACCACGGCTGCCAACATTAAATGCTGAAAGGTACATTCGTGAGTGCTTAGAACCTCACGTGATACCATACGCGGACTATGTGGGCCCAAATTTCGTTTTTATGCATGATAATGCAAGAGCCCATGCGGCCGGCATCGTCAGGGAATATCTTCGGGATGTGAACATCACAGTTATGGACTGGCCAGCCAGAAGCCCAGACATGAACCCCATTGAGCACATGTGGGACGAGCTAAAAAGACGTGTTAGGGCTCGTCAGCCAGTTGCCCAGACGATGCAGGAGTTGAAAACTGCCATAGAAGAGGAATGGGAGATGATCCCTCAAAATTGCATAGAGCGGTTGATAAACTCTATGCCTAATCGTATGAGAGCTGTGGTAGATGCCCATGGAGGCAACACGCGTTATTAAATTAAACCTTTATTTGATAAAACATGTTTTTTATTCAAAAATCAATTGCCTTTAACAAGGCGCATATCCGACTTGTTAGGCGTAGCTCCATCTCGTATGGTATTCTGAATTCAAATTTAAAACAATACGATCGAAAAAGATGGTAAAATGTATCAGGTTTAAAACTGCATCAACAGTTTTTGTTCAATCTAGCAATCATATTTCGGTAGGGGCCATCGAAACCTAAACTCTAAGGTGGGCCAATAGATGTATCCAGAAGTATATTATATTATACTCTATAATTCTCTGGAGAAGTTTATATGCGTTATGCCATGCCATACGTTATAACTTTCCCCTCATCTTATTTCAACTTTGATAAATCTTAAGCAGAACGAAATGGTTAATTAGGAATGGAGCAGAACAGTTCCCTATCCTTGTGCAATAAGTACCCTACCACGGTTTCAAAGTTAAGAATTTGAATTAAAGTATTTATTTATTCAAACTTCATGCATCACAAAGGTACAAAGGCGGAAAGCCGGCGACTATTACTGTTCTGACTCTGCTTTAGCCTGCAAAACTGTCAAACTTTGGCATTTAAGTACCTACCTAAACCCTACATTTCGGTTAACTATACTTTCCTAAAGCAAGTTTCCAAATTCATATTCAGAAACCGAGTAGGTACCTGTTAGAAATCTCAGAAATATCAAAAATAGGGAATGCTACCCGGATAACGGGATATCCAAAGTATCCAAATATTCGTCAAATCTAAAGCCGTATATCGTGTATATATTCGGATAATACGAACAATATGGACTCTTGGTCTCAAGTATTTGGGGGTGGTCCTTGATAGCAAACTCCTCTGGGACAAGCATCTGTACTACAAACTCAATAAGAACATAATCGCACAAAAACAAAATTACATACACTAATCAAATAATAATGCATAGGTCTAGTCTGGTAACTTCGTCATTGATAGTTATTTTCCATTCATACATATAATGGAAGCCTGTAAGAGTACCAATGCGTACGCGCACAACACTATGTGCACATGCGGTTCCGCCGCGTGGCGCCACGTGCCAAACTACTGCACGATCAGGAACGCGTGATTACAGGGTGACGGCTTACCTATTGTAGTAACGATATAACGGTAAGTTAAACGCCCTTGAACGTGATGAAAAAAGTTAATGAAAAGCCCTTGAATGAAAAGAAAAATCGAGTGAGCGGTCTCTTTACTGTACTGTACTATGATGTAGAAAAATCTGGCTCGGTACTTATTTATAAAGAAATGCCATAAATGTGAGACTGACAGAAAAGCAGAAAAAGGATCTTATTGACACCCTTTGAAAGTTTAAAGCACCATAAACGCAACGGGATACGGACGGTGCGTCCGTAGAATATTAAAAAAAAAAAGGTTTGTCGCATCGCACTTATTTTTCGGGAACCCTATAAATAAATTAAAAGCTTTCAGTAAAGTTACCACTTGCGATGCTATTACAATTATTCACTGTCCCCTTCACTCATTTTTGACGTATTTTCAATTCCGAGCTGTACAATATATTCATCTAATTCGTACATGATCAAATCTTTTGAGTAAGTACATATGTAAAGTACATGCTCAAAAGTTTTTAAGGGTCCATAAGTGCATATCTGCATACGTAGGA
Organism: Mamestra brassicae; assembly: GCA_905163435.1. NCBI lineage: Eukaryota > Metazoa > Arthropoda > Insecta > Lepidoptera > Noctuidae > Mamestra > Mamestra brassicae. The sequence goes on along the minus strand of LR990997.1, from coordinate 13,316,371 downwards.
GGTGCATCCGGCAAACAGACCATTAAAAGTTTTAATACGAATCAATTGTATTGTGCACAACTTACGTTCACTAGAATATTGGAAGTTGTGCTTTTACATGACATGTCGCCACCCGTGTAATTGAAGAGGTAGCCAGGAGTGGAGGAGTGTAGTGCTTACAGCCCAGTATAGACCGTAGGCCAAGCTAAGTTTTCTAAAAAAAAAAAAATTCAATAAAAAAGGTACACAATACTTTTTTTAAACTACAATTTTTCCAATTCAAAGGTCAATGAAGAATAATGTAAGTATATACAAAATAACTCCATTGTTCCTTTTTCAAATATTTTTTTTACAATATTTTGTATGGCATTTAACCATATGTGAGGACGATGCACTTCTGGTTTTCTGTTAAAGAAATCATCTTAATTTTAACAGCCCAATAGAATTATGTAATTGAGCCGTTTGGGGTTGAAACACTAGGGCCATGGGGTCCGAGTGCCCATCGAGTTTTTCGTGAAATCAGCAAGCAGTTAATCGGCTCTTCACGTAACCAGAGCGTTGGCCTTTTCTTTGGCCAACGAATCTGCATTGCCAATCAGCGTGGCAATGCGGCCAGTGTGGCACTTTTCCCGTTGACAGCGATATGGACGAATTTTTCGATGACCTCTATGAGTTCTTGCCCCCCCCGGGGGGGGGGGGGGGGGGGGGGCAAGAACCCATAGAGGCCTTTATATATATTTATACATATTTTCTACTAGCTTGTTTATACTATCTATTTTTTTTTTGTATTTGTAAATATACATATTTTAGATACAGGTGTCATCCAATTTCAAATCAATTACTAAAATATTTTTATTTTAATATTTTAACGTAAATATGTTTGTCTGTAAAAGTTAATTTTCAAAACATACAGACGAATTGAGAACCTCCTCCGTTTGGAAGTCGGTTAAAAAATAATACTTTAATTAAATTCTGTAATAAAGTTTATTCGCTGTTTGTATACTGGATGTATTAGCAGTACGTGTGAATCACTAGCTAAGATCATATTTATACGGGCGACAGGCCAATTCAGCAATTGAGGAAGTTCCAACTACCAATAAACTATTTAGGATAGTTCGGTGCATAACCTACATACGAATGTTTTTTAACGTAACACAACACTTGGGTGTTCTAAACTCGAAAACCGGTCAAGTGTGAATCGGACTTCATTTTTTTTATAAGTAGTGTCGGATGATATCATCTTCCTGCCCTTATCCCATGTTACTTTGGATCAGCGCAACACCTTCTTATCCTCCATTCAAAAAAGGATGGTTAATTTTCATAAATTTTATAAATACCTTAAAACGATTTATTTTAAAATTATGAAAAAATAGTGAGACCGAGTTTCGAGGTAAAGTCACGATGTGACAATCATGGATATCATTAAAAATGACTTAATTAAGTACTTATATATACATTAGATTAAATTCAAATCATAGTTCCCGGCTTGATTTAATCATTTATTGTGAGAAAGTAAAAATAAGAACACGATGTTAAGTAAAGTTCTTATTAAGTGGTTTCCACTAAGAACTTGCCTACTAACCCGCATCGCAATCGTAAAATAAAAGAATAGTAATTAATTTATATAAATGGTTAAATCAAGCCGAGAACTACTATTTGAAAACAATCTACTGCATATAAGCACATGATTAGTTATTTTTTAATGATTTTCATTGTTCTCACATGGCGACTTTACCTCTAAATATCTCATCAACGTGACACATTGGGCCACCATGAATTCAACATTTTTGGTTTGTATAAGTGTTCTCTATCCATATATAAATGTTTCATCGTGCGCCGCGATTTTGAAAAAAAAAACGAGAAATGGCGGCTGGGGGCTATGCCAGCTCCCATAGAAAAATGTTCGAACCCCATTGAATTGAATGGGTCCAGTCGATTCTGAGGAAATTTGGTGTGACTGACGAACAGACGACACATACACGACTTTGCATAACACGATTCACAAAAATCCTATTAGGATTCCGTCTTTTCATTCGGTAGGGTCCGAATGAACGAAACCGAACAGGAACCTATAAAAAATACGGATAGGTATATAATATTTATTTTCTTATAAATTACAGGAACACCTATATGAAGGTGGTTTACGGGGAAATTTAAAAAAAAATTGATTCGTTCGGAACCCTTTGCGCACGAGATCCACATGCACTTGGTTGGTTTTTTAATATGAAATTGATAAATAGTTTCATATCTAGCAAGTGCTTACCTTCTTACGTGCACATCCTGTGTAGGTAACTTGGTTTAAGTACCTTTTTTTACACAACTACATAACACGTACCGTTCTGTTATAGTTACTTCTTCTGTACTTTTTCTTTTTCAGTTTCCGCTCCTTCTATCAGATGTTTTCAGTCCGGTTTCCGTAGTAGTTGACATCTTGTTTGTTAGGTTTGGTTAGTTTTCTTTTTCACTTCATTTCCTGTCTTGTGTACTATCCTACATACATTTTGGAAACCGATAGATAGACGCAATGATGAAGAGCAAATATTTCCGAGTTGACAATAATATCCTGCAATAAGTTACCGTAAAACAAAACCAAAACCAATGATGACAACACTTCAAAACATTGTAAACCCATCATAACATATCAGACGGGCTACAAAGAGAGCTTTCCAATAAGCTGCCGCCGATTTACATTCTGTGTCTAAAATACCCTCCAGCCGAATTAAATAAAAGTGACAGTATCGTCCTCGGGCTTTATTGTTGCAGGATCCGCAGGATGTGGACAGATCACCGATTATAATGCATATTGGCACGAACGCATACTGAGTGCTGAGTGCTGCACGGAAGCGGGCACGATGCACGCCGCACGAAGCACGAGGCGGCGGCGACGCGGCGGGCGCGCGCCAGCACATTCGACTCGCGCCTCCCGAGCACGACGCACGCACCGCGCGCTCTGTCCGCCGAAACTTTACTCGTACCACGCAAAGTGAATCAAGTGCTATCCCCAAAGTTCACGCCCCCTCGATACTTTGAAAACTGACAGTTTTGTTTTTGTGTTGTTTATGTTTGTTTTTGTGACCACATTGGAGGTGATCGGTTTATTTTCAATACGGCCGTCTGTTTACGGTGAGTACGTGTTTGTGTTTTAATTTATTTACGAAGGAGCCTCGCACAGCTGATTTATGCACCAAGAGATCGCGCCATGAACGCAGATTACTGTACTAAGGTCGCTTGGCCGGTGCTCGATCACATTCTATTTCATTATTTTATTTTAGGGCTTTAAAAGCTTTCCATAATTGACAAGGAAAGCTTTGGACATCCTTGTGTACCGCCATTAAAAAGTAATTGCAATTAATGGATTCATCACTTGCCTAATTAGGTACTTAATATATTACGCACGAATAGCAATTGTGATACAAAGAGTTACTGTGTAATGCGATTGGCCGATTAGGTCAATATCCGCATGCAAAGCTAATGCGGTACGATATTATGATGATTTACCAAGAAACTGGTACAAATGAGTGAATAAGTAACTATTGATCAATAGACAATCCCTGTCAGTGCTTATTGAAAATGGCGTGTTAATTATTTCTTGCACTATATTGCTTAATGGGCAGGCTCAATTTTAATTATTTTGATAGTATTTACTCCATTACCAACCTGTTATCATTTAAAACTATTCTTCAAACGTAGATTTTTAGTTCTACAAAAGCGTGCGTTGAAGTCTTTTACAAGCAAACGCTACAAAACAAAAAATCTGACGAAATCTACATAGCTCAATTCATGACTTTTTGCCATCGGTTTTGTAATATGGAACTTCGATTATAAGTTTTATTTTAAACTCACTAGTACCTTATAATATCACATGCGTTGGGATGCATTAAGGAAATCATTGAAAAATTGTTAGATCATAAAAGTATTTTACCCCATTAAAAAACGTTACACTTAGTCATAACTAGATACCTTCAACTGACGAGCACATTGACCAACACTTGATCAGTCGCCGAAAACTGCGTGTTGACTCTAATCGCCCTTGAAAAAGCAGTTTAATTTTACAAAATACTAAGACTCTGCTTATGACGTTAAGAGGGCTGGATCATGCAACCATCAATATTAATGACATAGCAGAGATTTTCAATCAACATCTTGCGAAGATACCCCTGATTTTGAAGGCGGAAAGCAACAGTATCTAAGAGACGAAAACGAAATAATAAAACAAAAAATAAAAAATATTCATACAAAAATCCGGTACCTAAATCCTATAAGTATTCTCGCACAAATAGATGGACAAATGGACAGTCACACTCATAACTTATGAGATTTGACAAAAAACGAATAACTATATTAGCTATGTGGAAGTCCTATTCACAATATTAATATTACCGTCCGCATTGGATCTAAACTAATGTAAATATTATGATACGCCTTATCTTCGCTTGTTAGTAGTTAACAAAACTTTGGCCCTTCTATTATGTGTGCTCGAATTATCTGTTACCATGAAAAATGTAGAGGAAATTGTGCTAAATTATTTATTTGCAAGAACTTCAACCTGTACATGACAAGGCTGGTGGAACATTCCCGTCCAGAGCGATTCGCTCCGCGCAAGCTTCATCATTCGTTCCTTTTGATCGTATTTAGTAAAACAACTATAAACCACGTTTACACGTTATTTCTAATTCCGCTTTTGATGATTATTTATGGTCAAATAACTGTTTCCTAAGAGCAGTGACTTCTTATTCGGATCGGGACTTAAGAATTGAGTAAGTTCAGGCAAATATCAAAGTTATAAGAAACATTCAAACGCTGCTGCAGACATATCCTTTGCATCATGTGCTTAATGCTTCCCTACTACATAATATACTATTTGCAATACAACACAAGGAGCCTTCAGCAATGCGATTGCATTCCACCAAATCTAGCTGCTCATTTTGTCCTTAACCATTTAAAGCCAACTTACACCACAGCAACTAATTCTATCTTCATTTAGAACATAAATCCTAATTACCGCGTCGCTCAAATACCGTCAGAATACCAAGCTCCTGCAGTCATGGTGACCTGTTTTTGCCGTGTCGTGTAAACAGCGCCTAATCATGTGGCAGAGACATGCACTGCACAGTTTGTCACAGCTTAGCACAACAGACGGACAGCTTGTGTGACAGCCTAAATTATGTAACATTGGTATGTTAGTGTGTAACACGACACTATTCAAGATAAAAGGAACTGTACTGGAATCTTACATAACAATAACATCTCAAATTTAATTGTCTTGTGAGAAAAATATAAGAAAATGATCTCGATCTCGTCTGTGAGAAATTCGTCTGAGAGAGTCAAAATGAGTCGAGTTGTACAAAAACTTTTAAACTACAAGAGCAATTTTCTTTTGATCGTCTGTCTTGTCTTCCGAACTGAGATAGAAGATGATAATGAGGTCTGCAAAACGAGATGCGACCTCAAATAAAGAAAAATACGTCGAAGAAGAAGGTAATCAATCTCGAGTCCTAAAACACAACAGTGTAGACAGCCTTAGGCCGATTTCCGTATTTTGACGGGTTTTCAGACTTAAGTAAAGGTTGACGAAAAATCAAATTCTAATTCAATTTCAAGAAGCCAAATTATTCGAAATACACTAAAAAAATTCCAGAGTTATGAATAAGTAGTCCAATATTCTGGCTTCGAGCTCGTGTTTAAGCGCATGTCCGAGTGTTTAGTACGATTCTGAACGGACACAATAGCGTCGACAGTGACCCGCAATGTAAACTAACGTGCGTGCCGCCGGCGCATAATCGCAGATTAGGTTACAGAAACTTACCAGATAAATGAGAATACGAACATTGTTCGCTGGTTACTCTTCCAGTTAACGATTGCACTTTGAAAATAATGGGAAATGTACAGAAATACGTCTGTGTAGTAAATTCAATTTGTAACGTGAATTCGAGCTAAGAATATAAAGGAATATGTATGTGGATAGGAACGAGACGACGACTAACAGAGAAGTGTGGAAGAAGGAGACATGTTGCGCCGATCCCTAATTGTGATAAAGAGAAGAGGATGATGATGAAGATGATGTACCGGCGCCAATCGATGAAGCAATTGATTTAAAGTATCAAGGCAAACTTGTTGATTATTATAATTTTATTACGAAAGGAAATTATTTTTTGCTTATACAATAGACTTAAAATAGATAAACTGGTTATAACCACAGGCTAAAATTAGCGGAGTAAGTAAAAAGTATCATAGATCATTTACTTCTGTCATTCATGTTTGCTTCGCCGTCGGCTATATCAACATACGTTATTGATATCTAACCAGGATCTTTGAGATCAGCTACGAAGACTGCGTAGCTGAAACTGCTTGTTAATTTTTCCACTCATGTTATAAATCAAACTTGTGTGTGTCTTTGAAATATCGTTAACATGTATTTGCAAATTCTGATCTACAGTATAAAAGAAAGAAATTGGTACCTATTATAATTAAAATCTTAAATCAGTGGTGGTGCCCAGCGTTCCAGGACAAAGTGGCACAGTATCAGCGATAAAGATTATCAGAACGTCCAAAATGCACGGGATTGACATGCGCTACCGAAATGCCACGTGATTAATTCCGCATATTTTGGACCTTTGACAAACGTCATAGCGTAGTGATTGTCGCTTTGACTAAAGCCCTAGTGCCCACAGCAAAATCCCACCCACAGCTTGACACCTGCACGACCGACAAACCAAATGCTCTTCGGCTTTTATTGCAATTAACTTCGCTGAAGTGGAATTGAAATTTCCGCAAAAGGTTTTAAGCAATTAAGGTATTGGTGACATTTTACACATCTTTAAAGATTTCAATAAGATCCTATTTGTTTCCCGTTTTCTTTTCTGGAAACGTATTTTAAAACTATAGTACCTAGCACAAGAAGTTATCGCAGGTCAGGGACATATATTTCTGTATCTTCCGCAATTTATGTAATTTAATTTGTCAATGGGTAAAAATTAATAAACATTAATTTGTCTTTTAATGTCTCCATGCCTGTATGCGTTTTTTTTCTTATTCGGACTCCTCGTTGACTTGTTCTGGTGGTATTGACTTGGCTGTTTTTATTTTAGTTTTTACTTAACATTATTATAAGATATTTTGTGCTTCTTTTCTGGTGGAATAAACGGTTTTCCTTATTTTTTTTTTTCTTTATGTGCAATGCCTCTTTGGAACAAGCAAATGCGGGTTTATTATCGTCCCACCTCCCAATAACGTTTGGAAACGAGTCGTAAACTGATATAGCATCAAAGCTGCGTTAAAGCCGTCGCACGCTACGATTGCTCCGATTCACATGAAAACATACTTCCTTTAATTAATTTACTGGCTAATAGTATCGAATGGCAATAAATAGCGTCTGTATCAAAGCTTTAAACATAGTAATTAAATAGATTTTCATACTTAACAGGCAGCTGGGACTGGGATCATGTGAGCCTTACCTACGAGTGTGTGCTGTGCGTTAATTATCTTCATCGCTAAGAGCGCAGAACTTGATTGTTTTTGCGCATATTGTGGTGGCTGTGAACGCGCACATAGAGCGACATTTTCCCGCGACGCCGGCGCAGGTCGCTCCCGCGCTCACTCCCACGCCACCAGTCTTCCGTCTTCACCTCATGGACATACAATGGCTACATTACTGCTTATTTTTTCTCCAGCTTTGTTGTTTACATTAATCGTTAACGTGCACCAGGCATTCCTGGAAGTGAAACTTGTCTTTTTCTGATGTTTTGTAGAAGCGAGATGGCTTCCGCGTATCATTTTTTCCCGTGAACGTCTATTCGATAGCGATACCAGTCCTTTGGGACCGGCCTCGGCCTGTTCCAATTCAAATGTGGAACACCACGGTAGTATTACAACAACTTGCATTATGCACTTTTGTAACAACTATCCTCTACGTACTTCACAAAAAGGTTTAAAAGTGGCTTTTCTAAGTGTAGACAGCGCCGTTTGTCTGTTGTGAAGTTTTTAAATTCGGTTAGAGATTCCAAAACTGTTTTCACTGGGAACTGTGCCATCTGGGTGCACTAAAGGTGACAACCGGCCGACTTGGCATTATTTATTGCCCTTTTAAAACACGCGGTACTACTCGGCGGGTTTTGCGCACATATGTTCGCTCAGTTTACTTGGCAGATAGTTGCGGATGCTGCGGAGCGTGTTTATCATCGGACAACGACATCAGTTCTCCTCAGTTTGATTTTAATTGCCGACAAATTATCACTGCTCTTAGATTGCGAGGCGGCGGGCGGTGCTTTACCGTGAAGACGGGGTTTCGACCTTACACGAACAAAGATTACCGTTGGTTGCTGTCATTTTTTACTTTATTTAATTCCGCGAAGTGGTGTAACGGTGTCGCCTCCATTTGTTTTGGTTCGGCGCTGTGCGACGTGCCCGAGTCCCGGCGGCCAGTGCCAGCACCTCGCATAAACCACGTCTTATATCATCGCTCTTCAATTCGTCTTTTGTTGCAAGTATGTAATTCATTTCAATAGCGAAAACAAATCCATACTTTATTAAATATAATAAACAAAGCAATGCGAAAATCAGACACATAAATATTCTTATCTAAAAGTCTCGCAATTTACTCTAGATAGTATTCTTTGCCTAAAAAATTTATGTTCTCGTGCTTTTAAATTTTGAGCATAATGGCCGCTTAGTAACATTATGCTCGAAGTGGAGCAGTTTATTTGTTAATTGTTGTGCAAAGAATGCAACACCGTGGGAACAGATTAGGCTGACGCGCGAGGAATGGACCAACGCAAGTGAAATTTGACCTGTCCCCAACACGTGCTAGCCCGGTAATGCCTAGTAGTTACGCATGAAATGTACAACTTTGCAGACGGAAAGGCACAACTAGGAAAATAACTTTACTATGTTAAATTGCATTATCATATTAATATTATTTTAACGCCATAAAATCATGCCTCTTTCCCATGATACTATATTTGTACAGAGTACGTTCTAGAGGTACTTATCATATCACGCACCTTGTGTTATTTTATTCATCCATTGTGTCGGGTGTTCCACTTCATCAGATACAGCTTGTAGGTTCGTAATAAAGCATGTTCGAAGTTTTGCTATTTTATCTGTACCAGTGAAACCTGTTTCCCTAACACAATTCAATGTAGATTAGGTACTACCCCGTAAACCTAATGTAATTTCAAATCCTTCACATTACAAATTCGGGATGTATTCGTGCTAGCTTAGCGGTAGAATCAATAGGCCTAACACTGCTAAGCTTACTGACAGTAGGTACCTACGAAATCAGAACAACGTAATTTCATCAATGATGCCGCGATACAATCATGATTAATTTCAACTGAACGACGCATATTGAATGCCACATGGAAAGTTCGACATTCAATTAGCATTAGTTGAGGTTATCGGTTACATTAGACAGAGTGATGTCCGTTATCCTCTGAAAGAACCACTGTTTTCAATCGTTACATAAGAAGGCTTTTTCCTTAATCAATCAAAACCGTTTATAGTGTATATAGCTAATGAATCATAACATCGTGATCTTGAATCTTACCACCCACCAATCGAGCAAATTTATTATTTTAATTGCTTCATAGTAACAATACGCCAATCGTCATCTTGATGTTAACAGAGTCAAAGCTCTTGTAAGTGTGAGGTGATCACGTGAGGTTTATGCAAATAGTGAAGCGAACTTAGTCATATCACAGTGGAGGAGTGTCGGTGGGCAAACATATTAATTCGGCTGAATATATTCATAGAGGAGGCGGCCATGCTTCCACGCGGCCGCGGGCGACGCAGGACGAGGCGCGATGCGGCGCGCGCGCAATGAAAGTGACAACTCAGTACGAAAGTGACTCGAAAGATTTATTTACACTTGTTCGAAATAGACGCGATCACTTCTAAAACTGGTGTCCACTTTACGTCTCTGGGCCCGTCCGCTTCGCTATTTATATCGCTCCAGGCGGAGATCTGCCTCCTTCTATGGCAAACTAGAATGTGCTCAGCGCAACACGCCAATTAACCGCGTGTTTCGTCTATTGAGACATTTTTATTCCATTTCTTTGCGTTGAGTTAATTGCTGGTCACCGTTTCTTACTTTTTTCTCGAGTGCTTACACGACGTACAATTCATTTTACGTGAGGTCGACGAACCTTTTAGTGTGCCGGCGGTTCGTAAACAATGCCGCGGGATTTAAGGGTTCGGGTGTGTTTGTGGTGAAAGTTTACACATTTACAATAACAATTCATGTCCAGTTTCCTTTCTGTTTATGTGGAGGGCTAGGGATAAAAGTGCCGGGTTCCGAGACGTAAACCATACGGCACTAATAGTATCAGGAAATCGAATTTCGCGTGTCTGACCCGCTATATAGCCCAACCCGATAAAGTGGGATGCTCGAGTACTTACATCAGGTCAGACTCGAAACAATAACCCTGTAAATGGAGCAGCTGGTAATGATTCAGTGATTGAGTCGCGCCAGTGAGTGAGAGCGCCCAATTGAGTGTGTACCTAATACAATCGGATATGGCACTCAATATGATGGAAGGGGCGAAGCGACGGAAAAATATTCTCGATATCAAAATGCAGCACAAATGTGATTGACGGCTAAGTTCTATTACGTGTACCATTTATTGAGCAAGTTGTTGATATAACTGTGAGAATGTTGATGATAGTGTTTTAACTGCTCGATAAAAGTAAAAACGAATGAGTGAGGTACAATTATCAAAACTACCGAGAGAGAAATGGAATGTCCCAAGTAGTGAGATAATTTCGATTTCCTTTTATAGAAAGTAAGAATGTTTCGATAGGTGGGTATGTGTAGCGGTGATGTTAACAAGTGGCTGATGCTGCTTCAGCCGGGAACCTGTTCGACTGCGGAGACCGCGGCTAGTCGCGACTGACTTATTGCAGGCCTACATACAGAACATAGCTCGCTAGCCGCTAGTGGCTAGTGCGTATTTGTCACGAGACTTTCTAGAAACATCACCTTATGCTTAAGCTGACACGAAAATATTGCTAATTTAATCTTAAACCTCCAAACTATTTATTATGCAATTCGCAATTCAAAAAACAAAACCCAACCTTCTTAAAACAAAGCTCCAGCGCAGGTTGATTAAAAGGTTAAGGTAAAATGAAGCATATCGGTATCGTTTTACTTGCTTGCTTTTAAATGCTTTTGTTTGAAGTGGCAACACTGGCAACCCAGTTAATCGATTTAGCCGCACGTGGCTTCAAGAGTTTGTTGGTTTCCGATAAGGTTAAACGAACATACGTGCCTGCACATGTATCTGAACAGCTAAACGCGAATGAGATGGATGTCTTATAAACCGAGACGCTTGGCACCTTGACAATGGTGTAACCTAGCCTTTTAATTGCCCGGAGCATATGATAGCAACACCAAGAAACGCGGAAGTTGACATTTCTGGAGCAATTAAATGTTCTCGAGATATAAAATGAAATATATTTATAGTAGGTTCGGTAGGTACTACTGATCTCAGAATAAAGGAAAAACATAAAGCCGTACAGCGAAACTTATGACAAGCAATTGAAGTTATTAATATATGTGTGCTCAATGAACTCGTCGGCAACCGTTGGATGTTACAACACTTAAACCGACTCTGTATTATGATATTTATGATATAGGTTCGTTCGTAGATTAAAATCAAAGTTGTTTCCTGCGTAAACGGACTATATTATTTTTCAAATAATTTTATAATTTCTATAAGTAACTGTGTTTTTACAAAACTCAATCGACATAAAAAAAAATGTATTTTATAAATTCTACTCGCCATTTATGCAAATTCTTAAGGTCTTATGTGTTTCTAGAACAAAAAACAAAAGTAATCTTAAACGTTACTAATTTAATTTCACACTTACGGAACCGATTTAGAGACAATTTTATCACACGTTTAAAACATAAAAAATATTCTCAGTCCGAAATACAAAATGAAAGGATAATATATGTATGCAAGGTGAAATCCAAAATTGCGAAAAATACTCAAAGGAGTTTCGGGAGCAATTTTAATGAAAACTATCGCTCAATTATTGCAAAAGATAGATGACAATATATAAATAGATGATATTCAATGCATCACACCTCAACATAAAATGTTAACTAATATTATAGCTTTAATAAGGTTTTCTTGAAACCGCTTATTTGCAGAATGGACTAAGAAAATTGTCAAATTATCGGTATCGGCAGGTCAGCAGCAACATTAAAATTTAAATTAAAACCGACCACAAACCAAACCTTCACTTTTATAGTGTAAGACTAATTTACGCAAAAAAAAACTGATAAAATCTAATATTTTGTAACTACTAGCACTGTAACTTCCTGCCAGGGTTGCGGAATTTGTTCGAAAGAGTCGCCGCGGCCCTGGAGCGCAAAGGGCTTTGGATGGAGCACGGATGGGTTTTAGTCAGTAAGAGTCTGACACCCCCTTCCGCTCCACCCAGAGCGGAAGAAGTCATTTGATGATTTCCCATCCTTAAAAAAAAAGCACTGTAACTTACAACCCTTTAAAAATATGGAAAGTACTTAATTGCACCGTTTAATGATACCGGTCTAAGAATTAAACTAAGCCTCTGATTTGACATTATTAAAACATACTAAAGGTAATGAATGAAGCAATGGCGGAGATTTTATTACACTAGCTTGAGGTAGACACGAGCTTAATATCCCCACACCAAGAAGGCTCGCTTCAATTATTTCGAGTCCGTGACTGCAGTTCCACCCTCCTAGACATAAACATACGAACATACGTACACCCATGTAAGTTGCTACCTGTTTGAAGAAGGGTCGGGCCGCAGGTGCTCATCCCACAAACAAAATAAAATCTTCTATATAATCCTCTTTGAAAGAGACGTAAATCATTGTTAAAACCAGGAAATAACTACAGCTTGGCCTTAGCGATAGATTTCTTAATCAAAAGAAATTCATATGATTCATGAAGTTTTCAACTTTTAACAATGGAGCTTTCGATTTTAATCAGCTATCAATACAATATTATTTACGATTGTGTTAAAGAAAGATTAGACTCGTAATTTTCTTTCAAACTTAAATCATAATCAAAAGATGAGACTTTGGAACAGATCTTTTAGATTTGCTTTACTTAAATAAAACCAAATGCAATAGATAAGTTGTGAATATACGGATGTTCCCTCCCTAGGGGGACATTTCTCCGTTCTCCCCCAACCTCTGAGATCCTTCCCTTCGGTTAATGGGCGACGGGGCAACCAACGAGACAGGAAAGTAGCTAAGGTGAGGTGAATACACTGTAATTGCTTCTCCAAACGCTAAAAAAGATGCTCTTGAAAATACGAACGTATTGACTACCTACTGTCTCTATCACTAAAACCAGATATTTATAAACCTTTGTTGCACCGCTACTTTGGCTATCTAAATCGAATATTTCAAATTCCCTTTCATACGTCAAAATTGATTTGTTGGTGAACAAACATACCGAATTCAATCAAGTATCGTCGGGTAGATTCGAACGTGAAAAGTTCATCATAAATTTTGGAACGACCCATTGAATACGTCGGGACTTTCGTATTGAAATTACGCGATAGTTCAATTTGCAATTGAATTGCAAATATCCGGTCGCCGTTATATCGGCTGTGCCAACAGTGGCATCACATTTCATTCTCGTTTACATACTAACATAGGTACATTGCGGCTCCATTAGCTGACTGAAATTCATTCATATTTTTGGCAATCCCCGACCTACAGCCGCTCCAATTTTTAAGCCGACCTTACTACAACGAAAACTTAAAATAGCGATGCAAAATTAAATTGTAGGTACAACAATTTTCAATTAATCAACAAGTTAAATTTAATTAAAATTTTTCAGCCGTTGCGTCCGATATTACCGACATTCCTTAAATGCTTAATTAACTCACAACCGGATAGTTGTGACGAGATCAATTTTCAGCTGTGGAAAGCGGCTGAAACTGTTTGTATTGGACGTAGTAAATCCGATCTTACATAAACATGCACGATTCTGGACGAATGTTGTTCTGAAACTGTTCCTTTTACAGAAACTTTATAGCGTTCTTAGACGCAACGCAATTCATGTAGGATTTTTCGAACCCTACATCACAAACACATAGTCAGTTACCTGGTTCTTGTGTTGTCAATGCAAAACTAACACTTTAAATGCAAAAGTTACTTTTCTGTCTGTCTGTTTATTACGTTTTCACACCTACTGAACCGAGCCACAACACCGATTGTAATTAATGCTAGCGACCAGGGCGGGCTCTGCACAGGTGAAAAATGCAAATTAAATGCTCTCTGCAAATTATATACAAAAACCTTCCTCGTTTATCGCTCTTTATATGAGTGAAAACCGCATCATAGTCCGTTGCGTAGTTAAGAAGAAGTAAGCGGAGAAACAGACAGCCATAGCTAAGGACATCATCATCTGCCTAGCCTTTTCCTGACAATACTGGGGTCGGCTACCAGTCAAACCAGATTCAGCTGAATACCAGTATTTTACGTGGAGCGGCTGCCTACCAGACCTCTCAACCCATTTACAACACGGAACTTCTTTGGACATGCAGAAGGAAATAAGGTACTTTTTATGATAAATAAGCTAGTTGATAATAAAAATGTGACTAGCTGCGAGACACTTACCTTGAAAGTCCTTTGTACTTTGTAGTAGTCGCGCAGTGCACTAACTTACACGGATATAGTGCGCGCAGTACGCACAAAGATCGAAGTCCGGTATTCCTCGTAACCTTTCAATAAACGCCAAGTTAACCGTACAAGGAAACCTGGACCGAATGATATCGCAACTGCTTATTAGTCTTCCAACCGTGGCTGTAACGAGCATAGAAAAGCACAAATTGCACCTCATCAAGATTACAAGGCGACTAATTAAATGTACACTGTACATCATTGTATTGTCTGCATTCAATGCAATCTTTAACTCTGATATTATCTTTTGAGTCCTAAAACTAATGCTAGCAAGCATCCAAACAGTAGTTAATAAGACATTTCGTAAACGGACAAACAATTTTATTGATATCAGCCCTGACACATATTCTGCAGTGGTAACAATAATGTGGTCCAATATTCAGGTATCACTGACCGTTTCCAACAGTGTACTTCGAAAAACAATCCTTCAATTAATCACTTAAAAGTGAAACTAATGATTTTCAAATCTATTTGTTCCTTCAAGCAAGGCTAATTTTATCTTGATGCTCAACCAAAGTAAAGCTATTTCAATCACTAAGTAAATTGACCAGTTGACAAGAGAAAGTTATTTGGAGGACAACGGTTTGTTTGGGTTGAAACTGTAGCAAGAACAAATTTGATATTGGTTTAGTGTCTTAGCCCACATTGGACCTTCGTCAATATAAAGACATGTCTGTTGTCATCTTACAATCATGCAGGTACACCCACTTTGCACGTCGCGAGCTGTGGCCATGAAGCAAGCGACATAAACCTAATTGCGTTTTGAGATGATCACTTTTATCAAGAATATGTATACCAATACAAAGCACACAAATATTAAGAAAAACCATTTAAATTATTGCTTTAAATTAAGTCATTAAACATTTATATGATGGCATAGTAAATTATCATACTGGTTTAAAAAAATACGCCAGGTTCACCGCTGGAAAATCGATCTCCCTTTACAGCCATTTTTATTATGCTTTGTGGCCACACACCCACGAATTGATCATCAGTCAGTAAGGAGGTGAAACGAAACGTAGGCAGTGTTCATTGTTAATTGAATACCGATGACCTCTTTACATTTTGCTACATTTTTGCACACAACAGCTGATTTAAGGCGATTCTCACACTGCCCCGCATGATGCAGCGTAGCGCGTGGATGCGTGTTCTTCCGTTGCTTGTAAGTATCTCCGTTTGTATGGAAAACACGCGTAGTGCAACACACAGAAAACGCATTCACGCGCAGTTTTTTTCTTCGTCCGCCACGCCCTCCGCTGCGTAGTGCGTTGCAGTGTGCCAATCGCCTAAGACTCTTAAACTGAATATAGGTTGGGCAATCTAGATAAGATAAGATAAGATACCTATTTATTTTGCAAATATAGGTTTGTACCCAACACGGTGACATAAAAATATAATTAGCAACAGCCATTATTTACCAGAAGGCATGCAAAAGTACAAAATACATTAATGATTCTAAGTACCTACATAATAAGTCTAAGTCATTTAGAACTTATAGCCCAGTTTCAGAAAGCCTATTTAATCTGATGTCAAATCCCATGTCAAGTTATTAAATTGGCTTTTGTTGTTGAGGTCAACCAATCATTAGCAGCTATCGTGAGCAGACTCAACTAATTCAAGAGTTGTTCAAGCTGTCGGTGACAGGTAAAAACTATGTAGTTCAACGAGTGATACTTTTTAATTGATGTTGCAGTGTTTAATGCCGAGAGGACACGATACAAATAAGTCTGTATCTCACCAACTAGATCACAAATCAGACAAGAACGAAACAACTCGCTGGAGCCAAACTAATCAATAGCCCGTGCAGCTGTATAATTTGTTAAACACTCATTTATTTTTCTGACTAACATTTTAGCAGCGAATATTATAAGTTACCGAGATTGGCTAGTCTGTATAGGTCAAGGCGAAACACAGTGTGCAGATTATAGAAATTATCCGTGAATAATTCTGGCACAATTATCTCTTAGAAACGGCAAGGCATACGAGGAATTCCTTTTGTGTGGACCGATGGTATTGACCAGCTATTGATATGAGCAGCGTTGTATGTGACATTATCTCGTGATCGGCTTCTTACTAATTGTCCAAGGAGAGGCGAGTTCAAACAATCGCCACCATTGTTCCGAATGCCAAGGAGCGACCCGACAATAGTGCAAACGTGTTTCGCGAGGTAAAAGTGCCGTGTCCCTTCGTCCAGCATACTCACCATGGAATCCTGATATTTCATGAATGTCAAAAAACTGTTCTGAAATAGTGCTAAATAGTGCCCAATGGAAAAAAATAGTGCTCTTGTACTTGCGAAGTTATAGCCATAGTTCGATGAGTATGCTGGGCGAAGGTTTCGCCCAGCATACTCACCTCCGTCCGGAGAATCTGTATACGCTTCAAACATAATTCATACTTCAAAAAATAGTTCCCAAATAGTGCCAAACGGTGCCCAAAAAGAAAAAACAGTGCTCGAATAACTTCGGAGTTATAGGCTTCGTTCAGTGAGTATGCTGGGCGTAGGTTCTACGCCCAGCATACTCACCTCAGTGCGCGAATATCGAACGAGCTATAGGTATAATTTACGTCTCAAAAAATTGTGCTTGAAATAGTGCCCAATATCAGTCCAATTTTTGCTTGACTTTTGACTTAGAAAACCATTAAATTTTAATGTAAACTTCTACATACTAACGTAAAATGGGGTACAGTCGTCGACACATGTTTTTGGACAAAAATATTAAACTTTCTAATTGTAGACTTCATGTTATTGGAAATAATTATGGTATTTTCTCACATGTCAAAAACTTTCGATTAAATGCATTATTATATATTTTATAAATAATAATAAATGAATGAAACTTTAAGCGTAAATGAAGTCTATTACTTCATTGCATTGTGTGTTTGTCTGAATAAAAACAGTCATTTGCAGCCAATAAAATTAATATCTTGAAAAATTGTAAAAAGGAAATTATACAGTTTCTTTTTGTATATATGTTGCAGGCAAAACTTATAACCAGTCAAAACTAGTACTGTGACATAGTTATACAAATTTTTAAAACTCTTTCCAATAGTTTCATCAATGAAAGGTTTAGCAATAAAAAACATTTTTAATTACTTACGTTATTTATTACTATTTAAAGGGCCAAAGTAATCAGAATTCTAGTTAACTAGTTCACAGCTTTTGTTAACATTCATAATATAATCAATGTAAATAGAAAAAATTGTAGTTTTAATATTGTATATAATATACATATAAAAAAATGTTTAGCCAAATATTGGTAAAACTTTCTAAAATATAACACGTAGGTACTTGTACTTTGTTTTACTGCTACAACGTTTTAATCACAATAAAATTATCTTACAAATAAGTATAAATTGAGCAATCACAGTTTATAATCACGTTTTTTTTATTAATATTAAATACCCTATAGTAATTACAAATTAACAATCACAGTTTATAATCACATCACATTTCTGTAAGTTATTAATAAAATAACTTTTACAAGAACAAAAAAAAAAACAAACAAACAATAACAAAATAGGAACTAACAAGTTAGGACCGATCTTCATCTTACATTCGCGTATAAATAATGCAGTGTGGTACAGTATATTGGGAATTACTACAAACTTTTTTACTAAGGTCATCATAGCAGTTCCAAGTTCTCTTTAGCAATCGATAGCACTTTGACTTGTAATGCCCCATGCGTCCTGATTCACCATTTGTAAAATATATTACCGACAGAATTTTAAAGGTGTCACCGTTTATTATGATCTCTTTAGGAATTTCATCAATTTCTATTTCAATTGAAGTATTAATTTCAATAAATACGAAGTCTAGTACTTCATATTTGTATGCGTTTTTACCGTTACATAATTGGTATTTACATTTCCTTTCAGTATCATTTACTAATAGAGCTTCATTAAGGGCTCCAATACCTTGAGTCGTCAATATGTTTACATTTATTGGAATCCAACTACATTTTGTGCCAGAACCTTTATTGATTTCACAGTTCTGGTTTGTACAATTTAAGTATCTATTAGCACTATAAAAACCATAACTTTGTATGTTATCTATTATAAAAGTTACATTACACTCACAATTTTTGCAACTACTAAAATCGGATTCCACAGTATCATATATTTTAGCTAATACCTTAGAACGAGTAGTGTAAATATCTTTTGGTTTTCTAGCCTTCTTAGTGATTTTCTTTAGATTGTCATACGTGATCAAACTTCTGGTCAGTTGTGAAAGATCGTTTTTTTTATCATTGATATATTTTCTAATATTAGGTCTATCTAAATATGCAATTGAAAAACTTTGGACCACGGAATCAAAAGCACACGTATTAATAAACGTGAATCTGTATGTTCCTGAAGTAGAAACACTGCCGTTTTGTAAAATATGTAATTTTGTACGACGATTGATTCGTTTTTTATTTTTCTTCTGTTTAGACACCAGTCCCCGCCACTCTTCAATATAATTTGGTTCGCTCCTAAAAATTGAGTTTTCATAAAATGATTCATCATTGACGAGAGTATTTATTTGTGGTGTGTTATGGTCACTTATTTCATTTTTTTCATCGACAATATTTTCAGTTCCTTCTTGAACATCAATCAAGTCACTTTTGGCTAAGCGTATGGAACCGGTTATCAAAGGCTCGTGTTTAATAATAAACTCATCTACGCGGTACTTATTTGAATTTGTTTTAAAAAATAACTTTTTTACGTCTTTCATATAACTTTCTACATTTGAACTGGTTGGAGTACAATAATTACTGTTAAAATAAGTCATCATTATATTTCCCCATAGTGGAAGTTTTTTAAGAATCCTAATCAAAGTGTCCTTTATTTCCGGCAAGTAATAAATATTTTCGATTTCAGTTTCTTGATCACACAATTGTTTAATTAAATCTTCTTTCTCCTCAAGATCTTTATACATTTTCAGAAGCGGGTTTTCTTCTTTATCTAATCCCTCCCATAAAGAATGTTTAATTGGAACGTGATTTTCCGAATCTACATTTTGTATTTCACATTCCTGCAAATTAGTTTTGATCCGGTTTTTTAATTCTAAAATCGCCGTTTCACACCGTGTTAAATTTCCATTTCTACTGCCGCGGTGTTTATTATTTGCTATAATATAAACATTTTCTATAATTTTCTTTACCTCTCCGTATGAAACACATTTTTTAATCAGAATCATACAATCAACAAAAAATTTTGTTACTCTAGTGTCTATATTTTTGAAAATACTTTGATTGTACAATGTTTTTATGAAATGCGAAGTATCAAGGCGAACATAACAGGTTGGAATTTTTTTGGTTCTATTTTCTAAAATATTAAAACATGTATTTAAGTAGTCAGAGGTGGATTTATAACCACAAAATACTTTTACCACCGCACCTACTAAAGCTGCGGAATCATCAGTTACTACTTCATTTGGAGGTTTTCCATTAGCCAACCAAGATTGTAACCAGCTAGCAATAGTATCTAAAGAGTGACTTTCTGATATACACTGTGAAATTGGCACGCTACTTTTAACGGTTGTATCTGTCATCATAACATACAAAAATATAGGACTTTGCGACTCTTGAGATAGTTGTGTGTGTTCATTGACGACAGGCCGAAGATTTTTATTAAATATAGAACCTGTTGCGTCTATAGAAACTCTAATATAATTAAACTCTTTTTGGCATTTTTTATAATAATTCTTTTGATCGTCCGTCCAGTAAAATGTATAAAATGGAAAAGCAGAAACATATCTAACACATTTATCAAAAGGTGGTGAAACACACATACAAGTAAGTGACAATATTGGGTTGGGATGGAAAACATCAACTTTTTTATTTTCATGTTTAATTCGATGTAGTGTTTGTAATTTTGGCAATACTGGAGGTTCCTTGTCATTTTTCTTCATTAAAGTTGAGGCTAATTTATATCTTATAGAAGCTGCTGCTTCGTGTTGTAATTTTTCACCTAATTCCCTTATTTGGTAATACCGTAATCGGTTTTTTTTACTGGTGTTATGAGAGTACTTTTTATTTTCATTAATTATGCAACATTCTAGTTTAATTAAATTTTCCGTTTCTAAGTTAGTTGTTATAATTATTTTTGCGTGACATTGATTACAATATCCTGTGCATTTGATTTCGTAATTGTCTTTCACAATATTATTTTTAAAACACCAAGTGTATAAAGATCTTATTTCTTTCCATAGATGCATTTGAATTACATTAGTCCATTGGTTTGGTTTTAATTTACGTCTGACATTATACAGACTACCAGGGGCGATTTTGCTATTTCGGTGATAAAAATACCTTTGAGGCTTAATACTATCCCAAGTTATTGTATCCATATAAAATGTATGCGTACTGGTGTTCTCCGAAACACTATTAATGCTTTCGTTTGATGACGATGTAGACTTTTGATTTATCAAATTAGAATCATTATTACGAATTATTTCTTTTTTATCAACACCAAAAAAGTATTCGTAATTTCGTTTTATGCTTAATATGATTGATTTAATACTCATTTTGTAATTTAACCGTGTTTGAATTTGTTTATAAATTGAGTCATTTGCGGAAGGAATATTTTTAAAAAAGTCATCTTTGAATTCTGAAATTACTAATTTTTGCGTTTCTAATGAAACCTTTGGTTTAGGCCCTCGTTTTCCTTGCTGATCCATGTCGTTAGATTCACAAGAATTATCACAAATTATTATGCCATTTGTTTTCAATATTAACATAATATGAAATAACAACTAACTAACTAACATATAAATCAACATCAATAACATTATGAACACTTGTGTACTTATACTACCTATATTACCTGAAAATACCAACTATAGATGTAAAAAACATAACGGGCCCCACCGCTCACGCAGTACGAGTCAGAAAAAGTTGTCTTCTAACGTGGTAAACATTGTGTCTTCAAGATAATCTGAAAATAACACGTATTTAAATAATTTAATATAGGTATGACAGGCTCCAGCCTTCCTCTAAAGGTACTTAAGCACTTACGTGTTTTCCATTATTTTAGCGTGATTTCTATTATAAATAGCGAAGGGGCAAAACACGAGGCTGAAGACGATTTCCCGAAGTCACAACTCCCATAGAAAATGTGATGAATAGGTTGACGACACTTAAAAGTTTAAGTGCATTCGCCGGATGACAATCGGTAATAGTCTTCACTTCACGTCATATTATCTAAAAAATACATCTGTGTTAATTCTATAGTTACGTTTATACTTACTACCGACGCTCGCGCTGACTGATTCTACCTATTTCGATATTGAAATGTAACTAACGTGAACTTAAGACGAGAACAGATCCTGACGGGTAACGAGGACAAGCTTGTAATAAAAAAATTGAAGAAAAGTAAATTATATCCTAGCAAATAAGACAGTGTTTCATTTCCAGTAGAATTGGAGGATAAAACCAGGCCTCCGCAGAAGTAGGTATATAAATAGGTATTTGAGATCCAATTAGATAAACAAACAAGTTACATTACGTTATTATGTGTGTACCTACCTACATCAAACCTTTAAAAAAGTAACTAAGTAGGTACCCATTTTTAAAACTTCTTAAGCATGTCCTTAATTTTAAGTGTACAGTGTCATATTCAACGAAAAAATGAACGTGTTTTTGTAAAAAAAAACTCGCTTGCTACCTAGTTTTACAGTGCAATTAATGAATGAGTGTAAAATCAATTTAGTTAAATGCCACTATTATAAATTGAAATATACTTACTGATTTGGGTGCAGCTCCTATATTGATTACGTACTAGATACACAATTTTATATAGGTAAATAATGACATCACCAACACATTGTTTGGTTTTGCAACCCACTATGTAGTCAAACTCAAAAGCCGGCGTTATTATAATGATGTGCGACGAAGTAAACAAACAAAGAAACTGAGAAGCGCTTGTTCGTTTCGATTGCTTTGTGACACAAAATGGACCCTTATCACCTTCAAAATACAGATCAGTCTTGTCTAATAATCGTAAGATGTTAGGGCAGCGCCATCTAGTATTTAAACATAAACATATTCATTTGCGTCGCGGGCGCCGCGCGTCGCTTTGTGACACAAAATGGACCCTTATCACCTTCAAAATACAGATCAGTCTTGTCTAATAATCGTAAGATGTTAGGGCAGCGCCATCTAGTATTTAAACATAAACATATTCATTTGCGTCGCGGGCGCCGCGCGTCGTAAGCCCCATACCTATTGACCGTACGTGCATCCATTACTGCCACACTATATTGAACTTTATCACATGAGGAATACAGGTCAATTCCGTAAACGTTGTGGTACCGTCCTTGATCCGGAAAATGATTATTTTGAATAATTTTGTCAGTTGTAATGTAAGCATTAATAACAGCAACTTTATTTTTCATGCATGATTTACTTCATTTGATATATTAATCCTTCAAGCGCCGTGATCTAGACAAAATATATAAAATCATTGTTCCTAGCTACCGGGGTCCCATGCGACGCGCGAAGGCTTAATCATATTATTATAAAGTATTATTAAAATAATGTGTAATTAATAATATTGCGATTCTAAAGTAAATACTCCCTTACATAGACAATTAATAATTTACACAAGACAAAAATTGTTAGAAAGAAAGTTAATAATATTGTATTCGACTGTACTCAATGTAATGTATGTAGAAGTTTACAATCAAATTTAATGGTTTTCTAGGTCAAAAGTCAAGCAAAAATTGGACTGATATTGGGCACTATTTCAAGCACAATTTTTTGAGACGTAAATTGTACCTATAGCTCGTTCGATATTCGCGCACTGAGGTGAGTATGCTGGGCGTAGAACCTACGCCCAGCATACTCACTGAACGAAGCCTATAACTCCGAAGTTATTCGAGCACTGTTTTTTCTTTTTGGGCACCGTTTGGCACTATTTGGGAACTATTTTTTGAAGTATGAATTATGTTTGAAGCGTATACAGATTCTCCGGACGGAGGTGAGTATGCTGGGCGAAACCTTCGTCCAGCATACTCATCGAACTATGGCTATAACTTCGCAAGTACAAGAGCACTATTTTTTTCCTTTGGGCACTATTTAGCACTATTTCAGAACAGTTTTTTGACATTCATGAAATATCAGGATTCCATGGTGAGTATGCTGGACGAAGGGACACAAAGTGCCAGCAAACAATGGAATCGATGCCTATTTGATTCTGTGCTTTCCCTTTTGTCGAATGGTGTGCTTGAGCGAATTTTCATAATAACGCTGTTCCGGTAAAGTACTCAACTAGGCAAGTACCTACGACAATAATATTAATGTAAATTGTATTCAGACACTGGAGACAGTTTCTACTGCTAGTGTCTATCGGAAGAAATGATTCTCTTTGTGGCTTGTTGTACACACACAATGACATAGGAAACAGGTAAAATACTTTACACTCCCAACCACATGTATGAGTAATTGAGTAATATGTAACCTTTTCTATACCTACTATGTAATTTGTAAAAACACCGGAATTAGGTTCATAAATTTCACTACACGAGATAAGATTCAATTCTTCTCAATTAACGAATACTTTAAGTTAATCCAGAGGGTGAGCATCAAAAATCCGACTAATTAAAATTGTAATTAAGAAGTTCAAACATTCCATTTTAGTTGAATGCCCGACAAGTGGAAGTAACTTAATATAACCTATTTTAGACCGCAATAACATAACAGAAGTAATAAGATATCGATGCTAACCCTGGGCTGGGTATGTACCTAGGTCCCTATTATAATTGTGTGTAAATAAACATTAAAATACTAACTACTACTAACTTAGATGTAGGTACCAGGTTTACAGTACCTAGTTAGTTATCCGTATTTGCACTGGAGGCTGTAAAGTACCGCTGTTGCAGACAGGGTTTGCTTACCAAATGCATGTATTAGGTACCGTAAACAAGCCAGTAGCTTCTGCGTTTATAAGTAACTGCAGATTTCCGTATGCCACTTTCTTGCTACAAATGTAATTAATTACGATTAAATACTATCTGAATTTAATACTTTGATCTTACGAAAGATTGATGATATGAAAATAAATACACATTACATGGTTCGTCGGGGACACTACCGTGCCCCCAGATTTAGCTCTCCTTGACAAATCGTTGTGCAAGGCATCTTAGTTCGTTGTGCAAGGATATTGCCCTAATCAATACGCGTACTTAGTACGATGATGATCACAGTATGATGTCATTAATGTTGTGTTAACTGGTAAACACCAGACCACCAGTGACATCACACCAGTTAAACGGCACTCTATAGCATGTAAGTAAATAAGATTAAAAAAACATCATGTTTGAAGAATATAGAGATTTGTTTAGATCACCCAGATTTCGCCGGGTACATTTTAGTCCCATGAAATATTAGAGTGCGGGTCTTTTAGCCACAAATGATTTCTGATGCAAAACCAAATTCTTAACACTTTTCCGTTGTCAATCGGCAACAAGATATAGGGGTATAAAGGTACCTATCTTGCATCTTGTATCCTATCTTGCGCTGGACTGGTGAGAAGGTCTAAGCAGTCCCGTACTACCACTAAACCAAAGAATAATTTCGAGCAAGTAATGGCGATTCTAATTAAATAATATCATTACCAAGCTTATATTACGTAACAAAACGCTTATTTCGTCTGTTATGGGACGTAGTAACGACGGTCTCATTAACGTGGATACTTGCCAAAAATACCAACTTTCGCGATAACTGCGTCAAACTGCTAATAATATAAAGCAACAGTTTACTATGATGACGTCATGAACTCTTGATTTTATAATCTATCTAAACACCCAAACAGTTTTATTTTCTGTGAATAAAATTGTTGAGTCTTCTCGGCGTCTCCCTGTCTAATAAAATGTTTTGATAGTAACAACTTCTGGGTGAGATGATCTTCAGCCAAATTCTCGAATGTTAAATGCTCGAATTAGTTTTAATCAGGCTTTATTTGTTTATTATCGCCACACGTTTAACACGGTGAATAAAATTTTCTGTCAGATTAAGAGTCGTAGCAGATAGGTAGGTACAAAAAAAACATCATACAAATTAAAGGTAAAACTAATCATAATAAAGTTCGTTAATATCTGACGGCTGAGAGCCTTGACATCTTTATAGGTACCTGCGACTGTACCTACCCACAACTAATTTTAATTTTATCTACAATCATTACCGTATCTTGTTCTGACGCCTGCGTTATCTCAACTATTTGTCCCATTTCGTTTACTATGTCGAAGGTACTCTATGGCCAGCTAGCAATCACTGACCACTTAATCTATGGTCAAGTCACTGCTGTTAGACAGTCGTTACCCTACCGGTTCGATAATTACCGACGCCCTAAATGTTTACGTGACTAATTTGTACCGTTTTGTTTAAATGCAACGTTTCGGGTTTTTTTTGTGACCTATAAGGTGCGTTTTTCCCCTTCTGTTAGTATTGTTCAATCGTCCTTGGCATTGATTTTTTCTTGAAATCGAAGACTCATTAATGTACTCATCCTATGTTAGGCAAGCTCTCTGAACCCAAAAACTTGTCTACATTTTATGATACCAAAGCAACTTTTTCTATGAACGCAACACGATAATTAGAAAACAAACACTCTTTAATGTAACAACACTAACGACGTAAAATTTTGACGTCCGCGGTCAAGAAACCGGCTGCCTTATCGATCTAATGCAACAGTAATGAATGTGGTTCGGCTACTGTATGACCGCGCCTAATCTTGCTCCGTTGGCAGCCCTTCGCGGTTTTTATACCAACCTAACAACAAACACTTTCCACTTTATATCAGTATGATGGCCATGCGTCAGGGACGTATGTCATCCCCTTAGGAATAGGCTTATGCTTTGCAGTTGTTCAATGTTGTGCAGTCCCCTGGCTGATGACAGGATATCAATCAATCTGTCAATTAATTCACCGTATTACAAGCTTTTGCGTCGCCTATTTCCTAAGTTTCATAAAAAGTAATGTTGGCTTCCCCTTGTTATATTGTACAAAAAAGTGTACCTAACGGAGTTGAACAAACAATGAAAATTAAGATCAAACTAAACAGAAAATACTTTTTTAATTTTCTGTTAAGCTTAATCTTAATTTTCGTCTCGTCTTTCAATTCAATCGAAACCTTTTTGTTTTTTCGTCAAAAATACAATTGATTTCTTCTAATAGACCTCCATGTGACTAACAAACAGTAAGTTGGTCACTACCCCACAGTGTCACTAGCAGAAGCTCCGTAAAGGCACTTTTACAGAAAGTTATACTTAAGTAGGTATCCAGATAACTTGCAAATATTTCTTAAAGTCCTCTCAAGTCATGATTCTGCTTACTACATCGTTAAGCCCAGTCAAAGCAACCGTTGGATTGTTAGTCAAATAAGCAATCAAGTCGATCTCTCGCAAAATGTTTTTACAAGTAAAGGAACTTTATGTTGAAAAGAATTGAATATGTCTTGTCTTCGTAATCTCAAAAAACACAAATGTTAAAGTACTTCTTAACTGTTGTTAACATAGTAAGTAAACATTTAACAATTTGAAATGAAAATGGAGAATGAAGGGAATGAAAAGTAATATAAACCTAAAGAAAATGCTTGATGTATCAACTCACTCAGTGGCATTATTTTGTTTGATATTAATTGCCAACACTAATTAATTTACATAGCACAAAACAACATGACAGATTTATTGAAACATCAAACATGTTTTCTTATCTCCAAACATAATTATAATTAATTCTTGTCATACACTGACTTATCTGAATGCAATGTGGTACGTAGTAGGTTATCAATCAGTCATCACCACTACCTGTCCTAAGAAACAATTTCTCCTAATGACAACTGCTCTTTAAGATTAAACAAACTCAGTCACTAATGACACAAACAGCACTAACTAGAAGTGACTTCATTAAGAGTGCCTGCGTTACATCAGTCGTACTTGCTATTCTTGCCAGTTTCTAGTAGAATTGGGAAGCGGGAATTGCAATTTGCATGCTAATAGGGATGTTGCCCGTGTAAAAAAAATATAATGATTATTTGGTCCGTCACGTCAGTTAGATCATCGAAAAGTATTGGATACGTATTTTTTATTTAATCAAAGAGTGTACACTTTCCAGTAAAAAGTGTACTGGTAAGTGACGTCATACGAGTTTTCAACGCACTATATATTTTTCATTTTTTGTTTACGTGACAAAAGAAAAAATACGTGTCCAATATTTTTTGGAAGTCTATCTAACGGACTTATTACATATTTTAGTCGAATTCCCTATTGCTAACATGCAGAGAACGATAAAGTTTTGTCATCCATTTATCTTCAGCCGGATCGTGATAGTTACAACGCATCATCATCATCATTTCCACTGCTGGACATAGTCCTCTCCCAAGTGTCGCCACATCGACCGGTTCTGCGTCTTGCTTCCAGCGGATTCCCGCGACCTTCCCTAAGTCATCGGTCCAACTTGTGGAAGGCCTTCCAGCGCTACGTCTTCCGGCACGCGTCGCTACTCCAGAACCTTTCGGCCCCATCGATCTATTGGGCCCTCAAAGCAATGAGCCAGAGAATTCTTCGGGCTATGTCCAATGACCTGGTCCTCCTGAGGAAATCTTAGGAATGAAGATTCAATGCATGTAAGAATTAACTCTCACAATTCATCTTCACAATCGTATATTATCGCATATTTTCCTCCAAGTCGTCCATGTACCGTCGCGTAGGTAGGTGCAACGTCTGATTGGTTACCCCCTTTTCTAAGGCATTTGTATGCTTGACAGGTAGCCAATTAATGCAGGCGTCTGTATTTGTACCTACGTAGATGAATCTTAATTGCATTTAGAATAGGGGTCTGCTTGGATGGAGACCACTTCATTTACGCAATAACTTGACTTGATAACTCGTTTTTCTTAAATATTTTTTACAAGATATGGTACCACGTGTGGAGATTAAGTAACCATCAAGTTCACGTGTACCTACTTATCTTCTATTATGTATGATACAGAAGCTGTTTATTTTATTATTTTTAACTAGTACTTCCTAGAGATTTCTGTCGACGTAATTGGTCTTATCATTGTGTTATTGTGGCAACAATGTACGCAGAACTCTTTGATAAAAATTCCATTCTAATACGACTAAATATTTATGTTAGGTTTTTTTTCAACGTAATTTCACAATGTGGTCCCTAAATCCGGCTCGAAGAACCAAAAACCTAATGTCTAGTGAGGTAGGTAACAAATATGTATAATGTGGTCATTAACAGTACCTTCATACCTTCCTCTTTAGTATTTTAAAAATAAAACTTTTATAACTTGAACTTTCGTAAAAGCTTTTATAAGTTATACAAAAGCGTCGCAGAAACAGGATATCTTCGAAAAACACATGTTGCAGCATATTTTAATTGAATTCATAGTTAGATTGGTACAGGCACTGTTGGATGGTTTTTCAGGTTTCTACTTAAAATTTGGATCCTTCTAACTGTAGATACTTGCTCCTAATATTTCCTAGTTTTATGCTTAGCAAAGCTAATTTTGTTAAAGAACTACACAAAATTAGTCAATGATATAATGTTAAAGTCCCACACAAAAGTTCTCTGATACCACTCCGGAGTTACGACGAAGTGCCCGGAACACAGCGAGGAAGGAAGTACTGTTCAACTGCAGAATACTTAATAAGCACATAATGAGCGATTGAAATAGATACAGTACCTACAACACTAAGCACGTATACCAACGATTATTTTAAAACAACCATGACACTTCCTCACTTGCTATTTATTTATCCTCTCTGTACGGATTATAAATAATTTGCATATCATTAGATCATGCAATGACAAAATTAAGTGAAAGTACTCTCCCACTCGCTGTAGGTAATAGCATAAAATATTTAAAATTAAAATAAGCACCAAACATTAATTAGTGTCGCAGTGCAGTCATTATGTTTGCAGAAAGAATAGAAAGTAAAGGCCCGTGCACACCACATTGTCCCGCGAGGGCCGCCGATGCTAATGCGGAAGCTGCGACGGCGAGTGACGTGCCGTCCTGCCCGCGGGCGGAATTGTTAATCGCTTCATTTATCATTGCAGACGAAAGTGAAAACTGCTACTGTGTAAATAATAAAATTGTGAATGCGCCTTTATTTTTTCTTTGGTACATTGTGTCGGTACAAGTAGGTACTTTTAGATGATTGATTTTTTGCGCACGTTTTTTTTGTCGGTGCCAAATGGCTTACAATTATTTAATCATCTAATTTGGACTGTTATTATTGCAAAATAGGTAGGCATTTCATTACATCATAGAATAGAAGTAGAAGAATAAGATATAACTCGTAGATGTTAACTTCGTAGGTACAATATGCAAAGTTACGTTTTTTCTTGACTTGATTGACAATGTGAGGACCGACATCATCAGTGGTTGTGATATTAAATTGTGACATAACATTAGCATTGTGTGGCAACATGGACGAGTAAAAGTGAGCACCATTGTATCGAGTGTGCGGTAATGACTCCGCCTCTTATGGATGCAGCCATAGAGCAGACTATTTGACGTGACTGAGATTCTAATGAAGGAAATATTATATATATTCTATAATGCAGTCTACAACTTTTTGTCCTTTGAAGGCAAAAAACAGCAAATAAGGTTTCAAACACTTTCTTTCCAGAGGCTCTAGACAAGTGTCATTCTGACAGCGGTCGCGCGGAAGGCGATTGACAAAATGTCAAACATGTGTGGCATTGACAAACTCGAACGAAATGTCACGTGATCAATCCCTTATATTTTGGCACTTCGACAATCGCATTCGCTAATAAAATGGCATTTTGTCTAGAGCCTCGAATCACTTTACAAGCAGATGTCTGATCTGATGCTGATAGACATCGAGCCATCAAGTTTGAGACTGAACTAAGATATTCAGGCTCAGATTTGATGCCTCCTTCTGGGGCATTCGTTTTAATATATAACTCCCATTTACGGTTACGTTATTACATATTATGATCATGAGAAAATACTAAAAACGAAAATAAATCATTATAGCACTCCCCAAACAGGTAATTTTATAACAATATATTCCCAAAAGCATAATAAATCCTTACGTTTGGACAATATCTCCGTGAAATTCAGTATTTCAGTAGGTGTAGATCTAATTTTACTTGACATAATTAACGCATGCCGCAAAGGTGTCAACGAGTAGGTAATATAATATAATATTCTGGACCAACTCTGTAAATTCGTCCGTAGTGATTTTAATAATGATTACCAAAAATAAACTTGTTGATTTAGTTGGTAGATGAGACAATTTTCATATTAACTAATGACTAGTCTCAGCCACAATATAAATAGGTAGTGCAATTCATGAGTAGGTATTGCATTAGCACTTTGTAACACTAACAAGTAGATACTTTTTTTTTTACTGATGGGAAATCATCAAATGACTTCTTCCGCTCTGGGTGAAGCTGAAGGGCGTGTCAGACTCTTACTGACTAAAACCCATCCGTGTTCCTTCTAAAGCCCTTTGCGTTCCAGGGCCGCGGTGACTCTTTCGAACAAATTCCGCAACAACAAGTAGATATTTGAGTAAAGGTAAACAAAATAGTAAATTGGTATTGTTAACTATCCACAACTCAATTATATCAAAAAGGGACTCACGACTCGGAACCCCACGGCCAAAGTGCTGCTTCACTGCTGAGATCAGTACCTACTTCATCACTGCAGTCCCAATCCTCAGCAGTGAATGGAATGACGAAAAAGAAGACGAGTTTAATGATGATCTATGATATATCCCTCATTTGATCAAGCTCCTTATCTCGTTCTTTTTATACTTACACTACTACACATATACTATACACATATTACTATACATATTCTAAAATTGCAAATCCTAATGAGGGTCGTGATTTCCGTAAGTAGGTCCCACAAACCATTTCTAGCGAAACATGAATCATACAAGTAATTTTATGTGTTGAAGAGCGCAGATTTTTATCACATCCAATCATTAACATATAGACAGCCGTGAAACGAACACAGTTATTTTTACAATTCATAGTTTGTACAACAATGATTGCTATTCACAAGTTCGTTAAAATCACACCGACGTTATTCTCCGAAGTGAAAATTTACTAATGTACCTACTTATTCTTATGATTTCTATTATAATTTTATTACTTTTTTCATTTTAACTACTTTACATTATCATAAAATTGCGCCTGAGCATTTTAATATCAAAATCGCACTACTGGATAGTTTAGATTTCGATTTTCCATTTTCATTGCAATTTTCCTGTTATTAGCATTGTTTCCGTTGATCATTATTTTTAATAACATAATATTACAGCGTTTCTCTTAAACATTAAAT
The DNA here is from genome assembly GCA_905163435.1 of Mamestra brassicae. Taxonomy (NCBI): domain Eukaryota; kingdom Metazoa; phylum Arthropoda; class Insecta; order Lepidoptera; family Noctuidae; genus Mamestra; species Mamestra brassicae. Next base: position 13,284,390 of record LR990997.1, on the reverse strand, counting down.
ACGCTTTATCGGATCTTTGATCGACAGATATCGACAACAGCATGTTGTTCTATTATTAGGTACCTGAGCCACCCCTCAAACATCCTTGCCTTGACAGTGGTGGTTTATAGGTCGTTTCTGCAACTATTTTATCAAAGTCACGCTAGAAACATAAAAAGCCGACGAAAAATGTCGCCATTTTTATTGCATCAACATGATAGTTGACGTGACGGGGGTTATAAAGTGCGTGATACTTCGCACGTTCCGTGTGTACCTATGCAGTCATAACACCTTTAGGGGCATTTTTTACAGCTGTAAGTGTGCGTTAAACCGTAATTCACGAGCTGCCAGTTTCTTTAACGTAATTTTCAGTAAACGTATCACAAACACAAGTCTCAGCTTTTAAAACAAAGTCAGAGCTTCATTTCTTCGAAAAGTACTGATACGGTGTAATGCTAGACGAGATTTTATATAGTTAGTATTTGTAGCAAGTCCTTAGCGGAGCGAGGTGGCGCCAGCTGGCATTCTTGTCTCGGCCAGGAGCAACTTTCATGAATAGTTAACTGACTAGTTTTAGTTCTAGCCTAGGATCGCGCTTTGCAAAGTAAACACTGTTCGATACAACGTCGCGTTTTAAATAAACATGCAGCACTTTACGTATCTGTTTGGAATGTAGATATACAATGTTTGATTCATATACGACCGTCTTCTCCTTGCGTATCACATTGAATACCGTGCGAAGTAACCTAATTCTGTATCCAGTCGAGCGGTAATAAGATGTTCCCAAAAGTTGTCACAAGATCTAAGGTTTTTGCGCGTCTGCTGAAATCACTGAAGCAATTTGACTATTTATAGACAATGGAAAGAAAAACCAGCAGAAACCACCTAAAAATAATTTTCTTATATCTTTTAATTTGAACACCTAATCTCACTTTACTAACTTAAGAGCTAAACTGCTCAGACAAGTTACTAAGATTTTGCAGTACCGGTACCTTCCCAGCTACAAGAGACAATTAACTCGACAATCAATTGAACACCGTGTCGTACAAACTAACTGTTGCTCTGAGACGTCTACAAAGCTGCTAGATAATATTGTACAATTTAGTTTCCCTGTAAAACATTGAACCTGCTACTTCAAAACATGCTGTCTAGACCAATATTATCTGTTGTTCCATACGTGTAGCATATAGTCATAGTTTGCCTTGTTTCTTTATCAAAAACTTTATTCTGTTAACCTGGCTATCATGTTTTAAGAACATAGTAAAAAATATTACAGGGAATTTATACGACTTTTATCACTCTATAAAACGTTTACACCCACCCTCTCAGCGATTGGAAGGGCAAAATAAGTTTTTATAATATACGATCCAATAGGTACTACTTGATCATAATACTGTACGTAATGGCTACTAAAAAACAATATGTTATGAATAACAAGAAACTTTAAACCGAGAAATAGGTTCACGAAGGGGGACCATATTTTGTAATAAAAAACATTGAGTAAGGATTCCACGATGATTACAAAACGACAAACACACATCAGTCACAAATGTTTGGGTCAAGTGATAAAGGTACGAGTCACAACGTGGGTACATCTCCGTCATATTTTAGTACTCTAATCAAGAGTTATTTGGTCGAAAAACACGGTTAAATATCGGCTATTATGTTGAGGACACAGCTCTAGAATGTAGGACCGATCTTATCGACGGCAATAATTATTGCTGTAAGGACGTTAGAGCTTCCCCAGTGCGCATCATTAGCATACATAGCTGCATTCATTTCAACACAGTACTGCTTCAGTTTTATTACTACGTATTTTTCTTGATTTATTCAATAACCGCGCCGTTATCTTACAACCTTTTGCACTCATAAAGTCTTATCATTTAATTAATTATTTTCTGACAATTACAATTTTTGTATCTCCAGCCACCCATACTGCTCCTCTCAGCGTGACGTGTGCGGACACATTAGTCTGTTAAACAGTACAATATTAGAATTAAAAGCGAAAATAAGAACAATATTTATATTCTCAATTATAAACAGGGTAAACACTAGTGTCTACAAGTGTTTGCCTAACGGAAGGAACTGTTTACTGAATGTGGACATAACAAATTGTTATTGCAAATAACCTGTGTTGCTGCTTAATGTCGAGAAGACAGACACTAGTTTTCTACAGTCCCATCTATTTAACAAGAATTATCTTGTGTAGAGTGAGTGCGTTCATCAGCTTCACCAAAATATTAACTTTGTCGATGTTTTCTTCCAATGGTACGTGCTTTGATTACTTCCAACAGAACGTGATACAAAATGTATTCCTCTGTAAACAAACGTGAGTAATTGTGCAGATATTTATTAGCATAATCTTACTTTATATGTAACTCATTCCCTTCTTGTTCTGTATTTGGAATCATATCTAAGCAAGTGTTTAAATTCTGTAGCTCTGCGTAAGCTTTGTGTTCATAGTAATTAAATTAGACATATTAGTTACGAGTCGAGTCACGAACAGCGGCTCTAAGGAAGCATTGATGTATTTCATGCTTGAATTCATATCTGACGTCACAAAAACTAATGGAATGCTCCAGGGCTCCAGGTGGGAGACAGGAACAATGATCCCACAAACCGCATTACTCCTGGCGAGACAAGAGTTCGCGTATTTGCTTTTATCGTCAGACATTTGCACACAATGTTTAGAAACAAACGGCATCGATGTTTTGCTTTCACGACTCATACCTGAGAATGATTGTACTGTTATTATTACTAAGGTAGGTACTTGAATTATTCACTTATTTTTATTCCGAAGGAATGTTGCGAATCAATCGTTTGATGTTCAGTGTTTGTGAAACGGTTAGCTTTTATCCATCAGTTTTTGAACTTACACTTCTGGTTGTTTTCCTATCGTGTGTTCTAACATCTCATGAACGACCATGTAAGAGCTCGTGTAGGTCTGTACCTACCATAATTGCCTAAAGAAACAAGCTTCTTTGTTCCCGAAACAATTGAGAGACCATAATAAATGAGTACATATAGAACGGAACATGTCGGATTCTCGGGACTCGGTCGCCCGAGACGTCCAGTGTTTACCGTCCATACAAACCAATATTGACATTCTCTTTGTCTACTAACTGACGGCTAATCTCTTTGTATGGGATATTCTTTTGTGTAATCCATATCAACGCTTTTCATTGGCTAGGGCGTATTGCGCACATTCATAAAATTAAATATCCCATGCGTACCACGACGAAAAACACAGCTTTCGATAAAACAACTATAATTTCACTGTGGTTTTGAGTAGCTCCCGCCTTGCCATTAGCCTAATATTTGTTAGAAACTTCAGTGATATTAAATACGGCTAAGTAAGCCAACCTCGTTGATGCATGGCAATGATCACGTCGCATGGAACGATATTTCATAAAAGCTTATAAAGGGACTAGTTTGGGCTAAACCTACTTAAGAAGTACTGGCGGCGCGACGTCGGCGGCGCCGGCGCAGCGACATTGTTGCGCGGCGACATTCTGCGCAACGTACATCACACAGATATTGCTAGAAAGCGTCCCAACGATGTCTCTGGGACCGGAAATGGGACCTGCTCGCCCGTAATAACCAAACATTACGCTAGGTTATGTATGACGGCCATGGGTTCTTTGCTCCATTTGATTTGAATGCAAAAGGGCCACAAAGTTGTCAGTAATCTATCAATACCGACTACGTTCCGACTTCCAACGAAGCCATAGTAACGCAGTAAAAGATAGAGGTAGTGTAACACGAATTCTAAATGCCAAATTACTGTTACCCATACAATAAAAATAAACCCATCTTTAATACGGAACATTTTCTGGCCATCAAACAGCTGAGTAATTCTCGTTGGGTCTGCGTAGCTTTAATTTATTTTGTCAAATCTTTAATAGGTAGGTAATTATGAAAGCTTTCTAAGTTCCATCAGAATGTAGCGAGTGTTATGGCTAAAAACTGACGCCAAAGTGTTAAGATCACTGATTATGTTTGCTGTCAACATCATCGTGATTAAACTGTCATATCCAAACACTCAGTTCTCACTCTTTGATCTTTAACATCTTTATGTCAGTGAAAACTGAAACAACAAATTTATTAAATTATTATATCAATGCACTGAACCGTATCATTGAATTTATGATACACTTAGTGATGAGCTTTTATCGTAACATCGTTGATTTAGTTAGACTGGAAATATCAGGCGGTTAGGTGCCAATGTAGAGTTAGCAACAAAGTATAACATACTCTGCGAAATCTTCTCACGTGAACAACATAGATCAATATTTCATCATCTTTACAAGAGCTTTTATAAGTATAGAATTATGTTCTGAAATAAATTAGTATTATTATTAAAAACATCGATCCAAAATTTTGGGGCCAAAATTGTGATGCAAGAGGACATCAACTTAGAATCGTAATTATCATTCAAAAATCTGAAACAACAGGTCGTGACTTGGAGTTTGATCTTTACGAGGCTTATATCCTGTCTCTACTGACAATCTTTTTTTGGAAGACGTAATTTAGATCGGAGGTCGTAACGTCTATCTACGTAACTCTGTACCTAACCTACCCCATAGCATCGGTACGTACCTACCTACCTTTAGGAATATTGTAAATCTATTGACTTACTTTCATGGTTTGGTGGGACCTGTATCTTGAAGTTCTTAGAAACACCTTAGCAAATAGCCTGAATAGTGTTAACGACTTAATATAACCTGTTTCCTCATTGCAGGGCTGCGGGTACCGAGTTGGAGCGCCCGTTATAATGTGACCGGCGCACGACGAAGCGCGTCTCTCCTCAAGGTAAGCATCCTCTCTCCTGTTCACCACCTCCGCCGTTCACAAGTTACAACGACTCTACTACTTTATTAGCACAGGAGCTAAATGTCACGTCGATACAATTACCTTTATCTACCTGAAGACCGGTCAAAGGGGACATCCCTTGCTTTAAACTCTGCGTTTTATAGGCTAGGAATAAAGCGGTCATTGAACCAAGTAGGTACATTCAGACAACACAATAAAAAGTTTAGATTTCTCAGTTCAATCATTTCATAGAGACAAGTTAATCATTTTAAAACACCCCTCGAATTATTCATCAACTGTTGCTGTTGTCTGTACCTCATCATATTTAAATACGTCAAATATTTATGGATTCACTTGCTCCCATGTGATTTATGAATATGATCTTAAATAAAGAGCAAAACACTAAAGGGCCTTTAAATATAGCTAGCTGGACCAAAAACACATATCAAGATGATATTAATAAAACGAGTCTTATGGCAACGCATTCGGGTAACCTTTACGGGCCCGAGTGTCTGCCTACTCATTGTGCAGGGCGCGGCTTCTCCGACGGCCATGAATCCGAGCGTGATATATTATTTGTTATTCACGGGCGAAATCTGTCGCCGCCGGCTTCCGTCAAAGCAGACCGTTTCCCTTCCAAAAATACAAAGATTATATTCCGAACGCATCCGTCTCGGTACGCTGAATGCGATTTCGTTTCGTACACGCTCGTTAACAACGTCCATCCGACCGTTTAAGAAATTCAGTACCACTAATTAGACCGCTATGTCGCGCTAAAGCTATGCTGCCCTACACTGCCGACGACTAGTATGTATAAAAAGCTGATCTCAGCACTACTATAGCGGATAATGGAGGCGGAAGAAAAATTAGAGCGGCAAGTAGAAGCGACTTTAGTAATGAAACTTGTTGAACGCCCTTTAAATCCTGGAGCCAGAGAAAGTTGTAAAAGTTTTAAGCTTTACAAGTGCGTCGTTACAAGCTTTATTTCATAAATAAGATCATTAATGTTTTCGATCTTTATAAAACTTTCAACGTATTGATTACAAATCGAGAATTTCTTTAAAATGGTGTTGGGGGCAATGATTATATTATCGGTAGGGACACGTTTGATATCGGTTCTGATGACGACAGAAATAGTAAATGAGCAATGTAAATAGCTAGAAACCGAAAAAGAAAAAGTTCAAAAGATAGTTTGCGACTTCTTTTAGAAATAAATAATGCAAAACACGACAACTGAAGTTTGAAGTAGACGAAAAAGAAAATAAACTACCGCCGCCGTTCATAAAGTATCCACTCTAAACTGAGAGTTGAAAATTAAAGGGAGATGAATGGACCGTTTTTATAAATAAACATCGCCGGCTGTGCGCCTGAGGCCGGTGCGTACTACGCAGCTCGGTTTAGGTGCACTTAATTGTTTTTGGACATTGAGGAGATACATTTGCTGCTTCATACGGAATGTAGGAACAGATAAACAAAGCGATGGGGCTGGACACCACTTAATCTCTTCAAAATTTCGTTGAGAATAATTGTTAACGAAATTTTCGAAATATTGACGAAACAACATAAATGAAAGCACTCACTAGTAAGAAACTTAATAAATACTTTTAGAATGAATATGGCCAACTTAATGCAGAAACCAATAGCCTAGGATCATATAATTAGAATTACACTTGGTAATTAAACGGACGTGCTAGTGGTAATATAACGTTTCGAACATCAGACGTTCCATAAATAAATCCAGTAAAATGTGTAATTTACAGTATTTGATGGCTCTCGTATCACATGGTGCATTGTTCACTTGATTTGTTAGCAATAAAAATGAAAAAGATGTACCTACATATCTATGAAATACAAGCATAAATTTAGTGCTGACCTGGAAATCAGAGGAAAACTTGACAATTATCTTATATGACTTATCTACACACATATTGTAAAATTCAAAGCAAGGTATCTATGATTTAGCTCATAGCGATAGTGATAAACCTAACAACTTGATCGACGTAAACAAATAAGCAGACAAGACACACACTTTCCCTGATAGTCATCGATAGAGTATAATCGTGACAGCAACTTCGCCTAGCAACAAATCTAAACGCAGCTGTATTGAAAACAAAAAAAAAACAACATCAATATACGGTCACGTCTAATAGATACGTTGACCTTGCAGCAATACCCGAAATGTAGCCGAGATGTAGGAATGATAGTGAAATGTCGCGGCACATGCTAACCACGCAGTCAGTAGGTCGCTCTCAACTACCGACACACTTGCCCATGAGAGTGACAAAACTTGCAGCTGCAAAACCGAACCTCAATTTATTAATACAAGCGACTTAATAGGCCAAACGATTGAGCGTGACCGTACATTTAATTACAAAAAGGATCGAGATGAATGGATATTGTTGGCGGGCTGCATTGTTATGAGCCGAAACGTTCAAACAAATCTCATGCGGCTAATAGTCGCTTTAGAGATGCGTAAATATGTATATGTACACCTAGGTATAGCACTTTACGTGCTGTTGTGGCTAGTCATGGTTCGTACGTGTATTCAATATTCCTCGAGGACATAATGAGCAGTAATAAAACAGGACTTAAACAACGCAATTAATTTTAATGACATAGTGTTATTGCTACAGACCGATAAATGATAATAATGCAAATATTTTTTTAGCCGCCAATGTGCTAACTGGCGAGAGTTGCGAGTCCTACACCTAGAAACCACATATAACCGCTTCTGATTTCCATATCAGCAGGATCTAAACAAAAATAGTTATCCAGTGGCAGAAAGATTAGCCAGCAAGGTTGACAACTGAGTGATACACATGAGAAAAACTAAGATAAAGAAGCTGATAAGTCGAGACTTGGCAACCGAAGTGAAGTAATTTAAAGCTTTACAAAAAATAATGAAATACCAGGAGAGTTAACTCCAAACATTTCAAGACAAGACAATCCAGCTAACTTTGTAACAATGGCACACTTACGACTAGAGTATACCAGCAAATACCGACTCGTCAAATATAACCATCAACTATGTTATGGCTAAACTAAAGCGATTGGCTTTCTAGTCTTTCTATTCATTATTAATCATCAGTTGTATTGGCACCGGGTTGTCAATCTCATGTAAGTTAATTTTATGATATAACTAGACAAATATAAATTCTCTTGACCTGGCTCAATGTGATATGGACAACTTTGACCAATTTACTTTCCTTGTTTTAAGCGCTGCGTGGAATTAATTGTCACATTGACATTGAAAGCAATTTTGCTTTTGGAAACAACAGACCCATTTATGTAATATTAATTGGTTAAGAAATCTCGTTGTACGATATAAATGACAGTTAAAAAGGTCAATCCCATGTTCCACATAATGGTCCTGCCGCCATGCAAGCGACTCCATATCTATATTTCTGTCATTGTTCACAGTTGACATGGTCATTAGACCCGTAGGAAACTCACGCTCATTAGAATTAGTTAGCTACTTAGTCGTGACTGCTGACAGTTTAACACAACGATTATAACGGTGAGTTAGTGGTGTCAAAAGCTTCCTTGCCCGAACAAAAGAGCCATTATAAAACAGAATGACGTAATGAAAAACGTAGACCTGGATACGACCAATACCTGAGCAACATTGTATCAAATGGAACATATTTGCACAATAAAGAAGAAAATATACGAGCCTTTTAGAATGCTTTGTCTTTGTTCACAAGTAACTATTACGGATAATTTATGTCTCTATGTCTAGCACTTGAATAACAGTGGAGTCTCATCATTACACTGACCGATGTTCCGTGAAGGTACCTACTTACCTTTCCGCAAACAAAAACCGATTCAACATTTTCAACATCCGGAAGTGATTGAATTTACCTTAAACAAACGATAGAAAATTGTGGCAACAATGTTCGTTCAAACCATGACGAGTAACGATAAGCAAGAGGTAACAATTTAGTTAACGACTGTAATTTGTGTTTAACAGATAATGCAGAAAAACATCTTAGAGTTAACACTTTAAAGTTTAACCTAATGAGCGGTGGCAGTGCTTGAGCACCAGCAACGCTAACTACAAACGATTAACCTTAGGCCTTACAGCAAGAAATCTCCTCCCTACACTTGTATTCAACGTCAAAGCCTGTTTTTAGTTTGACACAATTTTGTGGCATAGGAAAATTTAATAACCAGCTCTTAATTGCTGCCATTCAAACTAACCGGACGTTAATTAACTGATATCCAATAAATATGTTTAATTATGAATAATTATAAATAGGTTCTGTTTCAATTTCAATAGCTTGATTCAGTCTATACGTTTTATATTTTTCAACACGAGTTCTTTACACTCTCATGGTCATTACATTATCCTCGGTTTGTATAAAATTCGCGGTAAATGTCAGAAATCATTATCCCTATATCCTGTTGGTGAGGAATATCAATCAGTTACCTAATATGTTAATTTGGCCGACATCGTGTCTGACCAGTTAGCGGGGACACTTTCTCGGCGACGTATGGCCATTTAAACAATGGTCGTTATGGATAATATCAAGCCACACGTGGTCAGACTGTCACGAGTAGCGCAGTGGGTCTTGTCTAGCCATAATTATGAAGTTATGACCAGAATAATCATAGAAAGGTTTCTTTATTCACCACTGGTGGTCTAGCTATGCAGTTATCTTTTTATTAATAAGGTAAACTTGCTTTTAGGATCAATCTAAAATATTGTGTTCCTTATTAAAAAAACTATTTTCACATTTCCGTCATTTACCGATCACACCTGAGTTTTTATTTTTGGAACCAAAAACCTGTCAAACAGCAGGTGTAGATAACACAGCTGTTTCTTTAAAATCCAAGTAGGTAACAATATTTTATTATTTAGTAGGTAGTATCTCGGTTTGAGATCTTCACTTTTTTCGTTGCCAACCTACTCAGCCTTACAAATTCGTTTTAAGTAACACCTGCCTTTTATTTGGAGGGTGGTGCACCAACCGTGACAGAGCTACTTCCCTAACTGTCAAAATGTTTGAACGCAATAAAAGTTACCTCCATTAAATAAAAACGACTCATTGATAACTCCCAAAAGCTTTGAAGTCTTTAATAAAAAAGTAATTCATCCATACACGCACAAATCTTTGTCAGAAGCACTCGAGTCGCTTCTGACTGGAAAGCTATTTGTGTGCAACCCTGCGCCTGCGCCGAGCACCTCTGTTCCGCAACTGCCTTGTCTCGCTCTCGCATGCATGTCAAGGTAGGGTTCAACATTCGAGGATTTGGTCCGTGCAGATAATAATACATCCAAACGGAATACCCGACGTGTATCTGTTTTATGTAAACAGAATGTTCTCATTAGGTCAGACGCAGTCAGAGACGGACATAACTTCATAATCCCAGCACACACTGCATTCTTTAGTCGCGCCGAAGATTTGTCGGGAGAAAATCCCAAGTAGCATTCAACGAGTATAATCCCGCTTTCTAATCCTTTTCACACTAGAGAATGCAGTATAAAGTATGCTTCAATCAAGCACCATTGAAACACGGTCAATTCCCTGCGAGAAGCTTCCGCGTGCGCGTGCGGCGCCTGATGCGAGATCATTGCCAGATGCCGCCAATAGATCGCGACGGGGTCAACAGCCATTGCCCTTGTTTTGCGCACTAAATTATTTACTCGAGTAGTACAGTAGATCCACCATAAGCGCGTTTCACACAGCCGGGGTCAAGGGAATTACCACTCTGCAACATTGTCGCTAACAATAAACGTTATTTACATACAAGTGTTATGTAATTACAAGTTTTACATATTAGATAATGAAACATTACAAGAGAATAGTAGAAAAGTAAAGTTCAGTTTTCCACTGACTAGTAACAGCAGAAGGCGATGATATAGCATTAGATATTGCTCCACGCTTAACCTTAGGTCGAAACAAAGTAAAGCGCACGAGTAATTACGCGTTTATTATTGTAACTGAAATAATGAGCTTTGAAGTTATCTTCCAAACAAGACTTCCTCCGGCGCACGTGTTGATCTTACAAAACGAACGAGTAAGTAATTAAACTGCGCATAATATAATGCAAACAAGTTATAGCATCAAAGAATGCGTCCGTTGACTTGGGAACGACATCACAATGCTGCAATGGCTAGCTTGGAAACAACCATGTAGATCTGCAAGTCGGTACCCACCTACTTACACAGATGAGTTAGGTTTTTATATCGAACATCATTTGGATCAAATCTAAGATGGTGATACTTTTCAAGTTCCCATCCCACAAACACAATGAATCTAATCAAGAGCTCCATATTGAACACAATAGTTAATTAACAAATCAATTTTCACAACAGATGAAAGAACATACCGAGTAGGTAGTTTAAGTGCCTTTATTTTTTTTATTCTAAACTTGTTTATCATCACTTGAATCAAGTGCCGTAATAGTAGCTGCATAAAAATTCATAGGTACTTTACAAATTTTAGATCATACCTCGATATATATTATTGTGTTTTAGTGAAAGGCGCGGAAAACCTAGTTCATTTATCTCACATAACCTTTACTAACGTAAGTTCAAGTTCATAAGACATCCAAGTACCTACTTGTTAATTTTATTGACTTATATTATAGATATTAGGTGTACTAAACATAAACAAATAAACTAACCGATGGAATAGAGCTTCTACCGAATGGTGACCAATCCTGAGCCAATGATATACGTACCTAAGAGCCGTCGACAGCGAAAGGATTTTTTTTTTTCAAGACAACCCCGACGATGTGCTTCGCGGTGAAAATGAAGGACGCATAATAAAATCAGGAAGTATAGCAGAAGAAAGGGGCCTATTCCCAGTGGGTGATTCCGGGCTAAACCACTTATGATAATAAACAAACTAGCCTTGGAGTTCGAAGTCTGTGCGCTTCTAAAGAAGAATGGAACTAAACATGAAACATCATCAAATCTGTTTGTAAATAAATCATCTTGTTTATAAAACGTGTCATTCTTATGGACATTGGACGCTGGAGCAATATGTTTGTTTTGATATTAGGTCGTATGTTTTAAGAATTTGTAATTGATTTATCTTGTCAACATCATACAGATGGGAATATTTTCATATAAGTAGCTCGATAACGCATGGCGCCTTAAATACCTACATATTTAATAAACTTCCAAAGGGATGGAGGGAATTAAGGGCACACATACTAAAAAAGCGGCTAAAATTATGTCTAGTTGGGAAGGAATACCTACTACAGTATTTTAGAATTTTATACCTAATGACAAATTTAAGTATTACGAATTTAACAAATCTTTATTGACAATTTAATATATAATTTTGATAATTAATAATTAGATTATTGGACAAATCAAATTTATTATTTATTGTTTAAATTCAATTTATAGTTTGTGTGAAAATTTAATAAAGATTTTAGCTTTGTTTAAATACAATTAATGACTGTTCTTACCTATATATTTGCATTCAACAAAGGTCGAACATGACGGATCTTTTTTGTATGAACAACCTGCATTCCCTGTATGTATACCTACTCATGTTTCTACAAATAAATAAATGTCTTATAAAACAATAAATTGCTTCGAATGAAGCTGTTCACATGATTATCACCGAACTTCACTTGGTAAGTTCGTTTGATTTTTAATTATACTAACGTTTAGAAGAAAAAGTGAAAGATGTAAAAAAAAATATGTGTATAAATTCAAGAAAACCAAATCTACTTCACTCAACAGAGGTACAGATTATAATTGGTTATTGATGATAAAAAAAAACATAGAGGTTCTAAGAAATTCGCTGCAGAACATTTTTGTCGTTGCCATCTCGGAAATGTTTGTTTAGAAATTCTAACTCAATTTGTTCGTGCAAAAAAACAGACCCGCCATTCTGTGTGGCTTTCAACCAAATGTAACATGTAATTTCTTTCGCTTTCTCATTACTTACGTAAAGGCACGGTGATGCATTTACCTGCTATCACATAAGTGCTATTTGGAGATGCAAATGACCGGAATCCCACCAATGTCAATGTCATTATCTCATTATTTATGGTAAAAATTTAATTCCGTACTTTTCAACTATCTGAAGCGGCGCTGCTGATACCCATGACCTTCCCGTCGTAATCAAAACTGACCACAGATGTTATGTTATACAGATGTATTAATTAGTGATTATAATAATCAATAATTAATTATCAAATGACGTTGATCGGCTGATGTCATCAGAATGTCTTAATCTCCGATTCATAAGAGGAAGAGGATTGCCCTACTTGATACCGGACATAAGACACTCCAAATGTCACAATCAACATTGTTTCGTTATTATCTCCAACCCAGTTTAGCGTTCGGGTGGCAACAAAATGACCACAACTTATTAGCAGCCGTTTATAAATACTTGATTTATCTATCAGTTCGGAATATGCACTTAACTTCAACATAAGAAGGGACGTGTCTATGTCGATAATTTAATGCGACTTAAAAGTGAAGGTACCTATCGTAAGTGGCTCCACATCCAGTCCTATGATTAACACACTTTCACTCTCTCAATGATAAAGGGCCTCAAGGTCGCTCGCAGATGATACTTGGACCACATACACAAATCCATTCGATCCCAACACTAATTAAGGTTGATGGATTGTTGTTAATTCTTGACACCAACAGATTTCTTAAAATTTCTACTTTCCAACACAATAAGTCGTTATTTCTTGAAATCTGGGCCTCTAACTCCCTTGGAAGCATCTATAACCCAGTTTCAGTTTATGATATTTAATCGTGCGTAATGAAACTAGAACGGCAATAAATGTTATGCCCGGGCCATAATATAATATTTAACATTCACGATAAATACTTGCGAAGGAAAATATTATACCTTAAGATCGATATACCGGTAGGTAGGTATGCAAATGCATATCTTCCTTAGTTGGTATACGTACCTATAATAGTATGATCCAGATAGACGCAGAAAAGTATTATGCAAATATCCAATGAATACAGCCGATTCGTGCTCGAGCCATTGAACTAATGGATGAGGTCGTACCTTGATCCAGTTGACATCACATCGAATCTGGTTCCATGAGCAATCTGTCAGATCCTTCGATCTAGAAATCGTTGCCTGCATTTGCTGACCGTGAGCAGCTGTTTCAATGGCAGCTCTTGATAGTAAATAAATTAAAATAACGTAAATAATACTGACTACTGTAACAAAGTAATACTGAATGTGATCCACATAGTGTTAAATTGTAACGCTTGAATTGATGAAGGAAACTGTAATTAATCTTCGTGTAATGAATAATGAAACGTTGCACCATTTCCTACTACTACTTAGTAAAGTATAAGAATACAATAGTGATTAGTGCGTCACTGGTGCGAGAGGACTGGCTCTGCCGCTCTGCGGTCACCAACCCGTGCGGCATGGTACCTAACTACCGGCTTTGACTAACTTTTTTGTAGTAGATATGTCAATGGACTGCCATAAACTGACCATGCCGCTTGTGAACTGATCTGCTCGGTCGTAGAATAACGACTAGATAGGACGTTACTGCAGCAAAATCAAATGCACAAATCTGGGTGGTAGAACTACTACACCTTCGCCTACAGTGCAACTATCTATACTTTTATGAAAGCCCTTCCAGTCGATCAAACAATAGCTTAGTAATATTTTCTTATGTTACAGGTGTTTGCGATGTGGTACACGTGGACGACGTTACTGCTGGTGTCGTGTGCACTAGTGAAGGCGGAGACCGGAGCGGAGGGCCCGGTGGAGGGGCCAGCGCCGGCGCCCGTGGCGACAACCCGCGCGCCGCCCCGCACCCTCGACCGCAAGGCCGCCGAGCTCGCCTGGAAATCTTGGCTGCAGAGCCCCGAAAGCGGCAACCAGAATGCACCACCGCGAAGAATAACCACTAAGTCCCTGTTCATCACGCCCCTCAATTGCCCCGAGGGACAAAGACTCGACCGAAATGGCTGCGTTCAGGTTGGTATTTCTTAGACAATCCAAATACTATGCAATCATCGATTTTTTTTTTCGTCTATTAATGAGTCACATGGAGATTTAAGATTTCATATGTTGCAAACTAAAAAACGTTGTCTAATATGTATTTTTTTTATTAATTTCAGTTGGTAACAGTAAACAAGGACGAACACGAACGGATCCTGCTAGAACACCTGAATGCCTTCTTCGTGACTTCGGCTCCGGGTGGAGACGTATTGTACGACTACGGCGAATCTGAACCGGGACCGCTGCAACTTAACATACCCATTGGCACGGATCCTGAAGCAGCGGCGCTACAAGGTCAAGAGCCATCTTCACAGGTAAGCAAATAAAAAAAATATGTGACAAACATAAATAACTTTCATAAAATCTGACAAGAATACACTTTCATATAAGTATCAAAATCAATAAATGACGCTTTTATTTTTCCAGGCTCAAGAGTTGCAACCAAACTACGTGAAAGTTGACAAGAAAGATAAACCGGATGGCGACGCCAGCATAGAAGCTGAACTAGAACTATTGAAACTTCAGAATACACTTAATCCAAACAACACTGTACTTGATAATTCATACATGGTGAACCACAATATTCTGACCAACGCACATAACTATCCCGATAAACCTAAACGCGACAGTCCAATCGTTAATTCTACAGAAATTGAATCGTCAAGTAATTTCACCGACGAAGGACAAAAAGAATTAGTTTATGGACACGTTAATGTTGACCCTGTACTTTATAATACCGAAAATCTAACTGATAGTGCAGAAGATTCTGAACCTAGCAGCTTAATAGAGATTGAAAATAATGCAACCTCTGTTAATGACGCCCAACAGAGTTCGTCTATCATTTCCACTTCAGAAACTGAACATACTCCTAATTCAGCTGCTGAAATGTTAAAGAAAGACGGCGATCAGAGTAAACTTAATCCAGAAAACGACTACTCCGATATAGGAGAAGCAATCAAATTAATTAGCCGATATGCCGACGTTACTACTGATGACAATTTTACCAAAGAACATAATAAGAATAATAATAACGGGATGAATGAGGACAGCGTTTTGGGTACACGTACTAAACTTCAGTATCGTCGCAATAAACCAAAAGAACAAAAAATGGGATCAGTACCAGTCAATACACCTCTTGGCTTGGCTTACAGTGATAAAGCCCCTATTTACAATGCGTATCCAAAATACGAGGTTTACTACAGATATCCCTGGCAGAGTCAACATTCTCAGACGCCTCCACCAGACTACCCGTTCCGGCATTTACAGGACTACTGGCCTGGTCGCAACCAAATCGGGGGAGTGTATAACACACATGAGAATCCACGGCGACATCATCATTCTTATCCCCACAACTTCCGGCTACACTCCTACCCTCATGCAGGATACGCGGGCGTACCTCCAGCATACCCGGAACAACTGAAGGGATACATTCACCGTGCTGTCCAGCACCGCGCCGACCCGATGCGACCTCACGCCAACAACCAGGATCTCTACAGCCTCCTCGGCCTGAGACATTGGTTCAGCAGTGAAGGGACGTCAAAAAGATAGCTTGCTTTCTGCTATATTAGACAATTCGATGTTACCCGACGACGTATAATGGAAGCTATGGGAAAAATGAACAAGGACTAAATTGTAGACTAAACATCGGAATACACTTTCATTAGTTATTTTCCTTATTTGTAACTTAAGATAATCAAATAAGTCCGACTATACATGGATAACAATAACAATAGTGGTATCAACAAAAACAACTTTTATAGAGTCTTTTTCCTTCGAAGTCATTTCTGTCCATAGCTTTCAATATATTAGCCTATTTATTTCAAAGCCAAATATTACAGTCATAATTAAGTTATTATTTTTTGTTAGAAATTTTAAGTTCTGTAAATATATCTTCTAATTTAAGTGTTTTATTTTGCTACTGATAAATTGTTCACATAGTATTATCGTTGTTTTATATTATGTTAATGTAAATTGTTCTATTGATGATAATTTTCGATTTATATTTATTCGATGTATATTTTTATATAATTTTTCGTTGTGAATGTATTTGTCTTTAGGTGTTTGATGTTTTGTAATAAGTATCGCAAATTAAAATTGTTAATTTAAGTAAAAGCAAAAATGTATGGCACGGGCTTGCCACCGTTTTACAAGAAACTTAAGTATTCGTTGCAGATAATATGTAACCTAATTCGATGTTTTGTGTTTATGATGTGTGTAGATATAGCTAGTAGGTATTTGTTCGTATTATTAGTTCCAAACAATCTAAATGCAAAATCGGACACTTGAAACCCACCAAAACATGTAATTCCGCAAAAGCATTATGTAATTTTATATGTTTTAAAACTTGGCCACGTATAAACTTGCCACATTAGAAGTATGTATTATCAATTTTTAATATTAATATGTATAAGTTTTCTTTTCTCGAATCTGCAGGATAACTATGTAACTTGCGACACAATATTGCTAAGTGAAAGCCATGATTCGAGAGTACTCGCATTTCGAAATACATTCACATTTCTGTGCTTTCGTAAGGGCGTAATACCTGCATTACCGAACTATTACAATATTACACATTAACGATCCCACCAAAGCTTAGTTTAAGTATTTAGTTTTTTTGTCACATAATAATTTACTATGTATTTGAAACTATCTAGACGGTAGATGAATTTAAATATAGTATTTTTATAATCAAATAATGTTTAGAGAAGAAAATTATGGAGAAATTAATGTGTTGGGCTCAAAGTGATGACTAGGAAAGAAGTACTTATAAGCTTGATTTCGTTTTTTTTTTTTACTCTTTTTTGGGGATTGTGTTTTTTTTTCTAAATAATAGCCCCTCTATGTTTTGTTTGCCTTTGCCCAGCAGTGGGACAGTAAAGGCAAAATTTTCTTTCTTTTTTTTTAATATGTATTGTGAATCGTCATAATATAATCACAGTAGTGCACATAATATAGTGTATTTATTTTTCTAATGATAAATTGATATAATGAAAATAACAAAGTGGTGTAAATTATAATCAGGTAAATGAAGTTTAAAATCTGACCTCATTTTCTAACTCTACATTAAAAAAAAATGAGTTGCAAGATTCCACCCGAACATACATACATTGCAGGTTAGGGCGCCCACACAAAACCGCGATGCGATGCGATACGACGCCGCAATCGCAGGAACTTGTACGTGCGAGCTCGCAGATATTCGCGATGCGTTGCGAATTCGCAGTTATGTGTGGGAGCCCTTAAATAAAAGCTTCTAATATTCTTTATAAATGAACAACACCCAACATAAGTTTGAATACGACTGACGATTTTTTGTACCTTTAGTTATTTCACTTTGAGCCTCACATTGTTTTTTCTAGACACTTGCTATCAAGTCAGAAGTTTATCCAGCTGTTTCTATCAGACAGCATAGAAGGGTTATGCTTTTTAAACTACTAAATTATAATATGAGTAGCAAATTACTCGTTATAACAGGTGAATAGGGTATACAGGGGTGGACTGGAAACACACTTTAATCCAGATCTATGGTTGGATTAATAACAGTCAATTGCAAAAAACAAGGATGATAAATTGTTCAGTTATTATAAAAATAAAACAACCAAAATATTAGTTCAACATTACACTCCCTTTTTAAGTTAATTCCGTTTCACCCCTACATCCCCACTTGCTTATTCCATTTTTTTAAACTCTGCGTTTGTTTTTATTAGATATCTACTGACAGATGAGTATTCGAAAACAACGATTATTTAATTTTGAAACATTATAGCTAATCATTTTTATGATAAACTTTTGACTACAATTACTTAACACTGAAATTTTTATCTAAAGACCAGTGTATTAAAAAATAGATGGTTAGTTATTATATTTTTAACACTGAAACTAACCATGTATGAAGTATGTCTATAAAAGTACAAAAACGGCCTGAATTTATAATTATATTTAAAGTCAAAGAAGTAATGTACCTAAATTTTCATGTATTATCTAAGCACCTACCTATATTAGTTTTCATCAAAAAGCCTGTTTTTGTACTATGCAACATGCTTATTTAAAATGCATAAATTCTAAGATTAATATCAAATTCTAATAAAAATAATATTTCAAGAGGACTATTGTACAAATATTGTAAGGTTTTAGTCAATAGAATATATATCATCAAAATGTCTTTAAAGTTAAAATGTTATAATTAAAATTAAAGAAAATTGCTTATTCACTGGATGATATTTGATTAAAATTAAATATAAAACTATAAATTTATCAATGCCAGTATTTTATTGTAAATAGTAAATGTGTTACATTAAAATGGAAATCAAATTGATAAGTGCATTTTTATTTGTGAATTTTCAATAACAAAACCAAAGTTTACTGTAAGATATTTTATTGAAAAAAAATATTCAATTTTATCAATAACATTGATAATAGTTCCTACTAGTAGGTGCCGAATGATATATTAACTTGTTCAGTATAACGAGATTCCCTGTACTTGCACATACTTCAACCTGCATGAAGTAGGTAACTTTAAATGACTATTGTACATAATATTCATAACAAAAATGCTGATCAAATAATAGAAACAACTTACATGCAAGTCATTTGTACAAAATATCACAATAATAATACATAGTATTATTAAGAAACTTAACACATTATATAATTACAATTATTCTTTAATGGTTTTAAGTTTCTGAAGCACTACTACAAACATGTGTGAATGGGAGATAACAACATAAAGACGTCAGCAACTCATTTCTTTCTCTAAATCTATAAAATAATTATATTCCCTTGATATTAATAAAGCATCATTCCTATTATACTACACATCTGGAGCTCCTTGACACTGAAGTATGTGCAAAAACAGAATATGACACAATGTTGTTCATGAATCATTTGTAAAATTACATTTCTGAATTACTTTGTTCTGAATGAATGTCTATTATTAGCCCTGACATCTTTATCTTAAATTACTGGAGAAACACAACATTGGCAATCTTTACACATTTTGGATACTGACTGAAGTTAACACTTAATGAACAAGTAAGTACTAGCGGACACAAAAATACCAATCCAAATTTTTAAGTTTTCACATGTTGATTTCATCTAAACTCATAAATTTGGATGCTGTGTTCCGGTACATGGCTTAAAGTCAAAGATTGATACCTGAAAATTAACACAAAATTCACTAGTTATTATTAAATCAAAATCACCAAAATGTACAAAGTAAATATATGTACAAATTAATTAAATTCTATTCTAGTCTTATAGCCTAGGAATAAGCAATGGCAACTAGCCAGACTGGAGTTTCTACAATCGTAAATTTGACTAATTAGATCATTTATGGGGATTCATACAAAGGACTTACATCCTAGCCGAGCCAAGTAGTGTGTTAACAAAGTTCTTTTGAGTGTTGAAGCCATGATATCACTAATCACTTTGAACTACTGTGATCTCTAACCCGTCTTGTGGATAAGTGATTAGCACTGCTGCAAGTCCTATTTGTTTTAATAAGCTTGTTATGTTAAACCAAACCAGCAAAGTGTGTTGAAAACTTCAACACTACTAACACTTTAAATCAAGTAATACACATGCTAGATAAAACCATGATAGGTACCCAACAGCAACAATAACAACTTAACCTGAGGGAGAGATAACAACCTCACTTTGATAAATGACAGTTCCTTGACTCCAAAATATTTTTACTAAGTTTACTTATAAGTGGACTTTATTAAGTAATATTTAGTTCACACTAGAAATAGGGGTTTTAGTAATACATTTTGAATTGAAACATAATTATAATAAATTAATTAAATGATTCAGTACTCACCATTCAGAACTCCGATGATAATAATAGCCTTCTATTGTGGCCGCAGACTTATGGAAGCATATATAGTAAAAACCAGCAAAAGAAGCACCATTTATATCTTTTATCGTATGATCTGGCACTAAAAAGTGTTCTTTCCACCTCATAAACACATAGTCAGCCTTTTCAAGAGAGTCATAGTCAAACGAATCCGAATTGAATGTTTTTAAGTAAGGTACAAACAAATCAAATTTGCTCTGAAAATAATAAATATTTATAAGTATTTGTTCTTATCTATAGTTACAAACGCCTCAGACTAGAAAAGTATATAAAACTCTTACCCAATGTTTCCTATCCACATCTTCATCAGCATCCCACTTTCTTGTGAGAAAGGGGTATTTGGCAGATATGATTTCTCCATCGAAAAATGTTGTTAATGTGGGAAATTCCTCAGTTAAACCTTTTATTTTTAAATACCCACAAAGGTATGAATTTTCCTCATCCACATGCTGTAAAAATAGTTTATAAATCAGTTCCTCATTATAGTTGTTTCATTATCACGTAATTTCCTCGTAAAACACTACATATGGCATGTCGGTTTATATTTTAATAATTAGATAAATTTATGAATGCACTCAAATTGAATGTATACACCTACAATTGGTCCTTAATTTCTAATTTTATCAATATTGCGTATTTTGTTTTTGTTACTAACCTGTAAAACCACTTCGACCTCATAAGAGTTACCTTTGCTTTTTTGGTGCCCTTGAAATTTGGAACCGTTATAGAGCAAAGACTTTGTTACTCCAGGCTGCTTGGAATTTGCTGGAGGCGGTGGAGTTATATCAACTTTAACTGGCATTATTTTTCCATTAAAACGGATGACCAAGCTTTCGTAAGTATGACAGATGATAGGTTGTTCACTTCAACAACTGGCGCCTTTTGACAGTTAGTCGTTTTTCCAGCAAATTCTATGAATTAAAACTGAAACGAATCCTACTAATATGTTCAATATAAGTAAACTTTTATAAACCAACGTTTCGTCGTTATTTGAAAACTATTTTACTTGTAGATTTCTGTAAAAAGGAAGTGAAAGTTACGGCTTGATAATCGGAACTCGCAAACAGATAAAAAATATCTATTTGGCATCTCGTGACACTGACAGTGCACTTCGCAGAGCAATCCACAGATGTAATGCAGCATGCTCTACGATTTCGATTTCTATTTCACGCTGATTGCCATGATTGATTGCTATCTGTGCCTACACGAAACGCAGAACAGTGGTAGAGTGGTAGGTATCTATCTCGTACCTTCTGTCTAGAGACAATTTGACAGTTATTGAAAGATTTGGTTGTAATGCATGGACTTATTGCTAATTCGTCACTATCCCTAATACGTCTTCATCACTAATCTGTCACTTTGTATATTTAGTCGCTTTCCTAACCGGTCTCATGCTTTATTTTGACTCTCGTACGCCGCGCCGCTTAAATTCAATATATATAGGTACCTACACCATCAAATCAAGTTACTACAATTTGTCAAATTTGACCTACATTATATAGTAGGGAGTAAGATTTTCAACTTTATCACTAAAGCACTAAGTTCAAGGTTGATTTGGAAAATTTGACGGTTTCAGGTAGCTTGATGTGCAATTATGTACAATTTTAGGTATGTACCTACAAATGTATAAATCGCATTGGTTATCAGAAAACCTTGTGGCTAAATGATAAAAGCTGCACGGGTCAATCTTCAAGGTTAACCAAAGCTTACCGAGGTTAATTTGTGGATGGTTGACCAGACCATCCTCCGCATTGCGATATCGTTTTAATCCATTGGTCCTGGCTGTCATTTGGAGATCTTTGGCAGTAATTACGGATTATCAGAAGCCAGAAAAACTGATACCAGTCTTGCCACGGAGTACCTACCCGGTCACTGGAATGTGGAGGTCAGATAGACAGTCACTCCATGTAAAATAAAGCTGAAATTAGTTTGGCCGACCCCAATATAATTGGGAGAAGGCAGTATGAAAAATTAAGCGTTTCGATCCCAAACGGATCAAAACTGTAATTACTAAAAAGGTGACAGTATTTGAACCGCTTGGAGGTTACAGTATTTTAGCAGCTGCAGTGACAGTGCCGGCACAGCCCTTTGTACTTAGACCATAAGCAAGTCAGAGGATATGAATTTAATCCCTGAACAACTAAAAACAGCAACTCTTACCCACTTTATAGACCGATTTCTTTGTTACCAATAATCTCGAAATTTTTTGAGAAAATACTCAAAATTAGACTTCTTAGACATCTCATACCGTGGGATACGGACCTCGGCTTAGCGGCGTCATTTCGGGAGGACAGCAAGGGACAGGCTGGGTCATAACATTATTATTTGGGGAATTTAACTACTGGCTCAGCGACGCGGGCTGGCTCGGTAATTAAAAGTCGGGGAGGGTTTTTACAGGGACGTCGGGACGGGCCTCGACGGCGAGGCCGGAAAATCGGTCGCGGTCTATTCTTGTGTTTACGAAGCGTGCTGGTTTCCCTACGGCTTTCTTGGATCTGAGTGATGGCGTCGTCGTCGTCAACGAGGGTTTGCCGCGGACGGCGAATCCGAAAATGATCTGCGGAGATGGAGCGTATCGGGTGGCCAATGCGATAAGGAGATTTGATGTTTTGATGCAGTTTCGATGAAACGTTGGGATAGACGTTTCATGAACTGCTTCACTCTCGGGACTTTGAGATCTACATGGAGTCGCTCGTCGGCCTTTCAGAAAAACTGGTTTCGAAGTACTTACATCCTATGGATTTGACACAACTTTGCGTGCGCGAAGGTGGCACACGCATAGGTCATGATTGGGCGTATGCACGTAGTATAGATGCGTAGTTTACATCTTAGGGACAGCTTGCTGCGAGCATTCAGCATAGAACCTAAGAAGTCTTCGAGTTTTGATCGCTATAGAGCATGAAAATGGTATATTACTCGCTTGTAGAGTCAAAGCTTTGATACAGAATTACTCTATGGGGAGGTAGTTACGTGTACA
The DNA here is from genome assembly GCA_905163435.1 of Mamestra brassicae. NCBI lineage: Eukaryota > Metazoa > Arthropoda > Insecta > Lepidoptera > Noctuidae > Mamestra > Mamestra brassicae. The sequence continues at coordinate 13,260,809 of LR990997.1, read as the reverse complement.
ATATAAATACAGCTTTCATTATACAAAAAACTCAAAGACTAAATATACAAAGTGACGTATTACAGCATGAGACGAAAGTATTTTGTAGCTATCCCTAGATAGTGATGAAATAATAAATGTGACGAATTAGCATCACAACGACTTGTAACAGTAAACTCACCTGTCCTATGTGTGCGCTCCCCTTAGATACGCCAAAAGCCGAGAACTTTTGTCTGTGGTATTTTTCAATTATAAATCATCATTTGTCTATGGAATAATGGTAGGGTTTCATCGTTTCCATCGTTTCGTTGGTTTCGTTGACCGATTCACTTGTAAAGATTGTTTTGTTTTGTGATTAATTTAATAAAAACGATCAAGTAATATAATTATCATGATTTCGTTTAAAATATCAAGCGTTATTCTCGCTGAGAAACGTTACAGTTCGATCTACGTTTTGTGATCCTCAAGCAATATTAGTGATATTTTCCCACATAATTATGGTTAACTGACGTTAGACTGTGCATCCTCAATTATGGCAGAGCCAGGTTATTACCACAGTGATTACGTTCGACACCCAGTTCTCCACGAGCTCGGTGTCAAGTATGGAATTAAAACTGAGTGTATTCCAGAAATAGCATTGCCTTCTAAGTTGGAGGAGCTCAAGGATGTCATACGTAGAGAAATACGTAAAGAACTCAAAATAAAAGAAGGAGCCGAGAAATTACGGGAGGTGGCCACTGACAGAAGATCACTCTCCGATGTTGCTAATATCGTAAAAAAAGCGAACATAAAGCTCAATGAACTCAAATCAGATCTCCAAGAACTGGAGTCGCAGCTTCTTTTGTCTCGTGGCCAGTCCACTCCCACTTCACCTGAAGACCTTTCTTACGATGAAGAGATTATCCTGGCTTCTGAAGCAGCCCAACAGCAAAGGCAACTTGGTGAAGCAACAACGGACCGAAAACTGGCTTCACTTGAAAAGCAATTGAACATTGAGCTCAAAGTCAAGCAAGGAGCTGAAAACATGATACAAAGTATCACTAGCAGCAATCAATCCAGAGACAAAAAGTTACTTGCTGAAGCTCACCAAATGTTAGCAGATTCTAAAGACAAGATTGAATATTTAAAGTTACGTATTTCTAAGCTGACCAAACAACAAAAAGGAGATAGTGCAGGAGCGAATGGTGATGGAAAAACTTCTGAGAGTGGTATAGCTGCATTATTAGATGAAAGAATTGCTGAATTGAGGAACCGTTTAAGAATTGAGGCAGCTGTGGTGGAAGGCTCCAAAAATGCCATAAGACTTTTACAAAGTGACAAGAAAGTAACTGACAAGAAAGCTTTACAAGAAGCTCAAACAAGCCTTTTAGAATCATCACAGAAGTTAGATTTGCTGCGCAGATCTTTAGATATGCATAGACAGGAGCTTCCTTCTGAGAGCCCTGCATTTATAGAATTAGGACATGAATTGCGTAGTACAGGATCTAGCCCTGGGTATGTAAGTTTATCTGGTGGTAGTGGGTCCAGGGCTCAGTTTCTATCTCCAGCTCCTTTGATCAGTCCTTGTGTTCAAGTGACTGGAACACTAGAAGTAAGATTGATGGGGTGTCAGGATCTGCTGGAAGATGTTCCTGGTAGAAGTCGTCGTGATCCTACCGCAAGCCCTTCAGACTTGAAGTCATTTGTTAAGGGAGTTACAATACGTAATTCTATGAAGTACACATACAGCATTAAGGAAGACACAAGCAATGAAATAATGGCTGTTTTAAAACTAGACAACCATAATGTTGCACAGACCAGTTGGAGGCCATGTTCACAACAAGCATGGGATCAAAGGTGCGTTGACTAAAATTTAACTCAATTTTTTTTACATCCCATTTTAAATATAGGTTCAGCTGGGTCTGCAGTTAGAGTAGAAGCCAAACCCAACGTAGGAAGGAACACTGCCGATTTTCTTTTATTTAATGAAGACAATAGCATGGGTCCTTTAAAAACCTAAAAATATCTTAGTAGGGCTTATATGGTTTAATAGGTCAACTACTATCTTTAATTATGGGTACTTCATAAATAAAAAAGTATGATTGTATACTCATAAGATAAATTCCTACATTATATAATAAAATAAAATGTTAATTGAATCTATCATTCTATCTTGCTTCCTTGAATTATAATCTTTATAATTCCTTGCTATTACTCATATCTTATCTACACACCATACACATATTTGCAGTGTGACTAAATGTTCTACTTTACAAATACTGCTGTACTCTTCCATCACTAGACAAAAATGACTATGTCAATAGACAATTTTATTCTATAGATGTAAAAAGTATAGTACATTAAACTTTGACAAATTAATATTTTTTGTAAAGTTTGATGAACTTCATAAACTGCATTTCAACTAACATTGAAATAATTGCTGCTTAATTTTTAAGTACCAAATAGTTTAATGTTTATCCTCAAAATAATACTAGATTAAATTTTTTTGTAAAAATGCTTTCTCTATCTATTAAAGTATTTAATCTTTTTCAGATTTACCATCAAGCTAGACAAATCGAGAGAACTTGAAATTGGCATTCATTGGAAAGATTGGCGTGGATTGTGTGCTGTTAAAGTTTTAAGATTGGAAGAATTCATTGATGATATACGACATGGTATGGCATTGGAGCTTGAACCACAAGGCCTTCTATTTGCAGAGATAAAGTTCTTAAATCCCATAATATCAAGGAAACCTAAGTTACAACGTCAAAGAAAAATTATTAAACAGCAAGGCAAGAATATACCTCGGCCATCTTATGGTGAAATGCACATTCCAGCTGTTGTGCTAGGCAGACTTCTAAAACGCTCTTCACCCTCCATCCAAAACATTCAAACAGCTCATATGAATCAATCCCAGCAACATAGCTTTGAATCTGCTTCCATTGATAACAGAGAAATTGAAAATCCAAATTTAACTTTGGGTGGTATGGCTGGTATAAGACCTTTAGGATTACCTTCCACACCGGTTACGCCACAACTGCCAATCACGCCCCCACCTCAACCAACATTGCCTCTTCAACCGCCTCCTAATGTTTCTACACTGAGAATGGAAAAAGAACTGCAGGAAGCATTTGCATTCTTAGAAGACTCCTATACAAGGGATAACTATGTCACAAAAGAGCCGCAAACCCCATCATGTGATACACCATTAGTGGAGTATCCACCATCACCATCACCTAAATTGGTTCTAGAATTCCCAAGTAATGAAGACCAAATCGTTGAGATTACTAGCAACATGAGAATATCATCTTCTCGTTCATCATCTGTAATAGATAGTTTAGGCAAAGAATTGGATACCAGAAGACAATCTGGTGAAATGTCTATGGAAAGTTTCAGATTATTAAGTGTTCTTGGAAGAGGACATTTTGGCAAAGTAATTCTTGCTCAATACAGACCCACTAATGAATATTTCGCAATTAAAGCTTTAAAGAAAGGTGATATAATAGCAAGAGATGAAGTAGACTCACTGCTATCTGAAAAGAGAATTTTTGAGGTAGCTAATGCAATCAGACATCCATTTTTGGTAAACTTGTTTGCATGTTTCCAGACTGAGCAACATGTGTGTTTTGTCATGGAATATGCAGCAGGAGGTGATCTGATGATGCACATACATGCCGATGTGTTCACTGAACCTAGAGCAGTTTTTTATGCAGCTTGTGTAGTATTAGGCCTACAGTATTTACATGAAAATAACATTATATATAGAGATTTAAAGTTAGACAACTTACTTTTAGATACTGAGGGGTATGTTAAAATAGCTGATTTTGGTCTGTGCAAAGAAGGTATGGGATGGGGAGACCGTACTGGTACATTTTGCGGCACTCCTGAATTTCTTGCCCCTGAAGTTTTAACTGAAACCTCGTATACCCGGGCTGTAGACTGGTGGGGTCTCGGCGTCCTAATATTTGAAATGTTAGTCGGTGAATCTCCTTTCCCAGGAGAGGATGAGGGTGAAGTGTTTGATTCTATTGTTAATGATGAAGTTCGTTATCCTAGAACACTATCCTTAGAAGCCATCGCGCTTATGCGTCGTTTGCTTAGGAAGAATCCCGAAAGACGCTTAGGATCGTCTGAGAGAGACGCCGAAGATGTGAAGAAACAGGCTTTCTTCCGAAATGTTAATTGGGAGCAATTACTCTTGCGTAAGGTGAAACCACCATTTGTGCCAACAATAAATAATTTAGAAGACGTTAGCAACTTTGACAGTGAATTCACTTCTGAAGCAGCTGTGCTGACGCCACCCAAAGAACCACGGCCGCTCTCTGCCACAGATCACAAGTTGTTCCATGACTTTACATATATGGCAGATTGGTGCTAGATTGCAATTTGTTCAACCAATTTGAATTTAGATTATAATTTCATGATATTAAATAGACAACTAGAAAAAACCCCCATTGCCTTACAAAGCGTGTGAAGATTTCTGTATTTTGATAATAACACTGTTATCTTTACGAAAGAGTTTCTACTAATATAGATTCTCTTGTTAACTTGTATTTAATGCAGTTAAATGCAATATTTTATAATAAGCTGTATAATTTAATGTTCTTAAATAGTGCTAATGTTTATTTTTTTAAAACGACGTGTTATAGATTTATATATTGTGTAGTTATGAAATTAACTTAGATACTAATAATAATTTTAAGTGAAGGCGTGTCAAATCATATTACGTTTTCAGTCAATTGTATTCAGTAAAATAAAGGTATCACCAACATACATCTTTATTTATCTATTTATTTTTAAAGAAAATAAAACAACTGCTTTGGAATTGTAAGTTTCTAATATTACATTTGGTAAATGAGCATAATATCTGGAATTAATTACTGATCCAAAGGCAAACAACATTTCAATATAAAAATCTGGTCCTTAAACACCCTTATTATTTCTGAGAAGCTTGTCAACACAAACAAGGGCAAGTACACAATCAACACCATACACTATCTTTCTTACAAGTGCTCGACGATATCTTCCACAAAATGAGTAATGGCGTCGAGTCAGCATTTTCGTGTAACATGATACTTTGTAAAATCTTAATAAAATAAAACACTTGTGTTGTGCTATTTTCGTCAAATAATGACACATTACGGCTGTTACATACGATGCCTCAAAATTCTGCTCTATAGATATAACAATATTTGTATGAAAAAGCGGCGTTGCATCGTTGTCGCGTCACACCAGTCTGAGGAACCCAATGCCCAACGGTACTCACCAACAAAACCAATACTATGTCAAGGGTTTGGATTGGCTGCTGTTATTTTCGTCAGCAGCCAATCATAGCTGTTAACACTAGTTTAATAGTAAATTGGCTAATTTATGTGTACATAAATAAACCTTTCAGAAACCGCGTAAAACAAGCACTCAGAGATGTCATTTAATTATAACAATCATTAAACTAGGCATTATTTTAACAATTGAAATTTTCTGTCATTTTCTGGACTGCCAACATTCTAAAGTTAATAATTTATAAAATTTAAATGACATCCCTGGCCGTAGCAGTTAGTTTATTAGACTGTAAGTAAGGAAATATAAGAGAATCATCATACAAGCATTTTAACTTGATAATCTCAAAAATCCATACACATTAAAATAACCAGTTTCCTCCATCACAAAACAGAAGAAAAATAAAGGCATTTTTGCTATTTATGATCTCAGGATCAAGTCAAAATAATGTTTTTTTTTAAGAATATACATTTGACTGCACCAAAATTTATACAATTCTAAAATGCTATAGAAAACTGCCTGTGGCAGTATCCTACCTATGTGATAAACCTATTGGTATTTGCAACAACCATTATCTACAATAATCTTTGTTACTTACTTATTTTGGTGCACTCATTTGTAAAATAACATTTTCTAAAATCTATTTAAATTTCTCACATTTCAACTTGAGTATTTGTCTAATATTTATAATTTACTGAGGAAGAAGACCAAAGATACAGTAACCACTCAATTGACTAATACAAATGTTATTGTAGGACTCTAGACAATTTTTACATAAAAATATAAAAAGAAAAAGAAGTTATAGACTGTTCACACTTTAAAAATATGTACACATTTTTCACACAGAGCTGACAGTCTCAAAAAGTATGAAAACATTATTATGATGAGCTCACATACGTGAGCCTTTTTGTTGAAGCACCTTGGCACGGTCTGTAGGTTCTATGTCATTGCTGTTGAGAGAATTGCCACACTCACGGCTAACAACACAAAGGAACTCTGCATGTTCTTCATTCCCATAAGTATATTGGGAGCCAATGTTTATCAGCTGTTCGAATTTCCAACCATCTGACATGGTGGACACCATTTGTGTCAGCTCTTCTTCATGAAACTGTAGCACTCTATACACATGCTTTTTAGAATCTTTCAAGGGCATTGTTTCTCTTGAACATATTCTTTCCTTAACTAATCTTATAAGGTCTGTTATATTATAAAACTCGGCTTCTTCCAACACACCCTCTTCGGCGATGTCATTGTTAATAACCAGTTTACCGTGGCGGAGATAATTGAGGACTGGTGAAAAATACGTGGGATCTCTATCTATTAAATAAGCGCCAGTTTCATCCTGGAAGCAGACACACATATTTCATGTGACAAATATAGTAAAACTCATTTACATACAAAAAGACAATAAGAAATTCTACAAACCCTGTCTGAAATCAAATCGCTGTCCTCTTGAACTAATCGATACAAAAATGAATTAGGATCTCTACATAACGTTGTTTTTGTGGTCAGGAAATATGTCCCACCAACATTAAGCTTAACCCACTGTTTACTGCTCCGCCTTTCATTGTTAAATTTCTGTATATTTTCGTCAAAAAAATCACCGTCACCAACTCGATCCGCCATGGCGTACCATAAACAAAACAAACAACTTTTTGTTTCTTGTTCGGTTCATTTGACGGCGGCAGCGCCATAGGTTATAGTTAATTAAGAAGCTTATACATGAGAGATATCGCGAAGTTAATGAAAATAATTTACTTTCTTCAAAGTAATCCATGTTCGATTTCGATTTATTTATTGTTGTAATAATAACCGGTCAAGTGCACAATAGGTCACGTGCACTCGCGTAAAAATTAGATTCATCCATGATATAAAAAAACTGACCAAGTGCGAGTCGGACTTGCGTGCAAAGGGTTCCTAACAAATCTCATTTTTGTAACACGTAACTTTCACTTTAGACTCCTCATTGGTTTTCCTGTTATCTATAGGTAAAGAACTAATATATCTGCATTTTTTTGCAAAATTTTCGGTTCAGCAGTTGCAACAGCCTGTGGCTAAAGAATAACAGCCGCAAGGATCGATTTACGCTTGCTGGTTGGTATGTGGATAGGTGACCATCTTAAGCTCTTTCATTTGATGAGTACATATATTTAAAAAAAAAAATTGTTGAAATTTCTCCAAAAGGACCCATTTGCTCAAAATTTATTTATTTAAGTAACGCGTTCGTGTTTGGGTCACAGAAGATGCGGAGAAAATTGACTGTGAAAGATGGACAAACAGCCAGACAATCGAGTGATCCTACAAGGGTTCCGTTTTTTACGGATATTCGGAACCCCAAGCCCCGATCAAGTACGTGTCGGGCCATGTACAGTGTAGCGTTCCGTAAAAATTCTCCATAACCACGAAAATGACAAACGAGTATATTCCATGTCAAAAAAATGCAATCCATCACTGGCGCCAACGTAGAATTATTACGATATTTTTACTTTTTCTTGAGGTTAATCGAAAACGAGAAAACTTATGAAGTCTACATAGCCGTGTAATTTTCATTTGAGATTCGTTATATACTACTATCTTGTTATTTTCATATATCCAAAACAACGGTTTATTTGATGTAAACATTTGATCAACGAATCTCTGAATCGGAAGATGGTGGAAAAACTCAAATTATTTTGTATTGTGTAAACGTTCCACTAGTACTATTGCTCTTTTTCTCTCTATGGTTTTGTTTGGCAATTTAACTTTCAGAAAAAAAAACATACTGTTCTCTGGTTACGTTTCGTCCGCTGTTGTTTGTGATTTTGTGTCATTTATTAGCCAATAAATTAGTATTTATCAAGTTTTTCATGCGCTACACATACTGCATTAGTTTTGAGTATTGGGAAAGAGCAAAAGCATTTGTACTCCAACAATATAATGTACATTTGATATAGGCAAGAGTCACAATGAGCAGCAATTTGGATAATGATAGATCCCTTACTAACAAAATGCATCCAATAGATTTAGCGCCCCAAAAAATTACTATAGTTAAAAGTGTTACTAATTCAGAAATGAAAATGGCACACTTGATCCCGGGACAAGCTAAAACTACAGGTTCAAGTCAAATAATAGGCCACGCTAGCCCCGCAACTGGCTTGATGCGTCCAGGGCTTGCACAAATTATTTCCTCGAATGTTTCTTCACAGGTATGCGTTTTGAGTAGTTATTTTTTATAATTTAGTTGTTTCAATCATTGTATCATTAACAAAACATAAATGGAATAGCATTGCTGATAGTTTGCACTGAAAATTTCATTTCTGTTTGTTGTTCTAATATGACCAGCTGTCTTAGGCTATGCGGCTTCTTATTTCGTGGAATTAACTTATGTTAAGACAACTAAATTATGTTTAAGTGATGTTTCCAAATTTCAGCCTCAGATGATAATAAGTGGATCACCAATCTTGCAAGGAGCTCAGATTGTCAGCCAAGGGTCACAGCTTATCGGTCAGAACTCTCAGATGTCCCAGTCACAGTTGATTGCACCTGGCCCAATTATAAGTCCTGGTACACAGATCATAAGTCAAGGTACGCAGTTGTCTGCACAAGTGTCCAGTTCAAATAATGCAGGGTCCACAAATGTTCAGGCAAATGTGACATCTTCTGTGAGTGGCACTCAAGTGTTGAATGTGGGAGGGCAGCTGGTCAGTGGTGCTGGTAACTTGGTGGTTAACCCATCTGTGCGTACATTACCTCCTACTGTGAGGGTGCTGCCTCCATTGCCTCATCATAATAACAGACCAGGTAAGAAGGATTAAGCATTTATTTTTATAAGAATTCTTTGATGTCTGTCTGTTGTAATCTTTAGCTTCTTTAGTTATCAATTTACTGTTCACCTACAACTGGTATATGAAAATAAAATTAGTTAACTGGACAGAAGCTAATAATTAGAAATTTTCACTACCTTTGCATGATATTTAAGTTTGTAGCTTTCATTTTTTAAAATAGGTATACAAAAATAAGTAACAAAATAACACAAAGATAGGAAACAAATTCAGAACCTATTTTTTCTGGTAAGCTACAAAATAAATGTGTTAAAAACTTTCTTCACAGCAGTGCTATCAAGTGTGAATGTGAGCAGTACAAGTGGCGTGTTGGTGAGCAAAGGCGTGGGCGTTGGAGTGACGAGCCATGTCAGCCACGTGCCGCGCGGGCTCGCCGCCGGCGCCTCCCTCGCCGTCCGGCCCGTCACTCCTGCTTCTAACTCGGCAGCTTCAGGTGCTCATCTTTAATATTTCATTTGTAACTTAAACACTGACCTTAAAAGTAAGATCACTTCTTTTTGATTTTGCTGCTTTTGACAACAATCCCAGTAAATGAAACTTGAATAATTTTGATACTTTCCAACTTCACATAGATTTAGTGGTTTTATGATATGCAAGTCTTGTGACTTTCAACATTTTTTTATTTTTTGAAGGATGAGAAATCATTAAAGACTCCTTCCGCTCTGGCGGAACGGCAGGGAGTGTCAGACTCTTACTGGCTAAAACCCATCCGTGTTCCTCCTAATCAGTCCTAATGCCTTTTGCATCCAGGGCCGTGGTGACTCTTTCAAACAAATTCCGCAAGTGACTTTCAACCTTAAAGGTATAATTTGGGTTTCCACATAAATGAAAGTTAAGGGTTATTGTTAAATTGTTGTGTTTGCTTCATTCACAATCAAAGTACTCACTTGATCAACAAGAAACAACATCTTAAGGTTTTCTTTCATGCACAGAAAAGGTTTATAAATAGGATCATAGTAAGATGTTTGTGATCTTCAAAAATAACCTCTTTATTCAGGTGGTGCATGGTCGAATGCTTCGCGCGGTCCTCGCAGCACGCTAGTCTATGGACAGCGCGGAGCGCGCGCTCCGGCGCCGTCGTCGTCGCCTGCGCAGCCGTCACAGCCGCCGCACTCCACCGTCGTTACTTTGCCTACTACATCAGTACTCACCTGTAAGTGTTCATATAAAAAAATCTTCCACATGTTGAACTTAAACAATTGCTTTTTTGTCTAATTTTTAAGTTTGTTAGGACTGCTGCCATTCACACTTTTCTGTATTACATACAAACATAAACTTACGTGCTTACTTTTCCCATGGGGGTAAGCAGAAACTGAAATAATAAAATAATTTCCAGCTTAATCATCATCATTTTCTAGTCCTTATCCCGATTTATTTGGGGTCGATTTCTTCTGGCGCACTTTACTATTAGTCGTCAACTCAGTAGTCACCCTTTTCAAGACATATTTATTTATGTACACACAAAACACTAAAAAGAGAAATTAACTTATACAGATAGAAAAACACAAAGATGCTGCTTATTAAATTCAAAACTTCCCCCACAATATTTTTCTCAGGGTATAAATTTAAAGAATTAACTTAGATTCTCCAGTGAAATCGTATTCAAAATGATTATCGTTTGCAGCAAGTGGAGTAATATCAGGCGCAGGGCGAGGCGCACCGCCGCGTGCCCTCACGCCCACTCCCGTTGCATCCGCGCCCAGACCACTGCCACTGCTGCAAAGGAACTACCAACCCCCCAAGGTAAAGAAATTAGCATTTTTTTTTAAGGCTGAGAAATCATCAAATGTTTTCTTCCGCTCTGGGTGGAGCGGAAGGGCGTGTCAGACTCTTACTGACTAAAACCTATCCATGTTTCTTCTAAAGTCCTTTGCGTTCCGGGGCCGTAGTGATTTTCAAACAAATTCCGCAAAAGTGACTTTCTACCTTAAGGGTATAATTTAGTTTTGTTCTCTCGAATGTTATGTTGTACAACTGACGCTGGTGTAGCTTTACTAAAACATATGTTCAATGCGTGGGAAGAGGCGGAAGATGCCATAGGTATCTTCTGCGATCTGTTTAAAGCGTTTGATTGTGTTAATCACGAAACATTACTGCTGAAGCTCGAGCATTACGGACTAGGCAAAACAGCATTACACTTAGTCAATTGTTATTTGAATGATAGACAACAATTAATTCAAATAAACGGTGTCAATTCCTCGGGACTAAACGTAAAAATGGGCGTCCCCCAGGGCTCAATTTTGGGTCCTTTCTTATTTTTAGTTTATATAAATGATTTACCCCATTTAATGCAAAATAAGCTAAACATGGTCTTTTTTCCTGCTGACATTTTTTTTTTTAATAAATAGATGTAGTAATAATCTTGACGAAGTATAACGCCCTTCTGCGCGTCCAAAATTGGTTCACTGCCAATCATTTGGTTTTAAATGCGGGAAAAACGAAGTGCTTAAGGTTTGCCTTACCAAATGTCAAAAGTAGTGATTGTGACATAGGTAGTATTGAACTGGGAGAAACTAGAATTCGTCGATAGAACGGTTTTCCTGGGGATTACGCTTGACTCAAGGCTACAATGGGGTCGTCATTTGTCATTTCTTGCAGGACGGCTAAGCTCAGCAGCATATGCTGTTAGGAAAATCCGCCAATTTACAGATGTTGATCTGACGTAGGTACTTGACGTATGCATAGCTGACGTATTTCCACGAAATAGGCGTGATGATAGTAAGCTGTCTTCCTAGTGCAAGAACGACTTTAATGCGTATGTGTCTGCTACATGCGCTAGTCATCTATAATAAATTACCGAGGAGTTGGAAAGAAGTAATTTTGGCGTTATTTAAAAAAAAACTCCGAAACTTTTTAGTTGACAAAGCGTATTATAGCGTGACAGAATTTTTAATGGAGAAAGGAATCTCTTGATTACTTTTATAATTAAGTACTAGATATTAGAAAAATATGACATTTATTTTTTATTTAATAATTAAATTGTAATCGTATTAATTAATCTAAATTGACATTGTTATCTTTATTATTATGTAGGTACTTAGAATCATTAATGTATTTTGTACTTTTGCATGCCTTCTGGTAAAATATGGCTGTTGCTAATTATATTTTATATCACCGTGTTTTGTACCCATATTTTCAAAATAGATACCGCGAGACTAGTCTATTTTAGTTACTTTCATAGTAATGTCTTACGGTATCTTACTATGGGGGCGGGCTGCAGACATTGAGTCAATATTTATTCTGCAGAAAAGAGCTATAAGAGCCATTTACAATCTCCGCCGGCGTAATTCTCTAAGTGAACTGTTTAAGAATATTAACATAATGACGGTACCTTGTCAGTATATCTATGAAAACATCATGTACGTTAGAAAAAATCTGCATATTTTTAATAAACGAGACGACAGACATAACTGTCACTAGAAATAGGAACCATCTAGTTCAACCAGGTTTCAGACTTGCTAAAGTAGCCACATCTTTCATGGGGTACTGTTTAAAATGTTACAATAAAATACCTCCCCAGATATTAGAACTAAATGAAACAAAATTTAAATCTTGTATTAAACGCACACTACGCAGGCAAAAGCATATTATAAGTTGGGAGATTTCATTGAAGTTAAAAATGCTTGGCTCAATGCTGGTCCTGTTCCACAGCCACTAGGACGCACAAACTAATCTTTTAGCAGTTGTTAGACCCGCTGAATATTGTAAGAACATCCAATTTTCACTGTATAACCTCAATTAATTAAGCTTTGTATATTTTTTTCATTAACCTCACATGTGTGAGTACTGTGTACCTAAAACTATAATTTTCTTTGAATGTGCCCTGGCGGTTGGGAGTGTCATGCTCACTTAAAAGTCTGGCTGACTAGAAGTCTGGTGCTGGATCATTTGGCACCCTTCAAAGTGGTTGAGCCGAATGGTGCTAGCGCAGGCGTCATATTGTTGACCGAGTGCCGTCAGCTAGGACTGGTTATCATGGATTACCTCTAAAATTTGAACATATCACGAGAGACCGGCAAATGTGTTTATCATCCTCCCTCAATTTATTTGGGGTTGGTGCACCATATCTTCCAAACATCCCTGTTTACCGTCATAGTCACCTTCACTTTTAGCCATATCGTATTTTACACAATATACATCGGTTTTTTCGTCTTTCTCTACCGAAAGAACAGCATTTGAAACATAGTGCCTTAATTTGTCAGGTGGTCGGAGTGGCAAGCGTTGGTGTGCGTGGCGTGGTGGGCAACAGCGCGCCGACGCAGCTGTACTACGAGGTGCCGCGCGGCTCGCACGCGTCGCACGCGCAGGCCCCGCGCGCGCTCGCTCCTTATCTACATCAGCAGCAAGCGCAGCAGCCACAGACTCAAGGTAACACTTAGTATATTGACACGCTCCACCAAATGTGTCATTCTAATCCTAGACTAGAATTACACATTTGTAGTTAGTATTTCCTTTTCGTATACATTCAATAAGTTTTTTTTTACATAATCCTGTAATTGAGCGAAGACACTATATGTGTTGTTAGTTTAGAGACATATTTCATGTATAACCTTAATTTCAATAAAACTTTACTTGACATTGGCTAAATGCACAAACCATGAAAATTCAGAAGAAAACAAATTAAAGTTTTTCACCATCTGCGTTTTCAAATAACAGTCTGAATAGTTGATTAATCTGGAAGTAGAATCATAAAAAATCTAAAATCTCTATTTACCTGTTTTGCCTTCTAAACTATACAGAAAGAATATAAAATTACTTACAATAATAAAATTATATTTTTTGTCAAGTTATAAAAACCGTGCAAATAAAGGACAGACCACTAACACTGCGTAAACACAAAACACTTTGTTGTATGTACTGAAAAAAAAAACAGATTTTTGTAATTGTTATTCTTTATTTGTAGTAACGGTCGTGAATGCTGTGACGTCATCTCCAGAAACCCGTGTCTCCGTGTCCTCCGTCCAAACTCAGCAAGTCTTGCCTAGACCATCCATACTTAGGAAAAGAGATCTTGATGGGTAAGAATTGTTTACATATCCATTCATATTTAAAAATTCTTAATTTAGCTCATAAAAACAAGTCAGTTTAGTATTTCCCTGTAGATAAAGGCAGTTAAGAATGTTAAAATTCTTTTTGGGTGATCAAACTCATCTTTATGAACAGTATTCAGAGTAAATATTTTGCAACATGATTATGTTTTGGGATACATTTAACACAAACCCCAAGTATACAATGGTACCGGCAACGCAAAAGCATAATTATTCTGCAACTTGAATTTCCCACAAAGCCGTGTTTACAACATGTTGTATGTCCGCAGTTCCCCGAGCAAGGCGTCGGGCTACGGGCGCTCGGGCTGGGAGGACGTGCCCGTGGGCGGCGCGTCGGGCGGCTCCACCACCATCAGCGCCTCCTCGTCCCCCGCGCCCGACGACGAGCTGGAGCCGCCGCGCCTGCCCGAGCGCGCGGAGCGAGCGGAGCGCCTGCCGCGCCACCCGCGCCACCCGCACCACCCGCACCTCGAGCGACACGAGCCCGACCTCAGCCCGCGCAAGAAGCCCAGGAAACAGATGTATGTTGCGTTCATCTTTGTGTTTCCAAAACAATTTCGCATAATTTCCCTTTGCCTACTTTTCAGCCCCATTAGCATCCTATTCTGCCCAGCCATTGCTTCTTGAGTTTTGAAAGTTTTGGGATATGACCGTTCATATGATTCTCCAGTGGATCTCCTCATTTCTGCGGTACCAATAATTTTGACAATAGGTACTTTAAGGAGGTTTGAACCCAGCAGTCGAGTACATCATGATGTCGTCTCTTGTGCCAATTTTCATTAACAGACTTTTATTTAATAACTAGCTGCCGCCCGCTGCTCCACCCGCGTGAATGTCGAAAATTATCCCAAGAACTCCCAGGATAAAAGTCCTATATGTTATTCCAGACTATATAATCTACCTCTGTACCAAATTTGATCCGTTCAGCCGTTCTGACGTGATTCAGTAACAAACATCCATACATCCAAACTTTCGCTTTTATTACTTGTGGCCCGCCACGGTTACGCCCGGATGTATACTTCTTTCCAAATTATGTTTCATAAGAACCTTCTCCGGACAATAACAAACACAACAAAAAAGAATTAGCGAAATTGGTCCAGCCGTTCACGCGTGATGCCGTGACAAGGGAAATAGGGATTCATTTTTATATACTAGTAACCTTCCCTGTAATCTGGAGAACAAAACAAAAAAGAATTAGCCAAATCAGTCAAGCCGTTCTCAAGTTATAGCGTGACCAGGAGAAATAGGGGTTCATTTTATATATAGATAGATTATAGTATAGAATAGATGTAGATTAGTATAGATGTACTCAATAATGAAAAACATGTTTTTAACAGGCACAAACGAAACCTTTTTCTGTTTCAGACTAAGCAGCGAAGTGAGACAGTGCGACTATCAAGGAGAAGAGCCACCGCCCACACCACCTCCCGTTGCATACAACCCTCCCAAGCGTGAGTATCACTCGATATGACACAGTAACTTTGTCAAGAGCAAGCTAGCAAGCCAAGCAAGAAATGCAACGCCTATCATTACAGTTCACGCTCGTTATTTATTGTAAATTATACCTTATTTCAACTACACAAAAGTTGCATACGGCGCTCGTGATTTGTGACGACTATTCGTAAAGCTAAGCTCTTCACAAAATTACTGTAGTTTTTGCCTAATCTCCAAAAATTGTCATGTAGCACTTACTGTGCGTTTTTTTCGACAATAAGTTTTGAAAATCAACGTTTCCGATGCAGATGAGGAAGATAAACCAAAGTGGAAGAAAAGGATACGGAAGGTCGTCCCTGCGAGCGTAAAGGGTTAGATATTTTTTCAATTAGAGAATGCAGTATGGCCATACAAATACTCCAGGCAAATTGAAGAAGAGGAGAGAGACAGGAAGAAAACTGATTCTACAATAAAAATACAGAATACGTAAAAATTTCGTCAAGAAACGCGTCAAGGCTGTGCACATAACTTCTGCTACACGAATCGTGGGTTCGATTCCTAAAAAAAAAACATACTTTCATGGCGTTTAGTAGTTCCAGATTTTGCTGTTGGTGCATGTGTAACTGTGTCAATTTAAAAAAAAAAATTGGGAATAATCGTTTCAACTATCTCTCAATCCATACACACATTAGAAAATACTAAACACGTCTCCGGTTTTTACAATCAGCTTTTTGGTTACTCAAACTTTAATGTCTCGAGTAGTTACGCCGCCGAGTTGCCGGTATGTCGATTTTCCATAACCCGGTACATTTCGTGGGAATTGCAATTCTACTGCGCCAAGCCCGTCTCATCATTGGACTTCAAGACTTGCGACGATGCACATTCGGGACATGGTGAACATCCCGCACATACGCACAAAACGTTTTGGGAATACTTTCATTGTGCGTTCAGCTAACGAGTGGAAT
Source organism: Mamestra brassicae (assembly GCA_905163435.1). Lineage (NCBI taxonomy): Eukaryota > Metazoa > Arthropoda > Insecta > Lepidoptera > Noctuidae > Mamestra > Mamestra brassicae. The sequence continues at coordinate 13,244,306 of LR990997.1, read as the reverse complement.
CCAGCGGAGGCTGTTTCCTGATAGCTAAAACATAAGGGGGTCTATAAGTCAAAAGTGAATAGGTTGCTTTTGGGCAAGCGTGCTCCAGATTCAACCAGACAATCGATTAACTTCAGGTAAGATAGTGGTCAAATGCGAGCCAATTATTATGGCTTGCCGAGTCTTGTTTTAACCGTTCTTATACACTGAAATTGAGTAACCAAGAATCTTCAACCTTCTAAAACCTGGAGTCGTGTAAATAAACTTAAAAACTAACAAAATACAATTATATTTGTACACAGGTCCACTATTAAGTTCGAGTTACGTGTGCGGTTGGCGCAGCACGGCGCTTCACTTCACGCGTCCGTCTGACGTGCGGCGAAGAGAGCCGCGCACGCGGGACATTGTGGCCATCGCGAGTCAGAAGCATGTGCTCACTAGCGCCGAAGGCTGGAAGGTGCATCATCTTACTGCGCAAATGGACGACTTGGTAATAACACGTCCTAATTTATTGTTTTAAAATATTATTTGTGTTGAAACTGCTGCTACACACCTTGCGAACAAGACACGTAAGCTAAGGCGGTAAAACATAAAATCTACCCGTAAAGGTCCCACTGCACCGCAAAGGTCTTTTTAAATAGAGAGGAGGCACGAGCATTAATCATCACGCTTGCTCAAGGCGGGTTGACTATTTCAGAATTATTTATTAACATACCTACTTCTCACAATGTTTTATCCTTTCCCAATACCAGTGATGTCTAGGAAAATCTTAGAAAGTATGCATATTATATGAAATGGAAACGTCACATTGGTATTCGTCCGGATTTGGCCCCATGACTTATAGAGCGGCGAGTCCTAAACAACTAGGCTGCCTTACCTTAGGAAGTATGATATTGATTAATAATTTTATTTTGTTGTTTTGTCCAGATGTCCTTAGAATCTGACGTCGGAGAGCAGTTAGCGGGTCTCCTTCGAGTATTAGAGACTGCATCAGGACGCGCGCTGTCATCGCTGCAGCCACAGTCACATACGATACTCGAGTTACTCAAGGTAAGTTCAAAAATGGCACTACGCTGATACTTAAACGAACGAAATATGGAAGAGAAATCAACATTATCGCACACAAATGTTACATATTAAACTGTTAATTACCGTCTAACAACAATTTACTTTTTTTCTTTATTTCAGGGTAACATACAAAGGAGTAAAATCGTATGCGAAGGTATCCAGGAAGCTCGCGAGGACATACTTCGAGTATTTACGCACAGAAACTTCGTATCAGACATTTTGACCAGACAAGCGGACAAGCGGTGCTTTAGAAAACACCGGTCGCAATCATAGCCGACTGCGGAATCTCACTCAGTGAAAATAGTCAGTATTTTCTTGTGATTGTATAAGTCTCATACGGACTTTCGCCTTACTCACATCCCTGTGCCACCTTTTAAGTAAACACTACAGTTAAAAAAGCATAATATTACTACTACTGGCAAACTCCCAAAAGCTCAAAGTAAACTGGTGAGGTTGAGTAAAGCTGCAAGTGCAATATAAAGGCTTGTACGAGAGTACATTATGAAAGTGATTCTTCCGAGAATATATTGAGGTTCTAAACTTGTAAATAGTTTTAAGTGTATGATAAGCAATGAAAAAAATATTTAAGTTGAGAAAAGAATGCCTTGAATGAGTTGTGTTGTTTTGGGACTTAATTTAGAAAATACATGATTTATAATTATATAATATGTTGTTTTTCTTTATACCTTAGTAACATAGAACTATAATATGAAAAGCACATGCTCACCGATCGAATCCGCAATAATACGAACTAATACAGACATCGCCGACAAGTCTGTGAGGCAAAAATGGGACTGGGCGGGTCACACTTACAGGATGTATCAAGACAGAAGGGCCAGGATCGTCACGCAGTGGGTGCTTGATGACGGGCGTCGTAGCCGAGGCAGGCCACAGAAACGCTGGTGTGACGATTTAGACTCGTTACTGACGGATTGGTCGGAGATGGCAAAACAAAGAGCATAGGAAAGTAATGGGGGAGACCTTTGCCCAGCAGTGGGACAATGTAGGATAGGTATAAAAAAGTAGACATTGATTTTCGCCGTAAAGTGGAAATAGGAATTAATACAGTCCTCTCGCAGTATCAAGTACTCCTATGTCTCAGTATAAGAGCTATCAAACTACTCTGTGCATAAGGTACTACGACGGCATTAGCTGCATTGGCTGCACGGCGTGGTCGGGCGGAATAAGGGCTCGGAGGAAGGGACGGTTTGCCTCAGGATCTCCGCGCCCCTTTTTTTTTTTAAAAGATGGGAAATCATCGAATGACTTCTTCCGCTCGGGTGTAGCGGAGGGGCGTTTCAAACTTTTACTGACTAAAACCCATCCGTGTTCCTTCTAAAACCCTTTGCGTTCCGGCCGCGGTGACTCTTTCGAACAAATTCCGCAACCCTGGCAGATCCCCGCCCCGCTAGGGCCTTTAAATTTTGAGACGCCTTGTTTAATCAAATCTCAAACAAGGACAATTACGATCGATCGACGTTAATCATTAGTGTGGTAGAAGTAGAAGCTATCCATCGACGTAGACTAATTCATTCTACCATCGATCGATTGGTGTGGTGGCACCCTTAGGGTTCCCAAATTTCAAGCTCGCTTCGCTCGCTCTTGCATCTTACAGTCGTTTATTTCTCAAACTATTCTGCGTCAGTGGACAATCTAACTTATTTTGAATGAACGATCAAATAATCCGAGGCGAAGAGCCAAAAAAGTTCCAAACTAGCTTCGCTCGCTCTTGCATTGCATCTATCCATAAAGTACAGACGCCAGCGCATCAAGCCGAAACTGACAAATTTTCCCAATCAACCTTGAACATTCGATGCGATTGCTTCAGCGATAAAGTTGAAAATCTCATTTGACAGATTTTTGTAGCTTGATGTGCTGGCGTCTGAACATTGAACACTCCCTGCATTCCGGGCAGGGGGACAAGCCTAGCCCATCAGTGAAAAGTATTTAGTTAAGTATATTAGATATTCATGAATGAAATCTCGTATACTCTGCTATCAAAACAATCGTCAAAAATAATAAAGCTACTCACCCTGTGTGAAACAGGCATTAAATTTTTATTTTTAAAAAGTTATTTATTTGCGGCAGCTGTCAATGTCAAGCAATAAATGTCACTCAAGAGGCCCTAGAAGAAATGTATATTTCAAAAAAAAACATAAACCTAACCTACAACCAACCTCAACTAATAAATCTAGTCATCAGTCTAGGCGACTGCAGATAATTCTTATAAAATACATAAAATTGATTCCATCAATAGACACCAAAATGGCTAGTAGTCGTTTGGAAAGAATTGGAACTATTTTCACACGGTAAGAACTTATTCCCCTTTTCTATGGTATTATATTTTTTTAAGTTTTGAATTCAATTTGAATTTGGAATAGGTACAATATTTCGCGCGGTAAATCTGGCATAATTTAGCGGGAATTCAAGAAATCAACTTGATTGCGTTCGTAAGCATCATATTTTCACTTACTAACTTTTCTACGTTTTCCCAATAATGACGACTAAAAAAGGAGGAAAAGCAAAACATTTGTCAGTAGATTTAAATGAATTACTAAATGAATCACAGTTTCTTAAGGAATCCCCTAACATTAAAAAGAATCAAAAACGTCAAAGAAATGATGTGACCGAAGAAGAGAGCATTGCCAAATTAATAGGACAATATCAAACAAATTCTAAGAAAAAGAAATTGGAGGTCAACGTAGAAGCTTGTAAAGAGTCACGCCAAAAAATATTGGATGTCATGAGCCATCAACTAGAAACAAGGTTTGTAAACTTAAAATTCTTATTAATTGATTACTGAATATTTAATATTAACTTATTAAACAAACAATAAAATAACATCCACACAGTTTACTAATTTTAACTTACATTCATGATTTTCAGGAAGGAAAAAAGTGACACCCTGCTTGAAAATCTATCAGAAGTCATGCTCCAATTGGAAGCAGATTGTACTGCAATGAAAGATAATGAGAAAAAGTTGGAACATTTAACTGCTGCAGTTGTCAAGTGCATGCAGCAGACAACCACAGCTCATAAACAAAAACTGAAAGCACTAAAAGACATTCATGCTTCCTTTAAAAAACAGTACTTAATTTTTTTTTCATACATATTTAGTCAGAGTTCTAGTTCCTAAAGGAAGGGTTAGCAGCAACTAGGTTAGCACGCCAGTGCAAAACTTATATTAACAAGAAGTCAGTCAGAAGGGAACAAGAAGTTTGTAGTGACGGGACATCCCTGTTTACTTACATAGTTGAAAACTATTCAATGTAATATTCCCTTTCAGATGTGAAGACATGGAAGCAGACCATAAAACTGAAACTGACAAATTAGCAGAAGAGTTGGAAGAGGATATCAAAAAACTTCAACAAAAACTTATTTCAGAAACCAAGAAAAGTGGTTGGGAAAACTTGCGCAGAACAATTTTTCATGCTATGCAAAATGATTTTTAATTTGAACTTTTGTAATTTAATAACATTTTTATTTCAATAAAACTTTTCAACTATGTAATGCTACTATGCATTTTTAACCTTTTGAATGCCAAAGCATAAACACATCAGCGTGCCCCCGACGCCAATCCACAAATTCGCCGTACTTTTTGTCACATATTTGTGACGCTTGGCGTACAGGGCACGCGCTTGCTTGTCATGTATACGTGACAATGGCGTTCAAAAGGTTCATAAACCTACCTAAACATTGTTCCCATATGGGTCAGTGAGTGAACCAGAAAAACAATAACTTCGGGAACTGCCATATCCCTAACCCAAAAACCTTTCTTTAAACCGGGAATTGAAATAAAAATATGAAATTTCAATTATCATTTTGTATAAGGAATGTATATCTGATCTAACCGCTGAACAAAGAGCGGAACTTAAGGCACCCCAATACGCATAGGTTAGGTTTGAATGGGATTATGGGAGCTAAAACAAACTAACTTAGCTCTCGTGATCTCTTTTTTTTTTTCAATTGTTCAGCTATAAGTATCTTTAATCATAATACAAAATTGGATATTTTCACTAAACAATAATTAAAAAATAGTTCCGAAGCATTTGTTCAGTCCATTTACTTGATATCTAAGGGGATGGGCTATAAAAAATTAATGGACCAACAAACCTATTGGCAACATTCATAATCATAATCTGCAAGCTTTTTTGTGTACAAAACAATGAACAGAATGCGGTCCTCATATTTTGCACACAACATATTTTGGCGCCTGCACTATGTAGGTAGTGCTTAGCACATTCTAAGTTAAAATTTCTTTAGAAAATTTGAATTAGGAATCTGCTATTGATTATGGTTAGATTTTTTTTATAAATAAGGCTGATACCTAATGTTTCTAAATTTACAGAGTGGAGGGACTACTCACAAAGGGTGCAATGAGACCTGATGACAGGCCTCTGTGGTTTGATGTGTATAGAGCTTTCCCACCTCATGCTGAACCTAAGTTTGCCAAGCCTAAACCAGAAATAAAACCTATTAGACAAATTCTTTATCCTGAAGATGCTATCAGAGCGTAAGTAAATGTTTTAACCAACCCAAATAAGGATCCTTTTTAAGTCTGACCTATTTCTAAAACATTTTTATTAACTCACAGAAAATTCCACTCAACTGGCCATGGCTTAGGAGCAATAAGTATGATCAGCCAAACAGAAACTCAAACTAAGAGACTCATTCAACAATATGAAAAGCTAAAATCCGAGGGAGTTCCAGAGGAGGAACTGATTGAAAAATCGGCGGCAGTAGTCGGCAGTGAACGACAACTGGAAGCAGCCAAAGCAAAAGTAACTGCACAAAACCCGGATTCAGCGACTGCCAAAGTTCTGGCTGAAGCTGATATCAAGAATATTTTTTCTGAAAAGTGATTAGATATAATGTAGAATTAAAGTCAGATTTTTGTTTATAACTAGAATTAGTTAAGTGTTCAATAAAGTTGTTGTTAGTATGTAATCTTGCTAGTTTAATTTCCATTTGTTTTGATTTATGACGCGTCTTGGTGGAAGGTGCGGTCCTGTAGGATTAGGCAGACGTTCTACGACTACGCCGGACCGTCTCTTCACGGATACTGATCGGGTTCGGATCGGCCGTAGTGCGTAAGCGCTCTAACAAATCGCCACCGGCCTCAACTCGGCAACGCAGGCGCAGTCGAAAGTTGCGGAATTTGTTCGATAGAGTCACCGCGGCCCTGGAACGCAAAAGGGCTTCAGAAGGAACACGGATGGGTTTTAGTAAGTAAGAGTCTGACACGCCCTTCCGCTCCAACCAGAGCGGAAGAAGTCATTTGATGATTTCCCATCCTTAAAAAAAAAGGCGCAGTCGAAAAATCTCTACTTAGGTACTTTGTCGGACCCGGGTATCGAACACAGACCCGCATACTCAGCAGTAGTGCTTGCGTCCACGTAACTAAAGAGGCAGTTTCAAAAAGTCCTACTCCAGTCGCTACCTAGGATATTTAGGAACAGTGACGAGCAGCCCTTGTTGGAAATATTGACTCACACCTTCAGTATTCTACCTGTTATTCAGTACAAGATACGATGTGTACGCATTACTAATCAGAATCGCGCTATCTTATCTAAGCTAGATAAGGGCTCTGCGCTGAGGAACACACCTATGCTCCTATGTTTTAGTGTGTCATCAGTTTCGCTTTATTGCGAAGTGTTGTTTAATTCGCTGCTAGTGTCCTAATTACAAAATAAAAAAGTGTTCAAAATGGCGCAAAAGAAGTCTTTGTGGTTCTACTTTGCTGTTATTTTGGGTAAGTGCAATTGAATTCTAACAGACTAGGCTTAGAACAAGTTATTTTGTAAACAAACACTGTAGTCTTTGTTGAAATGTATCTAGATGGTTTCATTCAATTGCGATAACCATGACCAACATTCACTTAGGAATCCTATGCAGCTAGCCATTGTGCTGAAGTTACTAGGATAAGTAAGCTGTCGTTGTATAATGACTTGTACCTATACCACACCTACTCAGGTCTTAATTATTTGTATTTCGCATGGGTAGATTACAAAAGGTAGGTACCTACTATAATTGCTATTGAGCACGTGTTATTACTTATTGCTTCATCCTCTGGTACTTCTGGGTAGGCCTATGATTAAAGGATTTACTCTACTTAATTGAAGGGTTATGATGAGTCTTGGTCACTGAGATTTGACTAGTCATTCAAACCGGATTTCCGCCGTTATCTTATGAATCGCTTTTCTTGTAACAATACTATGTTGTTATCTGTCTACTTTATGTAAAGTTAAAGTAAAAAAAGGCATGAAATAAACACAAGATTAATCTCTGAGAAATCTGACCATATATTGACCCATAGATACCTATCATATAACCCGTCTGCGGAGTTAGACATGTTGGTTCCGGCAGGTCGACTTCCTTTACCAGGTAGGTAGAGGGTACAACTAAAGGGAGTTCCCCAATTAAATTAATCAATAAGTACTAAGATAAAGTAACTAAGTACTTCGGTATTAATTATTATTAACCAGATGCGACCCCTGCAAGTCAACAGACAGCACGTTTAACGAAACAATTATTAATGAGATCCATCTCAACAGTTAGTTGGTGTCCATCTTTAAAAACAAAGGTGATGTGCTGGAGTGCAACAACTATAGAGGAATAAAGCTAATGTCACATATTATGAAAGCTTGGGAAAAAGTTATTGAAAGGCGGCTGAGAGAAAACAGTGAAATCTCACAGAACTAGTTCGATTTTATGCCTGGTCGGGGTACAACGGATGCCATTTTCGCTATCCGCCAGCTGTGCGGGAAATACAGAGCTGTGCATAAAACTTGCACATGGTATTCGTTGACCTCGAAAAGGCATATGACCGGGTGCCTCGTGAGATTTTGTGGTGGGCCCTTAAGGAGAAAAGTGTGCTTGGGAAGTATGTGCAGTTGATCCGAGCGATGTACAGTCGATGCAGTAGATACCCAAGTTCGATCTGTAGTGGGCACCACTGACAGCTTCAGTGTGGCAGTCGGTTAGCACCAGTTTCGGCCCTTAGCCCTTACCCTCTTCCTGATGATAATGGACGTCGGACATTCAGGAAGAGGCTCCCTGGTGCATACTGTTTGCTGATGACATTGTACCTACTGGTTGCCGAAAGTGGCCTAGAGATCCAGAGCAGATTAGAGACGTGGTGGCAAAGACTGGAGTGTTGGCCTAAAATTGAGCAGAACCAAAACAGAATACCTGTTCTGTGATTTCGGCGGTCAATCCAGTCCTATGCCTATAGCTCTCACCGGAATGCCTATACCGAACTGCTCCGACTTTCGGTACCTTGGGTCGCATATCCAGGGGGACAACTTGCGACCCACGGATGACTCTCAAATTAGTGGCGCCAGTGACGGAAAAATTGAAAGGGAACCGCTTATCTTGGTATGATCATGTGAAGAGGAGGGATGAAATTCACGTACCTAACTAAAAGAGTTATGTCCCTAACTATTCATAGCAGTAGGTAGGTACTAGATTTTTTTTTTAAAGAAATAGACTGGACAAAAAAGGGACTGCAGATACAGCTGCCCTACTATGACGTGCTAATGCCATCCAATTCCGATGATGTAAAAGGGATAGTGCTATTCGCTATGTATAGCTCCGTCTCTCTCTAAGAGCAGAATCATGATCGTTTTTAGACTTATTAGTAGGGCCCCAGGACGACATCGTCGTTTTTGAAGAAACAGCAATCGAGCTAGAACAAATGATACAAACTCTGGAAAACAAAGGCAAAAAAGTAGGATATACACATGAACATAACCAAAATAATGACTGACCATATAAGCAGATATGCGTGTCAGGTGAATGTGTGTCAATGAATATATAATATCTACTTGGGAAATAAATTGTATTTGATACAAAAACAATGAGGATGAAGTAGACAGGAGGATCAACAGTGCCTGGAAGAAATTCTAGGCTCTTAAGGAAATCCTTAAAGGAGATTACAATCTCAAATTCAAACGAATAGTAATATGGACACGTATTCTACCAAGTCTCACATACGGAAGCCAAACATGGACATATACAAACAGACTATGAAATAAAATTACAAGTGGTCAAAGAAAAAAGGGTAGACCGCGAAAACGGTGGGCTGATGATATCATTGAAACTGTCGGTGCCAATTGGATGAAGCTTGCCCAGGATAGAGAAAAATGGCACGGGATGGAGCAGGCTTTTACCCAAAAAGGGATTCATATAAATCTTCAACTAAACTAAGCATACATTTATTCTGTAACTTTAAATATGGAGAAATAAAGTTTATTATTAAAGAGTTATGAATATAAATATGGATGGATGGACAGGGAGAGAGTAAGGCCAAAGAAAAGATGGATGGATTGTGTTAGGAGTGATATGAAAGAAAAGGGAGGTAGTGATAGCGTGACGGCTGACAGGACAGAATGGTAGAAAGAACGTGTTGCGCCGACCCCAAGTAACACGGGATAAGGGCAGGAAGATGATGATGATCTAAACAGAGATTGGGGGCATGTTGTCTTATGAACAATATTGACTTGCTAATTATTTCCTTTAAAATCTTTATTCACAATTTTCTTTCAGTAATCCTGAGTACCTTGACTCAAGAAACCGAAGCCAGGCGAAAAATCCTCCGCGGCAGGCGTGTTATGACACGTACTTACTACCGTAAGTTTGGTTTTTATTCTATACAAATCGATATCTACTATGTGGGGCTTCACAAACCGACCAAAGTATCAACTCAGCTGCACAGGAACCTTAGGTTATGATGGCATGGCTGGTCCAATGGTCGAGCACTGCTTGTTGTGCAGTCATGGGTTCGATTTTGGACAGGACAAATATTTGTAGCTGATATTTGTGTAGTCTTTATGACTGTCCCCTAACTATTACTTTTTCCAACACAAATTAGTGAGGATTTCTCGTTACTGTCACGCTGTGTAACAGCTACCGAACAGCGTCTCCCGTTTTTTATGTTTTCTGAGCTTCGTTAATGTACGGGGTTACTGCCAACCGGATGTTAGACAATTTTTTCTATAAGTTCGGCCCAGAATTCGACTACAAAAGAAAGGCTATTAATTTCTAATAGTTACCAAAACATACAACATATGCCTCCAAAATAATATTTCCAAGAACTTGACAGTACACTTAATTTCATAAATTCCAGATGGCAACGCTGTTCCTGCCTGGGCGATTAGTTTGATGGCTGGCATTGGTATGCTGCTAGTAGGTGGCATCCTGTATGTCGTCATGAGGAAGCTTGTACTTTCTTCAGAGACCGGCTCGTTGAACACATACCAACCCGCTATGCAGCAAGATGTTTGAGCAGCTTATTACTAAAGTTTATTTCTAAGATTAATTGTAACTTTATAATAAGAAAGTGCAATAGCTCAAACACTTCGAACAAACGAGACAGTTTTTCCACTGTTTATGCAATGCCATATATTCTGCATCAACTAATATTTTAGACGAAAACGATACCACCTTACTGATAATTTTATTTTTATGACTTTATGCATTTGTATGAAAAAATTGTTTATTTTGTTTAGACATTTTAAAAATAAAAATTGTTTTAAGATATTATTATAATTTATTTTATCTTTTAATTATACAATCGAGTTCAATGGATATATGAAATTCATTATCTAAAATGAACATGTCATTTTTGCATTTTTGAGATTGTATTAGACAAGAGAATTACTTGTGACGAGATAAATTTAAAACTTAGAATTCTCTGCGATGATATTTGTCAGGGTCAAAGTAAGAAGTAACAACCACACGATTGCTGAACTTGCGGCCAGTCAGGGTTTGCTGCGCCTTCTGGCAATCAGCAATACTGTTAAACTCGACAAACACCTGCAGACAAAGATAAACAGGATTAATATTGTGTACTTATTATGTTAACGAAACATTGAAAACTTTTAAATAAATCTTACTTTTCCACATCCAGGTACTTCAACTCCCTCTATTGGTCGCGGGATTTCTATACTGCGTACACAGCCATATTTGTTGCATTCCTCTCTGTAAAATAAGAAATGCAGTATTAGTTACTAGTAGCTTTCTGATAGAACTAATCTGAAAGTAGGAATTAAACTTAAGTAGTATTAGGTAAATAATTTATAGAAACAGAACACTAACTTGATATCTTCGAGGATGTCCTCATACTCCTCTTCGTCGCGCAGTTCGTCGGGAGTGACCATGTTGAGGAGACACAGCACCTCTGTGGGCGGCCCGGCACCCGCCAGCGTCAGGCCGGCCACTTGCAGCTGCACCGGCGCCGCTCCGGTCATTGCTATACAACATTACGAGAAATTAGCAACATCACAATTTTTCAATTATATTAAAATGTTGCCAAATCAGGAGTTGATAAGCATGCTGTACCTAAGGTTGAGTTCTTAGCTCCAATACTTGCTCGTTGAACAATGAGTTTCTTGTCACCCAGCTGCATTCCATTAAGACCTGCTATTGCCTGTTAAATAAAAAAAGTTGAGCAGTTGAGATTGCTAATCAGTTTTACTAACAAGGGATTAAAAATGACTGATTATAACATGGTTATTTACCTGATCGGTCATTGAAATGTCAACATATTCAGCAAAGGCATAGCCTTTGCTCAGTCCAGTTGATGAGTCCTTCACCAAATTGAAAGCTCGAAGTTGTCCAAATGACATCAGCAATTCTTTTACCTGTTTCACACATTATTCAATCAGAAAATTAGTTGTTTTCACAAGGTTTTCATTACACTGAATAAATATTTAGGTATATATGATTATTGATTGGTCTATTATGCAGTTGTACATTCATTACACACAATTTTTTAGTGTTCCCGTAACATTTGCTAGGCAGAAGGCAGCAAATATATAAATGAATGTTATCTGACCTGTGTCTAGCCGCATGTTAGAATCAGATGTGAATGGAGGAGACTTGCCTTGAAGTGCCGACGTCTCATTCAAGTACAAGACGTATAGGTGAGAATGAGAGACAACAGTGACACGCGGGCCGCGAATGTGCCAAATCTAAGCTAGGGAGGGGCAGAAAGCAAACTATATCAGTGAGTTGTTTCAGAATATATCGAGCGTGAAGCGCACGCTCATCCCGCTAGGGTACCTGTGAAAATACCTGAAACTGAACAAAACACGCGGCTCACTGCTGGCTCCACCGTAGCCCTGTCAACTGTTGAATCTCGCCCTGAAATGGCTGCGGCTAATACTAACTCCTAATGGGAACATCTACAGTCATGTGTGCAATATGCATGTGTCGCTTGTGTTATATTATTGCTATGGATGACTTACGTATGTTTGTTTTAATTTTTTTCGTTACACCAAAGTGATATCGAAATTTCAATAAAATATGCTTCATGTTTATAGACCAGTGCTAAAAATAATTTGGGTTCAAAAGAGTTACAAAGGAAAGGAGGGTGGTGTTGATTTAGTTCACTTGACAAGAGAAATCCTAAGAATCTGTGTGTAAGAATACAAGAGGCAGTCGCAGTATAGACCTGCAAAACATAATTTTGTATAATCAGTATGAACAGACGAATATATTTTATACCTTCACTGGAAAATTGTAACACTCATGAATTCATGTTGTAGGTAGTTATGTTATTGATTTCAATGCTTGCAGTGTAATTATAAAATATACACCATAAGGCTGATAAACATAAACAAAAAAGCACAAAAAAGCTGTATAAAATATACAGACAGGCACTTTGAACAAACATTGAATGTTACATTATAATTATAACATTTATAAATATCAGCCTTACTTGATTTTATTAAATCCAATAAGTCTTTTCATGAGGATTAAAAATATAGATATGTATCACAAAATACTATGAAACATTGATTTTATATAAAACTTAGAAATGGTAAGTACTGAACTGTGAAGTAATCCTATATACATTGGCAACCAATCAATGTGTCACAGGGATAATATTTTACACTAATTATCAACAGATAGCAGCAACTTACTTGGTCCTCATTTAGATAATTGGGCAATCCGCCAATAAATATTTTGTGTGGGGAATCTGGAACTACTGTGCTAATCACACCAGCTGAAAGCAAACAAACATTATTATTGTAAACATAAACAATGTATTAGAAACTAAACATTTCTTCACTATGCATGGTAATTTTAAAAGGTTATGAAAATAAACATCCAATAATGAATTAAATTCTAGAAAACCACATGTAATGTAAAATGTAAAGGAAAATATTATCAGAAATTTTATAACTCACCTGGCACATTGATAGCTGGATTTTCAGTGCCAGGCATGGGTTGATAGTCGTGCGGCCGTCGAATCTTCAAGCTCTGCCCTTTGAAGTTGATACCATCAAAAGCCATAGCTTGTGTAGTCTCATCTATAGATCTAAATTCAAGGAATGCAAAGTTTTTGTCCAAGTTAATTTGGCAAGCCAACACAGGGTTTCCTGCGGCTTGTGCCAAACCCGAGAGGTGCATCTGTTGGTTGAAGAACTCCATGGTTTCCTCCTCAGTGACGCCAAACGGTATATTGCCTACATATAATCGCCGGGCTTGACGAGTTATCGTAGATCCCACGACTGGGACAGCTGCTTGTGGTGTATCTGCGACAATATTGGCTGGAATTTGTCCAGCAGCTTGCATGGCTTTATATTGTAATGGCGTAATATGCTCAAAGCCCGGTGGCGGGACATCCCAGTACAGAGAAGGCTTGCGTCTGCGAGATCTTTTGCTCTGAGACCTAGATCTGCTTCTCCTCGCAGGTTTCTCCCGGCGTTCCCTAGACCGAGACCTAGAACGCCGTCTTTCCCTAGAACGAGACCTGCGTCGGCGGTCTGTGAGTAAAAGTAATACGGTTATTTTTTGACAATTAAGCTTGAACTTGAACTTGAAAGGAAAATAAATCAAATAGTTTACATACCTTTGTCTTCCCCCATATTATTATGTTTATTTGTTAGTTTTAGAGCCAAATATTAAACTTCACAGTATACTCAAGCCGAAGCAAAAATACGTCTTCGCAAAATGGCGTCCGTCGGGTTAAAAAATATTTTAAATATCTTTAAGTTTGAACACCGGTCCTTCGTCTCGTTGTTGACGATGATTTCATGATGATTTACCAGTGAGGTAGTGATGAACACACAACCATCGTAAACGCTTTTGAATGAAGATTCCGTTTGATTGTATTATAAATCGAAGGTAATAATGTATTATATAATAGTATCAGAATTCCATTTTTTCCTTTTCTTGTAAATGCTCTATTTATTTACACGGATAAAAATTGTTTCTTTTGTTTGTTTTCAATTTCAGCTCAATATTTATGTATGAGCACATTGTGTAGATTGTGTCAACGGTATCTCTCCCATGCCATCCATGTCATTCGTACACGATTTAAAATGTCAAAATTAGACGACTAAATTCGAATGTAGCCCATCGGTGTACAAGTTTTCGGAAGTAGAATGAATAGAATACATAGTTGGATAATAATGTATATGTCAACAACTTGTTCTGAAAAGTGAAAGTTTGTGAGAATTAATATCTTTGCCGCAGACCAAAATTGTTATTTAGCTCGATGGCTTGTTGCTATTCGATTAAAGTTTTTATCAGTGTTGAATTTAATATATATGAAAAATGGTAGATAGGGTTTCATTGATAAATCAATTTAAATCGTCGTTTGTTCTATACCAGCGGGTGAATAATTTTACTTTAAAAATTAAATGTTTTTAGAACTCCCAACAAGGGAACGGAGATGTCAGAAAAAGGATTGGAAATGGAGTTGATAAAGACGACCGGATTAAAAATGACATTAACACCGTGGAGAATAAAAACACAAAAGGAAATACGAAAACTATCGGACTGGTATTCGTGTCTTTACTTTTGGATTTGTTGGCTTTTACGATGATTCTGCCACTTTTGCCAACGCTGCTGGATTATTATAACAGAGAGGAAGGCAAAGGGAACAGTTTGTATGCATCTTTATTAAGAGCAGTGCAAGGTTTCCAGAAATTCACAGGAGCTCCTGACCAATTTGCGTCGGTTTTATTCGGAGGAGCACTTGGATCAATGTACAGCTTCCTACAATTTCTAACCAGTCCAATAGTGGGAAGCCTCTCAGATGCATATGGTAGGAAGCCTATGCTTTTAATTTGTTTGGTGAGTGTGTTTATTGAGTAAGTATCTAGATCCTATTAGAATATAATACCTATTTTCTTTATTACAAGTCAATCTGTTGAAATAAAAATTACTAGTACCTACTGACAATAATCATAGAATCAATGAATAAAACTGAAACTTGTAAAATTATAAGTTCAAATATGTCATCACCATTCTCTTGTCCTTACCTACCTAAAGAACAAAAAAAAAATGAAAGACAATTAAAATAAAGTGAAATAAACATATCAGTATGAGTTTATCTACCTACTTAGTCTTATTCTCAACAAGACATGCTGTCAGTATTGGGCTGTGATAATACCTGTTGGATTGCAACATATCAGTGATAATCTAAATATATGTGAAATCTTTGATAAAAATAAACTTTAACTCTAAAAAGAAAAATGAATGAACTTAACAAGAATAAAAAAATATATTGAACAATTTGGTTGGAAAAAGAGGCACCATATATTCCACGAAATAATGATAAAAACCATTTTAAGTAATAATACACCTGATTTGCATATTATAACATTCAGTTAAGTTTCGATGTACAAACTCTTGTTTGCTCAAGTGTGGGTCTCACAAGGCTATAGAAAATATATTTCCTGATAGGAAAAATGCAACACATGTATCACATAATATCCTCAATTATATGATTATACCTTCAACATAATGATTACATATATGAGCATGATTATTGAATTTCCAAGCAGTTGAAGTAGCAAAAATGATATTACAACCTTTAATAATAATGAACATTTGCATATTAATATTTATACATAACTATGTATGGGAAATTCCTACTCATCTCATTGTTATGATAAGTAGGGCTTTACTCGAAAAAACCAAAGACTCATAGAATTAACTAAAGGAGGATGAGGATGTTACCAAGGTGCACATTATATTAGTTCCATCCAACTGACTGTTACTCATACCAGTTATACCTCTAGTATTACAAGTACTGGATTATTTCATCATAATGATCCAATTATTAGATGTTAGGGCTCTTATTGTATGGCATTCTATGGCTGTATTTTTATGTTCCTTTTTGGCTATGCTCCTTAAACTGTTTATTTAGGTGAATTAGATTAGGTACCTACTGTTTTGCAAATTTTCATAGTTGTAATAGAACTAGTTTGGAATGATTAAAAAAACTGCAAAGAATTCTAGTAACTAGTCAAATTGAAATAACAAATGAATGTATATACATATAATTTATTTTAGACCAGCGAAAAAACGCAATTTGTATCTCAGGTCGATTGTTCCGAACGTCCCGGAAAATGATACGCAACCAAAATCGATCGCTTTTACCAATGCTCTGATGAGTTCTGAAGACTCAATTTACAATGTCGCGAAGGCGCGCTTATTCGCGAGAAAGTTTGAGATTTCTCGCGACTGTTCCTTGATGCTAACTATAGAGGATGTTTAGTTTAGATCTTTTACTTCTCTCCCTTCGTGGATCTTCCCACGGAATCCACAGATGCAGGAGCTAACCGTGAGTATGTGGGCCCCTGGGCTAATACTACTTAGGGTCCTACCTACACAACGTTTACAACTAATTGACATTTTGTCAGAATACTGTTATAATAATATAGTAGGAACACGGTTAAGGAAAAAAAAGCCGTTCAAGTGCATGTAGGACCACGCACAGTGCATGTAGGAACGGAACGAAACGGACGTACGGGTCCCTACCCGTACGTCCGTTTCGTTCCGTTCCACAGAACCATGAAAATGCCCGTATTTTTTTAGTAAAAGAGAATTTCACTACAATCCTGCCTGTGCCTACTTCGTCGTCAACCTATTTGACAACATACTTCTTTTTTCTTCTAGGCAGGAATTACATTATCCCATGCGCTATGGAGTTGTGCCAGTACATTCAGCATTTTTGTTCTGGCACGATTTATTGGCGGTTTGAGCAAGGCCAATGTGAGCCTAAGTATGGCTGTAGTCACCGACGCTTCCAACGAGAAGACCAGGGCTAGAGGAATGGTAAGAATTTAATTTTACTTTCATAAAAAAACAATCTCTTCTCACTGTTTTGACTCGTTGTTAATGCCTTGAATGTACGCTATGTCATTGTTTATTCAAAAGACACTTGTCAAATCATGGTCCAAAACACACATTGTAGCAGTCGCTAATGTAACTTCCTAGTTTTCAGTATTGGCTAATCAATACGGCAAACTGGGAAGTTACGTAAATGCTCGTTAGGCACCATCACGCCAGTTTACACTTGATTAAGATATGGGGCAATCTGAATTTCGTTTCATTCACAAATTCTCTTAAAAAAGAGGCCTTCCAATTAACTGTTACATCCTTTAAGGGTAATTAACATTGCGACGTAAGAGAAGGGAAAGTAAGCGGCATTTTTGCCTCGGGTGCACAAGAAGACGCGAAATCACTTCAAACTACTCTAATTCGATTATGATTTACAAACGCTTTGCTTGTCTTCTCTTCTTTTCCATCGCGAGTTAACATTGACCCTTATGATAAATATCACACGTAGTAAATAGTGCCAACTTTGGAATGGTATCATCGTTCGCTAGCCATCTTATTTATTGGGGTCGGCGCAACATATCTGGTATCATCAATTCATCACAGTATGATCCATTTAAATGTACTGTTTCAGGCTCTGGTAGGTTTGGCGTTCTCTATCGGGTTCATTGTTGGGCCAGTCACTGGAGCATGGTTTGCTTTGAATAGCGACCTATCATCCGGTGCTTGGGGCGAACGGCCCGCCTTATATGCGCTGTCTCTTTCTCTTGCCAATATAATCCTAGTATTATTCTTTATTCCGGAAACATTGACTAAAGTAAGTATATCTTTGCTTAACGTTTCGGTTGGTTTATTATCTATGTTCCTTCTGCTTTAACACAACTTATTTTTCAGGACAAAAGAGCACCTCTATCGTTCAGTCTCTCTAAGTCAGTGGATTTCGTCTCCCCTTGGCATCTACTAAGATTCACTGCTGTTAAAAATCTTTCACGTCACCAGAGTGAAGTACTGTCGAAATTGGGACTGATATATTTTCTTTATTTATTTATATACTCGGGACTCGAATTCACCCTAACTTTCTTAACGCATCATACCTTCCAGTATACAGCTATGCAACAGGGGAAAATGTTCTTAGTTATGGGTAAGTTATCTTTTTTTTTGTAATAACAAACGTTTTAATACTCTAATTGTGCTGCATGAGTGCGATTAATGTTTCTAATATTGGTATGATTAATCGATTTTCAAAACTCGATTAAAGATTGTCTAATGAAAATGAAACTCCCGATTTCATTGTTATTCTTGTCTTCTGCACGCACGATATTAGGTACATTTGGCTTACGGAACTAATACTTTGATATTTGTTTCTCAGGGTTAATAATGGCGGTGCTGCAAGGAGGAGCAGCTCGCAGACTCGGCGCCCGAGGTGCGGAGGTGGCTGCCCGCGGAGCCCTAGCTCTGACCCCGGCTTCGTTCCTGAGTGTCGCATTTGCCGCGTTACCGCATCCGCCTTTATTTGCGCCTATTTACTGGCTCTGGCTGGGACTCGTTTTATTTGCATTGTGTAAGTGTCAAGTGGAATTGAACCTTGTGTGTTGCTGTCCATCTCTCCAAAAATGTCCTTTTCCAATTAAATTAATGATAGATTAGTTTTCTTCGAAATAATGACATACAAACTGACACCATATACCCGAATGCCACAATTTCTAGCAGTGGCTTATCTCAGTGATATTTTATGTAACCTTCTAGACTCTCGGGTGTAACCGTCGCCTCTCGGAGTTTCTCTAATTCGCATGGTATTCTTACAGCAACGGCGTTCGCCGTGTCTTGCATGACGTCGATGGCGGCGGGTAAGGCGCCAAGTGAAGCGCGGGGCGCAGTGTTGGGCACTCTCCGCTCTCTCGGGGCGCTTGCACGGGCTGCAGGACCCCTACTTGCGTCATCAGGTAAATACAATTCTTCGACTATATCCATCCACTGAGTGTAGATTATAGTGTCGCGCGATGGCGGTTTTGGGCGTTCCGCGTCCAGTTCTTCCCAATTACATAGACCAGCTGTTACACCGTCGGGCTCGCCGGCCAACCAGCTGAGCAAGATTATCTTCTGATTCTTGGCTTAACTCGCTACAGCCAGTTCTGGGTCTCTTTTAGAACTATTCCACTGTTGTCTGGTAACGACACCGTGGATAAATAATGAACCTGTCCCATAACGAAGCTATTGTTCGTTAGTCGTGGCCGCAGGCTCGGGATATTAGAACCTGTGTTCCCGCATAGTTGACGCTACACTCATAAACTCACACCTTGTTCACATGAGGGGAGGCAGAAACTACAGAACGCCACCTATTACGATCCTTCAATCATTCCTGCAACTTCTTTTGCTTCATTGACACTATAAAGACGATATAATTAATCGAAGTAGCGTTTTATTATCACGAGCAGTGAGAACTATTATCAATATTTGAGTGGTCTTCGGATACCTGGCACCAGACAAAAAAATATTCAAATTAATATTTCTTGATTCAGATTCCAGGTATTGGTATTAGTATGACAAACTACATAGGTACTTGACCTCGTTATTTCATTCACATTCCTTATCTTTGATATGATTGTATTGTAAGTTATCAATAGCGTATATGTACTCATTGCGCTAGTATAAAAGTAATTTCCGGAATGCTGAAAGAAGTTCCCGGTCAACCAATTTTTGACCTTATTGATTAGAACATATGAGTGAAATGTGGTCAAACGAAAACTTGCGGTAGCACATTCTTGATTGATGATTTTAATATGTGAGATGACGATCGATCGCGCGCGAGTTGCTCTCACAATCACAAATTACATTCGTTTAATTAAAACTGACAACATTGTTTCCCGCAACACCAATTGCTGCGAAACTTGTATTTATGTCTACCCTATTGCATTGCGCAATAGGGTAGATAAATAAAGGTTTCCTACCCTAACATACATATGAAATATTAAGACTTTAGCCAGCAACACTGCAACGTTATCATATTGCCACCAAAACATGTCACTGAAATAACATTGAACTTTTCCTCCCAATGAATAAGTGCTTTGACAGTGTACTTGTGTCTGGGTGCCAACGCACGACCTATGACTCAAAACTCAGGACTGCTACTGCTGAATCAACATTGGGTTTTCAATAAAATTATATTTTGTTTTGTTTCAGTATACTGGTGTTCGGGCGCGATGATCACATACACCATTGGCTCCGTAATTCTTATCATTCCTGCTGTGATGTTAATTAGACTGAAAACATAATGCAGCTTTTACACTGCATATATAATAGGAACAAGCAATAACCTATTCATAATTTATTAAGAATTCCATTAATTAATAGTATTATACAATTGTTCTGTATTATGTATATTAATAACTTGGTTTGTGTATTTTTGTAAAGTTTTTTTTTTAATTTTCTCGAATAAACAGTATTAATACATTGAGTTGTTGGTCTAAATAACTGTTAAGTCAATATGGCTTTTGCCAGTGTGTAAAATGAAGTTATGCAATTATTTAAGTATTAAAGTCGATTTCAGTGTTGGTCCCATAGTGAAACGGCGGAAAGTTTCTGATGAATTTTGAAAAAAAAATACATCCCAATGAAGCCAGGGCGGGTCTAGTGTATGTGTATAAATATCTACACACGTATCCCACACGATAGACATGTGTACCTATTACAGTGTTTTATGACTATTTGAAAGTTATCGTAAAGAATTTCACTGTTGCAATCATAAAGATAGTGACCATACGTGACCAGACTCATCAATATGATAAACTTCAACTTCTTCCATCCAGTCGTGTACTTATCATGCAACCCCAACTCAGCTTTGTTTTGTTTAGGATGAACTTCGGACAATAAAGGAGCATAGCTCGATATATATTATCAACTAAACCAAAAACATAAATAATCTCAGATAAAGTCGAACATAAAACAAGACCATTGCAGTAACTTAGTATATACCATTCTTATACATAACTCTAAGCAGCCCATAAGAGACAACTGGAGATAGCGCTACTTGTTGCACAAGTTTGGGTTTGGGTCCATTGATGTCAGTAACAACAAAAAAGGGCCACTAAAAAGAAAAATGAGCCGATAACGGAATGTAATCTCATTTTGTTTATCATCTAGCCAATTGCGCATTTGAATGTTGTACACAGTTAAAGAATTTATGCTATTAATGAAAAACATCCTGAGGAAGTGAGGTAAAGATACGGTTTTCTTTTATTTTCGATTCCATGTAAACCAATGGCAAACTTATTGGCAACTTTACCTACTTCACGAAGTTTTGTTTGTGTACGAGTTGCTAAGCAACCGTTTGTTGTTATGACAGGATGACATATTATGATATTACAGTTACAATAAAGATTGAAAATGCCACTATTTAGTAATAAATTTTCACCAAAAACTATTCCGGTGCGAAAACAAGATACTACGGTGCTGAAAAATGAGCTTGGCAGTGATTATGCGTCGAAAGAATTATCTCTTGAAGTGAACCCATTGAAGTTGAAGTTGGGGGATTTTGAAATATCCTTTGAAGACGGGCAATGGATTCCAGGTAAATATACCATCAAGTTGTTAACATTTATATAAATTGTTCTTACAAATATTTTCAATGATGACAAGGGGCTGTCTTATAGAAGAATATAAGCACGCATTATAGTAGCAGTAGCAAAAACGCAGTAGGTAAACTTTCATTTGAAGATCCGTCAAGTCTTGTAATTATGTCATTCATGTAGCGTATTGTTCTGAACAGGGGCCATGGATTAGCACAGGCAAAGAGGCGCCTTGTGCTTGAGCACAACAACAGCTTCAACAGTGGGTGAAGTCTAACAGTGGGTGATGATGAATAGATATTGTTTCTAAGAGAGTATTTTAATTTCACAGCTTCTGGTAAAGCAGGCGCCGCTCACAAAGAGAACATTCGCCTCAAGAACGAGCTAGAAAGACTCGAAGAAGAGAACAACATGCTAAGATTGAAGTTCGAAATATTACTGGACATGATGACTGATAAAACGGTAGAGGCTGAACAACAAGAGTTACAGAGAGCACAGAGTTTAGGTAACTTGAAACAGAAGGGCAGTAAAAAGAAATGGTCGTAGAAATTGTTCACTTCTATAAACCATTACAAGCTGGCCTCTTATTTTTTTTTTTTTTTACAACTCACACGGTCATCCGATCCCAAACTAGGCAGAGCCTGTGCTATGGCAACCAGACAACTGATAAACATACTTATATATTTCTAAATACATACATATTATAGACAAATTACACCCAGACACAGAACAAATGATCATGCTCATCACACAAAGATTTGTCCTGGGTGGGAATCGAACCCACGACCTCCGGTTTAGCAGTCAGGGTCACTAACCACTCGACCAACAGGCCAGTCAATTTTAACGCAAGTCCAAACTAATTGAAGCCAGCTCAAGATCAAACTGTTAACACTGACACTACTGTACTTGGTATTATGTAAATAAAATAAATAAAAGTTGTAAAGTAAATTGTTTGTTTACATTTTACTTATGTTTTGCTTTTGCCTGTCCCCACGGAATATACTATTGCTTTCAGTAATTAGACATTGTGACTACTAGTTACTTAATCAATTTGCGTGTTTTATGTCATGGACCATGCTTTGTGCCATTCAACACCTTCATATCAAGTTTTCACATATGAGGTACCTATATAAGTAAGTTCCTTTATCAATGAAAAACTTCAACAACTGGCTAAAGATGAACTATTATGCAATAGAAAAACGAACAAGAATATGAAAAATATCTTTACTTAAATAGTAATAACTTTTAACATCTTACAAATAACAATCTCATCACAATATACATATGGAGGACAAAATCAGCAGTTTTGCTTTATTTATATTCTGTAAGCAGATCTGGGTTTTTATATCTACTCTCAGATCTAATATTTCGGGATAGCTGCCATTCAAGGCTTCTTCCAAAGCGCATCTTCTGTCTTTACTACCTTTAATTAAGTACTTATAGACAAAATTGACGGGTAAAAGTGTTTTTATAATAAAACACCCACTTTCTGTAACGGTTAACGACACGTCTAAATTAATTGCAAATCATGGGATCCGATTGGCTGTTGATAAAATAAAACGACAACGTTTTATTGTTCCAGAAACCGAGAGCAAACTACCTATAAGTAGTCGATTTACTGAAATGGTGATACAAGCAGTACTGACTTGAATACTTGAGCCTTGTCCAGAGTGACAACGCGGCGGACTAGGATGCGTGCGGACGCGATTAGTTGTAGAGGCTATACTTTTGTATTCTTAGGGCAAAACAATGACCATCGCTCGCAAGTGAGGCCACTATGCCTCGTCACGCTAGGCGTCCGCCGTAGTCACTTCAGTATGGATGCAAAACAATTTTATTGTTTCAAATGTTTGGTATTTCGCGGCCGCCTTAGCACCTTTAGTTTACTCCGCGTTAGGACATCGTCCCCTGGTGTGTCCGGGCTGGCGGCACAGGCTGCACAGCCGGGCCCCGCCCGCGCCCCTCCCCGCCCCTCCGCGCGCCCCTCCGCCGCCGCCTCGGCCACGCCCCCTGCCGCGGTTGCTGCTACTACTACTGCTGCTACCCCAGTCTACAAAATAAAACATAGTCAGAAGTGGTCCCAAACGAAAGAGGAAATTAATTTTCGAGACAACTAGGTAGTGTCAGTTTTTAAACCACTGCATTTTAATAGTTAGTTCTCCTGACCTCAACGGAGGCTAGCCATTAGCGCGGGATTATAGTGCTTGAGTGTGTGCGCAAAATAGTGATGCAACGGAACTGGCATAACGGAAGCAGAAACGGAAACAGATGTCAAAAGTAAATCTTAACGGAAGCGGGAACGGAAGCGTTAACTAACACTATGAAAAAAAAGCACAATTTTACATTTAAATTTTTTTTTAATTAAATTTGTACTTTAGTAGTAGTCAAAATTAAACAGCGGCAAGTTAAATTTAAAGCTGTAGTTGTGCGGCCTTTTCGCCAATACACTTTTTCACAAAGTTTGCATTTGGCACTCGAGTCGCCAATTTCATCAAAATAGTTCCAAATGGGACTTGTTTTTGGTTTCATAATTGCACTCTTATTGCACTAAATACAACTAGGTATTAAGCAAACAATAACAGAAGAAAAAACAACTGAAAATCTCACTACTCAAAAACACGGGGCGCGGAGATGCGCATAGTGAACTAAAAACAATAATTAAATAAACGAACTCGTCGTGACACGTTTGTTGTTTGATTACCGCGTGCCCCTCCCTCGCAAAATACGCGGAAGGGATTCGGCAATTATCGGCAGCACGCGCGCCTCGACGCTCATGTACATTCGTCAAACATTCGTCCACGCGTGGCCCCTGCAACCGCCCGCGCCGTGCCGCCGTCGCGTCTGCTGCACCGCTCCTCATCGCTCTGTCCCCGCTTCCGTTAAGAGTTCTGTTATAAAGTTTGCGGAACCAGAAACAGAAGTGAAAAAACATGCGGAACTTCTGCAGTTGCGGAAGCGGAAGCAGAGTTCTGTTGCAACACTAGCGCAAAACACTCCCTCTTCTATCATTCTCAGTCAGATGGGACGGCTGTCCGACACGACCGGAGAGATCAGGCGCAACAATAAGCCTTAACGTGCTTTCCGAGGCACGGAGGTAGTACATGTAAATACGCAATACGTCCAATTCGTCATTGGTTATTCAGTTTACTATCAGCAGCCGTCATTATTTCATTCAAAAAAAACTAATTTTGGAAGTCGGTGTCAAAAACGAAGAAACCACATCAGAAACACCGACGTCCAAAATTTTCTTTAAATTTTTTTTTTACTTTTTAGTGCTACCCCCCAAAAATTCCAATCAGTCCATATCTATCTCCGAAGGTCATCAGATCTTTACGAAATTTAAATACTTAGGACTATTTTGGAATAAACCTCTTTTAAATAAAAAAAGAAGGTTACAAATTTGTTTATACAACGTGTAACCGAATAAACGCAATAATTTTAAAGGGGCCATTGTATCCATCATTATGAACAACTTTTACTACCTATACCCAGAAATCGCGAAATGTCGCGATAATGATGATCGTGATAATGATGAATACAATGACCCCATAAGAGGTATTGCATTTATTCTGTTACAGGTTGTATAAGACGGAGTTATGCCCGAACACACATTAAAAAATATATATAAACATCCGAATTGAAAACCTCCTCCTTTTTGAAGTCGATTAAAAACTGTTTTTTTTTTGTATTCTGCGTTAATGTTTTGTTTATGCATGCAGGCATGTGTGTTATTTACCTGTGGTAGATGATGCGCTGTCAGCCCATTGGAAGAAGTTACATCTTGAACCCATGTCCTTCACGCAACAGTAGAAAGGACGACCTTTATTAGGACCCTCCTTTTGCACAGTTATTCTGAAACAAAAGTCTCAATTTCAGCTGCCGATTTTGACATACGAATATCAAGAGACAAACTTATTCATAGAAATTCTCATGGTACATTTTTTAGCAAATTTTTTGCCAGCTCAAATTTGCTTAAAACTATAAGTTCATTGGTTTTCAGATGCATCTAAATAAATTAAAATCTGGTCCTAGCACAGTTGGAAAAAAGTTATACAAATCAAAAGAAGTCCAAGATTTTACTGCCCTAATACCTTTTTACACCTTGTGTAGGATGGTCAAATGTTACTCGGCATGTAATTTTTTCCTGTCCTTCAGTTTCGGAGGGCAGGGTGTTTAGGAGGTCCGGACACCCCCTTAATATGCGACGAAAATAAAAATCACTAATAAATATTGGACGGATCGCACGTATAATCGTGCCCAAAATATATAATTACTAGCACTGTCGAATGAGATTGATGTTCTAATTTCTGCATGAAGCCCGGGCAAAAACTAGCATCTTTGCATGTTTTTGGACCCCCCTGCGAGAGCTATAGCTACGCCCATGCATATTTTGTATTTGAAATATCATGCACTTACTTTTTACAAGGCATTCCGCAGTCGCACATAACATCATCGTTGCCACCGCTGTCCCGCGAGTGGCTGGGCTGGCCCCAAGCCCTCGTGGTCGAAGAGTTACTGGAATGATCGCCACTGTCCCAAGTACTGGTCGGTGGAGTATCATAAGGGTTCTGTACTGTGCTATCATTCTCGGGAGCCCAAAGGAAAAAGTCGCATCCACCATTATCTTTGCCTGCTTGACATTTGTAGAATTGTTTTCCTGAAATTCGGCATATGTTTGTTTACTATGCTCGAAATATTTTACAGCTTTTTAGTTGGATCTGTGCAGTGAAACGCACCAGTTTTCGTAGTAAGTTATGCCACACAAGTTTGTTTGTTTATTTGTTTACTTGTTTGTTTGTTTGATCGCGTTAATCTCTAGAAATAACGTCGGATTTGGAAAATTATTTTTGTATATGATAGCCACATTCATGAGGAATGCTATAAGCGATAGGGAGGCGGCGAGGCGGGAAATTTCTACGGAAACGGGAAAAAACGGGATATGCGCGTACCTACGAAGTCGGAGGCAAAAGCTAGTTATTACATAAAGATGATAATTATAACTAAATAGTAGCAAGAACTACTGAGATGAGGAGAATAGAGAAGTCTGCAAGAAGAAATGTGGACCTGAAACGTATAATATATAAACTGGAAAAAAGATGAGAGCATGATGATTCCAACAACTTACCGTGGTTCGCATTTTGTTTCCTCACAGTTAATAAAATAGCAGGTTTGTTACAACCACAGAGCACATTATTGTCACCAGTGTCACTACCCCCAGCGCTGTTATTACTTCGCGGGACAGGCATCCTCGACTGATTGTTCATTGGATTTTGAACTCTACTTGCAGGTAATGGAGGTGCAAATTGCCTTGGCGGTGCTGTGGCAGTTGTGTTGTTTCGTTGGGTTTGTCGCGCTGGTGCGGCGGGTATCACGTTGATTGGACTGTTACTATTGGTATTACTATTAGATCTATTATTTGTAGGCTGTGGTCTATTAGTATTGACTGTTGGTTGTCTTGTATTATTCGTCCCTTGATGTCTGCTGTCTGGTTGTGTTGTGCCTGCTCTCACGCTTGCAGGGTTTATTCTAAGCATTTCTAAGAAAGTTGCGTCGCAACCGCCGATACACCCGGTGTGCGGGGATGGGTATATGTGACTCAATTGATTGTTTCTCCATTCGAATTTCAGCATTTTGTAGTTTGGACCGCACTGAAAAGTGGTTATAAATATAAAATATAGCCTTTATTTCTGATATTAAAAAATACATTTTGACAATTATTAGTATTACATCATTTTATACATTACTGAGCATGCCATAATATAATTTCACAATATAACATGCTACTAAAAATGATTACTTATTACTGTATAAAGACAATTTTTGTTTTTTAGGTATAATTTCAAGCGTAGTTTAAATAGTGAAGGTTAAAAATTTCATGGTTTTCTATCCATTTACGTTAGCTTAAAGTTTAAACTAAACTACATGGGTAGGAATTGGTTTAAGCTTTAACCTTTTGACCGCCACGGTCGGCTATAGCCGACAGATGAAAAAGTGCCCAACACGCTACCGTCGGCTAGGGCCGACAAAAAAACGGCGAAAATGGGGTTTGGTGTCGGGGGCACACCGATGCGTTTATGCTTTGGCGTTCAAAAGGCCTTTTGAACGCCACTGTCTCGTATACATGACAAGCAAGCGCGTCGATGTGTTTATGCTCTGGCGTTCAAAAGATTAAAAACCAATCTTCTACATAAAACAATAGAACGCATAATTTACAATTACATATTTAGGTCAAAAAGGCTTTACTTACAACGGGACAACTGTCGGGTAAAACTTGTATCGTTTTGACCAGTGTGGGCAACCATACCGCGTTCTTGCAATTTGGATACGAAAGACAGCTAATGTATAACTCATCTGCGTTGTTTTTTTTCTGTCGTACGACCATGTCTGATCCGCATTTTGGACATTTTAAAGCTGAAATACAACGATGATAAATAAATATTAGGTATATTGTTTAGTAACTGAGGCAACAACATTTGCTTATAAGTATATAACCTTTTTCCAACTAGGTTGGGCTCGGCTTCCAGTGTAACTGATGCAATCGGTTTGCAATTAATTAATGTCCCCTTGTTTCTGTCACGTTTGTGATTTAAGATAAAGTACCAATATTGTTAAAAATCGGTTTCTACGATACAACCCATGAGCTTAGTGCACATACCATACCATACATACCATAACTTCATAAATATATTTATGATTTTCGTCAGTAAATCTTTAAAATTCGCAATCGTCATTTTTCCGATTTAGCTTTAGTAGGGTTGCCATCACAAAAATTTCCGACGCCGGACAACATCTTAAAAACCCCGGACATTTGGGCAAAATTGAATAGTTTCCCCGGACATCCCCGAGAATAAAAACGTCGTTTTAAATAAAAAAACAAACATTTTTAATAATCTATTACAGCTTTTTTGCAATATAAAACTACAGGATCGGCTATTTTGCAGCGCCGGATTTAGCTTGTAAGCGGATTACGAATGAATTTTAGTTTTCATTTGTTGCTTATCTCTTTAATTTTCGATCAATTGAGTTTCCCTTGACACAAAAAGTGTCCGGGTTTTACCAGCACAACTTTTAAAAACCCCGCCTGGACGCCCTCCAAACTAGGACAAATGGGAACCCTACTTTAGAGTCACAAATCTATTGTTGTAGATCTCGCCCGACCGTAGCTTCGACTTCCCCTTAGGAGTATTGAATACTTTTTTGTAATAGTGCAAGGTATATAAAAGTATACGATACGGTATACGATAGTAATACAATATTTCAACAAATATTAAATAAGCATGGCTACTATAATAATCACTCATTGCCTTTAATTGTGATTTTATATTCCATAAGAGTTTGACGTTCTAAAATGGACTTTATAAACAAGTTCATACACTTGACATTTGCATGCGCTATATTGATTAAGTTACCTGCAGGCATGTTGACGGGAAGTGCCTCAGCTGAAGGAACGTACTCATTAGGTTGTTCACTAAACCTTTCAGCGAGTGCTGCGTCGATTTTATTCGCTTCCATAGCCACTGTCTGATAAACTTCTTTATATTTTGCTACCTACAAAAAAAATCATATTCGAATTAATCTCAGAAATAAGCGATTTTAGATAAGCACTCCAGAGTCAAGTATTGTCGATAATTGGTGTATTGGTATCTATGGACAAAAATACCCAGCGTGTACAGAGATGAATTAATTGTGTAGTTTAAGATTAGGTATGGCGCTCATTTATATTTTATTAAATTTGGGTGTTTAGTTAAGTCAATTTTAGTAGGGACTGGTAAGAAACAGCTATGTATGCGGCAGTAATCCGTTACCTTAACACTTGACTCAAAATTTCAGGGTTTTAGATGATATTCAGTGCCAATTACCTGTTCAGCTAACACAACTTGCGGCTGCTTTCGCCCCTCACTAATCGCTTTAAGGTCTGCCTCAAGCTGGGCACGCAAATGCGGCTTCGATATCGTGAGGCCCATGGCGTCATACCCTTCTACCAGCCCCATACCGAGTAGACCAGGGACGAAGTGTATAGCATCTGCGAGCGCCACGTACGACCTGTTCTTGATGGTTTCTATGTGCTCTGCATGTGTTGCGTCCGTTCCTGGGAAGATATCAAGTCGTTATTTATTATGTACTTTATTGTACACCTCATAATAAGAGCAGGACAATCAAACATAAAATAAGTGTACAATGGCCGGTGTTGAACTGTTGAAAAGACTTGCTGGCGGGTGAGGCTTGAGAAACGTTGGGGAGCGTGGAATAAAAGACTTCAGTTGTAGATTCCCTTCTTCTTTTATTTTTCTTCCTTTTTCTTCCTTACTGTAATACTGCTGGATTCGGAATGCCTGACCACTTTTTTTTTTTTTTTTTTTTTTATGAGTGGCTTCTCGCAGTTCAACCTATAAGGTTGTCGACTGCTTAACCGGGCTTGCCTGTGGTGGCCTTAATATAATATTAAAGCCTCCAGCCAGGGCTTACAAAAAACCTACAAACTAAGCGACTACACGCTAAGGGCACCCCCTGTGGGGTACGGGCCTCGGCTTAGGGCGTCGCTGGGGAGAGGACAGCTAGGGACGGGCTGGATCGAACTGGAATTTAAGACTACAGGCTCAGCGGCGCGGGCTGGCTCGAGCAAGGGTCGGGGCGGATTTTGACGGGGACGTCGCGGCGGGCCTCGGCGGCGAGGGCGGAAGGACGGCGGTCGTGGTTTGCGAAGAGTGCTGGTCTCTTTGCGACTCTCTTGGAGGAGAGTGGTAGAGTCGTCGGGCGTGACGAGGGTATGCCTCGGTCGGCGTACCTT
The DNA here is from genome assembly GCA_905163435.1 of Mamestra brassicae. Taxonomy (NCBI): domain Eukaryota; kingdom Metazoa; phylum Arthropoda; class Insecta; order Lepidoptera; family Noctuidae; genus Mamestra; species Mamestra brassicae. The sequence goes on along the minus strand of LR990997.1, from coordinate 13,213,826 downwards.
GGAGATGCGGGAGGGTTCGTATCGGGCGGCCGATGCGATAAGGGGGTTACGGTGATTTACAGCAGTGTCGAAGAAACGTTTGGCTATGCGTTTCATGAACTGCTGTATGGTGGGCAATTTGAGATCTACATGTAGAGTCTCATTTCGGACGTAGAAGGGGGCACCCGTGATTTTGCGCAGGAAACGGTTTTGGAGCGTCTGCATTCTGTGGAGATGACGTGGCTTTGCGTGTGCAAAGACGGCGCAAGCGTACGTCATGATGGGACGGATGACCGCGGTGAAGAGTCGCAATTTGCACTTGAGTGACAATTTGCTACGGGCGGTCGTGATGTAATGGAGCCTTCCCTGAGCGAAGGCGGCGCGAGAACGGGCCTGCCTTATGTGCTCAGCAAAGGTGAGGTGGCTGTCCAGGATGACCCCCAGGTATTTGGCTTGCTTCTCCCAGGGGATCGGCTTGCCATACATGGTGATCGGACGAGGGGGAGGGGGTTTGTGCCGCGGTTTCGTAAACATGCCTGACCACGGAATTTCGCCGTCTTTTATAGGCTCCTCTAGCCAATCAAAACGCTTCAATTTTGCACACGGCACTAATATTTTTTGCTCGACCAATCAGATCGTTCCTTCCTTTTGTATGGGAATTCGTCAGTAGGCGAAATTTGGTGGTAAAACATCCCTTAAATTGTTACATTCATTTTGTATCACAGGAATTAACTTAATTTAGCTAATTACAAAAAAAATCTTAATGAAAAACCTTAATTAAAGACCTTAAAATAGTAAAAAACTAAAATAGCTCTCGTTATGGTAAAGTTACGTAGTACTTCAGCTTATTTTCGCCATGGTACATGTGGCGCCACCAAGTGTCGGAAATGAAAGCCCCAAGATACTCTCTTTATTTACCAATATTTACAAACATCTTATTTTTTCTGTAAAAACAAAGACATATCCTATTTACATTAAAGATCTATAACTTTATATTATGTTTTCGTCGCTAACATTCTCCCCCACGGTGCGCAGCACACCATCACCTTGAAGCGACGGTGCAGCAGGAACTAGCACGATGGTGCGTCGTGTTGGTCGCCGAAGCACTCCTCCCGATGTCCGCACGTCCAGCACTCTAGTTCTTCCATCTGGTCCAGGGTACGTCTTGATAACTTCTCCGCGGGGCCAAGAATTTCGTGGTAGTGTGGCATCCATGATTAGCACGATATCTCCTTCTCTAGGGTCATTAGTTGCTCTTCCTTTGATTTTTCTTGGCATTAGGAGAGGCAAATATTCCTTTATCCATCTTCTCCAAAAGTGATCTGCAAGTCTTTGGGTTGTTCTCCAATTTGCCTTTCCAATTAATTCTGTGTCGTCGAATTCTCCTGGTGCCATTGCTCCACATGATCTCCCCAGTAGAAAATGGTTTGGGGTCAGGCTTTCTTCGTCTTCAGGATCCATGCTGACAGGTGTGAGAGGTCTGGAATTTACTATGTGTTCGACCTCGGTTAGCAGTGTGTGTAGCACTTCTTCAGGCGGGTTTCTTTCGTTGAGGACTACTGCCAGTGCCGTCTTGACTGATCGCACCAGTCTCTCCCAAGCTCCACCCATGTTCGGGCTTCCTGGGGGAATAAACTTCCACTTGATGCCTCTTTCTTGTGCGGCTTCTTCCAATTCCTTATTTGCCCCGACAAAATTGGTCCCGTTGTCGCTGAATATAGTCTTTGGGGTTCCTCTTCTCGCTGCCATCCGACGGAGTGCCATAATCATTGAGCTTGTACTGAGAGAGGGTACCAGCTCCAAGTGAATGGCTCTTGTGGTAAGACAAGTGAATAACGCTCCCCAACGCTTCTCAACTCTTCTCCCGATAGTGACTTGCATCGGTCCGAAGTAATCCACTGCTGAGCAAGAGAATGGGAACTGTTGATGCGCCAGCCTCTCGCTCGGCAGATCTCCCGTTGGGGGTATCTCTGGTAAACTCTTCTTCACTTTGCACCACTGACAGCTGTATGTGACTGCTTTTAAAGTTGCTCTTAAACCCAGGATCCAATATTTCTGCCGAACCTCGTTCATCACTGTAGTAATATTTCCGTGAAGGAACTTCTCGTGATAATATTTTACGATGAGTTGCGCAATCTTCTGTTTCCCATCTAGAATTATGGGGTTCATCTTCTGTCTACCTTCGTCACGGAACTTCATCGTTCTACTTCTTAGCTTGATTATCTCGTTGCTGCTTATGTAGACGTCAATCTTCTTGAGCCGACTTGCGTTTTCTAAAGGCTTCTCTGTTTTTAGACTTTTCATTTCTGCCGCAAAACTGTCGTTTTGACTTATTTTTATTAATAAGTCTTCAGCCTTCCGAAGGTGTTTTTCTTCGAGGGGTAAGTACAATCGTTCCTTCCCTTTCTTGTTCGTTGGTTCATTGGAGATTCGTGCCTTCTCCTTTTGGCATCTTCTTTGGGGTCTCCAGGCCTCATCCTTCTGGCGTACGGCGGCAGTGGTTGTTTTATGGGTCTTCTTCAGTAAGAGGTATGCGAAGGCAACCACCCTGGCCGTAACCCGTAATAGTCGCTCCCAGCTCGAGAACCTCTTCAGATCGAGTAAGACCCCTTCTTCGGCTTTAAGTGCGGCCACCCTTTGCTTGCTCTTCTCTTCCGGCATGATACCTTTCGGCTTGAACTCTTGAAATGGCCACTCTTCTTCTGGTTGACGAAGAAATGTTGGACCTTGGAACCATCTGGCGTTGTGATCGAATTCAGCCGGGGTCCCTCTTGTAGCATCATCTGCTGGGTTTTCCTTGGTCGGTACCCATCTCCAATCGTCGGGTTTGGTTTTTTCTTCAATCTCTGCCAGCCGATTGGCCACGAAGGTTTTGAACTTCCTTGGTTCCGCTTTGATCCACTGTAGTACAGTACTGGAGTCTGTCCAGTAAGTCTTCTTTGACACTTCAAGCTCCATCTCTTCCTCAACTGCGGCTGCTAGCCTGCTGCCGAGCAAGGCTGCTTGCAGTTCTAACCTTGGTATTGACACTGGCTTCGTTGGCGTTACTCTTGCTTTGCCGGCGATCATAGAGATGTGGACCCTCCCTTCAGGTTCAACCGTTCTCCAGTAGACCACCGCCGCGTACGCTTCTTCGCTCGCGTCAGTGAACGTGTGCAGTTGTCCTCTTTTTCCGCGGGGCGAGATACATCTTGCAATCTTCAATTTTGTTAACGCCGATACTTCTCCTAGATATTTCATCCAGGTTTCTTTTTGGGTTTCATTGATTGTGTCATCCCAGCCTATTTGCGTGCGCCAAATGTCCTGGATCAGCTTCTTCCCTTGAATTAGAACTGGTGTTGCAAACCCCATAGGGTCGAATGTGGACATCACGGCGCTTGTAACCTCTCTCTTCGTTGGAGTCCTTCTTCCATCTAGCAGGTCTTCTGATGTATTTCTCAGACCGACATTGAAGGCTAGCGCGTCTTCCTTCACCAGCCATCTCAGGCCCAGGGTCTTCTCTTCTTTCGTCAGTTGCAGAGAATCTTCTTTACTTGCGTCTTCTATTTCCGACAGTACCCCGGCGTCGTTGCTGGCCCAACCCTTCAGATGGAAGCTTGCTGTTGCGTGAATTTCTTTTACTTCTTTTGATATCCTTTTTGCTTCAGCTGTGGATGTAAAACTTTGCAAGTAGTCGTCCATATAATGGTTCCTGTTTATTGCCTTAACCGCCTCGGGATGGGCCTTCTTAAAGTCTTCTGCGTTTTTGTTCATTACATATATCGCTGTCGCTGGTGATGATGCTGCCCCGAAGATGATTGATGACATCCTAAATTCTTTAGGCTTGCCTGTTCTCTGGCTCCCACGCCACAGGAATCTAAGACTATCTCGGTCGTCTTCTCTCACTTTGATCCGAAGGAACATATCTTGGATGTCGGCCATAACAGCCACTGGTCTTTCTCTGAAGCGTAGCAACACGCCGAATAGTGACTGCAATAGGTCTGGACCCGACAGCAAGGCGTCGTTGAGACTCTTCCCTTCGTATTTAGCGGCTGCGTCGAAGACTATCCTTGGCTTCCTTTTCACTGGATGCACGACGGCGAAGAGCGGTAGGTAGAATATTCTTCCTTTGTTTGCGGTTTCTGGAACCATTTCAGCGTATCCCTTTTCAATTAGATTCTGTATCTGCTCTTCGTAGGATATCTTGACTTGTTTGTCTTGATCCAGTTTCTTCTCGATGCCGATTAGGCGTCGGAGTGCTTGCCTGTAGTTGTTGGGTAGGGTTTCATTCTCTTTTTTCCACAGGAGTCCTGTTTCAAATTGACCGGTTGCCAGTCTCTTCGTAGTCTTCTCGAGGGTTTCCAGTGCTCTTCTATCGCTGTCATTTGTTGGTGACCGGTTTTGGATCCCCAGAGATTCTAACTGGAAGTGTTCGCGGACAATTTCTTCTATGTCTTCTTTGGTGGATGTGGATCTGCCGTGGCTAATGAAATTTACCACGGCATTTGATCCTGATTCACATCCATGCAGTACCCATCCCAGGTTGGTCAGTGAGGCTACAGGTTCAGCTGGCTTGCCCTTCTTCAGTCTTCTTGTCACTATGAGTCCCCAATTATCTTGGCCTATCAGAAGCTTGGGTCTTTCTGCGGTGTAGAGAAGTTGCCCTTCAATTTCCTTTAGGTGCTGGCAGTTCTTTACTGTCTCCTTGTCAATGCTTTGTTCAGACAGCCTCAGGTCGTCGATGGTTCTTGCAACAATAGACCTCTTGTCTCTTTTATGGGCCCCTTTTATCTTCAACTCGATCTTCTGTGAGCTGTCTTTCTTGATCACTTTCCCACCGACCGTTTCAATCGCAAGGGTTTCCCGATCTCCTTTGGCTCCAATCTTCTCGGCTATTGACGCATCTAGGAGGGTGACTGTCGATCCTTCATCTAGCAGTGCTAGTACGCGGGCCTGACCCTTCGGTCCATAGAGGTCCACAGGAATGATCTTCAGATAGATTCTTTCTTCCCCTCGAGTGCCGTGGATTGAAGCAACTGTTTCTTCTGGTGTGTCCCCCTTGTCTTCTTCGTTGATCTTCTTCTCTACCGACTTCGGTGGTTTATCAGAATGCAAGATAGTGTGATGCCATCTCTTGCAGTGTCTGCAGACTGGAGCTCTACAGTTGATTCTTGAGTGCCTAAATCGAAGACACTTGAAGCAAATCTTAGCCTTCTTGATCATGTCCCATTTTTCATCTGTGTTGGCTTCTTTGAACCTTCTGCATTCTGTTATGAAATGTTCTTCTTCACAAACCGGACACTTCTTTTTATATTTTTCGTGTGACGCTTCTTGCACTGTATGTACGGGTTTTCTTGATCCTTTCTTTTGCTCCGAAGACACTTCGGGTGGAGCAAAGTCTCCGCACATGTCGGCTTCTATTTCTAAAAATGCTTCGACGAGTAATAATTCTTGAATTTCTTCTTCTCTTCTACTTCTATGATAGGCGAACCATCGGAACTTCATGGATGGTGGCATTCTGTCTACTATTGCCTTCAGGGTTTCAGGAGAGCTGAGGTACTGCGGTTTCTTCAATGCCTTGATTGTTTGAACAGCGTTCTTCACTCTGCTTGCAAACACGCATATGTCGCTCGGGTTCTCGCCCACTTTTGACAGGTTCTTCATTTTTTCTAGTTCTGCCAATGCTAGTGCTCCAGGTCTTCCGAAACGTGCCTCCAACCCTTTGATTATTTCGCGTGGGTCTTCAGCCGTGAACAGCAGGCTCTGGACGGCTTCCCTGGCTGTTCCTTGGATTGCTCTTCTGAGGCGCGCTAAGTTTTGTGCGTTGCTGAGTGACGCAGCTATGTCTTCGTATGACCTCTTGAACGCCAACCATTCTTCGCAGGCCCCGTTGAAGTGAGGGAGGTCGAGTTGCTTCGATGTACTGACGTCACGTGACTTCTCGGACAACTTGACAATGACTTGGGCTAACTCTTGAATGTCGCTTTTCTTTTCCGCTTCAACCGGCCTCTGACTCTTCGAAGGTCTGACCCCGGTTTAGATGCACCACTTCTCGACTTCTTCAGTTCGCTCGAAGATCTCTTCTCCGGCACCATCTTCTTCTTCTGACTCAGCTGCTGCGAGTTCCAGTTCAGCTTGAGCCACTCTTGATCGCGCTTCTGCCACTTCTAGTTCCCTTAATGCCACTGCTAACCTTGCTTGCGCTTCTGCTTTTCGCCTGTGTGACGAGCGGACGGACTGTGCATCTATATCGCGGGTCGGCCCCTCAGGATGAGGCCGCTGCAGACTTCCTTCCCTCGACGTAGGTACACTCTCTTCATTCCGACGTAACTTCAAGGCGACACTTCTGTCAAGGTTCTGACTCGCAGAGTGGTGACTTTCTTCACGGCGAGCGGGATTTGACTCTTCTTCGATGGTGCGGGTTGGGGGTGCGACGTGTGCCCCTTCCCCCGATGTTGATTCCTTTTCGGCAGTATCTTTGGCTTGATGTGCAGTTGACTGGTAGCCTTGTACGCTTGGCGGCGGCGATCTCTTCGTAAGTGTAGATCGACTCGCAACCGACGTGCTCGTAGTCGCCTCGCTTGTAGTTTCGCTTGGCGTGTTCGCACTCCAATCTGAAGACGAATTACTTTCCAACGTAGTCTTTGGACGCGCTGATCCCGACCTTGTAGAACGCATTTTCTCAGCTTTCTTGACCCAATCCGGCTATTCGAAGGACCACTGTTGAACTGTTGAAAAGACTTGCTGGCGGGTGAGGCTTGAGAAACGTTGGGGAGCGTGGAATAAAAGACTTCAGTTGTAGATTCCCTTCTTCTTTTATTTTTCTTCCTTTTTCTTCCTTACTGTAATACTGCTGGATTCGGAATGCCTGACCACTTTTTTTTTTTTTTTTTATGAGTGGCTTCTCGCAGTTCAACCTATAAGGTTGTCGACTGCTTAACCGGGCTTGCCTGTGGTGGCCTCAATATAATATTAAAGCCTCCAGCCAGGGCTTACAAAAAAACCTACAAACTAAGCGACTACACGCTAAGGGCACCCCCTGTGGGGTACGGGCCTCGGCTTAGGGCGTCGCTGGGGAGAGGACAGCTAGGGACGGGCTGGATCGAACTGGAATTTAAGACTACAGGCTCAGCGGCGCGGGCTGGCTCGAGCAAGGGTCGGGGCGGATTTTGACGGGGACGTCGCGGCGGGCCTCGGCGGCGAGGGCGGAAGGACGGCGGTCGTGGTTTGCGAAGAGTGCTGGTCTCTTTGCGACTCTCTTGGAGGAGAGTGGTAGAGTCGTCGGGCGTGACGAGGGTATGCCTCGGTCGGCGTACCTTGGAGATGCGGGAGGGTTCGTATCGGGCGGCCGATGCGATAAGGGGGTTACGGTGATTTACAGCAGTGTCGAAGAAACTTTTGGCTATGCGTTTCATGAACTGCTGTATGGTGGGCAATTTGAGATCTACATGTAGAGTCTCATTTCGGACGTAGAAGGGGGCACCCGTGATTTTGCGCAGGAAACGGTTTTGGAGCGTCTGCATCCTGTGGAGATGACGTGGCTTTGCGTGTGCAAAGACGGCGCAAGCGTACGTCATGATGGGACGGATGACCGCGGTGAAGAGTCGCAATTTGCACTTGAGTGACAATTTGCTACGGGCGGTCGTGATATAATGGAGCCTTCCCTGAGCGAAGGCGGCGCGAGAACGGGCCTGCCTTATGTGCTCAGCAAAGGTGAGGTGGCTGTCCAGTATGACCCCCAGGTATTTGGCTTGCTTCTCCCAGGGGATCGGCTTGCCATACATGGTGATCGGACGAGGGGGAGGGGGTTTGTGCCGCGGTTTCGTAAACAGAACCGCCTGACTCTTGTCGGGGTTAACCTCGATTCTCCATTTCCTGAACCATCTGCCCAAGATGTTTGCAGATGTTTGGAGAGTGCGAGCGATAGCGTCAGGTTCGCGACCGGTGTAGTAAATGGCGGTGTCGTCGGCGAATAGGGCCAACTGCGCCTTTTTACTTTTGGGGATATCGCTGGTGAAAAGCGTAAAGACTAGGGGGGATAGCACTGAGCCCTGGGGGACTCCTGCTCGGATGGGGTGAGGGGACGAGAGTGCACCCTCGATGCGGTAGCGGAAGGTGCGGTTCGACAAAAAGTCTCGCAAGATGAGCACGAGACGGTCTGGCACGCCGAGTTGGTAGAGCTTGTAAATTAAGCCATTGTGCCATACTTTGTCGAATGCTTTCGCTATGTCGAAGAACAAGGCACCCGTCATCGAGCCACGCTGGAAACCAGCGCTTAGATGCTCGACGATGCGGTGAACTTGTTGGATGCACGAGTGTTCGGTTCGAAAACCAAACTGCTCGTCGGGGATAAGACTCTTTGCTTCGGCATAATCCTTGAGCCGCTTATAAATAAGCCTCTCGTAGATTTTACCGAGAACGTTGAGTAGACTGATGGGACGGTAACTGGCGGGATCAGACTTGGGCTTGCCTGGTTTGGGGATACCGATAACGGTGGCCTGTTTCCATGCTCGGGGGAACATGTTATTGCTTAATGCGCCATTGAAGATGGCAGTCATAAGCACTATTAGTTGGGCGGGGAGGAGTTTAAATACCTTGTTGGTGATGCCGTCGGAGCCTGGGGCTTTCCTAGGTTGGAGCCTTTTGATGATCTCCTGTACCTCGTCGGGCGTGACGGGGGGCAGAGGATCATCAGGGTCTTCGACTGGTGGGAGGGAAGCTCTACGTTCGACTTCAGCATTCACCATGTTGAGGTGAGCTTGGTCTACTGGTTGAGAGCTAGGAGAGCATTGGGCCTCTAGACTGTCGGCTAGACATTCCGCTTTGTCAGAGTTGTCAAAGGCGACACTCTTGTCGGGGCGGATGAGAGGGGGCATTGTGGCCTCTTCTTTGGATCGTAACTTCCTCTGAAGGTGCCAAAAGGCGAGATGGGTGGGCTCGAGCTCGCTGAGCGTCTTGTCCCAGCGTGCGGTACGCAGCTCAGCAGTGCGTTTCCTTACAGCTCGCTGTAAGTTGCGCATGTGAGCTTTGTTCGCGTCGCAGGGAAAAGCGCTGTACGCACGAATGGCTGCGTTCTTCTCGGTTATCAGATTCCGAACATCGTCCGGCATTTTCCAGCGGTGGTCTTCCACCACTGGAACTTCCCTTGAACATTCGTTCAGGACGGATTGTACGTGATCCGTAAGCGAGTCGATCGCCGCCGTCGTGTCAGCGACTGAGACGATGTGGTCGGGGATGTTGTCTAGGTGAGGCGACGTAGTGGATTTCAGCCTTTCGCTTACTTTCCTCCAGTCGGTGATCACTTGAGACGGGGGAGGTTGGTCGGGGTCGGGCTGACCCGAGCGAGGGCCTAGGTGCATGATCACTGGACGGTGGTCTGAGTTGAGCTCGTGTTTCGTTTCTATAGATAGCAAACGGAGGTTTACGTTCTTTAGCAACGCCACATCGAGAACATCGGGCCTTTGGTTGGGATCGTGCGGGAAGTGAGTTGGCGTCATCGGAGCGATGACGTCATAGTTGATGGTTGCACCTAGGTTAAACACCACCCTGCCTCTTGCATTGGTTGAGTTGCAATTCCACGCGGGATGTTTGGCGTTGAGATCTCCCGCTAATATAACGGAGTCACTCAAGCCAAAGAGGGTGGTGAAGTCGCTACTGAGTGCGATGGGGTCGTCAGGCGTGGGAGACGAGGTCGAGGGCGGTGGGTAATAGGCAGAGATGATGGTGATCGGTTGATGACCAGTCATACCTAGCCGACAAGCTGAGTACTCGAGTAACGAGCGGGGGGCAGGAGGAATCAAGGGGATGCAGTACAGCTCCTTTTTATAATAAATCAGGGTACCTCCACCGTGGCAGCGCGTCCTATCGTTGCGAACTATACGGTAGTTGGCAATTCTAGGGTCGTTGCGATGGGGTTTTAGGAACGTTTCCTGGATGAGGAGGACGTCTAGTTGATGGTCGCGGAGGAATTTGGCGATCTCGTCTCTTTGGTTGTTAATGCCATTGGCATTAAAGTATCCTAGTTTGAGGGATCGGGGTCTGTTAAAATTAGTGCGTGGCTTATCCATTGATTAGTCATCAATCGCAGCCATTGCGTCTAATTGGTCCAAGATGGGCCTGTAGGCGTTAAAGATTTTATTCGCCTGAACTGGAGATAGATGTAAAAGTCCATCGTTTCCTCTGAACTTGTTGAGTTCAGCACTCATGGACCTTGCCTCACGGGTCATGAATAACAAATACGCTTCGGTGATTGTTTCACCCACGTTAGGACAGTTATTCTTGTTGAGGGGGAGTGTGCAGCGCTCCTGCACTGCTGCGGGTGCAGCGGTGTGTTGGAGCGCAACCAGGGGAGCAGCCGGGACTACTGGAGTCACGGGCACGGGGATCGGCGCTGGGACGGGCGTGTCCATTAGCGCTGGTATGGGCTGGGAAGTAGTGGCCACCAAAGCTGGGAACGCTTTCTGGTGGTTCAGCCGGTTCCATGGAGAGGGTCTCTGTGGAGCGAGCCGTTCGGGCATTTCCGAGGAGGGAATCCTCTCGGGTGGAGATTCGCGTTGCTGGCGGGCGTTGTGGCGCTTAGCCAGTTTGGGGGCGATTTTGGGGGCCTTAGGGCACCCCTTGTAATTTGCCGGGTGACCGGACTGGCCGCATAATACGCAGCTGGGAGGTTCTGCGCATTGTGAGCGGTCTTTGGGACGCTCGCACTCGCTAGTGCTATGCTCGCCCAGACACTTAACGCATCTGGGCGTCGCATAGCAATTGCGCTGGGAGTGTCCATATAGTTGGCAGCGGTGACACTGGCCAATTGCAGTCGGGCGATTCGGCTTCTCAATTTGGATGCCGGTAAGGGAGCACACCGATTTGATCTTGAAGATCGGGTGATGGCCCTCGGTGGGGTCGCATACGACAAGGACCATGTCGTAATATTCTCCTCCTCTCGCTTTGTGTAAGCGGTGTACGGCGGAGACGGGGATGGATTGGGCGAGGAGGTCATCCTTGATGTCCTCTGTGCTTATTTCCTTGGGGACACGTTTTATCACCACTCGGGTGGGCGTGTCCTCTGGAAGGGAGTAAGTGTGAAAGGAAATGTTCCTTTCACGTAGAGCGCGGACAAGGTCGCGGTAGTCATTTGCTGACGGAACGACTACTTTGATCCCAAGTTGGCAGGCCTTGGCGTTTGTGTAGTTGATCTTACGAACAACACACATCTTGGACACTTCGGTCCATTTCGCCTTGTCCTGAATGTACAAGGGCGGCGGAGGGCGTTGCTTCTTTTGAGAAGCTGATGCGGGGGCGTTGGGGCTGCGCGGACGGTTGGCCTGTGAGGCGGGGGCAGCGGAGGTGGAGGGGGAGGGGGAGGGGGGAGACGCAACAGACTTCTTGGCCCTGCTGGATTGGGAAGATTTACCCTTCTTCCTCTTTCTACCGGCGACTTCATAGCCGTCGTCAGAGGAAGAGGCGTCGTAAGATTCTTCCGATTCGGAGGGAGGGTTGGAGCACGGCACTGACGTGTCCATGTCCATTAAGGGCTCAATGGGCTGTTGGGGAGCGGTCGGCGCGGCGTCTATTGTCCTCGGGACAATAGTCGGTTTCGTCTTTGATGACGAGGCGGCGGCGGTGTCTATTGTCTTATGGACAATAGTTGGTTTCGCGGAAGGGACAGCGGCGGCATCTATTGTCTTTTGGACAATAGCTTGTTTCGCGGAAGGGGTAGCGGCGGTGTCTATTGTCTTGGAGACAATAGCCGATTTGGGTTTCGCGGAAGGCGCGGGGGCTGGGGCTCTGTTATTAGGTACCGTTTTCGGTACCCAATTTGAGGCCGGGTTTTGCTCCGCAGGCGGAGGAGATAGCGGGCTGTCCAGGACGTCGCTGAAACCAGCGACGGAAGCCTCTTCAGCCGAGGTTGCCGGATTGGTTTGCTGCATAGCAGCAAGTTTGGTGCCATATTTGGCGAGGAATTCGGGGTCCTTTAAAAGGACCTCCTTGACGAACGCTAAAATTATAGCGTCCGTCATCATGAGAGGGGGGACCTAAAATCGCGGAATGGTGGTGGATTATTTCCCACGAGGGACCTAAACCCTAACAACCTAGCTCCCCGGGTGGATGGGCCCGGGGGTGTGTGACCCTCCCAGTCGGGTATAGACTGGGAGGTGAGTACCTATTGGTGAGCCCTAAGCTTGTAACCGGTCGCTAGTCTTAATGTGCGAACCGGGCCCTATTTGGGTCTAGTGCGAAGGGGTAGACACACCCAACCGACACTAGGTGTGTAGCTGTGAAGAGAACTCGAAGACTTAGGTTTGACTAGGAGATCCCCCAAGGCCAAAACCTAGCTCCCGACGCCAATTCACTGCTTCACCCTGAAGGGGATCAGCGGGTGTGTTGGGTCAACACCCCCTTGGTTTCGTTGGCACCGTAAGGTTTCCCACCAAGGACCACGAAACTGTGGTTTTTCCCTGAAGGGGCACTACGTTTTTTGACTTTTCCGTTACGGAAACAGGATAATCGTCCGCTGCCTTGAAAAAGGCGGCTTCGGATCTAGGGTTGTAGTCAGCGACCACAGATGACGTCACGGCGAAAGCGGGACGGAACGATGTAGAGCACAACACAACACGATAGCGGGCGAGCGGCGGGGAGCGGCACGTCCGTCACGGGCGAGCGTCGGGCGAAGAGTGAATGTTGATGCCTGACCACGGAACTTCGCCGTCTTTTATAGGCTCCTCTAGCCAATCAAAACGCTTCAATTTTGCACACGGCACTAATATTTTTTGCTCGACCAATCAGATCGTTCCTTCCTTTTGTATGGGAATTCGTCAGTAGGCGAAATTTGGTGGTAAAACATCCCTTAAATTGTTACATTCATTTTGTATCACAGGAATTAACTTAATTTAGCTAATTACAAAAAAAATCTTAATGAAAAACCTTAATTAAAGACCTTAAAATAGTAAAAAACTAAAATAGCTCTCGTTATTGTAAAGTTACGTAGTACTTCAGCTTATTTTCGCCATGGTACATGTGGCGCCACCAAGTGTCGGAAATGAAAGCCCCAAGATACTCTCTTTATTTACCAATATTTACAAACATCTTATTTTTTCTGTAAAAACAAAGACATATCCTATTTACATTAAAGATCTATAACTTTATATTATGTTTTCGTCGCTAACAGCCGGTCTCATCGCACAAGGCAATCTCTTCCAGACAACCTTTGGATGGATTGAACGAAGGGAGATAGATTTAGGGCTGTCAGTGTACAAACGTTTTAAACAATACTAATTAGATATAACAATATAAAATATATAAATACAATACCAATTTATATACTAATAAATATCAAATATATAATTGAGACAGGAGCGTAATTGAGTCGTTATGCGTCATTCTCTAGTCAGATTGCACTTCGTTCGGGTCCAAAGAATTTCGGACGACAAAAATCCTTAGGCCGTCCACAGACGACCGCCTGTTATAGTCATGTCAGTCAATCGCAAATAAATGGTAACAATGTCAATATGTCATAGCAGTAAGGATGATTTTTGTAGCGTTATCTTTTGTCATGGATTGGCAAACAAGCAGGAAGCCCTCCTGATGGTACAAAGTCACCACCAGTCAGACATATATCAGTGTGTTGCCTACCGTTTCCAAAGAAGGCTCTCTAATTTTTTTGTTTGTATTACTACTGATGTGCAGTTTACTGTACAAGAACCAAAACAGGGTTTTGAATAAAATAATATTGCTGGATCTGAGGGCATGATATCTGTTTTTAAAAAGTACTGGGATAAAATTGAATGCATCAAATTATTTAGATAGTTGAAATGGAGTTAACTTTTGTCATTAAAGATGTAATCTTACCAATTCCATGCTTTTCCATAAGACCAATGAGATCAGCTTCTGTTAACAGATTTGGAGGTGACGTGTTACCATCTAACATATCAATACTCGTTGGATTGAAGGTTTGTCCATTCTGAAACAAATTCTTTAATAATCTTCTTTCTTTACAAAAACGTGATAAACAAAATGATGACACGTTTGGTGCAGTGGTCGAGCGATTGACTGCTGCGCTGCGTGTCGCGGGTTCGATCCCCGCACAACAAATATTTGTATGGCCTACAGATCGTTGTTCCGGGTCTGGCTGTTCGTGTAGCTGAGTTTATATGTTTGTAAACGCACCCACGATAAAGGAGAAATTCCTAGTGTGGGGTAACGTTTAAAAAAAACCACTTTACCACTTACTTCATAAACGTGAATTTCCTTTGACGACCATTTATCGTACGGGTATACTTCCAAGTAATTTCTCGCTGTGATCATCAGGCCACTTGCGTTAAACTTTTCGTTGGCTATTTCTATGGCAACGGTGGTTTCTTGGCCCTGAGCATCTTTCGAACAACACGCGAGGAAAGACCGGACTATGAATTCGTAAAGCCGCTGTTCGTTACCTGACAAACCTGTGTAAATATAAAGGTAGTTAGGTAGACATTATGAACTACTGAACGGATTAGAATGAAACTTTTCAGTAAAAGTTTAAAAGAAAACAAATATTGTGAAAGAATAATAAACATTCATCCATCCTCACAAACTTTCACGTTTATAGTATAGTAGTAAGATTTGGAAGGGCAGCAATAAAAATAACTTGAAAGAGAGGAGGCATTTACGCATTACAAACGAAAATGCTATATTTTATAAAATATTGTTACAATTTATTAAAAAACGTACTGTTTGAGTATTTCGTGGGATGAATTGGAGGATGGGCTTTATCACTCTTGTTGCCTTGTCGCGGCGTCGGACCCCCGCTATCCAGGATGTTCTGCGCAAACGACCCCCAGTTGGGGTCCGCAGTCTGCTGACCCACTAGTTGTGCCAAGTTCATCTCTTTAGGAAACTCATTGGTCTCAGTACGTGGGTAACTGATGAAACCTTGGGTGTACAGTTTTTCCGCCAATCGCATTGTTTCTTTTGCATTGATTTTCAGTTTTCGAGACGCTAGTTTTTCAAGTTCCTGGACAAATAATACAGTACTGTGGGGTGCGATTTTAACTTGATGGCGGTTCGGAACATCAGGTAGTAGCAGCGGGGGTGAGGGGGTGGGGTACTGTGAAGCTAGTAGCACTCTTCACATTCGCCAATCTAAGAGCTTATTGTACTTAGATAAAGCCCAGCAAGATTATGCAAATTTTACACTGGGTTAAATATTTTTACTGGAGTTGTGAATTACATCATGCTCGTGACTTATAATTCAAGCTTTAACTCACCACTGTATCAAGAGGTAATGGTCTCCACTTGGACTTGGGTTTGGTCTTGACTTCACAAACCTTAGCCTGCGGGTTCTCAAGACAAATGTCATGGAAAATCTGACATGCGTGTTGGTCAAATAATCTGACTCTTTCCCATATGAAGTCTACACTTAGATTGTTCATTGTATGGTTTACTGAAATTCAGTAACAAATGCAAGACATTAGAATAGTTTTAAAATAATATAAAACTACTAGCACTTCGCCCGCGACTTCGTCCGCGCGGAATTAGTTCCTTAGGCTACGAACTTCAACTCCCCCTCTACTGCCTTTAAAGGGTAGTTTTGGATAATTAATCACAACGATTTTTATTAATAACCTACCCAGCCATTTTTGCTGCTGAGACCACGGGATCAGCGAAACTGTTGGGCGCAACTGACAGTTTCGCTGTGCGGGATCCCTTTGCGGGTTGAATATTAAAAAACGTTAGATCCGTTTCAGCCCTTTACACCCCTTTAATGGTTGATTTTAGAAAAAATCGAAACATGAATAAATTCTCATTTAAGCCCGATTTCCACCGCGAGCGGAACGGACCCATTAATGACTTCGTTAAACTCGCAAACGCAAACTGCTTACTTGTATTTCCACCAACAAATAGTCGGACGGAAAGAGCCGAGCGTGTAGAAAGAGTAGAAATGAGCTCGCTCAGTTCTAGGGAGCGGAGCGAAGTACTTACGGACTCCGCTCAACTCGCAATTACAATTTACATAGTAGCGTTTCCACACAGAAAGTGGTGAGCGGGGCGGATTGAGCGAGTAAAAAGAAATTGAAAAGAGTCCGCTGTGCAAGGCCTGCACCGACTAGTTCAGAACGGACTCGCTCGCTGTCTGCCCCCGCGCCTCGCCTTTATTTCTTACCTGAGGCACACAGCTAGCTTTTCTTGAGGTGAAATAGCTTTCCTGAAGTTGGTGTTTTGTTTCAAAATATCGACCTCCACAAATGACAAAAGTTCTTGAAATTGTTCTCTATGAACCCTGTAATAATTCTTAAATTTTTCGTCGTCTAAATCATGAAACAGCCTAAATCCCCCTTTTAATTTACGTTCTTAAATATGCTGGCACAGCCAAAATCTTCGTTTAGCGCGTTTTTTTCTTTGCATAAGATACAAAAATACGTGTTTCCTTTTTCTGTATACATAATCACTGTCATCACTCGATTCCGTGTCACTCGATAACATCGCAACAACACGACCACACGCAACCAGCTCACAACTTCAACTGAACTCGTTCTCTGTGGAAATTATCTATTCGTTTTTCATTTCTCATTTTCCGTTCAGCTCAGTCCGCCCATTTCTCTATCTCAGTTTCATTTTTCAGTGGAAATCAAATGACCAACTCTTCGTTGGTGGAAACGCAAACCTATTTCATTAAAAAGGAATCCGTTCCGCCTAACCATTTCCCGCACATTACCCTTTCGCAGTGGAAACCGGGCTTTATAATCAAAAAAGAGTTTCAACTTTATGGGACTAAACTTGAAGTATTTGTGTCAAGTTTATAAACCCAAGGAATAAGATCCTCCCATACAAATTTGAACACCCCCTAAATCGTCTTTTGGGGGTAGTTCTGAAACAATGAATGATGACAAACATTATAATTCACTTAGGTCAGTACCAAGTTACAATTTTATAAACCTACTAGTTGCCGCCCGCGGCTCCGCCCGCGTGATTGTCGAAAACTATCCTAAGGGAACATATTCCCGGGATAAAAAGTATCCTATGTGTTATTCCAGACTATAATCTACCTCTGTGCCAAATTTCATCAAAATCCATTCAGTAGTTTTTACGTGAAAGAGTAACAAACATCCATACATACATCCATACTTACAAACTTTCGCCTTTATAATAGTAGTAGGAAGGAATAAGATTTTTCATATAAACATCAAATTCTTATTTCACCACTTTATAGGGGAAGTTTCCTAAAATCCGTTCTTAGCAGACGTCTCCTGCTCATAATGCCAAATTTTATCTCCACAGGTTAAGTAGTTTTCGAGATTTCGTGATTAATCAGTATGTGAATGAATGAATGAGTGAGTGACCTTTCGCTTCTATATTTATAGATAAAGTTGAGACAACTCACCTCTTAACTTCCAAAAAGGTTCAGATACAAAATTTTCTACAGCTCTATACCTCTCCACAACAAATCCTAAAGTTGGAAACTGGCAGGAACCATAGCTAACTAAACTTTCTGCTAGCTTTCTGGGAAATACTTTTTGCAGGCGTAATGTCTGAAACCTTGTGAATGCTGCACCTGTAATCATTAAAAAACCATTTGAAAAAGAATTTTTTTTTTGATGGTAGAAATAATTAATTAGCTTTACATTTGTTATAATACAGATTACCTAAAGAAACCCAAACTTTGATTGGCAGAGAGTGCCTAGGGAACCTTCTTTACCAATCACTTATGATGTTGGTGGTGGTTTGTGACCAATAAGAAAGGCACACTAGAATGAGCTTGTAAAAAAAGATTTTTACATACTACTTGCATAAAAATAAAAATTGGTTGTCCGTAAAGTTGGTTTACTGGCGATAGTTTAACGTGACAATGTCATAACAAAACATTGATGAAATTATTGTAATGTTACAATGAGTCATCCTTTTTCGAGCATGCAGCCGGTGTTCATCGGTTTATTAGACATTGTCACGTCAAAAACGTTTTATTTCATTACCTATCCTTAAATCCAGTTCCTGCCTAACATCAACTGCATCACTGATATTCTTATTTGGTTGTTCTAAGTTCTGCAAAGCTCTCCACACAGACACACTAGTGATCTCTGAGAACTTGGCTCTGAACACTCTGAGGTTGCTTTTTACTGCTGTGCAAACATCAATGATCTCAAAACCAATGTTCTCTCCCTCTCTGTCACAATCAGTCCAGATGATTAATCCTGCACAACCCCTTATTTCTCTTTCTAATGTTTTCTGAAAAAAATTAATACCAAGTTTATAGTTTTTTATTTCTCTACAAAATTTAAGACACAGTACTGTATAGTTTTATAACCATGGATGTTCATAGAATTGCCATTTTTCAGGATACACTTAAAGAGTTAGGGAACTGTAATAGATAGTGATAAATAAGCTTGGTAAGAAAGTGTTTATTTATTAAAGTATTTATTTATTTATACTATGATACTTTATTGTACACCTCATAATAAGCACAGGATAAACATCTAAATCATAATCACTTTCTATAAAACATTTAATTTACCTTACCTTTATTTTTTCATAATTCTCAGGGCAGTACTTGAAGACTGGTGCATCAAATAAAGCTAAAGGGTTGCAAGACTGCCAGTTTTTATATGCTCCAACAAATTCAAGTCCTAGCAGATGCCCAGATACTGAGGTCATTACCATCTGGCATTTTTGTCCCATTACATCTGCTTCGAATTCATAGATTTTGTTATATTGTGATAGTCCTTCACGCTGAAAATAAGATTTAAATTACTAGCTTCTGCTAGAAGCTTCGACCATGTGTAACTTAATCGCTATACCAAATTTCATCAAAATTGGTTCAGCGGGTTGGATGTGAAAATGTAACAAACAGACAAGTTACTTTCGCACTTGTAATATTTGTATTTACCAACAACTGTAAAATAAACAACAATCACATCATCTGAGCAAACCAGGTTATTTTATCTACTTGGTGTATTGATGGCAAGCTATACTAATTTGGCAGTGAATCATTGAGAGGAAACTATTAGTTTCAGATCATTTTATAATGTCCTACCACCATCATTGACATGAAAAACCTACATAAACAATTGAGAATGGTACTTACTCTTCGTGATGTGCCTCGAGATAAGTGCTGTGCAATATTTTTAGCAGCGTCATTCTTTTCGGCTACGTTTAAATATTTCATAATTCCAACGTTACAATAACTCGATGCTATAATATGGTTTTTATAAATAAATAAAATCCTTTTAAGGTTATGTCTAGTCTGAAATAAACAAATCATATTTCGCTAGCTTATCATCTTTATTAGCTTTTTATAGTTCGTTGTAATTTTTCTCCAACAGGCTTAAATTGACAAATATCCTTTGCTTTCTTTGACTTAAAATACACTTGAAGTGCAAAAAGTAAATAAACAATCCCGCCGAAAGATTGAATGATTTTTGACATGACATTAGCATTTAGCATCATTTTGACAATAATTAATGACATGAAACTACAATAGACTAAAAATTTTGAAGAGTGTTGCCAACAAAAGCTTTTTTAGTTCTTCGTTCATAAATACCCGTTACTGGGGTTGAGAGGCAATCAATATACCGATTTACCTTCGCACTTTACGTGTACATTTACCGTTTGATAATTATCCATCCCATCTATTTGTAAAAACAGAACAAACCTAAAAAAAAGAAAAGTTTGTTCGTCCTGAAATTTTATTTTGTCAAAAGCTAATGTCTTTGTCTGACACTTCTGACAGTCTGACTGATTGTCATTGTCAGTCTTTGTTTTACCTTTCTGCATGTTTGTTTTCAATTCATTGCTTACACAATTAACGTGAAATGACAAGTTTATAAATAGGTTATCTTTCTTTGCGGTTAGAAACCTATATTATAAACTAAAACAATGGTGTTGTCGCGCTCATTCGCGCCGAAGCCCTTAACCTATACAAAGATGTGTTTTCTCGTAAACTGCCTCAAAAGATTTAAGAGCTCGCAACAATGGTTGAGTCGCCAAAAGGCTGATCCCTATGTTGAAAAGGCAAAAATCTATAATTACAGGTTACTATTTTTCATACGAGTTTTTTAATGTTTTGGTCCATTTTAACAACTTATTGATTTTATTAATTTGTAGATGTCGCAGTGCCTTCAAACTATTAGAAATGAACGACAAAACAAACATTCTTACTCCAGGACTAACAGTTATTGACCTTGGTGCGTCGCCAGGGTCATGGACACAAGTTGCTGTTCAAAAAACGAATGCTGATGGTGCTGACCCAACTAAACCCAAAGGAAAAGTGCTTGCCATTGATAAACTACAGATATTTCCTATAGAGGTACTTATTGACATTTCTTTTTGGCGCCAAATTGTTTTCTCTTTTATTTAATTGCCAACAAAGAAATATTTCCACTAGAGCAGTTTGTGAGCTAAAATAACATCAAGTCTATATATAACTCTGTAACACAGTGACAAGACCTCATTAGTTATACATAAATATTTATGAAAGAATGTTTTTTTTCAACAGGGAGCATCTATTATGAGCAACATGGACTTCTCCACTATAGATGCGCATGATAAAGTGATAGCAGCACTGGATGGCACAAAAGTCGACTTAGTTCTGTCTGACATGGCTCCCAGTGCCACTGGGGTGAAGGAGCTAGACAAAGACAGAATAATAGGCCTTTGTTACATGGCCATAAGGTTTGCGGCTCTTGTCAGCAAGGTTGATGGCAGCCTCTTATTCAAAGTGTGGGATGGAAAGGAAGTGCCCATATTAGAGATGGATTTAGAGAAATTCTACAAACATATTAAGGTTTTAAAGCCACAAGCAAGCAGGTCAGAGTCCTCAGAAAAGTTTATACTAGCTAGAGGCTTTAAAGGAATACAAAGACCACTACGGAATGGAAGGTGGGGGGAGTAATTAATTTTTGTATAGATATTCAAGGAAGTGCATAATACTTTTCCTGCCTTACTGTTCAGAAGTGAGTAGGTGGAAGGAATACAATGTAATCCAGTACATAATGTTGAATTTTAAGAATTTGTTAGGGCAGTTCTGACTGTCATGTATTAATAGTAACTGTAGTGTAAATACTTGAAATATGTAAGTAAAAATGCCATAGAATGTTGTTGTAGATGTAGAGAAAAGTCTTCCACACATTTTCATATAAAAATGTAACTATTTTAAGTGTCAAGTGTAAATCTTATCAACTCATAATATATACTAATTATATTGTCATTCAGATAACAATATTGTTTTATAATTAGCATAGACTTAATCTGAAGAAAAATCTTTATAAACTATGTTTGTGTGTTGATATGTGGTTTATGGATGATTAAAAGAAAACGAAGTTTTATTAAAAGATTAATGTTTGTTTATTCTTTATATAATAGCATATTTTCTGAAGCATTTTAATAGAGTAATGCTTTAGATAGAGCTGCTAGATTTCTACTATTAATTAAAAATCACATGGTTTTAAAAACAATGTTAAAATTATTTATATATTGTCAATTGATTAAACCCAACATAATTATATTTTTCATTAATCTTTGAAATCATAGTCTCTGATTTTTTTGTACCAACAAGTTTAATTTATGAATACAATAATATTATGTCATTTTTATAAAATAATATCACAATGAGTAATTTTAGTTCACAAGTAATTAACAGTAAGTTTCTAAGCATTTTGCTACTTAATGCACGAAATTTCGGACGTAATCTTAATTGATCACATAAATCTCTAGACTATAATAGTTTCCCTTTTAATAATTAAACAAAAGGAATAAATATATTCACATTATTAATGGTAACTCTATTAGCATCACCAGCAAGCTTTATTTTTTATAATAACAGTAATTGTAACAATAGTTGTAACACAGCTGGTGTTTCGTAAATATAACGATTCATGATTAAGCCAACACACTGTTTTTGTGCACGAACAAAACGTGACATTCAAATTTACAAAAGAGATCAAACAATCACATTCATAGTTTCGACTAATAAATAAGTACGTAATAATTAAACGTGTAGATAGAGTACACGGTAGATACCTACACATCAAATACAAACGCAATAAACTTTAAAATACGTAATGTAAAAAAAATTGTAAACTAGGTACCCTACGATGTAGAATGTAAACAACCCTATCAAAGATAACAGATGATTAAAACAATGTGACGTTTTGTTATCTAATTTTGCGATTAGCGTGGTGCACAACTATTAGCTAGGTAAGGTAGGTATAGTAGTAGCCATATGGATTTATGCAGAGGAGGCTTCTAAACGAACTGTGAACGAGTTCCACTATTGAGTTTGTTAAGTTGTGCTGCCGACAGCAGACTGGAGTGAGCGGCGTGGTCAAGCAGAAGCAGTCGCTCGCCCCTCTCATCGCTGGCGGCGCGAACCGTGCGAGCGCACCGGCCACTGCCCGTCTCCAAGGCAAAACTGCTTACAGCACATATGGCGTAGATGAATGACAGAACGAATAGCGCGCAGCCGAAATCTGAAATTAATGTACAAAAAAACACGTCAACTAGGTACCTACCTATAACGTTTTTCTTTTAATTTTACGCGTCGAGTGGAGGATTACGGTGTTTTTATACACAATTTGTATTAGCTGTAGTAGGTAGGATAAGTAGCTTGATTTTGTGGTGACGAGGACGACACGACAGGGACAGAACAGACATCCCTAACAGAATGATGTTAGCCAAGCCTGGGACACTTTAGTTGCTGTCTGTACCTACCTATCAAAATATTGACTTTAACAGTTTCAATGAAATACAAAGCTCATACTTACGATAAAAATTATGTCCTCCAAAAAGGTTGACAACACATGGATAGCCATCGCCGACCACGATGGCCACAATGAGCAACACTACGCCGATGCAAGCAGCCAGAATCCAAGGCAATACATACTCCCGCTTGTACTTGACTGCGCCGTGCAGCAACGAGATACAGCACATCAAGTAAATCGATGTCAGCATAGTGCTCGTATACAGAAATATTACGGTTACTGAAAATTTCAACAGAATTTATTACTAATAGGGCCTATTGGTATCTAGAGTTCAATCTTGTATTGAGCGAGCTCTCATTGCTGATCAAGGTCGTGTGGAGTTGACAAAACAATCAGCCCTCCAGCATTCGTTAGGTAACTATCAGACTGCTCCAACAAAAAAATCGTAAAAGCAGTAAGAAAGGGGTCGCCTATGTGAATCGTATCATGAGAGTAGGTACTAAACGTAAACCTACATAATACTCTTCAATACAAAAGGATAAGATAAGCCCTCATTTATAAACAAAAGAAGGTAAATAATGAATTAACCTGATGCCAGATGTCGTGCTTTAGCAAATCTACGTTGATTGTTAGTGCTTATCACTTCTCCATTGTGATAGCTGATGTGATCTCCGTAGCTGGCTTCGTATAGCACGCGTCTGTCGGCATCATCTTCCATGTCGTTGTGCAACATTGACAGCATTTCCCCAACATGGGATATACCGACTAGCAATATTATTAGTATGAATGATGACAGTGCCTGCGAAATACAAAACACACATTTTCCATGAATTTCAAACCACTATCCTTCTACGAAGCTATGAAACATTTATGTTTGTCATACTCACGATTTGATGGACGGCAATAAGAATTGTGCCTTGTCGTAAATTGAAAACATACAAAAAATTGTTTAGGCGAATCATCATCTTGTGTGAAAGATTACATTGCTTAGTTCTATCAAACATTTGTGTTATTGTACCACTAAACCATTGCCAGTAAGAATTTCAAACATTGTTTGGATATAGCCCAAGACAGAAACTACATAGCGGTCGCGATCGCAATGCGCATGTTTATTTCTATTGATTTATTTTTTTGTGACTTGTGCGTAGTGCGCATGAATTTGTCGTAAGTTATAAAAACTAGGTAAACAAGATAGAATGGGATAGTAAAGAAGACAAAATGTTTTTATAAATTAGTTTTATTTCAAGACTTACGTAATGAATTAGCAATAATAAAATTATGACTGTAATCAACCTAAACCAAACTTTTAGTCGGTATTAGTTTATTTGGATTGTTATATTATCCACTATAGCTATCACAAGTAGACAAATCATAAAGTAACTCGTTATAGAAACAAATATGTATTTACAAAAGTAAAATCACGTCACTTCATTTTTATTCGTATTAAATATAAGTAATTTTGATGTTTTGATAGTTGAGGTTACATTTGATATTATAGATACAGCTTCGATTGCTATTGATGACTTTTTAAAACATGCTTCTTAGAATATACTTAAACAAATAAACATTTAACATAGTATAATGGTTATACAGCATGCGGTTCTTTTGTCAAAAATAAACATTATACTCGCAAATTAAAACAAGCAACAATATTACTTAGCACTGACATTGAATTTTCCATTATGTCTGAATTATTTCTAAGGACGGACTGGACTAAACAAGTATTGATTGAAACACTGTGTTTTCGTTGTTAGCATGTTGGGGACGTGACTGAAACAGAAAATTAAATGCAAAGTAAACTATGTATTTTACAAGCTAAAACATACACAACCATCTAATATTGAAAATATTGGTGTCAATGTATCATAAACGAAATGTAGTAATTACGTTGACTAACATCCTAAACAATAAGTTACAGTAAATAATATAATAAGTATATCTGAAAATAGCCAATATATTTACGACATTATAATTTAGAATGAACATTTGGTATGCAGTGAACTCTCGTAGTTGATACAAATATAGCCAAAATATTTACACATTATGAGACCTTATGAAGTATAATACCTTACAAATAATGGACAATAAGATACTTGTACAATTCGAAAGTCATATTATCCAAGACTGATATTTATTACATACATCGAAATAGATTAACTGTACTTATGTAACATACTTTAAGAAACTGTACCGATGTCATTTAAAATGGATATCATAACTTTAAATAGTAGGTGACCACACAAGACTAACAAATAGATTAGTGTTCATTCAAGACATTTGTGAATTATGATGTGCCGAATGTTTGTTGATGGCACTCATGTTGTATTATTTCTTATTTAATTATATCACCACAATATAACAATAGTCCTATTATATCACTAGGCACTAATAATGTTAGTCAATACAAAGTTAATGTAGGTATTACACGATGGACATATATAGGCCTAGATGCCGCGTCAAAATATTCACATATTACAATTAAATAACACAATATTCACATTATATTCTGTTAAGTAACAATTTCTTAGCCTAGTCTCTATAAACTAGTCACAAATCCGTTGTCAGTTACAGCCTGTATTTTGTGTTAGGATTACTCAGTGTTTGGACAATATATTGTTCGAAGTTTCAATTAAATTTAGTCAAACTTCGCGACAATTTTCAGGACAACTATGTTCTAAATCATCTCTATAATATTCTTAACGATTACCATTGGCAGTCAGAATCTGATTATCATAAATGTGGCGCAGATTCCTAACATCTCGGTTAACACGAATTTTGTTATGCAAACATTGGCAGGATGTGACTGAAATATGGATAAAAAATAATTAGAGGATTATACAATCTTTACAATACAAGAAAGATTAAAGATTAGGGACTAAAATGTTATGTTAACTATGCTAAATTGTTATTGCCCGGTTGGAATTACGCGTAGATTTTGAGGTTTATAAACTAGTTTTTTAGGGTTGCCAATAGTGATGAAGGGTCAGCCACATTTAAATAGTCATATGATACAAGTGGTGCGTTGGCTGGTTGTTTGTCTCAAGCGATGTTGCAGGAGTTGCGTCCGGTGCAGTTGAGTCTTGTGTGATGCGAGTGCTTGTGTGCGCGCGCGCGGTGCCGGCTGGGCGCGGCGGAGATGGCGTACGACTTGAGGTGGGACTTCAGCGCCGTCGGCAGCGGCAATCGCTCCAGGCCGTACACGGAGGTACGCGCCACTATTGCACGACAACACAGCTCTTGGAGGCTTAGTACTGCGGACAAGAATAGTTTTGTAAAAAGCTATATTCCAGTAACAATACACTACTTTCACGAATCTACTAACTACTGCCAAGTCAATGACATACAGTCGCATGACTCGCGCTCGTGATTTGCATGGAATTTATCAGTCCAGACTGCTCTGAGAAAATTATACTATAAAATTTTAAATTGAAAATTTATAGGAAGAATTTTGGTTAGTCTTACCTTTATTACTCCTCCACAGTCTTTCCATGCCGTTTCGATGGAGCGCCATTCGCGATAGTTCGCAAAAGCTCTCTCTGATATTGAAGTCACACAAGGGGCTCACTTCGAAGAACGCCATGTGGTTCTTGGCGGCGTAGACTTCCGCATCGCGTTCCTGCACTTGTCGCTTGAAGGCGAGGTGCAAGCGATTGCCTACCAGGACCTTTGGAACACCTGGTGCATGCTGGAAATAATAATTGGGTTTGTTTAAAAGCTGTAAGGTGTATTTGCTCTATAGTATTTTTTGGCAGATAAGTCGCGTAACGACGAGATAATGAATTCCCACTCCCAACCGATTGGGACCCTCTGAGATTAAGACGCCTTTTCCGTACCCGAAGCATAACCAATGGAACCCTATAACTAAGCCTAAGCTGTCCGTCCGTCTGTCTGTCTCTGTCTGTAATAGGTAGACAGTTGAAATTTTGTGTATTTCTATTGCCGGTATAACAATAAGTAATAAAAATTCCCATACAAGAAACGTGTTTTTTTCGGTTTATGGATCGAATCGCAACTTGGTCGTTTTTTAAAGAATATCAAATCGACTGGCTCCTGGCATCCTTACAATGTGGGTGTAATATTATAGCAGATATGACACAACATTTAAGCATTTTAATTGATGAGCTCTAAAACTATTACAGCCAGTAATTGCCTTTGCCACTCTTAACTGTTTCCAAAAATATACAAACCTTTTCAACTTCCTCAAGCCACCTATCTATGCTGTCAAAGGACCATTTGTTGGTGATGTCATAAACAAGCAGTATGCCCTGCGCCCCACGGGAGTACGATCGTATGATCGTACAAAAGCGGCCTTGTCCAGACGTGTCCCATAGTTGCAGCTTTACTCTTTTGCCGTCCAACAGGATCGTTGTCGTCTTGTATGCTGAGAAAAGAAGAAAAATATTAATGTAAATATTGTACTAATCTAATTAATTACTGTGTTTAAGGCAAAACACGGTAGTTTTAGTGTCATTGTTTGGGTCGATATAGGTATGGGAATTTACCCAGGAATGAGCACATGTCGTGGGAAAAGTTATGAGTATGTGTCATACATGAGCAGCAACAAGCATACAAATCACAAATTATGGCTGAGATACCCAAAAAAGAAAACTAAATTGTAACTGGTTCAGGGCAGGAAGGTTATTATTTACTAGCTTTTGCCCGCGGCTTCATTCGCATCTATATAATTTTTCGCAAAAAAGCATGTAACGGTCTCCACCAACTGTTCATGTACTAAATTTAATAAAATTCGGTTCAGCTATTTAGGTGTGAAAGCTTAACAGGAAAACTGACTTTCGTATTTATTAGGATTTTGTAAGTATTTATGTATTAATATCTAAGCTGCCTTCCTCAGTTATATGTTATAAATTAATCAGTAATTAATTCCATCGAAAGGTTTGTTTTGATTCCTTTACACATTCACAGCTTGACAAAACATTTACATATTCTGAGGGCTTTCCTGATACAATATTTTTGGTATCCTCTTTACTTCCCATAACACATTTATACATATTGTTACAATATTCGTATGTTTATAATTATAATATTACCAATAAGGAAACTGTTTTGGAATAGAAAGAAACTTTATTTTATTATGTTAATCCCATCAACCAGTTGATCCCTTAGCTAATTTTAGAAATATAGTACAATGCATTGTTTTGCTTGTTTGTGACTTTGCACAAAGAAATTGTCCTGGTTAATTTATTTATTTATTATATACTTTATTGTACACCTCATAATAAGAACAGGACAATCAAACATGAAATAAGTGTACAATGGGTGGTCTTATCGCACAAGGCAATATCTACCATTAAAAAAAAAAAAAAAAACTGCTACCATTTAGTATTTCTCTCAACAACAGAAATTGAAAAATATTATGCTATAAGTAGGCTGTCATATTTAATAATTACATGCACTTAAGCACAATTGCACATACATAAACTAGCGCCGTTTCCCTAAAGGGGTTGGCAGAAATAGATTGAATGATATGGGCCAGGTTTTTATAAGTTTGGGAATAAATACTGCTAAAATGTAGTAGCCTAGTGTGAAGGCTACCTTTAATAATAAATTCTATACAAATTGTTACCATAGCAATTTATTCTTTGCCAATTAACTATCAAACAAAATGAGGTTACTCATTAGATAAGCATGCAGCAATCATAATAGTGTATTACTTAAAATTATAATTGATAATAATTGTTTTTAAATAATACTATCAAGGCTTGTTAAATACTTCGATAAGTTACCTCACATGGCCAAATAAGAATCTCACTATCCTACTAAATTGAAGAGTCTGTAAGTTGTAGCTGAATCATGCCAATTTATGCTTAAAAGGTTTTTATTAAATTTGTGACACAAGTATACCATTGATGGCCTGGATGTTTATGGTTTTTATTTATATTTTTTAGCACATTTGATATAGGCATGATTTTTACGAAACTGCCATTATACCCATTGAATTAAGAATATTGAAATGGTTATTATTGTAGAATAAACTTTATTGTACATCGTAATTTTAACACTGAGTACTGTTACAATTTTTGTGTGCAATAAAGTATATCTATCTATCTAAATCATTAGTTATTTATTCAAATCAGGCTGGGTTAAACACATTGAATAACACGAAATACACAAGCCAGACCCTAGAATGCCCAGATTTACCGCTCCCTATTATTTTAGCTGGAAAGGAAAAGTGGCACAACAAAATAATAAGCAATAAAACTGTGTCTATACAATATTTGCATTAAATTTATGACTGTTTTTTCCTGTGGCCTATCCCACTGGAAACATGAATTAAAAACCTTATGATAACAAGAAGTCGACACTCAGCAATAATGTATCTTGTATCAATTTTGTTATAAGTTCAGTACTTCCAGAGATTAACTTTATAATATTAGTTTGGATGAGCTTCTTGCTTAAGAGTTACTTATGGCACAGAGCCATAATAACATAATTCAATGAGGCCATGTGACTCATAACTAACTAGATCAGCATCAAAACAATAGTGAATTCATAATAATATTAGCTTACCACTGCCACTGCAAAATGGTGAGTCAGCGGATCCATCCTCCAGGTCCTGGAGTATTTCTTGTTTACCAACATCTGAGTCACCAACCAGCAAAACTTTTAACAAGTAGTCGTAAGATTTAGGTGCTGCAGGAGGTCGACCTGAAATTAGATTTAGAAATAAGTTAAAGGAATTTCGAGAGACTCAATAGTTTATTTGAAATTTACAAGTTTATGATGGCACATAAGTTATACATCAAATTAATACTACTAATTTATTCTTAAAAAACATCATCAAAAAGATCCTCCGCAAATCACCTTAAATCATTTTGCAATTTAAATGTCATGTTTATAGTAAGAGAAATAGGTAGGTATATCAACATGACTAGGCTGGGTATGACTCTGTTAATAAGTGTTGACCATTTGTGGCTTGACCCACTCTGCTTTGTTTTAGTAAATTCCACAGTAAACATCTCATATTGAATAAATTGTCTTGTGAGCTTTTTTTGGTGGTCTGATAAATGTGTATAACACAAACATATATAATCCTTGTCACTGAAAACTTTTATGGTATCTTTGGACCAAAATAGTAATAAGGGACCAGTGATTTACAATTCATTAGTAGGAATGTGACAGTTCACACTTACTCTAATCTATAAGTTATATTAATTTACCTGTTCTCTGATGATGTGAACGGGGTAATGTAGTACTTCCATTTTGAGTGACTTGACTAGTCCCTTGTTGTGGTGTCGCTACCATTCCAGACGATGGATACATAGTCATGGTGAGCTCGGAGTAACTCGCCTGATCTCCAGGTGGTCTATTCCACACGCAAATTTATACATAATACCGCTGAATTTAGCCCTTCCGGTGATCCATCAAGATGAACTTTCATAAAATACTTGAGGCCATTCGAACAACAAGCAATAATCTGTTTATCAAAACAAGAAATAAGCCACTTTTTCTCAATCTGCCAACCAAAATAACATACGTTCTTGTAGGCAAGGTCGCCGCTTGTTGAGGTTTTCAAATGTGTTTAATTGATTCTTCCGTCCTATCTTAACTCTAAACTGTGTTAAGATTTTATTTTCACCTTTTAATTGCTTTCTCAATTACGTTTAATTGCGATATCGACACAAAAACAACCCAATTTTCACGAATTAAAGAATGAATGAGGACTAAATAAATACTTCAATCAAATGAACGAATGAATAAAATATTAAAAAGTCCATGACTTTCCCAGTTTGGTAACTGGTATTTTGAGCTTTTTCCTGATATTCTCGTTTCAAAGTTCTTTTATTTTAGATCACTCACTGGTCTCTGATTGTTTGTCGTTGGCAAGTGTCAAGTTAGCCCGCAAAATGCCAGATTATAAAAAGGAAGCACAAATTTAATTTCGCGGGCTACCTTCTGCCTTGACCGAAAGAGAATATTGCCAGTTTTAGTGCGATGGACGAACAACTGAAAATGTAATTGGACGAACAAAATAAAATGTTTCTAGTATTGTACTAGGGCTAGGGGCTAGATATGGGTCACCCATGGGCGTAGCTATAAATTTCGCAAGGGGAACAGGGGTCCGCGGGTTCAAAAATTCAGGAATTTTGGGGCACGTTTTACATGAGATTTCTCGCATCAGTCATCTAAGTTACTTCTACTTACCTATGAATGATCAAAGAAAATAAAACCTATCCGAGATAGGATACAAAGATTATCGAGCTCGCTTCGCTTGCATTTTGCAAACAAGAAAATAACTTGTATGTATGTATGTAATGAAAACTATCCGAGAGGGTGTGCAAATATTTACGGGCGCGCTTTACCTGCTCTTACCTCACAAATTTGAATGCTATCATTTGGAATGACAGGTCAGCTTTTCTTTTGAGTTCCACTCCGAAAATAGAAATATTTTCCCCCCTTGGAAGAATTATATTATTATAAGTATTGAAAGAGCGAGCGAAGCGAGCTCGAAAGGTTTCAATACCTGTCTTGGAAATGTTAGGTTTATTTTCAATAATTAAATAGAAAATAAATGATGATACTTTGGTACAATAGCGAGCGAGGCGAACTCGAAGATGTTTGCACTCCTTTTCGCAGGTTTTGAGCTTCAGGTTTATTTTAAACATTTCCAAAATAATGTAGTTGTAGTTTATGAATGTACAGACACCAGCACATCAAGCTAACCGAAACTGTCAAATTTCCCAACCAACTTTGAACCTAATAGAAAATCTAGAACCTAAAAGATAAAGTTGAAAATCAATTACTTAAGGAAATTTGACAGATTGTTGTCTCAAAAATTTTAGCACCTCGCCTCGGATTTAATACAGAAACAGTAAAATGTAGGTCGCCAGAGCGAGCTTAGCGAGCTTGAAAATTAGCTTCCAAAGACAAGCTTTTTGTCTGGGTCCAAATTATGGTAGTGAGAATATGTAAGAGCAAAAATATTTTTATAGAGGTATAATAAAAGTGTATAGCTGAATTTTTTTTTCTTGTTAAAATATTGATACAGCAATATCGGGATATTTGGCGTCCCGAATTCCCGATAAGTCAGATACGTTCAATATTCCGCGATTCTTTTTTCCACCGTATGCTAAGGAGGGGGGGGGGGAGTCGCCCCCCCCTTATATATGCCCATGGGCTCACCTAATATTTCACACCTCTATGCCACCCCTCACGCGCCCTGATAACACCGTCGCCTTCGATGACGACGAGAAAGCCGAATGCCTAGCCGACAGCCTGGAGGCACAATGCACTCCCAGCTCTCTACCAGTAGACCAAGCTCACCTTCGCATGGTGGACGCTGAAGTCGAACGTAGAGCTTCCATCCCCCCCGTCGAGGACCCCGATGACCCCCTGCCCCCCCGTCACTCCAGACGAGGTAAAGGAGATCATAGGCAAACTCAAACCCAGGAAAGCCCCTGGTTCCGATGGCATCACCACACCACCAACAGGGTGATCCGTCTCTTTCCCGCCTCCCTGATAATGTTGATGACCGCCATCTTCAATGGCGCTCTGTCCAACAACATGTTTCCACAATCGTGGAAAGGGGCTACCGTTATCGGTATCCCCAAACCAGGGAAGCCTAGGTCCTCCCCGACCAGCTATCGCCCCATCAGCTTGCTCAGCGGCCTGGGCAAGGTCTACGAGAGACTTATTTATAAGCGACTCAAAGACTTTGTCGAGGCCAAGAGCCTGATGCCCCCCGAGCAGTTCGGCTTCAGAGCCAACCATTCTTGCGTCCAACAGGTCTTCCGCATCGTTGAGCATATCAGCGACCGCTTCCAACGCGGCCAAGTGACGGGAGCCCTGTTCTTCGACGTAGCGAAAGCTTTCGACAAGGTCTGGCACAACGGTCTGATATACAAGCTATATCAACTCGGTGTGCCAGATCGTCTCGTGCTCATCTTACGAGACTTTTTGTCGAACCGCACCTTTCGATACCGTATCGAGGGTGCGCTTTCAGCCCCCCATCCCATTCGCGCCGGAGTGCCCCAAGGCAGTGTGCTCTCGCCTCTAGCTTTTACGCTATACACCAGCGACATCCCGACCTTCCCCGGGACGCACTTAGCCTTGTTCGCCGACGACACGGCCATATATCGCTCCGGCAGAAGCGAACAATGCATAGCTCGAGTCCTCCAACAATCGGCCAACGCCCTAGGCGTCTGGTTCCGAAAGTGGAGGATCGAAGTTAACCCCGAGAAAAGCCAAGCGGTTTTGTTTGACAAAACGCGAGGCCGTTACTCCAGACCCACTCCCAGCCCGATCACCATGTTTGGTAAGCCGATCCCTTGGGAAAAGCAAGCCAAATACCTAGGCGTGATCCTTGACCGACAACTTACGTTCGGTGAGCACATAAAGAAGGTACGCTCGCGTGCCTCTTTCGCTCTCGGTAGGCTCCACTCCATGCTGAATGCACGCAGCAAGCTATCCCTAAGATGTAAACTGCGCATCTTATCGACGTGCATACGCCCCATAATGACGTATGCGTGCGCCACCTTCGCGCACGCAAAGTCGCATCATATCCATAGGATGCAAGTAGTCCAAAATCGATTTCTCCGAAAGGCCACGGGCGCCCCGTGGTTCATTAGGAACGAACGACTTCATGTCGACCTCAAAATCCCGACAGTGAAGCAGTTCATGAAACGACTAACGCAGCGTTTCATCGAAACTGCTTCAAAACACCAAAATCCCTTTATCGCATCGGCTACCCGATACACCCCCTCACAGATCAGTAGGACTCGCCGCCCGCGGCATACCCTCGTCGAACCCGACGACGCCATCACTCAAATCCAAGAGAGCCGTAGGGAAACCAGCACTCTTAGAAAACACAAGAACAGACCGCGTTCCGTATTCAGGCCCCGCCGTCGGGGCCCGTCGCGACGCCCCCGTAAAGATCCCTCCCGACCTTTGATTACCGAGCCAGCCCGTGTCGCTGAGCCAGTAGTTTTAAACTCCCCAAATAATGTTATGACCCAGCCTGTCCCTTGCTGTTCCTCCCAAAATGACGCCGCTAGCCGAGGTCCGTATCCCACAGGGGATGCCCTAGCGAGCGGTCATGTAGGTTTAATTTAGTTTGTAAGCCCTGCCTGGGGGCCTTAGAGTCATTTAAGGCCACCACAGGATAGTCCGGTTAAGCAGTCACCAGCCCTAGCGTGCTGAACTGCGAGTGGTCCCTATCAAAAAAAAAAAAAAAAACCTAATATTTCAACCATCTTCGACTTAATTCATGAAAAAAGAAAACATCACTTCTTAGCCCAAACTAAGTAAGGTTCATCAACGTTAGCAATATGAATTTATATGGGTCCACTGGTCTTCAGTTGCATATAATTTATCTTGACTGTCGGTGATGACAACTCCCCTCGCATCAAGTGAAGTTGACGAGGGAGAAATAAACAAGAAATTTAATGTCAACATTTATTTTATTTATTAAAAAAATAGGATATCCTTACGTACTATTTTATGCTAATATTCGAATAAGGCACTTAGAGATAACAAAACAAATAGTAAGAGCAATATATTAAATGCAAAAATGCAATACGTAGTTAAATAATCAGTAGGTTTCGAAACCAGGCAGTGGGAAAGTTTTACTGTAGTTTTCAATTTCTTCCTTGAGGTTCTTGATTTTAGTCTTGAAGTCGGCGCTTTCTTCAATGGCTTTGTTGAAGTCAGCGACTTTGGGTCCAGACACCTTGGTAATCTCTTGGGCAAGTTTCAGGGCTTTGTCGATGTAATCAACTACTCTGTCAATGTCGGTTTCTTTCATTCCCCTTGTGGTGAGCGCGGGGGTACCTGCAGAAACAAAAAATATGTTGAAACTGGTAGCTGTTTTTATACATTACTAGCTGACCCGCGCAACTTCGTCGGCGTCACATTTTTCATTAATTTTCCACTCCTATTGGTCGTAACGTGGTGTTATATAGCCTATAATATAGCTGGCTATATAACACCACATAGCCACATTCATTAGGAAGGCTATTTATTATTTAGCCTTCCTCATGAATGTTGCTATCATATATGTACAATTTTCCAAATCCGACTGGTAGTTCCAGAGATTAGCGAGTTCAAACCAACACTCTTCAGCTTTATTATGTTACTAGCTTTTGCCCGCGACTTCGTACGCGCATATCCCGTGTTTTCCCGTTCCCGTTTAGTCTATAGCCGTCTTCATGAATGTGGCTATCATATACAAAAATAATTTTCGAAATCCGACTGGTAGTTCCAGCGTCCAAACAAACAAACTCTTCAGCTTTATTATATTAGAATAGATTATTAAGTTTAGATAGTATATGAAGTATAGTTTAAAGCATAGATTAAACATAAGAGGGTTTTTAAAACCCAACCCAAAATACACTATTTTTGTTTTAAATATGCCTTATTTATTATGTAGTCTATCGGTAGCAGTTGGAATAGAAAAAATCTCGAGCATAAAATGCGAATTAGCAAGTGTAGAAATTCGTCGGTCGTCGTCGTCGGTCAATGTAATCGGTTCGCCCTACCGGTAAATTGGCCAACGACCCTAAACGGCCGCTAGGGCAGACTAAATGCAGAACGCGGAGAACTGAAGGCTTCCATGTAGTCATCGCTTTTGTGCAGCACTAGACCATGATAGACTGAGCTGATTGAGACTCTTACGAAAGACCAAGCACAATTTAGTTCTAAAGGGTGTTCAAATTCCTCGTAGCTTACCCAGCCGAATACCGCTAGGGTGGAGCGCGCTCTTGTCTCCGGGCACGGTGTTCTTGTTGCAAGCAATACTGCAGAGCTCCAGGATACGTTCAGCCGGGGCGCCAGTCAGGCCAGCACTGCGCATGTCTACCAGAATCAGGTGCACCTCGGTACCGCCGGTCGCGATTTCGTAGCCACGAGACATCAGACCTTTGCACAGGCGCTGAGCGTTCTTTACCACCTGGGTTTAAAGAATATTTTGGTGAAGACAGAGTACAGACAACAGCACATCAACCTTGAACCTAATTCTTTAGCGATAAAGTTGAAAATCTATTAAAGAAATTTGACAGATTGTTGTAGCTTGATGTGCTGGCGTTTGTACATCAAGTAGAATGAAAAGTGTTTCAATAACATACGAAAAATGTCTCTAAGTGAAAAATGTTTTACAAACATAAGGTCTCATTTCTGATAAGTTTACAAAATATGCAGGAAAACTTGGAACATAGCCATCTCAATTGCCATTTCGGCATTATTACTAGGCTTATTATGAGAGATGCAACACAACGCAATGCTTAACTTCAACACAGGTTGTTAAATTTATACCATGTTTTTAACACATACCTGTTTCTGATATTCAACAAACTCGGGGGTAGTGGCCTGCTTCATAGCGGTGGCGATGGCGGCAATAGCATGGTTGTGTGGCCCGCCCTGCAGCCCAGGGAACACTGACTGATTGATCTTGCTCTCGATGTCGTACATGACCTTCTGGCCGTTGGCCTTCACAGACCGAACTCCTTTGCGGAAGAAAATGACTCCGGCGCGCGGACCACGGAGCGTCTTGTGGGTGGTTGTTGTCACAATATCACAGTATTCGAATGGGCTGGGGATTATGCCTGTAAAGAGATTTTGTTTTAATTAAAATCTAACCAGTAGTAAGAAGAAGAAGTAAGAAGACTATACACTACTCCAAAAAAGAGTAGTGTATAGTCTGAGTTTTTAAAGTTGCTGTCAAGGTTGCCAGTGCAAACTGGGCAAGTACCAATGTGACCCAATTATGTATGAATAGAAGTTATTTATTTGCTATCATTGTGGTTGTCGACCGTCATACCTACATTGATAGCAATGTAGGACGCTTATAGGGGTCCACTATGCAGATAAGGTCATACTGCATAATCATATATTCCTTCAATACATTTCGCGTATCATACATAATTTCTTAGTTAATCTTGGACATCACTAACCATTATGTGGACTGATAATGTTCTAAAATCGCCACCCAACACTGAGCAAGTATGAACCCTATGATGTACGAAGCTGCGAGAGACTCATCATTATAATAATCATACCTGCAGCCACAAGTCCAGAAACATGAGCCATATCCGCCATCAAGTACGCGCCGTTCTCATCAGCGATCTGACGGAACCGCTTGTAGTCCAGACAGCGCGAATAGCAGCTGATACCAGCGATGATCAAGCGGGGCTTGAAGATCTTAGCTGTCTCCGCCAACTTGTCGTAGTCGATCAGTCCGGACTTAGGGTCCACCTAAGAACAAAAATATTGTATGTTAAACTGTTTTTTTTATAAGCCTAGTTTGCGTCCCATACTCTTTTCATACTTCTCTATCCTAAGCGATCTCTGGCCAAGTTTGAATCGGTAAACTTGTGTTTCATTTCGTTTCATAATCTCAGATCGTGGCGTGTCTAAATTGTTAATTATAGCGTGTGATTTGTAAGTAGGTATGTCAAGCCCTTGAATATAAATTAAAATAATATTATTTGAATAAATCACGAAAGATTTGCTTGATATTACACTTGATTCGGTTAATATTTTTTCCAGGACTTTTATGGTGGTTTAATATTAGCCGACATGCTAAAACATTAAAAGACTAGCTTTAATATTGTTGCCTTGGTCTCAATGTACATTTATCTGTTTTCTCGCATTCCAGGGTCACGTCATTACTTTATTTTTATCAACAGAACACAAACATCAATTGATCTGACTCTAGAGGTTCATGGGTCAAAGTAACTTCGTCATGAACAAGGGAAAATGTTTGCTCAGATTACGTCAAGATTGCGGGTGTGACCGTCGGTTGTTGCTTATTCCATTTGCTTATCAGCGCAAATACCTAGTTCAACAATAACAAGAACCGATTACTTAAAGCATGACTTCATAGAAATTGAAAGTACCGTTGTCAGATGTTGCGCAATTTTACGGTGCGAGTTGATTCTTCAATAGTTGAGTACCTACCTATTGTATCAATAAAACGTTTGCTGGCAACTGCGCCATGTTAATTTACGAAACTTTTTTTTTTAATATTATTGCTATACCTAACCTACCTACTGGTATTGTTAAATACCATACTAATTTCTAATTAAGAAATGTTATTATTTGTTAAATATTTGCGTCACGGCTGACTATCTACAGTTGACCAGTAACTTTGATAAATACGAAATAAATTCGCCTTGAAAGAGAAATTAGACAAGGAGTAAAGTAAAACTCTGTAACATTACCTTGTAGGGCATGCTTTCAAAGAAGATTGAAGTGGCAGATATCTTCTTGGTGGCAGTGAAGAAGCCGTGGGTAAGATGACCACCATCGGGCAGGTCTAACCCCATGATTCTGCCATGAGGCTCTACCACACCAGTGTACACTGCGAAGTTAGCTGGTGATCCTGAAAAAGAATATTTCTTATGTCTGTATACATTTAAGCCATGCTGAAAAGGATGACAGTTTTGTGGTGTGTTGGTAGTCAACAGATTTGAATATCATCGAGCGTGGAAAACTACTTTGTTTTCTAATGAAGGCTATAAATAGCTGTCAACTTTTATGTTTGAAGTTGTTAAGAATCTGACTCAAGTTATTTCTTTAGGAGATTCATGAAACAAAGTTGAGTCATTAAACAAAAAAATAGCCAAGTTCGAGTCGGATTCGCGTGCTAAGTGTTCCGAAAGAATCTCATTTTTGTAACACATTACTTTAACATATTTTCATCAGCATAATTTCTTGAATTACTGCAAAACTATTTAAAAAAGAAAAGATGAAAAGATATCATTAAACCCTCAAAATAAGTCTTTTCATTGGACATAACATGAGTTGGTAAAACTTAAAAAAAAAATTGCTCAAAATTTATTTTACCTTCATACATGTATCAAATTTCAACAGAATCTGTTCAGTCGATTCGGAGAAAATTGGCTGTGGCAGACAGACATACAGACAGACAACCAAGTGATCCTATAAAGGTTCAGTTTTTTACGGATGTTCGGAATCCTTAAAATAAAGTATTTATAAAGTTGAAATAGTAGCAGTAGTATTAGTAGGTAGTCAATGAATAGTCTCTCTTCAATATGTAACATAGATAAGGGAACCTGTTGTTCAATACAGTTCAAGATATCAGTGAATAAACTTATTAAAACCTTTTATATAGTTTATCTCAAGTACCTACTTATGTCTTACTTAAGTGTAGTGAGGTAATAAGTGAAGCAATTGTTATTTTATTTCTTTCGTATAAACTGTACTAATATGAAAAAAAATAAAAAACAATGAAAGTTCCCAGAATAATATTAGTGTCTGTTAGTTATGGTTTTTTTGAGTTAAATATGAAAAGCAGTACCTGAGTATGGCTGCACATTGACTCCCCATTCCTCAGCTTTCAGCCTGTAAGCCTCAAGGGACCTCTTTTGTGCTAGGATTTCAATTTCATCAATAAATTCATTGCCTCCATAATACCTGAGATAAAAACATATTTCATTAGAAAATAATTTAATTTCAACTTATTGGTAACTAATTCTTTATAAGTTTATAGTAGTTGCATGAAAATCATGGCTAAGTGTTGTTCAAGGTTATATGACATTAAGAAACTATACCTCTGGTTGGGCATGCCCTCGGAATATTTGTTGTGCAAACATGTGCTCAAGCATTGCAATACTGGAAGAGAAGTGAAGTTCTCAGACGCAATCATCTCCAGTCCAGCTCGCTGACGTTCCTTCTCATTTTTGATGATGGCGTACAACTCAGGGTCCGTGTCCCACAGGTTTCCATTCATAATTGAGCTACTCATTGTTGGACTACTATGTAGTTGTCTATTTAAATAGAAAGTCTGAAATATTATCACAGCTGTTAAATAAAACTGATTTTTTTAATGTTACAATAATACTCTAAGCTCAATTTAATTTAAATTAGAATTCTTTTGTTGTTATAAATGTGGGCTTGTACTTTTTCAAGACACTGTGTCCTTACAAAACAAGAATACACACTGAATTGTATCAAACGTTATATTGTAATATAAAGGAGAAACGCTGACCTCAGACTGATAACTAGATAATGCAATCAAAAACAAAAGTTGGCAGTAGTTATTCCCTAACAGCTATTGCACTTACGTATATATGTGCGTATCGAACGCGCGCGTTTGTAAGAGTTTCTAATAATACTTAATTATAAACTATACCAGATAATTTAAGTATTCGCCAATCTTTAAATATACTTATGTTCGGAAGGTTTGTACTTACGGAATGTAATAATCTACACAATAAATGTATAAAAGTAACCTAGTCACAACCTCAGATATTACGCTAAGTTAACCTAACCAACTTCTACAGTTTAAAAGCATGGAGCGTGTAATGAAACTGGCAGGAATTGTACACAACAAAACAAAATGTTAGCAATTATAGTACCTTAGAGTAGATTTTTCCGTAAACCGCTTGCACTGGATTCACAAAACCATATGATGAAAGTCTGCTAAGATTTTTCGGTAATGAATAAAAACACGTTTTTACTAGTATGTTGGACATAATATTGAATTGAAAAACCAACTATTCCTTCGATTACACTATATAATATGTTTTCATTTGCGCAAACATGAGTTAAATTTTATCATTATTGATAACCCATAATGAACTCTACTGACTAGTTACTACAGCAGCAAATGTAACTTGACGTTTCGCGATTGACATTGACAGATAGAAACGTTCACAGTTTCGTCGAGTGGAGTGAACTTGCTCGGGCATGAGCGAACGTTAAACTGCCTTTGAAATTGAAAAACAAAGTGAATGTAGTTATTATGTTTGGATAATATGTAAATGTTTATTCATGACTATTGCTTACAAAATATATCATTATTTAAATCTGTATTTATAAATCATTAGCAGATAATAGTGTCAGTCTCAGTACCGAGGGTCTATAATAATAAATAATATCACTCAGTGTCTCAGAGTACAAAACAATTTTTTACAAAAAATTACAACCGACTTCCAAATAAAAAAAAACACTACAAAGTATGAAATTTTGGAAGTCGATGTTTTTGGTTGTTTCTTCGTAATTTAAACCGACTTTAGAAATTAAAGTTATTTTATACTAGGTACGGTTGTATAGATAGGTACGGTTGTATTTTTGTATTTATTTTACCTCTTTGTAGTGGTAGACATTTAATAACACCACTGGAAAGTCACAGGAAAGCAAAACACGCAATTTCGTTTACTTGGATGGTATATTTTCTGTTTTCCCCAGCTATTTTGATTTAAAAACCAAACTACTGAACCGATTTTGGTTAATTTCATGAAACACACAATAACATGAAAAAAATTTTTTGAAATCGGTTTGTAAATGACGGAGTTATGAGGTAACAAACATAAAAAAGAGTGTGTGTACTTATGTACACGCGTTAGAAGTTATACTTCTTTGGCGTATGGAAAAAAAACATTAACAACTAAAAAAATATAAAAGTTTTAAAATATTTGTATTGTTTTCAGCTTCAATTTGTTGCGTTCGAACGATCGCCAGTTAAGTCTATTACGCTAAATAACTGATACGTTTCATAGTTTTAAAACTGTTTGTTCATAAAATAGGGCAGATATCATGCAATTTTTTTTTTTGATTCGAATGTTTTGTTTGTAGTATTTGAAATTAATACCAACTTTCTATTCTGGATGGTGTGTACCTGAGAAGTTTATGGGTACCTACTTACAATGACATATAAGTTACGAGACTCCTTTTTTCAAAATAGTCAATACTAATAATTATTATAAACGGTAAAATTCTTTGTTCCGTTTTACTGTAGATACAAATCCGATTAAGAAAACTCATTCATGAAGAGGCTGTTTTTTGTCTTCGAAAAATCATCATATTCCAATAAAATCTTCTAGGATAGAATAAAAGGAGCTGAGCCGCGGGAAAAATTAGTGTCTAATCAATTACTTTTATCAAAATATTTGTATCTTATATTTTGGCGCTTTATTTCGAAATTGAAACCACATTCTTCTTCGAAATTCAAACATACACAAAAGACAATAAAAAAATACTAGAATATACATACAACTTGAACATAGTTATCGATTTTCATGCCACCTAGAACTAACTTCAACATGTAGAAT
The DNA here is from genome assembly GCA_905163435.1 of Mamestra brassicae. Taxonomy (NCBI): domain Eukaryota; kingdom Metazoa; phylum Arthropoda; class Insecta; order Lepidoptera; family Noctuidae; genus Mamestra; species Mamestra brassicae. The sequence continues at coordinate 13,172,176 of LR990997.1, read as the reverse complement.
TCAGGTGTCGGTGTGCGCGCGCATCGTAAAAATTCACTCTCATCAGTTTTCTCCATCGCGCCAAAAGAAGTATAACTTCAAAAATACAACCGAATTGAGAACTTCCTCTTTTTTTTGAAGTCGGTTAAAAAACAGTTGCTTGTCTTCCTGAAATTGCATTGTATTTTTACATACCTACCTAACAATCGGGCGAGACAGCTGAAAACAATTAAAAAAAAACTTATTAGCAATAAATCAGTGTAGAAGTAAAATGAATGTCACCAACAGGGCAACTGCGTTACAGTGATTGAAAAGTGACTTGTTTGAACGTTTTAGATGTTTTTGACGGTCGGGTTTTTTTTATTTCCTACATTTTAGTGAGTTACATTTTTGAAATCGTCCCCGCGAGCCCTTAATTTTAATACCTTTCCCACCGATAGGATAAATTTTGAAGACATACAACATAGGTAGGTAGGTAAATACTTACATAAAATTCAAAAACATAACCCTCCTTCTGGCGCAGTCGGGTAAAAATTGGGCAAGTGCCAGTCTGTGTAATAAAACATTGAAAAGTAATTTTTTTATGAGGTTTTATTAGGTATTTATCGTATATTTTTGGAAAATTGAACTATCTGGTTAATAACCTGCCTAACTTGTTTTCAGAGATAGGTAACTACATAAATGTATGGGAGGATATCCATGTACGATATTGTTGTTTTATTACTCCTCTGTTGTACAGACTGGTTCGCAACGTGCAGTTAGTTTGCGCTTTGCAGGAAAAGTTTACCAAACATCGACGGGGCGGACGGAATTGTCAACACTACGGACAGACAGCGAGACAGTTTGCCAATACCAATGTTGGTACACTTGCAACTCTATGTGACACTGGCTGCCATGAACAGACGCGCCGTTATAGTTTATAATTAATTTGCATAACTTGACGGTTGACGGCAATTAATTACAAGTAGGATGGCTGTTTGGGAGCTGGCCATAACAGAATTTAGAACGTTTGGAAACATTACGTGGGTACTAAGATTATGACGTGATTGAGTTGGGTTGGATTTGTTGATGAAGGTCAGGTAAACTAATTTGAATATTATCTATCAGATAACCTACTCATTAAACCCCTAGGTAGGTACCTAAAGTTCGTAGTGGTTAAGAGCATAATCAAACCCTTCTAGTTGAATACGAAGTTGAACAAAAATATTATTTTGAATGTATGTATGTGTGTGCATGTTTTATTTATACTGCCTCGTAGGTACTCGTTAGTTTGGTAGTCACAAGCAGTACCCTATTATTGAGTTCTTCCATTTGTAATATCTTCGTAGCAGCCCGGAGTCTGGACTTGTGGCCATTTGATGGCATTAGGCTCGCTCCCTTTTATATCCGACTTAGACATAACTAGCGAAATGTCGATCTACTGATTAAAGGTACAAGGCCTTTCCCTTCGGGGAATACAGTCGTGATTCACATCGTTCCTTCTTTGTATGAGAATGTGTTACCTTATAGTCCCAGATCCCAGAACCAGACCTTACCTAATTATAGAAAAATGGCCGATGGCCCAAGCCAGCAGGTATGTGAGATACCTATGCTTAGGTACAAAGTAAATACCTATGCTTAACTACTCTATCACATTTTGTTACTGAGAGAATCTGGGAGCTCTGGGAGCTGGGTTATTTTATTATAATGGAAAATCAGGAAGCCCATCAAGGGAGAAGAACTGCTATTGCTGGAACTATGTCTATGAAATAGGTGCCTACATCTACTACTTACCTGTTGATTCTCTGATAGCGCAGGAAGGAACCTTCCTAAATAATTGTTATCCTCGATCCTGTCCTTATTCAAGTGGTAGGGAAGTAGATACATGTCTCAAAGAGAAGTCAGCATAGGAGATGGGGCCCGCCAAGGCCAGAGCCTGCCAGGGTTGTGGAATTTGTTCGAAAGAGTCACCGTGGCCCTGGAACGCAAAGGGCTTTAGAAGGAACAAAAAAAAAAGTGAAGTAGATACATAGGAACATACTTGACATATTGAGTGTGTTAAAAAAATGAGCGTGAACATGTTGGTAAATGGGATATCGTTAAATTCGTAATGTTCCGCTGAGTGTCACACAAGGGTAACTACGTGACTGACATCCTATCGTGGGTCGTGGAGTCATGAAATATCTGAAACGGTTTAGGTAACTACTATCAAGGGAGCTTAACTCGTTAACCGTAGCGATTCAAGTGGTTAATGAGTTTTGTTGCCAGGCGTTTGTAGTTAGGAGCTATTATAGTTTTTATTGATCGCAGCGAGTTGATTCATTCCGATGATTTTGAGATGTGTGAGAGAGGAGGATCTATAGATAGAGTACGAATAGCACTATCCTTTTTTCACAATGGATTTATGATGGCAATGACACATCCACGTCATTTTAGGAATTGGGGGACGGCTGACCTTTGTTAAGTTTCTCCAGATAACTAAGGAAACCTAAAGACATTTAAAATTGTTGCACCAAGTTCATTAGGTAAGGAGTCATTTGGGCATTCTTTTCCCATTCTCCCTATCAGTGTGGGCAGAATACCAAAAAATCTGAGTTTTTTTAATGTTTGTAGGTACAAACTTTTCGACGGGTTGAGTCATAAAACAAAAAAAGAGGTTGGGTGTTGGTATGGGTTTCGTATAATTGTTAGCAGGTACCTGCCTATTTATCTGAAAAAACTTGGAAATAAGTAGGTATCTAGTAGGTACGATTCGTTTACAAAGTATGTACTATAACTTTAACCTGAAGAACCTAGAACTTAAGTTAATATCTACCTTTGTAGAGATCAAATGATTAATTGTAGGTAATCCTTTAATGCTGGTTAACCTAAACACGAGCCTACCATAAATTTTCAACGATACACAATTTCTGTAAAATTGTTCTTTATTGACTAAACTTTAATTACTATCAGCCTATAGCAGTCCGCCACTGGACATAGGCTTCACCAATCGCATGCCATTTGTCTCATCTCTCATCCAGCTGGTTTCACCCACCCTGCGAAGTTCGTTGCTCTACTTAGCCTGAGGGCGTCCCACCCACCATTTATACGTTTACCGATTTGTGGTCTCCTTTGAAAAACACCTCTACCCCAACGGTACCGTAACTATCCATTGGTAAATATGTTTCTTTACAATGTCTTCAAGTTTTTAGGTTTAAATCTGAGTAATTCTAAAATTCTTCCATACACAAGACGTTTAGCATCCTTTGCCCATAAGTAGTCAATGTGATTAAACTTCTTGAAAGGCACATGATAAAAATCTATAACGTTGGGTAACTTGTTCTTTAAAGTGTTAACGTCTTCTACATCAGAGAACCAATCGTTGTCACTATAGAACAGCGCAAGAGGAGCTGTAATGTTTTCGACTGCATATTTCGGAGGCTTACGGGATCCATATACTTCTTTATTCTTGTCTTCGCCATGATCATATCTTTTAAATGATCGTGACATCATGTTTTGTAAATAATGTGTAAACTGATGGATGGATGCGCCAGAAGGCATGTGCCCAAAAATCACGGGTAAGTTCTCCTTATTGAATTGTTCATAATCAAATCCACAAAAGCAGAATAAAATTGTGGTGCACACAACACCATTACCTAATTCACACAGAGGAGTTTTAGAATATAAATCCTTCATGGGTTTTGGCAATATTTCATACATTTGAAACAATTTCACAAGTGCCATATCGTAGTAGTTAAACGGAGCTGCCATCCTGGCTAGTGGGCTCTTGATATGCTCCGTCCAAGCTAGAGGCGCTAGTGCGATCATTACCGTAATTTTATCATTATAAACCGGTTTCTCTGAGCACATCACAAAGAAAGCTGTAGTACCCTGTGAGTGTCCAATGTACGCTAATTTTTCTTTACTAGTAGCATTAAGCACGTAGTCGATCATAGCTGGCAAGTCAAAGCGTCCAATTTCATCGTAACTGAAATTCCAGAATTGTTCAGTGTCAGGTAACATGGTCTTGTGCTGCCTCGAGTGTTTGTTTCCTCGAGCGTTCCCCATCCAGACATCGTAACCTGCGGTTGCTAGCAGATATGCCAAGCTGTCGCTGGGTCCAGCGGTCACCCAATCATCAGCACTCATTAATAACCCATGCATCAGCAGAACTGCTGGGCCTTTCTTCTCGATCCTGAACATGGTAAGAATGTAACCATCTTCCGTCTCCACGTGATGTTCTTGCACGGGGTACCCATACTTAGCTGTCAACTGTGTTATATTTAAATCCGCGTCTTCATTATAAGGTAGTTTTGGACTAGTGAAAATATCGATGACTGCTGTTAATTCCTTTAGGATTGCTGGCATATCGATTCCTAAATTTCGTAACACTATCTCATTAGAAATGCAATAGGTGCAGTTTAAAAAGTTTATCAAAATTATAAAACCACAACAGACTATTTTCATGATACGGCTTTCTATTAAAAACTGAAAAGTTTGATGAACATAGAAAATCATAAAAAAAGAACAATAAAGCAGAGTTTGCCAACCTTTGACAGACCTTGTCAATTAAACGTAGTATTAATTAACGTTTCCTAGGTATCACATTGGACGAGAAATTACAATGGGGGCCTCATATAACATCTCTTGGGGGTCGTCTAAGCTCAGCCGCGTATGCTGTTAGAAAGATAAGACAGTTAACAGACGTAGAAACCGAACGTTTGGTCTTTCACAGTGGTGTTCTTTAAGCGGTGTTCTTATAAGTAGCATACTCTGGTTGCATCGTCCTCATTGAAATTAATTTTTGTAGACCAAATTTTGTAAAATCATTATTTGAAAAGAGTAACTATGGAGTTTCTTGTCCGTTCTTCTCCATAAGAATCTACCTTTCCGAATGGACAGTAGAGTCACTTTATTAATGTAACATTATTATTTTACTGAACTGTAAACGATGACGTTCAAAAGTGCCGTTTAATGGCCTAATTGAAATAAGTGTTTTGACTTTGACTTTGACTTTGAGTAGTTTCTTTAATCCCATAAAACAATTCGAGACTGAAAGGCTTTGTATCGTATCTCCTTACCTACTTACATCATCTAAAACTTCCTAAGAATTACTAATTTCATGGGTTGACTATTAGGTAGATTGTCAATTCAATTCAATTCAATTCAAATTCATTTATTGCTGATTGATTGTGAGACATCAATTTTGTTATTGATGCAAAGAGAGTATCCATTGAGTTCAGTCATAGTTTATGTTGTTTATGGTTATTACTAGCTATCATTCAAAAATTTCAGTAGGTACTTCCCTAGCTATTCATTCAATGGGCGCTAACATGAAGGTTTTGTACTTCTGAAAATGAGCGTCACGAATCATAACACCCAAGTAAAGTGAGCAGCTACAATATTACCGTTAACTTTATAATGGAATACTATGTTACATTATGATTGTTGCTATAATTAAAAAGTGGAATGCAATTCACAAACACGAGTCCTTTTGTGTGAACGTGGAAAATTTCAAACAAAAATGTGTAATTAAATTTAAGGAAAAACAGTGACAGTAATTTCCGTTGTCCGCATCGTTCTTTGACTGCTGATGAGACAGCCATGCATAAAAACATTTGATTACACATTAAAAACAGTCATTATTAGGGAAATATTTCGTCCACAGTTTGTCTGAAAAAAAGGCACAAATATTTTGGCATAGGCGTTCAAAACCTGCCAGAACTGTTTTCTTGCCATTTAAGCTGTACGGTTACCCTTAAGCGAACAACTATCACAGTGAGCACCAACATTGTGTGTAGGGTAGATACCCTGCCAGGGTTGCGGAATTTGTTCGAAAGAGTCACTGCGGCCCTGGAACGCAAAGGGCAAACGCAAAGGAACACGGATGGGTTTTAGTCAGTAAGAGTCTGACACGCCCTTCCGCTCCTCCCAGAGCGGAAGAAGTCATTTGATGATTTCCCATCATTAAAAAAAAAAAGGGTAGAAACATAGTCTAGTGGGGAAAACACAACAACGTTTCAATGATATTGCATACGCATAGGTACGGTTATCAATCAATCAATCAAACAAAACATTTCTGTTCATTCTGTTGAATAGATTAGAATTAAAATAGAATGCAACTTGTCTTATATGGACGTTGGATACAATTTCAAGAGGGACAATGCGCTATTCAGGCAGTGCGGCCTGGCGTTTTACCCAATTTGGCGATGGCCCGGTTTGCCTGGGATACGGCAGGTTCAGCAGTTTGCAGGAGATCTCTATGGATAGAGACGAGAGAATTGTGTTAAATTATTAATTTTCAAAGCTTGTTTTTGATACATTATTGAATATGAAAAATGTGAGGTTTTGTGTTAGTTAGATACCTACTGTACCTATGTTACAAATTCAACTCATATTTTGTGACACTATTTATGTTGAAACGCTGTAAGTAGGGTGCCTTCAAACGTACACCGCTACATTAAGCTTGTAACAATTTAATTTAATTTGGTGGTGTTGTGAAAAGCAATTAATTATTAAATAGGAGCCAAGCGTAAAAAACCCTTTTAGGGTTCTCTTAATTATGAAATGAACGGGGTAAACAAGGGATGGTACGGTATAAACATCTAGGTATAATTTCATCGTAGGCACGAGCTATTGCGAGACGGGTACTTTAGTACTTGCATTTGGATACCTTGCTTGCGTGCTTTTTAGGATTCCGTAGTCAAAAAGGAACCCTTATAGTTTCGCCTTGTCCATCCGTCTGTCTGTCCACGGCCCTACACGTTAAGTGACAGTGATTCTTTTTATAATCTATTTCATGGTGTGGGGTGTTGTTGGATAGGTCGTTTAAAAATATTGAAGGTATGCGAAAACGGATCGTTGGATTAAAAAGTAGTTTTCGCACACCTTCAATATAAAAATATTGAAAGTGTGCGAAAACTACTTTTTAATCCAACGATTCGTTTGCGAAATATTAAGCTAGTTTATATTTAAATTTAAGTGCTAATTTGTGTTAGTCAAGTCCCTGTCACTCCCACTACTTAGTCAGCTAAGCGGTTGTTTTTGGAGACGTAAAAAAACATGGTAGTAGCATATACCTATAAAGAATTTAAAATGAAAACTATCAGTGCTAAGTAGGCTTTACAAGTTAACGAGTAGGTAATAGTCGACCAACTTATAAAATGTAACAGATTAGGTAAAAATTTCGTTATAACCCCATAGAAAATGACTTAAAACCAAGTGCAACTTTTTTTCTGGCATGGTTTAGAAGACGGGTAACCACGGAACCCTACACTGTGCGTGGCCCGACACGCACTTAGCCGGGTTTTATATACACTGAACAGCAACTATAGGTATAGGTGAATCGTAACGGCCTTATTACAATCCTAACTAGCCGCACCCCTACTATGACGGATAGTGCTATTCGCTATGTATAGCTCCGTCTCCCTCTTAGAGCGGAATCATGATCGTTTTAAGACTTCATAGTAGGGCCTCTGCTCATTGTCCAAATGAGCTTGCTTTGTGTTTTTGTTGTGAGTTTTTCGCGGGAGAGAAGGTAATGGCACCGGATAAATAAATACATAGTTACCTTCGATACGAGTAGAATCCACTTGCTCATACATACTAAGATAGAAAGAAGAATAAATTACCTACGTAAAACAAACTTAGTATTCAAGAAACTTTAAGAAGAAAAGTGAAGAATCTTAAAATCGAACCTTATGCAAAAGTTTGCAATGTGAAAACGAGGTTAGTTTGGTCTCATTTCACGACGGCAGGCGGAGATGCGCGCGAAGCTCGAAGGTGGAACACATTTACCTATCTAGACGGAAACTTAGCTCGCTTTTGACTTCAAAGTAGATTCACCTAAAAGTAGGTCATAAGACAGAGATTCCATACGGGAAACTGAATTAGGTTAGGTACATTCAAATGATAACTTGAAGGGATTATGTACATCGTTGCCTCTGTTTACTTATCTAAACTAATATTATAAACGCGAAAGTTACTTGGTTTGTTTTTAGGGTTCCGTACCTACCCAAAGGGTAAAACGGGACACTATTACTAAGACTTCGCTGTCCGGCTATCCGTATATATCTATATCTATCTCTATATAACCGATAGTTAGACAGTTGATATTTTCACAGATGATATATTTCTGTTGCCGCTACTTATAACAAAAAATTCTAAAAAACAATAAAATAAATATTTAAGGAGGCTCCCATACAAAAAACGTGATTTTTATGCCGTTTTTATAGATAATGGTACAGAACCCTTCGTGCGCGAGTCCGACTCGCACTTGGACTTTGGAGATGGTCATATTTTATTTTTTATCCTGGAAGTACGTTCCTAATTTCCTTGGAGTAATTTACGACTTCGAAACTGTTGATAACGCTGACAGAAAAAAGTTTAAAGTACCTAAATATATCATATCTTTTATGTCTGTACGTCTACGACACAAATTGAAGTGGAAAGCATTAAGATGTGTTCGAGTACCTACTCAAAACATTGTTAATGCTTTTCTGTTAATTGTTATTTTAATCAATGACGAGATATTCATTAACAAATGCATTGATATTTCGGGACATAACCTACTGCTGTTAATTTAAAGAAGTATTGGTGTTTAAGTATCTAAAACGCATCAAAAACCGTTCAGTCGAAAATCAAATTCAAACCGTAGGTATCTGTTTCGATTTTTCTCAGAAGAAAAATGACCAAAATCTCGTTAACTCAACTTGAACAAAATGACCGATGTTGGACATACTTTAACGTCTCCTGATAGATTACTGCCTCAGTTGATGGATCCCTGGTCCCTTGTGAGCAAGCGAGCTGCCAAGCTTGAGCCATTGTGTAGGCAGCCATTAATTACCTGTAAGGGAACCACAAACTGTTGATTTTGAGTTGTAGGAAACCAAGTTATATTGGTGAAATCGTGGTGATTAATAATTCTTTCTCTCTAGAGCGGCCTTTAACCTACATCGAGCCAATTAAAGGTTCATATTTTTTGTTGTTTCACAAGTTTAAAAGTTATCGTTGAACAGATGCGATGCAGTAATTTCTGGATTTTTATCTCATGGGTTATGGGGCAAGAAAAAAACATGTAATTTGGCTGATAGCTTAATGACTATTTTAGGTAAGTCAACGTGATTAGCCGAGTGTCAAAACAACTTATCGAACAATATGGTGGATGACGGGGCATAGTTAATTTGTCTCATTTTAATAACTGCCTATAGCCTCGTACAAAACTACATATTTGTTTTGGTTTCTAAATTACCTAAGAATTTCAATTTGAGTCGGTATTTGCCAAACTCTAGTCTTAAAACTTGTCAAACTTTTGCATTAAAAGAGGGTTTGATATCTCCGTTTTACTGTAATCGGCCCTTACCCCTATATTCCAAGTATTGTCCTCCAACTCAACTCCACCTCGAAACATCAGAGTAAAAGTTAAAGTTCGTTGGTTTTTTCCTTTGTAATTGCAACTGAGTCGAGCGGAGATCTTCGAGTATGAGCTTTAGTAACTACACCAAGAAACTTACCAAGATACGTTTCTAAAGAAGATTCTTACGTAAGAAGTTGTAAGTGAAGATGAGGCGCAATCCGTGAAACTTAATATCCCTCGCGCCACTTGACACCGCTCAATTAAGCTGAGTGCTTACTCTATGACACTTGATACTCTCCCGGGTCGTACACTGAAGAAGATTAATAGTCTTTCGTAATATGAAAGATTTTATGTTTTGAACTGCAGCAGAACTACGGATTATTGATAGTTCTTTTTAGTTAATGTTGAAACAAATTTGATCCCGACTTGCCGTATGACCTAGGGGCCAATACTACTATTTTTAACCCACTTCAAAGAAGGGGGAGGTTCTCAATTTGAATTAATGTTTTTTTTTGTGTTTGTTACGCGATCATTCCGCCAATTATGAATTGATTTGTACGATTTTCTTTAAGCAACGTTCGCATCTCAGTTGAAATCTGTCAAAAAAGACTCATATTTCATATATTTTTGACAGATTGCATCTGTGATGCAAATGCGAACGTCGCTTAAAAATTAGTTGACTTGGCACTCAGTTTATTCTATACAATGAGTAGATAAATATTATGTGAACTCAGCTGTCAATCCCCATTACAAGTTGAATGACAGCTCACTTCAATTTCACCTTATATATAACTATGCATGGTTAGATTCATAAATAACTACTTTGGTGTAAAATACAGTATATTCTATTTAGGTATCTAAAGAGCTTCACAACGTCATTGACGCAAAGCTTGTCTAAACAAGAAACAACACTAAGGCTTGGAACTATGTATACCTATCAATGTTTTAAAAGGTTCTACAAACACACCAAACCCATTATCGCTCTATTGAATATATCTAAGCTGTAACATATATCCAATTACCCAGGGGATCCATTATGACTGAAGTAGATTTAGTAGATATACAAATCTCACATATATGTATGTATGTAACAAAGGTATTATGGCTAGTAACAGCATGGTAGCTATTAACTTAGTATGCTATATATACAGGCTGAAATTTTGAAGTGGGCCTGGTGGTCTTGGTCCCAATTAGGTTGAAATCTAAAACTGCATCATTGGTTTTTTGAAAAATCAATATTCTTAGCCAGGAATCGAATCCGTTGATTTTGAAAAAAAAAAACTGTATTATTTATTACACCAGCCGAAAGTGTTGATTATAAAGATCACATTCTGGGAAGTAATAATTGAACCAACTAAAGGAAAGAGCTCATTTTTAACAAAACCATTTTCTGTCGTTACATACCTATTTAATCTTAACTGATTTTCTTTTTTTAATCTAATGATACTGTTTTAGTTTTCATCAAAATTGGTCCCGAGATTCATTTGAGTATTTTTCGCTTTTGCCCATAGTTTCAAATTTGCCCTGGATGGGCCACTTGAAAAATTCACGCTGTATAGCCACTCTTTTTTTTTAGGATGGGAACGACTCCTTCAGTCGCAGTCCGCAGTCCAGTGTCAGAGTCTTAATGACTAAAACCCACACGTATTCCTCCAAATGCCCTTTGCGTTCCAGATCCGCGGTAGCACTTTCAAACCAATTCCGCAACATAGCGACTCTATAAGTCAATGACAAGTAACGAGTACCTATAACAACAGCTTAGTGGGAGTTCTGGGATGGCTCCGATCTTCAGTGTTAATGAAGCATCGTTCCGCAGTCCATGGCCAACCTCTTGTCTTGCGCCGAATGCTCTATCTCCTGTACATATTAGGACCTAATGGCTGCGTCAGCGAATGGTGTTACCGTTGCTGAGTACTGGTCCAAATATAAAATTTAATGTCTTTTTGCCATCGACACGCTAAGAAGAAGATCTGCAACCCAAAGAAAATGCACAAAGGAATAAGGAAAATGTGCTCATATGACGATCGTTTTGCAATTTTCTTGGAAATTCTTGCCGTAAGTAAGCCGACAATGTAACACATTGAACCCGTAGCATCGATTCTCGATAAATATTTCACTCCAGTTTCTTCAAACTTCGTATGAATTGTTTGAGAAAAGATGATTGTTGTCAAACTGTTTCATATTGTGGTTCCAAGTTATATGTATATCCTGCCAGGGTTGCGAAATTTGTTCGAAAGAGTCACCGCGGCCCTGGAACGCAAAGGGCTTTAGAATAGAATAGAATAGAATAGATCGTTTATTTGCACAGAAAGTAGGTACAATATACAGATGTTTTTTTAACATTAAGAGATCCATATACTTTCTACCTTAACTAAGGCATGCAATTTTTTTTTATAAAACTTATAAATTCAATTAAACAAATATTACAATACAGCCATGATACAAGCATAATTCAAATACAATGTCAGAATAAATTATTAATTAAATTCACAAATAAAAATTATTACAAAGAATGTCAGAGCCAATTGAATTGAATTTATAGAATAGGTAGAGAATGTCAATATTAATTTAAAATTTATCGTTCAAAAAATCGCCCATCGAATAATAACATTTATTAGTCAACAAATCTGTCAATTGCTTCTTGAAAACTGGAACTGTCTGTGTTTTTATTTTATCAGGTATTTTATTAAATATGATCGGGCCCATACATAAAACACTTTTCTTTAATAAGGTGGTGTCATAACTTCTCACATGCAGCATGTTTTTAGAAGGAACACGGATGGGTTTTAGTCAGTAAGAGTGACACGCCCTTCCGCTCCACCCAGAGCGGAAGAAGTCATTTGATGATTTCCCATCCTTAAAAAAAAAAGTTATATGTATATGCTTGGATAGTAAATCGTTTGACATTCGATTCGATTCATTTCGATCTTCTTCACTAATGGAGTTTGGAAACAAAGAAAAAGAAGTGTATAAGACTAGACGTTTTTCGACTTTGTAGTTTTTCTTGAACGCCAGCAGTTGCCTAGTTGTCGGTTCATTGAAACGAGTTTGAGTATTTTCTTAAAAGAATACCTACTAATAAAAGTGTTGTTTTTGTTCTAGAAACTTTTATGGTGTTCAAATTGATTATATTATAAGTTTTTCAAACATTTCGTTTGCTATTGAGGCGCAGTGTATGTACCTACTCTCGTACAACTTATCTGTACTGTTTGCAAAACTTCTATAACTAGTAAGAAATATAATTTTGTAGGGCCTACATAATTAAAGTAGTCAAACCCGGCAGCAAAAACAGCCGCATAGGTTTACGACTTGTTATAACAGTTCCCTAAAGAGCAGCTTTAGTCTTAGTAAGAAAATTCTCTACTTATAGCAGGCCGGAGTTTGAAGTGTGGGAATATGGGAATAAACTTGCTCCTGTAAAATGTTACCATATAAATATGGGTGAAAAAGCCTAGATGGCCTTCGAGAATACAGGTGCGATGAAAAAAACTGTATTTTTAAACCGACTTCTTATAATATTGCGCTTGTCCACTATCTCACCTGATGATAAGGGATGAAGTTGTCGATGATGCAGCGATGAAGAACGCTTGTCTAGAAGTAACGTAATAGACCCCCAGGCCGTAGCTATCAAAAACAGCAGAGCAAAACGTTTGCCCTTCTCTCGTAGTATTAAATATTAAAGTAAGTAGGATGAACGTAAGTTTTATTAACATTTACGAGGGCATTGTGGGGACCAAGAAGCTTTATATTGCATGGGAGATAAAAGCTGGCTATTTATAGGGACCGTCTATAAAATGAAAGCCGGCGGCAAGTCGTAACAACACTTCGACATATTACGCCATTTGCTTTTTATTGTTCAGTGAGTTTATGCTACCCTTTACGAAGCACCAAGTCTACTAGAGTACTTAAGTAAGAGTTACTATGTAGGTGTCACGGTTTTAGTATAGGAGCCTGTGCTAATACTTATAAATAAAATAAATGTTATAAGAATTTATGGTCATATCCTTATCTTTTTAAATTTAAATCTATTGATTCGGTTAAACAATCTGGTTAAGCGGTCCAAAAATAAAAAATTGTGGGCCGTTCATTCTTGTTTACAGTTAGAGAGACATATTCAAACAGAAGCCATAATAGAAACTGTTAACTCTACTCTATTATGTTTATTTATGGTAGATTTAATCGGTATTGTCCGGAATCAACAGTCGTAGATTATTAAATCCGAGTGTACAACAGTCGTCATTTGTCTCCATAAATGTCCTCATCTGCTCAATATATTCCGAATTAGCATTTTGATAACACGATCACGAATGATTTACTTACGCTCCAACAACAGACTACACCCACCAAGCTTTCATTTTGGTATAGTCCTGTTATGATATCTAGTAGATAAATGGAGCTACATATATAAATAGCGTCCAGATTTTTTTAACGCTAGTATTCCATTTTGACATAAGAAAACGAAACAGTGACCGAGATGATCAAAATAGTTATATTTGCAATAAGTGTTCTTTTTTTAAAATGCTGGGCACGCAGCTACGAAATACGTGATCGTGAATTATTTGACATTAAGGAATTTAACAACTATCTCAAATTCACTCAAGATTCTAATCAATTTGACAGTACGAGGATTGTAGGCGATTTACAACAGTATAAATCTGGTCTTAATAATGAAGACGTGAATTTAAATATTTCTCAGTTAATATTTAAATATGGATACCCCGTGGAGGAACACAAAGTTAAAACAGAAGATGGATATATTGTAACCATGGTGAGGATCCCTAGTGACGGGCCTGTCGTATTTTTAATGCACGGATTGCTAGGCTGTTCCGACGACTGGGTGACTGCGGGCACGGAGAGCGGAATGGCCTATTTACTGGCTAACGAAGGATATGACGTGTGGATGGGGAACGCTCGCGGCAACAAACACTCGAGGGCACACGAGACTAAAATACCCTCTACGTTCGAATTTTGGGACTTCAGCTGGGATGAGATCGGGCGCTACGACCTGCCGGCGATGATAGACCACGTGTTACATACGAGGAATCAGACGCAGTTGATTTACGTGGGCCACTCCCAGGGCAGCACAGCTTTCTTCGTCATGTCCTCTGAACTACAGGCGTACAACGATAAAATATCTCTGATGGTAGCGCTATCAGCTCCCACTGCGATACCCAATATGAAAAGTCCCTTTCTCAACTTTCTGAAGATCATAACGCTTTTCCATCCGGAATTGTTGTTTTCGCTTGTAAAAGAAATGGGTTTCTACGAGTTCTTGCCGAGTAATGATTTAGTGAAACATTTTAGGCCGATCGTATGCGGTACAGCAGAGCTCGCGGAAATCATCTGTAGCAATATAATGTTCCTGTTCTGTGGGTTCGATGCTGCTCAGATGAATATTACTCAGTTGCCAGTTATTTTCTCTCATCAGCCGTCCGGTGCGTCTACCAAACAAGTTGAACATTATTCGCAAGCTGTGTTATCGGGTAAATTTCGAAGGTTTGACCATGGAGAAATGAAAAATGTTGAAATGTATGGCTCTAAGATCCCCCCAGAGTATCCAGTGGAAAAAATAACTACGCCAATCGTATTATTTTATAGTGACAACGACTGGTTAGTGTCGTTCGACGATACAGAGGCTCTGCGCAAGAGACTGCAAAACGTAGTGGAAGTGTATCAAGTGCCGTATCCTCATTTTAATCACGTCGATTATTTATTCGCTAAGGACGTTAAAACATTGGTGTTCTCAAAATTGTCTTCAGTTATTAAGCATTATCATTCACGTTTATCTGCTACGTAAATGTCTTAAATTTGTGTTCCTAGTACAATTAGTAAAATGTTACTTAAACCGATGTGTTTAATGTTACCCTACCTCCCATCATATCGTACGAAATTGAACATAATGTTCATTGACAAGAAAGTAAGTTAAATCTAATTATGTTTGATGCATTACGCAATCTACAAAAGAGAGATAACTTGGAAATAAATATAGGCAGACGATCTTGATAGATCTGGCGCCGGCGTGCTCCTCACGACCGCATATAAAAACCAAATTTACTCAAGGCCCCACATCTCTGTTTATATCAAGTAGAAAAGACGAAGACGGATTGCGTGCCGAGATTCACTTGCCGAAGATACGCCAGAATACGCCTGCAATTTATCACTGTCCCTTTGATGACACCGAGACATCTCTGTCTGATATATTTCCATTAGCAGCGATATATTGACGCATGTGTGTTTAATCCAATCAATTCTATCATTGTTTGTCTTGGTTCTTATGATTTACTTACTCGAAATAATTTGTAATATGTCTTGGTTTTTTACAGCTTCGTATTAACTACGACTGGTCAATTGTGTGTTTGCTGTGTTAAAGCGTTTTTTTTCACTACTTTTTAGATTTCACCATCATTAATTAGATAATTTATTCCGGAAAGTACCTATACATTTGTATTAAGCGTCATCATCATTATCATACGAGCCGGAAGACGTCCACTGCTGGACATGGGGGGGGGGGTTGCTTGATAACCACGCTCGGGAGGCGCGTTGGTGATCGCAGTGCACAGAGAATGCTGCTGCCCATTCTCTGGTGAGTCCCTGAGTCGCCTCTTGCGACACCCACGGGAAGTGGTGGGAGGGTGATGATCGTTAAGCTTACATTATGATAATGAACCAATGTCGATTTTTATTCAATTCGTAAACCGCGTGGGAAGAAGGCGTGGGGTGTGATAAGGGCTAGACTAGACTAAATGAATGACGTCAGAAGATTACTTAATAGAAAATAGTCGGTTCAAGAATTGTGAAAACAATGAACACCTCGAGCACATATTCCACACTTTATACAATACAATGTATATTTGTGTGTATGTATGTTGTATCTATACTTTTCATACCAGCTGTTCGAAAACGTCCAATTAAAATTTATGCATATTAAACCTAACCTTTTTTTAATTATTTTTTTCCAGTCCAGACGCCTTTTGAAACCTTCAAAAGGCGTCTGGACTTTTGGGGTAAATACCAGGGAGTGTGGGATTTTTACCTCACTAAAACCACCCGGGTCGTCACCATCCGCACATAGAAGGGACTCCGTTACCTCTTAAAATACCAACCTAACCGTCCTAAAGTAAGTCATTAATAACAGGGGTGGGTCAAGATAATTATCAAATGTCGCCAAAAACAACTCTTTTTAATATAAGATAAGTTCTTTTGCAATGCAAGTAAGTGCTTCTTGCACTCGGAGTCGCCTATACAAAAGTATATTTTCATAACAATGATATAATACTTCAAACGAAGCACTTTACCGAGAACTCATGGCTGAAGTACACTTCATAACAGAGAGCTTAAGATAGTCAGAAATACTTCGTGATTCGTGCGATTCATGAAACAGCAAGTAGGTTACAAAGTACCAAGTGACTTGTTTGCAGGTAACATTTATATCAGACAAAAACGTTTTCGGATTTCATGAACGGAAATTGAATCGAGACAATTTCCGTTTGGATCATCATTTCTGTTAATGTGGAAGGAGACGAGTCGTTAGGTAGATAGGTACTGTGACGCAGCTGGGCTTCGCCGATAGATTTCTAAGTTCCGGTTACTGAATTGAGTATTTTGAGGTACGAATGTGTCAAACCCTAATTCAATGTCAAACTATGTCAGGTTTTCAGGCTTAAGTACAGTTGGACAAATGTTCAACTTTGAATTCTGAATTCAGAAATTTGGGAGTTTTAATAATTGGCATATTTGCGATGTACAGGATTTATACCTAATAAATGATTAGCTACTTTTACACTGTCATGAACAACACGGCCCTCAGCGTACTGGTCTCTGAAATGTGTGGTTTTTTTTCTATAAATATCTGTGGAGACCGTAGAGGTCGATAGGTTCGGGGACCATTAGCAAAGGTTGCTACCACACTGTCTAGGTAATTCCTACCTTCATTCCTTGCTGAAATAACGTAGTTATTTATCTGTAATATAATATTCCCTCCGTATCCCATTTTATGAAAGGCAATTTTATTTTACCATTACCCTCTTCAGTCAGAAGTTTATGGAAAAGAAAAGGTCTTCTCTACGTTAAAAGAACGATTTCAGGCACCTATAGTAGCTTTATATTTTATGGAATTAGACCGGTTATGAGAATAAAATTAACTCAAGTTACAGGAGATGTCTCTGCCGGAGTCTGATTTTCTTGATAGCTACAACTTTAAGTACCCATTTAAGTCATGAGACAACATTTGAGCAAGTTAATTCGCCGACCACATCATCGCTAACTATCAGGTGCGATAGAGGTCAAACGCAAATCTCTCAATAATAAATAATAAAAAAAAATTATAAAGAACTGTCTTCAAAACTGTAATTTATTAAATTTACAACTAAAATGGAAAAATAAAAGTTCTATCTTTAAAAAAATCTAAAGTAAATATGCCAACTATTTTTTGAGGGGGGTGCCAGTGCTAGTTTTAATATTTGGAATAAACGTTGTCACTTGGTAGTCGTATATCGAATGTCGTAATAGGTATTCCCCGCCTAACGCAGTTAGGCTGACACCGACCTCAAAAAATTTGTTGTCATATTAACTTAAGATTAAAAAAAATAAAACGTCCCTTCATCCTTTCTTAGTTATTAATTAAATAAATTACAATTTTGAACCCGGTTGAATTTTTATGAATTACTTTTTTATTTCTTCATTTTTTAAATTTTATTTGTTATTGAAACTGAATAGATAACCTTTTTTTTTGAAGTAGGTTATAATAGGTGATCGGTTCAGAATTAAAAAGATAGTTGCAGGAAGTATATCTAATAAGTATCTAGACATATATAATAAACTAGAAAAAGGGTTTGTCCTTCTTTTTTCCATAAGCATCCTCAAAGAATTTAATCTTGCCAAGTTTGCAGTTTTCCAATAAAATCATTTCAGAAAAGTATTCATTATCCGATAACTAAGTCCTCAGGGAAAGTAAGTGAAGGAATCGACGGCGAAGCGTAGCGCTGCGCTGTGAAAAATAATATTCTAAGAACATGGGCTTGCTATTTATCAAGTAGAAGTTATGAGCTTTACCGATACATAGAACACATCTGGGTTATTGTGATGAAGAAATTTGCATGCGGTAAGAATATGTATTTATTTATTAGCAGTGTAGGGTTCCGTAGTTGCACGACACAATTGCTGACTGAGAATGGTGCATTTTGTTTGATTCTATGAATATATTTTTTGAGTTTATAGTTCAACGGTTAAAAACGTCTAAAAACGGGAATTTGTGCGAAATTTTCCATCTCCAAGTAGGTACATTTTATAGGTTGGTCGAGTATTACTCGTTAACTTGTAAAGCCTACTAAGCTGTGATAGTTTTCCTTTTAAATTCGTTGTGTATGCTACTACCATGAATTTTTTCACGTCTCCAAAAAGTAAAATAAAGAATAATATAAAATAAAGAATAGAAATAAAGAGGAGTAGAAAAAAGAGTTTATTTGCGCCGAGCATGGAAATTAACCAAACTACTTGTCTTTTTCTTCAGTCGGCCCTTTAAGCGGACAATCTGTTTCCATCGATTCCACTCCAAAGTTGCCATCACTACCTGCTGGAATTTGATCGTGCAGGTTCTCTTACTACAAGATTTAGTCAGCTCTTGGAGAGGAAAAGATCTTTAGCCTCGTGTTTCGCAGAATTCTGGTCGAGATCAGCACGGATGTTGTTGATGTCATAATCTTTGCGGCAACTTCTCTGGACCTCTGTGCTGAGTTGGTCAATTTCCCTTTAATTCACATCCACAAAGAATTATGTCAGCTGTTCCCGAAGATATGAAATGCTTCATGGTAGGTTTAGGCAACATATTTCCCTTGGCAGTTTGCAGAATATTTTTTTTCAAGGCTTTCCAAGTGACGTCCTGGTCAGTAGCGTCACATAAATTACTTGTACTTTAGTTGATTTTCTGTCATTTCAAAATTTTTGGTTACTAAAAGTTCGTAAGTATGTTATTGTTTTACCATTTACTCAACCATCGTCCATTTCTATTTAAGCGAAGATATCAATAAGTAGATATAAAACGCTACCGTTACTGACTGACTGAGTGACTGATAGACAATGCACAGCCGTAACTGCTAGTCGTAGGAAGCTAAAATTTGGCATGAAAGAGTGGATTTCCCGTAATTCCTAAGGAAACGGGAAAAAACGGGATATGCGTACTGAAAGTTCGGATCTCATTGTTTTACCATTTGCGCCTTGCCAGGTGTCCTGCCCAGATTCATTTTAGTTCCGCAATTTTTTTCCGATGTCGAAAACTTTCGTCGTCTTCGGATCTCGATGTTTGAAACTCCATCTACTAGACGTATGCCAAGCATGGAGCGCTCCATGGCTCTCTGTGCAACTCTCTGTCTGTACACAGCCTCCTGCGTAAGCGTCCATGTCTCAGCACCGTAAGTCATGGTGGGCAAAACGAACTGGTTATAGAAGCGGATCAGACATTCCAGAGTTTTGGCAGACTTAAGAATGTCGTCCAATTTGCTAAAAGCGGCCCATCCAAGCTGTGTTCTTCTCGATACCTCCGTTTGTTGATGGTCTTTGCCAAATGAAAGGATATGGACAAGATAAACCATCTCCAACGATTCATTTCCAACTTTTACAGTAGGATTTAAATAGCTGAAGATGTTTGCCATAACTTTCGCCTTGGCCATATTCATACTAAGACCCACCTTAAAAGAAGCATCATAAAGGTTTTGAAAGCATCTGACTCACAAAAAAGTTGAGATAAACAAAGGCCAGTACAAAATAAAGAATACCTTCGCCGCTCCTTTATTAGACGCTACACTAGACTACTGCCTGGACCAGGGCATATGCTTGCATTCGAGGTATGCGCTCTATACTGACGCGCGATGTACAGTCAAACGCAAAAGGGCGGGTTGCTTCCGGTCTGGTAACGTAAGATATTCCCATTGGTAAATTGGACATTGGACAATAAGATGTCTACTTAGAAAACCAATAAAAAAAATCAATTTTAATGCACTTGCACTAAAATCGGTTTTTAAAGTTTGTTCATGTATGTTGATGCCTGTGTGAGGTGCCGCTCATCTATCTATACTGACACTTCGCCCGCAATTTTGTCCGCGCGGATTAAGTAAGTATTCCACGAAATTCAATACCCCCCTGTCCACTTCAAAGGGCAAATAAATCTCAATGATTTTCATTAATTACCCAGGCTTTTTGCTGCTGAGACCACTGCTGCTGCAGACACACATGATCGCTGATCACCCGTTGCGAGTTGAATATAAAAAAAAAAACGTTAAATCCGTTTCAGCCCTTTACACCCCATAACGTTCAAATGACATAACGTTTACTTTATCTTACAACACTTAACATAATTTTCATTCAATATAACGTTCAGTATTTATCACAACATATGTTATATGATAGATAGCGACATTTTATACGCACGCATAATCGTTTATGCGTGCGTCAAATTTGATTGAAGCAAACCTGTTCTACTACTACAAAATAAAGTAGTTGTCAAGGTTTTTACCATGGACGTGTAGTTGACTGTACGAACTAGGTCCCTATCTCCAGTTGACCCACTTCCGGGGTGAGTTAGTGTTTGCTTTCATTGACTTCCTGTTTGACTTGAGTACAATATGAGACTTACGGACGGAAAAATCTCAAGTTTCATACAGTTTTTATGAGTTTCTCTGTAAGGTTTAGTTAGTTGAGATAGCGTTTTGTTCTCAGTGGTGTTTGTGAGAATAACTTCACAGTTTTTTTTGAGGCCTTTGTTTTGCGACATATCAGCAAAGACGTAGGACCAGCCTGATAATGAAGTGTTTTGTTTCTAATGCTGATTTTAGATTTAAGCTTAGTTTGTTTAAGCTTAGTACTATGTAATTAAGCTTATTTTTCGTACTTGTGTGCAAACCGCAAGCTACGTGAACTAAGCTGTTACTTCGGCACTATACTAAGTTTAGCTTCACTTCTTCTTCTTAGGGGCAGAGGGGGCGTTGATGTTCTTGATGTAGCTTCTGAATCCGCGCGAACAAAGTCGCGTGCGAAGTTCTAGTAAAATAATATTTTTCGAATAAAACAGGAAACTACTATAGTTTCAATAAATATTTTATAATTTGAAATATTGCGAGTAAAACTTATTACTCGCAATATTTCTTTATATAGGTATTAATATTTCTTATTTTATACTTCAGTCGTACACTTATAGAGGTATGCTGCACAGAGAGCAAAGTCCCGACGAAGCCATCCAAAGTCCACGTACATCCCAGCTACCTACTTATGTTATGATATTTAAATTCAGTTTATGGTGTGAATGGACATTGTAGACTTCAACAAGCTAGTATAGTATAGGTATTGTCCTACTAGCTTACTTACAACTTCTAGAATATTTGAATATGTGAAGCAACATCATTATTGTTATTAAATTTTATGTTGACAGGTACCTACTTATTTATTTACAAACACTCACCATATATCTATCTTTCTGTTTATTTTGAGAAAGTAGTCAATGTACATATATTGCGCTCACACTGCGTTAAATGAGACCACACAAAATTGCTTCAATTTTATATTTTTCTTTAAATAGCGAAGAATGTGTGTAATTACACGCTTCATTAGGATCTGTGCGGCAAATTGCTCCGTAGTGTATAATGGTTATTATCAAAACGCACCTGCGACCGTACACGTCACAGAGCACCGAGACGCCTCGGCGGCAACTGGTAGACACGACACAGTCAAAATTTTCTTTAGAAAACAGACAGTAAAGAGCGCCCACTTAAGAGTGTACTCTTAAGTGGGCCGCCGGCCGGTACAATCGGTTCGGCAAGATTTGTTGAACGACAAGGCCGGCCCGAATCAATTACTGCACATCTTGTATTTTATTCGGCTAGTCTCGAATGGATAGTCCATTTAATATTAACACGATGTCTTCGTCCCACATTCTTAGCTCTAATATTGATCGCCAAAACCCGACTTACATAGCCGGGCAGCATTTTTCCTGAACATTCATTTACATAAATATTCGACTTTGCCGCTGTTAAGATGGCTTAACAGAGGCAAAGTATAGAATCCATACCATACTCAAATTTAAACGTTTACCGCAGAACTCGGTCGATTCTGTAAACATGTCGAAGGAAAGGCTTGGGTGAAATGATCACGAGGTGAGCTGTCAATCCATATAATCAAGATGTCACGTGATCACGAAGTAAGTTGTCATTCCATCTTGATTATATGGATTGACAGCTCACCTCGTGATCACTTCACCCAAGCCTTCACTTCGACATGTTTACAGAATCGACCGGGTTCTGCGGTAAACGTTTATTTTGACGAACCGCACCTGCGGTTATGGTAGCCGAAGCTTCGACAGCGCCTGACGGGTAAATCCCAGCAATAAAGCTGTGTCACGTCCGCACCGAATGTTACAGATCCGGGTTTACTGTTATGAGATGGAAAAGCATTTACTTTTACCTTTTATTTAGGATTCATTAATGCAATCATGCGGTAGTATACCTTGTCCACCTTTTTGACAAATGGGGCCAGTGATTACCAATGATTACCATTACCAGTGGCCAGTGATAAGCAACGTAACATTTCGATTGTTGATTCGATTATTTACACAGCAGACGATTATAGAACAGAGCTATGTATTTGTAAGCTTATGGTAATTGATTTATGCATCGCCAACAAAATTACCTTGCAATCACAAAGCGGGAAAAACCTTGGTAACGGGTAATTTATTCTATCGCGAGAAATTTACTAAATTCGAAATAATTTTCCCACCACAAAGCTGTTACTTTAGGAAGATTGTCATTGTTATAAAAAGGAAACGGGGAGAACCATTTTTGAGTGAAAATTAATTTTGCTTCCTCATTTAACGGAAGTTTAATAACAATTTTAGGGTTTCTTTTATATTGAAAATGAATTGCTTGCATAAAGAATTATTTTGTTTGAGATATTTATAGCCTCGCTTCTGGAACGAAAATATTTATGTTCTGTATTTTAATTCCATTGCGTTATGTTACATTATATTAACAACATCATGAAATTTTTTCATTACCTCAAAAACATTGCGCCGAACCTCCCAGGAGGTTACGAGTGAAGTGTTCGAGTAATCCACATCCCAATGATACCACAATACTTGATGGATCGTATAATTGGAGGGAGTTGAGTCCGAGCCAAGAACCGATTGATACGAGCCACTCAATTTGATCCAGCGAAAATAAATTGCTAGCTTTTTACGACGAAGAACACTACATATTTTCGGATGAATCTTAGTTCTATTATAAATGTGAAAGTTTGGATGGATGTTCCTTACTCAATCACTCCACAACGGCTGAACGTATCTGGATGAAATTTAGCATAGAGATAGATTATAGGCTGGAATAGGATATAGGCTATTGCGGTTTCCTTGGCATAGTTTCAGAAATTCACGCGGGAATTATATTGGGGTCGGCTCCCAGTCAAACCGGATTCAGCTAAATACCTGTGTTTTACGTGGAGCGGCTGCCTACCAGACCTCCACAACCCATTGATTGGGTAACACGGTACTTCTTGGCTAAACTGGTGTCAGATGTTCTGACAATCCGTAACGACTGCCAAAGATCTACAAATGGCAGCCGGGACCAAAAGCTTAACGTGTTTTTCGAGGCACGGAGGAATCTCGATGTGTTAAGATGGTAACCCATTCAAATACCGACCTCGGCAAGCGTTGCTTAACCTTGAAGATCGATCCTTGCGGTTGATATTATTCAGCTACAAGCTTCCCAAAATGAGATTCGCATGTAATGTTAAAATAATTCAGGGTACCTCCACATTTCTTGCGTTTGACCACTAAGTATCTCGCATTATACGGTCGACGATGGAGCACTCCCCAGGTTATATCTATCAGGAAACGGACTCCGGTAGAGAGTTACACCCCTTAGCTGTACACCCACACATAATAAATACACACCTAAACCACACATAAATATACATCCTAGAGTTACCTACATTGTTCGAAAATGTTAGGAATACAATTCAATGAAATTCCGTTCATGTTTTTGCTGGTGTTTGGTCGAACCAAGGACAATACAATTCCCAGGCTGAATTGTCCTGCTCTCAAACAGTAGTCTGTAGTGTTGTGTACTAGGTAACAATGAATTGGCTCTCACTCAGAGAGTATTCATCCCGGCTACGAGATTGAAGGCTTTAATGTGACGGTTACAAATAAATTCTTTGTTTAATATACATTTTTTTAAACACATCGGGTGTTTGTTATTTTTATCTACCTGTATTGTCCCACTTCTGATGATGATTGACTGATTGGCCCACCGCTGGGAAAATGTTTTCTCATTGGCTTTTTACCATTCCATTCTTTTCACTTTAACTACCTACCTTCTCCAGTAACTTTCCAGAGAGTTTTTCAGGCCTTCGGCGACGACGCCAATTTTTTAATTGTTGTTTTTGAAGCAATTTTGGTAGTCCGCTAACGGGTTGCTGGCCGACTGATTTTCAACCATCACATGTCCTAATTATTCGAGTTTATGTTGTTTGGTGATGAGCAAATTAAATTCAATAACTAATTGATTCGCCTGAAATGTTTCAAATGAATCTACGTAGAAATTCTGTAAACAAATTATCAAAATGATTTTATGTGGTATTTTACCAGTATAATGCAACATAATCTCGACTAAGCTGTAAACAGTTTATTTAATTAGCAAATTAACGTTTTAACTCGTTTTATGATCTCAGTGTATGAACGAACTATACTTGCGTGCGTAAAATACATGCGTTCAAATACCTAAAACAATGTTTCCAGTAGACATTAACATTAGAATTATTTGATAAGCCCGCTTCTTCACAACTTCAAAGAGAGACTATTCACTACACCCGATTTCCTTTCGAGAGGGTTTCATCGCCCTAGTTATTGTAGAGGAGTCTGGACAGTCGCCCACAAACTATCAAATTTAAACACCCTCTGCGGTTCAACGTCTTGATGTCATTTCAATGAATTTGAACGTTCAAGTGAAAGTTTCGCATAAATCTATAGATCTACAAAGTGTCGACACTCTTCACAATAGGGTGTTTACTGATAAAATCTTGGACACGTATTTTTCTCCATAGATATCTACGCTTTGGATCGTGCAAATAGTTTAATATCTTTGACCGACCGACCTTGACAATTCAAAAGTGCCTGTAAATGGTCTAATTGAAATAAATGCTCTGAGTCTCTGAGTCTTTTACTTTTTTTCATGATAGCAAAAAATTAAGACGATACAGTGCATTGAAAACTCGCGTGAGGTCACGCATTGGTACACTTTTTACGGACAAGTGACGTCACCAGCTCCCCACTCTATTTGGGACAATACCCTATTCTATGAACATGGACTACATAGCTTTCTATAACTACACAGTACAAATCCTATTTATTCCTGTGTAATGAATTTTGGGGACGTGGCGATGGCGGTCCCTTCCCTTCGGGCTCGAAATAATTAACTCGATTACAATTTGTATAGCTTGACCATTTCAATCTCCTGTCGCTCTTTGTCAGTTTGGTCCCTTGGTTAAGTGAAGCTAAATGTGAGGATTTCCCGTTCAATAGCATGATTTAATTGAAACTTGATTCCGCCTGTGGTTTCTTTTTTCATAATCTTAGTGATTACTTTATCTACTTTTCTACTGGTTAATATCTTTATTGAATTCAACTTGTTATTAATATATCGACCTTGTTTACGTATTCCGGTTATCTCTCTTAGTAACAATGCCGTCAGAAACAAACGGTGGTAGTAGGCTAATATATTCTTCTGATGTATGAAGATTTACTTCGTCGAGAGATAGCGACTTGACGGATGAACCTTCTGTTCGTGCTCCTCCAGCTACGCATTACGCAATGAACGTTGGGTTTATTAAAGAAATTGATCTCTTTGTAAAGTAATCAGGCGAATGTCGGAGGCAGACACGAGAGCACTTCATTTGAACGTGGCAACTGTTTGGTGAAGGTAACGAGGGCGCTTCACCAGCACGTAGGTACTTAGCTACTACGTTCGTATTAGATACATCATTTACTAAATATTTGTTGGTAGTGCGTATCTTTAATTTTATAATTTTTTGTTTTTGGTAAATTAATGTTTAGGTAAAAGTGACCTAAGGGCTGGCTTTTACCTTGAATACAGGAAAAGCATTGCCATAATAACGTGGCAATACTGCCAGTCTTTTGGCCACACTTCCAGTCGACAGCGATGCGGACGAATTTTTGGCACCATATTTAAAGGTTTACCTAGTTAAGAATTTTAATTTTAAGTCTATATAGTTAGTCAAGTATTTAACATATAATTTGTAAATATTTACTCAAAGTTATAAATTAGGTAAAAATCTAATAATAAGATCTACCTAGTGAAATGATTCTCTCGCTAGATTATCATAGTAATTGGATGTGACTCTGACACTGGCAAGGCCACCATTGGGGATTTTAATTTTGATAACACAAAAAAATTGTCGCCAATTAGTCGAAAGTGGTCGCCAAATATCAGCATTAGTCGATCACTGGTTTAAAGGTTATAAGGGGTTCGATCTGAAGAGAGTCTCCCCATCTTGGCCCAATTTGAATGCCAAAAGCTAGGGCACATAGCGAAGATCAGTTTTCTTCAACATTTTGTCGTTAATAAGTCGCAATTATTCGCCAAGTCAAAGATTTAGTCGTTGTGTAATTAAAAAGATATTAAAGAATTCAATTTCTTCATACATTGGTACATTCAAGTAATAATACATTCAAGAAGTTTCGAGACAGTAGGTATATGATGTCATATTGTGGAATGTTTGTTTCAAAATATAAAGGTATTATTTTCAAAATTGAATTGTAAGTACAATGATTTTAACGTAATAAATATTACATATGTCGGAGTTGGTTATCAATTACAATTGTGGGTAGTTGACAAACTATGCAAACATAATTGTTTTGTTTTTGCTTATTGTTAATTTAAGTGATTGTTACTATAAAATATTGACTAATAAATCAAACCATGATTTATAAAGTACTATGTGTACATGCGAATTGATTTTTTGGCAACTTATTTCAATAATAGAGTAACCGTTGGAATTCTTTAATACAAATGATGACATGTTATTTTGGTTTAAAAACGATTTACTTTGTTGACTTCGAGAGATTATAGACTATCAAATTTTGATGCGTATAAAAGTATTCCAAATGTTCAGTTGACAATTTATCGAGAGTTTACAATCTCTCAAGTTATTTTATATTCTCACGGAGTTTGCAATTTTCCGGTGACATATGACGAATAGCCTAAGCGATTATAGCTTTCTATCAGTGAAATAATTATCGGCATTGCAGAGATTTTCTTTTACAAACATACAACGTGTTACGCGATTTCAGGGTTCCCATAGTAATAGGTGTTCATAATGATGAGCACAAAACCCGATATTATGCTTGGCGCAAATAAACGCCTTGTCCTTCTTTTTCTTTTTTCCCTTTCAGGTTTTGCGCTTATTTTGCTATACCTACGTTGTTTAAACAAACATTTTACCTTCCTCAATTTTATGACAAAATTCCAGCCATACCTATAAACAGGTATCACAGTAGGCACCTGTTCGTAGGCAAGGTTAGACTTTAATTGTGTTGGTTTTTCTCCAATAAATATACCTAATATAATTGTGGTGTCCTCGCTCCAGGGCACTCCAGGTCGGTCGGTAGTCGTTCCACGTTCAGCTTCTCGCAACTCCGCAGAAGAATCTTCCCGCGACGAATTCCAAGCACGTTTGTACGGGAGCCGCTTGTGTACAAAAGTATCCAATGATATATTTGATTTTTATGTTAATTTCAACATTTTCCTTAGGTTTATCTATCTAGTAAGTGATGGGTAGGTATGGATATCTTGTTCGTAACATTATTTATTTTTATCATCGTCATAAGATTTTAAAATGCCAGAAAAATACAGATTTAAACCTTTATTAACATTTTAATCATTCACAACCTTATTGTTAATAATAAATTAATTAAAATCGATTTCTTTTGGCTTACGTCGTTGGTGTTTGCAATAACAGAATGGATTCAGATGTGGATGTGTCGCGCTGATACATTCCGGTTCGGTTCCGTATCTAAAATATTAGAACACAATCGTTCAAATATAATAATATAAAGGGTCAAAGCAGGTACGGTCAGCTAGTTCGATCCAGCCCGTCCCTAGCGGGCCTCCCCCCAGCGACATCCTAAGCCGAGGCCCGTACCCCACAGGGGGTGCTATTAGCGTGTAGTCGCTTAGTTTGTAAGTTTTTTATGAGCTCTAGCTGGAGTCTTTAATTTTTAAGGCCACCACAGGCAAGCCCGGTTAAGCAGTCGACAACCTAAGGTTGAACTGCGAAACGCCACTAAAAAAAACGGTCATTCTGAGTTACCGAACAATCCCAGCAACTCAAGCAATGACTTCTGAAGTCCTATCTTTTAGTCTAGTCAACAAGTGCTTTTTGTTCAACTGAATTTTTTTGAGATATTTGCAAAAACCAAAACCTTTCTTTTTTCAGTAAATTGTTTATAACTTTTGCAATTTTTCCAAGCGTAACTTTATTTTTTTTAGAAATCATCTACATGCTATTCCGAATCGAATGACATTTCATTCATCTTTTTTCAAGATTGCTGAAAAAAGTTGAAAAAAGACACTTGTTGACTAGACAATTTACCGATAAATTACTAAATAAGTATATGAACAAATGTTTATACTACACCTGCTTGGAAAGTACCTTGATACTTTATCAAATTTACGGTAGAAAGTACGTCATTGCATATCGAACAAATATGCGGGGAGAAAACGCATCTGAGCGGGAGAGAAAAGTGTATGAAAATCCATTTCTTACGTGGTTTTTCTTTTTTAATTTTGGGTAAGACTATGCGCCGGTAACCTAAATATCAAAAGCCAAAAAGTTTTTACAGTGAGTTTTTATCTCCAAGTTCGCAAAATGACACTGGCCACTAGCTGTGTGTTGGATGGTGTCGGGCTGGCAGTGCGACCCTGCGGCGGCAGGATAAACAATTTGAAAAAAGAACATGTGAAAATTGCAGACGCCATTGGCGCCATTTCCAATTTGTGTGTTGTTTGAGGATTCAGTTTTAACTGCAACAATTTCAATATAAATTTCAATTAGTAAAGATTTCGTTTTTTATTTTCCTTCTAGGTGTAGTATAAAGCACTATGTATCACTCGAGAGAAACTGCGATTCCCGATCTTGGGTGTTTTAAAGCCCTCGCCTACGGCTCGGGCTTCAAACGACACCCTCGACGGTAATCGGTCACTTTCTCCTCTCGGTGAACAATGTACTATTGTTAAATTTTTTCGTTATGGCCATGTAGGATTTTTCCAGTGTTTTTTTCTTTCCTATATTGTGCATGGATATTTTGAACAACGGCAACCTCCGTGCCGTAAAGAAATAAACCAAATTACAGTAGTTAAATCAAAGCCACGGTTCCCCCCTATATAGACAATATACCTCAGTCATTTCAGTTTTAATTGAGTAGGAGGATATAGCAAGCAGAATAAGAGTTAAAGCACTTTACCTGTCAGTTCTAGAAACATCTTTCTGAGTGATCCAGAAAGAATCAGTTTGGGTGTAGTACGTCAGTGTTCCCTCGAATATGCCTCGACCAGGACTCATTATTATCTGAAATGTGTTTTATCGATACCGAAAGTTTCAATTAACGTAAAAGACCTTCACCGAAAATGCTTCTTAAAGCAGTTAACATAAGGGACATAATAATGTACATACGTAAATACCATTAACGTTAGAGATCTTTTGGGTAATAACCCAAAAGATCTCTAACGTTAATGGTATTTCCAGTATCGTTGCTATAGGGTATTTGACTACTATCAAAAAGCTATATGAAGGAATTCTTGTTTGAGCGATATTGTGAAAATGTTATAAATAAATAAATAAAATCTTTTTATTTTAGACAAATTTGGTCCGTAATATTGTTAGTAGTACGACATAAAACAGTTAGATTTAAAAATTAAGAAAATAATTTAACCCAATGCCTCAGATGGGGGCTGTCCAACTTGTGGCTGACCACGTTCAGGGTGGTGTTGGCGCTCTCACGCGTGGGGACATCAGCGAAGCGATGCGGCGCGGCAGCACACTGTGAATGCCGTCTGTATGCGCGTGCGCAGACATCGCAAACGCACTACAGTAGTGTGGGAGCCCCATCAGCATCCTGAACGCGTTATTATATTGTGTTCGGAGAGCGGTGATGGCCCGCTGCGTGTAGTTGACCCTCAGATTGCAGGTGTAGAGAGTTTGACAAAATGCTTTAAACAGAGTGATCTTTACCTCTAAACTACACCTCGCAAATCTGCGTGCCAACATGTTACAGCGGACCGCCATCGCTCTACTCTCCCTTTCTATGTCCCCATCATCTTTTAAATCCTCGATGACCATAAGGCCGAGGTAAATAAACTGTCTCACTCTTCGAAGAGCGACAGCGTTAAGCAGCCATATCCCCCAGTTTATGCTAGGCTTGATATTTTAAGCCACGACACGGTTCGCAAAAGCTCTTGGTATTCCAAGAGCTCGCTTTTCTGTACATTGTACATCAGACCGTGTACCCTCGCATACTCCTCACACACGCCTATCAGCTTTCTAAGCGCGGCTATGGATGGCCATATCATCTGCATAATTAATACTGATGATACAGTGACCATCGATCGAGCATCCTTCCCCGATGTCGCTCAGCTCAACTATCAGCCCATTTACGTAAAAGTTGAAGAGTGAAGGAGATGTTAACCCCCCTGTCTCACTCCAGACTGCAACCTGAACTCGCAAGTTCGCCAAGCCATTTGACCTGGTTAGTTTGATGGTCATACCAATATTTAATAATATTAATTAACTCACCCGGCACACCTGTATCCTGCAATTTACGCCAGAGAATATCATACCTAACCAGGTCAAATGCCTTGGAGAGGTCAAGAAAGGCTGCATACACAGGCGTGCTCCTATCTGTGTAATTCCTTACAGTCTGCTTGAGAGACATAACCGCACATTCTGTCGAAAGTCCCGGTCTAAAACCGAACTGTGCATCGTTTAAATTTAGGTGTTCTGTAAGCTGTCTCTCTAGCAAGCCATCCAGCACCTTAGATGTGGTTGTAGCTAATGATATCGGGCGGTAGTTGCACTTGTCGGAATTATCTCCAGTCTTGTTTTTAATTTAAACACTACCACCTTCTTCATCAGCTCATTTGGCACATAGGAATGCCTAATACAGAGCGTAAATAACAGTCCCAAGAGCCTCGTGAGGTGTGGCCCCACATGCTGAAAATGTTCGATGGCCGTCGTGTCCGGGTGATTTCCTTCGAGTCATGCCCTTGATTATTAGAACAACTTTGTGATTTGCATGATTTGTGAAAAAATAAACAAATTCGGTGAAAAACTAGAAAAGTTACACGCTTTTGAAGTCATTCATTTTCCTTTGTCAGGCTTAATGTCGTTTGTACCTAGTAGTTGACGCAAATTAATTCACTAAGTGGCTGAGACATCATACGATGGAGGTCTGCTCTGCTTGGGCACCGCCGTGTCCTCGTCGAGGCGATTGGCCACGGCGATCGCTCGCGTCCGGCCCTGGTTCAATCCATGGTCCGGAGCGAGGAGGCATGGGCAGTGGTCACCTCCTCCACCAGTAATGCTAGCGAAGGAGGAGGAGGCGGGCCGCGCGAGGGAAAGACAAGACCTTCGCTCCAACCGCCGCTACAGGAGAAGACGCCTCGGGCGTTGGGAGTCGCGATCCCCGGCCACCGTAGGCGCGGGCCTGCGGACGGCGAGCGTTGGGTGGCTCGCTGTCCGATCACCACCAGGCCCGGGACGATGGCGCGTTGTGTTCCACGTGCACCTCAAAGAGATGTCAGCATAGGAGACGGGGCCCGCTAGGGCCAGAGCCTGCCAGGGTTGCGGAATTAGTTCGAAAGAGCCACTGGAACGCAAAGGGCTTTAAGAGGAACACGGATGGGTTTTAGTCAGTAAGAGTCTGGCACGCCCTTCCGTTCCCAGAGCGGAAGAAGTCATTTGATGATTTCCCATCCTTAAGAAAAAAAAGAAAGGTGGCTGAGATGAGAGCATGCGGGTGACGCCAGAAGCAATTCTCTGTTTATCATGGAGTGTAAAACTCTTCAACTACGTCATACTCCTAGAAAAAAGGCAAGACGCAGTGGTCTTTTCTCTTGGAGTATTTTTGAGAAATGTAATAAAAAAAAATCTAGTCTAAGTACCTAATAGCATCCAATATACACTACTGCTTAACGGAAGGGCTAGAATGTCCTTACTCCGTTTCTCTAAAGGAGTATCACATGATTGAGTTTCTCGGAAAGCAAGTCACAAAGATCCTACAAAGTTACCTTAGCCTGATAATATTCTATAAGCGCTCTTGGTGCTGCGAGTCGAGGGTTTCCAAGAAATGCGTCTTCTTCCTTCAAGTAACCATATGTCAAAAGCTGTTTGTTCACATTTAACTGAAGAACATAATGGATGAATAAAAGCTTTCTTTTTGCACATTTTGATCTGTAAGAATATTAAGTTTTATGTGCATTATATTGTTTTAACGAAACGAAATATTGAAACGGAAAAATACATTTGTATTAGCACTTGATTTCACACTGTAAATGATTGAAGAATTTAATTTTATGCGAGTATTGTATTGGCAGGGACAGTTATAGGTAACAACTACATAGTTGTCTATTAAAATAAACTTACCGTTGTTCTTCACTGACGCTGTCAATATACACTGCCAGAACATTCGCCACTCTTTTGTACATGTACGCGACTTCAGACACGTTGATCCACTTAGTGCAAGAACACCAATGTTGAACGATGCCTGCCTCCGCACATGTTCGTATTTTAGGTATCTGTAGAAGGTAACATAATTAAATATAAGCAAACTTCAACTTCATAGGCAAACAACTTTGAATTAACGGACTTGAAAGGTGAGTAAGCAGTTTCAGCCAAAAGAAGTCCACTGCTGGACACAGGCCTCTCGCAAGTGTCACACCGGCCAACACCAGGTCATCAGTTCATCTTTTGGGGGGGCCTTCCAACGCTATGTCTTTTAGTATGCGGTCGCCACTCCAGAACCTTTTGGCCCCATCGACTATTTGTTCTGCGGGCAATGTGCCATGCCTACTGCCACTTAAGTTTGAAGATTATTCAGACTATGTTAGTAACCTTGGGCACCCTTTGATGGTGACTAAGCCTTCTGAGGAGGTCCATTTTGAGCGACCACGGTTGGGTTTCATCTATTATCATGGTAACACGCACTGGTCGTGAGACGAGCAGTTATCGAGCATCTTCCCGCACGTGGAGTCGCATTCGAAGTGTTTCCTTTTTCCCAAATACCACTTAGAACAACCTAACTGTACCGTGTGTCTCTGGTAAATGTAATCTGTACGCTTGTTTATATTTGTTGCGGGTTACCAGAGTGACTAGACGGTTTAGCTCGTTATTGACTTGCTACATAGTCTCTAAATAGTATAAAAAAAGTCACTGCAATGTCTGCATCTGCCTATATCTTCGACTACTTCTTCTAAACTACGCAACAGGTTTTGATATGCATGCAATAAACTGGAATCACTTCATCGCGCGTTGCTTAAATTTCTAATTTCTATGCAATGAAGGATATATTGGGATATGGAGCATTGGACGAGCTGAAAAGGTGAGACAGTCATTAGGGCCAGGGAGGGAACAAAGAATATTGGGAGGTAAAAACATAAATTGTAAAAAAAAATAACTTTTCATGTTACTTCCTATTCATTTAGCTGTCACAACTTCGATCGATTGCCTAAATTTTGGTAAAAATTAAATTAATTTAAAATGTTTTTGATATCATTTGAAAGCTAAATTTAAATTCGTCTTTGTACAGTGTTTTAACTAGTGCATGCAGTTTTAATAAATAAATAAATTACTTTTCAAATGATATACCACAATCCATAGTTCATGCATGTAAATTGTACAAACAAAAAAAATATTTTTTTGAGCAATGCGCGATGAAGTGATTCCAGTTGTATGGTCGCGAGTGTAGTTTTCACTTATAGAAATAATGATAAACGAAGATGGTTTGTGTACATAGTTTGCACAAAACGACACACAGATCTTTGCAAAACAGCTCAGAAGCTAAAATGCTTGCGTTTTTTTTTACAAGGTACCAATAAAAATATTTACCGGTTCTAATAAAGTCATGGATCTTGGTAGATCGGAACCGGGGACTTTGTACTTATTAGTTTTATGTTTCAAGTCCAACACGTCTAGCAGTGTCGCATGTATATCAAAGGGAGTCGTCAGAACGTCTGTATTCTGTGACAGTGCTTCAAAAGCCTTAGGCCTGAGTTTTTTCAGTTTTTCTGGTAAAAAGATAGCCATTAAAGGCAAACGTTCTTCCAGCTTTCCTTGATATGTTTCACGTATCTGTGCGAACCTGAAATATTTGAACAAATTTCAACCGATGGATTTTATTATCTAGGTGTAACAGAAATAACACAAAACTTGAAAAGGGGTAGATCTTCATTATGAACAAATTTTTCTATGGAGTCGACCCAGAAATAACGAAGAAAAATCATGTGTCAGAACTTTTTGTAGAGTTATGCAAACAGAAATGTTTGGGGTTCATCTTTGGTTTCGGATGTTCTTTTTTTCGCGATTTCTAGGTTGGTCCATAGTAAAAGTTTGGCAGTTTTGCGTTATTTCTGTTAGTTGTAACAGAAATAACGCAAACGCAACTCTATATCGTTTGTATCAAAGACTAATGTGTTGTGATTGCGTGATGCTTGGTCTCAGTCTCCTCAAAAGCTCAGTCAAGGGGGGCATAGCTCCAGTTTCGACTGAAAGTAAAGCTGGTTAAAAAAAAAGTAACGACAGAAGTGTTCGTTACCGCGATCCGTGGTCCCCCATAACTATGACAAGCGTATCTTCGAACACCCGCCTTGCAGTCAAAGCCTCGAGAAACCAGACGACTGCTTCGTCTGCCGTGGCGATCTGGTTGAAGTTGTCATGACAGATATCTGCTATGAAGGTGAAACAGAACTTCTTGCCTTCTAACTGTAAAAACTGTTACAAGAAACATAGTGACTGTAAATTGCAGAAGGATTGCCTAAAATAAGTTAAGGCAAAAAGGTGAGAATATATTGTTAACATTTGTGGATGATTGTGTTAAAAAACGGAACGGAACGGTTGTGCAGGCTTGATTCAATGGATATATCAAGATGAGCGGTCTGAGCTGACCGACGTACTTACTGAAAATGGGCATCATTTCTTTGCCAGTAACTGCCAAAAGTAAGCGTAGGTACTTAATGTTAACTGAATATTTGCATCGCATGCATTGCATTGCTCGTGCGTCGGAGCCGATCGCAGCCACAATATTCAGAGTATGAGAATGCATGGCGCCGTTTCCGAGGTCTGCGAACACGCGTGCGGCCGACTTCGGAAGCGGTGCCATACTGGTCAAGGAAAATTGACGCCGAGTCGAAGTACAAATCGGCTCTGTGTTAATATGTCGTGCCTCTTATAATGAATTTGTGGGTTATGAATTAGTCGTACTAAGTCCAACAACATAAAAGATTTATTAATTTGTGGAAATTTAATGATTTATCTTTCTGTCGAATAATTCTAACATTAGAAGATTTATTTCAATAAGGCGCTATTAAAAAAATAAAAATTATTACCTCATCGGTGAGATTCAGAAACAGCTGATATTGGGGAGTATCCCCTACGCAAAAGTTGTTATGATAGAAATTTAGAAAGTTTTTTCCGTTTTCCAGTAAAAAGGCTCGAAGGTAGTGGTCTGCAGGCTGGCTACGGAACCCATTAAATCTGTACTGGAAGGTTCCCACTTCTGGCGTGTCTTCGAAGTACGCTGTTTGATACCTGGACGAGAAGGTATATTAATTGAAAAGTCAAGTTGTTTCCACAGGCAGACTGACTGACTATGTTAACTGTTGATTATAGCAGTAAGTGTACCTACTGTTTTAATAGAAACACAACAACTGCAAGCAGAGTAGAAATTTTTAAGGAATTTTTAATTTTTAAGGAAGATTAGTTTTTAAGGAAGGTTCACATTCTCATAGCAGTCGTTATTGGTTGTCGCTGACATCTCAGCAACAATCAAAAAACGTTCAATTACAAGTCGCAATATCATCATATTGCGACTTGAAATTAAACGTTTTTTTAGTATGAGACTTGGTCAAACTCACCCGTATTTCTTTAATTGATGAAACATAAATAACTTATGATCAACAAATACTTTTTCTGTAATCTTTTTTCTTGCATCTGCGTGTTCGTGTTCAGGTATACCAGTGAGTATTGCACATAGAGCTGCGGGAGTGCCGTCACCGACTATATTGTGACTGAAATCATACTTCGAAGTACACAAAAATCCTACCATGAAATAACCGACCAAGTGCAGGTCAGACTCCCTTTTTAGGGTTACGTTATACCTTTTGTTTGGCCTAAAAACTTATTGATGTCCTTTCAACTGAATCGGTCCAGTACATTCGGAGAAAGTTGGCTGTGGCAGACGGACAGACAGTCTGATCAGACAGACACACGAATGATCCTATAAGAATTGTTCGAGGTTGCGGAATTGTTCGAAAGAGTTACCGTGGCCAAGGCAGTTTGAGGAACACGGAAGGGTTTTAGTCAGTAACAGTCTGACACTCCCGAGAGGAAGGAGTCATTTGATGATCCAAAAAAAAAAAACGTACGTTCGGAACCCAACAAATGCGAAACCCTCTGTTACTTCTAGCTTCTTACCCGTTCAAGATGGTCGCTCTATTAGCCAAGAATTTGTAACTTTTCGGCATTTTCCGTATAAATCCATTGTGGGATGCAGAGTCGAAGGCTAGGATCATGACGTTATAGGAATCCTTACGACCTGGCGGAATCGGCTCAGTCTGCACTGGCCGCAAGCCTGCTTTCACGCCGGACCATCGAGAATATAGAAGACCGTAACTATAAAGGAATGTGTCTGTTAGTATTTGGTGGACGTAAGTTTTTCACCAGCTTGCGGGCTTAAAGATCCGTCTGTTTAAAATAACCAGTTTATAGAAAACCACGACCGATTCATCATCATCATTAGTCGCAGTTCTACTTCACCCACTGCTGAGCAAATGTCTCTATTTTTTTAGCCAATCCCTACGTTGTTATTTGGCCAGACTCATCCAGCTTCTACCTGCGACGGCCACAAAGTCGTTTGCCTGTCTTACCGCCGGGCAACCAACATTTCTTCTAATCACCGGCAGTCACTCGGTCCCCGCCTTATCATATATCTCCGCGCCTTGCCTGGTTTCCTGCCCAGCCCGTAACTCATTTTACGATGTCGGGAATCTTCTCTGCAATTTGATAAGTTCAGCAACCTATGTGTTGTTTCGTCCTTTGCAGCAGGATTTGGTTTGCTTGGGCTAGTTTTCTGACATGAGCTTTTCCGATAAACAAATTAAAATAAACTTACCTATTCAAATCCCTACCAGTACAAGATATCTTGACGTGGTCGCTTTTGTTGAGCATGTACTTTTTGGATCCACTCACTGGGGTATGATCGGATAGGAAGTATCGTTGATCATCCACGTAGACAATGTCTCTATAACTACAACTGACCTCAGTCATATTTTTTAATATTTCCTTCTTGACATAACATTCAGATTTCTGTAATTTAAAATAATTCACTTTCTCGCGTTCTGGGTACTATGACGACATGAAACCATCATGACTCCGGTGTCGGAGGGAGACGGAGCTAAACATATCGAATAGCACTATCTCTTTATCTCTACGGAATCGTGATAGCATTGCCACTTCGTAGTGGCTGACCACAGCGCATCGGGACGCCTCGGTTAGCTGCTAGAGAAGGCAGTGTCAAAAATGTTGATGAAAATGAATTGTTCATGGAAATTGATGGCGCGTGACAATTTTGACTATGCTAATGGCAGCCGACTGAGCTCAGCACACACCTCGCGGCCTTTATGCAACTAAGTGATATGGCCACTTTGGTAAACCCTTTCATGAACAACAGTACGGTTTCATCAAAGGGCGTTGTACAACTGACGCCGGTGTCGCCCTCATAAAAAACATCTTTAACGCCTGCAAGATGCCATTGGAATATTCTATGACCTCTCGAAAGCGTTCGATTGCGTTAACCATGAAACAATTTTGTTGAACTCGAGCACTATGGGATTAGGAATACAGCCCTTTAGTTGCTTAGATCATACTTTATGGACAGACAGGTTAAAGTTCAGGTAAACGTTGTAAACTCACTAGGGTCTGAAATGACAATGGGCGTTCCTCAAGGTTCAATATTGGGTCCATTCCTTTTTTAGTTTACATTAATGATTTGCCCCAATTACTTCAAAATCAACCAAAGATGGTGTTATTCGCGGATGACACATCATTGATATTTAAAATAGAGCCACGGTAACAAAATCTTGACGACGTCAATAAGTGTATTCATCAGGTCCAAAATTGGTTTACGGCAAACAACTTGGTACTAAATGAAAAAAAAACCCAATGTATTAGATTTACTTTACCAAATGTTAGAAGTAGCAAATGTGACATCATATTAAATGGTGAAAAAATAGAGTTTATTAATCAGTTGGTTTTCTTAGCCATCACTTTAGACGAGAAATTACAATAGGGATTTCATACAACATCTTGCGGGGCGGCTAAGCTTAGCTGCTTATGCTGCTAGAAAGAAGACAGTTAACAGACGTAGAAACCTCACGTTTGGTCTATTTTAGTTATTTTCACGGCATTTTGTCGTACGGTATTTTGCTGTGGGGTCGGGCTGCTGGAGTTGAATCCACATTTATCTTACAAAATATGTGATGATGAGCTGTTAGAGCCCTTATTATCTAACTCGCCGCGATTCTCTTAGGGGACTTTTTTAAAAGATTAATGTTATTAGTCTCATCTCTAGTCACTGCCGGCGGCAAATCTATGCTCTGCGGGTGAGACGGATAGATAGTCGTAGCTGTTATGTCAGGATGGCCTAAGTACGTCTAAACTCGACGTACTTGGGCCCGCTTGAGCATACCTGAGCTATCTATGTTATTAATTCAGAGTTATCTGCTGATGAGGTTAAATTACAATGACTAACTAACTCGCGAGTCAAAATAATTCTGCTTTGTGCTAGTGGGCCCTACTGTGACCTACTTACTGTAGCGCTGTAATGTAATAAGCATTAGCAGAACAGTAATAGCGCATTACATCCGATCCGAATCCGTGAAAATACGTTCCGAAGTAGTCATTGAACTATTTTTACTTTCGGATACCAAGAACTATAATATGCCGTGTCAGACGCTGACAAAGCTAGATTACTATTACTTCGTTGAAGTGTGACGTGGCGCGGGACACATCAATCAAAAGAATTTATTTAAGTCTACTTGTTATTACTCCGAGTTTTGTAGTCAATCAACTGTGTTAGAAGACGCCATAACACGACACAACACAATGATGTGAAACCAGGTTAAAGAATACTTCAGATAAAAAAATATGTGAGGCTTTAGAAAGGTTCAATAAAGTTGGCAATTAAGTACTAACATGACATATAACCCAATCAGTGCCTTGGCAAGTAACTTTTGGCAAATCCATGTTAAACTTCATAGCTTCAACGGAAAACGGATCAACTTTTGGTATATCGCATCCTTTGCCTTTTTCTTCCAAATAATATTCCTTCAAACGGTTTTCCACGAGTCTGTAATGACAGTCCCATCGTTCAGACACTTTGTCAAAATGTATAAATAATAACACAGAAGTTCCATTGAACTATCAATGGGAGGGAACAGAGAGTGAACCTGTGATCACACTCCAACCTATCCCGCATCGAAAAAAATATTTGGAAGCCTTTATCGCTGATTTAACATTCATAATAATACTCCCGACTCGATTTCGGTAACGGATTATACGAGTAGTACACAAATGTGTGCGTAAGTGTCTGCGGACAGGTGCACTCTGTTCCTTTACTCTCAAGTCCGATGGCAAGGCCATCCCACATGACCGTGGGAGATCAGGCTTAGGACCAGCGGCTTTACATGCTTTCCGAGGCACGGGGGTCTCACACCTTCAAATACCAAACTCCGGGTTGCTACTACAAAATTTCTAATAGAAAAACCCAGTTACACTTTTTCACCGATTTTAGAATCAAAACTTTCGGAAATTGGAATTCGTACTTGTAACCTTGTGGTCACAAGTACGAATTCCAATTTCCGAAAGTAAGCCAAGATATTTGGCTCCGTTGATCTTGTAATCAACGGGGCCAAATATCTTGGCTAAGTGGCGCTACACACACAAGCGGGTCGGCTCAATCGGTTCGGCAGTATTTGTTGAATGACAAGGTCGGCTCGAATCAATTAATACACATGTTGTATTTTGTTTGGCTCGTGCCAATCGGGTAGCAGCTACATAACTAATATTAATCGCGAAAACCCGACTGGCATAGCCTTTTTCTCGAACATTTGCCTACATATGTTCGATTTTTCCGCCCGGCTGTGCCGTTTAATACCGGGCTCGAATATGTGTGTAGCGCCCCAAAGATGTCGCACTACACGAGAACCAGACTTACCCTTTAGTTTCAATCAAGCTCATTGGCAGA
This sequence comes from Mamestra brassicae, assembly GCA_905163435.1. Taxonomy (NCBI): domain Eukaryota; kingdom Metazoa; phylum Arthropoda; class Insecta; order Lepidoptera; family Noctuidae; genus Mamestra; species Mamestra brassicae. The sequence goes on along the minus strand of LR990997.1, from coordinate 13,131,317 downwards.
CTTGGTTTTGGTCGCCGTGTCATGATGTAGTTAGTAGCAGCTAGGGCGATGATCAACGCGAGAAGTACAAACAAACATTCTCGTTTTGAGCCAAAGAGCTTTTTCGAACATATGATCACCTGAAAGAACAATTTTGATTGTATAATAATGTGTAAATGAGTTTGGACTTTAAAGCGGAGTTATACTAATGGTGCAAAATAATATAACAGTGTGACAGTTGTTTAAAGGTACATACGTTATTGAGAACGGCTGTTACTGTTGAGGTTCCTTTGGAGTTTTTATATATAATTTAATCTATAGGTTTGTGTAATGTGTTGAATATTTTAACCTGGACTAATTTTTATAAAAAAGTGTCATAACAACTATCGCATTAATGACGTAAATTCAGATAAATTTTAATTGTAAGGTTCTAGAAATTTAGGATCAGTAACTTAATATACCATCAATTAGGCAAATTAAGATATTCCAATCTTTTGTATTTATGCGAAATTTTAACAAACAGTCCGAGATTGACTTCTTAACAAAGCTTTTTCTTGTCAAGTGTAATTAGCGACCTCATCATGGCTTAAGGTGCGGCTGCGATAGGTCGCTATGCACGGAATTATACCTTTACCGTCAGGTTGAATGGTAAGACAGAGTCCAAACGCGAGCCCGCCTTTCTTAAATAAATTCAGATAAAATGTACCTTGCACGTCTTCTTGACAACAATGGATATTAATTTTACAAACATTTCACATCAACATAAAACTCGATAAACTTATTGCTTTAAAACGCTTAAATTATACGCAGACAAATCTTTTGTCAGTTAATAATTATAATGACAGCGCGTGATCTATGGTTATCTTTGTAAAACAAAGAGGTAAATAAACAAAGAGGTACGAGAATTCGGTGTTCCTATCGTTTGCCTTCGTATCTCGGCGGACGGCGACGACTGCACTCAAGGAGCACATGCGCTACCGTTTCCTCCTTCTCTATGCATGCTCTGCACAGAAGACTGTCTGTTATACCTATCGTGTGCAAGTGTTTGTTCAGTGAGCAGTGCCCGGTGATGGTCCCTGCCACCATTCGCAGGCTGCCAGTCGCAAAAGGCGTCTGGTTAGTTTCCTGTTCAGGGATGGCATAGCCTCCTTAAACTGCCTGCAGCGTAGTGCTGCGGCCCACCAGCGTTCTGTTTGTGTGTGGGTGTATTCTTGTAGCCATGTATGCAGCTGGGTTAAGAGGAGTGGTAATAAGGGTACGGGTTCAACAATCATCGTACTAGATCCCCTTCTGGCTAGCTCATTGGCCGCATAATTTCCGAGTTTATACCCTGTGTCCTTTTATCCACTGTAGCGTCTTAGTGTTGCGGTTAGTCACCTTGACGCGTTCTATCGCATTATGCGTTCTATTCTTGTATGAGTTTCGAGGCAGTGTAGTTCTTCCCTAAGGATAGGAGAACTGAGACACTATTGGAGAGTATACGAATGTGGGTTTTCGTGACTCTCCTAGCTTCTATGGCACGGACCGCTTGGATATGCTCACGCATTCCGCCTGATAGACGGGCAGGACGCACCTCTTTTTATAAATTCTTCTTTGACAGGTACAATCCATTGCACAGGTAAAAAGTGAATACAATGGATCTGAAAACGTCGTCGGTACGAAAATATATCTCATGAATCGCTTCTAGCCACAGAATGTAAATAGATAATACGTGTAGCGCCCTTTTGTTTCAAAATCTTCCCCAGTTAAGAAAAAAGGTGATATAACATTTGTAGCATGGGTAGTCGTAGCCATTTTGATTTTTTAAATCGCTGCGTACTATGAAACTTGTATATATATATGGGTAGAGAATACTTAAATAAACAAAAAATGTTAGCAACATGGTGCCCTAAAGTGTCACGTAGTCGAGATTTTTGGAGGTTAAGTCACCGTGTGCGAACAATGACTATCATTAAAAACTGGCCAAGTGCGAATCAGACTCGCGTGCAAAAGGGTTCCGAACGAATTTCATTTTTGTTACATTTTATTTTAACATTATAGACTTCTTATAAGTTTTCCTGTAATCTTTAGGTTAAGAACTAATCTGCTTTTTTTAATTTCAGGCTCAGTAGTTTCGGAGATAAGAGTGGGAATGGTCATTCTTCATTTAATTTCTTGAATTGCTTCAAAATCAATTATTATAAAATTATAAGGAACTATATTTAAAACCCTCACAATAAGCCCTTTCATTTCATATGTCACACGGTACGGTACGGTTTATAAAACTTTTTTTATAACTTTCTAGTTTGTCCCCCAAAAGTCCCCAAAACACTCAAAATTGATTTATGGTCACAGATTAGAACCGACTACCAATATATAGTCATGGTCCTGCTGAACGAGCGCGCGAAAGTAATCATCGTTGATTTCTCGGTAAATACAAATGTTTCAGTTCAGATTTTTTTACGAAATGAATCACATATAAGGGTACTAATTACTTGTATACTTACTTAGAATACCTGTAGCATGCCACCTGCTTTGGAGCTCATGGTGCTCCTGCTGAACGGAGCGTGACTACCGCCGGACCTCCTTCAAAGTCGATTTTCTCGAAAACTACTAAGGTACCAATTCTGTTGTTCGAGTATTAATTAGTACCAATAGACAAAAGTTCAGGGTGAAGATTAGAAAACAATTATTTGTTTTATTATTCTAGCGATTTTGTTCATGGGCCTGCGGACGGCGAGCGATAGGGCCCGCTAGGGCTAGTGCCTGCCAGCGTTGCGGAATTATTCGAAAGTATTATCACGATCTTGGAATGCAAAGGGAATTGGGAGGACACGGGCGGGTTTTATTCAGTAACAGTGGAGGAGTCATACGATGATTTCCCATAAAAAAAGGTTGTGTTCATGCACGAACATTTCAAAATGCCCTGCATGCATGACTTACATGCGATAATTTAGCCTTTGGCCAAAAAAAAAAAACAATCACAGATATTCACATCTTGTTTATTTTACAATTTCCTAAAAAACAGTGGATTAACCGGACAAAATTTACGTTTGGTCAATCAATTATTAAAACAATTAATTAAGAAAAGCTTTAGTTAACCATAACGACTCAAATACACGTCGTGTTGGTTTACAGTTAAAACAGAGAGTTACCATTTTACATTGAAGTATTTACAAGTTTTAAAATGAATCACCCACCCACAAAGGAATCGTCTACTTCCCGAGAACACAGCGCAATTGGTGTTTTTTTGTCGTGATCAAACTAAACTCAGATAAAACTCACTTTAGACATTTCTTTCTAGGGTGCCTTTAAAATTCTTTATCTTTACATCGTTTTAACTTACTCGTATAATACATTACATTATTAAATCACATCATTTTATTCATTTACATTTCGATTTTACTTAATCTGGCACATTTAGCTCGATCTAATATTTATTTTATACCTAAAACTAGTTAGGAATATTATACAATTTAATAATTTTCATTATAAAATTCCTGTATTGATCAGAACATCCAATTTTATCGAGTATTATACATTTCTTGCGTTTTAAAAGTATTAGTATAACAGCTAAATGAAAAAGAAAATAAAGTATGGTGGGCGCAAGATAGATTTGCAATAAAGTACATAGACATTTCATTGATATATCTTCGCAATTACCCGAAAAATAAATTATGAATGGTTTTAAATTGCTAAACACTAAAGGATCACGATAGATCTCGATACATGACTAATGCAAATTTATCTGGCGCCTACCATAAAAATATAGCTCTCTCGTCAAACATCGACCGGCAACTAAATTATTTTATAGTTATAGTTGTATCTAAAAGCTTTGAAACAGAAAGTGGGATTTTCAGTGTTTACTCTTTCATTGAAAAGGGCGGATTCTCCGACCAGACGGTAAGGCGTTTGCTATAGTTATATAAGTTCAAAACGCGCGGAGAATTTTTATTCTGCGATGTAGGATTTGTGGTATTATGTGGCGTTATATTATTGATGCTGCTACATGTTCATTGTTCATGAAACTGAAGCGACCGCCTCCATCTAGCCGAAAATCGTAGCTCCAATCTGTTCTACAAGCTACGGCGTAACACTACGGGCTGCTCCGATCCGAATAAAAGTTTTTCTTCGATCTTGAGGTCAACAAAAGTAGAGACTTATTAATTCTACTATACATATCAAATTAAAGAATTTTGTGCAAATTAACTTTGTGCCTCGAGCCAGTTTTCTATCACAGTTTAATATACCTACGCAGTACCCTTTGTTGAAAAACAACAAATATTTATGTGTTCTTGATTATTCTACAAGAACGCAGACTCAACATAAAACAAGTTCGAATAGGTACGTGGATAAAATCGACGGGAGAGTATTTTTATTTAACACGATTTAGTACAGCAGCTGTGTTCGCTTTTAGAACATTTAATTTCTTATTACAAATTATTTTTATGTTTAATCAAGTTTTATACCGGTAAAGTATTTTAGTTTTATTTTTAGTTTTTTTTAGAATTTTATCAAAAGAAGTAACACGGAAACTTATTAACATCCCACAGCCGGGGTCATATCAAACAAATGTCATATTTCAAATGTCACTATCATTCGATGTTTACATACTTTCTAAACATAAATTTACATTCACATTGAACTATATTATGGTACAGTAGATTAAAAATACACAATAAACACTTTCATTTACACTTGACAGTCGACTTACGTCACTAGGTTCAGATATCACGCATTGATATAGATGTCTTCTTTAGTTTTTATTGGGTAGTCTTTAGGGGGTAGTTTGAAGCTGTTTCTGATGTATGAGAAGCGATGGAAGTTGTAGAAGTATTCTTTCCCGTCTGGGGAGTACTGGGGGTAGAGTGTGTATGCTGGTAGTTCGAAGTCCAGATCGGTCAAGGAGTCCGCCAAGGCATGCTTCGCGAACTCCTCTTGGTATCGTCATGACTGCTCCCGGTACGCTTTCCGTTTCATACACTTCTCTTTGAGTATGTAACAGAGCGCGATGGCTATAAGTACCGCGATAGCGATCGCCATGCTTATGCTTATCCAGATTATCTCCTCGTTGATGCCGCTTGTCGATTTTCCTGCAGGCAATAAATATTAATCAGTTTTTATGTGAATGGAAGCTGTTTGGAGTAAAGATCATGTCGGTAATTGTACTTTACATGTGGAAAATTAAATACATTATATTTGCTGTCAATTAAAATATGGTATAACAAACTGAGGTTATAGACTAAAAACTCAAAACTTAAGTAATTATAATTTTAATTGTACCTGCGTGTATGTGTGTGTTTGATGTTAGTGTCTATGTGTAGTCACTGTGCAGTGTTGAGTGTCAGGTGTAGTAAGCCGAGGTGTGCGAGTGAGGGTTGGGGTGTACGTTATGAACTTAAATCATACTTAATTTGAATAGAATAAAATACTCTTTATTAGTTACAGAAAAGATAAATGAAGAAAAACATTACATAGAGTGACACAAAGGGCGGCCTTATCGCTAAAAGCGATCTTTTAAAAACAACCTTTTGATGGAATTTAAACGTTTTTATTTTTTAAAGACAAGGACATCAACTGAGAAAATTTTCAAAAATGTGTGATGCAATTTTAGTAAAGCGAATAAAACTATTTCCTCCCGAAGTCATATGATGCACCGACAGCATAAAAGTGACAGGATATCTGTGGAAAACGTTTTGGTAGTCGGCGGAACACGCTTTACAATCGGCGCATTCAGTGCGACGCGACGTCACGTAATCACGTTTGATTCGACATGACTCAAAGATTTAAGGGTTGATCCATACATGTCTGGGCCGTAACCGGGACATGTCATACCACGTTGTGACGGACCATGGCCCAGATATGTACGGATCAATCTTATGTCGTTAACCATATTTGTGACGGCATAAAACTTAACGGTTTAAATCCTTGACTTCGCTTAGCTTACCGAAAAAAAAAGAAAATAAGTTACAAGGAAGGACGAGTACGACCATATTTGCTTGTTCTGTTGTCCCTGCCTCTTTGTATTGTTTGTGGTCATCCCAACCTAAGCACACATCGCGAGATATCCGAAAAAATTGGCTCCCTATCTATAACATTGATAAATTGCCTACTACTACATTGAAACTCCGAGTTGTTTGCCTTAGTTTTATTGGGAATTATTGCCCGTCGGTTGTTTTTTTGTAGATGTTGCTCCCGTCGCCCAATCCGCAGGAACCACATATTTTATCATGTGCCTGGGAACTGAGGGACCACACTGGTATTTCACAAAATCAAAATCGTAGGATTTTGTAGTAGACTTAAAATGATTGTAGAACAAATCGGGGAATTTCTATATATTTAAAATAAGAAACTGACTGGCTCACTGATTCACTGACTGACTGATCGATCAGTGCACAGCCAAAACCGCGAAGACGTTACAGTGCGTTGAAAACTCATGTGACATCAATATTTTTCGATAATCTAACTGACGGACTAAATAGAATCATATTTTTTTTAACCCAGGCAACAGTCCTATTACATTTTACAAATGTATAAAAAAAAGGAAAAAATGCCACTTTTATTTTTAAGTTGCGCACTACTAAATAGAAAGAAACTCGAGTAGATTCCCCCTTGTGATTACGGATTATTACTTACTAATAACGTTATCCTCTAGTTATCCTACTGCCGTCTAATACATGTTGTTATTATCGATATCGCCGGCGCCTATAATACTTAATAACAGAGATCAGATAGGATTGAGGCGAAGAATCTTCTTTGATACTATTAATACATTGATTTGAAAAACGAAGTGGGTTCTACATATTGTCTAAAAATGAATAGCACTACTGGATACATACTGATACATAAAGTAGCTAAAGTTTGCGCTTTTGTTTTTCGAAAAACGCTTTTAAAAGTCTTTGAAGTCAAAGCTAATCTTGTTACATTGATGACACTTTGGTCCATTAACGCAAGTCGCCTTACAAAATCGAATCGATATTTAACCCCTTCTACTTTCAGGGTGCATTACTCTTATGTGTCATAGGTAGAGATCGGATAATTGGATGCATATGTTCCTAAAGTTAATTTTTGGTCAACAGATTATGGAGGTGGCTTCTTAGATTATTTTTATTAAAAATTAAATCCCGGGATCCCGTGATTGCGTAACTTATCGTTACTAAAAAAAAACAACACAGTAGAACCCGCTTAATACGATTTCCCGTAGAAACCGCCATTTTAATCAGTCCCTGCAACTTGAGGCTTGTTTTCATATTTTTTTCTATCAATAAATATAGGGAAAGCAACCATTTTGCTTTATTACAAGGTAACTGTCATTTGTGTCAAATCGGGCTTATTACATCTCATGGAGGATACACTTAACTTTGTTGATCCCGGAATCACGGATTTTTTTGACAAAAAAGTGCTTTCCATACTAGCATAAATCTTAACTTTAAGCAAATATGCTTCCGAATATCCAATCTCTAGTCATGTATCAAACACTCGGATCCCCTGTTCTCACCATTAAATTATAAAGTCGGGAAAGCATCTAATAAAAACTCTTGACTTGTAAATATACCCCTTTGGTTTTGTCTACATATATTCTATGAGTTTCGTGATCACTTTACCCAAGCCTTCACTTCGACATGTTTACAGAATCGACCGGCTGGAATAAACAGCGTCTTGCAACATAATAAAACAAAACACGCCAGCCCCATTTAACCGGGCGTAGGTACGAAAAAGAAAAATAGAGCAGGATTTAATAATAGTCAACCTAGATCGTAGCCCACACAGCAAAACAACGCTAGTTCAGCCGAGAAGTGTTATTTTTTCTTTCGCAGAATCACATTATTTACTGAAGTCCTATTTGCACAATCCTTACGAAACACTCGTATTTATTCTACTTATTCCTCGAACCTTCGTCAAGCGAACTAGAACACTTTTAGACGAATAAAAATACCGTACCGAATAGGTATTCGCGCAGACTTGCCTCGCATGGTATATGTATGGAATCTACAGTTTGTAGCAAAATAAATTCAGCGCTTTACTATCTTAAAACGTATAATTTATATACATTACCTAGTTAAAGAAATCATCTAAAAAAGGACAAATTGTTAAAAAACAAACATTCGATTCTTTTTGTGGAAAAAGCCGTGGATGGTTATTGAAATTAGTTCCAATCCCAAAGTTAGTTAGTAAGGACAAACAACTTAGAAGTTGCATTTTGTTGGGTTTAACAGTTGAAACGATTAAACCAAAAAAAAGCGTGCTTGACTTCAACACAGTTGCAACTGATTAAACTTAAGCATTCGATTAGAAAAGAGTCCGTTATAACGTAAAGGCAGCTAAGTTTTAGTCCATGGAAATTTAAATTAAAAAACCAATACGCAAGTAACGGGTGAGCGCGAGCCACTCGTTGGAGATCCACGTTAGATGAAAACAGTCCGTTATAGCGCTCTGGATTACTGGCACAAAGATACCCGCAAATCTTGAAGCAGAGTCCAGATCTTAGCGACGTATGGGGACCTTCAGACCCGGCAGGTACACAAGAGCTCTCGCCTCAAGCACGATGTAAGCACGGAACTAGAAAGAATGTCCGCAGGCCCACAAAGGCTCAGGCGTTCAGCCCATACGGAAAACCGATGTCTGATTTATACAGACAAAAAAATTACTAATCAACACCTCTTTACAAAAGGGGTCTGAGAAATCAGAGAAAGAGATACTCCAAAGAAAATATAAAGAATTCAGAATACAATATAATTCCGCTTTAATACTCGCCATACTCGCGGAACAGCACAACAAAAGTCCATTAAAATGATTAAGAACTTGATAATTTGGCTTAATAGATAATTCAAAGAAAATTCATTCGTTTTTTGAGACGACTTTTTCTATAATTTTATTTTACTACTAATTCTGTGTAATTTTTTTCTCATCGATAGAACTTTAAAAGTTAAAAAAAAATAATTCAGTTCCGAATCGGCTAGACTGATAACTTAAAAGGCCTTGTAGCAAATCATGCTGCAATATGGGTACGTGTGGGGTAACGTTTTTGAAAAGTAAGTATTATGTAGGGTACATACTTATATTACATATATTAGTTAAAAACTGTTTTGTTATTATGTACAGGTAATAATAGCAGCTTTGTTTGATGTATATCAGTACTGTAGCATAATACAAATTTGCAAATATTCTGGAAGGCATCGATCCATATATTTATTATCATCCTAAAAATATAAAGAAGGCAATAGCTTCATTTGTATTTTTCTGTCATTGAAAACAACGACAAAAACGAATATTTTTCTCAGTAAAAATGCGTTCGTTATAATTAGCTAGCGCCAGAATTAATTAGCCTAATGAGTCAAGATGGTAAAACTGTCACAATCAGTGAAGTTTTACACGAAAATAACATTATTTGATGTTCTTCAAGAGTAATGGTTTAATATTTTCTGACTTGATCATGAACAGGGAAAACTGTCTTTGTTTCACAGCTTTTGATTTAAAACGATAATATTAAGTAGATATTTATTAATAAAATATTTTTTAAGTTTTATATTTGAAAAAAAAAACTTCTTAGCCAACGATACCTACAGATTAATGTGAAAGATATTTCTAACGTTTTCATCCAATGGGCATTGCTTTATCATAACTATAGTGAAAAGAGTGGTCAAAGACAATAGAGGGGAGAATTGTCGGCTTGGCTTCAATAAGCCAGACACGCTTGAGATCTAAGCGAATCGAACCACAGTCACAGCGATAGCAATATGTATTGTTGATTGAATGCAGTCACGATAGTGAATATTTATGACGAGAAAGCTTAGATTGCATTGCAGAAAAAAGATGCGGTCGAAGTTGAATAAAAGATAACGAAATTCGATAAAGGTCGCATGAGTCAGGCGTTGTGCGTTTTAACGCAGTCACGATGCTCTATTCTTCATGTAAACATACTTGTAACTCGTACGTCGTTTATGTATTTTAGTTGGTACGCACAGAGGTACCCCGCTTATTTATAAATCTTAAAAAATAAACCTGACATGTCATTGGGAAAAATAATTTTACTATAGTAGGCGCCAGATAATCGTGGAATATCGGTCATTGACCCACCTACATTTATTGACATTGTTAATTTGAAAAACGGAATTAATGACACAAAACTGTCCCGAATCATCATCTCTCGTGATCCCTAACATGGTCTAATAATGAAAAACGATTCATATTTAATTGTTCAGGTACCTATGAGCAGTTATTAGGGAAAGGTCAATATACTTTATTCCACATTTATCTGGCGCCTACTATAAGTATTATGTTAACAACTGAAGGTCACAGCACCGGCTTATTTATTTAAAGAAAGGCCATACTTTCTTACATCACATAAACTGATACACAATACTCCTACTTCCTACAATTTCAATAACGAAAGTACTAATTCACATGACAGGCAATGCAAATTTAATTTCACTATAAATTGACAAAAGTAAAAACCTATTCGAAGTGGAGTGTTGAAAGTTTCGAGCTCGCTTCGCTCGCTTTGAATTCCACAGACTCTTAGTTCTTGACCTTTCAGTATATTTGATAAGTCAATTCTATTTATCTCTGAATGGCTTAAATAAAATCAAACCTGTCTATAATCGTGACAGGTTAGATAAGGAGGATAGTGTCTTACGAAGTACAGTGGGATACTTGCCTCCCTTCTTGTTGGAGTAGCCACCCATCTTGCCGGCGACCCTGGCCGTGGCGCTGCCCACCACCACCAGCACGAGGGCGCTGGTGCGGACCGCGTGACCTGCGCAAACATCAGTTGTTACAGCACCCATCATCATCAACATCATTCAGCCGACAGACTTCCACAACTGGATAAAGGCCTCCGTCAAGCATCGCCAGAACGACCGGTCTAGTGCGATTTAGTACATATTGTGGGATCATCATAATGGGGTGCCACTCATTTAGTATAAGCATATTTGCTCTATTTTCAAATGTGTTACGTCATTTTACAACACTTTACATAATTTTACATTTACGTTCAGTATATATAACAACATATTATGGTATAACAAAACTTTCTCTCACGTTCGTAGTATATTCTTATTGCGTATAACGTTCTATTGGTCTAATTATCATCTAGTATAATTGACATTTGATCTAATCGCTGAACAAAGAGCGACCGCACTAGCTCGGGAACTTAGGGCACCCCGACACGGATAGGTTAGGTTTGAATGGGATGGCGGGAGCTAGAGTGAGCGACTCTGGCTCCCGTGATTCCATTCATGTTAGGTTCCAAACCCTGCAGGCAGAAATAGGTGTTTTTTTTATGAAAAGCGTTGCCCCACACTAGGAATTTCTCCTGTTTCGTTGTTGCGTATAAGTGATATATCAACTAAAGCTTACATGAAGTGAAATAATATTTCTTGGATGTATATAATAAGTTGTTAGTTATATAGATGATTATTACAAATGAAAATTATATCAAACGAAATTAAATCGTTCGTTGTGTTATTAAAAATAGTTATACCTAACACAGTATTATTTTATGGGAATAAATGTACTTCTTGGTTTTGACTTGAATTTCTTATCTCGATTTTTAGGTCTCACATAAAACCCCTACTAAATATTATAATATATAAATACATAATATCTTGGGACAATCCGATCCCAAACTAGGCAGAGCCTGTGCTATGGCAACCCGACAACTGATAAACATACTTATATATTTCTAAATACATACATATTATAGACAAATTACACCCAGACACGGAACAAATGATCATGCTCATCACACAAAGATTTGTCCTGGGCGGGAATCGAACCAACGACCTCCGGTTTAGTAGTTAGGGTCACTAACCACTCGACCAAACGACCAGTCAAAATTAAATCGTTTCAAAGTAGGAGTACTATTTAGCATCAAAGACTGGACTAAAAGCGTTCTCAACGTTACGAAGTTTAAATAATAAGATTATCAACTTAAGTTAAATGAAATTATGCTCACGGATCATGATCGCCATGTTGTCTGCTCGCTCCAAGAAGTTGAAAAAGAAAATGTGTTCCTTAATCACATTGATGTAGATATTGTCTCTCCTCGGTAGCTCGTCGCAGCACCTGGAAAATGCAAGCAACTTAGTAAGGGGAATATTTTTAAAGCATAACTGTGAAAATCACAAGAAACTATCGCGGAACTTAATAATGCACCACGTAATAGCACTTCGTCGTCACTTAGCAGAAGATAGGGTTGCACGACACTTGCTTGTGAAATCTTGTTTGGCTTTTAACAACTCCTGCCTGAGCATTCTATCTAACAGAATTTTCGGATTCGAAACATGAGAAGTTTTTCGAAAACTCCGTGATGACCCCCCCTTTATTTAAAACAAAAGTAAGAAGTTGCCGTTTTAGTTTCTGAGACACAGTTGATCAGTTAATGAAATGCTGTTTTACGATATAAATTAAATTGTGTTTTTGATGAGAGGTATTTAAAAAAATCCTGTGATGCTCTTATAAACTTCACCTGCGGCTCTGCTTATAAATTCACACTCATATTTTAAAAACCTTTGATATGAAGCATTATCATAAACTACCTTAAGTTTATTCACCTTTAATATGGATCCAAATTTTCATTCTTATACGCTGGCAACCTTACCTCTTAGGAATGGTTTCAGCTTGCAAGTTTAGAATGTGGTAATAGCGATTATAATAATATATTATGGCGATTTGCAGCTAGTAGTTTGTTATTATGCTATGCTGTTACCTAATACTTAGCGATCGTAAGTTTAGTTACCGAGTTGTTTAGTTTGCAATTTTCTATTCTATCTCATAACTCCGAGCGCTACTCTAATTTATGAGGCCATAGGATAATGATAATAGCTGTACGGGTCGATCAAAGGTTAAGCAACGCTTGCCAAGGTTGGGTGACCATCTTAACATACCGAGTTTCCTCCGTGCCTCGGAAAGCACGTTAAGATCTACAAATGACAGCCGGGACCAACGGGGTCCCGGCTGTCATTTGTAGATCTTTGGCAGTCGTTACGGAATGTCAGAAGCCAGTAAATCTGACTCCAGTCTTGCCAAGAACTACCGTGTTACCCAGATAATGGGTTGTAGAGGTCTGGTAGGCAGCCGCTCCACGTAAAATACTGGTATTCAGCTGAATCCCGTTTTGACTGGAAGCCGACCCCAATGTAGTTGAGAAAAGGCTAAGCAGATGATGATGAGGATATATTAGCTTATTGAACTTCCTAAATCAGTGAGTTTAACAGTATGGAAGTATGATTATTTTGCACGCCTGGGTGAAAAGGTATAATTTGAATGGATACGGCACATATTCTAATAAAGACTCTTATTCTAGTTAGTCACCGTAAGACCGCTAGCCTGAAACTATAATTCGTATTAGGTATAATGAAATTTGAATAAACTTAATTCTATCCTAAAAAATAAATAAACAAATAATTCGTTTTCCTTCACAAGAAATGCTATATTAGGATCTAATACAAAACGTAAGTCGCATTCACTGTGCATTTTATTTTTTATCCTTCCTTCTACTTAGCGAAATAAAAAGGAACATAATTACAATATTAAAATAAATGCGCCAACAGTCGTAGTAAATCACAGTTAGCGTCAAAGTGCTTACGCTTGCCCGCATAATGTTTATCGTGGCATTACCCGCTGCCAAGATTGATGTCGTCAATCAAGGAAATTGAGGGCGTAAGCATTTCGCCTCACGCTAAACGAGCTATACAAATGTTACAAACAACAAATTGTACGTTTTTCTACCAAAAATGCTACGATAACACGTTATCATTTCCCTTGGTTCATGAAACTTTCGGCTTGTTTTATAAATTACTTTTATAAAGTGGAGCTTTTCTGCGAAACAAAATTGTTTTTCCTAAAAGTTTGTGTTGACAACTTTTTGTGTCCCTAAGGTAGCAGGGAAATTATTTACACGTACGCCCCTCGGCCTTGTATATCGTTGTGATTTTTTTATAAATTTATCACTAACTTAGCGTCCTTTATACTGGGCTGGGGATGCTGTTGCTGGAAAAATTAAATCCTGCTGAGTATCAAATATTCAGCGATGACTGATTTTCTGACTGTCTCTGCAGACCTAAAATACATCGAACGGTTGTCTCTAAAATGTCGCTTAGCGTTAAGACCGTCCATTGTCTCATGCAGACACATAACATAGATGTTTCTCAATTTTCATCTGTATCTTACTAGTACCAATAAAATTATCCCAAGGGAACATACTCCCGGGATAAAAAGTATACCCTTCGCCCTAATTGAAACTGAAAGATGTACAAACATATAGACAGATTTGCTTTCGCATTTTTATTATTTGGTTCCGTATGGTGTCGGGGTTCCGTATAGTGTCGGACGTAAAAGAATAGAACCATCCCATCACTTCCCGTGCGTGTTGTAAGAGGCGACTAAGCGACCAGAGAATGGGCAGAAGCATTCTCTGTACATTGCAACGGCTACACTGCGATCGCCAACCGTGGCTATTATGGTAAACCCTTTGAGGAAGGCCTATGTCCAGCAGTGGACGTCTTTCGGCTGGTATGATGATGACGATGATGATTTCCATTATTAGTATGTATTCGCATGGTGGTGCAGGTACATACAGGGTGTTCCAGAAGTGCGTGGCCATATTTAAAGGTGGTGTTCTATTGTATAGGCTACACAATTCAGAAAAAAAAATTGACTTAAAAAAAACTCGACTGCAAAAAACGCTCACTCAAATCACTTTTCAAGCTACCTGATGCATTAGTGGTGTTTATTTTAGTTTAATCACAGATTCGATGCCACCGACTGCATCGGACAGCTTGAAAAGTGATTTGAGTGAGTGTTTTTTGCAGTCGGGTTTTTGGAAAAGTCTATATTTTTTATTTTCATATTTTTTCTGAATTGTACAGAGGATACAGAACACCACCCTTAAATATGACCACTCACTTACGGGACACCCTGTATAAGGGGTGGTATGTAAAGATAGTGTTAAAATACTGCTCAATATGTCTAATATAGGTACTTTAGTTTTGGACGGAGAGCACTCATCTCAGGGTGACCTCTTTGATCGATCCATGAATATGCATGAGTATAATAAATCTTCAACTCTCCAGTTGCCAAGCGTATAAGTCATACTCATTGTATATCTGGCTATTCCATGTAGTCCAGCATATGTAGTAAATAAACGACCTTTGGTGTATAGGGAGCAAATATCAAATTTGCTACAGACGACTCTCGCCGTTAGTCAGTGTAGATTCAACTAGAAAGTTATTATAACTTGTATTGAACTCAATATCAAACATAAATACACTCAAAATTTCTCAACTGCTCTCTGAAAAGTTATTTTATTACGAAAACCACTTAGCGTGACACTAACAAACGGGTGATTGATAGATAGTCGATTGTTTTTGCTGCCAAGTTCCAAAAGAAAATTCCGTGCCAAAACCGACAGTGAAAGTGGCAAATGGCGACGTTTTTATATTAAAACTAGCTTTTGCCCGCGACTTCGTCCGCGTGGAATAGTTACTTGGGGCAGACATTTTTATTTAAAGATTATGAAGTTTAGTAAAGTTTCAGTCAATGCTTCTGAACAGAGAGAACTAACTTTTTTATTTATGAACCGATTGTCATGAAACAAACACTTTATGTTAAGTGAAGCTTACCACAATGTATTAGTGAGATCACATCTAAATCGTGTTTAGACATCTCAATCGGATAAGCTGAGTCCAAAGAATCGTACCTATATTAAACTAAAAGGATCAAAATTACCAGTATTAGTTTACCGGCTTTTATATCCTCGGTGTACGGCACTGATAAATTAATCAGGAATATTCTAGTTTCTACACTGATTGATTTTGATGTGCCGTACTTCACCGAGGCTGTGGAGGCCTGGAGACTCGCTTGCCCGAATTCAAATCCGCCCGACTACCCTTCATCCCAGAGACGGTGGGACGAGCCGCTCTGCAGGCAAGTTCAGGAAAAACTTATTGCCACATCAACTACTACTGCAGAGCGTGCGCGCCTGCTGGCTGTGGGTGAGTGGGAGTCGGGTCTCTGGCTTCACGCACTACCGTCGTCGAACATTGGCACCATGTTCGACGATACTACTTTCCGCCTCGCTGCCTGCCTGCGTCTTGGCGCTCCTTGTTGTTCTCCTCATCGCTGCCAATGTGGCGAAGTTGTCAACAGCCTCGGACACCACGGCCTGTCATGCAGCCGTAGCGCGGGTCGCATTGCGCGGCACGCGAATCTTAACGACATCATCCGACGAGCTCTTGTCACCGTCGGCGTTCCGGCTGTGTTAGAACCCAATGGCCTGGCACGCAACGATGGCAAGAGACCGGACGGCATGTCGTTATTTCCATGGAAGATGGGTAGGCCATTAGTGTGGGACGCTACTTGTGTCGATACTCTTGCGCCATCCCATCTTCCTAGCTCTTCGTGCTGTGCTGGCGCTGCCGCTGCGGCTGCAGAGAACCTCAAGCGGCGGAAATATAATAAACTTGTTGGTAGTTATATTTTAGAGCCGTTTGGGGTTGAAACTCTCGGGTCTTGGGGTCCGAGTGCACATAACTTATTTAAAGATCTCTCAAGGCGCTTAGTTGACACTTCAAGCGACCCAAGGGCTGGCTTTTACCTTGGTCAAAGAATAAGCATTGCCATACAACGTGGCAATGCCGCCAGTCTTTTGGGTACACTTCCAGTCGACAGCGGTGCGGATGAATTTTTTGACGCCATATTTTAGGGTTTATTTAGTTAGGAGATTTTATTTTTATTTCTAGTGTATATAGCTAGTTAAGTATTTATGGAATAAAAATTATTTTGAACCTTAAAAAAAAGGGATCAATACATTTCATTTTTTGCTTTTTAAAGTTTTTTTACGGGGGTTTTTTTAAATATTTTATTTTATTTTATGTATAGATATAGATAGGCTAGCACCTATTAAACACTGCATCAAATACCAGTTATTGTCTCTTTATCTTTATGAAATGGGTTACGATACCTGATGAAGAAATCAAATAAATATAATTGCTTTTGTTAAAAGTTTATGAAGCAGAAAGATTCTACCAGAGGCACTGACGTATATAATTGCTACAACTACATTTTTTTTGGGAATTGTACATGCATTTTCCTTGTATGCGCCCCATCTCTCGACGCTTTCGTATAATTGCTTCCCTTGGCACTCTAGAAAAAGTCGGTCACGATTTAAAGGCTTCACAAGAGTCAAGCCTTTAAATCGTGACCGACTTATTATTTCTCCTCGGCTCTCTTGAGAAATAATAATATTTCTAGACATCACATAGTATTATAATCCGTATCTATCCATACTAATATTATAAATGTGAAAGTAACTGTCTCTTCACGTCTCAACGGCTGAACGGATTTGGATGAAACTCTGCATACGGGTAGACCATGTCCTGGAACAGAACTGGACGTTAACATGTTTTTGTTCCGGCGGTTGATTCCCTTGGGATAATTTTAGATTTATCACGAGGCTGAAACCGCTGCCAAAAGTTAGCACAGTGTAAGTCCGTAACACATAAATCAAATTATTTACCTTAATATTATAGTCTCCTTTAAAGCATTTGTATGTAAAACTACTTATAACTCACGAGGAACAAAAAACAGACATGTGAACGTTGTTCAGTTCAAACATTGTTTCAGCCTTTGTTGCTCGCTGGCGTTGTCGAACTCATGCCTCGTGTATTGAAGCTACGGATTTTCATAATACCGATTCCTTTAGCCGCAAACAACGCCGAAATATCGACAGATTGCTTCCTGTGTGCTGCTGCATATACAATTTTACTAAACATATTGTCAATATATCTACCCGAGTGGGGTTCTTTCAGAAATTGTACAATTCATCTCGTTCGCATTTAATACAATGTAATAAACTTCAGCGTTATATGTTACAGCAGTTACATTGTACACGTGTATCTCTCGGCTTTCTCGATTATTTTCCGAGCTCTTGAGTCATGGGACGTCATTATAACGGGGTAAGTACTCGTATGTCATAGTTAATTCGTCTTGTCACGTGCAAGATGTCACGTAAGCGTCTTGTGGCGGCACACGGAATACGGAAATACAGATAAGTTGTACGTGTTCCGTTGTGCAACGAATTCAAGAATGTATTTTGCTAAATTTAGCATCGTCTCTTACCGATCGCTTGGAAAAATTTGAAGTATTTGGGAATGTTCAATTTTCCGCTCCAAAGTTTTCATATAATAACATTGTGAGCCCACGTAAAGCTTTGGTGGGCGGCATGTGGAACTTGTTGTCGCCTGTTTGCCATCGAACCCTTATAATATAAGAAGGATCGTTCAAACTTCTGTATCTCATGTGAATGTTACACTGCGTATCTCGTATAATGAACAAAGCACAACGTGCGCCATGACCCGGATAAATTTTCTAAAGGGATATAGGAAGTCCCAAAAAATGTTGCCAGTTTATGAAACTAGAGATGTAACATAAAAATACGATTAATGTATTTGGTTACTAAATTGGCCTATTACAAATTATGAATTGACTATATGTTCATGTATGGACTTGAACACGCTGTGTCACACTCCTTTTAGTTTACAGTCAGTGAGAGATTTTTTTTCGTCCGAAAATGTATCGTTAGGTAGATAGCATCCAACATAATGAATTATTGGTACGTCAATATCAAGCCCCGTTAAGCCGTGATTTTCGCTGAAAACAAAATGCGAATATTTCGGCCTTCATTTGTAGTTCTCGTCGTCATTAATTCAGTGTTTATCTCTGATTAAAATTGTTTTTCGATGGTCAAAAAGCTATTCACGAATAGTGTAGCCGCAATGCGAGTTGCGTTGTTCATAATTGGGACGAGCTATTAAATAAATATTGATTGCGGTTCAACATACGTGCGTTTGTTAGTGGTGGCTGGGCCGGGCCGGTCAACAGGTGACCCCTGATGCTATTCGTTTTTAGAATTGCGTTGTGTATAGGAAAACAATTTTGTATTTCACGGAATGTTCATCTTCTCCTGTCTTTAGTGGGTATCACATGCACGAACCAATACGATTTTTGAACCCCCGACCAAAAAGAGGTTTGACCGCTGTTTTTCTGTCTGTGGCACAGCTATTAAACGGGTGAACCGATTTGGACGCGGTATTTTTAATTTGATATTTTATTTTATTTGGGAAAACAAACAATCGTACATTGTATATAATCTCTAGAAACAGTGTGGTATAAGTAACTGTACAATCCACTACGTTTACACGAAATGTAATTTAAAAGAAAGTGTTCTTAGCTTTGATTCAAGAAAATCGGTTAAGCTGTTTGAATATCATCAGCTCTTTTCAAATCGATAAAGGTACATCCCTTTATCGATTTGAAAAGAGCAACTTCTAAAGGGTTGTACGATTCGAAATTTGGTATTCTACATGCAGTCAGAAGCAGTACCAATGTGCTATTTTTCGAAAAATTACTTTTAAAGTACAAATTGCCAGTGAATCGATAAACGGACTTGGCGGCAAATTAATCCGTGCAGGTATGACTATATTATCAATTTAATTTTAATAAAGGTCCAAATATGTATTGTAAAATAAGATCAAAGCTGCACTTTTGATATTGGAAAGTTAAGCTCTTATAACGAAACAGAACGCGAACCCATTTATATTTTGTTTTGATATTTTAACGATAGAGATCGTCGTTCTCTTTGTCTAAACAATGAACTCGACTAAACTTGAGCGTATCTTTTTTTACAAGTTGTGGTCTTGGCAACCTCTCAAGTCTTGAGATTGAGAAATGCTACGTCAAATTGCATTTGCCGAAACTATCGAACTGGGACCGTTTATCTTCGATTAAAACTGCGATCCAGTAACTCGTACAAAATAACATCGCGTATAGATTCGATGTGCTGCGGCTGTTTACGAAATATATATAATTTTCTACGTCGACTGTGAAATTGGGACATTATTTCCGCGACGATAAATATTTAGTAAAAATAACTCAATTATATTCTTAGTGTAAACGAAGAATGAAATAATTACAACAAGTTTAAACTTTATGACCTTTATAAAAGTGGTTTATGAAGGTCACAGCTGTAGAGCATAGTAAAGACAGTACGAACCTAATCGACTTAATCTAGTCAAGTATTTAGGGACCATTGTAATGAGTACATTGCAGGCGACCACTTACTTAAGTACAAACATTAAAAGCACTATGAGCAAAAAGCTCCAATTTCAATGATAAAATCCGTGAAATATTTTCCGTATTAAGCTGGTATCTGTAATCCGAGCTCTCGTGAATGTCGATCCAGTCAGTAGGTACGTAAGTACGTATATGGCAGAGAATTAATGCTCGGCCCGGGATGTCTCACTGCTACCCACCCCAGGATCGAATGTTCCACTAGCTAGATAGAGTTAATAATGGCACCTATTTACTACTACAAAAGGGTCCACCTAACTGTTTTCCTTTATTTGATTCATTTTGAATTCAAAATAATAACCCAACCCTCATCCCGTAATAAATCGAATAATTTCAACAATGAGCTTAACATTTATCGAAGCTTCTAAAGCATTAATTATTTATTCAATACTTCATTATTACGATGCAAATAAATGCTTTCAAGTATAAAGTAAACAGTCGGTCAATGCCTAAAACTAGAACGTAAAGTCAACAGTACAATATTGGGATACAGACGTCAAATTATTCGTAATAGGCTCTTTGGACGAAGATAGAATACACAAAGTTTCGGGTTTCATTTTACAATCCATTAGGTTAGTAGTATCACCGTCTCTACGATTAACTCCAGTAATGGATTGTAAAACTAAGTTGAAATCTTTCAGTCGCGTATTTTTCAGCTGACTACCGAAGCTTGACATGCTTTCAACAGTAATTAATATCACAGTGCTTATTTCCTAGCGGGGAAAATTTTTCAACAAAAAATTCGTAGAATGAAAAATATAGGTGAATTTGGTGTGATTTATGTGACGAAGAACATAATATTTTGTAGTTTTCCTTTTTCAATCATCCTGCTATTGAATATGCTCTTTAGTTATTTAAGTCAGAATCTACGTCATCGCATACCCTGATGAAGACGGCTATGATTGACATCAAGATCAAGACAAATGAAGTTCTGCAACACACTTTGTCCGAAGGATTTCGAAGGCAATTGCTTCATTTATGTTTGAAACATCCTTGTTTTCGGCAACGTAAATAACGTCTCTTCCCGTAGGTGTCGTAAGGGCGACTAAGGGACTCCTCAGAGAATGGGCAGCAGCATAATCTGTACATTGCAACGACTACACTGCGATCGCCAATCTGCCTGCTAAGCGTGGCGATTATGGCAACACCCCCAACAATCCCCCCGTTTGGGGGAGGCTTATGTCCAGCTGTTGACTTCTTTCGGTTGATATGATGATGATGATGTGAAATAACGAAATTACCACTTATTATTGCATGGTAAAAGTGAATAGCATTGGGAGTGTGAGGGGTACAGGGTGTTGATTTGCAATTTGAACGGTCCTGAGTCAAGATATTTGATTTGATTTACATAGGGTTAGGAATTGGTAAAATGCTAGTTATAGTCAAAAGTGTATGAAAAATGCGAGATGCGCATGCGAACATTGCTTAAGATGAGTAGAATTGGCCCACAGGTCAAGGAATTACTGATACAATTTGCTGAGTCCCAAATCAATGTACATGCATAATTGAAATCGTTTCACATATGCTGTGTGTTATGTGTGTATGTGTATCTGGTATTCACTCTAGGGTGAGTTGATTCGTAGGCTTGCAACTTAATGCCAGATTACGAACCCGCTACCTATAGCGAAGTCGATAGAACTTAGTGTTAGTACGTACTATTGTATCAAATGTCTCAGCTAGCTAGCGATCGCAGCCACACGCGATCTATCGCGTGCGACAATAGTCAGTGTATAAGAATGTATGGCGCCGTTTCCGAGGTCTGCGAAAATCGCGCGCGGCCGACTTCGGAAGCGGTGCCATACATTAATATTGTCACATAAGCCGCTGATAGATCGGCCGCGATGCACGGAATTGTACCTTAAGTTATAGAACGAAACAGACTAGAAATGAACGTGAGTATAAAACAAAAATCGAAACTATAGTTGTTCTTTTTGTTTAGAAATACCGCATTTCTATGATCTTGAACACTCCCCAGGGTGCAACTCGTGCGTGAGTTGAGTACGTTCATCTTATTCGATTTACGGTTTTGTGTTACATTTTCAGAAAAACATAAAGGATTTGATTCAAACCTTTTCCCATCTCGAAAACTAATAATACGAATATTTTTTTTTTTTTCATCTGTCTACCAAAACGACCTCGATTCTTAGTACTGAGTCCGAGAATGATTTCAAATGTTCTTAGGTTTACAAATGCATATAGCGATTTTTTTGCATAGATCCTACATCATCAGATTTACAAGGACTTGTAATGCTTACGGCAAGTCGACGGTGTCGTTTTAAAATTATTATATATGTATATGTATATACATACTTATTTTATTTATGGGACAAATTCCGCGAAAATGACAAACCTTGTTACATGTTATGTTATAAATAATTCAATAAGTAACAATAGTATTCTAATATACTAAGTAAATACTAACAAAAGTGTTTTCCTATACTTTAAATGATAAAACAATTACGAAAACCCATTATGAAGGACATAACGGCCAAGACAGCCTGAGAGAAACGAGATGACAGTTCCTTTCATGTAATATGTGCGATGTTACTTTTCATTACTCAGCAGTTAGTTGTTGAACAGTGACGGCTAACTAAAGTAAAACAACGATATTATTCCTCGTGTCATATCAATTGGACTATGAAAGTAATTGACTAATTGAGTGAGAGTATAATTCCCCTAACTTAGTTTGAGATCGCAAAATTGAAGAAGAATTGTTATAAAACTAAGGTCAAAACACCCAAAAAGTTGCGAAAAAAAAATACTGAGCAAACTAAATCTAGAGATACGGGTGTTAGTGAACGTCTAGGGAAAATAAACTAGAAGTTAGTTTTTTTTCCTGCGAAGTTAGTTTTTAGTTGCAAAAGGAGCGGCTTCTTTAGATCTAAAGATGAGGCCGATATTGTCTTCGTAAAAATACTGAAGACACTAAGTAGTTAGGTACTTAGTGTAGGTTAATGGACTGATCATTCGCTTACCCTTTTCGTAGAAATTCAAATTTATTTTGGGACGGCGCAACTTGTCTTTTTGTTGCTTACTTAAGAAATTAGTAATGAAACTAGCAACTTTCTAATATCGTACATATAATGTTATAAAATTAGACAGTTGCTAGTTTCATAACTAATTTCTTTAGAAAGCAAACCAACCTATTATATTAAGCTACTCACCTACACTGTACCTATGATCATTTGATTAAATTCAGCGAGCGCTGTCGAAAACGTACTGTTATACAAACTGACGGTGAATCGATTAACGGATTTGGCGACAAATAAATCAGCACAGGAGCGACTAATCAACTTTGTTTTAAAGTCCATAATTGGAATACGAGTCAATGGTGTTAGAAGCTCAAAACTACACTTTGGAGATTGGATAATTAAGCTCTTATAATGAAACCCGAACACGTTTTAATTCGAGATTGTCGTTTTCTTTATCCGAACCATGAACTAGAATTAACTTGAGCGTATCTTTTTTTACAGGTTATGGTCTTGATATGCTTCGATTAAAATTGCAGCCCAACAGTGCGATTCTGTAAAAATACCACCGTGTAAGCTAAGGTGAAGTGAACATCAAGTGAGCTGTCAATCCATACAAATAAGATGGATTGACAGTTTATTTCATGCTCAATCCACCTGAGTGTACAACGTGAGATATTGACAGAATATACCGCCAGTACCTAACTCATAAAAGATGGCATCGCTTATAGACTCGATGTGCTACAGCTTTTTACTGAAAAGCATAGTTTTCTATGTCGACTGTAAAATTGGGACGTTATGTCCAAAACAATAACTGTATGTAAAAAACCTTTTTAAAAAACAAGCTTTTATTTAAATGCACTAAAAAGAAAAAAAATACTTTTACTATCAACTTATAACGTCATTACACAATTTATATGATATAAAAGCTTGTCGCGAGATTTAAGTTTTAGTAGTAGTATTTACTTGGTTTGAAAATTTTAATAGTCAAAATCAATCACATCAAGTTATTTCATTTACTTGTTTATCTACACAAGTAAATATAGCGTTATTTTTAGACTTATTATTAGCAAGCCCTTTCATTTGATACCCATATTGTAGGAGTGCATTAAAAATAACTAGTCCGCCATCTTGTGTGTGCTGCCTTGTTAGATTTAGAATGACGTCACACAGTTAACCATGCATTGTCTTCCAAACCGAACGTGTTTAAAAATTTCAGCTCAATCGGTTGAAGATATCTGCTTCGAAATTGAGTTGCAAAATTCTGCCCGAACATACATACATTGCAAGTTGAATAAAAGCTTGTAAAAATGACTCAATTACGTAGTTTCAACCAAAAGTTAAATATTACAAGTTTTAAGTAGTCAGAGCTGTTGAGCATAATAACGACAGCACGTACCTCTTCGACTGAAGCTAGTTAAGTATTGAGGGTGCCTTGTAATAAGCAGATTGTAGGCGTTCACTTAAGTACAAACTTTGAAGCCATTATGTAGAAAGAGCTCAATTTATAATGATAAAATCTATCCGTGAAATATTTTCCACGTTAAGACGTATGACGTATTCGTACAATATGCGTCTCTATACGTTTGTATCGGTAACTGAGCTCTAGGCTCTAGTGAAGGTCAGTAGGTACGTAAGTACGTGACTGTGAATTAATGGTCGGCCCGAGATGTCTCACTACTACCAACGCTCTGCCCGGGTAGCTTGATAGCATTCACAATGGTGCCTATTTACAACCACAAAGGGTCCTACCTACCTCCCTGATTTCCTTTAGTTGATTAATTTTGGCTTCTAAATCATTATCAAACCCTCAAACCGCTATAAGTCGAATAATTTCAGCGTCGAGATTAAAATTTATTGAAGCTTCTTAAGCATAGTTAATTATTCAATACTTAATTGATACGATACAAATAAATGCTTTCAAGTATAAATTAAACAGTCGGCTGACACCTAAAACTTGAATGTAAAGTCGATAGTACAATATTGAGATATCTAAAGACGTAAAGTTATTCGTAATGGACTCTTTGAACGAAGATAGAATACACAAAGTTTTGAGTTGCATTTTTACAATCCATTAGGTTGCTACCACCGTGTCTACGATTGACTGCAGTAATGGATTGTAAAACTAAGTTGAAAACTTGTGGTGTATTTTTAAGTTGACTACCAAAGCTTTATACAGGTATGCGGAACAGAGAGTAAAGTCCCGCATACCTCCACTGAAATGGGAGGATCCTCCGACCAGACGGTTTATGTGTCTGGTGGGCAACTACCCGATGGTTGAAATTCGGACTGTTGTATGTGTTCAAATCGCATGGAGAATTTTGCTTGCTTGCGCGGTACAGGATTCCGTTGGTGGTTCATTGCTGACAGGATAGATGGCGTTGCTGTTCTTTTTGTTGCCGTACAAATTTCGCTTCTTAGTTTGTCATGTGGCGGCATTGATGCCGCTGCAGCTTGACATACTTTCGGCTGTAATTAATATAGCTTGGCTTATTTCTAGTGGTGAAATCTATTCAAAAATAATTTCGATCAACGAAAAATAAAGTGACGACCATGATGACCGAAAATATTAGTAATACACATCATTCATCATTAATACACATCTAAGAGCATTTACGCCGTACAGCATTTCATACAAAGTTTCAAGTCCTTATTTTTCAAAATGAATGAACCAATTTTAATAAAACTTATAAGGTATGCATAAGCTAGATATCCAGGTCTAAATAGTTGAGAACATTTTCGAAAAGAGTTTAGAGAGAGAGAGAGAGAGCAATTTTAAGTTTACTATAGAAATCGAAAAATCACTGTATCTACTCGGCAAAGTAAACAACACAATTAATAGTTTTACATGTTATTGGGATTGTGGGTACGTTAAACATTACTCTGGCAATAGTAACATGTCACTTGTGATAACAAACAGGACAAGCAATTACTGATACAATTTGCTGAATCCCAAATCTAGATATGTACATGCATAATTGAAATCGTTTTATGTATGTGATGTGTCTGTATAGATCGTGTAGATTTGGTCGTAGGCTGACTCACTGCTTATAGAGTGTTCGATCGAATTAAGTGCAAGTAGGTACTAGTGTATCTAATGTCTTCGCCGTAGATATAATAATATTTCTATGGTCTTCGCTAATGAAAAGCTGACTCCCGATATAGGAAGAGCACAGTGCAGTATCAACTTTTCAGTCTAATCTATGGAAAAAATAAACCAGCCTTTTATTTAAACATTGAAAATCAAGCTTTGTGGAGCAACGGTGTTTTAAATTCCGACTTGAGCAGTTTTCGTGTTGGGAAGTTTTTTAACAGTGTACGGTACTGAATTCTCAAATTGTAGCCGATAAAGCGATAAAAAATAAGTGTACAAGTTGATGAAAATAGCAAAGGACGGAACGGAACAATTCCTACCTACTAATATAACATTTCTTGGAAGCAGAGCATTAGATGCGCAAACCTCAGAGATCTGTTATCCTCAAATAAATAAATAAATAAATAATTGGAATAGTTTACCATTTTAGTGCATGATTTCCACGTAATGACGTGTTACCACAATAATATAACATACAATCGGTGTATAGTCCAGTTTGTAACACACAAGGGTGGACCAGAGGCCGTGAAGGCTTAAGAGAAAAATACTGTTCGATTATAATAGGGTATTTGACAAAAACAATCTAATTAAACCGACAGATAGATTTCCAAAAAATATTGGATACATATTTTTTTCTTTTGTCATGTAAACGAAAATAGAAGACGATACAGCACGTTGAAAACACGTGTGACGTCACTTACCAGTACAGTTTTTACTGAAACGTGACGTTACAAAACCCCACTCCTTATCTTTGATGCGTTTTATCTTCCCATTTTTTTATTAATTTAATAAAATAAAAAATACAAACTTATCATTTTTTTAGTTAATTTAACTGACGGACTAAATAGAATCATATTTTTTTTAACCCAGGCAACATCCCTATTGTCTCATTTACAAGTACTCTAAAATGCGTTGATTACGTTAGAAGCTGGAATTAATTAGTTTGAAATAACATAAAGAAAATTGTACCATGCAAGTTATAAATCTAAACATAATAGAAATCCGAATATGAAACAAAAAACTATCGAAACTAAAGTTGTTCTTGCTTAGAAATAACACATTTCGATGATCTTGAAAACTCCCCAGGGTGCAGAGCATGCGTGAGTACGTTCATCCTATTTCATTTACGATTTGTTTTACATTTGAAGAACTAGAGAAATATAAAATGTATTTTATGCTATAATTTAAATAAAATAAATAGAACGAGATATGTAATCGGCTTTTAGTACGACGAATATTCGGTCTGTTTTTTATTAAGCTTTTAGTTTTACATGAAAGAAAGGCAATTTGTAAATCTACAAGTAACATTGTATATGGGCACAAAAGAATTTGATTGAAGCCTTTTTCCATCGAGAAAACTAACATGCATATTTTTTCAGCAAATTTTATAATGTTACCTCCAAAATGATATCGTTTTAGAATTTTTTCGAGCACAGCGCTATAGGTAACTGTAAGTCTACTAAATTTTCGGATTCAGCGGGAGGACACGCCCGGGTGTCAGCACTGTGAGGATCGCCCGGAGGACACGGTGGAGGTCTGCCCTGCTCGGGCGGAGCACCGCCGTGTCCTCGTCGAGGCGATCGGCAGCGGCGACCTCTCGCGTCCGGCCCTGGTTGAATCCATGGTCCGGAGCGAGAAGGCTTGGGAAGTGATCACTTCCTTCTGCGAAATAGTAATGCTAGCGAAGGAGGAGGCAGGCTGCGTGAGGGAGAGACAAGGCCTTCGCCCCAACCGTTGCTACAGGAGAAGACGCCCCGGGCTTCGGGAATCGCAGGGCGATCCCCGGCCACCGTAGGCGCGGGCCTGAGGACGGCGAGCGTTGGGTGGCTCGCTGTCTGATCGAAACCAGGCCCGGGTCGATGGCGCGTTGTGTTCCACGTGCGCCTCAAAGAGATGTCATGTAGGAGACGAGGCCCGCTAGGACCTCTGGCCCTGCCAGGGTTGCGGAATTTTTTCGAAAGAGTCACCGCGGTCCTGGAACGTAAAGGGCTTTAGAAGGAACACGGATGGGTTTTAGTCAGTAAGAGTCTGACACGCCCTTCCGCTCCACCCGGAGCGGAAGAAGTCATTTGATGATTTCGCATCCTTAAAAAAAGCCTTCTAAATTAAAGCTAGGCTTTTCTTGGGCTCTATACTGAGAATATGGGTAGGTTGTCTACTACAGCAATGTTGTATCATAGATTCGTCGTTATGCCGCAGGATTTAGAACTTATCAATAACGAGCCAAATCGATAACAACCTGCTAAATCATTACATTTACAACGACTTGTAGTGCCAACGGCAAGGCGACGGTTACATTATTATTAATAATTGTAAGAACAATAGTAAGACATCATTTTCAATTTTCACATATTAAATGATAAAACAACCCCATTAAGAAGGACATACGGGCAACACAGTCTGGGAGAAACGAGATGATAGTTGCTTTCATGTAATATGTGCTATATAGCGTTTCATCAGTCCTGCAGAGCAGTGGCTACCTAAGGAGTGCAACGATGTTTTCCCTTGCATCACACCTATTCTAGTTAGCAACACTAGAATGGTTAATATTGATACACTGGTATTTCTGTTATGCTG
Organism: Mamestra brassicae; assembly: GCA_905163435.1. Classification (NCBI taxonomy): domain Eukaryota; kingdom Metazoa; phylum Arthropoda; class Insecta; order Lepidoptera; family Noctuidae; genus Mamestra; species Mamestra brassicae. The sequence goes on along the minus strand of LR990997.1, from coordinate 13,102,589 downwards.
CTGGGGTAGAGTAAGTAGACGTAAATCAATGCATATTTAGTAGGTACTAACATTTTTATATTCATTTCGTTCGTTCAGTGACAGATAAATGTATAGGCGTCTGAGCAAAATAGTTTGTTAACGCCAAGAATCAAAAATTCATCGTAGAAATATCTTTAATTTCCCAATTCCGAAATTTGTATTCGGAAATCACATCAGACACAAAGCTTATATCTTAATACTCTCAATAGAAAACAACTGGTTCATCAGTTCAGCAGAAAGTCTAATTGAATTAGAAGGATCATCCCTCTTTAGATAATCTAATTCATAATCCTAAATCACAAGACGCGTTCAAGTTCAGAAAACATAATAAAATTAACAATTTTGTTAAGAGGGTTCCATATTCTGTATAAAAAACTAAGTTTTTTCAATCAAGGAGAGAGTTGCTTCAATTTCTGGCTTCTCATTCATCCAATAAGTTTGAAGGGAGTCGTTGCTTCCAGCGAAAGAAGGTTTATGTTGTGTCATTTGACATCATGCCGATCCCACACCTCTATATTTAAAAATACGTTAGTCCCTCGTACTGTCATGCCTGATGAGTTTACGCTCCATATACATATGTAATCATAATGCCCTAATGATGAAACAATATATGTCTAAAGTAAAATAAATATTTTCAAACATTTTTGTTTAAAATTTTAACATCCAGCCTGGATTTGTTTTTCAATTAAGAAATCGCGCTGTGTGCGTATTGTTATTGTTCTCTGATTTTCTTTTCAATTGTTCTCTTGTAGGTATTCGTTAAGTGTTATATCTCGATAAACAAACAAGGCAATACAATTGATTTAATTGGCATTTTCTTCTTCAATAAGACCCATTTCTATTCAAATGAAAAGTTTTCTTATGAATTATTTTTCTGGTAAATGTCAGAGAAGTTATGTATCTCTAAAGATTCATTGTTGGTTATAAGTATCTATTTCCCTGAAATTTATGTATGTGTAGCCCGAGGGACTTCAAACAAAAGATTGGCATATGAATGGTCTTGTGATTTTTGAAGCGCTTTTGGAGCGAAGTCACAAGATCAGCGTTCGCTCCAAAAGCGCCAGCTTCAAGTTTCAAGGATAACAGTTTTAATCATGGTGAAAAGAACAAACTGAGGAATACGAACAAAGAATGCAAGTACCTGTTCATTAAGGAAACTTTATTGTCTGCCCTAATTGCAAAAACCTAATAACGGTTCGAAACGAAGCGAAAGCGACGGAACAAAGTAACAAATGTCTAATTTTTTTCGTAAATTAAACTACATTGTCCTTTCTTGGTGAAGCTCCTTAACTAGAACAAAGCATCTTGTGTGGCGCTACATATAATACGAAAATACAGATGATTTGCACGTGTTCCGTATATACTGTATTTTTCCGAATAAAGTTTCGATTCTTACTTATCGTATAATAGTTATTTATGATATTAGTGCGGTAAGTTGGTTTTACGAACGAGTAGACGAATATAAGCCCGAAACGTAGTCGAGGGTTTACCATAGTAACGAGTTTGTAAAAACCAATTTCCGCACGTGTGCGATTTTGTTTTTAGATATCAGTCGGAAAGTCTCAACAATCTTTGACGGTCCTTCTGAAAATAGCGCCAATTTGCAAAAGGCGCCACCGTGGTGAAAATTAGAACTACCTATATCTTTCGTCTCATTTTATCTTTAGTATTAAAGTGAGTCAAAGGTATTGGGCAAAACCGCTTCCAAGGAAGTTCAATCGTTCAGCTTATTTATTCTAGTAATGTGAAACTCCTTGGTGGAATTCTTACGCTTTTTTTATGGAAATAAAAAAAGAAACCGTAAAGTATAGGCACGGCGTTACACTACGAGGAGTGCGGTAAAATAGGTACTTAGATGAGAGTACCTATTCTACCGCACGTTTCATTGTATGGTGCGTAATTAGGGTTCCGTACTCGAAGGGTAAAAACGGGACCCTATTACTAAGACTCCACTGCCCGCACAAGGCATCCCATGAACCGTGATAGCTAGACAATTAAATTTTTTATTCCATACAAGAAACATGTTTTTTTCGGCTTATGTTACGGAACCCTTCGTGTGCAAGTCCAACTTGCTCTTGGCCAGTTCTTTTTTGAACTTTCGAACAATGTATACAGGCTTCCTAAATGCATTTTTTGAGCAAATGTGTTGAAAAAGTAAAGCGCACGGAAAGCTTTGGTCGGTGGCATGTGAAACTTGTTGTCACCGCTATCGAACCCTAATAAAACAAAAAGGGTCGGTTCAAACTTTTGTGCTTTCTCTTAAATTTCGCGCTGCGCATTCCGCATGTCCGCTCACGAGCGAAGCGAGGGAGTTAATACAAGAATCCTGAATGCAGCGAGGGATTTAAACTAGCCCTAGGCAAAAACACCTTTATCCCTGAGGAGCAAACTCTACTTTTACACCTACTGCGAGAAAATTGTGCTGGCACCATGAAAAGAGGTGGCTGTACACCGCGAGCGGCCTCCACTGCTAGGAGCTGGTCGCGCGTCCGAAGCTGTGCCCCGTCTACCACCGGGCAATAATATTGTACTGAATTTATTTATAACCCGGGCAATATAAGCCGTGCAATAATGTGATTTGGAACCTCATTTTGACTGCGTGACCTGCATCTGGCAGCGAAGGCCGACGGGCGCCGCCTTGACTTTTTCGTACAGGTGGTGTGAAAAAGATTTTATGGAATATTTTGATTTGTTCTTTCAGACTAGCATTTAGTTAAAAGCCGGGAAGAACGGAAGGCAGGCCTTTGCCCTGCAGTGAAACGGAATAAGCTAAAAATATAAATATAATTGTTTTTGTTTGGTTTTGGTACCTTAATTAACACCCAGGCTAGAAAGCTAGTAGTCTCTGTCATATTTCTTTCAGTTTACTGTCCGTGATTTTTCGTTTCAAACCATACTTTAACAGACGTTTTTGATGATACTGGCATGTAGGTACGTATGTGTTGGAATGGAGCACTAGGGACGCAGCGGGAACTTATCAGGAGCAAACCGAAAAAATAATAGTACTGCCTGGTCTGGCCATTCCTGCACCCCCCAGAGTCTACGCCCTGTGCTTGGGCACCGGTGGCACCGCCCTATTTACGGCACTGCCTCGAGGTACATAGCATCCTGCACAACGATACACATCGATATTCAAACCACGTTATGTCATGATTTTCCCTGGCAACAAAATGCAAATGTATCGGACTTCATTTGCAGTTGACATCATTAATTCAGTGTTTATCTCCAATTAAAAGCTACACGCCTAGTGTAGCCGCAATGAGAGCGACGTTGTTCATAATTAGGATGAGCTATAAAATAAATGTTGATTGCGGTTCGATAAACGTGCGTTTATTAGTGGGCTGGGCCGGTCAACACTCGACCTCTGATGCAAATATGTAGTTGATGTTAGCATGAAAACAATTTAATGTTTCACAGAATTTGTAACATTCTACCTTTAGTATCTAATACAAGGATCAATGCGACCATAAAATTAAAATTGTGAGCGTCAAAAACCCGTCTCCGTCGTCGTGTCTGCGTCTGGCATACACATTAAACACATTGTTTTTGACGTCAATCGACGATCGTCATCAGTTTACACGCACAAGAGCTAGATTACAAACATCACTGTTATTGGTTTGTGTCGGTAATGATTTATAATAGGTGCTATAATTATGGTAAAAGGTAAATAATTGAAATAAACGTTTGTAGAGGAAAATGACGAATAAACAAATTAAGGTAATATTTGTTGAAACTTATCGTAAAAGGGTACCGTTTTTATACGGATGTTTAGGTGAAGTAAAACACCATTTTGTTCAATATATCCTTAATATTATTTTCTACATATGAGTCCCTCATTTTATTCAGCGGCACACGCAGCTCACACGGGTATGGCAATGCTTTATTAATCTTTCCTACAAAATATATCTAATATAGGTAAAGTTTATTCGAGACAGCATCAAAACGGGTCTGACCTAAAATCGCTGAGATTCATAATATGAAAAATACATTATATCGCGTCATCCCTAATCACCAGAGATCGAAATAGGTTGACTACATTTACCTAATGTTCGTGGAAGTAAGTAACATAGAGTTGATAATACCTCCTGTAAAATCCCGAAATCATAAACATGACTACTGTATCCTCCACCTCCACCTCATGTGTATGTCCATAAGTACGTACATGTATTAGTGGTGTTCAAATCGGGTCCACTTCTTTGTGTTTCTGGGTCAGTCAGTTATAAGTAAAATAGTACCTGAAATGTTGCCATGTAGACGTGGTTTCTATTTAGCAAGTTACGATTCAAAAAAGTAGTACAACTTACTGGGGAACTTTGTAGAATCCTTGCCAATTGCAGTAAGTAACAAAATGGAGGTTTATTTTTGCGTTTTGTTGCTAAAAGCTTAGGTGATTAATGTACCGCTCAATGAAATTTTAGTTTTAGACACTTTTAGATTTAGGTATAGCAATTAATTTAACCCTATGAGCTTTTAGTTATCTGTGTAATTTAATTGCAAAGGTTCATTATTTACTTAGCTACGTTTGCTCATAAAAGTTCAATACCCCATTAGGGGAGAGCGGTATGTGCGGAAAAACCGACATCTTTTTAGTAAAATTAGTGATAGACATAATTTTAATACTAGAAATAAAGACAAATTAGATTAACCATTTTTTAGATTAGCTAAAGTCCACACTTCTTTCATGGGGTATTGTGTTAAATGTTACAACAAAATACCTTCTCACATATTAGAACTAAATGAAAGAAAATTTAAAACTCATGTTAAAAGTACACTTTGTGAACAAGCATATTACAAATTAGAAGATTACATTCAGGATAAGAATGCTTGGAAACATGCTGGTCCTGCTCCATAGGACAATCAAGGGTGAAGGTCAAACTAGATATACTGTTTCTTTTTTGTGTTTTTATTTTTCTGTTGACTCACACACTGTTGTTTAATTAATGGTTCCAATGTTTGTAAATATGTGAGTACCATTTACCTAAATTTCTTTAGGAAATTAATAAGTTTACCTCTGCTGGTGATACTTTGTTCTTATAAGTAGCATACTCTGGGTGCATCGTCCTCACATAATATTAAATTAATTTTTGTATACCAAATTTTGTAAAATCATTATTTGAAAAGAGTAACTATGGAGTTTCTTGTCCGTTCTTCTCCATAAGAATCTACCTTTCCGAATGGACAGTAGAGTCACTTTATTAATGTAACATTATTATTATTTTACTGAACTGTAAACGATGACGTTCAAAAGTGCCGTTTAATGGCCTAATTGAAATAAACGTTTTGACTTTGACTTTGACTTCGGGGCTAAACGTGACGTGAGGAAGTTGTTCCAATTTAGTTGTTGGTATAGATTTTGCATAAATATTTATTTGTCTGCTAGAACTCCTCTGCGTTAGGTATTTTCTTTGTAAGATAGCCGGTTATTTTCTTTTATTGGACTTTCATCAATCATTCCTTACAATTTTTTACAGCAATCAAAGTAACCTATTATACGTACCTACTCACTTATCCGGACTAGTCGATAGGTTATTAACGCGATGCGCCTATGATTGTTTTTATTAAATGCTGCAAGCATTCTCGATAACGTACTGTAAGACAAATGGCCAGCGAATCGATTAACGAATTTGGCTACAAATAATCCACGACTAATCAATTCAGTTTTAAAGTCCAAAATCGAAATACTAAAAGCCCATGTAGGATGCTATAAGTTCAAATCTGGAATAAATCTCAAATATCAAAATATTGGACTTTTATAACGAAACCTGAACGCAAATACATTTATTTATTTTTTATAATCTTTTAATGTTAGCGATTGTCGTTATCTTTGTCTGAACAATAAACTCGTATTAACTTGAGCGTATCTTCTGTTACAGTCTTGGCAGCTTTACAAGTCTCGAGATGCTGCATTTGCCAAAACTATCGAACTTAGAACGTTTATCTTCGATTAAAATTGCGGTCCAGAAACTTATACAAGATAGCAGCGCTCATACAAGATTCTATTTATTATTGTATAGTTTTCTATTTTGGACAGTAAAGTGGGACGTTGTTTCTGCAACAATAACTGTTTTCGTAAAAGTGATTCAATTACATATGGAATAAGATCCCAGAGCTCTTATTTTCTCACTTACAAAATGTATGGGACAGTGAAGTGTTAGTATGTACTTTTAACATACGCATACGTGCTAGCTTGAACCGACGCCGACGGTCGATTTCCAGGTATCAGGTGGTAAACCCAATAAATCACTTTATTAAGTTTGGGTGCTGATTTTTATGTATATTTTACAAAATACTGTTAAATGTCTAAGAGCTGGTTGCCACCTCGAGGTAGACCCTATTCACAAGGCTGAAATTGGGCATAGTTTATTAAGTAAGTGCAAATAACGAATGTTAAAGTCTGCCAGGATTTGGGAGGATGCGAAATTACTTCCTTGACTATTGAAATACCTTTGATACATCACAAAAAAATGGTAATGGCCCAAGCTAGCAGGTATGCTTATGTTTAAAGAACATACTAACAAACATCCCACATATTTTGTTAGTGACAAAATAAGAGAGTTCTGGCAGCTCTGGGATCTCAGGAAGTAACTATCACAGATTTAAACTTTACTACTTTTATTTTAAGTGGTCTCTGAAGCAGCTTTAAAGTATAATAATAACAACACGTACCGCTCCAGCCGGAGCTCGTAAACCATTTAGCATGATAGCAATGAGTAGATTGGCGTTCACTTAAATACAAACTATGAAGCAATTATGATGGAACAGCTCCATTTTCAAAGACAAAATCGGTGAAATATTTTCGTTAACAAGACGCATACGTGTCTATACGTTTGTATTGGCAACCTGAGCTCTCGAAAAGGTCGCTCCAGTCAGTAGGTATGTAAGTATGTGTCGGAGAATTAATACGCGGCCCAAGATGTCTCATTACTGCCCACTCCACACCCGGGTATTCCGCTAGCCAGATATTGTTAATTATGGCACCTATCAGAAAAGGGTCCAACAACCTAATTTCCTTAATTCTATCCAATTTGGATTCAAAATCACTACCCAACCCTCACACCACAATAAATAAAATTACTTCAGCGTTGGGATTTAAATGTCTCGGATATTCTAAAACATTTCTTATTTATTCAATACTAAATTGTTATGATGATGTAAATAAATGCTTTCAAATATAAATTAAACAGTCGACCAACACCTAAAAATAAGTAAACAGTACAATATAGAGATTAGAGAAACAGACATGAAATTATTCGTAATGGGCTCTTTATATTTACGAAGATAGAATACACAAAGTTTCGGGTTTTGTTATATAATCCAGTAGGTTTGTATCAACATGTCTACGATTGTCTCCAGTAATGGATTGTATAATAGATTGTAATGTGTTCTGTATGGTGTGGGATGTAAAATGATGGCACCATCCCATCTCTTCCCGTGGGTGTCGTAAGAGGCGACTAAGGGACTCACCAGAAAGTGGTCAGAGCATTCTTTGTACATTGCAACCGCTACACTGCAACCGCCAATCCGCCTGTCAAGCGTGGCGATTATGACAACTCCCCCTCCCCCTTTTGGGGGAGGCCTATGTCCAGCAGTGGACGTCTTTCTGCTGGTATGATGATGATGAATGGATTGTAAAACTAAGCTGAAAACTTTCAGTGGCGTATTTTTTAGCTGACTACCGAAACTTGACATGCTGTCAACGCTTATTTCGGAGCGGGGAAAACTTTTCAAGGATAATTTCTGAAATTAACAATCTCACGGAAGCATTTTGTGTGACTTCCGTGATGAACATCATATTATTTTGTATTTTGCCATTATCTTGCTACTAAAATATGCTCTAAAGCCGTATCTATCTCATCGCAAAACACTGCAGAAAACAGATTTAAATGACATGAAGATCAAGATAAATGAAGTATTGCAACCCATTTGCGTACACACTTGCTATCACTATATTATAATCAAAATAATTTTGAAGGCAATTCGTAATCCATTATTACATTTACCTATGTTTGAAACATCCGTCTTCTCGGTAACGTAAAACATAATGAATAGTGTTGTTTTGGCCAGAGCGAGCCGAGAGCCATAGCGTACAACAAACAATAATCCCGTAGGTGTTGATTTTCAATTTGAACGATCCTGGGTCTACATAGAGTCAATTACTCTGATTTGATTTACATATGCATATGCAATAGTAACATGCCACTTATGATCACAAACAGGACAAGCAATTACCATACAATTACTGGTACAATTTGCGGAATCCCAAAACAATGTACATGCATAATTGAAATCGTTCTAAACGAGGCGTCTACGTGTAGAACATGTAGAGTTGATCTCGGGCTGACTCGTTACTTATAGTTTGTGCGAACAAAGTCAGTGCAAGTAGGTACCAGCTCGATTCTGTAAATATGTCGAAGTGAAGGCTTGGGTGAAGTGATCACGAGGTGAGCTGACAATCCATATAATCAAGATGTCACGTGATCACGAAGTGAGCTGTCATTCCATCTTGATTATATGGATTGACAGCTCAACTCGCGTCACTTCACCCAAGCCTTCACTTTGCCGTCTCGACCGGCAAATGTATCTTATGTCTTAGCTTAGGAAAAACTGGTGCATAGTATTGGATAAGTGGGTAAAAGTTTTTGAAGGTGTTTCGTGTTATAAAAACAATGAAGTGTGCATTACAGTCCAGTCTATATCATTGAATAGCATCAGTCTTTTATTTCCCCTCAGCAAGTCAGAGGTTTGTGGTGAAAAGGTGGTTCAATTTCCGGCTTGAACCGACGTGTATTACCTAAGTTTTCGTAGGGGGAAATTTTTCATCAGTGAATTTTTGAATTGTGCCCGATAAAACTCTAGAGGCACGATACCTTCATAAGGCAAAAATTGAGTTTACTGTTGATGAAAATACAGAGAGGAAGTAAAGGAAATAATTATCTAATTACATACATAAATTTTCTTGGAAACCGAACGTTTGATGTGCAAACCCCCATTAATTGGAATACTTTACCATTTCAGTGCGTGATTTCAGTGGAATGAAGTGGTTCTATTATGATCGCTATATAGTGCAGTTCGTAACACATGAGATTGAATCAGATGCTGGCGTGATAAGAAGATAGTTGTTCGTTCAATTGTCTCATGTACTTCTACAAGTAGATACTTTTCAATGCGTTGTAAGCTGTATGGGTTAATTAAAAACAGGCCTTTACAGTTTGGGCTTATGTAAAGAATTTAGTAAGTTATAGACCAAGGTGCACGAATATGAAACCAAAAATAGTGAAACTAAAGTTTTTATTTTTGTTCAGAGTGTGAGTGAGTGCGAAGGGTAGGTATGTGCGAGTACGTTCATCCTATCCTATTCACGGTTTTGTATTACACTTGAAGAAACCAGAGAAAGATAAAACGCCTTTTCTGTTACTGTTATTATGAAATCAATAAAACGAGATTTAAAGTGCTTTAAGTACGACGTCCCTTTCCTTACATGCGGTCTGTATTTTTAAAAATTTTCTTACTTTCTACTTACTTAACTATGTAACTACATAAACAAAAGGTTTTGATTCAAGCCTTTTTACATTGCAACTTTTTCAGCAATATTTTTTCATTTGACATCCAGAACGACCTAAATTGTACGACCTAGTTTCAAGTGTTATTTGGCTTACAATTGATGATAGCGATGTTTTTGCCACTATTTTTTTTATTTATATGTAATTTATTGTACACCAAATTAAAAAAATACACACATATAACACATAATACAAAACATATAATACATATTATTTCGTAGGTACCTAAAATACACGTAACGATGCCTCAGGATTCAGAACTTTTCAATAACGAGCCAAATTGATAGTATAATACTAACATATTTGTGGGATTGTATGGTGAATTAAAATAGTTTCGAAAGAGAATACTTCTGTATTTTCGTAATTAACACAAAAAAAAAACTTAAAATAAACTTTTATCGACGTTAATCGTTCGTTCTCACACACACCATGCTTTTACCTATCTCTGCCTCCCTTTCCCTCTTGTACACCTTTCACTCACACCTCTGCACACATTTCTTTTTACTCAACATTCATTCGCTCGGTCATCCTGCACAATGTCTGCCTTCGGACATACTGTTACAACCACTATAACTCATACAATCATCACACCTTATGTCAAAAACTTTAATAAAAGCATCACACTTTAGCTTAAGTTTTACATGAGTCACAAAAACATAGTGAAATCATACTCTCAAACGATGTAATTTCAAACAAACGTGGTAAACGTTTGTTAGATTAAAAGGTGACTATTTTCACAAACAACATATTTTTCAGCTATTTGTAGCAACATATTTACTGAACTTTTATGACTTAACAACATAGTCTGTTCCCTTCTTGATATATTTTCATGGAAAAAGAGAAACAATTAAAAAACATCATGACTCCAGTTACAAACACTAATTATAGTTTAGGCTGGACATTTTACTGCATATATAATTAGATTTACAACAATTTGTAATGCCCATGGGAAGTCGACGGTTTGGTTTTAAATTTACATAATTCTGTGCTAGTTAATTATCAATTTGTAAGGTAACATTAGTCCTGCCAGGGTTGCGGAATTTGTTCGAAAGAGTCACCGCGGCCCTGGAACGCATAGGGCTTTAGAAGGAACACGGATGGGTTTTAGTCAGTAAGAGTCTGACACGCCCTTCCGCTCCACCCAGAGCGGACGAAGTCATTTGATGATTTCCCATCCCTCAAAAACAAAAAAAGGGTAACATTAGTACGACAAAATTTTCACAACAACGAAAGTCTTTTCGCATCTATATTTATATAAAAAAACTAAAGTCAGACAGCCAAGCTTGAGAAAAACGAGATGATAGTAGCTTTCAACGATAACGTAACGTATCGTAATTACTACTGAACAGTGACGGCTAACAAAAGGAAATAACCGATATTTTTCCTTGCGTAACACTTATTCTAGATAGCAACACTACAATGTTTAATCTTGATTAACTGGTAATTTCTGTTATGCTGAAGCTGGAGTGGAGTATGCTAATAATGTACAAACTAATTCATCAGTTCAGAGGAAAATGCGAATTAATTACAAAGATCAGCCCTTTTAAGATAATCCAATCCTCTAATCTAATTTATAATCTTATAAAATCACGAGATGCGTTCAAGTTAAGAAAACATAATAATATTTCCAAATCCTGGAATAGGAATAGGAATCCTGATTATCAATCAAGGAGGCAGTTGATTCTTTGAATTCCTGCTTCTCATTCATCCAATAAGTTTTAAGGGAGTCGGTGCCTCCAGCGAAAGGAGGCTTTTGTTATGTCATTTGGACATTATGGCGACCCTTTACGTTTAAAAATAGGTTAGTCTCTCGTATCACGCTCCATATAATCGTTCGTAACGCACCTAATGATGAAATAATATCTAAAGTAAATTTAATACTCGTATTTTCATAAAATTTTCCATTACATTTTAACATCCTGGTTCGTTTTGTCTTTCAATTAGGAGATTGCGCTTTGTGCGTGTTGATTTTGTCTCCCTTTGTTTCATTTTATTTTCTATTGTTCGCTTGTGTCCGTAAACAAAGAAAACACAACTTTTGCTCAGTTTTATTATTGGATTTTGATCCTTTATATGTATATTTATTATTACAACAAGCTTTAAATTTTCTTTCTTGATACATTTCTTATTTTCGAGTCGATGGTGGCTACGTTAATTGCAGCATAGGTGGCATTACTTAAATTCCCCTAGTGTACGGGCACTTGGGCATTCTAAATGTGACTCATGTTCTAAACAGGTGCACCGCACTCACATTGAGTATCCGACAGGTCCCACCGCGGTGGACCTGGGTGCGCAAACGATTTTGATACACTGCATGACAAATAAAGTTTCCTTATAGAAATAGGAGCAGGGAAACTTTTTGAAGGAAAAAAACCTTTTTTGATACGACTCATTGTATTCGAATGAGATGTTTTTTCTCGTATGAATTATTTTTCGTGGAAACGTCAAGGCAATAGGTATCTTTAAATATTCATCGTTAGATTTAAGTGCCTTTTCACGATTTATTGTTAGATGTAAGTACCTATCTGAAATTGACGTATGAACTAGCCCGAGGGATTTTAAACAAAAGAGAAAAGAAGGCCTTGTAACTTAAAAGATTTGCGTGCGTTCCAAAACACCCTTTAGGTAAGTGGTTCAAGGCTGACATTTGCAATCCTTGTGAGAAGAACAAAATATGAGGAACACTTACAAAGAATGCAAGTAGGTAAGATTTCCGTATAACGTACCCTTATTACATATCATTAGGTATGTGGAACGTGGTTCGCAAGAAAGTAAAAAAAATATAATTTGTGTAGTAAGTTAAAATATGTACTTCCTTCGCGAATCTCCCTAACTAGAACCATAATTATGATACTAGAACCAACCTAGAACCCGTATAACTATGGTAAGTTCTCATGCATTTTAAGCAGTTTTCGATGCAGGGAATACCGAAATAAAGATTTGTAAGTGTTCTGTTGTGAAACGAATTTAAGACTGCTTTTACCGAAATACATTACCGATATTTACCTATTGAGTAAACAGTTTTTTAAATATTTGGGAGTGCTAAACTAGTGTTATACAAGATTGATTTTGCGCTTCAGAGTTTTGTAAAAGCAAAGCACACGGAAAGCTTTGGTGAACGGCATGTGGAAATTGTTGTCGCCTGTCCGCCATCGAACCCTAATAAAACAAAAAGGGTCGGTTCAAACTTTTGTCTCTCACGTGAATGTCGCGCTGCGCATCCCGCACGTCCGTCACTAATAAAAACATAAAAGGATTTTTTCACTTTGTCACACTCTTTTTTGTGTCCGTGAGATATTTTTCGTTCCAAACTATACCTTTAGGTAGACCTACCTACAAAATGATAAATGGTTACGTCAAAATGCAAGCCACGTAATGTCATGATTTTCCCTGAAAATGGAAATGTTTTGTTGGTGGCTTCATTTGCAGTTGGCATCATTAATTCGGCGTTTGTTTCCAATTAAAATTGTTGTGTTGTGTTAATGTTAAAAAGCTACACACGGATAGTGTAGCCGCAATGAGAGTTGCGTTGTTCATAATTTAGACGAGCCATTAAATTAATATTGATTGCTGTTCGATACGTGCGTTTATTAGTGGGCTGGGTCGGTGAACACACGACAGGTGACCTCAGATGCTAATAGTTATTGGAATTACGTTGTGTATAGGAAAATAATTTGATGATTCATAGAACTTTCATCATTCCTTCCTTTAGTGTGAACTAACGAAACTATTCCAGTTTCAATAAAACAAATGAAAAGAAATACAAACAGTAGGTTTGATATTGAAACATTGTTTTAATGTGTATAATCGCTAGGTTACATACACTGTTACTATTTTGTGTTATTGAAGATTTTGAATAAGTACTCAAATGGCATAATGTAGGTGAAAATGCTCATTGTAGAGAAGTATATTGTATAAAGCAATAAAGGTAATATTTGAGATGAAAAATAACTAGTTTACGCTGCCAAATTAAACAATCTTCCGACCGGAAAAACGAAACAGATCATATCGTTCAGTATCTACTCGTCTCTCTAGAGTCCTTAAATTTATTCAGTGGCACACGCCGTTCACACGGATATGTCAATGCTTTTATTATAACTATGTTTCAAAATATATCCAATATGAATTTTATCCGACACAGCTTTAATATGGGTCTGACCTAAAATCGCTGAGATTCATGAAAAATAAATTATCGCATAATGCAGGTAAATTTAAAAATATATTTTTGAAAGGTTTGTACAGGTGCTATCAGTTAGAATAGAATATGAAAGAATATGATTTATTTGCATAAAATATGGTACATTATTGGTCTTAATTAAAAATAGTTTCACATATGTTGCATACTCATTTTCAGCAACAAAACAAAAAGAACTTAATATTTACATGAAAACTAACCATTACTTTGTACTGAGATCATCTTGAAAACTATGTATATCACAATTTACGCAAGTTAAATCGCCTATATTATTATTTGACTACTGATATAATTAATTTTAGTCATTGAAATACTAAATATTTCGACTTTTCTTGTAACTTAAAAATCACTTATTCCTCGTGTAGAAAACATTTAAGTTTTGGTCAGTCAGTAAAAATTTAAATATGACCTAATGTTGCAAAGTAGAAGGAGCGCTCTGCTCTTTCTATTTAGTAAGTTTCGATCCAAATCAGTAGTTAAAAAAAATATGGTGATAGATACTTGTATATTTATAGAATTTATCCTATCAGATTTTCTTTAAGTTCTTTATATTTCAATGGGTCTTTATTTTCTAAGCATCGTTTGTTTATAAAAGTTGAATCCCCAAACTAAGTTTGGAATTTCAAAATTGAATAATATTGTTAATCCAAATAAAAAATACGGGTTTTAGTGAACGTTCAGAGAGAAAGGCCAAAACTGCGATAATTACAAAAGAAGCGAATATTGGGGTTCATTATATCTAAAGATGTGGCAGATATTGTCTTCGAAAAAATACCGGAAGTAAGTAGATAGGTCTTTACTGGATTTTATAGACTGATGTACTGGACCAGTGGATAGGTCATAACCATTATTTTACAACATATTTGTGAATATTTCCATTGATTTCAGCAAACGCTCCCATTGAATTCAGCAAATGCTCCCATTGAATTCAGCAAACATACGTTACACAATTTGCCAGTGAATCGATTATTGGGTTTGGCGACAAATTAATCGGCACAGGTGCGACTAATCAATTTAGTTTTAAAGTCCATAATTGAAATACTAAAAGTGTTTGGGATTGGACAATTAAGCTCTTATAACGAAACCCGAACGGTAAATCATTTTATATTTTGTTAACCTTTTTAATGTTAGAGATGGCCGTTCTCTTTGTCTGAATAATGAACTCGAATTACTTCAGCGTAGCTTCTCTTAAAAGTTATTATATCTTGGCAGCCTCATAAGTCTTGAGTTGCTGCAACAAATAGCATAAAATTTGCCAAAACTATAGAACTTTATCCTCGATTAAAATTGCGGTCCAGCTCGTACAAGATAACATCACATCCAATCTATGGATTCGAAGATCTGCAGCTATTTACTGAAAAGCATATTTTTTTTTATTTCGACACTTAAAATTGGGATGTTGCTCCCGCAATAATAGTTGTATTTCTTAAAAAATACTATTACGTAGTTAAAGCGATGAAGTAAATACATATAAACAGGCTCTAACATTACGACCTTTATTGTGATCTCTGAAGCAGCTGTAGATCGTAATTTAGTATTTTCAGTGAAATAAACTAGTTTTATTTCTTTCTTTCTTAATAACGACAGTACGCACTACTTCTCCGACTGGAGCTCGTACAGCATTTAGGGTACATTGTAATAAGAAGATTGTCGATTGAGATACAAACTTTGAATCCATTATGAAGATAGTTCCATTTTCAAATTTTAGGTAAATTATAATATTTTACGTAATAAGACGCACACGTTTGTATCAGTAACCCGAGCTCTCGTGGTAGTCGCTCCAGTCAGTAGGTACGTGACGGTGAATTAATACTCGGCCCGAGATGTCTCACTGTTACCCGCGGCCCGGCCGGGTATTCCACTAGCTAGATAGTGTTAATCATGGCACCTATTTACTAGCACAAAAGGGTCTATCTAACCGATTTCTTTGATTCGATTAATTTTGGATTCTAAATAATTACCAAACCATCATACCGCAATCAATTTAAAAAAATTACCGTTGAGATAAAAAGTTATCGAAGCGTTTAAAATATTGCTTATTTATTCAATACTTAAGTGTTACGATGCAAATAGATGCTTTCAAACATAAATTAAACTCTCGGCCAACACCTTAAACTCGAACGTAAAGTCAACAGTACAATATTGAGATACAGACGTAAAATTATTCGTAATGGGTCTTTGAACGAAGATAGAATACACAAAGTTTCGGGTTTCATTTTACAATCCATTAGGTTAGTAGTACCATCGTCTCTACGATTGACTCCAGTAATGGATTGTAAAACTAAGTTGAAATCTTTCAGTCGCGTATTTTTTAGCTGACTACCAAAGCTTGAAATGCTTTCAACCGTAATCAATAATACAGTACTTATTTTGTAGCCAGGAAAACTTTGCAAGAATAATTTCGAATGAAAAATCTAGTTGAACTTTATGTGATTTCCTTGATGAACAACATATCTTGTATTTTTCGGTTTTCCATATTGCTATAAAAATATGCTTCATAATTATAGAAACCTACATCATCGCACACCTCCACAAATATTTCCTCCATTGACGCAGAGCGAGGCAGCGGAGCGGAGCAACGGAGTAATGCGGAGCGGAGTTGCGGACTGTGTCTGTCGATTGATGAGGAGCGGAGTTGCGGACTGTCCAGTTTTCCCGCTCCGCTTCCCGGTTTTGTATGAATTTTTAAACTAGATGCAATTTCATAGGTTAATATTGGCACAGCTGCACTTCGCTCTTCTCCTCTCCGCTCCATTTAAATTAAGTAAATGAGACTAATGAAGTTCTGTGCCCCATTTAAATACACGCTTTCTATCACAAAATCATAATTTTGAGCATGTTACAATTACCCCGTAGGCGTTGATTTGTGATTTGAACGTTCCTGGGTCTACATAGAGTCAATTGATTTGATTTGATTTACATATGCTTAGGTTATTACCTAAGAATATGTAAATCAAATCATAACATGCCACTTATGATAATAAACAGGACAAGCAATTACTGAATATCTACCATATCAGTTTACATTATTAAAATCGTTTCAAATGTATGTATGTGTGTGTGTGGATTTGTGTTCAAGCTGGCTATCTACATGAAGAGGGTTTGATTGAACTTCGTGTGATTAGGTATTTAATGCTAAATAAAACTGTCTCACTTTGGTTAATGGTTATAAATTTATTGGAGTTTCATAATATCAGACAGACTGGTTAAAGCGTTTATTTCCGACTTGAGCAGACTTCTATTACTTAAGTTTACGTATCTGGGAAGTTTTTCAACAGTGTACGGCACTGAATTTTAACACTATAGAGGCTGAATATATTGTAAACAGTTTTGATTAATTTAAATCGCGTTAGTGACTTTCATGGTTTGGGCTAAAAGGACATAATCACACTAATATTATAAAGGCGAAAGTTTGTGAGTGTGTGTGTGTGTGTGTTTGTTACTTCTTCACGCGCAAACGGTTGGACCGATTTAGATGAAATTTGGTATAGACATTGTTTGAGTCCCGAGAAAGGACATAGTTTTATCCCGGGAGTAGGTATGTTCCCTTGGGATAATTTTCGACATTCACTTGGGCGGCAGCTAGTAAGTAATATTTCAAAGTAGACGAATATGATAGCAAATAAAGAAGAATTAAAGCTTTATTTTGTTTAGGAAAAGCAAATTTCTATGACAGAGCAAGAAATGAACAAGATAAGATGAGCAAGATCATAGAAATGTGCTTTTGTGTGACGTTTTACGTTCATCCTATTCCATTTACGGTTTTGTATCATATATGAAGAATCCAGAGAAATGTAAAACGAGTTTTATGTTATTAGGTTAAATAAAATAAATAAAGCGAGATATGAAATCGGCTTTATGTACGACGAACATGCGGTTGGTTTTTATAAGCTTTCATTTTTACATAAAAGGCTATTTGTAAATTTAACTTGGTAGGTATACTCCACTCCAGCACACAATAATTTGATTCAAGCATTTTTCGATCTAGATAACTAATAGGTTTTTGAAGTGAAAACTTCTTTAGTCGCGTTGAGCACTTTTTGGGTGAACAAAAATCATGGAACTCGCGTCATCTTCACCGAACGCTTTCATTGAGCTATATGTTTATTGTGTATGTCACCGGAAAATTGCAAACGCCGTAAGATTGTAAAATATCGCGTGAAATTGTAAACTATTTTTTCTAAATAAGACACGGAAATAGTGGAAACTATTGAATTTGGATGGGATTTATTGTATACAAAACGTATTACAATCTTTCGAAGTCTGCAATTTTCCGGTGACATATATATGTGTACTTTTTGGGTGAACAAGGATCATGGAACTCGCGTCATCTTCACCGAACGCTTTCATTGAGCTATATGTTTATTGTGTATGTCACCGGAAAATTGCAAACGCCGTAAGATTGTAAAATATCGCGTGAAATTGTAAACTATTTTTTCTAAATAAGACACGGAAATAGTGGAAACTATTGAATTTGGATGGGATTTATTGTATACAAAACGTATTACAATCTTTCGAAGTCTGCAATTTTCCGGTGACATATATATGTGTACTTTTTGGGTGAACAAGGATCATGGAACTCGCGTCATCGTCACCGAACGCTTTGCGTAAACAAAAATCATAGAACTCGCGTCATCGTCACCGAACGCTTTGCGTAAACAAAAATCATGGAACTCGCGTCATCGTCACCGAACGCTTTGCGTAAACAAAATCATGGAACTCGCGTCATCGTCACCGAACGCTTTAGCTTTCGCTTCGTTTTCACTTCTATCGGCAGTCCAGAAAGACTGCCCCGCATGTTTTTTTTTTCTGCAATTTCTTTCATGTGACCTCTCAAAGGACCTCAACTGACCCATATTCTTAGTAAAGAGCCCAAAAAAGCCATGTTTTAAAGGTTTTCAGGTTTTGAATTGCTGATATCGTTGTTTGTGCCATTGATTCGAAGATATCAACAGTAAAAACATAATAATGCCTCAGGGTTCAGTACTTATCAATAACGAACCAAATTAATGGTAATCTACCTATATCATTAGATTTACGACGACTTGTTTTAGAGACATACATAGTAATATGTTAGTTCTTTCTCAATTTGTTAAGTAACACAAACATTACAGCAAGACAAAATTTCAACGATAAAAAAATACTTGTCATATATTTTAAACTAGCGGACGTCACGCGGTTTCACCCGCGTAGTTCCCGTTCCCGTGAGAATACGGGGATAAAACACAGCCTATGTTACTCGCTGATAATGTAGCTTTCCAAAGGTGAAAGATTTTTTTAAATCGGCATAGTCGTTTTTGAGTTTATTCATTACAAACATACACACACAAAAATACAATTTTTTCCTCTTTATAATATTAGTGTAGATAGTGTAGATGTAGATGTAGATCACAGAACTACTCCATTATAAGGACATGCAGCCAAGACAGCCTAAGAGAACCGAGATAATTGTTGTTGTCATGAAATTTGTTTCATAAGTCTCGCTGAACAGTGACGGCTAACTAAAGGAGAACAAGTGTATTTTTGCCAGCATCACATTTATTCTAGCTGTGTGGTGAATCTTCACTGGTATTCCTGTTATGCTAAAGCTGAATTGGATGATGCAATGACTAAATCTGAGTAATTTCGATAAGAGTGAGTTTCTTAGAGAGGTTCCGCACTGCATCCGATCCGAATCCGAGATTTTTAAGTCCGAAAAGTTAGTAGGATTACTCTAGGAGGCGTTATGCACTAGTTCCGAATTCCTTGCGTCCGTTCGGTACATTTCCAATCAGGATCTCGGACTCGAAATTCAAATTCGGATTCGGATTGGGTGCAGTGCGTAAACGCCCTTATAGGCGATGATAAGAGAACACGTAGGTAAAAACATATTATGGTTTAAATCTAAGGAAAAAAATATATTTTCGTTCTCTCGACACATAACGCACAGCCTAAACCGTTAAATAAAAAAAAATGGTGTGTGAAAAATTGTTTTTATCACCACAAAACTATTTTTGAAAATTTATTCCCGAATTTCCCATAACAGAGAATGAAAGTTTGTAGTCTGGAACTTCGTCATAGTCGATGTGAAACCACATTGGGCACAAAGCTTGTCTCAATAATTAAAATAAAAACAACTGGTCCATCAGTTCAGCGGAAAAATCAATGAAATAGAAGGATTTTCCCTCTTCAGTTAATCTCAAATTTAGAAAATAAAATAAAATTATAATTTTTTTTAAGAGGTTTCCCAATCCAGCATCTAAGTGGTATCAATCAAGTAGGCAGCGGTTTCGTTGAATTTCTGCTTCTCACACATCCAATAAATTTTAGGTAGTCGGTGTCTCCTGCGGAAGGAGGTTTTTGTTATATCATTTGATAATATGGTAAAGCTATCCCTAAAATGTTTATAAATACGTTAGTCCCTCGTATCACGCCTGATCTGATCACGCTCCATATTATCGTAACGCACTAAATGATGAAACAATATCTAAAGAATTAATAATTTAGCCTTTTGAACGCCATTGACGTATACATGACAAACAAGCGCGTGCCCTGTACGCCAAACGTCATAAATATGTGACAAAAACCAAGGCGAATTTGTGGCTTGGCGTCGGGGACACGCCGATGCGTTTATGCTCTGGCGTTCAAAAGGTATAACATCCATTCTGGCTTTGTTTTTTAATTATGAGATAGCTCTGTGTGCGGATTGTTATTGTTCTCTCATTTTATTTTCTATTGTTCCATTATATCTGCAAATGTATAATTAAATTAACTAGCATTTTCTTCAGCTCGGTTTTATTATTGGCTTTGTATCCTCTGATAGTTAATTGTAAGATATTCATTTTCTTTTTTAATAAGCACGACAAATAAAGTTCTTCGAAAGGACCAGGGACACATTTTGAAGACAAAAATCTCTTTTCAAATTAGACGTTACATTTAAATGAGAACTTTTTCTCTTGTGAATTATGTCTCTTGAGAATTTCAGAGAAATAGCTTTCTGTAAAGATACATCGTTACAAATAAGTACCCGTTCCCTGAAATTAACGTATGTATTAGCCCGAGGGACTTCAAACAAAAGACCTTAGGCCTTGCAACTTACAAGAATTGCGTTTGTTCCAAAAGCTTCCTATACACTTTTTTTTAAGGATGGGAAATTATCAAATGACTTCTTCCGCTCTGGGTGGACAAAAGGGCGTGTCAGACTCTTACTGACTAAAACCCATCCGTGTTTCTTCTAAAGCCCTTTGCGTTCCAGGGCCGCGGTGACTCTTTCGAACAAATTCTGCAACCCTGGCAGGCTTTGGCCCTAGCGGGCCCCGTCTTCTGTACTGACATCTCTTTGAGGCGCGCGTGAAACACAACGCGCCATCGACCCGGGCCTGGTGGTGATCGGACAGCGAGCCACCCAACGTTCGCCGTCCGTAGGCCCGCGCCTACGGTGGCCGGGGATCGCCCTGCGAGTCCCGACTCATTTATGTCGCCTAATGCCTTTCCTTTATACTACGTCTTAAGGTAAGTGGTTCAAGACTAATATTTGCAAACATGGTGAGAAGAATAAAATGTGAAGAATACTTACAAAAAATGCAAGTAGGTAACTGCTCTGAAGGCCAATAGCGAATAACGGTGACAAACGAAGTAGAAGCAACGTAAGAAAGTAACAAATGTTTCATTTGTTTCGTAAATTAAACTATGTACCGTGAAGCTTCTTAACTAAAAATATACCATGTAGGACCTATATGTTCTGTTCTCAAGCTTCTTGAGGAAAAGGAGACGACAAAATTGGATGAAGTTATTGGCACTTAAATGATAAACAATATTATCTGAAGTAGGTTTGGAAAAGTCAGTCAGCCGTTAAGTCATATCGGGCCCAATGAGACGATATTACTTTGTATAGTCATACATGTGTATTCTCGCAATACATACATACATACATTCTAAAAATATTTCGAAGCTCGTGGCAAAACCGACACGGTTGGCGCAGTGGTTGAGCGATGGGGTGCTGCGCTGCGTATCGTGGGTTCGATTCCCGCACGGATCAAGAATTTGTATGGCCTACAGATAGTTGTTCCGGGTCTGGCTGTTTGTTTATGTGAGTTTCTATGTTTGTAAACGCACCCACGATAAGAAGGAAATTCCTAGTGTGGGGCAATGTTTCTCAACGGCAAAAAAAAGAAGAAAGTCAAACGGTCGCCGAGGTCGGACTGTGGTGGGTTTCAATCTTTACGACTATATCTTTGCCCCTCCGTGGCTCAGAAAGCCCTATAGCTACTAGATCTTGGCTTTCATTTGAAGAACTTTGACTGTCGTTACGGGTACAGTTTGATTAGTCTTAGCAAGGGAAATCGTGTCACCCGGTTGTGCAGGTTATAAGTATATCATCAATTTAATTACTGGTATTCAACTGCATCAGCCTGTACTGGAAGCTGACGACAAATTAGCTGGGAAAAGGCCAGATATAATAAGAATTATACCAACCTTCTGTAAATCTTTCCAAGATCAATTGCTAAAAGATATTCCGAGGAAAATACAAAGCAGTTACTAAAGTTCAACCGGCCATTTTTGTTATTTTATCTCTTGTTAACGAATAAGGAGAAAGATGAAACGAAAACGAGAAACTGGAAATAATCAATTCTGTTAGAGTCCTGAATAACTAACTGTAAAGTCAACAAAGGACCAAGTTTTTTCTTTTCTCGGAAGTGACTGTCTAATTACGATAGAATTTTAAATGTACTTGGTTCAAAATTCCCGGGAAATTGTTGTAAGAAGAAATAACTTAATTATAATAACAATTTCACGGATGGAGGCATTTCGCCCTTGAGTTATGATGAGTTGTCCTGGACGTTATGACGGTTTCTGGACAAGTTATTGATGTTATGTACCTATATGATTAAGTGGGCTTGCCAGCTGGGATTTTTTAACCGACTTAAAAAAAGGAGGAGGTTCTCAATTCGGTTGATTTTATTTAATGTTTGTTCAGCGATATTTTCGATATTTTCGCCAATTGTCAACCGAATCGGAATATTCTTTTTTTTTTTGGAAGACTATTTTTCCATACTGGTCCCATTTAAATTTGGTGAAGAACTTCGGAGATAGGCAACGGAACTCTTCAATAAATGACAGTAAATCTTTCGGGACTGCTGAAATCGCATGTCTATTGTTCTTACCAGTTTTTAACGTGAGTCGGAGTTAAAATACGAAGAAACAACCAAAAACACCGACTACCGAAATTAAAGTTATTTTAGACTTTGTAGTATTTTGTTTTATTTGGAAGTCGGTTGTATTATTTCAAGTCAATCTTCAAGGTTAAGCCGAGGTCGGTCCGTGCATGGGTGACAATCCATCACATACAAACCCAACCGTGCCTCAGAAAGTGCGTTACGGATAAAGTCTGACGATCAGTCTTACCAGGGGAAATCGAGTTACCCGGTTACTCGGATTGATCAGCCCCAAGGGGTATCGTGTTGCCCCGTTACTGAGTTGTGCAGGTCAGATAGACAGTCGCTAGGTACTTATAAAATAGTGGAAGCCGACTCCATCATATTTGGGAAATGGTGATGCAGATTGATTGACACGTGTGCTCTGCATATTTGATGTTCCTATTTAGTTGCATATTGTACAACTGATTTTTAGTTATTTAAAATAAAACTGGCGAGCATAGAATCTGGGTCAAACACTGAAATCTCAATTTCATGAAAACTACGAAAACCTAAAATAGTTTATTATAATTCGTGTTCTAAGCTCCCAAATTTTAATTGATTAGAACAAAATCTCTCCATTGTTTCGGAGATATTTGTGAGATCCAATTTTGTAGCTCGTGACTACTTCCTTGCATTTGATCACAGAAAAGTTTGAATTATTATTTAAAAAACCAATTTAAGAAAACTCCATACCATTAAAATCAATTACTAATCCATCCATCTACATGATAAAACACTTTCGAACAATAATCTGGTACTCAAAGCACAGCACAGTTACAACACAATTCGATCACTTCACATTGTCGATCGAGCGATATTAAACGCAGCGAACCCGATTGTTTCCATTGTACTACGATTGTTGTCGACGAAGTTAGCTCGCGGTGCGTGGCCGGGGGTGGCTGAGCGACGTGTGCACGGGCCGCCGTCCGGGAGACTACTGGTCCGGAGTCGACCCGACCCGGGCCGCGGCCGCGCCCGCCCCTACAACGCACGCTTTCATATACTCCCGTGTTTTCACCCTTGTAACTTCGGCGGCCTAACACGTTTTTAAAAGGAAACCTATATGGACTATTGAGTGGTTTTCGAGCTTGCATTCATGTTCTCCTTTTGACGTTTTGAGGTTCCTTCGGGATATCAGTGAATGGCTCGGAAATGGCTTTACGGAAACACTATATATACTACTACTACTATACTGTCAATACTGACATATATTTAACCGCTTATATTCTCTTCCTTATCTGGGAAATGGGCCAGAAATCAACAAAATACGCAAATAGATGTCAATCTCGTACTGACTGACTTTACCTCGAGTTTTGAGATCATTTAAATGGTGTGAATAATTCTTTCTTCATATTGAAGCTACCGGTATTAAATAAACACAACGAAACTGTTCTTCAAAATTGCCTTAAAGAATTACAGCTGAAATATCAAACCGTAGATAAGTTAATTTATTCCTGACCTCTAGAAAAAGTCGCAAACTCAATTAAAATACTTCAGCCGAACCAAATAACCCCTAAACTAAAATGAACACCGTTCTTACGGATCTGTACCGAAACTTTCCATGTTTTAATACATGAAAACATGTTCACTATTCAACCTATTCGTGATACAGAAATAAAACCCAGCCAGGTGCGAAAACAGATATCAAAGTTTGGCCTTAATGAGAACACATATAAAGAGAACATGACTACGTAAATAATATTACAACATTATTTAGCTATGTTCTCTAAATTCGTAAATTGTTAAGCAAATAGTTTTCGAAAATCCCATGCGCCCAAAATATAGAAAAAGACATTCCTATGTTTTACGACAATGTATAAAACTGAAAGTTGTGTGAACATTGATCATTCAACTTAATGTTTGCAGCTTTTGTTTTATTCTTTTATTTTCAGCCAATATTGTCGTACACAGACCTTATTAGTAAAGTTATTTAAAAAGGGTCAGGAGTGTAGTACTTACGACTGTGCGTATATGACCAGAGGGCCTTGCACGAATGTATTGACGTATAGTAACGTTACAGTATCGTTAACGTAAGTGAATTTTGAATATTAAAAAGTAATTAATATTCAAAATAGACAGAAAAAAAAATAATGATTTAAGCAGTACCATTGTGCTCTTTTTCTCTGTATAAAATTTTATTTTTTTAGTTTATTAATAAATAATATTTTGATTTAATTTTATGCAACATACACAATTCCTATCATACAAAAATATGAATATAGTATCCAATTCAAATAAATATTATGTGCGTTACCATACGTCAAAAACATTCTTGCTAGGCCCTTAGATGTATGAACGTAAGGATCGTATCAATTGGTAATCTGTAGTTGCTACTTATCCCCATTGGAAAAATGTACAATACCCACAGATCAGTATTGATATTCGTTTTTGAGAGTGCTATCGAAACCCTGTTCCAATTCCAAGTGTAATCTGTTTTATTACAACTGGGATAACACGATGTGACAGGAGATCGTACCAGTTTAATTTTATCAGGGTTTAAGCCCGTTTCAGACTAAAGAGCTAAGCTAAGTTAATTGAGATAAGCCAGCATAGCTGAGGTCATTTATCATTCTTATACTGCTTTGTTTATATAGTTTGTGATCTACAATCAAGTATGAAAACTTAACACTGCTATGTGAGATTGTGAGCTTTAAAATAAAGACGTTGGAAAACTATGGGGAGACTTTTGTCCCGCACTGGGACCAATACAGATTAGACATTAAAAAATTGTGAGCTAACCTTATGTTAAAGTATTATTCACCCAATTAATTTTTTGTTGTCTATCATTGTATTTATTCCCATTGAACTGCTCCGTCGGTCGCAATCGTGAATACTGAGCGTGGAGTCCTGGGTTCGATTCCCAGGTCGGGCAAAAAGTATAATTTGATTTTTCTAAAAGGAATTTCCCAGAAACAGCCCGGAGTTTGGAAGTTGGTGATGTGACACCCTCGTGCCTCGGAAAGCACGTTAAGCCGATGGTCGTGTCGGGTTGCCGCCCCATCAGAATATGAGAGTAATAGAAGAGGGAGTGCACCTGTGTTTGAGCACACACTTTTGCACTTTAATATTTCCCGCGCCGATGGCCAGTCTCGGTTGAGATTGGCCGCCATGGCCGAAATCGGTCAGGAGGACTATACAATATATTATTTCCAAAAAATGATAGATATTTCAGCATGGTACTGACTCGTAGTTGAGCATCGCAATCAACTCACAAAGCTTTTGTTACCTCGCAATATTACATTCTATTAGTCTTGGGTTAGAAGAAAGTTTTTTTTTTAAATTCAGCAATAATGTTTTATTTACAACAAATAGTTCATAGTTCATTGAATGCATGACCAGAAATATCTTTAGTCTCATATAACTTGCAATGAACATTTGAAGCTACTTGACCGAGTTACCTTACTTTTAATTATGAACTAATCGTTCGGCCCCAATTGCATTTTTTTCACTTCACCAATAAATCGTACGGTGTTTGAATGTTAACCGCAGTATTGGCTTACCAATATAGGCTTGGATGCAAGCGTTGCTTTCCTAGAAAATTTATTTAGGTTAATAGAGCAATTTCACGGATATTATAGAACTGACGTTCCAACCGCATCAGATTAAACTCTATCTCACCATACTTGATAAGACCCTTCCCTATAGTACAAACCAAGGCCGATTATACGGGGTGTTCTCTACGTCGAGCCGTAACCACTGAGCTGACGGCAGCGCGAATTAATTACATCGCAAGTAGATTGAATAGTAATTGTGCTGCTAACACCTGAGCGTGTTACCTCTGCCCATGTTATTACATACTGGCGACTCGACCGGCAATGCATTTAATACAATAACATTTTCCTAGTTTATCTCTTTTCATTAGAGACAACTGAATCATAATGCGTTACCTGGTTTAGAAGAAGTAATTGGAGAAACAGACAGGCAGACATTGACTATGTTTTATAGTATTAAGAGAATAATTGCCTCTATTACCAGATGTCCTTCAGCCTCACTCTCAGCCAAGGTTAACCCAAATCCACCCACACTTCTCTTGGCTTATAGGCTCCTTATACAAGCCAAACATTATTTTAGATGCCTACCACCAAAATTGCAGAAAAGCTTTTTATATTCTCCAAACCTTTTGTCCCTTCGTTTACATAAAAGGATAATTTCAGCATCTAACTGTGGGCTGTTCGGAGTACTAGGTGGTTGGTAGTCGTTATAGGATATCCATCCACCAGAACCTTTGAGGCCCCTATCAATACATTACATGCAAATCAGAGACATGTAAACATTACTTTTATCAGCAACATGAGATTTCGAAGCGATTTTAGCATGGAACTGTTGGATAGGACATTTCACTAAAAAAATATAGCTGTTTGTCATTCTTATTCCTAAGGTAAAAGTTTACTGCCTTGATAACTCCACATAAAAAAATTTTTTTTTCAAGTGCAATCCAGAAATAACACTGCAAATGACTAACCAACGTTAAGATAAAATCTATAATGGCAACAAACGAAGAACGATTTCTAAAATAACAACAGGCCGTCAAGTAGGCCGCGAAGACTCGGAACCTTTACTTGGACTGGTGTCAGATTTTTGCGCTTATTGCTACCGGAACCAACGGCTTAATGTACTTTCCGATTCATGGAAGTGGCTTGATATGTGTGTGATGGATGGAATGGTGGTCAACAACCCACGGACCAACCTCGGCAAGCACTGCTTAACCTTGAAGCCATGCGGCTACTAATAATTATTTAGCCACGAGCTTATGACATTTGAAATTAATCAGGTAGCTGGGTAGCTGGAAGTGATCCAGCCTCCAGCTTATGTGTTCCATATGTCCTCATTGCATAACAATGAGAGACAGAAAAATGTGCTCGAAAAGCAAAGTTGGGGAACACAGATATTATTCTGCGTTCAAAAACAAAAGTTTTTGATTGCGACGGAAATGAGAGTGCAGGAGCTTTCGTGGAATTTGTAGGTACAATCTACAACGCGTTTTCACATACCTTTTCATTTATGCATGAACATTTTTCTTTTATTGTCGACATTTTCGCCTTAAATTCAAGTTTTCTATCACGCATACAACCCTAATCTCTTCAAAATTAGAGTGAACAGGCTTCTTCTGGGTAAGCTCGCTCCATCGTCGACTTTGTCTCTGTCATCTATGGCCTAGACCAAAGTCAAGAGCAATCCCATATTAAATAAAAAAACACCCGGGCAGCCATTATTGACAAAATGAGACCCGCGTTTACATTTCTTATAAAATAAACGTATGATTTTTCAATTTACCACTTATTTTCATAACACAAACAGTGTGCTCATCAGCATCACAAAATTAAATACCAGCATAAAACAAAACAAGGTAAATTAAACAGTTCAACATGTATTCACAAACCATTTAGCTAATTTATATCCATTAACCCAAACCACAGTTTTATTGAATCCCTCACTCGATGGAATAGCTGGCCCGCAAAATTGTGAGACAAAAACACCTCGAGGTACAAGCCGAATGATAAACTCTCGTAGCATTTAGTTTTTTACGGTACTATTCGTAGCGGTGTCGTAGCGGCGTAGCAGTGTAGTCGTGTAGCCGCGAAGCCGCGTAGCCTACATTCACACGCTCGTAGCTCAAGGACGGGTGAACTGTGATGTGACGCAATCGTCACTAGTAGTGCGACGACCCCTCGCATACATATCGATAACATTGCAACGTGTAGAACAGCTGATCGCTGTCAACAAAATAAAAGAATAGTGCGGCTGTTGACAATAAATACGTCTTGCATTAAATTTGAGTAGTTATGAGACGCTCGTTTCGGAAACTGTTGATTTAATTGCCTGCATAGTTAAACGATTGTTCCATTGATATAAATACGTATTAGATGAAAGCAAACGCTTACATGTTCAATACTTTGCAATATTAACTTATTCATGTAATGTCAAAATGAATGTTATTGGTATTATTGTTTTAATTTGGATTGTTACAATGTTGCAAATTGTTCTAAAATTTTTACAACCTAACCAAAAATCTTAATTCTAATTCATATGAACTTTACGTATCTTATTTTTATTAATAATTATTGTTTCAACTTACGTTTTAAATATTAAGTAAAAATTAAATATTATATATTTTTTTTTGAATTAACTATGTTAATAACCACAAATTGTGCATGAGGTGTTAACCTTTAATTAATTGTTGCACTTGTAAATGAAGATAGAATGAAACTGTGAATGTGATGTGTAAACAATTATTGGTTAACCAAATAAATAAATATGTACTAATGAATTATTAATCACTCATTAATAATTCATTCATATTTATAAATATATATAGCGGCATTCATATTTATATATAGCGATGTTGGACTCTTTATTTATTATAGCTACATGAACAGACGAGGTAACAGGATAATCACACAATATGAATAATGAAGAACTATCAAAGGCATAATAACGGTAAAGTGTGGGTTTGCACTGTTATTAAAGAATAGCTTCTGCCCGGGGCTATCGATTTAAATCGATTTTCGCAAAAAAAAACTCTGATCGATTCAGGGTCCCATATATCAATTTTGTCGAAATCGATTCTGCAAACATTTCACCGTGAAATTTTTTTTGGAGTGGGTTGTTTTTAATTTGATATGGGTTTGCTCTTGACTCTAGTCTAGAGGCTCTAGACAAACTGCCATATTATTAGCGATGGCGGTTGTCGAAATGCCAAAATATAAGGGATTGATCACGTGACATTTCGACAGCGTTTGTCAATCCCAAACATTTTTGACGTTTTGGCAACCGCCTTCGCCACGCTACCGCAGACAGAATGTCACTTGTCTAGAGCCTTAGGTCATAGATAACAGTGACAAAGTCGACGATAGAGCGAGCTTACCCAGATGAAGCCTGTTCACTCTAATTTTGAAGAGATTAGGGTTGTATGCGTTCGGAAACACAGACGTAGGCAGAGAGTTCCACTCCTTTGCTGTGGGATTTTTTTTTTTTTTTTGTTTTTCTGTATGGGAAATCATCAAATGACTTCTTCGTGCTCTTACTGACTAAACCCCATCCGTATTCCTTCTAGAGTCCGCAACCCTAGTAGAGTTATCCATGCAGGTAGTGTATTATTGAATACGCGTTTACTTAATTTTTATTGCTTTTACAGGAAGGGAATGCAGCTACAGTTATCGATAAAAATATTGTATTTTATGTTCATTAGCATACTCGTAGTCAAAGACGTACAGCTCGTACTGCACTATCAGAGCAACCAATATTCATCAATTAAAAGAAACAAGTTTTGAATACACATCCACGAATCGATGTACAACCGAACACTTGTTTTTTAGCCAAAAAAAAGATTTTTATTTAAAATCCGCAGCCAATTCGCTGAAAGCGTCATTACGAGTTTCCACTTAGATTTTGAAACAGATTTACCGGGACCTCTCTATTGCAGACTGCTAAAAATCTCGAACCTGTTAGGTAATCGTGTAAACGATGGAAATTGCGGTGAGGTTGCCACGAATCTGTTCGCCGTCTTCACTTCATGAAAATTTTATCAGACGATCCGTTGAGATACTCAGCGGCTGGCCCCGGCGATAATATGCTTGGATTACTAACTCTTTATTACCTGTTTAAATGAAAACTGTTTGAGGTGGGATTTAAAACACCTAAAAAGAACAATAAAAAATAACATTAATAGTTAGTTTTTAATCCTGCACCTGGCTCTATGAACGGTTTTTTACGGTTTTTTAACTGTTCGCTTTAATCTCGGGATGAACATTTTGTGGCGAACCTCGTCATAAATTAAATGAAACATAAAAGCTGAAAGAAAAAACAAAAGTATCTTCTACAAAGTAATTATGTTAATACTTCGTCGCAATAAAAATACTGAACTAGAGGAATGTCAGACGTTGTTGTTAACGTTGAGATAATCAGGACGTGCTTGTACAACTGTTTGTCGCCACAGGGTTCAATAAAAAGAGTTAGGGCCGAATCGAAGATATATTGGAATATTTTGTCGACGTAAATTGGAAATATCGGCGGATGGAGCGTAATGCCCGTGATATCGCTCTTCAGGAAGACCGGGTCACGTCGATTGTGTGCTGTCAGTATTTGTGAAACATCGATGTATGACTTGTATCCCTGTAGAAATGGATATATGTTATTATTCTATTTTATTAAAAGTGGTACAATAACAGCGTCTATACTACTTTGAAAATAAGAATGAATTTGTTCATGGTAAGAATACTTTACCTCAAATCGTTCTAGTACGGCGCGATGGTCGAATTGGAATTCTGCTTAGCCGCGGTTTGTCATCTCGATTCCGGTTGGAATGGATAAAAAAACCAAGTTGCTTGTTACTTTTTTCGTCCACCTCTGTCTTGACTATAAACAACTGCTCATCCTATTTTAAAGCTGGACGACTAAAATAATTCAATACAAAAGTAGCTTAAACTCAAACTAATAATTGACTTAGTAGAACTGATTATTTTAAGCCTTCAATAAAGTTTTAATTTATTCAAATCTTTAAAGGTAGGTAGGTATATTATATTATAAGTAAGTTATTGTATTATAAGTGACTAGCACTTCGCCCGCGACTTTGTCTGCGCGGATTTAGTAGTACTCCAGAAACTTCAACTCCCCTTTTGAAAATTACAACTATTAATTACTTTTTTAAAATTAATCGAAACAATTTATAATAATTAATTAGTTAGCCATTTTTGCTGCTGATCCTGTGGTCTCAGGATCAGCACAACTATTTTGCCCTTTATTACCCCTTTGGGGGTGGATTATGAAAAACACGTTAGATTCGCTTTAATTATACCATTTTTAGATTGTTCATACCAATTTCCAAGTAAATTGAAACAAGCAATAATGTGATCCCTTAAAAACTTCATTACCCCTTTTCACCTCTTTAGGAGTTTCAAATACATGTTATTCTTACTTTTTATCAAAATCATTAATGCCGCGTTTCAACTTCATCGGACCAAACATTCCATGCAAACTTGAAACCCCCTAAATCATGTTTTGGGAGTAGTTCTGAAAAAATAACACTGGCAGCCTTTTTAACTTAGGCCAGTATTCTACCAAGTTTCAAGTATATTCCATCCAAGGAATAAGTTTTTTCATACAAAATTCCATTTCCTATTTCACATCTTTACGGGGAGAGTTTCTTAAAGTCCTTTCTTAACTGACGTTTCCTATTCATAATTTACCTCCGTGTCAAATTTCATCTTTATAGATCCAGTAGTTTCTGAGATTTCGTGAATAACATCAGTGAGTGACCTTCCGCTTTTAAATACGTATAACTGTAACTTTTAAACGAAATTTCGATTTGAATAATTTAAATTGTAATTTACATGTACTTAGTCAACTTTAACTATCGAACCATTTAAATGGATAAGGATTAATATCATGATGCCAAAATCACTACTTTTCCATTCTACCTTGGTTTTGATTGAATAATTTGAAAAAAAAAGCGGTTATTGTGACTATACGTTAGACATATACGCTCGCGGCCTTTTTTATAGGTACTTTACCATCAATAGTTTTTTCAGCGCACGCCAAAGACTGAATATATTAGGCAAAATTTTGCTAATTTGGGTTATTTTATTGCAATTTTCGTAATTTTTTGAAAATATATTATAGCCCATATTTTAAGTTAATAATGTAGCTTTCTAATAGCGAAAGAATTTCTAAAATCAGTTGAGTACTTTTTGAGTCAAATCGTTACAAAAAAACAAATAAATCTTTCCTCTTTATAATATTAGTTTAGAAATTGTATATTTATTAGGAATATCGAAGTACTTTTAGACTGGCTGTGTTCCAAATCGTTGAGTTTAGAAAATTTTATTGATAAAAGATTTTAAGCTTGTATCTAGAAAACAGCTGATTTAATACTCTTTGGGTTTTATAATACAGAATATTCATTAGCATAACATTTATTGAATATACATAGCGGAGCAAAGCAGAATTTGGGATATTAAGTCCGTCGTTATATTGTATCCACAGCAACACCCGCAGAGCTCAGTACAATATATCACAATAGACTGCGACCGTATACTAACTGAAACGAGCAGACCAGCCAATTTGGAACACACGGGCAATGTTTGGAACTTATGATAGGAAATCGTGCTATTCGTATTCATCTTGTCAAGTAGCGAATAACAATGTGCGGTTTTCAAGTCCCTAGCTAGCAAACGCTAAGAAGTCAGTTTGCCTATGACAGTTTTCATAGTCAGTACTACGAGATACCTATGGGTATCCTATGATTAACTCAAACTTAAGTGATCTCTAGGCATTATCTAATACATAAGAGGAATTCACCCAGAGCGGAAGAAGTCATTTGATGATTTACCATCCTTAAAAAAAAAAAAAAAAGATTTTGAATTCGTTTAAAATAAACATATATGTTGTTATGATTTGTGAATCCCGCGTAAAACAAAGTGGGTAACAAAACCTGATATGATTGTTATATCTTTGTGGTTTGACCCGCCGCCATTTGTAGAATTTAAGTAAATTGAATCCTTAGATAAACGTTTTGTGGGTGATTTATTTTTATATCTAGTTAAGTAAGTTCTCAACTGTACGTGCCGTATTTAAAAATAAAATAATAGCCAACTTAAAATTTTGCAAATATTAAAGTGGAGTTATTGGCATTTGGCGGAGAGACAAACGATAATTAAATCAATATTTTCAGCTGTATTATGAACCCGCAAGCTTCGGTACACTTCACCCATTTGTTAATTCTAAACCTGTCGCATTCCCACGCACATGTAGTCCTTGACAAGGCCGCAACCGCAACGGACTCACCGTTGCGGTTTTGTCACCTCAACTAGGCTGCAAAAACGTAAAAAAAATATGACTTGTATTTTTAGTGAAAGATTTGGAACTTTGACTAAATGTACAAATCGTCAATTTTTGGTGTGTGTTACCAGGTCACAGCTTTTTCCGTACTACATGACTTAATTTACAACAGCTTAAAAAAAGTGAAATTAAATTTGATCGCTTTATATTCTTTAGTATTGTTGCATTCTTTTTAAACAAAGAGTACGAGTATAATGGAACCAGGATAAACCAAGAAATATTATGATATTACTTGACTAAGTATGCCTTAAAGTTTGCCTTAGTTAAACAAAACATATTGTTCTGGTAAATAGGCTAGTTTCCCAAGGCTATTAATCTACCTTATTGTATTTTGGTATAGCTAGATTAATTCAGATTTACTTGCGAAGCAATAAACCCACTATGTTCTCGGTTGTAAACCTTGAAAGTGATTTGAATATTTGTTGAACTTTATATTTAAAGGCGGGTGTTAATAAAGGTGTAAAGCCAATTAGCATTGGCTTTGAATTTTAACGCTAAATTTGTTGATTTCATATGAAGTTTCACGATGTATGGAGGTTTATGCCCGGTAACAGTAACACTAGCAAACACCAAAATTCAAGCCACAAATAGGCAAACGTTAAATTAAGCCTGACCAAAGTTTTTAGGCACAAAAACTAACAGGTGGGTAAGTAATAGATCAGTCTTAGCCGTCGGACCATTTATACCGTCCGGACACCGATTTGTTTTATAAATAACTTTAGCTGATCTATGGCAGGTTCGAGCGAGTTCGATCCCCAGACAAATTCAGATTGGAATATGCTATTCGCAACAGTGGATTTAGATACCAAGACTTTCGTACTAGCGTATCAATCAAGTTTTTCGAATCAGCGTGTTCGTGACAACGTCATTCGAGCTGGCGTACCACTTATAAAGTTTTTTGAGTCGCGCATTCGTCGCATTAACGTCATTCGAATCTTCACATCACTCCCCAAAGCGATACCCACGAAAATAAAATTTTGAGAGAGTGGCCACGTCCCGGTCACTGCCCGTTAACGTCCCTGACATCTGTGAACGGCAAACCACTGACAGGGCACGGATGCACGGTCCCTGCACTGTCACGGCCCTGACCCGGCTCAGCCACGTCCCGGAAATGTGTGAATCAACCTTAAACCTGCCCACTGGAGTTACAGTCCTCTCTGCTTTGAAGTCAACTAAATTCTTATTTGGACCGTTTACAAATGATTACGTGGAGATTCACCAATAAGGTATATGAGTACAACTGAGAGAAACAAAGAAAGATAAGTTGTAATAAATACTCACTAGAAGCGAGTTGCCAAAAAGTCTGAGCCAAACAAACATTCAACATGTTTGTTTAGCCCGAGCTATAGCTAGATATTACGTAGAAGCACTGCTTGTTGATTGTAGCTTAAATGAGAAACACATACCATATATCGTTATAATACTCGTACGTACCTAACCCACTTAGTTGGGCAGTTGAGGCCCGTTATAAGAATTTGAGTTGCCTTGAAGTGGCTAAGTTTAACAAAGTTGAAAGACTTTGAGGTCACAATGTGATATGAGTGAGACCTACATGGTTTGACTCCAAATTGAAGATGCCTTTAACATCAGTGAGAAACTTTTTAACAAAAACCTTCGCGTAATGTAGTTTTATATAGGTACTAATGTAATACTTACCAAGAGCTTTACCCGCGTAAAAATAAAATGTGATATCACGGGAAGACCAATTCCACTGGTCAACAAAAAAACAGTTTTTGTGTGTCACAAGATTTTTTAAAGTAATTATGTTAAGAACATGCTTAAGTATCATAGAACTGAAATTAGAACTATTGAGACACGAACAGTATTCCTGTAATATGATTTTGAAGTGGTGCTTTGAGGCGAAAACTGAAGATGTCAGGTGATTCTAATACAGGCACGTTATCATATTAAAGGATTGGTTGTTCAGCAGATGGCACGTCAGTTTACTCAACTTCCCTTTTATATTAAAAAATGCCAAAATAAAGCTCACATTTTTTAAATCTTATGTGCAGAATTTCATTTTTGAAAAATAATTTCACCATAAAATTAAAGCTACTTGACAGAATCATTTGAACACTTTTTCTACATTATATAACAGTAAAATAATTCAGTATGCTGAAGAAAGAGCTACTTTAATAAAAATATATATACTGGCTGTAACACAAAAACTGGACCTGATCAAAATAAATATGATTTTGGAATAAGGGTAGGTAGGTAAATCGCAATTAGTAAGCACATTCCTTGTGACAAAATCTTGTTGACTAGTGTTATAAGTATTTTATGTCCTAATTCAGAACAAGGTCTACCACTGATCTTCAAACAAAGCCATTCAGTTGCAGAGGTTTGATTTAAAGATCAAACATCTAGACTTCCAAACTTTAGCTCTATAAATCACTCGGCGCGCTGTCCAGCAAGCCTCGTCAATTTCCGTAAGACCTAAAAACGTGTATTAGAACCAGCTCCTTTGACATAAACCGACAAGCCTGTTGTTTGTTCGCTCATCTTCGTACTCCAGCATAACTTGCGTGCCGCATATAAAGTTATTTCATAGACGCTGACGTCACGAGTAACAACCCAACTATTGTCGGTAACGGATCCACTTACACCGTACGCGAACATAGCTACATTGTTCATTATGTATTAGAACATTAACTAAGCTTATACATGGCGGTCGAAATGGCAGGTTATAACTTGGGAATAGTGTGTAATTATACGTCACATCTGCGTGATTTGCAAATGTGCTCTTGAAGTCATTGATTAAAACAAGATAATATTAAGTCCTAGAATTACTGCATCAACTTATGTACCTACAGCAAAGTAAGTACTTAGACATTCTATAAGCACTAGCCTTTTCCTGCAGATTAATCATCGTGGCCTATCCAAAAGGAACCATTATTTTTTCAGGTAATTCGTAGTTTTTTCAGTTTCTTGCACGTTTTTTTCCATAGAGATCTGTCTTTTGAACGTGCTAATAGCTTATTCTGTTTTGACTGACCGGCCTTGGCAATTCAAAAGTGCCTGTCCTGACCAAGGCTTGCACTGACTGGTCCACTCAAATCTGTGTTGTTCTTTCCTCAAAAGACCACCTCAGACATTTACCTACATGGTTCTCATAAGATTTGACCAGTACGATTGTATGGACTTTAAAAGAGACTTTGACCTCTGAATTTGTTTCGGTGTTTCTTCTCAGGGTCAGTCAGCTGGGAAACACCGGCCTCATCTAGTTTAAAAATGACCAAAAAGGATTGACGTGTAAAAGTGTTATGTTTAACCTACTTACAAAATAAATATCATTTGCTATCATTTATCAGGTAATGGTTTAATTTAAACAAATGCTTTGAGTTTATAGCTTTTTGAGTTTTAAGTTTTTTGAGTTGTCTGTTTTGGAGAAACAGTGTCAAGGGCCCTAGATAAGATGTCAATCGACTGACGCTAACGCCAATCGAAAAGTCCAAAATGTATGGGAATGACATTTTGAAACGAAAAGTCACGTGGTCGATCAAAAGTGGCTAGACAACGAAACGATAGCGCCAGGCCTAGACAAAGCAACAGTCAGCCGTCGAAAACGCCTGTCAAAATATCAATTAATGTATGGAAATGACATTTAGCTAACGAAAAGTAACGTGGTCAAGCGATCGTTGATAGACAAAATGTTCCATCAAACAAAGCGATAGCGTCGAACGCTTGTCAAAATACTTGTCATAGGATTGACATTTCACGTAACGATTAAGTGAATAACACATTTTGTTGCTATAGCAACGACAAACCACAGAGTTTATAGAGAGCATACGAACAACATTCACAAATGAGGACTGAATTCAGTTAGTACCTACTTAGAAAACGTTCTTAAAGATATTATTGCTAAGGTAAAATGGTAACGCACAGTCGCACACAAACATGTGCACACTCCTTTGGCTACATATGCTAGCTTGAGAGTGAACAAAAAAAAGGGCTGTTGTGTTTTGTAAGTTTGGTTCTAGTCCAGTTTTACCTATGGACGTTGGAGTCCAGTTGTTAGTATCAGACATCTTAATCAGCAGAAGTAATTGTAAATTAGCAAGTGCAGAAGCCTTAAGTATCTACGTTTACGGCTGCAATAGAGGATGTCTTCAAGGTTTGGGACTGGAGAAGGCTAGGCATCAATATTAATGGCGAGTACATTACTCGCCTTCGATTTGCCGACAATTTAGTCGTCATGGCAGAAACTACGAAGGACCCCAGTACAATGCTCAGTGGAGCTTCCGAAAAAGTGGGTCTTAAAATGAACATGGACAAATACCCATGTAGCACCTATCAAGATCGGAGACATTACACTCGAAGTTGTACACGAGTACGTCTACCTGGGACCAACGGTCCAGTTAGGTAAGGGTAACTTCGAGAAACAGGTCAATCGTCGAATTCGACTCCGACCTGACGACAAAGTTACGTGGTATCTTTTCGTCTCACATACCACAGTGTCTCAAGACGAAAGTCTACGACCAGTGCGTTTTGCCAGTGACGACTCATGGAACTAAAACGTGGTGGCTCACAATATTGGCCTCATCAGAATGCATAAAATTACCCTAAGGGCAATGGAAAGGCAATGCTCGGAGTTTACTTGCATCATTGAATCAGGAATGACGATTTCCACAAAAGAACTAAGATAACCGACAAAGCCCGAAGGATCACCAAACTGAAGTGGCTGTGGGTAAGACACATTGCTTGCAAAACAGATGGACGATGGGGTCGAAAAGTTCTGGAGTGGCGACCGCGTACCGGAAGACGCAGAGTTTAGAACATCGGTCAACAAGAAACTTCGGCTTTCATGTGTCAAGCATCGGTTGTGAGCAAGTCATGGTTGATTTTATTTCCGCCTTATTTTTATACATTTAATTTAAAAAAAATATAAGTTTTTATGTCAGAATGAAACCCCTTAATAATGCAACGTTGCAGAATTGTCAGTTTTATACACCTCATAATATTCACCATGTTCCGTAGAACTGTTCATGTGCAATGCAAGTTTACTTTTTCGCATAACGACAAAACCCTTGGAAATAATCAAAGAGAACGTCT
This sequence comes from Mamestra brassicae, assembly GCA_905163435.1. Lineage (NCBI taxonomy): Eukaryota > Metazoa > Arthropoda > Insecta > Lepidoptera > Noctuidae > Mamestra > Mamestra brassicae. The sequence continues at coordinate 13,063,749 of LR990997.1, read as the reverse complement.
GTCTCGTCTAATATATTAAGGTACTTAATATTTTGCACATAATGAGCCTTACTTGTGTATTGACTATATTATTTCAAAAATTTTGCAAATAAAATGGCCTATTTAAAACTAACATACAAATATATTTTAACATACAAATATATTTTGCCACAATTTTTTCAAGAAATCGTTTCAAAACTTATTGAACTTGTAAAGAAAATAATATATTATACAAATGCCTACTAGTAAAAGAAAAAAAAATCTTGTTATTTGTGGGATTCGGGAACAAGAAATAACAAAGAATGCCTGATGTTTATTTTCCCGCAGTTTGGTAAAGTGACGAAATAAGGAAAACGTTCCACTTTCTCGCACTCATTCGCGTTCGCACTGTATTTCGTATCAAGTGCTGTCATCAGCAATGTCATTCTCAGACCAATTTCAATAAACGGGCCTCCGGTTTGTATAAGAGAAATAAATTCAAGAGCGTTACTCAGAAAGCAAAATTAATATCATAACATCACGCTTATATTCCCAAAAGGGTTAGGCAGAGATGCTCTTATAATACACCTACTTTTCCAGTTATGCTAAGGGGCCAAGTTATAGAATAATATAACACAACACTGTTTACATAAATAGTTTTTCAGCACAAGAAACATCGTTGGTGGTTAGAATATCCCAAGAACTGTTGCCAATTTCACGGATTTGAGCTTCTAATATAGGATAGTTATCCTAAGTTGGGCAAGTTTGTTCGGTTGATATCCCAGTGAATCCGGATATCGCTGAAGGAGGAGGAAGCCTGGAGGCGGGCAAAGAAGAGGGAGCCCAGAAGCGGGCCACGCTGGATGGGTCGCGAATGCCATGCGGAGCAGTTCTCGCCGGATCAAGGCGAAAGTAGGTGCACAGGCGAAGTTTTTAGTGGGTGCAAGCCCCACATAACCACATCATCTCCCCGGACGGCGTGGCATGCGATAGGCTTTTTCTACGCTCAAAATTCTAAATCGCAATTTGACATAACATTTATGTGCGTTATTTAATAGTCGGTTCGCCCTTCCGAAGGAAGTATAGTGTGTTTTCCCGGTTAAAAAATAATAATTTTATTGGATCCGTTTAGCACGTTCGATTAAAAAAACAAAATAACGAACGCGTAATTTTGCCTATTATAATAATAAAAGTCTTTATTCAGAATGTTTGTAACAATATTTGCTTAACTTATGTTTCTAGTCTGTTTGTCCTTTGGCAAAGGTCTCCCCCGGTTGCTAAAATCAATGACTGCCTAAAGGTTTTTCTGTAATCCACAGGTAACCTATTATCTGTATTTTTTTCATAATTTTTGACCTATTAGTTTCGGAGATAAGCCGGGGGAATAGTAAATTTTTGTCTATTTTCTTTAATAATTTCGGAATAAAAAATACTTTTGAGACCCTTACGATAAGCCTTTTTATTTGATATGTTACAGGGTACAGTTGGAAAATCTATAACTATAATAAGTCTATGATTTTAAAGTAACGTCTCAAAAAATATTATCTCTTTGTACGCGAGTCCGACTCGCACTTGGCCGGTTTCTTTGTTAACGTGACAAAGAATTTTTTTTTGTGAAATCTAACTAACGATTAATCTAATTAACAAAAATAGAATTATTTTTTCAGGAAAATACTGTTGTGGCTTTTTGTTCTTTCAACTACAATACTCGAAATCCATCGAATTATTGTCGCCAAAATCAGCTAAATGTTTTCATCATTGATGATGTGTACCAAAAGTAACTCCTCATTGTAGTAAATTCAGTAACAAATGAATCTTTTTCAGCGAGACTTTTCATTAATTCCTACAGAAAATGTTTTCTTCTGTCTAATTAGTTTTCCTACAAATGAATAAAGTGCTGTTCGTCGGATAAAGCTATTGAAATGAAGCTGCAATCCGTCGGAAAGGAAAATATTATTTCTTTGATGTTAAATCGGATGCAGAAATAAATGATAACAGTGTCTAGCAGTATTTCCACGAAAACTTCTTTGTAACTTAGCAATGGGGCACCCCCATTGTTAGTTTACAAAGAAGTTTATATGTTTTACTGGATATCTCATTGTAATTTTTCTTTTTGGGATTATAAAATCAATTAAATTTCCACAAAGATAAAACGAATCAAATATCAAAAGTTTGGGTTTTATCAAGGGTTTCTTACTTTTCTTCTAGGTATAAAAAAATATATTTCTAAAAATAATCTATGTATAACAATAAAGATAAACGCTAAAATTACAAACGAAAAAAAAAATCAGCTTCACAAGTAGGTCGCGAAGCCTTGAAACGAAGGAGACACTTCAACATCATTACTTAGACGAAGTAAAAGTTTATTTAGCGAAACGAAAGAGAGAGCAAAGATAATAACCGAGTGAAAAGGATAGAAATTGATTTTAAGAACGACATCTGCAATTCGATCTGTATCCTTTTCCCAACTATTTAGTTCACGTGAAGTGACCGTCTATATTTGTTTTCCAAAACCCAGTTACTGGGTAACACGATCATCTTGGCAAGACCGGTGTTAGATTTTCTGACTTCTGGCTACCCGTAACAACTGTCAAAGGTCTACAAATCGCCGGTACCAACTTCCGAAGCACGGAGGAGTCTCAATATATAATATCCTAGGTATCCTCGGCAAGCGTTGCTTAACGTTGATTGACCCGTGCAGCTATTATTATGTAGCCACGAGGTTACGACATTTGAAATTAAAAACATTAATCTGATAGCAAGGTGGCTCGAACGCAGATATTATTCAGCGTTCAAATATCAAAGTTTTTGAATTGCGATGAAAATGAAAGTGCTTGAATGGAGCTTCCGTGTCATTTGTTCAACCTGCAGCATGTATAATAAATCTTTTCATTTATGCACAGACATTTTGCTGTTATTGTGCGACATTTTTGCCTCAAATTCATGTTTTATTTTATTTTATTTTTATTTTATTTATTTGGCTCACCAACAATTGAGTACACTCATACAATTATGGGTTACATACAATCAAATTCGGGTCTAGTGTATCAATCCCTTACAGGTAAGCACATCATGCATTACATACTGGTTAAATTGAAATTATATAAAGGCTACTAACAATTAGAGGGTATTTAAATACACAAAGAACAATCAGGCTCCTTAAGTCAAATTGAAAACTAAAAATTGAAATAAAACATTAAAAATCATAGGCAGAAACAAAATTAAGAAATAAATAAAATTCAAATCGAATTAAAATCATAATAAAATTAAATAAATTCAAAATAATTAAAACATAACAAAATTAAAATCCAACAGAAACATAATCAAAATGAATTAAACAGAATCATAATTAAAAACAAAAAAAAAATAAATAACCGAAAAACATAACCGAACTAAATTTATACGGATAACGGAGATTAAAATTAGACAGAAACATAATCAAAAATCAAATCAAACACAATCATGATCAAAATCATAAACAAGATTGAAATACAAATTAAAATAAAAACCAACATGTCACCAAAAATAATTCACAGATTTCACATGTCCATAATACTTCTTCTGAACCTACTAAGTCAGTCAGAGTGCACGTCGACCAGACCAGTTTTGTGTTACATCCAGCCATTGCCGACATAACCCTATCACTTTTTTGTCCAAACATGGATTTACGCATATCAATATTTTTTTTTCAATTTACAGTTCATTTCATAACATTAACAGTGTTTTCATCACAAAATTAAATACCAGCATAAAACAACGTTAATTAATCAGCTCAACTTGTATCCACAAACCATTTAACGAATTTATATCCTTTAACCCAAACCACAGTTTATTTAATCCCTTACTCGATGGAATAGCTGTCCTAGAAAATTGTGAGACAAAAACATCTCGAGATACAAACCGAATGATATATACCCGTAGCCATTATTCTTTTACGGTATTATTCGTAGCAATGGCGTAGCAGCGTAGCCGTGTAACCGCGTAGCCTACATTAACGCGGTCGTAGCTCAAGGACGGCTGAACTGAGTTGTGGAAGCAAACGTCACTAGTAGTGCGACGACCCCTTGCATACATACCGTCGACATCTACTCGCAGAACAGCTGATCACTGCCAACAGGATAAAACAATATTGCGGCTATGGACACTATGTGATGCATTCAATATGAGTTCTGAGATGATCGTTTTGGAAACTTTACTCTTGATGTAATTGCTTGCATGGTTAATTTCTTATTACACTAAATTAGATGAATGCAAATATTAATGAGTTCAAAACCTTTCAATATGTTCTAATAAATAATGAATGTGTGTAGCGGGACGACGCTGATTACTTTCGCTCTCAGTACTTATTTTATTAACATGAACAGACAAGATAACAATTAAGTGCTGGTAGACAGAGCGATCGGATAATCCCATAATATGAACAATGACGTAAGACTGGTCAAGTGTGAGTGTTGCACTTTTACTAAAGATTCCCTACGACCGTGATGAAAAAGGATCACATAAATATTATGCGTTCATTATATTTTTATGACTCTTACAGGAAGCAGTGTGCAAGCAAGGACCTACTCGATTGAATCGCCTGAAGCTACAGTTATCGATCAAAATATTGTATTTTATGTTTGTTACAGTACTCGTACACCTCCACCACACCACCGACCGCTCGCACATCACTAACAGAGCAACCGATATCCATCAATTAAAAGTAACATCACACGCGAGTTTTCAATACACGTCCGGGATTTGAAGTACAAGCACAAGCACCTGTTTGCATTTCTTTTTAGAACCGAACGCAAATAAATTGACAAACACACATGCCTTTATTGTTAACATCTGCAGCCAATTCGCTAAAAGTGGCAATATTGGTTTTCACATGAATGCACAGATCGACTAAAACAAATTAACTTTTTTCAAATTAACGTTCTCTCCACTGTGGGCTTCTAAAAATCTCGAACGTGTTAGATAATACTGTAGGCGGAGAAAATTGCGGCGAGGTTATAGCCGAGTTTGCCAGTAATCTGTTTGTAGTAGACACTTCATAAAAAAATTATCAGAGTATCCGTTGACACAGTCAACGACTGTAAGATAAGATCCTTTTCATTCTTAAGGATGGGATAATATCTTCAAATTACTCCTTCTAGGCGGAGCGGAAGGGAGTGTCAGACTCTTACTGACTAAAACCCATCCGTGTTCGTCCAGATGCCCTTTGCGTTTCAAGGGGGCCTCACCCGTGATTTTGCACAGGAAACGGTTTTGGAGTGTCTGCATCCTGTGGATGTGACGAGGCTTTGTGTGTGCAAAGACGGCGCAAGAGTACGTCATGATGGACGGATGACCGCGGTGAAAAGTCGCAATTTGCACTTGAGTGACAATTTGCTACAGGCGGTCGTGATGTAATGAAGCCTTCCCTAAGCGAAGGCGGCGCGAGAACGGGCCTGCCTTATGTGCTCAGCGAAGGTGAGGTAGCTGTCCAGGATGACCCCCAGGTATTTGGCTTGCTTCTCCCAGGGGATCGGCTCGCCATACATGGTGATCGGACGAGGGGGAGGGGGTTTGTGCCGCGGTTTCGTAAAGAGAACCGCCTGACTCTTGTCAGGGTTAACCTCGATTTTCCATTTCCTAAACCATCTGCCCAAGATGTTTGCGGATGTTTGTAGAGTGCAAGCGATAGCGTCAGGCTCGCGACCGGTGTAGTAAATGACGGTGTCGTCGGCAAATAGGGCCAACTGCGCCAACGCGCAAAAGTGGCGTGCCCAAAGATAAGATCCTTGGATTTCTGAATCTGTATTACCTGTTTAACTGAAAACTGTCTGAGTTTTCAACTCCTGAAAACTACATTTGAAAGAAAATTACAGTCTTACGGCCGGTTTCAATCAAACATGACGTTTCAGCTACTATTGGTAGCTTATTTGACAGTTGGTTAAAGGTAGAAACATTATTGAAACCGGCCGTGAACATTTATCCTACACCTGGTTCCATGAACGACTTTTTACGGTTTCGTAACTGTTCGGTTTAATTTCGGGATGAACATTTTGTGGCGAACCTCGTCATATATTAAACGAAACATAAAGCTGAAAGAAAAAACGAAATTATCTGCTACAAAGTAATGATGTTGATACTTCGTTGCACAAAAATTCTTAACTAGAGCATTCCTCTAGTTAGAGGACCAGACGTTGTTTACGTTGGGACAACAAGGACGTGTTTGTACAAAAATTTGTCAATTTGTCAGCGAATAAATGATTAATTCCCGGTTTCTGATGTACTTTATCGGTCTTTTATTCGCCCGTTAATGCTATTTGTCATAACGCTATTGGTTGGTCGTGGTTAACGGACAGATATTTGCCGTATTTTAAAATAAAATAATAACTAATTTAAAGTTTTGAAAATATGAAAGTGGAGTTATTGGCATTTGGCGGAGAGACAAACGGTAATATAAAAAATCAATATTTTCAGCTGCATTATGAACCAGCAGGCGGCATTCGGTATACTTCAATAATTTAATAATTGTCAACCTGTCCCACTCCAACGCGCATGTTGTTGTGGACGAGGATGAGTCCGGCATAATACCCCACAGTATTCTGTACATATCTACTCGTCCATAGCATTCAGTTACCATGAGATTGTAGGCAATTACTCAATTCTCTGTTCCATTAACACAATATAAATTAAATAGTCACATTGCACATGTATGCTATTACACAACTAATCATTCTCCCAAAGAATAGTCGGTTAATGAATGTTTTCTTTAAGCCTCTGCGTTTTCGTCACCTTAACTTGGCTGCAAAAACGATGAAAAATATACTTGTATTGTTAGTGAAAGTGTCAAGTGTTGCTAAGTCACAATTGCTCCCGTGCCGCACTTTATATAATTTACACAAACTCTAAAAGAAAGTTAAATTAAATTTTAATGTACTTTGGTATCGTTGCAGAACTTTTTAAACAAAGTATAATGGAACCCGGAAAATATCGAGAAATATGATATACTTGACTAGTAGCCTTAAAATTTGGCTCAGACAAAAACATATTTTTCAGGTAAATAGGCTAGTTTACCAAGTCTATTAATCTCCGTTACTGAAGTCGGGTCTGGCTAGATTAATTCAGATTTAGATGCGAAGCAATTAACCCACCATGTTCTCGATTGTAAACTTTAAAGTGATTTGAATATTCGTCTTGATGTACTTAATATAAAGGATTAAACCGCATTAAATCCTTTAAAGGTAGGTTTATTCAATTAGTGTTGGCTTTGACATTTAGCGTGAAATTCGTAACGCGAATGTATATTCATTCCGCGTAAGCGGCAAAGTTTCATTTTGTCGATATTCTATGAAGTTCAGTTAGACTAATGTACACCAAAATTCATGCCAAAAATTGTTTGAGGCATCTGTTGACAACAGTATCTACGTTAAATGAATTCTGTAAAAGGTACAATAACTTGCAGGTAAGTAATATTCATGGCCGTCGGCTCAATAATACCGACCCGACACCGATTTGCACCATAAGTAACAACAGCTAATCTGTGGATCATGGCGGATAGTGAATTAAATTTAGCTTTTTAAGGATCTGGTGTATCTATCTGATAGTATATAACGAAACCTTGAATGACCTCTCTAAAATCATAAATAATTTCCGAACGTTCCACATCCGCGACATGTAATAACGCCGCACATAACTGACGTATATCACGTCCAGCTTCAACCTCAGAGTCACAAAATTGAACATTTCATAATGTCGGTTGTAGCACGAAATGAAATACCTCGACCATTTTATTATTGAATCAGAACCATACAGAGGAAATTATCGTACAAATGTTTTTAAAATTACCTACGTGTTTTAATTTCCATGTAGTCAATTGCTCCCGGGAATGCTTTATTTTTCGTTGTTCATTGTGAAGCACAGGAACAGGAGCGCATAGCCTGTGATTTCAACTGACCACTTTGTCTATTGTAGTTCCTTTCATGTTGACATGGCGCCCTGATATGACGAGTAGAATAAAGGTTTAAGTCGTGGGTTATTTTTTATTCAATAGCAGAGCTGAAAAGTTTTAATCAGAACCTAAGAATTGTTAAACACAGTCCACGATACCAGTCCGTAAAATTATTCAACAGATTGCCTTTACAAATAAAAAGTGTTGTCTACAATAGTGCTTTCAAAATAAAACTAAAGGAATTCCTATTGAATAAGTGTCTATATGCTGTAGAAGAACTGTAATTTTATTGAATTATTTTATTGTTTTTGTTTTAAATTTTAAGGAGTTGACCATATTGTTTTATGTAATTGTCGAAATGCTATTAAAAAAAAAAAGGTCAAATTATTTTGTAATTGTTGATTTAATTTATAAAATTCAATTGTTATTATTATATTGTAAATACTGTATTGTGTATTTTTATGTGTAAATTCAGATACAAAATTACTTGTTTATGAATAAAATGACTATGAATCAAAAGTCTTAAGTGTGCTTGGTGCGTCAGCCATATGGCTAGTGTCTCATTCAACATCTTCAAATTATCTTTCAGAAGTCCCAACTGTCGGTAAATGAAAGTTTTCAAAGTGACTCAACTTGACTCAAGGCGTCGATACCACGAGAGGCGCCGGGGGACTGGGAAGTTAAATAGCTTCACAAGACGGTGCTGTTTTGTTAAGGAATATCGCGGAGGCAAATGAAATTGTTTACTTCTTTGAATCGACTCATAGGTACATTTTCAGTAAACGTAATGTGTTTCTAAATAATACATCCATTACTACAACCAACATTTTTCTCTTATCATAAAACCTTCGGACGCGTTCAGCAGTAGCTCGCCAGTGTTAGCCAGGCAGTTGCGAGAGCGATTTTTGTGTGCTGCGACTCGCAAGAGACTGGGCAGCTACTATCACCTTAGCTGTCTACACAGCTAAGGCGAGCCGAACTACTGGCATACGAGTAGACGATTCGAGTAACTGTCTACTAAACGAGCCATAACTAGACTAACATGACGAGTACCTGTAATAGAAGGCACTTCTTGCTTTTAGTGAAGTAAGTTTTAAGTTAAGGCAATAAAACGATGAACATACGGGTTATTGATCGGAGCGAGTTATTCTTAGCTCAAACATTCCTTACGTGGTTTATCTAAGCTACCACTAGCAACACATACGTTAACACTGATCTGTGCTAAACAGACCGAATAATCATGAAATAGTATTTGCAGATTGCAAGATTGTAAGATGCATTTAATGCAAGCCTTATCGGCCGTTGCGTTATTTATTTATCGGCAAAACAAAGCCTGAAACTGGGAAATTAATGAGTTTATCGCTGTCTATTGTTCTATATTTTGTTTTTTTTTATATTATTATTGACGAGCTTGAGCATGTTAATAAAAACACGGATAACGGACCTCTGTAGTGAATACTTTTTGATGACAAAACACAAAGCAGCTTCACCAGAACGATGTTAATATTTAGGATTCTTGTATTATTCCACTTTTCTTCATGAAGGGTAGAAATCTGATACATTTTCTCATTCCAATGTTATTTCTTTGTGAAATGTAATCTTACTGAACAATTTGTTCCTTTTCACATTTTGCTTCTCCAACCTCAACTCGTTCACAGCGATCTCTACCGGTTGTGTGCATTTAATATAAGCGAGAGCTTTCGGCCGAAGGTACTCATTACCATTACCATAATGTGGTGGCTATCTATCTATCTATTGGGGTATGGTTTCCGCACTTAGTCCTGATGTTGGACCATTGTGCGTGGGCCATGGCGGCCGTCATTCCAACCAGCCGACCTCCCTCCAGAAGCAGATCAGTCCTCCTAAATAGTTCAGGGTGTCTGTGAGTGAATTTGGTGTTCCTATCGTTTGTCTACGTATATCGGCGATGCCTGTGCACTCAAGGAGCACGTGCGATACCGTTTCCTCCTCCTCCATGCATGCTCTGCACAGAGGACTCTGTTATACCTAGTGTGTGGAAATGCTTATTCAGTGAGCAGTGTCCGGTGATGGTCCCCGCCACCATTCGCAGGCTGCTCCTATCCATTCGCAGAAGGCGCTTGGTGAGTTTATTGTTTAGGAGTGGTATAGCCTCCTTGGACTGCCTGCAGCCTGGTGCCGAGGTCCACCAGCGTTCTGCTTGTGTGTGGGTATGTTCTCGTAGCCACGTGCGTAGCTGGGTGAAAGGGAGTGGCACTATGGGTTCGGGTCCAACAGCCATCGTACCAGACCCCCTCCTGGCCAGTTCATCGGCCGCGTCATTTCCTAGTGATCCGCTGTGACCTTTTATCCACTGCAGCGTTATGGTGTTGCGGTTTGTCACCGTGACGCGTTCTAGTGCATTGTGGCATTCTTGTATTTGTTTCGAGGTGGTGTAGTTTCTATTTAGGGATTGGAGAACTGAGGCGCTGTCGGAGAGTATACGAATATGAGTGTCCGTGACTCCCCTGGCTTCTATGGCATGGATCGCTAGGATAATGCCCATGCATTCCGCCTGGTAAACGGTGTTGAGCTTTCCTAGTGGTCTGGATATTTTAATGTTGAGGTCGCTGGAGTAAACTCCAACTCCGGTTCCGGTACTTGTCTTTGATCCATCAGTGTAGATTCTCAGCTCTTTAGGACCTGAGTGGTCATCCAATTCTTGTGTTAGCACTATGTTATAGTGCTTTTGGAAATGGTGCATCTTTTGAGCTTTGTCATTGGGTGATGACATCATGGGTTGTCGTTTTACGGCATCTTCCATGATGCGTGTATGTTTGATTCTAGAGTCTTTACCTAAAATGTGGTGGCTATATATATTCTATTGTTGAGCTCTTCACTCGCGCTCGTAACACCGGTGCGCACACAAGGCAGGATGGCTGTAATCACGGCTTCCCTCACTTTATTTACATCTTCCGCATCGTATAAATTCCTAATACGCATTATAAATAACTTCTCGTCCTCACGATCGCTAACAATGGATCGGAAAAGGGTTCGCTCTTTCAATTTCGCAATCTGTATGTATTTGTGTAAATTCGTGCTATCCATAACGTGCTTATCCGCGGGATCTACGGATACTTGTAAGGTAATGGTAAGACATAAAGGATAGATTACTTCTGCGGTTTAAAAACAGCCTTAAGCATGTCCTAAATATTGGATAACATTACCATAAATGTTTAGAGACACAGAGAGATACTCTCACAAGTAATTTGGAAAGTTGAAAACATTTTCTGGCTTCTGTATTGCAGGTTAATCACCTTCAGTAGGAGTCAGGGACGTCACACATATGTTAACCTATATTATGATTTTATATAAATATAAAGAAAATTCTTATTGAGGAGCTCGTGGCTAAAGAATAACAGCCGCACGGGTCAATCTTCAAGGTTAGGCAACGTTTGCCGAGGTAAGCCTGTGGATGGGTGATCTTTTTAACATACCGAGTTACCTCCGTGCCTCGGAAAGCACGTTAAGCCGTTGCCCCGGTCTGTCATTTGTAGATCTTTGGCAGTCGTTACGGATTGCCAGAAGCCAAAAAATCTGACTCCAGTCTTGCCAAGAACTACCGGGTTACCCAGTTAATGGGTTGTGGAGGTCTGGAAGGCAGCCGCTCCACGTAAAAATACTGGTATCGAGCTGAATCCGGTTTGACTGGAAGCCGACCCCAATATAGTTGGGAAAAGGCTAGGCAGATAAGATATTATTATTTGAGGTACACTAAAAATGGCTTCTTTAAATAGCTAAAAGCAAGTAACGAGTCTTGGGTTATAATTTAGCTCATTTTCTCAGAACAAATTACAGAGTTAAGAGCATATTATTTAAATTTATAATGAACGTTAACGTTAAGTGTTATGGACTACTATTGTGTGCTCTGTTAAACAACTCGGGAATATGGTGTTTGCTCGCTGGTGCGCTGCAATCATACTCCGTTATTGCACTGAGCTCGATACACAATGTTGATACAAACAAATAGCTGTACCTACATCAACACAAAATAATAATAAATCAAACAAATCATTGGTGTTCATCTAAACTAATGTTATAAAAAGAACAATTGTTATTGTATTTAAATGTTGGTTCCTCTTTTGATTTTCTACTTTTAAAACTAAATAAAAGGTTCCTTTAGTAAGTAATTTATTATCATGTTTTATAAAAAATGATAAAGGAAACTTCCGGCCTATTTCTATCTTACCTGCATTTAGCAAAATATTTGAAAAGTTAATACTCAAGCAATTGCCAAGACATTTTAATCTAAATAGCCTCCTCCATAATGAACAGTATGGATTTACAAAAGGTCGTTCAACCACAGATGCAGGTGTTGCTCTCCTGAAACACATATTTAAAGCATGGGAGAACTCGCCAAATGCAATTGGAGTTTTCTGTGATCTCTCCAAGGCCTTTGATTGCGTACACCATGATACGCTTTTGCGTAAACTGCGTCATTATGGTCTCCAAAAGGAAGCTCTTAACGTAGTTGATTCATATTTGCATAATAGGTTTCAATGTGTAGATATCAATGGTGTGAAGTCCTCCGGGCTACCAGTTCATTTAGGGGTGCCTCAAGGTTCTATACTGGGTCCATTCTTGTTTCTGGTGTATATAAATGATTTACCATTTTTCTTAAAGGGTATCTGTGATGTAGTTCTCTTTGCAGATGATACCTCTCTTGTCTTTAAAGAAGATAGAAATAGATAAGATTTTGATGACGTAAACAGTGCTCTCTCCATGGTTACGGATTGGTTTACGACAAATAACCTAGTTCTCAATGCTAAGAAAACAAAATGTATCAAGTTTGCCTTACCTAATGTTAATAATCTAGGACCGAATATCGTCTTAAACAAAGAGATGCTTGAAACTGTGGACTCAGCAGTATTCTTGGGAATAACTGTTGATTCCAAACTACAATGGGGCCCGCATATATCAAGCCTGTCAGGAAGGCTCAGCTCGGCTGCCTACGCCGTCAGGAAAGTAAGACAATACATTGACATTTACACAGCTCGGTTAGTCTATTTTAGTTATTTCCATAGCGTTATGTCTTACGGTATCCTATTATGGGGAAGAGCTGCAGACATACAAAATATATTTGTGTTACAAAAACGGGCTGTTCGAGCAATATATCAGCTGGGGTCAAGAGTTTCCTTAAGAGAACTTTTCAAAGATATTGGAATTCTCACGGTAGCATCTCAATTTATTTTTGCAAACATATTATATATTAGGCAAAATATACATTTATACACTAAAACCAGTGATATCCATAACTTTAACACTAGAAACAAGCACAAATTACATGCACCATCCCATCGTCTTCGAAGGGTCCAAGGCTCATTTGTGGGGCTCGGTATCCGATTTTACAATAAGCTACCTCTTTCTTATCTTGAGCTGCCTTTTAACTCGTTTAAAGCTAAAGTTAAATCTAACCTTTGTTCGAAGGCATACTATTCAATCAATGATTATTTAGACGATGATAATAGTTGGTCGCAGTGTTGAACGCAAGACATACTTCGTTTTTAATGTTCTTTCATAGTAATTAGCTTATGACATATGAGTTCATATATTTGTTAATTTATATGTCCGTAGAGGTCAATTATTTGTTATTTTTTTTTTTTTGTATTGACTTAATACTCTCATAACAATGTTTTATAATGAGTGTATTGCAACATGTGATTAACTAGTGACTTCGACAGTTGTATGATTTTATTCTATCCTGAGCAACCGGCAGCAAGTTCGTCATGCTCCCTTAGATTTTACTGCTTGCGGTAGCGTCGGGGGTCGGGTTACCTCTTTCCCTCAAATATGGCGAGGGGGGTAATGGCTGATCTTTGCGTTATGCTCGTGAACGGGTGCTGCTTGTGGTGAAAGGTCGTCTTGTTAGCCATGGATTTTACTATTGTTATAACGATTATATGCTTAATGTTTAATTTTGATGGCCCTGGTTTATCACTTGTGGCGTCGAGTCACAGATCTTTTTATTAAATTCTACCCTCTGCACGTGTAAGCGGGCACACCCTTCATGTCTGGAGGCTTATTTAGTTTGATTTGATATTGTTTTTATGCTTGAGTTTGTCTGTTTATGCTGGCATAATGGAGTGTGCTAGCTTACAAGTAGCGAATTATTAAGTTTTATGTTTTTACGTGTTACCTTTGTTGTATTGTTTTCTTTGTAAGAATACTGACTACTTACATACCTTTGTATAAGTGATAGTTCTTATAACTCAACAGACAGATGTGTTGCTGGGGAGTTTGTTGCGCCACTTCTTCTTCCTAGTTAAAACACTAGGAAGTGGTGACGGGCGGGCGTTTTGGGGGACTGTCTTTATGTAGAACTTTGACGTTCAAAAAGTGCTGGCACTCAGCCTAATTTGAATAAATGACTTTTGAATTTTTTTGAATTTTGAATATAAGATTTAACATAATCAAAATGGAACAGATCTATTTTTCAGTTTATTCATGGATCAAAAGAATATAAGTAAAGACAAGTGTCTTAAATATTTCATACTTTCCTATGTTAATATAGTCTCTTTGAGTAGATTATAAAGTAATCTTCTACAATGATTATTTACACTCAATTAGGCTTTCTGTAAGCTCATCAAACGAGCTGAAATGAAACTCTGCCTAACAAAGTTCCAGATCTCACGAACTTTTGGTTTCATAAATCTTATCATTTTTGAGTTAGGGAACGGAACAAGGGACGACCTTTCCAAATCGCTCGGGTTTCACTTGAGCAATATTACAGCGCAAAGGAGATAAAGATTTCTGTTTATTTAAATTGTTACAGAGGATTTAAACTTCTCAAAGATTTTCTGCTCAGGAGTCGGCCTCATATTATTATTTTGCACTGAATGTAGACGTCCACGTCTACATACATATATGGTCCGTAAATAAAACTGGTTGATATGAATCTTTTCATTTCAGAAGCACATTATATACGAGAATACTAGTGCATGTTTTATCACGATGCATGTTGACACACAACAACAGTCGCTTCCGTGGCCAGCGGCGGAAGCTACGCCGCTACGAGTAACCGCTACGCCGTAGCAACTAGCTACGCCTGTTTCGAGCTACGTATAATTTAATAGGCGGAAAACAAATCTCTCGCTTGTGAACTCGATTTGGGGCTTGACTTATTACGTGTTAGAAAGTAGGTTGTTTGGCTGAAGGGAATCTTAGATTTAAGAATGTTATGTAAGCTCTGTAATAATGTTCGCAAAACTTTCAGATTTTGCTAAGCGGTTATTATCACATAGTCACTACAAAGTTTTCTAGGCTGAGAGTTAAAATTTTGTTTTTGCGTTTAACGTCGCAGTTTTATTAGATGAACATGTTTAAACCACATTGACAAGTGACGGGAGACCGCAAATGTTTTGTTTTTACTAAGCATATTATTAGCGGTCCCCCAACGCGATGCTTGGCCAAAAGAATCGTACCTATATTAAATTAAAAGGATCAATAGATATTATTTTAAAATTTTTATAGTATTTTTTGCCGGGAGTTTTGAATTTCTAAATTTAATTTGCATTTTATGCTTTTTAACACTTATTTACCTAATAGGTACTACAAGACCCTATGATCGACACTCACCTAAACGGCACTACATCGTATATCGAAATATAATATCGGTAAAACGACTGAAAGTAGCTTAGCATCTTTCACCACTGTATTCTTCATCACAACTCATTTCTCTTTTCAGCTTCATCATCAGACCCTGATCACAACTATTTGTAACCTATTCATTGCGACCATTAAAATGAACCCAAACACTAAAACCTAAAACTCTGATGTAACTTAGTGAGGAGTTGGGTATACTGCCGACCTCAGGTTATGCTGCAGCATCAAGTCAATGTTACCATGTTCTTGCAATATCATTGAAGATAAGAATTCCAAATTTCAAATAGATCAAAACTATAGAAGTTGCTCTCATCCTTTCATCAACGAGAAAAGAGCTGATAATCTTCAAACGGCTAAACCGATTATCTTGAATCATATTTAAGAACGCTCTCCATTAAATTACCATTCCAAAAAACAAACCGCATCCAAATCGGTTCACCCGTTTAAGAGCTACGATGCCACAGACAGATACACAGACACACATAGCGATCAAACTTATTACACCCCTCTTTTTATTTTGGTCGGGGGTTAAAAAAGGGTTGAAATAGCACTAACTTCTCCAACTTGACTTGATTTTTTATGAAATATTAAATAAATGAAAGGTACCAAATAAAGTCTGTACCAACTTATTTTATAAACCAACTGGCTAAAGCCAGATCAGCTGGATTGACTGCACACAGTTTATCACGTATGTAAATAAGCCCGTATATGTGTTCATATGCATAAACCAAATTAAATGTTAACATAATTTCCGAACGCTTATGCTAATAACCAATTAAGCTTTAATTAGAAAGCGTAAAATTAATAGTTTTGTACGAAATTATTTCCAGGTCAGTTTACTAGGTATTATTATTGTAGTGGAAGGCAGCCGCGCCCCGCGGGCTCACCTGCTGGCACGCTGCCACTACGCCACAGGTGATCACTGATTTCGTACAGAATCCCAAATCACTTTTATATGGACATTGGATACATGCAAATACTTGAAAGCTTGTCTATACGTAACATCTGCGTCTACCTGAAATTGAGGTGAAAGAAATTTAATTTAAAGAAGGTTCATCCTCCATTCGATCAACGAGAGCCAAGTTTTATATAAGGAGGTTCGTGAGCAACTGTTTGTTTGCAGGGTTGGCTTCTTGCCAGTGAACTTGCACTGGATTCAACAAATTGCACGGCGACGCCGGCGCCGGTACAAAGTTGATTTAATATCGCCTCAACGCCGCGCTAACGACTTGCTACTTGTGACAACTTTTACATTTAATATCAAGCGAGTCAAGTGACGACTCTTTCTTGACGGCTGTGTCGGTTGAGCCATTCAATGTTAAGGCACTTCACAAGAAGCAAGTCGTTAGCTTTAAATAGTTAGTTTTAAATTTGATGTCAAGTTGCGCCTCTGCCTCGACGGCTGTGTCGGTTGTGACATTCAATGTGAAAGCACTTAAGTAGCTTTCAGTTGAAGTTGATTGTCGATGTTACAAGTTACGCACATTTCATGAGCCTTCATTTTCATAATATTGTGGTTTACGGATTAGTCAAAGCGTGGTCGTACAGTATGTCAGTATTGGTTCGTGATGAGGATTAAAACAAAGTATCTACTTAAATTATCTCAGGTTACGGAGCCAAAAAAAGACCGTCCTTTTAAATAATTATTGAGACATTACAACTGCTAGCTGCGTTATGTCGTTCTTATTCACAAAATCAAACAAGTTTTGACTTGAAAAATCGTGCTACTCGACAACAGAGCCACTTTGTACGAAATATGCGGAGTTGACTAGTTACATTTTAAAACGTACAATAAAATTAACATAGATTAGCTTACAACGCGGTAAAAAGAATTCTGCTATCTCCTAGCGTAATGCCTTCCACTCTGAATTTAAAATAACTTCCAGAAAAAAGGTTGTGACTCCTTTTCCATTTTTTAATTAACTCTTGGTTTAAATATCCTTGTGTTTTTTTTTAAATAGGTTCGGCCAGTGTACACAATATCATTACTTTTAATTTGATACCATATCCCTTGGAACACTAACGAACCAAATATATTCACTTATTGGACGCTCTCATGAGAAAATACTTCTGCTAAAAATCATTAACATTAAACAGCCCCGTTTTTCATTCAAAATATTCGCTTTATACAATTTATAACTTTAAATCTAGCGACTTCAGGCTCAGTATCAAGTAACGTTGTTCAGTTTAAAATTTCGATTACTTTTTATTCAATCAGCAGATTGCTTTCGTATTTTAAAATTTGTTTTCGTTAATGGATAATCCTTGATATAGTAGTAATATTTGAATAGCGGTTTCCGCTTATCTCCACAAATATTTTTTGACGGCTTCGACCCAAAGCAATTTG
Organism: Mamestra brassicae; assembly: GCA_905163435.1. Taxonomy (NCBI): domain Eukaryota; kingdom Metazoa; phylum Arthropoda; class Insecta; order Lepidoptera; family Noctuidae; genus Mamestra; species Mamestra brassicae. Next base: position 13,045,903 of record LR990997.1, on the reverse strand, counting down.
CAATATTTTATCGAACAAACAATAACTGACAATAAGTAACTACCAACAATGGTGTACATATTTTTTTTTATTTTTTTTTTCCTTAGCCTATTGTGTCCCACTGCTGGGCAAAGGCCTCCCCCATATCCTTCCAGACATTCTTTTCTTGTGCCACCTCCAACCAGCCTTCGCGGTGTGCATCCAAGTCATCTCGCCACCGCTTTCTGGGCCGGCCTCGGCGACGCCGTCCATCCTCTGGCACCCATTGCGTGGAGACTTTTGCCCAGCGGTCATTATGCATGCGGCTGGTGTGACCCGCCCAGTCCCATACGATGGTGTACATATACAATCTTTATTTTATAGTTCAATGGATTTTATCTGTAAACCGATAACAATTTGTTTAGGTGGCACTCAGGATAGAGATTCAATGAAATGTACGTAACATTATTTTTATGAATCTAACAAGCACGCGTTGCGACTCCTAAATTTTCCGTTTTGTAGTTTTGGATATTTTGGTATAAAAGGTCATAAAAGTCTTTATTTGTAGGTAGTATTATATTACCACACATTCTAAGGTGACTTATTTAAACAAACGTCTGTCGATACAATGGTTGTCGTTCCATTCAAACATAAAATGACATGAGAAGAATCTTTGCTCATTACTTATTATTTTCAAGGCACGGCTTCTTCATGTGATATTTTCGACAACTCGAACAATGAAAAGCTTCAAAGCCTGGAATAAACAAACCACCAATTCACAGAGTTTTCCTTCAATATTCTTTCTTCATAAAACTACACTACGACTCGAGAGACGCTTTGTCCCGGAAGCATAATCCGCGCGAGTAGAAGGAGCTGCACAGACGATAAATTAATATCGCAAAAATTCAATCCATTGGGACTGTAACGAACTTATAACTTTTCTGTCGACGGAGATTCTCTTCTTAGCAACAGGAAAAAAACTGGATAGAAATACTTTATACTAAATACTTTTTACGAGAAGAGAAAACCTGCCAACTGGAGACATAAAGTCGTTCATGCTTAGAACTCAACGACATTCTTATATTGCAGTAGGACAACTCACACACGGTCATCCAATCCCTTAGTTTGGGATTGGATGACCGTGTGTGAGTTGTCCCAAGATATTATTATTATTAGATATTATTGCAGTAGTTACGAATTATTACGTAAAGATCTACCATTACGATACAGAACTGAGAGAAACAAACAAAGATAAGTTGTAATAAATACACACTAGAGGCGAGCTGCCAAACAGTCTGACTAAGCAAACATTCAGAATGTTGGCCTAGTCCGAGCTGTAGCAAGATATTTGCGTAGAAACACTGCTTGTTGGCTGTATTGTGTTTGCTGTTTATATCAAATAATACTAGTACGTAACCCACTAAGTTAATCAGACAAGCCCCGTTATAAGAAATCGATTCGCCTCGAACTAAAAAAAGAAAAAGAAAGAAGAAAAAATAATAATTATTATTATTAACAAAGGGGTAAAGGTAAGAGGGCACATTGTGATCTGAGACCTACATGGTAACACTCAACCGGGCTCATGAGTATCTTACATCCGGATTGTGTTCCACTTGTGTTACAATTTAACACCCAGTGTTCACGACTTTCACATTATAACGTAAGATTGAAACTTTAGCTCCTTCAACCATGCGTTCGGAGTCGCAGGGCGATCCCCGGCCACCGTAGGCGCGGGCCTGCGGACGGCGAGCGTTGGGTGGCTCGCTGTCCGATCACCACAAGGCCCGGGTCGATGGCGCGTTGTGTACCACGCGCGCCTCAAAGAGATGTCAGCATAGAAGACGGAGCCCGCTAGGGTTGCGGAATTTATTCGAAAGAGTCACCGCGGCCTTGAAACGCAAAGGGCTTTAGCAGGAACACGGATGGGTTTTAGTCAGTAAGAGTCTGACACGCCCTTCCGCTCCAACCTGAGCGGAAGAAGTCATTTGACGATTTCCTATCCTTAAAAAAATAACGTTTTCATCCACTCGATCCCCTGTCCTTCAAGCTGCATATGTTCCATAAGACCTAAAAACTTGTATTAGAACCAGCTTCCCTTCGACGTAAACAAGCCCGTTGTGTGTTCGCTCATCTTGTTACCTACTCGAGCATAACTCACGGGCGGCATACAAAGCTATCTCATAGACGCTGTCGTCACGCTCACGACTAACAGGTCAACTATTCTCAGTAACGGACCCACTTACAGAATACATGAACATAGCTACATTATGTAGTAGAACATTTATTGAGCCAGGTAATGTGATGTATGAGGTTGTAATGACAGGTGGGAGTAGTGGGTAATTAAATAAGTACGTGACACTTGCGTAATTTGTGAATGTCCTCTTATAGGCAGTGATAAGAACTACATGTGGGGGTTCGAAAAAAATGCAGGTATTTACTCGTGGTATTTACAGCAAAGTAAACTATTTAGTTATATTTTAAGTAAATACTAGATGTTTCCTGCCGCCTCGTTGACGTGGTCTATCGTACAAGAACCGTGCGTTTTTGTTAAACAACAAGTAGCTCATGACTTTCAATCATAGAGTAGTTATCTACCAGTGAAAAAAAATTACAGGTATTTAAAAACTGACCGTCAAAAATGACTGAAAAGTTTCAAACACGTCACTTTTCAAGCAGTCTGATACAGTTGGTGCCATCACATCTGTGACTGAACTAAAATAAATACCACCAACTACAATTACCCAAATAAATATTTTTCGTTCTTTCTTTAAAATTGTGTTGTTTAGTCAGGTACATTTTTCGAATCAGCTACTCGAGCCCTTTCTTTTGATGGCCCATATGACTATTTTAATGAAAAAACGCGACTTCACTTACCTAATGGCGGCCGCCATCTTGGCCGGCACTTCGACGAATCTAAGGATACCTTATTTGTTATAATCTTTCCAGCCGTTAAAATTGCAGAGCGTACCAAAGGAATAGACAAACATATATGCATACATACTCTCGAAAAATGTTACCTCCCTAATCCTTCTATGGCAGTCGGTAATAGGGTCCAGCCAGAATTCATCTCCTACAATGAAGCATACAAACTATTTTATAATATTAGTTTATATTAAGAATTGATTCAGCCTCATCTGATTACACTGAAAGCAGACCGTGTAATACGAAAATACTGAAATCCAATATCCAACTAGGGCAAGAGTTAGACGTGGTATTACGTGCATCCTACGCAACTCCATTTTAATAAGAACTGTAATGTGCATACGTCATTATGCTGTTTGTTGACTCGCTATGAATACGAATCATGTACATTAGCGTCTGGAGCTGAGGATGAGGATGAGGCATTTGTGAAGCCAGGCACGCCACTAGTAGCTCAGTATTCAATTACTGGAAACTCATTCCTTGGGTAACTTTAATTGATTTTTAGTTTTAAAACTAAAGTTTTCATAAAAATCTGGTTCAAAAGTACAAACAGGGAATTTTGAATTATTTGAGCAATTTAATTTGAAGGTACATTTTATTTTGGAACTGTTGTAACAGGTGTGTAAAAAAACATAACCACCTTTCTGGCACAGTCGGGTAATAAGTACCTAGTAGATTTAAAAACTGGTTGCACCACATGGCTCTGTCGCCTGTATACGTGAAGACCTAATGACTGCGTCAGCGGATGACGTTGCCGTAGCTGAATATCTACTAAGCCAAACAAAAATTAAACTTTTTAAAACTATGTGTATGTGTCAATGACTAGCTAAGATAAAGATACTTTGGGTTATTAAGTTGACCATGTTGTTATCTCGAGTTCGCACCGTTTTGCGGCAAAACTTATAAAACTTATTTTACGCTACTTATTAGAAGCAGCGAACTAAAGTATATGAGAACAAAGATTCTTTAATTAAAAGAAAGAAAAAGAAGGTTATTTTATTTAATCCATGTATTTTCAAGTAAGAAGTGTATTACAACAATGATTTCTTTTTCTCATGAATATTTTAAATGATTCAGTCGTATCATTAAAAAAAATCATTGCAAAGTGAAGTGGTCACTTGAGCTCTAGGCTCCGCGCAAACGGGCCACCGACTACAGCCGGTGGCTGTCGCGCGCCACGGCCTTTGGTACCGCGCAAACGAAGGTGGCCGGTAATTGTTACGAGTGGTCGGTGGCCGCTACAATTTGTAACACCGGTGACATGTCGCGGACACTGAGTCACGAATGGACGCCTCTCGCTACACATACACGGCGATTCCGTTCAAAGCATGTTAAAAATCATGTCAACAACTTGTCGTCAGCCACCGATGGCTTTGGTCGGTGGCTCGTTTGCGCGAAGCCTTAAACGTTCCCTCCGCGACCGCTTTTTTCTCGCGTCACCTCTCGAAAACTGCTTCACAGATGTTGAGCATTCTGGAACTAGGCTAAAGACTATCAATTAGGTGCTCGACTAACGACACTGACACTGTTTAGGCAAAGGGTTAAGAAAAAACTTCGGTTTTCATGTTTCAGGCATACATTATTTATTTAACAGTTTATGTACACAAATTTAACAAATAGATAAGAAGGAAATAGTAAAATAGGTACAAAGGTGATGCTTATTTTTAAAGAAATCCCTTCAGAATACCAGGGAAAGGAGTGTCGAATAAAAGAGATGTAAAAGTTATACTTAAATAGAAAAAAATAAAAAATTCAAGTCATTAAGTCATTTCACATGTAGCAATGAATACGTCGAATATGGTGTACCATCACATAAGGTAACATCAGCCATGATGTTGGAACTACTGTGGGTATCATTATGGGTAGTGTTGGTTACTGCACAATAGAAAAACCGTTTGTTTTTAAATCAAATTATAATGCACACTGTGACACACACAGCACAAGTGTACACAATTCCTCGACAAATGGGCTACCCAACACTAAAAGATTTTTTCAATTCGAACGGTATTCCTGTGATTAGCGCGTTCAACCAAACAAACCAAACTCTTCACATTTAAAAAATAGTATAGATACCGGTAATGAAACAAACCTTGCAAAACTGTTTCTCAAAATTAACTTAAAGACTTAGAGCTGAAATATCAAATTGTTTGATAAGTTAATTTATACTCAAAACGCACTCAAACGCAACTCAAACGCAAAAGCCGCAAACTCAATTAAAATACATACTTTTGCCGAACTAAATAATCCCCAAACAAAAACTAACACCGTCATAGGGCTTAATACCGAAACTTTCCATGTTTTCATACATGAAAACATGTTCACTATTCGACCTATTTACGATACAGAAATAAAATCCAGCCAGGTGTGAAAACAGATATCAAAGGTTCGACTGAATGCGAATACATGTAAAGAGAACATGACTAGGTAAATAATATTGTATATAGGAAACTGTTGTTAGGAGCTCGTGGCTAAATAATAACAGCCGCACGGGTCGATCTTCAAGGTTAAGCAACGCTTGCCGAGGTTGGTCTGTGGATGGGTGACCATCTTAACATAACGAGACTCCTCCGTACCTCGGAAAGCACGTTAAGCCGTTGGTCCCGGCTGTCATTTGTAGATCTTGGGCAGTCGTTACGGATAGTCAGAAGCCAGATAATCTGACACTAGTCTTGCCAAGGAGTACCGTGTTACCCAGTTAATGGGTTGTGGAGGACTGGTAGGCAGCAGTAGGTAGCAGTTGGGGTTTCAGTCGGTTCGTCAGTCCGCAATAAAACTCCGTATAGTAGTATCTTTTGAGGATATTCCCACAAAAAGGGTGCTAACACTGTTCTAAAGTCAACGATGTTTGTCTATATGGTTATTACTAATGGAATAGCTCGGTAAGATTACACCAGTTCATTGCTATCGTGGTTTAAGCCGGTTGCAGACCGAGGACTAAGCTAAGCTGAAGTAATTTTTCATACTTAAGTACCCCTATGAAAAATTATCTCAGCTATGTGGGTTCGAAAACTCGGAGGGAGACTTGAGCGTAGTTGTGTTGAACTTTTGATGATGATTTCATTTTGTGTTGTCTGTCATTCTATTGGTCCAATGGATTGATAGAAATATCAGCATGGTAGCTACGCCTCGCAATCAACACAAAGAGCTTTTGTTTTCGATATTAGATCCATTTTTGTGTAATGCAGGCCATTCACGTTCAAATAATTTGATGAAACGGGCGGGATCAAACAGTTTTATAAAATTGGCATAAATGTCTGTGGGAAAATTTAGTAATTTTTTTAAAAATGAGTTGTCAAATGGCATGAAGTAATACGAAATTTCGTATTTCTTTATGAACAAACCGTTTGAACCAGCCTGTTTGATCTAATTTTACTTGCTGTCAACAATGACATCAGTTGGCGATTTACTTATAACCTTTTTTGTTGAATTCAATTCTGAATTTTTAAATCATTTTATTTGGAATTCAAATTAACAACCGGCGGCAATCGTGTTTATTTGCGACAAATACTTCATAGTTCCTTAAAGATCAGAAATATCTTAAGTTTCATTTGACTTGCAATTTAAATTTGTTACCTTTCTTTTTTTTAATTATTAACACTTCATTCAGCTCCAATTGCAAGATTTTTATTTTTCACTTTACTGAATGGCTGAACCATATTTTGAAAAGAAACCAATCAAACGTATCGTGTTTGAATGTTTCCTGTAGTATTAGCATCCCAATATAGATTTAATTGCAAACGCAGCTTTCCTACAAAATTATTTCGATTGATAGGGCAATTTCCCGAATACTATAGTACTGACGTTCTACCAACCGCCTCAGATTAAGCCCTATGTCACCAAACCTTATAAGGCCCTTCCGCATAGATACATTCCAAGGCCGATCTTAAGGGGTATTCCCTACGTCGAGCCGTAACCACTGAGCTGATGGCAGTGCGAATTAATTACATTGCAAGAAGATTAAATAGTGATTGTGCTGCTCTAGATGACCACTGTTTACACCACTTCAGCGACTCACCACGGCTTTGCATGGGTGCATATTCTATTTTATTTCTTTTTGGACCTGTCCACTCGCAGTTCAGCACGCTAGGGCTGGGTATTGCTTAACCGAAATATCCTGTGGTGACCTTAAATGAATTTAAGGCCCCCAGCCAGGACAAATGTGCATATTATACATACAAACCGTCCTTGTATATCGTTGTTACTATTAAATGAAAACCGCATCAATTTCTGTTGTGTGGATTACAGGAAGGTAGCAGATACAGACAGTGGCAGGCAACCATTTTGTTGATGACATTGTGGTACAAAATATTCTTTAGTACCAGTTTCAGCCTCATTCTTACGTAAAATCAACCCTAATCCACCCACACTCCTCTTGGCTTATAGGCTCGTAATACAAGGCAAATATTATTTTTCAAAATTATACGTTCGATTTTCGAATGAAAAGCCTTTTCTATTCTCCAAACGTTTTGCTCCTTCGTTTACATAAAAAAGGATAATTTAAGCATCGAACTGCGGGCTCTTCGGAGTACAAGGAGGTTAGTCATTATTATAGTATATCCTTTGAAGCTCCTATCTATTTATCACTTGTAAACATTGGAAATGAATGACTCATGGATTTAGTTACCATTGCTTTTGCATTTTCTTTTGCAGAATTTAGCATGTAAATGTTAGATAGGTAACTTATTTTAATGACGGCTGATTTTTCAATAGTCAGATACTTTAAAACTGAAAATAAATATTCCTTTGAGAGCTTTTGAACCGAAGGTATACCTTCGGTTCAAAAGCTCTCAAACCGCCATTTTTGTACGTCAGGTCAAAAGTTGTTGAAACGTCGACAGTAAAACAAAAGAAAAAAGGTTTTCCTAAAAGAAGTCCTTAAATAACACTACAATGACCAACATTAAGATAAACGCTATAATTACAAACGAAGAACAAGTTCTTCAATTATAGAGGAAATAGGGCTCACAAGTAGACTGTGGAGCCTTGTAACGAAGGCGACACTCCAACATAATTACTTAGACGAAGCAAAAGTTTATTTAGCGAAAACAGAGCAAAGATAACAACTGAGTGAAAAAAATTGAGATTGATTTTAAGAGCGTCATTTGTGATTCAATCTATCAGCCTAGCTTTTGCTTAACTTAGCATTTTAAGTTACGTGAAGCGACTGCTAAACTGTTCGCTACAATTCAGGTAGGTACGTTGTAAAACTATGCCCCTTTGGTAGACTGGTGTCAGATTTTCTGGATTTTTACTACCCGTTCCGACTGTTAAAGATTAATGAATGACGGCCGAGACCAACGGCTTAATGTTCCTTCCAAAGCACGATGGAGTCTCGATATATAAATGCAACCTCGAAGAACGACGTACTGCTAGAATAATTTACCCACTTGCGTTATTTGAAATTAAACACATGAATCAGGTAGCTAGGTAATGAGGGCTATCGTATTTGAATTCGCCGCTAAAGGCCAGTGTAGCGTGAGGTCTTCGAAATGTTGAATTTCACCGTTGATTGGCTTTTGACGCGAGTTCACAGTTCACAGTAATACACGTCCGCGAGTTGAACTACTCGTACAACCAAACACCAGCTTGCATTTATTTTTAGAACCGGACGCAAACAAATTGACAAACACACTGCCGTTTTAGTTAACATCTACAGCCAATTTGCTAAAAGTGGCAACACTGCTTTTCACATGAATGCACAGATTGACTGAAACAGATTAACCGGGTCCTCTCTACTGCGGACTCCTAAAATCTCGAACCTGTTAGGTAATACTGTAAGAGGAGAAAATTGCGGCGAAAGTTGTAGCCGAGCTCGCCACGAATCTGTTTGCCGTCTTCACTTATGAAAATTTTATCAGACGATCCGTTGAGACACTCAGAGGCTGACCCCGGCGATAAAGTACTTGGGTTACTGGCTTTTTATTACCCGTTTAACTGAAAATTGTCTGAGGTGGAGTTTTGAACTCTTAAAACTACAATGAAACGAAAATTACAGTCCTAGTTAGACGTTCTTATCCTAAAACTGGTTCTATGAACGGCTTTTTACGGTTTTTTAACTATTCTCTTTAATCTCGGGATGAAAATTTTATGGTGAACCTCGTCATAAATTTAACGAAACATAAAAGCTGAAAGAAAAAACGAAAGTACCTTCTACGGAGTAATTATGTTAATACTTCGTCGCAATAAAAAATACTGAACTAAGAAATGCGTAGTTTAACTTGGGACAACAAGGACGTGCTTGTACAACTATTTGTGGCCATAGGATTCAATAAAATGCCTTTAACAGGGGTGATCCGACGATATATATTGAAATATTTTGTCGACGTGACCATTCAAATGGTGATAGTATAGCCAATTGGAAATATCGGCGGATGGAGCGTAATGCCGGTGGTGACGCACTTCAGGAAGATAAGGTCACGTCGAATGTGTGCTGTCAATATTTGCCATATCGATGAATAACCAGCCTGTATTCCTATATAACTAGATCTAGACAACGTTATGTAATAGAAACGATGATCCTAACGGCTGCCAGCCAGTATTTATAAGACTCGTAACGATTCACAAGATAAAGTTTTGTGCTGTACAAAAACTTTTTTTAATTTAACCTTGATATCGAATACTTGTTTACTCCAAAATTCGCTCACATGCTGCGAAAGCCGTCAGTAACAGCATTTGATATAGTTCCAGTGTGGCCCACCTCTAGCTTTAATTACTTTTTGTACTATTTTAAAGTTAGACTTCTAAAATAATAGAGTAGAAAAGTAATTAAAAACCTAATTAGTAATTAAAATTGTAGAAGCCTAATTATATTTTAAACCTTTCATAAAAGTTTTACTTTATTGGGGCTTTCAAAATTTTATATTTAAAATTCATTAAATTAGGAATATTGAAGCATTCAAATTGTTGTGCTCCAAATCAAAGAACTTAGAAGAATGAGTCGATAAAAGATTTACAGGTATTATCGAGAAAACAGCTGAGCTATTTGGATTTACATTTGTATTTTACAAAGGTACAGCGAAGCTTAATTTCGAATATTGGGTTGTCGTTATATTATGTGCAGTGCACAGCAATATCCATAGTTTAGCACAATATGTCACAATGAACTGCGACCACTATGCTAACTCAAACAAGATCCAAGTTTCGTTCGTTTATATTTATCTTGTCAAGGTACGGATTAGTATTTATTTATTTATTATATACTTAATTGTACATCTCATTACAAGCACAGTAAAAACGTTTACAAATACAAGTAAGTATTGTGTATTGTGCTGTGTGTGTGTTGTTGTTGTAAGTGGTGTATTGTTTTGTCAGCATAGGAAACGGGGCCCGCTAGGGCCAGAGCCTGGAATTTGCTCGAAAGAGTCACCGCGGCCCTGGAACGCAAAGGGCTGTAGAAGGAACACGGATGAGTTTTAGTCAGTAAGAGTCTGACACGCCCTTCCGCTCCACCCAGAGCGGCAGAAGACAGTCATTTGATGATATCCCATCTTAAAAAAAAAGTATTATGTGCTGTGTGTGTTGTTGTGTTGTGTAGTGTAGTAAGTATTGAACGGATTTCAAGTAGGAAGGAAACACTTGGAAGCCAAAGAAATCTTGGTAGTTTGTAGTAGTAGCAATGTATAAAAGTATGTAAGTGGTAGATATCTTTAGGCTTTATTTTAAAAGGATGTAAAATCAAACCTGTGTACGAAAATCTTTTCTTGCTTCCGAATTCGTTTAAAATGTACGTAGTTATGATTTGTGAAGTCCTAGTTATATAAAGAGGATAACCAAGCTTAACAAAATTGTTTTATCTTTGTGATTTTGTCACGCCGCTATGTAATTTTGTGGAATGTAAATAAATTGAATCCTTAGATAAACGTTTTATACGTAGTTTTATTTTTTATTTTTAAGCAAGTGCTTTAACATACCGTAGTAATTAAAAAAAATGAATGGATTAAACTGTTACTGAAAATATCAAAGTGGACTTTTTGCACTTTTGCGGAATGCCAAAGGACAAATGTTTCAAACTGTATCAGGGTTGGCCATCACAGATATAATTCTAGTCGATCGCAGCAAGGCAAAAAATATAAATTCGTACCTATAGCAGACTGCGCAACTATAAGTAGCTTAGGTTATTAAAACAAAAAATACTACACAAACTGAACTACACTGTTTCATTACAAATTTTTAAAAATATGTAATTGTTTGATCGCACAGGGTTTCGTCAGTAAAAAGTAGATATTGGGTTGAATCAAGTTGGCCACCCCTGAACTATATAAAAATGAACCAACATTTCGGGCTGATTTATGAAGACGCAAGCTTTGGTACACTTCAACAATTGATTAATTCTAAACCTGTCGCATTCCCACGCGCATGTAGTCCTTGACGAGGGTGAGTCCGGCAAAATACCCCGCAAAATTCTGTACATAGCATTTTATTACCTTGGGACTGAAAGCAACTACTCCATTCTCTTTTCCATTAACACAATATTCCCTATTATGTGTTTATTGTATATATGAATAGTACACCTAAAACTACCTACAGCACTGTCTTTCTTTCTCTCTTTAAAATCCATCCGAAGTTTGTCTTCAAAATATCGCTTCTAGCGATAAGGCTGCCCATTGTGTCACCCTATGTAATGTTTTCCTTCACCTATCTTTTCTGTAACTTATATGGTGTACATAATAAAGAGTATTCTATTCTATTCTATTCCCTGTCAGAAAACATGTACCTACATATATGCTACTATCTCTTCTAACAAATATTCGGTTAACTAATGTTTTCTTTAAAGTTTTGCCTCTCACCCTGGCTGCGACAACGTAACATATGATTTGTATTTTAAGTCAAAGCTTGGAGTGTTGCAACTGCTTATATTTATTTTTCCCGTGCCGCACATTATTTTTAATTTACACACACTACAAGAAAGTTGTAATGAATGTTAAAGCTTGAAATTGGTACCTTGGAATCGTTGCTAAAGTGTAATGGAACCAGGAGAATTCCGAGAAATATGATATTTCTTGTCTAAAATGCCCAAGGCTAATTAATCTACCTTACTGTATTTGGTTCTTGCTAGATCAATTCAAATTTAGATGCAAAGCAATTAACCCACTATGTGTTCGGTTGTAAACTTTAAAACTTTACATAAAGAATCAAAGACGCGTGTTAGTTAAATTTAGGCTTTGAAGTTTACCGTGAAATTCTAAAAACGTAAATTAATTCCGCGTAAGCGGCAAAGTTCCATTTTTTTAAAATTCATATGAAGTTTCACGATGTATGTAGACTATGCCTGGTTTCAATAACAGTGCACAAAATTCATGCATAATATAGTTTATGGTGTATGTTAGCAGCAGTACGTTAAAAATAAAATCTGATCAAAGTTGTTAGGTACAAAAACTTACTAAGTAATAGGTCATTCTTAGCCGTCGAGATACCGATAACGACTTGTCACCGTTTTGTAACTACGGCTAACGTTTAGACCATGTCCGATGATGTTTTACTTTAACTCAAGACATAAAGAAACCCTGCTAAGGCGACCTCTCTATCATCACAAGTAATTTCCTAATGTTGCACTACACGTCCACTATATGTACAGCTTCTATCTCGGAGTTACAAATTTGAATTCTTTATAAAAACCTAAGCTATACGGAGGAATTATACGTAAAAATATTTTAAATAACGTGTTTTAATTTCCATGAAGCCAAATGCTCCCGAAGATATTTAAGTTTTTGTTATTTTATTGCTCATTCCCAGCAATCCTGCAATGCCACAGTTATATTGTGAAGCAAAGTTCCACGGGCGCTTAGCCTTTAATTGGAAATTGCAATTCTGTTCCCACAGTTTTTGGCAAAAAATCTTACTAAGCGTTTGGGCCAGCTGTAATTGCAATTCCTTTCACGTTGACTTGGCTTGCTGCGATGACGACAGCAATAAAGGTTGAAGTCGTCGTGAGTTTATTTTATTTTTTCTTCAATAACAGAAGTCCCAAATTCTAGTAATGTGCTGCAGGCAGGCCGCGGGAGGGGTGAGACTGAGAGAGCACGGAAAGACGTAAGAGCGGGGACGACGAGTCGTAAGCGTGGAAACTGCAAGTTGACAGAGTCCTCCGTACCATGGATTGAATCAAGGCCGGACGCGAGAGGTCGCCGCCGCCAATCGCCTCGACTAGGATACGGCAGTGCTTCGCCCAAGTAGGGCAGACCTCCACCGTGTCCTCCGGGCGGTCCTCACAGCGATGACACCTGGCCGTATCCTCTCACCGAATCCGAAACAGGTAGCTCCCAAAACAACCGCGTCCGGTGGCGCCTCTCTAGCCACTCCTCAAAGAGGGAACTTATCGCCACAAATATTTTGGCCCTTGCGGATCTCCAGAGGTCCGCGGACCACAAGTTGGGAACAGCTGGTTTAAAGTGATTCAACTCGACTCAAGGCGCCGATAGCACAACGAGAGGGGCCGGGGGACTGTCAAGTAAAATTGCTATCTTCCTTCTATTGTAATAAGGAATATAATATAGGATTATCTGGCTCAGTAATTCATGGGCGCAAAAATATATTGCTCGCTAGTACTCCCCGTATTCCACTAACGTTCTGTAGTCGGGCGTTACATATAAAATCATAATAATGTATAGATAACTTTCTTGCTTTAAATAAATCAGGCCTTTGAAGTCATGTTAAGCTTTAGGGTTACTTTTAGTTCAAAGTAATCCCTTTCATTGTCTATGTAAGCTTGCAAAACAGATTTTAACAATGATCTATATATGTAAACAGACATAATCTAAAAACATCTTCTCATTGTATTTGCATGAAACGATTGTCAGCAATTTAATGCAAGTGTTATCTGCCATTGAGTTGTTCACAACATGAAAAGCTGTGTGTTCACAGCATATTAAAATGCTGCTTGATTATCCATTTTATTTATAGTTTATATTTCCATCTTAAAATATTTTTTCCGCGAAACAGAGCGTGAAACTGGGACTTTTATGGAGTTTATCGCCGTCCATTGTTCTATATTTGTTTGTTTATTATTGAATAGATTGGACACGCCTACTGTAGTGACGATTTTTTGTTAAAAGAAGAGGCATCTTCACCGAACCAAGCTGAATTTTGGATCATTTGCTTTTATTACTTCCACTTCACTTCATCAAAAATATTTTTGTGCGATGTTCGAGGTTCGCTGAACAATTTATTTGTTTTCGCTTTTTGGTTTTCCCACCCTCGACTCGTTCACAGCGACCTCTTCGAGCGGTTGTATGCAATAAACATAAGCTGGAGCTTCCGACCGGAGATACTCATTACCATTACCATTATGTGGAAACTAAATATTCTGTTGTTCAGCTCTCACTCGCGCTCGTAACACAGCTGTGCACATAAAGCTCGATGGCTGTGATCACAGCTTCCCTCACTTTATTTACATCTTCCGCATCGCATGAGTTCCTAATACGCATCACGATAACCTCTACCGTCGTCGCAATCGGTAACAATGGTTCAAAAAGGGTTCGCCTTTTCAATTACCAATTTGTATATATCCTTTCTACCTTAAACATGCTTATCCGGAGTATTGTCGGATTTTGTAGGTTAATGGTAGAATACAAGAGGATAACATTACAATTCCATTGTAAAAGCGCCCGCAATCATGCCATAATATTTATTACCCCAAATGTTAAGAGAATGAGCCTTGTACATATATTTTAACTAGAAATAAAGTTAATAAAATAATACTAAACACTAGAAATATCGTATCGCTAATGACTTTGCAATGGGATTTGAAACCAGTGTGTCTGATATTGTGATTAGGTGAGACGGACACTTGTTGGATGAATGCAAAATTATAAAACCCAAAGATAAATCTATATTTTTTTTTAAAACTACATCTCTTAATATTATTAAAATCATTAAATCAGGTGGATATGACTTAATCAGAATCATGGACATCATGATGATAGGAGATAAAATCGTGAATGCAATAGTAAAGTTAATTAATGCGAGTATTCAAATAAGGCTAATATCCATCAGAACTAAAACATGCATACTCAGTTAGGCCCATTCATAAAAAAGGTAAATTCAATGACTTGGCAAATTACCCATAATGCGACCAAATTCACATTTTTATCGGGACAATGAGATAATTTCCAAAGCACAATATGGCTTCCAAAGTCTGAAATCTACAGCTCAGTTGCTTTCCAATTTCGCTGATGAAGTTAACAACTACCAAGATGACAAGCAACAAGTGATACCTACTCAAATTTACTGAATTCAACAAGTCTTTTGACACACTCGGGCACAAGACACTATTAAAAAAACACTCGAAAATTCGGGTATAAGAGGGAAATTACTCGACTGGTGCAAAGAATACCTTCGTAGCTGAAGTTATCCAGACTCGTAAACGTGACAAAAGGCACAACCCAACCACTCCACCACCACCTAGGACCACTCCACTATCTGGCATACGTTAATGACCTACAAAATATTATAACTCACTGTTCCCAATATCAATACGCTGATGACACCTGTGTAGTATCTGCTAACAAAAAACCTTTATTTTAATTACAATTGACTACACACAGTTTATTTATCACGTACCTATATAAAGAAACCCAAATAATGTGTTCATCATGCATAAACTAAATTTAATGCTGACACAATTTTCGAACGCTCATGCCATCGATCACTAATGCTTTAATTAGTAAGAGTAAAATTAATAATTTCGTACAAAATTAATGCTAGGTCACTAGGTATATTATTGTAGCGGGAGGCAGCCGCGCCACCCGGGCTCGGCTCGGCTGTTGACACGCAGTCAGTACGTGACGCTAAGCCACAGGTGATTACTGTATTCATCACCATCATGATCATGATCGTGGGGATCATTTCTTTACGACATCCTGATTTCACACAGAATGCCGAAATCACTTTTATATAGAAATTGAATACATGCAAATACTTGAAAGCTTTGCTATATGTAACATCTGCGTCTACCTGAAATTGAGGTAAACGAAATATAATTTTGAGAAGCTTCATCCTCCATTCGATCAAAAAGAGCCAAGTTTTATTTAGGGTAGTTCGTGGGCAACTGTTTGTTTGTGGGTCTGGCTTTTAGCCAGCGAACTTGCATTTTATTCAATAAATTGCACGGCGTCGCCGGCACTGGTACAAAGTTGATTTAATCTCGCGTCAGTGTCGCGCTAACGAATTACTACTTGTGACAACTTGTACATTTTATATCATTCGAGTCAAGCACGTTGGTTTACAAATTAGTCAAAACGTCGTCCTAGCAGTAGTTTAGTAGTACATAAGGAGGATTAAAATATTGAAGTTTATGCGTAATTGAGATATAAATCTGCCTATTAAGAGATACATTCTGCTAAAAACGCGTGCCATTCTATCTTTCTTCTGTCTTTTCTACTCGTATTAACATTTTCAAACGCAGAATGAAATTAACACATATTAGCAAACCACGCGGTGAAGTGGATCCTGTTATCTACCAGCACAATGCTTGTACTCTGAATTTAAAATAACTTCCAGAAAAAATATTGTGAAACTTTTTCAATTTTACTCACGGATCAAATATCTTTGTGATGTACCTGTTGTATTCAACAGGGACCGTTCACGTTATTTTAAAATAGGTACTATCAATGAATATCGATACTTTTAATTCGAAACCATATCCCAGGTACACTAACGAACCGAATGGTATATTAACGATTAATATTTACACGGAAACTCTTGAGAAAATATCTCTGCGAAAACTCATAACATTAAACAGCTCAGTTTTTCATTCAAAATATTCACTTTGTACAAATTTTAACTTCAAATCTCACACTTTAAAGTTCATTTTCATGTCAGGTACTTTGGGCAGTTTAAAATTTCGATAACTTTTTAATCAATCACTAGATTGCTTTCGTATTTCAAGTTTGTTTTCGTTAATAGGAAACCCTTGATAGAGTAGAACTCGGCTTCGAAAAAATATTTGAATAGCTATTTCCGTTTATCTACATAAATATTTTTCCAACGGTTCGACCCAAAGCAGTTTGCAATATTTTATCGAACTAAGAAGGTAACTACTAATGAATGTTTATTTATACAATTACAATATTTGTGCAATTTTTAAACCGAACACGATTTGTGCTGGCGGAACCACACTCAGATCGGAGACACAATCAAATTGTACGTAAAATTATGACTGGCCTGTTGGTCGAGTGGGTAGTGACCCTGACTGCTAAACCGGAGGTCGTGGCTTAGATTCCCACCTAGGACAAATCTTTGTGTGATGAACATGATCATTTGTGAGTGTAAATTGTCTATAATATGTATGTATTTAGAAATATTGAAGTATGTTTATTAGTTGTCTGGTTGCCATAGCACAGGCTCTGCCTAGTTTGGGATCGGATGACCGTGTGTGAGTTGTCCCAAGATATTATTATTATATTATTATTGTTATGAATTGAACAAGCACTCGAATCGCGTCGACTCCGGTTTTTCCCGTTTCGTTGTTTTGGATGTGTTCGATAAGACCTCTCTATCAAACACATTCTATTTTATTTATGGCCATTGTCACTTATTCGAAGGTGAATCCATATTTACTTATCGGCTGAACGGATTTGGATGAAAATTTAAAGACGATTAGACCATATCTTGGAATAGAGCATAAGATACTTTTCATCCCGGGAGTATGTTTCCTTGAGATCATTTTCGATCGTCACGCGGGCGAAGGCGCTTGCAGATGGTAGTAGTTAAATGTCGGTTTTTCCTGTATACCCACATAATCTGTGTAGTTCAATTTAAATAAGATATGACATGAAGACGGATATTTGCTCATTATTCATTATTTATACACAACATTGTCTTCATGTGATATTTTCGAGAACTCGAACAAAGAAAAACTTCAAAAGCTGTAATAAAATAAACAACCAATTCGCGGAGTTTTCCTTCAATGTTCTGTTTTCATAGAAAACTACACGACAATTCGAGACACGCTTTGTCCCGGAAGTATAATCCGCGCGAGAGAGAAGCGGTACGGACAATACATGAAAAGCGCAAAAAAAATAATCCATTGGGGCTCTAACAAAAGCATAACTTTTCTATCGTCGGAGATTCTCTACTTAGCAACAGGAAAAAAGTCAAGACTGAAGAGCACTCATAAAAGATGCAAAATCTTTGTTTCATATTTACGAGAAAAGGAAACTTACAAACTATAGCTCAGTCGTCTCCGCTTAGAACTCAACTACATTCTTATTTGGCAACGCCAACGAATTATTAGGTAGAAATGCACCATTTAGATACAGAACTAAGAGAAATAAACAAAAACAAAGTACACTCAGACGTCAAAGTATTCCTCCGCATCGCTGTCATCCGGAAACGTGCCCAGAAGACTGGAAGCATTGCCACTTTGAATGGCAATGCTTATTCTTTGAGCAAAATAAACAAACGTTGTAATAAATACTCACTAGAAGCGAGCTGCCAAATAGTTTGAGCTAAGCAAACATTCAGAATGTTTGGTTAGTTCGAGCTGCAGCTAGGTATTACGTTGAAACACGGCGTGCTGACTATAATAGTTTGAATGAGAAATACAGGTCATAGTATGTACCACATTACCACATATATCTTAACCAGCTACGTTGGTCACTCGAGACCCGATATAAGAAATCGATTCTCTCCAAATTAGCTAAGTTTAACAAAAAGTGGAAAGTGTTGGAGGCCATAATGTGATATGAGACAATGAGACCTCACCTACATGGTTTGACTTTATAACGAAGATTCCATTAATATCAGTGAGAAATTTACCCTAAAGTCACGCGATAATATGTAAGGTACCTATGAAATTTGTACTAGTTTTTACCAGCTGCTACACCCGAGATGAGAGTCGAACATACTACCGGCATCATAAGTACGAGTATCTTATGTCCGGAATGTGGTCCACGTGTGCAACAATTTAACGTAATTCGATGACCCGTTGAGTCTTTATTCAAACACCCAAACTTCCCGACTTTCACATAACATAACAAAAACTTTAGTTTTATAAATCATTCTAGCCCCTGTCCTTCAAGCTTCGTCTATTCCATAACACCTAAAAACTTGTATTAGACCCACCTCCTCTCTGACATAAATCGACGTTGAGTCTTTATTCAAACACCAAAAACTTCCAGACTTCCACACCATCACATAAACTTTAGCTCTAAAAATCTTTCGAGCCCCTGTCCTTCAAGTTTCGCCTATTCCATAAGACCTAAAAACTTGTGTTAGATCAAGCTCCCCTTTGACACAAAACCGACAAACCCATTGTTTGTTCGCTCATCTTCGTACTCCAGCCCAACTCACGCGCCACATACAAAGTTACCTCATAGTCGCTGACGTCACGACAAATAGGCCAAATATTGCCTGTAACGGACCACTCACACGTCACGAGAACTTAGCTGTATTGTATTTTATGTATTAGAGCATTAATTAAGCAGCGTCCTAATGTGATCTATGGCGGTCGTAATGGCAGGTTCTAACTTGGGAATACTGGGTTATTATACGTCACACATCCGTGATTTGCGATTGTACGCTTATAGGCCAGTCCCTATAATTATAATTAACTATTACTTATTAACATAGCAAAGTTAGTGAATTAAATATATTTTATTTAAAATACTAGCATTTCCGTGGCTATATAGCTGCCGTAGTGTATCGTACAAAAACTGGATTCAAAGTATCCCATGACTCAGCGCAATCTGCAATCGAATCCAGAGTTTACCTTCCCCAAAAATGTGTACAAACTACTTTATAAAATTAGCTGAGATTAAGTACCTTATCCATCTATCAAAGGAATAAACACACAAACAAACATGTTCTCAAAAAACATTACATTTCTAATCCTTCTATGGCAGTCGGGCAAAATTTTTTAATCAGGTCCAGCCAGAGGTTCTCAACATGCAAACAAACACACTACTTTGCAATATTCGTTTAGAGTAAAAATCGATTTAGCCTCATCTGATAACACTGTAAGCCGACCATGTTATACGCAAATACGTACATTTATTCAATATCTAACTAGGGCAAGAGCTAGACGTGGTATTACGTACCTACATCCTACGCCACTCTATTTTAATAAGGAGTCCAATATGCATACGCAGCTTCTAATGTCCGATAGTAAGCCTAATTTGGTCATGAATGTTCGGTAACAAAATTCTTATTTGAAATTTTGATATTTTAATTTTTATTGGAACCGTCAGTAATATTTCCAAAATTATGACACGTATTTTTATCTTTTCAAATCATTAAATATTTTCGAGGCGTTTGGGTTTGAAACCCTCTGGCCGTGGGACCTTTTTGTTCACAGCCTTTTCAAAGAAATTTTGTAATGGCTGCGTTCATAAAAACTGTAAAAATAAACCGCCTCAAATTTTAAGCGTACAGGTGACGTCACTTGTTGGTAAAAAGTGTATCGTGATGTCACGTGAAATTTCACGCACTGTATCATCTTAATTTTTGGTTAACGTGACAAAAAAAAATCCGTGTCCAATTTTTTTCGGTAACTGACGGACTTAATAAATGTTTCAGGAAAATACCCCATTGTAAGAAGAATTGGTATTTTGTTTTGTCAAATACCACAATCGAAATCCATCAGATTACTGACGCCAAAATTGGCTACAAATATCTATCATCTTCATTATCAAATATCTGCTAGAAGTAACTCATCGTCGTCAAAAACGTCTTTTTAAGTATGATTTTACATTAATTCTTACAGAAAATGTTTCTTTCTGTCTAATTAGTCTTCGAAAAGTGCTGAACGTTGTATCCAACGTACAGCAATTTATTCAATTTCAGCTAAATAAATCTACAATCCGTCGGAATCGAAAATATTATTTCTGTAATGTCGAGTCGGGTGCAGAAATCAATGATACCACAGTTTATAGCAGTATTTCCACTATCGCTTCTTTGCAACTTAACAATGAGGTTGTGAATGAAATGGTTTATTTAAATAAACGCTTTGACTTTGTCTTTGAATTGAGATGTTCTGTTTAAAAAAAAAGCCGGCCTGGCGCCGTAACGCGTTACGATACGCAGCGGTTTACCCTCACATAAGAAGTTATCACTTCAAAAATGTGATTCTATTAAGTTCGTCAGTTTTATAAAAAAAAAATAATTAAGAATAAAATAAAAATAAAAAACAATACTTTTCAAAAAAATATCATTGCAGTTATATCTATCTATATAAATAAAAATGAATCGCTAAATGTGTTGCTAAGCGCAAAACTCGAGAACGGCTGGACCAATTTCGCTAATTCTTTTTTTGTTGTGTTTGTTATTGTAAGGAGAAGGTTCTTATGAAAGAAAATTTGGAAAAAAAAATTACATCCGGCCGAAACCGGGGCGGTCCACTAGTATATATATAAAAGTGGATCCCTGTTTCCCTTGGTTACGGCATCACGCGTGAGCGGCTGGACCAATTTCGCTTATTCTTTTTTGTTGTATTTGTAATTGTCAGGAGAAGGATCTTATGCAAAAAAAAAAAACATCCGGGTGAAGCCGGGGCGGATAACTAGTTTATTATATAAATATCACTGCAATGACCAATGTAAAGATAAACGCTAGAATTACAAACAAAGAACAATTTCTATAATCACAACCGGCTTCACAAGTAGGCCGTGAAGCCTTGGAACGAAGGAGACACTTCAATATAATTACTTAGACGAAGAAAAAGTTTATTTAGCGAAGCATTAGAGCAAAGATAACAACTGAGTGAAAAGAATTGAGATTGATTGAATAAAATTTGTAACTCCATGTATCGGGCTGGTCTTTACCCAATTTTGTATTTTACGTGGAGACCTTCGTAGGAGATAAGAGAGTCCAGACAGTCAGACGCGACGGAGGCCCTTGTTTTATTAAATATGTAGCAATATAATCTACGTAAACAGACGAGGTTACAGTTAAGTGCTGGTAGAAGGAGTGATCGGATAATCACACAACATGAATAATGAAACAGTACCGATTACGTAATACTGGTCAAGAGTGAGTAGCTCATGTATTAAAGATTTCACAGATCCATGCAGAATTCTGCAGAGGTCTTATAAATAGACTCTATTTTATTGCGTTTACTGAAAGAGATGCTCAAACCTGTGCAAGCTCCTACTAGGCTGAATTGCCTGGAGCAACAGTTATTGACAAAAATATTATATTTTATGTTCGTTACAGTATATAAACAATGGCGCCGACCGCTCGCACTTCACTAACAGAGTAGGTAATCAATATTCATCAACTAAAAGTAAAATCATGCACGAGTATTGAATACACTTCCGGAAATCAATGTACAACCAAACACATGTTTGATTTTATTTTTAGAAACAAACGCAAATTAATTAAACGAAAAACATGCCTTTTTTATTTACCATCCGCAGCCAATTCACTGAAAGCGGCAATACGGGTTTATACATGAATGCACAAATCGACTGAAACAAATTAATTTATACATGTAAAAAACCGGTCAAGTTCGAGTCTGTATCACCAAAATCTTATTAGTTATTTTTTTATTGTTCTTCAAGAGCACATGATTACAAATAAATGTGTTTCAACAGGCTACCTATTACAATGTGTATGAGCGGACAGGGCGCTGACATGTATGGCGTCAAAGGAACGAAATATAGATACTTAGCAACGCGGGCGCGCGGTCAGACTTCATACATTTTCTCGAAGGCGCTCTCTGCCAGCGCGTTCTGGTTTGCCGTAGAAATGAATGCGAATATCGCATATTCGCGCAATAATCTATTACGTAGACGCTTAAGTCGTCTTTGTGACGAGTTCGTTTGGCAACCTGAAAACATTTCGGTCGAAGTGTTTTTTGACACAAACTCAAACGGTTTCGTTGCAAGCGTCATTCGCTTGCTGCCGAACTTGGTCGACTTTGGCTGCGAACTGAGTCGTCCGACGACTGGACCTTAAATGATTTCGACTTCCCGCCGACGTGGTAGTGTCCGTAGACTTTATAATACATGAGAAAAGTGTCTTTACTTAGAGTGAGCTCACACAACCAGATGCGCTAGGTCCATCTAGCGATTTAAATCTTGGATGACCGACGACTTACATTGCTAGACTGGCCCTCACCGTAATGATAAGATTGAGCTCACAAATCTCTCATATGGTATTTCCATTCACGTTACATCTTTGTTTACAAGTATGATTTTCATTGACATACTTGCCGGCTTTATAAAAAGCAGTTCATAGTAAAAATGTGTCAATTTTGTCGTTTTCTGACGTATTTGTCGTATTGTCAGTTATATTAAACAGGGGTCTGGTTCTATGAACGACTCTTTACGGTTTTGTAACTGTTCGCTCTAATCTCGGATTGAACATTTTATGGCGAAGCTCGTCATAAATTAAACGAACATAAAAGCAATAAAGAAGTAACGAAAGTATTACAACGAGCTTTACAAAGTAATTATGTTAATACTTCGTCTCAATAACAAACATACTGAACTAGAGGAATGCCAGACGTTGTTTACGTAGCTTGGGACAACAAGGACGGACTTGTACAACTGTGTGGCCTCAGTGTTCAATAAAAAAAGCAGTTAGGGCCGAACCGAAGATAAATTGGAATATTTTTTCGACGTGAGCATGAAATGATTATAGTTTCGTCTCTTATTTTAGATACATATTGACATTAATTAGGTAATTCATACCTGGTGACACTTTTTACTTATCTGATAATGAAAATATTTCGTGGCGATAGATCTATTAATTAGATGATTCTTAAGTTGATGACAAATACAAACTTTGGTGACAAAAAATATCATTCCCATTCTGTTTGATCACGATTTGCTGTCTCGATTCCGATCGGACCGAAATCCAAGTAACTCTATACCTTATTGGTTCACCATTATCTTTAGTATAAACTAATCGTCTTATTTTTCAGTTAGACTACTTAAATAATACAATACAAAAGTAACTGAAAACCCAAATTAATAATTCAAATATTAAGTAGTCTGATAATTTTAAGCATTCAATAGAAGATTTAATTTATTCAAGTCTTAAAGGCTTTCAAAATTTTAAGATTGAACATTTATTTTGTTAGGAATATCGAAGCACTGAAATGACAATGGCATTTTGTCTTTGTACTTTTAGGTTGAAATTCAATCAATAAAAGATTTTCAGGTTGTATCGAGAAAACAGCTGAGTGAGTACTCTTTAGGCTTTATAAATCCCTAATATTCATTAGCATTCAAAAAACTTTACATAGCGGAGCGAAGCAGAATTCATTTCATTGTGTTGTGTACCAAGCAACACCCGCAGTTCAGCACAATATATCACAATGGACTGCGACCGCTGTACCAACTTAAACATGCAGACCAGCCAATTTGGAACACACGGACAATATGTAGAACTTATGAAAGGAAACTGGGCTATACGTATTCATCTTGTCAAGTGGCGAATTACAATGTACCTGCGGTTTTCGAGTAGCTAGGAAACACTTAAAAATATTTTTTTATAAAAGTTTTACTAGTCAGTACACTAAACGTTTTTATTCAACAAATCCTAGGTATCGATTAATTTTGATGTTCAATGTTCCATCAGTTCGCAATAACAAAACGCAGACCATGTATAGTCTGTGGTGCACACCGTTACTCGTAAAAAGTTGGAGCGAACGCACTGACGCAACGGTCGCGTGTGTGAAAAACTTCTTTCGCGCCTATCGTTCTCAAGTCCCAATACTGGGCAATGTATCGTATTTCTGCTTCTACGTGTGTGTTCCTGCTCGCATCCTGGAATTCCTGTGTTCCTGCCTTTGAGAAAATCGCAGGTGAAAGGCTCAGCGTGTGCTGTAGCAGTCCAAGGTACGTGTGTGCACTGTTTTTGCTATTGGCATTCTGTGGAGTTTTTTTTTTTTTTTTTGTGAGTGGCTTCTCGCAGTTCAACCTATAAGGTTGTCGACTGCTTAACCGGGCTTGCCTGTGGTGGCCTTAATATAATATTAAAGCCTCCAGCCAGGGCTTATAAAAAAACTTACAAACTAAGCGACTACACGCTAAGGGCACCCCCTGTGGGGTACGGGCCTCGGCTTAGGGCGTCGCTGGGGAGAGGACAGCTAGGGACGGGCTGGATCGAACTGGAATTATTATTAAGGGGCGAATTTAAGACTACAGGCTCAGCGGCGCGGGCTGGCTCGAGCAAGGGTCGGGGCGGATCTGTGGAGTTTTTGAACATCGTCTTTTATATGTACTCGTTTTGTTTCGGATTTGGTGCGCATGTTGCAATGGGTATGATGACTTTGAATTACAAAGTATTAACCTAAGTGATCTCTAGTAGTATTATCTCTCTTAAAATTTGCTGTATAAGAGGGTAGTTATATAAAACTCATATACGAAAAATTATTTATATTTTATCTTTTTTAATAAGACAGGTATAATTTGTGAATAATGCGAAAAATAAACAGGATAACAATGCCTGAAACTATTGTTTTATCTTTGTGGTTTAGCTTGCCGCCATTTGTTGCATTTAAACAAATTTAATCCTTACAGAAGCGTTTTATTGGTGGTTTAGTTTTAACACCTTGTAAGTTATTAACTGTATGTACCGTAGTTAACGAAACTTGGAATAACTGTTAATCTCAATTTTATGACATTTGGCGGAAGGCTAACTGCCAAATGAGACGAACTATAAAATATATTTCTTAAATGTTTTTCTATATTTCGGGCTGATCCAAAGGACTCTCAACTTTATTACTGCTACAACTTATACATAAATTAACTAAGCCCGTCGCAATCCCACGCGCATCCTTGACGAGGGTGATTCCGTCACAATACCCCACAACGTTGTGAACATAGTCGTCCATAGCATTCAATTACCTTAGGACTGAAGGCAACTACTCCATTCTGAGCGTTAATAACACATTATTAGTTTTCGTTGTTGTTGTTGTTGCTAGCTCATTTTGGTATCTTAGCCAATGACGCGACCTGCACATCACAGCTCTAAAAAACAGCACAAGCACTACTGGTACTACTTACATTGGAATTTTAGAGTTTAAACAGTGCATCCTCGGGCGTAGCTATAGCTTTCGCAAGGGGGGGGGGGGGGGTCCGAGGGTCCAAAAATGTGTAATGTGTCCAGAGATTAGAGTATTTGTACGAACTTCACGCAGAATTTCGTCCCTTTCATTCGAAGAGCTATTGATTATACATGTATTTTGGGCACGAATTATACATGCGATCTATCCAATATTTATTAGAGATTTCTTTTTTCATTGCATGCTACGGTGTGTGTCAGGACCCCCTAAACACCCCCCTTATATACGCCCATGAATACATTTATAGTTTATATCTTATCACTGTGAACGGTTAACTAATACTGTTTTTAAATGCCTCGTTACTTGTATTTTAGTCAAACTGCCAATATATATATTGGAACCAGGAGATTCCTTGTCTATGTATGCCTCAACGTTAGACAAAAACATATTGTTCAGGTAAATATACTAGTTTCCCAAGTCTATTAATGTACCTAACTTAAGTTGGGTCTGATTAAATTAATTCAGATTTAGATGCGAAGCAATTAACCCACTATGTTCTCGATTGTAAACTCTTAAGTGATTTGAATATTCGTCTTAATGAATTTTATTATAAAGGATTAAAGGCGGGTGTTAGTTCAATTAATGTTGGCTTTGACTTTAGCGTAAAATTCGAACTACGTAAATAGATTTCGAGTAAGCGTCAAAGCTCCATTTTGTTATTTTGCCAACCCGGCTTTTTTTTTTAAGATTGGGAAATCATTTAATTACTTCTTCCGCTCTGGGTGGAGCAGAAGGGCGTGGCAGACTCTTACTGACTAAAACCCATCCGTGTTCCTTCTAAAGAACGCGTTCCAGGGCCGCGGTGACTCTTTTCGAACAAATTCCGCAACCCTGGCAGGACAACCCGGTAACTGGGTAATAGGGTACTTTTTGCTGGTGTGGTGGTGGCTAGACTGGTGTCAGACTTTCTGGCTTCTGACAATCCGTAACAACTGCCAAAGATAGTTTTAGCAGCATGTTAAGTGAAGCCTGATTAAAGTTGTTAGGTACTACAACTTGCATGTAAGTATAAAATAGTTCTTAGTTAGTCGTAGGGCCACCAATACCGACCCGACACTGATTGTAAGCACAACTAATCTATGGATCATGTCTGGATCAGGTAGGTATATATTGAAACCCTGTTAAGATGACGTTGACGACATCCTAAGTTACATATATTCTAGTGTGTTGAACATTAGAATATATACAGTATAGCTTACTACATGAAATAACGGAGGAAATAACTGACCTATTTCAACATCCAGCTTCAACCTCAGAGTCACATAATTGAATCCTACTACTATTATAAAGGCGAAAGTTTGTAAGTATGGATGTATGTATGGATGTTTGTTACTCTTTCACGTAAAAACTACTGAATGGATTTTGATGAAATTTGGCACAGAGGTAGATTATAGTCTGGAATAACACATAGGATACTTTTTATCCCGGGAATATGTTCCCTTAGGATAGTTTTCGACAATCACGCGGGCGGAGCCGCGGGCGGCAACTAGTATTTCATAATAATGGTTGAACTACGAAATGAAATACCTCGGCCATTACTGTAAAACCAGCGCGGCGCCATACAGTGGAATTATTCGTAAAAATGTTTTAAATACGTGTTTTAAAATCCATGAAACCAGGTGCTCCGGGAAATGTTTTATTAGTCGTTACGTTACCAGCAATTGCACAGATATATTGCGAAGCTAAAGAATACGACTTTAATTGGAACTTACCATTTTGATTCCAGTTTTCAGCAAATAAAATCTTACTTATCGTTTAGGTCAACTGTAATTGCAATTCCTTTCACGTGGACCCTTTTTTTTTTCTATGACGATTGCAATTAAGGTGCAGTCGTAGATTTTTCTCTATTCAAGCTATTTCATTTTCATAGAGAAAAGTTTATCTTTTTAACCGACTTCAAAAAAAGGAGGAGGTTCTCAATTTGGTTGTATTTTTTTTTTCAATTTCATAACCAAAATAGTCTTGATTGCTTGACGCGACAGCCGTCTCAAATTACCTTTCTAAAGTCCCAATTGTTATAACATTAAATGTTCAAAGTGAACCAACTCGACTCGAGGCGTCGATTCCACAACGCGAGGCACCGGGGGACTGGCAAGTTAAATCGCTTCACAAGACAGTCCTCTTTAGTTGAGGAATATCGTGGAAACAAATGTTATTGTTTATTTCTTTGGGGAACTTTCTCTCAAGAAATGGGTTCTCCGTATATTAACGTAACTCACCATTAGTACAGGCAACAATTTTTCAGTATCATAAATTCCTTAAATTCCTTTGAATTACCATTGTATTAAGGTAATATTAAATTACATTACCTGGCTGAGTTATTCATGGCCGCATAAATATATAGCCCGTCGAGACTCCACATAATTTGTCGACACGCTTGGCGCAGTGGCTGAGCGATTGGCTGCTGCGCTGCGTGTCGCGGGTTTGATTCCCGCATGGAAAAAATATTTGTATGGCCTACAGAAAGTTGTTTTGGGTCTTGCTGTAAGTGTATGTGAGTTTGTACGTTTGTAAACGCACCCACGATACAGGAGAAATTCCTGGTGGGACAACGATTAATAAAAAAAAGACTAGAGTTACAAAATAATCAATATGTACGAGTGTATCATACATCTGGTGTAGAGCGTCTATTTGCATAATGAGATTACCAAGATAAGTTAAGACAGCGGGTTGTTTAAATGTTTATAGCATTGAATTATTCTTTGCTCAAAGTGATTTTTATCATCTTCGATTTAAGCACCACTAGCAAAACAGACTTTATTAAGGGTATAATTTAGACGGCCACCAAAAATATTTTTAAGACTCTAAGCCTAGCCACCAAATAAAATAAACAACTCCAAAAAAAATCAATTGACTTTATTATGAGGGCCCTAAACTATATAATATTATGATCCAAAATAAATGAAATAACATCAGAAAAATCACAAACCTTGCACAAATATTATTTTTGGTTCCTAAAATGGATCAACGGTCACCAAATTCTATCCAACTCAAAGATTAGTATAGGTTAATTTCTTCTTTAAACAAAATGTGTAGGTTAGGTTAGGTTAAAACTGTGACCTCCTACGCACGAGCCGAGCGAGCGAAGCGAGCGGTGCCGCGGCAGAAACGACTTGCATTAATAGAAAAAAGAGATTGTTCAAATTAGAACTCATGGTATTACATAATTGTTAACAGCTAAGTAGTGACAATATATAATATTTAGTCTAAAGTGTATTTTTAAGGCGTCCATATATTTTTATGACAGACAATAATAGGAAAAAATGGATTTATTTCATAATATTTTAGGAAACGTTATTTGGTGACCATTAATCCATTTTGGTAACCGTTTAGAATTTTTTTGGTTGCGAAATAGGTACTTTTTTGGGCGGTGTTTAAACACAAGCCCTTTATTAACAATTATCTCAATTAAACAGACATCATCATCTTCCTGCCCTTATACCATGTTACTTGGGGTCGGCGCAACACGTTTTTTTCTTCCATTCTGTCCTGTCAACCGTTACGCTATCACTTACTCCCTTTTCTTTCATATCACTCTAATACAATCCATCCATCTTTTCTTTGGCCTCCCTCTCCCTGTCCATCCATCCACGTCTCAATTAAACAGTCATAACCTTAAAACCTCTTATTACTGGGTTTTTATGAAAAGATTGGCAGCTGCATTTAATTTAAGCATTATCTGCCATTGAGTCGTGTACTAAATAAAAAACATATTCAGATGTTGCGTAGATTTACATTTTGTTTACAGTTTACATGTTTACATTATAATTCCAGAAAATAATAAAGCTGAAGAGTTTGTTTGTTTGTTTGTACGCGCTGATCTTTGAAACTACTAGTGTGGAAAATTCTTTTTGTATATGATAGCCACATTCATGAGAGAGAATGGTAGTAAACCTAGAAACAAGGCTCTCATTGGTCTTTTCAGATATGAGCTCACACCATCAACGACCAGGAGCTAAGTTTCGAATTTAACTATCACACCGAAACAGATAAATTGAAGACCAGAGTGCCAGTGGTCGCCATTTTATTTCAGTCCACAATTTCTCGGAATTACTTTGAGATATTATAGACTATCGAATTTTGATGCGTAAAACAATATTCCAAATAATCAGTTGACACTTTATCATGAGTTTACAATCTCTCAAGTTATTTTATAATCTTACGGAGTTTACAATATTCCGGTGACATATATAACCAAACCCAACGCAAATCGCAAATAGAATCATAAAGTCCGGTTTGTAAACAATAAATTTATGCCCAACTAGATAATTCCAAAACATGGTTGAAATGTATACATCGGCGTGTTCCTCCACAGCGTACCGGCGTGATGTTATGTTATAAAGTGGTGTAAACAATATAGTCATGCGATTTCAGCAATCTCGAAAGATTTGCTATCATTTATGGAGGAGTTCCGTTGCCTATCTCCAAAATTCTTCATCAGATCGACACCAAATTGAAATGGGACCAGTCCGGGACATGCTCTTCCAAAAAAAAAAACATCTATATCGATTGACAATTGTCGAAAATATCACTAAACATATAAAAAATCAGACGATTTGAGAACCTCTTCCTTTTTATGAAGTCGGATAAAAAAGAAGTGCCTTCACCAAAATAATTGGATTCGTTTCTTTTATTCTTTCCACTTCACTTCATCGCGGGTATAAAGCTGATATATTTCTTCATTCGAATCCTATTTCTTTGTGTAATGTTCCGAGGTATACTAAACATGTTATTTGTATTCACATTTTGGTTTCACATCCTCGACTCGTTCACATCGACGACCGGAGCGGTTGTGTGCATTTAACATAAGCTGGAGCTTTCGATCGAAGCTACTCATTATCATTATCGTAATGTGGTGACTATACTCTCGTATTTGTAACACCGTTGTGCACACAAGGCAGAGTGGCTGTGATCACAGCTTTCCTCACTTTATGTACAGTCAACAAAGCTATTTGGTATACAGGCAAGAATATGTATTAATTTTTCCACTGCACTGCCAATATTTATTTCTAATGTTTGTATTATAACTTTTTAAGCTTATGATATACTTACGAGTGTGGTGTACAATAACTGTCTACTCAGCACACTCACAACATTGTTTAAAACTATTTGCAAGTTAGCCGCCTGCATACTAAATAACTTTGTTGACTGTACATCTTCCAAATCGCATGAATTCCTAATACGTGTTATAAATATCCTCTCTTCCTCATAATCGCTAGCAATTAATTAAAATAGGCTTTGACCTCTGAGTTTGTTTCGGTGTTTCTTCTCAGGATAGTCAGCTAGGAAACACCGGCCTCATCTAGCTTAAAATGACCAAAAAGGATTGACGTGTTAAAGTGTTATGTTTAACCTACTTGCAAAATAAATATCATTTATCAATGGATCAGAAAAGATATCGCTTTATAACCGACTTCAAAAAAGAAGGAGGTTCTTAATTTGGTTCTATTTTTTTTTAATGTTTGTTACCTCATAACTCCGTCATTTTTGAACCGATTTGAAAGAACCTTTTTTTATGTGAAAGGAATGTCTGGTCAAGAAAAAAATTATCATAATCGCTTCAGTAGTTTGGTTTTTAAATCGAAATAACTGAAAAAAATTGCGTATTTTGCTTTCATTTATTTATTTAACAGTTTATATACACACATTTAACAAATAGATAAGAAGAAGGGAACAGAAAAATAGGTACAAAGGTGATGCTTATTTCTAAAGAAATCTCTCTTCATGTGACCTTCTAGTGATGTTGTACCACTAAAACGTGAAAAATAACATACAAAAAAATACAACCAACTTCCAAAAAACACTAAGTACAAGTGATAAAGGTTAATTTATACTTTGTAGTGTTTTTTGGAAGTCGGTTGTGTTTCTTTGTAAAAAGATTTTTTTTCAATTATCCATGCTGTATGTATTTGTATATATCCTTGCTATGTATAACGCGCTTATCCGGAGGATTTGCGGATCTGTGTAGGTTAATGGTACGTACGTACGACCGCAGCGGCCGTTATCATACCGTAATGTTTTAAAAGATTACTTAGGGAGAGAGATGTCTGTTACTCGTATATGTAATTTGCAAACTTTTTATAATAATAATATCTTGGGACAACTCACACACGGTCATCCGATCCCAAACTAGGCAGAGCCTGTGCTATGGCAACCAGACAACTGATAAACATACTTATATATTTCTAAATACATACATATTATGGACAAATTACACCCATACATAGAACAAATGATCATGCTCATTACACAAATATTTGTTCTGGGTGGGAATCGAACCCACGAATTCCGGTTTAGCAGTCAGGGTCACTAACCACTCGACCAACAGGCCAGTCAAAACTTGTTAACATTAGCTGGCTTTTGTGCACAGGTTAATCACCTAGCAAAAGATTCTGGGATTTCATACTATACGTAACCCATTCATATGTTTTTATGAAAATAAATATATAGTTATTTGAATTATACTGACTCATCATCCGCCCAACCTTTTCCCAATTATATTGGGTTCGGCTACTAGCCAAATCGGATTTAGCTGAATACCAGTATTTTACGTGGAGCGGCTGCCTTCCAGATCTCCACAGCCCATTACCTGGGTAGGTAACACGGTACTCCTTGGTAAGACTGGTGTCAGATTTTCTGGCTTCTGACTATCCGTAACTGCCAAAGATGTACAAATGACAGCCGGGACCAACGGCTACACTGACTCTCAGGTTTTAATTTAATTAATTTTCTGTGCCGGCATTGTAGAGTCGGTTATGAAGAATGAAGTTGACGTTGAGAGCGTATAATTTAAATGTATTATGAGCGTTAACATTTTATGTTATGGACTTCTATTGTGTACTTTGTTAAAAAACTCGGGAATATGGTCTGTGCTCGCTAGTGCACTGCAGTAATACTCCGTCATTGTACTGAGCTCGAAATACAATGTTGATTCAAGCAAATTTTCCACAAACTTTTGTGCAATAAAGGGGTTTCGTACCATAAACCGAAAAAAAAAAGTTTCTTAAATGGGAGCCCTTTAATTTTCTATTTTTTTTGTTATAGCGGGAGTAGAAATACATACTCTGTGTAATAATACATTTCAACTGTCTACCTATTACGGTTTTTGAGATACAGCCCGCTTATAGGCAGACAGACGGACGAATGGACAGATGAACGAGCGGCCGGGTCCCGTTAGTTACCCTATGGGTACGGGAACCCTCAAAAGGATTGCTATCCGCTAAACTAATGGAGACATTTAAGCACTCTTAGTATTCATATATCATGCACCATATTACTTTTAGCTTGTTGTGTCTCCCTGTAGGGCAAAGCCTCCTTTCCTTCTTTCCATTCCCCCCGGCTTTGGGCAAGTGTTAACCAATCCTGCCGATATGCGTCAAGCTCGTCCCATCATCTCCGCCTGGATTTCCCGCGATGTCCTCGGAAATTTTCTGGGACCGATATTGTGGTTGTTTTAGCCCATGAACCGTTCAACGTGTGGCAGACGCGTCCGTCCCAGTCCCACTACTTTAGTTTGGCTGCTTTTTGTGTGACGTCGGCGATTTGTTTTGGAACGCAGCACAGTATTCCTAACGCGGTCCAGTAATCGAATGCTGCGCTCCATTGCTCCGTACACCGACATATAGATAGATTTGCGACTTATAGCCGATTTTTATCGGTACCTAATTTAAATATGACGAAGTTTCAAAGTGAAATAGCAAATCCTGCTGACAGAAGTTAAACCTACAAATAAATCAACAAAACTCCTCACACTACGAAAAACACTGCCTGCCATCAATCACAACTGTTGAACCGTCAATACTCCTATGAAAACATGATAAGTATTTTAAAATTTGTCCTCGAAAAGTTATGTGGACGGTACGAAATGGGTCGTAAAGAAAATTATAAAATTGAGCAAAAAGTTTAGAACCGCGTCAACTGTTTGGCCTTTTCTTTGAAAATACAACAAGGACTGTTTAATGGGAGAGAAACTCTTCAGTATAAGTTTTTTTCTAAGAAATCAATATTGATTGGTGTCCTCATTATAAGTTTTGTCTCGTAATAGAAGTACTCATGATGTTTTATTTTTACTTGTAATACTTTTTGATAACGATGTTGTCCAATAGCCAGACCTAAAACTGTTTTTTATGTAACACCAAAGCCTCAACAATATTATATTATATCATAAATTTCAAACATTACTAAAAATAATGCCAAAAGACAGACACCGAGTTCACTATATACAAACATATAACCGTTAAATCCCAAGCAGATTTAACTATGTGTAATTGAGCAGTTAAACTTTTATACGGCCTCCGCATAAAACTCGTTCAGAACATTATTAATCGAGCCGTAAAATATCATACCTTATATATATGAAGCACTTGTACCTATGTATGCATGTGTGTAACAGCTCTAGCATTAGGTATTGTATAAAAAAGCCATTAAAACTCCGTCGTAAATAACATCTTGACATTTTTATTCGGAAGCATAAAAGGTCTTCAGTCGACACTGCAGAATGATCATCAAGCTTCTATTCACAAACGTTCGCTGCACGTAAAGCTGTTCTTAGCTCGCAGTTCACGAGAGTGAATGTTTCTGAAGCAAAGGCCTTTGTGAACATGACTCTCGCTGCAATAGCTGCTGATTGTCGCTCGGGGCTTGGCGCTTTCATTCCCTAATGTTGGTTCAAAATATGCCTACTTGTTTTGCTATCATTTGAAGTGGTAATATAATTTGTTTGTAGCAGGTTATTTTTTGTATTTATTTATTTAGGTTAACCAACAATTGTTTACACTGTATACATTTCTGATTTAATAACTAGAGTAACATATTCAAGTGCAACAATTAATTACAGGTTAACACCACATGCACTAAAAAACGGCTAACATAACATATTTATAACTTACTGAAATTATAATTTATACATACAAAGAATAATAATTAAAAGCAATAATAAAGAAAATTATCAAATCATTCAATTCTGTATACATCATTGGAATGTGATGGTAATCACTAGAAGTATCTGTTCTTTTCATACATACTTAACGTACCTACCTGACATATTAACGCAAACGCGTTTCTGACATAATAGTAAAAAATATATATTGATATTATGTTACACGTTATTCCAAAAAGGTAGTTAAACATGATATAACGGTTGTAGTGAGATTAAATAAAAGTTCTTCATTTAATTTAAACTTTCTGTTTGTTGTTTGTTTGCATTTGTGTTTTCTTACATACATATTGCAGTCGGTAGGTTTAATATGCGTTAAATGCATATAACCTGTGAGTGCTTTCTCTTGTTTTCATGAACATGAAATATAACTACCTGCTCGCTTGTTTTATTTATACCCAAAGATCGATCATTTAAAAGAGTGGCTTATCGACACGCAGATAAAAATTCTGAAAAAATAAATGTTTTCTGACACAAGTAGCTAACTTATAGTATCAGGATAAAATGATATCTTTAGAGCCTTTTTATTCTCTGTCCATTTGTCTTTTATTATAAAAAGTGGGTTCAAATGACACTAACTTCACTGAATAGACTTAATCTATATCAAATGTAGGTATAATAAAATAAATGATATGAAATAAAATCTGCTTTAAAACCCAACTGGCAAAAGCCGGCTCAGCTCAACTAATTTCATCTTTTATTCAGTATGTAAATAAGCTCAAATATCTGTTAATTATGCATAAACCAAATTAAATGTAGACATAATTTTCGAACGTTCATGCTAATAACCAATTAGCTTTTAACACGATAGTATAAAATTGATAGTTTCGTACGAGATGATTTTCAGGTCTGGTGCGCGTGTAGCGGGAGACAGATGCTCCCCGCGGGCTCACCTGCTGGAAAGCTATTAGAATGTGACAAGACGCCACAGGCGATCACAGTTAGCAATACCTAGAAGAGTTTATTCCTCTGATATCATACAGAATACCAAAATAACTTTTATCTGGAAAGGAAATATAAGTTTAAGAAGATTCATCCTCCAGCCGATCACCGAGAGTGAAGTTTAATTTAGGGTCCAGGGTTGCGGAATTTGTTCGAAAGAGTCACCGCGGCCCCTGAACGCAAAGGGCTTTAGAAGGAACACGGATGAGTTTTAGTCAGTAAGAGTCTGACACGCCCTTCCGCTCCACCCAGAGCGGAAGAAGTCATTTGATGATTATCCATACTTAAAAAGAAAATATAATAATTATAATTTAGGGTAGAACGAGAGCAACTGTTTGTGAGGTTGGATTGTCGCCAGCGAACTTGCACTGGATTCAATAAATTGCACGATGGCGACGTCGCCGCCGGAACAAAGTTGATTTAATATCGCTTCACTGTCGCGCTAACGACTTGCTTCTTGTGACAACTTTCAAATTCGATGTCAAGTTACGCCTCTGCCTCGACGGCTGTGTCGATTGTGACATTCAATGGGAAAGCTTTCAGTTGTTTGTCGATGTTACAAATTACGCACATTATATGAGCCTTCGTTTTCATAACGTTGTTGTTTACGGATTAGTCGTAAATGGTACTAGGTACACACATTAATATCGGTCAACAGGACCTTTTCAAACACACATTATAAGTGACTTGAATACCATGATTATTACCCCCGTCGGGTCTTACTTCTAATACCTAATACCCATAGTTTTACACAATAGGTTGAATACGCAGTTGAAAGGTTTTTTTTTTTGAGTGGCGTCTCGCAGTTCAACCTATGAGGTTGTCGACTGCTTAACCGGGCTTGCCTGTGGTGGCCTTAGTATAATATTAAAGCCTCCAGCCAGGGCTCACAGTTATAGTGGCGGTTTAGAAACGACTCCCCAAACTCCCCAAGTATAAGTACACAAGGAAGATTACAACAAATATTGATTAAAATTACCTGACGTTTAGTCATAATACAAACCGACGTTTAAAATAACAATTAAGATATAAAAACTGCCAGCTGCGTTGTGTTGTCCCTATTAACTTATTATTAATACAAGTTTTCACTAAGAAATCGTGCCATTCCACAACATAGCCATTTTGAGTCAGTACGAAACACGTGGAATTAACTATTTACATTTTAAAACGTGGAATAAAATTAACATAGATTTCCTAACTACGCGGTGAAAAGGATTCCGCTATCTGCCAGCATAATGCTTCTACTCTGAATTTAAAATAAATTCCAGGAAAATGTTGTGAAAACTTTTCCACTTTTGTACTCATGGATAAAATATTCCTGTTATATGTTTAATGGGGATCTAAAATATACTTTTTTTAATGGGTTATTCCAGTGATATACTAGATCGCGCGGCAGATCACCTGTGCGTTGGACTGACCAGGTTAAATCCGCACTAGGAAGCCGCGTATCTGATTGCGCCAGACAGTCTGAAAACAGGGAGAGATGGTGGAAGATCGTGCGGAGAGCTGTGTCCGCCTCTACCACCGACGTGGACGCCTCGACGTGACCACGACCGCTCTGTCAAAAGTGAAACGATAGAGAAATCTTCTTCTCTACCGTTTCACTTTGCCAGTGAACAAAATATCGATACCTTTAATTTGATACCATATCCCTTGGAACACTAACGAACCGAATGTATTCACTGATTGGATGCTCTCATGAGAAAATATCTCCGCGGAAAATCATTGCCATTGAACAGCCCAGTTTTTCATTCAAAATATGCGCTTTAAGCAATTTTTTGCTTTAAACCTTTCAAATCAAAGTTCATTATCAAGTAACGTTGCTTGGTTTCAAATTTTGATTACTTTTTAATCAATCATCAGATTGCTTTCGTATTATAAACTTTGTTTTGAATATCGATTTCCGCTTTTCTACTTAAATATTTTTAGGAGGCTTTGACCCAAAGCAATTTGCAATATTTAATCGAAATTAGTAACTACCAATGAAGGTACATTTAAACAATCTTCGTACAGTCCAATGAAATTAATTTGTAAGCGATAACGATTAATTAGTGAAGGTGGAAGAGCTGGATCTCAGAACGAAGACACAAAAAACCTGTATGAAACACATTTTTAATGAATTTACAAGCACGACCGCGATTCCGGAATTTCCCGTTTCGTGTTTTTAGATGTTTTTGGTAGAAAAGATAAAAATGCCCTTTATAGGCTATTGCCACACATTCGATTGTGAATTGTTTAAGAAAGTCTGTCGTTCGCATGTGTCTATGTAATCCTTGTGACGACAATTTAAATATCAAATGATATGAAGACGAATATTTGCTCTCTTGCCAAGGCACGACAGCTTCTTCATGTCACATTTTCGATGAAACAAAGAGAAGCTTCAAAAGCTAGAATAAAACAATCTACCAATTTACGGAGTTTTTACTTACACTTTAAAAGTACAAATTACAAATAAATATTGTGTGAAAAATTTAATCCATTGTGACTGTAATGATTCAAGATTCAAAGCATTTATTTCAAATGAACCAATTACAGGCACTTTTGAATTGTCAAGGTCGGTCAGACAAAAACATGAAGATATTTGCACGTTCGAAAGCGTTAGATCTCCATCCAGAAGAACATGCAAGAAACTCCACGGACACTCTTTGAAATCATATTCAATTAATTTTATGTTCTCATGGTTTTGTCTAATCTAGGTCTTCAACCATGCTCTGCTCGATACCTGAGTTTGAGTTCAGGGTTTGTTTTGCTGTCATAGAACTATCTTAAATGCAAGAGATCTCGGTCCTGGGTATTTTCTAGAATCTAGATATTTTTTTACTCAGCCAAAGTATTTTTTTAAGCCAATATTGAAAGAACTCTTTCTAAAATGCATCAGGAACTATAGAACTCATCTTTATGAACTAAAAAACACTTTTAAAATTTTGGTTTTGAAAAAATGATCTGCTACCGGAAATTCCATGCACCTGTTTCAACAACGCCAGTACCTACTATTTCTAAAAAATATTAGGCACTCCAGAACTATGCTGTATGCAAATTGAACATTTGTTTGTGTTCTGCTTTTTTTTTAAAGGATGGGAAGTCATCAAATGTCTTCTTCCGCTCTGGGTGGAGCGGAAGGGCGTGTCAGACTCTTACTGACTAAAACCCATCCGTGTTCCTTCTAAAGCCCTTTGCGTTCCAGGGCCGCGGTGACTCTTTTGAACAAATTCCGCAACCCTGGCAGGCTCTGGCGGGCCCCGTCTTCTATGCTGACATCTCTTTGAGGCGCGCGTAAAACACAACGTGACATCGACCCGGGCCTGGTGGTGATCGGACACCGAGCCACCCAACGCTCGCCGTCCGCTGTTTGTGTTCTGCTGGAATATGATCTGCCAAATTCATGCAGACCATATCATACATGTATCGTAGAGCATCTACTTGCTCTTAATAAAATAGGATTTTGAAGTCTCGTTAAGCTAGCTGTCTCATTATCAAAATAACTTAAGCCAGCGGGTTGTTGATCGCAGTGTGTTATTCTTAGCTCAAAGCCTCTAACCTCTAACCTTTTTGTCGTCTATGTAAGCTGCCACTTGTAATGACAGAATCTTAACACATTTTGATATTCTATTTGCATGAAAGGATTGCCACCTCATTTTGATATTCATTATCATTGCATGAAAGGATTGCATTTAATGCAAAAGCTGTTAAACTTTGCGTTGTCTACAAAATGAAAAACATTTTCAAGTACTGCGTAGAATTTTAATGTTACAGTTATTTATTTACCACGAAACAATGCTAGAAAATAGTTTAAAAAAAAAACAAAAAAAATAATCTTTTAAAAAAACAATCTTAGAAAAATCCAACTAAAAAGAGAAAATAAAATTTAATAAATTTGATTAAGAATAATGTAAAAAAGAAATGAATGTACATTATTGCTAAAAAGCGTGGGGTGCATTTAATTTAAAGTGAAGATATTATCAAAGTGATGATTCTTCTACTCATTATCTGTCAATAAAATGTTTAGAACTATTGACACTATGCACCCCACGCTTTTTTACAATAATGTACATTCATTTCTTTTTTACATTATTCTTAATCAAATTTATTAAATTTTATTTTCTGTTTTTTAGTTGGATTTTTCTATAAAAGCTTGTTTTTTTAGTTTTTTAAACTATTTTTTTTTGTCAAAGGTTATTTAAATAGAATATGTGTGTTTTTGTGAACAATACAAAAGTGCGTATTTATGGATAATGTTTTGCTTTGTTAGAATATTTTTTAATTTTAATTAATGAATCCTGGCGAATCTAATTAGGATAATCGGATATTTTAATTGAATTCTTGCATTGTCATCGATCCTTGACAGGTGTGCAAAGTTTGAACTAAATCTTATCGTTCAAAGTAGGGCAAAATCGAGCTCAAAAGGGTCGGTTACATACATACATAGATACAAACATACATACATACAGGTGAAGCTTATAAAAGCGTGTTAAAAAGGGAATTTTACGAGTTTGATTAACTCGTGCCCATTATAATTTGATTTTGTTTGAATACTTTACTTTTCAACAGGTTGAACACGTTAATAATGTAACTGGTTTTCAATTACGATTTTGGT
The DNA here is from genome assembly GCA_905163435.1 of Mamestra brassicae. Classification (NCBI taxonomy): domain Eukaryota; kingdom Metazoa; phylum Arthropoda; class Insecta; order Lepidoptera; family Noctuidae; genus Mamestra; species Mamestra brassicae. The sequence goes on along the minus strand of LR990997.1, from coordinate 13,005,541 downwards.
GATGATTTTATCTAAAAAGGAAGAAGCATAAAAATAAGCATTTTACAGTTTAAACAGTTGTATTATTTCCTTTCATTATTTCCAATTCACTTCGTCAAGAGTATTAAGCTGATACATTTCCTCATTCCTATTTATTTATTTATTCCGAGGAGTGTCGAACAATTTATTTGTTTACACGTTTTGGTTCGACAGCAACCTTTTCCGGCGGTTGTGTGCATTCAACATAAGCCGGAGCGTTTGACCGAAGCTACTCATTACCATAACAATAATTTGGTGACGATATATTCTGTTTTTTAGTTCTTAACTCGCGCTCGTAACACCGGTGCGCACACAAGGCAGGATAACTGTGATCACAGCTTCCCTCACTTTATTTACATCTTCCGCATCGCATGAATTCCTAATACGCATTATAAATAACCTCTGGTCCTCACGATCACTAACAATGGATCAGGAAAGGGTTCGCCCTTTCAATTTCGCAATGTGTATGTATTTGTGGATATCCTTGCTATCCACGAGTATAACGTGCTTATCCCAGGATTTGCGGATTTTTGTAGGTTAATGGTTAGATACAAAGGATACATACGCCCGCAGTGGCCCTTGTCTTGCCGTAATGTTTTATAAGATTACCTAGACAGAGAGAGAGAGCGAGATTACTCGTACATGTTATTTAAAAACTTGTGAACATAACCTGGCTTGTGTGCACTTAGCGCAAGAGTCAGGGACTTCATAAATATGTAACCCTTTCTTATGATCTTATGTAAATTAAGAATTATTGAAATTACAATGCAAATGGCTTCTTTAAACAGCTGAAAGCATGTAACGACTCTTGGGTTATAACTTAGCTACGTTGAGACAGTTACGAAGAATTAAGTGAAGTTAAGAGCATTTACCTAATTTATGTATATTTATAATGGACCTTAACGTTTAGTGTTATAGACTACTATTGCGTGCTCTGTTAAACAACTCGGGCCTATTGTCTGTGCTCGCTACCGCTCTGCAATCATACTCCGTCATTGTGCTGAGCTCGAAACAGAATGCTGATCACCTTGTGAAGTAATACGAATTTAACAAAGTATTGTTATGGTTTAAAATCATCATCATCATATCAGCCGAAAGAGCCCAAGTGTCTCCACAACAATCGGTCCTGTGCGTCTTGCAACTATCGGCTACCCGCGACCCGCACCAGGTCATCGGTCCACCTTGTGGAAGGCCTTACAACACTACATCTTCCAGTACGCGGTCGCCACTCTAGAACTTTTCAGCCCCATCGACCATCTGTTCTGCGAGCAATGCGCCCTGCCCACTGCCACTTCAGTTTGGCTATCCTTCGGGCTCTGTCGGTAACCTTGGTTCTCTTGAGGAAATGATAAAGTAATATTATGTTTTATAATATCAGTAAGCTCGTTAAAATCTCACTTTCAGTTTATTCATGGTTAATTTAAAAGTTTCCTAATTAAAAATCAACTTTTTGTTACATTTAAAAGTCTGTTTGAGTAGTTTACAAAAGGATCATCTAGGATGCTTCAACACAGTTAATTAAACATTTCTGGAAGTTTATCAAACGCTCTGAAATGAAACGTTTCAAGTTCAGTTCATTTAATTCCTTTCGATCGGGTTTCAGTTGACTGATTTAAAGTACAAAGAAGATGAAGATATCTGTTTCAATTGTTACGGAGGATTAAAACTTCTCCAAAGTTACTGCTCAGAATTTGGTATCTTATTTCTACATTAAAGTAAATTATTTTACACGAAATGAACATTCACGTAAACGTAAATAAAAACTGGATGATACCTAATTATATATTTTTTTCATTTCAGTATCACAATATACACGAATGTACTCAATGCATGTTTTCACACACATAAGGGCGAAGCCACACGATGAATTCAAGCAAAATAAGATAAATTAAGGTTCAAGATTCGACTTGGCTAGTTTTTACATACATGTTATCTTATATTTGGCTGAACTTATCATCTGTATGTTGATTTATTGGTTAAAATGATGTTGATTTTTCGGTGGTTTGATTTGCTGGTTAATGCTAGCCAAGTCAAATCGTGAGCCTTAATTTATCATATTTCGGGATTATCTAACTTGGCACCCATTTAGATCTAAATTCTTTTGTCGCTGAAGTCGAATATCACGTATATTATAAACATTGAACTTGGCACCTAGAGTAGAGTAGAGTAGAGTAGGGACTCCATTTTCCGCACTTAGACTCTTCGGTCCGTTGTACGTAGAACTTGGCACCTATTTTTACATTTATGTTTTTGATGGGACATCATTACTTTTTGTAAAGAAGCTATTATTATTCATCTTTCAACACGTACTCCCGCGTTCCGCCCACATCCTTATCATGTTGCCTGCCCCGCGCACCTCGCACCGTGCGGTGTGCCTATTTCGAAATATAAGTAGGAAGATTGTATTGTTCGTAGTGATGTCAGACCGCTGAGCCGGCGCTGCCAGGAGCAATTTGTGTTATTATCGGTTGTCTAAGTTTTATAAATAAATCGAACCTATAAAAACGATAAAAATAACCTTTCATCATGGAACTTATCCTCATGTGAAGATGTAAACAGAAATGTTTGCTCTTATAATTTTAAAAGGCAAATTTCAAATCAAAAAAAAATTCCGTATTCAGATTTTTTTCTAATCTTACGGAGTTTGCAATTTTCCAGTGACATATACACACAATTACCTAGCTGGATGTTAGATTTGAACTTTCTAAATCATCTGGAAGGTTAGGTTTTTGATCTATAAGTCAATCAGTGAGTGAGTCATCAGTTAGTCATAACAATGGCGGTATTTAAACGTATATACCGCACCCCCGGTGCAAGACTATCACTTAGGTATGCAGAAATGCAATTTTTCAGGTGAAGCATTTAAAACTTTGACATCTCAAAAAATAATGATATTTCAAGATTTAAACAAGATGTGAACAACAACAAACACTATGCACAACTACAACGTCAAACTATGTGAACTACGAAAGTAACGTTATCGCACCAAGTAAAGGGGTGCTTTAGGACAGTTATGAGTTTATGACATGTTTAACTCATTATTGCAACTTTTGCATAGGTAAGTGACAGTGTTGCACCGGGGTTGCGATATATCCATCACTGTTTGAGCTACATTTATGAATCTTGGATTCTAGACAAGGGCCAAAGTACATGTATGTAGGTTAAATAGATTTCGAGTTGTGAAAGGGTCAAAACAGCTCGAAATGGTTCGTGTAGGAACTAGCGACAAAGCTGCCGTATGTAATATATACACGTCTGCTGCGTCGCCAATTCCTTTTTCTTTGAACTTGGCTGGACACGCTACCACGTGTCTAGATCAATACTACCGGGACTCATACTAAGAATGAAAAATGTTAATTTATTTACGTTCCATACACTAACAATATTGCTATGCCACACGTTGCTACCTACGTTGCTGCCCTCGTCTCTCAAGTCGCAAGTCCGGCGCCGCGGCGCGCTTGCCGTGCGGTGGTCCAACGCATCATGTAGGGTGACGCACCAGCACCGCTCCGACGCCGCGCTGCACCGTCAACGCATCGTGTGGCTTTGCCCTAACAGTCACTTCCGTGGCCAATGGCGGAAGCTACGCCGCTACGAGTAACCGCTACGAGTAACCACTACGCCTTAGCAACTAGCTACGACTGCTACGAGCTACGTATATTTGAGTAGATGAAAAGCTAATCTACCGCTTGTTAACTGGATTGGGGCTTAAGTTATTACACGCTAGAAAGTAAGTTATTTGGTTGAAGGTAAACTTACCAGTTTTATATAAGCTCTGAAATAATGTTTGCAAAACTTTTTATCACACGGTCATTAGGAAACTTTTTAGGCTGAGAGTTTAATTTTTGCTTGTGGGCTCAGCGACGCAAAGTTTTATTAGATCAATATGTTCTTAACCAACAATGGCAAGTGTCCGATAAAGTTTATTTAATCTTTTAACTTTAAGGTTAATTCATGAAACAAAAAAAAAACATAAAAATCTACTTTATTACATATTTTGACCGCAGAGATTTAAAGAAGACATTTCAGCACTTTCAGCTGCCAATTTTTCACATTTCATTCGCCAGTTAAGTTAAGTATACCGAAGTTTCAAAGTTTATCGACAAATCTTGCTGACACGCGTACATCACGTCACGCTTGCAATTATAAATGTTAAACCGTCAATACTCCTACAAAAACAGAAGGAAATGAGTCGTAAACAAACTCATAACTGAGATGAGAGCACATCACATGTGTGGGAAATATACCGCAAATCGAGAGTGATAGAAATTCGAAGTAACTGGGGCAAACAGTTCCGGAGAGCTCGTCAAATGATTTTAGCCTTTAATTTAGGAATTTATGAGAACGATGGTTAATTGAGAGTGAAGAACAATTTTTTTGTATTCTCCATCAGTTATTAGATTTTATCATCCTATTAAATTTTGTCTCGTAAGTAGATAACTCGTTATTTTTTATTTTTACTACATACTATATACTTGTTATTGCTTATTATTAACGACTTGTTTCTATTGTAAGAACGATTAATTTCCAACAATATACGAGATATCATAAATTTCAAATATAATAATATCAGCAAAAAAGAAAATATCAAAAGACAATGACCGAGTCCGTTATTTACGAGCATACAACTATTAAAACCAAGCAGATTTAACTGAGTTTTGTTAAATAAACTTTTTACGGCCTCCGCATAACTCGTGTAGAACATTATTCAACGACCCGTTAAACATAACTTTGATGAAGCACTAGTGTGTAAAGAAGTGTGTATTAGATGTTCAGTCTACCAACTCATAAATGAGATATTGTGTGAAAAAGCCATTAAAACTCCGCCATAAATAACATCTTGACATTTTTATTCGGAAGCATAAACGGTCTTCAGTCGACACTGCAGAATGATCATCAAGCTCCTATTCACAAACGTTCGCTGCACGTAAAGCTGTTCTTAGCTCGCAGTTCACGAGAGTGAATGTTTCTGAAGCAAAGGCCTTTGTGAACATGACTCTCGCTGCAATAGCTGCTGATTGCCGCTCGGGGCTTGGCGCTTTCATTTTAATGTTACGCAGCATTATGCCTACATATTATAACGCTATCGGTGATCTTGCCATATGCTAAGTAGCTACTATTTATTCCGAAAAATGCTCGGTTCCTTTGGGATAGAAAAGGGGGCGAAACTGCGGGAAAAGTTAGCTTTAAAATATTCTTGGTACCTGTGTTTACGTTTGTGCTTGCGCTCAGCGTTCGTGTATTTAATTCATACTTTGCTAAATGTCATGAATAATTAGCACCATTGTATACATCGTTGTTTGATGAATACTTTACGTTCCTGAATACCACTGGAATGTTACGTATTTCCTGTCAATAAGCAAACTTACTAAAAAACTAAAATAAACATTGTTCTGTTAAATTTGTAAAACGTTAACAGGTACGGTTGTTAACTACAACCGTACCTGTAACGTAAAAATACATACTCGTAGATTAAATAAAGGTTCTTTATTTTAATTTAATTTTCTGTTTGAGTATGCATTTGCGTTTCTAACATTAATATTGCAGCCGGTAGGTTTAACATACGTTTAATGCATAAAGCCTGTAAGTGCTTTCTGTTGTTTTCATATAATTTAAATGGAGCTATTTGCCTGTTTCACGAACATCGATCAATCATTGACAAAGAGTGTCTGACATATCAACACGCAGATAAAAGTTTTGGAGAATGGATTGTTATACTATATACTAGTTACTTTTCGTCTCGGGGGATAATAATATCTTGAAAACCTTGTTGTTTTATTTCCATTTGATTTTTATTACAAAAAGAGGGTTCAAATGACACTCACTTCAGACAAGACTTGATCTTTATCAAATGTACGAATAAAATAAAATCTAAGTTAAGGCAAAATCCAGTTCAGCTTAATTGATTGCACACAGTTTATCCGTTTTGATTTAAGCCTAAATATCTGTTTGTCTGCATAAACCAAATTCAATGCTGACAACATTTTCGTACGCTCATGTTAATATACAATGAGCTCTTAATACGAAGTGTAAAATTTCGCCTCAACCACCGCTACAGAAGAAGACGCTCCGGGCGTCGGGAGTCGCAGGGCGTTCCCTGGCCACCGAAGGCGCGGACGGCGAGCTTTGGGTGACTCGCTGTCCGATCACCACCAGGCCCGGGTCGATGGCGCGTTGTGTTTCACGCGCGCCTCAAAGAGATGTCAGCATAAAAGAAGGCGCCCGCTAGGGCCAGCGCCTGCCAGGGTTGTGGAATTTGTTCGAAAGAGTCACCGCGGCCCTGGAACGCAAAGAGCTTTAAGGGGAAGGAAAACGGATGGATTCTAGTCAGTAAGAGTCTGACACGCCCTTCCGCTCCACCCAGAGCGGAAGAAGTCATTTGATGATTTCCCATACTTAAAAAAAGGGCTGACTGGATTCAACAAATCGCACAGCGACGTCGGCGCCGGTACAAAGTTAGTTAAATATCGCGTCAGTGTCGCGCGTTACAAAAATTGTAAGTTTATAATTTTTTGTTATACGCAACTGCACGACAACTCTAGACACGGTTTTTGGAAGAATACACCGGCCAAGGAAGGAGCGGTACCGACAATATGTAAATGAATAACGCAAAAAAACAATCCATTGGGATTGTAACGAACTCATAACTTTCTTTCGACGAAGATTCTGTACTGAAAGAATGGAAAATCTTTTTATCGTATTTACGAAAACTATAAACTTGCCAACTGGAGCTTGTCTCTGCTTACAACTCAATAACATTTTTATTTTGCAACATTTACGAATTATTACGCAGAGATCGACCATTTAAATAACGAACTGAGAGAATCAAACAAAGATAAGTTGTCATAAATACTCACTAGAAACGAGCTGCCAAATAGTCTGAGCTAAGCAAACATTCAGAATGTTATTGCGAGCTGTTGCTAGTAAATTATGTAGAAGAACTGCTTGTTGACTGTGGTTTGAAAGGAAAATACGAACCATATATCACAGGTACGCTGGAAGATATTTCTTTAGAAATAAGCATCACCTTTGTACCTATTTTTCTGTTCCCTTCTTCTTATCTATTTGTTAAAAGTGTGTACATAAACTGTTAAATAAATAAATCACATAATACTAATATAACCCGCCAAGTTGGTCTGACGAGACCCGTTATAAGAAATCGATTCGCCTAAAACTAGCTAAGTTATACAAATTGGAAAGAATTGGAGGCCACAATGTGATTGAGACGTACATGCTTTGACTTCATAATGAAGAAGCTTTTCAAGCTTAGCGAGATATTTTAATCAGAGGCCACGCGATAATATGTAGGTCTAAAAACCCTTGAAATATGTAGTAGGTTTTGCCAGCTGCAGCCTGTGTGAAATTCGAAACACACTACCGGAATATAAAAATTCTATTTCTCCGGCATGGTCTACATGTTATATATTTGTATGTATATGTATTTTCATCATCACCATATCTGTTCACCACTTGAGTTTTGATTCAAACACCCAGTATTTTACATTGTAACAAAGGATTGAAACTAAAGCACTGTAAAGCACTTGAACCTACCTCCCTACATTAAGCTGTATCAATTTCCATAGCACATAACATTTTTGTATTCGACCTAGCCCCCCTTTGACATAAATTGACAAGCCCGTTGTTTGTTCGCTCATCTTCGTACTCCAGCCAAGTGCGAACCAAGTTCGCAAACGTATCCAAAAAATTGCAAATCAAGTTCGCAAACGAATTCACTATGCGGAGCAGTCGCAGGAGCGTGGGGCGCAAAAAGTTCGTGAACATAGTGGATATCCCACGTTAACGGACCCACTTACACGATACGCGAATAAAGCTCCATAGTACATTATGTATTAGAACAATTATTAAGCTTCCTAATGCGATGCATGGCGGTCATAATGACAGAAATAGTGGGTAATTGACGTTATACATACGTGATTTGTGATACATAGTAGGTTCCCTATTGTAATTAACTACAAGTATATACGTACCTTATAGCATAATGAGCTAAGTATATTTTATTTATCACACTAGGGATTCCCTATAGCTTCGATGCCGTAATGTAATAGAACCGTGCGCTTTTTATCACATGGGAGTAGACAAGTAGAAATACGAGTGGATGTTCTAGGCAAAAAAAAAAAATGAAACGATTTATCTTTTTAAAACAGCTTGGTTTTACTTTTAACATAAGATTTGTAACCGAGGACGTGTGCAAGAGAACAACATAGTCCGACGCCATCTGGTTCAATATGTAGCTCCTTGACTATGTTGTCGACGAGGACCATGGAGAAGCGCCTGGCACGGAACCCGCCGAGGGACGGCAGGTTCATGCCGAGACCTAACGCGTAGATGAAGCTACCGGTGGGGTCTGCAAGCATGCGGATCTTTGCTTTCGTCTTGTGCTGCTCTGCCCAAGCACTCATCACGAAGACATCATTGACCGAAACGCAAATGATCTCATCAATACCGTCTTTCTTCATCGAATTAGCAGCCTGCACGTACTCCGGCAGGTGGGTTTTCGAGCAGCCCGGGGCGAAGGCGCCAGGCACACCAAACAGAACAACATTCTTGCTACACACAAACTCAGGCATTCGGATTGCATTCGAGGGAAAGTCCTCGAACAAGTCAGCTTGTGGTAACGATTCGCCCACTCGTATGATTGGAGGGGTTGTAGGCGTATAAGTGCTGCCGCGGCATATTCGCGTTATTATTGGTCTTGTTGCACCACGAATCATACATTTTCGGTAGGAATACATTCTTTGGGCTTATTATTGATTTATCAGATTTTATAGTGATGGTTTTTCATAGGCAAATAAATATGTGTAAAATTATTTAAAAATTCTGATAATAATGACTTGACAGTCATAGTTGACAGGACAAACACACAGTTTGTTATTCGGCTTTAGTCTTTGAAAGTGGCCTGTATTTCTATTTGAAACAACACACAAAATTTGCAAGATTAGGCAATGTTTACATAGCAAAAAATTACGCATCCCAATAAATTTATCGGTAGGTAATTGTACATTTGCTTATCCTCTGAAAGCAATTGATTGACAAAATACGTTGGTTTTTTATTTTATTTACGGATAAACCCACTTTTCAAATGTAGCCGTACCTATGACTCAAATATAGAGGTATAAAACAACAGTTAATGATTATATTTCAATAACATAGTTTCAAATCTGAGTTTCGGTTGTTCTAACATTTAACGACAATCGGTGAATGTTTTTCAATCAAGTCCAACATTAATTTGGGAAAAAAGATAAAAATATTGCCTCAGTAAAACCAGTATTTAAATTTTGTTCATAACGAATTGAATAATTGAACTGAAAGCTTTGACTACATTTTGTACTGAACGGATAGACATATACAGATCCCGTTTTTTCAAAAATATGTAGTTGTTCAACCTATATATTTTCACTTAGACTTTTCCCAACTATGTTGGGGTCGGCTACTCATCCAACGGAATCAGCGGAATCCCAGGAGGATTTTACAAATACTTACTTATTCAAAAATTTTTGCAAAATGGGATTTGGTTCAAATATATACAAAATGTTTTAGAAGTGCATGGCCTAGTTTAAGGGTGAAGTTGTGTAAAACGACTGCAAAATACGAACATAAAGTTCGATTTGGGTCGATTGGATTTTTCCAAAAAGGTCTATTTATTAACAGAAATAGAACGAAACAGCCTGTATGTAGGGATTTTGGTTAGCACTACTCTAGATTACTCCCGGATCATAGGAACTCGCGGTGTAATAATAATAGTAGCACGAATTGATCTTCAAAGTTAGCAAAGCTCACCGAGGTCGGTCCGGAGAGCACGTTAAACCCTAAGTCCCGACTATCATTTGTGGATCTGTGGCAGTCGTTCCGGGTAGTCAGTATCTAGAAAATCTGTCAACCATGCTTACTATGGGATATCAGCATATTACCAATGTACTGGACTGTGCAGGTTGCATAGGCAGTCGCTATTGTCAATTTTACGTTATTGTCAATTGCCATTGATCGTACAATTGAAGCGATTGTCAATCACAGTTACGTGATTGAAAGTAATTGACAAAAAAATTGATTGATGCTCATTGACAGGAACCATTGAAGCTGCCAATTGATCGTTTAACTGAGTCATTGACAATCGTTTCCCTCTTTCATGCGTCTGACAGCAGTGAAATTGTCCCTAGCTGCCTGTGCGAACACCAACTGTGCCAATGCTAAAAAACATACTGAACGCAAACACATTGAAACCTGCATTAATGGCACTTCAATTGCAATTGTCAATAACTAAGCACATTGCCAATTAGCATTGACCATCTCGGGCGCGCATAAAATAGGTACTGTTAGCTGCAACCGGCTAGATTGAAACCACACTTCAACATGGTTGGGAAAAAGCTTTATTTACGCCTTTCAGACTCTTCTTAGCAAACTTATTTTATTCGATATACTTACAAAAGCCACAAAGACCTCACGTTGCGAAATATTCCAATTTCACGGTAAATTCGTGCGACGATCGGAAAATTTTGACGTGGCCTAATTAATAGTCTGCTCTGAATCAGCATACCGTTGTGTGATCATGTCTAGCTAAGTAGACGTATTCATGAGATGTAATGGTCGCCCAGAATATATATTTTTTTATTAATTTATTTTTAAAGCTTTATTATAAAAAAATATAAGCTTCCTGCACTCCTTCTCCATATAAACTTTAACTGTGCCAAATTTTATACTTCTCCTTCCGCGTAATTTTCTTAAAAAGAGATATATTTTTTCTTTATATGTGATTGTGATATACCTGCTTGTATTATTTATAAAAAAAAGTATAATGTCCTAAGTACGCATAGCACTGGCTGCGAAGGCGCTGGCACTTATTATGTTTATTCTTTATAGGAGCAGTGCATAATAAGTAAGTAGGTTTATCCAATTGATATTACTTAGTTAGCCTTATGTACATGAAGACGATCTCCAAGTAATAAATTGCACTACCTCCTGTTGCTGATTACACGCGATCGGAGTAATTAAATAACGAGGAACTTCTCTATCCTCCCGAGAAACAAAAAACCAGCAACGATAAACAGGCGGCGAACAAACTCGTGAAGTCAAATTGAGTTTTGCAGAAGCTGCGAGTAGTCAAGCTGCGCCGAAACCACACACAAACAATTGAAGAGGAGTGAGGGTAGACTTACTTGGTAATATTGTTCGTGGAACTGCTAATGACGAAGTAACACCAAACTTTTGCGATTGCTCGTTTACCTATATTGTGACTGGGGTACTTTTAAATTAAAGTTACCAAGAGCTTCTGTACGTATCGTTTCCTAAAGACAAGTAAGTTTTATATCAAAGTTACATTTTAATCCATGTACACAAAAATACAGGTAGCAACTAAATTACACACCACTGCGAAACTAAATATGTCATTGAAATACAGTAGATTCCTAGAAAAAAATGGTTGGTCAATAAGATTAACAAATAATATTGGGAACTTTTTAATTTTTAATTTTGTCATTTAAAAAAAAAAGATTGGTCAATAAGAACGGTTGGTCAATAAGATTAACAAATAATATTGGAAACTTTTTAATTTATAATTTTGTCATTTAAAAAAAAACGATGGACTACATAAAATATTTTTTTATGTCCAGGAAATATCCCCATAGTTTAAGTGTCAAAGAAGCGTTCGTGGAAATTTTGCTTTTGTGTTATAATTGATTTTTGCATCCGATTCGACATTAAAGAAATAATATTTCCAACGGATTGCAGTTTCATTTAGCTAGCTTTATCCAACGAAGAGCACCTTATTCATTTGCAAGAAGACTAATTAGACAGAAGAGAACATTATCTGTAAGAATGAATGTAAAGCCTCAATTTAAAAGACGTTTTTGTTACTTAATGTTTTACAACGAGGGGTTAGTTTTAGTACATATTTGATATTGAAGATGGTGGAGAAATGAAGCCGATTTCGGTGAAAGTAATTCGATGGATTTCGATTATGGTCCTTGAAAAAACAAAAGACAAATTCTACTCCCAATATCCCTAGATGGATGGGCAATTCCTTGAAAAAAAATAGTGTGCGTCTCGGGACGCCCGACAGAAGTGATAACTTAAACTAATCTAAGTTGAACTATTTAATGTGGGAAGCGTCTGTCCGAATACGATAGCGCTGTGGGTTAGAGTGAGAGAGGAAGAGCCTGCCTACCGCTGCCGTATGCGTGAGAGAAAGAGAAGCCAGACAGACTAGCGCCGGAACGCGTAACGTTACGAAGCAGTTTACCCACCCATAAGAAGTTATCACTTCAAAAAAACAATTTAGTGTGTAAGTTAGATTCACGTAAATAAAATGAATTCGTCACCAGTTTCCTCCTTCAACTTTGATGATATTTTTTTATTGATTTGAATCGGCTTATATTCGTGTAATATTCTTTTGAAAATCATACGTGACGTACCCAATGGAATTATTACTTTCTATTCAGGAAAATACACTAGTCTTCCCTCAGAAGGACGATCATACTTTTGAATAACACACATAATTACAATATCGAATTGCGACTCAGAATTTCGTTACCAAACAACCATGCCCAACTAAGGGTAACTATCGGATATTAGAACCTCAAATCCCTGACTTAGGCAACAGTGGTTCAGAACTTCAAACTACTTAGACCACCGGTGTTCCTTGTGCTGGAAAACTAATTCTTATGTGCAGTATTGTATTATTTTCGCTGGAAGTGACCGTTAAATATATGTCGTATTAATTTGTTGTTTTATAATACGTAGTACCTGGATGACCTGGTTTTTTTTTTGGTAAACGTTTTCTAAAAATTAAACAGCTACATCGATTTATCGCCCCCGAAACCACCTTTTTTTTAAGTATGTTAAATCATCAAATGACTTCTTCCGCTCTGGGTCGAGCGGAAAGGCGCGCAGACTCTTACGGACTAAAACCCATTCGTGTTCCTTCTAAAGCCCTTAGCGTTCCAGGGCCGCGGTGACTCTTTCGAACAAATTCCGCAACCCTGGCAGGCTCTGGCCCTAGCGGGCATCCGAAACCCCCTGCATATTAAATTTCATGAAAATCGTTGGAGACGTTTCACAATTGTGGGTAGTTGAACAACTATGCACAATTGTAATTGATAACCAATTCCGACATATACATTTATACAAGAATTGCTCGTTTAAAGGTATTAGATTTTCGCTTCGCCCCTATAGCATGGAAGGTTAGCATAACTAGAGAATTGGGTGTACTATAGATACACATCTGCCAAACTTTAGGAAATACGTATAAGCGTGATGTTATGTTACTAATTTTCTTTTCGAAGTGTCTTTCACTTACACAAACCGGAGCCCCGTTTAGTGAAATTGGTCTGAGAATGATATTGCTGATGACAGCACTTGATACGGAATACAGTGCGAACGCGAATGAGTGCGAATAAGTGGAACATTTTCCTTATTTCATCACTTTTGCCAAACTGCGGGAAAATAAATATCAGGCATTCTCTGTTTATTTTTGGGCCACGAATAGGTACTGCAAATAACACGAATATTTATTTTCTGTAACCAGTATTTATCTAATGTATTATTCTCTTTATTAGTTCATTATGAACTCATTCCTTGAAAAAATACTGGCAAATATTTAAACATGTTCTAATTTAAGCTGAAAAAGTATTCCTTTTCAAAGGTATTATTTTTCCAACACAACAACATAATTAACTTTGAATTTTAATAAAATATTATTAAAAGTCAAAGTTAATTATGTTTTTTCAATTAGGTCGTTTTATTTCAACTTATGAAAAGTCAACATTCAAGTAAGGCAAATTATCTACTAGTACGCAGCTATATTTATAAGACAATACGGTCTGTATTCTCTAAGAATACTCTTCTAGATTATTCCGAAGAGTTCCACATTTGTTGTTGTGCGTAAATGTCAATTTGCATATCACATGAACAGTACTTACAAATATGTTGTGTATGAAACTGACGATGCTGTAACATTATATTACTCAGTGATTTCTATTCCGACGACATTTAAACTTTTTATTAATCAACAACTACTTAAATAGAGCGGAAATAAAAATAATCATGACTTGCTCACGATCAATGCCTAAAACATGACAACTGAAGTTTCCTATTGTCCGTTTTCTAAAATATTGTCAGCACCTAATTGATAGTCCTTAGCCTAGTTCCAGAATGCTCAACATCTGTGAAGCAGTTCTCAAGAGGTGAAGCAAGGAAAAGGCGATCGTGGACGGAACGTTTAACCTTCAAGTGATCACTTCACTTCCCTACAATTTTTTATAATGATACGTCTGAATCATTAAAAAATATTCATGAGAAAATCAGTCTTCAAATCCAGGAAATAAATCAAAGAAAATTGTCTATGTTCTTATAAACGTTGGTTGGTTGCTTCTATGGCGTGAAATAAGTTTTTATATGTTTCGCGGAAACTGTTCGAGACCGAGATTACAACATCAAACATCTTCAAAGCGTGTAGTAAGCTAATATAGTTCCAAGTAATTAGATCCTCACGTGTACATGTGACAGGGCCATGAGTACCTACTAGGTACATAACACATCTATTACATGAAGGATGCAAAAATAAAACGAACCTCCAAGTAAATGTCTCAACAAATTCGAAATTCATTGCCCTAAATAAAAATAGAATAGAAATTCGAAATTCCCTATTTTAACTAGAACCAAATTTTACCGAAAAACCTTTGTTTAAAACTGGACCTGTTTCACAACCGCCGAATAGCCACTAATAAATTCGAAAATGGAACATAATTTGGAATCAACTGTCAAATAAATTAACGGGAACTTAATCGTAGGTGGTGAAAGATATAAATAAATATATCAATTAAATTAATCCAAGGACTGAGTTTCCAGTCTATGCGTAGTTCAATACTGAGCCACTGGCGACGTGACTGGCTTCTCAAATGCACCACATCTTCAGCTCTAGAGGCTAATACACAAGATTCGTATTCATAGCGAGTCAGCAAACAGCAAAATGAGGTATGCACATTGCACTCCTTATTAAAATGGAGTTGCGTATGATGTACGTAATACCACGTATAACTCGTGCCCTAATTGGATATTGGACATATTTGCGTATAACATAATAGGTAACAGTCATTGGTCCATAAGAGCACATGATTCACAAATCACACATGTATAACGTAAATAGCCGACTATTCCCAAGTTATAGCCTGCCATTACGGCCGCCATCACATTACAAAGCTTAATTGATGCTCTAATTCATAATGTACTATGTACCTTTGTTCATGTATCGCGTGCGTGGGTCCGTTACAGGGCATGCAATAGTTGGCCTGTTAGACGTGACGTCAGCGTCTACGAGATAACTTTGTATGCGGCACGTGAGTTATGCTGGAGTATCAAGATTAGCTAACAAACAACGTGTTTGTCGGTTTATGTCAAAGGGGAGCTGGTGCTTATACCAGTTCTAGGTTTTATGAAAATGTATGTAGCTTGAACGACAAGCTTTCGTGAAATTTGCCTCAGCAAAGTTTAAATCCTGTATTAGAATGTATAAGTCTGGATGTTTGAATTAAGATTCAACGGGTGAATGATTTTGGTTGTAAATTGTATCACATGTGGACCATGTTCCAGATTAGGACATAAGTAATACATAAGATAAGTAAGAGTACGGTAGGTCCCGGTACTGTGTTCCGGAAGTTTATCAAGATACATCATATATATATGAAGTTATCAAGACCTCCATATTAGCGCGTGGGCTATGGATGAAAGCTCCTCGCTGCAAATGTTAATGCCATCGTCATTGTGAAGACAAATCATGTTGGTCTCATCACATTGTGGCCTATGCCCGGTTTCCGAGGTTTTAATCGGTCGTTTATCTGTCCGTTAACCACTAACCAAGAAATAGTGTTATGACAAATAGCGATAACGAACTTATAAACGACCGATTAAAACCTCGGAAACCGGACATTAGCGGGTAATTACGTGTAGTATAACGTGATATATGGTATGTACCCACACCACCCTGTTCTGTATGGTGTCGGAAGTAAAGCACAAATCCACGAATAGCACCATCCCACCACTTCCCCTGGGTGAGAATGGGCAGCACCATTCTCTGTGCATTGCAACAGCTACCTACACTGCGATCGCCAACCCGCCTGCCAAGCGTGGCGATTATGGCAAACCCCCCTCCCATATGATCCCCCATTGGGGGAGGCCTATGTCCAGTAGTGGACGTCTTTGGCTGATATGATGATGATTTCCCATTTTGAGTTACATCAACAAGCCGTGTTTCTACGTATCACCTAGCTACAGCTCGGACTAACCAAATTTTTTTATGGCTAAGACTATTTAGCAGCACACTTCTATACAGTGAGTATTTATTATAATATATCTTTGTTTGTTTCTCTCAGTTGTGTATCTTAATGGTGGATCTTTACGTAATAATTCCGAAATAAGAATTTAGTTGAGTTCTAAAGAAACGAGTTTATGTCTCCAGTTGGCAGGTTTTGCTTTTGTCGTAAACGCGATTTAAAGGATTCCGTCAGAAGAGTCATAAGTTCGTTACAGTCCCAATGGATTTAACTTTTTGTACTATTTTTTCATTCTTCACATTCTCATTATTATTTATTGTCCGTGCCGCTCCTTCCTCGGGCGGGTTACGCTTCCGGCACAAAGCGTGTCTCGAGTAGTTTTCTATGAAATTAGGACATCGAAAGAAAATTACGTGAATTGGTGGTTTGTTTTACTCCAGCTATTGAAAGCTTCTCTTTGTTCGAGTTCTCCAAAATATCACATGAAAACAAAGTCGTTCCTTGGAAATAATAAATAATAATGAGCAAACATTCGTTGTCATAGCACTTTATGTATATTTCAATTGAACGAGAAGATTGTATGGATTTATAGGAAGGACGGACATTTATTAAAACAACTTGCTTCTAGTAACGGCATCGCCCAAAAAAAAGGTCATACTCCCGGGATGAAAAGAATTCTATGTTCTACTCAAGAACATGATTTACTAATTTGCCAAGTTTCATCTAAATCCGCTTATAAAGTACCTTCGAATGTGGTGCAATAGATATGTGGTATAAAAAAACACTCCTATCAAAACCGTCCAAAACTTTGAAACGAGAAATTCAGAAGTGGAAGCGCGTGCTTGTTAGATTCATAAAAAGGATTAGACGTACCATTTTTTATTTAATTGTTTTTTTTTTATCTCAACAGATATGCCAACCCATCCTACCCTTAACACCTATAATTACCACGTAAATGATTTTAAACAGTTAAACAATACATTTATAAAACACTTTGTGATAAAGATGGAAGTCACAGATGAAAGACTGTTATTAAACTACATAACTTTTTGACACCTTCTGAAGTTGGTTGAGATTGTAGCGGCATCAATACCGCCACATGAAAAACAAAGAAACGAAATTTGTACGGCAACAAAAAGAACCGCAACGCCATTTATTCTGTCAGCGATGAACTACCAACGAAATCCTGCATCGCGCAAGCAAAGTTCTCCATGCAATTTGAACATATTCAACAGTCCGAATATAAACTATGGGGCATTTGCTCACCAGACACAATAACCGTCTGGTCGGAGGATCCTCCCATTTCAGTGGAGGTGTGCGGGACTTTACTCTCTATACCGCATACCTCCATACTGGTCACTCTCGATAAAATTGATTGAATTAACCCCACGTTAAGCTTCTTTAAATCTAATTCCCTCAGAAATGACTCACTCTTGCGCCTGTTCCGGACACAATCCATCAGCAAATGTTGCACATTCCAATATGATTACATTCTCTGCAATTCGTCGAATCAGCACGTGACTCTGTTCTGAGAGCGCTCAATTGTTCCGCCAACACAAATCGTTATCAGTTTACATACAAAATCCATTGATTTATACAAAGATTGTATAAATATTCCTTTGTTGGTAGTTACTTAGTTCGATACAGTATTGCAAATTGCTTTGGGTCAAAGTCTCCGGAAAATATTTTATATTTACGAAATATTTATGTAGATAAAACGGACATTTCAAATGTTTTTTCGTAGTCGAGTGTATTAAGGGTTTTCTTTTAACGAAAACAAACTTTGAACTACGAAAGCAATCTGGTGATTGATTAAAAAGTAATTGAAAATTTTCAACTGACGTATGTTACATAATAGTAAACTTTATGAAGCTTCAATAACAGTTTAAAACTGTGTCAATTGATATTTTATATGAAAAACTGGGCTGTTTAATTTTATGTGTTTCTCATGACATAATCCAATCCCTGAATATATTCGGTTCGTCAGTGTACCTACCAAAAGAAAAGGTATAAAACTAAAAGTAAGTATATAAGTAAGTACATATATTCCATATTTTGTTCAATAATAATATTTTAAAATTTAAAAGTTACTCGTTTAAGCACATGGATAAAACCGACGGATAATTTTAGAAGGTTTTAATATTTTCAAAATCAACTCCGCGTGTTCACAAAGTAAAGAGTCAGTCTGATGTGGAACAGCATGACTTTTATAAATGGAAAAAGATGTTTAATTTACTTAATAGGGACAATGCAACACAGCTGGTAGTTTTATGTCTCAATAATTTTTAAAAGGAAAGATTGCTTTACGCCTAAACCTCACTTAATTTAAGTAGATACTTTATTTTCATTCTCCTTGTGCACAAATACTTAGATACGCCATAAACAAAACCATTATAAAAATGCATGTTATGTGCGTAACTTGTAACATTGACAAACAACGTTAACTGAAAGCTACTTAAGTGCCATTAAATTGAACGTCACAACCAACACAGCCGTCGAAGAAGGGGCGTCACTTGACTCGTTTGATATAAAATGTAAAAGTTGTCACAAGTAGTAGGTCTTTTGCGCGACACTGACGCGATATTAAGCTTTGTACCGGCGCCGGCGTCACCGTGCAATTTGTTGAATCCAGTGAAAGTTCGCTGGCGAGAAGCCAGCCCTTCAAACAAACAGTTGCTCACGAACTACCCTAAATAAAACTTGGCTCTCGTTGATCGGATGGAGGATGAAGCTTCTCAAAATTACATTTCATTCCTTCAATTTCAGATGAACGCAGACGTTACGTATCGATAGGCTTTCAACTATATTTTCATGTATTGAATTTCCATATAAAAGTGATTTTGGTAGTCTATACGAAACCAGTATCGTGCTTAGAAATAAACCCTTGTATTGCATACCGTGTTCACCTGTAGCGTCGCGTCATAAGGTGGCAGCTTGCTAGCAGGCGAGTTCGCGGGGGGTCTCCTGCTACAATCAATTAAGTATTTAGTAACCTGACCTAGTAATAATTTTATGCATATAAACAGATATGTGTGCTTATTGTGTGGATTAAATCTGTGCAGTCAGTTGAGTTGAACTGGCTTTTCCCAGTTTGCTTGTGAAAGAGATTTTATTTCTTATCATTTATTTTATTATACCTACATTTGATAAAGATCAAGTCTAGTCGAAGAAGTAAGTGTCATTTGAACCCTCTTTTTGTAATAAAAGACAAATGGAAAGAAAGTAACAAGGCTCTCAAGATATCATTTTACCTCGAGACGGCAAGTTACTTGTGTTAGAAAAACATTTCTTTTTCCAGGACTTTTATCTGCGTGTTGATAAGTTAGATACTCTTTGTGAATGATCGATCGTTGGGTGTTAATAAAACAGGCCAAAAGTAATCTCTCAGTTGTTTTCATTCAGATTGAATCTATCTAAATGAAAACAACAGAAAACACTTACAGGTTATAGACATCCGACCGACTGCAATATTATTGTGAGACATGCCGAGCTAGTTAACTCCCGGAGGCACTGCCGAAGGTTTTTAAAAAGAAACGACAGGAGTCTTGTCGCGAAGAGGTTTAATTCAAGACTGAAAATGGCGTTCAAACTAAATCTAATACATTGTTCTTAGTCTAAGTCCTTATCTCTACGGATGCGTGTCGCCGGGCGTCTAGCCATAACGTCCCGGCGCTACCGCGAATGCTGTGTCAGCTCCGGTCGCCCAAGGCGCGTAACAACTAACACGAAGTTATAATATTAGGGGTCGATACAGCATGCATAACTCCTCCCCCCATAAGTTCGAAATTATCGGAGGGATGATTATCATTGGGATGATTATTGTCACTCCGATCATTTCGGCATAAACATTTTTTTATGCTTTTTTCGTACTTACGAGCTATGAATACAGAAATGCTTAAAACTAAAATAAAATATAACACTAGAGTGCCGACGCTAACACTTCTCACGTTAATTGGCTTTTCACTGTCGATTTTCACTTCACTTTCACTAACTTCCAATAAGTTATTTAGGTGTTGCAGATTTGTTAAATCACTAGTCTCCAAATTGATAGGCTTGCGTTGCAGATGTGGCTCGATGGGTGTTACATCAGGAAGATTGACAATTGGTAATTTCGAAGAGCCGATATTACTTGTAGTAGTATGATTAGATTTCAGGGTAACTCTACCAATCTTGACATCGCAGTGTCCATCCAAGGTAAGAGAGTAAGTACCTTTTATTTCTTCTTTCCTTATCTCGTTATTGCACATCTCTGATAGTATACTTTCGGTTCTACTATAAATAATCCAACGCCTTTTCTCCACAGGTTGTATTTTGAGAGTGTGAATTTCAACCGGTACAGGATAACAGGAGCTTGTGTTATGGGAGAATCCCATTAATGCGGTTATGCAGGTGTCTTCCATTGGCAGCTGAGACTCGTCCTCGTAGCACAGGAACTTCGCCTCGTAGAGTTCGTTGCAAGGCTGGGAGAGCAAGACTATTTCGGACCCTTTTACTAAGAGGTAGGGGTATTTGGGAATAATGATTGTGGTCTGGTTAAAATGATTGGTAATAGGTATGGGGATTGCTTTGTAGTAAGTATATATTTCAACTTTAATTAAAGGTATTTCTAAAATGAACGTTATTTGACTTCCCTTCGAATAAGCTTTTATTTCAATACATTGCTCCAGCTTAACTAAGTTATCATAGCTTACTCGGTACATAAGTTTATTAGATTTTTCTATAAATTTTAATGATTTGAACAATTCATCAGACTTTATCAGAGACTGGTGTAATATTTTTAATTTACTGAATGTGACAGAAATTTCAATCTCATTCAGTCGACTGTACAATAGTTGAAAATTGTGTAAAAATAGATTATAGATATTTACAAAGTTATGTATGGCAATGTTAATGCTAGTCTGATTAATTAATTTTGTCACTTCCCAAATTTCTTCTTCAATTTGAATGAAATTATTTTTAGTAGAGTTCGTTATTTTAACTAAAGCTTTGGAAATTTCAGTTATTAGCGTTACCTTGTTTGCTAATGCATCCTGACGTGTTTTTATATTATCAATCATATTATCATATCTGCTAGCGTCGTCATTGTCTAGGTTACCGGTAATAATCTTAATAATAGATCCTAGAGGATTTAGAATTCCACGTTTAATCCTCATCGATGGGGCTAACTGCTTAAATTTTTCTATGCTACTGTTCACAATATAATCAGTTTGGAGTTTTGCATCAAACAGCTGATAATTCGAGGTTTCGTTTCCCAAATGTTTCTGTATATATTCATTAAAGTTTACATACCTTTTAATATTAGATTCCAAATCCTCATGAATCAAACTTAAATCTAAAACCTTAATAATAGTCCACTTATTGTAACTTACGCTAGCTTGACCTTGTTTCAGAATCAATACGCCAGGGTTCTTATCTATCCTTTGAAGTTGAAGGGTGTGTATCCTGGAGGCCAGGGCCAGGAGCACGAGGAGGAACCTGTGGAGGTCGTTTAATGTCCTTAAGTGTCACTTTTGTGTCACGATTATTTATTCTAACAGGACAAATGTTCCTAACGATTTCGCCTGATACTTGTGCTTTTTGAAAACGAGGTTTGTCTTTACTTCGTCTAATGTTCACTCCTTTTATGAATACAGTGTCTCCTTCTTGTATATCGAACGATGTTTCACCACCACGCTTTTCTTTGACCTTTTCTTTGTTTGCTATTATTTTATCCGTTAAGTATTGGTAGAGATACTTAGTTCGCTTCATGTGATCGTTAACTAATTGTTGCGTATATTGTTTATTAAAGTTAACTGCGAAGGTGCTATTCGAATTGGTGTGTCCAAAAACAACTTCAAAGGGCGTAAGATCTGTTGTCGAATGTATAGTTTGATTGTAGGACATAATCGCGTACGTCATTACGTCGGCAGCATCGGTAATTAGGCGCTCATATTTTGCGATACGATATATTTCTAAGATGGTTGAGTGGAAGCGTTCTATTAAACCCATAGAATTAGGGTTATGTGCTGTACCTATGTGTAGATCAATTTTATAAAATTGAAGTGTTTCTTTAAGCAAGGTATTGTTGAATTCGGTTCCAGGATCGGCACTTATCCGGTTTGGTACACCATAGAACGAGAAAAATTTAATTAATGCACGGACTACTTCGGGAGTGGATCGGTTTGAGAGTATGAAAGCCTGTCCTAATTTACTAAAAGCGTCTATTATTGTCAAGAAGTATTTCCCTTCTACTGAGAAAAGGTCTATGAATATTTCAGCAAAGGGTTTTGTTTGTGTTTGTGTTAACTGTAATACTGGTTTCAAGGGTTTACGATCGTATTTTAGTTTTTTACAGGTTTCACATGAATTTATTACCGTAGCTACAGTTACGTCCATATTTTTCCAGAAGTAGTTTCGCTTTATTTTCATGAGAGTTTCCTTGATACCGCGATGGCTGGTTTTACCCTGATGGTAGGTAAGTACGACTGAACGTTGTTCGTCTTCGTCCTCTACATATATAATTCTTTTTGTGCATTCGTAAATTTTAACAGTATCCTTTTTAAATAGTTTAATAACAGCGTCTGTAAACTGGTTACGGTGTATTTGATCCTCAAAATAAAAGAAATATTTTATTTTAGGTTGTATGTATTCTAGAAGGAATTGTTTTACTAAGTGTGGATTATCTACAGGTAAGTGTATCTCAATTATTTTTTGTTTATCACGTGATGTATCTTTTACTGATAATTGATTTCTGTTCCAGGTAAAAACAAGAACTTGATGGGGCTTCGTGTCTACAGCTTCATCTAGGATAGGGATGCCGTTTGTATCGATATCTTGTGCTGAGTGTATGGTTTCAGGTAATGAATCTGCTGTGAGGGTGCTGGAGGAAGATGCTCGGACTGGGTAAGATGACATAATGTCTGAAGGTGACGGGGCAGTCAATGTTTCTGAAGAGTTCGATATTGATATTGGACTATCAGGTCTTTCAGTATCACCTACGTTACCCTGTAAGGATGTGTTGTTATCTTGATTGGTAAGTACATTTAATTTTATCCGAGACAGGGCATCTGCGTTGCTATTCTGACTACCTTGCTTGTATTTTATATCGAAATCAAATTCGGCTAACCTTAGTTTCCACCTAGTTAGCTTACTATTAGGCTCTTTGATTGAATTAAGCCACGCTAACGGTCGGTGATCGGTATATATTGTGAATTTGCGTCCGTACAAGTATGGACGGAAGTGTTTTGCTGCCCATACTATGGCTAGCAGTTCCTTTTCTACAGTACTATACCGTGTTTCCGCTTCATTTAATGTCCTGCTGGCATATGCAACGGGTTTTTCATTCCCAATAACTCCTTGTGAAAGGACAGCACCTACGGCGTAATTTGACGCGTCTGTAGTTAGGATAAAAGGCTTTGAAAAATCAGGGAATTGTAGTATAGGAGCGTTGACTAGTAGTTCTTTGCACCTTTGGAAAGCATTGATATATGGTTGAGTAATTTCTATTTTATTTTTCTTTTTCAGGCATGAAGTAAGAGGTTGTGTGATTTTAGAAAAATTCTTTATAAATTTTCGATAATAGCCAACCAGGCCAAGGAAACTTTTGATTTCGGTGGGTGTGCGGGGAAGTGGGAAGTTAAGTACTGCTTTGATTTTGTCATCGTTAGGTTCTAGGCCATGTTCAGTAATCTTGTGTCCCAAGTAAAGTACCTCCTTCCTCAGAAACTCACATTTGTCTAGTGTCACTTTGAGGTTGTTTTGTCTAAGGCGGTCAAATATCTTTCTTAACTTTTCAATGTGTTCTTGTAAACTATTCGAATATATTATTATATCATCCAAATAAACGAGGCAATGGATACCTTGCAAACCTCTTAGCACGTTATCCATTGCGCGTTGAAAAGTTGCAGGTGCGGTTTTAAGCCCAAATGGCATGCGGGTAAACTCAAAGTGTCCTGACGGGGTTGTAAACGCGGTTTTGTGTCTGTCTTGTTTCTCTATCTCTATCTGGTGATAACCACTAGCGAGGTCTAGTGTACTAAAGTAAGATGACTTTCCTAGTTTGTCAAACAAGTCGTTAATATTCGGTAAGGGGTACTTGTCGTCGGTCGTTTTGTCATTTAAACGTCGATAGTCTACAACCATTCTGAATTTACGCTCACCCGAAGCATCCACCTTTTTTGGGACTAGGTGCACGGGGGCACTCCATGGCGAAAATGATTCTTGAATTACATTATCACGTAATAATTTATCAACTTGTTTTTGTATTTCAGCGTTTTGTGACGGTGGATGTCGGTAAGGTCTAATAAAAATAGGCTCTTCGTTTGTAGTCCGGATTTGGTGCTTTACTTGGTTTGTGAATGTTAAGGGAAGATGTTCGCAATAAAATATATCTCTATATTCAAAACAAAGTTTTTCTATAGCTTCGCGTTCTTCTAAGTTAGTGTGATCTAATCGTAATTTAGCTAAGTTTTGTTTCAGTAATTCATCAATTTCATAGTTATTCAGTAACTCATCCGATGTTACGTTTATTTCACAGGTATTCGTGTCATTAAGTTTAGTTGTAGTCAAAGGCTTAGTAAACGTAATAGTCACGCTATTTTGTGAAGCATTTTGAATAACGGTTGTCGCAAAGTGATCTATGCATGTAACTATAGCGCTAGGCATACGTACGTCCTTACCGAAATTTTTAAAGTCAATGATTGCATCACCGTTATTTAGGTCAGTTGGTACTTTTACTATTGTTTCAGTTCGAGGGTCTAAAGTGATTTCACATGTGAGGCTGTATACTATAGGTATTTCTGTATCTCGTGTTTTTAAAATTTGCGTCTTCATGTCTATTGTTGCATCTAACATTTTTAATAGATCCGAACCTATTAATCCGTCGTATCGGCTATCGACATCGTAAACATAGAACTTGTGTTTGAGGAAGCTTTTGAAGGTTTTCAGTAAGGGTATGTATATAACTTGGTCGTGTGAGCTACGTGCATGTGTACTCATAACTTCAAATGGTTCGTAATATTTGTAGGCAGAAAAGTATTGATCGACTTTTCCTGGGCTAATAAAGCTTCTTGTACTTCCAGTATCAATCATTAGACGGGCATTAATTTCCGGAATATAGATGTGTGGTAATCGATTTATACTATTGCAATTTAAATTGATTACTTCGGGTGATCGTTTCCCGAGGCTATCATAGGAAAATTTACGTATTCTTCTTGGTTCGTAGTCTCATTGGAAATAGGCTCCACATTTTCGAAGTAGAAATTATTGTCATAGGCGGTGTGTTCGTAACTATCAGTAAGGTGTACATTATTTTCACAGTTTACGTAGTCAGGTTGGAAGTCCATGTCTTGGACTACATGCGTTTCATTATTATTATTATACAAGTAAGGCGTATTCTCATCATCGGGGTTATTTGTAATCATATTATTTCTAAGAGGACGGACAGTGCGCATAGACACATCAGCGTCTTCTGGCTGGGGTAAATTACGTTGTGGTTGATATTGCGGCGGTATACCGAATTTGAATTGCTGGTTTGGTGGATTAAAATTGGGTCTATTCTGTGCGTTATTAAGTTGAGGTCTAAATCCTTGTTGAGGTCCGATACCAAATTTAAAATTGTTCTGGTTCGGCGGGCCGCCTGAAATGTACACTGGTGTGTAGCCTCGGGGCTGTTGCATACCCGGTTTGGGATACGTTTGGTTTGGTATACCAAATCTATAGTTGTTATTGAAACCCGGCCTAAAATTATTTTGGGGCGGATGCGGAACTCCAAACTTAAAGTTTTGGTTAACCGGATAACCGAAATTATTTGCAGCTGGAACATTAGGTTTAATTGGAGGCTGGAATTTAAAACCTTGAAGGTTAGTATTCGGAAGAGGCTGGGCTGTTTTTGTATTACTTTTATTTTTTGCGTTATACTGAAATTGAAAATTGACCTCTTCCATGACGACGCTAAGTGCACTTTCTAAGCTTGTACAATTTTTGAGTCTTACGATTCTAATTAAATCCTCTGGCAGATTATATAAAAACACGTTAAGAGACGAGTTATTGTAAATCACCATTTTTGCTGCTTTCATTTCCTCACTAGCGAGTAAATTGACCTTGGAGATCAGAGCGCTGCGTATCTGCTGGATTCTGTTACAGAATTCTAGATAAGTTTCATTAGATTTAATTTTTAAATTTTCTAGCTCAATAGCCACGCAGTCCTCTGATCTGGGGTCACCAAAATGTTGAATAAAAATAGATTTTAGTTGGTCCCATGTGCTTATATCCTCTCTTTCACTTAATAGAGCCGCTGCTCTGCCACACAATCTACTAGTTATAGCATGGAAATTATAAGTTGTCTGAACAGTATTATTAGGGCCGTTAAAATTTCTTAAAATATATTCACTTTTCTTTATAAACAAATTTAATATATTTTTGTCACCATCAAACTTAGGAATTAAACTTAAAATATCTTTAGGGATCATTTGGACAGCTCCTCCGATTTGATCCGGCATTTTAATCAACAATTTAATCAAATTATTTTACTTAAACACTTTATATTATAAAATTATACTTAAAAATAGGCCTGCCAATTTTGTGCAGAAGTCAAATAACTTTCAACTATTTTAGTTTGGAAGTTACGTAATAAGTCCTACAGGAGCAACACAGGAAATAACAAGGACGAGACAGGATAGTAAAAAGGTCTACTTACAGTCTGCTCGATCCCATGCCTTCCCGTAGAGCTGCTCGTGCCGTGGACAGGAACCTTCGGCGCCAGGCGTAGTAAACTTATTTATTTGGTTCGAGGATACCCGAAGCCGCGCGCGAGACCGATTTTTGTGTACTCGAACACAGCGTTTAGACAGCGGATATCCTACCGGCTGCGCCAGTTAACTCCCGGAGGCACTGCCGAAGGTTTTTAAAAAGAAACGACAGGAGTCTTGTCGCGAAGAGGTTTAATTCAAGACTGAAAATGGCGTTCAAACTAAATCTAATACATTGTTCTTAGTCTAAGTCCTTATCTCTACGGATGCGTGTCGCCGGGCGTCTAGCCATAACGTCCCGGCGCTACCGCGAATGCTGTGTCAGCTCCGGTCGCCCAAGGCGCGTAACAACTAACACGAAGTTATAATATTAGGGGTCGATACAGCATGCATAACTAGCTCGAACATACAAAAGGTAACAAGCATATTTATTAACTAGCTATTTTTTTTTTTTATTTCATAGCACCGTGCAGTTTTTCGGAATAAAAAGAACTTAGCGTGGTAAGGACATCACTACTTCAAAGATTATCTCCTACAAACAAGCACACACAACCGAAAAAAACTACCATAGAGATGAAATATCATCTGTATAATAACTTTTTGTTTCAGATAAAGAAGTTTAGTATAGGATCAGATCTTTTGGTCCACCTACCAACAAATAACTAGCAAATATGCTGAAATTTGTCATCATACGCAGGCAGGCATATTTCGACGTCACATCAGGAAATTAAAGCATTAAGCCCCGGGAAACAATCAACAACTACTGCAGTGAGAGTCATGTTCATAAAGGCCTTTGCTTCAGAAATACTCACTCTCGTGAACTGCGAGCAAAGAACAGCTTTACGTGCAGCAAACGTTTGTGAATAGAAGCTTAATGTTCATTCCGCAATGTAGTCTGAAGATCCTTGTATGCTTCCGAATAAAAATGTGAAAATGTTATTTATGACGGAGTTTTAATGGCTATTTCAAAAACAATATCCCTTTTTATAGTTGTTAGATTGCACATCTAACACTTATATACACACAAGTTGTATTTTACGGGTCGTTGAATAATGTTTTACACGACTTTTTATGCAGAGACCTTAAACAAGTTTAACTGCGCACAACACAGTATGCTTGAGTTGAATGGGTTCATAAATAACGAACTCGCAGTCTGTTTTTTTGTTCCACGTTATGTCACAAGTAGATTAGGTAAGATTCCTCGGTTAAAAGAGTGCCAAATGTGAACATTATGTAACTTGAAAAAAAAACATTATGTGTACCAAAAATTTTGAAAAGGAACATAGCAGAGCAGAGTATGAAATTAAATAACTGATTTCCTGAAGAAATGTTGTACTGAAGAGCTACCCCCTTGAAACCGTCGCTGTCATTTTCCAAAATTAAAAGCTGAAATCATTCGACGCCTTCTCCGGATCCTTTTGCTCCATTGGCTACAGATTTCCGTCGCTCACGGTTTACGGTTAATTTCCCAAACATGTGATGTGCTCTCATCTCAGTCATAATTTTCTTTACGGCTCATTTCGTTCCGTCTACATACCTTTTTGAGGACAGACTTTAAAATACTTATCGTGTTTAGTATTGACGGTGTAACGTTCATGATTGATAGCGGGAAGTATTGCGTTTGACGAGGAGTTTCGATTAAGGGACAACATATTTATTTATTATTTATTTGACACTTCACGTGACCCAAGGGCTGGCTTTTACCTTGGTCAAAGATTAAGCATTGCCATACAACGTGGCAATGCCGCCAGTCTTTTGGGTACACTTCCAGTCGACAGCGATGCGGATGAATTTTTTGACGCCATATTTTAGGGTTTATTTAGTTAGGAGATTTTATTTTTATTTCTAGTGTATATAGTTAGTTAAGTATTTATGGAATAAAGTAACTAAGTTTCCACTAAAAAAAAAAACATATTTATTTATTTATTTATTTATTTAAACTTTATGTACAAAAGTGGTACATGGGCGGACTTAATGCATCAAGGCATTCTCTACCAGTCAACCTTTGGGTTATAAAGACTATACTGTAGTAGGTGTACAATAAATAAAAATAAGATTCAAAATTGAATTTTAACAATTCGGAAAGAATATACAGATAATATATATAATACTAATAAAATACATATATATGCTAAAATAATAAACTAATAAATATGATATATAATAATCATACCGATTAAGAGAATTCATAGTAATCATGACGAAGAACAACTAAGAATTTTTAATTTACTCATTTATAATAGGACCTGTCATCATAGTGATGCTATTTTGTATTTTGATTGTAATCAATTTATTACTGGTTACAAACTGACTAATTATCATATGTATTTACCACCTAGTTGTAGGAGACAAATTGCTAATCTTTTAGCATACAATATACAGTCTGACACTGGTACATGTAGTGTACCAAAGGCTACTGTTAGTAATGATACTAACATTTTTATTGATACCCCTAGTATTAGTTTAAACAATTAGGTTCGACAACGGAAAAGCCTCATATGTTGAATGTTGTACATCAAAATATGCAAGGTCTGTCCGGCAAAGAACTAGAGTTAAGTTTATTTATAGAAAATTATGATGATCAGGTTTTATGTCTAACTGAACATTGGTTGAAAGAGCATGAAGTAGCTTTTTTAAATAATGATTACTTTACCGTACAAAGTGCGTTTGTAAGAAAAAGTGCCATTCGTGGTGGATCATTAGTCCTTGTTTCAAACAAGTTGAAATGTAAACAACGTTTAGATTTAGTTAATCATTCTATCGAGCGCACTGTGGAGTTGTCTTGTGTTGAACTCGAGCGATACATAATAATTTGTGTTTATCGACCACCCTCTGGTGATTTTGGTCTTTTCGAATCTGTAATGGAGGATTTACTTAATAAGTTAAAGTCAAGTAGTAAAAGTATAATTTTATGTGGAGATTTTAATGTTAATATTTTAGATGTTACTCCACTAAGTATTCGGCTTCTCAATCTGTTTAAGTCTTATAATTTAGTTAACTTGTTTTTTGAACCAACTAGAATCACGGCATCTTCATCTACTTGTCTTGATAATATTTTTAGCAATTGTGATTCTGAAAATAAATATGTGTTAAGTGACCTAACGTCTGACCACTGTGGACTACTAGTTAGCTTCCCTATGCCACTAAATAAAAAGCCAAATAAAATAGTATACCGGCCTTATACATCTAGTCGTTGCAATAAGTTTAAGCATAATGTATCTAAAAAACTTACACCATCTATAGTAAAACATGAACATCCTAATGATATCTATGGAGCCCTTTTTGATGTTGTGCAGAATGAGTACCAAGCTACATTTAAGTCAAAAACTTTAAACACTATGGGTACCTCCATTGGCTTCAACCAATGGGCTACACCAGGTATTTATAAAAGCAAAGCGAGACTATATGAGTTATATGGTTTAAAAAAATATAAGTTTGATGCTCCTTTTCTAGAGTATGTTAGAAATTATTCTAAATTATTTAAAAAGATTTGTGCTACTGCTAAATCTAAATTTTTAAGTGACACAATTAAAAATTCTAAAAATAAAGTAAAAGCGACTTGGAAAATTATTAACAATGAAACGGGCAAGTCGGTTAAACAAGAAAATCAAGTAGAGATTATTGTTGACAACAAATTAATAAGTAAAGCAACTGACGTAGCTGAGGCATTTAATGATTTTTTTGCTAATATACCTATAACTACGACTCGCTCCTTAAGTTCGTCCTCGTCTAATGCTGAAAACCTTTTACATAGTAGTGTGCCTAAATGTAGTCAATTATTTAGTTTCGAGCACGTAACACCAAGTGATGTAGTTAATGTTTTCAACACACTTAAGTCAAAAAACACAGGTGATTATTGGGGCATTTCCATTAATCTTTTGAGTAACATAATAGACATCGTAGCCCCTTACCTTGCTGTTACTTTTAATAAATGCGTGGATTTAGGAACTTTTCCTGATCTCATGAAAAGTAGTAAAGTCATACCTTTATTTAAATCTGGTAATAAAAATGATATAGGAAACTTCCGGCCTATTTCTATCTTACCTGCATTTAGCAAAATATTTGAAAAGTTAATACTCAAGCAATTGCTAAGACATTTTAATCTAAATAGCCTCCTCCATAATGAACAGTATGGATTTACAAAAGGTCGTTCAACCACAGATGCAGGTGTTGCTCTCCTGAAACACATATTTAACGCATGGGAGAACTCGCAAAATGCAATTGGAGTTTTCTGTGATCTCTCCAAGGCCTTTGATTGCGTACACCATGATACGCTTTTGCGTAAACTGCGTCATTATGGTCTCCAAAAGGAAGCTCTTAACGTAGTTGATTCATATTTGCATAATAGGTTTCAATGTGTAGATATCAATGGTGTGAAGTCCTCCGGGCTACCAGTTCATTTAGGGGTGCCTCAAGGTTCTATACTGGGTCCATTCTTGTTTCTGGTGTATATAAATGATTTACCATTTTTCTTAAAGGGTATCTGTGATGTAGTTCTCTTTGCAGATGATACCTCTCTTGTCTTTAAAGTAGATAGAAATAGACAAGATTTTGATGACGTAAACAGTGCTCTCTCCATGGTTACGGATTGGTTTACGACAAATAACCTAGTTCTCAATGCTAAGAAAACAAAATGTATCAAGTTTGCCTTACCTAATGTTAATAATCTAGGACCGAATATCGTCTTAAACAAAGAGATGCTTGAAACTGTGGACTCAGCAGTATTCTTGGGAATAACTGTTGATTCCAAACTACAATGGGGCCCGCATATATCAAGCCTGTCAGGAAGGCTCAGCTCGGCTGCCTACGCCGTCAGGAAAGTAAGACAATACACTGACGTTTACACAGCTCGGTTAGTCTATTTTAGTTATTTCCATAGCGTTATGTCTTACGGTATCCTATTATGGGGAAGAGCTGCAGACATACAAAATATATTTGTGTTACAAAAACGCGCTGTTCGAGCAATATATCAGCTGGGGTCAAGAGTTTCCTTAAGAGAACTTTTCAAAGATATTGGAATTCTCACGGTAGCATCTCAATTTATTTTTGCAAACATATTATATATTAGGCAAAATATACATTTATACACTAAAACCAGTGATATCCATAACTTTAACACTAGAAACAAGCACAAATTACATGCACCATCCCATCGTCTTCGAAGGGTCCAGGGCTCATTTGTGGGGCTCGGTATCCGTTTTTACAATAAGCTACCTCTTTCTTATCTTGAGCTGCCTTTTAACTCGTTTAAAGCTAAAGTTAAATCTAACCTTTGTTCGAAGGCATACTATTCAATCAATGATTATTTAGACGATGATAATAGTTGGTCGCAGTGTTGAACGCAAGACATACTTCGTTTTTAATGTTCTTTCATAGTTAGCTTATGACATATGAGTTCATATATTTGTTAATTTATATGTCCGTAGAGGTCAATTATTTGTTATTATTATTATTATTTTTTTTTGTATTGACTTAATACTCTCATAACAATGTTTTATAATGAGTGTATTGCAACATGTGATTAACTAGTGACTTCGACAGTTGTATGATTTTATTCTATCCTGAGCAACCGGCAGCAAGTTCGTCATGCTCCCTTAGATTTTACTGCTTGCGGTAGCGTCGGGGGTCGGGTTACCTCTTTCCCTCAAATATGGCGAGGGGGGTAATGGCTGATCTTTGCGTTATGCTCGTGAACGGGTGCTGCTTGTGGTGAAAGGTCGTCTTGTTAGCCATGGATTTTACTATTGTTATAACGATTATATGCTTAATGTTTAATTTTGATGGCCCTGGTTTATCACTTGTGGCGTCGAGTCACAGATCTTTTTATTAAATTCTACCCTCTGCACGTGTAAGCGGGCACACCCTTCATGTCTAGAGGCTTATTTAGTTTGATTTGATATTGTTTTTATGCTTGAGTTTTTCTGTTTATGCTGGCATAATGGAGTGTGCTAGCTTACAAGTAGCGAATTATTAAGTTTTATGTTTTAACGTGTTACCTTTGTTGTATTGTTTTCTTTGTAAGAATACTGACTACTTACATACCTTTGTATAAGTGATAGTTCTTATAACTCAACAGACAGATGTGTTGCTGGGGAGTTTGTTGCGCCACTTCTTCTTCCCAGCTAAAACACTAGGAAGTGGTGACGGGCGGGCGTTTTGGGGGACTGTCTTTATGTAGAACTTTGACGTTCAAAAAGTGCTGGCACTCAGCCTAATTTGAATAAATGACTTTTGAATGACAAGTAGTGTTAATCATTGGAATTCGGATAATAAATTAAATGGCCGTTAACATTCGGTTTTATTTCTTATAGAAATTGAAGATAGCGCAGCTAATAGTGCTAAAATTTCTCCAGTAAATCCCTCCATTCAAAATATGTACTAAAGTAGGTTTTTTATATCAATGTTGTACATAAAAAGATTAAATAGATTTAAGCTGACACTTATCAATGTTATTTAAGAACATATTGATCTTATATAACTATAAACTCTCAGCTTAGGAAATTTTGTCGTGACAGTGTGATAACAACTGCTAAGCAAATTCTGAAAGTTTGGCGAACCTTATTACAAAGCTTACATAAAACTAGTTAAAAAGTTTACCTTCTTATATCTAAGTTTCTCTTCAGCCAAATAACCTAATTTCTAGCGCGTAAATTCAGCCCAAAATCTAGTTCACAAGCGGGGAAAATAGCTTTCCGCCTACTCAAACATACGTAGCTCGTAGCAGACGTAGCTAGTTGCTACGGCGTAGCGGTTACTCGTAGCTTCCGCCGCCGGACACGGAAGCGGCTGGTGTGGTGCGTTGACATGCATCGTGATAAAACATGTATTATGCACTCTTGTGTGTCATGCGTGTATTTTTGAAATTAAAAAGATCCCTAAACATGCAGTTTTAATATTGGTAAAAGTATTTTTTAAAGAAAACATTACTTTATTAAACATAATATTATTCATTACATAAACAATTTTGATAATGAAAAATATAATACTAGTTAAGCTTCACAAACTCTTTCCCGCGTCTTCGCGTCCCGAATCTTTTCTGATGGAACATTTTTTTTGGGAATAAAATAGGAAATCAGAGATTACCTTGTTACAAACATTTAAACAATCAATTTGTATTTCTTAACATTTCACAAGAGGCTATAGGTACAGCTATTTGTTTGTATTAACATTGCTATCAGGCTCTGTATAATGGAGCTCGCTATTGCAGTGCAATAGCGAGCAGAGACATTATTCCCGAGCTATTTAACAGAGTACACAATAATAGTAACACTAAACGCATAAGACTATATTCTCCACGATATTCTTTAACTAAACAGAACTCCAGATTTCACTTGCCAGTCCTTTGGAGCTTCTCGTTTCACCAACGCTTTGAGTATAGTTGAGTCATTTTGAATACTTCAATGGTACAACAGTTTAAACTTCCAAAAGGTAATTTGAGAATATTTACAATAATCATATGGTTGAGGCGTCAAACTGCAAGACCGTACATTGTAATTCGCTACTTGGCAAGACGATTACGAATAATGGAACTAGGCTCTAAGTTCTCGAACGATTTCATTTAATAAGTTTCCCAAATTCTGCGTGTGCCAAATAGGCTGTTTTATAAGTTAATTATTGTGATAAATTGTGCTGAGCTAAGGGTGTTGCTGTGGACACAATATAACGACAGAGTCGCATCCCTATGTAAAGTTTATTCATTTTTAATAGTATGCTAATGAATATTCCGATTTATAAAGCCTGCTATAAACTCAGCTGTTTTCTTGATAATACCTATAAATCTTTTAACGATTGAATCTTCTAAGCTCTACGATTTGGAGCACAG
This sequence comes from Mamestra brassicae, assembly GCA_905163435.1. Lineage (NCBI taxonomy): Eukaryota > Metazoa > Arthropoda > Insecta > Lepidoptera > Noctuidae > Mamestra > Mamestra brassicae. The sequence goes on along the minus strand of LR990997.1, from coordinate 12,970,694 downwards.
CCAAGCTATAAATCTGTAAACAAAATATTATTTGCATTTCTCGATATTCCTTATGAAATAAATTTTCAATCCAAAAAATTTGTGAGCTTTAAAGATTTGAATATATTATAACTTAATTGAAGGCTTCAAATAATCAGACTTCTACAATGTTTATGAAGTAAAAATTAATATGGGTTTTCAGCTACTTAAGTTTTAAATTATTTCAGTAGAAACTTCATAATAGGTCGAGCAGTAGTTTATAGTAAAGATAGAGGTGGGTCAATGAGGTACCAAGCTATCTGAAATTCGATCCATGACAATCGGAATCAAGACGGCAAACCACGGTCAAGCAGAATTCCAATTGGACCATACACAACGTACTGGAACGATTTCAGGTAAACTTAGCAGTGCAAGAGAATGGAGATCCAGGAGTGAAGTGTTCTAAGCATGAACAATTGTATTGTTATATTTTAGAAAAAAAAAACATATGAACGCTGTTATTGTATGGTTTTTGTTCAAATAATAATGTCTAGTAACAGCAAGCAGCATGTGAGCGGGAAACAAACAAGTATCGACATCAAGGTTAAATAAAGAAAAGTGTTTGTGTAGCTCCAAACTTTCTATTGTGAATCGTTACGAGTCTCATAAATAGTGGCTGGCAGCCATTAGAATCTTCGTTTGTATTACATTACGTTCATGCGTAGATCCAGTTTATTGTCAGCAAATAGTCGATACGATGAGATCTCGATGAATTTTGCGGATTCACGCACAAGTCACAAATTGATATACCTATTGCAAATATTGACAGCACACAGTCAACACGACCCGGTCTTTCCGAAATGCGATATTACTGGTATGACGCTCCCTCCATCCACAGATATTTTCAATTTGCGTAACACTGACCATTTGAATGCTCACGTCGACAAAATATTCCAATATATCTTCGCTTCGGCCCTATTTCCTCTTTTTATTGAACCCTATGGCGACAAATAGTTGTACAAGCACGTCCTTGTTGTCCCAACGTAAACAACGTCTGGCATTTCGAAGAAGTATTAACATAATTACTTTGTACAAGATACTTTCGTATTCTCTTACAGCTTTTATGTTTCGTTTAATTTATGACGAGGTTCGCCACATAATGTTTATCCCGGGATTAAAGAGAACAGTTTAAAAACCGTATAAAGCAATTCATAGACAGTGTAGGATAAACGTTTGACTAGTACCTTTTTTTTTTTTTTTTTTTGTTTTCGGGGGGAAACCTTCAAAAGGCGCCTGGACTTTTGGGGTAAAGACCAGGGAGTGTGGGATTTTTACCGCACTAAATCCACCCCGGTGATCACCATCCGCACATAGAAGGGGCTCCGTTACCTCTTAAAAGACCACTCCGGAACCCCCTCTGTGCAACGCCTGTTAGGGCACATCCCTGGGGACACTGTAAAGGGGTCCCCCTTAGCCTCGCTGTGCACGGCAGCACGTGATGACCGTATTATTTATTAAGTGAAGTCTAATGAGTTAAAACTCCACCTAGTAGTTGAGTGTCTCAACGTATCGTATGATAACATTTTCATGGTTGTTAATGTTGTGACCTACTGTAATGCAAACTATTAAATATAAATTATGCAATTGTTTCAAATTAAAATCAAAAATAATTTATATACATGTTAACAAAGTAACCTAACAACTAGTATTATATAAATTCAAAAATCTAAATAAAATAATGTAATGTAACTAACATTCAACATACAAACAGATATTTTGCATAAGTAGATAATTTCTTATCAGCTAACCGGCGCGGCGGCGTAGCTATGACGCGTATTTTGTTCTAGCGGCCAGCAGGCCTGCTACGTCACACGAACCGGTTGCGTGAGCGAGACGGTACTAACATTGCGTTGCGCTCGCGCAAGTGCGGTCAATGTGTGAGTTACGCGAGGCAGTATGTTCATTGTGCCGATACCGACCGTTGCTATTTAAAATCATAGCTTCGCCGCGCTTAAATCTAACTTTCGCTTGCTTTCGTGCATCTATCAATAAAGTGCCAAAATACGGCCATTCAAGCTACGAACGCCGCTATTAAGAAGTCAAACGAAGAGATTATTCAATCGATAAGTTTTCTCAACACGAAGTTTGAAGATATGAAGAAAGAGATAGAAGAACTAAAAAAAACACGGGATGCACAGCAAAGACATATTGAACATCTGGATAAAAAGATTATCGACCTACAGCTGAAATCACGCTCATCTGGAATTGAAATCCGTAATGTGCCTTACACAGACTCGGAAGATTGTGCCAGTCTTTCAAAAACTGTGATTAAGATAAGTGAGGTCCTGGGAACAACCATCAGTAACACCAATATACGAGACGTGTACCGCCTTCCTGGTAAACCCACAAATATCAACTCCCCTCGCCCTATTGTTGCTGAATTTGCTGCTGTAAGCACTAAGCAAACGATTGTTACGGCAGTGCGCTCATTTAATAATGGGAAGGCTAAAGACCAGAAGCTCAACACCTCGCACATTGGAATGCCTGGTAAAATGCAACCTATTTTTATAGCCGAGCAGCTGCCTTTAAGTACAAGGAAACTTTATCACCTTGCCCGGGAATTTGCATCGAAGCACGCTTACAAGTTCTGCTGGGTTTCCAATGGCAATATTTTCCTGAGGAAGCTGGAAGGGGAGAAGCATATTCTGGTCAGTTCTGATCAGTCTCTTCAAGATCTCGAAGCTAAATGACTATATAACCCTTTTTACTTACGACTACATAATATATACTACTCCCTATGCGTTATATATTCACATTGTAGTACATTCAACACTTCAACCCCTTACTCAATTCTTACTTACACAATCACACACACTAAATCCTCATTAGATATTATTGTAAAGTATGAGCAACACATACATACTAACACTATCATACAACCATACACACTACACTTAGTTCCCCTTAGAACTTCCCTAAACGTGCGATGCATCAAGAAACAGAATTTAAAACTAATCATTCGCATATGTAAGCCACTTTTGCTTTCTCCACTAATTTCTAATGGCTACAATTAATAATATAAATAGTGAGCTTGACTCTCTAACCGCAGGTAACTCATTTACTTGTAGTATTGATGACTGCCTCGAGTATATAAAACCATATGATACTGACATAAAATTAATACATTTAAACATTCGTAGTATAAATAAAAATTTCAACGAACTACAGGTGCTGTTACACTTGACTAAAATTCCTTTTGATGTTGTAATCCTGACTGAATGTTGGCTGAGTAAAGTCAATAACTTACCAATCTTGCAGGGTTATCAATCTTATTTAACTAACACTAACTCCAATCAGAATGACGGGATCGTAATATACGTTAAATTAGGTCTCCAGATATCAGTGTGGGAACCTCACTGTACGGGTGGCAACTTTCTCGTATGCGAAATATATAATAAAAAAATAGCTATTGTAGCAGTCTACCGTTCCCCGTCTTACAATTCTAAAGAAAGCTTTGACAATTTCTTAGATAGCTTAGATGAGATTCATACAAAACTCTCCACCTGGCAAAATACTGTCCTGATTGGTGATTTAAATATCGATATAAAATCAAATTGTAGAAGCGATCGCAGCTTAGAATATTTAACCCTAAACCTATCCCATGGGCTGATTCCAACTCATCTGTTTCCCACGCGTCTTGCCAATTGCCTTGACCACTCGCTTGTGAAAAGTAACTTACCTGTTACCACCCTGGTTCTGGAGTCACACATAACTGATCACAGACCACTAGTCCTGGCAATTGAAAACACTAATCACAGACCCAAAACTTACCAATTTTCCACTCGAGTAAATTGCGACGCATTAAAGATAGAGCTAGAAACCACAGACTTCTCGCTCCTTTATAACATCCTCGAGCCTAATCTGTTAATGAACACATTTATATCCATATTACGCACAACTATCGCTAAACATTCTGTAGAAACTAAAACACCTAGAAAACTAAAAATTATAAAGCCTTGGATGACACCAGGGCTTTTAAAATGTATTAAAAACCGAGATAAACTACACGTTAAATCAAGAAAAGCACCTGACAATCTAATTCTTAAATTAACCTACACACGTTATCGAAATTTTTGTAATGTTTTACTTCGAAAACTTAGAATAGCATACGAGAAAAATGAGCTTGAGAAAGCAAAAAATAACCCAAGAGCCCTCTGGAAAACCATTAAAGAAATAACCAACAGTCATAAACTAAAATCTAGCCCAATTGAATTATTAAAAATGAAAGACAACCCCAAATCCTCTTTAAATAGTGTTTGTAACTTTTTTAGCAATGTAGGTAAAAACTTGGCGGATAAAATCTTATCGCAAACCAATACATCCTTAACTTTCGATGGCAGTCCTACCTCTATGACCGGAAAAAATCCCCGTTTACCGCCATCCACCTCTCTCGTTTTGCTTGAGGTTGAGTCCGATCAATTCTCTGATCAAATGAGAGTTGATTGGATGGGACGGAATCTCACCCAAAATATTGAAACAATCTCGTTCTATATTAGTCCCACCTTTAACGCATATCATTAATATATGTCTCCAAAAGGGTATTTTTCCGGATGCACTGAAGAGAGCCGTAGTCCATCCAATTCACAAGGGGGGGAACAGAAACTGTGTCAACAACTACAGACCCATCTCTGTATTAACTGCACTTTCGAAAGTCTTTGAGAGGGTTCTTTACAATCGACTGAGGAAATTCTTGGATAGATACCATATTATTGCAGACAATCAATACGGTTTTCGTTCGGGTGTATCAACGGAAGATGCAGTATTAGATCTGACGCAGGTAGTAGCTGAGAATCTTGATAGTAAAACCAAATGTCTAGGTATATTCTTGGACCTTTCTAAGGCATTTGACACAGTTTCTGTTCCGATACTCATTTCAAAGTTGGAGCTGGTGGGGATCCGTGGTATAACCCTGGAAATTTTTAAAAATTACCTTCGGAACCGTACCCAACGAGTAAAGGTTGAGGAGCACCTAAGTGATGAGGAACCAGTATATTACGGCGTTCCCCAGGGAAGCATCTTGGGCCCAATTTTATTTCAAATTTATGTAAATGACCTATGTAATATGACCCTCACCAACGCCAAGATTTACGCCTACGCCGACGACACGGCAATTGTTGTTAACGGACCTAGTTGGGATAGTGTTAAAAATAGCGCAGAGTTAGCATTAGCTAAGATAACAAAATGGTTGAATTCAAATCTATTAACCATAAATCTTAAAAAAACCTGCTACATTCCTTTCGCTTTACGGCAAAACAATCTGCCAGATCACACTTTTTCAATTATAGCTCATACATGCCCACAACTATCAACTTCTTGCCCTTGCTCGAAGCTTACGAGATCTGACGATGTGAGGTATCTGGGTGTACAAATTGATGCAGGCTTGCGATGGGACAAACAAATTGATGTACTTATTACCAGGACCTTGAGGCTCATCCACACTTTTTAATCCCTTAGAAGCGCCGCTGACCTAGATACATTAAGGATGGTTTATTTCGCCTTGTGCCAATCGATCCTCAGCTATTGCATTGCTGTTTGGGGAGGTGCAACAAAAACCAACTTCCTGAGAATTGAAAGAGCTCAGCGAGCCATCCTCAAGGTAATGACTCGTAAGCCATACCGCTATCCTACTTCTCAACTTTATTTGGACTGTAGGGTTCTAACAGTTCGGCAACTGTATGTGCTTCAATCCATTCTCAGAAGACATCGTTCTGTCCCCCGTTCTAATCCTAACAAGCGCACCAATGTTCCACTGGGCAACAGTCACAAAACAGTCTTTGCTAAACGCCAGTATTATATACTAAGTACATACATCTACAAAAAAATTCATAAAATACTAAACATAATAGACCTTAATAAGAATGAACTTAAATAAAAATTAACAAATTGGCTTCTTCAACAGGATTATTCAAAAACAGAATCCTTGCTTACATTCATCGCATAAATTTCACCTTAAATCTCCCAAAATACCTAAATGCACAAACACACGCACTCGCATACACACGCCCAAATATACTACTAACAAATACACACACACACATACACACACATACACATACACACACAAACGCTTACTGCATGCACGCTACATTTTTATTTTTTTTTATTTTTACATACTAATTCATTAAACCAGTTTTACCCTGTAAGCATCTATAAACTTAAAGGTAGATCGACACACTCTGCTTGTTGTAAAATTAAAATGTAATAATCTTTAGCCGAACACTGTCTCTTAAGATACAGGATACCCTAGTTTAAGAGGCAGGGTTTATCAGTTTTGTATACAGATTTTTCCAACCTACGCAAGCCCTACCAATTCACCAATTGTTTATAAGATTACTCTGTAATACCTCTACGTAATGGTTATATATCTGTAATTCTTGAAGCAATAAATTTATTTATCATTTATGCTATATTTCTACCATTTCTTCTTACTCTTCTTAGTGGAACTCTTGTCTGTGAAATAATTTATCTTTTCATACTATCTACCTCTTCACATATCCCAGCCACCTACATTAACATTAGACAATACATTCGTAGCGAGCTCCTTACCACCTCGCCGCAATTTGCTTAACTTACACTAATGTCTTACAGATTCGAGATTTTTATGTGTTCGCAGTGGAGCGGATCCGCTTTATTTGTAACAGTAGATTTGTGCAGTCATGTGAAAACCCATGCCGCCTACAGCGAATCGGTTGTGAATGGTACATAAAAAAGACGTCACGTTTGTATGTTCATTTAAAAATAAAAACAAACAGATGTTCGGTTTTACATAGATTCCCGGATGTGTATTCAAAACTCGTGCGTGGTGTTACTTTTAACTGATGGATATTGGTTGCTCTATTAGTGAAATGCAAGCGGTCGGCACTTTTGTGTACCAGTACTGTAACGAAAATGAAATGTAATATTATTATCGATAACTGTAGCAACAGTTATCGATATTATAATATTGCATTTCATTTTCGTTTTTGGATTTTGTTTGAAGTTTTTAGATTGCGACGGAAATGAGAGTAATTTGTAATCGGATATTTATCTATATATCTCCTGAAGCTTCAGGAGATGTAATCGAACTTGCACTACTGTGACCATTTTTTTCTTTAAAAGCAACAAGTACATGGTTGTATGGAATCTGGAATAACACTTCATCACTCACAATTGTCTGGTACAACATAATTGATATTGTTTAATTATTCGTGTCTATGTTGTGTGATTATCCGATCGCTCCGTCTACCCACACTTCACTGTCAACCCGTCTGTTCAACTAGATATAATAAATGCAGAGAACGATAGCGATCAGCATCGTCACCCCGCTACACTCATTAATTATTAGGTCGTATACCCTACTGGAAGTGTTGTAATAATTACTGTTTCCTTTCATCAATTAAACAATAATTTAACTATGGAGGCAATTACATAAACAATTCACAAACGAGTGTCTCGTAACTGCTCATATTAATTAATGCAAGACGTATTGTCAATAGTCGTACTATTGTTTTATTATGTTGGCAGCGTTCAGCTGTTCTAGATGTGGTTATGTGGAAGCGCATTATAGTTCACCCATCCTTGAGCTACGAGCGTGTGAATGTAGGCTACGCGGCTACACTGCTACGCCGCTACGACAACACTACAAATACCGTATTAGAATAATGGCTATGGGTGAGCAATGTAGGTCACTAACAGAAAAATGTCCATGCATAACTAAAAAGTTTTATCAAAACGTGCTGCAGGTTGCATCTACAAATCACTCTCATCTCCGTCGCAATCCAAAAACTTTGTTTTTGCACGCTGAATAATATCGATTTCAAAATGTTTCCTTTTTGATCACATTTCTCTGTCTCATTGTTTCGCAAACAAGAGATATGGAATACACAAGTTGATAGCTTCAAATTATTTCGTTTCCTAATTAATGTTTTCAATTGCAAAATTCATAAGCTATTGTAGATCTTCACGGTTAACTAACTAACGCTTGCCGAGGTCGGTCTGTGAATGACTCACCAGACACTGCATATGGAGATTCCTCCGTGCCTCGGAAAGCAAGTTAAACTGTTGGCCGTATCACTCGTAGATCTTTGACAGTCGTTACGGATAGTAAGAAGTCAAAAAATGTGACACAAGCTTTTACTAAGGGGTATCTGGTACATGGTAGACATCCCACTCACACGCACAAAACATTTTGAGAACACATTAATTGTGCGTACAGCTAAGGAGTGGAATTCCCTCGAGTATCCTGATAGCTTCAACCTGGGAATCTTTAAGTCAAGAGTGAATAGGTTACTTCTAGGCAAGCGAGCTCCATCTTCGACCACGTCATCGCTTACCATCAGGTGAGATAGTGGTCAAACGCGTGCCTATCAATAGCTTAAAAAAACATGTAACCCCCTGGTAAGACATTAATTCCACGTTGCGTGTTATTACACCATTCGGTTGGTGTAGTAACACCCTAAAATACATAGTTGAGAAAAGGCCATGCAGATAGATTGAATTACAAATGACAATTAAAATTCAATCTCAATTCTTTTCTCTGAGTTGTTATCTTTACTGTAAGTTTTCGCTAAAAAACTATTACTCCGTCCAAGTAATTAATTTTAATATTAAAGTTTCTCCTTTGTTCCAGGGCTTCATGACTTACTTGTAAGGCTGTCTGGAATAAAATAAATTATTCTTCTTTCGCCGTTTAAGAATAAGAATATAAGAATGAAGTGTACTTTTTTTTTTTTTTTTTTTTTTTTTTTTTTGGGAAAAACAAACAATTGTACAATGTGTGTTACAATAAAATATGGTATGAAATATGGTTAAATGCACAATCCACAACGTTTCCACAGATTACTTGTGTACATTATTAATTAGTTAGGTAAGTACAATTACACTTAAATACTATCTTAAACATTTAGCTTATATTATACCAATCAAATTTTAGTTTTGTTTTTATACATCGCACAAACTATCAATAATTTTTTTCTTGAAATTGCTTTGAGACAGAAAGAAAATATCCAAATGACAAAAGCGGTTATTATAAATTTTAACTAGTCGACGGAGTGGAGCTCGCTCACCAGCATTTGTACGGCTAGTAGTCGTTGCAAAAAGCGGGTAAGCACGCGCCTCCCGTCTAATTATAGATCTAGGCACAACATAGGAAATTTTATTAACTAGTTCGATACAGTTAAACTTATTATGAACCAATCCGTGAAGCATCATGGTTTGAAGAAGTAGGCGTCTTGATTGCAAAGTGAGCAGTTTAAACTTTTTTAGTGACTCCACGTAAGACAGGCGTATGAGGTGACATTTATACTGCATAACTCGTATATATTTACGTTGAACGCTTTCAATCGCATTAACATATTTGTCGTAGTAGGGGTCCCATATTATACAACCGTATTCCAACTGCGGGCGAACCAAGGACTTTAACAGTTGCAAGTACGTGGCCGGGCGTTTAAAATCAGTAGAAGCTCTCATGACAAGGCTGTACATTTGGTATGCTTTTGAGATAATCTTATCGGTGTGTAGGTTTAAATGTAGTTTACAATCCAAAAGTATTCCTAGGTCACATATTTGAGTTTCATTTATGAGATTTTCTGTACATAGACTATAATTAAATCGAATAACATTTTTATTTTTCGTAAAGTTTAAGCATTTACATTTAGATATATTTAATGCAAGTTTATTAGTATCACAATATTCAGTTAATCTATTCAAATCCTCTTGGAGCAAGGCACAATCGCCAAAAGTCTTAATGGATTTGAAAATTTTGAGGTCATCAGCATATAGTAAGAAATTACTGTTATGGAAACAGTTACCAATATCATTTATATAAATAATAAATAACAAAGGCCCAAGAATTGATCCCTGTGGTACGCCAGAGGTGGCGATAAATGTATCAGAGTGATATCCATGGGTTACTACTGTTTGAATACGGTTGCTTATATATGAGTGTAACCAGCGCAGTAAATTACCTCTAATCCCGTTGAAGGCTATTTTATTCAATAATATTTCATGGTCCACCCTATCAAACGCTTTTTTAAAATCTGTGTAAATTGCATCCGTTTGTGTCCGTTTGTCCATGTTATTAAATAAAAAGTTAGTAAAAATCATTAGATTTGTAATGGTTGATTTACGTTTGACGAAACCATGTTGTTCTGATATTAAGTTTTGCTGAATGAAAGGGTAAAGCTTGATGTGAATAAGTTTTTCAAAGAGTTTAGCGGCTGCACATAGTATTGAGATTGGCCGATAATTCTCAACTTTCTGCCTGGCGCCGCTCTTATAAACTGGTATTATATTAGCCTTCTTCCAGAGTGTTGGAAACATACCTGCGCTAATACTCTTGTTAAAGATTAAGTGAAGTGGTACGCATATTGTCTCAGCTGTATTCTTAAGAAAGCTAGGAGGAATGCCGTCTGGACCCGGTCCTTTTGTACTATCCAATAACTTTAATTGGTTGAGGACTAATGAGAGACTGAAGTATATATTGTCTAGGGCTACATTATTGTCATGAATTTGATCAAGTGCAGGACACCAGCGATTAGTGAGTGTCGAGGTTTGGTACACTGATTGAAAGAATGATGAGAAAAAATTGCATATTTTATGTGGATCATTAGAGGACTGACTACTATAATACATTTGGGATGGAATACCGGACTTACCTTGTCGATTAGCTATATAAGTCCAAAAATATTTAATATTTTTGGGGATGCTGTCTTCAACAGTATTTATATACTTACTATAGCATTTGTTACACTCAACACTAAAACGGGTGCGATATAAAGAAAATACCTCGTAATCTGAAATGTTTCCGTATTTTTTCCATTTGGTCCAAGTTTTTTTTTTATACTTAAATATGCGAATAAGGGCTGGTGAAAACCAAATAGGAAAGGACAATGGGAAATGAATGTATGGAGTCTGGGCCCACCCTTCAATAGTAACATCTGATATACCGTTGGATAGGGCTTTTTAAGTGGAACATTAGTTACTAATATAACTATGGTCAAATGTTAGTACTTTCGGAGATACGACATCTTAAAGTCGTCTCAGTCTAACATATTCTTTATGGATACTTATAAGGTAAAATAGTAATAATAATGTTACGCGCCAGAATTAATGTCGGGTACATTAAGTTACTACTAGCGCCATCTAGTATCGAGTAGAAGAACTAGTAGAGTCAAGTACCTTCTAGACATTTCTTTGCCAGAACATTCTAGACTTCTCGGTATCTGGTCAGTCGGCAGCGGTAGTTACGAGTACTTTCCAGATGTTTCGAGAATGGAAGTTTCTAGAATAAACTGACCTATAAAAGGAGCGCGTATTCCGCGACCGAGTCAGTATTGAATTTGCGATACAAGCGAATACTTCGAAAGCGATCTTCAAGTGCGAATAAAGTGATCAGTGGTGAACTTGTGTTTAATAATTAGTGAGTTTGAAGTTGTAATTAGTGTTGTTAAATTAAAGTGTCATTTTTGGTTATTTAATCGGCTGTTTTTATTGTCACGAACCCCAAGCTCGTAACAATTGGTGTCAGAAGTGGGATATTTAAATCATGCCGATTCTACCAAAGGACGACACGGAGGGTATCCGTACCCGGAGTCAACGTCAGCAGGAGACGGACCATAGGCGTTTTGGAGGTACAACGCCGCAGACGTCGGAGGGCCAGTTGCCGATCATGGAGGCCGGTCCGTCCACAGGAGCTCCAGCATCTGCAGCACCAGACTTTGCTGCACTGATGATGATGCTGCAGGAGCAGGCCCGCCGACAAGAGGAACAGGCCCGCCGACAAGAGGAACAGGCCCGCCGACAAGAGGAACAGGCCCGTCGGCTGGAAGAACAGCTACAGCGAGACAAGGAGGAACAGGCTCGCCGACAGGAGGAACAGTCTCGCCGACAGGAGGAACAGGCCCGTCGGTTGGAAGAACAGCTCCAGCGTGACAAGGAGGAGCAGGCGCGCCGCCAGGAAGAACAGATGTTCGTTATGAAGGATCTACACGCTACTTTCGGCAAAGAAATAAGTGTTGTAAAAGAAAAGGTGGTCCAGCATGAGAACCGCCTGGCGGAAGCCGAAACGCGAATCGACCAAATGAATGATCGAGTTGATAACGTGATTGCTGACGTGAAGAAAACGCTGGACAACCTTAAAGTAGGGGATGGAATTGCCACTTACGTAGCTTCTACACCTTCGCTACGTGGATTCAAAGTGCCACCGTTCGATGGGACATCTTCCTGGTCGGCCTACAAAATACAGTTTGAGGCTGTTATGAAGGCGAATGGGTGGACTAAAGATCAGGCCATGACTGCTCTCACCCTCGGCCTGCGCGACCAGGCCTTAACTGTCCTGGAAGCTCTCGGTAAAGAAGTGACGTACGAGCAACTCCTTGAGGCGTTGGAAGCTAGGTATGGCGACGCTCATCTGGAACATGTGTTTCGTGCGAAGCTCAAGGATCGCGTGCAACGCAGCAGTGAAAACCTGCAGCAGTGGGCCCTCGAAGTGGAAAAGCTGGTACGAAAAGCATACCAGTCCGTACCTGCGCTCATTGAAGGGAACCTGGTGCAGGCATTCATCGATGGCATCCGTGACCTTGAAGTTAGAGCTGCTGTGAGGCTCGGGCACCATGGGACGCTTAAGGACGCCTTGGCTCATGCACTGGAGGTGGAAGCTGTGCGACAGGATCATCGTTCCCATCGCATCAGGGAGGTTGCAGCGCCTACAGTTCGCGACCGTTTAAAAGGATACAGCCCTAGGTGCTACGGCTGTGGGGAAAGGGGCCACCTTCGATCCAGTTGCCCTAAGCGGACTGCAGAAAGGGAAGGTAGCCAATCTCCAGAGGGTAGGGCGGCTAACAGCACCGCCCAGCAACAGCAGGGAAACGAGTGAAAGCCAGGACTGCGGGGCGGGTGCTGGCTGATGTTCAAAGAGCCCCAAGGATTTCGATCTCACAAACCCATGACGGGAATAGCCTAATCATCAAGGGCGAGGTCAACGGAATGCCTTGTAAGCTGACTATAGACACTGGAGCTTCTCGCACGGTTGTCAGTTCCCAACTTGTAAGTCGGTTCCTTGGGGACTCCGTACACAACCGAGACCGCATAAATTTGGTAACAGCCACTGGTCAGCGTATACCCGTCCGAGGAGAGAGAGAGATGGAGTTGAAGCTAGGCAACGGAATCTACCTGCATAATGTTGTCGTGGCTGATATAATGGACGATTGCATCCTGGGCTTAGACTTTATGAGGAAGAATTGTTGTGAGATCGACGTTAATCAAGGAGTTATGAAATGTGGACAAGAGGAACTTTTCATGGAAGGGGCGTTACCAGGAAATGTGTACAGCCTAAAGAAGATTGTTCTTCCTCCGAGATCGGAAACGATTGTGCCGGTTAGTCTTCCTCGGAATCCTGGGCAAAATCATCGTTGTGTACTCGTGGAAAAGGTAGACAATGACCTTCCATGGAAAGTGGCACGAACTTTGGTCAGAGCCACCGACATCTCAGGGGTACGTGTGCTAAACCTTAGTGATAAGGAACAGATGATAGAAAAAGGCACTCTGATTGGTACTTGCGAGGAAGTGGATTGGTTGCGTCGATGCCAATATCTTTCGACCGGGACCCTCAGCAAGGACGCACAAACGAAAGTGACCACACTTTTAGACGACTGTCGCAGCGCTCTGTCTCAAAATGAACTGGTCAAGGCAAAGAAGATGTTACAGAAGTACGCCAGTGTTTTCTCTTCAAACGATGGTGATATCGGGAAGACTGGTTTAGTTCAACACAAAATAAATACAGGAGAAGAATTGCCTATCCGTCAGCGGCCAAGGAGATTGCCGGTAGCACGTGAAAAGGAAGTGGAAACCATGATTGAAGGAATGGTGAAGGATGGTGTTATAGAACCTTCATCCAGTCCATGGTGTTCACCAGTAGTGCTGGTAAGGAAGAAGGATGGCAGCATGCGGTTTTGTGTTGACTATCGTCGTCTGAACGACGTCACGAAAAAGGACAGCTATCCTTTGCCAAGAATTGATGACACGCTAGACATGCTTACTGGAGTGAAATGGTTTAGCACGCTTGATCTAAAAAGTGGCTACTGGCAAGTTGAAATCGACCCTAAGGACAAGGAGAAAACTGCATTCTCGACAGGAAAGGGCCTGTGGCAATTTAAAGTTATGCCGTTTGGATTGTGCAATGCTCCGGCAACGTTTGAAAGGTTGATGGAACTTGTACTAACCGGGTTAATTGGCGATGCCTGTCTGGTCTACTTGGATGACATCATCATCGTAGGCCGTACGTTTGAAGAACATCTTCAAAACCTGGAACGCGTGCTCATGAAGATCCAGAGTGCAAATCTCAAGTTGAGTCCAAAGAAGTGTTCACTTTTCAAACGTCAAGTCAGCTTTTTGGGATACGTAGTGTCGGAAGAAGGCATCCGCACGGACCCAGAGAAAATCGCCGCTGTCAAGGATTGGCCAATTCCAAAAGACAAGACGCAGGTCAGAGCATTTTTGGGTTTGTGCTCCTATTATCGGCGATTCGTCAAGAACTTTGCGGACATAGCCAAGCCCCTCCACAAACTGACCGAGGAGAAGCGACCTTTCTGCTGGGATGAAAGTTGCGACGTCGCATTCCAGGAGCTAAAGGAACGTCTGTGCAGTACACCTATTTTGGGGTATCCTAATACGAACAAGGAATTTATAGTTGACACAGACGCAAGTGATATCGGACTTGGCGGTGTGTTATCTCAACGGAATGGCGATCAAGAGGTTGTGATAGCGTACTTCAGCAAGTCATTGTCGAAACCAGAAAGGAACTACTGTGTCACGAGACGGGAATTGCTTGCTGTGGTAAAGTCATTGCAGCATTTTAGCAAATATCTGCTGGGACGGAAATTCCATTTACGTACAGACCATGCTGCACTGAAATGGCTATTGCAGTTCAAAAATCCAGAAGGACAAGTTGCAAGATGGATTGAACTACTGCAGGAATACGACTTTGTGATTGAACATCGCAGCGGAAGATCTCATGGCAACGCCGACGCATTGTCAAGAAGACCTTGCCCTGAAGACTGCAAGCATTGTACTAGGCAAGAGGGTAAAGAAGTCGTACCTGTGAGAATGGTCAAGACAGACCTCAGCGGTGAGTGGAAGGAAAGCCTACAGTGTGCACAGCAGGAAGATTCGGACATCAAGCCGATTCTGGAGTGGATGAAGGCCAGTGCTCCTAAGCCCACGTGGAGTGACGTCTCAGCGATGAGTTCGATCACAAAAAGTTATTGGGCCCAATGGGACAGCTTAGTGATTCAGGATGGAGTCCTGTGCCGTAAATGGGAAAATGCTCGGGGGGACAGCTGTCATTTGCAAATTGTTGTCCCTAAAGCAAAAGTACCGAATGTCCTACAGCTGTATCATAATGGTTCTTCAGGAGGCCATATGGGAGTAAAACGGACTCTACTGAAGATAAGAGAACGGTTTTACTGGGTCCACTGTCGTGACGATGTAGAGGACTGGTGTCGCAAATGTACCAGTTGTGCGGCTGTAAAAGGACCTCAGACTCGCAGTAGAGGTGCATTGAAATTGTACAATGTTGGTGCACCATGGGAAAGAATAGCCCTAGATGTTGCGGGACCTTTTCCGGAAAGTGAAAGTGGTAACAAGTATTTCATGGTTGTAATGGATTACTTCACTAAGTGGCCTGAAGTCTTCGCCATTCCAAATCAAGAAGCCTCAACAGTTGCAGATAAACTAGTTCATGAAGTCTTCTGTCGTTTTGGAGTTCCCTTGGAGATTCACAGCGATCAAGGAAGGAATTTTGAGTCCCAAATATTCCAAGAAACTTGTCGAGTTATGGGTACTCATAAAACGAGAACAACTTCTTACCACCCACAATCGGATGGAATGGTGGAAAGATTTAATCAGACATTGGAGAGATACCTGGCAAAAGTCGTGGAAAACCGGCAACGCGATTGGGACAAGCATATACAACCGTTTTTGCTGTCATACCGAAGTGCTGTTCACGAAAGTACATCGGTGACACCAGCCTTCGCAAACTTTGGAAGAGAATTGCGGCTGCCTGCAGATCTGATCACCGGAATACCACCTGATGCCCCACGCAGTATAACCGATTATGCGAATGACTTGCGGAATAAAATGAATGACATTTATGAGCACGTCAGACAATCGGGCCAGCAAATGTCTGAAAAGATGAAAACCCGTTATGACCGTAAAATGAACAATAAAGGGTTCGACGAAGGTTCACTAGTGTGGTTGCACAATCCAGTTCGCAGTAAAGGGAAATCCCCTAAGCTTCAAGCTAAATGGGACGGGCCGTACCGGATTGTGACAAAAATTAACGACGTGACCTACCGTATACAGAAAGGTACAAGAAGTGCTCCTAAGATCGTCCATGTGGATCGACTGGCGCGTTATTATGGGACCGATAATGCTCGGGACGAGCATGTCTTAGGAGGGGGCAGTGTTACGCGCCAGAATTAATGTCGGGTACATTAAGTTACTACTAGCGCCATCTAGTATCGAGTAGAAGAACTAGTAGAGTCAAGTACCTTCTAGACATTTCTTTGCCAGAACATTCTAGACTTCTCGGTATCTGGTCAGTCGGCAGCGGTAGTTACGAGTACTTTCCAGATGTTTCGAGAATGGAAGTTTCTAGAATAAACTGACCTATAAAAGGAGCGCGTATTCCGCGACCGAGTCAGTATTGAATTTGCGATACAAGCGAATACTTCGAAAGCGATCTTCAAGTGCGAATAAAGTGATCAGTGGTGAACTTAAGTTTAATAATTAGTGAGTTTGAAGTTATAATTAGTGTTGTTAAATTAAAGTGTCATTTTTGGTTATTTAATCGGCTGTTTTTATTGTCACGAACCCCAAGCTCGTAACAATAAGTACACTTTAAAACAAAAGAGATTTATTATTCGTCTTGGACATCAACGACAATTACATCATTTAAAAAACCCGCGGGGGCCACGAATGGTTGATGTCTCCCAACTCCTAGGTACCAAATCAAAGAAATAGTGTGAGCGCAACTTCCTACAGTTCGCCGTCCGGTCAAGCAAGAGCAATAATATTGTGATATCGCGTTTCTTCCAACTTGGTTTCGATCAATTAATATATAGCAATAGTATATTCGTGCTCTTACGTGGCGTGACTGTATCCTACCACGCAGCAACCACACATTCTCTGCTGGTATATTATATTCTATTAACCTTTTGCGTGTCTACCACAGATTTTTATCGTCCAATCCTGACCAAGCCCTTAACCCTCGGCGTGCCTGGTAGAAAAAAGTTACATGGCGTGCCTGGTGGGTCGGTGAGACCCTAAATTTAAAATTTTTTTTTCTTCTACAAATTGATATCAATGTAGTATATTTTTTGATTTTATAATAAAATTAAACATGTTTTTTAGGGTTTTAAATAAAATACGTGTTCGAATTAATAATATTTTCAAAAGAATTTTTAATTAATCTTTTACCTTGTTTTTTAACGTAGAATTAAACATCTTATGTTCATAAACATTCAAAATCAACTAAAACTAAAGAAATCACAATCAGACTTTGGGGATCATAATGCACATAGGTTATCTTATATTCTAAGCTAAAATAATTAGTCTTCTTCATTTCCGACATCATTTTCAGGAACATAGCAATTTCCACACTGGAAAATTGCATGATCTAGGCACACGTGGCTTTTGCACGTCTCACAGATGTATTGAGTTTTACGGTCTTTCTTTGATGGACAAACGTAACATCTGCGCCTTACACCTGGAGCTGTTTTTTTCACCGGTGGACCTTCGTCGAGACCAATATAGTCAGCAATTCGTTTGCGGAGATTTGTGGAAAGGCGAGCATTTTTCTGTCTTGATTTCAGATGAGATTCTATCAATGTGATACCCAGATCTTTGATAAAATTTCTGCGATTGGTTTTGATATCAGGGAAGTTTAGCATTTGAATATTTTTTGCATTTATACCTGCAGAGTTCAGCAACCAGAAAAACAGAGTGAGCGGCCATCTTCTGGAGTTTCTTGATACATCATAAGATCTAATAAGCTTGTCAACGTTGTCAACACCACTTTTAGTTTTGTTATAGAATGTAATAACTGCTGGTTTTTGCTTCTCGCCTGATTGCAGGTCCATATCATGATGGAGAGATGACAGCAGGAACACCTTTTTTCTAGGTTTTGGGACGTATGATACTAAAGTCATATCTTTTTGAAATCAGAACTGTGATGAATACATTGTTGAATTTATTTTGAATTTTTCAGGTATGCAAGTTTTGTTTGATTTCATTGTACCGACAGCGGTTAGCTTATGATGATTTAGCAAGTGTTCATATGTTGGAAAGCTCGTAAACCAGTTGTCCATCGTGATATTTCTCCCTGACAGAGAAACAGGCGCGACAAGGCGATCGACTACATCGTGAGGCTTATTCATGAGTTCTCTCTGAATCGATCGAGTCGGTTTCATGAGTTTTTTCTGTAACTTCATCAGACTCTTCGTCGCTGGAGTCGAATACAATATCATCTTCAGGATCTTCGTCCACCTCTTCGAGTAACAAACTAACGATTTCCCTCTCCTGTAAGGTTCTCTCCATTTTGAACTGTAAAGAATATGATACTATAAAGTTGAATTCCAAACAAAATAAAGAACTTTATGAATAAAATACAACAAATTCATAAAAAAAAAAACAAATTAAAAAAAACAATAATCTCGACTATTATATATAAAATATGTTACCATTTAAAATATTATGTTTATTTTTAACAAATTAACGACACAAAACCACTAATAGCAACAAATGAATACTTACATTGAAACGCCGTATGCCTGGTAGGGTCTGCGAGACCCGAGCGCACTTTAGGCACGTCCTTTCACTACTGGAGCAGGCCCCGGACTGAGGTAGCGGGCGGAGGGTGACAATCAGTTCACTACGGTCAGCTACTGAGAGCGGTTGCGCGCGAATTTCAAATTACAATGAATTATAACGGTTTAACGGTTGCGGTGGGTCTCACAGACCCAACCAGGCATGCCGAGGGTTAAGTGTAACTGTCCGACTTAAGACATTTGGAGCATTTTTTCTTATGTCGAACTGTGTAACTTAAGACACGCAAAAGTATCATGTAAATCGTTTTGTCTGTATATTTCTATAACGTATAAACCGTCTCGAAGAAAAAAGTACATAAAACAGATAACGATCGTTCAACGCAAAACACAAAACACTCTAGGGACGACTAGCGCTAGCGCGTCACTGGCCGTTGGTCGCCATTTGCAAATGCGCCTGGGCAAACGGCGGGCGGAGCGGGTAGGGTGGGGGGCGCAGGTAAGGAGCAAGAGCAAGCAGAAAGGTGCCGTCCGTTTTGAGTCTGGGCATAGTAAAGTTTATCTTATAACGAAGTAAACTACGATCACTTTTATGGCAGTATAATAAGTAGTATAACTCCGAAAGTACTGACTTTTGACCTTAGTCGTAATAATAAGTTTTATTCTACATAAACATACCTATTCATTTATGAGTGTCTTATTCCTATTGAGAGGTGGGCCCATCATTACTCATTCTCCTTTTGCGTTTTTAGGTTTTGACAGTGGAATGCGGTTTTTGATAATGCCATATATGATATTGTAGAATATATCAATAGAGGTTTCAGTCGGTTTATTATCTAAAGTTAAATTCCAGTTAACCTCTTCTATATCTTTATTAATTAAGTTGTAATCCGCTTTATGATAACTATATCTAGGTGTGTCCAGAGATCTTAATTGGGTATATCTTATCGCTATTGACACGATAGTATAAAATGGAGGGTGGTGGGTGTCCACTTGTAATAAGTTCTGATGAGGTGGGTAAACATAGCAAATAGTGTTCGAAATAAGGAGGTCAAGTATGCGATTGTTGAGATTATTGAGGTGATTATATTGCTTGACATCATGTATGGTCATAAAATCCCGTAGTAGGTTACAAGTAGGTGTCAAACCGGAGCAAGTCAGATAACTATGAGAGGAGTTTAGTTTTAACCAGTTAGCATCCGGTAAATTGTAATCACCTAGTAGTAGTAAGTTGTCAATGCATATTGAATTGATTATATTATTAAGTGTTTCAAAGTGTGCTTTGTATGCAGCACTCGGTGAGCTGCCCGGAATATAGGCGGCACTAATCAGGTTTTGTTTCGCGTTATTAGAACAAGGAATGGTGACTACTATATGTTCGTAAAATTTACTTGAATTTAAGGTATTATGTTGGGACAATGAGACACAAACGGGGCTCAACTCACTTAATACTGCGATAAGTACACCCCCTCCGTCAGATTTCTCAGTGGCGGCGCGGTTACGGTCACATCGAAATACCACGTAGCGATTATCTATAACCTCACTGTCGAGTACCGAGGGAGTAAGCCAAGTCTCGGTTAATACAATCACGTCATAACAGTTTGATAGGATGTTCATGTAAAGAGTGTTCAGTTTTGTGCGTATACCTCTACAATTCAGATAATAAATACTTATCTCGTTCTTATTCATATGATTGTTGGCCATGTTAGCTATTACGAGTTAGTAAATAAAGTTTATTATTAATCGAGTGGTGTGTATAATTACTAATTAGTGAGGATTAGAGTTAACACCACGGATTTTGTCTAAATCGTTGGTACATTTAATAGACAATGTTGCAGAATTTTCCGATTGTTTAACGAGAATTGTTGAGTGCTTAACCCACACAAACTTGTAGCCGTGCTTCTTAGCCGCTTCCCGTGTTTCTCTTAGAAGTTGCTTGTTTTTGAGAGTCAGGTGTTCATTGATGAAGATAGACTGTGATACGCCCGGAATGCCTAGCTGCGTAGAGCTAAGTCCTTTTTTCAATCGACACGCGCTTATGACGTTGTCACGCAAGATACGTGTTTTTAGTTTTGCAATTATATTTTTAGGCCTTGCGCTGGATAAAGCATGAGGAACACGATGCACTGAGATCACCTCTTCTCGTGGGATTGAGCAGTCAATGTGCTTGCCAATGTCGTTCAATATATTAAGAAGATTTTCTCCACGCCTCTCCGGAATGTTGGAGATTTCAAGGTTACATTGCCTGGCTTGTTGTTCTAAACTATCAACTTTCGTTTCAAGGGCCATTATAGCATTTTGACTCATTGTGTGCTCTTTCAAAATATCTATTTTTTTTACATAGTCATCATACTGGTTAGAGATAAAATTGGCTGAGTGCTTTACCTCGCTAACCTCCTCTGATAATTCGGCGAGACGTTGCTTAATTAATGTGTTTTCTGTTCGAAGTAAATCCATTTCTTTTTTGGTTTCAGTTATATATGTTTCTAAGTCGGATTTAATGGACTTTATGCTATCATTTATGTTAACCAGTTTGGAATCTAAGCTTATCTTCCACTCATCGAGCGTTATCTTTAGGTCTCTTTTAATAGAGGCAAGCAAATCGCTATGTTCGCACTCCGGCTGCTTACGTTTCCGGTTAGTAACGTTGCTCTCGGTGTCAGCAAGTGATGGTATGTCCGGATTAGATGCATAACTTCTAGGTGGTGAATGACGTACGCCTGCCATATTTCTTAATAATTGTGGACGAATTAATTACAGAAAATAATCAAATTGCGTATGCAGTTACGCCAATATCAATCTACTAATTAGCAGCGACCCTCACTGAGTGTTAGTATGTAAAACGATATAGTAATACCGCTGTCGCTAAACTGTCGCTGTGACTTGGTACCGGCCGCACGCTTGAAGTGATGGTTAACTTTGCCGCGCGCTGCCTATGTTGTGATGGCTCGGAGGCGCGCGCCGCTACCTCCTCACGGCGACGACGCTGGTTCGAATCCCGGCGAGCGCGTTCACGACTTTTAGTTTGTAATAAAGCTGCTCACCATTCAACAGTCCGATGAGCGAGAAAGCACCATCCAGGCCCAGTACAAAATTCAATATGGCGCCCACGGCTTATGGCTATAGCACCAAGATGAAACGAGAGGGGCCGATAAAAGGCAACAACCCGTCGAAAAGCACCAGAAATCACACGAAATAACTTAAAAAAACACAAGAATAACGTCCGTACACAGCGAAATCGAATGACAGAAACTACTTGTTCATTGAAGAACATACTTGTTCATTGTTACAGAATTGTCTAATAATTATTTATGACACTAGTGCGGTAAGTTGGTTTTTACAAACGAGTAGACGAATGTAAGTACGAGACGAAGTCGAGGGCTTACCATAGTCACGAGTTTGTAAAAACCAATTTCCGCACGTGTGCCACACAACGTTTTTCAACACATTTGCGAGAAAACAGTAAAATAGGTAATGAAACAACTTTTAGTTATAGATATCAGTCGGAAAGGGGCAACAATATTTGACGTTCCTTATATGATAATAGCGCTAATTTGCAAATGGCGCCACAGGCGCGTGGTGAAAATTAGAACTACATCTTTCGCCTTATTTTGTCTTTAGTAATAAAATGAGACAAACGTATTGAGCAAAAGCGCTTTTTTTGATCATTCAGCTTATTTTTTCCAGCAATGTGAAACTCCTTGGTAGAATTCTTACATTTTTTAATTGTAATCAAGAAAAAACCGTAAAGGATACGCACGGCCCCATACAAAGAGGAGTGCGGTAAAATAGGTACTTAGATGAGATTACCTATTTTACCGCACGTTCCATTGTATGTTTCGTAATTTTTAACTTTCGAACAATGTATACAGGCTTCGTAAATGCACTTTTTGAGCAAATGTGTTGAAAAAACTATTACGTAATTATATGATCAGTGACTATTTTGACAGTCACTTTGTTAGAACGGTAGACGCCAAACTGAAATAAAAAAAAAACAACCTGTATCTTGGGGACCTGTGTTACGATTACATTAACATTGTAAATACACTTAATTTTGTTTTAGCGTTAGCCATTGTTATTTATTTATTGAAACTAGCTAACCCACGCAACTTCGTCTGCGTCACATTTTTCATGAATGGCTCCTATTGGCCGTAGCGTGATGTTATATAGCCTAAAGCCTCCCTCAATAAATAGGCTTCCCAACACTAAAATATTGTTTCAATTGTATTAAAATGACTAGTAAATAGTCAAGAATAACTGATCGAATGGTAAATGATCAATTATCGACCGCCAAGAGTAGAAAATAATTAAAGTACTAATATCGCTATTAAAAAATAGGGGTTGGTGATAGAAGGGTGAAAAGGAGACGGGGACTTCTGGGCCTAATTGTAATAAGTTGAGGTATGGCTTAAAAAAAAAGGTTATATTTTTCTATTTCAAAATGTGAAAAATCAACTCAATTTACAATCTGGAAAATGAGAAATCCAATAATTAAGTTAAGGTGTTATTGGAATATCGATTTTATTATATCGATAAACGTTACAGAGATCGAATTATAATAATTAAATCTATTAGAATTAAAGTATTATGAGTTTTAATTTGTTAAATAGCTTCGTAATCAAGATAAATCGATTCACGTTTGCTAATCGATTATTGTAGTTTAATCTGTGCTAAATCTGACTTGACATGAAGCGAACTAAAAAGACGTAAACAAAAATCACCTCTTTAAACCCTTTATTTTGATACCCCACACGATCACGTTGGAAGAAAAGAAAATGCCCCCCCCCACAATCCTAAGGCGCCCAAAATCCGTTATTTTTCAATTTTAATGTAGCCAGTGACACTCGCAAGGTTAAGACGAGTATATCGACGTAAGAATCATCAAAATCGGCTTACGCGTTTGGTATCTAGAACGCTACAGAAGAACAAACATAAACACATACAAATATACATACGTATACCGATAAACCCATTACCCTCCTTCGGCAGTCGGGTAAAAAATGACAAATAGACAATCGCCTTAGAATAATAAGACAATCGCACTTCAAAATTCGGCTGTTAAGTATAGATTGTTACGTAACCTCACTTTTCCTAAATCTCTTTTATCTCGGCTCTCAGATTGCCAAAATCTGCAAAATTTTCAGTGGTTGATTGTTAATATAGTAGCTATCAATTGACACTAATTTCATCTTTTTACATCTAGGCCCAAAATTGTATGAAAACGTATCCGTCTCCTTTAGGGTTGTATGTATTTTTAAGGCCACATTATAAAACAATAAAAAATACAAATTGTGTCTAAAAAATAAAGAAAAATGTTAGGGGTGGCCAACCCTTATCACTTAGGGGTATGAAGAATAGATAGTAGCCGATTCTCAGACCTACTGAATATGCATATAAAATTTCATAAAAATCGGTCAAACCGTTTCGGAGGAGTATGGTAACTAACATTGTGACACGAGAATTTTATAAACAAGAAAATCTTGTAAGTAAATTTTTTACTCCTGTCAATTTTTTTTTTTAAGTGCTATTCCAAAGTTCTGCTAAAGATGAAAGCTAACAAATACTCTTTTCTTGATTACACATTATTATATGATCATGATTTAAAAATTATCACGGGTGCGGGTGTCAGCAAATTAAAAATAAATCTCAGTAAAGCTGTTACAATCATCTAATCGATCAGAAAATGTGATTTGAAGAGTTATGTGTAAAACGAGATTTTACATCAGGTTCACAAGATTATTAAGCCAAGCTACGCACAAAATCCAAGACGAAAATAGTAAATAATATAGTCATACCGAGAGTAAATCTACTTTTCTGCGACAAAACACATTACTGAATCGATATCTAACAGTTAGTGGATTCATTTAACCTGACACGATTTCCTTGTATCGACAACGCTACGCACTTACCTAATATTTTTTGTGAGCCTGACTCGCACTTGTCCGGTTTATAATTTTTCTGTACTTGGTTGCATGTCAACTTTATGGTTAAATAGGTTTGCATAACTCGTACATGTTGAAGTTTAAATCTTGAAAGTTATAGTAAGCTAACAGAGTGCAATATAATCCTGCAGAGGAACTCAATTCCCGACATTTCGCTTTTAGTCCACGAATCGATTTCATTCTATGCTCACATATATTTTTTACGTTTCTAAAGTTTACAGTTTCCATCTATCATCGTTTGAATTTAAAAGTTATCCCCGGTTTAACTTTGAAAATTTGAGTAAGGTCATTAAGCGTAACATTAAAAATTGTTATTAAAAAAAGAAAGAAAACTTATTTATTTGGCACACACATACACATAATGTTACAATTATTATAGTACGCGCACATAAGCAAAGTTAAATGGAAAATAATGTATAATGCCGCAAATTCGCGACAAACAGTGTCGTTGTGTTGTTACGTGGACACTTTTTTTCGTAAAAAAAAGACAAAAAAACACATATTTCCGACAGAAAAAAGTCTCAATATAGTGGTCGGTAAACCGTAACTTAATAGATAGGCGGTTTTAGTAAAATATACACAAAAATCACAAATAAGTAAAGAAACTCGCGTGAAAAGCTAACCAACAGTAAAATTTGACATTTCGAAGACCTCACGCCTCACTAGCGCCTCTAGCGGCAAATTCAAATGCGATAGCCCTCATTCAGAGAAATTTGCAAAGTGCCAAGCATACGGCAAATTGTAAAGGCACGTTTTGTCAGAGTAAGCAAAAAATTTATGTAAACCTAAAGCCGCGTATCCACTTGGCAACATTTGACGCGCGACACGATGCTCAACATATTGCTCAACATGTTTAACGGCAACGAGCAACCCTTATTAAGTATCGTTTTCATATTGTGCGCCAGCTGGCGCTGTTGTGCAACGTTACCGAACAGGTTGAGCGTCAAATGTTGCCTAGTGGATACGCGGCTTAAACATATCAAGATGTCACGTGATCACGCAGTGAGCTGTCATTCCATCTTGATTATATGGATTGACAGCTCACCTCTTGCTCACTTCACTTAAGCCTTCACTTCGACATGATTACAAAATCGACCGGCTGTAGTCAACCTTATCACTAAGACATAAGAGTAAAAAAATGTGGCTCGGGTCCATATTTACCTATGTAGTTACATACCCATAAGACGCTTGAATAAATTAAATTGGCACCCCAACTGGTAAATGAACATCGTCACAAACAAGTGAAAACTACAATCGCAGCTCTTATTTAATTGGTTATAAGCTCGAATTATGAAATTGTACAATTACTTAACTCGCACTATTCATTTCGAAAAACCCTTAAAATCTTGAAAAAGGGTAAGAGGATTTTATCGTATTAATGCCATTGAAAATATTTTTAATGGCCATTGAAAATGTTTGTTAATTTCAGCCAGTTCTCATTACAAAAATAAATGTTCGTTCAAATTCATCTCGTACTTTTGTTTGTAGTGTTTC
Organism: Mamestra brassicae; assembly: GCA_905163435.1. Lineage (NCBI taxonomy): Eukaryota > Metazoa > Arthropoda > Insecta > Lepidoptera > Noctuidae > Mamestra > Mamestra brassicae. The sequence continues at coordinate 12,944,440 of LR990997.1, read as the reverse complement.
ATTGGTTATTCCGAATAGAAACTATAGATATGACTTACTGGAATAATATGAAAATGGAAAACAGCCTTTGCTTATAATAAAAAACACATGACATCTAGGCGGCCTTTCTTCCATAATTTTTTTGCTCTCACGTTATCGATCCAGCTGGCTTCTGATCTGAATGATTTTTTTGCCCTATTTGTGTCTGTCTATACAAGATTTAAATAAATCTACATACATTATTATACCTCAGGTTTTTATAACGGCAAAATCTTTTATATATCTTGTCCCTTCGTTTACATGACAACGGATAAATTTAAGCACCACCTAAATTGTAAGCTTTTATGTAAAAACACCAAATTCATATATCACTCGGTTAGTTGTTATTTAGTAAATCTTCGCCTCGGGACCTCTTGAAACTTTACTAGAGAATGATTGTTAAGACAATATTTGACATCTCCTCAAGAAAACTCTTGGTTAGTACCTACTAAATGAGAAGTGCAACCGTTTTGAGAAAGTTTTGAATTTCAACAGCAATAAGAGTTTGAAAGAGCTTTCGCGGAATTCGTACAACCTGTTTAATAAACCTTTTCATTTCTTAACGTTTTTATGAAAGTTCTGTTCGTGTAGACGACATTATACTTTGTTTATTACTTTGCGTTCGTGCTTACACTTTATTTTTAGATTTAGACACTGAAATTTTATTTTATTTATTTTATTTTATTTGATAGGTACCACCAACGACCTCTTCACTAGGGACATTAACATAATAAAAATTACACATGCATTGAGTTATGGTGAATTAGTCACTTACAGGCGTACACAGCACTTACTTAAAACATTACTTCTTAAACATACGTTTCAACAAGATTCTTTACTCGTGAGGATACAAAAAACTAAATTAGAAACAAAGAACAAAACATTAAGTAAATAAAATCCCTGCATCGCGAAGCACTAGAATGTTATAAAAATGTTTTTCTTTTCGTTTTAAATATTTACATATTTAACACGGAAAGTCAAGCCCAAATTCATTAAAATATATGTAGGGTACAGTTATTATATTATTATTAACAAAAAACATCATTTAGAAACAGTGCAAATAGATTAGAATATTTTCGCCGTTTAGTGTCCTAATTAATCAACAAAGAAAATACATTGGAACTAACGTTAAGTCATTAAAAGGACGTGTAGCCACAGTCCATTTAGATAGTTAATATTTGCCTTAATCGCATTTGCTTCAATCCCTCTCACGATATAACAACCACTGGCCGCTCATTCCTTAAAACAGCAAGCCCGAGGCGGAAACAAACCGAATGATGTACACGTGTGGCTATTTTTATTTTTAACCGCCTTCAAAAAGAAGGAGGTTATCAATTCGGATAGATATATAATTATATTGTGTATTATATGAACTGATGTGCAAAATTTTTTATTCGAAAAAAGTTTATTTCAAAATGGTCCCATTAAATTTCGTAACGATCTGATAAAGAAAATCGGAGATAGACAGTTAACTAATAGTTGAAAAATAAAACTTTTTTACAAAAAAATACAACCGACTTTTCCAAATAAAAACAAAAAAATAAAGTACTAAAACATTCGTGCTGCTATCGACTATAGTAGGCGCCAGATAAATGTGGAATAAAGTATATTGACCTTTCCCTAATAACTGTTCATAGGTACCTGAACAATTAAATATGAATCGTTTTTCATTATTAGACAATGTTAAGGATCACGAGAGATGATGATTCGGGACAGCTTTGTGTCATTAATTCCGTTTTTCAAATTAAAAATGTCAATAATTGTAGGTGGGTCAATGACCGTTATTCCACGATTATCTGGCGCCTACTATAGTCGTTGATTACGGCAAACAATGACTAGCGATTAAAAACTTAAAAAATCTACGCCGATAAGGGACCAATTCTACTAATTTTAAAATGAAAAAAAGCCTCACTTTTCATACATTTTTGACAGATTGCGACTGAGATGCGAATGCGAACGTTGCTATAAAATTGTTACCTCGGCCACTACAAAACGCCACTTAAAATCTCTACAGAGTCTCAAATTTAAATTTAATTCTACGATACCAAATGTCTTTATAGGTGCCACAAATTGATAGTTCGTGCACGCACGACATTCACTAATTAGACGACGGGTCCGTGACGAACAGACGACCAGCCGAACGAGGGCAATTTTCTGTCCCCATCACTGACTGCCCGCGGCGTTTCCCTGCCAGAAGTCGCATGGCTTCATGCAGCGCTTCGCCTTTTCGCCGTACGACAAATGGTAGCTGCACACAGGGTTCTGCTGGTAGCTCGACTCCGTGCGGGCTGATGGGTGATAGCATGAGTTCTGTTTCGTGTCTCGATCACGGCTGCGGGAGCGGTTCCCCGAACGGAGTTCACGCAACTGCTGCGCCAGGTACCTCATGGCGTGCCTTAGCTCAGCTATCTCAGCTGCCATCTCGCTGACCGAGGGTCCTGCTACCGAAGTTACTACGACTTGGCTTGCTGGCGCGACGATATCCTGGACGCGGTCAGCCAGCTCGGCTAGTGCCTCCAGGGTGCTGTGGGGCTGCGATGCAAGGAAGGGCTGGATGCTAGCGGGAAGTCGGCTACACCAGATGGTGCGCACAATGTCCTCGGGCACAGTTGGTCCTGCTAACCTCTGCAGGTGGCGAAGAAACTGCGACGGCTTTTGGTCTCCCAGCTCCTCCTCATACATTAGCTGCTGCTTCACCTTGCGCTCCTGGGAGGCTGAGAGTCTCCGCAGCAATTCCGTTTTTAATTTCTCGTACCGGTTGATGGCACGGGGGGACATGATGATGTCCTTTACCTCTTTTAAAAACTGAAGGTCGAGATGTCCCACGACGTAGTTGTATTTAGTGACGTCATTCGTCACCCCAGCATTCTCAAACAGCGCCTCGATTTGCGCGAACCATATATCGGGCTCCTCTGGCCAAAACGGCGGCAATCGTAAAGCGACGCGGTACACCTCGGCCGGCTCGGACTTTGGTTTGGCCTTGTGCGCTATGTGAGCAACGTGTTCGGCGGGCTGCGACGATGCGATGTGCTCTGATTCTGACTCACTGTAACTCATTGTTATCTTCGTGATCTATCGGGTTCACCAGTTTAGTCACGAGGATGTATGTGTACGGGGTGGGCAATTATAAAAGTTATTCCAAAACTTACTGTTATAATGTCCGTACACAGCACGATATATAATAACACAGAAGAAGTACAAACAATAGTCACAGCACGATATATATGTATGTAGTTTAGGACAAAGTAAATAATACTCGGAAACGAAATAAAAGATTAGCACGTCATGCGCCGGCGCAATCGACAAGCAGCGAGGCCCTTGACCGACTAAACCCGTACGACTTAAGTTTGCAATTTGCTGGAATGCGACTTCTCTCCCGCTTACCCGCGCGGCCCCCCGCGTTCGCCTTGTGCGTACTATGAAGTCTTAAAACGATCATGTTTCCGCTCCAAGAGGGAGACGAAGCTATATATAGCGAATAGCACTATCCCGTTTACATCATCGGAATTGGATGGCATTAGCACGTCATAGTAGGGCTGGGAGCGATAGCATCTTTGTTACCGTTGCGTGTGTCCGTTTTGAATTGCCAGTTGATATTAAGTTTTTGAATTTATTGTTGTTGTCGTTAGGTTGAACGTTTTTAGTATTTTAGTAGCCTATTTGTGTCAAGAACAATATGGGAAAGACTATTCATAGTGAAGAAAAGACTTTAATATTGAGGGTGTTGGCGTTCTTTGAAAATGAGAAGGTAATATAAACGATTTGTGGAAATTGGAAGAGCCACACTGCGGGAGAAACTTGTCAACTATTTGGGTTATAGATTTAAAAAAATAATACAAAAGCCCGACATCGCCGCCTGGAGGGATCGCTACCTGAGAAAGAAAAAAGAGAACAATGAACGAAGGGCTGACAAAAAACCGGTCACGTACTAGGACGAAACATGGATCCATTCTCATTATATCGTACGTAAATGTTGGCAGAACAGTAGTGACGCAATTATAAAAAAAACGTGTGCGTCTCGGGACACCCGACAGAAGTGATAACTTAAACTAATCTAAGTTGAACTATTTAATATGGGAAGCGTCTGTCCGAAATACGACTAGCGCTGTGGGTTAGAGTGAGAGAGACAGAGCCTGTCTACCGCTGCCGTATGCATGAGAGAAAGGGAAGCCAGATATACTGGCGCCGTAACGTGTTACGTTACCAAGCGGTTTACCCTCCCATAAGAAGTTATCACTTCAAAAATGATAACCCTGGGCCACGATGGATACTATAGTAGGCGCCAGATAATCGTGGAATAACGGTCATTGACCCACCTACAATTATTGACATTTTTAATTTGAAAAACGGAATTAATGACACAAAGCTGTCCCGAATCATCATCTCTCGTGATCCTTAAAAAATATATTGTGGTCGCACTAATGAGAGAACACGGCCATGAAGTTTTGTGTTATATTTAATAAATTTATCATTACGATCAAAACTATACGTATGCGTGTTGAAAGAAAAAAGATCGTAAAAAATATTTTTACGAAGTTAACTTTTTTAGCAAACAGTACCGTCAGAGTGACGTCACAGCGCCAGGTGCATAGTTAAGTCGTCCGACTTAACTTGTTGGGTTGTTTAAAGTTGTTTTGTAAAAATAAAACTTTATTGATACTATATTTAATTGATATATTTAATCTTACTAAAATTAAAAATGAGAAAGTTTGAAAAAAATAAAGAATACAATTTCGATAAAGATGTTATAATACTTCTGATTCTTTCAAAAGATTTATAACATCATGAGGATAGGGCTTAACTTGTCATTGTAGTAGTTTTCTGAGACTTATAACTTGAAGATCTTATAATATTCAAAGTTGGAGAAGCAAATCTTCCATAGTGTGTGAAACCTTCACGATTTTTCTTAATATCTTTGTTCTTACTTTCTTGGGCCTGTTCTGATAGAAGACCTACTACTACTACTAAGAACTACTGCGTTCTGTATTATAAAATACCCATTGATTTATATTATGTGAATGGTAGAAGGTATATTGTACTGTGAAGAGGATATCCTTGTCTACAGGTCTCAGGCAGACAAGGTAGCCTTTGGAAGCGTCTGGCGAAAACTAAAAGAATTTGAAATAGGAATGTAAAAATATGTTTTGTTTTTATCTGTGACTCCGGTACCAACGTTCTTTGAAGGCAGACGCCTAATATATTTTAAAGTTTAAATCTCAAATATAGTTTTATTTGATAATAATATCATAAGTAGCACTAGCGTGAGTCCCGTTGGTGTTACAATACCATGGATGCAGTTTATACTGATAAATAAAGTGAAACAACTCTCGTTTGATATAATTTGGTGATTCATCTTCACAGTGTGTTATTTCCCGAACTTTGTAACTAAGTATTGAAATCGAGCCTCGTGGTTATTAAATCCATCCGTTAAGTAAAAACTCAATAGTTCTCTTCGACTAATTGGAATGCTATGCTGGGAACTGTATGAAAAATAGTTTAGAGTATTTTTTTAAATTCATAGACATTGTTGAGTTTTTCTATATTTTGTTGTGTGACGCAAGTAAACGCAGCAAAATTTTGTGTCATATGAAAGCTGTTGTTCTTTCCAAATATTAAAAAAAAAACAGATTGAGTGCAACTGAGTATGAACTTTTTCACTGTGTTAAAAAAAAAGTCATAAAATATAGCCTTGTGTTTAAAACTACATATATTGTAAGCGTTTTAGGTATTCAGAAATAACATATTTGGAATATGGTTTTCGACTCCATTATGTTTTACAACTTCTATCAACTAAATAAAATTAAAACGTTGTTGTTTAAAAAAATGATCGAAATGTAACCAATTACTCCTTAAGCAATAATTGTTTAAATCGGGTATTGTGGATATCTGAATAAAATGTGTCAAGCGTTTTACAGATCATTAATAGATGGCGTTATATGTCTTGTTCGTAATTTAGGTTACTGTTTTTAAATCAGAGTAACTTTGTTTCTACCAATATTGGCTACCTTTTGAGTAAATTTCATCTGTGTGCGTCGTCTTGCTCACGCCGACGGGCGCACGCAGCGACGCATCATAATACCACGCCACCACCTCAAGCCTACAAACAGTTCAAAGTTCTCCGCGCGATTTAAACACATACCTACATTTGCGCTCAAATGAGGAATTTTGTACTTTACCCCCTGCCACATACCTCTTTATAGTAAATATGAAGGTGTTGGTTCAACGATGCTTGCTTTGACTTCTGACGTGTAACATGGTATACATGAATTGCTGTTACAGCGTAAGCCAGAGTTCCATTTTGTCCATTTCACGCATCGTTTCACGACGTATGAAGGCTTATAATATGTTGGGAGTTCAGTTTCGTGCTGACGACAGTGTGCTCAGCGAAGCCTGGGCATTTTAGTTATTTTATTTTTATTTATTTGGGAAAATAAACGGTTACACATTATAGTATTACTTACAATATCAGTTAAAGAGCGAGACAAATGTAAAACCAACAACATTTTCCATCATCATATCAGCCAATTGCCGTCCACTGCTGAACGTAAGCCTCCCCCAAAGATCGCCAGCCATCCCGGTTTTGAGCGGTCCGCATCCATCCGCTGCCAGCCACCTTCTTCAAATCATCGATCCCTGTCTTACACCTCGACGCAGTTGGATTGGTTTTGTGCTCTGTTCTTGTACTTGGACGGTCATTGTTGCGGCCTTATACAGACATCTCATCACCTCGACATAGCTGTAGTCGATGAGACATCTCTGCATAGCTTTCAGGACAGCCCAGGTCTCAACGGTGTCGAAGGCTTTCTCGTAGTCCACATACGCTAGGCACAAAGACTGATTATATTCCACATTTTCCACATACCTAATCTAAAATTATTTTATAAAGTCAATCCGACGTGCGCTCACAATAGACAAAGTTATAATAATAAACAAAAATACATTAAGTGTTCAAGGCAAAACTAAAACTAAACAGGCATGCAAAGAGAAAAAAAGAAATGAATGGAAAAAAAATGACAACTAATTGAGAATTTCAATATTGGCAGTAGCGTTTCACAAATCAGGCTTCTAAATTGTCCTGTTGAATTAACGAAGATGTCAATATTATTAAAATAATTGTTATATTGTTGAGCAAGGCGGCGTAAGAGTGCTCGCAAACCTGCGTTTGTTCGAGTAGAAGATACAGCAAACGAGGGTCGGGCGCGCACTCCGCGGCTTGTGGTGGTTCTAGGCACTCATTTGCCTAGCCTTTTCTCAACTATAGCACAGGCTCTGCCTAGTTTGGGATCAGATGACCGTGTGTGAGTTGTCCCAAGATAACTATATTGGGGTCGGCTTCCAGTCAAACCGGATACAGCTGAATACCAGTATTTTACGTAGAGCGGCTGCCTGGAGACTGGTGTCAGATTATCTGGCTTGTTACGACTGCCAAAGATCTACAAATGACAGCCGAGACCAACGGCTTAACGTGCTTTCCGAGGCACGGAGGAGTATCGATATGTTAAGATGGTCACCCATCCACAGACCAACCTCTGCATGCGTTGCTTAACCTTGAAAATCGACCCTTTTTTAAGGATGGGAAATCATCTAATGACTTCTTTCGCTCTGGGTGGAGCGGAAGGGCGTGTCAGAATCTTAGTGTCTAAAACCCATCCGTGTTCCTTCCAAAGCCCTTTGCGTTCCAGGGCCGCGGTGACTCTTTCGAACAAATTCCGCAACCCTAGGCACTACGTAACTAATTTTACTAATAATTTCAGCACAATCAAACGTGTTATTGCAAAGCTAGAATAAAAACATTGTCACGAATAAATACGTCGGTTTTTAAGATGTTGTAGCTTTTACCTGTTCAAAAGATTACTGTTGGCTTACAAAAGACAACGGTAATGCATGGCTTCCAAAATAGTTCACTCCATTCGCAGTAATAGTATAACTGTGAATGGAGTGATTTAGCAGATTGTTAGGGACAAGTGAGGAGGAGGCTTTGTCTTTGTGTGACGCGACACTGTGTACCTGAGATGTCTTATCAGCGGAGGGTCGGCCTAAGTAGGGATTGGAATCATAGTGACAAGTCTTTGTAATAGCCAGCGTATCTACTCTTAAATGTTAGGTAGGTATTTTACCTGAATTCGGTTTTGTACGTCTAGACTGTCACTGTAAAATTATATGGCAACAAATATTGAAATATGGTTGAGCAGTTTGCAAGCCTAAATCAGTTCAGGCAAACGCTGAATCACTTCAGGCTACCCAATACCCTCAATGGTGTTGGAATATTTTTACACACCTTAGACGTAGCGTATCGGAAACTGCCTCTGAAGGCGGTTCTTTTATGATACTGTATTGATAGTTGCTGCGCACAAAGCCTGGGCGCGCACTCTCGTCTACTAGCCATCCAACTAAGTTTGTCATACAGATACTTACCTCCGGCTTCTTAGACCTAATGACACCAAAAAGAAGACATGCTAGATGTAACTTACGCCTCAACGTATGTTATAATCGCGGCCGGGGAGTGCCAGAAACGACTGGCATTAATAGAAAAAAGAGATTGTTTTTAGTAGGTTTGGTTATAATTTCATATTAAACTGCGGTTTTAATTTTGGTGATCATTTACTATTTTTGGGTCAACTATGATTTGTTTGGAGTCATTTGCTTTAATAGGATAGAAAGATGTACAAACTTTGGTTATAGTTTTAAATTAAAATGCGGTTTTATATTCTGGTGATCATTTACTATTTTTGCCTGTGATATTTTACTAAATCAGGTGATCAGTTAAACATAAGCCCTTTATAATATCCGCATAGAATAATATAAAATTATCGGACCCTAAATTGATCCCTGAGGAACTCCTCTTTCTATAGATGAAAGAGCTGAGGTCAAGGTAGTACCATCCGCCAAACGTATTTCTACGAGTTGCTTTCTGTCACTGACGTAACTGTGGAACCATTGGTTTGCATTGCCGTCAAAACCGTAGCATTTTAACCTTGACAGTAACAGTTTCATATTAATACAATCAAAGGCACGAGGAAAATCCAGAAACACCATCATAGAACCCTTATCTTGGGTAGCCAGAATATTGTCAGTAACATTCAGTAACACCGTAGAAGTACTTTGTTGTTTCCTGAAACCGGATTGTAGGTCAGGTAATACTTCTTTTTCTTCCAAAAACCGAGTCAGTTGACGGCACACTTAACTATCTTCTCCATTACCTTTGATAGACAAGGCAGAATACTGATAGGCCGCAAGTCCTTGACTCCTACAGGATTTGGATTCTTAAGTAGGGGTCTAACTGTGGCAATTTTTCATTGGTATTGTAACTTAGTTGTCCATATGGAGTAATTCATAATGTAAGTTATAATTGGCAAAGTATGTGGCAAGGTAAGGCTAAGCATGTTTAATGTGTCTTTTTATACCCTTCTGCATTCGATTTTAAGTCAGAAGTAATGCGAGATATGCTACATATTTTGTCCACTGGAGCGAGTGTGAAAATAGCTTCATTGTATTTGTGGAGTCAAAGAATGCTATAAGTGCTATAAATGCTATAATGCAGTAACGATACGCGTGCTCAGGCCACGGCGCAGATAAAACTCAACGCCCCGATATTGTTGTTATAGCGGCAATAAACAAACGCATTTTGTACAAATTTCAGGTCTATTCATGAATACAAACATATTTTCAAAGGAAAGGTTGAAAATCCTTTTATTCATTAAAACAAATATTACATGTGAAATGTACTTTTAATGAGCACCGCTATGAAATTGTAAACAATCAGACAAACATAATATAACTATATACTTTCTTAAAACTATTTACATCTACTAAACCTAAGTATGTACATATACAAAAACAAAGTACACTCAGGCGTCAAAGTATTCCTCCGCATCGCTGTCATCCGGAAACGTGCCCAATTGTAAACCAATCTTCACGTTTTAATTCTCGTCCATTTTCCTTTATTAACGGACTTCAAAAAAGGGAGCAGGTTCTTAATTCGGTGGTATGTTTTTTTTTGTATGTTCTTTATATCATAACTTGTCATTTATGAACCAATTTGTTTTTTTTTATGTGATAGGATATATACTTTCCGATTGGTCCCATAGAATTTTTTTCAAAATCGGTTCAGCAGTTTAATTTTTAAATTCAAGTAAACGAAATTGTGTATTTTGCTTTCCTGTGACTTTCGTTGTTAGGTACTAAAAAGTGAAAAATAAAAACCTTTTTTTTACAAGCAAGTACAATCGACTTCCAAATAAAAAAAAAACACTACACAGTATAAAATAACTTTAATTACGGAAATCGGTGTTAATATACGAAGAAACAAACAAAAACACCGATTTCCGAAATTAAAGTAATTTTATACTGTGTAGTGTTTTGTGGTTGTGAAAACGTCTCATAGGCCACAACAGAGAAGCCGCGGGAAAGAACTAGTTAGTCAAATATAATTTTCTTTTTATATTAGGTGATGTTCACTAATAATTTCTTCCGCAGTACTACAAGTCCATTTCGTTTATTTATCTGACAAAGCTTAGGAGCTATGTTACCCAGAAATTGAAGACCACGTCTTTGCTCAGCTTATTTTGACTTCGACGGCGCGAGAATATATGACAGTTCCATTTCCTCATCCAATTTCTTTGAGTAATGTTCCGAGCAACATCGAACAATTTATTTGTTTTTGATTTCATTTCCCTATCCTCTCTGCGATGGAAGTTAATATAACGTGGCTTTTTATAATTTTGTAATGATAAAGTATTTATTTGATATTGGAAGATTTCTTCTTCTTTTCAAGTTATGAATCAATATTTTGTTCTGTATGGTGTCGGACGTAAAATAATAGTACCATCCCATCACTTCCCGTTGGTGTTGTAAGAGGCGACTTAGAGACTCACCAGAGAATGGGCAGCAGCGTTCTCTATGCATTGCAACAGCTAAACTGCAATCACCAACCCGATTGCCAAGCGTGGCGATTATGGCAACCCCCCTTGGGGGAGGCCTATCTGGTCACTACCTATAACCAGTTACCAAATGAGTTTGAATCGCATCGTAGCCGGGTCTACTCTCCTGTTCGTCGTGCCCAGCAACTGGAATAAAATAATGTAAAATAACAGCTGTCCAGGTTGCTACTAACCAATTATGGGAAGCTAAAAAAACGTTTGAAACAGAAAAGAAACTGGACCTGCATACCTCTCCGAAGAAGCCATCAATATTAAATACATACCAAATTTAATGACTAATTTTAAAGTAGATTTTCACACACAAGGCGGGATGGACTTATTCACAGCTTCCCATCTTTCTTTATCAAACTTAATCGAGAACTTAATCAACTGTTATGCTGATCCATAGTATTATTTGTAGATCTTTGTGAAATCTTCCGAGATGCACTGAACAATTTATTCTAATTTCTCATACTCGGAAAGTAGTGTTTGTTTGATCCGAGAAGCGGGTAGAAGACGCTACTTCCCACCATAAGACGGTGAAGACTCATTGTAATTTTAAAAATAGAACTTAATCTGGTTGGGTTCCTTTACGAAAAATATTACAAATATAAAAAAATGCTAAGTGCTTGTGAGTGTGTAGCCAATGCAAATTTAAATCTAAAATATTTAAAAAATACCATTTATGCGGGACGGTCCGCAGCGGTGACGTGGTGTGCTCCATATTTAAAATTTAAAAAGACTTTATAATTTGGCGGGATACACTAACTCTGTAAGCTCTCTCATCTAAGTACCTACCTATTTTACCGCATTCCTCGTTGTATATAACTTTCTACTTGCTATACAACGAGGAAGGCACGGTTTTTTTTTCAATTTGGATATAAAAAATTTAAGAATTCCACCAAGAAGTTGCACATTACTAGAATAAATAAGCTGAATGATCGAAACTCCTTGGAAGCGCTTTTGCTCAATACGTTTGTCTCACTTTAATACTAAAGAGAAAATAAGACGAAAGATGTAATTTTAATTTTCACCACGTGGACAATATGTGCAAATTCGCACTGTTTTCATAAGGAACGTCAAATATTGTTGCGACTTTCCGATTGATTTCTAAAAACAAAAATTTTATTTCATTGCCTATTGTACTGTTTTCACACAAATGTATTGAAAAACGTATGACACACGTGCGGAAATTGGTTTTTACAAACTCGTGACTACTTCGTCTCGGGCTTACATTCGTCTACTCATTTGTAAAAACCAACTTACCGCACTAGTATCATAATAATAAACTATTACTTACCTTATATTCAAAATGAAAAGTAGAGTGTTTAACATAAGTGAAAGTCATATCCGGAATGGATATGACTTTCACTTATGTTAAACATTTAACAACAATTACTTTCAACAATTACTTTTTCTTTCGAAGTTACGACCCTTGTATAAAAATCTGCTATAATTTTTACGCTTTCGTTTTTCCATCCTCGGCTCGTTACAGCATCGTGTGCATTTAACATAAGCGGAAGCTTTCGACCGAAGCAACTATTTTATGATTACTACGTGTATAATAATGGTGTCTATATATTTTGTTGTTCAGCTCTTCACTCGCGCTCGTAACACCGATGCGCTCACAGGGCAGGATGGCTGTGATCACAGTTTCTCTCACTTTATTTAAATCTTCTGCCTCGCATGAATACCTATATTTTTAGACTAGAGTTCTGGCTTGTCAAAACTTCACCAAATCACCAGGCTTTCCGGATAACTGCGTTGTGGAGGAGTATTCAACGCCTTTGTGTATTGGTTTTTGAATTTATGTAGTTTGAAAATACTCTCTCTCTTTACCTCCTAATGTATCAGTATACCTATTGTCATTAAAATAGTTTAATTGAATTAAATACTTTGAGTTTTTGACTTATGAGTCAATTCTAATATAAAGACACGACATGTCATAAGTCTGCCTTTGTAAAAAAACTATTTTATTTTACGATTATTCGGAAAAAAATACGAAGTGAAGTATCTTTTATTATCTACTAGTTTAAATATTTTATTTTCGACTGTCCTAAATCTGATATTTTGAGAATCTGTTATTCTGAGATTGAACCCAATAAATGCATAACCTCTCGCCCTCACAATCGCTAACAATGGATCAAAAAAAGGGTTCGCCTTTTCAACTACCGAATTTGTATTTATCCTTCTCTTCGAAGCATTTTCCTTGTTTCTCTATAACATGGTTACGTCAACAATATACACAAAGTACCGGAAATTTTCCTCGGCCAATGTTACTTAAGTATGCAAGAGTAATTCTTAGAAATATTGGATGAGATATAATATTTAATAGTCAGATTCTGAAAGAATTATATTTTCTTTAGCGATTGTACAGCTTACCAAATATTTAATTTATTTCTTTTGTCATGTTTCATTGAGACGTTTACTATCAGGAAAATTAAGACATTAAGATTTTAATTTATAATTCATGAATGCGGTTATGGTTACTATTTTAGTTTAACGCCTCAGGGATATGGTCTCTGCTCGCAATACTACTTCATCATTGTACTATACTCTGCAGCTGCAACAACCAACTAAGAGGCGCCTACATCTCGCTGAAAACCTCCATTATTCTGGTGTATAAAACAGTTTTGAATATAATATAAATTTAAGTCTGAATGAGTGTAGGCTTTTCAATTTCGTTTGTTCCAATTACAGTTATTTTGAATTGGCTTTTGAAAGTACAAGTTTCAGTTATAATCGTAGCGTCTTATATAGAAAGCGAACTTTTCTTTTTGGGTAGAACAAAGGAGATTAATGTTTTATTATTTTGTTTGAGTATTTCAACCCAGAAAAAAATATTCAGTTTGTCTACAAGAGCTTTTGGCAAAAACCTTATTATAATTTATAAGTTTAATTTGGGACCGACAGGGCGATGCAAAATATGTATTCTTTTACATACGTCCCTACAATCGCAACACACTGAATGGACACACTGAAATGGAATACATGTAAAGGACGATGTAATCTTAACATTGTATAAACCAAAGTCGCTTCCCGCTGTCTGTATGCTTATATCATTTAAACTACGCAACATATTTTAATGCAGAGTACACTATCATTTAGAGAATTTCTTCCGGAAGGTTTATTTATGTATAATACATTATAATTAAAATTATAAATAGTGTAGAAAAGTCGTTCGAGTCGTCGTCAAAGCGATATTCTAGTGTACATCAGTAAATATTACCCGTGCGAAGCCGGGGTGGGTCGCTAGTACAAAGTATTGGTACTAAGGAAAACTCTATTTAAGGGATTCTAAATATCAGTCCACACAATTGCCGACGTCTTTTCTTCATATTGTTATCAACTTGTAAGTTTTAACTTGCCCTTAAGTATCATCAAAAGTTTATGATAGGATAGGCAACCGGTGGCGATACGCCGATTATAAATAAATGCAAATAGGTACTATTAAGTTTCGTATGTGATCTCACTATAAATTCCTAGCTAGTTATGAGGTTTGTCTTTGCCATTCATAGATGTTGAATCGTTACGAGTCAAAAACATTGATTTAAAAGACTCCTTGGAGTTTCTTGCACGTTCTTCTCCATAGGATCTACGCTTTGGAACGAGCAAATGGCTTCAACTCTTTGGACAAACCGACCTTGACAATTCAAAAGTGCCTGTAATGGTTTCATTGAAATAATTTCTTTGGGTTTTGAGTCATTTCTTAAATAGAGACACCACAAGTAATAAAAATAAAAATAAATTCTTTCATTCAGACCTTGATCCATATTTTGTTAGTATTATACAAACTTATAAGCTATTATGCGCCACGATGGTGCAACATGGCTTTTCATTAATGACCCCCAGAATGCCGTTAGTCCGCCTTTGTACAATGTTTTTACAAGTGTATACAGGGTGATTGGTAATTAAGTGCGTTCCTTGAAATGGGTTATACTAGAACCTGATTTGCAACAATTTTGACCCGAAAACTTGGTGTCCATATTGGGTGGTTTTCGAGTTATTGATGTTTTAAAGATTTTTTAATAAAATGTCTACCTCACGACCAAAAACTGCAAATGGTGAGAAATCTGTTTCACTCTGGATAGTCAAGTGATACTTTCCGGATACCTTTTGAACGTAAAAATCCCTCCTATCATAATTTATAAAAAATAGTCATGTCTTTGGAAATGAAGGGTCGTAAAGTTCAAGCTATGAAAATTTCTTAAAACATCTCTTGGTTATTAAGACAGTTTACTCAAAATAAATTTATATGGCAATTGACGTACAGATTGCAAGAAACACTTCCTTGTTTAATAAGCTTTCTAATACGGTATAATAGTATCCACTTTTGGCAATCAAGTAAACTCGTTCGATAGTACTCGTACTTTGATGGTACTTCGTAGAACACATTTTTCGATGTACGCCTTACTTACTGCGGATTTTCTCATCAGTTTAATGAATCACTTGTAAAGATCATATTGAGCACAATAACTGTGAAACCAGATAACCAATTTCACAAAGTTTTAAGCAACGTTCGCTTTCGCATCTCAATCTACAACTACTCAATAACTTTAATGCGGATATGAAAAAAACACAACAAAGTATAAAATAACTTTAATTGTGAATTTGGTGTTCTTGGTTGTTTCTTCACCTTTATTTTTTTCTAAAAAAGTTTTTAAATTTTACAACCTGATTGCGTACCGAACTCATTCAATAGCACAAAACACATCCCTAAGAAACTTTCTTACACTACGTAATATATCTTATGCTTTGCCCGCGACGCGACGTACGCGCATATCCCGTTTTTTCCCGTTCCCTTATAGCCTTCTTCATGAGTGTGGCTATCAAATACAAAATGAATTTCCAAATCAGACTTGTAGTTCCAGAGATTAGCGCGTTGAAACAAACAGACTCTTCAGGTTATTATATTATTAGTATAGATAATATGATATTTAATATTCATGATCTACTAAGAACTAAATTGTTTTTGTTGTTTAGACTCAATCTTTTGTGGTTATTTTAAACCAAATATTATGTTGTTTTTGTACGCCATAAATGGCAAAACATGCAGATCTAACCATTATTATAAGACCTTGCACATGTTATGATGTATACTCATGTTTTACAATAAAAATATATTCTATTCTATTCTACTCTTAGTACAAGTTATAAAACACAAGTGTAATTAAGTTTTCTACAGGATTCACGTAAACGAGTATTTGGATCCCATGCCTACACATGTTATTCAATAACTCTGATTATACATCGCATGATGTATTCCAGAATGTAAATACATATTATACATATAGGTAAAAGTAAATCAATACCAATGATATATAAAATGAAGTGGCCGTGGGTAGGGCCATTGCTCGCAGAACAGATGGTCGATAGGGCCGAAAAGTTCTGTAGTGGCGACCGCGTACCAAAAGACGAAGCGTTGGAAGGCCTCCCACAAGGTGGACTTATGACCTGGAGAGGGTCGCGGGTAGCCGATAGATGCGAGACGCACAGGACCGGTTGTTGTGGCGACACTTGGGGCCACAACAACCGGTCCTGGCCTATGTCCAGCAGTGGACGTCTTTCAGTTGATATGATGATGATGACCGATAATATAGTAGACATGTAGTAGTTATGCTCGCAGTCGTAATACGAGATAGTGATTTTTGTGTCAAAATCAAAACGTGAATAGTTTACAGCATTTAGTGGTATATGAACAAGGAGATAAACTATTTCAATGTCGAAGTCAAAACTGGTTTCGTTCATGAAAATATTACAATTATTTTGCGACAACTAAAACTACAAGAGGCATTATAATTAATAAATGCGGGGTTTTTGATACAATACAAGAAAATTATAAGGCTGAAATCCTAAAATATAATTTTTCAAATTTCAGAAATTCAACTGAGTTGTGTCTCACGATATGAAACATTTATACTCAATGGCTATAATACTTAATAGGGAGTTCTAGTTTTTCCCGTCCATTAGGTCCAAAACTGTTTTAAAGCTTCGTAAGTGTGTGGCGCAAGTAGTGGGCAGAGCCATGTTACGTCTAATCGAATGCCGGCTTGTGGCGAGCCACGGCCAATGGTCCGGGTCGACCGTATAATTGATTCCTGCGGGTATAATACGTGGAGCGCCCATGTTGAGTGACTGATGGAATTTTCAATTTGAATTTTTGGCACGTGGGTAAACTTATTAAAGGTTAAAAAAAGTTATCGGAATAATTGTTAATCATTTCAAACAAAAAGCTGGCAGATTTAATGTAAGATATTATAGCCGGAAACTAAAAAACTTCAAAAAAATATATTTTAATGATGATATAAATAGCTATTACGTATTTAGACGAAGACGGAGATAAACAGCAAGCGCTAAAGATTCTGCCAGGGTTGCGGAATCTGTTCGAAAGAGTCACCGCGGCCCTGGAACGCAAAGGGCTTCAGAAGGAACACGGATGGGTTTTAGTCAGTAAGAGTCTGACACGCCCTTCCGCTCCACCCAGAGCGGAAGAAGTCATTTGATGATTTCCCATCCTTAAAAAAAAAAAAAAAAAAAAGCGCTAAAGATTACCTAAATGAATTCATAAGACCATTGAGAACCATTAATCAATTTCTAAGATAGAAAAACTTGACCTTCATATTTGATTTTTCCTTTAATAAAATATAGCTCTGAACCCAATCTTTTTGATCTGTTTAATATTTAACATCTCTAATCCGATTAGTGTCGATGGGCACAATACGTGTTTTGTGTGAGACAAGGGCCACGGTTTACTAAAGCACATTGACGAGGACGCAGAATAGACATATACAGAAGGTTGAATCCATAGAATGAGCTAGAACACACTCACACATATGCAGACACACGTCTACTTAGCGTTTTGGCTACTCACGACTTGTAATCTGGCTGTTTTGGCAAAACAAGTGTGGAAATTGCAAATGTCGTAGACCAAACAATGCACTTTTGGATTTTTAACGCCAGCTCAGCACCAACAGATGAACATCCAAAGCATGGTGCAATGTCCCTTGTGACATTTGAACTCCTGTTTTCGCTGTTCTATCAAACTGGCATTCTGCGGCCTATAAATGTTGTGTCGAGTGGGTAGGCAACCCTTTCTCCAGAATAGCCTTGCGGCCTGAATAAAAGGAACCCTTTTAGCGAGCGCTCGAGAAACTTGGGTTTCTAAGAACTGCGTTAAAACGTTACAGGCCATGAGAACATGAATAGCTTATTGGAAAAGCGCTAATTATTTTGCTGGAGTAATGGTTTAGTGTAACTAGTGGCGGGGGATTATTTAATTAAATAATAAACTGTTGCAGGGTAATGTTTCTTCGTTTCCAAGAAATGGTATGACCAAAATTATTTGTATGTTTTTTTTATAAAATTTTCCCTCAAACTTGGCACATTTGAATCAGCATAAAATCTTTCAAATGTGTCATTTCAGGCCATTACAATGTTTTCGCCAGCTTTGCGATATATTTTTCCAGAAACTTGAAAACTCGAAATTCAACAAATTATTCAACCAATCATGTAATATAGCATCAACTTATATTGTTCAACGACGGAACATCATAGATTGATAAAAATAAAACTAACTCAAAACTAATCTAGGAATCCCTCACCGTCGCTTCGAAATTATAATTTCATACATGTATCATTTACGTACGAAATCTCCACTTACCTGGATTATACGATTTCAAAGACAATATTTTTTATGCAACTCTGATTTCACGAGAAGCAGTTTGAATAGCACACTTTTACAGTAGCAACGAGTATGAAAACATAAAACTGGAATCGATTCCGAGACATAAACGCTGAAATGGACAATGAAACAAACGACGCTTTTACGTGTAGAGATTGGATATCACTGTCCGAGCTCTAGTTAAATAAAACACAAACATTTTCATTACTGACAGGTTTGTGTTGTTAAATTGAAAATATCGTTGTTTTAAACCGAAGTACTTTATTGTTGTTTTGATCAAAACAAAACAACAAAGTACTTAGTTCTGAATTCAAATTATTGTACACGATAAGTCTTATAATTGATAGACATGTAAATTAGCATTCGTTTGTGTTCGGAAATGCGATGATTACCGAGGGACATTAAGAAAATAGTTGTATTGTACAATTCCTGCAGTTGGGGAACAACAGAACAGCGGCCGTAATCAAAGCACAGTTCGATTATTGCTTTCACAATTCAGAGTATGTCTTGCAGAATAACGGAATGTTAATAAACATTGTTGGTCGGTTGATTGTGCGATATGGTTATTGACTTAAAAGGCTTTTCATTCTGAATGCCTAGAATGCCTAGGGTTGTGTCGATTATAGATAAAGCTACTTTTGGCGAGGTCAGTCCGTGGTTGGGTGACCATTCATTACATGTGCATTTCGTACTTCGGAAAGTAGCGTGTGTTATTTTGTTGTCTTATAGTCTGGTTGCGCCTAAATTTTTCCGCCAAATAGTAATGTTATTTGGCGGAAAATTTAAAATTGAGGGGATATCCCTGAAGTAGTGCTGGTTTATAATAATGGCCTGTGGGAGGGTGCTGGGTTTGAAAAGTACGCAGGTATGATGTACGTGACCTTGCAAATGCTATGCGAATTAGGACGACGAAATTATGACATTGGACAAAAGGAAGCCGGTAGGAACCATGCAGCACTAACCTGTCGATTCACCGTCACTAATGTCTTCAACGTTGGCAGAAGGTTCGAGTCCTTCTGGATATTCCAGGGCACGCAATTATTCACGCATGTTTTTTCAGTGTTTTGGACGATAAACCGCTGCTTGAACAGTTTTACAGAAGGCGGTTCATATTACATTGTTCGCGGCAACTCGATGCACTCGCAGCAATACGCAACAGAAAAAGAAGGGAATGAGAATAGAGAGGGACTGTTCCAGTAACACTAAGCTTGTTACACTGACCGTTTAACTTCACAGGGTCGCATAGTTGGCAGAGACAAGGACAGCTATAGTCATAGCGTGCATGTGAAGAAGAGATGGATAGATGAAAAGGAATGAAGGCATCTGCAAGTCATTTACACTTCTACCCTACGGTAAATATTGTAAAGAATCACAAATCCAATATCGTCACTTAACTGAATTTGAGTCTAAGCTGAAGCGATTTATATTCCCTAATGCCTGTAAAGACTGGCAACTGTCGATTAAAGCCCCACTAATCGCTGTCAGTAACTTTAGCAGCCACTATTTATCTCGGCCTAAATATTCCGCAGTCGTAGACTCGTAGCTCGTAGCTCTTCCGCTACGCTCGGCGTAGAAACGTAGTGCGGAACTGCTACGCAGTTTATTAAACCACTCAATACAATATTATTATTAGCCATTTAGTGTCAGTTCATGATTTTTAAAAGGAGTAAAAGGTTGTATCACGATGAGAATAATTTTCCTTCATTATTTAACATGCAAACTACAATCCAGTGTCGGGTGAAATATTGATTCTGATAATATTTTCAGACGCGCGATTGAACCATGCAAAGCGTCTTGATAAGGTTACTTGATTTAATAAAGCCACCGGCACTCGTTAACGGTCAAGCTTGTATTGAAAGTAGTTTAACATCTATTACGCAGTACCCATCGTCCGTGTGACGACGGTATCTCGAATATGATGTCATTAGTTAAGCAGTCGATGTTAACTATAGGCATATATATGTATATATACATGTCATGGCATCATGAAATATGCAAATCGATGGAACTTTATGAAGCGATACATTTTGTTCATGGTTGTTTATTAAATATTTCGGTGATTGTGTATACGATATTAGCCGAAATAAGGATTATGAATACAGTGTATCAACGTCAATTTGTTTCTGCATCACAATAGCTGCGATACTGCCACATAAATTCTTTGCCCAAATTATTTACATTACCATTAACAATAAACCGCACTAACACTCGTGTGAACGCTTGAACAGCTTCAAAAAATCAAAAACACGTACGACAACGTAACAAAATCTTAGTGCAGAGCTAACTAATAGTCAGCCACAGCTTGACACTAAGACTTCATCCCACCAATTACTCGAGTGAGCGAGAATTATTTATAGAGCGATCAATGAGAGCGAGCAGCCGCCAGATGAGTCGATAACGTAGAAACCCTGCAACAGTCTGTCTTGTTACCTAAATTGGCTACTTAATACCCCTAACTCAGTAACGCAGTCTTTACGCATTAACTGTCGCATAACGCTACACATAGGACTCTAAACGGAACCCTTATTCCGCTTTTCTCTTAAATTCCGAATAATGTTTAGTCAAAGTCAAAACGTTTATTTCAATTATGCCATTAACGGCACTTTTGAACGGCATCATTTATAGTTCAGTAAAATAATAATATTACATTAATAAAGTGACTCTACTGACTACTCTCTTTAGCGCATTTAAGTTCCCTTGTGACCCGCGATTCAGCCAGTTCCGTTTTGTCTTGTCAGTCGCTGGTTGTATTTCATCGCGGAATTTCGAAAACTTTATCTCATAATGAGATCTTAGCCATCATATTGCATGTCGAACTTCTCTGTGGAGTATATAATTGTATTCCAATTGAGCACTCGGAAAGTCGAGGAATGTCAGAAACATAATATATGTTTATTCTAAAAATTACTTGGTAATTCAAAACTATGGCAGTAAGCGAGTTAGCAGATACCTTGGTCACATAAGCATTTCTGTGTGTAAAGTAACCTTCTGCAATTTCGTTCAGATTTACTCTGGCTACAATTAGAGAATACCTACCTACCACGAGAGAGGTAACACAACTGAAAAAACGAGCAAGATAATCGTCGTTTCGTTATTTTAGGACTACGAATTAATGAGAAATTCATAACAAGATAAGGTATCATACGTATTTCTACACGTGCTAGAACAAGATGCGAGAAAATATGCTCAAATACAGCCTTGATCTCTATATTATATGCCGTAACTTCCTAAGCCTTAGTCTTGTGTAGTTCGCGGACGAACTAGTTCGAAGTAAAGCTCACCAACGATCTGTCGTTCTCAGCTCACTAGTTCAGTCAGTGAGTCAGCTCCTGTCGCGATCCATCGAGCCGGGAGCTGATGAACTGAAAGAGCGAACTAGTTCGCCAAGGAGCCGCGAACTATTATTATTCTTACAAAGGTTACTTAGTGAGCCAACTAATGAGGCCGTCTACATCAAGTGCGTAAAAATGGAAATTATTCAGGTACCCTCCAGTCTAGTCCAGAGAAAGTGGGCAATTACTATGCAAATAAGCGATTATTTCAAGTTGTTTTTGCTGAAATATTATTCGTGTTGGTTTTATTTTCATTATTGAATAAATCAAGGAAACCGAGTTGGTAAATGTGAAATAGAGTTATGTTCTTATCATAAATTTAAGTTCAAATAGTTATATTTCCGTTGCTCTTACGGCTAGCTCTTGCGCTTTCTGACTTTGACCATGATCCCTTACATTCCCCATTCCATCACCACCCACACACCATCACCACCCACCCATCCATTCTCCTTGGTGGCCGCGGTGCGAGACTGGGACAACAGCCCTCTTCATTAAAGGTGGCAGTCCTACCATACGCCGATAACATGATTCGCGGCGTCTAAGTTTGCATTTGTCATGTTTTTGCAACTTATTTTTTATTATTTACTCTTATTTATGTGTGCTATTTGGATGTTAATCTGGCAATAAACAATTTCATTTCATGTCATTCCTTAGAAATACCTATACTGACACCGTTCTGCAATCCTTGCCTACTTCATGGAACAACGCGCTATGTTCCATTTACTCCTATAAGACCTACGCCAGCTAAGTCGGGAAACGTGTGTTCCCTTCTAGGGATTTTCTTTTGATTTATAAGATTGTTCGTTTAACACGACCTCGCACCGAAACGTGTGTGGGTACTTATGTTATGGTTGCTATAGTAGGCGCCAGATAATCGTGGAATAACGGTCATTGACCCACCTACAATTATTGACATTTTTAATTTGAAAAACGGAATTAATGACACAAAGCTGTCCCGAATCATCATCTCTCGTGATCCTTAACATTGTCTAATAATGAAAAACGATTCATATTTAATTGTTCAGGTACCTATGAACAGTTATTAGGGAAAGGTCAATGTACTTTATTCCACATTTATCTGGCGCCTACTATAACTTCTTTCGTTCAACTTTATTATCGGACCTCTTTTGCGTAAAAAGTTATTTAAGGAAAATAACTTGGACTAAATCGGTCCCGTAGATTCAGAGTAAATTGACAGACAGACACACAGGCAGGTAGTCGGCCAGACAAACAGACACACGAGCGATCATATGAAGGGTCCCGTTTTTTCATATGGACGTTCGGAACCCTAAAAAATCCTTTTAGACGTAAACCTTAGGACATTGTTGGGATTGTATAGAAATATTATTTTTAAATATAAATTTTAGTCTCTCATACTGTGTAATTTCATGTTTGTAATGGTAAGCCGGTGGTATTAATTAGGATACAAAGTTGCATAACATTGTTCCAACAACAACTTATTTTGTTGAGGGCATCATACAGCCACATGTGTTTTCAGGAACATTGATGTTGGTCAATTTTGTTTCTCAATGAGTAAAGGTTGAACCATAGGTACATATCCGGGCCGTGCTCAAGATATGGACCAACGTGGATGTATGTTTTTGAGCTCCTGACGGATCACGGTCCGTCCACGTCCTGGGCTCGGCCCTGATATATGAGGATCAACCTTAAGTAGGAACCTACAAAAAAAGTAACACTAAAGAACGAAGTTTTTGTAGTCAAGTTAAAACTGAATAAGCTCGCAGTTCAGCACATGATACCGACTCGAGGAAGATTGTGATTCAATTAGCTGCCTACGATACTTATTTAATATGAAAACGTGTATCGCATTATTCATTTGGATTATGACTTTCATTTCTTCAAACTAAGCAAATGGGTTAGGGGTGTAAAAGGCTTTCCGTACACGTTTATGCGTTGATTCCAGAGCTCTTCTCCATTGAACTTGTAGGTATTCATTTTCCAATTGCACGTGATATATGCCTTCATGTAGGCACATTTATAGTAAATAGCTCGTGCGCCACTGAGTTTTACAGCTTATGAAATCATGGAATGTTCTCGGATCACTACAATTCATTGGGAGGGAGAATGTGTCTATAAATTGCCATTTTCACAGGTTAGAAAAAAACTCTCGCCGCCCAATGAAAATAAAGCCCTGCGTTTATTAAACAGAGCGAATAAAAATAGGATATGATATGATACACTGGATTACGTATCTAGGGCAACTTGAGTTATTTTTATCGTGGGGTAACGAGGGTAACATATCAGCTATTTGCAGGTGGAGCAGCATGGAGTGAAACTAATAATGGGATTACCTAGGTGTTCCGGGGATATAAGTCAGCACCGGTAGCTTATTTGTAGTGCTAAACAGAATAATACTGTTCTCAGAGGTAGTTACATAGGAAATATCAACACTGGGTGGTAAAATAATAATAAGTACCAAACTGGATCGACTTCTTAACAACTGTTTCCGTTTTAGTTTTGGCCGTCTTAAATATGAACACATTTCTTCCCACCGTTCTCAATTTAACGTATGCCTTTCCGTCAAAGGAGATTCCTCAGCACGCTTTTAACAATTATTAACGATCCTTGTGCTCCTGATTTATTTAAAACAATGTTTAAAGTGTTGGGCAGTTCTCACCGTTTAAACCTTCAAGCATCCAAAAACTTACTTCTTCATATTCCTTCACACCGCATCGGGTTTTTGTCTAATTCCTACGCTAATTCTACCATAAAACTCTGAAATATGCTACGCTTTGACATCAAGAAGGCGGAGTCAAAATTTTCTTTTAAGCGTAAAATTCGAAAACACTACTTAAAGCCTGTTATTCTTGGTTTGATCTTAGTATAATTATTAAGAGATTAATCAGAAAAAATATTATACAACATCATATTTATTCGTTCTTTATTTTATGTGTATTTTATTAGTATATTAGGTAGCACTATTGTACATAAAGTTTAAATTAATAAATGAGTCAAAACCCTACCCCTAAAATTTATTTCAATTTCAAATGGTAGTAGGTACAGCGTACATGTAACGTCAATAATACCCTACATTGGCAGCGCATGTAATCCGGGCTTACAGGATAAAGGTTCCCAAAAAATTAATTACTGGTGAACATTTCGTACCAAACAATTATGTGTCCAATTTATATAAGTAGCTCTTCAGTCAGATAAACGACAATCACCTAACATATTTTTGATACCGAGGGTTGTAGCTACTGAAGTAAGAAAAAGTCACTATACATCGCAATATTTCTAAGCCCCATTTCTATTATGAAATGTTTAATTTTCTATTCCGTACTTATAAAAGACAGATCATTTTCTTTAAATTAGAAGCCGCATTTATTAAGTTCAATAAAGCTCAATAAATCAGTTCTGGGAAGATTCTTGCAAAAAGAGCTATTAAAAAGTTCCAACACCGGTAATATTCCAATACTCCATTTTGTTCCGCCGGAGATTTGTTCATCCTAATAATGGGGAAGGGCTTGAAGCTCACTTTAATGTTTACAAAAAAATGGTTCATTTCTAATGGTGGCGTTAAAGCGGAAGATACGTGGAGGACTACACATGTCGGCAAAACGACCTTTCCCTGAGCTCTGAGATCAAGTGATAAAGTGGCTCTGTTATTGCACCCGCAAGCGTAACTAAATAGGCACTCGTATGTAAAACAGAATTTGTTAGGACCCAGAGTGTGGATTCAGAACATAAAGGACTTTGCCGTGTTTTAGTTTACCTATTTTGTCGGTACTTAATTAGCGCGCGTGCTCGCTCTTCCATTTAACTTTATAAATTGTGTAGACATAGCGGATTATTTTTATTTGCCTTGATAGCTTGCGTGCTCCTACATAATTGAGCATGTAGATAGGAAAGGCCTTCTTTGCTCCTAATAGTTGATAGTTTTAAATTGATCCAGCCTTCAAAGAGTTAGTCTGCGTCCACAATTTGAGTTCAATAAAATAATTTTCTCGAATTGAATTAGATAAAATTATCTTAAACCCAAGGATCGCATACACAGGAGCATGATAAACCAAGATAGTCTGCAGGTTTCAAAAACACTTGACTATTTCGTTTCGTTATCCGTTTTCTACAATATTAAACCCGTAATTATTTGACTTTTAGCAGTGACATTTAAGCAGTTTTTTCCCATCTCTCCATCGCAAGAGCAAGCCATCGTCCTTAGCCCATCGTCTTTAGCTTTTTATCGGCCACTTGAGGTGATACGGGCTTGAGGAGCCTTTGCATCGCTACTCGTGTCGAGAATACTAAGCGGTGTTGTTGCGGATCTTAGCGTCTTAGCCACAAATGATCTGAAACACGTCGAATTTCTATGCGAGGTCTTTTGTTTTACGTACTTACGTGCTGGGAATAGAAACAGGATTAAAGGAACTTAATCAGGTTTCTAGACTGCAGCAAATATTTGTAATTTACTCTCGTTAGCTGCTCTGAGACAGGAAAAATGTCTCAGTAGAAAACAAGGAGGTAAATACTGTTGAAACACATTAACGACAGAAATTATCTTTCGGTTTAACAATAAAATTAATGCTGTTGGGAACTTAACGCTCCAGGGTTTTTACAAGCTTTTATTTAGTTTCACCTGTCCCGATGTTTGTCTGTCATCAAATCTTGCAAGTTAAATTTGACACAATTCCTAGTTTTCGATTGAGCTGAAATTTTGCATGCATATGTATATCACGTAACAATGCAATATTGTGCTGATTTGATGATGGAGCTGGAAGGTGACCAAGACCATAGGAACTCTGTAATGGAACGACGCAACTCCATCGAGTTTGGACTCATTTGATTTGTCTTGACAAGTACTTTGTGTCTAGATGGTATCCATGGTCTGATGATGGAACTCCAGCTCTATCATCAGACCCTGGATTATATTTTGACGGCAAGAGAAATACTTAAATAAAGTGTAACGCGCTTTTATTTAAAAATGGGATATAATGTACTTACTACTTATTAGTTATTTTTATTAACAAGTAATAACAGCTTTTTAATTTTTTTTTCTTTATTTTTTTTAATAAACCTACATTCAATAAGCTTTAGGCAATGGAAGCGAAAATGTGTCAGCCGTTCTTCTTAAGTTATTCCGAACAAAATGAAAAGATTCTTTAGTATATATTCTATTAGTATCATAACAGACTTATTAAAGAAACAGAAGAAAAAGTATCGGCTCTGTCACTGAGCCAATGGATTGCCAATGCGCATCCGTATCCGAAGCTATAATAACCGTTTTCGGTGTCGGAGATTTTTATAACCCCCATGACCTCGCAAGAAAGTTTCCCAGAAGAGATTTATTGAGTTTTAAGACTTTTTCGTCGGCATGCAGTCTCCTATATCATCTAAGCCTTTTTTTTTATTTATCTCCAATCTTAAACCCACAATAAGTCATTAAAAAGTATGTATATCGAAATTTCTAGTACGTGGACAAAATTTCGCAATAGAAAAAAAATATCATAATGTATGCAACGTAAACGAGAAAATTTCGCACAATCTAATTTTGAGTGTTTTTATTTTGCCAAAGTTATTTTTTTAAATTACACGGGGAATTTTATAAAATGAAACGTCGGCCTTGGCTCGTTATGGCTCGACATGAATTTAATTTTTGTCAAGTGAATGCGTGGCCTGCATTCATTGAGGAGTAACATGAAAATAACTTAACGAGTTTTGGTTGGTTTTGAGTGAGTTTTTCTCAAATTAAAGTTAAAATATTCGAGATAAATCAGCCTTATTTATTTTTGTCATTTTGACAATTGTTTTTTAAACAAAAAAAAAAAAAAATATGTTATTTTTATGATTTTGCAAATAATGAACTTAATTTGTTTTCAAATGTTATGGATCGTGATTTGTGATATTACGTGCGTACGAGCTGCCCCTTCTGCAAGCGACTGGTGAGACGAGGGGGTGGGTGGTCACGCTTTGCACGCACTTACCATTGACTCGATGCAAAACGTTTTTAAGCATCAATCTTTGAGATATCAATTTGCATTTTTAAAATAATCTTTGATTGCCTGTCCCTTTATATACTTTTGGACCTTCGCAATAAAATAAATAAATGAAAACTCGTGGACAACAGTTGTTTACGTGTTTTAATTGCTGGACTGGCCAACATAAAATCCTCCTTGAAATGGGTAAAAAAGTTTATAATGATTGGGTACAATGTGTACGATATGAGTGATGTAAAAAAGTTTGTAAAGCTACATTACGTTTTCCCAAATAAACACAAAAGCGAGTTGGTCATAGCGAAATTTCTCACATCACTAACTTTGTGGACCATTTCTTTTGTTACTGCAGTAAACCAACAATGGTACATAAAAACGTGGCATTTACAGGTATACAACCCCTCTGAGAGGAAAAACGAAACAGAAGAAATGAATATCAGACACTAACAGTGGCACACAGAGAATTTATTTTCCATTTTTCGCCACTAGCTGGCTGACATGAAACATGTTAGATGTGATGCATCATCGTATTTCAGTCATTTGATATAACACATTCGAGGAAACACGATACGAACATCATGTAACACCATTACGGGATTACCTGAGAATTCGAAGACTCTGTGTCAAAGTAGGTAAGCATATACATATACAACGCACATATGTTTAACATTTTTCATTCCGATGTTTCTTATGAAAATTCAGCTGAGATTTATTATGATTGTCGACGGCGTATTTAGCGGCCGTATTTCATTGTTTACGTTGGTGTTTTATGGACGTGGTAATTTAATTTATGTTTTGCCACTTTTGGGTGCGAATAGATGTTTTTTACGTAGATGTTTTAAAATGTGAAACAAATGAGTTGTTTAAAAGTTTTTTGCACTTAAAGATTAGCGTGTTCTTTCATGTTTTAGATTACTCTGACTCTTTTTTAATAGTTAACTACTAAGTCAACGTTAAGCTTGAATTAAAAGTTATAACATGTTGAAACTTTTACCGTTAGAGTTTCTCGTATGTCATTGTTCACTAAAGCAGAATATCTGCATTAACGACGTCTAAGCTTCAGCACTTTTAAAAACATATCAATCGTCATAAATGTTCAGAAAACTACCATTACACAACGAAATTGTGTATCTCGGGACACAGTCATAAACTAAACATAACTCTGCCATGAATATTCGGGATTTTATATGTCTTCATGGCATGAATTACCGTCACTTGGCCATAAAACATGAAAGTGCTGAAGACTTCGCGATAATAAATGTGCCAGTACCGGTTTATTTACGACTTTATATCTACTACACGTTGAAGTATCGACGTTAGCAATAGGTAACTGCGATACTTGCTGGTATACAAATAATCCCAGTCTAGCTCCACATGAATGTTAGCTTCGTATTAGTCTGACCCACCGTAGCTTTGGCATTAAAGCCTCAAGCCGCTACTAAGCCACGTAACGTGATTTAGATTTGATTCTTAAGTGCTACTTTGAGCTTAGTTTTGTGCAAGAAAAAGACAACCTTTAGAATGCGTTTCCACCCGAGATTTGCGAGGATGCGTAGCGAGGGACATTTTTGTTAAGAATCGCTTCATTTAGCTAGCCTTGCTCTTCGCAGCTTCGGTAGAAACGGCCAAGCGGCGCTAGGTTTTTGTACGTACAAAACAAGCGAAGGATGGGTGCGAGGGATGGATGCGAGGGATGGATGCGAGCGAGAATGATGAGATGTTAGCATGGCATCTGAATAGAGTTCACTACACATCCTCGCACTAGTCATCTGCGCGCCGTTTCACAGCGTTGCTATGTATTCTTGAACCACTTATTTTCCTCGCCCATCTCTGATTTTAAAGATAGGCGGAAATATAAATGACTGAAAATTTTCCTTTTCAGAGTCACAAGACTGTCGATCAAATGACAACATAATTATATCAGTAGCTTTTTATACGTCACTTAAAATGTTCTGCAATCACCTAACTGATTGCCAAGCGTGGTGTGGTGATTAGCTTAGGAAATCAGTTGATGATGATCCCACAATAGTTGAACTTTAATCTTTACCTCTTATAGTGGAATGCTTGCTTCATATATTTCAGCAATAATAAACCGAAAAACGCTACTCAGAATCTATTGTCTCTGCCACTTATTATCTACCTGAAGATTTATTTTGTCGTTCCATTCTCCAAGGAAGACAATTTAGTGTTACGTTCTGTTTCTTGATTGTATTACTTTGCGTCCTTTTCAGTGAGGTTTATTTAAGGATTGGTCATCACCATTTTGTAGTTAAGGGACCATTTATGTGAAGTTGGTGTTTACCTGGGTCATTAATAGGCAGTTGGTTGGAATATCTCTAGGGATACGATACCGTCCAGATTTCGCAGCTTTCTTCGTCGTTATTTACTCCTTGAATGCATGCTACGCATAACAGACCAAATGGAAGTCTGAGTGCGGAAAATGGAGTCCCTACTCTACTCTCTACCCCTTGAGAGCTGTCTGGAATGGTCCCTGTGGGAATTCAAAGCGTTCCAAATAATAATAAGACCTTTTTTCTTTCATTTCAATCCATTTGATTATATGAGGTACATTTAAAACAAAATTAAAAAAATAAAATTAAAATTCATACCAATTTTAAATTTTTATATAAAATAATTAATTAAGAGAAAAAATAAGTATACTGTTCTTTGTAGGTTATTCATTTATTCGGCTTTATGGCGAATCCACTTCCCACTTACAGACAAATTGCTTAATTAAAGTATGGAATGAAATTACTTCTTTGTACAGGGTCATTTCTATGAATTTGAGATTAAACTAGGAAGTCGTCTTATAAAGGTAGGTGGTAGTTCGCTTCGTGTTAAGCCAGCTTAAGGCCATTTTATGGTCACTATCAGCCATTTAAAAAAGAAAGAGGTGCATGGTGACACAATGCTTGCATTTATTTCAAAATATAATGCATTTTATCGCATTAGGTACTCAAAAATTAGTTAAAATTTTAAATATTAAAAACAACCAACTGCTGCTCTAAGATACCTTTGATTAGTTATTTTTATTAATTTTACCGACATACATTGGAGTTATGATTTCAAATTATAATATTACGAGTTTTTTTTATAAAACTTGCCAATTTTGAAAATTTGCCGAATGTCTTTAACAAGGATAACTTTATTATGGATTATAGTTTGTAAATCTGTTGGTTGGTATCTATCATACAATAAAGGTTGAGGAACGTAGGAAGGGGAGAGGAAGGCTTTATTCAATAGCTACAGGTAGCTGTAACTATCGTCCACGGTTCATGAATTACAATCTGTTACTGTGTTGATACATGAACAATATTGACAGGTTTGATCTCAATAGGATATTGATACATCTATGTAGGTAAGGTATATTCAATATGTATCAATACCTACCTACGTATATATCAAATATTGATATACTACGTGTAACATAAACGCAATACCTCTTAAGGGGCCATAGTACTCATGATTATGAACAACTTTTACTATGGGACATAAAAACTTCGCCAGTCCCATACATATGTGCGCATAACTTGACTGTTGTATTTTTTTGAAAAAAAGTTTTTTTGGCCGTAAAAGTAGATCCTACAAGGATCGCGTTTATCCATGGTAACGACGAATGTGAAACGCAACATGAAACAAAACCTATCAATTACTTTAACATCATAGAAGGACTACGTACCTTGGGGAGATTAAGAAAAAACTCGTTAGGCGGTCCAAGAGAAGAAATAAATTGCGTTATCAAAATTTTCTGGGGCTCACCTACAGCTGAGTACCTATATGTTATCGAACTCACTACCGCGTACCGTCCTCACAAAGGAAAGTTTTACAGTGTATCTACATATCAATCGATTTTATCTTCAAACGGATATAACAAGTGTGAAAAATGTGCTAGCTACGCTGCTGGAAAATTCTGGCGCTCGCTTCCGATATTCACATGTTTTTTTTAATCGTATCATTTATGTCACGTCACTCGAGCCTAGTACTCCTTTGTGTGTTGCTAACTACCTACCTTATCTGTAGCTGTGAACATGAAAGAAAGAAAATTGTTTTTATTGGCTCTATAAAAAACAGAAAAAAAATTATGCAGTTTGGATTTGTTTGCTTTACCGCATAGAAAGTTTAGACTCATGTTACTTAACATATTGAAAAGTTAATATAACACTGTTGTTCTACTTATGTGGCACTTTTTATTATTCCGTTTATTCATTTTTTTAAAACTTATTGCTTACATTTTTAAATATTTCTTAAAAACTATAAAAATAAAATAAAAAACATTTAAAAATATAAAAATAGTAGCCCACCGGTATCGGGAACAGGGACCAAGCTACCGGTGGTCAGGGCTCAAGAGAGAGGAACCTCCTAACAATACGAGCCGCGTCCAGAAGTACCGCTTTCTGAATCAGGCCCTTGATCCAGCTGCCTAACGAGAGCCTCCTGAGGTGCTGGTCGAAGCCATTGGCTGACACAACTATCGGTACAATGATTGCTGAGTCCACATCCCACATGTCGACAACCTCGCGAGCCAAGTCAATATATTTGATTTGCTTATCTTTCTCGGCGTTCTCGTCATGCGGAACGGTTATGTCTACAATCATTGCACGCCTCTCGATTCGGTAAACCACCACTATATCAGGCTTATTGGCAACAATAGTCCTGTCAGTGATGATGGACCGATCCCAGTACAATGTGATATTGCCATTATCGAGAACTGGGTCGGGCGCATACCTGTAGTACGGCACCTCCGATTCCACAAGAGAGTATTTCAGAGCATGGCACTTTTTATTATTATTAACAGCTTTATATTAACAGTTTTGTTTTGTTGTTACTTTACGATTAATTTACCTTTTTTATGTTTGCAAAAATTTTTAGTCTTAAATTTACCAAATTTTCTCACTGTTATCTGTGGAGAACGTGGTTGATTTCACATTAGTATAATTTCTGTATCCCCATTTTTGTAATTTTTAAATGTGCAATTGTTTGTTTTCCCGAAGAATAAAATAAAAAAATTAAACAAAATATAATAACAAAACCAAGATATCGTCATTTAGCTTCGCATCCATGCGTGTAATTGCTATCCCTAATAATATTCAACTCATTCGGAAAATCGTGCTTACATGAGTAGGTAGTAATTATCTCTGTAAGCCTATTCCATTAAACATTGCAACCTGCCTCCTAAATAACGTACCCATGTGACTTAAATGTGAAGATAACTCTTTAATTTTCACAGGCTTCACTAATTAGACATACTTTGCACGAAACGTAATGAAAAAGCAAGTCTCGAGTTCAAGAGATTGACGTTATTTTAATTATTTCGACTAAGGCTTGTTTCACACGTACCACAACCACACCACACAGTCGCGACAAAAGGTGGTGAAGCTGTGGGTGCTTACGTATGAATAATGTCGCTGCGGCTTCTTGCGGTTGCGTAGTGGTACCCACAAAATTTGGATGTGTTCCGATGTGGCTGGCCGCTAATTCGCAACCACTAGCGGTATCGCTGGTGGTTGCGTTGTGGTTGCGACGTGGCTGCGATGTGGTCGGTATCAAAATGTGGTCCGTGTGAATTTAACTATTAATTTTCAAACAAATTAGCGCCCGCTCACGTGTTGTAGTTGTGGTGTGGTTGTGGTCTGGTTGTGGTACGTGTGAAACAAGCCATACGTTCTTCGTGTGAAGTTGCCCCGAAAGTAAATCTGACAAATAATTTAAGGAATACAGTTAACATTTCATTTGCGGTCGTATATTCACATATTTTGACGTGTTTTTTTGGCGCATCATTCCCTCCGATGCAAAGCTACTAAGGTATAGATAGAGTAAAATAAAATCTTTGGAAGAAATCAGGCACAAACATTTGAATTTCAATGAATAAGTTTTGTATTTTCTCAGCAAACAGAAGGCAATATTATGTTTAGCATAATTTGACTAGGCACGTTAATACACAATGTATTTTATCTTTCTCGGTTTATTGTATCTCTTACAATGTTGTCGTGAAATTCGTAAAATCCACGAATTAATTCCAGAGATACACCAT
This sequence comes from Mamestra brassicae, assembly GCA_905163435.1. NCBI lineage: Eukaryota > Metazoa > Arthropoda > Insecta > Lepidoptera > Noctuidae > Mamestra > Mamestra brassicae. The sequence continues at coordinate 12,910,511 of LR990997.1, read as the reverse complement.
TTAAATATAACGATCTGGGAGCAACAAACAAAGATGGTAATAGATACAACAAACGCGCCCAAATACTCCAAACTAACTAAAATAGTCTTCCAAATGTTGCGAGTTTCCGAGAACTAAGACTCGTAGGAAGAGAAAATTATAGTCAACAATGACTATTTCGTTTATTTTATTTTATTTAATTATTTGCTTCGGACAACAATATAGTCCATTTTGTTAGTAAATATCTTATAATTAGTGTTAGTACAAACAATAATAAAAACATGCAATGAACTACTTCATTTTACAAATTAAATTTTATTATAAATCCTATCCAAAAAAAAAATTAAATGTACTCGCACTTGGTCGGTTTTTTTAATAATACTGGTGGTTGGCGGGTGGCTATATGCTGACTTAGTACAAGAACTTTACTTTTAGAATCTACTAGAATCGAAGGTACATATACACAATAATCACGATTGATTCCGTGGTCATTTCGTTTATTATTTTACTTACCGAAATACCTGCCTAAGATAAAACCTGGTTTAAATAAAAAAGTAAAGTAATATACAAGGAACAAGTTAGGATGTCCGTACATATGTTTGTACATTGATTTTAGAAGTGTGACTGAACAAACTATAAAATACAAAATAAATAATGTTAGAAAGTCCAAGGACTTTTATCCAGTACTTTAACTTAGTTGAAATTCTTTTACTTAAACTTCGTAGAATGGATTATGAAGTTTTTGATTTTATCCAAAGAAGCTGTAGCAATAAATTGTTTCTCTAGTTTATATTACAGTTCATGTTAGACAGCAAACTTAATACTTAGGTACCTGCTTTGGGCAAGCTTTGTAAGCAAACGTTTCAGTAGTCGATCGGCTAGTTTAACAGTTAGGTTTGACCTAATTCCAGCATACCAAGTAGGTAGATAGCTTTCCTAGGTTATATGCCTATTACATGTAAAAGTAATTCTACACGGTCGGAGGCACATGCCTCAGGCAAAGCACGTAAAATGAGCGTTTAAAATAAACATGGATTTGGATCATGGTTACATAATCTGCCGGAAAATTTGTCGAAGTATATTTTAACTTTTATTTTGACTCAGGGTTTTTCCACAAAGTTTTCCTTTGACATGATAAAATTGCCATTTTTAAATTAATCCAACACAAAAAGGTTCGTAAACAAAAGTTTTAAATTATACATTAATTAACCTGTGAGCCCACTTTTCAAAATATAATATGGGACATATTTTGGCTCACAGTGGCCTTACTATGAGGTCTTAAAACGATCATGATTCCGTTTTAAGAAGGAGACGGAGCAATACATAGCGAATAGCACTATCCCTTTTACATCATCGGAATTGTTGTCACCTAATGAGGCTTATATATTTGCGAATAAATGCTACCTACTTGTATGAAAGGTTTTAGGATGTATGTCTATTAGATAGGTACTGTCTCACGCAAAGATTACGGAACGGATTTGCTTAAAACTTTTTAGTATTATGCTTTTACTCCAGAATATCATATGGCACATTATACTATGCTATAATTCATAAAAGGAGGAAGTAGTAACAAAATGTGGATGTAACAAAGTGGATGCGCGTGCGGCAGCTAGTCAATATTTATTGGACCGTGAGACACACACTTAGTTTTTGGCATAACTACCTTTTTCTTGTTATTTTTACCGTGCGTGTTTCATGTAGGTACCTGTGCTAAATAAATTTTATTCTTTCTTTCTTTCTAAAAAGTAAATTGAGTCAGACTTTAGTAAAATGTATAACTTGCCACTGCTGCACTTTGCCACTAATATTATAAGTGGCAAAGGTTTTCGATCGAACAGTCGCCGACCTATATTATTCCGAGAACGGGTTCACAACGGTCCAACAAAGTGGGTTAGTAATCCATTATATTTTCTCGCTCAATTCTGGAAATACGAACTACTAACATTCTTTTCAAAGCGGAATTTTCCACAAATGTAAAGGAACAATACTATTGCTCTACGCCAAAAGCTTATACGCCACATGTTTACCATTTGAAGTATTTTACGCAATGCATATTGCTTTATCTAATGAAGGTCGTTGTAAATTTTCAAAGAATAATTTGGAGGCCGCTTCTTGCCACCCTGTAGAGCTGTCGATTAACATTTGGGTATAAAATAACTTATTTCGGACCAACTATTATCGACACGAAGGAAAGCATTAAAAAGGCTGTATTTTTCGATAAGCTTTCGAGATCGGAAGATTTATGAAACACGAGTATTTACGGCTCTTTCAGTCTGTTACGTTTACGTTTGTTAATTGCTTTAACTGAGCGAATACACCACTTTAAAAAAACTTTTTCTTTTTTTACGGAAAATTGTTTTTTTTAAGCAAAACTTTCCGTTCTGAACTACAGGTATTTGTACACTTGCTTAATTAAACTACTAAAGGGCTACCTGACAACAACGTGTTTGTTTATTTCAATTAGGTAACTCAGTGATGAAATGAGGATATATTTCACTTATTTGCACACATACGCGTTGCGCTAAAAAACTGCTGCCACCAACGTCCAGGATTTTTATTTAAACATGGAACAAAATATTTAAATTCTCTCCTCGAAACAATCATTATCTGCCCAGCCTTTTCCCAACTATATTGGGGTCAGCTTCCAGTCAAACCAGATTCAGCTAAAACAATCGCTTCAATATTAATCTTGCATGGAATTATCATATTGTGTGTGTGCACAACGCGTGTTGACAAAACGTAAATAAACCCCATTCAACAAATACAGGAAAGTCACTTAAGCCCTGTCTGTAACTTAATCAAATTAAATGCTGTTCAAAGGAAAAATGCAAACAAAAGTTAAACGACTCGGCAGTTAATTAATTTACTTTGCGGTCGGAATGGATGCAGAAGTCAACAACAAACTGATTGGAGGATACCTACCTTGCGCTGGCAGTCATGATTGCCAAGTTGGTCGCCAGCCTTATTTCTATTCAACTGTTTGTGTCGGGTTTCGGTGCGGCTTTACTAGCTTGTGCCCAACTCAATTTTACTCCACGATTTTGTTCGCCGCTTGATTATCGTCGCTGCTTTTTCGTTTCTCGCGAAGATAGAGAAGTTTCTCGTAATTGAATAACTTCATTCAACGCGCAATATCAGTAGCAGAAGTTAGTAGGAATCATTAATTGGAGAACGTCTAAATGGGTCTCATACATAATATGTAGTTATATAACTTTATGTTGGTATGCGTTTGGGATACGTTAAATTAATGCTAAGCTGTATATGACTTGGCTGCCAATCATGGCCGTACGATGAGTTATTATTATATTATGTTATATATACATATGTAACTCGCTAATTGCTTTACAAACCATTATATTACATAGTAAACGTTAATGACGGGATATGGTTGTATTTACTTAAGCGAACGAACGCTCCTAGTGAAAATTATACAGCACACTATTATCATGGGTTATTAGTTTGCACATTGGTAGTAGGTACGTATTTGAGTGTGTAACTCAAATGTGAGACAAGAATACTAAATGTCAGCAGACGACGTTACATTCCGCATATCCTGCATGGAATTCCCTTGAGAGCCAGAAAGATTGCGAGTGGAAACTATGCAAACTGTCTGTCAAAATTTTTAGAAGTTTTAAATCTGCTATCGTGAAAGGACGCACAAATCGAAATATAAAACACTGTAGTTGCATGTGGGTGTGGAATAAAAATGTGTGTGCAGTCAACCAGTTTAACAAGAATGAACACCTCTTTTTTACTCTCGCTTTACTGCACACGTTCATTCAGCTATTAACAGCTGTGCGGGTCGATCCCGGGATTCGCCACTATAGCAGCTCAGACTAGTAATTAGACCACGTCAAAGGGACACAAATTCTCGGTGAGCCGGGATATTGGCTGACGTGAAACGCTACAGGCCATCAAAATTCCTTTTCAAGTATGCGCTCTGTGCAAAATGCTAAATATAACTAGAATAGCTTGAAAGCTGGCAATTCTGGGTGGAGTACTATATTTGTGTTTGACAGAAAAATTAGAATAGCTGATTTTCGACACAACCCTGATTGTTGTGAAACATAAAGTTAAGTAAATACATTTTCATTGGCTTTTAGCGGCAAAATATTCGTCTGTTTTATTTGCACTAACGAGTGCCGCCTCGTAAAGACGAACAAACCTTTTTTCACATTTCCTAGAATTACGTGAGTGTGGGTACTTTATAGGAGGGTGGCTCTTAGCTGAAAGATGGAAGACCTTGTATCCTTATGTGACGTACTCGTAGACGTACACGTGTTTAGTCGCATTCTAAGGAAATGTTAAGGATATTGTCTAAGCAAATCCAAAGTTAGCAGCACCTTAATAGAAAAAAAACTTTAAAAAAATATTGGTTGTTTCGAAAACCTGAAAACCTGTGTTACTTCAGCGGTAATTCCTTCTGTCACGATTCCTAACTTCTAAAGAAAGTACAACCAGATTAATTAAATCAGCCTTCTTTATTATACTTGACGGTAAAAATGGAAAACTCTTACAAAAGCCACCTTCTACTTTAACCGGACACTTTCAAAAGCCTAACTTTGTCCGACGTTATCCGAGCTCCGGCAAACTCTAGTCACGACGCGAGTCAAATACTAATGGAGTTATTTTTTTGCTTTTGGGGACAGTTTCCCACGCGTATTGCCTGTACAGTAATGATAGGCATATTGATTGGTTCCTTATGATCTCTAGATTACAGTGGCAGTAAGTAAGTAATATTTTTACCTTAAAAATGTGATAAAAAAGCTCCGCGCGTTCAAAATTTCATACCAAAGCACAACATTTGCCGCCGTCTCGGGCACCGTTTTCATATAATATTAAAATCGATAAAATAATATATTAACTCTGCAAATGTGCGTCTCATAACTCATCATCTGCCTAGCCATTTTCAGTGTACTTCAAATAATATAATAATATCTTTTATCATCATCTGCCTAGCCTTTTCCCAACTATATTGGGATCGGCTTCCAGTCAAACCGGATTTAGCTGAATACCAGTATTTTACGTAGAGCGGCTGTCTACCAGACCTCCTCAACCCATGAACTGGGTAACACGGTAGCTCTTGGCAAGTGGAGTCAGATTAACTGGCTTCTGACAATCCGTAACGACTGCCAAATATCAACAAATGACAGCCGGGACCAACGGCTTAACGTGCTTTCCGAGGCACGGAGAAAACTCAGTATGTTAAGATGGTCACCCATCCACAGACCAACCTTGGCAAGCGTAGCTTAACCTTGAAGACCGACCCGTGCGGCTGTTATTATTTAGCCACGAGCTCCGTGCGTCGTTCATCCGTTATGTGCGTCTCATAACTAGTCATGTTTGATGCAACAGGCGTTCAATTGTTTTATTATAATGGCAGCGGTCAGTTGTTCTTGATGTGGTAACGTTCGGTTCGCGCTATGTATGTGGGGTCGTCGCACTACCAGTGATGAATACTTCCACATCACAATTCACCCGTTCTTGAGCTACAAGCGTGTGAATGTAGGCTACGCGGCTACGGTACTACGCCGCTACAACATACCCATAATACTGTCAAAGAATAATGGCTACGGGTGTATATCATTCGGTTAATATCTCGAGGTGTTTTCTTCTTTTAGTTTCGCGGATCAGCTATTTTGTCGAATAAAGGATCGATAATACTGTGGTTTGGGTTTATGGATATAAATTTAGCTACATGGTTTGTGGATACACGTTGAACTTTGTTTTATGATGGTTTTAATTTTGTAACGAACACAATGTTTATGTTATGAAATGGTTTTTTTTTGTTCTCTTTGTGCACTATATTCTGTTACATGTCCTGGACATTTAGTAGTTCGTAAGTCGGGGTCTATCATGAAACGCTCGGTATGTGACTTGAGTCACATCCTACTTTACTTTTTGTGATTTAAGTATGTCCTGGGGCATTTCCCGTTTCAGTCCACGAGTTGTGTGAGCTTCTTCCTGCAAGACTTTCGCCGAGCGGTTTGGTTAGTTTGTGTTCATTTTCTTGTAGGTGTTAGTTCATTGGAGAATTTCTTGTTTGACTGTATGAACTTATAGGTCGTGATGCTACTGTTCATTGATAGTTGACCTATTATCAATAGTATTTCCGTATGTATAATCCCAGTTGGTTGCGTTTGGTGAAGATATGTTTTTGGCTTGTGAGTCGCTTGTCCAGGTGTAAGCCTAAGTATCTCACATGGTCTGCTTGGAAGGGAAATGGTAATTGAGGTATAATTAAATGATACCTCAATAACCATTTTCCCCTCAAAAAAATTTAATTTATTATTTTTGTTAATATGCATAATTCCATGTTTAGACAATAATGTGAATGGGGTTTTATGTTGACAATGGCTAAAAGTGGCAAAATTTAAGGCAAAACCGTAGCTTAATAACAGAAAAATGTCCGTGCATAAATGAAAAGATTTATTAAATCGTGATGCAGGTTGTACAAATTCCACGGAAGTTCCTGCCCTCTCATTTCCATCGCAATGGAAACTTTTGTTTTTTGAACGCTAAATAATATCTGCGTTCTCCAACATTGCTTTCTGAGCACATTTTTCTGTCCCTCATTGTTTTGCAATCCGGAGATATGGAACTTACAAATTGGGCGCTGGATAGCTTCCAACTATCTTGCTACCTAATTAACGTTTTCAATTAAAAAAATACGTAAACTATTGGCTAAGTAAATTTCGTCCGTGGAGACATTATATTACGTATCAGACATTACATATCGAGATTCCTCCGTGCTTCGGAAAGCAAGTTAGGCCGTTTCCCCGGCAATCACACAGTCGTTACTGGTAAGTAACGACTGGTGTCTGATTTTCTGGCTTCTTGGTGCCCCAAGAAGCCAGAAAATCAGACACAATATGTGCTAAGGGGTAACTTTTTACCCAGTTACAAGTTCTCAGAGGAAAGGTAAGCAGTCACTTCACGTAAAATGCATAATTTTGGGAAATTGGGATTTTGGGATTGATTTTGAGAACGACATTTGTAATTCAATCTATCTCAATTCTTTTCACTCTGTTTTCTTTGCTCCTAAGACTTCGCTAAATAAACTCTCCGTTTAAGTAATTACGTTGAAGTGTCTCCTTCGTTCCAAGGTGTCGCAGCTTACTTGTGAGGCCCATTATAATTACAGAAATTTCTTCGTTTTTAATTGTAGCGTTTATCTTTACCGGGGCAATTGCAATGTTAGTCATAGGTAGAATCTCGTTAGGAATATTCTTTTCTAGATTTAAAACCTTATGTTGCTGACAATAGTAGTGTTTACTAAATTCACAATTATTTGATTTTTACTTACCATTAACCTAAAACATTCGCTAATCCTCCAGAAAAGCACGTTATACATAGCTAAGATACACAAATACATACATATTGCGTTATTGAAAGGGAAAACACTTTTCTGATCCATTGTAAGCGGTCATGAAGACGGCATATCTGTAATGCGTATTAGGAATTAATGCGTTACAGACGAAATACATAAAATGGGAGAAGCTGAGATCACGAGCGCGAGTGCGAGTGAAAAGCTTAACAACAGAATATATAGTCACCTCAATACGGTAATGGTAATGAAAAGCTTCGGTCGGAAGCTCCAGCTTATGTTAAATGCACGCGATTGCCGCCGGTATAGTAGGCGCCAGATAAATGTGGAATAAAGTATATTGACCTTTCCCTAATAACTGTTCATAGGTACCTGAACAATTAAATATGAATCGTTTTTCATTATTAGACAATGTTAAGGAGAGATGATGATTCGGGACAGCTTTGTGTCATTAATTCCGTTTTTCAAATTATAAATGTCAATAATTGTAGGTGGGTCAATGACCGTTATTCCACGATTATCTGGCGCCTACTATAGTCGCTATCAACGAGTCGTTGATGAGAAAACGAAAACGTGAAAATGGACAATATTTTCGATGCGCCCAGTGAGGTTATGTATCAGGTCCCTTGATGAAGTGAAGTGGAAATAATCATCTGCCTAGCCTTTTCCCAACTATATAGGGTCAGCTTCCAGTCAAACCGGATTCAGCTGAATACCAGTATTTTACGTGGAGCGGCTGCCTACCAGACCTCCACAACCCATTAACTAGGTAACACGGTCCTTCTTGGCAAGACTGGAGTCAGATTTACTGGCTTCTGAAAATCCATAACAACTGCGAAAGATCTACAAATGACAGCCGGGATTAACGGCTTAACGTGCTTTCCGAGGCACGGAAAACACTCTGTATGTTAAGATGGTCATCCATCCACAGACCAACCGTGGCAGCAAGCGTTGCTTAACCTTGAAGATCGATTAGTGCGGCTGTTATTCTTTAGCCACTAGTTAGTGGAAGTAATAAAATAAAATAATCCAATACGATGAAAGCTTATTTTCATAAAAACACTATCGTAGCTGAAAACCAGTTTTATTAACGTTTACAAGCTGGCCAAAACCCACGAGCCCCAATGTGAATAGTACGTACCTACACTTATGATTTGATTTTCGCATGACATTACGATTGACACTTTGATACTGTCCTCATCGAAGATGTTAATTACCTAACCTTATAAAATAAAGGAGTATTGGATTTCATAATTATTGTCCTCCTCCAGAATTGTGTCATTTAATGATTCCATGCAATATTTCATAACGAGTTCGCAAAACAGTGAGAGATTAATACTTTACTCGCAGCTCTTGAAAGTCCAAACCGAAACAATACATTGGTAAAAATAACACAGAAACGCTTGCATGAAATATAATCGTTTATTTTGGAACTGGGCTGTTTGTCAGTTCCCTGTCATTCCTACAAGTTCATGTCAGGAAGGAGCATCGCGAACTATTCTCTTAGTTCTAAAAATAGATCCGAACTGACGCGGAGCTCGAATTGAGTCACTGGGGGTGTTGGGGTAGGTACCTACTAAATTATTTTACTTTAAAATACAATACGTAATTCATTACTTATCTATACCTAAGGTAGGTCTGACAATCAAATAAAAACTGAAATTCAAGTGTGGAGCAATTTAAATCTATTGATTAAACGCCCACGCAATAACCCACATGTTTCTCATGAGCCAAAACATACTGATGTTATCTTTCCGAGTTTTGTTTTTGTTGGTAAATATGATTCTAGGGACGAAATTGGGCTTAGAAGTTGTGAGCGGTTATGTGTTAAGCGAGATAAGTTTTACATTATTTCGTTTCACAAGATCGTTACGCTAGCTGCGCACAAAATACAAGACGAAAACATTCAATGTTATATTTATACTGAGAGTTAATCTACATTACTAAGGCAAAACATATTACTGAATCTTTCTCTAAAACTGGTACGTACGAATCGTTTTTCAATGTTGGTTCTTTAAACACAATTTGCTTACATCAATAGAAAAAATATAATGAAAAAAATATTTATTATCCAAACACTTTGTCTGGAAATATACAAAAATATAATACTAACAGTGAAATTAGAATCAAAATTGATCGAAAAACAAACGAGATATGACTATTTTAAAGAAATATATCTGTCTCTCTCGCGGAGACGCCGCATATACTTTTGAAAAGGTATCCCATAACTAGTCAATGCAAACATAGAAGCATACCCATAAATTTATGTAGGTTTAAACAAAGCTCTTCGAACTAAGATTTATATCCCAAAGATAATTACGCTGTCGACCCTCGTCAATACCGTGCGACTCATTATGAAGTTCTCGCAGCAGGGCTGCAGTAAGGGAGAACGGGTTTCAGAGTATTAGCAAAGCCCTCGGAAAGCACGGTGTGGACACGACCCTGAGCGGCTGGATCACAAACATGCTCAAGCAAAGAGCTGTACAAATCACAATAAATAACACAACAAGGGCCATTGTGGCGAAGGGCTGCCCCCAGGGGGGGGTCCTTTCACCATTACTATGGAACCTCGTCGCAGATAATCTAGACTCAATGATAAAGGATACTTTACCGTTGGCTACGCAGATGACATAACCATAATAATAAACGGAAAACACGAAAACACGATATGCAACCTCATGCGCCAAGCCTTGAAAATAGTAGAGGACTGGTGCAAAGAATATCAGCTAGCAGTGAACCCTGCCAAAACCGAACTGGTCCTCTTCACCAAGAAGAGGAAGTTACCAACACTAGAATTACCACGGTTCTTCGGAACCACCCTCAGCCTTTGAACTGAAACCAAATACCTGGGTATATATCTGGATAAGCAGTTGAATTGGGCGAAGCACACTGAATACACCACCACAAAAGCCAGTATATGCATGTGGCAATGCAAACGCATGCTAGGTAGGAACTGGAATATTAGCCCCAATACAACCCACTGGTTATACACCACAGTTATCAGACCGATAATCACGTATGGCGCCTTAGTCTGGTGGCCCAGGACCGACTTGAGCACAGCACAGAAAGACCTTGAGAAGCTGCAACGGCTCGCCTGTGTGGCAATCACTGGCAGTATGAGAACGGCACCCACTGCGGCCCTTCAGGCTATGCTGGGACTGCCACCACTGCACCTTATAGTGCAGGAGGAAGCGGCCCTAGCGGCCTTCAGGCTCAGCACAGCTGGCACTTTAGGTAAAGACTCTAGAATCAAACATACACGCATCATGGAAGATGCTGTAAAACGACAACCCATGATGTCATCACCCAATGACAAAGCTCAAAAGATGCACCATTTCCAAAAGCACTATAACATAGTGCTAACAAAAGAATCGGATGACCACTCAGGTCCCAAAGAGCTGAGAATCTACACTGATGGATCAAAGACAAGTACCGGAACCGGAGTTGGAGTTAACTCCAGCGACCTCAACATTAGAATATCCAGACCACTAGGAAAGCTCAATACCGTTTACCAGGCGGAATGCGTGGGCATTATCCTAGCGATCCATGCCATAGAAGCCAAGGGAGTCACGGACACTCATATTCATATACTCTCCGACAGCGCCTCAGTTCTCCAATCCCTAAATAGAAACTACACCACCTCGAAACAAATACAAGAATGCCACGATGCACTAGAACGCGTCACGGTGACAAACCGCAACACCGTGACGCTGCAGTGGATAAAAGGTCACAGCGGATCACTAGGAAATGACGCGGCCGATGAACTGGCCAGGAGGGGGTCTGGTACGATGGCTGTTGGACCCGAACCCATAGTGCGACTCCCTTTCACCCAGCTACGCACGTGGCTACAGGAACATACCCACACACAAGCAGAACGCTGGTGGACCTCGGCACCAGGCTGCAGGCAGTCCAAGGAGGCTATGCCACTCCTAAACAATAAACTTACCAAGCGCCTTCTGCGACTGGATAGGGGCAGCCTGCGAATGGTGGCAGGGACCATCACCGGACACTGCTCACTGAATAAGCATTTCCACACACTAGGTATAACAGACAGTCCTCTGTGCAGAGCATGCATGGAGGAGGAGGAAACGGTGTCGCACGTGCTCCTTGAGTGCACAGCCGTCGCCGATATACGTAGACAAACGATAGGAACACCAAATTCACTCACAGACACCCTGAACTCTTTAGGAGGACTGATCTGCTTCTGGAGGGAGGTCGGCTGGTTGGAATGACGGCCGCCATGGCCCACGCACAATGGTCCAACATTAGGACTAAGTGCGGAAACCATACCCCAATAGATAAATAGATAGATAGGGAGAACGGGGCTAAACGTGCCGCGGGGTTCTTCCGATGTAATTTAACAATGTACCGGACGTTATTGGCCAAACCAAGATAGTTGCCATCGGTGCGCTGCAGTGTTCCGTTTTATGACTAATTTACTTGATATGTTTATCTTTTTTTTTCATAAAACCTATTTCAATCGGAACAACTTTCCCGCGGCACATTTAGCCCCGCTCTCCCCTACAGTCGTGTTGATACATCGACGTTTGATATCTAAATTCATCAACAAAAAGGTACTCCGAGTCTCCGAGGTCGAAACACGAGACGCCTTCGTACTCGTGCCCAGTTGACTCACAATTTTCTTCGAGTTTTTTCTTTTAGTGTAAGTTCTTAAAATCTTAGTTCGCGCATTATAAGAAACACTTTACTATGACAACTGTGTATATCAATTACTAGCACTTCGCCCGCGACTTTGTTCACGTGGATTCAGAATTTACTACACGAACTTCAACGGCCTTTTTGCCCACTTTAAAGGGCAGTTTTGGAAAATTAATCAGAACGATTTCTATTATTTACCCGGGCCATTTTTTCTGCCGATGCCACATGATGAGCGCAATTTTTGCGCCCTTTATCTCTTTGCGGGTTTAATATAAAAAACGTTACATCCGTTTAAGCCCTTTACACCCCTTAAGTGGTTGTTTTTAGAAAAAAAAACGTACTTCTCATTTTTTATCAAGATCTTTAAGCAGAGTTTCAACTTCATCGAACCAAGTGTTAAGATTCTTCTATACAAACTTTAACACACCCTAAAAACCCGTTTGGGGTACTGAAAAATGAATGATAACAAACTTTATAATTCACTTGGCTCAGTATTCGTACCAAGTTTCAAGTAAATTGGCCTAAGGAATCAGTTTACCTTACAAACTTCCACCCTCTATTTCACCCCGTTCCGGGGGAATTTCCAAAAATCCTTTGTTATCCTACGTTTCCTACTCATAATCTACCTTCGTGCCAAATATATCTTCATAGGTCAGGCAGTTTTCGAGATTTCGTGTTAAACCAGTGGGTGAATGAATGTGTGAAGGAGTAACCTTTCGCTTTTAAATACATATATAGAATATTTATAGATATACCTAGGACTTGTACACCAATTCGCACTAAACGTTTCCAAACGTCTTTTATAATGCGCACAGCAAAGGAGTGGAACTCTATGCCTGCGTCTGTGTTTCCGAACGCATACAACCCTAATCTCTTCAAAATTAGAGTGAACAGGCTTCTTCTGGGTAAGCTCGCTCCATCGTCGACTTTGTCTCTGTCATTTATGACTTAGACTAGAGTCAAGAGCAAGGTCAACTCAAATAAAAAAAAAACTTGATAATAATAATTATTTTCTAGTTGAAAATGCTGCTCTAGAAGGTTTTTTTAGTAGGTACACAAAAGTTTTACCCAACCTTTCAATCCTACCTAACCATAATGGTCCGTTTTGAACCATCATTTAAACATGCAGGACAGTCTTTGGGGACTGCCGATGGAATTGAAAACTAAGCGAAAGCTAAAGCGTTCGGTGACGATGACGCGAGCTCCATGATTTTTGTTCACCCAAAGCGTTTAATATGACGCGAGTTTAATGATTTTTGGTCACCCAAAAAGTACACATATATATACATAATACACATATAGCTCATGGAAAGCATTCGGTGACGATGACGCGAGATCCATGATTTTTGTTCACTCAAAAAGTGATCAACGCGCCTAAAGAAGTTTTCACTTCAAATACAAAATACAGTGGCTGAATTTCAGCAATGACTTGACTTTTAGGTATATCCTGACATCGTATTACAAAAGTTTCGCCCAGCCCTTGCTATACGACACAGACTTGACTACGTAACACCTACGGAGCGGGGCGGGAGACAGTTCGCATGTTTTGCCATCGCAAGAAATAGATCGAGCCCGAGATAAAATACCCCTTCTCAACTAGAAAGGCACTTTCCAGTTATTATTATATCTACCGTTAGAACTCCAAATTGAGACCTTGAAATTAATTACTTGATTCTTGCTCCACGATCTTTCTGTTAACTTTCTTACTTAAGCAAGTTTTTGATTGCATCTTAGTCAATAAATTCACTCGTCTTGACGTGATTCTCTCCAATCAAAATTCCGTCCGATGTCGTAATGTTCCCAAACAACACGAAAATTAAGGAAATGTGTTTAAGACACATTTCTTGCTGTTGGGGAACATTTCGACGATACATTAACTTGAATACGCTGAGCTGGATGATAACGAAAATGTTTCTATTCAGACGTGACTTATAATCTCTATTAATAAAAGCGTCGATTATTTTCTTGTTCATTTCAACGTTTGTCTCGAGACCGGATCGGATTTTATTTTTCTGTACTAATGCATTTGTCGAATAGTGTACAGTCAGGAAACTTTATGGTTGAGCAGATTTTCACATCTCGATGTAGAACTTAAAATCTTGAAAGTAGTATTTTCTAATAGAGTGCAATAAAATCCTGCAGATAAACCGGTTGTTATTCCTGGAATCGGTTTCATTCTATGTTCATACCTATATAAAGTTCTTTTACTTTTTCATCATAAAGTTCCCAGCTTTGATCGTTTGAATATTAAAGTTTTCTGCTGCTTTCATACTTTGAATTTTTTTATGTAAATAGCACATTTTCCATAGCTCGACAAATTTTAAAGGCACGCTTTATACGGGTGATCAATAAATGTATGTTAACATAAACATCTGCGAACATGGTCGAACAATATGCAACCTTATTACCAAGTCTTTAAAAGTGAAAAATTTTATTCATTTAATTGGCACCCGGACTGTTCAATTAACCTCGTCTCAAACAAGGCTATACTAAAATAAACCACACGCTCGCAGCTGTGTTTAAGCCCTATAAAACACACCATAAAATTACAAGTGAGTAAACTCAACTCGAAAATAATTTCAAGAAACCGGGACAGAATAATTAGAGCCATATTAATGTACTCAGGTAGCTTTAAGGAAAATCATTGGAAAATTAATGTTCGTTGAAATTCATCTCGTACTTTTTTGTTTGTAGTCTTTCATTAGCTTACAATATCGCGGTCCATCATTATCCTCTTTGTAGTGAACCTGAAAAGAATCTTCCCTTAAACGTCTGACTTACTGGAATTATATGAAAATCTATACTAATATAGAACGTATGTAACGAATAAACTTTAAAACTACTGGACCGATTTGAAAATATCTTACAGCAATGGTGAGCCACATTATCAGCGAGTCTCATAGGCTATATTTTATCCACGTACTCCCACGGGAACGGTAACTACGCGGGTGAAACCGCGTGACATCCACTAGTAGAATATCAACCATTGATGGTTTCTGCCAACAACTCACTGTCCTGTTTAGTAGCCTTTGCTTACAATATTTCATTTGACTTCAGTTTAGGTATATGTTTTGAGTCACAAAATCAAAAGCCAACATCTACTGAACGCGACCTTTTCTCCGTCATTTTTTTGCTGCCTTGATCGTCCCAGTTAGCTTCTGTTCTGACCGGTTTTGTCTCGCCTTATTTGCGCCTATACAATACTTGAATATATCTTCATCATTATCTACGTGGAATTCTAAATTATGCGTGAGTTTACTAACGGCTTTTTCACTACAAAAAAAAATCTAGTTCCCTAGTTTAAATACGAAGGAATCATTTAAAAAATTGTAGGCTTTCATGAATGTACCAGAAGGTTAGTTGTCATTGCTTATCCCTGGGTATCTCTTGACGAAAATGCACCTTCTTGAGAATTAATTTCATGATACCAAGCATTAAGAAAACCTTTGTTCAGTACCTGCTGAATGAGAGCTATAACCGTTTTGTTTTCTCGAATAGATAAATTACTTCGAAAAAAAAACTAAGAGCCTCAGGACATACTATTTATTTATTTATTTATTTATTAATTAACTTATTTATTTATTTATTTATTTATTTATTTATTTATTTATTTATTTATTTATTTGTTTATTTATTTATTTATTTATTTACTTATTTTTTATTTATTTATTTATTTACTTATTTTTTATTTATTTATTTAGGTTAACCAACAATTGTTTACACTATATACATTTCTGATTTATTTATTTATTTACACTTTACGCACACAAATGTACAGAGGCGGACTTAATAACTAGAGTAACATATTCAAGTGCAACAATTAGTTACAGGTTAACACCACATGCACTAAAAAACGGCTTACATAACATATTCATAACTTACTAGTATTGATTCTGAAATATCTTCCATTGACGAACATAAATTAATGCCTTTGTTTTAAATCCAGAGTCTGCAGTAAGATGAGTTCCTAAAAAAAGCCGCACTGGTGATAAAAATTAAACTATTACAAACACAACTAAGAGACATTTAAACTTACAAAATATAATAATAAATAAAATCCTACTAATATTATAAACGCGAAAGTTTGTAAGTATGGATGGATGGATATTTTTTACTCTTTCACGCAAAAACTACTGAATGGATTTTGGTGAAATTTGGCACAGTCGAAGATTATAGTCTGGAATAACACATAGAATACTTGTTATCCCGGGAATATGTTCCCTTGGGATAATTTTCGACAACCACACGGGCGGAGCCGCGGGCGGCAACTAGTAAATAAATATAATGTAGTCAGGTAACTAGCTGCGGAGCGAACCAGCGCTCACACTAATTAGTTTGTCCAACAAAACGCAACTATTGCAAATTAATTAGGAACTGAAAAATAATCTCGGAAAGTAGAGTTGACTGCGTTCACCAGTAAATATTTTGAATTGTATTAGCAATGAACGTTTAAAAGAGCTACAGCAATGGGAGTTTGTACAACCGGTTGCTTGCTTTTAAAAACATTTTCTTTTCTTTACGTTCTTATAATATATCTGTCGGTGTAGACGACATTATATTTTGTTTATTAGTTCGCGTTCTTTTTGGACTGAGACATAATTCAATTCCTGTATCGCGAAGCACCACAATTTTATAAACATGAAGTGTTTTTTATTAGTTTTATTTTAAATATTTCTTTACTACGTAAAGTCAAGCCCATATTGAATTTAAAAACATTCAGCGTACAGTTTTACTAAATACGAAAAAAATGAACTCAAACAAAAAAACAACTGTTAGAAACAGTTCAAATAGATATTTAATATAAAATATTTTCTTCGTTAGGTGTCTTTATAAATGAATCAACAAATTAACTTTAACAAAGACCATACATTGGAAGTAACGTTAACTCATTAAGAGTACGTATAGTCACAGTACATTTAGATAATTAATATCCATTAGCCCTAATCGCATTTGATTCAATCCCTCCCACGATACAACTGCCACTGGCCGCTCATTCTGTAAAACACCAAGCTCGAGGTGGAAACAAACCGAATCATGTATACCTGTGATTATTTTTCTTTTTAACCAACTTCAAAAAGGAGAAGGTTATCAATGTCTGTATCATTATGTATGTGTCACCGGAAAATTGACTCCGTAATATGTATTATATATAATAAATATTATTAATATTAAATAATAATAATAATATTATGTATTATGTAAAAATCATTTTGTATAGAATAAATCCCACCCAAATTCAAATATATCCGTGTCTTATTAAGAAATAATAGTTCATAATTTTACGCGATATTTTACAATCATACGGCGTTTGCAATTTTCCGGTGACATTTATGGATGAAATTGCATTTTTATTTTTTATTCGAAATAGGTTTATTCCCTACTCTTAAATTTCGTAAAGATCTGTTGAAGAACCTCGGACATAGACCGTTAAACAAATATGGACTGGTTGTAATTTTTGGGGGGTAGCACTAAAAAGTGAAAAATATAAAACTTTTTTACAAAAAAATACAACGAGCCACAAATCTGGTTACCGTCCACACTTCATGAAAATTTTATCAGACGATCCGTAGAGACACTCAACTACTGACCTGCGACTCAGACACTTGAGTTACTAACTCTTTATTACCTGTTTAACTGAAGTCGCTTCGAGATAAACTTTAATTTTTTGTAAATTCAGAAGTCAATTTCTGTTTTTACTTGCTTTCTATGAAGTCTTGCTTTTTATGGTAAAGTACCAGTTTCATAGTGAAACATAAAGTTAACGAAACGTAACAAAAGGTTTCGAAAAGTCTCGAAAAATCAAAATACCGAACTGTAAAATGGCCAACGTTGAGACATTATGGACCTATTTGTGCAACTATATGCTGAAGTCATAGTTCAGTACTAGGATGACCGCGGCGAAGAGATATTGGAATATTTTGCAGACGTGAACCGAAACGTTCGGACGTCCGGCCATAGTCAAATGCAAATGGAAAATATCGATGAGACGAACATTTTACCGGCGTCGATAGCTCTTCAGGTAGACCGGGTCACGCTAAGTGTATTATCCTATCAATATTTCAACATATCGGGGTTGTTTACGAATACAGAATGGGATATTGAAATGCTCATAAAATATTTTATGGGGCATCTTTTTGGTATTTGGATTTATCTGTATGATTTTAATAAACTGAAAGGTTTGCTAGTTGTTGTGCTTCGAAATAGGCTCGTTTCAGCGTTCAATTACACATGAATCACGTGTAAGGAACATAGTAAGCCTTGAATTTTCTTCTAACAGCACTTATCATTTAATCAACTTCTTAACCTCAGATAAATAAATCCTACTAGCTCCTAGAACCGTATTTCAATATTTACTGACCTAGTTTTTACTCAGAATGCATTCAAATAAGAAGATTTACATTATTGGCGTTTGCTAAGTGTTATCTATGCAGGGGAATTTCTCGATATTTATCCGAATAAGTAAGTGCTGACAATATTGTTGCCATCGCGAGTGGACCCTCTAGGAGGATCGCTCGAGAGCGTTAAAATCGACACCAGTAACGAGACGCGAGTAGTGGCTGATGTCGCGCTGTGCGTGATGTTGATGAAGTATATGTGTCAACAATCAATGTACCGCAATCACATAAACACTCAAGATTCAGAACGTATATTCGCTTTGATATTGACAACCCGGACACTTCAGAACAGTTTGCCGTTTCGCTGTGGCACCGTTATAAGCTGTAGTACCTAGTTCATATGTGTGAACCTGAACAATTTCTGGGAGCGTTGTCCGTCCCCAGCGGAAATCTATTAGCTCGCGGTTTGCCGCGCGCCACGCCGGGTCCGTCGGGACTGGCGCGACGACTATGTATGTACAGTACAATAAAATTATGTGCTTAATGTCCCTCGGAGGCTAAGTACTTTATTGTTGATTTATTGTTATCAAAACAACAATAAAGTACGTAGTTTTGAATTCAAATGATTATACACGATAAAGCTATTAAATGATGATAATTCGTTTGTATTCGGAAATGCGATGATTGCCGAGGGATATTAAGAAAATAGTTGTACTGTACTAAGTTAGCTCTATGGACTACTATTGTCTCAGGATTGCCACATACCTTCTTTATCACAGTTTTAAAGTTACTTTACGGCAACCAAGATATAAACTGCGGCAGTCGGATAGATTTTAAAAGTTCCGTGGAATTCCTATCTAGATTTTCAAGTCGTAATATTGAATGAACATTTTGAAAGGCAAACTTTATAGTAAAAATTGCGGTTTTGTTACAAGATTTATTGTTTAACAGTTTTCCAAACCGTAGAGCTTATAGGTTTCAATCGTTGAAAGATTTACAGGTATAAAGTATATCATTCGGAAGATAAAATAGCTGAGCAAGGTAATCTTTAGGCTCATATGTATAAGAATGATGTGTTAAACCTATTAACTTTGTTATTGTGACAAATATAATTTATTTTTAACCTTAATAAAGATGACCACATTATCGCTTAAAATTAGGTGAGATTGTGACCGAAGGCTATCTAAAATATAAGCAACTAGTTTATTATTAAATAGACTTCACTCATAGAAGTATGAGTGAGTCTATTTAATAATAAACAAGCGACCCGCCCCGGCTTCGCACGGGTGTAATTTAGAGTTGCAATTATATCGTGAAACCGCTGCGACTGGATTTTTTATAAAGCGTTTTAAAGTTATAAAAATAATTACAAACGAATAAAATTGTTCCTAGTTTAAAAATAAAATGTGTAGATAACTAATAAGATCAAGCGTAGGGCTGTTCGCTCACACCGTGGTATTTTTCTTTCCTTTTGCATTTTTATACCCGTAGTAAAAAGTTTAAACAAAAGATCTGATTTTAGTTATTTAAACTGGAATGATGTGTATGTACATAATAAACCTTGATTATTAAACTATTTAGTTACATAAGGAATAATACCATGATACGAATGCCAACATCTTTTGATTCTACCAGTCTTTTTTTTTCTTTTTGTGGATATTGATGAGTACTATAAACATGTAATACATTATTTATATGTCTCATCAACAGTTTTCGTAGCGCACGCTAAAGAACGACTTTTATATGCAAATTTTTCATACCTTGGGCAACAATCAGCTTCATATTTCAGCCAATTTACAAAACCATAACAAATTATACATTTAACTTTTCTTATGAATAACCCCATCCATTGGTGAAAACCATATGAAAATCCGTTCAGCATTTTTTGAGTTTATCGAACAGACAGACGCGGTGGGAGACTTTGTTTTACAAATCGTCAGTCTAAATGTGACCTCGTAAATGCAAACTGATAAACTTTTCATGAAGACAAAAAACTATTTTACAAAGTAGATATGTTTCACATCTTTTATTAATTTTATCTGGTGTTACCTCGTAACATCTAACTAGACTAGTAGGTATATCTTACGAGGTTACACCAAATTAAGGTTGTGATTATGCTTGTTGCGAGAGGTCACTATAACTCATTTTTTTCTGTCCAATGAATGAAAATTCTGTCAAATCCAAGAGACATTTACGAGAATTATCATTTGAAACTTTCTGCAAAAAAATCAAATTTTACCAAAAAATGGTACTAACACCTAGACCGACAAAATGTAGATTTCGTTAATTGAATACAAACTTTACATAGCCGAGCGGAGAGTGCTAACATACATACCACATTACATTGTGTCGACGTAAGGCCCACGCCTCGGCACAATATATCACGAAGGTTTGCGACCGTTGTACTAACTTAAACAAGCAGCCAAATTAAAACTCAAGGAGAGTGTATGAAACTTATGAAAGAGAATCATTTTACAAATTTAGTTCGCATTCGTCATGCGATGAAAGAACAACATACGGTACGATGCTGAAAGGGACAACACTTCAACCTGTGAAATAGTACGTAGGAGATGTAAGAAGTATCTTAGTGTTGTTTTTTTATTAATACCTAAGTATTAATTTAACTTGGCATACATGAATTGCTTAAATGTTTGGTAACTAGCTTAAAAGTTATTCTCAATACACAAATTAAATTTTGATTTGTGTATCCCGCAATAAATAAAGAGCAGACCGCTGTCCGATAATGAATTATTGGTTTATCTTTGTGGTTTGGCACGCCACCAATTGTTGAACTTTAATTATTTTGAATCAATTTCCCACCGATTTTACAGGTATTAGAGTTTCTGAAATTTGCTATACCTGTACACTTCTTAGCTGAAAACACAGGTAATGCCTGAAGCGAAAAGCGATGGCCGTTATTTTTGGAGTTGACCGCAATCAATTTGATCCCATGCGGTTCGAATTTTCAGCTAATTACTGGAAAAAGTTTAATACCAACCAATAAAGCTTTTTTATAGTTGGCAGATTTATGAGAACGAAAATGAAAATTCGAAAATAATTAGTAAAATTATTTGTAGAACTCCTGAAATTGGAACTACAGCAGACTTTCAGGCGCCTGGCGGATGGCCAACTACTGTTAAATGAGATTAACTATAAAATTTTAATGAATCAACCCCTATGGCTGATTAAATGAAGGAATAAGCTTGGTATTGTGCGATTTTATTAACTCACGACCTGTTGTCATCCCGATCGACTATTGCGAGGTTGTGGCTCTCTGTAAGGTTGCGTTTTACACAACCTTATTCTGCATTCAGTTCCCTAAAATGGTGTCTAGTCTCAATACCCGATACTGTTAATTGTAATGCAGTTTGCACTGAAGCTCAATGTTCGTTTAAGTTGTTGTTTACTTATTAACTATTTAAGTTGAGTATTTGTCAAATTCTACTTTAGCTTTAAAACCTGTCAAACTTTGGCATTAAAGTTTCATCATCATCTCAGCCGAAAGACTTCCACTGCTGGACATAGGCCTCCCCCAAAAAGGGGGGGTTTACCATAATCGTAAGATTGGCAGGCGGGTTGGCGATCGCAGTATAGCTGTTGCAATGCACAGAGAATGCTGCTGCCTATTCTCTGGTGAGCCCCTTCCTCTTACGACATTCATGGGAAGTGATGGGATGGTGCTATTCTTTTACGTCCGACACCATACACAACAAGAAGTAGGGTTTGGCACGTTCTAAATTCCAAAGAATCAATTCAAAAATAGATCCTAAGTACTTATGTGAGTTACTCTCATTAAATAGGCACCGATAGTTATAGTAGCACTTTATTAAACCACACGGTACAGCGAAGTAACTTAAATAGGTTCTTTCACTCTTTTATAAACATAAAAGTTGAAGGGAAGAGTTCTAATCAACCTAGCATTAATAATATAAATCGTTTCAGTTTTGCTCACTTTGTAAGAGTGCACCGTCCAGGTAAATAAGCCAATACTAAGAACAAAATTAATATGTCTGACTAGAGTTCAGTCTGGCTAAGATAATCAGTGTCAGATGTTAAGCAGTCAACAACTGTAAATTTAATAGGGATTTGAATATTTGCTGTAATCTAAACTAATGCTTTGTAGAGCAGTGAAATTGTTTGGTATTTTTTTTAAGTCCTGATCTAATATCCCAAATCACGCTTCTTGTAGGATAGATTATATAAGTAAGCGTAGCCGCGGGGAAAAGCTAGTTGTTAGTTTTTAGCAGCATCTATAACAACTTGCCAACCTCGTATGATTTACAAAAAGACACACAAATCCTGCATCGCACTAACATAGTTCTCCGTGCGATTTGAACATAATTACAACAGCCCGACTACAAAACGGGCAGTTGCCCAGACACAATACCCGTCTTGTCGGCGAAACCCTTATTAAAGGAGGTATGCGGTACTTTATATCCTTTTCTGCATACCCCCATAAAAATACTATGCAGCTGCTCGTTTGCTTGCTTCACCTTTTAACGATAAAACATGGAATTTGTAAATTGCTGTTTCAGCGTAAGCCTTAGAATTGTTGCGGAATTGTTCGAGAGTTATCGCGGCCCACCAGTGTTCCTCCAAATGTCCCTTGCATTCCAGAATGCAAGGGACATTTGGAGGAACACTGGTGAGATTTAAGTCAGTAAGAGTCTAACACTCTATTTTGCTCCGCCTAGAGCAAAGGAGCCATTTGATGACTTCGTAAAAAAAAAACCTCAGAGTTCCATTTTGTCGATTTCGCGCGTCGTTTCACGAAGTATGAAGGCTTGTAATATGTAGTGAGTTCAGGTTCGTGCCGTCAGCACAAACAGACTAGTGTGCTCAGCGAAGCCTGGGAATTGTAGTTATAACTGTGAATGGAGTTATTTAGCATATTTATGAGGCTCAGGTGAGGACGCTTTGTCTTTGTGCCATGCGGACGCTTTCTATCCCTGTGTTCGCTGACATTTGAGGACCGCAATCTTTGTACCTGAGATGTCTGATCTAATCAGCGAAGGGTCGGCCTAAGAAGGGTTCGAAACCATGGCAACACGGCTTTTGCGATCGTCAGCTTGTCTATTCAGATTTAAATACATAGCAACAGTTATAGTTGGTTGGTATTATACGTAGACTCGGCTTTAAGGGCCAAACTAGCGTTTTAATTAACACTGTAAGATATAATTAAATATTGTTGACCTATTTATAAGCCTGAAGAGAGCCCTGGGAGCTTGTTGAATAATTTATAATACGTCTAGAATAGGAGTTGAAGTTAGTATAAAATTGAACATATTGTTCACACAAAATACTTTGAAAATAACAAAAAAATCTTAATAAGGTAGTTTTATTTTTCGCGTAGTATGCATTCAAATATAATTATCGACAATGACGAATTTATATAATTTTATTAATATATTATAAGATAATTTTATTACTAGTTTGAAACATTCAGGAGGAACGGACGTTAGTAGAATGTTATATCAAGAACCGTGTGAAGATAGGTATGTATGGTATATCATAATTATGTTTAAATTGTTCCACTCAATTGATGAAAACTAAAGATTTGTCGATAAAAAAACCGGCCAACTGCAAGTCGGACTCCCCTGCAAAGGGTTCCGAACGAATCTCATTTTTGTAACATGGTACTTTCAAACCATAGACTTCTCATAGGTTTTCCTGTAATCTCTAAGCAAAAGTCAAAGTCAAAGGAGGGGTGCCCTCTCTCCCCTGGGTTCTAACCTAACCTGTCCGAGTCGGGGTGCACCAAGTACCAAGCTCGCTTCACACGTTCTTGTATCCAAGTTCTCCTAGTAACAGTAGTAACATTGCCTTTTGTTCACACATACGATAATTGAGGATACACTAACTTTCTTCTAAGCAGGTAAAAACGTTTGACGCCACGCCACTGAATATGGGTGCCGTCCTCGCTCACAAAAGAATTGTCTGCCATAGTTACAACAATACTACGAAATACACGAAACACATTCACGTAACTATTGGAGAAACGAAATGATCGAAAACAGATGACAGTGATACATGAAGCAAATGGCATCCTTTTTTGATTTGCACGATATTTTACACCACAGACAGGTATTGTGACAGATTTGGTTGTCAATCGTCCATTTTAACGTTTCGTTTTCACTTATTACGTTACGTAAATATACATTACCAAAATATGGTTCAACATATTTTGGTAATGTATACTTTAACCCAACTCCTACCAGGTTCACCCTTTTTACCCCCCAACTCCTGCTAAACGTTACTAGATCCAACTCCTTTATTTTTAGAAAAAAAAAATAAGGGAAAAACAGAGAAATTGTCCCTTTAAATAATTATAAAATAAGTTTTATTTCAAGTAACAAGACTCATATACAAACAGAAACATAAAATGAAATAGGATAACAAGCACAGACAAAAACGAACACTCACAAGGTAATAATATGTCTGTGGCAGCATTGCCGGATGTAAGGACCATTCAGTATGTTGGCGATCATTGCCAGGAAGCAAGTAAGTAAATCTCTTAGTGAAGTTTCAATGCGAATTGACGTCAAAATTGTTAAAAAATTAAATCCTCTGTCCAGATATTTCCATCTACAGTTTGCACTACAAGAGTATTTCGTTTGCTATCTGACAAATCTAAGGAACTTTGTTCCCAGATATTGAAGACCACGTCTCCTTCGAATGTGCGAGCTTATATAGCAGTTCCATTTTATCATTCCACTTTTATTTCTTCGAGTATTTTATTGTCTCGGATGTTCCGAGCAGTATCATAAAATTAATTTGTTTCCTGATTTGATTTCAGTATCTGGTCTCCGATAGAACTAAAAATATACTGTAGTGTTATCATTTTGTAATAAAATACTTATTTCATTTATTATGCTATTGGAGATGATGACTTATTGAATCATATCTTGTCCGATCAGCAAGCCAAAACCTGAATGGCATCAAATATAAGAAATATTTCAAAATCTGAATGAGAATAGAATTTTCATTTTCATTCCCTTCAATTGCAAATAGTTTTCATTGTCTTTTCAAACTTTAATTTTATAGCCGCGTCTTATAATAGAATATGAACTTTTCTTTTCGTGAAGACAGTAATAATATTATTTTCCTTTAAATATTCCAGCCGAGAAAAAATAATTAACTTTTTCTACTAGAGCTTTTGGTAATAACCTAAATATAATTAAGCATTTTATTAGGCACACAACTATAAAAGTTTTTTCATAGTACACTGTATGTGTGTTCAGTACGCAATACCTAACATCACACGTAAAAGAAAATGTCATACAAAATATTATATAATTAACGTCTAGTGTCACAGATAGTGTAACAGATGCATATCACACAAATACGACGTCTATATATATAATTAATGTTTAATTACGGAGCATGTCAAAAAGCCACATTAGTATCGTAGCGAGCGGCGGAAGCTACGCCGCTACGAGACCGCTACGCCGTAGCAACTGGCTACGTATATTTGAGTAGCCGGAAAGGTATTTGCGCTTGACATGCTGATGTTCATTGACAGGAGCCATTGAAGCTGCCAATTGTTAGTTTAACTGAGTCAGTCATTGACAATCGTTTCCATCACTCGTATGTCTCTCAGCAGTGAAATTGTCCCTAGCTGCCTGTGCGAACACCAACTGTTCCAATGCCAAAAAGCATACTGAACGCAAACACATTGAAATCTGCCTCAATGGCGCTTCAATTGCAATCGTCAATAACGTAGCACATTGCCAATTGGCATTGATCGTCGGGGGCGCATATCAATTGCTTTCAATCACGTAACTGCGATTGACAATCGCTTCAATTGTACTTATAAACGATCAATGGCAATTGACTATAACGTAAAATTGACAATTGCAATTGATCGTATCGGGGGCGCATAAGAATGCTGCGGGCACTATTCCCATATTTTTCAATGTCGAATGAATTCTTCCCCTCTCCTTTTTTATCCTGCTTATATATTCTTAACTGTCTATATTTATCCGTTTTTAAATAGGATTATTTATCTTCTCTGTATTCTGTGAATTAATCCTTTACAATTATTTCTTATATTTTCCGAAACTCATGAATGATTTGAATGCTCAGTCGGCAAGTGGAAGAATTTGGGCGAGTGCTTCGAATCATTTCAGCTTTTAATTTCGGCATTACGTTTGAAAGGAGAGCACTTTATTACAAGGAAGATTTGAGAAATATTTGAAGGACGAATTCTATCGGCACTCACCTTTCATTAATCGCTTTGACAGTCAGATTGAGGCACGCACAATCTCTTTTTTATTGACTGATAAATTTACGAGTATTTGGGACGCCTTTATCTTGTAATGGCCAAGTATTTTATTTTTATTTGATTTTTATCTGAACGTTTATTCGTATTTTTATTTAAATGTATTGTAATAAGGTAATATTTTGTGTTTTTATATATTTGCTAAGAGGAATCTATAAAAAAAAATTGTGTGTGTACTTATGTACACGCGTTAGAAGTTATACTTCTTTGGCGTATGGAAAAAAGAAACATTCACAACTAAAAAAATATAAAAGTTTTAAAATATTTGTATTGTTTTCAGCTTTAATTTGTTGCGTTCGAACGATCGCCAATTAAGTCTGTGGGGATGATCGAGTTGTGTGGAGAAATGAAAGCCGAATGCTGATGCTAAGACTTAAAACTTTTATTGCTGGTTCCACATCATATCGTCTCATACTGCTTGGTACATAGTGGTTGTAGTCTACCTCGAACAAAATAACACAGCCAATCAGTGCGCGCCATGCGCGACCTGCAACATTTGCTCCTGCTGTCTTGAAGCAAGCCCGCGGTGCCAGCGCCCGTCCACATAAATATCGGAACGGCCTACGCGCGCGCTCAGTGACTAGCCTGCTCCCGCGCCGGCATGTTGTCCCTCGATGAACGGTGCGCCAAGCGAGACTCCGAGCCGCCGCAGGTGGCGCATGTACGACAGGTGCGCGGCCTCCGCGCCTCGCTGCTCTCGGCTCAGTCGCGCTCCCAGTACACGGCCGCGAGCCGCAGCGGTCGGACGTGTTGATGCAATGAGTATGAGGTCACTACACATGTACATGCCACCGGTGGCGCGCGCGCCGCGCGCCAGTCGACCGTGCGCCGCTGCGCGGGCACGTTGTGCGGAATGCTCGTGGCTCCCATATCACTCCCCCTCAAGAGAAGCGTACGTTTTTCTTGACCAATCTTCCGCTTCTCGTGATGTAGGGTTGACTTGAAGGTGCAGTGGAAGTCGTCGAGTCACGGTGAGCTGCCGATGTATGGGAGTGTACCGGCGGCGGCGACGTCTTGGTGCTCGTAGGACTTGCTTCTGTTTCGTCCACGATGTAGGCTGGTTTTAGACGATCCAGTGATACAACTGTAGTACGTAATGGTAACTGGATTTCGTAGTACTTGTCGTTACGCTTTAGTACTTCATAGGGACCATCGTATGGTGGTGTGAGTGGCGCTCTCGCGGTGTCGTTGCGAACGAAGACATGCGTACACGTCGATAAGTCCTTGTAAACAAAAGGTTTGTCAGCTGTTTGTGAGCGGTGCGGGGCCGGCGAGAGTGACGTCATCGTGCGTGCGAGGCGGCGTACTAGCTCTGCGTCGTCGATCCTTGTAGTTTGTGGCTCAAAGAAATCAGATGGTATGCGGAGTGTAGTTCCATACGTCATTAGAGCTGGGCTGAGGTTATTGTCTTGTCGCAGCGCTGTGCGTAATCCCAATAATACGGTTGGAAGTTCCTCTGTCCATGTCGTTGTTGCCCCGCGAGCCATAAGCGCTGCTTTCATGGTTCGGTGCCATCGCTCCACTTGTCCATTCGACTGTGGGTGGTAAGCCGTAGTGCGAATTCTATTGATTCCCATTTTCTTCATGAGCGCGTTGAACAATGAAGACTCGAACTGGCGTCCTTGGTCTGTGGTGATGCGTAGCGGGCAGCCGAATCTCACTATCCACGTTTCGTATAGTACTTGCGCGACGACCTCCGCTGTGATGTCACGGACTGGAACTGCCTCGGGCCATTTGGTGCATCGGTCAATTATCGTGACGCAGTAGCGGTATTCATTAGAAAGACGCAGCGGACCAACGAGATCGAGGTGTAGGTGTTCAAAGCGTTGTGAAGGCGGGAATTGTACTAACGGCGTGTTTACGTGCCGATGTATTTTCGCTCGCTGGCAGCTTATGCATGCGCGCGTCCACTGTGCTACTTCTTTGTTCATCGCTGGCCAGAATAATTTTCTTGCTATCAATTCCCTTGTACTGCGTACGCCCGGGTGACATAACTCGTGTAGCGCTTTGAAGGCTGCGTAACGGTGTCTTGCGGGTAGATACGGTCGAGGTATTGATGTTGAGAACTCGCACGTGATTGGTCGGTTACAACCGGGTATTACTGTTTCTTTGAATATTAAGTTTTTTTGTTTTTTTAATGTCTTGAGTTCTTGGTCTTGTTGTTGGTCGATGCTTAATTGATTATAATCGATAGTTGATGGACAAATAATCTCTTCAATTCTTGACAAGGCGTCGGCGACTGTATTTTGTTCTCCTTTTATGTATTTTATGCTTGAACAAAACTGACTTATGAAATGCAGTTGTCTCTCGCGTCTCGGTGTGTCTGAGGTACTCTCCGTTCTTGTAAGGGCGTAAGTAAGCGGTTTGTGGTCTGTAAATATCTCGACGTCGCTACCCTCTATTAATCGGCGAAAGTGTTTCACAGCTGTATACATGGCAAGTAATTCACGATCGTATACACTGTATCGGCGTTGTGTTGCGCTCATAGCTTTTGAATAAAATGCTAGTGGTTTCCACACTTTGTTCACTTTTTGTTGGAGAACAGCACCTAGACTGTGATCCGAAGCATCTGTCATGATGGCGAGAGGACTTCCTTGCACTGGATGTGAGAGTATTGTGGCCTCTGTGATGCTTTGGCGGCACTTCTCAAAGGCTTGCTCTGCGTCTATTGTCCACTCGATCGGTGTGTTGTCATTGCGCTTTTTGTTATGTAGGTACTTGTTGAGTTCGTTCTGTAGTTCGGCTTGTCGAGGGAGACAGTCTCGGTAAAAGTTAATCATTCCCAGGAAACGTCGAAGTTCGAGAATGGTTTTTGGCTTTGGGTAGGTTGATATAGCTTTTACTCGTTCCGTTGTTGGTTTTATGCCGGTCGCCGACACTTGATAGCCGAGGAAGTCTATAGTTTCTTTACCAAATTCGCATTTTTCTATGTTGAGTGTCACACCGTTTTTATTCAACCGTTGCAGAATTTGATGAAGGAGTTGCTTGTGTTTTTCTTCGTTTTCTTCGCAAAGGAGTATATCGTCGATGAAACAGAAACAGCCGTCTATTCCTCTCAGTACCTCGTGCATGAATCGTTGAAATGTTTGACTGGCGTTGCGAAGTCCGAACGTCATGCAATTAAATTCGTACATTCCAAAAGGTGTTGTTATCGCCGTTTTCTGTGCGTCGTCCTTGGCGATTGGTATCCAGTAGTACGCCATTTTTAAGTCAAGTTTTGAGAATATTTTCTTGTTATGTAGTTGGTATGTGAAGTCTTGTATGCGAGGTACTGGATAGCGATCTGGTTGAGTGACTGCGTTTAGACGTCTATAGTCGCCACACACGCGTAGTCCTCCGTTTTTTTTCTTTACTATGTGAAGAGGGCTGGCCCATGGGCTTTTTGATGGCTTGCAGATCCCCATTTCCAACATGCGGTCAAATTCTTCCTTGGCTGCCTTATACTTGTCTGGGGGCAGTGGACGGGGGCGCGCGTAAATTGGGGGGCCGGTGGTTTCGATGTAGTGGACAACGTCATGTTTCGGTGGTTGTTTCAGTGACATGGGACGCAGCACATCAGGATATTGTTTCAAGATATCGTAGTATACTTGATTGCTGCTTATGATGTGAACTGATTCGGTGTTTGTTGAAACTTCTAATGCGTCGATCGATAGTTCGGTCACTTTGTCCACTAACCTTTTCTTGTCCAGGTCCACCAGCAGTTTAAAGTGACTGAGGAAGTCAGCTCCCAGTATGGACGTTTTGACGTCTGCGACGACGAATGACCAAACAAAGTCTCTTCTCAATCCAAAATTTAGCCTGATAGTTTTCTGCCCATAGGTCTTGATTGGTGTACTGTTTGCCGCGTATAAATTGTATGCGCTGGCAGTCTTGTTTTTTTTATGATTAGCGGCCAACACGGAGATGTCTGCGCCCGTGTCCACGAGGAAACGTTCGTGAGTGTTACGGTCGTGTACACAAAGGCGATTACTGGTGTACGGGACACCGACGTCCGCCACGGTCGGTGTCGGCTCTAGTTTTCCGACGGCTTCTTCCTTCTGCAGCATGGAGATTCACAGCGCTTCGCCTTGTCGCCGAAACGATGGTGGTACCGGCATTCCCAGTTGGCGTCTCCAGGTTTCGGTGCAGGTCCACGTTGCGTTGACTGCGAGCGTGATCGGGATCGAAAACGAGGATTGTACGAGCGGCGGTGGTGTCTATGTGGTGGCCGTCCTCGACGAAGCTCGGCGATTTCTAGAGTGAGCTTCTCCACCTGCTGTGCCAGAGTTTCTAGGGGTGTCATGGGCGACGACGTCGAGGAAGGTGCTGGTGCTGTGACTGCGGCGATGCTGGGGCTCTCTGCGTACTCCACCATTTTGTCCGCCATCGCTGCTAAGGTATCCAAAGACGATTCCTTGTTCACGGACAGGACGACTCGAACTTGTGCGGGTAGGTGGTTTAGCCATTCTATTTTGAGCCCTTCTTCGGTGATCATGCCGCTTGCGAGTTCGCGCATCTTCCTTAACAGCTGGGAGGGCTTCTGATCTCCCAACTCTAGTCCGCTGATGAGTTTTTGAAAATTCTTAACGTCTGATTTATCGTAGGCTTCGAGTAGGCGTTGTTTTACCTTTTCGTATTTCCCAGTTGCGGGTGGATTGTACAATATGTCGGTCAAATGTTGTAAGTCGACCGCTTGCAGCTGTTGGAGTAGATACCGGAACTTCTGGTCATCTGAGGTCTTCAACGGGTCAATCACGGCTTCGAATTGGATGAACCAGGCACGGGGAATTTCTCTCCAAAAGGGTAAAAGTCGCGACTGCACGGATATTGCGCCCACGTCGTAGTTCATCTCGGTCTGGATTTTTGTTTGTTGCTCCTCAGACATGGTTTGCTCCACACCAAAGCGTCTTCTTGCACGAGCTTCAAATAAATCACGTCGGGGTCACCAATGTGGGGATGATCGAGTTGTGTGGAGAAATGAAAGCCGAATGCTGATGCTAAGACTTAAAACTTTTATTGCTGGTTCCACATCATATCGTCTCATACTGCTTGGTACATAGTGGTTGTAGTCTACCTCGAACAAAATAACACAGCCAATCAGTGCGCGCCATGCGCGACCTGCAACATTTGCTCCTGCTGTCTTGAAGCAAGCCCGCGGTGCCAGCGCCCGTCCACATAAATATCGGAACGGCCTACGCGCGCGCTCAGTGACTAGCCTGCTCCCGCGCCGGCATGTTGTCCCTCGATGAACGGTGCGCCAAGCGAGACTCCGAGCCGCCGCAGGTGGCGCATGTACGACAGGTGCGCGGCCTCCGCGCCTCGCTGCTCTCGGCTCAGTCGCGCTCCCAGTACACGGCCGCGAGCCGCAGCGGTCGGACGTGTTGATGCAATGAGTATGAGGTCACTACACATGTACATGCCACCGGTGGCGCGCGCGCCGCGCGCCAGTCGACCGTGCGCCGCTGCGCGGGCACGTTGTGCGGAATGCTCGTGGCTCCCATAAGTCTATTACGCTAAATAACTGATACATTTCATAGTTTTAAAACTGTTTGTTCATAAAATAGGGCAGATATCATGCAATTTTTTTTTTGATTCGAATGTTTTGTTAGTAGTATTTGAAATTAATACCAACTTTCTATTCTGGATGGTGTGTTACCTGAGAAGTTTATGGGTACCTACTTACAATGACATATAAGTTACGAGACTCCTTTTTTCAAAATAGTCAATACTAATAAAATATTATAAACGGTAAAATTCTTTGTTCCGTTCTACTGTAGATACAAATCCGATTAAGAAAACTCATTCATGAAGAGGCTGTTTTTTGTCTTCGAAAAATCATCATATTTAAATAAAATCTTCTAGGATAGAATAAAAGGAGCTGAGCCGCGGGAAAAATTTGTGTCTAATCAATTACTTTTATCAAAATATTTGTATCTTATATTTTGGCGCTTTATTTCGAAATTAAAACCACATTCTTCTTCGAAATTCAAACATAAAAGAAACAAAAGACAATCAAAAAATACTAGAATATACAACTTGAACATAGTTATCGATTTTCATGCCACCTAGAACTAACTTCATGATGTAGAATTCAGGTGTCGGTGTGCGCGCGCATCGTTAAAATTCACTCTCATCAGTTTTCTCCATCGCGCCAAAAGAAGTATAACTTCAAAAATTACTACTAGGATGTGTTATCGTGAGTTTATCAATCACTTTAACTGTACTACATACTTTATCCCCTAAAATGCGTGATTTCTGTGGAGTTCCAAATGTTACTATTGGATTAAAATGTATGGTAATTTAACGATCATGTTGTGCTCTATTGTAATAATCTCCTCAGAAACTATTATTTTACTACCAATATTTATAGCGGATAAAGACCGAAGTTTTTATGGCTCTGTCATTAAAACTCCTGTTGAACATTATTTATCGTAACAGCATCTATTGAAGTTTCACCTTAATGAGCTACTTGTGAACACAATAACTATGCTATGACATTTTTCCTCAAACCAGCTTTAGCCAGTTTTAAGCGCTCGTCACGCCGGGCACAATCGCCGCAAGCAGTGCTTTCTTTTGTGTATTTTGCGCCCCCTATCCCCACCGCGCTAGCCCCTCACTCTGTTTGAGGCTTAAGATGAACAACAGCTCCTATTCAGAAAAAAGTCGCCTTCTCGTAAAGCTGTTTCATCATTTGAAGTTCATGAACCAGTGAATGAATGAATGAATGACGTATCTGAAGCAAAGACTTGTGTGAACATAACGATCCTCCAAATAGCTACTGATTGTCGCTCGGGACTCTGACGTCTTTTCACTTAATTATACGTACCTGAAATGAAACGCAAATGTGTTTCATGCGTTATCTTATATTTTACACAGACTTAAAAAAAGGAGGTTCTCAATTTGGTTGTCTTATTATTTTCATTTTTTAATGTTTGTTACCTCATAACTCCGTCATTAATTAACTGATTTGGAAGAAAAAAAAATAATGATATGCGTTCCGATTGGTCCCATAGAAATTTTATCAAAATAGGTTCAGTACTTTAGTTTTTAAATCAAAATAGCTGGAGGAAATAGAAAATAAATCATCCAAGTAATCGAAATTGCGTGTTTTGCTTTCCTGTTACTTTCCAGTGGTGTTGTTAGGAGTTGGGTACCACTAAAAAGTGTAAAATAAAAATAATTTTTTACAAAAAAATATATCTTTAATTTCGAAAGTCGGTGTTATTTTATAATGTCGGTGTTATTTGGTCGAAAGTTATTTTATACTTTATAGTGTTTTTTTTTTATTTGGGTGTCGATTGTATTTTTTTGTAAAAATGTTTTTGTTCTGTCTTTTCTTTATTTTTTTCGGCAGATGATATGCAGCAGACATGCTGTCTGTTTATGTGAGTATAATTGTAGTTTCTATCTTACAAAAAAATGTACCAACAAAATCGCTGTCTCATCATAACAACCATAAAGGAACCATAAAGGAATTCATATTAATGGTAATTTTAAGTTCATATGTTCGCGTTAAATGAATAACTTCGGGGAAATGACTTCCAGGTCAAGCTGATAATTGTTTGTTACGAGAGGCAACCGCGTCCTCGTTCCTGGCGAAATGCCAATAAATGTTACTATTCCACAGGTGATTAAGCACTGAATTGCATTCAAAGCAGTATTTTAAATAAAATCCTGTGACAAGCCAAATCCAGTTTCGTATTTAAATTTTATAAACACGAATTCGTAAACGCCGATCGATGTTAAATTAATGTCAGCGTCTGAAATAGCGGAGAACGAAATATAATTAAGAGTAGCTTTATCCAATTATCGAGATAAGAATTATATTTAT
Organism: Mamestra brassicae; assembly: GCA_905163435.1. NCBI lineage: Eukaryota > Metazoa > Arthropoda > Insecta > Lepidoptera > Noctuidae > Mamestra > Mamestra brassicae. Next base: position 12,876,120 of record LR990997.1, on the reverse strand, counting down.
AGTAGTCAGGTAGCTTCTAAGTGAAGTTTTAATCCTGCAGTTGGCCTAACGCCAGTAAAACTGCACGACTAAGTTAAAAAAAAACTGCAGTTTTCAGAACTTAGTTAGCACATTTTAAACTTGTCCAACTCACTGTTACCAAAAATGGTGACTTAAATCATTGCAGTTCTTGACTGGAAGTTAAATACTAATATTATACCTAATGCTTAATATTCATGGTCTACAAACAAACTCGGTGTGAAGACAAAGAGAAGTAGTACAAGTTACAACACATGCCTACTCAAGCCTACACATGTTATTCAATCACTGTGATTTGAGATACAGCGCATGATGTATTCCAGAATGTAAATGAAGGTATAATATGGTTTCTGATAATAATTCAATACCGATAATATAGCAGACATGTGGTACTAATTTCCGAGTTATAAACAACGTGAATAGTTTACAACATTCAGCGGTAAATGAACAACAAGATAAACTATTTCAATGTCGAAGTCGAAACTGGTTTCGGAATTTGTTAATGAACAATTATTTCGCTACTACCAAAACTAGTAATTAACAAAAAGCATTCAAGCAAGTCCTGTTTTTGGAAACAAAAGGAGAAAATTATATACAATACAATAGTAGAAATTCTAAAAAAAATATTTAAATATTCCAAATCCGATCACAGCTGAGTGGCATCTGGCGATTAGAAACATTTACACTCAACGGCTGTAATTTTCGATAAAGAGTTCTAACCTTTTCCGCCCATTAGGTACAAGATTTTTTTTTTAAATTTCACCACTTTGGCGTAAAAGTAGTGGGCAGAGGCATGTCACGTGTAATCAAATGCTTGTGGCGAGGCACTTGTTTTGATCGGATCGGCCATATATATATATATATATTTTATTCAGAATTTCTATGGGTAAAAAAGGAAAAAATAACTACCTAACCGTTTAAGACAACAATTAATCCGTTGCGTTACTTAAATCGATACATTTTCTGAAGTCGTCTGTGGCGATTATACGCTTTATTATCTGGCAGCAACCAAGAACTCCTTAATTGAAACAAATCGCATCAATTGATTTAAAATTGATAGTGGAGAGCCTCCATATACCCAGAGGAGGCTGAGAAAAAGTTGTTACGCGACCCAAGAGAAAAAATAAGTTATGTTCTCTGATTTTCCAGGGGCTCACTTAAACCAATCTGCAATATGTAAACGAACTTACTACCGCGTACCATTCTTATAAAGGGAGGTTTTACAGTATTTTACTTCAGTCCATTGTATTTTCAAACGGGTATAAAAAGTGTGAAACTGAGCTAGCTGCGTTCAGGCTATCGCTGCTGATCTTCACATGTTTTTTAATCGTATTATTAATGACACGTCACTCAAAACTTGTTATCCCTTGAGTTTTTTGAGTTTCTACCTACCTATTTTCACTAATACTAAGAAATCGTCATAGAACTACGTCTCCATGCATGTTATTGCAACCCCAAATGATATTCAATTTAATCGAGAAACTGTTCACACATGATTAGTAATTATTTCCTTAGTTATATTCTACTGAACAAGCAACTTGCCTCCTAAATAATGTACCCGTGTGAAGTAACTTAATTTGGAAACAGCCCCTTAACTTTTCGCAGGCTTCATTAATTAGACATATTTCGCACGAAACGTAATGAAAAGGCAAGTCTAGAGAAGAGAGTCAAAGAGGTTTGCGTTATTTTAATTAAGTTCTTCGTGTGCAGGTACAGTCCTGAAAGCAATCTGGATTAAAACAGGTAGGAATGCAGGCAACGTTTCACTTGTACTCTTGTCTATGTATCTGGACAAGAGTACAAATGAAACGAGGGAATGATGCCCTCAGACATAAGTCTGGGAGCATCATTCCCTCCGATGCAAAGCTGCCAAGAGATAGAGAAAATATAAAATCATTGGATGAGAGAACAACATTTGAATTTTAAATCAACAAGTTTTGTATTTTCTTAGCAAACAAAAGGCAATGTTATGTTTAGGCTAATTAGAGTATTAACGTAAATACACAATGTATTTTACCTTTCCGTTTGTTTTATAACTCCTACAACATTGTCGCGAAATTCGTAAGATTCACAAATTAATTACAGAGATACGCCATTTAGATACACGACTGGGAGCAACAAACAAAGTTAGTAATAAATACCAAAAGCACGACTAAATATTCCTAACTAACTAAATAGTCTTCCATTCCAAATGTTACGTGTTTCCGAGAACTTAATGTTGGGAGGGGAACATTAAGTTTGGTGACTATAGTTGTATTGTGTGGTATTGAGGAATTTGGAGCCTGAACTTTTAATAGTTTTAATAGTTTTTTATGGTTCTAAGAAAATTCGTTTTCTCCCAAAAAGAAAATGGTAGTACGTTTTCTGTTGAATAAGCGATTGCAATGGATTGTGTATCCTTAATGTTACTCAATAAACACTGAAAAATTTTCATAAATAAAGAAAATTAATATGAGTCTGAATACGAAAAATCGAAGGTTAATCACATATTACATACACGTTATATTCGTTTGATTGCGAGGTTATTTGTTGTGACAATATTATCCTTAGGATTAAAAGATTAAGCTAAACCTATACCCACATAAGACAGATAAAAACTTGATCGGAATAAAAAGTTTATTATTTTAGAAATAAGTTGATTCGATCTACATAATATTGACTTGGCCAAGAAGTCTCAAGCTTTGGCCTAAAAAAAAATGCAGAACAAATCATGTTAGAAAGTCCAATTTTTTCTTTTGCTGGAACTTTGTAGAATGAATTATGAAGTTTTCCATTTTATCCAAAGAAGCTGTAGAACGAAAATCGCTTCTACTTTATAGGATGTTTGTGAGCGTGTAATATTTGATATATAAGTATTTTTAATATAACAACGAATGATATAATAACGATTGAAATAATTTTCATTTGTTACAATCATCTATTGTTACAACATCTTAAGATATGCCTCCATAAGACATATATTTCATTTAAGCTTCAGTGGATTTGACATACACTTAAACTAATGATTTCAAGTTATAAGGTTCATATTGTACAAGATTTGTAAGATCTAATGATCATTTATTTTAATTTTTTCGAATGTGAATTCGACTGAAATTACGGTCGTGACCAAGGAAACTCGCTGCACTGGGCTCCTATTACTGTCTGCAGTGTTTAGAGGAACCTGGCATGAATGGGATAACGGAAGCTACGTTCGAGTGAACGGAGCTTCCGTTATCCCATTCGTGCTAGGTGCTTTGCTCGCTTACTCAAGCTCCCTTCATCCCATTCGAACCTAACCTATCCATGTCGGGGTGCCCTAAGTTCCCGACCCCGCTCGCTTATTGTTGAGCGGTTAGATCAAATGTTAGTTATACAAAATGATAATTAGATCAAAGAACGTTATACTAAATGAAAATATACTAAACGAACGTTAGAGAGTGTTGCTATAATATATATTGTTATATAAACTGACCGTTATATCACGTGAAAATTATGTATAATGCTGTTAGATGAAGTAAAGGTACAACCAATATTCTTATTGAGCGGCGCCCGTTTGTATGCATCTTGTTCAAAAGCCGGTCCGTAGGTTTAGCATGGAGTGTTTAACTTGATCCCGGGACAAGGAAGTAGCTTTGCCAGGTTACATGCCTTATTTGCCATGATCGGAGGCCCAAGCCTCAGGCAACGGCCGTAAAATAATAGTTAAAAAGATACATCGTTTTATTTTTCCGGATATGTTACCTACCCAACTGGAGAAAGTGAAAGTTTAGTTTTAACTTTTGCTCAGTGGATTTTACAATGTTTCTTTTGGCATGATTAAATTGCTCGTTTTTTAATTAGTTAAGCACATTTCCACTGCCTGGACACGGGTTTTAGGTGTTAAGTATATTTAGATTATTTTCTAGACCGGTGAACCCACTGATTTGACAAAATATGTCTATTTGGCTGTGGCATAACCTAAATTGCAGGATTGTTGAAAGCCCGAGTGACCACTCAAGCGTTTCAATCGCGGTCGCCTTTTCTACTCGTGCCACCTCTCGAGAACTGCTTCACAGATGTTGAATATTCTGAAACTAGGCTAGAACTTCATTAATTGTGTGTTCGACTAATGAAGCTTACAGGCCAGCACATTTTAGTGAAAATGTTTTGTCGACAAATATGCTTCATTTTCATCTCCCTCGTTAAATTATAATATAATTATTATACCAAAGCAAATTGTTTCAAATTTCATTAAAATATATTAATATTAGTTAAAAAGTTTCACGGGTTCACAAATTCAAAATATGACTTAGTAACATTCTTTTTCTGTATGGCGTTCTGTATGGTATCGGACATAAAAGAATAGCACCATCCCAACATCCCCGTGGGTTTCGTAAGAGGCGACTAAGGCCTCATTGCAACAGCTACACTGCGATCGCCAACCCGTCTGCCAAGCGTGGCAATTATATCAACGCCCCCTTTGGGGGAGGCCTATGTCCAGTGGTGGACATCTTTCGGCTGATATGATGATGGTGAACGTTCCTTATAAAGCGATATTTTCCACAAATGGAAAGGAAAAAAAATCTAACTATTGCCATATCTCGAAAGCTCACACCACACCACATGTTCACCATTTGAAGTAGTTCATTGCATATGCAATGCAAATTGCTTTATCTGCATTTCATAAACCACAAAGGAAGTCTTTGGAAATTGTCACAGAATCATTTAGAGGGTGCTTCTTGTTACCTACTATTTCTGTACCAGTCGATTTATCTTATGTATAAATTAATAATATTAATTTGGAACAGCTATTTAGCAACACAAAGGAAAGAACTTACTTACAATGTTGTTTTTCAATCAAAAAGGCTCTATTTTTCGTAGCGATAGAAGGATAAGCTTTCGAGATCAGAATATTTATGATACACGGGTATTTACGGCTCCTTTAGTCTGTATTTACGTCATGTCGGAGTGAACTTGCTCATGGCTCCGAACGTACTTCGTAGCATTAAGAACTGTATACACCATCAATGTTAGTGCCTTCATTTACTACGTTCATCGGTTTAAGTTAGCGCGTTAGAAGTTAAGAAACGGGAAATGATTTACTTTTCGTGTAATTTTACATTTTAAACTACGTTCTGAAATTTTCATTTTAAAGTTCCTGCTTGCTATGGTTACGTTTGCTTATCAAAATAGTATTTTGAAAAGGTTATCTAAGCTTATTATTTGTTTGTTAACATGTACCAATTTATTCAATTACAAAGTTTCGAATTCATAATGGTCCAAATCACTTTGGTCCAGTCACTTGCTTCCTATAATTGATTATGCTGATGTTTGCTACTCTGATCTATCCCAAGAACTTCTCAACAAACTGGATCGACTTCTTAACAACTGTATTCGTTTCATTTTTGGCCTTCGTAAATATGATCACATTTCTTCCTTCCGTTCTCAGCTTAAATGGTTGCCTATCCGTCAGAGGAGATCCCTCAGATCCCTCTGCATGCTCTTCACTATCATGAACGATCCTTGTGCTCCTGATTATTTAAAACAATATTTTAAAGTGTTGGGCAGTTCTCACAGTCTCAACCTTCGAGCATCTAAAAACTTACTTCTTCATATCCCTTCTCACCGCACCGGATTTTTGTCTAATTCCTACGCTATTTCTACAATTAAACTCTGGAATATGCTACCCCTTGACATCAAGAAGGCGGAGTCAAAATTTTCCTTTAAGCGTAAAATCCGAAAACACTACTTAAAAGCTTGTCATTCTTAGTTGTTCTTCGTCATGATTACTATGAATTCTCTTAATCGGTATGATTATTATATATCATATTTATTAGTTTATTATTTTAGCATATATATGTATTTTATTAGTATTATATATATTATCTGTATATTCTTTCCGAATTGTTAAAATTCAATTTTGAATCTTATTTTTATTTATTGTACACCTACTACAGTATAGTCTTTATAACCCAAAGGTTGACTGGTAGAGAATGCCTTGATGCATTAAGTCCGCCCATGTACCACTTTTGTACATAAAGTTTAAATAAATAAATAATGTTTTAATAAAAATATACATAGGTTTAAAAAACTGTGACCCGACTACGGAAAAGCAAAAGGGATCTAAAAGGTGCGAAACAAGGAAATATTCCAGACAAAAAATAAATCAAGATAGAGGGACAAAATGGTCATGATAAAGCCGTGGTCACACGCCGTGTGGGTTTGGCATACCTACAAATTATAATGGCATGCGACCACAGCTTTATCATGACCATTTTGTACTTTTTGTCTTGATTTATTTTCTGTCTGGAATATTTTCTGTTTCGCACCTCCCTACGCCGAAACCTGACGATAATTGAGGAGAGCGCTTTGTAAAGCGAATATTTGCTGTTGAAAGTATCCTCCCCGTTCATGTAGTATAGTCAGTGCTTCTTGTATTGCTGTCTGAATTTGAGCTGGTTCAGATTTTGCTATATACTTCGCAATATACATTGCCACACCTACCGCTGACACAACAGGTTGGATATCAATATTTGCACGCCAAAGAAGTAATAATCTCATGTTATAATTATTAATCATGATTTTAGCTTCATCTCGCTTCAATTCGTAAAGTACTTTTGTAACATCTGACACAGGCCTCGAAAATCCAAATCTACACGTATTCGAGTTGTTTTGTTTGTAGCAGGTCGTAGTGGTGATGGCTTTGCAATCGACAGACTAAATCACGTAATTCATCATCTGCGGGAATCTGACACGTAATCACGCTTTCAATCAATGCGATTCCTGCGGGTGAATTCAAATCTGGCATATCTTTGTACCAGATACGGTAAACAACTTGGCTCTAAATAAAAAAAAAACTAAATGTATTAGATTTTCTTTACCAAATGTTAAAAGTAGCGAATGTGACATCATGTTGAATGGAGAAAAACTGGAGTTCATTAATCAAACGGATTTCCTAGGTATCACATTGGACGAGAAATTACAATGGGGGCCTCATATAACATCTCTTGCGGGTCGTTTAAGCTCAGCCGCGTATGCTGTTAGAAAGATAAGACAGTTAACAGACGTAGAAACCGCACGTTTGGTCTACTTTAGTTACTTTCACAGCATTATGTCGTACAGTATTTTGCTGTGGGGTCGGGCTGCTGACATTGAATCCATATTTATTTTACAAAAGAGAGCTGTCAAAGCCCTTTATAATCTGCGTCGCCGTGATTCTCTTAGGGAACTTTTTTAAAAGATTAATATTATGACAGTCCCTTGCCAATTCATTTATGAAAATATTATGTATGTGCGGAAAAATCGACATCTTTTTAGTAAAATTAGTGATAGACATAATTTTAATACTAGAAATAGAGACAAATTAGATCAACCATTTTTTAGATTAGCTAAAGTCCACACTTCTTTCATGGGGTATTGTGTTAAATGTTACAACAAAATACCTTCTGACATATTAGAACTAAATGAAAGAAAATTTAAAACTCATGTTAAAAGTACACTTTGTAAACAAGCATATTACAAATTAGAAGATTACATTCAGGATAAGAATGCTTGGAAACATACTGGTCCTGCTCCATAGGACAATCAAGGGTGTAGACAAAATCAAACTGGTTGATTTATGAATTAACTTTATAGATAGGTATACTGTTTCTTTTTTGTGTTTTTATTTTCTGTTTAATTAATGGTTATTAAGATAATCTGTAAATATGTGAGTACCATTTACCTAATTTTTTTTTTAGAAAAGGAATAAGTACCTCTGCTGGTTATACTTTGTTCTTATAAGTAGCATACTCTGGGTGTATCGTCCTCACATAATATTAAATTAATTTTTGTATACCAAATTTTGTAAATCATTATTTGAAAAGAGTAACTATGGAGTTTCTTGTCCGTTCTTCTCCATAAGAATCTACCTTTCCGAATGGACAGTAGAGTCACTTTATTTATATATTTTACTGAACTGTAAATGCTGACGTTCAAAAGTGCCGTTTAATGGCCTAATTGAAATAAACTTTTTGACTTTTGACTTTTGACAGATATAGACGTGCAGTCTGCCTCTGAGTTGACTATTTTAAATATTAGATAAACTTCGCGTTAGTATAATTTGGATCATGATTTTCACTATAAAATAGGTATAAACTGTACAGCCACACTGTTAAAAACGCAGGCTCACTTTGACTTTTTTGTTAACAACTTAATCATATACGTTAACTTAAACAATATATATATTTATTCACATATTTGTAATGTGCTCGCCAAGACCTTTCTTTCGATACCAAACATGTCACGATTATCTCAAATTTATTTTTTCCTGGTCATATGTACGTGTCAAGTCCACCAATAATAAGCAATAAGGGAGCTTGGGCGTTATTACGAATTTATTTAAGTACTATGTAGGAGGCGAGAGGGATACGTACATATTCTTCCTATATTTTTTGGGAAGAAGAACAATTCATAATATTTTATCGAGGTGTTTATCTTACCTGTACCTACCCAAATAAATCGAAAATACGCTATGGATAATAAGTATGTCGGCGTCGCATTGTAAACAACTTGTGCATCAGGCCGTGCGATGGCGCGCTGCGTAGTAACGCGCTACGTCACGCCTCGCTACGTCGTAGCGAGCTGTGTCATTCTCCCACCTCCTCGCTGCGGCACGGAGTTAATGCGTGCTACGTCGTAGCGCGCTACGTCGCTGCCCCACTTCCAATTCTAGCGTATAAAAGAGGCCGCACGGCGGCGGTAGGGCATCCAGTTCGATCCAGCCCGTCCCTAGCTGTCCTCTCCCCAGCGACGCCCTAAGCCGAGGCCCGTACCCCAGAGGGGGTGCCCTTAGCGTGTAGTCGCTTAGTTTGTAAGTTTTTTATAAGCCCTGGCTGGAGGCTTTAATATTATATTAAGGCCACCACAGGCAAGCCCGGTTAAGCAGTCGACAACCTTATAGTTTGAACTGCGAGAAGACACTCAAAAAAAAAAAGCGGTAGGGCATTCTGACTTCAGGCGTGGCCCCGTGCACAGGTTGTATAGCTCTAATTATTGTTACTTTGTCTTTCTGTACATTATTGCTCTTAACTATTGTAACTTTGCCTCTCTGTACATGATGCTCTTGTGTGTGAACTATTACTGTGTTACTGGGTGTCATTGCTATTAAGGAGTTAATTGTGTAGTAGTAACGAATAAATCTTATTCGTATTACAAAAACTGAATTTGTATAGTTGAGAAGTAAAATTAATTGTTGGAAAAAACTCTTTTATTTTACAATGTCTGATCCTGTGCCGTCAAGTACATTTCCTAGTTTTGTCATTAAAGAAAACAGAAATGTATTAATTTTCTTCTTCGGCGCTTGGCGAACAGATGAAAAATATTCCACTTATTTACACTCATATTCGCTGCGACATCAGCGTACAGGATGTTTGTTTTAGCTGGAACAAAACATATGGATTCTGTTCTCGAAACAATCGTTTCTTTAAACCTTGCAAAATATAAAAACATTACAAGTGTGCACGTAACGTGAGCGGGCAAATGTAAAACAAAAGCGATAGAACAAAAACAGACACGGCTCTTAAGCCCTCAGAGAACTTGCATTCTATCCCATCAATGTCCGTCTGTAAATTAATCAAATTAGATGCTTGTCGTATTTGAAACGTATCGTAACGTATTGCAAACGAAAGTAAAACGAAGTAGTTACCTACTTAATTAATTTACTTTGGCGTCGGAATGAATGTAGAAACTCAACAGCAGACAGATTGGAGGATGCTCACGAAGAGCTAGCCAGCTAAGATTGCCAAGTGGTAGGCCAGCCTTATTTTCATTCAACTATTTGTGTGGGACTTCGGCTCGGCTCTTCTAGTTTCTGCCAAACTCAATTTGACTTCACGAGTTTGTTTGCCGCCTGTTTATCGTCGCTGGTTTTCGTTTCACCCAAGGATAGAGTAGTTGCTGGTAATTTAATAACTTAATGCGACGCGCGTAATCAGTAACAGAAGCTAGTAGCCATAATTAATTGGAGAACGTCTAATGTGTTCAACTGTTCATACATTATGTAGTTACATAACTTTATGTTATGTTGGTGAGTTTGGAATTCGGAATGTTAAATTAACGCTCAGCTGTGTTGCCTTCGCTGCCAATCTTGGCTGAACGGTTAAATTATAAATAAGGTCCCATTCAAATAGATGGACAAACTTTTAATTATAATCATTCAGACCACCAAAATAAGGACAATAGTAAAAAAAAATAAGAAAAACGCATAGAAACTTAATCTATCATAATCTATAAAAAAATCAGCTAACAAAAATACACTATACATGTTGGTTACCCAATGCATAAGCACATCCATGTCTTTGTTATCTCATAATTCTGATACTACAAATGTGCAGGTGCGTGACCACGTCAAGTACCTACCCATAATGGATGTGTTTATTCTAGTGTGCATGCAATTTATTATTTGAGGTCAAATTAAAATCACTTTTATAAAAACATTTTTTTTTTAAATATCTTTGGTTAGACGTACTAAACGCGAACGCTGTGTTAAAATTTGTCCATCTATTTTAATGGGACCTTATATTTGTAATGCGTTAGATGCTCTACAAAAACATATATTACGTAGCAGCATTTTGTAGTTTTGTCGTTGCCATGTGCGTTAATGACAACATGATATGGGTGTATTTATTTAATCCAATACATTTGCACATTTTCATTCACGCACACGTATTCGAGTGTGTAACTGAACAGTGATACAAGAATACTAAATATCAGCAGAACACGTTACATTTCACATCTCCTGTATGGATTTCCCTCGAGGGCCAGAACGAATGCGAGTGGAAACTATGCAAACAGTTTGTCAACATTTCTAGAATTTTCGAATCTGCTTTCGTGAAAGGACGCACCCTATGTGAATTCTTAAAAAATAAAAATGCTTTTGCATGTTAGTAGCGGAATAAAAGCGTATGTAGAGTAAAATCACGAGACGACTAATCAACGAGCGTTAGAAGAATTAACACTTCTTTTGCACCTTCGCTTTACTGCACACATTTATACAGCTATTAGCTTTGCAGTTCGGTCCCGTGAGGCGCCACTATAGCAGCTCAGATTAATAATTAACAACGTCAAAGGGACGCAAATTCTCGGTGCACCGAGATATTGGCTGACGTGAAACGCTACAGGTCATCATAATTCCTTTTCAAGTATGCTCTCTGTGCTAAATGCTCGATATCGGAAGGAACGATAGAATCCGGGCAATTCCGGGTAGTACCTATACAATATTTGTGTTCGAGAACAATTTCAAGTTTAATATTTTCTTGGATATGTGAAACTCCATTTCGCTAATGAATACAAATCACGTGTGATACAAATCTTGTGTACGTCCATAAGTTAGTTTATGCCTTAGTACGTTTGTTGTACCAACATTTTCTATTCATATCAGAAAATATTACGTAAATTGTAGGATATATTCGTAGCTACTACTGCCTGCCAGGGTTGCGGAATTTGTTCGAAAGAGTCACCGCGGCCCTGGAACGCAAAGGGCTTTAGAAGGAACACGGATGGGTTTTAGTCAGTAAGAGTCTGACATGCCATTCCGCTCCACGGAAGAAGTCATTTGATGATATCACATCCTAAAAAAAAAGGTACTCCTGCCTTCATCAACACATTCTCCACTTTTTAAAGTTAACTGTATTAGGTTGGGCACTAATAAAATTAGACTAGCTCATCTTTGGCACAACCCTGACATCTGCAAGGAAATAAAGCTAAGTAAATACATTTTCATTGGCTGTCAGCAGCGAATTATTCGTCTGTTTTATTTGCAGTCGCAAATGCCGCCGCCTCGTAAAGATGAAATAAACATTTTGTCACATATCCTTGAACTGCGTGAGTGTACTTTATACGAGGTCGGATCCTAGCTGAAACATGGAAGTTCTTTCGGCCTTCTGAAGCAAAGTAAATGTTTGATGTTAGAAATATTAATCAAGTTTATAAAGCCAGCAGCCTTACTAAGATTTACTAGATAGATAGATAGATAGACCCTGAATAAATGCTTATTATTGGTCGTGTAAAATACATCAATGTTACAATAACGTTTGCCTGTGATTTCGATCGTATTACACTAGCCTCGTACCGGCGGGAGGCCCGGGTCGACGGCGCGTCATGTTCCACGCGCGTCCGGGCCCGCTTCTGTTGAGGCGGTTGGGGTTATTAGTTAAGATTATGATTTCGATAAGTAAGATGGCGATGAGTAGTAAACACTGAAAACCTATGTTTCTTTAGCGATAATTCCATCAGTCTTAACTTCTAAAGAAATAACAACAAGATATAATCAACCAATCCTCTGTATTGTACGTGATGGGAAAAATGCAATGACATATCCAATAAACCTAACCTTGTCAGGTGTTATTCGAACGCCGGGCAACTCTAGTCACGACGCGGGTCAAATACGAAGCTTTGTCCTAAATTCCTTAATTTATATTTAGCTGCCGACAGTGTTGCTAGGTCACCTTTTTCTAATTCGAATAACTTAGAAACTTAGTAACTAACTATTCACTGTATCCGCACCTTTCATTTATGAAGTTAACATGTTGCTCAATCAGAGCAGTTTGCAGTTGCTTTAAACTAAACTTATAACTTAACTTGTGTATGAACTTGTAAAATATTTAATAAGTTGTTCACGTTTTAGTTGAGTTCGCTCCAGGGATTGATGTGAACCCGACTGGGGCTGGCAGTGCATTAGACGCCATTACTCATGTGAGAGGAAGCTTAACTTAACGGAGCATTTACTTCAGAAAATTAATCATTTTGTCGTTTCTATTTAGGTACTATGTGACTTGAACTTAATTTTAAATTATTGTTTATTTGACAGTATCATTTTAATACTCTATATTTTTTCTAAACACTTGGCGCTTTGCAAGAGTTCAGTGTGCGAGTAGTAATCGTTAGTTTGGTTCCTATTATGGTGACATGGAATTACTATTAGTTTTATCAAGCGGCTTTCTTGAGTAAACAAGTACCATATTTTAATACGTGAGTACTTTGAAATCTTTTTATTTGGTTTTTTAATTGAATAGAATACAACCATTTTATACCGCACTCATTTTTGGGCAGAGAGAAGAACGAAAAAATAAATGATTGTTAAAAATGTTACACGATTTGTTTTGCAAACAAAATAAAATACAGAAACCACAATATAATACAACCACTAACCGTACACTTCATCAGTAATATCTATGTCGTTAACCACGCCAGCTCTCTCAGTACGATAAAATCTGCACAGAAAGTTCTGTACGATATGACTATGACGCCGTGAAAGTAACTTCGCAATCTACGAAACACATGAACTTTCAACAAGATAACACATAACACTCAAACAAAATATCTTCATCTAACTAGATTTAACTACGTGAATTTGCTGATGCACATTTATGTTTACGAAACTTTCGTTATTATAATATTGTGTAATTTCAATCCTGAATTAATATGCTTTGCGGATGTCAGCAAACCGGGGCGTTTCACTCACATTTGAGAACATAATGGTAACTTTCATGTATTTTATTTTCCAATTCGGAAAGTGTTTCTACTTGTACGATGTTATTTCCGAAAATATTTTTTTTGCTGCAATTGCCACTTTGTACTCGTTTTGGTACATACTACGCTTTCGTAAATAAAGTTTTAAAAGTTAACACTATGGAACGATTGTAAATACGCTTGACCTATATGAAAAGTTTGTATGCTACTAATATGAAAAAATAAAGCACTTATTACCAAAATAACTGACAGCGAGCAAAGATTATTTCAACTGATACGACTTTTTGCACGAAGGGTGCGTGCCGCGAGTTTGTGAAAGGATTTTATATTAAGGGCTTATCTTCACGCCCAATAGAAAATGATTTATGGTAAACGAACATTAGACACGAGAGAAAATTATTTTTTACTAATAGGAAAAGTTGTTTGAGGACGACGCGACGTTTGGAGCACAGCTACTTACTTGAAAGTTTATCTACTGTCGGAAAAGGATCATCAAAAAGGATTATTAATGTCGTTAATGCATTTCTCTCTTTTTTTTCTCTCCGTATTATACTCATGTGAAAACACCAATCTGTAGCAGTTTGTTCCGTCTTGTGACAGACAGCTGCATGAAATGTTGCTTAGTAGCCAGTTCCCCAGTAATTCGTACAAATTGGTGTTAGGACGAAGCGTCGTAAACTATTCTATTTCAAAATCAAATTGCGCGGGGCGCGACCCGGAACACTTGATACCCTTTTACTTAAAAAAAATAATCGGTGATTTATTACGAAACGAGACAGTTGAAGGATAATAATATACATTGTGGTGATGATACCTTCAAGAAACAGTTTACTACTTTAGAATTGTATTCAGTACTTTTTTTAATTAAAGTTCTTTAAAAAACGAACTGTCTTACTGCTGAGCAAAGACCTCCCCAACTTCTTATTTTATTATAAAGGTATCTGGCTACTCAATAACTGGTAGATACGCATCAAAGTCCCCCCACACCTTCATGGGTTGGCAGAAAATGTATGCCCTTGATAATAATAAGGGGCATAAATTGAATCACAACAACCCTACTCTGTCAAAATTGAGCCGAGAATAAATTGTTGTTTATCGGCGAACACTAAGTCACAGGTACGAATCTTCTAGGCGATCCATAAATTATAATTTATTTCCTAAACATAATAACGCCGCCGACCCTCGTCCATACTGCGAGACTCATTAAAGAAGCGTAGAGCAGTACAGTCGTGTTGATACTTCATCGTTCGGCACCTAAAGTAAACAAAAAATTGGTACTCTAACGTCGAAACACGAGGCGTCTTCTCAAGTTCACACTCGTACCTGATTGACTCAGAATTTTCTTTAGGTATTTTTCGTATAACGTTTCCTTCGGTATATTGAGTTCTTAAAATAGAAAACATATTGGTTTTCGCATTTTAATATGACAAATGTGTCGTGTGTGTATGTGTCCTTGTATCTACTTGATAATTTCAGTTCAAGTAAGCAGCTCTACGACATTTTTAAAAAGTTAAGTACACGCAGAGTCACAAAAGTTTTAGCCAGCCATCCCACTTAAAAGATTTCGATCCATTACAAAAACAAAGCAACGGCTAAATTCTATCAATGACTTCACTTTTACATCCCGGCGTCGTGTTAAGATGTGATCAGACCTACGCGGTATTCGCAATCCAGTATCGCTCGATTTGGCGCGAAATCCGCCGGATATTTTGTGAGAAGTTCCGCAGCCAGAACGAAGTGGGCCAAACCAGTATTGCACTAGTAGTATTTTTCACGCCTACGAGTAAGTTTCGCTACCCATGGAGGTAACGATAATCACATACTCACTCCGCTTTTGCTAACGGTCTGTAGGTATAGCGGATACCGCGTAGGTCTGAACAGGCATTTATAGCAGGTTTGACCAACCCTTGTTGTGCAACACTGACTTGACAACGGAACACTTACGGAACGATAGACGTCGCGCGTCGTTTATTCTGCCATCGAATAAGTAGATCGAGCCCAAGATAAAATTATTAAATATATTACTTGAAAGTACCTTATAATATCTACCGTGGGAACTCGAAATTGAAACCTGAAAACAAATTACTTGAATCATGCTCCACGAACTTTCTTACTTAAAAAACCCGCCAAGTACGTGTCGGGCCACGCGCAGTGTAGGGTTCCGTAGTTGCACGTCACAATTGTCGAGTTAGAATGGTACTTCTATCAATATAGATGTATCAATTGGTCGACTATTACTCGTTAACTTGTGATAGTTTTCTTTTTAATTCGTTATACATATATGCTGCCGCGGAGAGACAGACGGATAGACGGACAATGAACATGGTTTAATTTTAAAGGTTCCTAGTTGACTACCGAACCCCAAAAAGGTTTTGATTTAAAAAACTATTATCTCTTCTTTATCGTTATAGCCTGATAATAAGTTAAGGATTGCACATTGATTTTATACCCGTTTCCTAAAAGTATTATTAAGTAGAGATTGCATAGTTTTAAAAAAAGCGGCCAAGTGCGAGTCGCCCATGAAGGGTTCCGTTGCAGCAAGTAAATAATTGAGTTGATTGAATGAAAGGTCAATTGCGGTTTACGATTTATGACGTATTAAAAAAAAAATACTTACTGGGTCTCGTTCAAACTAATTTTCGGTGCAAGTTTGCATGTACATCATATATTTTTTTTTTCGCGGAAACTAATCAATTTAAAAAAACATGATAGTAGAAACCTCAATATCATTTTTAAAGACCTATCCATAGATACCCCACACGTATGGGTTTGATGAAAACAATTGAGTTTCAGTTCTAAGTATAGGGAACCCCCAAAAATTTTTGTTTTTTTTTTCTATTTTTGTGTGAAAATCTTGATGCGGTTCACAGAATACTTACCAAGTTTCAAAAGTATAGTTCTTATAGTTTCGGAAAAAAGTGGCTGTGACATACGGAAGGACAGACAGACATGACGAATCCGGATTCCGTTTTTTGCCATTTGGCTAAGGAACCCTAAAAAACACTGGTATAGGTATATAACACTGATTAATATCATGAAATATTCTATAGATGTGTTTCCAGCTAAATGCTTCAGCAAACACAGCCCAATATTTTTGAACGCAGTATTGCACGATCAACCGAAACGACCATCACTAATATATAACATCCCGCCATTCTACGCGCCGTACTTTGAATTGTGACGTAATATCCGAACCGTGCTTTGATTAATTTCGATGTTTGAATGTTCCCAAACAGCAGGAAATGTGTCCTAACGAGACAATAAATTGAACAATACGTTGAGCTAGCTAATAACGAAAATGTTCCTGTTCGGACGTGACTTCCAATCCCAACTCATAAAGGGGTCGTTTATTTTCTTGTTCATTTCAACGTTTATGACTTGGGAACGGATTCGATTTAATTTTCTGTACTTAGTTGCATATGTAAGTAAGTACAGATGGATGGATTGTATTAGGAGTGATGAAAGAAAAGGGAGTTCGTGATAGCGTGACGGTTGACAGGACAGAATGGAAGAAAAAAACGTGTTGCGCCGACCCCAAGTAACATGGGATAAGGGCAGGAAGATGATGATGACTTAGTTGCATATGTCGAAAAGTGCACAGTCAGGAAACTTTATGGTTGAGCTGGTTTGCACACCTCGTAAATCTTGAAAGTAATATTTTTATAACAGTGTGCAATAAAATCTTGCATAGAAACCTGTTCTTATTCTTCGAATCGGTTCCATTCTAAGTTCATATAAATTCTTTTTAGTTTCTAAACTTTCCAGTTCATAGCTTTGAATGTTTGCATTTTATAGTATTCTGCAACTATATCTTTGAAAATTTATCTGAACTGATTTCCCCTCGCCTGGTCGATAACTAGTGTATGCGATAATATTCGACCAGTATTCAACCTTATAACAAAAAGTATAGGAGTCAAATGTTGAATTAATTAAATTGGCAACCACATAAGTGAAAACTAAATTAAACCAGGGAAACTTTGTTTAAGTGTATGTATGTATCTATGTATTTATAATTTTATTTTATTTTACTTCTCTCTATTTTTAGTTTTTTTTTTTTTAAGTTGCACCTGCCATGTTGTCTCTGCACCACCCTAAGGTCGACTGGTAGAAAATGCCTAAAGCATTAAGTCCGCCTTTGTACAGTGATTTTACTTGTGCATAAAGTTTTAATAAATAAATAAATAAATAAATAATAAAACTCAGATCAACCCGTAGCTCTTTTTTAAGCCCAGAAAAACACACCATAAAATTACAAGCGGGTCTACTAACTCGAGAAAAGCAAGAGGATTTTACAGTACTAATGCCATTTAAAATATTTGTTAACTCTAGCCAAATTGAATGAATAAGTTTAAACAATATAACTGTAATCGGGTAGGAAAATCATTAGAAAAAGAAATGTTCGTTGAAATTCATGTCTCACTGTTGTTTGTAGTATTTCAGTGGCTCAAAATATCGCGGTTTGCCATTTCCCCTTTTGTCGTGAATCTGAATAGAAGCACCATCCTAATGGCATGACTGTCAGGAATGTAATGAAAATAGAAAATTAACCACTGATGGTTACTGACAACAACTCATTGTCCTGTTAAGAACTCACCATTTGCTTATAACATTTAATTTGTTTTGTGAGTCACTAAATAAAAAAGAAACATCTATTCTTGGTGGCCTTCCTTCAACCATTTTTTTGCTGTCACGTTATCGTCCCAGCTAGCTTGCATGTATACAAGACTTGAATATATCTACATCATTATGCGTCAGGTTTCATAACGGCAGAATCTTTTACACTCTAATAAATATCATGCCCCCTCATTTATATGAAAACAATTAAACATATCAATAAGTTAGTTGTACTTACTTTCAGATCTTCTAAACATATTAAATTTAATTAATGCCAAGACAACGTCAAAAATTGGTAATAAATATCAAACACAATTAGACTACCACTAATGCCCAACTTGCTATCGTACGTAAAATGTAGTAGATAGAAGAATATACATTAAATCCTTTGTCTGGAACATAAATACACAAAACTCTACGTCTATTTTCTACAAACTTACAAAAATTTGTAAGTACCTACGGAAATTAACCCAACATCAACGGGCTTCCGTACAAAATGAGTGCGGAGCATGATTTGGATTTTGGTGCAGATGCTCACAGAAGAGTTCGTTGACGTGAGGACCGTGTCAACTTGTCTTAAACGCATCAGTACATAATGCTGAAGCTTGTCTAATTTGCAGCACTTACGTGAAAATTTTAAGCAAGCTAGCCTGTAAACTAGAGACCACTTTATTTAGCACTTGATTGATGTTATTAGGCGTACAAAGGAGATTTAACAAGATAGTCGACAAAATAAACCAGACGTTACTAGGGGTAGTAACTGGTGTTACGCTGGGACCATGTCTTCATTTCATAGAAAACTGTCTCCATAAACCTGCTAAATACTCCAGAAACTGAAAACTGGTTGACAATTTATTGACAAGCATTGATCGTTCGTTTTAAGATATAGGAGCATCAGTATCACACTTTGGGTGGCCTCCTCGGTCGATATGTCCACAAAACGGTGGGGAAATGATAATCAGATGACGAATTAGAGCCAGTTATTTATTTTTTATAAACAATAAACTTAGTTGTGGCAAAAGAAAACGACTAAACAAACGATTTATAAAACACTACCCTAATAATAGGATAGTGTAAAATCATGCGTAACTTTGCTTTGCAATCATTTATGAAGTGATAATTCATTTTCTAACTTGTTTTTTTTTTGAGCTGATGAACCAGTCTTAATAATTGATTCAGTTATTTTTTTTAAGCTTTGCAACTTGCTAAAACATTTATTATTAAAGGTTACCTTGTTCTTTGATGCATTTTCTTTAAACATACGACCGAGCCAGCATTCAAATTACTTTGTTTGTCCAACATTTATTACAAAAAGCAACTATTAAGAAACAATGAGGAACAAAAAATGAACTGGAGAGTGGAGTTGAGCAATAGGAGGTATGAGGAGGTATGAGGCTGCGTTCACAAGCAAAAGTTTTGGTTACAACGAGCAAGTATTACAAACGGTGCTAATGTGACAAAAGTTAGAAGCCTGAATATACAGCTACTAATCAGTAAAAGTGATCTGTGACTTGTTTTATTTTACCTACAGTACAAAGCAGTGAATCAAGCCGTGCGCTCTTAACTACCTCAATAAAAAAAATCAAAACATAGTTTTTGAAAAACGCCCGCAGGAAAATTCCCCGAATATGGAAATGTGAAGCTTGCAGTTTAAAATCAAAGAAGAGTAAAGAGTTCTCTTTTCGACTGGTTCCTAAAAATATCGGTATTTGTCACATAAAGAAGTAAATTGCGGAGAGTTTCTAGCCGAGCTCGCTACAAATCTGTTTGCCATCTTCACTTCATGAAACTGTTATCAGACGATCCGTTGAGACACTCAACGACTGACCCCGGCATTACAACTCTTTATGTTTAACTGAAGTTGCTTTGAGATAAACTTACATTTCTTGAAAATTCTGAATCGGAAATCGGATTTCTGTTTAAGGCGATTAACACACGGCACTATGTCGCATTGGCCACTAATAAATCCGTTGATACCTAACACACGTACACCGCCCGACCGCGCGGTCGAGCGGTGGTCTCGCCGCCACCGACCCTCCGCGCTGGCTTCCGCGCGGTGGGGCGGCGCCTCACACACGGGGCGCCGCATAACCGCGCTGATTATCGTGGGTGCAGGACGTGTTGTAATTCAAAAACGGAATTCGATGTCGAAAAGTTTATTTTGTAGATCGAAAGTCGCTCTGCTATCTGGGACATGCAAAGCACACAATATAGTGATAGACTTCTTAAAATACAAGGACGCATGTTCGTATTTACTCCAGAAATTGCTTTCCTTATCTTTGATAACGAATAATCAATTGAAGAAGTGGACATTCGCGTATACTTAAAAAATGTCTTCGTGTTTTCTCAAACTTTTGTAGATTAACATGAAAGTCCCATTTAGAGTTCTGCTTCGTAAAAATGGATGAACCCAATATCTTCTTATTTTTTTCTTTCAACTTCATAAAAGCCAGATTGCTGCCACCACTTCAGCGTCCATTCTTGCCAGTGTCTGTAATAAAACTGGTCAAAACCGTGTGAAATCCATCCGCGCCGTCAGGCGCGTAAACCGCCTAACCGCGCGGGGTACCGCTAAGAAATCCGCTTTACCGCCACCGCCCTCCGCGGCGGTGCGCGGTGCCGTGTGTTAATCGCCTAACTGTTATTTTGAGCCGTCAAAAGATTGTCATGGTAGAGTAGGCAAATCCTGCTAATCTCAAGATAGCACTTTTATAGTGAAACATCAAGTTAATGAAACATAAAAAAGAAAACGTTTCAACAGCATAAAAATGTTTAACGTCTCCATAAAATCAAAATACTGGAAAAAAAGGAAAACGTTGCTTACGTTGAGACATGTATGTGGCTATTATGATTTTGATAAACTGAAAGCATTGCTTATTTTTGTGACTCTAAATCGGTTTTATTTTCAATAATATGTGACATGTATAAAGTCATGTACATAGTCTGCTTTAAACGGTCATCTTATAAAATGTTCATCTTGAATCAACTTCTTATACTCACAGAAATAAATCCTACTACCTCCTAGAACTTCTTCATATTTCAATACTGACCTAATTTACTTAACTAGTTTTAACTCGGTAATGCACTCAAATAAGATAACGTTTGCAAAGTGTTATCTATGCAGGAAAATTTCTTGGTATTTATCTGAGTAAGTAAGTATTTAAGTAATAATAATATCTTGGAGCATGATTCAAGTACTCACGCACGGTCATCCGATCCCAAAGTAGGCAGAGCCTTTGCTATGGCAACCAGACAACTGATAAACATACTTATATATTTCTAAATATAAACATATTATAGACAAATTACACCCAGACACAGAACAAATGATCATGCTCATCACACAAAGGTTTGTCCTGGGTGGGAATCGAACCCACGACCTCCGGTTTAGCAGTCAGGTTCACTAACCACTCGACCAACAGGCCAGTTAAATCAAAGTTAAGGAAGTGTATACAGCTGCAGTATTGTTGCTATCGCAAGTAAACCCTGTGAGGCTGGCACTGGAGCGTAAAGATCAACAAGTTCAATCGCACAAAGATAGAATCGAGACACCTACGCCCAGCAGTTGGCGATGCCGGGCTGTGCGTTATGATGATGAAGTCTAACAGCAATCAAACAGCAGCAAATATAATGTATTGCAATCTGTTAAACACACAAGATTCAGAACGCATATTCTCTTTGATATTGTTACCCAAGACACTTTAGGATAGTTCGCCGTCCCGCTGTGACACTGATATTATCTATAACTACCCCATATATGTACCTGCACATAGTCTGGGAGCGTTGTCCGTCGCCGGCGGAATTCTATTTGCTCGCGGTCTACCGCGCGCCGCGCTGGATCCACCGGGACTGACACGACAACTATGTATTGAGTTATCTCTATGGGCTACTATTGTCTCTGGATTTTCGCATACCTTCTCTAATACAGTTTCAAAGTTATCCTACAGCAAATAAATACGGCAACTGAGATATATACGGTGGTTCTAAGCTAATTCTAAAGCCGTAGCTGGATTGCTATCTAGCTTATAAAGCTGTTTGATTGGTAATGTAGAAAGGAAAATTTTGAAATCAAAATTGCGGTTTTGTTGTAAGATTTATTGTTTGGCAGTGTTCCAAATCGTAAAGCTAGGATTCAATTGTTGAAAGATTTACAGTTATTAATTCATACAGACGAGAAAATAGTTGAATTCCTACGCTTTTCAGGCATTTATTCACATATAACTAACGTTGACTGATCGCTCGATGTGTTCAAGAATGCAAACCTAACTAGACCTATGCAATGTACCTAGTAAGAACCAAGCAATTTTGTTTAGATTGCGTTAATTGAATACTAAATAACTTTACACAGTAGAACGAAGCAAAATTGCTAACATACATTCCACATTATATTGCGTCCACGTAAGACCCACGCCTCAGCACAATTTATCACAAAGGTATGCGACCGTTGTTCCAACTTAAACAAGCAGAACAGCCAATTTGAAACTCAAGGAGAGTGTATGAAACTTATGAGAGAGAATCGTTTACGAATTTAGTTCGCATTCGTCATGTGATGAAAAAACAACATACAGTGAACGGATCTGAAAGGAAATACTACGTGGGAGGCACCCTGTAGTGTTTCTTTTATTTGAAGTTTACATGAATTACTAAAAAAAGAAGCGATTATTGATATAGGTATATTTTGTAAATAGGTTAAACATAACACTTTTATCAGCCAACCTCTATGTAATTTTAAAATAGCTGATGCCGATGTTTCCTAGCTACTTTGAGAAAAAGTCCATACAATTATACTGGTCAAATATTGTTGGTTACTACGTTAGAAGTTAATCCCAACACACAAATAAAAGTTTGATTTGTGCATCTCGCAATAAGTAAAAACCGTCGACCGGTGTTTGATAAATTTGTTTTATCTTTGTGGTTTGGAACGCCGCCAATTGTTGCACTTGAATAATAAATCAATCTCCCTCCGGTTTTACAGGTATTTGGGTAAATGAACTTAACAATACGTAATTGGTAACCATCGCGGTCATAATGCCCAATGGGAGAAGTGATAGGTATCCGTAGTATATGGAGTGGGCAGTTTAACTAATTTGATACCATGCGATGGTTCGAGTTTTCAAATTATTCCAAGGCATAGTTTCTTAACAACCGATATACTTTTATCCATAGTTGGATGATTTATGAGGATGAGAATGTTAATTCGAAAATAATCAATTAAAATTATTTGCAGAACTTTTGAATAGGTGTGACAGCAGACGCTCAGGCGCCTGGCGGATGGCCAACTAGTGCTAAATGAGATTAACTACAAAATTTTAATGAATCCATCTCTCCGGCTGATTAATGAAGGAGTAAGCTTGGTATTGTACAACCTTTTTTGTATTGTCCTGACTTGTCGACACACCGAGCGTCTATCGTTAGATTATGGCCCTCTATGAGGGTGAGTTTCACACAATACTCCGTGAGTAGCATTCAGTTTCCTAAGACGGTGTTTCGTCTCAATATCCGGCGCTGTTAATAAGGTTTGCACTAAAGCTCAATGTTCGCTCTCTCACCCAATTCTTCGCTGTTACACGTAGTGAGAAATTATAACTTGTACTTGGTTGAAAGTTCACGCATTGATATTGCAGTAGATTATTAAACTGCACGTCAACTAAATAAATACTATAAAATCTTTTTATAAACGTAAGTATAACTTTAATCCATTGCGTGGTGTAGAATAAGTAAGCGAAGGAACAGGCGAACGCAGTCAGCAATTTTGTTTTTTTTTATATTTATAGGTTGGAGACTGGGACAAGTTCTAATTATCCTGGCATAATAGTCCAAGAACCCACAGCCCCCAGTAAGTGCTTCTGGATTCCACTCTATAATAAAACTTCAGTTTTGCTCACCTTAAAAAATTGCAAGACGACGCCATTGTTCTTAGTAGGCACTTGCCTGTTAACCTGAAATAGGCCAGTACTAATAAGTTCTTAATATATCTGACTAGAGTTCAGTCTGGCTTAATTAACTTGTCTTAGATGCAAAGTAAGTAACTGCTGTAGACTTATTTGGGATTAGAATATTCGTCTTAATTTAAACTAATATTTTAAGAGGTATAATTGTTTGTGTATATTACGAGTTAATATCTGATGGCAAGAGTAAGTACGAGAACTTTAGGTCAACATTTTACTGAAAAAATCTAATCAGTTCATTAAATACATTTCCAAAAAATTTTGGACACGTATTTTTTGTTTTTTTCTCGTAAATAAAACAGTGTCACGTGGTCGCTGGTAAAAATGTTACCATAATTTTTATTTTATTTTTATTTTATTTATTTGGCTCACCAACAATTGAGTACACTCATACAATTATGGGTTACATACAATCAAATTCGGGTCTAGTGTATCAATCCCTTACAGGTAAGCACATCATGCATTACATACTGGTTAAATTGAAATTATATAAAGGCTACTAACAATTAGAGGGTATTTAAATACATAGAGAACAATCAGGCTCCTCAAGTCAAATTGAAAACTAAAAATTGAAATAAAACATTAAAAATCATAGGCAGAAACAAAATTAAGAAATAAATAAAATTCAAATCATAATAAAATTAAATAAATTCAAAATAATTAAAACATAACAAAATTAAAATCCAACAGAAACATAATCAAAATGAATTAAACAGAATCATAATTAAAAAAAAAAAAAAAAAAAATAACCGGAAAACATAACCAAACTAAATTTATACGGATAACGGAGATTAAAATTAGGCAGAAACATAATCAAAAATCAAATCAAACACAATCATGATCAAAATCATAAACAAGATTGAAATACAAATTAAAATAAAAACCAACATGTCACCAAAAATAATTCACAGAAAGATTTCACATGTCCATAATACTTCTTCTGAACCTACTAAGTGAGTCAGAGTGCACGTCGACCAGACTACTGCAGTTATTTAATAATTTGCACAGACGGGGTACAGGAGAGTTAGCACCTAGAACGGTTCTGCGCAAGGGAGGACGTAATGGGGTTATAGGAGTTCGTGGGCTTTTTGTAGGCACACGGAGTTTAAACATGCTCAACAATTGCGGGCAGTCTATTTTATATCGCAGCACTTTAAATAAAAATGTTTCATCTAGTAAATCTCTTCTTTTTTGTAGGGATATCATCTTAAAATGCAGGAGTCTCTCTTTGTACGATTGTTTCTTTTTAGCTATCCCAGAAGAGTAAGCCAAGTGCCACAGAAAACGTTTTTGAACCCTTTCTAATCTAAGTGTGTGGGTGGCATAATGAGGCCTCCATACAGTGCTGCAATACTCCAATGTGCTACGGACCAAGCAATTGTAAAGTAAGATTTTAGTCCTGAAGCGACGAAAGCAGGTAACATTCCTTATTACAAACCCGAGCATTCTAGAGGCTTTTTTAACTACGTTTTCAATGTGGGGTATAAATGTTAACTGCCTATCGAATAAAACCCCCAAATCCCTCATCTGCTCCACTTCCTGTATTGGTGTGCTACATATATAATATGTAGATTGTGTTAAATTAATTTTTCTCGTAAATTTGACATGGTAGCACTTGTTGATATTTAGACGCATACCATTATCATCGCACCACTTTACTAACGTATCAATATCTCTCTGCAGCAACTCAACATCAAGATCTGATTCAATAACTCTGCAAAATTTTAAATCGTCAGCATACATGAAACACTCAGAGAATTTTAGTTCATTTGCGAGATCATTAACAAACAAGTTGAACATGTCTGGACCAACATGTGATCCCTGGGGGACACCAGATGTAACCTTGTAGGAGCCCAATCGGTAGCCATTGAGGGCAACAAAGAAGGTTCGACCATCAAGATATGAATTAAACCAGTCAAGGAGGGAGCCAGTGATGCCGTAAGCGTTTAATTTATACAAAAGTATATTGTGCGGAACACGATCAAAGGCCCTACTAAAATCGGTGTATATCACGTCCACTTGTTTGCCCGAGTCAATGGCACCAACCAGTGTCTCCTTGAAAGTCACTAGGTTCGTACATGTAGATCTGGAACTCACAAAGCCATGTTGAGAGTTACTGAGGTAAAGTTTCAAATGAGACTGAATATAGGGACAAATCATGGATTCGAAGACTTTGGCGAAGGTAGATAATATTGAGATAGGTCTATAGTTACCTACATAATCACGATCGCTGCTTTTATGAATTGGTACCACCTGGGCTACCTTCCAAAAATTTGGGAAAATGCCTGTGGCAAGTGATCTATTGAATATTTGTAACAAGGGAGCCACCAGAGGCGAAGCACACATGGAAACAAAATAAGGGGGGATTCCGTCGGGTCCAGCGCCTTTTCGACGATCCAGAGCTTTCAATTTGTTGAGCAAGGTTTCAAAGTCAATTATAGGTGCTGTCAAAGGTAAACTGGAAGCTAACATGTTCTGCATGTATTCTGATGGAGATGAATGATTAGTCACATTTTGTTGACTGTACATGGCAGAAAAATGAGCAGCAAACATTTCTGAAATACTGACACCATCTGATGATGATATGATGCCGTCAGTCATTGTTAAGGGATAAGAACTAGTTCCACCTCGCTTGTCCTTAATATAAGCCCAAAATCGTTTTGGATCCTTGCTTATTACAGTCTCCAGATCACTGACATATTTATTGTAACAAGAGGCAGCCATAACAGAGCACCGTTTACTCAGCAGTTTCAATTCGAGCTCATCCATCGGGTTTTTATATATTCTTAATCGCTGGCGTACCTTTTCCTTTTCTCTTAAAGTTCTTATTAAATTTTTATCGAACCAAGGAGGGTGCGTCTTATGTTTACGTACGGCAGGGGGATTTTGCATTGCTATAATATTGTTAATTTTGTCGTAGAACATACTGAGCATATTGTTACGCGCCAGAATTAATGTCGGGTACATTAAGTTACTACTAGCGCCATCTAGTATCGAGTAGCAGAACTAGTAGAGTCAAGTACCTTCTAGACATTTCTTTGCCAGAACATTCTACACTTCTCGGTATCTAGTCAGTCGGCAGCGGTAGTTACGAGTACTTTCCAGATGTTTCGAGAATGGAAGTTTCTAGAATAAACTGACCTATAAAAGGAGCGCGTATTCCGCGACCGGGTCAGTATTGAATTTGCGATACAAGCGAATACTTCGGAAGCGATCTTCAAGTGCGAATAAAGTGATCAGTGGTGAACTTGTGTTTAATAATTAGTGAGTTTAAAGTTGTAATTAGTGTTGTTAAATTAAAGTGTCATTTTTGGTTATCTAATCGGCTGTTTTTATTGTCACGAACCCCAAGCTCGTAACAATTGGTGTCAGAAGAGTGGATATTTAAATCATGCCGATTCTACCAAAGGACGACACGGAGGGTATCCGTACCCGGAGTCAACGTCAGCAGGAGACGGACCATAGACATTTCAGAGGTACGTGTGCTGAACCTTAGTGATAAGGAACAGATGATAGAAAAAGGCACTCTGATTGGTACTTGCGAGGAAGTGGATTGGTTGCGTCGATGCCAATATCTTTCGACCGGGACCCTCAGCAAGGACGCACAAACGAAAGTGACCACACTTTTAGACGACTGTCGCAGCGCTCTGTCTCAAAATGAACTGGTCAAGGCAAAGAAGATGTTACAGAAGTACGCCAGTGTTTTCTCTTCAAACGATGGTGACATCGGAAAGACTGGCTTAGTTCAACACAAAATAAACACAGGAGAAGAATTGCCTATCCGTCAGCGACCAAGGAGATTGCCGGTAGCACGTGAAAAGGAAGTGGAAACCATGATTGAAGGAATGGTGAAGGATGGTGTTATAGAACCTTCATCCAGTCCATGGTGTTCACCAGTAGTGCTGGTAAGAAAGAAGGATGGCAGCATGCGGTTTTGTGTTGACTATCGTCGTCTAAACGACGTCACGAAGAAGGACAGCTATCCTTTGCCAAGAATTGATGACACGCTGGACATGCTTACTGGAGTGAAATGGTTTAGCACGCTAGACCTAAAAAGTGGTTACTGGCAAGTTGAAATCGACCCTAAGGACAAGGAGAAAACTGCATTCTCGACAGGAAAGGGCCTGTGGCAATTTAATGTTATGCCGTTTGGATTATGCAACGCTCCGGCAACGTTTGAAAGATTGATGGAACTTGTACTAACCGGGTTAATTGGCGATGCCTGTCTGGTCTACTTGGATGACATCATCATCGTAGGCCGTACGTTTGAAGAACATCTTCAAAACCTGAGTGCAAATCTCAAGTTGAGTCCAAAGAAGTGTTCACTTTTCAAACGTCAAGTCAGCTTTTTGGGATACGTAGTGTCGGAAGAAGGCATCCGCACAGATCCAGAGAAAATCGCCGCTGTCAAGGATTGGCCAATTCCAAAAGACAAGACACAGGTCAGAGCATTTTTGGGTTTGTGCTCCTATTATAGGCGATTCGTCAAGAACTTTGCGGACATAGCCAAACCCCTCCACAAACTAACCGAGGAAAAGCGACATTTCTACTGGGATGAAAGTTGCGACGTCGCATTCCAGGAGCTAAAGGAACGTCTGTGCAGAACACCTATTCTGGGGTATCCTGATACGAACAAGGAATTTATAGTTGACACAGACGCAAGTGATATCGGACTTGGCGGTGTGTTATCTCAACGCAATGGCGATCAAGAGGTTGTGATAGCATACTTCAGCAAGTCATTATCGAAACCAGAAAGGAACTATTGTGTCACGAGACGGGAATTGCTTGCTGTGGTAAAGTCTTTGCAGCATTTTAGCAAATATCTGCTGGGACGGAAATTCCATTTACGTACTGACCATGCTGCGCTGAAATGGTTATTGCAGTTCAAAAATCCAGAAGGACAAGTTGCGAGATGGATTGAACTACTGCAGGAATACGACTTTGTGATTGAACATCGCAGCGGAAGATCTCATGGCAACGCCGACGCATTGTCAAGAAGACCTTGCCCTGAAGACTGCAAGCATTGTACTAGGCAAGAGGGTAAAGAAGTCGTACCTATGAGGATGCTCAAGACAGACCTCAGCAGCGAGTGGAAGGAAAGCCTACAATGTGCACAGCAGGAAGATTCGGACATCAAGCCGATTCTGGAGTGGATTAAGGCCAGTGCTCCTAAGCCCACGTGGAGTGACGTCTCAGCGATGAGTTCGATCACAAAAAGTTATTGGGCCCAATGGGACAGCTTAGTGATTCAGGATGGAGTCCTGTGCCGTAAATGGGAAAATGCTCGGGGAGACAGCTGTCATTTACAAATGGTTGTCCCTAAAGCAAAAGTACCGAATGTCCTACAGCTGTACCATAATGGTTCTTCAGGAGGCCATATGGGAGTAAAACGGACTCTACTGAAGATAAGAGAACGCTTTTACTGGGTCCACTGTCGTGACGATGTCGAGGACTGGTGTCGCAAATGTACAAGTTGTGCGGCTGTAAAAGGACCTCAGACTCGCAGTAGAGGTGCATTAAAATTGTACAACGTCGGTGCACCATGGGAAAGGATAGCCCTAGATGTTGCGGGACCTTTTCCGGAAAGTGAAAGTGGTAACAAGTATTTCATGGTTGTAATGGATTACTTCACTAAGTGGCCGGAAGTCTTCGCCATTCCAAATCAAGAAGCCTCAACAGTTGCAGATAAACTAGTTCATGAAGTCTTCTGTCGTTTTGGAGTACCCTTGGAGATTCACAGCGATCAAGGAAGGAATTTTGAATCCCAAATATTCCAGGAAACTTGTCGAGTTATGGGTACTCATAAAACGAGAACAACTTCTTACCACCCACAATCGGATGGAATGGTGGAACGATTTAATCAGACATTGGAGAGATACCTGGCAAAAGTCGTGGAAAACCGGCAACGCGATTGGGACAAGCATATACAACCGTTTTTGCTGTCATACCGAAGTGCTGTTCACGAAAGTACATCGGTGACACCAGCCTTCGCCAACTTCGGAAGAGAATTGCGGCTGCCTGCAGATCTGATCACCGGAATACCACCTGATACCCCACGCAATATAACCGATTATGCGAATGACTTGCGGAACAAAATGAATGACATTTATGAGCACGTCAGACAATCGGGCCAGCAAATGTCTGAAAAGATGAAAACCCGTTATGACCGTAAAATGAACAATAAAGGGTTCGACGAAGGTTCACTAGTGTGGTTGCACAATCCAGTTCGCAGTAAAGGGAAATCTCCTAAGCTTCAAGCTAAATGGGACGGGCCGTACCGGATTGTGACAAAAATTAACGACGTGACCTACCGTATACAGAAAGGTACAAGAAGTGCTCCTAAGATCGTCCATGTGGATCGACTGGCGCGTTATTATGGGACCGATAATGCTCGGGACGAGCATGTCTTAGGAGGGGGCAGTGTTACGCGCCAGAATTAATGTCGGGTACATTAAGTTACTACTAGCGCCATCTAGTATCGAGTAGCAGAACTAGTAGAGTCAAGTACCTTCTAGACATTTCTTTGCCAGAACATTCTACACTTCTCGGTATCTAGTCAGTCGGCAGCGGTAGTTACTTTCCAGATGTTTCGAGAATGGAAGTTTCTAGAATAAACTGACCTATAAAAGGAGCGCGTATTCCGCGACCGGGTCAGTATTGAATTTGCGATACAAGCGAATACTTCGGAAGCGATCTTCAAGTGCGAATAAAGTGATCAGTGGTGAACTTGTGTTTAATAATTAGTGAGTTTAAAGTTGTAATTAGTGTTGTTAAATTAAAGTGTCATTTTTGGTTATCTAATCGGCTGTTTTTATTGTCACGAACCCCAAGCTCGTAACAATATCATTCACATCGTGCGTGCCACCAAATAAAAGGTTCCAGTCGATCTCACTCAAGCTTTTACAAATTATGTCGTAATTTAATTTGTAAAAATTTACTCTTTTGTTACTGTTATAAGGAAGTCTTGTGTCATTATTTGACTTTAAATTAATTTCAATAGGGGGATGGAAAGGGTCAATTTTACTTAAGGTATTTGGAGCAGAACAAACGGAACCGAAAGTTAAGTTAGTCAACACAAGGTCAAGTATGCGTCCCGACTTATTTGTTATATTGTTGAGTTGAATTAACTTGTTTATATGACTAAAATCAGTTAGCAAATGACCAATACCCGGTGCCGTATAGCCACTATCCGACTCACTTACCAAGTTCCAATTAATATTTCCTAAGTTAAAGTCACCAACTATACACATCTTCGAACCTGACTGTTCTAGTATGGTATTACAGGAGTCCAAGAAGTGTTCTAAGGCTGAACGAAGTACAGGTGGAGGCAAATAAACTGCGCACAGAGCCAGTTGACGGATAGACCTTGTAATTGAGACGTCTACGGTTACCCACAATTCCACACAGTTGCTTTCCCATTGAAACATGCGTTTTGAATTTAAACCCCTTAATACGGCTATCAGAACACCCCCTCCATCTTTTTTTCTGTTACACCTATCTCGCCTGTAGACTACATATCTATTATCAAATAGCTCTGAACTCATCACAGAATCATTTAACCATGTCTCTGTTAATATTATTATATCATAGTTTACACAAAAACTTGACGATAAAAATTGTGACATTTGGTGCGTAAGCCTCGAGTGTTTTGGTAATATATCTTTAAGGCCGAGAATGATAACAAATCAAAACATCATAGTGACGTCACGCGTGCTTTCAACGCACTGTATCGTCTTCAATTTTTGTTTCGTTATTTTTGTCCCTCTTGTCTTGTCCCTCTTATGACTTGTTTTAGTTTTACAATAGCACTACCGCTTAGTGTCATTGGCTTTTATATGCTTTCTGTGGAATAGACTACGAAAACGAGGCCGCGGGAACAAGCTTGTTACTATAAAGGACTGGCTTTGATTTTCAGCGTGAAAAATTGTTTACGTAAACTGCTGTTTCAGAGTTCCATTTTGTCGATTTCACGCGTCGTTTCACGAAGTGTGAAGGCTTGTAATATGCAGTGAAGTCAGGTTCGTACTGACAGCAGTGTGCTCAGTGAACCCTGACAATTGTAGTTAAAACTGTGAATGGAGTGATTTAGCATATTTATGAGGGACAGGTGAGAGCGCTTTGTCTTTGTGTGACGCAGACACTTTCTATACCTTTATTCATTGACTTTGAGGACCACAATCTGTGTACCTGAGATGTCTTATCTAATCAGTGGAGGGTCGGCGTAAGTAGGGTTTGAAATCATGACGACAAGGCTTTACAATGGCCACCTAATCTCCTCGTAAATGTGAGGTAGGTATTATATCTAAACTCGGTTGTGTACTTACATCTAGACTGACACTGTAAAATCATATGGAAAGTAATATTTAAAATATAGCTGAGCAATTTGTAAGCCTGAAAAGCTCTCATCAAAATATTTACATTTTATCCATTTATTATATATATATTTTTTTTAATGTGTACTTTTAACGAGCATAGTTATAATATATATTTTTTTGCATTTAATTTACATCAATTTTCCTTTTTGTTAAAATCGTGTTGTCCAGTAAAATAAAACATTTTAATTAAATCGCTATCACCTCGTTCTCGATAAAGTTATCGTCGATTAAAGTTGAATTTCCTGCCCAAAGCTTTTGTCAGCAGTTGAGAGGCTCCGCTTAGAAACAAAAGAAATTCAACGACTCGTCGAACCACGCCAAATAAAGGAAATCTAATAAACTTAAGTAACATTGTTTTTAGAAGTAGTTTATGAGATAATATTAAATATTCAGAGTCTGATAGAATCACATTATTCTTTCGCGATTGTTCTATTTGCCAAACATTTTTTTTTCTTTTGTCATATTTCATTGAGCCAGTTGGTATCAGGAAAATTAAAGCAGTATGATTTGAATTTATAATGGACATCCATCCATCCATCGCTTTCCATCAGGCGTGATTGAGGTTAAGAGCACGCCAATGCCTCAATAAAAAAATGGACGTTTACGGCTATGGCAATGGCATTGTTTTAGTTTAACACCTCTAGGATATAGTCTCTGCTTGCTTATGTATTACATTCTCACTCTATTCACAATGCAGCTGCTATAAACAAACTATTAGGTATCTACATCCAACTGAAAACCTCCATTATTCTGCATAAAACAATACTGAATAGAATATTAAGTTTAAGTCTGAATGATAATAGGATTTTCAATGTCGTTTGCTTCAATTGAAACAAATTTCAATTTTCTTCTGAAAGTTTAATTTGCAGTGATAGTCGTTGCGTCCAAATATAGAAAGCAAACTTTTTGTTTTTGGGTAGAACAAAGGAGATTTTATTTTTGTTGTTTTACTTTGTATATTTCAATCGAGCAAAAATAATTCAGTTTGTCTGGGAGTTTTTGGAAAAAAGCTTAATATTATTTATAATTTTATTTGAAACCAACATGGCGACGCATTGCAAAAAACATTAATTTAATTTCTTTAAACACGTTCAAACATACATATATCTTATCGCAATACACTGAATGCACGTACTGAAATGAAAAACGTAAAAGGCACAATATAATAGAAACTCTTAACTTCTACATCAGATGCATATCACACTAACACAAGTCTGCGTAATTATAATGTATGTTTTATCACGAAGCATGTCAACAAGTTACAGTAAAGTCGTAGCGAGTGGTGGCAACTACGCTGCTACGAGACCGCTACGCCGTAGCAACTAGCTAGATTATGTAGACTCAAAATCTGTTTTATTTGGTAAGATTTAAGACATGATTGGCTTTATCACTCTTTTACTAACATCTGAGGGCCAATTCTACTATTTTTATAAACAACGTTCTTATTCGCATCTCAGTCGCATTCAGTCAAAAAAGCCTCAATTTCCATACGTCATTTTTGATTAATTGCAACTGAGATGCGGATGCGAACATTGCTTAAAAAATTTGAATTGGCACTCTGACGTTATATTAATTTTAACCTCATTAAGTAAAAATTTATTGTTACCAATATTTTCAAGTCCGGTCCGGTTAAAAACCAAAGTTTTTATAGCTCGCTCGCTCCGTCATTAAAACTCTTGAAGTATCAGTTTAATACACCACATGTCCACCATTATTGTTCACAATAACTATTTAATCACACCATTGTCATGACATTTATCTCAAAATAGCTTTTCCAGCGGCAAAAATACAAGCATACAGACCTATTTTAATATTTATATAATTAAAGAAATCCCTTTAGCCTTAGCTCATCTAGAGAAAAAGCGCGATGCCTACGCCTCAGCGGGCGCGGTTGTGTGGCACCCGTCACTATGGCGCAAGCGGCGATTTCTTTCTTTGACGCCCCCTATCGCTACCCTGCCAGCCCCACACTCTGTTCGAGACCTAAGATTAACATTAGCTTCTATTCAGAAAAGGGTCGCCTGCTCGTAAAGTTGTTCTTTGCTTTGGAGCTCATGAGCTAGTGAATGAATGAATGACGTATCTGAAGCAAAGACCTTTGTGACCATGACGCTCCTACTCCAATAGCTACTGATTGTCGCTGAGGACTTTGACGTCTTTTCATTTCTTAATGAGCCTACCTACGTAACTGACATGAAAAGAAAATGTGTTGAATGCGTTGTCGAGTATTTCTCTCTTTTCTTTCATCATTGGTCAAATAAAATCATGTTCGTGTGAAGACAATTTTCTTATACGGAACAAGTTAAAATTTGAACAACAGTGCAAATATCAGTAATGTCAAAATTTTGCGATAGCAGGCTTCACATTCAAGGTTCTCAACAACATAACATAGATGCCGAGGCAATATAAAATTTAATATCATGGGATCATCAAATGTGGATATATATATATGTATGTATGAATGTGTATATATGTACCTATTTAGTTGTCTATCTTACAATAATATCGACATATGTAACTGCTGTCTCATAACAACGATAGATAAAATTAAACGTCGACATTACTCAACGATGTTCATACAATCAATAGTAGTTTAAGTTTAAACGTTCGTGTTAAATAAATAATTTCGGGTGAATGAATTCCAGGTCAAGCTGACATTTTTTGTGTCGGAGGTAACAGGCCCTCGTTTCTGGTGAAATACCAATAACTGACACAACTCAACAAGTGAGCACCGAAAACGTATATTTCAAAAAGACCTACGATAAACTAAATCGAGTTTCATATTTAAACCGACAGCATCTGGAATAACGGAGAGCGAAATATAATTTTAAATAGCTTTATCCGATCAACTAGGCCAAGTGTTATACAGGGTGAATGTTTAAAGTATGCGTGGATGGCCAAATCCGAAACTATCAGAACTATCTAAAAACATAGAAAGGAGTCTCAAGCCCAATTTTGTTGAAAACTAAAAAAAGCGAGGAATCGAACCGGTTGATTTTGAAAAAAAAAAATATTCCCTGTATTACACTATCCGAAAGTCTCGCTACTAAGGATCAAATTCTAGGAAGTTATGCATGGCAAACACTCTCATTTTTAACAATTGAAGCCGTTTAAATTTTCATCAAAATCGGGCTACAGATCGCTTTCATTGTTTTTCGCTCATAGTTTCGAATTTGGACATCCACGCTCACTTTATAAATTCACCCTGTATTTGGTAGTCAGGGTGGGTTTTAATCCTGAAGTTGGCCTTATGCCAGTAAAAACTGCACCTCTAAGTTCTGAAAACTGCTAGCGCATTTAAAACTTGGCTTACTCATCTCTAATTTTATCTTTTTAATATTGGAAATTATGAATAAAGTTCTATGTAGAACTTTTTTACAAATAACATAATGCTTGGGGGATACTTCTCACCATTCTACTAGGAAATTCGGTATGAAGACAAGGAGAGGCAGTACAATTTAGAACACACAAGAGTGATTGCGTATTCGACAGAATTCAAGCGAACGAGTACTTTGATGCTATGCCTACACACACAGTACTGAGTAGGTACACATGATGTTATTCAATAACTCTGGTTTGAGGTACAACACATGATGTATTCCAGAATCTACATAAAGGCATAATATAATAGTAACTCAATACCGGCAATACAACAGACATGTGCTAGTTACGCACGTTATTGATAAAGGAGGATTGTAATTTCCGAGTGATAATGACGAAACGTGAATAGTTCACAAAATTTCGCAGTAAACGAACAGTACGATAAACTATTTCAATGTCGAAGTCGAAACTGGTTTCTGAACTTGTTAATGACTACCACTACAAAAGGCATTAACTGCGGGGTCCTGGTTTCTGATTCAATACGACAAAATTATGAGGATAAAATCCTTAAATCTCATTTTTCCAAATTTAAGTTCAGTCATAACTGAGCGGTGTCTAGCTAGTTATATATGTAAGAAACGTTGTACTCAATGCTTGTAATAAATAAAGAGTTCTAACCTTTACCGTCCATTAGGTACAATTAGCTCTTTAAAGCTTCATAAGTGTGTGGCGCATGTCGCGTCTAATCGAATGTCGGCTTTTGGCGAGACACGTAGGTAAAATTGATTAAGGTTAAAAAAAACTTATCGGAAAAGGACAATAAGAATCTATGTATAGAAATTGGACAAGGTGCTGCCCAGAATGAACGCATAGTGCATTTTGTTCCTCATGCCATCGTTAAACCGAAGCGCTTCAAATTCCAAAATTATATTAAATACAAGAATTGCTCGTTCAAAGGTTTAAGATACAACTCTGAACCCAATATTTTTAGTCTGTATAAAATGTAACATACCTTAATCCGTTTAGTGTCGATGGGCGCGACACGTATCTCGTGTGAAACAAGGGCCGCGGCCTACCTCCCACACTGCTTGCACACTCATCGTGTGTAGAGAGAAAACACATTGACGAGTACACAGAATAGATACATGCAGAAGGTCGAACCCCTTGGGAATCCTCCCTTGTTGTTAAATAACAAACGCAACTGTCCAAGTTTGAGATCACACTTGGACAGTCGCTAGTATATTATTGTACAGTGTTGACAATAAATATTTCTTTGTTTTAGAGACATTAATCTAGCTTCGTGCGACTGGCATTCGTTTGACAAATGTACGTAGCAACGGTGGAAATGTCGTAAGGGACAAACATTGCAACGTTGGAATTTAATCTGTCGGCGCTGAGCTGGCAAAGAAAATTCAGAAAAGCGATAAATGCCTTACGACGCTTTTTTCCATAACAGATAAATACTTTGATCTTTGATGCGATCGCCATACACACCAGTGCGCCTGTTTTTGACCGTTGTATCAAACCGGCCTTCTGTAGCATATTTATATTGTGTCGAGTAGGACAACCCTTTCTCCAGAACACCCTTACGGCCTGAATAAAAGAAAATCTTTTAGCGTGCTCTCAAGAAAACTGGGTTTCTAAGAACTTTGTTAAACCGTTACCGCAACATGAGAATAGCTAATTGGGAAACCGCTAATATTTTTTTTGCAGAAATTGATTGTATTTTTGGAGGTGGAGAATTATTTGGCTATAAATAAACAGGTGCAGGGGAATGTTTTTTCGTTTCTAAAAACATTATGCACAGCAAGTAATTAAGTGGAGCTGAGACGTTATAACCAAAAGCTTCTAAATGGAATAAAGATTAAAAGTCGGTACGCACGCTTGACAATTTTTTACATTAGGTAACTTTGCACAAAAACTGAGAGTAATATTAAGAGATATTTCGTACCTATTAGGTACCTATATTTGAGATGACCGAAAAAGTTGTTGATGAAAAATTCACATAAAAATGTGACGACGACGTGCAAACATTTTATTCACCGAGCCCCCCGTCATGTCAATCTGACCTGCTCATATAACAGCTTTCTCGTCACTTCTATAAACATTTTATTGCCTTTCATACTTTTATTACTTTCTACACGTTTATTACTATGCTCTTACGCTGTTCTAAAAATAATCTAAAAACTTTTACTTTCACTGCCTCGTCTTGAGACATGCTAATGTGTAGCCAAGTTCAGAACATAAATCAAATGAACGACTCGATTTCTAGACATTGTATTACAAAGATACCTACTGAAAACAAAACCAGGGAGCTTTGTTGCTTAACTAAGGTACTAAAATGTCATAAACGTAAGTATCATTCATTTTTATGATCTACACGTAGCTGCGTTACAGTGTCGGGCGGAAATCCTCATGGAAATCCTCCACCCTGGGGCGGGTGGAGAGGTCTGTCAGACTCTTACTGACTAAAACCACCCCGGTGTTCATCTCCCACCTACGCCGGGGATCGCGGGAACGTATGCGACTTCCGCAATCCCCGGCTGGTGCCGGCCTGCCTCTGCGAGCCAACTCGCGTCGGCGGGGGGAGTGAGGTGTTTGACTCCCCGCCCGCCCCTGGACCCAGTTAGGGGGGCCGGAAGAGGGCAGCGTATGCCTTCCTCCGACGCCCAATGCGCCTGCTGCGGGCCGGGAGAGCGGTTGTGATCTCCCTCTCACTTTCCGCAGCCTGTTTCTGCGCCAGAACAGTTTCGCAGAAGGAGACCACCGCGTCCCAGGACTCCTCACCGCTGACCATAGCATGAACTACGGCCGGCAGCGAGAGGTCTCTGCCTACCATAGAGATGAGGGCACGGCGCGGCTCCCACCAAGCTGCACACTCTGCAAGCGTATGCCGTGCTGTGTCCTCCCGACAGTCGACGCAGTGGTGGCATCGAGCGTCCGGCTCCCTGCCTATGCAACACAAGAACCTCCCGAAGCAGCCATGCCCCGAGAGGACCTGCGTCGCACGAAACGACAGGATGATCAGGAAGCCTAGCCTAGCCTTTCTATAGCACAGGTTTACTGCAACTTCCGAAATATAAACGCTGAAGTGGACAATGAAACAAACGACGCTTTTATGTGTAGAGATTGGATATCACCGTCCGATAACTAGTTAAATAAAACACGAATATTTTCATTGCTGGTTGGTTTGTGTTGTTGAATTTATCGTCTCGTTAGTACATTTACTGCAGTTTGGGAACAACCGAACAGCGGACGTAATCAAAGCACACTGCGGTTATTGCTTTCACAATTCAGAGTATGGCACGCAGGATGGCGGAATGTTAATAAACATAGCTGGGCTTGACTTGGCTGATTGTGCAATATGGTTATTGACTGCGAAGGCTTTTCATTCTAAATGCCTTGAACCGGCTCTTGGTTAAATCAAAACAGTCGCATGTGTCGAGGTCGTTCCGTGGATTTTATTATATTTCGAGACCCTCTGTTCTTCCAAAAATAGGAACCTGAAGCCGTTGGTCCCTGTACCATGTGGTCATTCGAATTGTTAACATTTGTGGCAATTTATAAATATGTGAGTATCATGTACCTAAATTTATTTAGAAAATGAATAAGTTTAACTCTGCTCGTAACACTTTTTTCCTATAAGTAAGTAGCATATTCTGGGAGCATTGTCCTCACATAATATTAACTTAATTTTTGCATACCAAATATCACAGTAAACTATACAGTAGAATCACTTTATTAATTTTATACTATTATTTTAACTGTAAATGATGAGTTCAAAAGTGCCGTTTAGTGGCCTAATTGAAATAAACACTTTGACTTTGACTTTGAAGATATCTATTGCAAATCAAACTTATTGTTACAAATACCGTGTAGCGTCATCACCATTAGAAATGTTCGACTGGACTCCAAGTTTAATAAGTTGTAAAGTTTTAACAGCTCGGTGTAATGAATTCGAGTGCGAAGACATCTGTAATGCATACTACGCAAGAATTTCTTTTGTACAATTTCAATGCAGTTTTTGTATTTATCATAAAATGGGCTTCAAACCGGAACAGCGTACTCCAACTGAAACCGTATTAATGTTTTATATAGAAATAAGTAAGTAGAGGGCTTTTTAAAACCGTTAGAGGATCTCATGACGAAACCATACATCCAAAACGCTTTTGTCGTTATGTTGTCAATGTGTGTGTCCAAGTGAAGGTTTGAATCCAGCAGCACACCGAGATATCGCGTGGACTGGACTTTGTTTAAGAGCACTCCATTAAGGGTGTAGGGAAAATTTATCATCTTTTTATTTTTAGTGAAAGAGATGGCATTACATTTTCCTAAGTTAAGTTTTAGCTGGTTAACCACGTTCAGGCTTCAGCTGCTTCTGGTTAGACAGGCAGGACCCCGATGTTGGTTAACTGTATTGAGTTGAGAAAAAGCTACACAGATGATCTTCACTTGGCAAGGAACCAAAACTTTTCTCAAGAATAAAGTTTGTGAAAAGTACGTGACGCGTACAGTCAGTTACCACAATTACAAAAGTAAAATATCAACCGATACATAGTTACATACGCAAAAGCGCGGTGGACCGGAGCGAAAAGCTCGCCGACCCGCAGGTTCTGTGTCACTTATGAAATATCATTTATACATTAATAGGGTTCTGGGCGACTGACAGATATCGAGTAACCCGCGTAATTTGTTGCGCTATATTTATATTCGTTAATGATGTCCTAGTTTTTATTGATTGATAACAAACATTTATTGGTTAATTCTAGTCCTATGGTAGTCACTAGGCGACTTCGGGCTTTAATACGGGCGCGTTGTGTTTCACGCGCGCCTCAAAGAGATGTCAGCATAGAAGATGGGGCCCGCTAGGGCCAGAGCCGGCCGGGGTTGCGGAATTTGTTCGAAAGAGTCACCGCGGCCCTGGAACGCAAAGGGCTTTAGAAGGAACACGGATGGGTTCTAGTCAGTAAGAGTCTGACACGCCCTTTCGCTCCACCCAGAGCGGGAGAAGTCATTTGATGACACCTCATACTTAAAAAAAAAATGCGACATAAATGTGACGTGACTGTTGTTGGTATGTTTCTAAACCTTTATGAATTAATTTCCTAAGCAGGGGTAGGCAACGTGCTACATCTGAGGTAGAAGTGTCTTGTTGACAATTTTGTTTTATTCAGAACTAGCACGTACCGCGCATTGCTACTGAAGAAGAAAAAAAAATCATTGACTTTCTATAGTCGAAACAGATATACAGAATACCTATTCTGTATATCTTTTAACATTACCTACACGGTTCAACGAAATTGAATCACTTTAATTTAAAGTCCCTTTTTGTATTTCCACCGTGTAATTTCAGCATAAAACTTCTTGAATATTTTCCAAAGTTCAGTTGATTTACATTTTAATAGAGTCGTGCATTCGTCGTTTTGAAATTAAATTTTAATCTCGTATTACAGTAGCACGAGTTCAATTTTATCTGGCCCAGACCACTCACTTATTTCATAAAGTGGTGCTGACAGCATTCCCTTTCCTATTATTGTTCGGCCACTTCATAATTGGAAAACTTGTATCAACGAACACAATTTTTGTGCTCCATGGAATGCGAAAATGTTTCAACAGACTTTTACTTGGAGTTGACATTGTAAGTTAATTTAAAATGCAGTGTATTGTTCATAGAAATATTTTTCTTCTTTACTTTACTTTTTTTTTTTTTTTCTTTTTTTTTAAAAAAAAACGTTGCCCCACACTAGGAATTTCTCCTGTATCGTGGGTGCGTTTACAAACATACAAATTCACATACACAAACAGCCAGACCCGGAACAACTATCTGTAGGCCATACAAACATTTGTTCCGTGCGGGAATCGAACCTGCGACACGCAGCGTAGCAGTCAATCGCTCAACCACTGCGCCAACCGTGTCTTGTTTATTATATCTATGGTATTGTTATAGACACAATGTTTTTTTTATTTCGTATATGGATAATCTTTGTTAATTTCAGACCCGAACTGGCGTTGAAAAAGATGAAGTGAAACTGTGTGAAACTCGGCAAACAATCGGATATTTTAAGACCAAGTGCATTTACTACACAAATAAAATGTTATTTAATATTTACGCTATTTATCCATGAAATTATTTTTAATGGTGTATGAAATAATTTAACAACTAACAATAATTAAGCAATAAACAGATTAATTAGTTATTGAAATCTCTCTATTTCTATTTTCCATCAAAGAATTTTCAATTCGCGTTATTTCGTTGTTTTATAAAGTCACTGAACTGGATTTGAAGGTAAGCTAAGCGCTAGTCATTAGCGATTTATATTCGCCCCAGTAATCGCTGTTAGTAAATTTAGCAGACACTATTATCGAAGGCCTAAATATTCCGAAGTCGTAGACTCGTTGCTCTTCCGCTACGCGCGGCGTAGCAGCGTAGAGCGAAAGTGCTCCCCGTGTAGTTTTAATCAGTCTATATCCCTGCCAGGGTTGCGGAATTTGTTCGAAAGAGTCACCGCGGTCCTGGAACGCAAAGGGCTTTAGGAGGAACACGGATGGGTTTTAGTCAGTAAAAGTCTGACACGCCCATCCGCTCCACCCAGAGCGGAAGAAATAAATAAAATCAGTCTATATTATATTTTAATTATTAGCCATTAACAGTCAAAATTGTTTATAGAGAAGAAATACTAATCAGTTGCTGACCGGTACAGAGATGTTCTTATGAATACGACTATTATTGTTAGTGTATAAACGGAGTGAAAGGTTTCATCAGGATTAGATTAATTTCCAACCAGAATTGTATTTATTTATTTAAACTTTTTGTACAATAGAGGCACATGGGCGAACTTAATACATCAAGGCATTCTTTACCAGTAATTTTACTCGCAAAATATGATCCAGCGTCGGGCGAAAAATTAGGGATGGAAAATTGACCCTGAAATTGTTTACAGGCGCTCGAATGAACCATTCAAAGCCGTCTTTATGAGGTAACTTGGTTTAATAAAGCCACCGGCCCTCCATAACGGCCGAGGTTGTATAGAAAGTGGTTGAACATCCATTACGCAGTACCACCGTCCTTGTGACGACGCGACGGCGCGCCTGGAATATGACGTCATTAGTTCATTACCAGTCGATTTTAATGGTAAGCTCAGTTACAAGTTAATGAAAACGTGACCGGGCTCCTAATTAGTTTCATCCAGACTGTTACAGAAGAACATGAGTCGAGATTTTAATGAGAAAGTCAGGCAAATTAATCTCTTTAACATACAATATGAGATTTATGGCACGCCGTTATGAATTATTTAAATTCGTGGATATATAACTTTAATTTTGCTCATGTTTGTTATTAAATACTTCGCTGAATGATGTGCATACGAGATTAAGGATTATGAAAACAGTGTTACTGCGTTAATTCGTTTCTGTGTTACAATATCTGCGATACTGCCGCGTAAAGTCTTTACCGAAATTAGTGTATTTAACACTAAACTAACCGCACTAATACTGATGTGAACAGCCTCGAAAACTAGAAACCACGTACGACGACTTACTTAGCAAAATGTTAATGCAAAGCCAGCTAATAGTCAACCATAGCTTGATACTTCATCACATCAATTACCCGAGTGAGCGAGAATTATTTAGAGAGCGATCAATTTAGAGCGGCCGCCAGATGGGTCGACGACGTGGAAAAACTGCATCAGTCTGTCTTGATACCTAAATTGGCTAGTTACTATCCTCACGAAACGAACTCTTTACCAATTTTATATCGCATAACGCTACTTCAAATGATTCCGTTTGGTTTAACTCCGAGAAAGTTTTTGTGCCATTACGCAAATGCGTTTTGTGTCTCCATCAGTTTGCATAATAAATGGTATTTCTTTGTCAGCGATTTAAGTTTAAGTGCCCTTGTGACTCACGTTTCCGTTAGTTCCGTTATTTTTCTGTCGGTCGCTGGCAGTATTTCTTCGCGGAGTTTTAAAAATGTTATCTTTTAATGAGATCCTAGCGATCATTATGCATGTGGAACTTTTCCGGGGAGTAAATATATAATTTATGTCATTTGAGCTTTCAGACAGTCTATATTTATTTAATACTTGATATATTTATTCTAAAAAATGACTGGGTTATTATGGATCGATTAGATTAGTAACTATGTAAATGATAAATGATATTTATTTTGTAAGTAGGTTAAACATAACACTTTTAAACGTCAATCTAAATTTATAAAAATGTATGTAAAGTAACCTACAACAGTTGCGCTGAGATTTACACTAGCTACTATTATATAATACCTACTTTACGAGAGAGACGGCTCTTCGTAATACAACCGCTGATAAACAGACTCTCTACGTGGAGAAACGGGCAGGATATTCGTCGGTTCACCACATTACTTTAGGTCTACGCCTCAATCATACATATATGAGAGGTATTTCTACACCTAGTAGAGTAAAGAAGCTGCGTGAAAATATGTTTAAATAAAGCCTGGCTCTGCTTAGTGAACCGTAACTTACAGCCCATAACTCGATGCCTATTACGCTTATGAAGGTTATTTAATGAGCCGACAAATGGGACCGTTTACATCTGTTTTTCATTACAGTGTGTAAAAATGGAAATGATTGAGGTCTTCTCCAGTGTAGCCTAGAGAAAGTGGGCAATTACTATGCAAATAAGCAATTATATAAATTTGTTTTTGCTTGGAAAATTTTCGTGTCGCTTTCATTATCATTATTGAATAAATCAAGGAAAGAAAAGAGTTGGAAAATTTACTGTAAACTAGCTTTTGCGCGCGACTTCGTACACGCATATCCCGTTTTTTGTCGTTCCTATATAGCCTATAGCCTTTCTCATGATAAGGCTATCATATAGAAATATAATTTACAACACATTTGCTCAAAAATGCTTTTACGAAGTCTATATATATGTATTGTTCGAAAGTTGAAAATTACGCACCGTACTCTCATCTTAGTACCTATTTTACATAATCCTCGTTGTATAGTGCCGTACGTATTCTTTACGGTTTTTTTTTAATTACCATTAAAAAATATAAGAATTTCACCAAGAAGTTTCAACATTACTATAAAAGTAA
Source organism: Mamestra brassicae (assembly GCA_905163435.1). NCBI lineage: Eukaryota > Metazoa > Arthropoda > Insecta > Lepidoptera > Noctuidae > Mamestra > Mamestra brassicae. The sequence goes on along the minus strand of LR990997.1, from coordinate 12,831,304 downwards.
GCTGAATGATCGAACCTCCTTGGAAGCCATTTAAATACTAAAGCGAAAATGAGGCAAAAGATGTAGTTCTCATTTCCGCGCCATTTTCATATAAGGAACGTCAAAGATTTTTGCGACTTTCCGACTGATATCTAAAAACTAAAAGTTTGTTTCATTACCTATAATATACTGTTTTTTCGCAAATGTGTTGAAAAACGTATTATGGCACACATGCGGAAAATGGTTTTTACAAACTCGTGACTATGGTAAGCCACCATATTACATTCGTCTACTCGATTGTAAAAACCAACTTACCGCACTAGTGTCATAAATTACTATTTTCAAATCCAGTATTTTCAGAGATTTGCGCGTTAAAACAAACAGCTTCAGCTTTATTATATTAAACATAGATTAAGATGATAAAACAGTTCCATCATAAGCCCTTAGATTCCTTAGAAATACTTATATGGACACTGTTCTGCAATCCTTTTATACCTCATGGATAAGCGCGTCATGTTACATCTATTTCCAGCTATGTTGGAAAACGTTTGTTCCCTTGTAGGGATTTTGTTTTGATTAATAACATTGTACTTTCCCATTGTTGGAAGTGAAAATATTTTGAATCGACCCAAAAGTGCGTGGGAACCTATGGCTGCAGTTGCTTATTTTATCCGTTCTACTCTTTTTTCGTTGAACCTATTTTCGTAAAAAGTTATGCATAGTTAGGTCCTTATCACTAAAGCCTTATTCACAGATAAGACCTTGATATAATCAGCAAGGTACAGAATAACTACTTACCAAGGGATGTGTGGTGCTATTTATATCCCTAACCATCATTCAATTTAACTTAATGAAGGACGAAGGTGCGGGTCCAAGGACGATCGTCGTCAATTTCCTCCTTCAGCCCGAATTCTCCGGTGTTGCCAATTGAATTATATGTTCAAAGTAATTGCTGACTTTTAGACGAAAGCCTCAGGATATAACAGGTAACATAATATAGATATTAGACATTGATTCAATGTACTATATTATTTTTGTGAAAAATTAAGCAACACCGATGCCAATTTTCAGCACCAATAAAATTCAGTGTAACCGGAGTGTAACACGCACTCTTTTCTATTTTATTTTATTTATTTCATGAAAAACAAACAGTAGCGCAATAAGAAATAGTCATAATATCTAAAATATTACATCTCAAACAATTATGCTACCCACTACGTTCTCCAAAGATTACAATTAAAAGTATTTAAAAACTAGCTTTTGACATAAACTCTGTTATTTCATCTTAGTAACGTTGCCCACTTGGCATTTATTAGGAAATGAAGTTGCACAACATTCATCTTCTAATGAGTATGTTACAGGCATCATACAGATTAGATATACCTACTCTATAATATACACGCTTTTAAAACATAATTTTGTGCGCCACTGAAGTTTACAGCACAACAAAGCGTCGAATATTCTCGGATCACTACATTTCATTGATTAGCTGGGGTCAATGTTTCTATAAATAACGATATTCACTGGCTTGGAAAAACCCTCGACGCCCTATGAAAATAAAACCCTGTTTTTATTACACACAGAGCGAGTAAAAAATAGGGTGTGAATACAGTGGATTACGGATCTAGGGCAGCTAGAGTTATTTTTATCGTGGGGTAACGTGGGTAACATATTGGCTATTTGCAGGCGGAGCAGCATAGAGGGTACCTAATAATGGGATTACCTAGTCAATGGAGCGGCGCGCCCGGGGGATATAAGTCAGCACCGCTAGATTATATGCAGTGCTGCACACAATAATATTAATCAGTGAGATATCTACCTACTCTATAATCATACCCCGAGACATTGTTTCGCTATTAGCTCTCATAGGTAGTTAGTTACGAAATGTCGACACTAGTTGGAAAAATAATAATGAATCAAAATAACACAAATGTATTTCCATTTGAAACTATATGTAGTATAGTAGTACAGTGTGCATGTTATGTCAATAATACCCAACATAAGCAGCGCATGTAATCCGGGCTTACAGGATAAATGTACATAAAACAAAGTAAATGACTGGCGGACATTTCGTACCATACAATTTATGAGCCCAATTACGTTATATTATTAGATCTTCAGTCAGATGAGACAAGCACCTGAGGTATTTTTTATATCGAGCACAGTAGTAACTGAAATAAGATAATAGTAAGCTACGGGGAATTAGACTGGTGGCTTTTATTAAGTCACAATACATCGCTATTTTTCTAAGCCCCATTTTATTATGAAATGTATTTTCTTTTTACCGTACTTTCAAATGTCAAATCGTTTTCTGATTCCAGAATCAGAAGCCGCATTTATCAGGTTTTAAAGCTGAATAAATCAATTCTGGAAAACTTCTTGCAAAAATAGCTAGTAAAAAGGTACGACACCGGTAATATTCTGATTCGCCATTTTGTTTTCTCCGGAGATATTTTCATCCCATGAAAGGGAAAAAGTTTGAGGGTAACCTAAATGTTAATAGTATATATAACGGAGTATCGGGACCATTCGGGTTTTTAGAAATAGTGACGTCAGCAGAGCTGACGTCACCATCTCCATTAACGGGCTCACTCATTGCAAATAACGAAACACACAATTTAACCAATCACGTTTTATTCGTAAAACAAGTAAAGCACACCAAAAACAACCTTAAAATTCAAATCAGCAAGAATTGTACTCACAAGACACAACTCGACCTGTCTTCTCCAAGTCCCGCTTCAAAAGTGGCTTCGCAGCGGCTCGCCTTTTCAATATCAAAACATGGCGTCGTCGTTGCGAAGTCATTACACTTATTTTTTATCACAAATTGCGCGTAACATTGATTTAAGTAACACATGATGATTTGTTAATTCATTTCACTATTTTTAGCTCTTGATTTTAACATTGGAATAATTTTACATTACTTAAAACTTTGCTTCAAACTTTAATTGCGCGCCATCTTTTTAACATGACCAACAGTAATTCAATCAACTGTTGGAATAAACAAAAATCAATCAAAAATCATTATAAAACTATTGCCTATTTCTTTTTAATTAATAAATGAATTTCGCAATCGTTAACTTGTTTTTAAACCTAAGCTTTTATAAACCTACAGTTATGGTTTGCTGTTATAGTAACAGCAAGTCATAACACGGCTTTTTACTTTGAAAAGTAGCAAACGGACTACAATAATTAAATCAAAACTTATTTAAACCTAACCTGTAATATTTAACTGTTAAACAACATTAAGTAATAGTTTATTTAAAAGTTTACATTAGCCTTGCGTCGACACGGCCATTCTGCGAGACGGTGTGCGTGCCCTGCACCAGTCGCGGATCTGAAAATGAAAATATTTTTTTTTTTTGAGCTAGGTATCCATTCACTGGAGTACATTAGCCTGAAAGATTCAAATAGTTGTGTAAAATGAGTTCAAAAAGTTTTGTACTTCACATTACATGGTCTGAACTTTTCAATAGTTACAGATTCCAACAATCCAAGTTATCAGCCATTACTTTTGTATAAGGTTTTGTAGTTAAATATTCAAAGTTATAGATATTGAAGTTTATATGGAAATAGTAAAGTTTACACGAGTAGTAAATAAATAGGATTTGCTGTACATAGGGAAGCGAGTGAAGATATTGAAGTGTTTGTAACGCTACACGCTTACTCACACGTACATTAAGTTATATCAATGCAAATGCTCCACGCATACATGCCTGATTTGATATCTTGTAGACAGGAATGATGCTGTGGTGCTGGGCGGTCTTGTACGCCGTGGTCCACAGAGGCTCTAAAGGAAAAGGGAACTAGGGTGATGCTGAGGCCTAGGCCTTATATTTATGACCGTGGTCCCCAGAGGCTCTAAAAGAAAATAAACTAGTAGTCAAGTTCTTACGTGGCTGTTATACAGCTTGTTTGGGTTTGATGCTGTGGTGCTGAGCGGTCTCGTACGCCGTGGTCCACAGGGGCTCTAAGGGATTTGGGAAGAACGATGCTGTGGCCTAGGCTTTACTTTGACCGTGGTCCACAGGGGCTCTGAAAACTTATTTTACAACTTTATGGATAAATAACTCACGGGAATGATGCTGTGGCGCTGAGCGGTCCTGTACGCCGTGGTCCACAGGGGTTCTAAAGGATTGGGAAAGGGCGATGCTTTGGCCTAGGCTTTATTATTTTAACCGTGGTCCACAGAGGTTCTGAAAAGAGTGTAGGAGGGAAGCGGGGGATACGGATTGTACAGTCTTACTACTTTAGTTAGGTATCAGTCAGTCAACAAAGACATACCAATAATGGATCTCCTCACTGTTGTCTTGTAACTCAAATTTACAATTGGTATCAAGATGACAGTAAGAAGGGAGAAACTCACTTTTTTTTTTTAAATGTCCAGCAGCTGGGTGGTAGACGGCTGTGGCTCTTTCGACGGCGGCGTAATGATGATCGGTGATGTAGTTTGTTGTAGTGTGTCATCGACCAAGTTCGTCGATGAGTCATCCGCCAGCCGGGTAGCCACTTGCTGAGTGTCATCCTCGTTATTAGTCGACACGGTTTCCTGCTCTCCTGGTTGTGGTGCTCGGCGCACCTGATCGTGAGCGACCTTACGTGGACGCCCTCTGCCGGTCACACGTTTCACTATGTATCGGTCGTTGTCCAGGATCCTGTATATCTCGTATGGCTCGCTGTATTTCAAGTCCAGAGATGTCTGGTTTCGGGGATTGTTCTTGACGAGTACGTAATCTCCTCGCTGAAACGGACGCATTTTCGCCTTGTTCCTGTCGAATCGCTGCTTATCATATTGTCCCGCAGCTGTCATTTTCTCTTGCACGTGTTGCTCAAGCAAGTCAAAGTCTATGTATTCGTTATTTATATTTACCAAACTTAGTAGTTCTGGGGGTACACTGTGTTGGCGGCGGGTCAGTAGTGTAAGCGGTGCGACCCCCGTTACTCTATGTGGAGTGCAGTTAAATGCGAGCTGTAAAGCTTCTAGCGCCGTCTGCCATTCTTCAGTGTCGTAGTTTTTGATCATGGTTAATGCGTTTTTCAAAGTGCCCATAATTCGTTCGACCTGTCCATTTGCTCGGCTTACTCCTGGCGCAATGGAGTGTATGTCGATTCCGAAACGGTCCGAGTAGACTTTAAATTCACCAAGGAACTCTCGACCTCCATCCACCACGACTTGCACTGGAGTTCCGAACAGGTGCACGACACGTTTCAAAGCTGCGAGGCTGCTGCTTGGGCTCTTGTCATTTGAGTAGCTAAGCAAGACGTATTTGGTGTATGCGTCAATTGTAACAATTACATACTCATCTCGCCCCTCAGCGCTTCTCGTACCCAGCTTGCCAGTAATATCCATGTGGACGACTTGGAACGCTGCAGTGGGCTTCTGAATCGGATGTAGCTGGGCTTGGATAGCGCCCGACGGCCCTTTCGAGGTCTTACATACAACACAATTGTCCACAAACCTTCTGATGATACGGTTCATCAAGGTTTTCTCCCATCCAGGATGTTGCAGAGCGACATGGAAGGAGTTTATTAGACTCCATTGGAATGACCTAGGGACTACAATTGGTTTATGTATACCGAGTATAGAATCCGTGAGAGTCTTCTTAAGCACGCCTTCTTCCAAGACGTAACCTTCGGCCGGACTGTCACCGCTCATAGTGTCTATAAGCGGGCGCAGCACGTCGTCGCGGCGCTGCTCGATTTGCAGCCACTCAGTGTCTCTTGTCATGAAGTTGACGGATCTTTCAGTTGAAGGATTCCTACTGAAAAAATCCGCGTGCTGTAACCGCTCACCTTTTCTATACTCGACCTCGAACTCGTAATTTTGCAGGAAAGCCCACCACCTATGGATTCGAGGAAGAAGATCCTTTTTGTTTTTGGACGCTTTCAAGGCGTTACAATCTGTTATTACCTTGAATTTTCGGCCGTATATGTAATGCCGAAAATGCTTGATTGCCCTTACTACCGCCAAAGTCTCGAGCTCGTACGAGTGGTAGCGGCTCTCGGCGTCAGTGGTGCGCTGGCTCATGTACGCGACTGGATGCTGACGACCGCCAATGGTCTGCACGAGTACCGCCCCGTAGCCGATGCTGCTGGCATCCGTGTAGAGCTCGATTGGTGCGTCTTCCTGAAATAGCATAAGGGTAGGCGCAGTAGACAGGTGTTGTATGATATGGTTTCGAGCCTCATCATGCCTTTCGTTCCATTCCCACTTAGCATTGTTCTTGGTCAGTTCATAGAGGGGAACCATTACGCGCGAGAAATTGGGAATGAAGCGTCTGAAGTATCCAGCCAATCCGTTAAACTGCCTAACTTGTTTGACAGTCTTCGGGATTGGTGCCTTTGTTAAAGCCTCCACCTTTCTTGGACTGGGACTGACTTGTCCGTCTGCAATGATATTGCCCAAATACTCGATGGAGCGTTTAAAGAAGGCAGTTTTATCGACATTGATCGAAAAACCGGCGTTTTGGAGAGCAATCAATATGCGTTCGATATGGGTTAGGCCCTCATTGAATACCCTACATTTCGGTAAAATATCATCGACATATACCTGGCAAACCTGGTCCACCGAACTCAAGAGGTGAGCTAAGGCCCTATTTATACAACGCTGGTAAACTGACACCGCGTTACTGAGTCCGAACGGCATGGTCAAATATTCATATAGACCATCCGGCGTAACAAAAGCTGTTTTCTCAATCGAGCCTTCTGAAATCGGTATTTGGTGGAACCCGGCTGCCATGTCTAATGTCGAGAAATAATGACCCCCCGCCAGTTGATCTATTTGATCTGAAATTATCGGTAATGGATAGTGGTCCCTCAGAGTATTCCTGTTTAGTTCGCGGTAGTCCACGCACATGCGGTCCTTTCCATTTTTCTTTTTCACTAGTATTATTGGGCTGGAAAAAGGCGATTTACTTTCGCGGATAATTTTATGCTCGAGTAATTCATTAATTATTTCCCGAACTTTTTCGCGTTCGACTGGGCTCAATCGGTAAGGCCTGCGTTCGACACACTTGCTATCATCTTTTAAGCGTATTTCGAGCTCACCGGTATTGACGCGTGTATGAGGGTAACCGTGAATAAATAAATGTTCGAATTTGTTTAACAAAATTTTCAATTCATTGATTTGTTCGTCATTAGTCAAGTCACAATCTAGTTTATCAAACTTTTCACTTTGAGATCGCACATGGTAAACAACCGGTTGACGAACCAGAGTTGCACCCTGAGAGTTCACTAGCACGCTTATATTGTTTTTCTCTACAAGATTCATACCGATCAGAATGTCTGAGCAGACTTCGTAGTCCGGCACCACGTGAAATTCAAGTTCTATTCGTAAACTATCGATAATACAAATCGTCGTTAATGTCGAAAGAGATATTACTGTAAATTGACCTAATCCCTTCAAGTAGCTTACTCGATCGACTCGTTTTCCGGGTAGTTTAGCAGCTATAGACTCGCGTATTACTGAACATTCGGCCCCACTGTCAAAAATCGCAAGTATGTTTAAGTTCCCAGCTGCTACTAGCATCGAATTTAATTTAGAAATACCTACACAGTTGACATTGGAAACCACTGCGCGTTCTCGCTTATAACACGTTTCATAAGTGTGACCTATCCTTGAACAGAACGTGCACGTAGGCTTTCCTACATTTTGAGATGGGGTTTTACTGTCTTGTTGACGCGGTTGAGAATTATCATTTTTGTCACGGTAACGACAGTCACGTGTATCATGACCGGGTTTTTTACAAATTTGACAAAACAATGAGGGTTTGTCAAAACGTGATCGTTTAGCGGGTCCCGGATGTGCGCCCGATGTACCTGGCTGAGGGCGCTTAACGCTTCGTATAGAAGATGCAACCGAAATAAGTTCGGGTACTGACGTGGCCCTGGCATTCAACAACTCAATTCTCAACCGCTCATCTCCAATGCAACCGATAACTGCCTCTACTGCATCGTCGTTCGATAACTTATCCTTTGTTATACGCCTCCATAACACCCAAGCTTGTGACAAGAACTGCGCGATGTCTTTGGAATTATCATAATTATGTTCCTTAAAGCGCACAATGTCGCGGGAGTACCTATTTTCAGGTTCAAAAGTCGTTATTAGAACATCGCGCAATTCATGCCACGTGGTGGTTGACACAAGCCAATGGTCAACCCATAACCTCGCGCGACCTTTGAGCAAACTACCAGCCTTCATTCTCACTTCATAATCGCTCAGGTCATAAGTTTCCATGGCTGTGCTCACATGTTGGCACCACTCTCTAACCCCAATATTGGTGTCCGGATCATATGACGGCAAAAACACTTCATTTATTCTGACTTTGGGCGTATCTTGTTGTGTCGTGATACGATCGGACATGTGCTTCATTACTTGCAACATCTGAGTGAAAAACTCCGTCGGTACCCCGCTAACCGAAGCAATTAAATTTTCATTATTCAAGTCAGATGGACGGGCAGAAGTGGGGTTCAATCCCACTTCTGATAACGGAGTATCGGGACCATTCGGGTTTTTAGAAATAGTGACGTCAGCAGAGCTGACGTCACCATCTCCATTAACGGGCTCACTCATTGCAAATAACGAAACACACAATTTAACCAATCACGTTTTATTCGTAAAACAAGTAAAGCACACCAAAAACCACCTTAAAATTCAAATCAGCAAGAATTGTACTCACAAGACACAACTCGACCTGTCTTCTCCAAGTCCCGCTTCAAAAGTGGCTTCGCAGCGGCTCGCCTTTACAATATCAAAACATGGCGTCGTCGTTGCGAAGTCATTACACTTATTTTTTATCACAAATTGCGCGTAACATTGATTTAAGTAACACATGATGATTTGTTAATTCATTTCACTATTTTTAGCTCTTGATTTTAACATTGGAATAATTTTACATTACTTAAAACTTTGCTTCAAACTTTAATTGCGCGCCATCTTTTTAACATGACCAACAGTAATTCAATCAACTGTTGGAATAAACAAAAATCAATCAAAAATCATTATAAAACTATTGCCTATTTCTTTTTAATTAATAAATGAATTTCGCAATCGTTAACTTGTTTTTAAACCTAAGCTTTTATAAACCTACAGTTATGGTTTGCTGTTATAGTAACAGCAAGTCATAACACGGCTTTTTACTTTGAAAAGTAGCAAACGGACTACAATAATTAAATCAAAACTTATTTAAACCTAACCTGTAATATTTAACTGTTAAACAACATTAAGTAATAGTTTATTTAAAAGTTTACATTAGCCTTGCGTCGACATATATAATTCTTGTTATAAAGTGGGCGTTAAAGCGGAAATGCATGGAGGAGCACAAATGTCGGCAAAACGATATTTTCCGTAGCTCTGAACTCAAGTGATAGAGTGGCTCAGTTATTGCACCCGCAAGTGTAACTAAATAGGCACTCGTATGAAAAACAGGATTTGTTAGGATCTAGACTCTAGATCCTAACAAATCCTGTTTTTCATATAATCCACACTCTAGATTCTAGAGTGTGGATTCAGAATATAACAAAAGAGGACTTCGCCGTGTTTTTGTTTTCCTATTTCTCGGTACTTAAAAAGCGCGCGTGCTCACTGCTCCAGCTAAGTACTGGTGTTTATTCGTTTAACTTTATAAATTGCGTTAACATAGGGGATTATTTTCATTTGCTATGATAGCTCGTGTGCGAGTATATGGATAGAATAGAGCTTCCCTGTTCCTAAAAGTAAACAACTCGTTCCAATTTTATCAAGCTCTCAGAGAGGGTAATCAGTCTGCGTTGGCAAGTTATTATCAATAAATAATTGCCCAGATTATTATTATTTTTACAAAAATATCTAGATAAAGGAAACCAAAATACTTAGCAACTTTCAAAAAGACATACTTGTGATTTCTTTACTTCCGTTTTCTATGATACTCAACCCGTATTAATTTTACTTTCAATGTATACCTGAAGATTAAAGCGGTAAGTTGTATCCCTCCGTCGCAAATGCAGGCCTTATCGCCTTAAGCTTTTTATCGGCCACTTGAGGTGATACGGGCTTGATGAGCCTTTACATCGCCACTCGTGTCGAGAATACTAAGCGGTGTTGTTGCGGATCTTAGCGTCTTAGCTACAAATGATCTGAAACACGTCGAATTTCTATGCGAGGTCTTTTGTTTTACGTACTTACGTGCTGGGAATAGAAACAGGATTAAAGGAACTTAATCAGGTTTCTAGACTGCAGCAAATATTTGTAATTTACTCTAGTTAGCTGCTCTGAGACAGGAATAATTTCTCAGTAGGTAAACGAGGCGGAAAATACTGTTGAATCACATTTACGACAGAAGTTATCTTTCGTTTTAACAATTACTGCTGCCGGGTACTTAACGCTCCAGGGATTTTGAATAAATTTACATTCAATAAGCTTAAGGCAATGTCAGCCGTTCTCCTGAATTTATTCCGAACAAAATGAAAACGATCTTTGCTGTAAGTATTATAACAGAAGAAAATCATGCCAAGCTATTTATCGACTTCTCAGTTTTACTCAGACAATAGGATTGCCAATGTTCACATCCGTATCCGTAGCTATATAACCATTTCCGATGTCGGAACTTTTTATATTGCCCATAACTTCACAAGAAAGCTTCCCAAATTGATTTATTGGGTTTTTTAGGCTTTGTAGTAAGCTTCAGCTTCAGCTCAGTCTCACCCCCGGGGGTTAAGTGTGAACTGTGTTTAAAGGTTGAGAGGAAACAAATAAATAAATATTTTTTTTAGGGGTCGAGGGGCCGAGAGTGGACTAAACGATGACATCTGACCCTTTTGTTTTTATTCTTCAAACCAATCAATCAATCAGTAGTCTTTATTTGTAAACACAGGTTACAACAGTGTGCATTAAAGCATATCTTATTCATACAGTTACGTAACATTCTTTCGAATTCACATTTTTCATTCGTTTGTAAAAAAAAGTCGCGATGTTTCAGATATGTATCTCATTGCGAAGAATTTTGAACCGATTACCTAGTCCGTAGTCAAAATGTAAAAAGAAAAAAATGTTGAAGGTATTTACGTAAACGAGAAAATCTCGCATAGTCAAATTTTTGTGTTTTTATTTTGCTAGTGTTACAAAATTGCGCTGGGAAGTTGATAAACTTAATAACCCAAGTCGGCCTTGTTCGTTATGGCTCGACGTGAATTTAACTTTTGTCAAGTGAATGCCTGGCTTGCATTCATTTCATAGTGAAACGTTACACGTTTTGTAATTAATAATTTTACACATTTTTTTGAAGTTTTAAAGTACTAAACTGCTTTAGGCGCACTTGGCACTTCTCTTTTATAATTCTTTGCTCATTTACCTTTATATTTTTTTAAATAATTGGTTAAAAGCTAGGCAGGCATCTAAATCAATCCAATACTGATACAGACGACTACCTTGCTTTTTAAATTACCTACGAAAATATTGATAGTTTTACTGTTGACACTGAAGCACACTGGCTTTTGCCCGCGGTTCCGCTCTGTTGGTGTGCATTTTACATGATGTTTTTAATCTCGTAAAAATGTTTTTAGTTATTTACATAGGTAAATGCATTTATGCTCGTCACTGAATTTTATAAACTGGGCAGAAGTTATAAAATATAAGATAAACGATTTTTAAAAAGAGCTTTAAATTAATTTAAAAAGAACTAAATAAAACTAAGGCACATAAATATACAACTATAACATTATTTCCATTAATGGAAATTATTTTTATGACACCGTCTCGATAGCCGTTGACGCCTCAAGCTTTGAATTAATGAAAAAATCTAATTATCTAAATTCGGTTAAAATCATGCAATGATTGGGTGGAATATATTATATATTTACGTTGATTCATGTGTTGTAAAGAACCATTAAGGTTTTCCAAATAAACACAGAAGCGAGTTGCTCAAAGCGAAATTTCTCACATCATAACTTTGTGGACCATTTTTTGTGACTGCGGTAAAACAACAATGGTATATAAAAACGTGATATTTTTACAGGTGAAAAAGCCATCAGAGAGGAAAACAACAGAAAAAAATAGATGTCAGACTCGAACGGTGTAACACAGAGAATTTGTTTTCCATTTTTCGCCACTAGCTGACATGAAACATATTAGGTGTGATGCATCATCGTATTTCAGGCATTTGTTCTAACACATTCGGGTAAACACGATATCAACATCATGGAACATCACTACGGTATTCGGTGACTCTACTACTTAGTAAGTAAGTATACTCATGTACAACGCACATATGTTTTACGCAACAATTAATTAATTCCGGTGTTTCTTATGAACATTCCGCTGAGATTTATTATGATTGTCTACGATGTATTTAGCAGGCGTAATTCATTGTTTTTTATGGACGTCTTAATTTAATTTATATTTGCCGCGTTTGCGAAAATAAATGTTTTGTACGTGAATGTTTTAGAATCGAAAAAAATTAAGTTGATAAAAGTTTGTTGCATATTTTTTTTCTAAACGTTGCCCCACACTAGGATTTCTCCTGTATCGTGGGTGCGTTCACAAACATACAAACTCACATACACAAACAGACAGACGCGGAACAACTATCTGTAGGCCATACAAATATTTGTTCCGTGCGGGAATCGAACCCACGACACGCAGCGCAGCAGCCAATCGTTTAACACAAAAGTCTTAAAGCTCAGGATTAGCGGTTTCTTTTGTGTTTAAATTACCAAGTCTCATTTTTTTTTCAGTTTTACAATGTCAACGTTAAACTTAAATCAAAAGTTATAACACATTTGCAATAAAACATTTACCGTTGGAGTTGCTCGTCTGTTTTTATTCAATAAGGCAAAATATCTGCATTACCGATGTTTAAGCTGCAAACTTTTAATATCGTATCATTACCTTTCATAAATGTTCAGAAAAATTACCATTACGCAAGAAAATTGTATATCTTGGGACGCACTCATAAACTAAACATAACGGTAACATAAATATACGGGATTTTTTTACGGTACAAACAAGTTGTCTATACGTCTTCATGGTATGTATTAACTTCAGTTGGCCATTAAACATGTAAATTCTGAAGTCTCCGCGATAATATGTGCCAATAACGGTTTATTTACGACTATATATCTACTACACGTTGAAGTATCAATGTTACCGATAGATAATGGTCATCACAGAAATTATCTGCGACACTTGCTGGGTTTCAAACAAGCTCAGTCTTGCTCGACAAGACTTGTTAGCTTCGTATTAGTCCGACCGTTACTTCGGCATTAAAGCCTCAAGCCGATACTTACAACCGACACGATTCCTTTTTATTATTTGCAATTAGTCGGGAGACTATTATATTTTTATTTCCGTGATGAAGCTGGCATTTCAGGCAAACTCACCATCGCACACACGCACACACATACCCCCACAAACGCGCACACACACACACACACACACACATACAAGCACTATCTTCTATTTTTTTTCATTTAGCATCTAATATATTATAGTAAAAATATACACAGTAAATGCATTAGTTTATATATATCTTTTTTTCGAAACTTACGGAAGGGACTGGACCTCACGACACAGGGTATCCTAGTGTGGGGTCCAGAGATATACCTACTGTATTTTTTAGTGTCTAAGTCAACGGATGTTATATGTGTATAATATGTTTTGTACTAACGTTTGAATGAATAAAGATTATTATTATTATTATTTATTAAAGATGGAGCCATTGCTCTAGTCTCAATTTCTATCAGAGTATAACATCTGGCCTCTTGAGCCTTTTAATTTTGTTTGACAGCAAAATCATTTTCACAAAGGGATTTGGCGGGAAAGAAGACGGTTTTTGTATTTCCTTCTGTGGCATTCTATTTCCTCAAGGACTGCTGGCATTTGTAGATAAGAGTGGGTTTATGTTGTATTGCATGCAAACCAGGGGGCTCCAGCAATGACTCTAAGGATATTATTCTAAGCTCTCTGAATGCGTTCCATGTTTGATTTGCTTGCTGTCGCCCACATTTGGATACCATAGGTCCAAATAGCCTTCAGGACGGACTTGTAAACAAGCAGCTTGTTGTTCAGGGACAGGGCCGATTGTTTGCCCAGTAACTTATTTATAGGAAATTTCATTCATCCCTTTTCTTTCTTATTTGATCAAATAAGACGTTGGTCCAAGTGGAATCCCAGCATTTATGGCTTGATTCAGCCTGATTTAATCTCGGCTTCAACAATCTGTTAAAGTACCTTTAACAAACTGTTAAATTAGCTGCTAACAGCAGCTGAAACGTCATGTTTGCCTTTCAAACATGATGTTTCGGTTACTGTTACTAGCTAATTTGCACGCTTCTTATATAGTTTAGTCTTAGATACTGAAATGATTCTAAAATGCGTCTTTGAACCTAGTTTTGTGCAAGCTAAAGAATTCCTATGACGTTTCATCTGTTTTAAAGTTAGGAATATTTAAATTCCTGCAATATGCCGTTTCTTTTCCATTTCTATTAGTTCCTTACATTGGTAAAACTGTTCTGCAATCTATTGATCGATTGTCTAAAGTGGTGTGGTGATTAGGTTATGAAATCAGTCGATCCATGAATCATTGTTGTTTATTCGTAACCTCTTACACCGGAATGTTTGCTTCATATATTCCAATAACAATAAACCGAGACTACGCTACTCCGAAACTCTTATCTTTTTCACTTTTTGTCAACCTGTAGATTTATTCGCCCGTTCCATTCTCCACGGAAGACAATTTAGTGTAACGTTCTGTTTCTTGATTGTATAAGTTTGCGACACTTTTAGTGAGATTTACTTAAAGGAATTGCCATCACCATCTCGTACTTCAGGACCCTTTTATGTGAAGATGGTACTTAGCTTATTTCTGGACCATATACTTAACTAATAAATAGGCTGTTTGTTGGCAAATCCTGGCTTGGGATAGAAGAAAGGATATAGTTAAATTCAGACAAAAGATTGGCATTGGGGTGACGGATGTAGGCAGAAACATAATAACTGCCCCACAATTACGGGGGGTCTCTATGCCTAGAACTAGCTCCTCGAGTGTCCAGTCTTTGGGTACATCCCTACAACTCCATGCGCGTAACGTTTTGTCTAATAACAAATTAATTGGCATCGTTAAATGTAATCAAATCAACAGACATCCTGTTACGGCCGATTGACTTGACACTGCCCTGAACAACACAACACACACACCACACAAAGACAGTGAGACTTCACTGTCTTTGTGTGTGTGTAAAATAAATTCTTCGGATAAAGCTTAAAATACCTTATTACTAGTGTCATGTGGTTTACTACACCAGACAACACAAATCAATTAATACAACACCAAAAACAGATTATGATAACAAAACTGTGAGGTTAAGAATCGCGTGCTAAATCTCACCAAGACACTAGCAAAATCCGAGGTGCAGTTAAATTTAACGAACCGTACAATAATGAAGAAAAGTCGCAGAGTGATCTGTCAAAAATGTGTAGCACAGATAAACTAGAATCTAAAAATCGATTAAAAACATTAAACATGTGACAAGCTCAAAAGACTCGTTGGCTTGGCTACCCCTACAAACACGCAATTCGCCAAATTGGAATATGCGGAATAAAATGTTTTCGAACTACAGCTTTATATAAAAGGCACATCATGTCAAGGCAATTGGCCATGGCTATTGATTGCAAAACATTTTATTGTGCGGCCACAGGGGGGTGAAAAACAAATGCCATCCGACTTCAATGATTTTGAATGACTTTTAGTGAATTTTTCTGACCGTACTGATCAGTTATCTTTTACTTTTTTCTTTTTTGACATAATCTACTCGTTACAATTGCTTTTTGTATGAGTTGTATTGCAACATATGATGAACTACTGTTGTCCATAGCTGTTTTATATATTATTTTTGCCTGATCAACCGGCAAGTTCGTCATGCTCCCCTAGATGTCACTGCTTGCGGTAGCGTCGGGGGTCGGGTTACCTCCATCCCTCAAACATGGCGAGGGCGGTAATGGCTGATCTTTGCGTTATGCTCGTGAACGAGTGCTGCTTGTGCTGACTGGTCGTCTTGCTGGTCATAGTATTTTTTTATTTCTTATTATTATTGTTGTATTAACGTTAAACTACTGTTTATTATTAGTATTAAGTTAGCTCTAGTTCATCACTTGTGGCTCCAGTCACAATCCTATTGTTAGACTATACTATTGCACGTGTTAGCGGGCACACCATTTATGCCCGGAGGCATAATTAGTTTGGTTTACTTGTTAATGCTTGAGTTTGTCTATTTCTGATGGCTTAATGGAGTGTGCTAGCTACCAAGTGTCAATTAATTTGATTTACAGTTTGTATATTTTATTTTCTGTGTCATGTATTGTAAAATACTTTGCATACTATTGTATAAATTCAAGTTTTTAAAAGCTTAACAGACAGATGTGTTGCTGGGGAGTTTGTTGCGCGACTTCTTCTTCCCAGCTACAACACTAGGAAGTGGTGACGGGCGGGCGTTTTGGGGGACTGTCTTTATGTAGAACTTTGACGTTCAAAAAGTGCTGGCATTTGAATAAATGACTTTTGAATTTTGAATTTTTTCATAAGTTCTCGTCCATCGCTCGAAAAATTCAATTTTATTCCGGCAGCTCTGACGGATCGATAACCGACCGGCCGGGGTGGATGGTTTCCAGTTTCTGTATATGATGAAGAACAAGCATGCCAACTTTCAAGCGGCTGCCTGACAACTTTTTTTTTCTTCGCTCGCGTACAGAGCGCCGGTCGCACCAGGAGGGATGACATTAAAATTGCATAATATAAACAGCGTACACACTTTCAGGCAACCGCTGTTTCAATCGGCTGCCTCGCAACAGTTTTTTATTCACCCCCTATTCCACCCCAGGTCAAGTTGGTACAGTTCGGATTGCACAGGGCGATTCCACAATACATCGGGAGCTCAAATAATAATATTTTTTATTCATTCAAACATTAGTACAATACACATATTACATCAATAGATTTAGACACTAAAGAAAAACAATATATCTCTGGCCCCCACACTAGGATTCCCTGTGTCGTGGGGTCCACTCCTTTCCGTAAGTTTTGAAATTAATGAAAATAGTGCATTTATTGTGTATATTATTATTTACTATGTAACACTACTTAAGAGAAAAAATACAAAAAAATGAAATAAAATATTAAATTAAGAGAATAGAAGATAGTATGTGTGTGTGTGTTTGTGTTGTGTGATGGTGTGTGTGTGTGTATTTGTGCGTGCAAGTTCGTGGGCGCGTGATATTAAAAACTAATGTCAAAGAGGTTTTCGGTATGGGCATAGTCTTTGGGTATTAGCCATTCCTAGATGGTGGTTTTAAGGCGGGTCGCGAGCCATCCGGCTGCCTCTAGAGTACTGCCACCTCGCGTCATTACCTTAACTAATAATTCTTGTTAATCGACGGATCTACAAGCCAAGGTCATTTCGAGTACGATTCGGTAGCTGTATTCGACTGTCATTTTTGCCGTTAGGCACACGACTTGTTCAGATTTAAAGCAACGAAGAGTTGCATGAGTCTCAAAAGTAAAAATAAAGAAATAATTCACGAAAAAATGTTTCGCATTATCTCACCTAGCATGCACACACTAGGATAGCGGCGGTGATGCTGTTTGCTCAGAAAGAAGTTTATTAGCGTACTTTATAAAGAACCAAATTGACTTGCGACCACTTTGACGTACCGAAGTGCCTTTATTTTGCCTTTCGTTTGTTTTATAGAATTTGTTTTATATCTAACTAATTTTTTTTTTTTTTAGACATTTCTGTAGGAAAATAAAAATAAATAGAAGTAATACAAAATAAATCGCTAGTGAAATTAGGTAAATTGATACCTAATGTTTTAGTTGTTTGAACTTGCTAAGTCCACACGGGCGTACGTACTCGACTTTTTTACGTTCTTTCGAGCAAGATCAGACGTAAAGATATTGTAACTAAGGACTAAATTCTCTTTTATGACTTCAAACAAAGATAATTTTTCATCATCACGTTCAGCCATGCCAACGGCGAATGTCAAAAGTGCTTAACATGAAATAAAACCTAAACCTAAAATTGATATGGGGAAACCTCCACATAACCTGGCGGTATTAAAAAAAGTCGTTACGCGATCAAAGAAGAAAAATAAATTGTGTTATCCGAATTTTCTGGGGCTCACGTACCGCAATTTGCAATATGTAAACGAACTTACTACCGCGTATCGCTCTCACTAACGGAGATTTCACAGTGTATCTACCCTACAATCGATTTTATTTTTAAATCGGTATAACTAGTGTGTTAAATGTGCTAACTATGCTGCTGGAATATTCTGGCGCTCGCTGCCGATATTCACGTTTTTAATCGACGTTACTTGAGACTTTCCTTCAGTTGTTAACCACCTAGGTAATCTATTTTAAAGCTATATACATATACACTAATACCAAGAATTCATCATCGAGCTTCGCAACCATGCGTGTAATTCAAATAATATTCAATCGGAAAATCGTTCACACATGAGTAGTATCTCCATAGGCCTATTCACACACACATTGCAACATGTCTCATAAATAATGACTGATATGAAGTGACGTAAATGTGAAGGCAACCCGTTCACAGACTTCATTAATTAGACATTCTTTGCACGAAACGTAATGAAACGCAAGTCGAGAGACGGGAGTAAAAGAGGTTTCCGTTATTTTAATTATGTCGACTTACATTGTTTGTGCGGAGCTACTGTCCCGAAAGCAAATCTGGATTTAAAAATGTAGGAATGCAGGTAACGTTTCATTTGTACTCATTTTCATGTATTTTGATGTGTTTTTCTTGAAGCATTACTCCCTCGAATACACATACACACCTAGATAAAACAGCAATATAAAACTTTTGAAAGAAAACAGGCACACACATTTAAATTTCAATCGACAAGTCTTGTATTTTAAAATATATATATATTATATTTCTTATATTTTTTAGAATAATTTGATTAGTAACAATGTACTTTACCTTTCCGCTTATTTTGTAACTCCTACAAAGTTGTCGTGTAATTCGTAAGATTCACGAATTAGCAACAAACAAAGATGAATGAATACCAAAAACGCGACCAAATCCTTCAAACTTAAGTACATAGCCTTCCCCAAATGTAACGTGTTTCCGAGAACTAACACTCGTAGGAAGGGTAACATTAAGTTTGTTGACTATAGTTTAAATGATGAATTTAGAAACATTCACTAAAAATCCTGCCAGTCGATTCTGTAGCTATGTCGAAGTGAAGGCTTGGATGAAGTGATCTCGGAGTGAGCTGTCAATCCATATAATCAAGATGGGATTATGTATCCGGCATTCCGGATACACACCACAGGTTTTACAGAACTTTCCTACATGTTTATTGAGCACCATTGTGCTCAATTAACATGTAGGAAAGTTCTGTAAAACATGGACTGTCTTCTCGACTGCAATAAATAACGAACTTGCGTTATTTACCCTAATACTATTAGGTAGGTACTTTCTCGGAAAACGGTGATGTTAGCAGGATAATATCGCAACGTGATTCTACTATGTATAATGTATTCCAAGAACGGGGAAATGAACGGGTATAGAAACTTCTCTGAAATCTTTAACTTCATAATATAAAGTGGGTACCTGCCTGATTTTCATTGAAACTAGAGCAACATAACGTTGTTTGTTCGCGGTACAGCATAACTCAAGTGCCGCATACAAAGGTGTTCTCATAGACACGGTGACGTCACTACTTCACAAGTTGACTATACTCTGTAACGAATCCACTTTAACAATACGTGGCAATGTACAACTGACGAACCTTAACAAACCTTAAAAAAATCGAAGGTTCACCAATGAAACAATGATCACGTTTGATTGATTGGTTTGCATTTTGGTATATACATTTTGTGCGGGGGATCGAGGGATTAAGTACTAACCTACATACCTGCCTAGATAAATCCTGATTTGAATAAACGTAAAGTAACATGGCGAGAAGATTCAAGCTTTGGCCGAAAAAACAGTAAAACGCATAATAAATCATGTCCAAATTGCAAGAATGAAATTTTTTATCCATAACTTTAACTTAAATGAATTTCTTTGCTGAAACTTTGTAGAATGGATTATGAAGTTTTCGTTTCTATCTAAAGAAGCTGTACCAAGATTTTTTTTCTGTAATTTATTTTTCAGTTCATCTAAGACAGTAAACTTAATATCAGAAAAGTTCGTAAACAAAAGATTTTTTTTTACTTTTGTATACGATGATTTTTGTGCTAACACTTTAATTAATTTTTGGACCAGTGACCCCATTTTCCAAATGTTGGCACTAACACTCTATGGACCAAAAAGTCTGAAATAAATGTTTTGAATTGAATTGAATAACCATAATTTTAAACTGCAGATTAAAACTCAAGAATGGTTGAAAGGCCAAGTGAGCACTTGAGCGCTTCGATTGCGGCCGCTTTTGCTGCTCTCGAGTACTGCTTCACAGATGTTGAGTGTTCTGAAACTAGGCTAGAACTTCATTAATTGGGTGGTCAACGAATGAGGCCGACACATTATAGTGAAAATGTTTTGTCGAGAAATATAGTTCGTCACCATGTTTAATTTTCATTTGTGAATAATACCTACTTGTGTGTACAGACGCCAGCACATCAAGCTACCCGAAACTGTCAAATTTTCCCATTCAACCTTGAACCTAATGTCTTAGCGACAAAGTTGAAAATCTATTAAAGAAATTTGACAGATTGTTGTAGCTTGATGTTCTGGTGTCTAGACGTTTGAAGATATGTTTGTCACTTTTGCACGCAAGAACTTTGGAACGGATTTTGTTGAAACCTTTCAGTAATACAAGTATTGCTTATACATCAGAAGAACACAATATTCTATGCTTTACAACATAATATAAAACAATTTCCCTCGCCGCGTCTGTCTGTCTGTCTGTTCGCGATAATCTTTGAAAGTATTGAACGGATATTCATGCGGTTTTCTCCAATGGATGGGGTTATTTGTGAGGAAGGTTTAGGTGTATAATTCGTCCCAAAAATCCTACGGGAACCGGGAAAATGGGATATGCGCGTACGAAGTCGCGGGCAAAAGCTAGTAATTTTATAAAAGGGTGTAGTAGTTGCAGTTAATTACACGCACTAGTCAATATTTATTGAAATAAAAAGCAAATTGAATCAAACTTTAATAAAATGTATTAAAGTTTCTCGGTCGTACTGCCTACATATGTTATTTCGAGGACGGCCTCCTCACAACAGTCTAACAAAGTGGTTTAATAATCCATTATTTTT
This sequence comes from Mamestra brassicae, assembly GCA_905163435.1. Lineage (NCBI taxonomy): Eukaryota > Metazoa > Arthropoda > Insecta > Lepidoptera > Noctuidae > Mamestra > Mamestra brassicae. The sequence continues at coordinate 12,810,065 of LR990997.1, read as the reverse complement.
CACGCTAAATTTTGGAAATACGAACTACTAAAAGTCCTTTCAAAGCGGTATTTTTCCACAAATTGAACGAAAATAAATAAAAAACTAATGCGAAATCTCGTAAGCTCATGTGCCACATCTTAACCATTTGAAGTAGTTTAGTTCATATGCAATGCAAATTGCTTTATCTACAGCCAGAAATTAAGTCCTTGGAAATTGTCATAGAATAATTTGGAGACCGCTTCATGCTACCCCGTAGAGCAGTCAATTAACCTTTTGGGTAAAAAAAAACAACTTATTTCGAAACGGCTATTTAGCTACCCATAGGAAAGAACTTACTTACAATGTAGTTTTTCTATATAAAGGCTTTATTTTCCTTAGCGCCAGTAGGATAAGCTTTCAAGATCAGAAGATTTATGATACACGGGTATTTACGGCTCCTTCAGGGCGCGTTTCTACCAGAGATGTGCGAGGTAGCTGAGTGCCGTCCAGATGCGTGGCGACGCTGTGAAACGGTGCGCAGATGACCGATGCTAAGTGCTGATGATAAGTGTCAATATGCTGTAGAAGAACTGTAATTTTATTGAATTATTTTATTGTTTTTGTTTTAAATTTTAAGGAGTTGACCATATTGTTTTATGTAATTGTCGAAATGCTATTAAAAAAAAAAGGTAAAATTATTTGTAATTGTTGAGTTAATTTATAAAATTCAAATGTTATTATTATATTGTAAATACTGTATTATCTATTTTTATGTGTAAATTCAGATGCGAGGATGTGTAGCGGCCTCTTCAGTTTCTCGCTCGCTTCCATCCCTAGCACACATCCCTCGCACACATCTCTCGCACACATTCCTCGCACACATCCCCGCACCCCCATCCTTCGCTTGTTTTGTAAACTTCGCGCTATTGGTTCTTAGCAAACACATCCCTCGCTTTGCATCCTCGCACATCTCTGGTGGAAACGCATCCTAAGTCTGTATTTACGTCACGTGGGAGTGAACTTGCTCGTGGCTCTGCGCGTACTACGTAACACAAAGAACTTGATACAAGTCTTTTGCACTAATTCCTGCCTTCATTTACTATGATCTTTTTTTTCCACGGAAAATTGTTTTGATTTCACGAAGCTTTCGGTTTTGAACTGCTGTATGAAGAAGTAAATGAAAACTAAATAATAGGGTATTTTACTGAATAAATCTAATTAGTCCGTCAGATAGATTAATAGACACACGTGATGTCACGTTGCTGGTTAAAATTGTTCCATCATAGTGACGTATCGAATAAATCGGTACGTATCCAATATTTTTTTGAAAACTATCTGACGGACTTATTAGATTTTTTCAGTAAAATACCGTACTGATTGTTTCTTTATTTCAGTTACCTCCTCGTGTTCACTTCAACCAAGCCTTCACTTCGACATGTTTACAGAATCGACCGGTAATCCGATTTCGAAAACTGTTTGACTGGTTGAATGTATCGCTTTGAGCGATATCGCTTGTACTGACTTTTTATTCTGGAAAAATAAAAGGTTCTTGTGGGACAGGGAGTGAAGTCACGTGAAAATCTAGTTCCTAATAAATCTATAATATATCAGTCTAAACCATAATTGCAAAGCAATAAGTGCGTGTGGGTGCTATTACGAATTAATGTATGTAAGTACTAGTATGTAGGAGGCGGGAATAGGGAATACCTCCCATTCCTACCATGGTGTACATAATATTATACTGAGGTGTTTAAATAATATTTTCCTATCCAAAAATATCAAACCTTCTGAATATATGAATGAATATCCGCTAAAGATAACATACAAAATAGATAGGTATACATTTCCACGTTCAATTTCGGGAATTAAAGAAAGCAGAATAAAATCTACTTACTGTTTGTTTTTCTGAAGCTTGGTGAAGTGTTGAAATGGGGAAAATATTCCACTTATTTGCGTTGTGCAAACAGGCTACTGACATGAGCGTATGGAATATTTGTTTTTGCTGGAACAAAATGTTTGCATTCTGTACTCAAACAATCGCTTCATTATTAAACCTTGCACAGTATAAATAACTACATTATGTGTGAGCACATAACGCGCGAGAACACAACGTAAACAAACCTTATACAACAAAAATAGAAAAGGCACATAACCCTTAGAAAACTTGCTTTCTATCAATCAGTGTCTCTCTGTAAATTAACCAAATTAGATGTTCTGTTCAAAGAAAAACGCAAACGAAAGTAAAATGACTCATGGTCCTTAATTAATTTAGTACTTCGCGGTCGGAATGGATGCAGAAACTCACAACAAACAGATTTGAAGATACTCACGTTGCGCTGGCCAGCCAAGATTGCCAAGTGGGACGCCAGCCTCGGCTCGGCTTTACTAACTTCTGCCAAACTCAATTTGACTCCACCAGTTTATTCGCCACCTATTTATCGTCGCTGGTTTTTCGTTTCTTGCGAGGATGGAGAAGTTGTTCGTAATTGAATTACTTTATGCGACGCGCGAAATAAGTACAAGAAGTTAGTTTTAGTATATAATTAATTCGAGAACGTCTAATATGTTCATACATCATAATAATAGGTATAGTAGGTAGTTACATAACTTTATGTATGTGTTTGGAATTCGTGACGTTAAGTTAACGCTAAGTTATGTTGACTATGGTTGCCAATCATGGCTGTACGATATTATTTCACGCTAAATGATACGAAAGCAATTATATTACGTAACACGCGGCGTTTTGTAGCTTTTCGCGCGTGAGTTAATGAATATTTTAACATTTATGGGTGTACTTAGTTTATCCGAACATACCACTCTATTCCAAAATAATTATTAACAAGGGATATTAGTTTGCACATGCGTATTTAAATCAATATCAATACTCAATAAGGAGACAAATATAAATAAATGTCAGCCTTGCTATATTTCACATCTCCCATCTGAATTTCCTTGAGAGCCCGAAAGAAAACATTTCTATAATTTTCAAATCTGCTAACCTGAAAGGATATATAAATCCAATTACATATGTTAAAAAATACTGCAGTTTCATATAGCGTGTGGAATAAAAATGTGTATGCATTAAAACCACGAGCATTTTCAACGAGTTTCAGAAGAATTGACGCCTATTTACCACCTTCACTGTAGGTACTGCACATGTTCATATAGCTATTAGCTGTACGGGTCGGTGCCGGGATTTGCTATAGTAGCAAATCCCGGCAACCGCTCAAACTAGTAATTAGACCACGTCAAAGGGACACAAATTCTCGGTGAGCCGGGATATTGGCTGACGTGAAACGCTACAGGTCATCCAAATTCCTTTTCAGGTATGTGCTCTGTGCAAAATGCTCGATATTGTGGATGATTTGAATTCGGGGTATTCCGGGTAGTATTGGTGTCCGACAGAACTGTTCCAAATTCCATCATTGGAAATTCATTCGTCGCTCCATTTCGCTTTTGAATACAAATCCAATGTACGTTCAAAAGTTAGTTGCACGTCAGCTAAAGTGAAATGAGTGCCACAAGCAAACTGTCACTACGTGAGTACTTTACTAGTCGCATTACTGGTACTTTGTTTTAGTAACAAACGAGCACTTAGTTCATTCAGTTTAGCATCGAGATTGCTTTAAAATTGATATCTAGGTATTTTCTTGACGTTTCTTTGAAATAGTATGTGGAGAAAACTGAACACTTACCTTCGATTTCTAATAGTTTCAGGGTTCAGAAGCAGTGGGTGGACATTTGATGCATTTATTTAGGTTCACGATTGTCTAAATCCAAAGATCGTAGAACAATATTTCACATCGTGATCCTGAGAAACATGTGATGTCAAGTTTACGAGAAGACCCGACCCGATCTTTCCCGGTATTCATAAAACTGTCTTCTGAAGTTCAGATTGTCACTCCGACCGACCCTATGGAAAACTATGATTTCATTATAAAACATATTGACCGACCACACCCGCCTGTCGGCTTGCACGTGCGGGCTAGGTATTTTAGAGGGTTACGAGTACGGATTTCACCACATTTTATACCGTATTAAATGAATTAAGGAAAGTTATGAACTGTTTAAACGATGCTTTGCTGTGCAACAGAATATTAATTGATTTTAAAATAAATATTTTGTTGAGGTACAACGTGGAAAGAGTTCATAATTTGATGACCTTGTCGCGTCATCAGTTTAGAGAGGTTGCTTTGTATTGGTAATCAGGGTAATATTTCGTATTTTTAAGGAACGTTCACATTCGCATCTCAGTCACAAACTGTCAAACATTTTACAAATTTTTGACATTCATTGTCGGTGAATGTACGTATTTAATGTCGAGGATTGACGTTTTAAGGTTAGCACACATATCAACTTGGAAAGGGATCGACACCATATCGTCTTTTTCGCCATATCACCCCGAGACGAGGCGAATACGTTACGATTCCGATTAGTGTGCGTTGCAGTAGGGTATTTCATACAAAGAATACTGCACGGCTCGAGTTGATACGGTGACGATCCCTTTCCGAGTTGATATATGTGCTTTAAACATTACATCAATTATAGGATATAGCAGATAACTACAACTGCCTATTTCAAAACATTCTTCTTTCCCAAGTTTACTATATAAGGTTGGGCGCTAATAAAATTAGAGTAGAAGATCTTCGACACAACCCTAACTTTTGCAAGGATATAAAGTTAAGTACATAGGTACATTTTCATTGGCTTTCAACGGCAAATGATTCGTCTGTTTTATTTGGAGACGTGTGTGGCGCCTCGTAAAGACGAAATAAACATTTCGCCACATATCCTTGAATTACGTGAGTGTGGGTACTTTGTATTAGGATGGCTTTTCGCTGAAAGATGGCAGACCTTGTGTGCTTCGGAAGCGTAGTAAATTTTTGATCGCATTCTAACAAAATATGAAGCAAGGCCATAAGAGAAATCACGTTAAATAAATGTTTTTATTGTTCGTGTAAAATATACCATTATAACAATACGACCAGTAGGTAAACTCTGAAAACTTGTGTTACTTCTGCAATAGTTCCTTTTGTCACCACCATCTTAACTTCTAAAGGTATAACCACAACATTTAATCAATCAGTCTTCTGTATTATACGTGACTGGAAAATGGAAAACATAACCAAAGCCGGTCGAGCCGGCACCGTCTAATTTGACCGGACACACATCCAATTAGCCTAACTTTGATTGAAAACTTTAATTAAATTGACGTGGCCACCGTGGGCCCAAATTAATCTAAGGATTTAACCATCGACTAGAAAAGAAGGAGAAGTCTAACTTTGTTCTCTATGTTATCGAGGACCTCAAGGATCAAGTAGACATTGAACGTGAACGCAGAACACTAGCAGCCAGATGCAACATGTTGGCTCACAGATTCGCTTGTTGTAGTAACGAGCTCAAAACAACTTTATTTAAAGCTTATTGTCAAGCGTTCTACACGAGCAGTTTGTGGGTCTACTGCACGCGGAGGGCACTAGATGCACTGCGTGTGCAATACAATCTCAGGGTGCTCTTGAGGTTGCCCCGATTCTGCAGCGCGTCTGGCATGTTTGCTGTAGCGCGAACCGACGACTTCTATGCCATTCTGTGGAAAATGGCCACATCCCTAATAAGCAGAATGATTGTTAGCACCAACAGCATACTGAAAACCCTAGCCGAAAAACACGATGCACCAATACTTAGACACTCTGTCCGGTTGCTCGTGCGGCAGTGATGAATAAAAATTGTGTTTAATATTTATTAATGTTACTAACCCTAGTTGATATGTACTTAAGTTATTGTTGTACTAACCATTGGACCAATGGTGTTAAAGTAAATAACTAAAAGATTATTATTATTTGTCCGACGTTATCTGGATGCCCTAGCCACGACTGGCAACTCTCCACGTCGTGACTACGACGCGGGTCAAATAGGAAGCTATGTATGTCCTAAATTCCTTAAGTTTTATTTAGCTGGTGATAGTGTTGCTAGGTCACGTTATCGTAATTCGAATAACTTTTGAATTATTTTTTTTTTTGAGAGCATCCCCATTTCAACAAAAAAAAATTTTTGGAATTTAGCCACCGACTAGTCGCCCCAACCGCACCCATATCGTTAGTAAGTTACTAAATCTATGTAGTTTAGTATGAACTTGTAAAATATAAAGTTGTTCACGTTTTAGTTGAGCGCTCCGCGGATTGATGTGAACACGACTGGGGCTGGCGGCGCATTAGACGCCATTACTCATGCAAATACTCATGCATGCCCAGCAAATGCTGAGATGGTAGCCCTTTCGGTATGGGCACGCTCAGCGCAATACCTAGTATTATTTCTGTTATTTTGTCATTGTTGCGTTTGTAAATCGTTTTTATGTATTCATAGGACCTTTTCTATATAATAGGCTCAACAAGGTACTAAACTTCTATAGTGTAAGGTATACAAAATGTAGCAAGATGTTGTCAGAATATTTAATCTTACTCAATTACATGGACACAGAACAACTTCTAGAAATATTGACATGATAATATTTAATCCCCTCGTAATTGTTTACTTTTGTATAATTGCATAGGCTGAGTTTTAGGTATTAATGTACCATTAAGCTTTTCTCGTAGTTGCTAATAGATAATTTATATTTTATTTATGTATTCATAGTTTAACTTTAAATTGTATTGTCCCAATGTAATTGGATCGTAAAATGATGGCCTGAAACACAGGTTTAAAGTAACCTTGATCGGGGGAACGCTATGTAACATTGCAATTCCGAACCACCGTTAATTGCACGTTCAATAAAAATATCTTAGTTTTAGTTTATTTTTAGGCACTATAATTGTATGGAAAAGGTTATTACTGTTGACTAAATGTACACCTTTGTAGACGTTTTTATTTGAATAAAAATTATTATAAATACTAAAAAAAAAACTATTTTTATAATAATTTTACTTCACGTTTGTGTCTGTGCCGAATACGTAAATGTTTCCTATTCTATTCTATTCGACAAGATAACAGATAACACTCAAGTTTAATATCTTCATCCAAGAACATGCAGATACAAACATGTTTACAATACCCTTGTTATTACAATGTTGCGTAATTTGAATTCTGAATTTCCATGCGTAACAGATTCTCGGCAAAGCGGCGTTCCACTTACACTTAAGCCTGCTTGCACATACTAGAGTTATCTACTTACCTGAGTTAGGTGCTAACCCGAGGCCTTTATGTACTAGTTTGTATGAAATACTTCGACGGTCCCTACGTACATTAAGACATGCCCTAAACCTCGGGTTTTGACATGGCTTTATATACGTAGGGACCGTCGACTTGTTATTTAGCTTCGTGTTAGTTACTAACTCTGAGGTATACAATTATATTATATAAAAAGAGATAAATATGGCACAAGCGCACGCAAATCGTTGCAGACAAATTCAGACAATTGTGGTAATTTGATGTAGTCGGCTAATAGCAGCGATCCAAATGTAAGGATTGGCGTAAGGATAGAAATGAAGCAACTGAATGCTGATATAAGACTGACTATTTATTGGGATAACACACCGTTATATATGAGATTACAATAGTCTTAAAGTTACTTGGTTACACTACCACTACACCTTCCCCCTTTGGGAAAAAAAAAGTGTTATATAAGGTAAAAATTACACTTTTTTTTTTTTTTTTTTGCATTTTGAATACATTACAGATTATAAAATTATTACTGAAAGTAAACAATATATATTAGTTTACATGAATCATGAATTATGAATCTAAATATACAATGTTCCTAAAACTAACCTTTTATTGCATTATAAATGACAAGCCATTCCATGTCATGTCAGTGATTACAATTTAAAACATTGAAAGGCTTCGTACGGTTTTTATGAACTATGTCCTCTTTTCCTTTATTGACAATTTTCACATTAGGATCCAAGTCCTCTAACACTAAATATGGTCCAAGATATACTGGATCCATTTTATTTTCAGATGGATTCCTTAATAGTACATAGTCGCCTTTCTTATAATATACAGGTTTCAAATTGACATCGTGCTTAGCTTTTCGCTTGAGTTTGCTAGTAAGCAAATTATCGCGAGCGTCTTTTTGTGCTAACTGAAGTCGATATTTTAGCTCTAACGCATAGTTATCGTGGGCGTATAAAGGATCTACGACATTACCCGATAAATTATTCGGTAAGATACATTTCCTACCAAAAACAAGTTCATGAGGTGTATACTTAGTTTCAGTGTGTACCGTATTGTTGTACGCAAAACACCAATATGGTAACCAGCTGCTCCAATATCCTGTTTTATTTTCACAGTTAATTCTAAGGTACGCACCCATAGTTTTATGTGAATTCTCCAATGCTCCTATACTCTCGTGATGGTAAGCTGTTGAGGAGAGTTGATTGATTTTTAAGAGTTGGCATACTGCTTTCATTGTACTGGATAGGAACTCTGTCCCCCGATCAGTGGTGACTTCACGAGGTATGCCAAACCTTAAAATAAAATTATCTACTAAGGCACGCGCTACACTTACCGTATCTTTGTTTTGTAATGGATACGCCTCGGTGAACTTGGTAAGCTCACATTGCAATGTGAGTATGTAGCTGTAGTTATTGACATCTCTGGGCAGTGGCCCCATTATGTCTAGAAATACTTTATCAAATGCTGACTTAGCCGTACTCGTTACTACCATCGGTTGTTTAGTATTTATTGAATATTTCTGTTTGTGACACTGCTCGCATTTAGAAACATACTCTACTATATCTTTATGCATGTTTGGCCAATAATAGTATTTTTTGATATTACTCTCCATTCTCCTGATGCCCGCATGACCACTTGTGGGTAACAAGTGAAAGTCGTTCAATATTACTTTTATGTTATCAACGTTATTTACTCTTTGCACCTTATTTACAATACATATACGAGGTCCCGGTTAACTTTGATATTTTTTTTTTTCTTTTATAAGACCTGCAATGAATTCTTTATTATTTTCATTTCTCAGTATACATATATTATCGATATTAATTGTCTTACATAAACTTACCAAATCCCTCACCAATTCGTCTCGCGATATTGATGATCGGGATGTTCGGTCTAAGTATATAGTACATTTACTCGGTGCATATAATAATTTATTAAATTTTTGTAACCATATTCCACGTTTTATTAATTTACGCAATTCTCCACTACTAATTAGCAAAATTTCAGTAGAGTGATTTGGTTTTTTAACTATCTCGACCACTCTCGGTTGACTGTTATTCAAATTTATGTTGGTGTTATCAATTAACTCATTGTTACTAATATTTTCGTCATCCGCTGCTTGTAGTTTACGACGTTGAGCTCTTGTTAACACATTTATCCTTGTTCTTTCGTTCATTTGTTTTAAATCGTCAGATGACATAATAATGCGTGTTAAAGCATCCGCAGCTGTATTTTGTTTTCCTTTTAGATATTCTATATCAAAATTATACTCCTCTAATTGTAACCGGAACTTAAGCAATCTACTTGAGGGGTCACGCATTCCAAACAAATAAACAAGAGGTCTATGGTCGGTCTGTATCTTGAACTTTCTGCCGTATAAATATGGTCGAAAGTACTTGACACTCCATACTATTGCTAAGAGTTCCTTTTCAATGGTAGGATAGTTAATTTCGGCCTTATTTAAACTGCGACTGGCATAAGCTACAGGCCGCCCATCCTTATTACATAGCACTGAACCAATAGCAATCCCTGAAGCATCTGTTTGCAAAATAAATTCACTGCCTTCAGTAAAGTCAGGATATTGTAATACTGGCGGATTTATTAACGCCAATTTCAAATGTTGGAACGCGTTTTCACAGTCTTTTGACCATAAATATGTTACACCTTTTGAACATAACCTATTTAAGGGTTGCGCGACCTCTGCAAAATTCGAAATAAACTTTCTGTAATAATTAGCAAAGGCCACGAAGCGCTTGACTTCATCAACACTTTGTGGCCTTGGATAATTTTCTAAAGCCTTTATTTTTTCCTTATCAGGTTTAATACCGTTTTTTGAAATAACATGACCGAGGTACAAAACTTCTTTTTGTAGGAAATTACACTTTGGTGGGTTTAATTTCAAATTTACATTACGTAATCTGCTGAAGACGTCCATTAAGTTCTGATTATGGGATTTCAAATTTCGACCGAACACCACAAGGTCATCTTGATAGACCAGGCATTTGTCGTAATTTAGACCTGACATCGCTATTGTCATCATCCTACTGAAGCTATTGGGACTAGATTTCAAGCCCATTGGCATTCTTGTCATTTGGTACTGATTTTTCCCAGTTGTAAACGCTGTGCATGGCCTACTGTCTTTTTGCAAATTTGTCTGAAAAAATCCCTGAAATAAGTCAAGATGCGAGAAATACACCGCTCCCGATAAAGAATCCAATATGTCTGATATGTTGGGAAGTGGGAATTTATCGTCCTGTATTTTATCATTTAGTTTACGGTAATCGATTACTACGCGCCATTTTTTTTCCTTAGTAGCGTCAACTTTTTTCGGAACCAATAATAACGGACTAGACCATGCACTCCTGGCTTCTTCTATTATCCCACTTTTTAACATGCTATCAATTTGCTTATCTAATTCTGCCTTTTGGGCGTGGGGTAAACGGTATTGCTTTGTGTAAATGGGGGTACTATTTGGCTTTAGCTCAATAGTTTGCTCATATACTGAAGTGACTGTTAACTTGTCGCCAGGTAAATGAAAGACGTCTGGAAACTTTGCACAAATTTTTTCAATTGACTTTTGTTCCTCGTCATTTAAATGTGTCAAATTGAGTAATGTGAATAATAATTTCACCCGATCCGCGTTTATACTGGGCCTATCAAATTTACAGATAAGGTATTCATTTAAATTATTTGTTTTAATTTGAACTGAATTTAATTTAACTTCTGTATCCCTAGTGTTTAAAATTCGTATCGGAATTTTTCCTTTAATTGGCCTGGACAATGTACTGGCTAGGAAAACTCCTTCGCATAGTTCCTGAGAAGTTACTACACAATCTTCCCTTATATTAGACTGAATATAATGTATTGATTCGCAACGCTTAGGTACAATAATGTATGAATCACTTGAGGGTGTCAAGTAATCAACCCGTAATGTAACCCGTTCGTTCCGTTCTGTTACTAATTCTAAACTGTTTAACTCATAATTTATAAGTGCACGATATTTTTTAAGAAAATCCTGTCCTAAAATTCCCTGCGTTTTGCAAGGCAGGCTTTTAAATATAAAAAATTTATGCGTAAAAATGTTCCCCTTATACTTTAACTCTAAATAGCAATACCCTTCCGAAAAAATATCTCCTCCGATACCTTTGACCGTAATGTTCTCTTTATGGGAAGGTATTTGTAAACGTTTCACTGAATCGGATTTGATAGCTGAAATCGATGCTCCAGTGTCTATAAGTAAGTCATGTCCACATTTGTCGATCAAGAATGAAACTTTGTTTAAACTGCTACATGATAACATAAACTCAGTCCCGAAAAAAATGATTCAGCGTTTCCTTATTGGGACTTGCTTGTTCCGTGGTATCTGGATCATTGCCCTCTGTTGTCACGAGATTCATGTTACCCTGAGTGGAATGATTTTCTGCACGATTTTCCGAATAATTTCCGTTAGCGTAATAATTACTTCCACGATGATTACCTCTTGAGTACGGTACCTGGGATCGCTGAGCAGGCGTGCGCCGGTACGTATTATGCGTGCGTCCTCTGGAGTTGGGTTGATAGCCTCGACCTCCTCTGTACTGGCCACGTTGAGGTCTCCTCCCTGTGTTGAAACGATAACTGGAGTTATACATACCTATCATCTCCCCCGTAGCGGATTGAATTTCTTCATCTTGCGCCGCCTGGACTGCTTCTGTCAAGGAATCGAAGTTTCGCGCAGCGATTATAGTACTTAACCGACGATCTCGCAGCCCGTCGGCAAACCTTTTTATTGCCAATTTCTCATTAAGAGGTCGCAAAACATTATAGTTGTTAGGGTTTCCATCTGCCTGCGAGATAGTCAGGTCTATAAACAAGTCTGAAATTTCCTTCCCAAAGTCAAGAACCGTTTTATTTTCCTGTTGAGCATGCTGTAGCTTTGTTTGTAAAGCCACATAACTTTTGCGGGGTAATAATAATCGTCGCATGTCCTTTACAAGCTCATCGACAGTATCATATTTCGGTAGTAATTTTAGCTTTGCCTGCTGCGATAATCGGCTTTTCAGTATGAACATTATTAATTTATTTTTACATTCGGGTTTTGTTAGCACTGAGTCATAATATTCTATAGACTCAATTAATTGCTTTGTATTCTTATCTTCATCCGTCATGACAGGGAATAGGCTTAAAGCTGTTTTTAAATCAAAATTATCTCCCGCCATTGTTTGTGTTTCAAGCAAAGATTTCTTAGTCCCAGACTGATCGATACACAAAGAAAGGACTTCCGTAAATAAATTGTCAAATTCTTAACAAATTTTGGTAATTAAGGAAACTTCTTCTTTCGAGTATTTACCTAATTGCGATTTATATGTCTCTAAAAACTTATTATATTTTAATAGCACTATATCTGCTTCGCTTCTTTTTATCTCTATTACTTTACCTACTCTACGACCGGGACCGATTTTAATAAGGTACGTTCTTATAACTTTTAATTCATTTAAAATTATCGCCAATTCCTCTGCCATAACACATAATTATCTTCTAAATAAACTAGCGTTAAACATTATAATGTGCATTAATATTCATAACCATGCACATAAATATACTAATACAAAATATGTTGTTATACCGTATCTAAAAGAAAAGTGTAATGCATAATATTCATATATCTATAGCATAGCAACGTTAAGCACAACTAAATAGACAGTATAGTACTCATTACTAAACATTTCCTTTAAATACGGTCACATTGAGCCCCTTACAATTTATGCACTGCATACTCGCATCACTTTACGCACTGGGATATGGGTAATCTTTGCACTCCGCACAAATCACGGCACCAACACTAACACTTCTTCTTCACCTCATACTACACTGTCTGGTTTGATCTCGTGTCTGCGCAGGATACTCGCATAGCGCGTCAGCCTTATCTCATCCAATCTCCTTAGTATTTGCTTGTCATGGCACCTTTTTGCCAATTTATACACGACTATGATAATTCCAAACACCAACGTAGTACATATGATGATAAGTAAAATATTTGTCGTTTCGTGTTGCTGAACTTGTTGTGTACTAGCTGTATTTTGGCCCCCGCTCTGAGCAATTACAACTTCCTCCTTTGAGTTGGTGCCTCCCATTTTTGAAGATAGATAATACTTTCAAGACCGAGTTTTTGATTAAATTGTCGCGACAGTTGCACACAGTGTCTAGCTTCTGAGTAATAACACATCTTGGTAAATTGAATAATGAATAATTACATTCAAAAGTCACTGGTCCCGATAGATGTTTACATAACTTAGTCCTTATTGGGACGCGCGAACGCACTCGTGCAGACTTCGGGTGTCACGGTCGCCATGTAAGGATTGGCGTAAGGATAGAAATGAAGCAACTGAATGCTGATATAAGACTGACTATTTATTGGGATAACACACCGTTATATATGAGATTACAATAGTCTTAAAGTTACTTGGTTACACTACCACTACACAAATAAAACGTGTCCGTAGCGTCTTCAAGTGCAACACACTACAGAAAGCTGTCCCTTTCGGTATCGTACGTTCCTTATTTATTATCTATCGCAGCCGTAGTCGAAAAATACTAGGTGAATAGTATTTTTTAAACTACGTAACTATGTGTGAGTATATTTGTAATAACAACGCAACGATATCTGACCGCCGCTTGGTATGAACTTAGCGTATCTTTCCTTTATAATATCATAAAATATAGCCTATATTGCTCAGCGAGCAATATAGGCTAATATAGCTTTCCAATGGTGAAAGAATTTTTGAAATCGGCTCAGTGGTTTTTGAGATTATTCATTACAAACGTCAGACACACAAAAAATACAAATATTTCCTCTTTATATTATTAGTGTAGATTATATTATTAGTGTAGATGTAGATTGGAGTTAAAAGATAACTCTGGTTTGCGCAAGTCGGCCTATGGGATGCAAAATGTAAATCTACATGAGATAATGTTTAGCTGCTTGCAGTTTCTTTTCCAATTCGTAAAGTGGTTTCACTTGTAAGATGTTATTTCCGAGAATATACTTTCTTGTTATAGTAAGCCTTTACTCCATTTTTATGTTGGTCTAAACTAGGCTTTTGTAAATAAGGTTTCAAAAGTGTAAACTATCCAAGAGCAAACGTAATGGTAGGATTTAACAAACGTTTGACCTTATATAAAAAGTTTGTGTGCTACTTATATGAAAAAAAACCCGATTACCATTTAACTTACGAACAAAACAACTGCCCGCACAATAGAGATTGCAAGAAGTAAGTGATAAGTAAAATAACTCTTTTTAAGGCTTTTTGCCAGTCCCTGTACACGTGCACCCTGTGGGTTCGATATACGCAAAAGTCATACAACGCCCTAAGAGTTCAATACAACAATGCCTTCAGGGTGTTGTTGGGGCTCCCACGTTACTGCAGTGCATCAGGAATGTTTTCTGAAGCGCACACTGATGGCTTCACCACCATCCTTCGGAAAAGGTTGGCATCCATGATGGGCAGGGTGCGTGGGAGCCTCAACAGCATACTGAGGGTCATTAGTGATAAGCCGTGTTGCGCCATCATGGCGCACTGGGTACATACACATGTGCATGTGCCCGGTGCGTCAGGTGAGCGCAATAAATATATGAATTAAAACCAGTGTTGTATTGTGTCTGTTACTAACATAGTTTTTTAAGTAGCGTGTATTACTAACATCATACGGATCAAGATCTGAAATAAAAATATTTTATTTTATTTTATTTATTTTATAAGACATTTTGCGTGAAGAGTGTGTGTAAACTTTGGGCAGGACTTCATAAGAGTTTTAAGGGGTTATCTTCACGCCCAATAGATGATTTATGGCAACCGCAGTCCTTGAGGAGGGAAAATTACTAACAGGAAGTAGTGATTTTTCGGGATGACGCTTAGAGCACAGCTACTTGTAAGTTTATCTACTATCGAAAAAGGATCATTCATCATGCCGCTATAATGCATTACTTCCCAAACGTCCAAAATATTATTTTTTATTCAGTTTCCTGTGTGAAAACACCACACTGCAGCAGCTTGTTCCACCTCGCGACAGACAGCTGCTTGAAATATTGCTCAGTGGCCAGTTCCCCAGTAATTCCGCACAAGTTGGTGGCAGGAAGAAGCGTCGTAAACTAATCTGTTAGTGCTATAAATAGCCCTGAAATGGCGCGGGACTCAACCCGAAGAACTTGATAACTTTTACTTTAAAATTAAATGCAAGTTACTGCACTGCAGCTAACTCGACAGGCTGACTCTAACTAGACAGCTGCTGACTAGACAGTATATAGATACTGGGATTGCCTACTCGTATGCCACTCGCATCGTTCTGACGTGTTCGGCAGTAGCTCGTCAGAGTCTGGCTGACTCTGACGAGCTACTGCTAAACGCGTAGTTGCGAGCGGACCCTGTATTTTTTGTATGCGCCTCGCAGGAGACTGGGGGGCAGCTTCTATCATCGTGAAGACAGCTAAGGCGAGCCGAGCTACTGACATACGAGTAGGCAATCCGAGTAATTAATTTCCTTAAGATAACTACTCTGTTGACCCTCCACAAAACTGTAAACTCCACAATGAAGTTCTCTCAGCAGAGCAGCAGTACAGTCATGGTGAAACATCGACTTTCGATATCTAACATGAACAACAGATTGGAATTCCGAGTTATCAACATCGAAACACGAGATACCTTCGTACTCGCACCTAATTGACTTTCGTTTTTCTTCGGATTGTTCTCGTATTACGTTTCCTTTGGTGTAATGAGTTCTTGAAATAGAAAACATATTTACTCACAAGAAAAAAACTTACCTTACTATGACAACTGTGGACTATGTAATCATTAAATAATAATTCCAGTTCAAATGGAGCTGCAAGGTTTTTAGTAGGTACGGCACACGCAGAATGACATAAGTTTTACCCATTCTGTAATCCTACCTAAAGTGTTTCGTATCAATATAAAACAAAACAGCAGCTATTTTTCAGCAATTTCTTGACTTTTCTATGCGGCATAGTGTTACAAGAGCTTTGCCGACCCTTGTTATGCGACACTGACTTGACAACGTAACACCTACGGAGTGGGACGAGAGACAGGTGCCCTACTATGACGTGCTAATGTCATCCAATTCCGACGATGTAAAAGGGATAGTGCTATACGCTATGTATAGCTTTGTCTCTCTCTTGGAGCGGAATCTCGATCGTTTTAAGACTTCATGGTAGGGCCCCAGTTCGCTTGTTTTAATCGTATATCGAGCCCAAGATATAATACCCATTGAAGTACCTTATGATACCTACCGTGGGATTTAGGAACTCCAAAATGAGAGACCTTGAAATAAATCACTTGATTCATGCTCCACGAACAACTTTCAGCGATTGATTGATTCGATTGCTTTTTTAACTAATGAATTCACTCGTTTTGGCGTTATTCCCTTCAATTAAAATGTAGGGCAATCGTAATGGCCTGACATTAAGGAAAGGGTTCTTCATTCATATCCATTTTCCAGGAGTATTGGAATGGTTTGTTAAAATGCATACTTTATTTAAAAAAAACCTAACCATTCACAGAACGATCATGAATCTGCGTTATTCCATCCAAAACCTTTGCCAATCACAGCCCATTATTTTCGAACGCAGTATTGCGCAATAAACAGAATCGACCATCACTAATATCATCCCGCCATTCTACGCGACATACTTTGAATTGTGACGCAATAACCAAACAGTACTTTGATTAATTCCGATGATTAAATGTTCTTTAAGCATCCTGAAATGTTTCCTAACGAGACAATAAATTGAACAATACGTTGAGTTGACCAATAACGAAAATGTTTGGACGGGACTTCTAATCTCTTCTCATAAAAGCGTCGTTTATTTCCTAGTCTTTCAACGTTTATGTCTCGAGACGAGAGCGGGTCCGATTTTTATTTATCTGTATTTTGTTACATCTGCCAAACAGTGTACACTACACATTCAGGAAACTTAGTAGATGAGCAGATTATCATACCTCGTTAAACTTAAAACCTTGACAGTAATATTTTTCTAACATAGTGCAGATAAACCTGTTCTTATTGTTCGAACCGGCGGCATATCTCCATGCTCACATGCATTCTTTTACGTTTCTACCGTTCACGGTTCACAGCTATGAAGGTATAATGTCAAAAGTTTTCAACAGATATAACTTTCAAAATTTCTTGGAACTGATTCTCTATCGTATGCTCGACAAATTGTAAAAGCGCGCTTTGGGTTCGCGTCCGGGTTAACAATAAATGTATGTTAACTTTTACAACTGCGAGATCCCGTTTTCACCCTGTTTGATATGACTGAAAAGTGGTCAAACTGGATACTTTTGCTTTAATGTCGTTATACCTAAACGAGACGGGTGCGTCTAAATAGTTCGCCACACATTTTGACTAAGGTGTAGGGTTTGTAGATACCTTAAGACTAAGATTGAGAGAGAGTGTTAGGTTAGGGCGTGTAGAGTTTAAGAGGGGCCAGCGGACGATAGATCGGGGACTCTATCGTCTACGCTACACGGTCTCTGGAGTTGTGGTGATATCCCAGTGCACCCGGATATCGCTGAAGGAGGAGGGAGCCCGGAGGCGGGCAAAGAAGAGGGAGCCCAGAAGTGGGCCACGCTGGAAGGGTCGCGAATATCATGCGTAGCAGTTCTCGCGGCCCACCCATCAAGGCGAAAGTAGGTGCACAGGCGAAGTTTTTAGTGGGTGCAAGCCCCACATAACCACATCGTCTCCCCAGACGGCGTGACATGCGTTAGGCATTTTCTTCACACAAAAAAAAAGGTCGTGTAGAGTTAGGAGCTTGGCTCTCCATAAGATCTGATAACTTTTTTAAAGTGCGAGCCATATCTATATACGTCTTGGCGTTACTTTACATGAAAATATTTTTGGTGGGATATTTGTAAATGTTTGCCTTATTTACGGGTATACCATACTTATATGTGCCTACATAATTTTCTATGTGATTCTAAATTATTCGGGTTACCTTTTATCGGCCGGACCTTTTATATTCTCCCGAACATTTTGTCCCCTCGTTTACATGAGAACGAATAATTTAAGCATACAATTGTAGGCTATCATGTAAATCGACCAAATGTATCAGTCGGTTTGTTGTTATTGGTTATCCCTCGGGACCTTTTAACGCAAAAATACTTGGGAATTAATACCAAGACGACAAATAAACATCTTGTTAAGAATACCCTGTTTCAGTATCTATAAATAAGAGCTAGAACCATAGAATATAGAAATAGTAAAGATAGGGCCTTTCGAACGTTTGCTTATACGCGTTCACTATATGAACAAGAAACACGGCAATTCACGCACACCACCGCTCTTGAGAGTAGCCGAGCGCGTGGCGAGTTCGCTTTGGTCTAGTCGGGTCTAATACGTTCGAAAAGCGCGCGGTCCGCCGTGTCCTTAGTATATGAGTGAATGCCTAGAATCGTTTGCTTTTCTTTATGTATGTAGGTATATTTTGTATTACAAAAGCTCGGATGCTTTGCTCGTTTTTATTTTTTGTAAACTATTTCTAAAAATGAAACCTAGCTAGATCGATTTATCGCCCCGAAACCACCTGCATACTAAATGTCATGAAAATCGTTGGAGCCATTTCCGAGATTCAAGATTATATATATGCTATACAAGAATTGCTCGTTTAAAGGTATTAGATGTACAGTCTTATTCGTAAAGATCTCTTAAAATATGTAGGTGTAGAACGTTCATTAGTTAAAATACTCATAAGTAGTAAATAAACGTATTATAAAGTTCTTTCTTCATAAACGTTCAATAAACATTTTATGGCTAAATTGACGTTATAAGATATTTTAGCATTATTATATTGTCGTTCTGACGAATCCATAGTAAATTACGCTCTTGAAAAAAGGTTTGACATAATGAAACACTGAAAAAAGGCTGACATACTGAAAAAAGGTTTGGTACATTGAATTACTGATGCGTGATGTTTTTCAATGAATAATAGAAACACAAGCGATTAAAAAGGAAAAGAAGTGATTAAAAAGAGGCAAATAAGCGAAAATTGGCTGGAGAAAGCCAAATTAAGTTTAGCAATGCACAATCTTTCTACGTACACAACGATCGTACAAAAATAGTAATATGAATACACAAAAGATGGTATAGTTTTTTGTTTTATTGTGTTCAATACTTATCTCGTGTTTATTTCTGTTCTCATAGCATCTATTGATGCATTTGGTAATAAGGCTCTCCCTTACCAAATGCATCAATAGTTTCCAAAGTAGAAAATAAAAATACGGAAACCAATATCAACTCCAAAAATCTGGCAGCATGGGTGAATTTTCAAAACAAGCATCTATTTATATTTTTTTAAGCATTACGGAAAACTCACAGCTAAAACGAAAAGGTCTGGACCAGTAAATTAGACTGTCAGACAATTACCTACAAGTCTCCACAAATAAAATACAGAAATCAATATTAATAAAACTCTTCCGTTACTGAGTGACTGACTGACAGACAACGCATAGCCAAAACTACTGATCATCGAAAGCTGAATGGCATGTACTTTGGGGAGCGTAGGGGAGCACTAAGAGAGGATTTCCCGAAATTCTTACGGGATCGAGAAAAAACGGGATATGCGCGTACGAAGTCTCGGGCAAAAGCTAGTAAGAAATAAGTTAAATGGACATTCATACCAAGTTACTAAGTAACTAATACTTGTACTTTTCAATAATAATAAACCTTAAGGAGCCCTTATCCTCTAATTGTAAATTGTTATCAAATACATTATTATATTTAGTTTTAACAGTAGGTATGTCCAAAGCTGGCACTCGTACCGTTGCACAATTAAAATTCACACGGGGCAATTTTTTGTGCATGCATATTATGAGGACTGGTGGAGGCTACCATCACAGAAAGATACTGAAAATGGTGCTGATATAGCTTCTTGGCTACCAAACGATTTTTTTGGATCCATGTCGGAACATTCAGTTCCCTTTAAAATGAATGAGCTGAATGATGCTGATACATGCGTCATGTTCGTGAACGGGCGTCGTCAGTGGAAACTGGTCATTTCTTTACTGCCACTGGCTTATTTTTTTAATTCTTGTTCTTTATTGTACACACAAAAATTTGCAATAAAAATATGACAAAACAGCTTAAGTACAAATGCTGCTATAACTTGCAAAGCTTGCATGATCTTTCTGTGACAGAAAAAAAAATTAAAACGTCCTTTTTGTGTAAAAGTGAGTCTTTTGTGGTGTTCGGAATAAAAGACTCACTGTTACACAAAAAGGAGGTTATAATTTTTTTATAAAAATCAAGACATTTTGGATTTTTTAAATAACTTCAAATTCCCCAAAACGTTAATCAAAAATCAGCCGTAGCGTAAAGTCGGCCATATTACTACTCTATTAGAGGTTTATAGTAGGATCCATCCTTCTACTAATGAATGTTTTTATTGAATACTTAATTACTTATAGAGCGTTTTAGTGCTATAAGAAGTTTATGAAAAATGTTATATAAATTAGCTTCTTTATTTTATACAGAGAATTTAATAAGCTAAGCTCCTGAAAGTAGGCTGCGCAGATGTTCAAAACTAAAGTACACCAAATTACTTTTACAGACTATTTTCTATTTCCTTACAAAAAACACTAAGAAAGACATTTGAAATTTAAAACATTATTCAAGCAGGTAACTAGTTGGGAGTGAGCCAGCGTTCAAAAAAATTAGTTTGTCCAACATTAATTACAAAACGCAACTATTACGAAACAATGAGGAACGGAAAAATGTGTTGGAAAGTGGAGTTGGGCAACATAGATACGAGGCTGTGTTCACCAACAAAAGTTTTGAATTGAAACAGCAATAAGGGTTTTAAAGAACTTTCCTGAAATTTGTACAACTGGCGGACTGGTTTAATTACACATGTTCATATTTTAAGTTCATGTAACAGCTATATACGTGTAGATGACATTATTATTTTATTAATGTAACTACAGTAGTTAATGTAACTTAACTACTGCGTGTTATAGCAGTCGAAATATTTTGCATCACGAAGCATTAGCACCATATAAAAATTATTATGATATTTTTATTAATAAAACTTTATTCATTAAGCAAAGTCCATACCATTTGGGCCGTTGGCCCATTTAACTATATTCAGCGTTCAGTTTTACACATCAGTTAGAAACAGCCTGAATAGATTAAAATATTTTCTTCGTTTAGTGTTCTAATTAATCAATAAATTAACTTCAACATAGAACATGCGTTAGAAGGACATTAAGGACTTGTAGCCTCAATCCATTAGGATAATTAATATCCATTAGCCTTAATCGCATTTGATCCAATCCCTCTCCCGATACAACAGCCCACCGGCCGCTCATTCTATGAAACAAAAGCACCTCGAGGTAGAAACAAACCGAATGAGGTATATCCGTAGCTATTATTCTTTTACAATTTTTATTCGTAGCGGCGTAGCACTGCAGCACCGTAGCCGCGTAGCCAACATTACAGGCGTAGCGCGTAGGAGAAGGGCGTTTAATAGTCTTGTAGAAGTCCGCTCACCATTTATTATTGTTTTAAGACCTCTCGCCTAACGCGAACATTACATCTAGAACAGCCGACCGCTGCCAACATAGTAAAACAATTGTGCGGCTGTTGACAAATACGCCTTGCATTAAATATGAGTAGTTACGAGATGCCCATTCTGAAGATGGTAGTATTTATTGGTCTGCGTATAAAAATAATTGGTTTTAATAATAGATGAGAACAAACGATACTTTTCAATACGTACTAATGAATAATTAATGAGTGTAGCAGAACGACGCTGATCGCTGACATTCTGTATATTTAAGTGAACCGCAGACAAGGTAACAGTTAAGTGTGGGTCGAACAGAGCGATCGGATAAACACACAACATGAATGATGAAGCAACTGACTGTACCAATTATATTAAAAGTGTAATATGTGACAAGTTGTTGTTTGTTAGCAACAAAAATGAATTAAAAGAGGAATTAAGAGAGAATGTTTAGGAAACTCAGAGCTTGACAATACAGTCACCAAGCAATAATAGTGACTTGTCTTGTTTTATTTTACCAGCAGCAATAAATCTAGCTTTGCTCTTATCTGCCTCAATAAAAACAAATAGTAGAAATTCTATTTAAAAAGTTTCATAACTTTCGTTTTTTTATACCAGTAAAAAAATTCAGAAAAACATATTTTTATAAAACGCCCGCATATAAATTGCCCGAATATGGAAGTGTAAAGCTTGCAGTTTGAAATAAAAGAAAAGGGTTCTATTTTCGTCAGGTTCCTAAAATACTTGGTATTTGTAATAAATTGCGCTGAGGCTGAAGCCGTTGAGCTACTCGACGACTGACCTAGGCGTTAGATACTTGGATTATTAACTCTTTATTACCTGTTTAAAGCCAAAGGCCAAAAATATCTCAGACTTAATTTCTAATACGAGTTGAAATAAAAAAATATTTTATATATTATGGCCCCAGGTTAAGAACTAACTCGGAGTTAAAAGATAACTCTGGTTAGTGCAAGCTTGCCTTACTGAAGTTGCATCGAAATAAATTTGATTTCTTGCCAATTCTGAATCAGAAGTCGATTTATAATTTCTGTTGAACTGTTATTCCGCGCCGTGGAAAAAATTTCATGGTAAAGTAGGTTCCTGTTAATCTCAAGATTAGGTACAATTTTATGGTGAAACATAAAAAAACAACGTTTCAAAAAGTCATTACAGCATAAAATGTTTAACGTCTCCATAAAATCAAAATACTGGATTGAAAAAGGCCAACGTTGTTTACGTTGTGATAACATGGACATACACCAGGGTTCATCAACATTTTACAACTATTTGCTGACGTCATAGTTCAGTAGTAGGAGGACCGCGGCGAAGACATATTGGAATATATGCGGACGTGCGGTCATAGTCAAATGCATATCGAAAATATCGATGAGTGGAGTATGTACCGGCGTCGATAGCTCTTCTGGTAGACCGGGTCTGGTAAGTGTTTTACCTATCTATATTTTGAACATATCGGAGTTGTTTAGGAGTAAACAGAATATTATATTGATAGTATCGTAAAAATATTTTGTGAGCTATCCCATTTAGATTGATATGTTATAACTTTAGTAAACTAAAAGGTTTGCTAGTTAAAAAATAAGCTCTCGTTTTAGTCATCAATCATTTATTTATCATCGTATTATGAGCAAAGAAAACAGTTCGCATTGAATATTCTTCTTATAAAACTTATCATCTTTAATCAACTTCTCATGCTCACATATCAATAAATTCAACTAGCTTCTAGAACTTCTTCATATTTCAATATTTACTGACTGGTTATTACTCGGAATGCATTCAAATAAGGTGATTTACTTTATTGATGTTTTCAAAGTGTTACTTAGAAAGGTTATTTCTTAATGTTGAGATGAATAAGTGCAATAGTTATGGAAGATTATATGATGACAACATTAGACAACAGAAAAAGAGACTATGCAGCTGCGGGCGAAGTCGGGATGATGACGATGAAGAATGTATATCAAATAGCAAACTTCGTAATATACAAGATGTTGAACACATCTTTTCGTAGAAATTGATCGCTAGGACCCTTAAGAATAGTTCACCGTCTACCCGACCGTCTGTCCGCACCAGTATAAGGCTTACTCACCTCTTATGTGTGTACCTGCATATCGTCTGGAAGCGTTGTCCGCCGCGCCGGCGGAATTCTATTTGCTCGCGGTCTGCCGCGGGTAACTAGGTATGTATTAATTTCGCTCTATGGACTACTATAGTCTCTGTATCGTCCGTAGCGTACCTTCAACACTATTTCGAAGTAATGTAACAGCACAGAAATACAGCAACCAAGAAATATACTGTAGTTGTAAGAAAAAAATAAAATGCCACTGGATTTCTATCTATCTTTTAAAGCCAGTAAGATTGAACTCTTTGAAAGGGAAATTTGGAAAATTGTGGTTAGCAATGTTCCAAATTGTAGACCTTACAGGATTCAATCATTTGAAAGATTTGCATTTGCTTACTCGCGGAGACGTGAAAAAAGCTGCAAACCTGCTTTAAGCCTTACTTTGGGCTTTTATTCGCTCGATTTTAAACATATAATAAACTTATGTTAAGTGATTGCTCAGGTTGGGTTCATATACGAACCTAAACCTGTTCAATGTACCTAATACGAACAAAGCAGTTTTATGTTTGGATTACGTTTATTGAATAATAAATCTTAACATAGCGGAGCTGAGCAAAATTGCTAACACCACATTATTTTGTGTCCACGTAAGACCCACGCCTCGGCACAATATATAACAAAGGTTTGCGACCGTAGTTCTAACTTAATCAAACAGAGCAGTTACTTTTAAACTCGAGGAGAATGTATTAAACTTATGAAAAATAATCTAAACTTATGAAAAATAATCGTTTACGAATTTAGTTCGCATTTGTCATGTGATGAAAGAACATACTGTGTACGGGTCTGAAATGAAACACTGAGAAATACTACGTAGGAGGCACCGTAGTGTTTCTTTATACATATAAAGAAAACAAGTACGTTCTTCCACGTTCAGATAGGCTTAAATAAATAACTAAAAAGTTGGGAATGACTTTTAACGTAGTAACGTTACAAGTTATTCCCAATCCAGAAATAAAAGTTTGATTTGTGCATCCCGCAATAAATAAAGAGCAGACCGCTGTCTGATAAATTATATTGTTTTATCTTCTTGGTTTGGCACGCCGCCAATTGTTGAACTTGAATAATAAATCAATCTCAAACAGTTTTACAGGTATTTGGGTTTCTGAACTTAACAATACGTAGTTGGTTACTATAGCGCTCGTAATGCCTAGAGAATCATGAGAAGTGATAGGTATCAGTAGTTTGTGGAGTGGCTATTAATTTGGTCCCATGCGATGGGTCGGGTTGTCAACTGATTAATTATTGTCCAGTAATCACTTGTTATGTCCATAATTTCATATCGACCAATAGAGCTTTACCCATAGTCAGAAGATTTATGAAGACGAGAATTGTAATTCGAAAATAATCAATTATAATTATTTGCAGAACTCTTTGAATTGCTGTGAACAGCAGACTCTCAGGCGCCTGGCGGATGACGAACTAGTGCATTATGAGATTAAATGCTAAATTTACTAAAATTTTAATTGATTCAAATAATTCATTAATTTGAATCAACCTCTCCAGGAGTAAGCTTGGTATTGTACAACCTTTTATTTATACACGACCTGACGTCATCCCACGCGTCTATCGTGAGATTGTGGCTCCACTCAAGGGTGAGATAGACACAATACTCTGTGAGTAGTATTCTGTTCTCTAAGGTGGTGTCTAGTCTCAATATGCGGTGCAGTTAATGCGGTTTGCACTAAAGCTCAAAGTTCGCTCCCTCACCCAATTCTCCGCTGTCGCACGTAGCGAGAAATTAGTACTTTGTTGAAAGTTTATTATATAGTATTATTATAGTTGGTATTTAAGTTCACACATTGATATTGGAGCACATTAGTAGTTGGAATATAGGGTATTCAGATCACAAATCGTGATCTGAATAACCCTATATTCCACAGTTAAACCATTCGAGTATCAGATTATTCCTCTGTAACCCCATAATATACTTAATTATTCAAAATTTTCGTTCAGTTTATACCTCTGTTTTTCAATCCAAGCCACTTGTAACCATTCTTTCTTCGTCAAGTCATAAAATGGTCTACTAATAACATTTATAGTTTTCTATTCAAACATATTTTTTTTTTTTTTTTTAATTAAAGTCCTGTATAGTAGTCGCATACTCATCAGTAGCATCTGTTCGAGTGTGTAAATAAACAGAGCAGTTCAATATGAACTGCTGATTATAAGAAGCGGTTCAGTATGATCAGCTCATTATAACAAGCTGTTCAGTATGAACTGCTCATTACCTTTAACAAGCTGTTCAGTATGAACTGCTCATTACCTTTAACAAGCTGTTCAGTATGAACTGCTCATTATAACAAGCTGTTTTTGCTTTCGATGTCGAACTATAATATGTGGTTGGCAGGTGGTTAACTATATTAATATTTTTAGTGTTAAAGAAATAAAACTCGCAAGTAGGTCAAGTTTAAATATTTATTTCTATATTATTCAAATATTGTTTTATAAGCAATGATACATTTCTTACATTACTATTACTTACATTTTCACTAACCTAAATAATAGAATATGTGTAAGTAAGTTTGTAGGTTTAACATTCTATAATCATTTATTCGTAAAACTAAGATCGTTCTTATTTTATCTTACTGACAAAACACTTGATTTTCTTTACACCATTTATTTAAGCAAAACACATTTTTTAAGGCACATATATTGGTATGATACATACAACTTATAATGTCAGATGAATCTGAATAATTGTTATATAATGTCAACAAACTCGGGCAGTTCTTACTTTCTAAATTGTATACATTATTAATTCGGAATATATCTTTTATCCATAACACTTTTTCGTTTCCTTTCGTAAATATAGATTTATTTTTTAAAAAATCCCCAAAGTTTGTAAATTTTCTTTGAAAATTCAAAGAAAATTTACAAAAATAAAACGTCCTTTGTAGTGTAGTAATTGAAGCAAACGAAATTGAAAACCCTGTCCTCATTCAGACATAAAATTAATATTCTATTCAGTATTGTTTTATGCAGAATAATGGAGGTTTACAGTTAGATATAGGTACCTATTCGTTTGATTGTAACAGCAGCATTGTGAACGGAGTATAGTACACGGACGGAGTTTGATTGCTATGCATAACTGAGAAGAGACTGAAGTTTTATTAAATTTATCAAGTGAGTTCCCGAAGCTCGAGACTCTGGGCTCTTGGACTATTATGCCAGAATTATATAAACTTGTTTCTTTAACTATTCCAGCCTCTAATCCCTAAATAAAACAATACTAATCGTCTCGTCAAATACTCGCACTTTGCATATGTGTTTCTTTGCTTACTTCCTCAAAACCAAGCAAAGAATTTTGATAAATAAAATTAGTTAACGAGGCAGAATTGTGTAAATAAATTGCACCCAGTGCAAAGCTTGGATGAGTCGCTAGTCATATTTTCAAACGATATTACAGTATCTATGTAGTTTCACTTTGCTTTTACGTGTGGTTTGATAATGTGAGTAGTTGGAATATAGGGTATTCAGATCACAAATCGTGATCTGAAAAACCCTATATTCCACAGTTTAACCATTCGAGTATTCCTATATTTCACTATTCGAAATGAGACTTTGACTAAATACATTGAAAGTAGTTTCAGTGAATGAAAAGAGCAGTCACTTCATATCAATCAATGGATCATTCAGTAGGAATGGTCTATTCAGAATGAAAAGAGCAGTCACTTCATATCAATCAATGGATCATTCAGTAGGAATGGTCTATTCAGAATGAAAAGAGCAGTCACTTCATATCAATCAATGGATCATTCAGTAGGAATGGTCTATTCAGAATGAAAAGAGCAGTCACTTCATACCTATCAATGGATCATTCAGTAGGAATAGTCTATTCAGACATCAACGAGTTTGGAGTGGAATGTGCACAGATGTGTTCCTCCGACACCTTATATAGGGTAGCATCTAGTTACCTGTGTAAAATGCAGGCTTCATGTATAGTTATTGTGTAGATAAAATTATATTGTGTTCGAATTAACACACACTTCGTTGTGAAATGGCTCTTGTTCTCAAATCTTATTTGTTTATATAACATACTAGATTGCGTCCTAGTTTTGGTATAAGAAGTATATTAAGATCATGCAGACCAAATCGAGGTAGGTATTTTGTGTAAATGAAACAATAAATATCGTAGAACATAATTTATTAGAGGATATTTACATTGTTTTGGTCAATTTGCAGAACGCACTACACAACATTTAGCCTATCTTTGACAGCTGGCATCAGGTTTTTTGTCTTTCTGTTACACTGTTACAGTGAAGATAAAACGGTTTAAAAGAAAAAAAGTTCATTTCCTGGTTGAATCTGGTAGCATAAAACATCTTCTGTTGCTCGGATTCCTGAAACATAAGAATGAATAAGATAAGTTAATATACAATTATGATTACTTATTAATATCGGCAGCCCAACTTCATTATTCATAAAAACTAAAATTATATTTCTATGTAAGTTATCATAGAAATTGCGAAAAAATAATTAATTTAATAAAAGTGTCGCTAATTTACTTACCGACATTATTGGTGAAGAAACGCTAGCGATGATGTGATTATTTTTTTCGAGATTGTACTGATTTTATACTTGTTCAGATTTATTTGATTTTTGTAATAAGGTTCAAAATTATAAGATAAAAACAAGATTATTCTTGTATACCGAAATATGAGATTCTGACTCGTCATATCTCCACTTCTCCACATGTCTAGGAGTTGCATGCGAGCGTGCAAACCGCAGCGTTTGTACCGTCGCCGTCATCGACGTCGAAAACATTCAGCAAAAAAACAACAACCTACAAACATTTTTTATAATTGTAAGTAGGTATGAGCTTCCCCTATTGTTGATTTAAGTGAGTACCTACACAAGATTCAAAATCGCTTTTTTATTTGTCTTATATAAAACGCTGTAAACTTAAAACCTTAACCGCTACGATAAATACGCTCGTGTACGCAATTGACAATTTTTGCAAGTATGCAGTTTTACAAATTTGGACTGAATGACGTGATTTTAGGCCTATAAAAACGCTTCGCAAATTAGTCTCCGGCACAATTCCTCTCTGGAACGAAACCTGTCTGCAAGGAATCAACGCTCCGAGCCCTAGAAAGTCAATAACCTGTCATAAATGTAAAATTGAAATACCAGAAAATCAGTATTCCTATCATATGAGAACGAATATACACAAAGCAAACTGTTTATTGAATACCAAGTTCACAGATATTCATATTATTGCAACAGCATTCAAAAACAGATTAATGACATACAGATTGAATGTCACTCAGGAAGACGAGTACCTCGGTTTAGAGGCGTTCCTGGGTGATCATCTAATAAATATAACAGAATTGATAAAAATGTCACTTAATGAACACAATTGCATAAAATTGAATTTCGAATTGTTTGCCTATTTTATGTTATCAAAATCAGACGAACAACAATTAAAGTCGTTTAATACCAAATATGAAATTATTTATAAGAACACTGATTTGAATGAATTATTAATCAAAGTAATAAATAAACTAAATAATAAATTAACCGAGTTCCAGCACTGTCAATCTGGTTGGACATTTGTTTCTATGAGTCATCTCGAAATTAATGTAAACAAGTATTCCCCTATGAGAGGTGGGTCTTATATACAACTGCCGTCAGCTATTAAGCAGTCTAAAAGTTGTATAAATATTAAAAATAAAGATAATTGTTGTTTATTATGGAGTATAGTTGCTGGATTATACCCAGCTAAAATTAATGTATGCAGAACAAGTTCATACCCCCATTATACCTCTGTTTTAAATATTGAGGGAATGTCATTTCCTCCTACGATTAATGATATTAAAACGTTAGAAAAAAATAATCCCAACATCAGTTTAAATATATATGGCCTACAAAATAATACTGTGACCGGACCTCTTTATGCAACGCAAAATAGAAGAAAAAATCATTTTAATTTACTTTATATCGAAAAAAATTCTATCGGACACTACTGTCTAATTAAAGATTTAGTACAATATTCTTCATACTTTACTTACAAGTTAAGAATTAGTTAAAAATAAAACATAGCACCTTTTAGTAAAATAAGAAGTATATATACTCGGGGCATGTCTTATTTCCTCACATTTCACAATGAATTTCGTTAAGCAATCACATACTTTTAAAATAAATAATATAAAATTAGAAAATCATTCACAAAAAGTGAGACATAGCACACTCTTACCTAACACTATAAGATGTATTATATGCGGTCCATCTAACTGTGGAAAAACTAATATAATGCTTAATTTACTATTACATGAAAATGGAGTAAAATTCAAGCATATTTATTTATACTCGAAGACAGCTTTCCAGCCAAAATATTGTTTTTTAAAACAGGTCATCCGGTGCATACCCAATGCAAAGTTATTTATCTTCCATGATAATAAAGAAGTTATACATCCTAATGACGCCTTAACCAATTCAATAATGATTTTCGACGATGTCGCATGTGAAAATCAAATAAATATTCGTAACTACTTCGCAATGGGGAGACACAAACAGATAGATTGTTTTTACTTATCACAAACCTATTCCAAAATACCTAAACAACTAATACGAGATAATGTTAATCTTTTGTTAATCTTTAAACAAGACGACATAAACTTAAAACATATTTATAATGAACATGTAAATACGGATATGGAGTGGCTTCAATTTAAAAAACTTTGCTCTACTATATGGCAAGATCGGTTTGACTTTGTATTGATAAATAAAGATTGTTCTCTAAATGAAGGTAGATATAGACAGGGGTTTGACATATTCGTAACTTTTGAGCAAACATAATAAAAACCATAATACTGTAAAAAAAATATCAATCGTAGTCTACAATCTGTAAATAACGGTTGGATATTGTCGGGAATCATTATGGAGGTCAATATAAAAGAACAATTGATAAAATCCGTAGATAGTATAAAAAATAAAATTAAAACAATACAAAATGCAGAAGATGTCGATAATTTGAAATTTAAGAAGCTTTTTAAGCCAATAACAGATCCTCTAGAGACTTTAATTAAAGTTAATGATAAGAATAGAACTATATTGGATACGAGTGAAGGTGATAATAATATAATGAGAAGATGTAGCTCACCCGTAGATTTTGAAAATTTCAAAGGATTTATAGAGAAACATTCAAATGATGGTTCTGCATCCTTTAGCTGCACAGGTGATGATAGCGAGAACGATACATTTATGTCACTTAATAAAGAAGATATGATTGAAATCTATGATAATAACATGAATGTACCTTTCGGGATTCGAAGTGAAAACAAAAATTTGATGATGGGTAACTCTAAAGTATCATTTTCTTTTACAAACAACGTTAACAATTCCCTAAAATCAATTATAGCCACAGTTAATGACAAACATTATGAAATAACTCCTGGACTTAAAGAACTTTTACTACGTAATAGACCTGACCTCAGTCTGGTAACTGAAACTGATAAAATTGTTTACAAAGATATGCTCCATAATACAAATGCTCACAAACGTGACTTTAATCCAAACGGCCAATTAAAAGGTGATAAAGGTTTGAAATACCGTCAAATCATAAAACCTTTGTTTTCTGAACAAAATTACATTCAACATGCAGAACAAGTCATTAAGTCAAAAAGTGGTGGCTACTTACCTAAATTGAAAAAAAAGTATAAGAGTAATACAGATTATGTTTATTGGGATGACCCTAATGAATTAATCGATAGATTAAGACTATTAATGGCTTCAAAAAACGCTGGTAATACTAATCATGACAATGAAATTATATCAATTGTTGAAGAGTTAAAAGAAGCCGGTATAATAAAATAATAAAAAGCATTGTATCTAATTTTATATTTAGTTATTAAGAGAGTCTGAACCATGAAGGTTCATACAAAACAAACGTCGCTGTCTTTTAATGAAATAAGCTCTGAGCATATTGAGATCTTAGACAAATCAACCGAAACTGAATGCTGCAAAGATATTAATAAATACAAAGTTGAAATATTAATTAAAATAGAACAATTGAACAAATTAATTAGTGGTTTAAATAGCAGATTAAATAACATTGAAAAGACCATTGATTTAAAAGAAATAGCAGGGAAGTTAAGCAAGCATTATGAGCAAAATAGACGTCATAAATGAAATCCATAAAAACGCTAGAGTTAATTTCCCAAGAAGAAGTGTAATACTTAAAGATATAGATGACCTTTGGCAAGCAGATTTGATGGATATGCAAGCAATATCAAAAGTGAATGCAGGTTATAAATACATACTGGTGATTATAGACACTTTTTCAAAATATGCTTGGGCGATTCCACTTAAACAAAAAAATAAGCAACAGGTATCAGAGGCGTTTAAAACGGTAATAGAAACAGGACGAGTTCCAAAAAATTTGCAAACCGATCTTGGGAAAGAGTTTTACAATGATCAATTTAAAAGTGTTGTTAATAAGTATAAAATTAATCATTATTCTACTTATTCTACTAAAAAGGCCTCAATTGTTGAAAGATTAATAAGAACGTTAAAGAATAAACTATACAAGGAATTTAGTTTGAATGGAAATTATAAATGGTTTAACGGTATGTTAGAAAAAAAGTTACATGAGTACAACAATGATGTTCATAGAACTGTCGGTCAGTCACCTGCTTCAATAAATCAAAGGAATAAAACAAATATACTTCAAAGATACTTAGACGCAGCTCAGTCTCGAAAAAAAGTGAAATGTAAGAAATTTAGTGTAGGAGATTTTGTGAGAGTAAGTAAATATAAAGGATGTTTTGATAAAGGTTATTATCCCAACTGGTCCACTGAAATATTTAAAATAACAAAAATTCAAGGAACAAATCCAACAACTTATTTAATAGAAGATGGTAGATGTCGACCAATACTAGGCGCATTTTATGCACAAGAACTTCAGAAAACCAATCATCCCGACATATACCTCGTTGAAAAAGTTTTGAAACGAGAAGGAAAGCGAGTATATGTTAAATGGTTGGGGCTGCCGACCAGTGAAAATAGCTGGATTGATAAATCAAATGTATTATAACTCCTGAACAATATTTAAGCATTTTACAAACAATTATCTATTCACTTCCACTTTATTCTTAATGCAATAAAGACATACTTTATAATTCAGGTTTATGTAAAATAATTAAAAAATATAATAACAATGAAAAAAGCACGAGGACTATGTACAAGCAATAAAGAAATGGCTGGTTTATCATCTTTCAAAATGGATAAAGTAAGATCTGGAGCGGGGTTTAGAAAAACCCTTAAAAATATTGTATCACATACCAAAAAACACATCAAGAAACTAAAACCCACCTGTAAGAAAGCGTTAATGGAATTAGCCTGCGCTGCAGCTCATGAATTTGCATCTGATTTACCCATAAAATTACCCAGAATTATACCAGTACCTAAAACTGGAGGATTTCTTCCTTTAGTACCAATATTTGCTGGTTTATCTGCCGCTGGAAGTTTGGCTGGGGGTGCTGCTGGGATTGCGAAAGCTATTAATTCATATAAAACAGCTAAGAAACAGTTGCTTGAATCGGAACGTCACAACAAGCAAATAGAAGCTTTAATTATTGGAAAAGGATTACATCTTAAGCCTTACAAAGAAGGTTTAGGAATTTTTGTTACAAAGAAAAAAAACTAAATGGTCGGCTACCCAATAGAGCTTTAACTAATATTGATATATTGAAGCATTCAAATAGTATCCCATTCTTTCGAGGTGTATTTATGAGAGATGAATTACCAGGTAACCCATTACCATTAGAATGTGGAGTGATTAATCTTGATATTTCTCAAAACTCTGGCACTCATTGGGTAGCCTATACCAAAATATACGATCACATTGAATACTTTGACAGTTATGGTAACTTAAAACCACCTAAAGAATTAATAAAATATTTAGGAAAAAATATTCAGTACAATTATGAAAATGTACAACATGATCACTTGTATAATTGTGGACACTTATGTTTAAAATTTCTTAAATTATTTTGGAAAAGTAATAAAGGAATTTATTAATTAAGTGAGTGATTTTTATTTCTTACGTCTCCAAATTTCGTTAAACTATAAAAATATAAATGACATTGCTAGTTCATACGCATACATTCTTTCGTTGTTGGTGATAAAAGTCACTAGTGTTGAAAAAGGATTTTTTATTACCTATTTAAAGTAACCTCCTGCGTTTTATTCATACCAACATCATGCTTGTTCTTAATAAAACTCCTAATGAGAGAGGGAAATATAACATAAGACTGCCAATATCCAAAGAAGTGAGACGTGTCAGTGCAGTGAGAATTAATAAAGTTTCAAAGGAAAACAAAAGATTTCTTCAAGATATCGGTTTTAAAATATAATATGCTTCAAATTACAGATTTACCACAATATGATACCTCTATTGAGGGTTATGAGATCCACAGTTACAATCCATACAATAATAGCTTTAAAGAAAATGATGAAATTAGAATACCCATACAACAGCAAGATTTATATGTATTGCCGTCAGGTGGTATAGCACTGAACCCAACCTTATCCGTTTAATATTTAACATCCCTTAATCCCGTTAGTGTCGATGGGCGCGACACGTGTCTCATGTGAGACAAGGGCCGCCTTGTGGCCGCGCTCTACCTCCCACACTGCTTGCACACTCATCGCGCGAAGTGAGAAAACACATTGAAAAAGACACAAGATAGATTACAGTAGAAGGTCAGCTCCATAAACGATCGAAAATATTTTCCCACTTGTACAATATTGCACGGACCGGACTTTAAATAGTGCGCTCATAACTGGCATTCGTTTGACATAACAACGCGACTGTGGACATTTCAAATGTCGTACTCGTAAGGTTGATCATTGCATTAAGGTTGAACATTACAGTCGGCGTTAAGTCGGCGTAGCCATCCAAAGACAGTTATGACATTTGACATTGCCACCGTGGACGGTTTAAGATCGCCATACATAAATACTGAGCTAAAAATAACTCACAGTTATACGTGATGGCGTGTGCTTTCGTTAATTGTTTCAAACCTGCCTTCTGTGGTTTATCTATGTTGTATCGAGTAGGCAGGCATCCCTTTCTCCAGACTACCCTTACGGCCTGAATAAGAGGAACCCTTTTAGCGAGCGCTCGAGAAACTTGGATTTCTAAGAAGTCCGTTTAACCGTTATAAGCCATAAGGACATGAATAGCGCATTGAAAAACCGCTAATTATTTTGTTGGAGTCATGCTTTTTTGTTGCTGGAGGCGGATAATTATTTGGCTATAAATAAACAGGTAATATTTCGTCGTTTCAAAGAACATTATGCAAAGCAAGTAGGTTATTCAGTGGGGCTGAGACGGTATGTTCAAGTCTCTATATGAAATAAAGATACATTTGCATCAACCATAAAACTTATCTCATCCAATGACTTCTGTCAGCTTTGCAATAATTTTCCGGAAACTGGGGGTTTTGCTCGCACTACTGCACAAGTCCGTAGTCCGAATAACATGCGCGCAAACTGTTGTAATTGGCTGTTGAAAATGTATTCGACCAATCACAGCCGTCTACGCACCCTCGACTATTTGTCACATAAACTTCGCGGAGAAACTGTTGTAACATTAAGATATCATCAATGATGTTTCGTTCTGTATTTTAGGAGACAGGAAAAGGAGTCGTTTTTAAATTGTCATTTAAATGTGACAACGTGCAAACATTTTATTTACCGAGCCCCCCGTCATGTCAATGTGACCCTCCCCTTTTAATAACTTTCTCATCGCTTCTATAAACATTTTATTGCCATTTATACTAGTAATACTTTTAACAAGTTGTAGCTGCATGTGTCTAAACAATAGTTAATTAATCTGATATTCTGAAAACCAAGTTGGAATTCTAATCCATATCATCCATTCTATTATTACAAATGCCAACGTAACTGTATTTTTTGTTTGTTACGTTTTCATCAAGCAGCTGGAGAAGGATAATTTCCGACGGTTACGCGGGCGAAGCGGCTCGCAGAGGCTAGCACTATATTTTAGAAGTCATTACTGTCTGTAGAATTCCGGAAATGTCTCAAGAAACTTGAGTCAATTCCGAGTACGCAGGCGTCTCGTGTTTCGACGTTGGAGACTCCGAGTACCAATTTGTTTATCATTTTAGATGACGACAAGCACCTAAGGTATTTTTGATACCGCAATAGCAATCAAAATAAAAAATAAATAAACTACGGGGAATTAGACTGGTGCTTTTAATTTAGTCACAATACATCCCTATTATTCTAAGCCCCATTTTATTATGAAATGTTTTTTCTTTGTACCGTACTTACAAAAGACAGATCGTTTTCCTTGAACTACAAGCCGCGTTTATTAAGTCTTAAAGCTCAATAAATCAAAACTGGGAAGCTTCGTGCAAAATACGCTATAAAAAGTTCCGACACCGGTAATATTCTAATTCGCCATTTTATTCCGCCGGAGATTTGTTCATCCCGGGAAGGGAAAAGAGTTTGAAGGTAATCTGAATGTTCCAAAAAATATGTTCCTTTTTATACGGTGCCGTCGTGCGTATAGTGGCGTCAAAGCGGAAGATACTTGGAGGACTACATAGTAATATTAAAACGACCTTTCCCGGAGCTCTGAACTCAAGTGATAAAGTGACTCTGTTACTGCACCCGCAAGTGTAACTAAATAGGCACTCGTATGTAAAACAAGATTTGTTAACCCAGAGTGTGGATTCAGAAAATAGAGGACTTCGCCGTGTTTTAGTTTTCCTACTTGTCGGTACCTTCTAAACAAGCGCGCGTGCTCGCTGTTCCAGCTAAGTACTAATGTTTATTCATTTAACTTTATAAATTGCGTCGACATAGGGGATTATTTTTACTTGCCTTGATAGTTTGTGTGCTCCTACATAGTTTAGAACTTAGATAGGCAAGGCGCTTTCTCTGTTCCTTAAAGTTCATTGTTTCAATTTAATCAAATTCTCAGAAACGACAATCAGTTGATTTGCGTTCACAACTTACCCTCAATAACATAATTTTTGCTCGAATTTACTTTGATAATATTTTCTTAAACCCATAACGATGTAGACGCAAGACTATGGTAACCCGAGATAGCCTGCAGCTTCAAGAAGCATATGGGTATTTGAGATTTTATTACGACCATTTTCTTTGATATTAAACCCCTATTCATTTTGCTTTCAAAGTATGCCCGAAGATATAAGCAATAAGTGCTAGTGCCCTCCGTTGCGTCGCAAATGCAAACCTTATTGCCTTAAGATTTTTATCGGCCACTTCAGGTGATATGGGCTTGAGGAGCTTTTGTATCGCCACTCGTGTCGAGAATACTAAGCGGCGTTGTTGCTGTTGTTGTTGGATCTTAGCGTCTTAGCTACATCATATCCAAACCGGATTCAGCTGAATACCAGTGTTTTACGTGGTGCGGCTGCTTACCAGACCTCCACAACCCATTAACTGCGTAACACGGTACTTCTTGGCAAGATTGGAGTCAGATTTGACTGGAGATATCTACAAATGACAGCCGGGACCAACGGCTTAACGTGCTTTTCGAGGCACGGAAGTGCCCTTGGTATGTTAAGATGGCCACCAATCTACAGACCGACCCCAGCAAACGTTTTTTAACCTTGAAGATCGACCCTTGAGGCTGTTATTCTTAAACGTACAATTCCGGGCATCGTGGCCGATCGCGGCTGCGCGCGATCTATCGCGTGCGACAATAGTCAGAGTATAAGAATGTATGGCGCCGTTTCGACGGCCCTGGCCTGGCGGCCTCCTCCATCCTCCGTTTATCCGCCGCTAGCGGTGGCCGGAGGTTCTGTGCCGGGAGTGTGGGGATGTAGTGTTATTGAAACAACTGTTCTCAAGCGATTACCTTTAATTACTGACTGCAAGAGTATAAAATGTGTTAATATATTAATAGAAGATACATTCATATGGATAGGGTCATAGACCTTATACTATAGGTAGTACTACTACACCTCACCTCAGGGGTGATAGAAAAAAAAAAAAAAAATATATATAGTTTACAATTTTTTTTTTTTTTTTTTTACGTAAATATAACTTAATATCATTTCTTATGTTACCAAAGGTTTGGTTCTATTTTTATGGATTAAATAGGGTTTATTAAATTTTAATATTTCTACATTAACACCTAAATCATTTAAAACAACAAATGGTCCCTCCCATTGAGGATCTAACTTATTAGCTATTTCATTTCTAATTAAAATTTGTTGTCCTTTACTGTATGTCACATTATTTAAAGACTTATCATAACAACTCTTACGGTTTTGTTTACTTATAAGTAGATTATTACGAGCATCTTGATGTGCTACTTGTAACCTATACTTAAGATCTAAAGGATAACTTTCTGGGTTATACAATGGTTCTATGTACTGACTAACTCTAGATGGTACTATACTAGCTCTACCAAATACCAGTTCGAATGGTGTGTACTTTGTCTCTGTATGAACTGTATTGTTGAAACTGTAACACCAAAATGGTAGCCAGTGACTCCATGTGTCTTTTTGACCATTACACTGTATTCGTAAAAACGATCCTAAATTTTTATGTGAATTTTCGAGCGCACCGATGGATT
Organism: Mamestra brassicae; assembly: GCA_905163435.1. Classification (NCBI taxonomy): domain Eukaryota; kingdom Metazoa; phylum Arthropoda; class Insecta; order Lepidoptera; family Noctuidae; genus Mamestra; species Mamestra brassicae. The sequence continues at coordinate 12,771,671 of LR990997.1, read as the reverse complement.
GATGGTGATGCGCTGTAGACATTAATTTATTTATACATAAAAGTTTACATACCTGTTCCATTACTGACGATACAAATTCTGTTCCACGATCAGTTGCGATGGTATTAGGTATTCCAAATCTTAAAATAAAATTATTAACTAATGCTTTAGCAATACTTACGGTTTCCTTCGTTTTCAAAGGATAGGCCTCTACGAACTTAGTAAGCTCGCACTGCAGTGTCAAAATATAACAATTTCCTTCAATGTCTTTTTCTAATGGACCTACGACGTCCAGATAAATTTTTTCAAAAGCATGTGAAGCCGTTGTAGTTATCTCCATGGGCGCCTTGATATACCTACAATGCTTCATTTTCTGACATTTAATGCATTTACTCACAAATTGTCTAATATCGTTGTCTAAGCCTGGCCAGTAAAAATGTCTCTTAATATTATTGGTCATCCTACGTACTCCTGCATGTCCTGCGGTAGGTAGTAGGTGAAAGTCATGTAAAATATACTTTCTTTCTTCTTCATTATAAATTCTCCTAACTCCTCTCAATACATAAATACGTGGACCGGTCCAATCCTTATTGTCTTTTATCTCTTTTAATACATCTTTAATAAAACTCTCATATTCCTTATTTTTTACTATGCATAGCTCATTTATACCTATTCGTTTACAAAAATGACCTAACTTAGTCACAAATTCGGCTCGCGTAAGTTGTGCTCTAAAGTTAAGATTAATATACAACATCTTCTTTCGATTGTTATAAATAAAACATTCCTTTTCTTCATCTATATTATTTTGTCTTTTTAATTTATTTAATTCATCACTTCCTATAAAACTCATTTCTACAGAATTATTCGGAATTTTTAGTACCTCAACTACTCGTGGTTGATCAGGCCACGTTTCGTCTCGTTTACTAAAACTAGGTGTATCCAATTGTTTTCCTACATCTAAACGTTTTTTCTGAGCTCTAGTCATAACTAAAGAAATTTCATTATTCATCTGTTTCAAAGTATCCGATGTTATATTAATTCTAGATAATGCATCTGCTATGCTATTATCTTTTCCTTTTAAATATAAAATTTTAAAATCGTATTCTTCTAGTGCTAGTCTAAATTTAAGTAGTCTGCTAGATGGGTCCTTCATTGAAAATAAATATATTAAAGGCTTATGGTCTGTCATAATTGTAAATGATTTACCGTATACATAGGGTCTAAAATACTTTACAGCCCAAACAATTGCAACTAACTCTTTCTGAATGGTTGGATAATTGAGTTCAGCTTTATTCAGAGGTCTGCTAGCATAAGCTACAGGTTTCATATTTTGATTGCACAAGACTGCTCCAATAGCCGTCCCTGACGCATCTGTTTGAATGACAAACTCATTATTTTCTGAAAAATCTGGAAAATCTAATACTGGTGGTGTACTTAAAGCATGTTTCATTGCTTCAAACGCACTTTGACACTCTTCAGTCCAAACAAATGGTACATGTTTTCTAGTTAATTTATTTAATGGACAAGTTATTCTTGCAAAGTTTTTAATGAATTTCCTATAATAGTTACAAAATGCTACAAATCTTTTTACTTCATCGGTATTACTTGGTACAGGGTAATTTTGCAATACTTCTACTTTAATTGGGTCGGGTAAGACTCCCTTTTCTGATACTAAATGCCCTAAATAAAGAATTTCTTTCTTTAAAAATTACATTTTTCTGGATTTAATTTTAAATTAATTTTCCTAAGTCTTTCCAAGACGTCTGTTAAGTTTTTATTATGGATATCTAAATTTCTCCCAAAGACTACTAAATCGTCTAAATATATAAAACATTTATCGTATGTTAACCCAGACATAGCAACTGACATTACTCTACTAAAAGCACTCGGACTTGTTTTTAATCCCATAGGTAGCCTCTTCATCTGGTATTGCCCAGTACTAGTTGTAAACGCTGTATACTCTCTACTGTTTTTATCTAGAGCTACTTGGTAATATCCTTGATTAAGATCTAAATGCGAAAAATAGACTGAGCCAGAGAGCGAATCCAAAATTTCCGTAATACTTGGCAAAGGAAATTTATCGTCTACAATACGGTCATTAAGCTTCCGATAATCGACCACTAGTCGCCATTTTTTATCGTTGCTACTTTTTTTTGGTACCAGTAAAACAGGACTCGACCATTCACTCTTCGCCTCTTCTATAATGTCATTGTCAATCATTTTTTGAATTTGCCTATTTACTTCATTTTTCAAAGAATGCGGCAATCGGTACTGCTTCGTATAAACCGGACTTGTATTTGGTTTTATAGTTATGGATTGTTCATAAACACTTGTAGTCGTTAACTTATCACCTGGTAAAAAGAAAACATCCGAATATTTAGAACATAATTCTTCAATTGATTTCCGTTCGTCCATTTTTAAATGATTTAAATTTAAAATGTTTAATAAGTTCTTTGCTCGTTCTAAACTGTTAGCGTTTGATTTAAAATTGCATAAGTGAAACTCTTCAATTGAATATATCTGTGGGTGGAAAGTTGGTAGGTAAATATCATGCTCGTTAGTGTTCAAAATTTTAACCGGTAATCTATTATTTTTTATTCGTCCAATACATCCCGCTAGAAAAACATTTTCCGCTAACTGTTCGCTATGGATAATACAGTCATTCATATTCTCAATATTTAATAGCAAATAATGTATCGACTCACTTCGTGCTGGGATATGTAACACCTCAGCTGAGTAATCTATGACATCACTTAGTTCTAATGAATAATACTTTCCATAATTAGATAGGTTAATGACATTAGTTTCTAAGTTTATATTTGAAGCGTACTGACAAAGAAAATCTAAACCTAATATTCCATCTGCCTTTAATGGTATGTTATCAAAAACATGAAGCTTGATATTAAAGTCAACAAAGTGTTGGTCATCACGATGAGTCAAGCTAAGTTGAACAAACCCTGATGAACTAATTTTACCTCCAATACCATTTATGATGGTTTCATCTCTAATTACTGCACTATCGTATGGTAACGCATCTTTTTTAATTACGGACAAAGATGCTCCGGTATCTATTAACCAATAATATTTCCTATTACCTATGTATAATGCTAAAAATTTTGCCTTACCTTGCAAAGCTAAAATGTTATGTTTTAGATCGAAAAAACTGCATTTCGTTTGTTGTAGGCATACTATCGTTCTTATCTTGTTCATTGCTGGAATAAAATATTCTATTGGTACGACCTTTACTACGAGTTTCATTACTCGATCGATTCTCGTTCGAAGTTTGATAATCTCGTCCACGTCCGTTACCACGATAGTTATGGGATGATCGCCCACGTGAGTTATTGAAATCACGTCTGCCGAAGTTATTTGAATTATGGCTAAAATTACCTCTCAAATTATTTGAATTATGCTGATAATGATGTCCTCGACTGCGTTGGTTTAACTGCTGACTATGAGAACCACGGCCATTCCTAAAGTTGTTGTTATTGTTATGAAACTTACCTCTTCCGCGGTGTGAAAACTGCATGACATTTTCGTTGGTCGAAGTCGATGCCGATGTCAACTCTTCATCTTTCGCTGCCTGGATCGCGTCCTTTAAACTGTCATAATTACGTGCAGCAATAATCGTACTTAGTCTCGAATCCTTCAATCCATCTGCGAATCGCTTAATTGCCAATTTTTCGTTTATGGGCTTGAGTACGGAATAACTATCAGAATTACCATTTGCTTGCGATATGGTCAGATTAGTAAATAACTTTTCTAATTCTGTTCCAAACTGATCAATTGTACGCCAGCCTTGCGTTGCGTTTTGTAATCGTGATTGTATTGCAGTAAACGATTTTTTTGGTAAAAGTGCAACACGTAAATCTCTGACAAAATCGTTCACAGATGTGTAATTATTGGTTATACGTAATTTTGCATTTTCTGATAATCTACTTTTCAAAACGAATGTCATTAGTAACTTTTTCCCCGTTTCCGACAACATGTCTGCGTACATTTCTATAGAGTCAATGATACTTCTGATATTATTTTCGTTATTGGTCATTACAGGAATCAAACTACATGCCGTTTTTAAATCGAACTCCATGATTGATTCTGAATTTGGACTTGCTTCAGAAATATCACTGTCACTATCACAGTCTGATTTAATTACAGCGCACAAAACATTAATTTGCGAATAACACGATTCTATTTCGCTTTTCGTAACTGATAATGATTTTAACAATTCTGATTTTACTCCTGGTTTTGTAGATAATAGCTTTATTAATCCTTTACTTTTCTCATAAATTGTTTCAACCTCACATAATTTATTCTTAACAATATTACCCTTAAATCGTGTTTTTCCCTTTTTAATTAAATATTTCCTTATTGATATAAGATCATTTAAACAAAGTAACAATTTATCTTCCATTCCCTCATGCAAAAGTAATATATATTAATTAAACCATTTAATACATACCCGATTCTCACAGTGAATTACTGTAGTAGGGACACAGCGTGTAAGATGATACATGATGATATACGATCACTCAAAACAAACTTAAACTGCTAATTTATCTTAGAGTTCATTATTTTAATTCTTAATGTCTATTATCATTTTATTGTCTCTTTATTTATATGATGATTCGCGAATTCATCTTACGCACTATAATACGCACAACGCACTTGAGACGCACTTAGTATGCACTTCACTAAATAAATGATACCGCACAGCTGCCAGATGAGTATGATGAATACTCCGACTTCTACGTCATTGGAAGATTTGCTTGCTCTTCTCCGGGAATTGCTCTGGAACGGTTGAACGATCGTCGCAGGCTGTTCTGCAAAATCTGGTCCCTGATCCAGGAATGGTGACAATTCCTGTACTGCTTCCACGCAAAATATATAATGCCAAGACCCAGTAAAACGCAAATTACTATGAGGATAATACTGATCGTTGAAATATGTGCCTTCAATTCTTCAACGTGTGCATTATTGGAACCAGCAGAATTCTGGTTCACGAAGACCGTCTCCTTTTCTACGTTGGAACGACACATTCTCACTGATTTCCGGACGTTAAATTAACTTTTTAAATGTACTTGATTCATTTTAATTACGAAAGTTCCATTATCCACAAATATTTTCACGCCAATTTATTACAAAGAGTTTAATTTATTTACTTTGCTTTGGAGCCGTAACACTACGCCGAGATAGAAGTCGCGTCACGCGCCCCAAAAATGGCAAGGGTCGCCATGTGGGGATGTAGTGTTATTGAAACAACTGTTCTCAAGCGATTACCTTTAATTACTGACTGCAAGAGTATAAAATGTGTTAATATATTAATAGAAGATACATTCATATGGATAGGGTCATAGACCTTATACTATAGGTAGTACTACTACACCTCAGGAGGAGCCTTGACTCCAAGGCCTCCAGGCGGGCATTCATCATGCCCCCACACTGCTGCATGCAGATGTGGACGATCTTCTCGATCTCCGCCGCAGCAGGCGACAGTGCAGGGGCAGGAGCCGACGACGGGGCCGCAACTCCCGGAGGACTGGCAGCTGCAGGAGCTGCACGCTGCCGCACTGCCCTCTGTGCGGCGACCTCCCTTTTTAGGTCCTCCAGCTCTGCTCGGAGACGGCCGTTCTCCTCCCACAGCTTCGCCGTCTCCTCAGAGCTTGTGCGATCAAGGAGGACCCCAGCCGCCTCCTTGATGCCCTCAGCCGCCTCTTTCAGGGCACGGGTGAACGTGCCCTTCAAGCTGCCAGATTTAGTGGCAACCTTTAGGACCACGTCCACGCCGTCCAAAACTTGGCGACTGAGCGCCGCCGCCGTTAAGCCCGCTCCGGAGGCCGCCTGAGCGGCCCGCCGCTCACGGGCCTGCCGAGCCAGCTCGCCGACCTCGTCAGCCGCGACTGCTTTCCGTTGCGCCCGCTTTGCAGCATTGGCTTCCGCCTTGTTGCTCTCCAGCAACAGCGGGGACGCAGCGGAATCACCACTGAAGAGGTCGTCGCTCTCCATCTCTTCTTCGGGCCGATCCATGCGGACCGCTGCTGCCGGAATCGGCGTAGCGGGCCGCAAGAACCGACCCCTTTGGTCGCGCTGTGGCACCACTGCGCGACCACCTCTTCGAGATGTCGGCACCTTGGCTGCCGACAACTCCTCCTCACTTGAGGAGGGGTTTAAACCCTCCCCACGCGAACGCTTCCCCCAGAATTTTGAGGGAGCGCGCGAGCCTCCTTGCAAGTCGCTGCCGCTTCCGGCAGACGACTCATCAATCTCCGCCATAACTGGCCCGTCCTTTTTTTGTTTATTTTTTAGGGTATCCATACAGTTCCCACGAGTAGATATAGGATTCAGATGTCCGCCGGGCAGAGCCTAGATGCCCGGTAAGCCTACATACTGCAGAGTGCGTCAGGTGCTCTGCAGGGGAAGCGCTAACGACTGGACTCCCTCCAGCCATGCATCCTCTCACCGCGCTTCAGAGCTTAGGATTGGGGGTTTTTTATCTTAGAGGTATCCTTCCTCTGGGCCGGGCGGTTAAGCCGAGCCCCCGACGGCGGCATTACACATGCCTCCGTCCGCTGTCCGGACAACCCGACTCAGCGGACCCGTCGGGAACTCTCTCTTCAGGATTGCTCCGTGAAGAGAGAGCAACTGCCGCTTTGGTGCGCCTGCACCGCAGCGGCATTGGTCGCATCCTTCGCCAATCGACGACTGTCGATCGGACAGGAGCGACCCCAACTCAGACGTTCCTTCACAGTGCCCTCTGCGAATCAGAGGGACACGTGGAGGAACCGTCGTGGAGCAACATGCTCCCCCTCCCCCGCAGAAATTCGCCACAGACAATAGCCCCTCCGACATGGAGAGACTATTGGCCGTGCCCAGGGTGCACCGGCCCGACAACTGCTCTTTCCCCCGAACGCATTCGTAAGGAACCAGCAGCCGTCAGGCACACGAGGAGGTTTTCTGCACGCACCCCGAACCACAAATATCCTGGGACAACTCACACACGGTCATCCGATCCCAAACTAGGCAGAGCCTGTACTATGGCAACCAGACAACTGATAAACATACTTATATATTTCTAAATACATACATATTATACACAAATTACACCCAGACACAGAACAAATGATCATGCTCATCACACAAAGATTTGTCCTGGGTGGGAATCGAACCCACGACCTCCGGTTAAGCAGTCAGGGTCACTAACCACTCGACCAACAGGCCAGTCAAAAAAATGATGTACCTACGTACATTGTAGGCGTGCAGTCTTCTATGTTGTAAATATCTCGGAATAATGAATGACAGGAATTAAAAGAGTAAAGAACTATTTGTTTATACTATTGATCTACCATTTATGTACGACTTATTTTATAACACTTACCGTTTACGAAAAAAGTACAAACTTGAGGATTTTTTAAATGTCATTTGTTATTGAGTACCTGAATTAATAGTGTTGTAAGTAATTATCTACTAATTATAAGTACCATCACAATTGTTGTAAAATCATCGCGATTTTTATTTATACTATTTTAAAAAGAAGTTTTTTAAAAAGCTTATTTTTACAAGTGTTGTATATTTTACTTTGGTTGGTAACATTTTACGTACGATTCGAAGTTGACTATTATACTATCGATAAATTTGAAATTGTGTGTAAGCCTATTGTCAGAAGACAACAAGACGTCAACATGCCGCTTAAAAGTATAATAAAATTGAGAGATATTTTATCTGGGCTGTTATAATTTGTTGTCTGATATTATTTTATTTCAAAGTCTTTGAAAAACGGCGATTCAAACGATTTTTTTATATTTTGATATAAGTCCGCTTCCAATCAAGTCCCGCAGGACTCTGAACTAGCAGAATGCAAACAAACTTATAAAAATCAGGGAATTTCGGATTAAAACTTTCAAAAGAGTAACTATGGAGTTTCTAGTCTGTTCAAGAGTCACTATAATATTTTATTTTCAAACTGTAAATTTGACGTTCAAAACTGCCTTTTAATGTCTAGTTGAAATAAATGAATTGACTTTGCTCTTTATATTATGTCGTCGCCATATCGTAGAATTTCATGAAATGGCCACTTCAATCATAACTTCGAAGACCCGGTTTAAAGGAACCTAACATGGATGGTTTTCATTCATTCATTCGTACCTAACCTATCCGTGTCGGGGTACCCTAAGTTTCCTCAAGTCTAACTTTAACTAACCTCGGCCATATCATGAAATGGCCAATTCTTCGATATGGCCACGACATATACAACGCACATATGTTTACCGTAGCAATAAATGAATTCTGGTGTTTCTTGTGAACATTCAGCTGAGATTTATTATGATTCTCGTAAATGTATTTAGCAGGCGTATTTCATTGTTTACGTTGGCCTTTTATGAACGTGTTAATTTTATTTATGTTTTACGGCCTTTGAGTGCGAAAAGAGATGTTTTGTACGTGAATGTTTTAAAATGTGTCAAAAATTGAGTTATTAAAAGTTTGCTGCACTCAAAAATTACGATTAGCGCTTTTTTTGTTTAGAATACCCAATCTCATTTTGATAGTAATAACTGTGAGCTGTTAAGCCTGAATTAAAAATTATAGCACATTTGCAAATAAACTTTACGGTTGGAGTTTCTTGTCTGTTTTTATTCACTAAAGCAAAATACCTGCATTAGAGGCGTCTAAGCTGCAGTATTTTTACAACCGTATGATTATTCTTCATAAATGTTCAGAAGACTTACCATTACTCAAGGAAATTGTATATCTTAGGACGCAGTCATCATTAATATTCGGAATTTCTTTTGGGGACATTTCAGTATTTTATACGTCTTCATGGCATGTAACCTTCACGTGGCCATAAAAATGAAGTCTCCGCGATGATATGTGCCAATAACGGTTTATTACATATATATATCTACTACACGTTGAAGTGCCGATGATACCTATAGGTAATGGTCATCAAATATAAATTATCTGCGATACTTGCTGAGGCATAAATAATAATCTGTCTTACTCGACAAGAACGTATGTTAGCTTCGTATTAGTCTGTCCGTAACTTCGGCATTAGAGCTACAAGCCAAGAAGTTCTAATAGGAAACTTTTCTGCATTCCAACAATACTGTCCATTATCTAGAATGTATACTGCATACAAAGAGCACAACACGGACATTGACCTCTTTAACTCATCGGTACCAACTTTAAAAAAGCCGCGCTTGCCAATGAATTAGTAATTGGTATCTCTAGTCTAATATCAATTATTAACCTAATCTTACGTTAAAAAGAAAATCTAATTTAATGTATTCTATTCAAAATCTAATTAAAGGTGTTCTATTCAAATTTCATTTAATCTGTGTTATCTAATTTAATTCATTGTAAATAATTTAACTTTCAGTAGTTTTATTTTTTTATTTCTCAAACTATGTATTAATTGCTTTAATTAAGTAATTAATTATGTTATTATCTGCGTACATTGAAGTGCATGCTGTGCTGTTCTGTAAGTGATGAGGCGCTTAGAATTAAGTTTGCAATGTACAAATTATAAAGTTTAGATTGGAATGTAAAATAATGCAAATATAAGCTTAGTTATGTGCAAACAAAATAAACCCTTTGACGTTTCATCTATTTTGTATGCCACATAACTGTTGAAAAAACGACAGCAGGATTATATCATTAGCTCTAAATTCTGTAACCCTGGCAGGCACTGGCCCTAATGGGCCCCGTCTACTATGCTGTCATCTCTTTGCAGTGCGCGTGAAACAAAAAGCGCCGTCGACCCGAGACTGGTTCTGATCGAACAGCGAGCCACCCAATGTTCGCCGTCTGCAGGGCCGCACCTACAGCCTGGGCGTCTCCTTCTGTTGCGGCGCGCGGCTGGGGCGTGAGGTTTGTCTCTCCCTCACACGGCCCGCATCCTCCTTCTCTAGCATTACTTCTTCGAAGAAGAAGGTGACTGTTTCCCATACCTCCTCGCTCCGGACCATAAATTGAACCAGGACCGGACGCGAGAGTTTACCGCCGCCGATCGCCTCGACGAGTACACGGCAGTGATCAACCCAAGCAGGGCAGACCTCCACAGTATTCTCCGTGTGTAGTGTATAAGCTTAGAAAATCAGTCCATTAATCAATTGTTGAAGTCTTATCGGAACCTACTTCTTAGGGTGTTTTTAATATCGTGCGGATTTCGTCACGCGTGCGGTATTGCCCCGCATGCAGAAAATTTCACGCAGCGTGAAACCCGATAGTCTATAATCTAGTTTGATGCGGGCTGCTATGCGTTGTGGTTGTGTACAATGGACGACAAACTCAGAAAGTTGTTAATCATTTACTTAATTTACAAAAGACGGAATAAGAAAACAAGATCACAATATGGCCTATTATTTGAAAGGAGGATTCTTGCTGGAACGTTTGTCACGCACTATGGCAATTTACGAATGAATGAACGGAAGTTTACGAGTTATTTTCGAATGTCCATTCGTACTTTTGATGAATTGTTTGGAAGAATTGAACACAGACTACAAAAATACAATTCAAGAAAAATTTCCATCCACCCAACAGAACGTCTAGCTGTCGCTTTGAGGTAAGTAAATTCCTAAAATGTTTTTAGAGTATTCATTTGTTTGTCAGGATCAGTGCCAGATTAAGCCATCGCGGGGCTTGTAGTAAATTCTGTCAAGGGGCCCTTGGTTTGCTTTTGGTTCTTCGGAAGTTCAGGGTATTAAATAAAACAAAACTTTTACAAATAAACTTTTCTGGATTTAATATGGGCAAAATTAGAGATAATCCTTTCAACATGCGTTGGAGTGCAGCGGGGCCCGTAGCATTCACTCTTGCTATATGGCTAATCTGGCAATGGTCAGGATCGCGGGTGTACTTTTTCAATTTTTTTTTATGTTGAATTTAATTTTAACTCGTTCTATACCTTGCAATCACAATATGAAAGTGAGACCTTTTACTATTAATACCTCACTAGGTAGACTCAGGCTCAGTGCTTGATAGCACTATAGACTCACTAGTCTATAGTGATTTACTATTAAAAATTTGAAATTATTCAAAATCACAAATTCTTTATTAAAAATCACAAATTCTGTATTCAAAATCACAGTTTCCTTATTCAAAATCACAAATCCTTTATTTAAAATCACTGTTTCCTTATTAAAAATCACAAATTCTTTATTTAAAATCACAGATTCCTTATTCAAAATCACAAATTATTTATTTAAAATCACAGATTCCTTATTCAAAATCACAAATTATTTATTTAAAATCACAGTTTCCTTATTCTAAATCACAAATTATTTATTTAAAATCACAGTTTCCTTATTCTAAATCACAAATTATTTATTTAAAATCACAGTTTCCTTATTCAAAATCACAAAATCTTTATTTAAAATCACAATTTTTTTATTCAAAATCACAAATTCAACAATCATTTCACAGCAAAGTTTTTAATCAATATTCGAATTATGTTGCAGACTATCAGTTCCACTAGTAGTAGTATCCACTATGTCCTGATTTACTAAAGCAGAGACTATGATATTTTCGTCGCCTTCTGAAGTATTGTGAAGTGTTTGGTTCAAATCACCAAATGGCGACATACTATCATAGTTACTCTCATTATTGGTACCTATCGACTCCTGCTGATAAAAGTTGTTCAATGATTGAATTTGGTGTTCCATTTCCATGAGCAAGTTTAACACTTTTGTTCTAAACATAAGTTTCTGATACGAATTAAAACGGTTTAATGCCGGTTGTATCGACTTGTAAAAAGCTAAATCGTCTGGTGCTATCTCCAATTCACTTGATTTTAATAATTTCAGTAATTCTGCTTCGAATTCGGAATTGGCTCTTTTTGGTTTCTTTTTTGCATTTCCTGTCCGTTCATTAATTCCCTGAAGTCCTGAAGTACTTGGTTGTGTTTCCGTAGAAGATTGCTCTTGAACTAGTTCGATGGTTGAACTTGGCTGATGCTTGTTTGCGCTTGTTTGTGAGTCTGTATTACCTGATTGTAAACTACTGTCTTGAGTATGTTCTTCAGATAGCGTCTCATCTACATCTATATCTGTTGTTTTATCAAGAAAAGTCAACATATCATAGAAACTGTATTTTTTTTTCTTTTGGCTGGCTGAGCCAGACGGCTGCTTCTTATCGGAAGACTTCTCTTTACTATAAGTGTCTCTGGCTGTACGCCAGCGCTGTTGAATTTTCTTATCTGAAATAATAACAATATTGTTTTAAATTAATAATAGGTAATCATGACATATAGGTTCATACATTAATATACTAATTATTAATGAAAAAAATATAGGATGGAATCTATTCTAGAAATACTCATGGAAAACAAAGCTTTTACTTGTTCTTATTAAAAGAGAAACACTTTTAATAGAACTCTTATAAAAAGAGTTATAATGTATATTAATAAAATAATTCGATTCAGTAAAATGACAAATTTGTCCATATATTTTTGAAATTTTTATATGCATAAATCTACCATTTTACAGAATCATATTATTTGTCAAGGTTTACATTTTTTTTTTCAGATATTTGGCGACTGGGAACACATTTACTGATCTACATTTTTCCTACTTTATAGGAATAGCCACGATAAGCCAAATAGTAAGACAAGTTTTTAGTGCTATTGTCATTGATTTGAAATATGAATGCATCCCAACACCTAGTGAGAGCAAATGGAAAGAAATCGCACAAGGATTTTTCACCAATGCAAATTTCCCAAACTGCCTAGGTGCAGTTGATGGGAAGCACATACGAATAATTTGTCCACCGCAAAGTGGGTCAGTAAATTTTAATTATAAGAAATATTTTTCTATAGTACTCTTTGCGATGTGTGACGCTGATTATAATTTTACATACATCAATGTTGGTGCGAGCGGAAGTAATTCCGATGCAGCTATTTTCAAAAAGAGTCAACTATATGCCAGACTTGAGAATGAAACTTTATGTGTACCCGATCCTCAAGAGTTACCTATTATTTGTGCAGATGAAGCCAATCAGTCTAATGTGAGACCTAAGTTACCATTTGTTATAGTGGGAGACGAGGCGTTTGGTTTATCATCGCATGTGATGCGACCGTATTCTCGTGATAACTCATCATATAGACAGAAAATATTTAATTATCGTCTCTCTAGGGCTAGACGTTACATAGAATGCACATTTGGAATGATGTCTAATAAGTTTAGGCTATTTCACAGACCCATTAACGTTAAAATGGATCTTGCACAGATAATACTCAAGGCGGCATGTCTACTTCATAATTTCATAAGAAAACGCGATGGTTACAGAGACAGAGATACATTAGTAATTAATGGTTTCTCGGGTTCATTACCTAGGCAGCAGACTGAACGAAATATTAGACAGGCAAGTAATACCAGGGATTTATTTGCTGATTATTTTATAAAAGAAGGTAAACTTTCCTGGCAAGATAGATATGTGATTGGTTTATGAAGATAAAAGAAACATTTCAGACCGGCAGGCATGCTGTCATTTCCTCTAGAGGGCGCGAAGTTCATTTTCATGTGACGTCATAATATAACCTAACCAGCGGACAATAGGTAACGCATTTGTCAATTTATGACTATTACTACTGTGATCGAACTTAACTAAATGTGAGGGTAGAAGTTCAATGGTAACTTCAAAATTACTTTTCATAAATTGTCTCGATTTTCCGCTGGTTATAGGCTAACTAATATGTACCCAACCGAAAATATTAATAATACAATCGTATAAAAAGTACATACCTGCATTTTTCTTTTCCTCCTCACTTAAACTTTCGAAATTTGGTGCTAGTTCCTTTAATATCTCTTCCCAGGCAGCACTTCTAGCATCTCTATTTTTATATAGTTCATGGGATTTATCCCATAAACAAGGCCGCAAATGTACTTCAATTATGACACGTTCCGTATCAATTTTCATTGTGACTAACTGTATTACGCGCGCGTGCACTCCGCACGACAGTAAAATGCTTACTGTGTTTCATAGACGCGCTCACGCACGCGGGGGCCCCGCGCGGTGCTGCTGCCCCCGCGTCCCGCGTCCGTATTCCACGCATTATAATAAATACTTTTATGAAAAGGACATTTGCGGGGCTTACGCATGCGGGGCAATCCCGCACGCGTGATGATATCCGCACGATATTAAAAACACCCTTACATTGGAATGCTTGCTTTATTATATCGATACCTCCCATGAAAAAAACGTAACATGTTTTTTTGGCAAAATAAGATTTTAGTAATATAGTTAAAAGCACTATAAAAACTATACATTCTTAAAAACGATATTTTCACTAAAAATCGAGTTTCTAACCGGCTAATAGTCTTATGTCGTGCGGCTGATCCCCGGAAAGATGAAGTTAAAAATCTCCCTCCTGAAAAAACACAAATTTAAACATACAGCCGACGCGGGAGGTGTCGAAATACAGCTAAATAAACCAAGAACGCTAACTCCGAAACTTGTCTTACCAACTTTTTGTCAACTTGTGAATTTATTCTGTCGTTTCATTCTCCAAGGAAGACAATTTAGTGTAAAGTTCTGTTTCCTAATTGTATTAGTTTGCGTCACTTTTAGTGAGGTTTACTTTAAGTATTTGCCTCACCATCTTGTACTTGAGGGCCCTCCTTTTATGTAAAGATGGTGCATAGTTTTTTTCTGGACCATATTGTAACACCAGCGGACGCACGCTAGTGTTAGATACTTATTGATATTATTATAAAAATTAAACTATATTTCAGATTTAAACTTTCATAATATATTTTACGTCAGCCTTCAACGAGGGCTGGCACCGGAGTCCCAAATAAAAATAAAACATATTTTATATTCCTATTTCAAATTCTCTTTTACTTTTCGCCAGACGCTTCCAAAGGTCTACAGACAAGGTAGAGGTAGACCTTGTCTGCTAGAGACCTGGAACTCCTCGTCACAATATATACCTACAAATAGGCAGTTTGTTGGCAAATCCATAGGGATACCATTCCATTCAGATTTCGACGCTATCTCCGCAGCTATTTACCCCTTGAGTGCTGTCTTGGATGGCCCCTGTGGGTATCAGGGCGTTCTAAATAAGAGTATACTTTTCTTTGAACGTTATTTATTCGCCATAAAATTCCCATATACAAATTGTATGTCTTGACCTAAAGCGCGGTCACTGTCGGACTGCATTAACAATAAAGAGCTGTGCGGTGACATGACGCTTGCAATTCAGTGTAAAATATGAAGCCATTTAACGATTTACTTAAAAAATGAGTTGAGAAATTCAGTATTAAAAACAACCAAGTTCTGCCAAAGATATGATTCATTATTGATATTTATTTTACCGAAGTCCCTACGATAGAAAGTAATAGATATTTTTTAAAGGTAAGTTTTTTATATTTTAATCATGTTCCGAAAACAACCAAGCTCTTTTTGAAATATGATCAAGATTAACAGATATTTTTCTGCAGCCAACATCAGCAGGAACAGCTAAATCTACTTAGTTTGACTGAATTGATTTGGCTATTCCTTTTTTTATAAACCTTGCCATTTTTGAGATTATGTCGAATGATATTCCGCTTAACGAGGATGGATATGTATCTATATTTGTGTTATGGTTTGTTAATCTAATGGTTGATATAGGTAGGTAGCTTTAGGTTTATCCCATAGCTACAGGTAGCTGTAACTATCGTTCACGGTTCATGAATTACAGTCTGTTGCGATGTTGATACATGAACAATATTGACAGGTTTGATCCCATTTGGATATTGATACAACTGTGTACGTCCCGTACTTTCGTACATTTGATATTTCTAGACATACATGTATACTGTTTCTCAGTAAAAGTAGTCTCGGTAGACTGCAATGTTTTCAGTTTGTTTTGTTTTTTATCAACACGAAAAACTAGAGGTAGATCAAACAGAAAGCCATAGAGACACATGATGGAAAGCGACGATGTGGTCAACCCTTGCCTAGAATTAACCTACTCACTCTTTAACTTAAGACCTTCAGGTTTTATTTATGAGGAAACGCTGATTCCGGCTTGGAATTCTACAAAGCGAAAGTATTTCCAAAGCGTTTTGGGGGATTCTCAAAGTAGATAGGCACCTAAAAACCACCCAGAAAGAAGTTTATTAGCATACTTTATAAAGAACCAAATTGACTTGAGTGTTTTCTCTGCCGCTTAGGCGCACCCAAGTTCTTTATGTTAAATGTCGGCTTACTATTTATAAAAATTTTTCGTCGGTGTTTCCGTAGGGAAGGAAAAAATAAAAACAAGTTTAAGAAAACAATCCGCTCGTAAAATAGCCTTACTTTAATTTTAATAAGTAGGTACCATATATAGGTAATGTTTTAGTTGTTTGAATGGATAGAGATCATTATTATATACATTATTAAATGTTCAACGAATAAGGCAGCCTTATTATCAGTTTATTCTGTTTTATGACTACTATGGAAGACATAATTTTTTGCTATGAGAAAACAGCTTTGAAATTGATACCTAGAAGTAAACCTCGACATACTTTGGCGAGATTGAGAATAAGAGCCGTTACGCAATCCAAGAGAAATATAAATTATGTTATCTGAATTTCCTGGGGCTCTACAGCAATTTACAATATGTTAACGAACTTATTACCGCGTACCGATCTCACAACGGGAGGTTTTGACAGCGTATCTAACTTCAATCGATTTTATTTTCAAGGTGGCATAACTAGTGTGAAAAATATGATAGCTACGCTGCTGGAAAATTCTGGCGATCGCTGTCGATATTCACGTTTTTTTATTGTATTTTTCGAGACTTATAATATAGAGGTATGCAGAACAAAGTGTTAAGTTCCGCAAACCTCCAATGCCAAGGAAGGATCCTCCAACCAGACGGTTGTTGTGTCTGATGGGCAACTGCCCGATATTTGATATTCGGACGTTGATGTTCAAATTGCACGGAAAACTCTGATACCGCGATGCAGGATTTCTTAGACGTAGTTCATTACTGGCAGTATAAATAGCGCTGCTTTACTTTTTGTTGTGGTATAGATTTCTCTACATTAGTTTTTTGTTTCGATGCCGCTACATCACTCCCCTCCGGAGACCAGAGGTCGATAGTGGATGCTTCGCAACCATGCGTATCATTGCTAATCCAAGTATTATTCAATCGGAAACTCGTTCACACATGAGTAGGTAGTAATTATCTGCATAGGCCAGTTCCACTAAACAATGCAACCTGCTTACTAAATCATGACCCGTATGAAGTGACGTAAATGTAAAGACAGCCTATGATTTTCGCAAGCTTCATAAATTAGACATTCTTTGCACGAAACGTAATGAAAAGGCATGTCGAGTGATGAGAGTCAAAGAGGCATGCGTTATTTTAATTATGTCAACTTATGTTGTCCGTGTGGAGGAGTCCCAAAAGCAAATCTGGATTAAAAATGTAGAAATGCAAGTAATTAAAAAGGAACAAAAACTGTGCGAAATAGAACTCAAATATTCATATGAATGAAACAAATTATAAACGCGGCGAAAAAGGAACGAAAATTGCGGCGAACACGCAAAAATTAAAAAATTTGGCGAACTTTGTGGGCGAATCCGGAACAAATCAACATCTAATAATATGTAGTTGTTTTGTAACCAGTTTCGTTCTCCTTGTGCATTATTCCTGGGGCAATGAAAAGAGTGTAATTAACACCTTTGTAAGAAATCGGCCACACACATTTAAATTTTCAATCGATGTCATTATGATGTTAACTTACAAAAAAAATACGTTTTCATATCCATATTTTACCTTCCCTTTGTTTCGTATCTCCTACAATATTGTCGTGAAATTCGTAAGATTCGCGAAATAATTTCAGAGATACACGACCGGGTGAACAAACAAAGACAGTAATGAATACCAAAAGCGCGGCAAATACTCCAAAAGAACTAAGATTCGCAGAAAGCGAACATTAAGCTTCTAGACTGTAGTTTAAATGAGGAATTCGATCCATTCACAAAAGATCCTGAACTGGTTGATCCAGAGATGATAGAGAGAGAAGTTTTAATAGCTTTTTATTGTTCTAAGAAAATAGGTTTTCTAATAAAAGTGTAGAAAATGGACGTGCGTCGCTTGTCGAATATGTGATTGCAATGGAGAAACAAACTTTATGCATCCCAAACGGTGCTCTATAAACAAGAAGGAATTTTCTGAAAAACATGGCTTGTTTCCTAGATAGCTACAAATAACGTACTTGCGTAATTTCCCTACGACACAAGTATAGTACTTTTCTCGGAATACGATAATATTGCGCCGTTATCCTGTAATAGCCTATTGAAAATTAGATACGGAAACTTGTGTGAATCTTAACCTACCTACATACCTAATGTTAAGTGCGTCTTTACTGCTTTCATTTAAACTAGAGGAACATAAAGCTGTCTTTGTTCGCGGTAAAGCATAACTCACGTGTCTTGTACAAGGGTGGGTATGTCATAGACGCGGTGAAGTCACTACTCCACAAGCCGACTATTTTCTGTTACGGATCCACTTCAACAATACGTAGTATATATCTTAGTATTAGAACATTTAATAAGCGACTTGCTAAACGCTTAGTTGACACTTCGCGTGGCCCAAGGGCTGGATTTTACCTCGGACAGAGGGACAGAGGATAAGCATTGCCATAGAACGTGGCAATGCCGCCAGTCTTTTAGGCTCACTTCCAGTCGATAGCGATGCGGACGAATTTTTTCCAATAATTTATTTATAAGTTCATCTGAGACGGTAAACTTTCTTCTTTGTAGGGTGTTTGTAAGATACTAGTTCAGTAGCCGTTTGTAAGTTTAGTAGACAGAGCTTGACTTGATCCCGGTACGCCAAGTAGGCAACTTTCAGCGTACATGCCTGCTACGTAGTCAAAAAGGTATTCGCCGTGCTCGAAGTCTCTTACCTGAGCCAAGACGAACAAATAAAATACATTTATAAAATATACATCGTCTCATTATTCAGAACTAGCTGTTGCCCGCCACTTCGTACGCGTATATCCCATTTTTTCCCGTTCCCGTAGCCGTAACCTATAGCATTATCAAAATAGGTTCAGTAGATCCAGAAATTACCCGCTACAACCTCACAAACTCACAAACTTTACCTCTTTATAATATACGGATAGATAACTTGAGCTATAATAATATTAGGATGGATAACTCGGAAAAACTCAAAGTCTCTTTACAACTTTTATGTTCTAACTCAGTGTTTTTACAAAATGTTTGCCTTTGACATAATTAAATTACTTTTCTTAAAATAAATCAAGCACCATTACGTGTATTAAAAAGAATAGTACGTACAAAAAAGAGTTATAAGTATACTATAATCAGCCTCTAACTTTCTAACTACTGAGGTGTTAAAAGTTCCCAAAATATGTTCCTTTGGCATAGTCATAATTTTAAACTGTAGAAAACTGAAGAATGGTTGAAAGAGTGAGCACTCGAGCGTTTCGATCGCGGCCGTCTTTTCTGCTCTCAAGAACGGCTTCATAAATTTTAAGTGTTCTGAAACTAGGCTAGAATTTCATTAATTTGGTGTTCGACTAATGAGGCTGACACATTGTAGTGGAAATGTTTTGTTGAGAAATACGGTTAGTCGCCATGTTTCATTTTAATGTGCCAATCTTCTTCATTAATTGGACAAAAGCAAATTGTTTCAAAAATGAGTACAATGTTTATATATGAGTGCCAAGTGCCTCGATTGAACTGCCGATTTTATTCTAAAAACGGGTTCACAAAGGTCAAACAAAGTGGGTATTATTATCCTTTATACGTATTTTCATTTGAAAACCTCAATATACGAATGAGGAACGCTCCTTTTATGATGATATTTTTGTACCAACGGAATGGAAAGATACCAATGGCATGTCCAGTAAGCTCATACACCACACGTTTACCATTAGAGCTCAGTTCAGTTCATATGCAATGCAAATTGCTTTATCTACAGTACCAGAACCGCAAATGGAGTACTTGGAAATCGTCATAGAATAATTTAGAGGGTGCTTTTGTTACCTTATACAGCATTCGATGAACCTTTGGGCAAAAAACAGCTTATTTAGCAAAAGTAATTTAGCAATAAAATGGAGAGAATTCATCTACAATATAGTTTTTCAATAAAAGGTTCTATTTTTCTTATCGTTAGTAGGATAAGCTTTCGAGATCAGAAGATTAATGATACACGGGTATTTACGGCTCCTTTAGTTTATATTTACGTCACGTCTCTTGTGTGAACTTGCTCGAGGCTGCGAGCGTACTAGTTCGTAACACAAAGAACTTGATGCAACATCAAGCCTTTACGCGAATTCATGTTAGCGCCTTCATTCACTATGTTTATCGCTTTAACTGAGCTTAAAGTTATCTACACATTTTCTTTCTGACGGAAAATTGTTTTTTATTTTGCGAAATTTTCCGGTTTGAACTACAGTTAGAACCTGTACAGTTGCTTACCTAAAGAGGTAAATCAAAACAAGAAAGTACTAATCCGATTTCTAAAACTTATTCCCTGGTAGAAAGATATAATGTAGGTCATAAACTTGTATTTATAGGCTCTTTATTCCGGAAAAATAACAGATTCTAATGGGATAGGCAACGGGAGCGAAGTTCTGAGAAAATTAAGTTCCTAATAAAAACTTTAATGTCAGTCTAAATCATAATTGCAAAGCATTAGCCTAGGTAAGTGAGTGCGGGCGTTACAACGATTTTTGAAAAATCTATATTTTAATAATAAAGCTAAATAGTTTGTTTGTTTGTTTGAACGAGCTAATCTCGGAAACTACTAGTCGGTTTTAGAAAATTATTGTTGAATATGATAGCCACATTCATGAGTAATATTATTGGCTATATGAGAACGGGAATTCCTACGAGGTCGGGAAAAAAACGGGACGAAGTCGCGGGCAAAAGTTAGTACTTAATTTTTTTTTAAGGTGATAGGTATACATTTTCTCCCCATTTTATTTTAGGATGAAGAATGGTTTATTATATTTTATCTGAGGTGCTTCACCTCGTGCTTACCCAAAGTTGTAGAAAATCATAAGTATCTGGGTAATTATGACATCCGCTAAAGATAACATACAATATATGTGTTATAATTACAATCCCACGTTCAATTTCGGGAATTAAAGAAAACACAATAAACCTACTGTTTATTTTTCCGGCGCTTGGTGAAGTAATGAATTCGGGAAAATATTCCACTTATTTGCGCAGGACAAACAAACTGCTGACATCAGCGTACAGGATGTTTGCTTTAGCTGGATAAAAATGTTTGAATTCTGTACTCAAAACAGTCGCTTCATTATTAAACCTTTCATAGTATAAAACATTCTGTGTGTGCACATAACGCGGGTAGACTAAAGAAAAACAAGCGCAATAAAACTAAATCAGAAAATGCACTCAGGCCCTCAGAGAACTTGCTATCTACCCAATCAGTGTCTGTCTGTAAATTAATCAAATTAGATGCTGTTCAAAGGAAAAGCTCAAACGAAAGCAAAACGAC
Organism: Mamestra brassicae; assembly: GCA_905163435.1. Lineage (NCBI taxonomy): Eukaryota > Metazoa > Arthropoda > Insecta > Lepidoptera > Noctuidae > Mamestra > Mamestra brassicae. The sequence continues at coordinate 12,750,229 of LR990997.1, read as the reverse complement.
TCGGTAGTTAATTAATTTACTTTGCAGTCGGAATGAATGCAGAAACTTAACAACAGACAGAGTACACTCCACACTCAGGTTGCGCTGCGCGCTGGCCAGTCAAGATTGCCAAGTGAGACGCCAGCTTTATTTCCATTCAATTGTTTGTGTCTGGTTTCGGCTCGGCTTTACTAACGTCTCCAAACTCAATTTGACTTCAAGTGTTTGTTCGCCGCCTGTTTATCGCCGCTGATTTTTCGTTTTTCCCCGAGGACAGAGAAGTTGCTCAGAATTCAATTACATCATTCGACGCGCGGAATCAGTAGCAGAAGTTAGTAGAAATAATAATTTATTGGAGAACGTCTAACGTGTTCCTATAATATGTAGTTACATAACTTTATGTATGCGTTTGGAATTCGTAACGTCAAATTAACGCTAAGTTGTGTTGACTTGGCTGCCAATCATGACAGTGCGACTTACATACATACATATATATAACGCGCTAAATGCTGCCCCATCAAAATATTATGTAGCGGCGTTTGTCGCTTTTGGCATAGCCATATGTGTTTATTACAACATGTTATGGGTGTATAATTTGACCAAACGGACGCTACTAGTGGACATTATTGGCCACACTATTATCAAGGGATATTAGTTTGCAGCGTAGCGTTAGGTAAGTATGAGAGTGTAACTGAATAGTGAGACAAGTATATCAAATGCCAGTAGATCACGTTATATTTCACATCTATTGTATGGAATTCCCCAGAGTTGCGAGTAGAAACTATGCAAACAATTTGTTAGCATCAATCTCTAAAATTATCAAATCTGCTTTAAATTAATGTTAGTGCATGTCAGTAGCGAAATAAAACTTTCATTTTCAACGAGTGTTAAATAATTAACACCCCTATTCTAACTGCGCTTTACTGCACATGTATAAACAGCTATTAGCTGTGCGGGTTAGTCCCAGGAGGCGTCACTATAGCAGACTAGTAATTAGACCACGTCAAAGGCGCGTATATTTGCCTTGAGCGGGATATTTAGTCATTTTATTTATCCTTTATTTCAGGCACCTAAGGACCATAAAAACACAATACATATACATTTAAGTATGAAAACAATAACTATGAACTAAAAACATGTCATGTTGGCTGAAATGAAACGGTACAGGTCACCATAATTCCTTTTCAGGTATATGCTCTTTGTGTAAAATGTAAAGTATTCCTTCCTACATATGTCGAACATGCTTAGATTCTGGGAATGTTGGGACGTGTACACAAATATTGTACATTTGTAACAGAACTATTTCAAATTAAGGGTTAAGTACAGTTTGTTTTGGCGAAGCTGGTATTATTATTATAGAAAAAGTATTAAATAATTTGTGATTTGTTGTATGTTATTTTTAATTCTAATGACATTTTTCTATTTTTTAATTCTAGTGCTGTTCAAATGATTTTATTGTTTTTAATTCAAATTGACATTAATAATATTCTGTGGTTAATGTGATAATAAATAATTTAAAATTGTAATTGTTTACTCTCTGCACATGTTCGTAATAACTCTTAGTACAAAGAGTAATTTTAATAAAATAAATAAACAAATTATCACTTAAATCATTCAAAATGAACTGATCACGTACTTAAATCCAGTAGAATGCATTCTAATAATAGTTAACGGCTTGATTTAACCATTTTATAAATTAAACACTATTATTTTGCTAAGTTCTTAATAAAGTGGTTCTCATATTTACTTTCTTCCAATATAAGGTAACATCAAGCCGGAAACTATTATTTGAATTTGATCTAATGCATATGCATTAGATCAAATTCAAAAATCGTACTTCGATATTTAAAAATCGTACTCATATAAGTACGATTTTGATTTATTTTTAATGATAGTAACGTGACACTTTAGGGCACCACGTTGGCAATATTTTTTGTTTGTGTAAGTGTCCTGTACCTATATATACATGTTTCATCGTGCGCTGCGAAATTGAATAAAAAAAAAACAAACTGGCAGCCGGGTAGCTATGTCACAACGGTTCTATCCCCTTTAGTTAATACATTTTCATTGCCTCTCAGCGGCAAATGATTCGTCGGTTTTATCTGAAGTCGCGAGTACCTCGTAAAGACGAAGTAAACATTTCGTCACATTTCATTGAATAAGTTGGCTATTATTTTAGTATGCTTGGCCGCAGTCTAAGAAAATTACAAGAACTAAAATTGTATCAAAGCAAATTCAAAGTCAGGAATAACTTTAGTAAAACCTTTTTTTGGGCTTTCAATCCTATACAATAACATATAACTTTTTCTGTGGGTACCTACTTACTCCTGAATAGTACCTAAACGCTGGAAACCAGTGTTATTTCATCGATTCTTATTTCTGACACTAGTCTTAATTTCTAATAAAAAAAACATCAATTTTTAATCAATTTTTATTGATTGACATGACCGGTAAAATGTAAAAGGTCTGATAAACCGGACAAGTCGCATACCGTCTAATTTGATCGAACACGCGTCCAAAAAGCCTTTTACGTCCTGCTTTATCCGGACGGCTGGCGACTCTAGTAACAGCGTAAATCAAATACAAAGTTCGGTCCTATATTCCTCAAGTTCCATTTAGCTGAAGATAGGGGTGGTGGGTCACCTTTCCTAATTCAATTAATTTAGTCTCCAACTATTTGCCGCTACCGTTACTTTCATATAAAGTTCGCATATTGCTCATTCAGAACAGTTTACAGTCGCTTTAAACTAGAAATGCAACTTCAGTTTAATATGAACTTGTAAATACAAGTTGTTCACGTTTTAGTTGAGCGCGCTCCGCGGATTGATGTGAACCCGACTGGGGCTGGCGGCGCATTAGACGCCATTACTCATGTAAGAGGAATCTTAACTTAACGGAGCATTTACTGTAGAAAATTTAAAAAAAACATGCGAGGCAGTCTTTGGGGACTGCCGATAGAAGTGAAAACTAAGCGAAAGCTAAAGCGTTCGGTGACGATGACGCGAGTTCCATGATTTATGTTCAGCCAAAACGTACACATATATACACAGTATATATATAGCTCATGGAGAGCGTTCGGTGACGATGAGTGCTCAACGCGCCTGAAGAAGTTTTCACTTTAATCATTTTGATGCAATTGCAATATGATTGCTTATTTATTTATTAAAACAACATACACAAATAAAAACAACACTGTCCGTGGGAGAACATAATGGAATGCAGACTTAACCTTTTGAACGCCAGACCATGAACGCATCGGCGTGCCCCCGACGCCAAGCTACAAATTCGCCGTACTTTTGGTCACATATTTGTGACGTTTGGCGTACAGGGCACGCGCTTGCTTGTCATGTATACGTGACAATGGCGTTCAAAAGGTTAATCTTATTTTTTAGTATTTAAAATTCAGATACTTGTAAAATGAAGATGCAAAATAGTTCGGTATCGGGAAACATAAGACAGTATCATTTGAATATTCTATCTTCTTTCCAAAGCTAACACACAAGCTAGTCAAATTAATAAATTTACATGACTAAAGAAATATCCCAGTTGATGATTTGAGAACTTTTTTAGTTTGAGAAACATCATCATTCTCTTGTCTCGATTTATGTGGCTTTGATGTAACATCTTTTCTACCATATACCTATACTGTGGTGTACTGTGTGTGTGTGTGTGTAGCAGTAATTTAAATTATCACCCCGTCTCTAGCTAAATATTTCATCTTTCATATTTTTTGGTCTTCCTCACCTCTGATAGCCATCCCGCCGCCTTAGATGCGTATACCATGAATACCTATTTCTATACAACTTTTTAACACAGAATTACACGATTAATTTATCTAGTATATTCTCGGAAACTGCAACCATATTTTGGTACTTAAGTCGTTATCTGAGAGCCCGCCTTCTCAGAATGTTATGAACGACAATGAGGTCGCAGAATTACGTTTCATGTAACGAACTGTATGCTATTATGAGTATGACTGCAAGTTACCATCCCTACCGTGTTGCTATTAAACCAATTCGCACTAAACGTTTCCAAACGTCTTTTATAATGCGCACAGCAAAGGAGTGGAACTCTCTGCCTGCGTCTGTGTTTCCGAACGCATACAACCCTAATCTCTTCAAAATTAGAGTGAACAGGCTTCTTCTGGGTAAACTCGCTCCATCGTCGACTTTGTCTCTGTCATGTATGACCCAGACTAGAGTCAAGAGCAACCTATATTAAATAAAAAAAATGGTGTTGTGTAAGTGTCTCGACACATTATAGAAACACATGAACAATCAACAAGATAACAGATAACACTCAAAAATAATATCTTCATCCAACTAGAATTAATTTAACTACGTGAATATGTAGATTACGTATTTGTTAACAAAACCCTTGTTAGTATAACATTGCGTAATTTAAATCCTGAATTTCCATCCATCAAGGATTCTCGGAAAAGCGGCCTTTTACACCCATTTATGCTTATCAAGTAGAAGTATGTAAATCTACTTGACTGTATGATGTAAATCTCTCTTTTCCAATTCGTGAAGTGGTTTTACTTGTACGAAGTTATTTTGTGAAAATATTTTTTTGCTGCAATGCTCATTATGTAAGGTTTAATAAAATTGTAATATGCTCGAAACTAAAATTATAATGGGATAATGTTATGCAGTTCTGTTGTAGGTACTTATATGATATGTACAAGGTGATTTTATCAAGTGAACGTGGATGGCCTAACCCAAACTATGTGGAATAGCGAAAGACACTCTTAGGCCTGAAACTGCGTAAAGCGGTCGCCCGCGCGATTCCATACAAAAGTGCTGCGTTGCGGGGAACCGCGCGGGCACTTTTGTATGGAAACGCTCGGGCGTCCGCTTTACGCAGTTTCAGGCCTAAGAGTCTCGGGCCCGATTTTGATGAGCACTTTTACTGCATTATTGCATTTTGAAAAAAATATGAGTTAAGTTTAATTCATAAATATGTGGAAATTATATGAAAAAAAGCAAAATTTTACTATTTACACTTTGCCAAAGTGATCGCGAAACATACACTTTTGCAACGGATATGTCTTTTCCAGCAAGGGATGTGTGCAAACTTTGGGCAGCTTATCTTCACGCCAGAAAATGATTTATGATAAACGCAGTACTTGAAGCGGAAAATTATTTTTTGCTGACAGGAAATTATCTAGTCTTGGGCATGACGTTTGGAGCACAGCAACTTGAATGTTTTTTCACTGATGGAACGAAACATTAATCATATTGCTCACGTATAGCGTTCAAAACGTCCAACCGGTCCAACATATTTTGTCTCAGTATGGGGTGTGAAATACCAAACTGTGCAGCTTGTTACGTCTTGCGACCGATAGCTGCATGAAATATTGCTCAGTAGCCAGTTCCTCAATATTTTGGAGTCTGGAAAAAGCCTCGTTGTTATTCTGTTTGTGCTATAAATAGCTCTGAACCGGCGCGAGGGTCGGCTCGGAGAACTTGCCAACCTTTTACTTTAAAATTTAAATCAGTCGTGATTTTAGACAGATGAAGGATCATTGTATAAATTATGGTGTTACGTGTCATTTGACTACTTTGCGTTAAACCTTTTTAGCTACTTATTTCAAAATAATATCCCATTTACATTACGCTCAAAAAATTGAGCCGGGGATAATTGTCGTAGGTTCAGTATATCACTGCTAAACCTTTGTAGGTAGGTAGGTCAGGATCTGCCCTGCTTGGGCTGAGCACCGCCGTGTCCTCGTCGAGGCGATCGGCGGCGGCAACCTCTCGCGTCCGGCCCTGGTTGAATCCATGGTCCGGAGCGAGGAGGCTTGGGAAGCGGTCACCTCCTTCTGCGAAGCAGTAATGCTAGCGAAGGAGGAGGCGGACCGCGCGAGGGAAAGGCAAGGCCTTCGTCCCAACCGCCGCAACAGGAGAAGACGCCCCGGGCGTCGGGAGTCGCAGGGCGATCCCCGGCCACCGTAGGCGCGGGCCTGCGGACGGCGAGCATTGGGTGGCTCGCTGTCCGATCACCACCAGGCCCGGGTCGATGGCGCGTTGCGTTTCACGCGCGCCTCAAAGAGATGTCAGCATAGAGGACGGGACCCGCTAGGGCCAGAGCCTGCCAGGGTTGCGGAATTTGTTCGAAAGAGTCACCGCGGCCCTGGAAAGCAAAGGGCTTTCGAAGGAACACGGATGGGTTTTAGTCAGTAAGAGTCTGACACGCCCTTCCGCTCCACCCAGAGCGGAAGAAGTCATTTGATGATTTCCCATCCTTAAAAAAAAAAAAAAAAAAAAAAAAAAGGTCAGGTAGAACGATCCTTCAATTATAATTCATTTCCTAAAGATAAATATGCTGTCGACCCTCGTCAATACTGTGAGACTAATTAATGAAGTTCTCGCAACAGAGCAGCAGTACAGTCGTGTTGAACCATCGACATTTGATATCTAATGTGAACAAAAAAATTATACTCCGATTAAAGTACGCTCTCGTACTCGTAATTGACTCAAAATTGTTCATGAGAATGTTCCGGAATACTACAGATGGCTCTTATAAAAAAAAAGTCGTTTATTTCAGACTGTTGAAATGTCCATATTTTGTTCGTATAAAATAATCTTAAAATTATGTTAGTAAATGAGTTATCAATATATATAAAAATCTTCAGTCAGTGAGTGATTGAGTGACTGACAGATAACGCAGAGCCGAAACTACTGGGCATAGAAAGCTGAAATTTAGCATATAGGTTCCTTGGGAAGTGTTGGGAAGCACTAAGAGAGAATTTCCCGCCATTCCAACAGGAACGGGAAAAAACGGGATATATGAGCGTACGAAGTCGCGGGCAAAAGCTAGTATAAAAATAAAATACCACCGGAAATTATCCTTCTACAAGAACAAATCTCTGACTCTCTCTATCAAAATTGGTTCAACAAACAGTCAGACTTTCGAAAATGAATTGTAATGCCAACTTGGTTTTAACAATATCATATCAATGATTATTTAGATACATGCAGATGCTTTTAGCCCAGGTTAATATTCCGAACGGTGCGTTTTAGATTTCAAATTATCCATATTGAGTTTTGGGTTGAGGCCACCACGCAATTTAACAAATTTTGGATGACAGACTGTGATTTATGAGCAATTAACAGTCAGCGTTATAAATTTGGTGTTGGACAATAATACTCAGAATACTATCGACAACGAATCCATAATAGTTGAACTCAAAATGCCTATAATGGTGGATACTGACCGGTGTTACGGGGCATAATGTAATGTGTGTGTTACAAAGCGAGCATTTCTACAGTCAGTACGTGGAAACGAGCACAAGAATATGCGTGTGTGTTTTGTTTACTCGGATTTTAGGACACGGCGTAACATAACATGCTCACTGCGAATGTTTCATTATGGCCCGTAACACCGATCAGTGCCCAGCTTAAGTCTCACTACTATGGACCTAAGGAGAAACTTCGAGTACTATTGCTAACAAGAAAAGTGGATGGGAAAAGATGTCAAAAACATTCGTTTCACACAGTCTGCGGTGCTATCCATCCGAATATAGTACACGAGAAAATCAGTTGTCACAACCCTCAGCATTAAGGACAGACGACGCAAGGAAGAGGAGGATTTAAAATATAAACCAATATATATTATTTAAGTAGTTCCCGTGTCACGTACTTGTTGCAAACTTTATTCTTGTAAAAAGTTTTAGTTCCTTGCCAAGTAAAAATAGTCTGCTTTGCCTGTCCCCAGCGGTATTGAGTCGGCGTCCTGTTTAATCTATATGGACCGACAATCTTTGAACCTCCTCTACTCAGTTAGTTACTCCACGAACGACTGTTTGACAAATCGAATGACAGCTGAGAGCAACGGCTTTTCGTACCTCCTTTCTTCGGAAAGAAGCGTGCGCACGGATGGTCTCAAAATGTAAAGGAAAGGCCCATCGACGAAATCACCTCGACAAAAGTGGCTCCTACATAAAGCTACCATAACTCCAAGGCATTCATATGGGCCTGCGGACGGCGAGCTTTGGGTGGCTCGCTGTCCGATCACCACCAGGCCCGGGTCCATGGCGCGTTGTGTTTCACGCGCGCCTCAAAGAGATGTCAGCATAGAAGACGGGGCCCGCTAGGGCTAGAGCCTGCCAGGGTTGCGGAATTTATTCGAAAAAGTCACCGCGGCCCTGGAACGCAAAGGGCTTTAGAAGGAACACGGATGGGCTTTAGTCAGTAAGAGTATGACACGCCCTTCGGCTCCACCCAGAGCGGCAGAAGTCATTTGATGATTTCCCATCCTTAAAAGGCATTCATAATTAAAAGCATTTTCAGTCAATAACCACATCGCACAATCAGCCGAGCCATGCCAAACAATGTTTATTAACATTCCGCCATCCTGCGAGCCATACTCTGAATTGTGAAAGCAATAACCTAACTGTGCTTTGATTACTCCCGCTGTTCGGTTGTTCCCAAACTGCAGGAAATGTACCAACGAGACGATAAATTCAACAACACAAACCAACCAGTAATGAAAATGTTCGTGTTTTATTGTACTAGTGATCGGACGGTGATATCCAATCTCTACACATAAAAGCGTCGTTTGTTTCAGTGTCCATTTCAGCGTTTATGTCTCGGAAGCTATTTCAATTTTATGCTTTCGTACTCGCTGCTGCAGTTAAAGTATGCTATTTAAACGGCGTCTTGATCGTGAAACCAGAGTTGCATATTGTCTTCGAAGCCGTGTAATGCAGCTACGTGTAGATTACCAACGGTACTTTCATGACATTTTAGTACCATAGTTAAGCGACAAAGATGGATTCCTGGTTTTGTTTTCTGTAGGTATCCGTGCAATACAATATCGATACCTCGAGTCGTTCACTCGATTGTTTGTTCCGAACTTGACCACAAACTACCGTATCTCCAAACGAAGCAGTGTAATGGTAAAAGTTTTCATTTCATTTTTAGCACAGCCTAAGAGCGTAGTAATAAACGTGTAAAAAGTAATATAAGTATGAAAGGCAATAAAATGTTTATAAAAGCGACCAGAAAGCTGTTATATCAGCAGGTCAGATTGACATGACGGGGGGCTCGGTGAATCAAATGTTTGCACGTTGTCACATTTTTATGACGATTTCACATCGACTCCTCTTCCTGTCTCGTAAAATACAGAACGGAACATCTTTGATGATATCTTAATGTGACCACCACTTTCTCAGCAAAGTTTATGTGACAAATAGTCGGGGGTGCGTAGACGGCTGTGATTGGTTAAACGCGCGCGTGTTATTCGGACTACAGACTTGTACTGTGCGAATAAGTCCCCCAATTTTTAAAAAATTATCGCATAGCTGGGAGAAGTTATTGGATCAGATAAGTTTTATGCGGATACAAATGTATCTTATGTTTAATTTAGAGACTTTTAATAATAATTTTTAAATTGTCGGGCAAAAATAAGGTGTGCGCCTTTAACGGTTGGGAATTGCCAAAATGACCAGCCAGCTTAGCCTTAAGTGTTAAAACCACCTGCTCCTCAGCTCGCAGGCCGCGTCGCCCCTCCGCGCCTACGCGGATTTAAATTACGCTCTAGGGGTAGGGCAGACAAGACTACGTGGAGTCGGTTTTGCAACGATTCTTTTCTGTCACGCCGCTCCCGCAACACGCTCGCTTCACTCGTTCGCCTTCGAGCGTTAATGGTCACTCTGCTTACCCAACCTAACCCAAATGATTCACCAACAATTGAGGGAATCTGGCACTCCACTCCACTCCCGCCTTAACCTTCTAACCTAACCCATCTGAGTCGGATTGCTTTGAATCAGGGTAAACCATAAAGATGGTATCTATATAAATTTTTAACGATAGGCCTGATGATTTTCGAATAAATAAACTTTATATCCAATAACGTAATAGGATATAAGTTTTAGAATATATAAATATTATCTCTAAAATTATATCAACAGTTGGTATAACTCATGTTTATTATATCTTTTGAACGTTATTGAAATGAAAATATACCAAATAACTTTATATGATATGAGACGCACCCGATATGGAAAGGCAAGGAGCTTCACGGGCGATTCTATCGAGCTCTTTATGAGTCCGATGTAGATTTCTCAGCGTCCGTAGCCTGGCTACGTGTCGGCGATCTTTTCGGGGAAACCGAAGGTTTTGTCTATGTGATTATGGACGAAGTTATCTTGACGAACAACTACCGGAGGCATATTATGAAGGACGGGACGGTTGACGTGTGTCGGGCATGCCACCGTCCGGGTGAGTCCGTCAGACATATTATCTGTGGTTGTTCTCGTCTTGCTAACGGCGAGTACTTGCACGGGCATAACCAATGGCCAGGATTATTCATCAGCAACTTGCTTTGAAATACAAACTTGTGGATTCTGAGGAACCGTATTACAAGTATGTGCCCAACCCAGTTCTCGCAAATGACCATGTCACGTTGTACTGGGATCGGTCTTTCATCACTGATAGAACTATTGTTGCCAATAAGCCTGACATAGTGGTGATAGGTCAATTGGTCGGCGCGCCACACAATGCCCCATAAAACACATACATATATAAAAATAATTATATACTAATACATATTTGATAAACCAAACTTACAAAATCATATCATCTCAGCCCCACTGAATAACCTACTTGCTTTGCATAATGTTCTTAGAAACGAAGAAACATTACCCTGCACCTGTCTATTTATAGCCAAATAGTTCTCCGCCTCCAGCAATACAAAACTGACTCCAACAAAATAATTAGCGGTTTTTCAATGCGCTACTCATGTCCTTATGGCTCGTAAACGGAGTTCTTAGAAACCCAAATTTCTCGAGCGCTTGCTAAAAGGGTTCCTTTTATTCAGGCCGTAAGGGTGAACTGGAGAAAGGGATACCTGCCTACTCGATACAACATAGATAGACCACAGAAGGCAGGTTTGAAACAACGAACGAAAGCACACGCAATCACGTATGACTGACCTTTTTTTTAGCTGAGTAGTTATGTATGGCGATCTTAAAACCGTCTACGGTGGAAATATCTCAACGCCGACAGTTGAAAATAACTTATGACTGCAATATAAATTTGAAAATTCCACAGTCGCGTCGCTATGCCAAACGAATGCCAGTTACTGTTGTGAGCGCGCTATTTAAAGGCCTTTCCTTGCAATATTGTCCAAATGGGATTTTTTTTAGATCTTTAATGGAGCTGACCTTCTACTGTAATCTATCTTTTGTGTTTTCCAATGTGTTTTCTTTCTTCGCGCGATGAGTGTGCAAGCAGCGTGGGAGGTAGACCGCGGCCACAAGGCGGCCCTTGTCTCACACGAGACACGTGTCGGATTAAGGGATGTTAAATATTAATGAGATAAAAAAGATTAGGTTCAGAGTTGTATTTTATTAAAAGAAAAAACATTCAAGACAGAAAAATTAGGCCCTCATAGGGCCTAATTTTTCTGTCTTAAATGTTGATGTTGGATGTTGACTCTCGAATTATTTCATGAATTAATTTAGGGGATTTTCAACTCGTGCTGCTTATGAGACCTCACGTCGTAACTATTTATTATATTTTCAAAACAGCATCCACTTAATGGAGTTTAATCCAGGTTTAGTGTTTTACATCAAATCTGCCAGTTTAAAATGTTGAACTCTTTAAAACCTTAATCCATTTTACCTACGTGTCAAGAATTCAAATAGAAAATTTCTTCATGCACTCAAAATGGGTGTTCCACATATTATACCCGAAGGAATCGATTATACGGTCGTTCCCGACCATTGGCCGTGGCTCACCACAATCGGATCGGATTCGATTAGACGTGACATGACTCTGCCCACTACTTGCGCCACACACTTACGAAGCTCTGAAGAATTGCTTGGATCTAATGGACGGGAAAGGCTTAAACTCTTTATTAAGTGTAACAGCCATTGAGTATAAATAGGTATTTCTATATCAGAATTTCTGCCTTATAATTTAATAGTATTTTTTCAGACACCAGGGTCCGCGCAGTTAATGCCTCTTATAGTTTTAGTAGTCGCGAAATAACTATTCACTAACAAGTTCTGAACTTAGTTTCAAATTCGGCACTGAAATAGTTTATCTTGTTGTTCATTACACTCGGAAAGTACTATGCTCCTTTATCACTAACGTGTCTGCTATATTATCGACTAGCTGTCGCCCGCGGCTCCATCCGCGTTAATGTCGAAAATTATCCCAAGGGAACATATTCCCGGGATAAAAACCTATGTATCCTATGTGTTATTCCAGACGATAGTCTACCACTGTGCCAAATTTCATCAAGATCCGTTCAGTAGTTTTTGCGTGAAAGAGTAACAAACATCCATCCATCCATCCATCCATACTTACAAACTTTCGCGTTAATAATAGTAGGATATTGATTAACATTATTATATTATGCCTTCATTTACATTCTGGAATACATAATACGCTGTATCTCGAATCAGAGTTTGTAGGGTTCCGTACCCGAAGGGTAATTAACGGTACCCCATCATTAAGCCTCCGCTGTCCGTCCTGCTGTATCACATGAACCGTAATAGGTACACAGTCGAAAAATTTTCACTGAGTGTGTATTTCTGTCGCTGCTATAATATAACGCCGCGATAGAATAACAAACAATAACGTGTGTCCCCTAACAGAAACGTGTTTTTTTTGTCGTTTTTTGTTCGATTTTAATAATGGCAACATGAGACACGAAAAATGCTCACAGAGATTGTATTGCTATATTCGGTAAAGATAATCACAAAATAAAAAAATATTTAAAATTTAAGGACCTATATTTTTTAAATATTATTATTTTGTTATTATTTAATCACATACAAGAGACGTGTTTTTGGATTTTTTTATCGATTGTAACAGCATAATAGGGGATTAAAATCATGGCGATGGTACGGAACCCTCCATGCGCAAGTCCGACTCGCACTTGGCCTGTTTTTGAATAATGTGTAGGCATGGATCAAAATACTTGTTTGCCTAAATTCTGTTGTGTGTTGTAACTTGTACTACTTCACTTTGTTTTCACAACAACTTAGTAGATCATGAATATTAAGCATTGGGTGTGTTATTAGTTTTAAAGTTCCAGTCTTTACAAAAGTGACCTACTTTTAGTTACTAGGTACTATTAGTATTGGGTATGTGCCTACAAAGGATTTAAGTCACCATTTTGGCTAAAATTGGTGAGTTATACAAGTTCAAAATGCTCAATTTCAGAACTTAGTAGCGCAGTTTTTAATGCCGGTGAGCCAACTTCAGGATTGAACCCTCACTTAAAGACTATCAGACTACCTACCCTTAATAAAAATCTGTTCTAGTCGATCGGATCAAGCCACTCAAAATTATATATAGCACTCAGCTATTTCAGACGCTGACATTTTACATCAATCCGCTTTCACGAACTTGTGTTTATACAATTCAAATAAAAACTGAATTTAACTTATCGCAAAATTTTGTTTAAAAACACACGTTTTCAGTGTAATAATAGCGTAGAGCTGTGGCAGTTATAGGCATTTCGTCAGAAATAAGGGCGCTATAGCCTCTGCCACAAACAATAATCAAGCTGACCAGGAAGTAAATTCCGCGAAGTTATTAATTTTATGAACATATGGCTTTTACTGGCTTCTTCTGGGTAAGCTCGCTCCATCGTCGACTTTGTCTCTGTCATCTATTACCTAGACTAGAGTCAAGCGCAAACCCATATAAAATAAAAAAAATATGAACGTAACATTACTATAAATTTGAACATGAGTGAATTATGTCGATGTTAAATTTGATCTGAGTTATATGCGCCAACGTTTTCATGGAAACACTTTATTGTTACATTCAAAACTGTACACACAGAAAAGCAGCCTGCTGTTTGAGCATGATCTACTTCTAGCTTTTCGTAAAAAAATACATGTCATTCTTCATCCAGGAAATCAGTACATTTCTTTTCAAAGATGTCAATTAAATTTTCGTCGCCATAACACCCGTGTTTTAGTATTTGAGTAGTTTACAACTTGAATGAGGAAACTTTCGTAAAATTTTGGAATCTACTGCCGTTTCCTCCATTACTCGAACCTTAGCTTGTTTCAAATAAAAATATCGTCTACCTACCTACCAATGAATTTATTATAACAATAGCCAGAAAAAGCATTTTCTAACAAAAATAAAAAATAAGAGAACGAAATACATGACAACGCATTTAACACATTTTCTTTTCATGTCTGCTACGTATGTAGGCTCATTAAGAAATGAAAGGACGTCAAAGTCCTGAGCGACAAACATTAGCGTCATGTTCACAAACATTTTTGCTTCAGATACGTCATTCGTTCATTTAATGGCTCCTGAACTCCAAAGGAAGAAACACCTTTACGTGTAGGCGACCCCTTTTTGAATGGAAGCTAATGTTCATCTTAGAATGAAGTCTCAAGAGTCTTTCAAAAATAAATGTGTAGCTACTTGGATGTTTGTAAACAATCACCTACAGGTAGACCATGGCCTGCTTTAGGACACAGATTACGTTTTTAATCCCGGTACAACGCCACTTTCAAAAGCTACTTTCAGATCAAAATGACGATGACGTAGATTAATAGGTGATGTGCATCATAGTGGTATCCTATGTGTTATTCCAGACTATAATCTACTTCTGTGCCGATTTAATTTCATCGAGATCCGTTCAGCCGTTCTGACGTGAAAGAGTAACAAACATCCATCCATCCATACTTACAAACTTTCGCGTTTATAATATTAGTAGGATTAAATAAAATAAACTAAAGATTGTGCACACTTCAATCTGACTGTGAAAGCGATTAATGAAAAGAGGGTGCCGATAGAATTCGTCCTTCAAATATTTTCCGAACCTTTCTTGTAATAAAACGCTCTTCTTTCCATCTTATAATATATATAATGCCCAAATTAAAAGCTGAGATGATTCGAAGCACTCGCCCGAATTCTTCTACTTGCCAACTGAGCATTCAAATCTGGCACGTGTTTTGGCAATGAGATTTCAAGCATACTTATAAAATTTTAAAAGTATCATAAATAGAAGAAGCGTGTTTTAATAACATATCAGACTGTAGTGAGTCACTGCTGGGATATGTCCCTGCAGTCTTCTCTGTTAGAAAGGACGAGCCCTATACCATACGTGGGCGCAGTGTGTGAATTGGTAGATGTCACAATGTCTTTGAATTTTCGGTTCAAGGACATACCGGATTCCTAACGATGTTTTCTTTCACTGGTTTGAGAACATAAGTGATGAAATAAGATAAGTACGTAGTACCTGCTTAGGTTCGAACCCACTACCTACGACTCGTACCCGTATGAACCTTTTTGGAGCAGCCGAAAGGCTATGTTTACCTTTTTTAGGGTTCCGCACATCCGTAAGAAACGTAACCCTCATAGTATCACCCGAGTGTCTGTCTGTCGTCTGTCACGACCAATTTTCTCCTAATCTACTGGACCGCTTCTGTTGAAATTACGTACACATATGAACTTCTGTGACCCAAACACGGACGCGATACGTAAATAAATAATTTTGAGTATGGGGGGTCACCCCATACTCAAAATTATTTATTTACGTAAAATTATCTTCTGTTTCGTCTTTTGGGGGACTAACTAGAAAATTTCAAAAAGGTAAGGTACCGTGTGACATATTAAATAAAGAGCCTATTGTAAGAGGTTTAACTATACTTTTCACAATTTTAAAATAAATAGCTTTGAAGTTATTCAAGAAATTAGACGAAAAAAGAACATTCCGCCGTTATCTCCGAAACTACTGAGACTAAAGTTTAGAAAAAAAAACGCAGATTATCATCTGCGTTTTTTTTTTCAGAACTTTTTTTTCTTTATCTATAGATTACATGAAAACCTATAAGAAGTCTTTAGTGTCAAAATAATATGTTACAAAAATTAAATTTGTTCGGAACCCTTTGCACGCGAGTCCGACTAGCACTTGGCCAGTTTTCTTTTTTTAATTAGTGTCACTTTTTATTTGATTTGTGCTAACGTGATTGACTTAATATTTAATATTCTATACTTATTTCACTTCCGAAGACTTATGATTATGAAATGGCGTGTCTTTCAAGCCTCGCAAATGTTGATGGCTTTCGTACATTAGGTTAAGCTACAAACTGAGGGCAAAAATGTAAATGTAAATGTAATGTATGCGATACCTACAGTTTCGTGACACACATACAAAATTGGATAGTATTTTTAATTATCGTGTCGACGCCGCCCTTTCCTGGCTTTTTAACTGCTTTTATAAGTTTATTTTTGCACCGTTATAAACTTTTGATGATACTTTACTAACTCTCAACCAGCTCAAAACAATGTGAAGGAAGGTCTTTGTCATTTGAGTGAACCGTTATTGCGAATCCCTGAATTCCAGTTTCTTTAGTACACTCCATACAATATCAAACACGTTTGCCTTAAGCCTAATAACCTGATTCCCAGTTGATAATGTGATATAAGCTCATCCCTAACCCCGGGCTCACAAGCACAAATATCTCTCCGCCTACTCAAATATACGTAGCAAATTGCTACGGCGTAGTGATCTCGTAGCGGTGGCGTAGCGGTCTAGTAGCGGCGTAGATTCCGCCGCTCGCAACGCCGCTACTTTGGCTTGTTGACATGCTTCGTGATAAAACATTATTTAGATGCCGACTCGTATTAGTCTGAAATGCATCTGTTTTAGAAAATAATTCTATAAAATTTTGTATTAGAGCGACTTCTGTGTTTTTCATTTCTGTACGTATACACTGAATAGTGTATTGTGTACGACGTATTAAGAGTAATCCATATTTTATATGCGTCGCCTTTTTGGTCGGTCCCAAATTTAATGAAGTTCTTAATAATATTAAGGTTTTTGACAAAAGCTCCCGCAGAGAATCTGATAATTTTTTTTGTTGAATTTTTCAAAGAAAAATTACATTAAAAAAATCCCCTTTGAAAAAAAAAAGGAATTAATTCGCTTTTTTATGTATTATGATAAACCCGAACAGAAAAAGTTCACTTTCTTTGTACTAACTATAACTGAAAATAAAACTTTCAGAAAACAATTAAAATTAATTGCAATTGAAGCAAATGAAATTGAAAATCCTATTCTCTTTCAGACTTAAAGTAAATATTATATTCAGTATTGTTTTATGCAAAATAATAAGGTTTTCAGCTATCCAGGGTGGTCCAGAAGTTGGATAGCTGATATACATTAAGAAAAAAATAGCATAACAAAAAAAATACCAATTTTCAAAAAAATCGACCAGAATAAACGACTAAAAGTGCCGAAGAAATGACTATTCAAGCAATTTGTTACAGTTACTGGCATTTACTTTATTAGTTCAATCACAGATTTGATGTCACCAACATCATGGGTTTTCTATTGATAGGCACGCGTTTGACCACTTTATCACCGGATGGTTAGCAATGATGTGGTCGACGATGGAGCCTAGAAGTAACCTATTCACTCTTGACTTAAAGACTCCCAGGTTTTAGCTAAGGCTTATGTTCTCGATTAAGGATATTGTAAGAAAGAAAGGTGTAGTCACAGCCCATCCTGCCTTTTTTTTTAAGGATGGGAAATCATCAAATGACTTTTTCCGCTCTGGGTGGAGCGGAAGGGCGTGTCAGACTCTTACTGACTAAAACCCATCCGTGTTCCTTCTAAAGCCCTTTTAGTTCCAAGGTCGTAGTGACTCTTTCGAACAAATCCCGCAACCCTGGCAGAGCCCATCCTGCCTTGCGTGTACACCGGTGTTAAGATCGCGAGGGAATACTTTAAAAATTTCACCAACTTATGGTTATTTTAATAGCCTCATCATAACGGATTACTGCATTTTTTAGGTTTTCAATAATTATCTATCTCTTAAAACTAGTTACTAGATTAGTTTGAGTCACAACGCAGCTGCATCTATTCTCCTGCCAGTCATGCCCAGGAAAAGATCTTAAATTAAGCTAAAAAAATAACTGTTCAGGCTGTCCCTTACTGATCAGACAGGATATCCTTCAATAAGTCATCGAATTGAAACGAAAAAGACTCCAGATAAAATAAGTACTTTATCATTACAAAATGGCAATAAATTAACATTACTACTACCACCGGAGAGTGAATAGAGAAATCAAATCAGGTAAATAAATTGTGCGAACATTGCTCGGAAAATTACTTAAATATAATAAAATTAGAATGATAAGATGGAACTGCCAGATATTCTTTTACAGCCGAAGAGAAATACATATGCCGCGCTAAGACGTGGTCATCAATATGTGGAAATAAAGCTATATCAAACGAAATGGACTTGTAGTACTGTGGACGGAAGGATCAAGCATGACCTTTACCTAAAGTAAAAGGCAAATAATATTTGACTACCATTGCCCCGCGGCGCCGCTGTTGTAGCCTATTCCACAAAAACCGAGGATTTTCGGGATAAAAAGTATTCTATGACAAGATAAGTACTTCCAGACAAATAAACACTTTACCTGTAATGATTGTGTTCAAGACAGTCAAACAGCTGTCCACCAATGTTATCAAAGTATGAGAGAATGAGAACAAGCGAACTGTACTTTCTCTGCCATTTCATTATTACCGTGGACGAGGTGAAACCAATTTTAATAAAATGGAACTTTTCATGAGAAAGCACAATTTTAACAAAAAGGAGATGAGATTTTTTTTTAATGAACTTATAGATGTGCTCATTAAAAGCACATTTCTCATATAAGTTATGTTTTAATGAATAAGAGGATTAAAAACTTGTCCATTGGATTTTTTTTTTTGTATTTCGTGAAAACTGAATCACCACTTATTTAGAGTTTCGTACCCAAAAGGTAACCAACAGAACCCTAATGCTAAGGCTCGGCTGTCCATCTGTCTAGTACCTGGCTGTTTCTCATGAACAGTAATAGGTAAATAATTGAACAACGAATAATAAAATGATTTCTCTAAATCTCTTTTATTCGACTCTCTTATGCTGGAAGAGATTTCTTTAGAAATAAGCATCACCTTTGTAACTATTTTTCTGTTTCCTTCTTCTTATCTATTTTTTACTTGTGTGTACATAAACTGTTAATTAAATAAATAAACAACTAAATAAAATTATACATATAAAAAATTAACGCACGGAACCCTTCGTGAACGTATTGGCAGGTTTTTTATTACCTTTCATAGATTTATAAAATTCTTTATCATGGAACTGAATCTAATTTCTGATGGATATCAGTCGGTACATACCTACCTACCTAGTACCTACTTGTTTTACAAATTTAAACATTTACATTTAGGCACCTCCCTAGTTTCCCTTAGTTTCCAAAAACATTTAGTGCTTTTATGCTCAGTACTTAAATATGCGAACAATATAAACTTTATATTTTAATATTTAATACAACGTCTAAACTAGACTTGTTAGAAACTATTCAAGTAGCTCCCCTGGGTTCAATTCGGACTTACAAATTACTGAGCTGTGTTTCAATAATTCATGCCTTAACATTTAATTGTGCTAGTCTAGACGTCGAAAACCGAATTCAGGCATAATAACCTACCATAAGTAATTATACCTAAATCAACAACAACAACACTGGAAAGTCAGAGGAAAGCAAAATACGCAATTCCCTTTACTTGGATGACATATTTTTCCAGCTATTTTGATTTAAAAAACAAACTACTGAACCGATTTTGATGAAATTTCTATGGGACCAATCGGAAAGTATGTCCTATATCCTTTCACATAGTAAAACATTTTTTATGAGGTAACAAACATACAATCGAATTGAGAACCTCCTCCTTTTTTTGAAGTCGGTTAAAAAGCAGTTAACGAGGAAGAATCGTGTACCTAAATATTTTGCTCCCGTGCAAAGCTTGGACGAGTCGCTAGTTATATTTACAAACGATGTTAGACTATATATATATGTTTGAATTCAAATACCTACTTAGAAACTTTCAACAAAGTACGAGTTCTAATTTCTCGCTACATGTCACAGCGGAGAATTGGGTAAGGAAGCGAACATAGAGCTTTAGTGCAAACCGCATTAACTGCACCGCATATTGAGACTAGACACCACCTTAGAGAACAGAATACTACTCACAGAGTATTGTGTCAAACTCACCCTTGCGTGGAGCCACAATCTCACGATAGACGCGTGGGATGACGTCAGGTCGTGTATAAATAAAAAAAGGTTGTACAATACCAAGCTTACTCCTTTAATCAGCTGGAGAGGTTGATTTATTAAAATTTTATAGTTAATCTCATTTAGCACTACCTAGTTGGCCATTCGCCAGACGCCTGAGAGTCTGCTGTCACACCAATTCCAAAAGTTCTGCAAATAATTTTAATTGATTATTTTCGAATTTTCATTCTCATCCTCATAAATCCTCCAACTATGGGTAAATTTCTATTGGTTGTTATGAAATTATGAACATAATAAGTAATTACTGGACAATACTCAGTTGAAAACTCAACCCAACGCATGGGATTAAATTAATAGCTACCCCCTCCACAAACAAAAGATGCCTATCACTACCCCCATTGGGCATTACAATCGCAATGGTTACCAACTACGTATCGTTAAGTTCAGAAACCCAAATACCTGTGAAATCGTTCAATCAATCAATCATTTATTTATTTGCAAACATGGGTATTGGTACATAGATGTTATATTTTACATAGTATAGTTCTCCATATTTTACCGTCGTAAGGGCATGCAAATAATATTTAATTCACAAATTAAAATCAAATAAAAAATAACTATATAAATTTAAATCACAAAAATTATAAATGTCAGATTTAGTTAAATAAATGTCATGTTAGGGTGAGTCACAATAAAACAATAAAAATCTCGAACTGGTTACGCTAATAAAAATTATAAATGTCAAATTTTGTTCAATAAATGTTATGTTTACGTTACAATAAAAAAATAAATATATCTGAAAAATGTCGGAGTGAGATAAGGCAATTGGAATAAAGATATGTCAATCAGGTTATGCAGCTATAATAATAACAAATAAGTCAATCAGTCAGCGATTCATCATTAAGGAAGTCGTCAATCGCGTAATATCCTTTCTCAATTAATATTTCGTTAAGCGCCCTTTTAAATTTTATTACAGTCATATTTTTTATTACATCAGGTACTTTATTATAAATGCGCGGGGCAATACCAAAAAAACTTTTCTTCATTAGCGCAGTTTTACATTTTACATGACATACCTGGTTTAAATATTGAGTCCGTATCGGATTAATTCTGACTTCCGACAGTTTTTGAAATAATTGTGGATTGTTTTTACAAACAATGCTGTTTCCAAAATATATAACGACGGAAAAGTTAAAATTTTTAAAGATTTGAAATAGGGAAGACAGCTATCTGTTGTTTTTAGACCCAACATTGACCGTATACATCTCTTTTGCATTCTCAATACTAGTTCCTTATCAGTAGTCTGCCCCCAGAAAATAATACCATACCGCAGAACAGAGGCAACTAATCCATGGTAGGCTGTTAAAAGAGCCTGACTGTTGACTTTTTTTGTAAGTTGAAAGAGAGCATATGCAGATTTACTAAGTTTTTTGCAAAGGACTTCAATATGAGGTTTCCAAGTGAGTTTGCTGTCGATCACTATACCTAAAAACTTAGCCTTATTTGTTTCCTCAATATTACAGTCATGGTAATCAATACGAACATTCGGGTATTCACTACGTTGATGAAAGTGCATTATTTTTGTCTTATTTAGGTTTATTACTAAATTATTATTATGTAACCAATTAATTATATTTTGTAAAGTAGTATTGATGTCTTACTTGTAATCATTTTTATTTGTACACTTGATTACAGCTGTACTGTCATCTGCAAAAAGAACCATATTGTTTGTTGTTACTTTTGGGAGATCGTTGATGTATATCAAAAAAAGTGGCGGTCCAAGTACACTTCCTTGAGGAACACCATGTTTGTGTACCTTGGTTCAGATACATATATTGTCTCTAACTTACTCTTTGGACAAATTCTAGAAACTTCTACGCATTGCAGTCTATCTGTCAAGTACGATTCTATCAACTTTAGAATGTTTCCTCTTACACCATAACTATGTAGCTTGTGTAACAAAATCTTATGGTTCACATAATCAAAAGCCTTAGTCATATCCGTGTAAATTGCACAAACTGGATTTCTCTTATCTACAGATGACATGACGTTAGTCAATAGGTCAAAGAGTGCCATATTAACTGTAGTATTCTTACGGAACCCCTATTGTTCTTTACAAAATAATTTATATTTTTCGAAATATGTGTAAAGAGAAATATAGATGACTTTCTCAAATATTTTAGAAAAAATTGGGATTTTTGCAATAGGTCTATAGTTTTTTAAATTTGTTTTGTCATCTTTTTTATACAACGGTTTTATTATAACTTTTTTAAGTCTCTCTGGAAATATGCTATCAGTAATACACAAGTTAATTATATGCACCAATGGAGGTGCTATTACCTCTTTAGTGAACTTTATGACTTTAGTAGAAATGCCATCGTAACCAACAGTACTTGTGTTTTTTAGGGTGGAAATTATTTCTATGATGTCGTCAATTGTAACTGGTTGCATAAACAAGGAATTTAATGTCTGATTGTTAAAATTAATATTATTCATTGAGATGTCAGTTTTTATATTGTTTTCAATGTCACCAATAAAATAATTGTTAAATTCATTTGCAATGTCTACGGGGTGTGTGAACGACAAATCATGTCCATTAATGCACATAATTGACTCCTGTGGCAAACACAGTTTGGTTTTATTTATTACTTGCCAGGTAGCTTTTGATTTATTTTCGGCAATGTTAATATAATGATTATTTTGTGATTTCTGTGTTAGCTTGATAATTTTTCTATAAAGTTTAGTATAGTTTTTAAGAACTTTTTTATTCGTGGAGTCTGAATTTAATCTATATTCCCAAAGTAACTGCCTTTGTTTCTTACTACATACTTTTATTCCTCGAGATATCCATTTCGTTTCCTTGTTTGTTTTGATGGTTATAATTTTTTCCGGAAAACATAAACCGTATAAAAAAGAGAAATCGTCCATGAAATTGTCAAAAGCTTTTTTTGCGTCCATAGAATCAAAAACTTGCGTAAAAGATAGAGAGCTAAGATGCGTTTTAAAAGTTTTTAAATTATTCAAGCTTAAGTCCTGTTTTTTAATTTTCCAATATTGTAGTTTACAAGTTTTGTTAATAGGTACTTTAAGTATTTGACATGTATGATCAGAAAGGACCAGATCTTCCGAAGAGAAAGAACTTCCGCTTTGCAGTTTTTCCTATAGTTGTGCGCAAAATTGTCAATACAAGTTTGACTGCTTAACCTTGTAGGAGTATAAAGCGCTAGTTTTAGATTGTATTTCAAAAGAAAATACTCAAATTCTAATGTAGTTTTGTTTCTTTTCAAAAAATCAATATTAAAATCACCACATACGACGATTTTTTTATTTGAGGATAAACTAACTTTAGTCAAAATATTGTCTAATTTTTCATAGAATATTTCATAATTAGGTTTAGGTATTCTATATATACAGACAATAATAATTTTAGAAGATATTATCTCTACAGCGCAGCATTCAAAAATACCCGCAACCGATTGTTTTGCTATGTCCGGTATTTCTTTAAATTGCAATCCTGCTCTAACAAAAATACACACACCTCCTCTCCTTGTATTTCTGGAATAAAAAGCGGCTGGACAAAAATTTGGAATGTGCAACAAATCCTCATAACCCTCCTTTATGAAATGTTCTGTAACACAAATAACATCAATAATGGTTCCTTTGTCAGATAATTCCACTAGCTTTACAGTCAGAGTGTCTGATTTATTTATTAGGCCTGCTATGTTCTGATGTAGAATATTAAGGTATTTAAAGAAAAAACTGAGAATTAACTTGTGATTCTGTACAAAAACTATTTTTATTGTGTTGTAGGCAGTCAACTTCTGAGTGCGTAGTAGTCGGATTGCTTAGACTAAATATAAGGTCTCGTAAATCTGATACAACAATCTCCAAACCACGATTATTTAAGGTCCCATATTTTTTATTATAGGTTTCATAATCATATGGAAGATTAAGATTAGAGTCTAGCAAATACGCATAGTTACATGTATCTATATCTAAGTATAGAAGGTTATTAAAAGTTTCTATGCGGCTGTTAAACATAATATTTGAATCTGTCATATATCTATAGGTTGGTAAACAAATAATAAAGTTTGTGTGACTCAATGGTAACAATTTGTCTCTAATAAACATAACAAGCTGTAAATAGTTTTGTGTTTTCCGAAAGTCTTCCTCGCCTATATAAATAACACAAAAGTCCGAATGTGTAAAGTTTTGTACTTTACTTTCAATTTGTTCAAGTAATTGCCATAATGCACATGTAGGTTTGCGATAGTGGCAGATTTCAAAGTCACATATTTTTTTCCTTTCGGCAAGCGTATATAATCTATTAGAGGTTTCGCTGCTGACGAGGCATATTTTTTGCTTTGTTGAAGATTCTTCTATAGCAATTTCAGCTCGTATATTTTCAGTTGTTTTAGAAAATCTTACGTTGCTGCTACCGTGTTTGATTATATTTGTGTTCGTAGGGAACAAGTGGTCTCTTTCTGTGGTCTGTGTTTGTTTTGTCTTTGATTTTTTTTTTCCAGTACAAGAGCTAGTATGTTCTCACTGAATTTCTATTATTTCATTTTTGTTTTTGCTTTGTAGGGTAGTTGCAATTAATTTCTTTGATTTCGGAGTGTCGGTAGTGTCATTCAGTATTTGTCCTAATGTTGAAGTCGTTGTATGTGTGCTCTTTGAAGCTGGCGTCGTAGTCATATTTTGTTTTTGTTTGCGTTTCTGTCCAGTTCGTGGTGTAACATTTTTGTTGTCTGAGATATTTAAACTCTTGTATGTTTCTATGATTTTTGTTATTTTGAATTAAACATTGTTCCAATTCGGACTAGTCTATGGTAGTATAAAAATAATTTGTTACACTAGCGCCACCTGCCATTGTATGTGTCAACCTAAGTTTAAAATAAACGTTCAGTCTCTGCAAAACCGCTACACGAGTTTTATTAGGTTATGGCCCAGTCCCGCGTAAAGTAAAAAATAGTTAGTGATCTTTGTACAGCACAGTGATAATGGCAGGAAATTATTCTATGAATGTCCCAAAGCTCAAGGGAAGGGACAATTACGATGATTGGGCGTTCGCAGTAGAAAATTTCCTCATTCTCGAAGGCATTGACATCAGCAACAGCGAAGGATTAAGCGAGCAAGATAACAAGAAGGCTAAAGCTAAGATGGTGATGACCATTGATCCATCACTATATGTACACATCAAGAGTGAAACTACGGTGCATAGCTTATGGAAAAAGTTGAAGTCGTTATTCGACGATACTGGCTTCACCCGCCGCATCAGCCTACTCAGAAGCTTGATCTCCATTCGTCTTGAAAGTTGCGACTCAATGACCGCGTACGTGACACAGTTAGTGGATACGGCACAAAAGCTAAAGGGCACAGGCTTTGAAATCAACGATGAGTGGATAGGGTCCCTCCTGTTGGCCGGATTGCCAGAAAAGTACGCGCCTATGATTATGGCCATTGAGCACTCGGGGATGAACATTAGTGCAGACGCTATAAAGACGAAACTATTGGATATGAGTGCAGATTCTGAAATTACAAAGTCCGAGGGTGCTTTTATTGCCAAAAGTGCATATCATCAATACGCGCGCCATAAAAGCAAAGAAAAAGCAAATGGCGGCGGTCAAGGTTACGTCAGTGAAACTAACAAGCCGGGAAAAAATGTTAAGTGTTATAAGTGCAAAAGAACTGGACACTATAAAAATCAGTGCCGATCTTATAATACGAATGCGAGTACACATAACGAAAAACAAATGAACGCATTCAGTGCAATGTTTTTGACTGGTGAATTTAGTGACAAAGACTGGTATGTTGACTCGGGCGCGAGCACTCATTTGATATCCGAATCAAACAAAAGTTTGTTGACGAATATTTCGTACAATACAGAAACTCAAGACATTGTAGTGGCAAATAAAGAAAGAGTGCCGGTTTTATGTTCTGGAGATCTGCGGATAACAACATGTGTTGGAGATTCAGAGTTTAACATAAAAGTAAACAATGTTTTGTGCATACATAACCTAACTACAAACCTGCTATCCGTGAGCAAGATCATAGCCAGTGGCAACAGAGTCATTTTCAACAAAAATGTGTGTCACATTTACAATCAGCAAAATGATTGTATTGGAGAAGCAAACCAAGTGAATGGTGTGTACAAGTTAAACATTGTAAAGTCGGAAGAGCTTCTAGCAGCAATGGCAGTAACTTCCAGCAAGACTTGGCATCGGCGTTTTGGCCACATTAACAAAAGTGACCTGAACACCATGAGAAATGGTGCTGTGGAGGGCTTAAATTTCCAAGAAAAGGCAGAATTTGACAAAAGTAATTGCACAGTTTGCTGCGAGGGAAAGCAAACTAGACTCCCCTTTCCCACCAGCTTGTCGAGAAGCAAGGAGGTTTTGAATCTGGTACATGCAGACCTGTGTGGGCCTATGGAAACGAAGTCGCTCGGTATGGCCAAATACTTTCTATTATTCGTGGATGATTACAGTCGAATGGCACACGTGTACTTTCTCAAATCTAAAGATGAGACATTCACCTACTTCAAGCAGTACAAAAACTTAGTGGAAAATCAGAAATCAACAAAAATAAAGATTTTAAGAACTGATAACGGAGGTGAATTTTGTTCAGCAGTTATGGAGAATTATATGAAGCAGTGTGGCATAGTACATCAGAAAACAAACCCATATACCCCTCAACAAAATGGGCTTTGTGAAAGATACAATAGATCTGTAGTAGAAAAAGCCAGATGCCTGCTATCAGATGCCCGATTTAAAAAAGGGTTATGGGCAGAGGCAGTTCATACTGCAGTATACTTAAAAAACAGATCTCCTGCAGCAGGAATTCATCAGAAAACTCCATTTGAATTATGGATGGGATATAAGCCAGATGTGAGCCATATCCGAGTCTTCGGCAGCATAGCCATGACACACATCCCGAAGGAAAGACGTCTTAAATGGGATAAGAAGGCAAAGAAACTTTTTCTTGTTGGTTATGCTGACAATACTAAAGGCTATAGGTTATATGATCCCATAGCAAAAACAGTGACAGTTGCAAGGGACGTCATAATAATGGAAAAAGAGTGTGACAGTATGACATCTCAGATTACTATACAAGACAAGAGTGACATACAGGATTCAGTGGGGGAAAAACAGTCAGATAATGTTCAGGATTTATCAAGTCAAGAAGCTAAAAGTGATGAGCAGATTGACGAACATGACGAAACCTATGTTCCAGTAGAAGAGTTGAGTGACTCGGAGGACAGCTACCATGAGTCAATGACATTGACGTCAGAAGACAGAGAGGTTAGTTCTCAGCAACAAAACACTGAAATGTCACAGAAACGTACTCGAAAGAAACCAGATTATTATGGCTATGCAAACTTGTGTGTTATGGAGGACTTCTCTGAAGAAGAAATAACCCTGAATGACGCCGTGAATGGACCAGAAAAGGAGCAGTGGCAGAAAGCAATCAGAGAAGAATTGCAATCATTCAGTGACCGAGATGCGTGGGAGTTAGTGGACAGACCAGTGAATAAGACAGTTGTGAAGTGCAAGTGGGTATTTAAAAGAAAACTCAATAGTGTAAGTGAAGTGCGGTACAGGGCGAGGCTAGTTGCGAAGGGATTCAGTCAGAAGAAAGGTACAGACTTTAAGGAAACCTTCTCACCAGTTCTCAGGTATTCCACTTTGAGGTTATTATTTGCACTAAGTGTCGACCAAAACTTAGATATTGTTCACCTTGATGTCCCTACTGCATTCCTGAATGGTCTGTTAAATGAGACTATTTTCATGGAAATACCAGCTTGTTCAAACTTTGCTAATTGTGAGAATAAAGTCTTGAAACTCAAAAGGGCGATATATGGACTAAAACAGTCTGCCAGAGCTTGGTACCAAAGAGTTGAGGAATTATTGCTAGAATTAGGGTATACCAAGTCTCAGTATGAACCGTGTTTATTTATGAAATGTGATGGAAATATCAAAGTTTATATTGCTCTGTTTGTTGATGATTTTTTTGTCTTTTATAACAGTAAGGAAACTTGTGAGAACTTAAAAAGTGAATTAAAAGCAAAATTTAACATAAAAGATCTAGGCCAAATAAAAAAATGTCTTGGTATGAATGTAACAGTAAATAATGAGTCTATTTCTATTGATCAGAAGGACTTTGTTGATACAATTTTGAAAAGATTTAATATGTATAACAGTAAGACTATAGAAACTCCGATGGAAAATAATTTAAAGTTAGAAAAGGCTACAACTATTTCTCAGCAATATCCTTACCAACAATTGTTAGGTGCTTTAATGTACTTATGTGTACTCACAAGACCAGATATTGCTTTTGCAGTTAGTTTTCTAAGTCAATATAATAATTGTTACAGTGAGATTCATTGGAAACATCTAAAACGGGTCTTGAAATATTTAAATAAAACTAAACATTATGGATTAAAATATGTCAAAAGTAATTGTAATTTAATAGGGTATGTTGATGCTGATTGGGCATCATGCTCAATTGACAGAAGGTCATATACGGGTTTTGTTTTTAATATGTCTGGATGTGCAATATCATACGAGTGTAGGAAACAAAAAACAGTTGCCTTGTCCAGCACCGAGGCTGAGTACATGGCCCTGTCAGAAGCATGTAAGGAAGCAATTTACTTAAAAAATCTTGTTTGTGAAATAATGAAAACTAAAATTGAAAATGTACCACCCAAGTAACAAAAGTTTCTATAACCAAGGCGTTTTGTCACCAAACAGTGTTATAGTAGGCCTGTAATGATAACCATTGTGACTGCCTGTACTATAAAAGTTTTTAACAAAGCGTTTTGATTCTATAAGATTAAGAGCATTTAAGTTCTATAATTTAGCTCTTAGAACGCTTACAGGACCATACAAAAGAATCTTTAAAGTTTTGCACTGTAAAAGATATGAATAAAGTGATTATGGTACATGGTATACCCTTTCATGTATCTATTTTGCGCTAATAATGCGTCAAAATAACATTTACAGTACTAGTTTTGTAGTAGTATCAAAAACATTATTACAGCATCAATCTGCACTATAAAATCACCTTGCACAACTATTACGTAACCTTTTAGCTTCTTAAAAGCTCCCTCAATATCGCTATGGGGCTAGTTCTGTAGAAGTCAAGAAAACTCTACTATAGTATTAAATAGTACCATTACCATTCTAAATAGCTCTATAAGTGAGTCTGTGTTACTCATACGACACTAAAGCGTGACATAAAAGCATTCAAATTAATAGTTAATGGACTGATTAGAACTATACTAGCTTTTCAGAATCAATTACATCACTAGTATTTCATAAATGGTGGCACACTGCCGATTGTTTACAGAGATCTGGTTAAAAGATAAAGTAAATAAAGGTTTAATAATGGATTTAAGATCTCTGCGTCGGTATAAAGTGAGTGGTAGTTATAAAAAAAAGGTAAAGAATCGATATACACAAGCACTAGATATCATCAATACAACAAGCTCATATCCAAAATGTAAATACTGGTCAAGCGGGTCCGGAAAATATAGCACGTGGTTCTGTACAAAATATTTGTTTTGTACCACAACAGGGCTGTAGCAATAATGTTCCTTTTTCTATAGCCAGTAATAAGGATGAAGAATATGAGAGTAAGAGCACCTCTGTTCAAAGTTCCCCAACACCGGAATGCTCAGATGAGGAGAGCAGTAAAGATGAACAATTACGCAGTGACATAAGAAAATGGTGCGTCACTTATAATATACCTCATCAAGCAGTTAAAAGTTTGATAGAAATAATAAACAAGCGCATTCCCAATGTGTTATCAAGGACGCTTTTGAAAACAGATGTTAAAATAAACATCAAATCAATACCTGGTGGTTATTACTGGCATAATAGCTTAACAGAGACATTGCATACTTTACTAGGCATCATAGAAAATGTACCGAACAATATTTCATTGAACATTAATATAGATGGATTACCCCTTTATCACAGCTCAAAACAACAGATATGGCCGATATTGGGTAATATTTATGAATTGTCGCAGCTACCTCCTTTTGTGATCGGGATATATTACGGACATGGAAAGCCAACAGATTAAGAATCTTTCTTAAGAGAATTTGTCGACGAGATGAAACACTTAATAGAAAACAATATTATTATTAAAGACATGAACGATGCAGAGAAAACAGTTAGCGTTCAAATAAGACTTTTTGCCTGTGACTCTCCAGCACGAGCAATGATCAAAGGTAAAATATAAATATAACTACCAATTTTGATACGTTTTAAGTATACCCGTGTCTTTTATTAGACGCAGTCCAAAATCGGTAAAATGGGAGGATTTAAGTTAGTTTTCAATAAGTCGGTTACCTTTAAGCAAGTCTTAATACAAACATTATGAATTTATGATATATGTAGTTTGTTTTTTTTCAGGCGTTTGCAATTACAACGCCAAGCATGACTGTCTAAAGTGCACAACAATAGGAGAATATTCACATGTTTCTGGTACCGTTTACTTTCCAAGAACAGGCTGTGCAAAAAGGAATGATACAGATTTCCGAGCGAAATGTTATGGACAGCATCATAAGATGGATTCGCCACTATTGGAGCTACCTGTAGATATGGTGGAAGACTTTATCGTAGCAGATTCATTGCATTTATTAGATCTGGGATTAATGAAACGACTTCTTAAAGGTTGGATGGAAGGAAAGTTCATTAATAAAAAAACTAAGTGGTGCGCTCAGGATATCGTTACAGTTTCAAATTTTTTATCCAACTGTATTGCTGAAAGAAGTGCATCGAGCTGTTAGATCTCTAAATGAATTGGCACACTGGAAAGGAACTGAGTTTAGAGTTTTCTTATATTACTTGAGTTTTATAATTCTGCAAAAAGTATTAAATACTGAAGCGTATCATCATTTTCTGTGCCTATTTGTGCCGTGACGATTTGTTCCAATAAAGAGTATTTTCATTTTCTGGACCTGGCAGATTCATTGCTCATTTCTTTTGTAGAATTATTTAAAAATATATACGGAAAAGATTATATAACCAGTAACGTACATAATTTAACACACTTAACTGAAGAGGTCAGAAAATTTGGGCCTTTGCAAGATTTCAGTACATACCCGTTTGAAAATAAATTATATACATTAAAGAGGATGATACGGCATGGAAATAAGCCTCTTGCTCAAATTGCTAGACGCTTAAGTGAGAAAGACATGATTGATATGGAAGGTATCATTAAAAACAAGATGACCAAGACATATCCATTTTTATAAATACAGACAACTAAAACAGGTACAAACAGAAATGTTCTCCATTTAGAAACATTCATTTTGTCGTCACAAAAACAGGATAATTTTTTTTTTAACTCATGACATTAGTATTATAGAAATAACTTCCATTTTAGATGATGAAGGTAGTATTGTAATAAAAGGTAATCGTATCGAAAATCTTAATGATGTTTTTAATATACCAATCAAATCATCGTACCCAAATATATACAAATGCGATTGTAATAGCATTCATAAACAAAAAGTTAATTGTAAAGTAGATTCAATTAAATGTAAAATTGTCTGCATAACTTACGATTCTATAATGTACTTTGTCCCATTATTACACACCTAGTGATAAGGAAAACTAGTTCGGTGTTAAAAAAAAAAAAAAGTTTCTTATTCGTTTATTAATTTATAAACATGATCTATGGCAAGATGACTGTGTTTTATTGTACGTATATTCTAAACCTAGAACAAGTAGGGGTCCTACTGTCGACATCACAATAAGTAATATTTAAAAAACAAAGTTCGGCGGCATAAGGTAAGATAATTATTAAATCAGATGAGTATTTCTACAGCTCTTGAGAATAACTATTAATTGTGACATTAGCGTAGGTATGCATCTTTTTGTTTTAACAACATACTATACCTTTTTTTATAAACAAAAAATTAAACATCAAAATCTGTAGGTACTACAAAAAAAACAAATCAAAATCTGTAAATGTGTACGAACTGAGGAATCTTACTAGATTCCTATTGATTTTGATGTTTAATTTTCTGGTGATTTTTATGGTCACTAATATGTGTATAGGCTGCAGCCATTCAAGTATATTATAATTTAAAAGTATACAATCATATCTCCTCAGGAAACAATCCACGTCCATTATAATATATGCCATCATTAATGATATAAATTTTAGTATGTTACGATGCAGGTAAGGCACTGAAACAAACGCAATTGTACATTTACTTCCAGCATTATAATAAAATAAAGTTTCAACAGCTTAAATATGAACTATGTTGACCATAAGGCATTTAGGTCTATTAACTATAGAATATAATAGAATAGAATAGAATATATTTTTATTGTAAAACATGAGTATACATCATGACATGTGCAAGGTCTTATAATAATGATTAGATCTGCATGTTTTGCCATTTATGGCGTACAAAAACAACATAATATTTGGTTTAAAATAACCACAAAAGATTGAGTCTAAACAACAAAAACAATTTTTTTTTCCATCGTAATACTACTTAAAAAGAAGAACATGTACAGATTAGGTTTTATAGATTTACAATTCAAATTTTTTTTAAATGTTGTAACTGCAGAAAAAATACAATTAATTAATTTCGTTCATTTAAGAAATCCGATATGGTATAATAGCATTTATTAACAAGATATTTTTTTAAATGTATTTTAAATAGAGCAGTAGGCATTTGTCTAATAGGTTTTGGGATTTTATTATAAATCATTGGTGCTAAACAAAAAATACTTTTTCGCATCAAGGCCGTGGTTGACCTTGGTACACATAATTTATTATTATCCCGTCGATTACGAATAGATACGTCTGATAGTTTCTTGAATAGGTTGGGATTGGTTTGTACAAAATTTGCTATTTCATAAATAAATAAGGACGGCAGACTTAAAATTTTATACTTTATGAAATACTGTTTGCAACTATCAGTTATTTTCAAGCCAAACATAGCCCTAATACATCTTTTTTGTGACCTAAAAATAATATCTCTATTTGTACAGTTTCCCTAAAAAATAAAACTATAGTAGTCTTTGGTCTGTAACTGTTTTATGTGTCAAAGAACCGACTTTCTTTCAAGGCTGACGGGTGATTGGGCACATGCGATGAGATAGTTACAACTTTTAGTTTAGTCAAAATAAATTATGAGGTTGCATTAAAGACACACACAGAAACATTGTTTTTTAATGAAACTATAGTTTTTTTGCTACACATTCGTGGTGATTTCGAGACTGAATTGAGAGAGAAACTAGAAAATACCTAAAGAGTGCATTTAATGCAAGTCCATACAAAGAAATTTATTATGACTACACTATTTTATATTTGGACAACGAACCCTAATTCGTTTTCTGTGAAAATATGGCTGCTGTTTTCTGCCATGATAGCACATTAGTAGCACGGCTGAAGCCAATGTGTACTATAGCAGCCATAGTCGGGACAAGTCCTTATTTTATTAATTTAAATTTAATTAAAACACGTAAATTATAAGGGCGCATTGTCAAATATGAAATCAGCATAATTATTTTATCAATACAATAATTTTCGCAAGTGCATGTTACGGTCCATGAATGTTTTGTAGTATGTCCTTTTTATTAAATGTTACGATAAGCAACAATGGCAAATGACATAAAGCATAACTTACCGATATATTTTGTTTTCTTGAGGAACACTCACGACGCACGATCACAACACAAACAAAATGGTGACCAGTGTGACAAAATAGCACTATAAACATGTTTTGGTTACGTTTATAGTGCAAATTTGTGACATAAACGTTGCAGACAGCACTATTTTAGTACTAAAGAGCGTTTTTCGACACTTTTACATTTCAACTACAGCGCTGACTTATCACTGTGAGAGCCTTTATGTAATGTCTATAAAACAAATCAGTGATAAAACTAGGGCCTATTCAGGGTTCTGTAAATGTTTACAACACCATTATAGTACGAATCATGAACACTAATTAGCACGTTCTAAAACGTTCTCAGGACCTTTATAGTACCAAATTTTGTTTCTTGGGCAGTTACTTTATTAAGTGATAACCAAAGTTCACAAAAGTTAGCATCTAATCCTTTATACCATAGAAGAACAAAACACATTGATGTTCGGCATCATTTCATTAGAGAATGTGTCACTAAAAATTTAGTACAAATATCTTATTTGCCTACTAACGATATGCCAGCTGATGTGTTAACCAAAAGTCTTTGTCATGTAAAACATTATAAATTCATAAATGGTATAGGGTTGACACAAATAAAATAAGTATAAATATGTTTATGTATTGTTCTAAAACTGTGTAACTTTAATGTAGATATTATTTTTATAAGTGGGGGGTGTTATTTTGAATTAAACATTGTTCCAATTCGGACTAGTCTATGGTAGTATAAAAATAATTTGTTACACTAGCGCCACCTGCCATTGTATGTGTCAACCTAAGTTTAAAATAAACGTTCAGTCTCTGCAAAACCGCTACACGAGTTTTATTAATTTTAAGATATTTTTGCAGATCTGATTTTAGGCGAAAGTTTTCAGAGTTGAGATTGTCAATTTCTTGATGCGCTATAAGTAAATCATCAGATAATTGTTTGACTTTATCGTTCAAATCAAGTACGGTTTGACTGACATTTAAAGATGTATTGGGTAAGCTCATCATAGTCGTGTCAAACAGTGCAGAATTATCTCTAGTCATGTCGGTAAGTAATGTTGTCACAATCATCCATTTTTTATTTATGTGAAATGGAACGCAATCTCAACGCGCTGACTCAAAACGCTGGTATTCAGTTATAGTTAGTAAGTTTCCGAACGAAGATTGTCTTGTCAAGTTAGCGAGCTTGATGATGATTGGTTGAATGAGTCGTGGATTCTTTGTTTACAAAGAAAAAATTTCTGCCTTTGAATTCTCAACTGTTCAATTGAGAGTTTAATTAGCTCTTTAGAGCTGCTATGCCGTGTGTCGTGTCTTATTGTCCGTGTGTTGTTTAGTGTGGTTTATAGCCAACCTGATTATAAGGTGAAGATGACGAAATTATCCTTAATCACGGTAGAAATCACACTCACACTGACACCGCCTGAACACGAATGTATGATGTTTTAAATCAGAGATAACACTGTCACTGGTCTGGCTACTAATTCAGATTGAATTTATGCAAGTTCTGGTAAATACTATCAAAAAAAATTAAATACACAGAGTGATTGTTGACGTTTGCCGGTGTTCGTTGGAAGATTGATTTATTATCCAAGTTTAACAATTGGCGGCGATCCAAACCACAAAGATAGAACAATATTTATCAAACAACAGTAAGCTCTTGATTTATTGCGAGATGCACAAATCAAACTTTTATTTGTGAATTGGGTATAACTTTTAACGCAGATAATCAACATTTTATAGTAATTCATGTAAGCCTAGCTGTATTTTTAAATAAAAACGAAGGTACCTCCTATGTTTTATTTCTCTAGTTAAAGTTCCTTAAATTATTATTATATTGTAATTAATAATATAATCTATTATTATTAAAGCCTGTTAAATTTAGTTTAAGTCCTTTCAGAACTGTACAGAGTATCTATGTTACTCTTTCATCGCATGACAAATGTGAACTAAATTCGTAAACGATTCTCTTTCGTAAATTTCACACATTCTCATTGAGTTTTAAATTAACTGTTCTGCTAGTTCAAGTTAGTAAAACGGTCCACGGTCCACGGTCAACGCATGCTTAAAACCGAGCGAATAAAGGCCCAAAGAGCGCAGGTACGCAGCTATTTTCTCGTCGGTATGAGTTACTAACTGTAAATCTTTCAATGTTTCAATCCAAACCTTAGATCTTACAGAGCTCTATGATGTGGAACACTGCCAAGAAATAAATCTTGCACCAAAAGTACAATTTGGATTTAGAAATTTGCCTTTCTAAATGTCCAATATGACTTTTAAAAGCTAGACAAAAATCAAGCTGAGATTGAAAGATTAATAGAGATCTACAGTATTCTTCTTAGTTCGCTGCATTACTTTGCTGTAAAATAACTTTAAAACTGTGTCAAAGAAGTTATCCGACGAAGATATCCAGAGACAATCGTAGCCCATAGAGCTAACTTAACACATAGTTATCGCGCCAGTCTCGATGGACCCGGTGCGGCGCGCGGCAGACCGCGAGCAAATAGAATTCCACCGGGCGACGGACAACGGTCCCAGACAATGTTCGGGTACCTACATATATAATACTGAACTAACCTTAAGGATGCTGACTAAAAATATCAAATAAAAGACGTGTTCTGAATCTGTATATTGTCGAGATTGCTATCGTCATCTAAAGCCAGACTTCGCCCATTACTGCATCTCTTTTCTCGTGCCATTCTTGACGCTCCTGTGGCGACCTCCTCCGGTTAAGTTATAAACTCGTAAGTACCACTTTGCAAACTCCAATGAAACAAATCACCTCGTTTAAATGCATTCGGAGGTAAAACTAGGTCAGTAAATGTTAAAATATTGGAAGTTCCAGGAGCTACTACGATTTATTTCTGTGAGCATAAGAGGTTGATTAAAGATGAAAGATAAGTTTTATAAGAAGAACATTCAATTCTGACTGTTTTCGTTGCGCATAATACGAAATAAATTATTTATGAATAAAACGAGATATATAACTATTTTGAACCACAAAAACTAGAAAACTTTTCAGTTTATTAAAATCATAACATATCAACCCAAATCCGAAGTGATAGCCAACAAATATAATATTTCATCGACCAATATCAATATTATATTATGTTAACTCGTAAACAAGATATGTTGAAAATGTAGATAGGTAAAACACTCAGCGTGACCCGGTACTATGGACTACCTGAAGTACTATCGACGTCGGTACATACTCCACTCATCTATATTTTCGATTTGTATTTGACTATGACCGCGCGTCCGTACCCTTCGGGTCACGTCAGCTAAATATTTATTTGTTTAATACTTTACGCACACAGATGTAGCTTAATGCCTCAGGTATTTTCTACCAGTCAGCCTTCGAGTGATGCAGAGACAAATAGTGGTGGGTGGAATGGGAAAAAAAAATCAGTAACGTGACTTGTATTTAACTAGCTGCCGCCCGCGGCTCCGCCCAAATGAATGTCGAAAATTATCCCAATACTCCCGGTATAAAAATCCATCTACTTTATATCCCATGTCCTTTCCCGGGACTCAAATTATCTCTATAACAAATTTCATCTAAATCGGTGCAGCGGTTTAAGCGTAAAGAGGTACAGACAGACAGACAGGCACACTTTCCGTTTATAATATTAGTTTGAATTAATACAAAAAAAAAATATACTACAATACAATGCTATAATATATACTCAAGTGAATGTTTCAATATGTCTTCAAAATATTCCAAGCAGTCTGTTGCAGTTACAGACATCAAATCAGTGATAAAAGACAACATATTCGTATGAACTAGTATTGGCAGTGTTTTGATTTATTATCGCATCGTCGTACCTACCTTGTATAAGAGATCAAGCCTTGCTTCATTGCTGTGAATTTAAGACAAAAAGAAAACAAGACACTATAGTAGGCGCCAGATAATCGTGGAATAACGGTCATTGACCCTACAATTATTGTCATTTTTTATTTGAAAAACGGAATTAATGACACAAAGCTGTCCCGAATCATCATCTCTCGTGATCCTTAACATTGTCTAATAATGAAAAACGATTCATATTTAATTGTTCAGGTACCTATGAACAGTTATTAGGGAAAGGTCAATGTACTTTATTCCACATTTATCTGGCGCCTACTATAGTCAATTTATTAGCAGTATCTACAAGTTTTAAACTTTCTTACTACTAGCAGCGCTTTTAATTCCTGCTGTGCCTAAAAATTACTTATCCAATATTCCAAAAACGTTTCAAAGCGAACGCTCACACTTGTCATATTTCATGTATTTGTTTCATCATTAATGTTGTGTGATTACATCGCTCTGTTCGACCCGCACTTAACTGTTACCTTGTCTGCGGTTCACGTAAATATACAAATTATAGGAGTACCGTGTTACCCAGTTAATGGGTTGTGGAGGTCTGGTAGGCAGCCGCTCAACGTAAAATACTGGTATTCAGCTGAATCCGGTTTGACTGGAAGCCGACCCCAATATAATTGGGAAAAGGCTAGGCAGATGATGATGTATTTTTATTTCTTTGGCACGCTTTGTAGCCTAAACGGCTTGAAGATAGATTCGTCTTGATTGTGAGAGTGACACTAGGTACATAAAAACTAAAATTACCGAATTTTGGTGTCATATTATGCACACAACAATTTTTTGAAATGAAAACTTCTTTAGCGGCGTTGTGTGCTTTTTGGGATGGTTAAAAAATTTTAAACTCGCGTCGGAAATTTGTAAGACGGAGGGAAAGTTTTGAAGTGTTAAATTTTTAATGTAATATAAATTGTCGTTTGTGTACGATAGCGCAATAAATAAATATTGTATTTTACCACTAATGACAGCGATCGCGCGACAGCTTCGTTCCGATACACTCATTCATTATTCATTAGTACGTATTGTATCGTATTGTATCATTGTAAAAGTATCTTTTGCTCTCGTCAATTATTATAACCAATTAATTTGCTGTGCAGACCAATAACTGCTACCAACATCATGTAGCTATAGTATGTTGTAACAAAAACCATCTTAAGACTGAGCGTCTCATAACTATCATATTTAATGCAAAGCGTATTGTCAACAGCCGCACTCTTGTTTTA
Source organism: Mamestra brassicae (assembly GCA_905163435.1). Lineage (NCBI taxonomy): Eukaryota > Metazoa > Arthropoda > Insecta > Lepidoptera > Noctuidae > Mamestra > Mamestra brassicae. The sequence continues at coordinate 12,711,445 of LR990997.1, read as the reverse complement.
CTATGTTGGCAGCAATCGGCTGTTCTAGATGTTCGCGTTCTGCGAGAGGTCTTAAAATAATAAATAGTGAGCGGACTTCTACACGCTTATCAACCGCCCTTCAGTTACGAGCTACGCCTGTAATGTTGTCCACGCGGCTACGGTGCTACACGACTAAGGTGCTACGTGGCTACGGTGCTACGTGGCTACGGTGCTACGCGGCTACGGTGCTGCAGTGCTACACGGCTACGAAAAAAAAATATAAAAAAATAATAGCTTCGGGTTTGCCTCTTTTGGTTTGTTTCTGCCTCGAGGTGGTTGTGTTTCTCAGAATGAGGGATTGAATCAAATGCGATTAAGGCTAATGGATATTAATTATCTAAATGTATTGAAGCTACAAGTCCTTAATGTCCTTTTAACGCATGTTCTTTTTTGAAGTTAATTTATTGATTAATTAGAACACTAAACGTAGAAAAAATTAAATCTATTCGGACTGTTCCTTACTGATGTAAAAAACTGAAAGCTTAATATAGTTAAATGTGCCTTGGGGTTGACTTTGCTTAATCAATATATCTTAAAAATAAAATATCTTATAATTTTTATATAATTCTAGTGCTTCTTGATGCAAAATATTCCGACTGCGATGCAGTAGTTACATTAGTTACATTAGCAAAATGAAAAGGTAATTTACACGTACGTAACAGTTATATTTTTACATGAACATAAAAGATGTATTAAACCAGTCCGCCGGTTGTACATATTCCACAAAAGTTCTTTAAAAGTTTTGAATTGCAACAGCAATAAGGGTTATTGCTGTCGCAATTCAAAACTTTTATTAGTGAACACAGCCTCGTATCTATGTTGCCAACACATTTTTCTGTTCCTCTTTGTTTCGCAACAGTTGCGTTTTGTAATAAATGTTGGACAAACTAATTAGTTTGAACGCTGCCTCGCTCCCAACTAGTTATCTACTTGAATAATGTTTTTAATTTGAAATGGCTTTCTCAGTTATCATTTGTAAGGTTTATAGAAAATGGACGTAGAACTTTGTAAAAGTAATTAGGTATACTTAAGTTTTTGAACATCTGCACAGCCTACTTTCCGGAGCTGAGCTTGTTAGAGACTCTGTTTAAAATAAAGAAGCTAATTTATGTTTTTCCGTAGATAATATTTCAGGATGTAATGATTGCATGTTGCACACCGGTCGTGTAATAATTGAGTTCAATTAGTGATGAATAGTAGAGTAAGATCAACCACTATTTTTAAGTTCTAAGAGTAGTAGATTTTAGTTTGTTTTTGTTCAATATTCTTAATTCTTTATTGTACACCATATCAACTTACATTATTTACAGTGAAGAAAAGTCCATGAATAAAGGCAAGCTAAACTCAAAATTTTCTCCCAGCAAACTATATAAATATAAGCAAACGATTCTAGGCATTCACTCATATAGTAAAAAGGACAGGGCGGACTGCGCGTTTTTCGGATGCTTTAGACCCGACTAGACCAAAGCGAACTCGCCACGTGCTCGGCTATTCTCAAGAGCCGTGGTGTGCGTGAATTGCCGTGTTTCCTGTATGGTGAACGCGTATGAGCAAACATTCGACCAGCCCTATCTTTACTATTTCAATCTATGTGGTCTCAGCTCTTACTCAATAGATACTGAAAAAGGATTTTCTAAGCGAGCTGTTTATTCGTCGCCTTGGTATTCATTCTCAAGTATATTTGCGTCAAGAGGTCCCGAGGGATGACCAATAACAACTAACCGACTGATATATTTAGTGGATTTACATGAGAGCCTACAATTTGATGCTTAAATTATCCGTACTCATGTAAACGAGGGGACAAGATGTTCGGGTGGACATAAAAGATTCTACCGTTAGAAAACCCGAATAATTTAGAGCTAAACATAGAAAATGATGTATGTACATAAATTTATCGTTTAGATCAGAAGCTGTATAGCTCGGAAGACGACATGATGGCTAAAAATGGTGAGAGAAGCTCATCATCATGAGATTAAGTTTCTCGTATCTGGTAGTGACTCAAAACAAACTCATTGGAATACGGTTGATTATGAAAAACAAAGGCTGTGTTCGAAACAAGATAGTGAGTTGTTACAGGCATCATCAACGGTTTATGTTCTATTTTCATATAATTCCTGTCAGTCAAACCTATAGAGGAGGCTTCTATTCAAATTACTGACAAAGAGGACAATGGTGGACCGCGATATTGTGAGCCAATGAAAGACTACAAACAAAAGTACGAGATGAATTTCAACGAACATTTATTTTTCTAATAATTTTCCTTAAAGCTAGCCGAATACCGTAATAATATTGCTTTATTTATTCCGCCGTAGCTGGCAGTTGACAAACATTTATAATAGCAATAATACTGTAGTATAATCCTTCTCTTATCCTCAAGTAAAGGTTTCTCTACTTATAAGTGTAAAATTCATTTGTAATTTTAATAGCGTTTTGTCGGACTTGTGACGTGAGATTAGAATGTTTGTGTGGCCCTTTATATAAGAAGTTTCGTCATTTGAGACGAGGTTTATTCCACAGTCCGAGTTCCCGTTTTACCAGTTTTCAGTCTTAAGTTTGAAAAGTAGTAGACCGGGACTTCGCGAAGTCGTACAAGTTTACACACATTTATTGTTCACCCTTTTACAATTTATAATATAATCATATTAATTATTATGTATGTTATTTGTCGAGCATACGATGGAAAATAAGTTTAATTAAAGAAATTTTGAAAGTGGTAGCTGCAGAAAACTATTAAATTCATTTTTTCAAAACGAACTACGAACGTTAGAAGTAAAAAAATGGAATGTGAGCATGGAGAGAACCCGATTCGAGGAATATGAACAGATTTATCTGCGGTAGTTTGTTGCACTCTGTTACTCTCTCACATGATAGCCGCACATATAGTAGCACATTTGCCCGCGACTTCGTATGCGCATATCCCGTTTTTTCCAATTCCCGTATAGCCTATAGCATTCCTCATGAATGTGGCTATCATATGCAAAAAGAATTTTCCAAATCCGACTGGTAGTTCAAGAGATTAGCGCGTTCAAACAAACAAACTCTTCAGCTTTATTATTAGTATAGATTATTCGTTCTCATGTAAACGAGGGGCAAAATGTTCGGGAGAATATAAAAGGTTCGGCTGATAGAAAACCTGAATAATTTAGAAACACATAGAAAATTATGTAGGCACATATAAGTCTGGTATACCCGTAAAATAAGGCAAACATTTACAAATATCCCACCAAAAATATTTTCATGTTAAATAACGCTAAGACGTATAGCATATGTAGATATTGCTTGCATTGTAAAAAAGTTTTCAGATCTTATGGAGAGCCAAACTCCTAACTCTACACGCACTAACCTAACACTCTCTAACTATCACCATAGCGTATAGCGTTCTGCGTAAATCGAAGTCTTAAGTTCTCTACAAACCCTTAGTCAAAATGTGTGGCGAACTACGCACCCGTCTCGTTTAGGTATAAACGACATTAAAGCAAAAGTATCCAGTTTGAGCACTTTTCAGTCATATCAAACAAGATGAAAACGGGACCATCGCAGTTGTAAAATTTAACATACATTTATTGTTAACCCGGACAAAGCGCGCTTTTACAATTTGTCGAGCATACGATAGAAAATCAGTTCCATGAAATTTTGAAAGTTCTAGCTACGGAAAACTTTTGACATCGTTCCTTTAAAGCTATGAACCGTGAACGGTAGAAACGTAAAAGAATTTATGTGAGCATGGAGAGAAGCCGATTCGAGCAATAAGAACATCTTTAACTGTAAAATGTTAGAAAAATATTACTGTCAAGGTTTTAAGTTTAACGAGGTGTGATAATCTGCTCTGTTTGCAAAAGCAACAAAACACAGTCAAATAAAAATCGGACCGGCTCTCGAGACATAAACGTTGAAAGACAAGAAAATAAACGACGCTTTTATGAGTTGGGATTGGAAGTCACGTCCGAACAGGAACATTTTCGTTATTAGCTAGCTCAACGTATTGTTCAAATTATTGTCTCGTTAGGACACATTTCCTGCTGTTTGGGAAAATTTCGACATCGATATTAATCAAAATACATTTTTGCATAAAAGCATGGTACGCAAGATGGCGGGATGTTATTAGTGATGGTCGTTGCACTTGATTGTGCAATACTGCGTTCGAAAATAATAGGCTGTGATTGGCGAAACTTTTGGAGCGAATGATAGCACATTGTACATAATGTATAATGTATAATAACGATCGTTGTGTGAATGGTAAGGATTTTTATAAATAAAGTATAGATGCAGTTTAACAAACCTTTCAAATACTACCCTTGCCGATTGCCCTACATTTTGATTGGAGAGAATAACGTCAAGACGAGCGAATTCATTAGGTAAGACGAAGGTCAGAAAAAACTTTCTTAAGTAAGAAAGTTCGCTGAAAGTTCGTGGAGCATGAACCAAGTAATTTGTTTCAAGGTCTCATTTTGGAGTTCCCACGGTATGTATGGTAAGGTACTTTCCAGTTATACAATGGGTATTATTATTTCTTATATTGTATTTATTACTTGCCATAGCAAAAAATAAACGAAACTGTCTCCCGTCCCTCTTCGTAGGTGTTACGTTGTCAAGCCACTGTCGTACGACATGGGTCGGCGAAGCTTCCGTAATACGACGCCGGGATATAAAAGTCAAGTCATTGCTAAAATTCAGCCTCTGTTTTTGTTTTTATAATGGTAAAACAAAAACCGGGGGCTGAATGTTTTAGGTAGGATTTTGTAATCCTACCTAAAACATTCAGCCCCGTTTTTTGTTGGCTGGGTACTTTTGTGATTTTGCGTGATTCTGCGCGCACCTAACCTACTAAAAACCTCGTGGAAAGCTTATTTGAACTCGAATTATTTAGTACCTACTAGGAATATATTCCACAATTTATTTTCATAATAGAGTTCTTTTTATCTTGCGAGAACCAATATGTTTTCTATTTTAAGAACTCATTACACCACACGTAATACGAAAAATACCCGAAGGAAATTGTCAGTGAAAAAGATACGAGTACGAAGGCGTCTCGTGTTTAGACGTAGCGTCGGAGACCCAGAGTACCAATTTGTTGTTCACTTTAGATGTCGAACCGTCGGTCGATTTATAAAATCAACTGTACTGCTGTTCTGCTGTAAGAACTTCATAATGAGTTTCACAGAATAGACGAGGATCGAGTACGTAATTTTCTTTTGGAAATAAATTATAATTGAAGGATCGCCTACCTGAACTGTAGGTATAGCAGTGATTCAGTGTTTACCTATTAACAATGATTATTATATGCTCAATTTTGAGGGAGTGAGGTTGTTGTGATCCTATTTTATACCCCTGATTTAAGTATCTTGCCGACCCATGGAGACGTAGCGAGATCACTTGGGGCTGGTATGAAATGTTGCAGGTAAAAAGTAGCTAGTAGAATTTCGAGATGTATTTGGTCAGCAGTGAGATAGCGTTTGGATTTCGAATTTTTTAAAGTCTTGTGAGGTTTAGGTACTATTATTCCAAATTAGTAAAGTTTTACTTTAATTTGACATCACCAGAATTTATGTGTCAAGCATGATTATTAAGGCAATTCCCCTCTTCGTGGGGAGGCCTATGTCCAGCAGTGGACGTCATTCGGCTGATGATGATAATTTATATTAATATCCTCCAACTGTCGGATCGTTAAATAATAAATCACAGTCGTTGCAAAGATTCAACCTGAAAGACTGATTTAAATTTTAAAGTAAAAGGTATCAAGTTTGCGGGTCCGAGCCCCGCGCCAGTTCAGGGCTATTTATAGCACAAACAGAATAGTTTACGACGCATCTTCCTGAAACAAACTTGTGCGGTATTACTGGGGAACTGGTCACTGAGCAATATTTCATGCAGCTGCATGTCTGTCGCAAGAAACGAAAAACGACAACGAAATGTTAAAATTCAATTTTGAATCTTATTTTTATTTATTGTACACCTACCACAGTATAGTCTTTATAACCCAAAGGTTGACTGGTAGAGAATGCCTTGATGCATTAAGTCCGCCCATGTACCACTATTGTACATAAAGTTTAAATAAATAAATAAGATGGCTGCTACAGTTTGGTGTTTTGACACAGGGAACTGAATAACAAAAAAATATTTTAGACGTTTGGGCAGTAATGCATTATAGCGGCATGACAAATGATCCTTTTCCGATAGTAGATAAACTTTCAAGTAGCTATATTCTAAACGTCATCCCCAAAAACTCCCCACTTCCTGTTACTAAAAATAATTTTCCATCCTCAAGGACTGCGGTTACCATAAATCATCTTTTGGGCGTGAAGATAAGCCTTTAAAGCTCTAATGTCCTACCTAAAGTTTACACGCACCCCTCACGCAAAATCTACCAAGCCAAACTGCAAGCAGCTTAACATTATCTCATGTAGATTTTCATTTTGCATCCTAAAAGCCGACTTGCGCAAGGAAGAGTTATCTTCTCAGAGTTAGTTACAACCACGAGGCTAAATTACGAATATTTTTTACATACCTACTCGTACATAAAGGGTTAGCAACTAACTCGGGTTAGCAAACAACTCTGGTCTCTGGTTCTTAAATAAATACAGAAATATCAACAAATAAAAGTAAAGAAAGAACTATGAAAGTAGTTAAAAGTAATATTTAATACATCGAGACACTTTCACAGCGTCATACTCGTATCATACAGTACATTACATGACACGTTATACTGCGATCTCACTCACTTTCATAATAATATTCTGGATGGCGTTGTTAACGACACCGGTATTACTGTTGATAAATATGGTTACTGGTTTTTGTATCACAGTGTGGTATCTGTATTTTATATTCTTTGTTAATATTACCTACGTGTACACGTACAAAGTTTGACAATCATTTATTTTTCTTTTTCCTCAAGAATGCGATAGATGAACTGGTTGTATCTATTTCTATCGATAGAAAAAACTACAAAGATGTTCTCATATTAAAATGTCGTGGTTTTTGTTTACTCATGTAAGTCGTCTGATCAAAAAAATCAAGTTACCGTAATCTACTAAGATACCAATACAACGACAACTATTCGCAAAGTGGACTCTGGCGAAAAGCCAGTAAAGTGGAAGCTTTGAAATAAAATAGCATATTAAAATGATACCGTCTATGCTTCCAAATGGGTATTTGGAAGCATAGACGGTATCATTTTTTTATCACCTACCTATTTTGTGCCTATATGAAAACAAGCAATAACTTTTAAATTAAGTTCAAGTCACATAAATCTTTTCATTTCTGAAAGCAGTATATGTACCTACCTACCTATAAATGTCAAAATTATTAATTTCTCTAGTAAGTAAATGCTTCCTGTATTTGCATGGGCTGGCGTCTAATGCGCCGCCAGCCCCAGTCGGGCCCACATCAATCCGCGGAGCGCGCTCAACTAAAACGTGAACAACTTATATTTTGCAAGTTCATACTAAACTAGATTGTATAACGTACTAAGTATATAGGTGCGGTTGGGGCGAGTAGTCGGTGAATACCTTTCAAAGATATTCGAATTAGGAAAAGGTGACCCAGCAACACTATCGCCAGCTAAAAAGAACTTTAGGAATTTAGGTCATAACTTAGTATTTGACTCGCGTCATGACTAGAGTTGCCGCGTTCGTATAACGCTGGACAAAGTTAGGCTTATTGGATGTGTGTCCGGTCAAATTAGACGGTGTCCGGCTTTTGTTAGGATTTTTCCATTTCTCTCGTCACGTACAATAATAACAACGGGTAGATTAAATCTTGTTGTTATTTTTAAAAGTTAATACGTTTGACAGAAGGAAATATCGCTGAAGTAACACAGTTTTCCAGTATTTGCTACTTTACACGGACAATAAAAAAAAAAAGTAATAATGCTGCTTGCTGGCTTTGGACTTGCTTATATACAATTCTAGTCCTTAACAGTTTCTTCGACTGCGACTAAATATTATTTATGTCAAAGAAGAACACAAAGCCTTCCATCTTTCAGATAAGAGCTATCTTAGTAAAAAGTACCCACACTCGCGTAATTCAAGGATATGTGACAAAATGTTTATTTATTTATTTAAACTTTATGTAAAATAGTGGTACATGGGCGGACTTAATGCAATAAGGCATTCTCTACCAGTCTAAAAAGACTATCTATTATTTCGTCTTTACGAGCCGCCACTCGCGACTCCAAATAAAACTGACGAATAATTTGCTGCTGAGAGCATTTTAATGAAAATATATTTACTTAGCTTTATATCCTTGCAGATGTTAGAGTTGTGTCGAAGATAAGCTAGTCTGATTATATTTACTTATTTTGCAAAACATCATTTAAAAGTTTAAACAAGCTTTCCTATATTCATTTGATACGATTTGAACTGAGCTTGTAATCCCTACTCGAATTAACTTGGGTTTTTCAAATAGCTCTTACATGTGAGCAGACCAGCAAATGTGGTCGGCATGGGCGTGCAGTAGGCTACAGTAAGGGTAGGCCAGCCCATACATTATGTATACCAAAAAAAAAACACCACATTATTCAGGGTTGAAATCACGATACTGACGATGAAAATTTTCGTCCACTTTGAAAGTGGATGAAATTTTTTTGGGCATTATTTGGGCTGGCCTCCCCTTACTGTAGCCTACTGCACGCGCATGGTGGTCGGACACTTTGTTAGTAATGAAATCATACACTAACCGACATATTATGTCCAAGTGACAATCTGAGAACCAATACTAAGCACCAATATTAAGCTACGTTCGCATTCGAGTCTCAGTTGCAACCTGTCAAATAACCCTGCTGGCGCAATCGAGTAAAAACCTAATTTTTCATACATTGCGTTTGCATTTCACAAATTGCGTCTGTGTAGCGAATTTTGCTTCAAAAATTTGTAGTATTGGCAATCCGAACTTCAGGAGCCATTTAACTGTCTTTTCGTTAATTTGAAATCACAAGTTTTTCAAAATTACGTGAAATAGTTGATCTTTGACTTTAGACAATCGTGAACCAATAAGAATGAGTCAAATGTCCTCCCACTGCTTCTGAATCCTGAAACAAACAGACGTGTTATGTAAGTGTTTAGTTTCCTCCATGTAAACTTAAAACTCACTTTTTCAAAGAAAATATACATTTTCAAGCACAAAGAACCAACGAGCAAATAAATATTCATTTTCCAGTAAACTCGATGTCAAACTGAACGAACTAAGTGCATCGTTAGGTTCTAAAACAAAGTAGCACTAATGCGATGAGTAAAGTACTCACGTAGTGACAGTCTGTTTGCTTGTGGCACCAGGGAAACCCATTTCACATCAGCTGACGTGCAACGTGCTCCGGTTTGAAAGCAACGGAAAGGAACCCGGAAAAATCGTCAACGCCGTCCGTAATTTTCTGAAAATAATTGAAAATGTACTAAGGCATAAACTAACATATGAATGTACAAAGAATTTGTGTGTGGATTCAATATCGCAACGGAATTTTAGATTTCCAATGACGGCATTTGAAACAGTTCTGTAGAACACAATACGTCACGTCAGCCAATATCCGTACGGAGAGTTTACCCTCTTTGGCGTGGTCTAATTATCTACTAGTCTAAATTGCTGTAGTGACGCCTCCCGGAGCCGATCCGTACGGCTAATCGCTGTATTAACATGTGCAGTAAAGCGAAGGTTGAAAAAGGTGATAATTCTTCTGCCACCCGTTGGAAAATACTCGTGATTTTACACCACACACAATTTGATTCCGCTATTGACAAGCAGTTGCAGTTTTTTAAAAAAAATCACATTGCGCGTCGTTTCACGATAGCAGATCTGAATTTTTTTGAAATGTTGTGAATCTGTTTGCATAGTTTCCACTCACAAATATTCTGGCTCTCAAGGGAGACATTCCATGCAAGAAATGTGAAAACGTGCTCTGCTGACATTTTTAATATTCTTGTTTCTCTATTGAGCACATTAAACACAAAAACGTACCAATATGCAAACTAATATCCCTCGATAATAATGTGATGCATATAATACCTACATAATATGCACCAGAAGCTTGTTCGGGTTAAATAAATACACCAATAATATATTATCATAAACATATAGCAATATGTTATGCCGAAAGCTACAAAAGCAGCGTGTTACGTAATATAATTGCTTGGGCAGAATTTAGCATAAAATAATAATCGTACAGCCATGATTGCCAACCAAATCAACAGAGCTTAGCGATAATTTAACGTGCCGATTTCCAAACGCATACATAATTTTACGAAACTACATATTATGTATGAGACCCATTAGACGTTCTCCAATCAATTAGCATTACTAGCTTCTCTGCTAATGATTACGTGCGTAACTAAAACAAACTTCCTGGACGCTGATGTCAACAGATTGCTTGCACATTGCACTGTGCAAGCAATCTGCTGACATCATGAATAAGTGGAATATTTTCCCCATTTCATCACTTCACCAAGCGCCGGAAAAATAAACAGTAGGAAAATTTTATTCTTTTTTTATTCCCGAGATTGAACGTGAAAATAAAAACACACTATATTGCATGTTATCTTTTTAGAGGATGTCATATACAGATATTTAGAAGTTTCTACAACTTTGAAAAGGCATGTGGTGAAACACTAAAATTATAATTCATCCCAAAATAAAATAGAGAGAACATTTATTCCCACCTCCTATGAAATTATTAAGTACCTACTTTCCAAAGATCGTTATAACGTCTGTATACATAACCTATTGCTTTGCAATTATGATTTATACTGATATTAAAGTTTTAATAGGAACTCAATGTTCTCGCAACTTCGCTCCCGATGCCTATCCTACAGAAAACTTTTATTTTTTTGGGAGAAAAAAACCTAATACAAGTCATACCTACACATATTTCTACCAGTAAATGAGTTGTAGAAATCGGATCAGAACTTCCTTGTTTTCATTCACCTCTTTAGTTATAATATTACTTAAGATAAGCAACTGTACAGATTCTATCTGCACGGAACGTTTAGCGAAACAAAAACAATTTTCCGTCAAAAAGAAAACGTGGAGGTGCCTAAACGCTGATTTAAAGCGATAAACTTAGTGAATGAAGGCACTAACATGAATATGTGTAAAGGCTTGATGTTGTACCCAGTTCTTTGTGTTACGAAGTAAGCTCGGAGCCACGTGCAAGTTCACTCCGACACGTGACGTAAATACAGACAGAAGCCGTATATACCCGAAACTCGTGTGTGTGTCATAAATCTTCTGATCTCGAAAGCTTATCCTACTAACGCCAAGAAAAATACAGCCTTTTTATAAATAAAAATACTACAGGGTAGCCGAATTCTCTCCTTTGTGTTGCTAAATAGATGAATATTTTAAATCCAAAGGTTAATCGAATGGAAATAAGAAGCACCCTCACAATTATTCTATGACAGTTTCCATGGACTTAATTTGTGGTCTGCAGATAAAGCAATTTGCATTGCATATGAACTGCAGTACATCAAATGCTAAACATGTGATGAATGAATAGTATCTATTTGGTACGAGACATGCAGGCGTGGACCGAGGGGGTGTGGGGGGCGTGGTGGTCATAAGTTGACAACATTACTTGTCTGTCTGTGTTGATAATAAAAAGAAAATCATACCTTTCCGAGGCACAACCTATCCGAGATTATTTTGAACTCGCTTTTGTAAAATCAAATATCTCGCTATTGTATAAGTTTATGTCGACAAGGGCGGATTCAACCAAACCCGAATTTATACACGAGTAACTATACCAGGAATAATCTATTCCATAACTTTATTCTCGAGTAAATCAACAGTCGTTTTGAAAAACGACTGTTGATTAGCTATACTTGGAATAGCTATGCGCGATTAACAGAGTGAATGTGCAGAAGCGAAACTCATATCAACTCTCATTTGTCGTATTATAGCGTGGTAAAGTAGCTGTTTGTCGGTCGGACGCCATTTTGTTATTCTTGGAATAACTCCGTATTTCATGCATATCGGTGGTACAGTGAGTATTCCTGAAAAAACTCGCTATTCCTCGGATTGTAGTTGGATAAACGTAAAACTGGTTTACTCTCGCGTAAGTAGCGATTTATTCCGAGAGTAAATTATTTCCAGTTTGGTCGAAGCCGCCCTAAGTAACTTCTATGAACGTATGGTTCGTGAATAAAGAATCTTACCTATCTATCTAAGACTATATTCCGAGGTAGGGTGCTAAAATGTTCGGTGTCATTACGCTCGCTGTAATATCCATAGTTCTCCAGCTTACGCTTAAGTCGTCAAAGAAACATATAAGTCCAGCCAAATTATGGTTTCACCTCGGAATGAGAGATTATAAGCTCAAAACTCGTATACACCGTCACTTTGGAGTTCTAAATGTTGTGTCAAAATTCTCATAAAATCTCATATCTGCGTCGTAAGTTATTGAAGGTTAGGCACGCCACAATTGCGGCGGTAAGGCCCCTCTTTGAGGAGTGCCTGGAGAGGCGCCACGGCGTCCTCACCTTCCGCCTGACGCAGATACTTACCGGACACGGCTGTTTCGGAAGGTACCTGTTTCGGATTAAGCGGTAGGACACGCCCGGGTGTCAGCACTGTGAGGATCGCCCGAAGGACACGGTGGAGCATACGGTGGAGGTCTGCCCTGCTTGGCCTGAGCACCACCGTATCCTCGTCGATACGTCGGCGGTGGCAACATCTCGCGTCCGGCCCTGGTTGAATCCATGGTCCGGAGCGAGGAGGCTTGGGAAGCGGTCACCGCCTTCTGCGAAACAGTAATGCTAGCCAAGGAGGAGGCGGGCCGCTCGAGGGAAAGGCAAGGCCTCCGCCCCAAGCGCCGCTACAGGAGAAGACGCCCCGGGCGTCGGGAGTCGCAGGGCGATCCCCGGTCACCGTAGGCGCGGGCCTGCGGACGGCGAACGTTGGGTGGCTCGCTTTCCGATCACCACCAGGCCCGGGTCGATGGCGCGTTGTCTTTCACGCGCGCCTCAAAGAGATGTCAGCATAGAGGACGGGGCCCGCTAGGGCCAGAGCCTGCCAGGGTTGCGGAATTTGTTCGAAAGAGTCACCGCGCCCCGGAACGCAAAGGGCTTAAGAAGGAACACGGATGGGTTTTAGTCAGTAAGAGTCTGACACGCCCTTCCGCTCCACCCAGAGCGGAAGAAGTCATTTGATGAAATCCCATCCTTAAAAAAAAAAAAAGTTATTGGAGGTCAAAGATACGAAATAAAAATCTGTATGTTCTTATAATAAAAACAAATATAACGTAACTGAGACATGGTGCTAAAATTTTTCGACCTCGCTTCGCTCACTCATACAAGATTCTTTTCAGGCTAAAGTTTTTCTGCAAAAGTTACCATTGCAACGTAACCCATCCGAGATGCTTCAAATTTCATTCCATGATTTCACCTCGAGAAAATACAAGGTCTTGCAGGTCGGTGCGTCCTACATATTACAAACATCTCCTTTCTCCTGTGTAGGATGAATATGAACCTTTGATCGTGAACGTAGTCCAAATTTCACTAGGAAAATGTTTGGGTGGCCGTGAAAACAAGTTTTTAAGCGTGAGAAACAGAAAAAAAGGAAAGTAAATATTAAATATAAACAAAATTAAATAACCCTTTTTCTGTACAAATCATCCCTATTTTTTTCGACTTAGTTTTGGTACTACTTATGTGACCTGACCCCCCCCCTCCCCCCACTGGTAAAAAAAAGTAATTTCGCTCGTTTTCATATCGAGGTTTTAGAATTAAAGTATAATGGATCATTGCTTATCCACTTTGTTGGACCGTTGTGAACCCCTTCTTAGAATAGTAGGTAATATGTAGTTCGATCAAGAAACTTTCTTACTAAAAATACATTTTACGAAAATTTGAAACAATTTGCTTTCTTCAATAAATAATAATAAAATAAAGTAGGAGTTTGGCAAAACATGAAAATGAAATGGCGACGAACCGTATTTATCGACAAAATATTTTCACTAAAATGTGTCAGCCTCATTATTTGACTACCCAATTAATGAAGTTCTAGCCTAGTTTCAGAATATTCAACGTCTGTAAGCAGTTCTCGAGAGGTGGAACGAGCAAAAGAGGCGGCCGCGATCAAAATGCTTAAGGGACTCGGACTTTTCAAAATTCTTCAGTTTTAATCTGCAGATTAACATTATGATTATGCGAAAGGGAGATCATTTGGGCAAAGTGGAAATGAACCAAAGTGTGAGAACTTTATAAGCTAATTGTAGTATAGTTTTACTTATAATTCTTTGTTATACGTACCTTTCTTGTTAATAATGGTGTTTGATTAATTTTAAGAAGTTTTATAGCCCTTACTATGGCAGAGGGAACATTTTTACCACCATATTTCACAGTTCATAAATCGATGATAACATCACCATTAGGTATTCTTTTGTTTTAATATGGTTATTTAAGACATATCAAACATTCTTTAAATATTCATAAACCTATGAGAATTCTGGCATATTTTTTCGATTTTAAATTTTTTTGCGTATTAAAGGGATAGCTGGGCAAAGGCCTTCCCCTGTCCTTTCAGACACTCCTCTCCTGCGCCGCCTCGAACCAGCCCTCGTGGTGCGCATCTAGGTCATCCTGCTACCGCTTTCTGACTCGGCCTCAGTGACGCCGTCCATCCTCTGGCACCCATTGCGTCAAGATTTTTGCTCCGCGGTCATCATGCATGCGACTAACGTGACCCGCCTAATCCCATTTGAGCCTGGCATTCTTTTTGCCCACGTCTATGATTGCTGTAATGAAGCACAGCATGGGGTTCCGAACTCTGGTCTATTCCTTTCAAATCCAAAATACTGCGCTCCATTGCTTTTTGGCATACCCCAAGTCGGAACTTTTGCGACCCGGAATTTAAGTAAGTATGTCGAAGTTAAACTTAAGTGAGTTAAAATAAAATATATAAAAAGATTTAGTTACCAAGTTACCATCCCTACCTTGTTGCTATTCCACCAATTCGCACTAAACGTTTCCAAACGTCTTTTATAATGCGCACAGCAAAGGAGTGGAACTCTCTGCCTGCGTCTGTGTTTCCGAACGCATACAACCCTAATCTCTTCAAAATTAGAGTGAACAGGCTTCTTCTGGGTAAGCTCGCTCCATCGTCGACTTTGTCTCTGTCATGACCTAGACTAGAGTCAAGAGCAAACCCATATTAAATTTAAAAAAATATATATATTTTCCGGATAAGGTAACGTATCCGGAAAAAAACGATGTTTGTCTACTTTTAAGTTTCTTTTTTATGAGTCTTGCCTGAGGCATGAGCGTCCGAGCCCGGGAAAGCTACCTCCTTGTTGTACCGGAATCAAGTCAAGATTTGCCTGCGTCACCAACGGACCGGATAGGTACTGAACAAGTAGCTTACAATCACCCTACAAAGAAGGAAGTTTAGTGTCTTAGATAAACTGAAAAACAAATTTTAAAGAAACAATTTCTTGCTATACTTAGTAGCTTCTTTGAATAGAATCGAAAACTTCATAATCCGTTCTACCAAGTTTCAGCAAAGAAATTCATTTCAGTTAAAGTTATGGATAAAAAGTTTTGATCCTTGCAATTTGGACTTTTTAACATGATTTGTTTTGCATTTTATTGTTTGTTCGGCCAAAGCTTGACACTTCTCGCCATATTACGATCGACTCAACCTGTTCTTTGTATTTTACTTTACTTTTATTCAAACCAGGTTTTATGTAAATACAAATATATTGTTAAGTACTTAATCTAAATCCCCGCACAAAATGATCCAGCAAAATGACAAACAATCAAACGTGATTATTGTATGTTATTGTAGCTTATTAAAAAAAAGATGGATGGATTGTATTAGGAGGGATATGAAAGAAAAGGGAGTTAGTGACAGCGTGACGGTTGACGTCCTGTCAACAACATGGGATAAGGGCAGGAAGATGATGATTGTAGCTTATTTAAGTTCTTATGCTAAGTTAGTTGGACGCAACGTATCGCCAAAGTGGATGTGTTACGGAGAATAAAGAGCTTGTAGAGTAGTGACGTCACCGCGTCTATGCGATAATGCGATTCCCACCTTTATATGCAGCACGTGCGTTATGATATACCGCAAATAAACAACGTTATGTTGTTCTAGTTTCAATGTACCTAAACTAACCACTCACTTTATATTATGTCTTCTTCTTAGCGTGACGGTGGCAAATACACTTATTAAATTTTATGTTTGACCCTGTACTCAAGCAACGGCAACACCGTTCGCTGACGCAGCCATAAGGTCCTCACATATACAGGTGACAGAGCATTCGGCGCAAGACAAGAGGTGGGCCATGGACTGCGGAGCGACGACACATAAACACTGGAGATCGGTGCCATCCGAGAACCTCCACTTGAGGAGGGTATCTATAGTGCGACAGACCTGAGTGCGAGTCTATTTAGAGTATTCCAGGTCGGCCACATCAAGGCATTCCCAGGTCTGAAGTTCTACGAGGGCTCGATGAAATAATAAGAAGGTTTGAGCTTCTCCCACCAAAGTATATTATGTAGTTTAGGTGTTCACACAAGTTTCTGTACCTAATTTTCATTTCCCCGCTCTAAGAGGCCATTATCCTGCTATCATTATCTTATTTCGAGAAAAGAACCCACAGTAATAGTATTGGGGAAAATTACGACAAGTTAGTTATTTGTAGCTGGCGTGGAGACAGTCCAGAATGTTGTACAGAACATTCAAACATTCCTTAGAAAATACTTACGTGTTTATTGAGTAAAATTCGAGATATATATTTATTGTTTCTCCACTGCAATCGCTTTTCCAGCAGGTACTACCATTATCTTCTTGAAAGAAAACTAATTTTCATGGAACAATAAAAACTATTAAAACTTCCCTCTTTATCAGCTCTCGATCAACCAATTCAGGCTCTTTTGTGAATGGATCCAAATATACCTCAATTAAACTATATTACCAAATTTAATTTGCCCTTCCCTACGACTTTGAGTTCTCGGAAACACATAACATTTGGAATAGAAGACTATTTAGTTAGTTTGAGGTACTTGTTCGCGCTTTTGGTATTTATTACCGTCTTTGTTTGTTGTTGCCGGTCGTGTATCTAAATGGTGTATCTCTGGAATTAATTCGTGAATCTTACAAATTTCACGACAACGTTGTAGGAGTTACAAAACAAATGGAAAGGTAAAATACATTGTGTATTTACGTTAATACTAATATTATGCACATAAACATAATATTGCCTTTGGTTTGCTAAGAAAATACAAAACTTGTTGATTGAAAATCAAATGTTTGTGCTCGCTTTCATCCACAGATTTTATTTTACTCTATTTCTTGGTAGCTTAGCACCAGGAATGGAGATTCCGAAGAGATTCGTTCGAAATGAAACGTGGTTGTTCCCATTTGAAAATAAAAGCGATTGAAGTGTAGCTATACTGTAAAACCTCACTTTGTGAGAACGGTACGCGGTAAGTTCGTTAACATGTTGCAAATTGCGGTAGGTGAGCCCCTGAAAATTCAGGTAACATCATTTATTTTTTCTCTTGGATCGCATAATGACTTTATTTCTCCATCTCGCCAAGGTATCTGGAGGGTTCTCCTTATCAATTTCAAAGCAATTGATGAGTTTTGTTTTACGTTCCATTTTACTTTCATCGTTGGCATGAAAAAACGTGATCACGGAATCCTGGAAGGGTCTTCTTCTCTTGGCCTTCGTGCTAAGGAGTCATAAAAGAGAATTTACAGATGACAATAAAGTCATTAAACATTATTAAGAGTTTATTAGCTCTAAATGTTCAAACTACTAAAACATTACGTAGAAACCCATTTAAGTAAGGCTAATCTCACAAGCGAATTGTTTTCTTTAACTTCAACTTCAGTTTAATACATAAGGAAAAATATATAAAGCCATGATTTAGTATACTTACAGTACAGCAAATTCTATGAAACAGATCAAAGCTAAATAAAGGTAGATACTTTGGTACGCGGAAACGGCATAGAAAAAACTCAAGTCAATTTGGTTCCTTAGTTATAAAGTACGCTAATAAACTTCTTGCAATTTAAAAATTTGTCAACACGTAGGGAAATCAGAGGTGTTTTTGACCGATTGTGAAAGTTCCTTTAAATACGACCATATTCGATCTCAGAGATTACCCGGAAATACGTAGGTAGATTTCGCGAAGGAATAAAGCTATAAGTTTAGCCTACCTCTATGTTATTCATGTCTTTGATAGAAACAAAAACAACTGAACGCATTAAATAAATAAATTCATTTTATTTCAGACATTGTCCATACATAATATAAGTATTAAAAGTCAATAAAAACGAATCACATTAAAACAATAAATTAAATTTACATATACACATTATAATTACATAAACAATGTCACAATTAAATTAAATATGTAAATTAAAATTGCAATCTACCGAGGCTGCTTTTACTGTGAAATAGTTAACAGCTCAATGTTAAACAGAAATGTCTACCTCTTTTGGATTCCAGACTCCGCAATAGGTCAAATTGCAGATGAATGAATGATGATGAATGTCAGAGGAGACCATGGCGAACAGGCTAAATAGTTAGAAGTCTACCTACTTACGTTTATATACAATGTGTATATCAAACCTACCGTTCACAACGTATCAATATCCTTTTGGGATCAAACCTGTCAATATTGTTCATGTATCAACATAGTAACAGACTGTAATTCATGAACCGGGATTATAGATACAGCTACCTGTAGCTATTGGATAAACGTAAGTCTACTTGTAACTATATTGTACATGATTAATAGATATCAACCATTAGATTAACAAAGCATAACACAATTATAGATACATCGTAGTCAAAATACATATCGATACAAATGATCGGCTAACTTACCTACTGTAGACCTATTTGAATAAAAAAACAGATGTACTGTCGTAAGTACCTACGTCGGTAAAATGAATTCCAATAACAAATTATATGTTGTTGTAGAAGTTGGCTGTTTATAATATTTAACATTACTCATTTTTGAGTATACAAGCTTAGTGTCACTGCCACCGCGCACCTCTTTCTTTTCTATGTGTCACCGGAAAATTGCAGAATCCGTAAGATTGTAATCAATCTTTATTAGATTATAATTTTGATTTTTCGATATGTTATGGAAAAATCGTTTTGTATGCAATAAATCCCATCCAAATTTAAAAGTTTCCAATAGTTCTTATTTAGAAAAAATAATGTAATTTTTTTTCTTTCACGCGATATTTTACAATCTTACGGAATCTACAATTTTCCGGTGACATATGCAGTCCGTCAGTGACCGCGCTTCAGGTCATACGCTATAGTGTACTCTTTAGGTAAGTAACAAATGAACCAAGCAAGCGAATTACCAGTTAGGTACCCACATAAGACGACTCCCTACTTTTATTTAAAATTCATAGAAATGTTCCTGCATAAAGGAGTGATTTCATTCCGGGGTTAGTTTCACTTTAATAAAGCACCTTGTATAAAATGTACGAGATGAGAACATTTACACACACAATCCGCAATTTATCTGTAAGTCGGAAATTTATGGCGAATAAATTACCTTTAGAGAAAAGTATACTCTCATTTGGAACGCCCCGAATTCCCACAGAGGCCATCCCAGACGGCACTCAAGGGGTAAATAACGGCGGAGATAGCGCTGAAATCTGGACGAAATCGTATCCCTACGGATTTGCCAACAAACTGCCTATTTATTGTTAAGTAAATAGCCCAGAAAAAAGCTAAGCACCATCTTCACATAAAAGCCCTTAAGCACGAAATGGAGATGGCAAATCCTTTAAGTAAATCTCACTAAAAGTGTCGCGCAAACTAATACAATCAAAAAACAGAACGTTACACCAAATGATCTTCCTTGGAGAACGGAACGACAGAATAAATCCACAGGTTGACAAAAAGAACGAGAGACAAGTTTCAGAGTAGCCTATTCCCGGTTTATTGCTGCTCAAATATGTTATTATGAAACAAGCGTTCCACTGTAAGAGGTTACAAATAAACTCCAACGATAGATGGATGGACCGATTTCCTAACCTAATCACCACAAAACCAAGTTCAAAGTAGCACTTAAGAATCTGTTTTTGTTTCTTGAGGCTTTAATGCAGAAGTATGGTCAGACTAAAAGGAAGGTATCAACCATTCTTCTTGTCGAGTAAGAATGCAATTATTTAAGTCCCAGCAAGTATCGCAGGTAACTTCTGTGATGACCATTACCTATCGGTAACATCGAAACTTCAACCTGTAGTAGACATAAAGTCGTATATAAACTGTTATTAGCACATATTATTGCGGAGACTTCATGTTTTATGACAAAGTGAAGGTAATACATGTCATCAAGACGTATAAAATACCTACTTACCTGTTCCGAAAAGAAATCCAGAATATTCATGGCCGCGTTGTATTTAATCTCGTCCCAAGATATACAATTTCCTTGCTTATGGGCAAGTTTTCTGAACATTTATGAAGAGTAATGATACGTTAATAAAAGTGCTGCAGCTTAGACGTCGCTAATGCAGATATTTTGCTTTAGTGAATAGAAACAGACGAGAAACTCCAACGGTACAAGTATCATTGCAATTGTGTTATAAGATAACTTTTAATTCAAGCTTAACGTTGACTTAGTAGATACGCTGAGCGATTAAACTATAAAAATAATTAGACCGCGTGATCTAAACACAAAAGAAAACTCTTATCTTTAAATGCAACAAAATATTATAAACTAGATTTTCTTCACATGTTAAAACATTCATGTTCAAAACATCTCTTATCGCACTCAAAGGCAGCAAAACAAAAATTAAATTAACCAGTCCATAAAAGGCCAACGTTAACAATGAAATACGCCTGCTAAATGCATCGTCGACAATCATAATAAATCTCAGCTGAATGTTCATAAGAAACACCGGAATGAATTTATTGCTTCGTTAAACATATGTGCGTTGTACATTATTTGTAGTGTAGGTAAGCACCTACGCAAAGGGCTTTAGGAGGAACACGGATGGGTTTTAGTCCGTAAAAAATTCTGACACCGCTTCCACTTCCGCTCCACCCAGAGCGCATGAAGTTATTTGATGATTTCCCATTAATAAAAAAGCACCTACTTACGAATCAGTGTCACCGAACACCCAGCTTATTGCGTAATAGTGTTACATAATGTTGTTTTCGTGTTTTTCCAAATATGCTAGAACAAATACCTGAAACACGATGATGCATTACAACTAACATGTTTCATGTCAGCTAGCTGTTAGCGAAAAATGGAAAACCAATTCTCTGTGTGACACTGTTCTAGTCTGACACCCATTTCCTCTGTTTCGTTTTCCTCTCAGTAAGGTTATTTACCTGTAAAATGCCACGTTTTTATATACCATTGTTGCTTTACCACAGTAACAAAAGAAATGGCCCACAAAGTTAGTGATGTGAGAAATTTCGCTTTGAGCAACTCCCTTTTGCGTTTATTTTGGAAACCATAATTGTGCTTTACAAGCTTTTTTACAACACATGAATGAATGTACATGTCACCGGAAAATTGCAAACGCCCGTAAGATTGTAAAATATCGCGTGAAATTGTTAACTATTTTTTCTTAATAAGACACGGATATATTGGAAACTATTGAATTTGAATGGGATTTATTGTAAACAAAACTATTTTTTCATAATATATCGAGAAATCATAATCTAGTAAAGATTTATTACAATCTTACGGAGTCTGCAACTTTCCGGTGACATACACATTCTACACACACACTTTATGCTTTTAACCGATTTTAAATAAAGGAGATTTTCGTACGCGAAGGTCCAAAAGTATACAGGGTAAAACGGGATGGATAGAAATACAGGGGTGAATAAAAACGAAACTTTGATAGGAATTTTCACGTCATTTAAATATTGTTTGCAGCAATGAAGAACTCCAATTTTGTTGCTGCTTTGTGAGAAACCGTTAATATGGTATTAAAGTAAAAATCCCAATAAAATTTTCGTTTTTATTCACACCTGCATTTCTATCCATTCCGTGTTACGGCACCTAGGTTCCATGCAAGCAATCATAGACTATTTTGAAAAAACGAAATTGATATCTCTTTTATTATGGATCACCGCTTTTTTTTAAGGATTTAGAAGGATATCTTTAATTATAAAAGCGGAGCGGAAGGGAGTGTCAGACTCTTACTGACAAAAACCCATCCGTGTTCCTTCAAATGCCCTTTGTGTTCCAGGGCCGCGGTGACTCTTTCGAACGAATTCCGCAGCCCTGGCAGATGGACCACCGCTGCACCGGTGTTTCTCACATGAACGTTTGAATTTTTATTAATTGATTTTGATACCAAATAATTGTCAAACTGATTAAAATAAGGTTGATGTTTTAATATTTGGAATTTTATTTTAGTAAAACCTTCTTTCACTTCAAAAACCAAAAAACGCAAGCACAAAACGTTTCACTCAATAATTAATGCAGGTCACGCAAACATTTGATAATTAATAAATTCATGTTCGTTTGATTCAGTTAATTTTCTGAATAAACTTCCCCGTGTTTATCCACTCAAAATTAGATTTTGCGAGATTTTCTCGTTTACATACAAACCTAATTTTTTTCACATATTTTTTTATATGTCGATGTACAACTTACTACCAAATGACTATTGTAGGTCAAAATTAACGTATCAAAAACCCATCTGTAATACCGTAAACCTTTTAAAAAGTAACAAAAAGTGCGAAAAAATGAATCTGATGACCATACTTTAATAGAGATGAATAAAACCAAAAAACTTATATGATATCGGTGAACGCAAGCTACTACAAAGCCTTAAAACCAATACCAATAACTCAATTCTGGAAAGCTTTCTTGCTAGGTTATGGGCAATATAAAAAGTTCCGACACCGGAAATGGTTATTATAGGTACGGATACGGATGTGAGCATTGGCGATCCTATTGGCTGAGTGACAAAGCCGATACCATAAATTTATTATAGCGAAAATAATTGATATGTTTTTCTTCTGTTTCTTACATAAATAAGTTATGATTCTGTTTCTTAAATAAGTTATTATAAGCAATGAAAAGGTTCTTTGATGTAGGTATACAGCAAAGAACCTTTTAATTTTGTTCGGAATAATTTAATCCTCCATTTCCTACAACTTATTGAATGTAAATTTATTCAAAATCCGTTAAGTACCCGGCAGCAGTATTTTTTTAAAACGAAAGACAACTTCTGTAGAAAATGTGATTCAACAGTATTTCCGGCTCATTTACCTACTGAGAAATTATTCCTGTCTCAGAAAAGCTACCTCAAATTACAAATATTTGCTGCAGTCTAGAAACTTGATTAAGTTCCTTTGGTCCTCGCTCTATCCCAGCACGTAAGGGCGTAAACCAAAGACCTCGCATACAAATTCGAAGTTATTCAGTTCATTTGTAGCTAAGACGCTAAGATTCGCAACAACACCGCTTAGTATTTTCGACACGAGTGACAATGCAAAGGCTCCTCAAGCCCGTATCACTTCAAGTGGCCGGTAAAAATCTTAAGGCGATAAGGCTTGCACTCGAAACGGAGGAAGAGGACTTACTGCTTTTATCTTCGGGCATACGTTTAAGAATTAATACGTTATAATAAAATTCAATAGTAAAGAAAATGGTTGTAATAAAATCTCAAGTACCTACCCATGTGCTTCTGAAAGCTGCAGACTACTCGTATCTTGAGTTACCAAGGTTCTGCGTCTACCATCCATGGATTTAAGAAAATTTTATCTACCTCAATTCGAGCAAATAATGTTATTGATGGCAAGTTGTGAACGCAAATCAACTGATTGTCCTTTCTGAGAACTTGATCAAATCAATCAACTTTTAGGAACAGAGGCCTTGCCTATCTAAATTCTTAACTATTTAGGAGCACTCAAGCTATCAAGACAAGTAAAAATTACCCCTATGTCGACGCAATTTATAAAGTTAAATGAATAAACATCAGTACTTTGTTGGAACAGCGAGCACGTGCGCTTGTTAAGTACCGACAAGTAGGAAAACTAAAACACGGCGACGTCCTTTATATTCTGAATCCACACTCTGGATCCTAACAAATCTTGTTTTACATACGAGTGCCTATTTAGTTACACTTGCGGGTGCAATAACAGAGTCACTTTATCACTTGTGTTCAGAGCTCCGGGAAAGGTCGTTTGATATGTAGTCCTCCAAGTATCTTCCGCTTTAACGCCACTATACGCACAACGGCACCGTATCAAAAGGAACACATTTTTTTTGGAACATTCAGATTACCTTCAAACTCCCGGGATGAACAAATCTCCGGCGGAACAAAATGGCGAATTAGAATATTACCGGTGTCGGAACATTTTATAGCTCTTTTTGCAAGAAGTTTTCCAGAATTTATGTATTGAGCTTTTAGACTTAATAACGCGGCTTCTGAACCAAAGTCTTTTAAAAGTCCAAATAAAAAAACAATTAATAACAAAATGGGGCTTAAAAAAATCGCAATGTATTTCTAAGGTCTGCAGACTTAATAAAAAGCACAATAGAGTAGTGCCTTTGATTAAGTCTTACAACTTTTCAAGCTTGATTTCATTCATATTCCAGTGACTACAAGGGTCGGTATCGAAAATATCTTAGGCCTCGTTTACGGAGGGGTACGTGGGGTCGCGCGTCGCGTGCGACTTGGCGACTCGCGGCGCGTCGGGCGTTTTTATTTTCGTTTTCAGATAGACGGCGCGTGCAGCGGACCGCATCATCATACGCGCAAACACAAACATATGGCGGATATCGACGTAGGTATATTTGTATTGCCTCGGGTGCCGCCGCGGGTGATACTACTTTTTACCGTAAACGAAGAGCCTGGTCGCAACGCTGCGCGCGCCGCCACGGTAAACGCCGCGTGCGACGCGGCGGTGCCATCTGCGGGCTTCACCTACGTTTCAAGCAAACGCGTGTAAAATCGCATCTCCGTGAACGCTCTCATACAACGCCATAATGTTTGAATTTGGTGCGGGCGCATCTCCGTAAACGAGCACTTAGGTGCTTGTCATTATCTGTCTGAATAATTACTTACTATACTCTTTGTAGCAAATTATGTGACGTAATTGGTGACATATTGGTACGAAATATCCGCTGGTCATTTACTTTTTTTGTAAAGCTTTATTCAGTTAGCTACCAATGTAGGGTATTATAAACATAACGTGCACGCTGTACCTACATTACCTACTGTTTCAAATGGAAATAAATTGGTGTTATTTTGACTCATTATTTTTCCAACTGGTGTCGACATTAATCTATCTCACTCTACTCCTCTTCCTATCTCTCTACTACCTCTGAGAGCAAATAACGAATTAATATCTCTGGGTATGTTTATCGAGTAGATATCTAGCGGATTAATATTACTC
The DNA here is from genome assembly GCA_905163435.1 of Mamestra brassicae. Classification (NCBI taxonomy): domain Eukaryota; kingdom Metazoa; phylum Arthropoda; class Insecta; order Lepidoptera; family Noctuidae; genus Mamestra; species Mamestra brassicae. The sequence goes on along the minus strand of LR990997.1, from coordinate 12,686,094 downwards.
TTTGCAGCACTACAAACAAGCTACCGGTGCTGACTTATATCCCCCGGGCACGCCGCTCCGTCGACTAGATAATCCAAATAGCCGACCCACGTTATCCCACGATAAAAATAACTCTAGCTGCCTACTGTAATCCAGTGTATTCACACCCTATATTTTATTCGCTCTACGTATAATAAAAACAAGATTTAATTTTCATTGGGTGGCGAGTGTTTTTCCTAACCAGAGTGATTCAAGAATATTCGACTGTTTGTTACGGTATAAAACTCAGTGGCGCACGAAATTATGTTCTAAAAATGTGTATACATGTGGCATATATTACGTACGATTGGAAAATGAATACCTACAAGGTCTGTTGAGAAACGCTCAAGAATCAACAAATAAAATTTTACGAAAGAAAGAAAGACCTTATTTGTTTAGTTCGAAAAAAAGGAAAACCATAATCCGAGTGAATAATGCGAAACATGTTTTATATCAAAAGGCATCACAAACTCGACATAAGTTATAGCTGGTGAAGCTGAAAATTAAATCATATCCTACTAATATTATAAACGCGAAAGTTTGTAAGTATGGATGGATGGATGGATGGATGTTTGTTACTCTTTCACGTCAGAACGGCTGAACGGATTTTGATGAAATTTGGCACAGAGGTAGATTATAGTCTGGAATAACACATAGGATACTTTTTATATACCGATATTTCCACGGGATCGAGACTTATTCGGGTATAACCGCGGGGCTGCCACTAGTTAGTAATAAAAGAGACAAGAGCACTAAAACCCAAAACGATTCATAATAATGACATTTTTCCTCGAGTCGGTATCTTAATGTACTGAACTTCGAGTTTATTCGGCTTTTACTTGAATAAAAAGACTTTGTCCTTTCGCATGTTTTGCAGGTCCTAAGTAGGTACCTACAACATACTGCAAAACATGTGTCTAAATGGATCCAACATCAATGTTCCTGAAAATTAATAGGTGTTAAGGCCGCCCATTGTTAGATCCTAATATTTTTGAGGTAAGTATTATATCTATATTTTTTTGTTTAGGTGTACCTACTTTAAAAAGTATATCTATCTGTATGATGCCTGCAACAAATCAAGATGGATCAATGTTGTACAACTTTGTTTCATAATGTATGCCGACTGGGCTTATCGTTACTAAAATTAATTTACAGAGTAGGAAAGACTAAATTCGTGTTTACTCTGGTTTCACTGAATTATTACAGTGCTGAAATCAGCATCGATGGTGCTAGGCTTAACATTTCAGAAAATAATTTATCTAAACTTACCAACATTACCAACATTGTCATAAGTCTAACGTCTAAAACTCATTCATTGCTTTGATAATTCAATTGGCATTTCCGGGGAATTCGGGATAAAGGTGGAAATTGACGACGATCGTCCTTGGAACCGCACCTTCGTCCTTCATTAAGTAAAATTGAATGAAGGTAAGGGATATAAATAGCACCGTAAATCCCTTAGTTTGCAGTTATACTGTACCTGCCTGAACGTCCAAATGAAAAAACTGAACTTTTACAGGATCACTCGTGTGTCTATGTGTCTGGCTGGCTGTCTGTATATCGTTAAGTCTATTACAGCCAATTTACTCCGAAAAATACCTTAAAATATTTTTTTACGAAAAAGGTCCGATAGACAAAAAAAGAAGAGCGAAAACAGGAGGCAACTGGAGGCAACCATAACATAGACCCACGCACGTTTGGGTGCGAGGTCGTGTCAAAATATTTTCACTCCCAACAATGGGAAACGTACTTACAATGTTATCAATCAAAACAAAATCCTTGGAAGGGAATAGACGTTTTCCAACTACATACATTATAGAAATAGATAGAACATTACGCGTTTTTTCTTTCATTCTTAAGTCTGCCAAAATTTCGCAATGTCTTAAGTCCCGCCTCTATAGCCAGGGTGTTTTGCCCACCATGACTTACGGTGCTGAGACATGGACGCCCACGCAGGAGGCTGTGTACAGACTGAGAGTTGCACAGAGAACCATGGATGTGGCTGGCACAGGAACGCGGAGATTGGCACAAAAGAAAAGAGTGTTCAGCAGGGGACTGCTCGGCAGTGGGCGAAGTCAGGCTATGGGTGATGATGATGAGGCAGGTGCCAGCATAGATATTTCAAATAATCTCAAGGGTTCCAGAAACCGCTGGAACTAGCCGTAAAACAAAAGAATAGATCTATATATATTTTACCTAATAATCACACTCGTGAGTCCCTCTTAATTTGTGATAAAAACATTACCGAAATATTCGCATCAACTTACTGTTTCCTTGATTTATTCAATAATGATAATGAAAGAGACACGAATGAATGTTTAGCAAAAACCAATTGAAGTAATCGCTTATTTGCTTAGTAATTGCCTAATTTGTCTAGACCAGACTGGAGAGTAACCTGAATATATTCCAATTTTAAGCACTTGATGTAGACGGCCTCATTAGTCGGCTTACTAAGTAACCTTTATAAGAGTAATAGGCATCGAGTTACAGGCTTAGTAAGTTACAGCCCACTAAGGAGGTCTATTTGAGCATATTTTCACTCAGCTCTCAAGTAGAAATACCTCTAGCATCTTATCTTGTTTAAGATAAAGTAGTAGTCGTAAAATAATGCGGTTGAACCGACATTCGTCGGGCAGGATACGAGGTCAGTTAAAAATTGGTAGACTCACGTCATAAAACAAAATATACTTTATTTGGAAGTTATCTACATGTCTGTGTCTCCTTCAAAGTACTCTCCTCCCCGACGACACAAACACTTATTCCAACGATGTTTCCATTTTTGGAAACCGTCCTGGAATCCTTTCTTCGTGAGGTTCTTCAGCTCTTTCGTCGGATCGTCTCAAATCTTCTTCCTTATAAAGGTTTTTTGAGTTTAGGAGAAAGCAGAAATCACAAGGAGCGAGATCTGGTATGAACAGGGTGGGTGAGGAAGAACAGTGATCAAGAGGGCTGAATGGAACAATTTGGCAGCAACGCAGCGCATCTTCAATTCTTCAGCCAAAATCTCGTGACATTATCCAACTGATATCCCACACTCTTCAGCTCCAGTCAGACGTCGATTTGTCCAAACCATCGTATTGATTTTGTTGACGTGAGTCGTCCAGACCGCTCATAGTATTCATTCGACTGACGACTACCTTTGAAACGTGCGTTTGCACACACAGATACACACAATGTAGGTACAGATAAAGGGAAACTTGTTAAGTTTTCATTAATTCTCGCTACTGTTAATCTCAGGAAAATTATAGTAGGTTACTATACCTCAGTAGGTAACTAACTCCTTTATCGCTTACCAGCTTAACCAGTTCGTAATAATCCAATAATTTGTAAAAATAAATACATCATGCATCAGATATATCTCGACTTCCTGAAAGCTCAAATTATGTAAATTATATACTACCCAGAGAAGTTCCACATGCGATATGATCGCAAAGATCTCATTATATGATATCGTTTTCAAAATTCCGCGAAAAAATACTGCCAGCGACCGACAAGAAAATAACGGAGCTGACGGAATCGTGGGTCACAAGGGAACTTAAATCGCTGACAAAGAAATACCATTTATTATGCAAACTGACGGAGAAACAAAACGCATTTGCGTAATGGCACAAAAACTTTTCCGGAGTTAAAGATAAACGGAATGAGGGTTCAGTTTTAAGTAGCGTTATTCGATATAAAAAATGGTAATGGTAATGACTGCTTTACGGAGCTAGAGATACTAAGTAGCCAATTTAGGTAACAAGACAGACTGCTGCTGGGTTTCCACGTCGTCGACCCATCTGGCGGCCGCTCTAAATTGATCGCTCTCTAAATAATTCTCGCTCACTCGGGTAATTGATGTGATGAAGTATCAAGCTGTGGTTGACTATTAACTTTGCAATAACATTTTGCTAAGAACGTCGTCGTACGTGGTTTCAAATTTTCGAGACTGCTCACTCGAGTATTAGCACGGTTAGTTTGGTGCTAACGGTTATGCAAATGCTTTACGCGACAGTATCGCAGCTATTGTGTTGCAGAAACAAATTGACGCTGATACACTGTATTCATAATCCTTATTTCGGGTAATTTCGTATGCTCGTAGCGCTTCATAAAGTTTAATCCACGAATTTGAATAATTCATGACGCCATGCCATAAATCTCATATTGTATGTTAAAGGGATTAATATGCCTGGCTCTATGATTAAAATCTCGAATGGTTCCTCCGTATCAGACAGGATGAAACTAATTACGAGCTCGGTCACGTTTTCATTACCTTGTAACTGAGCTTACCATTAAAATCGACTGGTAATGAACTAATGACGTCTTATTCGCGACGCCGCCGGCGCCGCGCCGTCGTCTCACGGACGATGGGTACTGCGTAATAGGTGTTAAACCACTTTCTATACAACCTCGGCCGTTATGGAGGGCCGGTGGCTTTATTAAACCAAGTTACCTCATAAAGACAGATTTGAACGGTTCATTAGAGCGCCTGCAAAAAAATTCAGGGTTAATCTTCCACTCCAAACTTTTCGCTCGTCACTGGATTATAGTTTGCGAGTTGAATTATGAAGGAAAATTATTCTTATTGTGTCGTTTAATAGAACATTAACAAATGGCTAATAATAATATTGTATTTAATGGTTAAATTTACGGTCTAGAGCAGTTCTACGCTACGCTGCTACGCCGAGCGTAGCGGAAGAGCTACGAGTCTACGGAATAATTAGGCCGAGATAAATAGTGGCTGCTAAAGTTACTGACAGCGATTAGTGGAGCTTTAATCGACAGTTACCAGTCAGTACAGGCATTAGGGAATATAAATTGACTAAGCTGTTTCAAACCCAGTATACGACAACGAAATAAACACATATTGAAAGTTCTGTAATGGTAAAGAGAAATAAAGAGATTTCAATAACTAATTATATTTGTTTATAACATAATTATTGTTAGTTGTTACATTATTTCATACGTAATTAAAAATATTTCATGGATAAATGATAGGATACCTCGATGTTGTTAGCGTAAATATTAAATAACATTTGATTTGTGTAGAAAATGCACTTGGTCTTAAAAATATCCGATTGTTTGCTGAGTTTCATACAGTTTCACTTCATCCTTTTTCAACGCCAGTTCGGGTCTGAAATGAACGAACATTATAAAAATACGAAACACAAAAAACAATACATCTTGAAGAATACAATACACTGCATTATATATTAAATTAACTTACAATGTCAACTCCACAGTCTGTTGTTGAACTGAAAAAAAAGACAAAAGGTTGAAACATTTTCGAATTCCATGGAGCATAAAAATTGTGTTCGTTGAAACAAGTTTTCCAATTATGAAGTGGCCGAACAATCATGAATAGCAAAGAGAATGCTGTCGGCAGCACTTTATGAAATAAGTGAGTGGTCTGGGCCAGATAACTTTGAACTCATGCTTTTGTAATACGAAATTTAAAATGTTATTTCAAAACGACGAATACACGACTCTATTTAAATATAAATCAACTGAACTTGGGAAAATATTCAAGAAGTTTAACCTTTTTGTAGCTGTATCCTCTAATTTGATATGGACACAGCGGCTCCATACTGGGCTTGCATAGTATTCACCAACAGAGAAACAAAGCACCATTCCAGTTGTTCGCAGGACTTGAGGAGACGCCCCCCATCTAGTGGACGTTAGGCGGCGAAGCAAGTCGTTTCGTGTATTTACTTTATGTTTCACACTCTCGCAGTTTTTCCTGCAGTTAAGGGACCTGTCCAAAGTGATGCCGAGGTATTTTGGATAAGGACTATGGATGATTCTATTGCGAAGGTGGATGGCGCAAGATTGTGTTTTTGAGGAATTTGGCTTCAGCGTATTATCAGTATAATGGTAATATCTGAAAGGGCGGTAGAATGATTGGCCTCAATCTTTTCAAAATCAGTGGCTTGGCTAGTCGAATCCAAGTCTTCGGCGTACAGAAAGTGGGTTTTGTTAGAACTCACAGGTTGGCCATTTGTACAAATATTGAATAGCAGGGGAGCCAGGACGCTACCCTGAGAAAGACCATTATTTTGCGTTCTCCACCTACTCTTGTCATAGAGAAGGTTCACTTGGACTTGTCGGTTACTAAGAAGAAGTTCTCAGAGTATTGTAGTGAACTTTAGATCCTCAGTTAAGTTGGTAACCTTCTTGTGAATAAAAAGGATTTGACAACGAGACACGTTGCTTGGCTACTTGAAATGTAGCACGTTGCCTACCCACGTTATAAGAATAAATTCATGGTTCAGACACACATCAGTCACGTCACAGTTACGTCGCCGGTCAGCCACTTCAACGCCAGTAGTGTTATTCTGTAAAAATCTCCCCATGAACGTTCAGGTGAAGTGAGCTGTCTTTCCACTTAAGTGCTGGGGATAGACAGTTCACTTCAAGCTCATTTCACCTTAGTTTTCACGTAAAGATTTTTACATAATCGAACGGCAGGATTGTAAGTGAATCATTGTGACGCGCCGTTCTGCCGTGATAGACTATGACACGTCAGTCGGAACGTGATTACTGGAATTTTCCCTAGACATTACAATAAACTGTCATCCATTAAGAAAAGTTGGAACACTATTAACCAATATTAATGAATCGCAACAAATTATAGTCAATCGATATGTGTCAGTCTGTAATGTATGTAGTAAATGATATTCCGCAAGCGACACCCAACCTGCGGGTCGGCGAGCTTTTCGGTTCGGTCCACCGCGCTTTTACGTATGTTAATATTTTACCCAAAATTTTAAATAATATCTATTAAGATACGTGTGGTAATTTTTATATGATTCTGAGTGAGCTATCGCTTACCTGAGTTGTCATTATTGGCAAGAGCTTTTATAAACCACCAACCAAAAAATGAACTGTCCTAACGATGTTCGAATCAGGCCAAATTGTAATTTTACAACCAAAATTTTTTATTTATCAACCCGTAGCAATTTTCGCAATCGTAGTCATAAAATAAAATGGAAGGTTTCCTCAACATACATTCTGACGATTTTATGCTTTTCCTATCTTAAACCATAAAACAGCATAGAAGACTCACCAATCTGCTGCTGTTGTATCATGCCGACATCGGGGAAGTACAGCGCGTGGTTGGCGATGAACTCCTTCGGCTGGTCGATGTACGTGTTCTGCGCCACCGGCACCTGCGTGATGCTCATCTCCTGGATTCTCCACTTGTCCATCTCTTCATTCTCCTGCAGCTTCTGCAGTCTCTCCACTTGCTTGTACGTAGGCTCACCACCGATGTAGTCGCGTTTCATACGGTTGTGGTTCCGTATCTCGTGTTTCCGCAGGTCCGACCTAGAGATGAACTTTGTTTAAAACATGTTCCATATTGTAGGTTTGGTGTGAGCTTGGAGTTGAAAAGGACAACTATCAAATTATTTTACCTAGGCTTTTCTCGACTATGTTGGCCATACGGAAGCTAACTTCCAGCCTAGCCAGATGCAACTGAATATCCATACCAATAAGACCTATGGTTATCCGGTTTCTGGGTTGTGGAACCCAGAAACCTGATAGCACGATACACCAAACGTAACAAAGATCACGGTTTAAAAAAAATTTAATAATATGGGTTTGCTCTTGACTCTAATCTAGGTCATAGATGACAGAGACAAAGTTGACGATGGAGCGAGCTTACCCAGAAGAAGCATGTTCACTCTAATATTGAAGAGATTAAATAGTTCATATACAACGGCGAGGTTTACGGACAAGTTGAAGACATGTCCACCAAAATCAAAGCATTAAAATGTCAATTAGCTTTCGCTGCATAGTAGCAACCTGCATAGTAGCTTCCTGCGTTCAATCCTGGCCACTGATCTTGATAACTTATTAAGCTTCGAATCTTTTTATGTTGGTGTGATATTTCCCCGTATAGCTCAAGGCACGAGAGAAGTAAATAAAGAACACAGAGATTATATTATCAGGGGCTCAGGAAATCCGCACTAATAACATTATACTGCGACAGCCTGGCATGATCAAATTTATTAACACGTATTCATAGCCGTCTTTTATTACATTTTCTCTTCAGCGCTTCGAAATATAAGCCTTTATGCCAACATTCTTAGCTAGGGAGTATGATGAAAAGTTTGAATACTTTACGAATGGATCCTGTTTCCATTGTACGATATACAAGTTTTTATGATAAAACTTACGGTGAAAAACCGAAACTTAACCAGTTACTGGTTTTAAAGTTACCCGTATAGGTACGTTGGCTATTATTGGTTTATTTGTTAGGTTTTTTTTTCCATATTATAAACATACAATCGATCAATCTGCCAAGCCTATTGCCAACTATATTGGGGTCAGCGTCCAGTCAAACCGGATTCAGCTGAATACCAATATTTTACGTAGAGCGACTGCCTATCTGACCTCCACAACCCTGTAACTGGTTAACAAGATACCGCTAACACGTACCGCATTAGACCATCATCTGCTTAGCCTTTTCCAATTATAATGGGGTCAACTTTAAACCGGAATCAGCTGAATACCAGTATTTTACGTGGAGTAGCTGACCTTCTCGACTCAGTTACTATGTAACACGGTAATTCTTGGCCAGACTGGTGTCAGATTAAAATTTTCTTAATTCTGAAAAGCTTTAAAAGCTGTTAAGATCTACAAATGACAGCCAGAACCAACGGCTTCAACGTGATTTCCGAATCACGGAGGAGTATCGGTATTTTATGGATGATCACCCATCCACAGACCGATCTCGGCAAGCGTTGCTTAACCTTGAAGTTCGACCCGTGCGACAGATATTAGAGCTATAAGTAAGTAACTAATGTACAGGGAGGCATTAAAAGATAGACACTGTAACACAAACTTTTATTTTTCTCATGAAACATGTTGTTGGCATGCGCGACACAACGTCTTCAACATGCGCTTACTCAACGACTTAACGCAAACTATACTTAAGTATTTGCCTTGTATCGAATATCGATAATATTAATGCAAAGATGTAATAATCTTGATAATAATTATATATTTAAGACCTGCATATTTTTTTTTTGTTTGGTACGACTTTACGTACAACTACTAGGTATCGGTCAGCAATAGTTAACCTTTTGAACGCCAGAGCATAAACGCATCAGCGTGCCTCCGACGCCAAGCCACAAATTTGCCTTACATTTTGTCACATATTTGTTACGTTTGGCGTACAGATATTGTTACATTTGTTACGTTTGGCGTACGTGACAATCTCGTCCAAAGGTTAAAATAAAGTTCGAATTCTTATAGTATTATATGTAAGCAATCAAAATTATGTTCCAATAATTAATTGTCAAATGAATTCCTAAAATGATGTTAATTAATATATCCTGAAAATCAATTACTACTTTTTGCCAAATATCTCCTTGGAGAAGAATTTTGACTGCCTTTCGATTTCTTCAATGACTTTCTCCATGAGCTCCATACTCTGCTACGAGCAACTTTAGCAGAGAAACCAATAATTCCAATTGGTATGATTACATACGGATACTTTATGTAAAACGATAAAATGTTCTCATTTTCATCAAAATATATTTCAACAGGTGTCAATGGGCTGAAATACTGCACAAGGAGATAAGTGAATCGTTTTTCCAAATCCGTGCGGTTGGGCTAAAATAATTGAAATAAGTATTAAGTATGCTGCAGTCTGAGTCGGGATACCAATATGTGTAGATAAGGGTAGCCCAGTTAATAGTTATTTATTACACTGTAGGGACATAGGGTAATAGGGTATACGTTCAGACGCCAGAACATTAAGCTACCCGAAACTGTCAAATTTCCCCAATCAACCTTGAACCTAAAACTTCAGCGATAAAGTTGAAAATCTAATAAAGAAATTTGTAAATTGACAGATAGTTGTACATTGATGTGCTGGCGTTTGTACCTATACACGGTGCCATTTTATTTTTCTTACAAAGGCGGCCCACTTTATGTATCTGACATAAACTACCCCTAAGCGCGATTATTTTTTAAAATTAATTCATCAGGATAATAGGTACTTACAATTAAATTAAAAAATGCATTAGAATTAAAAACCACCCTGTTAATAATATTGACGTATCGAAACAAGGCTCAGAATGCGCTCGCTTCGGGATTTTTCAAACCACGTCATGACAATGAATAATATTTTTTTTTTTTAATAATTCAAATGTTCATAAATATCTTTTTTATTAATGAATGTGTAGTAGTCATTGGATAGATGAAGTGGGCTGCCGTTGTAACACGACTAAAATGGCACCGGGTATAAATTGTATAAATCAATGAAGATAAGAAATATCAGTTAAATTCCGTTCGAGGATTACAGTCGTGATCAAGTGTCGTTACTTCTACTATTATAGCTATTAGCATAAACTAATGCAATGTTGAGTACCTAACTCCACGTACATAACCGAGCCAAGTCACCCTTTCATTATTTGTAGAGACGTAACACTTACCGTTATATGTTTTTTATAAATTGGAATTAACTTTGGAATATTCATATATATTTCGTATGATTTTTCCTCGCCTTCAACATGCATACCTTTATAAAAATTTCAAACAACGTATTATTATTTTTAAATATGTAATATGTTGTCTGGAGGATTCCTATCGAGGCAACCACGAATTCTGAATATGTCTTCTGCCTGGCAAAGGATAGCACTAATTTCACCCAACTGCGAGAAACCGGATGATAGGATTGGCAAACTGAGCCGTTCAGAATGATACAAGACTCCATACTGCAACGGACACTAATCGGCATCCCCTTTCCTTGAAACTAGCTAGTGAATCGTATGCGGTTCGTTACCGCGGTCACACATAGCAACTGCACCAGGGAATTAAAGGTCGTCGTAATTTATCATCTTTTTCGAGTCTATCATCATGAACAGCCCGACTTCAACGAATGTGGGACTAAGCCTCTTATCTCTCGTGCCCATCCCAACACTCCTGTGCCATCATCATCCAGATTCTACTTTTACCAGTTTTGGAAATAGATTTATTATATGCCTAGAATGGAACGCTCCATGACTCTGTGCAACTTCAGCATGTACAGACGCCAGCACATCAAGCTACCCGAATCTGTCAAATTTTCCCAATCAACCTTGAACCTAATGCTTTAACGATAAAGTTGAAAATCAATCAAAAAATTTTTACAGATTGTGGACTCTGCGTGGTGCGATCACATCTTTATCGCCGCACAGAACCGTACGATACTTGTAGCCCATTCAAGCTCTGTATTCTTCTCGTTCTCTTCTGTATCTTTTGGTGCTTTTTGCGCTATGAGACTGTTTATATTATGTAAATTACAAACATACCGTGTTCAAAAGAATATATATATTTTTCTAAAGTTGCGTTAGTAAAAGCACTACATCCACTAAATATAAACAGTATTAATCCTAGAGTGTAATATAGAACTCCGTTCATGGTATCCGGTGAGCAATGCACTGAAATTGTCTGTGGGTTGGAAATAATTGATTCAGACCATACGAAATAGTAATTGGCTATCAATTGCTTTTAATAAAAGTTAGCATGGCTACGTTACGACGATTTTATCTGTCATTGTATGGTGGGTACGGTGAACAACGAATGTCGAATGACTCTTAAATCATATATACGGGTAAGGTCTAACCGGCTAACATGTAACAGCCAGATTATGTGGTGCCTGATTTACAATTATATTTACTGTGCCATAGTTAGAAAAAATGTGTAATAACAGCCGCACGGGTCGATCTTCAAGGTTAAGCAACGCTGGCCAAGGTTGTGTGGATGGGTGACCATCTTAACATACCGAGACTCCTCCGTGCCTCGGAAAGCACGTTAAGCCGTTGGTCCCAGCTGTCATTTGTAGATCTTTGGCCGTCGTTAAGGATAGTCAGAAGCCAGAATATCTGATACCAGTCTTACCAATGAGTAACGTGTTACCCAGTTAATGGGTTGTGGAGGTCTGGTAGGCAGCCGCTCCACGTAAAATACTGGTATTCAGCTGAATCCAGTTTGACTGGAAGCCGACCCCAATATAATTGGGAAAAGGTTAGGCAGATGATGAGTTAGAAAAAATGCAGATAATTATTTTGAAACTGAACACCTTTTATAGGAGAAGAAAGAATGTATTCTTTCTTTAAGATATCAACTTATAAAATTTAATAATGATTCTAATTAATATTATAAACGCGAAAGTGAATTTGTTTGTTACAATTTTCTTCTCACTCGCCTTTCACTTTTCAATCACCGAACCGATTTTAATATATTTCGGTACAGAGATACACGGGGCCCCGGACGGTTATAGACTATTAACGCGAGCAAAGCCGAGGAGCAAAAGCTAGTCTGTTAGTCTGGTATAAAATAATTGAACAAAAGCTGCAACTCTGGACATTGTTGACGTTTAAGTACTAAAACACAAGAACAAAGCGACTAATATGATGTTACTTCTAATCGTCTTCAGTCTGATGGAAGAATACAATTTTTATTAAGTTTTGCAAAGTGAATGCATTAGACTTGGTGGGATTAACACTGTTCTGAACATAGTTTTAATGCATTAACTAGAAATTAAGGTGTTATCAAGTTAAGTCATTTCAAATACTTGTACTAACTTTTCATGTCTAAATCTCAACTGGCTAATTAATACTCGAATGGCTAATGTACGCAGACAACAATATTTTGCCATACTACAAGACAAGCCTTATGTCCTTTTTTTTATTTGATATAGACTTTTTTGATAGATTTCAGTTGGTAAGAGGCCAATCGGCAAAACCTTTGTTTTATTCTCTCTCCGCGAGTGTCATCTCATAAAATACCTACTGAAAAATTAATGTGGGTTACCTAAGGTCGGGTAACCCATGGTGTCGTAAGCACTGACCACACAATAAATTTACACCGATCCGCATTTCAACAAAAAACCGTTTAAGCTATCAGTCAAAAACCTTTATATCAAAAAGACCATTTACAGGCACTTTTGAATTGTCAAGGTTTGTCAGTCCAATAGATAAAGCAAATTCTGCCGTGCGAGCGATAAGAGTAGCAAGTATGTTCTGCAGCACCTAAAGAGTAGATCCTATAGAGAAGAACGGGCAAGAAACTCCATGGACACTCTGTTTTCTTTTTAATATAAACAACAAACACGTTTCAACATAAACAACAACATAATTTAAGAACTACTTACTAACACTGTCGTTTAGGGTCTACTTTAAGCAAAATCTACTAAATGAATGTACGTATGTCGTTTTGTAGCAATTAAATACTTTTCTTTCTTCTTTCTTTTCTTCTTCCTAAAGGTAACAATAAAGCATTTCAGGGGAAAAGTCTGTTCAGCACTCAACGTGTGACACGCGTCGGACCACTTAAGATAAAGTCGTCTGCCTATTAAATTAAGTTTGTAGTAGTCCCCTGTGAAAAGGACTGTACACTCAACAAAATAAAGGAACGGAAAAAGAAATAGACACTATTCGGGCACTAAAAATTGTGGAGCGAATTGAATTGTGGAGTAACAACTGACCGAGGAGGTATGATAAATGATATTTATTTTATACTAGCGGACGTCACGCAGTTTCAACCGCGTAGTTCCCGTTCCCGTGGGAGTACAGGGATAAAATATAGCCTATGTTACTAGCTGATAATGTAGCTATCCATTGCTGAAAGAATTTTTCAAATCGGTCCAGTAGTTTTTAAGTTTATTCGTTACATACAAAAATACAAAACTTTCCTCTTTATAATATCAGTATAGAAGTAGGTTAAACATAACACTTTTACATGTGTATCTTTTTGGGTACCCAATTTTAGACTAGATGAAGCCGGTGTTTCCTAGCTGACTACCCTGAGAAGAAACAGCGACACAAACGCAGAGGTCGAATTCTCTTTTAAAGACCATACAATCGTACTGGTCAAATCATATGAGTACCACGTAGGCTAATGTCTGAAGTCGTCTTTTGAGGAAAGTACCACACAGATTTGAATGGACCTGTCCAGACAGTGCAAACATTTGTCAGTTATCGTGTGGCTGATGAACAATACCAGAGTAAGGACATTTGGGTAGGCCGCATAAAGAACTCAAACAGCCAGACTAACATGAAATAAACTCCTAATATTGCGATTGTATGTATAGTGTGGTTCTTCATCAAAAGATAGGTTCAACTCGACAACCAAACACTAATCGAACTTTCCTTGCAGCCCCCAACCCAACAAACAAGTCGCTAAACACGCGTTCGTATATTAACAGTGTTTCGGTGGCGCTATATAAAACTCTTCTCTGTCCGTTTTCTCCTTAGTACTGTTACGCGGCAGAATTAATGTCGGGTATATAACGACATTAGTGACTACTAGCGCCATCTAGTATCGAGTAGCAGAACTAGTAGAGTCCCTTCTAGTCTTTATGCTAGAACATTCTAGGGTTCTCGACATCTGGTCAGTCGGGACCGGTATTTAGGCGAACTTTCCAGATGATTCGACAATAGAAGGTTCTGGAATTAACTGACCTATATCAAGTGCAATTAAAGTGATCGGTAGTGAAGTTGTGTTTTATAATTAGTGAGTTGTAATTAGTATTATTAAATTAAAGTGTCATTTTGGTTATTTAATCGGCTGTTTTACTACCACGAACCCCAAGCTCATAATAATAATACTTATGTGTAACTAAAAAATAACAGTGCTTATGTGGCTGTATAGACAATAGAACGAATAATTGAAATATTGACTATTAAATTAATGCTGGTTTAGAAGGACTTGTATTAAGTTATACCATAGGGTATCGAGGCGGTCACTGCTAGAGATGGCATTTTCAAAACTTTTATACAAAACCAAGAGTTTAGACTAAGCTAAAATTGACGGTATAACAATGACTTATTGCTGCATGATTATTAAAAATAACGTCTCTAATAGCATCGGATGGCGTGAGGCGATTCCCTGGTCTGTGTAAGTAACCTTTTTATGAGGGTACATGTGGGTACTCACTTATAACAGAAGTCACGTCCGCAGTAGTTACACGTGTGCTTGATGTTCATGTGAGTGGCCTCGTGGTGCTCCCGCAGCGCTGTGTTCGTGCGGAACGCTTTCTCGCACATCATACACTAAGGTCAAAATTAAATATAGTTAAATATGTTACTTTTTTCCTTTACAGTACCGACATTACGTGTGAACGTTTCTTTGCTTTGCTGCTAGCACTTCACGTGGGGTATTTGTCAATGCAAAATATACCTTATGATGTTCGTCATAAAGTTATTTTTGTATTGCACAAGTGGCGCGAATACTTTACACATAAGACATGTTCATCATTATGGTTGGCGCCAAGTAAATTTGCAATAAATGTCATTGACCTTGACCTTTCCCTTATCTCTTCATAGGTACCCGAAAAATAAATTATGAACTATTCATTACTAGAAAATTATCTCGATAGATATAGATTGGCTTTGTCTTTTTTTCCAATTTTGTAATTAAGAATTCAATCTATGTACGTGGGTCAATGGCCGCTATTGCAAGTATATCTGGCGCCATCTGGCGCCAGCCATAGAACAGGCAAAGCGAAAACAAAAGAAAAGCGAAAGCAATTGAATATTCTGAAGAATTCTGTGTATTTTTTTGGAAAGAATGATGCAGGTGAATATTTGCGTCTGCTATCACGTGCATTTTTAATATTTACTGATTATTTTTGTACTCGAATGGAGCCTTCCTATTCTCTCCTTATTCTCTCTTCTTATTTGATGACTCGTACTGAATTTGTAAGTTCAAGGCTGGGATATACTGCGCGAACTTAAATTTTACCCAAGCTAGGTACAGTGAGCGTTTCATAACAAAGTGCAACTAATCGATATCGACTGAATGTTTATATTCAACCAATCAAAGTCTCATAGGAATATGCTCATTAACTTTCTCTAAATAAGGTTGATATTCATAAGAAACGCTCACTACACTAAGCCTGAATAAATTAATATCATCACCATTCTCTTGTCCAATTTATGATATGTGATTCTTTTAGGTTGTCTAGTTATGGGATATCATGGGCACGCCACAATTGCGGCGGTAACCACTCTCCAAAGAGGGGCCCTCTTTGGAGAGTGGCTGGAGAGGTGCCACGGCGTCCTCACCTTCCGCCTGACGCAGGTACTCACCGGACACGGTTGTTTCGGGAGGTACCTGTTTAAGATTCAGCGGGAGGACACGCCCGAGTGTCAGCACTGTGAAGATCGCCCGGACGACACGGTGGAGCATACGGTGGAGGTCGGCCCTGCTTGAGCTGCCGTGTCCTCGACGAGGCGATCGGCGGCGGCGACCTCTCGCGTCCGGCCCTAGTTAAATCCATGGTCCGGAGCGAGGAGGTTTGGGAAGCTGTCACCTCCTTCTGCGAAGCAGTAATGCTAGCGAAGGAGGAGGCGGGCCGCGCGAGGGAGAGACAAGGCCTTCGCCCCATCCGCCGCTACAGGAAAAGACGTCCCGAGCGTCGGGAGTCGCAGGGCGATCCCCGGTTACCGTAGGCGCGGGCCTGCGGACGGCGAGCGTTGGGTGGCTCGCTATCCGATCACCACCAGGCCCGGGTCGATGGCGCGTTGTGTTCCACGCGCGCCTCAAAGAGATGACAGCATAGGAGACGGGGCCCGCTAGGGCCAGAGCCTGCCAGGGTACCTACAGGAATTTGTTCGAAAGAGTCACCGCGGCACTGGAACGCAATGGGCTGAAGAAGGAACACGGATGGGTTTTAGTCAGTTAGAGCGCACACCCAGAGCGGAAGAAGTCATTTGATGATATCCCATCCTTAAAAAAAAAAGTTATGGGATATGAAAGTAACATAATATAATATATAGGTAATACTTACTTTAAAAGCCTTATCTTGGTGCGTGAGCTTATGTTTATTAAGATTGGACGGATTGACGAAGGTGGCGGGACACTGCGCACACTTGTACGGCTTCTCACCCGTGTGCGTGCGCATGTGCATGACCAGGTAGTACTTGTGTTTGCACTTGTAGGGGCACAGGTCGCAGAAGAAGTTGAATGTGTTTGTATGGACCAGCCTGTTTACAAGGAAAAAGGTTTAATTAGCAATGGGACTCTTTGCGACAATCTTCGTAGTGTGTCTGGTAGCAACTAGATCAGGGTTGCCGGACATGGATTCGATTCGATTGGAGAGGGCCTGGGTTCAGTAAAGAAGTGCTAAACCTACAGTGTTCCACTGATAGAAAAAGGTCGCCTTCACCCTTCTACACACCTCTCGATGTTGACGGCCAATTTATCATTAGTAAATTTAATTTTAAGTCATCCACCTTTCCCAAGAAAACTGCAGCGGTCGGCTCTAACACTAGAATATACGATATAATAGACAATAGAATATTAAGTACAAGTTATTCTACCACCGCGGTCAAAAAAAGCGCCCGTGTCAACCTGCAGCCTAACTGCGGAATAATAAAAAAAAAATAATGGGATCGGTTCGCATAAGCATTCATTTCGTCATTGCAACCGTATCCATTGCGCGTTTTACTTTGTCGATCAGACGAATTCTGAAACATATGAAGCAATGGATCTGGAATCCTTTTCGATTGTGATAGGGGATGATGTTATGAATTAAGCAATTAGGCTGCTGAACTAACAACCATTGGTTTACAACAGTTTCTCCAACTTCTGTCTAAACACTTACATATGATTCTTCAGTCTAGCAATGATTGGGAACTCTTTGCCGCAAGTGGGGCACTGGTGGGGCACGGTCTGCTTGTGTATGTGCCGCATGTGTTGCGTGATGCTCAGCACCAGCTGGCCGCAGATGTCGCACGCGCGTCGCATGCACTGGCGCTCCCGTCTGTGGGCCATCAGCTTTTCCTGAGGAATAAAATAAACTACCATTTAATGATCTTTACCATGATCGTAAACGAAGTTAAAGGAGTATGTAAGGCTGCCCCCCCCCCCCCATGGACAAAAAGGGTGGCGCTCATTTTGTATAACAAAATTTGATCTATTTTCAAAAGCTACAACAATCTAATGACAACTTCATCTAACAACATTTTACATAATTTTCACTTGATAATATAACATTTAGTTTGTATTTCAACACTTTCTGTAACATTTGTTTCAACCTCATCATCATACTAAACTACCACCATCATCATTCATCATATCATTTCTTATGATGAAGGTTAGATCAAAGGTAAGTACCTTTGATCTAACCGCTGAACAAAGAGCGAGCAGGGCCGGGTAGGGAACTTAGGGCACCCAGACATTGATAGGTTAAGTTAAGCTTTAAACCCCGCAGATAGAAATAGAAACCCCGCTAGGCTTCGTCGACTTTCCTTGGTCACAACCATAATTTAAGCCGAATTCACATTCAATAAAATTATATGAAATGATCATTAGATCAAACAAATCTTATACAATATGAGCATTTTAACTTTCAATCATTAGTTTAAGTGTATGTTAAATAAACTGAAGCTTGAATTAAATGAAATTATATCTTATGGAGGTATATCATAAGATGCTATAACAATAGATGCATATAGAATGATCATAGCAAATGAAAAGTTATTATATCATTTGTTGTTATATAAAAAATGCTTATATCACACATTATACACCCAGGGAAAAGGGATAAGATTAGGTATGTTCTTTAAACAACCACATCCTCAAAATTTAATTTTTGTGCCAATGTGTAATATCTACCTTTCTCTTGGCTTACAACGACAATTTACCTATTATTTCAAATATGTTTTTTGGCTAGTTGAAAGTGTATTATACAAGATAGCTCACAGTATTGCATGCAGCTATTTTTAAAATAATTTAAGTGTAATGTCTTTCATATTTAAATTTAAGTTAGTAAATTAGCTTATGTGTTTTACTAACCTTTGTTTCCATCCATTTAGCTAGACTATCATTTACCACAGAGTACAAAGTTCCACAGCCCACCTCTCTGTGCTGCCGTCCCAATGTGACACTGGCAGAACAGTCGAAACGGGCTCAATTGCAATTAATCAAAAAATACAAACCTTATTTGGGAATGTCAAATCACAAGGTGAACATTTGAACTGTTTTACTTTAGGTGATTTCTTCTGTTGCAGTCTTTCTCTCCTGATTTGATCCTTAGCTACCTTCTCTTCAATCTTCATCCTCTTCTGTTTGATCTGATGCAGTATCAGCTGGAAGTCATGCTTGGAATATGGATATGATGGTGCAATCCAATCACTGCCTGGAGAGAAGCAGATTTTAAGATAAATATTGTTTATTTCTGAGAGTGCACAAGATAGAGAGGTTTGGAAGGAAAAAAGGAACCACAAATTAAACCTACAAATGTGGCTAGTAAAAAAATCTTATTATTATTGGTTGATCAAAAATACATAAATTATGCATAAATCATTTGTCAGTCTAATTTTATTCTTAAAAATCTACTCACACTGAATTGATTTATAACTTGTTGATTTATAGGTAAGCAACAGTCATCACTAAAAGTCAGAAGTGTAAAGAAAAATTAAAAGCCTACCTTTTGGGTTACGCATTTTCTTGAATTTCTTGTCAGAGGCCTCACAAGTTCTTTTGAAATTTATTGCTATTTTGAGATTTTCCAAACAATCAGTACAGATGAATTTGGGGAAGGAATCATCCACTTCTATCTGTAAAAGGTCAAAATTGTTTAGGTAATTAGTCTTTTCATCTCACATTCATGCTTAGTTTTCCAGGCAAACTCAGTAGATATCTGTAGAGATTTTTTGCATTGATTTTTTATCAGAAAGTACATTTTGGTTTATATTTAAAGTTTTAGTAAGAGTTTGCTGTAAGAAATATCCCACCACACTTTTAAAAACAGTACATTGAACATTGCTTCTGTTATGTATTATTGAACTTAACAGAAACAATTGACAGCAGTGGTACCAAAAATTCCATTGTGCAACTCACAGTAATATTAGAAATACTCCGAATGGCGCTCATAATATCATAGCCATCGATTTGATCACTCAGAGGATTACAGGCACTCCTGGCACACACCCTGCATATCATTGCTTTAGATAAATGCAGCATTTTCTTACTGTAATCAAAACAATAAAATCAGGTATGAATAGGTTACCATGGCATGTAAATAATATCCAATTTATATGTAAAAGTCTTTCCACAATTTTGAAACAATACTCTGTCAAGTCAAGGCCCATCATAAAAGTAGACACACTTACTTGTTCTCTAATTCCAGGCTAGGCCAAGGATCGTCACGAATGCTTGCCTCATTTTCAGTAGGCGAGTTACATGGATATTTTACTTTATTCATCCTCGACAGCATCTTCTTCGTTAAATAGACTGCCATAATGTAGTCCTTTATTTTTACACGATTACTTATTAAAATTGTACATTTTTCATAATATTTACTAAAAATGCATTATTTCTCGACACTTTGACAGGCAAGTGACAATATGAACAGTGCTGCCAACCTTACCCAAGAAAAAAGCAGCAGTTCAGACTTAAAAAAACAGTAGGAAACAGCAAAATGGTAACTTTTCTTCCGAGGAATAATTTTATCATGATCGGAATCACTGCTGCTCATTATCTATGTTTTTTTAACCGTAAAATAAAAAAAAACACTGTTCGCCGGCGACAATGAGAAATAACTGGTCTATCCTGTTTTATCAAGTGCCAACGACTTCCCGACAAAACGCGCGCAACGCAAGTTGAAAACTTTATTTTTCTCACAGAAAACAGGGATGTCATCGTGAGAACAGTATATTTAAATATAAGTATGTACTCTCGCCGAGCTGATCAGACCGAATTTTGATTTGTGTTTTTCTGCACAAATTAAATTAACCTTCTGGCAAGTGCTTGCAAAGTAATGATAAACGATTATGAAGGATTGCAGTTTGTGCCAAATGTGTGGGGCATTCAATCCTTCTTTTTTTCCCCTTTATAGCACGACGACGAATTCGACATTCAATTCTTATTGGTCCTTGGGACTGTTTATGTCACTGTCAAGTCATAACATAACAGATTTGCTGTCCATGTCAGATTATCTGATATTTAAAGCATAAAAGCAGGATGGTGTTGTTTATTTTCGGCGAGTGTAAGGACATAAGTAATACGAAACTCTTGTTGGCTATTGACATAAATAAACCTATCATACATGCAATCATAAATTTTAATAATTCACGATTCTCTTGACTGATTGTTATTTTGTAAAAAAGCTTTACTTGGTAAAACACTACAAAACCATAGTATTATGACTTCCCTCTTATTACTTAAGTCTATGTTGTTTGCGAATGCTCTCCAAAAGAGTAAAAAGAAGAAGAAAAGCAAGATCAAGAAAAGGTATGTATAAAGTACCCTTTCATAGAGAAATAATGTTAAAAAACTGTTTGTTTTTGTTTCACCTACTTCTTCACGCTCGGTGCAATCTTAATGCATGCGCATGTAAAGGATCAGCTCTATTCAACCATGACCTCTGCCTTACTTAGCTTTCATTTAATTGTTTTCAACTTGGGTTTCGTTTCATTTTCAGTCCTAAAATTAAGAAATCGTCAAGCCTAAGTATGTGTAGAATATGCAATGATGAACCAGGAGATATTCCAATTTTCAACAATTTTGTACAACCCAATATTCCTGAAGAGATACAAAGCTTTTCTGGCATAACTGTGAGTTTATTATATGTATTATTAAGTATGCTATTAGTAAATAGGTAACTAAATAATAATTGTTGTCTGTAAATAGAAGTAGGTACTAGAATTATGGGCATTGTAATATTAGTCAATAAATAGTATTTTTTTTTTTTGTTTTCAGTTGAATAATGTAGACAATTTATCAAAACATATGTGTCAAAGCTGCCTGGACCTTTTAAATGGATGTATAATGTTCAGAGAAATGTGTCAGAGAACTAACAAATTACTCATTGAAGTATCTATAAAGAAAGGTATGGAAGGAATAAGAAGATTTGTTAATATTTGATTACTTCAGCACTTGTGGCCAAAGTCATTGGACAACACATGGATGATGGTCACATAGAATGGGAAAGTATGGCTGAAGAAGGGGAGGTCTGTACTCAGTAGTGGAAGATTTAGAACCTTCGGGAGACCTTTACCAGGCTGGGATAATTTATTAATTTTTACAGTTGATGCCTAGACTAAAAATTAAGTACCAAATTTTTTTTTCAAAATTATTTAAATTTTCTTTATTAATAATTTTTATTTTGTTATCTAGAATTGACTGAAGACTGCCAAAATTATGTAGTGGTTCATGATGGGGATGATGCCAAAGCAGATAGTGAGGACTACAACATTCCTTCACCAGAATTTAATATGGATAACTCTGAACTGCTCTCTCTATGGGGGTGCTCAAATTGTGGTGAAGAATTTCATGTTATGGTAAAAATAAACACTTTAATATTTTAGTATTGACACTACAGCTTGACAAGCCTGATTCTCTTTCCAACCCTGATTCTCTTTCCAACCTTATCTAATTGAACTCAGCCATCTTTACCAGTCTATTGTTACAAACTATTTGGTGATCATCTAATTATTTACACTTTGTATGTATTATTTTTGGCAGGCCACCTACAGCAGACATATACTCAAGTGCAATGGCCAATCAACAGACGCGGCAAAACCACCTCCAGGGGAAGTCACTAAGAGGAAGTTCCTTTGTGACATCTGTGGGAAGACTGCTTATTCAAATGCTAGTCTTCTTGTTCATATGTAGGTTTTACTTTTTGCTTATTTAATTTTTTTTTTTAATGTTGCCCCACACTATGAATTTCTCCTGTGTTGTGGGTGCGTTCACAGACATATAAACTCTCATACAAACAGCCAGACCCAGATCAACTATCTCTAGGCCATACAAATATTAGTTCCGTGCGGGAATCGATCCCGTGACACGCTGCGCAGCAGTCAATCGCCTCTGCGCCATCCGTGTCGTCAAAACGTAAACGCAATTTTATTTTGTTGCAGTAATAATAATAATACCCGACCGAATTTCGATCACGGTGGCCAATCTCAACAGAGATTAGCTCTGTATGAAGGAGATATAGTGCACAAATGTATGTAATGTACTGCTGTAAACAATTGTTGGTTAACCTGAATAAAAAAATAAAAAAAAATGTGTGTGCAATCATAGGTGCACTCTCTCTCTGTTCCCTTACCTACGCATAGTCCGATGGACCCGCAACCTGACATGACCGGAGAGAGATCAGGCCCAGGTCCAATGGCTGTACGTGCTTTCCAAGGCACGGGGGTGTCATACCACCTGAGCTTCCAAACTCCGTGCTGTCACTGAGAAATTCCTAAATATAACAGAAAAACCCAATTACCCGACCATGGGACCAACAGGGCAGTCGAAACTGGCATTTGATTTTAAAACTAAAATGAAGAGTTTATGCAGAGCAATTGAATATGGAACTTATTTCCAACTAAATAAGATTCATATATGACGACGGCCAAGTTTGACGGCGCTGTACGCCATAGGCGCGGATGACTACTAGGGTTTTCGGTGGCGTTCTTCAATTCCGCGCCGAATTTCCGTTTAGATAATTTTAGGCTTCTGTCCATATTTTCCGTCTATTGCTATATGGCTCTTCGTCATTCGAATCAAAGCCAAACGTATTATTTTTTAAGAGTTTTAGATTTTTTCTTACAGGGCCATCCACGAAAATGTGTTCCCTTTCAAATGCGACGTTTGTCCATACCAAGGGCGGACGATGGATCTTCTAAAGGTGCACAAGAGATCTCACCTGGTTGACAAACCGTTTAAATGCACACAATGTCCAAAGGCTACAACCACATCCAGTAATCTTGCTAAGCATATGCGACACGTGCATAGCACTACAAGACCGTTTAAGGTATTAACCGATCTCCTTACATACTCAACCTATAACTGCTTTAAGTACCTTTTTTATTTTTTTAAGTGGAGTGGAAGAGCGTGTCAGACTCTTACTGACTAAAACCCATCCGTGTTCCTTCTAGAGCCCTTTGCATTCCAGTGCCGCGGTGACTCTTTCGATCAAATTCCGCAACCTACTGCTTTGCCTGCATTCGCAATTTATTTACAAAACGTAGAAACATGTGTACTTGGAAAAGTAACGTTAACAACAACTACAACTTCAATTGCTTTTCTAGTAATTCTAAAATAGCTTACATTTCATTAAAGTTGTTTCTTTTATATTAATTTTAAACATAATAAGGGGTGCACGTCGTAGGGCCAATGTGGCCTTAGCGGTACACATCTGATGTTCAATATACAGATTAGAACCTAAAACATGTTCTTACTAGTACAATTGAATCCTTATGAACATAATCATTGATTGTAAAACGCAACTTAACAGTGGACTCGCTCAAAGGTCCTTGGTGTGTCAAAATTCTTATTTCTTTCGAATAGGCAGAATGTTAACGAATCGCGATAATCATATTTAGATATTCTTTGTTTTTCAGTGTACTTATTGTGACAAGGCGTTCTCATACCAGCATGACATGAAAAGGCACGTAAAAGATATTCATTTGAGGCAAGGCACTGTGGAATGTGACATCTGCCATAAGAAGTTTAACACTAAGTAAGTATTTCTTGTAAGCAAAAAAATCTTTTTCAAAACAAATTTCTTGGAAAGACCATTTTGCAAGATAATTTAAAAAATCATTTTAGAGTACGATTGTCGTAATAAAACTTTATGCTCGTTATAATAAATATTAGGTAGGTTTTTTGCAAAGAACCTGCGGCCTAATTGTGTAACTTAACCAATAACAAGTGTTCATTGTCATCGTCGTTATTTACGATTAACCTAAAATATGCAGTCTTTATTCTGTTTAAATCCTCGCCTGTAAATAAACAGCTCTCTAGAAAATCAAAGCAAAACTCCTATGACTTGCGTCAAATAACGACTTTTCGAAGTAGGTATCCTGCAGCACATTGTTAGTTTGTAAGACACCTGTGTGGAAGACAAAATAAGGTTATGTTCTATTAAGTACTAGCTTTTGCCCGCGTCTTCGTACGTTTTTTTCCCGTTCCCGTATAGCCTATAGCATTCTTCATGAATGTGGCCTATCATAAACAAAAATAATTTTCTAAATCCGACTGGTAGTTCCACAAATCAGCGCGTTCAAACAAACTAACAAACTCTTCAGTTTTATTATTAATACTAGCTGACCCGCGCAACTTTATCTGCGTCACATTTTTCATTAAAAATTGGCATAACTTTTTTGATGTGATACAAACACTAAATGTTAAGTGACGCTTACCACAATATATTAGTGAAAACCACATCTAAATCGGATAAGCCGTTTCTGAGATTAGCGTGGACAAACGCACAGACAAAAAATCTAACAATCATTGTTTTGGGTGCTGTTTTATAAAGGTCCCAATAATATTTTTTCTCATATATCTTCCATGAACAGACAGACAGCGATCCGTTACATTTTTATTATATGTATGATATTATGATGATAGATATAGATAAGACTAGTATATATGTAACACATTTATGTATTTGTCATTGTGTCTTCCGTTCCAGGAAAATTTTACAAGGTCACAGATGGAAAATCCACAAGATTAAAGGGGAAAGGCAGGGCCGTCTACCGTCGTACTTGCAATGTCAAGTAGATGGACCAATTAATAATGAGAACAATGTCAATGACAACACAAATAACTGTGATGATAGTTATTGAAATGTACGTACTTACATATTACTTAGATGGCAACTAATCATTTTCATTACGACATAATTTTGTGTAGGTATGTAATTCGACTGAAATTTTATAAATAAGATCTAGCTTCAAGACTCAATAGCATAGTATTTATGTAAATATTTCTGGTTGTAGTGGTCATAAATCGTGGGAGCAAGAATGTACGATCCTTTAGCATAGCTTTAGAAATCCTGAACTTAATATTGACCATCCTACTCGCACGCATTATGCCCTTGACTACGAGTCTTGGCGTTTAGTATAATAAACAGTATATAAAGAGAGTAAAAGAGAAGTAACGCCACCTGATCTCAGTAAAAATTATTGGAAATTAAATTAGGATTAAGTTGAAAGAATAGTGTCTATTTGATCCGCGTTGATGAACAGAACGTTGCGAAAAAGGGCTATCCCTTTTTTAGCTACCGACAGTAGCTGAAACGTCCTGCCGACGGCGAAGAATTATTTACACAAACTGAAAGAAAAAAATATTTCTTGAGAAGTTGATAGTATTTAATTAGTTAATAACCATTGAATGCAGTTGCAACTAAAAATACATTTCGGAGATTTTACATAATACATGGGAAAAGCGCCTGTGAATTAAAAGCTGTAAAAAATGAATCTCTCCAAAAATGGCACTTCACCGTCGATGTTTGCCCTTCAAACATGACGTTTCAGCTACTGTTGGTAGCTTATTTGACAGTCGGTTAAAGGGAGATGCGTTATTTGAAACCGGCCGTTAAACTTACCTTACTTTAGCCCCTAGTTTTACATCAGCCTAACGTGTGTTTGAATTCGACTTGGTTGCTATGTGGTGGGAAATAAACAGAGGCTTTTTAGGGATCCAGACTGTTCTCGTGCTAGATTGATTAATTTACGTGAGTGTGTGAAAACATTTTTACTTTTATCAGCCTGTCTTCAGAGCGATAAACTTAAATAATTTATAGAAGATATTAATAGCAGTTGGTAATCTTAAAGTATTATTTTACTGTCAAATAGATTTTATGTTATTTATGTAGGTATGAATTTATTATAATTTATGAATATGATTTACTTGAAAGTAAAACACGAGTTATGATTACGAGTACCTACATAAGATTGCAGAATGTATTTAATTAAGATGATAACATTGTTAATAATTTTATTTTATGTATCTTTTTTTATAAATACATAATACTTTATTATAGTAATAATGTTAATTTATTTGTTCTGTTATGCCTTGTCCATCTGCCATTACGCTAGTATCATGAGGGCAATAACATTAAACTGATTAGGTGTTAGTATTTTTTTCAATGGTCGTCGGCCGTCGCCTTGCCAGATACAGAACCACAGAGAAAAGAAGCGGACTTGTTACAAGACTTAGTTCGTCCATTTGTGCTTTCTTATAAAATGAGTAATGTTAACGTTGTTATAGCAGTTCTGTCATGTGTTGTACTGTGTGTCGCTTTTGACTTGCCTAGAAATGCGTGTTATTCAGAATTAAATATCAACAACAACCACTACAATGTGACGGATACGTATCATGTCGGTGATGCGTACCCTACTGATGCCCATTATGATGTTTACGGCAACCTATTCTATGTAGAATCTGGAAGGAACGACAAAGGCTACTACTTTAACGCTCACGTTATAAAATTCAAAACTGCAGCGCCTCGGAAGATACCAGGTGAGATATTTTTTTGCAACTATCCCAAATTTTACCGGCTTTAATATAATATTGGAATTTTTCGAAAGGATTGGCACAAGTGTATGGTGAAGGTAGGTACAGTGCACATTGCACGAGACTTTATATTCAGGTAATTGAAATCCAAAGTAATAGGGGACGCTCGGTACCGGAAGGCTAAACAAAGTGGACGCCACCAGCTTTTCCAGCGAGATATTGGCAATAACGTATTTTTCAGTTTATGGCGCGGCCATGGGATTTTATTCTTACAGCTCCTGAAATATAAACCTAGGATTTTTTGTTGTATTTTTATTAGTTTCGACAAAATTCAAATCTAGGTTTTACATAAAACTTCAGACCTCTGCGATGCTTTTTCAGCGAGATATCAGCGAAAACGTGTTTTTCACCGTTTTAATGCGCTGCCATGGAGTTTTAGTCTTACAGCTCCTAAAATATAAACCCAGAATTTTTTTCTATATTTTCACAAATTTACCTACTACAAATTCAATCTGTTATTTACCTAAATGTCAGGTCTCTGCAACGCTTACTTTTAAAGATTTCCGTGACCGCGCGGTTTGCTAAAATAAAGCTATTTTATATTTTGTCATAGGTTTACCAGAAGACATCAGTTACTCAATTGCCGTCGATAAAAACAAAAATAAAGTTTACTTCGGCACAGGAAAAGGTATCTTTAGGTACAATTACGAGAGCCACGATGCCACCCCTGTCACTAGCAGTACGTTCAAGCTGGACATGATTTTTATAGACAAGGACAGCAATAAATATGTTACTGAGAACAATGACGGTATCGAAGAACTTTATTTGCTGGATGGGGAAATGATGAAGAAAATTCGCTTTAATAGTTTAGAAGCACTAAGTGAATTGACTATTGATGACAAAAACAACTTCTATTACTTAAAGGATGAAAAAATATTCGTACTGAAATCTTCCCTTTCATCGCCTATCTGTATTGGGAACGTCGCCTATGATGGTATGGCGCAAATCGCTGTTCACAATGATAATGTATTTGTAGCTAGCGACGATTTACTGTATTTTCATGAAAATGATACAGGGAATCTGAAACTAGTTGACAATGCTCCTGAAAATATAACATCAATAGCTTTTGATTCGAACGGGGATTTTATACTTGGTGTTCGCGGCAAAATTCTGAAATATAAGAAAAATGAATGCCACTTCAGGAAGTCTCAACTAAATTGAATGGCGATTAAAGTTTAAGAAATTGTACAATCATTAAATAGTTCCTGTACTTTGGGCAAAATAAATAAATTACACTTATTTTTGTTTCAAACTTTTATTTTATTAATAAAAATAAATTACATAGTTACCTTATTTCTTATAGCCCACAATAGCCAAGCACAAACTTGTAGTAAGCACTGATTAGTTTACCAATTAATGTAGTCACTCGGTAAAGTATATAATAAATCAAACAATGTATGAATGCTATAGTTAAACAATATTGTATTCGTATACATACACGAAAAACACCACATATAATTTATAGGTATATTCATACACAATAGGAAGACATACAAAAAAGGGACACATTAAAACTAAAACCTTCAAAGCAAATAGGCTTAAAACAGTTTGGGAGCACACTGGTCTTTGCAATTTTATCTGCCATATTTTAAGTTCTGATAGCACAGTATTAAAACTACAATAATATACAAAATACTGCTTCGTTTTTTGGTTTACAAGTATATTTGATTACTAAAGATTAGTAACAGATACCAAGGGTTGATTTGTTCAGTAAAGTAATATCCACACTTTGCACATTATTATTGTGATATGCTTAAAAATACTAGTTTGATTAATAACTAGAAATGTTTTATAATAATCAGTTTTATCCAAATGTTTAGTTTCAATGTGGTAGTATACTTTGAGATATCATAGGGAATGTAATTGGCTGAGCCTGAGAGTTAGTTAATGCCATTGGTTGACTAGTGCTGGAGATAGTAATTTGCTGGGTAGAAGTTTGATGAACAAGCTGTTGAGCCGATGGAACAAGCTGCTGCTGTGCTGATTGCTGGGCAGCTAGTTGCTGAGCTGACTGCTGCGCTACCATCTGTTGAGCAGACTGCTGTGCAGCCGCGGCTAGTTGTTGCGCCGACTGTTGGGCTGCAGCCGCCAAATGCTGGGCAGACTGTTGTGCTGCTAAATGCTGTGCAGATTGTTGAGCAGCCAAGTGTTGTGCTGATTGTTGTGCAGCCAAATGTTGCGCAGATTGCTGAGCCGCCAAATGTTGCGCCGATTGTTGGACAGCTAAGTGCTGTGCAGATTGCTGAACAGCTAAATGTTGTGCTGACTGTTGAGCCGCCATATGTTGCGCAGACTGTTGGGCTGCTAAGTGCTGTGCTGATTGTTGGGCTGCCAAATGTTGGGCAGATTGCTGAGCAGCTAAATGTTGAGCTGATTGTTGTGCAAGATGCTGGGCTGATTGCTGAGCAGCTAAATGTTGAACTGATTGCTGGGCTGCATACTGGTTTGCTTGGTGTTGTGATGCTAGTTGTGGTTGCAGTGCTGATTGCTGGACAAGTTGTTGGACAGCTGTTTGAGATGCATTGCTCATAAGCTGCTGTGCAGGTTGTGCTAAAGTTAGCTGTGCCGGAACTGCTACAACAGTTTGTCCTCCACCCATCAGCGTGCCCGAGTCACTCACTTGCATCAATTGTTGGGCACCAGCACTTGTGACTATAAGGGCACCAGAGTTACCCATAAGCTGTTGAGTTGTGCTTACTGTTAGAATTTGTGGAGCAGGTGTTAATAGTTGAGCTCGAGAAGCAGCCGGAGCCAAAGCTAAATTTGGTGTTGCTGCTGCAGGAACTAATGCTGGCAGTGCACCAGCAAGGCTCACAACTGGTGTGACACTGACAGTTGCCAAAGATACAGGTGCAGAGGTTCCATGTCTTGAAGTAATCACACAAGGCTGTCCTGTTCTCATTGCAGCTGTCTGTTCTAGTAAAAATTCATTCATAGATGTTAATTGAACATTCTTTTCTGTCAAGTCACCAACTTTTTTCAAAAGTACACTTATGTTATCATGAAGTAATTTTATTTTATGATCCAGAGCTTCACAATTAGAGCAAATATTGGTTGCTTGTAACACCTGTTTATCCAATACATTATCTTCAAATGCAAACCTTCTTAATTTTGGTTCTGGAGGCGAATCATCATCTCTAATTGGTGGTGGTGGGCGATTGTATTGTAGTGGTGGTGGTGGTGGTATATTAAGAACTGAAACTATCTCTTTACCACTAACATCAGGCGGGTGAATGTATTGACAGTCTTGATTAGAACAGGCATTGAGAACATAGGCTTGACACACTGGTGTGTTTCGCGTATTACGTGGAAACATACCTGTGGTATAGAATTTATCTTCATCTTCTATTGAGCAGTGTATAAATTTACAATTTGGTCTATAACAGCCTTTGTTTTGAAAATCATGGCAAAATCGAAACAGTTCTTTCAAATACGATTTTGGAGGTATCACATGAATGAACCTACAGTTTTCTCGAGTGCAACAACCACGAATGTAATCTCTGCAATAACCGTTGGCGGCCGGGACCGACTTCTCGCCGGAATCGTTGGCGCTCATTGCGCCGTCCACGTTTAATCTTACGACCATTATATTTATGTTACGAGCATCAATATAATGCTTTTAGTTTAAAAATCACATGTTCTTTGTTTGTTGCGCTTCTTGTTCAAGACAGTTAACAAAATTAAAGTTGGCCGTTACTCGCGTTACCTTTCATCCAGGTGCGTTTGCTCTGGGCATTTTTATCAAGAACAATAAACAATTATCGTCAATTTTTGTATATTTATTTTATTTGCGAATTCGTTGTATATTTTTTTGTCTTCTATTCACATTCTGTCTGACTTTTGCGAACTTTTGCTAGCAAACGCAATCTAGCAAACAGAATGAATGACTGTGACTGACAGTGACATTGACTTGACATTTATGAATGAAGAAATTGACAGAATGAATGAAGGTATTGAAATATTGGGCGGATACGAGGCTTTTCGATATTTCGGATTATTTCGTACTACGACAAAAATAAAAGAAGAGGCGAAGTTTAAAAAACAATACGAACGAAAAGTAGGTTGCGAAAAACTCCTGATAAAGAAATCAACAAAAAACGGAAATCGGAGCGAAGTCTGTGAAACGACCGAATGCAAACTTCGAAAATATGACGACAAGTCAAACATTCATTCATTGCCTCATTGGTTCCGTGGTTCGTTGATTCATTCGTTCGATTCTAAATACAAAAATCAAAAACATGGCGGCGTCTTTGCTCAATGAGTAGTAAACACTGTAGTGGATTTAACTGGACTTAATTTACGAATAATAAGTATGCTTGATAAGGATTTACGAAAACTATTATTAATAAAATAAGAATAATCTTTTATCACACAATGAGGTAAGTTTCTGTCAAGACTACACTAAAAAAAAAAGATTGGATGTCGTCTGATGTAATGTGTCCCACGTTGCATTATTGTTTATATTGTGTATTTCTAGGTAACACAGAAAAGAAGAATGTTTAAGCAACAGCTGTCGCCCCGGACAGTCCACCCTTATCAGACGACGGTTGTGCCTCGGAGTGAACAGCAATTTGCTTCGGCTGCGCAACAAAGAGCGAAGTACCCGTGGGCGGACGATATTAACGCTCCTGTTTATCAAGTAGCAGGAACCGACAGCTCTACGTCCGACAATGCGTACCATGTATGTCCTAATAATTTGACTAAGTAAATAAAAAAAAATACATGTGAAACATTGTTTATATTCTGGGTTTTGGATTAGTCTAATTTATTTATTATTGCACTTGTTTGTTCAATGTAAACCTTAAATTTCAGATGCCTCATTACTACAATGGGACTATAAGAGATTATGGGCCGCCGTCGCCAGTGTATCAGTCACCCTATGGAGGAGGAACCTGGCGAAATTACAAGAATGTGGAGAAAGTACCCACACATCGCCCATCAACAGGGGCATACTCATTCCCACAGTGTGCATCTGCCTTCTCTCTGCCATTGTGTGATGTGGAGCCTCATGCGCAGGCTTTGAGCCGCTCCCCTGTGCCACCAGTACCCTCCATCAGCCCTGAAGTACCTATAATAGGAGCTTGTGGAGGGCATTGCCCAGGATTTGAATATGTTTGCTATTATATTTTACAGGTAAGATTTAATCAATTGTGATGTATTCATTTTTATAGCCATCTCCTTATCATAAGAATCTAATAAACAAATACTGCTGCTTTCTCAAAACCCGCAAATTGGAGCACAAGCAATACAGTACTGAACAAAGCAGTCTGTTGTGTTGTTGACTGGCCTGTTGGTTGAGTGGTTAGTGACCTTGACTGCTAAACCGGAGATTGTGGGTTCGATTCCCACCCAGGACAAATCTTTGTGTGATGAGCATGATCATTTGTTCTGTATCTGGGTGTAATTTATCTATAATATGTATGTATTTAGAAATATATAAGTATGTTTATCAGTTGTCTGGTTGCCATAGCACAGGCTCTGCCTAGTTTGGGATCGGATGACCGTGTGTGAGTTGTCCCAAGATATTCTTATTATTATTATTATTAACAGCATTATCTCAACCAATACACACACAAGTAAACATTCAAGACATTGGAGAGATATGCTTCGAATATTAAATTAAAATCTTATATTAATTTGGACTTATTAATTGTATTATTTTGCAATAGTCTGCATTAGTAGTAGCTCATCAAATAAAAAACCCATTACAGTGTCTTGTATTAGCATATTTATTATTTGTTTTTAAGTATAGCTATGCCTTATCTTTCAGGTTATTTTTGTAGTAGGTATATTGACTGGAATATCGCTATGTATTGCTGGAATTGTATTGAGGCGCACAAATCGTAATGGAGATCTTGGTGTATTAGTGTACATAGGTAAGTTTGAATTTCTTTAAAACAATAGTCCATGTTCTGTTTCCCAAAGCAACTTAATGGTAACAAAAGTGTTTTAACAGCATAAAGCATCATTGCAGTATAGTATGGCCAGCTGCATACATACCGTTTCCCAATCCCTTTTTCCGAGAAGGAATTCACATTCAGGGAAATAAATGCTCACTTAGTAAACAAAATCTTCAACAAGTCGCAATTGTTTGTTTATTTTCCGAATGGGAAAAAAACCGAAAACAAGCTGTTTGTTCAGGTCAGAAGAATGGAAAATATATAAGTTTGTCTCTCAGAATTTCGAATCTGAATTCCAATTTTTGTGCAGATATTGACTGCTGAAGTCCATTCTTCCAGCCAAGAATCCGCCTCTCAAAATTGTTCTTTAATCTGAATTCCTAATTGGAAAACTTAATCAGGGAACCGTGCATATACCTTAAGCATTGCATGATCAGGCACTACCTGCCTGCACTTTACGAGGTTAAAACTGCTGGTTACTACTGTTTATGGTTTGCATATAATAATTCTCACCACCTCTCTATAAAACTCATTTTGATTTTTTCTTCAGGATGCCTATCTTCTTGCGTGTGCGGCGTTTTGCTTGGCGTTCAGTGCTGCGTCCGTCGCGAGATTAGACAGAGGAAATTGCGTGCCAATATGCATATACCAATGCAATCAATTCAGGTATAAGCCAGTGCATTATTTCCAAAAAGCACAAGTTCTTTGTGGTTTTTCTATTGTAAGCAGAAGTCAGTTATAGTTTAATTGTTCTACAAATTTAAAATTTATGAAAGAACATGATAACATTGATATCTGGCAGACTGCTGCTAGTTTACTGGAGTCTATTTATTTGATTTATTATTATAAATTACAAGTTTTTTTTTTTTTCTTCATTCACTAAAACAGCACACAAGTAGACCTCTGGGGTCTGTCCTGGCATGCCATTGGCCTGAGATTTTATCAACGCGCTATTAACTGTTAAGTTTTAATCGAGTTGATGTAATGTTCTTTCAGCTTGCGCTTTTTAATAAATTGATTATATTATTTGTTACAGGAACCGCCTGCCCAAGCTTGCCCATTATTGACGTCCACATTACCTCATAGTCAAATATATAGGTAAGTCATACTTTAATACTCTCTTTTCCAAGTAACAGTATACTAGCATAAGGCCTACAACAGTTAAAACAGCTTCACAAAAATCTTTGTTCATAGTAAAAGATTTATCTAAAGCAAGTAGTTCTGCCAGCCTAAAAAGTGGCGAGCTTCCCTAAATGGCGGTTTAAATATAGGTAAAAAAGTCTACAACTTCCATTTCGTTAAACTATGACATAGTTTACATAATCAATCACTGAACATAAAAATATTAAACGCAATTATTTACTTACTTACATAATTATTATTTTATGTACGTTCACGTTATTTACGTGAACGTACGTGTCGGATTTGTGTTTACTTTCAACCAAAATCCACAGCGGGAGTAATAATATTATTAGTTCAGAATTAATATTGATTCATTCTTAGAAGCCCGACATGATGCCGAGATGTAGGTATACTTCGCCAACAAAAAGTATTATTCGTTTGCGTTCATCCAAGAGCATTTAACAACGTTTTATGTTATTTTGGATAAGATTTATTTTAAAAAACCGCGAAAATTATCCAATGCGTGGGTTGCGATTAGGTATACTTACTACTCGTATAACCCGTACCCGTTACCCGTATAATATATAGTATTGTACTATATTTTAATCAATTGTACTATAAACGCTGAAATTTTAATGGTTGTTTTCCCGCCACAGAACGATTAGCCATCAGTAGTACTAACGAAGCATAAAGTTAAACTTACGCGAAGGGCAGCGACCGCTTGGTTTTGGTATTGGGTCGAAGTCGCTTTCGAGTTTTGTTTATCACAATTGTTAATCTGCCATTTCTTGATTTAAAATCTATTATTTTTCATAAATCGATTGTATTACTGTAGTGGTATCAATGCCACATGAAAAAACTAATAAGCGAAATTTGTAAGGCAACAAAAAGAACCGCAGCGCCATCTACGACGAACTAACAACGAAATCCTGCATCGCGCAAGCAAAGTTCTCCGTGCGATTTGAACATATAATATATACAACAGTCCGAATATCGCTCGACAAAGAACGTCAGCGCAGCCTTCGTGCAGCCATCTCATCATGACGCCGTCATCACTCCTCAGCCTGACGTCAACACTGAGTCATACAGCCAGCCAGTACCTACGGCTTCAGTCAGCATCCTCAGCCTCTCATCATCCTAAACCTCATCAGCGACCTTGGCAAGCACACTGCACCTTCGGCCAGTCACATGAAGAGCCATGAAGAACCACTCCTGGTCGACCGGACCCCAAGCAGTCACGTCACTTTGTCGCGCAACTCCGATCCACTGGAGCCAGCAGCACCACTCCGAATCACTGAAGCCTGCTGAATCATCCTGAGTCACTGGGATGACATCACCCCGACTCACTGGGGCACCGCAGACAGTTCCGACTCACCGAGAACTCTGCGACTTCCGGTTCCGACTCACTGGAACCAACCTTCCACTGGCCTGACAAGCATCTCAACGATGTATGGACGACTCATGCACTATCGACCTCCGGTCGCCGGAGGGGACTGATGTAGTGGCATCAATGCCGCCACATGAAAAAACTAAGAAGCGAAATCCTGCATCGCGCAAGCAAAGTTCTCCGTGTGATCTGAATATATACAACAGTCCGAATATCAACTATCGGGCAGTTGACCACCAGACACAACAACCATCTGGTTCGGAGGATCCTCCTACTTTTCAGTGGAGGTGTGCGGGACTTTACTCTATGTACCGCAGACCTCTATATTACCAAGACAAACTCATTTCGCTGCGGGAAAACAACCATTAAAATGTCATGCTATATAGTACGAAAAATACTATATTTTTAACGCAAGGCCAACCTAAGTTAATAGAACAGAACTCAACGATTGTAAATTTTGGGCCATAAAATTAAAAACATTGAATGTGGTGCTGATTGAAGTTTTTGCACGTCTCCTAAAAAGAAACAAAAAAAAAAAAAAACGTAAAAACGCAACAAAATTTGTTCAGAATGAATACCATTTTTTCTCCCAAAAAAGGTAGCAACCCTAGACACCCAACCCATGACATTTACATTAAGAAAATTACGGGCGTTCAATATGAAGGTACTAAAAATTTAAAAATAATGTGTTTGTTTCAGACCAACTGTAAATATATGTGCAGATGAAGATGTGACCGGAGTTCCTTGGTGGCGTCGAGATAACAGAGACTGACTAGGTTTAAGTTCATATACACATTCGTATTTAATTATAATTTTGTTAACTTAAGGATATACAAATAATAACCATGATCTTGTTATTTTTACAATAAAAATGTGGATCGATAAGTATACTATTTAGCTTGTTATTGTTTTAATTTTCAATAGGCCCAAAGACCTCGCAGCGTGTCTAGACTGCGTTAATTAAGTTCTCTTTAGAAAACCAAATGTTAGCACCAATTTAAGTAAAGATGCGACGAACAGCTGCCAGAAATACAGTTCCAATCCAGGCTTTCACCATGATAACAGCGGTACTCCTGCTCCCTTTCCTACATTATTCAAAGAAAACACTTTTTGAATTCTGTAATAGTGAAATATGAGCGTCAAGTAGCGAACATAGGGGTGCTAATATGCAAATATTACGAAATCATTATAGCAATCTTCACACAGTAGACAAATAAGACAACAATTTTCAAGTATATCTTTATTAATTATTCATCCAAACATTTGACATTGATAGTAAGTACACCATTAAAAATATAAAACAGTAGTGTACAAAAAGTACCTGCAAACTAACAGCTACGCAAGCAATGTCAAGGAGACTCGGTCATAAAATCAAAAATTCTATGAATCAATCAAATCTGTAAATATTTTATTTGAACTTTTTTGTGTATATATGATTATAATCGTTAATTTCGCTTGCGTAACATGTATTTAAAGAAATTCCTTCATAAAATAAACTTTCTAATGCTCACAAGAAATACTTTTTGCACTGAAATTAAACAAAAATAAGAGAGGTACTACGTAGTATCTATAAATAAAGTCCTGATACACAAAAAACAAGCAACGAAATACATACATAGAATACAAATCAAATCACTAAAACATCTATGTAAAATAATAAATAAGCGCAAACGAAAAATATTCGGGCAGTGTTTCACTATCGATATTCAGAACCGAATAATGTATCTAGACTTAAAGAGTTATACGTTAGTATTTCAAAATATACATTGAATCGATAGTGAAATACTTTAAAAGTACTTAATACTATTGTCCTTCACAAACTTACATCAATCGACGTTTTTTACACGAATAGTATATTTTTTAGCAACAAAACTGTGTAGAATATTACAAGTACAAGATAAGTTCAATAAAAAAATCTACCTTTTAAAGAGAGCTCAAAATAAATTAATATCATATTTTGTTAGAATAAAACAAATTAAATGCTATGCATTCCGCCTCGACCGACAATGCATTCTAGGACAATCTTATAACTACCACATGGCCCACACACTTACATCTAAGGACGGTCAAATAAAATAAAATGGACTAAACAATAATACCCTATGTGTGATGCTGATGACAAGGAGGTGACAATAATTAGAGGCTTTTATTCCATTAATTGTGTGGCAATTTATTAATATTGTGGTGGTACGGAATCTGTTTCAACAACTATAAATATACAGGGACGGAAAAATGAGCGCTACTTAGAGGAAAGTACCTCGAACATTTCAGGTATATCCCTCCTTGTGGTGCTCATATCCGCCATATACTCGGCGCAGCGTTAGCAACCCCATTTTACTACGAGGGCCCGAGTACGCGTATCACGCATTCACATATAACCAACTACATACAAATACCTAGCATAATTCCAATCCTGCATTTACATTTCAGTTTGTTGATTACTATACGTCTTAAGTATTTTGACCAATCATGGGATTTATGACTTACAAATCTGTAGGTATAAGTATTTTATTAAAAATAAGAGCAATCAAATACTATTCTTAAGATACAGATTTACGAATTACAAACTTTTTATTCACTGAAAACGTATTTGCCTCATTTAAAATTAATTTAACGCTATAATTAATAATACAATTCAAAGGCTGCCAATCGAAACGTTCAGACATAAAGAAAATTGAACTTATCAAAGTTACTCCTAAAATATTATACTTTTTCACATATTTAAATCATTATTAAGTACCTACATACTTAATAATTATAAGGACAACTCACACAAATATTAATTCTCTTACTATCCAGCTAAAATAAGTCGAGTGAATGGTCCGAATAAGATATACTGAAAACGATTTCGACTTTATCGTTTCAGTATCGGGAAATTTTATTACAAGAGAGAAGATCAGAATTTAAAAGCTTTGATATTCCCAATTCCACATGAAGAAGGAAATATCATGTTAATTCGAGAAATAAACACCGTAGCGCCTGTTATCGCCAAATTAAACATAAAATTGATTGTTTTACATAACGTAATTATGCAAATCAAATGGCTTACAATATAAGACCTAAGCCGCAAAACGCACTTCTACAAATACAATATAAGTTTTACATGTCATTATTGTACTAAAATACATGATACTAATTTTGAAAAAATTATATTCTGTTCAGTAATCATTTAAAACGATAATACTTGGGACTTTTTAATTTAATGTCTTTGTGATATTCCATATCTTTATGTAATATAATCATTCACATGACACTTACTTTCATAACTCTGGACAATAATTTGGCCTCTTGTCTTTTTACTAATTATTCATAAAAAATAAGGGCTTACTTCCACCAAAGCTTCATACAATATTGCAAAATAGTGTTAAACACTTAGTTTAATAATAATTTATCGGGATTAGACGATATAATGACGTAGTATACATTTAAATGCATGTGATTATAATGTGGGATAATATTAAATCTGAACACTTTAAAGAATACTTAGTAAACATCTCTTAAATATTAGTGGATTCATAAATAAAAATACAAATTTACATACATTGTATGTAATTATTAGAAACAATTACTTGTAATGTACTTCTCTACGCGACCTAAGTCTTATTCTTCTCTGACAAAGGTCAGGGTTTGCGGTTGACTTTGTTATATATAACTAATATCTGTCATGGTTACTCATCTGTAGATTTAGTTAGAGTTATATGTACCTATGTACATTACAAGCAAAAGTAATAATGACAAGGTTTTGCCTTTTGACGATATTCAAACTCAATTACTTAAAAACTAAATACAATCGTGGAGTCATGATATTATGAAGAATTAAAAATATCCAAATTATCGAAACGTGATTTACAGTGCACCATAAAAAAATCAGAAAGATATCACACAAACAAGCACACATTATTTGCGAATAACAGATATTATTCGCTAAAGTGTTTTATTGTAAAGTACTTCTTTACTTTGTACCAAAATGCAACCTTAAAATATGGATTATGGACACGAGACTTGACG
Source organism: Mamestra brassicae (assembly GCA_905163435.1). Lineage (NCBI taxonomy): Eukaryota > Metazoa > Arthropoda > Insecta > Lepidoptera > Noctuidae > Mamestra > Mamestra brassicae. The sequence goes on along the minus strand of LR990997.1, from coordinate 12,646,380 downwards.
AGATGGAGCGGCGTTGAAGATACATTACTGTATTCTCGATTAAAAGCCTATACATTGCGATGAAATATCATAAAAATAAATTCTATGTTACTTATGCTTAGCCACGTATTCGTAACGTATCTCTAACACCGTTCATTACACAATAGGGGGACATTAGGACTAGCCTAAGCTCGTAATAATAATCTCGCTATATCATAAAATAATAATCGTATTTACGCGACGGACGGCCTGCCATCCAGCATCTTATCGCTTTCCTCTGCGCTGCTGAGGCTGAAAGAAAAAATATTGTCATGTATTGTAACGGTGAAGCGTACAAGTTTAACAAATCGTTTGGTCATGCACGAGTCGGCTATAGTTTCCAGTACAAATAACGTCGGTGTGTTCAGTCTCGTTACGGCCTAGGAATCGTGAGGTAAACAAGTCAAGACAATGGCGCGAACTTTAACATCGCACAGCGACGCAAGACGACGAGGTTCGGTAACAATAGACACGTGAGGTGTTCATTTAACTAATAAACATCTTATAATGTTTAGCTGCTAAGTAGTATCTTTATGAAGTAAAACTGACAGCAAGAAAATAGGGATCATGATCTCTGGGAATTCAGAGTCTAATGAAAATCAAAATAGGTATGTATCTTATATTTATTAAGTAGCCGGGATCTAGACCGATATGTGACTGGCCGAGATGATGAGTCACGATTTCAAAATACATAAGTAGTTGCAATTTAGATACTACGCAATAAACAGTTACTCTGACAAAAGAAAACCGGAGTCGTTGTAACAACAAACTCGTCCCCATTATTGTTGCATTAGCATCACGACCCTAACAAGTCAGCTAACTACCGTTGAGGGATGACTCAGTGCTCCGTGCCGATTCCCCTTTCGATGCAAGTACTTTTGTTCATTCAAAGTGTGTTATACAGCTGTCAATTAGAGACATGATTTACATTGCTAACCCAAGTTTAATTTAGATTGGCACACGTGCATCCACGAGTGAACTAGGTAACAAGCACCATTAAAACTATAAATAAGTTTTGGATGATAGTCGTGCGAAACGAGGTGGTCAGCACGGAGCTTAACGCTGGCTTAACTCCATTAATTAATAGAATGCGAAGATGTGCTGCCAAACCATTTAATGTAACGCCATCAAACACTCATTCGAATACTAGTGCAAGATTATTTTATTTTCAGCAGCGGATTAAGGAGTGAAATTAAATGAATCCATGAAATATCTAGGTCTATGTAGCAAGATTCCTATCAACTACACGTGAGTCTTTCTAATTAGTTAAGGTTAGCCAGAGAAATGATAGCTAATATTGGTGGGTTAACCCTATAGCAAAGAACTGCGGGCAGATGCTGGTCACTGTTTTTATTGCAGTTAACACTATATCATCACCACCACTGATTATAATGCAGCAGGTGACTGAACCGAAAAAGTGAAATAATTTAACTTTAAGTATTCCTCACCAGTCCTTGTTGTCCATGAGATTGCGCATCTCGTCATCAGGCGCAGGCGGGGCGTCGCGCACAGGTGCGTATTGCGCAGCCACCAGGGGATCAGTCGAAGGGTTCAGAGCTGTGAGGGCCGCAGCTCCACTCGCTGGGGCTTCCTTGCCGTTGCCCCACCTCGATGAATACGACGATATACCTAATACTGAAGACAAAAAAACTTGTTGTGTTGAAAATCGCTGAAAGAGTAAAGTTACATAGACTTCGAATACAAAGATATTGAATCGAAGTCATGGTGCCGCTACACCGCCAGTTACCTTGAGTATTCGCTACGCCCATAACTGTCACATGATGCGGAATGTATCTAATATTAGCTATACAAAGGCATATAATTATGTTCAGAGTGTCTGTGCAAACTTGGAGCATTTATTATGTATACTGAAATCCGCTTATTGTAGAAGCACTGCAGCTCAGTTTGTCTCTGAATAATGCATTAGATCCGGAGATTGGGCTTTGCATCAGCCGTTTTGTACTATGACATCAGCAAGTAGATTCTGATTTAATAAAACTACTTCAAAATTAATTCATTAATTATTCATGTACGTTCATTAACGAATTAAAGCGCCTTGTGTCGTCAGTACAGCTCATTTTCTATTCAAAGGTTACGTCTAAAAGGCAGAATCTCACATTACAACATAGGTTTGCTTTAAATCTTGTTGTACATGTGACTGAGAATCATTGTCGGTGCTGACGAACAAGCTCACGTGTTTTTTTTTTTTTTTTTTCAGAATTAAAATATACGGAACATCTTAAAATTTAAATAATTCTAAATAAGTATGCAATATGTATATGCATAGGTATGTAAAAAAGTTAAATCCAAATAAATCAGCAGTAAGCTTGATTTAAATTATGTCTTAAATGTCGAAGTCATTATAGATCTTATATCTGGGTATAGTGACTTCAACATATACATTGATTTGAGATTTACACAATGATCAGTCATCATCATCATATCAGCCATAAGACGTCCACTGCTGGATTTAGGCCTTCCCAAAGGAAGGGTTTGCTGTAATCGCCACGCTTGGCAGGCGGGTTGGCGATCGCAATGTAGCTTTTGCAATGCACAGAGAATGCCCATTCTCTGGTGAGATGATTAGTAGCTTCACCAAATACTGAAACATGTAGTTTTGGCTAAATGGAAAAGCTCTTCATCTATGGTAATGCCGTCCACTAATTTGCATGGTGCAAGAACAATATGTGGATGAAAAAAAAAATCTAAATATAAATGAGAAAACAGGCCCTTTTCAGAGTTTAGAAAGTTTAACCATGAACATGTTTGGATGTATAGTATAAATAAGGCCCTGGAAGTAAAAGGTGACGTCGATATAATCGTGTGGGCCATCTTTAAATGCACCTTATCTATTCTTACGTAAAGGTCAGTGGGGGCTAGGCAAGTTGTTAGATTATGTGACTGGGCAGAAAATATCCACCTACCTATGGGATTTGTTATGAATTCCACGAAGCTAAGCAAAAAAGGAATTTCGAAAAGCTGTATATATCCAATTCCAGTTAACACAGACACTTATTTACACAACAACAACAAACACTAAGTAAACGAAATATAGGTAACTAGCGGACGTCACGCGGTTTCAACCGCGTAGTTCCCGTATTACCCGTGGGAGTACGGGGATAAAATATAGCCTATGTTACTCGCTGATAATGTAGCTATACATTGCTGAAAGAGTTTTTCAAATCAGTCCAGTAGTTTTTAAGTTTATTCGTTACATACAAAAATACAAATCCTCTTTCTAATCTTAATATATATATATTTCTAGTGTACGTGTGTATGTCACTGAACTCCTCCTAAACGGCTGGACCGATGTTGATGAAATTTTTTGTGTGTTCAAGGGGATTCGATAATGGTTTAGATTCACAATTGGACCCGGTAGGTGGCGCTGTAATTGATTTCTCGAATTTTTCGTCTGACACAAAGCAAACGTTCGGACAGTACAACGTCTGTCGGGACCGCTAGTATTAGTATAGATAAAGACTTATTAAGATGAGAAGATTTTATAGGATTGGGAACTACAATGGTTCTGGGTCTCATGACGAAGAAACGCTGAAACGTAATGGCCAAGACAAATTATCTCGAAACAAAAGAAATTCTTTGAAATGCATTAATTTGTAATTAGTGTAATGACTAAGAGGTCGTTCTTAGAACAGTGTTCAAAGCGTTAAAGGCGTTTATAATGCAAGCCAGAAATAGTTTTTTTTTAAGATGTCGCTTCGTGTTTCTCCATACCGTGTACCGGTACCGTGTTACCCAAGTTAATGGGCCGTGTGGAGGTCTGGTAGGCAGCCGCTCCACGCAAAATACTGATATTCAGCTGAATCCGGTTTGACTGGAAGCCGACCCTAATATAGTTCGGAAAAAAGTCTAAGCAGAGATGCTTCGTGTTTCTCCATATCTTTTGATACTTGAAAGTCTTATGTTTGAGATAAAAGAGGTGCATCCTTATTCCAAACCTGAATAATCAAGTTGCCGGCTTAGCGTTTAGACAGCTCATAAGCCCCAATACTTTACCAAGTAAAGAGTAAAATTCCTCTACGCAAAACGCTTACCAGGTATAAGTCAGAATTAAATAAGGGATCATAGCAATAATATACTTACGGCCGGCTACCATTCCTAAGCATATTAATACGCTGCCTGCAACCAGTTCGCCGACGCCATTTTCGAAACTGTGGGGGTCCGGTTCAGCAGCATTCGAGAATTTCACGCCTCCCACTATAATCAGCACCGCACCTGATGACAAAATATTATGTTTAATTGAGATAAATAAAATTATAGAATCATCATTCAGTCAAAAATGTGGTTCATATTCATTTGTTCGCTAGTTTTTGGCCGTGATTTCGATCGCGTTAGTGTACACGGTTTGCCTACAACTGTTTGAACTGTCTCCAGGATCCCATCGGTTGGCGATTTAGTCGGGAAATCGTTACAAACATACTTTCACATTTATGATATTAGTTAGGATTCAGGAAAAACAATATACCGTTTATGGTTCCTGTGACTGAGATGATTGTGTATGACTCCTCGGTAGTGAGTGGGCCACAGTAAGTATTTTGGCTTTAAACATGCTTAAAGCTTTCCAGGAAATTATTTTCAACCAGAGTTGAACGTTAAGTTTATAAGCAGCAACATTTCATACTCAGTACCTAATTTATAATTAGCTGTCGTCAAACCACAAACAAAACCGCAGTTATCGATACGTATTGGAAAAACAAGTAGGTATAAGATTCCCAGGCTGCCATTATTGAAAACATTACGAAATATATTATAATTATTTATGTATTTGTATTCGAAACCTACCACATATTTGAGCCAAATCTAACTCCGCTCTTGGCAAGTTAAATCAATAAGACTTATTAATTTTAAAATTGGTATTGAGTTGTCTTATTGGTATGTAGAGTACGTTGTACCAAAAATATGTTTAAAATATTGTTTAAAATTATGTACAGACGCAGCACATCAAGCTATCCGAAACCGACAAATTTTCCCAATCAACCTTGAAACTAATGCTTTGGCGATATAGTTGAACATCTATTAAATAAATTTGACAGATTGTGTAGCTTGATGTACTGGCGTCTGTACTTTAGGTAGTACAAAAAAGGATTCGTTCTTTTGACAGTCAAACTTGCGTGACTAGAGGTCGCAATTACAAACTGTCTGGAAAAACAAAAGTTTCAAACAGTCGTTGCCAAATTCATGAATTTATGACACACAAAAACGTATGTCTGGGCCACCGGTCGGTGCAAAACAGGGAGTTTAGTTCATAGTAAATTTACTAATAAGAACATTATTACTGAAGATTGTCAATTATTTTCATACCAAGAATAAATCACTCCGGATTTCCTCCCTTTGTCCTGGGTGCTATGCTAAGCTAGGTGCTATCCAATCAAGTTGAAAAGCTACGGTATCAGTATATCTCTATATATTTACACACTCATTCAAATCAGGCCTTTAATAGATTCGTTATGTACAGACGCCAGCACATCAACCTATTACAATCTGTCAAGTTTCTTTAATAGATTTTCAACTTTATCGCTAAAGCATCAGGCTCAATGTTGATTGGGAGAATTTTACAGTTTCGGGTAGCTTGATGTACTGGCGTCTGTACAGGGAGGAATACGAAATTATGAATAACTTCCGGAAAAAACTGAATGAATATTGAACTGTTAAAATATGCACGCTCATTTTATGACCGCTCCTCTGCTTGTCGGTTATTCGCCATCGAAATTGACCCGTACAATATATCTACATCGGTACATCTGCACCAGTTTTATAACCTGTTCTGAGATTACGAGTATCAATCAAATCGTTAGGTCAACGTGCTTGTGATATCTTTAGTACCGACATAGTATGAATCACTGCATACCTACCTCATGCTAATTGAAATAATTACCTGAGAGGCTCAGACAGATGAGGTTAACCCTTTATTTAACCGTGTTAATAGTTGGATTTTTATTTCGAAGTGTATTTTAGACACCTAAGTAGTAGTTAGGACTTCGTTCACGCATATCCCGCACTTAGTGCTCCCCTACACTCCTCAAGGAACATACATGCCAAATTTCAGCTTTCTGCGACCAGTAGTTTGGGCTGTGCGTTGTCTGTCACTGTCAGTCAGTCAGTAACGGATTTTTTTTATTGAGGATATTGATAATGAACGACTACTTTATAGGAACAATACAGGAAGCTAAAAGTTTATAAAATCAATTAAACTTACTACCTATTAAAAACTTTACGGAAGGAAAATGCCGAGAAAATCTGATCTGATAAAACAGTTTTACAAACAACAATCCATGAAAGTCACATCCTTCTATTTAATTTACACAAGAGACTCAGCTATATGTCACTGGAAATTATAACTTCTCGATATATTATGAAAAAATCGTTTTGTATTATGCCACCGGAAAATTGCAGACTCCGTAAGATTGTGATAAATCTTGATTATATTATAATTTCTCGCTTTATTATGAAAAATCGTTTTGTATACTATAAATCCCATCCATATTCAATAGTTTCCAATATATCCGTGTTTTATTAAGAAAAAATAGTTTCCATTTCACGCAGTATTTTACAATCTTACGGCGTTTGCAATTTTCCGGTGACATATTCATGTGCATGTTGTGTATGTCACCGGATAATTGCAAACTCCGTAAGATTATAAAATATCTGAGGAGATTGTAAACTCTCGATAAATTGTCAAATGAACATTAAATGTTCATTTCATTCTACAATTACGAATCAAAATCTTGCATTCTCATAATATCTCCGTGCCGGTCCAAAAAATTGTGGACTGACATAAACTGGCGACCAATCAGCTCTCTGGTCTACAATTTATCTGCTTTGGTGTGATAGCTGAGTCTTTATTATCTCTGAATAGACCAATGAGAGCCTTGTTTCCAGGTTTACTATCACACGAAAACGGATAAGTTGTAAGTGGTAGCCATTTTATGTCAGTCGCAACACAAGAGATGATTCGAGTACTAAATTTTGATGCGTTAAAAGTATTCTAAATGTTTATTTGACAATTTATCGAGACTTTACAATCTCTCAAGTTATTTTATAATCTTACAGAGTTTGCCATTTTCCGGTGACATATACAACACGATGTTTTATATTATATACGGAAATAACAATCTAAAGATTTATTACAATATTTCGGAGTCTGCAATTTTCCGGTAACATACACATGTATACGAATCGATAGACGAAACCAAACCCAGATAGGAAAATCACCGTACGAATGATATGACCGCATCTCGCGGCTGCAACCGCACCTGGGGTCTTGCGCAAAACGAGAAACATGATACCCACTATAATACCAGCCTTTGCAGTAATGTACAGTGAACACAAAATTGTAAGTCTGCATCTGCAATATTTAGTACAACTGAAATGGGTAGTCAAAGAAATAAATACATTCAATACTTGGAAGAAATGGGTGTTGCATTTGCATTTGGCAAATGGAAGACCCATATTTTTTGGGAATTGAATACGTATATTTTGCTTTCTCGTTTATTCGAACATACAATTTAAAAAAGATAAAGACATAAAAATGGTGTATTTTTTATCTAAATAAAACACCTATACTATACCGTGCGTGTATCTTTACTTCTTGTGATGTAGGTGCCCATGAGGCCATAAAAGATTGTACACTCCTATAAAAACAGGTGGCTTAGTTACGCCACTCAAACGATAATGTTTTAAACATAAGGCCAGCGATTTTAGTATAATTTAGCTATGTTAAAAGCATAATGATATTAAAAGATCGCATAAAGAACCGATTCACCTTGACAACTTGCTGTTCACCGGACGTGGACCATTTACTTGTATCGAGTTAATCATAGACCTGACGAGAGGCTAGTTTCAATATTCACCAGTTTTGGTACCTAAATGAAAATCCTCACAGGAATCAAAGACATATTATGTATTTCTGTTTGATAGATTTTGCTACTGAAGTAAAATCCGGTAGCCTACGCTTGAATTTGGCTTGAAATGATTATTATCCCTAAGAACGCTACCTAAATAAAGTTTCCCAATGAGTCACGCGTCTACTTTTTGGATTTCCCCAATTTCCCTTTAAGTTGAAAACGATGACGCACGATATGAAAAAAAATTAAATATTTTGTGAAGTATGGTTATGTTACCGGAAAATAGTAAACTCCATGAGATAGATTTTTATTAGATTATAATTTCTGGATATATTATGAAAAAATCGTTTTGTAACAATAAGTCCCATACAAATTGAATATTTTCCAATATAATACAGTTTCACGCGATATTTTACCATCTTACGACATCAGCAATTTTTCGACAATAGAATTTACAAATGTTAGCAGTAAAGCAAACAAAATATGGTTACTACTGACAATATCAAATTGTTGCTACCAACAATTAAAGTTGAGTGAATTAAACTGTTCTGAGTCTGACACTAGGTCAACTGCTGAATTAGACTATAAAAGGATCATTAGATTGTGACAAGTCAAGGCTAATATAATTAGCAGAGTAGACTATTATACACATTGAATTACTTATCTACTGAAGAATCTCTATCTCAAGTGTAGACACTGTTGGCCTGCGCAGGCTGGCGGACGGGACGGCAGAGGATTTTTAATTTTACAACTCTCCGTGATCGGCCGAAAACTGCGCTGCGATGCTCCGAAACCGATCATTGAAAGATATACATTATTTCGATTGGATAACTATTAAATTCAACTGAAAAATTAAAAGTCCTCTGCCGTCCCGTCCACCAGTCTGCGCTGGCCATATTTCTTCGCTCTATAGCTCAGGTAAAAAATGGTAGGATTTTTGGGTATGGACTGCATGGAAACACCATCCACCATTGGGACTCTACCAAATACGGTGGAAATAATAATATGATGATGACAGTGACTGTGACTAGCAACACAGGTCATTTATCCCACTTATAATACATGGCAAATGGATCAAATTAATTAGGTTTCATTTCCTTTGTTAATTATGAAGTTCCTGTATTTATGCTAATTAGTATCATTAATTTAAACGAGTACTGCGTCATCGGTTCACAGCGGTATATCAATTTAGATTCTTTGCTCCTTTCTAAGAAATGTAAAAATACTAGCTTGAGAGAAAATATGTACCTACCTAGGTTCCTACTGTCTACGTATTTTATTTAGCGTCTCGAAGGATTTCTTTGTTTAAACTTCAGCACACTTTAGGGTCAACGACATTTGCTTTTACCGTAAAACGTTACCTTGTACCTGGACCAAAGGTTGTCTGGACCATTGGACAAAACCAAATTGAGGGCGAATTAACATTATAGTCCGAGAGAAACTTAGTGTTTCCGTAAGCTACTCGTTTTCATAAATACATTTCGTTAAAGATCACTTATGATTGAGCGACAATGTATTGGTGTGGAAGTGAGTCGACCTCCACAGTCAATTGCATTAGTAATCTCTGAATGCAGATGTGAGTAACTAATTGAAAGTTTATAAACACGAACTTTATAACCAGTTGCTGCGTTCACATGTTTTAATGAAGACATACAGACTATATTATATGTTAGTTGAATATTATTGTTCACTTCCTAATAACAAAGAACGAAGGATAAAAATTTAATGGTGAAGGATGACATGGCTGGAAAGGAGATGGATTACAGAGATGACGTCTAGAGACATAGCAGAAAACACGTTGCTCCGAATCCAGATAAAGTAGGAAAGTCAAGGGCCTTGATTTCATCATTTATGTACGAATGTACTACTTAAATCTTCTGATTCGTTTGCATCAGATGATGCATACGCACATTATCAGCATAACGTGCGTATGCATCATCTGATTGGACGTAATACATTCTTATTGGACGTAAGATGAATTTGACATCACTAGGTAACTCGTAAAGTACCTGCAATCGTAACCTTGTTATGATTTATTTGGTGCTGCTTGGTGACGTTTTATACACGCGAGCTGGTATTTTATAATTAAAGCTAGCTTTTGCCTCCGACTTCGTGCGCGCATATCACGCGAATACCGAATTTCTCGGTATTCGCGGGATAGCGCGTTCAAATAAACAAACCCTTCAGCTTTATTATATTATTACTATAGATTAATAATCACGAAATTATGTACAAACGCGTATAAAGCAAAATAAATCATTGGGCATCAAAAAAATCATCCACATCGCTTTAGTATAGTAGATTAAATTATTGACGATTGCGATTGTTTCCGAAATCAGAAAATGGAATCGCTCGCGCTGGATTCTCCGTTTAATTTTTCTAAACTAGGTACGCAAAGAATTTTATACGGTATTTAGTAATAGGAAGAGCGATAAACGAAAAAGGGATTTTGCATATAATTTACCAGTGCGAAGCCCGCCTTCGCACTGGTAAATTCCAACAATTCTCCGCCTATTTTTTCTAAACTACGCAAAGGATTTTTATATGGTATTTAGTGTATTTAGTAATAGGAAGAGCTATAAACGAAAAAGGGATTTTGTAAATAATTTACCAGAGCAAAAGCGGGCGAGTCGATAGTATAGTTCAAATTATACATAACTAGCTTTTGCCCGCGACTTCGTACGCGCATATATAGATTAGCGCGTTCAAACAAACAAACTCATCAGCTTTTTCAATAAATGTTCTAAGTAAGTAGTGTCCACATTTACAATTATTCCATTTGTTACAGCGTGGGTAGACATCCTACGGATCTAAACAGGTGGACGGTAGCGAATTGACTCCATCTATGTAGAGGAAATATAAATAAGGGAATCGAAGGTTCTTATTGCTTAACATCAAGTCATCAACGCAGACGAACTTGTGCATAAAGGGCATTAACTTAAGGAACTGACGATGCAAAAACATGAAACTTAGCCATGATGTAACCCTGCACTTATTAAATAGGAAGTAGTCCGACACGAATCGAAGTGTTCGGCAGACAACCGGTTTCAATCAACGTTCTACTGCGCCCGGGGTGTTGCGAAAATGGGCCACAGCAGCGGAAGGAGTAGGTTAAGGCAGTGGGCAGCTAACACATTAGTGATTCATTAGAACTCGACGGCTTTCACCCGCTATGGAACTAGAACAATAAACACCCGCGCGGTAATCTATAGCTACTTAGAAACAATTTCATATTCCATTTGCATTGTGTACCCACTGACACAATCCAGTTTTTGTCGCCACAACGGTTCATACTCAATCCTCAAAAGAGATTTATATATGCATGCGCATTCAAACTGATTCCGAGGGCTTAGCTGTCATATCTATTTAAGTTTTGGAGCCTTTCATATATATTGATGGTAATTTTTGATGTCATTGATACCTTGACTCATAATAAAGATGACTAAACCAAAGATGTGGACGTTAAACCTATCAAACGGTTTGTGAATTTTGCGTTTCAAAACATTTCCTAGTGATTCCGTAACAACATTGAAGCTTAAAACGTGGTGGCTATTAAAAAGTTTTATTGTTAGATCTTCAATGTCGACATAATATTACGACAGCGGGGTTCGTGTTTCGCCCACGGGCGAAGAAAGTATTGACTTTCCTTCGTTCCTCGTTTAAGTTACGAATGCTGTGTTGCACTCGTTGGCTGAATCTTTCTCGATTCGTCACTAGCTTTTTTGTTGAGTTACTTTACGCAATCTCTCAAAACTTTCATACGCCCCACAATTTTTGATGGAAAGGTATTCCGATAGTTTTTGTACCTTTATGTAAAGCGTGAATGTAAGATGTTTTATAAAATGTTAAAATAAAATAGAACTCTACGACACTCAAGGAACGAAATAGTTATTTGGTTTTGATAAAAAACATCAAAAACTGTTTTTAAAAATACATTTTCAACAAAACTAAAATCTATAGTGAGCTACGCTCTCTTTGCCATGTATGGCATGTGTGTAGCGTGTCCAAGGACTAAAGTGGAAGTGAATAAAGCACCTATTACGGAAACGTCATGGCACTCGAGCCTCGGTGGAGTTTGTCGACCTTCGTTCGCAATGCCTGTTCCATTAAACAACACAGCCTTCGGATTCTACTAGACGTGTAATTTGTACGCGCTTTATTTAATAGTTACTAGTAGAATTTGATGAATGATGAGCGTTCTCCTAAATAAACATTGGAGTATTTAAGATCTCGATGGCTGTCTTAAAATGAACAGCAAAAATGGTATGTTGTATTTTTTGTAAGAAATCATATCGACAGCACACATTTTAAGTTTTCCTACAGCTGTAGCGGTAGCACAGAGGTACTTACCTACAAGTCGTTTAATATAAAAATGTATTTTTAACAACAAACCATAGGGCTCACGGAGTCACGCCCACGAATCACCTCGACATCGTAGTCATAATAAATGCAATCAAACCAAATGTCATTGCTCGGTTAGAACAGACAAAATAAATAATTCAAGTGCTGTCTACATTATCGCTTTCTATGGTTCGTCGTGATCAGATCACGGCGCGCGGCGCACGCAGCCACCGGATGAGTCACCGTCACCGGCGACCGGCGCAGGCGCAAGCGCCGCGCACACCGGACACCCGATACCTTTTACGACTACCACTGCTCATTGTGTACGATACGCAATCGACTCAGCTTATCGATGCTACCCGTGCTACCGTGCATGCGCCACCAGAATTATAAAAACCCTCCCTCACACGACGTTCCATAATATTTTAAATTACCAACAGCTCTGATAAGCCTGGTTTTAAAGCATCCTGTGCTTGCTGGTTAGTAACTAGATCGTTATATTAATGCAGGTATTGTCAATTAATCAAATGTAATGTTGGAAATAATTATTTCGTCATTATTACTAACATTTATTAAGTAACCTGATTATTAAAAGAAAGTTTTTGTGCGTACAGTGAATAATGACATCAATTTAGCACACACTCATGTAGGTACCTAAAGTATGGACTGAACCACAAAACTTAAATGCTTGAGTAAGGCTACTATTAACTTGGTTGACTAACAGGTTTCTGTCGCTAGTTTATCTGGACTTGTCCTGTTCGAGGCCTGTTTATCAGGACAAGCTCTGGGAATGCCTGGGAGCATCGAGATCTCGGATGCTCCCAATAAATTCCATGCACATAAATAAACTTGACAAAAAGTTTACAGTACCAAATCCGGCAAACATTATCACAGAGCATTTGGGACTGTGGGTTTTTTTTCTCAATCGGATAATGCCCCACTTCTGGGCAAGCAAGACCTCCCCGAAGTCTTTACAGGAACTCTCGTCCTGCGATATCTCGAGCCGATAGGCCTCGAGGTCAGTCGCGGTTTGATTTTGTGTTACAAATAGAAAATGCTGATATCAAACCAGGAATAAAATGATGGATCCGCAAATAACTTAAGGTTTGTCAAGCTCTGGTACCTATAGCGTGAGCGACTGCCGCCTGGCAACCAGTTTTGGCAGAATGACGTAATTAGGCTACAGGTGGATGCTGTTGCCCGTTTCACTCACACCGGGACACATCGACCGACAACAAACGTAAACGTAGCCAAAAGTGCTATTAAAGAGGAACACATGGGTGATTCGCGCCATACCATTATTGTTATAGGCTATCAGTTCATTTAATTGTAACTCGTTAAATCAAGGTGCGTCTAAAGAATACTAATCATGTGAATAGTGTTATCTGCATATACAGTCCACCTATGGCTTCTTTGCGCCATTTATGAAGTACTGTTATATTATACGGAAATTGTCAGTCACACATAATAGTAGGGAGGAAATAAAAGCTGTTGTAGTAATAGTGATCATGACAATACCTAATAATATTGTGTACGTGAGTACATAGGAATAGTTACGAGTCGAATAAATAACGCAGGTACTAGCGGAAGTGGATTTGATTATGAACGGTAATAATTTACTACAAGTGAGAATGAGAAGGCCATCGTTCATTTCAGAGAATTATGATGTGCCGACGTTGTTGGGTAACGGCGATCCAAGAGACAGTCTGCGTAAATTCGTAATTAGGTATTTATAGGGTAAAGGTACCTATTTTTAACAGAGGACGTTTTCAACTTGATGTGTTAGATGACGACGATGCTGCTGTTTTACATTGTAATGTGCTATGAATAACAAAAAAGGTACAATTGATAGATGGTGTAACTAATAGACTATTAACTGAATGAATTGTGACGAGTAGCAAGCAATGGATTGAGTAACTTATATATCTTATGCTATATATGTCCCAGATTGATTCATGCCCTGCCAAGGTCTATTAAATAATTCGGTTCAAGGAATTATTCTGACGAATTGGTACAAAAAATATAATAATAAAAATGATTCTAGTTGCTGTATTCACCAAACATTGTTTATTATAGTAGTTTCAAAGCACAATCTTCATTAACTTCTGGTGTTAAATTGAAAGAATGTTACAGAATTTTTTTCTGCAGCTTTGTTCCAGCATATCCCAAAGGATACATGCATCAAAAACTTATGGCACTCAGGAGTGGAATATCTTTTTATCACACAAAGAATTTTCGTAATTGGATAGGTACCTCTAGAGATTACTCTATCCTATAAATATAATATGCCTAAATATAACAAAACAAATTCTATAAAGAGTGTTTGTCTCATGTCCTTTTAATCAATAACTCAAAGGACATGACTCATGCAAATGTCCTTGATAAAATTGAAAGCTTTAGGATTGCACAGAAAAACTGAACTTTAAGTTAGAAGATACAGACAGAGGTTGAGTCACTATGTTTATTGCATCTAGCAAGGTTTGCAACACATTGGCAGTTCCATCATGAATGATGATAATGAAAAAGATTAACAATTAGACACAGTTACAGCAATGTTTAATCAGTAGTACTTTTTTTTAATTAAACCTGATAATTTAGTGTCTGAGCTAAGATTTGTAAAGCAATTTGGGTTTATGGGAATAGTAATGTGTATATATTATCTATTCCATAAGAGGTTCTTATAAGAATAGGAACTCCTTGGCAAACAAACACAAAAGTTTGTCCAAGGCTTATCAGGATAAGACGTAAACAAATGGGAATGTCACTACTACAGGAACATGATAAGCTTTCCGATGTATGATAATCAGTACAGTAAGAGATAAGCATCTAGATGTAAGAATGTTTTCAGATAAAAATAATAGAATGATTATGTATCTTCAAAGTTATCGTTTTTCCTGAAAAAATATTTTTTTTGACAAATCATATAGATTTTTTAATTTACCAAATTGTGAATGATTTTATTCGAATAATTTCGTGATTCTTTAAGTAATTGTTTGATTAGGTAATAGAGCTAGTAGACATTAGCTAATCCATGTGAATAATTTTATTAAAAACAAATGAACTTTAGACAAAAAAGCCAATTTACACTCATAGACAATATTTTTGTTTTAAATTTAATAAAAGAAAAAACCTTTTTATAAGATGTTGCTTGAAAATAAATCTTTTTTATTTATTGACCATTAATAAAATAATGCTGTTTATTGGATTCTCATAAGAATTATGAAAGTGCAAATACTTTTTGTGTTATTAAATGAAATTATGATAAAGCGATAAAACAGCTATTTATCAGCAATGGAATGTTCGTAATTCTCATAGAAAGGTTCTTGGAAACTAAAACTCTTCAACAATGAGTCTGAACAAGTAGGTACTCATCATGAATACATAGCTAATGAAAACAAAACACCGTCGCGTACAATACGTTACGAACTTATGAAACACGCTTCAGGTGTTGCAGTTTTATGCAATCTTATGAATCAGATTGCATTTCATCAGCGAGCCTACAACAAAACAATTATTATTCTTAAATTATACGAGCGTAAATGTTTTTTCTTACCGATGATAAATAATGTGCTGCCCGCCAAACATAATCCAACACGCATGCATACTGCCCGGTTCCAGCTAGAAGCCATACGCCGAGAAAAGTAGCTGATGGGACAGTTCCATCGCTGATCCGTGGGCTGTTGTTCATAGGTCACTGTGGTAGGCTGATAAACCGCACTCGTAGGCATTTTGCAAGAAATCGAGTCACAACCCAAACAAAGACTTCGTTACTTTAATAACTGTATAAGCACTTCACAGGATTACACGCAGAACAAGCAAGTAAACACAACAGACTACAGTAGCGATAGCGAGCGTGGTGCATGCGTGAGCTCAACGATTTATTTATGTGGATTAGTGTTGTAGACTTGTAAATTATTCGTTACTGGGCCGCGCGCAGTGAAAAGTCGATAATGTCATTCCAATTCCGCGGTTCAAAATATTAATTACTTTCGTAACAGCGTTTAATTAAGTAAATTGTTCGTGTTACATTTTCAAAGTTCTTTAGCGGAAATAAATAAATCTATTTTAGATTTCGAAACACTAACAATTATTCTCGTCTATCTTATAGGAAACCACAGTGTTATTTTTACTCTGTGACAAGTATTTCATTCATTCGCAAAGGCGGCGAAATTTAAAATACGATCAGCAGAGTTCGAAGATTTGTTTGAAAAGGGTTATACGGAAAGAATTTAAACCCTTTTGCAAAAGAACGGGTACTACTTTAGATTTTCTTCTCTATCTTAAATAAATATTACAAGAAAAGGGGTTTATTGATTTGATGATGTTAAATAGCACGTTAAAGCATTCGTTCCAAAAATATTTTTTTAAACCAAAGAAAAGTAATGATCACTGTAAAATTGCTTTATGAACGGTGCGAATTGTTGAAACTGTTACTTGCTTATAACTAAACTTTTGGATAATTTGTGCTAATTAATAATTTAAGTAATTGTTATTTTTACATTCAAAACCTTATTACTATAGTTGATAAAGCGATAAGAGCCGGCGATGTGAGTCGTTCAACTGACTGAGAACGAGATCGACGCTTACTCCATAGGCACGTCTGAGTTGCTCGACTTCAGTTTTCTCGAAATTGTGCGTCATGGACACTGGATGACTGGAAAAAGTATTGTTTTCCGATGAATCTAGAATCCCTTTATATGGTAACATTGAAATATAAAAAACCCTTTTTTGAATATATCAATCATAGAGGAAAGTAATATATGATATCAATGTATGCCGGCGAGTGTTGCGAAGGCCAGACGAACGCTATTCGGACGTGTGTTTAGGAGAGGAATTAACTCGACGGAGCATACAGAGATAGTTTTCATAGAAAATGGAACATTAGATGCACACCGGTACATAACAGATGTCCTAATTCCACATGCACAACCCGCATTAACTGCTCTAGGTGAAGATTCTATTTTATGGACGATAATGCTTGCGCTCACTGTTCTGACGACGTGGATGCGTATATTTTAGAAGTTGGAATCCGTCGATTACATTGGCCAGCTCGAAGTTCTGACCTCAATCCGATTGAGCATGTCTGGAATGTCCTAAAAAGATAGGTAACATCAGTGTAACCTGCTCCACAAAACATCAGGCAGCTAAAGAGTCATTGCAAAAGAGTGGGACCGTATTCCACAAAACGTTAGGTATTAAAATATCGTGGAAAGCATGCCCAGAAGGATGCAAGCTGTGATTTTGGCAAGAGGATAGGCACACTCGTTTTAGGATTTTAAATATTTAACTTCATCAATTAAAAAAAAAACTAGAAAATTCTGCATGTCTTTATTGATACCACTTCATATTGTTTGGACGAGTATATCGATTTTATTGAATTCATCAGAATTGTATGTGGCAAATTGCCAGAATTCACTTAAACGCATATTCATTTACAAGATTATAACGACACAGTCTACGTCAAAAGTTTCAATTAAGTTAAATTAACTGATATCGGCCTTGGAACGTTAAATTCCTTAGATGCCCGTTTTTTTTTTGCAAACCTGTGTGTTTACTTTAGTAAATGGAAACGTATGCATAGCGTGTATAAGCGAATCGTAGTTTAAATAATATATTGTAAGGAACACTGTATACACGACACCAAAGCTGTACTGACAGTTATTATTCATGGCTGACCACTCAGCACCTGAAACATGCGAGGTAGCTGCAGAACGCCGTGTGGTTTTTGTCAGTCTGACAGACCTTTGCCAGGCGTCCGGATAAAGCCAGACATAATTAGGCTTTTAGGAAGCGTGTCCGGCTAAATTAGATGGTGTCTAAAAAAGCTAGGTCCTAGGTGGTGGAAAGATGCCTATTTTATTAGGCAGGTAATGGCTGAATGAGAGTAGCCAAGAATCAAGCTGTTTTCTAATGTTTAGCAGTGGACTTTTCGTCAGTATTTGGGCTGATTATGCTACCCAGCCAACATTAGGTGATAGACATAGTTATTGTATAACCTGATTTCCAGTGAATGTGTTTGGGGTGTGTTCAAATGGAATATTGTTATAGAAATGAAAATCGGAATATTTTGCAAAAATAATGTAATAGTTATAATTTTAAATATTCATTATCACTAATAAATAGTTTTATATCACTAGACAGTCGCTGCTTTATAATTAGAGTCATTTATTTTAACAGGTAAAGGCACTGATCCTTCTTATAAACACTATAATATAATTCTAGGCATATCAACCAACAGTCACGTCACAGTTATCCAGATTCGTAACTGCATACTCAATATTTAATAATATTATCATTGTGGAATTGAGTGTGTCTATTTTCAGCAAAAAACTGCAATAGAAGAGACGTGACTCCCACTCGGAATATCATATTTGATCAAAATAATAAAATGTTTGACAAAACATGAATAATACAAACTTGATTTAAATAATGACGTTTTCCAGTTATTATCCTTAAAATACAAGATTATTATCATACACATTTCATATAAATCGGAAGTTACATACTTGAAGTTGAATGAAACGGAATATTCAGTCATAAATAATAAAATCAATCACTTACATTTTGACATCGAAAATACAATTCTTATTTTATAATTTAATAACATAATAAGGCACCAAAGCATGAGCATTCGCCTTAACATAATTTCGAAAATCAAAGGAATTACAATGCTAAAGTACATGTGTATAATGTCAGCATACTTTTTCATTTGTACTGATTTATTAAAATTATATACAAATATATTCTACAAAAATATTTCAAATACCTAATTCATTATCATCTATTTTGTACATGCAAAATAGAACTTATGTTATTATGCCGTTATATTTATAATTCGACTTAGCTACGAGAACATTGCTATTGCTTTATTTAAATTATTTTCTTGAAAAAATATGGAAGCCCAATAAACGTTTGCTTCACTGGAAATATTGGTGTAAATAAATAGATTATACATTCTGGCGGAGTTAAGACTAAATTAAAAAAGTAAATAAACAACATAGATTTGAGCGTTATTATAGCTAGCCATAAAGCGATTAAATGTGCATAGATTCCTCTTACGTGCAACCAACACCTCTTCAAAGGTCCACTCATCCATGTAATGTAGATTTGTAGGTAAATACAATATTTGATTTAGCAGCAGAAGAAAAGAAGGCCTTAACTAAATATGTTAGTACATACTTTAAATAAACGAGTTCTTTTCATGGCCTGGTTTATATCATATATTGGTTTTGTTTGAAAAAGCATTCAGTTATCTTCAATGTAGCTCCTTGGCAAAACAATTTTGTCATGACATCTCATCCAGAAATCCCTCAGTCTCATTATAACTGTCTTTTTTCAATACAATCCAGACTAGTTTCTTTAGTACTCACAATTTTCAGCAATATTTACACCATACAACACATTCCTCCGAAATACATAAAATTCTGATAGGCGACAGGTTTAAAATGAACACATTTTGAATTATTCTTAAATATCCTTGTCCTTGTATATAATATAGTTAGAATGACCCACATATTAATAATATCCGTATCATTCGACAGCAAAGCCGGCCGTTTCGAGCACCGCCTGTTTGAGTTTATCGTGGAGTTTCTCCTTGTTCGGGTAAGGAGGTAAGTCGAGACGATTAAAACAAGTGTGGGCCTTCGGCAGCGAGTCGGGCGACGCGTCCGCCACCAGGTGCAGCGTGAACAGGCGCGGAGCCGCGGCGCCCGTGGAGCCCTGCAGCGCGCGGAAGCCGGCCAGCGGCACGCGCCGCGACCCGGTCACGAACTGCAGCAGCCGCGCGCGCATGTCCGCGTCGAACTCCTCCACCACCTCCCAGAACCAGCCCACGATGGGCGCGTCGGGCGTGACGTGCTTGAGGCGCGTGTGGCGGCGCCAGTCGGCCGGGTCCAGGTCGGCGCGGCCCGCCAGCAGCGGCTGCAGGTCGCGCGGGGACAGCGGCCGCAGCAGCTGCGGCGGGATGATGTCGGCGAGCCCGCGCTGCAGCGCCAGCCACTGGCGCTCGGCGCCGCGCGTGAAGCGGTGCGCCACGTACAGGCGCACGTAGTCGCGCTTGTTGGCGTCCGTCACGGCCTCGTTGGTGCCGCCCGGCCGGAGCTCCACGCTGCGCACTGCGCCGAATGACGAGCATTCTACCGAGAAAGTAGTGTCTATCACGCCAGCAATGCTGTTTTCCCTGAAGCATAACAAAACGCATTAGTATTCACCCAAAATACACATAACTAAAACAGATTTTGTTTAATTTTAAGTGTACTAACAGCATCCAGGAGAGCGAGCGATGTAGTTCAGGGTCCACGTCACGAATATCACGGAGTGTAATTGGTCGTCCTAGCAACTGTTTGTAGAACGGCGCGGTGAAGGCCGCGTCTAGCTGATGACCGTGGAACAAAGCCACGCCGAGAATGCGGCCCGCGAAGTGGAAGTATGAAAGATGTTCTGGGTTGACCTTTCAAAAGAAAATAACATGAAATCAGATAATTGAGAAACTAGTGCTTTCCAGCAGTTGCAAGATGGCATGCGATTGGATCCACCAGCCGCTCTATTCTGTTAAAATATTACCGTGAAACATGGTGGAGTCAGCTTGTAGTGTCATTCCATTTTGTTTGTATGGATTCACAATAATCACTTCAAGTTCATTTCACCTAAGAGGTGAGATTTTTAAAGGATCACACCACAGATTCCAACAGTGGAATGCTTTAGGCTGATGATAATGATGATGATTGCTCTTTTAACTATACATCGTCTGATGCACATTTACAAGGATATGCTTTGAGTGTTTTAGTCTGCTGATGATATTTGGTTTTAATACTGGAAGATCTCATCAATTATTAAGTCAGATATTAAATGAATGAGTTCCACAACCCTTACCCCTGAGTCAGCATTTATCTGCAGCGCATATCGATCGTCGCCCGCGTTCGCGTACTGGAACAGTCCGTAGTGCGGGTTGAAGAGCTCCCTGCCCAGCAGGTGCAGCCACTCGCGCGCCACGCCGCCGTAGTCCAGCCCTTCCTCGCCACGGAACTTCACCAGCAAACGTTTTCGCAGCTCCTTGCCGCGTAACTTCATTACGAGCCGGTAAGATTCCTCTAGTATTTCGTTACGTGATACCTGGAAATATGGATTTGTTTTTATTGTGTTAGTAAACAATAAGAGGTCTTGGGTTACATGAGAATGGTAAAGGATTTTAGGTTCTGGAAGGTATGAGTGCCGGTGTTATTAAAGGCACAGGAAACATTGCAGTGATGCCTCTGGTACCGCAGATGATACAAATGGCGGTAATCACTTACATTAATCAGCCGTAAAATCAAGATAAAAATTGAACTTCACAATAAGATGGATCTGACACTGGAATGAGCTTGGTTTGTGGGAATAGAACAGCGAGCGCTACTCTGACGCGATAACGGCTTCGCTGCAGTAAACAATAAATCACAAACCCTGTAAATGTTCATGGTGGTTTCTTTTGCATCATTTACATCCAGCAGCCAGATACGGCACTAGAAGTATAATTCTCCAGTCTCAAGTTAAATTAATTTGTCAGTGTCTCTATTCCATAGACGCTTACTTCTATCCTACAATGACCAGTCTGTGGCTGCAGCGCTTGCAGCTCGGCTCTCAGCACCCTCGCCTTGGCCGCCAAGTCTCGTTTGTACTTGGGCAGCGCGTCTGAGTCCAGCGGCTCGGCGACCGGCGCGGGCGCCGCTGCTGCGGGGGATGCTGGTGCTGCCGCAGGGTCCGCTTGTGGCTGGGAACACGATTGTAGGATTAAGATGTGTATAATGGATGATACATATGTATGGAGACATGCTATGCCGACCGCTTATTAATTGGGATGAGAAAATAAGCGTCATGGTGCTGATAATCTTGCTGCTAATGGAAGATTTTAGGTAGTTTGTTTAAAAGTCCTCCTCTTTTATTGTTGTTGTTTAATTGCTAAAATTACTAATAGTCGCATTCAGAAATCTGCAGTTGAATTTTATATAAGCTGTTGTGAATCCAACTTCAGAATTTTATTGAATACGTTATGGGAGAAGGCGTTAAAAACAAGAGTTCAACAAAACGGCCAACAGTCGTCCTGATGGTGGTGTAGACGTTCGGAAGTTAATCGCAAATGTGTAACGAAGTTAAGACTCACAAGTCTAGCAGACAGCGCCAGGCGGGGGTCGGTGAACTGCGTGGTCCTGTTGTTGTGGTCCACGAAGTAGGGCCGGCCCGAGGGCGCGTGGCGCATCTCCCAGCCCGGCGGCAGCGGGCCGGCCGCGGCGGCGCAGTGGCGCAGGTGCTGCGGCACGCGCGGGTCGTGCCACGTGGACGCGCCCGTGCCCGAGTTGTAGAAGTACACCTGCCCTTGAGCTGTGGTGCGCATCTCTGGAATATAAAACTAGATATGTCATGCTAGTTTCATAAAAAATAAAAACAAGTTTTTACTCTCCTTCCACTTCCGTCACACCGTCTAGTTTAAAAGCTAGGTGTAATTGACATTTTATTCTGACAATTTTAAAGTAAGGCGCGATGTTTCATTCGCCTTTTACTTACAGTTCAGAGAATCAATTCACCAATTATTCAATAATAAAAAAACCAATTGTACTGACCTGGGTACCAAACTCAAGGTCTCGTACTTGGCAGCCGCACTTGCGACAACTACACTAACGAGCCGATGACAATGTGTCGTTACACTTATATCATTGTTAGGTGGTCCTCGTATGTACTGCATACAAATTAATGTAATCATGTGCGAGTAGCTATGTAATACGTTCCTCAGAAAATCATGTTTAGAGCACGACAATACTTAGTGTGTTGACAAAGAAAAGCCAATGTCCTGGCGCTTAAGATTTTAAAAATATACTATTCTGTCTGATCACTTACAGAAGTCTGCCCTGGACTGTTGTTCTATATTTCTCTTACAGAAGGACAATACTGACTATAAAGAAAGAAAGAAAATTGCATTTATTGCTACTATAAGGACACAAACCTCCTCATCTCTGGCCTTTTTGGCCAGCAGTATACATTTTCTGCCCATTACTGTAACATGGGTTTAAAGGATTTTTTTATTGGATGAAAAAGAAACCCAGGTTAACCTTCCTAGAAGAAGGTTAAGACACGCTAGACGTAACACAGGTTACGTGAATGATATGTCATAGTGAAGCAATCTAGCACAATACACAACTTTGTTTTGTTTGTATAATGAGCACACTACGAGGCACATTAAAAAAACATGATACTAAAATAAAAACCAGGATTTACTATACTCTGATTAAGTAGTGTCATTATAATGCGTAGTAGTGCACTACGGCAGCTCATTTACTTATGATTACAAATAATTATGAATTTATTTTCATAGATCTCTGACAATGTATGGGTTAAGAAGCTCGAAAGTACATATTGGTCTATAAGGGCATGTCATCATAAGATCTGTTTCTTACCGTAGCCTGGCGGTAAGTCAGTAGCAGCAATAGGCGTGGTAGGCGTGGAAGCCGCGGGCAGGTTGCCGGTGGCCGAGCCTGCGGGCGGAGACGCCGCCGTCGGGATGCGTGACCGCACCGCCGTCTGCGGCTGTGGCTCTGGTCTATAACAATAAACAATACAGTCAAATTACTTGAAACTTCATTGATGTAAAAAAAGGTTTATCTCAATTTTGTCAGTCAGTTAACCATGAATCACTGAAAATAACAATGGAACTGGCCTCGCTCGGGTCGTGCTTTACAAATTATAATTATTTACTTACATTGTTATGATAACTGAAGGTTTAACTATAACTTTTTATTTCTAGGTGCACCCCCTCCTTTTACAGAATGCCTTTCATACCGCCAACTGCTTGCTTCTTACTTCTTACATTATTACAATTTATTTAAATTTTTGACATTGTGATTTCTTACTTTTATTATTTATTTGTCTACTGAGACTAATTTTGTACGCCATAATGGCAAAACATGTAAGTACTCAATATCAAGACTTGTAAGGCTGTAATCATCACATTCTCTAAAACTGTAATTTTGTATCACGTATCTTAAAAGTCATATGCTTTTTATCAAAAAAATTAAATCCATTTTTGTAGTAGTGCTCTTCAATGTATCATAATATAATTGCCTTTGTTATTGTTTTAGCGTGAAACTCTTATTTAACTTTTGCATGCCTGTTGGTAAGATATGGCTGAACCTATATGTTTAAAAATTATTACCTTTTACTGTACCCATATTTGCAAAATAAACGACTTACTTACTTACTTACATCTATCATTAACGTCAGCTTCCACCAGGATAGTTTACATTAACACAAACATCTACAAGAGTTTACACGAACAATGAAAACACAGAACACAAAAATGGGTACAAACCTCAGCGATATGGAAGTGGCATGATTGACGTCTGTGTCGGAGGACGGAGAGACGGGCTCGGAGGGCGAGGCCGGACAGGCGGGCGAGGAGGGGGAGGGCGCAGGCGACGCGGGCGGCGAGCTGCTCGCCGGCGACGCCGCGCCCGAGCACGTGGGCCGCTCCCACTGCGTGCGCCGGGACGCGTGGTTCACGTAGTACGGTCTACAATGGCCAATGATTTTGGTTCTAGACTTTTGTTGCCTACACTTTCTTCTAAGATGAAGTCTCCCAACACAGACTTTTTGTTCAAAAAGAGGCTACAATCATTAGTTGTCAGGTAATTCTTAGTTAAATTTATGAACAATTATTATTTTTACTGAGCTATATATCTGAGGTCCATGAAGGCGCTTATAAACCGCGACCTTCCTATGTCCCTAAAGCGCAAGCTCATCGACATGTGTATCCTGCCTATCCTTACCTATGGCGCTCAGACATGGTCATTGAATTGACTGAGGCTCAGAAGTCGAAACTGAAGGTTTGCCAAGGAGCGATGAAGCGTAGCATTCTGCAAATCAAACGGACCGGCCGAATCCGCAATAGTTAGTTATACGCTTCAAGACCGGAGAGATAAATCTGGCTGACTAAAATAGGACTGGGCGGGCCACATTTATAGGATGTTCGAGGACAGATGGGCCAGGATCGCCACGCAGTGGGTGCCTGAAGAAAGACGTCGCAACGGAGGCCGGCCTAAAAAAGCCGGAGAAGGCAATTGACAGAGTTAGCTGGAAGAATATGGGGGAGGCCTTTGCCCAGCAGTGGGACAACAGGCTTATAAAAAAAAAAGCAAATGTAAGGATCGTAACACGTCACGTTCTGTAGTGTCTGCCTATGGGAAAATTATGTATTATTAACTTCAGCCTCTGGCCTTCGTGTTATGTGGGTGATGAACTCATACACGTGTATATATGTGTAGGGTTTTACACGTGCAGCCTGTGGGCTAGATATAAACAACGGTCTTACAACGCCTTTCGTGTCCAATTCACGCTTTCAGGGTATTGGTGGGGCTGCCTCGTTTTTGTAGCGCATCAGGAATGTTCGTGGACGCACATATAAATTGCTTTTACACAACGATGCGAATGAGGTGTGTATCCCTGGTGCGCAGAGTACGGGCCAGCTCCAACAATATACTAAAAATTATCACTAGAAGGCTTCCAAGGGATAAATTAAATTTAAATTATAATGAAATAAACTGACGTTCTTAAGTTTTCTAAACAAAGAGCCGTTGTTACTAGTACAAAGCCATTATTATTATTATTATAAGCCTAGAACATTATGTAAGAACGCTGCATGTACCTATTGAGAATCTAGACAAGCGCTTTCACATGCTAGACCTGGACGAGATACTAAAACAAAATGAGAATTAAAAAATGATGGGCTATCACTAAACTACTCCTTCGAGTGGTGATGGACGTAAGACAATTCACAAATTACATCAAGAAACAAGCCTTCACCAGTCACAGACTTATAAAAAACGATGCTGACCTGCCACTAGATGTGAACCGCTCCTCCCAATGTTGTGGCAGTGGATTCCTCGTCCCGTTCTGGGCCGGCGGCGGGTCACGTGGGTCCCGCGGCGTGCGCACGTCGCCCGCGGGCCCCACCACGGCGAGTGGCGAGCCCTCACCCGCCGCCGTGGCCGGCTCGCCCCTCGCCGCGTCTCGGGACACAAGTGACACGATCACTTGTCCCCGAACGCCGAAAGTCTCGCCCGAACCCTCCTCGCATAATTCCAAACATTGGTCTGTGGATGAAAGACATTATGTTACCATAATAATTGTTGAAAAGCGTCCAGGTTTACTCGCTGAATATTTTACTATAACAGCCAGCAATAAAGTTAATATGGTTTGTGTAAAGAATGTCAATAAAAATCATCTTCATTCCAAAATTTAAAGGTCATTGAAAAGGAACTGAAAGGTTACATTGAATTCCACAGTTTGATTCTTCAAACAATCTCTTTTGGTGTAACAGAAAGCTGAAAATTATGTGAAGTGGATAAAACTAATTTACTCTGCAATAAAGTTTTTATCACTGGTTCTTGCATTGAGGAAGAAAATATTAGAATTCTATTGTTCTGAGATTTCATGAATAACCACACCTTGATAAACAAAAACGTTTTCTGAGTAACCAACAGAAAAATAAACTGAATATGAGACACAATATTGTACTACACATTCCATGCCATATTTGGAAGGAACACAATTCTAATGAGATTGTATATTAATTGGTTTCATGAACATCACAGTGACTTGTCATAATGAACTAAAAAAAACATTTGAACTTACATCCTGTGTCCTTCAATTTGTGCACAGTAGATGGCTGAATTCGAATGCACCCGAGGAATCCTGAATTTTGTCTTTTGTGGACTTTCCGTTGATTCCATACACTGTAAATCAGATAATTCACTATAATCATCTATAGTAATAAAGCAGGGTTTGTTTATTTATTTGAATGCGCTAATCTCTGGAACTACCAGTTGGATGTGAAAAAAAATCAGATATGAGCGTACAAAGTCACGGGCAAAAGCTAGTATAAAATAAAACCATAGCCTATATGTATATTTTTAGGTCTTCTTTGGTTATTTTTCCAATTTGTCACAAAAGACTATCTACATTATTGCAAGATGTATAATGACTGAATAACAATCAAAAGAAAAAATATCACTAGCCATGTGATTCAAAGGAAAATGTTTTACTTCTACCATTTTACATCCTGTATTACATATAGTTGATGTGATACTTGTAGTGGGTGAATGCAATATAAAAGAATAGGAAATGAAATAAAAAAATAAATGATGACATGACATTGAAAGAGAGCCATTGAGCTGATGATAAGCATAAACTTATTATTACAAGCTTCCGTCAGTGGCTCCACCTTTGTGGAAATAGTAAATTATGCCGAGGGAACATATTCCCGAGATGATAACTTCTCTACAAACTATGTCTTATTGTAACCATGTACCAGGTTTCATGCAAATCTATTTAGACGTGAAGAGATAATTTTTCAATATTATTATGGAATAACTAAATGACTGTGAACTCTGACAAAGCCCAATCTGTTTTGGTTTATTTATCAGAACAAACATACAACATTTGAAAACATTTAAATACAGGTTTAGAAAAACAAATAAAGCAATGTTTACTTTTACTCCAAATACCTACAATACCCACCCACACTTCAATTTCTTCACTAGACCATACTTCATTTCTACTTATGATGCAATATATCTTTGGCGAAGTTATTATCCTAAACCAGCACATCTTTTTACCATCTTTAATTATTTATAGCCAATTAGTGAGCACAATAACTGTTAACTATCTTGTGGTCCTCAATTGTATATTAATGTTGCTGAAGTAGTGAAAGTACAATTTTAGCATGAAAATAATAATTATGCGTGTGATCAGTTCCTGCATTTCTGTAAATTGAGATTCACCGTAACATTCTCAGTGGTACTTTCACTTTAGTCTCAGTATCTGATGTGCAATGTCAAATATCATTGATAAGAATAATTTGAGATAAGCAATGAAACAAGTATATAGGTCAACTCACTACTCAGATATTGTTTGAACGTTGCACAGATAGTCACATACTAAGAATAACAATTTAAATCAAATATAACCTAGTCATAACATACTTTATTATACTTTGTGGTACATTTTACATATTATTATTTCATAGAAATAAAAAACCCCGCTAACCAATGTAATACTTAATCAAGGCATGTATGTCACTCAATTCTGAGTAAGAAACTAAATACAGAAACATTTCATACCTAATTAAGGACAACACGAAGCTCTTAATTGCTTGAGGATTCATCAACACATCTATACTATTTATAAAGGCTATCAAACTTACCTAATTGTAATGCCATCTCCTTTGGTTAGGTACAGATCGTAATGTGTATTCCACTTGGGATCGAGGGTTGCTTTCACAGTATTAGTAGAATACACCTGTCCACTGCCATCTACAGAGATTTTTGCAAAGGGGTCTGGCAAACCTAAAATAATTGAATTATGATCATTATTGTATTAAGGCAGCGTATTTAAGAGTACAAACGTAGTTGAATATGTCGAATTGTGACGCAGTTCTTTCAGACTAGTTGTTTTCTTAAAATTCAACGCAGGTCGTATGGTTCTCACCTTGAAGATCCACTCTATTCAATTTTGAATTAATCATAATAATTGTAGAAAGTGAAATAGTACTTACGAAAAAGATCCCTCCTGACCAAATTCCTTGCACATAGAACTAAAAACAAAATAAATAAGCGGGTTAATTACAAAGAATGTTAAACATACTCAAAGCAAAATATTCACATCAAGTAGCGGAAATGGTTGGATAATAGGGCACTCACTAGTTAAACGTATTTTTTGGGCACCGTATTTACGATTGGACACGGGAGTGGACATTTTTTAATGCTATGAAATAATCATCTGGATAAAATTATTTTTAAAATGATTTCATACGATTTTCACATAAACTTTCAACCACCATTTTTATTTCGTTGAATGAAATGATTTTGTTCTTTTTCCCGTCCGTAAATAAAAAAATCTGTCGGGGAACAATGTCTTTTCAGCCGAGTGGAGCTCGGAAGTTGCGGATCCACACGCTTTCCATTTGCTCAGTCCTGTCATCGTGTTGCCGTCAATGTTAAATATTTGTCACCGGAAAATTGCAGACTCCGTAAAAAAATTTATTTTATTATATTTTTTTTATTTCATTATAATTATGTCACCGGAAATTTGATAACGCCATAAGATTGTAAATTAATGCGTGAAATTGTAAACTATTTTTTCATAAGACACGGATTTATTGGAAATTATAGAATTTGGATTTAATTTATTGTTTACAAATAGATTTTTTCAAAATAAAACAATCTTACGAAGTCTGCAATTTTCCGGTGACAAATGCTGTAAATTCCATCCAAATTCAATAGTCTCCAACATAACCATGTCTTTGTCTTTTAAAAATCATTCACGCGATATTTTACAATGAGGATCTTTACTGCCATTTTATCACGATAGGTGGCGCATCGGATCAAATATGCAGATTTCTCAAAAAGGGGGCTGTGCCAAGCATATTCCCTTGGTCCACCCGGGTGTCAACAACACCTACATCAAGAAGCCTACGGTATTTACTTTACTTATAGTACTTTACTATGATTAACCTCACTGTGACTGTCGTGTCGATTTGGTTTTTAACTGTTTTGGTTGGATTTGAACAACTGAGTATTCTCGACAATCTTACTGATGGAACGTTCACATATTTGAAACATTGCTTAGGTATAACTGTTTCGAACTCATTCATTTCATTCATTCCTATTGTTCAATTTGTCAAAGAGAAGAGCTGACATCAACTCCAAACAACAATAACAAGGTTTTAGTTTGTTTGTACTTTGACTAGATATTTATTTTTTTATCATGGATAGATTCCAATAAATAATCTGAAGCTTCTTTAAGAAATTAGATTTCTTACCAGATAAAGAGATAAAATCTGCGAACTAAACAAGAATTTATCGTCGTTGTCTGAACGCAAATGATAAAAAGAAGCGGCATATTCAAAACTATTCATTTGAAAGTTATTTGTTTGATGTGGGTAAATTATTGAAATATAATATGTACGATTATTTAAAAAAAAATGTTGCATCCAAGGTCAAACCACATTAAAAATATTCAGTCCGCTGCAAGACTTGTTGTTTCTGCTGCTTGACTTAAATCCATGTATTTTATTTTAAGACAGCATTTTCAACAGTTTTGTGAATAATTGTTCGTTGGCAATATACTTACTTTATTGTACCTACTTAATTAAACTGATATAGATAGGTACTTTAATGGAAATATTTACAAATACATAACTTTATAGATGTTAATTATAAATTTTATAACATTGAATCCAATTCAATCCACAGTGTCTACAGATAGATCACTCACTTTACAACGAACCCTAAATATTGTATTATCAAGCTTGATTGTACATAGGAACCTATAAACTTTTGTTGTTGTTTGACAATACCTACAAAACTGATACATAACAGGGACAGAACATAACATAGGAAATTACTGTAGCTGCTCTTACCCAGCTTGAGGTAAATGAAGCGATTCTATTTGTTCCTAACAAACACATCCCTAACTACGCATCCTCGCACATCAATAGTGGAAACACAGCCTTATGAGTGGATGTAACAATTTTATTAGAGACTGCCACTTCGCCCGCGACTTCGTCCGTGGATTTAGTCGGTACTCCACAAATATCAACGGGGCGTTGATATTTGTGGAGTTACCCCCTTTTAAAGGTTAGTTTTGGAAAATTAAGCATAGCGATTTTCTTAATTACCCAGCCATTTCTGCTGCTGATTCTATGGTCTCAGGAACGGCGCAACTTTTTACCCCGGTCACCCCGTCAGGGGTTGGTAATGCAAAAATTGTTAGATCTGTTTCAATTATCCCACTTTTAGTTATTTCTTACCAATTTCCACGTAAATTGAAGCAAGCAATCATGTCCTCCCCTAAAAACTTCATCACCCCTTTTCGCCCTTATAGGGATTGATTTTTGAAAAATCCATTCATTTGTTATTCTTATTTTTTATCAAAATCATTCAACTTCATCGGACCAGGCATTAAGATTCTCTGCAGTTCGCTCCAAGCTTTAATTTTTTTCTTACTTAGAACATTTGTATACCCGTCGCGTCGTAACTTTTGAACGAGAGGTCTAATTTGAACAGTTTAAAGTTCAATTTACATGTACATCATACATAATAAATTTAGTGGATAAGGATTTATCATACCAAAATCACCACTTTACCATCCCACCCCGGTTTTGATTAAATCATTTGATCAAAAAGCGGTCATTGTTTAATAGTTAAACAGATACCCTCGCGGACTTTTTTATGGGTAATATTGAGTAATTTAATCATGTAGTACATTATTTTGTTCTATCACAATTAGTTTTCTCAGCGCAGGCCACATAACGAATTTATTAGGCCAAATTTTGCTACTTTGGGTTAAATTATTGCAATTTGGGTAGGGATCTCTATTTTTTTTCGAAAATAAAATATAACCTATGTTTTAATTAATAATAAAGTGTCTTTTAACATCGGTTGAGGAGTTTTCGAGCCAAACTATAACAAAATAACAAATAAATCTTTCCTCTTTATAATATTTTAGATATCGTAAGAGTGGTAGTTGTTATCAAATGAGACGCACCTACTTCTACATCGAACATTAAAGAAATACAAAATATCGGATAAAAATATATTCTATAGCCTACTATCTTCTTTCAAATATGTCGTAATAACTGCTAGCTTATATATAAAGTAGGTATATCATGTTATGAGACAATTGATGTAAGTAGCTAAAGTAAATAATACCAACTACACCAACGTTGATAACAAACGATATTATTTAATTGATAATGCCGCGTAAGTAAACTGTCCTACATTTTGTATTCAGAGTGTATCAAGCGCACATAGTAAGTGCGAGTTGCATTGGAGATAAATCAGGCAAATATCGAGTTTCGAAAATGAACCCGATTATAATTGTTCACGGAGGAGCAGGGGACATTCCCCAGGGCCGGGTTAAGGGCAAGTTGGATGGCATGAAAACTTCAGTAAAAGCAGGGTACGAGGTCCTGAAGAATGGTGGTAGCGCCTTGGATGCGGTGGAAGCAGCTGTTGTGTCTATGGAGAAAGATGAAAACTTTAATGCTGGTACTTTTTTTTTCATTCTATTTTGTATTTTTCAACCAACCATTATTTATTTATGCTTTCAACATCTAACTCGTGTTCAGCCTACTGCGTAGTCTTCTTCTTTTCGTGTTATGATCGGTTTCTTCGAACTGTTTTTTTTTTCGTTTTATGTATTTGAATTTGAACTCAAGTTTACTGAACAATTTTATAGGATATGGATCGGTTTTAACTCTGCGAGGAGAAGTCGAAATGGAAGCAAGTATTATGCGTGGTCAGGACCTGAATGTGGGTGGGGTAACACTGGTCAGGGAGTTTCTTCACCCTATCAGCATTGCTCATAAAGTTCTTACGGACTCTCCGCATTCACTTTTGGGAGGCGAAGGCGCTAAGTTATTTGCCTTAGAAAAGGTTTGTAAAGGAGATTCTTGCCTTACCTAAGTTGTGCATGGCGAAGTCAATAACAAGCTAACGTAACCCTTTTTTTCTATTTGCAGGGGTTTAAACCGATTCCGCCAGAATCTTTGATAAGTGAAAATGCAAAGAAAGCCTTGGAAAACTTCTTGAAACGTGGTGATTTTGGAAGAACGGAAATAGGACCTAATGATGAGGTAATCTGAGTTATTAAAATTGTTTTGACTTCTACACATTAGCAAAATGTTCATTATGATGATGCCTGTTATCGAAAATAATTTGAAGGGTGGAGTGGGGACAGTTGGTGCTGTTGCCATAGATTCTCAAGGTCACGTAGCAGCTGCCACCAGTACAGGGGGTATGAGTGGAAAAGCAGTTGGCAGGATCGGGGATACGCCACAAATCGGTAGCGGTACTTACGCCGACGATCTTATTGGTGGTGTGTCCACTACAGGTATGAACAATAATTGATTAATGATTGATTTGTTGATAACAAATAAATGAATTTTAGAGGAACTTTGAATAAGTAATTATTTGGCACCTTATTGCAGGTCATGGGGAGTCTATACTAAAGTATTGTTTGGCTCACAGTATTATAAAGCATATGGAGTGTGGCACTGATGCAAATATGGCTACGAATATTGCGGTAGAAGGTACTTAAGTAACTTATCCAATCTTTCCCATTTAAGTTGAGATTAACGGAAACGAGGACTGGTACCAAAAAAAAAAGGTACATATATTTAAATCTATGCGACTTCCCAGGTCTCATATTCATTCTTTCTGTTGCTCAATAAAATTCCTACGAAACTCAATATTTAAGTCAGGGGGCTACTCTCTAAGCCCGAAGTCAGTAGTTTCGGGCTTAGTTGCGGGCTTATTCTAGTCCGTATCACCAAAAGTATGAATGACAACACGATTTGGCAGTTACTGTCAAATCGTGTTGTCATTCATTCTTAGTTCAGGTTCGGAACTAATCGTAAGTCCGTAGAGTAGCCCCCCTGACTAGACCGTTTGCAGTTTTTTAATACTTAACCCTTTTCTTACAGGAATGACTTCTAGACTGAAGAATACTGCGGGGGCGATTACTTTATCAAAAGATGGTGACGTTGGCGTTCACTTCAGCTCGAAAAGAATGTCCTGGGCCTACGTCAAAAACGGCCAAATATTTTACGGCATCGAACCAGGCGAAATTCTTCAAGAGGAATATGAGCCAAAAAACTGTTAACGACTACGTTTTTGAATTTTGAATACTGAAAGAAGAAAATAAAATACAAGAATAATCACATAACTTACAGCAATATATTTGTATATTTATAAAAATAACATTATTACATCACAATAAAACAGATCTATACAAAACTAACTGCTGTATGTGTAAATTAGATCCACAATAACTTTAACTCATTCTCTATTTCAAAAATAAAAATATAATTTGGTGGCTGGTAACGGGCGGTACGAACTATACGAATTACGAACAACTAACTAGCAAGTAGGTACATTTCTACTATATGTACTAGCAACGGCGACTGGTTTCTGAAAAGAGCACACCACTCTGGCGTGGCTTAATTTCGCACTGGCGTTCTCTGTTCGTCACTGACGATTCGGTCCCACAGTTTTACTGACCACCATTCATAGTAGTGCCAAGAGCCCAAAGCTAATTTTGAAAAAGCGGGATTGTCAGTGGCTTGACAGTAACAATGACAAATTGACAACCCCCTGACAAACGAAATCAATGAATGACATGACTTTGACAGTTAGTAAGATTTTCATGCAATTGAGAGAATTAATTTAATTTTATTTTAAGTCATTTATTTCAGCATTACTCTATAGTTAGACAATTTTATACCAAATTATACGTGAAGCTAATATGTTGTTTAACGGTAATATGCCCATAAGGTTCAAGCCGTTGGAGTTTAATTGTTTCAACTGGTTATACAGTGTCGCACCTTGTTTTCCTGTGAATGCCGCTAAAGTTAATATAATAAATGATCCCAGAAAGTTTTACGAGACCCTGTGCGAGAGATTTCAAAATGCTAACAGTAGGATATCTGTTGCGAGCCTATATTTAGGAACTGGATCTATGGAAAAGAAGCTTTTAGACATTACAAAAAAGAACTTAGAGGACAACAAATGTTTGAATTTCAAAGTTCTTTTAGATTATCAGCGTGGTACGCGGGGCGAAGTAAACTCAGTGACTCAGTTACGAGACTTTGTAAATAAAAGCTCTAACCAGTGTTCAGTCAGTTTGTATCAGACACCCAGATTGCATGGTTCTTGGTCAAAAGCCTTACCGTCTCGTTATAACGAGCTTGTAGGACTGCAGCATATGAAGCTGTACATAGCAGATGACTCGGTGATGTTGAGTGGTGCCAATTATTCCAATGACTACTTCCAACAAAGACAAGATCGCTATATTGAGATTGTGGATGCAGATCTGGCAAATTTTTATAGTGAACTCATAGGTATGATGACTGTAAGTTATTAGTATCTTTTTTTGTTTATTTGAGAAATTATTGTATAAACAATATGAATTATGGAGTGGAGATAAAGTAGGTAATGTAATTATTGTGAAAGTGCTTCTTTGAGGCACCCACCTATTCCTTATCATTTTTGTATTTTAGATGAAGTGAGCAACTACAGTAAGCACTGTTCAAAGAATGGAATAACAGAAAAAAAGTATTCTTCAAAGGAGTTGTTTATTCAAGACATGAGGAAGCAGATCAATGCTTTCATGGAAAGATGGCAGGCTCAACAAATCTCCAAGCTGACTTCTTTAGAGGATGGTAGGTTTAAATTTATTTTCCCTATTTAAAAATAAAAAACGAATACAGTAATAGAGATTATAGATATTTGAAAAAAAAAGGTTGCCAGGCTAAAAAGGGATTTGGCGGGTCATATCAGCCTCATGCACTGTGACCGCTGGGCAATAGCTCCTACAAGGTGGGTGTCTGACCACAAATGGCGCCAACAAGGTCTGGCTTAGGATAACATGGGGAGACGACCTGTATGCATACTGAAGGGGCTTGTTCAAGGTGGCTTGGGTAAAGAACTCCTGGAAGATTTTGGAGGAGGCCTTTACCCAGCAGATGTAGAGGATAGGCTGATTAAAAAAAATAGGTAATTTTGGCATTAATTTTTACCCTTTTGAATGTTGGAGCATAAACATATTGGCGTGCCCCCAATGCCAAGGCACAAATACGCTTCACTTTTTGTCTCATATTTGTGATGTTCGGCGTACAGGGCACGTGCTTGCTTGTCGCGTATTTGTGATAATGGTGTTCAAAAGGTTAATCATCGAAATGTGACAATTAATTAATGAATAAATTTATTGCAGGTGTTCCCCATTCCAAGTACAAATAACATTTTACTTAGCCATAGTCTGTCCAAAACTGTATGGGTGGATGCTGGAAGCTCAACCTGTTGTTGTGCTTGGAGGTAGACATCCTCCAAGCACAACAACTGGTTGAGGTCTTGAAGAACATCTTTTAGCTGAGATACTAATGATGATGAGCTCAAAACTTTAATCCTGAATAATGTTATTACAGAAACTGTCAAAGACACCTGGATTTTCCCTCTCATTCAAATGGGAGAGTTCGGCATCACTCAAGATGAGCAGGTCACCAAAAAGCTTCTAGCATCAGTTCCTGAAGGATCTATTATTCGGCTTGCCACTGGATATTTCAATCTTACTGATGAGTATGCTAAGACTTTGTTGGAAGACTGCAAGGCGAATATTAGCTTACTGATGGCACATCCTAATGTGAGTAAAACCAAATTTTACTATTTGACCACTGTGAACTTAGCTGAGGCTTCGCTCTGTCCTGCAATGAATCGATTATTTGTACATGGTTTTAATTTTTTATGTTAGAGTTTTACTATATCTTATGTTTTTCAGGCGAATGGTTTTTTGGGTGCATCAGGTCCTGCTGGAGGGATTCCACATGCCTACTCATTAATTGCTAGAAAGTGAGTGAGAAAGCTTTTCTATTCTTCTTGCATGTTGAAATGTTCACGACCTACATACCTACTAAAGCCAAAAAAAGATTTTTCAACTGTACCGCGTGACATATCAAATCAAAGGGCTCATTGTAAAAGATTTCATTTTTCATAATTTTAAAATATTCCGTTCCGAAGTTATTCAAGAAAATAGATGAACTTTTACCATCCCTCCCCCCCCCCCTTATCCCCGAAATTACTGGGCCTAAAAGATTGAAAAATAAAATACAGATAAGACCTACCTACCTTTACCTATAGATTACAGGAAAAGCTATAACGGCCGCCCGGTTTCATTAACGTATCTACCTTTAACCAACTGTCAAATTAGCTACCAACAGTAACTGAAACGTCATATTTGAAAGGCAAACCTGACGTTTCAGCTGCTGTTCGTTAATGAAACCGGGCGGCCGTTATAGCTGATGTCTACGATTTTATTAATATCTTTGGTTTTTAATTTGTTCGGAATCCTTTGCACGCGACTTCGACTCGCACTTGGCCGGTTTTTTTAAGTTCAAATTGTGAATAATTATTGTTGCAGGTTTTGGCAAAGAGTTCTTGACTACAGACAAATGAATAGGCTGGAAATGTTGGAGTATGAGCGCCCTGGGTGGACATTCCATGCAAAGGGGCTATGGTAAACACAGTTTTTAATTTATTTTTGTCCCAAATTCAATGTGTTCAAGTGTACTGGTAATATAAATTGTAATGTGTATCCAATTTTCTTTACAGGTATTATCCCCCTGGCTGTGGGGTACCATGGGCTACTATAGTGGGCTCGGCGAACTTAGGCGAAAGATCCGTACGACGTGACCTTGAAGCGCAGGCTGCTATTTTCACTGTTTCACCTGAGTTGCAGGTAAGACTTATAAATCTTCTGGCAATTGCCAGATTCTATCTTGGCTTGCCAATCTCTTGCTTTTAGCACTTCTATCCTCTATGCCCTTATGTCGGTTGTAGCTTTTTTTTTTTTAAGGATGGGAAATTATTAAATGACTTCTTTCGCTCTGGGTGGAGCGGAAGGGCGTGTCAGACTCTTACTGACTAGAACCCATCCGTGTTCCTTCTAAAGCCCTTTGCGTTCCAGGGCCGCGGTGACTCTTTCGAACAAATTCCGCAACCCTATCAGTCGTAACTTGGCACAATTATTTTGCTTAGCCTAACGACAGTTTTAAGTAGAATAATTTTGCCAATCTAAATACGATTCTGGAATACGAATAGTTGGGCATATATATTACATTACAACAGTTGCGATATATATTTTTTTTCCTATTTTCAGCGCAAATTACACGAAGAGTCGCAGCAGTTGCACAAGTATGCCACGGAGTGCAGCAGTGAGCTACAAAATAGGGAGACGCCGCTATGGGTGCGAGCCACCGTCGGTCTGTTCAGAACGTACTTTTAAATAATGCTAGGGAAGGTCAGGCTCGTGAATACACGCCGTGTCTTGTTTCAGTTGATATCATGCTAGAGGCGTTATATTTATAGTAGACTCAAAAGTCTAGGGAATATAAATACAAAATGCAGAATATATTTGTGAGTTAAGAGCACGGAACTTATAAAAGTGCGGAGTACTTATTCAGGTTTAAAAAGCAATTTCATCACAACTAAGATTATTTTATTATAACTAGGTTTTATAATATAATGTTGATAGTTGTTGAGTTAGCTTTTAATTTGGGCAGTACATGGAAATTATAATAGGTAGTAAATAACGATAGTAACTAGATGGTGAGTTCCTAAGATTTTCCGTCAATTTTTTAAGCTTTTTGTGGAAATATGCAGCTATTAATGTTTTAAGTTTTAACCATTTCAATCAGTATTATTTATTACAGGCTGATTTTCTGGTTTGAAAGTAGACACAACATTGATATTTTTATATTGAAAAATAGATACCAAAGCATAGATATGTAATGTACTTACTAATGTTGAAGACATTTATGGTTGAAATTTATTGTTATCTTTATAACATGTTGCAATTTGCTGAAAGGTATAATGAAGATTTTTTTTTATCTTTAATCTTGTTTTATTGGTATTTAAGTAAGGCCATGTCTGGGAAATAAAACCAAATAAGTTTTTTAATAATTCTCAATTATATTCACTCTTATTTTCATTTATATAATCACATAATCATAA
The DNA here is from genome assembly GCA_905163435.1 of Mamestra brassicae. Lineage (NCBI taxonomy): Eukaryota > Metazoa > Arthropoda > Insecta > Lepidoptera > Noctuidae > Mamestra > Mamestra brassicae. The sequence continues at coordinate 12,607,571 of LR990997.1, read as the reverse complement.
TTATTCCGATTCACACTTAAAATAATTTTAAAATAAATTAAACGAGAAAATATTCTGCAATAATTAATACAAAACTCAGTCGTTTCCTGACATTATTTGATTAGAATTAAAGTATACGATCAAATTTACAATAATAGGAATCAGGCACATTATTAATAATAAAACTATTTGCTAGTGAGTAGCAAGACAACTTGTTAATCGTTGGATCTTACAATCATACGTAGGAAACAGGACGAATGCGAGTGACGAATGGAAATGGACGAAATCACAATAAACAATATTATTTGTTATAATAATATATCAGCAAATAATTGATCCAATAAAAAAAACTCACTTTTGAGCATAATCATTTCTGATTAAAATAATCATTGCAATTGAGCAATTTACACAAATACTTAAATAACAATAATTATTTATGTTAGAATCAGTTACTGAGGCATACTTATAGTATTTGTTTAACAGTGAGCAATTTAATTAAAAACCTATATGAATTCATATTCAATCAAATTTGAAACAAGGAGAGAGTAAGGAAACTTCCACTACTCAAGCGTGGATGCCGTTTATCCTAATCTTTGGTGTGCTGGCATAACTACGCTGAGAGCTTTACTAAATGTAGCGTTATAAGAAGCGGGGTTGTTATTGTGAATAAATTACGAGGCGCTTCATTTAGTAAAGTCGGTCAGTCCACACGGGAACATTAAACTGTTGTGTCGCGGTAACGCCTTCAATCTACACTACGGACGCTGATAGTAGGTACAAAAATAGTTCACCTATTCAATATAATTAAGACTACTTAACAATTAAGTATCGCGAGGAGGTCATTGTAAAAAAACGAAATTACGAAAATGGACAAGATAATAATCTCAATGAACATAAGAAATGACTCGATAGGCACAATACGAAACGTGTACTAACATTCAGGTATGGGGACCTCCTCGTGTTTATAATACTACTTATAGCAAATCACACTAAGGTAAATTGACTAGGCGTGTTGTGATTGTTGCGCACTGTCCGCGAACATAGGCTTTGACGTCGAAAATAATAAACGGGACACACATGGGACAATCATGTGAGCACAGTCCGTTCACATCAATTTGAACTTTATTGTTTTTGCAATAAGGTTGATTGTGACCGGACGGAGTATGAGGGTTGTCGGTCGCAGCCTAGGGTGTGCGTGTTGGCTTGTGACGTCAGAAGCCGGCGTCGGGCGGCGGGTCGGGCGGCATGTAGTGCAGCTCGTCCACGGGCGCGCTGAACACGTTGTACAGCACGGCGAACAACGTGCAGGCGGCGTAGGCGCCCAGCGCCGCCCACCACAGCAGGCGCTCCCACAGGCGCTGCTGCGCGTGCTTCAGCACCAGCAGGCCGATGGTCAGCCCGGCCAGCGCGCCCGCCACGTGCGCCGCGTACGATACTGGGGGCGCTTCCTGCATTCCAACAAAGATAACTTGTCATTTGAGCATTGAAAAGCCTTATTTAACGACAGCTTGATTTTAATACTTGTAGCTTGGCATTGGGAGATGCCTAGAACTGAACATTTCTTATAGACATAGTTCAGAGATACGATATTAGGCAGATTAAGTTTTCACTCATCCCAATTTACTCTATGTCATCTTCCTATATTTTATGAGGTTTTATTATATTTCTTTTCCCCCCTAGGGTACCATAAGGTTGCTTTTTTGTTCCATTACTCCAGTGCTCAACTACACTACTAATAAATATTATATTTTTTGCCGATATTTACCTTTGTATACCTAGCATGTACGGCGAAGCCCACATCACAGGAGGCAACGGCTAGCGCGGCCACCAGTCTCACAGCTCCGTAGCGCATGGTGTGGAAGTTGAGTAGCGCGTTGGCGAGGTGAGCCGCCAAGAGCGCGTACACGCCGCCCGACGCGCCGGCCAGGCACACGTCCGGGTCCAGCACGGACGCCGCCAGCGAGCCGCCCAGCACGCCCGCGAGATATACGGCCGCGCACCGCACCGCACCGTGCACCATCTCTAAAGGCAGACCCACCTGGAACAAAAATAATAGTTCAGAATTTATCACTCTGTTAAAGATGTTTATGAGTTTTGGCTACCGTCGTCGTGTCGCGACAATCGTTAATGATAAGCTCAAGGTGGGTGTATTTTCGTTCAGACAATATGTTGTATAAGATTTCTATTACCTACAATCGTCTAGCAGTAAGACAACTGAGATATCTATTCCTCTTATAATCTGAATCGGGCCTTATAGACCACGAATGAACATTTTAAAGCACTTTTAGCTTCTTAACTAACGCAGTCGGCGTTAGTAGGAGGGCAATGCTTTTTAATGGAAGAACTTGTACTTACCGCAAGTTGGACTAGCAGATTGAAAGCGAGATGCAGCCACCCCGCATGCACGACGCTGTAGGTGAGAAACCGCCACAGCTCGCGCCGCCGGTCGGAGCGGTACACTAGCGGCGAGTCGACCGGGACCGGCCCGGCTGCCGCCGCCACTCCGCCCGAGCCCCACGCGTACCATGCGAACACGCCCAACTGAGGACAACAATATTGTGGTCAAGCATTGTGTAATAAAGAGCTCTTAAGGAAAACCAGTGGAAAACAGGAATGACTTAGAATCTTGAAATGTGCGCGAACGGCCGCGTGACGTGATTTATGACCCACTCTTTCGTTTTGAGCTCAGAGGAAATTTGGGTCCCTGCTGTGGCAATTTTAGGGAGATCTTCGAGTAGACGAGAGCTTACACGAATTTTGGGCAAGACATGTAGGTAAAACGCGAAAGTCAGAGGCCAAATTCGATTGCCAGCTAGTCTACGATACCTACGCTAGATAGGGATTATCACCTATCGCACTTTGTTCTTATGTTGTTATTTCGCTTTTTGCTTGATTGCCCGTTTTTGATGGAGTTGAGTTCTATTTATGAGGCGGTATAGTCTCCGACTGTTTCGTGTGTCATTTAAAGATGTACTTCGGTATTTAGTGCCTAACATGAGGAATGATGTACTACCGAGTACAGACAGTTGTTTTCGAAACACTGACAGCTCACTAAATAATTTGCAACAAATTTTGATGAATAACGTTTAGTAGGTACCTGGAGTTGGACCAAAAACATTGGTTCAAGTCATTTCAACTGTGATAAATAGGCGATGTAAAATTCATAAGTACCTGCAGTTATACCGCAATGGCCATTCTAGGACGAATAATTGCAAATTAATTGAATATTCTGTAGATACTTACCAATATGCTGTTTATTATTTACGGGCAAAGCAAAATAAGGATAAATAAATATTTAAGTTTAATTGTGATTTGCGTAAGTAGTGACGTTTTATAGCGTTATTCATAGAGGGGAAAACCGTTAGTGCGAAAGCTGCGTGCGCTATAGCGGAGCATGGAGCATCGCAAGCACAAGCGTGCGGCGCGCGCCTCGCGGGCTCAGGTGAATCAACGTGTGACGAGCTGCGAGCAGTGCCGACTGCCGGCCGATTGTTATGATTCACGTAAACCGCTTGTTTGCACGGATGTGAAATCCGCTATTATAATTTTAATTAACCGAAGTAACTGGAGCGGGGATTGAAGCGGCACTAGGCACGTAGAAAGTGATGACTTCGTACGCCTCCGGTGCCGTGGTTAAACGAAAGATTTATGTCCATACTAGCGGTTGCATAAAATCGATATTTTTCACTACCTATCGATAAATAGCCTTTGCGCATACGCGACAATTCGGCATTTTTAGCTCTACATCATCATGAAATAGAAGAAAACGAGTATTTACCTCTAGCAGCGTGACACAGATGATGAAGAAGGGCGGGGGGCAGCAAGTATACCTCTCCTGGTAGTACTTGCGGTCCCGCTCCTCCGGGAGCATCTCCATAGCTACTAAGTGGACCATCCTGCAACAAGAACACTACGCTGTAGGTAGAGGAACACATAGGTACAATTGATGACTTGTAGTTGACAGAGATGATTCTCTACTCTACATGATGCAAATGTTTCAACATAATGTTTCAGATTACAAAGATGATGTAGGTTTTGAAGAACTTTAATGTAGGTACCTTATTTCCGATTGTTTTTCTCCGGCACAATCCAGGTTAAATAGAGGAGTAAAAGAACAATCTGCATATCGTTCAACATGCTTTTTCCAAGGATTCCAAAGCAGTCCAAGGCATGGATGGTAAACCATATTGTATGATACTGAGCAGTTTACCTGATTTTTTCAATGATGAAATAAACTTTACATTCCTATTTCAAAACCGTTGTGGAAGCAATCAATCAATTCGCTTTCACTATATTCTCGATCTATATTAAAGCAATTTATTAACAGCTTTATTGTATGAAAGCACACCACATGTCAACGTGACACGACAAGTGAACATAAAAATATTTTTAGCGACGGCAATCGATACACCGACTATTATTTCGGTGAATTAAAGAAAATACTACACTACATAATTTAGGTTAACTGAAATTTTGATTTAGATAACATAAAGTTACATTTTACTACAAATTTACAAGTTGTTCATCGATAAAGGATTTATGTTTTCTGGAATATGACAGACGAGTCACGGCATACTCGATTTATTTGAAAATTGTTTTGAAACGGTTACTCGGCTAACAGAGGGTAGTAAATATGTCTCCAGGCTTTATGTAATTTGTAATGAATGGTGTTTGGTGTTTGTTGTGTTTGGAACAGTACACGGGAGTATTTTCCTGTTCTATAATCGTGCGGTAATTGGTATTACATAAATACGGCGGCGCTAATGGCTGGGATGTTTACCTGGCGAATAACGTGGGATCCTCGAGGAGTAGATGGAAGTCGTTCTCGGAGCTGACCTCACGGTCGCGTTGGTGTACTGCGCATCTATAACTGCGTGTGCGCTTGCCGCTCATCTGGAACAAACATACACTTCATTAAAATATCGGGGAGTATTCTCACTGTAAATATTCGAACAAATCTTGCTTCTTTGCTTGAGTGTTGCGCGTATGAAGGCAAGTCTGGGGTAAGTCTTGCTCGATATTGCTTCTAGTGAATCTATTTCCATAGTGTGAGTTAAATTCACCCCCGATATAACTTACTCCGTTCCCGGAAAGACAGTAAAACTGAAAGCGTGTTTCCCTTGGTACCTACAGTCACAGTCAGTAATTCCCTGACGTGGTTATTTTGTTAAGGCCAACACTGCACCAGATTTACTGTGTATGAAAGTGCATCAATGCCTATGCGAAATATGTCGAAACTCTGAAGTCTCGTTAAGGAAGTCTGGGAAGTCCCCTTAGGTATTCGTCGCTAAAAATAAGTAGGGACTAAATCTTTAATGTTGCACCAGCCAATATAATATGCTATGCAGATTCATTCATGCTTCTTATTAAAGTGTGGTTCCAACAATGTGGTGAAGTGTTTCTGGGTGAAGTAATGGATGAATCAACTACCGAACTTTATCTTATAGTTACTTTAGCTAGCATAATTCCTGTTTTCTTTAGTATTAGGGGTTGATTTCCACAAGATAAAAGTCATCGTCTACGTGTCTGTGTGGCAGGGTTCTTCATAGGAAACTAGCTCTTATTCAGCAGCAGAATCTAAGGCTGATCAGACAGATCGGCCTGTGAATGCACAACTTGAATGAGCTACTAGTCTCCCGACGTGAACTACTGCATGTTTAGTCGATTGGTTGCTTCTTAAGTTCTGGGAAATCACTTGAATCGCTTATTCCTATCTCCGAGGTATCGGCGCATTGCTTATAAAATAAAAGAACAGTTATTCCAAGATCATTAAAACTCCGACAAACCAGTAAGTCCAAGGAAATGTCAAATGGAGGATATTATAAATGTGACGTTCAATAAAATAAACGGTGAGAACTTCCAGTTTAGAGTGGCGACGAGGGTGTATTTATGTGTCGCTCGGCGGCTGGCATGCGGCCAGCGCTATCGACCCCGGGCAACTGTACCCCCAAACACCCGCCCTTGACACACGTGCTTTTACATTTTAATGTAACAACTAAGTTAGGTTCTTACTTAGCTTGCCTAAAGGTGAACTAAGAAAATACAGAAAATGGGCGAATTGTTAATAGAACAAGGCAGCTTGGGAGTTGGAGCTTTTTCTGCTGGCTGCTTTCGACAGTACCTATCATCTCTTAAATTATTAGTACCTGGAGATGGCCTGAATCATCTTCATACTTAATTATTTTGGAATGCTTGCAATGCGTAGAAATTGCACTTCGCAACTGCATGTACAGACGCCAGCAAATCAAGCTCCGAAACTGTAAAATTTTCCTAATCAACCTTGAACCTGATGCTTAAGCAATAAAGTTGAAAATATATTAAAGAAACATGACAGATTGTTGTAGATTTATGTGCTGGCGTCTGTACAAACCTATATCAGGACAGTTGCTATCCAACGTGTTTTAAACTTTGACTAATGTATGGTTTTAAATAATACCATAGATGGAAGAACTCGAATGAGTTTTCAGTTTCAGATTTTGAAAAGTAGGTGAGTAATTTTTTAGCTAATTAAGTGTAGACATTTACATCACTCATAGTGTCTATTGGAGAAAAACTATCACGGGATCTATTTGGTCTACTAGACCAAATAAACAACAGAATAGTTTTTCTTACAAAGTGTTTACAGTACGTACATAATGCCGATTGAATAGAACCTACTAGTGAAAGCTACAGGAATTCGTTATATCTATCCTCTCGTTGCATACCTTCCACCTTCCCACGTTAAGCTTCCTATAACGTGCTTTGAATGTAAAGCGATGTGAATAAATCAAGTTTGGTGTTTTAATAGAAGATGGCTGAAGATGTAATGCGGAACGTGAGGTGCAGCGGCGGCACTCGGCAGTAGTCGGCAGCGGGCGGCGAGGCTGCCGCGGAGCCGGGTGGGTGGCGGTCCGGTGAACGACTGGTCGCGATACCAGACAGCCGCATTGTCTCCGCAGTCGTTCAACTCGGTTTCCCACGAGACTGCGAAATGTCCAATGCCAAAACCCAAATACAAATAGCCTAGACGCGTCGCAGACACAGCTAATTCTGTCACGGCAACAGCGACCGCGTTAATTTAGAAGACTGCGTGTAAGATTGTCCGCAGTCATTGTCGTGATAGCGTTACGGTTGTAAACTCGTCATGCCGATTAATAGTATCCATAAAATGTGTTGTTTTGAGTAAGCCAGATTATAGCTAAGTAGAACTCGAAGCGTAAGAAGTCTATCTACCTACTTAATTAAATACGGCCGGCAAAGCTCGAAGGTAGGTATTCGGTTCAGTAGGTAAGCAAAATGCTATTGCAACTTTTTTCTTGCGACATAAAGTGTATATTTTTCAAGATAAGAACTTAAATTATATTTAATTTATATTGATGTACCTTCTTCGTGTGAAAACAATAGAATTAATTCAAATAATTAATTTGTGACTATTGAAATGAATGCAAAATAGTTTGACAAGTTTTTAATTGCGGACTAACTAATCTTGATCCTCCACTGTTAAAATACTCAACTGTAATTTTTCTTAAGCGAAAACATATTTAACAATATATTTTTGTAATTGCTATCGATTACGTTATTTTTTTGTCTATAAAATAGTAATATTGTAGTTTGTTGGTGCAACCTGGGCGCCAGTGGGCGCACCGGCGATGGCGAAGCGGCGCGGCGGCGTGGGCGCCGCGTGACTCACGCCGACATCCGACACGTCCGATCCGTATCCGGAACCACTAACTAGGCACCTATTGCCGTTGCCAGTCAAACGAGCGCACGAGCCTACGCGACACAACACTCATTTCAATAACCCACATTACCATATACATGACTAATTATATTTATATTGCCTTAGAAACAAAAAATACTTCGTAAATGTACTCACATATGACCCCGGTAAAGGACAGATTACCCACTAATTGCTTGTAGGTAGACCTTATGAGAACATATCATGTTTGTTTAGGAGAAAACTGCAAAACAATTATGGTTTGTAAAAATCAACTAGCTTTGATGTATTTAAGTTCATTCTTAAGGAGCAAATGGTTACAGTTGCAGATTTATTAGACGGTAACTTCTGGACACCTACGCTGCATAGAAGTATTACAGCTTTATGAATGGAAGTATAATTGATTTTATTGTGTAGTTCATTCACTCGTATTATTCATATACGCTTGATAAATATTTATATATTGTGCCACGAATATCAAATTCACTAACGACTATCCTTCTTCTAATGTTGAAACTGTAGACTTTCGTCTGATGACACGTCTAGATACGTTTTACTTATTATTTTATTTAAAAAAAACAGTGCGAATGAATTAAATAATTAGTTTGTTAGTATTTTTAAGGAAATAGGTAACCAGTTTGTCACCTTGTAACAAAATATATAGGTACCTATGCAAAAGCCTTTCAAGAGTAATGCAGTGGCACCGACTAGACAGTGCGATAGAAATATAAATTTCTTAATAATATTAGTATACTCAAAATAAATTTTACAAGATTAAGATTTTGGCACATCGATCCTTGTTTTATTATTCTTTCGGTGCAATTAATGACTTCTTTAATTGAATCCGCTCTATTAGATGGGGTGATTCTTATCTAAATCTAGCATATTCATGTAAGATTTGGTACGGTAGAGCGATGTGCCGGGCACGTGAACTCTGGGAGCGTTCCCACGCACCCACCTCCGCACCATTATGTTCTAATCTCTTGTAGTCTCTTTCCATTATTACGAAGCCGTGAAAGTACGCTATTCGTTTTGCAAGTGGGAAGGGTAATAAATTCACATTGCGGAATTTGACTGCAAAGAAAGACTATTACAAAGATTAATTAAAAGAGGTGAAGCTTTTAAGTAAGTTGTTCTGATTTATTTACCTGATCTAAGTGCACATGTGCTGCAATACATATGATTGGTATGCGATGTACGGGGTAACATAAATTGGTTCTAGCGGTGACTGGCACCAAGCCCGGCCCGGTGCGCGTACCCGCGATTTCCGGTCGGAACTTCCGGCGGCGGCCACCTCAGTGCTTAAAAACTTTTGGTGTGGTTTATTTGAATAAATTGATCGATTTATAAAATCTCATTAACACTTTTAAGACTATATAAATATAACTGTTAAGAAAATAACGGTAGGGTAAAATAATACTTGAGTGTTTTAATGTTTTGTATCGGTTTGCGCCCTTGAACACACAGTGCGACGCACTCACTTATCCTGGTCGCAACTCGCAACATGTTCATACACGTCACTGCTCACCTACTCTTTGGTACTTATTGACTATTTTTAAATTACATCATATTATTTTCTTCAGATTTCAGTGTGAAATTAGAATAGGTAGTTACAATACTTACAATATATCACCTGAACTTGAAATGCTCCGTTTTTAAATAAATTAACCAGGGTTAGATTGCAAACATACACAGCAAAAAAATTACGTAATCATTATAATCTATCACATAATGCAAATCTGGTAATTCAACTATGTAAATTAAAATGATGAAATCAATCTGACAGTGAGTCAGAAGAGTCTATGATGTACAAATGTATAACAACAAGTTTAAATGTTTAAGGAGTGCAAAGTTTTGTTGAATTCGGATCCTGACAGGATCAGGAATCAAGATGAATTGTGACTAAGTAGAGGGATCTGAAAAAATTCTAACCTACTTAAAGATTTTCGTTGAGTCTCAGAAACTGCATCACATTTAGGTATTTAGGTTGTAGGTTAATTTTTTACTCCACAGTACACTTGGCTCCGCAATTTGAATTTTTCAGTGCCCTATTGATTTCTTGCTTTAATTTTGTTGCAAATATCTGCTGTCTGGTCTCGTACTTGTATAAAATAGAATTGTATTTGTGTAGATCAGGTTATTAGCGATTCTTTATTCATAAAATAGTTACAATTGCGATCAAAGCAAAAGCATTTACTAAAGTGCAATCATATGGATTGATTGAATGCAACTTGAAAGTTAAATTTTGACTGTTCATCTTTTTTTCTTTTGGCCCAAGTTTCTCATTTCATTGTTATCCCTCTTTAATTTGAAATATTAATATATGACCTAAGAATCGTCGAAGGTGCCTATCTAGTTTAAAAGAGCTTCTTCGATCTATTTAATGATATTATATTGAAGTTTTTCGTCTTTTGCCAATGATTTCAACGTAGAAAAAAGGTTTTAATGCAATTTGCCTCATATTAACGATTATGTGAAGATTAATATGATTTTAAAATTAATACTTTATAACTTTTGAGTAACAATTTTCTTACATTCACGGATATCAAATCAATTTCTTTTGTGGCTTTTCTATTTATCCGGAATTCGTGCGACACTGATCATTTTGAATGAATTGTAACGGAGAAATGTAATTTCAGATCACGATTCTCAAATAGGTTAAATTTGGTTATGAGATTAAATGGTAAGTAGTAAGTACCATAAGACCATTTTATAACTAAATACAACTTTTACACTATGTAATGTCTAATTTGTGAACTTCCCCATTTTTCACATATACATATTTTCAAGGTCTAAATGCAAAATTACAAATGCCCAAAATATTTTTTTTACATTTCACTGTGATAGGCGAAGAAGTCATTTATCATTTATTTTTAAACATGTAATTTAGTGCTAATTAAAAACCATGTTGTTAATCGAAACAGTTTTATAGCTCACGTCGCGCCCACTGTGCGTGGGCTACTACCTACGTTGTCTACTTCCAAATTTATTTGTACAATATCAAATAATGGTGGTTTCTCTACATATTATGTTTATCAAATAATAGCGGTGTCTCTACATACTATATTTAATTTACAAGATCCCAAAACCCAGTAACAATGATTTTGCAGTCGCAATTCCAAGCTTTTAGTGAACCTAACCGAAGGTAGACTGCGAGTTTTTTTATTGCTTTCAAATGAGATTTCCACAATAACTGTATTGTTATGAATGTTAATTAATAAAATCAAATACAGGATAAGGTAAACTGCTATTTTAAGATGTACCTACTCTAAATACAAAACATAACTATGAAAAGTTTTTGAAGTTGCTTGGATCAAAACTATTTAGTTGCTGTATGTTTTCATTTGTCATCTAGCTAATATCAAATCGTAACTGACTAAATAATTGACTGAAGGATGAAGTATGTAACTCAAAAATACTGTGCAAATAAATTATACAGAGATGATAATTTCTAAAGAACAATTTGGAAGGTATACCTATACAATATTTTAATTAATAAAATATCTGTTTTACTTGATCGATAATGTAAACATAACCTACACATGCTTTTTTAAAACCGATTCAAAACTGATTGTATGAGTACTATTTTCTATCAATGCAATTAAATATTATTTAATGGTAAAGTGAATTAATATTCATCAATAATAACAAATTGTAGCGGACTTACCCATTATTTTCCTGAAGTGTGTACCTATTCCCACTTCAAAACAATTATTTTCTTCTTAAAATTTGTAAAAAATCATTCACGACACTAATAGTCACTGAGTTTATATGCGTGAGGTAGATAATTGTTCAGTTTTCGTATACGTTTATGAAGACGCGTGCGGAATCAGCTGTGCTGAGAGCGCAGAGCGACACGAACTACTCTCAACAGCGCTCCCTACAGACTGACGTTTCGTTCCGTAGTTGCGACTTGCGTTTCGTTTTCGTCCGGTTGTCGAATGCACGGGTGCTTTTTTTTTGCGGTTTGGGCTGAGTGGTGGCTATGTATGCTGCATTGTTGTATATCTAAAGGGGTGGTTCCATTTCCGAACGGAAAAGAGATATTTTTAACTGCTTTATCGCAATGTTGATTATTCTTTACTTTTTGTTTTACTCGTAACTCAAATAATTTAGAGATTGTATTTAAGTATCTGGGATAGTAAGAAAAAATATAGTTCTATGAAATAAATCCACGTACCTAGGATAGGTTTCCTATTTTTTCTATATTTATTAACTAGCACTTTCGTACGCGCATATCCCGTTTTTTCCCCGTTCCCGTATTTTTCACGTTCCTGTATAGCCCATAGCCTTCCTAATGAATACCTATGGCTATTATATACAAAAATAAATTTTAAATTTCGACTGGTAGTTCCAGAGATAAGCGCGTTCAAACAAATAAACGCACAAACTATTCAGCTTTATTATAATTAGCATCGATAGGTAGATAGATAGTCAATTAAAGGCTCTTATTGAATTACTTAAAAGTCTAGCCAGGTTCAAAGGAAATTATGTCCTCACTTATACCTACTAATAGGTAAATAGTTACTGTACCCTGTTACACACTAAATAAAAACATCAAGGTACCGTCTAGATAACGTTTGGGTGTTTAGACATTTCTTTGATTAAATAACTAGGTACCCGAAACTATCAAATTTTCCCAATCAACCTTGAACCTAAAGCTTCAGCGATAAAGTTGAAAATCTAATAATTATTAGATTTTCAACTTTATCGCTGAAGCTTTAGGGTTTGACAGATTGTTGTAGATTGATGTGCTGGCGTCTGTACCTTCTCCAATTGCCCTTATGTTTGTGTAGCATAAAAAACCAAGTAATGACTGGAGAAAAGAATGGGTTTATCGCCTTTTAATTCAGAAATAAATGATAAAGTCATTTATTTCTAAGAACCTTTTGGCACGAGTTTGATAAGGTGACGTGATCATGACCAAATAATACCCAACCTAATTAGAAAATAAGAGATTTCTGACGACTTCCTAACCCACCTAAGTAAAATACCTACTCTACATAAACAAAAACAAAAAACCATAAATTATAAAAAAATATGCAGGGATGCTTATTAGGTAGGTACCTATTGAAAATTAGGTACCCATCATTTGGGTTCAGCGCCTCCGCCGCAGTCGGGATAAAACAAACGGGATCTCCTTTTGTTTTATACTTTAGCTTCAGGTTGCACACCTGCTGACCAAATGCCTCAAGTGAGAACAATTAAGTTACGCCTTTAATCTACTAGATTTTATTATTTTACTAGGTACTTATTAAATCTTTTCCAGATGTGTAGCTTTCTGTGCTTGCTTTGACTGAATTGTATCGCTTTGGAAATTGTTTTGTTTTTTTTCCTAAGCCGATAGATTTTATTATTTTACTGGTAAATCTTTTCCAGATGTGTAACTTTCTATTGACTTCATAGTATTTCTTTGGTAATTATTTCATGTTATTTTCAAAGCTGTAAGTTGGCAGTATTTTTTTAACAAACTGGCATTTAAAAAATATTAAATTACCTATATATAGTTAGTAGGTACGTGGCTAAAACAAAAACTTATGCTTATTCATTAATTAGCGAACTGCTAGGAGGCTAGGTAGATGAATTTATTATGAATAATTTTTGAGGGTAGGTTGTTGTAGTGTTTTAGATATATTTTAATATCTCCTAAATGAATAAACTGCACTGAAAATCTGTTTGATTATTCACGTTAGGTCTAGGAATTTTACAAAATGAATGTTTAATACATATGTTTTGTAACCAAATATACCGAATATCCTAATATTTTGATTTAAGTAGATATTATTTTAATAAATAACCTATTAACAAGAAAAAAATCGCAATATGTCACAACTGAAGATAAAGCCTAAACATATCAGCACCTTAACCTAAAAAAAACAAAGCAGATGGTTCTCCCGCGTCCCGAAGTCTCGTCATAATGACATTTCACGCTCATTGGCCCCGACCTGAAACTTTACGGTCTCGATACGTCAACACATGGACTGTTGTCGATACGTACAACAATGACAGGTGGACGTCAGTCGTCACTACGTCATCGACAGAGGGATCTGCTAATTTGCCTTATATTTATTTGCAGGATACCGCTGACACGAATCGAGGGTCATTATATGGGACCATTTGGCGTTGAGCGGCACCTTTGATAATACTTTTGCTTACTAATAAGCTAATAGATTATATTTTATTTACTTAGAAACTGATCTGTGTGAATTTGTTTGGGTACAGAATGATGGAGGTACGTAGGTCCAAGTATTTTTAAACAGTTATGGGTATTCTCTATAGTTTTACATTAGTACCTATGTAAACATACCTACTAGGTAGGTGCATAGTCCATCTTTTTCTACTTGCTGCCGGGTTTTTTCAGGGAAAATGATAATAGACAAAACACTAAACATTTCATATACTTAAGTTCTTATTCAAAATACCTATTCAAAGAAAATTTTGGTGTCTTAATTTTAATAAATAGAACAGTGAGTAGTGAGAACAGTTAAAACACTCACTAAGAAATGTTACGTTAGTATTATTTCAATTAAGTAATGATTTATTTTATAAGGTAGGTACATTTACGTAAGTAGGTACAGATAGCCTAAAATGTAAGAAATAATGACGGAGCTATAAAATTATTGTTTTTGTTAGGAAAGGGAGGTGCCGTTTTGTGATACCGAGTGTCATAAAATGTACATCAAGTTCGCATTAAGGGTCCCCCAAGTTTAAAGTTTTCCAGTAGATTCCTCGTCATATTACTTAACGACCCCCGGCATATGGTGAGCCAGCCATGACCGCGGCTGTTGTGTTTTCAAAAATTTGTTAATTCCACTCAAAACAGCCAGTCATCCCGGCTGCTACCTACAATGATCTCTCGTATTGTGAAACCAGTCCCTAACCCAAACCATTAAAAAAACACCTTTGCGTGCTCGTAATTGGCAGATAAAAAAATAAACATCATGGCATAGTCAAAACTTCCGATTCCTATTTTGAATTTTCACACTTGCATGCCAAAAGAAAAATAAATCTCAACGTGTGATGTAAGTGATGCAACAGATTTTCGTTTCCTATTCGAAATGTTCCTTTTCTGTATGTTTGTTTAGAACGGTACACGACGAAAGTTTTGTGTATGAGTTAAAAGTCCCGGATATCAAAAATATGAGGCAACGATCTGTAAGAAGATCCCGTACCTACATATTTCTTAATATTGTGCAATTTTTTTTCCAATAAGTTTCAATGTAATGTTTCCAATGCCTGCCTTTCTTAATATTTACAAAATCAGTTGCAATAGCATTTTCCTCGATACTGTTATAACTAGGACGATGTGGAACATCTGTGTTTGAACTGTTCTTCTTGAGTTCAACTAGATGCGGTTAGCGAAAGCGCAGGTGCTTTACAAACGTCCAATATTTAAAGAGGATATCAGAGGAATAGCCACCATTTGGCCACCATCGTTTATATTACCACGTCTCATAATTTGGACAAATCGATTTAGATCAGGCGGCGCGTTTGTTCCATGATTTAGTAGCTCAGACAAATTGGGCCTTCCACATCGATCCATGATCGATACTCTGCGTATGCGCACGTAATGTGGATGTTGAAGCGGTTACCAATTACAAGGACTTGAAAGTAAACGATCCGTAATTTCGTTCATTCAATCTGGTGCAGTCAATTATTAAAGTCATCTCTGAACATAATATAGGTACTCATGCAGTGTACCTCCCGACATAGTTCGAACGTTTTTTAAGCTGTTTTGAAATAAAATTGGAGCTAATAATGATTTTTGGATTTAAAGAAAACAAGACACAACTTATTAGATGCATATTTATTTATATAATTAGGTCCCTATCGTCATATTCTTTTTTTCACAAAAATCAAAATACAATAAAATGTCAAGTAGTTCCTCTAACAGTAAACCGATAGGGTCTGTCGCTTCAAAATCATGTAAATCGAGTAAAGTATCGATGGCAATGGAACTTAATGAGGCTGGTGGTTCTCATCAACAAAATGAAGATAGAAAGCACACAACGTAAAGAATTCCAGTTTGTTGTTCCAACTGTCAACTCTATAGACAGATGAGTCCAAAATTTGGACAGAACTAAAAAGGTGCCCAATTTCATTTCGCACATTATAGCTACATATATTTCTTAATTCTTCATATTACCGCAGCTCTTTGTGCCATTTGTGTCTCTGAATGATCTTTGTAAGGACAGCAAAAATGCGTTCCGCGCGACTGAACTCTGGTCGAAACTTGTATAATTTGGAATCATCGATATGACGAACAAGAATAAATTTTGTCTCAAGCTCAACTGTTCAACGATCTTTATCTAAGAGTGCCAAATTGTTTATTATTACACCGACTGAATTGTTTGAACACATAATCTTCAGTGCGAAGTGATTCAGTTAATTGTATTTTCGGTTCTGATTCAGCAACTCTGTATCTAGGGCCCGTTACTCTGTTCCTCATCGTAATTTAATTGTATTTCCTAGAAATCAGCAGTTTACGAAATCACTGTTTCGACTCATTGAATCATAATCTGCGTTTATATCATCAATGTAACAATTGACTAATTCCAACTTTCCGAGGTAGTAAGACTGACACACATAGATGTGTTTCGGCGCCACCAGAGCCGTGATTCACTTAGGTACGTAGGTGATTCATTAGTGTTGCTCGGAGTTACACGTCCAGCGCGCATCGTCGTGACTCAAAAGTGCATGTTGTCTATGATCATAGTACGCGAGTGACTGACCGACCTTGTAAACATCGCTGAAAAATGTGTGCTGTGCTCTTGAACAGCTGGCTTTCGACTCGCGTTAGGTGACTCGCATGTGCTCTATATATCAGCTGTAGTTTTTTTTCATTGCTATTCGTGTTGCTACTAGTTTAGATTTCGTTTATTTCAAGGAAATTGTGTTTTATTTTTACTTTAGGTTAGTCATATTCACACGAGAGCTGAGCTATGACTTAATATTATTCAAATACGAAAATTTTCTTATTACAAATGAATCGTGAGTTAAATAGTTAATAGGGGTTGAGTAAGTGCGTGACCTGGCCTAGTTGTGCTCAAATATTTTATAGCGGCTGAATATATTTCCATTTAGGACTCGTACAGGGCGTTAGCCTGATGGCATTAGCCTACTTTACTGACAATGCGGACACTTGAAAAATGTGGGCGTTCCGGCTTTGTGCTTTGGTTTATTAATGTAATTGATCGAAGTCTTTAATTTCGCGAATCTGGGGAAAATCAACATAAATATTTGATATATGTTATGCGTCGCTGTGGGCGCTTTATCCCTAAACTGTCCTTAACTTGCGGCATTGATTTAATCTCATCAATCTTATACATAGTTCAAATGCCTGTCTATGTCTGAACCTGAGTTTCTCCAGACTGGAAGATTTCTCTTTAAGTCTTCTTACGCTAGAAGGGAAGGTCGAACAACATGCCTGGGAGAGGGCTATCATCAAAGTGCAATGTTCTCGACACGCAAACGGTCAAAATACTGGCACGATATGAATTTGAGTGCTCATAACACCATCGTTCTGTTTTCCAAAAACAAAATTTGCATTCGAAATTGGAACGCGAATGGCACGAGCGCCCCAGGCGGCGCGGGCGCGCTACCGACCGCACAATGCACACGCTCGCGCTGATTTTTTGCAATTTTCATAATTCCACATTACCTTCATTTGGGCAGTTAAATTAGTTCTTTATGGCAAAAAATATACTAGAAGTGCATGCAACACTACAATCAAAGGAAATGGGCATTTATTCGGAATTGTTATTGTACCGTTGCTCCGGCTCTACCTTTTCAAGTTTGTGCACATATAAAATTTAATGATGAAGTAATTGATATCTTAGATTTTTTTCTGCAGAAGAAGTGGTGATTCCCTTTAGCGGTGACATAAATTATTGGCGAGAAGATAAATATAACTCCATTTAGTGGGCTGTCCCCTTAGGGTAGGTCGTCATTGGAGTTAAAAATCATTGTGGCCTGTTTATCGAAGTTTGCATGCGGTCGCTCTGAGCAACGCAGTGTCAACTTTAACACAACAAACGTTTATCGTATTGCAGAGTAATGTTTGATGTAGGTATATTTATATTTTGAGCTTTTCAGTATGTTGATAGCTTGGCTTTCAAAACAACTGCGTCATGCTGCAAGAACTTTTAGGATACCCAACCTGAAGCTTTTCCTTTGGTGTTCGAAATTTGGAAACAAAATACCATTAGAATAAATGTCCTATTTTTTTAAACAAGATTCTTGCTTCAAGCCCTTTCGTTTGATATCCATATTAAGGGTGTTGAAATAAAACATGTAATCCGCCATCTTAGAAGGGCGGCCATATTGAAATTATTACCATATTATAACAATAAAGGTGTGTGGAAAATTTCAGCTCAATCGGATAGCAACAAATGGTCGAAAAATGGTTTGCAAATTTCGACGGACAAAAATTACATACTTATGTACATAAACTAACGCGGTGTAAGTAAAACAAAAGCTTGTAAAAACACAAACTAATGTGAATAATTGAATGACCAGACTTTTGAATTTAAACTTTCCTTGGGTTATTTTTACTTACTTTGAAGCTCAAGTCCCATAATGTCTATATAAACTGTGACATCTCAAAATTTATTAGACTGCGTTATACATACCTACAAGGAGTTTTGGAAGCAGAGCAGACAACATCAAAGCGTCTAAAAGACAATGGTCTGAGATAATGTGGAGACTATCCAAAGATGTTCAATGACAATTTGTTGTTTGTATTTGTAAATATGTGAGTAGTACCTAAATTTATTTAGAAAATGAATAAGTTTACTTCTGCTGGTAATACTTTGTTCCTATAAGTAGCATACTCTGGATCCATCGTCCTCACATGATATTAATAATAAATAATAAAAATGTTTATTTTCTTCCACAAATAACATTTATAAACTAATATTTAAGGAAACAATTACAATTTTGACTACGACAATGTTCATTGGCGACAATGTGGACTGGTGCCTAAACCAAGCCGTGACTTGTATTTCAGGACACCAGGAACTCCCTTCTACAGGCAAGGTAGACAAACAATGCTTAGCAAGATTTATTTTTAATGTTAAAACAATTTGTGGGAAGAAAAAAAAGATAAATAATAAGATAATAACATAAAAGAAAGTAATAATAAAATATATTTGTATGAAGTGTAGTGGAGTAACAGGTACGGGTAGGGTATGGATGAGGTGTATGTATGTTTGTGTAAGTAGTGATTAAATTAATTTTTGTATACAAAATATTGTAAAAAAGTTCTTCTCCATAAGAATCTACCTTTCCGAATGGACAGTAGAGTACTTTATTAATTGTATACTATTATTTTACTGAACTGTATATGATGACGTTCAAAAGTTCATTTTAATGGCCCAATTGAAACAAACGCTTTGACTTTGATTTTGTTGGTTGTACCAGTTCATTTACCTAAGTGGACCCTAGCAGGCAGTATGTCACTAACTTAACCAAATGGGTTAAGGAGTGCAGAAGCGATCAACTTTTACGCTTTGCAGTGTCGATAGTCGGTAGCCGATGGCCTGCAAGTATGTATAACGAGGCAATTTGTATCAGAGCGCAGATCAGTGGTCATAAGAGATTTCAAAGCCGCCGCCGCACCTGCTTATCCGTAAATATCGCTTAATAGCACTTCCATTTAAATGCTATCCAATCAATATAAGGCTCTACTGTTCTAATTTTAGCGCGTATTTCTCATTGCATCCGTTCATGGGATAAAATACGTTTTGTTACTGAAGAGGATAATTTTCAGCGGCAAACCGCGGAATGTACGGCGCGCGCGGCAGTTACAGTGCAGCTTAAGAAAACTATTTTTTATGAAAGTTATGCAACACAGGGCGCGGTACACACTGGACAATGACTATAAAGTTCAATGTTTAAACACGAGGTTTTTTTAACCGACAAATAAACATAATTGCATACTATTATGTATGCAACTTAAAAAATGTATGAATTTGAAGCATGAAGCTTTAATTTGAGTTACGTATTTAAAATGACTATCGCTATCAGGCTCCATTTTCTGAATTGAGAATGTTGTGTGTCAAACCCTACTTCAATGCTTGTTGTCAAGATGCTCGTGAGGTCACGTGACATTTCGGTAGCGCTTGTCAATTCCATAAATTTTGAATATTTACAATATTTTTATCGCTGATAGAATGTCATTTTGTCTAGAGCCAAGTTCTCGACTTTGAATTCACAATCCAGAACCCGGGGAATAGGTAGGTACCTACTTGGGTAGATCAATTCATCAATTTTATAGTGGAGAAAACAACGCGATCCTAAATATCAAAACAGTAGTTTTTGTATAGTGCAGGCTTATTAGTCAGCACTGGGGCATCCATAACACGGAATTGTTACCGGTCACAATAGACTATAGAAGTGCGGACTATAGTCCGACGCGACCGTTTACATTAGACGCCGCTGACGACCCGATGATTGGCCGCTTTCAATGAACAATGACATGTGTCTTACTATTCTAAACACGATTGTTACCAAAAGAGATTCGGAATTTGTTTTTGTTTTTTCTCGTTTAGTTGAATATGATTTCCAAAAGGATGAGTTGTGTGTGTGTGTTTATTCTGTTTGTAGATGTTGCTGGTTTATTTAGGTATTGTTTTATATGCTATCATTGACTGCAGCAAATCCACACCTAGCTAGTTATCCTTGTAGCTTACAGGGTTACTTTTCAATGACCAGTCATTTTTTTTTTCAGAGTTCCGGTATGAATGAAAGCCGAGTCATACCATCAGATCGATTAATGCAAAATACACACCCAAAAAAGACAGCTGTTCTCTACATTTTGCCGAGATATGTGATTAAAAATGTAGGTACGGAACAGCTGATTTTTTTTTCTTTTATAATTATACTATGTTTCCAGTGTTTGGAATATTAAAAAAACAAAGAATATGAAAGTCTCTTAATTAAGCCAATTTTTTTTCCTATTTTTAAATAACTTTTTCAATGCGCGTTTAGTTTTCAGTAGGCATCTGTTTCTTTCTAAAACGGCATAAAAATGTGTACAGCATTATAAAATGGAAAGTGATGTAACAAAGGAGCTTTTTATTTAGTTAGATATACGTTAGATAGTATCGCAAAGTGTGTCTCGGGCACAACAAAAGACCTTTTATAAAGAATATTGTTTAAAAAATGTGTCGTCAAATTGGTTTTAGGCTGAGAGCATATTAAACATTAGAAGAACTAGCGATACATAAAAGGAACATTTTATATTTTTTCTAAATTAATTTTTAGTTAATTCAACTTTAGGCGTTGCAGTCGAGTATAGCAGTTATAAAAACCACGAAAAAAAAAAATTGCGGCGTAGAGTTCTAAGCTGCGCATAGCCACGCGTAGCCACGCGTAGCAGCACATAGCGTTGCGAAACCGTTCGCAGGCGTACGTGGTCATAAATATAGTTTTACTTAGATACCTTAATAAAGTGCTTAACCTATCTTTAAATTCTGCGATCTTGGTACCTAAAGCGAGTAGAGATTTTTTTCAAATAAATCGCTATGTCACGACCCCAAAGTCGAGGCCTTAGAAATTGGTTTCTCTATGCAAATGCGTATCTCGTGCCCGCGACAGGTGACGTGCGGCACCCTTAATTGTTTTTTGTAATAATATTCAAATATTATGACGTTTTTTCATTGAGTTTTTGTGTTAGGCCCTGGCGCGGGTGGCGTACCAGGTGGTCCAGAAAAAAAAACTAATTTCTTTTGCCGTAACAGCCGTTGCTAAGCATAGCCTGATACAATTATCGCTATGTATTAAACCAGAGCATTTACATATCGAGATAATTCACTGTGATCTTGGTATTATCGAAATGTTCCGAGGAAAAAAATGAAAATGTTTTTCTCTTGATAATCTCGAAGGGAAAACTCTGTTGACAACAATCTTTGAATAAACCTAATCAAACTTCTTTATGATGGAAAATAATTTGATGCTGGTTGTTACGTTCTCCTTGGATAACAAGAAAATAGCCAAAACAGGATAATATATTGAATCGCGACTGTTTCAAAACACACAATACCTACTCGTGTGACTGAAAATGATTGATGGTGTCAACTTTCTTGGTAGGCATCGATATGTACTACGATGGTAGATATATCGAATTATACATTCCCATGTATAAACCTCCCTCTAGAGTCAAGGGACATCTTTGTTCCTTAACTGTACTTCGCATAGGAACACAAAACAGCAAAAAGTACCTAATAAAAAATAAGGTTCATCGATTTCACTAACAGCTGTTATGTTGAAAAAGTGATGATGATTTACGAAAACTTACAAGTGTTAAAAAACTTTACTTTTTACTGAATATGTACTTACATATTTATTGAAACTATGCTCGAAATATGAAAAAAACTTCATTGATTAATATCAAACTGACACACTTCAACTAAAATTAATATCGTGTAACATTGATTTATGTTTATAGCCACTAATTATCTGCTTAATAAAGTGACAAGCGCCATAAATTAAGATATAAGAACGCATGACGTTCAGAACGGAAGCAAAGCATTAATTTATTCAAATCTGTTTGATTAGGATCCTATTTTAATTCGGACTGTTCTACTTAAGGTAGGTTTACACGAAGCCAGTGCGCTGGCGCTAGTCATTTACAGACTTGATAGCGCTGGCTTTGCCTGTGTTGTTTATACAAGGCCAGGTATTTCTGCATTTTGCCTTTGGATCATGCTCCCGGGTACCTGCCCGGAGCTTGTGAGGAAAATAGACGGGTGTACGGGTAAATATTCTTTTTATTCCAGCGCTGGCTAGACTGGCTACCAGTGGCTGTTTAGAAGAGACCAGTTTAAGTGGTGGTCAGCGCTGGCTTCGTGTAAACCGGCTCTTACAATATTATCGTCGGATCGTCGAAAAACTTAAAAAGGCGTTCGGGGGGCGTTTGGCGCTTGGCGTGTGCGCTTGCCGTGCAGCCCTCGCTTGTGCACCTGCCGTGCAATTATCCGGTCATTAGTCGGCACGGAACCCAAGTAGACCCGAAATTAGTGTGTGCAACTCTAAAACCCCAACAGTACTTATGTTATCGAATAGGATGTAAGAATAAAGGTTTTGTTAATTGAAAGGTTGTTTTCGAAAGTATTGAAAAAGCTCAATGTTTGTAGAAAAGCGACATGTAGTGATTAAAATGATGGTGAATGATCAATATTATCATATAAAAATAAGCTTAGGGCTTTTCGACAACTGTAGTCGAGAGCTGTGACATTAAGTACTTCGGACGAAGCTACAAAGGTTTATTTATTTGGGGTACAAAAATAGATTTTTATCTTGTAATTGCAGGTCTGGTGTTGAATCGTTCATTAGGGGCGTACTGCAGCGTGCGGGGGTGGCGGGGTGTGGGGTTGTATAAGTGTGAGGACACAATGGGCGCCCCCCGCGGTATTGTGCGCTAATGTATGCGCGCGCGGTGTCGCCGACAGCGGCCAGGGAGACACAACACAAACATTTCAACGCACCTAATTTATTGTCGTGTCGCACCGCGGCGCGGCACGCAAAAAATATTGTATTTAAGGTGCAGTGCTGCTACGGTAAAAGACGCAACCCTTTTTGGTATTTATTTGTACTGGGTTTTATCACTGATTTCTTCTTTCAAAGCAGAATCAAGGTCGAGGCTCATGATCCACTTGATCAGATTGATCCTCAAGTCTTAACCCGAAAACTGAAAGTTGACTTGATTAAGATTACCTTTAGACTCAGAAATGGCAATGAGATATATTGCTCCCTCCAAAAGATATGACCTGTCATCACAATTCGCACCATGAGAATAAAAGTGACCTAACACGAAATTTGCATTTTGTGGGAAATCACAAAATTGACTTCGTATTTTAGGGAGTTTCCAATAAAATATGTCATAACTTTTTCAAATGGAAAGCTATTTACATATTTATGATGCCAATATATTGTTTAGAAAAAATAAGAGCTTAAGAGTTTATAAAATAATCATTAAAAAAACCTTCCAAAAATTTTGAGATTTTGAGTTCGGTCACTTTCATTCTCACTGTGCGACATCACATTAGCTTTGTGAACAAGCAAATTTTCTGCACACAAAAACACAGGTACCTACTATGCAACTGTTGAATACTATCTCGGTAGCTGAATTATTACGAAAACTTGAAATCTTATCACATTTTTATTATCTACACAATAATGTGTCGTGTGTCTCCACAACAGAACGAGGTCTTAAACAAAATTGAATATAAAATCTCGACGAAGGATGACTCAGTCGTTGAGAGCAATTTTGAATATTATAATATGTAAACTAGTTGTGTTCGGTGGAGTTGTCTGTTCTGCCTCTATACAATTAGTGACATTTATTAGTACAACGATTGTGTACGGGCGGGGAGGTGACATTCTGCATAATTCATTGTATCGCATTCGTAACAAGACACTTATAAATTACAATTAAGTATCGCCAGGAAAACATGGACGCGATCGTTACGAGCTGTCAGAAGCCTGAAACTGTACTGTGATATTAGTTGGTATTGTTAGGTTCCAACTGTGGGTTGCAAAGGTCAGATGACGGTTATTTCGTTTACAACTTGATATATCTAAGCAAAGGCGTAGTTAAAAACAGCTCCTGAAACAGATCTAAACTTCCTCATATAGCGGAAATGGAACCTTTGTGGATTGTTTTGAGAATTTCACAGTCTAATTAAATTACGGAATAAAACTACTATCGGGGATTCCCATAAACAATACCATCTTATGTACTGGGTACGATTGATTTGTCAAG
Organism: Mamestra brassicae; assembly: GCA_905163435.1. NCBI lineage: Eukaryota > Metazoa > Arthropoda > Insecta > Lepidoptera > Noctuidae > Mamestra > Mamestra brassicae. The sequence goes on along the minus strand of LR990997.1, from coordinate 12,583,131 downwards.
CTGCTCAAGCGCATTAACCGGACCTTGGACTAGACTTAAGTTAAAAATGCTACAGTAGTAACAATTTACTGCGAGTAATTTATTTACACACCGTAATAAAATCTATTGGTTGATTTGCCTTTCTTATGAATTACCTGCTAACACTAGACACTTTGTCAGCAAGATAAACTTGAAAACTTCCCATTTCCAGTTTCCAGCAACAATAAAATGAAACATTCTACGAACAGTTACTTGGCAATTTCATATTATTCCTTTGGATTCCGTAGTGAACACACGGCCACCCAGCACTGGGAGATGCACCTTCGACTGTGCTCTTCAATTGGTAGCTGGCAAAAACTGCATTTGCATAGTGCTCGATGCTTGCCGCGATAGTGGCCACCGCGAGTTCTACCTCGTGGCGGAGAGCTACGAACAAGTGGATGTGACTCTTTGATTTTCATTTATTTAAACGTTTTTATGGATCCAGACTAACGCAGCGTCGAGGGCCTCTCACAAGGTGGACCGATGACCCAGTGAAGGCCGCGAGAATCCGCTGGATGCGAAACGCAGAGGACCGGTTGATGTGGCGACTTTGTGGGAGGCTTATGTCCAGAAGTGGACGTCTTTCGGCTGAAATGGTAATGATAGTGAGGAGGCAAGTACAAGTAGGTAGGTTGAAATATCAATTTAAATGTATCCCAGTGTAAACTGGTATCAATTTTATATACATAAGTACCTCATTTCAGTAAATATTAAGGCTATTTATTGTTTTACAACGAAACGTCTTAGTATTTCATCACTCTCTTAGATAAAGGGTATCTAAGAGAGTGTTACTACTGAGACGTCGATACCCTTATCTTAATTTATTTGGGGTCATCTCAACATAATTATTACTCTATTAGTCGTCATCTCAGGAGACACCCCCTAACTAGACATATCATCATTCAATAGTAGGAATCTTCGATAAATAGGAAGTTTTCCAATTCAATTCCAATCGTTATTGGCAATAAAGAAAACTATGTTTTGATAGAGCTGTCTTTATGTGGGTCGTGAAAATGTAGTCGTTTCTACATTAGTGGGTCAATAGTTCATATAACAGTAACGTAGTTTTTACAGTATAGCACTGCAGTAACCTAGAATATCTGCTTCTTAAGGTATGGGGACATTACAGTCCTTTATAAGTCTGCTCTAAAATCCCAGACTTCGCTCAGTGGTATCGTAGATTCTGGGGGCCGGTGACAAATGTCGATGCCACCCACTGCACGCACGACCCCGATGGTACGCCGTACGGCGGTGGTACCGAGACGATCCAATAAATACAACACACAAATATACAACTGCCTTTTATTTCATTCAATCCCTTCAAACTGGAATTACTTTAGATTTCAAGTTTTCGGATTAGTTTCAATTAAAAATGCAGTCGTAAATCTTGGGTTGTTTTCTAGTCAGACTTATCTGATTACATTCTTTATTACTTACTTCGCAAATGGTGATTAAAGAATATATCATTTGAATTTGAAGAGCATTTGAAGATCACCCATCAAAACGCAAAACTTTACAGTCGGAAGTTTAATTACTAATGCCAAAACACTGGATTGTGTATCTTAAAACTGATAAATGCATCATAAGATCCTTCAAACTCAAACAACCCGATTAAAATCAAGCTTGCGTATTATTTCTGACCCACTTAAAATTCTTGTTATAAATGTTAAGCAAATTCCTATATAATACTTTTTATTGCGATACTTAATTGGCCGGCACGTGTAAATTAGAGGATAATATAAAAATGTTCGAGGTTCAGAGGACGTCCGAGGATCTTGACTTTAATCTTTATAAGGATTAAGGTCGGCCGGCAAAAACTTTAGATAATAGAGGTGACTGATTCTGTGTAGGTTTTAATTTGTTTCACTTCCATAACTCGTCGTATCTCTATGTGGATTTAGGAGTCTAGTATGGCAGATGTACATAATTATTACTTAAGGCACCTTAATAAAATTTTCCAGTAGGTGGAACGTGAAACAAAACCGATTTTAGTTCGAAGACAAATTAGGTCGCTATTCCATGTAGTTTTTTCGCATAAAGTTTTTCTATGAGTACTTATAATTATCCGTCAATGCAGGTCTTAAGGGTTTTTGCACACGGCGTTTTTGTGCGACAATCTGATTTTTGTTCATCTACAGCGCCGTGAGCGCACGATCGTAAAACGCGCGTCTTCGACGCGTATAAAATACGCCGCGTACATAGGCTCTTAGATCTGTCTTTGCTATCAGATATACATACCTCTGTGACTACGAAAACAGCCTGCTTCTTTCATATATGTACACAGGTAGGTACCTCACATAAGGACCTGTACGTTCGTACTTATGCTTATGAACAGTAAGATCAAACATCACGGCGGTGGTATCCTCGGTCCATTATCGGCCACATTCCTCGAGTCAAATTATTTATTTTGTGCGGGGCGTGAGTTACCGGCCGGCCCGCCCCTTCGTTACTATGTTAATTCCTGCTACCTACAGATCTGCTCTTCATTCTAATGTATCAACAAAGCCCATGGAATGTAATTTAGAGTAGGTGTTCTAGCTTTCGGAATTTATGATTGTTGATTTTCTCACGAGGATTGTCATTGTGATGTGACTGTGTGGTTGTAAATGTGATTTTACTAAAAGGAATGTTTGTTGCTGTTTCTATGAATTATATTTATAGATATTAAATAGAACGCCTCAGAACAATGTGTCTCATTGGTCACGTCATTGCAATCAGTCATGAAAAAAAATCAAAGTCTAATTTCACTTGCACCACAATAAGTCTGAACAATTCAATAGAAACATAACATTCGAAATAAAAAGGTTTAGTGGACAATGTAATTGGTTATTAAAAAGCGCATATATCACGGTCGCGAGCGAGGGCCGGGGCACACCGAGCGGTCGCGTGGGAGACACTCGACGTGATTTGTGTGGAACCCACACGACCACGCCCCTTCATTAACATGCTAATGCCGATTCTGGAGCAGGGACCGGGATGGTCTCAGTGGGTCACCGGCGTTACTGGATGCTCTGCTTCGGGGCCACAGGAATTTTTAGAAGAATGCATGGCATAGGCACTCGTTGACCCCAACCAGAATGAGAAAATTTCACCTGTCTTAATTACGTAATCTACCTACTTCATTGAGACAGGTGACATTTTCTAGTTATTGAAAGGGGAAGACTCTTTCAGGATTTCTCATGTTTTTTTTTTATTGATTATTATGGATAGTTTTTAGCGCCGTGTGATACCTAAAAGAGGTTGTGTGCGAAATAAAAAAGGCAAATTGGGTTGATTGTTAGTGAGAGTGCAGGTGAATATATCGAGAGAATGGTTGGGGCTGGAGCATGCGTGTGGCCGGCAGGCGCGGGCTGGCCCGGGCAACGACGACAATGCGTGGTGTGGTAATGTATGCGCGTCGGGGAGGTCCTCGCTGCGTCGTGGGAAGACGTTATCGTCGCGATCTGCCGAGCCTACATATACTTTAAAACCCTTATATATGTACTAAATGTAAGTAGGTACCAACCACACTTTCTCGGGACGTATTTTACACTCGCATTGATTTGTAAGTCCGGCTCGAATACCCAATATTTATTTCAAGAGTAAAAGATTTTTTGTTATATTTTATAACAGGAGAACATATTACAGAATAATTTATATTTATTAGTTGACGTGTTTTACCAAAAATGTATAGCTACCAACAAACATACCAAACACGACGTCGTAAATGTACGTTTCCACCGCGTACGCTACGCGCTACGTTCGTAGCGGCTCGTAGCGGGCGGGTTGCGTGGCGGCGCCGTCCAACGACTGGAGAATTTGCATAAGCTTTTTGTATTCGGTAATAATGTGGTGCGTATTTTAATTGGGCACGATTAAATCTTAATAAATCGGTCGGTGTTCCCACACGGCGGGCAGCGAGCAGACTGGCCGAGTTGGCCGGTGCAATTACGCTGGCGGCGTGTGTTGTAATTTGGCGACGGCCGCGGGCGAAACTCAGAAATTGCGCTCAGTTTCAGCAGCGCAGCTTTGCAGACTAAACACTTGCTGGCATCGCGTGCGGCGCGCGTCTGACAACCCAGCGCGCCGCCGCCGCGCGCCGCCGACCGCAAGCCGCGGCCACTTGAATGCACTCCCCAATTACGAATCGTAAACGCGACTAAATGAATGATACCCGCGTGCGATTATATCGGCTTATTTTTACTCGACACTTGCAAAGGCCTACTTTTGTTTGCTTTTACGTTGAAGAATGCTCCTTATATTTTTTATTTTCTTTTCAGGTCAAAGGCAGATTGGAATATCAAATTAAAACATCAATGAAGCTGAAACGTTACGAACTTTTTCAGGTTCATTGCTAATTTCACTGCCCAAAATCGTCGAGTACGTATAATTATTTAAACCTCCGTTGTTGAATCAGTAGAATTGTTTTTTTTACATTCACACATTCCCCGCTTACTAAATTACCTACTTAACTCGCATTGTTATTACCCTATAAGTGTAGGTATGTCACACACTTTATAACATGCTATCAAACGTTGTAGACAATTACCAATTAAACCGTAAAACGATTGTCGTTTAGTTTTCTATTGTAATGCAATACCACAATGCATTATTGTAGCTTTTTTACAATGGGATCTCAAAGAGTGTTTTTCTGATCTTAGTCCTAACAATCACATATCTATTTATTGTGTACTCGCAAGGTGCCAAGTCCAAACACAACCATTGCCTAATCATATTCAGCACCTGTTTCTATTAATTTATTAATATTTTTATGTCGAGAGCTGTTACGTTAAGCACCGGCTAATTATCAGGGTTACCCGTAGAGCTTATTTCGGCACATAAACCAGCGTCCGTCCAAAACTAATTTATATTGGAATGTGATATATGTGCGGGCGGCGAGTGCCCGCGGGCACGCGCTCGGGCGGTTTTAATCACCTTAACCCTAACTTAACTGCTGTTAAAACACTACCGAAACGGAGAAGACGATGCCGCCGCCGACGCAGGCGCCACAGCCGCGCCCGCCGCCTCCGAGCCCATTACCTCCACTCACCAGCCTCATCTTCAATTTGACCGCCGGATATTACGCATTCAATGCTTTTTGTACCCACATTGCATTTCTAATTTAACATCGAATCGATATCGATTAAAAGGGAAGTATTGATCGAGAATTGTCATTGGTATCGATGAGAATCGATTTGGTGATTCCCGTGACAGGTTTTTTGCGCGGTCTCCCGCGGGTGACGACTGTCGAGGCGGTCACGGCTGACGTGTCAATGGCTACGATTCTCACACTGGCGGCGCCGGCGCCGGCGCTACGGGATGGTTTACGAATTTACGATCAAAGATTTGTTCAGATAGCGAGAGGTTATTATTATGAATCTATAAAAGCTTTTGTTATAACACGGTGCGAAAAGGAAGTTTAAAGGTAATTAGTGGTTGATTAAAAAGAGATATCTACTGCTTTAGTAATCGCTAGCCAAAAGCAGCGTTGCAATGGCGGTTTGAATAGCAAAGAGGTGCATTTCGGCTTCGCCTATGGAAGTATCTTATAGTATTTTTATCCGACGTCAAAAAAGGAGGTTATCATTTACATAGTAAATAGTCAAATCTGTACCTTTTACTCCCTCACATAATCAGACTATCAAAAAATGTAAGAACTCAAACTTAAATACCAAAAGCGACAGCATTTCATGTCATACCTATTTCAGCATCATAAGGTATGCATATTACACTTAAGCACAAGCCATTGGCTGCAAAGTGTAGCAATAAACCACAGGTGGAAGTAATAGCGCGGTTCGTGTAGACGCGCCTTAACCTGTTCGTGAGAATGCTTGCGGTTTCCGAGTCGGAAGCACGATGCCGGACCGATTATAGCCGAGTGCCGAGTTGGGAAGCCGACAGCGACTCGCGCGACGGTTTCATGTCACTACGGAGAATGTTACAGGATTTAAAATTGCTTATGGTACCTTGTGGAGGGTTATAGTTTTCATTAGAAGAGGTTGGAGAGGTTGGGGTTGTTTGTCAAAATTCGACGGCGGTTGTTATGGCTTCGGTTGGAAGGACGCGGCAATACTAACATATGTACAGCCAATGAAGTTATTAAACCTATATGGACTCGTCAGGCTCTAAATAACAGCAATAATACTTTCGGTTCTAATTGGTAGCAAGATGCTACGTATACACGCGCGGGGTCACGGTGTTTCCCAACCATTTTATGTTACTAAAACTACTACTTTTTCAAAGTCCGGGTAAACGTCTCAGTATAGTTCATAATATAGCATTCCTACAGCTAACTCTTCTAACGTTTCACCCCTTATCCAAATTTAACAGATGTAGAAAGACAGGGTCGTGTGTATTTCTGTTCAAGGGTATTATGAATTCCAAGTAAAATCTATCGATCAATACTTGGTTCCGTTAAATTACCTTGCGATATTCAAACAAGATAGCAATAGCTTTAACAATTGTTGGTAGGTAAATCCGAGCATTTTCGAGCTAAGGAGTAGAATTCCTTCCCGGAGTGGAGTCCATGCTTCCTAAGGGACTTTAAGTCAAGAGTGAGTAGCTTACTTATAAGCAAGAGTGCTCCATCGTCACCACATCATCCTTTTCCATCACGTGAGATAGTGCTCAAACGTGACCTCATCACTTATAAGTTTATATTATGATCTTGATTTTCTATCCTCTCTCTGATAACCTTGACCTAACCTTGACTAGGTATCCTTTTGTAGCTATTAAGAAAATCGTACCTAAGATCAATTAACTATTGGGCTTTATAGAGATCTTGTTTCGTTATAGAGTAAGTATGTAGTTAGAAGAAGGTGGCTGGCAGCGGATGGATGCGGACCGCTCAAAACCGGGATGGTTGGCGATCTTTGGGGGAGGCTTACGTTCAGCAGTGGACGGCAATTGGCTGATATGAATGTAGTTAGAATAAATGTAGAGGCTCTATCAAATTAGACAATTACTTTAGCTCAGTGGTTCCTTACATCAACCTGATAATAAGGTACCACTTAGCCGTCCAAACTTCTCATTAATAAATGCCGACTCTCCATTTTTTCAATCTGTAGCATCTCAAATCAGAAAGATTAAAATACCAGACCTTATTTATAACTCTTAAACGAGGATAAAGGCGTGAGCGGCACGTTTATTGCCTACAAGATATCAGCTTCGTATAATAAAAGATTCGATCAGAATTGTGGGTAAACATTTAAACAGTGCAGCGTAAAAGAAAAAAAAAACATTGAAAAATTGGGATTGGCTCTTTGCAATCTTTTTAAGGTACCTCAGAATCATATTAATCATCCGCCTAGCCTTTTCCCAACTATTTTTGGGGTCGGCTTCAGGTCAAATAAGACTCAGCTGAATCCTTGTATTTAAACGTGGGCCAACTGTCTACTTGAACTCCGCAACCCAGTAACTACTACTGGCAAGACTGGTATCAAATTTTCTGATTTCTGACAATCGAAAACGACTGAATTTAAAAGAGTGTCCGTGGAGTTTCTTGCACGTTCTTCTCCATAGAGATCTACGTTTTGGAACGTGCAAATAGCTTCATCTCTTTTGACTGACCAACCTTAACAATTCAAAAGTGCCTGTTAATGGTTTAATTGAAATAAATAATTTGAGTTTGAGTTTGACTGCAAAAGGTCTACAAATGATGCCGGGACCAACGGCTAAACGCGCTTTCTGAGGCACTCAGGAGTCTCGGTAAGTTAAGATGGCCACCCGTCCACAGACCAACCTCGGCAAGCGTTGCTTAACATTGAAGACCAACCTAACTAGCGCACACCATTCATCTTCTATGCTGACATCTCTTTGAGGCGCGCGTGGACCACAACGCGCCATCGACCCGAGCCTGGTGGTGATCGGACAGTGAGCCACCCAACACTCCGCAGGCCCGCGCCTGCGGTGGCCGGGGATCGCCCTGCGACTGCCGACGCCCGGGGCGTCTTCTTCTGTAGCGGTGGTTGGGATGAAGGCCTTGTCTTTCCCTCGCGCGGCCCGGCTCCTGCTTTGCTAGCATTATGCTTCGCAGAAGGAGGTGACCGCTTCCCAAGCCTCCTCGCTCCAGACCATGGATTTAACCAGGGCCGGACGGGAGAGGTCGCCGCCGCCACAGTCAATCTTGAACGCGATCCACGATCAAAAACAATGATGTGATCCGTTAATCGCCTTCGAGATTAACTATGTCGCGCATGTCGGGACTTCCCGCCCAGAAGGTATACGTACTTAAAAATCGTCCAAAAATTCAACCGAATTGTGGACCTTCTCCTTTTTTTGAAGTCGGTTAAAAAATGAAGTTAGTGACAGTCACTGCCAAAATTGTTAGACTGGAAACAAACGCCAATTGTCCCCAACATGTTGGGAAAAGCTTAGGCAGGTTGATTGACAGTCAATGTCACAATGTAGGGAAATTTAAGGTGTTTTAGACAGTTGCGAATGCGAATGCGAACGCTCCTCTGGTAATATAATTGATACTTAGTTATCTCGATCAGCTCATTGAGTATGTACACTGCTTATCTACGTTAACAACGTTCAACTTGAGCATAACATGTTAGATTTACTATAAATCTTAGGAAATAACAGTGTTCCTGACATTGCTAATTAAACAAGCGCTTCAAAAAAGTGTGCCATGAATAAAGCAATTGAGCATGAAACTATTTCTTGTTTCAGTGTTTATTTTTTTTAATCTCATGCATAGTTAATTCCAATTTATTAGAATTAACTTTATATAGTTCTTAGATTAATTTACTTAACGGTAGCTGGAAATAAAATTAGTTTGAACTTTATTTGTTTTATTTATTTTCTAGAGACTACAGGATCGAAGTTGATTACAAGTATTCAACGTTTAATGATCGAGTTGAATTTGAGGAAAATAGAGCCTGCAGCTTAAACGAAAGAACAACATAAACAAACGAAAAATTAAGACAACAAGAACTTTTAAGATGTTAAACGTTGCTCAAAGATTAAGTTAAATGTAAAAACGAATTCGTATGTGGTCACTATGACCACCAGACAAGACGGTTTATCGAACCCATTCTGTGAAAAGCCCACGACAAAGTCATAGCAAAACATTAATCACACTTGATAAGGCGGCCCCAAAAGCAACTAGACAGTCGAAATCAAATGATATTCGCAATAGGATCGTCTAGCCTAGCCGCCTCGTGCCTAGGCGACCGCGCGACGCTCGGTCAACACTCGAGCCTCGTATATGGGTCGGCCAAGTTTACTCGCCCCCGCCGTAACGGGCCATCATATCCGTAAGACCGTAATCTTTAACGCGATCTATGTATTGTTTATATATGATTGGTGTTTTATTTGAGAGTGCCAATGACCTTTCTCGCTTAGGATTTGGAAAGCTCGCTAAAACCAAAACTTAGTTCGTCACGGCTCATTTGATGTTCAAGGATCTTCAAATGTGTGGTTGAATTTTGGGTAGCTTTGATTTACCATTATTTGTTGAGATTATTCTATAAACAGGAAAATATTGGCTAGAAATCGGTTTAAAAGTGCCTTGACTAACCAAATCATCGTTCTGATTTCAGGAAAGTCAAAAGAACAGTTAAGTAAGTAATCGATATCGAAAGAGTAGATAGTAGAGTAGTAGGTAGAGCTATAGGTACTGTCACAATCTCACCGTGAACACTGGGTGAAGTGAACATACAGTGAGCTGACAAGTCATACGATCAAAATGGAATGACACTTCACCTTAAACGCACTCCTCCTAAGTATTCGAGTTGAGATGTTTACATTATATCGGCAAGAGGACCGACCAGACAAATGTCTGCGGTACGATCTTGCAGTAGGACATTTCAGGCTGGATTAATAGACCGAACCTAAACGGTATCTATAGAAACACTAGACAGCATTAGGACTACATAAACATTTGTTTATTAAATATGCAGAATTGTTTGTATGAATTACTTATCGAACAAATCGATTCATCGGTGCTCATTTCATAAATTTTCATAGGTATTGTTTCTGTTGAAAAAACAAATATTAGTTTGGTACCTACTCAATTAAATCCTATTTATAATATCTTTTGTCTGCCTCTGCCTGTATTCGCAAGACGAATAAAATGAAATTTATTTATATCGTCTGCCTGTATTAGTGACGGGCTCGGCAGGACGGACGGAGGGACGGGTGTCCCTTCGCGAACCGCGTATGAATGGGACCGTCCTCTCCCGGAATAACGGGGCTCCTGTAGGTGACACTGACACATTATACTCTGCCTGTACCTATACGTTACTATAAAGGTACCTATACCTGACCCGTGCTTTACAATATAAGCGTGACAACGTGAAGCTAAAATAGCAAAGAAAACAATTAAGTGACCTCTGTTCTACAATCATTGAAATTTGTGTTCTAAAAACAAATTGTTCTATATCGCACCGTGGGTATTTACAAGCTTTTATTTAATTTGCAATGTTTTTATGTATGTACTCGTATGTCTGTCTGTATGTTTGTTGGTTTAGGACAAATCTTGTAAGCTGTGTGTGATAATGAATTTCAATGTTAATTATGTCCTGATTTTTCATCTAGGATTGGCTCCAAACAATCCATTTGCTGCTGGTGATAGGACAGGAGCAAATCTAATGCTAAAAAATAGTTTATAGCTTTCCTCAAAAAGATGTTTTTCTCAAATGTTATTTTATTCCACGAGTATCTAGCAAAATAATGATTTTTTTTTAATTTTTTTTTTTATTTAATATGGGTTTGCTCTTGACTCTAGTCTAGGTCATAGATGACAGAGACAAAGTCGACGATGGAGCGAGCTTACCCAGAAGAAGCCTGTTCACTCTAATTTTGAAGAGTAGATGTCATAGTAGGTGGGTGCCATCAATTATAATTATTGGATGGAACTCTTTTAATCGATGTCGATTGACGCTAATGTTCTCATTAGACTACTACAAAACTTAGGATATTTTAACTTCTGTGTTTTATTTGCTTTTTATTCAAATACATGAGTTTTTGATATACAAATATTTTATTAGTTCTTACGATGTGTAAGGATGACTCCGTGGGCGCGGTAGTCTGATGTCATCATTGCCTCAGCTTTCATATTTCGTCAGACTTGAAAAAATATACTACCTAAATGTGAACATAAATTGGCCGATCCCAGTCCCACTTCAGATGAGAAATTAATGAACAAAGTCGTCTTTTACTCTTGAAGTTAAACATCAATTAAGCTCAATAATGTTAGTTTCCATATAATTACGTCGATAGTATCGTTTGAGTCCACTTTATCGAGTATCGATATCTGGTGTAGTCGCGAATTGTCACCGCGGCCAGCGGCAGCGCAGGCATTGCGCGCGGAGGTACGCGGCTCGCAAGCACGGCAGGTGTGCTCCTGCACCTGTGCTCCTAGGGCTGCCAGCTCTTGAAATTGAAAAACCGAACCGATCAGCTGTTTGGGCGGAATTTTGGTTAAGAAGGCCGTATATTTTAAAAGTTTAAAAAAACAGTGTCCATGTTTTAAAATGGAAAGCATTATCCCATACCAAGTACAGGACTTTTCAGCCTTTATCATAAAATTGAACTAAATTACAACAAGATATAATAGGTAAACCGCCTAACAGTAACCGGGCACCACCCAATTAGGCCTGACAAACATTCAAAAAGCCTAATATGTCCAACCTAAATCCGGAAGTCTGGCACCCCTAGTGCACCTGTGCTCGATTGTTACATTCCTCCGATCCTCCGCCCGCCGACTGATCACTCCTGATTATCTACTCGGATTCTTCTTCAATCAACAAACACTTTAGTTTATAAACGAGCTTGTACTGGACAGTAAGCTGTATGGCGGATTGTAGTGGACGCAAGATCTATGTTTATTTTTATATTAGCTATTGCTGTAATTAAAGTACCTTAGGTGCCTCAATATAATTAGTGCCGATGTTAAAGGGTTCAGTTTATTTTTCCAAATAGTGATAAACGTGCAGTCCAAGTGTTGAAGTATCAAACTCTAGACTATTCAACAAGTTATGCGACTGCATATTTATATCAAGTACCTATCTAGATTTTATAGACCTTTCCCACACTTCATTGTGTGAAAGGTACCTAGTTACGCATCGCCAGTCCAGCCTATAACTCGCCGTGTATAATCAAAGGACCTGCCCGTCATGAATGGAGATCGCAAATATATAGAAATGGTAGGCATAGTAAAGTTGTACGTCACAGCTAGTTGGCGCCGACGTCGACGGACGCACGCCGGACGTCGCTCCTTGCATACCGAATACCGAGGTTCCGACACTCGTCAAATTAATAATTCCACAACCGGTGCTTTGGACACATTAAATCGTCACTCAAAATATACTCCCTCCCTTTCCATCACTATTATTATAAATAGAGACAGGACATTAAAATTGAGTATGTAAAGTTGTCGGGCCGCAGCAAACACAAGTACTACTGTTCGTTCCGCCTCGTAAATCTCGAGCTATTTATGCAACACATAGCTAAACGCCGACAGTGTTCACTTTTGGATAGAACAAAGATATAATCGCATGCAGAGTTTCGCACGGTAGAGTTCTGGTGCAGTGATTTTCACGCATGCCCTAGTAAATCCAATTTATCTGTGAATGAATGTAGCGCTCAGTTTGTTTGGCTGACACAGATATATTTGGAATAAGCAGTGCTTAGGGCATTTAATGAGTTTTTCCGAGAAAAGCATGTTTAAATGTCCTTTTGGATTCGTAAATAGCAATTTGGAACAGTCGCGCTGGGTTTGACTGGATTGGTGCTTTAAGACCCGGCAAAAAAGTATTCAACAGAAGAAGTTACTTATGTGATCTGAATCATGATGGCTGCTAAACTATTTGACGTCATACGTGTTATAATCGATCAAAGACTGAGACAGAAAAGCTCTTAAAAGTAAAAACGAATACCTATCAGAAAAACTAGACATTCTTCTGACGACGTCGAAGTAGACCTCGAATAACCTTAAAAATTGAAATTCACAATTCGCATGAATCCATTACAAAATCGCATCAGCAGGTATTTCGTCGCTACAGTGAGTCTGTTGTGCAAGTGCCGGGAGGCAGTGGCACGCGGGACTGGCCCGCCTGTTTGAGGTTCCCAGGCGATAGCTGCTATCTCTTGCAAACACCTCTTGTTTGAGCCACAGCCGACACTACCTTACAAACTTACCAGATACAGCTGCAAGAGAATGTCTTGAACCTTGTGAGGGTTTTCATAAGGAGTATAATACGTTTTAGTAGAGGTCATTGTATGTTTGCAAACTCAAACTAAGTATATCTTAGACTGTAGCCTTCTTCGGCCAGACACGCGACTTATCTATTGAAATTTTCAAGTGAAGTCGCGCGTCACTCACTGTTTGTGTTTGTATATCGACAAGTGTCACTGTTGTGTTCCGATATCTTTTTGTAACTAGTTCCAATATAGATAATGATAAGAACATCAAAAGTTTTTCAACAATGATTGCGTTGCTGTCTACTTATGTTGCAACAAAGACAAAGGAATTTTGAAACAGATTTTCCCCGAGCTTCATTCTAGAGTCCGTTTGCTTTAAAGAAGTACCTACATATATATGTGAGAACTGAACTTCCGTTGTGCAAAAGTCTGCAAAAGTCATGCAATGCTGATTATTCCTGAGTATTCCGTTAAAGCGCATACTCAAGCGACATTACTTGCTTACAGATAATTTAAGTGATAGTAAACGCTGGACACCGCATTCCAGAGCAGAAACAGCTCGGTTTACGGCTGGTCGAAATAATTCTGTAATTATTTAGTTAGCACCTGCTTGGAGGCATCTGCAAGGCCGCGGAATAGGTCAGGAGGCCGGCCCGCTAGCGCACGCGCCTCTTCAAGGCCTAATGTTTCAGCTGCTTAGTAAGTACTGCTTTTATATTGCTTTATTTGACATTTTTGCATCTGATGAACAATTCGAGATAAGAACTTCGCTGATGAAACCGTTAGCAACATTTTATGAAGAAAAGATATCTATCTACTTTTCGAATGACCGAAAAGCTCATGACGCACGCTTGAAACAAGTGGAGCACAGCCCACAAGCTAATAGACGTTTATTTAAATTGAATCTAGAGCAGAATAAATACGTTACATAGTTAAATAGGGAAGGTAGCTCGCGTATGTTCTGGCTCGCATCCGCCCAGTTACCCTTAAGGTGGAAATTTATGCACCTATTACGTCGACGTTAAGGCCAGAATTAGTTCAAACAATTCGCAACGCGAGGGGCACGCTCGCTGCGTTGACGCCACTAGGGATACCGTTTATTGTTTCTGATATGTTAGACATTCTGCTTCTAATCGCCTCGGCTCTATTTAAATTGCTAAGGCGACATTATTCGCGGTTTATTCTCGGATTTTAGAGCAACTGTACGTACAATCTGCGGGAATAATTTTCACAAATGTTTGAGAAACTTCCTTCCTTTGCTAAGAGAAACATCGTCGATGATCGTTTCGTTTTTTAAATTAGACAAGTGGCGCTTCAATAGTCTGCTAAATTATTGCAAATTAAATCTTTCTGTGTTTATATTTTATGGCACGTTTTCGGGTTCCTTTCTATTTCGGTGCTTTTAAAACAAGCTAAAAACAAAAAACAGCGAGAGATACATACATGGTAACCCCTTCATGGTTCGCAAATCCTTTACGACGGGTTGGGTGCGTCTAAATCTGTCGACATCCGCGTCGGCCGACGATCTTGTCGTGATGTTCTCTTTGCTGGCGTCGTCGGCGTCGCGACGCTTAACCGATCTCGCACTCGGGCACATTAGGACGTCCACGAGTAATGATAGACTTGAGGTGGAAACAAGCTGCCGGTTTAACTTGATCCGAGTTCCAAAATAAACCCTGTGAAGTTGAACGCGTCAAATAAATTCTGTACCTTTTAATGAAACTCGTGTTTTCGCGCATTGTGAGAATAAAGAAGCATCTTAAGTTTTATTTTCGGATCTTTCCGTCTATATGTTGTCTTAACCATAAACATTCGATACGTGAAGCTCTAAAACACTGTTATTGCGTTTAAATGTGAGATATTGTTTGTTATTCATTCGTTTGTTTGTTTGGGTCGCGATTTTATTGCTCTTCGCGCCATTGTAGGCCACGCGCGAATAATTAAACGATTCGCTGGTTGCGCTTCATTCAACTAATTGTATTTTTAAGGCAGTTAAAATATGTACTTTAAAAATGTATTAATACAATGAATTCTCAAATCATTAGGGATACATTGGCATAATAGGTATATCTTTATACGTAGGTACGCGCAACATACATTGATGCGGCGTTTATGTTAGATGCGATACAGTTCTTAAATGGAAATTGCGTATCAAATTTGGTGCCTACTTCACATTTATCAACCAAAAATTTAAAAAAGAACATCAGTTCGAAAATCGAAATGAATTATTTCAAAGCTCTATCTTTACGTAGCGATCTTTTACTGCTGAAATATATTAAATAGCTTTATCATCGCACACGATGTCGCGACGGTACGATACCGAGTTACCGACAGTTCGTGTCTGAGACATTTTGAGCGGATTCATTTTCATACGTAATCCATTTTACTGTAACATTGCGGCCAGTTGAAAGTTGGCGTGTGTCACGCCACGATGCGGTACAAGCTTGTCAAATTAGCGCAGGGTGGGACCACTGGCCAGTGGCCATTGCACCTTGATTGATGACATAACGCGTATGGATAATTTGTATTAGGCTAGGCTGAGCCGCGGGTAAAGTACAAATCGATGGTACAGCGCGACACATTAGGGTTGGGTGTGGTTCGGATGAAGTTCTTGATGAAAACTTAGGACTGCTGATTTTTATTCCTACGAATTATTGTAAAAAACTCTAGGATTATTGAATTTGGCATCGCTACTTTTCATACCAATTGAAATTTGCCACTAACTATGACAATTGAAGGAAAAAGACGGTTAAAACTTGCTACATTTTCTCTGAAAATATGTGTTAGTTCATAATAGGTCAACAATCATCAACCTTCTCGAGTCAACGTAAATGAATTTCGCTGCATGTTGTTCAAAAGTCGTGTCCCACTTATGATGGAAAGCTCACTTAAGGCTACTGTAAGGAAAGTCTTTATTTCAGGAAGTGCCGAGTGTGCCTGGCAGGTGTCGCATGCTGCTGGCTGCATCTTGATTGACAAACTTTTTTTTTTTTTGAGTGTCGTCTCGCAGTTCAACCTATAAGGTTGTCGACTGCTTAAGCGGGCTTGCCTGTGGTGGCCTTAATATAATGTTAAAGCCTCCAGCCAGGGCTTATAAAAAAACTTACAAACTAAGCGACTACACGCTAAGGGCACCCCTGTGGGGTACGGGCCTCGGCTTAGGGCGTCGCTGGGGGGAGGACAGTTAGGGACGGGCTGGATCGAACTAGAATTAGTATTAAGGGGCGAATTTAAGACTACAGGCTCAGCGACGCGGGCTGGCTCGAGCAAGGGTCGGGGCGGATTGACAAACGTTCTCAACCAAACGATAAGGAGGTTTCATTCGCTCTTACGTCACAATGACTACGTTACAGACAGCTATAATAGATCGACCTGTAGAGATATGTATCAGGAAAGCCGAAACACGTAGGTATACAAGTTAAGTGGCTCGTGGGTGCTACAATAGTTTCAGATTACATTCGTATCATTGCGAAAATGATTGCAACTATTATGAGTCTTGAGATAATTATGAGAAATCTTTTGTAAAGAACCGAAAATTGAAATATTTTCTAAACATTTTTTTCGATTCTATAGCGTCCGTAAATCTCATTGTTAATACGAAAAAAAGGCTATTTCAGACTGGTAAAATGTGCCGAAAAGTTATTTTGTATTCTCAATATTTGCGGCTGGAAATTTAGGTATCAATTCCTAATTCCTATGTATATGAATCTATAAAAAGATTTAAGGATTTGACGTAACATTAACCTAAAACTGATTTTGGGCAGTCATTATTTTTCTCGAATGGCAACGTACCATAAAGAAGGCAATTTAATGCCCACGTAGACATGTATTAAAAAGTTATATGCGGTATATGACATGTCTTTGTTCGGCGATGTATTGGTGAATTGATGTTATAAATAAATGAATGGTGAGTATTGTAAGTTCAAGTACAAGGAAGGCTGCGTTTATTTCGGCCGTGCATAGACTTGAGGTCGCAGTTCCCATGCGTCCTACGCAATAGCACATAATTATCGTAAGATTGCGCCACGCCGATCCGGCATTGTTCGACGTAATGTCTCCTCTAAATCAGAGCTGCTCAGTGCATCATGTGTGTACCCGGCCTATTGTAGCGCGCAGTTCACACGCACTCACTAAAATGCTCCCACGGATCCGTTTGACACTACGTTTCATTTCAACGCTTGTCCGATCTCGAGAAACATTTCCTTGGGTACATCAATGTTATATTATAATTGTTGCAAGCTCTGGGACTATCGAATTTGACATCGCTACTCGCAAAAAAATCTTTTTTTTTAAATTACAAAATGAAAAATCATATTGCTTATTTGGTCCTGTATGTTTTTGAAAGCTCAAGTTAACCATTATCCAAATAAAGAACCTAATAGAAAGTTGAGTTTGTGTGATTTGTGTTCTAAAGACATAATAAAATATTAATTCAGGTGGCGAACCAGGAGGTAAAGTTTGCAAACGAGCTTTCTTTTTTTCGCCAAAATCTCTCTAAGGCAATGCGTTGGCGGTAATTTTCGTTTTTACTCAAAGATCATATTACTAACACAATTTTGATAAACGTAAAAAGTTGGGGGACGAACATCCAAGTAATGAACATGCTCATAAGAATCCATTTAAAAGATCTAATAAACGTTAACTGTACAAACCCACATACGAGCATTATGTAATTAAAAAGCGTAGTAATTTCATTACGATCATTAAAATTATAACAATAAAGCGTGGCAGTAACAAAATAAAGTGTAGAAAGCGTAACGAGTGCTATCTACACGTTCAGCCGTAGCGTGTGGACCGTGCAGTGTGCACTTGTAGAGCTGTGTATTATCTACTAGCTGTGTATTATCTACTAACTGCACACTCCCTAGTTAAAATTACAGTCAGATTTATCCGACCTTGCTAATCATTTTCATGAATTGAGGTAGCTAGCTGAAAGTTTATGTGGAAGACTCTTTTTAGTGGCGAGGACGACGATTTTCAGTACACGCCTTACTAGCCCTTTCGTTTCAAGGAGAATAACCCATTTTCCTTTAAAGCCAGGTCAAGTCATATACTTAGTAGTTCACATTACTTATTATCTCCAATCTCCGCAATGACGCAACGGTTCAATACTAAGGAGGTACTACGTATTACAAACTTCAACGATTTCCAAGACAGCCAAAAAAATAACACAGTTAAACTAACACGAATTTTTCAGTAAGTTTTCGCACTCCGTGGAAACAAAACTCAATGAAACTGTTAATATTTTTTATGTATGTTGTGTGGGCGTTCATTCTTCATACGCATGAGGCGTTCGCGAACTCTGCAGGTATGCGCGGGTAAAAACTGGGCAGCAACGAGAGGACACCGGAGGCGGGGTGGTGCGGGCCGGGTGGTGCGGACCGCTTCTTGTGGCACCGCACTTATTAATGTGGCCGTTCATACAACATGCTCGTGTTGGCATGCTTCCTTTATGACAGGAATCCTGCTCGTTTTTATGAATATTGAATTATGAAGCAATTTTTTTCACAACCGGTTATGGTTATTTCATTTGAAAAAAGCTCTCACGTCCATCTCGTACGAGATAATCCGATGCTTCAAAAGAAAAACTATGATTTATTTTCTAAATGCGGAAACTAGCTGAAGTTAAAGTAACGATGTTCCGAACGATTTCACGACTTCATTCAAAGAGTGTTTATCGCGCTGACATAATTGATAAAATAACGAGATGGCATCGTGAATTATTCATCGATAAGTCGCAAAGATGTGCCTGGTTTTGTGACGTTAGTGTCGCACGCGTCCGTCCGGTCGGCGCGGGCGCAGGTGGACGTAATGCCCATACGCATTCAGTGCGCGCAACACATCGGACATACCCAAGTTTTTAACATTAAATAAATAATTATGAATGTACCGGATTTACGACATTGTTAAATGTCAACGGTACCCGAAATACTGAACACTGACAAAAACCCGGCCGTGAACAATCGAAAAAGTAGAGTATTATTCATTATCATTCTTATATGGTGTGTAATATGAAATAAAAGTGAAGAGACAAAAATAGAAATTGTATGAACAATGTGGCGATATTCGTTTCTTTCAATCCACGTTCAATTGTGCTGAACTAATTACGTCAAAAAACAATATGGCACTAGAAACGTGGCATATAATTGAATCGCAGTATTGTAATGTTGACGTTTTGTAAAACTTTCTGTAGCAGACTCCCACGTTTTCTTTTATCGGAAGCTTTCTCTGTCAGATAAGAACGAATTGACAATAATAGCGCATAATCGAAGAAAGTTTACCTTTTAGTTACCAAACAGTCTACAAAATGCTGTAAACACGACATTTTCCCTATCTTTTATGTAAGTGAGCAATTTATTAGTAATATTAGACGGACTCTTAACTCATCCTTTCTAACGTCATGCAGGCTCATTTCATTACTTCCTGAGTTTTTTAGGAGCTGAGAGTCTATTGACACATCATCATCATCTGCCAAGCCTTTTTCGGTCGTCGTCCAAACTAATGGGAAGCAGCTGACTACCAGTATTTAACATGGAGACTGGTTGTCACACTTTCTGGCAACTGATTGACCGTACTTTGGATGTTCTTATAAACTAGTCTATGATATGGTGTTCTCCAGCAAAGAGGCATGCACAAGTAAACTAAGTAGGTGGATGGACACACCGCTCTACATTAACTAAAAGCAAACTTTCCAAAGGACAAGAAAGAGTGAAAAAGACATTTGCTCCACATAGACGCTACAAGAAACTCGCCACGTCTGACACGAAGAAAGGGTGCTCATTATATTTTCATTATGCGCTCATTAGTAGGCACACGACCACTTCCTTTGAACAAAATGGACGTTGCGAACGGGAAAACGACGGGAAAAGTCATGAAAATAGTCGGGAAAAGTTGAGAATACTAATGGCTTGTTTCTCTATCTCCTGATGATTTCCGGTTTAGGTACTTATATGGTAGAGCACTTCTTACAATTATGAACAATTTCTTTATTTAAAAGTTAGTGTCTTTCCGGAGAAACAGGCGTAATCAAATCTTAAGTACATCAATATTTTCTTGTAGACCTATCGCGACGCACTACAAAGCTAATACTTTTCGACCAGATTGCTCGCTGATATAAATAAGTTCGACGTAAATTTGTTTCGTTAGACTCATTACGTGTTTTATGTTTATGTGGTAATATAAGAAGCCCGCATAGCTAACTAAGTCGACTTCCCTTCTATCGCTTATCCGCAATATTTATGTGACCACCATAGCAATTAAGTAGTCGTAACAACAGAACCCATTGAAATTATTTCCAAATTACTCCAATTACACTACCTTATTTTTAAAGCCTAATTATTATTATTTATTATTGGTGTGTGAAAATTGAAAAGTTATAAAAATCATTGCAAACCAATGTGGCAGCCACTCGATATTATATAAGAATAATTAATTGAAACAATAATTTTACAGAAAGATATTAAAATAGACAATTGCAGACAAGTTTTATTGAAAACGTCGATTTTCTCTGCTCTGAGAAGAGTCGATAAAACTGCTTGTTTTAAAATAATAAAATAAGGATTTATTACCTAAGGGTTTCTTATCCCATTTACAATCAATTCAGAGCCAGACGAATGTTCGTGTTCTAATTAACCTCATTATTTTTTCAATAAAATAAAGCTACAACATAAGAAATGTTTTATCAGCACATTTGGCAGGCGCGGGCGGGTCGGCCGGGGGGCGACAGGAGGCAATGACCGCGGCGACACGCGTTTTTCTCATTTTCCCCAGTACATTATATGTATTTCGTCGATGGAAAATACGACATGTAATAAAGAGTCGTTTCAACATGCAAGACCTTATTTCAGGTCATGACGCCATTAATTATGGAAATTTCCATTAGGTTTCATGAGACTTACTGTTGCTTTTAAACATGACTTTCTACAGTTTATTTAGTAAAATATTTTACCCTCATAGGTTTACATTTCTCTCTACCTAATTTAAATCGTGAGAAACGATCGTATTATGGAATTGCAAATATAAAAATGATTTATGCCAAAGATTAGCAGGTTATAATACTTACAAATAAATTTAGGTAAACTGTAGGGCCAAACATTTTACAAATACATTCTTTAGAAATACTTATGTATTCATGTTTTACAGAATGAGGTCAGCAATCTGCTCTCGGCAGCAATCTATAAAATACAACCCCTATTGATTAATAGCAATAATTCTCCTTAGTCACGAACGATAACCGTAAATAAAGGGAAAATACGATATCATACAGCCCATTTAACGAAAGTTGACTGAAGGAAGAAAAATCGGGGATCGACAGTAGAAAAAACGTGGTTGAAAAGTACACAATTTGTTCCCCCCTCGCTAGACATGCCGCGTGTATCGGATTGCAATAAATTCGGGAGGGTAGCTTTCTATGGGGTAGCCGCCGCCGCCACCGCCGCCGTCGCGACTAACGTCTTCCGCCTTTGATGGGCTTCATGTGGCAGTCGGTACTTCAAACTTATGCGGAACTAATGTTCTTGAGTAAATTTTATTTTACCCAGTTCCGGATTTGTCTACTGTTTTTTTTGAGAAAATGGTACATCTAAACCTGAGTTAAGTTTCGTTGCTCATACGGATATATCTATGGTGAAGGCATATCTCTTGGATGGTCGATGATAATATTTTTGATACGGGTTACATAATTAAATTAACATCCTAATCGCCTTCAATTCAGACATTCGGTTAAGTTGAGAGAAACTTTGACGAAGTTCTTAACTTTCATAAACACACTAAGCGAATTACACCAAGATGTCGTTATCGCCTAATTTATATCAACGATCATCGTGCCACAAATATGCGACAAAAACTATCATTTAAACTGGATAACATTTATATAGCGATGATGCCTAACATTCTGCTAGCGCGGCGGAGGCGCCGGCGCCGCTTCGTCTGAGTAATTCACGTTTGATTGCTACAGCTAGCCTTTATTTTTGATAATAAACAAAAACTTGGCTTCTGACCACGGCCTGAATATATTTACCATTTGTTCTCATCTCATGCATAAAACATAGTAGGGAAGTAATCGAGACGCTAACGCTAGACAGCAAATAAGGGTTAAGAACAACAGCGCGACTATATTTCAGGGAAATGGATCGCTCCGCAAACTTGCAAGTTGGTACAGAGGAGATATCGAAAATAGGTTGTGTCAGACGTGCGTAGTAATGTGTTGTTAGAGGAGAGTGATAGGCAATATTATCTCATAAATATACTTTATCTACTTTCTATCTAGGACGCGCGAATGATCTATGTTGTTGAGACGTGTCAGGCTCGGTGGCGCCGTCCTGTTTTTTTGTCCCAAAACTATCAACTTACTTTACTATGCTATAAACGTTATTTTTTTTGCAAGTGAATAATGATACAAGTTCCGAAACTTGACTCGGACACCTTGGAAAGACAGCATTACTATTATTTTTACGACGTAACTTTGCACATTTTTACTAATCAAAAATAGGATTGCTTTAAAGATTTAAAGGTTATCTTTTAGAAAAACTTACAAAAATAAATTGGTTTATTCACCCTAGATATAATTCATCAATTACTCCAAAAGTGGGCTGAAAAATAAGGGTTTCAACGTCCCTATTACGTATTCAACCAAAATGTCTGCTATGAATGCGACACGACCAATTAAATAGCATTACATCGTACGATTGTGTCTAAACTATTGTGCTAGTAACATTTGGGGCGATTTTGGCTCGATTATGTGTACCGTGTAATCACCTGAAGCAAGGCAGCAATTATTTGAATCAGAATAACATTTCCGCTTTACGACTTAAATACATATTCAGTACAATTGAGTCTTTATTAGCGGAATGACGAGAGCTTTTAGAAGATTATCTACTCAAATGTGATAATTAGACAGTTCACAGTAGCTACTGCGATTCGAGGTTTGTGGAATTGTTTAATTAGTGTTAATTTTCACTAAAACTTTAAGTTAATCAGGTCAGCAGGTCATGTATTAATAACTTGCTTTGAAAATGTAAGAATACGAAAATGGTACGGTGCTAATGTACTTAGTTCAAATAAATGTCCTACTTAAAACGACCTATTGGTGACGAAATACATTTGGAAATTACTTGAATCATACACGTTGCTAGAAGTTATAGGCTTGTTCACGTAAAATATGGTGACCCTATTGCTTCATATGATTTCCTCGTGAATGACTTATGAAAAGGCATGACATTGCAGAAATATTAATGTCAGTCTATAAAACGATACAGTTCATTTCCCACAGCGTAAACGAATCATCTACTCACTCAAGGACGATGAAAATCAAATATGCCACATTTTCTCCACATCAATCCACGAAACAGTCAGACAATGGTATATTTAATTTGCACCTCAGCTCAAAAATGTATTAGCAATAAATATTTAACAACGAAATATGACCCATATTTAACAAAAATAAAGGAAAAGCTCTTCACTTATCTCTTGATAAATAAAGTTACAGATTTTCCAAAAAAAAAAATCCTTTGCGAGAATGTGAAACGAGCTCGATTACTTTTGCAAACATAGCAGAGCATAATACAGCTTTTTTAGCCTAAGAGTAAATACGCTACTGAAGACACAATCGAAGTAATGGGAACTCGTGCCAAGTATATTCTAATGTCAGTAATAAAAATAATTGCCACATATTGTACTGCAAATGTATGGTAAAAGATCTTCCGCCCCTAGACGGATTCAATTCGCGAATTGTTTTCCTAATAAAACTTGCGAACTCCCCTTCCGACAGGTACGTTATTTAGTTCGGAGTCCGGAACCCCATTCCCGGGGTAGTGTGTATTTATGACCGCTGCGTCATGGGGTTTCACCATAAGTGCGGTGCGACTTAGTGAACTTTACGATATCGACACCCTGGGGCACGTTAAAAGCTAGTAATAACATTATTTGATTGTTTCTTGTACCTAGAAAATCATTTGTTGTATAATCGTGATCACTCCTAGGTACCTATTGTAAATGCTTACCTCTTTAGATAGACCTTGTTCGAAGTTTAGATGTTAATGAAACTTTTCATGATTATTTGATCCGCCTATGGCCTTGACACCCTCCTATCATCTCCCTGTCATATTATGATTTGAAATCCGTGTTTATCTCTTCTTACTACTAATGTGCCAGTAACATCTAAACTTGGAACGAGATCCAGCTAAAGAGGTCAGCACTAATAGTATCGTGATCATTGTGTAATCTTTGCTGTCAGAAAGTTTACACTATGCGTTCATAGGCGTAGCAGCAGCGTAGAGGCTGCGTAGCAATATCGTAAGATTCGTAGAAGCTGCGTAGCAGCGTAGAAGCCGCGTAGCAGTTGCCTTGACGTAGCGCAGGCGCAACGTAGAGGTAACGTAGCAGCAGTGCTGCTACGCCGCATAGCAACAGAAACTTAAGGTGAAAGCGCCACAGTAGCCCGCAATATTCAAATTTTATATATTTTTTTTAATTTCGCCGGCCAGTGTCAGGTTGTATGTTGATTAAAATGCGAATGTCGACCGTAACAAATGTGGCTTTACTAAGTAATATAATACTTATCAATTTGGGTTGTATCAGTTCATCTAATCCCATTGAATGACTGTTTTATGAAATAATCAAATAACCATTCAATGGGATTAAATGAACTTAGAGGGATTGATAATTTTAATGATTATAATTCTGTAAATAAATACGTGTTACGGTCGCGAATCATATTTTGTTCAACATACAGCCTGGCACTGACCGGCAAATTGCAAAAAACATAAGAAAATTTGAATTTCGCGGGTTATCCTGGCGCTTCTACCTTAACCGGGAAGCGTAGCGATGGTTCTATACGCACCGTATGTCGCGCGAAGGCTGGGAGTATCCACTGTGGCAGTTTTGGTCAAGTACGAGAGAATATCTTAGGTTAATTTGTAAAAGTTTAATTTTACAAACGTCAAAAATTAACGTTTATACACTTTTGTTAGTTCAAATTCAAATCCTTTTCTAATTCAAATACCACATTGTATCAAATCTCTACGAAATTGAACTCAGCATTAAATTCACAATTTCGCAAAGCTTGGTAACTCTCATGTTTGGCCTCAGTCGACACGTGTTAAATCTGTGTGCGGCATGACTCGTGGGTGCCCGAACACCTTTCCTATTGGTAAATTAGCAGTGTAGTAGCACATGTCTTAGAAAAAACGCATTAGCAGCCGGCTAGAGCCTCCGATTGGTGGCACACCCCTTACTGTGGGCGCCACGGGAACTTTGAGAGGTTATTTGTAAGATGAGATATTTTTGGAACTTTAATTGATTGAGAAATAAATGGTAGAAGACGGTTTCGTAATTTTTCCCAAAGTTTTAAAGTTTACAAAACCAATGTTTCTTAATATTCATAAAGTTATTGGAAACTTGAAAACAATTTCATGGTTTTACTGAAATCAAGTCCTCATAAATATAACTATTACGTCATGATTGCGATATCTTTTCTTTGGTAACTTTGAATGTTGGGGAAACAAAAGTTCAAGTTAATATTTTATTTTATCTTTAGAGAATATTTCTTTGGCCATACAAAAAAAAAATCGTGGCGTTAAGTTGATATTCGGGCACACCACACGTGTGTTAAATATAATTGAATGGTAACGTTTACAAGTAAAGACACCTTGCCCAACAGATGTTAGAGATTTGCCCCAAATACTGATGGATTGGCTTTGTCAGCCGCCACCGTTAAATATGAATAATATGATCGATACAGAACACATTGTGGTTTTATATTATTTGGTAACATCGGCATCGTCGACAAGGATTGAAGTTATTTTATGAAAGCTTTTGCAGCTTTCGCCCCAGTAAATGTGTTGATTCAAATATTTTGCTGTATTGGATAAAAATTTAATCGCCCATTATTAAAAACAGCAACAACATAGAAAACGTAAGAAAGATCTAATAAATAAGGTAATTCACAGGGTCGCTTTCCCCATCAAATGATCTTTCTGTAGACGGGCTGTCGCTGTTATCACTAGACAAGATTAGGGCCCTTAAGGTTCTATTCAATGGGTTTTTTTTTTTTTTTTTTTTTTTTTTTGGATGGGAAATCATCAAATGACTTCTTCCGCTCTGGGTGGAGCGGAAGGGCGTGTCAGACTCTTACTGACTAAAACCCATCCGTGTTCCTTCTTAAGCCCTTTGCTTTCCAGGGCCGCGGTGACTCTTTCGAACAAATTCCGCAACCATTCAATGGGTAGTCCCCATTGAATAGAACATTAAGGGCCTATCAACCTTAAAGAACGTCTTCATGACACCCCAGAAAGATAGTCCCCGTATTAAAAACCATTACATTTCAGATAAAGGCGCTCTATAAACTGAATAATGTTTTTCTATCGCAAATTGATACCATCCCTTACAAATTAAGGGAATGAACGATGAAACAGCTGATAACGAAGTAACTGAATAAGCGAATAGATTACCTAATCTGTTATACCTGCTACCGTGAACAAGATAAGCAGGAGATAAGGTGGTTTCGCCAGGCGCTAATGCGTGTTGGGACAAAGGGATTACAAACAGGGACACTGGGATTACAATGGAGCACAATAGATCATGGCTGTAAAAGGAGAGTAATCTCGTTTTACACGAGTTTGTTACAAACGCTCCTGTAATAAGATTACACGGGATTCTTGTTATAAATGTGTTAATACTTGCCCCTGGAATTGGAGATGCGTACATACCTGCAACAATAGGAAATGGGTCAGTTAATGTGTGATAGTTGAGCAATTAATAGGTACTTCTGCTTATGCTAAGGTGATTTTAAATTGTATTAAGAAATTTACAATAAATATTATAGGTAGACTATTGGCCCAAAATTTTCTCTCATACCAACCTTCTCATGAGAATAAGAAACACAACACAAAAAAACCAATTAGCGAAACTGGTCCCGCTGTTCACGTGTGATGCCGTGACCAAGGGAAATAGGGATTCCTTTTTATATAATTACTAGTGATCCCGACAGACGTTGTCCTGTCCGAACTTTTGCTTTGTGTCTGACGAAAAATTATAGAAATCGATTGCAGCGACACCTACCGGGTCCAATTGTGAATCTAAACCATTTTCGAATCCCCTTGAACACACACAAAAAATTTCATCAACATCGGTCCAGCCGTTTAGGAGGAGTTCAGTGGCATACACACGTACACAATAAATATATATATTAAGAATATCGATTGATAGTCTTGGAAAAACACTTTAATTAAAATTATATTATTTTATGGCATGTTAACAAGTAAGTTAACAAATGAGAAAGATGTTCTTTACTCTAATAAGAGTTAATGTCATGAAATAATTTACTCAAAGATCCTTAAACGTTAAAAATAAACAATAACTAAAATATGATGCGATAAAAAAGTCAATAAAGCTCACATGATACACTTTCATTCATGTTTACTACGATATAAACATACTTGAGAGTTACGATGTGCGTGTTTAGATAAAAATAACATCAACATATCGGTGCAGTTAGCTATGGCCCGTTCTGCCTACGGTCGTTATACCTACGGACCGTTCTGCCTGCGGTCGTTATACCTACGGACCGTTCGAGTTCCACCGACCGACGGGTAGCACGCCGCGTATCTTGACGATACGATATTTCAACGCTTGCCTACCAGATGTACACATTACTCGCTTTTTCGGATGTTTTCACTCAAAAACGCTGTTATCGATATGTTACATCCGTAAATAAAGTGTGTGTTTTTATGCGGCTTTTTTGAAGAAGAAAGGTTTACTTAAGGATCGCCTCGACGTCTGCCTGTAACTTTTACAGGTAGGTATTAGTAATACCTACCTGTAAAAGTAGTATCTCTGTAATACCGTATTACAGAGATAAAAGTTGCTTTGAAAATTGTTTAGTGGGAATTGGAAAAAAAGTATGTAGTTCCTTTATAAGGCGATAGTGAAAACTTGCAATTCAAGCTGCGATACAAGAGACAAGAATGCCAATTTTACAAATTTTCAAGCAACGACGTTCACAATTATTTTTATGTGACAGATTGCGACGGAGCTGCGAATGCAAACGTTGCTTAAAAAATATAGAATTGGCACTTACATCACAAAGGAATTCCACACTAAAATTGTGTCGAATCCGTAATAAATATGTCCAAAGAATAATGCAGACTCTCGAACAGATGTATTTAAGAAAGCCGATATGAACAATTAACAGCGATAGCAATGTTTGAGCAGCGGAAGCAGGTTGGCGGAAGAAGGTATTTGGGCGCGTGGCTTTTTGCGGGCCGCGGGTCGACGGCGCCCCTCGACAGATGGGAAGGAAGGCGCTCTGACGGTAATCGAATTACTTTTTACTGACATATGCACTTCGCAGCCGAGGGGTTAACTTCAAGTGATTCAGCAAAAAAACCTTTACAAGGGGCTACTTGTGGCTTCCCTTACGAATGGGTTCTGTGAAGAAAGTATGAATAAGTAAACAGTTAAAACCATCATCTGTTCTTTTTATTGCATTTTTAATTAACGTTTACGTGCCATAAAATTACTAAACCTATTTGCTACAAACCGCTATGAAACTTCCCTGTTTGTGGACAAAGAGCTGAAATCAGGTTAAGTGTCAATTAAAAATCGCCGCAAACTGTACACGGAGGAAACCACTTAATGTCTAGCTAGCGTTAGTGATACTTCCTGTAGTCGCCAGTAGTCTTCATAAATCGTGGGGCTTTATTAAATTTCCTTTTGTCGCAAACACGCGGGTTTAATGACGCCCGACGGCTACAAGAGATATTTGTCATCGACCAAAAAAGTTCACGCTTCTTATGCATCTATTTTAGAAAAGGAAAAAAAAATAAGAAGGGACATCTGTATATGCTTCCCTTTGGACTGAAAACAATCAAGCAGCAATTAATGCAACAACCATAAACATTTTTTATCAATATTTATTTTTAAGCACGCGACACATCTCATGTGTCCCGAAATTAAAAACAGTTTTTTTTCATACGGCTTCTATTCCATTATGCAATCAACTGTCCCCTGAGATATTTTTTTCTAATCCAAGTGATAAATTGTCGGAAGCTCGCGGTATCTCCCCTACAGCCTAGTTAAAAATAAGGATGACGCCTTACATTTTTTATTTCATAAATTCATAATCTAAATATAACTGAAAGAGTGTGTAAAAACACCATGCAAATGAATTCAGTGTGAGCCACATTACGAGTATGAGGCTGTAGTCGTGTTAGTAATGCAAGCACAAAAAGTCTGTCGCTAGGCAAACGTCTTTTCTTATATAAAATTCCACGCCGTCTACAGCAAGTCTAAGCAAAGCTTTGAAAGCCCGCGACCCCTTATTTATAGCTCCTAGCCACAATAAGCATAGAATCCAATCTCATTTTATAGAGTAATTATTCTAGCTTCATTGAACTGGACGTCTGTAAAGTACGGTAAACAAAGCGGAAATGACCTATTAGATAGCAGCTGGCACGACGGCGCACGCGCAGCTGCCGCCCGAATTTCGCCGAGAGATCGCGAAACGCGCGCCTTCCGTTTCCGGCCGATTGTGCTTGCGCGTTCTTTAAGTTAAGTGTCCTTAGGGGTGGACATGGATTGACGTGCCGTTGCTGTTGCCATACGGCATGTGTGTACCTACACTCATTCACCACAATTAGGGGAGTGGTAATCCAATGTTTTTCATTGTTGTTGATGTGATGTAGGTAACAACACTGTAGGGCACATAATGTATTTGAAATAATCCGATCTGACGCAGTTTTGATGAACACAGTGGGGATAAATCTGTTGCAGGCTTTCCAAAAAGAACAATTTACGATGTCCTGCATAACGAAAGAGATGTAAGAAGGATAATTATGAAATAAGTAAGCAAATATCCCGTAGATGCGAACTAAGCACAAGATGTTCTGTACCAACAGTAATGAATACTTCAAAGCCTGGTAGTGTCTTATCCAAGTAGTTGTATTGCTATGGAGGACAGGTTTGAGGGCAGTGTCGAGTGACATTGTGACAACAAGCTACTTGCTCTCGGTGCTCGTCCACGGTGACTTGCCGCCATTGTCTGCTGGCGAACTAGTTGTGCCTCTACCGTGACTATAAGACTTGTTTACATTTGTAGAGCTTCGAGCATAAAGATTTATATATTCTCAGTTTTCAACACTTCTTTTCGAGAATTTAACACGGGTAACTTTAACAAGATTTGTAAAAAAAATATTGCATCCTTGGAGTTCTTCAAGCCCGTTTTTCTCTAAACTATTGGAATGGGCAACAGCTTCAACTGTCTTACTAACCGATTCCTTGGGAATTCAAAAGTGCCTGTACTTAGGAGTGGGTTGAATTTTTGCGCTGCTATCATTGGAAAACATTTTTCTTTTCACTGTTGATCCTCTAATAGCAGAGAAATCACAGCGCAATGAGTGTGGGTAATACATATGTCCATGTGAACTAAACTTAAGTTCAACGACGATACTTAGAGTGGGCACGCGCGTTAATTTGAATTGTGTAGAATGTGTAGGTGCCTCATCATCCCAGTAATGGCCGGACTACTACTATTATATTTTCAACATTGTTATCGAAGCGTTAAACAGTATAATGTGCAGAATGCTCTCGAACAGGTGGATTCAAAACTGTATAAACCGCAGTCATGTTTTTGAATTTTTTACTTGCATTCAGTCTACTTATTTCCCAATTATTATAATCAGTCTTGTCTGTATCAGAGTCTACTAGACATTTTATTTTTGTGGTCATACCGCCACTTTTATTTTCGTGTTTCGGTACTTTATTAGTTCACTTGTTTTTTTTTTTTTTTTTTTTTACGATCAGGAATGCTCTATTTTATAGTTACCTGGCTATAAATTGATTAGGTATGCGCCAGCGACGAAAAGGTAAAAACTGCATTCCTTCGTCTTGAAACTAATAAGGGCATGAAATCTGTTAACTCGGCGCATTAACGTGCCCTTTTTCAGAAACAAAATGTACAAAATATTTAACACAGTCGAGCTTATTTCATGAGACGGGCCATTCATAAATGTTGTTTTAATTTATTTGGTACTTTATCATTCTAGTTTATTTACAACATGCGGACTAGTCTCCTGTTGCTATTTTTGCATTGTTTCAGGATAAAAAGATAGTCTATTCTTTGATACTCTATACCTCTAGTGTAGTTTTCTGTCAGAGAAAGAATTTTGCTATCGAATCGGGACTTTATTGCGGAGGAGGAAATTACCTTTTACAAACATGTAAACCAACAAGGAAAATAATAATTCTGCATCTTACGAATTTATTAGTTTAGACTTCAGATTGTATTCTTGGTGGAAGCTACCTTGGGGTTTTTTGGTAATGATTATAATTTTTCGAATTCATGCCTTGGTCTTGGTCTGTCCTTGCAACCCAAATTCCTTGTATATATTTGTGGCTGGTATAAGAAATCATACGAGTTAATCCTAGGTGTGGTGTCAAAGCTGCGACGCACGTGCGCACGCGCACCTGCCAGCGTCCCCTAAGCCGTCTGGCCTGAGGGGTGACTTGTTCAAACTAGTCCAAAAAGTTCGCTTTTTTGTAAGGCTATGCAAATGCCACATGCTTTACGCTGTTTCTTTGTTGATAGACTAACTATAAACGCATTAGAATATTATCATTGCTATTTTATTAATTAATAATATTTATATATTTTTTATTATATTTTAATTATTAATTTCAAACTGCACTTTTAATAGTTTCCTTATCTTTTGTATCTCCCAAAAAAATATTGTAACTTACCACTTGGACAGCTAGAAATGGGTGTTAGTCATTAGAAGTGTCCTGAAAAATCTTTCAGTGTGGCATTATGTAATGATTACTCGACCGTAACGCGGTCCTTATGTATTTGGAATTGCGTAGGTATACAAAAGTAAATAAATCAAGTGAATTATAATCATTACGTTATTTAAAATAATTATGTAATGAGATCCAACAGCAATTACAGTCAACATGTACCTAATTACTTTAAAAGACTGTTTCAAATAATGTTTTACATAAAATTACAAACAACACATTTCCGTACAGATTAGTTGAAGAACAGACTGGCGTACTGTTTGAGGACACCATTTTGCTTCATCGCTTACGCCAGCGATTAAAGTTTTTTTTACGGCCATTTAAGCAGTTGTTAAGGATCAATTAGCATTTATCGGACTTCCCTTTTCATGTTGAAGAGCCTTTTAATCGGTACACTTAAATAAATTGGGTGACTGACTTTAAAATAGTGATTAAAATTAAAATATTTTGTAAAACCGTGGCTTATTTAAGTTTTCACTGCACTTAAACCGCGACGGGATGGGAGCTTTTGTTTACTTTTTGTTCCCTCAACTTTGCAACGCTTGGGAAGTACTAAATAAGTCCAAGCTCGCCGTAAAATTTGCAGATAGGTTTCATAGGTGTGTCCGCCATTTAAGTTTAGTTCTATGTATGTTTTAAAAAAATTGTCTAATGAACAGAAAAAGGTGTATGACGGCGCACAGGATATCAAATAATAATTAAAAATAAAATATTTAATATAGTACGCAAGGCGCATGCGGCATGACACAGCTCATTGCTATGCCGGGAAGCGCATAGTGCACGGGACGCACTTAGAGGGCTCATTGCGAGGTAAATGTGTTCAATAACGAGGGTGGAGGACAATAGAGGGCCGGAAGTTCGCGTGTGTCCGCCGGATGTCGGCCCACCATCGATCATACAGTAAGTACCGAGTAGCAGTCCGACAGAAATTAGAAGTTGCATCGGAGATTAAAACAAACATGATAAATGCTTAGATACGGTGAGGAAAAATGTGCAGAGATTTCAGTTTTATAGGAATTTGATACAGGCGAGAATGGAATAGAACACATTTATTCAACTCAGACACAAGACTCAAAACAACAGCGACAAACTAAATACATAGTAAAGATGGGTACGATAAATTGCGCCGTACGTATCCATACCGAATAAATTACTTGTCGGAATGGGGTTTTGGAATGGCGACCATGTACCGAAAGACGAAGCGTTGCAAGGCATCCCACCAAAGGACTAATAACCTGGTGAAAGTCACTGGAGTCCACTGAATGCAAGGAGCACACGGCGACGCTTTGGAAAAGACTATGTCCAGCAGTGGACGTCTTTTGGCTGAAATGATGATGTAGAGCAATTCCCTCTAGTTTTTAGTCGTTGATTAGATAAAATAGGCCACCTTTAAGTCGTGTCGTACTATAACAATTGCCGACTGCACCGCAACTGCATCGATTGGTCATTAACACCGTCTATTGGCAGGCCATTCTGCGTTCTGGGTTAATCTTTGCGCAAAATTAAAGCTTGTTGCAATACATGGTAGGATAATGTTATCTTGTTTGTGTGGCTAATCACTATCATTATTATATTAGACAAATCGTTCATAGGCAATGAAAACTGCAATTTAATGCTTGTAAGCTGCGTTTATTAAGCGCTGTTTTTTGTCGCGGATAATACTTTACTGTTTGTTTGTTTCAACAATCTAAAAGTCTGAAAAAAATAAGCTTGTTTCAAAGGTTTACATTCTTTTCTTTAAACAGGAAGTATCGCAAGGAAGTCGAATCCCAAAAAAGCCTTTCCCACGGGTTCTACCGAACCAACAATTGCATTAAATACCCAAAAATAATTACGTGACTGTGTGTAAGTTCGACGGCTTAATGTCTTACACCGGCCAATAGATATTCATTGTTTATGACACCTTTTGTGTTAGCCGCCTACTCAATAAAATGTAGAATTTGGTCTGTCGTGTGCCTTCTTTGTACGGGCACGTAGGACACCTCCTAAGGCCGGGATAATGTTGGTTTAGAGCAAAATTCTCACGTTCTGTTTCCATTGTAAACACTAAACACCGGGACACCCGTTACGTTTCGTTTACTGCGCTTATTGTTCTATTATATGAGCTTGTGAAATGTAAACAGGCGTTGAAATGATAAATTACACTTTTTTTTTCATAATTGAAAGTCAGGGACATTTTTTTTTAAAGAATGCAAAATGAACCTGCCTTAGTTCCTACTACTACAAACTATATGTAGAACCAGAATTTTGTAAAAACGTTCTCAATTGAAGCAGATCAACAAAAGCTAAGAAGTAATCCGTGGCTAAGACTCTAAGTTGTTCTTAGACGTCTAAGTTGTCGACGTCATCCAATCCAAACTGTTATCAAAACAGTTATACGTACAACATCACCCACTTACTACCTTGATCGGAATTACCAGCACTTAGCTAATAAAGTGCACAAAAAACCTCTAAGGTCCGATGTCATTGTACCTGCTATAGTACTGAATGAATGAATGAATTCATTCTGCAGCAGTGTATCTCGTAGTTACCTCACGTCCAACACGACCGGTTGCCTTTTCAATTCGACCTACGATATTGATGCCATAGAGCAAACCTTGAAGTTTATAGACACGTCTGTTTATTGCGGAAATGTCATTGTTAACGTTAGGCCTACTTGTGTGAATATTTAATAAAATTAATTTGCATTGTACTGAGTTATTTTATTTGGCGCTTGAATAAGATCTTCAGGGGCCAGGGCACACATTCGTGATAATGTATAGAACACGATGGCGGCATTATTTTCTATTTAGGTCACGCGTCAAAAAAATCTTGCACTTTAAGAGGTTCTTCTTTTGCGACTTCAAAAAGGAGGTTTTTTTATACCCACTGTTATAACTTTGATTTTATTTTAAGGTGTGTTGAACAAAAGACACAAATATTATAGCATCGATTTTCAATCAAATCAGTGTCAATTTCTGTCTGTGTCTGGTTTTCACAAAAAGGAAACTTGAAACTTCTTCTACAGTTTAACAATAACACACAAATTCGCTACGTAGTAGGGATGAACATTTTCCAATTTTCTAATCCTTTTACATAATGTGTAGGTAAGAAGGGTAGCGTGTCTGCAAGCTATTCTATGACACAGGTGCATTGCGGGCTGCGGCACAGTGCTGCCCCGCTGCGGCCGCGGCGCGCATCGGCGACGTCATTCATGTCCGTCCGCCTGCTTCCGGTATGCACCGCGCGTTGTGATTCATTTCTTTTTGAAAATCGAATTATGACGGAACTTGACCTACGCACGTGAATCACTTAAAGGAAATGCCTACGATGATTCGCAAATTAATTAAAATGCATGTTGATTTTTGACGTAGGAAGTACATACCTATCTTTCTTTCTACAAGCGTAAGACATATAACTTCAAATAACTGAACGTGCAAAATGTTTGTTCAGTTTAGTGCTGTTGCTACTTTTCGAAATTACCAATTGATTGACTAAATTAGGTTACACTTGTATAGTACTCAGCTGTGTACCTTTACTTAACACTGAAGAAAACCTGCAGACCAATTTGTCCAAACACTTTTCGGGAGCATTTTTTCCCTACAGAGCAAAATTTGCTTCGCACCACTTGGTCACGGACTCGTTGGCGAAGTTTTAGGTTTGATTTACAGTTACAAATATTGTATGCGATGCGGCAAATTCATTCTCTGATTTAATTTGGTAGGTACCTGTTTTAAAATGACATTAACTTATGAACTAACGAACCACAAGCAGCACAACTTCTCATAACCTTCCCTTCCATACCCGGGTTGTATTTAGAAACATTAAAATCTAGAGGCCTATACTTGGTTATCTCGGTTGTTATCGGCACTCCGGTAGTGTGAAACAATTTGTAACACTTGCGCAGGCTGCGCACGCGCCGCTGCCGACATTGTTATTGTTTTGGTGCGACGCGCCCTTTGTCAAGACCCGGCCGGGCGCGAGTGCATCCTTGTGTACATAACACATGTCATCTATGGAAATCATGAGAGTTCCCTCCATCGCATTGTTAGAGGTTTTCATTCAATTCTTTCATGTCCGTT
Source organism: Mamestra brassicae (assembly GCA_905163435.1). NCBI lineage: Eukaryota > Metazoa > Arthropoda > Insecta > Lepidoptera > Noctuidae > Mamestra > Mamestra brassicae. The sequence continues at coordinate 12,547,132 of LR990997.1, read as the reverse complement.
CATTGTATGAACTTATGAACCTATATTTTGCAGTGAATGTCTACGGTCTGTAATGATGAAGTAGCAGAGATTTTGGTCGTTTCATGGAATCAATCAGCTTGCCCAAACTTCTCCCATATTTGTTGGGGTCGGCACAACCTAGTAATAGTAACACAATAGATACTTTTTTGTTTTAGACTAGACTAGATTGGATGTTTGGCTAGTTTACACAGTGCGAGCTGCTGGCTAGACAGAAGACAGTTACTCGGATCGTCTACTCGTATGCCAGTAGCCCAGCTCGCCTTAACCAAAAATATAGGCTCCGCTCGGAACAGCCTGGCTGACACGGGTGAACTACTGCTGAACGCGTCCGAACGATGCGGGTGATGGATAGAAAACAAAAAATGTTGAAGTAACTCGGATGCGAGCTTCTATCCAACTCGCACGTGCAAGTAAGTCGTAAGATACTTCTAAACGATGCAAGTTACTGCACTGCCGAGTTTCTGACCTCCCGTAACGACTGTCTTCAAATGACAGTGCTTTCCGAAGCACAGAAGGGTTTCGATATGTAACAATAACACTTAACGGTAGCTCACCCATCCACGTACCTACTGACATTGGCAAGCGGTGCTTAACCTTGAAGAACGCCCCGTGCGACTGTTATTATTTAGCCACTAGAGAGTCCGTCTAGTTTGTTCATGGAATGTTAACTTAAAATAGGCGCCAAGCAATTTGTGAAAACGTGAACCTATTTGTTCTTCGTATTAGCTGTAGGCTGTAGAATTACACCGAACTGTCCGTCCTAAGTGGTAATTATTTTTTCAATCAGAGCGGCTTGTGGGAAGCTCGCAAATGTTTGCTGTTCTCATATTGGTGCTCCACATTTCGCGCTCGCTGTTCACACAATAGCAGCCTTGCATCAATTTGTGCTGGAATCTTACATCAACGTTCAATGTTGCACTTAACACGATTACCAATTTTTAGTTAGCTGTTTCGACACGCAATGTAATCATGCGAAGTCTTAATTCTAAATTGAACTCATATTTTTTACTTTATGTTCGTAAGGACCGATAACCATGAATTTACTCACTCAATTTATAAACTTTAAGATTAAGATACTATTCTCTGTAAAACATAAAAGGATTCAATATAACAACTACCCCATAAGAGAGTTTCATTTTGAAAAAAAAAATAGAAATACAATTTCTGTCTGGCGAAAATAATCCTGGGCAAAACACACAAGGTGTGTAAGTACATATTGTGTGAAAGTCGTCGTACTAGAAATATAACTTCATAAAGTCCAGACTACCGGGTCCATCTCATCCATTACCATTTTATGTAGAAACTAGCAAAACATGTTTGGTTGCCAAAACTAACTTTAAGTCATACATTCAGTATTTTTGGCACTTCCTACTTTGTCATATTAAACATAAAATGCCTTTATTATTCTGGAAACTATCTATACGTTTCTTTACGCAAAAAATCGTGGTTTAAGATAACTTATCTATAGCTATCGTAGCATTATTGCAATACTTATAAAATATGCACCTGTTAAATATGCATTTATGTAAGTTAGGCAGTTTCGATCTCCTTACTTAGTCCATTAAACTTACTTTGACGTCATTATCTAACGAGTTGGATCATTTACACTGACGCGTGGGGAGCAGAATAATTTAGCAATTAATCACGTTTGATTATAAAACAAAATGATCTAATGGGTTGAGGTATGCTCAGTGCATAACTAAGTGTGGGAAAACTGCCTGTACTTAGTTGGAAAGGTATGGAGAGTGTGGTATTTGCAATTTGCACCACGTGCTTAGCAACTCGCTACTTCACACCGACCTCTCATTTCTGCTGAACTATTTTTCCCTATAAGCAAAGCTTGAGAACGTAAAGGTTTTTAACGAAACGTGCGACCATTACAAATCGCTTAATTTTGATCTTTTATGGACATTTTGATTCACCTTTCCCTTTTAAAATGTTGAAAAACATAACATCTATGTAAGAGGATTAAGGAAATGTCAAGGTATTTGTACAAAATCGACTAGCAAATGATAAGATTATGAATGGGGACCTAAAACAGATCCATATACGAATGTTTGTGTCCCTCGGTTATTGCAAACACCGATTTATTTAAAACGATCGATATTTTTCATATTTAAAACGGCCAGAGTGCCAATTCTACTATTTTATAAGCAACTTTCGCATTCACATCTCAGTCGCAATCTGTCAAAAATAACACAACATAATTATTGCATATCACTATCCTATAACTTCCCCTGGGCGTCGTAAGAGGCGACCAAGGAACTCACCAGAGAATGGGCAGCAGCATTCGCTGTGCATTGCAACAGCTATACTGCGATCGCCAACCCGCCTGCCAAGCGTGGCAATTATCCACCAATTGCCACCCCCCTTGGGGAAGGCCTATGTCGAGCAGTGGTCATATTCCGGCTGATATGATGATGATGATGACATAATTATTTTATAAAAAGTTTACCCGGTGATTTTTGCATCATTTTTTTTTCTCTTTGAAGTTATTATTTATCCAGTGTAATGGGCCTTAGTTACAATTGAGTCACCCACACAATTGCGACCTAATGATTCGCAAAATTCGCAAAAACTTCCATCAACATCTATCATTTTGAACTAAAGGTGAATCATGTAAATCGGGAATGACTAAGCCCTGTGAATACCTACGTAGGTATCCAGAGGTGTCTAAAGTTTTGACTGTAAACTTTATACGAGACCAATATTGGTAGTCAGAGAGTATCATAGCTCCTTACAAGCACTGCATGCCTTGTGCCAACACAATTTATCATATTGCGATTCTATGAAAGTTGGACGTCGCTGGTTATCCGACTTGCAGTTTTTCAGCTCTCTTTTGTTCCACACATGAGCAAACGGTTTCATTGCATCACGTCTTAATTATCTTTTGTTTGAGCCGCGTATTGTTAATTTGCTCATTGACCAACTTCTTGCTTCCATTCAGTGAATACTCTGATGAGATGAAAATGTTATAAACAGTCTTCTGCAGTCATTTATAAGTTTTAACTACATTTAATTTTGGTAATAGGTGCATATGAAAATGATACGGCGATAAATATAAAAGAAAGTGATCCGAAGGGCTTAATATTTAAATATGAGCCCAATGAAATTGAGTAGACGATGTCTGACAGGTCACCGAGCACTGTTCAAACATCATCGTAGTTAGAGAGGGTGTGATCTGTAAGCGAGCCCTCTCTTACGTTTCCACGGCCCGTGGGAATCACCGCACACTAAATTATTAACAAAAATATTGACCCGCTGCCTACTTAAGGGATTTGACCACTAGTTGTTTGCGCTGGCAGTTTGCCGCTCCCAACAAATACGGGCAGCGCGACGTGTCGACGACTGCTTTACAAAGTTTATGGGAAAAGTTGGAGAGCTGTGAGCCGGGGTATAGGGTCAATATTTTGTGTTTGATCTCTATGAGAACTGACGTAACCTTTGAGATGATCGCCGAACTTTGTTAGTAATGGGGAACTTTGATCGTGGATATAAAAGAGGTATGGTGTAAACTAATTTTCAGATTGTTTTTCCGATTAGGTCAACAGTTTTCCGTATTACAGTTTTAAAAAAATATAAATAGTTTAATAGCGCGAAGTGTTTTCAATAAGTCTTGCAAAAGGTTTCGCGTTACCCAGTTACTGGGTTGTGGAGGTAAGATAGGCAATCCCTACTTGGAAAATATATTTTTAACACATTTGCTCAAAATATGCATTCTTCTTCTTAGCATGTCGGTAGCAAACACACTTGTAAAATTTTATGTTTGGCCCAGTACTCAGCAACGGCAACACCGTTCGCTGACGCAGCCATAAGGTCCTCACTTGTACAGGTGACAGGGCATGCGGCGCAAGACAAGAGGTGGGCCATGAACTGCGGAGCGACGCCACACAAACACTGGAGATCGGAGCCATCCGAGAACCTCTACTTGAGGAGATTATCTTTAGTGCGACCGACCTGAGTGCGGAGACTATTTAGAGTTTTCCAGGTGGGAGGTTCTCCGACAGCTCGATGAAGTAATCAGGAGGTTTGAGCTTCTCTCACCAAGGTTTACATCTTTCCGAGGGGGTGTTACCGGTAGATGGTCACACTCATCCAAGAAAACTTCTTCGAGCTTTTTAGCCTTTGGGGCATTAAGCTATAATTGTGCATTGGGTGGCGTGAGTCGAAAAAATGCATTTACGAAGCCTGTATACGTAGTTCGAAAGTTAAAAATCACGCACCTTGCAATGGAACGTGCGGTAAAATAGGTTAGTACTCACATCTAAGTACCTATTTTACCGCACTCCTCGTTGTATAGCGTCATGCGTAACCTTTACCGTTTTTTTTATTACCATAAAAAAAGGATTTCCAGCAAGGAGTTTCACATTACTAGAATAAATAAGCTGAATGATCGAACCTCCTTGAAAGCGCTTTTGCTCAAAACTCTTTTTTTAAAGGGACGTCAAAGGTTGTTGCGACTTTCCGACTGATATCTAAAAACAAAATATATGACACATGTGCAGAAATTGGTTTTTACAAAATCGTGACTAAGGTGAGCCCTCGACTTCTACTCGTTTGTAAAAACCAACTTACCGCACAAGTACCATAAATAACTATTACACTGGTGGGAGCCGACCCCAAAATAGTTGAGAAAAAATTAGGCAGATTAATATTGAGAGGAGCAGGAGTTGTAGTGGTTGGAAACAGGGTGGCGTGCTGTCCCAAAACAAAAATATAAAGAGCAACGATCTTAGCTACAATCAACGAATAACGTTTTACAATCGCAGTACAAATTTAAACAAAAACTCAAACACATTCCTCTATGATTTCAGAACGATGTGAATGTTTGATTGCATTTTCCCTAATTGTTAGTTACGCACGATCGGCCATAGGTGCCGGGGATCTAGTTCAGATCGATCAACTGTGCAGTCCGTTACAGCCGCGGAATACCCGGGCCACGGGGTAAACAAAACATTGGACAAGACAATAACCTGCATTGTTGAGAGTGCTGATGATATTGACCTCTAAATGTAGAATGGAGACAAATAATCGTAAATATCGATAGCAACGGTGAATGATTTCATTGGTATAAAATTTATAAACAGGTTGGCAGAAAACCAATGATTTTAATTTGGCACACAGACTGTTTGACACAAGAGTACATTTAAGAACTGAATAAGAATAAGAAGACTACCTATTTTTATTTGTTTAAAAAAGAATAACACACACTCACTGGCATTCAAATATTCGAGCATTGGTGTCACGCGTTCTTTTTAACAAATTTTAAAAGTAAAACTAATTCTCTAGAACATAAATGAAATTATTATAATTAATTAATAATTAATTCTTATTAGAACAAGTTTACATTATATTAGAATCGAATTGGAACTATAATATATTTGGCAAGTAACTGACATGAATGCATGAATTTAAGCTTCATTAATGATAAGATTGGCTCAAAAAATACAATTATTAAAACAAATCAATTATATACCATAGTTATTTCAGTTCCATAACAATACACTTGTGTTTACAGTACCTTTCTAAGTTTCTACCTCTACATAATACGACACCCGCGGTGTTTCTCAGCAGTAACAAGCGCGCGGCATCTGATCCGCGCGCACTAATCCATTCATTAAGAACGAGTTAATTGGGCTAGTTCACGTAGCCCGTCACCGTGGCCGACTCTGAAAATCACTGCACTTGTTTAAAAAACGCGGAAAAGCAGCCTCCACTCGTTACCGACGTAATTTGATGGGAAACTCGTCACTTTGCTGTTTTACGGTTGCCAACTAAATTTGCGGTATGCCCCAGCAAATTGTATCCATTTTTTGCGCCACAGCGGATTCGCTAGGTTTCCCTAATTAAAAAGCTAACTGTTTACCAATAAATATACTACATAAGTAAGTTAATTGGCACAGTTATATTGAATTGTAAAATTCTTGAGAGACATCGACCGGAATGATGATCCAAGAATTTTTCTACGTGGTAATAGAAAACATATATTCTTATGTAATTAGTTTGTGTTTACGTATTGTAAATCAGTGTATGTAGACCGTGATTGCCTCTTTTATCAGTGATTGATTACCGTAATTACACTTGCGGTACCTAAGGTCGTCGAAAGCGTTACTAAGGTACTGAAATCATACTCGAATGATTCTCGCACCTCACGATTTTTAAATAAAGTTTTTCCTATTGACATGCTTAAAAACAGAAAGACAAAATTTACAAAACATAAATGAAAACCAACTAAACGATTGCTAACACGAGATCCTCTTTACTTGGTAAATGCGTCATTTTCCGCATACAAAATGAGTTTTCATAGTACTCGTTGCGGCAAGCGGTAGCGTGTGTCAGCCGCCGTAGCTATGACTACTGCGGCCAATCATTCAATTGATCGAGGCGGGCCGCCGCGGGATTGCCTCATTATCCAATAAACACACGGCGCCCGATCTCGCTGCTTTCAATAATGCCACAGATGAGGTAGAAGGTCACAAGTTAATTCAGTTTCCTTTTTACAATTGCCTGACGTGATCCTATGCTGTTCTAGACGGGACATTTCTTTTGATTGGGTTTTTTCGCACGACTTGCATATTTCAACGGGTGACATTGAATTAAACTGTCGTCAGAGAAATTCTTAGTATGTATTTTTAAAATTATTATACACAAGCCGACCGGTAATTACTTCACGGTATACGTCACACACAATTCTCCATAAAACGCAGTCACTTTCTCACTGACGTCAACTATGAAGGCCGGACACCAATAAAGGCATTACGAAGAACGATCTAACATTAACGTTCCCATACAAAATCGGACGGTCATAAAAGTTGGTAAATAATATTGACAGGTCTATGTTTTATAATGTGAATGTTTGTGGCGCCGACGCGACGCTGGCGGCATAAACACCACAATTACTCGATATAATTCGATGACGGGATCGAATCATGAGATGATCGGACATATCGATTTCGCACCTGAGCAAAGACTTCTTTGCAAGTTAGTGAGAATTGTGTTCAATGTTCTTTTGAAACTGATTCGTAAAGAAACAACATTTTGCCGCTTAGTTTTACAGAACTTTGGTTAGTCTGGCAAAATTTTAGTCTAATTTAAATTCAGCCTAGTTTATAAAGCCAGATTAAATTATGTACTAAACAACAGCGGAAACAACTCCACATAACTAGTTCTGGTAAGTCTTCCGTAGAACCCAAATAATTCTGTCAGCATAATGTAGAGCGTGGTAAACTAAGCACAGTTGTGTTTTGCATTTTCTCTTACCTAAAACTGCAAGATTTGATTATGCTCTTGCATGCAACTAATTTTGCATGATATGTACCTATATCTAAATTATTTTGCATTCCATAAAAATAACAATAAAGTAAGTGATCGTGTTTGTATCGTTAAATCTTGCATTCTTCACCTTAGGGCAAATACATTCCAAATATTCCGTCTACTTTTGGACAGGCATCGAATATTGAGGAAAAGTAAAAAGTAAAAGTACCATACTTTCTGCATTTTTACAAGCATTTACACAAACTGGGAACTAATATTTATTTATTTATTCATTCATTATTATAACACCTTCACAGATACATCCAAGGCGATGTTATAACTTAGGTACTTATTAAACATTTAATACGAGTACAATACATCAGATACTACATAATTATTTATTTTCTATAATAAAACCTCTGAACAATTTATAGCAGTTCGTCCAAAAGTACGAAAGCATTTCTCTAGCAATGTGCACATAGTGGATAAACCTCGTTTGCTTAAAATTATTCTTAATATTCTATTCTTGTGAATATTACAAATATGCGAACGTTTGACTGTAGCTTCTTCACATATTAACCGTTGCACGGATTTGGACGAAACTTGGCAAATGGATAGACTGCGACCTGAATTAGGACATAGGTTACTTTTATTCCGAGAGTCCATTCCCTTAGGATAATTTCCATCATTCACGCGGGCGAAGCCGCAATCATAAGCCAGTTTGCTATAAGTACCGCATGCAGTGGTGTAACATCGCATGTCGCCAGCCGGGACATCCCAGGCATTTCCTCATTGTCGCACGCGCCACCGCGGGTTTCTTTTTGTCTTAACTGTGCAAGTATTAACATTGATGAGCATCATCGCTCGCTTCCTGTATACTCACAAACTTTGAGTTCACTTATTAAGCTGGATGTAGATAACATTCCTCACAATTTGTCACATGCATTGAAGAGTTTCTATGTTGAATAAAATAATATAATTTGGAAATTCCCAAAACTGTTTGTTGAATAAATCTACAGAGGATTAGTTCAACTGTGTATGCTGAGCGAGTGATAAGTATGATGGTAAAAATATTTCGCGAAGCCTGGGTGATGTCATATAGAAGGAAGATCTCAATAGCAAAGTCACTCAATAATCACATAATACCCTCGGGAAATTGCCGGTGGCATTTGCCACCCGTAAATCAATTTGAGCACTTGCCGATAAACGTTTACGAAGAACATATTATCTACAATTTCCATAACAAGTGTCAGTGCGTAGGATTCGTCATCTCAATTGCGCCTCAGTCCCGACGCCGCTGCTCAGTGTTCTCATTACCTGCATCCTGCCTCAATTCCCGTCTGCTTCGGCTGCTAGTAGATGCCATCTAACACTGACCCACATTCCACGAACGACGATAATCAGGTCGATAGTCAATTAAAAAGCATCCACCGTATTGATCCAGTTCCTGCATTGTTACCCAGCCTATACAAATAACGTCTATCCCTCCAACTGGTAGCAATAGGACGCTCTCAAACCAATAATCCATATTTTTTCCAAACGATATAACCTTATTTGTCGAGTCGGATCGGCATCGCTAAATACAGGGGACACAATGTAAAGCTTTTTGTGCAGTCCCACTGAATCAATTTTGCGTTTTTTGTTCGCGGATTTCGGAAGCCGCAGGTAAGAGGGCTAGATCCGGGTCCGTCTTTGTGTTTCGCTATTCTTGTGATTTACTAATATTTACAAATTCGCAATTTGGAAAGCAATAACTGTCAGATCGCATCAGCTGCGTTACTCCACCAATTGGGTTGCACACAGCGAGCTCCACTTTACATGATGTCCACATTATTTACGCTGTTTACAGTTTGTGTAGAGGCGCAGGGCACTTTTTATTGCTTGCATCAAATAAAAGATAATAATAAAATCGCAATAATAAAATGCCGAGTGTTCTCGGGTGCATTCTTCGCTCTCGTATTGTGTTTCTGCTCCTCGAGTCCTTTCATGTGCAACACATCACTTGGTAACTAAAGCAATCATGCCATTTAAGAATGGCAATGAATATAATTGTGTAATTGTATATTTTCGTGATCCATTGCTAACGATTCGAAAGGGTTAGCTGCATGAAATTTACTTGACCGTAAAAGATTTTTAACAATAGAAGTTTACTTTACCGTTCGTATTTCGTTCATCATTATACTAATTATTCCCAGGTTAACGTCAGATATTGTTCACTTATAATGATGAAATTTAAATCCATAGGCGCGTATGGATGAATATAATAAAAAACTACAGTAACATGAAGATGAGAAAAAATATTTTGTATGAGGAATTCTGATGATGGCCTGATGCTTACAACGATAGTTAAATTCTTTGTTTTGACTGTGAAAGATTAGATAAATATACTTAATGCAACTAAATAATTTATGGAATGGAATGCAAAAAGCCAAAGTAGACGATCAGAAAATGAAATCAAATAAAACCACCAGACCAGACCTCCTAATAGCATCTTTGTTTAAACCGTAAAATTTACATAAATTTTACAGTTCCCACAAAACGGAACATAGACCAGTGCGAAATTAACAAGATTAAAAAATGGAAACAAACAAGTGGTGGGGTGTCACCAAGCATGACCGCTGCGTGGAAGCCGCGGTCGGTCGCTACTCGCTCCTCGCTGGCATGTGGCGGAACTAATAAGGCCCATTAACATTTACCGTAGTGTACCGTAAAACCGCGCAGCACTGAAACACGCATGCTACGCAATCGTTATGCAGATTCTGCTGTTACTAATGTAGGTAATGCGCGATTATTTCTATCTGGCCAGTGCTGATCAAGCGTGGCAACATTGAGACATCCTTGCTAGCTTAGTAGAATCTTTGTTTGTTTGAATTTGGAAACGCTTTAGGCTAGGAACTAACCTACCCCTGTCCACTACCTACAAATATTCCCGATTAAAAATTAACGTGACTAAAATTAATCATTTGTAAAAACCATAATTATTTCCATACACCATAAAATTTTGAACTTAATTGAGACATTCATTCAACACTGGTAAAGTCAGTAACCCAAAGTTAACTGTAAACTAAATTCTCATCTCAATACACCTACCCATTGTTATAGCAAGAATGAAAAATAAATGAATTTGCATAAATGTTTTCATAGATGGATTTTAATCTAAATTGCTCTTGATTATGTTATTTACGATAATGTGAGAAATGGCTCATAATTGTGGATTGCTGGCAGTCATTACGACGAGTTGCAAGAACAAGCCGCCCGCCCAGTTGTAAAAGGCTTTCGTAGCAGGATTTATTCTACCGCGCTCTACCTCAAAATATTGCATATGAATGATAACGCGGCACGTCTTGTCGTCGCACTAAATCATATTCACATTACGCACCACCTACCGCACAATATAAAATACAAAAACGTTGATGACGTTCAATTATCACTCCACATTGTTTGTTGATAGGCCGCTCGCCGCCGCCGTGCCCTCGCCGCCTGCCTCCGAGCAGACTCGGCAGACGTAACGGTGGTAATGTTTACTTTGTCTTTTGCGGCACGCTCCCTATAATCCCAAATAACAAATTATGAAATGGATGAAAAACTCAGGTTAAGCTGTCGGCGATTCCTAAACATAATGTTTGATTGTGCTCTAATGACAAGGCGCGGACTCCAAGCCACCTTTTGTGTAAAGCCGACCGAGATTACTAATGGAGCGAAACAAAAAAGCGTTTATTTTTAATGTCGTAAAGTCGAAAGTGTAGGCAATCCGAGATTGCTGTTAGTGTTTCGACTAAGGAGGTCCTGGTAATTGAGCAATCATCTACTCTAGGCCGTTGCGGTAAGCGACGCATCGAAAATAAATGAAATTTATTATTTGTTTTGTTTGTTCCTGAACCATGCTATGTTTAAATATCGTGAGGAAATTAGTTTACTTCCTTGTGTGGTATAAGAGTGCGTTTCGGTTCCATAACAGATTAATGTGGAGGCAGTAATGAACGTTAATGGCGAGCATTAGACGGTTACAAAACTGCTTATAAGCATCTAATATTTTATTATAATCGAAAAGCCGGAAAACTGCTGGGATGTAACGTTTTCCATATTACTGTAAGCGTTTTCCCCAACCCCTCATCTATTAGAGTGTATGATTAGGTATGCAGTGATTCGCGAACACACAACCATCCATCATCATTCATGATGTGGCGAATTTCGCTCCTGACGTCTGGAGCTCTGAGTACCTTATTGGCAAAATGCGAGAAAAATAATAAAGACAATTTAGAAATGAGTCTGATTGTGGTTTAGTATGCACATAAACCCTCTTTGATTGCTATAATACACGAACAAATAATGTAGACGAATATCAGTTCAGCAGCAAGACAATAAATAAAGCAAATCTACCACAACATACAATCAACTTTGATTGCGCACCGATCGCTACGACTAGAAAGTAAGTAGGGCTCTCTCGTAAGCATTGTAATTGTCTCTAAAAATGTTATTATTGATAATTGATTCAGCTATTTAACCGGCCCCCAACATAGAAGCACGTGGGATGACGTGAATGGGCAGTCATTGATCGCGACTGTGATTGCCGGCGCCGGCCGCGGCTGCGCGGGCGCCGCCTATTGTACAACCTAGCACCTAGTTTGGCTTAACGCTTCAAAATGTATCGTATAAAATGTTATGGTTATTGCAAAACGTATTGAGGATGCTTTTATGGGATCACCATGATTTAGTTTTTCTGTAGATAATGTGTGATGCCTATGAAGATAAAAAGCCGAATAAGGCTCAGTCCTTATACGTAATAACAACTTGTTAAACACAGCATAAAGTTGACTGCGACATATTTGGCAACTTGAGTTAGGTACAAAATTAACTAATATGTTTTACATAAGTTATGGTGAACTAATAGGTGTGTTAACTAATGATACGAGACAGGATGTAGGCAGCGCGGCTGGGAGCGCGCGGGGCAATAGCACGACCTTGCGAATGTCGCCGGACAACACGCGGATTTGACTCACGCTGCGCCAAGCTATGATTCATGCCATAATCATTTTTTTAAATACATCATCGGCTATCCCTCCATTTGTTACAACAAATTAAACAACACACCTATGTAAGCTATGATACATTACAAACAGTCTTAAAAATATCCCTTCCGAAGATACCCAATCAAACATCAAAAGAAACAGTCAAACCGCTCGTAACTAATTTAAACACCCGATCCACAGGATTAACGCCAGGAAATCTGACAACAGGATACGTCAATTTAAACTAGTAGAAACTGAGAACAAATATGCCAAACTGCACCTTCGATCTATTGTTCTTCATGCCGACTGCTTTACATTGGACGTTGTAGCTTTCTTTTTTACAAAGAAACCTAGTTCTGTAAGATGAAACAAAATCGGTATGTGATGCTGTACAATTTTTTAGTGCAGCCATTAGTACGTAGTGTATTGAAGTGGCAGGACGTGAGCGAGTAACAAAGGAGCTCGTCTAAACAGGCCATTAATAAGGAGGCGGCTTGCGGGATCCGCCCGGGACTTCCGCTGCATTCCGAGAACCGCTATCCCGGGACAAGACAGGAATAGCACCGGTGATACTCCGCTCAACATATAAATGGCAATCAACGCATACCGCACTTGATATTAACTCCAGTGAAAGCTAAGTGCACTTGATATACGAATATTAGACAAATTGCTGTGGAACTTAACAGCTTTTAGCAAGACGAACACTTACTGCTTTAAAAGCAGTATATATGGGAAGGGAACTATATAGACAAACTTCTGTCAAGTATTTGTACAATATCAAGCTAGGGTCATAAATTTTGCCAAAATGACCCTAAGCATGTTTGGAATTGTCAACATTCCGTCTTATAGGAGACTTTTGAAAGAAACACAATTGTTTTGTACAAAACATTGTTCAAGCGCGGCGGATCAAAACGTAAAGAATAATAAATAAATGCAAGGGCTCAGAGACACCTTTATTATAGAAATGGGTGGAAGGTGGCAATCTCTGGCATCTTGCTGTGTGTTTACTGTGCATCATCACGTTTTACAAAAGGAGACAATTTATACGGAACGTGAGATAGAAAGAGACGCAAACGTCGGCATGGACCACCTTGTTAGTAATAATCGGTTTACGGGCCTTGTCAAAAATTAACTTATTATAAATTATAAACGGAGCTTAGCAGAGGTGGCGGCACGACCGTTTATCGATAATTTTTTGCTATAATTTATTAACAGGCGTCCAATACCAAGCATCATCTACAAAGCTTTTGTGCAATGTGACCTTTTGTCGAGTATAAAAATCGATCGACTTTATTATTATTTATTATCGAAAGTTAATATTTTATGTGTCATTATTTAAAAGATGTAATTGTGTGCCCAGCATGACATATATTAATTTATTCTAGAGCTTCTTTGGATTCTAGTCCAGATACTGTATTACCGAATCAATTATATCGATAAACGCACTGGGTCCTCCCTAGAGGTGCTACCTGCCTCTGATTTTGTGATTTATCAGCACGGCAAGAAGTTTTGCATTGCATGCTGATGCACCATGAATAAGTTGTTTAACCTCTATTATATTCAATCCGTACAGGGAATATTAAAATCTTTTAACAGGAAAATTATGAGTTATTACCGGAATAGTGTTATGTCTATCTGTGACTCTGTACACGTAATCGATCACACCTTTCCGCACGACTTTTACAATCGATTTTTTGTCGGAAGACGTGACCGAACTACGGATAGCGTTCGATAATTCGGTATCGGATTATTTGTAAATAATCGATAGAATGGTCGATCGCTACCGATCCGGAGCGTTTCATCGCCTCGCACCTGCCGTCACGACGCGCCGCCGCCGCCGGTAGATCACATCGGTGACCGGTGACGAATCGATTTCGTAACGTTGACGACTTTATCGGAATTGTGTCGACACACCGATTAGCTTGATACACGAATTTATTACACGTCGGTCCTGTAGATATTTTTCCCAAGAAACAGAGTAAGTTTGGTGAACTCAATTAGTACCGCATAAAGGTACAAAGTTTGGTCATTGTAGCCGGTAGGCATTCCCGTCGTAGCGCAGGCTCTAGCTACCGGATATCCTTGAATATTTCCGCATGAAAATCCGAAGTTGCAAGGTGGACACCTTGGTAACTGGAATTTATGAGGTATTTGTTATGCGTGCATATATAAATCTCGTTACAAATGCATTCTAACAATAAATGATTTCGTGATTAATAAATTCTAATGTATAAGAACATAAAAAGAGAAACATCAATAAATGAGTGTCCATAACGAGTGGTAGTTCTATATTTACTTATGTCCATTATGATATATCATGTTTGGGCCACCGAGGACGCCACAGGACGTTCTACCAGATTTTATTAAGATGTACCACTTTGCCGAGCCCGCGTACAACCTGCCAAATGTATTTCTGATATAAAAGTACCCCAAGCTAATTTCATCATTATTTCTTTAACTATAGAGATAATAATGGTATGAAAATTTTGTTTCATTCGTGAGATATGTGGTGCTTTTGGTGTATGTGACAAAACAACCGCATTAAAGTTGTCTAATTTGAAACAATCGTAAGTTACTGGGAAGGATAGTGTGTTTTATGTGGAAGGGGTATGGTTCGAAATGGCGTTGTAAGTTGGTCAGTTTGGTGTAATTTTTCACGTAAGTGGGAGCGCGCAGCCGCGGGGGGCGCCGACAAAGCCGCGGCCCCCCGGGGGGCGCCACTGCGCGCTGCGAGCTGCGTGTGCGCATACCACACTGTGATTTGATAATAACATGACACATTTAGAATTACCGCTCCTATATGTTTATATTACTGGAAAATTATGTTCTCATAAAATATTTGACGTTTCCATTTTCTCGTACATTCTACATGATGTAAGCTTGTTGAAACAAATAGCATGGCTTGCACGATGCTGTCAAAGTTGGCACCCTTAGCTATTGAAGCGTCGAACTTATCACTTTTATGGTTGAGGTCCTTTTACCTGCCTACCTACAATAGAAAACTCAAAGAGGTGAGCGATTCGATTATTTAAAAATAAAACGGCAATAACGGCACTTAAGTCTTTCTTTGAATAATAAATTTTATGAAAAATCTTTTCATTCGTTTCAATTTCATGTAAAACGTGAATCGACCCAAATAATGTAGCTAACTGCTTTAAAATATTCGTGAAATCTTATATTAACACCCCAAATAAATTAATTACCTCCGTGATATTCTTATCTTGATTGCTCGCTGCCACATCTGATTCTAATGAATCAATAAAAGTATGTAAGCACGTCAGTATGTAGGTACGTAAAGTTAGGCTGGGTCGGCGGGGTCAGGGCGCGCGGACTGACCGCGTAGGATCGCGTTTTGGTCGCGCGCCCACGCCCCCATAGCCTATTGTCTGCTCCCACGCGTGGACGACACAGCCACGACACGTGACGTCACGTTATCAACCACAGATATGTGTGTAATTAACGTCCATACTTCTGAGTTGATGGATTGCTAAATATGTAACGGAGATGCCAATCAAACGTCTGGATTAATAGAGTATCTGTATCTCTGGAGGTCCGCAAATGAGTATCAGCAAGCCGCGTTTGTGCTATATGGAAGTTACTTTTGAAAATATATAAAGACAACAATAAACGTAAGCCACACACATTTGTTCAAAATTAAGCTCCGGAACTATCTTCCTCTCAGTAAAATTATCGCTATAATCCTTCAGGTATTAAAGGATTAGGGTGGCAACGGACCTCGTCCGGAATTCAACAAGGAGTCTTTACCTTACTTTACAATATTCTTTCACTAATGTGTGACAAAGGAGTATTTCTTTAGCTGCTAATGTAAGGTAAACAGCACATTAGCGGTCTGTGACAATTGATTACAGCGTCCGTACCGCCGCCTACGCCGTGGCTTATTTCTGTAATTTTCTCGGTAACACGACTTGTGTGGCAAGGTGGCGAGGATCGCACGCACTCGCCTTAGTTCCGTTTAGGTGTGAAATAAAAGTTTATTTTATAAAGCATTACGCCTTTCTTGGTGGGGTTTTATTGTGTTACAAACAGCTATACAGATCCATAAGAATGTTTGAAATACCTAATTGAATCATCGCCTGTATACTGCCTTATTCTGTCCGACTTTTGCCAGCAGCTTCAACACCGTAAAAATAGAAATAAATATTAGGGATCAAAAGTAGCTGTTGGCCTTATACAAACCATGGTCTATCTAAATTCAAAATGTCATCCAAATCCGCTAAGCGGTTGAGGTGCGATTAACAAACTTGGTAATCCAAATTGGGATTTGAAAGCTAGTTTTCAAAACTTAAGTACTTATACATATATTTATGTATATGGAAATCCTTCTTTAGTACTGCAATTTTATGAAAAAGATCCACTATATTTTAGTATTAGAACAAAGGCTAATAGTCAGCAATAAAGAAGAAGGGCAAGTCGGTGTGATCGAGCCGTGGGCGTGAGAAAGCCGCGCGGGCGGAGCCGCGGCGCGTCGCTAATGCTATAGTCAAACACGCACGTACTGCTGACAGTCTGCCAAGCTGACTGTACACTTGGACTAGGTAAATAAACAATGTATCGTTAGTATCTTGTTCATTTTACGATTTCAATTTTAATCAAACATGGTAAACAGCTTATACCAAGACTTGCATCATCATCGTCCCCAGACCCCCAAACTTTGCTCAAAGCTTTTATTTTCTGGTGCCAACTTTCATCTACGTATTCTACGTTGGTTTATATTTTGTGAAAGTTGTTTAACTCCCATAACAAAAATGGTCATTTCTGACTCAGTGTCCAACAGAATAGTATACTATAATAAATAATAGAATAGTATAGAATAGTAAACCTATCGTAGTATTTTAGTCATAGAGCAAGAATATATTATTATATATATACTTATTTTTATTTCGATGGCTAACGCATAAATACATGATTTTGAATTTATTGTCTTTAGAAGAAGTATCGAAAAGTTTATTGCATCCATTCTTACAAGTATGTCGATCGTGTTTGAGCTCATTTGAATCGGCTTGATGGGTATTATGCATAGTTGATGAAGGGTCTGATGATGAAGAACAGAAAGGTGAAAAGCGGACTACGCAAGTACGCATTAATCGCCATTTCTAACCCAGAGTTCGACAGAATTGAGTCCTGTCGTATTGTTTTGTTATTAGAAGTAGAGCACTATTATAACAATATTATGCGCGAGCTTAAGTTTTACAAAATTAAAAAATACTGCAGTCTAAAATAACTTTAATTTCGGAAGTCGGTGGTTTTGATTGTTTCTTGGTATTTTTTTGTTTCTAAGTTTTTGTATACTAACCAATTATTAATGGACTCTGTCTGAAGTAAAATATTTTTATTTTATTTATTTAACATCGACTTCCGAAATTAAGTTATTTTATACTTTGTTGTGTTTTTTTTTATTAAAATGTTTTTTATTAAAATGTTTTTTATTTTTTTACTTTTTTGTGGTACACCATACCTAACAACACCACTGGAGAGTCACAGGAAAAGCAAAACACGCAATTTCGTTTACTTACTTGGATGATATATTTTCTATTTCCTCCAGCTATTTTGATTTAAAAACCTAACTACTAAACCAAGGTGAATAGAGACTCTCTTAGTTAACTAATCTTATACCCATCGTGTTTGGGCTCATATGAATCGTACGGGTGGGTACTATTCATTGTAGCTGGTAACAACAATCTGCTGATGGAAACCATAAAGGTGAGTAGAGGCTCTCTTAGTTGACTAATCTTATACCCATCGTGTTTGGGCTCAAATGAATCGTACGAGTGGGTACTATTAATTGTAGCTTTTACCAACTACAATGAGTAGAGCTCATCAGAAGGATGTATGAACCCATACACGATGGCTAAAAGTACTAGTAGCCAACTGTCAATCTTTTCCTTTCTGGTCTCCATCATCAGATCCTTGTTACCAATATCAATGAATTGTTCTCATCAGAAGGATACAAATGAGCCTAAACACGTTGGTTATAGCTGTAGTGAATAATTGCTTCTTACTTTTTACCCGACTAGTCAGTCATTGATATGATTGTCATTAAATCTTACTTTGTGATCCTTGATAACGTGATTGTGTTCTACGATTTATTTTTAACTGACGCATCTGAATACTTATAACTTTAATATATTATGCAATCAATACCTAATTTTAATGTATTCCTTTTATTTTTTGTATGTACCAAACATTTGCACGCCACACCGGTAGAATGAGATGATTCCACTGACTAATCCTAAGACCTTAATTATGTACCATATTCGGACAAATAAATGATTATTATTATTATAATTATTGCTTCGTAAGTTATTTTAATTAGTCTTACATAAACTAAGTAACCATCCTAGTGATATGCAATCGGCTAACGGTAAATCAGACGATATGTTTTACTATGTGAACGGAGAGTACAATAAGAAAACATATTTAATTCAGTTTTGCTGTTAATCCGACTTGAAAAATCTCGTGAGAACTGGTGGAGCCAAGAAGTGTGACGGAGTGGCGGTCTCGACTCATGTGATCCTTATCTCCTCTCTCTACTCTCACGTCCTCTAGTGACTAATTGCACTTGCTCCCCCACCGTGAAATTACACCATTTAAATACATATATTTCAAAACAATAATCTAAAACTCTGATAAATTAAAAGTAAATTGCCACTTGTGTATTTAATAACGACGAAGTTAATTTTTATGTAAGCGAAGTTGTTTTCGCTTCACATGGTGGTTGCATCTGCTGTTTTATTTTTATCGCATACTTGCAGGAATTTGTAGAACCCTCAACCTACCTCCATACTTACTAAGGATAGTATAAATAATTCCAGTAGGAAATGTTACCAAACAACCGTGACAAATAACTACTTTCTTCGTTCACGTTCCTCATTAAATACTAATGCAGTAACAACATCTCATCGGACAGTTCTTGTAGGTCGAGGTTCGATTCCGCTGCTCGTTTTAATCGCAGCTCCCTGAGAACGGCAGTTAATTAGTAGTAAAACCGCCACCTGTGTTATTATCTGGACGTCAAACACATGGTAACGCCGGCATTAGGGGCGTTTACCCTGTATTTGTATGTGCATAGCTTTGAATGATAATTCGCGCTCATGTGCGTTCCCACTCTCAGGTTATGCATGCGTTCTTGTGTAATGACATGCTTTTCTATTTTGTTTTTATAAATATTTTCAATTTTCCGTTTTTATATGAAACGTGTTTGTGTAAACCTGAAATCCATTATGTACTCGTAGACGTATTTTTGATTTGTTTACAGTTGGTGTCGCGAACAATACAAGCTTGCCCGTGATTGTCCTCGGCGATGATCGGCGTCTGTTTGCGAACAATCGCCTGGGGCCACATGACGAATCCAATTAACAGCACTAACATATTCCGTCGGACGGCCAGTATTTATGTTTCCTCACAGTCGCACTGTAAATATTTAGTCCGGGAGGCGTCTGGCATCGCCCTCATCTTATCTCTTCATCGGGCGCGTGAACCATTTCATGGACAACACTGAGTGCGCCTGCAGCGCCGACAACGTACAGGATACAGGTTTGTAAACACTGATTAGAAAGTGGCACCTAAACGAGCGGTCCTTGAAAACTTCGTTACGCAGATAATAAGGAAGTTTATTTAGTGGAGCGTGGATGTTAGATAGTCGACACGTGGCGCGTATCATAGCGGAGATAGCGCAGTAAATCTTGTATCGGCGCGTCGCGCTCGCTGAGCGCTCGTGGCCGCGAGTCGCGTGCGCGTGGGCATCGACAGGTGATGTCGGTCGATTATCTGCTAATTTATACGCGCCGCTCAACTTCTGTTCTCTCATATAATATTATTCATTTCGACACAACGCAAACGAGCTCGCTAAATATAGAGAGCGGCATTCCATGGACAACGCGCCTTGTTCTCGGGTAACTGTCCAATTGTTTTATTATCCTTTTTCGATTACAATTTCTTATTTTAAATGTCAGTTGTTCGCGCAAGGCGGGATGGCCGGCTCCTATTTGGAGCAGCGTTTGTTGTTGCCGTGCTGATGTCACCGTCCATGCCATCATCTGAGGGGGCCCGTTTTGGAATCTTTACGATCGACACCTCCACATATTGGCATCAGTTCATTCACCGACGAATGTGAATGTCATTGTCAACTTACATTTATCTATTTGTGATCTGATGAGCATATCCGTGTTTTAATGACTACTTCATTAAGATTTACGTACAAGGATGATCTACTTAGGCTATCCCTACCGTTGCTTTGTAATGCAGGTTAGGTTGAATGACTACACAATCAACTCTCAGTCTCTCACCTCATGACCCTACATTTGAACATTTTGATAATAAGCCCAGGGTTTGGTTTGTATATGTGTCAAAAAATGTTTTAAATATACATTAGAAAATACAGATTATGAAACACAACTAAAGAACTACATTATATATACTGACACCCTTAAGTATATGGGTTAATACAGTAAACTGTCAGTAGACTAGAAATAATCATTTCTTTTCAGGTTACCAAATAAATAGGTACATATTAGCAAGAAGTGAATAACAGTAGAAAACCTGAACAATAAACATAAAAAAGGGTCAGAAGGTGAAAGAGGACACCTTACATTATAATATATTATAACGGACACAATAGTTTAAAATATAAACAGATTAACATGAATATGTAAAAAATGAGGCGAAAAACATGAATAGAAAGAAACATGAAAACTTTTATAACATTACAAATAGAAGGTTTCGATATACTGAAAGCAGGAAAAGAACACAAGCAAAAGTTTCCCACTTTTGCTTGTGTTAGTAATCATTTTCTTTGTGTTCTGTCCCTATTTTTAACCGACTTCACAAAAGGAGGAGATCGTCAATTCGTCGGAAACTTTATTTTTATTTTTATGTATGTTCTCCGATACGAAGACGCCTGGATCGATTTGGAAAATTCTTTTTTTGTTTGAAAGGATAGACTTCCTAGGTGGTACTATGGTCATGATCTGATGATGGGATCCTGGAGAAATCGAGGAAAATTTTCAAATTTGATAGGCACACTTAAAACGATTTGGGTATTTTTGGAAAAAAATATTTTCTCGAAGTGGTCCCATTTCAATTTGGTGAAGAACTGTTGAAGAACTTCGGAAATAGGCAACGGAACTCTTCAAAAAATGATAGCAAAAGGACCGGGATTGCTGAAGTCGGTGTCAAAAAACGAAGAAACAAAACCAAAAACACCGACTACCAACATTAAAGTTATTTAATACTTTGTACTTAGTGTTTTTATTTGGAAGTTGATTGTATTTATTTGTAAAAAAGTTTTTTAAATGGAATGGTTTTTTGCAAATGATTGCAATCACAACATTCTTGTACCATTCAACGCAATTTGTACTAACATAATTCTTGTAACACAGATTGATCCCGAATAATGCAAATAATTAAACCCAGAAAACTGGTATATTAAATGTGTGGGTACCAAGCAGCATAGCAAGGCAGCCACACAGTTAGTCTGAAAAATTGGCATATAAATATAGCACATATATTTATCAAGTGTACATAAATCAATGTGGCTTTTCCGGCTATGACCGCATGCGTACCTATACAATATTTTATATTCTAAATAGCATAGCTTTATGGACTTATGATATCATCACCTGCGTTGTTATGTAACCTTATCGACGCCATTGTTCAATGATTTGTAGGCCATCACAAAGGATCCCTCCTGCCAATAAATATCTTGATTTAAAAATATTTTGAAATGGTTCTATTTCATCGGTTCGAAGCGTTAAATTTAGATGTTTAATTCATCCCTTTTATTAGTTATCTACGTAAACAAAGCTATCAACAGGCACAGGTGCGTGTGAACTTGCCGCGCGTGAAATTACTGTAAATTTGCTTCGGTGTGGTCTTAGAAAAAATACTGTAACGATTACACGATCCATCAACCCCCACGGGCGATTCACTACGGTGACCTCCGTGCGCCATCATCATTTGTCCCTCCCGGCGTCATGAGCCCTCAGAGGGATGGAAGTTTTTGTGTACACTTTTAGAAGAAAAGTTATTTTGAGAAGTAGGTTACCCGGTTTGAGAACGGAAATTAAATGTTAAAATTTTCAGAAAAAAACTGCTTAACACTGGTGAGGGAAAAACCAAACGCCAGCTAAGTTATAAGATGGTAAGCACAATCAAAGCATTTGGTAGAAAACAAACGTGATTACATGAATGGATGGTTAGGATCACTAGAATACCATTCATTGTGCGCATGCGAGACAATAGGTTATATAGAAATTAATGTCCGATCGATGTCAAAGAATAGTCGTTAAATGTTTCTCAATGGTCAGCTGAACTGCGATCGGAACGGCCAAGAATTTTCATTTCAGTAAGTAAGACATTAATTACCAAGGAGCAATAAAAATGTCAGTGTTGAATGGATGTTTGCTTTCTTGTCGATACTGTTTATATTCCCAAAAAGCTTTTTCCGATCAAATGTTCAATACCAAACTGCAAAATGAGCAATGACATCACCTTGCTCTCACCTTCATTTCTGTTGTGTTTACTTATTTCGGAGTGGACAGAATAAAGTCACACATCCACATTATAAATGAAGGGTTCGAAAAGCATTACATCAAGGGTGGGATCAAAGCGTGGCGGCGCAGCGGCGCGGTCCGGCGCGGCGCCAAGATCGCAACGATATCGTCGCTAGAACAGTAATCGTCAATAAAATCTCAATTTAGATGGCACCGATACCGTGTGAGTTACGGACGGACAGTCAGCCCGAACACGAAAACTTACTCGACGATGGAATGCGCCCGTGACAGGACCCGCTAACGAATTAGGTACTCACAAGTTTTTTCTTTGACACGTCTAATTTAATTTATTTTTATCGTATTTATACTTAATGACTGAGGAAAAATAAGCAAATATTTTTGCATGTGATGCATGGGTTTTGTTATTGTTGCCCCTTTGTCAATATGATGGATCGAGGATGTGTGGTGTGCGCTGGGCGAGGGGCTAGTGGTGCCGTACCGTGCTGACCAGCACTGCCTGCCTGTGCCTCCTCGGATTAATGACGGCTTGACGCCTCGCCGACAGCGGCACGCCTACGCCTATTTATAACAGACCTTTTTGTCTTTTTGCTCCCTCCCCACTGGCCAGTCACAGATAAGAAGGACGTCAAAGTGGGCATTTAAAAATAAATTTGTCGAAAGAGATAAATGATGGATATAACTTTTATTATTTCAAATTAAATTAACGATCCGAACGGAACGTCTACCTTTTCTCACATTAGAGGGATCTTATCTGGAATGATTGCTTCCATTACCTTGGAGAATGGACACGTTGTTCTGTAGGTAAGGGAAGATAAAGAGATTAATGCGTAAAGCAATTAATTTTGATTGAGGTGTGTTTTATTAAGTAATTGTTTTTGTTCCCAATGTGGATTTGAAACGCACCATGAAGTTCTGATTTGTTGGTGGTAGTGTTTTTTCAGCAATGTATTGTTTAAGTTATAGGCGTTTTATCTAAAAACTAACAGAAGCAATAATGTTTCAGATAAAGTAGCTTACTTCCAAACTTTAGTCACCTTTTTATAATTTCACAGTATTAGGGGTGACAAAAGAATGTTAAAAGTTAGAATGAAATGTTATGAGTGTTTCGGAACTATGTTTGCCGTATGGCTCGTTCCCACAGTGAGCTTTAATACATTTTCCATGTTCCAGTTAGCGCCCCATAAATTGATTAAGGGTCAGCGGCGACTCACAAAAGTTTGTTGTGACGCAAGAATCGAGACAGCCAAGACAGGTAACTGCTGCTATCCTAGTACCTACTAGCACACTTTTATAAGCATTGGAAATTAAAACATATTCCCCAAGCTACAACATCGATAATTTAGAAATGTTCAAGACTTTCAGGAAAAGAAAGTTTGTGTTAGCGATTAATCTTTAGGTAATACATTTTGGTGTTAAATCAACATAATGGAGTGAACTAATTTCCTGTCAGGAAATTGCAGTGGGGAGGGTAGACGATTTCCCTAAAAGCTTCTGTTCCAGTCACCACTGGTACATCAATCATTCGGGTTTGCCATCGTGAAAACATTTTCATAACAAAGCAGTAACAAGCTTTTAAAAATGTTCGAATCGATCGATTGTGCCTCGTTTGAATTGTGACACTTTCTTTTTTTGTTCTTCATGGTTTGATACTAAGAAGGTTTTACCCAGGTAAGTAAATTTTCAGGATTTCAAAGAGCCCCGATACTAAAGTTTCTGCTGAAATTATGTAACTACTATGAAGGAATGCAAGTTCATCACGTTTTACACGAGCAGCCTGTGGGCTATATGTATATACTCAAAAATCGTACAATGCCCTCCGCGAGCAGTACAACAATGCGTTCAAGGTGCTGTTGGGGCTGCTCCGCTACTGCAGTGCATCAGGGATGTTCGCGGACGCGCATGTGGATTGCTTAAGGCGGGGTTACCCGAATTAACGTCGTTTTAGATAGTGTTTTATTCGTAGATAACACAGATTTAAATGTTGAAAAAAATATATATCATAATTCAGACTTCGATCTAGATATTTCGGCCGTGCGATACACGATTACTTACACTTCACTGCATCCAATTAAATCGCAAAGACGGGTCTAAATTATGATCTATTTTTGATTTCATTTCAGTTATATGAGGCTTTGAAAAATAAAACTTATACCATAATAAAGGTCATAAAAAATGGGATAGAAAACGGCCAAAATAATGTGAAATATCAAAATATCCATAACACTAATTCCAAAATCCAGTGTTTTTCTGTATTTACGCGCTCGCTCAGTGTCCTCAGTCCCGAGCGGAACGTCATGGAGGTCGGACGCACGCCAATTATTCCAAACCCGCCGCGCGCCGCTCCCGCTAATCTGTTACCGGTCGAGCCAAAAATTGTTTATAAAAATAATAATAAGTACATTAGTCTTATCTATACTTGACCCTTATTAAAATCTGAGAGTTTAGTTTTAAATACTTTACCTATACTTAGTGGCAATTTTGTGAAACGAAATGGGCAAAACCAAAACATATGAGAAGTTGTCATCGCTGGCTCTACGAAGACTGAATAAAAAAAAAAGGTAAGGATGCTTTGACAGTATTATTATTTACCTATATTATATTTTTACTTTATTTACTAGGCTTGTACCTACGCGGAATAGATTTACAAACCGCAAATATGTGTAAAACAGTTGAATTTAACCCCTATGACAATATAAACAAAGACGCCACGCACGAAAGTTATAGGTAAGCCGACTTCTGCAACACCGAGAGTTGAAAATCCAGTGCGCGCAAAATACCAAATAGGTACATAGGTCACCCCGCGGCATTGGTGCGGGTGTTTTTGTAGAATAAAACGCGTATTTCTTACGTGTATTGTAATAATATTTAGTTGTTCATTTAGGAGTAAGATAAGTAATATTAGTTCGTTACTGTTTATTTATTTATTACAAATTAGGTACACAGTCAGTACACACATATCACTCTGTACTTTTCCAGTATAAGCTGACCTGTCATTGTACGGAAATTATATTCAGTGCGAGATCAGCTTATACTGGTAGTGTAGCTCGTATGTATCTACCCACAGCAACCATGTTAGTATTTTTATTCTGTGTCACAACACAAACCACAACACAAAAAATAATAACATTTATGGTATCTGCAACGTTTGTGTAGGTCTCGTCTAGATGCCAACACGCAGTTTACTAGTGCCATAATGTAGAAATGTGACAGAATGACTACTTCCTACGAATATAATTATTTTGGTACGACTTTCCATTGACGTCGTCGTATTGAGAGTGGGGGATAGGAGGGGGGGAGGTATACTACCTCTTCTTAAAAGAAAAAGTCGCGGAGACCCCTCTTCGAGGTTTTTTAGTTTTTAATACTGAGGAAATTTTTCAGAAAATTTAGTGTCGTTTGGCAAGAGGAGGGGGTTGTGGTGGGGAGAGGGGGGGGAGGGTTTGCTCCCTCTCCCTTGGCACCACTCCCAAGACAAGGTAACGCACTGTTTCTGAGGAAAACTCATTTAGTAACCTAGCCTCAAAACGTTCAAAAAGTTGCCTAAAAGGCGTAGTAGGGAGCGGGCGGGGCCTGATGGTTTAAAAAAAAAAACCACGAAGGTGATGGCGATTCTAACCTATCCTGTCCGAGTCGGGGTGCCCCAAGTCCAAGTCAAGGTATAACGAAACGTTCAACGACGAGAGGTCTAAATAATATGTGATAGGGATTGACATAAATTTTGCTATAATAATTCATTTTCAATAAGTATTTTCTTCTCAAAAAGTACGTGTCTCCGCATGTTGAAACTTTGCGTGCGTACTTATAATAATGTAACTTTTCTGTAAAAAAATATCAAATCCTAACTCGACGGACGTCATTGGAAAACTGAGCCAACCCCTTACTTACAGAAAGCACTGTATCAAACTATGACATGCTCTAAATTCATTAAAAAAACTATAAGTATGTCTAGTTAAGTAGTTAGGCTATACAAACTTTATCCATGGTATGAAAAATGTTTACGTCTGTTTTTAATGTTTTAGAGCAATGCAGTTGCAGGCCAAGAGCAATACGCATGTATCAAGTAATGATACGGTGGATAAAGAGTAAGTTTTTAATTTTATTTTATGGATAAATTTATAAACAGGCTGGTTTAATCGAGATATTTTGTAAAGAAAATTTTAAAAAATAACTTTTTATTACCAACAAGTCATAATCAACTTCTGCGTTACAGGTCAATAGAGCACGCGGAAGGGCGTAACTCCATTGATGACTTTAGAGCCTGTTTATTTGAATAACCCTGGGATTGAGGAGTAAGTAACATAAATATTAAATTATATGAAAATTTTCTTATAACTACGAATATTGAAAGCAGGTAGAGGCTCTGAAATAGAGGTGGGCAGGACACTTGGCTAGACGTAATGATGGCAGGTGGAGCGGAGCCCTAATGGTTGACATGTTTGCCGAGAAACGGTAGAAGGAGCGTTCGCAGACCAATGACCAAGTGGGTATCTACAGAAGATCGTGTGGAAGACTTGTATGAGACTTGCACAGACTAGGGAAGCTTTGCAGAAAAGGGAGGAGGCCTATACTCAGCAGTTGGTGGAACAATGCTGCCGATGATGATGATGAATATTGAAATTTGAAACTGAACATCATTTATTATATTGTTACAGAACGACTAATAATGCTGCCAATGCCCCTGAAATGCCTTTAGATGAAATGTGCCGTTGGTGGACCCCAATCAGGAAAGAAGTTCCTTTTCACGTATGATTTAAAACAAAACAAAATTTTTGCAGCCACTATCTTGGATTTACATTTTGACCTCACTATTAGCTTTACCACCCTCGAAAACTATGAAAATGACACCCATGACAATCGCAACCGCCATCTTGGATTTACATTTTGAGCTCTCTAGGCTTTAGCACCTGAAAAAAATTTAATTATTGCAGCTGTCATCTTGGATCTACGTGAGCCTCACGTAGGAAATTCGCACTTTTATTTCGGTATTATTTTAGGACTGGACTAGTAGTAAATAACTAGGTTACCCTACTTAACTGCCCACACTATAAGAATTTATTAATATTGATGAATATTATAAGACTTATACAAAGACTCTTACTTTATTTTTACTGATTATTATATAAAGCAAATAAATTATTTTTATTTCTTAAGTGTTTCATTTATTAGCATATTTTTGACTACAAAATAAAATATTTTATTATTTTTTAACAAAACATGCTTCACATAATGTTTTACACAAAATAACCATTTATACCTGTAAGCCTTACAATATTGACATTGTAATTCAAGAATTGTAAGACAATTCTCTCCCTTATGTAGGGTCAAATGGCACGCGGTGGCGCGTGGTTTTGAATCTTATTCTGTATTCATGACATTCACAAAAAAAAAAATAAGTATACCTACTCATTTTCAATTCATTCATTTTTTTTTTCATTCATTTTCAAGTTCATAGAATACGTACCTAACCTATAAACAACCTTAAAAAAGTACATACTAGAAAAATAAAACAAAATAAATTTATAAGTCCATTCAAGTTGATTTACTGCATTTCTCTTTTTTGTGACGCAACTTATTATATATAAAAAAGTTATTCGCCATTGTACTATTATATATTCTATGGCCATTGTTTGGTTGCGCCATCTTGGATTTGAAATTTGTCATAGCATATAGTATTCTACTACTCAAGCCCTTTTATTTGATACCTATATTGAGAGAGTTGTGAAAAAATATGTAACTTGTCATTTTGTGGCGTCGGCCATTTTGGACCGATTTCCACCAAATATACTTAGCTAAGAACACTCCCGACTAAATCACCTTTCAAACAAAAAAAAAACAAAATCAAAATCGGTTCGTGCGTTCGGGAGCTACGATGTCACAGACAGACACACACACACACACACGGACACGTCAAACTTATAAAACCCCGTCTTTTTTGCGTCGGGGGTTAAAAATAAAAAAATAAAAAATTATAAATCCATTCGAGTTGATTTACTGCATTTCTCTTTTTTGTGACGCAACTTAGTACCTACTCGAGTTCGTGAACTCATTGAGCGAGCGGTGCGCTGCACGCTGGGCCCGCGCGTCTCCGCGCTTCGTAGTTTGTTTCGTATCGCTACTCGTTGCGGGGGCTGGGGTATGCGTTAAATGCCTACGGCGCTCGGGCTATGCTCGCCTTAATCTTTGCCACAATGCGTAAGCGCTGTGCGTCCCTGGTGCGTGGGGTGCGGGGCAGCGACAACAGCATCCTATCCCTGATTTCGAGCAGGCTGGATTGTCCGTACGTGAATCGCTGCTGCGCCATTTGACATCGAATGGTGCAGCCGCGGTGAAGCGTCGAACGGTACTGCCGCTGTGTAAGTATACCTCTAGTACATACAGGACATACAGGAATTTGTTTAGGGTGTAGACATAATTTTTAATAAATTATATTAATTACTAACATACGATAACTTTTTACTAACAAATGAGTCATGGTTACTTGATTAAATAAATTGAAAGACACGATAATAATTTGATTTGAGAGTTTGAGTCTTTTCAGGTATTTTTGAAATGGTTAACTGTTGATGCTATCTTTTCTAAAGTAGTAATATATTAGATACAATGATTTATTTTTCTTGTATCTATTTTGTCTTCGACCCAGACCTACTTACATAGAAGTAACACAAAAGGAAGAACAGCAAAATTAGACCATTGATCGTCTTCAGTGTCAAGCAAAAACTTACACGCGACATACAGAATGACATTTCATGTTATAATGGACAGAAAAAAGTGAGAGAAGGCTAAAATATTTCGCTTTTGTGTTATGAATGAGAGTTATTTGGACCGCCGGTCTATTCAGAGTTTTTAATCCCAGAATAACTTCCTTTCATGTGCTAGACATCCGGCCACCAGAGGAGTTGATGACATACTTGAAGATTGCTGAGCAATGAGCCGCTAGACGGATGTAATAGATCGTAGAGAATACTTGAAATGCATTCTAAGTGTGACTAGTGAAGATAAAGTTTTTAGAACTGAGGTGTTCTAGTCATGTTTTCGATTTTTCCTACAGTTACAAGGTTTAAAATCAATGCAACATATTGGTCGTATGAAGCATCGCTGGACACAATATATCACCGAGTACGATATCTGGCCGCAATGAAGTCAGCCAGTAATTTAGGCCGGGCGTTTTGGTAGGTTCGAACAAAAAAGCGCGAGGTGACAATATAAATAACAATTTGGCCCACCCCGTTCGAATGTGGTTCGCTCGGATTAGCATAAGAATGCCGCATCATGGACGCCCACGACCCTACACTGTCCCTCGTTGTCTGTTTATACGTCGAATTTAATTTTGATTTACGATGCTCCACACAATTGTCAGTAAAACATTTTTCGATGAAATGAATGTAAAAAGGCAGCGCCAACTGCACGCTGGCTATGACTCTATGGTATGCTCTCTCGCTTCTCTAGACATAAATACTTATAGTGGGTGAACATCATATCAACATCATAATTCTATTTTAGGAGAAGAATTATAAGGATTCAAAACTAAGTCCATTTTCTCATGAATGAAGAAAAAACTTCGGTTTCAGCGCATATAAACCGTCTGTTAATTTATACCATCTGCTTGTGGCACTAAAATTCTAACCCCGAAAAACCTTGCAGGTTACTGTATTGACCGAATGCGAATATAGAATGTTGTGCAAAACTAAACGAACACTTGTTGTTGTTTCTAGAGATTATCCCTTTCACAAACTCTAGCTTAGGGTTCTTAACACTGACAAGACTGCTAATTTTAATCATATTCCAAAACTTTTCGACTAAGAACTTACTTGTTGAACTTGTTTTTTTCTGTGAGTTTTAATTCTTAACGATATAAACTTAAATATTTCAATTCCAAAAACCTTCGATCCGTCTGAATCCCTTTTAAATAACTTAATAAAAGAGGTCTGGGAATATAATTTACGATCGACATTAGGACGAATTAAAGTGCTTCTTAAGATTCCTTTATGCAAATATTGTTAAAAATATCGCCTACCTCTGCCGATTAAATTAATTGAGGTGATACTCGCTCTTGGCATATTCGAGTATTAATTTGATAAATGAGGGTTAATCAGATCATCTACCTAATTATTTTAAACCGCTCATAAACAAAATTGTCGGGCGTTCCGTTTAATTAATGCTTATCGCGGAGATTCGTTCGTAATTCGAGCGCGATGATTCAAAAGTTTATTTAAAGAGCAGATTGAGGGAAGACCTTGAAAGTTTGTCTAGAACAAAGAGATCAATGGTTCTACCTATACCTAACTACGAATAAGATGTCAACAAAAAAAGAGCAACTGTTAAAACTGCAATTCTGGCTGGAAGTACCCACTATTCATTTTAGCCTAGTCGTGACTTATAAAAAAAACTCTAATAAAGTTAACCATTTAAAAATATATTTATCAATACAAAATATTTATTTAACTTCAACCTTCCAAAAGCGCTAAGATCTAATCAAAATAAATAAAATAATAAACGACGGTGCTCAGTGTTAATACGCATTTAAGATAATATATTTAACCATCCAAAAATAAATGTCCACCTAATAAATCGTGCCGGACCTTATCGACTTTCGAGACGCGACAGTAAGGACTCGATAAGGATGTGGGTCCATTCGGTATGAGGGTTTCGTGTCTCCAAACTTATTGGTTTACGTTAAGTTTGCTTTTGCCTTTGTGTAGTGGAACATCTTTGGTGTCGAATTTGGTTTTAGTGACTCGAGTAGGTTCGGAACGGGCGCGAGCTGAGTGTAATCGGCGTTGCATCTTAATTTAGTTGTCTTGTATTGTGGGAGGCGGCGAGCGCGGTGTGGGACATAACCTAACCCACTGCGGAGGTAAAGGACGCCGGTCGCCTTGCCCGACTGACGCATATATCCCTATATTTATTACACTCTTGTATAAAAACGAATGATTTTATTGGCTTAATTGGGATCAAAGGTTTTGTAGATGAGTAGATCACTGCAGGATCACAAGCAGTTTAAATTATAAACTGAAGTTTATTCTAGGGACTACACTTACCACATTGACGAACTCTTGAAATGTGATAGCGTTGCTCGTTGCGCTCTGTGCTTTGTCCAGGAGAATCTGGAACGGAGAGCACCCAATCTTACAATGTTAGTAAGGAAACACCCCTCAATCCCCATTAAAATATGGACGCTTAAGAAGACTATCGCTCCAGAAGATTGCCACTGAAATGAAGTTCTGGAACTTCAGGATGAAGACCAATATCTACCGACGTAGTAAACTAAGTATACAGCAGGATGCAACAGAAATAAAGCAAAACCTGATAAACGGTCGTTGTTCTCATTATTATGAACTTTTACTATGGCTCCACTCTGATCGTGAAAAAAATCAACTGTTCCTTACATTTTTGTTTGGATAAGTCAACCAATTGAAACAACTGAAGTGTGGAAGTCATTACGGGTGTTAGTTATTCTTGACCTGATGAGTGGTGCAACCGTTCGTTGGTACCCATCTTCAAGAACAAAATTGATGTGCTAGAGTGCAACAACTATAGAGTAATAAAGCTAATGTCACATAGTCTGAAAGCTTTGGAAAAAAATATTGATAGGCGGCTGAGAGAAGAGAGTGAAATCTCACAGAACCAGTTCGGTTTTATGCCTGGTCGGGGTACAACGGATGCATTTCGCTATCCGCCAGCGTGCGAGAAATACAGAGCTGTGCATAAAAACTTGCACATGGTGTTCGTTGACTTCGAAAAGGCAAATGACCAGGTGCCTTGTGAGGTTTTGTGGTGGGCCGTTAAGGACAGGTGTGCTTGGGAAGTATGTGCAGTTGGTCCGAGCGATGCAGTACCCAAATCCGGTCTGCAGTGAGCACCACTGACAGCTTCAATGTTGCACCGAGGGCCGGCCTTATCTCTTATTAATGATAATGGACGCTCTGACGTCTCATATCCAGGACGAGGCTCCCTGGTGCGGGTATGCTGTTTGCTAATGACATTGTGCTGGTTGCCGAAAGCGACCTAGAGGTCCAAAGCAGATTGGAGACGTGGTGGCAAATACTGAGAGTATTGGCCTGAAATTTAACAGAACTAAAACAGAATACCGGTATACCGCTGTTTGCCCGAATTTTATTTACCCTAATATCATTTGCCATAATAGTCAACAGCCATAATATTATACGACGTAATTTCCATTTGCCCTACTCTTATTTGCTATATTCGTCACGTGCTAGAAGCTTTGTTTCCCATAAAGTCACTTACCATAACATCATTTATCATAATCATTGTAAGCCCTAATTATCACATGTCCTAATTGTCACATATATGCCATAACATCATATGCCATCGACATTGGGTATGTAACGGTTGTTATATCAGGAGAAACTGGATGCAATTGGGACTTTAGGGCACTCCGACTCGGATAGGTTAGGTTAGAAGGAATGGATGGATGGATCGTGTGAGCGAGCGAAGCGAGCGAATAGACCCCGCCATCCCCTTCGTGGTTATTTTTTTATAAACCACACAGAAGTAGGAGCCCCGCAAGGCGGGGCTTCGTCGACCAAGCCCACCATCAACCATGCATAGAATATTTAAAGGTTTGGCTAGGTCTATTCGCTCGCTTCGCTCGCTCAAACGACCCTTGTCTAATAATTATTATGGCATTTAAATGTTATGTCTAATAATCATTATGGCGTTTAAATATTATGTCTAATATTATTATTGCACTTAAAATATGAAAAACAATACGTATGGCACTCGTATCTTATGGCATCTAAGTTTCGGGCAATTAACAGTATGTCATATATCTTTTAGGGCAAACAAAACATTCGGGCAAATGAAATTCGGGTAAATGAAATTCGGGAATATGATGATTATGGTATATAATCTTCGGGTAAACAATAGACAACCCAGAATACCAGTTTGCGATTTCGGCGGTCTCTCTAGTCCTATGCCTATAACTCTCACCCGAACGCCTATACTGATCTGCTCCGACTTTCGGTACCTCGGGTTGGCGGGATGGCGATATAGACCGAGACATAACGCACCGGATCAACTCAGGATTAATGAAATGGCGACAGTCCGTGATAAGACCTGTCGTACTGTATGGAACAAAATGTTGGACTGTGAAAAAGGCGAATGAAAATAGATTACATGTAGACAGATAGGACAGAATGGAAGAAAAAAACGTGTTGCACCGACCCCAAGTAACACGGGATAAGGACAGTAAGGCTCTAGACAGACGGACTGCATTTCAACTGCAATCCAACTGCAAATCTGCAGTTCGGATGCAGTTTGAATGCAGTTGGCACGACTGCAATAGAACTGCAAACCAACCCTGCGGTCCAATTGCAGTCGGCGTGCAGTCGTGTGAACTGCACACCGACTGCAATCGGACTGCACGACTAAACAAGACACCATCATGAGAAAAAGTATATCGGCAGAAGAAAGATATTTTACTTCAAATATGAACTATAACGTGCCTTCGAGTTCAAATCTACCTCCTATCCAACAGAAGACATTCAATCGGCCAGGAACTTCAGAATCTCATTACAGCAATATTGTCTCACCTGATAATTGCAGCGATGATAGCTCATACATAAACGACGTAGTCGGTTAACTGTATAAATATAGGTACATATATATTTTTTAAGTAACTATTTTTGTAATTTAATTCATAATGCCTATTCAATGGCGACAGATCGAGCTTTGCAATATAAATCATAATTTTTAAAATTGTTAAAAGCTACCTTAAAGTAATTGCAATCCTTTCTTCTGCCGATATACTTTTTCTCATGATGGTGTCTTGTTTAGTCGTGCAGTCCGATTGCAGTCGGTGTGCAGTTCACACGACTGCACGCCGACTGCAATTGGACCGCAGGTTGGTTTGCAGTTCTATTGCAGTCGTGTCGACTGCATTCGAACTGCATCCGAACTGCAAATTTGCAGTTGGATTGCAGTTGAAATGCAGTCCGTCTGTCTAGAGCCTAAGCTGTTGAAGTCGACCCTGCACTGCACAGCTGTTCATTTCTTTTTCGAGTTTTCGGATTAGTTCTCATAATAAAGTTATTCATAATGATGAGTACAATGACCCCTTTTCAGGTTTTGCATTATTCCTGTTACACCTTGTCAAAGTCAAAGTCAATTCATTTATTTCAACTAGACCATTAAAAGGCACTTTTGAACGTCAAATTTACAGTTTAAAATTAAAATATAAGTGACTCTAGTTGTCCATTCGCAAAAAGTAGATTCTTATGGAGAAGAACGGACAAGAAACTCCATAATGTCTACCTTCAAGTCTAGATAGCTAAGTACCTCTATAGAATGTTTTAAGTGTGATGATGAACTCAGTGAGGTTGGTACCTAATTACTTACCTCCCGCTTATGTGGTGGCACCTGTGCTATAAAATCTGGATTTTGAAGGGTTTGTATAAAATCTGGCCAGGGGATCTCACCGAAACCCTCAGGATCAAACTGCAACAAAGGATAAATATCAATGTACCTAGTCCTACTTAGATATTATAAACAGGCTTGAGGTAGTATTAAAGAGGGCAGCAATGAAGTCAGAAAACTTGCAAAGCAAAACTGAAATCAGTTATGATGCCCTAAGTTAAATTATGCAAGCATTCTAATTTGAATAAAGTGACGAAGATTTTTAAAAAAGCAAAATGTTGGAAGGTATCTTAAGGTCAGGTAGAGGTGTGACTTCGTAAAAGCAGTGGATGCGCTCATTAATTGAATCCCGGCCCGATACGGTCACGTAGCTACGCGGTCCTCTGATTATGATTTCACAGTGGCACCCCGAACGTCATAACACGTCAGTCGCACTTCACACATGTGTCTTTATAATTTGATGTGTTTCCTAAAACAGTGGCACAAAAAATAAGAAGCTCCCTATCTTAAGTATCGCACTATCTCAATGTTCCTTACGTGACGACTGTCCGTTTGATCCGCGCGCGCCCGCCATCTTTATCCACCTATAAAACATCTTACATCCCGCTTCTGTACATTTTAATCAGCCAAAAACAAAGAGTATTCTTTGAAATTTGTTTCCGTATCCTAAGCGACAGTTTTTATGAAATATGCGGGCTTTAACTCTAACTTTATGTGACAGAGTCGCCACTTTTACGAGCTTTTAAAATAATAATTATTGTCCTTTTGTATTCATAGAGTTAACAGGACCAGGTATTTACAAGCTCTACTGTTCGTAAATAACTAAAATTAATCAAGTTTTCTAATTTGTGATGTGTTTTTTTCTTCCCATTAAAACTTTCGTATCTGAATGAAAGGAAATTTTACGTGTTTATTTTTTTTTACCAAAGACCTTATAGTGTCATTGATTGAATTAAGCGAAAAGAAATCGGAATTTTAATGTCCTAGAACTTTTACCCTGAACTCTGACTTCTTAGCCAGAAATGCAAATTTTCAATGAATTTACGGATGTTCAAATAATATTTCCCAATTTGGGATATAATTTTCAACAATCCTTTATTAATAAATGCAATGCCACTTCTGTCTAAATTTTATATGTCCAGCTTCAGCTGGTTAAGGCTCTGCATTGAGGATTCAGTCATGATCCAATATTTATAATGTTTAAGCACATAGATATATTAAGATTAGGTAGGCGCCTGAACCTACAACCAACTTCCAAAAGTCATTCCGTACCCTTTATTAACTCGAAATCAGCACCTCTTTAAGCAGAAATGAATTTTAAGAAGATAATAAAATAATCTTTTTGTTTACCAACACAACAGGTAGCAAATAAGATAAAAGATATCGCACGTGGCATCTACCTTGTCGCGCTGTCAACTAAGAAATATATTACGGTTGAACCCCAACACATCTCGTCAATGCCAATGGGTTTCTTTTAGATATTTACTTCCTTGTTGTGCAAATACGGCTAAGATATACTTTTAGCAAACAAAAACTACAGGCCTGAACGAAACATTTTGGAAAAAAAGTCTTGATACTCACTCTATCAAAAAGAAGGCGCCATTTCTGCAAAAAAAAAACCAAGACGTTAGTTTTGAAATTAGACATTTATGAACGAAATTGCAAAACTAATAAGGAGTCGTTTTAAGGCTGTTTTGAAAACAAGTGAGTGTTAACTCTGTATAATTAAAACATTATATCAATACCATTAGTTTCATTCAAAACAATGAGATCCCACACATGACTGTATTACCCGTGCATTAACCTTAAATCTAACTGTAACATTATTTAACAAATATTCCTGCGATGACGTAAACTGCTATTGTTACACAGAGTTACTAAACTTACATCATGCATCAACTCCCTCCGTATTTCCGCCTCGTCCAGCTCCGAGCCGAGGTCCGTGTGATCCGTGTCGTAGAGGGGTTCTGCAGCCCGAGATATGGAGCCGAGGGAGTCCCGGGCTGAGGCGAGCGATCCCGTGACGGTGGGCAGTACGCCCGCCTCGATCCCGGACTCCATGGAGGTGTTGGTCGAGAGGATAGTGGCGGCGGGCGGCGCGCGCATGTCGCCGCCTGCGCCACTGCCCACCCACACAGACATGCTGCTGGCAACACCATCCACACTACTGGACGTGCCCTCTATTGCAATAACCCCCTCGATACCATATTAACAACTTATAAAGTCCCCTAACGTTTTCGTGGTCGGGTTTAAAGAGAAGTCAACTGTCAGTAAAACTTCAAATTGTATATTCGAAAATATTTTCTCTGGACAGATATTAGGGACCGAAACTGGTATTGCTGGACGCTTTTAATTTTGGACTTTGGATTTATATGGAAGGAAATAAGTGAATAACAACAAGTTACTAGAATCTATGCTTGGAAGATTATAAGGCACGTTGTTTGATATCTCTCGCTTTGATCAATGCACCTGAAACAAAGGAATTAATAAGATTCTTGATAATAAAAATCATTATTACCTACCTATTGATACGAGATTTTGCTATTAGGTAAGTTACGACGGACCAAGGTTGATATTCTATAGAGTTGAGGTGCTTCTTATCGAATTATCGACCCTCACCCTAACTTTTATTCATTTAAACAAATTGTACTTGACCTCTTTAAAAACTATAGCCTATCGTCGTTATGCTATAGCCTTGGGGTTTCTGATTTGGAAAAGCTTTTATGTTTTTAATGACTTCACCCGTCCCTAAGTTATAAAACGTATGATCCCTCAGTATTTTGCAGGGTAATTAAAGTTGTTAAACTAATTTACTTGATAACGGCTTCCTGTACACCAGAGTCAGTTATTACACCGGACCACAGTTTGCAGATGATGGCAGTTAGTAGGTATGTAGTAGGCATCTACTGCACCCGAAAACATATCTTATAGGTACCTACGTGAAATGCTGGCTTTGCATGGATATTTTTGGTTTTGGGTTTCTAGCTTGGTAAGCTATATTCCTACTTAACTAAGAATGTCGTTCAAAACTTAAATCTATTGTCAAGGTTTCGGCCGCGATTTCGGTTTCGCAGAAAAGTGGTCCAAAATTAGACTCGACAAAACTAGCGTTCTTGAGCTGACGATTGTCGGTAATTATACAATGCGGAGACATCGATACAACAGTAAATGAGAACACTGGCAATACTGGTTCACAGGAATATTATACATCCTGTCACTGAAATTAAAAATAAACTTCCCAATTATATAAAACGAAATATTCCAAGCAGTTAGTGACATCAATTCTGTGATAAAAGACAAAACATTCGTATGAACTAGTATTGCCAGTGCTTTGATTTATTGTTGTGTAGTCGTCGGCACCTTGTATAACTAAAAACTGATTGTCTTGCTCGTCAATGAATGTAGGTAATCATTTGTGTGGTTCATCCCCAAGGCAACCATTAGCACAGAGATTTGTGTCCAATTAATAGCTATAGATTGGCTATCTATGATGTGGAAAGTTCGAAGTAGTAGTGTCACAAATGTATTTCCAGAAGGGGTAGGCACAGATGTAATAGGTAGTATACAGTATGCCAATATTATATCCGCCCGACAGAAATCGTGGCTGAACGTCCGATAAAAGTGTCGTCGCCGAGAGTTTTATCAGGTCGCCCTATTGTGAACAGCGCTATTAAAATACATAATGCCAATTTGCATCCGACACCTAAGCTCGGGTTAACCATTTGGTTAGTCCCAGAGACGCGCCAAAACATACAAGTCTGTGATTTTTCTAACAATTCGAATATTATTTTTTTTGTGATAAATAATGTTACCCGGTTTATAATATGGCAGGCTGTTGACATTGAGCACCAATTACATCTCCACAAGTAATAAGTTAACTGCCCGTTGCATAGCATCTCAAGTGCAAAATATTTGATTTATAGGTGATACTTCCTACTTCTTGTCCGTAATAATAAAGTAGGTTCTGTTGCCGATACCGGTGGGCTACTATTTTTTATATTTTAAAATATTTTTATATCTTTGTATTTTAATATTTAAAAATGTAATTTACATGTATATATTATGAATAAAGGAAATAATAAGTAGGTTCTACATATTTAGCATTTCGTCTACGTATTTATCATACTAACACTGCTCTATACTACACATATGTACTGAGAAAATAAGTGGGAGATGAGAGACTTTGAGATCTTAGGCCATAAGAAGATACTTATATCAATTTGACATTATGTAGGTACCTACTGTTTTTGAAAGGTTAGTTAGCCAGTGCCTTGGATTGGACCGTTAACCCAGTGCTAAGCGGAGCAGGGCGAGTGGGCCAGTTGACTACTCTTATACCCTTCGTGTTTGGGCTCATATGAATCGTACGGGTACCGTGGACTCATTGTAGCTTATAATAAAAAATACTTAGTGCCCATCAGAAGGACTCAAATGAGCAATATGCTAGCGAAATTGTATGAAAAATAGCTTTTCTATACTTCGTTCCTATTGAACGAATACTCAAAACCATAATAAGTATATCTTTTTATGTGTTAGCCCACGAAATCTAAAAAATAAAAAACTTTCTAAATTTCTCTTATATTCCAGACGACAAGGTAACTAGGAATGTGTAATTTCTGTCGGAGTAGTACGTAAAACGCACTAAAAAGTTAAGAATAAAAAACTTTACAAAAAATACAACCGACTTCCTCATAAAAACCACCACTATAAAGTTTAACTTTGGTAGTCGGTGTCAAAAAACGAAAAAACCACACGAGAAAACCGACTTCCAAAATTTAAGTTATTTTGTACTTTGTAGTGGTTTTTATTGGTTGCGGAATTTGTTCGAAAGAGTCACCGCGGCCCTGGAACGCAAAGGGCTTTAGAAGGAGCACGGATGGGTTTTAGTCAGTAAAAGTCTGACACGCCCTTCCGCTCCACCCAGAGCGAAAGAAGTCATATGATGATTTCCCATCCTCTAAAAAAAAAGTGGTTTTTATTCGGAAGTCGAAGTCGATTGTATTTTTTTGTAAAAAAGATTTTTCGCCAGGAACTTCTTGACTTAAGTTATTTTCAGGGTTGCGAAGGTCCATATGAAAAAAAAAATAGTTAACCCATATAGGGCCACTCGTATGCCTGTCTTTCCGATGATTCCGTTGAAATTCAGTTCATATTTAAACTTATGTGAGCCAAACTCAGACGAGTAGCGTAACTAAAAAAAAATCACTTTTGGGCGACAAAATAAAAAGAAAATCCGGACAAGTGCGAGTCAGACTCGCGCACCGAGGGTTCCGATCGAGTCTTGATTTTTTCCGAGTATACATTACCTAACGGATACATCAATGTTCGTCACGGTCAATTCTTCAACCGAAAATATAAGTTTGTAATAGCAAAAAAATATTTTTTATATGATAAAACAACAAATTCCCAATTTTGACTTGACTTTTCCTGTACTTGTACTGTAAGATCTATCTTCTGGCCAGATTTCATGACTCTAGGTCAACGGGAAGTACCCTACAGATTTTGAAATCGGAGAATAATCGGAGCATAAACGGCCGTATCTTTTTTTTACGTTAACTTAGAAGATTGATTTTTTTCACAGCTTCAAGGGACTGTAGACTTGAGTTTTAATTTCAACTCGATGCCTTCGCGCGTTCCCGAGATAATGAGTCTTGATGACAGACAGACAGACAACAAAGTGATCCTATAAGAGTTCCATTTATTCCTTTTGAGGTACGGAACCCTAAAAATGCGTGAGTGTCGTGGAACACTCGGTTGGAACGAAGTTAGAAGAGTTAGAGACAAAAATATTTTCTTCAAAATAAAAAAATAATTTTGACGTTATTCGAGAAAATAGATGATAATTGACCATTTCGATTAAAAAAAAAGATATACCTACCTGTTAGTTGTGTAGGTATACTCATACACAACAGGAAAACTTATATGAAATCTATGGTTTAAAATAACATTTAAAAACCTGTTCGAAACCCTTTGTACGCGATTTCGACTCGCACTTGGCCGGTTTTTAATATTGTATCATGCAACAGAAAAAAAAATAAAGATTTAATATTATTATTAATAGTCCCACGAACATTATGAACATGTAACTGCCAAGCCATACTTTTTTACCGAGAAAGGGTTTGTTTTTATATAATAACTATAATATTATATTAGTTCCTATTTAAACGAAGTAGATAAGCGGGCGGTCCATCGCTAATTTACTTTCTGATATAACAATGCACAGAGTATTTACTAAATGCAAGCTTAATTTCGTCTGGTACAACTTACGACACAAAATCAAATTTTCTGAGCACGAGATAGCCAATCAGCTGAGGGAGGGAAACGTGAGCGGAACGCTACAGGCCAGAGGGCTTCAACCCTCTTGACGTTGTCATGGCAACGGGCCGCAAAATCATACTCGCTTCACACTAGGCTTATTTACCGAACACGTGTTTTGTTGAGAATTTTTCAATTCATTCTTAAAAATAATTTTCATATGCGTTCAGAATTAATAAATTATTTTTAAAGAATGAGTATAGTGAAAATAAAAAATAACTCGTATTGGTAACTAGAGTTTATGTTTACCCACAAACAGACGTTATGATTTTATATTAATGATTTTATACACCTACAAGGCATTTCTTTTCGGTCATAATAATTAATTCGACAAAAAATAATCTATATGTGTGTCAAAACGTTTGATCAAATAAAAAAGTCACAGATCGTTTGTTGTCCCCTAATCAACTTTTCCAAAATCGGTCACTCACCTTTATCTTTGCTAATCGTTCACACCACTATCATAAGGGGTACTTTACACGTGGCTCCATTTCCAAAATATCACTTATTTATAATGTTTCGTGTCAAGAACACATTAGACTTCCAAACGCGGTGGACATTTAGATATACGTCAAAACACTTCGTATGCCAGTGAAAGTGAGAATGGCGTCCAGATTTCAGCGCATGCGTGCTGCTTAGAATCACAAGAGGGTGCTTGCCATGAAATATGTATGGGCCCTTTCAAATGCTGCGCTGTACCGCAAGTGTGAGCGTTTTTTATACCCTTCGGTCCACACCCAAGCAAAATTCAAGGGGGTATTTCATTTAAGAAGCATTTTTACTGTGTCCCTACTTTTCTTATGCTAAGATAAGCATTAAAACAATATTAAATTAATATAAAAATAATATTAAATAGATTTGGGCCAGTCGAAAGCACTCAGCTAAGAAATGTTTAATTAATGGTTAGTTAACTTTAACACAAGTATATAAAAAGCCAATAAGTGTAACACCTAGTTCGTTATCAGGAAACACAGAATCTATTTTATTATACCAACACAGAATCTAGATGGTTTACCTATATAGTGTATTTTCTTTCTATTTTATTATACCTATTTGTCACGAAGATTCATAAACGTAAAGGAAGCGTATAGGTTAATCACCTAGGCTAGCTAGCAAAACCAAAAGCACATCATAATAAAGTATATTAGTTAGTTTTGATGACTTATTAATCAGAGGAAATATCCAAAGCTGTTGTACACAGTAATACATTATACATAGTTACCGATAAACAGACCGATAGATCAGAACGTGCGCCTGCGCATTTTTATGGAGCAAATAGCAGCATTACTTTAAGCACAATCGTTATACGCATACGGCAGGCGTTTTGAAATTGATCGGTGATTATTATTTATTTATTTTAGTATACATGTACATGGAGGACTTACAGCTAATAAAAACAAACAAAAAAGGAATCCATAGTCACCAGAAAGCCATTTACTAATCCTCACGTATAAACTTGTAATAATAATTTCTGGTGTGAGCAACAATGAGTACTCATACCAACCAATGAGTACGCAAGCCAAGTATT
Source organism: Mamestra brassicae (assembly GCA_905163435.1). Taxonomy (NCBI): domain Eukaryota; kingdom Metazoa; phylum Arthropoda; class Insecta; order Lepidoptera; family Noctuidae; genus Mamestra; species Mamestra brassicae. The sequence continues at coordinate 12,504,098 of LR990997.1, read as the reverse complement.
TATATTGCTTCTTACATAAATTAAATGGTTATTCTTACGCCTAATGATAAACAATTTATGCAAAAACGTTATTGTTATTTTTTGTGTATCGTACTTTCTTTTTTATTACCTTTTCTTTGGCAATGGCAACACTATCATTTAAACGTCAAAATATTTGGTTCCGTCGTGAATAGCGCAGTGAAAATTATGTAAGAAAAACAAAAATAAAGCGAAATTCCGTGTTGTGAAAGCGATTTTTCGTAATACGTTATATTATTATGCCTACTGGGCGTGCTGCTTTGTTGTTGCGGCGTCTCTCGACGGGTGATAATAGGTTAAAAAGTCTAAATTTGAATCAAAATACTACGAAGGACTCGCTCGTTACTAACCCGGTGTGCAGTCCCAGGGATTTGTGCTTGCCAAAAAGGTATGCTATACAATATAGCTGTATTTTACCATTCTCTTCTAAATAATTTGTACTTTGCCCGGCTTTAATCCTTTAGATTATTTTATCCCAATATATAGTACTGTTACATGACCTTGTTTTTGTTTACATGTCGTGTTTACTACGATTAAAAGTGAATGGAACATTGTCACTTGTCATAATTAATAATGTATAAGGGTATTTAAATAGTAAACTTCTTTTCCGATAAGTACTTTTTTTGATTATACAATGGTGCGCGTGGATTAGGTGTCTGTTTGCCATCTTATGTAATTAGTGAATGGTGAATAAAATTATTATGATTTTTTAATATGTAGGCATCGTCAATTTTATTAGCTAAGGCATTTTATTGGGATTGGAAAGGAAATTTTAACCTATATTGAGCTTACTACCCCTTGATAAAGACTGGTAATTTGTAGCTGACAGACAGAATAGCAGAAGAAGTAATAAGCACATTAAAGATTCAGGATATATAAAATGCCTTCCATAAAAAAAAAATGGAAAAATCCTGTTATCATCTTTTCATTGTTGCAGGTTATCAACATTTGGACCAAATAATATAGCTGTCCCTCAACTGACAAGGAGTTTCAGTGACCATAAAATCATTATGGCAACCCCTAGTGATATTCCATCCACAGAACAACCAAAACATACCAATCGTTTGATCTCTGAGAAGTCTCCCTATTTACTTCAACATGCTCACAACCCTGTGCAATGGTACCCATGGTGTGAAGAAGCCATTGAGAAGGCTAAGAAGGAAAACAAACTTATATTCCTATCAGTAGGATATTCTACATGCCATTGGTGCCATGTCATGGAGAAAGAATCATTTGAAAATGAGGAAGTTGCTAAAATAATGAATGAACACTACATAAACATCAAAGTAGATCGTGAAGAAAGACCAGATATTGATCGTGTTTACATGTTATTCATACTGGCAACCTGTGGTGGTGGCGGATGGCCCATGTCAGTCTTTCTCACTCCAGACTTACGCCCTATTACTGGCGGAACTTACTTCCCTCCAGAAGACCGCTGGGGAAGACCAGGGTTCAAAACAGTCTTACTATCGCTAGCCAAAAAATGGAAAGGTAGTAATGACCAGCTCTTGGAAGCTAGTCAGAATATCATGGATGCACTGAAAAAGATATCATTAGTAGACTCCAACAGTTCCACTACTGTTCCTGGAGAAGCAACCTGGGAGAAATGTGTTTGGCGATATGCAACCAATTATGAACCAGAATTTGGTGGATTTGGATCAGCACCAAAATTTCCACAGGCTTCCATTTTTAATTTTCTCTTCCATTATTATGCTCGTGATAAGAACAATGTCGAAGGTAAGAAATGCTTGGATATGTGTCTGCACACATTGACTAAAATTGCTAAGGGTGGTATTCACGATCACGTTTCTAGCGGGTTTGCGCGATACTCGGTCGACAATGACTGGCACGTGCCTCACTTCGAAAAGATGCTTTATGATCAGGCACAGTTGACTGTTGCTTATACAGACGCTTACCTCGCGACCAAAGACGAATTTTACGCCGAAGTTGTTCGTGATATCATAAAATATGTGAACAGAGATCTGAGACATGAATCTGGCGGATTCTACAGTGCTGAAGATGCAGACTCATACCCAGAGGTCGGAGCTGCTCATAAGAAGGAAGGCGCGTTTTGCACTTGGGAGTACAAGGAACTAAAATCTCTTCTGGAAGACAAGAAAATTAATTCAGTCTCGTATTTGGACGTTTTCTGTGACTACTTTAGTGTTGAAGAGGATGGAAATATTTCTCCCGAAAGTGACCCTCATGGAGAACTTACCAATCAAAACGTATTAATTGTTTACGGCTGTAAGCAGGATACGGCTCAAAAATACGAATTGACCATAGAGCAATTCAATCAAGTTATATCCGAATGTGTCCAGATTTTGTATGATGTGCGCCAAAAGCGACCTCGTCCACATTTGGACACCAAAATGCTGTGCTCTTGGAATGGCTTGATGATAGCCGGCTTGGCGCAAGCTGGCCAAGGACTAGGAGAGAAACAGTTTGTGGAGGACGCTATCAAAACTGCAGAGTTCATACAGAAACATCTGTATGATGAATCAGCAAAGACATTGCTACACTCTTGTTATAGAGCTGAAGATGGATCAATCGCTCAAAAGTATGTAGAATTTTGATTCAATGAATTTTCGTTGTTAAAACATTCATATTAATTACTACAAACTGTTTACAGTGCAGAACCAATTAAGGGTTTCCTCGACGACTACGCCTTCCTGATCAAAGGCTTGTTGGACTTGTACGAGGCGTCTCTGGACTACCGCTGGCTGAAGTGGGCGCGAGACTTGCAGCAGAAACAGAACGAACTGTACTGGGACAATGTTAACGGTGGTTACTATACCTGTTCGGCGGATGATACCAGTGTGGTATTGCGGCTGAAAGAAGGTAAGAGTTTATTAAAGAAAACATTATTGTCTTATGTTGTATTCAGGCAAGTTACGTTGAGGTTTAGACTAAAAGAAAAACAGCTTTGTAACACCTAACCCATACTGCGTGAGAGTCTATTTTCAAAACTCAATGTGCCATTTCAGCGTTCGGACATGGCTCACAGTTTTCTGATGACTAAATCCCTCGCCCTTTATTATATTTCAGATCAAGATGGCGCCGAGCCTTCAGGCAACAGCGTAGCCTGCCACAACCTGCAGCGTCTGGCAGCCTACGCCGACAAGAGCGCGGCGCCCGAAGGTGGTGACGGAGAGAGAGAGAAGGCCATGAAACTCCTGAAGGCCTTCTCTAAGAGACTCAACGATACCCCCACTTCACTGCCTGAGATGATGTCTGCGCTCATGTTCTATAATGATTCTCCCACTCAGGTACGTTGTTCATATGTGTCCAACTAAAAATGCATTCGTTTCTCCAACTTGTAGTATACACTGTACCTACATTTTGAATTGGACTTGACATTCTGAAATCAACCTAATTTAAAAGTAGAAATTGAAGTAGACAGAACATGTATTAGAAAAAAAAAATTGAATATGGCTTTTTGTAAGTTCTATGTTATTGTTATCACAATGAGTTTTGCAAAGTTTTTGTACAAGTTACGCCTACTATGTTGCCCAATGGAAAATCACTGGCTTATAAGATAGAGACGGTTTGTTATCAGAGTACAAAGCTTGACTATTTACCATTAAATTATCATTTCCACCCGAAGGAATTTCGTCACCTTTGTAAACGGAGATTAGCCAACTACGCAGAAAATTTTATAGTGCACTAATATTTGCTCAAACACAGGTCCATTTTCCATGTTCTACTCTTATTCATGAGACAACAATCTGAAACAACCGGAGACATGCCAGGACTGACAGTGACAGCTTAACACACTCACAACATTTTTCAACTTTAAAATGGCTGTTACTGAAAATATATGTATTTTACAAAAGTAAATGAAAGAGTATTGATGTTCTTTTATTTACTTTTGTGCCGACCAGATATTTGGCCCGAGACCTCATTATGACCGCATGGTTGCACTATACACTGTAACAACCGTGTATAGTGCAAATGACATTCCTTGTGCCTGTACAATCTGCGCTGAGCACAAATTTCGTGATACTTAGTCGAAATTAGAGAATTTGACATGGAACGTCATAAGTAAACGGTGACACTTATAAGCAGGGCCATCATAAGTACCTAATGGGAGTAGATGCGAAGATAGGCCTGCACCTCGCTATTATTATTTGCTTTTCATTTTTACCGTTTATACAGAAACAGGAGTTGCTTCGTCACTTATGCAGAATGCGTGATCTACAGGGTCGGTCAGGGTCTGTTGGCGCACCCTAGACCTTTGCGCCCGGGTTTATTGCAACCCCGGGTAAAGACGGCCCTGCTGACACGCTGGGTTTGTTTGGAAAGTTTTGCAAACAGTCTCTAGCAGCGAATACCGAGGCATTGACCATCACCTTGTCATCGTTCCCCAGGTGCTGATCGCGGGCGGCTGCTCGGACCCGCGCACGCTGGAGCTGGTGCGCGTGGTGCGCTCGCGGCTGCTGCCGGGCCGCGTGCTGGCGGTCGCCGACCCCGCCGCCGAGTCGCCCGCTGGTATGTCCGACATACGTGAGTTTAGCTCATGATTTACTTGAACTCCTCCTTATTAACATCTATTCAATCTTAATTTAGTATAAAGGGAAGTCTGTCCGTATGTAACGAGAACAACTATGTAGGTAAACGGAAATGTCTGCGTTTCTGAAGTGATGAAGTTTGAAGCGTTTCATTATCCAATACTGGCACCAGTTATTGTCATGAAAATCACTAGGCATCGTGTAGTTTAGTATGTGTTTTGTCGAAAATTATGATTTTCGTCGAATAAACTACAACTTTTACCGAATAATGTGAGAGTGAAAAGTCTAATGCCCAAAATTATAGATCTAGCAGAACTCGCTTCCTGTTTCCCAGTATTGATATTCTAATCCTTTGTCATCTGCCCTGACTCCAATGGCAATTAATAACGCCGCCATTGCCATTGGCTGGGAGGTGGGTTAGTATTTATTGAGTGTTGGTTTCGTTCTGTCCGCAGTGTTGAGCCGCATCAGGTCGGTGGGCGATGTGCCGTGCGCGTACGTGTGCCGGCGCTACGCATGCTCGCTGCCCGTCACCGACGTCAAGCAGCTCGAGAACTTGCTCGACGAGGCGCCCGCAGCACCGTCGTCAAAGAATAAATGAACAACATGGAAAATTATATTGTTCTGCATAATATACCCATTCACTATATTACTTATCAACTATTTAATCACTACGAATTCGAAAGCGTAAGGCATAGAGCAATGTTCAAGTTGACTTTACTAAGTTATTGTAGCACACGTAAATGAACCCTATTCTGCTACAAATAAGTTTCATATTATCCGAATAAAAGTTTTGCTCACATTGGCTTACACGAATGTGAACATTAGTAGCTTGAACATAAGCTTTATATTGGTACGGAATGCTATCAAATGCAAATGCTAAAACAAGTGCGATCTTTGATTCTTGCTTATCCTATAAGTTGTAAGAAGATTATATTGTGTAGATATTTTACCAAAAGAAATGGTACCTACGAGTTTCTTGGCAAGGTAATATTGAATGGGGATGTTGTGGAAACAATAAAAGATGGACATTTATAAAAATCTAAGGTGATAATTGCAGTAAAATGTTTTAAGTGTTACTCTGCTACTTACAGTCATACTAACATTAGTATCGGAAGCTTATTAACCTAGTCATAGTGACAGTGACGTCATCATTGTTAATAGTTGTTGAACTCACGTTTTAAGTCTCATGACAGTAGTTTTAGTCATTTCAGTTATCTCTGGTAGACTTAAAAAATTATCTTTCACCGTTAACAGTACGCTATGTATGTATTTATAGGATTTAAAAAGTATGTGTTGTTCGTGGAATCTTGCAACTCGAATAAACTAAAGTATAAAGGATAGAAATCTCGAATGAGGTATCGGAAATGTTTAGTCTGATGTATGTGATAATAGTGTTGTTTTGTCTCTGAAAGTTGACACAATGTTTCATGGGCAGCAAAATCGTTTGTATTACATTTTAGCTCGAATAAATTCGCTTTCATGATATAATAAAGTATAATTTATATTATTTGTGTAGTTACATAGTGACATATTAAGCTTGCTAGTTTTATGACCTAATGATGTATTCTTTGTTATTCATATTTATTGGGAAATATGTATTGTCGGCGCTAGAAGCAGATTTTTTTGTTGAATTTGTGATGTTTTTTTTTATGTAGGTAATAAATGAGCTGTTATGAAAATATTGTTATTTTTTACTATTATTACTTACAAATATTTTTTACAAATATTGATTTGACGGACCACTCATTGCTAGAGAAATCCATTGATATATCTAAACCAATATTATAAAGAGGAAAGATTTATGTTTGTTTGTTACGATTTGGCTCAAACACGACTCAACCGATTTTAAAAATTGTTTCGCCATTGGAAAGCTACATTATTAACTCAAAACATAGGTTATGTTTTATTTTAGAAAAAGAGGGTCGTACGAAAATTGCAATAATATAACCCAAATATTTCCGTGACTACCGCAGGACCACCAACACCAATCGCTTCCATTTTTGGTAAATAATTAGTACTCAATTGGTACTAATTAGGTATCGTAGGTACTCGGAAAATAGAATACCTAGAAGAACCTTAGTAGTTTTCGAGAAAATCGACTTTGAAGATGGTCCAGCGGTAGTCACACTCCGTTCAGCGGGACCACCATGAGCGCCAAAAATGGGCCATGTTACAGCTATTCTAAGTACACAAATAATTAGTACCCTTATAATTATGTGATTCATTTCGTAAAAAAACAACTGAAACATTTGTATTTACCCAGAAATCAACTGATTACTTTCGTGCGCCCGTTCGCTTTCCTCAAATCTACGTAGAAAATTAGTACCTACCCTGAAAGATAAAATTAGTACCAAAAGTAGTTCCAAATAAGTACTTACACCAGTAGTTTACGAAAACCCATCCGTGTTCCTCCTAATGCCCTTTGCGTACCAGGGCCGCGGTAACTCTCAAACAAATTCCGCAACCCTGGCCGGCACCGGCCCTAGTGAGCCCCGTCACCTATGCTGACATCTCTTGCAATTATCCGGTGACATATACACTTAAATTTATTGATCCCGGAACTCAGAATATCCGATCTCTAATCATCACACAACAGCGCTGCCTACTACATAACATTTATGTGCGCATAACTCGACAAAATGTACTGAACAGCTGACTTTTTTTCGCGCTGTCAGATTTTATAAGTACAATGACCTCTTTTCAGATATTGCGTTTATTCTGTTAGACGTTGTATAGAGCTATAGACTGTCTGACCTCCACAATAGCGTTGCTTAACCTTGAAGATCGAGCTGTCCGGCTGTTATTACATAGCTACGGCCTTGTCTCCAGCTTTTGACAAGACGGTTAAAAATAAGTCCTATCGTCGAAAAGATCAAGATTAAGCCCAAAAAATCTGATGCAACTTGGGAAACTCACAAATTAATAATCTTGAAAAGGATCTTTCTTAAATTTCTTTTTTATTTATTTCACAGATAATAGAGATAGTTCATTCATTGTGTGCAAGACGCAATATAGATGTTACAGTCAAGATTTATTACTTGACTTAAGAGCATATTTTGCTCTAAAATACATTATAGACACCAATTCTTTAAATAAAGGGTTTCGGTATTAAAGTCTCACGCTGTTGGTATCATTATTTGTTCTTACATTTATTTCGATTACAGTTACATCAGCGATGTAAAACATATCAATTTCAAATAATTAAATTATTTATTCAAATAAAATTAGACATTTAAGACAAAATATAATTGCTATGTTCAGGAATCCTGCAATCGCACATTATCATATTAATTGTATATAGACAAGTTTCATAATTTTGATTTAAGCATAACTTACCTGTATTTCTTTTGTCAATATTTATCGGTTATATAAATGACGCATAAACTTAGGCATATATTTTGATCGAGTGGTTTTAAATTACACATTCATTGAATTAGAAATAAAATCATATAATCGTAGTGACATTAGGTCTATCACATCATTACCTACCATAATAATTATGGATTAATAGTTCAGATACTTCTTTAGGCTCGGATCCAAATCCTAAATTAATATTAAATGCAAATAAAACTGTTCTGTAATACTAGCAAATGATGAAAAAATTAAAAGTTATTTAAATCTGGCTTATAATAATTATAACCAAACCGGTTCACTAGATATAAGAACTTATTACGGGGGTATAAAAATAAGGGAATGTAATCTATGTTGTTCGGGACGCATTATGGAGATTTTCATCATTTGCCAGTACTTCCAAGCATAATATAAAAAAAAAAAACAAAATTATTATTTCTACTTTCAGAAATGTAAATCCATACAGCTAACTACATTTAATACAAGTCATAAATATTAAATATCACATTAAGCTAATGTCAGTCCAGTCGTAGGTTACGAACTACTTTATTCAACCTACGAATACACATGAGCGAAAAATAAAACACTCGCACATGTTGCTACATGTCTGCAAAATTGTTAACATAAAGTTTTATAAATAATAACATTCAATGTAATTTAACGTGTTATAAAATAGGGTACAACACGTCTTCGTAACTTCATGTTTGTATTACCCGTGCTGGGGGTTATGGATCGGTGGTATTATTACTTCCTTCATAAGTTCATATCTTTCGAACACCGCAAAACGGGGTTAATAGAAATGCAGGTGTGAATCGAAACAAACATTTTAAGGGAATTTACAGTTTATTCACATTGTTTTTACAGCATTTACGCACTCCGAACTTATCAAACCTCCATCAAACTGTTGTTTCGATTCACCCGTGCTTCTATTACCAGGTAGATTACGCTCATGTATATTTAGCCTTAATAACATACAAGCAACATAAACACATCAGAGTTCCTTTCGCCAAACATTTCTTAACGGGCTTAAGTGAAATGCAAATAGAGATAATCAGCGAGGTAGACTGAAATGTTTGTTCCGTAGGTACACCATCAGAATATTTTAAATGATTTCATACACACACAAACATAACATTATCTTTTACTAGGAATGATACGCAATTCATAGTTATAGCAATATGTTCCTTATACAATTGATACAAGTATTTTTTTAAAGAATAACAATTATGTAAGTTTAAATGAATAAGCGCCTAAATCATTTCTCGTTTATATTGTGACGAGGTGTAGGTACTTACTTACTTAAAACATACTTGAAAAATACTAATATCTAATACATTCAGTAACACATTATATGGTCAAACTAAAACATGTAGATAGAAGCAAACGGTCGAAACATTGAAGATTTGAAGAGTTCAAAACTAAAGCCTAATTTGTCCAGTGAATGTTGGTAATAATAAATAAGAGGGGGCAATTCTCGTACTATAATAGAACGTTCGCATTCGCTTCTCAGTCGCAATCTCTCAAAAACACCTTGCGACTGCGATGAACACAGAGCCTAACACAAATGTTTTGACGTAAGTATAGTAACGTTACAGTATCGTTAACGTATGTGAATTTGGCATATAAAAAACTACAACCCCACTATGATAAATACATTAAGAGCGTCGAAAAAGATCAACGTAAATATCTAAAAGGAATGCAATTTAAGTGCCACTTGCAACGTTCCTCTTATGTTGAATCACTTCAAAAGTTTAAGTTGCTTTCCTAGCAATCATGACGTCTCCTCTTACAAGTAATGTTGCTTTATGGACTCATTCACCATACTATTAACTGCCCAGAATTGGTATCTAATAAATTTAACATAGTGCCAAGAACTGTAATTAGGCGGGAGTCACGTGCGTATCCTCTTTTTGCCACCAATATCTGTCGTACGAACGCAGGACAGCGGGCGCCTCTGCACAGAATGGTCAAAACTTATAATAAGTACTTTCTAAAAGTGGATATATTTGCCTCAACTCGTTCTGGTTTTTCAAGGGAGTCAAGATCCATTTTGCAAAGTAATGAGCCTGTTTCAACTAGTAATTAAGTTCAGCTGTTACGAGTTTATGTATAATTTTGTTGATAAATAGAATTTAGTATTAACCATAAGCAATAAGCCAGAAATTGTAGTATTAGTTTATATAATACTAGTTGCCGCCCGCGGCTCCGCCCGCGTGATTGTCGAAAATTATCCCAAGGGAACATATTCCCGGGATAAAAAGTACCCTATATGTTATTCCAGACTATAATCTACCTCTGTGCCAAATTTCATCAAAATCCGTTCAGTAGTTTTTACGTGAAAGAGTAACAAACATCCATACATACATCCATACTTACAAACTTTCGCCTTTATAATAGTAGTAGGATTTAACAAACAAACACTGTACATCATTTTGTAATACGTGAAAACGTAGTTGACTGTACATTCATATATTTGTTCAGTTTATATAATTAGGTTAATATAAAATGTATAGTTGTTTGTTTTCCAAATAAATAAATAAATAAAAAAAAACCCACAGTATTTTGGCTTAATTTTATGCGACATATATAATTAGATCATTCAAAAATATGATTATGTATCCAATTCAATCCAATTTAATGTGCGAAACGAGCAAGGCACGTATACCGGTTAAATTTTCAAACCGTTACCATGTACTTGCCGCTAAACCTTTTCATTCGGGTTTCGTTCGAATAAACCGGTTTTTTAAACTGGTATTTTGGAGGAGTCTTTACATAAAGCTTTTTTTCGGATTAAACGGTTTAGAGCAATAAAAACCGATTAATACTGACGCACTACAAAGAAACGCCGCGTGTACCACCTACACACAAAACCGCGCCCCTCGCGAATAAACCGGTTAATTAAGGTTAAATTAAAGTTCTTAAAACGTTCACGTTCTTTCGAAAAGTTCGGAGCAAAACCGCATTAAACCGGTATTTCTTTAACCGGTTCCGAGCCTTGGAAACTATAGTATATAATAATTATAGTAAAATTTTACGTTACGTTACTGTAAGTCAAAAAAAAACGTGCTAGGCCCTCAAATTGCGACTGCGATGAACAGATTGAGACTGCGATGTGAATGCGAATGTTCCTAAAAAATAAGGGAATAGGGCCCTCTGTAGCTCAATAAAGCAAAAATTAACCTTAAGTCGAGAAGTCTTTCAAAATGTTATGTTAAGTGATAGATAATGCTTTTAACAATTTTGCGTATTTTACTATTGACAGTGTTTTATGTTAATATTACATTAAAGCTTATAACTAACAAATTCGTGAATGATTCCGAAGAAAACATCGAACATGATGATCATTGAGACATCTTTCAAACATCTACACTAATATCACGAGGGGAGATGACTTACATTTTATTTTGTTTCAAAACAAAACCTTATCCTTTTTGTATACATAATACATACATATAGGAAAATCTAAGAGACGCGATGCATTCGCATCAGATACTAAGTAATGACTGAATATTTTGTAAAAAGATTTACTTGAATCGCTTTAAGAAGCGTCGCAGTCATACTCCAGAACAGTCTTGTGATAGAAGAGCAAATACCTGAAAATGTAAAAAAAAACACTTATTATTGGTGAATATTAACAGAAATACTTACTAGTTATGACTGTTTTAATATATATGTCGTAGGATAATTTGATACTTCGAATCTTCGCGAAAATCCTAGGGGTTTTGCGAAAACGCGGATAATTAGACATAGGCGAAAAATTATCAAATCTTACTGGACAAAGTCAGGATTTTTGCGAAAATACTCGTTATTATAGCAATATTGCGAAACGAAACGCTGGCTGTTATGAAATAAGAACGCTGATTGGTCGGTCAGCGCGTTCAATAAGAGATCGTCTCTGATTGGTTGACGTCTTAAATGTCAATCATTTGTTGCCGCACGTTATTAACTAGGAACCAATTAGAAGTCAGCCAGCAAAATTGTAGCCAATCAGTGTTGAGCACATCAAATCTTACTATAGTAACGAGTATTTTCGCAAAAATCCTGACTTTGTCCAGTAAGATTTGATAATTTTTCGCCTATGTCTAATTATCCGCGTTTTCGCAAAACCCCTAGGATTTTCGCGAAGATTCGAAGTATCAAATTATCCTACGACATATACACTAGAAATAAAAACTCCTAACTAAATTTACCCTAGAATATGGCGACAAAAAATTCATCCGCATCGCTGTCGACTGGAAGTGTACCCAAAAGACTGGTGGCATTGCCACGTTGTATGGCAATGCTTATTCTTTGACCAAGGTAAAAGCTAGCCCTTGGGTCACGTGAAGTGTCAACTAAGCGTCTATAAAAATAGATAACATACAGAAATACTACTTTTTTTTTTTTAATCCATCACAATGAATGCAGCGCCCCCTAGTGAGTTGTCACCGTAACACCAACTAGAACATGCACCAATTAAACCCGAACCCATCACTGAAAACCGCATCAAAATCGGACTAGTAGTTTTGGAGATAAATGGCAACATTGGTTTGCACAAACAAACATCTTCTCACCCCAAACCCATATACCGTTTCCGTACCGTCGTGGGTAATAAACCGATAATAGTTGCGTTTTTTCGACGTAAATGGTTTGATCGTTAATATTTATTCAACTTACCCTTCACTATCCAAAACCTCACGCAGCGAAGCGCGAGTGATCATGTGGTCATCGCATTTGAACCAGCTGCCCTTCATCTGGCGCACGTAGGCCGTGTAGTGGCCGGCGTCCAGCGAGCCCACGTGGTTCACCACAGCGAACAGCGAGTAGCGGTTATCCTCACACACGCCCTCCGGAGCGTTGTTGTTGTCCGCGCCCACGTCCACCGCCCGGCGATGAGACGACATGAATGGAGTCATGTCGATCTCAGCAGGAAACGACACAAAAGCATTGATTTTTCTATCAATCTGTGAAGAGTGCTCGAAACGCTTCAGGTGGAAACTAGCCACGATGGGCAATGTTTCTAGAGTCAGCTGTTTAGTAGACTCGCGGTAAGCACGGCAATTTGAGCACTTGATCTTTGCCCCCGATCCGAGATGTTCAGCCCGTGTGAAGCGCTCGAGGCAGGCCGCGAGCGAGCCCGGCCCAGCCACGTCCAGGCTGATGTCCCAGAACGGGTCGATGGTGGTGGACACTCCGTGACATGAAGTGCACACAACGTCGCTCTGAAGACCGCCAGTGAATATTTGATCGATGATGCAGTTGCAGCGACCGTTTTCCTTTTTCTCGCCATTTTCGTCCACACCATTCATGCAGTGTCTGTAAATTAAATTACAAACACGTAAAAATAAGTTCATCTCAAAAATAAATACAGGTGAAAACTTTGATGACAGTTTGGAATGTTTAGACACCTACCTATGCAGTACGTCAAGGGTTGCGATGAAAAATTCATGAGCATCCTGCTGCTCATAGCCGGCTAGATGACGAGCGTGCGTCCATATCAGATGCAAGAGGCGATGCAGGGTGAGAGGTGTCTTAGCACCGGAGTAGAACTCCTAGAGAAAAAAATAAATAAACAAAAAAATCTTTTTCTCACTTAGAAACGGATACGGTAAAAAGCTCGTTATTGATTTCTCCAGAGGGTGTGGTATAAATAATTGCACCACCTAGATACGCAGCTGTGTTCAACACGGAAAAAGGTTGGCTTTGTTACGCAAGCCAATTTCCACGAAACAAACAAAAAAGGACACGTGCGCACGTTTTTCATAAAACTTTGCCCAATTTTACCTGAAAAAGTTTGGAAACCTCACAAACGAGGCATTTTCCCGACCCCTGTGCTTTGCACTTGTGCTTCTCTGCCAGGAAATAATCGCGTAGTAGCGGCGTGTGGATCAGTGTCTGAAAAACATTTTTTTTTGTTAGGTCTCATATTCTAGATCGCTCAGAAGAGCAATAAGGCGTTGCAAGATTTGCAATTAGTTCTAACAAAATAAAAATAAAAATCTTTCATACATCATCGTTACGACGGTTTCGTAACAGCTTAGGTATAGACGTGTTCTAGAACAAGTGTGACTGGTAGCCTTGGTAGCACAAGAGCCAGATCCCAAATTTTCTACCACAAGCCCTTCACTAAGTAATAAGTAGTAATACTTAACTCATGCTGCATGATAAATGATCCATTAATTTTCATGTAAAATACCTACTTATAACTTCTTGATTTTTCATATTAATTTATTTATTGAATACATTTTAGTTAGATGATGTCAATCTATTTATAGACGGCAAACCATTGCGGCAAACATACAAAATATACAATTTTCCTGTGAAACCGTAATAAAGGTAATTAAGGCATTGTCTTATTTATTAACGACGCAAAACCACGCTTAGCTCATAGCTAACTGATCGATAGATCCTTCCTCTTCCTACGCTTTAGACAAATTATCACGCTAATAAGAAGCAAACAATTCAATCGACGATTTACGCTTCAATGCCTTTATACCCATATACTGCTAATTGAATGTGTCAAACAAGACGTTAAAGCTTCATAAAGATTATGCGAAGCCCGTCTGATATTCACTCAACCATGAAAATCTGAGGAAAAATCAAGATGCATTTGGCTCCGTATGTGTACTGAGAACTCAACAATGTGCAATATAAATTGATAATGCGTTGTTTCCGATCAAGAGTCTATAAAGAGGAAATCGTAATCCCAGCAGTTGAGGGGCAAGTGGCGATTGGAACACAGAGAACGTTTATACCGACCGAAAGTGATAGTAGCCGTAGTTATGACTCTTTTCAAATATTTATGATCAGATCTTTATGTTAACAGCCTAATTCTCTGCATTTTTGCCAAATATGTTAATTGGATGATACCATTGCGCCACCTATCTGTTATGCCAAGGGGCACTGAACCTGTCTTTCTCAACTGTGATATTCCAGCCAGCCTGCAAGCAGGTTACAGGCGTTACACAGTTACCATAAAAACATTTCAGTATTGTCACATTTGTCACTCTCACAAGTCTATTTCATTGCAGAAATTAAATTAGAGTAGGTAAAGAACTTTTACCCACCTGCACAATACAGTTCATGAAGCAAGTGGAGCCCAGGTTCTGCAGGCCTCGCAGTCCAATGGTAGTGTGAGGGCTGATAAGACGTCGCTTGCGCAGGCGTCGCAGAGCCATGGCTTCATTGCTATTTGGCAGCCATGGCATGAATGGCACACTGATCCCAAGAGATCTGGTAGAAAAGTTCCAAAGGTGTTAAGAAAAGTATCCTTAAAAAGATGTGATAGTTCCATTAACTGTTTGGGCTATCAGATGTTTAAAAACTTATTACTTTATCTCAAACTTTGCCTCATGACTAAATAATATAAACAAACATGATAATAATAACAAATATCTCAATGAAAATGGTACATACTTAGCTTCTTTGAGTCTGTGAGTCACACCAATCTCAGTAAGTTCACGATCATAAATGTAATCTTGGCACTGAGCGCAATAAATGTTCCCATAACTTAGGTCCACATACAGGAAGTGCTTTTTGGTCTTTGAATGATCTTGAATGTGGCCCGCATAGCAGGCAAAATAGATGCAATGCAGGCAAGAGTGCATGCGTGGGCCTGGCAGGCCACAGGTGAAGCACAGGCATGATGTTGCCTGAAATATATGTAGGCATTGTTGTGGGTGTTTTCACCTAAAATACAGTGTTTTGAGAACTTAAATTATTATTAGAAATACTCTAGTGCTTGATGTTGAACAATAATTTAAAGGTTAGTTGAAGTCATTGTTCAGTAAGGCTGGATAATAACCTGTTTTGAGATTGAAGTTGTGATTTGTATTAAAATGTGCATATTTATAACATTTTTGTTAAATAACATTACAACCTTTTTGTATGCCTCTTCTTAATCTTAATTTGATTTTCAATCGAGAACAGAAAAACAATTGAAAATGCTCTTCTGATAAAAAAACAATAATAGAAGGGTTGAAAACCTAAAGGTCTAAATGCCAATTTTACTATTTCCAGATATAACAAAACAAAGAATAAGAGATTCAATACATTGGGTTTTTTTTTCTTGCCATTTTGTGTTTGGTCCCATAGTAAAATTTGTTCATAATGATGAGTACAATGACCACTTAAGAGGTATTGCATTTATTCTGTTACGGGTTGTATAAGTTACAGTAAGTAAGGAGTACTTAGAAAGTACCCATTGAATAAAGTGTTACATTGTTAAACATTTCTACAGCAGTATAATAATAATGAACAAGGCTTGTTTCACTGCAGTCAGTTTATTATCTGATGAATAGGAGCAAAACAAATTCTAAATTTATTTAGTTGAGAAAATAGTAAGACTACTGAAGTCTTTAAAAAAGATGTTTACTTTGCAGTTATGTTCTCAATAAGGTGAGAACATAATGTGCTTTATGCTCATAAATAATCAGAGATGAAATGTTTTTCATAAACACAAGGTTAAATGTAAAACATTTTAATCATTTGTAAGTACTTGATTACTATTGATTAACTGCAAACATGTATGTACCAATCAGAGCTGTGATTCAATCACGCGACGACGACAATGCAATGCCACCAAACAGCTGTTATGAGGTCAAAGATCACTAATCAGCTGATCACGAATCGAAATCGTCCGTAAGAGAGATAAACCTAAGTTTCAACAAACAAAGTAATACCATAATCCTGTGTGTGCGATATGATAAAATCAATGTACAACAATTTGCGTCCCGTAAAAAGATCATAAACGCACAAAGTACTTCTCTGGTCTTATGTTACGTGAAAACTTACCTTGTATCTCCTAGCTTCGTAAGACGTGCATGACACAAAAAATGCATGCACAATTTTATAAGGGTTTGTACCCTTTGCAGCCTTAAAATTATTCAAGTGTATACAACCATTGTCATTCATTATTTAGCTTGTGAAATACACCGGCTAAGCAAATTATGTCTAGTTCAGACGCCACAGAATTACAATAAGAGCATTCTGTACTCAAACACTAACACAATTTTTTTACTGGTAAATAAAAAGGAAATATAGGAGATGCTTCCAGATTGTTAATTCTACAAATATTTGTAATAAATAAACAGATTGAAATAAAGCAATGGATGGGGGCGTGTTCTTCGTTTTTGTATAATACGCAACAACGCAACTCCAAGCGCAGCTGACTATTGTGATTAAAGGAAAGAACACATTTGTATCAGCTCTCGTGCTCACAGAGCTAGCTATGTTTCTACTTTACTTTATTGGTTAGTATTTATGACAAGACAATGTGTTTAATATTTTAGCCAATAAAATGGCACTTTTAAATTGACAACTTGCTTATGTGTTAAGTCTGTTCATAGCTCAAAAATAGGGACCATGTGAGTACAGAGTATACAAGATAATATTTTCATTGCCATTTTACAAAAATGATATTCTCGGTAGCTGAAAATCTTCCAAACAACACAGAGACATACAAGTTTAGTAGAAATTCATAAGTTTTAAAAATAAAGTTGGCATTCAATGCGGTGACATAGCAGTCGTGGATAAAACAAGGAAGGCCTTACTGGCACCGCCTCATGGACAGCGCCTGATAGACCAAAGATTTTAATTATTTTACACTGAGCTGTAGACACTAGCCGGTTATTTCAGAATATAATGTCAACTAGCAGCAACTAAAGTCGCTGGCAATGTTGCTGCTTATACAAAAAAAGCACCAAAACATTAATGCAACATACTTGCAGCACAGTTCAAAATATTTAAATCTGTGAATTCAAAACTGCCAAAATATTCCAAGTAAACACGAAACCATTGATCCCTAGACTATACTATAAAGAAAGTATCAAGTACTCAGAAAATCGTCAGCTAGTGACCAGCAACTAAAGTTTTCGGTTCTAATATCGCAACTATCATAATCTGGGAATGGAACTATATACAGACGCCTGCACATCAAACTACACGAAACTGTCAATTTTTACCAATCAACCTTGAACCTAACACCCTGAGCGATGAAGTTGAAAATCTAAGAAATTTGACAGATTGTTGTAGCTTGATGTGCTGGCGTCTGTACATACGTTTTTGAAACTATGTAGCGATATCGAGTTGCCAGTCATTAACATTGAATTCGAAAGACAGTCACACTGACTGACCGAGGCGGGTGGACAGTTCTTGCCTTTTGTTTAGAGTTTCATAGCCAATACAATTACATAGAACGACACGAAACCCTATTATTTTACCCCACATAATGTTTTTTTCTGTTCTGTGTTTTATCCTATTAGATCCGTATAGGCCTTCTGTCCGTCGGATCATCGGATGTCTGTGGCACCATACTATCAAAAAAAGGTGTATCCTTTTTGATATTTTACTTGTAAATATCATCCCAACTGCGGAACTCTTCTTTGTGCACAGTCCGACATAGTTTATTGTTTTTTACATTCATTATCAATTATTACTAATTGAGGAAAATATAATGTAAAATAAACCAGAGACTATTGTTTGTGGTCAAATTGAGGATCAAAAACAGATGGACAGGAATATTATTTGTCAATTTGCTGTCAGTTTGAAAGATTGGCGTGGCGTAGGTTTATGCAATACAATCGCTGTGGCGCTGGTTGTGAAGTAAATAAATATGGCGGCTACTCAGTTCACAACGATGTAAACTTTTGTTTACTGTTTTATAAATATTTTGAGACATGATAAGTGAATTTGAAAACTTGTCCCTTGGAGGAAACAATGCTGCGAGTAATCATGGTGATCCATTCACTCATACCGGTAATTAGGATTCATTTCTATTGTAGACGTAGAACAAGTTGTTTTCCAATTATAACATGACCTCAATGGCTAGGTTTTTATTACTACTGGATATATATGGTCACTGTTCCGTCGTTTTCAGAGTTGACACCTGAGCAGCAAAAGACTTTGATAGATATAAGGCGTCGAAAAACAGAATTGCTGTTGGAAATTCAGGTGAGTTAAACATCGAGTTGCTTGGCTTCACTACCTGGCAATCTGATAATGTTATTAACTCTACAATGAATAAGCAACAGTCAGACATTACTCAGATCCTTATCACTGTAAGGCATACCGTTGAAGATATGGGCAGGTAGGATTGAACTATATTCAGTACCTATGACAAGATTGGCACAATATTTTGTTGTTTTTATCCTAAACAATGTTGTTTTGTTATGACTCAGTGTCCCTGACTAAACAAGTATCTATTGAGTTGGTTTGAAGTGTTTTCTTTTAGATGGTTTTGGCATTCATGATTTAGGTATAATAACTGGTGTTACTAACATTATTGCATCTGCCTCTATAACTTACTGGCCAAAATATTCACAGCTGTATGTTCCATATCAAACTTTGTTTTATTAACCCTAGACACCTAACGTTTGCCTACCCCCTATAAACCCTAACCATTCGTCGATTCGACGAATACTTTTTAGAGTGTTTTAATTTCAAGTTATAATATAACTTTTCGTTAAATGTATTGCATTTATACTTGGTTTAACTATTATTCTACAAAATGAAACAATGAATTTCTGTATTATTACTATTTATATTCATTTTATCACAATTTTAGAAAGGCACTAACTTTTATGAGATCAATAGAGACAACATATTTATAAAAATTAAAATAAAAAAAACAACAAAAAACAGCCTTTTCTTGTTTGGCGTACCTAAATTATAACATTATAAACAATTTGAAAAATAGAAAAAAAACTAATTTTTTACAGCACATTTTGAACAAAAATCAACTTTATGTTCCCCGCATATTGCTGAATTACATTTAGCGCATGATGACTTTGTCATGCGCCTTTTGGTATATGAACATAGACCACAGATTTTTCTTTTTCTATTATTTGGTGTCTCAGTGGGTTGAAGATCATTACCGGATTGTGGCTGACTCTGACCTTGACCTTCATCATGCCCTAAACCCAATATATCTGTGATATTGTTCTTGATGTGCGTTGGCATGGTACGAATTTCCAGTCGGATTTTCAACCATGGTTCAACAAGTTGCGAATGCATCTTCTTCATAAAATCACGTCGTTTCATAAGTTTTTGACCCTGTACAGAGGCATTGTGGCAGTAAATTATGTAACTGTTGATACATGCTATATTCATCATTCCATAGAAGACGCATATTGGCCATCGGTTGGTTTTTCTGCTGCATGACATTACTGAGCACATTTGGTCGAACGTATCTACACCACCTTTTGTTTTATTATAGAATTCAATCAAACGTGGCTTTTTTGTTTCCGGGTTGATTGAGGCCTCCTCATCACAAGATGAAAGCATGTAAACCATTTTAGAAGGTTTAGGTTTGTACGAAAGAAGTGTAATAGGTCCATCATACACGAACATCGACGTATTGACTCTTCTGGTTCCATTATTCGTTCTGTGGTTCTTCAATTCATCTGGGATTTCTCTTTTATTAGATCGTAATGTCCCCACAACTGTTAATTTGTAAGGCTGTCGAAGTAACTGTTTTGCAATTGGTACTGAGGTGAACCAGTTGTCCATGGTAACGTTTCTGTTCGTGCCGTGTATACTGCGAGTAAGTTCTTTTACGAAGTACTCTCCTAAAGGTAAACCTCCTGTATTGGATCCTTTTCCAAGATACGGCATACAGTCCAGCATATACCTTGTGCCACTGTCACACATCATTACTAACTTGACTCCATACTTAGCGGGTTTATTTGGAATATACATCCGGAATTTGCACCTCCCTCGGAATGCCAGCAGCTGCTCATCTATAGTAACGTTTGTTCCAGGAACGTAATTTTGACGGCACTGGACCATAAGCAATTCCCATATATCCCTTATGGGCGTAAAGGGATCGTCTTTCTGTCGCTGTAAGCGAAACGTTTTGTCGTCGAAACGTAGACATCGCAGAAGGAAATCACACCTCTCTTTACTCATACACGATACATATCTTTTACTAGAATATTCTGTACTGAACAGTTCATCCAGGGTGAGATGATTGTCTTTCAGAGCTGCAGTTAACACCAGGATACCCAATAGAGCTCTGATCTCCTCTTTGCCAGTGTCATTTTGCGTAGAGGTTATTTGCGCATAGTTCCGTTTTTTTATCGCAATTTCTGAGTTTGTCCATTTTACAATCTCATTTATTATCTGATCAGTCATGAATCGATCAAATAACGATACCGGATCGACAATATCCTTTAGTGCGCGAGTTGGTCCCCTGGCAATACGTACAATATTTATTGCTGCTGTTCTGTTGGAAGAACGCCCCTTGCTAGTCGCCCAAACATGGCGGGACCGACTGCGGATCGTGTTTGTTGAGAAGGATAATATACTTGGATCATTACCTGAGCTCACCTCTGGAGGTGGGTGAGGTATTTGTGATTCCAGCACATCATCCATCAAAGCAGGAGAAACACGCTCTTGAATAACATCATCGTCGGAAGAACCGGAAGATTCTTCTGTCTGATTATCACTTTCAACAGCATCCACCTCCAGATTATCTTCAGTTTCGCTATCAGATAATTCCTCCGAAGCACTGACATCTTCCTCTTCCAATAACAAACGCGCTATTTGTTCATCAGGTAGCAATTGTCTTGAAGTCATGATGAAAACTGCAAGAAAACAAAAAAACATTAGTTGCGAAAGAATACACAAACCCTAACCATTCGTCGAAACGACGAGCACTATTGTAATATCTCGAAAAAAGAAGTACTTACCCCCCGGACACGAACGCCTCTCGGAAGAGCTCGGCGAACACTGAGTTGACAAGCAACGTTGCTATAATCGCCCCACGCGCTGAAAAGAGACAGCGATTTTTTTGTCGCGTACTCGTCGAATCGACGAAGGTTAGGTGTCTAGGGTTAAAACTGATAAAATGTGTAAGGAAATGAACACACATTTAAATCAATCTGACCATTATCAGATGATATCTTATAATCTGATATGGTGATGCATAGTTGAATGCTATCATCATTCTAACTGTAAAGTAGATAGTTAAATATACCATATAATAATATATATTTGATGAGTAACTAAAATATTTATATAATGAATGAAGTTAATGTGACAAAAATTTAAAAAGTATGCTGAGGAGGTTTGGTCATGTTAAGAGGTATTGATCAAAAAATACTTACTGAAGATATGGAGGCCTAGGTTAAGGTATGGATACTAACAAGGCAGTTGCTGTGGAAATGCCAAAATACACCAAAAACCTTATTGGTGATGTTGTTCAGATAGCCAGGTGCATAGTACATACCCACCCACACAACTGACGTACATGTATGAATGAGATATAAAAGTAAACAAAGCCAAAAGAGTATGAAAGGATGATGGAGTTCTGTTGAATGAGAGAGAGAAACAGTTGCATTATGATCAAGCAAGTGTGACGATCTTGCCCTCTTTGTTGATTTAATAGTCCTTTTCATAGAAACCATTTTCAGTGCCCCAAACTAACTTTCATAAGTTCCCTGATGAGATGAATAACAAAGCCAAATTGAAGTTTTAAGTTTTGAATTAATTTATTGAGGAAAACATGTTTTGAGTGATAAACTAGTTAGCTGTACAGAATGGTCTTGAAGAACATTCTTGGAATAAAATAATGAGTAAAACAAGTTATCCATTACTACATTTCTGCTACCTAATTGTTACATATAAATATGTAAAACAATTACGTAGCAGGAAAGCAAAAAAATGATTGTAATTTATGCATAATAATATGTAGAATCATGTCTCAATAGTCCAGTCAAAATTTATTTTATTTATGTTTTTTATCAAGTGGGACCGCAGGGGATGAAAGATTTACCAATGTGTAGGGAGAAATCCACAAAATGTTTAAGCTGCATGTGGATCGGAAAAATTATAATTAATTAAAAAGTAATGTGAAAAATTTTTTGGTGAAAAAAAAATATTAGCTTGTAGATTTCATAATTCCTTTTGATATGGAGTTAGGAATGCAGGCAAAATTATGCACTGTTTACTTACAATATTTTTAAAAGTCTTTCATTCATTTTTCGGCAAAAGATCAGCTGATCGTCTAATGGCGCAAAAAGTTATTATGTTGCGGTGATTTGAAAAGTTTGCGCATGGCGTGCATCACGTGACTGGGGCCCGGCGCCATTAGACGATCAGCTGATCGTTTTAAAGAAAGAAAGAATAAAAAAATAAAAAAAAAAAGATATAAACTCTTGCAACTGAAAAGTTTTATCCCGATCCGGACAGCAAATTCACTGGTTGAGTGATAATTTTTTTTTGCAAAAATAGATAATTATGGTAGGCTTTACTCCAATTATATGGACAAATTAACGCCGAAGCTCATTTATTAAAGGCATTTATCCGTACCGCACCCTAAAAGCGTTTGTCAACAACAGACGCATCACTAAGAAATTTGAAGCCAAAACCAAAACCGAATGGGTATTATGAGTGTAGTTGCCTAGTTCCCTTCTCTATTAAAAACTAGCATCTGCCTCCTTGTAACATCAGGTATCTGCTAGTGGAAGTCCCGTCAAAATCGGACCAGCCATTTCGGACTTTAGCCGGGTGAAAATGCGTTTGAATTACACGGAACCCTAATCTTTTTCTAAAATAAAAGTAGCCCTAGTTACTTCTTATGACATCAGATATCTGCCAGTGAAAGTCCCGATAAAATCGGTCCAGCCGTTTTTTAGTGTGGCCGGAACAAACAGACAAACAAATTATAATTTTATAATGATCATATATACTTTCATATGCATTTAGTAAACAGCTGTTTTTCGATATTACAAACATACACCTAAAAGAGATCACCCATCCTGGGATAAAAAAAAACGTTTGCGGCCGCTAATATTATATGGGTGTGTAAAAAGGCCTTATATTATGCGTCAACTTTTTACTTTTGGAGCAAAGTCGATAACAATTTAGATTCCGAGATAGAATTGCCCCAAACAATTAAGATTCTGAGAAATTGTTTTCTTTGTTTCTAAACAACGGACGCGCATTCAAGTATACCAACTCAGGTAAAAATATTCAGGTTTCAGACTTCTCATACCCTCTACGGTTTCCTTACCTCGCTGCATGCGCACACGCATCGTAATTCATTACGTGATATACAAACAGTGGCCTGTGAAATTAAAAAAAAAAACATTTATTTGTACTTCTACACTACCTCAAAACAATATTATAAATGCGAAAGTAACTCTGTACGTTTGTTATCTTCAATGGATTTGAATGTTACTAGGCTGAGAGTAGACCATACCCTAGACTAGGACATAAGATATTTTTATATGCCGGGAGTCCCCTTTGGATAATTTTTGACTTTCATACTGGAGAAGCTAGTTGAACGCGAATTGCGCACTTTTAAAGATCAAGTAAAAAATTTGAAAAAGCGTAACTCTCTCTTGGAGAATGAAAAAAACATACAACCAAAATTTCGTTTACTTGGATGACATATTTTTTCCAGCAATTTTGATTTAAAAACCAAACTACTGAACCGATTTTGATGAAATGGGACCAATCGGAAAGTATATCATTTTTCTTTATAGTTCTTAAATGACGGAGTTATGAGGTAACAAACATAAAAAAAACATTCAACCAAATTGAGAACCTCCTCCTTTTTTTGAAGTCGGTTAAATGGAACCTGCAAGAAACTTCTCGGACACCCTTTTATAACAGAAAATATTATGTCATCTGTCACAGTGCCGATCGTGTGGTTTTTAGGTTGGGCTAAACACCAAAATAAACCTAACGAACTCCAGCAGGGTTTTTTAGACCGTAATTGTTGACGATAGTACTAATATTTAATATATTTACATGCTTGTCAGGTCTTGGGATGAAGATAATCACTTAGTTGAATTTAGAACGCATCTGACAGATGTCAATTTGATGTAAAACCAAGTATTTGTTACCATTTTAATATTTGCATATCACCTACTGTCGCGAGATTGTTTCCATCGCGAGTAGAACCAAGAGGCGGGCAGGAACTTGGGGATTGGCACAAGAAAAGAGAGACCTAAGCTCAGAGGTGGGCAAAGTCGGGCTGCTGATGATGAAAATTGCCACCTACTGAGGACGGAAACGGAGAACTATTATCAGTTTGATATACTTTGTTTTACCTGTGTGGTGTGCACAAATAAACATATTTGATTTTTGTAAAAACATTTTTGATTTTTCGGTGCACGATTGTGCATGTTTTTAATCATTTAGTTTTTATACTGTCATAATTATCTTTGTTCACAATCAAGTTACAGGATTGTTGTCTTAATTAATTATGTTTCTTTTTCCACCAGAGTCACTTTGTTTCAATCCTGGCCGCCAATATTTTTTTTATGCCAAAACTATTTAGAAAATAGGTGGGATGTCCTTTAATTTTTGGGT
This sequence comes from Mamestra brassicae, assembly GCA_905163435.1. Lineage (NCBI taxonomy): Eukaryota > Metazoa > Arthropoda > Insecta > Lepidoptera > Noctuidae > Mamestra > Mamestra brassicae. Next base: position 12,478,917 of record LR990997.1, on the reverse strand, counting down.
CTATAAGTTAAAAATACTCGTATCATCCTATTTTTCGTCTCCTTTCCATAGTGTCATTTTTAAGTATTTTTCGTTCTACGCTTCTCTCTTCGATTTCAACACACATTTTTTTTTCATTAAGTATTTCTATTTTTGCAGCATTTTCAAATCATTAAATTTCCTTTAAATGTATTTTTAGGCACATTTTTACCAACTTCTGTAACATGCTTTTATTCGTTAACTGATTGTGGTTTTAAAAGCATCTAGCAAAAAAATCAAGAAAAAAGAACGGTCGGTACTTATTCGAACAGACATATTTTTTTTTAAAAGCTACGTTCTCACACTGTTTGTACCGTTAATACAAAAGCGTCAATTTAAGGAATTATTTTAATGTTAGAAGTTTCGTTTCTGTCTTTTTGCGCACATGTCAGAGCACCCCATCTATTCCCTTGCCGTTTCATTCAATACGGCATGCGGACTGGTCTGACGTAAGCCGTCAATGCTTGGGTTGGGCTTACTATACACAGCCTGGTAGTAAGGCAGTGCGAGGCGGGCCGCGACGCGGGCGTGACGTGTCGCCCTCCGTCGATTCATTATATTTGTATTGTCACTATCACTTTTGTCTCATTCTAGTGTTGTGAAAAAATACTATTGTGCTTAAAAATTGGTGAATTGTAACTTTATTCTGTGAAATTTTTATTCATAACTTCGAGTTTGAATAGTGATATCATCCGTAAGTTGATAGTGATAAGGCGGATAAGTGGAAATTGCTATGACTACGTCGTCGGACACCGGGAGTTGTGTTATTATATTTCTTGATTTATGGCATTATTATGTTTAGAATGGTTTTTCTATTCCTTATTCTAGCTGATGTATCCCATTAGCAAAACACGAAGTCTTTATATTGAAATAATTATGTTAAATATTTGCCATAACGTCACCGTCGTTGTTTACTTTTACATTCCTTAATCTAGTTAACCTTCATAAATATTTATCTCCACATAGTAAATACATCATGCTATAAGATCCTGTATATAAAACTATTGATGTTGAAACAAGATATTTGCAATACAGTTTACATTGTCGCTCGATATTTTTCAATTTCAATTATGTTCAGGAGGAAAATGTGCGTCAGATTAGAAATGTCCTCACTCCATTTTGATTTGAACCGTTTTGTGTGCGGTGCGGTGATTTTCAGCTTGTATCTTTAGCTCAGTAAGGTAGTCTCTATTTGTTTAGATAAAGAACACAGGTCATAGATTAATTCACTTTGCGTCATTGCGATGCAACGATGCACTGTTATCTTAAACTCATCTTAAATTTATATAACTATTAATTTACTGTTTGACATTTATACAAGTCCCTTCTGTTATTAAATTATATAATAATGTGAGGCCATGCTAATTATTTCACTGTACAAATTCCACATTTATATACCTATTGGCTAAAACTTGTTTCTGAATCTCAAAACAGTAAGCATCCGAATGAAAGCTTGTTTTGAAACGAGGCGCGATATTTTATTTATTCGAACTGGACAATGTTCGCGATGGATTTATCATATTTCCTTTACCACTTCCGCAGCCTCGATAACAGTGCCGTCGGTGTCCACAATATTGCTATGATATTCGCCATCCTTTTGCTTTTGGATAAGGAAAAAAAAGATTTTTCAATCGACTAACGAGTTATTAAAGTGCTGATAACTAGGTGTTAAGGAGATGTGATACTGATAAAGTATATTTTTGTAATCGATCCGAATGTGACATTCCCAGTTAAAGTTGTGGGTAGTTCGACTTAAACTTTGAAAGGCGGCATGACCTTATTATTATGAAATCTGTTTTTGCTTTAGAAATATAAATTGTTGTGACGTCGGCCTTGTCACCGACGTGCAGAAAGATAAAGCGAAGTGGTATCTATATATGTAGGTATATGTAATTGTCACGGTGCCAAAGAACGGTGGCGCCCGCGACTATCTTCAGTTTAGTGCGTTCCTTAGAGAGAAGTGTATGGCGCGCGATGTGTTTTCATGTTCGCCTGCTGTGCGGCGCGCTGTGGTGGCCACTGCTGGTACGATGCGCCCGCGCAACCCGCACCTACGACGACGACTATGATCAGGTGTGTCATCGTTGCCGCTTACTGTGCACTTCGCAAACATACTTCTTTGTTGTGTAGCTTCACTTCTTTTTTGGCAAGTATTGAATGTTCGTACCAATACATACCGTCCGGCGACGCGCAGTCATCCACTTTTCCACTTTATTTGCTTATTTAAAACTCCGCAATTTATTTTAAAATGTGTTGTGGGCTTAATAGGTATCCTGTGCCTGCTAGCTTCCTAATCTTGGTGTTCGTGTGGTTAAGGCCCGCGTGTGTGAGAGTGTAATGTGCGTGGTGCGTTGGCACTTGTGAAGTAATGTTCATCAAGGCCGGGCCGGGAGCGGCCGAACCGGAGCGCCGAGGATCTGTCTCCAATTGGTTCTCATCTTTGAGACGCGGTGGCGGGCGACGTAAACGTGAGGAGCCTGCCGTGCCCTCAGGTTACGGTTCGCTGGGCAGGCGGAAGGATGGCTCGGCGCCGCGGGGCAAGACCCGCTCCGCCTGGGATCTTACAACCGTCACTAGACTGGTCTGTATCTTACCTTCGATCGTATTTAGGTAAAAGTCATCATGCGATGACACACGGTGCTGGAGACCGCATTTGGCTGGTATCCAAATGCGCTGGATCGATCACGGTCTCTGCGTCTGCGTGTGAAATGATGACTAAACAATATTATTCCTCATTATGGAGAAATATCGCCTAATAAAGTATTATTTACGCTTACTTTTATACGTTTTACATAAACTTGCTTTATTGCGATGTGTAGTTTCATGAATTGTATCATTTTAGGCGCAAAACAACAAAGATGTTTTTAGTTTTATCGATAGCACATGTGTTTACACGAGTGCTATCGTTCGATAACGATAAACATTTCTACAAAGCAGGGCAAGCGGCATGAAAGTATTCTGTCAAATTCCGCATGATTCATTCCTACTTATCTATGAATGACTATAATGTGTACAGAGAATACGTTTACCCAAACAAAACAATAGTATGATTCATGATACATTTTGAACTTAATGTAATACTCGGATTGAATACAAATAACCAGTAATAGGGAATGCTCTTACAGTTGCCATTACAGTCCAATGACATACAGTACAGATAGGCAGGGACATTGTTCCATGAATGTATGATTTGATTGAGCTGTCACCTTTGATCAACAACAGTTTTTATTACAATATTTTAGTTGAAACATACAACTGCAGAGTACAAATTAACTGTACATCACTACATAGTATAAAACAAAGTCGCTTCCCGCTGTCTGTCTGTCCCTATGTATGCTTAGATCTTTAAAACTGCACAACGGATTTTGATACGGTTTTTAATAGATAGAGTGATTCAAGAGGAAGGTTTGTATTATAATACATTCATAATATAGTGGAGAAACATTGATAATTTTTTAGGTTTCTAATGTGATGTCGTAAATAAACACATTTTATGCGCTGACATTGCAAACGCTGGCTGAACCCTACGAGATAGATCAAAATAATGTACTATAGTATTATACACCTTAAAAAGTTCTACAAAAAGTCCGCAATGATATATGTCTATCTCTTAAGAATAACCATTTTTTATCCTTTACTTTTTACGAGAAATAATGGCTTATTTACGAAGCGATTTTAAGCAATACAGCATTAATCCTTATCCAATTAAGTACCTTAAATACATTGTGTATTTAATATACATAGATCAATATGGCCTTAACAGCATTTGATTTAAATGAGTATTTGCGAAGATATTACAGATTTAAAATGCAGGGACGACATTCTGTAGTATATTTAGTATCAGCATTGCACCCGTGCGAAGCCGGGGCGGGTCGCTGGTATATGATAAATTAAATACTTAAAGTAGGTTCATAGTCACTACTGAGAGGAACTCTTCTCTCAATAGTGACTGTGAAAAATCTACCACAGATTCAAAACAGCAATATTGCATAACACTGTATAATCATAATCTTATAGTTTTCTAATGATGAAAATTGTACAGAATATTTTTAATATTCTGTGCTGTCAAAAGGAAAGCGATATTGTGATTGCAATTTGCGTTAAGCATTTACAGGCTTATTCATAAAAAAATAACCGTTACTTAGTTTAAATACTATTTAAGAGATTCTAAATTCAAATTATCTGTAGAAAATTTTGAATAAAGAATCTGCTAATCAGTATTTAAGCTAAGCCATGGTTTTTAAGTTTTTATGAATACGGCTGTAAGGGTGCGCCGTGCGGGTGCAGACTGCAGATCAATGTCGGATTTTTTCGAGTCGGTAGAGATACAATATGAATCAATTAAACGTATTCAATGCAGGTATTTTTGGCTGTTTTTGGTTAGAGCAATTTTCTTTTATTTCTTTATAAATGGTCTACTTAAGTTAATAAAACAAAGTGCTATATTTTCTCTTTTTCTACATAGAAACAAGTAAGCAAGAATGTTTAAGTGGAGCATAGGCATTGTTTGAATTGCGTGTTTAACAGGGAGTTGATTCTATGGACACAGTAAATAGCCACACTGAACACGTTAGTTTTGTATTCATTTTTATCACATCTTTCTTTCATTAACCAATACTTTATTTCAATACTTAAATAAATAAAAGTTGATTTGGCGGTTTAATATTGTTTTGAAATGATTTAAAGAGAATGAATACTTTATTTCTAAAATATGTATCTTGTCAGAAAGTGAATCTTTGTAGACATCTAGCACTTGATATCTGAGAACACAATTGCAATGAACACTTCAAACCTACGAAAAACCCAAATGGCGATCATTGTGTCATCGCATCAGAATCTTCATCCTAATTGCGTAAGAAAACGCAATCACAATCGCCCGAAATAAAAATATACATTACGGCTAACCTTATTTTCTTTTACTTTTGTTAAACACACAGACAGGTACAATTAATTCTTTGTGACAAAATTTTCACGTGACTGCAATTAAATTCGTGCGTGCTCCGTTGTTAAAAAACAACGCAAAGCTTGTGATATTATTATCTCCTCGACGATAATCGATCAAACGTGATCTGCCTGCACACGTACGTACGCGGGTACACAAAATCTGTTATCCGTATTTGAAAATCTAATATCAAATAACCGCTCCTGTGGAACGTTTATCAATGTGACATCACTAAGCAAACGATTCCAATATGTTTGCCTAACAATGTTTGTACGACCTACTAGTTCGCATGTGTAGCCTGAGAACAATGGACATATGGCGCCTGTATCGAATAGCTAGGTACCCCTCGTTCCTACTACGTTTTACGACCTGACCGCTCTACGCCCGTGTAAATTAGGTTTTAACTTCCCTTTGTGGTCTAAATTGAAAAAGTTACTGGGCAATTTTCTCACGCAACAAATGTTATTTAAATACAAATGTTTAACTCGGGTCAGTTGAAATGGATAGATTAGATCAGGATTCCCTCAGAAACCTTGCGGTGCTGTAAAGTTATATTGCTAATTTTAATTCAATTCTAGTTTGTACATGTAGAGCTTGCTAGAGCATGCTAATATTTTGAAGCGCTATACAAGCCGAGCACTCAAATATATTACAAGTTTTTAGTATTTTGCTGGCAATTTATAAGAATTTTTCCATATTCGAGTTGGAGTGTTTTTACATTCTGTCTACAGTGTATGTCTAACCTACTATTATTCAGCGAATTCATCGATATTTACACCGTGATCGGCCATTATTGGCATTCATTCGCGTCGTCACTTAATGCAAATGTGTCTTTTGTTCAAGTCAAGCAACGGTTTGGTTTTGCTGCTCTAGTGCCTCGAGCTTTGCATGATGGTATTTCCTCAACGGTCACTTAGCTTGACTCACAGTATAAATCATCGGTGCAATATGGGACCTTTTGAATACAAATGTATCTAGAAACAAAGAGCTGATACTATGGTGTAGAAAGTAGAGCAAATTCGGTCGCAAGAGCATGTTGTTTCAAAGTAGGTTTTGGTACAATATTGCTGTTCATTTGTCCAATGATACATTTTATTGGTTATTGTTTGTCGTAGACATCATCCGTTGCTCATCAACAGGCGAGATCGAGGTTAAGAGCAGGCTCATCAGGAATATAAAAGCCGCCAATGAAATACTGGATAACTCCTAGTCTCCTTAGTGCACGATATTCTCCAATTATTATTTTTCTCCTAATTTATTCAATTTCGAAAAATTCGAGTACTTACGTTAATTGCAGACCTGGAGGATGCAATCATTATTTACGTTTACCTTCGCACCGAACGGAGTTAGATTGTTCAGATAAAATTACGTCAGATTTAGATATTGCATTTTCGCTGGTGCAGTCGTCGCTTATTGTAAGATTTTGTTTCACACGGTATTTCAATTTGGAACAAATTATATTACGTGTAGTGACGTATTCACCTGCCGTGACTCGTTCGAATAAAAAGCTGTATAAAGATCCGGCCATGCATGACACACAGTATTTCTTTCTGTAGCATACAGTCCGCAGTGCATTGAGCTGGTTTAGAATATGAACTTTGCTTTTTTGTAGCGCAGCAGTGAACATCATAATTTTTGTAAGTATAACTAGAAAAAATAAATCTATAGTACCTGTACCTACATTGTATAGTTAAAGCTATAACATCCTAAAATTAATCTTTGATTGTCTTGGAACTGTTTCCTCGCCTTAAACAGGCATGACGATTACTGTGTATTTCAAAATATTGATTAATTTTTACCATAAGTCTTTGTCCGGCTTTCCCTGGGAATAGTCAGGATTTGACGAAATTGATCCTTAAATTGGTTACGTCAAACCCGACTGTATTTCCAATTTCCTTATATTTTGAAACGAACCATATTTTCCATCATTCTAGTAGGCAAGATCTATTTTGTTGTATCGAAAATACCCTCCATTCTATTTATAGCTATCGACAGTCGTTTGTCAAATCTTGGGTCTACCACTGCGGTAAAAAGACTTCGTCAATGTCAGCCATTACCTACTTTCGGGCTGACCGTGGACCCTTAAATTCGGTCAGGAAATTCATTAATACCAGTCACCCTCAGACAGATACATGGATACTATGATTTGTAAAGGAAGCGTGGGGAAATAGAAAATACTTTTACATATGCGAATATGTTGACAAAGGAAACCTCTGTGAAATGAAATGTATCCCGAGAACTCTCGTGCAATGTAAAGCTTTGTATCCGCAGTTTCCTTCGAATGTCGACGGCTAAATTCCTAGTGATTCAAAACATAGTTTTGCTACATTGTTAAGGTCAAACACAATTCTCGATGTTCTCGAAACTGTTATGCAAACAACGTTTTGCCAATTTGTAGTACTTCCTAGTAAGTACGATTGGCGTGTTTGCGTGGAATTAAGATGACCTTTTCAGTCATTACGTCATGAAGCGATAATGATGTTTATTAGCTGTACCTTGCCTCGCGTGACATCGCCGACACATGCCTGACACATTCACACAAGTTTGTCAATTTTCTCGCGATCCAATTCCTTGGTCTATTTAAACAATCATTGAGTCATGTTCTCGTCTATTAACAACTTTATTAGACTTTAATAGATAGAATGATGACAATGAGCCTCATTTATTTAAATATTGAATGCATTGAATTTTAAATTAAACAACAGTTACACGTCATGACTAATTTACGTCACAATCTCTAAATCAATGAGATTAGTTCAGATTATCGAGATTACAAATACTCAAATCACTGATTGATTAAGTAAGTATCTAAAAGAAAGAATAAATGTTTTTTCATCAACATTGTTAACAATCAGATTTGGGTGTTATCGACCTTAATTTGTTAATGGAACACCTCCCATCTAGAGTATCAAGTGAGCGAAATATTGACCGGTATCCTTTGAATGGGATAGCGTTCCTGGAATCTCATGCAAGACGGGACGGAGAGGGGTACCTTGACCTTGCCGGGGGAAGCGGGGGGAAAGGGGCTCGCGAACTGCACACGCGGTCACTGACTCGCCAGACTAGTTTTGCTTGCATTGCTAATCATCAAGGGGACCTGGGATCCTCCTTGGATGATATCAAAAGCTAAATATTTTTTTACTTGTTTTTTTTCTTATCTTTTGTTGAGCGCGCAAAAACTTCGTGCATCCGCCAGCCAGTTTGTTGGCAACAACTTGGCCGGGCTTGTTTTGAATCGAAAACAAACTTCAGTGTCTGAACTATTAGATTTATAGTTTTGACGTCAGATATTTTGTTCTCAGATAAGCGATCCCCTAAATTTTAAATTAATTATACAACTATTTTGTTGAACGTTAATTTAGCAGCATTGGTTTTTCGAATGATTTATAAAATATTTTACCTGTATAAAACGTTACATTTTCCTTGTTTTAACCGGTCAAGTTAGCTCATTTCATTGGGATAAGGTTACAATAATTCGCAGAGCTGAAAATTAGTACGAATGTCCGGAACAACATTAAACATGAAATGTGAAAAGTCCCCATCGATCCGACATTTGCAAAAAAATATATTCAAGGTAAAGTTCGCAAATGTGGGTTTTTAGCGTTTGCCAGCCAAACGGTAAGTTTTATCATACAAATAGGTCACACTAAAATTGTAGATCATGCTATCTATAAAATTGTCTATTGACTTTTTCTCCTAAGAGTCACCGTTTCTGAGATTTGCTAACTTGACCGGGCTATAGTAGATATATTGGGTACGTTCTACTAACGGTCGGTCTCAATAACGTATTTACCTTTGATCAACTGTCAAACATGACGTTTCAGCTACTGTTGGTAGCTAATTTGATAGTTGGTCAAAGGTATCAACAATTATTGCATATTAACTATCGGCCAGTTTCAATAACGTATTTACCTTTGATCAACTGTCAAACATGACGTTTCAGCTACTGTTGGTAGTTAATTTGACAGTTGGTTAAAGTTGATAAGTTATTGAAACCAGCCGATGTTGGTATGCAATTGTTCAAAAAATCTGCTTCATTATCTTAATTTAACTTTTACTTCAATTTACTTTATTAAGCTCATGAAATAGCACAATAGCAGCATTGGTTTTCGAATGATTTATAAAATATTTTACCTGTACAAAACGTTACATTTTCCTTCTTTTGTAATGAAACATGGCTACAGTGGATAGATTAGCTACGTTCTACATAGTTGGTATGCAATTATTCCAGAAATCTGCTTCATTACCTTAATTTAATCCACTTTAGTTCAATTTATTTAACACACACCGCTGTAGCCGTAAAAACATGGCAATTATCATAGTTCTAACACTGATATGGACTCTGATAACGAACTAGGTAGGTAAAAATACCCAGTAAGATTCGTATTTAAACAACACACAGTACAACAACAGTTCTACTAATTCGCTTTATTTTAAAACAAAAATTATCTCTGTTTTTGACGCACGCTCTACAATAATATTTGTGTGTGCTGCTTTTGTAGAAATGTTTATTTATAACAATACTAATTTTAGAAACGGTGTCAAAGAATCCAAATAAGATTAAAAAAATAATTGCAAACATTAACGAAGTTTAATTAAATAACCATTCCTGTAAAATAGGAATTATCTAGAAAAGCCAGCAAAAGTGAGATTAGATTATAGAGCCGTGAAGAAACGGTCAGAATGCATTTTTAATTCAAGAAATCCCTGACAGACACGCGGTCAACACATGTGGTGGACTAAATATTTTTTTGACTTTTTGCGAACTGACTCATCAAATTGAGGTCGTTTTCTCCATACTCAGCTTTCAAAGTAATCTTCGTCATTGTAACTTTAAAAGAAACTTAGTGTTCTAAGTGATTTCTCTTGTAACCATTACAGTAAACATTGAAGGAACTGGTCTAGTAAGCTAATGCCTGATGGGGCTTAAGTGCTACCATCAAGTTCCGAGAAACACCAACAAATACGGTCATCCCGCGAGTGTAACGGCGAAAAACCACGTAAACATATTTGTGCTAAACTTTGGGAATGTGTGTTACATTGATTAATGTTCCTTCTAAATCCAGTTCCATATTGATATTTATCGTAGGGGTGGTATGTAATAAAGCTCACGATGTATATCTGGCGTCGATATTCATTTTATTAGATCCCCACGAGACGCCTCTATACCCCCATGGTTGTTTAATTTAATTAATAGCTTAATGACTTATGTTAATAAACAGTTCTCTGAATTAGGCAAAATTAAAGCCACGTGTGAAGTAATAACATTGCCAGACATAAAGTTTACATTGTGATTTTACTCGTATGTTTGATTAATTTGAAATAAATCATATTTCATTTGATCAAGCTTTGAAATAACAGATTTCTTTATGAATAAACAGAATATTTAAGATCGGATATTAATTCATAAGGGTAAAGTTGTAAAGAAAACATTTATTATTTTCTGCATCTGGAAAATCTCTAAATTCTTTTTCACATTTCACTCACATGTTTTGTGTACCTACTTGTGCTCTAGAAGTCGCATCAACTTTTTCCAACAAGTACGATCCCGAGAATACTTTCTAGACAACCATTTTAAGAATGATTGAAAGAACCAGACACTCGTTCACAGGCTTGCCATAAAATCTATCTTAGAAATAGAGTAACCACAAATCAGTTGTTTGTTTTACAAACACTGCGGTGCAGTGGTTAATTCCATCGTAAATCTGTAATACTTTAGTCCGTATATAGGATTAAATGGGGTATTAAATGGGTTGATTTACCTTTATTAACATTTTATGTAAAAGTATACATACATACCTACTTGTTCCTAATGCGTTTTTGCGTCGTATCTGGCGGGTGGGTGCTGCTGGTAATATCGGAAAATTACTTTCATGTCAAAAACCACCCGTGTCTCCACCGTATATGAGAAATTGACTTTTATTTTTTTGTCTTTTACGTCTCTTATATGTATTACGCTTATTGGAAACCAAATTGACAATAAGCATCTTGCAAAGAGCTGCGCAGTTGCAAATATTTTTATGTTTATCTGAACATAGCATTTTGTTGGCAGAGCTCGAAACTGCTCAAGATACATATCTGAAGTACTCGACTACTTGTCGGTACCCAATCAGACACAATAATGTGTAATTATTACTGATTGACTGTTGACCTCAAAGTTTATGAGTAGTCGAGCACCCTTATTAATTAAACTATTTTCCTCAAATTAAAATTGTTCATCAAATTACAATTGTTTTTTTATAACAGCCAACGTTGAACACAATTCTACGAAACAATCAAGTGTTTATTAGGGTCTTCCAGTGGTTAAGTGGTTACTGTCCAACATTTGAAATATGATTTCGTAAGCTGTCACTGATGCGAAACGAAAGCAAGCCACTCGAAATGTCGTCTTTTTAGGGGGGGCGACACTTGTAATGTTCCCATGGGGTGCTATAATGTGGCGAAACCCCGTTAAACACGTAATTGCCCTTATTCCAAAAAATACCGCCTGTCATATATTTTGCTTTAGGGACCGTATTTTATGTCTTCGCCTTTTTGCTGGCTTAATTTTTTGCTGAAAATTCTTGAGTGCCAAGTCCTTGACCGTCCTTCATCGTTACTCATACATAACCCAACATCGAAACATTTTTGTGAAGCCAATTTTTTATTTGTCTACATATATCTATCCGGCACATGACTTCATGAGTTTCATAACTGATTCTTTTCATGATTTACTAAGTAGGTAGATATGTACTATTATTATTTTCCTATTATTTTCAAACTACACAACTATAAATAGTTTTGTCAAAGAACAAAGTCGTAAATATAGCAGAATGTCTGCACTGGAACAAGCCGTGTCATGCATGTGTGCCGCATGTTTCATGTCAATGTTCTATTTCGTACTCTGACCTTGTCTTTTCCTTGCTCTTGAAACACAACACTTCAAATAAGCTGTATATTGTTTGTGTAATTGATGGCGCTTCTGGCTTCTACCAGTTTAGCTGGGAGTTGTGATGCGTGGGAGTTCGTTTATGTGGATGTGTTGGAATCTTTTCGCCATGAATATACAACAGATCCCTTAGATTAAATTGTTAGTTCTACATAATAATCCTGAACATAATTTACTAATAAGGTTTCATTTCATTGATTTTAAATGAATCAACCTGTACCATTGACTATTTTTGAATATTTTACGTGTTTACATAAAATTAAGCTGATTAACTGTTGTAGTAAACCATAAAGATAAACCAATTAAATCAGGACGTTAAGCCCTCGAGGGGTTCAACACTCACGGTCACGGCCAGTGTAAAAATGTCGATGGTTATAGTTGTTCAACATGTGCCCCGCCATATGGCTTCTTTATCATATTTATCTCTCTCTTGAAAGAAAAGGAACGACCTAAGAACTAAACAAAGTTATGCACCCTCTTCTCATATTCATATTTTTGTTTTTGAATAATGCTATATTTATTGAATAGTGCGCTTAAGTGCATATAAAGAAGAACCCACACGATAGGTATTCCATTTTGATTTCCTCATTCTGAATTGCCAACGTTTTAAAAAAATAAATTCTAGACGAAGATTACGATGTGAGTCTGATTTTATGAGATTATTGAACTGTAAGATGTACAAAACAAGCCAAGTTCGCAAGTGCATTCAGTCATCAGAGCAATATTTGCGGGTGAGCTTGGTGTGAACATCAATTGTATTCTTATAATGAACTGTGTTGAAACGCATCGTGAAACTAGAGCAGTTGACTTCACAGACAATGATTACATTAATGAATGGTTCCAGTTATATAAAGACAGCTTAAACAAATCCGTTTTTGTGACTCTTCAATCGTAATACCGTAACGATAATAATCTTCGAAAATTAAGTTAGAATGTTTCTTATGATTTCATCAAATGAGTGTTTAAAACGATGCTGTATAAATAAAAGAAATCGCCTTTACATAAATCACTCGTTAATCACTGATATGTAAAGGATGTGAAATCCTGTTCTACAGCCAATTGCGTAAACTATTGTAAGACTAGAAATTCTAATTAAGTTTCAGACGTTTCAGTGTTTATATATGTTACATAACAAATTAATTATCTATTCAATTCAAACGAGTGTTGTATAAAGATGCCATGTGAACGTGTCACTTTATTGCTAGCCTAAGTAATTGCAGTACTTATATTATAGGTCAAAAGGGAAATTGCATTTATGTAAATTGTATGTATCATTTACAGTTAACCTCCGTGAGACATTATACATGTAGAAAGAAGTGTATAATTTAAACTTTTTGTTACATTGACATAACAAAGCGTTTTAAAATTCTGTGTGCCTCTATAAAATAATTGATATTCGTAAGCTGGCTCATTGTTGTTGGAGTTTTGAGGGGTATTTTTGATTAGCGTTTCAAATCCCATCGTAGATCGATGTCAACGGCGGTGATAAATTTTGTGGGGGCGTTGGCCGTCGGTCGGGCTTGCATGTTCCACGGACCACCGCTCCCATACTAACTGTCTCATTAGATCCCTTTGCTAATATTATTGGCTCATATTCCAGTTTGACCCTCGTTCGTTATCGAAGTATAATGGCGACGGACATAGCAGTCGTTTTATTTGTAGGAAGTCGCGCATGTTCGTTTAATTGAAATGAATTCGTTTCGTCTTTTATTTTTGTTAGCATTGAAGTCGTTGAGAATTCCAAGTCGCGTTTTACCCACACATTAATCATTAGGTACAACAGTTGATTCATGTCCAGTTATATTTAACTCACATGTGTTAAATAATATGCAGCTACTGGCACATTGATAGCATTCAGTTAATTAAAGCTTTTTCTATTTTTTATACTGGAAAAGATTAAAGTGAAATGGGTTACACGTGAAAGTCGACATATTATAATATAATACATAATACAATAGCTGAACTGAACAAAGTATTTATTGAAAAACGGACATCAAGCGGTTTTGCTGGCCAAGTAGTTAAATCACTAATGTCTCTGCGTTCTTCCCTTTTTGGCAGCTGGCCAGAATTACAATCGGCCTTAATTTACGCGAGGATTGTTGGAGCCAGTGCGAAACGAAAATCTTTGGAAGTTGCTCGGCAGTGGCACCCGCTCCATGACCGCGGCCCGGAAATATGAACCCATTGTGCTGTTTCGTCTTTTTGTAACCCGGCCGAGACTCCCAGTGCACCCCAATGTGCTGCGCTTACATCGCATGTTTTTGTTATTGTTATCACTTGAAGCGGCTTTTGTTACAATCCAGCTTCGAATGACTGTTACAACACGAACGCAATACGATGATAAAACCAGTAGGAAATGCAAAACTTTTATGCTACTCGATGTTATCATAAATAGTGGGTTCCCGTAACTCGAAAAACATCCGTATGATATGATAGCGGGTTTTTATGACTAACCGATATTGGTAAATCCCACTGCCTATGTTGTTTGCGTCATCACTTCAATATTAACGATTTTTTTTTTCTTTTTCAGGTAAGAATTCTTTTACGTCACGCGTCAAGGTGATGGGGTAAGAAAGACGGACTTTAAACGCATTGAACTTGAAACTGTCGGAATTTTGCCGAGGTAACGTTACTTTCCACGTGTGACGCTCAATATCTGTGCGACTGCGAGTGAGTGTGTGGGTCAAGAATGCGGTGGTGGCGACTGGAGGTCGCTTGGGTCAATACGACATCGATTTACTGATCGAACCAATATAAAGTGCAAACTGCTACTAGAATGTGTTGATAGACGTGTCTAGCTCTTGTCCATAGCACTATGCTCAAGGTTAAAAATTTAAATGACAGTAAAATAGTCTTTGTAGAATCAAATCTTTTACATCTATAAGCAGCCGGCGTTCGCCTGTGATACCCGCCACCTTTCTTGGAAATAATGAATGCCAGTCGCAAGCAAATTAGTATAATAAAGTTCTATAGTTCTCCAGTACTGCCCGCTGAGTCACTTGCGCAGACAACACAATCTATGTTGCTACTTGCCTACATAGATGCAAAATAATATTTTCTAAAATGAGAACTCCTAACAGAACTTGTGCGAAGTTTGTTCACTACCACGCGTTGTTTTAGAAGTTAATAAGCAACAAGATGTGGACGGAAAATAATAAATAAATGTATGAGATTATTTTGCGCATTATACTAAATTTAATTTACACGTTCTGGACAGGTTCTCAGGCATTAAAACTTGGATCTCAATGTGAACTTGGATCTAAAGGCAAACACTTTAGTTGAGGGATCGTATTGCTAGTTTCCACAATCATAATTACTGGTGAACCCAGAAAGGTTATTAAAAGTTCAGTAGGAAAAGACAGGTCAAAGTGCCCTTTCGTGTGCTGTGCGTGGAAACCGGTGAATCACTTTATTATTTTTACATGTACTTATTTTAACTCGCAGGAAACACGCTCGCTGGGTTATAACAACTAAGTAGTGTAGAAATCGTAGGTACCTATATGAAATCTTTATTAAAAACGCCTGCCTCATGGGTTATTAACCGCGGTGAAGCGGCTGTTGCTACAGGTTTTTATTTTAATCCGGTTCAGTTCTTTTCATTTTACCCTTATAAGCTTCATATGACGCATCGGTCTTCGGTTACTAGTTCATGTTCTTGACAACCATGCAACAACCCTGTCGGTCATTAAATGCGTTATTTTTTAATTGGTGCTAATTTGAAAGCAATGTTTGTATGTCGAATTGCTTTCACTGGTATCAAATCAATTATTTTTTTACGTTTTCGAACATATTTCAAACATGAAACAATAAATTAGAAATTTCCTTCAAAAAGCTTGCAATTTGATAAAAATAAAAGAGTTAGGTACGCAGTTGGGGTTTTTTTTAAAGAGTTGTACCTAGTTTAATTCGTATCTTTTATTTTACAATTTCTCATTGAATGCTCATACATATATTTCCCTAACCTAAGTAGGCAAATGAATAAGAAGCGTACATGTTACAGGTCACGGTCAACAGAAATGTTGTTGTTTGTTTGGCTAGAGTGACGAATCAAATTTCCCAATTATTTTCATCTTGACCTTATATTTTAAGAAAGCAATAGCTATTACCTACATCGCAAAACAACTTTGTCACAAATTCCTAAAACAGCAACTCTTGATCAGAAACTAGAAACCGAGCAATAACTTGCAGACGCAGTGTCTCCATGGTAATCGATTTAACTGTCATGGTACCTGCACCAAAGTCTCAGTAGTAACTGTGTTCGAACAACTAAGGCATACCTATCTTCTCATTGCATCAACGCTAATGTAACAATCACTTTACACAAAGTCTGCGACATGTTGTTATTCACTTCAACAGCCTCACCTGAAGGTCGTGTTCCACGTAGCCGCATTCAACTGATGTCATTTTGCGTTAGAGAATTCTTATGTCATTACCACATCAGGCGCTAAATAAACAGGACTTGTATTCTAGGAAATAATAAATACTTCGATAAAACTTCTACTGTTATAGTTTTCTTAAGATAGACATATTTCCGTAGATGGTATGTGAACGTAAGCACGGATTACATCACCGAAGGATTTGAAATAAAAACGCAGATCTTTTGTGATCGCTCTATTTATAACCCAGTCAATGTAGCTGGATACAACAATGTCGATTCTTTATATTCGGTGTGTCGTCGCGATTTATTATAGACTCCCCGATTGACTTGCCACTGTATCTCCCTGTATCACCAAAACTGATAGATTCAATTCGTATAGTTCCATGATTTCTGGAGTTTAAAACGAGCAAGGTACAGTCAAGAGGCTACCGTAGTGAGTACAGTTTTGAGGAACTGTTCGTGATTTAATTAAGTCACAGGAAAGAGTAAAGTTCGTCTGTAAGCAAAGTTTCTACGTGGCGGAAGAGATTGCAAAAGTTATTACGGACAGAATCTCGCGTAAAATCGTATGGTCCTCTTCCAGCCAAGTTCTTGATTAAGTTTCGCCGTACTATTTCAGGGGATTACAAAAGTCTTGTATAATAATGATACTAACTTCTCGTATGAATATGAACGTAACTGTGGATGAATAAGAATGATAAAAACATTTTTGTATATATCTGTTGTTAATACAAGTTAAAGTGTAAATATAGCATGCATTTGAATGAGTGTCAATTCAGAAATAACTAAGTTAATAAATTGATGAAATGAAGTGGGACGAGATTGAAGTATAACAAAATCGTAGACACATAATTAACATTGTGTTACACGATTACACAATACTACGTGAAAAAATTAGCAAAGTCTGCGTTAACTGGAGCGGTTCGTGCAAATGCACCGTCTGTATGAATAATTGTAATATAGTATTTAAAACTGGTTATGAAATACCACCCAACTCAGCGATAATAGGAGTATGGAATAGCTTTAGTTATTCTGTACTAATACGTACGAATAGTACAACTTTTGTAGTAAACTATAATTAATTATAAACGTTGTATATGAAAAACTATAGAAATCGCACTTAGATTTCGTGTCAATGATAAGTTGTCAGTAATTAATAACTTTCACAACGGCAGTTCTAGTCTACCGGGTTGTTTATCGTGTAATAGAAAAATAATGTTCTACTAATTTCGTGATACATTGTTGAGGTTCAGTAACTTATGTGGAAACTAGCAATTAATCGTTTCCATAGATTACATTATATCACCCATTGTTAGCCATTGTATCCTTGAAAGTATTTAGAGAAGTTCATCCTCCTTTCGCCGCTGCGGCTGCGATCAGCATGTTTCAATACTGTTCTTGGCCCAGTTTTCGAAAGATTTGTAATGAAATATGCATAAATGTATTGATATTAAATCTATGTGAGTAAGGACACTTCTTGACGATAAACGGTATACGATAGTTGATATCTAAATATTTGAAACGTAAGACGATAAATTTTAGATATTTATGGAGTTGAAATCACATAACACATTCCTATATCCAAGTGACTCGATACATATCATTATTGCGGTTCAAAGAACGCAGTATTCCCTCGAAAGATCAGAGTTCATTCAAAAATGGAAACACCAATAATAGTTGCGCTGGCACACAATGCTGGATGGTAAATATCACTGGGCCACTCAGTAAAAGTATCGGAAATATTCTTAGTTGGAACCCTTCCCGGTTAGCTCTGGGATGAAGACATAACGTGAAAGAATCATTTTCCATCGACGATGAAGCTTCAGAAGTGCTTAATGAAAACGACTGCTAGAGTCTTTGTAATTGAGAGTTCAAGAGCCCAGAAATTTCAATTTAAAGCTCGCAGCATATAGCCTTCGTGATTTTAAATCAATATTCAAATTCGTAGAAATCTCATCAATAAAGAGAGCTTTGATGTTTCATCAAAGGCAAAGAAAACGAAATAAATTAATACTCCAACATGGCAATAATTGTACTGATTAAATTATTTTCACAAACATAGCCAAGGGCTAACATTGAAGCTGGGTTTCAATGGTATTTCTTCCAATTGAACTTTTTAATATTCCTTGACCTAATGTTCATTACTCACTTGATTTGTTGATGAAACTATTTTGCTGCAAATAGTCTTGACTAATTATTTGGTTACCCAATGTTTAGATGTAACTCTGTGTGTGAATTGAATTAATTTAGCATCGGGGGATATTAACGGAACTCTATTTCTCCAGTCGGTATGGGTGTGAAGGTCGTTGTGGCACTACGTCTGCGTGCAATGACAATAGTATAATTTGTTGCTGCGGTTGGGAACACTGCCAGAAACTGTTCACATAACGTTCTGAGGCGATTCACCTCGGCTGCGTGCAGTTCAAACCGGTCCAATGTAATGCGGCGTAGTAAAACTAAAAATTTCTAAATTATTATTGATACATTAAAAACCCATTAGCAAACCTCTTATAATAAACTTCATCCTAATCATGTTCAACAATTCGATAAATTGCATGATCTGATTCCTAATATCTCTACGAATATTAATCTGTTCTCGTTAGCGTGTTATCAAAATTTTATTCATAGTTGCTAACGTTGCATAGCCAATAAATAATGTGATACCGCCTGAGCCCTAATAATGTAGGCTATATATTTATAGCTCGGCATAAATTAGCCACGCCATTAGCCGATGGACCGTGTCGTTAAGGGCTAAGTATTGACCTGAAAGCTATTGTTAGAAACGTTAACTCTACATTTTAAACTGACGTCGCTATATTTAAATATCGACTGGTTTACTTCTGTACGACCTGAACCTTTTTAGCGTCTTTCTTTGTATGTTTGTAGACAGTCTGTGCAAACGTATGTACTACTCAAAATATACTGAGTATACTGACTAAGAGTTTGTCTGTCAAATACTTCTCGGAATTATTGTATCTTCTTGTATGTATTTTCGTTCAGCTTCAAGGTATTTTTGTTTATTTTCTGAGTCACTGGACTCTTAGTTTATTTATAAATTAATGTCGCTTAAAAAGCTTTCAATATTTTAGAACCTTTTAACTACATTTTTAACGTGTTGTAGCCAATAACCTTTGGTGTATTTCTGTCGTTACCCTTAAAAGATAATATTTTAGTCGAGACGCGGAAGCAAAGTTTGTAAATATGCATCCGCCCTAGCGGTCCTTTTGTCGAGGGTGGGTACAGGGTACTGTTTGTTCACGTGAGTCACGTGGCAGCGACCGCCTGTGTAACCCAGCCCACAGTCAACCTAATGCGGCTTATAGACTTATGGTAAACTTTACCTTTTAAACAACTTATGGTTAATTACCAACGTTCTGGCAGAAGCCTTTCTTTTTCAAATGCCATGCGATTTCAACGTTAATTTTGGCGTAGCCTTCTAAATTGTGTTGAAATTAATGATTAAACATTTCTTGGAACTAATGTTTTCCAAGCCTGTATTCAAGTTTCTTACATTAAACACAGCAAGAAACGTAAACAAGACTTCTAGAGAAGAAATACGTGTCTAGAATATTGGCAATCAAAAGATAACAACAACGAATCGATCTCTCTACGAAATTGGAGTCAAACAGCGTCGGGAAAGTGAATTAATAGGGGAAAGTCTCTAAGGATTCGCATGCTCGCTTTCGTTACGTGCCGCCAATGTCACGTGAAGGATCCGAACTATACCTGCGAACTGACAATATAGCTAAGAATAAACACAATGCTACAAAAGTTCCTTATTAAATAACAGAGCCTATACAGGGTGTCCCAAAACTCAACGTCAAGCCGAAACGGGGTGACAGGATTGATCATAACCATCACGAGAAAAATCTGAAAAAAAATCTATCCCATGCAGTTTGAAAATTATGGGCATTTTAAGAAAAACCTAGAAATTTGATCAAACTGTACCATTTTTCGGTTATTGTGGTTATTATTTTTTATTTTTGTTCATTTGAACTTTAGAAACGTAATCCTAAATAACATTTCTAGAATCCCAATAAAAAATAATGACACAATTGCCTCAAGTTCCCGAGAATTGAGACTATTTGTTAAACTACGAATTTAAAATTTTCAAGATTCGTCGACTTTGACAGGCCCTCCTATAAAAAAAATGTACTAGAGTGCCTTGGCAAGTAGCATTAAAAGTTGGCGCATTTAATCAGAATTCTAAAATGGTACAATACTTGTTAGTTCCATACAATAGAAAAGAGTAAAAAAATTAAAACCTCAAGTAACCCGATTTTTGCTATCAGATTTTACTCAGTTAAAATGTTTTTAATTCGCACAAGCTCTAGGTAGGTTCTTAATTTTAAGGCAAAATGATGAGAGAGATGGATAATGGGTATGTTTGCCATGAGTGAGCGAGACAGATAGTGACGCCACGCATTGAGACGGAGATGCGTCGTTTAAACGAGTGCGAATGAAACAGATAGATGCTATGGCATCTATCTGTTTCATTCGCACTAGTTTCAGCCAAGCAAATGGCTACGCTACCAGTCCGACACCAACCAGTTAGTACGTTCCGCTCATTCGTCTACTGCGCACGTTCGTATTCGTATTAATTATTTTACTAATTTTACTAACTTTTTTTCACTTTGGTAAAAGTGGCGTCACTATCTGTCTCGCTCACTCATGGCGAACATACCCATTATCCATCTCTCTCATCATTTTGTCTTAAAATTAAGAACCTACCTAGAGCTTGTGTGAATTAAAAACATTTTAACTGAGTAAAATGAGATAGCAAAAATCGGGTTACTTGAGGTTTTAATTTTTTTACTCTTTTCTATTGTATGGAACTAACAAGTATTGTACCATTTTAGAATTCTGATTAAATGCGCCAACTTTTAATGCCACTTGCCAAGGCACTCTAGTACATTTTTTTTATAGGAGGGCCTGTCAAAGTCGACGAATCTTGAAAATTTTAAATTCGTAGTTTAACAAATAGTCTCAATTCTCGGAAACTTGAGGCAATTGTGTCATTATTTTTTATTGGGATTCTAGAAATGTTATTTAGGATTACGTTTCCAAAGTTCAAATGAACAAAAATAAAAAAGAATAACCACAATAACCGAAAAATGGTACAGTTTGATCAAATTTCTAGGTTTTTCTTAAAATGCCCATAATTTTTAAACTGCATGGGATAGATTTTTTTTCAGATTTTTCTCGTGATGGTTATGATCAATCCTGTCACCCCGTTTCGGCTTGACGTTGAGTTTTGGGACACCCTGTATAAAAGGCATATAAGCAATTGATGAAATTGCAAATAGGCCTTTGCAGTTTGAATTACATGATTGCTCGCTGCATGGTTACTTGATTTAGATTTATAGTCCACTCTCAATAGATTTCATCAAGATGATTGCACAAATAATACAATTGGATCCGTTTGCGTTGAAGTGATTTTATGTGACTAATACGTAGTTCTTGTGGTACACTTGTTTTTCCTTATACCAGACTATACTTTATGTTGTTAATATGAATTACATATTTTCATAGAGTAATTTTAAATTTCGCGTTGTTTGATGACAGGAATGTTTGATAAAACAGCCCCGAAATGTCTTAATAAAACTACGAATTCTTGTGATTATTGCTTCCCTTTGCTAGTACGACCGGCGGCGTATAATTTGATAAAAATGCTTCATAAAGTTCATTGATTTGTTTTACTAATCGACTATAAATAGTTGGTAACACGAGGAACTAATCCCATATGTGCTTCTCATTTGTCGAGATGTATTTTAAACATTGAGTAATTAGTCACATGTGGAACTCACGTCACAGTCATGAACATAACGCATAACAACCAAGCTTAAAATATACCCGTCATAGAAAATGGTGTTCACTTAATGCTCAATCTTGGGGTCAAATATCATTAGATTGAATAGCTAAAAGTACAACAGGAATGATTTGTCAATGTCGGGAACCCCGATCAATGTGGGCCCTTTTACCAACTTCTATTGATCTCAGTTGTTTATTGTGTTTCAATCATGCCATGTCGCTTTATATTGACGAACTAAATATTCTTTATTCAAGACCACTTCAGACTAGTGGTTAAGGAAATCGCATTTAAAAGGCAAATACCATTCGATACGCCTCTTGTGGAATCGTAGCGTGATGTCGTCTGCAGATCGTTACATTATTAAAAGATTAAAAATCATAGAAAGTTATTCTATGATCAAATAAATGTTACATAATATCGTGGACCGGGGTCACACTTTCGTAGAGTTCAATTGTTTATAATAACGGATATGGCTCACTCTGACTGTTATTACCAAAATGGTTATATTTATCTCTTCATGTAACTGTGACTAAATCATTTTATATAACCTTTGAACATGGAATAGAATGATCAAATTATTATAAATAAATTACAGCTAAATCATGTTAAGTAACATCATACAAGAGTGGTAGAGAGTAGAGATCTAGAGAGGCTGAACAGTTAAATAACAGTGTTAAACAGATTGTTTTTTTCTTCTGCCGTTGCCAGGAACAGCTACTTTTCAAACAGAAAACCGTAACGTTTAATTGTTAAAAGTTCTAATAGTTAAGTACATTTTAATTGCCATCAAAACAATAGTGAATCATTTTAGTTTTTAGTCATAAAATCCATGACAATGAAACGTACCTATCCACATAAAAGAATTTACCTTCATAAATCATCATTTTATGACATGCGTATTGAAATTCAGACCACGTGTTGGCGCTATTTCCTTCACAATTGCTGCAACATCAGGGTATTCGTGTCCCCAGCTATTTATACGGCGCGAGACTTAATCGCCATCCACTATGGGCTCAGCTCACATCGCATCCAAATGAGCCGTCGCAGTTACAAATCTTCGTGATCACGGTGTTATGTGGACTTAGGCAACAATTTAGAGCTCTGAGCATTCTCATAGAAACCGTGTAACAAACGATTCCTATTGAATTAGACTGATATCCGCTCAATACGTCTGGACCAGATAATGCTTTGATCGAATGCCTGTCCGAAATCAGTCTTTGCTGGCAAATGCTAGGGATTTTCGGTCTTTTCAGTTTGTACGATATCTGAAAACGTCACAGTATCTATTCAACAAGTACAGTCTAATAAATTATATACAAAAACCAAGCAAATAATGAATGCAAAATTAACTATTAAATAAAATTGGCAATCTAAAACGAAGGTGTTGAAGTGCCGATGTAACCTGTAGCGAATTCATAGCATTCACTTTTGATATGATATCGGTGAAAGGTTCATTTGTATCTCGGCGAAAGTAAATATGTGAGGTAGTGTTGCGAGATTGATTAATAGTAAAAGCGGTTATTCTTACTAAAATATACTGAATTTCATAAGTAAATAAACAAACTTTTGCTATTTTGAATGATCATTATTTAAAATCATTAAAATCTTGATGCAATTCCGGCTGCAAGCAGTATTTTCCACTCACTTTAAACGGTGATCTCAATATAATTATATAATAAACATCAGGATATCAGTATCTGTGACTTCCTTTAGGCTGCAGTACTCAGAATCTCCAGTTTACAAATTTTATTGTGGTAAGTATATAAATTGGGATGAATCACAACGCGATACGTGTTGTGTCATTGTTTAGTTAGGTCGTCACTTGTTTGTGATTTATCCCTATACAAGGCAGAACTTATATTAAAACCCTTCCCGCGGAAAGAAGTTCCATTATTTGGTTTTATTTCACGTATGTTTTATTTCAGACTATTGCATTATGGTTGGTATACGCATATCAAAAGTACATCCAGTTCCATTGTGAACGTTCGATACTTGTCGTCATAGAAGTTCACTCTAACTCTTAAAGCCTTTCGTTCAAAATGCGGCTTTAGTGCATCCGGCTTTTTCCTACTTGTAGGAATTCAGTCACCTGCTACATTTGCAGGGCAAAAACCCGTCTAGACGGCGTTAAGCCAGAGTGCGGGCCTACACTTGGAAACACTATAAATGAAAATCAAATTATTTTCAATCTCATCATTTGCACCGTAGAAGCTCGACATTCTGTTATAGATGCACCAACTAAAGACAGGACATCTAAATAAGCTTGCCTGAAAATAACCTTGTTAGGAGTAAACTGGCAAGGTTACCTTTGTTTGCAGCTAGAATACTAATTTATTCTGGTTGTTCGTTTAGGAATGCTTGAAAAGCTAATGTAAATTGCAATTCCATAAACGTTGTCTGCAGGTTATTGTTTACTTCATTCCTCCATTGTCCGAGGCTCAATACGCTATACGCTCTGTTCTATTATTCGAACTTTGACCTCATAGCCACGTATATTGTAACATACATAAGCTTTTGAATGCGTGACTGAATTAGTTCTCAGCACAACTCATTATAAGCTAATTAGCTTAAAATAATAATTATGGTAGCAAAACATCACTATGTATTTTGATAGTCAAGCGAGCTCTCGACGTAATTATGGTAGGCGCATCAAGCACTACAGTCAATTATCAGATAATTTCATAATATAATATTTGATGTGCAGATCAAGTTAGCGTGTAAACCATTAGTGGATTAATGGTGTATAAAGTTTTTGGCGAGCATACGCCAGTAAAGTTTATTACTTACTCGAAATTTAGTTTCCGGTGAGCTTATTTCATCGTCTAGACAAGGAAGGCCGGTATCATGTCTCCTGGGGGAATAGGTAGCGGACCGCAAATAATGTTAGCGTTGCCAGACCGTGGCGACGAGCGGCCATTGTGTGCTTGTTTGAGCTTCTATTACGGCGTATTCACTGGTCCTCTTGTAGACTGCCTGCGGGCTACGCCTGCCTATTGATAAGTCCACTGTTGTTATTTTTAGATGTGTATGTATTGGGATGCCCGATCAGTCAAAAAATAACGAAAACTTGGCGGTTTTCCTGTGCAGTTTTCGACGAACTGGGGGTAGAATTTTACAGGATTAGTGCTGCTCTAATGATGCCTAGTTGTTGATAATTGTTGGAACAATGCAGTCGTGGTACGAACAACAATAGGTCGCAATCATAACTGAAACCGTAATAACACGGATGCTAACCGTCGGTTAGGTTCAAACGTCTATGCGTTTCAGCAAGACCTTGGATTGAAATTGATTCGTCTCCATTATTGCTAATATAATGTTTGTCAATTCTTTATCAAACAAAGAAATGTTATCGATTCACATGAAAACGAATGCATGCAAACGGCGGTATGATTCAAGGTCAATAAAAGCAAAATATCAAGCACTATACATTTAAATTGCATGCTCACGACAACGAGGCAGTTCCCCGAAAGGTACGGGGTTGTACAGCAAAAGAACCGTGCAAACGCGAAGAACTAACGAAACTAGCTACCTACTTTCGGTCATTGTTCCCTGTTCGTTTGTCTTTGTGATTTTCAACTGGGCTCGCGTTTGTTCTGGCTCGTGGAGGTAATAAGTAGCTGGTTATTATTCCTTTGCATTTTTTTATTAATCCTCATAGTGAGCTGCAAGAGCCCATTTTGTGTAACATCGGAATAGACATAAAAAAGTATTTTGACTTTAAATTACTACGAATGATTGGCCTCTTTTAGTGTTAATATATTAATTAAATAGTAAGCACAATCTCTACGAGCGATCACATACAGCCACGTCAGCCACTCGTGAAATCCGGAACGCCTTGTGAGATTTTGGGGATGACGTTTCTATGATTAACTTAGGTCGAGTAGAACGCCAAAATTTGAGCAACTTGTATTGTAAGTTGTAAGGGTAAAGGAAAGCATTGGTTTTGATCATAATAAGTGAAAATTAACAACAGTTTAATTATATGGAATGTGTACCTAAATAGTCGCGGACAGTCAAAGCAAAAATGAAACACAAAAACAAAAAAATATCAAGGAAAATACCTTGACTTACGAATCGATATTGTACAGTAAAATAAAAGGAGTAAGGATAATGACGCGTGTATATGCAAATAAAGTCAGAAGGCCTCGGCATTTGCGAAACGAGCGTTCTCGTATTCTGAATCTAACACCACGCTGCGCTTGCGGCTGCAACGCAGAATGCGCTGCGTCTTGCGGTTCGCCTTGTGGTCGCCGCTCGCCACTCACGCCCGCCACTGACACCAAAGTGTTTATTCAAAACATGATCTGCACTAAAAATGTCGAGGGAATTGAAAGCCTCAGTCGGATCTGTCGCCTGACCTCAACACGGATTAAAAAAAATACCGAAAGCGCCCATTATGGATTCAAGTAAACTGGAAGGAACTTTATATTAAAAACAAATGAGTTTCTGATAATTATATTCTCAAAAACAAACCAATAACGCAACATCCAAAGAACAAGGTCACCCGGAACTGCTCAAAACTTAATAGAGGATAGTGTAAGGAAAAATGTAAATGGTGTAAACTTTAATGAACCTTAATTTTTTTTGTTGCAGCAACTCAAAGATGAGCTCGGTGAAGTGGTCGCGGAGCTGGAGGCTCTGGATGGGCAGGAGGAGTGTAAGCAAAACAGTAAAGCCAAGCAGATGAGTATAGGGAGGAAGAAATTCAACATGGACCCAAAGAAAGGTGAGCAAAAAACAAATACATACGTTCTTCTAGAGAGAGTCTGACAAGCCCGTTTGATTAAGGGCCGTAGCCCGTAATACCGGCTCCGTGTGTCTCACAAAAACTAGCAGCATAGCCGTTCGTTTCAATTACTGGAATAGAGAAAGTATCGAAGTAGGTTTTTATTCTTCACGATAAATCGGTCACATTGGGACGTGTTTTCTCATTTAGTTCCTATGTACAATGCGTGGATATATGCGTATTTAAAGAGCTCGTGGAATGAAATAACTTGCTCGCTTAAGAATTCCATACAATCTGACGACAAATTCCTGTTGCGCCGCGGTTTTCTTATTAAAAACATTTTAACTTTTGTGGTGCTGAGTTTATTTCTTTGATTGCGTACCCCTTGTTAAGGGGTAAAATACATGAAGTCTGGTATAGGACAAAAATATAGTATTGTGAAAGAAGTTTTAAATGTAAATGAGAACAGTTATCGACTCAGATATAGTTCTAGACTTCGTTAACTCGAAACACTTAACGGTCCAGACGCTTTTATTGTATGTGTTGGCTAGGAATTTTTATATGGTAGACAATGTCGGCATGCATTATGTTTTTTGGCCAACCATCAAGGTTTCAAAATCCCCAATGCAGATAATTTTATTTTGCTATATGTCATAAAATTGAGCTACTGCGCAGAGTTAGCGATTTGGGAATTATTATAACTGACTGGAACTAATCATGAAGCAATTAACGAGCTTTTAATGTGGTTCTTATCATTAAAGTAATGGCAGTAAAAGGAGTAGAATTCTTGATATAATGCTATTTGATGCGGCAGGTGCGGCGTTCCCACGGCCGGTCGAACGACATATTCTGCAGATTGTTCTATTCCTGCACTTTTACACCTGTCCAACGGACAACTCTGTGTTTAAAAGATCTGTCGTAAATTAGATAAACTTTTTTTAATTGCCTTTGTTTAGCTTTGGAGGCTTGCTGACTAAAACCTTTTCTAATGATCGGCCATATGCATACTTGTATATGTTGCAAACATTTTACTTAGGTCTTTCATTAGTTGCCAGTTATAACGTGCGGATTCGTGCGCATAGCATCCTTGAAAAACCTATTGCAGCACGTTCTAGTTTAAAATAGCTGCGTCACTTCGATATCTTCCACTACATTTCTCATTGGAACTGAACGCATCTATCGGTATTCCAATTTTTGTACTTTCATAAAATCTTATCTGGCTAAATTAAAAAATATCATAAACCAAAATGGCGTTAAGGCCTTGATCCGCTTTAATCTTGGCAGGGTGAATGTTTGTTCAGCTAATCGATATCCAAACAAGAACCATTTTAAAACTCGCGTGTTTCTTTCATAGTTGCTTTCCAATTTTCTTCGTCAGTATCGGTGAGAAAATCTTTCAGTGACTTGTTCACTGGTTCAGCTCTTTCTACTTAATGCAAGTTCATGTTACGCCTCATCGCATTCTCGTGATCATGTCAAGTAAACCCGATCACTTAGATATGCTACTACCAGACACTACATTATATGTAATCGGTAACAGTAGTCTCCATCCTGTAATTAACTCCGATAGGTGGACTTGATATAGGTTAGTTTTCTGCAAGTAACGGTACAAATTACCTCGATCAAGAACGCTTTCGATATGGTAATAAATCATCTGCCCGCATTAGAGGAAAATGAAGAGTTTTTATAAGAACATGTACTGGCTTGGCGTTTAACTCACTCAGCAGTTTTGAATAATGCTCACCCTAGCTTAGTCTTCGTAATACGAAAATCTTTTTTCGTTTTTCGCTTGTAAGATACTTCAGGTAGTGTTCTGGTACTAATTAGGTCATGTTGACAATAACAACTAGCTTCACGAGAGGTTAGATGTAAGGCACGAGGTCTTCTGAATACATGCTCCAAGCTCGGCAGACGCTCGAGCACTCCTATTCTTAAGAGCTGGCGTAATGGGATGTAGTCGTATGCGGCACCTGGTTGCACAACATCCTAATGATGTCATCTTATGAATAGGGTCACGACGTTATACGACAGCCATTATCCTGTTTTCTAAATAACGAATGAACTGTAGGGAAAGGGTCGATCAATTCAATACATTTTATTCATCGTTTGCCAATCGTTAGCTGTTTTGGTAAGATACTGATATCAGTCAGGGATTAATAAGCTCTGGGGCCCTACTATGAAGTCTTAAAACGATCATGATTCCGCTCTAAGAGGGAGACGGAGCTATACATAGCGAATAGCACTATCCCGTTTATATCATCGGAATTGGATGGCATTAGCATGCCATAGTAGGGCTGCTGTTCACAATTTTCTTGATAGAAAATGATTTTATTAGCTTTACTTAAAAAACTGTTTTTAAACATCAAAGTAACATTTTCTTTAAGTAAAATAAATTAACCACACGTGTAGTACCGTTTGTTTATAATTCATAGCATTTTGTGACCGGCTTTACGCGGTAACATTATTTCTGCGCGGTAAGCTGGCTTCGCATCAGGATTAGCCATGCTGGATTATGGCGACGACATTACGGTAAAGGGTAATCGCTCTTTCAGAATCATAAATATGGTCACTGTTTATAGAAAAAACTTAATAGCTTTATAATAGTGCTCCCACATTCCGTACTTGATTAGATAGAGAAACAACAGCAATAAAACAAGATAAATTGGAAAAAAGATCATCATGGGAAATAAGAAAATTAAAAAATAACTGTTTGATGATGACTAAACGCGGAATCTGCAATATCTCGCATAAACAATAACTCAGCATTAATTGCAGCTGGATGGATTTACTTAGTAATATTTCACAATAATCTGCTTCCAACAATCCGTAACAGATCGTTAGTTGAATTCGTTGTAATATTAGTCAGTGTTGCACAGTTGAGTAACATTCTTGAAACTGTAACGACACTGGAAATGTCGTTCACGGTATAATTTTCTGAAAGACTAGGTACACACGACAGCATATAAAGCTATCAGAAACTGTCAAATTTTCCCAATCAACTTTGAAATTAATGCTTTGGCGATAAAGTTGAAAATTTATTAAAGAAATTTGACTGATTGTTGTAGCGTGATGTGCTGGCGTCTGTACTTCTAGCATTTAAATGATCGATCAGATAATTCAATTTAACACGTTGATGACTTTACAGACGACTGGATTCACATTCAATCTGTACAGTTGTTTTGGTATAATACCTGCGCATCGGGAATCCGTCGGTATCGGGTATTCGAGTCTGACTCTACTGACCTAAATCATGACAAAATGTTTGTGCATTTTCATGAATTTGTATGATTGCAAATGTTGCTAGAAACTACTTCATAAAAAATACGTTGAAAAAAGAAAGCAACAAAGGCAATCAATAAACATGGACTGAAAATACCTGACGCTATTAAATATTTACTCGACTGTGAAGCAACAACTGTTATGGGCGAGACAGTAGACATGACTGTCCCCAGTAATTGCATAACTCTAGCCCTATTAATCGCATATGTATGCATTCATAATTCAAATTACGTAAAATACGTGACTCCAATGGCTTCTTTCCCTCGGGAAATAATTCAACGCTCTTCCATTGTCTTCAACCACTAGACTGGCCAGCGTCTTTTTCTTTGCATATACTTTTCCTGTTTGTTTCGTTTCGGTGGTTCACAAGGAAAATGGACTTTAGCTTCCTGGAAGACTACAGAAGTCTGTCGTGTTTCGATTATAATTAATCATGTTGTTTATCAGCATAATCGCTTGTTAACTTGGTTACGTTTCAGTCGTGTTATTTGACTATCCGTGTCATTGAAGAGTTTCTTTCCATAACAAGTTCGACGACTGAAATCTGAAACACTTGATAAATTATGTAAAATTCAACCGATAAAGTCACTAGTTGGAAAATGTAACTAGTCCAACGAATAAAGCTTGAAAAAATCAGTCAGCCGTAAAGCAGGTCTTGCGTACTTCGTCTACCTTTTCTTTATTTTGATCTTCATTCGGAAAGATATTTCAATTTATGTATTGTTCTATATTTTTGTGATCCTTGAATATTGTGAGCTTTCCATAATACAATGTGAGAACAAATTCCCACACAAAAGCGACATCTCAGCTATTTCCAATTACATTCAAAGGATTCAGCAAGAATCAAAATATCGATCTGGGTTTCGTATTTTCTCAGACGCCAGTGCGCTATCGCTAACAAGCTTGTTATTGTTGCGAGCGTCACCCGGTTGCTCCGGTTCTCGCTCACTTAACACCAACGATCCGTCATGCTGCTATCTGCAATTTTGCATGCCGCAAGATGGAAGCCCCAGTCGACACCGAGATTTATAAAACAACCAAAGTGCACACTCCCGACGTATGCGATACGGAAGATAAATTGCTTATATTTATCGTCTGTTAAACCGATCGACTACCGTACAGGGTATTAAATTTTTCGATGGAGAAAAATCTTTGTAATAACATCACACTGGTTGATAAATCTTTGTTATAGATGGGGTTTCCTTGGCTATCCGTAAAGTACTTTGTTTTTGTGTGTAACTTTTGGCATTTACTTATGCGGAGCCTGAAATTCACAACCCACGCTTATTACCCCCCATTGAAGCTCCTGGCTCAGTGTGGGGGCGGATGACGTCACTGAAGACGCATACCATTAGGATTTTGTACGCAGAACCATCGTGACGCAAACATCTAAATTGTATAGTGCATTGGTTTGGCTTTAATGGTGATAGTCACTTGGGAACTTACTATCAATTAGGATCTTATCTTGTTTTATCTCTCTCTCTTCAACTCGTATCTCGAAGGTCTCTCACATTGCACGCCATAGTTCCCGCCCTTGGGGCTCCCACATCCAACGCTGGTGTATCCATAGGCGTTTCCTACTAAACTTTATTTCTTTGCAATTTCTTTAGCCTGCAGCCATTTAAACTTGCTGGTTCAAATGCTAGCCAGCTTTGTATTGAAAGGTCGCCATTTAGCGTTCGTAAAGCGGGCATTGTTTGAATGGTAGTTGCATTCCATTGCTCCTACGATTGCAGCTCTAAATGGGTGCAGGCACGGTCACCGTTCGCTTTCACGACAGTTTGCATATCGCCGCCGTGAACCACTCGTCGTAAGCTTTCAACAGGCTTCACCTTCAAAACGAAACATTTAGTATTGTAAGTAGGTACCTATTAAAATTAATAAGTAGGCAATTGATATTCCACTAAACAAGGATGTTTCAATATGAATGACTCGAATACAAATTGAAGAAGGAAAATCGTAAACCTACGTATGATATCGTTTAAAAGCCAGTTTAAGGTACGTTTTTGTAATTTATGTGACAAATCATGTATGGATTCGACGCCCACTCTATGGCGTTTTACAACAAAATATATTTGTTACTACTTATAAGGTTAGGTAGAAAGCCTTGCTGGCAAATAAAGATGCTCTTGCGCATTGCCTAGTAATTTTAGGCTTTTATTTATCACGTTCACGCACGTCGGTCGTGGAATTCGAAGTTCGGAATTTGAAGTTTCTAAGTGTCTGTGCTTATTTTTCACTTTTTATAAGTGAGCCAAGTTGACAATATCTGGGAGGCGGATAAAGTTCTCACTATTTTACTGACACGCTTACGATACCTTGTTCACTATGCTACCTGTCGTAACATGTACCAATTTCTTTTTAGGTATCGAATACCTGTACGAGAACGGTCTACTGCAGAGGACGCCCGAAGATGTAGCGCAATTTCTTCACAAAGGCGAAGGTCTCAGTAAGACGGCGATAGGCGACTACCTCGGCGAACGTTCAGAATTCAATGAGGCGGTGCTCAAAGCATTCGTTGAATTACACGACTTCACGGACCTAATACTAGTTCAGGCACTCAGGTGAGTTTAAGAAAGTCTCTACATATCAGCTGAAATAGACTTACGGTAGCCGGTAACACATGAGAGTCTTCTTTGATCAGTAAATCATTTTATACAGCAGGCTTTAGTGAAATATAAACGAGGTGAATGCCCGTTACCTGGCTGGCAAGCGAAGCCTTTGCTTGGAAATTGGATCAAATAGCACGATTCCATTTCAGGTGAATATTGTTTTGCAAAAGGGAATAGTTTACGGTTCCAGTTTCATCTAATGCATAAATAAAATGCCAGTGGTTCGACGAAATTATGATTCAGTAAATTGCAATACAAGTGGATAAAACTTTAAGGCAATTTAATTGTGCTTTGCTTATCTGTAGAGTGATTACTGATTACTTTATAAAAATGGTTTTATAATTAGTTTGTCTTTATAATTAGTAAGGTTGTAGCATTGTAGCGGTGCGCTTGTCCGCAGGAACCTTTATAAGTAAAAATGTACTGAAATCCGGAACAATGACAATCACTAAAACAGGAAGTTGTTATCTTATCGTAATCACTTTTTAGTATTTACAGTAATTCATTTGTGGCGCTTGTTTCCACCCAATTTGTAGGCAAACAAAAAGATGACGAATTAAATTCTGGGAAAACAGATTGTACAAATTAATTAACAAATATTTTACAGTTCAAACAAATAGGTACACAAAACACACACACACTACAAAAACATTTTTATGGTGATTATTTAATTTGCGTTCGTAGACAATCTATATTATTTTTCCTTGTACTAAATTTCAACAAATGGAAAAAAACCACAAAACATAATCGGGGAATACCGCAAACCAATGCCCTAAATGATTAATTAATTAGTTTTTAATACTTAACTAGAAATAGAGTGCCCACTTTCTTTTTCTATAGCAGCTTTCCGTCTTTCTAATTTAAATACATTTAAACGAACTGGCAACAGATTAGTTACCTTTTTTAGAATAAAACAAATAAACCATTAAGGCATCTGCAGACTCGACTCCACTTGGCATTCGGAAATGTTTCACTTGGCAGACATACCATTTTGCACTAAGGTCGTTCACACTATTCTCTTTCTGGCTTGCAGAAAAATGACGACTGTGTCCCTATTATTTATAGAAAGTTAAAAACGAGGCCTTACAAAGAGCTATACCTATGTAGTCTCAGTGGGGGAACTCGGGGAGTAATGGACCGATACTAAGTGTTTGCGTTATCTATTACAGACAATTCTTATGGAGTTTCCGTCTACCGGGCGAGGCGCAGAAGATCGATCGTATGATGGAGTGTTTCGCTCAGAGATACTGCCAACTAAACCCGGACATCTTTACCAATGCCGACACGTGTTACGTTCTAAGTTTTGCGATAATAATGTTGAACACGTCACTACACAACCCCAGTGTTAAAGACAAGCCTTTGCCGGAACAGTTTGTGGCGATGAACCGAGGGATCAACAACGGCGGGGACCTACCTCAGGAGTTACTTTTGGTGAGTACGACCATGTTTATTAAACCTTGCCCCTTTCTCTGCTTTGACACTTGGCAGTTCACAAAACAGATTGACATCTGGTGTTTACTAATGGTTTGATTGAATGAGTGTGCTTGGACTTACTCGTGTGTCAATAACTACTACAAAATGGACATAGCTGCATCAGTTCTTAAGTACGGGTGCGTTTTCACCAGAGATGTGCGAGGATGCGTAGCGAGGGATGTGTTTCTTTAGATCCAATAGAATCGCTTCATTTACCTAGCCTCGCTCAGCGCTGGGTAAATGAAGCGATTCTTTTGATTCTAACAAACACATCCCTCGCTACGCATACCCGCACATATCTGGTGGAAACGCAGCCTTACTGGCTTGTTTTATGTATTTTCATCAGACCGTTCCACAAATAGGTTCATCTTGTTCCGGATTTGAATGAGATGGAATTTAATCCTTTCCGACCTAGACGGAGTGTCTCTAGCTTCTCCGCCTACGTAAACTTGTACTGTCGTCATTGTAGTACAATTAGCGCTTCGTGTTAGGTTCAGGCAACATTTAGGTCACCTCTGCGTGCCTTTAGTTAATATAGTTGACCAGCATGCGAGGTTAATGCCTTATGTTATATTTTATAGGCTTTTTCTGAGCACTAATAGGTATATTAGGTACCTATTTTTCCTCTATTCCCGTAGCCATAATTAATTACAAATGTAGCTGCTTAACGCTTCTTATAATATATTATTTAAGTATTGTTTGTTTTTAAACTGTCACGGCAGTGGAAACTATGGTTTGTGACAAAATTATGCACATGAGGCAATAATATTAAATGTAATTAAGTAGGTAGTCATAATAATAATGGCTCTATCGTCATGGTACTTCTTAGAAACTGCTATTAATATTTAAAATTTTATTGAAATCCATAACAGTACATTACATAATGACGTACATAATTTCAATGGAAGTGATTTTCCTAAATAAGTTTTTAACTCCTTTTCAATGCTATACTGTGTAATCGTGGATTATTTTAATGACACTAATGTATGATTCGTTCGTTCAGTTGTTACTATCTACATATTCATGTACGGTACTTACTAACAATATGTATCGCTAAAAACCACTGGGAAATGCCGTTTCCTGATTGCAATGTCATAAAAACAGTTGCCTAATCGAAATCACGCCGAAGTCGCATAGTTTTTAATTTCCTTTCCGTTGCGTACAGCAATATCGATAAGTAAATAATAAATAATGCAATAGATAAGCATGTCTGTCTACTTATATTCATGTCAACACTAAGTCGACATCGCTTGAAACCACTAGCAATAATTTTCACACTGCAGTAATACGTTCCGCAGTGCAAATGACTTTGTATTTGAAACGTATAAAAAGTCACATTACAGCGATACTTCCTTGTATTTTTTTAGTAGCACAGGTCACGGGCGTGTTATTTTGCTCGTGTCTATAAATAATTCATAATAATTAGTTTTCAAACAATCACGATAAACCACAATCTGTATAGTAATAACCCGAGTTGACGTAAATAACATTGTAAACAATCTCAAATCATTAGCGGCGTTATCTGTGAAGTAACTGCGCGATAAATATCAGTATCTTAATGTCACAGTTGAATGTGAGTTTCTGTTTAAACTGGTGGCTTTATGTCCATCAACGGACGGTAAAAGTATTTAAATGTGCGCCTCGAAATGGGACTTTTAATTTGTTTATTTTTATGTCTATTATCTCCTAAACAGACGAACTTATTTCGGTTCACACATTGTAAGTGATGTTTGTGTTAACTTGGTAATATATTTTATTGAGTTCCTTTTTATTTGTTTTTCCAGTCGCTGTACGAGTCGATAAAAACGGAGCCATTTAAAATACCAGAGGACGACGGCAACGATCTCATGCATACCTTTTTCAACCCAGACAAAGAGGGGTGGCTGTGGAAACAGGGAGGAAGGTAATTCATCCTATTTTACCATTTACTTTTCACATTATAAATGACTGTGTAAAAAGATTTCTCGTAAACATATTCATGTTTGTTAACCCCCATGTCAGCAACCTGTCAGATTTGGTACGACTGCGATCTTTAACCCTTCACACTCACTTCAGACGTGGATTTGACAGCTGACCTGTTTTAACTCACCTCGCGTTCAAAACTTTTGGAGCTTTGTTCGCATGGAAACGCAAAGAACCAGAACGAAGACGTGTGTCTCACGTTACACTTTCTTTTTCCTAACAAATGTCATTGAGATTAATGATTTCAAGTGCCTTCGTTTTCATTTTTATTATGTAACGTTGCGAAATCTACAGAAGGAAATGTAATTCGAGAATCATCTCTAAATGACTTCACTGGTCATTGACATTTAACTGAGGAATAACTTACCTACCTTTTGTTTTTTGATTAACCTGTACTATGTCCCAGGTACCTATAATGTTACCTATTATAAAATTAGTTTAGATTAGAATCCGCGTAGTATTCTGCGTAGTGTGTTGCCATGGACTTGTAGCTCGTTAAAACGTGAGATGGTAATGTATTATAACAGGGATGGCGAACCTTTTTTGGCGAAAGTGCCATTTTCATTACAAAAATATTTTTTACCATGACGTGCCGCCAAAAATCTTGACTTGGTGATTTAATGGACAAAAAATAACACTAGACGCTATTAACTTAACTCTTTTTTGTAACTATAAATTCATAAAGCAATCTTAATGCCAATCAGCTTTGCGTTTCTTCAAATAAAATTTAAAGTTCAGCATGATTTCTGTTGTTGCTAATCATTCAAGATGCTAAGTAATCTTACATAGGCGTCCCCAAATTATTTTGCTGCGTGGCACGACTAGCACGCGTGCCATAGGTTCGCCATCCCTGTATTATAATTACCACGTGCTCATTATTCTTCGTCATTAAAAACACGCGACTAACGTGAAGTCACATGGGCGTGAGGATCACGCAAATATACCTATGTGAATAATCAGAAGATTATTTAAATAGACAAGTAGGTAATGTTCAGCATGCTTCATTCCATGCGAGTTGATCAGAAATAAAAAAATCTGCAGTATCGCAGTTGCATGCCAAACCACGTGGTCAGTCATAGAGAACTCGTAAAGGATGTAAAATCCTCAGCCTAAACTTTTTGCAAAAGTTGCGGCTCAATGCGTGTTATTTTCCGTTTTCTGGCATCGCAGTGGTAATAATAAATGGGTATTATGCGATGACATCACATAGGTATGATTTCAAACCTTTGAACTTCGATACTATGACAAAACACGACGGTGTTCAGAATTTCCTTGTATATTAAGTTTTAAATTTAAAAGATACGTTGAAATGGTCTCTAAAATTAAACTCAACAAAACCGATTCAATATAACAATACAATACACCAGAATCTATACAAAACGGTGAAAAAACCAAATAGCTTCGTTGTTCAATAGAGTGGATCTATTCAGAACTAAACCTATTTGTTTTTTTGTCTATGTTAAAGCTCTCTACCTGTCCACTTACACTAGTTTTTTGTTATTTACAGATACAAGTCGTGGAAGAGACGGTGGTTTATACTCAACGACAACTGCCTGTACTACTTCGAATACACGACGGATAAAGAACCCAGGGGCATCATTCCATTAGAGAATATTTCTGTGAGTATAAGAAAAAGGTTTATATCTGCAGGGAGCAATGGCATGTCTTTCATTTTGATATTTCAATGGCGCTTGATTTTGGTTGTTGAGCAGACGAATTTTTCAAACAGCAATGTTTTAGTAATTTCTTTCAAACTATTTTAGACTGTGATCGAAAGTGTGTTACGTAATTAGGGTGCTGGTACATACTGTCATTAAGAAAACATGTGTTGAAACAACCATGTAATAACGGGATTGGCTTCCCGTTATTCCTAAAGACCTTTTGTTTTCTTTCGTCGTATTTACAAATAACATTTTTTTTTTCGTATCGGTTATTTTCCAACAGAAGACAAATCGTAACTTTTATAAGTAATTTCGTTGTCATGTTAAACAAGATAAACATGTTCTTTTTGATGGATTGGATGCTTCACGACCCGATCTAGTTCGCGTAGTACCTGTTATCTTATTCTAGAAAAATATTATGTTTTAATGCGTTGAGCAAGTCTATTTTACTGAGTCTTGGTTCTATTTAATCATACTTTCATCACAGCAGAAGGGCTAACTCATCTCTTTCAATGCGTTGTAACAAGCCGTTAACCCCGAATATTGCAAGCCCAAGTTCTCCAATCAGGATAACATCGACTGTCAAATCTCAGGTTATTTCAACCCTAACAGAAATATCTATCAAAGTATAATATTGTATCACCAACGACAAAGATACTAAAATAATGACAAATGCTTGGGAATTATTGTAATAAACCTAAACGAACTCATTTACCTGTAAAAGGTGTAAAATCTCTTGACATTTGATTATGTAACAGATTAAACTGAAGCCTTTCAGCAACTGGCGCTAAGTATGTCAAGAGGCTGCAGAACTTGTATTATAAAGTGCCAGTCGATAACATTGAATAGAGATGGAAGGTACTCTGATCACCAATGTAACTCGGTTTTTCATAATGGTTGTAAATTGCAAGCGCCTGTTGATTGATTTATAGCTTATCTTGCACTTGTCCAGGTCATTCTTGTTTATATTGAATAAAAATAAATAATTTTGCTAAAAAGCAAAAAGGATTTGAAATTTTCTATATCAATATGATGAACTATCGACTTTTATAATAATTTTAACTGATTGAGGTCTGACAGCAGAATTTTAATGCAACTTGCATTGAAGTTGTCTTTTGTAGCAAAAATGCCAGGTTGTTATAAAAATGTAAACACATTTTTATAACAACCTGGCATTTTTTATATGATTTAGCATGCACTTTTGCATTGGTTTTGCAGCGTACTTCTCCTCTCTCAATATTGTGAACTCTTTTAATGTTAGTTCAATTCTTATGATAGCTTAACTAACTTAGAAATAAAACACGTGTTATAATAGTATTGTGGCGACTCTTGGTGGACAGTTCTATATCATGATGTTAATGCTCTCTTCTACACCTAAAGTTTGACTGGTCTAAAATCCCTTTGGCATTAAGTCAACCTCTGTGCATTTTTGTGCTTATAATTTTAAATAAATAACCATAATAATTATGTTTGTTTTCAGGTGAGGCCAGCGAGCGATAGACAACGACCTCATTGTTTGGAGTTATACGCAAGCGGAGGCGCCGATCTCATAAAGGCGTGCAAGACTGACTCCGAGGGGAAAGTCGTTGAAGGAAAACACACTGTTTACAGGTTAATTACATTAGTAAATGTAATTCATATTCTAAGGTGGACACATTTAAAACCCCAATGAATGAGACACAATAAAAACATTGCCTTCTTTTTGGGTACCACTTGGTTAAAAACTTATTTTCTGCGATTCTCTTGATGTGGCTCCTTGTAAAACAGTCTTAGAACTGAAAAACATCAAAATCTGCTTTGTCATTGCCATTTGAAGCAGGATAAAAGCCGAACTTTTTTACCTGCTGATGAAAGTCAGGCAGTGCAATTCGGTATCGTTCAAAGCAAGATAATATTGCCCATCACTATTACGCATGGCAAGCCGGGTTAATGACACTAAGGCTTAATGAAGTTTACACCACTTCATTAACCCTCAGCGTCGCTTATCGTTACTTACAAACATGAAGTATTTAGGCCAATGGGTGCAAAGAATTTGTGATAAATGTAATTTAGAACTTCAGAGCACTACAGTGTCTGGGAAGAATCGAGTCTGTATGTTTATGTTATGAGGACACTGGTTTTTCATCGTAAACAGTAAACACTACTACTACTTGATACATCCTTTGTGGCAAACTAGTATCCGCACTAAGAAAACATGCACCACAAACCAGTGTGTTTTTATTTATAAGTAAAAAACCACAAACATTTAATATGATATGGTGTTTCTTTTTCTAGAATGTCGGCAGCTACAGCGGAGGAGCGTGACGAATGGATCGAGTGCCTCCGCCGCTCCATCAGTCACAACCCCTTCTACGACATGTTGGCGCAGCGCAAGAAGAAGGCGCAGCACAACGTGCACTCCGCACACTAGTCCCACTCACACCACCCGCCCGCGGGCCCGTGCTAGTGATACCGACTGTACATACCTCTTGAACCTAAACAACCTCCTTGTTTGTTTGTCAATTGGTCATGTGATGTGCCAGACTGATCCGAGATCTCTCTGAAGAACAGTGTTCGCAAAACAGTTACGATACAACAGATTACACGAGTAAATCAACAATAAGTGCAATTTAAACAACATAAGACCACCTCAGTGAACGAGCCTTAATTTTAAAATGTGGTTTATATAACTTATTCCCAATATAAGTAAACATAATTAATGTTTCTTTTAGGGGTATAGCCTGTTATTAACGAAGTCGTATTTCTTACTCCTAATATTGACATTAATCATAATTTATTGTAGAAAATATAGTAGAATTTTATAATTACTGTGTACCTAAAGAGTTATAGAACGAAATATGCATAACGAGTGATATGTAATGCGTCTGATATAACGTCTATATCAACATTAATGGCGAAATAAGTTTTATTTATCGTATTATTTTGTGTCAAAATCATAAGTGAGCTTAACCCCGAGGTAACGTCCGTCAAAAGTCACCTAATGACTTGACAATAGCCATTAGTCATAACTCCAATGAATATGTGATATTTAGCCATGATAACGACGCAAGGAATGTATTGTGTTGTAGATATCGAAACACAATAATTACGCATCTTTTCATGGCTGTTGGTCCATGTATATAAACGAAGGAAAGACTGAAAATTGTGCTTTTTAAACATCGCCTATTCGAAAATGGAACTTGTAGTCGCGTGCATATTAATTTAATTTTGAAATCATCACTGAATCTTTAATAAAAAGATATTTTTATGGAGGAGTTTGATACGAATCGTCCGCCCATACGTAAACTATATTCGCACATCGATGCAAAATGCAATGAAATTAATGAGGACGTGACTATAAAAAAATGAGATGAATGCATTGAATTGCAACTTGGTGAAAATACATGAGTTCCTGTTGTGAGATTAGTTACGATTGTTATTATGAGCGAGAGTACAGCCAAAATTGAAATAAATTGCTAAAGGGATGTGCGGTTTTTAATGTTGTTTTAACATAAGGCAGGTTATTTTATCAGCGGTTCTTCTCACACAGACAATAATTTAATTTTAGAGATCGCCTATTTTTTTGCTGATCTTTAGCCTAATAAAACCATGGCGGAATTGTATTCAATGAAAGTATTACTTTGATAATATTGTAATGTAACATATTATGTGAAAAAATTGTAAAGTAATACATGTATAAATAGTTAATTTAGCCTAACTTAGTGTATGATATGGCCATCCGTATTACTTCTAATGAGAATGTAAATATGGCTTGATGACAGAACATAAGGTAGGCACAACAGCCAATTTTTGAAAAACTAATCAATATGAATAGTGAAACAAGTCTCGGCATGGATCTTCACAGCGAATCGGTTTTATTTATGTTTTAGTCAATAAATGAAACTCAGGTTATGCTTGTCATCAACACCACTCATCGTCATTTCCGCCCATAAACATAGATATAAACAGTAGGTAGCTAACTTATTAGAAGTCGCCTTAACGTGGCCTAACATCATCGACATGTCATTAGAAATTAGTATTTCAGAAGTTGGATGTTATGTTGCCATTAGTATAATTATTTTAATTTGGGCAACAAAATTTTAGTTTACATTCCTTTTCTTTAATCTTAATCTCAAAAGAATGTGAGGGAATATCTAGTTTTCATTTGTATTTTATATTCTTATTATAACTGTTTTTCTTTTCATCAAAATCTTTATGCTCTGTAAATAATTTCAAATAATATTCGATTTCAATATTTCACTTAAGTAATCCTAGTAATTTCAATTCATATATATCTCGATTTATTTATATTAAAAAGTCTAAA
Organism: Mamestra brassicae; assembly: GCA_905163435.1. NCBI lineage: Eukaryota > Metazoa > Arthropoda > Insecta > Lepidoptera > Noctuidae > Mamestra > Mamestra brassicae. The sequence continues at coordinate 12,436,823 of LR990997.1, read as the reverse complement.
GATTTTAAAAAGATCTTGTGAGGATTATTACATAGATCTCTTATCATCTACGTACTGACGTACGACCGGTACGGTACGGTATAAGTTCGTCATATTAATTTTAAACAGTGAAACAGTCATACTCTATATTCGAAGAACAATCGGTCAGTACAATGCCTTGTTTCTTGAGCTTTAAAAATGCAATGTTGAACAGGCCTTATAATTATTTAATTTTTAACAAGCCACAGCACTCAAAGTATGGCTGTTTTACTTCAAATCTTTACTATTGCTACAAAATTATTGGTTTTGGAGACATCATTTTTATTTTAATCAAATTAATAATTCAAATTTCATTAATGGCAATTATTTAGTAATGATATTAGGGGAGGTAAATATTCTGTTTTGTAATTATAATTGTTTATGGAATGGTGCCTAGAATTGATCTGCAATTAGTTAAGCTTACTATTAGTAGTATTAGTGTACCTACTTATAGTGCGCTGTAAATTCGCTTTAGAAACGTTAATTTATCAATGTAATGTTTTATATGACAGCGGATATGTGCATAATAATGGTGTTGTAAATAATTTTGTAAGAAAATGGATATACATAAAATATGTTTATTTACTACGTGGTTTTTATTTTGATAAATAACCTATTCAAATAACCTCGACATGTTACTACCAGTGGGTAATTGAGTGGAGAAGACGTGTCAGTCAGGTGAGCTATCATGATTGTATCTCTTGATTGATTACCTTGTTCGCGCACAAGGAAAACATCAAAGCAAAAACGAGTTTACTACAAAGACATGTATGCGTTAATTGCAGCCCCCGACACGATAGTGAACACAATTAAATGACGAGTCGTCATAGCTGGCACCTGATTACGATAAATGCTTATCGTACCTCCACGCGAATTGCAATACTCGAAGAACTAGTTACATGTACTTTCCTGAACACTTGTTTAATTCGACCGACCGTGACGCGTCCGTCTTCCTTTTCCGTTGGTGAAACGTGTGTTGCGTAAAGTGTGCTGAAATTATGATATTATGCACCCACTGACGCTATCGAGAACTATACGTACTATTTTACACATACAGTCGCCATATACCTACCTAGCGTGTTGGTCCCCCTGTAATTGCGTAGGTACTCGTAAATTCTCAAAGATCGAATCAAGATTAGGTAAGTGCTAGGCGCGGATGATCGATGATGTGCTTTCGTATTTTAAAAGTGAAGGCTGTGGAGTGTGTTCTGGGAACCTGTCTTTACGCTATTGTTCGGTGGTTAATTTAATTGAAGTTATTTTAATTGATTTTGCTTGGCTTCCCTACCTACTGACACAGAAGTTTCTCGATATTATCATTAAGCTAAATCCTCATTCCTCGGGCCTCAAACTCACCTAAGTACTTATATAATGTATGCTAGAAGAACAATACCTATCACATTATTTAACTTATCAATAGTTAACTAAGTGCCAATCAGACTTGAGAAAGAAATTCACATTGCAGGTTGCGGACGCACTTTACGTAGGAGTTTTAATTTGAAGGTTCATGCTCAGGTTAAACCGTGCTGTTTATATTTCTTTGGCATTACAATATACAGCTATTACCTACACCAAAAGAGGAGCAGATGAGCAAGCGCACCAGCAACCTTTTCTTCCTCCTTCCTCTCTGCAACATTTAATAGTACTTAGGTAAGTAGGTACCTAGCCACCTACTCCACGTGAAGAGCATTTTTTCCACCAGCATAGTTATTATGGACAATTTTTTACTATTAGCCTTAAATCGCAAAGAAATGCGGTGAATTAGTGGTTACTGATAAGCAATAATATAATTCAATATTCTTGGGTAGAATTACTCAGTAGTACCTACCTAAATAAATGAACAATGCATTGGTACCCTTCCATTTCTAACCCTTTGGGTAGAGACATACATATTATAAGCAATATCAACAGCTCCAAAATTTCAAACGAGGTCTGCTAGAGTCAATTGTGCGATTTCAATCACTCGCTTGACAATTGCTTCGTATTTCGTTTGTCGCTGAACTAACATTGCCCAGCACATTTAGGCTAGTCACGTTCGATGGTAGGTATCCACTCAAACATTAATAAGGACGATTATGACTGTGAATAAACTTGTAGGCAGGTCCTATTAGATTTGCAGGTGCGGTCGTTCGAGGTGATCGATTTGTTAATTGGTGCTAAGTATGCTGTTGGAGTTACGTACCTAGGTAATTTTGATGAGCTAGTCTTAGTGCGAGTTTTCCGTTATTATCACGAAGAGTGGCGGCCCTAGCCATATTTTTAGGTGGTGCTGAATCTTAAGTTGGCGCCCCTTCAAATACAAAACTTTCGTGTGCTTTCTATTATAAAGTTTTGTAGGTAATTTTTCATATCTTTAAATAGTATCAGACCGCAATATCTTAGGAGTTGGCACCTACGTTGGTTGGTACCTACGTGCCCCGAAAATTTAAAATAAAAAAGAAATGATTTACAAAAAATACTAATTTCTCCCAAAAAAGGTGGCAGCCCTAGCCACATGGCAAGACTATGGTGTCTGATTTTATGACTTCTGACTACCGTTACGACTGACAAAGATCTTTAAATGATAGCCGGGACCGGGACCAACGGCTTAACGTGTTTTCCGGAGCTCGGAGGTGTGTGTTCAAAAACAAATGTAGGTACTTCCTCAGATCCGACACGACCGGGTTAGAAATCAGGCACAAGGCCAGGGCAGGCTCTCTTCTGTCAACTTCCGAAGTCCGAGCTACCACAAAAATACTAATGGAAAAACGCACAATCCCGATCTGACCTGGACCCCACGCTGAGCAATCTCGCTTTCAAAGTACGGGCTACATACTCGTGCACTGTTATGACTGTTAACACTTAGGACTAGATTGTGACTAAAACTTAACTTGTCATCATCAATTCCGAGTAGTTATTAACATTTGTAAATTAATAATGAATATGAACAATAGAATTTGAAGGTAACATTTATTGTTCAGGACAGGAAATGGAACCGCAAACCGCAACTCAGCGCAAAAAGTCGCCACTGCGCCTATGAGACGAAAGGTTGGTGTGTGGCTCATTTACCTACCTATTTATGGTTTTATTTATTTGGTAAACCAACAATTGTTTACACATCACATCACAGTTACATTCTAAATTCTTTTACAAGTGCAACAATTAATTAAAGGTTAACACCTCATGCATAATTTGTGGTTATCCACATTGTTAACTCTAAAAATGTATAAAATATTAGCTTTTTACTTAATATTTAAAATCAATTTGAGACAAAAATAATGAATACAAATAAGTTAGTGAGTAAAAATTTTAAAACAACACACAATTTAAATAAATAATTAAATTAGTTAAAATTAAAACTATACCAAGACATTCAATAAATTACAAAAAAAAATTACAGCACATCATTTTATACATTTAATTATAATAAAATTAAATCAATTCATACAATAGTGTTCTCTAATTAAATTGCAAAATTTGCTCAATTTGTCGTGGTGTATGTCAATTAAATCACTGCAACTGTTAACTATTTTACACAAACGTGGAATCGGAGAATTTGCACCCAGAACCGTTCTGCGTAGCGGTGGGAGTAATGGAGTGATGGGGTATCGCGGATTTCGTGATGGGGCTCGAAATTTAAAGAGACTAAGTAGATTAGGGAAGTCGGTTTTATTTCTAAGCAGTTTAAAGAGAAACACGGCGTCAATTATTTCTCTTCGAGATGATAACGAATGTATCCTGAAGTATTTCAGACGAGTGTTATAGGAGGACAGCTGTTTTCTTTTCCCTAACGAAAATGCAAGATGCCAAAGAAACCGCTTTTGTACCCTTTCTAATTGAAGCTTGTGTGTGGCGGTAGTGGGGTCTCCATACAACACTGCAGTACTCCAGGACGCTTCGTACAAGACTATTAGTACAGCATAACTTTAGTGCTAACTAGTCTGAAACTTTTTGTGCTTCTCAGTACAAACTCTAACATTTTAGAAGCTTTTTCGACAATATTCTCGATGTGAGGGATAAAAGTTTTTTTTTTTATCAAAAAGTACTCCTAAATGTTTTCGACTTGTTGTATTTTTGTGTTGTCGATCCGGTACTCTGAGTGTATATGATGAGCCTTCCGTGAAAATGTAATATGGTAGCATTTTTTAAAATTTAACTCCATCCTGTTATTTTTACACCATTCGACAACTCTATTCAAATCATCTTGTAGGAGCGCGATATCGCAAGATGTATTGATTGCTCTGGCAAACTTTAGATCGTCGGCGTACAAAAAGCACTCGAAGGTAGAAGCAGCTGGGAAGGTCATTGATAACGATGATAAATAATATGTGAGCAAGATGTGATCCTTGTGGAGCTGCAGAAGTCATACGATAATTGCTTGCCGATCGAAAACCGTTCACCACAACATAGAATTCCCGACCTACTAGGTAGGATTCCAGCCATTTCAGCAAGGGCCCAGTAATACCATATGTGGCTAGTTTTTGAACTAGTATGGAGTGAGAAATTTTGTCGAAGGCCTTGCTGAAATCAGTGTACAACACATCAAATTGTTTATTTGAATCAACAGATTTTATGAGAGACTCCGTGAAGGACAAAAAGTTTCTGGCAGTCGATCTAGACGTAATAAAACCATGCTGATGGTCACTCAAATAAAGTCTAAAGTGATGTTGAATGTGAGGGCAGACTATCGACTCAAATATCTTGGCAAAGGTGGAGAGAATCGCGATTGGCCTATAGTTGGATATGGTGTCTTTTTTGTCCGACTTGTACACCGGAACAACTTTAGCCTTTTTCCATTCCGCAGGAAAGGTTCCCGTTGCTAAAGACACTCTATGTATTTTCAGGAGCGGGGCAACTAAAGCAGTAGCGCAGGCCGAAATGAATACTATATTTATAAATGTTCAATGATAGAAAATTGTAATAAACACGAAAAAATACTACTTAACATTATAAACTCGAGCGTCTATGGGATGAGGAAAATAAATAATTAAAAGATAAACTCAGTATAGGTATGTGAGGGAGCCGTTGTTTGTTGATACAGCTATGTATGGTCTACGTTATGCACGAGGTAGGTCACTAAATTAGATACCATAACATAAGGCAAAAGAGGCCACAAGTTTCCTTACTTGTGTTTTCCATTTAGGTAAGCCACTTGTTCAATAGGTACCTAGAGAAAGTGCTACCGTGAACCTATTCACGTCAGCAGTTTCTCGCCTCCTTCTCTCTCTCTCTCTCTCCTTACTATTTTTTTTTTATGATGTTTGTACACTGACAGCCCTAAATCTAACTAATTTCGTTCAGTCCATCCAAAGGTTTGGATTGCCCTGTGTGATAAGACCGCCCATTGTACACTTGTTTTTTAAAAGTTTTTACTTTTTTTGTAATGAGGTGTACAATAAAGTATATAATAAATAAATAAGGTAGGAGTGGCACGCATGCTACTCTGCTTATCAAAATTCACAACTGAAGAAGAAAAAAAAACCTATGAATATTGACTGTGGCTCTGGAAAGCGACAGGTCATCAGCTCAGCCTCCATCAGGCATGGTATGGGTTGAACCTTAGAATTTCTGTTTAAATCATTAGCTGGTCCATCTGCTCCGTAGGTTGTTAATCTTCCGACTTAAACAGGACATTATATGTACCTAAAATTAATTGTTTGCCATTTGTGGTTAGCCACAAAAAGTTAATATCACTGCTGACGGGTCCTTAGTTAGAAAGAGGAGTAGGTAGCCTCCTAAGGTGATCCATAGCGGCCATAGCTTTATGATACTCCACTGGCTTTTGACACTATATTTAGAAGTTGTGGTTAGCACGATAGTATTGTGTGGGCAGTCCCTTTGGTATTAACCATAACGTTATATCAATTAGCATATTTTTTTCAACCATTTATTTCAAACCAACTACCAATTTCAATTTCTATAAATATCGAGTGCGGCAAAATATATTATATTTCTTACCACGGTTCAAATACCTACGTAAAAAGATACCTACAGCTGTTACCAACAACGTAACTAATATAACATATAATTTCACACAAAACAAAAACAGAAAACATCGATTGCACGGTAAATTGTCAACACTTGTGTCTTCAAGCTTTCTCTGCCGATCATGGCAATTTTCCGCCTCACTTTCCATGTTCGACAAAAACAACAGAAATGTTACTGAACCACTTACTTATAGAAAACGAATTGTTATGGAATAATATTCTTCGACGAATTCGACTACGCAGAAAACCTTGGAAGTCCAAAACTGTTATTGAAACTAGGGACCCGATTCGATGGTCCTAATATTCGATCTTCCTAGCCACGGAAGTCCATTCTGTATTTCTTATAACGTAACGTAACACTACGCTATCAGTCCACGCCCTGGCTAGACCTTTCAGGACCATCTCATTTATTTAAATATGATCAGTTTATCAAATTCAAGCTAAATCGGTCCTGTAGATTCGGAAGAAAGTGACTGTGACAGACAGACAGACACACGAGCGTTCCTATAAGGGTTCCGTTTTTCGTTCTAACGTACGGTTACCCTGTGTAAATATTTCTTTATTTTATTATCTTACATGTTTCTATTAAAACCCTAAAAACGCATTTCTTTCAACTCTGGCTAAAAGCAACAATTGGCAATTTCTATGGAGACAAAACTCTCTTTTTATACTGGTAGGTCAGACCAGGATCTTCCCAATTTATTTGGGGTCGGCACAATGTATCTTCTTCTTCCATACTTCTCGTGGAGTGAGTCAACCTTTTCTAGACATACCATCTCTGACACAGTCCATTTAACGTTTCTTTGGTATTCCCCTACTTTTGTAGTCATCCACATTCATACTTAAAACTTTCCTCACATTTATTTCAATTATATGACTTACGATTTTAATAAAATTGAGTTACAACATTGTACTTAATAGGGGGCGTTTATTTACCAGCCATTGTATAATTTATATACCGTCATTTTTATTACATAGTTCAATCATAATTCACGATTCTTTATGCTCAATCTTCGTCGAATGGATGCGCAAGCGTCGACGGTTTACGACTTGTTTCAGAACAATAGATTCATTAACGTTATCAGCGTCAACTATGGATCAATGCTCCGCTGATCTTCATGTGTTGGTAATGAAAAAATATTAAAAACTGAATACATTAGTAGCTAATGTACCTATTAGATAGTGCAAAGTTAATATAAATGTTTCAATTTTTCAACAAATTATCACTTTGTACTTACTCACAACTTTGTTGTGTCAATGTGACTAGTATAAGTCATCTTGTTTATTCATACTTAGGTGCTATCAAAATAATGATTAATTATGCATTTATTTTTATGGAAGAATTAATTGCAATAAAATATAATTGCTATTAGTTAATGAGTTAGTGGCCTGTTATTTTTACGAAGATATAGGTTCACTGTGATTGCTACAAGTATAAGCGATTTGGAATTAATTATTTTTGATACAAGAAATACTTAACTAACTATATACACCAGAAATAAAAGTCAAAAACTTCTAACTAAATTAACCCTAAAATATGGCGTCAAAAAATTCATCCGCATCGCTGTCGACTGGAAGTGTACCCAAAAGACTGGCGGCATTGATCGGCAGCGGTCTTGAATAATCTCAGTTTATGGTTCATAAGTTAAAGCTAATGCCATCTCCTTATTTTGCCGCTTGGCAATATTAATGTTTTTTTTGTAATATGTACTATCTACCTAGGTACTTATTTCAGTTCCTCTAAAGTTATTTCCGATCGAAGTTGATAGTAATTTCCTGTTTGAAACAAACAAAATCGGTAAAGGATCTGGGTAAAACAAAAAAAATGGTAATGTACATACAACTACTTTTTCGCATGGGTTGTCCCAGAGGAACCGCGTCTACCACAACGATATGCTACCATACGTAGGCATGTAACCTTTTACTTATCCAATTTATAAATCAAACAATAATCTAGGAAAGGCACACATCCAATATGGAAATTAAATATAGGTACAGTGAATAAATACCATTCCACATCGGAACTTATATCATGACGATGTTAGTGTGTCAAGGTATGCCAAGATAGCAAATATCTTCACAAGGTGTATAAATGGTAAGCCGTTAGCACTCTGCCGACCTGTCTCGCGAACCGGTTTAGTCATTCATCAGTAGGGTACGCATGTTTTGTAAGGTTTCCAGAGACACGTCGATGGGGCAAGAACAGATGGCACCGTTTGTGTAAGCTTACATAATGGTGTTGAGAGAATATGCTTGGCAATTAAAAACTATATCAACTGCCTTGTAGCTGGTGGCGCAATTGTATTGAAAAGATATGAAAATCCTTAGTCGAGAGCAGTATAATCTTGTGTTCTAATATCTATGATGACTCAATGACTTTAGATACCCAGGCTGGATATCTAAGGGCAAGTGATCTTAGATATTTTTGAATTTAGACTTGGCTGTGGTTCGCATACTTGTCGTCCGGGAGGTTTCTGTCCAGCTGTTTACGTCTTTCGGCAGAATCCGCAGAATTTATAAAATACGTATGATGAATTTATAATTAGGTTATGCCAGCGGCTTCGCCCGCCTAAAAGAGAGGTTATAAAACAGACTGACAGACAGAGTTATTTTCGCATTTATAATATTAAGTATGGAAGTAGGTACCTATGGATATGTTAAATGATAAGAATTTGATGGAATATCAAATGGCTGAGTCGTACAGTAGCAACAACAATCTAAAAAGAGATTCGCCGTTCTCAGCATATAAAAATATTTGGAAATTTATCTTCTCACGTGAGATTTTCTCACATACATATTTTGCAACAAAGTTGGAAAATTATAATTGTGAATTTCGACTCACTTGACATTTGAGCCGGTTGTTTTTAACGAAGACATTCAGAAACAAATAGTTTCTCATACATTTGAAATACCTCTTACCGTCTTAATCCCAGGATATGCAGATAATGTATTTTTGTAGGTAGTGATCTAAACTGTTTGTTTATGGGAGGCAATCCGACGAAGTTGTGGGCCAGTAGTACGAAGTGGCAATTCCATCATGATTCTGTCATGAAAAAGGGATAGTGTTTCTCGACCTGTGTAACTCCGGCTCTCTCTCATACCGGAATCGTGATGATGATTTATAAGACGTCGTAAGGCCCCTGATCGGAATACGATAATTCTTTCACTACTAAAAAAATACTCACTAATCACTGAGCGCCATACCAGGAACAAATTCACAGTCCCTGTTGAATTTATCACATGGGCAACGCCGCGGGAAACACTATCCTGTGTAATAATTACTCGACTCGCGACAGATTGTAAATTGTTAACTACTGTTTTATAAGCACACACAGGATGGTGCATTAATTCTAGCGAATGTAGGTAGGTAATATAAACTCTTAGTTGCTTTTATTACACCCTTGGGAAGTTTGGAAGAGGACTACTTGTAGGCGAGCGCCGCAAAAGCACTGCTACCTAGTTTTACGTTGAAATACTAACATTAATCCAGAGAACTTTGCAACTTGGTGGAAAGCCATTTCTTGATTAATTTTGTGGCTGACACAAAATGTACATTATTGTAAAGTATTTTATACAACGTGTAACAGAATACACGCAATACCTCTTAAGGGGTCATTGTACTCATCATTATGAACAACTTTTACTATGCGACCAACCCCGAAATCGCGAAAAAAAGTCACCAGTATTCCAAACTTCATGTCCACTGTTTCAAATGTTTGGTGCATCCAAGGTTTGGTGCAAAATGAGGCATCCAAGGCAATGCTCAATATTTAAGTTGCAGTAAGCGCAATATGCTTTATTCACGAACTCTGTTAAATAGGTTTTTGGCATTCCTCGAAGGTATGCATGTGAATTTGTCAAAAAAACATCTTGATGAACTCGCCATAGCGCAAAAACAACGAAATTGAATTGAAACTTGTGACACATAATTGAGACACAAGTGAAAAAATCTTAAAATTGCGGGTAGTTGTTAAATTAGAGCTGATACAAGCATGACAGTTGCAGGTACGTAATCAGAAACACGTTCAAAAACAATATCCTAAAAAAATACCGAACCAAAAATTTTTTTTTTTTTTGTCGGCCTGGATTTATGTAGAGACGTAACAGACATAACAATATCTGTTACGTCTCTACATAAATCCAGTTCTATTTACCCTTTCAATAAATCCAGTATGTTGCTGATTGAATTGTAGCGTAAAATGAATTCGGTACGCAGATGGAACGTAGCATTGTTACCCCACATACAATACGATGTGTGTCAATAGCGACTCAATACTATCAATAGGTACCTGTTTGTTTGGGTAAAGCTGCTGCAACTTATTATGTTTAGAATACCATTATTTTGTTCATTATAATTACTGTCTTACCGTCTGTCCGCATTAAAAACACGCGAACACCAACCGGTTTACAGTCTATTGTCATAATATGTTATTGATGGTAAGTAAATGAAACAATAAATTAATTATGTTGACGCGATACGTTTTTCGCCTCAAATGATGTAATACAACTATTTCTGCCGCAGAACCGATGGTTTTAGGTCCAGATGTCGAGTCCTTGGGTGAAGACCACAACAGATCAGGGCGAGAGATCAGTAGTCCCAGTATAGGACGTCCTCCAGCAAGATGGATCAAAGGTGTCAAGCCAGACTTGATGTGCAAATTAGAGAGCCCGGTGTCGTGCAACTTTTGAGAAGGCCTTGGTCGCATAATGCTACGTTTTTTTTTTGGATGGGAAATAATCAACTGACTTCTTCCTCTCTGGGTGGAGCGGAAGTGCGTGTCAGAATCTTACTGACTAAAACCCACCGTGTTCCCCTTTGCGTTCTGGGGCCGCGGTGACTCTTTTGAACAAATTCCGCAACACATAATACTACTTACTACCCCGGTCCCGCTCTTGATTGGGTAATAAGGTCGTTTCAATATAAACCATAAACATTCTCGTGTCCTTATTCCAATGTATCCAGGGTTGGCGCAACATGTCTTCTTTTTCCTTTATTACAAACATTTATATATATACAGGGTGTCCCAAAACTCAACGTCAAGCCGAAACGGGGTGACAGGATTGATCATAACCATCACGAGAAAAATCTGAAAAAAAATCTATCCCATGCAGTTTAAAAATTATGGGCATTTTAAGAAAAACCTAGAAATTTGATCAAACTGTACCATTTTTCGGTTATTGTGGTTATTCTTTTTTATTTTTGTTCATTTGAACTTTAGAAACGTAATCCTAAATAACATTTCTAGAATCCCAATAAAAAATAATGACACAATTGCCTCAAGTTTCCGAGAATTGAGACTATTTGTTAAACTACGAATTTAAAATTTTCAAGATTCGTCGACTTTGACAGGCCCTCCTATAAAAAAAATGTACTAGAGTGCCTTGGCAAGTAGCATTAAAAGTTGGCGCATTTAATCAGAATTCTAAAATGGTACAATACTTGTTAGTTCCATACAATAGAAAAGAGTAAAAAAATTAAAACCTCAAGTAACCCGATTTTTGCTATCTCATTTTACTCAGTTAAAATGTTTTTAATTCACACAAGCTCTAGGTAGGTTCTTAATTTTAAGACAAAATGATGAGAGAGATGGATAATGGGTATGTTCGCCATGAGTGAGCGAGACAGATAGTGACGCCACTTTTACCAAAGTGAAAAAAAGTTAGTAAAATTAGTAAAATAATTAATACGAATACGAACGTGCGCAGTAGACGAATGAGCGAAACGTACTAACTGGTTGGTGTCGGACTGGTAGCGTAGCCATTTGCTTGGCTGAAACTAGTGCGAATGAAACAGATAGATGCCATAGCATCTATCTGTTTCATTCGCACTCGTTTAAACGACGCATCTCCGTCTCAATGCGTGGCGTCACTATCTGTCTCGCTCACTCATGGCAAACATACCCATTATCCATCTCTCTCATCATTTTGCCTTAAAATTAAGAACCTACCTAGAGCTTGTGCGAATTAAAAACATTTTAACTGAGTAAAATCTGATAGCAAAAATCGGGTTACTTGAGGTTTTAATTTTTTTACTCTTTTCTATTGTATGGAACTAACAAGTATTGTACCATTTTAGAATTCTGATTAAATGCGCCAACTTTTAATGCTACTTGCCAAGGCACTCTAGTACATTTTTTTTATAGGAGGGCCTGTCAAAGTCGACGAATCTTGAAAATTTTAAATTCGTAGTTTAACAAATAGTCTCAATTCTCGGGAACTTGAGGCAATTGTGTCATTATTTTTTATTGGGATTCTAGAAATGTTATTTAGGATTACGTTTCTAAAGTTCAAATGAACAAAAATAAAAAATAATAACCACAATAACCGAAAAATGGTACAGTTTGATCAAATTTCTAGGTTTTTCTTAAAATGCCCATAATTTTCAAACTGCATGGGATAGATTTTTTTTCAGATTTTTCTCGTGATGGTTATGATCAATCCTGTCACCCCGTTTCGGCTTGACGTTGAGTTTTGGGACACCCTGTATATATATTATCGCGGTTTCTTGGTATATAAACCAACCTACATAAAATCACTAAATCCTTCTGGGGCAGTCGGGTAATTCCTGATTATTAAGTCGTTCTAAACATCTCATGAATGATGTGATGAATCTTGATGACGTGTTTAAGTCATGTAGGGTAGGTAGGTACAAATTGTATAAATGAAACTTTATTATTATAATCCCTCTTAAATAAATTAACATTAAATACGACGATATGATTCTTCTATTTGGTTATGAGCACGTGATAAATTGTACCACCTGAAATTATAATTTGTTTCAACAGAGTTCTTGGGGTTCTATTATCGTAGTTTTCTGAATAACCGACACTTTCGATCTATTATAGTAACTTGTTGCATAAAAGAAACGTTTACTAGTGAATATTTCAAGGATGAATCTACACTGATACCGATCAAGTTAACTACACATTTAATTTAGACTTGCAACTATTTGAACCACTGGTAGAGGGGCTGGTTTCCAGCACAGTCCTTCTTTTACAATAATGGAAGAAGATTTGAATAAAAAGTTAGCAGTTTAAGAAGAATATTATTTTGTATCGTTTTACAATCTCTCTCGCTTATACTCAGACACTTGGAAGGAATGATTGACTGTTTGAAGTAATGCGAGCAACATCGTGCAGACCAAGACAAAGGTATGAGCAATGGCAGAAGACCGACATGTGCGGGAAAAGGAGGGAGATGCCTTTGAACAGCAGTGGGGTGGAACGGGTTAATTTGATTAGATTTAAAAGAATAAGGTAGGGACTCGTACCAGTATCTCTCTCCATGTCCTGTGTCACCACCTTATCACATTATTATGATTCGTTTAGCTGAACTGTGACTGACTACTTGGCGGACACTGAAAGTGTTCAGTCCCTTAATTATGACATGAAAGAATTCGCAACGAAGTCATTCGCCAGAGAACTAAAGTCACCGACATTGCGCGTAGAATGAGCATGCTGAAGTGGAAGTGGGCCGACCATGTCTGTAGGCGGACAGACGGTCGATGGAGCAGACATGTGGAAGAGTGGAGACCGCGTATGGGCAAACGTAGTGTGGGACACCCTGCGGTACGATGGATCGATGATTTGAAGAAGGTAGCTGGCAGCGGATGGATGCGGACCGCTTAGAACCGGGATGGTTGGCGATCTTTGGGAGGCTTACGTTCAGCAGTGGACGGCAATTGGCTGATATGTTGTTGTTGTATGCCATCTTGATTCTGTTGTGTAAAAGGGATAGGCTATTTGTTCTGTAGAGCTCCATCTCTCCTCTCACAGCAGAATCATGACGATATTGGCGAGTCATACAAGGTCAATTCAGAGTAACTCTCTACTGACCTGATAAGTATCCACACAGCATACAAAATCAGTAATGTGTTTATAACCTTGTTAAGGTTAGCATGCCGGTTGGTTACTACATCATTATCAAGTTCACGCTTTTGCAACTGGCTGTACAATGTATATGTATATGTAGGAACATAACACATACCTTGTCGATTACTCTTGATAACACTGATTATATTTATGTGGAACATTGATTTAGTCGCTTACTGTGTTAGTTTTTAAAATTTTAACATTATTTCTTTTACCGTCGTCTTCATAGCTAGATCAACAGTCATTAGACTTCTGAAAGATTGACTTAAGGCCTTTTTTAAGGATGGGAAATCCCTCCTTCCGCTCTGGGGGGAGCGGAATGGAGTGTCAGGCTTTTACTGACTAAAACCCATCTGTGTTCCTCCTGATGCATTTGATACTTCACCTGTACGCTAAATACTATTGAGTGGATACAGTTTTCATTGAAGTGAGTTGTTTGGTAATTGTTTAACAGATATATTTTTTTCCTATGACTTTTCTCTATCACCATTGGCAATTGGCCAGAAACACTACATATACTCTCATTATTCAAGAAAAAACCATTTACGGACTGGAATAATATCGATTTATTCTTTGCCTAATGAAATGAAATCCACGGAATTGCAAAAATAATAGCAAAATTAATTAAACTAGCAACGATTAATTAAAAAAAAACAAAACACTATTTATTGAGACAGAAAATCTTTTCAGCAAAAGCCAGACGTAGAATTGGCTACACCTCGAAATGTCTAAATACTTATTTTACAACTATAACAATAATGTTCCATGGTAGATAAAATTTGCATAGACCTATTGAATCATATCCATGGGTAATGGCATCCGCAAGTGACACCATATGAATGCTTATTCGATGTCTAATATGGGAGATTACATAATAACTGTTAGGTACCATGCCAGATGGAATGAGATTCCAAAAAATGATCATCTGTTTCATCTTTGGGGCTCCAACAATCTGCATAAAATATGCCCGTTTAGTTTTGTTATTTTAACAATCATTGTTGAACGATATTTGTCTTATAGAGCAAAATCAAATTAGGGGTAAAGTTAAATTTGTATATAGTGTTTATACATAAGTTTCTCTGTTATAACAACATTTGAGCAGCTTTCTTGGTTTCTGACTTTCTGTTGATGAAACACATTTAATTTGTTCTTGATTACCTACTTATAATCTGTTCATTGCCTCGTGTTTATCAAGTTGCTGAACAGTTGCTATTCAAGATAAGAGGAGCCTCAACGGCAGGTATAATTTCAATCATTTACTTGTACAGTCAACAAAAGCAAAGGATCTATCTATCAACTTTTTATTTACTCAAACGTGACCCACTCAGCTTACGAGTGGGTCACGTTTTTAAGGTTGAATGATTGTGCCCTATGTTTTAAAAGTTATTCCTATATTTACCTACATTGGACCTAAGTGTGGTGAGTTGGTGAGGGCTACTATACTTTCAACTTAATTTTTTTAGCCAATGATGACAATTCTGCCAGTGTTGACAGCAGCACAGTGAAGTAATTTAAACCTTTTTCTACCTCTACAGCTGTCATGTTGGTTTTGACAAAGGAGAACAATGTCAGTTTAGTGCAAACATGTTTGTTTTACTTCTTTCGTTCTACTCAACTGTTTTGTTGACTGTACACTACCAATACTATCAATGTTTTTCGCAAGCGATGAGGTCACATTTTTTCTTTAGTTATATTAGAGTAATAAACGGTTGTCATGGTTTCGATTCCGAGGTTTCACGCTTCACGGTTACCACCTCCCAATGTTAAGTGGTTAGCAGACAGTTTAGTACTCGGACACGACTGAGTGACGAATTAGTAATAATGGTACCACTTGCTAATATTGTTACATTAAAATATATATCTTAAATCATCATTATGTAGTCAGAACATCATGGGTTTTTCATGTTTTGTTATATCTTGTGGCACCTATTGATAGATATTGCATTATGTATAGGTACCTCAGGTAAATGACACAGATTTAATTTACGTTTTTATAGGGAACACGTGTACCTGTCGATGGAAAATGTACAGTAAGTGATTAATGGATGTAGGTATGTGTTTATTCGTCGCAGGTTAACGCTGTTGTGCTCCGGGTTTTTCTAATGAACGTTGAACTTCAACAAAATATCGTTTCTTATTTTTTCGGGTCTCTAATCAACAAATTTTAAGAATAAAATAAATATACCTCATCCTATGTTTAGAAATTTAAATAAATGCTTAAACTTTATTTCATTAAACATTTGGTTTCTACAATAAACAACCACGAAAGTGTTACTCGGCTCGGCCAGTAATTACAATTGAGTAATACGCACACGTAAAAGTTAATTAAACTTCCTCTATCTAGCGTCCTTACATAATAATATCAAACAATGTCATAATTACGACACAGTTAAAACCATTTAAAGTTTTAAATGGTTGCCATTAACACTATTTTTTTATTCATATTCAGTGAGTTTCTACTACCGTCTAAATGCCTGCGATTTATACCCACAGAAGTCACCGTTTAACCTAGACTTTTCCCAAGGAAATTGGGGTCGGCTCCCAGTCTGACTGGCTGCAGCTGAACATTTATACTATCTTTATCTATAAGTACTTATATAATAAAGCTGAACAGTTAAATTGTTTACTAGAATGCGCTAAGCTCTGGAACTACCAGTCGGATTTGGATTTTTTTTGTAAATGATAGCTACATTCATGAGGAATGCTATAGGCTATACGGGAACGGAAAATTCCTACGGGAACGGGAAAAAACGGGATATACGCATACGAAAGTCAGTCGTTACAACATTTTAAGAAAACTTAGACAATTTTTACTCAATAAAAGCTACTACTCGGTAAACGAATTTCTAAGTGATGGACTAATATGTGATGTGTGTGTGTGTGTGTGTGTGTGAGATGTTTATGTGTATGTATGTATCTATGTATTTATATTTTTTTTCTTCTCTCTATTTGCGAGGATTGAGGCTATTCGAATGTTTTAGCTTTTTTTAGTTTTAATGAAGCATTCAACGTAGGTAGATAAAACATTCTAAATGGACAAGTGATTTGAAGACTTTTTATAAATGTCCTGAACTTAAGTGCAAATCTAATCTTTTGTTTAGATTTTCTTTTTATTTTTAGTCTTGTAATGTTGCAAAATGAAAGTTTTTATCAAAATATATATCAGTGTATATCAGTGTATAAGAAAGAAAAGTGTAAGCCAAACTGAGGGTCTAGCACGAATGTTTTTGACGTATGGTAACGTCACGTAAAAAAATGTAATACTAGTTTCGCACATTTGAATTGGATAGTATATTCAAATTTTTGTATGATACACATTGTGTACGTCGCATAAAATTAAACCAAAATACTATGGGGTTATAGTTTTTACAAATATAAATAAATTCACTTACGTTAACGATACGCTATCTTTACTATACGTCAAAACATTCTTGTTAGGCCCTCTGATAGGAGAATTTGTGTAGATATACTAGATAGAATCCATCCTTACTTGGGAAGAGCTACATATACATACGTTGACGATGAATCATGGTAGAGACATTTCACATTGTAAATCTTATGTATCACAATCTACAGTGAGTCACAAAAGTAAAGCACCTCAGTCAGATAATAATACGTGTATCAGCCCTTTAATTACACAGACCAATAAACTGTAGGTAAGAATGCTTTCCCGTATTTACCAAGTCACCTCAGAAGTACTCCCTACCTTGTTGCTATTCCACCAATTCGCACTAAACGTTTCCAAACGTCTTTTATAATGCGCACAGCAAAGGAGTGGAACTCTCTGCCTGCGTCTGTGTTTCCGAACGCATACAACCCTAATCTCTTCAAAATTAGAGTGAACAGGCTTCTTCTGGGTAGGCTCGCTCCATCGTCGACTTTGTCTCTGTCATCGATGACCTAGACTAGAGTCAAGAGCAAACCCATATTAAATAATAAAAAAAAAAAAAAACTTAATATTAAATGCAACTAGCAAGCGGCCCCTACTTCAAACAGGTAGCAGAGCATTGTGTAAGCTCCCAGTCGGCATGCTTTCATCCGACATCTTCAATAATCATCGTCATATTTCAGCCAATTTACAAATAATTAATTATACAATCACTCCGATCAGAAAATAAGACAGTAACGACAGGGTCATATTGTTTTATAATATGACATATGTATGTCACCGGAAAATTGCAGATTCCGTAAGATTGTAATAAATCTTTATTAGATTACAATTACTCGATATATTATGAAAAAAATCGTGTTATATATTATGCCACCGGAAAATTGCAGATTCCGTAAAATTGTACTTAATACATCTTGGTTGGATTATAATTTCTCGATATATCATGAAAAAATTGTTTTGTATACAATAAATCCCCCCAAATTCAATAGTTTCCCATATATTCGTCTTCTTATATATTTCGTCTTATAAGAAAAAATAGTTCACAATTTCCCGCGATATTTTACAATCTTTCGGAGTTTGCAATTTTCCGGTGACATATATATCATCGTCATTTCTGTTTCACTGAAGGGCCTCACCTTCCTTGCGGTAGGTAGATACATAGTATACGTCCTGGTTATGTGCATCCCTCGTCCAGGTGTTTGCCCAGACTTTGAGGATATCGTCCACCCAACATTATCTACGTAATATGTTCTGGAATACAAAAAGGTAGAATACGAAACACATTTACCTACTTTTATGAATAGAAAACATGCATGTCACAAATGTGTTTTGTAGAAACAAAGTTGTTTTTACCGACTTCGCGACATATTTATGTAGAGCAAACATGTCCAGCACCTACACAGTACTATTTGTGTAACAAGAATATTTTCAAGAACACATATTGATTTTCCCCATATTATGGCGATATTATGGCGTGCGGTGACCAAGCGTGCTACTATACAATTTAAAAGAATATTCCTGAAGCAAACCCTCTATTGCTTTTCCTTGGAATTGCTAAGTAATTTATTTGTATGAGTCAGAAATGTTTCTAGAAGAACTTTTGATTCAGCACCTGCTTCAAAAAGTAGGGTTCATTGAACTTTATCAAGATTGAGAGTAACTTAGCTTTCATAAGACTATTTTCTGTCATCCATCAGACAGTTAATTATAATTATGCCAAGTTTGGCATAATTATAAAAAACAATCACCATTATAATAATAATAGTTTATTCAATAAGTAGTTTGTACATGGTATACAAAGTTGTCTTATCTACTTAAATGCTATAAAGAAAAACCAGTACAAAAATTATAAAATGGGTCATAGGACTCCCTTTCCTAAACTAGGCAGGAAACCGGTCTGTATCTTATTAAAGAGTATCCATTTACACGGAGTCTTGTTGCGGTTCCAAAATATTGGTACGTGCAGTCAATGCGCACCATGATTATTGCCTTGGGAATAGATGAAAGGTATGTTGGTTCAGTAATCTGGACACTTCTGCCGCATGTCGAACGGTTCATAGGCTATATCAAACACAATGTAGGTCCCAGAAAATGTCTGACGATATCGCAGCATACACAGGCGAAGATGGCGAGACGAGCTTGTTGTCTATCGACAGGATTGCCCAAAAAAGGATGGAAAAAGGAGGCATTTGCCCTGCAGTGGGACAGAATAGGATAAAAATTAATTAATTAATTTATCTGTCTTTTCCTAACTACGATTGGTTCGGCTTTCAGTATAACGGGATGTAGCCGAATATTACTATTTTACTGGAGCGACTGACCATCTGAACACCACAACCCAGTTAATGCGAAATACTGTAACTTGGTGGTGGTTGGCAAGACTTGTGGCAGATTTTCTGACTTCTGACTATTTGTTACGATGGTCAAAGAGGTCAATGATCTACAAATACCAGCCGGCACCAACGGCTCAACGTGCTTTCCGAGGCACGGAGGAGTCTCGGCATGTAATGAATGGTCACCCATCCACGGACCGACCTAGGCAAACGCTGCTTAACCTCGAAGATCGAAACGTGCGACTATTATAATATAGCTACGAGCTCTCAGTTTATTATGCTCCTATATACAACTGAAAAACGGTGTCAACAAATAGTAATACACACAGGTAGACTTAGCAATGTGACATTGCGGCAGATTTATTTAGCTACAATAATAAAAAAAAATATTAATTCTTCACCTTGATATTTCCATACACAGACGGTTTTGTATGGAACAAGCTAGTATTAGCTTCAGCCCGCGGCTTCGCCTACGTGATATGTTGATAAAAAGTAGATATTTTGTGTCCTAGGCTATTCTTGTCTTTTATTAAGATTGGCTTCGTCGTGAGAACGTAACAAACAAACAGACAAACTGTTTTTTACGTTTATAATATTAGTATCTATGGATTATGTGGTGGAATACCTACAGGGTCATATACCTACCTACCTGCTTGTTTTAATATAAAGATCTTTATTTGTCATGCGCCATAAAAGTAAAGTTAAAGCGAAGTCACTGTTTAAACGGTCTGCAAAAACAGTGTATTTGTTTAAAAATACCTGGGAAATTCACATTCGAACAATCTCTTCTGTAAAATGTACGACTAATTACTTTTTACACGGTTTGCCTTAGTTGATCATAGTTTTTTGTCCAATAGCATGAACTGCACGCGATAATTTCACACAGGAAAGAAAATAAATGATGGCGTTCACTGAATCTATTATTAAATCTTGAATATTACAAATAATCAACATAATACGATTAATCCATTTATAATACTTACACATGATAAGAGACAATCAATATTTGTCTTAACCAGTGAAGTAACTCATGTTTGTTACTCGGAATAACAGACGCCGTAAATAAACGAAAACTCCTTCGAAATATTCCAGTACTGCTAATATAGTTGCTGACCATACAAGGCAGGTACCAGCAGAGCCGCAGCGAGTGAATTATGGCGCGTTTACTCGTATATCGCGGCGAAGACGGTCACGCAATACCACAGCGTTTACCAAGAAAACACTTTATTTTTACCCACCTATGATATAATGTGTGTTATTATAGTGCTCGCTGCGAAACCGTGAAATGGTACTGACGGAATGACTGGGCTGTGTTCTTTTTATGCAACGTTATTGGACTTACTATGAAACTGGTTACATACTGTCTTCATTGATTCGTTCTTCTCCATAAGAATCTACTTTTTGCGAATGGACAACTAGAGTCACTTATATTTTAATTTTTAAACTGTTTATTTGACGTTCAAAAGTGTCTTTCAATGGTTTAGTTGAAATAAATGAATTGACTTTGACTTTCTTTTGTACATGTGGTATTCGTGAGATGCGTTTCGTGATACCACGAGGAAATTTGGTGATTACCTACGCAAATAGATGGAAATCGCCAACTCGCAAATAAGCTAGCGTGTCTGGCGTCTAGTAACCTTAGGTAACAAATGTATGATCTATTTAATTATATCTAATGTATTTAAAATTAAAGAAAAAAAGAAAAAGAAGCAAGACAGGTATTTTGGGACTTAAATCCCTTCTTTATTTTATTTGAGACTTATTGAAATGTTGCTGATGGAAAGGTGTACCTTATATTTGTAGAGCATAAGAATTTCAAAAAGATAATACTACACTAAAAATTAAATAGGCATGAACACGAGGGCGAAGAAAAAGGAATGCTTGAAAAATTAGACAGCTTAGCAGCATTGTCATTTCAAAGGCTCCACGTATCTGTGAGCTGATAGAACAATAAGTAGATAAACTATGCATATCTAATACCAATCAGCAGAAATCAAATTTAACCAAGTATAACAAAATAATACATCTTTAATGTCATACCACATTTACCAAACAACGAAAATAAACAGTAGGTAATAATATGTAGTACCTACTAATCCCACACATTCCAAATGCCATCGTGTATGTCATTAACTTAGCGAGTTCCTTCTTTATTACTTGACTCGGTTTACATAAGGACACTCGCCTCAAATTGGACACTTTAATACGTTTAATGGTTTATTTAGCGTGTTTAGGTTGCGTGGCTTCTGTCACCAACGTTACTTAGACTTACGTACTCTGTCTTATTAAATATTAACAGAATTTGGAGTCAATGGGCTGTAATGTTGAAATGGTGGAAAGATTACGGAAAATATTTCCAGTTTTCATGCCTTTGTTTGTTAGTTATTGAGGGTTTGGTCTGTTTGTACTAATGTCATGTCATGAAATACAATAACTTTATTGTATTTCATGACAGTTCTGTTACGGCCAGTAAGTTGTAGTTTGTTTTCGAACATATTTTTAAATACAGCAGTATGAGAATGTAATTTATCAATGAAGGATGTTCCGAAACATTTCGCAGAAGATACGGTATCGATTTACGAATATAGCACGCTTGCTACGAGCTACGAAATGTGCCTGTACGTAGCAAGCGTGCTACGAACTGCTACAACAGGATATCCTTTTCCATTTTATATCGGAATAATCGGATTATTTAAACCAAATAACTGTTTTTCAAATAGAATTAAATAGTATTTAATTTAAAAACGACTTACATGCCTATGAGAGTAAATTAAAACTTTCTGAAAAATAAAAATAAAGTCGAAACCACATCGAAACAATGGCCAGCACTGGCCATTGTGCAGACACTATTAAATTTATAAAATGTCCAAAAAATAATCATGAGAAAGTTACATAAAACTGACCACATAACTAGGTACCGATATTGAGTTTGGTAACAATAACAGTTTCCAAGTATTTACCTATGGTTCAATGGCCGCACATTTAGCAACATGCTAGATATTCAGAATATTTTGTATCGGAGTTCTTATGGAGCTCGAAAGTATTTGATTTAATCATTTAATTATTGAAAAGTACATTTCAAAGACTGACTAGTTTTTTAGTCAACTGTAGATTCATTCTTGGAAAGTTTGTTAGAGCATTCATGTGGGGTGCGTTTCATAACGTATAATATTTTTAAAACCACCGAGAAATTGGTCCAACTATCTTAGCGCAGGTGGTAATCAGTTACTAGTTATGTTTTTATATCTTATGAGTGGTATGTCAAACGATTTTGTATTTAATGTACATAATATGTTATGTCAAACGATTTTATAATTAATGTCTGTTATGCTTATAAAAATTAGTTATTTTAAAAGTATATCAATGGTTTTTAATATTAACTTATCGTTATATTAAATAAAAATATAGCTTCCGTTGTTATATGTTGTAAATATTAGAGATTTTATTGTTATATCATCTATTACTTACCCATTCATGCGTATACTTCTGCCATTCAGATTGCATATACCATTTTCGTTGTATCATGATGTACCTATAACACATATTTGGTATGGGTTATTGGGTTTGACGGCTTTGCTTGCCATGTGAACCAGTATTATACCTAGGAAAATCAATTACATAAGCAATATAATCTTTAATTGAAAATTCAAAACAATACAGAATGTCTTCACGTTGATTAACGCTACATCGACAAGTTGACAAGAAACGAGTTCGATAGCATGAAGTGCCAATGGTTGTCTTTCTATTCGTCATCTGATCCATCACTGTCAGTTTTTTCTCGACCACAGTTAACATTTTCACTTTTCGAAGATTCCACCAATCGTAAGTGAAGTGTGACTTGATCGGCGTTACATATCAACGTTTCACTTTCGTATTGCTTTACATGAGAAAGACGCCATGTCTGTGACGTCACTGATAACTCAACCACTACAAATACTTTAGTAAAGTTGTTACGTTTTTGAATGGCAGTAGCGGCCCTTTCTCTAACGTGCCCCGTACACATCCGAATAATAAACTTTGTATCGTTTTAATAACTAAAAATGTTGAGGATCACGATTGATTTCGATTCAGAGAGCATTTTGCCGTTTTTTGACATTAAAAATGCCAATAACAGTAGGTGTGTCATTGGCCGCTATTGCAATGCTTAAACGAAACTACTATAGTTTGTTTTCACTTAATAGCAGATGCAATAACACTATAATAGAGTTAAGATAATAAACAAAAAAAAAAAAAAATTCTTTTCTAAGCTATTGTTTGTAGTTTTATGGAACGATTCAGCAATCTTATTTTATGTTTATTTTATGTTAAATATTTGATTGTATTGTTAATAACTGTTATTATAAGATAATAATTAAATTGTTTTCTTTTTGTTTATTTCCTTCCCTTTTATCATGACCTGTTTGGTGTGTGTAAACTTATATTTGAAAAGTATTTTTTTGTGTACTAACTATGAATATTTTTTCACTGAGCAACATAATCAATTAGCACCAAAGGCTAGCTTTTTATCTGGCAAAATGCGCGGTTCCAGTAGGCTGGGCAAATGGAAAAGGCTTGCCTCTGGTTTTTGAAAAAAAAAAAAAAATTGGCAGAGAGGTAGATTATAGTAGAGGTAGATTATAGGAGTATGTTCCCTTGGGATAATTTTCGACATTAACGCGGATGGTCCCGCGGGCGGTAGCTAGTGTTTTCATAAATGCAATGACGATGGATGCTAATTTTGCTGAATGGAAGAACAAGATTATTTAGGAGTACTTATTCTACTTACAAATTTAATAAATGTATCAAAAAACCTTTGAAGCGTGTAATTATGTCCATAGAAATAAAATCGAGGTTGCTAGACAGAAGGCATGGGCAATAATTATATTTAACACTATGTATAAAAACTATAACAATTATATGACATTGAAATAACAATGGTATCGGCTCAAACCGGTTTTTATACAAATTAATATCATGGCGTCGCATCAAGGTAATGAAGATCGCATGATGTGGAACAAACAATGCAATATGGCCCACCTGTTGGGTAGGTAATTAATTAGGTATTATCACAATACTAATTCATTTTATTTTTCAACTAGCTTCTGCTATTAGCTTCACCCGCGTAAATGTTGGAAATTATGCCAAGGGAACATATTCCCGGGATAAAAGCTCATTTGCTATTCCACTATTAACAAAAAATAAGACACGCGTGACGTCACTACGATGGTAGTACATTTTACCAGCAGTTTTACCAGGGACGTGACGTCACGCGTGTTTTCAACGCAATGTATCGTCTTAGTTTTCGTTAATAGTGGAATAGCAAATAAGCTTTTAGAAGAAAAAAAAAAGTTTCTAATATTTTTTGGAAATCTATCTGACGGACTAAATAGATTTATTTCAGTAAAATAACCTATGAAAGTTGACAAAGCCATTTATTATTTCGTATTTAGACCGACTTTACCTTAAAAGTACCTGACTACTTACGTACAACTGTACTTCATTTAGGTCAAGTTCCGTAATAGGCCAAAAATTTACTACACAAAATAAAACGATAATGTACTTTATTCGCTTTTTATTTATTTATTTTGTTCAGGTTAACCAACAATTGTTTACAGCAGTACATTAGCAGGTTGTTATTTATAACAGAATACAATTGCGGGTGCAACAATTAATTATAGGTTGACACCTCTAGCACAAAAAACAAATGGTAAAACCATTAATTATAAAATTAAATTAAATTACAATAGATACATTAAAAAAATAAGTGAATATAATGTGAAAATCAAATTAATAACTTAGAACATTAACAAGATAAAAAAAAAAAAAAAAATACTAATTGAAATTGCTTTGAAAGCAAGATTATAAATTAGACTAAAATAAATTAAGTTACATTGGCAAAATTAAAACGAAATAAAACAACAGCAAAAATCAAAATGCAGGCTGTGGTAAGGTAAAAGACTATAAACATGCAAATCCATTACAAACACAAAAAATAATCATTAATAAAAATTTTACCACGGACAATACCAAGAACATAACAAATATTAGGTACCTAAGTACAATTAATTTTATGTTAGTTATGAGGTGAATCATTAAAGTTATCTACTTAAAATAAATCCCTAACCACATTGTGCCCATATTTGTTAGCTACATTCTATACTTACCATGTTTAGCGAACCTTTACTACCTAATGGTTCATTAATTACAATAACAAGTTGTTTTCTTACAATAAACTTAATCAATTTGCACTGATGAGTAATGGCGGATGAAGGCTCTTAGATAAACAATGACCCCCGAGCGCCGAGGCGAAATGTTCGTACAAAAAAAGAAATGAAAGACAATTAGTTACCTAAGGACTTCTGACTCATCAAGTCGGAGATAACCAATTTTACGGGTACAACTACATGACAATTATCATTGTGTGACATCCGGCATTGAAGAGGAAACAGCAAATTAAATGTTATGTACTCAGTAGGTAACAAAAACTTTAAAAGCATCTCTGTCAATAATGAGAGGAAAATGTTTTCCTTAAAAGTGGAAAATTTCTTCATCTTACCAGCTTCAGTCAACTGGTTTGCTTCAACCTAATTAGAAACATCTTGTTTCGTAAGTACAAGCCTTCCGTTTCGTCAGCTTGGTCTGAATAACGCTGACAGTGCTGCAGAAACTGTAACAGTGAACAAGTTCAATCAATCTGCACAGCCTCTTCCGAAGTCTGCTGGGGTAAGCTACCAGTGTAATAAGATGCAGCTAAATACAATATGTTTGATTTGCACAACCCAGTAACTGGGTAACGCGTAACTCCTTGATAAGATTGGTGTTCGATTTTGTGATTGACTAATCCGACGAAAGATCCACCACCAACAGTTTTTCATACCTTCCGAGGCACGGAACAGTTCCGTTATGTAATGGAAGGACACTTGTCCACTGAACAACCTCGGCATGCGTTGCTTAGTTGCGGAATTTATTCGAAAGAGTCACCGCGGCCCCGGAACGCAAAGGGCTTTAGAAGGAACACGGATGGGTTTTAGTCAGTAAGAGTCTGACACGCCCTTCCGCTCCACCCAGAGCGGAAGAAGTCATTTGTTGATTTCCCATACATAAAAAATGCGTTGCTTAAGCCACAGTATAAAAAAGCCACAGTATAAATATCTACCGTGCTTAAGCTCTTGTTATTTAGCCACGAAAACCTCTCATGGACTTTCATTAGATTAATTAATAAATTCTATGTCAAAATAAAGACTTTCTCGATCAAATAGCAATGATTAAAAATCCAAGTTTTCAAGCCTCTTCAGAAGTTCAGACACAGTCAGCCCACACTAACAACTGAAGAATGATATTCACAATAGATAATCCCTTAATACACACGGCAAACAGAACAATGAAATTAAAATGAGTCGCTATTGTTTATATGACAAACAATGCTTAGATCAGCGTCAATACAATGCCGCGAGATCTTTACAGCTAGGTACTGTAAACATAAGAGATAAAATAAAATAAATGAGGAATGCTCTAATTGTTGAAGTATTTGAGACGTGGCCACGTCATTTCACTCATGTAGGTGAGTATGACCTTTTCTGGCAGTCGTAAATAGATTTCTGTAATAATGTGATCATACTGAATTTGTATTTTTCGAGTTCTAGAATAGGGTTTGAATTTTTTCCAGTGGAAGCTGGATAATCAACAAATCAGGGATAAGTATTGCAATTTTGGATGCTTTAGGATATCAAATCGGACTTTTTTGTTTATTTTGACTTATTTATTTAGATTTAATGTACAATAGTGGATGTACCACTACTGTAGGTACATTAAATCTAAATAAATGCGGCGGACTTAATGCATCAAGGCATTCTCTACCAGTCAACCTTTGGGTTAAAAAGACTACACTGTGGTTGGTTTACAACAAATAAAATTTAAAATAGAATTTAGTTTCGGAAAGAATACACAAATAATCTGTAATCACTTATGTTTGTGATTTTCACTGTCGTATTATATTGTCTGTTACCTTGTCTAATTTTGAAGAAAAATGTAATCCTCGTATTCTGGAAAAAAATATCGACCCGTAACTACATATTTTAACTCAACTCAAAATATGCGATTGCATGTTGAAAACTCATTTAACCAATCACTAAATAACGCACGTTTGCGATGTGTTACAATAAATTTTGAGAAAATTTTCATTCGAGAAACTGGACCCAAGCCTAAGCCGTTATATAGCTATTAATTTACTTGTAAAATGATTTGCAAGACAAAGGAAATTCCATGGAAATTCTTTTTTTTTCCCTGTACTGCAAAGTGCATGTTTATGTATTAAAACGTGTTAGCCATTACTTTTGCCGCTACGCCGTAGCCGCTACAGTATTACGTATACAGATATTTGTAACTACTTACAATATTTAGGTATGTATGTATAGTATGTATGTAGTACAAGTGCTGGTCACCTTGTACCTATACATTTAACGTTTATAATGCTTAGTTACCTTAGGTTTTACATTAACATTGAGATAAACATAGGTTTCTGCGCAGAAAATCGATTTCTTCTAGAGATTTCTGTATCTTTTTTTTGTGTGTTTTGTTTTTTAACAAAATGAGGCAATTGAATGGGCATTATAAAAGCAATTGATCCTAAACATTATTTTCTAGACGGCATACACCAATATACTCGTATAGGTAAGAATGTACCTACCTGAAATAATATAGATATGTAAAAAAGACGTAAAATCCTTACTTATATAATATATTAATATAACTATCATCACTACATATTATAAAACAAAGTCCTCCGCCGCGTCTGTCTGTCTGTCTGTTCGCGATAAACTCCAAAACTACTGAACGGATTTTCAAGCGGTTTTCTCTAATGAATGGGGTTATTCATGAGGGAGGTTTAGGTGTATAATTCGTCCTAAAATTCCTACGGGAACAGGGAAAATGGGATAGGCGCGTATGAAGTCGCGGGCAAAACCAAGTGTATTATCAATGTGAAAGTTAATCTTCTTTCTGTCTGTTTGTGAAGGTTTCACGCCTAAAACCGCTGGGCCAATTTCTAATTTTGATCTAGTTTAGATTTATGCAGATTGGATCTTGGAGACGGATCTAGGATTTATGACTGCTTATCCCTGGAGTACCTAGGTTGACGCGGGAGAAACCGCTGGCAATAGCTAGTTGCGTATTTGTTATAATAAAGTAACATGGGCTTTCGGACAAGTCATCAAACGATAACCAATTAAACGGCTGATGATTTGGCTGCGACGTATACAACGTGTAACAGAAAAACTTTTTAGTGGTAGGTACTCCACACCTGACAACACCACTGGAAAGTCACAGGAAAGCAAAATGCGCAATTTCGTTTACTTGGATGACGTATTTTTTTCCAGCTATTTTGATTAAAAACCAAACTACTGAATCGATTTTGGTGAAATTTCTATGGGACCAATCAGAATATAACTATAAATAATATCCTTTCACATATTAAAATATTTTTTCAAATCGGATATTTTCGCCAGTTGTCAACCGAATTGAATAATTCTGTTTTTGTTTGGACGAGTATTTTCCCGGACTGGTCCCATTTCCATTTGTTGAAGATCTGATGAAGAACTTCAGAGGAAGGCAACGGAACTCTTCAACAAATGATAGCATATCTTCCGGGACAGCTGAAATAGTATGTCTGTTTATTGTTAACACCAGTTCATAACATAACATCACGCCGGTACGCTGTGAAGGGTTACGCAGATGCATACAAATCAACCTGATTTTCCATGTTTTTGGGGTTATCAATTCGGGCTTAGCTTTATTGTTTATAAACCGATCTTGATGAGTATTTTGCGTTGGGTTTAGCTATAGCTATATTACATTTGCATTGGACATTGAACTTCAAAGATAAACCAGTGACCTCTTTAACTTCAAATCAATAAAATCTAGTAGTGATAAATTTTCAGGTTTTTGTCAATCTTTCGGATTGCAAAGTATATTTATTAGATTAATCCGGTACAAAAAAAAAACGAAAATACAAGCAAAAACACAGACTTCCAGAATTAAAGTTATTTTATAATTTGTAGTATTTTTTATTTGGAAGTCGGTTGTATTTTTTTTCAATCATTTTTCCCTTTTCAATCATCATTTATATACCTACTTACGATTAACAGCTGTGACTTATTGCATCCCGAGTGGAAGGTAAAGACAAATTAATTGTAAACCATTGTTTACACTGTCCATCCAAGTGACCTTGTCGTTATGACAACTAATTAATTTCGATGACTGAACAAAAAAAAAAACAATAGACAATTTGACTGCTATCAAAATTCAACATATATGAATGAAAAATAAGCTGTTCAGTTTGTTCTTCTATCCTTGTCACATACTTATAAACTTTTAAAACATACTTTAAACATTTTTTTAACTAATTTTTTTAGCTTTTCATAATTTGAGAAAAAAAAAAAAAACAGTCATATCCTGTGGCTCCGTGACATCGTGCGAACATGAGACTAATCTTAGAATTTGTTATCTCGTTAAAGAACGAATAAAAACTGAGAGTGACTGTCTAATCTCATAAATCATAATGGATTGACATAATGTCGGATCAGTGTTAATTAACGTCTATCACATCGTATTAATCAATTATATTACAGACGTTGATCGGAATTAGCCTAGCCTAGCCATTACATACAATCAATTTAAGTAGCTGGGGTCTTTGAACTTTTCTGCGTTGTAAAAATAAACCGTGATAGAGTTATACCATGCAATGAAGAAGTTCTATGGTATAACTATAAAAGATAATTAAAACAATAGGTATATTTTTTAAATTCATTATACATGTATTATAAGTGATTTTTCAAGTGTCCGTGGATGGTCAAATCCGAAACTATGAGGAATAACGAAAAACACCAAAAGAAGTATCATTGGATTTTTGAAAAGTCAGTAGGTATAGAAATACTGATTTTTCAAAAATCCAATCATGTTCCTGGTTAGGAAACCAGGAATTGAACCGGTTCTGAAAAGAAAACACAGCTTGTAGTATATAACATATAACAAGGATCTATTTTTTTTTGAAAACTCTTTTTTATTATTCAAAAATTTTTTTTGAATCGAACCGGTAGTATTCATCAGAATCGGGCTCTAGACTCCTTTAAGTGTTTTTCACTATTCCTCATAGTTTCGGATTTGGCCATCCACGCACTCTTGAAAAATTCACCCTGTATATGAAACCCCTTTCTTACGTGAAAATTTTCTTTAGTAATTTTTCATACGTGCTGCCATAACATAGATTCAACTACCTACTTAAGAAGCAAGAAGAAATGTGATTATGTTTAATTTTGGAGGCCAATGTACACATAAACTCACGCCTATTCCCATGGGCTTAGGCAGATACTCCAGTCTACGGAAGGCACCCGTAGACTGGACTTGAAGTCCAAAAATGTTGCTAACCAGAACCTAAGAATTGTTAAACACAGTCCACGATACCAGTCCGTAAAATTATTCAACAGATTGCCTTTAGAAATAAAAAGTGTTGTCTACAATAGCGCTTTCAAAATAAAACTAAAAGGATTCCTACCTATTCAATAAGTGTCTATATGCTGTAGAAGAACTGTAATTTTATTGAATTATTTTATGGTTTTTGTTTTAAATTTTAAGGAGTTGACCATATTGTTTTATGTAATTGTCGAAATGCTATTAAAAAAATAAGGTAAAATTATTTGTAATTGTTGATTTAATTTATTAAATTCAAATGTTATTATTATAGTGTAAATACTGTATTGTGTATTTTTATGTGTAAATTCAGATACAAAATTACTTGTTTATGAATAAAATGACTATAACTATGACTATGACTACTACAGAAAGCCACCAGCTACGATCCTGTTTTTTTCGTTTACGTTCATACAATAAGTACATTAAGTCATACTCACACGCTGGCGTAATGCACTCACCTCTGAGTAAAAAAAGTCGATTATACGTCAGAACATATACACACTAAGGTCAATATTTTTTCTAGTTCTCATATTTTATTGTGAAACAATAAACTATGGCAAAACCCAAAACAATTTCTGTGAGTAGCCAAAACTATTCAAATACCAGCCACAAAAACGCCATTCAGGGTATATATCGGTTTACTATAAAACTTTAATAACAGTTCCAGTTCATTATTAGTAAACATTAAACAATGTTATAGCGCGTTCATGTTCAAGGAAACCGTCGGCTACATAATTCATGAGCTCGTTGGTTGCCTCATTGATTTTGTTAGCAAAAGAAATGAAAATCGTCATCAGGGACTAGACTCAAAGATTTATATTAAGGCTCAAATATTCATGAGTTGTACCGGTTCGAATAGTGCGTTTATTTTATGCAAAAAATGCAGCGTAGTAGCAAAACTTGTTTTTAATGTAGGTATAAACAAAGCAAGGAGATGCCTCGGCGACCTCTGCTGCGTGAAGCGACATTTTAAACACCTTTCATCTAAACTATCTTAAATTAATAATATAAAAATGATAGTTTTATTTATTTGTGTTTGTTTGTTTCTTACGATTTGGCTCAAAAACTACTGGCCCGATTTTAAAAATTCTTTTGCCATTATTAAGCCACATTATTAACTTAAAACATAGGCTATAATTTATTTTCGATAAAAATAGAGATCCCTTCTAAAATTGCAATAATGTAACCCAAAGTCTCAAAATGTTACCTAATAAATTCATTATTTGGCGTGCGCTGAAAAAACTGTTGATACATAAAAATAATGTACTACATGATTAAAGTAGGTACTTACCTATTAAAAAGTCCGTAAGGGTATATGCCTAACTATTATGGTTAAGTCACAATGACCGCTTTTTGTTCAAATTAATTAATCAAAACACGAGTGGAATGGAAAAGGGTTGATTTTGGTATCATGATATGAATCCTTATCCTTTTAAATGGTTTAATAATTAAGATTGATTATGTACATGTAAATTACACTATAAATTATTCAAAACTTTTCGTTCAAAATTTACGACGGTTATAATATGCTCTAAGTAAGAAAATTTGTTGCGGTTTGAGCGAACTGGGGAGAATCTTAATGCTTGGTATGATGAAGTTGAAACACGGCATTGATGATTTCGATAAAAAAATAAGGATAAAATATTTGGATTTTTCGTAACTTTATAGTTAAAGTTGTTCATAATGATTAAAGTGAATTATTTTTAGGTTTTGCATTATTCAGTCGAACCTTGTAAACGAAATTGACGGCTTTGAATAGTGCCGTAGATAAAATAATACGGAACGTATTACCTAGCTATGACGCAGCAATGGGCAATCACATCTAAGAATGATCCAAACAACCTTTGGACAAGTGTATAGGTCACGACTGCAATCTATTTTTGTCTAAAATGTACCTTTTTATTTGTCTATAAATGACTGTAACTTCGAATATCTGCCGTGTATAACTTAATGAAAGTGCGGATGAGCCTATTTTCATTAACCGGCTACAAATCCAGATTGTGCGACGCTACTCGAAATTCCAGGTGGTAAAACCCTAAACAGTAAAGAATTTTTTTTCGAGAAGCGGACTCAGACATCATGCAAAGCAGTAGCGCTGTCAACCATAATTAAATAATGATGTACCAAAAAATCTTACGCAATATTTTTAACCGTTTATCTTAACTTGCAACAGTGAAGCCTGTGCCTTAAATCTATTCGACCTTCACGCTTAAGGGGACGTCACCTGACTAATGGTGCGATCAAATGCTTGGACAATCGCTTAGCTAGAGCCTTCTAATTGACACGCCACATAAATCCGATTAAACGATATTTGTTTTAGTTTAGCTTTTGCGTTTTACCTCCGGATATTTATTGACGACCTTCGTAACGTCACTAGTGTGGTAATAGGAAGGTATAGTCAGTTTCTACAATTAATTGACCCACCTTTGCATAAATGTTTCAGATTTTTTAGAATACTAATCGGTAGAATTTTATAATTCTTTTATATTTTTACCATTTCAGCAAATAAAATAAAATATAAGATAACCAGTTGCCGCCCGCGGCTCCGCCCGCGTGATTGTCGAAAATTAGCCCAAGGGAACATATTCCCAGGATAAAAAGTATCCTATGTGTTATTCCAGACTATAATCTACCACTGTGCCAAATTTCATCAAAATCCATTAAGAAGTTTTTGCGTGAAAGAGTAACAAACATCCATCCATCCATCCATACTTACAAACTTTCGCGTTTATATTTATAGTAGGATTATAAAATTCTATCGATTCGTATTCTAAAAAATCTCAACCGTTTATGCAAAGGTGGGTCAGCTAATTGTGGTAACTGACTGTACTTCTAGTCGTAACATCCGAATAGTTAACCTTATCTACTCTGATTTTTCGGTACCAGTATTTAATTTTTAAAGTCATTAAATTATCTTGTTCTAACCCTTACACTTCTTGAATGTTTTAAAGTCTAGTACCCAGATTTTTCGACCAGAATATTTTTTTCGAACCATTTTTAATTGTCTTTTTTACTGGCCCGAAAGTAGGGTTATGTGTTTGACCTGTACGTAACATGAATTATGTCCATGTTCCTATGTCCGATCTTATCTAAAAACTCTTTTACCCAATGTTTAAACCCAATAAAAAGTTGGAAGAAACTTAAAAGAATGATATTCTTTGTTTAGGAAACGTTTTGTTTACCGATAGTACAAAAACTCTATTCAGTTTTTATCGATTGACGGATCTAATTGAATCCGCGTTGTGCAAACTCAAGTGCAATTGAAGTTTTTCTAATTGGATACGAAAACAAGTACCTAATATTATTTTAAGTAAACAACTTTGCTATTGTATAGTTGTTTACTTAAAATAAAGAAAGAGAAAATATTGCATGGCAGACAACAAATAAATAAATACTTATTATTGATTATGAAACAGATGCATTCGCTTTTTATTTATGAAATATCAAGACTGATTTCGTATTACGCAATCGAAACCGGTTTTCCTCAAAAAACAACATGGATTTTGTGGGATGGAACGAATGCTCTTTAAAAGTGTGTTTTACTGCAAGATATAACAGATGACGCTTCACCTCATTCATATTTTTCCGAGACTGTTGAAAAAAGTTGTCTAAAAAAGAACTTGTTGACTAGCTGAAGAGACAAATGCTCATGTTTTATTATGCATTTGACAGCTAACAGTATTTTATAGACATACGTGCCACGTCGTAAACAGTCTCCATACATTATGAACCGACATCCAAGACTGTTTTACGTCATATTACATACCTGCGCACCTACTTCGTGCCACCGAAGGTCTCAATTTGTATTCATCTTCACCTGGGGAATTCAATAGGTATGGTACCCATAATACCCCTAGGGGAGCCTAATAACGGGTCAAAAAGTATTCTTTTTTTAAGTTTAGGTTATGGTTTACTCGTTTGCCAAGTTTCATCCAAACCCGTTAAACCTTTCATGCGTGACTGATTAATTAACAACCAAACATGCAAACTTTTACATGTACCGATAACCGAAGTGTAATTTATTCCACTGTAGTCTGAGTGCGTTTTTAAATGTACTTGTTGAGTACTCGTTAACGTAAACGTCAGTTTATACTAGAACTGTTTAAGCGCTGTCTGGTAACAATCACGAAAACATACTTTTTCTATTATTGTTCCCACACGATTTGACACACGCAAAGGTTTGTGCTACCGCGATCGAGTAAGTATCACTGACTTGATCGAATAACTTGCACTAGTCTCTCTGACCTACTATTCTTTTTTCCCCTCAAAAACTTTTATTCATTTCGTGCTTTGTTTAAATCCGTTTCGTTCGGCCTTTTTAGAGTTCCGTACCCAAAAGGTAACCAATGGAACCAAATTACTAAGCCTCCGCTATCCGTCAGTCCGTCCGTCCGTCTGTCCGTCTGCCTGTTAGCGGGCTGTATCTCAAGAACCGTAATAAGTAAGGTATAGGTAAGGAGTGTATTTCTGTTGCCGCTATAACCACACATAATACCTAAAACATAAATTAAAAACAAAAGGCTCTCATATACAAGAAACGTGTTTTTTTCGGTTTATGGTACGGAACCATTCGTGTGAGAGTCCGACTCGCACTTGACCGGTTTTTCTAAGTAATTTATTCAAGTTGTGTGCCTATCTGAAGGCACTGCTGTGCATTTAATTTTGTTTGCCATTGTTTTAGACTAGCGCAGTGTGTTACAAATTGTGTTGGTCTTATCTGTGGCGGGGTAATATCTTAATTTTGAGCATTTATGGGTTAAAAGCACGCCAGTAAAGCTTCTGTTTGTTAAGGCTTGTACTGGCTGAAAGATAGTTTGGCGCTAAGTTGAGCCTTATTACAATCTAGGCAAGCTTGTTAATTAGAAAAAGTATTTATAACACCCATGTATTTATTTTAAGGAACATCAAAGCTCTGGAAGTTATGACAGAGAGTGCAAAATACTCAGTATTGAACTGTGATCAGCTGCCTACAACCTTTTGTCTCTTTTAATTTCGGATTTTCAATTGATTTTTTTTTATGTTTGATAATATGTATTGTAATTATTTTTTTTCTATTGTACTTCATTTCTTTTTGTTTCCAATTTAATTTAATTTAATATAACTGTTCTTTTGAAATTGTTTTAATTATTTTATTTGATTGTAATTAATTTAACTTATTCGCTATGTGACATACCTATATTTGACATCTTTTGTTTATTAACATTTTTTTTTAACAATTGTATTAGTGTAATTTATTTTATTTTGTAATACCTACATTGTTTAAATTTAATTATTATCATTTTGTTTCAAATGAACTAATGAATCTTTGTTAATCATGTTAATCTTTCCTAGAGAATGTTGTGCATACCTATAAGTGATGTGTTTGCACAGAATTCAATACCTATAATTTCCTGTTTTTTGTTAAAATTGTAAATATGTCGTTGGTGTGCCTTACTTAATAAATAAACAAATAGAGTGTGTGGTGAATCAGCTTAGCTTATCAAACTTAATCAAAGCACGAAAGTATTATTTTCTTTGTCTAAAACAAAGGAATATAAGGATGCTTTTCCATCAAAGATGTGCGATGTAGCGAGGTGGTGCGATAGGAAAAGACCTCATTGGAGGTTTTTTCTCATCTTTGGTGGTTCAAAAGCATCGTTATATTCGTTCGTTTTAGACAAAGAGTTGTTTTGATTAAGTTTCAAAGTACGAAAGTATTATTTTATTTGTTACTACTATTTTCTAGCCTGGTTTAGGAAAAGGAAAAGGGTTTGCAGAGCTAGGTATTTTTAAGCTAGGTTTTTTTTAAAGGGAGAGTTGTGAGCGAGGTTTGCGAGCGAGGTAGGTATGTGAGCGCGTACAGCTGAAAATAATCCACTACGCGTCCTCGCACCACTCATCTACCCACCGCTTCTCTACGCATCCTCGCGTCGCCTCGCTACCTTGCACACCTTTGGTTGGAAAACCACCCTAAAGATTGTACCTATTGTAAATCAAAACACAAACATCAAGACACAACAATAAACACCGATAATTTATAATGCAGTATTCTACATGTAGATAGGTGCACAATGAAACTGACAAAACGGGCTACATAATTACATATTTAATTTATCAAGTTTCGACGTGCCAAATATGTATTATAAGTACAACCACTTAGGCACCTATCCTTTTACCATCAATAATTATTAACATATACTTTGTGTTCCTGTACTATTTTAATTTGCGGAACTAGCGATATCAGCCATTAGCTATTAGTTAATTGCCCGAGAACATCCAAGTTGTTATAGACGAAAAATTAATAATGCATTGAAGTTACTTGATAGATACGTAAAACAAACTTGTGCAACCACTGCCGGTTATTATGTATCCGTTCGTAAGTATTGTTATATGTTAGAAAACTGGATTTCAATAATCCAATAGAAAAACGAAACGTACGGTAATAGGTTTTTACCGATAGGTTTTCGAGAGACAGAAAGACTGTGATTAAAAGAAATAGATTACAAGAGGCTTGATCCTTGATTTATTTATCGTTTGATTACGGAGGCCTGCCCTTGTCAACCTAATATATCAATCAAGCGAAGCGTTGCCCTAAAGACAGATTAAAGAATTAAATTAAGTTAATTTCCTAGGGACTACAAGTTTTCATTCGAAGGTTTCTACAATTAAAAAAAAACATTGGCAGTTTTTATGAAAAAAAAAGTAGTAGGTACAACCATTTTCTACAAAAACTAAAAACATTTGAAAATAAAATTATATGGCTTTATATCAATATTTTACCCCGCTAGGCCAGTTTTGCATTCTAACCAAACCACCAAAAAGGTTGGTCAGTGCAGGTGTTTTTGTGTTGGTTCAAATTATTAATTACTGATGATCTAAGGTAACAAAAAACCTAGTCGCAAAAGATATTTACAGAATCGAGTTTTACAATACACCAGACAAGTGCAAATGTATCTTCCCATGTCATATGCAATTCTATGCTCCTGGCTCGTCAAGATTCAATTCAATTTTGCGATATTATTTTGTACAGGCTTGTTCATTTTATACCTTTGCCTAAGTAGGTACGGGCGAAGTGCAGTAGGTACCATTTTGAACGATTCGAATACATAAGGATAAAATTATAAAAGCTTGTGTATCATCACAGTGTTGATTTGTTGGATTCTTTTATTTTACACAAGAACATTGTTTTTGTATTTTGTTTTGTGTGTTTCTAAGTATGTATGTATTTATTGTTTTTTTCTCTGGCTGTCGTTCCTTTAAGTTGCATCTTCTGTCTCTGCACCACCCTACGGACGACTGGTCAAAATGCTTAAGGGATTAAGTCCGGCTTTGTAAAGTACTTTTTATTACTGCATAAAGTTTTAATAAATAATTAAATATAAATATAAGTAAAAACTCATGTTACCATCCATTCAATAGCCCTCTTGCAGGTAGCTTCATACGTCGTAGGTACAAAGATGACACATCCGTATGATCCGCATGATGCTGATAATATCATCGATATAAATGTTTTGTTGTCGTCGTCGGCTTATAACAAGTTAACTTTGCTTAGGTATACAGTTTAATGCACAGTCATATTCTCGGTCCCTGCATTCTGGTTGATGATCATAAAGTTTCAAACTTATACTACTACTACTTATTGACCTTTATAAAGGCCAATAGTTTCGAAAACGGAATCTTAAAACATGAGTACAATTATTCTTACATCTAGTTCATCCAGTTTGAAGGTAATGAAATCAAATTCTATAGAAACTGTGGGATTTGATGTCATTACCTTCAAACTTTATAAACAAAACCTTATATTATCTAGGTAGGTAGGTATATAAAAAACACGAAGAATAAATTTTTTTGTTGAAATATTTTATCATAGAGCTCGCTAGTGCAACTCTATGCCAACTTTTAATTATCTTCTGCCATAGACATTGTTACAAGAACCAAACTCTAGATGTCATACCCCGTTCTAATAAGCTCTACATTACGCGTATCTTCGAGCAAGATATATTAATAGATTTATTGTTAAACTTAGTAAGCGCGATTGATGATATAAAGTGTCATCAGACTTGCATATTGATTGGTCAGCGATGTGCGATTGTTAACGAGACCATGTATTGCAGCTACTGACGAAATCTGCTGCAAACAGGTACCTATGCAATATGCAATACACATAATCGCATGCTCCGTACCTACTAATTACATACATAGGCAAGAGCCACCTACATTATACATAACGTTTTAGTGGTAATGGTCAATATGAAGCAGTGGGAAGTTATCTAGCAATGAGAAATTTTGATGATGTTTTCTTGGCTTATTGGAAATCGTCAGAAATCAGTCATCATCATCATCTTCCTGCCCTTATCCCATGTTACTTGGGGTCGGCGCAACACGTTTTTTTCTTCCGTTCTGTCTTGTCAGCCGTCACGCTATCACTAACTCCCCTTTCTTTCATATCACTTCTAACACAATACGTCCATCTTTTCTTCGGCCACCCTCTCCCTGTCCATCCATCTACATTTATATTCATAACTCTTTTAGTTACGTGCATTTCATCCCTCCTCTTCACATGACCATACCAAGATAAGCGGTTCCCTCCTAAGAAATCAGTCATCATTGGTGAATATTTAAAGAAAATATCTAACATAAGTGTAAGTGGGTATGTATAGGACCTACTGCTACTACATTGCTTGCTTCGCTAGACCTATGGAGACAAAAGATTCTGAAGTCACGGGGAATCGCTGGATGCTTGTAACCAGATGAGAACAGCTATCAAATTTACCCGATGATTTATCATCGTATCGTTAATGTTGCTTGCTGTAGCTGCCCTTATTTCCGATTTCGCCTGCAAAAAGTCCAGAAGATGCATGTCCATTCTTGCTCTGAAGGTTGACGGATTGTGTGCAAACAATAGCTGGTTGTTTTTCTAAACCGATACTGATAAATGAATATAATATTTAAATAGAACACTACACGGAACCGATCAGATTGCTACAGAAGCCATAGGATTGAATATCTAATTCTTCAATGGCGTCACCTTTGCTTTTCATATGTATGACAAAAAATAGAACGCAGGTAGATATTTACATGTTGCGGAATTTGTTCGAAAGAGTCACCGCGGCCCTTGAACGCAAAGGGCTTTAGAAGGAACACGGATGGGTTTTAGTCAGTAAGAGTCTGACACGCCCTTCCGCTCCAGCCAGAGCGGAGGAAGTCATTTGATGATTTCACATCCTAAAAAAAAAAAAAAGGTAGATATTTACATGACATACGAATCCATAACAGAAAAACATCGATAAATCTTTTAAATAATTCATTTGAAAGTGACAGGAGTCAAGGCAAGATTTAGGTCCACAATGTATGTATAATGTGAGACGGGCTGAGATTCTTCGTGACTGGGTAAGGTACATCATTACTTGTTCTCCTTGTCAATTATACATTTGTGACTTTATAGTTCTTTAGAATTTTCTTCATCTTCGTATTTATAGTGAGTATTAGTCACTTGATCTGAGGTGATTTCTGTCATGGGTTTCGTTCATGAGTACAAACATTTATATTTATAGTTTTCTTTTAACTTTTAATTTAATTTTATTTTTTTATTTTAATTTACCGAACATGTTTACTTTAGTATACATTTTGAATGTTAATCTCTCGAAATTGGTACCCAAGATACGGGCTTGCCTAGTTTGGGGCCAATGTAACAAACAACTTTGTAATATTTTGGTAATAAACGTTTTTTATTATATTATTATAGTTAGGTACCTACATAGTGCGAATTTCACCAATGAAAAATGACAATTAAATATATCCGATAGACGATGGTGACAATTTTGCAATCCGACAATTTATTATTTTCTTCCATACATTTGCTGCTTTAAACAACACCTGCCGCGAAAATGTGACAATTACTCATATTTTTTTTTTGACAAATATGTATTATTAGTACTCCCATCTAAGCCGAGTAAGCGATACAATAAACTGTATTCGCTAACAATGATAACGCGTAACTCATGTACGCAGTTTAGATGTGCGGCTAATTTCATGATTGTACCCAAACTTAATGTTACCACAAAAATTTACCATGTATAAATGAATGTCAAGAAACAGCATTTATAAAAGTATAGGAAGTAAAATATTGTTATTAAAAGGTCTAGGAAGAAGTTTTGAGTAAACAACAGGAAAACACCTTGACTCTTCTGTTTTATGCAGCCGCCGAGGCGACGAGGAAGTGCATTCAGGGCAGAAGTTCTAACCTACCATATACTACCTGCAGAGCCTTAGTACGTTTTACTGTACTTGCATAAAACTTAGTTAGATGTTGTATTTTCCTCCCAGGAAGCCAAGATTGCAGATGTTAGTGACATCAGTTAAAGAAGATTCAGGAAACGCAACTCTACAAGCTGTTAAATTCATGATAAAAATCATTCATTTCCTTTGTCATCCAATGACCAATGCTGTCTGTGGGAACTGCCTGAACTCTGTTCCCCAAGTCATTGATACTGTCTGGTCTGTGACACTGTTATATTGAAAATGAAAGTGATTATTTACCGGTTTCCATTCATAAACCAACATGATTTACACAACCCTCACACCGTATCCCTGATGTCTTATTTTTTAAACTGAGCCAGGTGTTAGCCGCGATCTCGTCTCGTTCGAGTTTTAAAATTCTATTCCTACATTAGCATATAAAACGCAGTATTATGTAGCGAGGCACGTAAACGATCACATTAAATGTTAGGAGCGTTTCAATTACGATGTACGGCGCATCACCGGCTAATGTGGTTATGGAGTGGAGGCATGATGAATTATATGTTATGTGACCACAATTTGTATGACATTGTGGCTCATTACCTGGGCTTGTCAACATCATCACGACAATTAGGTACTATTCTGTTAAATTTTAAACTCGTTGGATAGATGATAATTTTTATTAAATGTTTACACGTTCTTTAACATCACTGCCTAACATGGCGTGGTCAATATTACAATGCTTATTAGAATGATCTCTTATTTGTACGAATTTGGTAGATTTCTATCAGATTTAATCTTAAATAACTTTTTTTTTAGTATGGGAAATCATCAAATGACTTTTTCCGCTCTGGGTGGAGCGGAAGGGCGTGTCAGACTATTACTGACTAAAAGCCATCCGTGTTCCTTCTTAAGCCTCTTAATCTTATATACCTGGAAAGATATCTAAAAAGAAAGAAAGGAAAGAGGGAAGAGAGGGGGGGAGAGGAAGGAGGGTAGAAAGGTATTAAAAAGTCTTTGTACGAAGATTATAATATATTAAGATATTGTATTTACTTATACATAAGAAGTTATTAATTTCCCTCTGTACCACCCAAACTAAAAAAAGACAAGGTGTGAAAGCCATTTATTAATGTCGATTGATACATTTTAAAATAACGTTGGTTCAATATGTATACACATTTCATTAGGTAGTCGTTTGGATCTTTACGCGGAAATAAACCATTAGCTATCGATTTCGAATTGACATCGACAATTCATTCGCTCATGCCATAGATTATTCAACTCATGTGTACATGCAACCGAGTTCAGTGAAATCATTACCCCTCTATTTATACTCGGGTAATAATAATTAGAAGAAATCATGAATTAACGAATCGATCTAGAACACAGTTCTTCGAATTACTTTCGTTAGAGTAGACGAGTACTTTCTATATTAATCCTCTAAGCAAAGTGTACAAAAAATGTTTGGTGAAAATCAGCTGGTCCGGATCAAATCGAAACTAGTTTGAGCAGTTGACACCGCGGCTCGTCGATCTCGGTTCACGGCTGGTAATTATATCGATGGTCACCGTTCAATAACACGCTGACAGCCACATGCACGCACAGCACAACATTTCATACCTTTTATAATTATTTACGTAATAAACTACCTTTAGAAAGTCTCGGCACCAACTTAGACGCAGACGCTTGTTGTTTCACATTCCACAATTGAATTAAAAACTTGGAAATGGCCATTTTCATAGATTAAAAAGTTAAGAACGTCATTTACAAATACAAAGGAGCTATTCAGAACTCGTGATGAATTTTTAATAAATCTTATGTTTTCTTTATACACAAGTGTGTGTGCGGCTTGGAAAATACATCGCATAAATGATGCTTGTGCGTAGTTTTGTGATCCGGCCTTAATGAATATGGAAAACAAAACGCGCGCGTATCATGAGAGCCATTAAGTTAATTTTAAATCACTAAAATGATAACTTCGGCAGTATTAATTTGACCTTTGCCTGCATTCGAGGTCACATGACCTGCAGTTGGTTATTTTTTATTTTGTAGACGATTATTATGTTAATTTTTATTGTGACTATCTCTTGTTTATTATTCAACTTTCAGGCCAAAGGTCTAGTTCGTTAACCAGTGTTTCGTAGCGATATTTTCAATGTGTTTGTTCGCGTTGCGGCTTAGTTTATACAAAATTAGTTTCTATTTAAAACCCGTAGAAGTATGCAACACTGAGCATATGTGTTTATATTGTACTAGCTTTTGTCCGCGACTTCGTACGCGCTTATCCCGTTTTTTCCCATTCCCGTAAGAATTTCGGGAAATCCTATTGCTGAAACTTGTCCGTGACAATGTTTTGCGTTTTTCT
The DNA here is from genome assembly GCA_905163435.1 of Mamestra brassicae. NCBI lineage: Eukaryota > Metazoa > Arthropoda > Insecta > Lepidoptera > Noctuidae > Mamestra > Mamestra brassicae. The sequence goes on along the minus strand of LR990997.1, from coordinate 12,393,213 downwards.
TATTGTTTGTTTATAGGGGGTAATTTCCAGGGAAATATCTGGATAAGGGATGCACAGTACCGATATCTATCACCACTTCCTTGCCTCATCAGGCAGTGAGTGAGACGTGGTGGAATGCCACCATTCCACATACCACCCATACATATCTACGCCCATAACGTTTTGGGAACACTTTCATTGTGTTTCCTGATATTTACAACGTGGGGGTCTAAGTCAAATGGGTTATCTACATACCTTTTTTAGGCTGGAGTGCTCCATTGTCGATCCCATCATCGCTTGCCATCATCTGAAAAGGTGGTCAATCACGAACCTATCAATAACAAACAAAATATACCTGAAAATTCTTTCACTATCGCTGACTGTCATGGCTGCTATGGATCCGCGGGATTGCAATGGTTTGGTAAATAGAATTATTTTCTCGATACTAGTGCAACACGAATGTATTTTGCCGAATGTTATTGTTTAACTTTTAATAACAGATAACACACTGATGAATGTTTGTTTGTTTTCAAGAATGACTCTTGAAACTATTTTGTAGCTATTTGAGCTCTCTTTAAGCACACGTTCACGAAAAAAACACAACTATTCATTATATTTATGCAATTTAGAAATCGTGTATTTTTTCTAAAGAAACCTCTTAGTTATGCTTTGTGCCTTTAGCTGAATTTCATAAAATAAAATATAAAAGTTGTAGTAAAAACTGAAAAACATTCTTTTGAATAAAATTCCACCATACCATGGTGAACATGAACAACTTAATAAGTAATTACTTAATAATTCCATAAAATGTATTCATTAATCACATTATTCCATTATGGTAATACATGAGAATATGGTTGAAGTGACTTCAAGTTCTTAGTAAAGTTAATAATTAATGGTTTGTTATGCTCATCCTTGTACTGGACCATGAATCTAATGCATAGGTATGTACTACACAGCTATGCCCATCATTAAAGATACATAAATTTTCCGATAGTGGCAATAATAACGTCCATCGTCTGCCGTAAACAGTACATTTTTCCATTGATCTCGGAGCCTGCTTTGCGAAGTCACACCTAGAATATTTATTAATCATAGTTATTGGTCATGATACTCATGATGTTTATGTAAATATCTGACATACTATGTATACATACGTCTTTATGTGTTATGTTGATGGATGAATATGTATGTGTATTTAATTGTTAGAGGCCATTGAGGCGATATATTATAAGAAGTATAGGCAGAATATATGAGGTACTCGAACTTCTAAGAAACAGCCTTGTATATTATACTATATTAATACTATTAGTTGATGTTGCTGTTTTAAACAGTAGTCACAAAAGCTCTTTATACAAGCATCTACCTTAGTAAGCCACATTGCGCTTTTCAAGCGACTAGAGTCGAATAAGAAACCTGAAACTTTTGACACAAATTAAAATATATGGCCAAATTAAAATATAATTAAAATATATTCTAAACATCGTTGCTAACAAAGTAAGCATGAGTTACACATTGTTTACAAAGACGATACGAAACTTTATTTTGTAAACTTAACACGTTCAGGCAATAAATTAGAGTCTTCAGCAGGTGCTCTATATGCTCTGAGCTTTGTATGCAAAGTAAACCTTGAGGATCGGTTTCAAAACAATGTGTTCCTTTACTTTATGTTTTTTTATCGTCTATTGTGACTTTTACGAAGGTCTGGGTAGGAAGGTATTCCCGGAGTATATTTTTAAGATATAAGATTTTGTGCTGCTTTGCTCGCGTTAAATTTAACCGTTTCCGTTTCTATCTCTGTACCAAAATTCATCAAAATCGGTTCAGCGATTTAAGTGCGAAAGCGTAACAAACAAAGTTTTGCATTTACATAAAATATTAAGTTAGGATTGCGATTTTTACGAACCAGAGTTTATTTGATAGAGCTACTTCAACTGGTTCTTTTGAAGCGGGGAACTTTGTAGGTCAAAAGCTATTGAAACTTTTATGAGGTCCTCAGAGATCGAACGTTTATTACGATATAGGCTTCGAATGGAGATCCAACTTACAAGAATGCGACTTTTATCGATAAATTGTTGTTATTCAGATTATGTTATTTCATGAAGGCTACCTATAATTTCGCTAGCTCTTGACAAGTTGATAATTTTATTACTATTACGTACTCAAAAACCTCGATACCTTCAAATTAGAGAAGTACTTAGGTACATTTATATATTTATATAGTTAATTTAAAAATGTATGATTGAAACTGCAGTTGGATACTTACAAAACAATTTTTACTTTACTCAACTAGGTAATGGAAGAAATAACCTCGCAATGTAGAGGTATTGCGTGATTCTTGTCCATTTTCTTTTTTTTCTGCAATGTTTGGCAATTATTCTCAGTAGGTAACGGATTGTTGGATCCATAATAAAAGACGTGATTATATTGGAAAAAAACAAATATCTTTGTATAGCACTTGTTTAAAAGTCATCAGCAATCTGTGGAAAATCAAGAATGTTGCAACAAGTGGTTTAAATTGATTAGCTGATTGTACCTGGCTACTTCAGTGCAAGAATGTCATTCACCTTAATTGATTTAATATGCAATAAATTACACTTGCTTTGTAATTTATTTTTATACTTGTAATTCTTTTTCGTAAGGTTGATCCTTTACAAGATGGCCTCGGCAACGTTAACAAGATTCCCCAGTGACATCAAGTTAGCAGTTTAACGCTTTAAGCACGACCAGCATTGGCATGCAAATAAAAACTTCAAACAACATAATATGATAAACACGTTTATTCATATTCACACACAGACGCGTCCACGCAACAAACATTCGTACAGATTAGTTACAATAATGTATTATTCAGATTACCTTATAAAGATCTTAACTAGATCTACCGAACACTACACGTGCCACTCTCAGCGGTATTGAGATATGTCGTTATCGTTTGCACATTACTGCTCTTGTATTATACTCCTATGTATTACAAAGATATAAATAAATATTGTGCTGAGATGCACCTTATAGAAATAGTTGGAATGTTTATTGTTGAGCTGAGCCACGGTGCGTTTGGCAACTCGTCCCCGACCTTTAGCTTCGAGCCGACATGACTCGTCTTCGGCACGACCCTTCCGAGAAAGGTCACTGTTGATCGTTCCATGGTATTCTATACCTATGTATAAACTATTCTAGAATTATAATTATTATACAAAGCATTTTTACATGCGCATATCACTGGTTCGACCACGAGGTCAAGGTAACTTTAAATATTTTTGGTAATGTTACGCATCAGTCCGAGCGTCGCAAAATGACAAGCACTAGTGTTGGAGGTCACGGTCAAGCGGACCGGGCCGACGGTCGCGCACTAGGCCAGCAGGTGCGCCAGCGCCAGCAGCGCCAGCGAGCTGGCAAGCGCGGGCGCCGCCGCCGCGCTCTGCGGCGCCACCGACGGCTCCACCAGGTCCTCGCTAAACACGTAACTCTTCGAACCAGTATGCGACTTCAAAATCCTGTAGTTAACTTCACTCAGGGACACCTGATTTTTCACGAAGTTGTACAGCCTGTTGATGACCACGTATACGTTCCCTTTGCCGTCAAACGTGAATCTGTCTACCCACTGAATGTAGTTGGGATCGCGAGCGATGGTCCGTTGGCCAACGCGGAAGTCAACAGTCGTGTTCCATTCCGCAATTGTCGAATTTCCGATTAAACCGTAGAACAGCACCCCAGTTGAATCCATCTTCATGCCGTCTGTCTGGGAGGCTTTGCTGCCGAGGTCGACGACGTAAGGCCGCAGGGCTCCCTCACCTTGCTGGGCGAGCGATTCGTTTTGCAGCACCGACACGTTGACGGCGTACAGGTGGAAACTAGACAGAGGGCAGTAGTACAGTTTTCGGTCCACTTTGCCGTCTTCGGTTCGGTACTGGGGTCCGAGGGCGATGCCATCAATGTTAACGGGAAGGTTGACCGTGGTGCCATTGATGCGGAAAAATGTGGCCTCGGCGACTGAAGACATTGATTTAGTGTCTCGAACTTTCCACGATTTTTTATCACGGCGGCGGAAAACTATAATGCCTGGATCGACAGCACTGTTGTCCGTGATGTACGCGTAATCACCATCTCGATTGTCCACCACAAGATCGTTCAAATAGGTAGTGTTAGGATTCACTGAGTCCGATGGGAACGGAATGCGTTCCATTTCATTTTTGCCGGTCTTGAGGTCGATGAGCACGAGTGAGGGAGGGCACTTGGGGTCCGGGTTCTGAGTGAGAGTGCCGACACGGCCGTTGTCCAGAATCCACATAATACCATTTTTATCAATTTCTATGTTTTGAACAAACTGCAAAGCGTTGCAATCTCCAACAGCGTTCTGCTCCCAGCTAGGGAATGGGCGCAGCTTGGGGGCCGTGTCCGTCGGCGTCACGGGGATGGTCGCCAGCGTGGCCGGCACTCCGTCCAGCATCCGCGGCATCGTTAGGAACAAATCGTCTTGGTAGAAGTTTATGCCAGAGATTAAAACGTTTTGGGGGATGTATCGGCTTGTATTGAGGGAGGCTTCGCGGTCTTCCGGGGATTTCCATTCGAAATCTATAGCGTTCCATTCGTATATGACTCGAAACTGTTCGCGTCTAGGCGCGGGTGTTCGCGGGTAAGTGTCGTTTTGCGCGGCCGCGGCGGCGACGGCGGCAAGGAGCAGCAGCGCTAACATCGTCGGTGGTTCGCGGTACGTGTGGCGCGGGCGACGCGGCCGGAGAGACTGACGGCGGACCCTCGCTGCCGCCGGCACAAGAGTGCAGGCTGAGGCTCGCGAGTCGCGCGTGACCACACCGCAGACGTCACCCTAGCGCACCAAACAATCGGGACCCTGAGCGACTTATCTCCTAAGTTTATTAAGACGCTGGACGTAAACATAAACACACGATTTATTTTAGTTAGCTTAGAACGGAGTCGTCGCGATATAAATGTAGATGCGGCTCGGAAGGGGTGCGCCAAGGTCACAAATCTCCCCCGGCTAGACGGAGGGTCCGCCGTCTGTTGGATGTGTTGTTAAGGGTTCAGATAATCGATTCAGTCGGAATTGTACATATGTAGGTACGTGTAAGTTCGTTACACTGGTGAAATATGAAATCGATTCTGTAACGGAAATAATAGTATATAACTTAACTATCAGGCTGATTACCGTAGTTCGGCCTTGCGTTTGACTCTAATAATACTTTAATTGATTGGTTTGTTAATACGATGTGATTTGGCAATGTAAATAAGGTAGCCTGTATAAAGATTCAATTATACTAACATTGAAACATTAATAAATACCTAAATATTAAGTTACTATTGATTGGATAAAGAAGTAGAACGGGGGCGACGATATTGTTATTAAAATATTAAGATTTAAAGCCTGATTAGTAGTAGAAAATAAGCAATATCTCAACACGATATTTTTGATAACACTTCGTACGTAAAGTAACACTTCTTGTGGTTACGAACGAAAGGTATTAAGATAAGGGTGTCGGTATTCAGAACTTAGGTATTTAATTAACGGTATCTACCTTAAGTACCTCGTTTTATTGTACCTACTATCTCCTTAATTATAATAATCACTAAATAATATTTAACGTTCGTTTCTCTGTCATACGAAATAATTGGCTTAGAATTTAGTAAAAAGATACCGATAATAATATAACAAAGCGATAGATTCTGAGTACCTATGCGTATTTGCTACTCAAAATTTTCAGGATAAGACTACCAATCTCAGAGCACAGAGCCCAGAATCCGGAGTCCATGTTCTTCAGAGCTTTTAAATAAACCAGCGGACCTGACAGGCGTTATCCTTTTTTTTTATGTCGGGGGGTAATCCTCATGGAAATCCTCCGCCCTGCGGCGGGTGGAGGGGTCTGTCAGACTCTTACTGACTAAAACCAACCCGGTGTTCCATCTCCCACCTACGCCGGGGATCGCGGGAACAGATGCGACTTCCGTAATCCCTGGCTGGTGTCGGCCCGCCGCTGCAGGCCACCTAGCTTTTCGTAGCTTGGCTCATCGCCGCAAGGTTGCCTACTTGTCGGTCTTCTACAGATTGTACTTCGGGGAGAGTGTCCAAGAACTCCACGACCTCATCCCACTGGCCCCCTTCGACCATCGGATATCTAGACGCACTGCAAGTTACCAAGGTAGGGAACCTTGTTTGCTATTCCATACCAATTCGCACTAAACGTTTCCAAACGTCTTTTATAATGCGCACAGCAAAGGAGTGGAATACTCTCTACCTGCGTCTGTGTTTCCGAACGCATACAACCCTAATCTCTTCAAAATTAGAGTGAACAGGCTTCTTCTGGGTAAGCTCGCTCTATCGACGTCACGATGACCTAGACTAGAGTCAAGAGCAAACTCATCTCAAATAAAAAAAAAAACAAGCACCAAATTGCAGCGCCATCCGCTCATTCATTTAATCAATATCGGTCCAGCCGTTTAGGATGAGTTACCAGAAGTTCCGAGACGTACAGAAAAAAATATGCATAAAGATTTCACTGTGGATGGTTATGAAATCTTCCGTAGAATACCTACATTTAACGATCACAGGTAAGTAACAAGAAATTCGATTTAATTCCCTGTCAGTCAAAGAGGTAGTTAGATAATAGAGTTAACTGTTCTAAACCGCAAGGGATCTACAAGGGGCTGACCTTATTGCTTACTGAAGCAGAATAGATATTTGTTTAAGCCTGTTTCTACTGCTTGATTTTTGGCCATTTTGCCTAAATAAGTAACTATAGCCTACTTACCTCCCGACTGCGCAAATTGATATTTATTTTTAAGAATCTTCGCCATGTGGCCGACACACAGGTGCTTAGACAAGTTTATCTTGCTCTTTGTCAGTCAGTTGCACAGTACTGCATAGTTGTTTGGGGTGGGGCATCAAAAACACATTTGTTAAAACTGGAACGTGCCCAAAGAGCGATCCTTAAAGTGGGCTGGTCCCTCCACTATCAATTTCCTACTACCGAACTTTATAAAACTTGTAAGGTCCTCTCTATTCGGAAATTGTTCATTTTAAATTTAATTCTAACAGTCCACTCCCGAAACTCATATAATCCCGGAAAGTTCGAAGCCTTGAGACGAAAGCATACAGTGTGTTCGTCTTATTTTGTTCATTCTAAGTTAGCTCAACGATTCTTCTATTTCCTTGGTCCTTATGTGTACAACAAAGTTAATATAATCTTACATATGTACTCAATGGTCAAATCTAAATGCAAAATTACTGTAAGGAACTGGCTGCTGGATTTGGACTATGAAGGTACAGAAAGTATCATCCAAACTATTAAATAAATAATAAAATAAAATATTAAAAATGAACATACCTCCCACTTAATTTTACTAAAAAGCAGATATTTGCACAGGACTTACATGCACTAACACAAAACATCCTCACACATTCACACACTACACACACAATCCTACAATAATAACACTTCACAAATATAACCATACTTCTATTATAGATTAAGGTATCTCTCTTTCAGAATTGTTATTAAGCAACAGTGTATGTATAATCGGAATTAAGATGCCGTAAAATATGACCATGTTCATAGGGGTGTGAGCCTGGAGATCTGTCATACAGGTCCCGAACCTAGTACAGACTCCAGCTCTCACAAAGGTTCTAGCATAAGGCAGAATAAGAAAATAAATTACTGTAACAATGTACCTTTATGAGAGAAATAAACCATAACCATAAACCATAAACCATATAGCTCATTCCTGTGGCTTGGCTTGACTTTCAGATTTTACGCAATAAAAACAAAAAAATCAATTAACAATTTTACCTCATTTTAATTGTATAATTTATTCAATTATACAGATTATGTAGAACAATAAATAAAAATATATATTCATTAATATATATTTGTTAAATTAATCCGATGCATGAGCAATATGTGCACGTTGGTCTATTTGTATTTTTTTCAAACACCTGTGTTAAAATTTAACGTGTAACTGTTTTTTGTCCCAAACAAATAAATTAATATAAAAGTAAAAAATAATATATAATTTATTATTTTCATACTGCTAAGGGCCCAATCTACGGGCGACAGCGAAACGAAAAAAAAAATGATACGTAAATGTATTTTTTTTTTGCATGTACAGCTAACCGCTTGGTAGATTTTCAATAATATATAGTTCCCTTTATAGTTTTGCCGTTGTTGTCTATGGATGTAAGCTAGTGCTACGGGAGACCACGCGTCATAATTATTTTCGCTGAAATGGCATGCAGATATGTTTGCTTAGGGACCATTGCTTTTACTATTGCTAATTTATTAGAAAACCAAACTGTTACCGCGGTGGCGTAGCACATTGCTACGGTTTTCGAGCGGAACAACATGCATCTTTAATGACTTAGTTGTGTATCTATGGTACCTACAGTACTAACGGTTATACCAATATGTTTCTGATTGTTTTTATATTTTAAAGGTGGTTTCTGTCTACGTTTGTTTGCAGGTAACAGTAAGCAGCAGGCGTAGCAAGGAGTGCTACGCGGTGCTACGCTTTGGAACGGGATAGGCTACGCGTCGAAATAATGTGTTTATTTTTTTTATCATTAAATAATGTACTTATGTCACCGGAAAATAGCAAACTCCGTAAGATTATAAAATAACTTGAGATATTGTAATCTCTCGATATATTTATAGTTTTTTTTTTTATTTCTCGGAATGAGTTCGCGAGATTATAGACTATCAAATTTGTATGCGTAAAATAGTATTCCCAAGGTTCACTTGACAATTTATCGCGAGTTTACAATATTTCAAGTTATTTTATAATCTTACGGAGTTTGCTATTTTCCGGTGACATAAGTACATTATTTAATGATAAAAAAAATAAACACATTATTTCGACGCGTAGCCTATCCCGTTCCAAAGCGTAGCACCGCGTAGCACGGATACACATATCTAATACTTCTTTTCTTTCTTAGCAGATGTATTATCCTGCTTGTGCAAAAACGCTGCCACTCTTAGGCCTTAGGCTACGAGGCAGTTTCTTTACGGTTTTTGACACGCATTGTTTTAAATAATAAAGCGTTAACAAACACAGAGAAATAAAATAATATTTGCAGAGACTGGACTGTTTGTTTATTTACACTTAGCTTAGCTGTTTGTTTCGTTTTGTTTACCAACACTTGTGCCAGTGTTTGACAACTATACTGGCTAACTAATACCCCATTGTTTCGTTCATCCACGACTACTGCCGATTTTTCTGCTACGATTTTGGCTCTACGTAATTATGCTTAGTGCTCATACAATGTTAATACTTCACAGATATCATCATCTTCCTGCCCTTATCTCATGTTACTTGGGGTCGGCGTAACACGTTATTTTTCTTCCATTCTGTCCCGTCAGCCGCCACGCTATCACTAACTCCCTTTTCTTTCATATCACTTCTCACACAATTCATCCATCTTTTCTTTGGCCTCCCTCTCGTCCATCCATCCACATTTATATTCATAACTCTTTTAGTAACATGCATTTCATCCCTCCTGTTCACATGACCTTACCAAGATAAGCGGTTCCCTTTCAACTTTTCCGTCAATGGCGTCGCCTTTATAGTACCTCTAATTTACTCATTCCTTACTTTATCCATTCTCGATACTCTCGGCTCGGCTCAAAGCCGACCCTTGGTGCAATGCAAACTGACTGCCACACTGAAGCTGTCAGTGGTGCCCACTACAGACCGAACTTGGGTACTGCATCGACTGTACATTGCTCGGATCAACTGCACATACTTCCCAGACACACCTTTCTCCTTAAGGGCTCACCACAAAACCTCACGAGGCACCCGGTCATATGCCTTTTCGAGGTCAACGAATACCGTGTGCAAGTTTTTGTATTTCTAGCACTGCTGACGGATAGCTAAAATCCTTCACAGATATTAAAGTATTTTTAGTACCCGTACTGTCAGTTGAATCGTTTCTATAATTACATAGCTCCTGATTTCTGAATTATGCATTTGAAGTTGTGCTTTTATCAAACTCAATTTTAGCCTGAAAACCTGACAGTCATTAAAGCAGGGTTTGACAAGTTCTTAACTAAAATTACTCAATTCAGAAACCTAGCCTAAGTTTATACCGTCTACAGTATTATTTGAATGATTCAAAACGTCAATACACAAGGGTCGCTCTCCTTGGTAACAAGTTTCCGGGTCGGCCATTGTAACGGACACGCAAATTCCCGTCCCAAAGATTACCTACGTGTCACCCCTTATTTGACACAATACGTGCCACACACTTGTATATATACGATATATACGTATTATTACATTTTAATTGTATCCCATTCAATACAATTCATACCGGCCGGTAGGGGAACCCGAGTAGGCAGATTTGTTTGAACCCGTATCGACTGCTCTAATTTAAAATCCCCGGGGCGCTACTCGACTTGTTTTAGGGTTCTGTAGTTAAACAGAGAACCCTTGTCATTGTCTGCCCATCCATCTGTCTGGCTGTCTAAAATCAAAAGAGTAATGTAACTTTCGAACTTGAATAATATGTTGCCTACAATTCATGTACAGATTCCAGCACATTAAGCTACCCGAAACTGCCAAATTTTCCCAATCAACCTCGAGCTTAATGCTTCAGCGATAAAGTTGAAAATCTATTAAAGAAATTTGACAGATTGTTGTAGCTTGATGTGCTGGCGTCTGTACCTATCTAACTAATATTAAAAGGAGGTACAATTTTTGTTTGTTATTAAAAGGAAATCTCTGCAAGTAAGTACTGAAACTGATACCTATGATTTCAAAAACTCGTCACTGGTCGAGAGCCACAGGATCACTAGCTGACATAGGCTACTTTTAATCCCGGAAAAAAGCTTCATGGAAGCGAAACCGCGGGAAAAAATAGTATGCTTTAAGAAAGAACACAGCATTTGGAATATCCTCATGCTATTATCCCAAAACATTTCTTTTATGTCACTTCTGAACCTTTTGTTTTTCGATTATCTTGAGAACCAATTTCATGTTGTCAAGTTACATTATTATAATGTCTTGTTTTCTGTGTTATTTATCAGATGAAAATATACTGATCTTAGCACGCAAAATGGCTTTTGTGGTTTTGAAGTATTTGTTATACGTAAATTATCTTAAGTGGTCGTTTTTAAGGAGACACATGTATTTTATTAAGTACTTAAGTGCTAAGGACAGTCCCATTGTACCCTTAATTCGGAAGTTAACCTTCGGATTACAATTGTGTCATGGAGTTGAACAGAATCCTCGGATCGGAATCGGAATACTCTATTGTAATATATTAAAACGAAAAAAATCGTTGATGTCCCAACGGGGTTTTTTCGAAAATGATGAAAAGAGATTTTCAAAAGATGTATTTACTAAAGTACCAATCTACAGTGAACAATATTGCTTATGAAGTTTTACGAATGATACATGGTACAATGTAAGGGCAAAGTCCCAATATTAATATTCACCAGCTTATAAAGTACTATATTACATGAGTCAAACGAGAATGAGGGCGCTTAGGTACATGCGTCATCGGGACAATCAATATTCACATTATATTGCGACTACGATTTTTTACAGATGATCGCATTGAGTCATTTGAATGAATCCTCGGTACATATGACAATATTTCTAGAATGTAAATACTTTGCACAGTTGATATAGTCATAGACTACTATTTATGCGTAGGTACTACGTAACTACATAATACTGGTATTCAGTTGAATCCGGTTTGACTGGAAGCCGACCCCAATATAGTTGGGAAAAGGCTAGGCAGATGATGATGACTACGTAACTACATAGGTTAAGTTTATATAAATCTTAGTAACTAGAGACGTAAAACGTGTTTTGCTTAAAACAGGAAATAATAAAATGGTTCATCTTTTTGCCATAGAGGGAGCAGATGCCTTTCACGCCAAGTAAATAGGAGTTATTTGTTTATGTTGGTGAAACCTATGATGGTGGCATAGCAACGGGTTTGCTACATCGCTATATGAATTAAATGCCTCATGTATGAAAGATCAGCTTCTACCCGTGACTTCGTCTGCGTGATCAGAGATTTTGATAATAATAGATACACATGTAAATTCCGTTTAATAGCTTTTGCGTTGAAGAGTAACAAACATCCATCCATGTATCTTCACTAACTTTCATATTATAATATTAGAAGTATAGGATAATCAGCTGAGAAGGGCTCGACCGATTAAACTGTATTTTTTTCTGTGTTTGTTATTTTTGGACTTGCTGAAGATTGTAAGACCATCTTCGAATTGTATAGACCAAGCTGTTTAACATTGTATTATTGCATGCATTCATAATTAAAAGAAAAATGTATCCATGATTTTAAGTAACTATATACACTGATTTAAACGGGTGTCCTTGAAGTTTCTTGCACGTTTTTCTCCATAAGACCTATGTAGGTACGCTTTGGAACATGCAACTCTGCCGCGCTGGCAATGGGGGCAGTGAGTGTTCTGCTGCAGACAGTTTTGCTGCTCTTTCGCTAGCATGGCAATTCTAGCTCCCTCTTTTAGCTGACCAACTTTGACAATTCAAAAGTGCCAGGAAATGGTCTATTTAAAATAAAGGTTTTTGATTTTATTGTGAGGAAAAAGTTTGTACTTATGAAAGATTTATTTGTTGTCACACAACAAAAACAAACCATGCAATACATAAAAGCAGTTTTTTTTTAAAAGCTTAGCTATGTACTATACATATAAAAACCGGCCAAGTGCGAGTCGTACTCGCGCATGAAGGATTCCGTATCATTGTATTTTTATTATTTGTTGTTATAGCGGCAACAGAACTAGTACACACTGTGTGAAAATATCAACTGTCTACCTAGTACGGTTTATGAGATACAGCCCGCTGACAGACAGACGGACGAACAACGGAGGCTTAGTAATAGGGACCCGTACAAATTTGAAAATAGGTACCTAATTAGGTACAATAATTTTACCTTGATGGTGCCAACATAAAATACCAGGTTGAAATAAAGAAAGTGTGTCCCTGGTGGGTAACTAGGTAGCAAAAAAAAAAGAAATAGAAAAGAGCAACCATAGTGCGGTGTGTGTTTCTAATGGCACGCAACGAAACCCAAATGGGTGTCCCTCAGCATGAGACAGACAAATAAACCTGCCGCTGATATTCTTCTGGATCCCTGCGGCATACGGATTTCGGTATGAATTTGTGAAACAAGAGTTGATTGTGTATAATGTGTGTGTGCTAAACTATAAAGTAAACGTTCAAACTTTTTTACGAAGAATAATATGTTTTTGAAAAACCCATCGGAGATGAAATAGCAGTCGTGCGAAGTCGGGGCAGGTCGCTTGTCACATCTGAAAGTTGATAGATACAAAACAAACAGATTACCAATGACAGCAATATGGAATGGATGGATTTCTGATCGTTATTATTCTGATGTCTTTATCAGATATTCTAAAAAGCATTGTATGATAATGTATGTGGGATTATACTGTGATCAAAGTCTAAGCCCATATGAACCGTGCCAATATATGATTTTATGATTTTGCGTTTTAACCAATGGATGGGGTTATTCATGAGGAAGGTTTAGGTGTATAATTCGTCCCGAAATTCCTAAGGGAACGGGAAAAATGGAATATGTGCGTACGAAGTCGCGGGCAAAAGCTAGTTTAAAATAACTGAGTTCGGTCCTGGAGAGGCACATAGGTATTCATACGAGTACGTACGACTTACTTACGTAGATACCTCATTAGATTTTTGAATTCTGAGAGCGTAGTCTACTACAAATGCGTTCCTACGTACTATGTACTCGAACAGAGTTCTTTAGCATTATTTCATAAACATCTAGGTTATGTCTTCACGGAAGGCTGTCATCAATAATGACTAAACTGATGACAAACGTGCGTTATTCTAAATTCAAAGAGCTACTGACAAGTCTCTGAGTAAGGTTCTTCCGTATACGCGGCGCAGGAGTTGACCAATGAATAGCTTAATATAGGTCCTACCTAACCTACTTTACCTAGGCCATTGTTGACTATTTGTATGCAAAAATAAAAAAATATATCTTTAATATGTATTGAAATACACTAACCAAACAATTTTTGGTCCGGTATATTACTCTGGCGTTGAATAGATAGTCGCTAATAAAATCATTCAACTAAACTACTCGTTCTAGTAATCAATAAATGGGTTTGCGCATAAATAGAAAATAAACAAAAACAACGCAAAAAAAAATGGGGTATATTCTATTCTATTTTATTCTGGTAGACCAAATGTAGGACCTAAAATGTGAAATTATAAAAATAATGTGAGTAAGACAGTTTTTTGTGACCCTTCTGACGTTTTTTTTTGTATTATGGTGGTGCAAAAATGCATAAAATGAAATAAAAATTATTTATTTATTTAAACTTAACGTACAATAGTAGTACATGGGCGGACTTAATGGATCATGGCATTCTCTACCAGTCAACCTTTAGGTTTAAAAGACTACACTGTGGTAGGTAAATTTCGGTTTATTTTCCATGTCGTACTGCCACCTATCGAAAAAGTCTGAAGTAATTAAGGTACTACTGCCATCTAGTGGGCAATAGCAGTACTACTGACCAAATGCATCGTTGGTTTACCAAGTTAGTACATAGTATTTCTAATAGATGTCCATTTTTTAAATAAAATTTGTAGTGTGAGTTCACTATGTAACCTATTTTTACGTAATTTAAAAGAATAATAACGTCAATTTCATAAAATTAAACAAACCTTTAAACACTAACGTAAAATAATTATTTACTAAAGTGATTCTTTCATTTGATAGTTTATAAGCAACTATTTCATTCTATCATCCACATCCCGTATGGTCTAGTGGCTAGGATACCTGGCTTTCACCCAGGAGGCTCGGGTTCGATTCCCGGTACGGGAAAGTATCCTTTTTTTAATTTATGTTACAGAGATGCCTTAAACTAAAAAAGTATTGCTAAAATAATATACATATTTCATAAAGAGCTTTTGCACTTTCTTGGTAATTGAATATACAATATACATAGTCCAAGTCATGATGACGATTTTTTTTAAACCCCTTAGCCTCGTCCTGGATCCGCCTATGCCTATGAACATCAGGTAGTTATTTGCAATACCAGAGCCAAAGCTACCCTTTCATTTGTTTGTTATTTTAACTGATTAGAAGGCAAAGCGAAATGACTTATTATCCCTCACAAGAATAACTCGTTAGAACGGGTAATTGCTGTGAGAATCGAATAGGCGAATAATGTTTCAAATACTTCAATCAGACATACTTACATCATCTGTTTGTTATTTATGAGTGTAGTTTTTAGCTAGGTCCGACCGGTCTATTTACCTATTCTTTCATGGCTGCTAATAAAAAAATAAAAGAGTCCCTTGTTGTTTTACTAAAAAAACCTTCATATAAAGAAGTAAGCACTTAGGCTAGACCCTTGGAAGGAAAACGGATTTTCCTATTTAATTTTTAAAGTATTTTACTTATTTTTTTAAACTTTTACTTTAAAACTCTGTTGCACACTCGGTCTCCCCCTCTTCCCAGCCATACAATGATGCGTTTTCTTTACGACAGTCAACTCAAATACAACCCCAAATTACGGATTTTGAAAACCATTCCGCTTTGCGAAGTCTGAAATATCACAGAAGTATGGGAGAAAATGGCATCACCACTGAAGCTCTCAAAATATGAGAGTCCGTACTACTTCTACATAAGTATTAACAAATCAGTATAACTCAATAATGCAAACCGAACCAAATTATTTTTCTACAAAAGAAAGGTGACAAATCTGAAATCGGTAGAAACTATCGCCCGATTAGCCTAGTTTCGCATTGTAAAAGTAAAGACCTTATAAAAGTGATTGAGAATCCCATCAAGTCAACTTGACGCTCAACAACCATCTGAGCAAGCAAGATTTCGACGAGGCCTCTCCATAACCGACCACCTACAATCCCTCAGCCAAATAATAGAGTAGTGCACAGAGGTTAAAATCCGTCTTTACCTAGCGTTCGTAGACTACGCTAAAGAAAGAAAGAAAGAAAGAAAGAACTCGACAATCACGCGGGCGGTGCCGCGGGCGGCAACTAGTAAAAAATAAAATTAAAAAAAAAAACAAACAAAACACCTTCTTCAATCAAAATATAGATACCACCTACATCAACGTATTGAGAACCATTAACAATACAACAAATCCAAAACCAAACTAATGACTGACAGCGTCCAACATAAACTGTAGGAGGTGTGGAGATTGCATAAAATGTACAAATAGACTCAATCCAGGCGAGACAAGAAAAAGAAGTTGCTCGCCGCACCGAAGACGCCTGGAAGAGCTATTGGTCGATGAAGGCTCTCATGAAAGGAGACCTTCCAATTTGCCATAAACGCAAATTGATGGACATGTGCATTATTCCTATCCCTACATACGGCGCTCAAACCTGGTATTTGACAGCTCAGCAGAGGTTCAAGCTTGAGGTTTGCGAGCGCGCAATGGAGCGCAGCATTCTGGGTGCTAGATTAACGGACTGCGTTAGAAACACAGTGCTGTGCTCCAAAACACAAATCGCCAACGTCAACAAAGAAACCGGCCAAGCTTAAATGGCACTGTGCTGAACACGCCTGCCGTATGTCGGACGATTCATGGGCTAAAACAACCACAATGTGAAGACCCAGGCGAAGATGGCGGGGCGAGCTTGACGCCTATCGACAGGATAGGTCTGCACTAGCCCAGAGCTGCGAAGCATGGAAGGACGAAAGGGAGGTCTTTGCCCTGCAGTGGGACGGAATAGGCTAGAAAAATATAACTCTATCAACAACTTTTTAAACATCTATTGTTTTGATTGCAGTATGATTTATTCATCACAATAGGTACATTAGGTATTAATAAAGGCGTAGCTTTTGCCCGCGACTTTGACGTTTTTTCCCGTTCCCGTAGGAATTTCCCGTACCCGTGTAACCTAAAGCATTCCTCATTAATGTGGGTATCATATAGGTACAAAAGAATTTTCCAAATCCGACTGGCAGGTAGTTCCAGAGATTAGCGCGTCAAAACAAACAAACAAACTCTTTGGCTTTATTATATTAGTAAAAAAATACATGTATATAGTATCATGGCAGATAAAGTAGTGAATTAAACATGTTGATTATTATTTAAAATAAAACAACATGGTAGGTTTTGCCTTCCGGACAGAAAATTCCACAAGGAAATACAATGTTTTTATGATCACATCACAATAAACAACAATAATTCGAATTAAAACAATGGACCGATGATGAATAAAAACTTCATCACTTTGAATGGTTTAGTTTCAAATTACGTAGATTTAAGACTCCGGAGGTCATTAATAAAAAGTGTCCAGTTTATCTTGAAACGTGGTGAAAGTTGAAACTAAATATGTAGGTACTATGTAGATTTTACACAGTGTTGACCTGCCTTCGCGATCAACGCCATCATGGTGTGTCAGGATAAACTGGTCATCCTGGCTGTTTATTATTAGAGGGGGCGCGGGTGCGTAAGTGCGTGTTTATAAAGTTATATTTTCATCGCAATTACTTTTCTTGGACGTAAATGTATTGGGTTGAACGGCTTTTCGTGTGATCACTGTTTTCTTTCAGAATTCGCCCTAGTGTAGTAGTAACAGTAATAGTTTTAACACACTGCTTTAATACTTAGGCATTCTCATCGAGCAGTATTGTGAAACTTATCAGAATAACGCTTTCATTTTCTCAAACCTAGATAGGTACCTAGACTGTGTCTGCCAAACTAGTTCGCGTTCTAATTTCAGTATTACAGTTTAAAAATAAGCATGACTTTTTCAAGAAAACGCAGTAGTAAAACAATACCTGTTTATTTAAAATTCCACTGCTATTTCTCCATATTGTTTCAATAACTTTAGAAATATCTTGTGTCCTAGATCTTTCGCTAGCATGCATAAACACTGTTTCACGAAAATGTCTAACTAGAATGGCTGCCATTCCGTAAATCTTGCTTTTGACGGTTGCAACGTTAAATTAATTGTTATTATGTACTAATTTATTAGTATTTCCATCTTGTCTTCATGTCTCATGGCTGCTCATGGCCCTGGCTTTGATTGCAAGGAGAAACCATCTACCATCACCCGACAAATATCCATGAAGACCCTTTTGGGTCCCATTGTCAGGCAAAAGCTTCCCTTCCCTATTTACATGTACTTTATTCAGCCATCTGTAGCTAGTCTTTTAGGTTGTAGTGCATTAATCTCGCCATCTTCGTCTAGACCAACTGCATCGCCGATTCCTGATGTTCAGGACCTGATCTGTGGCATGTATTCCATTTTAATTTGACTTATATTTAAACAATCTTAGCATTAAACAATATTATTGACTTATGTTCAAGGTGTATCAATTCTCCAACATTGTTTTTATTACAAAGAAAAAATAAAATTGTTTTGCCAAGCCGCCATCTTCCCATCATGAGAGCTAAAACTTCGAAATATTGTTGATGTAACTAGGTAGCTATTGATGTATAAACAATATGCACCCATTTTTAACCAGGATCACATCGTGTATTCATCATGATTTCAGCTGATAGACGCCCAATGCTGGTATAACTCCCCGAAGTGTCCTACATAGCCCGGCCCGTGCTTGTCGTATCCAGCAAACTTCCGCGTCATTACCCAGGGGCCCCTGCAATGTAGTGATATCATGATTCCGTTGCGAAAAAAGGGTAGTGCTATGCGTCTTGTATAGCTCCGTCTCCCACACACACCGGAATCATGATAGCTTTAAGACGTAGTAGAGCCCCAGGTTACCGATCCACTTTGGAAGGTCTTTCACCATTATGCTATCTAACCCTTCTTCTACTTTACTTAATTGTGGTGCATTCACGGATTTATGGAGGAACAAATATTGTTAGTCTTAAGGAAATTGCTGAGATTGTAGTCTGTTTGAACTTTGGAATAAACAGAGGTTAGCTCGAAGATACATAAGTTGATGTGTTTATTTGTCCTTGTCGGGCAATCAATGGTAGCGTCAGCAAAAACACGCGGCTCTTCGCATGTTGTTTGTTTCAGTAATAGTAGTTCTTTTTTCCATTTATATGAGTTACGCTGATGAGCACGACTTTTGTAGTTAATTATATTGGTTAATACGTTTGTAGGGCTCCGTACCCATAGGGTAAAAACGGGATCCTATTACTAAGACTCCACTGTCCGTCTGTCTGTCTGTCACCAGGCTGTATCTCTAGAACCGTGATCGCTAGACAGTTGAAATTTTCACAGATGATGTATTTCTGTTGCCGCTATAACAACAAATAATAAAAATTAAATTAAAAATTGAAGGGGGCTCATGGTACGGAACCCTTCGTGTGAGAGTCCGACTCGCACTTGGCCGGTTTATTTTATATGATACGCATTTATCGCCAACGAGAAAAAAAACTATTTGCTTGGCCTATTCCCAACTAACATAGGTAATATTGGGGCGGATTCCAGTCTAAAAGATTGCAGCTAATACCAGTACTTTACATGGAGCGAGTGCCTGTATCCACATCCACAAATCAGCACCTGAATTCCTTGGTAATACTGTTTGTTAGACTTTGGGGCTTCTGACCGTAACAACTGTCAAAGATCTTCAAATGACAGCCGAGACCGACGGCTGTAATCTCAAAATAGTAGATGCAGCAGTGTCTTTTGTCACGGTCGTCATATTGAACTCCGAACGCAATGAAGGATTCGAGAGTTTACTTCTGACCGTAGCTAGTTAGCTTAGAGTTTAACTAGCGAGGGAGTTAATACAAGAATCCTGAATGCAGCGAGGGATTCCAGCTAGCCCAAGGCAAAGACACCCTGAGGAGCATACTCTGCTTTCCACACCTACTGCCAAATAATTGTGCTCAAGCCATGAAGAGAGGTGGCTTGTCCACCGCAAGCGACGTGGGTAAGCCTCCACTGCTAGGACCAGGGTCGCGCGTCCGAAGCCGTACCCGTGTTCACCGCCGGGCAATAATATAGTAGTGAATTTTAATAACGTGATTTGAATTTGGAAGCTCATTTTGAACGCGCGATCTTCCTGCACCAGAGGAGGCCGACGGGCGCCGCTCGCGGGCTATAATGACGTACAGTCAGTAACCACAACTAGCTGACCCATCTTTGCATAAATGGTTGAAAGTTTTTAGAATAAGAATCGAGAGAATTTTATAATTGCTTTATATTTTATTAACTTTGCTGAAATGGTAATAATATAAAAGAATTGTTAAATTCTATCGATTATGCTCCTAGCAGCGGTGATCGACGTGCGCTGCTCGCGGACCTCTTCTTTATTTTTTGAGCACAATATTTTTGCAGTAGGTGTGAAAACTAAAGTATGCTCCTCAGGTATAAAGGTGTTTTTGCTTTGGGCTAGCTTGAATCCCTCGCTGCATTTAGGATTTTTGTATTAACTCCCTTGTTTCGCTCTATATGCTCTCTCGCTACGGCGGGGAATTAACTCCCGAAACCTTTATTGCGATCGGGATTCAATATGACGCCCGTGACATAAGACATTGCTTTATTCCCTCAGTGCATACCTAATCTAAGTACTATAATTTAAATAAAAGTCAAGTGATGCGATTGGCTGTGGAATGTTCGTTAAAATAAGAACTGCAGGTGACGCGCGTTTGATAGCGATTTGACACTTTAATTTTGCGATAATATTTGTTCCAGTAATTGTGTCTTACTTTGGGCTTTTTCATAAACAATATTTTTGCGTCGAAAAATGAGATAGAGCAGTAGCTACTCACGAGACCGAGATATCGTTTGGTCTCAGAATAGCGTGATTCTGATATGAAGGTTAAATAATTGAATTATTGCGATAAACACAGGTTATTTTAGTAATCTCAGGTCATAATTACAAAACACGTCATCGACGCCCTATTTTAAGAGATAAATGAAGACACCTCTATGCATATAACAATCTTGGAAATAAATGTTTAAAAACCGTTTTAATAACTGATAAATACAGTATTCGGTTCATAACATGACATAATTATATTATATATATATTGTAACACCAGGGACTCCGCTAGTGTTACTTATTGTGATTGTTATAATAAATGAAACGATATTGGAGATTTATAACTCTAAATATATTTTGGCATCTGCCTTTAGCGAACGTTGGAACCAGAGTCTCTTCCATAAAAACAAAACATAGTTTAACATTCGTATTTCAAATTCTTTTAATTTTCACCTGACGCTTCCAAAGGCTATCTTGTCTGCCAGAGACCTGCAGACAAGGATATCCTCTTTACATGAGCTACGCCCCTACGAATAGAGGATAAGAGGAAATGCCTCGCAATCATCTATTCCAAATCTTTGGAAGGGTCAAGTGTAACCTACCTATACCTAAAAAGACGCCCCTACCTATAAGCGGATGTGGACGAACAGGGGTGCGTATGCTTCTATAGAAGCAGCTTACACTATGACCTGCGATCAATTAATTTATTAAAATTTACTATGCACCACTTGTGCTTATCAACAACGCAGTCATACCGAAGCCCTGCCGGGGCAAAACCGCTAGAAAAGCTCCGGCACATCGCGGTTGCTTTAACAAATAATGTGAAAACTCACATTCATCCAGATGGGATTTATTTCTATAATTTATAATATTATAACTTTAAATTCCTCGGACGCTATCGAGTCAGAGAAAAAGAAGGTCATACTAATATAAATATACCTAACTCTTGAACCTACTCCAGCGATCCGCACATAACAAAGAAAATCAAATATACATTATTAATTGACATTAACCAACAACTGTGGGTCACCAATATCAGTTGAACCAATGGTGACAACTAGTCACCCTCTGCGAAAGGCTATGCCCCGTAAGCAGAGTTGGCATCAACCTCCATGGCGCCCTCTTACTCCCCTCTCTTCAGGATGGGCCATAGTTCCCTATAGTTAACTTATATTTTTCAAACTGGAGTAACTTCAACCTATCTGACCATAACATTCTGTCTTCATCTTTGAACAAGTGACCTTCTCTTCCTCGGCCGGCTGCGTCCCTCACGCACGTACGAGTCCATTTTCAGTATCCAGATGAAAAAGAATAAACTGATTAATAAACTATTTAACAAAAAACACTAAAATAATGGTTTGTTTACATTAATCAATGTATCTATTTACATGAACTTGAAACTCATCCGATGATAGTTTCGGATACAAACAAATATTTTTTAAAAGGCCCATATACAACCTACGTAGTTTGATACTCCTAACTGTCTGTCGCCTAGAAGTATAAATCATCACTTACATACATGGAATTCTGTTCAACCTGTGCTTTTTATATTAACTATAGCACAACATGACATATTATTTTTCATTTTATGACAACCTATGAATGAAATTAAATAATAAAATTATTTGTGTGTCGACACTGTCGAACTTAATAAAATATAATGCTAAGAGATCAGCAGAAATCTGGAAAAATATCTAACATACCAAATCTACCTAGTATAAAAAGTGGAAACTCAAATAGTTATAAAATTCTCAAAACGTTACGTTTCCTGACTTTATAATTGTATACAATTGTTTCGAATTTCTTTCTAAAACATTTCCAAAATTTACATTTATATATAAGTGACTGTTTTATCAAATCATCCGTGGAATTTTTTATATGATTTGAAGAAAATGACTTTAGTTTATGTGTATAAATATGTGTGGAATACTTCCGTGTCTTTCTTCTTACCCTTATCTTATATATTTTAGCTCGAGCATGAAGAGAAAATTTGATATTAGTATTCAAAGACATATTTGTTTGTGTGGTATGGGTGTTTGCGTTGTCCCCATCGAATAGAATTAAATTACTAGAAATATTTATTGTACATCCATTTGGCTCAACGGCTGAGTCTACTAAAATGACCGATTCATCCAAATCCATGGACACCATGGGGAATTGAACCTCGTATTGGACCATCTCCTTCGGTTCGGTCTGCAATACAACGGATTCTTCGACTACCTTATCCTCAAACACGCGATCCACTTCAATGCAAGCATTGGTGTTGTTGTCGGGATTACGTAGAGGTTCCGACAACAGTTTCTCTTGCTTCTCTGGAATCAGATTATAATTAAATATTGGAATGGACACACCCGCTTCCTTATCTTCATCCGTCAAATCATCTTCATCCGTCAAATGTACATTATCATGGAGTAGGCTGCTTTCTCCACAGCTCTGCTCATCATCGTCACACTCGTCATCATGGTCATCATGGTTGACGATCGTCATCACGCTAGAATGTAAGAGTGTATTATCATCGACATTTATAAAATTTGGCTGTTCGCACTCGTTGGACACATCCTGAGCGATCGTTTCCTCAATATAATAAGATTTTTGTGCACGTTGTTTACATGACATGCATTTGCACGGGAATTCGTTTCTAATTTTATCACACAACACATCAAAATCAATACCATCATGGTATGTGTAGTTATAAAAATGTTTTGCTGCGCTTTGCAAAAATGCGCCTAATATGAGCGCGTAATCGCTCTCTCGCCATTCACCGTCGGTGGCGATGAATCTAAACTCTACTAAAAAATCTTCAAAACAAACTCGGTCTATGCCGGTAAACATTAACATATTGACGTTTCACAATCTTTTCTCATAATATAAAAAACCACTTAGCTTTACTCCAGGCGTCGGTACAGCGCTTGACGCAATCATCAAAATACATAGCAATCTTCTGAAATGCTTTTATTATATGGGGGTTTCTTCATGCAATGTCACGCCTTGCACACGCGGGAAAAAACCGGACCTCCACCATTTGTAACACCAGGGACTCCGCTAGTGTTACTTATTGTGATTGTTATAATAAATGAAACGATATTGGAGATTTATAACTCTAAATATATTTTGGCATCTGCCTTTAGCGAACGTTGGAACCAGAGTCTCTTCCATAAAAACAAAACATAGTTTAACATTCGTATTTCAAATTCTTTTAATTTTCACCTGACGCTTCCAAAGGCTATCTTGTCTGCCAGAGACCTGCAGACAAGGATATCCTCTTTACAATATATATGTTTATGCGTATTTAATAAAAATATTTGTTCTACCAGTTAGATTTATCTATCAAAAAATATAGGACACGTATTATTAAAATTTGCTTTGTCAAATTATTAAAAAATTACTAAAATACAATCCATAAAGGTTCAGCAATGGGAGCTAGTGACATCACTTCTTAGTAAAAAGAGTGCAAGTCACGCAAAAATTGTGTTTATGTCAAAAAAGACGAAAAATACGTGTCCAAATTTTTGATATTCTAACTGACCATACCCGAATAGATTTTTATTAGGAAGTACCTATCAAATTAACTCACAAGTGTTTTTTTGGATGGTATACCATTGAATGACTCCCTCGCAGTGGGCGAAGCGGAAGGAAGTGTCAGACTCTTACTGACTTAACCCATCCATGTTCCTCCAAATGCCCTTAAACCTCTTCGCTTCCCTTCGCCTCGCCTCGCTTCGCTTAATGCCTTTAAGAGGCTTTCCAGGGCCGCGGTAGATACCGATAGTGTTAAAAAATTCCCCAGACGTCTTTCGACGCTCTAATGCTAAAACTCTTTTCATTATACATAGACATTCCTATTGTTTTCCTTGAAGAGGTAAATTACAGAACCTATGTAAGTTTTACGGGGTGCTGCAATATGCAGAACAATAGAAAAGCCATTTGTTTCTTAGAAACAGAACCAGTAGTCAGTTGGTACAGTTTTAATAGTATGTTATGTGGTACGTTTCATGTGACGACGAGTGGCTAATGTATTATTATGAAATATCCAAAATGACCAATCCCATAGACTAGTTGGTGAACATGGTACTTTCTGGACCCTGTCGCTCCAGTTCCGGGTAGCAGATATTGAAACAACATAAAACATTGTTTTTTACTCAACCATTTCTTTTCACAGCTAGTACTAATATGAATCCCTTGTCCAGTTTTTTTTTCATGTATTTTCGAAAAAAAGGTTTTTCACACTAGCTCTAACATTTTAAATGAAGCCTGAAGGCAGTTCCCGTTACTAAGTTTTCACAATGAGATGTCTACAGCCGGTCTATTAAACTTAGGGGGAGTGAGCATAATGTGAACTGTTATTCCGCCTTGACTGGACGGATTGACATCTCATTTTCTTTCACCTAAGTTTTCATGGTGAAATGTTTGTAGAGTCTCACTGCTGTAGTGCTGTTGTAAAAACCGCAGTGAACACTAAGGTGAAGTGAGCTGTCAAGTGCGAGTGTGTAAGGTGAAATGACAGCTCACTTCACCAAGTTTTCACAGTGAGTTTTCTACAGAATCGACTGGCTGAATATTCCGGCTGATGCTTGTGATTGACGGCTGACTTCACTAAGTTTATAAGTCTTTACTAAATAAATGCAATTTTGCTATTCTGTAAAAATTGGAGTAAGTAGGTGTTCGGAGTACCCAATGGCTCAGATAATAAAATAATGTAGTACACTATTAAAAGTTGTAAGTACTTGCTTATCAAGTGCTGTACCTATTAACGATTTCGGTATAAGCCGACTTTTTGCAGATTATTTTGGATGCTTCGATAGAGTCGGCCATCTTCATTTGTTTGCATCTGCACCATTTTTTTTAGAGATTTTGTTTATTTATATGAACCCATGAATGATGTGGCATTTCGAAGAAAGGAGGGATCACCTCTGCAGATTTTAAAGAAAGACACCTGCTCATTGTTTTGTTTTTTAATTGTTTAGTGCAAACATGGCAAAAATAAATACAGCGACTGTAAAAAAAAAATCTACTTCAAAGCATTTAAACATAGAATAATAAAGAAGTGTGGATGTGTAAAGTTTATATTTATTTTTACCACGTTTTGGTAGAATGTAAATTTCAGAATAATATCGTCAATACATTTGGCTATATGCGACTTCTCTTATCCTGTCATTGATTAAATTTTTTAATTCTTTGATTCGGCCGATCTATTTTGTCTGTAAGACATCTCAGCGTGGAAGCTTAGATGGAGTGCGATTAAGTGAACTGTGATACTTCCTTGATTGTATGGATTGACAACTCACTTCATCTTCACTTCACCTAAGATAGCTCTACTGTTTTTGAAATCAAAAGCAACAGTAGGTACGCTTTATAAAAAGCTCATAGTTACTAATTAAACTCATAATAAGTCAACTTCAAATGTACTTTATCTATTTTTTAATAGACTTATGTCTAAAAGGAGTAAAATAATGAATGTCAGCTAAAATTAGCCATTTTATTGTTTGTCGCGAGAAGTAATTATCCACAAGGTTGTACTAAGTAGGCGGCGGTCATCGAATACTAAATGCCAAGCTAAGTTATTGTTTCACAGAACGGTTTCTCGTTCTCACATTATTTTAGCGAAGAAGGACTGATGGTTATTGGTTTTTCGAATTCGGTTGAAATTCTCACTAATAAAACATGCATTTGTATGTACACTTGCCGCTTTCGTTCTTAACAACTCACGAAGAACCTTATTCAGCGTCAAACTGTTTTAAAAATAACGAGTGTGGTGTAAGTATCGTGACTTTATAAGGGTCAGACTCTTTTAGTGTTCCCTACTTTTTCGAACTTTTGCACTCTACTGCCCAATATGTTACTAAGCGAAATGAACATCATAAGGCTCCATAGAGCTATTTCGGCTGTAAAATACACAGGAAGAATAGCGGCTCTGTAGAGATAAAAATATTGACGTTTGCAAAGAAAACTTCCCCTTTGATATGTCCTAAATGTAAATATTATTGTCTCGATACAAAACCAGAAGCAATTCCTGAAGAGTCTGTTTCTTAGTTAACCAAACAGAAGCTATGTTCCGGGATTAGGTACTCCTAATCTATGGTAGTGAAGTACATTCTAGAATTTCTACAGCAGCTAGGTTCGTAAATTGCTTCGTGAAAATAATACTTTGATTTCTAATACTGACGCTACTGCTTGTTAGAATTCCTAAGTAAGTATACACACTAATCTAAATTCCAACTGCTGGGTGCGGTGGTCGGACTCGAGCAGAATTTTTTGTCCTGCTTTTAAGAATCGAAAAGCGTGAAAGGAATCGTTTGGCGCCATTTGAATTTGCCCGAAGCGTGTGTTGGAAACGCCAGTTAGATAATTCCTAAGAAACGGGCCACGACTCCACGAGTCTTCCATCATCGCACCTCGTCGTGTTTATTTTTTAACGTCCGCGAATATACAAGTGTAGTGGGTTTAGCGCATTCAGCCAGTCACCGCTCTGACAACACACGGTAGACATTCGCGCCGCGCGCAAGCGAACAGTTTTCCCGCCGCAAATTTAAAAGCGCTCGTTCTAAATTCAAAGTTCCTCACCAGCTGTTGGTAGCTTTTGAAATAATGCCTAAAAAGAAATAGATTCTAGTTCTTTAATAATTACCTGGATCACGTGTAAACTGTGACTTTACGAACCACATGCTTACAGTGTCTGTGTTATCGCGTACAAAAATCCTGTGATATTATTTTGCTGTGAAACTTTTAGTTTTAAAAACTCTAGTGGGTCAAAACTTTTTGTAATTTGACATTTATAGGTTTCGTGAAACGTTTTTCGCGAAACAATAAACAAAAATTCTTTATGATAGGTCCATATATGAAGGTGAGTCTTTAAACGTTTTATAATTTATTTTTATTATGTGTGTAATTGTCAATTGTTCAAGGCTTGTGACGAGGTCTCTAAAACATTTGTTTCATGTTGGTACATTGTATGTAGGTACTGTTGTTGCTTGTCAAAAACAAACAAGCTACCTACATAAGGAAATGTTTGATTATCATGTTAGAAACAACACTTTTTAAGATATCTGAATGTGATAATTAGATCGACTGCTCCCGCAAAATGACAGGACTTTGTAGATGTTGTAAAATTGAGAGAATTTTCTTGAAAATTATCAAGTTTTCATTCAAAAACCTTTAAAATTCTTGAGCCCATATCATAAATATGACGAGGTCTTAGTGGAATATTCAAGTGCTACTATTTAGACAAGTGAATTGATCACGTTAAATATAACCTCAAACTTCGAGTTTGTGTTTGATATATTTATTGTAAATGACGGCATTGAACGTTATTGGAACGCTTACTGATAAACTATAGACATCGACATTGCATTGTGAAAAGAAAACACGTTTTTATCTTTTTCGAAGTGAATCTCTTCTATTATGATCTTATAAACAGTTTTAGAATCAGAAAATGATTCATTCTTAACAAAAGTGAACCATAGAGTATTCATACTTAGGTAAGTATATACATACATACGTGTTTGAAACGTAGTTTACGGTTTCATATACTTCATTTGTTTCCTGCATTAATGTATGACCAATAGAGATTATTCATAGATTTTCGCAGTTCGAGTCACTTAATTAAAATTTCACGAAACAGCTGATTCTGTTTTGTTTTGGTTCACGTTTGCATTCCTTAATAAGTTGAACCATGATTAGCAAAAATATTTCAACAATTTTAATTACTATCCACTGAAACCAGCTACGATTAATTTTCCGTACCTCGTTAATATCCTCTAGTAAGTCTTATTTTAATATAATTAATAATTTGAAGCTAATTAGAATTTTAATACTTTATAGCCTATTCATACTAGTGTTTTGTTAACACTGCACTAATAATCACAGATAATTGTGTGAACTGGATTTCTAAGCTTCTTGCATTGCAACAGAGCAAAGTATTCAATCATATCATCTTGTTTAGTCCTTAGGTCCTTACAAACTGGTAAGGACTGAACAAGATAAGACAAGCCTTTGATTAACCCAGGGGTTCCCAAAGTGTGCGCCGTGGCGCCCTGGTGCGCCGTAGAAAGTTAAGAAGGGCGCCGCAAGACGCTCCTGTTTTCCATTCCTTGGGAACTTGACTTACGTATTCGCGGGTACAAAATTTAATAAAAACAGATAAATTCTCGCTTTTTTGTGTTTCAATATGTAAAAACTGAACATCATATTGTGGTTGTTTTAATTTTTGTGCCTAGTATAATTGTAACCTATTTTGGCAAGCTAGGGCGCCGGGACATAATACTAAACGGTATAAGTGCGCCACGGATTGAAATAGTTTGGGAACCCCTGGATTAACCTATAATTTACTGGGTACTGGTAGGTACTTATGTTTTGTTATGGTTTCCAGATTGTTATGGAAACAGATAGCATAAAGTCTTATCTCTTGGCCTATTTTGATTTCATAATGTATAACTTAACTGATAAAATGACGCCGTCGCCATTTTAGTTAGGTACTAGCTAGCTGTTACACTCGAAAATGAAGCGGCTACTTACTGAAACTGAAATTCAGTTTTGTTTAGTATCTTCAAACCGATTTTGTTCCAATAAATTAGGATCATAGATATTTGCAAATGCTTTTCTGGGAGAAGAATATTTTTTTTAAATGTAGAATTTTTCTTTTACCAACCCAAATTAAAAAAAGGACTAAACAAAAAATAAAGAATCGGGGGACTCATTACTATTAAATTATAATATTTGACGTGGGTGTGAGCTAGGTGGGACCCAAGTATTCAAATGAGAGCAT
The DNA here is from genome assembly GCA_905163435.1 of Mamestra brassicae. NCBI lineage: Eukaryota > Metazoa > Arthropoda > Insecta > Lepidoptera > Noctuidae > Mamestra > Mamestra brassicae. The sequence continues at coordinate 12,363,763 of LR990997.1, read as the reverse complement.
GACACACGATTGAAAAAATTGGAAATTTTACAAATCACTGCTCGAAGTAAATGACCTACCTGTAGCGTCATGGCATTTAATAACAAACGGCCAACGTATATATTGCATCACGATTTTATACAAAAAATATATTAACCCGAATGTCAAAGACATTTTTCAAGATGAGAAGTTAAAAACTATTAATTCATAAAAAACATGGTAACCGGTTTTTTATATATTATGAATCATCGAATCATTATATCGCTGAGTTGACCGTTGTATTCGTCTATGTACCCATTCGCTATATCAATGGGCCGTTTATTTTTATGGATTTAAAATAAATGTTATGGGAAACTAGACATTATTTTCTGTACACTAAAGATGAGAATGGTTTTGGATATAAGATAGGTACTTGGTAGTCCCCTCGCATGTTCTAAAGACCTTTGCAGCGTTATTGCAATTGTTTGTCCCTTGCAATGAAATACCTACGTGAATATTTCCGAATCAGGAAATGATATGCAAGGAATTCCAATTCGTGTAGCGGATAATTTGGAAGTAGGATCACTAACAGTATTCAATGCTTAATGCGGTCAGCAGTACTTTAAAAATGTAATAAGTACAGCAAGCTACAACAATCTGTCAAATTTCTTCATTAGATTTTCAACTTTAAAGCTAAAGCATTTGGTTCAAGGTTGATTGGGAAAATTTGACAGTTTCGGGTAGCTTGATGTGCTGGCGTCTACATATAGAACCCACCTACCGCCACTCATATCACTTATTTACCTTCGATTTTATTATAGGTATGCATAGATATATTCTGAGAACATAATTAAATTGATCCTTTTAATAATTACTTTATAGCTCTTAATTCATGAGATTTATCTTCTACAACAATTTAACTTAATTGAAGTAATAATCTTAATTTTCTTCGAATTACGTTAGAAAAATGACTACATACCTACTAGAAAAACATGCTTAAGCCATTTAGACTAGACTTTGTTCTTTTTTTTGCTTTTTAAGCATATTTGAAGAACAAAACTCAAATGTGCAATGCAAATAAAAGAGTTTCTGTAAATATACCGAAACTGCAAACACATTACATCAAGTGGAGTTCAAACGTAGATTTCAGCAAAACAAATTGAGATTTTTTCGCTTTTATTGATTTTCTAAACAGCCAACAACATAACCAAATTCTTTGTGAAAACATTTAAGTACGTCCAAGATTATTTTACTTTATCCATTAGTTTTGCTCAGGAAAATTTAACTAAAAATACAAGCAGTCTTGCAGGAGGAGCTCGTGGCTAAATAATAACAGCCGCACGGGTCGATCTTTAAGGTTAAGCAACGCTTGCCGAGGTTGGTCTGTGGATGGGTGACCATCTTAACATATCGAGACTCTTCCGTGCCTCGAAAAGCACGTTAAGACGTCGGTCCCGGCTGTTATTTGTAGATCTTTGGCAGTCGTTACGGATAGTCAGAATTACCAGAAAATCTGACATCAGTCTTACCAAGGAGTACCGTGTTACTCAGTTATTGGGTTGTGGAGGTCTGGTAGGCAGCCGCTCCACGAAAAATACTGGTATACAGCTGAATCCGGTTTGACTGGAAGCCTAAGGGCTAGGCAGATGATGACAAGCAGTCTTGCAGTATTTTTTGTGCTACCAGGAGCTGAAAAAATTACAAATTCGTAGATTGAACCAACAAAGTTCCACGCAGGCTAGGAGCTCACGGAGCAACCACAGATCTACCTATTGTACTGAAAACAATAATTTGTCTTGTATTTTCAGAAAGTAGTACCTATTGACGTATTGTTATTTGTTCATTGTAGAACTCAACATTCGGCAACGAGTTTATTTGTATCCTCAGTTAGCATGACATTCATGGACGTATCCTTTAAAATTTATTCAACCGTATCCAAACTTGTCTATAAATCTTTAGACAATAGTGTCATGCTGTCATGTGATGCTGAAATCACGGGAACTATGAATCAACATAAGTTGGCCAAACAAGTAAAGTTTTAATACTTAGATGCTTTCAATTGTCCCACAATTAGCCACGATCGAAAAATTACGACTCTTTGTCGCCGTGATTATTAAAAAGGAACAGCGTGTTTACATAACTTCAGCCACTAGTTCCCTGGCAATAAAGTTGAAATTCTTTTAAATAGTTAACATTCGAACAAGTCTCATTGTGTCGTAATAATTCGTATCACGCTTTGCATACTTCGATATCTCGTTCCGTGTAACGGCCAGCTAATCACTTGTGACATAATGCCACTGTTTAACGTTGACATAACGCACCGATTTAAATATAAAAGCGATGGCTATAGCCGATGTGCCCCTGAACCGCAAATTAACTTTATTTGAAACTGTGCCGCCCACGGCTCGCTTGGAGGAGGAAGCTGTAATAATAGCCACGATTATCATTATTTCGACACTCATCGGTGGTCGGTATAATACGCTGGGAATATACTCTGTTCAACTGATAAAAAATCGTACAAATTGCGAGAATAAAATGCAAGTTTTAGCTGTTAAAAACCCACGAATCGATTACTTACTATAAAAAGGATGAGTTCAGTTTAATTATGTACTAACGTAAGCACCGCGATTCTTGTCAGGGTTGTGGATTTTGTTCGAAAGAGTCATCGCGGCCTTGGAACGCAGAGGGTATGTGGAGGAACACGGGTGGGGTTTAGTCAGTAAGAGTTTGACACTCCATATTTTGATGATTTCCCATCATTAAAAAAAAAACACCGTGATTAATACGTATTCCTGCAATTTAAAAAAGGTATGTTAGGTAGTGCAGGTACAAAAAATCGCATCAATGAACATCATGGTCGTGCAAGGTTGTTTAAACTAGCACTTAATACCTAGGCAATGATTAATTTCAGACTGGCTGGCTCACACGTGTCACATATGCTACGCTGGGGCTATTAAAACTATAGCCTTTTAATTAGCAGACGACATGTTAGCTATGTCGCTACTTTCCCATTAAAACTTGATTTATAGACTGAATTACCAGAAAACTTGAAGCTTCAATAAGAATTGTAATGAAAATCCCGAGAAAAAAAAACATGATGTCTCTGAATTATATTGTTATGATGAAATCGGTTATTATTAACGACGATGACTTTTTAAGGAAACATTTGCTTGGGAACTTGTTGCCAGGCTGGGTATAAAAGTTTCCTCATTTTCGAGAACCATTGGAAAATACAACATATAAATGGTACGTTTCGTACGTACCATTTATAAGTTGTATTTTCCAATGGCTTATAAATGGTACGTACGAAGTTACGATGCCTAATAAAGAACTGTCATCATAGCTTGCCGTGAATTTATAGAACTGTACTTAAAATACGGTACTTGTAAAACAGTTGAACATATTTATAACCGTAAAGTGATATGCGAGCGATATTTAATTAATACTTTGATTAAATGTGGCGCCAAAAGAGTCTGTCGATCGTCTGACGCAATCCTAAAAAAGAAACAAAATAAGTCTGGAAAAAACCTGTCTGGTGGAACCATTAAGATATTTGTTAATGACTGTGTTCAAAAGGCTAGTAATCAAACTATGGCGAAAGATAATGATGTTTTAATCATTATTATTGAAGACGAGATAAAACTATGCATAAGAAAATATAATGCTAGAGCTGTTACTAAACCTAAGCGATTTTTAAACTGAGCCAATGTGTGGGAGTCGGTTGGAATCATATTGAATTTGAAAACGAAATCATTGTTTTTTCTATCTCACTCACAACATTAAATGACCATGACAAGTCTCAGGCAGCTCATCAAGCATGCATGCAACTAAATTATACTATCCACAATCCTACATTATAAAAAGGCCCGCTTGTGACAAATCACCAACTGTCAAATTAGCTACCTAAAACGTCATGTTAGCCTTTCAAACATGACGTTTCAGCTACTGTTATTGAACCCAGCCGTAAGTTACGAGTGACTTTAACTGGCGGTTAGCCACCTCGACACTTAACTCTAGGGTGGTGAAACAGGCCCTCAATGCGTTTAGCGTAAAATCAATTTATAATCACATTGTCTTCTTCGAACGATTAACAAAAAATTGTTTGCATCCAACCTTCTTAGCAGAGATAAAGTTTAGTCGAAGTTTTAACCATCAAGGAGAAAATTCTATTCATTTCAAGCCTAGTGCAGCACGAATAATAGTGTAGCTAGATTTGGTCAAAAATATTTAAAGTTGAATCAATGAATTCTCAAAGATATGGCTGCCGAAAATAAATCTGCCACGTGCAGTGTCAAAGATCAACTCATCACGGGTCATACTTGTAAACCAAACATAACTGAATTCACACAAGTGTTATTGAGCTATCAATATTAGTGATAAGTAAAATTTTCCTCGTGGCATTGGCTGTTTTATCAAAGGGCAGTCATGTTAACTTTTTTCCTACCTATTTAGTTTAAAATAACTTGCGGTTAATACCCTTTTCCACAATATTAACCGATTACTTTTCGTAACTTACAGACTGATAAAAAGGTTTCACTCATGTCATCGATATGTTCGAAGCTGTCGTACTTTTTGAGTTTTAGATTGATTTTCTTCGGCTTCATGTGTTATTTATTATAAAACCATGTATTATTGTCGATAGTCTCATAATTATTTCACACAATATCACGGCACAATTTAAGTCATATTGTAATGTTACAAGGTTCATTCCGTGACATTGTAATATATCCCAAGCCCCGATTACAGATATGCTCCATTTTAGCTAAATTCCTTCTGCACTTGACCGTCCCACTGCCATGCAATGAATACCATCGTTCAATCACAACGGGCGTTTCAATTAATGTCTATTGCGATTGTTGGTATGTACAATTAACTAGATATTCTTGGCAATTCACAAACACTCGAGCGTTTGACCTTACGTCTATTTCATTCGACCATTCATACACAGTTATACTACAGTGTCGGAGGAATCAATCACGTTCGAATTGACTCTGATAACAATATCTTTGGGTTCATTTTGTGTTTACATGCGTCAGAGATTAACGCGTTTTTACGTGATGACTGCTCTAAATGCTGTTGATAACAGACATAGGGTAACCGGATGATTGAGATTATCATTTGTTACTGTAAAGGATTTGGCTGGTTTTTAGCCAACTTTAATTATTATTTTCGTTGTTGGTTGAAAAAATAACCGCATGAATGAGGTTACCACGTACATGATTGTAAAGGAACCAACAGATCGTCTTGAATTTATTAGGGCCTTATCACACTGGCGATTTGCAAGCGAGTTCAAAGCGAGGCGAGTGCGCAACGAGCTCGCAGCGAGTTCGAAATGAAAGCACGCCGAACATGCCAAGAAGACGCGGCGGGCGCGCTGCGACTTCGCGGCGGGCTGTCCGTGTTGAACGTGAGTGTACTAAATGGCGTCGATGGTGCTATTAGTGGCGAGCTCTCTGCTAGGTCGCGCACGCACTCGCCTCGATTTGGACTCACTTGCAAATCGCCAGTGTGATAAGGCCCTAATAAATTCAATACGATCTTTTGATGCCTTTTCAATCTTTTACTAACCTCATTTATGCGGTTACTTAAATTGATTTTTTTGGCATCAATGTTCAATCAATTCAAGACGATCCCTCAATGTATCTGTAATCTTGTACACTGTTCAGTGTCACATCCCACACGGCACCTCAACTCCTTTTCAGTTTCACCTCTTTCCAATTTTTATTAAGAGCAATAACTTTGTTGATTTCAAACGATTCGAATTTCACTTTGTTCTCAAACTGGCTAGACAAATTTATATTTAAATTTTTAAATAAAGTCACCAGACCGTGAAAACGGTAAATTTTCACTGTGTTATTACGTTTTTCATGTACTCAAAACAAGTTACGTAAAGCAAAAGTAACGGGAAAAAAACTTTGATAGATAAACCGGTAGAAATTATTTCAAAATATTATTTATCATAATCATAAGACAGCCAATTTCAAATGTCGATGTTGCCAACAGAGAGCATAAAATACACAAATATCTAAATATATACTTGAACAAAGATGATGTTACATAGTGACCGTTATTTCAAATTTATCAGGCGTCGACCATAGCAACCGAAGATATGAGAAGAGACACGTCTAGCAACAATAATCTCACAAAGGTTCCCATCACTTATCTGAAACTCGTTGACAGTCAGATGATACGTGAACAGTGATGGAAGTAATTCGAATACTTGTAGGAAATACTTACTATTATGATTTGTAAGATCTATGTCATCGGCAACTGACACCCTAGCAACAAATCAAGAAACGTCAGTATGTTCATCTCAAAGTTATCGTCTCAAATTAATTTCAAGTCTGCATAAAACCGTAAATAATGTTTCCCATGGATGGAAGAACATGATCACTCAAGTATTTAATTTCTTGATTGCATTTAATATCAAATACAATGCCAGCGTCAAAAATCCTAATGCCAAATCCAATGAGTTAAAAGACTATTAATTTTCTGTTAAATAATTAGTCATAAAATTATAGTGGGTTATTTCGAAGTAGTGGCAAATAAAGTGGGTAGGCATACTCTTGTAGTAAATTCCAATGTGTGACGTGGTTTTACTCAAAAAACCATTATCAATCTCTTAATTGTATTAATGATTCGTGAATCAATTATTCAATTATGAATGAGTCTTTACCACTTTATCGCGAACCAGTTAATTCCGGGGCTAACGGTCCGTATGTGTGTTCGTGGAACGAGTTCATGAATCCACGGAAATAACCTTATTCCTGAAAACAGAGAGGAGAGAGTGAAATTGCACTAATAATATAATACAGTTCGTTGGCTTCCGTGTTCACGGACTGGATACAGTGATGGCCAGAAATCATGTTCCGAGAACTGGCAGAAATTAACAAAATTTTCCTTTGATTAAGGTCGCAAACGGAACAGTCATACGTCAGTTTCCAAGTATAATTTCCGGATTTTCTGCCAACATTTCTCTTTTACTGAAATGATAGTTGAATGATCGTATAATATGGTGACTGATATTTAGATGACAAACGTCATTGGACGTATTTCATGGCGTGTATCATTTAATTTTGTGCCAGAGCAAATCAGTGTCTAACATGAAATTAATTTGCAGGACAACCATAAATGTTATTTTTGCTGTTAACTTTCAGCCAACTTTCTAGAAAACTCTCCGTAGTTGTGAGTTAACTGAAGTAATAGAGTCATAGTAGGTATGGCAAGTTGCGATGGAACGGTTATTGCAGTGGTTTTTAACGCTTTGTCGTAAATATCGACTGTGAATGATATTTTATCAGCACATAAAACTATTTAATGTCTCATAATTTTTTATAATCTCTATTATTATGAGAGGTGTTGGTTAAATTATTTGATGCATTTCCTTTCCACTTTAGTTACTTTTAATGTCAATTCAGTTGTGCAAAAAAAGAGTTTCTTTCTTTAAGTTTCTAGTCTCCCATTGTAAGTTTTCTATATATTTTTAGAGCAGTTTTGTCGAAGCGAAGACAGACTACAACAAAGATATTTCAGAATCGGTTAAATGTTATAAATCGCGGTTTCATTTTTGTGTCAAATATTGGCAATAAAAATTTTATTTGCGAATAAAATCGCTTTGTTTGTTATTGATCGAAACCACGAAAATACTGAAATAGCATCACGTTGGGACCACCGTTATTCGTTACACATTCTGTTTTAAGCTCCTTTGAGTTTGACGTTGCTTGACCGTATTCCAAACATAGCACAAATGTAGGAATTGGAATCCATTATTTACATGAATGGAGAGTTTTATAGTAAGGTGACCCACACGAGAGGACCAAATTGGCAATTTAGGTTACCCGCGTAGTGCTTTGGTGAGTGACAGTCGCTAATTTGTTTCGTACCACTAAATATGTGAAAGTGTACAGTTTTTTGGTCTAAATAAACATGTGACTGAACTTGTCGCCAGCGTCACAAAACATCTCGTTAAAAGAAGCACATGACTGGACAAATTAAACGATGATAACTTTGCAACAGCTAATTTGGACAGACAGACTTGAAATTTTTATTAAATAATGTCTCTGATGAAATATTGTAATATAACACCATGGTATTTCAGCCAATATTCTTTTTTTTTTTTACTGCTTAGTACTCGTTTATTTTGGGCTTAGGTTGATATGGCCACAGTAGCCAGTGCCTCTTTAAAGTCTTAACTCATGCAATGCAAAGATTTGATATTACATGTTTTTATTCTTTTAAAAACATCTTGTTTATTTTTTCATTGTTTCATCAGCTTTAATGCAAATCATTGAGGAGATATGTATTATTACTGTTACGCAAAAGCACAAAAGTTTATTGTGTTGTTTTTGTAGTTGGAAAGGAGATTAAATTCTTCGCAATTTCATCCATTGCGGTCTATGAAAACAAAACAACATATTTCCCTGTGACAATGTTTTAACAAATTGAAGAGCCAAATGAAATATGTTAATTTAAAGAACTCATGGTATTTATGACACTAGTTTTATAACGTGGCGTGACCATAGTACTGATTAGCAGTCCTCGTGTTCATAATACTATTGTGCTGAGGAATCTGGATCTGTATGCAGATAGCTATGTAAATACTGCAGTAATAGCAGGCTTAATTACCTCCTTAGGTATGGCTCATCATTATCTGAGCAGAGGTGAACAAAGACTTATTAAGTGACTCGTGATGTCTGTGATGTCTCAGAGTTCCTTGCACATAACTTAAGTCAAATCCATTTACATATTACTATAGGTATATAAAATCTATTAGTTCTTATAGATTTAAACAAAAGCTGAAAGGGAACCCGGGGCTTATCTTGGTATGGTCATGTGAAGAGGAGAGATGAAATCCACGTAACTAAAAGAGTTATGAATATAAATGTGGATGGATAGACAGGGAGAGGGAGGCCAAAGAAAAGATGGATGGATTGTATTAGGAGTGATATGAAAGAAAAGGGAGTTAGTGATAGCGTGACGGTTGACAGGACAGAATGGAAGAAAAAAACGTGTTGCGCTGACCCCAAGTAACATGGAATAAGGGCAGGAAGATGATGATGATGAGTTCTTAAGGATTTCAGAAAAGTAAGGCAAACTGGGTGAAATACAGAAACGGAATACAACGTTACAGGACTGCTGATTAATTGGTCTTAAATATGTAATTGTCAACGACTAGACGTGGTCATTAACGAATACCATTACAATTATTTAAGCTAATAAGTGTTGGTCTGCGTCTGCGCAGACTACCAGTTTTCATACATCAGCTCACAGAATGCGTTCGGAGAACATTAATAGATGGACGTGACAGCCATAAAATAATGGTTAATCGAAAATATAGCACGTTAGTGTATAGAATAGTTAAACATTAGGAATATTAAACAAGGTCTGACTGATTCATAACTTTTTCTTTACTTCCTTTTGGCTTCGGAGTGGACTTCATTATCATTCAGTATACCATTATATTTTATAGTAAGTTTGTGTTGGCTTGAATTCTAGTCCATGACCGATAAGCTTTTAGTACAAAATGATTATGTGGGTTGTGAGCAAATCGCATTGTTAAAATTTTATGGGACGAGAAATTTATGAACCTTTGATCATATTGGTTAATCATGTCACAGTTTAATTCAAGATTCTACCATAAGTGGTAAAATTTAATTCAAAAACAGTTACGTACATAAATAATTAATCAATACTACAGTTAACTGTCGGAATGCATCGAAATCAATTAACAGAGCTTTGTAATTGTAATTATTGTTTTATTCGAACTTATAAATTCCACGAACTCATGATCCAAAGTATGCCTATTGAGATGTTATTTATTTTACAAATGTAAAAAGTGCATAACTTTGGCAAAATAAAATATTGAATCCGTCATTCAAGTCAAGTCAAGTCAATTAATTGCTTATAAAAGCAAGTCCTTATTGATCGATTGAACAAGTTTTTAGCGTTTACTCTTAAGAAGGAGTGTTTAATTGATCATGTATTTATATTGAAACTACACGAAGGCTTAAATTCTTGGCCTAAATTATGTTCTTTCGAACCGGTCGTTGTAGGGCCGGATCTGATAATAAATAATAACCAAGATAAGGTCTACGCATTGTTCCAAGTTCCCACCGGCGCCATTTATCACTCTTGTCATGTGATAAAGGTTTAACTATCAAGTTTTTGCACCGTTTTTGCTATTAAATTATTGAATACATCAGGGATAAAATTAACATAGCTTATTGCGAAACATCAAAACTGGATACTTCGTCGGAACTAATTTAACAGTCTTTTGGCACCAAGTAGTTAAATATCTCACAAAAATGATTTATGATCCGATTTCTGCGTTCCATGCTCGGTGTTAGTAACTTTATCTCGAAAAAAAAAAATGAAGCGTTCGCGAAACACATTTCAATATAAAAGCTTTAGCCCGGAAGAGCATTAATCAGGCGGGTTCGAGGAAACTTGGGAAGATCAAAGTGTTGGCTCTTATTTCGGCCAATATTTGGACATTATATGTCAGAATACATCAGCGATATCAGGCCAGCGGTATCAGTCCATGATTCAGCGAGTGACTGGAACATTGACCCACATTCGAGCACCGCGGGACACTTGGCAGACGTTACGGTTTAAAATACGATCAGCCGCTATGTCGCTGGTGGAACGAGCTACAGCCCACCAGTGTAGGGTTACTCTAAATTTGAATTGTGACCGTTGATACCCGAAACGAACATATTTCATCGGTTTTTATTCAACCACCTCTCGTTCTGCTCTATATATTTCGTCTTAAGTGTCAAATCTCCCCAGTTTATTTTAAAGTACCTATAAATTATTGTCCTAGACGTTAGGTATGTAACGTCTAAACATATCTATCGAGTTGTACAACTACTATAGTTGCCAACGTTAAAATTTTCCGTAAAACATAAATTCACATTAATTGGTCGCCAGTACCTACCGCCATTTTGTTTCTTGAAATAATTAATGTTAATGTAATTCTGCATACAAAATGAATTTGTTCCACGTATAGCTCAAAATAACTATTCTTTTCTTTATTTAAAAAAGAGACAAATTCATCGTCATCCTATTACTCACATTTACTGAACATCTTATTACTGATCTTTTTGCGAGGAATTTCTGAGAAGACAAATTGTTTCTTCTCTTTTGTTCAATAGCCGCCATACTACTTAATCCAACGATTACTTTTAACTTTTATAGTATAAAAGTCCTTCGTTGTCAAGTAATCAACGTAATGTAGATTTTACAATATTATAATACTAGAGAGCCTCTTGCTCATATAACCTACTGGTAGGTAATAAGTATTAAAAAAAAAAAGATTAATTCCATAAATAGAGAACACCTGCAAACTGTGTTTCTACCAATCTTTTCAACTTCAATTTATAAATCAGTCGGTCTATTCTGACACCATCTTACCGTGTAAACTTGAGATTGAGAATGAAGTAAACTGTCATTCCATCTTGTTTGTATGGTTTGACAGCTCACTTCATGTTCCCTTCACATCTTGACCGTGCCTTCACCTCAGCTTCCACGGCGTGATGGCGACAGTATCGCGCTGCAGATCTACGCATATACGAGCAATAAAATCGCAAGTCTGTTCCACTTTCTCTGCTTACATATTAAACTACGCATTAGGGACACGTTTCACTTTCGCGAAAATTACCTGCAATAAGAGCAGAGCAATTAAATTATACTTAAAACAGCATCACAGGTACATCTGGGGCGTGTTACTGAGAGAAAATCATGACGATAATATACTAATGTAATGTGGTTGAAACATTTTTGTATTTTGGTCAAACACCGTGAAGCATTTCTGAGTTTTACTGAAACTGCAGATTTACTTTGCATATTCACCACTAAATATTACTTCGTATGTGACTGACTTTAAAATGTTGACATCACAAAAAAAATCTCAAGTTCTCTGGTGACAAAAAGTCTGTGCTCCTAACGAACATGTTTTTCTCATTCAGTAGGTACACAATACACACACGACAGAGTCCAAATAGGAACAATCCGGAACACATTATCTATAATTTACGTCTATTATAATGAATTTGCAATCATCCTATAGAAATCATTTGATTGAACCGGGGCTCGACACGCGAAATCAAATTGCTGCGCACTTTTATGGTACACTTGATTGCGAAATAGAGGCAGATAACCATACTATTAAGTGCCAACTTTCACGTCGTCTCAAACACTTATAATTTGCGATACTAAAAAAAATACTTACAAGCATTAAATACTCTCGAACACGACAAGAGAGGTGAAAATTTCTAAAAGCCAATTAGCATTTCAGCTTCAAGTGTTGTCGACGTAATTGACAGTTAGTCTATCTAAAAGTCTGTGTACCTTTTAATTAAGACTAGCTCGGCTTGTATGCATTTCTGTGGCTAACGAGGAACAGCACCTTTCTCTTCAAACAATAACACAATATTGCTAAAGAACATTATTTAGAAAGGTCTTCTGTTGTTTTAGCAGCATTTCTGCAAATCAGTTGCAGTCAGTTACTCGAAAGCGTTTTAATGTCCGTCATATATTCCGTTTATTGCGTGTAATTCCATATTTGCGAAATTTTGTAAAAGTAAAAGTTGGTAGACACTTTATAAAAGTGTATTTCGGTACTAATTTTTGCATGGAGCAACTTGTATTGTTTTACATTCACATTCTACATGTGTTTCATATCTTAGCACAAGCGGTACAGTTTTAAAATCCGTATTTGATAACATTGCATTAACACTTTCTTTTTCTTTTGTTTCAGTGTCAACATTTCTATCCCAAACATTATGATTTACAAATGGATATTATGATAAGAGTGAAGTGCTGTCAAGAAACTAAAAACCCAAAGTGACGAAGTGCCCTGTAGGTGTCTGTTGTGCTACCGTTCCGTTGCTTTCCCCTTACCTATTTAGTGCTCAATATGTCTGACAAGACCTCGTCGTCGGTCGGCCCGAGGAGCTTCGAGACCATCTCGGAGGAGGACCTCTCTGCGTCGCCCTGGGAGAAACTGTTGGGAGAAGTGAACACTGCTGTTCCTACGATAATAAAGACTAATGTGTCGAGTACAACCATCTCTCGATGCGGCGAGGAGGTGTCTGCGAACCCTCAAGCCGAAGTGGATCTGGAGGGAAACAAGTTGACGCGATCCAAGAGCCTTAATCAGCGAAGAAATAGCAGCGGCCTTCTCGCTTCGATCCCGAGGCAGCTGAGGAACTCATTGCGAGGAGTTCGGAGCGAACCTTCTAGTGTCAAGGACGTACCCACGACCAGGAATGACAGCTCTCTCAACCTTCTTCTTAGGTGAGTCATACTTTTACATTGAAAATTTAATGTCGACAAAGCATTGTGCTAAAGTGGATTTATACCCAAGGTCCCATATATTAATTGTTTTATGAAAGCAAAGGGTGTACATCCTGATTTATGCACTTGGCGCTTTGACGTCATGCACGATGATTTTAAGTAAAGGCATATAGCAAAACAAATACTTAGGTTCACACAATTTGATCTAGCTGACGCTTGATAAAAAGGGGAAATACATAATGTAACCTTATGCTTTAGATGACGCAAAATATTTTTCATCTATGTCAACGTTTTCTCAATAACAGCTTATATTAAAATTGAAAGGAAGGCGAATTAAGTGGAAACATAAATCTCCTTAGACATCATAACTTGCGAGATGTTTTTATTGGTTGCATAAATAAAATTTTGCTAGTATAACTTCGCGTTGAGTACCAAATTGTCATTCCGAGACGATGCGTGTATGACCCTAACCAAGTGCTCTTGAGGCACACGCAGTTTATAATTTATTGTCACGTGCCATAGGACTCCATGGAGGAATTTTCATTAGAGAATACATGGCAGGTCAAGAACAAGCGACGCCACATGACCACAAGGCTTCGTCTGACGTCCCCCGTACCTCCTCAACGCCATAATTACCATCAAGTAAAAACCTTTCCACATAATTGCAACCTTCATGGTCTGAAATACGTGAGGCTTCACGCTGATTGGTCCTAGCGATGTAACTTGACCTATTGCCGGTTGCAGTGTGCGCTATTTTAAGGAAAATTGATTTCCTGAGACAATGTCAGGGTCTCATTAGTACAACCGATAAATGTCTTCTGTAATTGAAAATTGTGTTAAATGACGGTTGAAATTGAGAGACGATTAAAATACCATTTTTCAAATACGAACTAGAACTTTATTCTTCACTCGTAACAACCTGTCAATCTATCAACAAGCTATCAATAAATCTACATCACACGTGATCAATATTATGAGGCTATAAAACACTGTGTAATTTGATAGTTATGTTTGCAAATCGATAATGAAACGTCATAAAAGCCAGGAATGGGTCTTCCGTTTTTAAATGTCCATCAATTCCTAATAAAAAGATTTTTACCGATAACTTTCTCGTATGCAAAATTGCAAAGGAAGCGGACGTCCTTATTTAAATACGAATTGCAGGAAACAAGGCGCCCGAGGTAGACAGGGAGCCTAAAACAATGCTCCTTGCAGAACACAATGAATAGACTGAACGATTGCATGGAAGTAGCAATTCAGGGCCATCCGTTCAGCGCAATCCGTGTCCTCTTATTTTTATCTCCTTGTTACTAGTTGTGAATACAAATGACTTTTCAATTGATTTGGACCCGTCGCCGTCGGAAACAAGCGTATAAAATGTATTAACATTCGAATTACGTGAGGTCCATTTCGTAACGTGTGTATTAGGTAGATACTAAAGATTTATAACCAAGAAGTGTAGTTATTTGTTATTTATTTTATTGGGCTTCGATTCGACCACCCACTCAGCTTTGATTATCATGCGTAGTGTTCAAACTTCAAATCAGAATTAAACCCCTTTGATCGTCTACATAAAGTTATTTCACAAAATCTTCCTCGTCATTCTATTATTATTGGCGATGCTCAATAACTTAAGAGAAATAATCAATTATGGTGTAATCGACTGAAATCGTTAAGGCATAAAACTAATCAATGCTTTGAAGGAAACCAATATTAGCTATACAAATCAATGATCAAACATCTTGCGATGTCTCATCATCGTTTTCAGCCCTTACTGCTTTAATTAGTTAGTCCCTTATATCTTTTGATGATGCTCAAATTCAAGCTAGAACATAACTTTTACCTGATTCCGTTCCGTCTTCCTCTCACTTCTCGTTCTTTTCTGATTTATTCCGGGACTCATGGAGCTTCATTGCCTCGGTGCTTTTCTGGTGGTCGCCAGATTTGGTTGATTCTGCCTTTAAGGAGTTGTAGCGGTTGAAAATCTGCCAGGGTTGCGGACTTTGTTCGAAAGAGTCACCGCGGTCCTGGAACGCAAAAGGGCTTTAGAAGGAACACGGATGGGTTTTAGTCAGTAAGAGTCTGACACTCCCTTCTGCTCCACCCAGAGCGGTTGAAGTCACTTAATGATTTCTCATCCTTAAAAAAAAAAGCGGTTGAAAATAGTGCGGGGGGGGGTGTAAAAAGTTATATAAAATCGTGACTTCTAGTAGTAAGATAGTACTTTTCCGTAGCAATAAAAACCCATGAACGTGAATTAATATAATAGATTTGATGTAACAGTTAAAACGGTGCTTTGTTCGTTTTTTGCTAAAATTTATTTGACATTTAGGCCACTGCCCCTAGAGACACCAAAAAAACGAATGCCTTAAGTCGGTACTCATTCGTTTTTACTTTGATTTTATTGGAATTATTGCTTTTCGGAGGGACTAAGTAGGTGTATAATTTAAATTTTAGATGATTGGATCATGTTAAGAGGTTTTGTACACAGTATCTAGTTCCATTAATTTATTTGAAGACTAGGTACTTATTTATTTTTCTTTTTGAGTCTGGTTTAATTCTGAAGTGGTTTTGGGGCCGGGTACTACGTTAACTGTAGTAGTACAACTGTCTAGGTTTGAAATGACCTACATTTAAAGATGATAAAAGATAAAACTGTAGAGCTGATACAGTTACATTATCAGGCACAATACGTAACTGTGTTTATCAAATAGATAGCTGGGTCATGAACAGTAGGTCAATGCCCCTAAACTAAAAGAATGAGTTTTCTGACATTGAGCCCATTATAAATGCCTATTTTTGAAAACAGTTGCTTTCTGAAACGTGTAATTTACGATCAAAGTTATGAACTACGCATTGCTCTGTTTAAATAAAGTAATTTCGTCTAGATTATGGCAGTATAACTCGTTGAAAATGATTTATGGCTCTGACCACCATAAATTGTAGCCGTGTGTGCCTATTCGCATTTTATTAGCACACTTCAGAATTATAGCATATACAAAATCTACATAGAACGCTTTGATCCATAACATTTAGTTAAATGATTAGTAAAAAATAAAATGTTACATGGATTCATGGCACGGTTGTACCAAGAACGTTGCGAGGCCATTCACTTCCACCGAAGTGTTCACACCCCTGCATGTTGGCCTATTGGTACGACAATTGTGTATGTGTTGGTGCCAATATTTGCACTCCAACATTCGGCCCGCTTCCTGGCATGCCTTATCATTTATCACCGACACAACCGACCTGGATTCGGATTCCTATGCACGTTATGGTTTAACAACGAGAATTATTAGTACGGTTTGAACATTGAAAATAGAACGCAGAGGATGTTGACTTTCAAAAATATTACGCTGAAAACGTTGAAATATTTAAAACTTCAAATGAAAATGGGGCAAAAAAACTTTATGAAATTTTAATAGCCTCTATTCTTAAGGATTATAGAAGCGGTTATAAACGCAATAGCAGCTGACCGGAACTCGTACTCTTAAACTTAGCAACACTTTCGCTCATACTGTTTTTCTTGGGTTAAATGTCGAAATAACCTAAGAAAACGCACTTAAAACATCTGATGACGCGTTTAATTACGAAACACTGACGCACCATGAGGTGTCACCTGAATAAACAAGGTTACAAGAACCTCTTCGTAACTTTGTTGTATCCAAATACCCAAGTATAATAGGTGTGCATGCATGTAGCTCGACTGTTTTCAAGTATTTCTGGGAAAAATCAGCATAAATGAAAGACTTTGTAGCTAAATGGGTTCAAAGTAGGTACCTAAGCGAAATAGAACAATGTGAATTACGTGTCGTTACTTGGAACAGTTCGATTTAAGACTTCTTGTTTTATTTTCAAAGGTGGTTAAGATAACACCTAGCCAGTTAGGAGGAATAAGCAACAATGTTTGATACGAAGAAAAGGACGTAGAAGCTAGTGGGGAATGTCATGGATAGCAGTAAAGCTGTAGATTTTTATAGTCAACTGGTGGGAACACGGGGATAAAATATAGCCTGTTACTCGCTGATAATGTAGCTTTCCAATGGTGAAAGAATTTTTGAAATCGGCACAGTAGTTTTTGCGTTTATTCATAACAAACATACACACACACAAAAATACAAATTTTTCCTCTTAATAATATTAGTGTAGAAGATAAAGATTACATTTCGAGACTGCAGAAAATAATATTTTTACGTATGGACGTTAGATATACTAACTAAAGAGAAAAAAAACGCCTAGTGCTTGATTTAAAAAACAAACGAATGATACCACAGCAACAACAATACTGCCAAAACTCTGTTTGTTTTCCTCAAAGTTATTTTCAAATGACCGTCATATAAAGATTAAATAGAAGCGCATGTTTTCCGGGAAAAGGAGTCTGCAAACTGTGAATAAAAAACGGTTGAAGAAGACTTTAAACGACGACTCAATGAAAACGGTGCAATACTATTCATATTTTTTTGTATAAGTGTATTGTATTTTGTATGGGCTACAGTTTCCTGAAATAAAGGAATACCTAATAATAATAAGTAATAAATAACGCGTTGAAAATCTTGTGATACTTGCACGACGTAGACGTACTGATTTCTATAACAGTTTGCAAGTATCATTAATTTCTTGAGCACCATCATCATCTGCCTTTACCCAACTACTTTGAAGTTTGTTGCAATTGGTAACACGTTACCTCGAGGTAAGACTGTTTGTCAGACTGCCCATAGCAGCCGTCAAAGATATCTGAATGACAGATGAGACTAAGAGCCTACGCACACCGGGACGGAGTGTCAGAGGATTTGATTTTACCAAAGGACATTCAAACTTATCTTTTAGAAGTAATGCCAATGTTTTAAATTGATTCCGTGGCATCAAAAGGGAGTTCTTGACATTGCATTGGTGAGCGCGCTAAGGGATCCCGCGGCGGGATGCCGCAGCGCACTGTGGTATGCAACGGCACGCTGAAGGACGCCGTGACATTTGGCGGGATGAGGCAGTGCAAGCGGGAGTACATACACACCACATTTGCGCTGTCCATTTGGCACGACGCGGGATGTCTTGGTGGACCGCCGGAATGCCACAGTATCTAAGCGGCTAGTATGCGCTGACCGGTGGCAAAATCCTCTGCCATTCCGTCCCGGTACGCATAGGCTTTCACGGCTCATCGTGTTTTCCAACTTGCAGTTTCCGCGTAACTAAATTTTCATCAGGCATTAACCCTTTGGCAAAAGAACTACCTATAGAGGAAACCCTAACAGTTTTCCTCTATAGATTAGCATTAAGAAACGATCGATCTTCAAATCAAAGTCTCCTTTATTTGCAGGACACTTGAGCTTTACTTGACTTACCGGTATCTTTTCCTTATAGTCTAGCTTTGACGACAACTATCAATATAACAAGGGTTTCTTGGAAAAATGGTTACATTTATATTTATAATTAATATTTGTCTAGTAACATGGTACCTGTCTATATTTAGTAAGCTGTTCAAGGAAATAATTGTTTTACCTGTATGAAAACATTTCCAACACACAGATTATTGGCGATTTTTCCGAAACACATCATTGCTTACCATCAAGTGAGATAGTGGTCAAACGCGTGCTAAATCAATAGTAAAAAAAACGGAATCATTTAACGGAACAGGGAAAGACGAAGAAAGGTTACTGAAGACGTGCTACAAAATTAGCTTCGTGCCAAATTCACTTCGTTAAGGTGTAGTTTCCGTAACACAGCAAGCAGGATTATGTAGGAATTTGTTTATGGTAAGGATTAGGAAACTTGACGTCTACATTTGCGTAAGAAGTTTTGAGTTTCCTTTAGAGTTAAACCCAACACGATTGCTGTGACGTAGAAACCATTGGAACCTTACTTGCGTAGATTTTTAAAAACAAACGTTCTTGATACTAAAATGACGTCATCCTACTTGATTCAATATGGTAACGACGATGCGTTATAAAACAGAAGACTGAACATTATAGATACAGAGAATAATTTCAATGGATACCTAGTGACTAATGAAGCAGATCTGTTCAGAGGAAGTATAAAACATAGATATGGTATGAAACCAGTGACGCTGGGATTTCTGGCAAACATTTTTCACATGAGTGACTTTTAAGCTGGAGTCTCTTCAAGAATCTCACTTCCTAATCGTTGTTTCACTGCTGAGAATGGTGACTCGGTTGCCACTGCTGAGAATCATGACTTCGTTTGGATTTGTCAACAGTTTTTCTCCATCTTATTCTCTTCAAGAATATTCATTAGTATATTCATGAGTTTATTATACTTTCTGGAGCACAATATGCCATTCCTTTGTTAGATGGCACCGGAATCCCAAACGGTGCTACCGATACTTGCGTAGGCGCCAGTCATAGAACGGATGGATTTTATATAATTTTAGAAAAAAGTATTTTAAGTGTTGGAATCTCGTCTAAAGATAGCATTAGTACAGGTTAAGAGCCCGGTAACCCGTTTCCCTCATTACTTTTACAACTAGCGCAAGATGATAAGAAATCGATACAACTCTTGGTTTTTCCCTACATTTCTCGAGATACGATGGTACTTATACATAGGATAAAGGAATTTGCTAAACATGAGCTTGGCTTATAAGTGGGGCACGTGTCAGAAATTGTTATTGAAGGATTATACAAATACTAGAGGCGGGTTAATGACCCAATATGTATGCTAGGTAACAGCTGGAATGACTTACTGTCGTTTGTATAGATTTCTAGCTGCTGATTTATTGGCTTTGAATATATTAGCTGGCTAAATTAGACTTTAAATATTAGAAAGAGATGAAAAAAATAGAAAATTAAATATTAGAAGAAAAAAGGATGCATTGTATATGCATCCTTTTTTCTTTTCATTGTTATGTTTTCTAGTCTTTACGTCTTTAATTGGTATTCATTATAAAAGGATCGCTTTCTCAATTTATTATTTGTATGTAGGTAGTATGTAGGTACTGAACACATTACGTATGATCACGTTCGAGTACATCATCAATGCTACTTTCACAAGCAGTAAAATATTACGATCATTTGTTTATTTCTTGATCAATTGCTTTTTATTAAATACCGTTTTCATTACTTTCTACAGCCATAGAGATTTTTTATTAGTTATCTTTCAGCCGCTGGAAAGCCTCATTCCTCTTCTTTTGCTTTAATCGCTCACTCCTGTATTTCAACTCACCATATGGGTTGCGTTTGCCCCCACCTAAATCGGGTAAGTTACATAAAGTATCTAGGAGTGCAGATTGACGACTGTTTAACCTTTAGTTCTCACATTGAAACACTTTCTTCACGGTTGCGCAGGTTAATCTATGTTTTTAAGAACCTCCGTTACGTTGCTGACTCGAAGGTGATTAAACTTGTGTATCTAGCACTCTGCCAATCCCTCATCCAATACTGTATAGTTACTTGGGGTGGTGCGGGAAGGTCCCACATGTTGAAAGTAGAACGCGCCCAAAGGGCACTGTTGAAGGTTGGTTGGCTGTTACCCTATCGCTTTCCTACCACAGACCTTTACAAAACTTGTAAGGTTCTAACTGTTCGTAAATTATATATATTAAATCTTTTAATGACAACTCACGGCCACACTCCCTACGATCCTTCTTTGATCTCCCAACGACGTAAGCATTCGGTCTGTCCCTCGATTCGTACAAATTGTGCCTCGACCCAACACTTCTTCCGCTTCCTTAGCAGTCATGTGTACAATAACACTAACAAAATTTTAAACATATACCCCTTGTGCAAATCCAAATTTAAAGCAAAAATAATAAATTGGCTTCTCGATTTGGATTATTCTGAGACAGAAAATATTTTAGCTGTTTTAAAATAAATAAGATAGTAAATTAGTAGACTTCATTTTAATACACACACCTACACTCACTCTAACAAATATACTTTCACACACACAAACGCAACACGCACAATACACTACACACTCACAGACACACCATTTTTAGTTTTAACATTTTCTCTATTTTAGTTTTTAAATATTCCTCTATGTACGTGAAGGCTTGGATGTTTACAAATTAGTGCTTAATAGTATTGTTTTAAGAGGGTGAGAGCCTGGAGATCTGTCATACAGGTCCCGAACCCACTATAGACTCCAGCTCTCACAAAGGTTACAAATTTGATTGAAATCATATGTCACAAACCAATGTCGGTACCTTTTGAGAGAAATAAATCAAATTATTATTATTATTATTATTATATCTTTGCAGTTGCCAGATTCAACTTGTCATTTATTATTTTGTTTAATTTTGCCACCGTTATGAGATTGCCAATAAATGTCATAAATAAAATCTTCGTTAAATTTCTCTAGGTAGCAACGTTTATTTGCAAAATGCAGTGGTTATTTTCAGAGGACGAGTGGGTTAAGAGATTTATTAAAATGTTTTTCAGTAAGTTCTCGATGTTAGCTTCAATTTCAAATTTATAGTAAGGTAAATAACTCACTAATGAAGAGGATTAACTGTATATTACCTTAATTAAAATTAAATGATTAATTTGCCCAAATGACTTCGCACCGTAAGGTTTTTGTGACGTTTTTGTCCAAACAACCGTATTTTTTGTCACAAACGTCATTTGTTCGTTTTATGTTCGTTTATGTATAATGAATCATCCTCAACGAACAGTTGACTAATTAGTCGCACAATTGTTACTGGCAATATTTAATACACGAACATAGACGAAAAATCTCTAGGAAGGCACAAAAATAGATGTGGTTTTAAAAATAACTTCTTAAAATGTAGTACATTTGACTCACGTTTTTTCTTCTATAATTCGCGCTGCGTGATCGTAGATCATTGCAGGTACATGATTCTCAGTTTATGTTGCTACTGATCGATGATTCATTACTAGGAAAATATTAAAGATGGCGTCTATGATTATTAATCTGAGGTAGCTAAACTAGTATAGTCATGATCAAGGGATCAAGTTACGGTAGTGCAGATTTAATTATAAGTACAAATAACTTCTTATATGGTGATGGCGCCTATCCCACAATATTATCTTTTGTATTAATTGCTAACTATATTAGGTGTGTGATAATTATATTGTATCTATCCATATATGTATCGCATGCATAACTGTTGTTCCTATTGTACTTACTATAGATAAAAAAAATAATTAAACATGACATTTTGTACAAGCTAGTACGTATTTAGTTGCCTTATATTAAGGGTTAGTGAAGCTATACAATGTACTACATATGTGTAATAAGCCGAGTAGACAGTTATGCAATGTCCAGGAGCCATTTCATAACAGTTACATACTAAAATTAATAAAGGATAATAAAAAGGGGAGGTGACGTGTTTATACTGGAAATAACTGTTAGCAATAATAATTATATTGTGTAACCGGTGCGTCAGCATCATACCGGTGATTTCGTTCCGTGCTAACAGGGTACCAACATACCTATACGGTACCAAGTAGATATTTATATGTATATAAACAGTAACTGATACCAGAAAGGAGTTCACAATAATGCTATAATTTTGATATTTGATAAATTAAAACAATTAAGGGATTCTTCTATTCCTAGTCCCATTCTACTCCTGACGGTAGCGAACGATTTGAATTGTTCATTGCCGCAAATCGTTTTTCTGGCAATCGACCTTAAGTAGCAGATTATACCTAGGTATATATATACTCATTCTATGTAATTTTTATGTTTGGTATTGGGTATTTCTCAAAAAGATTCAACAAGAAAATAAATTGCAAATAATTAATTTTAAAAGAAGCACCTCTTATTTGAATTGGAAATAAATTGCCCATCATTTAAAATTAAACCGAATGAATAGAGTTTCACACTTCGTATAAAAACAAAAGTCTTAATCAATCAATCTTATATTTTGAGTACCAGTTAAATTACAGGTTACCTTTAGTTTTTGTAGGTCTTGGATTTATTGTAGAGTTATCAGAACAAGAATGAGTCAGATAGCGGTTACGTCGAGACGTTGACCTTTTTGAGATTCAATGAATTTAGACTCCATGAGGCTTTATCTATATTTAGACTTACCTGGAAAAGGTTTGAGGTAAAAGGATAAAGATTGTCATGGGTAAAAACAGTAGCAACGTTCCTGTAATTTTTGTTGGCAACCCAAACTATGCAACCATTTATAAACAAAGTAAATATAGAGACAAAGAAATATACTTATGCGTTTATAATAGTGATGATTAAACTTTATACTAACATACTCTGTTGCTTTAAATACACTGCAATATCTACGATAATTTGGCCTGCAAAAAACCATTTGTGCTATTGTTGAAAATTAATGTTTCCTACTCTACAATCATCATTGCATTGTATAGAAATAATACCAAATGTACGAACTTTAAAATAATAGTGCGCTATCATTGTTAAATTGTTCACTTTGGCTCATTATCATAGCACACATATTTCTGTAGTAATCGGGAAAATATGTCGTTTATCATCAAGTAGTCATCTGGTACATAGTGAGTCAACTCGGGATATGAGTTATTGTATTAGGCACAACATGTGGGCGACGGCCTAGCAACCAATCCCTACTGAAGCGAGATTTGTGAACTTTGAACATACTACGATGACCACGTGGCCATAAGACTATTTAGATCCCGATGCACTTTGCATCGACATCGCTTAGATAACTGGCAATGAAGAAAAAACGTGCGCGGGAGTTATCTTAGTTCCAGAAAAAAATCGGTCACGTTTTCCTAAAGATTTTGGTAACAGTGCCATCTGTCAGGGAGTAGCAGAAGCTTCTGAATCTCTCTTCTGGTCGTTTAGCCAACGTAAAACGATAGTGAGTTTAGAACAGCTATTTCCGACTGACGTGTCACCAGACGACCCGACTTGGCAACCGTTCCCGGCTCTATTTCATTGAGAACGAAGTTTAAATAGTCTCTAATGTCAGATCAGTGGCTAACATTTCTGGTCCATACCTACACGTAAGAATACGTGGAACGTACTGGAATTTTTCTAGGCCTGAAAAACAGGAAAATTTGAAAGAAGAAAATATTTTTTTAATATTTTGCCTTGGCCCAGTATGATGTCGCAAAGCACCACATACGATTGAATAAAATACAACTGGTAGATGGAAATAGAAAGCGGAAAATACAACACACAGTAAAAATAAAACTCCTGTTTTATTAAACATCTGACAACTTGAGATACCTACACGTCAAATGCTATGAAGTCTTGGGTTTCTGCATGCATTTTGATATGGAAGTAAATATCTTTTGGATCGCGTAACATTAAAGATTAAACTTTAGTACCCATTGGGTTTCTGATTCTGATTCAGAGTCATATTGTTGGATCCTATTTCTCTAATCTAGTTCCCATAAAGATAAAAATTGATGGATGTATTCAGAAAGATCACTTCAAAGAAACTGAACTGAACTCTATTTTATCTCAATGGATACCTACGTGTACGTTTAGAAGCGTACTATCCATCTACGTCACAACCAATACGATACGAACCATTACAGCATAGGCTGTTAAACATTTTAAAATGTCGACAGAATTCGAATGTGGGTGTTCGTTGTACTATACGCTGACGTCATCAGTCACGACGTATTTGCCCGAACAGACGCTATGGCCTACGTAAGAAATGAACCGTGAAACTGGTTATAAAACGTATATAAACGACTTCAACGGTTATGTCGAGGAAAATCTGATGAACTTTGGTCATGATGGATTTGGCACAATTTCTGATGACGTCGATGTAATAAGCGAATCCAAGCGACTGTTCTAATTCGCTGATGCGACTCGACAGCGGCATTCTAGTTAAATACGCTCCAGTACGCGGAATAATTAATTTGTTGTCGTAAACATACATACTTCTTAGTCAATGTGTTTTCGTTTGCAAATGTCAAGGAGGCATATCTAAGTTCATGTACTTCACTACACTTGTCAACAGTAAACACCTACGTCTATTAACTATTTTACTATTAACAAAGTAAAAAGCAAGCTTTATCTTTGTTTTAACAATAAATCTATTTATTAAAACATCATCGACCTACAGAAGAAAATTGGCACTTTATTGGATCGAAAAAAAATCCATGCCTTTGCTATAGACATTATCCTACCTAGTTTTAAATCAGCACAATGTGTTTTGTTTCACGTAGCTTTACAATTCACTGCAAATAAACATAAACATTCGCACGCTATCCTTCAAAGTTTAGCAGTAGTGAAAATAAAGCGTGAACTGACGGATGCTAAGGCCATTTCAGTTTCAGTGTCACTGCAGCTACTTAAATACCTACAATAAAATGGTATGACACCTGTTTGTATACATGTAGCTACATATACAACAACCCAGGAGGTGACCGTCTGCTTCGGGTAACGAACTTGAAAGCCACGCTAAGGTCGAATATTACTTCTTTACACATGATTTGATATGATGCAAACAGTGAACTGGCAGTTCCGCTTGTCACAAATACATTTAAATTCTCCACAGCCGTTTGTTACGCTGCAGGTATAATGTAACAAGCAATTTATGTCGTGGCCACCGCTAAATGGATCAACAGGATAATCATAAATATAGGTACTAATTTAGTGGGCAATATTTCGCAATAATGTAAATTACGCTCACTTAGATATATGATATATCTTGCCAATATGATAGTTATCTGGCTGTCTTGGCTTGGTTCTTGAAACAACTCGTAATTATTCATCGGCTAACAAAAATAAATAGAAGAAATTGCGTCGGTATGATGGGTTATTCCTGGCCCCGTTTCATGGAAGATGCACTGATTTACCACTAAATATCTGATGAGTGATGGGTCCTTTGGCATTTGTGAGTACCTATGGTATTGTAGGCCAGCTGCCAGCTGAAGGGTCACACAGTTTACTCACTTCCGCCTTGTGAATAGTTTTTAAGCATATGGGTACGTTTGTAATGTTACATTATATGCAGAGGTATAGATAGTAACAGTATATTAATAAAAACTGTAGAGTAATGTCTCAATCAATTAGTGAATTTGAATAAATTATAACATTCTGATAAATTGTTCCCTATGCTTGCCAACTTTAATAATGATTTGAAATATTAGTCCTCTTATAAATCAACATAGTTAGGTATTCAAAAATCAGAACACATAACTCCAGAGTTATTCGAATATCTACCAGGCTATACCACAAATAATACGTATAATAAATTATTAGTTTCTGTTACCATACCATTCTAAACTCTGCAGACAGATAAATACCTAATTGTTTTAAAATTACACCTTCTAACATATCTATAATTAGTAACCATTATCCGCCCTGATTGTTAATAACTAACTCACCAGAAGGTGACGGGTTGGCCTTAAATGATATGAACGTAAATAAACATTTGTTTTATGACCCAGTGACGATATAAAACACTCAAGTTCGCCGATAAAAGCATAGTCAAGTACGTAAAAGGTTTTATTGCGAAAATGCGAAACAAACTTTCTGTTGATAGAGTAAACAATGGATAGATATTCATACCAAGAGAATAAAGAAAAGAAAAATCTTAAGGCATGGCGTTATTTTCCCATCTCTTCTCCATGTACATCGATGACTTATGATGACTTCATTGTCACATACATTTATCTATTGTCATGAAAACTATGAAGAAGAATAATGCAGAGGGAAATATGAAAAGCGTTTATAAAATTTATTAAAAAATATCTAAGAATTATGTGGGGAGAGGCAATGGCAATGGCTCAAGTGATAATGGACCAGGGCCATATTAGCCGTAGAACCAATGACCGTTGGGATAGACATGCTCTTGAGTAGAGAACGCGAATCGGCAAGGAGAATCCTCCTCCTCCTTGAGATCTTGTCGAGGAAAGGAGATGAATGGCTTGCGATTGGAGCAGCATAAGCCCTACATTCAACTGCAGTAGGCTGATATCTTACGTTAAAGATCCGTGACCTGAAAGAAGAAATTCTCAAACATGAAAAAGCAGTTTCTGTGATGATAATGACATGCCTAAAAATAAGTTTACTTCGTGGTAATACCCACCGATAAAACAACAAAGAAGCTGAACAAACGTGCTATAAGGTCTTTTCTGTAGTATCCTGGAAGGTCACAATAAATCAGAAGGCATGCCGAATGGCGTCATTAAAATACCTAAGGATAATGTGCTGCGATAAATGTCAATATTAAATTCATGAAGGCTAACTACAGGTCACGTTTTAATCGTTTGTCCTGTTATCGAGGGGACTTGGCTTCAAAACAATGTACATGACATGTCAAGTAAAATATCGACTGAAATTGTAAACTATTTTTCTTAACAATCGTTTTGGATACCTACAATAAATCCCATTCGAATTCAATTGTTTCCAATATATCCGTGTCTTATTAAGAACAAATAGTTTTTACAATGTTATTTTTATTGTAAGTAAAATAATTAGTATAGTACAATAATTATACGACGTTTGTAATTTTCCGCTGACATATACATATGTACAAAACGATTTTTTCATATTGTATCGAGAAATTATAATCTAATAAAGATTTATTACAATCTTACGGAGTCTGCAATTTTCCGGTGACATATGTATCTATATCCCGACCAAATTCGGTAGTTTTTAATATATTCGTGTCTTGTTCAGAAAAATAGTTTACAATTTCGCAGATAGGCGATAAAGTGAAAATTGTCACATCAAGACATGTGTCACAGATTTATTTGAACTGCTGTATGAAAACCGAGACAAGATTCGTAACTTAATGCCTTGTCTAGATTGCACTGAACGTGGCTCTTCAAATCAACCGCAGCACGTGTTAATCTCACGTGCTTTAGGTTAAGCACGTCTCTAACATCAATTAAATAACAGTCTATGTAAGGAGGAGTAAAATATTTTGACAATAATAGACGCCCCTGCTAAAGATGGGCGTCCAAAAGTCCTCTAAACTTATTGGTCGTATAAGTATGCCATTATTACCACATTGGCAAATTAATTGGTAAAGAATGACTTTGCTCATCGTTTGTGAATACATAAACATTGACAGATATAAAGACTCACAGACAACACTTTGAGAAGTTGGTCTTGGCTGTCTGTCGCATATTTTTGACAGGTGGTAATAGTGCTGTCAGAAGCAAGAAAGTCTGACAACTAGTATTGCTAAAGGGTATTGTGTGACCAAATAACTGAGTTATGGACTTGTGGTCCATGGTGTTCATGCAAAAAGCTGCACCCAGTAAAACTGGTACCGATGATGATATAATACCCACAGGAAGAAAAAGTGGAGCATATTCTCTGCAGGGAACATATTGACCTAATATTCCGCCAAAAATATGCAGCTGTAACAGACATACAACAGATGTTACTCATGCAAAAAAATTTAAACTCATATTATTATGTTCCGTTGTATTTTGTCTGGCCGTTCCAGACGCTATTGTAATCTACGGATTTAGATCCCCGCATCGTAAGAGGACCATATGACGATCGTGTGACGTTCGCGAATAGTGCGAATAGTTGACATCAGGCAGTAAGTACATCAGTACGAATTGGTGGAATGGGTTCATTAATGGGTTTTGTAGACAAATTTTGGTGACCAATTCGATGACGACAATGAATCATAAGAATTTTTACAGGAAAAGCATGTCTTAATGACGTTTGTCTTGGGGTTTCAAGAAAACTTTAAATATTCTCAAATGAAACCTGTTTTACCCCAGATACAACAATTTTTTCATTTTGTTTGTAAAAAATATTGAGAGCTTGTTCTCCTTTCTTGGTTGTTTTTAACAAATGACGGTCTTTGGTGCCTCAAACCAGTTATACGATAATTGTTTCGGGATGAAAATCAACCATAGATAGCGTGTTACTGTCAGTTGAAGAATTGTCGTAATCGGAACGGTACTTCCCGAGATCACTTTCTACAAAACAAATATACAAACAATTTCATCTCTAGTTAGATAACTGCTGTAAGATTGCTGATATTGATTACGTAACTACTCGTATGCACAGTTCAAATGACATAGATAATCCTTTGGTTACCTCCTAGCGCCCGGTCGGCAATCTATTCGCGGCGCGACCACTGCATCGTCGTGGTATACCTAAATGACGTCATCAACCCGCGTCAGTGATCCCTTTCTATGGTGTGTGACCATGGTTGCTAATTTTACGTTCTAATTGACGCCTTCGAGCTTCGTATAAGTTCATCGTAATATGTACGTAGTAAGTTACCTTGATGAGATAACAGGACCTAACAATATCTAACAGTCGTTTATAATTCAGTTAGGTAAATAGAGATGAATAAAACAAAGTACGCATAGCATTAAATTGCTTACGACTATTTTCTAATGCTAAATGCATTAAACTGCTTGTAAATGTAGACCAAGCGCATAAACTGTACGGATTTAATGTTATTACAGCAGTTGACGGGTCTATAAACATTCCCATTATCACATTACTCTAATGAAAATACGCACGAGAAAATACTACACATTGCTAGTCAGTAACGGCAAGGAAAAAAATGACGTTTACCAAACAATGATTCATCAAATAGCATTAAATCTTACTCAAGTTTGACGATCAACAGTATGATTGCCTTCGAAGTTAAAAAAAGTCTTCAATCAACGTCCATAGTAAATATATCCTCAAGAGCCAGACTTTAATTCCGTTCACTGGAAACGCGGAGTCCAAATATTTATCTGAAGATGTAAATCTTAGTAAGCACCCTACAGAAAACGTGATCCATGAAGATGGAATCGAGGAGATTTTTTCGTTCAAAAAATAGGCAAGGCGACGTCGCGACGCGCCACGGCGCCACTGGCAACGTTGGCACGGGACGCCTATAGTGTTTGTTTGTGAACATCTTCGCATCTGTTTCATTAAACACCCGTGCGTTTCAGTATTGGACCAAATCTCATCGCAATCGGTGCGAGTGAAAAGTTCCTTGCACGTACTAATAGTTTAGTTTTTCTTACATCGCCATTTTGATTTTTCTCTTCTGTTTGTTATTGTTCCGAAATGACGTCTTTGACGATGTTGCGGAAAATCGTGGTTTTGTTGTTTGATATCAAAGAAGTGTTTAGTGAATCCCTCATCAACGTTTTGCTGAAAGATAGAGTGGAGAAAATTGTATAACTCAGTGAAATATATCAAAGGTTAACAGTTCCAAAGAAAGTATTCGACTGTGTGATAATAATTTAAGGTTAATACAACAGTCCAGTGCGCTGGTCTTGTGTTTGAATTCGATAACGATAGTTCTACTTGTGAGTTTACACGGCGTGTTTGAGAGTAATTTTTGAAGGCCGAAGAGTTTGTTCAGTATTAATTTAATAAAACCAGAAGTGAATTCCATACTTTCTAGAATGTCAGGATTAAAGAGATGTGTAAGTCAAGTGTCAATGCTATTGACTGGAAAGCCGATTAACTCATCGGAATCAGCATGGAGCGAAGAATTGCAGAAGTAAGTGTGATTTAGTTAGCGATACTATTCTACGTCGTAATGGTTAAGCAAAGAAAGGGAAGCGGCCTCTACGCTCGTAGAAAGGTGTTCAAATATTTGGCAACAAATGATTCGCTAATTCATTGCTCCCGAATGTTTCTTGGAATCATTTGGCGACGGATAATGTTTTACCGAAATGACGCTGATTGTGTATCAAATATTGAATTGAGATAAACCCTTATTTTACTGTTAAGTGATTGAAAAACTACGACCATTGTTCGAAGATCTTAAACAATATTCAGATTTCATTCAATATTTTCTATTATTAAATCTCTAAGTATCTTTTGTTGTGGTTTAAACAATGTGACAGTAGCAGACAGTTTTAAAAACATAAAGATGACAGTAGTTGCCATTAATAAATTACTGTCTGGCAAACAGAAAAGAAAAAAACTGGATTTGGCGCCGCGAATAATCCAACTTAAATCAGAGCACCGCGCGACAGAACATTTTGACATTTAAAAAATATCAAATCCAAAATCTTTTTGTAAAATGCATTGACGCACGATAACTTAATTAACCGAGAGTTAAATCTTCTGAAGAAACATGTTTTCTCGTCTGGATAATCCAATCCAGGCGACCTTCACATCGCTTGATGTCATCCGCTCGAGAAGTGGGCGTCCACACGACTTCGATATACTCACGACGACGGCCAACGCACTTTAATTTAAAGGGTTAACGTATAGATATTATTTAAAAATAAACGGGAGATATTGTGGAACACCCGACTGGAAAGAAGTTAATTTCGCTATATGTTATGTATTAAATAACAGACACAATGAAGTGATGGTTACATTGAAAACGTTTCAGAGATGGAAAAAAAAACTGTAGAAAAAAAAACTCTTTTATCGGCCTTTTTTTAAGGATAGGAAATCATCAAATGACTCCTTCCACTCTGGGCGGAGCGGAAGGTCGTGTCAGACTCTTACTAACTAATACCCATCCGTGTTCCTCCTAATGTTTGCGTTCCAGGGCCGCGGTGACTTTCGAACAAATTCGCTACTCTGATTTATCGGTCTAGCTCTTATTCGCCAAATGACTGAAGGGCAAAAAAATCTTCGTTCCGTAAGCTCGCCTACTCTTTGGTTTAAAAAGATTTAAATTGACATCTAAGCCATAAAATTATCGACGCGCTATTCCCAATTGTTTAAGATTTTAACAGAGACGATTTTACTGAGAAGATATTTTAAAAGATGACCTAAGTATGTCCTCGATTGTGTCATTGTTAGCTTTCCAATCAGACGCAAAACTCATCATAGGCACCCACATTCCAAGTGAAACCTAGTTCTTAGAAATCTAAGCTCAACCCACGTCTAAATACAAAAATAATAGGTTATTTCTAGTTACTGTTGTATTTAATAACATCAAAGCCACACGATTTTCGTGTCCTGCGGTTTTACTTAATAGACTTCTTGTAGATTGTGAAATCAAGTATTTGCCATGAATTTTATATAATTAAAGGCGTTTAAATAAGTAGTTGATCGATAAAACCACCGTAAACGGAGAATTATCCGCGTCATTAATCTACTAGACTGCAATTATAATATTATAAACAGCCTTAAATGTAAATCTCTAATGTTAACTTTTAGTTCAGCGATATCGACATAGTTAACGCCTATCTGATGTTGGCTTCGTACTAACATTTGAATGTTTATAATACTTGTGATTACGGCCAATGAAAACGTATAAGGATCTCGTTTTAGGTCCCTGATCTCTTTACGTGCCTTGCTCTCGTGGAAACCAGTTCACGTTTTAATGTTCTGATCCTTTCTAAAAAGATCTTTAATGTCTTTAATGTTCAAACATTTAGTAGAATTATAAAATTAGATGACAGCATCAAACAGAATTGATGGCGTCAGATGAAGAAAGCATTAATTTGAAAATTCTTGCATGTGCATCTTATTATTAAAATTGTAATATGTTAAAAGAAATGATTGAACAAGCTGTTTGCGGTAATGGGGGCGCGTCCAGACGACGATTTTATAATACATTTCAAGGTGGTCTTTAATAACCTATGTGAATGCGACCGTGTCATAATTTGCTTTGCGTTAAAAGATAGCAAACACACTTACGAGCTAATGTCTACAATCTTTAATATGTTACTAAAATTACAAAGCACCAAATTGTTTACTTGCACTTATGTTAATTCATTGTTGAAGTTTTGTGCCAATGTGAATCTAGTCACATATTTTTTTATCGTAAATAAGTTTTCAGTCATATACCTAACTATGGTCATTATCAAAAATGTTGAAAGTAACAGTTACTCTGATAATTAACGGTTTCCTCATTAAAATAACTAATTTGATTATGTATATTCATAACTGTTGTATTGACGTATATGGCGACGTATGTTATTAATTAAAGTATTTAAGTAATAGCACATGTACAGGATTTTATAATTATACATATATTAATTACACATAGTATCGCAGTCACCATAGGTACAGAAATAGCTAAGAATCAGAATGAGGAAGAAAATTGACAGGAGGTATAAAAGTAGATGACATTTGTGAAACCATCAAGACTGACGCATATATATTATTCCATGTTTCATGCGTAAAATAATAATAAATGTTTCAACTTTTTAATTTATGAAGCTTCCGAAGTGGTGTGTCACCTAGTAGAGCATTTGTAGAAAGCATGGATATGTGTAACATATCCATGCTTTCTACGACAACGATTTTTTTTATTAATGTTTGTGAATCTTCTTTATTCACCTTAACTGTGTATTTCTATTTGATTTAGCAGTTACAGCGATTATATGCTCAAGTTTTGATTTGCATTCGTTCTCACATCAAAACCTGGAGGATGAATTCTAGAGTTACTTTTGAGATTAACTTTTCCTGTAGGTACTAATATTGCACATACGGAAATCGCATTTTTAATGAATGCAGCGACAGTTTTAGTTCTAAACTAAACTAATAAGTATACTATGCAATTGTTTGCCCTTCGTTGAACTGATTATTTCTCAGTGTATCACTCGAATCATTATCACCATCGATAACCAGAATCGTCCCTCCAATTACCTCGATATATTCGCATCGTGCAAAAACTGAATCGTTAAGCTAAGTAATCATTTAGATGTGATGTATGTCAAGCATCTATGGTTCCCAGAGTAGAACTCATTCTTTGTATTGTATGAATATATATAATTAATCATACACGTGAGTTAATTGTAAAAAATCGTGAGTACCTACGAGTTTGTTATTGTTATTTATGTGTTTTTATGATTATGAAGTCGTTAAGACCAATTGAGTTTAACAAAAAAACAGTGGATAATGATCCTAATGACAAAAGAGTGGTAGTTATAGCCGATGGAGTACTGAATTGATTTGAAAAAAAAGCTATGTTTGCCGAAGTAACGTAATGTCAATTTAATTCTGATGAGCAAAAAATGTCAGCATCCAATACATTTTAGCCCTTTATAAATGTTTGGAGGCACAATCCACATGCGAAGGCGTTCAGTAGTTTAATTAGTAAAAAACGTATATTTCACTTTTATCTTATTCCACGACTATCATAAAACAAATGAATTCCAGCATTTGCGAAGATAAAAGCTTGTTTTTGCATAAAAAGCTTTTAAAAGATTAACGAGAGAGCTTACTTTAGAGAGTGGTATTGTGACGGTCAGGACAAGTGATAAAAAATCTATCTCGAGTGGTGCGTAGGCTTGCGAGCCTCATAAAATCACCCGTATTCATTATCTGCATGATATGTATGGGAGTAAGTGAAGGGTTTATGGTGACACTATCAAATGGAATATATTAATGCACTCGGTAGCACTCAGTATCCTAAGTGACATGGATTGATTCATTTACGTTCAGTTCAACCTTCCCGTCATACAACGGTGGTGAATAATTTTGATTTGTTTAATGAGTTTAAATTTTAAAATGCGTAGATTGTCAATCAGGTGATGATTTAATTTGAATCAGAGTGCGTGAATGTGCTATTATGATAACATTTTGTGATTCAATGTTACTGTTTTTAAATTGTCATATAAAATATTTGATACATAGGTATTTATTATAAGCTATTTTATAAGTATTATCAATACGTATGAGAAAAGCTAAAATACTTGAATTAAAATGATCAATACATAACATAATAAATAAAACATATGCAATTCCGATAATAATTACCTACATACATACGCGTCGAATTGATAACCTCCTCTTTTGAATTTCAAAAGTGTAAAAGCTGTAGTAAGCATCTCGTGTAGAACAATAAAATTATATAAAAAAACTGAATGTAGAAATCATTAACATTCATTAGAATTGCAATAGAAATATGACATGATAATAATATGTGAGCAATTATAACTTCATATTATTCTCTAGACTTCCAGGTATATTATCATTCATAATATTTCTTTCTTGTTCATATTACTGGAAATACCATATCTTGTTTTTATAAGTCATTTAACGTGAACAATATACAGACATCGATCAAACACAAGCAATTTGAATAATTTATTTTATTGCACTTATCTAAACAATGAACCTGGTGAACAGACGTCAATATAAAAAGAAATAGTTTTTTAGGTCTCGAATAAACTCTACTGGCCCAGAATACGTAGGATAAAATAAGAAAAAGAATCTTAAAAAAAGACCCAAGAAAACAAAACATTAAAACTTGTACTCAAAGAATTCAGCCACAATCCAGTATCCCAAAAATTCAAGGACTCGGGTGCAATGATTTCCACTTGATGAAGATTAATGTCATTAACACAAAAACCGCAATCAAACCAACCATAACTCATCTGTTTGTTCTTCAAATATTGACATTTCATTCATTTGCAATCATCATTATGAATAAGGTATACCTAATAATATCTAAAACAAAATAGCCATAGGATGTTATTAATGTGAATAGGCCCATTATCTTTCGAAGAGCTACAAAAATATTCGCTTAGTGGTATTGATTAAAACATGAGGCAAAGAGTAACAAAATTTATTTCTTTATTTCCAGATACCGTCAAGCCCGTTACGCAGCGAGACGCGTCCGAAAACGCGTCATCTTCAAACACGGGGACTGCAACGTCGTTCAATGGAACGTGGCCAAGCGCAGGCGCCGATACCTTCAGGACATCTTCACGACCCTCGTGGACGCGCAGTGGCGCTGGACGCTGCTCGTGTTCGCGCTCTCCTTCATCCTCTCCTGGCTTCTGTTTGCTCTCATCTGGTGGCTCATCATCTTCACTCACGGAGACCTCACCCCTCCCCTGCCAAACGAAAACGTTACATTCATTCCCTGCCTCAACAACGTCAACACCTTCACCGGCTGCTTCCTGTTCTCCGTGGAAACACAACACACCATCGGCTATGGCTCAAGAACAACCAACGAAGAGTGCCCCGAGGCCATCTTCGTCATGTGCCTACAGAGTATTGTGGGTGTCTTCATCCAGGCTTTCATGGTAAGATTTACACTTCATATGTATGTTTACTTTCTCTCACGTATTTCATTTGTTTAATTAGTCAAACAAACACGTGTCACGATGAATGCTAACAGACTACATACTTGATGTCAAAACAAATACCGTTTACTGGCAATAAATCCTAATAACATTGAACTAGTACTGGCATAAAATAACGACCTATTTTTATCTCGCAATGATGTCTTGTAACTTATTAAAACAAATACTTATCTAATTTCTATCAGTCTTTAAAACAGTATTCATGAAAGGGTTTTTAAGCTCATTAAACTCTAAAAACCTTCCTGTACTGAAGCTTATATGATAATTTTAATATTAAAATAAACTTGGAATCGAGCCAAATGTATTAACGTAACGACGATCCAGCCAGATGTTCTCTTAGATTTTTAAAGTAAGATTTTATCATTAAGTGGCCGTTAACTGTAGCATCTTAATTTAAACCAATCCACAGCTTACAAATATATATGTGTCGATGTATCTGTGTATGATTGACAATACGTAATCTTCAGGAAGTAACTACTCTGCAGGCGACCAAGTCTTGAACATGTGGTTTATGACACGCTACATTGCATCAATGCTGTTCTAATTTTAGGTGGGAATCGTGTTCGCAAAGATGTCTAGGCCTAAAAAACGTACCACGACCCTGCTGTACTCCAGGAACGCTGTCATTTGCTTGCGCGATGGCCAGCTGTGTCTGATGTTCCGTGTCGGAGACATGAGGAAATCACATATTGTTGAAGCGCATATAAGAGCACAAATAATCCGCCGCAAGGTATATTATTTCGCCAAAAACGGAGACTGGTTAGTGATTGGGGACTTCAGTCAGCACGCCTAGTAACGTCTAACACGAGTTCACACTGACTCCTCTCTCTAACTTGTGGGGCGTCGAACTCTGAATACAAACACTCCAGAAATACAAGTCCACAATGTGCTCTTCAGACTTCGATTCCCCAAGTTTTGGAATAAGAATTTCAGAACTTTTCTCTCTTGTCCATAGGTGGGTCTTATATTCGCGAAGCTGGCACGTGCAAAAAAGCGTAACACCACACTCCTGTTCTCGCGAAACGCGGTTATTTGTCTGAGGGACGGCGAATATTGCCTTCTTTTCCGTGTTGGAGATATCCGCAAGTCGCACATACTGGAAGCGCACGTGCGCGCCCAGCTTATAAGGAAAAAGGTAACACTTAATACTTCCAATATGCTATTTATTAAAAATGCATTAAGTGTTGCAAGAACTTTATTATTTGCGCGTTTATTTTGCATTCGTCTGCTATGTTATATGACCCATCTATGGACGACACAGCATGATTTTATTTTATTTTTGCTTTATTACACCCTTTAATTCTACTTTGTTATTTACTCGCTCATTGCATAACTTTGGTCTCTATATAAATTATTCATTTAGGTATCAATGAGTAGCTTCTTGAATTGACATTGAATAAATATTTATCGGAACTAGATTTTTGAATAATCTCATTAGCATGTATTGTATATGCTAGTTATTCAATTACTATTCCTGCATACTGCTAAATGATGTATTCCATTAAATGTTTTTAAGCCAAACTCATATTTATCATATAAAACAAATTATTTTTACCTTATTTAGATAACACCATTTAAAAATTAAAAAATAATTGCCAATTATTTCAAAATTCAATTTGCTTTACGTTTACTATAGTTTACGGAAAACAACTAGCTAAAATATACACGTGGTAACTAACTATGTACCCACACAATAATACTTCGCTTGTTGCGCGAAATGTTTACCTGCTGGAACAAATCAAAGCATTTTGAAACACTGACTCATAACGTGAAACAGTCAATCCAGGCAGCTACGGCTTATATTCTACTTAAGATTGATTTCTTAGTCACTTTCTCCCAGAATACCAATAATATAAGAATATAAAGCATGTAAAATGATAGCAAAGAAATATTTTCATTTCCATGCCAACTTTACTGGGAATTGAAGACCAACGTAGTGAGTGAACTCTCTGTTTTATTACTTGAGCATGATTGATGCCACATGGCATATCCAAATGGCATCTAATGAATATGCAATCGAAGATGAACAAACCACACATTATTATGCTTATTGATTTGCTCGATTTTGCTGTTCCTTTATTTACAATTCCAATAACAATAGTTAAGAGATCCAATGACAAAATAATCACTAAAACTGCACCTAAGTCATTTTTTGCTTTAAATTCAATTGCACATTTACTGCTACTATAATTAAGGTTATATTGCAAAAATAACATGACGTCATATTAAATTCGAACATCACTAGACTTACTGGGCATCGTTTTTGCAATACAACTTTATGACTTATTATTAGTTACGATTATGACTTCGGTTAGGCATTACGAAAGCACGAAACATCAATTGTTATATGGTAACAATAATTTCCATTACATCAGTAAGTAAATTCAAAAATATCGACAAATATGGATTCACCATAAATAATTTTACCCGATCTGAAACGTGCTTCCGTGATGTCTAAAAGCCTTAAAGAAAAAAAAAACTAAAAAAAATATAATTTCCAAAACATAGATAACTAGAGAAGGAGAAGTTCTGCCGTTCTACCAGCAAGAGTTGAAGGTCGGCGCGGACGGAGAGGAAGACAGACTGATGTTCATATGGCCCATGACCATCGTGCACAAAATCAACGAGAAGTCACCGCTGTACGGCCTTTCCGCGTCAGACATGCTGAGGGAGAGATTTGAAATCGTCGTGATGTTGGGTGAGTTGTTTCAAATATTTTTAATATCGATAATCTTGTCACTTCTAATTGACCGAATTTTCCAACAGTGAATGACTCAGTTTGTCCTGGAGCGAAAGTTTTTCTCTACTTTAAACCAATTAGAAACGGTTTAGAATAAGAAGTCTTTGAGGAAAGATATATTGTTACCACACACTTATACAATATTCTTTTTCTCTTTTTCTATGGGCGCTCTTAACTGCCAAGGGTGCGATGAACTTAAATCCAAGTATACAACACGTGGAGACTATTTTAATGTTTTACCTACCTTTATGAATAAAACAGATATCAAATTCCATAAATTGATTAAAGAGTACCGAAAATAATAGTAAATCTTCGGTGCTATCTGACTTCAAAATAGAGTTCACGTATGTAGACTGCTAGCTATCTACTGATGTTGATTGTCAAGTGTATGATATATGCTTTCGATCGGTGGTGCAAGCCAACATCCTACTACTAATATTGCAATGTGTCTAATACCCGTCAACACCAGATAATTTTAGAAGGAAACGATGAGAACAAACATATAATAAATACCGGTGTTCTTAACAACACAAACAATATTAAAATTATAGTGTGAGATCAGACAGCAACAGCAGATATTTTGAAAACATTTTAACAATTCTCGTGAAACAATTAGAATGTTGAAATATTTCAATTACCACGCGAATATTTTGACACTTTTTATACAGTGTCTGGCTGCAATAAATACCATTAGACACATCAAAGGCATATTATTCTTTCATAGAATGTATCTACACGTAATGACCACATGCTCTTGGCACTTCCTTGACAGAAGTTTTGGTAGATTGCCCTGAATACACATGATGATAATACATGATTCCATATGTTATAAGTATTGTTAAGTATATTTTGAGAATATTGTTATGTTCAGCGATACGCAAAGAAAGATAGCATCACTTTTGTATAATAGATTCTATTCTGGAATTCGCTGTAGTCAGTTCAATATTTTCATCTACTTTATAAGGAATATTTAATGTTCTGAAGAGAAGATAGGAATAAACTTAGCATAAATAAAAACTTTCTATGCTAATAGTAAACTGAATTCCCCATTAGTGACACAATCCGTAGAAAGGCAAGAACAGTGAGTCATGCCTCTATTAAGAAATAGATCCGATTTCAACGTGCTAGTTAAATTAAACAGAAATAGATACGAAATTAATGAACTAAAAACCCAAATATCTTAATCAAGTTAAATTAATCTCTGTTTATAAAAATCTGCATTTCCTTGTTTGGCCTTACCTAATTGGATAAATAAATCACATATAGTTTTTTTTTAAATATAGTCCGGTGATTACGTGGTATCTCCACGTGACCACCATAAATATATTATTATCATTAATATCACTGCCAAATCATATTACCAATATAATCGGCCTTCAGGTCACATGTGGTTTTGGTATTATAAATCCAAATATGCTTAATGAATAACTAGTCTTGCCTAGAAATACATTCCTCCCATTACGTTGACAAATTCCTTGCTTCAATTTCTCTGGTCAGAACAATTAGATCGAATTTAATATTTACCATCGTTAATTCGTTCCAGCCAGTTAGATCTTTTTCAATAAAGGTATCTTTGCTTTCTTTATATTCTGTTCTTGCTCCTTCATGGTTTTATCGACCTTGTAAAGGCCTGTTTTGTAGTCAACGATATCTGATGTTATTTTGTTTGTATGATTTCAGAGGGTGTGATAGAGTCGACGGGTATGACGACCCAGGCGCGCAGCAGTTTCTTGCCATCTGAGATCCTGTGGGGCCACCGGTTCGAGACCATGGTCACGTTCAGAAAGGACACTGGTGAATATGAGGTGTGTTTCATTTATTATCTACTCAGAAATTAATTTTAAAATACGCCTGACCGAATTTCAATTACGGTGGCCCATCTCGATGCGCAAACACAAATGCACTCTCTGTTCGTATATCAATATAGTCCGATAGGACGGCAATCCGACACTAACAGGGAGAGATCAGTCATAGGACCAACAGCTTTACGTGCTTTCCGAGGCACAGGGGTATCACACCACCAACATCAAAACTCTGGGCTGCTACCATGAAATTCCTAATGGAAAAACTCAATAAGACTTTTTTCCCGACCTGGGAATCGAACCAAAATATACTCATCATCATCATCATCTGCCTAGCCTTTTCCCAATTATATTGGGGTCGGCTTCCAGTCATAAATGTACTTTGGATTATATTCTGTGTGGCTCATTTCCATGACCATGAATGCTCATGTTATTCAAAAATGTTGTAAGAAATGCTGACTTGATTGTTATTGGTAAACGATTGGTTCCAATAAAAACAGTTTAAATGTTATATGCTCATAATTATAGTATTCACACCAAGATTGATCATTAAACTGAAAACATAATCAAAGTCAATATTTTCCACATCAACCAACCAAAACCAGTGGTTATTTCTACAAGTATCTAATGTTTATTTATTGTTTCAATAACTGACATCTTTATTTAGTTTAAAAAAATATTTACTCACAAGTAAAACCACGGTTCAGTCAATATATAAAATTCTTTCGTTACGGACTGACTGAGTGCCTGACAGACAACGCAAAGCCGAAACTACTGGTCGTAAAAAGCTGAAATTTGGCATGTAGGTTCCTTGGGGAGTGTAGGGGAGCAATAAGAGCATTTCCCAAAATACCTACGGGAACGACAAAAACGGGATATGCGCGTACGAAGTCGCGGGCAAAAGTTAGTAGTTCTATAAGAATAATAAAGTAAGTAAAAAAAATATCCTAGAAAATAAATAAAGTACTTAGTAAATGGCGCCGCGTACAGAATGATGGATTAATTTCTTGCATGTTTGAAATCGTCGTGATTAAATTATACACTTTATTATATGAATGCCTCCGTGTATAATTGCATTAATAAGTAATTATTGCATCAATTATTGCGTGGTTTACTACCTGGGACAACCTTTGTCATATGTGCGTCATGATCATAATAACATACAAAGCCAATAACTACTCATATGTATATATATGTCACCGGGAAATTGCAGACTTCGTAAGATTGTAATAAATCTTTACAAGAATATAATTTCTCGATATATTATGAACATATTTAAATAGTTGTCAATAAATCCATGTCTTATTAAGATAAAGTTTACAATTTCACGCGATATTTTAATATCTGTAATAAATATTATTAATATATAATCTTACGGCGTTTGCAATTTTCCGTTGACATGTAATATATATGTAGGTATAGAAAACGTTTTAAATATGAAGCTAAATAAGAAACATATGCTGTATATTTGTCTTATTGAGCTTCATATTTATTTTTAGTTGTTTTAACCACCATTTACTAATCCAACCAAATTCCAAAATCCGGAAAAAAACGCCAAATCTAAGCCAGATTTACCATGGCCTAGAACATGCAAATGGTAAAATTAAACAATTATCCAATTATTTACTTCCGAGGTTATCGACACGCAATGTTTTGATATTTCGATAGTTTTGTGACCTTATTTTCTATACGAATTCCAGTTTTGTATTTTTGTTTATGCAAAAACCAAACAAATTTGAAATATGAGTAAAGAAAAAATGGTTTCCATGGATAAATATTTTACTTCCATCAGCTTTGATTATAAAAATATTTATGTTTGTTTAAAAATAATTTGATAATTTAATTGAATGACAGTTGATTGATTGACGTAAATACGTATTTATTTTCATTTGTTTTCGTGTTTACTGTTTTCACAGTTGTATAATTAAATTATTTTGATAGTTTCTAAAAAGCGGCGTAGTTGGGAAAATTCCAGAAGAACTTTTAAAAAGTATTTTTAAAACATTTTTGGCATGAGTCATGATAGTGATATTATCACTACAAAAACTCCAATAATTGCATGCTTACCGCTATCTCTAAAGTATTACCAATTTATTTAAAACCAATTTTTACATGAAAACGTAGATTAAAAGGAAAACAGTTTTTTTTCGTAAAGCCAAGGTTAAAAAATAATAATGTTGGCGTTATTCCACGTTTTTGTTAAACATTA
Organism: Mamestra brassicae; assembly: GCA_905163435.1. Lineage (NCBI taxonomy): Eukaryota > Metazoa > Arthropoda > Insecta > Lepidoptera > Noctuidae > Mamestra > Mamestra brassicae. Next base: position 12,320,890 of record LR990997.1, on the reverse strand, counting down.
TTTATTTTACATTAACATGATTAGCATTTCTTTTGTAAAAACTCACTCGCTTTGGTAATACATAAATAAGGTACCCATAGTTTACCAAGTATTTACCTACTAGAAGTTGATATTTCTAGCTTACAAATACAAAACACATCATAAATATTTATTGTATTTGTGTTGATCTATGGTTTTTTTCCTTATTTGATACTTATATTTTATGCTGAACTGTGTTCTGTTTTGTCTGTGGTGTGACCAGAGACACGTTTTAATTAATGTCCGGTCCTGACATGGGCTGACAGTGATGCGGTTTTTTTAGTTTTTATTTTGTTATAATTGTAGTTGTTAAGTATTTTAGTTATTAGTGTTTCTGTGCGTTTTTTCCGGCAGAATAGACTGATTTTCTTTCTATTTCTTTCTTTCTTCTTTGTGTTGTTAGACATGGCAAATGTATAAGTTACTAGTTGCCGCCCGCGGCTCCGCCCGCGTGATTGTCGAAAACTATCCTAAGGGAACATATTCCCGGGATAAAAAGTATCCTATGTGTTATTCCAGACTATAATCTACCTCTGTGCCAAATTTCATCAAAATCCATTCAGTAGTTTTTACGTGAAAGAGTAACAAACATCCATACATACATCCATACTTACAAACTTTCGCCTTTATAATAGTAAGTAGGATAGTACCTACACGAGTAATCTGTCCAATACCTAATTGTACCTAATTGTTCATACTTACGTGCACGGCAGTTTCAGCCAAGTTCGCATTTATTGGAAAATAATTTTAACAATTTGGATATTATTCTCACTTTTTGTCATTATTAAATTTACGTTTTTTCTTTTCAGGTTGATTACACCAGATTTAACAACACATATGAAGTGGACACTCCTCTGTGTTCTTCAAAACAACTTGACGAGTTAAGAGCTACAGTTTCGACCTCACAAAAATTAGGTATGGATCATTAATATCAAACAAATGGTTATAGGTACGAAAGTTCATTGCCAATCAAATAAAATGAAACTGGTTTCACTATTAACTGTTTCTATGCAGCGTTTCCCTGTTATTATTATCTAAACAGTGTTATAAAAATAAAAAAACTGATTGAAGAAGACCTTTTATTACAGCAGTTTGCTCATTGAAAGGTTCTATGCAGAAATATCATTACCTATATTATCTTTCAAAATATCTTCTGTGTTTATTAGTAGGTTGCTAATTTATTTGTTTTCATTTCTAGATCGTATGCTAGGCACCATCCCGAAGACGTTCTCCGCTGACACCCTAGACCTCAGCTCCGTCGACTCCATGTCCTTAGACGAGCACATCGAAATCAAGATCCCCGAAGCCAGAGCCAGGGAGAACAGGCTGATGGCACAAAACAACTTCGTCCATCACATCAACGAGAAGTCCAGAAATCCAAGTCATACGCACTTGGCTGTTGACAACAGCTTAGAGCAACAGCAACATAGAAATCACAATCCGACGGAGTACAAACATCCTGAGGTGAAGGAACACATGCATAGAAGCCATAGTCACGCTAGTATGAAGAAGGTTCATGGACTGACCCCGAATGGCATCGGCCATGCGGGCAACGGTCATCATGAGCATAAGCATGATGAACATAGTAAAATAAAAAAGTGAGTGTCTAGTGATGTTTTAGATATTTTATAAATAAGACAGATTTAGAATGGATGAAATAAAGATAGATATTTATGTAGAAATAACGGAAATAACACTATACTGCGATCAATTAATCCTTTTGAAATTATAAATGCTGAAGGCACTGCTCATGAAGCTTCAAGATTTAGCTGTTTGCTGCCAACTAAGTTCAAAAACTTTAAGACCGCAGCAGCAGCAGCGGTTAGCAGTTACCGTTACTGTATACAGACCTCCATGTCTTCCCCTCATCACGACCCCCTCATAGTCATGCTGTTGCCCTTGCCCCAATGTGTTTGTTGTGTTGAGTCGTCATCTCAGTAGCCACCTCCTTCGTATAACCCCAGTCCTCATGTCTTCCAGATCCCCAAGTGAGAACCACATAGCCAGCAAGCCGCCAGTGATCCCCATCCTGGTGACGTCACCGGCGCCCGAGCCCGCCTGACGGCCGCTGCGCGCGCACAACGCCGTCACGACCGCGAGGCTCAGGAAGCCGCACGTCACCTTCTCACCCCATACCGAGAGCATCGAGAATATACAACAGCACATTGATGAAGATTAGGAGATTCATGGTAGAAAATGGTCTGAAGTTTAATAAGAAAAATCTTTGTTCGAATTGTATACTTGCAATTCGACTTGTAGCTTAGTGATCCTTGATGGTGCCTTATCTGCGCATACCAACTTGAAGAGAAGCGTTTCCAATTTTCAAAGTATTCCGTAAAAGACTGTGATTGACATTAATATTCGGCTTCGTATTACGAGTGTTCAATATTATTTAATAAATATAAGGTTACCCAAGAATTTGTTGATGGTCAATAATAACAATGTCAAATATTTGAAGTATTTATTGCTTTTGACGTACTTATTCGTATACCAAGTTTTTACGTTAAGTACTTAGTGCTTAAATATGAAGTAAGGCTTCTCAAGCGTATGTGCCAAGACCTTAAAATTAGACAGATATATTTTGTAACAGACAACAATTTTCTCCTTTATCATCTACTTCATCAAACATCGATGTACCAGATAGGGTTGTATTTAGACCAAGTATTTATTTAGATAATTTAGTGGATGTAGGCGGAGACTAACTGAAATAAGTTAAATGACAGGAAGCTTTAAAATCTTAGTTACATGTCTCCGTAGTTTGTGTGTAAGAATACGAAAACGTAGGAGTTTCACTTGTTCTGTCGACGGTCAAACTAGAGATGGAATTAGAGTTATTTTAAGAAATATTTATATTTCCAATGACGAATTTAATTCAAAATTTTGATACTAAAACGGCCCCTATTCAGACTAAAATCATTGACCAGTTTATCGCTGTGTGACCAAATTCCAAAGAGAATGTTATTCAAGAAATTCTAGCTTATGCTTTCGGATTAAATCCAAAAACGATTGAATAGTGTAAAATAATATTCTTAAGTATTAAATTGTATCCAGCTACCTACGTAACGAGTTGTGAATGTACAAGTAGCTTACTATCTAACGCTTTTATACATTGAAATATTGTACAAAGTACTGTTATGTGTACAACAAATAATTATGTGATATATTTGGATACTTAAATTATTCGGTCAAAAGTACTTAGAACTTGGCTGCGCACTGCCGTGCACTGTCCACTTTGTTATCGACACATTTTCCTTGTGTAACTAGAATAGCTAATTTAAATTATAAGTGTTAGTACTACTAATGCTTGCAATGTGTACTGATTATAATATTTTATTATTATAAAACGATAATAACAGCTCTATTATTAAAGTGTTATACACGAATCATAGTATTATTGAATCACTGAGATGTTATGATATCGGGGGTCTGGAGTGGCGCGGGCGCTGCTGCTTTTTTTCTAAATAAATTAGCCCAAAGCTTTGTCTTTTCCTGATAGAATTTATCAGATTAAACAAATATAGTTGCTAGTTTATACGATACACGAGTTTTATTTCCCCCTCTCTACACATCTTGTTATTAATGAATCGGTATTGGTATATTACAAATTTTCCGCATTGACATATTTCTAGATTTGACGTGATGATAACGCATTGATAACCCTACTCGATAATAGATGGCGCTGTTTTAAATTTAGTTTTACGTGAATTTGCATCTTACACAACAGTACTTTATCTTGATCACTATCTTAACAGCATAATAATAAAATTATTATGTTTTTCATAAGTGCTGTTTGCACTTATGAAAAAAAAATCAGATTAAAACATTCCCACAATAGAAACAACGTTTCGTATGTATGTAACAACTTGGATTTATATACTTACTAGATTATCCCTAGGTGGCGCTTATCTACTAGTATACATGAACTACTACTACTTACTACTACTATTTCACAGACATATATGAATGTCTGTGAATATAAGCTCTATATACACAAACATTACACTAATACTGAAACACATTTTGCAGAAGCACAAACATACATTAGCAACAACATATGAAATCAAACATTCTCATCTCATTGAAGATAAGCCGAGATTGATTGATCGAACACTGGGTCGATTTAGCATGGATACAAATTTACACAAATAGGTATTACTCAATACAAAAACATTTCACACTTTATCTTTAATCTTCTTGCTGCGTCTTTTCGTCGTTTCATCTTCACTTGACGAAGAGGATTCTTCTGTTGGACTGCTGAAGTAGTTGGGAGGGTATTTGATAGAAGATGGTCGTCTTGTAAGGCTGGCTCGTCGGATAGCATCAGCTACAAGGCGGTCAGCTATATTTACAAGGGGCGAACTTGCAGCTAGGGATGGCAAGATGGCGGAATTTATAGATTCCCGAAGAGTTACTTCACCAGGTACTGGTGAACTGGAGGCCATGTAACCTGCAATTGAAAATAAGACTTATTTAATAAATTGAAAGGATGAAAAAAATGTAGATTGAATAGAATAGATTCATGCAGAGGATAAGAAGAAATGAGGTAGATAGAAAAACAAGATGATGAAGATAATAAAGATAACCGAAATTTGTAATTCCACGAAGGAAGGGTTTATTGATAACAAGTTGTGATCTGTTCGTTTTATTGATGCAATGATGCCAGTAATTGTTTATTTGCAGAAATAACAATCATACATGTTTTTACTTGTCAAGACGAAGAAAAAGTCACCATGTCTCCTTGAAGATATAAATTTAATTAGCCACATGCTAAACACGGTACAATAGAGGAATATGAGTAGGTAGGTTTTGAAGGTGTTCCCAGAATCTTATCGAATAGTCCAAAATCCTTGTGACAGAGATATAAGTGGTAAGAGACAATTGAATGACGGATTACCTGGGTCTGCTTTTTCTTAGCTTAGGTAGGTACCTATAATGTAAACAATAGTTTTATATCTTGGTCTTAAAGAAGACAATACGATGAAATTTATTATCGTTCATGGAAAAAAAAAAAATTTAAACCATTAGGAATATTAGACTACGGGACATTTAAATCGGGAAATTACACTACAACAACCTTAAAGGGAAATAAGATTACGTATGACTGAGAACTGTTCTTTAACTAAGTTGATATATACTATTACCTATTCGTTTCTTTGTAATCTTGCATAAAATATTCATGTACTTGACTCATAGAAATTATATTGAATGAGGGAATGAGCTCACTGAAAACTTTTTTTCTAATGAAAGTGTTGTGCGTGTCCATCGTTGATAATATATTAAAATAGATCCAAACACACATACATAAAATTCTTCTTTCTAATTTAAGTATGTGCAATAGTTGTATACCTACTGGCCCATTCATGATTGTTACATTTGAGCCTTTAATTACCAATTAGAGCATGTGATTCAAGTGACTGACTTCGTTTGTTTTCAATGAAATAAGATTCGACTACGGTATTGATTTTTTTAGAGTTGGTTTTTAGAGTCTTTGGAGAGATACCTATATACCTCGCTCCCATTATGCAAGACAAATAAACTTGAAAAAGGGATAGTGCTATCCGTCTTGTCTATAGCTCTGTCTCCTTCCCACACCGGAATCACATAACTCATCTTTAGAAGTCGTTTGCAGTCATTTACAGGTATTTTGTCAATAACCATTTTAACCGTAATCAAATAATAAAGAAATATTTTATTGCGACAGCATTATGCTGTGATCAAAGGAGTGGGATGGATTTATTACGAAACTTCTCTTGTATATGTCACCGAAAAATTGCAGACTCCGTAAGATTGTAATACATCTCTATTAAGTTATAATTTCTCGATATATAACAAAATAGTTTTGTATAAAATAAATCCCACCCAAATTCAATAGTTTCGAATTTATCAGTGTCTCATTAAGAAAAAATTGTTTAATTTCACGATATTTTAACATCTTACAGCGTTTGCTTCCGGTGACATATAATAATCACTGAACTCGTTTCCAAAAACAGGAACATTTTAGGGAATTCCAAAGGGTATTGTAGCTCTTATTTTTAAAAGATGCTCAGTACCTAGCCTATATAATTATTCGTGCAGCTCATTACTTATTCTGTGCAATTATTAATTTTCAAGAGTATATTTCAAGGACAGACTTTACCTGGATCACGAAGCGACGTCACAGTTCGCTGACATCACAACATAATTTCAACACACAAACATACAGATAAGCAGACGATAATCTTTACTGAAACGGCACTCAACAAACACCGTGAACCTTCAAATATTAATCTTCTATCATTCTATGCGTAATCAAAAAATGCGTGAAAGGAAAACAGGATATTAACAAAGAGGGTAAAAGTGATCTAAAATTATGATCTAACTTGATTTGGGGCTCTAAACAAAGCAACAATATATATATTAGGCGGTTATACGGTTCCTCCTGCAACCAGCTCGCATGCAAGTTGCAATTCATTGCGGGCTACCGAGTGTAATGTGATCAATCGCACGATCTTGTCCCGCAATGTGATTAAACTTGCATACGAGTTGCTTGAAGGTTAAAAATACCATTTTTTTTCGGATGGACCATTGACATTGTCAGCACCGGTAGCATACCTATGTCAAACAGATATATTTTGAACTTATTGATAAAATGTTACTTGACTCTCCAAACAAGTGACATTTTATATGCACCACTTTTATGTGCAAAAATAGTTCTAGTCTCCACTAGGACTATTTTTGCACATAAAAGTGGTGCAGACCTCAAGTGGCTGTAACTCTCTTTTTTCCAGGTGGAGTTTCAGCTTGACAATTTTAGGTAAAGTATTTTTGTTATATAAGGCAGTTGAGAGGGCCAACTCTACTATTTTTAACCAACTTCAAAAAAAGGAGGAGGTTCTCAATTCGGTTGTCTTTTTAATTTTTTTATGTTTGTTAACTCATAACTCCGTCATTTATGAACCGATTTGAAAAGGATATAGGTATGTTCCGAATGCTCCCATAGAAATTTCATCAAAATCAGTTCAGGAGTTTGGTTTTTAAATAAAAATAGCTGGAGGAAATAGAAAATATATCATCTAAGTAAACGAAATTTTGCGTGTTTAGATTTCCCGTGGCTTTCCAGTGGTGTTGTTAGATGTGGGGAATTATAAACGTGAATGATAAAAAAAAATACAACCGACTTCCAAATAAAAGAAAACACTACAAAGTATAAAATGACTTTAAAGTCGGAACTTGGTGTTTTTGTTTGTTTCTTCGTATTTTAACACTGACTTCCGAAATTATATTGTTTTTATTCATTTGTTTTTTTAGCAACGTTCGCATTCGCATGTCTGTCGCAATCTGTCAAAAAAGTAATGGAAATGGAAGCTTTTTTGACAAATTGCGACTGAGATGCGAAAATTGGAACTCAGGTTGTTAGAATGAGTAGTGTAGTGTAGAGTAGCCAAACTTGGTTTAGGTATTTGTAAAAAAATAAGAAGATCTTTGATAAATTTTAGGTAGGTACCTACCAAAATAAGATCATCAGCTATCGATGAGTAATTTTTTTTTTAGATTTAATTAGCGTTGATTTTTCAATAGTCAGTCAACCTTATCTGAGGAATAAATTTGGCCTTTTGACAGCTTTTGCACAGGAAGTATGTCAATTTGTCATATTATTTTGATAAAAGTTATCTGACTATTGAAAAATCGGCCCTAAGTGGTATAAATTAAGAGTTGTTTGATCGGACCAAATCGGACGGTTAAATGCCAGTTGTGTACTGTCACTCATCACATTGCACTGAAACAAGACAGTTTCCACAAAGCGCTAGAATTTCTAAGGTATCATAAATCAAACACAGATCAACGTGACAACATAAATAATTATTCATTCATTATTTACATAAAACAACACAGAGCGTGACAAAACATGCTTATAGTTTGTAACTATTATATACTTAAATATAAATATATATTGATCAACGATTTACAATATTAATTATATTTCTTTACACATCTAGATATGATAAGACCCTCTTTACACGATGCTCTTTCTACAAGAAACATGACTAAAAGATCTTTCGACTATCCGTAAAAGATTTCTTATAATTGGGCCCTAAATATCACATTGAAGGTACACCTTGAAATATTTAATTATATAATAAACTTACAACTAATTTTAATAATAAATTGCACTTTTTTACAACTGGAATGTATCAATCAAAGACAAAGCACAACCTGTGAGAACTCTAATGTTAATAATTTTGTATATTTTATGTTAAAGCTGACTAGTGGCACTGGGTTATTTGTAAAACATTAAAAATAATTACTTAACAGCATTAATAAAATTCACCAGATCTTTGATTTCATGATTCTAGATCATACTTATAAACAACTTCTTACATTATTATACCCAACATCATTTTCCTGATGGACTACTTCGGATCATAACATGGTAACACTTAGTTATAATCGAGTCTTCCTAAACCAAACAATGCCTAACTTTAGGCACATTCACAATCCTACCATTACTTACATTAAATTTTTTCTTACATACAATTACTCCCGAACAAAACTTTCGTTTCTCGATTGATTTCGACGGTGGCTGATACATAATAGGCTACGTAACGTAGCATTCCCATTTCGCACATCAAAGTTCAAATAAAACGCTCCAACGTCGTATCTTCGGGGGCTATTACGTATATCTAGGATTTTCTTGATTACTCCTTGGAATAACAGGTATGTTTAACTTATTTAAAGCGTGACGGTAAAGTCTCCGTCGTTCTGCTCAGCTTTGGGCTCGTGTGGCTCCCGCTCAGGCATCTTCAGCATCAGGTGGTGGTCTGCGCTTTCTGTGCGACATCACAAACACAGGGACAATTACATACACATACATAAAAACATACTCTAGTGTGCTGTAGGACAAACTAGTGCAGACATTTATGTATAAGTAATATTATTTAGAATTACGTGTGGCTAAGTCTACGAGTATTTTAGTTTTGAGCAGAAAAATGGGTTTGGACAGTCTCTTGTATTCAGTACTCAGCGTTGATTTTATAAGGCAGTTTTAGTTTAGTCTCATTGGGTTTATACTAGGATGTTATTAACTACACGTAAGTATATCATAATTTTTTATTGTCACAACTACTTTAAAATAAATAATTTAGAAAAGAAGTTTTTGTAATTTTTCTAGGACATGTGATAAATGTCCAATAATTCAAGGTATATTATTACACATCCTGATAATAAACGCCAATATTTTCCTATAATATTTTACACTTAACCTAGTTAAAATTTGTACGAAAATACACCAGACAAGGTAAGATTCCTTTTAAGGTCAAGCCTGAATGTTTTTGTTGATAAGACATGCAAACAGAGACATGTACATCGTATCAATCTTTGTATAGTTACCATCTTACACTAAATTAGTAACGAAGGAAATTATCTGATCTTAGATCTTTAGTAATATACATTTTTGTTAGAACAGGTACAGATCGAAAATGAGAAGATAATGACTTATTTGAAAATATATATGTGCAATACATGTTGTGGAGAGTGCATTGACATTTTAAATTAGTAAAGTATGATTAAAATTTAAACTAGGTATTTTTTTTAATAACGGTTGTACCTAACCGCAGCAATTTAGAAGCATTCTCCTGATTACCCATTATTTACATATATAATGTCAGCAATGAGTACATAGTGATGTCAAACAAGACCGCAGCTTAAGAGTCGATGACACAAAAGATAAATAATAACTCGTTCAACGACGCATCTACGAGTAGGTATTTCACAGAAATATTAAGTGCAATGTAACACAAACAACTGACTAATAAACCCGTTAAAAAGACTAAAAATTGTAAATGGAACCATTAAAATAACGATGGCGGCCATCTTGGGGCAATTCAAATTGTTCGTTCCAAATGACAGGCGACCGTTAAACCGATCGTCTTAAATAATCGACAAAACAAATGTATCCTGTATCAAAAAGGGGCAACAAATTGGCAAAATGGTACATCCTGCTGGGATTTGATAATATAGTTCCGACGAGTAACGGTCGTGGTGATAGGTGTAGGAAAATCAAAGGAGATCCGAAGACCTTCGCAAAGAACAGTTAGGCTGACAGAGGCGGCTAAGGGGCGATGAATTGTACATGTTATTACTCCCTAATAATGGTTATCCATTGTCGAGACTTTAAAAATGACCAATGTCCATTGCTTCTCAGGTCCTAAACAAAGTATTTTATCAGCGAAAGAGCTTGTTATAAAAAAAAAACGTTATTGCCGATATTACGTCGCTTTGTCTTGTCGCATCCTCAATTTACATATTTACCCTTAGAGACCCAAAAGTGAAAAAAAAGCTATAAACTGCTATTCAGACATTTTGAAAAACTATGTATGTAGGCTTTGAAACACATTTTCCAAACTAATAATGACAAATTCAGTTGTAAACACAGTCTGTTTTCGTACGTGATTCATAAAGCTTTCCATTGAACGCTTATTGACAACTAGGTATTCCTATTAAATGACGAATAATGACGTCAAAATGCAAATGATGGGGCTATAGCACCTATTTAAAAGTTTATTAGCGTTATGTGCGAGCACATAGTTGTGTACGAACACGTACGAAGCAAGTAATTTAAGTAAACGATACCCGATATAACTGTTCACACGTTTTGTGCTAACTGGTTACTTGTGATCTTATTTTCTGTTGCTAATTAAAATAACTACCTACGTCAGGTTACGCAGACGTTGTTATAAAGTATTCAATTATATTTTCACGTTTTTAAATAAAATTCAAGTATTACACTTACATCTGGAACGTATTTGAAAAGCCTCGAATCGATATTAATTCTTCTGAAATATACGCTGATAGCTATTTCTCTGGCCCTTTGAAGCTTTTGGCTTCAGAGTGCTGGTTTTTTTATTTCTATTGTATTTATGATCATCAGAACATTATTGCGTAATAGAAAACTTTAATATAATAGTAGTTACTACAAGTTTTCAGCCGCTTACACTCCTACACTAACTCACAAAATGCTCATGCAGATAAAATTTGATGAAGCTGAAACACGTATTTATTGAATCTGTCATATGAGCACATGACTCAATAAATACAGTCGCATACTTATTCACACCTGAAGTAAACTTGTATACAAATATCAGTTAGTTGATTTACATACAAGATGTAAGCTACCTAGGCACCTATGTGTTATGCACACAGAGTTCTAATATATCTCTATTGTGTCTAGATATGTGACACGCTTCATAAGATATCACGAGAACTAACGAGGCATGAATAATAATTTTATTAGAATAATGTAATTGAAATATCAGTGCACAGGAAGTTCACGTTTCAGGCTGTATCGCCTGAAAACCCTTTTGATATCGTCAGAAATATGTAGGCATCAAACGCATGCGTAATCTGAGTTAGCGAATCTATTTTATTATGTTACTTTTTCTTGGAATGTTAAGATCTACATCTAAGATACTAAACTTATTAACCTTAATGTTTTCATGTTCATATCTGATTTATACCTCGTTATTATTGTTCATTAATGAGGAAGAAAATTGAGATATGAAAATGGTATGGTTAATAAAAATGGTAAACAAATATATCAGTAAATGGGTTTAAAAAACTATGTTATATGCAAACAAACCCTTTTAACAATAAATTAGACATTATCTTGAAAAGTCAAGAGCTGTCTGTTGACCCCAGATAAACAATGCAAATATATAATATCTCACATTATATCACGCGGAACGGAAATATTGCAAGTGCAAGAAACTTGCATATAGATATGTACTATATGTACTATTTGTTTAACTTATGTACCTACCTTCTGCGATTATTGTTTAAATATAAACTACTTTATGTAGGTCGAATTGTTTGTTGCCAAACAAAGAGACGAACAAACAATGATTGATAATAGAGATGATACAGGAACATACTTAAACACAGTTCTTATAGAAATGTAAGAACTGTGTTTAAGTTTGTCTTTTGGTTCTAGGAAATTGATTTGAAAAAATGTATGTTCACATTAAATATTGTAAAAATCCATACTAAATTATAATCCTTACCATTTAAAGAAATATTAAATTCCACTACACTTAAAACATGGATGAATATGCATTGTCTCTTGATTTTCATGTCATGGTAAGAAACACAGAAAAAGCGTTATTTAACATGGGGCACATAGACCCAGCGACCACCACCGAATCTCACACCAGATTTAAGTCGAAAAAGGAACTCACCGATCGATCTACGATCACCCTGACTGCCGTAGAACTCGTCCAGCTCCTTGGCCGAGCACAGCGGCGTGTCCACCTGCATCGTCTCCTCGAACTTGGAGTAGTCGACCTCATACCCCTGCCGCTCACGGTTGTACGTCACCAGCGGGACGAACCTGTGTCCCCACATTATTTCACTAGTCGTATAACTGGAGCGAGCCTGAGTCGTCTGACCCGTAGATTCTATCGTTCCCTCCAAAATAACCACAATCTCGAACCTCTCTTGCAACACATCGGCGGCGGATACACCATAGAACGGACTGTCAGCATTTATCTTATGCACCATCGTTATCGGCCAAATGAAGAATAAGTTACTGTCACAGCCATCTGCGTTTAACTCTAGTTCCGTCTGGTAATGAGACAGGACTTCGCCTTCCTTGGTCGTTCTAGATCGTATCAACTGAGCCCGCACACTGGCTCCTATGATATGCGACTTCCTCAAGTCGCCCACTCTGAACATCAAGCTCAGCTCGCCGTCTCTCTGGCACACGACGGCGTACTTGGAGAACAGAAGCGTCTGCGTTCTGTGCTTGGGGCGCGTCATCTTAGCGAACACTATGCCGACCATAAAGGCTTGAATCATCACACCCACAATACTTTGTAAGCACATAATAAATATCGCCTCCGGGCATTCCTCCGTCGTCGTACGTGAACCGTAACCGATCGTGTGCTGCGTCTCAATACTGAATAGGAAGCACGAGGTGAAGTCATAAATGTTGAACACGCACGGCTTCCAGTTAGATGCTTCCTGCATGGGCGGCAGGTGGTCCAGCTCTAAGTCTCCGTGTGTGAACGATATCAACCACCAGATCAATGCGAATCCCAGCCAAGATAAGATGAAAGAGAGTGTAAATACTAGCAGTGTCCATCTCCATTGTGCGTCCACGAGGGTCGTGAACATATCCTGCAGGAATCTCAGCCGCCGCTGCGAGATCTTTGACTTGAGAATGTTGCACTCTCCATTTTTGAGAATCGCCCGTCGCCTCGTCCTCCTTGTTGCTCCATGTCTGTGAGATCGGCTCCTAGAAACAAACACGATCACATTAATATGTTTATTAACGTTACACTACAATGAGTCTAGTTATCTAACTACCCGCTACAGTTCTGGAAGTGTGAATGTCTAGTATACGCTTGCATCGCCGCGGTATGACGGCGACCTTCATCAATGTTAATATGAGTAATATTATACTTCCATAACATAGAGAATAGGCTTTCTAATTAACATAAACGTTTCTAATAATCACGACATTAAACAAGGGGAACATTGATACGCAAAAAACGGACAAAAGCGACACAGTACGGGATGGTATCTGTCGGAGACGGCACGGGGTGCTGGGCGTCGACGAACCTCTTGCTGCCTGTTGTGGGGTAGTATACGCCGGGTGACAGGTTGCCGTTGGTCGGCACGGGCTTCACTTTAAGCCACTCGTCGGGCAGCAGCTGTGACTCCTCGCGGCACGCGGGGGACTCCGGGTCAGCGTGCATGGCTCTCGTGTGACTGGACCGCTCGACTCACTGGACGCGAACCGTCTGCGCCACCATCCCTCAGTGGGCAGCCTCCTGAAGCATCGCGCGCGATAATGTCTCGGTCACGACTGACTCTCTCGTGCCCGCCCGCACAAACGACGCGCTAAACGTTGTATAATTGTATCGCGAGATTCTATATCGGAAATTATCAGCTCGCTACGGAAAACAAATTTTAGTTAGTGCCTGCGTTGACGTTATCAGACCTACAGGGTGATATCTTGACTCAAGAAATTGCTACTAGTCTGAGAGGCAATACACTAAACGCGGCTACAACTCAAAACAGAATATCAGAATAGTGAATTTGAGTTGTCGTGCGTTTGACTGTGTCTGCTTCAGTTACTCTGATATCTAGATCATCATTATCGCTGTATTTCCTTTTATATAGTGTGACAGTTTATGATATGTGATTACGAGATTGTGACATAAAGTAATGAATTCCAAACAGAGCCAGCCACTGGCTGTGGTTATTAGCGTCATTAGAGATGCGCAGGCGACACAGGTTAATATTTACTGTTAATAATAATTATTTATGTCCATTTGTTCGTCACTCGTTTGCATGGTCACCGCACCATTTAATATTTTACTTCAATATTTTCGATCGGTTCTCGATGCATTGGTAAACTTGAGGCAAATAATAAGTCGCTTATGCCTTAGTTGACATCTATTGAATTGTTTTATTTTAATATTGACTACATTTATATCTACAAATATAGATCCCATATACTCATACCAATCTTCTGGTACTCCACTGGTTCTTTAAACTTGTTGATTAGGTACACGATGTCGTCGTCCTTACTTCGTGATATTTGCCACGCTGACAATAACTAGTCAATTCTACCGTGTCATAAAGAGTTTAAGATTGACCCAGTTTAGATATCGGTCAAAGGATTTAGATAGTATCCACTTTCTGACGTTTCAAGTATTTTCGCTGCTTAATCGTGATAAAAGTTAAATCCGCCAAATCCTGAAGAACTAGTACTTACTCTACGTACGATTTACTTTTTCAGTCATAACCAGTGGTCGGAGTAGGTAGAGCTATTTTTGGTACTTGCGACAAGGTTTCATAGTATAGGCATGCCTGAGATACCGGATTCACTAACACTTTTGATTTACAAAATAAACTTGTTAAGGTTGGTGATGATTTTAAGAGGTACTCGTTTGAATACCTATATTCCACGGGTTATATCTGAACTAAGATAAAACTAGAATTAACCGAATAAAATTAGATTACTTCTAAACTTACGTGCAACAAATCGCGGTGGCACGTAAGTTGGGTCGTTTTTTACATAGCTTAGATTAGGTAAAGTAAAATCGAAATCAACTTTACTTATTAAAACTTTACTTTCAGTCAGCCAATAAATTTTAAATCTGTCATGTCCATATTAATATAATATACATTTGAGGCCGTTGACCCGAAATAGCTCCACCTACTCCGACCACTGGTCAAAATCGTCAGGAAAATATTATTGATAATTATATAGTTATTTTGGATCATCCGGAGAAAAATGTCACATTTTTTTTAGAGCGTTTTCCTTAATAATTTAAAGATTCTTCGATAATGTGCAAGACACATGTTTTGGTTAAAACGGTCGCGAAATAATTGGCTTTACTTTTCTATACTATTTCTGAATTCAAGCACATAAATGACATTTTGAGTACAAAAGTATGGCTTGACAACTATGCATCATCTGATGGATTTTTATTATGTTTTCCTAAAGATTTTCAAACTAAAGAAGTTGAATACCATTTCATGAAGTTAATGAAATTGACCCCAACGTAGTTGTGAAAAAAACTTTTTTACAAAAAAAACCAACCCACTTTTGTATTTTGAAAAAAAAGTTTTTTATTTTACACTTTTTAGTGGTACACACGACTTTACAGTGGTGTTGTTAGGTGTAGACCTAACAACACCACTGTAAAGTCACAGGAAAGCAAAACACGCAATTTCGTTTACTTGGATGATATATTTTCTATTTCCTCCTGTTATTTTGATTTAAAAACCAAACTAATAAACCAATTTTGTTAAATTTCTATGGGACCAATCGGAACGTATATCCTTTGAATGTGTGTATGAATTTTTCAAATTGGTTCATAAATGACGGAGTTATGAGGTAACAAACTTAAACATAAAAAAACCGAATTGAGAACCGCCTCCTTTTTTTAAAGTCGGTTAAAAAGTAAGGTAGATTAATGAGTGTAGGCATACTATTATAATATTTCTAATTCCACTGAACTAACATAACATTATTTATCGATATCCTGAAACATATTTATGAATTTGCTAAACGTTATCTTACTTCCCCAGATTGCGATCGAAATTCAACTCATAATTCTGATTAAATGATATCAAGTATTGACAGAAAAAACGTAATCTTATTCCAATAAATAGTACTTATTATATCTTTCGATAATTTATTACAATTAAATAAAATTACGCCTAAGTAAACAAATCCTCCGATTCATAGTATCCGGTATTATGATTGTTTCGATACCAAAAGTACCAAAAAAGCTGAAATGTGCCTTATAACAATTAACATAAGGGAGATTTATCCAAAACGCCGTTTTCATTAATTTGATACTTCCGGTATAGGTTTATTGGAACTAAGCATACGATTGTATTTTTATTACTCATATTTTTAGTTTGCCAAACGTACTTAAAAGTGTTCAAAGAATTTGTGATACCATTTCAGCAAGAATCAATCTCAAAAACTTGTCAAAATGTAGGGAAATTGGAGGTATTTTGACAGTTAGGTTAGGTATTGCGACTGTAATTAAAAAGCTCCTTTAAAAACGGGAATGCCGTTGCCTAGGGGCGGGGCAGGTATTATAGAATTATCAATTTGATTCAACCCCGGGTTGTGATGATGTTCTAAGCAATTATTCTTATGTCTGTTTTTACCAACACTAAAACACACTAAATTCGAAACCTTACCAAAAAAATCCTACAGTACAATCATATTGAGGCGTTCATTTATGTTTCCTAGCGTAAGTGAAACAGGTCTCAGCTGGCTAGCTACTTAAGTATCGTAGTTAACTTCCCACCCCTGTAGGAAAAACCCCGTAGCAGCGTAGCATCCGTGGGTGCTACGGGGTCTAAAGCGCTACGAACGCCTACGCCGTAGTGGCCACGGTACGCACTTGGTTACGCAATACGGGTACTTTGATTTAATCAATCGGTCAACAATAATCTAATGTATTGCTATTAATCAACAAAAAAAAACCTACGGTACAATCATATTGAGGCGTTCATTTATATTATTCCTAGCGTTAGTGAAACAGGCCTCAGCTGGCTAGCTACTTAAGTACCGTAGTTAACGTTCCACCCCAATAGGAAAAACCCCGTAGCATCCGTGGGCTACGGGGTCTAAAGCGCTACGAACGCCTACGCCGTATTGGCCACGGTACGCATTTGGTTACAAAATACGGGTACTTTGATTTAATCAATCGGTCAATAATAAATAAATAAATAACTACAAACAACAACAAAAAACCTACAGTACAATCATATTGAGGCGTTAGTTTATATTATTCCTAGCGTTAGTGAAACAGGCCCCAGCTGGCTAGCTATTTAAGTACCGAAGTTAACTTCCCACCCTTCTAGGGAAAACCCCGTAGCAGCGTAGCATCCGTGGGTGCTACGGGGTCTAAAGCGCTACGAACGAGTGGCTACGGTACGCATTTGGTTACGCAATACTGGTAGTTTGAGCTTATCAATCGGTCAACAATGCTCTAATTTATTGCTATTAATTCAGTGAAGACTGATTAATATTATAAATAAGTAAGTCTTGATGTTTAGAATTTTGCATGCTTATTAATCAATCACGTCTTTACGGCAGAACAGATTTGGATGAATTTTGACGTACGGGTAGACCAAGGCTAATATAAAATTATCTACATACAACTGTTTATCCTTGTACGTCCCTTTTGTACACCTTTACAGAAAGCAGAAGCTAGTAAACAGATAATAAAGAACTGTTTGCTTTCCCGAAACCAAAAAGTGTCGGTTACCCAATACGGAATATGGCAGATATGGAGATCGACTGAAATTTTGTAATGTTATATTTTGAAACATCCTGTATTTGAAAATAAGATGGCGCTCACCCCGCAGCCTTTTCTTGAACTAATTTGACAGCGCGCAAATTGTAAGGCGCTAATGCGCATCTTTTCCCAACACTAATTTGTTGTTCTCGATCATTTTCCGATTCAAGGTCATGGGACTGTTAAGTAATGATTAAAAGCTTGTTATAAGTGGAGATGGCTTTTTAACATTTAAATGTTTATTTGGTTCCTATGAAAATATTTCAAAACATATTGTCATAGTCGTCATATTTGGTAGCTGATTAGCACTTTTGGGTGCGGCGAGTATGTTTCTGTCTGAAGTTTACAAAAGCTTAAAACTTGGGCAGATTTTGGATTGGTCAAGGGTTTGGTATCTATGAGCTACGAAGAAAGGGTGTTCCGTTTTGTCTATTTTATTAAATTGTTCCATTTGATGATTGTGAAAACATTAAATATACTATTCCGCATTTTACAACCAACCCAACCCTAACGTGAAAACCCAGCCCACATTATGGTACAAGATCTAAATACATAATTTAAACAAAATAGATCAAAATCCTCAGCCCGCCATCATTGATGACAGTTTATTTACAAATTTACAACGTAATTTTAAGTAGAATTAATTCACACCCCACCTCCGAACAAATATATTTCCACACGACACATTATTGAGCTGTAAATAACGCGACATATTAATCGTGATACTAAAATAAACACCTCTATAGGTGACATTTGGTTATTTTTCCGTACGCCAGCTTGTGTCGTTGCTAGCTGTAAGGGGCGCCACTCCTCCATAATTTAATTATCACTGTTAATTTCGGATTTTACGTAGTTGAGGCGTGACAGTCAATAGAATCTTCAAAACTTGTATACGAAACAATTTAGATGTTTTTAAACTCCACAGTACATACGACTGAGTTATTTTCCAAAAAATAACAAAGGGCAAAACAAACCCTTTTTATGGATGGGAAATGACTCCACCCACTCTAGGCAGAGTAGTAGTAGAGGTAGGTGGGGGGAGTGACATTATTTATATGTAAACGTAAACTAATAACATTTTCACACCACCTGCACGAAAACGTCAAATTATAAGTCAAGCCACGAGCGGCGCGCGTTCCTTGCTAGCTGCAAGACACGTATCAGGATCACGCCTCAGGGATAAAGCTATCTTTGCCTTGGGCTAGCTTTAATCCCTCAACGATTAAGGATTCTTGTATTAACTCCCTCGCTTCGCTAGTGAGTTAAACTCTAAACGCCCTCGCTACGCTCAGGACGCTCTTAACTCACGAATCCTTTATTGCGTTCGGGATTCAATATGACGCCCGTGACATAAGACACTACTTTATCCCCTCTATTAAAAACTACAAAAATAAAGCTGATATTAGTTTTCACGACACTTGTATTCCTTACTTCCAGATGAAAACGACATAATGTGCCTGGAAGCGTCGCGTGCTATCAGCGACGATTGTCTCGCACCCCAGCAGTTAGCTGACACTTCAGCGCGGTTACGAACAATCATGCACTTGAATAAGTTAGCGCGTGTCAGGCACTTACCTAGACGCATCTAGAGGTTAGGTGTTAGGGTCATTACATCACTCATTTTATGGAACGTTGCTGTTTTGTTATTTTTATTTGTTTAAATCTGCATTATTTCACATCAGGAATAAATTGTGTTTAGTTCAAAGGAGGATTTTGCATGTGAAGACAGACGGACGACGTGCAGAAACAGAGGCTTAAAACATGAAGCTCTGACTCACGAACTAGTCGCTTATGGAGACCTTATTTCACTCACCTACTTTTTTTTTGGTCTTGGGTGTTAGCCCAGAATGCTTGCAAACCCTATATGAACACTATCACCTAAACGATGGTCGTGAGTGGTTACACGAGTCACTATGCACTTGTTATATGATCATTGGTGCAACACCGCCCGGTACTCTTCGCCCACGTAAATTGTTTCCGGGATGAAACTGCTCTGCTTCAAATATGTTCATGATTTTAACAATGATTGAGCACCAAATAGTATCTTAATACTATCAAGTAAAGGTTGGTGTAGAATCAGGCACATCCGTGCCCCCCATCAATTAGGACCCGAGATGGCAGCACGTAGTATTCCACGAGCGCCTTCCGAAGCCTTAAAGGGGAGTTAACATCTTAAACCCCACAATGGAACGAGGCCCACGAACGTCGAGACGGCACTATTCTGGGTCAGTGGAAGTCACAGACGCACCTGCAGCCCCCGATAGAAATGTGCGAGGGAATAATAGAGTGATTTTAGTCAATAAGAGTCTGATATACGTCTCCGCCTACCACAGGGCTTAGGACATACTTGAGGATTCCCAATCCGAAAGAAAAGGTGCAAACCATCCCCGTTATAAGCAGTCATAAATTCTCAAGTAAAATGAATACAGGTTGGATCAATTTACAATTTATTTGCAGGTTTGCTCCCGTCTGCAGTGTTTGTCCTAACACATGAAACGTCGGGGGGGCTATACCTACTTATCCCGGAATTAAACAGCTAAAGCTTGCCATATAATGCAGTTTATTATCTATTTACTAGGTACATCTATCTCTGTTTACTTACAAACTACAGTTATTACTGTAATCTGTTACTGTAAACTTTAAAATCTTATTATATAAGACAGCATTTAAATGTTTTGGTGTGACGTATTTAATATCACTTTTATTTGTTGTTCTGAGATCTTTATTATTCGTTACTTTAGACTCTTCAACGTAGTTAATTCTAATCCATTAATATCAGGTGTATGGGGTAAAGATGGACAGACAATAAATTAGAGAGCGTTTAAAAACAAAAAGCTTCCTAAAGAAAAATAGGGATTTAGGAAATAGTTACGGTCATAAAAATCATTAACTGTCAAGATTATTGCGATTTTAGTTCATCACCATCTGCCTGCCCATGTCCCTTGTTAATGGGTCGGCGCAACACGTCTTTTTCCTGTATTCTGTCCTGCCAACATCACTCCTCACACAATCCATCCATGTTTTCTTTGGCATCCCGATCCCTATACATCCATCCTCATTTATGTTCGTAACTCTTTTAGTAACATGTGTTTCAATCCTCCTCTTGACATACGCCAAGACAAGCTTCATATTACCTTTCAACTGGCACCACTTTTCAACTTCCTGTAATATACTAATTTCTCACTTTATCCATTCTTGCCACTCGTCACATCCATCTCAACGTTCTAATCTCCGGTAAATGCAATCTTTTGTCATCCGTCTTTTTCCCAGCCCATAATTCTGATCCATACAGTATGGCAGGACTTTGTCATTGGTTTGCAGATTTTAACTTAAATTTTCTTAAGTGTGTTCCAGTGACCTAACAGTTTCATCCATCCTGAGATGGTCCGGCGCGTTATGTCTCGGTCTACATCGCCATCTACTTGGACAAGCGAAACGAGGTACCGAAAGTGGAGCAGATCGGTATGAGTGTTCCGGTGAGACTGGAGAGAGTGCCGAAATCGCTAAACAAGTATTTGGTTTTGGTTCTGCTCAATGTCAGGCCAACACTCTCGAGTATTTACTATTCACATCTTAGTTAAGTAGTAATAAAGTTAACGTTCAGTACTTCTCACATGCTTTTAAAAAAATTATAAGGCCTATTTAGGTACTGATTGGATGTGCTTATACGAGGCAACTCCCAGGACCGGAGTCGACGAGTCTAGAAACGCCCGGTTTGCTTTATTCAATAATTTTAATATAATTTAATCAAATTACGTATGCACGTCTAAATGAAATCTGCCCTAAACTTAACAATTGACAGGTGCTACTATGTCAAATTTCATTAAATTCATTAGAGTATTCAAAACCACCAAAAGTACAGACGTGTTTCAAAACACGTTTTTAATACACTTACTAGAAACAGTAAAAAAAAAATGTAACAAATTATTGTAAGAAAATCTCGCAGATTTGATTTCTTGGGTCTCGGAACTTGATGCATATTACACTCCCGACTCAAAATCAAAAGGAAAACGCAGGACTTCTAGGTCTGAAATGCCCTCCATTCCTCCCAAACGGATTTCATGATAGGATTTCCCCACAATTAGCTGTGTCAATATTGTTGTCAGTAGATCAGACCACACCCACAGAGTTTAAACTAAACTAAAAAATAAACACTCTACGTCAAAAGTTTAAACAAAGACTAACGAATTAACAAAATCTGTTGTTACATTTAATGTTAATTGCTGTTTTATTTCATGTAAATTAGTTTGTTCAACAGTGTTAATTATAAGCCTACATTAAATAATGGTGTAACACTTGTGTTTTATGATTTATTATGGTTTGATGCGTCTGGGTGACATTTGTTTCGTAGTATTTGGGGTGGATTGTTGTGTCATGTGTTTCTATTTAACTGTCTTTGAAAGATTTTCGACTTTTCTTCCTACCCTTGCTCCTTGTAATGTGGGGTTGGCGCAACAAGTTTTCTTCTTCAATTTATCCGGGTTAACAGTCACGCTTTAATTCGGTCACTTACTGTGTCCGACCGAAACAGGGTTTTCAGCCTTAGCCGAAACCAAACCTTTGTTTCTTATCTCAGTTTCGACCAAAACCGAAACCAAAACTTGTACACGGTGCCATTTTATTCGTCTTACGAAGGCGGCCCACTTAATGTACCCGACATAAACTACCTCTAGGCGCGATTATTTATATAAAATTATTCATTAAGATGAGCTGCTAAAGGGCAAAAATAACATCAAAGTCACTTGGAAGGCTATTTCAATCACCAACTCCAACACTCTGCCGCAGACCTCGAGCACTCCTTTTAGATAGCGGGGATACAAAATAGGCTTTAAACAGCAATAACAAATTTTTCGTCAGTGTAAGTGAAAATCTTGCGTCAAAAATGAAAACTCCCGATATACCTCATGTGAAGCGTCAATCGCAGCCACTACAGTACATATATCTTAGCATCATGCCAGTAGACGAAGCGCAAGTGTACGGGCTAATACTCAATCTTCGCAATGACTGCTCCACCGGACATGATATAATATCGTTAAAATTGGTAAACTGTACAGTGACGACATGGATATTACCTTTGGAGTCCCACAAGGTAGTATTCTGGGAGCTACCCTCTTCTTTGTCTACATCAACGATCTGTGCCGTTTAAACATACCCAATTTTTACTTATGCAGATGACACGGCACTAATCGTTAATGATGACGACTGGGATAGAGCTAGGCTAAGTACAGAGCATTCTCTTCGTCTAGTGATGGATCGGCTTTCCTCAAATCTCTTAACGCTAAATGTGGAGAAAACAAAGGTGGTGCTTTTCGCTTCGTAAAACAAACTTATCTCCTACAGACTCTCACCTGATAAACGCTTATATATATGTTTAGAACACAATACCGGTATAAATAGGGCCTGTAATTGTCTCACTCTGTCCCTAGTTTCAAACAATAAGTACCTCGGCGTAATTATTGACGAAAGACTGATTCCTCATATATAGGCGATCTCATATCGAGGCATTATCAGCTTGGATGAGGAAATTAATATGCATCTTCAGAGAGTTTCGATACTCAGCTGACTCTACAACCCATATCTCTCGTCTATCAAAGTCTCTGTGTATCTACTGTATAACTGCTTGGGGTGTTTCATATAAAACCCTATTACTCCAAGCAGAACGAGCTCAAAAGGCAATTCTGACAGTAATGCTCTTTAAACGCAGAGATTACCCTACTACCCAGCTCTACTCCGAATCCAAAGTCCTCACTGTCCGTCAACTCTTCATTCTCCGCGCTATCCTACGCTGCCATATTATGCTGCCAAATGCCTGGCTCTCATTGGCGAGCTACTGCCGAACGCGTCCGAACGATGCGAGTGATATCCGAGTTGCTGCCAGGCGAGCAAGCGGTTGAAAACGAACAATGTTGAAGTAATTCGGACGCGAGCTACTATCCAACTCGCATGTGGCAGTATTTCGAAAGGTACGTCCATACGATGCAAGTTACTGCACTATCGGCAGGCTGACTCGCAAGCTAGCTCTCACTGTGTAAACTAGCCATTAGATGTGCGTCAACCTTTGTTGTCTATCAGTATAATGTCCTCTGATATCATCACTTGCTAAGTATCTGACCGCGCATGTGCAGAGCGTGTTGGCCTTATGTCTCAATGACATTGGCTACGGTATCTTTCATACTTTCTCCGTGACGCAAACGAGATTTCTGGGTTCTGCTGGGATTGTCTGTGTTAAAAGGTGATTATAATTATGTCAATTGAAATTGATTCGACAAACGAGAAAAACATGAAAACAAAAATAAGATTTAAATAATTTATATAAGAAATCGGAATCGGAACCATT
Organism: Mamestra brassicae; assembly: GCA_905163435.1. Lineage (NCBI taxonomy): Eukaryota > Metazoa > Arthropoda > Insecta > Lepidoptera > Noctuidae > Mamestra > Mamestra brassicae. The sequence goes on along the minus strand of LR990997.1, from coordinate 12,296,725 downwards.
TTTGACACAAATATTGCCAAAGGTTTATTAAACTGCTAATCACTAGTGAGGTGCAACACCCTTTCGCAAAGCAAACAGAGAGGCAATGATAAGAAGTTGAACAGTCTAAATACCTATATTTTTCTTCCCACCAACCAGTTTATAAGTAACTAGTTTCCTACATGAACTGTGTATTTTTCTGGGATTAGAAGTAGCCCTTATTATGTTGGAAACCCTTTGCTTCGTCACTCGTCGCCCAAAATTAATTGGAAGACCAGTGTCGGACAGCATCTGTCTGCAGGGCCTGATTAACCCTTAGGCTAATTAGGCTGCAGCCTAGGGCGCGAGGATCCGGGGGGCGCTGAAATCGTGTCTTCGCATGCACTAATCTAGCATCATTGCATCTACCCTACATATTTCGACTAGACCGAGACAAAACATTAAAACTAAATGCGCTTGAGAGTCCCTGATTTTAACAATAAATTTAGAAATTTTAAAAAGCGTGCGTACAACAAACACTGACTTGTTACTCGAAAAATGTTTGGGACAATATGTATGTAGAGGTAATCTTTTACAACGACTGGATACCCAAATAGTCAAACAATATAATGAAGAAATAACTTATTGGCGAAATGTATTACTACGGGTAATAGAAACAATTCAGGTTTTAGCTTCTCGTGGGCTTCCATTTCACGGTCAAAATGAAATTATTGGATCTGCACTGAACGGAAATTTTCTTGGTTGTATTGAGCTTATATCTAAATTTGATCCTTTCATGGCTGAACATTTGGACAAAAAGGCAGAGGTTCTCCATCGTACTTATCATCCTCTATAATCGATGAATTTATTTTACTTCTCGCTGACGAAGTTCGACTTTCGATTATAGAAGAAATAAAAAAAGCAAAATATTATTCGATTAGCATTGATTCTACTCCAGATATTTCCCACACCGATCAGTTGACATTTATAATTCGTTATATTTTGCCTGACGGAGAACCTGTCGAACGTTTTGTCACATTTTTACCCAATTGCGGTCATAAAGGTGAAGATATGGAGAAGGCTGTTCTTGCGACAATTGATAAAACTTTGGAACTTGATATTAAAGACTGTCGTGGTCAAGAATTAAAGCTGTAAATCCATTGGCTACTTTTGTTCCTTGTGCAGCCCATTCTCTACAACTCGTGGGATCGGCTGCCGCGGAAAGTAGTGACGAGTCAGCTGCTTTTTTACAATGGAACAACAACTATATAATTTTTTTTCTGGATCTACAAGCAGATGGCAAATTTTGTTATCTAAATTGGATGAAAAATCGACGGTACTAAAAAATCTATCGAAAACTCGATGGAGTGTGCGAGCAGATGCAAGCAAAGCCTTATACAGTTCATACAAACAAGTTCTGGAAACATTAAACTCTATTTGCGAAGATGAAAATCAAAATAAAGAGATCAAAATAGAAGCAACAGGAATATTAGAAAAAATTAAAACTCTAGAAATTACAATAATGTTGTGCTTTTGGAACTCTGTGCTCGTAAGTTTCAAATCGTTAGTGCACAGCTACAAGCAAGTTCTGTTGATTTATGTAACGTTGTTACTCTTTATGAGACATTACATGTTTATCTTGATACGTTGCGTGACGAAAAAGAGTTCGAAAATTTTGAATCAGAGGCAATCAAGAGATGCAAAGTGACCACATACAAAAAAGATGTAAGAAGAAGAAAGAAACCAAAATTTCATTTTGATGAAGCTAAAACGGGGCACATTGAGTTAGAAGGGAGACGATCTTTCATTGTTGATAATTATTATGCAGCTATTGATTGTCTTAAAGTGCACTTAAAAAACCGGCAAATTATTTATAATACAGTAAACACAAAGTTTGGTTTCTTATGGAAACTGCATGAACTAGACGACAGTGAATTTATTAGAAGCAAAGCAAAGGAGTTAAAACAACTATATGCCACTGATTTAGAAGAAACCTTTGCAGAAGAATGCGTCCATTTGGCGCAGTTTTTAAAATCTGACACCGAGGCCGAGCATTCTATTTCTGCTAGAACCCCAAAGGGTTTGTTGCAGTTAATAAAAAGTTTTAATATTTCATACATGTTCCCGAATGTGGAGATAATATTAAGATTTTTTTTGACAATGAGTGTTACCAACTGCAGCGGCGAAAGGTCTTTTTCAGCACTTTTAAAAGAGTAAAAAATTACTTGCGCTCCACACTCCGCCAGCAAGAACTTGCAGCTCTCTCGCTAATGTACATAGAAAGTGATTTTTTACAAACTATTAAATTTAAAAAAATGTGGAAAGATTTGCAAACGCTAAAGCACGAAAAAGGGCTTTTGTATAATCTAATAATAATTACTTAATTACTATAATTTTCAAATAAATCATTAATCAGTTGCAAAAATGTTTCACTTGTATGATGACTCTCCTCTTTTTTTTATTTAATTTTTATTTTTTCTCTAGAGTAAATATTTAAAAAATACTCAAGTCGAAGCAACTTCACACACTAGATGACCACGCTCATGGTCAATGGCAATGGCAACTAAGTTGTCTATAGAAACTTAGCCAATACAAGTCATGCGACCAAACACGGCATGGATTTGGTTTTCTACTTGGTAGCCTGCAGTCACTTGTCATGATTTTGGTCCTAAATGCGTGAGGTACTTTGCCTTTATGTACGGTCAGCTTAAAAAATGGTTTGCCACCCTAAGGTCGAATGTCATGTAGATTAAAAGACAACGTTAGTTTCGCTTGCAGATCGATCTGAAAACTTTTATAGGTAGTATGAACCATGTTAAAATTTTCACACTACTACTCTACTCAATGACTACTTTTTAGGCCGTCCGTAACACACCTAGCGGGGGCGCGTCCTCATAATTAGCCTAGGGCGGTCAGAACTCTTGATCAGTCGCTGTCTGTCTGGCAATAACAAAACATAGTGTGGTCTTCCCGACTGAGCCGAAAACGGTTCATACCTTTTATGGCGCAGCCGGGTAGACCACACTATGTTTTTGTGTACCTATAACTTTGTAACCTGCACCTGAGAGAATGTCACTAAAAAATGTTTTTTCTTTATTTCTTATGACATTCAACGACAATGTAGCCTTCTTTCAGTGAAAGAATGCACGAAATATGCAAATATGTAATGAAATCAGCGCTGTGGCTCTGTCTGCGCACATGAGTCCTAGCTGAGAGTATGCTGAGCGATGGCCGTGTTGCGTGAATGTGACGCATTTCTTCCCAAATTGCATAACTTTTGAAATTGTATTAATTTATTTAAACTTTATATACATGGGCGGACTTAATGCATCAAGGCATCCTCTAACAGTCAACGTTTGGGTTAAAAATACATTTTTTTAACCCAAACGTTGGTATGCGTCTTTCTTGGCGCAAATAAACTATTATTCTGCCTTTCTTTCTTTACTTGTAAATAGGAGGAGTAGTTCCGTAGATTTTCTCCGAAGACTTTCTTAAAGTTTTAGTTTAGTGTAAACTTCTATTAATAACATTAGAATACTATCTACTACTACTAGTTCAGCGGTGGAAAGGTTTGTAGACGTCATTAATCAAGATTATCTAGACACGTATCAGTGTTTGCAGATTTGGCTGGATTTTAAAAGATTAACCTATCAACCGTAGGCTTTTCGCTGTCTACTCGTCTATTTGAAAACCTTGGACACGATGAAAGTGACCGAAAACACGAGGCAAAATTACTTTCCTATGATTTTTGTTTCGAGAAATAGCAATTTAGCATGTAACACAAAGCAGATTATTTCTAACAGTGAAACCTCTTTACTGAATTAAATATTAAAACCGTACTGTAGAACTATGCCATTAAATAACATTTTAGTTTTTTAATTATACCGGCCTGTTTCTTATTAATGTAAAACCTTTTTAGTGGAATTTAATTATTTTATTTGTTATTTCCAGAATTCGGAAATAATTTTCTTTGATGTTTAATAACAAAAGAAAGAACGCAAAATACCTAATCTCTGTATGTTCTGCATGGTAATTAAAAACTTTAAATTAATACTCGAAGTGTATCTACCATTACACTTGTTCACTTAAATAAAACCAAATGATATTGATACCTAACAAAATGATAAATTATGTAGGTACCTAAGCTCCGAAAATTTGAAAACAGGTGGGTTCATGCCGATAAAGTTAATACTAATAAGTAGGTAAGTCCTTCCTTTGATAACAAATAAATAAATTTGTTAATTACCTAATCCTTTTTATAATTAAAAAATATTAGTGGTACAACCTACAAATAAATATGGTAGTTTTTACTTGCCGTCATAAGTAGGTTCTATAATGTTTCATCTGAGTGCTAAATGGGGTTGTGTATTTTTTTTTCTTTATAAAAGAGCTTATTTAGGTGATTTCTATTTATATCTCATTTATTGTGTATGATAATAGTTTATTGCACTTTATTAATGATGAAGTAGCTATTGAATTCAGAAGTAGTCGTTCAGATTTCAATAGATATCGGATACGTAGGTACTTAATATCCTGCAAATATTGGATTAAAGTTATATTCATAGACACTTAGGCATTTAATGTTCTATTCTATGTCATCTTCAGACGGAAAAAGCGGTATCTTAATACATACATTTCGAGTAATTGCGTAACAAATAAAATCACATATTCATTCTTTTTTTGCATATATTTTTTTTATTATTATTATTTGCAATTGATCGAATTTAGTTTAGTATTACGAAATTAGACTACGGGTAAAGTGGTCTGCACTCGAAAAGATCTCGATGCACGATCTACCTACGGGTTGAAGAAGAGAGATACTATTATAGTTTTCCATATAAATAACGTTTTATTTACCTTACCATGTAAAAGTAAATACAGATACATAATATTCTACGAAAACCTACCCGCCAGAGATAAGCATTTAGATTGACGTTGATTCGAGTATTTACGCGGCAAAATCAATAGCTACCGATGTCGCGTAATTTGTCAAAATCATAATAAATTGACATTATCTTATTCTTCGGCGATGGATTATGAATCTTTATAATGTTAATTATGATACTTACTTGTAAACATTCTGGGTCGGTCTCGAATTATTGGTTGATTAGTCACTGATTTTATGTCTTAGATTGTGGGATTTGAAACTCAAGGTTAACCCAGACAAAGGCACAGTTTGATAACACGGTTGGCGCAGTGGTTTGGCTGCTGCGCTGCGTGTCGCGGGTTCGACTCCCGCTCGGAACAAATGTTTGTATGGCCTACAGATAGTTGTTCCGGGTCTGGCTGTTTGTGTATGTGAGTTTGTATGTTTGTGAACGCACCCACGAAACAGGAGAAATTCCTAGTGTGGGGCAATGTTTTTTTTTTTAAAAGAAGGGTTCCGAACATTTTTGCATGGGAGCTGGCATAGCCACCAGACACTATTTGGTTTTGTTTTTCAAAATCTCTGCGCACGGTGAAACATGTTATCTTCACCGGAAAATTGCAGACTCCGTAAGATTATAATGAAACATTTTTAAATTATAATTTCTCGATATAATTATGAGAAAACGTTTTGAATGCAATAAATTCCATCCAAATTCAATAGTTTTCAATCAGATATGTGTGTCTTATTAAGAAAAAATTGTTTACAATTTCACGCAATAATTTACAATCTTACGGCGTTTGCTACTTTCCGGTGACATATATATATATATATTATGTGTAGAGAATACTAAAACAAACAAAAGATGTTGGCAACATGGTGCCCTAAAGTGTCACGTTGCCGAGAGGGTAAAGTCACCATGTGAGAACAATGAGTCGGACTCGTATGCAAAGGGTTCCGAACGAATAATATTTTTTTACATGTTACTTTATAATCTAAGACTTCATCAGAATTTTTTTCAAAGTTTTAGTCTCAGTAGTTTCGGAGGTAATGGGGGGGAATGGTATTTCTTTATTTATTTTCTTAAATAACTTCGGAAAGGAATATTTTAAAATTATGAAAAAATACTTTTGAGACCCTTGACCTTTGTGTGCCCTTTCATTTCATATGACACACGGTAACGTCGAAAATAACTTTTGTTTTTCATTTTCTTCTTTGTCCCCCAAATTGTGACCCCACTTTCAAAATGTATTTAATTTTTGTTACGCGTCCGTGTTTGGGTCACAGAAGAGTATACAACGTGTAACAAAATAAACGCAATACCTGTTTATAAGGTTGTACTCATCATTATGAACAGAAACGTTCACTATGGGACCAACACTAAAATCGCGAAAAGAGAATCGACTATCCCATACATTTGTGTGCGCATATTTCTACAAAATGTACTGAATAGCTGATTTTCCTTTTTTGCATGGTTTGATTGTCTCTCGTACGTGTACCAAATTTCAACTGAATCGGTTTAGAAGATTCGGAAAAAATCGGCTGTGATGGACGGACAGATAAACATACAGACAGCCTAGTGATCCTATAAGGGTTCCATATAGAGGTTCGGAACCCTAAAAATTAACTAATCACGTGCTTATAATATTATGCAGTCTAATAATACTTCTCGGCTTGACCTTTTATATAAAAATACTATTATTTTGCGAAGTTCTTAATGAAGTAGCTTTCACGTGTTCTTACTTTTACTTTCTTCCAATAATCGATCATCGGCAATCGTTGCTTAACTTTGAAGATCGACCCGGCAGTTATTATTTACTACACGAATTAAAAAAAAAAAAAACATTTTTCATAAGTAGAAAGCGATGTGGTTACCATTTTGTGAATGATGAACAAATGTGAGACTTCTTCATTGTCAGCAAACATCAGGCAATTAGCAAAGACTAAAGGTATTAGCTTGAAATTGATAAAAAAAGAAAGATAATGGTGACAAATAGGTCAAGTACAACATCGAATAATATTTTAAGTCGTGCAGCTTGCGAGTCATGCCTAATTAAATAATGCTTGTCTTCAAATCATTACTAATGATTTTCATTTGTTTTGAATCTCTCAGGAATATCTAAGTCGCAAGGTAGGGTTGCCCCTGCCAGGGTTGCGGAATTTGTTCGAAAGAGTCACCGCGGCTCTGGAACGCAAAGGGCTTTAGAAGGAACACGGATGGGTTTTAGTCAGTAAGAGTCTGACACGCCCTTCCGCTCCACCCAGAGCGAAAGAAATCATTTGATGATTTCCCATCCTTAAAAAAAAAAAGGTAGGGTTGCCGACCAATCATTTAACAATTAAAAGAATAATGCTTATGAAAACCTTATCAAAAACAGTTTTCAGGAAGCCTTTCATTAACTTACATATTTCTAATTAAAATAGAATAAACAAAATAATTTTAAAAATCAAATCAAATCATAAAGGCACAAATTTCCACATTAAAAAACTTATTTCCACTGTTTTTATAAGATCTGCTTGTATCCTTATAATCAAACCCAAAGTAGTTTAAAATGCCTTCAAATAATCTGCAAAATTACACAATTCTTTTCATTTTCTTTTGTATAAACCATGTTACTTAAATCAATCAAACCATGACCAATACTACCACTGAATATGGGCGGGTATCTAATCATTTAGCACGGGGGGCCTTTTTCACGGATATAAGACGAATAGGCCTACACTACGAAACTCCGAACTTAAATCTACAGTAACATACCTGTTAGAGATTATTAAAAAAGACACTTATTTAATAACACTTAATTTTCTAACACTGTTTACGGCGCCGACGCATTTTCCACTTTAATTCTACCGCACTAACACCATTTTACCATACCATTTTAAAATTACATGAAAAATATTATTTCAGTAAGACACAAAGCAGTCGCAAATACACACGCGAATAACTCATTCGACAAAACTATTTCGATAAGTCAAGCCCATTATCTTTACGATTAGATATCGGCAACTCAAGGATTGATTCACGGCATACAATTTGTTGTACAAACAGCTGAGTTAACGGCGATGATAATAATTGCAAGTAATGACAATATCAAGTGATTAATGACCATTTATAAAGTCTCCGTTGACCTAAAGAACTTCACGTGTAAGGTTGTATCGACACTTATCGCTTTCGATATTGTGAAGTAGTGGTTGCTGGGCACAAAGTTGACAAAGACGATCATACCATATAAACAACACAGCAAAAAAGTAAAAATAAATAAATTCGGGAATATAACATACTTGTACATCATGAATTGGTTTAATTTACTGATAGTACCCATGGTCTGATTGTCTCCCATATCGATGCGACTCCTTAGAAACAGGTTGTAGTCACAAGATTGAAAAGGCAGAACCAACACCATACCCCCAAAGCCACGTAACATAGCCGTTCTTGCCCATACAGGTTAATTGAAAAGACTAGGTCGGTGAAGATAGAATTCCAACAAGGTAATACTTTGTAAGTGCCCATTGCAAAATGTTATGAATGAAAATTATTGATAAACAATATTTATCAGTGCAAAGGCGAGTGAAAGTTTTCTAAGGCTATTCCAGATTATTACAAAAAAAAACTTGTTAAAAATATATTCTGGAAAATTCCATAAACCATTTTTTTCAAAAAACTAACTTTTCTCTTCTTCCTGTAAATTCGTCAAGTTCGAAGGACTTTCTTATTAGGGGATCATAAAATGATGTCATGATAGTTCAGCAGCTTTCAAAGTGTCAAACAATTGGTACTTTACCTGCAAGTATCCTGTCGGTACACAGTGCTCTGCCCAATCGAACTGCTGTACGTCGGTATCCTGTGTAGACTGCTGGATGGGTATATCTGTGGTGGCCTCAGGAACCCACTGCCACCGAGCCCCATGCCAAGCATGGGGGTGTCAACCACCGAGCTGTCAAACGCACTCGTTTCATCCGTCTCTTCCTCAATGACTCCTGGCTTATAGAATATTTTGCCGGCAGACAGCCCTGGCTTTGTTTTCCCATCATTTTGTTCATCGTTCCGAGATTGCATTTCATAAGACGAAGCCGCTTCCGTCATTGTTTATAAGGTTAACAATTGTCACAAAAGTGTCCTCACATATTTTCTAATGGCAGGCATTTTAGTTAACGCGTCCTCAGACTTCATCGTGGGTTTTGTTTTAATGGGTTGTTATTTCTTCGACATTTATGGAAGTACCTGGAAAATAAACAGACATTTCAGTAACTAGGTAATTAACATATTTTCAAAATTGACGCAGCGCCGATGGGAAAAGAAGGAATTTATTATGGAGATTTTATTTCTGTCGAGTTTCCTCAAGATTTTGGGAAATCAACCCGGATAAAGATATTTCATAATTTCCATACCTACATAGTAAACAGATCTAATACGTAAATAATCCAACGAAATATAGATGTAGGTTATCTGTGGATCGGTGTCTAAAAATCAAGAGTTCACAAGTGTCATGTCAAATTCAATTAGCCCAGCATCTGCGTTCTTAATTACTTGTTCAATACTACGAACACTATGATGCAAGACGCTACGTTGCCGTGTCTAGCCTTGTTGCATAATTATATTAGTACGAAACATTTATTTTTTTGAAACTCGGCGTGACGAGGATTCAGATGAAGTTGACTAAAATGTGATTACTACTGCCATCTGTTATCGAGTAGCAGAACTTGTTAAAATTGTGTGTTTTATTTCTGTAGGTATTTCTTTTTTATAATCAAAATAAATTATGTTAATAATATTCTTAATATTTTATAACAAAAAGAGCCTAGTTCATAACTATTTTCTAGTCGAGAACATTTTCAAAAGTAAATCGCAATAATTATTACGCTTAACCTAATCACACCCCATAAAAACTCAACTGTAGTTACGTGATTTTTTCCATTCCCTTCGACAAGCTTCGTTCTTGTAACCATCAGGATGTGGTCGATCTTTATACTTTACAGTTTATACCGTATAAGTGCTGCAAGGACTTGAGTAGAGTCGGATGTAACCTCCCACAGGACCTGCACTTATTGCGGAAAACCTCGTAGAATAAAATTCCGCGTTTATCACGTTCCTTGTAAGAAGGAAGGAGGAATTGATAATGATGTTTCTTTTATTAGTTCACGCGAAGCTGTTGGCAGTGAGAACCATAAACGTGAGTTTATAATCTTTTATCTTTTGAGGATGGACCTGTAATGGGCAGCGTTTAGCTCTAGAGTTGTTCATAGCAATTGTCGGTCGTACATCGCTGTCGTGTTGACACATCATAGGAAACCATGACCACAGGAGTGAGGTGTTTGCTAAAATTTCCACAGGTTATTGTTACGTAAAAAACTATAGCGAAGTTCATACGATTAATTTAATTGACATTTCCTGGTTTAATTCGGCACCGTCTTTTGACTCGTTGAACTTTACAAAAGTGATGATTAATAATTTCAAGACATTAACAACATCATTCATAAAAAATACTATCCACGATTACCTACTTTAAATACGGATTAGTAAATTCTGAATTCAATACTCTGTATTATTTTGAATATAGAATACGCTATACTGACTGAGTGACTGACAGCTGGAATTTGGCACGTAGGTTCCTTGGGGAGTGTAGGGAAGGAATAAGAGAGGATTTCTCGAAATTCCTACGTGAACGGGAATTAACGATAATGCGCCTACAAAGTCGCTAGCAAAAGCTAGTAAAATATATAATTTTAAAGTTCGAATGACATGTCACATTGTGACATTATTGTAAATAGCTAATCACAAGATTTAAAATTTAAATGAAAAAAAAATATTTTGGGCATTTTAACGTTTACGGGAAATTGAGAATTTTTTCGTATGGTACGTTAACTTTATATTTTTTAAGTTTAGGAATGCGCGTATTTAAAACTTCCATTTGATGCAAAACTCGATACATTTGTAAAATATTTTTTACGCTATTATTTTCTATTTCCGTGTTTGATAAAACGACCGCGACACGTCATAAACGCATCGTCCGTAGACCACTCATACAAATCTACCAATACCTCACTCTTGCCCAAATCTGATAAGCACACCGCGAAAGAACATCATTCAGCACATTCTTTATCAAAATTTGTGTTGAGAATTTGAATTTAGAATCTACAAATCAGTGTTGAAACTTATCATATGGTTTTTTTTTAATAAGCCCATAGCACATAGACTGGCAAACATAACCCTCCCAGTAACTTTAGTCGGGTAATCAAAAACAGCCGGTTCGTGTACACACATTTTGCGAAACGTAGGCATACCTGTCTATTGATGAAGGTCGGTCTCAATTGCCGGTGTCTGTTCGGTAATTAATAAAGTACCTAGTGCCCGTGCCTTGTTCTATGTGTGTGGTGCATACGCCCTTATCGAACGGTGTATGAGTTGTAACTGGTTTCGGTTACTATGTTACTAGATGATGTTAGATTTGAAATAAGGTCGTCAGGAGTCAAATCTAGAAATGCTGATCGTTGATTATGATACAGATGTTTTATTTACTTGTGTGAGTTATCGATCAAACACCGATCAAAGTTATCAATCACCTAAAGACTGAAATTAGATCACGGTTACCACTGGAAAATGAGCTGAATTAGTACAAAGTAAGTATACTTTAATCCGTGTAGTTCGTTGCCGTGGGATAATTTTCAGCAAAGCCGCTGGCAAAGGCTAGTACAGTATAAATATTCGGGAGGCTACTTAACGAGGGCTATCGCGCTTGAATTCGCCGCTAGAGGCGCTAGTGTAGCGTGAGGTCTTCGAAATGTCAACTTTCACTGATGGTTGACTTTTGTCAAGGTTTTGTTTACTCAATTGTTGTGATTTTTGTAAATATTTTACTAAATCAGCCTGACTATGGCAGATTAAGTTGCGGTTCTACCGCCCACTGCATTGAACTTTTTTTTGGTGGAAATATGTGTATGTCCATTATGTTGAGTCCACGTAACACTGCGACACTATCTATGTTGTATTAAATTGCACGTTTACGGCATCATAAATTATTATCCTTCCAACTTTGTTCACATGCGCGTAATAACAACTTTAATGCTACGCTAAAGGACCTTACTCGCCAGTGGCGCCAACTGGTGAGCACGAATACGGTAGCCCCCATTGAAGTCCTTTCCCTATACCGCGTAGGTACCTTTAATGCTAACGATACACAAGGCACTCGAGACCATCACTGGACGGAAATTTCGGTTCTGAGAAGACAGAGTGAAAGGATTTACTCTGTACTTACTAATAACATTATTATTTATTTATTTATTTAAACTTTATGTACAATAGTGGTACATGGGCGGACTTAATGCATCAAGGCGTTCTCTACCAGTCAACCTTTGGGTTATAAAGACTATACTGTGGTAGGTGTACAATTAATAAAAATAAGATTCAAAATTGAATTTTAACAATTCGGAAAGGATATACAGATAATATATATAATACTAATAAAATACATATATATGCTAAAATAATCCTACTACTATTATAAAGGCGAAAGTTTGTAAGTATGGATGTATGTATGGATGTTTGTTACTCTTTCACGTAAAAACTACTGAATGGATTTTGATGAAATTTGGCACAGAGGTAGATTATAGTCTGGAATAACACATAGGATACTTTTTATCCCGGGAATATGTTCCCTTAGGATAGTTTTCGACAATCACGCGGGCGGAGCCGCGGGCGGCAACTAGTCAACTAATAAATATGATATATAATAATCATACCGATTAAGAGAATTCATAGTAATCATGACGAAGAACAACTAAGAATGACAAGCTTTTAAGTAGTGTTTTCGGATTTTACGCTTAAAGGAAAATTTTGACTCCGCCTTCTTGATGTCAAGGGGTAGCATATTCCAGAGTTTAATTGTAGAAATAGCGTAGGAATTAGACAAAAACCCGGTGCGGTGAGAAGGGATATGAAGAAGTGAAAATACTCTGTCTCATATCCTGTCTGCCCGGTTGTTAACTCTTCCCGTCTCAGGGGCTAGACTGGTTTAGATGAAACTTGGCACAAGGTTAGACCATGTCCTGGAAAATCAAATAGGATACTATTCCTACCATCTGTTGGAATGTTCCCTTGCCTTGCAATTATTTTAAACTTTCACGCGGGCGAAGCCGCTGGCAGAAACTTATTTATTATAAACGGCTGATACGCTGTATTAAATATATAATTAAATAAGCCAAATCAATAAAAATACCAATCATTTCGGCGGAAAAGCTCGCTAGCTTGTCGCTAATTGCATTTAAATCTACTACTATCATGTTGCGATAACTACTTATTTAATATTAGAAAGAAAGAAAGAGCGAAACTATAGAAAAGAAAAACACAACTACTTCAATAAAAATATTAACCTACTAGCATTTCGCCCGCGACTACGTCCGCGCGGAACTAAGTACTTTCCTCCACGAACTTAAAAACACTTAACTAAAAATGGGTTTGTTCCTTATCTATGAAATGTTTGGTTTAAGTAAGATCGCTTTTAGCGATAAGGCTCATTGCAATGTTTTTCTTCGTCTATCTTTTCATTATTTATTCAGTGTTTTTATTACTTTTGACATGTTGACGAATCGGGACTGACGAAACGGGAATTAGCCTTCAAACCGATGGAAATGGGGAATGGAACCTATTTACATTTTCCTAAAACAACATAGGTACTACATTATAATTTGCCATCCTTTAAACTAACTTTTATGTCTAGGTCTCTTGGCAAGTGCAAGTATGGCCACCGGGCAGGCTATAAAGTAAGGCCCATGTGAAAATACGACCATGTTGAGGTTAATCACGTCATAAAATTATTGTGAGGTCCCTTATAATGACGATGTCAGCGGACAACATCTATTACTCACTAGATGGAATTTTGATAAGACTTTAATATATGTATGTATGTATGTAGTTGATGAATGATAGACTTCGTTTACGTCTTGGAAGACTCTAGGGTCATCCGACTGCCTCAATGTTATATTGTATATTTGGGAGAAAAAATATTTTTGAAATTTTAGAAATAAACTACATATTAACATTTTAACATTGTTTGCCTATTTCAAAAAAATAAAAAAGATTTTAATAATAAGGTTTGACATGTGACACATCCGTCCAAACAGGTCCTCACCCAACGGTTAGCTTGCTATAGCACATGTTTTTAGCATGTCTATACTCCACAGCGCTGATTTTCCAACCAATAATTGAATAGAATACTCTTTATTGTCATTGATCTTTGTTGTAATCCATGTATCTGTATTGGTTACAGAAAAGATAGATGATGAAAACTTTACATAGGGTGACACAATGGACGACCTTATCACTAAAATCGATCTTTTGAAGACAATCTTTGGATGGATTTAAAGCACATTGCGTTTGTTCTATCGGCCATTCAAGGGACAAATCGATCTGTTGGGAAATCAGCCACAAGAAAGAAGCGGATCACAGGAATAAGTATGGTTGTGATTGACTTAGTTGGAATAATAAATGAATAATCGTGAACAAGAGACCTAGCAGGATTGAAGTAAGACAAAAACGGTTCGGAATGTTGATTTACATTTCCGTTTCCTTAAGTTTGGGTTTCGTCCAACAGACTTTACACAGCCAGTCATCGCTTAAACTATCTCAACCAACATCACGAGGTTCCAAACATAATGATCCATAAGTATCACTTAACGTTATTAGTCCATAATAGCAAAATGGGTTGAACTAAACTAGGGATCCTTCACACGCCAAGCACGATAAATGGTTGAATTGCATCTCTTTGTGCTCTAATAATGAACATTATTATATGTGCCAGCCAACCATTATGTTCGACCAGTTGATATTTTATTTAATAACAGGAAATTATGACAGCTATGACAAGAGAAAGCGTTATTGTTATGATTTATGGAATATGTTTGTTTTGTATTAAATTGGGGTGCCTGCACGTTTTGTTTTGCCTTGGACCCATGGATACCAAAATATCACTGTCTAACTCACTATTGATGCTCTGAAAACGCTCACACAGTTTGTTAGGCCAGGTTAGGTCTAAAGGGGATAACAGAGGCTAGGGAGCGAGTGAACTGCAAACCCCCGCCATTCCCAGGGCAATCCTTAATTCATGGTTCAAATATGAATGAGGACTGCTATTTTGGGGAAAACCACCCCTACAATGACTCTCTGGTCAAAATGCCATTCCTCTCCTGATATTATAGATATAGCTAACTTTTTATATTTAGAAAAACTGGGTCAACCGTTTGTTAATGATTCTTTTGAAGCTAATGCAAATCTGACGACCAAAAACAAACCAAATCTTTTGTATGTACATTTTAATGCTATGCACGTCATTTCAAAGCATTTACTCGTAGCATTTCCCGACAGTATGTGTAGAGTTTCTTATACCTGCAACCTGCGCTACAGGACCACCGTATATGTTGGCGGTAAGCAGCAACCCTGAAGATAGATTTCCTATGCAGTTTTACACTTATAATAAAGCAGCCTCAATAAAATATGCCAAGTAATCCAGTATATTAACGATCCGCCAGTGCCGTATTTATATTATACACTATTTATAAATGCGCTTCAATTATAACATGACAGTAAAATCATTAATTCTTCATTTATTAAGCTCTCGTCAACTTCAAAGTGGGCTGCTTAAGTCTCGGAGTGCAGAATTAACCTTATAACGAATTGCAATTTGTACTTGGACAGCAGGCGAAGTAATGGCGCAGGTGCATGTCCTCTCACTGTATCTATTATGTTTCAAATTCTACAGAAATTCGAGGCTGTGTCATAATTTTATATTGACGATAAAAAAAATAAACTCTAAGGTACGGTTTAAATTTTTGTGATTTTGCACAAGACGGCGGAAAATTGTCGCAGATTGTACCTATTTGTTAGGATAGGATATGATTGTGTACTTTGAATAGATTTTCCTTGTTTGACAAACTTGTTAGTAAAGAGTGAAATATAAATATGCATAAAGGAACCAATCTAATTTATTATACTGAACAACAAAATTAAACTAGGGACTTGTCTATATCCCTGCAAAATGTGGTTTTAACTTGGCTGAAAAAGATATGAGATGAAGAAGATCACCAAAAAGCATACTGTGAATGTTTTCTGCTGAAGACACAATCGAATTTAGAAGAAATAACTATGACAGAGACTCAAAGACCGTCGTTGGCTGTCAGGCGTGTTGGCATGATTTCAATCATGCAGCAGCTTTACTTATATAAATAATTATGGAATATTAACCAATAAGCATATTTAATGTTATTTAGTAATAAGTCATTTCTATTTAATTGCCGTTTTAATAGTGAGCCACTTTGAAATATTATATCATCGGTTTGACTTGGAAAATTATTATAAATTTAAATATACTTTATATTTAAGAAATTTCTTTTTAGAAATCAGTGATTCTCTTCCTTCTGTAGATTTTATTTTTTCTGTTATATGGCCATATATTATATCCATAGCTTCAGGTTCCAACAACAAATTGCAACAGAAGTATAATTTTAGGAGATAGCATTGTCATAGGTCCTTCAATATACCGGCTAGTAACAAATTGACCGATTTGCAGACAGGAAGTCTATATTGGGACAGGAGCCTATTAAAGTAATTGACATACAGATGGCATGGGTTAGCCAATCCCTGATTTGATTAGACCCTTCTCCAAACATCAAACAGACATGTCAGATATAAGATTTTTATTAATGGCACAGGAAGCTATAAACATTGGGGTAGAGAATACTCAAGCCTGGAACCTCACAGAATATGTTTAAGACAGTTGAAGGGAAACATTTGGATAACCCATTACAATCTTAAATATCGCATAATAAATCACAGGAGCTGATTAATGAGCATTCAAGGATTTAGGAAATAATTTTACAAGCTGTCGTTTTGGAAGAACTTATTATCTAGCAAAGCTATGAAGTTTAAGTTTAGAAAGTTTTTGACTTTTAGAAAATTTCACATTGACCGTAACATGGACACCGTGAACGCGAATAAGATAAATATAACGGTTAATTGGTTGACCAATGTGATGATAATAGAAATATTCAATTTTCATTCAGGACCATGACACAACAATAACTACCAACAAGTCTTGCCCGACCTCCCGGTTCTACCGTTCCGGCAGACTGGCTCAGGCCACGAATTAATAAGACCATGTGATTCAACATAGGACGCGCGGCGCGTGCCTGACATCTCACCTACATGCTCCACTTACTTGCGCTAATCATACGCTGTGTTAATGTCACTGTATTATTTACAAGTTTACCTTTTATTTGCTGTGGGAGTTAAGGAGTTGTGGTTTAAAATGTAACCAGTTTTTGCCAAGTTGAAAGAAGAGACAATGTTGTTTCCTTTAAGCGTAGGAAGATACAATACTGACGCTTATAGTGGCTTTATTTAAGTATTGAATTAAACTTACAGGTAAAATATGATTTATATGTGCACTAGACTTGAAAATTACAATGCACTCATACGTAAAAATTTCTACGAGTAGTTAGCTACCAACTTCGTGTTTAATTGTGTGAATGAGACCTTCAGATACGTCATCGCCATTATTATTACTGTGTTTTAATTATGTGATCAATACGTTTCTAGCGAGATAAATAAGGAGGCAGTCCGTGAGCTTGAGCTAAGAATCTGAAGATGCTAACTAGCATCATGAGCCATATAAAAAAACTGGTTACCTATGCAGTTCAAACACTTGCATAGTGGCACACAGCACTGGCAGTATACAAATTACTCTATTTGGCACTAATCTCAATACGCATATAAATCAATGGAATTCGACACAGACTTTCTTTTGGTGAATCTAGTCAACTTACGTGGTCTGCATGGAAATGAAAATAACTAATGACAATTAATACAACCAGTACAACAAACTATTTTAGTACTCCACAAAGCATAACAAGTCGCCAATGGACCTGTACCAACATCATATTCATATGACATCGATGATGATACAAAAGCTGCAAATAGCAGAAATAAAATCACTATTCTTGCAGTCGAGGTAGAAGAACTGATGGAGGCATATTTTAAAGCCAAAGATGCGATTGCGTATGCGAGTGACGTTTAATACAGGTTCAGGATCCAGGAACACTAGATTGTTTGAATTCAAGGAAGTCTAAATCCTAGACCAGATTCTACTCAGACATGCAAACTTGTTAAGCAAACTAAACTAGACCCTGATCCTAATGAAGGTTGCTTGCAATATAAATATTTTTGTTGAATACATAACGATGTAAATGTCATTAAAACATTAAAACGATGCCAAATCGCAGGTTCACTGATTGTTTGATTATGATAATGATCTCCACTGGAACTTTACTAACATATCGGTGTCACCCATTCATTAATAAATATTTGACAAAATTGATACTAATATCTACTATAAAGGGGGGTCATCCGATCGTCAGTCGAGAACTCCAAGAAGTTTTGAAGTTCATCAGCCGTTCAAAACAATGAATAAAGACGTGATCGTCCGTCAGGCATCAGCTGTTGTCATAAGACAGGAGGTACACTCAATATAATTGAACCGTGTTATAGCATTTGAATTTCAAATGAGACTCGCATAGTAATCACGACAAAACCTGATATTCTGTGCTTTTTATAAAAATATTATGCGAAAACCACCTTGAAAATGCGCCACATTGATTGAATATATATTATATCCTCTCTGTTTACAAATTTTTGTGACGTATGGCGGTAGAACCTGTTTTCATCGTTTTGTTTCTGTTAAACAATTTAATTTTAGTTGATATACCTCAATTTTATTACGATGGCTGCATGTCAGATACAGATACTCTGGGTACTACTGTTCCTACAAATACCATTTTAGATTGAATAGCGATAGCTTATAATGTATCAACTTTGTTTATCTTGTGTTTGATCTGAAACTAACCTCTAACCATATCGTTTCGAACCATGAAAATGGGAAATTGATACATCCACCAGCAGAGAAGATTAAAGTTCCTAAACAAATACCTATTCCAGTGTACGCTACTTCCCAATATTATTCCTTTTGAGTCTAGAAACGGTCTCAAATGAAATGTCATCAGTCACATTTGCGACTCCAAAACTTACCGCGATTATAAAACTCGTACATTTTCAAAGCTTTTCATTACACTTGCAACTTTCACAAATACTATCACAGACGCTGGCAACATCGATATATTTTCGGGGCGGGGTTACGCTAGGGTTGTCACTATTACGCTATGCGTGTGCGCTTCGAACGCCGGGAGAGCGTGAACTGGCCTGCTAGCAGCATGTATACCTCGTTGGTACCTATTCCAATTGTGAACCGCGATTATTTAACTGTCCACGCGTTCGGAAACAATTGACTGCGTTTGCTTTTGACTATGCAGATAAGATTTTGCACGTCCAGTTTTGTTTTATCTAGTTCCTTTTATGGAATCGGAGAGTGGGCTGGCCAATGTTTGTGGTTTAACGTCTAACCCCTTTATTCATAAAAGTTTTTAAACATTACTTAGTTAAAATACTGCTTAAGAGATTCTACATTCAAATTATCCATAGAAAATAAAGAATCTGCTTATCAGTATTTTAGCTATGTAATGGATATAACATTTTTTATGAATAAGGCGAAGGCTGGTTCGAGGTGGCGCAAGAAAAGAATGTCTGGAAGGATATGGGGAGGCCTTTGCCCAGCAGTGGGACACAATAGGCTAAGGAAAAAAAAAATGAATTAGGCTGTAAAAGTTCACGAAGATAAGGGTTGTACTAACAAAAGTTTCTTATGGATCGCCCACAGTATGTTGAGTTTGCATGCTGACCTTCGTCTGAACGAGACTGGTCTTCTTAGGAGATGCACTGTTTCACTGCACTGAGGCCAACTTGCCACTACCCGCAATTCGGACCTGCTATTTTCCACTTTCAAAATGGTCGCTTTATATGCGTGTATATCGGTTGATAACTTTATAAGCACAGTTTTCAAGGTATAATTACCTATGTGGGTGATGATAACTTTCCAAGTACAATTTTCATGGTATTACTTATCTATAAAAAATACTGGAAAGCACGAATGTCATACTTTGTACCTCAAACTTTTCTTAGTTGTGTTAGTAGTTCTAGTTTTCTCTTTTCTTATTTCGACAGAAGCAGCGCTCTTAATGACACACGCCCCCGAAAATTATGCAAGTCGCACCTATTTCCTATTGTTATCCGACATTCTTCGACAACGACTCGTCTCATTTGTCGCCTGTCTATTTCTGTCAATCATTCATACAAAAACTAGTATAACATGACCTACTGCGCTTCTATAATCAGTTGATTATTACTGAACTTTAGTAAGGTCTTAATAAAGTGGTTGTCGTTTTTTTCTCGTAATAGTTACATCAAAGATGAATGTACTGCAGTATGTTAGTAGCGGGTGAAAAATGGCGTTAATTTTTATGGTTGTCCATTTATGATTTTAATTACGAAATTCACAAGTTTTTGTTGACTATCTTTATAGGTCCTACCTATTAAGTTGTCAATTAGTAGGTACCTACGCTAAATATATTGTTAATCATTTAAGAGTCTGTTAAATTACGATGTATTTATTTGGAAGAGCAGCAGTGATATTCTGCAAACATCTCAACTTGAATCAAGTTATTTGATATTCCACCCTGGTTAGATGGATTAATAGCTCCGTTTTCAAGGTGCGATTTTTACATAATTACACTATGTATGTCGGGACTAACCCTTAATAATTCTGTCATTCTGCATCATCCATTAGGTATTTGAATCTTTGAACCCTTCAGAAAATAAATGTTCCTTTAATTTTTTTATTAAAAACAAGCTTTTTGCGCCATATTCAATTTGGTGGAACGTTATTAACTTTATCGTTTTTTACTCTTCAAGCCCTTTCATTTGATAAGTATCTACCCATATTAATCCGCCATTTTGGAGCGGCGGCCATATTAAAACTATTGCAATATTGAGTATTGCACATTGTATTGTCACCAGAACTTAAAATGTATGCATTTTTCCAGCTCAATCGGATACCAATAAATGATCGAAAAATGGTTTACAAATTTTGATGAACAACTTACAAACATACCTACACGCGAACAGCGCAAGTTAAATAAAAGCTTGTAAAACAGCGACAAGTAACTAAACGGCGGTAACTGACAATTGCAGTTCTTTAACTAAAGCTTCCTTGCTCATTCCCTTTGTCATGCCCCATTCCAATGGCCCAGTACACTTGAGAGCAAAAATACAGAAGATTGGCGAACAAAGACAGTTGGTTATTGGCGACCAAGGCGAGTAGATGGACCTTTGTTTGGCTATCAAGACGCAACACACGTTACGACTATAGTGGGTAACGTTTAAGTAGCTGGGACGGTGCGTTGACTGTTTTTTTGCATTACCTGTATCATATTTGAGTTGGAGTTAGTCAGGGCTTCAAAGTTTACAAGCTTGTTAGTTATAGTGGAAGTCATGAAAAAGTGTACACTGTGAAGGTTTTTCAGAATCGTGCATGTAGAGCTGTTAGTCAAATGTTTGTCTGCCAAACTTAGATGCTAATCTCAATTTATTCTGGCTGTCGATTTTCTTGTTGAACGCCTGTTTAGAATACTATGCTGTCTTCATTGCATATAACGATTTCACGAAACATTGCTAAAATATCACTCACAGTGTTTTTTTAAAGATAGAAGTTTAACTTACCTAAAAATTTATTTACAAATAGATTTTAATATCTATAGGTAGGTAAAAGTAGATACTGTAGCCTGTTTCTGAATTATGATACAATGTAAAGGACTTCTTATGGTGTCTTCTACAAAAGGCACTAAGTAGCTATCTAGGTACTGATCGATTAAATAAATTCGTATTATCATTTTGATAACACTTGTTTACGCCGTATACTTATGTTGAATACAACATTAGAATAGACGTGATCATGTGACAACGCATTGATCAAACTTATATTGTTCCTATTGTTTGTAGATAAACCTTTATTGCAAGAAAGCAATAAAATAGAGCCATAAGATTATGATTAAATGGCAATATTATACTTATTGGCCTAAGTAGATAAATTGTTTCTATAATAAAATGATAAGGAAGCGAAAATAGAAGTATGAGTAATTATCTACAAGTACCTTACAACCGTTCTCTTGAAAGAAATTGTAGACGGGCCGCAAATTAAACGAAAGTCAGTTAAAACTTAACTGTTGAAATTCGTAACTAAAGAGATTTTGACAATTTGTCACATTCGTTTTGATATAATTTTGGTTTCAGAAGCTCTTATATTTTTGACAAAGTAATATACTTCTGTATATCTAATTGAGGGAGAAGTTGAAAAAAGTATCTACTTTGGAACCAAAGAAATTCATTACATAGGAACCTCTGTGCAACAGAAAGAAAGCTCCCTAGCATCATTTATTTATTGTATTTGTTGAAGGATAACAAACAACTAGGTACAACATATATAATACATAATAATGTTAACAAAACTTTTAGTAGTAATGTTGCAGTCCACCGCGTTATCCGTTATTGCTTTTTAACAGCCGTGCAGTTTTCAAACCATAGACGTTTGAAGTTCATCTTCCTGCTCTCACTGTTGTGTCATTTCGTCCTTCTACCTGAACACCGGAAATAATAAATTGATGGATTTGACGCGAATTCATATGATTTCACGTCATATACCTACACTTAGGTACATTATTTTATGATTTGTTGTAAGTACAAATACAAATACACAAATACAAAATATTTACCAACTAGTTTAAATTAGTTTATGATTGGAGCCTCCTTTTAAGCATGATAACGCCTGGTTTAGGAGACTCCGTTCCTCCATAGCTTTGGCTGTAAGTAAACCAATCCTAAATATTGTGCAATATTATGTCATATCACCCTTGCTTCTACGCTCACAGGTGTGAACTAAACACTCAACATATCGCTGATGACTCTTGTAATACGTGTAACATCCTCAGCAGGTCGGAGTCAGTCAACATGACAAATGGATGACAGCTCGCCGTTCAAGAGCACGATGATTATCGAATTACGTTCCCCGCGTGTCGCGTTGCTCTTTCGTCTGTCATGGCCACTGCTCTTTCCGCCTCCAGAGTGTTACCAGTTGTAGGTTTAGGTACTTATAATGTATGCTTTCGTTTCTGGTGAAGTTTTTTCCTGTTCGGGAGCGGTGAAAAAAATAAAATTGAAGAGTTTAAAATGAGGTCTAAATTTAAAAAGTTTGTTTGCACTTTCACAATTCTGCAATTTTTAAGCTACGATTTATGAATAAAAAACTATTATTTTTTGTTATTTTATTGTTAATGCATTCAAAACATGTTTTTTTTAATTTTCTTCCCCTATTTTTCCCTAATTAGGATGTCACCTATAGGTGATATTGGACATCATTTATACACATATATAAAATACTAAAATAAATTAATAATATATTTATATTAGTATTTAAAAAGAAAAATAATTGAAAAGTTAATTAGTTGTGACAAGCACATCACCAGAGATTTGTAATCGTACCAGCTTATAATCTGCGTAACCATAGCTCTACAGCTATGTATCACTTCCTATGTTAATCATAAATACGAGACTTGTTACATGGCTTTACAGTTGCATCATATCGCTTGAACTTTACAAAATGGGCTCGTGCTACCCGTCCTGTTGACTTATATACCATTTGTCACTTGTGTCAATTTTCACAAAGCTCGTCTCTTCTAGTCCACGAAAGAGGTTTCCTGTATCCATAGAAGAATCTAATTATTTTCTGCAGCAATCGTCGTTTTCTCCTAATCCATAAAATATTGCATAATTGTTTCTCCAATCTACTTTGGACATTGGCAGATTAGTCGTCATCGGCTTTGATTTCCATATATTAAAAATAGAATAGAATAGAAAGAGGTTTCTAAATAGCGTACATACCATTAAAATATAGAATAGTAGATACAATAATAGAAATTATTTCCACGCTGGCAACACTTCGTCCGGGCTGAGCATTGCATCCTGCCGACCGTGACAAAACGACCAGGATGGTGCCATGGAAGTGCCAGGAATTGCAAAATGTCTACTATTGAGCGTTGATGCAATCAAATCATTTTGTGGTGACCCCTCTTTACTCTATTACTCTTTACTAGCTTTGTGATCCGCCCATCGTTTAAGCCTCGGGTTAATGAGATGAAGCTTAAGCTGTTAGTAGGTAGAAGCATGCTCCATTCCACCTAGGTAAGTGACCACATCCACATAGGTAAGTAAACTACTCGCTGAGCTTGTCGGTTGAAAGTAGAAACAAGCAAATGAGGCTATGAAGATGAAAGATAGGAGAACAACGGAAGAATAAGAGGGTTGCATCATCATTATGGGAGAATCAACCAATAACCGTCTATTGTTAGAGGGAATTTGAAAATTGCGCTAGTGACAGATAAGTTCAATAGGAACCGTTTGTACATAGGTACAAACGGTTCCTATTCAACTTATCTGGTCGACGAATAGTCGTAGATACGGATGTTATGACGACACTACTACCTACGAGAGACTAGTATTTAGTAACCACTTTTGCAAGTTTCGAAAGAAATAAGCCCCTCTTTCCTCGAAAAGTAACAGAAATAATCTTTTATTCCTAGATCTACCGCATTGTTCATCCAACACTTTTTTAAAAGGAAAGTTAACTATCGAATTTCGTAAGAAATTCGATAGTTAACTGAATAAATTCTACTGGCCCGTTTTCAAGCGTGTGGCTTTCTGCATAATTGTTCTTGCTGTCGCCTAGTCTTCATCTCGTCATTGTCGGTCCAACTAAGGGTTCTCACAGACGAACGGCGCAGCGTCGACGGCAGCCGCCGACAGGTGACGACGTTTGCAGTTGTGGCGTGATTCGTCCGATTCGGTTATCGGTGTAGGTTTTCGAAATGAAAATGGTTGTTTACAGACCGAAACTGGAATAACTACCAGTAGCATCAGACAAAATCAACCTGTTCACATAATTTACAACGAACCCTCGGCAGCTCATAGGTGGTCACAGACGCACTGGTGATCCAAGTATTTATTAACAACTCAGAACAGGCTTTTCACTGTAGATAATTTTAGTGAGACAATGTCTTGTCAGAGCAGGCAGTAATAAATCCATCAAAATTATAATTTCACAGCTTTGCCCGCGACTTCGTACGCGCATATTCCGCTTTTTCCTGTTCCTGTAGGAACTTCGGGAAATCCTCTCTTAGTACTTCCCTACATTCCCCAAGGCCAAATTTCAGCTTTCTACGACCAGGTGGTCAATCACTATCTCAGTAACGGAAGAACTTTATATTTAGACCCTTTTTAAAATCCTTGGGCTTCACTGGAAATCCACAACTAAAAATAACTGTAGACTCTCCTGTAAAAAGTCCCCTGAGGACTGGAATGAATGGAGTGAGGCCTTTGCCCAGTAGAGAGACAGATGTAGAAAAGTAAAAAGAATATGTAAGTATCGTAGCAGATGACTTTCCATAGTACCAATACATCTGCACTAGTTAAGTTTATAGGCTGCTCTCACGCTGTTTATATCTCTCATTTATTAAGTATATTTTGATGTAATAAACTAACAAGAAAATATCCTATAGACCTGTGTTTCTATAATATAGAATATTTTCTTGTTTATTTCCTACTAGCTTCTGCCAGCGGTTTCGCCCGCGTGAATGTCGGAACTTTCGCAAACAAAAAAGTAGCCTTCTCCAAAGTCTTCTCAAAACGTAGCTCGGACCAAATTTCATCAAAATCGGTTAAGTGATTTAGACGTGAAGAGGTAACAGACAGACAGAGTTACTTGCCACTTTAATAATAAAAATATGGAAGAAGTAGGTATGAAATATAAGTGGACGAAGTCGCGGACGAAGTTTTATTACAAGGCAAAACAGACGAGATGAGTAAATGAAATGATGGCACAGCAAAATATTTTTTAACTGATAAAAGAATGTATGAATCACCTTGAAACATATTAGTTTCATACGGTTTGTATCATACAGTTCTGAAATCTTATCACAGGTTGACACACCTTAGCCGACAATTTCATACAAGTCAGTAACTCAGTAGATACTAAGAACTGAGAAGGCATGAGTTTACCTACTTATTTCTCAAGTCTACGACAGTTTTATTGTTTGTAAACAGATCCAATTTTTATTTGCTTCGGAGTTTAATATGGATTTATTTGGCCGTGTGTAGTGTTTGTGATAACTGTGATAAGTGAATAAAGACAATGACTGAATACGTGAAAAAATACTTACTGGAACAACATGAAATTAACAAAAAACTGCTATTGAAATTCGACGCAGACTTGCGGACAAGCAGAGCTCAGCTAACAGTGGCTCAGTTAATGGTGACAGCACTGGAACGTGACATGGTGGCAATGAGGACATTGTATCACGATTTAATGCAACTTAGACAAATAATCGTCCTTCTAAATCCACATTTACAAAAGACAACATAGACGAAAAGGAAAAACTTCTCAAGAAACATTAATTTTTAATTTTTTCAAATTATTTCTGTAAAAAATATTTAATCGTTCAGCGGAACACAGTGGTGTATTAACAGAATAAGTTTCATCAAACTTAGAATAATCGATCTCAAAACCGTGTTTATCCTTCCGATACTCGACCATAGCCGTAAAACGATGACCCCATAGAATTTCCTGGGTGGTATAACTTGACTTCACTTGGACAGGCTGTCCAGTAGATTCTATAGTACCTTCAAACACTACCAGAATTTCCATATCTGCCTTCAATATATCAGAAGCAGACATTGAGAAAAATGGACTGTTCTCATCTATAGTGTGCACAGCAGAGACTGGGAACATGAATGAGATATTTTCACTAGAATCCATGGACAGATCTAGTTTTATTTGGTCATCCAACACATCGATGGTGCTGTGCCTGATCAAATAAGCTTGAACGTTTCCCGCGATGATCCTCGATTTCCTGGTGTTCCCGACTCGGAATATCAAGCGTAAATAGCGATCTCTTTGATTAATGATGGCATTTTTTGAAAATAAGAGCGTCTGAGCTCGATTCTTAGGTCTAGTCAGTTTGGCGAAAACAATACCAACGATGAAAGATTGTGTGATAGTTCCGATTATACTCTCGATGCACATTGTGAACATAGCTGAAGGACACTCGAGTGTGATCACTCTGGTTCCATATCCGATGGTTGTGTGGATCTCAATGCTGAAGAGAAATAAAGATGTGAAGCTGTAGATTTCTTTGACACATGGTATCCATTCGGAAGAATTGTTAGCGTGTGGCATATGTTCCGGTTCGAAGTCACCGTGCAGCTCTAAAATAACCCACCAGATTCCAGTAAACGCTAGCCAAATGACGATGTATGTAAGTATGGAGTAGAAGAGGGTCCATCTCCACTGAGCGTCAATGAAGGCTTGTACGATGTCGGGGAACACATGATATTTGGATTTTTTCCACTTCTCCAAGTTAAAGTGGCCAGTTTTAGAGACGACGCGACCAGCTTTTCTTCTTCCCGATTTTCGCTTTTGACTCTTCCTGTAACGACACCATGAATGTTTGTCATGTTTGATTGCCATTATTAAATGAGTTCCTAACTAGATATTGATAACGTGTTTTACTGACCTGCAAAATCGGCGCTTGATTAATCTGTCTCCTGTTCCGTTGTCGCCTTGTTCTAACTTACACGGGCATCCATTTATAAGTTTCTCTTTTTCGGGAAAAACCATTTTTTATAATTTTATTTTGTTTAAAACCGGTAATTGTTTTATCTCATTATTATGATGTGATGACTTTCTTGTCTGAACAGACACTGATATGGAAAATTCTTCCGTATAAATATCGTTGCGGTTATTTGAATAAAAAGATAAAACAACAGAGAATTTCTCAAGAACGCATGTAAAACTTTACGGCCAGTGACATAAGACAGGATAGTTTTAGACTTGCATATCTACAAAATAGCCTATGTACCTCATAAGTACCGCTATCTAGATCTGTTGCTAGAGCCGAATCCCCAGTATGTCGAACCCTAAGGATGCTAAACGCCCTCCTGACTGCCTACCCTGAATGTAATGTGTTTGCTGATGAATGAAAGGAAATAATGCGTGCTTGTCTGGTGTTCTGTGAGAGACAATATGCGAGGGTGTCCACTGTTACATGTTAGTTTATGATGTATTTAATTTATTAAACCATTTACTCAAATAATAATTAATAATTTTATTCACGAATTGTATATCTTTGAATTTAATTTTTGTATTGTATGTTATTTGAATGCTTATTTTATTTTTATAATTCTATGTTAATTAATGTAATTGGACCTGTGCCGTTTTAATTAACTATAAATTAATAAATAAAAAAAAATAATAAAAGTATTAAATATTATTTGGTCCTTACACACGGGTACCCATACCTCTTTCCCCGATGGGGGAAGGCAGAGGCAAGCCGAATGGTAAGTAGGTATTACTTATGCTTCGCCCAGCCCATTAAAATGTATACCTATCCCCACAGGTCACCTAGCCCTATCCCATATTTTTAATTTTTAAGTTTAACTATCTATCGCTAGATGTCGCCATTTCCTTAAGCGACAACTAGTACTTAAATACTTCGTGAAGCTTAAATGCTATTCCCCGCATTCCAAGGGTGGCGGTGAAGTCGTCGCTTTTACTCATCTAAAGGACAGGGTCTAATACGGTAACTAAAGAGTGTAGGTATGAGATTGGACAGTTAACATTTAGGTCATCGACTGGCGTTCTTACTATTATTTATCAGGCTAGTCAGGCCAAATCATGTAACGAGTTTCGGCAAAGGATTCCTTTGCGATCCCTTTGCCCACGATTCGCCTAAAACAACGACTGCCAAATTGTGTAAAGCTCCTAAATGTGTCAAACAACCGGGAATGTCATTTGACACGTTAGGTGCATTACACAAACGTGAACGATTTTTTTTTTAAGTTGCCCTACACTAGGGATTTTTCCTGTATCGTAGGTGCGTTTACAAACATAACAACTTACATACACAACCAGCCAGACCCACAACAACTGTCTGTAGGCCATACAAATATTTTTTCCGTGCGGGAATCGAACCCGCGATACGCAACGCAGCAGTCAATAACTCAACCACTGCGCCATCCGTGTCGTCATGGTACTACGGTACTACTGTGTCGATGTCGTGGTCGTGGTCGTCTACTATGGTAAGTAAACAGAAAAGTATAATAATTCTTGCATGGTTTTTAAACAGCAGACCTTTCCAGTTCCCAGCTTCATAATTATTATGTAGGTAGATATGTTTTTATATTGTTATACAATATTTTCATTTCTCATATTCGGAAAAGTAGTGTTTGTTCGATCCGAGTAACGGGTGGAAAACGTTGTTTCCCACCTTAGGGCGAGAAAGACTCATAGTAATTGTTTCCCTCCCTAAAAAAAATAATTTTAAAAATAGAACTGTATTTGGTTGGGTTTGTCTATTTCACCTCGACTGCAATGTCAAAGTTTATCTTGATGCAAGTGCATCAAAATATCCAATTCCCCCAGGAGAAATAATTTTAGTTCCTAAAGAGGATACAAACGATATCGGTATCTTTACAGGAAGGAAAATAAAATATCGATATTCGTACCGTAGACGTCACTAAACGAGATTGGTAAAATTTTAATACATCGGTAGTAAATTATTCATCGCGGGATGCATGCTCGATGCATTCCTTAGTAGTTCTTAAGGTAACACTTTTTTTTTTTGAAAACCAAGTTTTGCGTAGTGGTAGCCCGCGATTTTTTTTTGCGTTTTTATAAACATTAGATAATCAATACATTCACTGTAACTTAATTTTGACGTAACTATAGATTTCCGAAATCTAGTAAATATGCATGAAATCTAAGTTGATGATGATGATGATTGAATATTCTTCTGGTTCTATTTATGTAAATACATACCTAGATACTTACTTCATATTGTTACAACCTGACACTTAGGCCTGCAAGAAACACAATAAAATTTAAATTTCGCGGGCTACCACTACGCAAAACTTGGTTTTCAAAAAAAAAAAGTGTTACCGTTACCGTAAGTTAGCAGGTCAGTTCCCTTGCACTTTTTTTTCTGGAACTGTAGAACTATGCTGCATGCGAATAAAACTCACATTTTTAATGCCCTGCTGAAAAAATGATATGCTAAGTTCACACGAGATAAATACCTAAAGTACAGCATTACATAGAAACGTTTGCTGCACACTTTGTCGGCTACTTTGGTGAAATTGACGCTACTACTAACAAAGTAAATATCTAATTAATTGTACACAAAAGCCATAATTGTAGGTTTACCGAAATAACATAAAAATAAAACAACAAACTAAAACACAAATGTACAAAGGCCGGCCTTATCGCATCCTGCTACTTCTTCCAGGAAATCCGGCCGGAATGGACAGTATGATGGACAGTACCTCAGTAGCGTAACCAGCATGGGTAACACCCGAGGCAGGTAATGTGGTGTCACCCCACAAACGAGAACTCCGCCGAGCGCAACGAGCTAAGGAAATTTTTGCACCCCGCCTCGGAAAGGTTTTATTTTCTTTCGATCATTCATATGTAAACAGAAATCATTCTGTTTCTTTCATACAGAACTTAAACAAAGGTTTAGGCTTGACACCCGACCGTGATATAAAACAGTGAACGAACGGTTTTTCACTGTTCTTGTCGTTGCATTCTTCACTCTTTTAGTTCTTAATCTTTGTTCCGGGTGTCATCGGGGCGGGCAGAGAATAGTCTAGTCAACACGTGCTTTAACTTTTTTCAACAGTCTCGGAAAAATATGAATGAGATGCCCATTCTTAGCCGTAACATAATGTATATGTCACCGGAAAATTGCATAGGTACTCCGTAAGATTGTAATCAATCTTATTCAGATTATAAATTCTCGAAATATTATGAAAAAAATCGTTTTGTACAATAAGTCCAATGCAAATTCAATAGTTTCCAATATATAGGTATAGGTACGTGTCTTAAAAATAGTTTAAAATTTCAAGCGATATTTATAATCTTACGGCGTTTGCAATTTTCCGGTGATATACATATCAAAATACCCATTCTTTACTAAAAGTCTATTTTAAAATGTAATGTATAGTTTGTAATGCCTCAAAAAGAATTAATAAACTCAACTTTTTTTGGTCTTATACTGGCGAAGCAAAGATTGCGAGCCTCTAGCGGCGAAATTAAGAAATTGCGTTAGAACGACACTTTCAGCGTTGGCAACACCAATTTATCAAATTTCCCGAAAATCTAAGTCAAATTCCCCAATTTGAGGACAAAAAATCTACTAACTCCCCACAAAATCCAATATTTTTTTTAGGAAATGAAACCAATAGTACCTAAGATATTATTGTCTAATTAGTATCTCATTTTGTAAGATTTATATTCCTTTTAAACACCTTTAAATTTTTGAAGTAAAAACTTCTTTAGGCGCGTTGAGCACTTTTTGGGTGAATAAAAATCATGGAACTCGCGTCATCGTCACCGAACAGAGTCCGAGTCCGAATCAGACACCGAGTTTGAGTTCAAAGCTTTCGCTTAGTTTTACTTCTATCGGCAGTCCCCAAAGACTGCCCCGCATGTTTTTTTCACACTTCCATATTTTTGTGACCAACCTTTTTCTCGATGGAGTAAACATGACACTGTGGCGCTGTTTTTAATTACTTTCCTTTGCCATTAAAAAGTATTACAGTGTTTGTATTTATTAGTTGCGGATCCCTGCTTTAGCATTTTGAGAGACACTAAATTTTCGCCAAATTTTTCTAACGCTGAAGACCTACTGCTACATTAAATGCCAAAAATCATCGCGGCAGACCAAAGCGAAGATGGTGGGACGAGTTCGATACCTACCGAAAGGAGCGGCCCCCCAACATAGCAAATGACAGAGCCCAGCATTGAGACAAAATAGGCTAGATAGATTTCGAACGCATAGGTCTAACGATATAAATAAAATTAGAATAAAAAGGGAGTCATTCGCTATCCATGAGTAACGTAACGAAAATGTTAAGATTTAAGTATTTCGATTTCTTGACAAGTGTTCTGACTTGGCCCAGACTACCGATATTCAAAATCCCCGCATAATGCCAATTGCCAATCAACTTGACATTCCTCTCAGTTTGGGGAATTCCACACAAGTTTGCAACTCTGAATGAAAACTGTCAAAGCGTCGTTCTTGTACAGCTTCACAATTTAACACTAAAGGCGCTAGTTAGAATCTTTTGCATGGCCAATAATACAAAGGTACTTATTAACTTAAACTCATACAAAAAAGGCATTGGGTCAGCCGGGTAAGCCACCACCACTGTACGGGGACTAGCCTCTTTCTGAACTACGCATTACAACATGAATTTGCATGACGGTATTGCCACAAATAAATATCCTTACCGGAATCATTATTGGAAAATAGAATAGAACCACACCTTAAAACTAACATTGCCAGTATTAAAAAATAAATATAAATATTTTCTTTGGCAGCACGGGGATCGAATGACGTCCATTTTTGCCAACATACAAACAAAAAATGAAAAATGACAAAATTGTGCTGTCATTTTTCTGTCCATCGAATCAATCACTGTTGATTTTCTAAAACAAAAGTTTATTATTGCGTTTCATAAGAAAAGATGTTTCGAGCAAATAATTTTGATAAGTTGCTTGGTGAGTAACAAAATTTTCTTTGTTTCCCATCATCGCATACCTGTCCACAACAAAAATTTCAACTTCGTTCGTTGTCACAATTTTACTAAGCAGTTTTCTCTTATTAGCATTTAGCTTTCTTTATTTTTCTTCAGAATTAATATTAGATTGATGGTATACTTTTCAGATATGACTCAGAAGCTCTTACTGAAACCAATAATACACATCTCATTATCAATAGGTACATATTCTGATTACCATTCTAAAATGGTGAAATAATTTGTTCTAGATAAAGCTACCAGTAATCTACGCCTGGATCCCGATTGGCCGACTATCCTACAAATATGTGATTTGATTAGACAGAATGATTGTTCGTAAGTAATTTCATGACTAACATCATAAATATTTAGAGAAGGTCAAAACAATGTTTACCTAATTAAGTCATTAACATAAATGACTTCAAAAGTACTAGGAAGAAAAGTGGCACATATTGTAGTCTATAATAAATCCGAATTTATTAATATTCTGGTCTGTTATTTCGTTGCTCAGTATATGTTTTTAAGATAACTAATCAGTCATTGACATTATTTTGTACACAATTCAAAAGATAAACTGCATTATTTACTTATTTCTTAATTACAAATTACAATTTTGGGATGAAAAAAAAGTCTTGATTTACAAATAATATGATATTCTATTTCATTAATAAAGTTTCAATATGTCTGCCTGTGTCTCCAATCCTATGCCACATAACATAATAGCAGTGTTGAAATTGTTTATCTATTTAAACTATTATGACTTCATATAAGTCACTTCACTTCACTTGGTCACATTGAATGCAGTCATACTGACTTCACATTCATAAGTTAGAGTTAGCACATTGTAAACACTCTTACCTTGTGCGACTCATCTGTAGTAAGTTTGACAGCTAATTGAAGCTAAAATATCACAGTATCGCGACAAGGTCAATATTGTTATTTTGATAACATAATCCACTAGCAGTTCCGCTCACTACTCAAGATGCACTGAATTGCCTAAAGAGATGCAGAATACTCAACCTGAAGATCCTACAATGAGCTACTGGAAACAATACAAGTCAATCAGTATGGGGATTGACTCTGTATGACTCAATCAGGCAACACTTCTGCTCAGTCATTGAAAAATCAATCCAATGACACATCTGGTCATAGTAATTAGACAATCAGTACAATGACACATCTGGTGGCATGTAACAACATGATAAAAAGAAAAGAAAATTAAAATGGTCTCATAGTAGAATTGCCCGGCCCTCACAACAAATGCTCTTATACTAAGATACAGGTAATTAAAAGTAACATGTAACTAACAGAAAGCTTTGACTGATCACTTTATCTTAATAATGTAATTTATATTAGTTATACAAAATTTTAACCAGCTACTGGGTTGTTGAGGTCCGGCAGGCAATCTCTGCTTATAAAATACTGATATTCAGCTGCATCTGGTTAGACTGCAAGTAGACATAATAAAGTGGGGTAATGGCTAGGCAGATTGATTCATAAAAAATGTTTATTACAGACCAAAATATGCAGTGACAGCAGTCAAAAAGAAACTGTACTCATCAAATCCCCACCAAGCTATGTTTGCACTGCTCACCCTCGAGAGTATTGTCAAAAACTGTGGTAAGCAAGTTTTTATATAATACCAAAGTATTTTTTCTGTACCTATGTAAAGTAATATTTTAATGAAGTAAAATTGTTTATTTGTTCATGTTTCTATTAATAGAAGGTTATCTATGAAAGTTCTGATTGGGTTACGGACATTTGTGCCACAGGAGTGTATCTGCAAAAAAGCTAGTGTTGGATATTAGTTTCATGCTGTTGGTACTCACAAAAATGTAAATAAACTAATTTATTGATATTGTCAACTATACAAATACTCATTATAAGATGATTCGAATTGTTTGGTTCTCATAATAACATTTTAATTGTTATGTAAATAAGTCCACCAATCATACTGAATATTCAATTGAGATAGCAAAATAATGGAAATGAGGTCATTATCTTTGAGTTAAAAATAATTGTTTTTATAATAATATCAGCAGAATAACATGGATTTCCCACCATTGACAAGAGTGGCTAGAGGTTGCCCCCTCTCTGTGATGAGGACTTGCGAATAATGATGGTTTTATGATAATATTCTGATTATAAATCTAACTTTAGGTTTTGGGTAAAATAACCGTTGCATGGGGGCCTACTTTATTGGAATAATAGACTATTGGGAGATTATTTTATTATAACAAAACGCAAGATCTACAAACTGTAATATGACCCAATTTATTAGGGAAGCTTGAATGGTTACTTAAATGTAGGCACTTGTTGAAAGTGTTATGTAATAAATAACTAATACTTTCTCTCAACTATCTCATTTCTGCAAGGGTAGTTCTTGGAATGCGTTCCACTGCGCTCCAAGTTTTTATTACCTATATTATTTCAAAAATTATAAGTAGAGGCTCCAATATAAAATAAGTAGAGGCAGCATATGTTGATGATTCCCAGTTCTATGTAGGTACCTATTTACAACTTTATTGATTGATTCACAATTTATAATTATCTTATTTTATCAGGTTCTGGCGTCCATGATGAAGTGACATCGAAAGCGTTTTGTGAAATGCTCCGTGATTTGGTGAAGACCACCCAGCATGACAACCTCCGCAGCAAGATCCTTGAACTAATACAAGCTTGGGCCTTTGCATTCCGAAACTCACCCAAGTACAGATCAGTTCAGGTAATACTTGAATAATCTTACAATTATTTAATACACACAAGGTTTTCGGCATTTTATAATCAAGATGAGAAACTTCAAAGCTATATGATATATAATGGATAATAGTTACTTCTGAAGACGCGGCCAACGATGTCATGTCGAGCATAGTAACTTGTAAATTATAATTTGATAAAACCTTTTTTTTGTTTTTTGTGAAGATTCGCTGGTCAAGTTAAAATCTCTGTTGTCATATATCTATCGCAGCCAATTGGTGTAATCAGCTGTTTAATTAACGGACCAGCCTTTTCATTGAACAGCGCCGTTATCAGCAGTCAAAATGTCATCCAGGCAATCCACAAAATTTAATGAGCGGGCTGGCAGATGCTTAAGTCGTTCATAAAATAGGGTTAACCATGTCACGGAAATACATGAAATACCTAAAACGTTCCTTCACAGACTTAACTAAATAACTATGTTGTAGCCATATCATAAGAATTGGCCATTTCATGAAATGGCCACCTCAAACCTAAACTAGCCATTTGCCTAGCTGTTTGATTAAATGCCGGTATGCTTAGGCCCTGTAATTAAACGGCGCCTAAAAAGGAAAAGGCTAAGCCTCTAGTTAAGCGAATGATTAAGCGTGTTGGCTTCGACTTACCTACCGCCATTATAATCTGGAGGTTTATTTCTAGTGCATCTCTACCAGTATAGCCTTTAATGACTGACTGAACGACTGAAAATTTCTGTATAGTGAGCGAAACCAATTACTTTTTGGTATTTACGAAATTGCCTTTTTGCATAAAAAGCCATTTAGAAAACACCGATTGGACGATATCAAACCCACTGGTCATCACCTATTAATACATTTTTAAGAAAAATCTTTCAACTGCCTGTGTCCAGATTTGTTTTTTTTTTACTAAGTACACAAACGGCATATTTAGACACTCCTGCGTTTCTACACATCCCTTTTTACCCGTAAATCTAATTAGGTACCTACCTACGTATGTCATCTTATGTTTGTTTGTATTTTTTTTGTTATCACATACAAGTAGGTAAACAAATCAGGGAAAACTTGACGTTTATAATCATAGCTTCAATGTGACAAAAATCTTATCAGAACAATTTTATTTATTTTCAACTCAATGATTTACTAAACATAAGTATCGAAAATCAAATAAGAAACTGCCAACAGTGATAGATTAGTAAAATAAGAATTTTCAGTGGATGTAAATTGTCTGTCACAGTTCACTGAACGTTTTTGTGTCCCATTCCAAGGTTACAGAACATAAGTTCTTTGCAATATTGATCTAGCCACACCTATACTTAATTTAATTACGTACGTCGTGCTTTTATGTCAATGCCACATTTGTATTCTAGTGAACAGTGAAGTGTAAACTAGGTACATTTCTCTTATTCCACTCCCAAGTTTACAGTAAAAATACATGAGAGGAACTGACGCCCATGCATGTAAGCGTTCATTTAATTCAATCTAATCAGCTGGTCTGCACTCGGCTGGAAATCCAAATAAGTACATAATTGTTCTGTTTACATTACGGGTCACATGTCAAAGTCCTGTGGAGCGATCTTATCTATGTACTGGCCAGTTTTCCCTTCTATTAATACTATCCTTATTTAATATAATAATATTATTGTACAGTAGTATACATTCGTACTTTAATCAAACAAAACGATGCAATGTTTATCTTATTCATTCAAAACTGCCGCTTTCGAACTCCAACCGGTTTTCATACGAGCGCACATGCCGTGTATGTATAGAAATGTATCTGTTGTGTACATACCTAGATGTATAGGTAGGTAAACCTGCGAATGCCGCGTCACATGTTATCAGTCAGACGCAGTATGAATCATAATCTCACGAAACAACATAAACAGTTAGGTAGCAACACTTTTGTGCTAGCTATCGACGTTCTTCTCTAAGCCTGTCTGATAAATTTTTAAATAAAGGAAAATGGTGAAAAATACTGTATAAACCAAGTGTACTGGCAATGTTAGTCAGTAGTGAGTAGTATTTCTGTCATAATAATTGTTTCCAGTGTTATTCTGCTTAGTCATAGTAGTGAAGTTTTTATTGTGTCCACAAAAATATATTTTTTTGTTTTGTGATTAGGATACTGTGAACATTTTGAAGGCTGAGTGTTACAAGTTCCCTCCACTCAAGGAATCAGACGCTATGTTCTCTGCTGATACGGCCCCGGAGTGGGCAGACGGAGAAGTTTGCCACAGGTACCCTATTATAACATTTCCTAAATCCTAATCCATTATTTATTCAGTGAACTATAAAAAACAAATGATTGTCATCCAGTTATCATTCAGTTTGTTAATTTTCCTTAATTCTTAGCAGTTTACCTTAATTTTCCCATACAAATACAAAGTTTAAAACCTTGAAGCAGCTACGAGATAGAAGATACCTAAATGGGTATTTCTTTTGTTGTAAATTAGATGTCGCGTGGCGTTCTCGTTGATGGTACGGCGACATCACTGTCGTGCTTGCGGTCAGGTTTTCTGCCAACAGTGTAGCGCCAAGCAGTCCACCCTGCCCAAGTTTGGAATTGAAAAGGAGGTAAGAGCGAGGAAAAATGTATAAAATCATTGTGTAGCCCAGATTACTATTGTCACCATCACTATGCTAGTATATTTTTAATGTCAGATGCTCTTAGGTTTCACTACAAAACACTTTCTTTTGTTTTCATAACAAAGATCCAACTTAAATAGTATGATGCAATCTTGGTGGCAGTTCTGATCTCAATGAGGTAGCTGTTATAACAAATTCATGTGTCAGCCCTGCCTATGTTAAGTATTGGAAAAAGCACAGGATTTGATACACTTCACAGCTGTCATAGTTTGTTGCCTAAAAATTGAAGCCATATGCTTACCCAATCCATCCTCTCTATCAATATTTTCAACAGCAGGTTGTTGACAGGTGCGTGTCTGTGATGCTTGCTATGACAAAGTTAGCCGGCCCCCCCCATCATCATCAAAGTTGGAAATTGTAGATACAGCCAGCGACTATGGACCTAGCGTACAGCCACAGGTAAGATTTATAATTAGTTTTATTATTATTAAAGCTCTAGTTACCTGATAAGGTGTTGAGGCAAGATTACACATGATTGTGAACTTGCCAATAGCACCAGAATTGTACCAACATAATACAGCAAATTATGTATTTTGATACAAAATATTTGCAACAGTGCAAATATTTTGTATCAAAATATGTTCATGACAACAACAATAAAAGGTGTTGTAATCAATTGGTTATTAATTAGGTCTGAAAGTAGGTAATCAGGTAGAAAAGAAAACAAATAATTGGCACTTAAAAATACTTTATTTATATGCTAAAATGGAATAATAACACTATCCGTCGTAAGAATCACCAGGCATTTCACCACCAGGCACCAACATAGCAATATTGTTACCATTCAATAAGATTTGGTCTAATTTGGTTATTTTTCTTCCCTCCGGCGTTGATTCATACTCTGTGACGTCATCCAGTAGCATGTTTACGAAGTCATCGAAGCCTTGTAAAGTTCCCACCATTTCTTTGTCGTTTTTCATGATTATATGGATTCGAGAACCTATACACTTGTCCACAAGTTCGAGTGGCAACAACGTGTTAGGATTTGGCAGTGAAGCTTGTGCCATTTTTAATATATCACGTGTTTGGATTAAGAATTGTATCAAACCGTGTCTGGTGAACAAATCACAGAATTCGTCTTTTTGCGTTGATTCACTGAAAATCACGAAAAAATACAATAACGCTTGGATTATTGTTGGACATAAACGGTTTCGTTCGGAAATGTCAATAAAAACTGCAATAAAAAAATCCGCCATCATGACACACTTGACGAATACAATTTATTAGTTCGTATAATTATGATGATTAAGTCAGATAATATCGCAACTAAAACTGTCGTGTTTTCATAACGCAATTAAAAAAAACCTTAATTTTTAGGTAAAGATCAGTTCAACCGGTTTTGATGAAACGTTTCCGAACGAAACTATTCAGAGTTCGAATAGTTGTCATACTTAAAAAATAATGGCAATGGGTAATAAATTGTAGTTACGTTTATTATTACAATGCGTCTTGCAACTTCAATAGAAAAAAAACATAATTGTTCCCAAAATTATGCTTGCAACTAGATCTTGTTTGTAAATGGATTTATGGAATATGACAAAGTTATTCGATTATTTTGCTTTCTGCTGACTTACAGCTGCAGATTTACAACATGCGAACTACTCCTTAGTCAGTAGTAAATAATAAAATTGAATAAAATTATAATTAACGCACTTTGTATGTATTTATATAATTGAGAATTTACTTATTTCTCATTTATTATTATCACTGAATATGGGAAACTAGAAATTATGTATGGCAATACCAAACGTCAAGTTTGAAAGTTTGTTCTCGTTCTTTTGAAAATAACGAATCATAAAACGAGCGAACAAGTTGTTTTGTTTTGCGTGGAACACAATTCTGTAGAAGAAATGGCAAAAAATGTGACGAACTTTCGTGGTGAAATTTATTTCACACCAAATGGCAAATTGCATATCAAGGACGAGCCTGTGACTCCTATTGAAGAGGATTTCGGCGATCACAATAACTTGGATTATTCGTATGAAAAATATAATGATTTTGGTAATATGAGAAAATCTATGTCCATGAATGACATTGCTGCACTCCGAGAAGATCTAGTGAAATTAGAATTTGAAGATAAAGAAGATGCATACCGCAGACATCGCAAGCCTTCGGGGGCTCCACACGAGTTGTCCAGAACAAAGTTTGTGTCTATGGCCGAAGCCATTTACCATTTTCAAAAGGATACACCTGGTCGTTTTCATACGAAGCGACCACAGATATTCCGCTCGCAAAGACCTAATGGACCTTCAGGTCTAACTGTGCCTCAATCACCAATGCTACGCTCTAAAACACGCTTGAGACCATCACATATATTATCTCAGCAAGAGAGAGAAGAAATGGAGCTTGAAGAAATCAGGAAACACAAAATTAAAGCCAACCCTATTCCTAAATCTGTGATAGAAGGCACAAAGAACCTTCCCGATGTGCCAAAGAAGCCAATAACCATTCCGGAGCCCTTCAAACTAACAGAAATACAAAAGAAAGCAGCACAGTCATCCGATGGTACTCATAAATTCAAGGCTCGACCAGCTCCCAAACACATACTTGAAAAGCCTCACATACCTGTTAAACCTCCAGTGCACACAACTAAGCCCATTAGCCCCAAATTCCGTTATAAAAGAGCAAACTCTGCCGATCAACTGAAAAATGATAACCTGCTTTTAATGAAACCTCAAAACAAATCTAAAGAGGAGCATCATCCTAGAATGGGTCCACTTAAACCTGAGCCATTTTCATTTGAGAAAAGGGATGAAGAACTGAAGCGTCGTAGAGAAGAAAGAATCAAGCGTCAAATTGAGGAAGAGCGCAAACAGGCTACTTTGTTTAAAGCACAGCCTGTCCCTGGAGCCGTTAAGAAACGCATGCACTGTACTGCTCCGAAAGGGACCTCTTCTGCTACATCTTCAGAAAACAAAGAGAATGTTAAATTTGAAGCTAAGCCTCCAGTGGTACTCTACAAAGAACCATTTAAGCCAGTACTTCAGCCAGTGCACCAAATCAAAGCAGCTCCATTTGAGCTGACAACTGAAAAGCGTGCAGCTGAAAGAGAAAGATTTGATAAACAATTGAAAGAAAAGGAAGAGGAACAAGAAAGAATGAGACTGTTGAAGGAAAAAGAACAAGAAGAA
Source organism: Mamestra brassicae (assembly GCA_905163435.1). Taxonomy (NCBI): domain Eukaryota; kingdom Metazoa; phylum Arthropoda; class Insecta; order Lepidoptera; family Noctuidae; genus Mamestra; species Mamestra brassicae. The sequence continues at coordinate 12,255,796 of LR990997.1, read as the reverse complement.
GCTGAAGAAAGAGCTCGGGCTGAATTGAGAGCAAAGTTGATACATCATGCTAAACCAGTCCCAAAGGCAGGAACTGGACCATTTGTTCCAGAGAAGTCTGCTGCTCCCCTCACGGTGCCAGAAACACCGAAGTTTGTTAGACGTCTCAAACAAAACTAAACATAATTGTGTCTTATGTATTCTTAATTTAAAACCTTCAAGGATCCACTTTCTGTTGCGAAATTCCTTACTGACTTTATCATGTTTTGAATTTATATTAGATATTATTTCATTACTATACTGACACTGTAATTTTATTGATAATGACATTTATTATGATATTTTTATTTTCTCTTAAGGCTGAGTTTGTAAATAATAAAAATATTAAACTCTAATTAATATTGTTTTTTTGACTGAGACTAACCTCAATATGTAGGTAGTGATACTGATTACTATGAAAGATAACATCAATTGAGTTCAATTTAAGTGTCTTTGACTCATAAACATGCTATTCTTATACACATTTTTAATAGCCTGTATCATCCTACACTTTTCTCATAAGCAGTAGTTACAGAATGCTGCCTGTGCTACAATCCTTACATTACTACTGTTTTCATCTTTTACCTACAGTCCTTTCTAAAAATAAACAGGTAATTAGAATGAAAACATGATTTTATGCAAATTATGTTTAGTATGTCTTTCGATTGAATGATTTCGAATCAAAAGGTTCTGACCATACTATAAATACCTACCTATAACATCACACTTGTATCCACCCAAGGCAGTGACAAAGTGAAACACCTGAAAAATCATGGATTTTATACCTACAATCTAAACTAATATTATGATAAATAATTATATTTGCACCACATGAGTCACATGTGGTGCAAATATATTTTACATAATATTACTTTAGATTTGGTACATACTAAGACTTTCTAATGGACAATAGTCGTTCTATTTGAAGGATGGCGCCTTATAGTTGGCTTTTTGATGCGACAACAGAACTAAACCATACCTACAAATTAACAGTTTATTCATTGTTTTTTTAAATTAATTGTTTTTTTCTTTCTTTACATTGTTCTCATATATAGAAGCAACAAGGTTAATGTAACCAGGATTTTTGGAAACAAAATGATTTAAAAGAGTGTCTGTGGAGTTTCTTGCACATTCTTCTCCATAGAGATCTACGCTTTCAAACGTGCAAATAGCTTCATGTTTTTGACGGACTGACTTTGACAATTCAAAAGTACCTGATAATGGTTTATTTGAAATAAATGCTTTGACTTTGACAGGCGAAGCGTCCCGGAGGCAAGACTGCAGAAGAGTTACAAGAGGAAGAAGAGTTGCAGTTGGCGCTCGCGCTCAGCCAGTCGGAGGCTGAACAGAAGGAGAAGGAACGCAAGTCGCGCCATCACATCGCGCCTGATCCCGTACCGCACCATCCTACGTGTGAGTTATATCATTATAGTAACTGTTGTAGCCCAGATATATAGTGTTATGCCCTATATTCGAAGTTACCAATAACAACAAATTGCGATCAAATTGTGATGGCTTCTGTGCGACGGTCTAAATCAATATTTTTATAAAATTCTTCCGTACTGACTGACAGACAATGCACAGCTCAAACTACTGGTCATAGAAAATGAAAATTTGGCATGTAGTTTCCCTACTCTCCGTAGGGAAGCTCTAAAGATTTCCCGAAATTCCCATGGGAACGGAAAATATGGGATATGCGCGTACGAAGTCGCGGGCTAAAAGTAGTAACATTTTGATCATCCATTCTAGATCACTTTGATCATTCAAACTTTCTCTCCATACAAAGAGATTAGAAATAAGACCTTAACTAGTACCTAGAGAAAGGAAGAAGATGGTTTATAAAACAATAAGATGCTATATTCCAGTGTCTCCAACGCCATCGTCCGTGAGTGCTTCCCCGGAGCACGGCACGCAAGCCAACTCGGAACTGTCCCGCTACCTGGACCGCAACTACTGGGAGCAGCGCATATCGCGCGACAATACCGTGGCGCCCACCGCGCCCGCACCCGCCTCGCATGCCTCGGACATTACTGAGGTATGCATGTGAATTGGCCCGTATTGAATGGGAAATATGTGAATTGTAGGAACCCAATGTAATCTTTTTCAATCTAGGATCCTAATCCCTCATGTTGGGAGTGGTCATCGCCGCCTATGAATACAACAATCATAGGCATTACAGTTTCGTGTGTCTGCACGAAAAATACGCGCTGAGTCGTGGAGTTGCGGAAACCAGCCCGAGTTACATACATACAGTTTCGTGTAGCCATCTAGGGACATAGATGTGCCTGTAATAACATCCGCAACCTTCCATCCAGTACACAGTTATGTGGAATTATTATGATTGTGATGGTGAGTATCACCAGGACAAGCTCCATTATCAAAAGCGCTGCTATCTGCCAAAACTTACTAAAAGTACTTCATTTTTCTTTCAGCAGGCCTTTCTTAAAATAGGCTGGAAGGGCACTATGCACTTATAATCATAACTATTTTCATTTATAGTAATACCTATGATCATGATTTAAGCCTCAACCTCAATAAAGAATGTCGTCATAGCTTAATGTCACTTTTTTTATATATTTTTCTTTATATATATATTTATATTTATATTTATAGAAAAAGCAATTACTTTGTACTCACAAAAAAAAGTATGTTATTTCATGTTTGTATCTGATAAATCTAATCTATGTACCTACTTATAATTTTTGCAGGAATTCCCGAAGCCTTCTACAACAAAGGTCCAAGATGACGACGCCGAGGACAAAGAAATTGACGAATTCGTGGAGACACTGAAATCTCAAGTTGAAATATTTGTTAACAGAATGAAAAGTAACTCTTCAAGGTATGAAAAAAAAAAATAATGAAAAAGTGATTATTCACAGTGCTTCAAATTATGAATACTAATGTTATAAATGCGAAAGTAACTCGGTCTGTCCGTTTGTTAACCTTTCTCACCTACCCCTTGAACCAATTTTGATGAACTTTGGTGGAGATAGATATGGGCTTTGGAGAAGGACATAGGATACATGTAGTAGGTTCCCTATCCCTTGGTATCACTTGGTATCACTTCTGAGGACCACGTCGGCGAAGTCGTTGGCATAAGCTAGTTTCTAAATAAATTCTTTTTTTTTCTCACAGAGGACGTTCCATCGCCAATGATACCGCTGTACAAACCCTGTTTATGAACATCACGGCCATGCACTCGCGTCTGCTGCGCTACATTCAGCAACAAGATGACAAACGAGTCTACTTAGAGAGTTTGCAGGTAAGCAACAAACAAGTTCTATATAAAACCTACTTCAAATTTCGGATCTTGGGTTCGATCCCCGAGTAGGGCTAAGTGTTATTGGGTTATTAAGGTATTCTCAGTAGCAGTGTAATAGTCTGCTACAATAGATTGTGCCAATCTACTACATGAGTTTTAAACATAACTGGTGACTTCCAAGTGTACTATTAAACTTTTCCTTATTCTTCAGACGACACTCCTTCGTTGTTCCCTCATTACTAGGAATAATGATTAGGAGACATTTCTCCTAATCATTATTCCTAGTAATGAATAGTTAGTTCTAGTATCGCTTTTAGTCGTACTCCTGTTCATTAACAGGAGTACGACTAAAAGCGACGTGTCTTCAAGTTTTGCAGTCTTCTGCAGTGTAGTCCGCTCGGTACAGCCTTCGGAGAATACATGCATACTGTGATTTAGTTTAGAGCTGACATTTGTCTGTTTCCCAGGACAAAGTGACGCAGATCCGCGACAGCCGCGCGGCGCTGGACACGCTGCGCGCCGAGCACGCCGCGCGCCTGGCCGCCGCCGCCGAGGCCGCCGAGCGACAGCGCCAGATGCAGATGGCCGCCAAGCTGCAGGCCATGCGCAAGAAGAAGCACGAGTACCTGCAGTACCAGAGGCAACTGGCTTTGCAGAGGGTGCAGGTACGGGGGACGCCTCATAATTGGAACCTTTTTATGTGTTTTTCAGTAATTCATTGTAAATACACATAAATATGGAGATAATCATCAATAACCCCCAGGGGAAGGCCTTTCCCAGCAGTCGGACACAATAGGCTAATAAAAAGCCAAATAAAATACACACCAATTACATTACAAAACTAGCTTTTTCCCGCGAATTCATGTTCCATTTTTTTTTTCGATTTCCCGTTCCCCTATAGCTTAAAGCCTTCCTCATGAATGTGGCTATCATATACAAAAATAATTTCCAAATCCAACTGGTAGTTCCAGAGATTAGCGCGTTCAAACAAACAAATTAACTCTTTTGCTTTGTTAAATTAGCATACTTTCTTTTTTTTTGTATTACTAATTTCGTATTTACAGGAACAAGAAAGAGAAATGCAGATGAGACAAGAACAACAAAAACATCAATACTTGATGAATGCCAACAACTTTTATATGCCTGGCGTTTCCATGCAACAGTACCAGGGTGGTTATGCAAACCAGCCGATTTACGCAAACACACAGTTCCATCAACAGATGATGGCCGCCCAAGCCGCACAGGCTCAAGCGCAAGCCACTACCGACAGCAGCGCGCCCGTGCCTGTTCCGGGGCAGGCGCAGATGTCCACCGCTAACATGCCCATGAACATGAACCCAATGGCAAACATTCAGTCCATGCCGCAGCTGACGAACACGTTCGCTGCGATGTCAACGTCTGCCGGTGCTATCAACCAGACCGCAGTCAACGCCCAACCGTCCATGAACCAGTCCAACTTAAGACCCAATCTAGCTCAACAATTACCACCAATTCAGCAACAGATGATGCTACAGCAAATGCATCAGATGCGCATGCCAGCACAAGCAGGCATGCATAACATTGTACCACAGACTATTGCCAATGGCATGCCACAAAACATTCCACAACAGAATGGACAAAATCCACAGTTACCAAAGCAGAATATGCCAAACCAGCCACAGCAGCCAGCTAATGCTATGATGCCACAGATGTCCATAGGCCAACAAAATATAGGTCAACAATTAATGAATACCAATCCAATGCTTGGACTACAAATGCAGAACATGAGAATGCCGATCATGCAAGGCAACCAGCCAAACACTAATCAACAAGTTCCAGTTTCTGGATATCAGAACATGAATATTCCTAACCAAGTCAATACTCAACAACCAGGATCTCAAGCTCCCAATATGCAATTACAGTCTCAAATGCAAATGCCTGGACAGATGCCCATGCCAGGACAGCAAATGATGCCAGGGCAAACTATGCCTGGACAACCTCAAGGTGTGCAGATGAATAATAATATGCAGCAACCTGGACAAAGTATACCACCTCAGGGTCAACAGGTTCCCCAAACCCAAGGCCAACAGATGCCACCGCAACAACATCTTCATCAGCAACAAATGCCGATGCCAGGCCAGGGCATACAACAACCAGGCCACCAAATGATGATGCAAGGGCAACAGATTCAACCGCAGGGCCAAATGATGCACCAAGGACAAACTCCACAAGGTCAATTGCCACCAGGCCAATTACCACCTGGTCCACAGCAAATGAATCAAGGACAGATTCCAACTAGTCTCCAAGGCCAACAAATGATTCAAGGCCAAATGCAACAGCCTATAAATCAAACTCAGATGCAGATGGGTCCTCAGATGCAAATGGGCCAACAGATGCAGCAAGGCCCTCCAATGCAAGGGCAGATGCCGCAGCAAATGGGCATGCCACAGCAACAAATGCAACAGCAAATACAGCAGGGGCAACCTGGCCAACAAAACATACCAGGACAACAGAAAATGCAGCAGCCGAATGTGCCGCAAGGACAGATACCTCCCGGTACTAATAACCAGCAGGCGCAAACACCCGGCAAGCCGGAACACAACAATAACACAGGGGAACTTATTAGTTTCGATTGAGAATAACAGTTCCGACATTGAGAGATCTCTGCTAATGAATGACTGGAAATAATACTTGTTCTAATATTACGTAATATTAAACTATAATTATGAAATCATTATTATGCACTTAGACATCGTGCTATGTTGTGAGTTTTAAAACCAAAATATTGTCATGTATAGATAAATTTGAGATTTTATAGAAGATAATATTGAATGCCTTTACTTATAAATGTTGTAAATGTGGGATGGTGTGTAAAATTTATAGTCCATTACTATTAACAATGGTTTTCAAGAAGTTCCCAGCATTTTTGCATTTTGAAAAATTAACTATTGTTGTAACTTTTATAAGTAAAGCAGTTCTCAAGCTTTTTAATTATCACAAATAGTTAGCAATTATTTATATTACCGTTAAGATAGTTCCAGATCAAAATTTGGCAGCAAATATGACACATGCAAACGAATTAAAATATAATCTATCCCATTAAATCATTTGCTGTAGTAGGTAGATTCCTTTTAGTTAGCAAAACCTTGTAATCTATGTAAATGCAAATATGTATAAACTATTCGTCGTTCGTAAACCGTAGTTTATTTAGATATTAATATAAATGAGAAAACAAATTCTAATATTTTGTTTAATTATATTATCTTTATTGATGTGGTAATTGTTTTGTTATAATATTTTAAGTTATGTGATGTATAATACGACATACCAATAAAAACAAGAAAATATTGTATTGTATTTATTTATTAAGTTAAACCTTATCAAAGAACGCGGTCTTATTTGAGAGTACTATCTGCGAGTGCCGCATACAAAACTCGACAAAGAACGGCACCCAATGACCACCCAACACCGAAAACACCACATCTGTGTCAGCGGTGTGATATTTTATTGTGTTTTAACGGGTGTTTTCTGGCCTAGGTACTTTGCAGCGCAATAAAAAGCCGAATGTTTTCGTTTGTAACATTTTCATCGAGTCATGGCGTAAATTCAAAGCTTTTCTTTATTATTTATTTAACCCTTAGCCAGGCAGTGATCACATAGCGACCACATAGATTTTTATTTTCTTGTGACGAGCCGATGTCGTATACGGACCACAAAATGTCATTATTATATTGTCTATGAAACAGTCGATTTCTGAACGAAAAAAAAGTACGTGCATCGGAACATTCTTTTTGACGTTTTGATTGTCAAATGCTACTCTTGCTAAAAACGGTTGTTTTCGTGTGTTTGTGTTGATTATAAATGTGATTATGCCGAAAAAAAATATGGTAAGTGCTATTTATTACTACTTTATGATAGTATACTAGTTTATTCATCTGTGACATTATTTGATTTATCACAATATTTGTTTTTTTGTGAAATATTTACTCCCAAAGTTTGTGGTCCACATATAACCTCTGCCCATTGATAACAAAGAAAATGTGGTCTATATATGGCCACTGTCCTGCTAGTTGTCTACATAATTATTAAGGGTTATATGAGATCACGGTAAATTAATCGTTGATATGCTAAACCCATTAGTCCATACAAAAATCTCATACAAACACTGTTTCATCATTTCAGAACACGCAGAGACCACATAAAAATCGAATTGTTTGCGAACATGAAATCGAAAGAGCTTTGGAAGAAATGTATGCATCATCGGATCAAGCGATGTCGGTACTGCAGCACAAGACAAAAACCCCAAAGGTCGAAAATAATGTGCAAGATCTGCCAAGTACCGTTGTGTGCAACACCTTGCTTTGATGATTTTCACCATTAAAATGAATAAACACTAGTTTTCTTAGATAAAGTGTGGTTTTATTATGTCTAGGATTCATTTACAGTACATAGTCTAACCCTTAAATGTTGCATAGATAACATGTAGGACAGTGGCCACATACAGACCACATGTCTGCATGGGCAGCAGGCAGTGGTCACATAGAGACCACAGGGGTTATTTTTCAAGAAATCAAAAAAAAAAAAAAAATAAGAATTTATATTTGTTATAACCCTGTAATCTACCAAAATCAGTATTCAAAAGAAAAAAAATCGGTAGGCCTGGTTAAGGGTTAAACTTTATGTACAATACCAGTACATGGGCGGACTTAATGCATCAAGGCATTCTCTACCAGTCAAACTTTTGGTTATAAAGACTGTGGTAGGTGTACAACAAATACAATTTAAAATAGAATTTTGTTTCGGAAAGAACGTACAAATAATATAAGTACATAATACTAATAAAAAACATATAAATGCTAAAATAATAAACTAATAAATCCTCTATACACTCTCACGCAAATACTACTGAACGGATCTTGATGAAATTATGAAAAAAACATTTTTAATCCATTTATCAAAATTATGGCCACTATGACATGACTACGCGCCATCTACGTGTTGGCTACGCGGCCTTTATTACGCGCTTACGTGGTCACTACCTACGAGGCGCCTATGCGGCCTATACGTGGCTTGAATAATATTATTTTTCATAATTTATTTAAAAAAGTTAGTACTTTTGGAAAATAACTGCGTAAACACAGCCTCAACTGCCTTTTTTACAACTATCTTCCACGCAGTGTTTACATGACTTGCGACGAAACTACGAGCTACGTGGTGATTACGCGCCCACTACGAGAGGTGACCATGCGACCTCCACGTGGTGTCTAAAATACACACAGCCAAAGGAAAGGCCAGACAGGACGCCTGTAAAGATTGTGAACATAAAATGGTGACTAATTTATGTAGTTTTCAGACGTCAATCAGTTTGGTTTTGTTTCGTCAATCCTTGCATTTCGGTTTTCGGCTGAAAACTTATATTTGATATTTGGTTCATCTAACCAAGTATGAACAAAACAGACTAAGAGCGCTTACGCACTACATCCGATCTGAACCCGATCAGTATCCGTGAAAAAACAATTTGTATGGTAGCTTACGCACTACACCCGATTTCCATCATCCGATTTCTCTCCGTCATCCGAGAATCTCCATTTCGGATAAAATTATTGACGGACCGAAGTGAAAAAATGTTGAATGCGGGGAATAATTTTTGCTATTGGGGGACAAACCAGAAAATTAAAAAAAGTCTATATCATCATTATGTATCATAATCAAATCACACATCATTATGACATATCAAAGAAATTAGACGAAAAATAACCATAACTTACAGACCTTATCACCCAAACTAAAATTTAGACAAAAATGCAGATAATACTTAGTGTTTTACCTATAGGTTACAAGCAAACCTATGAGAAGTATTTAGTGTTAAGATAACATGTTATAAAACTGAAATTAGTTCGGAACCCTTAGCACGTTGTTGAACGCGGCAATAAAAAAGGCGGGAAACAAAAGTTGAATTCAGCTGATTGCCACTTTGTCAGCGTATACAGCGTGTGTCAACCTGTCAAAAAAACGAAAACTTTACGCCGGTACATTTTGTTTATTTGGTTTTCTAAATAGTTTACTTAATTTGACTGGGTGTAATGTTAATTATTAACCATAATGGAGGATGATAACCAAGATGGACCGTTTACTGTGTGGCAAATGTTTAATGCACCGACTATGGTGCTGTTTAATAACTTGGAGCATGCAGCTGATGGTTTGGATAGACTGCTTACTTCCATTCTGAAGTTATCGGGGTAAGACTATATACCTACATTTCTCTTCTTCATGAACATAATTTAAAATTAAATCTATCCATTGTTCGGCCAACATGTAAAAACCAATAGGTATTGTTTTATGTAAGTACGTTGATAGTGTAATGATTTTGCTTACAGAGACTTCTCCGAAGTGTTGGTCCCCCGGGCTGGTTCCTCAAAATATCCAGACTCGTATTATCATGCATTCAATACTTGGCTTGTTGGCAGATTATTTTATGTGTGGTCTGTGGAGGAGTTGAACAGGTAGTATATAATCTCATGTAACTTTTTCTGTAAACATAGTAGGTTCTAATCTCAAAAAGTAATCTGATTTTAAAGTGTATTCTGAGCATGTGCTCCAATCTGAATGATACAAGAACAGTGTGTGCAGCATGTATGCCAGCTCTCACTGTTTTCATGTAGGCACAGTACAGTACCATTTATTGATTTTGGCTCAAAACATTACCTAAAACACAGTGTAAGAGGTAATCAACTATTCAAAATACCTCAGGTTTTTTTTTTACATTTCAGGATACATGCAACTAGCAAAGATGCTCAACTGAAAATTTTAAACATTCTATGCATGAATGCTGCATCTTTTTACAACTCTTTACATTCTGAGTATATTTCTGTACTAACAAAACTAGTCCAGTATTACAAAGAGAATCCTAATGACCAGTCGAGAGGACTGCTGCTAGAAAACTTTAAGTCCGAACAAATTGAAATTCCCAATGTACAACTGAATTTAGAACCTATATACGTAAATGTGAAAGATGTACAAACATGCAAAACATTAATTGATTTAACATTGCAGCTACTTGCAGAGAGTTTACCGATAAATTCTATTTATATTAATAAGCATAAAACAGAGTTTCAAAAGATATTTCATGAAATTCTATACATGCTTGAACATTATAATGTTGATTTGAAATTCTCCTCAATAAAGTTTTTCGTAACCTTGATAAATAATTATGAACAAATAGGCATTTGCACTTTCCACCAATGTTTCCCATCGGTGTATCTTGACTTACTGTTTTCAATAGAAGCCATGTTGAAGACATTAAATGTATACTATGAAAAAGGTGAAATTGATGCAATATACTTGGATGGATTTAATAAACTCATGTGTACTTTAATGAAAACTAAAAAGAAAAATACTGAAAAAGAAAACAAAGAAATTCTTTTAAATATATGTTCTGTTATCCTAAAGACAAAGACCAATAAAATATTTAATAATGATTTAAAATTAGAATGCTTGTCTTTGAGCAGAAACTTTGATTTTCCAAGAGATTTAATAGATGTATCAAACATGGATGCAAGTGAAATAGATGTGTTGAAAGAAACTTACTCCAAAAACATACTGGAACATATAAGATCAGAGCTACAAGGAAATAGCCCTGTTGATTCAAATGGTAATTGGTATTCCAAACAAGTACTAAATGTGATAAAGTCAATAAAAAGCTGCGAAGATAATAAAATAGATATTTTTTTAATAAGTTACCATCTGAAGAGATGTCTATCTTGCTTGAGCATATTGCAAGAAGTTGCCATACAGTGTGAGAAACTACAAGACAAGACAAAAACTGAGCTGCTGTTGAAAGGAGACATTCAAATGATTTGGGGATCCTTATTAAAGCTTATTGGATTTAACAAGAGCATTATTCTAGGAGATAGTAACTGCACTAGACTATACATGGATATACTTTTGAGTACAGTAATCCTTTATCGAACTCCATCAAGAGATGATAGCAACAGAATTCTTCAACTATTGTGTCTTCAGAGTTCACCACAGTTTTCTGAACATAGTTTAGGGTATAGTGACAACATTAAATCAAAGATCCTGAAGTATATTATGGTCATTAAAGTAGTTCTAAAAGTCAGACCAAGTGATTTATGGGATAGAATAATTTCTAATATAAATAGTGGTTTCCTCAGAAATAAATCTGCCAACATGTATAAAGAGGTAAGTTTATACGCATAATATGATGTGACATGCAAAAATAAGCAAATAATACACTTTTTTTTATATGTTTTCCAGATTATACCATTGTGTCCACTTTTGATGTTGAATAAAATATTTTCGGCAAGTAAACTTATAGGAGACTTGCTCATGACAGCATTTTTGACTAAAGATAGCGACATACAAAAAGAAGTTACTACAGTTGTACCCGCAATTTCTTGTATGTCGCTGGGAACCTATGAAATCAATATCAGCAGACCAAAAGACTGTTTCGGACATTCTCTATTCTCAAACAATGCTATCGATCTGTTACTAATATGTTCTAAATGCCATAAGTTGGATAAGAATCAGTACTCAGAAGAGTTTTTGAATACTGTCAATGAAAATAAAATTCAAGTGTTTTTTGAGAGTAATACATACACTCCAAGTCAACATTCCACCATAACAAGCTTGAAGAGTTTATTTGCGAAGTTCTTGAACTGGAAACAGTATGCACAGTTGGAAAGCAGTGGTTACTGGGACTTATTTGCTAGACTCAGCCATCATTACTATGTGCTTAACTATGGAGTTTCTGCAGATCTTTTGAATGAAGACAACAGTCAACATGTACTTGAGTCTTTTCGACCATTCATTGTAGATAATTCTGTAAGTATGTAATAGAATATTAAAACGCAAAATATCTTGTGAGTTTGTGAACTTTCAATAAAAATAAATATGTTTCAGTATGAAGAAGATTCTGAATGGAATTCCCATAAGGATGCAGCATTTAATTTATGTATCAATGTACTAGTCCAATCCACAAGGGGTAGTCTAGAAAACAATGATAACACACAGCAGACTATCACACTGAATCTCATAAAGGATTTTGGATTATGTTCCAATGAAAAAGTAATTTTGCCAGTGACAAAGCTATTCGTTTATTTTATAATGCATCCACAGTGCTCTCTTGGACCAAAAGCTGTGGTCAGTCTAAGAGACGTTTGCGAGCTCCATGGATACACGCCCAACCAAGTCTACCATAGATATAAGAAGGATTACTGCAAACTTTTTGTAGAATGTAGCTTGTATAGTGGAAAGGACTTTGCTATGTCACTTCTTAAAGTTGTCCGGGCGTTTGGCTTTGTTGGATATAGAGACTTCATTTCAAAGGATGTGCATCACTTCTTACCATACTTGATGCCTTACTCTGTAACTATAAAAGAGGTCCCATCAATGATAGAAGAGATTGCATCTCTTGTACAGTGCTCAGTATCAGAATTCTTGATAGAGAGGTTCCCCCATATTTACGTTCACGTTTATTTGAATGAGTCGAAGGAAGTTGAGAAGAAATGCCTTGATATTATTGGAAAGCTGACCAAGACATCTGTATTAAACTTGATAAAGAGACATTTTCGAGTCATATTGACCGAATTTCTGCTACAGTATTGCTGTGATTCGGAGAAAGTGTTGAATGCTTGCCGATACCTGGCGTGCCATGACCCCGATGTGTCGACTCCTACTGGAAGTATGAGTATGAGCACATCACAAATAGCAGATTTTCTGAATCCTAAGTTTTTAGGTGTCCTGGCATATTTTGATCACAAGTTGGTAAACGCCAAAGTGGCACTGTCGGTAAAACGAAAAGCATTGAAAAGCTTTCCTGATATAATGCAATTGATGGGAGTTAAATATTTGACGCCTCTGAGGTTCAAGGTTTTGGCGACTTTAAGATCTGCTCTTCAATTGGCGAAAGAATTTCCAAAGATATTGGCAGAGGCATGGGGAGCGTTCATACATAACATCGACACGATAACTCTAGGTCCTCTCATGTCCAATTTGGCTGTATCACTGTTGCAACAGTTGGATTATGCGCCTCAGGAAATAAATAAGATATTCCAATACCTTGTTTTGAACAATGAGAATTTGTTGAGCTCTCATATATCGGATCTTTTCTTCTTGGAAGATACGAAGATATCGGATAAAATAAAGATGGTTATAAAGAGGCATGTAAAGAGGACCCAGCCTGATGGGTTCTTGGACAAGATCAAGTGGTACTTGCAGCATTTGAACCATGACATACCCACCATAAAGGCGTATGCATTTTCCCACCTGGACAAGTTATTAAAAAGTAATCGATCTGAGATTCATAAGGCAATATTCGGTGGGAAAAACATTGATCCTGTTATAGTTGAGCTTATAGATTCTTTGCTGTTAGGTGAGTGTTTAATTTCTTAAGTAATTTGGGTAATATACATAAATTCACGCACATAGCGTAGGCTGACGCTAAAGAATGTCATCTAAAATGGTCCGTAAAATCCATAGCTCAGAATATGGGTGTTGTTTGATGTTAATATACCTACATATCTGGTATAGATTAACCTTTGAGCGCCATTATCACGTATACACGACAAGCAAGCGCGTACCCTGTACGCCAAACGTCACAAATATGTGGCAAAAAGTACGGCGAATTTGACGCTTGGCGTCGGGGGCACGCCGATTATGCTCCGGCGTTCAAAAGGATAAGGTAATACCATGCAACCCCTAACACTGCCTTATTAGTTCCTTATGCAATACTTAAGTTAACATAAACATTGTAATGGTTTTCTAGGTTGCAAAGACCCAGACTCCAAAGTGAGTCTGTCGAGCGGCGCTTGCCTCGGTCAGCTGGGTGCGATAGAGGCCGGCCACTTGCCCCGCCAGTACGTACAGCCCGATAGATCGCCTTTTGCGTTCTCTATAGGAGATGATTGCTTCGCTGCCACTGCGCTTATTGAACTGTCGAGAGCGTTCCAGTATGAGAAGGATACTATGGTAAGTGGGATTTAAATACGCTGACATGCTACGGTGAATTGGCTTGTAAATGATTTTTCACTTCAGCGCCACCTACAAGTGCGAGTTAATCGCCGCTAGTTGACTATTTGGTCTTCACTGGCTCAAGTTGAATCGCCGCGATGATATCGCTGTGTGGGAACACGTTCATATAGTTGTTATAGTATAAAGTGGCAGGACGGTAATATCGCCGCGAGACACTCGCTCGTGTTGGTGGCGCCTTAAAGACTCATCTCATTCCACCAACCATCAGTAGTTTTTAGCTACCTATTCTGTTTACTGAACAGCTCATAAACTAAATATGATATCTTCCAGAATATGGATTGTTATGCCTTAACAATTCAAGAGATATTGAAGATCTACGACATATCGCCGACTGGCAGCAAGAAAGACGTGTGGGAGAGTTTTCCTGAACACATGCATCAAATCATGCATCCTTTGCTGAGTTCCAGGTATTTTCTTACAAATGTATTTTAATCTTTGTTGATTCTACCATTTTGTTTGCTTGATGATTATGATCATGTGAAGAGGGGGGAGCTAGAGGGAAGCCAAAGAAAAGATGGATGGATTGTGTGAGGATTAATTTGAAAGAAATGAGTGTAAATGGTGGAGTGACGGTTGTCAGTACAGGGTGGAAGAAAAAGATGCGAGATTCTACCATAGACTGAAATATTAATGTATTTGTATTTTCTTCTAGATACACTTTAGCATATCCATCTCAACCAAAGAAAGCACATCCTCTGTTTGGTTCCACCTACGCCACAACATTTTTAGAGTGGGCACACAAGTAAATGTCTTTTTTATTTTTTTATTATACATTTACAGCAAATATTTTATCATCTTTTACATATTCACTTACAGCTGGGCAGGTCAATTGATTCCTCTAATAGAATCGGAGAGCATTCGGGAACTCTTGCGCACAGTGCACCCGAGTATGCGACGTGACGTTAGAACTCTGTTTCTCTTCCTACCTTACGTTTTGTTACATGCTGTCAAGTCCAAAAATAATTCACAATACATACAAGAAGAGATTTTAGCTGTCATAGGTAAGACGTTATATAGAAAATAAATATAAATTCTACTGCTTTTGAGATTTAAAATTTCGGTTCAATAAATCTTCAGAACTGTTAAAAAGAATAAAATAAAAAAAATGATTTCAGGTTTAGAAAACTTTGAAATGGAAAATGCAGTGACAATTGAAAGAAGTAGATATAAAATGTTGCGACACATTAGAATGACTCCTAGCATCAATTCAGTTCAAACTGAAGAAGGCAACCAGGTAAATAATACATTAAAATTTGAACCTTAAAAATATCCCTATATGGTTTCATTTAGATTGAAACACCATTCACCCCTTGTTTGTTCATTACTTTCAGAGCAAATGCAGTAAAACGATTTATACCCTGCTAGACTTCCTGAACAGGTGGCTTCTTGAGTGGTGTCACTCCAAGCAGCGTCCAACGGAAAATGAAAATTACAAGTATGTGAAGTATACCAGTCAAGTACCATAATTTATTACGCACTAGCTTTTGCCCGCGATTTAATACGTGCATATCCAATTTTATCCCGTTCCCGTAGAAATTTCCCGTTACCGTATAGCCTATAGAATTTCTCATGAATGTGGCTATCATATACAAAAAGAAATTTCCAAATCCAACTGGTAGTTCCAGAGATTAGCGCGTTCAAACAAACAAACGAACTCTTCAGCTTTATTATTAGCATAGATAGATGCATAGATTACCTAGTTTTCTGCGAAACAACTATCTAACGAAGTGAATTGAACGACTGTCGGCCGGATTTTTAAGAAACTGATACTCGCACACGCGCCCATACGCACAAGCAAACTTATAAACGCATCTTCTTTCATACGAGATGAGTGTGCGGCATATACTTGTACAAAGAGCGTACAAAAACGAGCTTATGCGATCAGAAAAACGCTAGTGTGTGTGGAAAATTTAACACGAATATGGGAGTTAGCCGGGAGAATTTTTTTGGTCACCCGTTAGTAAATTTATTTATCTAACTAAAATAAACATTTTCAGAGCAATATCGTCATTCCTGGATAAATTCGACAAGCTAACGATAGCCCGTGGAAACTTCGTCTGTGGCGAGTTAGAACGAGCACTGCAGTACATAGAGTTGTACATGGACGAGAGAAAGGACAAGATGCAAGAACAGCTGCCGTTCTTAGCCGAGATATACGCCTTGTTGGATGAACCGGATTCTGTGGCTGGTGAGAAATATTATATTAAATAGCAAACGAATTAAAAACCTCTATAAGGTTGATTAAAAATCAAAATAAGTTATGTGGTTTCCGGGATTAACAACACAATAGAAAGACATTATGTATTGAAATTTGTAAGGATTCGTGCTACTCTAGGCGCGATACTATGTTTTTCAATCATAAATGACATAAATACTGTGTGCGTCATTTGACATTTATATCTGTGTATTAAGGTATAAATTGGAATTATTGTCGCACGTTCGCGTAATGTATCAACTGTACCATTTCCTACGAACAATTTTTTAGAAGAATATTATTTATTTTAGGCTATTCCATCCCAGTGCAGGGCAAAACCCTCTTTTTCTTCCTTCCTTCTTATTGGTTTTGGGCAAGTGTGGACCAATCCTGTCGATAGGCGTCAAGGTCGTTCCGTCATCTTCGCCTGGTGGAAGAGTGGGTGGTGAAAAATGTTATTGTCATATTTTCAGGTATACTATCAATGAAGAGGTCTGAGCCTTCACTAAAAGAGTTGATCTTGGCTCAAGTGGTGACTGGACGATTGCAAGATGCTGCACTTTGCTACGAACGATTGGCACAGGAAGGCCAATTAGATAGACACAGTTTACAGGTTAGTTCTAAGCAGAGACTTCCATTATGATGATGTTGCATTCTTGGAAAATATATCTCTAAGGAGAAAATAGATACACAAATTGTTGTATCTACAGATAGTTGTTTTGGGTCTGGCTATTTGTGTATGTCAGTTTAAATGTTTTTTCGAGAAATATCTAGTGTGGCAAACATTAAAAAAATACTCATCTCTCAAGAATGGTTAAAAAAAATCCTAGTCGTTTGTTCACAGACCTGATATCTCTGATTGCACCAAATAAAGGCTTTGTAATGCATTCCAATATTTAAAGTTTTGATTCTTTGATTTTTTTTTCTTTAATATTGTTAAAAGTGTGTTTGTACCCGATAAACTTTCAGGGCATGATAGACTGCTACCTAGGTCTGGACCAGCCATTCACCGCGTACCGGTTACTGAGCGAGCATGAGGAAGAAGACGGTATGAAGGAGTTGTCCGCTGAACCGTTATGGCGGCTGGGGCGGTTCGATGATCTGGATGAGCTTTGCAAGAAACCTGTTGTAAGTTCTAATGATAAATAAAACAAACATTTTTACTTCTGCTGGAAATAGGGCTTTATTTGATACTATCACCTTGGTTCAAAGTGTAGCTGCAGTTTGAGGGTGAGCATACAAAAGTGTCCAACTCAACTCTGTTTACAACAATGCGAAACTTTGTTCATAAAGAAAGAAAAATAATTTACTTGTGTTTTTGAGAACAATTCGTTGTTTATTTATTTTCGACTTTATTTCCACTTGTGTAAAGTTGGATATTGGGTTTTTTATTACCTAAAACCACTTGCAATAACACCTTGATAAGTTTTTCTATTCAAGAAATTTATTTTATCCGTAGCCACCTTCAAACGAAAACTGGGGCCTTCTCATGGGCCGCACCCTCCTCGCATACCGCCAACAAGACCACGAGGCGTTCCTCGTATCCTGCAAGGACACCACAAGTACACTGCTTGCTCAAATGGACGGCGAGAGCAAAGGAGAGAACGCTTTACGGAGCGGGTACCAAAGTGTGCTTGGATTGCATATTATTACGGAAACTAGTCATGCTGAGGAGGTGCTGCAAAGGTAAGGTGTTTCACATCATAGCTAGCATTAGCATTGCCTACGGTAGTTGATTGGCTTTAGATCAGGGTCTGAAACTTATACTTATTCGTTCAAAGTACCACTTTATTACTTTTCCTTATTTTTTTATTTTAGGAACAATGGGGCACTTGATATCTGTGTGTCTTGTGCCCTTGCAGGACTTACTGCACGCTAAAGAATTTTTACATAATTCTAATAGCTCATTTTTGAGCTGACTCAATTAAAATTGCCATCTACACATTTAGAAGACGCTTTTCATTTTAGTCCGGCAATATTTTAAGCGTGTTAATTGGCTGGAGCATAGAAATATTATATTTTAATTTTTCTACAGATTGAAAGAGTTCAGAGACGGCGATCGCCAAAGCACAGAGATGGTGAGCCAGTTACTGGACGAGTGGAGACGGCGGCTATCCGTCGTGCAGTCCGACGTGAGGACCATAGAGCCGCTGCTACGACTCCGGAGAATACTGCTGCAACAGACACAGGTATGGTTAATATAATATGGATACAGATTGGAAGTTTTTATCCAAAAACATTAATTATTGTGACCTCCTTCCTATATAAATAAATATTTTCACCCAGATACAAGAGAGCCGTAGCGAAACCAGCACACTGAGAAAATACATAAACAGACCGCGTTCCGTTTTCCGGCCCGGCGCCGAGGCCCGTCGCGACGTCCCAGTAATAACCCTCCCCGACCTTTGATTACCGAGCTAGCCCGCGTCGCTGAGCCTGTAGTTTTAAATCCCCTAAATAATAATGATATGACCCAGCATGTCCCTTGCTGTCCTCCCGAAATGACGCCGCTAAGCCGAGGTCCGTAGCCCGCAGGGGATGCCCTAGCGAGCGGTCATTTAATATAATTGGCTAGTTTGTAAGCCCTGGCTGGGGGCCTTAAATTCATTTGAGGCCACCATAGGAAGCAGTAACCAGCCTTAGTGTGCTGAACTGCGAGTGGTCATCGTCAATTCATTTATTATTTAGTTGATTTTAGTTCAAATCGTTTAGGGTTTTTCATCAACTTGCTTACTATCTACTTTCACGTTAATTCCTTGGCATTACGGTATCTTAATTTCCTATTTAAATCCGCTTACGTTTTAGCAACTGCTGGAGCCTACACATCCACTAACAGCGAGTCGATTGAAAGCATGCATCGGAGACCTCTGGTTGCAAAGTGCGAAGCATGCTAGAAAAGCTGGAATATTCCAACAGGTAACAATTTATATTATGCAAGATAAGATTCACTTGGCGTATTTAAAAAATCTTAGCCTACAAAAGTAAACCATATTTCTATAACTAAAGTTTAACAACACTAACACATACTGCTTGATATAAATATTTTTTTTTAAACATGAATCAGAAGCTTATTTCTGAAGCATTGACACTCAATTCCCTTACAGTCCTACATGTACGTTCTAAATGCGGAAGAGTACCAACCGGAGGAGTTGTTCATAGAGAAATCCAAGATGTACTGGGCGCGCGGGCAGCACGAACATGCGTTCACTACGTTACGACGAGGCTTGGATGATACCTACCCTATGTTGGAGCAACTTAATAATGATCAAAGGTAAAGGGATAATCTATACTAATATTATAAAGAGGTAAAGTTTGTGAGGTTGTAAGGGGTAATCTCTGGATCTACTGAATCGATTTTGAAAATTCGTTTGTGTATAATAGCCACATGAGAAATGCTATAGGGTATACGGGAACGGAAAAAAAACGGGATATGCGCGTACGAAGTCGCGGGCAAAAGCTACTGGTAAATAAATGTAAAACTTAATCAGTATCAAATTTCATGTACCTATCACAAATTGTATGTATTCGTTTATATTGCAGAAAAATATGTGCCAAAGCGAAATTGTTAATAGCGAAGTACAACGATGAAACTACAAATGTCGACGTTGACGTCAATATTGGATATTACAAGGAGTCGGTAGAAGTGTTCAAACAATGGGAAAAAAGTTTGGTAAGTAGGGCCATCTTTTTACTTCTGTTTATGAAGAAAGTAAAGAAATTCCTTGATTAGTATGAGAAAGACCCGAAGTTATCGAAGGCGCAGGGTATCACTCAGCGGTTCTCTTGAATCGGGCTGAAGATAATGATGAAAAATAAATAGGTTGTGAGAAACCGGGAGGTACTTCTAGCATTGTTGTTACTGTCAACCTTCATTATCCTATCGCTGGGCAAAATCTCTTGGGTTCTGTCATATACCCCCTTAGTTCCTGTTGAAATGTTAAAACCACAATTTCTTCAACCCAGGTGTGCCTAGGAGCGTATTACGAGAAGGTGAGCTGTGGCGAAGGCGTCAGTACTAGCACGATGTGGTCGCGACGTCTGTATGCACTGAACAGTTACGGCAAGGCGCTGCAGTATGGACACAAGTACCTCTATCAGAGCATGCCGCGGATGCTGTCTATATGGTATGTTGTTTATCAGTCATCTGTATTATACGATACATAATCATCATAAATTGTCATCAAGTCCCGCAGTACTCTTTGTTCTACTGCGACTCATTATCTCAGCGCATCAGCTCCAGGCATCCATTCGTTCGGCATGTGACTGGTATATCCAGCGCATTCTCATCAGGCGCCCACACTTGGCTACGCCGGACGAACCTACCTAGTTACAATTTTACAACGCAACTTTAATAATTCAACCTCAATTACTAATCCTAAGACAAGTTGTAGGCATGTTTCCTCCTTTCGTTAAATGGTCCAGTTTGCTTGTATCAATGTTTATAGTTTCCTATTTTATTTGAGACCTACATTTCAGGTTGGATGTTGAAGTAACATCCACAGACACAAGCGCTCACTCAGTTCTAGCACAAATGACGGAGATCATCAAGACATACTCGGAGAGATTGCCCCTGTACTTGTATCTCACAGCATTCTCACAGATCGTATCGAGAATCTGCCATCCAGTGAAAGAGGTAATATTTTCACCCTGACTCATTATTATTTCGGCTAAGTATAAGACATCATGCATAGAAAATGTGTTAATCTATGACGAATATGTTAACGAATGAGTAAACGTCTGACGACGCGACTGTTAGAATATGATAAATTATTTACTTTGCCTCTCAAAATATTGTTTCTGCTAACATGAAAATTCACAGAAAATAAAATAATGTGTACCAGCTTGTTGCCACTAAAAATAAAATGTATATGAAGGCAAATCACAGTTTGCAATGTTAAAATATCTCCATTGCGCTTCCCATAAGAAGAAAATATTAAAAAAAAATCCGTTTCTCTCAGGTATACCTCCAACTAAAAGCCATAATAGTGAAGCTAAT
This sequence comes from Mamestra brassicae, assembly GCA_905163435.1. Lineage (NCBI taxonomy): Eukaryota > Metazoa > Arthropoda > Insecta > Lepidoptera > Noctuidae > Mamestra > Mamestra brassicae. Next base: position 12,234,295 of record LR990997.1, on the reverse strand, counting down.
AATGGCGTACCCTCAACACACATTATGGATGATGATGAGTGTCATCAAATCAAGCTACGCACAACGTATCAAGCGCTGTGCTGATGTGTTCGCGGACCCCAGGCTCAAGGAACCGCACATGTTGAAGCTCATTGGTGACTTCACGCAACTCGCTGAGAAGTTGATCGAGTTGTGTAACAAGCCTATAGCTGGTACTTCTACGGTAAGTGGATCAATCTTACTAGCCCTCCTGTAACTACTTTGGGGTCGACTTCCAGTCAGACCAGATGCAGCCGGCTAACACCATACCCCTCAGACTGATTGTTAGATTCGAGCTGCGAATTAGCCCCTTTTTAGGGTTTCGAACCTCTGTATGGAAAAACGGAACCCTTATGGGATCACTCGGTTGCGTCTGTCTGTCCGTCTGTCACAGCCGATTTTCTCCGAATCTACTAGACCGATTCAGTTGAAATTTGATGTACATATACATATTTTTCTGTGACACAAACGGACGCGTAACAGAAATAAATACATTTTTGGAGGGCAAACTAAAATAAAAACTAACTATAGTGCAATATATCAAATCAAATGAAAGAACTCATTGAAAGGGTCTCAAAAGTATTTTTTTCATAATTTTAAAATATTCCATTCCGAAGTTATAAAAGAAATTATGTCCATTAAGTCCGCCTTTGTACAGTGTTTTTACTAGTGCATAAGGTTTAATAAATAAATAAAATTGACCATTCCTACCCTCCTTATCTCCGAAAATTTTGAAAAAAAATCAGATGAATAGGTCGTACCTATATATTAAAGGAAAACCTATAAGAAGTCTATGATTTTAAAGTAACATTAAAAATAATATTATTCGTTCGGAACCCTTTGCAGGCGAGTCCGACTCGCACTTGGCCGTTTTTTTTAAGGATGGGTAATCATCTCATGACACCTCCCGGTCTGGGCCGAACCCATCCGTATTCCTTCAATTGCCCTTTGCGTTCCAAGGCCGCGGTAACTATTTGGAAACATCCTGCATACTGCGAAATAACCCTATGATTAAATAATAATAAGTTTGAAATTTTTAGATGACAATGATATAACCTTGATCTGTCAGTTGTCCTTTCTGATAAAATCGATACCACACGGGGCGGCAAAACATAATATATTATGTGATATGTATCTTGATAAATATCTTTAGATCTAAGTAATTAATAGAAGCGTGATAAGATTGTTAGGTTTGCAGGCACGGGTATTGTAAAAATATTTTGAATGTGTGAATTCATCATAAAATTCAAGATATTATATTCTTTTTGTTTTTGTCTCGATCCTTTTGCTTTTCACATCTTCTGGAAACTGTTAAACGTCATTGCCATGTCAGTGGATTCACGGGAGCTGCCTTAAAGACTTACTACCCTCTGCAAGAAAATCAGGGACGTTGTAATATTTAAAAAAAATACATGCACTCTTAAGTATATTTCAATTTAATCGTGTTGTTTATATAAAGTACCAAAACATGCTAATGAGTACATACCTCCTTATGTTGATCTATGAAGAAACAAAGTTGTCGGAATGTCCGTACTGTTTGGATTACCATGCTGGTGTCAAATGAAACTGCAAATATTAAAATACCTTATTTATACATAGTGCGTAATACACGTTAATATTTTAACGCCATTCGTAGAATATCATTATTTGGGTTTACTTCGTTCTAAGTTTAGAACAAAGAAGATTTCCTACTAAACATGGGTTGCATCTATGGTCGGACCCGACGATCGTACTTCTTTGACTCAACACTAAAAGCACTATGGATTAGCAACTTGCAAAATATGATGTTACCTTAAAACCTTATTAGGGGCCGTCCATTAATCACGTGATTTTTTAAGCATTTTTTAAATAAACGTGATATTTTAATACCCCGCTCCCCCCTTGTGATATTTCGTTATTTCCCCTCTTTCGAGCCTTTCGTGATTAAAGGACGGCCCTTTACCAGATACCGCCAAATATAGACTGAGAATTAGGATAGGCCAATCTTTAGTTACTCCACGCGTTTGTAACTAACAACGGAAAACCTATTAAATGACGAAGCCATATACCGTCTACGACACAATTTCTACCTTCACAGACCACAACAGTATCAGCTCTAGTGAGATCGCTACCCCGCCTGCTGGCCGGCGACAACTTCAGCCACGTCATGATGCCCTTCCAAGAGTTCTGTAAGATCGTGCTGCCGTCCAAGGCGGCGCGGCAAGAGCGGATAGACTTCAACATACCCACTGAACCGCCCGTGTATATCGCCGGCATTGAAGAGAATATCAGTATACTGCCTTCCTTGCAGAAACCAAGGAAGGTTACTTTGAAGGGTAATGTATTTGTTTACTTGATTAAATACGATTTTCCTCAAACCTTCGTATCTCAAAAATGCTGAGGGCCCAGTGTTATAAACCTGAAAGTCGATATCGTTGCTTTATCTCTTTTGTCAAAAACTACCAGTAAATTGAAAATTCACTGAGTTTGAAATGATCAAACTGCCTCATTGGCATTACTGACGACCTTAGGGTGGTAAAACAATTATGGAGTCGACTAGACCAGTTCGGTCTCATTCCTTTCATCTTTTATGATGCTCTCTGGGGTGAAATAGCACCCAATAGTATTTTTTTAAAAGAAAACTAACGGTAATCAGACCAATATATCAATGAATCTACTCTTTTCTGTCAGGTTCCGACGGCAAATCGTACATAATAATGCTGAAGCCCCGCGACGATCTTCGCAAGGACTACCGCCTGATGGAGTTCAACGGCGTCGTGAACAGATTCCTCCAGGACGCGCCCGAGACGCGGCGCCGGCGACTCTACATACGCACCTACAGTGTGCTGCCTTTGAACGAGGAGTGTGGCCTCATAGAGTGGGTGCCTAACCTGGTGGGATTGAGGCCGATATTGATGCATATTTATAAGCAGAAAGGTAAGAAATGAGTAGGGTAGGTGTGTAAGGGTATGAAATTATAATACCGCGAGTGGGAAAAAACTATTTTTGCTAGAGAATAATTTTGGATTTTGGACCGCTTTGGAAAACATTTCTTCTTCTGCTGCCAACAATTAAAACATAGGCCACCAAACTATGTTAAAAACAAGGAGGGCGATGACGGGACTAGCTTGGTTCCTACAGAAAAGACTGGCCCGCATTAGTAAAAAAGAACTGTGTGCTAAAAGGATATTGAGGCTTTTGCCTAGGTAGATGAGTTTAGAAACTATGCATGTTGCATTTTGTCAGTCCATAAGGGCCAAGATTACCATTTTGAACGCCATTGTAACGTATACATGACAAGCAAGCGCGTGCCCTGTACGACAAACGTCACACACACGTTTATGCTCTGGCGTTCAAAAGGTTAATGCAGTTATTAATCCTTGTTTATCTTAGGTATTCACACAAGCAATCGCGAGTTGAAAGAGATGATGTGCGCTAACAAGGACCCCGTTGAGAAGAAGAGGCGTATTTACGAACAACAGTTACTGCCGCGTCATCCGCCTGTCTTCCAGGAGTGGTTCCGAAGAGTGTTCTCTGATCCTTATGGATGGTAAATATGTTACGACAAAAATAAATTAAAATCTTTTGCACTTTTCTCTTGTAATGTTGTTTGTACAAAATAACGGACCAGGCAGAGATTCAGACCAAAGTATTCATTCAATTTAGCCATAAGTTTATGATTTCTGACTAAATCAGACTAAGTTTTTAATGAAAAAGTCTTCCGACAGGTATCAAGCAAGATCTGCTTATGTCAGGACTACTGCAGTTATGTCAATGGTTGGATACATTTTGGGTAAGTAAAGTACTTACTTAATAAACTAAATTCATTAATCACGTTGGTAATATTTCATTTCATTCAACGTTACACAACGCACCATAAACCGCATGGGCTAGACACATCCAATTTTTTTTCTAATGTGTTTTAAGTCGAATGAGTTTGTATGAAAATTCATAGATGGCAAACCCCACCCGGCACACGCCCTGTTTAAAATAATTGAATGCAAGTCAGCTTATGTTATAAACTTATAAAAATCTTTCGTTAATTGCGACTTAACTACGTGATATTCCACCAGGTCTTGGCGACCGTCACGGCGAGAACATATCTTTCGACTCGACGAACGGCGACACGGTTCACGTAGACTTCAACTGTCTGTTCAACAAAGGAGAAGCATTCGAGTGGCCGGAGCGAGTCCCCTTCCGACTGACACACAACATGGAAGCGGCTATGGGACCGCTCAGACATGAGGGGATGTTTAGGTAACAATTATATACAGTATCAAAATGCTGAAGCATGTTTTTTAGTGCCCAATTTGAGTGGAAATATCGGACACACCCACTGTATCTTAGTGCTCGCTATTTTGAACTCTATTGCGGGTGTGATAAAGTGTGATAAAATATATTTATGGATCAATAAAAAACTGCTCGAGCCGTTTGCTGGTTGGACGCGCAGATCCTGAAACATAGACATTGAAGGACCACACAATGTCATTCATACGAGTATAGATATTTTGCTCTTGAAAGTGTCAATTATAGCGGTATGTGTACAGGGCCATAAGAAACAAGGATAAAAAGCCAAAAGGCATTGAAGTATCACTAGCGAGGTAAAAAAAAATAAACTCATTGCGCGTCATGACTTGAAGTTCCGATTGTCAATCAAACCTTTATGTAGTTTTTACTTTGTAACTTTTTTGTTACGACTAAAAAACTGAATGATGTAACCTTTTCTGTTATTTTTGACTAGCCAAAGAGATACATAATGATTTCAATTATATACTAAGATGTTTCTTAGTACAACGAGTCCTTGGTAACAGTACAATGTAGTTGTGGCGACAAAAAGGTGACAACGGTGAGTTATCTACTAATTGCACCTTTTTCATTTAAAATCTAGATAATGAAGTGTTATTGTTGTAGGTATTATGATTCGTATCGATTGTGCAGATTATTATCGTTTAATATAGCAATCCAGTTTAATAATGGATAAACCAATATCATTAGAAATTATTTTTAGGCGTCATTTTCTTCAAGTTCATGGTCATTATTTCATTAATATCTTGTACCTGTATGCTTTTAACGCGTAAAATAACTGTAAAGTTACATTGATGCGAATTGATAAATAAGGTTTAGGTCTAACTTTTTACCTTAATATTAAAATTCAAAGCATTATTAAAAAATCTCAAAGGAGCAATATTATTTACTTCGTATGAAAAGTAATCAAATCTGAAATATGTACTTAAATCTAACGCGTGATGCGCTACCTTATTTTCAGTAACTTAAATAGAAGCGTGGAATACTATTTCATTTATAAATTGCCCGTAAAATCAGATCAAAATAAATATTATAGCTATCTATTGCAGCGTTATACGCTACAAGATTTTTGTCATAACCTTTTTTGAGTGGTCAGTCTGGCTGGTTTTGAATAGAGTTTAAGAAAAAAATCTTAAACTTTAAAAGTTAGAAGAAAAAAAAAAATTCTGAAGCTCTTTTTTATTTAGATATTATATTTATTAGATACTATATATTTTTTATTAGATATTTCCAATTAATATTATTTAACACGACGGCTTTCTCTGAGCAATAAATCAAGTGCCTTTTAAATAAAAGGCACTTGATTTTATTGCTCAGAGAAAATTACATTGTCAAACCTATTAAATTATTTTGTCTAATTTTCGGATGCTTTTTATTTCGCTACACTATGTAGTAGTTATAAATAGATGTGTTTTTTACATTACTTGTCTCAGTGACTGCATGTAAAAATTGCCGACACTATACAATAGTCATAATAATTATGTAGTTCTCACGAGGTTGCGCACATAACTATGTATATAATGTTAATACGGAAGTCAAATAGGTTTTTAATATAGTTTTAATTTGGTACGTTTTCCCTTTAATATTAGAAGGTTTTATGGAGCAAAGTCTATTTGCATTTTGTTTATTGTATCTTAAACTTTATAATAAATCATGCTTTAAAGTTGCATATTGTAAGTTTTATAACGAAAGGTGCTGTTCGACATATTTTCATACACTGCGACTGAAAATCGTCCATTGCGACCCACGGTCACGCTACGCACGAATGGCAAACAAATGAACCGCGAAACTAACATGGATTGGAACTCTGAACAAGGATGTGTTATAGTGGGCGTTGGACTTCAGTCAGATTGGTGCTGTCCATCCTCTATTTGTTTTTCCTTGTTTGGCATCCACAAAATGTCACTTATCCTGAAATCAATAAAATCGAAATAATTTTTTTTAGGAAAAGTTGCGAAGCAGTGATGCGAGCTCTCCGGGCGCAAACCGCAGCGCTGATGTCTGTGATCGAGCCGTTTGTGTACGACCCCTTGGTATCGTGGGGACGAGTGCGACCCGTGGACTGCGGCGAGAGGACCAATGAGCAGGCGTTACAGCATCTGCTGCATATCAAGCAACGGCTTAATGGGATGGTAAGGGCCTTTTAAACATTTTGTTTTGATCAACCTATGTCCCACTGCTGGATAAAGGTTTCTGCTATAGCTTTCCAATCTAAAAAAATAACCTTCTCTGACCAATCCGTCATGAATGCCAAGTTTAAAACTGTTGACAGCGTTAAATTGGTTGACAGCGTGGTAAAAAAACATCAGATTTTATTAAGCCACAATTGGACCATTCTTGTCGCCATTATTCTTTCCCACGAGGGCGATACTGTTGAGTTTGAATTTAGCAAATATTTTGTTAGAGCTAATAAAGGTTCAGTCAAACTGATTCGCCTATCTGTGCGTGAACCTGCATCAACTTAGTTTTAAATACAATAAAATGTTTATCGATTGACGTATGACATTTCGTGCATGTGGTCGCGGTAAGACTTTCATTTGGCCGTGATGTGCGTCCATTGTTTAAAAATATTATGTAAAAATATTATTTATGTATCTGGTATTCAATTTGAGAATACTGCATTGTTTATTATAAATATACGAGACTGTTTTAAGCAGACATTTTAATTTATTTTCTTTTTCCAAGGTGAGGACAAAGAACAAGCAGCTATCGCTGTCTTTGTCTCCTGAAGGTCAAGTGGAACATCTGATTGTTGAAGCGACCAGCATTCACAATCTCTGCCAAATGTACATCGGATGGGGGCCGTTCTTGTAAAGATCGTTACTAAAGTACAACTTCTGATTAATACATTTCGCGAGTGCACATCAATCATCACAATTTTATACCTTATGTCAATGGCATAAATGTTACATTACGTGCGCTTGTGATTTGCTCCGACTATACCAATATGTGCCTCAATTAACTGTGATTATAATTCAAGTTTTAAGCTTTGCAATTGTTTTTTAAGAGTACCTAAGTTGAATTAAGCCAAATGTTAGATACAGTAACTAACCTTTAATACATGTTAACTTTTTATGGATTTTGTTTGATTTACTCTCACGTCCTCATACCTTCCTCTTTTACACTATGGCGAGTCCATGTTTATCTCGGTACCGACACCAACAGTTCTAATAGGAAAAAAAATACAACCGACTTCCAAATAAAAACATTGCAGTCTAAAATAACTTTAATTTTGGAAGTTGGTGTTTTTAGTTTTATTTCTTCGTTTTTGACACCGATTTTGTTTTTTTTTTTCACATTTTAGTTGTCATTTTGCTTACTGGACGACGTAATTACATCATCCAAGTAAGCAAAATGCTCATAAAATAAAAACTGCCGAGCCAAACTAAATAAAATTTTTACGGAACCAAATGGCAAGTATACCGCATCTAACGAAAATAATCACATAAATCTGATCAGAAACCTCGGAGTAATCGGTGTATATAGATAAACAAATACCCACCGTATTGAGAATCAGAGAACCTCCTCCTTTTTTGGAAGTCGGTTAAAAATAGAACATTTATTACGCCCAGTGTGTGTTCTAAGGTCTTGAAAATTTTGCACAAAGCGAGTCTAAGCTTTGTTTTATTTTGAATAAATTATGGGAACTGCTTGGTGTATCAACCAGGAGTCCGTTGCAGAGGAAACAATATCTAAAAAAATGTACAAAATTGACAAAATGCATTCTAATTATTACATACTGTGAAATCTTAACTGAACTACGTAACGTGCGAGTATCTGCCAGGGTTGCGGAATTTGTTCGAAAGAGTCACCGCGGCCCTGGAACGTAAAGGGCTTTAGAAGGAACATGGATGGGTTTTAGTCAGTAAGAGTCTGACACGCCCTCCCGCTCCACCCAGAGCGGAAGAAGTCATTTGATGGTTACCCATCCTTAAAAAAAAAAAGTGCGAGTATTACCAGCGAATGAACGTAAACTAAGCCAAAAGGCAGTCCGAAGATGGAAGGATCCTAGCAGGTGGCGCCGTGGCATTATTTGTTTTTTGCCTAAACCCCTTGGGAAAACAACGTGCGTTTATTTATTTCCTTAATAATACTTTAACACTATATAGGTACTAAAACGCTATTACAGCCACAACATATTTTAATTTAAGCCATTTTCAGCGCAAATACATAAATAAACAGCCATGTTTCTGACTTAAACACCTACTTCCCAAGTTGAGTAGGTAATGAGTTTTCCAACGCCGATAGGTAAATCACTTGGCAGGTGCGACATGTAAAGAGAAGAGCATTGTTCCGTGCCTATTGTGGTACATTCTCGCTCGATTGAATATCTGTCGATGACTTTTTCTTCGCGTGTTGCAAACTGAATTACTTATTGTAACTTATTTGTTTCGCGGTCAATGCGACCTTCATTTGTTTCCTAGGTCGTTGTGATTCGGATTATCGTTTATTTATTGCTTCTATTATTTTATGATCGTGGCTGTAGTTAATTTATAAACATTTATATATATATATATATATATATATATATATATATATATATATATATATATATATATACGACTTAAATCCAGGTTTGACTAGATTCTTGCACCGCTAGTATAATTATATATATATATATATATTTAATTATACTAGCGGTGCAAGAATCTAGTCAAACCTGGATTTAAGTCGTAAAAATAGCATAAGTATTAACTATAGTAATCGTTTGGAATTAATCATACCGTAAAGTTTCCGCGTGAACGAAGATCACGTTTTATTAAAAACATTGCTGCCTGTGTAATTTCTGTTTGTTTGGGTTTACACCAAAGAATACTAATTGCTATTCTAAATTACTAGTACCAAGATACCTATTAATTTATTACACGTACAACATGTCGATTTTGACGTCATCTATTCATAAACTACATAAGAGAGCCTTCTTCATGAAGGCTTAATATAAAGTACGATTTAAATGTACTTATGTAGGTAGGTAGCTGGGACATAGGTAGACGATAGACCATAACCTACGAGTAAGTATAGGTACCTTCAGACGCCAGCACATAAGGCCACTCGAAACTGTCAAATTTTCCCAATCAACTTTGAACCTAAAACTCTAGCGATAAAGTTCAATCTATTAAAGAAATTTGACAAATTGTTGTAGATTGATGTGCTGGCGTCTGTACTAGGGTTGCCATTGTTGCCAACCGTAGGTACTCTAAAATAGAGTATTGTACTCTATTTGGCGTAGACGCACTCTATTATCTACAAATCAATAGAATACGCTAAAATACTCTATTTTTATTTTGACTCGTCTTTTGATTAAATTAAATGATACCTGCCATTTCAGCATTCCAATGAATGTGTTTTAGTCTTTTTGGTCTTAATTGCAAATTGTTGATACAAAATCAATGCAATGGCTTTAATAAATGGCTTCAATAAATTAAAAAACCGCAAAATTTTGGTTTCGCAGTAATGTAATAAAAGGAAGACACTCTTTTTTTCTAAGACTGTACGCTTCATTTACCCTTTCAACGATCAGAAATACTCTATTTCTTCTTAAAAAAGTTGGCAACCCTAGGCTGTACATACATACCCTTCAGATTTGTGTCATGTGTTCAGATTCAGACATGAAGATCTTGAGGCCAGTGGCGGCTACCTTTCAGTCATTTTCAGATAAATAAATAGTTATTACGAGATTGCTAGTAATATAAGCCCCGGCTGGACCCAAGCAGCGAAATAATTGCGCTATACATTTCTAGAGTAGGCACGTATTTGTGCGCAGCAATCTAATCGCTGATAGCTGAACGGATGATAAATATTCGAGCTCGTTCATTGTGAATTCTTCACGCGTTTTCGGTGACCCTTCCCTCTAGGATTGTCCTCGACGCTTTGTGGATCATTTATTTTTGTCAACCTTTATAACATCTCGATACCGATACATAAATAAAATATTTTCAAGTCATCGCACTGTCTAAGCTTTGACAGAAGCATTATATTTGCTAAGGTATAAATATTTAACTAACATTATTCATGAAGGGTTGTAATAATGCAGCCATGTGCACACATAGTAGCTATTGTAAGCCTCTACCAATCCGAAAAGTACCTAAAGAAGTCTTCTCTTTACTCTTGAGTGATAATATTAAAAAATATATGAAAGGCTGACCCATTATTTTAAAAGGGAAATAAGAAGGGAGAGTAGGTACACATCAAACAACTCTTTGTATTAGCTTCATGTTTTATGGAAACATTTTACCTCGGTCCGGTCGACCTAGTATCGTTTAGCGCAGCGCGTGTAGGTAGCTCGGTTGACAGGCAATATCCGGATGATCCATTGTTCACCTCATTGCGGATTCTGAACGGCGATGCGGTCTGGCCTCTCTCATTCAGCTCTTGCTTCAGTGCTGAGGAAATAAGAAAAACTGCAAATAAGAGAAACGCATTTTAGATTGAGCCGGATAGAATAACAGAGGTTAAAATCCATTTGTTCAGAATTTCTATATCTCGTAAAGTGATCGGGGTCCGGTCAGGCGAGCTTGGACCCTTTTTTGCAGCTATTCGATAAAAACTATTTGTGGGTTGCGTGACGCAAATATTGGTTCGTTATATTCCCACGGCGAGATGGAAATCATGATGCTTGTTTGCCCTTTTGGGATAAGTAGGTGGACATGTTTGAATTTCATTATGTCAGCCTGAAACTGCTAGAGCTCAATCACCCATACGAATTTTGTAGCTACGAGTCGCTTTTTCATGACACCAAATTGTGTACTTTGGTGTTTTATTTGTTTGTTTTTCATCGTCAAGAAGTTTTCAGGTTGAGTTTGCCCCTATCTACTTGGCCAGCTTAGCTGAGCTTGGCGGAGTTCACAATAACATTGTGTGTTTCATGTCATATCAACAATAACTTATAGGTAAGTACCAACTTCAGTACCTAGACCTACATGTATCTAAACATATTACGGGAGCTACAAAAACGACAAACGGTGAAGGTATTGTCCTCTGTTCTACCTTAAGTCAATTACATGCAGGTGTAAGCTACCTGTACCGAGATCGATGCAGGCGCTTTAATTAAATCAAAGTGCAGGTGGCACAGGCAGTAACTAAAGTGGGTTAACACTATCCAGATTTCCGGAAGAAATATATGAATAAAAACTTGCCTATTCCCTGGAATATTTACTTATTATGATGTAATTAAATAAATGACTAGAGGGTCTTATTGTGAAACTCACTAATTTGGATATAGAAGTCAGATAGGCAGTCGTTCCATGTTGTAAAATACTGGTATTCAGCAGCATTTTTTTTTAAGTATTTTCTCGCGTGTCGGCGGCAAATACACGTATAAAATTTTATGCTTGGCCCAGTACTCAGCAACGGCAACACCGTTCGCTGACGCAGCCATAAGGTCCTCACCTACACGTGACGGGGCATGCGGCGCAAGACAAGAGGTGGGCCATAGACTGCGGATCGACGCCACACAAACTTGGAAGATCGGAGCCATCCGAGAACCTCCGCTTGAGGAGGTTATCTTTAGTGCGACCGACCTGGGTGCGGAGTTTTAGGGTTTTCCAGGTTTTTTTAAGTATGGGAAATCATCAAATGACTTCTTCCGTTCCTCCCAGAGCGGAAGGAATGTCGGACTCTTGCTGGCTAAAACCCCTCCGCGTTCCTCCAAATGCCCTTTGCGTTCCAGTGCCGCGGTGAGACTTTCGAACAAATTCCGCATTGTATTCAGCAGTTAGAATGGATGACGTTCTAAAAATAGGTGGTAAAAGGTTTGTCGAGTTGATGTAACACATATTTCCATAAATACACAAAACAAAACAAAAAAAATAATAATGAGAATTTCAGTAACAACTACAATAGAACGAATACCAATCTGCTAATGGTAAAAACCAGGTAGGCAAAAAATAAATACGTAGGTAAGTTGAAGTGTGTAGCAAACTGTTTGTTGTTTAGTAATACTTAAGTAGGTACTCGGGGAAGTACCTGCTGCCTGTCTGCTCTTCATAGTCTTCATTATGTGTACCTATCTATCTATTTACATGCAAAAACAGGCGAGCATGATTTTATCAAGTGGAAGATCTAAGCTTGCCGAGTCATTGACTCATCAAGTCATCACTGACATAACAATAAACTAACAGCCATACCTATTCATAAAAAGGTTATAACCATTTCATAGCTAAAATAATGATAGGTACCGAAGCAGATTCTTAATTCAATTTTTTCTATGGAGTATTTGAATTTAGAATCTCTTAATCAGTATTTTAACTAAGTAATGTTTAATAATTTTCTATGAATAAAGGGGTTAGTTTATAAAAAGGTATTGGTAGGTAGGTACTTGGATAAGGATAAGGATATATATTGGACAGATTAGGTATTTTTATTCTTAAAATGCACAAACAAATACATATTATAATACAAACACAACAGGACAGCTTATGTAAATGAGGTTGTTTTTTTTTTCATACCAATCTGGCCCTGACAGTTACGAACACAACCAAAAAAATATTATTTAAATTGTTCAAGTGGTTCCCAAGTTATGCGCGTACATACATTTCGGTGATTCTCTCTTTTATTTATATAGATAATCTCGACCTATTTGCTCTTTCAAAATCAGAAAAAAAAATCGTAAGCCTGTGAAATGTCGAATCGTTTTGCTGCAGTCAACTCAGTCAAGTCAGCAGTCAGTTTACCTGTTCCGAAGAAATAAAGTATCAGCGATACATACTTTACTGTCCTTTGCCTGCTACCTACTTTAAAAGCTTCAGTAGGTATCTCGATGCGTTATGCGATTTGGTCGGTGGCTGACTCGGCTGGGATTGTTCGAGGGTCGAGTTCATTTGCTCCTTTTCGAAGATAGGTCCTGTACATTTTTCCCTGAGGGGAGAAAAGCTTCTTTTCAATGGCTTTTCAAGAACCATAAGTGGGACTTGTTGGAATAGATTTTATCTAGTGACTAATTAATTACAACAGTGTAGGCAGTAACACTTGCCATCTCGCGTGCTTGCTCAATAATAACAGTCACACGGGTCGATCTTCGTGGTTAAACAACGCTCGTCGAGGTCGATCAATGGATGGGTGACCATCCATTCGGTACAAATCGTATGGACACTAACAAAACGTGTGGGATATAGTGTTGTTAGTATGTACTTTTAACATACGCATACCTGCTAGCTTTGGACCGACGGCCAATTATTTTTTTTGTTATGTAAGTACCTATCAAAGGTATTTCAGTAGTCAAGGATGTAGTTTCGTATCAGGTATGTATGAGTCTGTGATACTGACATTACTGTCTTTAGTAGTTCGAGAAATAAAAGCAGACGGTATTGCAGTCACGCAGCTACCTTAGAGGTCACAAGTTAGATCCCTTGGTAACTTGAGAAAGCATTTTTAGTTTTATTTTTGTAGTAATAATATTCTTTCTTTTGTAACGGAAGTAGGTAACTGGTATGACGTACATACGACCTGTATGAGTTATGGTAATGTATCTACTTATTCCCTGTTAACCTTGTAAAATTCAAAGTCAAAGTTATATTAGGCGAAGCTACATGGGTTCAAAGTCAAAAGTTTATAAGGAAAACGAAAATAGTTTACAATACTTGAACCAAAAAACAGTGTTAATTCTATTCATAGCCGTTAAGTAACTTTACTGACGTTACGTTTTTTCCCAGAACTTTTTGCCGATCGTAAAGTTTTTAGGCAGTTATTTGCTAATATAAAAAAAAAAACTATAGAATTTTTATTAATAGATAACATAATTACGTTGGAAAATTACCTAGGAATCTCGTTTTGTTAATATTACTATACTCAGGCTTGATTTGATTGGTCAATTATGTTATGCATCGTTATTCCACCTAGAGTCAACGGCAAATCAATTTTAAGTACCTAGCTCGGCGAAAATCGCCCTTATTTCTAGGGCATAAAAGCCTTATGTTGTGTGGCTGTTGAAGTTAAAATGTACAGCAAACAACACAAGTTCCTAAACAGTACATTTAATCAAAACCTTCATAACATGACACCTAGTATTCTCCCAAGGGTTAAGCAGAATCAGATGTGTATCTATAGTACCTATATCCTAATATATACATTTTTTCCGTTACTGACTGAGTGACTGACAGACTACAAGTCCAGAGTCTACTAGGTACTGAGAAATTCCAGATGGAAAAAAAAATGCTCAGCACGGGAATCAATTTCAGACCTCATGCTCAGCCATCAGCAGTCTTGCGGCCATTAGGCCAACCAGGCCGCAGTCAATAAAAAATTGTGTATCATAGCAGTTACAGACAGCCCAATCTGCAGAGTATGCATGGAGGAGGACGAGACAGAAGCTCATCTGCTCCTAAACTACTCAGTGGTCGCTGGACACAGGGCAAAGCTTCGGAAACCCAGGTGCCCTCCGTGAGGTAGCTAATAATACCAAGGCGTTGTGGGCCTTGCTTGAGGTGCTGGGGTGGATAGAATAACCAATTAAACAATCGCGTTTGGAGGTGGAATTGCGGACAACAGATCGACTTACATACTATAACACCACATTAAATTAGATAGGTAACAAAGTGTCACTAGAAACTAAAAGAACGGGTTAGGGAGATATCCATAAGAACATGTGCCAAATCAGCCCTTTGCCCTCACTTAACGATTTTTTTATTGAACTTCAGAAATCGACCAGTATTAGTAGCCTTAGTACGACGTGCTAATGCGATCTAATTCCGATGATGTAAACGGGATAGTGCTATTCGCTATGTATTGCTCCGTCTCACTCTTAGAGCTGAATCATGATCGTTTTAAGACTTCATAGTAGGGTCTCAGGGCCTTGTGACCAAATAAAACTAGTATCATGGAGTAATCACTAAATAAACACAGTGTGCGATGGTGAGTTCAGTTCCGGTCACGTCGTGTTTCGCGCGATTATATACAGCGCCATTGACACCAGCGATATATGCGCTACCGAGTAATGGCTTTTATCTTCTAAATGACGGCAAAATCATTATTTTGCCGTCATTTAGAAGATAAAAGCCATTACTCGCTGGTGCTATACTTCTAAATAGTAAGCGACCTTGCCGTACCTACCTACTAACATTCATGATTTTTGCAAGTGACCCTAAATGACCGAAATAAAAGACAAAATACAGAGCACGGGAAGCCGCGCCGGATTAGAGTTCCCTTGCTAGGAATGCTAGGATACAAGTTTCGGCTGTCATACCCGTATTCTGAATTGACACCGGCCTTTAAGGAGGATGGACAATTTTCTACTGGTCAAACCAACAGTTGAAATTAGTAGTAGTAGTATTGTTAGATATCTATTCTTTTTGCCCCTTTAGGTATGGCAACTGAGCCGGATCCGACTACTTTGCAAGTGTCACGTTGTGGTATTGTTATCTTCCAAACATTCTACTAAACGTCAATTTTAATAAGAAATGTGTCTGAGAACTTTTTTTAAGCTTTTTCTCTTTATTGATGTTTTCTCTTCTGTGTACTGAATATAAGATAAATCATATTTACTTCAATATCCCAGTACTGTGACACAATTGATCTTAGTTTCCATAGCATAATATGAGAAACTTGAGTTGCCCTTTCAGAAAATATGAGACTTAGTTGGTCTAGTGGTCCCATCTTTTGTCGAGTCCACCATGAAGTACCTGGGATTGGTGCTCGACAGCCGGTGGGATTTCGGCCCCCACTTCCGGCGGCTGGCGGCCACGTTGTTGGGCGCGGCGGGGGCGCTGTCAACGCTGCTTCCCAATCTGGGGGACCCGAGCACCACCTGTAGGCGGTTGTACGTGGGGATCGTGCGATCGATGGCCCTTTATGGGGCTTGATCTGGGCGGCTGACCTGACGGCCAGCACCATCACTGTTCTGCGGAAGCCGCAGAGGGTGATGGCCGTCAGAGTCATCAGGGGATATCGCACGATCTCCTACGAGGCGGCTTGCGCACTGGCCGGATCTCCGCCGTGGGACCTGAAGGGTGCGCCCCTCTTTGACGTAGCGAGGGGAGTCAAACACCTCACTCCCCTCGCTGACGCGAGGTGGCCCGCAGCAGCGGGCCGGCACCAGCCGGGGATTGCGGATGTCGCATACGTTCCCACGATCCCCGGCGTAGGTGGGAGATGGAACACCGGGGTGGTTTTAGTCAGTAAGAGTCTGACAGAACCCTCCACCCGCCCCAGGGTGGAGGATTTCCATGAGGATTTCCACCCGACATCAAAAAAAAAAAAAGAAAAAAGTGGTCCCATCTTTAGTCACAATGACGGTGTACATTTACCCCAATATTTTAGACCTAGCACAATAATAATATCATTTTTAACATAAAATACCTAAAGTGCTTTTGAAGCTCTTTTAGGAAATGCGAAAGTAATTAGGTACTGTTTGTTACTTAGATATTCTTAATTCATTTTTTTTTGGCCATTATACGTTAACCCCAATGTTTTTGAACTGAGACACTTTCAATGGTTGTCTTCAGAATATACAAAGAAAGAAGTTTTCAATAAGACTCTTCAGAAAGCGTTAGCCTCAATGTTGTTTGTTACGCGGTTCGTCACTCACTTACTTAGTAGTTTTAAACTGCTAGTGACCGTTTACCTCAAAATTTCAATATAGGTATATATAGATTCCATAACATGAAATGAAGAGCTTAAGAAGCTCTTTCGGAAAATATGAATCTCATTGCTGTTCGTTCTTGGATCATTTTATGTAAAAGGTGACATTCATTGACACACTTGAGGGCAATAATAATTAATTATTCTACTAATTTTTCTCGCATGTTTTTTCAAACTGTCAAAAAAGCCGCAATTTCCCTACTTTTTGACAGATTGCGTCTGAGATGTTTTTAAAATGAGTAAAATTGGCACTCTGGTTTGTATGAAAACTTTGTCAATAATAAAAAAATCTTGGTGATCTGTGGTAAAAAAGTATTTTCAAGTAGGTACCTACATAAAGTTATCTGATGGATAAATGCAAAAAATATTTTTAGAACTGGGTTGGTGAAGGTTGTAACTTACTATGACGATTATTGACCGTAATGATTCTCAACATGGCTATTCTGGCGGTTAAATCAAATTGTTAACACTTCCGTATCAGTTACCTACGTATAAAACTACAAATACTAAGAACTTATGTACCTACGTAACGAAGCGGCCTTGATGAAAACCCGAGAATTTAGATACTTATGTACTGGTCTGTCTAAATTGATTAGTGCTTGATGATTTTAAAGAAATAATCATAAAAACATGGCGTTAGTCGTGAACGAGGCGAGTAAAATACGTCAGTTTTAACTTCTTCAGAGATCAATTGTAGGTTATGACATCTCACATCACACAACACCCATCGCATCATATAGGTACGAAATGTTTAATGAGGTCGGAAACTGGGAAACCTTCGTATGCCAGGCCGATTTGAACTTGACCGGTTTTTTTTAAATAGTTGGTTATTGAAAGAAACGTTTCAAGAAAATTTTCCAACACTGAAATCGACTGCCCCATATGATATGAGCATAACTCGACAAAAGGTACTGAACAGCTGATCTCGCGACTTCGGGGTTGGTCCCATAGTAAAAGTTGTTGAAATGATGAGCACAATTACCCCTTTCCAGGTATTGCATTTATTCTCTATAGGTTGTATTAACTCAAACCATTTACGTTAATCAAAACTGTTTATATACACCCTTGAATTGGTCGGACAGTCAAAGAGACGAAGCTACTTGCACGCTCCAAAGCACAGATCTCTATAGAGAAGAACACGCAAATCCACGGACACTCCTTCAATCTAAACTTATAATAATATAATATTAATATATAATATAAACTAATATTATAAAGCGGAAAGATTTATTTGTTTGTTTGTTTGTTACGATTTGGCTCAAAAGCTGCTCAACCGATTTCAAAAATTCTTTCGCGACTAGAAATTTACATTATTAACTCAAAATATATGCTATATTTTACTTTCGAAATCGCAATAATGTAACCCAAAGTAGCAAAATTTTGCCTAATAAATTCATTATTTGGCGTGCGCTGAGAAAACTATTGACGATACATAAACATAATGTACTACATGATAAAAGTACTCATTATTGTTTATAAAAAATGCGCGAGGGTATAACTAACTATTACGGTTAAGTCACAATGCTTTTGGTTCAAATTATTCAATCTAAACCAGGGTGGAATGAATTTTATTTTATTTTTATTTTATTTATTGGGGACAAAAAACAGTTACATGCTTAAAATAAACAAGGAATTCTTAACATTAAAATCTCAAACATGCAACCCACACCATTGTCCACATGTTCACAAAAAAATAATTGAAGTGAAGCACTGTGTGTGTGAGCTCACAGATTACGGATCTCTGTGATAGCTTCATAATATAATTTACATTGTTCAGTTAAAATTCATTACATTAAATTTTGTTTAATTCAATTATGTTTTGTTTAGTCATATAATTTAATTCTATATTATTTTAATTTTAATCAGATCAATATTAGGTACATAATTTTTCTAACTTCTTCTCACTTGCTTTTTAGACAGAATTTCTATTGCTTTTTTTTTAAATAGCTGGTTAGATAAACTGAATATGTCAAGCTCCATAAAGTGCGTATTGTATGTTTCAACAAGGCGACGAATGGGTGCGCGTACTCCAGCGTTGGTCTTACATATGTCTGTGTGGAACAGTCGAGGCACGCGCACTCCCCGTTGGATAACAGTTCTGGGCACTGTGTAACATAATTGATTAGTAAGCTCCATACAATCGAACTTATTGTTACATAAGCCATGTAGTGTCATAACACCAAGAAGTAATCGCCTAGACTCCAAACTTAGAACGCTGTATCGCTTCAGTAGTTGCTCATAAGGAACTTTTGAATGATAGCATTTATAGTTCATAGATCGTAAGAACTTTTTTTGTACCATTTCCAATCTAGAGCAGTATTTGTCATATAGCGGGCTCCAGATCTGGATGGCATACTCTAACTGGGATCTTATCAAAGTTTTGTATAGCAATAAGAACGTAGAGGGTCGCACAAAGTCACGTGATGATCTCATGACGAAGCCATACATCCGAAATGCTTTATTCACTATATTATCCACGTGTATGTCGAAATGCAAGCACGAATCCAGAGTGATACCTAAGTCCCGGACAGATACTACTCTGTCTAGGCGTACGCTATCAATATTGTAATTAAAATTCAAAATGTTCCTATTTTTAGTAAATGAGATGGTATGACATTTTGGAAGACTGAGAATAAGTGGTGATTTTGGAATCATGAAATTAATGCTTATCCACTTAAATGATTTGATAATTAAGGTTGATTATGTACATGTAAATTACATTATTCAATTTTCGTACGGATCTCTATTTTTTTCGACAGTAAAATACAGCCTTTGTTTATTAATAATGTGGCTTTCTAAGGGCGAAAGATTTTTTAAAATCGGTTGAGTAGTTTTCAAGCCAAATCGTAACAAACAAACAAATAAACCTTTCCTCCGATTTAAATATAATATAAACATTGACGGCAACATGATGACAGGACTGAAAAGTGTCTTATTTTACCACACTGTGGCTCTCGTGTCGATTTGTGCTGCCACCTATAGTTCGTGCTCGTTCCATATAGGTAATTTAAAACAACAGTGCTTCTACTTATATAAAAAATGAAATAAAAGTACACCATAGATCATATACCTAATATTACCTATAGAAGTACAAAATGAGGTACCAACTTAAGTTTGTGAAGACAGTCCAAATAGCTCTAAAGCACTGAACTAACAGTCTTTGAAATTCAATGAAGAAGACACTTTCTTATACCTACCAACTTTCCAGGACTGGTTTGGACTTTCCAGACTTTGTGCTCTGAAATCCGAACTTTTTCGTGGAGCTGCAACTTTCAAGGACTCTTCTATAGACATGGCTTCTAATAAAACTGCAAGGGGTTAGTAAGTATGCACAAAAGTGACTTTAAACATATTTTCATTAAGAAATAGATCTGTTTCCTCCATAGACAAACTTTGTAGAAATCTAATTTACAGTACAAAAGATTTCGTTATTTGACCGCGAAACAAATGAATTGCAACACAATCACAGTTCAAGTTACAGTGCCTTACTGAATAGAACTTCCATCATAATAAACACTTGATTGACTTTGAATTAACTCGATTATTACTTCCTACTTTAGTTTATTAACAATCTTTTGCTAGGTATTATAAAACTTACCTCACATTCAAATATCTAGGTACCTATCTAATTTCCTACTTAGAATCTTTCAATAAGTTGAATTTTCAAGAAAACTGATTATAGAATTATATTATACAAGTTTACGGCAGAAAACATGACATTTTCCTCGTAATGTAAATAAAAAACTATTATGGGAGGTAGGTACTTTCCTGTGAGGTTGCTATGCTGAAAAGATTAAATAATTATCTTAGGAGTAAGTAAGTTAGAGATGTTGCTAAGAGACAGTTATTAGCCTGAATTGACATCACTAGTAGGAACCTACGTAAGTATAAGTATTACAGCATCCATACATGTTTCCAATGACGAGTGTCCACTAGGAATTTTATTTCCACAATAGAAAATATTCAGCCATACTTATAAATATAGATATCCTTTCTAGCTACAACCTGTATTGAATGAATAAAATCAAGAAAAGTGTTAATTTTAATTAACAAATTATTTCAGCACTTCAGTGGTAATCAATCATTTTACGACGCCTTCATTTGTCACTACGTAAAGTGGAATCACAAACCGTAACAGGGAAATTAACTCATTGCGAGATTGTTGTCAGTCTGCCATCAGGCAGTTTGTAGAACGTCGTTGTCGAATGCGCTGGTTAAAAAAGTTCGCGACGCATGCGCGGTTGCCGATAAAAAGGCGGGAAAACTTTGTTTACATGTAGATTTATTTTTTTTCTGTAGTGCGAAATTTGAATTAGGAATTTCATTTTAGAATATTTATTTGGAAAATGCAGTGTAAATTTTAGTGGAGTTCTGTGATATTAGTTTATAAATCAGTAGAATATTTTGTTATTGCATTTAAGAAAAACTTAACAAAGGTAAGTTAAAGTACATTCAACTATGCAGTTTAGTTACACCTGGTCCTTGTTGGTCTGATAAGACATAAATAGGAAAATTTGCGGATGTTTTAATTTCTCGGCTTAGGTCAGAGTCAAAGTTCACAGTGGCCATTGCTTTCAAAAAATATTGTTTCATCTCAATTACGAGATAATAGATGCTTGACACTCATAAAGAAGTACCTAATTGTTCTAGGTACTGTGCCGTTAACTTACTTGAAGTATTTTAAAATAACTTCCCCAAGATTAAAATATTCGCGTTTTTTCCTTTTTTGAATCTTACATACTTACCTAAATAATAAGATTTAGTAAAATTTTAGTTAAACGTAAGTAATTAAGTTCATGTTATGATAAGTAATAATTTTGTTTAGTAGTAAACTTAACTTACAAACCAAGCAAACGCTAAAATTGAATACGTGAATTAAATCCTGTTTTAAGCTTGAATATTTAATTGCAATTTTAGTGATATCTGTACTCTGTAACTTCCATTAAATAGTGAAAATAATTTTGTTAAAATTATGTGGTGCTGTAATGATTGTCCGAAGTTGAGAATACGTTTCGATACTACACTACGCAGCTGGCAGCTACGAACCCACGTATTACGACCGCCGCTACGTATCGTAGCAGAGCGTAGTTCATAGAAGAGAAACACGTTCCTTGATATAACCGTATACTAGACAAATGTAATATTAAGAAAAAGTGCAGCTCCTATTAGCGAATATCTTATTTTACTTAAATCGCGAGTACGAGGCCTGCCAATTTAATTAAGGTTTTGCGGAAAACTTGAGTGACTGATAAATGTATCTATGTATAACTACTGTGTTTTTAGCCGACTGTGCCAAAAGGAGGGTTATGTTTTTTTTGTGTTATTAGCAGGCAAGTCCAAATACAGAGAGTACTGCAGCATGTTGTGGCTACTTTTAATAATCAACAATTTTTTCTATTCATAATATTGTCACGTCGCCGCTGAGAGTTTGAAACAAGTCACCAAGCAAGGCAGCGACTTGCGCCGTCGCGTTGCTCACGAGATCAATCAATCGTACCTACATCCCTTTGAGAATGTTATGACTTAGGTACCAAGTAATTTACTCATAACAATTATTTAGATTCCAATAAACTAGAATATCAAACAGAATTACTCAATAGCTGTATCCCTCGTGTGTGTTTTGTCAACTAATATCACACTGCTGCGGCGGTTAACAGTACATGGTAAAATGCAAGAAAAATATGATATATAATGTTTGATTCGTTTGGGTGCTAGCAGAAACGTAGCGAAAAAAAAAAGTTTCTACTGATGCTTGGTTCAATAAAGAGAGTCACTGTGTACTATTTTTGATAAACGCCTTTAAAATACTCGATAGTCTAAGATTGTTCAAGGAGTCCATTATAAGCATGATATCATAACATCAAGATATCAGATCTAGATCTGATCTGATTGCGATTAATTATTAATATTCTTACTTTCCTAACTTTTGTCAGTAATGGAAACTGATTGTACATAGCTAGACGGTAGAGCTGAACGTTTGATCTTAGTGACAATATTGTGATTTATTTGTGAATATGAGATTTCGTTTTAGACCTAGGCGATGCTTGTAAGTTAATTAGTTTTATTTTGATTAGCCGGTGCATTCCCCAAGTATAAAAAAATAACCATAAATTGACTGCCTTATAAAGTTATACTATTTTGTAGGAACTTTTTAGATATTTAAATAAATAGATTTTTGTTCTGGTTTGACAAAATGTCAAACATGAGAGAAATGACGTATGTTGTAAATAGGGTTATAAAGTATATTTATGTATAAAATGCTGTTATTATTCGTGTTACCATTTTGTTGCAGTTCGAGAATGTTGAAGTTGAAGATACCGGATCCAAAGAGATTTATTTGCGGTCTCTTCCCTATACTGCAATGGTCGAGGACATACGACTTAGCATCGGGGATAGGGGATTTAATAGCTGGTGTCACGATCGCACTTACATTGGTACCGCAGTCGATTGCGTACGCTTCGCTGGCTGGATTTGAACCTCAGGTACCTACTCTATCTAGATTGTATACTGTACAGTTGACAAAATTTACGCTTGATTAACAGTGGCATCAATCGTTCTACGTGAGTGGACACAGTACGTTAAAGGCCTTGATCAAGGTTATGGTCAGATTTATGTAGGAACTGTGTTTAATCATTTGATTGAATGATATGAATGTCTATACCTACCACCTACCAATATAAAGGACAACCTATGAACGAGGTTGGAAATGTGAAATGAAATTCGGTTGACCTAGAGTTATAATAAGGTAATTTAATTTGGATGATTGTTCGTTCATGTCTTGGGGTAAATGGGTTGTTATTTTATTTTTCCTGAGAAGTTTCCTGTGGCCTTAAATATTTATTAATGATCTATCCGGAAAAAAGCCATCCGGCCTTTTCCAATGTCACCATTTGTAAGTAGACACGTCAAATTCATGTTCTATGTTTGCAATGAACGGACAAACACGCGTAATGTTTATCGTTTGATATTTGTGCCAATTTTTTATACAAACAAAACTCGATGGAATCTCGGTGTGTTTTGAAGGAGTTAAGGTAATTAAACACTGTCTTTCCGTTATAAAGGTGACTGTGATACACTTTGAATTGTTAAACAAAGCAGTCGGTTAATAATGAACTGCTTTTCTAGTAATACGAAATTTTAACCGCGATTTTTCGTAAATTTGATCCGCGGCCTATCCAACCGGGATCTTTATTTTTTTCGGGATGAATAGGAGAATGAAGAAATAAAAGAATTTTCCCAACAGATCAGTACTTTTATAAAAACTTAAAAAAAAAAGAATAAACAATTTTATTTCTATTTTTATATTTGCTTAGATAATCCAACGATAGTGTCAGGTTAATAAATAAAATATAGGTTAGTAGCCATTTGTCATCAATGCAATAAGTAGGTAACTACGATCAACATAGATTTTATTAGACCGATCTATGGCCGCGAAAATGGTTCGGATGTCACGGTTCATTGATTGGTAAAACTCTTTCAATAACCTATTTAAATATTACCCAAGAAGAAATTAGTTGCACTGTCGCCGGCCCTTTATTCATTGAAAGCATCCGCTGTTTTGTAATACCTACTGCGATTGGCCAACTTATTGTCCCTTCGGTAAAGGGATACACAAAGGCACATTGTGATAGTCCACTACAATAAACTGTTTAATTTGGGACGCAAGTATAATATAAGGGCATGCTAGCCATATATCCGAATTATCCAGATATACGTCAAATTTAGTATCCGGTTAGTAGCATACATGATATCCGGATATTTAGTCTCAAGCACTTGGGACTGGTCCTATATAGCAAATTGCTCTGGAAAAGTCATGTCGACTACAAACTCAATACAAATACAATCGTACATTAACAATGTATCAAATGTTTGGCAAAACATGGGGTCTCTCCCCAAAGATTACGTTGTGGCCACACAGCTGCGATCAGGCAAAACTAACTACGACCATCTTATTTTCTTACGTTTTAATATCCAACAGTTCCTTTAATTTATATCCTTGATATAATGTTTCATAAACTATTTCATGAAAACATTTTGACAGTGATATACATTTATTCATATTATTATCAATAATTGAAATAAAAATTATTACTTGATTATATTCGTTTAATTTACTTTTTACGATGACATCTGGAATATCCGGATTAATCCGGATATTGTTTTGTTAGTATCCGGATTATACGAATAGTAAAATGTTCCGGATAATAGCATGCCCTAGACGCAAGTTATTGAACTGTGAATGAATTATAGTGTAGTTATCTTTCTGATCAATTTTCCAAAACATAATTTATTAATATATATCGTTACTTTACAACATTATTCCTACATAAAAAATGAAACTAAAACACATACAAGAGCGGCCTTATCGCATTCCGCGATCTCTTCCAGGCAATCTCGAATGGATAGTAATTGCCTGGACATGAAATGGGGCTGTCATTGTTGTGACATACCAATTTTAACATGAAATACTGGCTTTTGCCTTGACTTATAAGTTTAGAGCAGGATTTTTCCGGTAGATATAAAAAATGACTTATGAGTATGAAAATATCATACAAAACACAGCTTTTTATCAATGACATCATTTTCGTTACCAGATCAGTAACTACTCCTAGAAATTACCTTTTACAAAATAATATAATATACTCAATCAATATAATACTATATCAATATAATACTTGCATACCGGTAGAAAAAATATTTACAAAAGAAATACACACAGAAATAACGTTCAATAAGACTAGCGAAGTACAAACACGATTATCACGTAGGGCAAATGACCTAGTACTATTGCACAGACCTAGAACAAACCAGTGGAAGAAGAATATTAAATATGAAGGAGTACAACTATACAATTCCCTACCAAAAAACGCAAAAGAAACTAAAACAAACTAACAATTTAAAACACTATTAAAGAAACACATCTTCGACAGCTCAACTAAATAAAAATATAGTATAGTATTGTGTACATAAATAAAATGTAAATCTGGATTTGTGTAGTGTGCACGATGGTTTACAACAACACTGATAAGGACAACGCGCTCAATGTGTACAACGTTTGCGCGTACGAGTTACTTTTTTGCAATGTTACTCATTTGTTAAAGTTTACGCTAATTTAAAACTATATACTTGCGCGACGTGCGCCCTGAACTTTCTTATCTATTTACTATTATTAAAACTTTGTTTCTCGTTAAACGATTATATGTTAATCTTTGAGAAATAAATGATATATAAACCGTCTATTGCCTCACATTGTATTTTCTTGCAAATTATTATTAACTCACTAAACTGATATTAAAGTAATAAACCAACAAGGAATTGTCTGAGCTAGCCTTCACCTAGACCTTAACATTCAACTGACCACTTACTTATAAGACTTCAGCCTTCGCGGCTCCCTCTCAAGGGCTAGTACCTTGGTAGCTCTATCCATCGGCTGCGACTCACAATCGATGAATAAATGTATGTGGGTGGAACTCGTGCTAAGGGTAGCACTGGTAACAGAAGCGGATCGCCACTCAATGTGCTAATAGCTGGAATAGACTTAAACATTTTTTTTACGGGATTGTCGTTTAAACTGTTTCAATTATTTCGAATATATAAAAACAGCGTTATTTGAAGTTGACTATAATCAATCAGCTAACATACCTCCGGGATCTAGAAATAAATTATGAACTCGTTACAAATTAAACGTAATTCTAGTGATGCGACTGGAATAACACCTATTGAAAATGCATCAAACTAAGCAAAGCAGCTAACTAGAGCTTGACAATATGAAACTTAAATTATGTTGTTTTCGTTCCACAATCTGGGGGTAAACTCGTTAATATTAAAACCTTGTCAAAAACAACGTAAATCATTCTTATTTAATTTTGTAATTAATAATAATTATCATTATCATAATATTGTAGGTTTGACATTTTGGATTTTACATCAACTTAAAAATGGGTGATTTATCCTAATAGCCGGCAGATATCTGTAATAATAATGACCAAAAGCAAAAAAAATATAATTTCAAGATGTAGTTTGAATTTGTTACGCAGGTGGTGTCAACGAGAAACTTAATCTTAAAATTATACATGCAAGGGGCGCGGGCTGCTAGTAGATATTAATATTTAAATTCCAAGCTGTGTTGTCATAATGAGCGAGTTTATATCTAGTTTAAGTCATCTTCCATTGAAAGCGACTCTACTTGGGACTATTTTGTCTGTAAACTATTTTTTTTTTGGTACTTTAAGGCAGGTGTCTCTTGGACCGAACTTTAATAATAATCGTAAAAGCGATAGAATTGGTTCAATTTATTCGTATAAAAAAATATTTTGACACTAAAAAACCGCCTTGCAGTGAAGGACTGTACAACCACAAATAATGACCTATTCCAAATTTGAATGGGTGTTTAAATCCAGCCAGAAATATTTTTCTCCCAGCCTGCATGCTATAATATAAGGAAGGTTCCCTTTTCACAGCATGTTTCTTGTAAAGCGTGTATAAGTGTAAGATACACAGGATTACGAGTATGTCTAATCGCAGCCAATGTAAAAGTTTTGTTATAACGCTTGTAGGAAACGGATACTTCAACCTACCTACTCAATTCCCTGAAGTAATCTTCTGTACGTTTCAGAGATTAATTACCTCTCGACGCGAAATAAGTAGGTACCTACGAGTATCTTGTAATTTATGATTCACAGAAACGTGTATTTATTATTGTAGATATATTTTATAAACATGTTTTCTAAATTGTATGTATGTCTAGTACCTATATCGTTTAAAAATAAGGGGACACACTGTTGGCGAAATTATTAAGGAAACATGTATAATTTTACATAACACTGTGTGTGTTATTATTTTATTACTTATTTATCTGGCTAGTTAGTAGCTTACCTTGACCATTCTTTTTATTTAAGAATTCTCGGAAAAGAGTAACAGACACAGACAGAGCAATTTTATGTTTTCTATAGACAGTGAAAAATTACTCCCTTTATCTATTTGTTCTATTCTATTTGGACCTAGGTGCCTTGCGTATGCGTCTTACGAGTAAGTTTGATTAGAATCGGTTCATTAATTTCCTAGAATAAGGACTTGCCGGTTTTTATAATTTATTCATTTAAGATAATTAGCTAGTTTGTAAGCCCTGGCTGGGTGCCTTAAATTCATTTGAGGCCACCACAGGATAGTCCGGTTAAGCAGTAACCAGCCTTAGTGTGCTGAACTGCGAGTGGTACCCGTCAAAAAAAAAAAAAATTGAAACTAATTAGATTTGGCGTTAACAAAGGTATAAGTCAATAGCATTGGCATACACGCATGTTATACTCATCATTCATAATGAATTAACTGAGACGAAAGATGACTTTTCCAAGTTTTAGTTAACAACTGAATAAGAAATATTTAAATGAACATAGTAGTTTCGCGTGGTAACCATATTTTTTATCAAACAATGAAGTTTGTTTTTTTCATATGGAGCCTTCATAATAAGTTATATAACGTATATTACACTAAAAATATTAATTGAGTTTTTTCATTAGGAATTTCTCTGTGACAGCCCGGAGTATGGAAGTTGGTGGTGCAATGGTATGACATCCCAGTGCCTCGGAAAGCACGTTAAGCCATTGGTCCTGCACCAGGTCTCTCTCCGGTCGTGTCAGGTTGCCGTCCCATCGGAATATGAGAGTGATGGAAGAGGGAGTGCACCTATGTTTGCGCACACACTTGTGCACTATAATATGTCCCGCGCCGATGGCTAGTCTCGATTGCGAGTGGCCGCCATGGCCGAAGACGGTCAGGAGGACTATTTTACACAAAAGAATGTTCATTTAAATATTTGGTTAAACAAAACATCGCAACGATAATCACCTGGTGGTTCAATGGTCTTCATGAAACAATAATACCTTACCAACTGAAAGGTCGTTTATTTAAGGCACAGAAAACATAACATACCTAATGATTACAATTTGTAGCAACGATTGATGCCGTTTAGTAACCGTCTTATCATTGGGTAACTTTTGTCGGCTTTTTATATTTAAAGATGCACATATCAAGATTGTGTTAAGAATCTTGATAACTATTGAACAAGTTTTTGATCGAAAATTCGATTTTATGCGTTTTGATAGAATGGTGTATAAAGGTTTGTATGAAAACTTTGCTTATCTGCATTGAACTCTTTAACTGCAAAAGGAAGGTGCTAGAACTGTTATCATGCCCTAGGCTTCACATTTATTATCAGTCGACTGCTTTGCAATTTATTTATAGATTTAATTAAAATGGATTGAGGTTAAACAATCTCCTCTTGATTAAATTAGAGCAACCATTGTTGTGTTAGCAGAAATCATTTTCACTTGTTTTGCCAATTAGTTATTTAAAGTAAATTACGAAAATCCTATCGTCGATAGGCAGCTACACTATCGCTGAGTGTTTAGAGAAAAAGATTTTTCACTTTCTATACTTAGAAAACTCAAAATTGCTCTCACCGTCTAGCAAAAATCTTTTTCCAAAAAGTTCTTAACTAGCCTTTAAGACCTAGGTATCTTGAGTAGCAATTTAAAACAAAAAGTTTAATTAAAATTGGGTCATTAATTTCCAAAAATAAGAACTTGCCTTGCTACTTTTAATCCCGGAAAAATGTAAATTATTCTTACGGAATAGGCTACGGAAGCCAAGCCGAGGGAAAGTGCAATGTACAATAGCATTGCCGTTGGTTCCTAACTAGGGACTATGTCTTAGGCTATATCTGATTAATAGTTTGTCATTTATTTTCCAGTATGGCCTGTACTCGTCGTTCATGGGCCCATTCGTATACGCCATCATGGGAACCAGCCCACAAGTGAACCTCGGGCCGTCGGCGCTGATTTCTCTCCTCACATTCACATACACGAATGGAACCAACCCTGACTTCGCCATACTTCTGTGTTTCATGGCTGGGATTGTTCAACTTGTGGCCGGTGTCGCGCAACTTGGTAAGAGTCCATAGATTATCTCTTTGCTAACCAATATTTGCAGTACTGTTGTTGAAATGCAGTTATGTTTGAGTTGAATATCCAAGTCCATAAAGAAAGACTTTTTCTTTGTCTAGAATTCCTGATAAAAGAATTCAAATGAGTCAAAGTTGTAAGATAATAAAAGTAAACAATTTGTAATATTTACCTACGATACACAATGCATCACAACGTCTAAGGTGGTGACTATTTAGGTGACGGCACATATACACATGTATGGAAGAAGAAGATATCCTTAAATAGATTATGATAAGGGGATGCTCGTTATTTTGGGATATTAATAGATATTTTAAAAATTGCTTGCTACAGGTGTCAGTCATGTCTTCGTCCATTTGGATTAGAAAATAGTATAACAGAAAATTGCGATAATTTAAACTAATCCTTTATTTCTAGGTTTTTTGGTGGAATTCATATCCCTGCCCGTAGTATCGGGGTTCACATCTGCCGCAGCATTAACGATAGCGTCCTCTCAAGTCAAAGGGCTGCTCGGCCTTCGGTACAACGCAGACACGTTCGTGTCCACCTGGACCAACTTCTTCAAGCATGTGAAGGAGACGCGGCTGGCTGACAGTATGCTTAGCTTGGGCTGCTGCATCCTACTCACAGGATTGAAGGTAGGAGCTTAATGTTTGTTTACGTATTTTAACAAACGCGGCTATGAACCAGTTGAACTAGGTATGTTTTATGATAGAGGCTAGCATTTGACCAGAATTTCACCTAGTTGTAGAGATCAGGAAACGCAAACTCCAGTAGGGAATTCCTTAGCTGAACGCACAATGAAAGCATTTCCAAAACGTTTGTGCGTACAGGTGGGATGTCGAATTTTGACGAAATACAAACACTCATCTCATAGAACTCTGGACATACTGACGTGATCATCTTGCATTCTTCCGACAACACATCACTTTCAGTGTTTGCGTCCAGAAAAACATAGAGCACCGATGGATGTTTTTTTATTTAAAGCCTAAGTCTGTTTAGAGCAGCATTTTCTTTATAAACGTTACGCTTTTCTTTTTCAAAATTAAAGGACCTTAAAAAGGACCCTTTACAGCGAGGCAGTAGTATTGTGTAGTGTGCTTTGTTGAGTCTCGAAGATTCGTCTACGGCGTACTTTATGCGAATTCATTCCAGCGTTGTCGTAGTTGATTTAAGCTTTTCTCAACCATGCTGGGTTGGCTTCCTGTATTTGACATAGGGCGACTGCCTATCTAATCTTCTCAAATTGTGTATACGGCACCCCTTGGCAAGACCAGCATAGTCGCAACAAAGATTTAAATTTAATTTGAAGTAGAAGGATACACAAACTATTCAACACGACACGACGTTACTAATAAATATCCATAAATTGTTGAAACATCCTTCCAACCGCCTTTACAAATGCTAACCTTTTTTAGGCAGAAAACAAATATTTTATTACTTGTAACAGTTGTAACGCGAAAGCTAACATTTGTCGACGGTCGGTAACTAAATGTATCCTCTTGTATTATCCGACAACATGTTTACAAGGAGCTGTCGTGTCAGTTCGAAAAGTTTGCTCTGTTCTAGATCTATTGATTTAATACAGACCTTTTTATGGATGTTGCCTTTTTTGCGTAAGTTTAACAAAAGAAGGTGCGGATTTAGCGACGTCTAGCATTGAATTCTGATAGATAGGTACTAGTTTGCTATTTTTTTCTTCACCTTCTATCGTTCCCTCAACTCATTATAAAAGTTTACTAAGTCAGCACGATTAGCAGGGGCTGTCAAATCTAGGGTTGCCAATCGGAAAAATTAAGACTCTCTTATAGGTAAATTAATAAGTCTAGAAGCTTTATTGGGTACATGTTATCAATATTTAACAAGTAATCATTTTACTCCTAATCTTCAAAGCTGATAAAGCCTATAATTCAAATTTCAAGCATTATAAATTCCCAACTAAGTCCTAAACGCCTACTAATTACCATTTACCATAGTTTTGACTATATATCATGAAACATTACGTGAGCACACTCACTTGCGACATGTTGGACTGTTTATTTGTTAATTTCATCGATAATTCAATACGACACGTTCCGCCGCGGTGAGCGACCGACGACGGAGCCGCAACTTGGCAAACTCCGTTACAAAGTAAATACTAAGTCTGATTGTCGTCTCGGCACATACACGTTTTACTAGAAACAGAATTGGGATAGCATCCCTTGTTAATGGTTATTTGATCTGTTGGGTACGCTACGGAATATTAATCAGCTATTATTTAAACTATCTTATCTTTAAGCTAGCTTCACAGAAAAACATATAGAAAAGCAAGTAGACCTGATATTTTTTTTGCTACGCCACGTGCTACGATTACTATGAACAATAGCATATAGAACTTAACGATAAACATAAAACAATATTATTGCATTTATTAGGTAATATTTATTTATATAAGTTCTTCGTTATTCAAAGCCGCAACCGCAACAGAAACAATAATACTTCTGTTTACTTATGTGTGGCTATTCTTTACTCCTTTATGTCAATACAAAGGTTCAGAATTAATTATATTTTCAAGACAGTAAAGCATATTTACATAAGAATCACCAACACAGCACAACTGACACAGTCACAATGAACAAAACTGCACGTGAATGTGCTGACAAAATGTTACTGTTTAGTTCTGGGTCTGCCCCAGCCAACTGTCTACTGTTTCACAGAATTTTGTTCATTACAGTGGACACAATATTGACCATAAACCCGTAACCGATTTATAGATAGACAAACGATATTGAACATCTTTCTTGTTTTTTGTGTTGACGTTGAGGTTGCTGGGGGATTACGATTACACTAAAAGACACACTTACATTGCTATGATTTATAGAATTTCGACTAGATCACAGTCCACGGAATCCTCGCGACGTGCCGCGTCTAGCACCGGTAGTACAATAAAATTCGTCACGTCGATAGTACAGTCGCCAGCACATCAAGCTACAACAATCTGTCAAATTTCTTTAATAAATTTTCAACTTTATCATTAAAGCATTAGGTTCAAGGTTCATTGGGAAAATTTGACAGTTTCGGGTAGCTTGATGTGCTGGCGACTGTACGTTGAGCGCACAACTACTGTCATCTTTAGCATGTTGGATTTTTTAGATGTTATTGGTTACCGTATCAGTAATAGGACATTTTACTGAAAAAAATCCAATTTCCAAAAAAATATTGGACAAGTATTTTTTATTTTTTCATTGCTTTTTTTTTTTCACGTAAACAAAAAATAAAGACGATACAATGCATGGAAAACACGCGTGACACTTCGCTGGTAAAAATTGTACCATCATAGTGACGTCATACTTGTTTTCAACACACTGTATCGTCTTCATTTTTTGTTTACGTGAAAAAAGAAAAAAGACATGTTCAATATTTTTTTAAATCTATCTGACGGACTCATAGATTTTTTCAGTAAAATACCCTATTCTGAAGAACAAAAACCATTAGTGCTGTATTTGAATATCGACTACCGATAGTGAGTTCGCTTTCCTTATAACTTGTCAAGGCCAGACGTTGTTGCGAGATACATTTACACAACGAGATGAAGTACAGTACGGTACAATAGTTCGATTATCTAATTGAATGCTGGAAGGACTGGGCAAATTAAAATGGGCAGCTGGAAATTGTATGGCTTTTCTGTGATATTACGAAATACAATACTAACTGGAATCTGTTAAGTACCTATAGGTATTTCTTTTATATAAAATAAATATGTTCTCTTTGTCGAAGGTACATAAAATAATCTATATTTCCAACAACTTTCTCCTTGAAGTAGATTCAGTTTGACGGGTCACTTCAGCGCAAGTAAAGAAAAATATCTTACACTTTTCCAAATATCTGAGCTTTTAAAAGTATTGCTATAAATACGTAAAAGGGATCCTTGCACATCACTCGGACGTTAAGCTTTTTTATATCTATTCGCAGTCGTGAAAGAAAACTTTTATTTTTTTCTAGCCGCCATAATTCTAAGAGAATCGTCTGAAAGTCATCATAGTAGATAGCCTGGCAGATTCATTCGTGCAAATAAAACCGATAAACTTTTATCATAGTTAATCACGAAGAAGGCAGACTTTTATTTTATTATTTTGGCCGAAACAGAAAGTTCTCCGGAAGGACCGCCGGCTGATTAAATCCCTTCTAACTTTGCACTAACTCACCTAAGTCGAGCTATTAACAACCAGGGAACGATTAAATCCTTGATACGACTAGATAAGTTGTATCATAATTCACTGTTGCGTGTTTAAAGGAGTTCATAAATAAATCAATTATTCGTAGCTGTTCGAATCAAATTAAATCAAAGTCAAATGCAAACATGATTTATTCAAGCTTGGTTGTAACTTGCGTACACAACCGAAATCTTCTATCGTCTGAGATTAATACATAGTTTACTTTAGACATACTCCGACCGATGTACCTACATAAAGTTCACTTTGGAACTAATTTTCACAGCTGCCAGAGATTACTCCATAGTAGGTAATCTTATAACACAGTTTGGGATATAAAATAGAGCTTCAATATTAAGCCTCTCCTTAAGGTAATCAATATCTTACTTAAATTATATGCCTACATCACGCGATCAGATTGAATTTGGGAATAATATTATGTTACCTACATACGTACCTACAATACAGATAGATATCCAATAAATCAGGTATGATTCTGAGAAGCCGTTCCAAACTTGTTAACTATATACCTTTAACTAATGAGAATTCCTACAGCTGAACTCGACAACAGACAGTTTCGTTACCGTCCGTCTTAACATTCTTAATCAGTTCAAAAACATTTTTGCGAATGTAATAATTATGGAAATATATTCCGTTTCTTAAAACTTGTAAGTGCAGAAGAAACCTGAAGTTGAAACGATTTTAAATATGAAATGAATTTCTCTTGGGAATGTCGAGGTTATAGAATAACAATTTTGATTTAATATTAGGGACATAATAGAAAGATGTAAAGCGGAGTATTGTGTCAGATGTTTGGAATCTTTTTGTTCTACAGGTCAAAGTTTTCAAAGTTGATGCCCGTTGAGGTTGAGGTTTCATTGTATCCAAAATAATATTGATAACTTCAAAGTACTTTCCCGAGTTTTAAGAAGAAAAGATCTTGTTTCTGAAGACAACAAAGGTCACTTAAAGGCGTAGTAAATGTTGTACGAAATGCTACTATAATGTAATGGTCATAAGTCCAGATTAAAGTTGTGTATTTTTCAAATTTTCTTTCTAATTTCAGGCACTAAAAGACGTTAAAATCAAGGATAAAGCAGCGGACGAAAAGGGTTGCCGTAAAGCGAAAATTATGAAGAAAGCGTTGTGGTTCGCCGGCGTGGCGCGCAATGCTGTGGTCGTGTGCCTGGCTTCGGTGATAGCGTACTTCTTACATGCAGATAAACAGGACCCTTTCCTTCTTACTGGTAAGTTTTGTTACCGTCGAACGTAACAAAACCTACAACACAAGTTCTCGGAAATCTAGAAAAATATAAATACCTAAAAAAATTAGATTTCGACTGTTCCTTTTATTAGCAAGGACTGAGAAGACAAATCACGACATCAACATTTTTTGGAAAAGTAGCTAGGTACATCAAATTGACACATTCAAGAGACTTGACTCGGTATGTATCTGCATTATTTTAATATATAATAGCAGGACTAGTACAGAAGGTGCATCTTCAACATCCCTCGTTGACTTATTTTGAACTTACTTTGTTGACTTATGCAGAAAAGTTAGAGAAGTAAATAGGAAGGACGTAAGAGCAAGCGAAACGAACACGAAAATTTTAGCATCTTGATTCAGATTTGCTAGATTCTCTAATATTCTATGAGGCTTTTTATATTCTTGTATATTTTATTGAAATCAAGAGGTGTACAGTGTACACTCTCTTACACTCTTCTCCTGGCACCCTATACTCGGATAATGATTACTGTACATTCAGAGCGTTCAATTTTCATAATCATCATCATTTCAACCCGGGATCACCCACTGCCTCCCCTTTCTCCTTACATATATTGCGGCTCTGTGAGTCCCTTGCCTCGGTGTGTCGCGCGACTTCCAACGCGCTTTTGGACAGTCCAGTAAAAAATTGCTAGAAATAAGCATAAATATTCAATTTATTTTAGTCTGATCTTAAGTTTGCGCATTCGTTCGGCCACTGCCTTCGTGACCTTGGCCTTTCAAGAGAAAAATAAACGTAGCGATTGTCGTCAGGCCTAGTTTTGTAATTAATTGACATCGAAACAGGGCATTTGTGTGTTTTTGTTTATTTCTAGTACTTCAGATAAACCAGTCGCCCTTGAATTGCAGGAGTAGGTTTTATTAAGATAGGTTTGAGTAATTTTTTAAATCTTTTTTTACTGTGTCAGACAGCTTTTAGGCACTATTAAGGAAACGTTAAATTTGCTAATGGGTTTCCCCGGAAGAGTTATAAGTGGTTATGACGTCGGAGAATTATACAATTTTATTGGTACAGAGGTGAAGGGTGTTGCTTATGAGCATAGTAAAGATTGAAATAATTATGTTAAGTGGGTCAGACTTAACATAAACTACCAACTGCCCTTGGTAGAAGGAGTAAAACAGTCGAAGTAATTGAATTCACGTGCCAAATAAAAACATAATTTTCATAGTTTGAACAGAAAATAAATTTGAGTTCATCTACTGTTAAACCTAAATATTTTTATTTGAATCTTTACAGTGACGTTTAGTTGTGGATGGGGAATGCACGTCTTGGCAATTTTAATTGGGCTTACAGTAAATATTATATGTACAAATCTACCTTATAATATGCTCAGAAAGAGGCTAGGCTTGATGACCTTGGTACCGACTGTGACGTCATAAAGCTATCATGGTGCTAGTGTATGAGACAGACGGAGCTATACAGTAAGCATAGCAGTTTACCTTCTTTACTATGGAAGTAAGGCTCTTGACCACAGATACCCCACGGGTTGGTTCAGGGATGCGTGGGAGAATAGCCCTTAGAAGGTCGTGGGGGATGGGACACTTCGTTACATAAAAAAGTCGAAGCAGAACGTCCTAAATTCACCCCCGGGTTTGCCACTTTAAAAAGTGGTTTGATTAATTTTGGTCCACTATATTTTTGACGTGACAACGTTTAATAAATCGATGAACGCCGGCTGTACGTACGAAAAAGAATGACATATTGTAACGTTACGCTCATTGTAACATTACGATCATTTCATCAACGTTGTCACTATCGTCCGACCTTACAGACAACAATTTTTTTAAAATAATTTCCAGGTACAATAACGGCAGGACTGCCTCAGGTCCGTCCACCCGTGTTCCAGACCACAGTAGGCAACACTACATACACTGCAGGTGATATGTTCTCGCATCTCGGATCAGGATTGGCAGTCGTTCCACTTGTGGCCATACTGTCCAACGTCGCCATTGCTAAGGCTTTTGGTAAGTTGAATTTATATGTTAAACAGCATACTTTTACTGTCATGTACGTGTTAAAGGGGTTGAAACCATCTACACTGTACTGTAGGTTCTACATTTGCCTAAGGTGTGAATATTTTTGATCAGGCAAATAAAAAATTGTAATTTGCGTCGTACTTAAGTAATAAGTAGTACTTAAATAGAAGTACTGAGTGTAGTTTTTCTTACGCCAATAGATAACGAGTATGCACGTATCTTCAATACGAATGGCGGTTGGAATCCACCTAGTTATATCTACGTATTAAAACACACGTCATGCCTGTAGTCTGACGTCAAAGAGGCCGGCGTATTTTTACAGACTCATTTTATCGATGACAGTGAATCCAGTAGAGTTTTATATAACGACGTAGTACAACATAGTAGCTATACCCTACCTCGTTCAATCGTCGCGATAATAGGTACAATGACGGCAAACACGCCAGAGCGAAAGCAATAATGAATTTTCGTTTCCCGTCGTGTCTCTAAGGTGATAATTAAATAGCTATGTTCTCGTTTTGCGTTGTTCTACAGTTGTTTGTGTTCTCAATCCGTGTACGTTTATTCGCTTCGTTGCGCTTTCATTGTCACCTGGACATTCCAATTTCCCACATCAATAAACTGATAAATATTTACTTTGTATCACGTTTTGTTAATAAGAGATATTATGTTATTGATTTAGTGAACAAAGCCAGCAGGAAAACCCAACTTCTAGAGCTAGGTTTGAGAGATTTTGATCAATCTCACGATTTTTTTCGCAACTTTTCCAGAAATTTCGTAAAGTTTTCATCGCTGCTCTTTTATTTCTCTTAAAATATTAAAAGTTTCTGACCCAATACCATAGTATTTACTTTAAGCAAATATATTTCACTAATGTGAAAACACAAGCCATGAAGCGTTTAAAATCTTTACAGTAAACATAAACATATTGCATACGTTTGCTGATATGGTTAAACAAAAGGGATGTCCGTCGATTCACGTCAGTTAAGCCAATGTAAAATTTATTCAAAAATCCATGCAATTTCAACTGCCAAGCAAAATGTACGAGTATGCGAGCTTGTTTACCCAACGTTTCGTTTTTACTGCATACGAACCGACGGAGACCAAGCTGATGGATTCCAACCGACATTTCAATATGATTCAAGTCAATATTTGTAGATTTTAAACGTGATTCTAGAGTTCTAGGTTTTACTCGTTTCTGGTTTTCCAGTGTTTATTTTGTTTATGTACAGAGCTAAAAGCTATCACTTAATGTGATGAAAAAAATTGACATGAATTGACTCTTAAATAACTTATTTGAAAGACTATAAATAGGTTCGATTTGTTAAAAAAATTAATCAGTGGACAAATAGAGAAATTACACGCTTTTGAAGTTATTCTTCTTTCCTTGTCGCATGAAACGTCGTTTGTAGTACCTTCAGGAGGGTGCAAATTCAGTATGTTGTATGTTGTGGACATTGCCTTGATCAAAACATCTTCATTATTTAGTAGTGTATTACATTTATTTACCTAAAAGGTTTTAGAACGAAAATTCAATGCTGCTTGATAGAAAGTAGAACCAGCTTTTAAACACGGTTTTAAACTTTAAAGTACCATCAGCAACAATTAAACATGAGTTTGATAAGTTTTGATAGTTTTATTACTTTAAATTAGTTTAAAGATAGTAACAGTTAGGTACCGTCAGTCGATACCAACCATTGAAGTAAGTGGAGAATATTGTAAATCAACTTTAGTTAACTTGTTATAGAACTAGTGCTCAAAATTGGATGAGCTAATCGAGTTTAAAAACGAATTGGTACCTTAAATTACAAACTTGACTTATTTATGATAACAATTACTGAATTTATGCTCACACGATGGAAATTATACGAACGGAGGTGTTATTGGATTAGCGCTGTCGGCTTGTGAGCACGACTCCTTAGAACTTTGATATCATGACATTGTGACATGTCTACGATAGCTTTACACAAACTTAACCTAATTTATTCTATTTCTTAGAAAACAATTTACCTATATGGAAACTGCTATTTCGAAAACCGTTGCTTAACCGACATTTCATGCTTCTTTAATTACATGAAAAATATTGTAAGCTTGTTAAAAATGTTCACATTTAATTTATGTTTGACAATCTGTATACCCGTTTCCAATTGCGTACGTCAATCTCAAACAATTCATCACAATAATAAACAGTGACGCATTGGTTGCGCCATTACAACAAGTTGTGATGGTTAAACAAAGTTAATGACTCGATAATATAATTTTTCAGCGAAAGGGAAAACTGTGGACGCGACACAGGAGATTGTGGCTTTGGGAGTGTGCAACATAGTCAGCGCTTTCTTCCAGTCCATACCAGTGAACGGCTCGTTTTCAAGAAGCGCTGTAAGCGATGCTTCAGGTGTTAAGACGCCCGGCTCTGGAATCTACACGGGTACGTACTTTAATCTTAGATCGTAGAAATTGGCTAAATGTGATATTTCTTAGACTATCATATGCCATCGAAAAATTGCAAACGCCGTAAGATTGTAAAATATCGCGTGAAATTGTAAACTATTTTTTCTTAATAAGACACGATTATATTAGAAACTACTGAATTTGGATTAGATTTATTGTATATGTCGTAGGATAATTTGATACTTCGAATCTTCGCGAAAATCCTAGGGGTTTTGCGAAAACGCGGATAATTAGACATAGGCGAAAAATTATCAAATCTTACTGGACAAAGTCAGGATTTTTGCGAAAATACTCGTTACTATAGTAAGATTTGATGTGCTCAACACTGATTGGCTACAATTTTGCTGGCTGACTTCTAATTGGTTCCTAGTTAATAACGTGCGGCAACAAATGATTGACATTTAAGACGTCAACCAATCAGAGACGATCTCTTATTGAACGCGCTGACCGACCAATCAGCGTTCTTATTTCATAACAGCCAGCGTTTCGTTTCGCAATATTGCTATAATAACGAGTATTTTCGCAAAAATCCTGACTTTGTCCAGTAAGATTTGATAATTTTTCGCCTATGTCTAATTATCCGCGTTTTCGCAAAACCCCTAGGATTTTCGCGAAGATTCGAAGTATCAAATTATCCTACGACATATACAAAACGATTTTTCATAATTTATCGAGAAATTATAATCTACTTACGGA
This sequence comes from Mamestra brassicae, assembly GCA_905163435.1. Lineage (NCBI taxonomy): Eukaryota > Metazoa > Arthropoda > Insecta > Lepidoptera > Noctuidae > Mamestra > Mamestra brassicae. The sequence continues at coordinate 12,193,862 of LR990997.1, read as the reverse complement.
GTCTGCAATTTTCCGGTGACACATACAACTCAAACAGAATTTTGTGGACGAAGATAACACCTTGTATGAGAAGATAAACGTGTTCAATGAAATGTAATACATTTATTACGTATATTCCGTTAGGAATATCGGGGAGCCGTGTAGTAATTAAGCTGGTTTATACGTCTGATTTATTGGGTTAATGTACGAATACGTAGGTACTTAGTATGATTAATTGGCATTGTAATAGAGACAATTCCCTGCTTAAGAATTACAGGATCTCACTTCTGAGCCATGTCTACAAGGTGTTTTCCAGAGTCATCACGATCCGTCTCGCGCGCAGGTTTGACGACTTCCAGCCTCTCGAAAAAGCCGGATTCGAAAAAGGCTTCAGCACCTTAGACCACATACATACGCTGCGGCAGGTTATACAGAAGACCGAAGAGTATAATCTGCCCATCCGCTTAAAGTTTGTGGACTACGAGAAAGCCTTTCATTCGATGGAGACATGGGCTGTACATCAAGGTGCTGAAGTGTTTGTAGGAAAACACCACCATGTCAGTCCGACTTCAGGATCAAACCTCGAAACCTATTTCTCCTAAAGCGGGGTGTGAGGCAGGGAGACGTCATTTCTCCGAAACTGTTCACGGCTGCAATGGAGGATGTCTTCAAGGTTTTGGACTGGAGTAAGCTAGGCATTCATGTCAATGGCGAGTACGTTACCTTCGATTTGCCGACAATATAGTCGTCATGGCTGAGACTATGGAAGACCGTAATCAGAACAATGCTCGATTACCACAGTAGAGCTTCCGAAAGAGTGGGTCTTGAAATGAACATGGACAAAACCAAGGTCATGGTAAATACCCATGTAGCAACAACTCCTATCAAGATCGGAGACTCTACACTCAAAGTTGTAGACGAGTACATCTACCTGGGGCAATCGGTCCAGTTAGGCAGGGCTAACTACGAAAAAGAGGGCAATTGTAGAATCGTGTTATCTTCTCGTCTCACATACCACAGTGTCTCAAGACGAAAGTCTATGACCAGGCCTGTTGCCAGTGATGACTTATGAAACCGAAACGTGGTCGCTCACAATGGGCTTCATCAGAAGCTTTAAAGTCACCCAAAAGATTGCCCTTTGGGTGACTTTAAAGCTTAAAGAGGGCAATGCTCGGAGTTCCCTTGCGTGATCGAATCAGGAATGATGATATCCGCAAGAAGACCAAGGTTACCGACATATCCCGAAGGATCGCCAAACTGAAGTGGCAGTGGGCATGGCACATTGTTCGCAGAACAGATTGTCGATGGGGCCGAAAAGTTCTGGAGTGGCGACCGCGTACCGGAAAACGTAGCGTTAGAAGGCCTCCCACAAAGTGAACCGATGACCTGGTGAGGGTCGCGGGTAGCCGATGGATGCGAGACGCACCGGACCGGTTGCGACACCGACACCGACACAATTTTTGATATGATGATGATGATGTAATAGAGATCTGATTTAGCCAACAACTTTATTCACATATGATGGAAAACCAGCCAAGCGCGAGCCGGACGACACAAAGAGTTCCGTACCATCCAATCTTGCTTCTAGAAGCAAAGAACGTTAAGTGCCTTAAGTTTTTTTCTTGTTCGACATGTAGTTTCGAATGGAAGATAAACAAGTAATAAACCCGGCATCAATCTTGTTTCCTCGATCTCTGTCTATTTACGACTTTCTTTGTTTCAATTTATTTTGTGACAATTTGTTAGCAGTTAACTTTGTTATGTTTTGTCGACGGCTTCGGGCACTTGTCATCGTGACAGCTCCTTTCTGTGTTTAGCGACCTCTTGGCTTCTTGGGACACAGTTTTAAGTACAATAGTGAAGTTTGATTTCCTGAACACACCGTATAAATTGCTCCGTCCTTATTTTCCTTATGGTTTTACAATAAAGTTGGAGTGGGAAACAAACTTTGGTCGTAATAGGTAGAATTCTAATTTCATGCATCGTGCGCCCGAACGCCCGCGTTTGTCAGTGATTGCATTAGGTTGATATGACAAAAGCGGCTCTGCCTTTATCGAGCAGTTCCGTCGAGTTATAATTGAACATTTTCTATCAGAAAATCTTAATTACCCTGTTCGACCTAACTAACGAAACCGAGACCGCAGGAATTGGGTTACGAAAGTAGTTCTGGATCAATGAGGCGGTTTTATAAGTTTGTTGGAAATGTTTTTAGCGAAATCTTCAAAATATAGGTAAAGTTGTTTTAATCTTGGGTTACTGAGTTCAACTTCCATCTTGAAGTTTTCAGGTTTTTTACTTAGAATACTAAAATGTTAGATGTAAAAATGGACTAATAATCACTGGACTAAGAGATATAAAGATGAGGTTTTATTGGCAATTTTTGAGTTCTATCTCGCTCCCGTCGGCGTCGTCTCGCTTTAGAGCTAAGATAACACTTGGTTTGTCGTTACCATTTTATATTACACCCGATTTATTTTCACGAATAGTTTTTGAACATTGTTTGGCGTAGCGTATGTTGTGGCGACAGTGTTTTATCTTCTGATATTGGAAATTAAACAATAGCATTCGATTATCATCAAAAACCTAATATCATTCTATATATTAGGTTTTTGATGATAATCGAATGCTATTGTTTAATTTTATTTAAGAAGTACACCTACGTTTTCTAAAATTTGTGGGTAATTGAAGTTGAGCGTTTGTCAAATTCCGCTTAAGCCTGAACACCTGTAAACTTTTCCATAAAAGTAGTGTTAAAAGAACGTGGCACGTTTTTAACTCCAAATACTCAATTCAGAAACACGCCCTTTGTTTTAGAGCTTTTCCGACACGAAATCGGTACCTCTGTTTCAATTTTTATGCTAAAATTTGTACTTGCTGAATTAATAAACATAAAACATGTACCTACGATATAACTAAAATCGTTGCACTTAATATTGACTCGTGAAACTCGACGTTTACACAGCGTTTAAAAGTTTTGCACGTCGTCGTCCGACGCGATAAAACACTGTGTCATGGGTCAAACGTAAAAAGCTGTATTTTAGTACCTACACAAGTGGTGTTATATCGTCCATTTAGTTTTTAAATGTTTTGTGAACTCTTTGAACGTAACTGTAACTGATATGGAATTATTTGCATTGCTATGTTAGAAACATAAACTATTGTGATAATAAATGCTGACCAGTTAAACACGTTTTTTCCAGCGACTTCACCCGCGTGACAGTCAAACTTATTCCACGGGTACATAGGTACTATGGTTGTAAAAATGTCTTAATCCAATTCATGATCTATCTGTATTCTCCTCTAAATTCGCTCAGCCGTTTAGGCGTGATTCAAAATCAAACATCCTAACTTTACATATGACTAAAAGGTATTAAAAGGATTTATTTGTATTTGCTGTCTCGTCAGAAGCCGTATATTGACTTCATTCATTCTCTTATCCATTTATTTCTACTTACGTCTGTAGAGATGCTTTAATGCGTGTCTTTCTTTGTTTTAAAATAGATAAATGCAACATAGTGATATCCTAAATCCAGCATCGGAGCATCCTCGCCTCCCCGAGGTCAAAGATCGTGTGTCGCATTATGTCAACCTGCAAACTTGCTCTGTTTCGACTTTACATTATTCAGGGTGTTCCCAATGAATATTTACTCGGCCCAATTGAATCTCAATAGAGTTTTGTTAGTCCGACATTAACATTGAGGTTTGGATTATTTGGAGTAGCAAAGTAATCTCGACTTGGGTAAATAGGTCTTTTTTGGGTGTTTTCACTTGGATGGTGAGTCAGTCATCGTCTGAAAATGTTTAATAGCTTTTATTGGGATTAGTTTTAGGTACCTGTTCCAACTGAACAGAAAACGCTGTATTATTTGGTTTGTTGGATACAATAATAGTATATTATTTATCCAACAATATTGTATCGTTTGCAGAACACAAAATAGAATAAACAACAAAACATTGAAGCGTCATGAATTTGTTTATTTACAAACAAAGAGCAAAGTTGCTCACAAATATAAATGTTGCTCTAATCGGTTGAATAATTAAGAGATTACAAGACAGATCCAATAAATGATGCATATTATCGTTAACTATGGTTCTAAAATCGCTTCAGAGAAATCCTCCGAGTCTTCGTCGAATCTCAAACAAGTCCGCGTGATTTGTGGCTTGTCTCATGTTTGCGAAATCCCGGCTTTTAATCTTAGGATTAGTTTTAACAGAAATGGGGTGTTTGAAGTAAGACAAATGTAAATCCAGGAACATAAATCATTTTTACCATGTGCGACAACAACGCGGGGGAGATATGTAGTGGGTACTTCATAAATCTAAAAGTTTGCATCGTAGTTTACTGTCACAGCCAAGTTTCCGTGGTTTTACAATTTCAAATATACGTCTGAAATATCAGGAGGCTCCCTTTATATGTCTGTCAGGGGGATTTGTGGCTCCATTGTGTTGAATGCACTCACCTTTTCGGCGATTTATGCCGATACTTATGATTTCGATTTCAGCTTTAACTTTTGTCTTCAGTGTCGTTGACTTTTATTGCTTCCAATATTTAACGAGTATAACATATACGAGTACTTTTAGTTTTTTTATCCATCGCTTGTCTTATCTTAGCTAAATAATATTTATCTTCCAAAGTCCGACGGTGTAACCTTTATTTTTTTGGGTGGGAAATCATCAAATGACTCTTACTACCCTAGGCGGAGTGGAAGGGAGTGTCAGACTCTTACTGATCAAAACCCACCTCCAAATTTTTTTGCGTTCCAGGGCTGTGGTAACTCTTTCGACCATATTCCGCAACCCTGGCAGGCACGTGCCCTAGCGGTCCCCGTCAATAATTTTGATATATCCTTGAGGCGCCCGTAGAACACAATGCGCCGTCGATCCAGGCCTGTTCCTTATCGAACGATGAGCCACCCATCGCTTGCCGTTCGCAGTCTCAGGCAAACGGTGGCCGGGAATCACCCTGCGACTCCCGACACCCCGGGTTTCTTCTTCTGTTGCGGCGGCTGGGGCGTGAGGTTTGCCTTTCCCTTATGCGTTCAGCCTCGTCCTTCGCTAGCATTATTGCTACGCAGAAGGAGGCGACTGCTTCCCATGTCCCCTCGCTCCGGACCATGCTGGAATCCATCTATTGAACCAGGGTCGGACGCGAGAGGTCGCCGCCGTCGATCGCCTGTACGTGTCCTCCGGGCGATCTACCCAGTGGTGATACTAGGTCGTGTCTTCCCGCCGAATCAGAAACAGGTACCTCCCGAAATAGTGTTCGGTGAATACTTGCGTGGGGCGGAAGCCAAGCCATTCCGGTCGGTGTACCTAAGTTGACAATCTTTATATAGGTACTTTTAGAACTCTGTTGTTAATGTACTCTGCAATTTCTAGAATGAACATGTTTATTTACTTGTTCAGATTAATCGTCTTTTTACGTTACTAATGCACTTTTTCAGTAACATTAAGTCCAGACAAATTACATGCTTGAAACTGTTATCATCAATAGCGGATTCATCTAACTAGTACCTTTTCAGAGCGATTTATATGGTTGGTCCGTTCGTAGGTAAACCAGACCGACATGACACTTCACATTAAGTGTCGCATCTCTTGATTATAATCGTAATAATAGTCGTGCAATTAACGTTCGTGTTAATCTCTCAATAGATCCTATATTAATTGGCGGACTATACAGGTGTGTTGAAATAGGGACGCTTGTACTTAGTCGCCGTGAATTATTGATATTAATTGTTAGTACCATTTGCGGTCTGGTGTGATACGACCGGACTTGGGTAAATTTTAGCTCCGAAATGTTCCTTTAATTAGTGGTTCCAGTAATTGAGTCCAAAACAAAAGACATTCGCAGAACGCCTCGACGCAATCAGTCATTCAATACGGTTCATCGTTCACTCTAAGCAAGATTCAATTCCTTTGATGCGTGACTAGTTCGATGCAGTTGCTCGAAAGTTTGATGATACGAGTTTCTAGGTAATGCACGTGCTTTTGCTTCCAGATATCTCGTGCAAAAGTTATCTTTATGGTAAAAGATGTAATAACTCACGTCGACTTTTTGGCTCGAGACTGCTGAAAATATGTCATTGCTTTCACGGGATTCATTTAAACGTTACGGGTTTACTTAATATTATGCCTGTCAAAGGTTTTATCTGGTTTGAAAAGGCAATTGTCTATCCTACAGATTATTTTTGAAAGGTTAGACCCTTTCTATCGTTGTTAGATAAAGTTTCAAGGCTTTCAAATCTATATTATTTTCATATTATATTTCTATCGTTAATGTAATCATCTTTTAGGTTTGGAAAATTGAGTTGTATTTTTCCAAATTATGTGTAAACCTACCTATATTTATTTATTTTACAATTTATGTACACAGAGAGAAAAAGTATCAGATATGACATTATAATTTTTAGTACAAAGGTACTGCTTATTTCTAAAAAAATAAGCAGTACGAATAAGAGACGAGAGTACGAGTAATAATATCTATTCTATATCTGAAATGTTTACATATTTTTTCGATATTCAGGTATAATAGTAATACTGACGCTGGTATTACTGACGCCATATTTCTTCTTCATCCCGCGCGCTGCCCTCGCATCGGTCATCGTGTGTGCTGTCCTGCAAATGGTCGATTATTGCTTGGTCAAGACGCTCTGGAAAACTAGCAGTGAGTACAAATTAATGCTATTCTTTTGTTCGGTGGCTGAACAGAATATTCCTACGTCATCTGTACACCTTTCTGCCAACATTGGATTGTAGGTACCTAGGTATAATTATTTGTGTTAGCAACACGTGTCATCATATTTCTTACACTTGTAGGTATTTGAATTTTCGTTTTCAAATATCTCTTTAAACGTTAAAACAAGATCTCAGACCGTGAAAAGATAATTTCACAGTAATGCCTTTCAACTTGCAACACTTAAGAAACGTTCGGAATAATTTGAATGGGAGGAAAATCAAATATTTACCTACTATCGTATTCCATTAAATTCCATTTTCGTATTCAGTCAGGTACTTGGGAGACCCCTTGTAATCCCACTAAAGATTATAATGTTATTTCACTTGGTGGTAGACAAAGTTCAAGAGTTGCCAAGTTTCACTCATTGTCGCTCATGTTATTTCGTCTCGCTTTACCCTCATTCTGGAAGTGTTAGAAAAATACTACTTACTGAAGTTGGTAAACTTTGCTAAGTATGATGGTGGACCGTGGATGGGTGCCGATAAGATTGAAAGGTTTAGTAGGAACTGATTAGTTTGACTGTTATTTTTGCTACAGAAAAATATGATTTTTAGGAATAAATAGATACTGTAGAGTGTACATAGTAATATAAACGTTTTAGAAGTGGGCTCAGTTTCCAAAAAAGAACTTTCGTAGAAACAATTTATCTGAGCAAAATTCAGAATAATCCTTAGGGCAGATAATTAAATCTAAAAATAACCATTAGGTCCTGAAAAAAAAAAACAAATCGATTTCGTATAGCAAACATGTTAAAACGCCATATAAAATTTATTCTTCAAATAAAAGATATCTGCCGCTTGAAAAATTGGCCCTTAGTGTAACAAAAAATTGTAAAGCGGCTATCCGAAAACAGAAAGTGGTTATCATTTTTGGCGACGTCAGATTAGCCTACGTGGCTTTCATGACACGATTCTCCTAAATAACTCAATATTCCTTTATGATAACGCAGACAAAGAAATACTATTTACTAATTTAATTTTAAGGCTGCGTTTTTCACCAGAGATGTGCGAGGATGCGTAGCGAAGGATGTGTTTGTTAAGAACCAATAGAATTGCTTGCGCTGAGCGACGCTGGGTAAATGAAGCGATTCTATTGGTTCTTAACAAACACATCCCTCGCTACGCATTCCCGCACATCTCTGGTGGAAACGCAGCACACGCAAACTAAGCCTACGTCTAAACGGGAATTTGTAAACGCCACACGTATTCAACCTAGGAGGATACAAAATTAAGGAAATGATGGAATTTCGTTCATTAAGGCCCCGTCAGCGGAACTGAAAGAAGTTTTTAATATAGGAGTATGCTTCGTTGTCACGCCAACAGGCTTAAGCTGTTTTAATTAAATGTGGGCTCAAATGAATAAGCTCATGTATGTCGTTAATGATATTTTTGCATAATGTTTATTACTTTGTGTTGCAAAGGATGGGATGTTGTGTAAGCTTTTCACTCCTAAGCGTATCCGTTTTCCGGCAACAACGTTTATTATTATTGAAGGTTTATGCTGGAGGTCTGAATCTCATTTCGTAGAATCTATTCATATTTAAACCTATCGGGGTGAAAAACGTCATGCTATATTCTCTAGGCACCTGTCAACTTACTTTGTGGAGCATTTCGTTATTTGGTCTAAATTGAGATATATTTAAAATACAGCTTTTTGTGGCAAAATAACCTGATATTATAGTTTCGTTTACTTTCAGCTCATAAAAGGCAAGTAGTACCTACCTACAATTTCAGCTGGGACTTTCTTGGAATTATTTCCTCAGCTTTTCTGCAAAATATTTCCTAATTTTCTCCTAAGTTGAGATATTTTTAAACCTTTGTAACACAAAAGAAAGAAAAGAGTAGTATCATTATCATTGAAAAAAAAAATGGCTATGGTAAAATGTTTGCTAGGCTTTTCTTGGAACTATTTTTTCAATTTAATCACATAATTTTGTACTGAATATTTTTATATTTTTTGAAAAGACACGAGACAATTAGTTTCTGTTTCTATTAGCTTCTCTATTTATAATTTACTGAGTTAAGCAAAATACGACGAAAAAACGAAGTTATAATATGATTTGTGGATTCGGCTTTTACATATCTTTATGTTATTAAATGCTCTCAGGAATGGACCTCATCCCTTTACTGGGAACATTCCTATGCTGTCTGTTCCTGGGCATCGAGATCGGTCTGTGCTGCGGTGTGGGCATCGACGCTCTTCTATTGCTGTACTACCACTCGCGACCTCCGCTAGACGTGCAATATGTGGATGTAAGTATATGTACATTGACCTTTTCTAGAACTATCATATGTCGATTTGAGTATACAAAGATATCCACTAGACGTGTAGCCGGTTTATATGTACTCACATATAAACCGACTACACGTCTAGTGGATGATGTATACTCATACATCATAGAATATGTATAGAAAGAAGCTTGTCATTCTTAGTTGTTCTTCGTCATGATTATTATGAATTCTCTTAATCAGTAAGATTATTATATATCATATTTATTAGTTTATTATTTTAGCATATAATTTATTATTTAATATTTTATTAGAATAATATACATATATTATTTGTTTATTCTTTCCGAAACATAATTCTGTTTTAAATTTTTAATTAATAATTTTATTTCTATTTTTTATTTTTGTTGTAAACCAACCACAGTATAGTCTTCTTAACCCAAAGGTTGACTGGTAGAGAATGCCTTGATGCATTAAGTCCGCCCATGTACCACTATTGTACATTAAGTTTAAATAAATAAATAGAACATACATGTATGAATATCAAGTGTTGCCCAGTGTTTGTGGACTGTGTTGGATGTCAGATGGCAATCGCTCCAGTCAAAGTATTGGTATTAAGCTTTAATTATTTGAAAGTAGAGCTTATAACACTATAGTAAAGGAAAAGTTTGGCCGGCGATAACACAATTTCGTTTCATAAGGCTTCGCTCCTGACGTCTTCATTAACGGCTAGGAGGAGCAAAGCAAATGCACTTCAAGTCCACCAGCTTATTACGACTAAAATTAAAAGTTTAGCGTGGTGAAAGTAGATGTTTTAATAGCTAAGTGGCAGGGACTGAATACCGATATAATTTGGATAACCGATACCAAAATATCGCTATAAATACCTGTATTTAGGTATCGATATAATACCGTTATTATTAAATTTTCTTGCGTTTTTGCGATTTGCAGGTCAGTGTCAAGTTGTATCTTGATCAAAATATGATTCGCGACTGTAATAAATATGTATTTACTTATGAATCATCATAAAGATTCTGTGACGTCACATTGTAGCCTGATATCGGTACTGAGTGTTGAGTTGTGTATAATTATCGATATTTTATATCGATACTCAAATTACTGAAATAAAATACCAGTATTTATCCCAGATATCGATACTGTTATCGGTATTTTCTTAAAAATATCGGTATTCTTCGAGTATCGAAGTGGACACGTTTTGCTGCGTATGGAGATGCTATTGGTAATTCCTTAAACTGCTACTTAGCCCTCTTCCTCTCACCATATTTTGCTGTGCCCGGGTCCACATTGATCTTTTACACAATCTGTGTAATACACATGGAATGCAATAAAGAATTGGGTATTGAGTACATTACAAGTTTGTCACTTAAATTCAACATCGTCATCATTCCGAAAGACAGAAGATAAAGATTCATCTTTCATTGCCGAAAGAAATTCACTAATGAAACAGACCAACCCCAAAGCCTTTACTTAAAGTCATTTAAATGAAGTTTATCACCGTTCTTCTTCTGTGAAATCTACTATTTTCTTCACCGAAGAGTTGAGCCACTAAATAACAGTGAATGAAGCTAAGCGTTTGAACTTAGTTTCGGTGTGAAAAGGCATCTCCGTGCATAACGTGCAACTTTGCACGAAGTTTGAATAAAATTCTATCAAATGCAAGTCAAGCATACATACTGAAACTTTTCTCTCTGCTTTCTATATTACGTGTGTAAATTTTAAACTATTCAATAGAATTTTAAAGCAGGTAATTTAGTTACATTTATGTAACTTTGTTGTGTGCTTACTGAAAAGTGCTTAAATTAATTCAACTTTGATGAAAATACTTCGTGCATTTAAATAGGAAAAGCAATTTTAACTTTGACTTAGGTACAGATGGCTTTTGCAGAATTGACAGGCGCTTAATTTGGTCGCTGTATTTTATTTGAAGTAATTGTTGTCATCGGGGGTAGAACCTGGATAAGGTTTTTATCAAGAAAAGAGAGGCCAATACCCAACAGTGGGCGTAGGCTGTGGATGATGATGATCAATATTTTGTTGCTTATTTACATAATATTAAAGTTCTCAAAAATGCTGATTCGTAACCTTTTAAACGCTATTGTTTCATATAATGTGACAAGCAAGCTCGTGCACTGTACGCCAAACGTTACAAATAAGTGATAAAAAATACGGCGAATTTGCGGCTTGGCGTCGGGGGTACGCCGATGCGTTTATGCTCTGGCGTTCAAAAGGTTAATGTCTTTACTTACATCACTTATTTTATTTCGACAGGACGGCACCCTTCCACCACACTACGCAATCCATCCCGTAGGAGGCCTTCACTTCGCTGGCGCCGAACGCGTTCGGAACAAACTCTTCTTACTCCAACAAAAGTCTCAACCCGCCGTCATTCCGGTCACCACAGTACATACCATAACAAATGTACCAGAGATTGAAACTCCTAGAAACGGCCAATGGGACGTACCAAGTGCGAACGGATCCGCCTCGTCTGGCTTTCCTAATAGTAGAAGAAGAGATGTCGAATCTAGTGGCGTTAAATCTGCGAACCTGCTTGTGGTCTACTGTGACTCGTTGTACAGAATGGACTACACTTTTCTGCAGGTGAGTTTTTATGACTATTTTAAGATTTAAAAGCTAAAAAAGCGTCTTGTTTGTGTTACCAGTACAACTGAACTGATGGTTCAAACTCTTCCTACAGCCAAGCCGATAACACATCAACGGCATGTGAAATTAGTTCTGTGGCAGGCCTCGGTCAAGTCATCAAATCTACAATCTTATCTCATTTCATTTATTTCACTAATGATTTGAACATTACAAAACTAAAATCATTTGAACATACATCATTTTTGTAATACATAGCACACGGTACTTATTAGAACATTATATTAGCAATCAACAAACATTTTACATTATATTATTTAATCTATTCCAATATACTTGCAATTCCACTGTTAGTTATGTGTAGGTAAGTCAAATAAAGAATTTAACAACATAAAATACTCTCAAGTTACTCGTCAAAGTTCTTGGTTATAAGTTTATAAAATCAAAATCAAAAGTCATTTATTCAAATTAGGCTGAGTGCCAGCACTTTTTGAACGTCAAATTCTACATAAAGACAGTCCCCCAAAACGCCCGCCCGTCACCACTTCCTAGTGTTATAACATTACACAGTTACGACTATCAACACAATGATTACTGAATCCACGTTCCGCCACTACGTGTGTTAAATCAATATTTTCATTTTCTAGCTATTAATATAATATATTGTAATCGATTTCTCGATATATTTGGTATAGTTACTCTATAATATTGTAGAGCGGAAGAAATTGATTTGCGATGGCGTGAACTTGCGTACCTTTTACTTATAGTTATTTCGATGTTGTAGAAACGTTAGCTTTTTAGGGGCTCGTGCCTAAATAATAACAACCGCATGGGTCGATCTTAAAAGTTAAGCAACGCTTGTCGAGGTCGGTCTGTAGATGAATGACCATGTTAACATACCGAGACTCCTCCGTGCCTCGGATAGCACGTTAAGCTGTTGGTCTAGTCTGTTATTTGTAGATCTTTGGTAGTCATTACGGATAGTCAGAAGTCAGAAAATCTGACACCAGTCTTGCTAAAGAGTACCGTATTTCTCAGTTACTGGGTTGTGGAGGTCGGATAGGCAGTTGCTCCACGTAATGTAGGTATTCAGCTGAATTCTGTTTGACTGGAAACCGATCCCAATATAGTTGGAAAACGGTTAGGCGGATGATGAGAAACGTCAGCTTTTACGCAGTCTTTTGTTTCTTCAAACGTCACATATTCGAGAATGTTCTTACGTTATGTAAAGTTTAATAATGTTAAATTAAATCATTAGTCTACATAAGCCACAAATGTGCCTTTTTAGCGTGTGTTAGCAAAACATGTTAGTAGTAACGATCACATAATGTTCAGTGTCGGGTCACTGGCTAGGTTAGGCATCATTTAACCATTCATTACGGCCAAATGGCTGGCTCATGTTTTACTGTTAATGGTCATCTGTTTCGCTAATGTTACGATTTTTTAGGGTACCGTTCTCAAAGGGTAAAAAAGAGACTCTATTACTAAGACTCCACTGTCTGTGTGTCTGTCACCAGGCTGTTTGAACCGTGATAGCTAGACAGTTCAAATTTTCACAGATTTAGTATTTCTGTTGCCGCTATAACAACAAATAATAAAAATTAAAGGGGGCTCTCATAGACGAAACGTGTTTTTTATGTATGGTACGGAACCCGTCGTGTGAGAGTCCGAGTCACACTTGGCCGGTGTTTTTTTATTATTTTGGTTGGTACTACATATTATTATGGGATGTTTCTTCGATAAAAAAAATTACCATCATTGGATCAGTTATTTATTCATATAGGTAGAGACGTATTCATAAAAAATCTTACCGTTTAAATACTGTTTAGTAAATTCTAAATACAAATTAACTTTAGAAGTTTTGAGTAAAGAATCTACTTTTAAAACGACTCTTTATACGTTTTTTAAAAAATCAATATGTAATGAATCCTGATTAAGATTTTTAGGATTTAACTAGCTTAGAACTAATTTACGTTAAAAGATAATTTAATATAGAGATGATGAGTCTTCGTTAAAAGGGTCACTTTCATAAATATACGAATACCTAATCGTTATCTTGAAGATAAGCTAGCATTAACAGCTTATAAAACGTGTAACAGAATAAACGCAATACCTCTTAAGGGGTCATTGTACTCATCATTACGAATAACTTTTACTATGGGACCAAAACGAAAATCGCAAAAAAAAAACGACTGCCCCATACATTTCTGTGCGCATAACTTGACAAAAAGTACTGAACAGCTGACTTTTTTTTGCGATATAAGTGGTTGGTCCCATAGTAAAAGTTGTTCATAATGATGAGTACAATGATCCCTTAAGAGGTATTGCGTTTATTTTGTTACACCTTGTATTAACAGTTAATTCAGTCATTATAATATTTGGGAGCAAATTACTTCCGTGTCGCATAACACGGGCGGAAAAGCAAATTAATATGATTGTTCATATTAATTGTGTTTAGTTTTAATTTATGTACTAGCCCGTGGCTGTTGCTTGTCGGATGAATTAAGAATTACGTGGCATTAGGCATAATTTTCTTTTAAGAAAGAACGGGGCTTGATTATTTTTTAAATCTAATTTGAGAGACCATCTGGCATGGACAGTAAACGGCCTTATTTCTATCGAAGTGGGTCTCTTTGTCTGGCTTTTGGGCATTTAAGGGACGAACCTAAATAGATAAAATGTTAGGGTACCTACGTACTAAGAGTTTTTTAAATGAGTCAATCGCCATCAAACTGAGAAGTTTGAGCGATCAAAGAAATAAAATAAAAGTGGTTTGAGAAAAAAAAACAGTAAAAAACTTGATAAAAGAAGTTAATTTTCATTTCGGAAAACTGCTTACTTATTATCATATGTAAGGTGAAAACGCCAAACTAATAATTATAAACTTCCAGTCCGAATGGTTGTTACTAAAATCATGCCAAAACGCATTAGTGTCATCACAAAGGTGGAATAATTCTTGGAACACAATGATATTCAGAGAATAAAATTTTCTGGGAATCTTAAGGTAATAAGACGACATTAATTTGTTTGTTTGTTCGCGCATAGATTTCTATATAAAGTAGCTCTTGGCTTAATAATTACAGCCGCGCGGATCGATAATCAAGGTTAAGCAACGCTTGCCGAGGTTGGTCTGTGGATGAGGTGACCTTAATATACCGAGACTCCTCCGTGCCTCGGAAAGCACGATAAGCCGGTGTCTGTCATTTGTAGATCTTTGGCAGTCGTTACGGATAGTCAGAAGTCAGAAAATCGGGCACCAGTCTTGCCAAGGAGTACCGTGTTACCCAGTTTATGGGTTGTGGAGGTCTGGTAGGCAGCCGCTCCACGTAAAATACTGGTATTCAGCTGAATCCGGTTTGACTGGAAGCGGACCCCAGTATAGTTGGGACAAGGCTAAGCAGATGATGATTGGTGCAAAGATTGATTGATGGGCCTCTGAAGATGGTTATAGGTAACAGTAATGCAAGCGGAGCTTCAGGCAAAAGCTAGAGTTATGCTTTTTTTAATAAAATATGTACATTTTATGTGGCCTACATATGTTCCATTTGGAATAGTCTTTCAAATGTGGAAAAAATTCAAATGAAGTGGTATCCGGAGATTATTGGCCAAATTTAGGTACAAATCCTCAGAAAATTCGCACTCTTTTTATAATATTAGTATAGCTTTATCCAAAGTCTTTAGGGCAATGCTTAGGAGAGCCATTCCGAACGACGCCCTATAAAAACTGTTTAGGAATGAATATGTGAACCCGGCAAGGCTCGCTGACTATATTACACGTCTATCGTGGGTGGTCAAGCGAAAGCTTCATATTCTATTTTCGGGAGTGTTCTCACGAAATTATCCTTTCCGTTATAGATTTCAATGGAAAAAAAATGAAACATGTTTTCTGTGGTAAACCTGGCATAAGCTCAATAAGCTTTACCATAGGTAGGTATGAATTTACTATGTGGATATCATCCCATATTAAGGAATACAAACTGACCTCAAAAGTTTAACAATGATAAAGTTTTGTTCAGAAACAAAGATAAAACGAGAACAACTTAACTTCACATAATAAACCAGGTACAATGATTAAGATTTTCCTAAAAATGGAACCAAATACACCGCTTATGTAAGCTTCTTTTCACGATTAACTCTAGTTGGAAAAGCCAGTGACGGCTTTGTAGTTCTAGCTCTTGTTTTATTTTCACTAAATCAGAACCGACTAATCAGAAAATCTATCGGAAATACGAACATCAAATTCTAGGAAAACAAAAACAAAAAATGTTTTTGTGTACCTAAATTGGAATTATCAGTACCTTTTGTGAAAGAAAATAGGGAATAAAAAGGGTCGGTATCACGTATTTACGTAGGCAGGTTTAACGGACTTTTTCATGTTATATAGTTGATCCACAAAATAGTATTCTGAGAAACGGAAAGTCACCCTTGCTTATAAACTATTTACTTGTTCTTCGAGTGGTATGTTCCAGGAATTGGATAATGATGTAGATTATGTTCACATCACTGTGCAACCAAACTGATATTATATTATTCTTGTGGTCACAAAGAAGCTTCTAAGTACGTATACCTAAGTAAAAGGGTACGATTTTACCAACTTAAAAAATAATGCCTATGAATTAAGAAGATCATTTATTTATTTATAATTGGCTAACCAACAATTGTATATACTGTACAAATGTTTAAATAATGATTTTCTATTTACTAAGGTTAGTATTACAATTTCTTATAGGTTAGCACAGCATGCCCCATAAAAGATAAAACTAAATTGCTGCAAGTTTACATTTTGCTTTTAATTAATTTAAAAAAGAACTAGTAAACAAAGAAAAAATTAAATTACAAACCTAATATAACAAAACAAAAATTACAAAATTAAAATTAAAAAATAGAAAGAAAGAACACAATAAAAACACCCAATACAACATTGGAATACATTATAAATCACTGATATGCCGTAGTCACGTATGAGAAACGTACCTAAAATAGGTACTTACAAAATCACAATAGAGATATCTAACTAAACTAGGGTGTATAAAATTAGCATCAATTTAATATTCCATTGACCGCAAACCGCAACGTCAAATCACATGCAATGTTGATGCGGTGACCACCGCGCGAGTTAAAACGTGCAATAGGCGCGCAACTTGCAACGAATATCATTAATAATAATTGTTAACTATTCGTAAGTAATTATTTATCTTTTCGACGTTAAACCCGTTGTTCTAGCGTACGCTTCGCAAGCGCTTGTTTTCATTCAGTTTCGCGGTTAAGGCTCGGACTCCAACGCGGAAATGAGAGGAAAGGACAGGAAATGTCATCTTGTCTTCGCTTAGCTTCAATGGATATGGTTGAGCAGAAAGGAGAGAGCTTTCATATTTATAGCGCGATCAAGACAGAGATTTTAGCTGTGCCTTGTAAGCAAGCCGCACGAGTGAGTGAATCCGTCCACATTTCGACATCCAAATTAACCAAAAAGTTCAGCTTCGCTTCAGCCAGTTAACCTCTCCGCACAGCTTGGAGTACGGGCCTTAAGTCGATGTTATCCAAAAGTACGTGCCGCGGAGTTGTTTTATCCGTTGTGTATGTGCATAATTTAATTTCATAATTTTATGTACAAAGTTGTAACAACTTTTATGGATGTTACTTGTTGGTCGGTGGTGTTTTATAGGGTCATTATGCTTGTTCCGCTGGTGTGAGCTGTATCGATTAAAAGTATCGGAAAATGCTCGAATCAAGGGCGTTACTATTCTCTTTACATGATGAAGTTGAATAGAATATTTCTTCGTATTTTGTATAAAATAAATTTTTAATTACTCTGGATTAGTGCTAAAGAACTTTGAGCGGGAATTGAGTGATGACATTTTAAAGCTCTTTCATATGTATTTTATCATAATATTCATTCCATTATTGCCTATTCCAGAAAATAAATGGAACGTTTTTTATAATAGGTACTAGGTACCTAATTTTTTAGTAAATTAAATCATCTGTTAAAAGTTGAAAGCACTGAATATTCTACAAAATAAACGGGTCTCGAGGAATATTCATAATTGCAGTAATATGTTAATATTTTCTTAGCGTTAAGTTTACATAGGGATTATATTCAGTGAGCCATTAGCTTGGATTATGAAGACAGAATACAAGATTACCAGCATTAACTATTGATGAATTTAAAGAAAAATATGCGAGCTTGTTAAAATAATGTTTAAAAATTCTGTATGAATTTGTGAACGAAAAATAAATATACGGAGGTAGTGCACACTGAAATAAAGTGAATACTATCGTTTTTTTTTTTGGATTTTGTCAGACGTTTTTTGTTAATTCACGGTAAAACGTAGGTCACCCTTCAATGTGATGCTTGTGTAAAGGAGGAATGACCGCAATCCTAATAACATCATAAACGTGAAATTTTGTAAGTATGGATGGATGTATGGATGGATGTTTGTTACTCTTTCACGCAAAAACTGCTGAATGGATTTTGATGAAATTTGGAACAGTGGTAGATTATAGTCTGAGATAACACATATGATACTTTTTATCCCGGGAATATGTTCCCTTGGGATAACTTTCGACAATCACGCGGGCGGAGCCGCGGGCGGCAACTAGTATTCTGTAGAATAGCAGGATATCTGGGCATACTATTTATTGTAATTGTTAGTACATATTTATACAGTCTACCTACTGTCTCTTGCGTAGGCTTTTCATTATTTTTTGGAATTTAGACAGCTGTGTTTAACTGGTAAGTATTCACGTTTTACAGCTAGGATTAATAGTTTACGTACTACAGTAAATATTTTGTTTCAGAGCATGAAAATGTTAGTGCAAGACTGGGGTCGGTCGGGCCGTGTGATATGGTGTAACGCGCGGCCATCCGTCAAAGATCAACTGAACAGCGTCATGACTGAGCCAATCTTCTGCGACAGCAACCAACTGAAATCCTTCCTCAGATGTAAGTGATGCTTACGTTTATTCTTTCTTAGAATTTACTATACCGAGCACATGAAGACCTTGCGTAGAAATGTCTCCCATAAGGTGGACCGATGACCTTTTGAAGGCCGCAAGAGTTGATGAAGCTTGACGGAGACCTACATCTAGCCGTGGCAGCTTTCTATTAAAAATGATACGATGATGATGGAATAACTATGTATTTGCAAGGAAAATATCTTTGTCTCAATTGGCGACGACTTATTTTATTTATTTATTAAAACTTTATGCACAAGTAAAAACACTGTACAAAGGCGGACTTAATGCCTTAGTCATTTTCTACCAGTCGACCTTAGGGTTGTGCAGAGACAACATGGCAGGTGCAACTTAAAGAAAAACTAAAAATAGAGAGAATAAAAAAATATTCAATTATAAATGCACAGATACATATAAACAAAGTACTTAATTAAGAAAAAACGAATCCAACGAATTAACGCTGTGATGATTCTACCAACTTCTTGCGAATGTGCTCACGTGGGACGACTTTTTTCTTAAAGAGAATGTTCGTAACTATTACGAATATGGTTTGAATGTAGTTCGTAACGAAGTCCGTATGGCACCCATGTTTGAATCTTTAATGTACCTAGATAATATTAATCTTATAATTTTCTTAAATAACTGTAAATGTTCATGCTTCACAAAATAGACCCTTGTCCAACAGAACAGTTTTGTGGAAACTTTTGAAACTTATTTAGTAACTTTTAGGCTTTCAGATGAATCCTTAAATAAAAGAAACGCCACTTCTTTCTTTTAATGATGGGAAATCATCAAATCACTTCTTCCGCTCTGGGTGGAGCGGAAGGGCGTGTCAGACTCTTACTGACTAAAACCCATCCGTGTTCCTTCTAAAGCCCTTTGCGTTCCAGGGCCGCGGTGACTCTTTCGAACAAATTCCGCAACCCTGGCAAGAAGAAACACCACCTACATTTTAATTCATATATAAGCACAAATGTATAGTTATTGATTTAATCAGCTAATCCTCGATGTTTTATCCTATGAACCGTTTAAAATATTACAACAGTTTAGCATTTCAATTGAACTTCCACTATTAATTAGTTACGCATGACTTTCATCTAACAAATGAAACGTAGCGTTTCGAAATATTAATGTGTGGAACATGAAATGAAAGCGCTATGTTATGGAATTGCTTTCATTAAGATTGTGTGAAATGTTGTTGTTTGTAAATTGAATTTCCATCTTTTTCATTTGTTTTTCTTTGAATGCAAATACATAGTTGTTGTATGCTATCAAATGGTCTCGAAAT
This sequence comes from Mamestra brassicae, assembly GCA_905163435.1. NCBI lineage: Eukaryota > Metazoa > Arthropoda > Insecta > Lepidoptera > Noctuidae > Mamestra > Mamestra brassicae. Next base: position 12,174,058 of record LR990997.1, on the reverse strand, counting down.
TAAAGTAACTGAGAAAACTTACCGCATCACCGTTTCATGGCGTGACGAAAAGTTTAGGGTCAACATATATTATTTATCGGGAGATCAGTGTCCTCCAGTATATCTTGTTATTCATTTTTCAACACATTTGCTACATCTTTCATGTCAGCTTATTTTTATTCTAGTAATGTAAAACTCCTTGTATATTTTTAAGGAAATTAAAAAAAAAACCGTTGATACGCACGGCGCTATACAACGAGGAGTGCGGTAAAAGAGATCTTAGGCCGCTATCCCACTGACGTTTTGCGAGCGTTGTCGTTTCTCAAACTGTTGCCAAAAAACTAGTATTACTACTTGTGTTACTAGGGTGTGAAAATAAATCTTATTTTTTATTAAATCCTTTTTTGTGCCTAAAATGGTAGTAAAATATATGATTTAACTAATTATGAACCTTTATAACCCACAGACAGAAAAAATGACTCTCACTCGCTTTTCCACAAAATCCCATTTTCAGAAAGAATCGAGCTTGTCCGACCATCTTCGCCGTGGCCTGCAAAAAAATCTCTGATTTGTGTCAAAAAACTTTGACATTCCCCTGCCATAACATTAAACTTTTTAAAGGCCAATAAACATTTCTCATTACTTGGCAGTTGGACGTGACATATTGATAGTACAGTATGGTTTATTAAGCATTATTGGAATCACGCCAATCGGTGGTTTAATATGCAATCAGAATAATTCGTTTGGCGGACAAATTATTTCGATTGCGTCCCGCAATACAGTGCGACATTCAATTTTCAATTTGCCATGATTGTTGCAGGTACAGAGGAAGCGCAGACTACTAACGACACTGCTTTTTAGTATTAAATATTATTACTCTACTAAGGAATTTGTAATGTAATTTATGCTGTGTGATCAAATTCGGGAAGGAATGGCGTTAAATGTTTTATAGCGTTTTGTGTGTCGACACAAGTAAAATATTAAGAAAAGCGGTGATATTCTATGATTTAAAAAAACTGTAATACGTGCAAAACTTAAAACTTATACAACGTTCACTTAGGCCCACTAACATTACAAATCAATTATTTCATATGTCACCGGACTATTGCAAACACCGTAAGTTCCTATCCAAATTCGACAGCGACTATCTTATTATTAATATATTACTTTTTAATCGAAAAGAAAGAGTTGATAATCTCACGAACTTACCGGTGACTCATAATTTTGCCATTTTCAAACGGGTGACAAAAATAGAGCGTTTTTTAACGAATTTAGTAGCTTGTATTACAGGTGGGCCTAAGTCAATGTTCACCTAAATGTCACTTTAATGTCACTTTTGTACAGTTTTATAATTGTGATATTAAAAAATTATAATTTTGGAATGTAATATTACTACTGAAAATGATGATGTTACCAAGAATAACTTTTGATTAATGATCAAAATATTTAGTGATAGAAATATTGAATGCAAACTGTGATTGACTTTACATTTTAGATGTAATTTAATTATGAGTTTTCGTAAAAGTGACTAGTTTAAGGTCGTTTGTTTTAGTACCTAGAATTAAAAAAACTCAATAAATAAGCTGTATGTATTTTTATTTTATTACCCCTTGTGCAAACTACCTACGTGATTAATATTGATTAGATAAGATAGACAATATTTACTAGAAACTGATTTGTATTTGTTTTGGAGAATCATCTAAAGATGTCTATCTTTGCCAGAAAAGAGTTCGCTGATGCTACAGCCGCTTTAGCGTAGTGTAGCACGTAGTAGCCCGTCGTATTGGAATACGCTGTGCTATGACGCAGTTCAGCGTAGCACGGCGCAACACGCCAGTCCCGTACCGCGGCGTAGCACGGCGTTGTCCAACGTTGTGATGCGTAGTCTCGACGTTTTATTGTGGACTGCAGTTACTTCGTTGTTCGTTACAATGCAATTTGTTTTAAAAACTTTTGTAATGTAATATTATTAAAAAAAAAAACTATAATAAAAATAATAAGGTGCCTGAGAAAATCAATTTCATATTACAAGAGCGTTTATCGCTCAGGACTATATAAATGGCAATAAATTAAAGTTATTGAGGATAGTTTTGCTGAAGAACTTTGTAACCATGAAAGTAGGAGTCATTTATTTTGGTGTATTATTTGCTTTCCTAGCCTGCGTGTACGGCGAAGAAAGGGAGTTTTACAATGTAGAGGAAGCACCCGTATTGTTTGTGAAATATATGAATGATTACAATAAATCTTATGAAGATGATACAAGCATGCTTGTCCATTATGACGCTTTTAAACGCTCGTTGAATAATATAAACTATTTAAATCGAGAGAGCACTATGGCGACATTTGGCCTGAATAAATTTGCTGATTATACGCCTGAAGAACTAGACGGCATACATGGACTGATTTCGCAACCGTAAGTAACTTTATTAATGGACTAAGATCTCAGAGCTGCAAGAACTTACTTATTAGACTAACAAAATGTGTGGGATAGAGTAGTGTTAGTTTGTACGTACTTTTAACATACGCATACTCGCTAGCTTGGGCCGACGGCCAATTTCCAGGTATCACGTTTTTTTAAGTGTGGGTTCTGATTTTTATTTCTGTTTTACAGAATTTTAATAAATAAATAGCAATTAATGAAATAGTTTTACAGCTGATCGCCACCTCGACTGAGATCCTATTCACAAGGCTGAAATTTGAGCACAGTTTATTTACTAGGTGCAAAAAACGAAAGCAAAAGTCTGCCAGAATTTGGGAGGATGCAAAACTACCTCCTTGATTACTGAAACACCCTACCCCACCCCATAGCTAGCAGGTATGCGTATGTTAAAGTATATACGAACACTACTCTATCCCACACATTTTGTTAGTGAAAAATAAGTAAGGTTTGGGGACTCTGGGATCTCAGTCTATAAGGAGATTGATTAAACTTTTGGTTACGTTTACGAAATCTGAGTGACAATTCTCGTATTTTTCGCATCGCAGTCCGTCAAAAACACCCGTAAATTTCCTATATTTTGAAGTTTTTGACATTGTTGCCAAGCTGATGTTACGGTTCGAATTCGAATGCCTTTTAAGAGTTGGTCTTCTGAGTGATAGTTGCTATTCTTGAATATTTTTTAAAATCTTATTTAAGCGTCTACAAAGAGGTAATGAAATGTGTAAATTATAAATGGTTGTTTCAGGTATCCTTCAAATTAAGCATCTACAATATTAGCTCCTTTGCCCGTTACGCATTTTTAAGAATAACCAATGAATGAACCTCTCCTATAAATTAATTCAGTATATAATGCATAAACGAACAACGATTTGATTTTTTTAAATTGCTAAAACTTTTAAAATTGTTGGCCAAAATTAAATTTTCTTGCAACTATTATTGTTTTTTCTTTAATTAAAAACAAAAGTGAATGTTAATACTTCTTTTTTTTTGAACTCGCTGTTCAGCACAGCCAGCGTATATTTATAATAAAAAAGCGAACATGTAATTGTATTTTCATTTGATTGAGTTTCCTCTCCCTCTGTCACTGAAGAGTAAAGTCATGGACATGTGCATTCATATAACTTTTATTACTTTGCTTTCAATAACCAGTCATTTTTTTCCAGATATTAGGTATCAAAAACACGATTTATGTAAAAATCACCTCTCGAAAAGAAAACCAAATCAGTGGTTAATACATTTTTGAACGCAGTATTCGGCAAAATAGCTGTTTTTATTTATTTGAATAACAATTTTGTATATCACAGACATGGTCTACTTACCAAGCGTCAAAAGTCCGCACTCGGGGGCTGCCATCACTCATTGCATTAGGAAGTCGATAATTCTTTTTAAAACTCAAATTGCTGATGTAGGCACACGGCTGCAAAGCTGAAGTAGAACTAATCTGGCCACATTGCCAAGCAAACACACTTTAAAAAAAACAAAAACTCAAAGCTTTTATTTCAATTAAACCATTACAGGCACTTTTGAATAGTCAAGGTCGGTCTGTCCAAAGAGATGAAGTTAATTACACGTTCCAAAGCGTAGATCCCTATGGAGCAGAACGTGCAAGAAACTCCACGGACACTTTTTGAAAAATGAATACAAAAGATATTTTTTTTAAGGGATTGGACTACAATCTCATAAGACCGCGAAAAATATAAAGAGGAAAAGGGAGGCCTTTGCCCTGCAGTGGGACAAAATGAACCTATCATAATACTATAGCTCTAGGTACACTTACCCCGTTAAAGGCATGAGTTATCTTTGTATGGCGACTACAATATTTATTTAACTCCACAACTAAAAAACTGGAAGTAAAATATTATTATGTACTATCGGCAAAATTGTTTCATGACCCATTCAGCCGACAATAATCTGATTATTTTTTTTTAAAACATGAATTAGGTACGTTTTGAATTTGGAATCACTATGGACTAGATTTGCTGGCATATAGAAAAAAGTACGGAATAGTAAATTTAGTTCAAAAACAAACTATTCGAACTTATTTTATAACATATTAGGTATATGCGTATTTTTTTACTAGGAAAATGCAAAAGAATAAAACGTTAAGTAGATAATGATTAAAATGGTGTCATATCATATCATTAAGATGTCGGCTACACAGAAAAAATAATTTCCATTGTCTTATGTTATCGATGACTAGGTGCTATGGAAATATATATTTAAGCAAAATCCAACTTTATTGTATTAGAACATCTTCTATTATCTACATAAAAATGAATCCCTGTTTCCCTTGGTCACGGCATTACGCGTGACCGGCTGGACCAATTTCACTAATTCTTTTTTTGTTGTGTTTGTTATTGTCAGGAGAAGGTTCTTATAAAAGAAAATTTTGAAAAAAAATATACATCCGGACGATGCCGGGGCGGGCCACTAGTATTTATATAAAAATGAATCCATATTTTCCCTTGGTCACGGCATCACGCGTGAACGGCTAGATCAATTTCGCTAATTCTTTTTTGATGTGTTTGTTATTGTCAGAAAAGAAAAATAAAGGAAATTGCGCGAAACATTAGAAAATGTAACGACCAAATAAATAAAATATGCTTAAGACGGGAAAGGAATCAATTTTGGCATTAGTCCCTATTTACGTGTGTAGTATTGATATTAATTATTATTAATTTATTGATGCAGTAGTCGTTAAGTCTAGGTGTGACACTATGTAGGTAGTCATATGTATGTAAGTAGATACACTTCTCATTAAAAAAATCGAACCAACTCTGAAGTTTGGTTTTGTATGAGTTTTATGTGTTACAAAAAAGAACATGCCAGTTAATGCGGACATTATAAGGAATTTAACGAATATTAATGTTACAAATTAAAATTTAATTTCTTAAGCCTACAGGTCTTTAAATAAAATTTGTAAAATGTTAGAAACAAAGACGTAAAACAAAATAATTATTAAAATACAGTTTAATTAGTATCTCGTATTTCCTCCCCGGCTTATGACTGCTTCCATGCGGTTCTTCATGTTACAAAAGAGAGTTACAATCATATGTTGTGGGATGTTACCCCACTCTTCTTGTATAGCTGTTTTAAGCTGGCCAAGCGTTTCCAGAGCAGAATCTCTAGCTCTGACTCGTCTCTTCAACTTACCCCATAGATAGGTGTTCTATGGAATTTATACCCGGGCTTCTTGCGGGCTAGCCTATAATCGTTATACCGACTTCGCTCAGGTTTTCATTTACAATGTCTGCGGTATGAGCCCTGGCATTGTTCTGCATTAAAATAAACTCTTCGCCAATAGAATGTGCGTAGGGTACCACATGTGGCTCCAGAAACTCTTTGATGTACCGTGACCAATTAAATGACGGTAAGCGAGGTCCAGATACAAAATCAAGTTCGGTTTTTCCATTGGCGCTTATGCCTTCCCAAACCGACTATTTCTTCAATGCAGCACTGTGCAAAACGCTCTCCCTCTCTTCAATACACCTTTTATCCATACACTACCATACAACATCTGACTCCCGTCAGAAAAGAGAGTTTTGCTCCATTGAAGGTATGACCATTAATGCTCACGTGCAAAGTTGAGGCGCGCTCTTCGGTGGTCTACCGTCAATTTTGGGCCATTAGCTGATTTATGAGGTTTCAGGCCACGCTCCGCCAATCTTCTTCTAATGGTAAAACCGCTCACAGTCAATCCTCGAACCTCACGGGGCCACTGTTGCAGTTGAATAGAGTTAAAGTGACGATATCTTAGAGAAACTCGTGACTCGATCCTGGATGGCGAGTAAACATACCGGTCTATTGACAGCAGAGAGGCTAAGATGCAATCGTATAGCCACAACACGCTGACTATGCACTGAATCTAGCAACGCCACGACTTGGCGGCTTTCGTGGGCGAGGTATCCATATTTGTTAAACATTTTGACTGTCTCGGGGGCGCTAGGAAAAAATCTCTTTGGTAGGATGTCACAGAGCTTAGTTCATCATTATCTGCCTTGCCTGTTCCTAACTATATTGGGGTCGGCTCCCAGTCAAACCCGATTCAGCTGAATCCGGTTTCAAATCAGTATTTAACGTGGAGTAGCTGCCTACCAGACCTTCACGACCCATTAACAAGGTAACACGGTACTTCTTTGCAATACTGGTGTCCAATTTTCTGGCTTCTAACACTCCGTAATGACTGCCAAAGGTCTTCAAATGACAGCCGGGACCAACGGCTTAACGTGCTTTCCGAGGCACAGTGGAGTCTCGGTATGTTAAGATGATCACCCATCCACAGACCAATCTCGGCAAGCGTTGCTTAATTGAATGGCATAAGGAAAAAAATACATAGATAGACTGTACCTATGTATATATATACCTACCATCGTATAGCGTGGCGACGCGTCGCCACGGCATACGTCACCACGCTAACAATCGGTTTTACCCGCGACTATAGATGTTTCACATCAAAACGGCGTAGAAAATATGCAATTGATTTGATAATATGATGTACAATATTTAATAAGCTTATAATAAGGTAGCCTACAAAATCAATTTAATATCTATAGTACCCGTCACTATAAATGGCAATATTCTCAAGTTGTGGTGTGGTGATGTATTGCCGCCACAAATAATAAAAATTAAAGGGGAGCTCCCTTTAATTTTTATTATTTGTGGTACAAGAAACTTTTTTTTTTTGGGTTTATGGTACGGAACCCTTCGTGCGAGAGTCCGACTCGTACTTGGCTGGTTTTTAAGGAGATTAATTTGAACCTAAAAGAAATGTATTAAACCTGAATGTGAAGTTATTTTGAATGTAGTAAATTTTAAATTTAGTCAGTAATTTTGTTTTAACACTTGTTTTTAATATAAAATATCTAGGAAAGTTTTTTTATGTGTTACGACGGTAGAAGAAGGAATTTAATTTATAAATGCTAAAATGTTTTGTTACAGGATGAAAAGGCCGCGGAATACCGTTTTTTAATCACCAGTCACTATGCTGATATTAATATATTTGAACTAGATAACTAATGAAACAACTTAACATATACCTACCTAAATTACTTTGCAAGCTGATTTTATCCACTATCAAATAATAATTAGTAATCTGAAAATTATAATTAAATCTTCAAGCTTACATTGTTTTTTTTTAAACATTTTTCACATACCTTTGTGTTCCCATTTCACGATAATTGTTACATATGCAACCGGAAAATTGTAGATTCCGTAAGATTTTAATAAATTTTGATTTAATTATAATATTTTCTTGATATTATGAATAACTCGTTTTGTTGTTTTTTTTTTTTATTTTATTTTATTTAATATGGGTTTGCTCTTGACTCTAGTCTTCTAGGTCATAGATGACAGAGACAAAGTCGACGATGGAGCGAGCTTACCCAGAAGAAGCCTTTTCACTCTAATTTTGAAGAGATTAGGGTTGTATGCGTTCGGAAACACAGCAAACACAGTGTTTGTAGTTTCCAATATATCCGACTCTTATTTAGAAAAAAATGTTAACAATTTCACGCGATATTTTACAATTTTACGGCATTTGCCATTTTACGGTGACATATACGTATCTTCCAACTTATACCGAAGTAGTTTTATATTATTAACAATTTATGAACTTTGTAATTGGTCTGAAATAAAGATGTTTTATTTTTTTTTATTTTTTTATTTATCAATTACATTTTTACCACATATTATATCCATTTCAAATTATTGTTTAATCAATTTGTTTTTTTAATCTTTTACCTAAGAAAATCAATTCCTTTTGGTTTACCTACTTTAAATAACGACTTCATCTCGACATTTGTGGCTTTTTGATGGATACGCTACAAAGATTACGTTTATTATGGAAGTTATCATACTGTATCAAATTTTACTGTTAGTTGGTTTTGTGTATAGCGCTGGTCCGGTATACGATGAGGACCGCGCGCCGGGTTTATTTTCGAGATATACTCAAGAATATAACAAAACTTATACAGATCTACAAGACTTGCTAATCCATTATGAATCTTTTAAACAACAGTTGATCAAAATAAATACATACAATACCGTTACTTCTTCATCTGCTGATATCAACGAATATACTGATTACACTGATGATGAAAAGGCTAAGCTAATTGCAGAGAAACAAGTAAGTACATATCTCAATAATTGTGAAAATACTTTATCGGTTCGTGAGGACGTTCCTGTTTCTGGAGCTCTAAGTTTGGACCCAGCTCCCGGCAGCGGCATTTATATATATATATATTTTCAAAAAAAAAATATAAAAATGGGAAAAAGGGAAAAAAATTATAAAAAATAAATAAAAATAATTTACCTACTTTTCATAGGAAAATAAATTACATGAGAAATGTATATATCCTCACAATATTAGTTAAAGAGATAGCTAAAAGGGTCTACAATTTAAACCGTTGTAGACCGCGCTTGAAAAGTTCATATTGACAGCTGAAATGCTTTTTTATTTATCTTTTACAATTGACTATTATTTTGAACATGTAAACTTTGTTTTCAGCGGAAGTACCAGGAAAATTTAGCTTCTAGAAGAAACCTTTCAGCTAAGACAATCATTGACTTAATAGTATAAATAAATCAAAATACATACGTTCTAATTTATAAATTAAAATGTTAAGATAGCATTAAAACTAAACAAAGTAATTCTATTCTTTCGCTGTTCCTATGGCGTTTTTGCCTTCGAGTAATATCGTCATTTTGAATTTATGCTTTGATGTATGCATTCCCATTCCCATTTGGCAACAGAGGTCTAAGACAACAATTTTCTATATACAACGTGTATCAGAATTAACGCAATACCTTTAAAGGTGTCATTGTACTCAACATTATGAACAACTTTTAATATGGAACCAACAATGAAATCGCGAAAAAAAAATCGACTGCCCCATACATTTCTGTGCTCATAACTTGACAAAGTTTACTGAACAGCTGATTTTTTTCTCGCGATTTTGGGGTTGGTCCAATAGTTCATAATGATGAGTGCCTGTTCATAATGGTATTGCATTTATTCTGTTACACGTTGTATTAGAAAATTAATTGAAAAATCTGTTACGAGTCCGTCCGGCACTTCTTACATATATTTTCATGGCTTTCTTTCTCTATATCTCCGATTTTAATCGAGGTACGCAGTTCGTTTTGGTCTAAGAACACTCGCTGGAATGTCCTGCTCATTCGAGCCGTTGCCAACTGAAATTGGTTGAGTTGGAAGCTAGTAGTGAACTGTGAATATTCAACTTAACTTTCATTGCACGGGTCTTCTAGAAAATTGGTATTTGAATATTGTGGTGACAGATTAGAGCGATTTCATATATTCCAAGGCTGGATCGATGATGAACAGAATTAAGGTTTTTTTTTTAAGGGTGGGAAATCATCAAATGACTTCTTTCGCTCTGGGTGGAGCAGAAGGGCGTGTCAGAATCTTGCTGACACCCATCCGTATTCCTTCTAAAGCCCTTTGCGTTCCAGGGCCGCAGTGACTCTTTCGAACAAATTCCGCAACCCTGGCAGACTCTGGCCCTAGTGGGCCCCGTCTTCTATGCTGACATCTCTTTGGGGCGCGCGTGAAACACCACGCGCCATCGACCCGGGCCTGGTGGTGATCGGACAGCGAGCCATCCAACGCTCGCCGTCCGCAGGCCCGCGCCGACGGTGGCCGGGTATCGCCCTGCGACTTCCGACGCCCGGGGCCTCTTCTCCTGTAGCGGCGGTTGGGGCGAAGGCCTTGCCTTTCACTCGCGCGGCCGGCCTCATCCTTCGCTAGCATTACTGCTTCAAATAAGGAGGCTAAGCTCTGACTCTTGGACTTGCACCAGATAGATTGGAAAATAAAATAAAATCTCTGTATGAGGAGACAAAAATTTAATAGAATAATAAGAATCTTGGACTACCACAAGACAGTTTTTGGTCCACTTTTAGCCATGAGTAGTAGAGTAGGGACCTCTTTTTCCGCACTTAGACTCTCATTCGGTCCTTTTTGCGTAGGTGTCCTGGCTAGGTTAACCAGCCTAGTTCCGTCCAGAAGCACAGAAGTTTTCTGGTAGCTTCACAGGCTTCACCGTTTCGAGGATTTGTTCACTTTTATAATGGAATAGCAACGGCACATGTACATTGACTCTGGAGCTTGATTTTTTTATAGGGTTTGGGGTCTCCCATATGCATATACAAGGTTATCTATTATTTACGCCACACTCTGTGTATATTTTTTTGTTTATTTATTTAGTTTTTTCGGACATCTTCACATTCGCATTCGCATCTGTCGCAATCCGTCAAAAACCTCTGATTTGAAAAAAAAGAGGTGCGAATGCGAACATTGCTTCTGGTGTTTCACACATTCTTTTGCGTTAGTCTCAATAAAAAAATGAGGAAATATACGGCGTGCAAATGTATGCAATTTATTTTGATGATATGTTGTAAACATTTAACAAGCCAATAATAATAAGGCACCCGACAAAATCAATTTTATATCAAAAGTACCCGTCACTATAAATGGCAATATTCATAATCTAGGGAGGATAGTGCCACTGATGATCTTTGCAACCATGAAACCAGGAGTCTTAGATTTTGGAGTTGTATTTGCTTTCCTAGTCTGCGTGTACGGTGCTGAAAAGGAAATTTACGATTTAAAGGACGCACCTCAATTGTTCGTGAAATTTATGAAAGATTACAATAAATCTTATAAAGATGATACCAGCTTGCTTGTCCACTATGAATCTTTTAAAGACACGTTGAATATCATAAATAAGTCAAGCACTTCGGCAATAATTCGCCTCAATAGCTTCGCTGATTATACGCATGGAGACATTAAAAAATTCTTAGCAGACGTCGATCCGTAAGTCCATTTTTTAAAGGAAATTGATTTGAACTTAGATGACCTTTATTTCACCTTGGTATACAATTGTTTTGATTGTAGTATCTTTAAAAGTAGCTTGTTATTTTGTTTTAACGTAATTAAAAAAAGATCAAAATGTTTTGTTTCAGGATTTATATCCTGAACCTGCTTATTTATTACGCGGTTTATGGACCGGCACTCATCGCGCATCACGCATCATGAATGATTATGATTTAAATAACCAAGGAAACAACTTAACAAATTATAAATGAATTTACGAGCCAATTTTAGCCAGTATCAAATCACAAGTTGTGTTCCTAAAACGGCTCAAAGTTTTAAGATGTGTTATTATTCGTTATAATTAAATTTTCTAGCTTACAACGTTTTTTATTTTATGTTTTCTCACGTACCGTCGTGTTCTTATTTAGTGGTGACATCTTTTTACTTGTACCGAAATTGTTTAATTAATACAAAAAATTACCACCAAACATATGTCATGATTTCTTGATACTTTAATTTTTTTAAAGAAATAGCCAAGAACGACGCAAACAAAAAGAAAACAGCATTACGAAAGTTAAGCAAGTTGGGAAGATATGCGACACATGCGCGGAAAACGGTCATCGCTTAGCATAAATCTCACACATGAGTCCTAGGACTCGTGTGTGAGATCTGTTTCACACACGAGTCCCAGCATTATGCTGAGCGATAAAGAGCGATGGCTCTGCCATAGCGACAGCCGGCCGAGTGGTCCGGAAATCGAGCTCCATACTCATAGAAACTTAAAGTAACGGATTTGAAAAAAAACAATTGTGATGGCTTTAGAATACCTCCCTTTATGTAATATTAACGTATGGATGGTACAGGTCACTCCACGCGTCAGAAAAAAAAGTTTTACGTTTTTTTTTGTATGGGAGAAAACACTAAAAGTACATTTTTTCGGAACTGTATGGAACTGTAAGGCTGGTGCTCATACGAGCTATAGTCCTATACACGGCGATCAAGATGACATACAATTCATGTGCGTTTAGGTGCGGCTAGGCACGTTATTTTTTTTTGAAATTTTGAATTTTCGAAATGTGGTTTTTCAAACCTTTGCCGTCGTTCAATGACTTTGCCGATCGATTTATTTATATTATGGTTGGATTTAGCCTGCTAATGATCTTTATGATAACAATAATTAAAAAAGATTTTGATAAAATACTTTTTTTTGCAAAATTTAATTCCAAGATTTAACTCATTTGTTAAGGTAACTCATTTATTAGGTAAGGTTTGAAAAATCACATATCGAAAATTCATTATTTCAAAAAAAAAATAACGTGCCTAGCCGCACCTAAACGCACATGAATTGTATGTCATCTTGATCGCCGTGTATAGGACTATAGCTCGTATGAGCACCAGCCTTACAGTTCCATACAGTTCCGAAAAAATGTACTTTTAGTGTTTTCTCCCATACAAAAAAAACGTAAAACTTTTTTTTCTGACGCGTGGAGTGACCTGTACCATCCATACGTTAATATTACATAAAGGGAGGTATTCTAAAGCCATCACATTTTTTTTTTTAAATCCGTTACTTTATGTTTCTATGAGTATGGAGCTCGATTTCCGGACCACTGTGCGGCGGCGGCGTTGGCAGAATGACGTTGACCGGAGCAGTATCAAAAGTAGTTAACAAGAAATAAATAATAAAAAAAATATATACAGAGTGTGGCGTAAATAATAGATAACCTTGTTATGCGAATGGGGGACCTCAAACCCTTTAATAATAATAATAATAATAATAATAATAAGCCCCCTAAACAACCACACGTCCTGATTGACCATCTAATCACGTGGGGGGCGGACACACGAATGAGAGATTACTGGCGTGGCTAATGTGGCTCTGGACACCCATTTAACATGGAGACTAGATCAAAGAAAAAACGTATAGGACCGCTACCCGAGGGCAATCGTCGGGGCGCACCTGGGGCCGATGCTGGGTGTCACAGCATACTACCCATCGGCGGTGGGGGACTGAGCAGGCGGGTTCTCCCCGATAAAAATACTACAGCCGAACTGACAGACAGACTAGACATTAGGGACGATAGTAGAGCAGTTACATCTGCCGAGGATGTTTCGCAGGCGGCGTCAGCTACTCAGCCTGCGACCACCAAGGCAGGAAAACCCAGAGTACGCATGAAATGGACTGAAGAAATGAACATATTCATCATGCGCACATACTTCTATATCACGAAACTTGAAGAGGACAAAACAATGTACTGCACACAACTATTCGAAAAATTTAAATTACAATACCCAGATATGATAGTAACAGAACAGAGAATAGCAGATCAAAGACGAGTTATTATCAGAAATAAGCTATTATCAGATGATAAATTAAAAATAATTAAAGTTGAAATAGCAGAACAACTTAAAAAAGAAGAAGAAGAAAGTACGCATTCTACACAACAGATTAACTCTTTGCAGATAACCCAATCAATCACACCTTGTAATCTTTCCTCACAATACCAGACTAGTCCAGGGACTGAATACTTAGATGACCTACTAACCAACAACACACCACTCAGTAGTCAATCAACCATAGATAATTCTGCATTAATAGAAACACAAACGGAATTTGACCCTGCTTTAATAGAGACATTAAATAATGAACTAGAAACACATTTATTAAATTACAATGGAATAGATCCCGCATGTAGACCTTTATTACCCAAAATGCGTCCAACTCGTAAATTATCGGATGTCATTAGTATATTTAACCAAAAAATTATCCCACTTAAACTTTCATCTCTAGAAAACTTATCCGATACGCATTCATTAATTTATTGCATAGCTCTTACAGTCGCGAAATATTTTAAATTAAAAATTAATTTAGACAGGTCTAACCATAAAACGAAAATAATAAACGAGCCACCATGGCAAAAAAGATTAGTAACCGACATAGATCTACTAAGAAAAGACATTAATAGATTAACACAATATAAAAATGGTAACACATCAAGAAAACTAGAAAACAAAGTCAAACAAATTATTGCAAAGACCAAACAACATAGCTCACATGAAAATTTTAATAAAAGAATAGAAGATCACTTAGACACATTAAAACAAAAACTCTTGGTCAAGAGCCATAGGTTAGCAAGATATAAAAAAGCCAAAGAAAGAAAAGATAATAATAGACTGTTTACAATAAGTGAGAAACAATTTTACAGAAAGCTTAAAGGTAACGATACCACAGTCATAAACTCTCCATCGGTAGATACCCTAAAAGAGTTCTGGCAAGGAATATGGTCAGACAGCGCTGAACATAATAAAGAAGCGAGATGGATAAAAGAAGAAATAGATAGATCAGAAACAGTAGAAGAAATGCCGCATGAAGATATAGATCCACTTGAATTAAATACAATTATAAATAAAACCCATAACTGGAAAGCTGCAGGAATAGACGGGTTACATAATTTCTGGATAAAAAGATTACATACACTACATAGAACATTAGCTGAACAAATTAATGATATTTTGAAAGGGAACCAAAATCTTCCAGGTTTTCTTACTAAGGGAATCACATACATGATCCCAAAATCTAACAGAACCCAGGATCCCTCACAATATAGACCTATAACTTGCCTCCCAACTATGTACAAAATCACGTCTTGTATTACAAATAAAATTGTTAAACACACCGAAAAATATAATATTCTAACTGAAGAACAGAAAGGCTGCAGACGGGGGCATATGGGTTGCAAGGAACAATTAATTATTGACTCTACTCTGTTAAAACACGTTCAAAAAGCAAGAAAAAACTTATACATAGCATACATAGACTATAAAAAAGCATTTGACAGCGTACCGCATTCATGGTTAGTTCAAGTTTTAGAAATCTACAAAATCAATCCACTACTCATAAATTTCCTTAAGAATACCATGGGATCCTGGCAAACTACACTTAAACTACAAACACAAACCACAAACTTAATCATAGATGGAATAGCAATTAAAAAGGGTATATTTCAAGGGGACTCGCTAAGCCCTCTATGGTTCTGTCTAGCCTTAAATCCACTCTCTCGTGCATTAACTGAATCTAGTTTAGGATTTGACATCAAAAACAATAGATCACTATTACATCAAATAACACATTTACTTTATATGGATGATTTAAAATTATACGCTAGTAAAAATGCAGATTTACACGATTTATTAGACATTACATCAATGTTTTCGAAAGACATTAGAATGGATTTTGGACTAGACAAATGCCGAAAACTTAATATAGAAAGGGGTAAGATTGTGGATGGAAATTACACAACAGATTCGGAAGAAGTAATAGAAGCAATGAAAAATGAAGAACTTTATAAATACTTAGGATACAACCAAGCACGACTGTTAGAACACAAAAACATTAAAGATAAACTAAAACAAGAATATTATAGAAGAATTCATTCACTATGTAAAATGTACCTAGCCAGTAAAAATTTATTTAAGGCTTTAAATACTTATGCTATACCTATACTAACTTATTCTTTCGGCGTCATTAAATGGTCAAACACAGAATTGCATGCACTCGAAATTAAAACTAGAACAATTCTTACACAACATAGATATCATCACCCCAAATCAGCAATCGAAAGAGTAATTATGTCCAGAAAGGAAGGGGGCAGAGGATTGATTGAAATATCACATTTACACAAAAGACAGATAATAAACCTAAAACAATTTTTTAATAGGAAAAAGAATATCAGTCAATTACACAAAACAATAGTCGAGATAGATAAAAAATATACACCACTTAACCTAAACGAAGATAATATAGAAATAATAGATAAAGCGAGACATATAGAAGAAATAAATAAAAAATGGAGACAGAAAGAACTACACGGCAGACACCCTAATGATTTATACCAAACACACATAGATAAGGAAGCTTCCAACAAATGGCTCGAATTAAGTGGCCTGTTTCCTGAAACAGAAGGATTTATGCTAGCCATTCAAGATCAAGTCATAAATACAAAGAATTATAGAAAATACATAGTAAAAGATAGTACAGTTAGGAATGATCTATGCAGAAAATGTCACAGCAAACCTGAAACAATACAGCATATCACAGGAGCTTGTATGACACTGACTCAAAACGACTACACTCACCGACATAATCAACTAGTTAACATCATCCACCAAAAACTCGCAATTAAACTTAAACTCATGCAAGACCCATACACACCGTATTACAAATATTCACCAAGAGCGGTTTTAGAAAATCAATTTTACAAAATATACTATGATCGCACCATAATTACAGATCACACAATATATAACAACAGACCAGATATAACACTTGTTGATAAAGAAAACAAACACACGTACATTATAGATATAGCAGTCCCTAACACTCATAATATACAAAAAACCATCACAGAGAAAATCAGGAAGTACACAGAGTTACAAGAGGAAATTACCAGAGTTTGGAAAATGAATAGAGTCACAATAATCCCAATAGTAGTATCAACAACAGGTGTTATTCCAAAACAAATTTTCAACAGTTTTATTGCACTCAATCTTTCTAAATATACATACCTAACTTTGCAAAAAGCTGCCATATTAAATACTTGCCGAATAGTTAGAAAATTTTTACAACTTGATTTGGATAACGATTTTACCGCAGTGCAGAGTAATTTGCCATCGAATAATAATAATAACTAGGATCTTCACCTTGGTTCACACCCGTGAGATTCTAGCAAATACCAGGTACTTACCTGAGAAAAAATTAATAAAAAAAAACCAAAATGATAATAAATCATTTATTTCAGATTCATTCTAAGATTACATCCATATGTGTTAGTAGAATTGCGAGCTTACAAACTAGAGTTAGTAATAATTAATTGATTTCAAATTAAAATATAACCAATAACAAGAGGCAGGTCCGGGTGGACTCCCCAATGATGTCGGCAAGCAACTATACGACTGTGTGCAGCCGTATCCAGCGAGCCAGCATCGGAGAGTCCCACCGGTCCGCCAGCGCGCGTAGGATGGTGTTGGGACTGTCGCGCGTGCGGCGCATGATAGATGCGCACCGTTTGCGCATGATGGCCGCAAAGCCGTCTGTGTCAGCCTCCGCGAACATTGCGGAGGCGCTGCAGTGGCGCGGCAGCCCCATCAGCACCCGGAACGCGTTATTGTATTGAACGCGCAGCGCGCTGAATGTCCGCTGAGTATAGTTAACCCACAGGCTGCAGGTGTAAAAGGACTGACAGTACGCTTTAAAAAGCGCAACTTTGACAGTCCCCGTGCACCGTGCAAACCTGCGTGCCAACATGTTGCATCGGACAGACAGCGCTCTGCGCTCCCTTTCAATATCCACACAGTCCTTAAGGTCCTCGGTAACCCAGTGGCCCAAATACTTAAATTGCTCGACTTTTTTTAAAACTGTACCACTTAGAGTGAAATTCGGAACGAATGTGTATCGCTTGTTGTCCGGCCTGAAAATCATTATTTCACTCTTTTTTGCGTTGTATTTGAGCCCATGAGTCACCGCGTAGGACTCACAAATTTTCAGGAGCCTTCGTAAGGCACCAATCGATGGGCTCAGTAGCACCATATCGTCTGCGTAGCTGATGTTATTCACGCACACTCCGTCTATATGACACCCTATGCCAGAGCTGCTGAGCTCATCGATCAGTCGGTTGACGTACAGGCTGAAGAGCGTGGGGGAGGTCAGCCCCCCCTGCCTCACCCCGCATTCCAGCCTATACTCCCCCGAAAGAGAGCCTGCCCATCTTACAAAATTATTTTGATTGTTATACCAATGCATAAATAATAGCACAATCTCTCTAGGTAGACAAGTTTCATCCCTTAATTTACCCCATAGAATATCGTATGATACAAGATCGAACGCTTTCGATAGATCGAGGTAGCACGCATAGACTGGGGTCCTTCTACTCGTGTAATACTGTACAAAACAATACGTACGTACGTATAAAACAATAAAACACCAGAGTCCGAAGGACATGTGCCATTTTTATTAAATATTTTAAAAAACGAGCTATAAGATACCTTACGTGTTTTTTTTAAATCTTAAAGCAAAAAAATTGTTTCTGAGAAGAACTCAAAAAAAAAAAAATTGAGTTCGTCTCGTGTAAAAAAAAATGAATGGGAACCTAGCTGCCGATATTTTAAAACTTTTCCCTGTAATGTAGATTCTAAAATGGTGTAGGTATCAATATTCCATTTGCTTTTAAATACAAATTTATTGCTATTAAACTGAGGAAGGGGCTGTTTTTTTACAGTTCAACCATATTGCCGTTAATTTGATCAATTCACAAGTTGTAACATGATCTCAATGACGTTAAAGAGATAAGAGGAATCAAGATGGAATGACAGCTCACTTCGTATCTCGCATCTATATAATCAAGATGTCACGTGATCACGAAGTGAGCTGTCATTCCATCTTGATTATATGGATTGACATACGGTGACGATCCCTTTCCGAGTTGATATGTGTGCTATGCCTTTAATCTCACACCACCTAAATTTTCACGTTTACATGTTTACAGAAAAGACCCACGGTTTGTTACAAGCGTAAGAGTCTAATTAAAATAATAACAGTATTTTTTTATTTAAAATGGGTTTGCTCTTGACTCTAGTCTAGGTCATAGATGACAGAGACAAAGTCGACGATGGAGCGATCTTACCCAGAAGAAGCCTATTTACTTTAATTTTGAAGAGATTAGGGTTGTATGCGTTCGGAAATACAGACGCAGGCTGAGAGTTCCACTCCTTTGCTGTGCGCATTATAAAAGACGTTTGGAAACGTTTAGTGCGAATTGATATTGATGAATTCTGAGACGAAAAAAAAAGAAACAAAACAACGTGATAAAATATGCAATTTATGTTGATGATATGGTGTCAAATATTTAACAAGCTTATAATAATAAGGTACCTTACAAAATCAATTTAATAGCAACAGTACCCGTCACTATAAATGGTAATATTCTCAAGCTGTGGAGTATAGTGTTACTCAAGATCTTTGTAACTATGAAAGCAGGAGTCATATATTTTGGCATTTTATTTGCTTTCCTAGCCTGCGTGTACGGCGCAGAAAAGGAATTTTACGATTTAAAGGACGCACCTCAATTGTTTGTGAAATTTATGAAAGATTACAATAAATCTTATGAAAATGATACCAGCTTGCTTGTCCATTACGAAGCATTTAAAAACTCGTTGGAGATCATAACTGAGTCGAATAAATTAAGCACTTCGGCAATATTCGGTCTCAATAGACTCGCTGATTATACGAATGAAGAAAAGAAGACTTTGGTCGGAGTGCTCGATCCGTAAGTCCCTTTTTAAGGAGACTGATTTGAACTTTAATGACGTTTATTACACTTGGACGTATCGTTGTAGCAATTCATTTTGTGTTTGGAATGAAGTTCCTTGTCGCACGGTACGGACTTGGCGGATTGGGCTAGGCGAGAAAAAGTGTAAGATTTTTCCGTCACGACCCGTTCTTAAGTGTACACAACTGTCTACACTAAAGACCCACATCCTCGGACAAAATATCCATTCCTTCAATTCATTAGTTATTATTTTCTGCGTTTAATTTAAGCAATTAAATGAAACGCAGAAATAACTAATGAATTGAAAGAGTCTGAGAGCAATCTCAGACGCTAGTAATTCATTCATTTGTATTTGTTTATCAATAATATCAACGATAGGAACTTTGTTCCAACCGAGTGTTCCACGACACTCACGCTTTCTTACAATAACATTAATACTACCTAAGTATTTAAGAGTTGCTACGGGATAGAAAGAATGAATATTATATTAATTGATAAAAATTTGTTTCAGGAAATATATGACGACTGTTTAATAATAATCAACAATCAGTACGCCGATCACGAATGTTTTTGAACTAGACAAACAATGAAACAACATGTATTTAAGCCGTTTGGGATTTAAACACTAAGACCATGGGGCCGATTGCTCATCGAGTTTTTCGTGAGATCAGCGAGCAATTACTCGACTCTTCACGTCGCCAGAAGGCTGGCCTTTTCTTTGCCCAACGAATCAGCTTTGCCATTCAACGTGGCAATGCGGTCAGTGTTCTTGGCACCTTTCCCGTTGACAGCGAAGTGGACGAAATTTTCGATGCCCTATGAGATCTTCCCCACTCCTTTTTATTCCGCTTGTATATTTACGCATAATTATTTTCTACTAGCTTGTAAGTACTATCTAATATAATTTTATGTACTTAACATAAACTTCAATTAATTAACAAGCTGATTCTAGCAACTATCCAATAACAATTTTCTTTCTGAAAACCATAATTAAAATTTCAAGCTTAAATTGTTTTTTCTTGTTTTTTTTTTCATATACCGTCGTGTTCCCATGTAGCTGTGACGTACATAATAACCGTTACCATAAGTTGTTTTATCAATAACATATTCTTACCACAAAATGTCATCATTTCTTAATCCTTATCAAACTATTGTTAAATCGCAGACCTCAAAAAATTGTTGGCATATTTATTTGGGATTTTTTATAAGATAAAACTTTTAAGCAAGTTAAACTTTTAGTTGGATCACGTAGCACGTAGTTGCTATATGCGCGGACAAACATACATATACTTATGGAATTTGGCACTCATGTTTAGAAGCTGGCATAGACTAACATTTACAAAAACTGTGCATATCGACCCTCCTTTTTTGAAGTTGGTTAAAAAATAATAGTGATAGCCAAAAAAAGTCTATGTTTATTTTGTACAACCAACCATAATTGAATGAGCAAAACATGAGAACTTTGTTTTCACCGGAAGTACCAGGATAAATTAGCTTCTAGAAGATTCCTTTCGGCCAAGGCAATCGTTGACTTTATTGTATAAATCTTAATACATAAGTATTTAATTTAAAAATGTAAGTATTATAAATTACTGATAGTATTACAAAGCACGGAGAGGGAACAATGCAGCGCCTGTAGATAAAATAGAATGTCTTTATACTTAAAATTTTATTTACTGTTATAGAAAACTTCAATAAAATGTTAAAATAGCATAAAACTAAAAATATTTTTACAATCGTTGCTCATATGGTCACTTTTTGTTTAAAGGTCAAAAAATCTATGGGGTGATATCGTTATTTTGAATTTTTACATTAGGGTATGTCCAGATCTGACGAGTGCGTCACGAATGCGCCGCTCGCGAGCTGCTCGTGCGCTGCACGCATGCAGTTACTGCAATAGTTTGGTGCGCCTCTTTAGCGCCACTCACACAATGCTTGCAAAGTGGCCTCCCCGCACGCGCATTCAGTTCCGTTGGCTTTCATACTGTATATCTCAGTTATTTAGTTCGATCCAACAAAACGGGGAATCTTTTATACGTTTCGATTAATCGCAAACAATTTTCATCTGTCCACTTCATGATTAACACGTATATAGCCTCCGGAAATCAGAAACGAACTGAGCAAGTGAGCGGGCGGGAGGGAGTATGTGCAGTGCGCGGGGTGCATGTGCGCGGCTCTTGCGCCGTTCGCGCACGGCGTGTAGCTGTCGCGCGAGCGGTGCGCAGGCGGCGCAGGAACGGCGCACAAACTTGAAATGCATACATTCACCTAGGTAGCGGGTCGCAAGCGGCACGTTCGTGGCGCATTCGCGGGCACACCCTTACATCCAGTGTCAAAGGGAAACTACTTGCTGCGGTAACAGGGGTAGATGACTAGATATTTGAATATTGTAATGGCGTCGGCATCAGAGCAGTTTCGTAGGTCCAAAGAATGAATTAGGCTGAGTAGATGATGCACAGAAATTGGGACGCGAAGTGTAGGCAGGTGGACATGCACTGTCAAATGGTAGTGGTATGGTGGTTTAGTCTTTCTTTTTCTTTCTTTCTTTAGTCTTTTGCATCTTTCGGAAAACATCAATGTTGTATGTATAGTCCTCTTGACCGATTTCGGCCATGGCGGCCACTCTTAACCGAGACTCGCCATCGGCGCGGGACATATTATAGTGCACAAGAGTGTGCGCAAACACAGGTGCACTCCCTCTTCCATCACTCTCATATTGCGATGGTACGGCAACCCGACATGACCGGAGAGAGATCTGGCGCAGTACCAATGGCTTAACGTGCTTTCCGAGGCACTGGGCAACTTCCAAACTCCGGGCTGTCACTGAGAAATTCCTCGGCGGGGATGGAAGGCGGAAGATGAGGAGGCCATGTCACCTCTCAAACCCCAGGGGACATATCGCCACAATTATGGCGTGCTCAGCTGTGGGTTGTGATAGTCGCACTCTCCATGCCGCCATGAGATCGCGCCGGAGCTCTGTGCGCCTGGCCGCGATTTGCCGCGGTAGCGGAGTTTCGACGCGTCATAAGGCTTCGTGCAGGTGCACGAGGACTCTCGCCTCCAGATCCCATGGCGGCAATCCGGCAAGGATGCTTGCCTCACCGGAGACCCTGTGGTATCCCCAGGCTAGCCGGATGGCCATGGCCTTCGGTGCGTTCTGGTGGCGGGCTGGTCGCCGCCTCAGGGAACGCCCCCACACTGAGGCCCCATAAAGGGCCTTAGACCGCACGACGCAAACTAAGAGCCTACGGTTTACAAAGAAGTTGAGGCTCTTTCGTGCAATCGACTTCAGGCTGGCAGGTACAACAGGATGCAATGGCCTAGATTCCAGATGAAATTGCAAATTTAACAAACACACCAGGCAAAAAGCCTAAATTTTAACTATTATTTGTCTTTGACTGTAAATCCGTCATTGACTTTCAAGAACTCATTTTAGTAAGTTTAAAAAGAAGATCGAAATGACCGAAAATATGAGGCTCACTTGGACTTAGCAAGAAAAAATTGGTAAATTTTTTTGTTGTGCCGGTCAACTGTAAACTATATCTTGGTTGGCTGCCATCAAACTGCAAATGTAAGTGGTAAGTTTGTAAGTACTAACATATAGTTTATGCGTTTTACCTTGTTATGCTAAATTAGCATGTACAAACAAGCCTATTGAACAACCAGTAAATCATTTTTGCATGCACTTTATAAATTCGAATTTATAAAACGACTTTATTTAATTTTAGTTTAGTTACGGTAAAAACGAGTTTTAAAAACATGAAAATATTTACAATTCAATTGATTGTTTTATTAAGTGTAGTCACAAGTGTATTTGGATTCGATATTGAATATTATGATCTGAATAAAGCACCGGAAATGTTCAAGATGTTTGTAACGGACTACAATAAAGTTTATAAAGATATTACCGATTTGTTGACGCACTATGAAGTTTTCAAGAGACATTTGGAAGCGATAAACGAGTTTAACAGGTTAAATAAAGGTGTCTCAAGAGTTTATATGGATGAATACGCGGATATGACGGCGGGAGAACTGCAGGCATTACTTAATGATCACTCGTAAGTAGCTTTACATTTGGTTTGCTCTCTTTGATTAGGATGCTAAGTGATGGCCCAAAGGTAAACCTCGCTTTCGACCATTAACAATACATCCAATTACTGAAAAAATTGACAACTGGTTACTGACGTACGATCAGATGCGAGAAAAAGACGAATGACGCACGGTGGAATATCTTGAGATAAATCATCGTAATGAAAAACTGACAATGACAGACGGACAGAATTAAGTCTGCAAGCGTCAACAAGTCCAGGGTTGCGGAATATGTTCGAAAGCGTCACCGCGGCCCTGGAACGCAAAGGGTTTTAGAAGGAACACGGATGGGTTTTAGTCAGTAAGAGTCTGACACGCCCTTCCTCTCCACCCAGAGCGGAAGAAGTCCTTTGATGATTTCACATCCTTCAAAAAAAAAAGCGTCAACAAGTATTTTAATCACAAAAATGATCATCATTACTTTTTAATGTGAGATGTTAGTTGCCCTACAGCAGGACATTTAGTAATTATTTATTCGATATATTTTTTATTATACAATACTTTGATTTCAGCTCTGAATATGAAGATGACTCCGGAACCGGGAACCGTGTCTAATAGAAAATTGAATTATCAACTTTAAAAGGGTTTCAATAACAAGAGTAACACAACACATTCCAGTGACGTAGTAATTTATCTGAGTTTCAATAGTAGAATTATGTCATGATGGGAAACAATAAAAACAGGTAGGTAGTAGGTACAAGAAGACTGCCTGTTGAAGTAATTTTAAGTAAATTTTAGTTTTTTTATAGGTGCAGTTTTCTTTTTCAAGGAAAAATATATTTATGTTCGTTTTAAATACATAAGTGTATACGTTAGCATAAACATGTGTATCCTACCTATCCTAACTTTGGCACTCAGACTCCAAACAAAGTGCGATGAAGAAAGCAATTAAAACATATCAAAATTAACGATCAAAATCAGAAAAGAGCCTATAGCAGATGTAGGCGATAAGACTAAGGCTGAAATAAGACAGAGTCGTCATGCCGTATATGCTTGGATACAGGTATCGTCACCGAGACAGGTTTTTGAAACTCTGGCGCAACGAGGTAGATTCGTTCTTCACTGATTAGGCAGAAAACGTAGCAGTTAAATAGAAAACCAAGCTAAGGGAAGACCTTTGACCAGTTCTGGAATAGTATAGGCTGAATAAAATATAAAATGAAACAAAGGCAATACGCGCGACGAAATAATCATTCCGCCCAATAATTTAATTATTATAAACAATCAAAACGCACTGATCAGATTGGCTGTGGTCATAAACGGCACCTTAGAATCTAAAGCTTACATAAATTATTTAGTCACAGTCCTTACGTTCTTAGTAGACTACTTAAGCGACAATTTAATCAAACGTCACCAGATAGAAGTCGTGCTAGCAAAGAAACAGGTTCGCAACCGCGTTAGAGATGCGTTCTGCCAGTGTAGTGTTGATACTTATAGTTGTGGCGGTTGGTGCGAGCCCGCTTAGTGAAGGAAAAGTATATTACAATTTGAAAGAAGCGCCAGCCTTGTTCGAACAGTTCATTAAGGACTACAACAGGCATTACAAGGATGCTGCAGACAAAAGCATACATTTCATGGCCTTCCTCGTGAGTTTGGTAGAGATCAACAGGCTGAATGACGAGAACCCTTATGCTACTTACGGTATTAACAAATTCACTGATTACACCGAAGAAGAGAAGAGGAACATGTTTGGAATGAGGAAAATATAACAGTGAGTGATGTATTTTTAGATTACCATAAAATAAAGTAGGTTCGATTGAGATATGGAACTAATCCTGTCACAATATTCAATCTTGTCGTTGACAATCATATCAAAGACGGCATGTGCGAACCCCTTCTTTCGGATTTGGCATTAGGCTTTCGTGAAGGGTTTCTTTATTTCAGTGCTAACTTTCATAAATGCTTTTCTTTGTTTCAGAATGGTAATATCTAATTCGCTGGGAGTTTGATAGCAGTGATAAGTGTTGAAAATTGAAAAATTTAGAATATTTATTTAATCATCATCTATAAACCCAAAGTGGTACATTGTTGGATATAGCTGCGTGCCCCAAGCGTCGCCACATCAACGGGTCCTGTACTTCTCGGCCTACAACGGAATCCTGAGACCCTAGTCAGATCATCGGGTTATTTATAATAAAAGTATCGATTATGTGCTGTTATAAATTTATAATAAATGGCAACAGAATGTTTTTCACTTTAGCATTTGTTTAATAACTTACCCAAAAATAGTCATAGTAATAATTATGATTATCTCGTTACATTCACATTATGTAGATTTGTCCGGGTTATAGGAAACATCGTAAGTCTTTCGTAAAACTTTCTTCTCGATAAGACACGAATGTATTGCATTTGAAATGACGGTCAAATAATGTCGAGACCTTTTAATCTGGCAAGATTAATTACAAAACAACGAACGGTATTTAATGTCTAGGGGCCCCTTATATGAAAGGTTCTGTTATCAGTTTTGCCACGATCACTCCAGTGACTGACGTCAACCTACCGCCTAGAGTAGAATAGAATACTCTTTATTATGTACACCATATAACTTACAGAAAAAGATAGATGAAGAAGAACATTACATAGGGTGACACAATTGGCGGCCTTATCGCTAAAAGCGATCTTTTCAAGACAACCTTTGAATGGAATTTAAATAGAAAAGTAAAGACAGTACTGCAGGTAGTCTTAGGTGTACTATTTATTAATACAATCGATACACAACAGATACATGTATACATTAATAATTATGAAACAAAAAGCAAAGAACCCAAGTAAAACGATTAAAAAGAGTAGTGATTTTTGGCCATTGTTTTAAAAGTGGACCAAGATTGAGCACGCCTTACCGACATGGGCAAGGTATTCCATAACCACACCGCTTGAACCGTAGAAAAATGTCGTTAGAGCAGGTGGAATGCATCGACATCTCTAGTCTCAAGGTTTCCGATGACCTCCGATATCTATTATGTGTATCATGAAGGAACTTAAAACGTTCTTTAAGATAGGAGGTTGTAGGATTGAACAGCCGGTCGATTCTGTAAACATGTCTAAGTGAAGGCTTGGGTGAAGTGATCACGAGGTGAGCTGTCAGTCCATATAACCAAGATGTCACGTGATCACGCAGTGAGCTATCATTCCTTCTTGATTATATGGATTGACAGCTCACCTCGTGATCACTTCACCCAAGCCTTCAGTTCGAAATGTTTACAAAATCGACCGGCTCAATACTGTAGAGCAGGGATAGAATATGAGAAACCCGGCGAACACGTAAGGGAAGCTATTGGAGCTTGACCGTCTAATGTAAATTGTGATGCTGATGAAGCATATAAAGTAAAAGGAGATTATGAAATCTTAGGGAATCTATTTCAATCCCCTCAAAAGCCACTCCGCAAACAACGCTTACAATAACTTAGGTATTCGGAGGCTATTAGAGGCGTGGGGCATCAATATGACTTACATATAGCAATCGTTTCGAAAGTAATTCGTTGTTAATAGTTTTTATCAGGCGAAAACTTGGTGAGCGTCTCCAATGGTTCGGTCATTCATACAGGGAAATTATTGGTAGACAGCCGATCTGTTCTGTAAACTTTTCACTGTAAAAACTTAAGTGAAGTGATCACAAAGTGAGCTGTCAATCCATGCAATCAAGCAGGAATGATAGTTGTAAAATTGAAGTGCAAGCACACTCCACCTAAGTTTTCACGGTGAGCTTTTTACAGAATAGATCGGCTGTCTACCAATAATTTCCTTGTATGGATGACCAAACCATTGAAGACGTTCACCAAGTTTTCGCCTGAAAAAAAAACTATTAACAACGAATTATTCTTGCAAGGATTGCTGTATGTAAGTCACATTGATGCCCAACGTCTCTAATAGCCAACATCAACATCTCATCGTGTACACTTAGGTGGAGTGAACGACATGTGAGCTGTCATTCCACCGGCTGATTTGCAATGCAGTAATTGGCCTCGGGTGGAACTTCACACTGGACAGAAAATAAAGTACCTACAATGTTTATTGTAGAACTAATGACATTATATACTCCTAGAACTTGATTTTGAATTATTTATATACTCTTACTTAGGGCAGTCGTAATTGGATTCGGTTCGGAATATCTCACTCTGTTCATCCTGGACAGAAAATTTTGTTCAATGTTGACTGCGTAACTAATTTTATCTTCCCGTCAGAATTTCGAAAACCACCAGTCTTAATAGACTTAGCCATGTACGCTGAAAATTTCATAGTGCGCAGTAGTGTGTGCGCAAACTCAGGTGTTACCTGACGTCACACAAATCTTACATCGCGATATCAACATTCTCAGCGCAATTTGAGCATAATTTTACAATCGCCTAACAATAACCATCGGGGAGTTGCCCACCAGACACAACACCCGTGCGGCTGGAGGATCCTACCTTTTCAATGGAGGTTTGCGGGACTTTACAGCTTGTTTCGCATACCCTCTATAGCTATTACAAATGCGTCGTCGTGCCGATAGAGTGTGTCTTTCGGTTTTTCCGAAGAAATGAATGCAACGATCGCGTGAGCGACAAAGCCTGAGGCATGTTTCATCGTAACCGGTTTTGTCGTTTTGTGTGTTACAGTATGGCCCAATACTAAAGGCGAGGAAAAATCACAGGTTGTGAGTAATAAAAAACATGCCCTGCACTCATCCTCACCAGTAAAAAACATGGAAACCTGTTGATTTTTAGTCTAATTTGCGTACTACTAACGTGCGTACTACTAACGCGCTACTTTGGACCATTTGTTGGACTGTCAGGTGTGTTCTCATGCTCTTTCTTTTAGCTTTTTATGGTTGGTGTATTTATAGCTCTTGGTTGTCGTTTTTGGGCGTTCAAACCGGATTTTACAAGGAAGTCGTCAAAATAAACCAGGTTTTAGGGGTAGTAACTCATATAAGACTAGGACTGAAGGTGTGCTTCATTTTAAAGAACACTGTCTCCATAAACCTGTATACACCAGAAATTGTAGACTGGTTTACAATTTATTGTCTAGCATTGATCATTACTTCTAAAGCTAGCTTCCCACTGTGATTGATATTGTAGACGGACGCTTACCGCCGGCTTAAGCCGTAGGAATTGCACCATTACCACACTTTAGAAGATTGTGAAACAACTAAAAGGCTCAGGGAGGAAAAAAGGTGCCCAGGTTGGTCCAATTTCTATCTTTAAGCTTTTTCTGCAGATCAACTAAAATAAGTCCTCCAAAATTCAACCAACACCGCAAAAAAATAGAGTAAAGATAGTCAATGAATACAATATGTATCTCTTGACTAATGTATACCTTGTAAAGCTAGTTTCCATCCCCAAATGCCAGAGAAAAGAAATTAATCGTCAGGTGTCGCGAATCGCGGAAATGCCTGAATTGCCACTGGTCCATGAGAACAGTACCTAATGAAGCGTGACCTTCTAATATTATAAGTGTGATAAGCGTTAGCTTGTCCACATGTATACACATATCGACAAGCTGAACGCTTTGCCTAACGGACAAGTTCAGCCTAATGGAGTTTAATCGCAACACAGGAATGCGCCCAAAGACAGGTGTCGCAGATGTTGACAATACAACTGCGAGGCTGTAATTCGGTAGAACATACATACATACATAATGGACTGATGTACCAGGTTCGTCATGCTGTGGGTGCCAGAAGCTAGACTTCGTCACTCAGGCAGAATACGCTGGCAGGTTCGGGTTATTTAACAATTGAAGTCATCGATTATTTAAAAAAAACATAGGCAAGGCCGCAGGGCTGAATAATACTCCATTAATTTAATTTATTTTAAACAATCATACCGCACTGATCAGATTGGATTTGGCCGTAAACATCACCGTCTATGGCTCAGATAATATAATTATATATATTTCATATTACTTGCGTCCATAGTGGACTATTTAAGTGAGATTTTTATCAAGTATCACCAAATAGCAGTTGTGCTAGCACCGAATCAGGTCCTCAACCGAATTAAGAATGCGTTCCGTCAGTCCAGCGTTGATTCTTCTAGTGATCGTGGTTGCAATGACCAGTGCATATCCTGTTGAAGAAAGACTATATTACGACCTGAGAGAAGCCCCAGTCTTATTTGAGAAGTTTATAAAGGATTACAATCGGCACTACAAAGATGTAGAGGATAAATACGTACATTACTTTGCCTTTTTCATGAATTTGGTGAAGATTAACAAAATGAATCAGGATAGTGACATCAATGGAGGCGCCACGTTCGGTATAAACCAATTCTCTGATTACACAGAAGAAGAATTTCAGCAGATGAATGGACTCAACCCCCTAATAGGTGAGTTTCACTAATTGAAATTTAAGTTTGAGGAGGAGGATTTATTTGGAAATAGTATTCAAAGTTGTCTATTCAGAAATAAGTGCGTGTTAGCACGCCACGCACTTGGTTTTGTAGATACTAGTTACCCGTCCCGTAAACCATGACAAAAAATAGCAAATTTTGACATTATAAAGTTGAAATACACTTAGCTTTATTGACAATTTAATATATAATTTTTATAATTAATAATTAGATTATTTAGAATAAGATTATTGGACAATTTCATTCAATTTTACTATTTATTGTTTAAATTCAATTTATAGTTCGTGTGACAAGTTAACAATGATTTTAGCTTTGTTTAAATACCAATGAATGACTGTTCTTACCTATATATGTATTTGTATGCCATAAAGGCCGAACATGACGGATCTTTTTATGAACAACGTGCATTCCCATTTGTATACTCATGTTTCTACAAATTAATAAATGTCTTATGTCTGTAATTTGTGAAAAAAGTGAGGTTAATATGAAATTTTTACCTAATCAGTAACATTTTTTAAGTTGGTCGACTATTACTCGTTAACTTGTAAAGCCTACTTAGCAGTGATAGTTTTCCTTTTAAATTCGATAAGTATGCTACTACGATGAATTTTTCACGTCCCCAAAAACGACCGTTTAGCTGGTAGAGCGCTGGACACTTAACTCTAACAAAAATTAGCACTTATTTCGCAAACGGGACCTTGAATGGAAAAATGGATTTCCACCCTCAATATTTTAACGACCTATCCAACAACACCCCACACCATGGGATAGACGATAAAAAATATCATCGCCACGTTACGTAAGGGGGATGGGGACTAAAAATATTTTATTTTTTAAGATTTTATCTTAGCACTTAGTCGTCGTTATTAATATATATCTATGCCAAATTCCAACTTTCTAGTGCTAAGCGTCTACGAGTTAAACCGCGGGCAGACAGACTTACAGATTGAAATAACGAAACTATTTCGTTCAAATGCGTTTTTCGACTTATTAGTTTTAAATTAATAGGTTTGACCTAATATTTATTTATTCGATCATTGGTCAAGTTACATATTGATCAATAAACGCACATTAACGAAATTCTGGTGCCTCAAAAACTCGCCTGAAGATCTGAGGACTTTACTGTGTTAATATCTTTTGTGGATAATGGTCTCTCTACTAGCTGCTAATGCTGTGAATGGGTGAAGTTCAGATAGGCCCAAATATAGTGCTGTATTGCCCACTATATTTGGGCCTATCTGAACTTCACGCTGCCGCTTCCACTGCTGCACATAGGCCTCCCCCAAGGGGGGGGGGGGGGTTGCCATAATCGCTACGCTTGGCAGGCGGGTTGGCGATAGCAGTGTAGTTATTGCTTTGCACAGAGAATGCTGCTGCCCATTCTCCAGTAAGTCCCATAGTCGCCTCTTATGACACCCACGGAAAGTGATGGGATGGTGCTATTCTTTTACGTCCGAGACCATACAGAACTTGAACATAAAGTCGGCCATAATTAAAATGAGTTCTGGATTCTAGCTAAATGTCACATGGGAATTTTCCACCTATGAAACCTTCATAGGTGGAAAGTTCCCATGTGACACAGGACATTGGGGTTTTTATTCAAATATTGATTTGCCTGTGACACTATAATACCAAAATGAAATCAATTATATATCATAACTATAGTTATTAATAAATGTTTTTTCTTTTTCAGGTAATCTCGGGTGATGAAAGTAGGTGCCGGGTGAAAAATGTAACATTTCGAATAAAATTTACAGTAGATCAGTTGAGCATTGTTTTTATATACTTACCCACCTGTGTACGCCGTACTGTTATAAATTGGCAATTCACGTAAACTAAATGACTGTCACGTTGGTCCAGTGGCTGCCAGCTCTAAGTCCTGGGTTCGATTCCTGAGTAATACGATAATCGACTGGGCCGGTTTTTATTGTGCTCGTAAACACGCTTAGAAGAGCTATGTCAAACACATTTCTCAGTATAGACTCAGCACGAGCACAACATTGCTTATATAAGGCACCATTAAAACAGCTGGACAAACTTTTAGAAATCATTGAGACCACCAAAATAAGGTAAATGGTAAAAAATAAATAAAAAAAACGCATTCGATACTTTAAAAAAAATAAAAACAGGTAACGAAAATACACTTCAAATTTTGGTTACCCAATGCATAAACACATACATGTCTTTGTTATCTCATAATTACTCTGATACTACAAATGTGCAGGCGAAACGTGACCACGTCAAGTACCTACCCATAATGGACGGGTTTATTCTAGTGTGCCGTAAAAAAATATGTTTGGTCAAAATAAAATCACTTTAATCACTGTTTTCTTTGCTTGGGTATCTTTGGTTAGACGTACTAAACGCTGAGTTAAAATTTGTCCACCTATTTTAATGGGACCTTATAGAAGTCGCTGTTGCATGACAATTACTTGGATACATTCCGATTGACGGTATAAGCATCTGTTTAATAACTTATAACGTTTAACAGAGCCAGCCCTGCTCAGCAAGGCCGCACATAGTCAAACTATAAATCTATATAAATAAAAATGAATCGCCAAATATGTTGCTAAGCGCAAAACTCGAAAACGGCTCGACCAATTTCGCTATTTTTTTTTGTGTTTCTTAAAGAGAAGGTTGTTATGAAAGAAAATTTGGATAAAATATTACATCCGTGCGAAGCCGGGGCGGGCCACTAGTTTATTATACATACCTGTCACAAATAAACATCACACACATATCACATTTTTTTCTGTAATTTATTCAGTTATTCGATTAAAACAATAAATAACTTGTCTGTTATTCAATAAAATTTAAGTAGAAGCTAGTACAGCCGGTCAATTCTGTAAACAAGTCGAAGTGAAGGCTTGGGTGAAGTGATCACGAGGTGAGCTGTCAATCCAAATAATCAAGATGGAATGACTGCTTACTTCGTGATCACTTCACCCAAGCCTTCACTCAAAGAGTACTATAAGTATACGGGTACCTTCACTTCGACATGTTTAGGTACAGAATCGACCGACTGTAGTGTAAATGAAGCTCAGATCGCCTTAGCCATGATTTAATGACTTTTGAAGGTTTTACATTAAAGATTTTGGTATGAAAACATGTTGAAAGATTACTTATTGGTCTATTATAAAAAAAAAAATATAATAATCTTTTATTTATCCAAAAACATAGAGTTAAAAATACATTTATAGTTTATGTTGCAAATTCTGTACAAGAGTAATACTCTACCTCTTAAGCTAGGGTATCCCTGTATTTTAAGAGGTAGTTTACGGTCTAGGATTACAATGATCAACAAAAACTTATCTCAAGTGGACTGTCATTCTACTGTATGGTACACCAGGAATAAAATTGTATGTGTTAGTGTGTTTGTGTGGAGTGGTGTTTGTGTAGGTGTGTGTGTGGGGGTGTGAATGTGTGTATTATAAACCGAAAACGATAAAAAAAACAATAAAAACCGGCCAAGTGCGAATCGGACTCGAAAGTAAAGGGTTCCGAACGAATCTCATTTTTGTAACATGTTGCTTTAATAATAGACTTCTTATAGGATTTCCTGTACTTTATGGGTAAACCTACCGACCTATTATCTGCATTTTTTTTCAAATTTTAGGTTCAGTAGTTTCGGAGATAGGGGAAACTTCAAAATTATTCATTCTAATTATTTCAAACCCTCACCATAAGATATTTCTTGTGATATATCACACGGTACAGTATTAAAAAACTTTTTTTTAAATTTTCTGTTTTGTCTTTCAAAAGGTAACCCCCATACTCAAAATTTCTTTATTTACATAAAGCGTCCGTGTTTGGGTCACATAGGTATGTGTACCGCGTTTCAACAGAATCGATCCCGGTCAGTTCGGGGAAAATTTGCTGTGACAAACGGACAGAAAGACAGACAGACAATCGAGTGATCCTCTAAAGGTTCCGTTTTTACGAACGTTCGGAACCCTAAAAGAAAAGAAATTCGTCATTTTAGTTTAATTAATTACCCAGTTTAAGTACCATTTTCTAGGTTCTAGAAATATTTATGCACCTACTCCATAAATATTTCTAGAACCTATTAAAAAAAAAGATTATTCTGGAAAACTTTTTCCTAAATAAACAATAATACACTACTTTAGCTGAGGTATAAAAATCGTATAACATAACAGTGTCATCAGTATATTACTGTCACTAAATCATATTTTGATCAATAAGTAAATAACTTGTTACTGAGCTTCACAATGCCTTAGGATTTTTTAAATTTCGCGGGGTCTCCTAGTACGCCGCACCCATGAGCAAAGAAAATCTTGGGTTGTTTCGGTACATATCTACATAATACTTTACTATTTACCATTTTAGTCAAATCCTGGATTTCTGGAGTTGTTTTAAATTTATTTAAAGGGGGATAAAAAAATAATTTATAACACGGGCAACACCGCAAGGCGGATAAAACAATCAACCAAATCATCCCACCCATAAAATGGTACTAAATAAATAATAATGGTACCTACTAATAAATTCATTTCCCACTTCTCACATGTTGCGGTCATAAACGACAGCATAGATAATAATAAATTATTACTATTAAGTCATACTGGACCTATATAAGCGACTTTTTAATCAAGAGTCAACAAATAGCAGCTGTGTTAACAAAGAAACAAGTTTCCTATCGCGTCAGAGATGCGTTCCGTCAGTGTCGTGTTGTTACTCGCAGTGGTCGCAATGGCGAGCGCAGCGCCCAATGACTCATACAAACCGCATTACGACGTGAGCAATGCAAAAGCCTTGTTCGAGGACTTCATAAAGGAGTACAACAGGAATTACAAAGATGAAGCTGACAAGGACGCACATTTCCACGCCTTTGTCGCCAGTTTGGAGAAAATCAATAAGCTGAACGAAGACAGCACTAGCGCTACTTTCGGTATTAACAAATTCGCTGATTACACTGAAGACGAGAGGAAGAACATGTTTGGACTAAGAAGTGAGTACCAAATATTTTCAAATTCAATTAAAATAGACGCAGTTTCCATAAAAATATTGACAAATTCTGACACAACATTCAATGTTGTCGATGACGTCACTTTTGTGAGCTTTTATTATGCACCGTATCACTGCACATTAGAGTTGATATTCGCCTGTGCGCCTACAATAACAAAGACGGAATTGATTACAATATTATCAGGAAATACTGTCAGCATTTTGCAATCATTCGTGTTATGTTTTATGGTATCGTCGAATGAAATAGTTTTTTACTAAAACATTAAAAAATGAGTTAAAAACTAACCTCAATATTTGATTGCTTGACATTTTGCAATCTGTACAAAGAGGACGTCAACTCTCGTTTTAATCGCGCGGCGGCCTTGGAATCTGGGCTTTTAATCCAACATGAATTGACCCAACATGATTCAAATTCAAATGATACCTACGATTGCGAAATTATGTGGTTCTTTGGCAATCGGGTTTAGGTATTAGGTTTCTTCTAATGGATATATACTACTGTAATAAACTTGGTATTACTTTCATTAGTTGAACATTCTGATAATGTTTTATGTAAAAAACAAATAAAAAATTATAATAATATATTTTCTTTCTTTTCAGAACCGGAAAACTAAATGAGCTGGAAATGTGATAAGTACCTCGATGAGTAACGTGTATAAAATGTAAAAAATCGAATATTTTAAAATTATAATAAGTATCCATCGTTTTTGTCTTTAATTAAATTGGTAATAAATGTAAACACTTTGTTTTATATTTGCATTTGTTTATTTGCCCACCCAAAGAGTAATCAGTAAATTATAAATAAGTATGTTTATCCAGATTACAGCAGTTCAATAAAATCAATTTGCATTTAAAACACATTCATAATTATTAATAGTTTTTTTATTATGAAACATTAATATTTACAATACAGTACGCCATATCGCACAAATATGCGGTATGATTTAGGTTACCAAAATTATTGGAGACAGGTACATGGGTCACGAGATCAACCACCTGGAACCTACAAGGATAGAAAGATACACATATTTATGTCACATGGATTTGTTACACGAACGCTTTTCTTTTACTTGAAATTTCCCATGACTACCCTCCAGCCGGGTTTCTTTTCGGAAAGGGGGGGGGGGGTGAAAGGAAGATAGGAGGCTTTTGCCCTGCAGTAGTGAATTAGCGATAGCTATGGCAAAATGACAAGTTAAGGATTGATAACGACACATTTCGATAGCACTTATCAATGCCATACATTTTTAACTCTTTGTCAACCGCTATCTGCTGACAGTTTTCTGCCGAATTTATGGAGTAGGTATAGCAAAAACCCAAGAAGATGCCCTAGATATTATTATTTAAATATCTAAACTTATTCTTGTGAGGACGAAGATAACATCGTTTTTTGTTTGATAATACCTAGGTTTGTCAAAATTAATGAATTCAAGTTGGTACCTACTGTTTTTATAACACAAACACTTTTAGCTACATTATCACATACCAAAACAAAGTTATCTAGATTAACGTCGTGAAGACAGGACGGTTATTCTAGAGGTTGGCATAAAATACAAAAAATCTAGGGAAAAATTGTATATTTTGCGAGTAAGCAGGTCTGAACGGCCTAAAAAAAGGTAAAATGGATTCTTTGTAAGAAATAGGAAATTACGTGAGTGTTTTGTTTTTGTACAAGATATAACCAAACGGTCGCGTGAAAAGGTTTAATAATATTGAAGTAGGTAATCTTTGAATAATCTTTGATAATCTGGTAGGTTTTCGATGGTTTAAAAGGGTATTAGGTACTATTTTTGTTAAGCAGTTTTCATGTTTTCAATACCATACAATTATTTCGCTTAAATTAATAGTATACCACGGACTACTGTCGAGACTTTTGTCGAGGGGAAATCATCAAAAAAAGAAGATCATGAAATCATGAATTGAACTGCCGCTCTGAACGGACCGGGAGTGAGTGTCAGATTCTTACTGAACTAAATCCACCCGTGTTCCTTCAAATGACATCTGCGTTCCAGAGCTGCGGTAACTCTTTCGAACAATTCCGCAAACCTGGCAGGCCTTGACAATAGCGGGCTCCGTCAACCACGAACTACCTGCGTATCTTTTTCTCTTTCTTTGTCAAATCAATCCATAATTTGTCTGTAAAAAATCGTGTTTAGAGATAATACGCCCATTGTTACACCCTGTTACTACATATTTAGTGTTCCGAACCTCTGTTTAGAAAATGGAGCCCTTAGAGGATCGCTCGGTTTTCTGTCTGTCCGTCTGTCACAGCCGATTTTCTTCGAATCTACTTGACCGATTCAGTTGAAATTTGGTACACATATAATCTTCAGTGACCCGGGTAACTTTTTTTTAGTTTCTCTTTTGTGTGTTAAAGTTTTTCAATTGTACCTACCGCGTCACATATCAAATTAAAGGGTTCATCGTGTGGGTTTCAAAAGTATGTTTTTCATAATTTTAAAAGACACTAAAATAGAGCCTAAAATACAGATAATTGGGAATATGAATGATTTTTTTTATTATTATTTATAAATATACAAAAATATAATACTAACAGCGAAAATGGAATCAAATTGATCGAAAAACAAACGAGATATAACTATTTAAAACAAATATTCTGTCTCTCTCGCGAAGATGCCGTTTTCTATGGCAGCTGTATAGGCGACATGGTACTGGACGTCAGAGTTCGTATCGGACTTCTCTTTCTTCTCTTCTTATCTTTGAAGCTGTATAATTTCATCACTGACAATGGTATTTTTTAAATTATTTCACGGTTTTTACTAGAGCTAATAAGTATTTCATCTTGCAAATAAAAAAATGCATGCGAATTCCCTATTGGTCTTTACCGATAGATTACAGGAAAACTTTCGTCGACTTTGTCTCTGTCACCTATGACCTAGACTAGAGTCAAGAGCAAACCCATATTAAATAATAAAAAAAAACTACTAAAACAAGTCTACGGTTTTTAAGTAACATGTGAAAAAAATCTTTTGGCACCTTATGCACGCGAATCCGACTCGAACTTGGTCGGTTTTTAGGTCTTATTGTAGTTTGTTATGGTGTAAGAATAAAGAATGTCTATCTGTATTCTCCGAAGGGTAGGTAAGTAAGGTAGAGGTTTTGCACCACTTTTATATTTAAGTCCCATTTAAAAGTAGGGGACGTATATACTGCTTTCAATCCCAAATCCAGGCTGCTACTGAATGAAATAGGATACTCATTATTGTATACTCCTGAAAAAAATCCAGATTAAAACACAAAATTATAAATTTGACTCGGAAATTTTGCCACGGAGGTGCGGGTTTTATTGCTAAGGCTTGTGACAACCAACGAGACAATAACTTCATCTTAAGGTATAATTATTTTTATTACTTATAAACTTGGCAGATGTTATTTACCATACAAAATTGCAAAGTCTATTTCATACTATCATGAGAAAAATATCTCATATTTATTGTATTTTTTTTCTCAATAAGTAGCCAATCAAACCTTGCAATAGAGCCTTATAGAAGAGCTTATGAACAAAATAACATTTTTACAGTACATATTATAATGAAGTCAAAAACTGAACGATTGTCAGCATTCTTTATATCGCTCCTTGGATACGCATCTATCTATTGCCAATTTGTAGTTACGAGCTCGGAGAGGCCCTCGGGAATACTGCTCAGGAACTCCTCCTCATTCTCATATAAACTACTATACTATACTCTTCCTTACAAACTATGTTGCTCCTTTATATTTTACATATTACAAATTGTATGAAGTTATAAAAAAAAACATTCCACTTTGAACGACTCCTTTCTGCTCCCAGATGAGAGACTCGCAAAACGATGTTTGAGAAAATTTGGCAGCAATGAAGCATATTCGCCTGTCTGGTTTGTTGGATGCTCTCCTAAACAAAATATGATCCCTTTTAACCCGATTAAAATATAATGATTTCCCACTACATTTTATGCTCTGTCATAATTGAAGATTGAGAACCACTGGTTCAGGAGAGCTCGGTGATAAAGACAACTTATATAATTATAACAGAACCGGTTATTTCACTCGACAAGTTTTAAAAGGATCAATAATGGTTAAAACATCTATGTTTTTACCATTATTAATCCTTTAAAATTATATTATTTAATCTTCAATGTTCTACTTATTTCTAGAATGGCTATGAAATATATAAAATAGCAAACATGTGGTATTATTGGCTATGGTTCACTGCTATTGCATATCTGTGTATGAACAAGGTTAGGTGCCTACTGCATGCGGTAGATACTATAAGTAGGTATCTAATATAATTGTCGTTGTGCACTTATCAACTATGATTGTTGTTTGTTAGCTTTGAATATTGATTCTTACAATTCTTTCATTTTAGAATCAGCAACTGTAGCACTACTTTACTGTACTGATAGCGAGTATGTGTGGCATCTATTCTTAAAGACTTGGTATTCTTACCGAGTTCACGCGAAGTGTAACTATAATTTCACATTATATTTCTGCGTAATTTAATGTGTGTCCTTTATTTCAAAGACATTAAGGCAAGAGCTTTGAGTGGTGTAATAAAACGGACATCTATAGTAAAAAAAATAGGGTAGCAAAAACCTGTCAAGAAAGTGTTAACGCGACGAAACATTAAAACTTTCGATTTATTTCTTGTATAACGCCAAAAAGTAATGTTCCCGTCGAGTATACAACGTAAGCCATAAAAATAACAGCCAAGGACCTAGTTGATTGTTGAAAAACAAAATGTTACGTTTTATTTGAGCCGACAACTGTACGCGGGGTAAATTGAAACGCGGGTTGGGGGGTACAGGAATTGGCAAGTTTGAGCACCACGACCCATTCCGGGGATTTGTCGGACCCTCGTAAAATGCTCTTCGGAAACGGGCGGAGTTGCCGGAGGTTTATCTTATTTTGAAAAGCCGGCACGGGAAGATGACGCAGCGTTTACGAGAACGCCGGCGATCGTTCGAAATGCGTTATGGAAAATTCTCGTGGTGTGAGCACTTTGTTAAGTCCGTGGTAAGTCAGTAATAGTTTCTGTCTGACGCGGTTATTGATAGGGAGTTGATCCTTTTTTATAAATTCGCATAAGAACGCTACCAAGGAAAAGGACTTCCTCGGTCTCCTCGGGGTTAAACACGTCTTATACAAGGTTGAAATAGCTCTTAGTTTCTTCATGTCCAATAATTAATATCTAATAAGTAAACGGGCGCACCATCCTTCTTTTAAAGACTTTTTTTCTGTGACGTGTGCTGTGTGTAATGTTGTAGAACCCAGTATTTTATTTTTGTAGTAGGTACTGTTTCACAATACATTTGGGAAATGGGATTTGGCAGTGCGTCTCGACGTAATGACGGCTTGCCACGTGACATTCCTCGAATACAACGCCTTTCCTTTGTAACTATCTCTTCGTGGAACAGAGCCGTCGAAAACCTGACAATACTCGGCTATTATTAAATTACATTATAATATGGTTCAGCGTCGACACAAATTAGCTTCCCTCTGTATTAATTTAGATATAAATTGTAGAGTAAATTACATTGTAATTTGATGTTGTCAGGAGAATTGAAAAATATAAGAAAAACATTTACAGAAAGCCTATTAAAATGTTTATGTAAAAATAATCTTAAAATACCCTTATGTCAGTTATCTCAATAATGTAAGTGAAAATGTGTCACGGTTTTGTTACCTTCCATGATGATGAGAAGTTGTAAGATCACACCTCAACTTATGGCCAAGACCCATAATTACGACGTCTAAATAAAGACGAGTAAATAACTATTTGGTATTTAACATACCCCGCATGCGGATCGGCCGTTGCAATTATAATTGCAATACAACCTCCGGATTACCACACACATCTTGCTTTTAGTTTATTGGAGCCCGCATGCGGGCGAAATGCTAACCATGACGGTACTAGAGTTCCGTAATAAAAAGTTGTACCTAATGCAGGTAAAACGTCTCTAGTGAAAAATCCTGTATACGTTGGTCTACTATTCTATGACTACTAAATACTCTAAAAACTCAGCAACTATAGTTGTAACGCATCCCAAAGGTTTCAGCATAACACAAATCCATGAACATCTTGCTTACAATCTATCAGTGCCCGCATGCGGGCGTAATCCTAACTTACCTGCTTCTACTAAAGGCCGCAAGTCGTTGGTAACAAAACCAGTAGTCGCTGGCCTCTTATTCTATTCAGTCTCCGTACTATATTAGACCAGCTCAAGGTACCACGGATTCTATCTACATCCAGTCCTATTACTAAGCTTCACGCATCATTGTCACGGGTTGCCAGCGGGGACGTGTTCCTCTAACGAGGGTAGCACAGCGATCAAGTCATGTAGAGAAGTACATACGCCGCGGGGTTACCATGTTCAAGTAGGAGCCAAGTTACTGAGTAGCCTTTGTGTTACAGTCAAATGTAGTACATGTACTATGGGTATGTTGATACCAACATATTCTCCACAGTACATGTACTAAATTGCTTGTTATTTAAATTAATGGATTAAGAAAAAATGTGTGGAAGTATGGAATTATTTTCGTTATGGGCACGTGGATCGTAATGATTTAAGCGAAATAAGTCTCTGTACGACTGCCTTGTTTGCTGAGCATGAGATCCTGGGTTCGATTCAACATCGCTGAAACATCTAAGTTACAGCCCGTAGTCTAGATCCCTACGCTTAAGGTGTACCTATAATAACATGCAGGTGTACCTACTGGAGATCATTTCTGCGTAACCCTTCGTGGAATACAAGAACTATAACAGGAATATGTGCCTTCAGTTTGAAATTGAGATCAAACTGTAACTTTATCTAACTGAAAAGTCAGTTCCCCGAAATAACTAATTACGAAACTGAATAAGCAAACTCAACTCACAACTATCGTACTTCAACAAAACACATAAAGTTCTACGAAATTAGAAAACTACCGCATACAGCACACAAGTACCAACCGACGTCACAAGTCTCAGGTTGGCAACGTTTGGCAAGATGTGAAGACGTGCAGTCTGGCTATAATGAAGACGCCGTTTAATTAACTTCAGAGATGCCGCGGCCCTCGAACTTGGGCGTTTGCTGAAGAAATAATAATGAGCCGACACCCACCACGCCTCTCCGCACGCCTGGTGTGAAAACTGAGAACTACTCTTATTTTCTCACCATATTAATGGACGTTATGGACTGAAGCTTGGATGACATTTTGGTTTTTATTAGTGGGTTTTTGACAACTTCTTTTTATTACATTTTTCTTATTCCTCGATACTCCTTCTACGTATTGTCTAGAAGCTCACCATAAATACGTTGTAATTCGAAGATAATTAAAGCCGTATAAGTAAGGTACGCTTACTTACCTTTATTAATAAACATACAGTGGGAGTTAAGTTACAAAACGTAATCAAACGGCTCGTTTGTTCTCTTTGTTAATACATAAAGGCTTCGTTATTACATAAAGAGTTTGAAACGCGTTGTTACTTTGGAAAATATTTACAAGTAAGATTTTACGTTTCATTTGGTAGGCGTAATTTGTAAGTATACTTACAATAATATGATAATTATAGAAATTATAATAAAATATGTATTATTAAAGTCATTCACATTTAAATATTTAAGCATGAATCTGGGCGTCTATACATGACTGGATGGGAAGGCCAAAGAAGCGATGTATGTTGAACTGTGTGAAACATGATGGGCCTTATTTGTAAAAAAACAACCATATGATTAGTTTAAAAACTGAATAGTAGGTTCTTTGAAGCACTATCTAGCATTTTGTATCCTGCGTTACAAACTTGCGACTT
This sequence comes from Mamestra brassicae, assembly GCA_905163435.1. Lineage (NCBI taxonomy): Eukaryota > Metazoa > Arthropoda > Insecta > Lepidoptera > Noctuidae > Mamestra > Mamestra brassicae. Next base: position 12,131,295 of record LR990997.1, on the reverse strand, counting down.
GCCCATTGCTATGGCGAGCGATTTCCATCATGAATCTGTTGTGAAAGAGAGATAGTACTACTCGTTCTGTATAGCTCTGTCTCTCTCTCATAATAACTCTCTCATGGTATTATCTAGGCTCAAAAGTCAAAAGTAATTTATTCAAATTAGGCTGAGTGCCAGCACTTTTTGAACGTCAAAGTTCTACATAAAGACAGTCCCCCAAAACGCCCGCCCGTCACCACTTCCTAGTGTTTTAGCTGGGAAGAAGAAGTGGCGTAACAAACTCCCCAGCATGAGGAGCTGAAATCACAAACGCGATGAACTCAACAATTTGCGTCAACATTGGTTATGAGTTCATAGCCCTACAGAAAGAGCAATTTTTCATAACGTAAGATAAAAAATGGGAACATAAATATATCTAATCAATAATTTCATAAAATTGATAGTAAACAAAGTACAATAACCTGTCATACAATATGTTTACCAATTATGCAAAACATGGACACAGATATTATTCTGTATGAGTAATACTTTTGTTTAACACCGATAAGCACGGATGACAACGACAAATTGTACAAATAAACTAAATATCTGTTAAATATGTATGCACAACTGTTTTGCGATAAGTTAAGTAGCCGAAATATTTAAACAATGCAGCAACTGTTCAACGACATATGTTACACGATGAATCACACTTTTGTTCCCATTGAATTTAACAAAGGAACTAATCCTTTCATTATGAGTGACCTACTTTTCTTCCTTTTGTTCCTTCAATATTGTTCCTACTTATATCATCATCATCATCATATCAATCAATTGCCATCCACTGCTGAACGTAAAGATCGCCAACCATCTCGGTCTTGAGCAGTCCGCACCCATCCGCTGCCAGCGATGTCACTTTCTTCAAATCCATCGTGCCGCAGGGCACACAACGTATATGCGGTCTCCACTCTAACACGTTTGCTCCATCGACTGTCTGTCCGTCTATGGCCGGTCCACTTCACTTCAGCATGCTGATTCTACGCGCAATGTCAGGGCTACGTTCTCTGGCGAATGACTTCGTTGCAAAATCTATCCACCAAAGACACCCTGAGCATTGCTCTCTCCAATGCACGCTGAGCAAACAAGCCCAGGACGAAACCCATGGTGTGTGTCCACGTTTCGGCTCCGAGAGTCATCACGGGTCACTCTGGTCTTAAGGGGAATCTGTAGTGGTAGCTCGTGAAATTCTTTTTTTTTATTTATTTATTTTTTATTTAAAATGGGTTTGCTCTTGACTCTAGTCTAGGTCATAGATGACAAAGACAAAGTCGACAATGGAGCGAGTTTACCCAGAAGAAGCCTGTTCACTCTAATTTTGAAGAGATTAGGGTTGTACGCGGGATTCCATTTTTTTGTGTTTTTTACATTTTGCGGGACAGTGTCAGGTTGTAACTTTCAAATATGATAAGCGAGAAATTTTTACAAGTTTTTTTTTATTTAGTGTCTGTCACCTGCCCCGATGTTTGTCTGTTATCAAATCTTGCAGGTTAAATTTGACACACTTCCTGGTTTTCGATTGAGCTGAAATTTTGCTCGCATATGTATACCGTGTGACAATGCAATATTATATGTATGACATGGAGCTGATCTGATGATAGAGCTGGAAGGTGGCCATAGGAACTCTGTAACGAAACGACGCAACCACATCGAATTTGGACTTATTTGATTCGTCTTGACAAGTACTTTGTCTTTAGATGTTATCCAGGGTCTGATGATGGGGATGGCAGGTGGCCATAGGAACTCCGTTATAAAACGACATAGCCCCATCGAGCTTGGGCTCGTAAGATTCGTCTTGACGAGTACTTTGTCTCTAAATGGTATCCAGGGTGACAGGGTCTGATGATGGAGCTGGAAGGTGGCCATAGGAAGACCGTAATAAAACGACACAATCACATCGAGTTTGTGCTCGTTTGATTCGTCTTGACAAAGTTGAAAGTACTCGTACTTTTTTTCTAAAATGGTAACCAGGGTTTGATGATGAAGTTGGCCATAGGTCCTCCGTAATATAACAAACTAACCGCATCGAGTTTGGACTCTTTTGATTTATCTTGGATGGACTTTGGACCTAGATAATATCCATATGTAACCCCATCAGATTATTACGAAATAGATAGTATGAGAACGTTCCCAATAATTAACCATCAATTACATTTAACTAATTTGAATATGATTTTACTATAACTTACAAATCCTACTAATTAAAAAGATGTAAGTTGTTTAAATAAAATATAAATGACATAACACTTTAAGTGCTAAAACATCACATATGTGTGCGTACTACGAAAAACAACGGGCTACAAAAAACGCCGCTACGCGCTACGAACTACGCCGTAGTAAATCCCAAATCATAAATCCTAAAAAGTTAAAAATAAAAACATAGAAAAAATAAAAAAAAACTTTTATTACTTGTTAATAAAAAGGATTTAAAAAGAATTTAATTCTGATAAGAAATATACCATTACATAGGTACATTATATCCCATTTTTAAATTAAGAGCGTGTTACATTTTGACGGCAAGAGAAATAAAGAAGGTGTAACGCGTTTTTATTAATTGTTTTTTTTTTTTTAATCGTGGTTTTCCTGTTGTGCAATGTTCAAGGTAGGTACTACATTTGTTGTTCATAATTATGATGCTTGGAATTCTACCACAGCTATAAACCCGGTTATATATACCTAGGTACCTAAAAAGTAGAAGATATTCATTTCAGTAAACAAACATGTTATTTTTAAAAAGACTTAAGTTCGTGTATTTGATAGCTGAAATCAGATAGTTTTCAAAGTGAATTCTAAAGACCATTTGTTTTAAAATATTATTTTCAAACCTTTAATAAAACTGAGTGAAATAGCCTCAAGCACTATCATTTGCAGAAACTGATATCTCATCAAAAATCACTCCTGTCAACTTTAATTAAGGACAAGAACTTAAATGAGGATTATCTGAGCCAAAAAACCTTCACTAAATATTCAAACATTTCAAGAAATTCTGCTGAGGAGCTGATAGTGTTGCGAAAAGTTCGTAGCTGTTAAAACTTTATGAAAATTAGTGAGTCGCTGGAGCTCATTCAGAGATCAAGCCGCAGAGATAGGAGTTTGTCGCCAGATGTCATATCGCCACAGGCTCGTGTAACACTTGAGGAATCTCCACGATTGTACTTAACAAATAAGTTTCAAACTTAATTGTAGATTCTCTGGAACCGCATTTAGTTTTAGTCAATATAATCTTCATATAGACTGGGGTGTAAGGGGTCCCAACTATCATCTTTCGGGACTCAAGCCAACCTCACCTGCACGTGGTACACCCTGCCGACAAACAAACGAGGTTATGGCGACCTGCCAACACGCACTGGACCAGCGTGGCAGATTTTGGTCCAAACCCCCCAAATGAATAAAACAATAAGAGATAGGCCCCAAGTGCCCGGCGACTCCAGTGGTTGTGCTGGCGTGGACGGGCGTTGGCGCAACCCTGGAGTCCGGGGAGCTAAGAATCTCCGGGCGAGATCGAATAACCGTCAAATGACCAAGGCTAATTGTAAAAAGGACTCCGATTCCCTCAACATTCTCACCTACAACGTTCGAACGCTGATGAAGGACGAACGATTAATTGAGCTTGAAAATGCTTTAAAAGATATCAAATGGGACATTGTGGGCCTCTCTGAAGTTCGAAGAGAGGGCGAACACACGGAAGAAAGAGACGATGCTGTATTCTTTCACTTCGGTGAAACCCAAGGGCAACACGGAGTGGGGTTCATGGTGGCGAAGAGGTGGAAGAATAACATTATCGAATTCGTAGGATATTCTGAACGTGTCGCGGTACTCAAATTCCAACTGAAATCTAAGAAAATCCTAACTCTTGTACAAGTCTATGCACCTACAACTGCACATACCGATGACGAAGTAGAGGACTTCTACGATCTTGTCAACCGGGCGTGTGATGAAAATAGGGGCACCTGGAACATCGTCATTGGGGACTTTAACGCTAAGGTAGGACAGAGGCAAGAACAGGACAGCGAAGATACTCTTGGCCACTTTGGCCTAGGGGAACGTAATGAACGAGGTGTTCGTCTAATGCAGTTCGCCTTTGGTCAGAGCATGCACATAGCGAATAGCCTATTCTTAAAGAAACCTCAACGACGATGGACTTGGGTTGCACCCAATGGTCTCACGCGAAACGAAATTGACTACATTCTAACATCAGATACACATATAATTAGGGATGTTAGTGTTATCAATAGATTCAAATACAGCTCCGACCACAGGCCAATTCGCACAATAATTCGATTCGATTTCAAAATTCATAGAGCCAAATTGTTTACAAAACAAATAAAGAGACTGTCAAGAGAAACGCTTATTAATAACTTAGAATATTTTAATCTAGAATTATCAAACTATTTTAAAGATCTAAAAGTTGATGAAACAGACCCAGAAGACCAATATAAAAAGATAGTTACCGGGATAAGCAATAGTGGTAAAAACATTAAGAATATACGCAGAAATAGGAGTAAACTAACAGCTCATAGTATTAAACTGATAGACAAACGCACAACTAAAGAAATTGGCACAGCAGAATATAGAGTAATTGACAAAGAGGTCAAAAGAAGCATCAGAAAAGATCTCAGAAATCTTAATACGCATTTAGTAAAAATTGCTCTAGAAAAACATTCATCTTTAAGGGTACTAAAACATGGAGTTACAAAAGGTAGAGCTTGGATCAATAGTCTTGTTGATAATGACGGAATTAAACACCATAGCAGGGATAAAATCTTGGACATAGCAACTAAGTTCTATAAAACGCTATATTCAGATCACTCACTACCCATTCGTAACACAGCATATCGTGTCTCAGATTCCGTCCCTCCAATAACCGGTTATGAAGTACATAAAGCGCTCACAACCATGCGTTACGATAGAAGTCCCGGGGAGGATGGCATCACTACTGAAGCACTTAAAATTGGGTCTACCACCTTGCTGCCTCACCTTACAAACTTATTTAACACTATATTGCGATCAGGAAAGGTTCCAAAAACGATGTGCCATTCAAATATAATTCTTCTGCACAAAAAGGGAGACAAAAGTGAAATCGAGAACTATCGGCCAATTAGTCTTACATCTCATATTTACAAGACATTTATTAAGGTCATACATAATCGTATAGAAGGAAAACTGGATGAACACCAACCACCAGAACAAGCCGGATTTCGACCTAGTTTCTCTACAACTGACCACCTTCAGACACTTAATCAGATATTAGAAAAATACTCCGAGTTTAACAAACCACTGTATTTGGCCTTCGTAGACTATACCAAGGCCTTCGATAGCCTTAAACATCCCGACATATTCAGATCTTTAAAAAACCAGGAACTTGAAACACAATATATAGATCTACTTAGAATCATATACCACAATAGTACCGCTAACATCAAACTTAATATTGCAGGACCTTCTTTCAATATACAAAGGGGTGTTAAACAGGGTGACCCGCTCTCTCCTAAATTATTTACCAGCACTCTCGAGGAGATATTTCAGTCGCTGGCAGCATCATGGAAGACCAAAGGCATCGAAGTCGGCAATAGAAGACTAACGAACCTCCGCTTTGCCGACGACATAGTCCTTTTTGCCCCAACAGCCCTGGAACTGCAGACCATGCTCCAAGATCTGAGCACGGCTAGCCTCAAGGTGGGACTCGCGATGAATCGGTCAAAAACTAAAACAATGACAAACAGCAGCAAACGTAGGGTCAAGGTAGATGCGCAGGATATACTCTATGTCGATGAGTATATCTACTTGGGCCAGTTAGTTTCTTTCGAAAACAGGCAAGAAAGGGAAATCGATCGTCGCATCGACAACGCCTGGAAAAGCTACTGGTCCATGAAGACGCTAATGAAGGGCGATCTCCCGATGTCCCTGAAGCGCAAACTCATCGACATGTGCATTCTGCCCGTCCTAACCTACGGTGCTCAGACTTGGTCGCTCACCGAGTCGCAAAAGTTTCGCCTTGGGGTATGTCAAAGGGCAATGGAGCGCAGTATTTTAGGTTTAAAAAGAATTAATAGAGTACGGAACACCACGCTGCGCTCCAAAACCGGTATCATTGACGTAGGCAAAAAAGCTGCCAGGCTAAAATGGGACTGGGCGGGTCACACCAGCCGCATGCATAATGACCGCTGGGCAAAAGTCTCCACGCAATGGGTGCCAGAGGATGGACGGCGTCGCCGAGGCCGGCCCAGAAAGCGGTGGCGAGATGACTTGGATGCACACCGCGAAGGCTGGTTCGAGGTGGCACAAGAAAAGAATGTCTGGAAGGATATGGGGGAGGCCTTTGCCCAGCAGTGGGACACAATAGGCTAAGGAAAAAAAAAAAAAAAAAAAAAATAGACTAGGTTAGTTGACACTAAACATTCTTATTACACGACGAAACTTTTCTAATTTGAGGTTTCGTCGACACTACATTAACCAGAGCGAGTTTGTTATGAAAATTGCAGTACGACAATGTTAATGACACCACACTGCCAACATTATGTGAATAATTTGGAGCAGCGTAATTTTTCCACGATTACGCTGCCACTAAATCTTCGGAACTCGTTAATCGAAGTTTCTGGAAGTACTTGGTGGCTGACGCCAACTGCCTTTGGCACAGCCCCGCCTCTGCGCGACGCCAATTTAAATGATAAAACTCAGATCCCTCAAAGGATAAAATTCAGATTATTCCGCCCTAAACTAAATTAAAAATCTCTTTTTCAAAAAAGTGAGGCAACCATCGTGCCTAGATACACTCGACCTTTATGAGCTAAACATTTTTAATTACGAAACGGTATTTGCTTCGATAAACATCATTTTAGGTTTGATGTTGAGTGAGTTTGTTTCAAATCAAAGTATAGCGTATAAAATTATTTAACTTGGTACTAAACATCGGATATTCTCTCGCGATCTACAAACGTGTACTTAAATTCAAACGTATGCGTAATTTGTTAGATTAAACATGAATAATTAATTAATATGAATCGGTTTTCCATTATGAGTGCCAATTCGACTAGTTCGCATTCGCATGTCAAAAATGACTAAGGACCTCGTAGAGTACATACGGGTGAAGACCAATTGGACCTTGAGGGTGGAGACGTTGGAAACGCGCAATAACACCAATTTCAAGTCGTTCGTGGTGCGCGTTCCGACTCACCAAATGAATGAAACGAAGAGTTTTGGCTGAAAGGTGTTCTTTTTCGGCGTTCCCGCGGCCGGCTATGCGACGCCTCGCAGCGTAACACGACGCCCGTCACTTCGTGTGCAGTAGTTTTTACATTTTGTTAATACTTATGTATTAGTTTATAGTTATTGTTTTAATACTTATATATGTATTTTGTTTTATGGGCCTTAGTTGCTTGAAATAAAGGATCTAATATTGTTACGAGCTTGGGGTTCGTGACAATAAAAACGGCCGATCAAATAACCAAAATGACACTTTAATTTAACAACACTAATAACAACTTTAAACTCACTGATTATAAAACACAACTTCACCACTGATCACTTTAATCGCACTTGAAGATCGCTTCCGAAGTATTCGCTTGTGTCGCAAATCCAATACTGACCCGGTCGCAGACTAGGCGCTCCTTATATAGGTCAGTTAATTCTAGAAACTTCTATTCTCGAAATATCTGGAAAGTACTCGTAACTACCGCTGCCGACTGACCAGATATCGAGAAGTGTAGAATGTTCTGGCAAAGAAATGTCTAGAAGGTACTTGACTCTACTAGTTCTGCTACTCGATACTAGATGGCGCTAGTAGTAACTTAATGTACCCGACATTAATTATATTCTGGTGCGTAACAATATTATTATTATTAGTTAGAAATGTATCGAAATTGAGGCTTTTTTGACAGATTGCGCCTGGGATGCGAATGCGAACTTTGCTTACAAATTAGAAGAATTGGGCCTCTGATATTAATTTTGCTATCTCTCTTCTCATGTTACTTACTGGTCGACACACAGGTTTGTCTTTTTTAGCCGTTTTGTTACTATAGTTAAGCCAACAGTGCAAAAGAAATGTTAAAGGGAATATTTTAAAAGTCGAAAGCAAATGGATTTCAATGTAGAGGATGTTTAAAAATGTATCGTCAAATGCACCACTCCGGTGCAGAAGTAGTCGTATGTATTATTTGAATGGATAAAAACTTTCCCACCTATGTAGGTATGTGTGTTTTTATCGTGGGCAAAACTGTTTATCAATACAGTATTACTGCTATATATATGCATAGGTAAATTCAATATTACATTGCTTATTAATCAAATAAGCAATGTTATATTGAATTTAACAAAAAAATCATCTATCATATTCAAATCCATACAAGAGCGAGCTCAAACTTCAAACTCGACATGTGTTCTTGGCACCTTCATTTCAATAGTTCTATTCACGCCACCATACCGTCTGTAAAACTCTTGAATTCAAATGTTACTGTTTTCAGAATAAGTTCACGTAGAATTTTAAAATTCATACAGACAGACGAGTGCCGGAGTATATAAAGTAGGTATTGATCCAGGTACATAGGTACTACGCGCATGGAGTTTTAAAAACTCGTTTTGCCGCAGAGGTAGTTAAGTAACTCTCTAAAAAGATGGATTCGTAACGTTACGAACAGATAAACGGAAGAATTAAGCTAAGGTTTTCCTCAATAAAATTCGAAAAGAAGCTTGAAATATCTAATGAAATTGAAAAAACTACTTGGTTTTAAACGTTATCTTGTTTAATCGTCGTTTTAAAATCGCAATTAGTAACCTACAAAATTTTGATTTTAATTGAGCAAGTCTTAATAAAATGTCAATTGTATTCTTATAGTAAATTATTTATACTCGACTAAATTAGGGGCAAAAATGCGTAAGATCATAACCCTTCGAGAGCTTCGATCTAACACAGTTTTTGCTCCTTTGGTTTTTGTATTTAGGTATTATCATGATTTTTGCTATTACCAACCTAGATTGGTACCTACCGCAAAGAAGTGATATCATATTATCAATATTTGCCAGTGTGTATTCAGTATACAAAATGAATTTATTTAAAACCAATAGATCAGCAATACAATTATCATAATCAAACATTTAATGTAAATTGCGTAGTAGATATTGTGCAGGTAATTAAACGTCGAATAGCCATAATTGGTGTATCATTAATTGCTCATCAATTGTCCGGAGCAGCCATGATTGTGTTATATTGGTGGAGAGACATTGGTTTTATGATTGAGCTGTTTGATTTAGGAACACCTTGCAGTTGCATTGTACCCTTATTTATTCACATATGATCATTAAAGGTTAATCTACACATCCGGGCCGTGCTCGGGACGCCGTCGGGCCATCATGGTCCGTCCCGAGCTAGAAAAATGTCGATGCGTACATTTTAAATGTACTCGTTCACACACGACCGGTCCAGGCCGTGCCCAGGACAGGATCAACCCACTTTGTGTTTGGACCTATATTCAATGTCAGGCAATGCATAGACTAAACGGCTTGATCTAGAAGCATGACAAGAAATGTCTGAATTTCATGAGCACGAAGATAGGCAGAATGGAAGGATTTTTTTAAATGATTTAACGTTTACACCAGTTTTAATCCTCTATTTAACTCAAACAGGTGATGAACTACGTTTGCAAGACAGTTCGTAATTTTAAGATGCCTTTCAAAAAGAAATAACCATACGTAGGTACCCACGATATGATCTAAAATGAAAAGATAAATTACCATAGAGGTAATTTAAATTTACCAAACGAAAGGATCGTTTCCAATCTTTTGATCTCGAGGCCTATTTTTGTAATTCAGTCAAATTAAAAATCCTTATTTCAAGAACTGCAATGCAGATGTCCATGAGTGAGCGAATCCCGCATCGGGAATGGCTCTGGGAGCATTAAAAGCGAGTGAATTACATATTGTTCTTCCGTCACATTTATTTAATTTGTCAAGCGCATTTATCTTACCTTTAGAGGATTTATGTAATTGTTTAATGGAGAACTATTTATGCTGTAATGTCTGTTTGGTTCTGGCGTTATTTAAATCTAGTAAAGTAACGCCAGTTGAGCGACTTATTTATAGATACTGTGACGAGGATATCCTTGGCTCCAGGTCTCTGTCAGACGAGGTAGCCTTTGGAAGCGTCTGGCAAAAAGTAAAAGAGAATTTGAAATAGGAATATAAAAATATGTTTTGTTTTTATTTGGCACTCCGGTACCAACGTTCTTTGAAGGCAGACGCCTTATATATTTTAGAGTGCATATCTCAAATATAGTTTTATTTGATAATAATATCATAAGTAGCAATAGCGTGAGTCGCTGGTGTTACAATACGAAGCATAGATGTTCTACGGTCGATAGGTTCTACGGTCGCGAGTGCGACTGCTGAGTGTTTTTTGTCGTGTTATCGAGTATCATTGGTTTTCGGCCTTAAGAAATTTTCGTGAAGGAAGCAATGGTAGGTATGTATCTTACCCTAATTTAGAAATCAAGTAGCAAGGAATAAATTTTGCTCATCTGTTGCCACTCCCATCTCAATGCGCAATTAAGTTAAATACGTATCGATTATGTTAGCAAAGATGCATGATTAATATGCAACCTCATTAACACTACGGTCAGTTTCACTAAATAACTATTTTTCATACCATGTCCACTTCCCAGTATTCACATCACACACAAATCTAAACAAAAGCAACGCTGGAAGCGCCGTGCAAATAACACGTTCGGCTGAAAGATCTAAATATTCCACGGACGGTAACAGGTTGCCGGTCCATCGGAGTACATCGAAACAATCTGTTTCAACTGACGCTCACTACTTCCGCAGCTTTGGAGAGTAATTGATACATCTGTGTTTATCTTTTCCTGAATCGGCGAAAGATCAATAGGGGAGAATGTTTCAAAGAGGATTAGGTAACGGTGTGAGGATCTTTTTAACAATAAGTGAGTACAGTAAATACAATGAAATTAGTATGTCCCGTCTACAGACTAACTAACTTTCTAGGTAAATTAATTGAGAATTTGAGAGCTGCTCCAACTTTAGCATAAAACTAGATTATGACAAATACTTCGGATTGGGTTTGGTCCCATAGGAATTGAGCTCGAATTTTATCTAAAGCTGAGTACTGACCGGTCCGGACCGGGAACATTCGCTGTAAGCATGTTATGTAACGCCGTGTTGTCCTAAAATCCGTGTAAAACAAAACACATACGCACATTTTCGTGTTCATTTCCACGGACTGACTGCACGATTGCTCGTTTTGTAATAAGTAACATTACGCCCCGTAACACCGGTCAGTCATCATCTGCCTAGCCTTTTCCCAATTATATTCTTCCAGTTAAACCGGATTCAGCTGAATACTAGTATTTTACGTGGAGCGGCTGCCTACCCGACCTCCGCAACCCATTAACCGAGTAACACGGTACTCCTTGGTAAGACTGATGTCAGATTTTCTGGCTTCTGACTATCCGTAATGACTGTCAAAGATCTACAAATAACAGCCGGGACGTGCTTTCCGAGGCACGGAAGAGTCTCGATATGTTGAGATAGTCACACATCCACGGGCCAACCTCTGCAAGCGTTGCTTAACCTTGAAGATCGACCCATGCGGCTGTTATTATTTAGCCACGAGCTCCTCTCATTACCCTCCATTGAATATTTAAATGGTTTTTCATAAAACCTACATTGAGCTTTAATACTTAAGCCCACTTGTACAACAATAAACAAATTGCATTTAGCGCTAAGCGAACTTAAACCATCGTCCTATTTATGTCACTTATTACAAAGTGACAGAGACAGATTGATGCTTTGAAAACGTTCAGCGTTAAATGCATTTTGAGATTTTTGGTGCAATTTGGCTTTAAAGTACAATATTATATTCAAACACATGTGTCGACGGCGGATGACACGGTTAGTTAAGTGGTTGAGCGATTGGCTGCTGCGCTGCGTGTCGCGGGTTCGATTCCCGCACGGAACAAATATTTGTTTTGCCTACAGATAGTTGTTCCGGGTCTGGCTGTATGTGTAACTGAGTTTAAATGCTTGTGTACGCTCCCACAATACAGGAGGAATTACTAGTGTGGGACAAAGTTTATATATACATATAATAAAAACGAATCGCTGTCCGTACATGGAAGATATATGAGAAAAAATATTATTGGGACCTTTTTCAACGCAAATAGCACCCAAAACAATAATTGTTAGAATTTTTGTCTGTTTGCCTGTGCGTTTGTACACGCTAATGCCAGAAATGGCTTATCCGATTTAGATGTGGATTGGACACTAATACAGTGTGGTAAACTTTACTTAACATTTAGTGTTTGTTTCATGTCAATCGGTTCATAAATAAAAAAGTTATGCCAATTAAAAGAATCATGTCGAACATTTGTATCTATCATAAACTATCTATATCTATCTATTCTTTATCTGTTAAATAGCACTGACTGACGGTTTGCTAAACTTCATAATCTTAATTATAATAAAAATGTCTGCCCCAAGTAACTATTCCACGCGGACGAAGTCGCGAGCAATGCTAGTATTTAATAAAATATTAGTAGACCCGACAGTTATTCTGTCAAAATTACTGAGTTGTTACAAAAATCCCTATTTTTCCAGGAATCGATTTTTTCCCCTGGAAACCTTATTTGGAAAATGACAAACATTTTAAACGAAATATACTAAATCAGTCCAACCGTTCTTAAGTGATGCGCTTCAATTTTCTTTACATTCCTATATGAAAATCTATACATAAATACTCTGCACGACGAACCGAAATACACGAAAATTAGCAGCCCGAAGTAATACAAATAAAATTATTCCACAAATAGTTTAATTAAGAGATGATATTATTAAATCTTATTAACCAAACAATTATTGCCATTACATTTCAAATACTCAACTAAATTCCATGTGCGAGACTAAATTCGTATATAAATTCTATTTGCTAAAACTCTCTATACATAATGATGACGCGTTTTACCAACAAAGGAGGCATTCAAATAGGTTTGGATTCAATCATAATTCGGATCAGTGTCAGACCTTACAAATAGAAGGCGCGTAGTATTTGAACAGTTCACACATGTTGTAAGAAGATGTAGAAGGTACATTGAATGGGATCATAGAATAACCGTAGATGATGAAACGGGTGAGTACCTTATTATATGTATATCGTTTCGGTGTTTGATCAAGAATTATTGATTTGCACGGGCAGCTGTAACCATGAGTTTATATTTTAAACGGAAAAATATGATTATTTTAGCCGTCAGTTAGATTATCGAAAAATATTGGATACATATTTTATATTTTATCAGATCATTAAAAAAATAGAAGATAAAACGCATCAGTGATTAGCAGTGGGGGCTTGTAACGTCACTTTACAGTAAAAAGTGTACTGGTAATTGACGCCGACTGAGTTTTCAAAGCACTGTATCGTCTTCATTTTTTGTTTACGTGAATAAAAAAAAGCCAATATTTTTTGGAATACGTTACCAAACTGACGGACTAATTAGAATGAGCAATACGCTCTTCTTTTAGAACACATGATTAAAACATTTCAGAATATATGCTTAGAACTTGCTTATTTTTCATCCTTGAAGATTATAGGATCTCTAGTCAGGGTAAACCTTCTGAAATATTTTTCGTGGTCCCGTCACGCCAACACCTACGAAAGGTTGGATCTTTGCCAGTGGGGACCGCGCTGTTTGAAGTACCGACGTGCATTTACTAGATTTATTAGATAAGATTTATATTGAAAAGTGTACGTATCTCCTTCTTTCTTGCATTTCCAGGCATATTGCCAGGAGTCGGTTTGATTAGACAAGCTGGTGAGCTCGTTAGATATTGCAACCTTCAAATTATATTCCTGTAGTACCTCTACTTCTGTCTTGGGTCCGTCGCACACGGCAGTAAATAAAAAGTAATAAAAATTTATAGCATCGTTAGTTCAGGTTTTGTCTTCAGGGCCTACTGAAGAATCCGTTGTAGGATCCTCACTTTTCAATGGAGGTTGAAGAAATTATCGCTTTATTCCATATTAATAACTCCTTAACTTTCCAAGAGCAAAATCTGTTTCTCATGATTATCCGGTGGTCATGGTAATTAGCCGTTGCTATAGACAAGCACAGCATGATATTCTTGCTCTAGTTACCAGTACAATTAATTTTAACAGCACATGGTAAAGTTTCAGAATCTGCTCTGACCAGATTAAAACTCATAAAAAATTAAAGTCAAAGGATTGTCGCAGCGTAAGCCCGTGTGATGGATTCATTTGAAAAAATCACTAGTGAAATATCACCAACTGCGGAACGTGTTTTTGTTTGCTAACAGCGTTTCTAATAGGTCCAATGAATAGTGACAGTTGTTAATTTTGGATTCCAGAGTGCCGCGGCCAATCCACCTTTAAAAAATCCGCCAGAATAACCTGATTTCTTTTTTTCCATTTTCAGATAAACATGAAAACTCCATCCAGGTAAGTATTGTTGTTGTATTCACAACTTTTATACAGAAAAAATATTAACGCACGTAATCGCTTCCTTTACTGGGAAATTATGTGGTTTGGGGAAGCTCTGATCTTATTTTATATGGCATGTTACGACTACAGTTGGTTTTTCTTTCCATTATTTTCGTATCTTTGTTTTTTTTTCCAATTCTAGGTATTTGTTTTAGCATGAGTGCTCCCCCACTAATCCGAAAACCGATACCTAGAATTGATGCTATTGTTATATATTTAAACAATGTTATTTTAAGCTGTAATTTGACATAGATCTTTGTGTACCGTTTAGTCTCTCTTTAGCCCCTATTACCAAAATATATGATTGAAGCTTGGCGTTGAATTCTTTGAATTCAACTGTTTTTCACTGTACCTATTTCTTTTTTTGGAAACAGGCAAAATCAACCACAGCTGAATTTAGAATTTTCTTTACCTTGTGATATTGTGCTAAAATAAAGCTTTGAATGCACAAGCAGAGTAGCCGCGATGGTACATAAGTAAATACAAACAAGAATATTAATTTGGCGCGGAATCGGGAGGAGGTTAATTAAAACACTTTCCCGCAACTCCAAAGGGATTGTCTTCTAAGTATTTTGGGAACACAAAGCTTTAATAGATTCGATTATAAATTTAAATTTCAGGGCTCAGAAGAAAAAGTCGTGAATGGGCCTTGGAATTATAATTATTCATTAAATAAAGCTACCCTGTTCATTGCTGACTGAGATGTTTCCTAGAAATTACATCCGTCTAAGATTTAGTTTTTGTAATGAAAACTTTCCATGAAAGAAAACAATATATATTAAAATGAGAAGTCAGGGGGCTGGAACTGTGTTAAGTTAAGATATATTGCTTTTGTTTTATTTAGACCTAATTCTGATATTAACAAGCAGATATGACAACTTTATTTACTCTGCGAATACTAAGTATAGCAAGGAAAATAAATTGGCTCTGTTTCTGTTTCTTTTGCTGATATTTATCAGCCGTTTGTGACCTTTGCTGTTTTTAAATCAAGCATTTAGTGTGATAGTCTGTGCTACTAAATGCTTGATTTAAAAACAGCAAAGGACACTTCCGTAATTATCTACAAACTAATTTGCAAGCCAACGAAACTACCGTCCGCTTGAAGTGCACAATGTGAACATACAAAAACTTTAATTATCTTACCACTTTGTAAGCAGCCGTAACATTTTCAAAAATAATTTCGCCGTGGATAATGTAAACAAGGAGCAGTAGAGATACACCACGGCGCACTTTATGCATTCATACGCGAATATAACAGAAAAATCTCGGTTTAATATACATAATGTATTCATATTTACATAAATACGTAGGAGTCCCGTCTTATCGCGGGGCATCGGACTCTCGAAACGCGCGCGACACGCGGCTTCGCTATGAAATCTGCATAAATTTGCAGTTTTCTTGTTGTTATACACGATTTATGATGTGGAAAATTGTTTATTTATTGTCATTTTTCTTTATAGCAAGTATATTTCAACGATATAAAAATGTACTTCTCTGTCTCCGGCTGTATTTGAGTCAACTGTGGACAGCGGAGATGAGACCGCTTCCTTTTATTTTCAACAGAAAAATAAGGAATATGAATAGTTTATGTTTCCGAACCGATTTTGAGAAATGAGGTGTTATCGAATGTGGTGACGCATTTGTTCTCCGCTCTACATGGTAATATTTTTCTGTCTGGTTTTGAAGTTGCCTTTTAAAAGCAAGCTAGGTTTTAAGTTTTTATTTTACTCCAAGTTCTAAAGAAACCGAAAATTATTTTTGCGACCTTGTATAACATTGGATTAAGTACTTACATAATATCTCCCTTCCGTAGCTTCCGCAATAATCCAGAGATCCTCATCTAAGTGACAAATAATTGAATTATACAGGTCTGCACAAAGGTTCTGCGACGAAAGTAACTTTCATTTGTTCATAACGTGACATAACACGTACATTTTCTTAAACCCTCATAATGTTAGCAGCGTTTGTGTAATAAAAGAATAATAAGGAGCAGAGATGGGAGGTATGCTGGTATAATGTCAGCTCCGGCGTTTAATCTACGCACTTAGGAGCATGATTGTGGGTACGGCACTTTACTTCTACATGCCAGGTAGTTGGGTTCTATAGCTTGTAGGAATGGTTTCGTGAATAAACGGTCACAATTCCCGGCCTGGATAGAATCATAGTGGTCGGTAGGGCCGGCGTAATTTTATTATTGGGAGGTATATGTGATCCTGAGAATGTAGTACATATTATGTTGAACTAGAGGATAATGGTGTTGTAGCAATGTGTGGCTGGTTAGTTATGAGTTTATTATACAACTTAACAGTTTAGTTATATAGCTATTTACTAGAATGGTATTAAGCAGAATCTCTACGGAAATTTAACTTATCGAAACACTAAGATATCAGGCAAAATTGTAACGTTTCTAACACGAATATGATTTATTATAATATTCAAAGATTCAATATTTATAACAATGTTTGTAGGTCAGGGCTTTTCAATCGGACGAAACCGTAATAACATAACAATAGAAGACTATTATTGTCCGTATTTTCACGTAAAATCAACGCTGGAGTTAACAATAGGTAATAACTTTGATGTAACAGAGACGTTACGATTCAGGCTTATCTTAACAATATAATTTACAATTTAATTGTCTTATGTAGAGGCAGATAACAATGTCGTGTTGAGAAACGGCCTTAAGTGAATACCAAATTGAACTTGAATGATAGTACCTAAGTACGAGTACGTTATACGGTGTTTTGTATTTATTGGCATCTTTCAGAGGGTTAATTGGATGTAAGAAATGTGAAAATCAACTCTGTTATATGAAAAAAAGCTGTTCGGTACATTTAGGTTTGCATACACACGATTTAATGGTTGGTTCCATTTTCGGAGTTAGTTCCGATCTCAGGGATGTTTTTATTTTTTTTATTTAATATGGGTTTGCTCTTGACTCTAGTCTAGGTCATAGATGACAGAAACAAAGTCGACGATGGAGCGATCTTACCCAGAAGAAGCCTGTTCACTCTAATTTTGAAGAGATTAGGGTTGTATGCGTTCGGAAACACAGACGCAGACAGAGAGTTCCACTCCTTTGCTGTGCGCATTATAAAAGACGTTTGGAAACGTTTAGTGCAAATTGGTGGAATAGCAACACGGTAGGGATGGTAACTTGCAGTGCGTCTAGATGATAGTATAAAACATTATAAATGTGTTGTTGTTTTGTTTAACGTTCAAACAAAATTGTTGACAGGTTTGAGATTCAATCATACATTACAAAAACATACATATACGTAAACAAATGTCATCAAAGATCTTTAATGGAAAATTTGCATTTTCACGGCTGTCGCCTTGACATGTCCAGGGCTTGACTTTGCTCGTTTTTCTTTTAATAGGCCTTAGTAATTTGTCTATAATATGTATGTATTTAGAAATATATAAGTATGTTTTATGAGTTGTCTGGTTGCCATAGCATAGACTGCCTAGTTTGGGATAGGATGACGCGATGATGATGTGAGTGAGTTGTCCCAAGATATTATTTTACTAACATACTAATTACATTTTTAAATATTTCTTATAAAAACACACATTAAAAAACAAAGTCCGCCGGTGTCGGGAGCGGGGTCCAAGCTACCGGTGATTAGGGCTCCAGAGAAAGGAACCTCCTCACAATACGAGCCGTATCGAGGAGTACTGCCTTCTGTATCAGGCCCTTTATCCATCCGCGTAACGCCAGCTTCGAGAGATGGTCGTCCAATTATTATTATTGTTACTATAATTCTACATTGTTGAAAGTCTTACCAAATTTCTGGTTTTGTTTCATTGCCTTTCGATCTATATTTAATAGCAAACCGTGAAAATGATTGGCTGCAGTAATAAATAGATATGGTAGTAGTATTCCCCAGAAGCGACTCTTTCACTTGAGCTTTATTATAGTCGTCTTTTAAAAGTTGAAGTACTGTACTTGATACTTAAGACTACGAACTCAATTCTAAGCGAGACTTTTACATTTATCCAATTACAGCAGAGTATTATATTCTTCAATCAGTATTTTTCTTTCAGGTCTTCAGGACTTATATAGATATAAAAGTTTTCGACGACTTAATTTAACTTGAATAATAAGGTTGTATATAATAAAAAGTTTTTGATAGTTCTACAGAGTTCTAATGTAAGTAATTAGTTATTTGCTGACTGAAGCCATTTCAGAACATTTACAAAAAGCTGGCTTCAAATAAAATTGTGTTTTATTTAAGTTGAGTTGTGATTTTAGATTTTAATGATTTTACTATTTTATTTTATTGAAAGAATGGGATTTGATAGACACATTAAGTTTAAAGAAAGTAGCTTTAAATTAATAACGTTTTTTCTTGAAGATAGAATAAAAATGAATTACGGTTTTAAGACGTTGTTATTGTAAGCTAAATATGGTTTTTGTTAAGCTCTCTAATATTATAGGTATCTAATGTTACATTTGACTTATTTCTGGGTTGACTGCAGTCTGCATACCGTTAGTAGGTAAACGCACATAATTACTGCCTTGGTTGCTAAATCATAAGTTAAATGACTGGGTGCTGCTACATACAAGCTTCTTCTCCTAACAGTTAGTGAGATGAACCTATTGAAATCACTACTTTGCACGTCAGTCTTACTGATGATTATGCTGCCATCTAGCGGATTTCGTCCGCAGCGACCGTATTCCTTGCCACATTGGGGTTTGCGAACTCAGATTAGAGGCTCTGTTATGTTACCTCATGGAACTTGCAAATTAAAATTTGGCTTAAAAACTCCAACCATATAACGAACATTTCAGAACACCATTGACGACATGATAAATCAGAACCTTAATACTAATGTTATAAATGTGAAAATCTGAAAATGTCAGGTTTCATAAATCAATCACGCTTTAACGTCTGCACGGATTAGGACAAAACTTATCATATGGGTACCCTAAGTATGTCTTGTAGCGGAATTTGTTCGAGAGAGTCACTGTGGCCCTGGAACGCAAATGGAATTTGGAGGAACACGGATGGGTTTTAGTCAGTAAGAGTCTGACACTCTTCCGTTCCGTCCAGAGTGGAAGAATTCATTTGAAAATTTCCCATCCTTAAAAAAAACATATACTTACCTATGACTTTCCAGGTGCTTCTCCAACACAATTCGAAGGTTTGACGGATTCCTTATTCATTGCTTATTTTTATTTTTCGAAAAATTCATCTGCTTGACAGCGTGAATAGCTCAAATAAATAACGTTATAAATGTTGCTGAGTCGTTAAAATGTAAGGGACCGTCCACACGACACAAACTTTTGTCTGCGCAAACTTTGAACTCTGAACACATAAATGTTTATCACGCCACACGCTATGCAGACGAAGAGAAGAGAAGACGGCATGATAGATTTTTTTATTCAGAATTCAAAGTTTGCGCACACAAAAGTTTGTATCGTGTGGACCCACCATTACATATTGCCACTTAATGTTAATAATTATAATATGAAGTGTTAAATTGGGGTAATTTAACACAGCATTATTATTAACTTAACGACAGATTCTGGGGCTGCAAACTGCACAAACTCAGTATAATTATAATAAACTTATACCGACTTAGTTTGTAGAATTAACACTATAATATTGTAACTATAACTCTGCATGTCACAATCTATACTATAATATTATGAATACGAAAATTTGGATGCTTGGATGGATGCACGGATCGATGAATGTTTGTTAATCAATCACGTCAGAACGGCTGAACGGATCTTTATGAAATTTGGCACAGAAGTAGATTATAGTCAGGAATGACACATAGGATCCTTTTTAACCAGGGAGTGTGTTCCCTTGGGATAATGTTCGACAATCACGCGGGCGGAGCCGTGGGCGACAGCTAGTGAAGGTATAAAGTTATTAGTTAGTCTTTAGTCTCAAAACCGTTGAGAACTCTCCCCTTTTCAATCAGCATAAGAACTTCATGAAACAATTTGCATCATTTATTCCCCAATGGAAGTCGAAGCTAATAAATTATCATAATTGTTTTTATAAGCAGCTAGAAGGAATCCTATATTTCGTTTATTATTTACAACCGTTTTCAATGGGCTGAAGCAACGAGTGTAAATCAGAGGGACGGAGGTACAACGTAGATTTATTACTTTTCTTTAGAGTCTCGCGGGAGGAATACAGGAAACCTTTCTATTACGTACTTTGTGATTGTGTATTTGTTTTCTCATTTGTTACAATTAGAAAAGCTGGCAAGAAACGGGATAGAGTTGTTGTGAAGTTTAGTACTGTGGAACTTTGCATCATTTTGGTGTAGTAGAGCTCCTGAATGCTGCTTTGGGAGACAGCTTTGAATTTAATGACGATTTTTTTTTCTCAATTAGAATATTTGTTATTCATCATAATATTTAGCATCTATTTTAGATTGTATTAAGTATAAGTTTAATGCAACTATTTATTTGACTAACATAATATAACTATATACTATCTTGAAACTATTTACTTAAACTATTTACATCTTCTAAACCTAAGTATGTACATATACAAAAACAAAGTACCCTCAGGCGTCAAAGTATTCCTCCGCATCGCTGTCATACGAATTTTCAAAATTGGTTGTCTGTAAAGTCGGTTTACGGACGATAGTTTGACGTGACAACGTCATAACAAAACATTGAAGAAATAATCGTAACGTTACAATGAGCGTAACGTTACAATGAGTCATCCTTTTTCGTGCGTGCAGCCGGCGTTCATTGATTTATTAGACGTTGTCACGTCAAAAATATAGAGATACTAGCCCGCGTAAATACCTCAAGGGTGCATACTCGTATGCCCATGTGTCAAATTTAATCTAAATCTGTTCAGCCTTTAAGACGTTAAAGTTTAAAAAATAGACGGAGTTACTTCTACATTAGAATGGATGAGGAACAGGGTGTAAAGTTCTTCAATACCCGTCGATAAAATAGAATCTTCAATCGTTGCGGGTTGTATATGATGGGCAACTTCTCTATAATAGCTGGGTTTAAAAAAGAAATGGTACTAACTGGTGAGTTTATATGTTTGTAAACGCACCCACGGTACAGGAGAAATTCCTAGTATGGGGCAACCTTTTAAAAAGAAACGCAAAGAACATTAGGAGGAACACGGATGGGTTTTATTCAGTAACAGTCTGGTACTCCCTTCCACTCCGTCTAGAGTGGAAGGAGTCTATTGATGATTTCCCATCCTTACAAAAAAATAAAAAAATTGCTTGATCAAAATAGGATTAGCCTGCAAACTCGATGACGCAAGTTACGCATATGCTTATGAGTCCTTATACAAGCCTCAATTAATTAAGCACGCACTTATAAAGAAAATATAATATTTTAAGAGATATAGATCATCATCTCTCCCTTAAATAAAAGCTTGGAAAGTTTTCCTTTTAACGAACGCAAACAAAGAACGCCGACGCAATAACCCAATAACAGAACAAAAGTATCAAACCACCTAGCTCCTCACAAAGATCGCTTACAACGTCTATTTACAAATCCATTTAGCCCAATATTCGCGCGAACAATATTTTCCGTTGTCAATTGTCACCATAGCACGCCGTAGTATTGAATTATGACTATCTAAACACGGTACCAATGGAGAGGGAGACCATAAATTCGGGGGAGACTTGTTCCTGATAATTTATGTACTGAGAAACTTGGAATCGTCCCTATACAGACTTATTCATGTTCCCCCTAAGTTAATCACTCGACACAGCGGGGAATTCATAAACACGCTAAACGGAAATTGCCTATATAATAGGGAATCAATGGGTAAAAAGTTTTGCGGTTCGTTGTGTATCTGCGACCGATTTTGTAAATGTCATACCAATATGGGTTGTTAAGGAGTGCTTAAAGTATTGGAAAGTTGCTTGTAATGTGATGCTGTTTGATGGAAGGAATTGGAACTTTAGCATAGGTGGTTGAGTTATTTAGGAACCAGCGACTTGTTATTAGTAATTTGTTGGGTGACGTATTCCCTGCCACTAACCTGTCTGTCTCCAAAGCATGAGTGAACAGGCATTATCTGGTTTCGCTCGTTCCATCGTAGATCATTCATATTTTTCCAACAGGTAAGATCAATTTTACGAGTTGGTTAAGCACGAAAAAAATATTATTTTTAGTTACGAGACACAGATTCAAGATAAAACCTAACGAACAAGAATTTTAAGCTTGTTTGGTTTGGAAGACGATTCGAAATGAATTGCAAATCACCTCCTTTTTTGAAGTCGGTTTTAAACGCCTCAGCCAAATCTAAAAACAACACAGCAGCAATGCAACAAAATCCACCACAACCAACGACAATTCTGACTGTGCTAAGATACTTGTTTGAAGTAACCATCGAGGCGACGCATCAACTCTTTGTGTTGCCCACCACTTAAATACTATTAAGTCAAGACAGACCCAACATTGCCACAACAAGCCTTAATAGCCTTTTCTTCTCCAGAGAATAAATAAACGACGTTATGAAAAAGAGTGTTAAAACCTCTGTGTAAAAATGAGCTGCCGGACGCTGTGAAATGATGCAAAAACGGGCAAAATGTATAAAATGTAAAAGCGTGCCTTATTACAAAGATTTTTGCCTAATAGCTTCCTCCCATGTGGCTGGCCTGTATTAAACATAGCTGTGCACAAAGTAACTAGTAATGAGAGCTTTAATAACATCATTTCAGCGGGCTACCAGCTTGGTTAATGGGATTAGAAGTCCTGTTACTATGCGAATTTTGTATTCTGAAGATGATTTTTTGTTACAACGGCATCTATACCGCTACCTCCACACAAATCCTTCATTGCGCTATTATAGTTCTCCCTGCAATGGGAACGTAAACAACAGCCCGATAACAGCTATTGGTCAGTTGCCCACCAGACACAACAACCATCTGACCGCTGGATCCTTCCATTGAAATCGTGGTTGTGGGATTTCACACCCTGTAATACACACCTCTATAATGTGAACGACTTAGTGATATGATATGCTTCATCAGGAAGAAAATCGAAGAGTATTGTACACTAGCCATTTTCAGCATAGGATCGATTAGTAAGAGGTGACGCGGTTAAGGAGTTCCTGGAGAAACCTTTGCCCAGCAATGGTAGAATTTGACGCTGTGACTTATAATACAGGTTTCCATTACCTACCACAGACCCCAGCGATTTGCAACCAATATTTTATGTTCTTATTTATGCAAATAGAATGTACATATTATTATTTACCTAATAAATGTTAATCAAAATAAGCTCATCCAATCGCAGTAATTACCAAAGGATTAATCAAAGAACATAAAAGCTTGACCATTAAAAAAATCCTACAACGATTTTTCGAGTGACATTATTTTTAATTAAACAAATCGATTTCGCGTCTGTACTCGGACGTTATCCGTCGGATAGGCGGTCATTAATCACCACATAATATATTGTTAGGCTCTTGAAGAGCCTCATCGGTTTTGTGAACGGGGACATCAATTATTTTCCCTTTTTCAGATTGAGTTGCTAAGCACGCTTGGAACATCTCTATTTGTTAGATTTAGGTTACAACACTATTAGAGGTGGGTTACAAATGGGAAATAGTGGTACATGATTGATTGCTAAAGTGTTATTGGTACGAAAGGTTTATTGAACGGGATGATTGAAGATTATTCTTAACTAGCTTTTGGGAACGGCTTTGCTCGCGTGAAAGTCAGAAAATATCCCAAGAACTGGAGGTATGCGGTACAGATAGTATAGTCCCGCACCCCTCCACGGGAATGAGAGGATCCTCCTACCAGACGGTTGTTGTGTCTGGTGGGCAACTGCCCGATAGTTGATATTCGGACTGTTGTTTATTTTCAAATCACATGGAGAACTTTGCTTGCGCGATGCAGGATTTCGTTGGTAGTTCATTGCTGACAGGATAGAGGGCGTTGTGGTTCTTTTTGTTGCCGTACAAATTAAATCTTAGTTTTTCATGTAGGCATTGATTCCGCTACAAACGTATATCTGTATCCTAATCCAGGACATGGTCTACCCACGCGCAAAGTTTCATTCAAATCCGTTCACCCATTGGGGCGGGATTGATCAACAAACATACATACTTTTAAAATATTATCATACACGTATTCGTAGGACACATCTTGCAATCCATGCTAAATATCAATGATCGCTATCGAGATTTGTTATTGAGCCATAATGGTTTCCAAACACTGCTTTTTACTGTTTGATGAATGAATCCAATTTTTATTTACAAAGCTTTCCCGAATCTGAGTAATTAGTCTGTATCAGTGAGCAAAGGAATGATTTACTCAACTGTTTTTGTTCGTCATTCGACCGTTATAAGCCTATTTCATTACTCAGTTTACATCATTTACCTTTAAAGGTCATTTAGGTAAAGGGATCCATTTTGTTTGCGGTATAAATGAAGATCGAATATTTGTGAAATAATTTGATAATTATGAACGTGATTCTAGCCTGACGACTAGTCTTACTAATGGGTACCGTGTTACCTGTCACTAGTTTGTGGAGGTCAACCCCATTACTATGAGGTGTCATTTCCATCAAAAAGGGGTAGTGCTACTCGTACTGGATAGCTGCGTCTCTCTCATAACGGAGTTAGGGCTGATAGACAGCCGTTCTATGTTAAATACTGGTATTCAGTTCCGCTTAGACTGGAAGCCGATCCCAACATAAATGGGGAAAAGGGCTCAGCTGATTGACAGGACGAACAGCGCATTAATCTATACTAATATAAAAGCTGTGTGTTGTTTGTTTGAACGCGCCAATCTCTGGAACTACCAATCGGATTTGAAAAAATATTTTTGTGGTTTGTATGTGGTAGCCATTTTCATGAGGAAGGCTATAGGCTATATTCCTACGGGAATGGGATATGCGCGTACGAAATTGCGGGCAAAAGCTATTGTTTTTTTATAATATTGTACCGATCTATTTAGAAAACGTAGATTGGCCATTATATAAGGTCCCATTTAAATCAAATTTTAACACAGTACATCTAATCAAAGATATCCAAGCCAAAAAACTCTGATTAAAGCGATTTTATGTTAACCTAAAATAATAAATTGTCAAAATTTTTAGTGTATTTTCGTTAGTTTTTTCTTGTAAGTATCTAATGCGTTTTTTATTTTTTTTATTTACCATTGTCCTTATTTTGGTAGTCTGAATGATTTCTAAAAGTTTTTCCATCTATTTCGATTGGACCCTATAATTATATTCAGTTACAATTATAGTTTTGCAATCATTAACTTTTTTCCTGTTATTATAATTTCATGAAATTGTTGCTTTATTAATGTATCTCAAATACACAATGAAAAACGTAGGAAAAAATATGAAAATCAATTATCATTACTAGCATAATTCTTTAGCGTGCACCATTCATATTTTACAATTTGCTAAAAGGAAAACTGCAAGCATCGTCCAGTAAATTCTGAAAATAAAACATCCTATTCAAAACACTGCTTTGCATATTCTTTGTTGCGATTTTCCTTCATGATTTAGTATAAGGTAAGGTGCACACGAACGTTTATTTTGAAGAGGAAAATATTTTGTAACAAAAGGATAGTTAGTTAGATACTGTAGAACCCGTAACACGTAGCCACAGTGGCAGAACAATAAACTCTTGAAAGAATCATAAAGTCACCTGACGGCTTAACAGGGGCAGCCCCGGGTCCAGTTACCAGCTTATCTTTTCACTACGGCATGGTATAAAAATAATAGTGTTGCCACGACAGAAAAATGACAATGAAAATACAACGACGATGTCGTGTCGCGAAAAAGTAAGCTTAATAAAATCGGCGCCACAAAAAGTCTGTCGCATGCCGCCAGCCTTACACGTATTCATAAATCAAGTGAACAAATAGGTAGCCCTGATGTAAGATATCTACTTACAATAGCATTGTCATAGCCCATTAAGTATAAGTATTATTTAGCAAATGTATTGCTGCCGGCAATCTCTTTACAAGATTACTCGTTTGTATAAGGGTCAGTTCACACCGAGACGCGAGGCTATGCAAAGATACTTTAAGAGCTCGGTGGTTCCGTGTTTTACAGCGCAAAGACAGGCTGCGCGCCGGGGCGTGTCAAGAATTGAAAGCGAGGCGTATTCGAATTTTAATCGAAAAAAATAAATCAGACCTAGCCGCCTGCCTCGAGGCGCCTCTAGGTGCGTTTTCTTTTGTTTTAATTACCATACTATAAAATGTACCATTCCGTATCTTTTTTTCGAAAATCTATAGTAACGCGACCGAAGCCGCAGTCAAAGGCTAATATTAAAAAAAGTTCTACAAATGTATATTGTATCGCTATATTTATAAGTGAACGCAGCGTGGCGTCGCTTCTCTATGTGAGCTGACCTAAGAATTAAAGATAAAATGGGACGTCGCTACACCGGCCTGTAATCTCTGCTAAGTGAATGATTTATACCCTTGCCTGTATTGTTAACTTTTCTTTCTCTGTTTTGCCTTTCAATGCAGTTTTTATTTCAAAAGAAAAAAGGATCTTTCTAAATGATTACGTTTTGATTAAATGTAGAGTGCTTCTTTGTGTTTGGTGATTACCTATTATTTTCAATGTTTTGAAAATCAAGACACTATACGGTACGTACATTAAAAAATAATCAATATAATTTAGATCTACAAATATTGGCCGGAACCAAGGGCTTAACGGCCTTTCCGAGGCATGAAGGAGAGAACAGGCACGGAGGAGTCTCGTTGTTAAAGTTATTTCAACAACGAGACTCCTCCGTGCCTGTTCTGCTCCGTGGCTGGCCACCACAAACGGCCCCGGCAAGCGTTGCTTAAGTTCAAAGACCGACCCGTGCAGCTGTTATTTTCAAGGGAAATCAGCCTAGTCCAAATAATTCTGCAGCAGTATAAAATTACTTTCGTAAATTAGCTAATAATATAGTTATTAAAAGCAAACTCATTTGTCCAACAATAAAAAAAGCAAAATGCAAACCATATCCTTGAAAGTTTCACGAAAATGCACAAAAACACAAACTTGTACCTAAATACCACACCAAAGAACCTAAACGTAACTACACAGTTACATTGTAGAACTCTTTGTAGAAAATAGAGTGTAGTGTGTTTGTTCAGAGCTAACAGTCCTCAGTCAGTCTAATGTCCCTAATCATAGCAGCGCCACATCAACGTCTCACGTTTAGTGACGGGATAAGCTTTGAGGGTCGTTGGTTACTTTTTAACCGACTTCAAAAAAAGGAGGAGGTTCTCAATTCGGTTGTTTTAATATTTTTTATGTTTGTTACCTCATCGTCCGTCATTTATGAACCGATTTGAAAAATATTTTTTTTTTCATTGGAAAGGATATACTTTACGATTGGTCCCACAGAAATTTCATCAAAATTGATTTAGTAGTTTGGGTTTTGAATAAAAATATCTGGGAAAAAATGTCACCCAGGTGAACGAAATTGCGTATTTTGCTTTCCTGTGACTTTCCAGTGGTGTTGTTAAGTGTGACGTACCACTAAAAAGTGAAAACTAAAAACCTTTTATCTCGCAAAGAACTGTTCCTGCGGGGAAGGCGCAACTAGTATATACTAATATTGTAAAGAGGTAAAGTTTGTGTGTAGGGGGTAATCTCTGGAACTAATGATCTAATTCTAATAATTTTCACTGGTAGAAAGCTACATTATTCCTGAGTGCTATAGGCTATATTTTATCCCCGTACTCCCACGGGAACGTAACTACGCGGGTGAAACCGCGTGACGTCCGCTAGTTAGCTTGTAAAACTAGCGATTGATGCAATCCATATATTTTAATTGCAAAGTAACTCTGTCATTCACGGCTGAACGTGTTTAAATAAAACGTGGAACACTTGTAGAGCATGTCTGGTATTAGGATGTATTAAAAGAAACCCAGAGAATAATGTGAAACTCAACTCATAAAGTTTTATCAATATGCCACATCAAAAGTCGTGGATAATCACAAACGCTCACCTAGTTTACACCAAAGTTACTAGACGTAAACCTTTATACATTTCAGACTTCTTGTGCAAACAAAATAGAATTTAGTTTGTTAATTTGTTCAGAGCTTTAAGCCGTCAGCGTCACAATCATAGCGGCGCCGCATCAACGTCTAACGTCTAGAAACAGGTTAAACCATAGACATAGAGAACTGGACTAAACGTTGTCTGGCTGTCAAGTGAATGCGGTCAGAAAGTATGGGGCATCAAAGCGATCGTACGGCCAGTTCTTTTTTTTCTTGAATTATAATTGGTGCGATTCTCGAGCTGTCAGTGTCGCCTTTCCAAACATTCAAACAAATAGTTAAGGGTTACCACACAAATCGATCGATCGTCGGTTGAATCGATGGTGGAATGGATTAGTCAACGTCGATCGATAGTTTCTACTACACTAATCGATGGTAGAATGAATTAGTCGACAGCCAAAGCTACCACACCAATCGATCAACGTCGATCGATGGCATAGATCGAATTGTTTATCGCCCGGTATCCATCGATCAGCCAAAGCTACAACACAAACCGATCGATTGGTGTAGTAACACCCTAAGGTAAGGGATGAGCAGGGACGCATGTTTTCAGGATGCTATTGTTACTGACCCGCGTTCCTTTGTCTCTTTCTAACAGACTTGTCAATTTTGTGATGGTTATCCTCAGTTAGGTCTCTATGTCTATGGGATAAATCTTCAGGGTCTCGGTCAACAGGGTTAATGAAAGTATGTGGTGGACGTGTATGGGCGTCGATGTAATGACGTCTGGACGTTACAGAGCGAAAACTAGGTGAAATGTTTGTTTGGAGAGGAGGTTGGCTCTGTAGCGAAGGTAGGAATATTATCGTATTTTGGCTCAAGTAGGTTGTAGTATACAGTTTCGTTGGTCACACCAAGTTATAGGTACATTCCCAGCATATGGAGTTTTTTTTAATAATTTCGCGAGGTATCACCTGTAAGGTACAAGTAAGGTACAAGGGATGGAGACACATAAAGCCCCTTGATTGATCCCAACACACATGTCTTAAATAAGACTGATTTAGTCACTTCCGACGCCTGAAAAAAAAACATGAGTGGCATTGATTGACGTAATTTTGGGAACGCAGATATTTTTGAACATTCACCTTTTACAAATATCCATAATCAGATTTTAGGCAGTCCATATATTACGGTATTTTGTAAGTACATAAGGGTGAATTTCAACAAGAGATTTTTATGTATCATTTCGGTGGGATTTTTTTATTTCAATGCAATCTATATATTTTTAGTGACAAATAATACTTTAGTCTATTTTATAACATTGTGCGTGAGTGGACATCAAATATTATCAAAACTTACATAAATATTTAAGGATAAAGTTTTAAGAGTCCACTGAAATTAAAAGTGTCCACCGAAATGATAAAAATTACCACCGAAATGATAAATCCACCGAAATGATACAGCTAAGAACAACCGTGCCCCCAGCCAGGGTTCCGTACTTTGTTAGGTTTGATTTCCACAAATTTTAGATAAACACTGAGACAGGACAGTACACAGTTTTTTTAATATCATCATTAATATACAGATATTACAGTTAGTATTATTACATATATCATTCTTTGAGGTTACAATAACCTCAAAGAATGATATTAATGTAATGTAATGTTTATTATGATATGAATGAATAGTTTCTTTACTTTTATAACCTTTGGTAATTTTTGTGGTTGTTGTTGTGTGAAAATGTTGGAAAACTTTATCGTAAATGCTGGTAACCTTAAATAAATATTTTTGCTTGTTTATGTACTAATACTAATTTACTTGATATATTTTCAAAAGAATCAACGTATCGCGATTAGAAAGCTTAAAGTTTCTGATTAATATGATGGTTGCATTTGTAAGTTATGCCATTAATAGTAATACCTAATGTCTACCTATTGCACTAAGAGAAAAATGCTAGGTATAATTTAGTTAAATTGGTAACGAGAGGAGAATAGTGTTTCTACAGGTATATCAGTAAAACTTCTAAAATTAAATCAACTCTTATATTTTTAAAATACAATAAATGAATAAGAAACATTATAAAAATATCTTAGTAGTAATAGCTTAGTACTTTTAATCCTTTTACATAAACGTATGAAACATAACAGAAACCTGAGATTGAGATCACTTTATTCTTAAATTACTACAACAATAGAGAAACGTACATATCTAAATAGAACAAAAAACAACAAAGTTTTGTTCTACCTATAACTATAATTCGCAATTATGTATAAGTAATTCTTATACCTAATGCGAATTATAGTTATTCCAATAAAACAGTCTTTCTGGGTACGTATTTACGAGTAGGTTCAAGTATGTAGCTTAAAGATTAATTTTTCATCATGTCACTTTAAATCACACAATTATTTCTCAAATTCACTAATCAGCCTCTTTTCATGACTATAAATATAGGTTTTTAATTTAGATATGTACCTAATAAACAAATCTTCTTTAATTATCACACCACAGCACGTCTTTACTATAATTATTATAGTCATCAGTCTTCTTTAATAAGTTTAACTTCCTACCTAAAACAAGTCATGCCATTAAATGACAGCAAATATTTAAAAAACTAAATATACAATAACAAAAATCAAAAAATATTCAAATCAGAACTGGACGAAGACGAAGATAATCTTCTTACTTTTCTCTTCTTGGCTGTAATCATGATTTCTTCTTCGCTGTCAATATTTCTTGTCCGTTCATACTTTTCAATAATTTCAGTATCATTGTTTTCAAAAAATGAACACGATGGAGTGCTAAATTCATTGAAGTTTTCATATTTTTCGAGCAATGATTTGGGTATTATCGATGATTCCTGCTCATTCTCTCCTTTTTGATTATTCATTCCATCAAAGGAATGGGATGTTGAGGGCTTAATAATTGATATTTCAATGTTTGTGATTGAGTGTGTGTGTGGTTCATGTATGAAACTATTCCTTTGTAATTTTTTGGAAAGATTCTTTTCATTGAATGGCTTGGGACGTAGTACTAATTTTTCTGACAGTTGAATTGGACGCAGATGTGCTATATTTGTATTATTTGCAAAATTCGTTGATTGAATCCCAGTGAAGTCATGAAAACCTAAATGCTTGCCGTGAGGGCACCTAATAGTTTTATTTAGGCATTCTCTTTCAATACAGGACAGATGTCGAAGTGCCAAACGGTTTCCTGACTCTTTAGACCAAACAACTTGGTGAACTTTCATAGTTCCCGGAAAAGTCTTTAAGTCTTTGGGCAAGAGCCAATCTTTTTCTGTCACCTGATAATCTTCAACTGTTTCAATTTTCACACCTTTAACATAACACTGTAGGTTTTGTACCAGCGATTCAATATTGGTAATATCATGTTGATATGAGACTTGTTTATCTAGCGTTCTCTTTAATACTCCACCCACTCCATCTGCTGCGCTTTTTCCATGACCACACTCACAATAGTTCCAAATTATGTGGGTCAGCATCGGACAATAGGAGGATAACTGAGTTATTATATATAATATATTTTTATTCCTGTATTGTGCAGATGGTGAGTCAGAAATAACGTAAAGTTTACGAACCAGAGGAGCAGTTATCTCAATTTCTTGCAAAACAGGAATGAGGTGTGCCCATACTGCAGCAGCATCATGCCTTAAAGAGGTACTTACAGTACAAAATGACTGAGTTTTGCAAGTTTCGTTGTCGAGTTTGAAATATATTACGACAGTATGCAAAGTGAACTGTTGTCTGCTACCACCAAAATGAAGGGATTGAATTTCGGATCCATATTTGGCATTATAATTTTCACTGAAATCAATTTGTATAATACAGTCTTCCGTAGTCATATTTTCTTTTAACGTTTTGAAAGCTTGATTTTGATTTTTATTATTGACGCAATGTTTAAGGAATGGTTTCAGGCTATCTTCGAATTTTTTTATTAAATCTAGTGGTTTCACCCAACGCCTTACTTTTTCAACTTTAATAGCAGATTTTTCTACATTATTTTTGACATATATGCTTTTATTCTTCTCCCAACCCCAATACGCTATGTTCACTTCATTATTAAACTCTTGATAATCAATGTGTCTATTTTTACAACTTGAGCATATTCTTTGCAGACAATCGATGTTATCTTTACTACAACATAGGCTACTTAAAACGTCGGATATTGTATTTTCTTTGATAAGGCGGTTTCTTTTCATAGATTCAATCAAAAGTTTCATATTTTCGTGCTTTTCACATAGGCATGTATTTCGTGCATTCACATTTGGTTGAGTGACCCAGAAAGGCTTCATTCTTGAAAATGTTGAATAGCTTATCGGTGGTTCTCCTGATCCCAAATATTTCAAGTGTAAATTTTTAAGTGTGTCTGTCAATAGTCTTTTTTGTTTTTTTAATCCATGTCTAGATATGGTGTCATTTTTTCCAGGACACAGTGTTGAATTTTCATCATCTTCTAAAAATTTCACCACCCTCCTGAGAATTCGATTTTTTTTTTCATCAGGTTTTATGACTTCTACTGCTGGTTTTTCTCCTTTTTGGGTACTTTTCTTCAAAATCATATAATTGCTTTGTAGTCTGTTACACCTTTTTTTGAACATTTCTTTTTCCTTAGTGACCTGTAATAATTTGTTTTGTAATTCTGTTATTAGCTTAGTTTTAGTTTTTTGATATTTTCGAAATTTGTCTTTAAGTCCTCGCTTGAATTCTACAGATGTAATTGACGAGTCTGAAACAGGGCTGTTGGGGCATAATGTTGACTCGATACTACTTAGATTTGATGGACATGTTATTCGTTGTACGCCACTTGGTTGTACACAATGAGTGCCAGTTACTACATTGTCATCAATATGATGTTGAATATTGGAACCAATTGTACTATCGCTATTCATCGGCAAGCAGCGCCGAGCCGAAGATGGATTCCCTTGACGAGAAGTGCTTGGACCAGGATTGCTATAGTCAAAATTTACAAAATTTTGATGCGTTGATAGCAGGGTTTGTCGTGGACTGCTTGTGTATACCCGATGAAAGCTTCTAGCTTCTGTAGTATTAGAACGTTGGATTTGGATATTCGTACTAATACTATTGCTGTTCAATCGTAAGCTGCGCCGTAAAGTAGGCAAGAAGGAACTGTGACAGGAAGTGCTTAGTCCAGGACCATCACTTTGATCCCCAATTGTCTCATCCAGAGGGTTAGCACGAGCCGCTAGAGGAGCTGGAGCTGCTCTATTTTTTTTTCTTTGGTAATAAGCAGCAGCACTTATTTTGTTTTTTCTTCTTAGAATTCTTAATTTTTTAGGGGTCATTAGATGCCTTGAAACAATTAATCCCGCTGCTTTTTTTCTGGCATACCTTTCTCTGTCTTTTCTCAAAAACTCTTCGCGTGAGACTTCATTGCTCTTAATTCTCTCTTTTCTTCTTCTTTCATACAACCTCCTTTTTTCCAACCTTTCTTCTCTAGTCTGTTGCTTAGGCCGCGGCATCCTAAAATCAAAATACACGCTTTTCAATTTTCTTCTTTCTCATATCCACAGACATACATTCATACACACTATACTATGATCCTATAAAATACTATACCTTCAGATACACCACGCGCTCACACACTAGCTCTCTTGCATTGACTCAGACAAACACTCTCACAGGCAATTTCTCATCACATAGGTATATCTCTTTTTTTTTTCATATAACGTTTAAATGCTCTTTAACTTATTTGTTATATCTTGTAAAATTAAGAAATTTTGTAATTATATCAAATATTATTTATTATTGTTATTTACTCGTAATAAATGATATAAAAATAAAGGTAAGTGACTTATATTGAAGGTAAACCCTCGAAATAATTATTTTGTTGACAATTAGTAGGTATAATAATCTACACTGTGGTGACCCACACACTCATCACATTTTCGTTGAGCCGAACAAATGTGTATCTAAAGTATAGTAAACATGTACTAACTACATAGATATATGTATATATTATATATCTTAAGCACAAATATTACACAACAAATACACCTAAATAATCTAATCGACACTCTAGGTAAAAGTAGGTACATTACAAAACTATGACTTTGTATTTGACACCAGGATCTCTAAAACTTTATGTTTTTATCATTTCGGAGATACTTTTAATTCCGGTGGACTGTAATTGGTATAACAGTCCACCGAATCCACTGAAATGATAACACTGAGATGATAAAATAGAGGTTAGTTCTACATTTAACTCCGAAAAAAAATTATTTAAAAAATATGAACACTACTCAAACAAAACAGTACTTACTGCGAATTTAATACACAATTTTGAAACAAATTAAACAAATCTAGCACGAGTTATAACAGCCACCGAAATGAAACTATTTTTGTCCCCATATTACTGAAATGATAAACTTACTTTTTTGGCGGGAAACCGCAAGACGTTGGGACCGGTGCGTTCGCGCCGAGAGCTTAAGCCGGACTGATCCGGAGTGAGAAAAGGTGAAAGGGGCGTAACAACGCAATGTTGATGTGGCTATTCTACTAAAACTTACTGTCCTCTGAAATGATAACTTTTTTCCAGACAAAAGTTGACTGCCTGTCAAATCCATGAGAAAGAAGATAAACAAACAAAAATTGTTTTATTTGATCGAATATATTATAATTTAATGATAACAAAATCAATTTAAATCCATATTACGAATGTATTTGCAGGAGAAGGTATGTTATGAGCGGAATTGGGTTCAGGACAGGTCACCGTGATGATAAAATAACACTTTGTAATTTTTTTTTTGGGTATATTAGAGGGTAGATACCAATGATTTTTTTTGCCAAGGTAGAGAAATACTTACGTTGTTGAGAAAAAATATATAAAAATTAATAATCAGCACATTGCACTACCGTTCTCAGGTTTGCCGTGTATTTTTTTGCTTGGGCAATTCACCCATAATCATAACAAGACAAGCTATTTTCAATATTCATAACACGAAAAATATTAGGAACTTTATACGTATCTATAT
Source organism: Mamestra brassicae (assembly GCA_905163435.1). Classification (NCBI taxonomy): domain Eukaryota; kingdom Metazoa; phylum Arthropoda; class Insecta; order Lepidoptera; family Noctuidae; genus Mamestra; species Mamestra brassicae. Next base: position 12,095,839 of record LR990997.1, on the reverse strand, counting down.
GTCATATCTCATAGAAATAAAACTTTCAGAATTGCTATTGCATCGTAGAAAAACCAATGACGCCATGAGGATGACAAGTGGCGGGTTATATGTTACATTATTGTTATTTCTTTACAACATATAATAAAATTGGACTGATACTACTATTGTATTTTCGTTTATGTTAGTAATAACGTTTTTATGTTAGCGAACTAGTGTTTATCGCTGTATTATTGTCTCTAAAATGATATATTTGCCCCAATTATTTGAGTACAAACACATATTTTTTTTATTTGAATCGGTATATAAGTACTAGCTTTTGCCAGCGACTTCGTACGCGCATATTGTCGTTTTTTCCTTTTCCCATAGGAATGCCCCGTTCCCGTATAAAGTCAGTCATTTATTCAAATTAGGCTGAGTGCCAGCACTTTATGAACAGCAAAGTTCTACATAAAGACAGTCCCCCAAAACGCCCGCCCGTCACCACTTCCTAGTGTTTTAGCTGGGAAGAAGAAGTGGCGCAACAAACTTCCCAGCAACACATCTGTCTGTTAAGTTAGAAGAATTAGCATTTATACAAAGGTATGCAAAGTATTTTTACAAAGAAAACAATATAACAAAGGTAACAAATAAAAACTTAAAACTAAATAATTCGCTACTAGCACACTATTATGTCAAGCAAAAAACAATATTAAATCAAACTATATAAGCCTCCAGACATAAAGGGCGTGCCCGCTTACACGTGCAGAGGGTAGAATTTAATAATAGATCTGTGACTTGACGCCACAAGTGATAAACCAGGGCTATCAAAATTAAACAATTAACAGATAATCGCTATAACAATAATACAAACCTTGGCTAACAAGACGACCATTCACCACAAGCAGCACCCGTACACGAGCATAACGCAAGGATCAGCGCCATATTTGAAGGAAAGAGGTAACCCGACCCCCGACGCAACCGCAAGCAGGAAATCTAAGGGAGCATGACGAACTTGCTGCCGGTTGCTCAATAAAATCAAACAACTGTCGAAGTCACTAGTTAATCACATGTTGCAATACACTCATTATAAAAACATTGTTATGAGAGAATTAAGTCAATACATAAAAAAAAACAAATAATTGACCTCGACGGACATATAAATAAACAAATATATGAACTCTTATAAATTGTCATAAGCTAACTGAAATGAAAGAACATTAAAACGAAGCATGTCTTGCGTTCAACACTGCGACCAACTATTATCATCAGCCTATAGCCTTCCTCATGAATGTGACTATCATATACAAAAAGAATTTTCCAAATCCGACTGGTAATTCCAGAGATTAGCGCGTTCAAACAAACAAACAAAACAAAGTCTTCAGCTTTATTATATTAGTATATCGATATTTTTTTTTATTTCTTCAAATAAGTCACATAGAAAAAATAAACGCATAACTTCTGCCGAAATGCTGTTCAGTTTGTTGGCAGTGTTCTCGTGGATACAGTTTTGTGATATCCAAGTACTTATTCACTACTTAATACTATAGGTCCCTATGGACGCAAAGTCGTAACAAAAAATAAAAACCAAATAGCAAAAGTTATGAATTTATATTTGAGTGTGTTATGAGCTCCACTTTGGACTATACGTAGGCTCGCTAGCAGAATAGGTACCTATTCTAATAAATAGGCTGAAATACCAACACTAATTGCGTTCCAATGTAAAGTCGTTACGACAAGTCAAAGCCCAAAAAATTAACAACCAATCTTGCCAAGGAATATCATGTTACTCAGCCAAAGGGTCGTGGACCAACCGGCTCTTAAAATACATACTGTATTCAGCTGGAGGACTGGAAGTCGATCCTAACGTAGGAAAAGGCTCACGAGGTCAAATAGTTTTTAAATGATCCAGAACAATAATATTTATTTAAAAAAGTATAAAATAATAGTAACAATACTTCCTTCCTTCCATCGAGTACCTATAAACCAAAAAAACAAATTGGAAGCACCGAACTACACATCCGAAGTTAATTAACTGACTGCGATATGTTCAGGGGCTTGATTATCAGGCTTTTAGCTTTAATTACGTTACTTATACGAAGCGCGTTTGTAGATAGTCTCGGTAATTTGTTGTCATAGAAATATTTGGTAGAGTTGAAGTTCGGCGGAAGAAGCTCATATATATCTGCGGAGTGTAAAACAGTGTTTCGTCTGACTGCGCACTTCTAAACTATACAACGTTTTAAATCCGGTTTTCATTATAATTTACAGAATTTATTTATATTATTCTTCAGGTATGTAATCTTGTTCTTCTTAGCTTAACTCTTGAAAGCGCAGTCACTATGTGTTCTAGCGGTGGTGTTGTTGCAACTCCACTTTCGATCTCTCTCTAGCTGGTTCGGTTAGACGATAAATTGGCGCTTTTATAAACAGCCGAGAATTTAACCTGATCGGTCCACCTCCCACGTTGACCTTCCATTCTGGCCTGTACCTCCAGGTGCTTTCATATTATCAGCCGAAAGACGTCTACTGCTGGACATACGCCTCCCCCAAGGGGGGGGGGGGAGGACTTGCCATAATCGCCACACTTGGCGATCGCAGTGTAGCTGTTGCAATGCACAGAGAATGCTGCTGTCCATTCTCTGGTGAGGCCCTTAGTCGCCTCTTACAACACCCACGGGAAGTGATGGAATGGTGCTATTATTTTACGCCCGACACCATACAGAACAAGAGCGCAGTTTATGGAGTCGCAATTCCGTCTCGAGAAATGACCAAAGATGCTGTTTGATGCCGAAAACATGGGTTATGGAGGCTGTAAGGAATTCCGTTCATAAAATACCAAGCATTCTTCTCCATTACCACCTTTCTAGAGAACAATCTATCTCCATTAACATCTTTTTGCTTTTTATCTATAAGGATATACACATCAACATTTTGGCATGTTGAAACATTGAACTTGCGCAAAGCAGGGGTGGTTCACCAGTGCATAATAAATCAAAAGAAAACATGAGGCTCAGTTTGCAGAAGTAGTAAAGACCGGTGTAGTAAAAAAGTGCCAGTTTAATTTGATTTTATTATTTGTTTTTATAGCGGCAATAGAAATACACACTCTGTGAAAATTTCAACTTTCCACCTATTACGGTTCTTGAGTTACAGCCCGCTGACAGACAGACGGACGAACGGACGGACAGCGAAGGCTTAGTAATAAAGACCCGTTGGTTACCGTTCCGGTACAGAACTTTAAAAAATATATTACCGGTAGGTTTCCACTGTCGAAAGTCACCTAAATTAGAAGTAAAATTGCATTTGACTTCAAGAAGATATTCGTGAGATCTGTGCCTATACGTTCGGTCTTTTTCATTTTCGATGACCTGGTGAAACCCACAGGTATCCATTGAATGGTCGAAGTGGCGAAACTTGAGGGAGGTCGATGTCCAGCAGTGGACGTCTTTCGAACAAGGTAATGATGATCGACAAAGCCCTTTAAACAAATAAAAAAAAAAAGTAGTGATGATGATTTTCACTAGGTACCCATTGTCTTCTTACTTTTGTCCATTTTTTCTTCTGTAGGTACACGAAATCTTCCAAGATATGAAATATACCCGAGCAAATTCGCAACTGTACAGAGGAATTTATAAAACCACATGAAAATATTTTGGTCACAACAAAAGCAACTTATTTCAAGCAAGGCTTTATCTTTAAGAACCCTTTCTGTAAAAAGTAAGGTTATTGTTCATTGTAGCAGATTTATATTTTCCCTTTATAAAAGCTGTTAACTCCGCTAGAGAAATTAAAAAATAACAATAACGATAGATACTTTCTGTTGGGTGGCAACTCAAAGGTTTCCTGGTAATGCGTCCCATTTTGCAGTGGGAATTTTAATTAAAATTAAACGAGTTTGAGGTTTCGGGTTTTTGTCACCCGCTTTCGAGTTAAGTAGCGTTTGACGGGTTAGGGATTTTTTCACATAAATCCTTAAAATTTATGAGCAATCTTTTTTTTTAACCCTTTGTATCTTTGCGTTGGTGATTTTCCGTTTTTAAGCATCAACACTTATTGCGTTCCAATGTAGATACCTATTGAGTAATTTCATGTACGTAAATAAAGTAAAATGCGCACTCCATTCGGATATTCCAGCTTATTACTTACATTCAGCCATAAATTATTCTTACATTCATTATTTTACGACACAAATCGTAATTTACATATGTGGGAAAATGCACTACAATTAGGACTTTCATTTCAACGATAATTTATAATCATAACAATTCTTTGTTTTATGTAATGAGCAACTTAAGACTAAGTAAATATAATTCAATAGAACTTATTGTAGCATCTCCATTTATATGTACATAAAGACTATTTTACTTATATTTTCCTTATAAACAAGCGTCTTAGACAAGGTTAGTCATTAGTACAAGGTCGTTAGTTATTATGATTCATTCTACGTACTTATATTCGCAGTTGTGATGAATGTACTAGAACTTCATTGTTATTCTATAAGGCTTCTAAGAAATTCGTATCAGTCTGAAGGAGCCAGGGTTGCGGAATTTGTTCGAAAGAGTCACCACGGCCCTGGAACGCAAAGGGATGGAACACGGATGGGTTTTAGTCAGTAAGTCTGACACGCTCTTCCGCTCCACCCAGAGCGGAAGAAGTCATATTATGATGATTTCCAATACTTAAAAAAAAACAGGCTGAAGGACGTTATGTGTTAATTCTATGATATCAAACCAGTATTATAGTTGGATGCAAATAAAAAATAACACATCAATCCCCAAAAATAGGTAAATTGAGTTTTTGTTAGACTGGTGGACGTCACGCGGTTTCACCCGCGTAGTACCCGTTCCCATGGGAGTACGGGGATAAAATATAGCCTATGTTACTTGCTGATAATGTAGTTTTCCATTGCTGAAAGAATTGTTCAAATCGGTCGAGTAGTTTTTAAGTTTATTCGTTACATACAAAAATACAAATGTTTCCTCTGTATAATATTAGTATAGAAATAGATATGGTTCAATGGAAAAATCCTTTTCTTTAATCGGAAACGACTGTCTTGTATCTAGATGAATACTTTCGCTAGGTTACCCTAGAAACTATAACTATCTTGAAGAAAATACATATTATTTACAAATTAAACCAGTTTAACTACGAGGTAGTACATACAATACCAGCAGTCTCAACAGATGCCCGAACGTTGGCTTTTGCTAAGAAAGTAAATCAGATTGTTGAACTAAACCATCTAGAGAACCACTCAAACTCACACTAAACATTTCATCATGTTTGTTAATAGATAGTTTCCTTGTTTGACATGAAATAGTAGGGGCAGTTGAGGGTGTGTCATGTTCACTCCAATGTCTCGCTGATGGTGGCGCGTGTATCGGATCATTCGGTTCCCTTCAAAATGGTAGAGCTGAATGGTGGTGATGCACGCGTCATGTTCGTGAACGGGCGCCGTCAGTGGAGACTGGTCGCCCCTTAGTTGCCACTGGCTCATTTTAATATTTGATACTATAAATTGTTTTTTCTTTCTTTACATTTTTCTCATATATAAAAGCAACAAGTTTAATGTAATCAGGATTTTTGTAAACATAAAATGATTTAAAAGAGTGTCCGTGGAGTTTCTTGCACGTTCTTCTCCATAGAGATCTACGCTTTGGAACGTGCAAATAGCTTCATGTTTTTGACGGACTGACTTCAACAATTTAAAAGTACCTGATAATACTCGGGGCCGGCTGAGTCGTCCTGACGCAGGGGTACACGTACCCACGCGGCGAGACGATTTCGGACCGCCAGGCACTTCTTCTCATGCAACCGAGCGGGTGGGCGGGTTGCGGATAGCCCAGCTCCGGCTGGGGGACCGCCACCTGACTACTGGGAGTCGATCTCCCAGCTGGAGTGTCTCAAACGAGACCCCGGACAGGAGAAGTTTCCCGAAAGCCAAATCCCAGGCCAAGGGTTAACCTAGTACCCCATTATCCCTTGACTTACCTACTCCAAATTCGCACTCCTTCCTTTCTTCCTCTACTCCCATCGGTCCGGAGGAAGGGCAACCTCGCAAACCAAAAAAGCCCAACAACCACAACACTAACCATGAAGCAGACAGTAAAAGTAACTACCCAGGTGGGTCCCGGCCAAGCTGGGGAATCCCATGCCGACTCGTCGGTCAGCCCCCATCGTATTCTGGGAGGGGGCAAACTTCTGCCGTTAGAGGACGCGCCTTCAGCGCGTCAGGCTGCTACTACAGCGCCAAATATATGCACAGACTCGGCTGCGGTACACGCGCCAAACACACCGAAACCGGCTGCGGTACTCGCGCCAACAAACACAGACTCGGCTGCTACTCAAGCGCCACTAACTACCCTGACCAAGCTTTCCACGAGCGCCTGGCAACAGAGCATCGTCCGGAACAGCTTTAGAAAAAACCCTGACAATGACCAGAAAGTGACGGGTAAGGCTTCGCCGAGCACGCTTCAGGGAAACCCGAAACGTGTGAGGACCCAAGCCACGAAGGACATTCCGGCGCGACTCTCCGTAGCGATCTGCTTCTCCCCCCCCTCCAGAGACCTGACACACACCGAGGCGACACATATTCGGACTGAACTGGAAAGACTGGTTATGGAAACCGACCCGACTAAACCACTCCCGGCCTTCCGCGGCTACCCTCGGGTAGCGGACGGCACCGTGCAGATGTGGTGCGAGGACGACAACTCCCTGACCTGGCTTACCCTGAATGTGCCCAGAATAAGACTCCCAGACACTGACCTGACTCTGACCGTCATGCGACAGACCGACGTGCCTACCCGTGTCAGAGCTGCGCTCTCCGTTCCCAGGTACAATGGGGACATAGCGCGGCTCCAGAGCATTCTGATTCGTCAGAATACTTGGTACGACATCGGGAGGTGGTCACTGTACAGGGCAACTTCTGTCGGTGGGGATAACCACGGGACATATTTGACCCTGGGAATCCCGACCGATGAAGCCGAAAAGGTGTTGGGGGGGGAGCGACGCATATCGTACCTTCTTGGGTCCATATACGTCCGCTTCTACCCCAAGGCCCAGCCCGCTGACGTCAGGACTGACACCGAGACTGTGACTGAGACCACAGAACCGACCCAGACAAACGACCAAGACATGACCAGACTAGAGGAGGAGATGGCGAGAGCAGCGATGGCTGATGCAGAGGTAGACTCTGCGCCACCTACATCACCAGGGTGGACATCGCAGTTGCTCGCTTCCTCGCCGACTCGAGACAACTGGCCCGGAATGGAGGAGGGAGACAGACTGTCCGATGGATCCGTCTCCTCCTAACCCACCACCACCGTCGACGTCGCCCACACCTAACACCATCCAGATTATACAGGCAAATCTCCAGCAACAATAAATAATTACGGCATGCAAATAATTTTCGAAGACATCGCCGCACTTGTGAACTATATACGTGAAAATACCTCCACCTCTACGAATACAGAAGGCGAGAACATTATCAATTTGGATAAACAGCAAGCGACAAAGCAGTTTTTTCGATTATAATTATCTGAACGTGATACATCAAAACATTGCGGGTTTACTGAACAAGAGTAATGAGCTGATTGTATGTCTTGAAGAGATGGCAGAGAAAAATACCGAAAGTGACATAATCTGTTTATCTGAACACTTCATGATAGCTGGCCATGAACAATTGTTACATATTCCTAACTATACTTTGGCGGCATGCTACTCTAGAAAGGACAGTAAGAGAGGTGGCACATGTATCCTTGTAATGAAGGGTCACCAGTTTAAAGAGCTTCCAGACATAGCAAAATTGTCTATTAACGGTATTTTCGAATGTTGCGCTATTGATCTGCCTATGTATAATACAATTATTGTTTGTATATATAGGGTACCAAAGTCCAATAACTTACCTATATTTTTTGAGCAATTAGAGAAGGTTTTAAGTACTATTTGTAACAGAAATTTAAAAAGATATGTCATAATGGCAGGTGACTATAATATAGACTGTCTTAAACGTAATAATACTCTGATAGATCTAGAATGTTTACTCTTAAGTTATAATTTAAAGTTAGAAATAAATCAGCCAACTCGACTCGCAAGCGGCACTTGTATAGATAACTTTGCACATAATGTGGGGAAAAAGTGTAAATCTGACGTAATTGACTTTGGCCTGTCAGACCACACAGCGCAAGTACTAAAAATACCGGTTAGCAAAAAAATTTTAATAAATTATTGGCGAACAAATAGACGAGATTATAGTAAAGTAAATATGCAAAAATTCAAAAATTATATAAAATCTTTTTCTTTTTCTGAAATCTATAATACAAATAATCCTAACACAGCATTCAGTGCATTTTTTGAATCTTTTATGATGCTGTATAACTTATGCTTTCCTTTCCAAAACGTTACAATAAGAACCAAACTAAAACCTAGGTGGGTATCACGAGGCATTAAAATCTGTAGTAAAAAAAAGAGAGAGCTTATGTGGAACTATAGGTTAAATCGTAATGAAGTAAATAAAACTAAATTTAAAAAATACTCTAAACTATATAAAAACATAATTAATTTAACGCAACGTGCACAAAATAATCACAAAATAAAATCATCCTCTAATAAATCTAAAGCCACATGGGCAATCATAAATAAATCTAAACTGAATTTACCAAAGGATAGTATCACTTCCATAGAAACAAATCACAAAATTATAACCAAGCCATATGAACTTGCGAATGTCTTTAATAATTTCTTTATAGAAAAGATAGAACCGATACCAGACGCTGGTAAGAATGTAACTGTAAATATTCCTAAATCGAGCCAATCTATGTTCATGGCACCAAGTACTCCGTATGACATACTTCAAATTATTAAATCGCTTAAAAATACTACAAGTGTTGGATATGATGGGATCTCTACTAAAGTCCTTAAGTATATCGCTTATTATATCTGTGACCACCTAAGCCATATTATTAACATGTGTATTACCACTGGCTCATACCCGGAAAGTCTCAAAACTTCTATCATTAAACCCATCTTCAAAAAAGACAACAAGCTGAATATGAACTGTTACAGACCAATTGCACTTATTCCTATAATTTCTAAAATTTTTGAAAAGTACATATATAATCAAATTTATAAATACCTAGAAAAATATAATATTCTTTCGGAAAACCAGAAAGGTTTCCGCAAAAATAAAACGATAAACATGGCTGTTTTTGATTTTATAAATAACGTGATGGGTAATGTGGATAAAAGGACGCCGGTATGTACCATTTACTGTGACATGACCCAGGCCTTCGATTATGTTAATCATGATATTCTTCTTCGTAAACTAGAAGCTTATGGCATTAGAGGCAATATATTAAATCTCATAGAATCATATCTAAAGGATCGTAAACAGTATACAGAAATATCTAAAGTGAACATTAATACCAAAAAAGAAGAAACTTATTCATCTAAAAAACGTACAGTTAAATATGGAGTCCCACAAGGGAGCGTATTGGGTCCTTTATTATTTATAATCTATATAAATGACTTGCCACTAGTAACTAAATATCCAGTATCACTTTTTGCTGATGACAGTACAGTCACTATTGATTGTATAAATAAAGATACGTATGAATCGGAAATTAATAATACAATCAATTCAATAATTATCTGGTTAGATAACAATAATTTAAAGATCAACCTAAAGAAAACAAAAATTATGTTCTTCAGTCAACGCTTAGAAGCACCAAATGTTAATGTTCAATACAAATCGACCGTTATTGAAAAGGTGGATACAGCTAAATTTTTGGGCCTAATCATTGACAATCGTCTGAACTGGAAAGCACACACAGAAGAATTAAATAAAAAAATATGTTCTTCTGCCTATGCTCTCTATAAACTAAAACCTATCATAGGTACGGATGCCCTTATAACTGCCTACCATGGTATAGTCGGCTCGATATTGAGGTTTGGAGTTTTATTTTGGGGAAACTGTACAAATAGAGACATTATTTTTAGGTCACAAAAAAGATGTATTAGGGCTATGTTTGGCTTGAAAATAACTGATAGTTGCAAACAGTATTTCATAAAGTATAAAATTTTAAGTCTGCCGTCCTTATTTATTTATGAAATAGCAAATTTTGTACAAACCAATCCCAACCTATTCAAGAAACTATCAGACGTATCTATTCGTAATCGACGGGATAATAATAAATTATGTGTACCAAGGTCAACCACGGCCTTGATGCGAAAAAGTATTTTTTGTTTAGCACCAATGATTTATAATAAAATCCCAAAACCTATTAGACAAATGCCTACTGCTCTATTTAAAATACATTTAAAAAAATATCTTGTTAATAAATGCTTTTATACTATATCGGATTTCTTAAATGAACGAAATTAATTAATTGTATTATTTCTGCAGCTACAACATTTAAAAAAAATTTGAATTGTAAATCTATAAAACCTAATCTGTACATGCTCTTCTTTTTAAGTAGTATTACGATGGAAAAAAAAATTGTTTTTGTTGTTTAGACTCAATCTTTTGTGGTTATTTTAAACCAAATATTATGTTGTTTTTGTACGCCATAAATGGCAAAACATGCAGATCTGACCATTATTATAAGACCTTGCACATGTTATGATGTATACTCATGTTTTACAATAAAAATATATTCTATTCTATTCTATTCTATAGCCTGCGCAGGGCGCTGGAGGTGCAACCACGAACAATTGCCCTGATACAAGAGCCGTGGATCAGAAATGATAGGATATGCGGCCTTGGAAACATCGGAGGTAAACTAACACTCAATACAAGTAACACCAACAAACCACGAACCTGCATATTCACACCTAAAGACGTACCTATTACGCCACTAACTCAATTCTGTTCCAGAGACCTGACAGTGATCAGGCTTCAAACCGACAATAATATCCCGGACCTTGTACTAGCCTCGGCGTACATGCCAGGCGACGACGAGAACTGCCCACCTAAAGAGATGACTGATTTGGTCCAACACTGCGAGAACGCCAACCTGGACCTCATCATCTGCACCGACTCAAACGCTCATCACCCACTCTGGGGCAGTGAAGTATCGAACACCAGAGGTGAGGCACTATCCACATATCTTTTCTCGACTAACCTTAACATCGTAAACCACGGCTCTGAACCCACTTGGGTCACTGCTAGGGGACAAACGATCATAGACCTAACGCTGGCCACAGATAATGCGACAAAAATCATCTCTAATTGGCTCGTGTCCGACGAACCCTCTTGCTCTGACCACAGGAGAATTCGTTTCACACTAGTAGCCAACACAAAAAAGCCCGCACCCAAGCGAAATCCGCGCCGAACAAATATACCTCAATTTAAACGCCTCCTAGCTTCTCTGCTAAATGGGCACCAGCTGCACCAAGCTCCAATCACAGACCCCACAGAACTAGAAAACACGGTAACAAAACTAACCGATTACATAACCGAAGCATATCACACGTGCTGTAAACTAACAGCATCACACACCAAGGGTAAGGGTAACCCCTGGTGGAACACAGAACTTAAAAAACTCAGAAGTACACTTCGCAAACAGTTCAATAGAGCAAAGAACACTAGACTCCCTGTAGACTGGGAAACGTACAAAAAAACCCAACACACATTTAAGAAACAAATCAGAATCGCCAGGAAAACTGCTTGGCGGAAATTCTGTGAATCCATAGAATCAAACAACGAAGCCGCCCGAGTAAGGAAAATCCTATCAACTGAACAGGACCGCACCCTCGGCGCACTAAAGAAACCAGATAACTCATACACACAAACAGACCAAGAAACCAGCAGAGTTCTTCTGGAAACGCACTTCCCAGACTGTAATCTTCTTGAGGACAGAGTGTGGGCAGGCGAATCAGGACGAACCCCTGCTGACCAAGACTGGTCTACAGCCCGGAATGTAGTAACAGAAGATCGAATAGCATGGGCTATAAAGACCTTCCAACCATATAAATCCGCAGGACTAGATGGCATCTTCCCAGCCCTGCTACAATGGGGGGAGAGCATCATAACACCATGGCTGCTAGCAATCTACCAAGCCTGTATAGCACACAGATACGTACCCCTAGCATGGCGCGAAGTGAAAGTCATTTTCATTCCCAAACCGGGAAAAACAGACTACACACAACCCAAAGCATACAGACCAATAAGCCTGACATCCTTTTTACTGAAAACCCTGGAGAGGCTCTGTGACAGATATATTCGGGATGGACCCCTACGTCAATACCCACTCCACAGACAACAACACGCCTACTCCGCGGGGAAATCAACAGATTCTGCGCTGCACAGCGTGGTCTCAAAGATCGAAAGCGCTATAAACCATAAATGCTCCTCACTGGCTGTCTTCATTGATATCGAGGGCGCCTTTGACAAAACCATGTTTCAGAGTATTAGCAAAGCCCTCGTAAAGCATGGTGTGGACACGACACTGAGTGGCTGGATCACAAACATGCTCAAGCAAAGAGCTGTACAAGTCACAATAAATAACACAACAAGGGCCATTGTGGCGAAGGGCTGCCCCCAAGGGGGGGTCCTTTCACCGTTACTATGGAACCTCGTCGCAGATAATCTAGTTAAAAGACTCAATGATAAAGGATACTTTACCGTTGGCTACGCAGATGACATAACCATAATAATAAACGGAAAACACGAAAACACGATATGCAACCTCATGCGCCAAGCCTTGAAAATAGTAGAGGACTGGTGCAAAGAATATCAGCTAGCAGTGAACCCTGCCAAAACCGAACTAGTCCTCTTCACCAAGAAGAGGAAGTTACCAACACTAGAATTACCACGGTTCTTCGGAACCACCCTCAGCCTTTCGACTGAAACCAAATACCTGGGTATATATCTGGACAAGCAGTTGAATTGGGCGAAGCACACTGAACACACCACCACAAAAGCCAGTATATGCATGTGGCAATGCAAACGCATGCTAGGTAGGAACTGGGGTATTAGCCCCAATACAACCCACTGGTTATACACCACAGTTATCAGACCGATAATCACGTATGGTGCCTTAGTCTGGTGGCCCAGGACCGACTTGAGCACAGCACAGAAAGACCTTGAGAAGCTGCAACGGCTTGCCTGTGTGGCAATCACTGGCAGTATGAGAACGGCACCCACTGCGGCCCTGCAGGCTATGCAGGGACTGCCACCACTGCACCTTATAGTGCAGGAGGAAGCGGCCCTAGCGGCCTTCAGGCTCAGCACAGCTGGCACTTTAGGTAAAGACTCTAGAATCAAACATACACGCATCATGGAAGATGCCGTAAAACGACAACCCATGATGTCATCACCCAATGACAAAGCTCAAAAGATGCACCATTTCCAAAAGCACTATAACATAGTGCTAACACAAGAATTGGATGACCACTCAGGTCCTAAAGAGCTGAGAATCTACACTGATGGATCAAAGACAAGTACCGGAACCGGAGTTGGAGTTTACTCCAGCGACCTCAACATTAAAATATCCAGACCACTAGGAAAGCTCAACACCGTTTACCAGGCGGAATGCATGGGCATTATCCTAGCGATCCATGCCATAGAAGCCAGGGGAGTCACGGACACTCATATTCGTATACTCTCCGACAGCGCCTCAGTTCTCCAATCCCTAAATAGAAACTACACCACCTCGAAACAAATACAAGAATGCCACAATCCACTAGAACGCGTCACGGTGACAAACCGCAACACCATAACGCTGCAGTGGATAAAAGGTCACAGCGGATCACTAGGAAATGACGCGGCCGATGAACTGGCCAGGAGGGGGTCTGGTACGATGGCTGTTGGACTCGAACCCATAGTGCCACTCCCTTTCACCCAGCTACGCACGTGGCTACGAGAACATACCCACACACAAGCAGAACGCTGGTGGACCTCGGCACCAGGCTGCAGGCAGTCCAAGGAGGCTATACCACTCCTAAACAATAAACTCACCAAGCGCCTTCTGCGACTGGATAGGAGCAGCCTGCGAATGGTGGCGGGGACCATCACCGGACACTGCTCACTGAATAAGCATTTCCACACACTAGGTATAACAGACAGTCCTCTGTGCAGAGCATGCATGGAGGAGGAGGAAACGGTGTCGCACGTGCTCCTTGAGTGCACAGGCGTCGCCGATATACGTAGACAAACGATAGGAACACCAAATTCACTCACAGACACCCTGAACTCTTTAGGAGGACTGATCTGCTTCTGGAGGGAGGTCGGCTGGTTGGAATGACGGCCGCCATGGCCCACGCACAATGGTCCAACATCAGGACTAAGTGCGGAAACCATACCCCAATAGATAGATAGATAGAAGTACCTGATAATGGTTTATTTGAAATAAATGCTTTGACTTTGACTTCATCAAACCCGGTCCAATCGTTGAGAAGGCGTTAAGTGACAAATACACGTACAGAAGAAATTATTTAAATAAAGATCCAATATTTCATACGACACGGACGCGATGGAAGCACAATTAACTGCAAACTAGACTACTAACAAGCTTTTAATGAAAATGAAAAAGTAATTATAGTTTCATACAAACTTACGACCGATTAATTCACGCCTGGCTCCCACTTGCCTAATGGAAATGCATTCAAATTGAAGTTTTTAGAGCTATTCAAAAACACAGTATTTGTATAACTCAGCTGAGTTTTTGTTAGCCAACTGATCCTTATACTTTGTGGAGGATTTTAATGAAATTCGAGACCGTGTCGGGTCCCGTTCAGTGCCGTTTCATATTAAACTAAGTTAAAGTTTAAGTTGAAACTTGTGCGATGTTACATTTTCAAAAGTGGAATGAAAAATGATTCTGTTGTACGGATAGATTTAAAGTTGAAATATTTTGCTCTCTCTATGTTTATTCGATGTTACGTTCTGTTCCGTGTGAGAAAACTTTTGTGTTCAAGTTGCGTTGTTTGTTTATCTTAATTATGTAGAGCTTCTACGTGTTCTGAAGTAAAGTGAAATACATTTTCCAGAATATACTGTCAAGTAAATCCTGTGTTTTGACTATGTCTTTTTTGACTAAGTAACACAGGATTCTTATTAAACTGGAATAATATAATTATTTTCAGGTCTTCTGACATGACATCTAACCATTCTAATCACTGTAAGTCAAGAGTGTGTCTGTAGGTCATTTCTAGGCAAGTGTACTTCATCGTCGGTCTTCTACAGATTGTACTTCGGGGAGAGTGTCCACGACCTCATCCCACCAGCCCCCCCTTATACCATCTTCTACCAGGGTTGCGCCAACGCCCGTCCACGCCAGCACAACCACTGGAGTCGCCGGGCTCTTGGGGCCTATCTCTTATCGTTTTATCCATTTGGGGGGGGGTTTGGACCATAATCTGCCACGCTGGTCCAGTGCGTGTTGGAAGTTTTTTGCGCCTCGTTTGTTTGTCGGCAAGGTGAACCACGTGCAGGTGAGTTTGGCTTGAGTCCCGAAAGATGATAGTTGGGACCCCTTACATCCCCTTAAAAATCTGTTTTAAGTTTCCAAAACAATAACTTTTATGTTATAAAAATCTCGATGTTATTTCTAGTAACTGAGGGCATACAACGAATGTTTAGGATGAATGTTTTGTAGTAAAGTTACAGCATCGTTAAGTTATGTGAATTTCATGACCTCATCCCAACGGCCTCCCTTCTACCATCGGTAATCTAAACGCACTGCAAGTTACCATGCCTACCTTGTTGCTATTCCACCAACTCGCACTAAACGTTTCCAAACGTCTTTCATAATTCACACAGCAAAGGGGTGGAACTCTCTGCCTGCGTCTGTGTTTCCGAACGCATACAATCCTAATCTCTTCAAAATTAGAGTGGACAGGCTTCTTCTGGGTAAGCTCACTCCATCGTTGACTTTGTCTCTGTCATCTGTGACCAAGACTAGAGTCAAGAGCAAACCCATATTAAATTAAAAAAAAAAACAAAGCTGTCCATCAGCTTAGATTGTGGTCAAACGGGATCCTGTCAATAATTAAAACCATCGCAGCCTGCATTCTCTGAAGGGTTATGCAGAACTATTCACCCATATTTCCTAAGTTATGTTTGAGTCCCACGTGAAAGTGGGCGAGCCTTTTGCTATCAACCGGGCACTATCATTCCGGTATTACCAAGCTCTAATAAAAAGTTTTCAGTCAATCTTCCATTTCACAAGTATTTTTGGCTCAGCTTGCAGTTTAACGAGATACAGCTAAGTCATCATCATCATCATCAGCCGAATGACGTCTACTGCTGGACATAGGCCTTCCCCAAAGGGGGGGTTTTGCCACAATCGCCACGCTTGGCAGGCGGGTTGGCGATCGCAGTGTAGTTGTTGCAATGCACAGAGAATGCTGCTGCTCATTTTCTGATGAGTCCTTTAGTTGCCTCTTACGAAATTCACGGGAAGTGATGGGATGGTGTTATTCTCTTTCGTCCGATACAGCTAAGTACCAGTGTTTTAAATGGAGGGGTTGCCTATCGCTCAACTCAGTCACTCGGCAACACAATACCCCTCGGTATAATATCTGCCCTTGCCATGACTGGTGTCAGATTGTCTGACTTCTGACTATCCGTATAGAATATCAAAATTTTGGATCACCCATCCTCGGAGCGACCTCAGCAAGTGATGTTTAACCTTGACGATCGACCCGTGCAGCTGTCATATGTAAAGAAACCACCGGAAAATTGCAGACTCCGTAGATTGTAATAAATCTTGATTAGATTATTTCTCGATTTATTATGTATTTAATCGTTTTGTATACATACAATTAATCCCATCCAAATTTAATAGTTTCCAACATATCCGTGTGTTATTTAGAAAAAAAAATCATACGATATTTTACAATGTTACAGCGTTTGCCATTTTCCGGTGACATATATCTCGCCTCGAGCTCCTCTAATAAACAGTTATCAGTATTCTTAATCAGGCATCTATTCTCACTTTTACGATTCACATGTGGGAACACTTAACTAACAGATTGATTCGCTCTCGTAAGAGTAACCGTTCGGTTTTATTCTCGTCAAATTACCCGAAAGTTCGTCTCTATTCATCGTTCTGCAGATCTACGAGCATTATACTATTTACCTATTTTCAAGTACCTAATCCGCCATCTTATTTGGATGAATGTATATTCCATTTGAAAATTTACGTATGCTTTGCTTAATGCTTTTAAATATGAAATCTTGTCTCCTCATGCTAGTTCTGAATTCAATGTAACACCACTTTCTTGATGATGAGTCGTGCTTATTTAGTAAAAGCAACCTAATATCTATAAAGTATCTTCTATCTTGACTAAGTGTGTAGGCGAAGAAATATCAATATTTGAAATGATTGCATACAATATCTTTACCATGTCATGTCAAACACTAATGAGAATATTTCCTGGTAATAGATACTTATTGATATTATTTTATATATGTACTAGTTTACCTAGAACACAGTAATGATACATCTACCAAGAATACCCATCAGAACACTAACAAATCCTAGCGTTTACGGCTCGCAATAAAACGAACTGTTCAAGATTGCACACGATTTAGACTTGATTTAAATTGAGAACTATTGAGTGAAATGCGAGTCCCGGTTAAATGTGGAGGTAGGTATGAGGAGGCCATTGTAAGCCCGGTTACGGAGGCATCCGACCAAATTGTGCCGAATGTGGAGATAAGTGGAATTTATGTGTAATGATATCGACTCCTGGCCTTTATATCAGTATGTTTGCTTCGATGGCGCGACTAGATACCACCTAATTTATGGAGGTTGACAATTTGTATTAAATTGACCAGATAATGTGAGAGTATATCATGTCAGTATTCCTATATTGCTTGCTGTACACTAGTTATTGTTTACGGGTTAATTAGAATTTCAAATCGCAAATAGCTCTATTGTATGAATTTTATCGGCTATTGCTGGTTGTCATAAATATCATGTTTTAATAGTGCATAATGTATCGTGGCGCTGTTGTTTTGTTTTATGTAAAGTTTATCTAAATAGGTCAGTGTGATTTTACATAATTACATTTATTACATTACCTATCTGTTCATGGGTGGAACAGTATTACGCAATACTGCCTAATCTGTGTTAGCGTTTAATAAAACTATTTTAGCTAAACCAAATCTCATCCTAAAACACATTTAAAACTTTAACAACAGAGCAGCACAGGAGATTAAAGACGTAAATTGAAGAAAATAATAATATCTGGGGAGTCAATGAGTTTGGCTTGCAGCCAGCAATTACGAGTGTTACCCTACAACAAACTTACGCAATACGAAGTTTGTGCGAAATACAAATAAATGAACTTCACCCTATATCGGCGGAGCTATTCCTGTCTCCCTTGTGTGAATTAAAAGGTCGTTATTCCATGTTCCAGCCACCTGCTAGACTTTGTAAATCTCGCTAATTATTATTGCAAGTCTTGTGAAATAAACGGTGTATTCATAAATAACATTACGTATGGCGTTAACGTAAATCTACGTAGTTTTAAGAGCTTTTCATATGAGAATTTCTTCGCGTTACTATGTAAAACTAAAACCTTTTTTGAGACTAGCTCCTTCGGTTCTACTCACTTAGGAGCCATGTTTTTTCCTAAGTAAGTAAATGAAAATGTGATAATCTACAGCACCAAAAGTGAAAGATTTTTCGTAACCTAAGCAAATCAATCCGCTCAGCTTTTGTCCAACAATTTTAGGCTGCCTGTCCATTGACGCGGAGTGAGGCAGCGGATCGGGGCAACGGAGCAATGCTGAGCGGAGTTGCGGACTGTGTCTGTCCATTGATGCGGAGTGAGGTAGTGTGAAGCGGAGTTGTGGACTGTGCGGAGGTCACGTGACGAGTTATTTGAGCGGGCGGCCGCTTTATACGCGTTCTCGCTCCGTTTCCCTGCTCCGCTCTCCTGCTCCGCTGCCTCGCCCCGCTTCCCGGTTTTGTAAAAACCCCTCTCCATCGAAGTGCAGCGGAGATTTTATGCAATTGCAATTTTGGCGAAAGAGGTTTCCACTACAATCCTCTCCTCTTGGCTCCATTGGACGGACAGCCTCAAAGTCGGCTTCCATAGTGACTGACCATCTAACTTTCAAGGGTCGGAGGAGTCTCGTTATGTTGTAACCGTGCCTTCACAATCATGTATGCACCGATCTCGCAAGGGTTGCTTTACTTCGAAGACCGACCCGTCCGGCTGCTACTTAGCTACGAGCTCTTCAAACATACTGCCGATTAGGCAAAATATATTTGTTCGTTTTCTACCTATGACCTAGCTTGAATTAGTTAGTCTTTGCAAGTAAAATTAATTCCAAATCTATTCCAGCTATATTCCTGGTTTGGACTTGTGCCCAAAAAGGGGCGATCCGCGATATGTTCCACACCTATCTCATGAAGTTTAATGCTGTCATCAGCGAGCGATTTCTGAAAGATAATATGTGTCTACATACTCTTTGGCGGAAAATTGGAGGTGTAATATAATACTGATGTGTTGTAACTTGCGCGTAATACATCGGCGCATAAAAGGATACCATAGATTTAGTACATGATTTTGGACACCCCGACTTTGGAATTTAATGCTCAAATAGCTCTTTCCAGTTTATTTAGTATACCTTCTTTAAAAATGTGTTTGATTTATTTCGTAGAATACACCGTTTAGAAGTAATATAACTTCTGTAAAACCTGCAAAGCAAAAAAAAAACATGATTTTTCGAGCGTCACAAAGATAGCACAGGCTGCAAATTTGATTTTACACTACTGGTATGGTGTTGGTGGATCCTAACAACTCCCAGAAGTTAGATAGTGCAATAACTGTAAAGTAATTTTTAAATAATATTTATTTTAGACCAAAACCAAAATTAAACACAATATAATATTGTCACACGTTGGTCCCAGCCCATCCGTCGGGTAGCACCGCCGTTATGCGGCGTCTCGGTTAAGCCACTTGTTTTCATTTATGGGCAAATGGCCCTCATTACAGCATAGAGCCGAGTGCTGTACGCCATTACACCTTAAAACGAACATTACTCTTGGTTTCGTCTTCGCTCCAAACTTTTATTTTGGAGCAACGTGGTAATTTGAATTTATTTTTTAATTTTTGTGTCTTCTTGAGACATTTATATTTTTTGGCGTCCACTTAATGGAGGGTGTCTCCTCAAGTCTTGCGAATAACTGGAATGGCGTTTTGTTTGTCCGCTGGTGAATATGCAAGTTCACTAAGGAGCCGCTCTACCCACACCAAATTAGTGGATACAGCTCTAAATGAGACGTGTCGTATAACCACTGGCTGCCTTAAACCGACTCTAGTACGAATGCTGTATCGGCATTGCACCCCCAGAAATGCATAGGATTATAGCAAGCTGTATGGAAAGGGCGAAATTAGAAAACGACTCACGCAACCCAATGCACAATTACAGCTTAGTGCCCCAAAGACTAAAAAGCCGGAAAAGTTTTCTTGGATGCGTGAGTCCGGCAACACCTCGGAAAGATGTGAACTTTGGCGAGAGAAGCTCCACCTCCTGAATATTTCATCGAACCCTCGGAAAACCTCCCACCTGGGAAAGCGCTGCCATGGCCGATCTGGAAAATTCTAAATAGACTCCGGACTCAGGTCGATCGCACTAAAAAATACCTCCTCGAGTGGGGTTTCTCGGATGGCTCCGATCTTCAGAGTTTGTGTGGCGTCGCTCCGCAGTTCATGGGCTACCTTTTGTCTTGCACCGCATGCCCTGTCACCTGTATATGTGAGGACCTTATAGCTGCGTCAGCGAATGGTGTTGCCATTGCTGATTACTGGGCCAAACATAAAATTTAATAAGTCTTTTTGCTATCGACACGGTAAGAAGAATGAAACTGAGAGAATTAACCGATGCAAAGATCCGAACCACTAATAACCTGAGGCTAATCCCAATGTTACAATGATCCCGTGATCATCAACTGACTAAATAGACGTAGTGCTTTACTATTAGAAATGTCTCCCTTTTCAGAAGGATATTTCGGAGCCGAAGTGAACCACGCTGCAAGTGGCTAAACATCACCAAAGTACTGGCTGGATGGCAGACGCTCCATATGTCAAAATTCTCAAAAATATGGACAAAGCAGTAGGTACTAACTAACGATCGTTTGCCAGCAAAGAATCGCAAGCAAATACACAAGCGAAAAAACGTATCTCGTTCAATCCATATCGTAATAACAATGTTCCAAAACTTCGCGCACAACTCAATAACAACGTTAAGAAAACTTCACATTTCTTCATCTGAAACTTTAATGGTTATTTCCTCCGAACGTTTCAGCTAGAACGTTGGTTCCCAATCTGAGTTCCTCGGACCACTGATGGTCCGGTAGGGCCAAATATGGTATGGAAGGGTTTAAAATATTATTATTTTCATCAACAATGTCATTGAAGTAAACTATTTTAATGTTTGTATCAGAAATGTTGTATTTTCTATGACAATGCTCTCTTTACTTTTACTAAAAATAATAGTCATGCTACAAGTTTTGAATGTCTTTATGATACAAGTTTATTTTTAGATTAACACAGTTAAATTTTCTCCTAGCAAAAAATAAATTAAAACGTCCCAGGTCAAATAAAGGTTGGGAGCCACTGAGCTAGAATTTGGTGCCCGTTGTGCCCAATGAAAAGAAACCCATTAAGGCACATTTTAAATTCTCATTTGGATCTTTTGGTGTAGCTGAAAGGTGTAGCCGTCTCCCTGATTATGCTAACGATAATGTGATGCTACTGAATTAAGCTGTCGCGGCCCGCAAGTGTTATGGGGGTATAAATAAGGTATATTGTCTTTTAGGTTGTCGCTTCTGAAGTTATGCGGATAATAAGCTGGATTTTGTAATGTAGAAAGCGAATAAGCTTTGTGGAGTAGGTACATGTTATGAGTGGGTATTTAATTCGCAAAGAGATGCGGGTGTTATTGATACTTTTATCATTCTTTAAAATGTAATATTATTACTACCTTTACCTGTAAATTCTGTTCGCCAGTTAATTAAAAGAGTTATCAAAACATTGAAACTACACTTCACTATACCAAAAAGTACATATTAGCCAACAGTATGTAATTTGATACTCATCGTTTTGTGAACAAAATGTTTTACGTTCATTCAACATAAATGTTCTAACTAGTAATAAAGTAAATAGAAACAGTTACTTGTAGTTTGTATTACTACACTCGAGTGAAGACAAATTTTATGCAGATATGAAGTGAGATTAAAATGAAATAAACCTTTTAAACAGTGGGTCGTTTGCTTAAGCGTTATGTGCATTACCTGCACGCTCGGGCGTTTTCAACTAAATATTCAGCATAATCCCCTAATGTTCTACTGAAACATGAACCAAACATAATAAAAATGGATTGTTGAGAAGCTTTTATCGTATATCTGCTACACTTAGTACGTACAAACACTCGGTGTTAGTTACCCAGCTGAGTAAGCAATTAGTTAGTTATCAGAAAAGAAAAAGAAAAAAAAGAACCGTTCGATCCAATGACGGAAGTTTTAAAAAAGAACCACGCGATTGAAAACTGCAGAGAATAATTTTTGCAGCAGTAAATTTAAAAGTTATTTGCTAGTTTGTAACAATTGTAACTCAGTCATGCCGAAACGGCTGCAGCGATTCCGATGAAACTTGGCACTGAAGTGAATCATAAACTAAACCTCGTATCTACTGCCGTTATAGCTGCAGTAAATGATACAATTCTATTGCAAATAAAACAAATAAAATGGTGCAGTAAAAGTACGTTTATATTTTCGAAGCATGTAGCTATTACTAATATTATAATAGTGACTATTAAGCAAATAAACCTTTATTTTCATAACGCTCCACAAAATCTCATTTTCAGACATTATTATTCAAAATAACAGAGCCTACGCATTAAATACTTTATTAAAAGCTAAAACAGCTCTCTAGCACCTCGTTTTTATTTAAATGCTGGTGAATTAAGTTCATTTATATTTATTAGTGGAGCAGAGATGATGAAACCGTCAGCTGTTTGTCATTTCTAGTAAGTTTTAGGAGTCGTAAAACGTTGAATGTATTTCTTGGTTAATAAAATCTAGACTTGCGTCTCTTTCTTAGTCCTGAGGCCAAGTGATCTAGAGATAAAATGATATATTAGAGATAAGGAGGGAAAATTAAAGCCATTAAGACCACTCTTGGCTAATTAGTAATTTCAGTACTATGAAGTATTTTTACTACTTACTTTTCTATTTTACTGAATATAAATTCGTAATACATGGCGATAACAGATTTTTTCTCTAAAACCTCTGTCATGTTCAACTGATGATGATGATTGACATTTCCAGTAACTTTTACATCAGTGTTAGGCTACCTGCCCATTGATGCGGAGCAATTGAATAAGGCTGACTGTCCACTGGAGTTGAGAGTGCGGAGTGGAAATGTGCCAATATTAACCAATGGAATTACATGATATCTCCGCTTCGCTTTGGTGGTCGGGGATTTGCGAAATAGTTAAAAAAACTTACAAAACCGGGAAGCGGGAGCGAGGCAGCGGAGCGGGGAAGTGGAAGAAAACAACCGCACGCTCAAATTACTCGTCACGTGACCTCTGCACAGTCCGCAACTCCACTCCGCACTACCTCGCTTCGCATCAATGGACGGACATAGTCCGCTCCGTTTTGTATGTATTTTTTTAATTAGTTCGCCAATTCCTGTCCACTAAAGCGGAGCAGATATTTTATGCAATTCCATTGGTTCACATTGGTACAGCTCCGCTTCACTCCTCTCCTCACCGCTTCAGTGGACAGTCAGCCTTACTGACGTGTTCTGTGCAACCTTTTAGTTCACTGCTGGCATGACAGATGGCGCTGCTTACACTTTGCTTTGATTAGGTGTATGGAGAGAAATTACTTTATTTCTTTCAAATAGACGAGATGTTGTCGAAAAAATAAAAACTGTCACAATGGTAATTGTTAAAAAGTTGAACGGAAACCTCGTTTTCGAACAGTCTGAAGTGTTCTTGTTTGCCCTGAATCAGGGAGCTTGTGCCCAGAATAGCTGAACATTAATCTTGAAAAACATCGAAATTTACGGGCGAAAATTGCACAATTCCCAGGTTGCAATCTCCGATTGGGGGACCATAGTAATCTTCACATGTGCAAATAGAATTGACGCCTGGAGCGGGTCCAACGTGACCGGTTTATTGCCACCTAAATCTTTATCGAGAGCCTTTTGCTTTTACTTCTAGAAGCTTCTATCACGGGAGATTAGAAGTTATTACGTGCTAGTTGGAATATGAACGGATCTTTAGTACCTATTGCATAGGGATGCTGTACTTTGGAATTCGTATCGGTATCGGTACGTGGATTCAGATTTATGTGTGTAAGTTTATTTCCTTTGAAAGAAAATTCTATACAATAGTTTTAGAGCAATGTTCTCCGTCCGTATTTTTTTTAATTAGTTATTGGTTACCAAATGGGTTTTGACATGTGGACTACTTATATCATAGTAGTCCATATTTAAGTATGGGCTTACTAAATGCGATGGCTTATTCAAACTAAAGCCAGGTTTCCCTAAAACCTGTCAGTGGTCAGCGGATTATCTTGGAAGTAGTCAAAAATTGAAAAGCCTTTTGAGTGAAGCCACAAAGGGGGATGCCAAGCCGCCATAGTGATTTAGGCTCTGAGTGCCCACAAGTAACATCGAATGCATTGGGACTTCTATAAACAAAAGGACAAATAAATTAAGTACAAAATGTGTAAATGTCAAATCAATGTTTTGCAACAAATCTTTTATTTTTTCTCGGATTTTAAATTGGTAACCTAGCAAATGTCTGTTTATTTATCGTTTCAATATTTATTATTTATTAAAAAATGTTACTGACTTGTATCGCGTCGTGAATAAACGAGTTAATTACATAATTTTTTTTTTTTACTTAATTAAACTTCTTGGGCATCGCAAGGCCTAAAATCGGCATTCCCCTTTCTTAAAACAAGCCAGGGAAAGGATCATGATCTTATAAGTTTCCAAGAAACTATTTTCTCTACACACCAAAGTTAAAAACAGCGACAATTCCATTCCGTCCCAATACCTCGCGGACCGCAAGCCCATCAGTGCTTACTCTAAGTGCATTTTAAAATAAAATTGGGCATGCGGAAATCCTTCCCTTTCATGTTTTCCTTCTTTCGCTTAAGAAAAGGTTCGTTATACATTAACCGAATCGGGTCGAACCCTTTTCGGGTTTTCTATTTTGCGACTAAAATAAAAACAAAGGTAAAGCGCATTGCGTTGAGGTTCTCTTTCCTCTTTGGTTTTATTCAAATGGTGTCCCATTCACTTGATACATGTTTAATAGAAGAACTTTGCATCGAATGTGTTTAGTGTCAGTGCCCTACTTTACGTTTTTAAACCATCATGATTCCAGTGTGGCAGGGAGATTGAGCTATACAAGACGCTAAACACTATCCCTTTTTCACAAATAAATCATGGGGGCATTCGTACGTAATAGGGTGTTTGACTAAAAATATCTAAATAGTACGTCAGATAGATTTCCAAAAATTATTGGACACGTATTTTTTTTTCGTAAACAAATAAAAATAAAAGCGTGTTAAATGAAGACGATTCAGTGCGTTGAAAACTCGTGTGACGTCACTTACCAGTACACTTTTTACTGGAAAGTGACGTTACATGTCCCCACTCCTTATCTTTGAAACTGTGTAATGATATGATAAAATAAAAAATATGGATGCAATATTTATCGATAATCCAACAATAAAAAGGTAACATCCCTATTGTAAAAATAATACTGTAGTTTTAGACAGAAATGAATTACTTTATGGTTTACCAAAAATAGTTCCACAACTTTTTATATCTTATATCTAAGTTTATTCTAATAGCTAGTTCAGTTAGGAGCCAAATACAATATTATTTCATGAAGCTCAATACAGAACTCAAGTTATTTACATTACTATTCATTACCCATACCTACACAATGATAATGTAAGTTCATTATTTTAAGGAGCATTTTAATTAGTGAATTTGTTCTGAGAAATTCAAGTAAGTACTTTAATTAGAACCTCGTTATTTTGATACGACGTCCATAAATAGTTATCTTTTATTACAATAATATTTTTAATTAAGAAAAGCAGATATAGCTGGCAACAGTTTAATATTATATTTTAATATTTGTTACTGTGTCTGTTTTTAGTCCAAAAATGTATTCAACGTGTTTAGAAATATACGCAAAACCTGAAAAGGGGCCACTATACTAAAAACAAAATATCGACTGCCTTATAAATTTATGTGCGTGCATAACTAGACGTTCCGTATGGTTTCAGACGCAAAAGAATAGCACCATCCCATAACTTCCCGTGGGTGTCGTAAGAGGCGACTAAGGGACTCACCAGAGAATGGGCAGCAGCATTCTCTGTGCATTGTAACAGCTACACAGCGATCGCCAACCCGCCTGCCAAGCCAGGCGACTATGACAAATCCCCCTTTGGAGAGGCCTATGTCCAGCAGTGGACGTCTTCCGGCTAATATGATGATGATGACTCGACAAAATGTAATATTTGGCTGATTTATTTTTGCGATTTCGGGTTTGGTCCCATAGTAAAAGTTGTTCATAATGCAAAGATCCATTTTCAGGTATTACTTTATTTATGTTATACGTTGTAAAATTATATTTCTAGAAACAATTTTGATAACATTGGGTGCCTACTCAACTTGTCAAGGTTAATCAATCAAGAGTGACTGACGAAGGGGAACTGAACTAACTTAATTAGTACAAATTCGTTGTATGTAATTTGACTTGTCTCTATTAAAATATACCTATAATATATTAGTTAAGTATTAAGCAGTACCTATGTTGGTTTCTTGAATAGGTAAAGAAAATACAGCTATTTTCAAGGAAAGCCTCATGCTGTTAGATATAGTGGTTATTTTAATATCATTTTAGTTTCACATAGGCCTACATGGGCACTTATAAAATGCGATAAATTAGTGCACGGCAAGAAATATATTCTAAGGCTTTGCTGTTTTATAATAAAAATGTAACGGATCGCTGTCTGTACAAGGAAAATATATGAGAAAAAAAATATTATTGAGACCTTTATCAACGTAAATAGCACTCAAAACAATAATTATTAGAATTTTTGTCTATTTTTCTGTTTGTCTGTGCGTTTGTGCACGCTAATCTCAGAAACAGCTTATCCGATTTAGAGTATTTGTTTCATGTCAATCGGTTCATAAATTAAAACATTATGCCAATTTATAGAATCATGTCAAACATTTGATAAGCTATCTATATCTGTCTATTCTTTCTCTGTTGAAATTTGAAATAAAAATGTCTGCCCCAAGTCTTCCACGCGGATGAAGTCGTGGGCAAAAGCTAGTTAATAATAAAGCAGCAAATTAAAGAATGTAAAGAGTGAGAGTTGAAGAGAGTACTTTGTCGATTGGCAGGTCACTGAAACATTTTAGGGCGCTTTTATTCGATTAAAGAGTTACATTATACTACCCACCTACATCTATGTCAAAACTGATTTTGGAAAAATTTAATTGATTGCCACCGTGTGATATAACATTATTTGAAAAGAGAGTACGTTAATAGCAAGCAGAAAAAAATAGGGGCAGTACCAGATGTGGCCGTATTACTGATAAATATATTTCATATAAAATTAGGTTATTCTAAGATAAGAAATGCTTCCAAGTTCCAAGGAATATTACAAGAGGAGACTAATGGGCTGGGCCAATATACCTGTAACAGTATAATAGGTGAATGTTGAACTGCCTTCATTAGCTCATTGTTCAGCGGTAGACGCGTATCTACAAATTAGTTAGGGTGTGTGTATTTGAGATGATTCGCATGACTTACTTGTGGACGGGTAATTAACTAAAATCAATGTGGAAAACTGAACATCAGTTGCAGTTGATATGAAAAATCAGATGCCAGATAATCTGGCACCAGACTTGCCAAGTGACTCGTATCGTGTCACCCAGATCACAGTATAAATATGAACAGTACGGAAACTTAGCGTAGTTGATTAGATAATTGAAGCAATAGGGTTGTAAACTTTTCATGTTTTTGATATTGTTCTTTTTTTCATTTTCATTAAAACATTTTGTTCAATCAATCGAATTGAAATAATTAGCTTACAAATACAATTTAAATAGGTAATCTCATGGCAACAGTTAATATCAGTAAAAGACGATTGTATAAAACACGGAAAATAGTATAATATTAACACACAACCACTTGTAAAACTATTGATCTTTAACTTTGTAAACAGCCGTATACTACGCAATACGCCTGTTGCATTTTAAAAAGATCGCGGAGATAAACTTATACGTGACCACTCGTCTTGACGTGGCACTCAACACTGACAGCACCGCGGCAACCGCTTAGAGGCGTCGTCGATGCGCATGTTTGTGTGAGTGTGCCGTTTCGAGCGTTTGTAGGTAGTTTCCGTACTGTTTATATTTATACTGTGCCCAGATACTGGGTTGTGGAGGTCAGGTGACAGGCGCTCCATGTAAAATACTGGTACTTAGCCGCATTTGGTTAGGCTGGAAGCCGATCCCAATATAGGTAGTTGGGGAAAAGTTAAGCAGATTGAATGTGGAAAACTGATTTCGTTGAAATTTTTTTTTGTTCCGTACGTTTCAATTAAAGTTTCGTTTTTATTCACCCATGCATTTCTGGCCCCCCTGTTTAACCCGGTACGTAAGAATAAGTCTGAATTTGTGGCAAGTTGATGGGATGGCAATGGGCTGGCTTCCCTATACCTACATGAGACTTAAACATAACTAGCGGTGTTTTAGGTGCTGCTTCTGCCCAGTTTTCAGTGCATACATGCTTAATGAACCGTTGTTTTTAATTGTTTAATTGTTTAAACGAACCAAGTTGAAGGACCTGGTATCTGCTACATCCGATTGCCTGACACCAAATTCGGAATTAGTTGAAAATCCTACTTAAGTTATTAAAAGCCCTGTGGACGGTTAGCTTAAATAGCTATATTTCTCATCAAATTAAGCCGAAGTGTGGCATTAATATAAAATATATCTATTTTATGGAGGCGTGGAAGTGAACATTAACAGAATATAATTATGAGGTCCAATAAAATCGGCGTTTGGCACATTTTACGACTGTCTCATAAACGGATTTAATTATCTACTTGTGTGCTGACGCAATATAACGAGATTTATTACAGTCCCTGTTTACATATTTATTATTTGTACATATTTGATGTGTACATATCTGTTTGCAGTGCCCAAATAAGCCTTTGATTATGAACCACATGCTGTCGCGATCTTTTAACTCCAATGCATGGAGTATTGTAATTGCAAATACCTACTGTAAAATCTGATGTACCAAAGTGTTGGAATTTTCAAGACAAGCTTATTATTTTGCTTGAATTAAATATTTCTTAAAGTGTGTTTATAAATTGTTTTGTAGGATAGGCAGCGTTCGTCTACCCCTAATTAAATTTGTGTCTCTGAAAAATGAAGTTTAACCATTTCAGAACATTCACAATACAATTTCGTCACACAGGAAACAACCATCAAATAATAACGTAAGTAATAGCACATAATTTAGTAAACATGACATTTCATACACACGACATATCGAGCAAATTAATAAAGCTAATACAGAAACAGCGCGTCGCGCGGTGCTGCGGTTTTAATTCACGGGTTAATTAAACATCGCCTCTATAGAGCGCTTCCAAGGAGAATCTCGAATACGTAATAGACATTACGGTTCATTTTCATGTCGAACTGTTTTTCGCACGATGACAGAATAGATCCCGGAATGTAATCAGTCTGATCGAACGTTTTTCCGTAACTGCATGAACAGGATTCGACTCGACGAATTTATTTCACTATGATTATCAGCTTAGTAATTCTGTTCGAGTATTTACGGAAAATTCTAACAATATAGGGAGGAGAGTTTGTTTTCAGACAACCCGAATTTACATAATAAAGTTATGGGGACCTCATAAACTAGGATTGGGTGACCATCCACAAACCCGACACCTATCCTTCATGAAGGTCTGTCCTCCAATTTGTTACAACCCAACAAACTAATCCCTCCTATAGTTAATATTACGGTTCACCCGGCCTACCTCGAATATCTCTTGCAAGTATTCAAATACATACATGACATATTTACAGAAATACTCCACTTGACAAATGTAACAACTCCACCTATTTGTGTAGGTAGTGAAACAAGTGACGCGTGTATAATAAAGAATAAACAATATGGAGCCAAGTTCGAGATGTAGACGACACACGCGACATTAGCCTCGCCCTGCAAATAAAGAAGAGAAAAAACACTGTCGGAATACGAGCAGTCAAACATTACACTCAGTGACATGACATATAAGAGTTGGGGAGTTAGAGTAAACTTCGCAACACACTTACTGAGGGAGCTAAGTTCGCAGTATTTGACCTCTTAGTCGGCTCTCTCCGCCAAATAACGCGATGTGTCGGAAAGCCTAGCTCCCGCCTCTCCCCGCCAAGTACCATGAGGAAGTTTCTACCTAGCTTTAAAGTTAATTAAGTGTCGCTTCCTCGCTCCTCCATGTTTTGTAAGATGTGTGGCACTCCGGATGGACCAGATTGGCAGTTGAGCTGTTTCCTCGTCGACTCCACTCCAACTTCTGCATAATTGTGTAAGCAGTACGTCTAAACTGTCCAACTAAGTGCGCCATTTAACGAAGTAATTTTATCAACATTTTCAAACGTTTATTACTGTCATATAATTCAAAATGGCTTATCTAATTCTCTTGTAACAAAGTTCATAATTGTTACAAATTTATTTGACATTTTGTAAATTGTATCATTAGGAGCTAGAGTGGGTAATAACACAAATATCAGTAAGTAGCAAGCTCAATAATATTTACAAAGAGTTTTTATTGAATAAATCTAGTTTCGACGTAGACTAAATCTATTGTACTACTGGGAATAAAAAAGGTAAAGCCTTTTTCGTGTATAACAGCTGACGAATAAATCGTGCAAATTGTGGCAACAATGAGCTCAGCCATAACCAGCTATTGTCTAGCTCGTAAAAAATGAGACGTACAAACGTTAAAGGTGAAAAAGCGAGTAAATAAAGCATAACGCTAAGGCTAGAGGTGAAAAATCACAGACAAACCACACAAAAATCATTCAAGTTAACGGCATACAACGATCCGCACTTCGGTCGCTCGTGACCTGTGACTCGCCCATTTTTCCTCCCCGGAGCGACAGCTAGGCCTCTGTGAAAACAAGCAAAAATGGAGGGAAAAAGAAAAGCCAACCGCGCTCCACTGATATTGAAAACGAGAACAAGCACTCTGTGATTCTTTCCGACACACAATAGTTTGTGTTAACTGAGCTTCAAGTAGACTTACGATACTCCCTACCAGGTTACACACTCCAGCTCTTTTGTCATGTGAACTCGTTTTATTTTATCGATGAGCAGTGCTCAGCCAGATTATTTGTGGTTTAAATTCTCTTTGTAAACGTTTTTCTCAGTTTTTCTTTATTTAATTTTGATCGAATTCGGTTCGAATGAATAAAGTAACCAAAAAAAAATCCTCCCATAGTTTGATTTTATCCCAGCATGTTTGAAACAGTTTTATATTTCGATACGAATATTCAGCGCCCTATTTTCGCATAAGTACCTCCCTGATTAATCGATGTTAATTAAACCAGAACAGCCAGGAACCATGTATTCTTTATTATCATTCGCACCCTTTTTTCCTTCGTGATGGAACGCATTAAGACAATCGGGCTGAACATTTTTTCGGGCGCAGCGTAGTAAGTACTCGTATTAGTGATGCGGGGTACGTAGGGTTATCTCGGGAAATCCGACATCTCCGGCGGATGCTGCCTCTGTCTGTACCCTGATAAGTACCCCAACCGCGATACAAGTGAATAGATACAATTTTGGGTGGTTCTGTGGAAGATATTTCTGTTTGTTGGAGTTAGTCGGTATTATGGCTTGGCTCTTATAACAAGGCTGTTTAAATTGGTGCGTATTTGTTCATTTTCAATTTAAGAATAGGTTAATTTGTACCTCCACAATTGAAAGTGCTAATTTGCTGGTTATTTTGAATTTATCTTTTTTTTCCCCGCAACCCAATTTATGTAGGGTCGGCGCCACGTCTTTTACTTCCATAATTCTTGACAATGAAATTTTTTTTCACGGTGTTTTAGGTGGTGATAAAAAATCACCGCAGTAGTCACCAGGTTTTCAGCCATATTTACCACTAGCTGCCGCCCGCGGCACCGCCCGCGTGAATGTCGAAAATTATCAAAAGTATCCTATGTCTTATTCCAGACCATAATCTACCTCTGTGCCAAATTTCATCAAGATCCATCCGGCCGTTTGCGCGTGAAGAAGTATACAAACATACACAAATTCACACACACACTCACAAACTTTCGCCTTTATGTATAATATTAAGTGTGATATATGGGATATCTTACATACAATCCATCCATCGTTTCTTTGCCTATAAAGAACAAACATTTTAATAGATAACGAAAAAAATAGTAAGATGGACATTAATCCATCCAATTAATTATTTCGAAAATATTACAAATTAAGTATGTTTCTCAATATTGTTGTTCTTGAAACAAATTAATTTCAATAATAAACAACTTGAAAAAGCTGCTACAAAAGTTTTCAAAGGGCTTCATGAATCCAAAATTTGATTATTTAGTCGCGTAACGAATTTCAATGAAAATGTAGAACATGAATTATAATAGTTTCATGGCGGCGCCAACAAGAGTTTGTGTCAGAAAAGTATCTTGAGGAATAGTCCAAAGCCTAAATTAGTAACATTGTGTATTAAATAAATGTACTTGGCATGAATAATAATCCATACTATAGTAGGCGCCAGATAATCGTGGAATAACGGTCATTGACCCACCTACAATTATTGACATTTTTAATTTGAAAAACGGAATTAATGACACAAAGCTGTGCCGAATCATCATCTCTCGTGATCCTTAACATTGTCTAATAATGAAAAACGATTAATATTTAATTGTTCAGGTACCTATGAACAGTTATTAGGGAAAGGTCAATGTACTTTATTCCACATTTATCTGGCGCCTACTATAATATTATTATTAATGCTTAAGTAACTCTGTCTGTCTGTTTGTTGGCTACGTCTTCACATCTTAACAAACTTGGGTGAAACTTAGCTCACAGGTAGACCATGTCTTGGATACTTTATATCCTGGGAGTGTTTTCCCTCAGGACATTTGACTTTCACGCGAGTGAAGCTGCTGCCGGAAGCAAGTATGAAGTTAGGTAAAAGAAAATGACCTTTATTTTATGGGTTTTCAATGCAGCGAAAGTAAGAAAACTTCTTCTTTCTTTAATTCTTTATTGTACACCGAAACAACTTATATTATAAATATAAAGTAAAGCAAGAGTTTAACTCAAAGTTGAGTTTTTTCCCAGCAAACCTTTGAGTGATGGAGAGAGATTAACAGTTGGAACCAGTATACAATATACATAAATACAAATATATTTACATATACATATCAACTTTTTTTATGGCTCAATGGCTACCCACCTCTTAGTAATACTTAGGTTTTATACAAAAAATAAGTCGACTCATAGCTGTTCTCCGAAGCCTTTTTTCAAAACTCGAGTTTCAGAGCTTATTCGTGCACGCGATTAATTATATTGTAATAAATATGGTACCTACCTACTGGAAATTATTAGAAAGCTTTTTACTTGCTAATAATTGCTTTAAACCTTTCAATTCCATTTACTTTACAAAACGTGCAGTTTATATTACTATTTTTTCACATTTAATGATATCCCGTCGATTGTGCTCAGGAAAATACCGCTTATGTTAGTTTTAAACATTAAAGTTTTGACATCAATTTCGTTCGTTCTATCTGGTGGAATATAAAGTATTTCTTTCTTCTTCAGATACATTAAAATCGGAGTCTTAAGTCATAATTTACAGAAGCCTTACAAATAATCAAACGAATTATCTTAAGAACCACCATCAACAGCATCTTCAAGAATATCGATTACTTAATTAAAATAAACTCCGTTTCCTTTATATTTTATCTCGGAATACTCACAGGACATCAGACAAGAGTTAACCCTACGGATTCCGCGAACTTTAAATTGATATCAAAGATTCATCAAGCAGCTTTTTGTTTTTGAAGGGTTTCAAAGGAAAGCCCGGCTCAGATGTTTACCAAGTCAATTGAATGTCAACCCTACGCAGCAGGGCTACAAGAATTCAAGAATCTACTTCCTCGTTTCTCTTCAGACACTTGATTATCGCAACTTCGGCTCTCCATATTTTTTTACTGAATGGATTTTCTGTTTCATTTGATAGGTCAAATAACGTTGGCCAACGAAGTAATTTGGTTGGGAGTAAATTACCTATGTAATTAGAGGTTACCAATTTGAATCTGCTAGTTAGTTACCTAGCTACTGTAATATTATAATACCCGATGTTTGAAATTCCTGATTGACTTAGAATATTAATATTTTATCGTGATATTACAGACTCTTTCATTTTAATGTCTCGGTTTAGTTTATTATGCCTAGAACTGGTTTCCCTACAGGCATATAAAGTAACAAGGGAGCCAAAACGTGGCCCATAACGTTAAGGATAAACAACAATATGTACACTGTACATCTAATAAGGATAAGGTTGCCTTATTAAGTGAGAATGTATTATGTTTTCAATCATGAAATTGAAATTGAGCAGAATACATGAATTTCAATTTGCTTTCACACATATGAAGATTTAATCCATTTATACAGACATTGTGAGGCCTTTCTTTGTTGTCGACGACAGGTCTAGAAGCACGCGTCAGCTGACGTAGAATGGCATCATAGACAAAGCGGCGATTTGTTCGTCCACACACACTGGCTTCGCGCCAGACACCCATTCTTTGAGCTTTACACCACTATTCCATTATCCTAATAGACGCTGCTATGGAGAGCGGATGCATGCCGCAGTTACAGGGTTAATGAATGTGCAACCGCGGTATTATTTTACACAGAAACTAG
This sequence comes from Mamestra brassicae, assembly GCA_905163435.1. Taxonomy (NCBI): domain Eukaryota; kingdom Metazoa; phylum Arthropoda; class Insecta; order Lepidoptera; family Noctuidae; genus Mamestra; species Mamestra brassicae. The sequence goes on along the minus strand of LR990997.1, from coordinate 12,060,897 downwards.
GCTTTCGTTGCAATGCCTACTGTCGTTTCGCTCCCAAGTGATTTTCACGCCACATTCCGCTTTGTAACGAGTTTTTTGGAAATGTCCCCAAACATGTGAAACGACTTAGCGCGGTCTGGTTCTAGTTTTTCTTCTTTTGTTATTGTTGAGTTTTAACACAGATTTGCTTTTGTTTTGAAAGCCCTATGTACCAAAATAGTAGTATATAGTGGGCGTGGTATTACGCAATATTGTTAATAAGCCGAGATGGCAGTGGTGTGCAAGTAGTGACAAGACCCTTGGGTCCCGAGCACCATAATAATCCATTTTCCTCTGGTTGACTCGTAGGACGTGCACGGCATGAGAAACAAAATTATTTTCTTTGTTTTCTTTGATACACCAAATATTGGCATAAACTTAGTATTAAATGAATAGAAGATACCAACGAAAAGGGCAACTAAAGTATGTTTTGGTAGTTGTTATTCACAAATTTCACTATTAATGAACTACGAAGCCGATTAAATGAGAATCTAATTATCAACATGAAATTATAATGTTTAAAATGAAATTTATCCATACTAAACGCTTTTAGTACGAATATTTTATGAGTATTCATGAACTTTTAATACCAGTGGTCACTCATACTACTGTCAAACGGTTAATTTGATTTAATCGTGTGATGCAATTTATATCGCCATTTAAAATAATCACCTTTATAAACTGGGTTTGTTAAAGTTGGCTATAGAAGTCATTGCTATGTCTTGAATTCCTCTACATAGGAGCCTTTTTTTTAAAGGAATTCATCAAATGACTTCTTCCGCTCTGGGTGGAGCGGAAGGGCGTGTCAGACTCTTACTGACTAAAACCCACCCGTGTTCCTTCTAAAGCCCTTTGCGTTCTGGGGCTGCGGTGACTCTTTCGAACAAATTCCGCAACCCTGGCAGACTGGCCCTAGCGGGCCCCATCTTTTATGCTGACATCTCTTTGAGACGCGCGTGAAACACAACGCGCCATAGACCCGGGCCTGGTTGTGATCGGACAGCGAGCCACCCAACGCTCGCCGTCCGCAGGACTGAACCTACGGTGGCCGGGGATCGCCTTGCGACTGCCGACGCCCGGGGCGTCTTCTCCTGTAGCGGTGGTTGGGGCGAAAGCCTTGCCTTTCCCTCGCGCGGCCCGCCTCCTCCTTCGCTAGCATTACTGCTTCGCAGATGGAGGTGACCGCTTCCCAAGCCTCCTCGCTCCGGACCATGGATTCAACCAGGGACGGATGCGAGAGGTCACCGCCGCCGATCGCTTCGACGAGGATACGGCGGTGCTCAGCCCAAGCAGGGCTGACCTCCACCGTATACTCCACCGTGTCCTCGGGGTGATCCTCACAGTGCTGACACCCGAGCACGTCCTCCCGCTTAATCCGAAACAGGTACCTCCCGAAACAGCCGTGTCCGGTAAGTACCTGCGTCAGGCGGAAGGTGAGGACGCCGTGGCGCCTCTCCAGCCACTCTCCACGCCACAATTGCGGCCTTGCCGCCGCAATTGTGGCGTGCCCAACTGCCCATACATAGGAGCCTGGAGAATATACTATTTATCGAGTCTTCTTCATCTACTTGTATGTAAAATCAATTACCTACTGTCCATTAGACTCGTTAAAACTTGAAAAAGTGTGACTGACTATTTTTTTAAGGTCTCGTTAGATGTCGAGTTAGGACGGCTCTTGTTTTGATTTTCATTTCGAAATTAAGAATATCGATCAATGTATGTAAGTCGGTCGCCTCCGTATCAAAACGTCATTCTCGTCCTATTAGCAGAACGTCCTTAAAAGAAGAGAATAGAAAAAGTAGGTACAGTATAACCACATAAATATAAGATTTTAAAATTTTAAATACTAATAATTTTTGTTTCGCGATCAATTCATAATAAATAGGGACTTTATTTGATACTAAATCTGCCTGCGACACCGAAATAAAAAAAAATATATATTATCTTGCCAAAGGCAATTCCGGTAATTCTTTTCCATAATCTGATTTTGTGATCTGGTCATTCTGATCTTGTGGTGGTTTATGAGTCTTTACCACTCATGATGGCTTCAGCCCCGGAAATACTCATGAATCTGGTCTCCTGTGAATCTCTCCCGCTCATATTTACTGCTCCGGAAATACTTCTTCATGATTCCTGGTCTCTTGGTAGTTTGTGAGTCTTTGCCACTCTAGATTTCAGCCTGTCTCCAAACTTCTGCTTCTACCGTAAGATGTTGTTGACACAAGTTGTGTCCATATCAGGGCTATAATATCTCCATTTTACTTGAATTTGAATTTTAAAATAAACTAAATAATGAGCCATGACGTAGAACCGATAGTAATTTTTCAGCATGACTGTATTTTGACACTAAAACATTCTGCTAATAGGGGCGATTTGCGAATAGGTCGTTTTGAGAATACGCCGTTTTGGCATTGGGTCTCGTGACCAATATTGCAATTCTAAAAAAAATACAAGAAAAATAAAAACAATTGAAAGATATTGTTCGTAATACAAATTCCACAGTACGTTATTTTCTTGCAAATACCACAAAGTAGGTAACCATATTATTTTCATACTCATCTTCGAGACTTGTTCAATATAGAAAACGATATCATGCCCCTATGGTCTCTTAACACAAATTGTACTTATGTAAAGAGACATGCCTAGGTATTGTAGTGAGGTACATAATATTACACGTAGATATTGAAATCGATCGATATACGCCTAAAAATAACTAAAATGCTCCAGAGCATGTTGAATTGAAACATATGAAACAATTATGTGTGTGCACTTATGTACCATCAATTTCCTTTATACCTAGGTAATATACCTACATGGAAAAAATATATTTAGCATCTGTTTGGGTCTTTATTGTTTGCGAGGCTATAAGTCATTACACAGAGTGGAAAAAAATATGTAGTATTTTATGCCAATGAACTCGTTTCTATGGAATTTACTAAGTAGATGCCAGTTATTAGTACCTAACCGATATTTACGAAGAATGCTAAAGCTATTCGGTTTGTAGATGCAACGAGTCTGATTGGAAGTTGGCTTCAACATTTCAAAAAGCTTTTTTGTGTTTCTTACTTCCTTCCTTACTCAAAACAATTACCGCTTACGCAAACCATTTCAGATTTTAAATTTTTAAACGTAAATTTTCTTACGTTTGAGTTCGCATCTGGCTGTGTCTATCCGGCATAATGACGAAATGATTAAAATATGAGCGTTCCCGCGACGCGACGCTCCGGTGCCTCGCCCCTCACACAAATAAACGTTGTTCCATCAAGAAAATTTACTGACGGAAAGGGATGTCGTGACGACAAACGCGCCAAAAGAAAATTTTATTATAAACCGCGCTTTTTCCTTTTCTCACAATTTCACGTTATTCATAGCAAGAGTTATTATCCCATACGATATTGAATAAACAACTGTTACATTACATGCCTGTTGAGTTATTTGAGAAGAAAATTATGTTTTTATCTGGCAATGTATTTGAATGTATTGTATTAAGTGCGTACTAACGATGTTAATGCCTTTCACGACAGAATACACGAGGGGCCTTTTTGAAGACTAATGAGAGTGCTTGCGAATGAAAAGAATAAAGATTTTATTTATAAAGGAAGATGAATGCCGATTTTGTATTCATTTTACCAGAAATAAATCAGCAGTGCAGTTTATTAAAATAATGGCATACTGTTAAACACCAATATTTGTAGTTTAATAAAATTTTGTTGTAAAATATTTATGTACAGTCAACAAAAAAAAAAAAAATTTTAACCTTTCCACTGCACTGCCAATATTTGTTTCTGATGTGTGCATTAACACTTTTTAAGCTTATGATCTACTTACGAGCGTGGTGTACAATAATGGCCTACTCAGCACACCCATAACATTATTTAAAAGTCGTTGCACATTAGCTGCCTGCATACCAAATAGCTTTGTTGACTGTACATAAGAAAGAGTTGAATTATGTATCTATTTAAAACATTCATATTCTCAAAATAGAAACAGCATCGTCCACAAGATCAGTCCAGTAATTGCCAGAGACTCGGAAAATGATTTCGTGGCCAACGTCACTCTGAAAGTGCAAAATGGAGCGAAACAATTAGTGAGACCACAGAATACATCGTCATATCGGACTAACAAGCGCTTAACTCAGCGAAAACAGCGCATCACACCAAGTAATAAAGTCTTAAACATAAATCCAGCGTTATCTCCAGTGGCAAACGTATACGCACAGCACAGCTATGAAACGAACCCAATCTGCATAAATTTGCAGTTGACCCTGTTATAATACTACACACAATTTATGTACACGACAAATTTGATGCCGTTTTGCTTCGCGAACGGTTTGAAATGATTCTGTACGTGAAGTTCGTGCCCGTTGCCAAACTTGTTTACGCCGGATGAATTTTTATTGAAATCAACTGGCGTTTTTACATAAATTGAGTACAGGCTTATTGGGTTGGCCTTTCGACTTTGTCGATAATAAATTGTTGTAGCGATCGCCTTTCAATTTAAAAAAAAAAAAAACTCCGCATTGTGCTATACGCATACCTACGCGTTCTCTTTGACATTCCATTTTCAAATAACGTTCTCTGTTTGGGCAGCGAGGTTTATCTTTTTATATAAAAGATTTTCGAATACCATAAAACCTTTTATTTAAAGGCTTTTAAAGGCAAAACAGTAACAGCGGAGTAGACTTAAAGGGAACAGTCCACTTTCTTAGAGCAATCTTTTTCGAAGAGTTTCCAAGTACCTACTTCAAGACGACATTATTGTCAAAAAGAGTTCAATGAGTCTAATATTACAAAGAATTTGGTTCGCGGTTCACATTTTCCTTCTTTTAGCATTACACGGGACTAAGCAGCTGAGCCACGTTTTCCTTGTATGAAACAACCGGAAAAATAAACAAAACGGGAATGAAACGTTTTAAAATTTCAAATGAAGGAATACTGTCTGTTTATTTACAGTTTATGTCTTTGTTAAGTTTTGTAAACTATCTCGGTACTAACAGGCTTATTCATTATAAATGTCTTATATAATTCTTAGTTTGAAATCTAATTACCAGATCCATTATTCAAATATTCTAAGGAGTATTTTAATTATTCTTCTATTTAAATGAATGTGATAATCCGTATTTAAACTAAGCATCATATGGTAAAAAGTTTTTTTTAAATAGGGCTGAATAATAAGGAATTTAGATGATTAGGGTTTCATGTTACAAAATTAAGAACATGTTCCATTTTATTATCAATTAGACAAATTAACATTCTTTAGCAGGATCGTCAAAAATGATGAGCAGTATTTTGCTAATGCTTAAAGAATAAATGATACCAGCATGAATAATGCAATATTTTCTTGAACAATTTGTATGATTCGAGGGTTGTGCACTAAAGGCATTAGCTGCTTCACTGAACACTGGGTGCAGTCGCTCAACTGTTGACAGAGATACTTATTTTACTACTCTGAATTTATTTGTCAAATTGAATGTTTGCAGCGCAATAATTTAGTTTTCAGCGTCAGCTGCCCCATCAACATGGGTTTATGTACTGTGATGCATTTTCATGATGTCATGACAAGGCATAAAAACTGTATTCCCACTAAAATGTTCATCCTATTTTTGTATGTAACCTGGTGATATTATTTCACTACTTGTTCGTCGATATTTTATTCAGTACGAGTTTTAAAAGTAAAATACCCATGTTAAAAATGTTGAAAATGACCAGTTTTTTGTAGTTGTTTTCGACAGTAGGAATAAACATTTTTAATTATTGATGTGGTAAAAAATATATGTAAGTTTAGATTACTAGTTACTCAAAGCATGACGTATGACAGAAAAAAATCGAAAATGTATTTTAAAGCTATTTTGGCTGAAAAAGAACTAGTCGATATATAAAAAGGACCAATATTTGAATGAAATCAGTGTTGCGTCCAGTCATTAAGAAGCCTCAGTAGCCTTTAACAATACCCCTTGCAATAATGCAGCCAAAATTTTTTTATACTTAGTTAAGAAACACGTCATTACCATTAAATTTCCTTTATTTTTCTATCATAAACAACCTTTCATCTTTAATAAACACGCTGCCTGTAAAGATTCTGAGGAAACAAGTTTAAGTAAGAGTGGAATTAAAACCTCATCTCAAAGAAAATTAAACCGCGAATAGTTAATGGGTCTTAACTCGATTTCGAAACGCTAACTTTGTCGAGAGCGAGTCGTTGGCTTCAATAAGATTCAAGCAAGTTTGGGAAAATTTGCTTCCTTTTAAAACGGTTCGCCATTTAACCATCGCGGGGAAAGCACTCAAAACAAAACTGGAGCACGCTTTTATTTTTCACGAGATCCCTTCTAGATGGTTTGCTTGTAAAAAAAATAATTGTATTGTTATTGTTCGAGTTGGAGGACATTACACCTTTTGGTGTTTAAAATAAATTCTTCGAGAAAGGTAATTTGTTTCGTTAAAATGTTACGAGAGGCATTTTGTTCTTTATGGAACAGTACTTGTTGTTGTTTATGTTGATAATGCCAATTATCATTATCTTCCATATATTATATATCTATAGTCATCCTTGTCGATTTCGATAACGGCGATCCTATGAAATGATCTCCTAGCATGTGCTAATATGGCCCGCCGGATCGAAAATGAGAAGGATAGGAGGACGATCTCACTTTACGTATTTGGTATTTTTCGGTCTTCGTACTTCGCATGGGAGATATAACTCCCATGCGAAGTACGAAGAAATGTAATCAATACGCTTGTGACTTAAACCCCAGCCAATCATAGAGTCCTGCAAAATAAGTTCAGAATAGCAGAGTCAGCAACAGTTCTTTAAAAAAAACACAAGAAGTCCTCAAAATCTTCACAAAGAGAACAGCTTTGGATCATGCCAAAGTTACAAGATGGCGCTGACATGCAAGTTGTTGTTCATTAGCATTGAGCGCACATTTAAATTAACATCTCTAATATTTTAATTAACTAGTGCAACTTCAGTTTTATTATTCAAAGTTTTGCATTCCCTCGTCGCGTCGCTTTATAACTTGTTCATACAAAACGTCTTATATTCGTTTTAATATAAAAGTCCCCCTATTAACTTGCTTTCAAAAAGCAAAGGCATTTAGAACTGGGAACCGAGGGGAATATATTACTAGCGTAGCTTTCCAAGTGGCTTATATTTACGTAAGCAAAACCCATTTGTGGTTAAGGGCCATTTAATTAATGACGAACCGACAAAGAAAGCCTTGTGAGGTCTTATACGGATCACTTTAAATTTTATAAGATGTAGTTAAGGATCGACTGTAAAATTAACACATTGTTGTATGTATTAAAAAGTTGTCATATTATACCATGAACCGGAAGACGCAGCGTTGGAAGGCCTCCCACAAGATGGACCGATGACCTGGTGAGTGTCGCGGGTAGCTGATGGATGCGAGACGCACCGGACCGGTTTTTGTGGCGACACTTGGGTAGGCCTATGTCCAGCAGTGGACGTCTTTCGGCTGATATAATGTAGTCATATTATGAGCATGTTGTTAATTATGTTGAGGGCTGAGAATAGGGTGGAAACTAAAGAAACTATAGATTGAATGTGAGAAACACTAGCTACTAGAGACGGGTGACAACTGAAATGACGACGAATAGAGAAGTATGGATGAAGGAGGCAAATGTTGCGGCAGTCTCAAACGAAGTAGGATTTGGGCAAGATAACGATAATGAATTATTTTTCTGTCTTTCATTCAATTCTACAAGTTGACACCATGTTTAAAGTTGTTTTAGCTAAAGAACGACACAGAAATTAATATTATTTGTTGGCTTCTTTAATAAATGGCTTATAAGGATTTCTTGGAAAAAGTTCAGGAGCGTTTCAGTTAATCTTGAGCTTAAGGAAAATATAGTAATTCTTGGTGTATCTGATCTTTGTTGCGCAGTTTAATGTTACAGGGAACATTTATTTTGTTGTTTACAGTCATAAATTACAGCTCGTTTTCTAAGCCAAGTAGCGAAAAAAAAATAAGAACGCTCCAATACTCGACGGGGTAGGCCAAGATGAAAGCAGAAGTACCTTTTTTAGATGGAAAGTCATCAAATGATTCTTTCCATTCCAGCGGAAGGAATCATTTTGATGATATCCCATCTAAAACGCGCTAGTGAGTGTCAGACTCTTACTAACTAAAACGATCCCTTGTTCCACCAGTTACCCTTTGTATTCTAGGGCCGCGTTAACTCTATAGAGGTATGCGGTATAGAGAGTAAAGTCCCGCACACCTTCACTGAAATGGGAGGATCCTCCGACCAGATGCTTGTTGTGTCTGTTGGACAACTGCCCAATAGTTGATATTTGGACTGTAGTATATGTTCAAATCGCACGGAGATCTTTGCTTGCGCGATGCAGGATTTCGTTGGTAGTTCGACGCTTATAGGATAGATGGCGTTGCGGTTATTTTTGTTGCCGTACAAACTTTGCTTCTTGGTTTTTCATGTGGTGGCATTGATGCCGCTACAACTCTTTCGAACGATTTCGCAACCCTGGCAGGAAACAAAAGTACCCACGGGTGTATTTTCAGTCAGGGTTGTCAGTCAAGATACCCACATCAATCGATCGATGGTGGGATGAAACAGTCGACGTCGGTCGATCATTAGTTCCTACTACCTATACCAAGTTAAAGCCAAAGCCACCACACCAATCGACCTACGTCAATCATTCTAACATTTATGTTTTTGACTCCTATCATAAATGATAAATATAAAACAAAACAGTTTATCTTAAGTAATAAGTTGGTTATTACTTAAGATTAACTGTTTTGTTTTATTTTTATTAATAAATCTATTCTTATTTTAGCACCCCATGTCCAAGACTAAGGTATTACCATTTTCATCTATCGAATCACTACAACAAATTCATAAAAAAAAAATGTGCTTTTGAATGATTAAAAAAAATTATAATACATTATCATGACGCATGACGTAGTTTGAAACATCCTGTAGCGAGCACAGTCTGAGCCTTGTATTTCAAAGACGGCGCGGAATGGAACAGTGAAATCGTTTTGATACCTAGACATGTTTAACAGGGTGTTTCATAAATCTTATGCATTATTTATTTTTACTGTACTTACAAATTTTCTTAATGAATTATTTAAAAAAATAATTGCGCCTAGAGGTAGTTTATGTCGGGTACATTAAGTGGGCCGCCTTTGTAACACGAGTCGAGTGGTTAGTGACCCTGACTGCTAAACTGGAGGTCGTGGGTTCGATTCCCACCCAGGACAAATCTTTGTGTGATGAGCATGATCATTTGTTCTGTGTCTGGGTGTAATTTGTCTATAATATGTATGTATTTAGAAATATATAAGTATGTTTATCAGTTGTCTGGTTGCCATAGCACAGGCTCTGCCTAATTTGGGATCGGATGACCGTGTGTGAGTTGTCCCAAGATATTATTATTATTCCGTTTATTTCATATTCTTAACATATAAATTTACATTTTTATTTAACTGTTGTAACAAAAAGAAATAAAAACATTTAAAAATATAAAAAATAGTAGTCCGCCGGTGTCGGGAGCAGGGTCCAAGCTACCGGTGGTTAGGGCTCCAGAGACAGGAACCTCCTCACAATACGAGCCGTATCGAGAAGTACTGCCTTCTGTATCAGGCCTTTTACCCAACCGCGCAACGACAGCTTCGACAGACGGTCGTCGAAGCTTTTGGACAACAGGCCATTGGCCGTAACGACAATCGGCACAATGACAGCCGAGTCCACATTCCACATGTCGACAACCTCGTGTGCTAAGTCGAGTTACTTGATTTGTTTCTCTTTCTCAGCTTACGTCATGCGGGATGGTAACTGGTTATTATTATTGTTATTATATAGTCAGAATTTGTGGCCAATATAACACCACACTGTATGTTGGCTCACATTTCTATAAGCGTAATGACGTCATCGACCACACGGCGGACGCCTCAACTGCGATTTAGCAGTGATACCACTTCCTCACTCATAAATAATTATTACCGACCTTGTTCCATAGGTCGAAAGGTCATCGAAAATTTGAAATGAATATTTATGATAAGTAGGTAGAAAGTCGAAATGGTTGGGGTGTGTTATAGAATTTTAAATTACTTGAAACCCAATGTCACATTTGTATGAAAGGTTGTGTTTGTTCTTTTGTCATCGACTGGGATATAAGCCAGACTTGCTAAAGAAATAATAAGTAGAAAGAATAAGTTGCCACTGAAAAAATCCAGATGGAAAACCAAACAACACTTTGTTCGGCCCTGGAACCAAACTTAAGACCCCATGCTCAGTAATACCTTTTGCGACCGCTATAAATAAAAAAATAAAAATCATTTATAAGTATAATATCGAGGTCAAATTAATTTTATAAATCGTAGATAGGCTAAGCATAGAACCTTTGCGGTAATGTTATCAGTTAAACTTCAGTAATCATCAGTAAAACTGTAAACCACGTGCTATAAAGGTTCAACCTATAAGTACACAAGACCGGAGTAATGTATCACAGTTCCAACAAAACAAATACTGTAAGCTTACTGATTTTTTAAACCACAAAGACAGATGGCATTCGGGGTTGACCTCAAAATTTGGTAAGCATATTTACCCTGCCTATGGTCGCATACAAAAAGCGCTTCCGAAATTAAATTTGCAAAAATAAAAAGCGAAATGGAACGTGTGATGTCAGTGCCACCGGCGTATCAACGGGGAGTCGGCACAGCTAAGCGAATGTGTGTGAAGTCAAAAAACAGTATGCAACTTTGATATTCGATTTGCTTTTTTTACATTTTTGACTGAGGACATTCTACCCACGGGTGTTATTAGAGGTGATAAAAGAGAAAGGTTGCAATGAACGCTTTGCTAATGTTTTGTTCCTTGATTTGAATTGGAAGCCTGATTATTGTCGTGTCTTCCATTGTTGTTACATAATATCTGTAGGTATACGTGACGAGATTGTGACCCATTTTAAAGTTTATGTTGAGTGCGGACAAAAAAAGAATTTCGGTCGAATTTCCACCACTGGGTGACCTTTAAGTAGTCTTTAACTATGTACCTTTAAGTAGTCAGTCAACCAAGTCAAGTCAAGTAAAAATATCAGGTTCGTAGGTGTTTAAATGCTACTTTAAACACCTTTTTTTTTTTTTTAAGGATGGGAAATTATCAAATGACTTCTTCCGCTCTGGGTGGAGCGGAAGGGCGTGTCAGACTCTTACTGACTAAAACCCATCCGTGTTCCTTCTAAAGCCCTTTGCGTTCCAGGGCCGCGGTGACTCTTTCGAACAAATTCCGCAACCCTGGCAGGCTCTGGCCCTAGCGGGCCCCGTCTTTTATGCTGACATCTCTTTGAGGCGCGCGTGAAACACAACGCGCCATCGACCCGGCCCTGGTGGTGATCGGACGGCGAGCCACCCAATGCTCGCCGTCCGCAGACCCGCGCCTACGGTGGCCGGGGATCGCCCTGCGACTCCCGACGCCCGGGGCGTCTTCTCCTGTTGCGGCGGTTGGGGCGAAGGCCTTGCTTTTCCCTCGCGCGGCCCGCCTCCTCCTTCGCTAGCATTGCTGCTTTGCAGAAGGAGGTGACCGCTTCCCAAGCCTCCTCGCTCCGCACCATGGATTCAACCAGGGCCAGACGCGAGAGGTTGCCGTCGACGATCGCCTCGACGAGGACACGGCGGTGCTCAGCCCAAGTAGGGCAGATCTCCACCGTATGCTCCACCGTGTCATCCGAGCGATCCTCACAGTGCTGACACCCGGGCGTGTGACTTTAAAAACACCTACGAACCTTATATTCATCTGCTTAGTCTTTTTATAGTAGGGTCGGCTTCTAGTCAGACCGGATTCAGCTGAATACCAGTATTTTACGTGGAGCGGCTGCCTACCAGACCTCCACAACCCATTAACTGGGTAACACGGTAATTCTCGGCAAGACGAGTCAGATTTACTGGCTTTTGACATTCCGTGACGACTGCCAAAGATCTACTTATGACAGCCGGGACCAACGGCTTAACGTGCTTTCCGAAGCACGGAGGAAACTCGATATATTAAGATGGTCGCCCATCCACAGACCAACCTTGGCAAGCGTTGCTTAACCTTTGATCGACCTGTTATCCTTTAGCCACCAGCTCCTAACTAATACTACGATACTACTGGTTGACTGACTTTTAGTCTTTCTACACTAGCCTTCAAACACCTACGAACCTTATATTATTAGAAATGAAGAAAAATAAAGTTCCATGGAAAGGAAGCAAAGTTTCTGTAAACCAGCAAAAACGGGTACCGAAGCCAAGCAAGAAAAAATAACTTAATGATAAGCTACTAAAACGCAACGAACAAAAGTTAAAGTATTAATTCGACAAAGATGGAAGTTGTTTCTGTTGTTTTTTCCCGGTGTAGCAACAGTCATTTTATTTCCCTAACTATTTAGGGCGAACTCTTTAATGAGTTCTTCACGCTAAAAAGGAGCGTCCGTTACGAGTCGCCCTCCTTCGCAATTTAAAACATTTAGCAGAAATTGTATTACTTTTACAGCCATTCTGCAAATAGGTACGGTACAATAAAACCTTTATAAATCGAACACATTTTATTGTTTTAAAATATTCCATTTGCGTTAAAAACAAAGGAAATCGTGAAATTCAAAATAGAAGAATCGAGCAATCAGCTCCATCTATTGACGCTTTGGTAAAAAAGAGGAGTTTTAATTGAACGCCCAGTTCCTGTGTAAAAGCTTTTAGAGAAAATAAAAATGAGAAAAATTAAATGCAAGCCGGTCTTTGCCGGGCGGTTTACACGCGGTGCGCTCACAAAGCGGCACTTAGCTCGGCGCTTAGTGACCACCCTACAGGCCCTTTAAAAAAACTACGGTCAATAGCGAAAAGAAATTAGAGTTAACGACGACACTAAATGAGTACGTATGTTCTACTCGTACGCTCACAGTTTTCAGTAACATTCGGTAATTGAAATTCTTGTACTGCTATATTTTTTACAGGCTCGGTTTACGTCTCTATTTTTTATATTTCTACTTAAGATTTTGTTGGTTATCAGAGATACTTTCAGCCTAAAGCCAGTTTGATAAACTTGTAAAATAAATGTTAAAATCTTTATGGCTTCTCAGCACCTCGGAAAAGAGTAACGATAAAATAAGTTCTGTATTTTTTGCGCAAACTTTTTAAGATAAAGTATATGGCACCATTTTCTTTTCGTTGAAAAAACCTAAACTCTTCTTTAATAATTTGGTTACTCAACCTTGCTTACTTAACAATAACAGTTGGAACTGGTGGATCTATTATGCCGCTTGGCTGAACTTTAATCACAGGTAATCTTTCAAGGGGTGAAAGTAGGCACTCATGAATATGAAATACAAATATAGTGTGGTACCAACTCGAATCATTAAAAAGATTAGTGTTAGATTTTTCAATCAAATGTATGAAACTGGTACTTAGCCGTTTGCGAGTTAAGCTTTGGCCCCCGTGCTAACGCTGAACTCGCAAACTCGCTGAGCTGCTTGTAAGTTGTTTGTATAATAGTCAACCAGTAAAATACATTATTTGTTTTCTCGTCCTACCTAAATTCAGTTGTTGACATCCAGGTACCATACCAATACTTGTTCCTGTCTTGGGCTTAATAATAACGTGTTGATTCAGTATACCTTATCTATTAATTCTAAGGCATATATATGTATATTACAGTACAACACAATTGGCTTTTCATTCCGTCGAGATTGAATTTCTCTGTATTAACACGTCCCATAGAATGTTCGTCTTCCGACTCTATTCATACATCTAATGTTTACCTGGATCTATAAACAATACAGCCGCTCAATGCTGTGAAATTCACACCCTGGAAACTAAGGTGGAGTGAGCTTGATGAGAACTGTCATTCGTCTTGCTGGAACGACCTGCCACTGCCGTTTTTCCGATATAAAAATGTGTGGTACATTTCTTGCATAGATTAAACTGCCAGCTTTTTATTGGCATGTTTTTTTTAAAATGATATCAGTCCTCTTTTTTATTTGAATGCCGCTTAAACATTGGTTCGATATTGTTGATACTGTGTTTAGAAAATATATTTGATTATGATGATACCAATAATTATAAAACTATTGTTTGCCGGGTTGTTATTACAAGAATATAATTAATAAGAGTAGAATTATTCGAACTGATGTGCTCCTGTATATCTGCAGTTGGCTGTACCTGTACCTACTTGAATTCGTACACCCGCATCTTTCGTCAATATCTCCTTGTGATTGATAAGCTACCGCAATCCATTCACTTTGTGTAATATATGTTACCAACTAGTATCGTGGCATCAGCTAAGGATCGGTGGATCGTTGATAGAAACTCTTTGAATTCAGATTTTTTTTAAGCAAATGACTAAAGCAAACATTTTAAAAACAAAACGGCGTAACATTCAAGCTTTTTTGAACAAAAAATATCGTGTTAACCAGTAACTGGGTTGTGAAAAACAGATAGGCAGTCAATCCTTGTAAAATTATGGTTCTAGTTAAACTCGAAGCCGTTACCATATGTATATTGGAACAGGCAAGGCATATAATGCCAAGCCTTCAATAATAAAATCAAAATTAAATTCAAGGTTCAAAATCTCCCCAGTTCAACATATTATTTGATAACAATAAATAATTCGACAAATACTTATTAATTAAATGCATGTTTTGTGAATTGGATGTCAATTATTAACTGGTATCATTTAATTTGAGTGTTAGGCAACACATTTTCAATGTTTCGAATGTAACGATATGCCTTCTAAATTAATATTACAATTATTATTTTGATAGTGCTCTATAATTATAGTTATTTTATAGGTAATTTAAATCAACTTCTATTTATTAAGATTGAATTGAATGTCGATTAAATAATAAATAATAATAATAGCCTTACAAACTAACATTATATAAATAGATAGAAATATTCCTTTGTGGGAGACTGGTATCTGCACTAGGAAATCCTGTAACACAGATTATCAGGTCCCCCCCCCGCAAACAATGTTCGTTTTACAAAATATAAGACCTTTGGGAAAAACAACTACAAAAACAAAATTGAATGACTGAATGTACACTTAATTTGTCGAATATTTATGTACCACCACATAAAAAACCAAGAAGCGAAATTAGTACGGCAACAAAAAGAACCGGAACGCCATCTATCCTGTCAGTGACGAACTACCAACGAAATCCTGTATCGCGCAAGCAAAGTTCTCCATGCGATTTGAATATATACAACAGTCCGAATATCAACTATCGGGCATTTCCCCAACAGACACAACAACCGTCTGGTCGGAGGATCCTCCCATTTCAGTGGAGGTATGCGGGACTTGACTCTCTTTTCCGCATACCTCTATAAGTTGTTAAAAAACGGTTTTAATTTACCCCACAATAACATTTGTTTATGTTTATAAATACTTTCAAGTGCTGGAAGATTGACAATTAATTTAAAGTCCTCTAGAAAACTACAAACTACCCACAGACAAGATAAAATACGAAAAAAAAACCTAAATATACTATTTTTATCTATAAAAACTGTGTTAAGTTTCCAAAACATTAACATTTAATTTATTAAAATCTCGACGTTATTTAGTAACTGAGGGCATATAACGAATGTTAAGGACGAATGTTTTGTAATAACGTTACAGCATCGTTAACTTATGTGAATTTTGAATATGAATACTACAACCCATACAACATAGTATTTTGGTTTAATTTTATGCGACATACACAATTTGTATCATACAAAAATATGAATCCATCCAATTCAAATAAATATTATGTGCGAAACGAGTATTCCAGTTATAGTAAAATTTTACGTTACGTTAAAACATTCGTGCTGGGCCGTCAGATAATTGGATAAATATTACTTTTTTATCTGTTTATCCATTAAAAAACATTACAAACAAAAGTAATGCAATACAGAAATTTCCAAATTCTGAATATGTTGTTATTTCAGTAATATTAAATACTATGAAGGACTATTAACTGAAGGAATTTCGTAATAATTACAGACACGATGCACGAGTTTTTATGAGATTCTCTCTTGATTTTCTCGTCCTGTATTTTCGTATTTATTCCGCTGTTTATAATTAACTTAATATTTTGAATTAATTATTTTTCCGGTAGTGTTTTAATTTGCTTCCAATTTAAAAACTGTTATTTTTTAGGAAGTTTAAAAAAATCTTTGCAGCCTACCGGTATCAGAGATAGTTTCTGTGTTGCTATAGTCAAGGGCTCAGGAGATTGAGGAACCTACTAGCTACGAGAGTCGAAAAGTTCATACCTTTTTTTTTTAAGGATGGGAAATCATCAAATGACTTCTTCCGCTCTGGGTGGAGCGGAAGGGCTGTCAGATTTTTACTGACTAAAACCCTTCCATGTTCCTTCTAAAGCCCTTTGCGTTCCAGGGCCGCGGTGACCCTTTCGAACAAATTCTGCAACCCTGGCAGGCTCTGGCCCTAGCGGCCCCGTCTTCTCTGCTGACATCTCCTTGAGGCGCGCGTGAAACACTCCGCGCCATCGACCCGGGCCTGGTGGTGATCGGACAGCGAGCCACCCAATGCTCGCCGTCCGCAGGCCCGCGCATACGGTGGCCGGGGATCGCCCTGCGACTCCCAACGCCCGGGGCGTCTTTTCCTGTAGCGACGGTTGGGGCGAAGGCCTTGCCTTTCCCTCGCGCGGCCCGCCTCGTCCTTCGCTAGCATAAAAGTTCATACCTCAATCAGTCCCTTTTATCAGTATATAGTCCTCTTTTTAAAAATAGCAAAAAGAGCCCCATCTTGTTCCTCAAAAAGCTTTCATTTAGTATCTAAATAAAGAGCAACGCAATTTCCTCAAACAAATACCTCTGAACCTCAACAAAGTAACATTATAAAGGAGAATACGTAAGATTGAATGGAGACGCTCATTTCGTACTTCGAGAATACCAAATCGTTCGGTAAGCAAATAATTTATCAAAGTCATGTCAACTAAGAGCAGGTTTCCGTCGAAAGGAGAGAGAAACACCTTTTTAAGAAAGTTTTCTGGATCGATTCGTTCGCGTACATGTATAGGTATACATATGTGGTATATCTATACATATATACATGTGATTGATGTGAGTGGTACATAAGTATCGGTTGATTGATGAAATTCGGTTAGTCAATCCGCAGCGGTGACCGTTTCGTGTATTTTCCTAATTTTACTGACACAGGCGTAAGGGTTCGGTGATGTATTTCTTACATATCTTAGTACTTTGGAGCGAGAAGAAAAGTCAGTCAGTAATGAAGTCTCAAAGAAATAAAGAAAGATTGAGTAGCCTTTAACGTTGGACTCTTGATCGGAACGTATAACTTGGCGTTATGTGGTGTCGAAAGCGTGATCTTCCTAACCGCTGACGCATACTGTGACGGAACTAAAGGCCTGAGAATATCATGTTTTTCAGCTTTTGAAGCACAATATGGTGAAGCTTGAAAGATACCTAGTTTCCGACGATGTAAAAGGGACAGTGCTATATGCTATGTATAGCTCCGTCTCTCTCTTGTTTTAAGACTTCATAGTAGGGTTAGGGTAGTGCTTATGTCCCGAACTGTACATTTCTTGGTTTGAATTATGATCATGAAAGCAAGCAAGAACACTTTTATTCGTTATTAAATTTTTATACCTATTTAAGAACATTAATAATAACATATGAAGATATAAAACGAACTATAGTAGAAGCCAGATAAATGTGGAATAAAGTATATTGACCTTTCCCTAATAACTGCTCATAGGTACCTGAACAATTAAATATGAATTGTATTTCATTATTAGACAATGTTAAGGATCACGAGAGATGATGGTTCGGGACAGTTTTGTGTCATTAATTCCGTTTTTCAAATTAAAAATGTCAATAAATGTAGGTGGGTCAATAATAATAATAATATTCCACGATTATCTGGCGCCTACTATAGTAATGCACTGGTATTACTAGTTTGTTTCTCTCTTCATAAGTTAAACATGGTGAATGTAAACACTTCAATAAGTAACTGAGTTATTTATGCATTAATTTATTCATCTTCCACGTTTATAAGTTCTTTCCCGTAGAAGTAAATAAAAATACGTTTTGAAACTCCATGAAAATTAAAGTTGCAAAAAATAGACACGGAATATAAAACTTCCTTAACGAGGTAACGTTACACGATGTTGGGGTCTAAGCCTCGTTTCATGGTTAACTAACTGCGCCCGTGGTTTTGCCTGGATAAACGACTTATTTAAATGGAAAGTAGAAATAAATCACAGCTGTTGTCTGTGGCGAGACACCTTATTACAGGTTGTTTAATTAGTCGATGCTATGCATGCCCTAAGTTATGGCAAAATACCCTATTCTCCCTCTACAGAATGTTGATTGCCTCCGTCATAATTTTCGGCAATAATCCCGTTTAGATTTATACTTATGATGGCGGTTTGCATAAGCTGAATAGTGAACGATTCATAAACATATTTTGTAACATGTCATCAAAGAGGCTATCCAAAATTGAATACACCCAAGATATTTTTCTCAATTATTCTGAAAAAAACACGCAAAATCCCTCTTATAACTTTCCCAAGACGCAAAAGAAACTCTCAATAAGTTTCCTCCTGTACAGATAAACTCTTCTAACGATTTTATTATTATTAAGTAAGTTTTCTCAACCAGTAAAAGTTAATTAACTCGAAATTCATGGCGTGACCTGAAGTTGGAAGGAGGCGCTACACCGTCGCTTTTTCAAAGGATCTCACCCAAAACTTTGTATCGCGAAATATCTCGGATGAGTCATTTAAAGTGAATTTTGAAAACCGTAATGTTGGTGGAATATTTGGAGTGGCTTCGGCCCACAACTTGGGTTATTGTTTTTGAGGTTCTGCTTGTTATTGTGTTCTATAATGATCTGCGAGTAGTTCATGACTTCTAAAGGGTTCGTGAGTTATTAGTTTTGGGTCGTCGGCAAAGTTGTGCGTTAATTTTTTATTTTATTTTATTGCGGTATCACTCCTATGAAAAAAAATGTCGTGAAAGTTTGGTCCCGGATTTTTATAAGTTCGATTTTAATAATTGTTTTTTTTTTGATACAGGTTGAAAGCTAGTTGCAGACCAAAGCGTTTAGCTCACAGAGCTGAGATCATTTTTCGTATGTGAGCATACGCACCGCACACTACATATTAATATGTCAAGAAATCAGCTATGCTCAATTTTACTAGGTTAAAACGAACTTAGCATTGCTTTTTGTATGCACACGGCTTTACAGCACGTAAATCATCCCCATGCTGATTTTAAATTTCATTTATAAATAGCCAATAAATGAATGACAAATAACAAACAACTAAAGGTGACGGAACCTGCTGTATTTACACAACAAAATACCTTAAAACGAAAAAGGAAAAATATCGAAGAGGAAAAGGAAATCGCCCGCACCGAAAGATAAAACTCAGACAGGTAAAAAGGTTTACAAAAGATCCCGCATTGTATTAAAATTAAAGATATCAATGGTACCCTGCATTTCAAAAGCGATGTAGGTACAATCTTGTTCAAAGTAGCTCAGCGTTTTTCTTTAAATAGGAGTAGATGTAGCGTTAGATGCCCGCATGCGGTTGTAAGAATATTATCTGTAAGTAAAATCTGTTTTATGTATACGCTTGTATGGTACAGCTTTGCTTATAATCCTTTTGTTACAAGATATCGCTGCATGTTAAAACGGGCATATTACATACAGCACCAGGCTGCCAGGTTCAAATGGGATTGGGCCGGACACGTGAGCCGCATGCACGACGACCGCTGGCTAAGAATCTATACAAAAGGTGCTAGAAAATGCCGAGGCCGGCCCAGAAACAGGTGAAGAGATGATCTGGAGACGTACCGCTGGGGCTGGTTTGAGGTAGCAAGGGAGACGGGATCCTAGAAAAACTTGGGGGGAGGACTTTGCCCAATAGTGCAGATAGGCTAAAAAAATAACTAGAGATCCAATACTGATTGTATATTTTACATCGTTTTTTTTTTCATTTTGTATCTATAGGTACATATACGGCGTATTTGATGCACAACAGCCGTGAAATAGTTTTTGGGAATTGAAACGGTGTATTTAGGTATCTAATGGTCGGGTCTGTGGACGGCGAGCGTTGGGTGGCTCGCTGTCCGATCACCACCAGTCCCTGGTCGATGGCGCGTTGTGTTCCACGCGCGCCTCAAAGAGATGTCAGCATAGGAGACGGGGCCCGCTAGTGACAGAGCCTGCCAGGGTTGCGGAATTTGTTCGAAAGAGTCACCGCGGCCTTGGAACGCAAAGGGCTTTAGAAGGAACACGCCCTTTCGCTCCACCCAGAGCGGAAAGAGTCATTTGAAGATTTCCCATCCTTAAAAAAAACTGGTATTTAAGTATGCAAATTACGTTGAAATCACGAACCTTGGTAGTTTGTTGGTAGTGTCATACCTGTCAATACAATGCGATGCAATTCGGGCACAATCCGCAGTGATTTTGTATTTTAAAATCATATAGCAATTGCTGAATATTCTAAAGCCAGGTTTCAGTCAGAATCAGCATTTTTAAATGAAAATCGTACCAAGAAGCAAAAGATTCCATGTTTAGCAATTGAAAACTTTTTATTTTTCCAACTAAAGTTTTCATGCTTGGAAATTGAAATTAGAATGGTGAGTTGGACTCTAAATAAGGTTTTTAGTGAAATTAAGAAAGTTTGTCTTAGACTGCAGGCGGTCGGGGTTGGGTTGGAAATTCACCGTTATTATGAACGAGGGGACGACAGATAGGAATAAGTGAATATTCCTAATAGCTTCCTTTATAATGCGCACAGCAAAGGAGTGGAACTCTCTGCCTGCGTCTGTGTTTCCGAACGCATACAACCCGAATCTCTTCTTAGAGTGAACAGGCTTCTTCTGAGTAGGCTCGCTCCATCGTCGACTACACATCACATCTACACCCACATCACATCATACACTCATCATCACATCACCTTTGACCTAGACTAGAGTCAAAAGCAAACCCATATTAAATAAAAAAAAGATGAATATCTCATATCTTTAATATCGATAGCAACTACGAAATGTATTCTTATTATTTATAGCACAAAACATACATTTAGTTAAAAGCTCCATGATCGGGGATATGAATTTATGAGATCAAATGTTACTATAATACAAATTATAGTAAGCAAACAAAGCCAGTTAACAATCTGGACTGTCTACCTACACAAACATTATTTTTCTAATTAATTTTGTTAATAAGTCTCTTTTGAAACCATCAAAGAATCTAAAACATTTTGTTATGGACAGAAGATAGCTGTGCTACTAACCTACATAATTTATTATCGAGTAATTAATCAACCCCTTTTCCAATTCTACATCAGTCCATTACACTTTAAAGAAGTCCACTTTAAACCCCCATAGAGTTTTCGTTTCCCCTTTCATAGAGCCTTTGGTGTTCAAATACAGGAGTAGATTATTCACCAGAGACTCAGCCTCGAGATTAAAACCACCGACCACGACTTTGTTTTCCACGATTTCCAAGAAACAGGTATTTCGAATACTGACAGCAAATGCTTTCTTCTGTGAATTGATAAAATGAATAGGTAACGCATCGTCTGATCGAAGACAAACTAATTTGGTAGTTTCTAGCTACTTTTAGGGAATACACCACCAAACCCGAAATGGCGATAAAACAATAGCTGTTTACTACATTTGGTGGAGTACAAAATTAAAAATGTAAGGAAGGTGACTTTTGGGCACGCCACAATTGCGGCGGTAAGTGCCACGGCGTCCTCACCTTCCGCCTGACGCAGGTACTTACCGGACACGGCTGTTTCGGGAGGTACCTGTTTCGGATTAAGCGGGAGGAAACGCCCGGGTGTCAGCACTGTGAGGATCGCCCGGAGGACACGGTGGAGCATACGGTGGAGGTCTGCCCTGCTTGGGCTGAGCACCGCCGTGTCCTCGTCGAGGCGATCGGCGGCGGCAACCTCTCGCGTCCGGCCCTGGTTGAATCCATGGTCCGGAGCGAGGAGGTTTGGGAAGCGGTCACCTCCTTCTGCGAAGCAGTAATGCTAGCGAAGGAGGAGGCGGACCGCGCGAGGGAAAGGCAAGGCCTTCGTCCCAACCGCCGCAACAGGAGAAGACGCCCCGGGCGTCGGGAGTCGCAGGGCGATCCCCGGCCACCGTAGGCGCGGGCCTGCGGACGGCGAGCGTTGGGTGGCTCGCTGTCCGATCACCACCAGGCCCGGGTCGATGGCGCGTTGTGTTTCACGCGCGCCTCAAAGAGATGTCAACATAGAGGACGGGGCCCGCTAGGGCTAGAGCCTGCCAGGGTTGCGGAATTTGTTCGAAAGAGTCACCGCGGCCCTGGAAAGCAAAGGGCTTTAGAAGGAACACGGATGGGTTTTAGTCAGTAAGAGTCTGACACGCCCTTCCGCTCCACCCAGAGCGGAAGAAGTCATTTGATGATTTCCCATCCTAAAAAAAAAAAAAAAAAGGAAGGTGACTTTTTTAAGTCAGTGTTTATTGAATTGATAGGGATTGCATTCAACTTCGCCATCTGAAAGTTAATTGTTAAAGTCAAGTCAAGTAGCCCAGCATGCAATTCGATTGGTTCGAAACTTCATTTTATTCACTAGTATTTCTGTTTAATATGCGATTCGCGTGTTTTCAGAGCAGGATTTGCGGAGTCCAAAATCACAGCACTTATTGTTAATATGAAACTTTAATCTTTGAGCTATTGCCTCCAGTTGCTTGCTGCTGCTGCTTGTTGCTGTTGCTTGATTTATAATGTCAACATCATAAGTACTTATGATGTAAGAACAAAGGGTAAATATCATAGGGTGGTTAAACTTCAGAGTAATGTACGTCGGAATTGCAGAATTTAGTTCCGCCTAGCTCGTTCCATCATCGAACTACAAGACGTACGGCGATGCGCCACCGGTATATGATAGACAAACCACACATACGCATAAAACGTTTCGGGAATACTTTGATTGTGCGTAAAAAAGGAAAAGAAATCCCTGCACGATTCTGTGTTTCCTGATAGCTATAATCTTGGGGACTTTAAGTCAAGAGTGACCAGGTTATTTCTAGGCAAACGTGCTCCATTATCGCTTTCCATCAAGTGAGATTGTGGGCAAACGAGAGACTATCAATAATAAAAAAAGGCTTTGGTCTCTGGCGGGTATCTACTCCGCAAAGGGTTCCCCAGGGACTCGGAACCACTCGTGAGTCCTCGGCTGTTTCCGCGAGATGCGTAATGTGTTTACGAAGCATTACCGATGTAAATATCACATTGTGTGTACTTTTAAGGTGTAGAAAAAGAGAAGTTTGTTTGTGATGTGTCTCACCTGTTTTTTTTTTGTGAGCGAAGACGTTTAGTTTCATGAACATTCATTTTATACAATGACTTTTAAATTATTATTATTTCCTAGGGTATTAGCTTCTCCCGCAGCTTTGCTCGCCCGAAAGTCTGACATTATCCCAAGGGAATTTATAATCCCGTAATAAAAAATATATTATATCCTAATTCAGGTTAGGCCCGTGTGCAAAGGGAAACGCCCATTTTTGACCACGTTTTGCCCATCTATGTATTAAATACTAAAAGTATACTAATTTAGTAACTAAAATATTGCGATTATCAATTTTAATGAGAAATCTGCAATCAAAAGGCGATTGTTTTAAGACACTCAATCGTTTATTGCACTAAATAAGTAACATTTCCGCTCGGTGGTCAGTCAAAAGTAGGGATTGCAATTCTTAACTAAAAGCTGATTCAATAGCTGTTGTTTCCTTATGTATGATGTCAATCATAATGCCCATCACTTGTTTCATTCCTGGGTATCACTTTGCCAAAATTAAATAAAAATGGGCATTTCCCTTTCAACCAAACCGGTTTAGCCACTAACGGCCGGTTTCAATAGCGGATCTACCTTTAACAACTGTCAAATTAGCTACCAACAGCTGAAACGTCGTGTTTGAAAGGCAAACATGACGTTTCAGCTACTGTCGGCCTTAAGACGTGAAAAGATATCAAACAGAGAGATTGACAGAGTTACTTTCAAATTTATATATTTTTTTTTTATTTAATATGGGTTTGCTCTTGACTCTAGTCTAGGTCATAGATGACAGAGACAAAGTCGACGATGGAGCGAGCTTACCCAGAAGAAGCCTGTTCACTCTAATTTTGAAGAGATTAGGGTTAATACTAGTAAGGATATGGATTTACAACAAACGACTAAAAAACTACTACACTTCCGGCCAAATAAATTGACGCATTAGAATATATTGCGTCAATTTATTTGGCCGGATGTGTAATAGTTTTTGCGTGCAAAGATGAAACGACGAAGTTGTACCAACACGAAGTAGGTACGTAGAAGGTACTTACAGTACGTTGGTTAAAGTTTAACTCCGTCAGTTGAAGTGTTCGTCTCATGCTCTGTTTGCCTCCAGAAGGATTACGGCGAACGATACATATGTATGTATGTTGCGGTGAAACAGATAAGTTTGAAGACTCACTATCTTGTGTAGTAGTGTTCTTGGTTTTCTGATTAACACATGTTAAAGAGCTTTTGAATAATTGATTTTATTTACGTAATAAACTCAAGTTAACAATTAAAATCATTGAAGTTATTTTTGTACCTATAGTGGTGAATGGTGTTCCTATCTAAGATTTAGCCCATTTCGATTGGGTCAAATATCATCGTCACTTTTAACAAATCGAATTAAATACTCCTATGAATACACAACCGAAAGTAAAGGAAGTATCGGCTCTGTTATTGGTTCATAGTAAATAATTGAATATGTTTTATAATAATAATCTATTTTTTTCAGAAGGGATAAGGAATTATTCCTTATCACTATCACACATTATTATTTATATCCCAACTCTTTTTCAAAAATAAGTCTGGAGCGCAAAGGGCATTTGGAGGAATACGGGTGGAGTTTAGTCAGTAAGATTCTGACACTCCTTTCCACACCCATCCTAAAAAAAGGCCACGTTTTACTTTGCCATAAAAATTCTAGTTACAGTATTTATGTAAAAAAAAACCACGAAAATTAATTTATGATTAACCAGCAAACATGGCAAGTTCGGGAAACCGCCAGCTAGTTACAAGTACACAATTTCGAACGTAACAATAACAAAGTTGCGAAGTTTTAGTTTTTCAGTACCAACCGAAGCAAGTTAAGCAATCACAGTTACACAAAACAAACTTACATTTTTAAAATTGCCATCCATATTATATTCGACTCTAGTTGCGAGCATCGAGAAATACGGTTTGTTAAAATTCTCGAAACAAGTTTGTCATGTTATTTTGGATGTGTTTATTAAAAGTTGTGGTTAAAGTAGGGTAGTAAGAGTTATAGCTGAGAAAAGATTTACATATTTTTAAAATAATTTATATTTTTATGAAGTCGCTACTGGGCTTATTTTATTTATTTATATAGATATTTACAACTGATTTTTATGAATACTTAACTTACTATATACACAGAAATTCCCTAAAATATGGCGTTAGCAGTTTTCTTAACTAGGTTAACCCAACAGTTCCTATGAAGTAATAATAAATAAATTTATTCAGCAAAATAATAAAATAATATCAGTTAATTTATAAAAGCCAATCTAATAATTCGACATTTTTTTAAGTTTAAGTATGGAATAGCGTATGGAATGGCGGGTGGAGAAGTGACCCCACGGTGTCAACCCCGACCATTCACCCAAGAGTACAATGACGACAGACAAGTCGAGCAAGGCCACTTATTGGATGCAAGTTAGCAAGTAACCCACCACTCCCACGCTCGGTGACGTACGCCCTTCATTATCTTAATCAATGGCGCGTGTTAAAGCCGCAGGTGATTTCTTACTTCAATGGAAGTGATAAGTTAATTAATGTTTACTTAGATACACCTATGAGGGATAAATGTAGTAAGTTATTAATCTATCTAATACCTGCAATACGAGCAATTCTTGTAGGTATATATGGATATATATAATCTCTGAGACGGCTCCAACGATTTTCATGAAATTAAGTATGCGGGATGTTTCGGGGGCGATAAATCGATTTAGCTAGGTTTCATTTTTAGAAAACGTTTACCAAAAAAAAACGGTCATCCAGGTACCAAATTATAATAATGGCCGGGTTTTTAACCCTACCTTAATTCCAAAGACAGGTTTTCAGGCTAAAGTAGAGTTTGAGTAATACTCTACTTCATTTTGCTCAATGGCAATGCTGCCAGTCTTCTGGGCACGTTTCCGGATGACAGCGATGTGGAGGAATACTTCGACGCCTGCGTGTATTTTGTTTTTTGTAAATGTATATAGTTGGGTTTAGTGGATATTAATAGTTTAAGTAAATAGTTTAAAGTTAGTTATGTACCTTTATTTAAGAGAACATTTTAAATACAAATATTTAATAAGTACATTATTATACAACAACAAGAAATACATGCATAATTTAATAATATACGTGAGTAAATCCATTGGTATGTGTGTTTAAAAACTTGAAAGTAAGAGTTTTAATAAATCGTTTCCCAAACAATTATTGAGTTAGGTAATGGAACGCTAAATGAGAGCAGCAGTTAGAGAAGAATGGCGGCGCATAAATAAGCGGGTCACATGGCGGGATATCTCATAACGTCCACGTCCACGACCACTCTGAGGCCTGGTTAATACACTCTGTATTGACTAGGCCACTAAGAAGAAGACGGAATCAAGTTAACATTTATTAAGTCCAACCTAAAATTTTATTAATAAACATGTACATTTCATATTTTAAATACTAATGTAACTATATACACTTAAAATAAAAACTCCTAGTTAATATTATTAATAATTTAATTAATAAAACTTTATCCACTTATTAAAGAAAAACACTCTAAAAAGGCGGATTTAATGTTTAAGGCATTTTGTACTAGTTGACGTTAGGGTGGTCCAGAGGCAAAACATGCCAGGTGCATATTAATGGAATGACAAAAAAAAACTATAATAAATAATACTTAGACACGCATACGAATAGCGTGGCTAATTTGAAGAAAATTTTAAGTAGTAGCTTCTTCGAGCGTAAATAGTTATTTACAAGCTTATGCTTGAAAACACAAAACAGAAAAAAAAACAAATATATTTTTTTTTTCTGTTTTGTGTTATATGTATATTTTTGTTTTTTTTGTCAATGATCTGTTTCAAGTGATATATGTGGAAATTGGCCATATTTTGTTTAAACTTTTAGTTACTGTATTTGTTTAGCTGTGAGTTTTCCTAAAATAAATAAAATAAAATAAATAAAGACACCGAGTATCAAAAAAAAAAATAAAACAATAAATCTAAATGTTTTTAGGTTCTACTCTAAACAGGCGTTCACAACTTTCCTTTTCAATAAATAACCAGGCCAAAACGTCAGGTCATAACACACTTTTATTTAATTAAATCATGGTCATTAATCAACGCCTAGGCTAAACCGCTGAGGCCCGAAACGTGATATTTACTACATACCCTTGTCTTAGGTATGGTCTAGGGATAAGTTAGGGTTAGGTACCTGCTTTTCTTGAAATACTAGATGTTCAGGGCTTGGAGGCCTTTATTAAGGTGTACGGCGGTTTTATAATTACAGAAATGCGGTGAAGGAAAACATCTTAAGGAAACCTGGACTAATTAATATTTAGTTAACACGCGTTGAACAAGTTTGCTCAGGTATTTTTGTATGGTTACGTGGCTATGTAAAGGAACTCAGTTTAATGTTTCATAGGAAAAGTTAGTTATAAAAAACCTACCTACAATGTTTTAAGTAAGATTTCATGTTCTGTAATTAAGAAGGGTATCGTACCACAAACATAAAAAAACAACACAAGTGTGTTTGTCTATTGTAAACAAATAATTCAGTTCGGTTTGGTTTATAATAATAATCTGTGGTCCGGCTGTCAAACTCGTTGACACAATAAAATTATATTCATATTTTTTACATTAATTTAAATACAAAAACAGCTCAAAATGTTCATATTACTGGACACAACAAGGAAAAAAAAATACAAACATTAGCACATACATTTTATTGATACTGGAAAAACAATGAATCTGTCATACTTATGAAATGCTGACAAGAAGCCGGGCACGAGCACAAACCGCACAACCAACATCTTCGGGTTCGTCGCTCAGCTCCGCCTCGCAGCCGCCGGGACCTGCGCCAGCCGTGAGTCCAGAGATTCCGGTCGCTGCAGTTGCGTCGAGCTCGAGCGACGAATACTTCTCGCCGCCGACGACACCACCACCTGCGCGTCGGCGCGGACGAGGCCGACCTCCGACCAGCTTAGGACCTCGAGGCCCACCGGCCTCTGACAGGGTCCCCGCTATCGGTGGAAGTGTGCAGCGCATGCGATGGACGCAAACGATCAATGAAAACGTCATGCGCTCATACTATGGGGCTACAGAGGGGGGAACTAACTTGACTGCGTACCGTGGTCGGATGCTCTCTCTGTTTCAGGTGCTTGAGCCAGCTGTTAACGTATCAGCCCAACGACTATCGGATCAGGTGCGGGTCATCCTGCGTAACCGTATGTTAGATGACGCCGTACTTGATAGACTACGTCTGGAGTCACGGAGTGGCCGCGTCTCACCTGCTTCGCCACCGGCCGCGGTGGAAATACAATCTAGTATTTCACCGCGACCCAACAACGTCGGTGAAGATGATGATGATGTGGCTATATCCGTGAGTACCCAATGCAATGAGCGATTGAGGAGCGCTTTGGAGGATGCTTTCCGAGAGTATCGCTCTACTCCGCCTGAGCTTAGACCCCGTCTACCTCGTTTGCCCATGCATAATAAAAATAGGGCGCTGGTGTGTGCTCTAGATTCGCAGCTAACAAATTGTTTTGATAGCAGCGAAGACCTCGCCGATACCCACTCGATCTTGTACTGTGCGGCTGCAGCGGCATGCCGTGTAGCTCATGTCAAATTTCTCAACAGTGACAGAGCTACACGACCAGCTGTACCAGCTTGGCAGTGCAGGATCGAGCGTCGTATCGGTGAAGCTAGAGCACTCATCGGCAAACTTATCTGCTTCAGGGAGGGCAACACTCGCCGTAGAGTGATGCGCTTTGTGAGGCGGGCGTTCTCGGGGACTGATACTAGTCCTCGGGATTATCTGACCCGCGTCACAGAGCGTATCGACTTCCTGAAGCAGAAAATCTATGCATGGGCAAACCGTATACGTCGGTACAAGCGGCGAGTGGAGCGATACACTCAGAATCGCACATTCCAAAGCAATGAGAGGTGGGTTTATAGGGCTTGGGAGCGACCGGACCAAGGTGTGACTGATACGCGCCTACCGGATGATGATGTCATGTGTTCATTCTGGCGCAACATCTGGTCGGTGCCTGTCAGTCACACCGAGGGTGACTGGATTCGGGAGGTTGAGCGCGCGTGCGATCCAATACTAGAAATGGGGGCAATTACCATCAGCCCCCAAGATGTAGCTCGTGCAGTCCGTCCGTTGCCTAACTGGAAATCTCCAGGGCCGGACGGACTGCACAATTTTTGGATCAAATGGTTTACAGGATCGCACGTTCGCTTGGCGTCTCAATTCCAGTCTGCCTTAGAGTCAGGGTCGCTGCCTCAGTTCCTAACTACAGGAATAACCCACCTGCTCCATAAATCAGGTAGTACTGCGGAGCCCAAAAATTATAGACCAATCACGTGTTTACCGACGGTCTATAAAGTTCTTACATCCATTTTGAGAGCAAAGATTAACCATCATATTGAAAGTAATTCAATCATGTCTGCCTCTCAGAATGGATGTAGGAACGGGTCCCGCGGTACTAAGGAGCTGCTCCTCATGGATATTGCCATTAGCCAACAGGTGCGTCGTTCCCGAAAGGATCTGTCGACATGTTGGATAGATTATAAGAAGGCCTACGACTCAGTGCCACATACATGGCTCATGAGGGTGCTGGAGCTGTATAAAGTTGATGCAGTTCTACGCACCTTCCTGATGTCTTGTATGGGGCAGTGGAGGACGGTCCTCCGCTATCCAGGATGTCGACAGATCCAGGTGAACAGCGACCCGATAAGGATCGAGCGTGGTATATTTCAGGGCGACAGCCTGAGTCCACTGTGGTTTTGTCTGGCCCTCAACCCTCTGAGCACATTGCTGGAAGGTTCGGGCCAAGGCTATCGGTTGAGAAGAGGTGGTCAGGTCATATCACACCTTCTTTACATGGATGACTTGAAACTCTTTGCCCCCAACAACTTGCAACTGATGGAGCTACTGAAGGTAACAGAAACCTTCAGTAGCGCCATCAGTATGGAATTTGGTGTGGACAAATGTGCGGTCATGCATGTGAAGCGAGGGGAGATTATGGAATCCGTGGGAACCCAACTCTCGGATTCCATACACCTTAGATCCCTCAGCTCAACCGAAACTTACAAGTATTTGGGTATGTCGGAAGCGTTGGGCATCAATGCTAATGACATGAAACAATCGTTGAAGGAGCGCTTCTTTGGC
Organism: Mamestra brassicae; assembly: GCA_905163435.1. Taxonomy (NCBI): domain Eukaryota; kingdom Metazoa; phylum Arthropoda; class Insecta; order Lepidoptera; family Noctuidae; genus Mamestra; species Mamestra brassicae. The sequence continues at coordinate 12,030,423 of LR990997.1, read as the reverse complement.
CGCCTGAACAAAGTACTAAATAGTCTTTTATCAGGCGGAAACAAGGTGCGCGCCTTTAACGGTTGGGTCATGCCGGTATTGATGTACTCTTTCGGCATACTCAAATGGACTCAGACGGAACTTGACGCCCTGGATAGGAGGGTACGCTCGCTGCTTACCGCAAATCGGATGCATCACCCACGGTCATCGGTGATGAGGCTGTATATCCCGCGGAAGTGCGGAGGTCGTGGCTTCTTAAATGCTAAGACCCTGCACAACCGCGAGATATGCAGCCTTAGGGAGTTCTTCCTAGAGGCTGACGTGGGTATGCATCGGGATGTGGTAGCAGTGGACAAAGGCCTCACTGCGCTCTCCTTGGCTAACGAGAACTGGCGCAAACCTGTGATATTAGATACTAATGACCGCAGGGAGGTATGGCAGAGCAAGGAGCTTCACGGACGCTTTTACCGGGTCCTACATGGGCCCGATGTAGACTTTTTAGCGTCCGTAGCCTGGCTGCGTTTTGGTGACCTCTTTGGGGAAACCGAAGGTTTTGTCTGTGCGATTATGGACGAAGTTATGATGACGAACAACTACCGGAAATACATTGTGAAGGATGGTACCGTTGACATATGTCGGGCATGTCACCGGCCCGGGGAATCCATCCGCCACATTATTTCCGGTTGTCCTAGTCTAGCTAACGGAGACTATTTGCACAGACACAACCTTGTAGCCAGGATTATCCACCAGCAACTTGCTCTTAAATACAATCTTGTGGAATCGGAAGTACCGTACTATAGGTATGTGCCCGACCCAGTTCTCGAAAATGGCAACTGCACGTTGTATTGGGATCGGTCTATCATCACTGACAGGACTATTGTTGCCAATAAGCCTGACATAGTGGTGATAGATCGACTAGAGCGTCGCGCAATGATTGTTGATATAGCAGTCCCTCATGACGAGAACCTCGTGAAGACTGAGAAAGATAAACAAACGAAGTATCTTGACTTGGCTCGCGAGGTTGTCGACATGTGGGATGTGACCACAGCAGTCATTGTGCCGATAGTCGTGACGGCCAATGGCATAATTGCCAAGAGCCTCGACCAACATCTAAAGAGGCTCTCGTTGGGCAGCTGGATCAAGGGCTTGATCCAGAAAGCAGTACTCCTGGACACGGCGCGCATAGTGAGGAGGTTCCTCTCTCAGGGGCCCTAACCACCGGTAGCTTGGATCCTGTTCCCGATACTGGTGGGCTACTATTTTTTATATTTTTAAATATTTTTATATCATTGTATTTTAATATTTAAAAATGTAATTTGTATGTATATAAAATAAATAAAGGAGATAATAATAATAATAATCAAGAAGACAGTCAAGAAATTTTTTTCTCGCCGATTTTTATTGTGAATAATTTAAACAAAACCATCTTAAACCAACAAAATGAAATTGAATCCGAAAACCATTAAAAAAAAACAATAACACAACAATAGAACTGGAAAAACAAAGATATGACGAAGAAATTATGAAATGCTGACGAGAAGCCGGGCACGTCACCTAGCCACACACCCATCACCTTCGGCCTCGTCGCTCAGCTCCGCCTCGCCGCCGCCGGAACCCAGCCCCACTGTGAGTGCTGTGACACCGGCCGTGGCAGTTGCGTCGAGCTCAAGCGACGAGTACTTCTCACCGCCCACGACGCCACCACCTGCACGTCGGCGAAGAGGACGCCGGCCGCCTGACGGCTTAGGACCTCGAGGCCCACCGGCCTCTGATAGGGTCCCAGCTCCCGGCGGAAGTGTGCAGCGCATGCGATGGACACAATCCATCAATGAAAATGTCATGCGCTCATACTTTGGGGCTACAGAGGGGGGAACTAACCTGACTGCGTACCGTGGTCGGATGCTCTCTCTGTTTCAGGTACTTGAACCAGCTGTCAACGTTTCGGCCCAACGACTGTCGGATCAGGTGCGCGTCATCCAACGTAATCGTATGTTGGATGACAGTGTGCTTGATCGCCTCCGAATGGAAATGTGTGGCCATGTCATTACTCCTCCGTCGCAGACTGTGGCACCACCACAGTCGCAAATATCCAGCCACGCTGACGAGGAGAGTAATGACAGGGTTACAAACGTAAGTACCCAGTGCAATGAGGAATTGAGGAGTGCTTTAGAGTGTGCTATTCGGGAATATCGCTACATACCGCCTGAACTAAGGCCACGCTTACCTCGTTTGCCCATGCATAACAAAAATAGGGCGCTGGTAGCTGCTCTGGATTCGCAGTTGTCAAATTATTTTGATGACTGCGAAGACCTCACTGACACACACTCGATTATGTACTGCGCGGCTGTAGCGGCATGTCGTGTAGCTCATGTCAAAATGACTAATGACAGAGTTACACGACCAAAACCAGCCGTACCGGCTTGGCAGTGCAGGATCGAGCGTCGTATCGGTGGGGCCAGAGCGCTAATCGGCAAACTAATCTGCTTCAGGGAGGGCAACACTCGCCCTAGAGTGATGCGTTTTGTGAGACGGGCGTTTTCGGGGACTGATATCAGCCCCCGAGATTATATGTCACGTGTCACAGAGCGCATCGACTTCCTGAAGCAGAAAGTGTATGCATGGGCAAACCGTATTCGTAGGTATAGGCGGCGAGTGGAGCGATACACCCAGAATCGCACATTCCGAAGTAATGAAAGGTGGGTATATAGGGTTTGGGAGCAACCGGACCAGGGTGTGACTGACACGCGCCTGCCGGATGATGACGCCATGTGTTCGTTCTGGCGCAACATCTGGTCGGTGCCTGTCAGTCACACCGAAGGTGGTTGGATTCGAGAGGTCGAGCGAGCGTGCGATCCATTGCCAGAAATGGGGGCAATCACAATCAGCCCCCAAGATGTAGCCCGTGCAGTCCGTCCGTTGCCTAATTGGAAATCTCCAGGGCCGGACGGACTGCACAATTTTTGGATTAAGTGGCTACAAAGGTCGCACGCTCGTTTGGCATCTCAATACCAAACTGCCTTAGAGTCCGGCTCGCTACCCGAATTTCTTACGACAGGAGTTACCCACCTGCTCCACAAATCGGGTAGTACCGCGGAACCCAAAAACTATAGACCGATCACGTGTCTACCGACGGTCTATAAGGTTCTTACATCTATTTTGAGAGCTAAAATTAATAATCATATTAACAGCAACAACATCATGTCTGTCTCTCAAAATGGATGTAGGAATGGGTCCCGCGGTACTAAGGAGTTACTCCTCATTGATATGGCCATTAGCCAACAGGTTCGGCGTTCCCGAAAGGATCTGTCGACATGTTGGATAGACTATAAGAAGGCCTATGACTCGGTGCCTCATACATGGCTCATGAGGGTGCTAGAATTGTATAAAATTGATACAATGCTACGCACCTTCCTGATGTCGTGTATGGGGCAATGGAGGACAGTTCTTCGCTATCCAGGATGTCGAAATATCCAGAGGAACAGCGAACCGGTAAGGATCGAGCGGGGTATATTCCAGGGCGATAGTTTGAGTCCGCTTTGGTTTTGCCTAGCCTTGAACCCTCGAAGCACACTGCTGGAGAATTCAGGGCTGGGCTATCGGTTGAAGAGGGGAAGAGAGAGGAGGTCAGGTTATATCTCACCTCCTTTACATGGATGATTTGAAACTCTTTGCCCCCAGTAATCTGCAACTGATGGAGCTACTGAAGGTAACTGAAACTTTCAGTAGTGCCATCAGGATGGAGTTTGGTGTGGACAAATGTGCGGTCATGCATGTAAAGCGTGGGGAGATTATGGAATCCGTGGGAACTCAACTCTCGGATTCCATAAACCTCAGATCCCTCTCTTCAACTGAAACTTACAAGTATTTGGGTATGTCGGAAGCGTTAGGTATCAATGTTACTGACATGAAGCAATCGTTGAGGGAGCGCTTCTTTGGCCGCCTGAAGAAGGTATTCAATAGCCTTCTATCAGGCGGAAACAAGGTGCGCGCCTTCAACGGTTGGGTCATGCCGGTATTGATGCACTCTTTCGGCGTACTCAAATGGACTCAAACGGAACTTGACGCCCTGGATAGGCGGGTCCGTACACTGCTTACTGCATATCGAATGCATCACCCACGGTCGTCGGTAATGAGACTGTATATCCCGCGAAAGTGTGGAGGTCGAGGCTTCTTAAATGCTAAGACTCTCCACAATCGCGAGATATGCAGTCTCAGGGAATATTTCCTAGCTGTCGACGTGGGTATGCATCGAGATGTAGTGACGGTGGACAAGGGACTCACCCCGCTCTCTTTGGCAAATGAGAACTGGCGCAAACCTGCGGTGCTAGACACTAACGATCGCAGGGCAGTATGGCAAAGTAAGGAACTTCACGGACGCTTTTTCCGGGCCCTACATGGGCCCGACGTAGATCAATTAGCGTCCGTAGCCTGGTTGCGTTTCGGTGATCTCTTTGGAGAAACCGAAGGATTTGTATGTGCAATTATGGACGAAGTTATCATGACGAATAACTACCGAAGATTTATTGTGAAGGACGGCACGGTTGACATATGTCGGGCATGTCACCGTCCGGGAGAATCGATTCGCCACATTGTCTCTGGTTGTTCTCGTCTAGCTAACGGAGAATACTTGCATAGGCACAACCTTGTAGCCAGGATTATCCATCAGCAACTTGCTCTGAAATACTCTCTTGTGGAATCGGAGGTGCCGTACTACAGGTATGCGCCCGACCCAGTTCTCGATAATGGCAATATCACATTGTACTGGGATCGGTCCATCATCACTGACAGGACTATTGTTGCAAATAAGCCTGATATAGTGGTGGTGGACCGAATCGAGAGGCGTGCAATGATTGTAGACATAACCGTTCCGCATGACGAGAACCTCGTGAAAGCCGAGAAAGATAAGCAAATCAAATATATTGACTTGGCTCGCGAGGTTGTCGACATGTGGGATGTGGACTCAGCAATCATTGTACCGATAGTTGTGTCAGCCAATGGCTTAATAGCCACGAGCCTCGACCAGCACCTCAGGAGGCTCTCGTTAGGCAGCTGGATCAAGGGCCTGATTCAGAAAGCGGTACTTCTGGACACGGCTCGTATTGTTAGGAGGTTCCTCTCTCTTGAGCCCTGACCGCCGGTAGCTTGGACCCTGTTCCCGATGCCGGTGGGCTACTATTTTTATATTTTTAAATGTTTTTGCTTAGTTTTGTATTTTTTTTTTAAATATTTAAAAATGTAAGAAATAAGTTTAAAAAAATGAATATACGGAATAATAATCAATTTATTTCAAGTATCAAGACTCAATTACAGAAAAATAATATACACATTAGTCACAATTACAATGTCAAAAGCATTATTAGGTCATCATTATAAATTACATAAGATATATAGTTTATGAGATATAGCCCACCGACAAACAGACGGACGGATAGCGGTGGCTTTTTCCCTGTTTCGAACACATTCTTGTTAAAATACCTCACACACCATAGTAAAAACACCTACCTATGCAGTTTCGCTGTAACGATTTTACAATTATCTATATATGTATATACAAGAAAAATCCGAACCATAAGAAAATCCAATTCTACCAATACCTACTAAACAGGTTTACGAAGTTTTATCAGAACTTTAGTGTTTAAAAAGTTGGGCATTATCTAAAAAGACAATACCTCCGGAGCCGGATTAAAAAGCTAGTCCGTCCCGAGAGACGAGAAGTAGTTCGGTATAAAACCGGACATAAATTTCGGTTGACTTTGATTAATAAAATAAGCGGGCATGGGATGGCTGGGTACCTAAGCTTTGGGGAATTTATTACTGTGTGCAACGCGTTTGAGTGTCCTGAAAGTCGTGTGACGAGTAGTTTGATCAAGATAATTTTCTTAGATACTAGCTTTTGCCCGCGATTTCGTACGCGTATAGCCCGTTTTTTCCCGTTTCCGTAAGAATTTCGGGAAATCCTCTCTCAGTACCCCCCCTTTACACTTCCCAAAGAATCTGCATGCCGAATTTCAGCTTTCTACGACCAGTAGTTTCGGCTGTGCGTTGTCTGTCAGTCACTCAGTAACGGAAGAATTTTGTATGTATTGATTGATTTCATGAATGAGTCAATGGTAGGTAGTCTGTTGACTTGATCAATTTTGCCTGTTTGGGCAAAATATATAATATTCACTATATTTAACATATTAGTATACAACGTGTTCCTTTTGATATCCCATAACTCTAGGGTATCAATGAGACCATGTTAAAGAATCACCTGGCACATGAATTATTTTTCAAGATTTTTTTCATCGTTTTCATACAAAATAATTCGACAAAGTCACGATAATGATGTAAAACACTCACGTGAGATATTATGACAACATCGCATTTTCTTAGTTTAAATAATATGAATGATTGATTTGAATGAAAATGATTTACTCGTACTTTTCAATGAAACTTTATGGCTAGTTTACACAGTGCGAGCTGCTGACTAGACAGTAAGCAGTTACTCGGATCGTCGACTCGTATGCCAGTAGCTCGATTCGCCTTAGCTGTCTGCACGGCGATAGTAGCTGCCAGTCTCTTGCGAGTCGCAGCACACAAAAAATACGGTCCCGTTCGCAACTGCCTGGCTGACACTGGCGAGCTACTGCCGAATGCGTCCAAACGATGCGGGTGATGTCCGAGCTGCTGTCACGTGCGAGTTAGAATATAACCTTAAAGTTATGGGATATCAAAAGGAACCCGATGTAGACATAGATATTACAAAAATATTCATTATAATTTAATGTTTGATTGTATTTGATTTAAATTTCTTGTGAGACCGATATTTTAAAACTTTGAATACAAACGACAAAATAAACTCATCAAAAAGCTAGTAATCTAAGTATTTAATAAAATGGAAATAACTCCATCTTTTCTAATAATAAAATAGCACGCAAACTAAAAATCTTCAAGCACAACTTGCAAAAACAGTCACAACATACATTATACACGGTATACTGAATTTTGTCTACGTTTACACTTAATTTGTCTACGTTTACACTTAATATTTCCACATGCAATCTGTCGTTTCCTTTCGCATACAGACCTACATGAATGTAACATGAAATTTTCTTGGAAACCCGTACATACAAATAAATGAGCACTTCGTTGGGGCTCTAAATTGTCAATACATTAATGGTAAATACAAACAGAAGTATTTGCAATGCACTGATTTAAATACCGGAATAGCTATTTTCTGAGAAGAGAAACGTTACGACACAGTTTTGAAGACTTTTGGGAAATATTATAAAAAACTGTTCTTGTATCGATAGAGTTTTTGCTTCTGAATATCTCGGCAACGCTAGCAATATAATATTATGCTGAATTTTATTTTTGGGTGTCATTGAAGTGTCATTGCGCGCAAAAATGCTTGAGTATGTCAATTGAGTGCAATGACCTTTACTCGAACTCACAGACGACTTTTTTGGGTGTGTACTTTCACACCCAAAAAAGTTGTTAGTATTTTACAAATAGCCCGATTACAACTCCAATATCGTTCCAATTTAAAATTTTATTTACATAGGTATTAGACAAATTATTTTTCTGTGTCATGTTTTGTAAACTTTCTTTGCATACCTACTACTGTATAAATTCAAGTTTTTAAAACTTAACAGACAGATATGTTGCTGGGGGGTTTGTTGCGCCACTTCTTCTTCCCAGCTAACACTAGGAAGTGGTGACGGGCGGCCGTTTTGGGGGACTGATTTTATGTAGAACTTTGACGTTCAAAAAGTGCTGGCACTCAGCCTAATTTGAATAAATGACTGTTGATTTTTTTTATTTTGTTTGTATCTGTAGGAGACGGAAAGTTAAATGTATCGCGATAGTTTCAAGAGTTTAATTGAACTCAATTACGTCTATTCTCCATCCCTCTAATCTCAAATGATGATACAAAATTCATGTGCCATCGATTTCCCAGAGACAGTTATGCAAACCACCTTAACCTCAACCTTTTAGCTAACCCAAGTGATCTTGTTCTAGATTGGACTTCTTCATTTTTTTTAAAGACTAAACAATTCTGTAAAATCTCAGCACAAAGGCCTTGTGGCATTCCCAGACGTATTCGAAATTGTATAAGTGTTCTATTCGCCCAGCAAAAGCTACCGTTGTAACCCGTTTGCGATACGTAAACGGAGCAACAATCTAATTGTTCCCGAGACCAAACACCGACAGAAATTTACCATAAATTGTTCAGGAGACGCACAGGATGTTTGTTGCAAGCATTCACGAAACAGCCAACAAAATACGTTTCCAACGAACCGTTTGCATTGTAAATTAACTTTTTCTAGTTTATTGGTTGCCCTTATTCAATGTAGCTGAGTGTCTTTCAATATTTGTCTTTTGTTTTGAATTTGAACTTTGATTTGCTGTTCTTGTTTCTTTAAAGCTATTGTTTGAAGCATTTTGGTCTGTCACTATCGTTTTATATTGATCCGACATAGACCATGCTACAACAAAGGCGCTCAAACATGTTGACATGATCAAAAACTTTTATCGAGACAAACCTGAGCTACCTAAGTAATAAACCATTGTTTTCGTTAATTATTTCATTGAAAAAAAAGGTATTAATAATAAAATCATGCACATTTATCCTTTTATGTTTATTCAAATACTTTTAAACTTTAAAACATGCTCCAGCGTCAAAGTGAAACGGCGGCCAAAAGCTACTCTTTAATAAAACCATACGTTCTCCAATATGCTTTTAAAATAGGCAATATTTCAAATCATACGGTTCTACAAGAAAAATGGACGGAGCATGTTTTACGTTACCGATTTTGTGACTATGCTCTAGACTATCTGAATTTTTCATACAACGAGGCAGAGTCTTGTATCATTAAAAATAGAAGTCTGCCTTGTGATGTGTCTAGTTATATATAATTCAGGGTACCGCAGAATGGCTGATTGACAGTGTGAGGTGTATAAAGCGAGCGGTGTTGGTGGTTCAAACGCTAGTGCCACGGACGTTTCCGTTTCAAACTACCTATTGACGTAAAACGAATGTGTTCGTGTATTTTACGGACTAATTTTGCCACAAACGTGAATAGTTCGGATGTATGATAGACGTATACAGGGTTGCGAAATTTTTTCGAAAGAGCCACCGCGGCCCTGGAACGCAAATTGCATTTTGAGGAACATGGATGAGTTTTAGTCAGTAGTAAGAGTCTGATACTCCCTTCCGCTCCACCCAGAGTGGAAGGAGTCATTTGATGATTTCCCATGAGTAAAAAAAAGAATACACGTAAAGGAAATCCAGGATAAACTAAACCACAGTCATACTGTTCATCATCATCATATCAGCCGATAGACGTTCAATGGTAGACATAGGCCTCCCCAAGGGAGGTTTGCCGTTATCGCCACGCTTTGCAGGCGGGTTGGCGTTCGCAGTGTAGCTATAGAAGCTGTACAGAGAGTAAAGTCCCGCAAATCTCCAATGAAAAGGGAGGAACCTCCGACCAGACGGTTATTGTGTCTGGTGGGCATCTGCCCGATAGTTGATATTCGGACTGTTGTATATGTTCAAATTGCACGGAGAACTTTCCTTGCGCGATGCAAGATTTTGTTGGTAGTTCGTCGCTGACAGGCTAGGTGGCGTTGCAGTTATTTTTTTGCCGTAAAAATTTCGCTTCTTAGGTTTTCATGTGGTGGCATTGATGCCGCTCCATAGCTGTTGCAATGCACAGTGAATGCTGCTGCCTATTCTCTGGTGAGTCCCTTAGTCATACTGTTAATGATCATTGACCCCTCTTCTATTAGTTTTGGTCTACCCTTTTCTTTTTGTTCACATACACTTGTGTCACAGTGCTGGACAGAGGCCTCTGCAGTCTCTTTCCAGACCTCTCTCTTGGGCGATTACCTTTATTACAAGATCGAATTGTAAGTCTCAATTTAACAACCATAATGCCCTCTATTCAAATAAGTACGACTTTAAAAATACACAGATTATATTATTATTAATGCAAATGCGTTACAATTGAATTCATCGAAATGAAGGTTTAACCAATTGAATTCCCATAAGCGCGTCAATGCATCGAGATGGAGTATGGAGCGAGGTTCAAAAACGTCAGGATTCCGCCACGTAGTGTTATTAAATTTCAATTTTAAGCTTTATGCTTCTGGCCGATAAGAGGATTTTGATTCCCGCGTTCCGTTTTTGCGAATAAATGCAGGGCTGTATCTGGGTGATGGGTAAGGATTATTTGTTCACTTTAATAATAAAGTGATACTTTTTAACGAGAATCTGCCGAAATCAAAATAAGTACCTACTCATGCCGGGGGTTGCAGACGAGACTTTTCAAGTCAAGTCTCAGGCAGTCGGTGGCATTTATTTGAGTTTATTCATAGATAAAATGCTACAAACTGCATTAGACTTTTAGTAGTTTTTAGCAGTTGGGTTTTTTGTTACAAGTCATTTTTTTGCATTTCTTTCTGAACTGCATATCAGATATCAAACACCACCACCACAAATATGAAAAGGCACGTCTAAAACACTATGTATATTTCAGTAAACGAGTTTTTTCCAGATTGGTTAAAGAGTAAGCAGAATAATATATGGTTAATTTTATATTTTTCTGAAACAACATCATGAAAACATAATTTATTATTCTACAAGCTTAATAATTTATTAATGATGGAGCGATTAATTCTGTCAATCAAACAATACCTGCGTAAGTACGTAAAACTCTTTCAGTTATTGGTTTTCATTAAAAGCTTTTAATATTTTGCTAGACTGTAGTTCTAGTATCAACTGACTACAAAACAAATTGCAAATAGGACTTTTATAATAACAGAAGTCCAGAAAAGCTATATGAATCTACGAAAATCATTTTCCAAGCTTAGCCTAACGCTTAGGGAAATCAGATTTATAAAGCACGACATATTACTGTACGGGATGAAACCAATTCAGATGATATAACGCTTAATACTGAGAAAAAAATGTTGGATTCAGTAATCAACAAAACCAAAATACACCTTTTGTCCTTAACTGTATATAAGCATCGGATAAGTTGGAAATGAGTCGAAATAAAGCATGAGACGAGTTAGGGAAGCAACTAAATATACAAAGTGACGCATTAATGAATGAGATGTATTAGGGATAGCGACGAAATAACTAATGAGACGAATTAGCACACCTCTATTTTAATACATCCTAGGCTTCAAATAAATCACATTATCACACAAAACGGGGCAAAAAAGTCACAAGTTAAGCTCAAAAACATAACTCCAAATTCTAAAACATAACCAGCCAGACCTTTACAAAAAAAAAGTGTTAAACACATAATTTAGCACGCTGCCCGTATTTGTAAACTCCGGAACTTAGTGGGCCACATGTCGTCAGTAAAGTAATGTTATAAATTGGAGCCGTAATTTTGAGGCAGCCCTGTGCCACATCTGCTCGGCAAAGCGTAAAAACGGTCGTCCTACACCCGGTACGGATTACTGTGTCAATGTAAACAAGATCAGTAGAAATATTTTTCATACGAGCGACGTAAATGGCAGTCGTTCCATCATTTCGCTTCATCTCATACGGGATCCTAACATTTATTTCATCTCATTGTTTTGCCGTTGTTTGGTAGGAGACGGTGTTTTCCATTGCCCTTCATTTTGTTCATTTATTATCTATCGATAAAATTAAAAGAAATGTGCACTTGCAATTGCAAGAAATGTCCTAAAAAATGTCCTGCGTAAGCATTATTTAGGTTTATGTCCTTAGCGTAAGAACCTATTTATGTAGTGACTGTAAGAGGCGGACGCGGGCCGACCGGTCTAGCATGCGCGCGCGCCGTGTTGTTGTTGTGGCCGCTCGAGCGGCCGTCGCGGCGTCTCGCTCGCGCTGGGTTGCTTGTCTCCCTCCGGCGGGGCGGGGTGCGGCGGCGGTCGGGACGATTGTGTGCTTGCGTGCGTTGCTCATGCTAGCCTGGTGGGCAAGGCGACCTGACCCCATTATTAGATATTTAGTGTGTGTACCCCTTTTTGTTAATGTTTGTGTTTTTGTTTCGACTTTGCGTATATGTACCCATAGTATAGGGTAATAAGTACTTGTATATTATAAAACTGTATCCACGAGAACACTGCCGACAAACTGTACAGCAGTTTGGCAGATGAAATGTGTATTTTTTTCCATGTAACTTTCTTGAATAAATAAATAAATAAAATAAAAAAAAAAAAAAAAAAATTATATAGGAGACCACATTAATTTAAAATCTGGGTACAATTCCATTTGATAATGATGAAATTTATATTGTTACTCTTTTACGCCTAAATTGCTGAACCAATGTTGATGAATTTTAGTATCAGATAGATTATAATATAATATAATATATCCTGGGACAACTCACACACGGTCATCCGATCCCAAACTAGGCAGAGCCTGTGCTATGGCAACCAGACAACTGATAAACATACTTATATATTTCTAAATACATACATATTATAGACAAATTACACCCAGACACAGAACAAATGAACATGCTCATCACACAAAGATTTGTCCTGGGTGGGAATCGAACCCACGACCTCCGGTTTAGCAGTCAGGGTCACTAACCACTCGACCAACAGGCCACATATTGGAACATAGAAAAGTTCATAGGACATTTTTTGGGGTTAATTTTCGACTTTCGCGATGGCGAAGCCTTTGTCTTTTGTCAGAAGCTAGTCATAAAATAAAACCAATTCTTCGTTATTTCCAACTTTTCTTTTCGGATACTTTTAATAATTGTTGACCAAAAGTTACAAATAATTCACTGGTTCGTTGTGTCCTCGGTTTTCTGTTTATTGGCCCAGTGATGTTTCAATTTGTAAATACTTTTTTCATTCTTGTTAATACAGTGAACACTATAGTCCGATTCACTCAATTAAGTTTAACAACATGTATCGAAAGAGTTATGCAACGCGATTTTTCTGTTTCTCTTTCAGCTTAACGCTTTTATTGTTTGTTCCGAAAGGATTGAACGTTTCAGCATGTTATTGGCTTATTTATTGTTTTGCTTCTTAGAATTGATCATGTATTTTTAGCTTATTAAAAGTTGCTTGACTGTACAATTAAGACAGTATCTAAATAACAAAAACGTACTAAACGAAATTGAAATTATAATATAATCCATTGAAAAAAAAAATAAACTCCATAACATTTCCAAATAAAAAGGAGGTACCTCAATTATTTCAAATAACGAAAGATCGCTTTAATCGCGAAAAGCATTTTAAACAATCACCAACGAAAACGTTTGTGCGAACATTGTAAAAAGGTAATTACCTACTGTTGCCAATTACTGAGCTAATTTTAATTGTGCTAAAGAGGCACTTAATTGATTATTACGAAGCTCCGTTAATTAACATGTCGTCTCCACGTTCAGATTGCGTTGTTTTAATTACGTAAGCTTTTTTCGAGGTTTTGCGTGCGCCGCAAAAAGTGATGCCCTAAAGGTCTATTTATGTGTACGTCGTCGATCAATTGCAGGCTGGTCAGGATTCTCGTTTGCTAACTGTACCAAGGCCAATTGGTGTTTTATTTGATTTTACTCTTTGGTATTTTCTGATAAACGTGATTTCAAATTTAGGTGGCAATGTGTGCTTGGCTAAAATAAACTTAATTAGAATTTTAGTAAAATTCTTAAAAAAATACTTTATATTAAACTAGCACTTGCCCATGATTTTGTCCACTTTCTGAAAATAAAATAAAGCCTACTAGTGGCCCGCCCCGACTTTGCATGGATGTATATTTTTTTTCAAAGTTTTCTTTTCAGGGACTGACGTAAAATGGCGTGTTATGCTGGAAATCGTTTTAAGCGTGATCGTATTTTATGATTTCGTTATTTGCATGCAATTAAATAAATATTGTATAAGAAATATTCCTAATACAGACATGAAAAAAAATCCGGAAGATGGGTATTTTAATAACTTGAATACGTCTGTTTTAACAAACTTTCTGAACTCAACACTTTCTTCCTATTTGTGAATCTGTCACAATATTTATATCTATAAATATAATAAAAATGTAACGGATCGCTGTCTGTACAAGAAAAAAAAAATAGAAAAAAAATATTATTGGTACCTTTATCAACGCAAATAGCACCCAAAACAAGTTTCGTTAAAAATTTTGTCTGTTTGTCTGTGCGTTTGTGCACGCTAATGTCAGAAACGGCTTATCCGATTTAATCGTTTTCACTAATACATTGTGGTAAGCTTCACTTAACATTAAGTGTTGTTTTATGTCAATCGGTTCATAAATAAAAAAGTTATGCCAATTTAAAACATTTGTTAAACTATCTACTCGTCTATCTACTATTCTTTCTCTGTTCAGTAGCATTGACTGAAACTTTACTAAACTCTGCCCCAAGTAACTATTTCACGCGGACAATGTCGCGGGCAAAAGCTAGTCGAAAATAAAGCTCAACCTATGTAGGCTGTCAAGTTACGTTATTATCCACACTATGTAGGTACATACGGGCTGCTGTAGCTGCGATAACGAAACGTCATATCTCTGTAGTCTATATTGCTACGCCTGACCAAAACCGCAGGATCGCATGACATACATACCATAATAGATAAGCTGATCAAATGTGGCCAAGATGTGGGCTTTAATGTGCTTAGTTGCAGACATAAGCGAAATGTAACTTTGATTAAGTAGGTGGACTGGACTTATTGGGAAACTATAAATATGTATAAATAACTATATTAATCGTCACTAACTTTCTGCCCGTGCCCCATGTTGCTCGAGGTTGGCGAGACACGCTTTGTCATTCATTTTTATTTAGTAAAATTGAATTTCGATATTTATTTTACTACAAAGCAGTGGGTATATTATTTCCGATTGAAATGATACGTACTAGAACTGTTTTCAAGAGGATATCACATCTTGCTATTGACATGGAAGTCGGTTAAAAAGTCGTAAAAGGTTGACAGCTCGCGGTGTGACGAAGGTACCGTTGTAAAATCACCACTTGCAGAGGGTTTTCTATTACAAATGAAACCCAAATAATAATAATTGGGCGATTTAAAATAGAATTAATGTTACTATACAAGTAGGACAAAAAAACTTCTTATTAAGATAATAACTTTCCATAATCTTATCATTCCTCAAAACCATAACGAAATAAATTTTCGTGTCAAAAAAATTCTTAATAAATTAAACCTTTGGTCAGGCTTCGCCCTAACTTTGCGGACATCGACAAATTAGATCAACAGTCAGCCGGTCCCGAGGGTGCAAAAACACACCGTGTTCCATCAACCCTGTTACGAGTATTTTCTTTTTTTTGCTGGCTGTACTGACTTCACAATTTTCCTATGAATACTGCTCGCATTATCTGGGAAACAGACGTACATATTCATAACCCAGATGTTTTTTCGATCATTTTGTTATCAGAGAAAAAAATGGAAGGTACTGCGTCGTTTAATTTTTTGTTATTTCATTTTGTCTGTAAAAAAGATCAGTTAATATTATTATGAAATCTGAGACAGTGGATTCTTTAAAGTGACTATAATAAGAAGGTCCTACTTCTCTTCCAAGAATGGTGTTATTATCTTTTATTTTTTAGTCTTTGATTTTCCGATGACCATCCAACCTCTGACCTCGCCAGCCCTTAGGGAAACCAATTACCACTTTTGCAAGAGCAGAAAGTAGACGTTGTTTAACTTTGTAACGTAATAACATAATACCGTTATTTTTCTTCACTATTTTCCCTGTTCCTATTATATCATAGTAATTTATCCTCTCTAGTTTTGAGTGGAGCAATTTATTATTCAGGTTTACTTACAATATTTTCGGTAGACCCTCCAATTAGTCTGAAGATTATTAGCATTTAAAAGCAAGCACGTGTCAAGAGTTTTTAAAAGATAAAAGATTGCCTCGTATTTATACTGATTTCCTGTGGGAGCCTTAAAGTTTTTCTAGGATAATAATGTAATTTAAACCTGTCCTAAGCAAGTTTATTCTGCCACTTAAGATTCTTCCATTAGTTCCATAATTTTGTTTTGTGAGGTTTTATTATTGTACCTTGTAGTCTCTGTTCTATGATTTTTTGTATTCAATAGTTTTCTTTTCTTTGGTGAAGTGGATACCGCTATCCATACCAACCAATGTTATTTATTACTTAATTACAGCTTACAATATCTACCTTGAAGTCCTATTATGTAAAACTTCTATCTTCACAACTTAACATTATCATATTGTAGATGAAAAAGCGCCCGTGAGTCAACTTGTAACACAACCTGGTATTCTCGCCAGTAACTAAGTAATACTACTGTGGAAACTCCCTCATGTACCGAACAAATTATGTTGCTCTAGCCAAAAATACTTTTAAAGAATATATGAGAAAACTCTGCCACGGTCCGTTTATCATGTTGTCTACATAGAATTTAAGGTGAAAGCAAATGAAGAAGTAGCAAACGTAGGTGGCTCAAACAATCTTCTGTATTTTAAAATGTTTATTCAGTGGCGAAACGTAGGTAGGTATGTAGGAACCGTAACATGCCGAGAAAAATAACATCGTTAAAAATGCTACATATTACCATTTTTATTAGAAAATATACTTACGGGGTATATACGAGATAGGATACCGCGAATAAATTGCGCGACTTTCACGACGACATTTGTCACCCTTAGACCCTTGGCACTTGTGAAATTGTGCTCATATTGTAAGGGCTAATCCTCGACGAGAATTCATCAGCTTCTAACGTTGCCCCTTATCGGGCCGACCCTCGCCTTCAACATCCATCCACATTATTTTTTGTCACACTATAAGTTTATAACAAAGTTAACGTGTCTCCGGCAAACTGTGTAATAAAATTTCCCTCCTTTGACTATAACTTTTCCTTAAAATACAGGCGCGTGCATGTCTTGTTTGCGAATAAACTCTATGGTAGCTTTTTGTTTGTGTTTGGTAAAATACATAACCACGTAGAATAAAAACTACCAAACATAACGTGTTCTTGTTTACTCAACCCTGAACTTGTAACGAACTTAAATACGTTTCATTCAATTATTTGTTCAAATATAAATGGGTATATTTGAACCCATGAATTATATTGAATTATGTTTAGTTGATAAAGTAATAACAAAACTATAGCGTTGTTTGCGTCTTTAATTTAATTTGAAATCCTATGTTTACTGTTCAAATATTGTGTTTAGGTGAAAACAGTTATTAGTTGTGTTTGAACAATAATAATATTATTATTAAAATTGGCATAGTTTCTTGGAACTAACAATTAATTCTGATAAGCTGCCATTTCTAGTATAGCGAGACTTGATATTATTTTTTGAATAAAAGGAGATTTACTTAATGTAAAAATAAGTAATTAATTTGAGAAGGTCCAATAAATACCTACGTCTGAATCTGCTACGTCATTTGGGTGAAAAACGATTGCTGAAAACGGAGACAAAAAATATTTGTACGATTGTTCATGTACCAATTACAGTGAAGATTAAATATTTAAATTGTGTTGTTAATAGACATAAGAAGTGGTATAGTAATCCGGGTACATTTATCAGAGTACTCCAGAACTCCACTCATCTTAAATGAATTATTACGAAAAACGAGTCTCACGTAAAATAAAGCATAATAGCTCAATAAATTATACAGTCCACTGCCTTTTGCGTACCGCCAACATTATCAACTGCCCATTCCACGTTTTTAATCAACACTAAGAATCCGAATTCAAGTTTCTAAATCCTCGTTAATATGCTATCCATTACTGGGTAGCGACTAAAGTTTGCATTAACATTAGCATTATCGCGGCAGTGGACTCGTAAAAAGCAAAGTTATCAAAGGCGAATGCTCTCACTCGGAAGTTAATGAGTCGACAGTGCGGTAATGTCAGAACGTAGGCATTTATTTTCATAGAGCTTTTGGTGCTACAGTTTCTTTGTGGATTTTGCTACTTGGTATTTTTTTGTAGGTTAAGTACTTTTATAAATTTTAGTGTAAGGTTTTCTTCATTTGTAAATTGCAATCGAATGACTAATTATTTTTGTGGAAATTCAAGCAATCCTCAATGTTCCACTTCATTCTCTTCAGTCTTATTGAGTCGTTTTAAGATTTTTTTTTGTGTTGAGTTTTCTATGCGGTTCTCAGAAATATTTCTTTTGAAATATCGTCAACAGAACACTCTGCGAACGCCCGCCGACTCGTTATATTTTTATGTAAAACAGATCGAACCCCTTCCCCACATAATTCCAAAGAACACAGACTGACAATACATTCTATTCGCATAGAATATAGACATATTTATGATGCACTTACCACCGACGTAAAAACATTCTCTCAATTTCTTTCGCCATTTTTAACGTACAAGGATTTCCTTTATGTAAATAAGAAAGTCTGGTAACCCAAGAACGTGTGTAATGTCGTTGTGGTGCTTTGTATTATTATTTCTAAGATGGCGGACATAAAAATGGGCGCGAATAAAGATAAGCTCCGTTAACAGTGTACATTACACGTCTATTAAAATTGAAGTGGATGTACCACTGGAATAAAATTATGGTGGTAAGGAAATGACTACGTAATTTTGTTTGTGTGAAAATAGAGAGGATGAATTAGGTATTTGTCACAAAAGATTTTATGACCGTAGCTCAAATAATGGTAAAAAAGATAAGGCAGCAAGACTGGTAGCGGTGCTGAATCTTCACGGTGCACTGGAGTTGCTCAAGTAAACTAAGAGATTAATATCAAACTGAATGCTGCTACAAGTGGGTCTTTATCCACTCCAGATCTGCTCACGGTTACTACATGTAAACAAATATAATTTCGATAAACTACAACGACGACGGATTTAAAGGTCATTATAAAAGTTTATAACAGGTTGACCGACGAAGAGTGACGTTTAAACACAACCTGTGCAGAGGGTAGACACGCGTTGATTGATGATTCACCTACACTGACATGCCATTAAAGGCGACGACACACCAAAAGCGTTGTGCCGCCATGATTCATAATACTCCCTTGTACACAATTCGCTTGGACCTGCCAACAACACGCTTAGCTTAGTATCCGCGTTTATTGTGACGTAGGTTTTGTATGGACGCTCTATTTATAGCCCGAGCCACTGCAGAATTAAGCAGTCATTTGTTTTATTCATGCGATGTTTTTTCGAAAATGTACTCGATACTTTTTGGTGTATGCGGAGTTATAAAAATGGAGTTTGACAGCACGGTTGGCGCAGTGGTTGAGCAATTGCTCAACCACTGCGCCAACCGTGACTGCTGCGCTGCGTGTTGCGAGTTCGATTCCCGTTCGGAACAAATACATATGTGTGTGTATGCCCTACAGATTGTACTTTGTATGTTTGTAAACGCACCCACAATACAGGAGCAATCCTAGTGTGGGGCAAAGTTTAAAAAAAAAATAACTAAAACAATACGTAAAAGTAAATTGTTGTGAGTGATATGAAAACAAAAGAATATTTTTAATGGAAAACCAAACGTCATTGTAATGAAACTACCTACCTACCAACATTATTCCCTGAGTTTTACTATAACTTCAGCGAGCATATTCCGAAAGCAAAAATCAGTAAAAGCGGGCCCGTTATACGTAGCAACTAATAACAACTTTTAAACTGACGTGCTAAAGAAAAACATGGACCTTTCACACCTAGTTTGGAAGAAAACTGTATGCACTGCCTGCTAACCTAACGAGATACGACGTTGCTTTTAGAGATAGTTCCAGAGGTTGTACAGGACTTAAGAAAAGGCGTCATTATTTACGTAGATTGCCTCGGTTGTAAAGCGCATTGTCTACAGAGGAAAGCGAAATAAGGTGCAAGTGAATAATAAAGTACCGAAATATTTTTCGTTGTTGCTGTTTTAAGCGGCTGTTTTCCTTTTTCGGTTTTATAAAAAATTTATGCGGGACAATTGGTGAGGCTTTTTCAAAAAACTTTTTCGAGCTAATGACTGCAAAAGAAAAATTATCTATTTTCATAATATAATAAATATTGTATTTATACTGTATGTTGATATTATAAATGCGAAAGATTTTATGTTTGTTACTAAATCACGTCAGAACGGCTTAACGGATCTTGATGAAATTTGGTTTAGAGGTAGATTATAGTCTGGAACAACACTTGGGATACTTTTTAACCCGGGAGTGTGTCAAAGTCAAAGGTCAAAGTCAAAGCATTTATTTCAAATAAACCATTATCAGGTACTTTTGAATTGTCAAAGTCAGTCCGTCAAAAACATGAAGCTATTTTTGTTCCCTTGGGATAATTTTCGATAATCACGCGGGCTGAGCCGCGGGCGGCAGCTAGTCATCTCAAAATCAATTTGTCAAAATTTTCCAATGATTCCTAATCCTTTACCGCTAGTCTAAAAATAAATTAGAAATGAAGGAACAAATTGAAAAGACGGATATTGAAACGAACTTCGTGTTCCAGCTCCTTGAATCTTCAGTCGACCACTTCTAAGAACTAAATACTTCCTAGTATTCAACGGCTTTGACAAAGACCATAATTACAATCAAAATTCCTTGAATTAATTCCATTGCTTAATAAACAATTCCCCAATACAAACACGAAATATTTCAATAAGATCCTGGTTAATATTTTGTTAAATGATTCCTTACTACTGGCATGAAATTAACGTAAGCCTGTTGTTTCCGAGGTAGAATACGGAAATTTCCATACCTTCAATTTCTTGGTTTACACCCCTAAATACTTCGTCTCTAGGATGTACGGGTATGTTCGCGTAGAATAGAATGCTCCATTCTGAATTCGTAGCTGCTACAACACGACGTACCTTCCTTGCTACAGTTATGTTTGCATTGTTGGTAGTTTTTATTTTCGGTAGAATGTAGCTTTATTTAAGTTGCTCTTTTTTTTACTAGTTGATATGATATGTTTATTGGTACCAACTGATTTTTTAAGATATTATTAAGTTACTTTACCAAAAGCACTGTCCGTAGTGCTACGACGTAGCGCTACTTACAGCTACGATCTGCTACGCCGTAGTAGCAGACCCTAAAAATCTTCAGGTTTATTCATAAAAAAAGCCAACCACATGCTTAGCAGTACTGTTCAGTAGATTTTACATTCAGGTAATAAACAAAGAATAAAAACCTATAAGTTGATAGGTAGAGTATACCTGTGCTCCTAGGCATTCTGTGGCAACCCACGTTTCGGTTTCTGCTACTAAAATACGAGCTAAGAATGTGACAATCATTAAATTAATAAGCATATGGTTAACAAGGTTTTCTGAATAAGACTGTTAGTTGTTTTTATGTGTTCCAGAAGGACCACTTCCTCACATCAAAGTTCAGCAGATTAAGCAACTGCAGCTTTAGTATTACTTACCATCATAGATGTTAATTAGGGTTCCGTACGTCCAAAAAACTTCACTTGTGAGTCTGTATGTGTGACCATCTGTCTGTCACAACCAATTTGCTCCGAATCTACTGGACCAATTTTTTTATCTAGCTTTCCTGCTAACTTAGTCAAGAAAATTAAAAAGAAACCGGCGTACATTACCACCTGATATAATACCCCAAACTCTTATTCAACTCACAATTTCCGTAATAACAAGAAACATTCGCAATATAATACGAATCAAAAGGTGGGTAAGAATCCAATACAAAGTTTCCGAGGCAGTTTCACCCCGCATCTTTCATGTCCTCGACGGGAAGATAGCGTCTATCGACAAAACGATAGATTGTGCTCCTTCCCATCTATTGATTTTCGAAAGGTAAGGTACTCGCTAATATTTGGCGATCTTTGTTCGGACTCCGAACTGTATGAGGATTGACCACCGGAAGGAACGGTTTCTTTTTTCTTGGGTGAGGAATTTTTGGTTCCGATTTGGCCTGGTTTGGTTTTGTTGATATTATTATACCCCTTTAAAGTATATGTAGTTATAGTGTTTCCTATCTACATTTTTATTATTTAATATGGTTTTGCTCTTGACTCTAGTCTAGGTCATAGATGACAGAGACAAAGTCGACGATGGAGCGAGCTTACCCAGGTTGTATGCGTTCGGAAACACAGACGCAGGCAGAGAGTTCCACTCCTTTGCTGTGCGCATTATAAAAGACGTTTGGAAACGTTTAGTGCGAATTGGTGGAATAGCAACAAGATAGTACATATACTTGTTGTTACTGACTATTTTATAGAAAGAAATATTTTAGAGACACTGAATTTTATACTGAGCTGAAACCCAGTTTCTCGAAGAAAAATATCGCAAAATAAATATGAGGAGCCCGCTTAAACTGCTGGGATTTGCTGTTAACAATGAATTCAATGAATGAATCAGTTCTCGCTTGTTGAAAGCTCACATTAACTTTGCTTCAATTTTCATTGGAGAAACTGAGTGTTCATGATTTTAACTTGCTTACAACACACAACAATCGATCCTTCTCAATGGAAAAGACACCATTGACTTACAATACCAGGCTAATACGATCTTTATTACCAATCCTCAAAATCAGATATAATTTTTCAAAAGAAAATCTTTTCAAACATTTTATTATGGCCTAATTAAACCTTTATAACTCGAGTTTTCTCGAGAATAATGGTATCGGTTTCCGTCTCGGCCTCTGATTTAATCTCGGCCAAGACCGATCCCCTCGAACCTTAGGTAAGACATGTAAGTCGCTCCCGGGATACTCTTTAGATAACGAGCAAAGTTCCACCTAAAGATCTTGTAAATGTTCCTTCGCCGCAGCCAGAATTCGTAATTCAACTTCCATTTTGCAAGGACCCATAAAAATAATGTTTTATACAAGACGGTGATAAGCTTCGACCTCCGCTAAGTTGTTTATTGCTATCAGCTCGTTGCTTTATTGAGATGTTCTTGAGTGGGTCTTCGGAAACTAGAAATAGAGATCGGTTGTTGAGACATTGGGAAAAATCATGTAGTAGGTAAACTACATATATAGATAAACTATAATAAATATTCCTGAATTGAGAATTCCGAGATAAGAACTTGTAAAACTCTTAGGATAATATTTGACTAGTTATTATGCTAAAGGAGAGTCGACTTATTTTTTCTGAACTTTGAACTCTCAATTCAGAAACTGGGATTAACAGTAGGTAGTACCTATGCATAATTATAAATACAGTGCTCAACAGATACATAAAGAAGTTTGGTTATGATCATTATATGCTGAATAAAACGATAATCATTAAACAGTTTCCTGTTATTTCAAACCTATAAAACTAACGCAAACATTTCAAGCAAAGCGAAATGCAGCTCCTTCATTAGAATTCAAACAATCTTCCATCTTAACATTCAACTTACATACATTTAAACACGTAGAAGCACACTCTCCGTATATTTAGTAAAGTCAACAGTTCCTAGCGCTCCGTTAAAAGAGAAGACGTGAGAGAGCGTAACGAGAACTCGAACCGTACACCGAAAGGTGTCCTCCCTCAGGTACAAGAAAAGGGAGGTACTCACCAACCATTAACTGGTCACTAGTCACACTGACCCGCCAAAACTGCACTTACAGAGCTGTTTCAGCGTCTCGTAAAACGTAATGTCTTTGAAAAGGTATTTGGCTCCGCATTTTTGGTGATATGCGAATTTGATTGGGACTTTGTTCGAAGGAGTTTGGCTGCGAGGAACGTTATTGAGACAATTCTTTGAACATTGGAGCGATAGCAAGCGGGTGAAGCGTTTATGTATTTGAGATTAGCGGGATTTATGTGGAATGAGTTTGTTTTTATGACATAAAATAGCAATTACATACAAGGTTAGACATATACCAAATGACAGACAATGTTTGGTAGTTTCTAACTCTAATTCAAAGGTGTTTGCATTCATAGATATCTTAAGGCAATTCTCGTATTTTTTAAATTGCTAACATCTGTTATTTCCTTCATTTTGATAAGTTATTGACACTGATTCTCACTGAGATGAAATTGAGGCATGAATTCGAACACTATTTAAGTACAAGAATTGGTCTTCAACAATTGTTTTCGTATTTATTCCAAAGCAAAAATTCTGAACGAAAATTCTAAATAATAACCATGTTATAAATCGCGCGGTTTGAATTTCATATTACACTATTTTGGAAGGCGTATTCCGGTCACAGTCGAGTAAGTTCAGTCTCTTTACGACGATACATTTATATCCATTTATTTGGCGAATATCCCTCGCTGTGAGCCACCAACGACGGAACAAACGGATGGGTACGTTTCTATTGCCTTTGAGATATTTCATTGACTTTTACAAATGCGAATGCCTGAGTGTCATTGGGATCGAATCTTGGTGTGGAATAAATTGCGTCCATAACATTGAATTCGCCCTTTTGTAGGGATATGTTATAGCAAAAGCGGTGTTCCTGACCGTTCAATTTTGGTGTTCAGTTTTGTTCGTTTATTTTTGTTTGTTTGTTTTTTTAGACATGAGATATTTATGAAATATTTTTATTAAACAATACTATTTTTAACTTTTGTAACGAAGTTTTCTTGCTTACAAAAAGGCAGACAGTCGTGCTATTTTTGCAGAGAAATACCCAAATGACATAAAATAATCTCACATCTTGAATTTCGATAAATATGTATATTAAAATGCCAAGTAATCCTCGGGTTTTGTGGGCGTGTGCAGGTCGCTCGCAGCCGGCCACCGGGTCCACGACAAGGAAAGGGTCGACCTACTGAGCCGTAGGCGTGTTATCATGGTAATTATGACATCCCAAAAGAAACTCCCCACATTCAGCCATAGTTTTTACGACTGCCCCGACTCTTCATGATGACATTCGCAGATAAGACTCGCAGATTGTGTTTTTTATTGAAATTTCACGCATATGTTCCAATCTAACTGGCGACGCAATTTCGTTACAGCTGTCAGTGAATCATAACAGATTGGCGATTTTTTTCTGAAGATTATTTATTATGTGCAATGGTGAAATATATCGTTCTGGCGGTATTTATGTTGTACCCTTCGTTACCCATCAGTTCGGGTAGTGACAGCAGCTTTGTGTTCGAATTGAAAGATGCGCCAGCTCTATATAAAGACTTTGCAAAAAGATATCACAGAAAATTCAAAAGTGAATTTGATTATAATCAGAGATATATCAATTTTGTGCAGACTTTGAGATACATAAATAGTATAAATTCTCAAGCCGATACACTACAAAAGGTTCTACCGAATCAGTATGCTGATTTTTCTGACGACGAAAGGAGAGCATTTTTAAGACAAAATCATAAACATATCGATCCTGAACTGAAATATATACTGAGAATGGATGACGAGTACGTATAATTTTTTTTCATGAAAGATTTTATTTAATAGAAATAACCGTAGTCTAGCTATTAGCTTACATTGCACTTTACACAGCTCAAGGCCAAGTAATAACAGCCCTCCGGGTCGATTTTCAAAGTTAAGGGCGAGGTCAAACGATCGTAATTTTGAGAGACGTTAGTCGCGTATTTTGAGTTGCGCAACTTACGTTCAACTGAAATCCAGTTAGGCTGCCAGACTAACTTCAGTTAGGTAGGATTCAACATTTGTACGGGGTGTTTGTGTCATGCAATGGTACCATTAAAAATACAGTGCATATACGAAGCATGGAAGCTGGGTAAATCCACTAAATAGGGAAAGACTGAAGTGTGGACAGTTCCATAACTTATATGGACGACTCACGCCAAACGCAATTCGGTTGATATAATTGGCGTGAGTCAGCAGACAACTAATTTTGCGTTGCCGTGTGGGACAAACAGGACTTTTGTACGAAACCGAATGCAACGTAAATTCCGCGACTCATTTTACGCGACTCACAACTCAAAAAAATAACGCACGTTAGGCCTCACCCTAAACAAAGCTTGTCAAGGACTGTCCGCGTCCTTGGATGGGTTCATCCATCCAGTACATATCGAGACTCCCCCGTGGCTCGGAAAGCACGTAAAGCCGTTACTTTCAGCTGTAATGATGTAGTAGTAATGTTGTGTGTAGATCTTTGACAGGTTACAGTAGTCTGTCTTGCCAAGGGTGTCATGTTGCCCAGTTATTGGAATGTAGAGGTCAGGTACGCAGTCACTCCATGTATTAACTTAGCGGTAACCCGTTGGACTTAAAAACTTTTTTACAAAAAAATACAACCGACTTCCGAATAAAAAAACTCTACAAAGTTTAATTGACATTAATTTTGGAAGTCGGTCGTTTTGGTTGTTTCTTCGTATTTTAACACCGACTTCCGTAGTCCTTTATTTTGTAGTGTTTGTTTATTTGGAAGTCGGTTTTATTTTTTGTAAAAAAGTTTTTTATTTTTCACTTTTTTGTGGTACCCCACTCCTAACAAGAACACTGGAAAGTAACAGGAACAATAAATACGCAATTTCATTTACTTGGATGACATATTTTACTAGCTTTTTTTATTTAAAAACCAAACAACTGAACCGATTTTGAAGAAATTTGAATGGGACCAATCGGAAAGTATATCCGAATACATACAAAATATTTTTCCAAATCGGTGATGAAATTTTTCAAAACATGACGGAGTTATGAAGTAACAAACGCACAAAAAAACAGACAACCGTATTGAGAACGTCCTCCTTTTTTTAAAGTCGGTTAAAATAGAAAAAGCTGATGATAACACTATCAGGTAGGTTTTTATATTTTATGTTTCTATAGAATTCATTGTAATGAGGATATTTGATTGCAGTCGTGAAGATGAAGAAGATATGATGCGTTCGAAACCACCAGAACAAACGAGAAATAAAAATGGTATACGCAATTATGCTTGGTAAAAGTCATATAATAAAGAAGAAAATGTTCATGTAAAAATCTATGAAAAATCATTGTTCTATTGATGAGTTTATGCCAAATAAATGATTTCCTAAACACTGCATTTAATGCTAAGCCTGGCTTGAAGGAGCCAAATATAAGTGACTGGAACATTGAGACTGAAACAGAACTGTTCAATTCCTACCAAATTGTTCGGATTTCCGGCTAGATGGGAGTTCTCCCAAAGGGTTAAGCTAGTTTTGAACTTTATGTTTGTATTCAAGCGGGGAAGTTGTCATAAATATTGGAGCCTCTGCTTGTCTGGGTTGAACTACATCAAACTGCTTTGTTGACGCAAAAGTTGGGCAGCTCAATATCCTGTTCCTCGTAAAGTGAGCGATTATGAGCCCCCAAGTAATTGTTTACGATAATAACACAGTATTTCTATCTCGCTCCTAAAAACTCATAATTCTTAATTATTTAATTTTGGGTGATGGTTTGAACCCTTCCCTGTATCTTTTGTAATTTAAATTTAATTCACGAACATAGTCCACGAATCCATATGACAATCATAAAATATGAAAAATTCTGTTATTATTTTACGCTACTTTTCAGCTTAAAGTTCTAGGGAATCATAAAGGTAATATTTTGAAATATGGAGCAAAAGAATTTAATAAAAATATCATATTCGCTTTTATAAATGTTCGAATCTAGTACAATATTGGAAATATTCGAAAAGCGTGGCATCGAAAACTTCTGAAGCATTCTTTTGTTCTATTGGAAATGGAGAAACATAATCCGCGTAGGACGGGTTGTCTGCGGAATGTCTTTGTGGATGGTCACACCACAGATTTAGCGGACCTAAAGCTGTCTTTTCAGCGTACAGCCGAACATTTTCAATACGTCCTGTTAAATTAAGTGTGTAAAATTATTATTTCGTTCAATTGCTTCATTTTAACGTTCAAAGGGATGGGTGAAAAGCCTGACAGCAACGCGTAAATATTTGTGTAAAAATGAAACTCATGAAATCATTTCATAAAACAATTGCCTGTGCATTTTCGCGTGTGTCATGAGATATTTTCCGCTTCAGTGAATTCAGCTATAAAGCTGCGTACGCACTTACGAATATAGTTCTTTTGAAAATATGTCATAGTGTTGACATGTGTTTCTATCCTCGAACACATCGAGATCTAACTCAACTCAGTATTCCAAGAATTTTCCGTAAATTTACATACCTTTGAAACAAACGTTAATAATTGCGTTTGATGAGTGCGATTTCCGTTTGTATATATACTGCGTACAATTTAGATTCTCGATACACTCTGTGAACACACACAGATACATTACCAGCCTTTAAGCACCCACTGTTGGGACAGAGTCCTACTTTCAGTCCCACGCCCTTACAATGTTTTCCTTCGTAGTTTTGACAGCAAGTGTGTGGACAAGGCTTCACAAAACTACCAGACTTTTATTCATCACAGTTTTGACAGCAAGTCTGTGGACAAGGCTTCACAAAACTACCAGAAGTTTATTCATCACAGTTTTGACAGCAAGTGTGTGGACAAGGCTTCACAAAACTACCAGATGTTTATTCATCACAGTTTTGACAGCAAGTCTGTGGACAAGGCTTCACAAAACTACCAGAAGTTTATTCATCACAGTTTTGACAGCAAGTGTGTGGACAAGGCTTCACAAAACTACCAGAAGTTTATTCATCACAGTTTTGACAGCAAGTGTGTGGACAAGGCTTCACAAAACTACCAGATGTTTATTCATCACAGTTTTGACAGCAAGTCTGTGGACAAGGCTTCACAAAACTACCAGAAGTTTATTCATCACAGTTTTGACAGCAAGTGTGTGGACAAGGCTTCACAAAACTACCAGAAGTTTATTCATCACAGTTTTGACAGCAAGTGTGTGGACAAGGCTTCACAAAACTACGAGACGTTTATTCATCACAGTTTTGACAGCAAGTGTGTGGACAAGGCTTCACAAAACTACCAGATGTTTATTCATCACAGTTTTGACAGCAAGTCTGTGGACAATTCTTCACAAAACTACCGGAAGTTTATTCATCACAGTTTTGACAGCAAGTGTGTGGACAAGGCTTCACAAAACTACCAGATGTTTATTCATCACAGTTTTGACAGCAAGTGTGTGGACAAGGCTTCACAAAACTACCAGATGTTTATTCATCACAGTTTTAACATTAAGTGTGTGGACAAGGCTTCACAAAACTACCAGAAGTTTATTCATCACAGTTTTGACAGCAAGTGTGTGGACAAGGCTTCACAAAACTACCAGACGTTTATTCATCACAGTTTTTTATGCTAGAATATTGAACATTTCACCAAAAATAAACCACGAAATCACGTTACCACTTCAACTTTCACCAAAATTACTCACTCGCTCAAAAATATTTATGCGGCAAACTTTTAACCTTACAGCTCACGAGTTTAAACCAAAAATTAAAGTAGCTATAGGTAAGGTGGGGTTAAGTATTCAAATTTTATGCTTAAACGTTCCAGTTACCTAACGTCTACGTGCACTAGCTACTCGATAACCGTTCGGTAACCATCACTGTCTATGGAACGTGACTTTTTCCGTGAGAAGACAAAAGCAGCCCCCGATGCATTTTTCACCGGAATAGATTTTGCGCGAGGAAAAATTGCAAATTTCTACGGCGCCCCGTGACTTGAGGAATATTCGATAGTTGATTACCGCGCTCATTTTATAGCATGTGAGATCGCAATCGCTTTTTGCGACTTAAGATTTATATATATTGGTATTCGTGTTTCGGTTGTAAAGTTTTTTGGATCAGGAAGCCCAAAACATTTAGGGAACACATTCAATGTGCGTACAGCTAAGGAGTGGAATTTCCTGTCAGAGGCTGTTTTCTGTTAGTTACAACCTGGGAGTCTTTAAGTCAAGATTGAATAGGTTACTTCTAGGTAATCGTGCTCCATCTTCGACCATATCATCGCTTACCATCAGGTGAGATAGTGGTCAAACGCGTGTCTATGAGTAGTAAAAAAAAGGAAGTATCCATACCTTTCCATATCCATTCTAATATTATAAATGTGAAAATAAGTTTGTCTGTATGTTTGATACTCTTTCACGTAAATAATGAATGAATTAGGATCAAACATGGGTTTACCATGTCCTCGAATACCGATTCCGGGATACTTTTATCCCAGAAGTATTCCCAAGAGAAAATTTTGAAATCTAGGCATTTTTTATATGTGTTGGCACATATAAAAAATCGACTTTATATAAAGTTCAGTAAATAAAGATATATTTACTGAACGCATATTTTATCGAAATAATACCTAACCTAAATTGGAATTAGCAACGTACACTGATAAAACAGCTTAGGTTCATAATCCCATTATACCAAAGGCTGAAATATTCTCAGATTTCAAGAATAATCTTATTTGTTGATAGAATTCCAGGATTTTTGATATTACCGAAAAAAAGATTATCTTTAACAGCTGAAAACAGATTGCTATTCTACCTATTCTAATCCAAAATAAAAGCCTTGACCTATATAGAAGAAAAACGCTGGTCTTCAAGTATCAGGTGCCTAGCCAAGCCACAGAATAAATAGATACTGCGAAAGTCCAAGACTAAATAACATTCTATCACAGAAAACGATTGTTAAAAATGCGCTACCGAAATGTCATGTAGTCCAATTTGATTTTTGACAGAATGGGAGTGGTAGGGCTCTGGATGAAAAACCTAAAGCCCAAAGTCATCAGCCGTTTTTTAAAACTAGCAGAGTGAAACCGCAATCGGTATTCTTTTCAGACAATTTGAAATCATTGTACGTATCTTAGGTACGTGAACCTTCCTGTGAGACATCGGCTACGACTGGGTGCTGCGTGCTGACCTCCTAAGCGGCGTCAGCGTGATCTGTTACGCTGACGATACGCCAGTTTTGGCACAGGGGAGGTCGCACCAGGCGGCGGCCGACTTGATGACACGCGGGGTCGCGATAGTCGTTGGAAGGATCCGGCAATTTGGTCTCGAGGTGGCCCTGCACAAGTCCGAGGCCATGCACTTTCATGGTTCTCGGAACAGGCCACCAGCGGGATCCCAAGTAACGGTAGGAGGGGTTCACATCGGCGTCGGGTCGACGGTCAAGTGCTGGGGCTCGTTCTCGACATTCATGCATCTCCTATTTCTCTATATTTCTGGAACAGTACAGTACAGTAGGAACTCCGTTTTCCGTACTCAAACTCCCATTCGGTCCGTTGTGTGTCCGCTCAGAAGCAGATCCGCAGGAAGCTACTGTTAAAGGGGCGTTGAGAAGTCACGGCCTCGTATTTCAGGATGACGTAGGCGGCTAATTCCTCAGTACCAAAGCAGCCTTTACAGATTGGGCTTTTCGTGGTGCCTATGTTAAATGGATGGTTATTTAATGGACAATGGCCGGTAATAGTCCCTATTATTATTCCGTGGTTATTTCTATTAAGGCTGAGAAAACGTTTAGTTAACCCCGGGTGTGAACTCGGCATCTAAGACTGATCAAAAGATACGGTAGTTTCGAAAGTGCTTTTCTGAAATTATTACAAAACTCATCATTAGAGTTTAAGTGACACATAATTATGTAGTACTGTAGTACCTACTTATAGCATTTTTGCAAGCTTTTATTATTTACTTTACTAAGTCAATTTCGACAGCATTCAGTAAGTCTTTTTACAATTTAAACCTGTATACATACATACATACGTCTGTTTGCTCACATGTCGATGTAAAAGCGGTTTACCGCAGTTAATCAACGTCCATCAGCGAATATTGTAAGTATAAATGTTACGACTACACAGGGATAGCCCTGACTGACAGACTGTTAGCTTTTGAATTATGTACGGAATCGTATGTGAAAAATTGACCATATGGATTTAAATGTTAGTAACATAGGTATTTCATATGTAATAAAGTATCAGAAAGAATTTGGCATCTTTAGGGTACTTGTCTTCGGGAGTCGCAGGGCGATCCCCGGCAACCGTAGGCGCGGGCCTGCGGACGGCGAGCGTTGGGTGGCTCACTGTCCGATCCCAACCAGGCCCGGGTCGATGGCGCGTTGTGTTCGACGCGCGCCTCAAAGAGATGTCGCCATAGAAGACGGAGCCTGCTAAGGCCAGAACCTGCCAGGGTTGCGGAATTTGTTCGAAAGAGTCACCGAGGCCCTGGCACGCAAAGGGCTTCAGGAGAAGAAGTCATTTGATGATTTTCCAACTGTAAAAAAGGGTTCTTGCCTATCAAAGAAGTGCGAGGTAGCGAAGAGACGTAACGGCGCTGCGAAAATGACTCTTTTCACCATAGCTGTGGGAAGAAGCGTTGTGACTCTGTGAAACTGTTTGTTTCTGAGTGGTATGAAGATGCGTTTTGGACTCTGTTCAGTGGTGCCAACACATTCCATAGCTGCGTCCGTCGCATACGTGTTTTTTTTGTAAATGCCTGACTCTTCTAACGTTTCCACCATAACTGCGCTACGCGTGGCTAGAAAAACGAAGTTATGCCTTAGGTGGATCTTTTTCTCGCGAGCCACCTCGCACATTTTAGATGGAAAAGAACCTTTTGACGTATCAATACTAGGTAAGTTATTCAACACTCATTCGAGTCAAACATTTTTCGTGAAGGATAACGGATTATGTTCAGTAGCTCCAAAATAATTTTGCATGTTAAGCTTGATGAAACTATAATAATTAATGTTAGTTGCATCAAGCTGTCGATGCGTCAGTTTTGATGAAATTTAGATAGATAGAGCACCAGCAATACAGAAGCAAATACATATACATATATCATAATTGGTTAAATTGATATTACAGATCTCAGTGGCAGCCCATCAAAGCACTTAAAACAATCAATTAACACGCCATAACATTGCGCACACCACAACGACAGCATATCGTTCACGCGATAATTATAATTGAAATTAAATTAATTCCACGGAAACATTTCCCGATAATCTCGCGTTGAACCATAAAACGATTTTAAAGCGCAATTTCGACTCAATTCATTTGCAATGAGTGTTCAGTAAAGTTCAATGTTGTATGAATGAATACGTCGACAACTCGACATGGTGTATAAAGAGGTATGGTGGTTCACAAAGAGGAATTTCTCTTGGTCCACATTAGCAGCGGTTTCCTGGAGCATCGAATAAATGTGGGCAATTTGCGAGAACGTTTATCACCTAAAGAAAAGTTCTGGCGACGTCTGTAACTGCCGTAATTCCGCGCCGAAATTCGAGGGTTAATCACGCTAGCCATACATCAACGCTTTATTTAATACGTGCAACTTTGTTTGGGACTTAGTTCACACCCGTCCGCAGGCTATTGTGTGATGTTTTTATAACCGCTAGATATTATTTTGAGATCTCCATTGTTTGGAATAAATTATGGCCACTAGGCACACATAAATTTGAAATTTGGAGCGGTCTGTTAAAATATTTTGTATTGGATACCGTTTCATCATGCACGTTTTGATGTATCGTCCTCAATTATGGTTTGAATATCGAATATTTATTGTAGCGCTACTGTCAACGTATAATATGTACTATTGGACTGATATAGGGGCATGATGGCATCGCATAATGTGATATTTTAATTGGAATACAACATTAGATGGATACATCAGTCACGACAGTATATCGAAATTTAGGAAAATTATTAATATTAGTAAAACAGTCTATCTTTGCTTGTTTTTCACAAACCGCACTTTGCCTATACAACATCCAAAACGTTAACTAAGTAACAAGTCCGGTTTTAAGTCCAACACTAACTTGACGAACTCTAAATTCAGCTTTAAATTCAAGAAACAAAGCACTTAAGTTGCTTAGTCCCCAGTACTATGTTGCGGCTGGTTGGGTTAAGTGTTCTAGGGTTAACTTGGGTAGCAAGTTTGAAAGGTGATTAAACAAGGAGCATCAACATGTTTGTTGGTAAACTGTGTACATCAGTCGTTTTTATTACGTACCGAGCGACGTCAGCAAGCGAAGTACTGCCATCTACAGCTTGGTAACTGTGTCCTAGTTTATGTTCGGGTCTGTCTTTAGTTGAAATAGAGAATTAATGATACGGTTTTTAAGGTAGATAATGAATTAGCAGAGATAGTTAAAACTTTCACAGGTTTCCGTTATACCAACAGCAACCAGGGACAAACAAAATATCTGTATAAGAAAAAGTTTGTACTCACCTACCTAATTCCATACACGTACTTGAAAACGATTGTCAAACAGTTCAAAATGTATGGGATTGACATGAAACGTCAATCACAAACATTTTAGACTTTGACAGTCACTTATTTGTCTAGAGGCAAAGAGTGAGTTTTACTTATCTACTATTATTGAAAACAGGAAGTTTAAGGAGGATCCCTAGTTTTTTAAGGATGGAATCATCAAAATATGACTCCTTTCGCTCTAGGCGGAGCGGAAGGGATTGCTAAAACCCATCCGTGTTCCTCCTAAAGCCCTTTGCGTTCCAAGGCCGCGGTGACTCTTTCGAACAAATTCCGCACCCTGGCAGGCACAGGCCCTAGTGGGCTCCTCTACTATGTTGACATCTATTTGAGGCACGCGTGGAAAATAATGCGCCGTCGACCCAGGCCTGGTTCTGATCCCATCACCCAACGCTCACCGTCCGCAGGCCCAAGTAAAATACCATAACGGAATGTTCAGTTTTCACAGCTATTCAGCATTACAATACAGTAAAATAGCTCTCATTATTCATGTCGGATACTGTATACATAGTAACCAAATTCTATAACCTTTCTCATTACCCTGTAATCGTAATAAATCCGGTTGTTACTTAATATAAAGCAACTATAACAGATGTTTATTACGTACCTATTAATAATAATGTTAGTGAAATTCCTTTGTGTTTAATTACTGCAGAGTAAACACTCATCTCTGATAATGAATTTGTTGAACGATACTGTAATATTAACCGTTAGCAATAAATATCTTAAATCGGCTCCGATCTGTATAATCTGTGGGATAAAGATTTTAAGGATAATGTTTTGTGGTTGATTTCCCAAATCCTTCATATTTATTTCGTCGATAAATCCTGATGAAATCGGGTTTTTTATCAAAGCTGTATGAGATTTATCAAAACCTGGATATGAGATAATTAAGATTAGGTTTCTCACAGCGTATTGGCAATATAAAAGACTTTAGATTTCCGATTTTCCTTGAACCGTAAATCAGTGGTGTCTTAGATTATACTTGGAGCTACATTATGTTATCGAGAAAGTCACATTGGTACGTGTAGTGAATCCGCTAAAGAAGATGGCGTCTCGAAACTTTCAGAACACCAGAAGGCCAATTCTTGTATTTAAAAGCCGACCAAATGTGTGTCGGGCCACTCGCATTGTAGGGTTCCGTAGTTTGTTTTTTAGTTTAGTAGTTTTGTTTGATTCTATGAATATATTATTTGGTTGACTATTATTCGTTACCTTGTAAATCCCTCCATTAGCTGTGATAGTTTTTCTTTGAAATTTTTTATATATGCTACTACCATGATTTTTTTTACGTCTCCAAGAAAAAAAACCGTTTAGCTTGCAGAGGGACACTTGATTCTATGAAAATAGCACTTTAAAGCTACACAAACGGATCCTTGGATGGAAAATGGTTTTGGTAGGGGGTGGCGCACACCCGCGACAAAAACGACCTATTCAAGACCCCGCACCATGGGATAAACAAAAATAACGGACGATAAAAAAACATTGCCACTTTACATGCAGGCGACCCCCCCCCCCCCCCCGTGGGTGTGATTAATATGTTATAGTTGTATACCAATACCAAATTCCAACTTTCTAGTGCTAAGCGTCTCTGACCTAAACTGTGGGCAGTCAGACAGACATACATACAGACAGACCGACATGGGCGGGCTGGCAATCTGCTGCGCAATAATTCACATAAAATACGTACAAGCTACTTGGGCGGATTTTTGCGCTGTGGCCCGACACAGTATGCTTGTACCTTTAATATACGAGATTTGTCCCTCAGGGTTTTCATCAAGTTGATGACATAAATAAAATAAATTATGAACTCTCGTCTGTACTCTTTCCAAAGCCATCCAATTACTTTTTACCTGTAATCATAATTCTCGCATGTTCGAAAAAAAACGAGGAAAGAAAGCAGCCAATACTGTGTAGATTGCTGATGGCTGCGAAAAATCCGATAAAGTCTTGATTGCGAAAATAGCGGTAATGGTTCTCTATAGGAAAGGTGTATTCCCATCGTGGACCTTTTAGAAATGCTGACTTCTATAACACCATATTATGATGAGATCTATGGCAGAAATCATCTGAGGCCCAACTGCGAGTTTTTAAACAAATCGATCGCGTTAACGTTGAAGTTTACTTATGACCAGTTTTATAAAAACCGGCCAATTGCGTGTCGGACCACGCATAAAGTAGGGTTCCGTAGTAACCCGTCTTTTCGAATTTTCTGTGGTATCTAAGTTCCATTTTAGAAGTTGGTCGACTAATACTCATTAATTTGTTAAGCCTAGGTATTTATAGTCCTTCTAAATTCGTTGCTACCATGAATTTTTTCACATCTCCAAAAACAACCGTTTAGCTCGCAGGTGGTGACATTTGACTCTAATAAAAATTAGCGCTTTAAAGCTTAATATTTCTCAAATGGATCCTTGAATGGAAAAATAGTTTTAACACACCCGCAATATTTTTCATTCACCTATCCAACGACACCCCACACCATGGGATGGACGACTAAAAAACAAATAATCGCTACTTGACGTGTTACATTACATTAAAATTTTTCAAGATTTTATTTTAACACTTTGTTGGCGTGTTTAATATGTATACCCATACCAAATTCCAATTTTCTAGTACTAAGCGTCTCTGAGCTAAACCGCGGACGGACAGACAGACGGACATGGCGAAACTATAAGGGTTCCTTGTTGACAACGGAACCCAAAAACGGGTATTCTGTTATCATCACCAGGCTGCGCCTATTCATTTTCAGTTAACGAAGACAATTGAAGTTAACTCGATCGAGTACGAAAAAAACTCGCACTAAGGTCATTGTCCACTGCGCGTTATTCCGAGAGAGCAAAACAACTGTCAAGTAAGTATTATAAGATGTGTGTGTTAGAAAAAATATATGTAGAAAGTAAACCTACACTTTTACAGTACATTTCTTTGAGACAGTTTCAAGCTACCGATATGAAGCTTAAACCGACAGTGGAAGTATTTATGACCGAGTTACAAAGTACACCCTGACGTTTCGCTGACACTGCGTTCATCTTGGCGCAGCTAGAAAATTTACAATATTTCCTTTAGAAAATCAATTTTCGCCGATAGAGTGTTAGTCGGGAGCTCCTGCCTTCTCATCTGTGAAAAAAGTCACGTATTATGAACGTTGAACGGCTTCTAAAAGAATAATAGCCTCATAAAGTGATCGAGATCAGACGACGCCTCGTACGCCTAAACGTAAACAAGCCGTGTTAACGACAGCGAAAAAAAACACACCTGTCCAATCGTTCTTCCAATCGTTTTCATCTTCGTGTTAATTTGCAGAGATCAAAAAATTTTGATTACCAAAGGGATTTTGATAACGGTTGGACATTCGCAATTATAGGCCCAGTTCTGTAAAGCTCAATAATTATGATGACGTCATTCGTTGCTCGATCCCTTTACGAGCTGATTCGATAGCGGTTTCTCATTTGCGTTATAAAATACAGAGATTTATGTGGTGCTATTATTTGGCAATACATTTTTAGGCGTCGAATCGTTTTGCGGCGGATACCGTGCACCGATATTTCAACAATAAATCATCCGTGGTTTGAGTTTGATGGTATTTGAAAAGGGGACGTAAACA
Organism: Mamestra brassicae; assembly: GCA_905163435.1. Classification (NCBI taxonomy): domain Eukaryota; kingdom Metazoa; phylum Arthropoda; class Insecta; order Lepidoptera; family Noctuidae; genus Mamestra; species Mamestra brassicae. The sequence continues at coordinate 11,992,927 of LR990997.1, read as the reverse complement.
TATGAAATCAGTCGTATACAAGTTCGTTCGGATGAAAAAATGGAAGTCAATACGGGTGTGGACATTACGTTGAGCGAAAATATTGATACAAAGTTTAGTTGGACAGGCGAGTCCAAGTTGTGTAATCTGATTAGTTGTCTATTAGTTGTGACATCGCCTACATTGTCATGTTTGTCGGACAAGTTTTCTTAGTTTTATTGACACTTATCTGTTGTAATTCAGCTTTTATTGTTCGCGTGATAAAGTAAATTCGTTATGTTGTTAATCTTGACCTATATTTCTAATGTTGATTGTTTCAGGATAATTTAAATAGTCTGTGGCTGCAAGTACTTTAGTTTGACGAAGTATTATACCACTTAACATTTTGATAATCAAAGATAGTCATCAACGTTGTTAATTGTAATAATATTGAAAATCACTGAATCGACATCGATTAGGCTGCAATTCAAAGTAAAGGTTTTTCATTAATATTTTTTTATAACCTTTTATATTATAAATGAGCTCGTGGTTCAATAATAACAGCCGCACGGGTCGGTCTTTAAGTTAAGCAACGGTTGCCGAGGTCGGTCTGTGGATGGGTGACCATCTTAACATACCGGGACTCCTCCGTGCCTAGGAAGGACGTTAAGCCGTTGGTACCGGCTGTCATTTGTAGATCTTTGGCAGTCGTTACTGATATTCAGAAGTCAGAAAATCTGACACCAGTCTTGCCAAGAAATACCGCGTTACCCAGTTAATAGGTTGTGGAGGTCAGGTAGGCAGCCGCTCCACGTAAAATACTGGTATTCAGCTTTATCCGGTTTGACTGGAAGCCGACCCCAATATAGTCGGGCAAAAGCTAGGTAGATGATATTATTATGAATCAAAACAAAAAGGACAACAAACGGCTACATCATGTAATATTACTTATATAAAAACAAGTGCAGCTTTAATTTAAATTCAAACAAACTAGAATTAATGAATTTAATCATATTTGAATCATGTTTGATTAAAATAAAATTAGGCTACAGTTTGATTACGGAATCAAGAAACCCTGCTCTATTCCGTTAAATAAAAATGACACATGTTCATAACTTTTACTAGCCACATAAAATTATCAAATTCCATCTACTACGTAGTCCTAACGATGGGAACATTTTAATCGCAAGGACACGACGAGATTACCGCTGGGTCTAACGCATTTAAAGTTCGACCCCTGAATATTATATTAGATCAAAGGGCCCAAATTAAATTCGTGCCCTCACTATTGATAGACCAATGTCTTCCTTATGAATATTATGTATGCATAAATTCGATTACACCGGCTTTGATGTACTTATGCACAATTTTGTAACGTATGCCGTTTGGAGTCCAGAAGTTTCTTTGATGTTGTTATTAAACTTCTGGAACTTTGGGTAAGTAAAAGCTTGAAAGATACGGTTCAATACTAGTGAAAGGTTCAGACTGGAGATTTGATAGCTGTTTGATATATACCATTCATGTATTGATATAGCATTCGAGATACTTTTATGCGGAGTAAATCCAGCCTAGGCCTCTTTTTTATGGAAGAAAATTTACATCTTACACTACCCCTTTCGTTGGTCTCGGCTGTCATTGGTAGATCTTTGACAGTCGTTACAAATAGTCTCCTGAAATCTGACAAGTCTTCCCAATACCTACCCAGTTGCTGGAATAAATGGAGGGCAGATAGGCAGTCGCTCCATATAAATAAAACTGGTTTCCACTCATATTCATCCGGTTAGACTGGACGACACTAAATATGTAGGTGGAGAAAGCCTAGGCGGGTTGATTGAGTGACGTCATGTTATAATATGTTTGTTCTACAGCAGAACAATCACAAGTTTAAAAAATATCAGCCAATACTGTGTAGATTGCTGATGGCTGCGAAAAATCCGATAAAGTCTTGATTGCGAAAATAGCGGTAATGGTTCTCTATAGGAAAGGTGTATTCCCATCGTGGACCTTTTAGAAATGCTGACTACTATAACACCATATTATGATGAGATCTATGGCAGAAATCATCTGAGGCCCAACTGCGAGTTTTTAAACAAATCGATCGCGTTAACGTTGAAGTTTACTTATGACCAGTTTTATAAAAACCGGCCAATTGCGTGTCGGACCACGCATAAAGTAGGGTTCCGTAGTAACCCGTCTTTTCGAATTTTCTGTGGTATCTAAGTTCCATTTTAGAAGTTGGTCGACTAATACTCATTAATTTGTTAAGCCTAGGTATTTATAGTCCTTCTAAATTCGTTGCTACCATGAATTTTTTCACATCTCCAAAAACAACCGTTTAGCTCGCAGGTGGTGACATTTGACTCTAATAAAAATTAGCGCTTTAAAGCTTAATATTTCTCAAATGGATCCTTGAATGGAAAAATAGTTTTAACACACCCGCAATATTTTTCATTCACCTATCCAACGACACCCCACACCATGGGATGGACGACTAAAAAACAAATAATCGCTACTTGACGTGTTACATTACATTAAAATTTTTCAAGATTTTATTTTAACACTTTGTTGGCGTGTTTAATATGTATACCCATACCAAATTCCAATTTTCTAGTACTAAGCGTCTCTGAGCTAAACCGCGGACGGACAGACAGACGGACATGGCGAAACTATAAGGGTTCCTTGTTGACAACGGAACCCAAAAACGGGTATTCTGTTATCATCACCAGGCTGCGCCTATTTATCAATTTTATCCGGTTTGACTGGAAGCCGACCCCAATATAGTCGGGCAAAAGCTAGGTAGATGATATTATTATGAATCAAAACAAAAAGGACAACAAACGGCTACATCATGTAATATTACTTATATAAAAACAAGTGCAGCTTTAATTTAAATTCAAACAAACTAGAATTAATGAATTTAATCATATTTGAATCATGTTTGATTAAAATAAAATTAGGCTACAGTTTGATTACGGAATCAAGAAACCCTGCTCTATTCCGTTAAATAAAAATGACACATGTTCATAACTTTTACTAGCCACATAAAATTATCAAATTCCATCTACTACGTAGTCCTAACGATGGGAACATTTTAATCGCAAGGACACGACGAGATTACCGCTGGGTCTAACGCATTTAAAGTTCGACCCCTGAATATTATATTAGATCAAAGGGCCCAAATTAAATTCGTGCCCTCACTATTGATAGACCAATGTCTTCCTTATGAATATTATGTATGCATAAATTCGATTACACCGGCTTTGATGTACTTATGCACAATTTTGTAACGTATGCCGTTTGGAGTCCAGAAGTTTCTTTGATGTTGTTATTAAACTTCTGGAACTTTGGGTAAGTAAAAGCTTGAAAGATACGGTTCAATACTAGTGAAAGGTTCAGACTGGAGATTTGATAGCTGTTTGATATATACCATTCATGTATTGATATAGCATTCGAGATACTTTTATGCGGAGTAAATCCAGCCTAGGCCTCTTTTTTATGGAAGAAAATTTACATCTTACACTACCCCTTTCGTTGGTCTCGGCTGTCATTGGTAGATCTTTGACAGTCGTTACAAATAGTCTCCTGAAATCTGACAAGTCTTCCCAATACCTACCCAGTTGCTGGAATAAATGGAGGGCAGATAGGCAGTCGCTCCATATAAATAAAACTGGTTTCCACTCATATTCATCCGGTTAGACTGGACGACACTAAATATGTAGGTGGAGAAAGCCTAGGCGGGTTGATTGAGTGACGTCATGTTATAATATGTTTGTTCTACAGCAGAACAATCACAAGTTTAAAAAATATCAGCCAATACTGTGTAGATTGCTGATGGCTGCGAAAAATCCGATAAAGTCTTGATTGCGAAAATAGCGGTAATGGTTCTCTATAGGAAAGGTGTATTCCCATCGTGGACCTTTTAGAAATGCTGACTACTATAACACCATATTATGATGAGATCTATGGCAGAAATCATCTGAGGCCCAACTGCGAGTTTTTAAACAAATCGATCGCGTTAACGTTGAAGTTTACTTATGACCAGTTTTATAAAAACCGGCCAATTGCGTGTCGGACCACGCATAAAGTAGGGTTCCGTAGTAACCCGTCTTTTCGAATTTTCTGTGGTATCTAAGTTCCATTTTAGAAGTTGGTCGACTAATACTCATTAATTTGTTAAGCCTAGGTATTTATAGTCCTTCTAAATTCGTTGCTACCATGAATTTTTTCACATCTCCAAAAACAACCGTTTAGCTCGCAGGTGGTGACATTTGACTCTAATAAAAATTAGCGCTTTAAAGCTTAATATTTCTCAAATGGATCCTTGAATGGAAAAATAGTTTTAACACACCCGCAATATTTTTCATTCACCTATCCAACGACACCCCACACCATGGGATGGACGACTAAAAAACAAATAATCGCTACTTGACGTGTTACATTACATTAAAATTTTTCAAGATTTTATTTTAACACTTTGTTGGCGTGTTTAATATGTATACCCATACCAAATTCCAATTTTCTAGTACTAAGCGTCTCTGAGCTAAACCGCGGACGGACAGACAGACGGACATGGCGAAACTATAAGGGTTCCTTGTTGACAACGGAACCCAAAAACGGGTATTCTGTTATCATCACCAGGCTGCGCCTATTCATTTTCAGTTAACGAAGACAATTGAAGTTAACTCGATCGAGTACGAAAAAAACTCGCACTAAGGTCATTGTCCACTGCGCGTTATTCCGAGAGAGCAAAACAACTGTCAAGTAAGTATTATAAGATGTGTGTGTTAGAAAAAATATATGTAGAAAGTAAACCTACACTTTTACAGTACATTTCTTTGAGACAGTTTCAAGCTACCGATATGAAGCTTAAACCGACAGTGGAAGTATTTATGACCGAGTTACAAAGTACACCCTGACGTTTCGCTGACACTGCGTTCATCTTGGCGCAGCTAGAAAATTTACAATATTTCCTTTAGAAAATCAATTTTCGCCGATAGAGTGTTAGTCGGGAGCTCCTGCCTTCTCATCTGTGAAAAAAGTCACGTATTATGTACGTTGAACGGCTTCTAAAAGAATAATAGCCTCATAAAGTGATCGAGATCAGACGACGCCTCGTACGCCTAAACGTAAACAAGCCGTGTTAACGACAGCGAAAAAAAACACACCTGTCCAATCGTTCTTCCAATCGTTTTCATCTTCGTGTTAATTTGCAGAGATCAAAAAATTTTGATTACCAAAGGGATTTTGATAACGGTTGGACATTCGCAATTATAGGCCCAGTTCTGTAAAGCTCAATAATTATGATGACGTCATTCGTTGCTCGATCCCTTTACGAGCTGATTCGATAGCGGTTTCTCATTTGCGTTATAAAATACAGAGATTTATGTGGTGCTATTATTTGGCAATACATTTTTAGGCGTCGAATCGTTTTGCGGCGGATACCGTGCACCGATATTTCAACAATAAATCATCCGTGGTTTGAGTTTGATGGTATTTGAAAAGGGGACGTAAACATATGAAATCAGTCGTATACAAGTTCGTTCGGATGAAAAAATGGAAGTCAATACGGGTGTGGACATTACGTTGAGCGAAAATATTGATACAAAGTTTAGTTGGACAGGCGAGTCCAAGTTGTGTAATCTGATTAGTTGTCTATTAGTTGTGACATCGCCTACATTGTCATGTTTGTCGGACAAGTTTTCTTAGTTTTATTGACACTTATCTGTTGTAATTCAGCTTTTATTGTTCGCGTGATAAAGTAAATTCGTTATGTTGTTAATCTTGACCTATATTTCTAATGTTGATTGTTTCAGGATAATTTAAATAGTCTGTGGCTGCAAGTACTTTAGTTTGACGAAGTATTATACCACTTAACATTTTGATAATCAAAGATAGTCATCAACGTTGTTAATTGTAATAATATTGAAAATCACTGAATCGACATCGATTAGGCTGCAATTCAAAGTAAAGGTTTTTCATTAATATTTTTTTATAACCTTTTATATTATAAATGAGCTCGTGGTTCAATAATAACAGCCGCACGGGTCGGTCTTTAAGTTAAGCAACGGTTGCCGAGGTCGGTCTGTGGATGGGTGACCATCTTAACATACCGGGACTCCTCCGTGCCTAGGAAGGACGTTAAGCCGTTGGTACCGGCTGTCATTTGTAGATCTTTGGCAGTCGTTACTGATATTCAGAAGTCAGAAAATCTGACACCAGTCTTGCCAAGAAATACCGCGTTACCCAGTTAATAGGTTGTGGAGGTCAGGTAGGCAGCCGCTCCACGTAAAATACTGGTATTCAGCTTTATCCGGTTTGACTGGAAGCCGACCCCAATATAGTCGGGCAAAAGCTAGGTAGATGATATTATTATGAATCAAAACAAAAAGGACAACAAACGGCTACATCATGTAATATTACTTATATAAAAACAAGTGCAGCTTTAATTTAAATTCAAACAAACTAGAATTAATGAATTTAATCATATTTGAATCATGTTTGATTAAAATAAAATTAGGCTACAGTTTGATTACGGAATCAAGAAACCCTGCTCTATTCCGTTAAATAAAAATGACACATGTTCATAACTTTTACTAGCCACATAAAATTATCAAATTCCATCTACTACGTAGTCCTAACGATGGGAACATTTTAATCGCAAGGACACGACGAGATTACCGCTGGGTCTAACGCATTTAAAGTTCGACCCCTGAATATTATATTAGATCAAAGGGCCCAAATTAAATTCGTGCCCTCACTATTGATAGACCAATGTCTTCCTTATGAATATTATGTATGCATAAATTCGATTACACCGGCTTTGATGTACTTATGCACAATTTTGTAACGTATGCCGTTTGGAGTCCAGAAGTTTCTTTGATGTTGTTATTAAACTTCTGGAACTTTGGGTAAGTAAAAGCTTGAAAGATACGGTTCAATACTAGTGAAAGGTTCAGACTGGAGATTTGATAGCTGTTTGATATATACCATTCATGTATTGATATAGCATTCGAGATACTTTTATGCGGAGTAAATCCAGCCTAGGCCTCTTTTTTATGGAAGAAAATTTACATCTTACACTACCCCTTTCGTTGGTCTCGGCTGTCATTGGTAGATCTTTGACAGTCGTTACAAATAGTCTCCTGAAATCTGACAAGTCTTCCCAATACCTACCCAGTTGCTGGAATAAATGGAGGGCAGATAGGCAGTCGCTCCATATAAATAAAACTGGTTTCCACTCATATTCATCCGGTTAGACTGGACGACACTAAATATGTAGGTGGAGAAAGCCTAGGCGGGTTGATTGAGTGACGTCATGTTATAATATGTTTGTTCTACAGCAGAACAATCACAAGTTTAAAAAATATCATTATGCACCAGTTTAGACTTTTATTTCATTCGTTTCATGTTTTTACTCAAGGACAAGTATGTCGCTATGCAAATGTTTGGATTTAGTCCAGACATGATTGTTTACATTAATATTTACGATAAATAGACGCGAAAATCTCTAGTTACCTGAGAAATCTGTTTGTTATTTATAGTTTCCAATGATATGTTTCCAAGAAGGTCGGTGGTTGGATCTGTGAAGTCAGTGATAAATAAAGCCTCTTTCCAAATGCTCAATAGGCCCTCTAAGGCCATATTATTTTGCGCCAGCTTTACTGAACCATGATACGATCCCAACGGTTGTAATTTCACGTCTGGGATGTTCCTTTTCTCTTTTTGTTTGTAATGTAAATTTTCCTCATTCTGTTGAGAACTCTCTGAATCTCTCCTTTTGTATCGATACAATGTCAGATAACAAGAGATTTAATGAAGATGACTGTTTGCCACTTATAACCGTGGAGAATTTCAATTCGTCTGTTTCATGCTGAATTAGATACATACAATGAGATGATAATATTTGTTTTTGTGATTAAAGAAACGATTCTTTTGTATTCGTATCGACTTGTCTTTTTGACGTCGAGGTTTGTTAAACAAAATGTGTTTGAGATACAAAATTGATTAGGCGTGAAACTGCTTGGAGAATTGATATTGCATGCCTGCCTCTATCTATTTACTATTGTATTGTTACGTGAAGATTGATTATAAAACATTACAGCAAAAATATATTTGTGAAATGGGACGAGTATTCTTTGAAATCTTAGCGTTTGTTAATATTTTTATGTTATTAAAGTTTGTAGGTACCGATAGTAAAAATAAAACAATTTCGCGGGAATTTCACGAAAATATGAAAATGTTTGAACACTTCAAAAAAACATATGGCAGAGTGTATCTTGATGATGAAGCTGAACAAAAAGGTTTCCATAATTTTGTTAACAATTTGGCTGAAGTCAACAGGCTAAATAAGGAACATCATACAAGAATCATCGCCTACCAGCTGAACCGATATGCAGATTTGGATCCTAAAGCAATAATGGAACAGTTTGGACTAGATATTAAACCGTGTAAGTTGGTTTTTACTTCGTTAGTATATTTTTGATTATTTTTGGATCCAACGATACAGACGGAGCCCCGTAAGACTTAGCTACGCCACGTGACTGTCACAGGGTTGAAATGGTTTAACTCTCCTTTACTAACTTAAATTAATATTATTTGGAGTGAAATTGTCTCGATTATGGCAAATGAAAGTAAAATATTGCTATCAGTTTCCGGAAATAAATGATCGACACTTGACAAATTCAATGCAAGTCAAGTGATACAATTGGCTGTCAAAACTTCATTCAACCAATCACTTCTGTGGGCTTAGTGCGAGTTTTTTAACGTTCTCGATCGCGATAGCGTAAACGTTAATTTGTATTGAAATGAATAAGTGCCGTCTGGTTCGTCTCACAATTTGACATAAGCGAATGTTTACGTTAACGCGATTGAGCACCTAAAAAAACTTGCACTAAGCCCTCTGATCATTTTCGTTCCAAAAATTGGGCCCTTTGCTAAGATTTCATTGTTCTATTACTAACAGCTATGTTTGATATATAATGAAACTTAAACTACAACTAATCTAATAGCGTGTTTGCACTTCAGATGACAACATGGAGCATGGAAACAAGGAAGCAATACAGAGGGAAAAACAACATAAATTTCTAGAAGACATGCATCTTTACGACCTCAACGAAGTTGATGATTTGTATAAAGTTTGGATAAAAAAATGGGGACAAGCTAATTTCACAAAAAAATTGGACAAAATGGTACATTATTATAGGTTTGTTAAAAGCGTAGCCGAGACGAATAAAAAGAAGTTTGCAGGTCAAGAAGTCTCGCTTGGTAATGACGCAGACAAAGTTCGTGAACCTAATCAATATTTCTACGGATAATTAATTTGAAAATAAATTATTATTTTTGTTTTTATTTTAAGCCGAATAGGGTATTTGACTGAAAAATCCAATTAGTCCGTCAGATAGATTTTCAAAAAATATTGGACACGTATTTTTTTATTTTGTCACGTAAACAAAAAATGAAGACGATACAGTGCGTTGAAAACTCGTGTAACGTCACTTACCAGTAAACTTTTTACTGGAAAGTGACGTCACAAGCCGTATTTTTTTTATTGATTTGATAAAATAAAAAATACATATCCAATATTTTTCGATAATCTAACTAAGTGACTAAATAGAATCATATTTTTTTTACCCAGTCAACAAACCTCTGGTTCTTTAACAGCCGTTTGAATTAGGTTTTGAGAAAGACACCGAGACTGCGAGGTGCACCAGACATTTGGGCCTTTGACTATAATTAACGTCACTCGGCAAGTTAGATCTGGGGTAGCACCGCAGACTAACTTATCTACCCACTGTATCTCAAATCCCGTAGTAAAAGTAGAAGTATCGATGTTTAGGGCTAATAATTTAAATCATCATCATCAACACGAAAAAGAAACCACAGGAACCTGTTCTTCCAGAAATTACATGGAAACATGAAGTAAATCGTTTGGCCCAAAGGTTGAGTAGCGACTGCGTACAGTAAGAAACAGCATTGGAAGGCCTCCAGCGGCCAGTACCTATGACCTGGTGAAAGTCACTGGATTGATCTAAGGCAATCTCCAATCAGGAAAAGAAAGTAAAGACAATACTTCTTTTTCTTTTCAAATCGAAAATACTGTGATTCTGTTCGTTCGGGACAATATCACATAAAGGTTATCCAATAATAATCATTTCTTTAATATTTTGTCCTGGAGTCGTTATTTTGACTTGAGTTAATTTTATTGTCACTGCACCTAGGATTTTATTGTGAGTGTTTTAACAAAATCGCACTACAGATCAAGACGATACTGATTCAGATTTTTTGGGCCCAGTAGGTGGATAATTTAATTGAAACGTCGGTGGCATTTATTAAATCCCCTAAAGTACAGTTGCATGGGCACTTGAGGCACTCAAACGAGTGGCTCAGGTTCTGAACAGGAGTACCACACTCACGTCCAACGGATCTATAAAACAACATTTCGCCAAGTAGTGTTTGCAGAGGCCTGGCTGGGTGCGGAACCGATTTAGTGCTTTCCACATAGGCCACTGCAGATCACGTCTAGATTCCTGGGGTTGCTAGTAGGCAGGCGGTGGTAGGTGAAGTTCTTCCCCTAGCTAAGTTCTCACATTATGTTGACGGTTTTGGATGGCCCTTGTACAGCGAAGAAAACTCTACCCCGAACTGCGACTGTAATACTAATAAAATAGAAGTTTCTACAATAAACAAAAAAAAAAAATACGGAATACGTCTCAATTATCTTTTTTTTTGACGTGTCAACGTCTAATAAATCGATGAACGCCGGCTGCACGCACGAAAAAGGATGACTCATTGTAACGTTACGCTCATTGTAACGTTACGATCATTTCATCAATGTTTTATGATGACGTGGTCACGTTAAACTATCGTCCGTGAACCGACTTTACAGACAACCTATTTTTTTTCTCTTTATTTTTTGGGCCTTTATCTAAACAGATATGCCAACCCCATCGTACCCTTTAATACTTATAATTATAACATATACTATACTAAACATTTAAACAATAAAAGAAATCTGCTTAATTGCTGACTATTCCTGCATTACTTTTAGTGCAATATCAAACTCCACTAATCCAACTAACATAAACAAGATACGCTTAAAACTTTAAATCGTCTCACTAGACTGTACAGTGTAAAATAAAGCATAAGCACGTTTCACTTTAAGCTGTCTGAAATGAAAACAAGGAAGTAACATACGATATGTCTGCCCCTATTTTCTCAGTTCACGGATTTAAAGGAGTATGCGACTATACACGCGAAGCATTCTACGAACTTTTTAGAGAAACGACGCCGCGTAAACACAGATTATATTGTTCAGTGTTTTTCTTACAATTTGTTACTTTAAGTGTTAGGAAAGACTTATGTTGTAATTGTATGTTGATCAGGGTTGCGGAATCTGTTCGAAAGAGTCACCGCGGCCCTGGAACGCAAAGGGCTTTAGAAGGAACACGGATGGGTTTTAGTCAGTAAGAGTCTGATACGCCTTTCCGCTTCACCCAGAGCGGAATAAGTCATTTGAGGCTTTCTTATCCTTAAAAAAAAAAAAAAATGTATGTTGAGACAAAGTTACCGCTTATTTTGCTTTTATCGTAATATTAAATCAAATCAGGTTTTATACAAGAGTTAAGCCGCTCATATGATATGGTACTCGTACAATGCAATGAACATTTTAAAATATATTTATCTACCTTTAGGCGGATGCAGCTGAGTACTAGTATTTTCCATGGAACAACTGCATATTTAAAGGAAAGAGAGAAAAGAAAAGAAAAAATATTTTTTTATTTGACGCATCAACATCGCTGTGAGTGGGTAACATACGTTTTGGCAATACCGGTGTCAGATTATCTGGCTTCTGACTATCTAGATCGACTGTCAAAGATCTATAATGACAGCCAATCAGCTTAACGTGCTTTCCGAGGTATCGACTTCGGCAAGCATAGTTATTAAAATTTCCTCTTTCATTCTAATTGTATTTATTGTTTACATTATCATCATCATCATCATCACCTGCCTAGCCTTTTTCCAACTATATTGGGGTCGGCTTCCAGTCAAACCGGATTCAGCTGAATACCAGTATTTTACGTGGAGCGGCTGCCTACCAGACTTCCAAAACCCATTAAATGGCTAACACGGTACTCCTTGGCAAGACTGGTGTCAGATTATCTGGCTTCCGACTATCCGTAACGACTGCCAAAGATTTACAAATGACAGCCGGCACCAACGGTATAAAATGTATAAAACGGTATAAGATGGTCACCCATCCACCGACCAACCTCGGCAAGTGTTGCTTAACCTTGGAAGATCGACCCGTGTGGCTGTTATTATTTAGCCACGAGCTCTTCATTTATTGTTTAAATCATAATTATAGTAATATAATAAGTAACATGGCGCCATAACACCCGTGTGTTATGGCCCCATGTTACTTATTATATTACTGTAATTATGATGATGCTATTTACATGCATTTAATGGTTTAAAGTTATGGCGGCAGAACTATACGCCATGCAGCATAATTATGACGTTATTTTGAAAATAACGAGACTAGTTTTTGACTATGCTTCTAAGTTATTTAGTGCAGCGGCGGTTCTGTACTCAACTGTTTGTTTGTACCACCATATTTTATCACAAAACCGCGGAAATGCAACAAAGCGTGTTTATAGAATTTTAATATTCGTCATTGTGTTTGACACAATGACGAATATTAAAATTCTATAGGTTGTAAGTTTGTGTGAGCCTTATTTGTATCTATTCTATATATGTATACTATGTATTATTTATATCTTATCTTAGCCAAAATACGTCGACTACTACTAACGCTATTTGTCATAACGCCATTGGTTAATTAGTGGTTATCGGACACATAAACGACCAATAAAAACCTCAGAAACCGGGCTCTAGACGTCCTGTGCTTCTCGCTTCCATCGGTTCCCTCCCTGCGACCGTTGACAGTGTCCACCTTATGAGAGGCCTTCTAACGTCTAGGCATTATGTATATATGAAAGTAAGCAAGTAGCATAACATCATTTATTTTTGTTACTAATTACAGATTGGAATCGAAATTAACCCGAATGAAATGGCTAAAATCAGCCAACAAAACAATTTGTAAGCAATAAACAATTAAATTCATTTGGTGGTTTGCCTACAACCGGTAAAATCGTTCGATACGCGGTAAGTAGGTACTTTTTAGAGTCACAAAACCAATTTACTGATATTCCACTATCTCTATTTGACCAGAAACGGTATTGAGGAAAATACTTTAAAACGGGTTTCTACGTACTGAAGCTAGGGCCAAAGCATTAAGAGATTTAGCGACGGTAAAACCGCATAAAAGTGCCATTAAATTTTTAAGTGTCGGTATGCTGTAAAACTCAGTCTAGGTCAACGTCTGGTTGGTGAAATCTGTAACGTAAAATAATAATAAAATACGACGACTAACATTAGTGAAATAAGTATCACATAATGTACTTTTACGTAATGGTAGATATGTGCCTAGATGTAGGCACATATGTACCATGACGTAAGATACAGCATTTCCAATCTTTCTTTCTTCCTGTTCATTCTTCTCCATAAGAATTTACACTCACTTTATATTTTTTTATCGTTAATCTTGTCGTGTAACAGTGCCTTTTAATAGTCATATTGAAATCAGTTAATTGTCTTTGACTATGAAAGTTCTCATGAACACAATAAAACATTTACTAGGAATCAACTCAGCAAAAAGAACAGCGCAAAACTCGAGAAATACAGGGAACTGCTGTTTAAATTATGTTCTTCGCCCGACAGAGTTGGTCCCATACTGAAAGTGCAAAAAAAGTTGCTATTTACGTAGAAATTATGATGCAGTCCTTGTAAATGCTGGAAGGATGCTGGAATAATTATTACTTAATTCATTACAAGATCATAAAAATTCAAGTTCCTGGCAAGCTATTTATATCCGTTAAAGAAATGCATGTGTAAATACTATTGCAGCGACACAATTCGGAAGAATCAAGAACACATTGTACACAAACAGAAAGTTGTCACGCCTCTTGTGGACATTCAGAATTTTGCTGTACCAGTAAATAAACATGGCGTGAATTCGGAGCGTGAAGCGACGTGTGGATTTCAAAGCAAAAAATATGAAGCAGTCGTAACAGTTAGGGATGCGTATTCACTGTTCCGCATCACAGGAACGAAACCTTAAAAATCTGTTTGGTACAGAGAACAGTAGAAACAAAACTGAGTTTTACAGAATTTAAGATTACCATTTTCGTAAGGTTTCACAGTTTTATCTTGAAAGCTATAAGAATAATCCAATCCATCTCTGTATTTGCTCTTTTCACTTCAGTGTGTAAATAATGGCTATCCAATTAAATATCATGCCTTCATATTACTGTTGTTTTAATATCATAATATCATTATTGGCAATAAAATACGTTTGACAATTTCTTTGGAATTTTCTTGTCATACAGGATGCATTTTTAATTTGTAATTGTGCTTGGATGGCCAAATCCGAAACTATGAGGAATATCGAAAGACACTAAAAGGAGTCTCGAGCCTGATTTTGATCAAAACAAAACTACAATATTGGATTTTTGGACACTGGGTATTCCTGGCCAGGAATCGAACCGGTTGATTTTGAAAAGCAGTGACTACTGATCTGTTATAGAACATTTATCAGAGAACTCCGAAAAGCATACAGCAAGGAGTTATGTTTGATCCCATTCAAGTGAGTGCCGGATTGAAAGCTTATACTGAGCGTTATTCTGCCACTACGGAATTTCTCTTGGGATGAATCTATGTCGGAATAGATGGCTTGAACAACGTACAAACGTCGTTACGTTTGCTAGTGTTTTGTTCAGTTCAGGCGAAATATCTAACGTTCGTGCTCTGGGTTCTTATAGATGCTGAATTCTGTATGTAAATGGTAGTTTTCTGACTGCTATTCATGGGAAAGTAGTGGTCTGTCATTGATTTTTAAAGGGTTGTCTGTCATATGGTTATAAACATGGTCGAAACCAAATCGTCTAAGAGTGTGCATAGAGTTATTTTCTTAGTTTAGTTGGTTTCTCCTGAATACACTTTTTAAGTTAAAATCATTACATATAATATTTATGTGTGATGGATGTTATAATTTTTGTTATTATGATATCACTTACATAATCAGAAATTTGC
This sequence comes from Mamestra brassicae, assembly GCA_905163435.1. Taxonomy (NCBI): domain Eukaryota; kingdom Metazoa; phylum Arthropoda; class Insecta; order Lepidoptera; family Noctuidae; genus Mamestra; species Mamestra brassicae. The sequence goes on along the minus strand of LR990997.1, from coordinate 11,977,819 downwards.
TAATTTTAACTATATGAGTATCAAAGTTGCTCGCAGTAAAGACTTTGTGAAATTATTATTATAAACATTTTGTAAGTATGCAAAAGTTCTGAGCTGGAAACGACAGGGATGACGTGGAACGAACGGATGTCAAAACCAAAGTCGAACAGGGATGCACGAAGATATTCTTCAAGGTCTTCAGATATAACGGGAATTTAAAAACGATAATAAAATTTTATTAAGCATTTAGCAACTTTTTGTGTTTTGACAATGTCCGATTCTTCTCAGGATTAAAAATTCAAATATAGTCTGAAAGATTACTGTAGTACCAGAAGAATGAGTTTAAGAAATAGAATATAAAATAGTTTTAGCAGGAAACCAACAAAATTGTATAAAACGTGTAACAGAATAAACGCAATACCTCTTAAGGGGTCAGTGTACTCATCATTATGAACAACTTTTACTATGGTACCAAACCCAAAATCGCGAAAAAGAATCAGCTGTTCAGTACATTTTGTCGAGCGCACAGAAATGTATGGGGTCGTCGATTTTTTTTTTGCGATTTCAGTTTTGGGCCCAGATTGTTCATAATGAGGGGTACACTGCCCCCTTAAGAGGTATTGCGTTTATTCTGTTACACGTTGTATAGAATTGAATTAACATACCCCGAAGCGAAGTTTTACAAAACAATTTTAATTACAAACTGACAATTGATACCTAAGGCTTGTTTCACAGCTTTCCGGGAGACCCGTGCGGGCCGCCCGTACACGGGAGAACCGTTCGGGTAGCGCCCGCGGCAGTGCTCTGAAACGAGGGTTCAGTGCGATACTAATATACTGGATAACCGGTATATTCGACTCTAACCGGAGTGGGTCGCATACAGACCAATCCACGTCGCTGTGATACAATATTCTAGCGCCTAACGTATGTTTCCATTCCGGGAGCCCGTACGGGTCTCCTGGACAGCTGCGAATCCAGCCTAATAATATTGCTGAGCTACGACTTTTAAACATGTTCTGTTTTTTTTTAATAGAAATCTTATGTCAAAAGTGAAAAGTTACTTTTGGGAAAGCGTGCTTGAGTGGCCACATCATCTCTTACCATCTGTAAAGAAGAGAAAAATATCGGTTTTTTAATTGTATGAAATGCTGGATTGTGCTTTGAACATTTAGTCAAAACAAAGCCAGAATATTTGCTGAAAATTTTACTAGCATTTATGAATATTTCATTGCAAAATCTGCCTATTTACTGTCATGAAAAATCACGGAAATACAGCAGAGTAAAGATCAATAATATATAAATGTATGACGTCATCTCCCCGTAGAAAAGCAGTAAAAGGCCTCAAGTGGCGCTATCATCATATATTATGAGTATTTCGAATTGTAGTGTGTCGAATAATTTGATCGTATGTGTACGCACAGTGGGGGCAATAAAACAACACAGTGCAAAGGGATGCCCGATTTCGATACGTCTAGTTAGGCACGGTTTAACCCAGGATTTTGGGCTTTACCCGCTCGAATATATACACCAATGACTTTTTTCTCGCTCTCCATTTCAAAACATCCAAGAGCTCTCTTCCGAAAGTGTTTCCAAGAGGAATTTGTTAGATCTGGGATTTGCAAAGCGTTACATTTCTATTTGTTGACATTTGCTTTTTTGGGCTCGGAGTGCAGGTATGGGTGTGATAATTGATTTCTTTTTTAAAAGCAGGTACAGTCAATGCTGACTGTAATAAAGAAAATGGCCATGATTTTTATGCAAAAATCATAGCCATTTTCTTTATTGCTTTTCTATAAACATACAAATAAATACAATAGGACAGCTTACGTACAAATGCGAGCTTAACCCAACATTTAGACAAACAACTCAACAGCGATAAATAGATTTAAAAATACTTAGTAGGTACTCTCAGTCCTTAGTTACTGAGAGAATATTCTAACTGCTGAAATTCATTATAAACTTCTATTAGAAGATTCATTTCTGAATTACCAAAACGTGTACTTATGATATTCACAGCCTACATAATTCCATTTCCAAAATTGCGAAATGTCCATCAATACAGACTTGTATCGAACCCAATAAATGCCAAAAGCTGCCTCGAATTGCCTCACGCAACCTTTGTAAAGGATATAATTATGACAGTACGTGCACTTCAACCCCAACCCTTCGAAAACCACTTGATAATATCATTAATTTGTGGAGTCTATGATACGCTCGAGTACCATCCCTTACCAGCCCGAATATTGAATAAAATAGTGTAGTCATCGTTATCGTGTCGCTATCGACAAATTTTAGATTGACGTTGAGAAGGAGCCTTTACAGCATCGTTAAGGTGGGAAAAATGTATTTTTTTGACATTTCAAGTCGAGTTATACAAGTGCCGGTTATTTGAATACACGTTACTGTATCATAATCAGCCTATAAAGTTCCCACTGCAGGAACATAGGCTAATCTGCCTAGCCCTTTACAAAGTATATTTGTGTCGGCTAACGAATGCAGCATAGCAGTGGCGGCCTTTACCGCTGCGAGGCCCCGAGCGGCAGATCTTTGCAAGGCTCTTTTTCTTTTTAGAGAAGGTGATTCATTTTCTATGGGACTCCGGCCATAACATGTACCTTTTAGCGAAGCTCGGAAACTAACCTCTGAATAGACTAACGTCACATTTTTTTCATAATAATTATTAAAAAATGTTTGACGTTTATAACTGTCTTGTTTTATGCCAAAATAAATGGACATTTTGAAATTTAACACTTCAGAAAAATAGAATAAATATAACGAGGAAATCGTCACACTTGCTTATAATAATTAGTCGAAAAGATGTATAAGAGAACAATAATAATTGTTAATAGTACAAGAACACATACCTTTTTTTTATTTAAAATGGGTTTACTCTTGACTCTAGTCTAGGTCATAGATGACAGAGACAAAGTCGACGATGGAGCGAGCTTACCTAGAAGAAGCCTGTTCACTCTAATCATTAATTGTCCTCTACATGATATTATGTTTTGATGTGCCATGATTTCTTAACGAAAGCAGGCTATGCAAACTATGATACGCCATGTTGAATAGAATATGGCAAAATTTGAAAAACTATTACTTTTTCTGCACAACAAATCAGGCTTAAATTCATGAAAGAATATTTTTCCTCAATTCGTGGTATTTTTTTCCTCTTTTTCGATAAATATACATCTGATTGCCGAAAATGAAACATCTTTTTTATATGAATCGAAAACAGGTAAGTATGTCTGATTATGTTTGCGGCTTCTCCTAATACTTAAATCCCTTTACCTATATAAAATGCTTTATTCTGACTGATGGATCAACGCACAGCTCACTAAACACTTAAACTGCTGGTAGTAGTGACTTGAAATTTGGAGGAAGCTTGTTTTAAATAAAATAACAATGATCTACGACATTTTCAAATGAGAAAATTACAAAGCTCAAACACTGTAGGTGTTTGAGCTTTGTAATTATTAACCTTACTTTTAATCTATACTAATGTAATGAAGCTGAAGATTTTTTTTGCTTGAACGCGCTAATTTCTGGAACTACCAGTCCAATTTCGAAAAGTATTATTGTATATGATAGCCACATCCATGAAAAAGGTTGAAGGCTATACGGGAACGGAAAAAAAACAGTATTTGCGCGTAAAAAGTCGCGAGCAAAAAAAACTAGTATTAATGTATGATTTGGTATGAAATAACTTCAAATTAATGCTAAAAATAGAAAACGTTTCAAAAATATACTATTTTTCGACTCGGAATGCGCTAGGTCCCGGACGGTTGCCTCTCTCGCCACCCCCTATAACCACCACTGCAGTTTAGAGTGAGATAGTACTTTAGGTGGAACGACAGCCTATCTGCCCTCAATAACTTAGTAACTATAGGTAACACGGTACTCCTTGGCAAGACTGTGGATACATTTACTAATTCACACAAATTAAGAAAATAACTCTCAAAACACACATGCACCAACATGGTGCGTGTGTGTTTTGAGAGTAATAATGATAAGATAACATAAATTACCAACAGTAAAACGCTTGACTGAGTTCGAACCTACTATCTACAACTCTCGGCGTCACGACAGTATCACTTTACCTAATTTAGTCCAATTCATAATTTTAAAACTAGAGGTTCTAATGGCAAGCCAGTGTTAAAGATAATGAAATAACGCCAAGCGTAAATAATAGTTTGAGTAACTGTTTCCTCATAAAACTTAATTTTAAAACTTTATGGAGAGCATTTCCCTTTTATGCCGCTCAGTGAGTACCTCTATAATATTTTATGTACGCCCGACACTAACGCGGTATCGTTTGATGGCATCGGCACTATTTAGTTTGATCTGCAGGAAAGCAATAAGATGTGGCTTTCAGATGGAATATGAGAGCCATTTTAAGGTTGAAGTTTAGTATCATTTTGATCGGCATTGATATTGTAAAATTATTTGAGTTATACAAGCGATGCCTAAAAGCTCGACGCTCAATAAAAACCAGCCAAGTGCATTCAAATCTAATTTTTATAATTTGTTTTTACAGTGGCAATACACACTTTGTGTAAATTTCTACTGTCTACCTATTACGTTTTTTTGAGATACAGCCCGCTGGCAGATAGATGGACGGGCAGACGGACGGACGGATAGCGGAGGCTTAGTTACAGGGTCCCTTTGCGTACGGATCCCTAAAAACGAACACGATGGTTGATCTTCGCGTTAAAGCAACACCTGTCGGGATCAGTCCATAAATAAGTGACTATCCTTTATATTCCGAGATAAATCCGTGCCTTGGAAAGCGCGTTAAGAGGTTTGTCACAGCTGTCATGAGAAGACATTTGACAGTCGTTACGGAGAGACAGTAGCCAGAAAATCTGACACCAGTCTTGCCAACAACATACGTGTTACCCAGTTACAAGGTTGTCGCTTCATGTAAAAGTCTGGTACTCATCTGATACACATTATAGAGTGAACGCTGACCTAAAAAGGTATTTGGGCAAAAGCAAAACAGATTGACTTGTACCTTTAGCTCTTGATCTGCAACGCGTAAATGTAATCCTTTGATTACATTTGCGTTCACGTTGCAGATCAATTGCCACAGTACACTTACGATTGGTTACAAAAGTGCCCAATCGTTGTCATTTTAGGGATATCAAAGTACCGAAGCAATTTAATACACTGAAGCAATTGCTCAACGTGCAGTTTGACTGTTTAATCAAATGCTTTAGTACCCTTCCTTCCAATAAGCTTCACTTTTAAAAGTCCGTACTGACAGACAATTCGTATCCAATCTGCCCATGCACATGACTTTACGACGTATAAAAAGCATTGAACAGGTGTAATGCAGCATGTATCGCCTTCATTTAGACCAAGGGCACTTGACGTTTTACGAGCACTAACATTCGTATAAAGTGTACTCGTATAACCGGACCGTTCTCGGCGAACGCCGTATCCGGCACGGCTGAATCTAAACCCTTCACGTAGAGTAAAAAGCAACTTTTTGTGGCTTAGAGGCGGTTTTCAAGTGGGTTGGTTATTTGAAACCGGCCAAGTGCGAGTCGGACTCTCACACGAATGGTTCCGTACCATAAACTGTTTCTTTTTTGTTATAACTAAGGAGTAACCCTTAGTTATAACCCCTTAATTTTAATTTAATTTAATTTAATTATTTTTTGTTAAAGCGGCAATAGAAATACACACAGACAGGACCCAACACAGAACAGAAAGCGGACGAACGGACGGACGGCAGAGGCTCAGTAATAGGGTGCCATTCCGGATCCTAAAAAGATATACGGATGTACCCTGGTTTTGTTCTTAAAGAAAAATCTCCACCCGTCGCAATTAAACGTAAGTCAAGTGAGGCGATAGGCCGTTGAAAACTCATTCAACCACGGCAAATCATTGCTAGATAACGCGCGTTTGACAATCGATACAAATATTATAAATGCGAAAGTAACTCTGTCTGTCGCCTTTTCACAAGTTTTCACGTCTTAAGGGATATGGACGAAAATTCGTAAGCATGTAGATTATGATCTGGATTAGGACATGGAATACTTTTTATCCCGTGAGAATCTTCCAGTGACAATATATCCGACTTTCAAGCGGGCGAAGCTGCTGACAAAAGGTAGTTTGACATAATTTTGTACTTACTGACTAACACCCATCCATGTACCTCTTAATGCCCTTTGCTTTCCAGAGCCACTTACTTTTTCGAACAAATTCCGCAACCTAGGCAGGCTCTGGCCCTAGCGGGCCCCGTCTTCTATGCTGACATCTCTAAGAGGCGCGCGTGGAAAACAACGCGCCTTCGACCCGGGCTTCGTTCTGATCGGACGGCGAGCCACCGAGTGCTCGTCGTCCGCAGGCCTACGGCCTACAGCGACCTAAGGAGACCGGGAATTATTGTCTTCTTCTGTTGCGGCGGCTGGGGCGTGAGGTTTGCCTCTCCCTCACGCAGCCCGCCTCCTCCTTCGCTAGCATTACTACTTCGCAGATAGACTGACCCATGCACTGTTACTTATATACCCCTCCTCTATGATTATCATAATGGTTACACGTCACACACTTGTCAAGTAACCTATAGTAGGCGCCAGATAAATGTGGAATAAAGTACATTGACCTTTCCCTAATAACTGTTCATAGGTACCTGAACAATTAAATATGAATCGTTTTTAATTATTAGACAATGTTAAGGATCACGAGAGATGATGATTCGGGACAGCTTTGTGTCATTAATTCTGTTTTTCTAATTAAAAATGTCAATAATTGTAGGTGGGTCAATGACCGTTATTACACGTTTATCTGGCGCCTACTATAACTAACCTCTTTTGGTTTCCTATCTACAAAGTAAAATCTCTTGTATCTCACATGTTAACAATATCAACGGGAATAGCCCAACTGCCCGAGCCTGTGTAGTAGCACAAGTGGCCGTGTTGAAAAGATTAACCAGTCAGTAAGGGGTTGGCCGACCGTTTTACTGACAGCGCTCCAATGAAGAACTATTCACATTTTCTAGTGATTGACAATCGACGAACAGCGGCCGGGTTGCAGCCGCTGACCTACAGCAAATACCGGATAAACCCGGAATGCAATCGATAGAATGGGATTACTACCATTCGATACAGTTGTTTGGCTGCTATTTGCCGTAACAACAATCCAGCGTTCTGTTTTCAATCTCTTTTGTATCATAAATTAATTGGAACCAAAAATCAATGTTTTCATACTCTGCTGTGAAAGACTTAAAGTAAAGTGATTACATTTTGGATTGGTCTTTAATTTTTCTGATGTTTATCGCTTCTCCTTGTTTTCGTCGGATCTTGGCTTAACAGCCTGGAACTTGTGAATTTGTGAAGCAAATATATGTTACAATTCATCACTTATAAAATCGGTAACAGAGTAATAACATTTCTCTGTCAGTAATAATGACAGGAGTTTCTTGAATTTTGCTAACGGCAGATCCTAAAAGAACAAAATAAGGGCAGATCCAAATTATGTCAGATTTAAACTAGATGTCTAAACCATTTCTGCTTGGCTCGACGAAAATTTTAAATTTTCCGACCCTACATCGCAAGTTTCAAAACTCCGTCTGTTTCAAAAACAACAAAACAGACACGTTAAACAAAACATTTACAAAATTGAAGTCAACCAATGTTTTGTCACGTAGGGAACGCCACTATTACGCCAACGCGTAATGTACGCAAACTTTACGAGGGCGAGGGCCGCGGGGCGAAAATATGACGTACGACGAATAAATTACTTTTTTCTTGTCGAATGTTTGTTCCAAGTTTTCCAACATTTTTTTATCTATTCCCGAATTGTTTACTTTAGGCGTTGCACGGAAAATATTGTAGTTTGATAGCTTGCCACTCCGTGTATTGGTCTTTTTACTGATGATTGATGTTCAAGTTTTTGAATCATGTTGGTATTCGATGACATAAGCGAACGTCTTTTGTTTTGTTTGGCCGTCCTTTTTCAGGATTCAGGAGGAAGAATTACTACGTTATAGTCACTTACGCGAAACAGACTATTCTATTTTTTTATTTATGGCTAGCGGAGCCGATGTCAATTATTCTGCCAATGTCAAAAGTACGCGAAACTGTTCATAAGTTGACTCGATTAAAGGGTTAACCCTTTAATCGAGTCAACTTATGAACAGTTTACAACTTATGAACACTGCGGAATCCAATCAGCGATAACGGTTGTCAAAGCACTAAACTATTAAAATAACAATTTTCGATATCAAAAATTTGGCATTTCTTCAATCACTAACGCATATTACATGCCACTTTGTCTAGAGCCCCAGTTAAACCCAATAAAATCGTTTACCCGCACCAATATTATACTTTCATTTGATAGAAACTACTGCAACAAAAAATAAATTAAGCAGTCAGGCCCAAATATTTGAGTTCTTTACAAAACCTATGTTTACATAAACCCACAAGGATGTAATAACATTATAATAAGAATTTCATTGGAAAAATCCAAGTGATAAGGGTTTGGCAGTCAAATTTCTATCAGATAATGGTATGAAAAAGTGACATGACCAGACGAAGGAAGTAATTATAGTTTAAAGAAAATGTCATTTTGAAAAATATTGTGATCTCTTTATTATAACACCTACTGTTACTTTATTCTTTGACCTTTACTTGGTTGTTATATTTTTAGGATCTGGTCACCTAAGGGTAAGTTTTTTTGTCTGTAACTACCCATTGGTTGTTATGATGGCACCTAAATTTCGTGTGTTTAAATAAATAATTCGTAATTAGTTGTCACTTGATCGAAAAACGGATGGCAACGATTTTTTTTTCAAAATTTTAACCATTGTTTGAGTTATTTACGCATCAAAAAACTCGCCCTTAGCCAACTATAGTGAAATGTTTTTGATATAAATGTGCAACTTTACTTCTACACTTTGTAAGAGACCATATTTAATTTGGTCTTTAGCTACGAAGTTGCCATTTCTTTGGAGCCATTTTGAACAACGATATCTTCGGTTCGACTTGTAGTAGTACAACAACCGCAATTTCATCGACTCAATATTTCGAATTACTTTTGTTTTTTTGTTCCGCCGGTGTATCTAGATCATAAAACCATCTTTACCTATTTGTTCGCTTTCAGGTTCGTTTTGGCAACATCAAAAGTAGGTGGCGCTATGAAAAAAACGGACTTCTCAAGGTAGCGTGCTAGCTTCAGCCAAGTTTAATACTTATACGAACGACCAGCCTAGCTCTCTGCAAACGTAACGCTTCTTCTTTTTATGCAGACGACCTTGCTACTACTACTACTTTCGAAGAAGCCGAAGAAAAACTGACGGAAGCTCGAAACACTTGGAAAATTCTACGGCGAAAACGTACTACGACCAAATCCTTCCAAAGCCCAGTCCTGTGTTTTCCACCTCCGCAACCGTCAATCAAATAAGGCTTTAAATATCTCGTGGGAAGGCGTTGACATAGAGCTCTACTCTCAACCTCGCTACCTAGGCATTACTTTGGATAGGTCCCTGACATACGAATTTCACTGCCTAAAAATAAAACAAAAAGTCGGGACTAGAAACATCATCCAGGGCCGCCTGACATCCACTAGCGTCTCCACAGGTTTTCCGCACAACCAGCCCATGTCTCTTGTATTCGGCTGGAGAGTTCGCATGCCTAGAGTGACATCATTCCGCCAATGCTAAAGAAGTTGACATGGCGCTAAATGATAGCTGTCACATCATAACTGGGTGCTTAAAACCTACCCCTTTCACAATGTTATACCTATCGGCAGACGTGGCTCCACCAGATGACCGCCGCGAAATATCTAGACGCATTGAAAGGGAATATAGGAGCGAGACGGCCCTGTATGATCATCAACGAATACATGTACGTCTAGAAAGCCGCAAAAAACTTTATGAAATGACAAGAGTTGTGCATTGTGGAAGCACAAACACCCTTCCCTTTCATACTTCATCACCCCGGTAGAACATCCAGCCCCTGGATGCGAACCGAGGCGAAAAATCTCTGAACCGACTGCGGCACAGGTTGGCCGCTGTAAAAAGAATCTGACCAAATGGGGCATTCTTTACCCAACCCAAACTGTGTGGCTCCACACTGGCACTGCACCAGTGTGGAGCCTTTTCACAGAACATGCATCACCTTCTTAATTTCCCGTCGTGCACAACCACCTGCACCAACTAATATTTAAACGAGGCCAATGTTAGAACTGTGCAAGTTGCTCAATACTGGTCGGACAAAATTTGATATGAGTCAACCGACGAAAAGAAGAAGAGCTATTTGTTTGCATATTGTGCTAGACCAGCTTTAACAGTAAAAAGACTTAGGGCTTTAACATTGGCTCAACTTATGAGGCTAACGACTGTCCTAAATAATGCATAGACGGACTCGCATCGATCTGAGCAGGTACTGTGATGCAGGTTTCCTCATCTGGATCAAACTCAGTAAATTATTCACGTATTAGCGTTTGAACATTTTATTATTAATATTTTTTAAAAGAATCGCTTGACAGCCAATGCCTGTCGATCTACAAATAATTGCCCCTTCTAAATTCAAGTCTGAAGTATTTTTACACCAGCCAGCATGCTGGAAGGTTCCCCCCTTCCTTCCCAGTACCAATAAGTATACGACTTCTACATACATATAATACGTAGTTATTAAATTCGGAACAGTTTAGATTTTTCACGAAAAACTGCCGCTTTTATTGCTGTATTCAAAATTCAGAGAGCATTTATTGTTTACGATTTCAATAACATTTTATTTTCATCGTATTATTTCAGTCCGTAAACGTTTACTGCTGAAAATGAATCTCATGAGGCTGTTATTAACGATCACAAGGAAATACTGACAGATTGGCAATTGTAGTTTAATTGAAGGGTGATCTACTGACTGACTATCATGCCAAACTTTGTTCAACTTTACAAAGTTACAAATAAAACTGTTTGAAATAAAACCTGGAAATTTGTAAGCAGACAGATTGCAAGTGAAAACTCTAATCCTTCTGGATAACAAGTCTATTAACATTTTAAAATACCTCATTATGCGTCGTGAAATTTTGAAAGCCAAGCAATCTTCAATAACGAGTTAACAACGTACTAATAAAATATTCCGGGCACACAGCGCTAGCAATTTTCCGGTGTGCATTAATTTATCAAATAAAGACCTGGCATTACAACTTTTCACTTAACGATTTCATCAAAACAAACTGGATCTCATTTTATCAATTGTCAAAGTTTTAAAACTTAATCCACTTAAGGGCCCTTAAAGGGGAGTGCACAGTGCGCATGACGCGGCCCTAGCGGGAAATACCAAGGACATTAGGCGGACAGCCTTCTTGCCGGGAGCACGCCTCAGTTCCCGCGCCAGTCAAATATGGAATACGCGCGCGAACGGTGGTGTAAGCCATATGTAAACTTACAAAACTAACTCGAAAAATTCGAATATCAATAAAAATTGTGACTAAAATTTTAACTACGAAAATGGAAAAAGTGCCACAGTGTGTTTGTTGTATTTAAAGATACGCTAAAAAGAGTGAATTTATATGGTATGATGTGACTAAGTTTTGTTTTATTTTACTGTGAATTTAGACCATTAAATTATGTAATTATGAGATATTCTGATTACGTGAAAATGAAGTTTTTGGCGTTCATTGCGTTGTGTGGTGAGTAGAAAAGTGAATATTTTCTAAACTACTTTTATTGTTAGTTATAGTAATGCAGTTTTCAAACGATAAAAATCGCGAAAAAATACGATAATTTAGAAACATATCAGACCTAAATTAAAAGAAACTAAAACAACAATTTCCGAGATAAAAAATCTGTTCCATGAAAAAGGTACAGAAAAACGTGACACAAAGCCCAAAAATGACCGAAGATAATGTTGGCTACACATTTTTTCTGGCCGCCACTATAAACAACCCCTAAGTTATCATAATTATCCTCCTACCTAACCCCTAGCCCATTGCCAATAACGTGGCGTGAGATTTATGATTATACCCACAATAAACGACCCAAAGTTTTAGTAGGGGCCCGATGCCCGGCTGCTAACCCGCCGTCAATACTACCCATATTTACTATTATAAAATATTTCTAAAATACACCCCTTTTGGACGTAAATCAACCAACGGAATAGTCCACACTAAGGGAACATGAAAGGTTAAAGGTTGGTCTCGTTATTATGTATACCGTAAAGGGTACTGAACAGATTTCGGCTTTGAATTCCTCGTTTACGGACGGAGTTTGGCATCAGTGGTCGGGTCAAAAGGACTATTGAAATTAAAAGTTGAGAATGAAGGAAATGTATTTGTGATTGTGGTTTAGCTTCAATGATGAAGTTATAAGTCCTGGTGTACAGAATTCTCTGTTCCTTTTAAACTACATTTTTTTTAAATAGAGTATCTACAGGCCTAGACCACTAGGTACATTAAGGAAGAACACTATCCAGGTCTTTATTGGGAATCGACTGACATCTCAAGGTCTGCGGCTGCTAAAGTGTCCCTAATATAATTCTAATTGCTATCAATTACAAAATAATTTAAACTAAACAAATTTTTCACAAAACAAAATGCCATGTTCCATTAACAAATGAAGTCATAATTATTAGTCAAAGTCAAAAGTAAGATGCTCAACTAAGTTGATAGTATAATTAAGTATAGGATGACGAGAATTCACTTTGTCATCGTCCGAGGACGAAGTTATGAGATTATACATCAAAGTTATACATAATATTATATTATCATCCCTTGAGAGCTTCCTATTGGCTGACCCAAGGAATTCGGAACTAAATGAAGGAACTTAATACTGATGAAAAGGGATATATGCATGTATATCTCAAAGATACACGTGTCCGTGGGGATATCGGCTTGGAAAAAGGGTTAACGTTTCTATGTTTTGTCTATTTAATGTATATAATTAAGTTTTGTTTGTGTTTTATTCTTAGAACAGACTATAAACACTGATATCGTTTCGAAATATCAGAAGGGATAACTTAACAGAGTTTGTGCTCTTTTGCGATCCATTAATAGCCTTAATATGAAACACTCACAATGACAGTGGCCTTTATTTTGCTTTTTCACACTACTAGCCTCTTAGGCGCCCATTACACGGTAGGTTTTGTTGTCAGTTTAACCACAGTCAAAACTGTGATTGGCGGAAAACCTATCGTCTAATGAAATTGCTGACGAAAATGTGGATATTTGATTAGTCACGACTTTGAAGTGAATTGGTTTGTTTTTTATATGTTTATGGAATGGGTAACATATATCAATATGGGATTCGAAAAAGGACAAGGACAAGGGCGACGATATATTATTGGCTGATACCAATAATGTGTCGTCGCCATATAATTATTAATTATATTAAAATTATTTTTAAGTTTACGGTAATGTCGATTGAATTCCGTCACTTGTGATCAATCATTCGTCAATCATGACTTTTGGAATTGATTGACGTTTGCTCGAGCGTGTAACGGACGCCTTTCAGCAGCTTGGCCGCATGAAAGTCGAAATTAATCCCAAAGAAACATAATGCGGCATGAAAAGTTCTATTCCAGGACATGGTCCACCTATATGCCAAGTTTCATACAAATCCGTTCAGCGTTTAAGACGTGAAAAGGTAACAGACGGATATTATAATATTAGCGTGAACTAGTGTGAATGTTACACGAACGAGTCATATATTTTTGTATGTAAGGGACTTAAGAACATCACCAAAAAATTTCAAACGCATTTCGAATGCTGATAATAATTGAACTAATCATAATTATGAACGGCCAATGGAATCACTGAACTGGCGTTTAATTGAGACCAGATTGAGACACAGTTCATAACTGTGTTTGAAGAGAAATCGGTGACCTTCAACTAAACATTGGAATAAAAATACACTTAAAAGTCTCCTTGTATCAAGTAATCTATTACAAAATCATCGACTAGTTTTAGCTATAAGCCTCATTGCTATAAGCCTTAGCCACGTATTTGAAACCTTCAGTTCTATTTTAATTCCTAGAGCAATTTCTCGTACAATATTCGATAAATGGAGAACAATCGCGGCGACGTCAGATTTTATTTAACTCAACGCGATGCAATATGTTAGATTGCATTGTTGTTCTTTATTCTTTGCACATAAACACAAAGCTTATTACATAACATATTTTATTTTAAAATTATATTTACATTATAACAAATTTATGTTGTGAGCTTTTGTGTTTTGCTAACTGTTTAAATATCTAAACTAATATTATAAAGCTGAAGAGTTGTTTGTTTGGTTGAACGCGCTTTGTTGGTGAATCGAATTGAAAAATTGAATGTTGGATAGCCCATTTATCGAGGCTATATAAATAACATAATTTTCAGGGTTTCGTACCTGAAAGGCTAACCAACGTTCGTCTGTCTGTCAGCGGGCTGTATCTAAAGAACCGTAATAGGTAGACAGTTGAACTTTTCACAGAGTGTGTATTTATATTGCCGCTATAACAACAAATAATAAAAATTCTATTATATTAAAAATTAAAGAGGGTTTCCATGTTTTTTTTTGGTTTATGGTACGGAACCCTTCGTGTGAGAGTCCGACTCGCACTTGGCCGGTTTTTTGAACAAAGTCGCGGGCACAGCTAGTGTTTGTTTTAAAATGTAGCACCCGGTTTCTGGAAATATTATGTGGAGGAGTCACAAACTAAACGTAAGTGGTGCCATTGGCTGTGCACGCTTAAAATATGTTTGACAGTCTGATACATTATTTTGCGATGAATTTCGTATGGACCTTAGACACGTATTTTTAATCGACTTCAAAAAAGGAGGAGATACCACTAAAAAGCGAAAAAAAAAAATTCAACCAAATAAAAAAACACAACAAAGTATTAAACAAATGTTTTTTTTTGCAAAAAGGTTGTTTAAACCAACAGTTCTATATAAAATCCCAGAGCAATTTCTCGTACAATTAGATTAATAGAGAACAATCGTGGCGACGTCAGATTTTATTCAACTGAACGCGATGCAATGTGTTAGATTGCATTGTTGTTTCTCTGCCGTTTGTCCGTTTGTAAGCGTTTGTATTTATGTGTTGGTTTAGTGTTTATTATGTTTTTTTTTGTTTTAGCTTTAGCCGCGACTTGACTCCCGTTGCATGTTGCTCTGGGTTCTGTTGTCTTTGACATTTGGGATAAAACTTTGACATTAACACTTTGCGTTGGTGTTACTTTCTATCAGTGTTGTTGTAACTTTTGCAATCGGGTCAAGACATTCAAAGATGAGCTTTTATAAACATAAAAAATATTTATTTATTTATTATAAGAGAAGCACAGCATGCACTAAATTATGCGCAGATAACAACATAATTAATTAAAATTTTAAAACATTGATTGAAAAATTAAAAATAATAACAATTAGATAACACAGATTAAATTAAAGTAGAAAAAAATATTAAACTTGAACACAATAAATTTAGGACACAATAGATTAGGTAAATTATTACAAACAAACAAACAATTTCTGTCGCTTAATAATACTAATTAAGATTTAGAATTAATATCTAAGTTTCATAACATCGATATTATTATTAACGCGCAAAAATATCAGATCAAGGGTAAACAATTTTGTTGTGATCAATTTGCCAGTCCATCAGAGTAACGTTAAGATAACGAGATTATGAGAGTGACATTTATGGGTCACATGCGGCCATGTGACCCGCAAATGTCCATTACGGTCAATATCAGACTGATTCTGTCCAAAGTTTGAAAATATAATAAAATAATTTTATTGATAAAAACATAATTTTTGTTTCTTATCATTACTTTATGGTACTTCAATTTAAAGTATTTGTCATTTTAATAAATAAGTGTTATAACTTATATTTACGGCTGATTTGCTCGGGGGTAAGCAAAAAGTCCAGTCCAATTCTAAACTGTTCTAATATTATTCTCATTACCTGTATTGGCTCGTTTTTATAATTGGTATAGTTTTTTGTGCAATACCTTGCATAGAAGTCAACACTGTACCTTAAAATACCTTCTGTAAGGAACTTTCAGTATAAAACACTTTCAGAATTAATATTCTTTTGCATTATTGCGTAAGTCTTAAGACTCTCAGACTGTTTTCCTCGACATTTTCTAGTTCAGCATGAAAATATGCAATGAAGAATGTTCCAGAGCGTGTAATAAGGGAAGCTGTATTTTTATGAAGACTCTGTCTGACCTCTGCTTTCAGAATGGAGCTTCATTTTTCGGTCAATTTTTAAAGCGCTGTTTTTAAAACTCGCTTTTACGAACAATGATTTTAGCGCCGCCGCAAGCCGCTGTTTTGCTGTTTCTTTACGTATCGTTTTGACTTTATGCCACTTTGTTTGTTTTTGTAGTTCCTACATATTGACTGGCCTATTGGTCGAGTGGTTAGTGACCCTGACTGCTAAACCGGAGGTCGTGGGTTCGATACCCACCCAGGACAAATCTTTGTGTGATGAGCATGATCATTTGTTCTGTGTCTGGGTGTAATTTGTCTATAATATGTATGTAATTAGAAATATATAAGTATGTTGATCAGTTGTCTGGTTGCCATAGCACAGGCTTTGCCTAGTTTGGGATCAGGTGACCGTGTGTGAGTTGTCCCAAGATATGATTATTATATTATTCGTCGTGACTGTGTTTAGCGAAGAGGTGGGTAGATGAGGGATGTCTTGTGAGTTATACAATTCAATTGATAGATAGACTCTTTATTGTACACCATAACAAACTACAATAAGAGTTTAAAATATACTAAGGTGTGATAATGGGTGGTATTATCGCTTAATACATGGTGGCATGGTTTTCATGAGATACACGTAAATATTTTACTGCCAAGGATTATATTACTACTAGCTATTGCCCGCGACTAAGTACGCGCACATCCCGTTTTTAACCGTTCCCGTAGGAATTTCGAGAAATCCTCCCCTACATTCTCCAAGGAGACTACATGCCAAATTTCAGCGTTCTACAACCAGTTGTTTCGGCTGTGCGTTGTCTGTCAGTCACTCAGTCACTCAATCCCTCAGTAACGGAAGAGTTATATACATATGCATTGATAAGTATATTATAAACCGTATATAAACATACAATGTTTAATTTCACAAAAGCAATTGAAATTAATTTGGAAACAGCCGCACAATTTAGCTTTGTGAAGTTTGGTATGTCATAAGAAGTAAATTTTTACTTCTAAAATAGTACGTTTGTTGAAAAATATGGTTAAAAAAATATTGTTGACGAAACTTATATAATACAAGGTTTTGACTTCGTACGCGCATATCCCGTTTTTCCCCATTCCCGTATAGCTTAAAGCATCCCTCATGAACTAAACATGGCTATCATATAAAAAATAATTTTCCAAATCCGACTGGCAGTTCCAAAGATTAACGCGTTCAAACAAACAAACTCTTCAGCTTTACTATTTGTACAGATTTTTAATGTCCCTTTTCTGTAACTTATATGGTGTGCACAATACTCATTATTCTATTTCATCTAAAACGTAAATGCTGACTACCCTGCAACGTGATTAAACCACCTTGCCTATTATGAATTTGTGTTACAATACCCTGCCTAATTTTTTTAAACAAGGGGTGATCCCATGCCCAGACGGCTACCATATGTCATTTCCCTTGCACCCCCAATGTACACCTGCATTGAGGGTACAAGAGAAGTGACCCTCTTTTATAAACTAAGGGCTGCTTACCGTTAGAATAATGTAATATCATCGCTTTTACACATCGTCACTTGGGGAGAAACAATGTAATTTAATTAGTAAACAAAACTAATTTTATTTTACCATTTGTGATTGATTGAAACTAAGATAATGTACTAACTTTTGCCTGTACTTTGTTTACAAGTTTTATTATAGTAAAAAAAACCGGCCAAGTGCGAGTCGGACTCGCGTACTGAAGGGTTTCGTACCACTATCTATAAAAACGGCAAAAAATCATGTCTGTTGTTTAGGAGCCCTCTTAAATATTTATTTTGTTATGTAGTTTAGTATTTCTTGTTATAGCGGCAACAGAAATACATCATCTGTGAAAATTTCAACTGTCTAACTATCACGGTTCATGAGATACAGCCTGGTGACAGACGGTCCCGTTTTACCCTTTGCGTACGGAACCCTAAAAAGTAGATTAGAACCGTATCCAGGGCCCATCTATCTGTACCGAAATTCATAAAATTCCGTTCAGCTTTTTAGGCGTGATAGCGAAAGAAATAAACAAACTCACTTTCGCATTTATAATATTAGTTAGTAATAGTGTATTATTTATTAAAAGCTAGTTGATTGATAGTTGTCAGTCAGTCGAGTTACGATACCTAGTAGCGAGCCAATAGCATTACTTTTGGATGTATAAGTTACCTACATGGTTGATTGATTGTAAGAAACTAACGGACACAGGTTTTATTTAGAAGTTATGGGTGAGATTTCATAAAAAAATATTTAACCAACAGTCAAGAATATTGATAACGTGTTTTTTTTTTGTCACGTAAAGAACAGAAAACGTTGGCAATACGAAATCATTTTTTAACTCATCATAATAATAATATAAAGTCGAAAAAATAATCATCATTTAATTTAGGAAGTTTTGAAAATATCACAGGAAGAAATAAAACTTCAACGCAAAAATAAATGTCACGTCAGCAAAACATTATTTCAACTCCTTCCCGGATGTAAAATAATGTTTTCCTTTTAAGAATTAACGTCATAGGTTAAAAGTCAATGTTTTTATTTAATTGTGTCGTATCAATGTCACTTTGTTTATATATGAACACTACTTATGATAACCAGCGTGCCAATTCTACTAATTTTTAACCCTCGGCATGCCTGGTGACCCAATTTAAAATGATTATTTGTCGGTCTAGTTGTGGTATTTGCTGTATCTAAACATACATATATGTATATTAGGGATTTAAAGTAGGAGTAGAAATGAAAAAAAAAATAAGAATCCACCATAGAAAGTAAATTAAAAAAAAAAACAATTTAAGGTTTGTTTTAAGCCAATAAGCAGGCCGCCGCAGGAAAAATCTCAACTAAACTTTAAGAAATAGAAGACACAAGGCAAATAATATGGATAATACCATAATCATTAGTCCTTGTCATACCCATCAACGGGTGTAGGCAGAGATGTAAGGTACCTCTGAATTTGACACAGACACTCGGGGTTTTTTGTGTTTTTTCACCATCCCAGCTAACTCCGGACTGAAGTAGTATATGGCTTCGATTGGTTGATAATGCTCAGGTACAGAGAGTGGTGGCGCAGAAACATCATATTTTATTTAAATACAACGGTTCAAGTAACAGGGCTGGTCTTACAGACCCTACCAGGCATACCGAAGGGTCAAAAATTTATTGAAATTGAGGGTTTTTTGACAGATTGCGACTGAGATGCGAATGCAAACGTTGCTTAAAAAATTGTAGAATTGGCCCTTTGGTGCCTACACTCGTAAATAGGAAAATAAAAAAAATAAGACATACTTTACTGTCCTTGTAAACAATAATTTTGAGCTAGATAATTCATCTATTTATAATCTTTGCGAACTGAAATTTATAAACTATTTTATTTTGTTTTATTTTATTCAGTTAGGTTAAACCCTTATTGAATTTTCAGGAAATCGTGTTAGATCGAAATTTTTCGTAAGATAAATGAAAAGCATTTTCTCATAAAGTATTTATATAAATTTAACATTACCAAAATCAAACTTCAAATAAATTATTATTTTCCTCAAAGTTACAACCGTTATTTCAAAAGAAAAATATGCAGTATAAAAATATAAGTTATTTTTTACTGGTGACTGTACTACCAAACTCATGTTAATATTTCAACATTAAACAAGTACGGTACGAGTGGTAACAGAGAGGTACAAGTTACAACTAAGTTAATTATTTAAGGGCTGATTCACATAAGTTAGGTAAATATAGTGTATATGTATGTAAGTCGTAACATTCGTAACTTAACTACGAACAGGCTTCTGTTTTGACGTTTATTAAATTATGTGTGTGTGTCTTTCTTTTCCTTATGTGAGACTTAGGGGTAGTGATAGTAATAATGCGTGTAATATGTTAGCGTCAGAAAGGCGTGAAAACTTTTTAGACTGAGACGGCTGAACTGTGTTTTTTGTGAAAAAAAATAACCTCTTTCATCAGGACCTCTTTTAATGGCACAATATGGCCAAAAGACCAAAAAACGATTTTGACAACGAACTACCTGCACATACAGCCTTTGTATTTTTTTGACAGGAGGCTTTATATCTCCGTATCAAAACGTCATATTCGCAAATCGTATGATTGTACTTTCCCATTCTTCTGTTTTGCCGCACATACACATAAGATTTTTATAGTTTACAAGTAAACACCGACTTTCCTTTTTTTCGCGATCAATTAGCAAAATAGGAACGTTAATCAATAATAGCTTCTGCCCGCGACTTCGTCTTCGTAGTTTTCTTCAGAGTGAAATTAAAAATGATATTATTTTGCCAAGGGCTCCACCTGGAAATTCTTCTCCATGATTCCGATCTCCTGGTAATTTGTGAGTCTTTACCACTCATGATGATTCCAGCCCCGGAAATACTTCTCCATGATTCCGATCTCCTGGTAGTTTGCGAGTCTTTATCACTCATGATGATTCCAGCCCCGGAAATACTTCCTCATGATTCAGGTCTCCTGGTAGTTTGTGAGTCTTTACCGTTCTAGATTTCAGCTCATCTCCAAACTTTTGCTTCCTCCACGGTCTCCTTATTAAACCTCTGTGCTAGGAAAATGAGATTGTAAAAGGATGTCGACACAGGTTGCGTCTCACTAGAGGTATACCTCTTTTTGGTTTGAATGATAATTTTAAAATAAATAAAAAAATGAGCCATGTCGAAAAACCGATACTTATTTTCAAGCTTCAATGAACTTTGACGAAAGAACGAAGACAAAAGTGTATGACCAGTCACTGTTGCCAGTGATGACTTATGGAACCAAAACGTGGTCGCTCACAATGAGCCTCATCAAAAGGCAAGTTACCCAAAGGGCAATGGAGAGGGCAATGCTCGGAGTTTTCTTGCGTGATCGAATATTAGGAATGATGATATCCGTAAGAGAACCAAGGTTATCGACAAAGCCCGAAGGATTGCCAAACTGAAGTGGCAGTGGGCAAGGCACATTACTCGCAGAACAGATGGTCGATAGAGCCGAAAAGTTCCGGAGTGGCGACCGCGTACCGGAAGACGCAGCGTAGGAAGGCCTTCCACAAGGTGGACAGATGACCTGGTGAGGATCGCGGGTAGCCGATGGATGCGAGACGTACAAGGTTGTTGTGGTGACACTTGGGGGAATCCTGTGTCCAGCAGTGAACGTTTTTCGGCTGGTATGTTGATGACGGCGTGATGATGATGACTGTACTTTGACGATAGGACATTCTGCTAATAGGACGATTTGCGAATAGGACGTTCTGATACGGAGGTGGCTTAATATAAACGTGGAGCCGGTGATCTAATCAAGCACCTACAAATTCTCTTACAAAGAAAGATTAATTCGATGATTACTCAACCTTTCACAAATTATATTATCAAACACCATAGCAACAGAAATATAACTAAGCTTTGACAGAAACATAATTTGAAAACCTTTTCCAAAAATAGAATTCCCAAAGAGCAAAGCAAACGTAACTTTGAGAAGCATAAAAAGGTTTTGCCTTGAAGCGAGGCAGCTCTCCGTCCGATATTTGGAGCAGCGTAAAGCCATCGGAAAACTACCGCGGTATACTTACAATGTGTATGTGTATCGTGTGTGCTCCGACGTATCAAATTGTGCGGACAAAACATGCCCAGTATTGCCCAGTCAAGTGGATAACAACAATACAAAGATTACAAATAGAAAACAGTCGGTATCAGTAAAATTAGACATAATTCATCACGGCTCCAAAGTCTTTGGGGTTCCCGGACGGATTAGATGTAAGAGGGTTATTGTGGACGTAATTACAAAGGCGTGGTATTTTAATCCCGTCAAAGCCTGGAACTTGAAACAACATCCGCTGACAAGTTCGTTAACGTCTTAAATTAATTTTCATTTAAAATTTGTCAATTGGCGACGAAATTAAACGAAGTTTGTCGTTTCTTGACAACGCGGGATGGCTGGCTCGCGGCCAGACGTTATTTTATACGAACTTTATTCTTTGTCTACGTGGACGCAGCAACATGCTTGCGAATGCGACTACAATGAAAATATAATAAATTTTAACTTACTGACACACGACCGAAGCGTCGAATTCAGGGAAATCCAATTAAAATTTAAATAGAACCCTTATCTTTGAGCAAGAATTAATTAAGAGCCACGATTTATCGCTATTATCATTGAAATACATAATATATTCCTTTTTAAATGAACTACGAAAAATGTAGTAACAGTACAGGATGTTGGCATGATTCGTGTTTCATTGGCAGATACCTACATTGTACAATGTATCCGCCATTGCACACTGCAGGAGTTTAATGAAACAGGTATTTCATTACGCGCGCTCTTCACGAGCGCGTAGGCAGATTTCGCAAAAAAAAAACAGCGTATCTTTTTATAAATAACCGGATACTCATTGACAGCGGGCGGCCGCTCCCCGCCGGCGATTGCATGGGAAATTGTTAATTCTATTGGAGCGAAACACATAGGAAGCGTGGCACCGCGCACGCTGCGACTTGGCACCCTTCCAGTCAACGATTGTGCTTTACTATGGCGATTATTTTCACTGGTGCACTATTCAAACTGCTTCGGAATACGACTGAATAGACACGAAAGAATTTTCGTGTGCAACGACCGACTGTAATGACCGTTTATTCTTTGAAACACGCTCCGTGGAAATCCGTAAATAGGTATAAAGTACCGGTGCGACGTTCAAGTTCCCCTTTTGAAATGTTTACAATTGTTATTTTACGAGCGGCTGAGCGAAAAAAAATGTTTATTCTTCAAAGATTTATTTTCGGGGTATGGGAAATTAAATCTGAATCTCAGTGTTTTCGGTTATTCTTTGGTATTTAGTTTTTATTTTAGAACATAATTGAAAATACCTAGTTAAACATTAAATTACTTATGTATAGGTTACTAATTTAATACAAAAAACCACAACATAACTAGTGAAAGCACTTTCGTTGACTAGAATCTTGGTTCAATCTTGTGTCAAAACTAACAGTTTTGTTTCCCATACAAACTTCATAACCATTCCGCCCCGTATCGAGGGTTATTTAAAAAAGGTTTATGTCACGTGTTTAATTGCTTTGAAAAGTATTTTGACCATGTTTTGACCGAAGTTGATATATACCGGGAAAAAACGTTCCATGCAAAAGCTATTTCTCAATACCGTAGATGCTTAGTCTGTTCAAAACTTACATGAAGTAATAGCCCAATCATGTAGCTTATAATACGACCACTACGAGGATGGTCTGGCCAAATAGCAGCCTGACGCATTAGCCTGGCTGGAACATCGTGCCAAGCGGCTCATTGATGATAAATCCTTGCTAGGAGCCAAATTAGATAGCCTCAAATACTAACATAAACTTGCTATCCGTCGGTTTCTAGTAGAACAAATTTTTGAGCGCTTCTGACATTACCATTATCTTTATTCAGTCAAGGGCGATTTTATTGTAGGCGCTTCTTAATACCAGTGGAACTGATACCTGAATGTACTAACCAATTTGATTAAACTTTATTCAATTCACTAAGAAAGGTACACTATCGCTGTGTAAAAGGCTAAATTAGAGTAGATTAAAGAAGAAAGTTCTTTTTTGTACCTAGACCAATATATCGCACAATGTTTAATACGAAATCTAGCTAACTAGCTTTTTAGGAAATAAAAACTAGTTTTAGGTGTCAAGGGCACGGTTCCTTTTGGTTTCAAGTTACAAAAGTGATAATTACGGGATTTATTTTGTATACTTTTGCACAAATTGAAAATAAAAGAAAGTTTTTTTTTTACAAATTTGAAGCTCTGAATAGCTGTGGGTATGATTGTAGAAAGGTTTTAATTTCATGTTGGTTTCCGGAGCCGTAATTCGGACTTATTTTGATATGATCACGTGGCGAGAACAAATTAAAAAGTTTGAATATAAAAAGATTCAAATGTCATGAAAACATGACCACTTCTAATAGAGCCAGGGCATGTTATCCGGATATCCAAATTATCCGGGTATCTGTCAAATTTAGTTTCCGGATATAATGTATACTACTATCCGGATGATACGGATACATAATTCCAAGTAACTTGGGAGTGGTTCTTGACAGCAAATTGCTCTGGAAAAGTCATGTCGACTACAAACTCAATAAAAATACAATCGTACACAATGTATCAAATGTTAGGTAAAACATGGGTTGTTTCCCCAAAGATTACGATGTGGTTGCACAGCCGCAATCAAGCCAATGCTGGCCTACGGTGCTTTAATTTGGTGGACGAGCCAAACCACCAGAGATCAACGGTTCCGAAGACTAGCCCGTTCCGATGTCACTGGCTGCTTGAGAATGTAAATAACTTCCCTTCACCTATTCATTCAGCAGGAGGCAGCACTAGCTGCCATCAGGCTAGTGCAGCTAGGTATAGCCAGTTAGCGATCCACTAAAACGGACTGAATGAGTCGCTATTACTACTTCTAATATGTTCAAACGTCTTATTTTCTTACGTAAAAATTAATTTAATTCATATCCTTGGTAAAGGCTTGGTGTTTTCACAAACAATTTCATGAAAACATTGTGACAATGATAATGAATTTATTCGTATTATCAATAATTGAAATTTTAATAGGAATTATTGATTTATAATATTCGTTTAATTTACTTTTTACGATGATATCCGAAATATCCGGATAAATCCGAATAAATCCGGATAGTGTTTTGGTAGTATCCGGATAGTAAAATGGGCCAGATAATTGCATGCCCTTTTTAGATCCTTCTGATGTTGTGCTCAAAAAAGCTTTTCTACTCTTTAAATTCAACCACCACCCTACCCTATCCTGTTTAAAACGTTTCCATGAATACATTCTACAAACAAAACCGACCAAAATATTAAAAACAAGAATCAGCGAACAAAACAGTTAACCATGTACCTACCAGCCAGAGCACATTATGAATGAACAGATTTTTCCAGAATAATCTTTTTATTCTCAATGGGGTTACGTAAAGCGGTATAAGATAATATTGTACAAATGAAGTATAGGAAAACAATTACGATTCAACGGACAGGGACCAGTAATTATATAAAATATTGTATGAACATTATATTTTGTGTTACGAAAGGATTCTGTGACGTATTTATAGGAAAACGATTATATATTATCCCCGGTTGGAATAACTTATTGCGTAAGGCTTAACAAGGGCTAAATATAAATCTAAAAACTTTGTA
The DNA here is from genome assembly GCA_905163435.1 of Mamestra brassicae. Taxonomy (NCBI): domain Eukaryota; kingdom Metazoa; phylum Arthropoda; class Insecta; order Lepidoptera; family Noctuidae; genus Mamestra; species Mamestra brassicae. Next base: position 11,952,510 of record LR990997.1, on the reverse strand, counting down.
AACGATTATCCGTTTTGCTTTTTCATTTACCTAATTATGAGAATAAATAAAAAAAGTGTAAGATTTTAACAAACAATGGCTAATTTCAACGCCAAAATAAAAAGAAAATATTCAGGTCCATCGAAAACTCGTAGCCTCGTTCTTTTGTTTTGTCCCATACATGGTTGGCACGTACTTAGCTCTGGATCGTTACGTCATCAGAACAAAGACTGGGATGGCAACCACGTACAGTCGAACAAGCTATCTGGTCTACAGGAAAGAATATTCATATTTCTAGTATACGGCCAATACTTGTTCAATTATACTGTTTTTGTATTCTTTTATTATAGCTGGGATAGATGACCATCTATGAGGCACATGCTGAGACGCCTCGGTGCCTCAGAAAGGCATAAGCCCCGACTGCCATTCGTAAATCTTTGAAAGTTGTTATGGGTTGTCAAAAGCCCCAAAATCATTACCAGTCCTGCCCAGATTGGTTATGCTTTTTATTTATTATTTATTAAAACTTTATGTACAATACTGGTACATGGGCGGACTTTTTTGCTGTTACCCATAGCCATTGCCTGGTTTGTGCAAGTCAGTTCCATCCGGTTAGTCTGGAAGCCGACCCCAAAAAAGATAAGTCTAGACAAATGATAGCATATTAAATTTCATATAGAGATTTAAAGGAATTGACTTCGTAGCACAAGCTTGTATCTGCAGACGGCGAGCGTTGGGTGGCTCGCTGTCCGATCACCACCAGGCCCGGGTTGATGACGCGTTGTGTTTCACGCGCGCTTCAAAGAGATGCCAGCATAGAAGACGGGGCCCGCTAGGGCCAGAGTCTGCCAGGGTTGCGGAATTTGTTCGAAAGAGTCACCGCGGCCCTGAGCGGGAGAAGTCATTTGATGATTTCCCATCCTTAAAAAAAAGCACAAGCCTGTATACCACATAGTTAATTCAACTGTACCTACCTACAGCTTTGCGGACAAAAACCAACAATGATGGATCGTGTTTGCGACACAATAATCCTATGTATACACACTTACTTTTGCTGTAAAAGTATCGTTATTATGCTATGTCGTCTTGCTACCTTCAAGACAGGATAAGCTGAGCTCGAAAGAGAAACAATTTGTTTCCTTAGATAAATGGGTGTTGGTGAAACCATTGCGTTTCTTTTCTTGTCGATTTGACAGAGTTATACCTTATTTTTTTTACAACCTTGTCTTTTATAAAAGCTCTAAGGCTACGGATATATTATCCGTATGGAACGCGTAATCGCATCTTTGTCACATTGTCGCGTTGCGCCTGTCTGTGGAAGCCGTAACACAGGCAGAGTTATGTCGCAGTTTCATATCATGAATGAAGCGATGTAGACAAAACCACATCCTTTAGGTATTATATATATTTATGTTGTTTATTGACAAGGGGAACAATGTTTATGAGGAGAACTGGTGTATGATGAAGGAATGATACTATAATTTTCAATATATTTAAAAAATAAATATCGCTTCATTTCTGAAAGATACAAAATGCGTCTCCATTATAAGGTTATTCTTATTAATAGAAGACGGACATTGTAGTTTTCAAAACGTTTCGTCACATCAGAAAATGACACGTGTTGAAAAATTTACCAAAGTATGGGTACTTTTTACACGTGTTTTTCAATATTGTAAGTACTTTTATAATATTGTAAAACAATTTCAGTAATCCTCACTAAGAACTTACAAAGTAAATAAATCACAGCGGCGAGATAAAACATAAATACTAAAGTAACAAATTGTTAACGATAAAATTCAGAAGACAGATGTTTCTAAGATGTACCTAATCCTAAAACTACGGTAAGTCCCGCGGGTCGGGAGACGAATGAAACTTTGGGCCTAAAATTAAATTAATTAGTTCCCTACATAATATCGTGTTTCGTCTCTTGTGTTTATGTACCAAAAATAGGCTGTATTATGTACTGGAAAATATTTGTTCATTTTAATAATGAGCTAACAAACGAGAAGCTATTATAAAATCTTCAATAAATAATCTTGAGGAATATGTTTAGAATCACTATATCTTCTATAATCTTAAAACGTCAATACGTTGCAGTATGCTGCTATGAACGAAGCTAGAGTAATGCCCATCTTCTTGGATATCAGGATCCTCAATCCTTATTCTGCGATAACTAATAAACATTCTTGTGTCCTATCTCAAATTGGCACAAACGTAGGTTATAGTGGACCGGGTGATGATTTTAACATGAGGTGCAATAAAACAGTCGCAGCGAATAGTTCTGCGAACAAATTATAACTTCCTCCCCCTTAATATCTTTATAATTGTCATGCTGACATGAAAATTAAGGCGAAACATGCACATAATATTGGCTGTTCACCAAGAACTTTTTATGAAAACTATTTGGCAGCCTAGCGGGTTATAATGAGCAGTTGATGCTTTACTTGCATGAGAGGGAGGCAATGTCACTGATAACGTGCCTTTTGGGAATACTATCACTATTGATAGTGCTGATTGGATATTGGTAATTGAAGTAGAGTCTTTAGTATCTTGGTCAAGTGCTTTGACGTCTGAGGCTATCACTAGACGCTTAAGTACCTTACAATGAGGTGGCCCACAAACGTCAAAGCTAGGATTTTTTTTTTTTTTGTTTTTAAAATTAATAAATAAACATGAGTACCAAACACTTCAGAGCAGGATACAGTTTTCGTTATTTTCTTTTCTTTGGTTACGCGTCCTTTTATATAATAATCCGATACAAAAATTTTATTTAATAAAATATATAGCCCCTATATATTATATTATATATAGCACCTATATATTGTAATTATCAATCAAAATTCCATAAACATTTTCCATCATCATCTGAAAATTCTAAACCATTTATTCCTCTCATTTTACAAAATATGTGAATTAGAATTCAAAAGATCGGGTTGCCGGTATTCAATACACTATTAAATTTTATAGTGGTGTTCCGCTATTCAGAATTTAACAGCGTATAGGACATGGTTATGCGAGGTTTCTGTTAACATAGGAGAGCGTCGGATATCGATATTCGCGCTTTGGCGAGCTTCATTTTCGCCCTGAAAACCGCACGTACAATACGTTTTTGCTGTAGGTACTACGTGCTTCGCTGACCAGTGTTAGAAATGATAGAAACTTGAAGAGATATATTTTGCAGTTATTCCAGGAGACTGACTGGAGGCCGATCTGTTTTTGGTTTTCTGTCTGTCTAGTAAAATCCGTCAGTCACTCTTTCCCAACCCGTACCTAGTCACTTATTTCAGAGTATAGGTCTTCTCCATCCCACGCCATTTTACTCGGTTGTGGGTTTCCTGAAGCCGATCCTTGACTGTACATTTAACTTAGTCGTTGGTCCACTTGGTCTACCCACGCTCCTATGGCCAATATTGGGTCACCTTCTTACCCCGTCTACCATCCGGTCTACGACTGGGTGCCAAAACGTGCCTACGTATTATTGAAAGAAGTGTGTCCTAATTGAGATTCATCTATTGGTTGCCCTTCGATAGGAACTAAGTATCGTTAAATTCACAAATTGTGCTTCTATGATATTATTTACGTTGTCCCATTCCTGCGCCATAATCTAATAAATCTTCTATACATCGCACTCGTCTGCAAAATGGATACTTTTCTCATCAAATATTTTAGTATACGAATAGACACATACATAGAAAAACGTGTTGTATCCAATACAATAACTTGATCCGGAACGTGTCACGAATATACACGGCGTGAAAACGATGTGGGGAACGAAGTGACCTTACTTATTACAAGATGATATACAGAACCCTGAATGATTTTTTGTAGGTTGATTTTTGCTTTCTTGGTATACATTAAATATGTTTTTTTCTATAAGAATACCTGTAAGAATCCTTTCCTTTAATAATGATTGATAACCATCCAAAGATTGTAATAAATCATTATTAGATTATAAACTCTCGATATACTGGGTACACGTCATTTAAAAACAATAAATTTCATCCAAATTAAATAATTTCCAATATATTCGTGTCTTATTGAGGAATATGAGTTTGTAAGAACCTGGTGACATATACTCTTTTACTTCCTTAAGTTCATACCTATGAATTTATTTACTATGTTCAGATTTATCTACCTCTGTTCAAACACACACTCATGCTGATTGTGACTGTTGAACTAAACACTCAACGTTTCTGAAGTAAATTAGTCTTCTAGTTTTTTAACCTTATACGGGTACTAATAATTTTATTCGTTATCAGCAAGGTGATAAGTGAAAGGATTTTTCCCTGATGTTGTAGTTCAATTGGTAGGTATTTTAAAATTGATTTTTGAGTAATTCATACTTTTTATTATTTCATTGGAACGTCTTGAAACCAGAAAACTTCCAGTTTAATTTCGAATTAGCATACTTAATCAATTACGGACCAATATTACCAAGAAGCAAACCTTTTAAGAGATTCTTGTTTAAAGAAAAACGAAATTCGTTATTTTGTTACCTTAAGGCACAAAAAGTAAGAATGATGCTTTATCGTCATCATCATCATTTCATTAACAAGACATCAGACATGCATTTCTCTCAAGCGTCGCCATATTGGTCGATCCTTTGCGGCTCGCATCTAGCGGACTCTTACTGGCCTCTCCAGGTCATCGGAAAGTAGGGACAGTAATTTCAAAAATAGAAAATGAAACAATGTTTCGAAATTATTTGAAAATCAAAATCACCGAACATCTTTTGTTTCAAATTTTTCGTTCTGGCTGAAAGCTTCGGTCGAGGTTCGTATTTCAAACTAAGAGAACGCTATGCCAAATACCGAGATATGTTTCACTAAACTGTAGATGGATTGCGTTGAATTTCCATTATTTGCATTCCGTATGGAGGCGGCAATGCAAAGTCGATATGCGTCTTCAAACGATGTGGTTTATGTAGAAATGGTTTGAAGAGCTTGGAACTGAAATGCATTGAACAATATTGGTTTGTACCGAGATTTGTATCCATTATTATAGTCTGTTTTAAACGGGAATTACAGTTGAGCCAGCTTCTATTCGTATAAACTTTTTAGATGTAATAAAATTGAAAATCTATCTAGATTAACCTGAAAGATTCAATCAATAACAAAAACGGAAAAGTTTTGTTTAAAAACGTTTATTTCCAACAAAAGTCCAAAATTCCTGCCGATAATTTTCATCAATATCTTAATTACCTATATTTATGCAAATTACAAGCAAATTACCCTCCGCACCACGCTAAAGTTAACAGGAACAAAAGATAATAAGTAGGGTAGGGACCTAGCGTAGTAAAAACCTATTAATATTAATGGGCTATCTGCGCGAAGGTCCCACTAAAGTTATCAGCTTGGGACGCCTCTAGTAACGCAATCACCATTCTGGTTCAATGCTCTGGTGATCACATACGTGAGTTTTGCGGTGAACTGTGCTGTAATGAGCTGAGATTATAAAGTTTATGATTATACGTTGCGTAATAAAATGGATAATTAATGTATTATTAATTTATGGTGTAATTCATGAGGATACCCTTGAATTTTATAGCGTAATTTAACCAGCGTGAGTAAGTTTGATCACCCTGAAATTGAGTTGATAGTATTTGACCCAAACATCATTTGTCGCAAAGAATAAAAATTCCTTTTTTACGTTTATATGTAGCTACCTAGTGTGAAATGAAATGAAATGTTCATATTTAGAACAGTTGCTTTTAATAGATTATTTTGAATGTACAAGGTTCGAGCCAAGAATCGGGGCACGCGAGAATCAAGCCTCGGTTGACGCATCTATATGTATAATGCTACTTAAATATAAAGAATTATTAGTAGGTTTATGTGTTACCCAACTTGGTCCACGAACGAGGTCTAGTTGGGCCCATGTTTGATTGTATGCTTAGGTGTGATAATGGTACACTCAAATCCTCGAAATTATTCGAAAGCTCAACTCAGCTCGAGGTCAAGTGCTCTATAACTTTTGTTTGATATAAAATGAACCCATTTGGACTTGCAACGCGTAACAGAATAAACGCAAACCCTTGAAAAGCAGTAATTGTACTCATTATTATGAATAACTTTTACAATGGGTGCAACCCCGAAGACGCGAAAAAAAACAGCTGTTCAGTACATTTTGTCGAGCTGCGCACATAAATGTATGGGGTCAGTCGATTTTTTCATGATTTCAGTGCTGATTCCATGGAAAAAGTTGTTTATAATGATGAGTAAAATCACCTTTTTTGAGGTATTGCGTTTATTCTGTTACACGTTGTACCTATATGTTCCAACGGTGTAGGACAGAAATAAATAATGATTTCATTGTTTCTCATTAGTAACTATGTATCTATGCTGCCTATTCTGTATAATGTGATTATTAGTCATCATCTGCCTAGCCTTTTCCCAATTATATTGGGGTCGGCTTCCAGTCAAACCGGTTTCAGCTGAATACCAGTATTTTACGTAGAGCGGCTGTCTACCAGACGTCCACAACCCATTAACTGGGTAACACGGTACTCCTTGGTAAGACTGGTGTCAGATTTTCTGGCTTCTGACTATTCATCATCTGCCTAGCCTTTTCCCAATTATATTGGGGTCGGCTTCCAGTCAAACCGGATTCAGCTGAATACCAGTGTTTTACTTGGAGCGGCTGCCTACCAGACCTCCACAACCCATTAACTACGGCTTCTGACTCTTAAATGTGATTATTAGCAAAGAATAAAATAGGTGTGAAACATTGCCACTGCATACACAAGCTAAAAACCAAGCGAAATAACAATATAAATGTTATTTAACCAAGCTAAGCCCGTGTATATTCGTGGGTATTTCTGTTCACGAGAAATATCCGGCAATTTTCTCGGACATCCAAGCAACGTAGCAACATTATCTAATAATTCAGTCCAACGTCTTGTCATACCGACTGTGCTATTCACAGAAAAAATATATAGCGACAGCCGACAGCCAGGCTTTCAAGTAATTTCATAAGTGTTTCTGCAGAACTCTTCTATTTTTGGTAAAATACACAAAAATAGGACACTATCGGGCAGTGAAACAATAGAAAACCGGTTTTATATTTTTAAAACAAAAGGCAATCCAACTACCAAGTTGACATGGTTTTTAGTTCCATTGTATTGTAGTTGCTCTAAATTTTAGGTGGAAACGGGATAAGGTAGGCTCGGGATACCTTCATCCTGATGCTTCCACTGGGTAGGCAGATGAATCATGGTAAGTATGAGATAGAGTAGACAATAAATCTTTATTTTCTTCTAGCGTAGTTGCTCGGGGCCTTGCTCCGATTAATATAGGTGTATGCAATAAAAATATTCATAAACCGCCTCCAGGATCCTATCTATCTCTTTACCAAAATTAATCAAAATTGATTCAGCGATTTAGGAGTGAAAACATTACAAACCACTCACTTCCGTATTTACAATATTATTTAGGATGTTATAAATACAATCATAAGTGATTTAGGCAACGAAATAAAAGATCGTTTTCCAATCAGAATTAGGTCAGCCTAAATTGTTCGATAGAATTCACAAATAACTAAAGGTTATGCCTCCCCACTGTATCAAACAGGCCATCCAAGTCAACATCGTAATATTTCGCCATACACCCTTACATAAACCCTGACATTAAGGCCAGGCGATCGCTCCAACAAACGATATAGAGCCGGCAATAGCCTCCTTAACCTTACCTATTCAACTTGTACAGAAGATTAATTAAACTATTAATCCCGGAAAGTGTAGCTTACGCCTTAATCGGTAGCCAATGAGACCGCGGCATTCTTTTGCCCAGTGGTTCTCAACCTTTTTTGTCCAGGAAGCATTTTTATTTCTTTAGCCGAGACCAGTGTTGTGCAGTAGAAAATTTAATAGTATAAATCAAAAATTAAACTTATATCATAAATTGTAGACTATTTAATTGTACCCATGATATATTAAATTCAAAAGATTTTTGAAACAGAAAACAATAGATACAGATTTAAAATCAGTTCGCATCAACGGTATTTTAGAGTTCAAAAGTTTGAATTTTTAAACATGTGCTGGAACATATTTTAGGTCTGTTGGACCACCAGTGGTCCGCGGACTACAGCTTGGGAACAAATGCTTAAGCCCAGTACTTAGGATACGTCGATCTATTACCAATGGAAGGTTCCCGATCTTTCCGTCCATTACGCCCTAGTAATTACTTGGGATCGTGTAAAATACAGCTTTTGCTACCTTTGACGAGACCGGTCACACATGAACGTAGGAATTGGCAATTCCCGCTAATGGAACGATAAGTGCGTAGGTAGATAGAGATAGCTGTTATGTAATTCGTTTTGTTTACATTTGGAAACGGTAAATGTAGCTTCCCGTATGTAATTCAAGGTGTGTGAATATTGGATGGTTTTTAGAGTTTGATATAGTTGAAAGTTGGGACAAAAACGATGAATTGAACTGAGTGAAAGATGATATGGTCTTTAGTGTGATAAAATTTTCGTTAAATGTGTTTTTTAATTAATAGTTATTTATTTGGTTTTGACCAATGGCCAAATAAATAAATTTAGCTTGCTTAATTTAACGAAATTTAGGTGCCCATAATTTTTAACCATTGGGTAACTTCAGTAAAAAAACTCGCCTTTAGATGAAGATACATAGAAGAACTGTGGAAGATGACCGCATTTTGCGCGACCCAAAATAAACAATTCCATGATAATGATTATGAACGTTCGGTTATGAAGTACCCATAATTTTTATTCTGACGCTGCAATAACTGCTATTAAGTCATATTTAAGCTTCCTGCTAGGCTTAACTCCTGACCCTTTATATATACGTTCCTAAAATACGAAATTATGGACGATTCAATATCTAGATATATATTTTATTTGGATCCAAGGACGTATAGTTTTCAGCTATACTCCAATTTACCGTGAATTTACTTTATAAAAACGTATTCGTATACAAATAACAAATTCGTAAACGCTTTAAAAAAGTGTGATAGTATGTAGGGTAAAACCAGGATAGTTGCCCCAGGGGTATAGTTGCCTCGATTTTAATTACTCTAGCTTCGCGGATGAATCACATGTTATTTTATTTATCAATCGAGAGACTTTACAACGACAACTAAGTAGACCGTGTTGCATGTGTCTGTGCGATTGCATGGGAAGGCAAGGTGCGATCAAAGTTTTTGCGCGATAAAAATCTTCTTTCTCCACGGGGCACCTATCCTAAACGTAATTTAATATGGGATAAATGTCACAAAATTTAGAGGTCGACAAAAATCGCCAATATTCTGGAAATATCAAAAATAATGTTCTTTACTTTCACAAATTTGAAGATAATAAACCAAAGTACCTACCCGTTTTATGAATAAAGTGACAACTAACTAAATATATAATAATTATATATTTTTATAAGAAGTGTGGCAACTATCCGGCTTTTACCCTATGTACTCACGTTGACAAAGAATGATGAAAAGAATTCGGCTTCAATTGGCTCGTTTCTAGGAATCGTCATGAAAATAAAACATATCCTTATTTTAAAAATTCGGTAAAAGACCGTAGGTACTACTTATAAAGCCATTGGCTAGATGACCGCCCATCCATTGGGCTCGATGTCTACCAAAGTAAATGTGAAAGCAAAAGCAAAGTGCGCAACAGTACAGTGTACCATTGATGTGGATGTATACAACTGTAACGCTTTAAAGGTGTCGGGATTAGGAAGGACATTTATTTTGTAGGAAGATTCTTGTACAGTAGTTACAAAACTAAATCTAACAGGAAAAATATGTGCTTTTTCCTTGAAGAGATTTGGAAAGAAAGAAATCCTATTTATTGTTGCTGTCGCTCACCTTTCTCGATGGCTACCATTTTCTTGCGATCCCGATTTAATAAGGTAGTCGTAGATATTGTTCAAGTTTATTTTTGTACAGCAAGCATTTTATGTACGTAACTAAAAGAGTTATGAATATAAATGTGGATGGATGGACAGGGAGAGGGAGGCTAAAGAAAAGATGGATGGATTGTGTTAGGAGTGATGAAAGAAAAGAGAGTTAGTGATAGCGTGACGGTTGACAAGACAGAATGGAAGAAAAAAACGTGTTGCGTCGACCCCAAGTAACATGGGATATGGGCAGGAAGATGATGAAGCATTTGAAATAGTGTACTTTAAAATATAAGTCAATGACACCAAGATAAAATATTTCTTCTCGCTTACATAAAAAAACATCCATCTTTCCACCAAGGAAATCACATAGCTGGGTGAACTGTATTTCCTTTTTACAGTATGCATGAAAAGAAACACGTAATTGGAATCGAAAAGGTAGCTCGACATCTAAAGGTGCCTACAGACGTCTCAATTTCACACCCAACCTGCGCGATTAATTGTGTAACGGATCATTGGACGCAGCATCTCGATATACGGACCCAACGGACGTGGACGCCTTAAATCGATTCGAGCAGCCTCCCGGTTCCAATGTGAAATCGAGACGTTTGAAAGCACTCTTAGGTCGTAGTTGCTGCATTATTTATATCTCGAACTAAAATGTACCGGGTATATAAAATATATAGAAACGTTCTTGGTTTATTTTCTCGAGAATTCACGCTCTCTTGAACATGGAAAAAATAAGTCTGTAAGTAATTTTTCCGCGAAGTAATTAGCGAAATCTGAAGAATAGAACACATATCACGAAGTGTTTGTGTCTCTCGTCCTTGGTTCGTCGAAGGGACAGACAGAAGGACAATATGACCGTAATGATGTGATAGTCAGACGTTGGCTGAAAGCCAGAACCGGCGACAATACTCCTATATTTCTCCTGTCGATAACACTAGTATGTAACCGTTATTTTTTTTTCGTGAAACGATACTACCGTTTGGCATAGAATCTGGTTTCGGAGTGACGGTGATCCGATTTCTCATTTTTGTTTTGCATTGCGTTTCATATTGTTTTGTAGAACACAATTTTAAATAGTTTTTCGTGAAATATGTTGTTGTTTTTTGAATTTTGTATTTCTGTTGTATGTTTTTATAATGTATCAAAAACTAGATACAATAACTACCCACTATCTTTTGTATGCTACGCATATAAAAAGTTTTTCCGGTACAAATGCGAAATTTTGCATGTTAAATGTTTTTTCATCAACCTCTGGATATCTTAAATTTTATTATTATAAGGATTTGGACACAATATAATTTATCTCAGTATTCAGTACCGCATGTAAAGCCGCTGGCAATAGACTATGTATATAGGTACTTCATGATATTTATAAAATATTGGAACAACAAACTCTATCTCTATTATATTTAACCCATATTTTTATGGATTTTTTAATCCAAATGTGATTTTTAAAATCAACTTTAAATACACAACACTAAAGTCATCACTTAAGTTGGTGACGATGAATTCAAATTATCTCGAATTATAATCGTATCTAAGTATAGTTACTTATGATTTATGCAATGGCAACACATTCCATACGATCATAAACACCATTCATTAAGAACTAAGTGAAAAACAACATGTCTATCAGTGTCGGTAATGAAGAAGTATTCGTTAAATAATGATAATGCCCATGTTTTCCATCCATTCATTACTCCTACATTATTACCGCTGTTATTGTCTTCTCTCCTCACTATAATTCACAATATCATACGTTACCCGTGTTATATTGTTTTATTATTGTATGCCTTTGCCCCCGGTTTCGTTCGCGTTGATATAGATTATCGCAAAAAAAATAACTTATTACCGTTTCAAGGATATTATCTATCTCCGTACAAAAATCCATCGAAATCGGTTCAGTGATTTAGGCGTGAAAGCGTTACAAACAAACAAACTCACCTCACTTTTGTATTTGAAACATTATAGTTAGGTTTAGTGGCTCATACCCACTTCGATTTCCTTATTAAGGATTCCGTACCCGAGGGTAACCAACGGAACCCTGTTACTAAACCTCCGATGTCCGTCCGTCCGTCTGTCTGTCAGCGGGCTGTATCTCGTAATAGGTAGATAGTTGAAATTTTCACAGAATGTGTATTTCTATTGCCGCTATAACAACAAATAATATAAATTAAATTAATTAAGAAATTAAAGGGTCTCCCGGTTTATGGTACATAACCCTTCGTGTGAGAATCCGACTCGCACTTAGCCGGTTTAGTTAAGTACTCAAGTGTATTTCGCTACAACTTTTCAAAACTACATAAAAATCTGTAATTTTCGTACAAAAAAAACACGCGTCCCGCAGGCAGATACGAAAAAAAATGACTTCATTTTAGCTTAATAAGCCAATTTTCAGTGGCATTACATTATTCTACGCAGTTTGCCTTGCAAACGAGCAGAGCATGAACAAAAAAAACACGTGTTTCTCTAACAAGATTATCACAAACCAGATTCCTAATAGCATCATCGTGCAATGGCATCCCTAGAAGCGTCACAAGGAAGCAATAGCAGTGCATTAGCCTGCTTAATGCTTATCTTATCGGACGTAAGTGGCATAGGAAGTGGGTCACTAGCGTCACTACCCCTTCCAGGGGTAGTGCTGCGTGGCAATGGGCTATCGATACTGTAACGATAGCTTTTATAGAATGATTATATCGATAGTTACTGTCAGTGTTATCTTATGGTCGATTTGTTATGACTTATGTTTCCTTAAACGGAGTGCGGTGCGTAGTTTTCTTTGCAAAGCGATAGGGAGATTTTCTTTCATGATAATCGTTTATTTACTGTACTATATTATGATTTGTTATTTGTTTAATTGATAGTTTGTTTTGTTGGTTAGTTATGGTAGTTGTCGCTGTCAGTGTCAATTAATTACATAAAATTTGATTTACATATTAGACATATAATTTTCTGTGTCATGTTTTGTGAACTTTGCATACTTCTGTATAAATTCAAGTTTTTATAACTTAACAGACAGATGTGTTGCTGGGGAGTTTGTTGCGCCACTTCTTCTTCCCAGCTAAAACACTAGGAAGTGGTGACGGGCGGGCGTTTTGGGGGACTGTCTTTATGTAGAACTTTGACGTTCAAAAACTGCTGGCACTCAGCCCAATTTGAATAAATGACTTTTGATTTTTTGAGTGTACACACAAGTAATGATAACTTCGCTCTTTAGTGTGTTTTCATTGGGTGTGAACACTAAAAGGGTATTTGACTGGATTTTTTTTATAACATTTTGAAGCCATCCAGTACAAACGACATTTTGTGTTACAAGGATAGAAGAATATCTTCGAAAGCGAATAACTTTTCAGTTTTTCCACCAATTGTATTTATTTTTTTCACCAATAGAACTGTTTTAGTACTATCTATCAAGTATTTATTTATAAATATTTTACATAGCAGTCAAATACCCAATTTTACTAAAGAATTTTGCTGGCCCAAATCTACCCCACTTCCCCGAAGGCTTTAATACAGTAGCTGTTACCTTCAGAAAATTTAAAAGATCGTTCAAACATTTCTAAAAGTTGGAATTGCTTAGCACAACACTATATTCTAGACTTCCAGGCAAACACTCCCCTACTAGGAACCATTTAAACTTTCGAATATTTGGGGTTTGACCTCCAAAAGTTAGGTTTCTAGGATACAGGTCAAACCCTAGTTCAGTTGTGTTAACACAAATCCAAATAAGTAGAAGTTATTTGAGTACTTTGAAAGTACTCAAGTGAAGTGTGTAATGCGCACAGCAAAGGAGTGGAACTCTCTACCTGCGTCTGTGTTTCCGAACGCATACAACCCTAATCTCTTCAAAATTAGAGCGAACAGGTTTCTTCTGGGTAAGCTCGCTCCATCGTCGACTTTGTCTCTGTCATCTATGACCTAGACTAGAGCCAAGAGCAAACTCATCTCAAATAAATGTGTCAAAAGCTTTTCGGTACCCGTGATTAGGTCAAGAAGGTTTTTATTTCTTTAATAATGCTAAATATTTGTGGGTAAGTGCCTACTCAGTCCATAAATAGTCACAGCTGCAAGAAGATGGCCTTAGCCAGCCTTTCATCACATTATCATCATCATATCAGCCCAAAGACGTCCACTGCTGGACATAGGCATCTCTCAAGTGTCGCCACAATAACCGGCCTCGCCGCGGTCGATTCTGCTAACATGTCGAAGTGAAAGCTTGGTTAAAGTGATCACGAGGTGAACTGTCATCGAATTCATCGTTACCCTTCACATACGAAACCCTAAAATTGTTAGTCGCAAATTGTAAAACCGAAGCAAACAAATAATTCATATGATAATAAAATGTAACAACCAATTTGTTTATGTAAATTAACACGATATCGTTTATTAACCAAAGTGTTGATAATTATGTATATTTAATTTATTCTGGGCACTACGACGGGTGGAGCTAAAATTTGGTATGTAGGTTCTCTGGGGAGTGTAGGAGATTTCCCGATTTTTTTTCGGAAACGGGGAAAACGGGATATGCGCGTACAAAGTCGCGGGTAAAAGCTAGTTATTGTATAAATTACAAGTGATTTGGTAATGGAGTTTCGCAATCATCATAAAAATTAACATAGATTGTCAGGTATTATTACTTATGCTGTCTTTAGATTCTAAACATTACTTTTTAGTGCAGCAGTGGTTCTTAGCATACCTACATTTCTATTTTTTTTTTATTTCTATGTACTATGCGTGTTTCATGTTAGTGCTGAATAAATATTATTCTTTCTTTCTTTTATTATTAGATTGACAAAAACGATTCTAAAAAAATATTTGAGAATCGTTTTTGTTGATAGAATCAAAAAGTAAAGGTAACACGGCAATTATTTGAGCAATTTTTGCACGGCAACACGTTTGTATCAATCTGGATCAATTAGTAGAGCAATGTGCAGCAACTCCAATAAAATGCAGCAATTGTTTCAGAAATATTGTTAATAATTGGTCCATATATTCCATATTTATTCTGCAGCATAACTAAATCTCGCTTCTCCAGAGAAAGCAAAGATCGACGAGCGCCAGCACGGCACTCTCTGTCTGTGTGTGGTTTTTTTTTTAATAATAATAATAATAACTTTAATAATAATAATTTATAATAAAAAACATTTAAACATGGAAATGTAAATGTTAAGAAAATGAAATAAACGAAATAATAATAGGTAATAATATTTATTTGCGTAAACATGGTATACAAAGATGTTAATTACAGATTTAAATGGCACAAACATGTTTAGCTGGGATTGGACCAAGCATGCAAAATTTTACAGTCAGTGAACAGGATAAAGAGTCATCAACAATAACCTATCCAAAAAACATCAGATTTTTGTCTATAAACTCTTTATTACTCGTGTATTGCCTAATTTCTTGGAATTTCTCCATGTCGCTCCATATTGTCATTGCAAAACATTTCACCAAATTGACGCTAGTTGTCGTTGCCGTGAATTGCTTGATATTTGTGACGTCACAATCGAGCAGTATTGCTTATAATTGATCAATATGCATTACCAAAAAAAGAAAGCGTACCGTAAGCGACATTGGTTATTTTATAAGTCAAAGTCCGAAAACCAGACGGAGAAAGTGAAGAAAATATATATATTAGCGTAGGTACCTACTCACAATCCGAAAATACAAAGTCAGACTCACATACACAGGGTTCCGTAGCATTAACAGAAAAATCACGATTCTTGTGGGGGCCTTCTTTCATACATCATTTAATTTAATTTATATTACCTCGTTGTTATGTCGGCAATTTAAATACACACGCTGTGAACATTTCAGCTGTCTATTGACTTTTCATGAGATACAGCCCTCTGGGTTCCATAAGTTACCCTTCGGCTCCGGAACCCTAAAAAGTATCTACGTGTAAAACTACTCAGATGAAAAAAAAGCGCCGAGAATCACACGCTATACCATTTGAATATGGCTATTAATATTTCCACGTCGCGCCAAAATATTGGCCTGTGAATTCGTGAAATATGACATGCGAAAATTTTTAACGATTTACATAGTTCGTTTGTGCTAGGTCGCAATTTTAACTTTTATCGAGGAAAAAGTGAAGTTAGTTTGGGAGCTGATTCGATTTTTATTTACCAATTTTAGTTTATTAGAAGCTATTTCATGAGTTTTACTGACTGGGAAGTTTTTTTTTTTGTTATAGCAATTCTGTTAATTGGGTGGTTGATTTATAACTTTATAAGTTAAAAAGGAAATGTATGTTTTTTTTTACCGAAACAAGGTATATTCATATAAGTGTTAAGAATTCTGAAATAACTCAACTTCTCAAACATTATTATTGACTCAGTGCTTTCACGCGTCAAATGTTGCTTAGTGCTTGGCTTAAAGCGCTGTATGTAACAGACAGGTGCGACTCGACAATGCGACAACGATGTGAAGACTACTTTGCATAGAAAGTGTTCTACGGGCAATCTGTACACAATTTTTGTAAGAAGAGTTGTCGCATCATCGCGTCGTGCCTGTTAGCTGAAGTCTTAACACTCGATATCGACGCGATAGTGGTGACTATAAGTATTATATTGTTCGATGTTCGTGCTTCGAGTACAGATCGTATGCCGTGGTCACAGAATACTTGATTAGGTAGTATGGCAGTGGAAGCCCAGTGGCAACGAGCCTGACTTACGTAGCCGTTACTTCGAATTTAGAAAGGTTTTTAAAAATGAATACTTCTCTCAAAACGGTGAAACAAAACAACGTGAAGAAACCGGTACTTCCCAACGCCAGAAATTCAAAGCAATGTCACATTTACTAGTCCGCATTAGGGGGCTGCTTCGTGGATTATAGCTTACTTCCATCTCACCGTGAGGTGGTTTGTGTCCCAGAACTGCCCAGCAGACGAAACATTGTAGGGCTCTATATGCTATGCTTCGAATGGAAGATCGATCATTATGTTGTAGACGAGTGATGCTATTCTACCGAAATGGTAATAATTATACAATGTGGAGACATCGATACGACAATAAATGGCAATACTCATAGGAATATTTTGAAACTATTATAAATAAACTTTCCAATCGCATAAAACGGATAGTGCCAACTATTCTGACGAAATATTCTAAGCAGACAGACTGCAGTGACAACAAATCTGTGATAAAAGACAACGTATTCGCATGAACCGGTATTCCCAGTGTTTTAATTTATTGTCGTATCGTTGTCTCCACGTTGTATTAACTATAGATGCGTCACCCGCACTCTGAAATGACAAGATAAAAAGAAGGTAACTACTGTAACCTTATACCCCGCGCGCGTATACATAGCTCTCTTGCTACCGATTACTTACTACGATTACCTAGTTACGCTGTTTTTTAGAGCATGAACCCTCTGTATATAACGTGTAACAGAATAAACGCAATACCTGTTAAGGGAATAGTGTATTCGACATTATGAACAACTTTCAATCATCATCTGCCTAGCGTTTTCTCAATTATATTGGGGTCGGCTTCCAGTCAAACCGGATTCAGCTGAATACCAGTATTTTACGTGAAGCGGCTGCCTACCAGACCTCCACAACCCATTAACAGGGAAACACGGTACTCCTTGGTAAGACTGGTGTCAGATTTTCTGGCTTCTGACTATGACTATGTTAAGATGGTCACCCATCCACAGACCAACCTCGGCAAGCATTGCTTAACCTTGAAGATCGACCCGTGCGGCTGTTATTATTTAGCCACGAGCACACAACTTTCACTATGGGACTATAAATGAAATCGCAAAAAAAATATCGACTGCCCCATACATTCATGTGCACATAACTCGACATCATGTACTAAACAGCAATTTTTTGGTCCCATTTTAAAAGTTTTTCATAATGATGAGTACAGAGGTCCCCTATGAGGCATTGCGTTTATTCTGTAACCAGTTGTATGTAATAATATACTAAGTAACTGCTCCACCCAGTTCTATTTTTAAACGCGGTGCATTTTTTTTATTAGCAACATGTGCCCACACCTTTGTACTACTCCAATGAACCCAATTAAAACTTCGCACACATGAGCCCCCAATACATATTAATCTACTGAAAAACAGTGCTAATAAATAAAGGCTAATATAAAAACTAATTAGGTTAACACCAAAGCGTATTGGTACTAATGTATTACATGTACGTATGTCATAGTTGTCGCGAAATTAGTTTATCAGCGAAGTCCCAAAGGAGACAGCTATACGGATGTTTACACGCAAATAGAACAATACCTTTTCTAGGAAAGTTGATCGCACCTTTTGTATTACGTCACTCAAAGGCGTTATTCCATGTAGTATAATATCAAGAAGGATAAATAACCATTGTATTATGTCAAAATAGCTACTAGGTACTTTTTGAATAAATTCTAATAAAAAAACCAGCCAAGTGCGAGTCGGACTTTCACACGAAGGGTTCCATACCACAAATCGAAAGAAAAACATGTTTCTTGTATGCCCCTTTAATTTTAATTTATATTAATTTTTATATTTTGTAAAAAAAAAAAACATTTTGTTCAACTTTCTACCTATTACGTTTCTTGAGATACCTACAGCCCACTTATAAACCGACGGATGGACGGACGGAAAGCGGCGGCGATGGGCAGCGGAGAGAAGTTAACGGAACTTAATCAAAGGTGGTGAAACAGGCCCTTATGTTCCCCCTAGAGCCCTCAGTCCCCATGACACCGGAAAAATATTTCAATGGCAATCAATAAAAAGCTATAACTTTATTTTTAGCAGCTTTTTCCCGCTGTTTAGCACGCGTAAAATTTATTTTTCCAACAAAAGTTGCCTATAACTGCCTTAAGGGTCCCGTCTTCTCTGTTCCAAAATTCTTAAAAAACGGTTTGCGGTTTAGGCGTGGAAGCTTAACAAACAAACAAACTCACTTTTGCATGTAAAATATTGAGTTAGTGTTAATTGATAGACTCGCTTTTCACCACAATATCACATGATGCTAAGCGATGATATGATCGACGATGGAGCACGCATAACTTTTTTTTTTTTAATAAAGGGAATTTATCAAATGACTTCTTCCGCTCTGGGTGGAGCGGAAGGGCGTGTCAGACTCTTACTGACTAAAACCTATGCGTGTTCCTTCTAAAGCCCTTTGCGTTCCAGAGCCGCGGTGACTCTTTCGAACAAATTCCGCGAAATTCCAGGCAGGGAGCACGCATGCCTAGAAGTAGCCTGTTCAAGTGTTCACTCTTGGCTCATATAAACTCAAGTTGTACTCGTAGCTATCAGGGAACGCAGACTCCACTCCTTTTTCTATTCCATTCCCAAAACGTGTTATGCGTTAATTTGATTGAGCTGAATAGAGGAAATGACTTGGAATATAACTAGGGTTAATTCTTTGACCATATTCTTATTAGGGCCAACAAATCACTACGCCTTAAGTGCTAAAACGTATTTAAGATTTCATTCGTCATCTTCAAAATATTGTTATACATTGAAAGATAATATAAATTTAATTAAATAGAAAAGTGTTGATAGGCGAGCTTAATTTCAGTTAAGAGAATATGAGGGATAATTTAATACGCATTTGTTTATGTTAATTACATAAGTCAACTTATTTTTCATTCTAGGAAAAAACTTTAATATAACAACATATAAATTCATTCATCATCATTTTCAGGAAACTCTTTACTGTACGTCAATAATAATAAAACATTATATCATTTATTTTCGATTAATTATTTAATGCAATTGTCGAAAAATGTCGAAGGCTGCTTTTCCGTTTTTATTAAAACATGTTTTGATTTAAGCGTATTCTTAAATAAATTTTATTTTATTATAGATATCGATATTGAATGTTTTTATCTCAGAAAACCAGTAAGAAGCAGGAAAATCTAATTTTGTATGTAAAAGAAAAAAAAATATTTTCATACCAGGTCTAATATTAATGTTGAACATTTTCAATCCTCATCACCCGCAAATCGATTTATTATTTTGACAACCTCATCTCGGTAATGTGAAAATAAAATTTGTCAAGTAAACCCTTGGAGAGTGGCAATGTTTCAACGCAAATACAAAACGACGCGTCGGCATTAATAATAATACAAATGGCTATAATAATTGTTGTCTCAATGGATTAATAAAAACGTTAGTTGAACTAATGAAACAATTACAAGAATGAATATTCAGTAGAAGCGAGTTCACTGGAAACTTCTGATATTTTGAATGCCAGCGTCGCGTCGCGTCAATACGAAGCTCACAGCAAAGCAACTTAAGCAAATTACTTAGTTGGAACCCTCCTCCATAATTATTATTCAACCTTTATCCGACGCAAATCGAGTAAATTTGTTCCGAAATTACTTTTATTAAAAGCATTTCTTTCCCTTCGTCGAACCAAAGTGCTAAAGTAGAGTAAATGGACTGGAATTTCCGTTTCAGGAATAAATTATATGAGAATATTATAGTAAATAACTCTTTAAAGACGATTAATAGATATTCCTGAGAATCAAGTATTTTTTTCGGCTAAGAAAATGTTAGCTAAAAACATTGTTGTAACATTTTCTAAAAGTCAAACCTTTTGATCTTGTATGAGATCGCTTGTATTACCTACTTACCTTCGCAAATGAACGAGAGATAAAGTAATTATTTAAGTTTTATATCCCAACAAATATTTAATTTTATCTAATCCAGCTTTCCGTAATGGAACTATGTAGCTTAACGGATTATTTAATGTTTATTCAAACTTACTACATATCCGTTCGTTTGACTACATTAAAATGTTAGCTGTTATTTATGTTCAAAGGGATTTTCAGTAATGTGTGTCAGCAAAATTTTGTTTACTTTGCTAAATATAGATGTCCTGACACCCAGTTAGAGTGTAAAATTTAACGACTACGATACTTATTTATATACACCGTTCCGAGTATTTGTTCACGTTGGGTAGCCACGGCCTCACATTCCCGGATGACTTGGGCGGCTGATTCTTCGGCGTCAAGGCAGCCCCTACAGAGTGGGCTATCCGTGGCGCCTATGTTTAAGAGATGTTTGTTAAGGGGGCAGTGGCCCGTAATTGTCCCTATTATTATTCTGAGGTTATTTCTACTAAGGCTGAGTAGTCGTTTTGTTAGTCGGGGATGTAGACTTGCATTGGCATGTGAAATGTCAATAACGTTCCCTTAAAATTAAGGTTTTTATTCATAAAACAGACTACTGCATATAAATAGATAACATTTTTTTTGTACGAAAAATGTTGCTGGTTTTCCAATCATAAATTGGAAACTACAAAATATTGGTTTTGCAGAACGTCTACGCATCACACTTTTACATTCTTTACCAAATTTTTTGCCTGATATCAAGCCAATATTAGAAGTTTGAACTTACACCACATCCTTCAAAATCATCATCCACCCAAATAGTAAAATTTTAAAGTTAATCTTAGTTAAATGAAATTAATCACGTTAAACAGAATAATTCGCTTTCAGAAAATCATTATTCTCTGAAGTAAGATTGTCACAAAATGAAAACTTTTCGGATGCTACGCTATGTGGGCGAGGTAACTTTTGACAGAATTTAAGTTTAATTTTAATAGCAACGAAATGCTGAATAACGTTGATTCATCTTTCAATTATAACTTAATTTATGAAACTTTTCTTAAGGTACGAATAGACTCTACTAAAAAAAAAAAAAACTACTAAACATATCTAATTATTTTATGACGTACGAAGGTACGTATGTGATTTTTTTGCTTCTGAAAAAGTCTGATAGTTTCAATCTTAGGTAAGTTGTAATTTACTGAGAATGTCCATATACGCCTCAGAACCCGTGCACGTCACTGAAAGTGGGAACAAATGGAAAAAAATAATAAAAAGATTGATTTTAAACCTTGATGTGTTCGCGACCCTCAGCGTTGAGGAAATGATGCAGTGACAAGAGTAGTAAACAATTAATGTTATTTTTTTATGATTTCATTTTTTTGGTATACTTAACGTTAATACATAGACTATGGTTTACTCTTGTATATTTTTAGAATTGGACTTTCAACTATAATTCATGAGAGGAAATTCAGTAATATCAAAGGTTCAAGAAATGAGAAATAATGTTTGTCTTTGTGAGTGTGTCTAACTGATTAAAGTGGTCTTCTAAACATGGCGTTCTGAGGAAATTGGATGGCCATACGGCTAATAAGAAAATTCTGTGTACCAAAACGAAATTGAAAAGGATATTGACTAAAATTAACTTTCCTTGATTTTAGAGTGAGACGAAAATTACTTGGTATTAGATATACAAAATATTATTTGATGGTAGTTAATAAGACTAGTTGAACGTTACAGATAATTTTCCCTGAGTCTGACATCTTTCTTATTGGTTCTGTCATTAGTTTACTGTAAGTTGTACCTAGTTAGTGACATTTATAATACTAAGTTATATTTTGACCTTAAACATTTACTCCGAAAAATAAATATATTTTTAAATCCAATTAAAGTTCAAAGAAAACTCAATATTCGATCCGACAATCTAATAAGCATTTGACTAGAGAATTTATTTTAAATGTTCGAAGAAATTTTTGTCAAAAACATCAAACTCATTTTTGATACTTCACGTCACGTACACATAAAAATCGCTTACATAAATCGATGTTGAGCGCTTTACTTAATAACACACGCTACATTAAGCAAGGTTGTCATGCTTACCGCGGGAGGCTTCATCAACAGAATATCTTTAAGCTTACACCATAATCGACAGCATTAGAAAGGTTACATTATTACCTACATTATTTTTCTACCATTGTTTTATAGAGAAAAAGGCAAACCTCTTTGTACATAATACTTCAATGATGCATTTTCGAGACTTTTCCTGAATTGCTACACGTTTTAAATGCTTAAAAAAAATGTTTGATAGTCTATGACGTAGAATCTAGGTTTACGTTCTCTGTCAATGTTCACCTCATTCGTTTTTGAGTTCTTCCCATTCCGTATATTTCAGGGTGAAGGTGTAGGCATGTAATCCATGGTTGGGAAGGAAGTTAAATCTCTTCGGATCCTATATTTCGTACAATTATGGTTTTAGTTCAATTAACCATAAATTATTCTACGTAATGCAAGAAGGTAGTTAAGTATTTGGATACATTCACTACTAGCGCCGGAAGTAACTTCGTCTAAAACTTTTATCATTGAAGTTCCAATGTGACTATCCTTCGTTTGTGGTTGAATCTTCCGGTGGAATCTGAATGACCCTTTTCCCATCGCTGACCCCTGTCATGGTCTCTAACCAACACAAGTTTTCATTGGTTCAATAGTTGTGTACTACGTAGGTATGTATGTAGATCTCTACCAAAAATTATTCAATGACGGTTTCTGTTACTTTGGTTCAAAAAATGCCTTAGTCGTGGTCATGGAATGGTTTCCCTTCTTTCTTGTTCAAGGTTTTGTAGCGTCATCAATGCCACCACATGAAAAACTAAGAAGCGAAATTTGTACGGCAACAAAAAGAACCGCAACGCCATCTACGACGACCTAAAAACGAAATCCTGCATCGCGCAAGCAAAGTTCTCCGTGCGATTTAAACATATGCAACAGTCCGAATATCAACTATCGGGCAGTTGCCCACCAGGCACAATGACCGTCTGGTAGGAGGATCCTCCTATTTTTCAGTGGAAGTATGTGGGACTTTACTCTCTGTACCGCATACTTCTTTAGTTTTATTTTCACCATATATTTCCTTGCTCAATTTTGCCCTTCTTTGTCATGACAAATCTCCATTTTCAACATCCAACATGTTTGATTACGGGACCAAAAGTTTGCGGTCTCTGGTAGCCAAATAGTGTACTGTCCCTTCACATAAAGTTGTATCGTGTCGCTAACACGGGTCAAGCTTTTTACTACGTTAGCAGAAAAAAGCAGAGGGCAACGGACGCAATCTCCACATGCTGACTTTATAGAATTACGTTTTTTCGGCTTCGTCGTCCAGCCATCTGTAGGCCGTAGTCCAATTCAATTTACAGCCAATGTTGATAAAGTTTAGACGATTTTTTTCTGTGTATAAAAAGGACACTGTACATAATACATGATGTTGAGTAAACCTTTTGTTTTATCCAATCCTCCTGTTTTTTCGATCTTTTTGTTTTGACTGATTTCTATTTATGTAGATACTCGAATTTATAATTCGAGATCATTTCAAGACATCGCCATCAACTTAACTATTGACTTTAGAGAGGTTTATGATAAGTTAATTTTTAATGACCATTTGTATTAAACAGGCCCTAGCAAAATGATGTATTGCGTTGGACTTTGAACATGATCAAATATGACAGAGTTGATTGTTTCAAAATGTCGAAATTGAAATCGAATATTAGTCTGAAAGTAAATATAGCTAGTAAAGTGTTATGCAGTACGACTATATAAATATCTAACAGATTATTGGAGACTTCCAAATATGACACTGTGTTTTAAAACTCCAGAAACGGCACCCCACGACAGATACGAGTCACAATCCAAAAACTCATTTTACACAATTTCAATACAGTCGAGCATTGCTTAACGTATATACCTATTAAACCGTCTTGGGACCTTCATGATTATATAATTGTCCATATCAATATAATAAAGCTGAAGAGTTTGTTTGTTTGTTGGTTTGAACGCGCTAATCTCTGGAACTACCAGTCGGATTTGGAAAAATCTTTTTGTGTATGATAGCCACATTCATGATGAATGTTATACTTATACTTATATGAATGTTATATAGGCTACGGAAAATTGGTATAACGGGAAAAAATGCGCGTACGAAGTCGCGGGCAAAAGATAGTAAATTATATAGTCCAAATAGCGCTATCCTATTTTTGACAACGGAATCATGACGACATTGGTATTTCGTCCCACGAGCTCAGGACTTAAAACGCAGCTTCAAACTAATGAGGCTATCGCTTCAAATGTTTATAGCCTCCATAAGCAAAATGTATTTCTAAAGCGGTGTTCACACATGTATGCGATAACCAGTAGCGGTAATCTACTTGCAGTTGCAAGTACACGCTCTCGAGTAAACTGCTTCAATACACCACCGTAAGTACCGTTCAAGTTTAGCCTCTTAAGGCAACTAAGTCAGGCAGACGTACTTACTTGTCTGAAGTTTGGATGTATGGGGTGAGGTATGCGTTTTATGGCTTAATTAATTTAGTAGGGCAATGTTTCCGTTTGAGATTTCCTTCATTAGGTCTATTAACACAAACCGTTTTAGGAAATTATGTGATTGGTATTTTTTTTACTTTGGGAAGCTCTCGTTAAATGAAATATTTAATATTCCTTGGCTTGACTCCTGTTGCCTATTCTACAGCTGAACCGTGCATGATTTTCTGACCAAAAGTAGCCTAGTAGTAGTATTTATTTATAATAATACTTGAACACTATTTAGATTAGATTAGATTGGACTAGACGTTTAGATTAGATTAGATTAGAAAGTTAACAGCAGAACGGCAATCAGTAAATACTCGAAGGATTTCAATTTTGAAAATCCTTTCGTTACGTTCGTCTTGTCATTAACTTTTCAAACCGTCTCATAAATTTATAGATAGATATCTATCATAAATCTAACCCTCCATTAGGAAAACTTAGTACTAGACTATAACCGCTAAGTTTAGGATAAATGGCTTGCAACCGATATCCGTCTTCCCACGACGGCATTAATAAGCTTAATTTGATAAATGAGAGTCAAGTAGAGGATACTATAGTTGAATGGATAATTCAAGACGACTCTCAACAATGGACTTTAGCGTCGTGTATTCTAAGTTGATGTTTTAGTGATCATTTTTATGATAAAAAGGCCCTCTAAAAAGTATGGTGTGCAATGGATTTGAACTTTGTCCTATTGGACATAAAGTTCATTTTTCCAAAATTTCAAAATGTTCTCGAATTCTGAATTTAAATAATGAAGAGCTTGTTATAAAAATGGCTACTGTATAGGGAACATACAAGTAGTATGGTAGGTACGTAGCCCGCGCCATCTAGCTTTGTAAACTTGAAACTTTTACGTTAAACCTTCTTGACAGTCACGCTTCTTTGCTGTCACCTATAGTCCTACACGCTCCCATTAGGGGAACGTGCCGGGCGTGGACCATGCCATCAAGTGGTGCAAATTCGAAACTTTTACGTTAAAAATACTTGATATTAAAATTTTTTCCTGCCACCAGTAGCCAATATTCTAAGGAGCGTGCAGGAACTAATCCTCCACGCTCCTTAGACTATTTTTTCACGTGTCAGTGTTACAAAAACTATTCTCCCATAATTTTAAGCTAAATCACTGTCTCTCAAAATACAGGTTACCTAGTTTGAGAGGCAGGATTTTCCATATTGTGAACAGATTACACTTTTTAGATTGTATTGCATTGTGTTTCTACCAAAGCTCTTTTAAGTTGTCATAATATAAAACATGTTTCAATCTGTATTTTATGAAATTAAATTATTATTTCTCTTTATTCATTTCACTTACATACTAATAACATTTTTAAATTATTCTTAAAAAAACATACACATTAAAAAAAAAACATTATTTTATTACAAATGGTTGATCTATCTACTTTTGCAGGACATCAAAATTAAAAAAGAAGCATTAGAAAAGGCTAGACGTTATTTTTAGCGGGACTGCTGAAAGGATGAAATAACATTTTTAAAAGAGCTTTAACTTTCTGGCGTCGGCTTTCACACAAATTACACGGACGTTATATTTACAAGGACGGACGGTCTCTCAAACATTTGCCCTTGGGTGTACCATGTTTGTCTCGCGAACATTCTGTAAACAATTTACTGTATTTCCTTTTTGATGGTTGAGTGGGATTTAAAATCGTATAGTTTGGGTATACAAAGATAATAGTTTAATTGAGTATTTGTTTCTTCACAGAAAATAACATTAACAGTCAAAGAAAATAAATTTTATTTACAAGGGTGTAAAAAAGAATTAAGAAAAACACTTGTTTGACGATAGTCCATCAGGTACAAACATTAAATAAAATAAAAAGTGATACTGAAAACAAAAAAAAAACAGTGTGTAGCTGTGTCAAAGCTGTAAAAGCATGTGAATTTTAAACAATGTGACTCGTATATATCTACTCGACTTCTTTTAGAACCGCATATTAAAGTTAGGACTAAAAAATTAAAACAAAATAGTAACTGTTTTATCGTGTTTGCAAATATGAAATATTTTCTATCGACTACAAATAACTGGATTACTGGTCTGATAATGTCAACATTGTAATGACTTACAAATGAACCAAACAAAAACTTGCATTGCAGCATTATTATCCATCTAGTTAATTAAAAAATGCCGGCATAATGAAAATGGCACGTGCAATTATTTATTAGATTAATCATTTTAATATCAGCGGCTGAAAAACAGCCTTTTGTTTTGTAATTCTCGTTACAATAAAAATAGCATTCAGCTTTCATATTAATTAATGAGTTCCACCATGTTAACGCGTAGCACCAGCGGCGTAGACAGTGCTACGTCGTAGCACCTCTACGGCGTAGACAGTGCTACGTCGTAGCACGTATTTGCAGCAGTTGTGTATATAAACATTCATTAACACATCAGTGAACTGATGTCCTATTACTTTTACGTAACTATATTTTTCTTTATCAGTTAGTGGGTACCCCTACCCACTAACTTTACATCTTGCAACTGAATTTTAAAATAGATTGAACCTAAAATTTTACATACATTGTTAGTTTGGATGACAATGCGGGTTTAATTAACTGACATTATCTTAAATCCAATAAAACGGACTCCCAAAAGATGACGAGCCAATTATTTTTTATGAATCCCCATACTTTGGGTATCAGAGTGCCAATTCTACATTTTTTAAGCAACGTTCACATTTGCATCTCAGTTGCAATCTATCATAAAACCCTCACTTTCCATACATTTTGTCTCAGATGGACAGTTTGCTAAGAAGAATAAGAAAATTAAAAAAAAAACGTGTTTTTTAACCGATTTCAAAAAGGAAAAAATTCGCAATTAATAAAAAAAATATATATACATATATTATTTTGACGTGTAAAGTCGGTGTAAAGACGTGTCGGCGTGGCGTCCTGCTTATATCTGAGGGCCAATTCTACAAATTCTACAATTCGTCTGCATTCATATGTCAGTCGTAATCTGCCAAAAATGTATGGAATTTGAGGTTATTTTGACGGGTTACGACTAATATGCGATTAAGATGCGACAAAAAAAAAGAAAAAAAAAGAAATATTGGCACTCTGCTGACTTTACATTCAACCAGCTTCAGCCTTGCACGTCATCAGCTATGACTTTTTTACACTGTAAAAATAATTGAAAAAAAAACAACCCTGTCGCTGTAAGCTTCAATGAGTCCGACCTTTAGTCAGAAGGTTCAGTAGCTCTTTGACTATTAAGCACTTATTCCAACATTGTCTCTCACGTTCGGTCTCCACCAAGTGAAACTAAAAACAATACGAGTCGGCTGTTGTCTCATTTATCATGGGTATACGTGACGTAGATAATTCACATATGTTACACCCATACTCAAAATACGGGTTAAATAATTTTATGCTTATTTTGTACCTGAAATTTGAATTTTAAAATTGCTTGCGACGTGTGACCTGTTTTTGATAATTTTGATTAAAATAGGTATATTATTATATTTGTAATCAAATTTCTAAGATCTTTGAGAGCAAATAATAAAGTCATCATAATTATTAATATAAGGTTTATTAGAAAAATAATTAAAGTATCTTAAAATTCTCACTCAAGGGAGCCATCTAAAATGTAATTATAAGAATCCATTAAGCAAGTTAAAATATTATTTTAATGAACTATGTATCAAGTTACCATTAAAAGTTTTACAATCATAAAAACATTATCAATATTTGATTACCAAAATCGTCTCAACTATTTTTATAAAAAGTTTCTAAAACATGATTTTGTAACTGTGATAGTGCTGAAATTCGTTTTTGTTTCATTTGCAACGCTATCCGAACATTTGACGGTTTCAGATTTTTTACCACGTACCAAAAAACGAAAAGGCATCGGTTCAACGTTTGAATTTCAAACCTGTCATAACCATCAATGTCGATAGTCGTAGTAAGGCAAAGGGATAGAAAAGAAAGAAATAAATAAAAATGAGTTTATTTGCGACCGGTATAACGAATACCATAAAAAACGAATACAAAAATTGATCTGGTTATGCAATTTAGGAAGATATGCGTCACATCCGTGCAAAACGACCAGCGCTCAGCATAATGCTGGGACTCGTGTGCGAGCCAGAGCCACAGCACTGGTTTTCAGCGACAGCCGGTATTGACTGAGAGTGATCGGCAGGAGCAGCATAAAAAGTAATAAAAATAAATAAACAAAATGAGTTAGACGATTAGCAACATACTGTTGCGCCGATTATCGACCATGGCCAAACCAAATAGTGACGCGCGCGACTCTTAAAATGCTTGTTTTAGTCTATGCAAAACTGCGGAAAGAGCTTAAACACGGATACTTTCATTCAGGCAATACCGCTAACCCACAAAGAAAATACGTAGCAATTATAGCTAGTTTGTTCTCTATTTAAGGAAAGAGAGTTCTGCAGTGAGATAGTTAGCGGTCATCTTATATTTAAATAAAACCAGAAAAAACTTAGAAAAAATTATTTATGAATGATAGAGTGTACACACTCAACCTAATGTACAATGTGTAACAGTATAAATGGAATACCTGAAAAGGGGTTATTGTACTCATCATTATGAACAACTTTTACTATGGGACCAACACTAAATTCGCGAAAAAAAATAAATTAACTGCCCCATCCCTTTGACTGCGACAGCCGACTCAACAAAGTTCGGTTGAATGTAGTGACAAATGTGTTAATCTTCCTTGTGTTTCTTCCACAGCAATAACATCAGCACACGACATATCGCAGCTAAAGGTGCCGCTCTACGCCGATCCCCGGCGAGCTGCCGAGCTCAGCTGTCACTTCAAGATGGACGAACAGAAGCTCCATTCTGTGAAGTGGTACCGGGACACTAACGAGATATTCAGATATAATCCCACACAGCAGGTGCGTTTGTTTTATCTACCGTTTTGTAAAGGACACAGTTTTGTTTTAAAGTTACGTTCCGTTTTTGCGCGATGGTGGTGCTCGTTTACTTTTTGTGAGTGTTTTCTTTGTGCAAAATTGTGGTGGTAGTTTTGTTAACGATTTTCATTTTATGTGTTGGTTCCGTATTCATTATTTAAATTGTGATGTTGTAAAGGATTTCAATGTTTTGTTTAGTAAAAACTAAAGTCGTGAACATGGTTTTCATTTTGGGGAGCTGGCATATCTCCCAGCCGCCATTTTGTTTTTTTTGAAGTTATACTTCTTTTGGTGCGATGGAGAAAACTGATGAGAGTGAATTTTCACGATGCGCGCGCACACCGACACCTGAATTCTACATCGGGAAGTTAGTTCTAGGTGGCATGAAAATCGATAACTATGTTCAAGTTGTATATTCTAGTACTTTTTGATTGTCTTTTATTTCCTTTATGTTTGAATTTCGAAGAAGAATGTGGTTTTAATTTCGAAGTAAAGCGCCAAAATATAAGATACAAATATTTTGATAAAAGTAATTGATTAGACACTAATTTTTCCCGCGGCTCAGCTCCTTTTATTCTATCCTAGAAGATTTTATTGGAATATGATGATTTTTCGAAGACAAAAAACAGCCTCTTCATGAATGAGTTTTCTTAATCGGATTTGTATCTAAGGTAGAACGGAACAAAGAATTTTACCGTTTATAATAATTATTAGTATTGACTATTTTGAAAAAAGGAGTCTCGTAACTTATATGTCATTGTAAGTAGGTACCTACCCATAAACTTCTCAGGTACACACCATCCAGAATAGAAAGTTGGTATTAATTTCAAATACTACTAACAAAACATTCGAATCAAAAAAAAAATTGCATGATATCTGCCCTATTTTATGAACAAACAGTTTTAAAACTATGAAACGTATCAGTTATTTAGCGTAATAGACTTCATTGGCGATCGTTCGAACGCAACAAATTGAAGCTGAAAACAAGACAAATATTTTAAAACTTTTATATTTTTTTAGTTGTGAATGTTTTTTTTTTCCATACGCCAAAGAAGTATAACTTCTAACGCGTGTACATAAGTACACACACTCTTTTCTTTTTTTTCAAAATCGAGCTCACGTGGCGACTTTACCTCTATATATTTCGGCAACATGACACTTTAGGACACCATGATCGCGACATTTTTTGTTTATTGAATTGTCATCTACCCATATATAATATGCATGTTAGATCGTGCGCCGCAACTTTGAAAATAATCAAAATGGCGGCGGAGGAGCTATGCCACAAAGGTTCTATCTTTATAATGGAGCGTTGAAGAACTACGTACATAGTTTAATCGATCATCATTGAATAATAACAAGCACGATGTTATTACAATATACAAGCATATAATTGGATACAACAGCAATATGCCACTTAAAAACACAATTATGTAGCATGCGTAACATATCAAAACATCATTAAAACTAAATTTTTTGACAATTTACCTTCAACCAACTGGTTTTATGTTTAACTATTTGTTCAATACCGATTATAAATGGCTGTGCAAATAGCGTATGAATTTAATTAATCATTCTCTGTTAACTATGAATGACCACAATTAATTGAACTCTGTAACGGCTATTTCCAGCTGAAAACTATTGGAATTTTAGTTTTGTTCAGCTTTGCCGTTTAATTTAATCGAAGTGGTCATACCTAGGCTACAGCACTTATACCACAAAACATGCATGTTAGTGGTCACGGTCAGCATCAACATAGTTTCAGTCGAAAGACGTCTTGCGCCGAAATGACGAGACATGTTTCGGTGACTCCATATAAATTGAAATTAGTGACTATCTAATAATGGCAATATTATAGAGAGAAAACTTAATTATTAGTAACGTAGCAGTTTTTTTACAAATTTAGAGAGGATAAAGAATATCTCATCAACGATAAAATTACTATTAGAAGTCATGGCTGAAATGTGCCAACAAAACGGGTAGCATTCTAACATAGGACAATCGAGGGTGTAGTAGAAGAAGTCAAACTTGTTTTATTTACTGGTGTACTTTCAGGTTTTTAATATGTAATTTAACTCACACACTGATGCATAGTTTTTAATTATATTGTAAATATGTAAGTACCATGTCCCTTACTAGCAAACTTAATTTTATCTCTGTTGGTATTGCTTTGTTGTACCTATTAGTATATAAGTGTGTGCTGTATATTAGTGTAATGTTGGATGCATTGTGCTCACATTATATAATCAATTGATCAATGTACCTATGTATACAAAATATTGTAAAACTTATATTTGAAAAGAGTAACTATGGAGTTTCTTGTCCGTTCTTCTCCATAAGAATCTACTTTTTGCGAATGGACAACTAGAGTCACTTATATTTTTATTTTAAACTGTAAATTTGACGTTCAAAAGTGCCTTTTAATGGTCTAGTTGAAATAAATGAATTGACTTTGACTTTGAACGCGACTTCGGCTTTCGTAAAAAAGAGATTTTACATTGAGCACGTACCTACTGCATAATCATCAAACAACATTAAATTAAAATTGATACCATAACAATAAAGAAGGAAAGCAAAGAAAGAGAAATTTCCTTTCGGAGTAAGTATGTGAACTAATACAAAGTAAGACACTTCCACAGTTTATACAAAAAAAATATATAAAAGCTGTTTACTGTGCCGTAAAATACGTTTTATTATTCCATACCAGTCGTTTATTTATCCCCAGAAGATACTAAACGTATTTTGATTTCCCACGGCAATCTTAAAGTTGCGCATGTCCCTTGCAAAGTAAACAGTAACTTTGGAAGGTATTTCTTTCCATCTTATTTTGCTGTTGAGAATTTATTATTACGACGGTAAATGAAATGACGCAAATGATACTTAACAACAGTATTAGCATTTCAGTCATGTTGCTCGACACTTTTCGTATTTCCGAATAAGTACGAATAAGATACCGATGCCCAATCGGCGCGACTAATCATATAAGTTTTACATTTCCAAGAACTTTGGGAGACAGTAGCATTTATACCATTTAAAAGTACAAACGAATATCATTATGTTAATGGTCGTGTAACAAAGCATAACCAGCCACATACAGCTAAGATGTAGACAAGGATGGACAATTTCCTGCTTCGACACTCTACACATAGTGTCTACGTTTCTTCTCCTACTCTTCTGTCGCAGGTAAAATGAATGTTTTTCAGGTGAGAAAACATTTTATTTTATAATGTGAGGGTTTCCGTCGATTTCCCTAGGATCCCATCATCAGATTCTGACTTGGTGTCAATGGGACCACGTCAGTAGTATATGCTTTCGAATAAAAAAAAGAATCATCAAAATCAATTCATAATTGACGGAATGATCGCATAAGAAACATACAAAACAAAAACAGTCGAATTGAGAACCTCCTCCTTTTGGAAGTCGGTTAAAAATAAGCAATACTTTCATGGCTTTTCTCAAATGGATGCACACAAGCAAAAGTTAATTTCCCAAATCTTATTTTTCCTATTAGATAGACTGTTTTCGATTAATCGACGCCACCCATCAAAGTCCATTACCGATCATAAACATGTCTGTAGTTATGAACATGTCTATAGGGGGCAACTAAAATTGTTGAGCGAATTTAGTCAAGAAATACGTTGTTAGTTGGGGTTACCTACGAAGTTACAAGGGTTACCTACATACGTAGTTACGAAATGTCTGGATTACTATGATTTGGAGAAATTTGCTTTGTGCTCTGTGTAGATTTGCCACCGGTTAGCTTAACGCCTTCCACTGTGAGGGACCTAGCAACAGGGTTGTCAATTTTGATATTAAATTCCGTGCCCCACTTCATTTTACTATGCGAATGTTGTAATAGGAATAAATTTATTTGGAATATAATAACTTATATTAATGAGAAGCTCGTGGCTAAATAATAACAGCCACACGAGTCGATCTTCAAGGTAAAACGTCGCTTACCGAGGTTGATTTGTGGATAGCTCACCGTAGCTGGCTGTCATATGTAATTCTTTGACAGTCAGGAGTCAGAAAATTTAACACTAGTCTTGCCAAGGGGTATCGTGATCCAGCTACTTGAGTTATGGAGGTCTGTACCGTTGGTCTCGCGGTCGCAAGCGCGATTGCGTAGGGTCCTGGATTCGATTGCCAGGTCGGGCTAAAGTTATTGGGTTTCTCAAAAGGGGAATTTCTTAGTGACAGCTCGGAGTTTGGAAGTTTGTGGTGTGATACCCCGTGCCTCGGAAAGCACGTTAAGCCGTTGGTTCTGCGCCTGATCTCTCGCCGGTCATGTCGGATTGCCGTCCCATCGGAATTTGAGAGTGATGGAAGAGGGAGTGCATCTGATCTGTGTTTGCGCACACACTTGTGCACTATAGTATGTACCGCGCCGACGGCTAGTTACGGTTGAGATTGGCCACCATAGCCGAAATCGGTCAGGACAACAGCCCTCTTAATTTCATTTGAACATCTTGCCGGTGCTTTGTCCTATGCACAAAGAAAGAAGGAAAACATACTTATTTGGCACACACAGATACACATAATGCAGAAACAAAAATTAGGAGACTTTATATTAAAACAAAGACATCATTAGCCTCACGGCTGCGCTAAATTTGATGACACGATTGGCGCAGTGGTTGAGCGATCGACTGCTGCCCTGCGTGTCGTGGGTTCGATTCCCGCACGGAACAAATATTTGTATGGCCTACAGATAGTTGTTTCGGGTCTGGCTGTTTGTGTATGTGAATTTTATATGTTTGCAAACGCACCCATGATACAGGAAAAATTCCTAGTGTGGGGCAAAGTTTAAAAAAAAAAAATAGCTCCAGTTCAGTAAAACAAAATGCAAGCAAAATCAAGTAGAAGTTGCCTGAAGCTGGTGGTTTTTCCGGAGTATTCCCGCTAGAGCACCGATTTTAAGAGCACCAATGTTTAGAGAACACCAAAACTATTCCCATTAGAGCACCAATCAATATTTTTGCTTGGTGCTCTATCGGGAATACCATAAAAAATATCCAGTTGCATAAGTCAAAACTGGCACTTAAGGTAACCATTCTTTGTCGACTAAAATTGTACACAAAACCCTCATTTCGAATCAACACCATTACATTGTTTCGAGTAGATATCTACTCGAGTATCTACACGTAGTTACATTGTACATTCAATATGAAAACGAACGTGCTACATTCGATATGAAATGCGTTGTTATCACCAGATGTTCCAGTTATCGATACAATCTGTTTTCGGGGATAATGGAAGTCGATCCAATAGAAAATAGGAATAGAAGCACATTGTGTAGGTGTTGTTAGCGCTTTTCAATGCTCCAAAATAGGCAACTATTAGGTAATCTTGTTTGCTGTCGGTACGCGTTGGTGATTTGAGTCGCGAAAAGGCTGAGTTCGCTCAAAACACGATATATGTACTTACTAGTATTAAGTTGTAGGAATATTTTTGCACATAAACTTGTTTAACATAAAAACATTGTTACTTTTTTAACTAATATGGAGTCGTTGATATCGCGTAAAGCTTAGAAATACACAGCTTAGACAAAATCGAGGAACTTCTGACGAAGCTCTTCCAGTCCACGGTGCAGCCGTGGACTGGAAGAGCTTCGTCAGAAGTTCTCGGTTACAGAAGTACCAAAAAAAAAAGTGGCCTGTAAAAGGCAACCAGTCCTGCTCTCACGTCCCCAATTTTTTTATTGGAAGCTAAACCCTTTTACAGAAGCTGTTACCAATTAAATATACGTTATTCATTCCTTGTCCACAGCCTTCAATCCGTCTCTTCAACATATCAGACGTGATGGTGCAAGGCGGTGAATGCCAGCCAGACTACTGCGTGGTCAGGGTCATGCCGCCCCCCATCTCAACCAGGGCTGCCTACACCTGCGAGGTCTCAACAGAAGGCCCGAGATTCCAGATAGCGAGGAAGACGAAACATATGACTGTTGTTGGTGAGATTACACTTGTTTTTAACGATTCACACCTCACGGCGCAAAAGAAATTGGCATGTATGAACCACCTTTAAGGTTTATATTTCCATGGCTCATGAAAGAGTCAGATATTTATAGGTTATGGAAATATGAGACATAATTATTGACCGAGAGAATCCGCTTAAGTTCGCCAGAATGCGCTCCGGTAATGTATTCGCACGGATTACCAATAACGTTCGCATACGGTGATAGCGTGTGGATTTCGATAAGGTTTTTTCGCTTTGAAAAGTTTCAATGTGCCCAGTCGCCCTCCGTTAAGTGTGAATTACACTTTAGAAAGGGCTTTTAGTCATACTTGCTTGCTCGATGTAGGTAGGTACCTGTGCTGACACCTATTGGGCACAATATTGCGTGTTTTTAATACATCGAAGCCCATTGCCCTGTTATTCTGCTCATCTAATTCCAAATGATTTGACTGGATGTTTACTGGCCGATTTGATAGCACAGTTACTGTTCAAAGACAAGAAAGCCCTACTATAACGTCTTAAAACCATCATGATACGGGTGTCGGAGGGAAATGGAGGTATGCAAGACGCATAGTACTATCCCCTTTCTACAATTGAATCATGATGGCATTAGCTCTGGTCAGTCTTTCAGAATTCGAAGTTAACACGATCAATATTCCTCGTACAGGCTGTCAGAACAGGTACAAGCAAGCTCGTTATATAGCCTCCTTTAAGCAAACAATACATTAGGTATCCAGGTTGCAGAGAAAGCTCTGTAACCCGATTCTATGGCTACAGACTGCCACAGTCAATCAAACGTGACTGGAATACGACATGCTAATTGGCACGCATGAGGTAATCGGGATGCTCGCTTCTTAGACACACTTGTCTACTAAGAATGTAATCTGAACCTTTTTGTAAGGTTGGCATTTTCTTATGAAATTGGTGTTTGAAGTATAAAAGTCCAAGGGGAATGGAGAATCGGTGAATTCTGTTCAAATTATAGGTACACAAATACCATTTAAATGTGAAATTACGCTTATAATAATATGATATTTATAGCATATTAAGTGATTATATATTAATGTCTTAATAAACAGAACTAAAAACTTGATAGAAAAATTATAAAAAATCTGAAAGTAATAAAACCGGCCACGTACTTTTTATACTTTAACTTATAGTATGAACAAAGATTTACATTGAAAAAAAAAATTATACTCATTTGTGTAAGAGTCACCCATAAATATTTATGTACATGGATTTCCGTTGTTATATTGAGAGCGAACTCTAAAAACATAATTTTAACACCAAATAATTCAAGTTCCATCCATTGAACTGTCAAATAAAAACATTATACGATCCAGGCTAATGATGATGAACGATTTATTTACATTGGCTTGTTGTTTTTAAAAACAAAATACGGATGATGAAAACCAAAAACAAGTTTTAATTATTAGAGAGCTTGCCCAACGGTCAAAGAATCACAATTGGTTTCTAGATACTCGTACTTTTCCCATTGGCAGCGAGATGGACGAATTGTTTAATGACTAATGAATGATTTCTTTGTCCCCTTTTTATACGCGCTTGTACTTAATTTATTATTTTTATAATTTGTGGTCTGTTTAGTTGATATTTATTCAATTGTTAACACGTTTATGTTTTACATTCGGAGGCTGGCCTTTTCTTCCGTCAAGGCAGCATTGACTTTCAATGTGGCAATGCTGTTAGTGTTCTGGACACTTTCTTCATTGAAAGCAATGTGTTACTGTTTTATTTTGATGCCTAATTAATTATTTCCCTGTCCCCCTTTTAAAAAAAATAAAAATACTTTAATTCAGACCTTGATCCATATTATGTTAGTATTATACAAACTTATAAGCTATGTTAGTACAAAAATATTAAAAGTTTTTTTTTATGCGCTCATTTAATTATTTATTGATGTTATTAATTTGTGTATGTTAAGACATTTATTACATGGTAAGCACGTTTATGGTAAACGAAGTAAAAAAAAAGTAGTTTCTATCGTTGATTAAAGTACCTACCTAACGTAGCTTTTGCTTTTCTTTACCGCGGCTTTTCTCTGTTCTGGTTCTTGGTATAGGTAAAACTAAAACTAGTTTAGTTTGCTTGAGGGGTAATTGTAGAAGGTACACAATTATACAGTGTGAGTTTTTGAGACGAGTTTTCAGTTTGAAACACAACTGTGAGAAATGTAAGGTTAAGACGACGACACGACAGTAAATCAGAACACTGGCAATACTAGTAGATATTATATATATGTCTTTTATCACAGATTTGATGTCACTAACTGCAACAGGCTGCTTGGAATATTTTGACTATCCTTGACTAGTTTGAGCTCTTTTGACGTTTTATGGAATTGTAAAGTTTATATTTAATTTCGGTGACAAGATTTATAATAGTTTCAAAATATTCCTATGAACCAGTATTTTCATTTACCGTCGTAAAGTCGCCTCCACCTTGTAGAATAAAGCTGTTAAAGAAGTCATGAACTCCATTTTGGGGAAAAAGAAAGGTAAAAACAAAAGCAAGCGACACAGCTAAGTATGAAGTCTTTGGTCCATTTCCCGGATTGGGAAAAGTGTTATTAGGTTTTCCATCTGAAATTTCTCAGTAGCAACCCGGGGTCTAGATGGGTGCCCAGTATAGACTATAGGCACGCTCCCTTTTACTGTTTTTTATAAGGATGGTAAATCATCAAATAACTCCTTCCGCTCTTGGCGGAGCAGAAGGGAGTGACTCTTACTGACTAAAACCCATCCGTGTTCCTCCTAGTGCCCTTTACGTTTCAGGGCCGCGGTGACTCTTTCGAACAAACTCCCTAATCCTAGCAGGCTCTCTTTACTTGGAAATTAAATTTACCCTTAAAATGAGGCCGTACTAAAGAAACACCTTTGCCTAAACTTTCAGGGAATTCAGGGGTGATGTAATGTTAAAAATTCATGTTATCAGCATATATTTCAAGTTAATTAAAGGCGACAGTGTCCAATGACACACGCGTGTACTATCTATATGAAATAACATCCTTATTCCAGACACAGAATATTATCGTTGGCAAAATATCTCCTAAAATATTTTGTTACGAAAGCACCCGAGAGGCATTAGCGTAAAATCAACGAGACGGTCACGGAATAACCTCATTATTTTATTATCTCTGGTACGAAAGATTAACCAGTATCTTATACCGTTTATAGTTATTTGGGATCAGATTCTGTTATACCTAGATATAATGTTTTTATATTATTTTTTCTTGAGGATGAGAAATCATCAAATGACTTCTTCCGCTCTGCGTGGAGCGGAAGGGCGTGTCAGACTCTTACTGACTAAAACCCATTCGTGTTCCTTCTAAAGCCCTCTGCGTTCCAGGGCCGCGGTGACACTTTCGAACAAATTTCACAACCACCTCTAGGTGGTTGCGGAATTTGTTACACCTGTAATTAATAATGTACACCTATATTTTAGGAAGGAAAACTGTATTTCACCAACATTTCACCAATCATGTCGAATATATAAAAAGTCTACCTACTTGCCACTGACTAGGTACATATCCCGAATAGAGCTGCCAACGCTTTACATGTTGCGATTTTCGTTTAGGGTTCCGTACCCGAAGGATACCTATGCAATCCTATTACTAACATCCACTGTACGTCTATCTGTTTGTCAGCGGGCTGTACCTCATGAACCGTAGTAGGTAGACAGTTGAAATTTTCACGCAGTGTATGTTTATTTAAACAAATTATAGGTACCGTTCGCGTGCAAGTTATATAATCTACCTAGACTTGCCCTATTTTACAATCTATGTACTTAACCTAAAATATTAGCTAATTTTGATTGAGAAACCACCACAAATGGATTTCATTCCTGATGAAAGGAGATCTCATTCCATGCTCATCTCTTTATGAAAGCCCACCAGCGCGATAATTACAACTATATTTAACTATTATTAGTATTCTGAATTCCATTAGATTATTCAAATTAATACGATATGAACGGGGCTACCTTTGAAATTCAGCAAACTAATACTGAATTTGCCGCAGGAACGCTAATTTGCACATTCTGTGCTGATTTTAGTTCAATAATATAATCGAAAATATTACCCTGATGGTAGAAACTGCTTTAGAACTTCAAAGAGATCGTAACTACATAGTAACAGCCACGCAGTTCGATCTTTCAGGTTAAGCAGCGCTTGCTGAGGTCGGTACGTGGATGAGTGACCATCCATCACATTCCGAAACTCTGAGCACGGCTGTCATTTGTAGATCTTTGGCAGTCGTTACGGTTAGTCAGGAATCAGAAAATCTGACACCAAATCTTGCCAAGGGGTACCGTATTACCCAGTAACTGAATTGTGGGAGATCAGATAAGCACTCGCTTCATGTAAAAATGGTTGTCAACTGTTTCCAGTAAGACTAGAAGCTGACTTAAACATAGTTGGGATCAGCATAATATTATTTTTATATAGATTGAATGATTGGTACGAACTGTTGTGAGCATAGGTACAATTTTCTTTAAAGTCTATTTAACAACCAAACCAGGTAAAAAAAATGGGATTCAGTTTTTTCTGTCTTAATTTCGACAGTTAAGAGTTTGAGAAAAAACTGAATGGCAATTTCATTTTTTTTTTAGAAAAGTTCTTTTCTTGGAAAAAGTCTAAATAAAACTGGCCAAGTGCGAGTCGGACTCACGTGCAGACGACTTTCATTTATTTACAGAAATGAAAATCGTTTGGAACCCTTTGCCATAGAATGGTCTCTTTTCGTTTAATTTCTGGAATAACTTCAAAATTATTTATTTTATAATTAAAAACAAATATAATTTAAACCCTCGCAAAAAGCCCTTTGATTTAATATGTCACACGGTTTGAAAAACTTTTATATTTTATTTTTCGGTCACAGAAGTTCATATATGTACGAAATTTCAATAGAATTGGTCCAGTAGATTCAGAGAAAATTGGCTGTGACAGACGGACAGACAGACAGACAGACATATGATAATGGTGATCCTATAAGGGTTCCGTTTCTTTACGCATGTTTGGAACCCTAAAAACTAAATCAAAGTTAGTGAAAAATTGGTTATTGAAGATTTCAAATCCTTCACCGTGACCTTTCTTTCACACCCTCCTCTGAAATTGTTTTCCATTTTCTCTTCTACATTCTATTGTCCAAATTTTTATACTTGGCTTGTTTTGGATTCAGTTTTTTTTTTGAAGGTTTGATAAGGTATATAAAGGATAAGGCATTTTTAGTTGAAAAGCAACAATTATTAACTTCTTTCAACTTTTAACAAAGGAGACTTATACCAGCTCCGGAGCAAACGTTTTATATATCATATTAAAGAGTAATTAATATACCGTCAAGCCAGAGAGGAAGAATTCATTTGATGATTTCCCACCCTGAAAAAATACCCATCCACCTACTGAACTTACCGACATTACGTAATGGCACAAAACAAACCTACAGCAAAAATCTTAACAAAGTAACATTATTTTACCTTGATTGCCATTACATTTAAAATCTCCCCTATTCCACACAACAATATTAATTCTAAAGTACCTACTAGACTAGACACACTTGCTACCCCAAAGTCCTCTTGTCAGGTTTATTTTATTTACAAGTACACACTGTACTAGTTCATTGTCGCTAAGTAGCTTACTCGACGGTCCCCAAGCTCCCACCCACTGACACATACCTACTTTATTCACATACAAAGGGATCTGATTAGCTTTGCAGTGCGAGTAACCTAACCTACATTATCTCGTAGGACATAACGAAATATTCAAAAAGGTTTTGAAGATAACCACAAAATTAAGAGAAAAAACTTATTTTTATTTTTTCATTGCTGAATGAAGTGCACTGACGAGTTGCTTCTGGGACACTTCGACTCTTTCGAGGGCAGTGGACTCACTCTGAGTCCTTGTACAACAACAAGCGATTAGGTAAACATACTTGCGGTCTTTTTCTGTCTACTATACACCCACTACAACTAGTTATATTATGTACATAATGTTGGCGTAAAATAACTCGTTTAAGGCTGAGGGCACATCGATGACATTAACAGCGTCTAGCTCGAGTTTTCGTTAATAGCCGTACCGCGCTCGCCTCTAAAACCACAAGTTTTATCGGTGCAATTATCTGAACAGCACAAAACGCCCGCCGCCGACATCAATATAGACTCAGAATAACAATAGAGTAACTCGACAATCCGAATTTAAGGCTTTTAATTAAGTTCAGCAGCCGTCTACGATTGCAAAGGACTTTGGTGATACTCGATTCCCCTTGGCGATCACTGTATTTGATTAGTGTAAGTTTGTAACGAAGTTATGACACCTAGATGTAGAGTTGTGCGATGTATTCAAATCTATTTTGTGTCCAGCTATGCCACAGGCGGATCCCGTGATAATCGGAGCGCCGAAAGTGTTGAAACCTGGGGAGCAAGTGTTCCTGAACTGCACGTCCGATTTCTCTCTGCCACCCTCGGATATTAATTGGTACATCGACGAGGAGCTACAAAAGGTTCGTACACAACAGGCTTCGCTATCAATTTGCTTAATTTGATCGTGATTGGGTTTACGGCTAGGAATCCACTCATAAAGGAAGATAGCATTGGCAATGCAATTTTCGATTCATTAATAGTTTCGTTGAACTTAGCCCCTAATCGGATCTGAGTATTATCACTTTGGAATTTCAGACAAATCCATTTGCTTGGTTATGATGTATTGTATTTCTTTTAGAAATATTTGCGTTTCACATACTATTATGAATTATATTTTATCGAGAGTTCTTGATCAAGGCTTTTTATATTGTGTGGTCACTAATTTAGGTCTTGTGTAGAATATTTTCTAAATTATTATCAATAATTTCACTCAGTAAACTGACATGTTAAACTAAGCACTTTATTAACTCGTTACAAGTCTACAACATTTCATATGTTCAGAAAGTCTTTGCCGTCTTATGTAGAACATAATTCTATTATCAAGATGAATTTTACATTGTCACAATGTGTCTATTGTTGTTCTGACAATACACTGAGTATAGTCCGAAGAGAATAGGTATGTTCCTTGTCATGTCACACAGGAATCCAATTTGAGAGGATTATGCCCCTCAAGAGGAGGTTCAGAATAATAAAATGTGCTCTGTACTTTGTGTAGGTGGCTTATTAACTTAAAAACGCTTTTATTGAGATGGGTGTACTTATTTTGAGATTGTTTGATAGACAGAATAAAATCACAACGAGAGTTAACTTCTCACTGTTTCATTTAAACTTCAAGAAAAAGAAGA
The DNA here is from genome assembly GCA_905163435.1 of Mamestra brassicae. Taxonomy (NCBI): domain Eukaryota; kingdom Metazoa; phylum Arthropoda; class Insecta; order Lepidoptera; family Noctuidae; genus Mamestra; species Mamestra brassicae. Next base: position 11,909,402 of record LR990997.1, on the reverse strand, counting down.
AAGAAGGGAGAGAGAGAGAGAGAGGTCTAAGGAGTTAACCATCGATGGTTAACTCGGTCTGGCACACCCTTCCGCCCAGCACACGCCCCACCCAGAGCGGAACAAGTTTGGCACAGCTCCGAAAATATCTTTATTATTAAACCACAACCTTACTTCACTATTATTAACATTCATAAAATGCTCGGATTTAATTTACCGAACGACCTATTTCCAATTTCTCTTTGCAGAACTCTCTTGATTTGTCCATAACCTATATTTGTGGTTCACGAACGCAAAAAGAAGATTATACGTAAGTAATATGAATTCATAGATTTTCAAAGAAAAAGTTAGAATGCAAACTATTTCTTATGATTACTTTCATATTAGGTTTCTTCAATTATTATCAAAGTTGATTGAATTCTTTGTCTTTGTTAGATTGAAATGTTTAGTTTTCATGATATTTTATTTGAGTTTTTATTACTAAAGATTCAATTTAAATATAGATTACGTTATCCCTGGTTTACGGGGATTGGTTTTTTGATGTAGGTTAATCTGATTTTAACTTTCTGTGATTTTAATAGCTAGTTAAGCGTGGGAGGGCCTTAGACAGTTAGAAAGATGACCTGATAAAGGTCACAGGTGCCGTAAAAGTATGCTAATCAACAGGAAAGATATAAATCCGGAAGTGGAGGTCGTTTTGATGATAATGAATATTATTTTTAAATAAATCAGGGTGAAGATTTTGTTCTTAATCTATTTATGAAAAGATCATTTGAATAATCGATCGTAATTTATTTCTTAACTTAAATCTGAGTGCCAATTCTACAAAGTTGTAACGTCCGCAACGTTCGCAATCGCAAATATGTACGGAAATTGAGGCTTTTTAAACAGATTGCGACTGAGATGCGAATGCGAACGTTGCTTAAAAAATTGTAGAATCGGCACTTTGAACTTTTAAACCCACAAAAACAATATTTTGTACAGGATTTTTCCCTCTTAAGCCAACTCCAAATAGGTACGTCTGTTAATAACATAATAATGCAGGTGGTTTATCCTTGCATATTATTATGACATCCCACTTTACGGACCTCCTTTGTATGAAATGGACTTGCATTGTTTGCCATTACGTTGGCTCATTGTTAAGCGACTCTAAGCAGCCGAGGTACTCTTTAAATCTTCACTAATGGCCTTTTAAAACGGCCAGTATATTTCGCCGAAATGCTCTTCCTTTATTCCCAGCAGTAAAACCTTAAAATGTTTATAATTAGATTTCGGAAAATATATGATGCTGGCTGTTCGATTTCTTTTTTTTGCTTTTGCTTGGAGATATGAATTTGAATTTAGATTATATGGATTGTGGATGATGAGATTCTACTTTTTTGTCTTTTATGCTGTAGGAAATTTGTCGTGGATAAGTACTCTCCAGCAAAGGAGAACAAATGTTTATGTTGGTTATTCATCAGCCCACCACATCGAGGAGGCCTCATCTCCAAGTATAGCTGATCTTACTAGTGAACGTCCTCCCATATAATGATAGCGCCAAACCGCCTCTCTAGCCATTCTTGCATTACAGGCTTCCCTGATCAGTTTGTTCATGTTGTTGTAGTGTTTTCTGTTCATTTGTAATAATTTATTGCAACTTGTTTCTAGTATTTATACAGCGACTTCGTTTGCGCATATTTAGTATAAAAACTCCTTTTCATCCCCTTACAGTTTGAATTTCCAAAAATCCCTTCTTAGTTCCTAGTCCCTGTAGTTTAAGGCTGTCTGTTGATATGTCAGTCAGTCAGTCAGTTTCCCTCTACATGTACAGATGAATGTTTTTAGTAGGAATATTATTGATATCTAATGTACAATATAGGAAGTCATATGCCCAGGATCATTATTTTGAAATTAGTTAGTACTGCTTTTTATATTAACTAACCACTAGTAATAGTTATTTTCATAACAATTTTCCATAAAATATGAACAAAATTTAACGTAAACTCATGGCAACGTCGTTGCAGGTTTTAATTAAAAAGCTATGAATCAATTAACTTGAAAACCTGGTTCATTATTCTGGGTAAAAAACAGCAAACTATTATTAGTGATCGTTATTTTCCTGTGCAGTTTTTCTTTGATAGATAATATTCTGAATACATTGTTGAATGAATACGGGCGTCGTCTTTTGTTATTCTGACATCCAATAAGGTTTTGGTTTATTTTCACTTTCTTTTGATTTCATCTTTGTTTTTAATTTTTACTACGCAGAAAAAGTTATATAGACTGATAGTTTAATTTAGAGAGACCGATTTGAACTAAAAAAGAGATCATATTTGAGGCTACCAATTTGTTTCTGGATCAAAATCACGTAGCACTGGTAAGACGGAAGTTCTTATGTCACTCACTTTCGAGAACCCTGGCATATTAGATGTACCAAGAACTGAGATATTCATCGACATCTGTGATCAATTGACCTACGAGTTACGAGCCATTTGTTTTTAAAACCATTTTTCACAGCAATCAAATCGGCAAAATCTAGATAACTGAGCTCTCATACCCGCTTTGCATGCCTATTATTAATCCAGATAATCTATCTACCTACCAATATATCACACAACCTTCAAAAAATAAAAGGTTCTGTAAATTATAAATATATTCAAAGTTACAACGTAACAAATCGAGTTTTTAGGCACCTAATCATTCACACATAACATATTTTTGATATATGTTATCCCATTCATCTCAATAACAAAGGCGACGGTGAATCAAAATCAATGTTCTCGTAGCTGGGGCTTCAGGTTTTTCATTTAAATCATTTTTAGGGGTCTATGTTGCACATGTATAAACGAATACTACAATCACTTGTTTTTTCGTTTGCATGTTATGCAATTTAAATACGTGGGGCATACTGAAAGTTTCTGGTTCTGTCCACTTACAATAAATGAATGCAAAAAAACAATTATGGAATTCGAAAATGGAACTCTTTGGGAACATGTTACTTTTTAATTTGCGAGACTGTCGTTTGTTTTTTCATTCTAGCGTCCCGTCCTTTCGAAAATTGTGTCGCTATCAAAATGAATTTAACTAGTGAACATTTTCGATCAATGTTTTTTTTTTTTTATTTTCACTGTGGCTTAAGTCAACAAGAGAGTTGCCAGAGACTTCAATTGGCATTTGGTAATGAAGCACCATGTCACAGCTCTGTGTAGGCTTGGAGAATTTAGACGTGAGCGTGATCATTTCCGAGGTACGTGAAGGTCGGCTGGAGACTGCGGTTACAGAATTGGTACCGTTCGACAATTTATTGAAACTAACAAAAAATTACTTGACAGCAAATTCTTACTTTGTTAGGCATTGTAATGAGCCAAGTATAAAACATTTTACATGTGCATCTGAAGGTTCAGAAGCTTTGCTCTCGATGCATACCGCATGACTTAACGGAGGACCAGAAACGACTGCGTGTCCAGTGGTGCTGTAAAATGATAAAAAGTTTAACGGAGGACAGTCATTGGCTATCCATAATATGATAATATGACAAATGGCGAGACCTGGGTGTATTGCTTTGAACCCGAAATAAAAAGCCAGTCGGCAGAGTAGGTCGTTTCTTTTGAAGATTTGCCGACGAAAGTTAAGAAAAGTCGAAGCATTGGTAGAAAAATAGTTGCTTCTTTTTTCGGCAAATAAGGATACTACACGAAACTGTAATAATATCGCATATCGCTTGAAGATCAAAGGACAGTGACTTCAGATTGGTACGTAAACACTTGCTTGCCTTAACCTTACCGAACCTTAGAAAAAAAGTCGGGAAAAGCGTCCTCGAAACAAGGTCCTCCTTCACCACGATTACGCATCCTCACATTCCTCTTAGGTAGCGGAAGCGTATTTGAAGGCTTCCAATGTGGAACTGATGACGCATCCGCCTTACAGCCTCGCACCCTGCGACTTCTTTCTGTTTCGAAAAAAATTAAAGACAAACTTAGAGGCACACGTTTTACGAGCTCTGAATCGGCGGTGAATGCGTTCCATGAAGCCATTGAAGAGGTCCCTAAGGACAACTGGTCCAACTACTTTGTACAATGGTTTCAGCGAATGCAAAAATGCATTAATTCCGCGGCAATATACTTTGAAAAACAATAAATGTATCGTAAGTCTTATATCTAGTGTTATTTATCAGAATCCAGAAACTTTCAGACCTAAGTAATATAGTTTTGTTTCGATTCATCTGCCTAGCCTTTTCCCAACTTTTGCCAAGGGGTGTCGGATAAAGTCTAACCGGGTACACCATATTACCCTGAAGACTGATTGTCAGGGTTTCGGGCTTCTGATAACACGTAATGATTTACAAAGATTTGCTTGCTTTCCAAGGCATGGAGTCGCCTCGGTAACGGGTAAGCGTTATTTTACCTTGACGACCGACTCGTGCGTCTGTTATTAATAAGCCAGGAACCCTAAACTTGGTACCTTCCTATCATTTTTTTAAAAATCTCTTGAGAATGGTTTAGAACTTTTTTTTGAAATATTGGAAAATTACAGTCTACGACTTTTTTTCTTTTGTAAATGTGTTCAGCTGTTGTCAATCCCTTTGACACCAGCTTTATAACTAAATTATTTATTATTAAAACGGAGCCCTTCCTATTTTAACACTTAACATCGTGTGCCTACGTCACACTTTCATGAAAACAAAATCAGATAACATTTTATGTAAAAGCAAATCATAGTCTATCACTCATTCAATAGATGGAAATTGCTTATACCCTGTTTTTTTAGTACTCATTTAACATTGAAACAGATTTTTATAAACCTATTCCGATATTGGCCTTTTAGATTTGATAAAAAGGCTTGTTTTGCTGTCAAAAAGACATGGTACAAAATTAACCCACTCTGGCGCTTATGATTGATATCTCAGATTGTAAAGTAGGAAGAGTGGTTTTTTTTTTGTGAATGGCGTCTCGCAGTTCAACCTATAAGGTTGTCGACTGCTTAACCGGGGTTGCCTGTGGTGGCCATAATGTAGTACTAAAGCCTCCAGCCAGGGCTTATAAAAAACTTACAAACTAAGCGACTACACGCTAAGGGGGTGCCCCTGTCGGGTACGGGCCTCGGCTTAGGGCGTCGCTGGGGACGGGCTGGATCGAACTAGAATTATTATTAAGGGGCGAATTTTAGATTACAGGCTCAGCGACGCGCGCTGGGTCGGGCGGAGGAAGAGTGGTAATAGAATATACTACCACTCTCTCAATCGAGTGGCAAATTTATTTTTTTTGCCCGAGAGAATTTTTTGGGCGTTCTTTACAAAAGATATTTTGTTTATAATATTCATAATTAGTTATGTTAACTGTTAACATACAAGCTTATTACTTAAACACAATTCAAAGTTTCATTATAATTAGATAAAAACAAATTCTCAAATATTTTTAAGAACTAAGAACAGTTTTTGATACCATATTTTTTTTATTTTCAAAAATTAACTAGGACACTTTTAAAAATCAAATCGAGTCTTTATTTTGATAACTCACATGACCAAGTCACAAAAAATACGACGACCCTTTATTACGCCATCTTGTTTTTTTTTCAAAATCCTTATAACCTACGGCACTCAGTGTGTCACAGCGAATTTAATAATTGTTCATCTATTGAAATCTATCGAATCGTTTAGGCTTAGCAAAGAAATCCTAATTAATCCTACTACAAACTTGATTATAAATTAGATAGATAAATTATTATAATGAGATGATCTGTCCCCACAGGTACATACAACAAAAACGTAGCGTGCCGGGATATTTGACTGTTGCAGTTTAAAACATTATAAAACCTTTTAAAAGCATTATTATATTATATTCATTTTGCTCATATCGTTAGTACTGATTCAATAAGAGGCAGTATCTATCAGCAGTCATAGAATTTTAGACGGAATAAATTTAGCACTAACCGCGTGGACTCAACTTTTCCTTTGTTCAAATAAGCAAGTATAGAAAAAGTAGCTCCTCCACAAAGAGGTTTTTATATTGCTAGCACCAATACCCATATAATAAGTCCCTTTGATGGAATCTTTCTCCACTCCACTCGACTCGGCAACGGAAAAACCTCTCGAGGCAACGAGATTCATTTAAGTAAATAACATGCTATAAATGTCAACGGGATGAGGGAGTATTAGTCGAGTTCGAGTGGAGTGATAGAAATGATATTAATATTTTTATTTGAATAAAAAAATTAAACGATACACAATGCATGCAAAAACAATATAATAACCAAAATTACAATAGTAGTGTAGAAATATCTACCTAAATAGTTTCATGACTATATGAATTATATGTTTGAAATGGATGTATGTTCTTGATAACGTTTATAGTAACAACCAAAATAAATTAGTAATTAACGTTTACCAACATTATTTTGTACACACCGTAAAATAAACTTTACCATTAAATTGATATTTTGCCACAAGTAAATTAAATTTTGGTTATCCATCGCTTCAATTAAATTATAATCTGGGCGTATGGCAGCCGAATAGATTGCAGTAGGGTATTATTTCATTAGTTTAATAATGCTGCTGTCCACTACCCTAGGATAATCCATTAGAGGTCCAATCGACTTAACGACGCGACTTATCTGGCATAACCGTATTGGTGAACCATAGCTGCTTATAAGTTTTGAACCGTTGCTGTTGTGATGATAGAATTATCAAGATGATAAAATAATCATGAGCTATTATTTTCTAGATAGTTATCATTTATTAAACACTAAGTAATCCTCAGCGATTGACTTCATGTCCCTATTTACGATTTTTGCCATTGAATATTTATTTAATTTTCTGATTGTTTTCCGATGCTCTGACAGACTGCCATGTAATGTTTTATCTGCCATATTGTGCTATGAAAGCTCCTCATGTTACAATTGCCATCTAATATTACTATTGCCATCTAAAATTTTGATTGCCATCTATGCTTACTATGTTTTTTTTTTCTTTAAATAACCACCAACTTCTTTACAGCCTGAAGCCTGGCAGAAGACTGAGGTGACAGGCAACCAGCCAGGTGGGTTGCGTCGCTCCTGGCGCGTCCTACGAGTGCGCGTGCCCACAACCGCTAGCGGGTCGATGCGCGTGCGATGCGAGTCTATACTGTTGGTGGAGCCCCCTGTAGTGAGGGACGCGAACACCATCATCACTATACACTCGCGCACGCAACTGTCTAAATATGTGTCTAATAATAGTGGTAAGATTTTTTTTCTTTTAACTACCTAATAAGCGATTAGAGACAATCAAATGATGACGTTATTTAATTAACGACTAGCAATCCGCTCCAGCTTCACACGGGTGCACTTTTTTTGGGATTTTCCAATAAAAATATCATAAAAACTTTGTCCTGACAATTACGAACACAAACAAAAAAACAGCCAAATGGGTGGGTAAAGTCGATCTCAAGTGATGCTCCGTGTTCATATGTGGGGCAAAACATCAATAACTAACTGCCTTGCCTTTTCTCAACTGTATTGGGTTCGGCTTACAGAGACTGGTATGACTGCAAGCACCTTCCTTCCTTCGCTTCAGATGAATACCAGTAGAGCTGTAAACATTTTACCACGTAAATATAGGTGAAATGAGCCTGAGATGAGCGAAGAGAATCAATACAAATGAGTTGTAAAGACAGTTCACTTCATGCTCACTTCACCAAAGTTTACACGGTGAGATGTTGACAGAATAAACCGGCTGTACTATACGTGAAGCGCAGTGGCTTCGCGTATAGTACAGCCGGTTTATTCTGTCAGACAGGCAGTCCTGTCAGACCTCTTCAACCTCGTAACTGAGTAACATTACCATGTTCTTGGCAAGACTTGTGACTGATACATGTAACAAATGATTTTTATGTATGTAAGATTAACGAATAGTTAAAAAAATAAGGTAAAATGTTTGGTGGCTTAACCTATCAATCCATTCAAACAAGATGGAATGAATGTTCTCTTAATGTTCATTCCACACGGTGAGATGTTGACAGAATAGAGCGGCTGATTATCTTATGATTTTAAATAAATATAATTGTAGGAAATCCCGTTTCTGGAGAAGTAAAAGATTATTTGGCGGGATTTTCAGGATTCTTCCTAAATTGAAACTCACATTTCTAGAAGTTCCTAAAAAACTTTGTATAATGGACTGAAAGTTTCGCTTAAATCAGATATTCTGAGAATTTACGATTCAATAAGAATCTAGACTTTTATGTACATTTTTAATCAAAAGTTTGTGGTTAGATGACTGTTTGAATTATGTACATTCAACATCAAAGAAAACGGTGATTGCGAAAAATTTTTACTACAGTATTATTGTAGATTAATATATTATTTACAACTTTTTATAATAAAACAAACTTGCTATTTCAACTTTATGCAACATTCTTTTTTTTCTTTATTGGCAATCAATAATATCGAAATATTTTGCCGGCTCTATGCCAAATTGTACGTTGCCATCCATTATGTATTGTTACACGTGATTATGTATATTTCCACCGCAAGGGATTAAAGCGATAAGCACATTAACGATATAATTTTATTTAGGCCGTTTAACATTTACACGAAAATAATGCAATTAAGTAAATTATTTTAAGCTGCACGGCCCTGCACTATGAGTTCATTGGTTTGCCAAAAATACCTACCTATTTGTGTTAAAAGCATCGCTTGAAATGTGGTTTCTGCTTACATATATATACGTGAATAATATTATAGCCTACTAATTAATACATGTGTATTGTTTCAGGTACAAAAGTAGTCAATACAGGCGTGTTAATAGCAACAATAATGTTACTGACTTATAAAGAAATATCAAGGTTGTCGAGCTTATGAGATTCGGTGTGAAATATTGTTTGGTGATATTAGTTTTAAGTGTAGATATTATCGGGAACGGCCTGTATTAACATACAAAAAAATGTAACTATGTATACAAAACATACGAAATCAGGTTTTGTTTGTACCTAAATAAGTTCTGCAATGAGCTTCCCTAGTACCCATAATGTATCAAAACTGAATCAGGATGAAGAAAATCCATTGGTTTTTTTGTAAGAGACTGATATGCATTCACTTCATGAAGCTTTTAATGTTGTCTGATGCGTTAAAATCTTTATAAAGTGAATAAAAAGTAGGTATGTCTTTGTTTTTAGGAGAGACAACTAAATCAAACTGGTTTAATGTTTTGTTCAAATGAATACTATCAAAAGATTTCTAAAATGTTATAGAATCTCAAAAAACGTTACAAAAATATTATTTACGAAAAAAAACAGCGAGCTTTCAACAACAAAAGTTAACAATCATAACGGAAGAAGTCGCTAAAGTTGGCTAGAATAAGAAACAGTAGAAAAAACTAAAAATAAATAAAAAGTAAATTATAATATACCCATAGACCTCATTCATGATGTATCGCGGAAGAATAATTATTTTTTGTACGTTTCTGAAACGTTAATAAAATCATCAAAAATGTATAAAGTGAATTTGTTGATAAGTTGATAGATACTAAAATATAAAATTAACGTAAGTTATAAAAGAAAATGTTGTTTTTCGATTGTAGATATTGTATATTTTATTTTAGACGAAAAAAGAAAAGTCATTCGATGTTATGTCAAAGGCTCAGGGATGTTGATGAATAAGTTAAAAAACAAACAAATGTAATTGTTCAGAACATGAATTTAGGTAAACTAAGTGAAGATCAATTTTTACTTGAGCCCTACAACAATAAATAACATTATTGGTGTGTACCCATATACACTATTCATGTTATTTATTGCTTCCCGATGCTGAAAAAGATATGTTTTATGAAGTCAGAAGCCTTTTCAATGTTAATGATGGAAAATCCCATTGATGTGGACCCATCCATTCAATCAGCCTCATTAATTGAAATTTCCAGAACCTCACCATTTTATTTAGCATTTAAAAACATTTTCTAAGCTTTTTGGTGAATTAATTACTTTGCGTAATAAAGTAAAATTAATAGTTTTAATAAATAGGCGTTAATCTATGGCTGTGTTTTCACTTAAGGTAACGTCAATTCTTTGCACGACATCATCTTTTTAAATATAAATGTACAGTGTCACGAAATTGTTGTTTTTATTTTGAGTTTTTATGATTTTTATAATTGTATTTAATGTAAATTTTAACTGGGATACGTAAATAAAGTTATGATACAAATTGTATGGTGTATGTTTTCTTTCAACTCATTATTTTAAATGCTGGTTTTTTTAAGAACTTTTCTTTTATTTACACACAAAAGATAAAAGAGTTCTAAGCCATATTGATTTTTTTATTTTTCATCTGCAAATTCTAGTTGGGTTTGCGGCAATACACTAAGAATTTTATACCGCGGAGGTCCGTAGTCACATAATAATTGTTGGTGACTTAACTGCCAACAGTTAATACCATTTTAGAGTACCGTAACCCAGAAAGAGTAAACAGAACGTTGAAGTGCTAAAACAAGTTAATAACTCTTGGGACAGTTAACTGACCTGTTAACAAACGTTCCAACTTGTTCCTTGCTATGTAAATTCGTTTGCAATTTTAAACCATTACTTGATGTATACATAAGTATTCATAAAACAACCCCTCCCGGTTTTAGCAGCCAGGAATTTATGTAAGTATGAAATATCTAATGAAAATTATTATAAGCCTAATTTTCTATTCAACACCACAAACTGTGATTTTAGTCTAGACGTCGTTTTTTTTTTAAATAGTTAAATAGCTTTTATGGACAGGTACATTCGTTGTAACGCAATTATTATAAGTGCTGGTTAGATATGCACGTTTTTGTGGAATAAAATGTAATTCGTTACACGTCTCTTCTAGGAATTTTTATTGAATCGTGCCTGGCCTGGAGGTTATTAAGTATATCTATGAAAAAATATGTTATCACGAAGTTATTGCAAATTGTATTCGCCTGTATGTATGATTACAGGCTTAGATATAATTTATCATTTGTTTCAAGAACCATCGGATGTTTCTTCATAATCTTATTCCTAATTATTCCCACAAAATACGATCCAACTGATATGCTTGGATGTAGGTACGTTCATGCACTCAGAACTATAGTGCTAAGCACGATAGCTCATAAGCCTTAAAATCTCATTGATATGGCGTACGGAGCCTCGCGCGATATCTTTAGTGCTTCTACTTAGAAGTGAAGTTTATGCAACTTTACAGGAGAGTGAAAACACTGCATGATTTTATAAAGGTACCTTTACAATGCCATTTTAATGTTGTGTTCACTTCAAATTAGATTTATTCATTCATTTAGGACTATAATTATTTGGTTTAAATTCGAACAAAGCGTGTTCCAATTCTCTAGCAAAGGCATCGGTGTCAAAACGGTGTTATTTGTAACATAGTCCTCCCGAACGAATTTTGGTTACGGTGGCCAATCGCAACGGAGAGCAACCAAAGTTTGTGTGCAAACACAGGTGCACTCTTCGTTCCGAACGAACGGGAAGAGGTCATGCGCAGGACCAACGACTCTGTGTGCTTTCCGAGACACTGCTGTCACACAACCTCCAAGCTGCTACTAAACAATTATTGCTTAAGGAAAACCCAATGAAACCTTTTTGCCCGATTGTCCAGGATTTTTGGTAGTCGCGCTTGCCAGTACTAGACTAAGGTTAACCTTAAAATTGTTGAATTTATTTAGGTGCTTATTACGTCCTGCGTCTTTAATAAATACAGGGTGTTTATGAAATATGTCTTACTAATACTTTGTCTCTGGTATCTATGAACTAGACTAGAGTCAAGAGCAAACCCATATTAAATAAAATAAAAAATGTGTTTTTTTTACTTTTTTTCAATAAAACTGACCGTAAAAATCTACCTAAAAGCTTAACAATAATCATTTTTCAAAACTGTGATTGAATTACAATAAACGCCACCGGCATCAAATTGCTTGAAAAGTTATTATTTTGGCTCTTTTTGGTTGTTCTTTTTTGAAATAGGGATTAATTTTTTTTTCTTTTTGTATTTTGATATTGTTTGTTTACGGTTAAGCAGATATAGAACATCAGCCTTAAATGTGACCACGCACTTCTGGAATACCCTGTATATAGGATTAACAAACGTAAAAGTCGTAAATACCCAATTTCCACTCCACTAACACCGTGATGGTTCACATTATGATGGTCACTGTACCTAGTATTTAAATATTTTTTTAATTGTATTCATGTTTAAAATATATAGCGCAGAGTATCAAATATATATGCTAAAAACCACAGAAGCCTTTAATGGCTTATATATGGCTAGTGAGTTCGGAATAATGATTTCTAAGACTATTAATAATAAGAAACAGATGATAAATTTGTGAGTTTTACATTCTAATAATGTTTTTAAGAAGTTACTTAATACAGCACAATTAAAGATAAGATAGAAGAGTAGTATATCAAACTAAAGTCATCATCTTCCTGCCGTTATCCCATGTTACTTGGGGTCGGCAAAACACGTTTTTTTCTTCCATTCAGTCCTATCAACCGTCACGCTATCACTAACTCCCTTTTCTTTCATATCACTCCTAATACAATCCATCCATCTTTTCTTTGGCCTCCCTCTCCCTGTCCATCCATCCACATTTATATTCATAACTCTTCTAGTTACGTGCATTTCATCCCTCCTCTTCACATGACCATACCAAGATAAGCGGTTCCCTTTTTATTTTATTATTATTTTTTATTTCCATTTGTCAAAATCAACAGTCATTTATTCGAACTAGCCTAAATGCCAGCACTTTTTCAAAGTCAAAGTTTATGAAAAGACAGTCCCCCAAAACAAACGCCCGTCACCACTTCTTAGTATTTTCGTAGGGAAGAAGAGGTGGTGCAACTACTCGTATCTCTTAATGTTAAATAACAAAGGAAAATCTGATCATATTATAAGTAACATGCAATTGCCAAAAGACCTCGCGCAGACCAAGGTGAATATGGCGGGACGAGCTCGACTCGTATCGAAAGGACTGGCCTGACACAGCAAATGACAGAGTTGTGTGGAAAATGGAGACGAAGGCCTTACCATCTATCTATAGACAGGTAATATACAAATCATAAAATTCGCCACTTAAAAGCTAGCTCACTCCATAATGTCATCAAAAACAGACTAACTCATGCATACAAATATAATGTTCACGTACGCCCATTTCATCATCGAACAATAAGATGTCCGGCGATGCTCCAATATGTCCAATATTACCTAATAAGTGGACATCCTACCCATACCTACGCACCAAACGCTTTGAGAATACTTTCATTGTGCATATTGCTACGGATTGGAGTTACAGACTGGATAGAAAAGAGTGAATAGGTTACTACTAAGCAAGCATGCTTCATCGTCGGTAAGAAAAAAATAATCATAATAATATTCATTACCTGAACATTGAGAAGATATTAAGATTAGGAAAATTGAATGCTTTAGTACGGATTTTTCTAAATATATTTTAATCCGCAGAATAATTTTGATTTTGTGACCTATTTGCGCTACAAAACCGGCCGGTCTGGTGTCGGGCCACGCATAGGTTCCGTAGTTACCCGTCCCGTAAGCCATGTCAAAAAAAAGCAAATTTTACTATGACATTACAAAGTTACAAATGCACTTAGCTTTAAGTCATTTTCCATGTGGTTACTACGACATTTTTACCTTATCACTAAAATTGTTGGTTGACTATTAGGTACTCGTGCTTGTTGCCCACCTTAGCTTTGATAGTTTTTCTATTCAATTCTTTAAATATGCTACTACCATGATTTTTTTCACGTCTCCAAAAACAACAGTTTAGTTGGCAGAGGCGGGGGGTCACTTGACTCTAAAAATATTGTTCTTTAAAGCTTAATATTTCGCAAACGGACTTTTGAATGGAAAAATGGTGTTGGCAAGTCCTCAATATTTTTAAACGACCTATCTAACGACACCCCACACCATAGGACAGAAAATAAAAAAAACATCGCCAGTTTACGTGTACGGTACGTACCCTATAAAGAATTACCATTTTGTCGGCGTAATTAATATCTATACCAATACCAAATTCCAACTTTCTAGGGCTAAGCGTCTCTGAGCTAAACTGCGGGCAGACAGACAGACAGACGGACGTGGCGAAATTATGAGGGTTCCTTGTTGACTACGGAACCCAAAAAACGATCAAAATATGTTAGTTTAATTCCACGGATACAATATTTTTATGTTGGAATACACAATTATACACATCAATTTCTTCATTTTCGTCTTTACTTTTAGATTTTCTGTAGACGGCAAAAAAAAGTAGTCAACCCAGTTTTAAACTCGAAGCCGTCTTGCTGCCAGTCTTAAAGGCGCTAACAGAAACGATTAAGTTAATAAGAAAATGTTTCTTCATAATATTAATTTTGTTTATAGGCAACAGCGAAAAGTCTGATTCTAAAGAGGCTGCTTGACATCCTTTATATTTTCAAACGTTTCAGCTTGTCCTGAAAATGAAACAGTTCTAGACGTAAAATAATAATGAAAATTCTTAAAAGATTTAGCCTTTTACGGGTTAAACGGTTTCGGGCTCTCTTTTGATAAAAAATAAAACGTCTTACTTTCAAATTGACCCAACGGAATGACAGCCTACCTTGAAGTCAGTTTGAGGGCCGTAACGTAACCTAAATAGTTCTTGAATTATGTCTTGGATACTTTTATACTTATAACTTACCTATAAATTCCAGACCAAGCTAACCTACTTATTATTGTTTGAAGTCGGAGTGGCAGATCTCTTGAGATCGTTGTTAGTATTAATTTTTAGTTTGTTTTATCTACTAGGCTTCATAAATTATTGTATACGTACAAGTAACACCAAAAAAATTGTGGTACTTACAAGTTTTCGTGAAAATCTTGATTTGCCCATATCTTTTTATCGTGTTGACTCAGGACCTTGATTTTTGTGGTGATACACGGACAGACAGACGGACAAGAAAGCGATCTTATAATGGTTCCTTTTTAACTTTTGTGGTACGGAACCCTTATTAAGGGATGCAAATTGTATCACATCCACGCATGTACCAGTTAGAGCTTAACTTTGCAGCTCATCCCCCGCACATACGTTTCTAGAAGATAAAATTATCTGCATCGCTCAGTTTATTTTGAAATCTGATTGTTCCCCCATACAGGATATTATGTCCGAGTGAACAAAGTAGTTCTACACGATAGTTTTGGTCGCACCAACACAATGTTCTCCCCGGATCAGAGAGCATTACTTCGTTATTGTAGCGAGTTGAATTCACCCCTACTCGAAAAACTGGAAGGCAGTACTCATACATCCAACAAGTTCCGATATTAACCGCTATCTACGTAGTATGGCATTTATATTGACAAGAATAATATGAAGATTGAAGAGAATTTTGATCTGCTTTTGGTTTTTCACTAACATTTCTTCTACTGCCTACACACTTTACTACGCAGCGGAATAACTTGTACCTACTAGTTTATTAACAAATTGTGAAGCATTGACTGTTATTTATTTTTGGTCTTATCGTAGAATGGGCCATTTCACAAAGTCGGCCACATAATGAAATTGCCAATTCTACGATATGATCACGTCAGTCACGTGTCAAGTGACGCAATTGACAATTAGCCAGATTAATTTTGTTAAAAAACTAATCCTAGACAAAAAAAAAAATGTGCGTCTCGGGACGCTCGACAGAAGTGATAACTTTAACTAATCTAATTTGAACTCTTTAATATGGGAAGCGTCTGTCCAAAATACGACTAGCGCTGTGGGTTAGAGTGAGAGAGGAAGAGCCTGCCTACCGCTGCCGTATGCGTGAGAGAAAGAGAAGCCAGACAGACTGGCGCCATTAAGCGCGTTACGTTACGAAGCGGTATACCCTCCCATAAGAAGTTATCACTTCAAAAATAAAACACTCAAATCTTTGACATTCTTATTACCTACTCCTCTCAACCAATATGATAAAGCATCACTCTCAAATCAAATAGTCGAAACAGTCTGATTGTGTACCGGAATCCTGTGAAATCAATTGCAGCTTAGTTAATCCGGCTGTAATTACTACTCGTAGTCGGTAATCCCTAAGAGCCGTTAGTTTCACCCTGCGTTATTTATGATGACCCAACGTTTTCATTGTCATCCGTGACTTTGGTTTGACCGTGGGAGTTAAGGGAATGAGTACGAGTATTATGGTTTTGGGTCGGATTGGCTATCATGAAGTTTGGTTTTTTGAACTATTTTTTTCATGATTGTGACAACTCTACGTGTACAGCGATACATTGCAAAGTCTTGGGCACTAATTTATATTTTTGAAAAACGAGAATTCGTTTGTTTAAACCAGCGTTTTTTAAACTTAGATCGCGACTCAAAAGCGGGTCGCGAGTGATATTGGGATGGGTTGCGGGATTACAGGAAAAAATGATTGAATTGCAGGGTGATGGAGTACTATAAGGAGGATTTGCCAAAATGTGCCCCAAGAACATTTGGGCAGAATTATTTGGGAAACCTATTCTTAGCTATAAAAGTGAAAAGGCCCCGCTACTATTTCAAACTACTTATTTGTATGAAGTAGGATTTTTGTGCCTTGCTGTCTTAAAGTTGTTTTTTTATAATGACATCAATTTTAGCTAACCACGGGCTTATAGTAAAATACTAATTATCACTGGAAAATAAATGAAACATAAAACTGGGTACTGACCGGTGTTGCGGGCCGTAATGTACCAATCGCAGCGAGCATGTTGCATTACGCCGTGCAACATGCTCGTTTTGAACATTTCGCTTGCAGATTCGCAAGACACTCAGTCAAAATGTCTGACGACGAGGTTATGTTGGGATCTTTGCTTCTACTAAATTATTGTCATTTATCGTTTAATCCAAATTAAGAAGAAAAATAAATTTTATTGGACATCAAACTTATTTAAAAATAGAAATGTTTCCGATGGTTTGTCGTTTATCAAAATATTAAAAGACCAGATGCTGGGCATTATGAAAACTTTGTGCGCATCTCTTTGATTGATTGTCGCGACTGAACAGCGTAACGCTCAAAGGGTTTGGCAAAAAAACCGACAGCGGTCGGAGCATTTGAAACGAGCAACGAGCGGCTCGTTGCTCGTCGCACACGAGAACATCGTGTTCGTGCTCGTTTCCACGTACTGACTGCACGAATGCTCGCTTTGTAACATGGTACATTACACGACGTAACACCGGTCAGTACCCACCTTTAGGGTCACGGGCTTTAGATATGTTTACTTTGGGTCGACAGCCAAAAAGGTTTAAGAACCGCTGGTTTAAACTCTTCCTCCATGAGGGTTTTTAAGAAAATTTTGAGTGTGCCATGTGCACTGGAATCCCACAAAATCATTTTTAGCTTAGTTAATCCGGCTGTAAGCGGGAGCCGTTAATTTCTACCTGCGATATTTACGATGACAAAGCGTTTTCATTGTCATTCGTGACTTTGGCTTGACCGTGGGAGTTAAGGGGATGAGTATTAAGTTTATGATGTTTGGTCGTATAACCTATCACCGCGCACACTGCGCGGTGATAGGTTATATATTGTGAAAATGTTTCGATTTTAGAACTATTTTTTTATGATTGTTTTTATGCATGACAAAAAATCAGAAGCCCATAAATATGACATTAGAGATGTCCACCGATACACAGCAAAGTCTTGGTCACTGATCTTTGACAAAATTATGATGATTCATTATTATGTTAACCTCTTTCCTCAACGAGGGTTTTCAGAATTCACGCCATTGACGCGATCCTTTTAAAACGTAGCTTTCACATAAGATGAAGTTGACGTCAATTTAACCAATATCGGAAAACATAAGCGTTGTGACAGGCGCCTGGACCTAACGCCTCAGTGCTGCCATCTAGTGTACGTCATTTCACTAAACCCTCATTGTTAACAATGTTCCTAGTTTTTGTTATTCACTGATACAACGATTATTAGGTATTCAGGCACGCACGGCACGTGTCTACTATTGAATAGCATTATGCACCGAGGGGACAAAGCAGTGTCTTATGTCACGGGCGTCATATTGAATCCCGAACGCAAAGAAGGAGTTAACTTCGTGAGTTAACTCCCGAGCGTAGCGAGGGCGTTTAGACTTTAACTCACAAGCGAAGCGACAGAGTTAATACAAGAATCCTGAATGCAGTGAGGGATTCAAGCTAGCCCAAGGCAAAAACACCTTTATCCCTGAAGAGCATTCTATGCTTTTCACACCTACTGTAAGAAAATGTGCTCAAGTCATGAAGAGAGGTGGCTGTTCACCGCGAGAGGTGTGCGTCGCTAGGAGCCGCTAGGAGCTGGTAGCGCGTCCGAAACTGTAAACCCCAGCTCACCGCTGGGCAATAATATTGTACTAAATTTCATTATAAACCCGCCGGGCAATAATTTGAATTTGGAACCTCACTTAAACCGTGCTCGCTGCAGCTAGCAGCGAAAGCTGACGCGCAATAAGAAGGTACTTTAGGTTAAGTTTGCTTGACTTATAATTTGACGTTTTCGTGCAGGTGGTGTAAAAACATAATAATCAATTACTGGGAAACATCACCTACTCTAAAATTAATTTACAAAGGTATAACATGGACACATTAATAACCTAACATTTATAACAAAACATTGGAAATAATTAGTTCCTGAAAGCACTATCCTATATTAGTACAATATTAGATTATTGCGTGATGTCGAATAATGACAGTTATTGTGATAAAGATCGAATCAACGTCATTATAATAATACTATAGAATTTAGTAGATCTATGTGATGTATCTACCTAATGTTTACTTAATTACTAGTTATTAAATTATCGACAAAGTGGTTACTAATACAATATTGCTCAAATGTGTGTTATTAAACTAAAATATACTATCAGACTATAATTCACACTTTATGCTATAATACTGTTGCATAACACTATATGCTGTAATACTGAATTTATTTATCTTTTAAATTGTAATAAATTTGAAAGATAAATGAATAAATAATTATTTAAAAAAATAAACTTATGTATTTATAGGGTTATTTTTAGTTCATTAGCTGTTTTTGGGGACATTTATAATTACAATTTACAAGTTTTACTATGATATCTAAAATTTGAAAAAAACAGTTGTTATCCAGAATTTAGTATGGTGACTCCAGTGAACAGCATATTTTTATTGTAGACCTTTCATGACACTATGAAAGTACAACGTGTGTGTGCATCATATCAATGTCTTTAACACACAAAGTTAAATGCCGCATAAAGTCTTCTATGCCTTACTTTAATTGTTTTAATCTGGAAACAACACAACGTTACTTCGCCAAGAAATCTTCTAAACGGCCTATACATTACAGAATCAAATTAAGTGTACATCTCTGCAGTTTGTCGGCCGCTCGGATAAGGGAACGGTCCCTTGTGTACTGAACCTTGTACGGATTCCGTAGTGCTTCCCCTTAACACAGAACTGAATGTTCTCGACTAAACAGCTGCGTTATTTATAATGGGGAAAGAACTTGAATTGTTACCATTGATGAAGCTTGAGGAATTTCGTGAAAGTTCTTAAAGCATACTAGCTTTTTCCTGCAGCTTCGCTCAAGTTTATACAGATTTACGCAAAAAAAAACCAAGTGCGTGCTGGACTCGCGTGCAAACCGAACGAATTTTTTTTTGCCATGTATTATTTTAACACTATAGATTTCTTATAAGTTTTCCTGTAATCTAAATGTAAGGAACTATTCATCTGAATTTTTCCAAAATTTAGGCTCAGTGGTTTCGGAGATAATCGCGGGGGAATGGTAAATTTCATCTACTTTCTTTAATAACTTCAATATTATTTTTAAATTATGAAAAAAAATCCTTTTGGACCCTTACAATGAGCCTTTTCATTTGATTTGTCACATGATATATTAGGAAAAACTTTTTTTTTAATTTTCTAGTTTGACAAAATTTAATTATTTTTGTTGTGCCTCCGTGTTTGGGTCGTAAAAGATTACCTCACATTTAACAAGATATTAGATTATGAAATGTGAGGTCCAGTAGATTCGGAAAAAATCGGCTGTGACAGACAGACAGATAACCAAGTGATCCTATAAGGGTTCTGTTTTTCCATACAGAGGTTTGGAACCCTAAAAAGTAGTCATAACCGTCTCCAGGGTCTCATCTATCTCTGTACCAAAATTTAACAAAATCGGTTCAGCGATTCAGAAAGCGAGAAAGCGGAATAAACCAACTTACTTTCGCAAAGATAATATTAAAGTTAGTATTGTGTTTCATTTTTGTAGACTTTAGTTAGACACAATTAGGTCATGTAAACGGTTATATAAGTAAAAGTAAATATTTCAATAGAGAAAAGGTTCGAGTATCAAACATTACTCAATTAAATTCTCTTTTTTATTTCACGTAACTCAGTCAGTAAAATATTAAATTTTCTGAGGGCTTTAAATTACAAATAAGATTACGAAGAATTTGAAATTACCAAGCTTGATTAAAGTCAATCACAGAACCATTGAACTTTGAAAAAATTTGTATGCAAAATGTAAAAAGTAAGGAAAAACAGCGTAATACAAAACGCTGTTTTCCCTAAATTAGAATTTAAATGATTCCTGTTCAAAAAATCTAAATCAATCACTTCAAATTGTATGTACGTATCAGAGCGACCTTTTATGCTAGAAGAGATAAAACAGATACGTGATAATCGCACAGCATTGCAAATAAAAATAAAAGTCAAAACGCGTATCGCACAAAATAATACAACACAAATTGACGATAAATATAATTTATTCATACTGTGTAATTATTTTTCCGAAATACACCAGTAGCTTTATGTTTACAGAGGGAACTAAAGGCTTTCGCGGAGGCTCATAATAACGCAAACGACTAACTCTCGAGGGGCGTCGAGTAATTTAGTCGTCGCCTCTCGGTTCATATTATCCGTATTCCTAATACAAATGATCCGCAGTTCCGTCGGGACGTGCCAAAATGGGTAAATTAAAACGAAGTATACTCCGCGAAGGAAATTTGGTGCGTGTATAAAAACTGCATCGTGGTATGCCCTGGCGCGCCTCCAGCCTGGCGGATTGTCAACGAGCCCACACGATAGATTTTTATCAAATTCTTGTTAAAGTGGCGAAATAAAAGGGTCGTATTTGCCGCAGGGGACACTGAAATTTGGCCTTATTTAGGCGCACGGGTAAATGTGCACGTCATAAAGGGAACAAACGAGTTAACGTGTAACATTTATGCGAATGTAATGCGATGCTAATGTCACCCCCGACAGGTGTTTGTAACTTTTGACAGCTTTTGCAAAGAAATTATTTAAGTACGGAGGTACTTCGACACGCGTGCCGTTCAAAGTTTTCGAACAAAAATGGAAGCTAGAAATATTCCTATGAACAAAGAGTACCTAGTAGTTACATTCCCCTGACATTTGTTTAGTAGGCTAGAAAAGTTTTAAGTTTTGAAATAGAGCCCTAACTTTGCGATTACCGAGCTTAAAATTATCTAAAAATGTTTGTAAATTATATGTTTGTTTTGTTCAAGGGCAATGTGTCCTCTAGACCTTTTCAAATACAGCGTTTCTTTTGTTAAGGGAAAAGTGATATTTCATCCGTTATGAGCACATTCACAGTCTGCCAAATTGATAAAACAACAGCAACTGGTTTGATTGTATCTGATAAAAAAGCCTAGAGTTTGTGGCGTAGTCAGGAAATCTATATTCATGATGGAACGAACATTTTACAGCTTCAGTATTCTAAATATTTGCACTGGATGTGCATAGCTTCGTGCATACACTAAATTAATTCCTAAAACAGCTAAAATGTTTAAATTGAATGCATTTACGGACCAACCACTAAAACGCGAAGTGCTTAAACAGTTGTTTTGAAAGCTCTTACTCATCCGCAAAAATATTATTCAAATGAATTACAAATACAGAGAATTTTTCGCAATTTTCGGTCGCCATGCCGCTCCAAATATCGAAATGAGAGGAAAATCCCTAATTTGTGTCGAGCCCGACCGTGAGCTTTTCCGTGACACTCAACAGTCACGCCGCAAAAGAAATGGAACAATCATTATGGGGTATTTAAATTAATTTTCGCTTCGCTAAACGGGAAATTGGGCCTATGGGTTATTACAGCTATTGGGTACAGCGCTACTTGCCTGTATGTTTCCTTTACAGAGCAATTTTTTTATGACAAACTAATTGTTCACAGATTGGAGATGATTTAGCATTTTATCAGCGCATGTTAATCTGGGTTTAAGTTTACGTCCATGTTGACCGTGAGCCATCGGCGCCAGAAAGTCTTACGGAGATGACCAGACAAGGTGCAAGCGTGGGCCAATCTAGAAGATTGACGTCAAGGTCGCCCCGCCATCTTCGCCTCATTAAAGTTCCATTCTATCAGCAATGTGTCTAAACACATCGAAGGCTGGTTTAAGGTAGCGCGCAAGAAATCACGTACCGGGAACATTATGAGAGGCCTATGGGCCAGTCGGTAATGGGATGATTTAAACATTTTTATGAGATTTCTATACGTTTTTTCAGAAATCCTTGACATTATTATTACTTCAATAAGTAAGTACAATCTTGAATTTGGGCCACAGAATAAGGTTACATAATATAATTCAAGAAATTATGTTTTGCGTTGCTTATTTCGATATTGCTTCCGCTCGTTCCAGGGAAATTAGATCATTATTATCGTTATTATATTGTTTTCGTATAATATGAAGGAATAAGGATAAATAAATAGAACATAACATCGTCTTTAAGTTTTGTCAGATTTGGTACGATATTAACTGAGTAAATGCGTATTGATTATAATATCTTAAGTAAAATATTTTATCTCTATGTATGCCTACTTTGTGATAAATTATATTACTTTTGTAAACGTAATTGGAGTGACATTCAAAACCTTTTTACTCGACTAACCTAAATGTACATGCGATAACAAAAGTGTTATGTTTTTATTTACAGCTCAACCTTGTTTTCCGTGTTGGGACGAGTGCGCACTTAAAGAGTCTACCTGAACACTAATTGCTGGCACTTTTTAAAACAATATTATTATGGTGTTAAGTGAGGTTAACGTGCCACACCAGACACTAGAACGTTGATTAGATTTGTTTGTTTCTTTATAATTTCTGTTTCCATTCTCACTGTATGGGTCCTTTTTCTGTTATTGAATAATGGTACAGTTTAATAAATTCCTATTTCAGGGTGCAAAATAACAATTATAGTTTTATTATTTTAGACGAACTTCACCCCCCAAGTTTCACGCTTTCTTAATTCTCACATTATCGTGCTCTACTTTTTTCTCCGCAAGATTGTTTTAAGATAAGCTGAACTCCAAGCGAATTCACAACTAGTTTGTCAGCAAATGTTGAGCTTTAAGACCTCAGTGGGCCACGAGAGGAGGCAGTTTGTTAATCTATTGCCACACAGTCACCTACTGACCTACTTGCACCAGACTCTCACTTGTGCCGGATGATAAGCTGTTCTATTTTTCATTCCTAGATTAGCACGCTAATATTAAACGTTTGTTGAGCTCGTGCAGCTTTGACTATCAAAAGAGAATTTTTAAAACCCAAATTCAGCAAAACGCGTAAATTGACTGCAATTATAAATGAACGTAAACATAACCTCTGCTTTGTGGCACAGGATGACCGGAATGGTAGCAATACGAACAAAAATAATGGCAACCGAAAAAATTAAATAGGTCACTGAATATTGCGTTTTCTACCTCACTGTACATAATGCATGTCCCACTAACAGACCGCATCCATTTTTAAGCACGAGCATTTTAACGCTACTATATTTCCTAACTGAGAATTACAAATGAATAATTAAAATGACAGTTGCGTGGTTATTCGCTGGCATGCTTCGCAAGAATAGCATCGCGGGCACGCGCGTTGCACGAATATGAGTTTTACAACAACCACTATAAATCCCACAGTCCAGTATTCGCAAAATGCGTCGAATAATATCTGAGGTTTTTATGCACGTTCCATTTTAAATTGGAATAAGCGAGATGAAAAGGAGAAAAAACATCGCGAAAGCAAATTACAGGAAGCGAAAGAAACTAAAATGCGGGACGGCTCGCTCGGGCTTGAACTATAAAATATTTGCATCCAAACGAGGCCAGAGCAACAATAAGATGGAAATGCAAAATCCTGGTACGATGCAATGCATACTGTCCGCTCACGGCTAATGGCCAACCGTATATTTTACTTGAAACTGAGTCTTGGCTTAAAATTAGCTGTATTACTGTATGTAATTTAAATTATGCTCATTACACAGCATATAAAATGATATACGACGAACATTCTACTACGTTAGTACTAGTAAAGTTCCTGTAAGCCGAGACTTCAAGACTTTTTGGACGTGTTCCATTTTGGCCGGGTTTGTGTTCCGATACGGTAAACTCATTTTTTATTGCCCAAAAAATAAGTTACTCTTTGAATTAATTTTTGTTCTTCATGAATAAGTAACGAGGTTAGTTTACGATGAAAAAGTAACTACAAAGTCATATTGTGTTTTACTGCATTATTAATGCAGTAAATGTACACATTATTATCCAAGTTTAGAGATACAGCTGTATGTACAGCCGTCCCTAAATTAACGCACAAGCGCAAATTAATACATACGCACCATGTAAATTTGCATGAGATAGCTCCAAATCTAATCTAGTGGGGTAAGCCTATCCCGTTACAAATACATTTAGTAAAACAAATTATCCCAGCTCTTATGTCCTCTCTTCAATAAGAGCGTAAATTGGTAACCCACTCCTACCCATTATGTAAATAGTACTTTATAAAAAACAAACAGTTTGAAATGTTCGGAGTATCGTCGTAAAGCCGTGTGCTCACTTTTGGACGTGACGTTGCGTGATACGTAACGCGTGGAAAAGTGTGACCGATAAACACGTTTGCAGCTACTTTTTTTCCAGTTTTCATTCATGTTACTCGTTATTTTGCTATTTTGTGATGGATTTCTTATTAAAATCGTTATATAAATGAAAAATAATAATTAAACAGCAACATCAGAATTATTTGCGTGCATTATTACGAACATTAGTTGCCCACACGATATATAACAGTGTTATTCATGTGCCAATTTACATCCATACATCTAAATGTATGGTTGAATTAGACCATTCACGAACACGATAGTTCGCGATATACATTCGGTTCGTAACGTCTTCGTCCTTGTTTGACAGTGCGATCACGGCTTTACGTCCTCTCCAAAGGATTTCACGGCGCTCAAGCATCTTGTAAAGTATTCGAATGGAAGACAGAAGAATACAGCCGAATTTAATACAGGGAAGGTCCCAAGAGGTGCAGGGCTCCAGACTGATATTGTGAAACTTTTCTTCGGCGCAATCTACATAAAAAATGAGGCGAGGGTTCGCGGTGACCCACTGGTAAATGAGAACCTTTTGAACTGTTAATTTTGTTTGCATACGAAATGAAATCTGACATGAAAGTTATTTGCGCCTTGATCTTAACTCGGTACTATGTTTTGATGATAAACATTTATGGGTTTATTTTGCTTTGTTGTTTATTTCATAATCTGTTGCTGTGGAACTGTATTTGGTTTTCCTAGAATGGTGGGGTTTACAGGGGGCTTGTAGAAGTCGTTTATTTATTCTCTTGGGCAATGTTAATGTTCAGAGGATTTTTCGTTTTTTTTTTGTTTTGTTGTTATTCGTTACCAGTCAAGAGTTTGGCCGTTCTTTTACTGTAGAGAAAATATTTTGTTTGTATTTACCACAAAATGGTTGGTACTTAAGATATGAAAATAAGGCTGTCTCATTATTCTCTATCAAGGCATACTTTTGGCAAAATAAATAAATAAATAAGCAATCATCTTTTTTAGGCTAGCTACCGCCTCATATACAGGGTTGTTTGTAAAACGCTAACAACTTTTTTGGGAGTGAAAGTACACATGATTACAAACAACTTTCTATTGGACAGACAGCTGATATTTTTTTTCAAGTTTTCAGGATTGGTCTCATAGTAAAACCTGTTAAAAATCATGTGTACTTTGACTCCCTAAAAGGTTGTTAGTGTTTTAAAAATAACTCTGTATGTATATGAATGTAAGTGAAGAAAAAAACAAAATATAAATATAATTATATTACTATAATATATATACATAGCACATGAAACCTGACTTTTATATTCGACTCTCAACAAATTACTCGGGACTCTCAGTCTTAAATTAGCATAAAAATAACGAGTTTGTTATTAAAAAGGATATTAGGTTTGAATTTATTCATGAAGCATATTTTTAGAGGGATTTCACGAGACCTTCATTTATGTTTTCTGGAACATAAAAGGTAGCCCGACGACATATTATTCAGATTGATAGTCGTCAGCAAGAAATTTAGATTTCTGCTTTATTTATTTAAATGAATGTAAGTTTTTTATAAAGTTTCCAGCTATTCACGATGATAATATGGTGCGGGTAACATATATTCCAGATAGTGAAATATCCATCAAAATTGAATCAGAGGCTATTACACATTTTAAACCATCATGATTTCAGTGTGGAAGGGAGACGGAGATATACAAAACTTACAGCCCTACCTATTGGCATTTCATAGTAATACAGCACAGCTGTTTGATACGTTTTTTTTAAAAGCATAAATCAAAAGTCATTTATTTAAATAAGGCTAATATCTTGTGGACGTCAGGGTTTTACATTAAGACAGTCCCGCAAACGCCCGCCCGTCACCACTTCTTAGTCTTGTAGCTGGGAAGAACATAACCATATGAACTCTTTTTTTATTTATTTAAAGATCATCAATTGACTTCTGCCGCTCTGGCCGGGGCGGAAGGGCGTGTCAGACTCTTACTGACTAAATCCCATTCGTGTTCCGTCTTTAGGCCTTTTTCCAGGGCCGCGGTGACTCTTTCGAACACATTCCGCAACCCTGGCAGGCTCTGGCCCTAGCGGGCCCCGCCTTCTATGCTGACATCTCTTTGAGGCGCGCGTGAAACACAACGCGCCATTGACCCGAGCCTGCTGGTGATCGGACAGCTAGCCACTCAACGCTCGGCGTCCTCAGGCCCGCGCCTACGGTGGCTGGGGATCGCCCTGCGAGTCCCGACGCCCGGGGCGTCTTCTTCTGTAGCGGCAGTCGGGGTGAAGGCCTTGCCTTTCCCTCGCGCTGCCCGCCTCCTCCTTCGCTAGCATTAGTGATTCGCAGAAGGAGGTGACCACTTCCCAAGCCTCCTCGCTCCAGACCATGGATTCAACCAGGCCGGACGCGAAAGATCGCCGCCGATCGCCTCGACGAGGACACGGCGTTGCTCCACCCAAGCAGGGCAGACCTCCACCGTATGCTCCACCGTATCGTCCGGGCGATCCTCACAGTGCTGACACCCGGGCGCGTCCTCCCGCTGAGTCCTACACAGGTACCTCCCGAAACAGCCGTGTAAGCATATTAACTCTAACAAAGCACACACAATTTCGAGTCTGAGACATGCATTTCATTCTTGAGCCATCTCTCATTTAACGACCCTTATGACAAACTTTTCTCTATGTCAAAAAGGCCTGTGAAATGTTTACACCGGTTTTCCATTTCTCTAAAACACTAACACGGTTTTCCTGCACATGTACAAACAAGCGTATGTGCACGTAATGGGTATTGTAAGACAAGTTCGAAATAAGGCTAAAAGTTGAGGAAGCTAAAGTGGCGGTTACCCGGCTTGTTGTTAACGAAGTAATTCCGAGTAACGGTATATGTCCAGAGTGAAGTTATGAGCAAGTTAACGGGCGGTTAACGTGACCAAGCGACAGGTAATTGGGCTGTTAAGTTAGCTTCAGATGTTTCAACGGAATCACGGAGCGTTTTTGATCATTTATGTATATATAAATAGTACACCTAAAACCTTTTTCCTTTCTTTGTTCTTTTCAATTTAAAATTCATCCAAAGGTTGTCTTGAAAATACGCTTTTAGCAATAAGGCCGCCCATTGTGCTACTACATTTTCTGTAACTTATAAGGTGTTCATAATAAAAAGTATTTTCATAAGATTCTTTTTTTAATAATTTTTATAAAATCATGAAAATAAATATTTTAATTTAGATAATACTAAGTAAAAGCATGATATCACAGTAATATTATAAAGGCGAAAGTTTGTGAGTTTGTTTGTATGTTTGTTACTTCTTCACCCGCAAACGGCTGGACCGATTTAGATGAAATTTGGTACAAGGATTGTTTGAGTCCCGGGACAGGACATAGAGTTTTTATCCCGGGAGTATATACCTTTGGGATAATTTTCGACAATCACGCGGGCAGAGCCGCGGGCGGTAGCTAGTATTTAATAATTATGATTGTATCTACCAAAATAGTTCGTTACAAAAAAAAGGCAGAGAAGGCTTTTACCCAAAAGATGGACATCTTTTGGGTAAAAGCCTTCTCTGCCAGACTTGCGTGGAAAAACGCAAGTCTGTCAAAGTCAAAGTCAATTCATTTATTTCAACTAGACCATTAAAAGGCACTTTTGAACGTCAAATCCTCTACGTTTGCGGTCATGGACGTGTGTTTCATCACAAAACAAATCGAAAATCATTACATTACCTAAACCACTTTCAAAACATTCTTAACAATAAAACAAAAAAGAAGTAACGCCAAAGCTTCTTTTGAAAACTCATACTTTACGAAAGCAATACCAACTACTAATGTAAACCAACCCTTACCAATTTACAAGCCAAAGAAAACTTTCTACTTGAACTTAAACTACACATTAAGGCTGAGTAGCAAGCGAGGTAATCCAAGTAATTAACAAATGCACGGATTGTAGTGTAGTGGTAGTGTGAGTTCACTACAATGTGAAGTGAATCTTTTATTAATCTTGATAAGAGCGTCTATTGTAGCCAATTAAGTGAACGTTTTGTGGCAATGATAAATAATTTAATTTGTATTTTTGTTTTTTCGACATCTGTTGATTGTATATAAACTTTCGTCACGCGGTTTCACTCTCGTAGTTTCCGTTTCCGTGGGAGTACAGGGATAAAATATAACCTATGTTACTTGCTGATAATGTAGCTATCCATTGCTGAATTTTTTTTTCAAATCGGTCCAGTAGTTTTAATGTTTATTCGTTACATACTGAAATACAAATCTTTTCTCTTTATAATATTAGTGTAGATATAGATTGGTCACATACAATTTCGGTAGCGCTTACCAAAATATTTAATCAAATCGACAATGTGTGTTATCGCGTTTGAATTCACCGCTAGAGGCGCTAGTGTAGTGCGAGGTCTTTGAAGTGTTAAATTTTATAATCTGTGGGCTTCTGACGCGAGTTTATTGAATTACTAGTTTCCGCCCGCGTGATTGTCAAAAATTATCCCAAGGGAACATACTCCTGGGATAAAAACGCCTATGTCCTTTCCCGGGACTCAAACAATTTCTATACCAAATTTCATCTAAATCGGTCTAGCCGTTTGCGCGTGAAGAAGTAACAGTGTGAAAGTGTGTATATTTTTTTTGTGT
This sequence comes from Mamestra brassicae, assembly GCA_905163435.1. NCBI lineage: Eukaryota > Metazoa > Arthropoda > Insecta > Lepidoptera > Noctuidae > Mamestra > Mamestra brassicae. The sequence goes on along the minus strand of LR990997.1, from coordinate 11,880,004 downwards.
TTGTCTTCTGATATAGTTATTCTACCGAAAACTACTTTAAGTGAGTACTTTTCTGTCGGAAACTTATGTCTTTCTTTTTCGTCGAAAAAACGAGACTTCGGGTCACTGCTATAATATTTGTTAATAATAATAATAGTTTTTTATAAAAAAAAATGATAGCACTTTCACGCTATCAACATTATTTTAATTCGAACTTTGCTTCCGTGCATATAATAACGTCTTTTAACAGCTGCTTAAAGACCTCACTCACCAGTGGCGCCAACTGGTGAGCGTTAAACGGTATCATTGATATTGCTGATAGAATGTCAGTCTAGAGCCTCTGGGCATCATACACGTTCACGTAATAATGTCACTATTGCGAGTAGTACGTACCTGGCCTTCCAGATGAAAATCACCAATACGATCTATGTCTATCGTTTCAAAGCGTAAATATCTTTAGTTAGTCGTCTTTCATTCATTCTCTCAGCATGACCAAACCACTTTTACTGTATAAATTCAAGTTTTTAAAACTTAACAGACAGATGTGTTGCTGGGGAGTTTGTTGCGCCACTTCTTATTCCCAGCTATAACACTAGGAAGTGGTGACCGGCGGGCGTTTTAGGGGACTGTCAAAAAGTGCTGGCACTCAGCCTAATTTGAATAAATGACTTTTGATTTCGATTTTGACTTTGACAAAAGCCTACTCTTTTCAATTTTGGAAACCTAAATCTTCTCCAACTGTCAAATTAGCTACCAACAGTAGCTAAAACGTCATGTTTGGAAGGAAAATATGACGTTTTAGCTACAGTTGGTACGGTAATGAGTCCGGCCGTTATTACATCGTTACTCTATCTATCATTCAAAGTTACAGCACAGGAACACCTTGGCTTGATTTTGTTTTTGTTCATTGACGTTATACTTTACTTACCAATACTGGCAGAAGCTACTTATAGTCTCCACTTATACGATAGTATTTTAGTAATTAGACTTACGCGAAACTTAATTTAATGGAAAGGTTTTTAATACTTAGTAATAGTAAGTACTCCAGTGTTAGTATTAAAAACCTTTCCATAACCCAATTTAACTTGCACATTGCATATGACATATGAATGAACGTTTGACTTGGAAAGTCGACTCCAACTTTCAAGTTACCTATTAAAAATTTTGCAGCAAAAATATAAAATAAGTTTGAAAGACACGTAGGACTCTCCAATTATTTTTGAGATCGTTTTGGATCGTATAACAAATAAAAAAATTAAAATGTCTTGATTAAGAGTCACCCAATATGCCAATGGCAAAAATGAAAGCTCCTAAATTCGATTCTCAGTTCAAACCACATAACTCACTTCTGTTTTCGGTTTCAGCAGCTGCTGTTGCAATTGGCGCATAGAGCATGATAATGGCCTTGCTCCCCATACGAAAGAAACTACACCCAATAAATAAAAGGAAAACCAATTCCTCCATTTTACGACTCTACTCGTCGACGACACGCTAAAAGCCGAACCCAACAACCACAGAGTTAATACAATTAGTCAGAACAAGAAGGTTTGGTCACTAACATTAAGGGGTGACCACTCTCGAAGGGAAAAACGGTCGGGTACGAATCATGGGCAAGGAGGTCGCATTCAATTCAAAACATAGGCCGAAATGCCGAAATTGCCGAATGCCAAAACTATTTCTCGGGGCCCGTTACGGCGGAACCATCCGGTTTGCGGGTGCGAACGCTACCTAATCTTAGCTATTTGTGTGTAAACTTGAAAGGCTTAATGCTTAAGGTATTCTTTTGGGTTGAAGAGTTCATGAATAAAAGTAGTAACTGTTTTTGTGGAACACAAAAATGTTTGAACAAGTTTGTTTGGATAGTTCAACATTTACGCCTACAAGCCCTGAAAGTATTTTTGAGGTTGTAATGTTTAAAAATAATGCCTGTTACTTTATACCAGTGGTTCCCAACCTGTGGCCCGCGGACCACTGCTGGTCCGCAACGGCTAAAATATGGTCCGCGAAAAGTTTAAAATTTCAATCTTTTCACTTAAAAAATGTCATTGATGCAAACTGATTTTAAATTTCTATAAGAAATTGTTTTCTATTGTTTCCTATGACAATGCTCTTTGATTACATATGTAGGTAGCTTTTATGCTACAAGTTTTGAATATCTATATTATTTAGGATTTAAGTTTTTTTTAAGATACGTACACTTTAATTTTTTTTCTTGATTTCTGGTCCCTGCTAACAACAAATAAAACAAAGTGGTCCCGTGTCAAATACAGGTTGGGAAACACTGCTTTATACAGATAAACCATAAGTTCGACTGAAATTGCCTACTGCATATTTTTTTCAGAAACATGTTTTTTTTGATAAAATGTAATTTTCATCCGCTAAGCAGGTGAGTGAAGGTCGATCTTACTTGGGATCTTGGACTATACGGTTCTAATTGTAATCAGAAAGACTAAAACTTTTATCTCATGGTATAAAAGTGATTAAAATGCGTAAAACGAATTTTATAAATTCACATTATAACAGACTACTATTTCCATACCAATCTATTCTCATAAAAAGTTTCAGTTTTCTAGTTAATATCTATATTTCGTTCGCCGTTACGTAGGGGCAATAAAAAAGTTTTATTTATACACTGTAGTTTCGCCAAATTCGATTCAAACACAAACGAAGCCGCGGGCTGTAACTAATCCTATAGTTTTATAGGAGGTATACCTACTCCCTGAGGTACGGGCTGAGTTTCTCTATATGGACGGTATTATGGTAGACGAAGTGGTAAGAGCTATGTATGTTTTACGGAAATGGATTGTAGCGTGACATTTGATTGACTAGCAAAATATCTGCATGATAGTCTCTCGCATTTGTGAGGATACGAATCCATACTAGTCCCTACAAATATTATAAATGCGAAAGTAACTCTGTCTCTCTGTCTGACTGTCTGTTTGTTACGTCTTAACGTATTAACGGCTGGCCGAATTTTGATGAAACTTATCACTGACATGAAATACTTTTCATTCCGGGAGTATGTTCCTTTAGCACGAGAGCGAAGCTGCTGGCAGAAGTTAGCTTAAACATTTTAGCAATTATAAAAAACTAAAAAACTTTATACTTCGGAATTTAAGCCTAAAAGAGGTTACTATTTGTAGAAATGCGTTTGAGTGTGATAATATTGCGATGATTTCTTTTGACTAAATCTGTTTTCTGTCTACAAATGAGTTCTTGCCATAAATTCTTCTACCAGAGTCTGTCGAGGAGGACAGTTCAGTGTCCCCTTCAGACGTAGGTACACTCTCGCCATTGGCCATTTAGCATTTAGCATTTAGCCTTTATCTTCAACAGATCCTATTGATTGGCTCCAGTAGACCGCGAACAACGACTATTGTGTCCCTCAGGCGACAACTTTAATGAGATCGATGGACAAACACATTGTTTTATTACATTCTGAGTCTCCCTAATGATGGAAGATGAAAAAGATACTTATAATTTTCTGAAAATGATTATGTACTATATACTATATTCGTAAATATGAGTTTTACGAATTCGATTGTAGTTATGTTCGGCATGAAAGCAAATAATAAAATTCTTTGAATGATTCTACTATCTCCAGTTTACATTCACTTCAAAAAAAAATGTTTCATAAATTACACAGACACTGCACAATTTGTGATGATACCATAAACTTTCACATCTTCTTGCCCTTATCCCATGTTACTTGGAGTCAGCGCAGAGCGTTTTCTTCTTCCATTCTGTCCTATCACCCGTCATGCTACTGTACACTGACTCCCTGTTCTTTCATATCACTCCATACACAGTCAATCTTTTTATACATAGTCAATATATTTTTTTGGCCACCCATCCCATCCATCCCATCCCATCTCTCCATCCATCTACATTTATATTCCCAACTCTTATAGTTACATGCGTTTTGTCCCTCCTCTTAACATGACCATACCGCGACAAGCGACTCCCCTTTAACTTTTCGGTCACTGGCGCCACTTATATACTCATTACAATGCACATTACAGTGACCTGCCGCCATTTATTTCATCCATCCTGAGTTGATCATCCGGTGCGTTATGTCTGCCTGTATTGCCATCCCCTCGGACAAACGACCAGAGGTACTGAGAGTCGGAGCAGCTCGGTATCGGCGTTCTGGCAAGAGCAATAGGCATACACTGTAGAGACCGCCGAAATCGCAGAAAAAGCATAATGTTTTAAGAGGTAAGGGCTGAGGGCTTACCCTTGGTGCAAGCCAACTACCACACTGAAGCTGTCAGTGGCTGTAGACCGGACTTGAGCACTGCATCGACTTTACATCGCTCAGATCAACTGCACATACTTCTCAGGCACACCTTTCTCCCTAAAGGCCCACCACAAAACCTCAAGACGCATTCGGTCATATGCATTTTCGAGGTCAACGAATACCATGTGTAGGTTTTGTGCATAACTCTGTATTTCTCGCACAGCTGGCGGATACCGAAAACAGTGTTGTACCTCGACCAAGCATAAAAACGAACTGGTTCTGTGAGATTTCACTCTCTTCGTTCAGCCTCCTTTCCATAACTTTTTCTTACTATTTGACATTAGCTTTATTACACTGTTTGATTCTCTTATACACAACTCCAGATATTCCCTTTATTCATCAGTCTTTCAAAATAAGCCTTCCACCTTTCCTCAATTTTTACATCCTCCGATAGAACCATTCCAGCTTCATCCCTTACTTACCACCTAATCCGGCACTCATCCCTCGCCTTTCTCTCTATGGCTCTAGCAAGCCGGTACAGGTCTTTTTGGCCAGCTGGAGTGTCCAGTGTGTCGTATAATTTGTCCTGAACTTTTGCCCTCGCTATTGCCACGGATTTTTATTTCAGACGATTATGCTATCATCAAAAATTGTGCATCATCTGTATTCATCAAAAAATCAATAAACCTTTCGTAAAGCAACGGAGAAATAAAATTCAAAATCAACAAAGAATAAACAATAAAATAACCAACGGGTAAATTAGTCCTGTGATGTATCCTGACATGCTCCAGTGTAAATAAAATTATTCCATTTAAAGCCCAAAACCTTCTCGAAGATAATCCTTTAATGACGAATACGTGATAAGTGCGGAAATAATTACGTGAAGTGATGCAGTAATGGGTGTTCAAACGCCGAACGTGTATGAAATCATAACAATGCCGCAACTCCAATGTTCTCGAGTGGTCGCCCATTTCGATTGCTCCATTCACTAAAATTAGATTTCAACGTTTGAAGGTAGTGTTTCCTCTCCAAACAAAGGGCTGTTACGGACGATACGATTAAATAAACATTGCTTTTGTTTCTGTAGCACCGATATTAAAAGCTGGATGACGTTTTGTGTTGCTTATGTACAGTATGCAAAGTTTGCTTAGAATTCTATTCGGGGAAATTGTCCGGAAATAGATATCTCGTTGCGAATTATGCAGAGGTTAATATTCTAGTACTTTAAACATTCTAACGGGTTTATGTTTTCGAGTTTTGTTTGTTTGTTCGATCCAATTCCAGGTACATACCTGGAATTGGATCGAAATCTCGCAGTTTTTCAGATTTGCATTATTTTTATCTGTGGGTTTGATCATCTTCTAAGATTTAAATATCTACATAGTACCATCACCAAACCAGGCTATTGAAAGTAAGTAACGTTTTATGACTTAATATTCTTTATTTTAACACACAAATGAAAGCTTCCAGTTAGCTACACAGCAAACAAACTACCAATTTATACGTAAAGATACCTACATACTATGTATATGTCTCCTTCTTTTTTTAGGGATGGGATATCATCAAAAGACTTCTTCCGCCTGGGTGGAGTGCCAGGGCGTGACAGACTCTTACTGACTAAAACCTATCCGTGTTCCCTCTAAAGCCCTTTGCGTTCCAGGGCCGCGGTGACTCTTCCGAACAAATTCCGCAACCCTGGCAGGCTGTGGCCCTAGCGGGCCCCGTCTTCTATGCTGACATCTCTTTGAAGCGCGCGTGAAACACAACGCGCCGTCGACTCATCTGGTGGTGATCGCACAGCAAGCCACCCAATGCTCGTGGCCGGGGATCGCCCTGCGACTCCCGACGCCCGGGGCATCTTCTCCTGTAGCGGTGGTTGGGGCGAAGGCCTTGCCTTTCCCTCGCGCGGCCCGCCTCTTCCTTCGCTAGCATTACTGCTTCGCAGAAGGAGGTGACTGCTTCCCAAGCCTCTTCGCTCCGGACCATGGATTTAATCAGGGCGTATATGTCTCCTAACTTATGTATCCATTTTTGTTTCTACCTATGAATAGACATAACATTACTTACTTCTAGTAGTCGATATAAACATAATGATATAGGTTAAATATACTTATAGGTTTGATGATTTGAAATTTATAAGCCATTTGTAACAATGACTGTAAGTTTAATAAGTAAATACTTGTTTCTAAAAGTCATTTTACCCGCACATTTTAATCACTAAAATACCCATTTCTAGAAACATTGACTCCTTTAAACTCTTAATAGAAGACCAGCCTCAACAATTTCATAAAATAATTTTGATTAAGCTTAAAAAATGTTGGATGAAAACGTTTTTCAACACGAGAAAGTCCGAGTCAACAAGATAGCCCGGTTTATCCCAGTTGTTTTACCAACTTTTAATTCATGACAATGGGACTTAAATAAGTTAATGTAATTGCAGTGCAAAACAAAAGCTTTTTAGGGCTTATTGCAGAACAGGCTTTGACTTTTCGAGTCCTTCAAAGTGAAATGAGCATAGGTGCAAAAAAGAAGATGAAAAAGAGATGCGAACTTTTTTTTTCAAGTTCTAGCGGAGTGCCGAACATAATAAAAGCTGTCTCTATATTTTGCAAACAAACTTCAACCTTTTTTAAATTCCCGACCAAAATAAGGGGTGTTATTAATTTGACGTATATACCTGTGTATTTTTGTGTCTATCTGTTTCGTAGTTCGTACACGGATTAACCCGTTTTTATTAAGTTTTATATATTTTTGTTTCTTTTAATTCTTGTAGTGTTTCAAAGTGACTGAGATGTTTTTATCATAGTCATTAAGTGCAGCAAAGAGTTGAGACACCGTAGGGCCATTAGCAATCGGCCAATTTATCAATATGTAGAGGGTAGGCAGGGTCAGTGCCAGCCACTTTTCTGAGGTTATGTGATCCTTCATTGACTGTGATACTTTCAGACGATAATTTTGCAGGTGTATTAAGTACTATCTTAGAGTAAAAAAGCAGTTTCCACTATTGATTTGAAGCTTTAACATAAGCCAATCCAACTGTCAATTGTACCAATCCTACGCAAGACATTCTCTTCGCAATTCCAACAAAAAGCTTTTCTACGTATCTATACATATGTATGTTATATATTATACCAAGCTTACGCAACGTAAGCCGTATTACCAGATTGACTTGTACAGTCTTCGTTTCAAACACTGTAAAGGAGATCGGTTTTCAACTCAGTGTAAATAGTTCTTGAATAACGTATGAGACAAACCCTGCTCGTTGGTTCGTAGAATTTACAATTTACTAAACAAGGCTCCTGGAAATAAATAATATGAGGTAGAATAGAATAGAAATACTCTTCATTGTACACCATAACTAATTACATTAGAACTTCAAAATACAAGGGTGTAACAATGGCCGGTCTTATAACTAGAAGTGATTTTGAACAGACAACCTTCAGATGGATTTGACAGAAAAGGACAAAAGGTTCAAAAATAGAAAAGGTTTCAATTGTTAATGTAGTGTTTTTTGGGCATTTTGGCAGTTACCTACTGTGGTGGGCGCAAGATACATTCGCAATAAAGTTCATTGCCCTTTCCTTAATTTCTCTGCATAGGTACCCAGACAATCGTTTTTCTTTACTAGAAAAAGTAAAGGATCACGATAGATGTCGATTCAGGACAACTTTATGTCAATATTTGTGTTTTTGGAATTAACTGTCAATAAATATTTGAAGGTCAATGACCGTTATTGCAAGTTTATCTGGTGTCGACCATAGTAAGGTTTAAAGGTCACCTGCAGCTAACGTAATACGCATGATATTTATGTTCAGCATAACACCGTGTTTATTTTATTCGAATCAAGCTTGCGTCTGATCTATCTATCGTATACTCTGTTTCAAAATTTTGGAAACCAAATAAAATAATTCAATATTAAGTAAGTACCTACCGCAATAAATCATAAAGCTAGCGACTTATAACCTAACGAGTTCATAAGGAAAGACGGCTCGAATACTAAATAAATTCACCGACGACCATCAAAGAATTTAAATCCAGAAATAAAATCCAGCTGGGAATAGAATCTCCGATATAATAAGTAGGTCAATACTACTCAAAGTTCTTAAGGGGTAGGTCAATCAAGCCCGACTTTTAATTTAAATCTGTAGTAGTCTACAACTGTTAAGTCAGTTAAGAGGCAGCGCTGTTGGAAAAACATTGGCGAGTCAATTTGCATAAAAAATGAAGAGACAGTGCTTAAGTTTGCAGCCCGAATTTGAGGGGTTAATCCGCTTTGCCGATAAATGTTACAAAATTCTTTAAAATTTTGTAACACTAAATCCGGTTTACTGGAAACCAAGTCTGGAGGGCAAGAACTGGCGCATCATGAAACCAGCCAAGTGCGATTTGGACTCGCACGCAGAAGGTTCCGTACTACTAACCGAAAAAATCACATTTTTAGTACGCGGAAGCTTAGTACTATAGGGTAGGGCGTTGGTTACCCTTCAAGTTCTTTTTTTTTTTAGTGGCTTGTCGCAGTTCAACTTATAAGGTTGTCGACTGCTTAGCTGGGCTTGCTTGTGGTGGCCTTAATATAAATATTAAAGCCTCCAGCCAGGGCTTATTAAAGCTTACAAACTAAGCGACCACACGCTAAGGGCAGCCCCTGTGGGGTACGGGCTTCGGCTTAGGGCGATCGAACTAGGTCTTTTTTATGGATGTGAAATCTGGGCGAAGCGGAAGGGGCTGTCACACTCTTACTAATTAAAACCCATCCGTGTTCCTCCAATACCCTTTGCGTTCCAGGGCCGCCGCGATTTTTTTCATGATATTTAATTTCAATGGCTTGTATTAAAATGTGATTGCAATAGAAATCAAACTTATCCTGTGATCTTACCAATCAAAAGTGTGTTGATACGTACATAATTCATTTCTGTAGATAACCTACATATTAATCTTATTGCCAAGAAACAACACAGTGTTTGAATAATAATTAAATAAAAATGAGTACCTAATAATTTGGTTATGCTTCGACTAAAGCCTTTATTTAAAAAATCTTTTATCATTTAAGCTGTGAAAAAGGTAAAACATTGGAATTTGAGTGGAGTGACAAATTCCTCTTGGTCTCCCAGGAATTTAACATTTTGTTCCGTCACTCGAAAATAGTTAAGTATTTTCTTGTGTTTAATCTCTTTCGTTGTAAGATTATTTTTTTGTTCCAAACTTTAAGTCTGTCGGATACACGATCTGATTTATTTATCTTATCTAAAAGTGTTGAAAAGAGAAAACGGTTGTTTTTATATTTAGTTTTTTATAGTTAAATATCCTCATATAACCATTAATATAACTATGGAAGCCAGTAGTAGACAGAAACTAAACATTGTTGTTTCTTTCATCACAAAACTTAATTTTAATGACATCAAACATCATTGATGCCCTTTTCGACAATTAAAAAAAAGAAACTGACTTATCGCTTAGTACCAACCTCTCAAAAGGCTACTAAATAAAAATCTTGATTAAAAACTTATTTAAAACGCCGCCTTGCGAACTGCATAATCTATTTATTGATTCAAAGGCAATTTGAATCTACGACCGTAAGGTAGATATCGGAAAACGTCTACTATAAGAGGTTTAAGATGCAGTTTTCCAAGAATTTTATGCAAAATTGCCGTTTTATAAACGATTGCCCAGTTTTCAATGCATCGCTTGCTGTGAGGTAACCAGCATAGAGAGACCTTTGTATTTCTAATTTCTTCCATAACTGCCTTTTGACTGCCTTTTTATTTTAAAGTTTTATTACTGTAATGGAGCGGAAGGATTCAGGATTCCAGCAGGATTAAACTGGAATAAGGTTGGACGACTGGTTTTGAAGTTGAAACTATCTGCGTTTTAATGTGCAATATTATTTAAAAATATGATGGAGTATTGTAAAGGGGATTCATTTTCTAGTCTGAAACCGATTTCAATATATTATATTTTTTTATTGCCTATCTACAAATCGTATTTAGTAAAGTTTCTTATGGTGTAAGTTTGGGGGCCGCGTTTTTCGTCTAATTTAAGCTTTATGCGGTTTTTACCATCTGAAAGTTTATGCGTGTTTTTTTTAAAATTAATATCTCCAAAAGACAATGCGAGACAGATCGCTAGAATAATGTTACGTTAACCGTTTGTGGTGGGAATGCTAATGTACCGTATCTAGAATTGTCCCATGCTTGATGAGATTAGCCCAATAAGGTACAAATCAATGGAGTACTGATAACAAACAAACCGTTGAAGTTCCAACTGGCTACTGTTCGAGCACGACTTTAATATAAGTAGGTACGATCGTTATTGCTTCACATAGCTCGAAGCAATACACATCATATTGGAAACGCCCGGAATTTCTTAATGCACTACACTTTAAATTCTAAAAGTTTCAATAATGTTTTATTATCTGTATACATTTTATGATAACTTTAAAAGGTAGTTTCCGGTAATTCTTTCATGTCTTCTTGGCTTAATGCCAGGATCTCTTTTCGACTCAGATTTAGAGTGGCTGTCTTCCAAAGCGGAGACGAGTGGAACGAAAAGGATACGAAGGTACGTATAAAATGTACACAGAATTCTACAAGTCTTAAATGTACATATTTTACTAGGTTCTTCTATAGCTGTTACAGTGATCTACCCCTTTCTTCTATAGCTGTTACAGTGATCTAATCTATTGTTTACTGAGGGTAAACAATATATTAGATTTTTTTAGTGATCTCTGAAGGATAGATGATTTTCGCAATCGGTAGATGATTTTCGCAATAGAGGCACAGCTTTTTTTAAGAATGGGAAATCAATAAATGACTTCTTCCGCTCTGGGTGAAGCGGAAGGGCGTGTCAGACTCTTACTGACTACCGTAACTACTGAAACCCATGTTCCTTCTAAAGCCCTTTGCGTTCCAGGGCCGCGGTGACTCTTTTGAACAAATTCCGCAACCCTGGCAGTTGGCTAGTCGTAGGTACTTTTTGTCAGCTTGGATGCGTGCGCGTAGTTTCGTAAGAAGCGAAAAGCTGATCCAGGCAGTACGGAATGCTAGTGCCCAATTTTGTTTTATTGTCCCTCCCAGATCTCACATAACTCCTATTTTCAAATAAGGGTAATTTGATAATAATGTGAGATCCATCTACCCTACTTTTTGCATGACTCTCACAAAAAAGAAACAGACCGTGTTTATAGTAAATTGACTATAGTAGGCGCCAGATAATCGTGGAATATCGGTCATTGACCCACCTACATTTATTGACATTGTTAATTTGAAAAACGGAATTAATGACACAAAACTGTCCCGAATCATCATCTCTCGTGATCCTTAACATTGTCTAATAATGAAAAACGATTCATATTTAATTGTTCAGGTACCTATGAGCAGTTATTAGGGAAAGGTATATATACTTTATTCCACATTTATCTGGCGCCTACTATAGGTCGCGTGATGTGATCAAAGTAAAAATTAAAACCACCTTTTGATGACCTTACCTCATCCATACAACTGCTGCAGTCCGTGTAAGTTTGTCCTTAGCAGCAAGTTAGCAGCATATTTTTTTCTCGATCAGCACACCAAATCACTTCACTTCACAGTTCGTAACTATTGAATAACATCCACACCACTTCTTGTTTAAATACCTCAAAGATGCTAAAGTCTCTATTGCCTGTATTTTGTTTTGTTACTGTTTTTCATTCTGACAGCCAACCTTAGCTTTCCATAGCGCCCGCGCGTTTCATCGTTTGTCTATGATTTTGGATCGTCTGGGGTCAGTCGAGGATCATTTATTTACTGTTTTTTTTTTTTACTTATTTTTTATTTATACATTCATAAATTCACGCCATTTTTTGTAGATTTAGTCTGTTGCACAAGTGTGTTCTTGGCTTTAGCTGAAGCATCATATGCTGAGATAGGAGCCTTTTTGGCCTCTCACAAGTTTTTAACAGACTTCAAAAAGGAGAGAAGCTGGTTGTATTTTTTTGTAAGTTTTATTTCGTGTTGTCAGTGGTAGTTATTATTTTTTATTTATCCAGTAGGTACCTACGTTTCCCAAATAAACATAATAATTATATTTCCTTCTGTAGTTCTATAGAGGCCCTGTTTCAAAATTTATTGAACGCTCTTTTTGTACGGTTATAAGTCCAAAGGTTGGGTTATGTGCATGCCTTACAAAATAATATAATTTGTGACATATAAAATTTTACATAGTTTTGGTTTCAACATGCCGGGCGTCACACAGCTGAATCCCTACATCAGTACTGCTAAGGATCACCTTATGGAGATATGCGGAATAGTGTGCAAGTCTCGCATACCTCCATTTAAAAGGGAGAATCCTCCGACCAGACGAGTGTTGTGTCTGGTGGGCAACTGCCTAATGACTGATGTTTGGGATGCTTAGCCTATATCTTCAAACAGCGTATAGGAAGCCGAAGCTAGATAACTTTGATATTACAATGTAGGCTTTGATTGATGACAAGTCTTTAGTTAATATGTGTCGACATAGATGCCGCTACATCACCCCGATGTAATGTAAATACAACCTACCTTGTACAAACATAATTAAAAAAGGTATTTTAATCCTTTATAATTTGAGTTTATGGCTAGTTTACACAGTGCGTAGTTTACTCGCACGCTAGCCAGCGTGCGAGTTAGTCTGCCGAGTGGCTGCAGTGCAGTAACTCGCATCGTTTGGACGTATCTTAAGAGTTACTGGCACATGCGAGTTGAATAGTAGCTCGCATCCGAGTTATTTCAACAGTTTTTTGTTTTCACTCGCCTGCACGCCGACAGTTACTCGCACATGACAGCAGCTCGGATATCACTCTCATCGCTCGGATGCGTTCGGCAGTTGTTCGCCAGTGTCAGCCAGGCAGTTGCGATACGGGACCTCTATTTTCTGTGTGCTGCGACTCGCAAGAGAGTAGGCAGTTACTATCATCGTGTAGACAGCTAAGACGAGCCGAGCTACTGGCATACGAGTAGAAGATCCGAGTAACTGTCTATTGTCTAGTTAGCAGCTTGCACTGTGTAAACTAGCCATAAATCAGCCTCAGTCAGTATTAAAAGCAAAGGAAAGAAAGACAGGTTATTTTGCTTTTAAAACTGACCTGATGTTCAGCATAAAAGGATTTAAACTGTGCATCTGACACCGGACCTTCCAAAACAAAGGGTGTTTGTGCTGTCTTTCAAAAATGTCAATTCAATGCAAACACGCTTAAAAACAAAGCTACATAAAATAAACCCAAATCTTTTCAGCGATTTCTTAAGTGACAAGAGAAAATAAATACGTTGCTATGACAACAGCTTGAATTATCTTTGTTGTCCGCAAATGATCGCCAAATCATAACAAAGTTTTGTTGTGTTTTACTTTACTACAATTTCAATTATTTGCTTTAATCATTGTAAGTTTAAATAATAAACATGTTACAAAGTCGAACAGTCAGGGAAACCTATTACCGCAATTATAAATTATTATACAGGACTTCTAAAGACCAAAGTCAAAAAATGACAGCTGTTGTGGTTTGAATATGGAACGATATAACCCAGCAAATGATCAACCTACGAATCGAAGAATTTAGTTAACGTCTACAGCTCTTCCTTTTTTGAATACTGAAAATACTTACGTTTCAAATTTACTTTTAACATTGGCAGAATAGACGAAATCGGCTTTGCTTGCCACATAAAAATATAGAATAGAATATAAATAATTAATCTGGCTTAACAAAGGGTTGTAGTATGGCTTTCAAATTACAAAGCACCTTTTTTCCTATTGGCTATTCATGATACATAATATATTCCATTTAACTTCACATTAAGTCAGATTAAGAATCGAGAAGAAATTAGTTCCATCGCCGACCTTAATCTGAATTCACTCCGACTTTAACTGACCTATTTACTGGTCACTTTAATTAGAACACAAATCGAACCGATTGCTAGTAAGAAAAATATAATTCTCTTTATTAACGTCGGTCCCGATAACACAAGGTTTTAAATTGCATTTCCTCGATGATATACGACATTTCTTAGTGCAATGTGGTAACAATTCTTTTTCAGCAACAAAGGGCGAAGAAAATGGAACGCTTATTTTACGTCGACCGCCGTCCAACCCACTGGTCAGATACAGTTTGGTTTTAAATGACTTTTAGAAGAATGTAGTTGTGTTCCGTTCTGTATTTGTTATGTGCTATTGCCAGTTGTAATTTGTCTTTTGGATTCCTGTAAAGAATAACGTTGTTACCGGTAAAGTTTGTTGTGGGACGGTCTTTCTCGGAATGTTAGCGGAAAATGTCTCGCTTGTCAAATAAATGACATATGGATAGGTGACAGTTTTTGGTTGTTTGTACAGTGTTGCGCTTCTGCCGGTCGATTCTGTAAACATATCGAAGTGAAGGCTTGGGTGAAGTAATCACGAGGTGAGCGGTCAATCCATATAATCAAGATGGAATGACAGCTCACTCCGTGATCACGTGACTTCTTGATTGTATGGATTGACAGCTCACCTCGTGATCACTTCACCCAAGCCTTAAATTCAACATGTTTACAGAAACAACCGGCTGTAAACCTCTCACCGTGTAATTTTATGTGAAGTGAATATGAGGTTAGTTGTCAATCCATGGAAACAAGATGGAATGACAGGTCACTTCATGCTCACTCCATCTAAGTTTACACGGTGAGATGTTGACAGAATAGACCGGCTGCTTGTGTTTGTAATTCAAAAAGGAGCGATACGGCTTGTTACGTCAGCACATTTATTATAATGAACCAGTGATTATGTTGTCAAACAAAGAATCGCCTACGCGAGCAGGAATTCGCTGGATGCGATATATGTATATATGTCCAGCATCAGCCGAAAGACGGACGTCTGTCGAAATGAAGATGATGAATGGTCCAGAGACAGGAAATTAACAACAATTTTTCGCCTTACATGTCTACATGATTTTTGGATAAATTACTATATTACTTGTCTATAAATTAATAGACTGAATATAGTGATCCAAAATGTAATTTATCTTTTTTCACTTAAACCAGAATTAAATCCCCAATATCGTAATTTAGTACCGAAATTAAATTCCTATTTTTCTTTGCCTGGTACCTAATTAGTCTTTGTCAGTCAAGCTCAGAGAGACCCTAGATTGTTTCTGTCGTGTAGCTGACACATGTATTTGTCTACTTATATACCTATGCATAGCTGGGTATTCTCATTTCTAGGTCAATATTTGTCAGGATAGCGAGTATATTGCGTTTGTCATAGAGAAAGGCTAGGAATAGCAAATATTGAGCCCGATCCTGGAGCATAATATACGTATATGTAAATATTTATTTAGAGACATATAAGTTCTGTCAATAGCGTTGGCGGATCTCCGGTTCTATGTTTATCTCGGAAAGCTTTTCGGTGAGAGCTTCTCTTGTGACGTCAACAACAACTAAAATACGTTAAAAATAGAATATTGTTTCCAACGTCAACTAAACCTTTTCATACTGTTGATTCTACAAAAATGGCTTCTTCTACGAACTTATTTTTTTTTCAAATAATTAGTAGTGTTCTGTTTATTGTAATAATAGACAACCAAACGTTGGATAAAGAACACCGTATTTTTATCTAAACCTAATAATATGGAAACCGGTTATTATAACTCCGGTTATATTGACCAATCGCTTATAATGAAGTAAATACAGTGCGAAGTTTGGTTTTCACATAAAATTCTTTATAAAAAGTTCGGAAATAATGACTTCGCTTATGGACATGTCGCTTATTATGACTTCTTTTTAAGGAATTATGTTCAGTATTAGTAAGTGATGAAGTGAGTGATTCCTAACACCTTCACTGGTTTTCGTGTTCCTTTCTTGAGACTACATTTTTTGCAATTTGAATATTTTCTCTCTATTACACTTAATTTCTAACAAAATTAGGAAGTTGTGCAGTTAGCTTAAGACGATGCTTTGTATGACGTGTTTTTCATTTCCCTTAATTGTCATTATAAGCGGATTTTACTGTACTTCCATACTTGGTCTATGAGGATAAAGTATCTACGGATAAAAACAATAGGAATCTGTATAGTATCCAAGATACTCAGAAACAAAGGTCTTTTCACAGCGTCGTACCAAACACACACACAAACATGGACTCGTCATTTCACAAGCGTGTATTATGGAATTAATTTCAACTTCAACACCTCTAAACCAGGGTTTCCCCCATCGGATTCGTAGAAAGTTTGTAATTACATCTTTTCCATTAGCGGGCCGTGTTGGGGCCAGGATCATGAAATATATGACTGTTACTTGTTTAGAACAAACCGTGGTTTGTTCACTGATTACTCGTTTTGAATGCGGTTCAATGGGAATTATGTGAGTAGGAGGAAATTAAAGTATTGTGCAATGCAACTGCACATGCAACGGCGCATTATGAATGCCACTTTAAGGTTTGAAGGGCTGTCGTTATAGGCTCGTCTAAATCACCAAAAGTGAAATCTACAAGTATTTTCTTTGATGCTCTATTTAAAAAAACTCATAATATCGAAATGTAACTAGAAGAAAAAGCTTAGAAGAAGATACAAATACTGATAAATGATGATGTAATTACACTTATTTACATCATCATTCATCATAATATTTGTTTGTGAAGTGTAATTTCGCATGTAGGTATATTACTATATACTTACATGCAAAATTAGACTTCAGAAACAATAAATAAAATACAATATAATGTAACAACCTAATTTTGAATATAATCAATTTCACGTAACTTTGGAACAAAATCCAAACTTTTGCAATATCATTAAAGTTGGGCCCATTAACTGAGCTGTAATTAACGAATAATACAATCATGATATCTGTAATAGAAACAAAGTTTACTTTATAGACTGTTGCGCGGGTTACGTTTACACTGGAAAAGATCAGAATACCAGCGCTGCGTTATTTATTTTTTAGATATTGCAGCATAAGCTGAGATGGTCCCTATGGCCATTGTGCACATGCACAATGGCTTCGCACAGATAATTATTTTATTATACTGTTTGGTTATTAATTTTATTTTACTGGTTTTTTTGTCTTGTGCGAGTCCCAAATAAACATATTTCTTTCTTTCTTTTAAAAGGGAACCGTAGATAGAAGCCAAATAAAATATTATGAGATGTTTTTTTAAATATTTTTGCCGTATTTCGGGTTCGCCCGCCTACCTAAATTCAATATCAAACGGCAAAAATCTCGAAACACAATCGAAACAGCATAACTGTAGGTTCCTTTATAGACAACACGATAGAAGAGAAAACTTCTAATAAAACCGGCCAAGTGCGTGTCGAGCCACGCGCAGTGTGGGGTTCCGTAGTTGCACGTGACAATTGCCAAGTACATAGGTTGGTCAACTACTACTTGTTTATTTGTTAAACCTATTTTTTAATTGTAAAACTAAGTCGTTTTAATGATAATTATGGTACTACCATGTTTTTTTTTCACGTCTCCAAAAACCACCGTTTAGCTGGCAGAGACAAAACTAACAAAAATTTGCACTTTGGAGTTTAATTTTTCGCAAACAGATCTCAGAATGGAAAAATGTTTTTGCGCACACCCTCGATATTTTGAACGACTTACTAACGACAGCCCACACTTTACGTGTTAAGTTAAAAAATACTTTTTTTCACGATTTTATTTTACCACTTTGTCGGTGTGATTAATATGTATGCCCATTCCAAAATCAAACTTTCTAGTGCTAAGCGTGCTAAACCGTGGACAGACAGACAGACGGACAGACGGACATGGGGAAACTAGAATGGTTCCTTGTTGACTACGGAACCCTGAAAAAGACATGCGCAATATGCGCATCACGATACACGAAACGTAATTCTTGGAATGATGCACAGTTCCTATATTAGAGAGTAAACGTGGCTAATGATAGCTGATGACAACTGTAGCCGATTCAGTGCCTATATACAAATTGAACGTTAATATCCGACTGGAGTCGGGGATACCCGATTCAGCGTCATCAAGCCTCAAGCCTGACTTTCAGACAGTTCAGAAACAGTACACCAAAAGAAGTTTTCACTTAAAAAATGTTAAGAAATAAATGTATGCATTTGATGACAAACCGAAACAACTTATTATTCAAATACTTAAATAAGAATGCAGTATCATATCCAGCAAATGATGATGATAAAAACACAATTTTATTGCAAAACATGCGTGAGTGTGTGATTACAATAACTCAGTACAACAAAATAGTGACACAGAAAGATAAAAACGAAACACATCACATTATTCCTTTTCCCCAACGAGAAAAACCGGATAAAAATCTACCTACATTATGTAGGCACCTATAAGTTACACACAATAAAAATAACTGACTTTTCCAAGATTACTTTGTATAAGTAAGTACATCTATACATAAAATCCGTGTGAGTATTGTTAGGGACAAACAAAGAAGTTTCTTTTCTTATTATGTTAGTGAATAGATGAACATACAAAAGAATTAACCTTGCTGTGTTTATAACATAATCGTTTATTGTGCTGTCTAGAAAATATACAGAAAATAATTAGTAAAACATGGAAAACTAGTTTAATTCTCGATTGTAAGGTAAATTAATATGTATTTTGTAAGATGCTATTATGATATAATTAAATGCGTAATCAATTGCGCTTTTATGCCTCTTCATTCATTTGTATATAAGCCTCTTGAACATGGTAGAGATACCACGGGCAATACCTTGTCCTATAGTAATGCGAAATTTTCTTCGAATCTGTGACCGCGCCCATGATTCGGGAAAAAACAACCATCTTTGGTAGATTTTGCTACAATTTAAACTAAGCTCTTTACAATTCGCGAAAGATTTTAAGTATATTATAAATTAAACTTATTTTTAGCATCGAATTCCAAACATTAAAATTGGAATAAAACCTGACTGTTAACACTAACAATCAGGTTTTGACAACTATGACGACTTCGTCATGCTGTAAAAAGTTACTATGAAAGTACTATAAAAGTTACTATAAAAGTTACTATAAAAGTTACTATGATTAACATAGCAAATAACTTTCACCACTATAGCAATTATGTATATATAAAAAACAAAGTCGGGTTAGTTACACCATTTATAACTCACTTTGTTGTATTTGTCTTTGCCCCGAATAGCAGAATAATTATAAAAATATTGGAAATATTTTAGAAAAAAAATATGTAGGTAAAAAAATCATTTTCGAGTAAAACGCCATTTCTGATACATGACAAAAACAAAACACGGAAAAAATTTATTTGGTAGGTACGAAGTAAGCCGGGGCCACTAGTTAAAAAATAAGGCACAAAAATATTTTATAACATTTGAGGCTTCACTCAGAATTTACTCGAAAAATCGGTCTGCTTTTGTCGCCCTCTATCAGACGCGAAAAAGCAAAAATACCCAAGTTACTAATACAGTATTACTATAATTTTCTTACCCACACCAAGTCTTGCCATGCAAACGACTGTAATCATTCACATTACAGATTAATTCCCCAAATCCATCTAGTGATTGATTCTCTAAGAACATTAATGGAGCAGAAACATGCGGCACAATTAGTGAAGAGTCCCTGAATCATCAAAACAATCCGTAAGATGTTGGAGTCTTTGAGTTAGTTCGTTTGAGTTAATAAATACAATAAGCTTTTATTTATAATAGGCTTATACATTTCTTGTAACTATAAATAGGCATATAGCTATACTAGTGTGTGCCAGCGGCTTTGCCCGCGTGGTAGTCGAAAATTATCTCAAATACGAACGTAAAAAGTATGTCATAACTCCTAAGGGTATTACCACACCAATCGATCGATCGGTGTGGCAGCTTTGGCTGATCGAAGAAAGAAGTGGAAACTATCGATCGACGTCGACTAATCCATTTTACATTCGATGTATGGCATCGATCGACAATGGATCGATTGGTGTGGTAGCTAACACCCTTACCCAGGCTATGTCCTTCCTATGTTGTTAAAATTCATTAAAATCCGTTCAGCCGTTGAGGAGTGATTGATAAACAAAAATACAGATCCACTTTTCTTCAATAGTAATGAATTCTATTGCTCTCTCGGGAGCGATTTGATCATAGTGTTGAAAACATCCATCCTTTTACACACTAGAAAAAAATGATTTTTTGAGGAACAATGATGGCTTTAACACGCCTTCGAAACGGTTTCTAAACATTGAAAAAGACAGATAATATTGACAAAAGCTTTACAAACGACAAGATTTTTGAATAAACGCCTGTCTAGTGTACCTAAGGATACAGCACAAAAGTTCACAATATCTTATTGTGAGAGCCTGGAAAAAAGGCTACGTCAAAAAGCGCTACATCATTACGCAATCATCATTCATCTTCGATTCGTTTAATCGAGCAGCAGTATCGGGAAAGGGGTGGATTTCTCATACTTGTAGCACTAAGTGATCGAGAGGCGGAAGCACAGACTTCGGAACCACCGTAACGGTAGCTTTAGACGTCACAGCTAATACTCGGGCTCACGCAATGTACGCTGAGCTCAAGTTTTGGATGTTATAGCCATAATCATAATTGGGTGTTGATTTCTGTGGATGTAAATTTTTATGGTGATAAAACACTCTAACTAAGTATTAATATCCACCGAAGATTTGCTTGGTAGCGACGAAGCGCACGAGAAATAAGTAGATCAATGCGATCATTTTCATTTCTATCTTCTGGCTAGGTTTTTATACATCCATAAACCTAGAGAAGTGTGACTTTGATGGAATAGTTTGCATTTAAACTTTTAACAGTTCCGTCTGTAGTAGATGCCAGCAAGGCCTTTCGGTACTCTATGGGTATGTTATTTTTCAATAAAAACAAAATCCTGTCAAAGGAATAAATCCATGTCATGTTTTCGTTTGTTTTTTGTTAGTTAAACAAAAGAAACGTGACATGGCCACTAAATCGTTTAGATCTTAACGTTCCATTACGTTTATTTGTACTGTCACACATTTTCCTCATAAAGGGCACAACGAATCACGGAACGGGTGAGGAATGTTTAAAAATAATGTCCTGCGCATGTATCATATTTTTTCCTTATACGCCATTATGGTGTTACTTTATTTACTAGAACAATTTGGAATAAAGTATTGCGATAAGGGTGTGAGTTAGTGGATTAAATTGTTAGTTGGTTTTACTTTTCTTTCGCAATATTTTCGCTGCGATGCGATAATATCACTAGCACAGTATCGCACCTCTGCGAAAGCATTGCGAAAATGGCCTTAAAAAGCTGTCACTTTTCACGGTGAATTCTACATTTTTTTGTAGACATTACACATTTTGTACACGACTGCCTAAAGACAATCTTGGAATGAGAGATCGAATGGGATGGATGGTTTTCATGGAGTGTTATGTTTTTAGAGTTCATGTATGTGTGCATGTATGTTTGTAAGAATTTAACTAGGACCTATGTAAAATTCCATTTTAACTTAAATTAGGAGTTAGTTGCAGAAACCTAATAAGAACGGGGCTACGAATGGTTAGCAAGTCTTCGACATCATACAAACTAACTATTAATTTGCAGCCAGGCTCCTCCCGCGCACATCAACTTGGTCGTGCTCTAACAACACAAATTAGAAGCGTTTACAGTCGAGTTCCTTAATTATAATTATTGCGCATGGTTTTACTGCGCGATGGAACTACTTCTGAGTGGCTCTGACCATCTGGACGCTTGATATTAGTAACTGCGGTTCTGAATGGAATTGCCTTATTCCGTTTTGCGCGTTCGATTTCCCTGGATAAAGGAGCGTCTGTATATTTGGCTGTTTGATATTCAATCAATGAGGAACTCGTAGATAAATAATAATCGGCGCACGCGTCGATTTTCAAGGTTGCTACGCTTGCCAAGGTTGGTCTGTAGATGGGTGGCCATCTTAACATACCGAGTTTCCACCATGCCTCGGAAAGCACGTTAAGCCGTTGGTCCCGGCTGTCATTTGTAGATCTTTGGCAGTCGTCACGGATTGTCAGAAGCCAGTAAATCTGAATCCAGTCTTGCCAAGATCTACCGTGTTACCCAGTTATTGGCTTGTGGAGGTCTGGTAGGCAGCCGCTCCCCGTAAAAATACTGATATTCAGCTGAATCCAGTTTGACTGGAAGCCGACCCCAATATAGTTGGGAAAAGGCTAGACAGATGATGATGACACTCAATCACGCCTCAACGGCTAGGCAAATTCACACGCTAAGACACGTGTTAGCTGTATTAAGACATATACAGTACTTTTTAACCCGGTAGCAGGATCCCTTGTAATAATATTACCAATTGATGGCGCTACATGTAAAGTGTATATTATTGTAGTATTTGAGTTGAATTTATTTGATCACATACTCATTGTTAAAAATAACTGTTATTGTTGTGATCATATACGGATGGATTTGTGGCCAAATTAACACATCTCACAACTGACAAAAAAATAAAATTATGGGCACTTCTTCTTTGGCCTCACAATAGTTTAACATAAACATGATAATTCTATAAAATCTTCCTCCTGTGAGGGGAGGCCTACGTTTCGTATTGGTTTAATTAATTAAATATTACTCTTAGTACATATTGGCCCAAACGTATGTATGGACATATGTTATCGGCAGAGGTCGGAATTAGGTAGAGTTATTTATGTACTTACACTAATATCATACAGCAAAAGAATAAAGTGGATATGCCTCAAATCCCGAGATTATTTTTAAAGAGCAGAAAAATGCTATGGAATGGTATGCTGGAAGAGATTTCCTTAGAAATAAGCATCACCTTTGTACCTATTTTTCTGTTCCCTTCTTCTTATCCATTTGTTAAATGTGTGTACATAAACTGTTAAATAAATAAATGATTTATTAAATAATAAAGTTATTTTTTACTTTTACACAATTTAAACCACTGCACGCCCGACGTTGCCAAATTTACATCAACGACGTCGGCTGTCCGAAGTTGCAAACATAGCTTGTGAGAAAAAAAGACAAAATATTATTATTTATTTGTAATATTGTTGGCCACACGTGATTGTCTATTAGAAATCCCGGGAAGATCCATATTAATATCAACATTTCGATGCATAAACAACTCTACCTAATTCCGACCTCTGGTTATCGGAAAAATGACTTTGATATCAAATTACCCCGTATTGTTTTCCCTGTTATTCATTAGGTACTGAAAAAAATCACCCCTTTTGACTTTAAGTTGAAAGACAGGGTATTACGTCACTCAACTCTTTCAATATCATATTTCAACTCCCAAGGTTTGGCAGGTATGACGCAATTAAGTAGACATTTTCATTATAAGGCAGCCTTCCATCTCATAACTATTGGCATAGAATGTCAACTAATACCTACTTATCGATTGAATTTCCGAAATAGTTTAGTAGTATATTTTAGAAAAGGTGTTTTCTTTTCGTTCCTTCCTTAAAAACAAGGCATTTTTCGAACAAGTTATAGTAAACTACATTACTTAATAGAATCTTTTTTGCTTGTCTAATTTGTGTCCCACTGCTGGGCAAAGGGGTCTATCCTAAGCGATCTCCGTTCAAATTTTTGTAGGTCTAATAGAACCTACGTATAAATCAATTTTCATCATCATCATTATCATTTCAGCCCAAAGACGTCCACTGCCGGACATAGGCCTCCCCCAAGTGTCGCCACAACAACCTGATCTGTGTGTCTCGCATCCATCGGGTACCCGCGACCCTCATCTGGTCATCAGTCTACCTTATGGGATGCCTTCCAACGCTGCGTCTTCCGGTACGCGGTCGCTACTTTAGAACTTTTCGGCTCCATTGACCTTTTGTTCTAATATCAATGAAAAAAAAAATACGCGTAAATTTTGATATACGCGTATTTATTAATTTATTGTTCTAGACTCTACTTAATACGACTGGTACTTAATATATTTTTAAGTGAACTAAGCCTTGCAGTAGTAATTCACAAATGCAAAAAATACAATGAAATCAATATTTTATAGCTTTTGCAGCACAACGTACACTAACCTAACCTAACCCACATTGCTCGTGTTAAAAATATAAATAAACTATTATATCCATAGGCATGGCGTCGTTTAAGCATTGATTGTTTCGTTGTTACATCTCGCCTGTTTTTTCGAGCCTTTTTTTAAATCAATTTTTATTGCCCCACTGCTGGGCAACAGGTCTCTTTCGAAGCCTTCCACTCTTTCCAGTGTGTTGCCCTCTCCGAAAAATCTGTTATGGATGCCTCATCATCACACCAGTAATTCCTGGGCCTTCCTCGGCGACGACGCCCGTACTTTGGCTCCCACTGCGTAAAAACACTAGAGCATTATTATTAAATTATAATATTAACTAATTTAATAATAACATGGTTAACGAGCCAGCATGAGGAATAAGTGCAGCAGAGTCAAAGGAACAATTAAACCTTTTACCAAGTGATCAAACAAGGTGAGGATCTAAACCTGTGAAATTCGTACTTTATACATACATATTAATTTAATATTATAAATGCGAAAGTAACTTTGTCTCTGTGTTTTTTTCTTATTGACGTCATAACAGCTGAACGGATATTTAAAATTCATATTGTGCCTTAAGTCAACACAAGCAAGCATAAATGAATAAAACCAAAAAATAACAAAAACTTTGTGTGTCTATCAGTCTGTTTGTTTTCTTCTTTTTAACCCTTCACATTAAACGGCTGTACGGATTAGGATCACACTTGGCACACAGGAGTATGTCCTGGAATAGGATATTAGAAGAAGCTTTTATGTGTATAATTTAATTTTTCATGGCTAATCCGATACCAATTTTGAAGGAGAGAAAGGTGTTCCTGGAAAAACTTTCTCGCATTTCGGTCACGGGGCACAGTTGGTCCGAAAAAAACAACATTTTCTTTATGAAACTGATCCCAAAGATATACTGTGATGCTCTCAGAATCTCCATAAAAAAACACCATAGTAAGCCTTTTTCAGTAAACTTCCATACCTTGTGTTGTCTTTGTTCTTTCGTCATTTTGCACTCAAATGCCTTTTAGTGAAAACTTCATTAATCTAAAAGTTGTTTTTCAGTTTTCACAAAGATATGAAAGTAAACACAGCTACATCCACTAAAATTTTCATTTCAAACCGAGTAGTAAAAAAAGTTTCGTTTAAAACTTATGAATGTTTTGTAAAAAATTTTGGCACCGGCAAAAAAAACACAACATGTTGTATTCACTTTTGAATTGTACATACAGTCGTCCATTTTTAAGTGATTCTTTTTTAAACGTTGACGTTCACAACATTTTTTGACAACAATAAGTTTAAAAATAGTTACGCAATGCTTGCTGCTAGGTTTTATCGAAAACTTCTAGCTCCACAGATGTCAGAGAGACGTCGAATTGTGATTCCGATAATTTATTTATAATATGACAATGTTATTGGATAAGACGTCCAGGATTGAACACTGCGCACCCAATACCCATAATTCTGTCCGATATTGCCATAACTACCACGCTTGGCCCAATATAGTGTGGTAATTCTCTCATTTTCATTCAATGTTGCTAAATCGAGCAAAAATACGAGCATAATAATAACCACTCATTTTTTTACGTTTCCTTAACAGTATATAAGGATAAAAAGGTACCTATTTCTTTTGTTAATTTCAGCGTATTTTTTTATTTTAACAAGGATTTTTCTAAAGGTTGAGTAATGAGAAAAAATCGCTATAAATAACTAATGCTTTCAGTATGTTATAAATAGACACTTTATACGCTCGAAGTCATAGTAGCTTCGTTCATTTCAAATTAGTAGATAATACAATCCACTTAATTAAATCAAGTTTAATAAGGATCACTAAGTTACTCAAAAACTCCGAGTTAAACTTTGGATATACCGGTATTTTATATCTTGTCACTAGCTTCTGCCAACGGCTTCGCTCACGTGATTGGCGGAAATTACATCAAACGGGGACGTATATGCGTTTATCCCGACAGTAAAATATACACCGTGTGACAGAATAAACGCAATGCCGGAAAAAGGGTCATTGTACTCATCATTACAAACAACTTTTAATAAGGAACTAACATTGTAATCGTGAAAAAAAATAAAGCCGCCCCATAAATTTATGCGCGCATAACTCGACAAATTGTACTGAACAGCTGATTTATCGCGTTTTCTGGGTTGGTTCCATAGTGAAAGTTGTTCATAATGATGAGTACAATGACCTTTTTTCAGGTATTGCGTTTATTCTGTTACACGTTGTATGTGTTCTAAATTTCATACACATACGTTCAGTTGTTTTTGCGTGGAAGAGTAACAAACATGGATGTTTATTGTTACTCTTCCACGCAAAAACGACTCATAAACTTTCACATTTATATTATAAGTAGGACTAGTACGAAAGAATGATTTTTAAATCAAAAGCAGTTGCTGCAGAAACCCATACCTCCTGGTAATTCTCAGGGGCACATTTAGTGTGCGCCTCTAATTTAGCACAGAAACACGTAACAATGCGCTTTAAGAGGACGTCTGACACATTTATCTGTCGCTGCTGTTTACCTAGCCGACCAAGTTTTTGTAACGAATTGGTTTAATTCAACATTCCGGCTCGTCCCCTCTCTAGTTAGGGATGTCAAATACCGCGTTTGTACCGACAGTGTTGTAGTTTTTCTTCCCTCCAGCGCAAAATAGCTTGTGGAAAAACCCCGGTATTTTTACGGTGAAGTATTAAATTTTTTCTAGGTTTTAATTTTGTAGGTATTAAAACATTGCAGTAGCCGATGTCATGTATTTTTATTACAGCAATTTTGTTTTCTTTCCGCTTTTTTCTTGTGGGTGTCGTTAAAGCGACAAAACAATTATTTGAAGGGGACAGCGGCGGCGGCAATCTTGATCAAAAACAAATAAGACTGTGCTCTTAAGTTCTACGTTTCTAAAAGGCATTCACAGTAGATTATTTGCTTAGACATGATTTTTTGGTAGTCAAACAATTTAACCAATAATTCATCAATTAAATGTGGGCTGGGCAAATTGCTTGCAGAACAGATAGTCTGTGGGGATGAAAAGTTCTGGAGTGGCGACTGCGTACCGGAAGACGAAGCGTTGGAAGACCTGGAAACAAGGTGGACCCATGGCCTGGTGAGGCAACGAGAATCCGCAGGATACGAGGCTCACAGGACCGGTTAATGTGGTGACTCTTGAGGGAAGTCAGCAGAGGCGTATTTCGGTTGATATGATGAAGATGATAAATATATGTACATAGGTATATCAATTAATATTAAATTCTTCCGTTTCTCATGAGTGACTGACGGACAACGCACAGCCGAAACTATTGATCTTAGAAAGCTGAAATTCGACATGCAGGTTCACGGGGTATGCGGGTACGAAGTCGCAGGTATAAGCTAGTATAGTTTTTGACAATTTGTTTCTTAGGTAAACACAATACAATACAAATAACTGCACAGCAATATTTTATAAAAAATATATTTATACTTGGTCTATTCTCAAATATGTATAAACGAGTTGGGAGTGACAGCTCTGCTCCGTAGTTGTCCCGTCGCCTCGCCTCGTTAATTGTGTTGTGCCTCAATTAATTTTCACACTCACACACTTTAATTTCCTTGATTTATTAAAAACCAATTGGCAAACAACCCTAGATACCCAATTAAGAAAAAATACCTACTACGTAGAATCGAGTTGGGAGTGACAGCCCTGCTCCGTAGTTGTCCCGTCGCCTCGCCTCGTTCATTGTGTGGTGGCTCTCATTACATTAACACAACTATTGTCTTGATTATTCTTGTTGACGACCTTTGGTACACTATGTACATATGTACGTATAGAGTTATATGTAGCATTGTGGCCATCCTTTTATATTGTGCGGGTATTTCGGCCATCTTTTGTGCGTGATAGACAGGTTTCGTGGAATAAGGGTCGCTGAATATTTACATTGAGATGGCGTTTTTTGTGTTTCGTTGCTATGAAAAATTTGTAATCTTAGACTGTTCACACGACACGTAAAAGTTCGGTCATTGCTAAGCTATCTGTGTTGCCCCATAAATGCCACTTTCAAAAATACCGGAAGCTGAAATATGCGTAAGCAATAGATTCTGTGTACATGGATAACATTTTATTAGTTACAATAAAATTAACAGCACCCAAAACCGACCCCCACCTCGAGATTCCACAATATTTAATGATTGTAGGCAACAATTCAAAACCAATCAATGTGTCTATTTGGGACATCCCGAGGTTTAGTACCTAAGCATTTCCCAAATTGCCACGGCAAAGTATGGTCATTACTAAGCTATCCATGTTGCCCCATAAATTCACCTTACAAAAATACCTGAAACCTAATTAAAGACATGTAAGCAGTAGTAACTGTGTACAAAAAAAAACATTATATTAGGAACAATAAAATTGAACGTACCCAAAATCACAATACATCTCGAGAATCCACAAAATTTTATTATTGTAGGCAACAATTCAAAACCAATCAATGTGTCTATTTGGGACATCCCGAGGTTTAGTACCTAGGCA
The DNA here is from genome assembly GCA_905163435.1 of Mamestra brassicae. Classification (NCBI taxonomy): domain Eukaryota; kingdom Metazoa; phylum Arthropoda; class Insecta; order Lepidoptera; family Noctuidae; genus Mamestra; species Mamestra brassicae. The sequence continues at coordinate 11,851,332 of LR990997.1, read as the reverse complement.
TTTCCCAAATTGGCACACCAAAGTTAGGTCATTGCTAAGCTATACATGTTGCCCCATAAATTTACCTTACAAAAATACCTGAAACCAATTAAAGATGTAGGCAAGTAGGTTAATACTGTGTACAAAGATAACATTTTATAAGTAACAATAAAATTAAAGGCACTTAAAGCCGGAATCCATTTTGAGATTCCACAAAATTTAATTATTGTAAGCAACAATTCTAAACCAATCGACAACTAATCACCGAACAACCAAAATAGACGACCACTCATGTTTTACTTTTAATTAAACCTAGTTTGCTAATCCATCGCAGATGGCAAAATCAACCAAGTTGATTTTAATCAAACACTCCGGGCTGCCGGTTATACCTTATAATAAAGTTTAATTGGAATACAATTAATTTGCCAATCACGGTAAACTTTGCCTTTCTTCTTCGTGGATGTTTCCGACAAACCCATTATCCTTTGGAAATGTTTATGTTTCCAATTATTTTTGTCAACTTTTCCTCATTTTCCATACACAAGTTTGCGGCTAAATCTAAAAGAAAATTCTCCATGGATTTCTTTAACTAGTTCCGCAAATTGACTTCTCATCTTGTCTGTCCTGGTTGGTTCTTTTCAATTCGATGTGTAACCATTTGTTATGTGGTCCGTTATGGGGCTTTCAAATAAAAGAAATCCCATCAAAAGTAAATTATAAGGTCATCCAATGGACGGAAAATGGACGGAAATATCGTCAGAAAACCTCTCGCAGTAACAATAAAATATAATGGTGGGTAATGTGCTGAGAACTGAAATAGTTACTACCGTGTCTCACGCTACGCTTGCAACTATCGCTACTGTAAATAAGTTCGGCGTGATGTGAGTTTGGCTAGTTACTGGTATGCGCATTATGTACGACGTGTTAACTAGGTTTGTCAAGGAAACCACCTACGTAGCTGTGGTTGACGGCTACGCCAGCTACGCCACAGTATGTTTGCTACACAATGCCCCAAATTTTCCTAATAGAAAATGGCTTGAACAAAAGAGAGTCACTGTAACTAATCCAAAACATGTAGATTTTCATCTTTGTTCGCGAACAAATCACAAATGCATTCTATATGGTAAGCCGACTGTCGTACTGGACATGTTTGACAGGTTAGCTTAGGGCGGACACACGATAGAACAAAGGAATATTGATGTAGAGAGAATAAAGAATGAGGCTATGGTTCCCTGTCTAATATAATACGGAAGGTCATTCAGAAAATGGACATCTTAATAGAAAAAGGGATATGAAGGCGTAAATACAACCGACACACGTTTCTTAAACGAAACCTATACATTCTTATTAGCTAAAACAAAGGACGACGTCGACAAAATATTTTTTTTCTATATTAAAAAAAAAAAACGAAAATTTTAAACAACGTAAGAAAGCGAGCGAGAGCAAACAATAAATATATTAACCATCGAAATCCGTGCGCTGCCCGAATTTTTTGTTGATGTCATAGACAAAAGATGGAACGCGCGGGCGCAAGTGAAAAATTATGGATGGTAGTCAAAATGAAGAAATGGTAGAAACGTTAATAAAACAAAACAAAAAGCCATTGCGACCTTTGGTGGCATCCACGGGATGCAGCAGTCCTTTGGGGCAAATCCAATGGTAAGCAAGGTTTTGACTTTATCCATATCACGCGAAGTCATCAATTTACTATAAAGATATTCTGTTTTTATTATGAGGATTATGCCAAAGAATATGCCAGATGAAGAAGAATTTGGTCTACATTCTCCTCAAATGACCCGCATTTAAATCGAGGTATGTGAGTTCTGGGAGGGACGTGACTGGGGAGTTTATTGCACCACTTCTTTCTCCCAGCTAAAACATTAGGAGGTGGTGATGGGCGGGCGTTTTGGGGGACTATCTTTATGTAAAACTTTGACGTTCAAAAAACAAAATATTGCACAAGCATTCTATACTCGCTGAATCAACTTTTCACTTCTACCAAAAATACCGCCCCATACAGTGTCAGCGTAGTTCAGCTTGGATAAAACTTGTGACTCACAGAGCATGATACGCATATCTACATAGCACGTAGCCTCCATGACATGGCATGGGTCTCAAAATGCAGTTGCTCAAGTCAACACAAATACCTCAAGATTTCATTCTATTTGAATTGAAGGTTGCAGGAAGCCCATCCTGCCCTTTCAATTCGAATGATTAAAATGACACTAGTTTACATTTTTTTTTGTTTGTCCTTTTGACAATTCATTCCATCCTGTTTTGAAGGTTTTCGACGCACTGAGCTCAAATCTGACGTACAATTTTTTCTAGCACGTCAGGATTTTTAGAAATCCTAGGTCAAAAGTACCAAAACATCGATTTTCGACATATCGAATAAGCGTGCAGTAGGTATTTAATTTTCGAAAAATTGATTTTTGTATCTGAAATCACTACAATCAGTTAAAAGCATTATATTAAAATTATATTTTTCGGATTTCATTTTTTCATCTTATACCGTCAATCAATGATAGGGTATTTTTACATATTAAGTTTTTCATACAATTTAATAACAATTTTTCGGAGACGGAATGAGGTATCACAAAGAATCAAACTGGATTTGTATGAGGAAAGCAAATACTTTAGGCTACTATGACCAACTTTTATGGAGCTTATAATTTATATTATGAGATAACGGTGCCTCAAAACTCTAAAATTCGCGATTTTCTATTGATGTATCTAGTTATGCTAGAAAAATTTGAACGTCAGATTTGAATTCAGCGCATCAAACACCTACCGGAAACATTAATAATCATCAAAACCTACTGATATTAGCTATGATACAATCCATTAGAGTGAAAGCAGACTCCATCAAAATGGAAAGAGATTTGGCAGATTATTCGAAACATACAAACTTTACTCATTTATATAGCAGGAAGTACGATTAAAACTATCCATCCGACGATTTGATTGGCTACACAAAATCAGGAGTCATTAATATTTGATTTTCATTGTAACATTGTTTACCTCGGTATCTGTGTGTCAATAATATTAATGCATTTCTGGTCCATTTCATGCCTATTTATAAATCAGCGTAAAACGACCACGGGATCAATTGCCGCTTGAAATTTCATTGCTTAATTTCGGAGAGAATTGGGCGAGCGGATTGAAAAACAGTATTGTCGGTTTATAGCAAAACCGATTATTAGTATTACGGCGATTATGGAAACAATTTGTTGCTATAAAAATCATATTAAAATTGTGTATCGGTTTTTTAATCTTCTTAAGGGCCATTTCTTAATCTTCATCTTTTTAGCTCAGGATTTTGAAAAGCGAGCGAATACAATTTTCAATTGGTTAGTAGAAAATTTAAAAATTAAGTCCTTCTTTTACAACGATCAAAAGGAAATTCGCGAGCAAAGCATAGGGAAAAAAAGTTAAAATATGATTTCTTTGAAAACCGGTTATAACAAAGACTGAATTTCCAGATAGGTATAAAACGGTGGCGTTGTGTTCCTTTTTTAAATACTATCCATCCCTTTCCGATGTATTATGTAACCGGAGGTTGGTTTTGTAATTTTTTTAGCTGCCATATGCGTTAACGTTCCGTTTTTGAAATCTCGATTTTCGGTTTTGTTTCTAACGACCCGACGCGTTTATTCTGGCTTAAAAACCGGCTGAGTTTGTATTTTTCTTTTAACCTTTCGTTGTATTGTTTATGTTGATGTCAGTAATATTCGTTTTTTTTTACTTTCTTGAGTGTCCTTGCCTTGCTCTGATATTTTTATTTGTATTTTAAATGAATAATTAGGTACCTACCAAGCTTTTGAATAAAGAATTAGGCTAGTTATTCATTTCGGAAATAACCATTTGACAAAGGTTTCTTATAAAAGTAATTCGAAGATATTTCTCATTTCGCCGTAACCGTCAAAGTTATATGAAATGAAAAAAGCCACGGGGTTGAATCCAATCCCAATAAAGTCAAAAAGTATAACAGCCTAACTCACATATGGAATGTGTTAGTACGAGTAAAGTATCGCCACATGTAATTATCGGGTGTGTAATGTTCGGTATAAGTACGTTTTATATAACAAGGAATGACATAATTTCTATTTATATAATTTTCATTTTTTATAATCATCTATTGTTAACAACTTACGATATAAACTTCGGTGGATATAATTTACACTTAAAATAAAAATTAAAAGTTTTAGATTATGTTCATATTGTTAAAGATTTCTTTGATCTAATGATCATTTTATACAATTTTATCGAATGTTAATTTGGCTAATATACGGTCGTGATCAAGGGAAGTCAACGAAGCCACGCTGCGCACGCTCCTATTTCTATCTGCAGGGTTAAAAGGAACCTAACATAAATGGGATCACCGAGGCTAAGTTCGTTCGCTTTGCTCGCTCACTCTAGCTCCCGTCCAAGGGGAAGGGAGCTATACTCATTAGAATCTAAAAAGTTAGTGTCGGGGTACCCTAAGTTCCCGAGCTGCAAATGATAGTTATACAAAATGATAATTCGATTAAAAGAACGTTATACTAAATGAACGTTACAGAAAGTGATGTTATAGAGGCATAAACTGAATGTTATATTAAATGAAAATTATATAAAACGTTGTTCCATGAATTACTTCACGTTGTCATTTTAGCGTTATAGCTTTTGAAAATAGAGCAAATATTCTTATAATAAATTAGCGGCAGCCGTAATTTTCATATATGATTTTTCAGAACAATAAAGATTATTATTATTATATCACCGTGACAGATTTTAAAATAACCGCTGTGCTAGGCAGATGATGAGATCTGCCTAGCCTTTTCCCAACTATATTGGGGTTGGCTTCCAGTCAAACCGGATTCAGCTGTACTCCTTGGCAAGACTGGTGGCAGATTATCTGGCTGCTGACTATCTGTAACGACTGCCAAAGATCTGTAAGTATATTTGTAGCCGTTGGTCCCGGCTGTCATTTGACAGCCGGGACCAACGGCTACAAATATACTTCATTCAGTATCAGTCTGAAATTATTTACCTTTGCTGTTTGAATTGTTGCGATGGACGAAACTACCTTCACATTATCACTACACAATCGTTTTACAATTAACTGGCAACGTGTAAACTTGTATGCAGGCGCCTAAGCGAAATAGAAGCGCAAGACATGAACCGGTGTGTATGCCTATCTCTCTCACTCTCTCTCTCTCTCGCTCTGTCTCTCTCGCTCTTAGGCGGGCTAACTGTGCTCGAGTGGAAGGGACGCGTGCCTTTCACTTTTTATGTCTGTCTCTCTCGCTCTTAGGCGGGCTAACCATGCCCGAGTGGAAGGGACGCGTGCCTCTCACTCGCTCTCATTGTGAGCGCATAACGTGAGCGGAGCGTAACGCAGTTTCTTGAAGTGTCACCCGGCAAACCAATTTATAAGACGTTGTCACGTCAATAACCGCTGCACTATACCTAACTAAAATGTACAAACTCAACAAATTCTGACAAAATATGTGGGTTGACCTCGAGTGATGATAGTTAAGTCTTCAATATACCTACATTTTATTTTTGCCGTCAAAACTATCTCGTTGTAGTGTGCAAATTTTTCACAAACAATTTGCCTTTTGACATTGTAATTTATTTGATATGAGCATTGTCACCATATGTCGTAGCATAAGTAGACAAGATTGTAAAATGGCAACTTTTTTATGTATTCATTATATACTTTTTTGTACACCAAAAGTAAAACAAAAATGAGACTCAAAACTAAAACACATACAATCGGCTTTTATCGCATTCCGCGATCTCTTCCAAACAACCTGGCATGGACAGTATTTGTCTGGACATGAAATAGGCCGCTGGTGTGATAAAACCCAACAGTAAAATAAATGACGACTGTCGATAATCACAGCGACATGTAAGGCACTGCCGGTCGATTCTGTAAACATATCGAACTGAAGGCTTGGGTGAAGTGATCACGAGGTGAGATGTCAATCCATATAATCAAGAGGGAATGACAGCTCACTCCGTGATCACGTGACATCTTGATTTAATGGATTGACAGCTCACCTCGTGATCACCCAAGCCTTCACTTCGACATGTTTACAGAATCCACTGGCTGTTCTGGCTCAGTTATCTTTGCTAGTTCGGTAATAAATGGATCAGATCACGCGCGCCTTTTGTTACACCCAAGTACAAACTTCTCAGTCATCATCGTTTTTGAATTGGTGGGACTTTTACAATATAATATAATAACTATTCAGTTGCATAAGCCCATAATACTCTACAGCGTAGCAATTTCTTCCGTAACACTAAAGCTCAAACCAAAGAGATACGTAAATTTCAACTAATACTAAAAAAGGGAAAAAGAGATTCTCAATTACTGAACCAAAAATTAGGTGTCTGTGCCGAACTCCTATTCAGCTTTTCGTGGTAGATATAGGGAGTTTTTCACAAATTTATTAGAGCTTATTAGTATTATGAGTGAAATCGCCCGGTTTAATGCTAGCCGGCACCGCCAGCCAACGGCTTTATTAAAAAATTCGTTCATAATTATGGATACTGGATTACCTGTGCGCCTTTTTGCTGAAACAGAAAATACTGTACCGGGTAACATTTAGAATTTAGATTATTTTTGCTAACTCTCCCTTGAGCTCATGACCGTTCTTATGCGGACAGTATTTGAATATTTTGTACATACACAGACGTTTGCGTTCCAAGCATTCTGAAAAATAAAACAAACATTTAAAAGCGTTGTTAATTGGCTGCAGTATTTGCTTGTAAAGGGAATTATTCAGATGGATAGCCACACATTCATGTGAAACTGTGATTTTAACTCATTAGAGTTCACACTGTTTGACTCAGTGGCTTATTAAGTATACACCCGTTATAGCGTATATTTACCTTGCCAAACGATCGCGAGTTTCATATAGTCCCCCGGAGAAACTACCGTTTTCAGAACCCCATGCTAAATATTTATAAATTCAGAACAGCTAGGGGTAGTAAATCTAATAACTTTCAAATCTGTTGTTGTATTGTATTGTCATGTGAAATTCTCTAAGTTGTGTCGGCATTGTGGGTACGTACACCGACTACATAAATGGTTAAACATTAAGTCATAAGCTTGCACATACAAACATGTTCAGCCTATATATTTCACAATTGGGCTTACTTTATTTGTAAACAGCCGTTGGTGCCTTTGGCCTAGCTCTGTTCTGTCTTCTGCTTAAAAAGGAGGAATGTGGAAATTATGTTCTTCTTACTCCACCGCTGCCAAGCTTAATAGCGTTGGTATTTTTCTGGTGGTCGCCACTGTTGATTCTGGCTCTCAGGGGGTTAGGAAGAGTGTGGCAGGCTTACGAAAAACAAGTGTTCCCATTGCTGGGATACCACCTTCTTTGTGAGGAGTGTAAATAAATAGCTTCACGAACCAAGTGCTGAGTGGTGGATGTCACATCTCTTCAAACTTTTGGTTTTGGGCCATGCCAGTTTTTTAACAATGTTTACCATCACCCTTTTGACAGTAGTGGTGGTGAGATAACACGAAGTTAATTGCTTTACTGGTTTAGAACCCAGAACCTACAACACATACGGTTTATTTGAATTATTTGTTCTTTTAATTGTTTTCTTTTTTTTTTCCGGACGCTTCCATCGTGCGTCTTCCTACATCGTTCTCACATACATAGGTATATGAATAATTTCAACAATAACAATGTAACCACAACTTTTTAACAATATATTGATTTAAAAGAGTGTCCGTGGAGTTTCTTGCACGGTCTTTTCCATAGAGATCTACGCTTTGGAACGTGCTAATAGCTTCAGCTCTTTGACTGACCGACCTTGACAATTCAAAATGCCTGTATGTGGTTATTTGAAATTGTTGTAGAAAAGTATAACCTCTGTTGTGCGGACTTGTTTTTATAGATATATTGTTTCTTAATGTATTGCCTAGTTACTTGAAACAAACACTCTTGTCATTCAGCATCTTTTTATAACTCTTATTTTACTAATAATATATTTAATACTATTCCAACCAAATATCACAACACGTTATCAGCACGAAGCTGTGGAAGAGTTTAAAATATAATTTGTAATAAAATTAGTTGAGTTTCTTGTGTGACTAAAAATTTTACTAGTCGAAATGTCACGTGAAACTGGAGATGCTTCGAGTGTTAATAAGTCTAATCCCTCTACGTCGAATTCATCTTCGATTCCATCATTTTGTCTTCGAAATAAAGATAGATATCCTACTTGGAAGTTTAAGATGAGAAATTACCTTTTACACGAAGACTTGTGGGTAACAATTAGTGGTTATCCGGATGGTGACACGACCCCTGCTTCGATCAAGGTACGCAACGACGAGAAAGCTCTTGCAAAAATTTGCTTAACAGTTGACGGTGCAGCTATTACTCACGTTAGATGTGCGAAAACTGCAGCCGAAGCATGGAAATACTTGCAACAGGCGTTTGAAGATAAGGGAATGGGAAGAAGACTAGCTTTAGAGCGAAAACTGTACAGGTTGAGTCTGTCAGATTTCGGAAATATTGAACTGTACATTTATGCAGTTTTATCAACCACACAGGATCTTGCGGATATTGATGTTGTCATAGAGGATAGGTCTATTGCTGCTATACTTTTGGGAGGGCTCACTTCAAAATATGAACCTCTCATTATGGCTCTACAAAGTTGTAATATAGACGTGACTACTGACTTAGTAAAGACAAAACTGCTGAATGAGATGTCTAAAGATGCAGCTATATCTATAGATTCCGCCTTTCATGCGAAGAAGAAGCCTAAATCCAAGAAGAAGGGAATAGTCTGCTACGAGTGTCAAGTACCTGGTCATAAGAGACCTGACTGTCCGCTGAGAAACAAGGAGAAAGGCAAAACGGAGAAAGCTAAGAACATAACGTTTACAGCTCTCAATACTTTTGGCTGCTCAAGCAAGGAGGTATTTTACGTAGATTCTGGTTGTACTAAACACATGAGTTTTAGACGAGATTGGCTTCAGAACATTACGATACAGAATAAAGGTAGTGTTACTGTCGCAAACGGAGAGCAGATTAAATGCTGCGGCATAGGAGACATTTCAATAAATACACCCGAGAACGTAATCAACAAGATCAGCGATGTTGCTTTTGTCCCCGACTTAAAAGCTAACTTATTGTCTGTGCAGAAAGGAGAATAAGGGTTTTGTTTGTATTTTTGATAAAAATGGATGTAACTTTTATAAATCTAATCATTTTCATTTTACAGGTGATTCGGTACTTCATGCCTCGCCCTGTGGTGGACTGTACGTTGTAGATGGTACTGTTAATGTTCCCGAAGATGTGGCAAGTAATCATTTGACGCAGGATGTGCACTCTGACTGTCAGAATATTAGTTACAAACTCTGGCACAAGAGGTTAGGACACTTGTGTCGTATAGGCATGACCCAACTGAAGAATCACGAGGTAGGTGTAAAGTTTAGTGTAGTAGATAAAAGCAGTTGCATCGCTTGTGTGGAAGGAAAACAGGCAAGGAAACCTTTTAAGAAGGTAGCATATAACAGAGCTACTTCTCCTTTAGAACTGATACATATGGATTTATTGGGACCTGTGTCTACAACCTCTTTTCAGGGGAATAGGTTTATGTTAACTATTGTTGATGATTATACAAGGAAGGTATTTGCTTACTTTATTTCTTCCAAGACAGAGGTTAAAAATAAATTTAATATTTTCCAAACCTTTGTTGAAAATCAATTAGATAAGAAAATTAAAGCAGTTAGAACTGACGGCGGTAAAGAGTTCGTTAATAGAGAATTCGATGATTATCTTGCCTCTAAAGGTATCCAACATCAAACGACGGCGCCGTACAGCTCTCAACAAGTGGGAGTAGCTGAACGTACCCACCGCTCAATTACAGAGAAGGCGAGGACGTTGTTAGCAGAAAGCTCACTACCTAAAGCATTCTGGGAAGATGCTTTCCAAGTTGCCGTATACCTGAAAAATAGGTCTCCTCACAGAGCCTTAGGTGGTCAAATTCCCGAGGACAGGTGGTGTGGTTGTAGAAAATGACCTCAGTTATTTGAAAGTGTTTGGATGCAGAGCACTTGTACATATACCTTCATGTCAAAGGAAAAAGTTAGACGTAAAGGCAAAGGAAGCGATTTTTGTCGGTTATTCAGAAAATCCAAATACTTATATATTTAGGAATCCTGCTAACCTACGAAAAGTGTTTACGTCCAGAGATGCAACCTTTTTTGAAAATTGCTTTACAGGGTTGAAAGAGCAGAGGCAGTCTGAGCCTGTGGTACAGTCAGATTCCATATTGTTATTTGAAAATAAGGAACCTGAACATAACGATTGTCAATTTTTCGATTGTGTTGAGAGTGCCGATCCTATAGATGAGCCAACTACACAGTTAAATGTAGAAAGTACAGAAGAATCAGCAAATATGAGAGAACCAGAACCATTCTTTGAGCTGAGACTTCCTAATGTCGATGAAGAGCCACCTAGTTTGGAAGAGGAGAGGAGGTATCCCACGAGAAACAGAAAACCACCAGATTTTCTTTCTTATAATTTGTCGACGGATGATGCAAATGAACCTACGACTTATTATGAAGCTACTCATGCTGACGATGCTGATAAGTGGCACCATGCGATGGCTGATGAGTACAACTCTCTGATAAAACTCCACACATGGGAACTAGTAGATAGACCAAACAAAAAGGTCATACCATGTAAATGGGTTTATAAACTTAAAAAGGACGCTTATGGTAATGTCACTAAATATAAAGCCAGACTCGTCGTCAAAGGTTTTAAGCAAGTTAAAGGCGTAGACTACAACGAGACTTTTGCGCCAGTGATTCGTCATTCTTCTCTCCGCACCTTGTTTGCATTAGCTGCAGAGATGGGCTTAAGAATGAAACACTTAGACGTTGACACCGCGTTCCTTAACGGAAACTTAGAAGAAGAAGTTTTTATGGAGCAACCCCTTGGCTTCAAAGCAAAAGACAAGGAAAACAAGGTGTGTTTGTTGCGTAAATCCTTGTACGGCCTTAAACAGGCGCCAAGAGCTTGGAACAAAAAGTTAAACGAAACGCTTATAAAAATAGGTTTTACAGGAACTCCTTCTGAGCCTTGCGTATATACGAAACTTTTTAGTGAAGAACTCGTTATATTAGGTATTTTTGTCGATGATATAATCGTCTTCTTTAAATCTGAATTGACATTTGACATTGTCAAAAAGGATTTGTCGAAATATTTTTCTCTGAAAGATCTTGGAGTATTCAAATGTTATTTAGGTTTACAAATTGAATATGATTCCGAGAGTATAAAAGTAAATCAGAGAAATTATATTTTATCGTTACTGGATCAGTTTAACATGAAAGATTGCAAGATAGTGGATACTCCTTTAGTTAAAAAGAATATGGAAAGGAGAACCGATGGACAAGTTGGAGAGTCTTATCCTTATCAGAATTTAATAGGAGGTCTAATGTACCTTTCGGTAAACTCTAGGCCCGATATCGCCTACGCCACGAGCTACTTAAGTCAGTATAATACGTATTATACGAAGGAACACTGGAATGCTGCAAAAAGGGTTCTGCAGTACCTAAAGGGTACTGTAAACTATTCATTGGTTTATAGGAGAAGCGGAAACCCCTTAAAAGGCTATTGTGACGCTGACTGGGCAAACTGCACGATAGATAGAAGATCATATACTGGGTACGCCTTCAAGTTGAGTGGAGGTCTTGTATCTTGGGAGTCCAAGAAGCAACCTACTGTTGCCTTATCCTCGGCGGAAGCAGAGTATATGGCACTAGCGTCTGCCACGAAGGAAGCGTGCTACTTGCGTCGATTTATCTATGAGATAACAGGTAAACTTTCATCAGTTAACTTAGCTTCTGACAGTCAGAGTGCCATTAATCTGGTTCGAAATCCCGTACACCACAGCAGGACGAAGCATATTGATACTCGTTTTTCACTTTATTAGGGAAAAAGTATCCGATAACGTTATAATGTTAGAATATGTGAAAACTAGTGATATGCCTGCTGATGTGCTAACAAAGCCACTAGGGCCTATAGTACACAAACGATGTACAGTTAGCTTAGGTCTAGAAACTTAGTTTTATTATTTTTTGTTTTCTGTTAGTGTGTTTGTCTTGCACAACTTCGATTAAGGGCGGCTGTTGTAGAAAAGTATAACCTCTGTTTTGCGGACTTGTTTTTATAGATATATTGTTTTCTTAATGTATTGCCTAGTTACTTGAAATAAACACTCTTGTCATTCAGCATCTTTTTCTAACTCTTATTTTACTAATAATATATTTAATACTATTCCAACCAAATATCACAACAGAAATAAATGCTTTGAGTTTTATCTAAGTCGACCAGACATAAGGTTGCAAAAACAAAATACTTTGCTTAATAAATGAGACTAATTAGGTATACATTCGAACTGTAAATCAAAAACAACAGAACCACCAAACTAAATACCAGACATCACGAACTCAAACACGATTTTATCCGACGAATTTCTCAAAAAGGTTTTTACGAAAATCTTGTTTTTATTCTCTCAGCCATATTGTTTTCGGTACAGATAGCGTGTGACGGGCTGCGACTGACGAGATTGCAATTACATTTAGCCGAATTGGCATTTCAGTTGCCCTTAACTATACAGTCAACACATTTGTAGGCAGGCATCTCTTTGACGAATGATTATACCAATGTATTTTAGGTGAAAACTGATTTCAGGGTTGGGTGGTTTCAGTTATTAGAACAAATCGAATTTAGAATTTATTGAAAGGAAGAAACAATATTTTAGTATATTTTAAGGATTAGTTCATTAAGGATTTTGTACACTGCGTGTATTTTTGTGCCTCTAAATAAATATCTATAATCATATTCTTGACATCGTCATGATAATTTAAAACGGCTACCTCCAGTTTCTGGAAAAAAAGGGCTGTCAAAATTAAAACTTATCCAACGAATCACAGCTAGTGAGTCATAATTATTTAGTGATAATTTTATTTTAATTAACTGAGCCTTACTCTTGCAGCTTTATTACACAATATACTAATTATAGAACTAAGAACTCATTTAAGTAAGAAACCCTCTTCTATATTTTCATACGTACCTACTTGGTACAGTGATGAGATTGTATTGTAATTACATTTACAGAATTGGCACTTTATGTCCCCCTATAAGGCTATAGTGCGCACATTTGTTGCGACAGACGTTCCTTTGATGGTAGAATGGCAGAGACAAATTTTATGAGATCAATTTGTCAAATAGTCGATTGAAAGCGGCAAATTGTCCTCGCAGAGATCTTGTTATGGAAGACGTTTTATGTACCATTTATGATTAATATAAAGATTTATTGGTACATACATGGTCTGTACGCTCTTTTGAAGATATTAACATTCACTAAAAGTTACTATTGTACTCGTAAATATGATATTAACTGCGACTATTTTGCAGTTCCATTAAACTGCTCTTAAAAATATTAAAATCTTTTTATTGATTGCCAATGAATATATATTTTGTATACGCGTCAATGCTACTGCCATATGATCTTTTCACCACCCTTGGTTAACCTTGGTGAGAATGCCTGGGGCATTAAGTCCGCCTTTGTACCAGTGTGCATGAAGTCTAAATAAAGAGTATGTTCAGTTTATCAACGGACATGGCTTTAGTAAAGCATATTGTAAAATTATAGATTTTACGAAAATAATATTGTTGGGTACGTGTAAGTTCTGTCATCATGTTTTGTTTCTCTGCCTACTTAATTGTATTTCTTAGACAAATATTAGACATGATAAACAAATTTTAACGTACAAAAAATGCATCACAAAGACAAAAGTCTTTGTGGTCTTTGTCTTTGTGTCTTTGCTTCATCTTTATCGTTCCTCCACAATTCCAAATTCAAACACCTATCTCATATTGCTGAAAAACGAAACCCGCTTCAAAAATTGTAAATTCAGCGCGATATCGCGGAGCACTCAGTCCAGTTGATTCTCAAAAGGCGTCGCTACGACTGTATATAGTGTACATAGGTATGTACATTCGTTGATTACAAGCAGGTACACACTGTACCCGTGTACCTAGTATAAACCCAGAATTCTCGAGAGCGTCGTAACCTGCATTTAAATTGTAAAGCAAACGCCACCGAATTGAACAGACAAACATAACGAACTTCGTGTTTCGTGTGTTGAATTTGCGACCTGAATAGTCACAAGAACAACAATGTGGTACTAGTATTCCGTTAGTTATGATCAAAGATGGTGGTTGTAATTAGTTGCAATAAGTAGCAAAAAAAATTGGTGACAGGAAGAAAAGGGACAAGGAGGATTTGGAAGTCAACAAAGTGACCTCTGCTCAGCAACACATTTGGTATAAGCTAATTTTAAACTAACTGTGACTACTGTCGTGAGAGGAGTTGAAGACAGTGTGGCCTGGAAACAGCTCGTCAGTAAATCCGTCAAGGTTTTCCAGGGCGAGCTCGACCTTCATTAATGAAGCAAACGAAGCGTAAGAAGAATTGAAAAAGTTCCATAGACTCCTTTGTCTCCTGAAAGGATTGCGGATTTTTTTGTAAAGAGTCACTGCGGCCCTGGAACGCAAACGGCATTAGGAGGAACACGGACGGGTTTTAGTCAGTAAGAGACTGACACTCCCTTCTGCTCCACCCAGAGCGGAAGGAGTCAATTGCTGATTACCCATCCATAAAAAAAATTACTCCTTTGTCTCCGGAAGTACTATTGGTTTCGGACACTAAGAAGACAATCAATGTTAAAGTTTCTAGGTTATGAGCGCAGAATTTTCACTTTGCTTCTGAGGCAGAAACTGTTAGGTAAAAGCTAAGAAATCAAGAATTATTAATAAACCTCTTTATTTTGTGGCAATTCATCGGGAAAGTATTTTGGTCAAAAAGAAAAAGATGATGATGACCGGGATTTTAGTTGTAAGTAAGGAGGTGACTCTGAACTCTTCCTAAACGGCGGGACCGATTTTGATGATTTTTTTTTTGTGGGTTTCAGTGGATTCGAGAATGGTTTAGATTCACAATTGGATCCGGTTGGTGGTTCGATTTCTACAATATTTCTTGACTCACAAAGCAAACGTTCGGACAGGACAACGTCTGTCGGGACCGCTATTATTAAATAACAATGTTATTATCATAAAATATGAAAATCACTGAATATTCTTTCTTATTCTTCTCCGTTCCAAAAGTACGTGGAAATGAGTATTTTCTCTGAAAACACAATAAGATGGTAAACGTAATATTTTATCTAGAACTCGTGTTATTGAAATGTTATTTCTATGTAGATATAAATCAACCTTTAACGTCTAAAAATGATATATTTGACGGTAAAAAGACATTCGTGAATATATTTGGGTTCGTCTTGACATTTATTCAAAACACAGGTACTGCGATCACTTCAGTTTTCCTCACAGACATTTATGTCAATACTTATTGAATTGAGAAAATTCTAAACGTTGTTTTTTATTTTTTCTATAAAAATTAACAACATGTTTCCAACAGTCTTACTTTCTTTAAGGCAGTTTAAGAACTTAAATATTTTTTTGATTTATACTACAAATAAGTTTTAAAAATATTTGAGTTCTTACGTTTGCGTTTGACCAAAATCTCACCGATATGATAGATAATTTTGAAAAACGTTTTCTTGGTCTGGCTGGCTTACTACAACATTAACATTTTTATTTGACATATTTTGTACTTAAAAGTTCCTAAGTGAACAAAAGGCCAGTACGTCTGAATCATCGCTTTAAAAATCTAAAACGTATTCTACAATCAAATAACTTTATAGCTTATTCCTAAAGTTTCAAAATTTGGGGTTATTGCCACCGGTCCAGAATAATATGAATACTAAGATTATCCACAAAAATCAATTACACTTTCTCGTTTGAATCTGCTACAGCGGTTCTCACTGGACTATCGAAAAAGGTGACGAACTCATGAATATTCCATTATTCCACGATTTGAATTTTATTTGCGTTTCCATAGCGATTGGGGCTGAAACAAGGTGCTATTGGGGAAGACCGTGAACTCAAACTATGTTTCTCTTAACATTATGGTTTTGATCTCTTATTCATCTTTGATATTTGTTTTAGTCAGTGCTGTTCAATTACATACAGAAAAATAATAATGTCAATTAAGAACTGCAGAAAATCTGGGTTCAATTAAATTCAATAATAGTTGCGATCCTTGGAAAAAACAATATTCCTAGCCTTTTTCAAGCATGACGGCTTCCAGTCCGGATGCTGCTGAGTACGGAGTGACGTAGTACCAGAATGGAGCGACTGCCTAAACTCCACAACACAGAAACTGAGTACGTATGGCAAGACTGGAGCCATATTGATAAGCTTCTGACTTGATGTAACGCCTTTCAAGGGTCTACAAATGACAGCCGGATCCAACAGCTTAACATGAAACTAACGGGAATATCAGCCTGGCAAGACGGTCACCCTGCCAGGGTTGCGGAATTTGTTCGAAAGAGTCACCGCGGCCGCGGGTTTTAGTCAGTAAGAGTCTGACACGCCCTTCCGCTCAACCCAGAGCGCGAAGAAGAAGTCATTTGATGATTTCCCATCCTTAAAAAAAAAGACGGTCACCCATCCACGAACCGACCTCGGTAGGAGTTGCTTAACTTTGAGGTTCGACCCATGCAGCTGTTGTTATTTAGCCACGAGCTCCTGAAATACTTGAAAAAAATAAATTGGATTTTCCTTTCAATTCAAAAACGTTACAAAAAATTCTACTTGTGTACTTATGAAAAAAACACAAAGCCCACTTCGATGAAATTGAACCGTGTTGGAGAGATAGCCATAATCAAATACCGACCGCCTATTGACCCTTATCCTTATTTTCCGAGGATTGACAAGAAGTCAATGCATTTTTACCTTTTTTTTTTACCCCAGATGGACGAGACTTACAAATAGTTCCAATGTCTACGATAAAGTTTAAAATGAAATGGCTGTCTGCGAATAGTTGACGTGGTAAAGGTACCTAGATACTTACAATTTACTACAGACAATAAGAATAATATGGAATGTGTACGTAGTGGCGAGTACGTTTCATTTTATACTCGTTTTCATTATATTAGCCTATAATTTTCATTTTATATACATTCAGAATGTTATTACATATCGTAAAAGTATTACAAATGTACATTCTAATGTCGTACGTGATAGTCACTTGATATTTTTCGCGAAAATATGTGTGAGATGTTTTTAAAGTAGAAATTCATGAATGCAGCGCCAGACACATATCTTGTTTGAAAGGGTTGTTTAAACATTTTCTGTGTAAGTTTGAGAGCAACATTAAAAAGCAAAGCAAAACCATCTACTCGGATGTTAATATGATATTTATTAAATGAGTTCATGGAATATACTTATTATGCAACAAAAAGAGTTACCTATACAACTCTTTTACACAAACTTTTCGATCTTATTTTTTTTTTATTCTCGTAAGGTTTTTGTTAATTATCGTATATGTATCGTATTATCGTAAATGTAATTATCGTATATTATTTATCATATTATGTAGCTAGCTCCTGTCAGCGGCTTCGTCCGCGTGAAAGTTGAAAATTTTACCAAGGGAGTATCCTACCGGGATGAAAAGTATCCCATGTGCTATTCCGTGACATGATCTACTCGTGTGCTAAGTTACATCCAAATCCGTAGAGCCTTTAAGACGTGAAAAGGTTACAGACAGCAGAGTTACTTTCCACCAGCGACTTCATCCGCGTGGAATAGTTACTTTGAGCAGCCATTTTTATTTTTAAGATACAAATTTTTCAAAAACGTTTTTTAAAAACATAATTTTTATGTTTTATTTATTTTTTATCAAGTGCATAAATACACAGGTTCATCATGGTTTTATCTTTAATAATGACTCCCATACAAACTTTCATCCCCTATTTCAACCCCTTTTCTCGCGACGAAGGGTAGCCTACGTCCTTATCCAAGGTCTAATTTATCTCTACACCAAATTTCATCTAAATCAGTTCAGCGGTTTAAGCTTGAAAAGGTAACTGACAGACTCACTTTCGCATTTAAAATATTATTAGTAATTAGTATTAGTATGGATTAACCTACGTATATACCGCTGTTTAGATAGCAAAAATGCGCTTTAAAAAAAACGAATGTAAATAATATACCGGAAACGATTTAGAAAGGTTTCTTTGCGGATATAAAAGATAAACTTTTTCCTTTTCCGACAATGACACACAGTTACATGGCTTGAAAAGAATTGCGTGAAAATGGAATTTTTGGAATCGCATGTCTGTCACTGGCTTAAATCCGTTTGAGAAAGCATATACACAGTTAAACATAGACTGTAAATATACACTGTGGTTACACGTTATTTTTGTACGGTTGAAGAAAGAGTCCCCTAATTCATCGGTGTAGAAAAACAGTTACGGCAAAAAAACAGGTTCCATTGTGAGCCGAGATTGATTATTATCAGTTTATTAAAATTATTCATACATTTTTTATAATTACCTAAATAACCCTTATCGAGAATAATTTTCATTCTCAATCAAGTTACCTTTCAAACACAGATAACTCAATTTTTTGATATTTTAAGTTTAATATGACCAAGTAGTTATATTTTGATCTAAACCTCCTCGCGACGGGGCAACGTTTATTAATTACCTAAATAACCCTTATCGAGAATGATTTTCATTCTCAATCAAGTAACCTTTCAAACACAGATAACTCAATCAATATATTGGTAAATCCGTTTATGAGCTACGATGCCACAGAAAGACATAAATACACAATTCAAACTTATAACATCACTAATTGAACTGAGAACACAAACATTGTGTGTATTAGAGCTGCAGTAAACACAACGTAAAATACATGTTATGCACCTGCACCGACAAAATATAAGTTTTTGAGCACCGATACTACTTCATTTCAAAAGGAAAACTTTAAAGTGGCTCAAGAGGAAGCACTGGCATCGCTTTAATATAAAATGAAACTGCACGTCGTACACTGAACACAATTTATGTGCAAGACCAAAACAAACATTTGAAATCGACCGCAAAATGTTCCCACATGTTTACTAGCAAACCTAATTAAAACTTGAACCAATGAAGCTGACTTATTCGACCAATAAACTGGCTGTTATATAGCTAAAATACCTCTTCATTCCGACTATCACTTTTCGCGTACTTAGTATTAAAGTTTTCACTTTGAAGCCGGCGAAGTTAGCGCCATAGCGGCATTTCCTGGCTAATTAACGAAGAGCTAGCTACTGCATTGTTACGCGCATCTTTTGCTCGGTGGAGTGGATTAAACTTTGTATTTCATATTATTTCATACCGCGTGCCTGACGATTATTGTTAGACAGAAGATAGTAATGTTAAACAATGTTGGACTCTTCGACTGAAGTATAATTTTATATTGTCGACTACGTCGTATGAATGTTGCATGTTAAAGCGAATTATTCTTTCATTTGGTATGTGAACCCTAAAAGTATTTCTCACAACGTCTTTTTGTTTCGTTCTATTTAATTTCAAAGAATTGGCCAACTACAAATTAAGTTTTTTGTGTATATATATTTTAGGTGTTTTTAAATTACGATTATTACAAAACATGTTTCAAGGCACGATCCAACCTACCTGAAAAAAAATGGATAGCTCTATTGAAAGCAGCAGAGCAAAAGTTAATTTTATAATTTCTCTTTTTAAGGACTGAACGAATTACGAAAACTATTCACTGATGATTTAAGCTATCACTGAGTGTTAAAGGCTTCTTTCTGTCTTAGAAAACGTTCTGTTTTGGATGATACGCTAAAAGCTTCGGGACAAAGCTAATTTTAATTGTTAAACAGAACAACACTTTTATTCACCAAACAAAGACCAATAAAATGTGCAATCTCCACTATCGCTTCCAGTACAAATCTAAAACAAAACACTAACAAGAAAAAGTATCCAATAAAAGAACAATTCTCACGAATACATCCCCGATTGCGGGTTAACTTTCTACCGACCAATTCCGTATCGCCTACTTCGACCGAGGAAGCGAAGTAGCGAAGTTGGGAGTCATTAACTTCACTTAAGTTCGTTACTAGACTCCGTGGATGCAAGATGGTGGTTCCCGAGCCAGCTGCGTTCGAAAATGAATGAAATAGGATAATGAGGAACTTGGTCTCTTTTGTGGGGCGTTTAGACCAAACGGACATGGGGAGAGCCCGGACCAAGAATTAAATAAATAAAAAGGACAGCCATAAGAATTCACTGTTCCTTTAAAGTAACGTTGTTTTTTTATTATTTCACTATTTGTATCATGGACGATTAGGTATGTCATTAAATTCTTATATTCAGGTAAGGTATCCCCATTTTCTTTACATAATTTTTTATTGTTTTTTTCGCAATATTATTTATGAACGTTTGTGTGTTTTTGTTCTTTGTGATATATATTATGTTAACATTTATAATAGAAAAACATCACAACTAAAACACCCAACTGCTAAAATTATTTTATAATTTGGGTGTACTATAATAACTGTTTGTTTAGTTCTGCTTGTGCCTTTCGCTAATACATGGACTTATGTAACAAAAATTAAATTAACCTTTAACCCCATAAATAAACTGGAGATAAGTAAATATTATTAGGTATACGCCAAACCAATGTTTACGCGATGTTACTTAGTTGAGACTAAACTCAGCTTTCTTGGAAAGGGCTACCCGCCGAAAGGGCTATCTGCCTAGCCTTTTCCCAATTATATTGGGGTCGGCTTCCAGTCAAGCCGGATTCAGCTGAATACCAGTATTTAAACAGCGTACTTATATGGTAATGTATATAGAAAACGCAAAGTACCTATGTGTTTATAGTAAACAACCATGTCTGTCATGCCTGATATTCAGTAGCTCCTTGCAGAATAGTGTTATTCAACATCCTGGTGTTTGAAAGCCGGCCCCATTATCATTATTTCCGCCGAAAGGCGACCACTTCTGGACATAGGCCTCCGAAGTACTATGCTCTGGCATCCTGTGGGATTTTACTGGCTTCACCAGGTCATCGGTAACCTCTTGTGAGAGGTTTTACAACGTTACGCCTATCGGTACGTGGTCGCAACTATCCGTTCTGCGGGCAATGAGCCGTGAGACCAATGCTCCTAAGCACTATTCTCGATGACAAGGAAGCATTTCATATTTTCCTTTACATCGGTCTAAATACACCACAAGACTGATTATTCGAAAAAATTTTGACAAGAACAAGCCAGTTCCCTACCCTCATTATTTGCTCTTGTTTTGAAAACCTTGTTAAAAGCATATTTGTTTTCTGAAGCGTGGTGAGTTAATTAAGCTTGGCTGTTTGGGAGTGGTAATTTTTAAGTTACAAACTAACTTTTAAAGACAAAAACTTTTACATTTTGTAAAAGGCCAAGGTTTTTGAACGCTGGCTAGGTAAAGTTTTATAAAGAATGAGGGCTCGGAGTGATAATGAATATTGAAAATGGTACGTTTGGATTTGATGTGTTTTTTTGGAAGGTTCCTCTCTGGAGACTTGAACAGCGACAACTCGGAGTATATTCCGGATGCTACTACTTTGAATGAATAAAAACATTAAATTTGAATGTAAGATATCATATTTGCCGATGCAAAAGTCCAAACACAAAATTTGTGTTTTTAATATGTTGATAGTGTTGTTACTTTTTTGTCTGTACTGTCTCACAATTGGGCAAATGCCTCTTTAAAATCCTTCCAGGAACTCTTTTACCGAGCCACGTTAAACCAGGGATTAAAAACTTCAATTATTTTGAACTTATAATTCACATGCCTAGTTACGTTTTAATGCAGGTTATCAAACTTGAAAAATTACGTACATTACAAAAATACCCAATTTACCGTCTGTAGAAAAGCTAACAATACTAGGTCTAACGATAACTACTCCCACCTAAAAATAAAACCACCCTCATAAATATAAAGACGTATCAGCATAATCTGAAACTTTTCTCAAAAACCTTTTCGACCTAAAACAAACTCAAATAACATTATCGAGCAATGATAAAACAAGGTAAAAACATAATCCATTTTATTATAAAGCCGTTCTTACGTTTGTAGTTACATTATACGCGATAGTAGGGCCAAAGGTAGGGTTCGATTCGCTGATAAGTATGTTTATTTTGGGCCCAGTACTTAGAACAGTCGAGGAGGTACCAGGTAATCCTAGTTTCGGGTAAAACATTTTTCTCGAATGTATTCGGCTTAGTTCTATGTATATGATATGGAACGTAATCTGAGTTTCAGTGGATTAAAGGTTTGTTGGAATATCGATGTAGGTTACTTTGCATGTGTAAACTTAGGTGAAGTGAAAGATGGAACGACAGTTCACTTCATGCTTACTTCATCCAAGGTTACGGTCCGCGTCCACTCGACCCGCTTTGACTCGACCCTCAATGCTTGCACCACAGAGAGTGTAAAACTTAAATAATGTTCTAAAATATAAAAATTAACATTAGGTATCTTTAAACATACAGCACTAGGTAAAAATAACACAATAATAAGATTAAAGTTTTCAGCAATAGCTACAAAATCAACAATTAATAAATAAACAATATTATATAAATAATCAACATTCAAGTAAGAACAAAACAATTAAAAGATTAAAGTTTTCGGCAACACAAAATCAACAATTCAAAAATAAACAATTCTCTTTGAATAATCAACATTAAAGTAAAAACAAATTAAAAGATGACAGTTTTCAGTACAAAATAAAAAAATTGTTTCTATAAATAATCGCCATGAAAAAAATACTAATAATTAAATAGTTTTTGAAATAATCAACAATCAAGCAGTTTCTTGTAAAGAGTCTTATAAGAATATAACTTTTTCTGCATATTTTTTGTCAATATATGTATGTAGCTAGAAAAAAATCTATGTAAGTTATTTAGAATTAAAATATCACTGTGCCTGTGTGTGTGTACAAATGGCACTGAATTGATAGAAAAACTTCTGGTATTATTCTTCGGGTCGAGTCTAAGCCGGTCGAGTGGGCACGGACCCTTTTTTTTTTTTTGATCTCGGGGGGAAATCCTCATGGAAATCCTCCACCCTGGGGCGGGTGGAGGGGTCTGTCAGACTCTTACTGACTAAAACCACCCCGGTGTTCCATCTTCCACCTGCGCCGGGGATCGCGGGAACGTATGCGACATCCGCAATCCCCGGCTGGTGCCGGCCCGCCTCTGCGGGCCACCTCGCGTCGGGTGGGCACGGACCCTAAGTTTACATGGTGAGATGTTGACAGAATAAACCGACAGTATTTAAAATGTAAATAAAAGATGACCGAATCGTGCTAACGAGTGATAATTACAACACATTGTACCTACTAATTACTTGCAGTGGAAAAATAAAGTGAAGTGACGGAAGAACTGCAAGTTAATTTACCACTTATCGTTTACTCATTAAGTGTATAAAGTGGGATGATAAAATTAACGGCCTGTAAAATAACAGATCGCAGCTAAGCGAGTTTTTACTGCAAAAATCGTGAAAGAGTTTTAATCCGAATTACGTGGTTTCAAAGCGTTATCTACGCAGTTTACTCCACAAAGAAGAACTTAGTAAGCATTTGTACTTTTTAAGCTTTGAAATTGAATATTTCTTTTAGGTAGCAAAAGTATTTTTAAATCCCTTTGTTTGTACGAACTGATTACGTAAGGTTATTTCTTATGAATCGCGCTTTGTCTAAAAATATATCATGTAGGAATTGGTAGATAATTCAGTTTGCACTTGTAATTTGCTGTAGCGGTGAACAATGATGTGTATCGAGATTAAGTTGAATAATACTGTTAAAATATTTGTTGCTTGACATCAATCATCAAGGTAATAGAATTTGTCATAATGCCAGTGATAGAATATTCTTTACAGATCCGCTCACACATAACGGAACAATAGACCCAAACAGTTCTTATAAAATTATTAAAATTCAAGCGAAAATAATCTCAACGTTAATAATTCTGAGTGCCTAACTCGTATTTACCAAACAATGCTAATTTTACAAAACAAATTGTTCTATAATAAAGCGGCGCACATGCTATCTTGAAGGCCTCATCGCTACCCAAATAAAACTACGTAATTGGGTTTGTCAAATTGCCCGGGTTCGGACTGACTAGCATCATTAGGCCCTTACATTTTATTGAAAGTGGAACGTTCATTTTGTTTAGAATCGTTCAAGTGCTTTGTTTATACTAAAACATTTTCTTATTAGGTATTGTTTAGGTCCGTTAATGAGGCCCATTTAATCGTAATTAAGGCTGTGTTTGAACAGTGAATTACTGAATTTCTAGTCTTTGTATTTTTGTTTCTGAAAGTAATGGCTTTGAGAAAGTCAGCAGCAGGGTCGGCCATTATTTCATAATCTTTTGATTTTGTTCACGAGACCTTTTTTGAAGTGATTTTTTTTATTGCCAATTTCATAAATATCGAATAAGTAGAATCAAGAAAATTAAATGCGATCATACAATGAATACATCAGTGAGTTATTTTCTTCTTCTTCGCATTGCTCTTGATAGATTGGTTGTGTCCACTATGACTTCTGTTCCATCGCTGTTTTAACTTATCTCAAGATCTCCATGTGGTTCTATTAGAAGATATTCTGTCGTATTCATTAACAGGGCTTTAATCCACGAATTTATCTACGCAGATCAGTGTCTAAACTGTTTACGTTATTTTGTTCCCTAGCCATTAAATACAAACCTCAAAAATGTATAAATGAAATGACGTCACCGCTAAGAATCTGGCTATTTACAAATCTTACAAGTATGAAATGCGGCGGAAAGGTAGAGCAACCTACTTACTGATTTAGATACGACATTTTGTGAACTCCCAGGGAAGTTTTGCGAAACATTCCAAAATACAAACTTGGAAATCAAATGACGCAATCCTAATAAACGCGTGTTTCGTTTCACGTCATCATATGACGTCATTGTTAGTTACTCGTTAAAACGTGGGTAGTTCATCAGCTTAATGTAAACAACGTCATATCTACGGGAAAGGGATTTCCGTTTATTTTGGTTCAAGACATAGGTAACGGATGTTCATACAGGATAGTTCATGTTCAATTTAAAACATTTAAGTAGGTACATAACCGTTTCGATACCCAAACATAAACCGTCTAGCTACACCACTTGCATCTGACTTACATTAGCCGAGTGACGTCACGAGCGGCCATTTTAGTCTGTTACATTTTTAACGGCATGGTCCATGAGACTGCGCCATGCCTCTGTTGATTAATTGCCGTCGACGTCTTCGTCCTGCCCTTGATTGATTGCATTGTAATCTTGTTTGTGACTTGACTGATGTTGGAAATTGTATCAGTCTTGTTTTTCACAATTCCCGGTTTTTGATAATTAGTGGTCGTAGTTTTTAGGCTCGTTTGCGTGACAGATTTGACGGGTACAATTTATTGCTTGGCAGATTCAAGACGTTGTTTTGTTTTTAAAGAAAATTGAAATGAGTGGATCGGCAAAATCCTTAATATATTTTTGTAGCATTGCTATTGAGATTGGTTCTTGGATGAGTGACCGTCAGATACATATAGAGACCCCTCCGTACAATATCTAGACTTAGAATTTTGTTACAGGTAATTAATCAGAAGCCCGAGATTTTGACAACCCGCCTTACACAGATTCATACAATACTATCACCCAGCAACCAGATTGTTCAGGTCCGATAAGCATTCACTCTATGTAAAATTCAGCTTCATCCAGTCCCACAAGGTTCTGAGATAGATGATGAATAAGATGTTTCTCAACATACATAAGTGCTACACTTGAATTTATAATTCGAGATCATTTGAATTCATCGCCACCGTTGCTAAGTCGGTCTGTGGAAGTGTGATCATTTTGACATACCAAGATGTTAAGCCACTAGCTGTAATTTGCAAATTTTTGGCAGTTTTTAAGGATGGGCTTCTGACAAGCCAAAAATTCTGAAACTAGTCTTGCCATGAATTACCGTCTTGCCCAGTTACTGGGCTGTGATGGTCAGATAAGCTGTCGCTCCACGTAAAATTAGGAAAGGTCTAGGCAGGTGGTTAAATGCATCGCCACAATCGCCACACAATCAAGATTAGACTTTAGAGTTGTGCATACCTGTTATGTCAATGGGAGGAGCTCGTGGCTAAATAATAACAGCCGCATGGGTCGATCTTTAAGGTTAAGCAACGCTTGCCGAGGTTGGTCTGTGGATGGGTGACCATCTTAACATACCGAGACTCCTCCGTGCCTTGGAAAGCACGTTAAGCCGTTGGTCCCGGCTGTCATTTTGTAGATCTTTGGCAGTCGTTACGGATAGTCAGAAGCCAGATAATCTGACACCAGTCTTGCCAAGGAGTACCGTGTTACCCAGTTAATAGGTTGTGGAGGTCTGGTAGGCAGCCGCTCAACGTAAAATACTGGTATTCAGCTGAATCCGGTTTGACTAGAAGCCGACCCCAATATAATTGGGAAAAGGCTAGGCAGATGATACCTGTTATGTTAATTTTTAAGTGACCATTTGTCCCTTAATTAAGATGGATAACAATAGAATCTTTATATTGTTGTATGACATGGAGTTTGATGTTCCAAAATATGATAATGATCACGAATTATAAATTCAAATATAAAAGTAGTGATTTACTAATATTACTCAGCGTGAAGCTTCAAGAATAAAATCCTTCAAATGAATATTTTGATACTCGCTTCTAGTACTTTAAGCACTTAGAAATGTATGAAGATATTAACTCCAAAAGGCAAATCTATTTACACTAATGACGAGAGTATGAATAAATAACCAGTTATCATATTAAAACAATTAAGGTTCAAGCTTCAAAATGTGGTCAAGACAAAAGGTCAGGTACCCGCCGTCCGTTCATCTGTTGTGGTTGGTCTTAAATTAGAATAACTTCAAATTGGGTTGAATAGTTGAAGAGGTCTAAAAATACTTCACTTGCGTTAGGGTTTATTTTAGATACATACTCTGTCAAGTGCGAAAATGTCTTAAAATTACAAAGGTTACTTAAAGTTGAAATAAAAATTTTATTTATATATTTAAACTTTATGTACAATAGTGGTACATCTTAATGCATCAAGACATTCTCTACCAGTCAACCTTTGGGTTATAAAGACTATACTGTGGTAGGTGTACAATAAATAAAATAAGATTCAAAATTGAATTTTAACAATTCGGAAAGAATATACAGATAATATATATAATACTAATAAATATACATATAGATGCTAAAATAATAAACTAATAAATAAGTATGATATATAATAATCATACCGATTAAGAGAATTCATAGTAATCATGACGAAGAACAACTAAGAATGACAAGCTTTTAAGTAGTGTTTTCGGATTTTACGCTTAAAGGAAAATTTTGACTCCGCCTTCTTGATGTCAAGGGGTAGCATACTCCAGAGTTTAATTGTAGAAATAGCGTAGGAATTAGACGCGGTGCGGTGAGAAGGGATATGAAGAAGTAAGTTTTTAGATGCTCGAAGGTTGAGACTGTGAGAACTGCCCAACACTTTAAAATATTGTTTTAAATAATCAGGAGCACAAGGATCGTTCATGATAGTGAAGAGCATTCAGAGGAATCTGAGGGATCTCCTCTGACGGATAGGCAACCATTTAAGCTGAGAACGGAAGGAAGAAATGTGATCATATTTACGAAGGCCAAAAAATTAAACAAATACAGTTGTTAAGAAGTCGATCCAGTTTGTTGAGAAGTTCTTGGGATAGATCAGAGTAGCAAACATCAGCATAATCAATTATAGGAAGCACAAGTGACTGGACCAGTGATTTTAGTGCTTGAAGGAAGAAAATGCTTGAATCTATAGAGAGATCGCAGTGTGAATGTTACTCTCTGACTAACCTGAGCAATCTGCTTATTCCAACTTAACCGGCCATCAATGTATAGACCTAAGTCTTTAATAATTATAATAATTTTATTATTGGTCACTTAGAGAAAAACACGTGATGATGCAGGTAATCTTAATAATACTTCCATTGCATCCGAATGAATTTTGGTCATGATGGCTATTCTCTTCGGAGATTGGTGAAGTAGGAGGAGGTACTCGTATTATGGTGTACATACACAAGTTCACTCTCGGTTACCTTAATCTCGTCCAATGCCCGATGTGACGGCAATCCGACTCGACCGAAGAGAGATCAGGCGTACGCCCAACGGCTTCACGTGCTTTCTGAGGCACGGGGGTGTCGCCTACCAAACTCCGGGCTGCTATTGATAAAATCCTCATGGAACACGCCCCCAGCTGGTGACCTTAAGACCATGATATTAACGGGGCAGTCTAAGGTGAGGGTCGCGGGTAGCCAATGGATGCCAGACACACGGACCGGTTGTTATGGCAACACTTGGGGAAAGTCTATTTCCGGCAGTGGATGTCTTTCGGCTGATATGATGATGATGAGTTTATTAACCTTTTGCGTGTCTTAACAGATTTTTATCGTCCAATCCTGACCAAGCCCTTATGTGTAACTGTCCGACTTAAGACATTTGGAGCATTTTTTCTTATGTCGAACTGTGTAACTTAAGACACGCAAAAGGTTAAGGTGATTGTACCTACACAATACCTACAAATTATTAGGGGTGAAGTTCTGACACCTAATGCAGTGAAACACGATCCTAGAACAAGCATCAGCCAATTACGTACTATCAATACAGAGTGTAATATTAACGGACACATAAATGTTTACAGTGAAAAGAAATTTAATGCACACACGAGGGTAGAACTGAAATGTTTGTCCCAGGTTGACGCAACGGAAAACAAATACGATCCCGAACAAATAGTGACCGTGGTACGGTGATTACTAAACGTTATATGTATACGGGACTTTATTGATGTTGCTGTGTTGGTGTGGGTTACTGAGAATAAATACCACATTACCTTAGAATATCAAAGGAAATAGTTATGAGTGTATGTGGTCATAGGAAATAATGAGATGCACTTTATTTCATGCGCTTTACGGACGAAGTGATTTGAAAACTTCATTCATTACTAAAGTTTCAAATATATGACCGGGAAAACAATCACACTATCACACTAATACTATAAAGGCGAAAGTTTGTGAGTGTGTGTATGTTTGTTACTTCTTCACGCGCAAACGGCAGGACCGATTTAGATGAATTTTGGTATAGAGACTGTTTGGGTCCCGGGAAAGGACATAGAATAGTTTTTATCCCGGGAGTATGTTCCCTTGGTATAATTTTCGACAATCACGCGGGCGGAGCCGCGGGCGGCAACTAGTATTACATAAAGACACGAATTTGTACCCAACGGCTTATTTCCAAATGTATCGATACCGAATTCTGAATGAAAAAAATTAAATTAAGTATTTGTCAAACTCTGCTTTTGCCTGAAAACCTGATAAACTTTGTCAACAAAGATTTCACATATTCTTAACTTCAAATACTCAATCCAGAACTGATTACATGAATTTGACACGCACGTGATTTGTGCCTGGCACAAGACATGTCATATATCCGATTCATTTTTGTACCAATTCAGATTCTTGTCAATCGTAGTAGTTGTCAATACGTTATACTAAATCATTCACATCATGTCTCTGTTATTTACTGAAAACCAAATATTTTTCCAACAAAATAAAAATATCAATCAATTGCCGTAGGTACCTATTATCGACAGGAAAATAATAATTTAAGCCTGTTATGTTACCAGGTAAAGGAAAAAAGTTCCATTTTAAGAAAGCATTTATGACGACAACGACAGTTATGTCTTTATTTTGGTTTGACCTTTATCAATATAGAAATTTGAGTAACAAGATTGTGTGGGATGAAAGAGCTACCTACTTCTACATCCTTCCGAAGAAAGTACCTAAGTATACTTATCGTAATTTTGATTAAGTTGAAACTATTCTTAGGTATATTAGGCGTAGTTTAGGCGATTATGTCATGTTGACGACGACCTCATAAATAGAACGTCGTAACGTTATTATATCTACTTATAAAAAAAGGAAAAAATTAGTTATTTGGGACTTGCATATGACAAATAACAAAATAAATTTAGCTAAAATAGTAACTTAGTGAAAAAGAAAACAACATAAACATTAAAAAACCTGGTAAGCGGCCAAGGCTTCTATACCAGTAAATGCTGCGATATTTAACAAAAGTACACGAAAGATAAATACACTGCACGAAATCTTCAACTTCGTCGTTATTACTAATCGGTTAAATTATAAACTAATGCGTGCCCTCACAGTTAATACCAAGTTAAGTTCGGGTTCCATCCTTATTAAGATACTGTCTTTCTTATAATTTCACCAGTCCAACTCGAAAGCAGGCAAACGTTACCCTAGCCGTGCACCGAAAATCAATCTAAAACAATGTAGTAGTAACATCCTCGCTACAAAGGTATACGTATAGGTCCCACAATCTTCCTAATGGATTCTCAGATCCATCATACTATGCTTCGCCCACTCTATTTGGTGCTACATAAATGCTGACAGGGTTTGAAATTGTACCAATTTTGGTACAATCTGTCCAAAATTCAGCCCGCAGTAGGCTGTAATATCGCTTTGTCACTTGGTACCCGAAATGGAACCTGACTGTCAGCTGTCAATTACATAAGTTGAATGTCACATCACCTTTTTATTTCTTTTTAATGCATTTCAATTTACGTATTCTTTTTCATGGGAATAAATGTTAACGAAATACGAAATTATATTTTTAGACAGCTACGTTGAAGTTAAAGGCATATCGTTTAACATGAAGGTTTTTGTATCCTTCCATAATTTTTAAACAATATAATATGAATTGAACAGCGTTGTGAAAGGACGAAAAGCTTAGCTATTTCGCGGAAATTCTTCGTTGAGTTTGACCTCAACAATCCAAGGTCACGTACAAGACAGATCGCTGCAACCTCATATTGATCGACCTACTAGAAAGACCCCCAGTCTTTCTCAGTATTTAAAATTCAAAAATATTCCCCAATTTTTACTTGCAACATTTCTTCGATTCCGATAATATATTCCTCGTTAATGAGAGTGAATCGTCGTTAGACTTTTACTGAAGGCAAAAGGTTAAAAAATACAGAAAATATTGAATGTGAGATCACAAAGAGTAATATAAATTAACCTCTCTTAAAATCAGCACCCACTAATGAAACCTCGTGTAATAAATAAAATGCTAATTTAAAACAAACAATGTAAATAAACGTTAATGAAATCGCAATCGGCCAAGTGTGAATGTTGCTCGGGAGGCGAGAGTTACCAATACCAATATTTGAAGAACTGATTGCTGGATTAAATGCGGATACAGGCTTGTGCTACTTCCATATTTCTGACGTAATGTGGGAATCTTCTTTACTTTTCACACCACTCGCTGGTTTGTGTCTCGGTTATTTTATTTCTGGCACATAAAAGGGATGTTGCATGAGTTAAAAAATATGGAGCTATTTAGTCCGTCAGTTAGATTATCGAAAAATATTCCGTACCCAAAAGCTAAAACGGGAACCTATTACAAAAACTCCGCCGTCCGTCCGCCTGTCCGTCTGTCACCAGGCTGTATCTTATGAACCGTGATAGTTAGACAGTTGAAATTTTTGGAGATGATGTATTTCTGTTGCCGCTATAATATTAAATACTAAAAAACAGAATAAAATAAATATTTAAGGGGGCTCCCATACAACAAAAAAGATTTTTTTGCCGTTTTTATAGATAGTACGGAACCCTTCGTGCGCGAGTCCGACTCGCAATTGGCCGATTTTTTTTTTAATATCCCCAACTCTATAGCATAAGCAGCTTTTAATGTTCCCACTGTTGGGACACAGCCCTCTTCTCTGTGAGAGGAAGTGCCACGCGGACCCAGAACGGATTGGTGAATGAAACATTTGAAGCGGCTCAGCGATATTTTATTTTGAAATAAGATTAGTACATGTTAGAGGTTTCAAAATAACTCAAGGTCATCATCGCCATCATTATATCAGCCAAAAGACGTCCAATGCTGGACATACGCCTCCCCCAAGTGTCGCTACAACAACTGGCCCTGTGCGTCACGTACCATCGGCTACCCGCGACCCTCTCCAGGTCATCGGTCGTCCACCTTGTGGGAGGCCTTCCAACGCTACTTCATCTTAATATTATAGTATTTTCATAACCCCCATTTCCTCGCCCTTTACGGTTTCTTAGTGATAATATGCGGCAGAAATTACTTTGGAATTTCTTTTTCATGCCAAGCATCACAGGATTAAGTACCTCAGTAAGTATTTCAGTGCTTAATTTAGGTAAAATAATTCGTCTAATAACTTAGTATAAAAGAGTCTCACTAAAACTTAGCTTTACAAGCCATTGGCTGTAAATAGCCAAGATTTAACCCAGACTTATTTAATTACAAACATTAAAGAGGTATTTCGACAACTCCGTAAAAACTTTAGCCTCAACTTATTATGTTTTATTTTACTTACAAATTAAGGCTTCAGAAAAGGTAGGCTAAGTAAATTGTTTGGTATACATTCTTCTTAGAAATGAAAATGTTAAATATTTTATTTACATCAAGGTTAGAAATATTTTTAGTTTGTAAGATTTAAAATAACTCCTTTGTCTTCATTCTGAAATCAAGTTACTAAGTATCATTGTTAAATTAGAATAGAGAATTCGAATGAAACATGAGAATGACATGGGACCATTTCTTAATTCCTGAAAACCAATTAAAAAATAAATACAGGTTGGGAAAATATGCGTCATATCTGCGCAAAACGACCGTCGCTCAGCACCATGCCGGGTCTCGTTTGCGAGATAAAGCCACAGCGCTTTTCAGCAATAGCCAGCGCTAACTGGATGACTTTGACCGGAGTAGCGCACAAAGTTATTAAAAATAAATAAATTTACTAAAACAAGTAGAAGAATAGACAACACTTCAATTACCCGCTTTAAGTGGTCACTGATCAACAAATCACTGATCACTGAACCTGAACTATCAAGGTATCAATAAGACATCTTATTCCATAAAGTACCAATCCATCATTCAATCAAATTCATAAATGTACAAACCATTCTTTATAGGAACTTTGTTCGCGAGCGAAGTCGCCGAGGCGTAAAAACTATAGACATTTTGATTTATTTCGTCCGATGTAATCTGTCAGTGAGTTTCTTGTTGGCCACAAATCTATGGCCATGATCAATCTGCGCCAGTTTCGGCCTCTTCCTTTTATTCTTGTACTTATTAACAATTGTTAAGCTCTTGTCTTTGATGTTGATACAATTAAATTGGAGTTGTTTGTTTTTTATCGAGTAATTGACGGTTGCATTTTGATGTGTCATAATCAGAGTTCGGAATTAGTAGAGTTATTTATGTACTTGCATCGAAATGTTGATATTAATATGGATCTTCCCGGGATTTCTAATAGACAATCCCGTGTGACCAACAATATTACAAATAAATAATAATAATTATTGTTTCTTTTGTTCTCACAAGCTATGTTGTTCGAACTACAACTGTGGCACATCGCGCGTGTGCGCATTAGAATTTCGCACATTCGGACATTCGATGTCGTTGATGTAAATTTGGCAACGTCACGCGTGCAGTGGTTTAAATGGTGTAGAAGTAAAAAACTTTTTTATTTAATAAATCACGGGATTTTTCTGCTCTTTAAAATTAATCTCGGGATTTGAGGCATATCCACTTTATTCTTTCGCTGTATAAAATCAGTTTAGGCACACAAATAACTCTACCTAATTCCGACCTCTGGTCATAATGTATGCGTAATTTTTATTTATTTTTTACACCCTGCGACACGTCCACCAACTGTGTCGTCACTTAACAGTTAAAAAGCTTTATTGCTGTGGAGGATCAGTCGCTGTGCTGTGTACGGCGATGATTGAGGGAGGTCCATGTCCAGCTGTGAGTATTTTATTACTGAAATTACTGCAGTGATGTCTGCTGACTTTGGCATTTTTAGCGGACATTTTAAGGCGCGTGCAGCCAATTAACTTTGATCCCAAAAACCCCTTTTTTAAGTTGTGATAATAATCTTAATAAACATGTTTAACCAACTAAAAAGCAACGTGATATTACAACCTCCTGTAATTCCGTTTGATATGAGATCAGCTACCCGACGTTTTAATTTCTAATGAATAATGTAATACTATCATAAAGATTAACTGTTCTTCAAATATACAGTTATTCTTTGTATTTTGATCTTCAAATAGAAATGTTTATTCTTTGTATTCTGTTAGATTAATGATGCTTTTGTTTTTCTAATCCAATAAGGATTAGGATATGAAGACGGTTAACCTAATATCAAATATTTTTCTATAGAAATTAACTGTTTGTTTTCTGAACCACAACAATATTTTGGTATTTTGTTTTTATGATTTATGTTCACATGCATTCATTCAATGTGAATGTGTTAGTATTATAATATTCTTGTACAAGTCTTTTTAAAATTATTAAGACATGAATAAAGGTCTCTAAGCTATGAAATATCAGCGACAATCAGTGTAATGCACTTAGTAATAGCATTTATATTCTGTGCACAAATAGTTTTGAACCGAGTTCAAAAAAGGAGTTTCTCAATTCGGTTATTAATTTTTTTATGTTTGTTACCTCATATATCCGACATTTATGAACCGATTTAAAATAATATTTTTTCATGTGAAAGGATATACGTTCCGATTCATTCCGTAGAAATTTCATCAAAATCGATTCAGTAGTTTGGTTTTTAAATCAAAATAGCTGGAGGAAATAGCAAATATATCATCCGTAAACGAGAAAGTGAGAAAAAAAAAACTTTGTTGAAAAAAAATACAACCGACTTCCAAATAAAAAAAACACTACAAAGAATAAAATAACTTTAATTTCGGAAGTCGGTGTTAAAATACGAAGAAACAACCAAAAACGCCGACTTCCGAAATTAAAGTTCTTTGTAGTGTTTTTTTTTAAATAAAAGGGTTAAAATTATAAGTGTTTCTCAAAAAACAAGAAGATCTAAGTATACAAAAATACAAGGGCTTTTAATAAATGTCTATTTCCCTGTTTCAGTACACGAAGATAAATGGAATGATACTTCATTTGTCAAAAGCGAGAGGGAAGGTTTACGACGGAATTTTAAACGTCCGATTAAATGGACACTCTTTTATATTTACTTATCGTTAAGGAAACTGATCAAATGATTTTCTATTTCAATGTTTATAAGGGTCGACCCCGATATTAAATATTTCTTGGAAAATAATAACAGAATGACGCTGCTTTAATCAAACGTTACTGTTTTTACAATTTCACGGATGGTGACGGCTGTTTGCAAAAAATTTTAATATTAATTTGTATTTTTTTTTACTCCGTTATGCAAATGATAAGTCAAAATGGTCGCTCTCTCTCTTTTCTCTGTTCTCGAATTGTTTTATTTTTTCTACTGAGTATATAGAGGTATTCGGAACAGTGAGTCCCGCAAACCTCCATTGAAAAGGGAGGATCCTCCGACCAGACGGTTATTGTGTCTGTTGGACAACTGCCCGATAGTTGGTATTCGAACTGTTGTATGTGCTCAAATCGCGCGGGGAACTTTGCTTGCGCGATGCAGGATATTGTTGGTAGTTCGTCGCTGACAGGTTAGATGGAGTTGCGGTTCTTTTTGTAGCCGTATTATTCATGTGGCGGCATTGATGCCGCAACAAGTGCAACAGAACATCGATGATTTTTAGTTTAAACAGAGTTCTTTTTTTAAACCAAACCTCGGTAGAGGATACATTTCAAGATGTTAGCAAAGCTCATGTAAAATAGTCCAATTAAACACGATAATACCACCATTGTGCTCATGAAGTTGCTAATACCGTAAAAAAGATGTTTTCACAGTTGGTACCTTAAAGTAAATTCTATCGAAGTATCTTTTAAATTTTGTCACACTTACTTAATATAAAAACAAAGAAGCAAAAACTATTCAACTTTTCAATTAATATCTTTGCTAAGCTAACCATTTTCTAGTTAACGATGTTCGATTTGATCACGTATTGACCACTCACTGATTTGCAGACTTTCATGGGCCAAAGCTAATGTATTGGTTTTATTTAAAATTTTCAGAATGTACGACTACATGCACATTGAACAAAACCAGAATGTTAGTTTTAGGGTCGTTGTATTTTACAATATAAAACGTCAAAATGTTTCGTGCTACTATTACTGCATAATATAATAAACATAGCCTTTCAGTGTTAGATAATATATGGACGCATTATACTTACATAGTGTATTCGTTCATACTAGGTACAGTCGTACACAGTAGAGGAAGTTTAGCGCCATATTATTACCCATACATTAACTCCTTTGAAGCCACCACGTACGTTGAGAAGCTCTGTAATTACAACATTGGTACACTTACAGACGAAATGGAATGTTTCAGAGAATTTCGACGAAGTGATGTAGAGAGAATGATTAAGGAGATATCACTTAACTCACTTCAATGGAGAAAGTCTGTGGCGTTACCGTAAATTTTCTGCGCGGCGGAGTGAGAATTTGAAATTATGACAAATATTTTCGGGTGTAAATTATTTCACTTTCATCTTTGAATACCCAAGATAGATTTTTTAGAAATTGTGGCGTATATTTTGATAAAAATCATGCATTCGTAAGCCATTGAATAATAAATATGTTATACACAATACACATCCTGCAGCTTTATATTTAGCTATTTGCCTGTCCATTCCAACCCGTATCCATTTTTCCGCTATTTGAAAATGGCGGAATGAAAATAACGTTTCGATATCAAAAGCGAATCACCTAGTGCCATCACCTAACATAGACACATACAAACAGAATATATCACTGCCTAGGATTTTTGCACGTGTTTTGTGCGTTAGTTCTAGAAACAAATGAATAAATACATTATAGTTGAGACACGAGGCAAAAAGCAAGGCTGTATTTGTGGAGCAGAAGCAGGACATAAAACAAAATAAAAACGAATGCGATTGAAAACAAGTAACTGAAGTTAAATTGGCCTGTCGATTTTGCTTCGGATTTGAAAAAATAACTTTTAGTTATCTCTAGTTATTTTTTAGTAATGAAGTTCAGTGTGGCTTACTCAATGAAATATTTCTCTTAAAATTAAAAAACACCGAGTTTAACACATACTTTTTTCATCCCCCATACTAATGATACTGTAGATAAGGTAGGGTCAGAAGTACCCTTCTCTGGAATTTTGATACGGGTTTGGCAGTTAAAGTTTCAGTTAGACCCACTGCTTGCATTAGTGGTCCCGACTATTGACGTATTGAATGGTGCTACAGAATCTAGAGCACATTGAAATGTTTAGGTTGAATGAGGTAGACTGAACAAGAAATCAGTCGAGAATCGTTGTGACTGCTTTCACTATAATTCCATGAATGTCAAACTTGTGGTTATAAGCAGATTTACTTAATATGCCTTTCATTTTCCTAACTATGTTCGGTCCGGCCGACCGTAGTATCAGTATTTTACATCGAGCGACTCCTATCTGACCTCCACGACCACTTGGCAAGTCTGGTGTCAGATTTCTTGACCTCTGTCTACCCGTAACGACTGTCAAATTTATTACCTACAAATGACAGTCCGAACTAAATGTTATGCTATATGCGCAAGAATTAATGTAGGGTACATAACGACATTAGTGACAACTAGCGCCATCTAGTATCGCGTAGCAGAACTAATAGAGTCAAGTACCTTTTAGTATTTTCGATGCTAGAACATTCTAGGGTTCTCAACATCTGGTCCGTCGGTATTTAGGCGAATTTTCCAGATGTTTCGACAATAGAAGGTTCTGGAATTAACTGACCTATATAAAGACCGCATAGCTCACGACCGATTCAGTATTGGATTTGCAATACAATCTAATACTTCGGAAGTGATCTTCAAGTGCGATTAAAGTGATCAGTAGTGAAATTGTGTATTAAAATTAGTGTTGTTAAATTAAAGTGTCATTTTGGTTATTTAATCGGCTGTTTTATTGACATGAACCCCAAGATCATAACAGTAACTTAATGTGGGTTACTTTAACCTTCACGTTTTTTTTCCGAGCACAGAGGAATTTCGGTATGTTAAGATTGCCACCCATCCACGGACCGACTGTGGCAAGCGCTGCAATCGCTCGGCCGTAATTATTTAGCCACGTGTTACTTAGTAGTAGCACGTAGCCACTAAGAAATTCAATTGCTACCATTAGAAGAAATTCGTAGCTACTAACTTTCATTCGGACACGAAATCATGTAATTTTTAACTGCATCCATACGACTACATCCAACACGCGATCCAATAAAATATTTAACAAAACCTTTGTTCAGAAACTTTTGTAAAGCATTTGTTTTGTGATTTTTCTTTTCTGTCGTACACCATTTTTTTTCACCTAGGTACTAACAAAAAGAACAGAGCGCCACATTTTTTACAGATTACGATTGAGATGCGAATGTGAACGTTGCTTAAAAATATGGCACTAAGTTCTATAAACGATAACACCATGTCTGCAAAACCACTGACGACTCCCCACTATACAATTATCGTTTACTTCCAGCCAAATAAACTAAATTAGTAACTGCCAATGGAGCCAAGGAATACATCTAATTGTCCCATCGCACCCGTTCAATTCGCGTTTACCGTAAACGCTTTGAGGGTTAATTATCAAAGTCCTCTTTTCCTTATCTCCGAGACTCCCTCAATACTTTTAGCCGAGTGTCTGATACAAAGCAAATTGGTGGTACTCGATAGCTAAGGGAAAGGGCACCGAATGGCCCATTTCCTGAAGGAGCTTTTTCTTTTTTGTTCCTTGCAACGGTATGTAATATACAGGGTGACTTTTAATTTATTAGAAATCTATTAAGGTATGTAAGTACTCGTGAATATAAACGACATAATACTTTCATTCAATAGGATCTACTTCTAAATATGAAAATAAATCTGCTTGCACATTTACTACTCGTGCAAGTTTACTTGACACCTGGCTCGAATGACGTTTTGATGTTTTAATTTAATTAAATTGAACAATTCGATTTCGATGAAAATAAAATTAACGTAACGGTTTTTTTACTTTTTTTTTTAGGGTGGGAAATCATCAAATGAAGTCATCCGCTCTGGGTGGAGCAGAAGGGCGTGTCAAACTCTTACTGACTAAAACCCATCCGTGTTCCTTCTAAAGCTCTTTGCGTTCCAGGCCCGCGGTGACTCTTTCGAACAAATTCCGCAACCCTGGCAGAACGGTAGTGATGCTAACGCGTTTACATTGTTTTCGTCGAAATCCAATTGTTCAATTTCGATTAAATAGAAAAGTGTCGAGGCTGGTGTCAAGTCAACTCGCACGAGTTATAGGTATGTTGAATTGTAGGGATAGGCAGACTTCGTTTCTCGATTAAGATTAAATCCCGTAGTAAATGTTGTCGCCTATGTGAACTTTTACGTTAACAAAAATTGCCAATAAATGAAGTCAAACTTTACAGGTTGACTTCATTTATTTATTTATTTTAAATGTTAAATGTAGAGCGACGTCGGCTTTGCTCCGTGTTTAGATTAAGAAATGCAAAGATGAAATTAAGTACTTGGGTCTACCATTTTTGCAATAAGTATAGCTTTGAGATGTGGCAGGTTAGCAAAAAACAAAAGGTTTATGTATTAATATCCATTTTCGACGGCAAATAAAGAATTTCGTGGGCGGACGTGTACAGGATAATGTGATTTGTGATAAGTCACGTTCACAAGTTTTTTTCCCAAGCTTTAATAACTGTTACTGAGGTAACTACTTTGACGACGAATAATAGAGAATTATATATTTTGTACTCATAAGACATGTTGTGCCGACCCTTAATAGATTGGTATAAGGACAAAATTATGATGATGATGTTACAGGTGCCTTACTATGATGTGCTAATGCCATCCAATTCCGACGATGTTAAAGGGATAGTGTCTCGATCGTTTTAAGACTTCATAGTAGGGGCCCAGAAATGTATAATGCACTCATTTTTATTCCTTTTTCTTCTTTTAACTCTTAATTATTGTTTGGGCCCAGTAGGTGGCTACTTTAATTGCATCATCGGGCACGTCAACGTGTGGCTGGTGTCCTAAACGGGGCGTCGCACTAACACGCTGTCTCCAACGGGTCTGTAAAACCCCATTGTGCAATTTTGGCCATTCCCTAACACAAAACGGTGTATCCTCACACTAAATGTAAATAAACGACGTTGATTTGCTTATAAACACTGCCCGGACGGTATCAACATCACCCACGCTGCATATTTTACCCGTAACACATAGAGACGTCAAGGAATCGCTCCTAATACCTACGAGTTTAAGTTTTACGATACCGACTCGCCCCGCTCTCGATGTTATTATTATGCTGATGGCCCAGCCGATATTCGGATATTGCTATATTTTGTTATCACTGGAGTGATATCTATGGGTTTTTCGTTTGGGAAGGAATATTGTTGCACTTATGTTCGAGTGTGTTGGAGTTCGTGCGAAATTTGTAAAATAATACGACTAATATAGATCATATTATAATAGGATGAATGATTGTAGTATGGTCGAAGATGAGCTCATGGTTAAATAATAAAGCCGATATTTTTTTGGTTTATGGTACGGAAACCCTTCGTGTGGAAGTGCAACTCGCGTTTGGCCGGTTTTTTTTAAAATACTGATACTTCTATCTATCTATTGGGGTATGGTTTCCGCACTTAGTCCTGATGTTGGACCATTGTGCGAATACTGGTACTTATTTGCATACATCCTCAATTAGGGAAAAGTCTAGGCAGATGATTTATTGTACAAAAAATTAGATCGAATGTATTTCCATACCCAATTGGAGACGATTATTTTTTAAAGACCCTTGATTGATTGCTTTTCATAACAAATTGTGAAGAAGAATAAATCCAAATAAGTACCTCATTAGCCCAGCTGTCATAAATAAGCGTTACCTTGAAAGTTTCGGTTCCGAAAAATACGTGACACATACATAGGTACCGGTAGATGAATCAATTAAACCACCTTTGCATCAGGTGGTTATTTTCCCATGCCGAGAAAGGTCGATTAATGTTCCCTCGTCGTTACGTCATTATTCAAGCAATCTGTTATTACTTCATACCATTCACGAGTACCTCCATAAGTATTTTCGTATAATATCAGTGAGCCGAATACGCTTTAGCATTATTTGAGATTTGAATTTGACTGACGCTACCGTGATGTAATTTGTGGTATCATTTCATAGTCATCATCATCACCTGCCTAGCCTTTTCCCAACTATATTGGGGTCGGCTTCCAGTCAAACCGGATTCAGCTGAATATCAGTATTTTACGTGGAGCGGCTGCCTACCAGACCTCCACAACCCATTCATCATTTCATAGTCTTTGTCCATTATCGAATGAAAATAGAGGGTCATCGATAGCAGTCCTTTTAAGATCATACATGATAAACCGAAGGCGTTAATAACTGAACACCCACACAAGGATGTTAATTTATGAAGCTTAGAATTTCGTTTGCATTATAGGCCAGTCTGCCTTGGAGACTTTTATCTATGCCTTTTTTACGAAAAACAAGTAAAGGGAAAATTCCAAAAAATAAAAAAAAATGAAAATTAAGGTACTAAATTAGCCATATCTTTTTATCGTGTTGACTCAGGATCTTGATTTTTATACACCTAATAAGGACCTTATAGACCTCAGTATCTGGTATAAATTCAACTTGAACCCGTTCCTGAGAAAATCGGTGGTGACACACGGACAGACAGGACCTTGATTTTATACACCTAATAGGGACTGTAGACCTCAGTATCTGGTATAAATTTCAACTTGCTAGGTCCACCCGTTCCTGTGAAAATCGGTATACACGGACTGACAGACGGACAAGAGAGTGACCTTATAAGGTTCCCTTTTTTACATTTTGAGGTACGGAACCCAGAAATGAAAGATTTATTGTGAAGAGAAAATTTCCACATACCTAATATCTATTCAAGTCATTTTCCGACGAGGTTAATATCGCCGGAGTAACTTCACTATGGGTCAACAATGTAAGATTAAATCTTATTGCCTTTCGATCGGAGCACTTTTCCCCCGTCACACCGTTATAAAATTTTGATTCGTTAAAATTTTTCAAACTTTAAGATGTCTGAATTTCTAACGAAGAAAATTTTTATTGACATCAAACAGGCAAAGGGTAACTTTGCCTTCTTCAAAGATTGTTTAAAAACTTATATTGATAAGATTTGTTAGATTGTTGTTCAGAAATTTATAGCAAATTATGGGTAGTGATTAAAATTTATAATAGTTTACTGTTTGATAACTTGAAGCACTCAAGAAGAATATGTAGGCCTTTTGCGGAATTTGTTCGAAAGAATCACCGGCCCTGGAACGCAAAGGGCAATTGGGGGAACGCGGATGGGTTTTTTCGTCAGTATCAGTCTGACACTTCCTTCCACTCCGCGCAGAGCGGAAGGAGTCATTTGATGATTTCCCATCGGTAAAAAAAAGGTAAGAAAGAAAGAAAGAAAAATGTTTATTTGGGACTCGCACTAGACAAACAAACCAGTAAAATAAAATTAATAACTAAACAGTATAATAAAATAATTATCTGTGCGAAGCCAAAATGGTCCCTATCTCAGCTTATGCTGCGATATCTAATAAATACTAGGTAGGTACCTAAGTCCACTTTTATGAACTTCACCCCAACTTTTATAAACTGGATGCTTTGAATAGACGATGTCGCCGCTGTGCGCATTTAAAACTGGAGTCTTTAATAATATACATACATTGAAAACAAAAAAATGGATCAATAATATACTAATCAATTATTTGGGAATTTATACGCATAATTCAAGATCAATTCGAACCCTTACAAAAACATCTTAATAACAGGTTTCCCATCCAGTTGCAATTATTACTGGTTTTATATAAAAAACATAGTAAAAACAATGTAGGGAATGAATTTCACTAAAACATCATGCGTTCACTATGAATATACCTACTTTGAACACACACCGATAAAAGTAAACAAAAACATTTTCAATTTTGAACTTGTCACACACAACTATAAAGCTTGTTTGTGGTTAAAAATTCGTCGAAACGTCAGAAATATAAAATATATTGAAAAAAAAAACAAAAATATTTGTTTTGCACGCTCAAATGTTCAAATATTTTTTATTTACGAAAGTATTTAACAATTATCTACCTATATATTCATATTGTCCATGTTCGTGGCCAAATGATAACAGCCGAACGGGTCAATCTCCAAGGATAAGCAACGCTTGCCGAGGTCGGGCTATGGATGGGTGCTTACCGAACAGATTAACATACCAAGATTCCTCCGTGCCTCGGAAAGCACGTTAGTCTGTTGGTCTCGGCTGTCATTTGCAGAACTTTGACAGTCGTAACGGGATGTCAGAAACCAATAATTCTGCCACCAGTCTTGCCAAGGATATAGTGTTACCCAGTTACAGGTTTTCACCACCTACATTTCTGTTCGCATAACTCAACAAAAATGTTTAGGATATTGATAAAAAAATCCGCATGTACGTATGTACCCTTCAAAACGAATTCTTCAAAATTCGTAGCTTTAAACATATACAAACAAAATAAATAAATCCCTAAATGCAAATTCAAATGACTTACACCAACCACTGTAAAATTAACTTCAGCATGTAATATAACCTCTACTTGCAAACTATTTTAAATTCACTTTACCGTAAAAATCAAACTTACTCGCTATAAAAGCGATGGTAAGGGATTTCACAAGTAAGTATTACTAGAAAACTAACAAAAGAACATTGAAAATGCATGACCCAATGCTCCTGTGGGTTGTCATACAACTTTGTAGAAGAGAACTTTACGTGAACTATTTTGTATGCACATTGACCGCTATTGAAGCTTGGCTCAATTCACACGTTTCATTGTGATTGATAGTTCAAAAAAACCGGCTAAGTGCGAGTCGGGCTAGCATATGAAGGGTTCCGTATCAGGACCCTAAAAATACCACAAAATCAATAAAAATATAAATGTATTTTTTATTGTTATAGCAGTAATAGAAATACATCATACTCTGTGCAACTACCTATAACGCTTCATGAGATACAGCCCTCTGACAGACGGACGGACGGACGATCGGACACCGGAACTAATATATAATTGCTGAAACGACTTTTTGCAAGTAATAGCTAAATAAAACCAGACTGCACCGAACATATTAATGCCAGATGAAAACCACTACATTCCAAAAGCGAACGTGTTTAAAAAAAAAGTCACGCATAAACTAAAATGTTGAAACCGTTGAAAGGCACAAAAGAAGTAACAAATGTAAAGGCCAGTTTAGGAGTCAGGATAGAACCTTTATTTTTTGGATTTGAAACGAAAAATATGAAACATAATTCTGAGAATGTCACGTTACATGGTGTATTTTGCAAGGATTCCTGATTATTTACTGCAATTTATAATACACCTTACGTTGCAAAACATAAGAGCGGATTCAGTTTGACGTTTCAAAGATAGGCTCATAGCTTTTTCGTCGAGAATTCGCACGCCCTTCAAAAGGGTCTTACGACTGAAAGGTTTTCCTCTCCCACAAACATAGCTGTGTTATCAATTCTCTGTGACATTAATTAAATGGTAGTTTCTTAATGCTACGTGGTTGTAGCAAATAATCAGATAATATGCGCATGTCTTAATGATTTATTTGAAAGATAACAAGTTCATTGGTAGAACTCGACCTGGGAGGAGCTCGCGGCTAAATAATAACAGCCGCACGGGTTGATCTTCAAGGTTAAGCAACGCTTGCCAAGGTTGGTCTATGGATGGGTGACCATATTAATATACCAGTTTCCTCCGTGCCTCAAAAAACACATTAAGATGTTTTCTGGCTGTCATTTGTAGGACAATTTTTTTTTGGCAGTGGGCACGCCACTATTGCGGCGGTAAGGCCCCTCTTTGAGGAGTGGCTGGA
Organism: Mamestra brassicae; assembly: GCA_905163435.1. Classification (NCBI taxonomy): domain Eukaryota; kingdom Metazoa; phylum Arthropoda; class Insecta; order Lepidoptera; family Noctuidae; genus Mamestra; species Mamestra brassicae. Next base: position 11,806,467 of record LR990997.1, on the reverse strand, counting down.
GAGGCGCCACGGCGTCCTCACCTTCCGCCTGACGCACCTGACACGGCTGTTTCGGGAGGTACCTGTTTCGGATTAAGCGGGAGGACACGCCCGCCACGCCTGGGTGTCAGCACTGTGAGGATGGCCCGGAGGACACGGTGGAGCATACGGTTGAGGTCTGCCCTGCTTGAGCGGAGTACCGCCGTGTCCTCGTCGAGGCGATCGGCGGCGGCGACCTGTCGCATCCGGCCCTGGTTGAATCCATGGTCCGGAGCGAGGAGACTTGGGAAGCAGTAATACTAGCAAAGGAGGAGGCGGGCCGCGCGAGGGAAAGGCAATGCCTTCGCCCCAACCGCCGCAATAGGAGAAGACTCCCCGGGCGTCGGCAGTCGCAGGGCGATCCCCGGCCACCGTAGGCGCGGACCTGCGGACGGCGAGGGTTGGGTGGCTCGCTGTCCGATCACCACCAGGCCCCGATCGATGGCGCGTTGTGTTTCACGCGCGCTTCAAAGAGATGTCAGTATAGAAGACGGGGTCCGCTTGTGGAGGCCTGGTAGTCATTCGCTTCACGTAAAATACTAGTATTCAGCTGAATACCAGTATTTTACATATACTCAATACCAGTATCCAGTTTGACTGGAAGCCGACCCCAATTAAGTTGGAAAAAGGCTAGGCATTAGCCGAAATTTGGCTAATGCCTAGCCTTTACTTCAACCTTAACTTTAACTTTGTCTGAAATGCGGCAATTTTAACAGACAAAAAGATGCCTTTTTCATGGTGGAAAGTCTTCTGTTATTTAAATTCGTACTAGTTGCTCCCCGCGGCTCCTACCGTGTAAATGTCAAAAATGTATCCTATGTGTTATTCTTGACTATAACCTACCTCTGTGCTAAATTTCATTATGATCCGTTTAGCCGTTCTGACGTGATTGAAACATACAATCCATCCTCACAAATTTTCGCATTTATAATATTACTAGTCACTAGACAGAGGACTCTGAAATTGTTAACTTAATAGTCTTAAAACCTAAGTAACTAAAATTTGTACGTATTTCTAAACAAATAAGAAAACTCTAAACAAATATGGATACCTACTATACGTAAACGGATCTGTCTCACCACTCTGACCACTGTAAGACCTTACGTAACAAGGGACTCAACTCATTTTATTTCCTTTTTCGTATAAATTTCATAATACGGATCCAAACATCACTCAGAGGCTGATGAAAGTAAACAAAAGCATTGTTATATCTCCTTTCCTCTTGGGGGTTTGCCTAAAAACGTACACACAATTTTGTCGGAACACTTGCTATCATGCAGTGCGGTTGTCTGCGACGATACTCGGCTTCATTGTTTCTGTTCAAAACATCACTTGTCATTCTTGTCTTAACTTGTGCTTCCACGTCATACGGACGTAAATGCGACTGTGTACATGTTTACGTAAATCTATGGTGCCTCTGGTATTGTCACTCGGCTTTTTGTTCGCATGCTGACTACGGTGGAAGACATTCCTTTCTGTTCGCTTCGCTTGTTCAAATTAACCTATCAAGCGTTTCATTAGTTCGAAAGTTAAATTGCTTATTGGCGTAGCGTAATTGCATGTTTCGCTTTACACAATTAGAATATGATATAACTTTGTGTAGTCTGGTTTACTCGTATTACACCGAAAATTCGTTTTGGCTTCGCGTACCGAGTCACCTTTATTTAAAATTTATGAACGAATATTTACTTTTAAAGATAGTTGTTCGGCAATAAATTAAAGGATCGTATAATAAATTGTATACTTCTAGAAGTTTAACGATAGGTACCGAAGTTAATATTCTTCGCCGCTACAAAGTTTACGACGCACTTATCTTCATCTTTATAGGTATAATTTTACAAAATAAATGTAAGATATGTGTTCTAGATGTCGTTGTATGTTAGGTACTTTCGTTTCATATTATTGTTATGAGCTAGTGTATAAGAAGGAGACTTTAGGCTGATGTTTTAAGGGCAGTTATTGTTCAAAAGTGAATTCACTACGTAATTTACAATGAGATTTAACTTTAATTTCGTCTTCATCATTCACGAAACTGAAAGGAAATCTTTGAAGCATGTTTCCTGAAACAAGATGCATAATTTATTGCAAATTACTATACACATATTATTCATTAAATTTTTCCTTTAAAAAATGCTTTATCCACAAACTAACGTTCAAACCAAACTCAAACACGACTCCGCCAACATAAAACTCCCTCCACGGCTAATCTTAAAATCCAATTCACCTACATCTTTTAAGAATTCCATATCTTATGAGATACGGTGGTAGTTCTATTCGTAGACGAGTACCGCTGAAGCCTTGGGCACTCCCTCGGCGCCTCGGGACCCGCCATTGTATTCAAACACACTCTTCTATGAAACCTACGTAGAGTCGTGGATACGTCACTACTGAATTGTATGATGTTTACATTCAGCATCGCTTGGGACTGTTTTTTCTTTGATGGAACCCGTGCTTTGACTTTATTATGGTTTTATAGCTATTTGTTTTATTTTTATCGTCGGTTTTATGATTTATTGTAAGATATTTTGCATACTTTGGGGATTGGTGGTGTATGTTATTTCAGACTGGCAACCCACCCCGGCTACGCAAGGGTAGCAGAGCATATTAGTTCTCAGTGGTTCCGACAATTTCAACAGATTATATTACAGCCTTTTGTTTTTTGTTTTTTACCATTGATAGGCACGCGTTTGACAACTATCTCACATGATAGTAAGCGGTGATGTGGTCGAAGGCAGAACACGATTTACACAAAACCTTACCTAATTAATTATGCACCATAACCTTTTTCATGAATAACTCCGTCCATTCATTGGTGGAAGCTGTATGAAAATCCTTTCGGTTTTTGATTTAGACTGGCCCGATATAGCACAGGACAGAGTTGTGTGGTTTTGTGGAAAAAGGAAAGCCTTAAGCTCGCAGTAGGAGAAAATAAGCTAGACAGATGTATTTATTACGTTCATACATACAGAGAGACGCGGGGTAGAGATTTTGTTTTATATGTAGCGATGGTAATAGCCCAAAGGATCGCCAAACTGAAGTTGCACATTGTTCGCAGAACAGATGGACGATAGGGCCAAAAAGTTCTGGACCGCGTTCCGGAAGACGCAGCGTTGGAAAGCCTCCCACAAGGTAGACCAATGACCTGGTGATGGTTGCGGGTAGCCGATGGATACGAGACGCACAGGACCGGTTGTTGTTGCGACACTTGGAGGAGGCCTATGTCCAGCAGTAGATGTCTTTCGGCTGATATGATGATGATGAGAGTGATAAGACTGAAATGGCCTACCCACTGCGAGCTAGCTTGGTGATTAATGTTCGTTCCTTCTCTACATAGAATAGGCACCATGTGCATTATCGTGTTACCTATGTGATTCTTACAGATTTGCGTGACTGTTACAATGTTGGCGGCAATAAACTCTTCAAAATCTAGTTTTACTACCCGACACTTAAACGAATCAGTAGACACTAAAATCTACAGAACTGCCTTGTTGGTCCCGTGGTCACAAGCGTGCCTTCTGAGCATGAGGTCTTGGGTTCGATTCACGGGTCAAGCAAAGTGTTATTGGGTTTTTACAACTGGATTTTGTCAGTATCAGTCCGGCTTCTAGATTTATAGAAACTATAGAATATAATCTACTTTATTGAACACAAAAAATAATGCATGAGCTCAGGAAGAGAACGCGAGTTTATATAATATAATGGATAGTATAAGGGCCCTTTTTTATGGATGGGAAATCATCAAATGACTCCTTAATAAAATTAAGTTTCCTTTTATTTGTACATATATTGTGTATATCTATGTGTGCCAAATAAACTACTTTTCTTTCTTCCGCTCTAGGTGGAACGGAAAGGCGTGTCAGACTCTCACTGACTAAAACCCATCCGTATTCCTTCTAAAGCCATTTGGGTTCCAGGGCCGCGGAGACTCTTGCGAACAAATTCTGCAACCCTGGCAGTATTAGGGCCTTGGGAACGTATATACAGATTTTGATCAAATCAGACTTTTAAACGTAATAATCCATGTTACTAGGTAATCTAGCTCTTTTCAAATTGATGGTACTTTAAGATTTCTTGGGTCTGGTTTTGAATCTATATTCGTCGATCCAGAAAAGAGTGTAATGTATTTCCACACGATAGGTATAACAGACAGTCCTCTGTGCAGAGCATGCATGGAGGAGGAGGAAACAGTGTCGCACAGGCGTCGCCGATATACGCAGACAAACAATAGGGATACCGAATTCACTCACAGACATCATGAACTCTTTAGGAGGACTGATCTGCTTCTGGAGGGAGGTTGGCTCGTTGGAATGACGGCCGCCATGGCCTACGCACAATGGTCCCATATCAGCACTAAGTGCGGAAACCATACCTCAATAGATAGATAGATAGATAGAGGGTAATGTATCGTGCACTTAACGATCGTGAGCTATACTTAAGTTTGGTATTCAGTTTAATTGTAAAACAATTTGCCAATATGTTAATCATCAACTGTAGGCCCTGTTATAATTATATTTATAGCTGTAACAGGAATCCTTTCATAAATAAATCTCATCATTGCAAGATAATTATTAATGGGAAATTATTAATTTTAATTTGGTTGGAATTCTACGAGTTTGTTAAATGATAAAATTGCTTTTTTAGTAGGATTACGTTTTAAAAGGAAATTTATCGTCACTCTTTATGTTGTTGCAACAAAATTTTGTAATATATTGTTTGAATACATTTCAAAATTCTGTCTCTTTAAGTTTTTTGTTGCATTTTGAAGACCTAAACGTACAATGTTACTCGCTAAGATGTGGTAATAATTCTTTCTTTTTTGTCATTTTTCATGCCATTCAAACGTTTTATGACACCTCTTTTTCGATACAATCATATCATTCGACGAAAATTTTATTTTCTTGCCATATTTTCCCCCAAAGGACTGAACGCGAGACAAAGTCGCACTTTATTCCTCGGAGAACTAAAATAAAGAGGAGAAACTTAAAAATCAGTGTGTTTATGTATTCAAAGCGCAGTCGTCGCAAACATTTTTGTCATATTGGTCGAATAAAAGTGTGTGAAGAATTCAAATCACGTGTGCGATAAGGGCCACCGCTTCCCTGGCTTACACCGACTTTAAAGTATATTGTAGTCACTTGTGCCAGTTATCCTGGTGCACGGGTGCCGTAACTTTCGTATTCAACTCGTGCTTTCAAACTTCGCGAAGCACGTCTCAGCTCCAGAGGTTATTTGCATCTCACCTTTACGTTCCTCCGCCATTAGGTGTCATATTGTTATATTACACCTGTACTACCTAAATCTGGGAGATACTCAAAATGTTCGTAACTGCTGAATATGTATGTGGGGACATGTGGGGTCCTTCGCGACGTTTCGGCTTTCTTACCTACGAAAAGGTTTTTTCATAGTTGCCGGTTTCGCCCGTTAGTCCAACGTGACACATGATACGTGTCAAAAATCCTATCTCAAAATTGTCATTACTTGCCACCAAGAAATCATAAGTATGCTTATAATTTTAGAATACTGCTACTTTTACTGGAGTGCCTATGAGAAATAAACGAGCGGCAGCTGACATTTTTTGCAAGTTATATTTCTGTCTCACAGTAAAATAGGTATAAAATGATGAATACAATAACTTCTTAAGAGTTTATATTTTGATTTCACCTTATAAAAAAGTGACGTCTAAAAGTCATCGTGAGGTCGTGATTCGCTGACCTACTGTGACGTATTCCTTCAACGACGTACATATTTTGTCGACGCAACCCACAGGTCACGTAAACTGCGATAACAGGACAGCCCGGTAATCAGTTGGTCACAGAGCTGTCAAAATTGACTGATTGACTGACATATCACCTTTGCATTGTACATGTGGCGTGTGGACGTCGCTGTAATACCGGTTGAATTGGTACGCTAGGCCTACCGCACACTGGGCTTGCGGACGACGAGCGTTGGGTGTCTCGCTGTCTGATCACAACCAGGCCCGGATCGATGGCGTGTTGTGTTCCACACGTGCCTTAAAGAGATATTAGCATAGAATACATGGCCCGTTAGCCTGCCAGAGTTGTAGAATTTGTTCAATAGAGTCACCGCGGTCCTGGAACGCAAAAGGCTCCAGCCCCACCTAGAGCGGAAGAAGTCAATTAATGATTTCCCATCCTTAAAAAAAGGCCTACCGCACACTAGGCGACTATTGCCAGCCACCACTATGTTACGTATAAGGAACCTAGTGGTGTTACTTATATATTTATAAGTAACCTAGTGGTGGCAAGTTGTATACGACTAGCCGCCATTTATCAGCCTTCAATTGTTAATACAGGCCTTCTCTCTGTAAGGCAGTGGTATAGCCCACTGCTCTACGCGCAACACCATGCAGTGCTTGTTGCAGACTGATATATGTTACATGACTTCGATTTTTGGGTCTGCCGGTTTCCTGATTTATTCCTTCACAAATTAAATTGCACCACAAAGTAAAGTGCCTGTCTGGAGCAGTGGTGGCCCAGTGGTTACCAGTAGTTGTTGGCCCAGTGGTTGGTCGGTTTAAGTGTCGTAACCGAGACAGTACTCTAGTAGCAGTTACTGTTTTCGTCAATCTTAACGTTTTCACAAACCTGTCGTCTCTCTGACAATAAGGTACCTCATCTATCTTGTTGCTAGCGAGCAACACTTTACCACTGGCGCTAGGCAGTTGAACAAAACATAAAATGTGGCGATAGTCAAATAAAACAAATGAAAACGATAAATCAAATCCAACGTGTAATCATAAAACTTGATAAAACGCGACACATATGAATTTGTAATCAAACGAGTTGTCAAACATGATGAAAAATCAAACACAAATACGTTTCACGGCTTTATTTTACTTTGTTTCATATCCTCTATGAGTGAAACATTCTGTAAATAGACAGTTAATATTGAGCTGTTTTTCGGATACTGCACCAGAAGGGTTCCGTTTTTTAACAAAGGAACTCTTCGTCTGTCCGTCTGCCACAGGCTGATGGATGTTATAGAAACTATGATGAATGATGTCGACTTGAACTCAACGTTTAAAAATTAAATAAAAATATCAAGGTACGGAACCCATGCTTTGCGAATCCGTCTCGCTCTATGTCGTTTTTATTGTTTTTCAGGACGATTAACGGAATTGTTTTCTACGAAAGTTGATCAATATGTTTTAAATCTGCTGATGTAGGAAGATATAGATCCATTAAAATTATCTCACGGCTTTCATGTGGAATGTATACGAAGAGTTTTTTTATGACAATATTCTGATTGCTGCCAAAATTTATTTGTATTCTGTGTATGCTTTTTTTTTAGGGATAGGAAATCATCAAATGACTTCTTCCGCTCTGGGTGGAGAGGAAGGGCGTGTCAGACTCTTACTGACTAAAACCTATCCGTGTTCCTTCTAAATTCCTTTGCGTACCAGGGCCGCGGTGACTCTTTCGAACCAATTCCGCAACCCTGGTAGCTCTAGGTACAAGTTAATGCTTAAGCACTAGGTAATTATTTGTTAGTTTTAGGCCAAGGTACATATATTTTCCGTAAGTAGTGACGGAAAGAAACACAATTGTAGAACCCCAACCCCCAAAAACCCCCGACCGTGTAAAATAACTCTTAATTTTTTCTATGGTTACCACGGTGGGTTGGTAACAAAACTTCTGATAGACAAAAATAAACTTAAATAAAACAAACGATGTTAAACGTTTTACGCTTTAACAACTTCCTCCAGAAAAAAAAAACCTTTTTATTCCAAATTCAAATAAGAAAAGTAAACACCGCACACACACTCGTAACTCAACAAAAACTTAACTCTAAGGATAGGAAAGTCGCATTTCACGAACGATTTCTTCTCCCCGCAATAACGCCAAGTCACACTGCAGAGGTGGCCATTCGAAAACTAATAAATTTCACTGGGGACTGTGAATTTATTTGATAAACGGCCGAGATAAAGATGCGGTCGCACCTCAACACTTCCTTGGTCAGCAACCGCGTGTGCAGCCGGCCTTAACGGGATCGGAGATCCGAGGATATATGTATGATTATAACTGTGATTTTTGGTTTTGTAACTGTGAAGTTATGGTTCCGTAGGTGTCGTACCGTATATTTTGTTTTCGAGTCGATGGTGATCCTTTAAACAGTTTTTGCCCAGTAGGTGGCCACATTGTAGTAGCATGTATTAGGTCCTCAATGGTAGGTACATGTGTGAGGGCATTTAGAGCACTCCAACAAGTAGGCCATGTTTTGGCCATTCTAAACAAAATATAACAGAATAAACACAATACCTGATAAGGATTCATTGTACTCATCATTATGAACAACTGCGAAATCAATTATATGTGGCTAGAAGTTTAAAACTATTTCAACTACTATTTATTTGGGTACGGTATTAGTGATACCTATTAGATATAAGCAGGAAATTCATTATTATTAAAATAATTGATAAATTTTCAATCTTTTAAACTAATATTATAAAATAATTATGAAACTAGTGATCAAATAACGATTCCTTAATTGACATAAAATGCTAGATACTAATACAACATTTATAAATATAATATGTAGAACAAGCGAGAGAAAATCTCTGCCTACACGTGCCCAGAAGATGACAAAACATTAAAACTTATTTGTAATCTTTTGGGCACGTGTCGACGCTATGTACTAGTACCTAATAAATTAGGGTGCTTGACTAAACTACTCAAAATGGTGTAGGAAATTCCAATTATCTCAAACATTACGTGACATAGTTATAACGTAATCTATACTAGAATATATTTGGATGGTTGACCCACAAAATTCTATTCAAATATTCAGATTATTATAACAGAATCCTGATCGTGTAATTTCGACGCTAGCGACACACGAATCGATTACATTTGACCTTTCCTTTCTGTAGGTATCGAATAAAACCAATTCCGATTATTACCATCGAGTTAGTAAAAATAACAAGTGCCTAAGCTACAAATATCATCATGTTCCCTCGGCAATAACTACCTTGTGATACAATATTTTTTTCTGTATCTATAATTACGACTACCTACTTATCCTTCCAAAGTCTCACGTTCCAGGAATGCGGAAAATATTAAAGAGGCACGTATCGATAAAGCGTATTTATTTATAATAATAATAACTGTCACTTATAATTCAAATAAAATTACATTCAAAATCGGCATTTCAGTAACCATGCAAATAATATGTATATATATAAAAACATGTATATAAATATATTTAAAAAATGCATGGATAAATAAATGCATGCATGCATGCATACATGCATGCATTTATTAATCAAAAAAAAATATTAATCAAATATTAATCATATTTGTATACTTATAATGACGCTTCAAAAACCTTACAGTACCAATACAGAACATGTCATAAGAACCGTATCCGAAAAAGTTATAAAACAATATAATAACGTACAATAGTTTACGTACAATCTTGGGGGTTACTTCGGAGAGAGTACGCAGTTTTCTTCTATGCAGTCAGTATTGTTGATAGGTAAATATTTTTCATGAAAAAAAAAATCTTTTATTATTTTTTAAGAAGTGGCATCACTTATCTGTCTTATTATAATGATCTTGCTTTACGCAAAATTTGCGCACTGTCGCCAAAGTAACTCTGTATATAAATGAATCTATAGGTACATATATACATGTATTTATATATTTCTATATCTTTATCTATACTTATAAAATAAAAGCTGAAGAGTTTTTTTGTTTCTTTGTTTGCTTGTTTGAACGCACTAATCTCTGGAACTTTTTTTTTTTTTTTTTTTTTTTTTTTTAGGATGGGAAATCATCAAATGACTTCTTCCGCTCTGGGTGGAGCGGAAGGGCGTGTCAGACTCTTACTGACTAAAACCCATCCGTGTTCCTTCTTAAGCCCTTTGCTTTCCAGGGCCGCGGTGACTCTTTCGAACAAATTCCGCAACCCTGGCAGGCTCTGGCCCTAGCGGGCCCCGTCCTCTATGCTGACATCTCTTTGAGGCGCGCGTGAAACACAACGCGCCATCGACCCGGGCCTGGTGGTGATCGGACAGCGAGCCACCCAACGCTCGCCGTCCGCAGGCCCGCGCCTACGGTGGCCGGGGATCGCCCTGCGACTCCCGACGCCCGGGGCGTCTTCTCCTGTAGCGGCGGTTGGGACGAAGGCCTTGCCTTTCCCTCGCGCGGCCCGCCTCCTCCTTCGCTAGCATTACTGCTTCGCAGAAGGAGGTGACCGCTTCCCAAGCCTCCTCGCTCCGGACCATGGATTCAACCAGGGCCGGACGCGAGAGGTTGCCGCCGCCGATCGCCTCGACGAGGACACGGCGGTGCTCAGCCCAAGCAGGGCAGACCTCCACCGTATGCTCCACCGTGTCCTCCGGGCGATCCTCACAGTGCTGACACCCGGGCGTGTCCTCCCGCTTAATCCGAAACAGGTACCTCCCGAAACAGCCGTGTCCGGTTAGTACCTGCGTCAGGCGGAAGGTGAGGACGCCGTAGCGCCTCTCCAGCCACTCCTCAAAGAGGGGTCTTATCGCCGCAATTGTGGCGTGCCCAGCGCTGGGTTGCGACAGTCGCCGTTTCCATATCGCCATGGTATCCTGCTGGAGCTCTGTCCGCCGCGTAGCAATTTGCCGTGGCAGCGAAGTTTCGCCCCGGCGAAGCGCCTCCAAGCGCCACGCGTAAACGTGCGCGAGGGCTCTCGCCTCCAGATCCCATGGCGTTAATCCGGCAAGGAGGCTCGCCGCCTCGCCGGAGACCGTGCGGTATCCCCGGGCCAGCCGGATGGCCATGACCCTTTGGGATGCGTTGAGCTGGCGGGCAGGTCGCCCCTTCAACGTCAGTGCCCACACTGGGGCCCCATAAAGGGCCATGGACCGCACGATCCCCGCATAGAGCCTCCGGCAGGAGGCGTTTGGACCCCCTAGATTGGGCAGGAGCCGCTTGAAGGCAGCCCCGGCCCGCTCCAGTCTTGGAGCCAAACGTCGGAAGTGCTCCTCGAAGTTCCATCGGCTGTCGAGAACGAGCCCGAGGTAATCTCTGGAACTACCAGTCAGATTTGGAAAATTATTTTTGTTTATATAGCCACATTCATGAGAAATGCTGTAGGCTATACAGGAACAGATAAAACAAGATATCCGCGTACGAAGTGGCGCATTAATTCTAGTATGATATTATAAGGCTAAAGAGTTTGTTTGTTTGGTTGAACGCGCTGATCTCGGGAACTACTGGTTTGAATTGTAAATTTATTTTCGTGTTGGATAGCCCATTTATCAAGGGAGGTTTGAGGCTATACCATCACGCTACGGCCAATAGGAGCGGAGTATTAATGAAAAATGTGACGAAGTTGCGCGGGTCAGCTTGTTTTATAAAAATAATAATTTAATTTTTATTCAGACAAACATTGATCCATAACAATTACATTCATTATATTGTTAGTAGGAACATAAAACTATGTTGTGTGTACCTAATAACTAAGAGAGACCTCCTCTGGGTGAGGCTCCACACCAGTAGGCTGTCCAACTTGTTGCCTATTACCTTCAGGATGCTATTTGGGTCTTGGAGAGCGGCTCTGAAAGTACCGAACCGGATAGAAAGCCACACTACCGCTAAGTGCCATAGGCTCACTTTATTCCTGGATACGGAAGCAAAGTCGTAAAAAAAATCTATACCTATGAATAAGGTACTATAAGCTTTCTACCTTCATAACAGAAAAACAAGGTTCATGATTCTAAATCGAGGGGCAGGTACAGAACACCACCCTCTTTACACGTGGATTTAATTAAATTTTAAGGGAAAGCTTAGCGACTAACAACTGCTTAATTTACTAACAAAACCTTTTAGAAGCGACACAATTAAAGACCCATCATTGCGTATTAAAATAATGTAGTAGGTTTTCTAGTCAATAATTTATTGAATATTGATCGTATAAACTTACCAAACTAGAACAACCTTCATCTTCTAAACTTTTTTTTTCAATTAGTCTCATATTTATTGAATAATAATAATAATATCTTGGGACAACTCACACATGGTCATCCGTTCCCAAACTAGGCAAAGCCTGTGCTATGGCAACCAGACAACTGATAAACATACTTATATATTTCTAAATACATACATATTATAGACAAATTACACCCAGACACATGAATTGAACATCACATTGGTCATGGTTAGTGAATCTGCTTTTATCCTCTCTTTGTCAATATTGAAGGTGCTTTGAAACGGCGTATAGCCGATGCCAGGTGACTGAGTGTGAATTATAATTTGATTTAAAAGCAAACGGTTCTTCTATTGCGCAATAACCAACACTTTCCATAGTACGCCCACTGTAGTTCCAATATCCTGGCTGATGTTCCATCGGGAGATGTACCATCGCCGTTATCTATATCTATACTAATATTAAAAAGAGGAAATATTGTTTTATTTGTTTGTACCAAACAGGCTCCGAAACTACTGGATCGATTTTAACCATTTTAACATCAATGGAAAGCTAAATTATCAGGAAGTGACATAGGCCATTTTTTTTTAAATAGAGATCCTTAAAAAAATGCAGTAATGTAACGCAAAGTAGCCTTAAAAATAATTATTTGGCGTGTGCTAAGAATACTATCGACATCCTTTGCACACATTTCTCGCCTGCCTCTCACTTTTAAGTAGTAATGCCTAACTCTACTTGCCTTTTTCCATCAGCGCTATGCTAAGCTTGGCTAAGGAAACTGAAGTGATTCCATTGGTGGATGTTTTTTTCGCGCACTACCTCACACATCGTTGGTGGAAAAGCACCCTACATTCAAAACTTTATCTCATCCGGGAAGCAGTTTTCTCCTTATTTCACTATATAGGGTACTTTGGGAGCCAGGCGCATCAAAAATACATTATCTGCCATAAAAATAATGTTATACCTACTTATAAGTAAGTATCAGAAAACTTTTCTACCATGTTATGATATTGACGGATATAAAAGGTGTATCGAACTATTTTATTCAAGAACTTAAAACTGATATTATTTTATATGTAGTTACACTAACTGGTGTCTATTAGTGGACAAAGATGTAATTCTCGTATTTTTAAGGAGCGTTCGCAATCGCCCCGCCAGTCGCAAATAGACAAAAACACATCTAATTTTCCTACATTATGACAAGTTAATGGTCACCAATAAAAATATATTGCGCTACATTAGATTTTGGCAGAATATTCGACGTCTATAGAACGGAAATGGATGACGGGATGCATATACGTACCTAAACTATCAATCAACCCAAGCGTCGTCATTCATTCTGAGTGTGAATCACATGAAGAGATTCATACTCAGTGGACCATAGTTAGTTGTAATTGTAACAAACACAATATACTGGCTTCTTCTACTAACCATCTCAAGGTCATACACGTATTAGCACGTGCGCCCAACAGTGCTGTTGCAACTCTTTTGCTCAGGCACAAATAACGATCCAAGAAAAAACCTACTTAGGAATCAAACATCAATTTAGCCATCATAATTCCGTTTCCTGACATCTAAAACTACGAGTACATATTCAAGCAAGTTTTAGAATTTAACAGCACAACTTCACCGTAAACTGAGAATCTATATTCGCACGTTTCATGCTCGTAAGATTTGAAATGCGGAAAGGATAAGCTGGGGAACTCCGTCCGACTGTATAAAGAATACAGTCCGCAATATGATCTCGTTCACACTTCCGACCTCGGCAGTACATAAGTTGGGTACATAACATGTGTATCTTACTTGCATTGCACTCTCGTCTTTGCTATGTATACGAAATCTCAGGCGACAGTCACGACACGACACGGAGTCGCTATTAACTAGTAGGTACAAGTATGGCTGAATAATTTTAAAGGAATCTATGAGAAACATAAAAGTAATTTAAGGAGAAGATGAAATTGAGCCACAGTAAAGCACCTTTGCTATGGATCGATCAAATAAGTCCCTTGCGATGTGTGCATGCGTTTTGCACTAGTACATATGTTGGACTGTGAGCGAATGATTATGAAGCTATTCACATCAGCCCCTGCAGAAGTCGCTACATGTTGTCAAGAAAGAAGAAGAAGAAGACTCTCCCAAAGCATATGAATGCGTTACGAAATATGACATAAACAAAGAAATAACATTTCGTTTACTTCATCATTATTCAGCCGAAAGACGTCTTCGTTAGACATAGGCCTCCCTCAAGCGTTGCCACACCTAACGATCCAGTGTTTCTCCTATCCAATGGACTTCCACGGCCCACACCAGGTCACCGGTCAACTTTGTGAGAGGCCTCCCATCACGCCTTTATGGTGTGCAGTCGAAACTCCAGTACCTTTCGGCCTCATCGGCCATGTGATCTAAGAACATGGTTCTTTGAGAATGGGCAGAAGCCTTCTCTATGCATCTTATCAGCTTACGGCAATCGCCAATTTGTAGTATGGCATCCCCATCAAATTATAAGCGTTTATCAAAATTTACAAATCGCAATACTTAACAAGCTAAATGCTTTGCAAGTAATAGAACTGTCTGTTTGACAAGATCACACGGCAAATAACATTGTATTGGCCCGCGATTGGAGCTATTTGTCCAATTTAATGGATCCGCCGTAACACTGATTGCGACTAATATTGGACGTTCAGTTACCGCTTGTAATACCTACAATTACTGCCAGGAAGGTAACTGTTGACGAGGTTTTCGCAGAAATGTGTTATCAAAAGCAATTAATGTGAACAACTGTAGACCAGTCGATGCGGCGCCGATTGGGGGAAGTCTATTTTCAATAGTGTAAAGTTTTCAGCTGAAATAACGATGATAATGATAAATACCATGCGGAATTACGGATTTCTGACTACCCTCTTAAATGCACTGGATCCTATAACAGGTATGGTTAATGACAAATGAATCGGTAAGCCAGGATTATGATTATTATTTTATATATTAACCTGACTTGCTTTGAAAATTAACTTTTTCCTTAAGATATATACTTGTGAACACTGAGCAACACATCAAAACTCATACACATCAAAATCAGCTCTAACCTCGGCAACTTGACCAGTATTTTTTCCAACTTAGTTAATTAATTTTTAAAGCATACGAGTATATTTAAGCATTTTTTCGGCTCCCGGAAATGCATTAAGCATGCATATGCATTTTATTCTCAAAAAGTGCAACGTAAATGTTAAACCATTTTCTGATTTAGCTTTGCATTTAAATTGTACAAAAATATTGTTTTTTCTCGCGCCGCTCCTCGTGTCTGGTGGCGGTATGCGGAGCGAAATATTTCTGCTTCTACGTAAAAACTAGCGGTGAATGCCAAAATTATATCTCTCAACATTTTTATTTAACGCTTATTGCAGGGCAAGAAATTACGGAGACTGTGATTTGTTTAATTGTTTTTTTAGTCCGCGATAATGCTGAGTAACATTTTCCATTTATTTATGGAAATGAAAGAGGATTTTCCACAAAGGAAATCACCATTGGAATTCACTTTCGATAATGATAGCTGCATCAACGATGGTGCCCAATTTTGAAAGCCGTATAGGAACGTCTTTATATTTTACTACCTGCCGCCCACGGCTCCGCCCGCGAAAATATCGAGAATTATCCCAAGGGAATATAGTCGCCGATTAAAAGTATCCTACGTATTATTCCAGACTATAATTTACCTCTTTGCCACATTTCATCAAGATCCGTGTCCATTAAAAAACAATTATGAATATAAGCAGGGTGGCAAAGAGTTCAACACTAATGATGAAGCTTCGTAAACAAGGGCTTACAGAAAACAAAATAAATGTTACCTACTCTCTCAAAGTCTTGTTAAATCCACCGTTATATTCCAACTGCATATAAAAAATAACCAGTGACATTTGCATGATAACGTTTTGCATCCCATATTCAAGACATCAACCGACGAAGATAAACCGCGAGCATGTACGAAATGCATCCACTACAATTTACAGCAAACACTCACTGTAGAGTTTTAGAGATTCAAATGGAACGCCGCGGTCAGGGCACAGTATATCCGAAAACAGTAGCATAGCATCGTGCTTATATAATTCCCGACCAAACGATGATAATGTTGACCGATCTCAAGCGAGACCAGGCACGTATGAGATGATAATTCCACATGACCGTCTAATGATTCGGCCCAGACCCTTCCTTTTCGAGATATGGAGAATGTCACAACAAAAACTTTTAAATTATACTCAATACTCAATACTTTATTGCATTCCATAATGTAATGTACAACAGTTGGTAAGTCTTAAAGTAGAACCAATTATGGACCCTGTCGGGCACATCAAAGTTATAGTTTATATAGAGGAGAGGATGAAGAGCGCTTTTTGAAATAAGGGAAAGAAAACCTCAAAAATTAGGTATATAAGTAGGTATTAATTACATGTTCATATATATTCCTTTTATAAAAAGTTATTCATTATTTTTCTAGATATAAAGCTTCATTTTAAATTAACATATACTGAAGACGAACATAACATTAAAGATATTGCATGGTAATTTTACGGTTTACTTCATGTTCATTTTATATAATATATATAATCAATAATCAATAAAAATACATATTTACAGTTTCACTGAATCTTGTGGAGTGTAATGTTATAGTATTTGCATATTTATATATTTATATATACATATATATAATTTAATGTAGAATTGTATAAAATTTATATATTTTTTGTAAATTCATTATTAGTCATTATACTTATGTCATTTTAATTAAATAATTGGAATAATTTTAATAATTTTTTTAAGATACTTAGAATTAAGAATAAAATAAAGGCAGTTATAGTAATTAAAGTTATTATTGTAGTTAAAAAGTGTAGTTAAAATTTATCTTTTAAGTATTCGTCAATAGTGTAGTAGCTTTTGTCTATGAGAAAACGTTTTAATTTATTGATAAAGATATTATTTATATTTGCATTTTTTAAGTTTTCAGGTAATTTATTGTATATTTTTATGGACATAACAAACGTACTAGAGGAGTGCATTTTTAATCGTGAAGTTGGTAAATTCAATCTATTTTCATGTCTAAGTTGGATTTTTGTTTGGATGTCTCCTCTTTTGCTATAAAATTGTGGATATTTCCGAACAAATTTACAAATTTCAAATATGTAAAGACAGGGTAGTGTTAAAATGTTTAACTCTTTGAAATGTGGTTTACATGAATCTGTGTTTTCGATGTTAGTCAAAATTCTTATTAGTTTTTTCTGCATTGTAAATAATAATTAAGAACTGCTGCAGAGAAATTACTGACGGAAAAATCCGATATCACTTTACCAACCCGAGAATTCAACTCAGTAACTCGACTAAAACCTCCTTGTATCAGCTTTTTTGTAAACAGCTTTGAAAAATTACTACAATTAATATTTTGAGGCTTTGGTTTTTTTTTTCGTCTAAAAAAAAAATTCGGCCCTTTTTTTGACAGTTCATCTACTGGTCTTTTAATTCACTATGATTTCGTCGCTAGTGACTTGAATGCTAAAATAAATAGGTACGAATCTTAACTGGAATGCTGTTTATCCTTGATGAATGCAGCATTTGTGAAAGCACACGTTTATGACTTTTAAGGTTTGTTCTTGATTTCTTATTGTTTGTTTTTAACCGACTTTAAAAAAAGAAGATGGTTCATAATTCGTCTGTTTTTTTGCATGATTATACAGCGATTTTTGGCCAATTGTCAACCGATTTGGATGATTCTTTTATGTTTGGAAGAATTTTTTGGTAAAGATCTGATGAAGAACTTCGGAGATAGGCAACGGAACTCTTCAAGAAATTAAAGCAAACCTTCTGAGATTGCTGAAATCGCATGTCTGTTTATTGTTTATACCACTTTATAGCATAACATCACGCCGGTACGCTGTGAAGGGGTCTGCAGAAGTCAACCATTTTTTTGGGGTTATCTTTTCGGGCATACCTTTATTGTTTATGAACCGGTCGTGATGATTCTTTTTGCGTTGTTTTTAGTTATATGTATATATTGAATTTGTATTGGACGTTAAACTTCAAAGATAAACTATTGACCTCCTCAACTTAAATTCAATAAAATCTAGTAAAGTGAGATATTGTTTATATAATATGGTAATTTAACTATGAACTGGTCTACACTTGGACTACGAAGGCACACAAAGTAACTCCTTAATGGGAAATAGAGCAAACACTCATCATGGGAATAATGTAAATTTAGTTGTGTGTCTCACCACCAAAAAGTGAAAAATAAAAACTCAAAACAAAAAACATAACCGACTTCCAAATAAAAAACACTACAAAGTACCTATAAAATTACTTTAATTTCGTAAGTCGGTGTCAAAAATTCAAGAAACAATCAAAAACACCGACTTCCGAACTTAAACTTATTTTATACTTTGTAGTGTTTTTTACCTTACAATAAGCTTTAGCCTTGTCCGCGAAGGCCACTTTTGTATTGGCACGTGGATGGCTTTGAAAATGATCCGCATTTTATTTTATATTATGTACGATGCAGTTGGTTTACGCGATTCTTCATAGAGGAAGTGTTCGTTTTTTTAACTAATGGTTTGAATAAATCTAATTAAAAGGAAAATTCCACCCGATTGTCATTTGTCGGTCAGTGACGGTCGTTACGAGTAGTCAGAAGCGCAGAAGTCTGCCTTACCAAGGGGCATCGTGATACACATAGCTAAGGTCAGACACGCAGCCATTCAGAGTCCCGGAGACGATCAATACCAATTGTCAATTTTACGTTATTTTCAATTGCCATTGATCGTTTACAAGTACAATTGAAGCGATTGACAATCGCAGTTACGTGATTGAAAGAAATTGATAAAAAAATTGATTGATGCTCATTGACAGGAGCCATTTAAGCTGCCAATTGATCGTTTAACTGAGTCATTGACAATCGTTTCTATCATTCGTGCGTCTGACAGCAGTGAAATTGTCCTAGCTGCCTGTGCGAACACCAACTGTTCCAAAGCCAAAAAGCATACTGAACACAAACACATTGAAATCTGCCTCAATGGCACTTCAATTGCAATTGTCAATAACGTAGCACATTGAAAATTGGCATTGATCGTCTCAGGGCCTCTTAACACACTGAAATTTAGCTACATCCGGTTGGATTGGAAGTCAAATCCAACATAGTTTAAAATCAAGTACCTAGTTAAAGATTTACCTACAGAAAACCAAATATGATTAAGTACCTACGTAAATTATAATTACAAACAAATACCTAAAATTACATGGTAACGCCCTCGAGAATTTACAGCTTTGCTAGCATATTATACACCGCTTTACTAAACCAGGCTTAAATCGTTTGAAATAATTACACGCGTAGGCACACGGAAGTAAATTAAAATTTAGGAGCTTAACGGATCAATCTCCGGAATATTAAAACGGTGGCATAGAGGTGGGCGAAGGTGGGCTAAAGGAAGTTTGTGGTACCGATGGGTATTAGAACTAAGGTCGTTCTAATACCAGTTTAGATATTTTGTAATCTTGGATTTTGAGCAAATTGCGGACAAAAATTATTATTGACTTTTTCTGGCTGCGGCTTTGCTCAAGCGACAAAAGTTGATCTATGTGACGGTAGAGGATCCAACGCGAAAGTTTTCAGCCATCAAAATTTTCCTTTGTCTACCAGGCCCCGGTATACCTGTATTCTGACACCGTTAAGTTGTTGAGGCGTGATTGATTGATTAACATTCAAAAATAATTGTTAGGATTAGGAACGTTCCACGTGCAACATCGTGCAACGTGTTAAAATATGAAAATATAAGAGTTAGTTTATCAGCATTTAAAATCTAATCATTTTTTGCAAAGAGCGTTATCCGGGAAGTTCCCTACACCGCTAAAGTTTGCAGCCATAACTTTGACGTCAACTTATGTTGTAAAACATACGGCTCATCTCACCGCGCTGCCGTCACCACATGACATTTGAAGAATAGTCGACATGGTCTCAGTTACTAAAAAAAAATTGGTGCTTTTTGACGTCCCAGTGCTGTCACCTGGTGCACGTCATTTCAGAACACCCACACTCCAAAATTCATAATGATCGAAAACAATTGATCACAGGCATTTATTATAGAGGTATCTAACTAGTTAGTTAATAGCCAGTCCCAACCAAGTTATACCACGATATTTTCAAGGCACATACGAGTGTGTATTGTCTAATGTACTGACAATAAAACGGTTTTGTGTCTAGCGGTAAAAGAAACAAACGACAACATAAGAGCTTTCGTCTAACTTTGAGTGACATTTATTCTGAAGTTTACTCTACTTTTTCCTTTTATTAAAACGAGACCAATATAACAATTGATGGTCTCGTTATACGTATTATTGAATAGTAAGAACAGGAAGCGCACTTTATATGTAGGTATGTAGGGGCGCTGCGTGTCGCGGGTTCGATTCCCGCACGGAACAAATATTTGAATGGCCTACAGATAGTTGTTCCGGATCTGACTGTTTGTGCATGTGAGTTTGTAAAAGCACCCACGATACAGGAGAAATTTCTAGTGTGGGGCAACAATTTGAAAAAAAAGTGATCACTAATGTACCTTCATTGGTATGATGTGTTAGGGGCATTTCTATTCCTGATACTAAACTGAAATGAGGCCCATGTGCTCAGCGAGAACACGAATGAATCTGTGATTACTGGTGGGAATAACTTGACGTTCTTTAAACCCAGAGTTATAAGTTTCTTCTAGACAAGGGCGCTATATGATCGACCACATTACTGCTTACATCAGGCGAGAGAGAAGTCAAACGCTAACATAAAACTTGACACATTTCAACCAAACTGTACCTAAATTGAATTTTTTACCCGTCTGCGCGACGCAAAGGAGGGTAATCAGCCAGCCGATTCTATCAACATCTCACCGTGTAAGCTTAGGTGAAGTGAGCATGAAGTAAACTGTCATTCCATATTATTTGAATGGATAGACTCACTTCATGTTCGCTTCACCTAAGCTTACATGATGAGATTTTAACAGAATAGCACTACCGTGTATACATTCATGAGTTGGCGTCAGAATTCATAAATGAGCCCGGAACCTCTTTCAAACTCACGTTTCGTTCGAAATATGACAATAAGAATAGCTCGTGCACTCCGGGGGTCTAATTTAAATGTTCTACGAAGTCCTAACTACTATGTTTCGCATAATTATGCTCAAACATGGTAGGTACCTACACATTACACTGAATGCAATTAATGCACGATCATGTTATTGAGTATAATTAAAATATATAATTGCCAAGAACAACCGTGTTACCCAGTTAATAGGTTGTGGAGGTCTGGTAGGCAGCCATTCTACGTAAAATACTGGTATTCAGCTGAATCCTGTTTGACTGGAAGTCGACTCCAATACAATTGGAAAAAGGCTAGGCAGATGATGATG
Organism: Mamestra brassicae; assembly: GCA_905163435.1. NCBI lineage: Eukaryota > Metazoa > Arthropoda > Insecta > Lepidoptera > Noctuidae > Mamestra > Mamestra brassicae. The sequence continues at coordinate 11,785,099 of LR990997.1, read as the reverse complement.
TCATTGAGTATAATATCTACTAAGTGATGGAGGATTGAGATGGAGGTTGATAGGTTGTGGAGGTCTGATAGGCAGCCGTTCCACGTAAAATACTGGTATTCAGCTGAATCCGGTTTGATTGGAATCCGACTCTAATATATTTGGAAAAAGGCTAGGCAGATGATGATGTCATTGAGTATAATATCTACTAAGTGATGGAGGATTGAGATGGAGGTTGATAGGTTGTGGAGGTCTGGTAGGCAGCCGCTCCACGTAAAATACTGGTATTCAGCTGAATCCGGTTTGATTGGAATCCGACTCTAATATAGTAGAAAAAGGCTAGGCAGATGATGATGTCATTGAGTATAATATCTAGAAAGTGATGGAGGATTGGTAAGAAATGTACTAAAGGGACTGAATCTTTGCTACACTCAAAGAAAAAATCAATACTTTTGACTTTCTATAGAAAACTTAAAATTGCTCTCGCTTTCCCTATTAACTTTTTGTTCTTAACTTACTTTTTAGGCCTAAAAAATTGGTCCACTCCTTTCCAAGTAGAAGGACTTCAAAGTTTCTATGAAACACCCTGAGGTGTATTTTCGGGTGCACTCATTTCATTAATACCTAAAACTGGCTTCTGCCTGCGATTGTCCACGGCGCAGTTATAGCAGGCGCCAGATAATCGTGGAATAACGGTCATTGACCCACCTACAATTATTGACATTTTTAATTTGAAAAACGGAATTAATGACACAAAGCTGTCCCGAATCATCATCTCTCGTGATCCTTAACACTGTCTAATAATGAAAAACGATTCATATTTAATTGTTCAGGTACCTATGAACAGTTATTAGGGAAAGGTCAATGTACTTTATTCCACATTTATCTGGCGCCTACTATAGTTATTCCATAAAACGTAAATCCTCCGACACTCGGCATTAGTGTAGCTTTATAAGATAAAGGATCAGTAATTCCAGAGATTACTTATGTCATACAAACATACTTCTTGCAAAATAAAAAGATTAGGTATTTTCCGAATCAATTTTTCTGATCAATTATATACCCTACATTCATCTCCAAACCTACAAACACTGAAAAATTATATAGATATCCTTATACACTTTAATCATTACATGAAAGCGTCTTCGAGTTAAGCCTCTAAAGCCTCGCAAGCGGTATATGACGCTTAGTTCTACGGGCTACGAAGCGTCACTGTTATATCATATGTCAGGTACGTGGCGTATACGGAAGCCATTGTATGAAGGATGATCAGGTAAATTGTCGTTTTAGATTTATATGTTACTGTAAAGCTTGTTTAATGGGTTCTCTTTTATCTAATTTAAGCAAAATTTCTGATAAACACTTACGGTTAAATGATCATTTCTTTCAGATAGTATGCCTATCAGTTTTCACGAGAGCATGACACAAAAGGGTTTACTATACTCAGCAGTAGATGGCAAAAGTTACTAATCGATACCCCAAATCCTTCCAGGTATTATTTTTATATAATCATACCTATTAGATGTGTATTAAATAACTGGGCATTACCTTAGGCATTACCAAACGCTTGTATCCACAACGCCAGAATAATATTGGATATCGTTGACAAACATTTCGTACATACATACATACTATAGAGCGAAAGCCGGACTGAAACTGTGATATTTCGGTCGCACATTTTAAAATCTGGACTTTTTGACAATCGTTTATCGCTGATCGTTATGTTGGCACTTCACTTGGCCTATTTGCACAAATATTCGCCTTTCTTCTTTGTTAAAAAATTACCTTTTTTCAATCACTTTAGGGTATATTTTCTATTGTCTGAGTAACGCAAATATTTGGGCAAATACGCCAAATGTGCCTCCTTTACAGGTAGTAAGAACCCAAACATCTGACACCAATCTTGTCAAAGAGTATTGTGTTAGCCCGTACTGAGTCGTGGATGACAGAGAGGCTGCCGCTTCATAACAAATACTGGAACTTACATTCATCTGGTTAGTCTGGAAGCCTTGAAAGGGCTGGGCAGATTAATTGTTGAGAAAAACTTTACGTACCTTTGCATACGTCACCAGCAAATAGCATACTCCGTAAGATTATAAAGTATCTTGAAAGATTGTAAACTCTTGAAAATTTGTCAACTGAACATTTGAAATTCTTTTTACGCATCAAATTTGATAGTCTATAATCTCTCGAAGTAATTCCGAGAAATTGTGGAATATACAATTTCAACAGTCTAACCTCGACCTATTTCCCTTTGCAGGGTTTAAAGGAACCTATTCGTGTCGGGGTACCCTAAGCTCCCACAGCCCTATGTTGTGCTACTAGGATAGGCATGAAAATCCGATAAATTGTAGACTGGTCGCCAACGTGTCTTCACTTTATGTCGGTTCACAATTTCGCGGAATGACTTCGAGAGATTTTAGACGATTAAAATGTTATGCATAAAAAGTATTCCAAATGTTCAGTTGACAATTTATCGAGAAGTTACAATCTTTCAAGATATTTTACAATCTTACAGCGTTTGCAATTTTCCTGTGAGATATACATGCTATACAGTGAAAGCCAGACTGAAGCGTGACAATTTGTTAAAACATTTCAATACCGTACATACATTTTGGATTTTTCGACAATAATTTATCGCTGATAGAACGTCACTTCGTAGAGCGCCACGAAAACAAGAAACTGATTTTGCCGAACACGATTCATTACACGCGTCACTTGTCGACTTTGCTGGGTCAGTCGCTTTGTGATTACAGGGCCAGAGTGACGTTCGTGTCATAAACGATGAGTATTGGATAGCGTGGAAATTACCTCAATATTATTTGTTAACTAGTTTTTTCTTTTATTTGGCCTATGCTATAGGGAAAAGGCATTTTTTTCTAGGATTAAAATAGCCTACGGCAATTAGCGATAATGTAACTTTCTACCAGTACTTACTACTACTACTTCGTGAAGGTGAAGAGGAAGAGGACGAAGAAGCTTCCTAGTCGGAACCAGTGCGGGACCGCGCTGGCAGGACCCAATATGCTGCGTCCGGCAATACCTACGACGCAGCTCTATGTGTCCCGGCTACATCACACCACGAAGGTTGAGGAGATCGTGGAGTATGTTCGAGCAAAGACCAACTGGACCTTAAGGGTCGAAAGGTTGGAGTCACGCCATAACACGAATTTCTAATCGTTCGTGGTGCGAGTTCCGACTCATCATATTGAGACCTTCCTCAAGGAAGAGTTTTGGCCGAAGGGTGTCGTATTTCGGCGATTCCGCGGAAGGCTACGTGACACCATGCAGCGCAACACGACGCCAGTTCGCCAGTCAGTTCGTGTAAAATAGTGTTTTAATTTTTTTGTGGTTTTTATAAATATGTATGTTAGTCTGTAAGGTATTTATTTAATGGGTCTTTGTTACCTGAATTAAATGATATATTATTATTATTATTACTACTACTTTCGTAATCGAATTGATATTTTAAATCTTGTCTACAAACAAATTTACCTCTTTAAAATATTAGACTAGATAAGAAAGAAAAAAACAACTATGAAGAGTAAAATACTAGTTTGTAATAGCCACACTACGAGGCATATTTAGAATATTGCTAACAGTACTGTCAACCGGTCCATTTTCCATTTATAATAATTATTCCGTACATCCATTGTATTATGAGGTAATCCATCAGAGGGCTTTGTATGGCGTCATGATCGACTACTAATAGCATTCTCGATTACAGAAGTCAAAAACGGCATATTGTTTTGAGTTTGAATATGTTCCCATCATATATTATGAAGAAGCTTCTGCTTCTGCATATTAAGGTCGGCTTCCAGTCAAACCGGATTCAGCTGAATACCAGTATTTTACGTGGAGCAGCTGCCTACCAGACCTCCACAATCCATTAACTGGGTAACACGGTACTCCTTGGCAAGACTGGTGTCAGAACAGAATCAGGCTTCTGACTATTCATAACGACTGCCAAAGATCTACAACCGTGTACCGTGTGTGTGTGTGTGATCACGTATTAGTCATGTGTAGCTAAAAAGCAATAATATCTTTTTAATATAAATAACCAACCTCATGTTCACTCTTGCAACCAATATCCTATTTCCTGAAGCATTTTGTATGTTCACTGTGATTTATTTTAATTAATAGTGAACATGCAAAATGCTCAATAAGAGTATCGTCGCACGCAGCGTGGCAATTCTGAACTCACAGTCGATGACAATGTCATTTTAACAGCTCAAAAACATTAATTTCGTTTTTTGAATGTCCATGACAAAGGCAGACATTTATTCGCAAATATGGGTAAGCAATATGTGGATGTTGTACAATTAATAATATTATATTTATTTAATAATTTTATTAATAATAATAATTTTATTTAATATTACAATTACTTAATAGATCCTTTATTTCAGGCAACTAAGGCCCAAAAAACAAAATACATATGTAAATAAGTACAAAAACAATAACTATAAACTAATATAACACAACAAAATTATGTAACAGTGGTATATTACAGTTATTATCACCATATTTTACCATTTCGCATGCAAATATAGAAGCAAAATGCTCTCAATAATACTACTCTATGACTTTTAAAACAAATTGCTCTACATTTTAAAGTAAGACGTCTCACTTTTAGCTTTCGTTTTATTACTCAAGCCATTAGGGAAAAAATGTAACAAAGCCATTAAAAGCGAGTAGTTTAACAGTAATTATTTTAAAATACATACTTTGTCGGGTCAAAAAACGATACTGCAAGTACCTAACACCAGGCATTAGCAGTCATGCGAGCTTTCAACCTACTGAATGGTAAAAGCCTCATTGATGACGTGTGACATGAAGCCTGTTAAGTAGTCCATTCCAATAATGGCAACGTAAGTATGAACGGCTATGGAACTGATATATCGGGAGGTTGTTGTGACTAATAATAGGGTTAGGTAATAAGGATTTTTACTCGGATTCTGAAGCGCTCTTAAAAGTATGCGGAACAGGGTATATCTGTCACCAGAATATTACAGACTCTATATAAATCTTAATTTGATTATAATTAGCTAAATAATAACAGTCGCACGGGTCGATCTTCAAGGTTAAGCAACGCTTGCCGAGGTTGGTCTGTGGATGGTTGACCATCTTAACATACCAAGTTCCCTCTGTGCCTCGGAAAGCACCTTAAGCCGTCGGTCCCGGCTGTTATTTGTAGATCTTTGGCAGTCGTTACGGATAGTCAGAAGCCAGAAAATCTGACACCAGTCTTACCAAGGAGTACCGTGTTAACCTGTTAATGGGTTGTGGAGGTCTGGTAGGCAGGCGCTCCACGTAAAATACTGGTATTTAACTGAATCCGATTTGACTGGAAGCCGACCCCAATATAATTGGGAAAAGGCTAGGGAGATGATATTATGAAACAATCGTTTTATTCACAATAAATCCCATCCAAATTCAATAGTTTCCAACATATCCGTATAAATTAAAAAAAAATATTTTACAATTTCACGCGATATTTTACGATCTTACGGCGTTTGCCATTTTCCGGTGGCATATCCTCCGACCTGACGGATGTGGTGTCTGGTGGGGAACTGCCCAATGGTTGTTGTCACGATGTTGTTGTCGCACGGAGAACTGTGGCAGCTTGGTGTAGGATTTGCGTGACGTCAGGTTTTTGCTTGTATTTTGTGGTGCTGGTTACACCCTCACTGATTCAGCCTCATTTTCTTCATCGAAGAAATAACACCACCCAAGAGTGAGGTGCTCACAGTGACAGTCTATTATTTGAAAATTGCTTGGCAATCTTCATACATTTTGTATAAAAAAACATTTTACAAAAAATATAACCGACTTTCAAATAAATCCACTACAATTTTGGAAGTCGGTGTCAAAAAACGAAGAAACCCCGACATCCAAAATTATATATTTTGTAAAAAGTTTTTTTATTTTTCACTTTTTACTGCAGATCATTACGAAATATAAATGGGACCATTTCGTACAAAACATAAGAAATCCGTCTTTCTACACATAAACCTGATCTCCTCCTTTTTGAAGTTGATTAAAAATGGTAATATAATTTAGACTAGGCTCTTTTCCCGATTCTTGTTACGCTACACGAACTCGTAAACGTGGTCTACTGTAACTAATTACTTATTAACATTAGCTTCACAAACAAAGTTTATTTCCTAGAATTTATATTCATTTGCATGTCTGTTTACATGAAACTAATGAATATAAAGTAAACTAGCTACCGCCCGCGGCTTGGCTCGCGTGTAAGCTCGCGCGTAACTCGTACTTCCATGACAGTAAGTAATGTTAAAAAATAAATTTCATTTAAATCCGTTTAGCCGTTTGGACGTAAAGAAGTAACAAACAAACAAACTCACTTTCGCATTTATAATATACAAGCTTTTGCCCGCGACTTCGTACGCGCCTATCCTGTTTTTTCTGTTCCCGTAGGAATTTCGGGACGAATTCTACACCTAAACCTTCCTCATAAATAACCCCATCCATTGGTGAAAACCGCTTGAAAATCCGTTCAGTAGTTTTTGAGTTTATCTCGAACAGATAGACAGACAGACGTGGCGAAGGTCTTTGTTTTATAATATGTAGTGAAGTTAGGATACTGTAGATCTAATGTATGTTCTGTATGTACAAACTATTTAGGTGTATGGAATACCTACATTGACGTAGTAAGTAACAAAACATTTTACCCAATTAAAATTATTGTTTAATTTTGATGGCCCTGGTTTATCACTTGTGGCGTCGAGTCACAGATCTTTTATTAAATTCTACCCTCTGCACGTGTAAGCGGGCACGCCCTTCATGTCTGGAGGCTTATTTAGTTAGTTTTGATATTGTTTTTATGCTTGAGTTTGTCTGTTTATGCTGGCATAATGGAGTGTGCTAGCTTACAAGTAGCGAATTATTAAGTTTTATGTTTTTACGTGTTACCTTTGTTTTATTGTTTTTTTTTTGTAACAATACTGACTACTTACATACCATTGTATAAATGCTAGTTCTTATAGCTCAACAGACAGATGTGTTGCTGGGGAGTTTTTTGCGCCATTTCTTCTTCCCAGCTAAAACACTAGGAAGTGGTGACGGGCGGGCGTTTTGGGGGATTGTCTTTATGTAGAACTTTGACGTTCAAAAAGTGCTGGCACTCAGCCTAATTTGAATAAATGACTTTTGATTTTGATTTTCAATTATAATGCAATCGGCTTCCATCTAACCAGGTCCAGCTGAGAACCAGTACTTTTTTTTTTAAACCTGGCCCCACTCTAAGTATTTCTCCGGTGTTGTTTACAAACATATAAACTCACCTACCCAAACAGCCAGACCCGGAACAACTATCTGTAGGCCATACAAATATTTGTTCCGTGCGGGAATCGAGCCCACGACACGCAGCGCAGCAGTCAATCGCTCAACAACTGCGACAACCGTGCCATCAAAAATTTCAAATGCCCCAAGTGGTGTCGCACTTATTGGGTAGCCCGGTTCGTCTTGGCAAGACTGGTGTCAGGTTTTCTGGATTCTGGCTACACATTCTGCCGACTGTAAAAGATCTGGCAGCCGGGCGGGACGAACGGCGTAACTTGCTTTCTGAAGAATGGAGGAGTCTCGATATGTAATCGGTGGTCACCCATCCACAGACTGACACCGGGAAGCGTCGCTTAACTCCGATGATCGACTGTCGTGACCGTTGTTCTTAATTCAAGAGCTTCTAATATGACGACTCCATGACGTTTTAACACTGTTAAAGTTATTTTCCAAAATTTTCAGATTTTACTTAATCACACTTGATTCATAATCATTAGATAGGTTCTTATCCAGCTAAGGTCCTATACATACTTACGGCTGGCCTCAATAACGCATCTATCTTTCAGTAGCTGAAACGTCATGTGTGCCTTTCAAATATGACGTTTTAGCTACTGTTGGTGGCTAATTTGACAGTTAGTTAAAGGTAGATACGTTATTGAAACCATCCGTTAGTTTGACATGAGACAGTCAACGTCTGATTGGAATACTAATTCAAACGGAGCAATTTAGTCAATAATTCAAGACAAAGGCAGACAATACAACTCACCGGCACATCAGTTATCGACACTACTATCGCGCCGGCGGCGTCTCCAAAGGATACACTTGATAAATTGCATAATACAGTAGCATTTCTAGAGAATAGTTACTGTATTGTCAAAAGCTTTAATGTTCATATGCCATAATGTTTATTTATATGGGTGTAATATGTGAGATTGTTCAATCTAGATTATATAATTGTATTTAAATTACTTAAAATAATTATTTAAGTTTACTAGCACATAGAGCAATGGAGAGGAGAGAGGCACATTGCTCGCAGAACAGATGGTCGATGGGGTCGAAAAGTTCTGGAGTGGTGACCGTGTACCGGAAGACGCAGCGTTGGAATGCCTCCCACAAGGTGGACCGATGACCTGGTGAGGGTCGCGGGTAGCCGATGGATGCGAGACGCACAAGACCGGTTATTGTGGCGACACTTGGGGGAGGCCTATGTCCAGCAGTGGACGTCTTTCGACTGATATGATGATGATGATGATGTTGACTAGCACATTTAAATTTTTTTTTTAAATCTATTGTGAAACGAGAACTACTGCAAGTATACTGTTTTACTGTTTGGCAGTATTTATGAATGTTATAGTATAAACAGATTTTGAATACATAAATAAACACAGTTCTTAACATAGTTTAATTAAATATAACGCTCGTTGGATGTAAATATCATATAGATATTGTAACTAACTCCATTTTCGGTACCTACCCAAGTCTATAAAATTAATAATCATAAATAAACATTTATGGAAGCAAAACAAAATTCTCTCAAGCCCGGATAATTACAGACAGCACAAGAACATCTTATTTAAAGGTGATTACGTTCCAAATACACTGGAAGCCATCAAAAGCTAATTAACTAACAGAAACATCACTGGGGGCAAAGGTGAACATAACAGAGACATTAATTAAACTGTCAATCAAGGTTCCAATACTCTGCACAATGGTCGCTTTGATACACTGCTCCGTCAATTTTGGGCTCTTGAAACTGTGGGAGAAACACGCGTGGTAGACGTCACAATGTCTAATAACAGGCCTTTGGAATGGAATTGACTGACAGGATTAATAAGTACAGTGAAAAGAAAATGATAAGGCTGGCTTTAGGTGATTGACTTGAAGTTGCGTGTGGCGTTTCAGTTTAGGTACTTTAATCAATGTAGAACGGAAGCATATCCTACTCATTATATAATTGGAACGAACCATACGTATTATTCTTTAAACAAAAAATATAATACGGTGACGTAAGCTGGTATAACGCTAAGCTGCGACCTATAGGAAAATGGAACGGACGCACTATAGTTGCACCAGGGTTTTGTTATTTTACTTTTCTGATTTCCATAGCTACCTACCTACCGGCTTATGGCGAGTCAAGTGATGAGATTGACTGTAAAAAAAAATCATTTAGATTTTTTTGAATCCGCATTATTATTAATCGGACGGTATTGCAATGTTCTTACCTTTTGCAATTCAATACAGAAAATAAACCTGTAAACGTGGTAAACGTGGCAAGCGTCCCATAGCGGAGATCACATAGGTCACTAGTGCTACAATGAACGTACACAGAGGATCGACACGCTCACATATTACATCCCTGTTCATGGCAAACAGAACCACCTACACATTCAGGTGGTTCTCTATGCTATGAAGAGGGCTATAATATGTGAGCGTGTGTCATACTGTAAAACCCATTCAGCTGTCGACTTGTCAAAAAAAGACAAGTCGCCATTGTTTTACTATTGTGTTTTCTAATTAGTCGTTCTACTTGATACTATGCATATTGGGTACACAGATCGGTAACCACAGTTTGTTGTTATTAGCGAAATTATTGAAACACCCTGTATGATCTGTCTAGCCATTTCCCAACTTTGTTGGAGTCGGATGGCTGTTCCGGTCTAACCAGATGAAGACCAATACCAGTATTTTATAGCGCTGCCTTTTTTGTGGATGGGATATCAACAAATGACTTCTCCCGTTTTGGGTGGAGTGGAAAGGAGTATCAGACTCTTACTGACTAAAAACCACCAGTGTTCCTCAGAATGCCCTTCTAGTTTCAGCGCCGCGGTAACTCTTTCGAACAATTCCGCAACCTTTGCAGTTCTATGGCTGCCTACCTGATCTCAGTTACTGGGTAAGTCTGGTTGTCGGACTTTCGGGCTGCTGACTGCCATCATCATCATCATATCAGCCGAAACACGTCCACTGGATATAGGCCTCCCTCAAGTGTCGCTATAACAACCGGTCCTGTGCGTCTCGCATCTATTGGCTACCTGCGACCGTATCCAGGTCATCAGTCGCATCCGGTACGCGGTCGCCACTCCAGAACTTTTCGGCCCCATCGACCATCTCTTCTGCGAGCAATGTGCCCTGCCCAATGCCACTTCAGTTTGCTGATCCTTCGGGCTATATCAGTCGTCATGAGACATTGTGGTATGTGAGATGAGAAGATACCACTGACTGCTCTAGTAAGACTTAACTATCAAAGATATATAAATGGCAGTGCAACCCGTGCAGCTGTTATTACTTAGCCGCAAGCCAGAAGCATTATATTTTTTATTTTTTTGGGACAAGCCCGCCACACATTCTCAACCACTGCAACTCCTGAAAGCCAGAATCAACAGTGGTGACCACCAGAAAAAAAACGCCGCGTTAATGAAGCTCGACGCGTCCCGGAGAAACGATTTAACTATTTTGGATCCCGCAACGAAATTAATTAGAAAAGCAAAACGAAGGAGCAGGAAAAAAAATGCCCCTGGTTTGCGGCTAAATAAGAGGAGGAGAGGCATACGAATCGGCAAGAATCACTAGATGTAATCAAGCCAGCCAGTCAAATCAACGGATTTTGCTTAATAAAATAATATTTTTTCCACGATGGGTAAGAAAGAGGTCTTGGTAGGTCCTTAAAGTTAGAAACACTTAAATCTTCACTGTCACTAGGCAAACTAGGTGATCGTTAGGTTTTTATTATGTTATGTTGTATCATATGTGGTACGGATATGAAAATATTTTATACGGTGTAAATATTTTACGCTGTTGGAAAGGGTCAGGTTAACTTTAAAATTCAAACAATGTATGCAGTTTCTAAATTTTGTTGCCATGTAAACCGAACAAGTTTGAATCCCTAGTACAGGCAGCTTTTATTACTCATCAACACTTAACAAATAACTTTAGACGGTGTCCAGTAGGTATTAAATTTTAGCTTTACTATTTTCAAGTAGTAGATAAACCACTTATTAGAGGCTGCCTGTCCATTGACGCGGGGCAAGGCAGCGGAGCGGAGCGATGGAGTAATGCGGAGCGGAGTTGCGGAGCCAGGAGTAAGTTGAATGGGCGGCATAGCCCATTCAACTTACTCCTGGCTGGTTTTTTTCCACTAACCCGCTTCGCTTCCCCGCTTCACTGCCTCGCATCAACACATTTGCGTGCGGAAACCAAAGTTATCTTTAACTCTGGTTTAAACTTTACTAGGAGTTAAAAGATAATTCTGGTTTGTGCTGGCCCTTCCTGAGGAGACACTAGTTTTACTTTAATTTAAATTTAATTTTATTTTTTTTTTTTTTCTTTAATTTACTGTAGGCAATTTTATTGCACCTCGCATTGAGCTATGATATTTATGTTGATCATGTTGCCATGGGACACAAATCTCTGACGTACGCCATGCTTAAAGATTTATTTTTATGGAAAAAATTATAATTCCTCGAAATCACAGTCGGCTATCATGATGTTATAAATAACGAGATCGCGCGGAATCGTAAATCGGATTACTGGGGTCTGTCGTTAGACCAAAACACATTTTAAAGAGAGAGCAAACATAATGTATCTTTCTAGTGAGGATCTATATATATAATTATATATTCATGTTTGTGTTACTTATGCATGTTCAGCATGAGGACGTAGATTTGATTTCCAGGTCGGGTAAAGTGTTACCGGGTTTTCCCATCTAGAATATCTCAATGTAAGCCGGATTCTGGATTTGTGCTCGGTAGAAGACACCTCTCCCTGACCCTTAAGGCAATAGGCATGTGTAAGTTTTGTTATTTTTCGTTCACTCAATCAGTTTGCTTTCTTAATGTTAAAACCTTCATATCAGACGAATGTATTAATAAAATAAAAGGAGGTGAGAGCTCAATTCACATAAAACTAAGGATTTGCTTTCAGCCTCCTACATTTGTATGACCATAGATAGGATTATCGTTTGATGTCAGAAGTTTAAGTAAATAAACGCAGCGTGCCCCAAAAAACTTAAGCCAGTTACAGACCAAGAACTAAGCTGAGTTCGTTTAGCTTAGCCTGCACAGTGGAAGTAATTTTTATACTTTTATGCGTCCCTAATGCAAACAAAGCTGTGTTAATACCAGCTTACGTTTTTACTTACGTAGGTACAAATACCTAACATTTTACATTGAATAAAAAGTATAATAAATCATTCTAACAGGATACACATCGGGCCACCGATATCGCACTTACGAGTACTTTCGATTAAGTGCTTTCCATAATGTAAAGCACCGTCACCAGATAATCGCTTCTATCGGAGTTTATTTAGGAAAAAGATTTCTCTTGAAACGTTATATTGCAAGTAGAGTTACGAAGGACACTTGGACAGTAAGGTGTACACCATTCCCAAAAACTGCAAATTCTGAGAGCCAGATTTTGTGGCGACCACCATATAAATACGACGAGCTCGACGAGTCCCAGATAAATTATTCAACTGTCTTGGATCTCGCAACGAACGTGATGAGAAAATAACAACGAAGGAGTAAGACCATAATTTTAATTTGTGTGGTTCCACTTCCCAAGATTGGGAGTGGAACCACACAAACCAAGGGCATTGGGCCAACGTTATCATATAAGCCGCGGAAAACATCTGGTTGAGGCACGCACGATCAATCTGCTTAGCCTTTTCCCAACTTTGTTGGGTTTGGCTTCCAGTCGAACCGAATGCAAAGTCAATTTTGCATGGGACTTCTGCCTGTTTCATCTCCAAACCCAGTAGCTGGGTTACCCTATACCCTTGACACCCCTGTAATCAGATTTCTGGGCCTCTGACTCCGTAACTCCTGTCAAAAATTCAACAGTTTAACGTGCTTTTTGAGCCACGGATTAACGACCGAAAGGTCGGGCACAGGCCGACCTCAGCAGGCGTTACAAAACGACCTGTGTTGCTACTTTTATTTGCACACACAGATTCGGGCAAAAGAAAAGAGAGATCAAGAAATCAAGAGCGGAGATAGTCAAAAAACTTCTTCATTTATAAGCAGTATAACCCACACATCTCAAACTAAATGTAGAATCTTAAATAACCTTTAAATAACAACTGATACCTCGATCAAACGTAATTTAGTCACCACATTTCACGTCGATAACTTTCATATAAAATACAAGGGCCGGGTACCGCTAAATTTTCGCCCCGTTGCGGTCACTGCCCTGCATGTAATAGGTATATGAATTATGTACACCCGCGATTTAGTGACGGCGGTGGCCTCGCATCGATGCTCGGTGCATGCATTGGTGAAATAGTGAAGTTAAAATTATGGACGGAGATGTGATTTTCAGTTGATTTCTACGTTAGATGAGGTACTTTGTTATTGATTATGTGGTTGTTGTTAGTATCGACCTGGCATTTTTATGGACAATGTTCAGAAATTTGTGGAGCAAATCGTAGTTTTATGCCTATTGTAATTGAAAGAACTTTAATTGAAATTGTATTTATTAAATTTTGGGCTTTACACATACCTGTATTGTCAAAAAAAAAGTTTGAATTATAAGTCATCTTATCCACTCAATTCGACCTCGACTCAGCGCCTCAATCAATTATATTAGCATTAACAATTAACGGGGAAGGGATACCCTGCTTCCCAGGTACTGGCTGGAGGAGGACAGATAGGCGGTCGCTCCATGTAAAATACTTGTATTCAGCTGTATTCGGTAACAAATACAAACACAAAACCCTTAATATAAAAGAATAGATGAGCCTTCCTATTTCATTCTTATTCATACATGGTCTACTCTTAAAACAATTTTTATCCAGATCAATTCAGCCATTTAAGTGTGATCAAGAGAAAACATCCAGAATTATAAATTTACAAAATTAGTAGTAAAGGATTGTCTCAATAAATGGAACAATGATATTTATTTTATTTTATTTTATTTTGACAAGTACAGTGACAGACTACAGACTAAAAACAATTCATCACAGCCATGACAACATACATTATGTGAATCTGGGGCCCAATTATTACTGTACACAGCGTTCAATATTTAATAAGCTTCATTAGTGACATTTTACAAATGTTTAACATAATATGAAAAAAAAAACTCTTCCAACTACAATTTATATAAAGCATTTCTAAATTCGTTGAAACTGCTCAAAAATAAGTCTACCTTAGGGCATATTGCATTATATTGACTGCACATTCTGGACAACGGGTTATTTTCAGAAACATTATTGTTACTAGCCGGAATACACACAGATCTAGTTGGTATTTTAAAGTTTATCTGGTCAAGTAATTGAATGTCAAAGGAACCATTAGCAATTTTATGCAATGTACTTAGATCACTCACCCATCTCCTTTTCTCAAGACTCTCCATGTGAAAGTGTGTATTCTTTTTAAAAACAAAAAAAGGGCGCTCGCCTAGTCAATTTCTTCAAAACTGAAAACAACGTTTTATTTCAAATAGACCGCGTTACAGGCACTTTTGAATTGTCAAGATCTGTCAGTCAATTAGATGAAGCTAGTTCTGCCGCGCTAGCGACAAGAGCAGCCAGTTTCTGCAGCAGTTAAACACCAACTTCCCGTCTTGACTCGGTGGAACGCAGAGCTAAGAGGCTCATTGGCGACGTAAAACTGGTGAATGCCAAGCTTCACAGCTTGGCTCATCGCCGCAAGGTTGCCTGCTTGTCGATCTTCTACAGATTGTACTTCGGGGAGAGTGTCCAGGAACTCCACGACCTCATCCCACCGGCCCCCTTCTACCATCGGACATCTAGATGCACTGCAAGTTACCATCCCTACCTTGTTGCTATTCCACCAATTCGCACTAAACGTTTCCAAACGTCTTTTATAATGCGCACAGCAAAGGAGTGGATCTCCCTCTCTACAACAGGTAACAGGCTTCTTCTGGGTAAGCTCGCTCCATCGTCGACTTTTCTCAGTCATCTATGACCTAGACTAGAGTTAAGAGCAAACTTATTTTTATAAATAAATACAGTAAAACATACTCACCGACCCTATCTCCAGCGGGGCAGTTGCACATTTCAAAGAGTAGATCCTATGGAGCAGAACGTGTAAGAAGGGTTAGATTGGAAGCCGGCTCCAATATAATTCGGGAAAGGCCAGGCAAATAGACTTGCATTACTTAACGGTTTCTTAAGCTTAGTTCTTAGTTTCTTATGCTTTTTCACAGTGTCTAGTCGAGTTGAGAAAGTTTCCATCAAATAGCTTACAGTATGAGTGTGACAACACTACATTATGATATTGTTTGAAAATACAATACCGTGCTTTTTACGAAAAAATATGTTTGCACAGTAAAATCCTCGACTGAAAACATTAAATATTCAGACATTCCCCGACTTACGCATGGGTATATAAAAAGTAAGTAGCTGTTACATGCCATGGGGCACTTCACCACGTTTTTCGCAAAAATAAATACACCAGTCATAAAAAATAATTGACACTCAAGACGCCCAAGCCATCAATATTGTGATAACCTCGTTATTATATCTATAAACCAACAAAATAGCTATTTGACCCACTTTATCTAATGTAATATGGCAGCCAAGTTATTCCGTATATTAATAATGGCGAATGCTTGACGCGCGATCAAATCATCATTGAGTGAAGCATGCACTATGATAGACTTGATTAAGTATCGGGTTTCACAATAGAATGGTCTTCACTAGCTCGATATGAACTTGATTGAAGACATTTGTGGCATTTCCTACGTATATCTCAGTCTGACAGATTCCAAATAACATAAAATAGGTTACTGCTGATGCTGAGCTCAGCCCGGCCCCGCCAAGTACCTTAATGACTAGCTCATCTTTTATCTAAGTTCGAAAAAAAACGTCTCATGTTTAATACTAGCACCCGCAGGCGGCTCCGCCCGCGTGAATGTCGAAAATTATCCAAAAGTAACATACTCCCGGCATAAAAAGTATCTTTGTAACCGACTTCAAAAAAGGAGAAGGTTCTGTTTTATTCTATACCAATACCTCTGTACCAAATTTCATCAAGATTCGTTCAGCCGTTCTGTCGTGATTGAGTAACAAACATCCATCCATTCATCCATCCCTCTAAACATCGAAAAATTTCGTATAAATGTATAATATAAAATATAGAAGAATAGTTGAGCCTTAGCTGCTGCCCACGGCTTTCTTTGTCCTAATTCTTAAACATGGTCTACTCTTATAACAATTTTTATCCAAATCTATTCAGCCTTTTATGTAGGTGTGATCAAGAGAAAAAATCCAGAATTTTAAATTTACAAGATTTGTAGTAAAGGATTGTCTCAATAAATGAAATGATTATAATCTTTTACAAAACAAAAAAAAGGCGCTCGCCCAGTCAATATCTTCAAAACCGAAAACAACGATTTACAAAACAATATTACTCCAAATTATAGAGAAACGCTGAACAATTTCTATTCTTCACATCTTCCTAGAAGCATTCTTTGCAAAATTTTGCAAAGAATTCAACACCGTTTTTTAAGAATGTGAAGTCATCAAATGACTGCTTCCGCTCTGGGTGGAGCGGAGGGGCATGTCAGACTCTTACTGACTAAAATCCACCCGTATTCCTCCTAATGCCTTTTGCATTCCAGGGCCGCGGTAACTCTTTCAAACATGGTGTTTCACCACCTACGATTAAATTCTCTTTAATTTACTTGGCAGATAATTCCATACAAATGATGTTCCATTTTCGAATTTATTCGGTGATTAGTGGTTCATGAAACAGGCCCCCTAAATATAAAACCAAGATCATAATTTCAAGTTTCATAAGATGCTCGGTATTATTGGTAAACTAAGCTTGTGCTAAGAGTTACGACAGAATAAATAAACTATGCCCAGTAATAATTTTCCCTTCATTTAATGCTTATGGCTTCCGCGAAAAGATAAGGAGGCCCTTATTGTTTTTATGTGTTTCATGTAAGAAAATAGGTCAAAATGACAATAAATGCGATGAACTATCAATCGATTAAGTAAGGCTAATGTGTTATTGAAAAACGAATCGTCTTTTGATCATACCATGATGGTTTATTTATTTTCTTAAGTACAACAATACATACACAGAAAATATTTAGTCGCTATCTACAGAAATCTTCCATGATTCCCACGATGTCAAAAGAAAACAGTGATAGTCTTCTTTTGTGAATAAAATGAATATAAGTTCGGTAGTACATATGTACATTGTACGCGATGGCAGTAAGATAAGCAATAAGGCGTCATATGGAAAGGAATATCATACTCAGAAACGGAAGGGAAACGTATATAAATGTCCAAATTGATTTCCGGTACCTTTTATTTAGAATACAAGAAACGTTCCACTGAACTCCACGAACTCAATTGTAAGGGGCCTGGGCGCTTGTACATACGCAAATTTGATTACCAAAGTCGTCAGAACTCCTTCGTCCACCGAAAAAAAAAGTTGCAATGGCCGTCCTTCTCAGTTGGCTCTCTAAAGATTATTGAATTTTACCAACATAATCTGGCTAGCGCCAGATGCGACCTCTCTCTCAAGCGAATGATCGCCCATTCCTCTATTTACTCTAGTGGGGTGAGCCCGGATAATGGTATATTTATTAAATAGAGAGACGCATTTATTAGCCACTTCGAACAGTTTTTGTTATTCCACGTCTTTTATGGGATTATTGTGATAATTAATAAGTTAATTTATTGCGCGGAAGCTATTGTTTCCGCAGTGTCGCCGATTAAATAATAGTGTTAGTTTGGTGTTATGAGAATTTGAATTATTGGCTCGATAACCAAGGCATTTTCGCTTCAATTATTTTGTAGAAGATAAAACAAGAAATAACTCTTGAAAAAACCCTTTCAAAGAATGTTGTTCTACAATTTGTCTGGCGTCCAGAAGATTTATATTCGAATTTAGTAGGCTACAGAATTTATTAAGGTTAGATCGAAATTTTAACTTGTTGTTTTGTTTTTTGTATAGCGACAAAGTTATTTGACTTATAAACGACATTCTCGAAGAAATATAAGACATAATTTGGTTATTATCTACCTATCATCCTTGACAGACTATCATAATATTATCTGTCTCATTTTTTCTTTCTTCATTTTATATTTGGGTATATTTTATATTACTTGCCAGACACTGACTATTGTACCTCTATCGATACATTTGAATCGGAAGGATCGTTCGAGCCGCAGGTTTCCGCACATTAGGCACCCAGACAGACGCCCCGTTCAATGGTCTACATCGAACCTCAAGGAAATCCGAATTCTGAGGAATACCGGTGCTGTAATTTTAGCTTTATAATATTGTACAAGGCTTGCGCAGATATCTTGAATAGAGTATCTCAACAGTCCGGTTAAAAAAGTGTGAAAATATTGTTAGAATTGGTACGCTGTGTTTGAATAACTTTAGATGTATGTAGATACATAGTTACGTATGTATCCGGTATGTTATTATGGGTATTATTTTACTGTTTTCGACCCGTTTTTACACGATTTGTGCGCATGTGAACACGATTCTAAAAGTTCCAGAAAAGTCGCTTAGCAACATAACATTTATCCTCGTGTAGGCAAATGCCCTGTTATTTCAAATTCATACCGGAATAAAATAATAATGATTTACTTCAGAATACTTCTACTTATTGTAATGGCTTCTGTACAAAGAAGCAAGTGATGGATTGGCTACAGTTCTTTGTTACCCATCCATCATTAGATTCTTTTGTAAATTAATTCTGCACGTGACCGTCATAATGCTGTAACGGCCTATCCCATTCCCATGATCAACAAAAAATGCCTCTTGTTGATCATGTGATTGGGGAATGTAGGTATCAAAAATCCTAAATCTAATCAAGAAAATGAAGCACTAAGTTGAAATCACGTGTTTCAAGTTTTCAACAATAATATCTTGCATAAATATTGTAGTAACTAAGGTTTAGTTGATTTATAAAGGGGGATTTTTTTAGTTTTTTTTCTTTCTTTCTTTGTAAAGGGGGAAAACTAACACGCAGCCGGCAGCTAGCCGGTACGTTCATAAGCATAGCTTAAAACAAATTTTTTTATCAAAATATATTGCACCACTACGTCACGCCGGTCTTTCCTAGACCTTATGCTTCTGGTTTCCAATGCCTAATGTTATTAGCCTAACGAAAAAAAAACCGTGTGAATCCGATCATATGAGCAGAAACTGGATGTAGAGGAATTAATAAATAAAAAAGTGCATGTTTACGTTTTAGCTGTGTTATATTTTATTGGTGGTTACTTATGAAATATTTATTGTTACATATAATTTTTGCCACGACTACTGTTACTGTGCGTAAATTTAAAGTGCAATAATGTTTATGCTATTTTTTTAAATTCCTCATGTAAGTGAATTAATTCTAATGGGAAATAAAGATATCTCAAACCTCAAAAAAAACATCGGTATCAGTATGCCTTTAACCGACGAAAAAAAGAAAGTGAAGAGATTCACAAGTCCGAATCTCCGAAGTCAGAGAGATGAGTCAGAAAAGGGTACATGCTACAAGTCAGTGAGTTAATTTTCACATAGAATATAGTCAATAAGGAAAATAATCTACAATTAAAATAACGATTTTTCACATAAAAAACAATCATTTCTTTCTCATAATTATGAATTCACTCTGTGAGGTAAGTAAAATAACTCTACTTGGTCCCTGTTTTATAGCAGTGTTGTCTCCTACGATTACACAACAACGTCGTTCGTTATTGTCGGGCCATATCTTTATAACTTTCCCTTCAGCCAATTATGTGATAGTGTACTGTCTTACTAACTTTAGTTTATGGTAAAAATAAAATAGTATTGGGATATTAAGGTTATTAGGATTATTGGCAAGTCTTTCTGATTGTCAGTATTGATATGAAGTGATATGTTTTTGTTTTGTAACGAAATAATTACAATAAATAGATCTACTTCACTCTTGACAGTAAGTTATCTATTCTATTGATATCACAGTTCCGTAGGTTGGCAGGAACATAAGGGCGAAGAGTCCGTTTCAATGCCTAAGAAGTTATGACTTAAAATGTGAACATCAAAATGTATTAGAACCTGATTTTCTGCAGGGAGAAAAGTATTCACAAAAGCTAACAAGACATAAACAGTTTGCAACATAAACAAAGACGAATCCTCAATAAACACAAATGTATATAAAATAATAAAACGTCAAAATGTAAATATGAGTGGGAATATTTCAAAGTAAGCTTAGCAGAACTATCAGAACCCGACCGCCCATTTACATACGAAATAATGAAATTGTTTCTAACATCTAACATCAAAAGCTGAATACAATACAGTAGTAGGAAATACCAACACTTTCGCCAACTGATATTCAAAAGAAAATCGCGGCGACACAATGCAAAATCTGGGACAGCGCTTATTGGAAATATTTCCATTCAGACGGAAATAATATTGGACATATGAATATAAAATTCTCGTACGAATGAGACAATCGATCTATCTTAAAGGTTCCTCCCCAAGCTAAATCAAGAAACTAATTGAAAAATTCTTGTGTGTACAAGTAGTTTTTTTTTTGCATTAATACCATTTTAAGGTATAAACAGGATTAAAGATTAATTTAGTTGACTAATTAATAACTACACAAAACTTTTCATACATCACTTGTTTATACATGTTTTATTCTAAGTTGAATAAACGTGCTCACATCTCAGCTTGTGGCAAATTGCAAGCTACAGTGGTGGTCAAAGTTAAGCTTTAAAGTTGAATGATGTTATTTTTGTATTGATTCAATTCAGTAAACTTATTAAGCGTCACGAAAATGAGGTTAGAGATCATTAATTCTCATAAGAATTACAATTCACTTACATGAGAACATTGCATACATAAAATGAAAGTACAAATCGTGTAACTACAATAGTTACTGGCGTTAGCTGTGAGAGTTTAAAGTAAGATTTTTCTGCAAATATATAATATATAAACTAGAAACATATTTCCCTCCACTCGCGGTCCTGTTTACAGCTTTCTTGATTCTTTGTAAAAAAGATCATACTCTTAGAATATTTAAGTGTGTTTCTTTGACGTGGTGTAAGCAGCAGTGAAATTAAATTTTGCCACCGCTTTGCTATTCTTCACCCAAGAGATTCCTCTTTTTCGTCACCTATTTGGTTTAAGTTTATTTATACTGGGATTTCAGAGAACTAGTGACAAATTACAGCGCAATATTGTTTCAAGAACGCTTTAGAGAAAATGCATTTTATTTAGACAGTTAATGGATATTTTGCCGAGTTTATTTAACTGGAACCTTTGTGACGGACCGAGTTGATTTATTAACAATTATTACGGGCACTTTGAAGAGCTAGTGAAACAGAAAATAAAAGTGAAATAGAACGAGTACACAAAGGAATGTGAGTAATACACAGCATAGATGTCTATAGTGTTTTTTATGATAGAATAGTTTGTTTGTACGCTGTCGTCTGTGATGAAATAGGGTGAGATGAAATTTTCACCAAAGACACAAACGAGATTACCGCCCGTTCGCACCCGTCTATCTGACGTGTTGTATAAGTTTTTTTTTTATCAGAATATTGCTTGCTCTATTTACCCGCTGCCAGCAACTAAATAATCCGTACATCCTCCGCAGATGTAATCCTGACATGCAATCTCCGGCGCCATCAATCAGGAGGGGGGGCGAGGACATCGAGGCGGGAGGGGGGACCACGAACATCAGAGACACGGCCAGGATTATACGAACATAATTATTCCCAAAACGTTCGCCGATCGAATCGGGATTACGTCTTGCACAATTAAAACCATACTTCGCTCGCTGTTATTCGTTCGCTCGCCGCGCGGGCACGAACTTCAGCGGTTACCTAACCAGCCTACCACCGCACCGATAACAGTTCCCACCGCAAATAAACGTGTAGAGTAAACATTCATTAAAGCCCATTTCCTGCAACAAATACTGTCAGCAATGTTATTAAATTGTGTTTAATCGCAAATCGAACTTCAGGTTTGATCTGCGGCAATGAGCACCGAACCAATCCACTTAATGATAATATCACATAGGGCGGAACTTGGAAGGTTTTTGATAGCCATTTCAGTGCGAGAATGACTAGCATTAATAACGAGTATTATAGGTACGGCAATATTTCTGCGCCAACCGACGATACCTACCTCCGCTCGCCTCGTTACGGGGATTTTGGATGAAATTAATACGGATCGTTAATCAAATACCCTCTAAGCGCTGTACGATGCGGAACGCCTTAGATAATCATATTTTTTTCAAAATAACTTTAACGCTTGTTACTACGTCGTCGGTCATATAAAGTGAAATAACATCGGATGTGATAAGTAATTATCCCCAATGTTCTCACTATACTTACAAATTGGTTTGAAGGACGGCTAGTCACATAATCAGGCCATCTGTCTTCGTCAGCACATGGCAAGAAGATGCCATAAATCTGTTGTTTACGGGTTTGTATCAGCATGGAGGCGACTTCCCGTCGCGATGTCGTTCCGCCAGCGTATCGCCGCCGCCTCAAAGATGACACTGTCGTATAACACATTTGTCAATGTCTCCACCACAGATTTGAAAATGAGCTTTTATTTAACTTAAAAGCCGTATCATGGCCGATGTTCTATTATCCTATAGCAAATCTATGTGCAAAGATTTGCTATACATACCTACATACGTTCGGCTCGCCTCGACTTTGGTAACAAAATATCATGTAAACCGTTCAATCACTAGCATGCCGAGCGCTTTTAAAATGTGTTTGGTGAGCTGGAACGTTGGGGTGCAAAATTGGCACGTCAAATAAATTCTTGTCACTCGTAAATACTTTGCATAAATTGGATTCAAGGGAATTCCCGCAACAAAGACGGCAGACGGCTGTTTCAATAAAGAGAACGATTGGATCGCTTTTGACGGAAAGGCAGAGCGGTGATCGCGGGCACCGCGTTGTTTCCCCTTTAAACTTTTTTTTTTCAAAGAAATTGCAAGTAACGATTGTGACCGCAAATCGAGTTGTTATTCGTTCATTCTGCATAAATCGAAAAATAAACTTTGTGAGACGCCAATTTTGTTTTATCCTCTTTCTGTTTGCATTTATTTCCTCCTGCTGGTTGTTTCGGTCCAACTAGAAATGAGTTACGTGGTCTATCTATTGATGGGTTATTGTGCCAATATCGAAAGCAATAAAATATTTCGTTTGTACCCTGAAAGATTTACACAAGTCATAACAGTTAATTCAAAAGATGCAACTTTAGTAATATTTGGGTCACCGTCATAAACAAAAATAATAATGAACTTCCATTTCTCGTTTGAAACTCTGTATTTTGCTGAAAACTTGGTCGTTACAGGTAATTTATAAACTTACTTGATAAAGTTGTTTGATTAATGTCAACCTTTTTAGGAGGCTCTTGTGCTATCAATTATTATGACGTTTCCTTAAATCTTCAAGTGACTTGTTAATGAACATCATAACGTAAATAATATTATTTAATAAACGTATTGTACATAAGAGTTGTTAAGGATATTTGTTATTTAAAAATTACGTTTTAGCACCAATTTTTAGCAATTTGACATACCGTACCTGTAAGACGTAATTATTTTAGTGTTATAAAACGTTTTGAAGGAAAGTTTATATTTTAAAAGAATTGGACCAATTCTAGGAAAAACTGAGAACATTACCTAATGCCAAATATATAACTTGTTTGAACCAGTAGCATCATTAATCTGCTTAGATAAGATCAAAGTCACATTCATAGTCCAGTCAAACAATTAGTCGCTTAATGAAATTAAATAGAGTTCGCCAATCAATTGGTCATTGGCGACTCTTTTTATACGAATTAGCAGCGTACATCAATCTTAATTGCCTCAAAATTTTTCAGGATCTTAATTTTATTTTTTCCACACTGAAACCGGGAGCTATCAGTCAATTACGCCATACTTTTTTGACATTTTGTCGATTTTAACTTAGTCTCGTGAACGGCAACTAATATTGATGAATCATGTTACGCGCGGCCTTCACGGCCCTTCAAAATCCCACTCAACTTTTCAGATTTATATAATAATCCTGGTCGAAAATGGTCCATAATGGCCGACACGTTATTGTGAAACAAAGAAAGACGACCAACGGTGAGAAACATACCACTGTAATTACGGCTGCAACAGGAACACGTTCTACAAAGTAATATCTACTGGCACAAATTCTGCTCACGGCTACAAATCAAACGAATAAACAGCCAGAAATTTTCCACCAGACGTAACACATTCGACAGGCGTGATTCAGGCCCAAACTGTGCACAGAATGGACACGCCACTCTGTAATCTGTCCCGGCAAACCGTGCGCTGCATAAATTAGCTGTAGTTAAAAGCTCCCTTTTAATGGCAAGACCAAATGAATGGGCAGCGTTGTTCGACGCCAGCGCTTTTCCCAAATTTCGGGCAGAAATCGTAGGAGAGTAATAGTAGATAGAACAAACCGGTTGTGCCAACCGCAAGCATTTAAAATCGCGCTTCGCATCGACGCGCCCGCTGTAATCGACGGTTTGAACTGAATTGAATCTGTTCTGAAGTACCTACGTTTGAACTTTTACGTCAATTGGTGTAATCGAGTGAAGCGAAAAGCGCATCCATGGAAACACGTGCGCCACGTTCTAGTAGCTGTAAATATGTTTAAGTTTAAGATATTGTTATTGTTGACGTTTTGAATTTAAAAATGGCAATGTTTATGTTATTTTGAGCACGTATCAAATAAAATCTAACAATGTTTCTATCTAACACGTAGTTAAACGCAAACTTAACAAAATAAAGCAATAAACATCTAGTTTTCCAGTGAAAACCAAAATAAAATTATTCATGAACACACTTCGTCTTCATACCAGAACAAAAAAAGTAAAGAAATTGCAAAGCGGCGCCTGGATTTTTTTTATCTCTAACAATAATTGTTTAGACGAGGCATCATAACGACCTAACTACCGACAGATGGCGCTGTTAGGCGCACGTGCGCCGAACTCCGTCCCCACCACGTTATTTATGAGCTCGGACTAAACAGACGTCAGTTGCGGTGCAATTGTCAACGGAGGTGCACGTCCCATATTGTTCGTTATTTCGGTTATCTAGATAATTTGCGGTTTATCGTTGATATGGTATTAGAGGATATATTGTTTGTTCTACTGCTTTAGAAATTTTCGGACAGACTGTTTGCGGTGTTTTATCTTTTGAAATAAATAAAAAAGCGAATTGTTCAAAAACGCAATAATACGTTTGCTGAACTCTATTTTATTCAACATAAGCACGTAACTACTTTAATCTAGCATTCAAACTACATGCAATAACCGTTGAAAATTTTACAAACAATAAAAATAGTTATCATATTTATATTGCCAACGTTAACGTTCATACCCAATGATAAAAGGCGAAACATTTATAACTCTCAAGGCAGCCTTAAACTTTTAAAGCCTTCAAGAAATTCGCATGATTTTCATATACATTTTCACAGCAGTCGTTTTCTTAGCACTTATCGTTTGTTCACCTCTAAAAGCACGAATATGCGGTACGCATACTGATTCTACGGAGACACGTAAATCTCTGTGTAATTCCTTTGTAAAATGTTTTCGTAAATTCCTGTATATTTTATCTTTCACATGTTTTTAATAAACAACTTCGGTAAAACGCAAAGGTGTTTCCGGGATACATTAGGATGGTTCAGAATAATACTAATTTTATGGATATCGAGAAGATTTATTTCAGTGACAAAAAGTAAATCTCATTAATATATACCATTCGTGTAAAGAGTCCCATTCGTTAAGTGTATGATTTAATAGAAAATTATATATAATAGTCCTTCGTTGGGGTACTTACTATTATTTCATTATCATCGTATTATTTCACCTTATAATAAATTATAATACAGAACCTAAGACGATATAGTTTTCAAATGACTGAGAAAAGTTTAGAGTAAAAATGTAAATGGTTATAAGATTATATAAAAGATGATAGATATAGCTAGAAAATAGGTGGCTACTGAGTTGAGATATCCGTCAATGAAAATGTATAAAAGAAGACATTCCGCGCCCAAATATATTGGGTTAAGGGCTGTAGGATGAAGATGGTCAAAACAATTACGTTATAGAAAAAACTAATCCCTCATAAGTATATGTATATTCCGATCGAAAAATGTGCTTTCTTCCAGTTGGTCATAAGAGACACTCATTCTAATTCCAGTACGTGTAGGCGGTACGGCAATCATTACTTTAGCGTCAGCGTCAACATTTACGAGATATTGATCCCCATTGAAACACATAAGGACTATAATAATGGTAAGGTGTATACTAATGAAAGCCTTTGAGTGATGAGCTTTACCCACCATTACTGACGACATGTGAGAAGAGACGTGCGTTTTTACAAGCTTTAATTGAACTTGCACTGTTCGTATGTACATATTATGTAAGACTAGTTGCCGCCCGCGGCTCCGCCCGCGTGATTGTCGAAAACTATCCTAAGGGAACATATTCCCGGGATAAAAAGTATCCTATGTGTTATTCCAGACTATAATCTACCTCTGTGCCAAATTTCATCAAAATCCATTCAGTAGTTTTTACGTGAAAGAGTAACAAACATCCATACATACATCCATACTTACAAACTTTCGCCTTTATAATAGTAGTAGGATGACCGAGTGAGCTGAAATTTTGTATACACCTCATGTTTTGGTGACAATACAATGTGCAATATTGTAATAATTTAAATATGGCCGCCACTCCAAGATGGCCGATTACATATTTTTTTTCAACCCCCTTAATATGGGTATCAAATGAAAGGGCTTGAAGAATAGAAAACGATCAATTTCGTAACATCACACAAAATTTTATTCAATATAGCCGCCACTCCAAGATGGCGGATAACATTTTTTTTTTCAAACCCCTTAATATGATTGGTATCAAACAAAAGGGCTTGACTCGTAGAAAACAAACAAAATCTTGTTAAAAAAAAAAATTCGTAGCGACGAATTTCTTATCCATAGAAAACGACCAATTCGAACCGTGCACTAGCTATATGCCGATGTAAAATAAAATATTTAAAAATAGAATATGACTTGTTTCCAAGAACTATCTACCTTTTTGATATCCTTGTGATTATGTTGGTGCTAAATTTTTTTAGCCAAAAATTTTGGTTATCTTCGAAGTAGGTATACTTCTTCAATGATTTTATTTTCTTGTAAATGATCTTTTAGAAAGAACTTGGTTAAACATATCAACGCGCTTGTATTCCCCAAAGGATTAAAAAGAGGTGTCGGTATAGATCCTAACCTATAAAACATTCACATTTCCCAGTTATGTGACATGTGAAAGGTTAACATATCAGTGAAAAAAACAATTTTCATATTTATTTTATAAAATATTATATTCTTATTTTATAAAATTAAAACGGTTTGTTATTCCATTATTTATTCAAATTATGGAATTCACTAGGTACTAAAGTAAAGCAGTTGTTTCACCTTCTATTTGAAAAGCCAGTCCGCCTGCCCTCAGCGCTATAAATGCAATACATTGCTTCATTTGCATGCCACAAGTCCCGGTTGAAGCGGGCAGAACTATTGCGCACGATTCCACAATAACTCAACGAAGTCTTTGTCTTTTATTTTACTCCAAACATACCGCTTTTATAATTATTTTGGACAAAAAAAGAAACGATGTGGTTGTATGAATGTTTCTTTTATTTAAAAAAAAACAGTATGAATTTCTTCGCTAATTATATAACGCGTGATGATCCAAGATATATTTTATTTACTCTTATTGAGGAACTTAAGTTAACGTTGACCGGAACGGATTTTCGATGGACCGATAGACTCCGGAGTTACCGCGTACCGGATAGTGGAAGACGTAGCGTTAGAAGGCCTTCCGCGAGGAGAACCGATGACCTGGTGAGGGTCGCGGGTAGCTGATGGCTGCGAGACACAAGACCGGCGACAGTTGGGGGAGTCCTATGCCCAGCAGTGGTCGTCTTTCGGCTGATATGATGATGGATAGTGTAACGTTGTAAGGCCTCCCACAGTGAATTGTTATCGTGATGAAGGCCGCGGAAATCCGCTGGATATAGAAACACAGGACTGGTAGATGTGGCGACGCTTGGTGGCAACCTGTGACCAGCTGCAATGGAGCTTCCTTCGGCTATGAAATGATGATGATAACGATTACGTTATGCGTTATTTTGTTTTCCTTAACTAAATTTCAACAAAAAGGATTTTTCCCACATTATTTAGTGTACTTTTATTTTTTTTCATCTGACATGTAAAAATTAGCTCTATAATTTGCTCACCATATTTGGATAAACTGTGAACTAATATGCAAAAACACGATCTTTAAATAAACCAAATCGCGTTGAATATGAATACGCATGCACATACCTATTTATTAAAATCAGAACTATTTCAAAACATTACTTCGATTACTCTTTGTATGACAAATAAATAAAATCAGCCTAGTTGATAAAATTTATTCACAAAGTGCTGTACACAAATTATAAAGCTTACTCATGATAAAATTGAGAACTGTTTAGCATTTATTTATTAACTAAAACAATAAATTGTTTTTGCTGACGATATTAAATTATTAGGTATGGCTTCAAAAGTTTCCAACAATGTTTTAGGTTTAGAGAGTCGAACTCCTATTATTAATTTATCTACGGTCATTTGGACTCATATATATTTCATAATATGCTGTTAGACAACGATTCACATTGTGGCCAATTTATTGTCTTTAAGATCAATTTTAGCAAACGAGTGAGCAATTGCAGTACGTTTCGTTACTTGCTGAAAGACGCATGTTCTGTAAAGGCTCTCTAGTGTATCGATTACTTAAGTTATTTTAAAATCATAGTTTATTATTATTTTAACTTATTGGCATTTTTATTTATGTATTGAATTATATTTTTATTATTATTATTATTTGATAAAACAAATTTATTCTTTGTAATTTTGACATTTAAATTTACGCTCTACATCCGTGTTTGGGTCAAAGAAATTCATATGTGTACCGAAATTGAGCTGAACTTGTCCAGAAGAATTGAACAAAATTGGCTGTTACAGATGGATACACCAACAGACAGACACACAAATGATCTTATAAGAGTTTCGTTTTTCATTCGAACGAACGGAAGCCTAAAAACTACTTCGTAACAAATGAGTAAAACCACAACCAACTTGTACAATAAAAATAGGATTTGAGCTAATCTTTCCTGTTCCCGCAGGTGTAATCTTCTTTACCGTTCCCAAATCAGCATAGTAATTTGTACATAGTATCGCAGCAAGCGAGGCCTTCTCGTAAAACGTACGACGGTAATCCTTCCCTACTTTTACGACTCCCGAGAAAAACCAGCTGACACCGTATGTTTTTATTTACAAAATAAGCATCAAAACTGTACACGCAACGAACATCGAGGAAAAGAATATGTACACAATATATTCTGCCACCTACGGTGTTTACCGCGTCCCTAGGCGCCCAAGAAAGGGAAATATTATTTTATTTTACCTGTTTTTTTGTAGTTTCTCCTTTATTATTTAAATTTACGTAAACGAATACGTGTGGCTACAGGTTGCGGATAAAATATGAAACGCTTTTATAGTGATTATTAAGATTCGGGTAGGGAGCTCATACTGGCAGTCACAGCCTTGTAAGACTTGAACCGATGACCTGGTGAAGATTGGAAGATTAATCTGCTACTTTATAGTGAGTATATCAGGTCCTGGAATACATGAGTAAAACTACCAAGAAGAACAAACTAATCCATTCGTCGAACAAGGCAACTTACAATTCACTAGCGATTTCTAAACTGCACTAATTTCTCAACAACAGCATTTCTTTCAAAGAAATATGTTGAATAACAAATTAACACAAATGCGAATCGTTTTCGGAGAAAGGTTTACAGCACAAGCCGTGTGACGTACTTAATTTATGCTCAGTAAATTTATTATTACACAACGGAGCCAACAAAACCGCAGAAAGAGTTATTCCGGCTATAAATAAAAGAAAAACTTCTGTTTATTGTTCCGCGATGCATTTGTTAAATATTAATTTATTTAAATGAGTTATCGTTCAAAATAAAACGTTTATTGCTTCCAGTATTGATGTGCTCCAGTTATGGACACTATGTGGGTTTCAACGATCCATTTCTAAACATATGTATAGCTTTTAAAATTTACTGCAAAAAGCACATTTCCTCGCTTTTATCTGAATAACACAATAAATTCAGCGTATTCTTAAAGCAATCGCTTTTCAAATAAAGCAAACTTATTCCGACGGCTCAAGCTATCTAATGCAAGTTAATATGATAATAGGTATAAACCGTATGATCTAAAGCTTAGAACGCGAAGCCTCTGTTCAGAATGTTGACGTTTAATCTCCTCTCAGAATAACGTGGTAGGGAATGCACGCGGCCATTTCTCCTCGGGAAATAAATACGAGCGGTGGAAGGAGCTCACTTTGTACAAATTGCAATAGTATACGTACCTCTTTACCCGAGACTCGCTTCTTCACCAGTGATAAAGAACTCGCGACTACACTCTTGAATTGTACTTCAAAAAGTTCCAAATTCCGAGATAATTGTGTCTAATTGCATTAGTTGAGGAAGTTTCCTGTGACTCTGCCTGGCATCGTGTGGCCAAACGTCCGGCTTTACGTAGGAAGCTTCCAAATTTTATGCAACATCCCCGTTGCTCGGATTCTATTAGAAATTCAATGTCTTACTCTTTATTGAAATCGTGAGTCGCATTTTAAATTGTGAATTTCGGGTCAGCGAGCTGATGGACTACCAAATATCTTGATAAATACGTAACTTAAACTTCCTTTGATCTTTCTGAGCTACAGCGAAATATTTTCGAAATTGTTTCCAAAATTGGAAACTACGATCCTGGTTGGAAGTGAACAAGCTACTACAAGTACTAAATTCAGATTACAATATGCAAACTAGACGAGGATTTTCAACACGTTTAGAGGGTAAACGTGGTTTTGAGGTTCCTCTTTAGGTACAAATATCTTATTAAGAACAAACAAGTTATATTTCAACTCTTGGTAACGTAGGCCTTGTTTTGGCGGATATTCTAGAATATTTTATATCTTATCTTTCGCTTAGTTTTTCTCAAAAAATCAAGAATGCTAAAATATACGAATATAATCTTGTTATTTCGCCGCTGGGGAGTACTAAGTGTCTCGTTGTGCGACAAAATGTTGGCCACGATACTCCGGTGGCTAGAAGCGGCAGTCCGAGATTGAGGTCTTAAATTCCTATGATTAAGAGCACTAGAACAGTTTAAAGTTACTTGAGCGTGAATGGTTTGTCATCGGCAGACAAAGCCATATCATAAACACGGTTGATAAAATTTAATTGTTTGGCGTTTTATATGGTTCCCGTTTATTATTTGTTGTTGACGGTTTTGTTTTCAAACGAGGTAAAGTATTTCAGGAGGTTGTCTATTTTTCCAGTTATTGTAAAATGAGTTATTTGATAAACTATCCAAATGAATAACGGAATGTTATAAGTCAATAAATTAATGCAATTTAAATCATCAATTCCGTTATCACAATTGATTCCAGGAGTATCAAAGTTTAATTACCGAATATAGGACATCAAACAAAATGGCCAATCATTTTAACTTTTCCCAATAAAGTGGAACCAATTTCAAAAGTACTTAATCAAACGTACTCATACTGCTACGGATCTAATATTTCATCTATGTTTAAAAACTCTTACATTTACCGGTGCTGGTATTCGATTCAATATTGCCACGGTACCGTCAGGTAATCCTATAAACCAGCACGGAAATACTCGCTTTCAGGAACTTCATAATACTATTATATTCTTCTTTACTATCGGTGGGTGTGCGATACCGTCCGAAATAGTTATTGATAATACTGGGGATCAAGAGATCGGTATTATTAACTGGTATTTTTGTTTGCAAGTATTTGTTCTGTTATGAACTTTGTGTTTGAGGTTAGTTATAAACGTGAGTGGTATTGGTTGGTAGTTGATTCCCTGTATTGGAACTATGGAATTTCAAACTCAGATTACTCGTTATGAGTTTAATTAGTAACATAAGACCTTTGTTACTATTTTCGTTCTATAACGTTATATTTTGGGTCAAATTTTTTGGCGCTTCACATGAATCTTATAATTGCATATTGTAACTAAAATTATTTTGAAATCCATTCAAATAAAATAATATGTTTTATTTGTGGACATAGATACAAGGCAGGTATTACAAAATAGTGTTAATGTCTTTGTGTTTTGCCACAGTCAGTTTAAATAGATCAATAAATAACAATTTCAAAAAGGTGACTTGCAAAAAAAATAGTCTCAAAACTTATCTTTTATGACACGAAATAATTAAAAGTATCAAAACAAACATGGAAATCAACATTTTAAAACGTCTATGCCATTTTAATACTTAATCAATCCCAAATTCAGCTTTTTTAAACAAATGTTCATATCGATTCGAGGACACTTTCTTGCACAAAATGAAAGCTCCACTGAGAGTAATAACTCCTTAGATTGTTTGTGATCTCACTCTACATTTGCGAGATTTCAACTTTGATATCTAGTGCATCTTCAACTTCTGAAACTACTCAATGTAATTAGTTATTTGTATGCTTTCCCATCTATAAATTAATTGACATTTTACTTGTTTAGCACCGTCTACATTGTACACAATTTTATTTTGAATAAAAATAATGCAATCCATATCCATATTAATTTATACGAAACAAAAAAAACTCTGTTGTGTATTTTTGTGGTACTTCTTTACAGCTTTAAAATGAAACTTGGCATACGGGTACACCATATCCTAAATTAGGAAAAATAAGATACTAAAATCCGGGGATATGTTCCCTTGGGATAATTTCTGTCTTTTTTCTTTTTTGAAATCGCTGGCAGAAACAGTTGTGTATTTATTAAGATAGTGATTATTTTATCACTATCTTAATAAATACATAACTCTCTGAAACGGGTTCAAAACAATTGGGGCTACAAATTGTTTTACACCTTAACAACAAATTCTATTTTTTTTTTTTAACAAACTTTTAACTTCAAACCCTTTCGTTTCCTACCCATATTAAGAAGGTTGATAAAAAAATGTAATCCGCCATCTTCGAGCAGCGGCTATATTGAATTTAGTGTGATGTTCCTAACGTTTTCGTTTTCTACTCTTCAAGCCACTCTTCATTTGATACCCATATATAGAATACTGCACATTGTATTGTCACCAGAACTAAAGGTGTATGCAATACAATACTACGTTTCAGCTCAATCGGATACCAACAAATGGTCGAAAAATGGTTTGCAATTTTTGATGGACAACTTACATACAAACGGTGCAAGTTCAATAAAAGCTCATAAAAAGGTGACGTTAATTTTCAACCCCGACAATAGTTAACACAAAACGCCTCGAGCTCTAAAGGAAATTACATATTTGTGCCTTCACGCTACATCTAATATGGGCAGGAAATCGACACAAATGTGTCTTCGTCCTTTAGAGTATGTGGTGCCAGACTATAAATATTCAATGGCTGAATCAATTAATGTGGCTGTCATAGGCACAGTTTACCATTGCCAACCGTTACTGCGTTTTCTCTCGTATTCCAAGGCTTTTTTCGTCAATCCCTTCTGTTGTGGTTAAAAGGGAAACCAGTGACGTAACTAAGGAGCTAACTGCCCAAAAAGCTTGGTCTGTATATTAGTATCGTCACAAGTGTCTACTTTAAGCGTGATAATGGAAAGATTTTCTTTGAAGTGGCAGATCACTAGAATGATGGTTTGAGGTATAATCGAAACTTATGAATGTTCAGGTATATTCTTTAATTCAGGTCTATCCATACTAGCCTTAAAGGTTGATTGGTAAAAGCATATTATCGTGAGCGAGAGTGCGTGTGTAATACTTTCTTTTGGATTTTCTTCTTTATCGTGTTTCCTTCATCCATATTTAAAGAAAACCTGTAGAAAAACCTTTTAAATAAGCACAAAAAAACGTGTTTCATCCCATTCTCATTATGGAACAATCAGTCAAAGATAAGGAAAGGAAGGAAGTTAAAATTAAATCATCGCCATTATAAGGTAATATATTTTCATTCAACGCTTATAAATGAGTATTTAAAAGTGCCCTTCTAAATTACCGTTTAATTTAACGTGCCTAGCTGTGTGAGCTGTGAATTAATAGCAAAAAAAACGATAAGAACTTTAGACAATTATGGTGGCATCAGTCGAAAGGTAATGGACAAGGTTATGCTTGTGGTGCCCCTGCATGGTAGAATCAGAAATGAAGGGGTGTGAACCAAGGTTATCGATATAGCCCAAAGAATGCTTAAGCACAGGACCAGCTAATGTGGCCACGCTAGAGGCAGCAGTGGATGTCTTTCGGTTGAAATGATATCCTGCGTTGCCATTTTTTTAAATATTTTATTAGGTAGGTATATATATTTATATGAGTTGGTATATATATTTAAGTGATTTATGTAGGATTTTTACGTAGCCGTGAGTCACACATTGTTTTAAATATTAGTTGATTCTTTATTGTACACATAAACGTAGGTATAGAACAATGATAATAAAGTTCATGTACAAAGGCAAGCTTAACATCTCACTTTTTAGGATTCCGTACCTAAAGGGTAACCAACGGAACCCTATTGCCAACCCTATTGCCAAGCTTCCACTGTCCGTCGGTACGTCCATCTGTCTGACAGCGGGCTGTATCTCAAGAACCGTAACAGGTAGTTGACATTTTCAGAGTGTTTATTTCTATTGCCGCTATAACAACAAATAATAAAAATTAAATTAAAGGTTCGGTTCATGGTACGGAAACCTTTGTGTGAGAGTCCGACTCTCATTTGGCCGGTTTTTTATTTTAATTGTACGTATCAGATCCTGTCGTCAAATAAATGGTTTTTCTATATTTTTTTTCTAGTATTTGTTTTTCATTTCTTCTGTCACAGATCTGCTAGAAGAAGTTACTTAGTAATAAGCATTTCCTTATTCCCTATTTATATGTTAAAAACACATAAATAAAAGTTATGTTAGTGCGAAAAGCGATACCCAAACTTAACAGCTAATCCCCTGTCAACGAACCAGCGTAATACATTACCTATATGAATAGTTGAGTAAGTTTTCTAACTATCAAACTGCCGTTAAAATCCATGTCAAAGTGCTTTATGATGCATATTAGCACACTGATTTGAGCGCTATGAAAATTTAATCCAGTTCCGCAAAGCTGACTGCTGTATGGAGCTAGTTGTAATGCGTGGTTTTGGGTTCCGTAGTTCAAAATAGAGGAATATTTGTAGTATATGATCATTGGATTGAATTATGTCTGTATATTTGTGGTTGTTTTGCGAATCGTTGATGACCGAGGCCAACTGTTACTCGAACAAATTTTTGTTAAATCAAATTATCTGATGCGTCAATAGACAAATCGATTGACGATTTGTCGAAGTTCCATACAAACTTTCATCGCCCAATAAGGGGAGAATTTCAAAAATCTTTCCTTAGTGATCACCTTCGTTACGTGGGGAACTCTCAAGGAGGGACTTTATGTATGGACTTGTTATTCTTTGGAAATGTGTTTAGAGAGAATTAAAACGTGTAAAGAAACACTGAGGATTGCTATCACAACGGTGTAGCTAGAAGATCGAAAGTCACAGGACTGTAATTTTTTATTTTTTTTATTTAAGTTAACCCTTGATCAGGCATCTAAGGCTCATACAATAAAACATAAAACAATAAATTAAATAATACATAATTATTACAATAAATGGAAATGATTGCACCCGAAATACGGCGTTGTGTTTCGCTGACTGGTGTCGTGCAGCTGGCCACGGAAACGTCGATATACGACACCCTTCGGACAAAACTCTTCTTTGAGGAACATCTCGAGCTGATGGGGGTGAATGGGGGTTACCAGAAACTGGGGGTCACCGTGCATGCAACTTAGAACTACAGCAAAATATACGCGTCTACGTTTCTCTACAGACTCATGTACAAATGAGGGAGTTGTGAAAAAAATATGTAATTCGCCATTTTGTGGTAGCGGCCATCTTGGATTTGAAAATTGTCATAGTGTATAGTATTCTACTAGTTAAGCCCTTTCATTTGATACCCATATTTCGTGGCGGCGGCCATCTTGAACCGATTTTCATCAAACATAGCTAAGAACATTCCCGCCTAATTCACCTTTCAAACAAAAAAAAAACACAATTGTGTCAAAAAAACACAAAAAAAAATCGGTTCATCCGTTCGAGAGCTACGATGCCACAGACAGACACACACATACACAGAGACACGTCAAACTTATAACACCCCGTCGTTTTTGCATCGGGGGTTAAAAATGCTCCTAGACACAATGGTTGTATGACCTAATGTGAGAGTACTGCCATCACTAAACATAATCAATCAATCTGAAATGCATAGCTTTTCCCCAACTATGTTGGGGTCGGCTCCCGGTCTATCTGAATGCAGTTAAGTAGTTACCAGTATTTCACATGAAGCGACACTGCCTATCCGAATTGAAAAACCATTACTAAATATAAAGAAAAAGAAAAATGTTTATTTGGGACTCGCACAAGACAAACAAAACAGTGAGATAAATTAACAACTAAACAGTTATAATTAATTAACATATAGACTAACAAACATAGATAATTATCTGTGCAAGGCCAAAATGGTCCATATTTCACCATATGCTGCGATATCTAAAAAAAGGAATAACGCAACGCTGGTATTCTGATAGGGCCAGTCAGTTGTGCTACGGATACACTCACGGAGCATATACTAAAAGAAATATACAAATAAAATAATTAGTATAAAATAAGGGTAAATATGCAAGAATTTTAAATTTATAATAATGAAAACAGATACATACAAGAAATAAGCTACATATTAAATTTAAATATAATACTGTGACAAATATACGGCAGAGCAGAGCCAATTTTAGTTTGTAAGTCCTGCTCAACACTTTAGCAGCCTTTTTGCGTCGAAAGCAAACACTATCGGAAATCAAAAGCACAAACATAATGGCTCAAACCATACGTCTATAATAAATCGGAGCGCACAAAGCCCACAGAATGGAAATAGATAGCAGCAGATGTCACGCTTAGCATGAACTATTGGTCGCGACCTCGATCTGCTGATAGTTCACTCCCATTCATAGTTCACATTCATTCGTTCACAGGGAATGTTAACTGCTTACGGCTAAGTAGTAGATGATGCATTAGGTTATCTTTATGAACACTTTCGGGCAAGTTCTTAGTGCTGCTTTCATAAGTGTGAGTCTGCTCATTAAATAACAACATTTAAATTAAGATCCCTTATAAAGACACAATTTATTTTAGATTCATTTCCATTTTTTAGCAAAAAACTGGTCACCTAAAATGAGTGGTTTGTCCACTAATATTTAATTTATGGATGAGCAAAATTTAACCTCATTTTGTCATGAAAAAGTCTAAGGCAACAAAACTCCATAATACATCCAAACATTTGAATAAAAAGGGATTATAAAATAGCCAGGACAACACAAGAGATTCAACAAAATGAAAAACCCAACAAAAAATATTGTATTAAAATATCACAAAAACTTTTTATAATAATCCTCTAACAAATGGTTTCCATTACAAGTCTAATATCGTGGTCGCTTTCTTTCATTTCTCATTACCTCATTCTTGGTACTAACTAAAGGATCCCTGAATTTCTAGGTTATAAGACCCGATGACCCGTTTCAAACCTCGTTAGCCAACTGGACTGATTAATGAAGTTTTTAGCGAGATATATTCAGTACCAAAAGTTTCATTTGTAGGTTAATTGTATAATAATGTTCATTTGCTGATTGGTATCGAAAAAGACATCAAGTAATTGGTACCATGTTTCATTTATTATTATTCTTAGTACTTATTCCTAAGTAAATATGGATTTTTTAAGTCAGGAGAAACGATTATTAAGGATATAGACTACTAAACTAAATTATCTTTGTCAGCATCATCATATCAGCCGAAAGTCGTCCACTGCTGGACATAGACCTCCCCCAAAGGGGAGGGGTTGCCATTATCGCTACGCTTGGCAGGCGGGTTGGCGATCGCAGTATAGCTGTTGCAATTCACAGAGAATGCTGCTGCCCATTATCTGATGAGTCCTTTAGTCGCCTCTTACAACACCCACGGGAAGTGATGGGATGGTGCTATTATTTTACGTCCGACACAATACACTAATACACCATACAATAATTGTCTTTGCATTATAATCAAAAGTTATCACAATACTGTCTTCTTTTGTAGTTTGATAAACAATGATTTATTCGTCCGACTATTGCGTTACCCTTGTCCTACTCGTGCCGTAGTGTTTTCATAGACATTAAATCAAAATCGTACGGAATCTCGAATACTAGATGGCTGTTAGGTATCCGGATATTATTCGCTGTTCGTTCATCAGTCTGTCAGCGAGTGTACATATAAGAACCTATTAATTTGATAGATGAATTCTCATAAGCTAATCAAGGCATCATGTTTCAAATGTTCTGCCTAGAAACCTCATTAATTCCAAGCTAATTATAACCAGAAAACGTATTACCAACAATATTAATCAATGAAACACGATACAATTTTGCACCTACTTGAAATTCGGGAGGCGTCTGAAGTGATGTAGGGAAGACAGTTGTTAATCAGAGCTTGATAAGAGGCCAAGGTCATGACGTGGGTGAAAAAGTAAGTGGACTACGTGGATGTTAACAGCCTGTTGAATTACTAACATAAACAGACCAGATAAGGTTATGGAAGACATAGATTGACAGACAGACAGACAAAACATTTTGCTTTATATTTGGACATAATTAACTTCATCATACGAGCCGAAAGACGTCCACTGCTGGACAGAGGCAAGGGGGAGAGGATGCCATAATGGCCACACTTGGCAAATGGGTTGCCGATGGCAATGTAACTGTTGCAATGCACAGAACTACAGAGAATGCTGCTGCCCATTCTCTGGTGAGCCCCTTAGTTGCCTCTTACAACACCGACGGAAAGTGATGGGATGGTGCTATTCTTTTACGTCCAACACCACACAGACATAAATTTACTCGATGAAGAGAAATATTACTTCCATGCATCATGCTTTTGGTTTTTCTTTTAGGCAGTCACGTTAATGGTTTGACACAATTCCTGTCATGAATTTGAGTTGTGTTTAGGACCCAGGTGAAACTGTCGCTTAGTGCAAATTGACCTAGCTCTGTACTGTCCCCTGCTTAATTAGGAGGGAAGTGTAAGTTATGTTTTTCTTACTCCTACTTCTACCGGTCTATTCTGTCGACATCTCACCGTGTACACTTAGATGAAGTGAACGACAAGTGAGCGGTCATTCCATCTTTTTGATATGGTTTGACAGTTCACTTGTCGTTCATTTCGCCTAAGTTTCCACTTAAACATGTTTGCAGAATCGCACTGCTGATTAATTTCGTTGCCGGATCCAAGTCAGTTGAATCGTTTCTCCGAAACTCAACGAGCCTCATTGACTCTGGTGTTCGCCACAGTTAGGTTATTCAGGCTTTCTGGAATTGCGATGATTGGGAAGTGTGGCAAGCTTGTCATGGATTTGTTTCTAATAAATATAATGTTATAATACATAAGAAGCACCGTTTTTGATGATATATTTCTCAGGTTTTCTCGTCATCGATTACAAATCAAACCAATATGGTGTTAAAAAGGCATCTCCTCAAATACTAAAAAAAAAGGCTTCTTAAATAAATCCAATATAT
The DNA here is from genome assembly GCA_905163435.1 of Mamestra brassicae. Lineage (NCBI taxonomy): Eukaryota > Metazoa > Arthropoda > Insecta > Lepidoptera > Noctuidae > Mamestra > Mamestra brassicae. The sequence continues at coordinate 11,745,111 of LR990997.1, read as the reverse complement.
AATTATAATACCGGCTTGTATGGTACAAGCCGGTATTATAACCCCACTGCCGGACATAGTTCTTATCTCATAATACAATAATAATAAATTACATATTAATTATATTATTATAGAAATATGTAAAAATCTAATTAATATGCAATATAAAATAAATAAATGGAAAATATTGTAAAACTTATATTTGAAAAGAGTAACTATGGAGTTTCTTGTCCGTTCTTCTCCATAAGAATCTACTTTTTGCGAATGGACAACTAGAGTCACTTATATTTTAATTTTAAACTGTAAATTTGTCGTTCAAAAGTGCCTTTTAATGGTCTAGTTGAAATAAATGAATTGACTTTGACTTTGGAATAGTAATAATAATAAATCTTTATTGCAGACCATGCAAGGTCCATATTCACAATTACAAATACAAAGAACAAATTTGTTTAAATAATAATGCAAATTCAAAGCATTAATCACCACTTTTGTTCAAGGCAGTTGGTGATTTCTGACTTATATAAGCTACACAGTTAAGTCCAGTCCAGCTAATATCAAGGAATACGGAATACGGAATCAAGACTCACAACAGAATCAAGATGGCATTGGCTACGTGCCAATGCCATCTTGATTCTGTTGTGAGTGAGAAATAGAAATATACAATACAATTAGCACTATCACTTTTTGACAACGGCGCATATTTCTACTGAATGTATATTTAGGTCACAAGCATAAATTTGATTTCACACATTCAAACACAGCAACATTTTAATAATTACCTACCGCGATAATTCATTACATTACTATTATCTAATGTTAACGTACCCATTATTAAAGTAAGTCGAAAGTTTGTTTCCTACGCTTTCACGCCTAAATTGCTCAACCGATACTGATGATTTCGGCACACAGATCTGTCTGAATCTGGAGACGGTAATAGGCAATTTTAAAAAAACTCATTTTTAACGCGAGAAAAGCAACGTGCAAAAGCGAGTATCGGCATAATCTAATTATTACTTACGTTACAATGCACAATGATTCAAAAATAAATAAACGTTATCTAAATGTTTGTAATTTCAGTTTAAATTGCTTAACGTTAAGAAGCGTTTTCCTGTAACGACTATTGTTATGTCTAGAACTTTTACTTCGCACCAAAGAAGATAGAATTAAAGGAATTTATTTCTTAACCCTTCTGTTTTATGTTTTAATTGGCAAAATAATGTTAAAATGACTGGTGAGTGTCGCGGGTAGCCGATGGATGCGAGACGCCCAGGACCGGTAGTTGTGGCAACACTTGTGGGAGGCCTAAGTCCAGCAGTGGACGTCTTTGGGCTGATATGATGATGTGATTATGATGAAATGTTAAAATCGGAAAATTAATACAAAAGCAACAATAACGTAATTATACACTATTTGTATTTTAAGTAATATATGCACCATTTTGCTGATAATGACATTGTGTTTGCTTATCAACAATCAATAAGCTTTTTTTCATAATTTTCTTACGCCAAGCACCTGCCGTGTTATATCTTCACCACCTTTGGTTGACTGGTAGAGAATACCTAAGGCATTAAGTCCTCCATTGTAACTTTATGCATGAAGTTTTAAATACATCTATATTTTTTATACAATAAAACTGTAGAGTTTATTTGTTTGTTTGAACGCGCTAATCTCTGAAACTATTAGTCAGATTTGGAAAATTCATTTTCATATGATAATTTGGAAACGGAAAAAAACGGGATTTGCGCGACAAAAGCGTGGGCAAAAGCTAGTAAATAAATACACGTTAATATAATCTGCTACGAACGTCCATTATATCAAATTGTTTTTTTTTTGGGTAGAGTACCTATCAGAAAATCATATTGTGTTGAATAACACTAACTTAATTGGACATCCTTTCCATTAAACGGATAAAAGCTAAAATATTACCAGTAGTATCCCAATGTTTTTTGACCCGTACAGAAGAAAGTAATAGTAGTTTTAAATAGAAGTACAAAGAAGAAAAGAAATATAACACACTTGTAAAGCTAAATGGAGACCCATTCAAGTCCAGTCGACCTTTTTAATTTAGGGTTCAAGTAATAAAGTGAAGTAAAGTTGCTGGGTACTCAGGAAAAAGAAAAGCTACTGGAAAACAACTGACACATTTATATTTTCCTGGGTAAGTACGGAATACAGTAAAGTTTTGAAAAAAAGTGCCTACTATTGAAAAGCCAGCTAATTAAATTAATTTACTCAATACGGGTGGGTTTTTCTTGGCATATAGAAAAACCCGGCGATAGATGGCCTTCTACAATATGTTCGATGACCTGAGGGGCAATTTTCGTATTTTAAAGGAAAATTCGTTTTTGCATTGCTGTCACAAACTGTCAATAATACCTCTATATTCTCCCTATATTTTGACGTGTTTGCGACAATCAGTGTCAAAAATGCGTTCAAATTCAGATCACAATAATTATCAATATTGCGATTTGAATTTATACGGCGGAAAATTGGCTTTCTGGTAACGGATGACGTGAGTGTTTGCTAGATGTGAAGCACAGGATCGGTTAGTATAGCAACGCTTGGGGTGGGCCTTTGGTTTATGACCAGCGGAGGACGTCACTAAAGAGTGAAAATAGTATTTAAAAGAGCATAGCTATATATTATAATGCATGATAGCGTGACCCTTGACAGAAAAGAATGAAAGAAAAAAACGTGTTGCGTCCACTCTAAAATGATAATAATGAATAATGTAAAATCGTAAATAAAAACAAATATCAGTGAATAAAGAATTAATTTGAAAATTCAATGTAGAGTGAATGAAGATGAGAAATTGTTTGCTACGTCGTAGCTCGTAGGTGTAGCGCTGCTACGGAAGCAACGTCTCGTAGCAGATGTCTACGCACTGCTACGAGTTACTACGCGAGAACGTTGTAGGAATTTCTGTTACATGAAATTCCGACGTATTATTAAATACTTTTACATAAGTACTTATTTATTTTTGTTCTATAACATTATACCCCTCTCCATGAATGTCAGGAAGGGCAATTGGAGATAACGATAAAAGTGAAAAAGGATCAAATTATTTAGTCCTTTTAAGCTATTTATTAAACCAGCAATTTAGAGGCCTATATCCAATGTAACGTGGCTTATGGTGAAATAGTAACAGCTAGATGTGTAAACCTTCCAGATAAAATAACGCTTGCCGAGCTCGGGCCGTTGTCCATGCAGTGCCTTTAAAACCACGTTTAGCCGTAGATTTTGGCTGTGTTTGAATTTTTGAGTTTTTGAAGCAGGTACAAATAACAGATTTTATTTATCATATTAAGTGATCCTTATACTTTCGACCTTAACTAAGGCATGCAAAACAGTTACATACTCTCTGCTGGTACTCATACTGTTTATCAAAAATCAATCTATAAAGCCTTTTCCAAACAATGTTGGACAATTTGGGAAATGGTTTGATAGATTCAACACATATCGACGACAACATAAATATTTTTTTATATCCTTTCCCATTTCAACAAAACTTTTCACACGTTTCACGCAACACAACATACATCTCCAATTTCAATTAAAAGCAAGTTGCTAAAGTAACAAACGATCTGTTACCGCAACCAACGTCAGCGTAATCGAGAATACCGCCCGCTGGGGTATAATAATTATCATGTGAACGCGTGGCCCGCTGGGAGTGATCCCTGCCACGGATTAGTGCTGGGATAGCCCGGGAACACACCCCGGGACGCGATAGTACCCCGCGCCCCGGAAATTCATGACACCCTGGGGCAGACCATTCTTTTTGTCACGTTATATTGCTTTTGCTAACTCTCTACTTATATGAGGGTGTGTAAATGCTACATTTTTCTTTCTGTGTAAAGAATAGTATCTTGCGAGCTTGCCTGATATTTTATTCGGGTAATAAAGATGGTAGCTCTAGGAATGTTCTTTCTTGAAGTTTTGCATCTGGTATGTTAATATTACAACATTTGTTGTGTGAGCAATGTCTGGTGAATAACATATTCACTTAAGCAATGAGTTGTTTATTTGTTGAACTCTATTTTCTTACTAAGGCGTTCATTAAAAAAAAATATGGTTAATTCACTTAATGCATGACTGCTACTTCATAAAATAAAGTTCAGTGAGTTTAGAGAGTTGCAAGTTTTTATTGAGTTTACTCCTGACACTATAAACTAACATTATTATAAACTTTTATTGAACTTACCTGGTTAGTATACATGGGTCACATCTTTTTTTTTTTTAAAGCATGGGAAATCATCAAATGACTTCTTCCGCTCTGGGTGGAGCGGAAGGGCGTGTCAGACTACTCCTACTGACTAAAACCCATCCATGTTCCTTCTAAAGCCCTTTTGCGTTCCAGGGCCGCGGTGACCGTTTCGAACAAAATCCGCAACCATGGGTCACATCTTGTAACTAAATTTTAGACCGTACGTACCTAAGCGATTGAACTAAACGATTGCATTTGCGTTTGATTTGGATAACAATGCAGGCAAATCGTTCAATATGGACTTGTAAAGATGACAGACCAATAATTATTTTGTTTGCATCCCCATGATTTGGAAATCAAATAAAAGGTTTTGCTGCGAAGAATACATTTTTTTTATATTTAAAGTTTTCGTAATCCGATCAGAAATCCCAGCGCTGTTTACTAAAAGATAAACAAACAATATTCTCGTCGCTAGTAAGTTCTACATAATACATATGTAAACTGTCAGTGCTACAAGACCTAGCCATTTCAAGACTTAGTAAGTACTTGTAACATGTAGAGTAATAAAGCGTAGTGGCCATTTAACTCTGAGCATAACCTTGCGAGCAGTATCGAATGATATATTGTCGAGTGAAGTTCGCTTAGCTTGTTGTAATCGTCCATTTTCCTCAATTGCTCGTCGCTTCTTTCTGGGGAAATTAACAGCTGATACTTTGTGTTTTTCCCCCTCTTTGCGTGTCCTGATTATAGTTTCACATCACTCCTAATTGAAGGAGATTGATACCGGTCTTCTTTGTGTTTGGAGATGGAAGAAAGGATTTTCGATGGGTATTGTATCAAAAGAAACAGGAATCGAGAATTCGAAGTTAACAACATATCAAACTTTACTTACGTAATTTAGTTCCCATGAAATAGAATAATTATCAGCCTATAACATTCCGACTACTGGGACACAGGCCTCCTGTCTACGAGAGGAAGCGAGCCTTAACCTTTTTCTTTTTAAGGATAGGATATCATCAAATGACTCCTTCCGCTCTGAGCGGAGCGGAAGGGAGTGTCAGACTCTTACTGACTAAAACCCATCCGTGTTCCTCCGCGGTGACTCTTTCGAACAAATTCCGCAACCCTGGCAGAGCGAGCCTCAACCTACCAGGTGGGCCAGTGCGGTTTGATGAGGTAGTACATGTCTTTCAACTTATGTTCTAGTACGCCCTCCTGATCTTCGTCTTCCTGCAATGAAAATATAAGGCAGCAAGTGAAGTTCTTGCCTGGGTTCGAACCTAAGATCTGTGCCATTTCCGTTAAATTAGTCTTTCAAAACAAAAGACAATTCTATTATTAAAATTAAAATTAAAAAGGTATTTTTTATAATATTATATACCATTACTTCGTAGCGGTTCCTTGAACTGTTTTTTTTATATTTTAGCTATAGCTATATTATCACAATTTCACGTACTTTAAATATCTTTGTTTCGTTTTGAAATGTTTACGAATTTACGATAAATATTTGCTTCCAATTCAGACTTCCTGTTTCTGAGGTTTTAAGAGTTTTTCACAGTGAGCAGTTTTCAGAATAACACTGCAGTCCTGTGCACATCCAGTGTATTCCCGCGTGCGTCAACAATGACTTCTTTCAATAAAAAAAGAAACGCATTTTGAATAACACTACAGTCTTGTGCGTATTGCATCCAGTGTATTCCCGCGTGCGTCAATAATGACTTATTTCAATAAAAAAGAAACGCATTTTGAATAGCACTGCAGTCCTGTGCGTATTGCATCCAGTGTATTCCCGCGTGCGTCAACAATGACTTCTTTCAATCAAAAAGAAACGCATTTTTCGCCAGGCACCACTCTCAACTGCAAAACTTTGCTTCGGCCAAAAACCCGTTCAATTATCAATTATTGTTTCTGTGCCCAAAACGGGGTTTTCCCACGCAGTTGTATCAAAACTCCATAATCGGTAATACTTGTTATTATTTTAAGACCACCACTTTTGTTTGGAGCCGCTTTCAATGAATTTACTTGAACAACTTATTAAGTCTTGGCATTAATGCGTACAGTAACAAGGGGAACAAAGAAAACAATGGGATTGCCAAATAAAAGACAACAAAATAATACAAAGTCTAGCTTTTGCTTCGTTATTGTCTGACAAATATCAGAATGACTGTCGAAATATAAGTACTTTTTGTTTAGTTTTAATGAATTAGGTATTGTTTTTTTTTTCATGTGTATTGTTTTATATTAGGTTCAGACAAGGCTTAGACTTTTCATAAAACAATCTAGAATTCTAGATGCTCGTGTTTAAGATATTTTTTCATGTTTTTCAAGATTTTCATCGGTATTTTAATACATATTTAGCCCAAAAAAAAACGCTAAAAATCGAGTACCAATTTAATCAAGTTGGCTTACAAATAGTATTTATTGTTCCATCTGGATAAAAATGTTAACCAAGGTATTTATTTATAAAGTGTGAGATTTTTAAAGGTCAACTTTATTCTTAACTCGAAGCAAGGACGGTTTGAAACTTCAACCACTTTATAACTTTATGCATGACTTTCAAAGATAATGAATTTTTCAGGCAACTTAACTTTTTCAACTTTGCCTCCAACTATGATTATTTTACTTCTTACTTGATTTATGATTGAAATAATTTGCAGTAACAATAAGGCCGACTTGGTCTACAAATCACTAATTTCATTTAACTCTCTGTAATCTTAAAACATCTGCCCCTTAGCGACAAGGTTCTCATCTTAGCGTTTGTTGGGCTGACGTACAGCGCTGGTTTTCAGTTACGCTCTCTACAGTGACACACGGTCGACGGCAAATAAAATGGATACATAAACGACAATACGTGACTCGAATCGCGAAACGTAGAAGTCGAGCACTAATGCCCATTTTCTATCACTTACGGACATGTAAAGCGAAAACAGCAAGCAGTTACTTATCGAAACAAACATTTAATTTAAACCCACGGAATAAAGAAGGAAAAAATTGAAGCTTACTGAAAAAACGGACAAGAAAAATTTTTTTACGACTTACAATTTAGCGTCAAAAATCCGCCAAATTGTTTAACACCTACACAGGTGTTACAAACATACATAGGTAAAAGATACGCGCGAAAAACGAGTGGCGTAAAAACGAGTGGTGTCTCAGGACACTTCTTACGTTAAACATTATCTAACTAGGGCACAAACTAGACGATCACAAACTAGTGTGCCAACTAAACCTTAATATGAACTAGACTTTATTGTTCATCCCCTGTTAGTTGACGACGCATATTACTTGCTTTGTTAGCACAGTGTAGGCAATAACGATTTACTTGAAGACCGCGCTAGTTCATAAGTCATGATAGATTGCACGAGTCGAGATGCCCTCTACGGTCAACTACGGTATTCTATTACGACGTGCATGATAAGTGAGGTGAAGGCTTTATATAAGGATAAACTACTGGACTATTTTTAACCATTTGAATGCCATTGTCACGTATACATGACAAGCAAGCGCGTGCCGTTTACGCCAAACGTCACAAATATATGACAAAAAGTACGGTGAATTTGTGGCTTGACGTCAGGGGCATGCCAATGCGTTTATGCTCTGGCGTTCAAAAGGTTAAGGGACTCCAGACTTGTGACATTTCGAATTGCAAAGATGTTTAGACTAACGACGTGACACTTCGGCAGCACATGTCATGTCAATCCCATACATTTTGACTGCTTGAAAATCGGTTTCTCTTATTGTTTTAATCAAAATGGAATTACGATTTATTATAAGGATTTTTTATTTCAAACCATGTTGACAATGAGCGCGTTTATATCTGAGAAAACAACATAATTTATTTTAGGCAAAGCTACACTATAGGTAGTAGATAGGTGTACAATAAAGTATATAATAAATAAATAAATAAATAAATAAAAAAGACTAAAAGAATGTCAGTGTTTAACAAGAAGTAAATGTAAATCTTTGTGAATCTAAAGATATACATAAAAATAGCACTCTCTCACGCTTCCTAGCATGTTAGTCACACACTGCACCAGCTGCCAAGTAGAACTTAATCTAATCCTCACTAAAATCCACACAACAGAAAAAGCGAACAGATATTGGGCACAAACAAAGGTTGTCAATAACCAGTACAATCAGTCAAGGACAATATAATTCCCATCAAGTGGACCGCTGGAGTTCCATCGAGGAAACTAAACACAACGTTTAGCCCGTTTCCAACAGCAGTAATTGTAATTGTCTTTGCGACCAAAACTGTGACGGATCACGTTCTGATCCGAGCACGTTAATCACAGTGAATAATGTACCATTTCGGATGTCCAATGAATAATCCTGATGGATCTGGCAACTCTCCGACCACCAAATGAACGATTTCACTATAATTCGCTTTTAGCATCGTTTTGATGTTCACGGTATGTTTGGGAATTCGCCCTTTGTGGCTGTTTTCCAAAATGTTCGATTGTGTCTGTTTAGGAGGGTTACTGAGAAGGTTTTTTGTATAATGTGTTAATGGAAATGAATTGCTGTTCGTCTTTTCAATTGATTTGCAAAACAAGAATTTTAAAAATCCATCAACCATTCTCGCTCCAAAATTTGTTCCGAATTGGCTTTCAGTCTAACTGGATGCAGCCGAATACCAAGAAATATGTATTGGACTAAAAAAGAGTAAAATTCAAACAAAACAAAAACAAACTGTTTCGTGTAATTCCTATTTAAATAACTTCGTAACGTGATGGTATCTTAATCAAAGGCTCTAAAATAATTGTTTATATCACAGTCGATTGATCAGCTCTGATTTTCGGCAACTTTCTACTGGAACGGTAATGCAACACGACAAAAGTAGAAGAACCACTTCCCAAAGTCCGAAACCTGCAAATGACATAATTCGCTGCTGATTATCGTGAAGCCAGTGGCCGATGTCAAAAGACAAGTTGAGAATAAATAATGCCTTCTGGGAATAGCCAATAGAACCGCGCCAGGAAGAAAGGTACTTAAAGAGGGAAGCAAAGGAGCTTTTACTTATCTTTTCTTTACTTTGTGCCCCGGAGTGCCGAAAGTACCTAAAAGGTGATTAAGATTCAGCTGATTAGTTGAACTTGAGAATAAGATATTGCTTTTACTTTTGCCACTTTTGCACTGAGTTTAGGGAGGGGGCAGGTAAATTTAAACGTGACGACGGTTGCTGTCTTCGAGAATTTTTTTTCGGAGCTCCGGGATTTTTCTTGGTGTGAATTTTTATATTTTTCTGCTATTGTTTTAATCTTAATTTCTTTTCGTGAAAGGAAATGTCCGACTAATTAATTCGTGCGGTTATTCACGTTGTTATAATTTGCAGGCAGATCTTGAAAGAATGGGAAGACGGTACGTTAGGATGAAGTGGTGGGTCGCTCTTCGGTAAAAAAAGTTAAAGAGTAAACCGCCTTATTTTATACAACGGCACTCTGCAACTGATGTAATCCTTTTATATTTAACGCGTTAAATGCGTTTATAGTGGAAGCAACGCGGATCCCAGCCAAATAAAACTGGGATGGAAAAGGCACGTCGTACAGAGAATAAAGGTCAGTTGTATAGGATAAGCAACTTGTTTCGAGCGACAATTTTTTGTAGTATTAAGTATCACCATCCAGCATTGTGTGTACTGAAACGTTAACTCATGTTTCGGTGTCGTGATAGCCAAATAAAAACGAATGCCACTCTGAAAATTTTATTTATTAAAAGATACACGCGTGCAAACACAATAAATAAAAATTAAATTCCTGTGAAGTTTTGTACCATTCCCCAGAGTTTTAAATTAAAGACCAATTTGCTAAAAGTACTGAAAATCCGTTTCTGACCATAAAAAGCTGTTATTCAATTTTCAATTTGGTGGTTACTAGCCATTTTGTTGCATATGTTTCAGTATTGACTTACTAGAACATTAATTTCCAAATTAAGCAAATTCTGTTTTTATCGCACCACGAACCTCTCAGTTTTCTAAGCTCTTCATATTGTCATCAAGCCATGAAACAAATTGTAAATAAATACGAGTGTTTCCATTCAAACAATGCAGCATGTAGCAGGTATTCTAAAGCTGTCACCGTACTTCCGACTCCGTCCCACGTTTATCCCTGTCTCGTTCACACAATGTGAATGTCTGTTTTAAAGGATCCAAATACACAATGAAAAATCAACCTACACTGAAACCTTCACGAAAACAAGCATTCACAATGACATATTTAAATGAATACCTACTGTTACGTCGCTATTATTTTGACAAAGTATTTAAAACCAAAAGCGCGTCTCAAAATTACGACACCTATGCGAAAATCATTTTTCATAGAACAATTTGTACGAAAAATATGATAATAACTAGCTTTTGCCTGAGACTTCGTACGCGCTTACCCCGTTCCCGTAGGAATTTCTGAAAAAACCTCTTAGTGCTCCCCTATACTCCCCAAGAAACCTACATGCCAATTTTCAGCTTTCTACGACCAGTACTTTCGGCTGTGCGTTACCTGTCAGTCTGCTTTTGATATTCATATCCAACACAAACTAAAGATTGCTCAAAAGCCATTAAAACCAGGCCACGGTACACTGCACCGCACAAGACGACATCACATCACTCATTAGGTGCATTATTAAGCTTGAAGTGGTTATTTAATACCAGGTTCTGCTTAATTATGGCGGAGAGAAGCAATTACTAATTACCGTGTGCTCTAACGACCATCTGTGTGAAACATTCATGAGCACAGATCCTCGTTACGGGCCATTGATATATGATATCACTGTCAACTTAGCGAAGACTGACAGTGACTATATTGCTTGTTATAAAGCTACAGCTGAAAACCTTGATGGGGACGATGACGAAATCTATGATGCGTGGCTATGGTAGGTTGAAATAAATATGTAATAGCGGTCATTGACCTACCTTCATTTATTGACATTCTTAATTTGAAACCGGTAATAAAGACATAAAGCTGTTCTGAATCGTCATCTATCGTGATCTTTTAAATTTTCGAGTTATGAAAAATTATTTATAATAGAAACTATTTAATATTTTACGACCCAGGAATCGAACGTAGGACCTCATGCTCAGCTGTAGCGCTTGCGACCACTAAACCGGTGAGGCAACAATGCAAATAAAATAACATTGAAAATAGCGAACCATCCTTAACATTATTTTGAAAGTTGTTTATCTATCTGTTGGCAGTCGTTACGGAATAGTAAGAAGCCAGAAAATCTGACACCAGTCTTGCCAAGGACTACTGTGTTACCCAGTTAATGGGTTGTAGAGGTCTGGTAAGCAGCCGCTTCACGTAGAATACTGGTATATAGAGGTATGCGGTACAGAGAGTAAAGTCTCGCATACCTCCACTGAAATGGGAGGATCCTCCGACCAGACGGTTTATGTCTGGTGGGCAACTGCCCGATACTTGATATTCAGACTGTTGTATATGTTCAAATCGCACGGAGAAATTTGTTTGCGCGATGCAGGATTTCGTTGGTAGTTCGACGCTGACAGGATAATGGCGTTGCGGTAAATTTTTTGTTGCCATACAAATTTTGCTTCTTTTGATTTTCATGTGTTGGCATTGATGCCACTACAGGTATTCAGCTAAATCTGGTTTGACTTAAAGTAGAACTCAATTTGTTGGGAAAGAACTAGGTACATGATGTCTGTTCTATCTGTGTATAAACACAGAGGTCGATCAGATCCTTTATCGAATAGGATAAGCAATACTTTTATCCCGGGAGTATGTTTCCTTGGAATATTTTCCTACTTTCACGCAGGTGAGTCCGCTGGTAGAAGCGAGTTCATGAAATGACCTTAGATTCCATAGTAGCCTTGACCTTACCTTCTATCTATTTATGGTAAAATAAACTAATTGGTTTCCTTTAATGTACCGGAATGTGGTAAATGGCTAGATCCTGTAAACAAAACACGCTCTACCAACAGACATAAAGAAAGGAAGAAGGGAAAGATAATTATGATTGTATTAACAAGACCCCATAACGCACAGAATATTCCACAGCAAAAGTCGCACTCCCCAAAACAGGATACACAAAAGCAGGGAAATGCAGTAAAACGAACAATGAATGAACTAATCAAATTAGACAATGCGCATTTTCCCATCTCGCTCTAACGTTAGCCGGTAAATAGAGAGGAAACTAATGGAGCGGACATAATCTGTCCAATGGCATTGCTTAATTTTCGCGTCCTATTAGTTCCAAATTCCGTAGATGAAAAATGAACGATGGCAGGACACGTTTTTGCTTTTATATTCTTGTTTGTTGCGAACGAATTTTTGCAGAATTGGAGGAACGTAATAAAACATATGATGCATTTTTTTTTTAATATGATTTTTTTGCTGTGTATGGTATGCTTTTACGGATAAAAATTAAAAAATATCACAAACACTCTCGGACCCAGACGGCTATGCAGAAATCTCGTGCTTTACAAATATTTTTATCATCATACAAATGAGAAGAAATTGAGAAAATTCACGAATATAGTTTCGGTCAAGCGTACCTACATATACAGAATGTCAATGATGTACGAGTAGTTGACTTTTTAATTTCACTCATAACGAGTTAAAAAATTATTGGTTTGGGAAATCAATCATTTTTTAACTTTTATTTCCTTAAAAATAAAAGGTGCTAAAGTCAATTTGGATGGGTTTTTTCTAAAAAGTAAATATCACACGTTATTACATCAGTATCAAATTTTATTTCAAATTATCATTTTATTTTTATGTATGTATATTTAAATTAATTGTGTATTTATTGCATAAATTATGTAAATAGTACATCTAAGGATACCAACAGTACTGTCTCCTTTTTAATCTAGTTTCGCTTTTAGTGATAAGGCCACCTATTGTCACCTTATGTTTTCTTGTTCTATTTTTTCTGTAAGTTTTGCACACAATGTACAAAAACATTGAAAAATTATCTTTTCTACACTCAGACCTTAAATCACCACCTAAATTAATCGGCAAAAAACAGCTCATTTCCCTGATGTCTTACCACCGGCCTTCGTTTTCTTCAACCTATTACTGCCGGCTAATTTCTTCAGCTCGTTAATCCACTCGACTCGAAGAATCTTGGAAATCAATATTTTAAACCTCGATGTGCCTGTCTAAGTCACACTTTTATTTGGACTTTTTATTTAGCTCGGCTCCTTACAGCTAATGAATCTTTCGAGCAGTGATAAAATGTTAGATCTAGTGTCTTAAGAAATGGCTTGAACTGGCTGCAGATTTATTGTGTTGCTGGTTAACAAAACTATCTTAGTTTTGTTTTACCCGTATTTGATTTCTGGTAATTATAAAAATCCGTTTAGAAGTGCGTCAAAATCAGAAATCAGATGGCTGAGGTGTGCTTGAAACGGGGAAGTATGGCAGAACAAAGTATAAGCGGTTACCAGCAGTGGGTGATTCCAGGTTCAATTAAGATGGTACAAAAAAGTCCAGCACCGACCCCAAATATAGAGCTGGTGGCAAATGAAAAGGTTAGGTCTCAAAAAATTACGATTGATGTTAAAATTATGATCTTGATTATTACATCAGACAGTGAGAACAGTTCACAATCGCTGAAATTTTGTCTCAACCCCTAACTCTTAGTAAACTGCTGTCAAAGTCTTACGAGTAACATTCAATTTATTCAAAGACAGTTAACAAAAGAACGCCTTACCCAACCCAACACATGTCCCACAGATACACCAGGGTTATTAATTCCCAAGTTAACCCTACTTCATCACGTGGGTTAATCATAACAGCATGTTCGGAGCTGTTAGCACCATCAGCATGTAGATCACGTTAATCCGCGGTTCATTCTGCAGATTAATGGCCCCACCGAGCTTGCGCCACCTACGTGAACACTGAACAGGCTATGGTGAATTGATGGCGTGTAATAGATATAAAGTTGGTAGTTCGCGTATGGGGAACGTTGCTTGTTTACCATGCATTCGAATGGTTCCTTACTAGCAATTTCCAGGTATATATTTCTGAAGATGGAAGGAAATTGAGTTCGGAAGATCTGGCTTTTACCTTGTACACAGGTTAAGCATTGCCATACAACGTGGAAATGCCATCAGTCCTTTGATCACATTACCAGTGTATTTTCGACGCCATTTTTTTATATTGAGTTTAGTTTTTTTTGTAATTTATTTGCACGTGGGAATGGTTATGTTTGGTTAAGCATTTAAAAACAAGATTGTTGATGAGATTTGTTTTGCAAAAATGTGCTATATGTGCAATATACCTATGTACCAGCTAGGGTCAAAGGGTTTCATTAAGAGAACTTTTTAAAGAGATTGGAATTCTCAAGGTGGCATCTTAATTCATTCTTACAAAAAATTTATATACTAGGCAAAACATACATTTATACACCAAAACCGGCGGTATTCACAACTTTAACATCAGAAACAAGCACAAACTACATGCTCCTTCGCACTGTCTCCGTATGGTCCTGGGCTCGGTATCCGCTTTTACAATAAACTCCCCTTTCTTTTTTTGCCTTACCTTTATAGCATTTAAAACTAAAGTGAAATCTAACCTTTGTTCTAAGGCATACTATTCTATTACTGACTATTTAGACGATAAGAATACTTGGTCGCAGTGTGGAACGCAAGATATTTGTTATACTTAATGTTCTTTCTATATGATTTAGCTTATGACAGGTTGTATGAGTTTTTTTTTCTCTGAGCGTAATGGTGGAATGGTGGTGGTGATCCTTTACTATTATTTTTTTGACATAATCTACTCGTAACAATTGTATTTATGTATGAGTTGTATTGCAACATATGATGAACTTCTGTTGTCCTATAGCTGTTTTATATTATTTTTGCCTGAACAACCGGCAGCAAGTTCGTCATGCTCCCCTAGATGTCACTACTTGCGGTAGCGTCGGGGGTTGGGTTACCTCCTTTCCTCAAACATGGCGAGGGCGGTAATGGCTGATATTTGCGTTATGCTCGTGAACGGGTGCTGCTTGTGGTGACTGGTCGTCTTGCTGGTCACGGTATGTTTTATTATTATTCCATTCATTTATTTTATATTACATATCTAATAACATTTTTAAATATTTCTATAAAATTTAAAAAAAAAAAAAAAAATATAAAAAGTAGTAGTCCGCCGGTGTCGGGAGCAGAGTCCAAGCTACCGGTGGTTAGGGTTCCAGAGAAAGGAACCTCCTCACAATACGAGCCGTATCGAGGAGTACTGCCTTCTGTATCAGGCCCTTTACCCAACTGCGTAACGCCAACTTCGACAGATGGTCGTCGAAGCTTTTGGCCATCAGGCCATTGGCCGTAACGACAATCGGCACAATGACAGCCGATTCCACATTCCACATGTCGACAACCTCGTGTGCCAAGTCGAGATACTTGATTTGTTTCTCTTTCTCAGCCTTCACGAGGTTCTCGTCATGTGGGATGGTAACATCGATTATCATTGTGCGGCGCGCTAATCGGTCTATCACCACGATATCCGGCTTATTGGCAACAATAGTCCTATCAGTGATGATAGACCGATCCCAGTACAACGTGACATGGTCATTTTCGAGAACTGGGTCGGGCACATACTTGTAATACGGTACCTCAGAATCCACAAGATTGTATTTCAAAGCAAGTTGCTGATGGATAATCCTGGCCACTTGGTTATGCCTGTGCAAGTACTCGCCGTTAGCCAGACGAGAACAACCAGAGATAATATGTCTGATGGACTCACCCGGACGGTGGCATGCCCGACACATGTCAACCGTCCCGTCCTTCATAATATGTCTCCGGTAGTTATTCGTCAAGATAACTTCGTCCATAATCGCACAGACAAAACCTTCGGTTTCCCCGAAGAGATCTCCGAAACGTAGCCAGGCCACGGACGCTGAGAAATCTACATCGGACCCATGAAGAGCCCGATAGAAGCGCCCGTGAAGCTCCTTACCTTTCCATACCTCCTTGCGGTCATCTGTAGTAAGTATCACAGGTGTGCGCCAGTTCTCTTTAGCCATGGACAACGGGGTGAGTCCCTTGTCCACTGCGACCACATCTCGGTGCATACCCACATGGGCTTTGAGAAAATATTCTCTGAGACTGCACATCTCGCGGTTGTGGAGAGTCTTAGCATTTAAAAAGCCTCGACCTCCACACTTCCGCGGAATGTACAGTCTCATCACCGACGATCGTGGGTGATGCATCCGGTTTGCGGTCAGCAGTGTACGGACCCTTCTATCCAGGGCGTCGAGTTCGGTTTGAGTCCATTTGAGTATGCCGAAAGTGTACATTAATACCGGTATGACCCAACCGTTGAAGGCGCGCACCTTATTTCCGCCCGACAAAAGGCTGTTTAAAACCTTTTTCAGGCGGCCAAAGAAGCGCTCCTTCAGCGATTGCTTCATGTCAGTACCGTTAATGCCCAACGCTTCCAACATACCCAAATACTTGTAGGTTTCGGTTGAGCTGAGGGATCTAACCTGTATGGAATCCGAGAGGTGAATTCCCTCAGATTCCATAATCTCCCCTTTCTTTACATGCATGACTGCACATTTGTCCACACCAAATTCCATCCTGATGGCACTACTGAAGGTTTCAGTTACCTTTAGTAGCTCCATCAGTCGCAAATTGTTGGGTGCAAAGAGTTTCAGATCATCCATGTAAAGAAGGTGAGATATGGCCTGACCACCTCTTCTCAACCGATAGCCTAGGCCTGAATCCTCCAGCAGTGTGCTTAGAGGATTCAGAGCTAAGCAAAACCAAAGTGGACTCAAGCTGTCACCCTGAAATATTCCCCGTTTAATCCATACAGGCTCATCACTCCCTTGGATCGGTCGACATCCTGGATAGCGAAGGACTGTTTTCCATTGTCTCATACATGACTCAAGGAAGGTGCGTAGAGTTGCGTCTATTTTGTACAACTCCAACACCTTCATGAGCCATGTATGTGGCACAGAATCATAGGCCTTCTTGTAATCTATCCAACATGTCGACAGATCCTTGCGGGATCGACGAACCTGTTGGCTTATGGCCATGTCTATGAGGAGTAGCTCCTTAGTGCCGCGGGACCCCTTCCTACATCCATTCTGAGAGGCGGACATAATTGAGTTACTCTCAATGTGCTCATTAATTTTCGCTCTCAGGATGGATGTAAGAAGTTTATAGACCGTCGACAAACAAGTAATCGGTCTAAAATTCTTGGGTTCCGTGGGACTACCTGTCTTATGGAGCAGGTGGGTAACGCCAGTTGTTAGAAACTGTGGTAGCGACCCAGAATCTAAGGATGACTGGAATTGAGATGCCAGGAGCGCGTGTGAGCTGCTATACCACTTAAGCCAGAAGTTGTGCAGTCCGTCCGGTCCAGGAGATTTCCAATTCGGTAACGGACGGACTGCTTTGGCTACATCCAATGTTGTTATGGTAATTTTTTCCATTTGTGGTATAGCTTCGCACACGCGCTCGACATCGCGCATCCAGCCACCTTCAGCGTGACAGATGGGCACCGACCAGATGCTGCGCCAGAATATACTCGTGGCGACATCATCCGGGCGGCACACGTCTGTCACACTTTGTTCAGGTCGCTCCCAAGCTCTGTATACCCACCTCTCATCGCTCTGGAACATGCGATTCTGCGAGCATCGATCAACCCGCCGCTTGTACCGCCGAATACGGCTTGCCCATGCACAAACTTTCTGCTTCAGGAAGTCAATGCGCTCTGTGACACGGGACGTGAAATCTCGAGGGCTTATTTCAGTCCCCGAAAACGCCCGCCTCACAAAGCGCATCACACGTGGTCGTGTATTGCCCTCCCTGAAGCAGTATAGTTTGCCGATGAGTGCCCTAGTCTCATCGATACGCCGCTCGATCCTGCGCTGCCAGGCTGGTGCAGCTGGCTTTGGTCGTATAGCTTCGTCACACCCAGGAAACTTTACGTTTGCTATACGACATGCCGCAACAGCCCCGCAATACAGGATTGAGTGCGTATCAACGAGGCTCTCGCTGCTTTCGAAGATGTTTTGCAGCAGCGAGTCCAAAGCACACACCAGCGCCCTATTCTTTTTGTGCATAGGCAACCGTGGTAATCGGGGCCGAAGTTCGGTTGGAGTTGATCTATACTCACGAAGCGCATCCTCCAGCGCGCTCCTCAGTCGATCGTTGCACTGGCTACTTACCGTGACAACCCTATCATCTACCTCATCGCTAACATTATTGGGCCGCGGTGTGATCCTACCATTAACTGGTGCTTGTACCGCGGTCTGTGTCGGGGTCGAGATGATAAGGTTGTTCAGTATCTCTGAGCGCAGCCTATCAAGTGCGGCATCGTCCAACCTGTGATTACGTTGAATGACCCGCACCTGATCCGACAATCGTTGGGCCGAGACGTTAACAGTTGGTTCCAAGTCCTGAAACAGAGACAGCATTCTGACACGGTACGCAGTGAGGTTAGTTCCCCCCTCTGTAGACCCATAGTATGCGCGCATGACGTTTTCATTCATGGACTGCGTCCATCTCATGCGCTGCACACAACCACCGGTAGCGGGGACCCGGCTCGGAGCCGGTTGGCCCCTAGGTCCCAAGCCCTTCGGTGGCCGGCCTCTCCCTTGCCGACGTACAGGTGTTGGCGACGTCGGCGGGGAGAAATACTCGTCACTCGAGCTCGACGCAACTGCAACCGCCGGTGACAATGGTGATCCGATGTCCGGCGGCGGCGAGGCGGAGCTGAGCGACGGGTCCGGAGGTGGTGGGCGTGCGCGTTGTAAAGCTGCTCTCGTTAGCATAATTCAAGCATTCCTTTCATATTTTCGTTGTGTGTCGTCGTGATTTAATTGTGACAGATGTCATAATATGTCGGTCGTATAATAATTTTCTTTTTCTTCTCGCATATTGTTTGCTTTTTGGATTTGTTTAGGTTCTATTGCTTATTTTACTGGTTCTTGGAATTTCTTTTGCAAAATTGTGGATGTGTGAGACCGAAAAGTATTATTTAAAGATGAAATTACGATTACGAAAAACAGAGCTTGATCTGACAGCCAGAGTTGCCAGCTTATTATTATTATTATTGTTATAACGTTAAACTACTGTTTATTATAACTGGATTTCGTTCATCACTTGTGGATCAAGTCACAATCCTATTGTTAGATTATACCTTTGCACGTGTAAGCGGGCACACTGTTTTTGCCTGGAGGCATAATTAGTTTGGTTTACTTGTTAATGCTTGAGTTTGTCTATTTCTGATGGCTGAATGGAGTGTGCTACTAACAAGTGTCAATTAATTTCATATAATTTGATTTACAGATTGAATATTTTATTTTTCTGTATCATGTGTTGTAAAATACTTTGCATACTATAAATTCAAGTTTGTAAACTTAACACACAGATGTGTTGCTGGGGAGTTTGTTGCGCCACTTCTTCTTCCCAGCTAAAACACTAGGAAGTGGTGATGGGCGGGCGTTTTGGGACACTGTCTTTATGTAGAACTTTTATGTTCAAAAAGTGCTGACACTCAGCCTTATTTGAATAAATAACTTTTGATTTTTGATTTTTGTTAAAATAATTCGATTGTTTCACGATACGGGCAATGCTCTTTTCTTATAAACTAACCTGCATTGTAGTGTCTGTGAAAGAATCCGTATTCTATCTTGTCTTCAGATGAGACTAGTCTGGTACCTAAGTGGTGACTGAGAGCGCTTGCATGCGGCAGATTTCGTCGTCAGCCGTCAGTTTAGCTGGATAGAGGATTTGCACGAGTAGTGAAGTGTTCAACGCGATTTCTCTTGGTTTTCTTTTCTTAAGATGTTAACTTTTGAACTGGTTACCGTTGTGTTAGCCTTTTTTGGCAAACAGTGGTACACCTATGTATCTAGTCAAAATTCATACCTTAAAAAAACTGGCCAAGTACGAGTAGAACACGTGTGCAAAGGGCTCCGGAAGAATTATATTTTTTTAACTTCCTACTTTACTACCATTAATTGGTATGAATATTACAATCAGACAAACATAATATAACTAAATACTATCTTAAAACTATTTACATCTACTAAACCTAAGTATGTACATATACAAAAACAAAGTACACTCAGGCGTCAAAGTATTCCTCCGCATCGCTGTCACTCGGAAACGTGCCCAGAAGACTGGCAGCATTGCCACGTTGAATGGCAATGCTAATTCTTTGAGCAAAGCCCTCTGGTCACGCAAAGTGTCGATCAGTCGGCGAAATATGTCCTTGAAAAGAAGACGCGCACTCGGACCCCATGATCCAAGCGTTTCGACCCCAAACGGCTCAAAACTGTAATTCTCAATAAGGTTACAATAGGTACTTGCGCCGCTTTAGGGCCTCGGCAGCCGCAGCGGCAGCGCCGGCACAGCCTGCCGTACTTGGAACATGCGATGGCGCAAGAGTGTCGACACACGTTGCGTCCCACACCAGAGGCCTACCCACCTTCCACGGCACCAACGTCATACCATCTGGTCTTTTCCCATCGTCCCGTACCAAGCCGCTAGGTTCTAATACCGCAGGTACGCCGGCGGTGACAAAAGCCCGACGAATAATATCGTTGATGCTGGCATGGCGTACTATGCGGCCTGCGCTCTTGCAGCAGGAAAGACCATGGTGCCTGAGGCTGTCGACAGCTACTCCGCAGTGACACCGATGCGGAGCAACACAATGTGCGCCTAAGCGCAAACAGATAGCGGGCCGAAACTTCCTACTTTTAAATCATATCCTTCTTATATAGGTTTTCTTGTAATTTATAGTTAAAGACTTATTTTTCCTTTTTTTTATAATTTCAAGCACAGTATTTTCGTAGGTTGGGAGTTGAATGGTCACTTTTCGTCTAATTTCTTGAATAAAATCAAAACTATTTATTTTAAAATTACGAAAAAAAATTGATTAAAGCTCTCACAATAAGCTCTTTCATATAATTTGTAACACGGTACAGTTTGAAAAACTTTAGTTTGTCCCCCAAAAGTGACCCCCATGCTCAAAAGTGACCCCCATGCTCAAATTTATTTATTAATATAACACGTACGTGTTTTTAGCCACAGAAGTTCCCATGTGTACCAAAATTCATCAGAATCAGTCCAATAGATTTAGAGAAAATTGGCTGTGACAGACGGACAGAGAGATAGACACCCGAGTGAATAAGGGTGCCGTTTCTTGCGGATGTTCGGCACACTAAAAATGCTTTTTAATGACCGTTTACTGATGATCGTTTACATTTTGTACCGCAGATCTCTACAAGCAGTGTATTCCTTTCCTAGTAAATGGTAGTTGAACTTTACCATTCTGCCCTCATACTATTACGTGCCTATGTCATGATGATTCCGTCTTGTGAGAGAAATAGATCTCTTCAGGACGACTAGCACTATTTATTTTTCTTAACAGATTCATGATGGCAATGCACCGTTTTAGCCTATATTCAATTTTTATTTCTCTTTCTGTAATATTTAGTTTTTAATCATAATTTAAGCTTCTGTGTGTGTCTTTAGACTTATTCAACCATATTCATGAAGTAAACTGATGGTTAGTTTTTAATTAATAAGCCTGACGGTGTTTTATTTGACCGCCTTGAAAACAATATCAAGTAGGTCAAAATAGACACAATAAGTCTCCTGTATTCGTCCAATAAAGTAGATGCCTGTTTTACGTCCCAATTGTCAGGAAAAAGAACAATAGGACAGCGGGAGGAAACAATTATATTAATCATACTTTTGTTACGTTTCTGTTTATGAATTCGGCGATAAAGCCACTTGCGCTTCGATGTTAATGATACACAATAACAATTACTTAGTCTTCGTTTGATGTTAAGTCTCCCAAATAGCAGAACAATGAGAAAGAAAATTTCGGTTTAATTGAAAATCAATGTTGAAAAGCGTAGATGGTTATATTTTCCTTTTTTTCTACGTTGAAAACATCTAGTCAAGGTCAAAGCCCTAATATTGTTCCTGAAACCTTGCGTAAACTCAACTGAAAAATGAAATCTTCAAAAAATAGCCGTGAATTTAGTACCACATTGCAACATGTATATTCTACATACGTCTGTATCATATGTATGAACGTATACAAACGATCCATCTTACACTGAGTTATTGTGTTAAAAGCCGAATACATTTTTCATAGAAAATAACACATATTTCACAATGAAATTCTTGTCGATCGAGCAGCCGCTTTGTCTTCCTTCTTTTCCTTCATTTTTCCCGCTTGATTTGTGTTCTATGAGTGTTCCACTGCACTCGCTCCGCTCGCCTCGAGGAATATTGGATATCTGTCATAAGTCATAAGATTTCGCATACCGACTTTATAATGTACCCTACATCCTGCGACCTTATGTAAAACCCGGAAAATTTATCTTAGAGATTTTCTCAACGATTTTTCTACATCAGAATTGGCTTGGAAGATTAGCGCGGCATTGGTGTCGGCAACGTTCATTATTCCCCACGAGAATGTTTCGATAGCAATGTAACACACCGTGTAATTTTGCCGTTAATATTGTTTATTTGTGGATTCTCCTGGTGCGGATACGGACACGTTCCGGACGAAATAGGGGCGCAAAAACACAAAGAACACTCCTCCACGCAATATATCTCGTCCCTTTTCTTGGATTACCTCTCGATGTAAAGAAAGAGCTTGCGAAATGTAATAATATCTTTAATTTCGTCCCAAAGATGGCTGTCTAAACATTCTTGGCGGGCTTAGGGTTATTATCGCTCATCGGGCTATGAATAATAAAACAGATCCCGATATTCGAGCAGATACGGTAAGTGATCGGAGTATACATAATTATATTTGACGCTGTGAAAGCAACGACCTCTGGCGGGCTTAAAATTAAGTTAGGATAACATATTTATGACACATTCGATTAGGAAAAGTATCATAAAATAATGTTTTTCGGTGTAATATAATACCTGCTGTTCTCGTAGATATTATAGCAATGTGAGCTGTCTTTGCTCAATATTGCGCCTCATAAAGTAACGCAGAGTAGCATAATAAAGGGAATGACAAACACTGAGCTACGTGCAATATTGTCAAGCAGCGGGAACATGAACATATAACGAGCGAAAAAAACACCCGTGTTTATTTATTTTTTCACATTAAGAGAAGCAAAAACGGATCCCAAGCAGGAGACAGGCATCAATGTCATCATGTCTACCTTAATTTAATTAACATCATGATATTTACTTTGTCTTATAAACCATTGCGTGTAAGCCACAGACCCTTTATTAAAATCTAAATAAGTCTGTATAGTATCTATTAAAAGTTATAGGAATGAATGGGCAGGGAGGTTATCAAATTCTAATTGGTCCTACCTAAATCCTACCTAAGTGTCTGCAATATTACTACTATTCTAGTTTGGTCTTCGTCATAATATCAATTTTTGTTATTTATCATGAAATTTAATAGTTTATTATTTTTCGACGGCAAGGTTGGCGCAGTGGTTGAGCGATTGGCTGCTGTGCTGCGTGTCGCGGATTCGATTCCCGCACGGAACAAATATTTGTATGGCCTACAGATAGTTGATCCGGGTCTGGCTATATGCGTATGTGAGTTTATATGTTTGTAAACGCACCCACGATACAAGAGAAATTCCTAGTGTAGGGCAACGTTTAAAAAAAAACAATCAATCAATCTTTACGAAACTAATTTAGATTTTAAATAATTATTTTGTTCTAGACAGTAATCTTTTAAATCCAAAGATTGACGTGCAGAGACTGCCTTGTTGCATTAAGTACGCATATGCACCACTTCTGTAAGTATATAAAGTTACAATAAATATATATTTTTATAAAATCCTCATTTCATGTATTTAACTACTGGTATCCGACATCAAATAGAGGCAATTTTGAATGAGAATCCAATTAATTGGTTTGGTTATTTATTAATGTTAACTACTCATTTCCAATTAACTCAGCGGTAGTTCTGCATAAAAACGGCATTTGATATGGTTCAATGCATTTCCTGTTTAATTTTGTCATTAACAGGTTTAATGTTATTTAATATTCTATTGTAGTGTAAACCGGCTTTATTGTTAGTTCATCATTAGTTATCATGTCAATAGCCAATAGGTATCAGCTTGATATCAGCTACTACATACAGAATATAGTCGAACCATGTTCGTAGTTACGTATAGTATATATATATATATAGTCCTCCTTGCCGATTTAGACAACGGCGACCCCATGACACTACTTCCTAACGTGTGCCCTAATATGACTCGCTAGACCGAATTTGGTTTTAAAAACCCGATTTTTTTTTTTACGTATAGTACGAGTAAACAGAATAACTACGAACAAGTTTCGACTTACCTACTAAAAAAGTAGTTTATTTTTTTTAACAGTTTTGCCCAAAATTAAAACCTGTTATTTGTTCATATTTTCACAAGGTATAGACATACTATTAAGTTGAGGAGTATTTAATATTTTACGTCAAGCCGCACCCGATGATATAAAAATGAAGGCCTCACGCCCAGACCACAGGGCAGAATACTTTATCTGAAATGTTTCAGATGCGACTGAAACTTTTCAGATATATTCTCGATGTTCTCTCAGCAAGCCGCATCAACTCAGCTATCAACTTTTTACCCTCGATATGGGTGCTTAAAAACCCTCCCATATTAATACGTTGTGGTCGTACGCAAAATGAGCATTGCCCCCAAAAGGTATAAAAATGCTATTTAATTTCTAAATCGACAAATTTAATAATACTGCATTCGAGTGTAATCGATTAATGATTACACTCCGATAAACTTAGATTCGAATGCTCACTCGAATAAATTAGAATTCAGTCTGGTACACCTAATCCCTAATCTACCCCTTACTACGTACTAACTACGTACTAACATCGCGAATAATTATTTCAGGCTTATGAATAAAAATAGCCATTATGATTAGTTTAAACATTAATGACCAACTTCTTAATTTAAGTTCTCTATAGAAGATTGATAAAGAATGGTAAAAAAAAATTATGAATACGGATGTTAATTTAAATAAAGAACTCAGCTGAGCATGTCATCTTGGCATCGACTCTCAGGTCGGCCAAATAGTTATAACTGTATTTTTCTCTCTGAAACTCAGTAGCAGCTTGAAGTCTGGATTTGGTTGATGGCGATAGATCAATAACATTTAAACTTGGGAAATGTGGTTGTACGGCCTTTTTAGTTACACTTCCGTGTAACCCTTCGGGGAGTACAGGAGTGATGTTATGTAAACACGTAATGTCCACATTTTGTACAACTGAACTACAGACACCCTTAAACCGAGTAGTAAAGTGAAATGTGTACTAACATTTCAACTAGAATGTACAGAAGTTCCATTACCCTGGCACAGCCTGTAATGGACAGTGTTTAGCTAAGCCTACTCTTAGTTTTGATCCTAATCGCTTGGCCACGAATTCAACGCTCAAGCGATACGCGTCTTGGTGTGTCAACGCGAAGCGATTTGCGGAGCACGTATTACTTGTATGACAACAGCAGAGGGCCTAGCACGAATGTTTTGACGTATAGTAACGTTACAGTATCGTAAACGTAAGTGAATTTCGAGTATAAAAACCACAACCCCATAGTTTTCGCTGAGGCGAGAGTGCCAAACTTTCAAGCCGTAATTCGCTCGCGAATTGCATCGTTTTCCAGCAGTCTACAAAAATCGGCCAATCAACTTCTGAGGGTCGTCAGTGAGGATTGTTGCGGTCCGATCCAAAGATATCTACTGGCTCGAAGTCCACCGGAGTGCCAAGCGACGGTAAAGGTTTTATTATAATTGTTTAAGTGAATGTCTAATTTTAATGACTATTGTTATTTTTTTATTGAATTTTGTTTACTGATGAATTTATGCATTATTGTATTTTAATGATTTTATTCGTATATTGAATTCTGGAGTAAGTACCTTTTTTGTAGTTTTATGAATTTAGTTTGAATTTGTTTTTGGATTATAATGTTTTTTTTGTAATTTTATGATTTATTTATTTATTGTTAACTGATGAATATAAATTTGATGATTATTGTATTTTAGTGTCGGAGTGATTGCCAAATGTTTGTATATAAGCTTGTGTAATTTTAATATTGTGACTTGGTGCCTTAATAAAGAAAATTATTATTATTAGTATAGTATTTTGATAAAATTTTATGCGACATACACAATTTGTATCATACAAAAATATGAATTTAGTATCCAATACAAATAAATATTATGTGCGAAAAGAGTATTATAGTTATAGTAAAATTATACGTTACTTCAAAAACATTCGTGCTAGGCCCTCAGGTGTCGCGCTAGTAGGCGCACGAGTAAATCAAATTTAGTAGCTGACGCGGTGACCACGGTTTCAGATGTATAGGTACAGTTGCGCGACGGGAGATCCCTGTTATGACACGTCGCCTTCGCGGCGTCGCCAATACGCAAACCGCGTTGCAAATCGCATCGCCCAAAGTCATGAGAGGGGCCTCCACATTTGTGGTACCGTTCAATTCAGGTGAACACAAGACATATTCGAGTACACTGAGACTAAATAATATTTAGGATTATGATCCACCAAAACGCCTACAGAAATTTCAATTATTTCAAAAAATGCTTCAATTTAAAAGTTACTGAAGTTGCGGTTAGAATAAAATCATAAAAGTTTCGGTTTAGTTTCCAGGTAACAATCGTTAGTTCATCGAAAAACCAATAGACTGACAGGTAATGCTAATAAAATCAAATCGTAGAGATTACCAACCCAAATGATTAAGCAAATCGCTTATCAGTGAAACTCAGTCAAATTT
Organism: Mamestra brassicae; assembly: GCA_905163435.1. Taxonomy (NCBI): domain Eukaryota; kingdom Metazoa; phylum Arthropoda; class Insecta; order Lepidoptera; family Noctuidae; genus Mamestra; species Mamestra brassicae. The sequence continues at coordinate 11,718,215 of LR990997.1, read as the reverse complement.
TCCGATTGCCTCGCACAGAGAAAATCTCTTTTTTATCAAGTTACTATGGGCATGGAAACAAAGCCTCGCATACATAAGAATATTACGCTTTCATAAAGGAGAACCATTCTCGTACCTACATTATGAAATTCCGTTCAATTACTGGAACATATTACAGCCGCGTATTACCCTACCCTACTTTCAAAATCGCTGCGTCGATATTCGTAACGTCGATATCGACTCCATGAAATCGACATTAAGTAGGTGCTTTGAGAGCACTAGTTCATTTATAAAAGTTCGGACATTGCTGTAAAAGAAAACCGTAAAGGAGAATTTTTCGCAATACATCGCAATTTCTGTTTCAGACTTCCAATAAATTGATTTCGGAAAACCGCAATGAAGAACACGATGGGTCTTATTTTCTTTGCTTTTCACTACTTTGTGGTACGTCTCTGGGCTAGTATACAAGTTAAATATCACGTTTATTTCAAGAGGCTAGTAGGTAATATTTCAAGTTTCGGTCTGCTGAAATTAGAGAGCACATATTCCGTACAAGTACGTTCTTTGTGTAAATTCAGAATGATGAATAAGATATCGTTTCGATTTCAAAGCGATATGCTTACAAGGGCTTCATTAAGTTATAATTATCTACCTAATAAGCTGGATACTAATTAAAGCGTTTTGCTCATGGTATACCTTTACTCCGAGAAGTTCAAAAATAACGCAATTTAAATTTTCTTTTAGGTCTGAAGCATCGTAAATTGATGAACGCAGTTTAGCACTTGGGGTGAAGTTCGAACTCTTTTTGGTCAGAAATATTATTATTAGAAAAGAAAAGAAAGAAAAATGATTATTTGGGACTCCCACAAGACAAACAAACCAGTAAAATAAAATTAATAACTAAACAGTATAATAAAATAATTATCTGTGGGAGGCCAAAATGGTCCCTATCTCAGCTTAGAGCAGTTCTATTTTTAAATGTAGATTTAAAAATAGAACATACCTAATATTCATATTTCTGAATAGTACTAGTAGAATTCTGAAACTTTCAAAACTCAATAATACCATATAACACAAAACTACTTATAACTTAATTCACACACGCCAACAACCCATAATTTCATCCAAGTAAAAACAACCCATTTTAATCCATTACCCACTCCAACCTCACCCGCCAACACGACCAATTAACACCTTTATAATTAACACAAGATCGCCGATCCGAAACGGAGGACCGGTGGAGAAACGGAGGCCCCGTGGAGAAATGGAGGCCTGCTGTAGAATAAGCCTCTAACAAAGTATACGGAGGTAACGAGTGGGGGCCTTTGATCTTTCGTCGGCATCCGTCTCCTTTGCCTTCTTTGAGAACTGATTGAGCGCACCACTCTGTGTGCATACGAAAACGTCTGGCGTCTACTTGCCGTGGATTTACAACGTTTCTTTACAAAAACCGTTTACATTTTGTAGGCTTTACTTCTAAAACTCAATGAGCCGTGATTCGGAGATTTGTGGGAATGTTTGAGTATTGATGTCTTTTTTAATGTTAATTGGTTCTTTTGTGTCGTTCAATTGTTTGTTTAATTTCTGTTTTATTATGAAGTTTAAGGGTTAGGTTTTGAGCATTGAAATGCAAAATATATAAATCATTGCTGAGCCCCCGTGGTTGATTTATAGTCCTCCTACAGTCTATAGTTCCTCCCACAGAAATTTGCTTGATTATTCTTGATAATTTATTTTAAAAAAAAACTTCAGGGCGGAATAACTCGAAAAATAACATCATGCTGTACATATAAGAAACGCAGTTCCCAACACACATAATTATTTGGGTGAAGACTTTGGCAATTGATTGAGTCTATATGATCATCATCTGCCTAACCTTTTCCTAACTATATTGAGGGTCAGGTCGGGTAGGGTCGGCCTCCAGTCAAACCGGATTCAGCTGAGTAGGTATATGATATAGTCAGTAAAATAAAAAAATTGGTTGGTTGTCTGTAAAGTCGGTTTACGGACGACAGTTTAACGTGACAACGTAATAACAAAACATTGGTGAAATTATCGTAACGTTACAATGATCGTAACGTTACAATGAGCGTAAAGTTACAATGAGCGTAACGTTACAATGAGCGTAACGTTACAATGAGTCATACTTTTTCGTGCGTGCAGCCGGCGTTCATCGATTTATTAGACGTAGTCTCGTCAATAACACAATTCCTAATAATATTTTTAATCATTAATTTAATTTATATCTATTTTTAGTGCTATTTTTCTTTTCTTAATATCAGAACCATTTTCCGAGCTCTAATTGATTAAGGCGGCTGTTATGGTTAGCGAATAAAACAAGCTTCGTATCTAAATCTAAATCTAGTTACATATAATAATGTAGTTATCTATTAAGCCAATCTCTATACTTAGAATGTATGTTGTCAATTTTTACTCGCAAAATCGTATACAAGCTGAATATGGACTAGACTGAGGTGCAGTTGATTTTAAAAAACCGGCCAAGTGCGTGTCGGTCTACGCAAAGTGTAGGGTTCCGTAGTTACCATGTTAGAAAAATAGTAAAATGTACTTCACTATTACCTATTAGATTACAAAGTTACAAATGCACAACAACCTATCCAACGGCACCCCACACCAAGGGCTAGATGATAAAAAAAAATTCATTGCCACTTTACATGTAGTGAGGCCACCCTAAAAAGATGCATTTCAAGATTTTATTTTACCACTTTGTCGGCGTGATTAATATGTTTACCTGTGCCAAATTTCAACTTTCTAGCGCTAACCGTCTCCGAGCTAAACCGCGGACGGACAGACAGATGAACAGACGGACATGGCAAAACTATAAGGGTTCCTTGTTGACTACGGAACGGCAACGCTTGAACGAGGCCTGTGTCCAGCTGTGGGTCGAAATTATGCCTCTATATCAAAACGTCTTATTAGCAAATTGTCATATTGGCAGAAAGTTCTATTGTCAAGGTACAGTTATGCTGAAAAATTACTATAGGTTTTTGTCATAGCTCATTGTATTATGATAAGGAAAATATGAAACTGGCAAAAAAACATTATTCAATTTTATGAACTCAATCAACTAACTAAATTAAAACTTTCAACGTCATTTAGGCCAATTTATGTCAACAATTCTCCTCTCCTAATATAACAATGCTGCCAAATGTGACTTTGCCAAAATAACTAAAATCTGGGCCGTGGTAGCCCTGGACGCCCGCAATGACGAACTAATTTATATAAACGCGACGCAAAACAATGCCAAAAACAGTCCCAATTTCTATCTGCTGTAGTGATATACACCATACACACATATTATGGAGGGTACGTAAGCGACTCTTCACACAAACTGGCGACAAAAACTAGAATATTGTTCTATTTGATTAAAGCCAGACGTAATTTACTATGTTGCTTCGTCTGTAAAGTATACGAGCTTACAATATTGCGTTCTTAAGAAATAAATAAAATTGAATATTAGCAAATAGCTAATAGGTATTTAATTTCCATTCTGGTTAAATCGTATCAGACAAACTAGGTATTTCTTAATTTTTTTTTAAATGTATGGTTCTATTTTTAACTGCTTAATTTATCGGTGGCAAAAATAACGTCTTTCGGGTAAACGTTCCACTTGACTTTACTACTTTAGCCATAACTTTAATCAAGTTTAGGGCACCAAAAGCTGGTAAATAAATCAAACTTTTTTTCACAACCACTAATTCTCTATATAGTCTATGGCACACATTCAAGTGTCGTATCAGTTTTTTTATTTTATTTCTACAAAGAACATTTATTCAAAGTTTATGATATATTATAGAATAAAAACACGTTTAAAGTTTGAAAGCTTGGCGTTACGCCAATATTTCAATATTAATAATTTAGTTTCATGCAAGTGTTCAGTGAATGTTCAGTGATCTTGAAAGCAATATATGGTATGATTTGTCATCGCGACATTCTATTCGATACTTATCTACGGAAAAAAATAAACCAAGTACTGTTACAGTGACAATTGCTCTTTTTATTCAGAAAATAATTTATTTACGATACGTATCAATTAATGGTACTGAACTCGAATACTTTGAAATGTGAGACAAGGGCCATTTCGACAGATAAATTGGCTTTTAATTTGAGTAGGTAAAATAAAATAAGTAGAACGTAAAGCTTAACGTGGCGTTTTTGGTACAAAATTCAACTGATCGGTACAATATAATATAGTATACTAGCTGCCGCCCGCGGCACCGCTCGCCGCTCGTGAATGTCGAAAATTATACCAAGGAAACATATTCCCGGGACTTAAACTATCTCTAAACCAAATTTCATCTAAATCGGTTCAGCGGTTGAAGCGTGAAGAGGTAACAAACAGACAGACACACGTTTGCATTTATAATATTAGTACGGATTATACCCAAACCATATTACACAAGTTATTTTAAAATTCCACGTAACAGAGGTATAGTAGATAGCATTAACCTCACCTCTTGTAGACTTGTGTCCAATCTAACACCAAGGAATTCCTAATAGAACAACCCAATAACATTTTTCCCGACCCAGGAATCGTTTCAAAACCTTCATGAACTGAGAGGTAGGTACTTCTACCTCTTACTTTTTGTACAAGCATTAAATCTATTTTGGTTGTAGACAGGTACACTTCTATTGAATTGTCCTCAAAAAACTCACTTCTGCCTATAAAAAAAGAGATCTGGATTCACTTTTGAACATTGGCTTTTCAATCGCAATTCTCGGCCTAGGTGGAAAGCGTACAAGTACGAGTTTAATCCTGACGCTACGGTAAAGCCTTTTTCGTGGAACTGTGGACTCGTGAAACGAGATTAGGCCTAGAGGATGAATATTTTTGTGGCGGAAATATATATCTATGAATAAAGATTGATAACTTTCTCATTCGTATAGACAGACGCAAACTTACTTTGACGGCCACGACTAAATGAACTAGTGAACTCACTCAGAGCAAATAAAATTCCTAAAAATTGGCTCCCGTTTTTTATTATTAGTGCTACAATCACAATGCTTTTGTGATTGCTCATTGCAGAATACTGTTATTATGAACAACGTGAAAAATTCTCTGCCGATCAACAAAGCAACAAAGCACAAGGTTGCAGCACCTCTACATGAAAGAAAACTCCCTAACGCAGCTACAAAAGCAAAGCACAAAAAATAAAAAATAAACAAATTACAAACGCGTTCCATAAAACGCACTCCTTGCTCTCCGTGTGAAAAGCGCCTAACACGACGTTAACGACACTTATGAAAGCCAAACAAGGGGACAGAAAATAGGACTATGTGGAGCTGTAGAGGACTATGTAGATGAAAGTAAATAAGGTAATTAGTGAGGTAGTCTGTGTCCGGTGAGCCTTTGTTTTCCGTCCAGTACTTAATTGTCTCTTGCCGGTAATGTGATGACTTACTTCGGCAAATGAATAGTTGGATATGGTGCTAACTAGCGACGGAACTGGACACTGTTGTGGCTACCTCTGGCTTCTGAATAGTGTTAGATTACATTGTTTGCTGGTAGAAGTGGTAGTGAGTGACATAGGTTGGAAATTCTGATATTGCCCCGTTGATTTCGGGATCGCAAGCCCGAATGCCGAGCGTGGGGTCCTTTTTTGTGGATGGAAATCATCAAATGACTTCGTGCTCTGGGTGAATCGGAAGAGTGTGTCAAACTCTTACTAATTGAAATCCGGTCGTGTTCCTTCAAATGTCCTTTGCGTTTCAGGATCGCGGTAACTCTATCGAACAATTCCACAAGCTGGGAGCGCGGGGTCCTGGGGTCGGGCAAAGAGTTTTATTGTATTTTCCATAAGGAATTTTTCCAGTAACAGCCCGGAGTTTGGAAGCTGATTTTGTAACACCGTGTGAAAGCCGTTTGTCGTCCCCCATCGAACTATAGGGATGAGGGTACAGAGACGAGTACACCTGTGTTTGTGCTCACACTTGTGCACTATAATAATCCTCCCGACCGAATTGCCGTTACGGTGGCCGATCTCATCGATTTTATTATTATTGAGTGCTGATAGTTTCTAGAAAGTGACCAGTTACAATGCTTGTAGTGAGATGATGAGTTCATAGGCGTTCGTTCTTCATTACTTCTTAGGACATGTATGCGTAAGTGGGTTTAGATAAAAGTAGTTTGTAGATATTTTTATTTTATTAATAGAACCATGAATGTTGCATCTTTGTGTCGAAGAAAAGGAATCACTTATAGAAACTTAATTGTAGCTGCCCAATTTTTTTTCTGCCAAGCAATTTCAGCTCAATCATAGCATGGCGACGCTAATTGGAGTAGACAAAAACTATGTGCCATCTTTGAAGACAAGAACTAACTTCTCAGAGCAATTAGCACTTTCTATAGAATCTACATAGTCGTAAATACAGAGAAATATTTGTGTGAGAGGAAGCAAGCAAATGTAATTAGTCGACGATGTTGGAGCATCGCAGCCACAAGAGAAATTAGTACAAAAGGTTGACTCTGTAGAACGAGTGACGTACTCAGACCTATTTTCAGTTTTATGTTCTTAGTCATATTATTTTTACTCGATATTTAGATCTCGAGTCTCGTGGCCGCAACCGCGACTGCCGAGCGTTGGGTCCTGGGTTCGATTCCCAGGTCGGGCAAAAGCATAATTGAATTTTTCCATTAGAAATTTCTCAGAAACAGCCCGGAGTTTGTGTTGTGTTGTGAAAGTTGGTGTTGTGATACCCCCGTGTCTCGGAAAGCACGAAAAACCGTTGTACCTGCGCCTGATCGCTCCCAAGTAGTGTCGAATTGGACTATGAGAATAAAGGAACAGAAAGTGCATTATAATATCTTCTGCGTTAAGACTGGTCACCGTTATCGAAATTCAGTCGGGGGATTATATTGAGGATCAACCGTAAACTTTTCTGCCTGTACAAGTAACTAGTGTAAGCGCACTCATGACTGGAATTCGTTTGACATCGGATGACCGCGCCATACATACCTACGCGGATGGAGCTAGCCTTCTGTCTATTCTATATATATTGTCTCCCAGCTTCTGTAGTTTGCATTCTCTAATTGTCGCCTCTGCTCTGTACTGGTCGAGATAGCAGGTTATGCCGTTTGTCAATTGGTTTTGTACGGTTTTATTGCTCCGACTATATCTATACACAGAAATACAAAGACAAAATTGGATTCAGGTTCTGCAGATTTCTAATCAAGGTACCCGAAAATGTTGGTTTTATTTCCTGTGTTATTTGGTTATTGGTATCACTGCAATTGCGTATTGTTTTGTAAATATACCCCAATGGATATTTTTTTTCACCGCATTACACTGTATTTTGAGAAATAAGAGGGTAACTTTTTTTTTGCGAGGTAGACGTGCCCTCAAACTCCGCTTGTCAACTTTTCATGCAAGTTATTTTATGAAAAGTATCCTATGTCCCAATAGGGATGTTGCTTGGGTTAAAATAACATTGATTGATTCTATTTAGTCCGTCAGTTAGATTCTCGAAAAATATTGGAAACGTATATTTTTATTTTATCAAATCAATATAAATTTACGAAGATAAAACGCATCAAAGATAAGGAGTGGGGGCTTGTATCGTCACTTTCCAGTAAAAAGTGTACTGGCAAAATGACGACACACGAGTTTTCAACGCACTGTATCGTCTTCATGTTTTGTTACCGTGACAAAAGAAAAAATACGTGTCCAATGTTTTTTGGAAATCTACCTGACGGACTAATTAGATTTTTTTAGTCAAAAACCCTATTGGCTCAGTTGGGTCGTAATTTGCAGTTAGGTAGTAATTTTTGTATGGGTAGCAATTAATCCTAATATAAAAACTCTTCCGTTCCTGGCTGAGTGAGTATCTGAGTGACTGATAGACAACGCACAGCCGAAACGACTGGTCGCAGAAAGCTGAAATTTGGCATGTAGATACCCTGTACTCTGGGATATTCTCTCTTGCTCCCTAGCACTAAGATAGGATTTCTCGAATTTTCAACGGAAACGGGAAAAAATGGGATATGCGCGTACAAAGTTGTGCGCATAAGCTAGTTTTCATATAAAGCCGTTAAGTCGTGAAAAGATAACGATCAAGCTGAGAAACGCATTTATAATATTAGTATGGATTTCGTAAGCCGCAGTCGTCGATTTAAATTTATTTTTAAGCGACTTCGAAGTATAAAATACTTTGCTATAAATATTTTTTTGCTTTGTAGTGTTTTTTTATTTGTATTTTTGTAAAAAAGGTTTTTGACACCGACTTCCGAAATTATAGTTGTTTTATACTTTGTGGTGCTTTTTATTTAGAAGTCGGTTGAATTTTTTGTAAAAAAGTTTCTGATAATGACGTTTCGATGCTAATATTTTAAAGTTATTAGAAAATTATGATTATTTTGATAGAGATCAATATGCATGAGAAAATATTCATTGCTATAAAGTGATTTCAATTTATAAACGCAACTTCATTTTCATCCAATGTTAGAGCAATTTCAGCAAAGAAAATAAAAGACACATTTTTAGCCCACTGCATTCTCACTAAACTATCAAAGATCAGTTTCATGAAAATAATATCATCGCATCTATTGTTCCGAAAAACCAAAATCACATTTTACATGAACTAACAAAATTCTTCTTACTGATGCACGAAATTATAGCAAATATTTATTTTATTTTATCTAAAATACAGTTAGCAACTGGTTTCGGCACCATCGATATTTTTTATGATGACACTGGAAACTATACACGATTCAAGCTCAATTTGGTTCCCAAAAAAAAAAGGCGAAGCACCACTAGTTACTATCGACAATTGAGTTCATACCGACGGAAACACCCCATTATTAAAACTTATTTAAGAAAGTACCATGGCCATTAAAACAACCTCACCCGCTTGACTCCTAGATATTCTTAAATACATAGGTTGATAATGAAACTGTGAGGATCGCCCGGAGGATACGGTGGAGGTCTGCCCTGCTTGGGCGGAGCATCGCCGTGTCTTCGTCGAGGCGATCGGCGGCGACCACCTCTTGCTTCCAGCCCTGGTTAAATCCATGGTCCGGAGCGTGGAGGCTTGGGAAGCGGTCACCTCCTTCTGCGAAGCAGTAATGCTAGCGAAGGAGGAGGCGGACCGAGCGAGGGAAAGGCAATAAGGCCTTCACCCCAACCGCCGCTACAGGAGAAGACGCCCCGGGCGTCGGGAATCGCAGTTCGATCCCCGGCCACCATAGGCGCGGGCCTGCGGACGGCGAGCATTGGGTGGCTCGCTGTCCGATCACCACCAAGCTCGGGTCGATGGCGGGTTGTGTTCCACGCGCGACTCAAAGAGATGTCAGCAAAGGAGACGGGGCCCGCTAGGGCCAGAGTCTGCCAGGGTTGCGGAATTTGTTCGATTGAGTCACCGTGGCCCTTGAACGCAAAGGGCTTTAGAAGGACCACGGATGGGTTTTATTCAGTAAGAGTCTGACACGCCCTTCCGCTCCAACCAGAGCGGAGGATGATTTCCTATCCTTAAAAAAAATAATTAAATAAGGGTCGATGATGAACAACTCCTACAAAAACCTAACAATCAATTTATTACCAACGTTAGAAAAACCTTAATACAAATAAGAACAAGTCTGCATAGTCATATTAATTTGCGACACCTATCCAATAGATAGGTTACAATGTGATTGATATAGGAACCAGGGCGTAAGACACACGGACAACAAGCAGTATTCACCAGTATTCTAATAACGTCGTGCTTCCTGCAATCCGACTATTCATTACGGGATAGGGTAGTGCCAAATAAAAGATAGATGCAGAAGGTCAACTTCATAAAAAGAGTGAATATTTTCTTTTTTTTATGGATGGGCAAGGGCTTCTATTTAGTTTATATCTATTTAGTTTAGACCTATGACAAATATAAAACGTTTAAAAATAACTAACAGGTTTACTATAATTACGTAAATGTTTGATAAAAAAAAATTAATCATAATACTCATTACTCACTTAATCCGGTTTCATCAGATATTGGTGATATATTATGTCCGCTTTTACGCAGCGCAATAATATTCGCTTTTATTTCAATATTCGAATTTCCTTTCGTTTCAAAATTAACCATACCGATATTAGAACACACGTCACTAACCCACAATAACAACCAACCAACTGCATCTGTCTACCTAATAATCATTTTTTATTTAGGTTTCTGTGGGTAAAATCATTAAGTTTTACGAGCTTGGTGAACGAGACGAACATATCGTGGAACTAGTCAATAGTAATACCTAGTTAATATTATTTTATACTTTATTTGTTTCTTTACCTTTATTAATAGGTATTTTTTATATTTTTATAACTTCAATATCATTGATGACCAATAGATTTTAAAGTGATTAAAGGGTGTTATTATCCAATAACCGCATATAGTTGAATTTATGAAATACAATCATTTGAAAAGGAATGTGAGTGTGTGTGTCTCTTATTTTGAAGTTACTTATTAAAAGAAGGTCGTAAGTTAAACCGAAGTGTCAAACTATTGCTTTGTGAGATACTGACTGAGATACTACTATGATACTGCACTTTTGACCTGTACTGAAAAGCTGTTTTTTTTCGCGATTTCCGGGTTAGTCCCATAGTATGTGTTGTTCATTATGATGAGAACAATGACCCCTTTTCAGGTATTTTTTTTTAAGGATGGGAAGTCATAAAATGACTTCTCTCGCTCTGGATGGAGCGGAAGGGCGTATCAGACTCTTACTGACTAAAACCCATCCGTGTTCCTTCTAAAGCCCTTTGCGTTCCAGGACCGCGGTGACTCTTTCGAACAAATTCCTGAACCCTGGCAGGCCTTTTCAGGTATTGCGTTGTGTACGTGCGGCTGTTTTTATAGATGTAGGTGAAACTTCTATACCTATCTTTACAGTGGCTACATGGCCTCTATAGACACGTACGTATGCGACCTACGTCTATCTATTAATAGGAGGTAGGCCTTTACATGCCTATCAAAGCGCTCCTACCTATACAGTTCCGAGAACAATGGTACGAATGCGATGTTATTCTATGCTACAAAATCACTCTCAAGTAATGCCTTGCAATAAAATCGATCTGTCCATAATAACATTGCGAAAAAAAAGTATAAATGCGAAACTAACATTGTGTGTCAGTCATTCTGTCCACTGTCGGTCTATCTGTTTGTTAAGCCTATACAACTTAACGGCTGAACGGATTTCTTTGTCCTGGAATAGAACATAAGATACTACTTTATTTTTAATTCATTTTTATCCCGAGAGTAAGTCGAAAACTATCGTAAGTAACAACTTACGATAGTTTTCGACTTCCACGCGAGTGAATCCGCTGGCAGAGCCTATAGTGAGGAATAGTTAAGGGATGTGGGTTTGGCACAGGTACGCCTTCCAAAGATTCACGATCATATTCACTTTTTAAATTCGTGATACTCCTGTTGTAGCAAATGACCTATTTTAACTAACAAAAGACGTGAAAATTTGTTTCCTAAAGTTTTCTTGGCAACAAACAAATCAAGTAGAAAAGAGTAAAAAAGCATCTACCAAAACTAGTGTTGCGAACATAGTCGGGAGTTTCACCCAAATTCCTGCAAAAACAAAAAAATCAAAAATCTGCGCTCAAACCGCAGGATAAGGCCAGCCACTACCTTGCAGCTGGCATGTAATTTCCCGCAGCGTATGTTGGGTGACGAGCTGGCATCTGCTAGTTACACAAATCATTGTGGCCTGAACTCTGAACGACAGCGTGCAATCTGTTTCGGCTATTGTCCGACTGATTTACAGCAAGTACCTATTATGGATCTCTGTGGTAGCTAATTCGAGTACCATTGTCTAATGATATCTAGGAAAAGCAATCAAAATGAACTTGATTAAAGTATACAACCTGCCAATAAACATCACGAAGTGTCCGACTGCCTAGCTACAGGGATTACCTATGAATTCTGCGAATCGGTATCTGACGCATTGAACGTTACGTGTTTCGGACGTTTCGCGATCGATTTTCAAAAGGTAATTAAGAACACAGGGAAGCTAAAAGTAACTTCGAAAATCAGTTTTTGACTGATCAATATTGACTTTCAAATTCTTATTGACTTTCAGATTTCATAATTCAAACGGCTCGGCACTTCAACTTAGTAATGTATTTATCATTGGCAGAAAGGAAATTTATTCTAACTGCTAAGTTTATGTCGCAAAATCCATGGCTTCTGGCTGTTTACGACTAATAACTGTATATGTCAACTCTACCCTGTTTTCTACTACTAATACATTATCTAAACCCTCATGTTTTAACCAAAGCACCTACTGGTCTGCAATTAAATCCATCATTTCGGGTTGAGTGGCATTTGTAAGTGCGGTGCAGTGCGTCGTTCATTCCAAATTCCTGGTGCTCCCCGACCGAGGTCCCATTCATAAAGTGGATCACAAGGGGACCACTATTGTTCCGATGTCAGTTATCGATCGATAAATTTTATTAGCTTTTCGTATATTGCTTCGTTGCAGATATTAGAAATTGTTTGGTTTATTTTGGTGTGCGTGATGTGGATGTGTTAGTAGGTAACTGATTGTTTGGAACAGGCAATCAACTTCTCACTTTTTGATTCTTTAAGTATAGTTGAGAATGTATTATGCTAAGTCCACACGTACGTACAAGCTCTACGTTTTAACGTTAAGGTGATTGCATGGTGGTAACCCGCGAAATCACACTTTCTTGTGTTTTGTTGCAATTTGCAGGTCAGTGTCAGGTTGTAACCTGATCAAAATATGATCCGCGACAATGGGCTGGTTTTCAGCGACCTAAGTGACATATTTGATTGAATATTGTTTAATGACTCGACATAAGTGACATGCACTTATGTCGCTGATTAAACGGCGCAGTTCAATGAAAAAGCTAGGCTTTTAATGAATCGGCTGATTAAACTAGTTGTCTGCGACATTTACACAAACTCTCCTTGTTTATTGTACTCTCTATTAGTGATAACAGTATCAAAATACATAGATTGCGTGATTTACAAGACGTAAGCAGGGAAACAGTGCGTTTCTACACATACCGACTTTAATACCATTTTTTGTTTTCTAAAATGTTGCAGGTATTAAGCCAATCCTTCTAAATTAACAAAAACTATGAAAAGACGTACGAAATGTTAAGTGAACAACACATTCAACGCAAGAAGCTCATGACTCCATTGCAGAGCTCAAAAAAGTTAGCCACGTAGGTAAGTTAGATAAATAAAACTAGTTCGCACAATGTTCTAGAATGATGCATGCTTCTAAAACTTCTGGCCGGGAAAACTAATTTAAAGTTTGAAGGGCAACGTTATTTATTTGCATGCGATGCGAGTCAGTGTCCCGCTAGTTAATTTTATATGGAGTTTTTTTTCATTCTTTTGTTTTAGTACACTCGTTAGCGTTTGGTGCTCGTTCCGATTTTTCAAACTGGACGAGATGGGACTGGTTTAAACCAGTTTAAACTAATCGTGTGCGGTAACTCTTTTTAGATTTAACAGGATAGAACTGGCTGTGTAAATGATAAAAAATCCGCCGTGACTCTTTCAAAAAAATTCCGCAACATGAAAAATGACCGTAGTATCGGTATCGCTTTGCGTCTGTTTCCCTTACACAGTATTTGGTAAACCATGACTAAGATCTTAATATACCTAATCGCACGTCAAACTAATAAAAAATGAAACTAATAACCACAACTTATACATCAATCGGCTATACACAAGATAAAACCCAAGATATCTACGAGTACAAACACGACAACTCGCAAGTCTCGGTTTCTAAACTAAGTAGCAAGTACTAAGTGAAATAGTATGAGCCAAAGCAAGTACAAGACAAACGAAACTCGAGTAATTAGTGCTAGCTATCTGTCACGGCGTTACACGATGCACGTTTATCTTCGCCGCTCAGTTCTATAGACATTATGAACTAGTCACTACTAACGACATCTGGCGGACTGGATATTAGATGAGGAGGCACTGTGTGTAGAATATTGTGTTGCGAAGTTATAGAGGGAATTAGATGAACATCCGATTGATGACAAAACCATTTAGGTGAGTGGGTGTACGGGGTGTTTGATCTTCTTTCAGAAAGTGAAAATAGTCATGAATGTGAACAGCAGGGCCCTCAAATATGAAAAAAAAATGCGATTCAATGCAGATCATTGTTTTTCGCCATTTTAGGGTTGTTCCTAAATACTCGTAGCTAGGTAGGTTAATGAGGTTTCACCGCTTTAAAAGATTGCGGATGATTTTCTTCGTGTGAAATGACTAATGATTAAAAAACTTCCCCTCGGTACTTTATAATATCTGGTAGAAATTATTGCTAAATAGACAGGTCTGTTAATCAGAGTGTCAATTCTACTTATTTTTAGTAGTCTAGCATCTCAGCCGCAATATGTCAAAAATTTATGGAAATTAAGATTTTTTTGACAGATCGCGAATGAGATGCGAATGGGCGGGCACATTAAGCAATGTTTGAACACCAGAGCATAAACGCATCGGCGTGCCTCCGACGCCAAGCCACAAATTCGCCGTACTTTTTGTCACATATTTGTGACGTTTGGCGTACACGGCTCGCGCTTGCTTGTCTTGTATACGTGGCAATGGTGTTCAAAAGGTTAAAAATTGGCCCTCAGGTCATCTTGCGCAGCGTGCCCTGTCATGTGGTGTTGCCGTAGCTGAATACTGAGCCAAACATAGAATTTATTATCTATCTGTTACAATACTTCTTTTCCACCAAAGTCGAAAAATACATAATAATTACCTTTTTCCCCAATATATTTTATATATTTAAATCCGAATTCCACATCTATATACGTATCTTTTTCTAGTTTGTAAACGCCTGAATTTTTCTTACAAAAGATTGTATGTGTATTTTCTTGGGAACACTCTCCTTAGTGCAATTTCAACTTGTAACCAACTGCACGCGATCTCATGTTGTTTTGTAACTCCAGTACCAACTTGAACTGACTTCTTTGGCACTTTGGTAGCCGTAGAAAGATCATCGTTTAGCGAGGTTTCAAAATGGAGGATGCCTATAAATTGTACGGCTAAGGGCCAGTTTCTGAATTGAGTTCTTGGAGTTACGAATTTGTCTAACTCGACTGTAATGACAAAGTTTGAAAGATTACTAAAGTAAAGTTTGACAAACACTCAACTTCAAATTCTTAATTAAGAAAACGAGTTTGAAGCCTTTTTTTTAAGGATTGGAAATCATCAAATGAGTTCTTCCGCTCTGGGTAGAGCGGAAGGGCGTGTCAGACTCTTACTGAACAAAACCCACCTTAAGCCTTAGATCCACGATTTATGTATATTATGAAATAATATTTAAAAACAACTATTATTCAGTTGAACTACTCACGCAGCAATATGACACAATTATTACAACAAGGTGTTTTATTATTATTTTATATTGAACTACGACATTTCACATATGCACATCACGATACTCCGCAAGAGTATGTGAGAAAGTATCGATTTATTCGCCTGTGCACGATAGTACTTGAAGGTATTTCAGAATATTGCTATACCCCAAGCACTTTTAGTAAGCGTGGCTCAGGCGTATCCAATTCTCGAGAAGTTACTGCCTAAGCCCTCTCTTATATATGTACTGCGAAGATTTTGAAGAATCGTCCTATATTCCTTGATTTAGAACATTAATACAACGTGTAACAGAATTAACGAGATACCTGAAAAGGTCATTGTCCTCGTCATTATGAACAACTTTTACCTACTATGGGATGGGACCAACAATGAAATCGCGAAAAAAAATACAAGTTGTCGAGTTTTGCGCACGTAAATGGGGCAGTAGATTGTTTTTTCGCGGTTTCAGGTATTACGTTTATTCTGCTATAGTAGGCGCCAGATAAATGTGGAATAAAGTATATTGACCTTTCCCTAATAACTGTTCATAGGTACCTGAACAATTAAATATGAATCGTTTTTCATTATTAGACAATGTTAAGGATCACGAGAGATGATGATTCGGGACAGCTTTGTGTCATTAATTCCGTTTTTCAAATTAAAAATGTCAATAATTGTAGGTGGGTCAACGACCGTTATTCCACGATTATCTGGCGCCTACTATACACGTAAAGTTAGGTGCTTTTATTTTCTAAAATACACAAAGATTTTAAGGAAACCTTGACGTTTATAATTAGGAAAGTGTCGATCTGTACTGTATCTCCCCGTAAGTTCGTTTTAAACTTTTCAATTAAGTAAGTATTGAATGTCGGATCGGGAAAAAGTTAATCGAAGTTCGCAACTCGCTGTTCTGTTTGGAACAGAAAGTAACGTTATTTTAACTTATTAAAAGGTTAAATCGCACTCTGATGGCGTAAAGAGGGTACATTTTAATGTTCATGTAAGTGCTATGACTGATAAAAGATTGTTTTGTAAAAAAATCTAGTGCCTATAATATTAAATTTAATAGTATGAATTCAAACAAATTAGTAGCCATAGACAACTGCTGAACTGTGTTCTGTTTTGTCTGTGGTGTGACCAGAGACACGTTTTTATTTTATTAATGTCCGGTCCTGACATGGGCTGATAGTGATGCGGTTTTTAATTATTTATTTTTGTTATAATTGTAGTTGATAAGTTTTTTATTTTTAAGTGTTTCTGTGCGTTTTTCCGGCAGAATAAACTGATTTTCTTTATTTTGTTTCTAGTAAATATTAAAGATTAAATTGTATAAAGCAGCATGTCAATAAAAGCCCTGTTTCGTGAAGAAATTACATGTAAAGCGTTACTGTTATTTCCCGATGAAACCAACGTTAAAAATAAGAGCCCTACAATAATATTATCAACGCAGCGATGTATAAAAATAGGCACGTTCCGGTTTTCGCAACATTTCTCTCCCATTGTTAATACACTGACGTCACATCAAAGTGAAATTTCACTTATAACATTATATTGTTTGTAAGACCCCACATCATTGCTGTATTTTTTGTTCACTCATATTTTAGGGTGACCCAAAATTATAACCTGAATTATTGCTCAGGTCATGTTTACGTTCGTTATGTAAAATGTGAGAAAAACAAACTCATTCCGGTCAGATATAATTTTTACGGCGGCGAATTATGTTGAAAATGTTAGAGAGTTTTAAATTACGAAGATACAAGAGCTCACATCATTATTAGTTTCCTGGTTTATAATAAAACAGCACAGCAGGGTACTCGTTTAATAGATGGCTTCTCTGCATGGGAAGATGTTTTATTTATCCTTTCTTACCCTATAAATAGGGGGAAGGATGGAAGTCTGCTGCATGCGAGAAACACGTCTATCGGATGAGATGATGATGATGGTGGAGATAAAATATTTTTCAACACATTTGCTCAAAAGATGCATTAACGAAGCCAGCCACATTGTTCGAAAGTAAAAAATACGAACCATACAATGGAACATGCGGTAAAATAGGTACTCTCATCTAAGTATCTATTTTACCGCACTCCTCTGTATAGCGCCGTGCGTATCCTTTACGGTTTTTTTTTATTACAATTAAAAATATTAGAATTCTACAAAGGAGTTTCACATTACTCGAAAAAATAAGCTGAATGATCAAACCTCCTTGAAAGCGCAATTGTTCAATACGTTTGTCTCATTTTAATACTAAAGAGAACATGAGGCGAAAGATGTAGTTCTAATTTTCACCACTCGCCTGTAGCGCCATTTTCAAATTCGCGCTATTTTCATATAACTAAGGAACGTCAAAGATTGTTGCGACTTTCCGAATGATTTCTAAAAACTTAAAAGTTTGTTTCACTACCTATAATATACTGTTTTCTCGCAAATGTGTTGAAACCATTGTATGGCACACGTGCGGAAATTGGATTTTACAAACTCGTGACTATGGTACGTCTCGGGCTTACATTCGTCTACTCGTTTGTAAAAACTAACTTACCACACTAGTATCATAAATAACTATAACCAAACCATTAAATTGGTTATTTTCGGCGTTTATCTAAAATTCCCTTTCATATTTTTCTTCAAATAGGGTCCAAATACGTCAGTAAAAACTTCCATAATTTGTAATAACAACTACGACACACGCGCCATTACAAAATATGTCAAACTTTAACAAACATCAAACATGGTGGCTGTAGTGATGTCCCTGAATAAACAATATGTGTAAAGGTACGCCCCAAAACTTTAAAATTTCATTACTTTCGATGGGTGCGTTAGATACCCCTCGCGACCCACATTCCTGAAACCTTCACTGATTCAGGCATGTTCAAATAAGTCGTAAGTTAACGTTGTTTTAGGACTAATGAGCTCTTTGAATTTTCGTCACGATACGATACCCCATCGATACTGTGGCCTGTGGGACTGTTAAGAAAACACAAATCAGGAACTTCGAGATTTGGAAGGTTTGATTGTGTTTTACGTCAGTTTCTGTGATTTTACTGTTAAGTTGGTGTTATTGGGTTGGGTTGTTTATTTGCGTACGTTTACCAGTTTCGCTTTGTCTGTGTTTATTGCCATTTTAAAGCCGGTTGAAGATTTAGAGCTAAGTTAAGTTATTTAAGAATAGCTTGCATACACGAGGTAAGTTTTTTTATACTTACGAGTATCTACACAGCCTTGTTTTTTAAATATGGTAAATAAAGAGTGGGAGGTAGTGTCAAACTCTTACAGAATAAAACCCACCCGTATTCCTTCTATTGCCCTTTACGTTTCAGGGTCGCAGTAACTCTTTTAAACAATCCTAATTACATATTTCGCAGCATACATAACTAGGTACGAAAAAACCGGACAAGTGCGAGTCAGGGTCGCGCAACGAGGGTTCCGTAAGAACTCGTATATAGATAATTCATTAATTACCTACGGAAATCGAGTAAATTAAGTAAAAAACTGAAAGACCCATAATCAGCAACACATAAAATCCCGTAAACTACCAACAACCAATTTTACTCATAAGAAACTCCCCCCCACATAACGTCAAGAACGCAACACTAGCGAACGTTCGCCGCCTGATTAATTGTTCCTGCTTAACCATGAAGATACTTACTTAGTGACATCGACATGTTCCTAGTTAGTACGAGCAACTTGCTAACTAGTTCTCCGCTTGACTCCAAACTTCGCGCACGATAACCGAGTAGTTGCATCCTATATTATTCTTTCACTGACATACATTACCAAGTGCACAAACTGCACCGGTTCGTGCATTAAAAATGTATAGACGACCTATATGGGTCTTGTTTAGTAGTTCTAATGAGTTGAAATGGGGATAATGTGTTGTTATATCACTAAATATTAGGGATATTTGGGACTTGAACAGTGTTTAGGATCTTTTATAGACATGACTATTGGATTATCAGAACGACCCAATTGTACTTCACGTTTCAACGAATGCGAGACCGCTTTGTTGGACTAGTGGTCGCAATTTCTGATGGTAAAATACTGGGTTTGATTTTGGATTGGGCTAAGTGTTATTGGGTTATTAAACAACATAAAATCTTGCCTGTATTCCCCAAAGAAATAGGCAGACGACCGTCATCAACCGATCATCCGATAGATGACAATAGAATTTCTCGCTGAAATAGATAACAGACAGGATTTTACTTATGACATAGAACCAAACTCTACAGAAATCATAACTCAACGAGTAGCACACAATATAGCTAACAAAAGGCCAGTCATTTAATTCAATTAATTGTACCTTATATAAAATACTGGTATTCAGCTGAATCCGATTTACCTGGAAGCCGACGAATTTTTAAAATTCCAAAGTCATTAAAACTTGGAAAATACAGATTTTTAGGATATTATTAAATCGATTCTGCAGCTTCAAAAGGTCAGTGCTGATTGCGTTGTGCCCGGAAAACCTCAAAATTTTTGGTACCAACATAACAAAAAATCATTACAGTGCAATTTATTGCGACCGAACGCGTTTAATCTGTCAACAGTGACTTACTAAAGATATTACGATCGTCAGTCATCACAAGCTCGTTTTAACATCCGTCAAAAAGAAACAAAAAGATACCGTTCCACAAAAAGCAGTTTATTTCCGAAGCATTAAAAGGACGCATATTTCAGCGCTTTCCCTATTTTATAAAATAATGCCATTCAGTTGATTGCAATTGCTTGTTTTGAGTGTTGTACTTATATAGAGGGATTCCGCACGGCCATTAGTGAATTCCTTTTCAGGGAATCGCGCGCAAATTACATGCAATTTGCGGAACTGTTTTCAGCGACCGAAAGTTTTCAACATTTGATATTTCTACGCTAGCTAACTTAAACACGAGTATTAGTGCTACTGTAACACTCCAACTAACTTTATGTTATAGAAATTCCTTTTTAAAGTAAGCTTTTTGCTGCTGAGTTGAAACTGTTACCTGAATGGAATTCTGTCTGTGTCGATTACGGAGTTCGGTAATGGTTTTCGTGTTTTGTTTAATGATATTAAGGTAGGAAAGCGGTTTATACATAGTTATCAATTTAGTTCCCAGAACTATTTAAACAATTGACGGTTACCACTAACTACTTTGTTGCAATTAGTGAATGTTTTTTTTGGAAATTCAGCCCTTTAACATTGCTTTTTAATAGAACCGAGTACGTATTTCACTTTAGTTCTTAAACTATATTAATGTGCTGAAACTGAATGTGTATAACGTAGATTATAATTATTATTGAATTAGGTAATTTCCACTGTAGTACAGTTCAAAGACTATCAATATATGGGCCTTATTTAAGTTTTAGGTGTGGTTAACCAAATATTACACTAAATTAATACTACTTTTGTTTTTTGTCAAAAGATAATTGTTTGGCAATCAGAATGACTATTTTTTTTTCTAAACTAATATTATAAAGAGGAAAGATTTGTATTTTTGTATGTAACGAATAAACTTAAAAACTACGGGCCCGATTTGAAAAATTATTTCGGCAATGGATAGCTACATTATCAGCAAGTAACATAGGCGTGACTTCTGCTAGTCTTTAATAATTATACTATCAATCATAATACACACTGCAGTACAGTTCAAATTCCGTCAATCTAAACAAATCTTACCAAAAATATTTCTGCTACATTTTAGCGAAACCAAAATTGTTTGCACATATAAACCATCAACACATCCTCGGAAATATTTGCCCGGCTTTCGGCTCACCATATCGATATTACTTCTATTCCCGGCCTTTCTTATCTGAAATGGAGCCGTCCCCCGCAAACTGTGACATTGTCCATATCGCTACTATGATGGCCATAAAAAACATTGTTTGTCGACAAAATATTTGTGTAGTGTGTGTCACTCACTACTTTAGTTATATGTGGGAGAGTTGAAGTGATACTCTGACTTTAATTACAAGTAGTTGAAGTGATATTCTGGCTTTAATCATTTGTATTGAACGCAAAACCTGAAAAGGGGTAATTGTATTCATCATAACCTACAGAGTGTATGAAGAGTACAATTGCCCCATTTTAAGTTTTTGGTGATGTCTGGTATACCTTGTAAAACTGTAATTTTGAGGTATATGTGTCTATTATCAGCATATTTATGAATTATTGTAATGAACCGGATTATTGGAAGCATACCAGTTTGATGCCACCTGTCCTACAAGAGTAATTAAAATAACGTTAGATTTCTTTCACAATAAGAAAATTTTAGGAATAAGCAGTTCTTCTACAGCTGATATTATCGCAATGTAGCCATACATCAAGTTTTCCAAAGCACTTCATACTTTGTCAACGGTGACAAATAGTCAAACAGCGGTTTCCTCGAAGTGCATAGATGCATGGCCCCTGTTTCCTGCCACTGTGGTCATGCGCAACCATCAAACAAGTCACAACGCATCAGTAATGAAATTAATTATCTCTGTTTATGTAAGGAAGCCAAGACCATTCTTGCCAAGGGTTATTTATCATGGTACCCACTGTATTGTTAAGACCAGCACCCTGCATAACTCATAAAATCGAATATTCTTTCACAATCAAACATAATTCCAGATCCATTGCTACATATAATTTTATTTTTAAACAAATCTGCTTCACAGCGAAGAACTATTAAGGCATTAATATGCATCTGATTGGATTTATTTCTATATATCTCGCAATTAAGCAGTGAAAATAGATGAGAAATTTTCTTGGCCTCATCACATAGCCTACATTTGTTAAGTAAGAATATTATGGAGGTATGCGGTACAGAGAGTAAAGTCCCGCACACCTCCACTGAATAAGACGGTTGTTGTGTGGGCAACTGCCCGATCGTTGATATTCGGACTGTTGTATATGTTCAAATCGCACTTTTGAGTAACAGGTTGTTTGAGAATAGAATTTGAAGAGCTTCTAATTTATTCAGGTTAGTTTTGAATGTTATTCCATAGCTGTCAAGGGCTTAACTCATTATATAATCTACTAATGACATGTGTATACACCTTAATATGCTAATAGGAACTTAAAAGCTTAGGTGGTACATTTTACTAAATAATGTTGTAGCGGCATTAATGCCGCCACAGGAAATAACATCGAAATCCTGCATCGCGCAAGCAAAGTACTCTGCTTGCGCGATGCAGGATGTCATTAGTAGATTATATAATGAGTTAAGCCCTTGACAGCTATGCATTCAAAACTAACCTGAATAAATTAGAAGCTCTTCAAATTCTATTCTCAAACAACCTGTTACTCAAAAAACCAAAAACATTTGTAAAGGAGATTATAGGAAACTATTTAAAATATGTAAAATTCTATCGATCAGTTACAAACATAAATATCTTCGAGCTGTTAACCACTATGGTACCCAAGAGAATAATTTAACTCATGTAATCAACAACTATAATACGCGATCTATGGCTACTGGCAGATTCAGTGTGCCCAGAGTCACCAATTACTTTGGTGACAGAACTCTAAAAAAACGAATATCATACCTACTGAACGGTCTGCCGGCAGACATAAGGAGTGAAATTAATAAAAATTGTTTTAAAAATAAATTAAGCAGATATTATTTTGAAACGTGTTAAAGTGCTACAGTGTATAATTCTATAAGTACAAATTAACGAATATGTAAAAAAAATAAAACATATGTAGAGACTCACCGACCCCACAGTCAAACCCATTACTACGGTTTTGTGTGGCTTAGTTTAAAAATTAACTAAGCAATATGTGAAACTTATAAATAAATAAAATAATAATAAGCTGCAGAATTACAGTACTCCATGTCAAATACACTTCTGGACACATCTATTGGCCCACCTTGTATTTTCAGTTTCGTTTGGTCCTAGCTAAAATTTTATATTAGGTCGAGCAAAAATTTTTATGCAGTTTTGAACCTGGCACATTCACAATTTCATTCAATACTCTTTTTTTGAATTTCGAACACAGAATTTAAAGAAACAAAAGACAATTTGGAGCCTGTTTGTTGATATCAAACAATCGAATACTAAGAAAACTTGGTTTTATTGGTTTACTTGGATTTAATTCTTGAAAAAGTGATTGATATCTTTGGTTTTGCAACAAACATTACTTATTCTTAACATTAAGGTGAGGTTCTATCAATAATCTATGGATACTTCACCTGAAGTCGCCGCCCAAGCTGTGGCACTTATTCAGGCCGGACACAGCCAAAGAAACGTGAGTGCTCAACTTAATTTAAGTCGATCTGCGGTCTGAAATGTTTATCGGAGGTACCTAGAGACTGGCGGCTTTGTTCGTCGCCAAGGAAGGCCACGATCTCGGGTCACAACTGAAAGGCAGGATCGATTCATCGTGACGACCAGCTTGAGAAATCGTCACCTTACCTCCATTGAGACACAAAACCAACTTCGCGACTTCCACGGAGTATCTGTGAGCGCTCGAACTGTTCGGAGAAGGTTAAAAGAACGCGATATGGTACCACACAAGCCAGCTAATGGGCCCAAACTAACGCGAGCCCGCCGAACAGCGCGCCTTCATTTCGCACGCAGTCATTTAAATTGGACACAGCAAGATTGGAGCCGTGTACACTTTTCTGATGAGTCTAAAATTGTGTTACATGGCAATGATGGAAGGAAGAAGGTCTACCGACGTAAGGGAGAGCGTTTCGCACAATGCTGCTTTGAAGAGAGGGTTGCTTATGGCGGTGGCTCATGGACTGTCTGGGGCGGTATATCCGCGAGCGGCAAAACTCAACTTGAGGTTGTTACAGGACCACGGCTGCCAACATTAAATGCTGAAAGGTACATTCGTGAGTGCTTAGAACCTCACGTGATACCATACGCGGACTATGTGGGCCCGAATTTCCTTTTTATGCATGATAATGCAAGAGCCCATGCGGCCGGCATCGTCAGGGAATATCTTCGGGATGTGAACATCACAGTTATGGACTGGCCAGCCAGAAGCCCAGACATGAACCCCATTGAGCACATGTGGGACGAGCTAAAAAGACGTGTTAGGGCTCGTCAGCCAGTTGCCCAGACGATGCAGGAGTTGAAAACTGCCACAGAAGAGGAATGGGAGATGATCCCTCAAAATTGCATAGAGCGGTTGATAAACTCTATGCCTAATCGTATGAGAGCTGTGGTAGATGCCCATGGAGGCAACACGCGTTATTAAATTAAACCTTTATTTGATAAAACATGTTTTTTATTCAAAAATCAATTGCCTTTAATAAGGCGCATATCCGACTTGTTAGGCATAGCTCCATGTCGTATGGTATTCTGAATTCAAATTTAAAACAATACGATCGAAAAAGATGGTAAAATGTATCAGGTTTAAAACTGCATCAACAGTTTTTGTTCAATCTAGCAATCATATTTCGGTAGGGGCCATTGAAACCTAAACTCTAAGGTGGGCCAATAGATGTGTCCAGAAGTGTACTAGTAATCAGCTTCATCCAGTTAGAGTCGACCCCAACTTAGTTGAGAGAAGGCTACACAGATTGGATTGATATTCTGCAAAGACACACCATCAATAGAACAGTTCAGTACGATACCTAGAATCAAAGACAAAGGGTCAATAGAGAATATACAGTGTTCCTAGCAAAGCAATTGGGAAGGTTTAAAGGAGTTGGTCAGACGTAACTCATTGGCTTTGTTTGACTAGTTAACGTGTGAGGCATAGTTCGATTTTCCCGTATTGTGTCTACTTTGATACATGCAAGGTGTCAAAATATAAGTGGATTGAGAGTGATCACAATTGAGATTTGCGTTTGTTAATCCAATATATATATGACGTTTTAGCGCCGCCGCGCTACCGCTGACATTATGTCACAGATTGAATAAATGGTAGCTATATAAAGCTTGGCATGACTCTTCTTTAGAAACGCACGCCACGTTAAAAGTCATAGTAAAAAAAACTAATAGGAAGAACACAGTACCTACCTAATGTACTTTGAACATATTAATTTCCCTGTTCTACATATGTACATACATAACATCACGCTGGTATTTCCCGAGAGGCTAGACAAAGGTGTACCAATCATACACCCGCATTTAGCCATATTTATTTCCTGATAAATGTCAGTCCTTTGTAATAGGAGGCGAGTATATTGTCATCAGCAAGTAAATTCAGACTACGGCCTGATGCTGAGAAATTTCATTTCACACGTTGCCCAACTCGGGAATCGAACCCAGAACCGCAATAAGCCTTTTTTGCCTTTTTGGCAAACATTGAATATTATTCCTGGCAATTGGTCCCATGAAGCCAAAGATATACTTTACTCAGCATAACTCATGACATTACTAAACAAATTAGAGAAAGAAGCACTACAATACAAGTCGTAAAACCTAATACCAAATAAAAAGTCAGACCTGTTTTTCTTTTATTCCCCGACCAGTATGGCAACAAATATTACGTATTGAAGTTTCACCAGTTTTTGCCGGAGATCGGCCAATCCATTATTCGTCGCGGCCATATCTCGAACAGCCCCAATAGGATTAAACCCCGCTCCATTAGATACTGTTTTACTACTCTTTTGTTTTATGATCGTATTTTTCCGATAATTTATTGAAAGTGGTCACAAAAGAGTCCTTGTTCACTTATAGAGATTAGCATTTATCAGAAACTCTCGGACAGGAAAATGTTCTTGAAACTGAAAGTGTGTTCAATATTTTATGATTTAGAACATTTTCAAACTCTCAACATTAACAAGTTCAGTAAACAAAGTTGATTATATTTCGAGATCTTTTGATTAGGAAATATTTCACTTTATAACTTGTAATTAACGTTAGTAACCCTCAATCCGGTCGAGTACTCTTGTATCAATATTATTAATAATGGAACAGTGGAGTACGGGCACGATAATCAAAAACCTTATCTATTGATTTATAATAAAACTTACCAAAGCCTTGCCAAAGCTGGAGAGTTTATTGTGCCGTTACTCCCTCCACTTAAAGAGCAGGAAAGGTTTGTGGAAGTTCATCTAGTGTTTCATCTTGGAGCGGTTGCGCACTACGTCCGATCCGAACCCGATCAGATTCCGTCAAAATACTGTCCGAGAAAACTCGGACTGAACTCGGATATTGCTTACGCACTACCTCCGATCAAAATCCGTGATACAGACGTCATTTTACGCGAAGCCACTACAGAGCGTTCACGTCACTATATTATATTACTCTTTGGCCCATGCATTCCTTGTCGATACTGTGTTTTTGTAGTAGTAAACAGGGTCTATTTTCAATATTTTCAATTAACGCAAAACCATCGCCGAGTCACGGCACCCCCCGCCCCCCGGCCCCTCTGCCTCTTTTCTCGCAACTGTTCATACAAGTAATAGGTACTGTGGCCACTTCGGTCCGTCAATAATGTTATCCAAAATGGATATTCTCGGATGACGGAGAGAAATCGGGTGTAGTGCGTAAGCTACCATACAAAATTGTTCTACGACTACGCCGGACCGTCTTTTCACGGATACTGATCGGGTTCGGATCGGATGTAGTGCGTAAGCGCTCTTAGGTTACCTGTCCATCAAAGTGGCGAGAAATTGATCAGAACCAACCAATACGGTTTTGTCTGTGCGTATATAGCGCTACTTTAACCACAACGAACCCAAAGCCAACTGAAGCGATATCCGTGATTGTATCCTAGGGAGATATGCCACGCTCAAATGCCTATGTTTACTTAGTTTGAGGCAAATATTACGCTAAATTGCGGCTAAACAACAAATCTATACATTCAAATGGATAAGTAGTAATAACTACATTTATTGCCAAAAGGTGTTACTTTCACACCTAAATCACCGAACCGATTTTGATGAATTTTGAAACCGAGATAAATGGGCCCCTAGAGCCTACTTTAACGGAAGTGAAGCCGTGGGCAAAAACTAGTTTATTAAAAAGATGCCAATGGATGTCACACTAATCCGATGATAACTAAAATTCTTTCCATTACAGAAAGCTTTACTATTTAAGCCCGAAATAGGTACTGTTCTTATGGCAGCGGCCACAGGACCAAATCAGCAGGAAAAACCAACGGGACCCTATTACAACAGCCTCCCCGCTGTCAGACAGACGGACGCGAGAGGTGGACCGCTTGCGCATGGTGACGTGGAAACTGTCGGTGCGTGCTTCCGCAAGTATGCCCGAGGCACTGTAGAAGAAGGGTAGCCTCAACACTGCCCTGAAGGAGTTGTTGTTTGGACACGAAGGGCACTGTAAGCTGCTTGTGAGTAAGATGGCCCATAGGCTGCACTTTTTGTGGAACGATATCTTTTTGCTTCTTTTTGACGGGTGTTAAAACGAGCTTATGATGACTGACGATCGTAATATCTTTTATACTACACCTGCTTGGAAAGTACCTTGATACTTTATCAAATTTACGGTAGAAAGTACGTCATTGCATATCGAACAAATATGCGGGGAGAAAACGCATCTGAGCGGGAGAGAAAAGTGTATGAAAATCCATTTCTTACGTGGTTTTTCTTTTTTAATTTTGGGTAAGACTATGCGCCGGTAACCTAAATATCAAAAGCCAAAAAGTTTTTACAGTGAGTTTTTATCTCCAAGTTCGCAAAATGACACTGGCCACTAGCTGTGTGTTGGATGGTGTCGGGCTGGCAGTGCGACCCTGCGGCGGCAGGATAAACAATTTGAAAAAAGAACATGTGAAAATTGCAGACGCCATTGGCGCCATTTCCAATTTGTGTGTTGTTTGAGGATTCAGTTTTAACTGCAACAATTTCAATATAAATTTCAATTAGTAAAGATTTCGTTTTTTATTTTCCTTCTAGGTGTAGTATAAAGCACTATGTATCACTCGAGAGAAACTGCGATTCCCGATCTTGGGTGTTTTAAAGCCCTCGCCTACGGCTCGGGCTTCAAACGACACCCTCGACGGTAATCGGTCACTTTCTCCTCTCGGTGAACAATGTACTATTATACTACACCTGCTTGGAAAGTACCTTGATACTTTATCAAATTTACGGTAGAAAGTACGTCATTGCATATCGAACAAATATGCGGGGAGAAAACGCATCTGAGCGGGAGAGAAAAGTGTATGAAAATCCATTTCTTACGTGGTTTTTCTTTTTTAATTTTGGGTAAGACTATGCGCCGGTAACCTAAATATCAAAAGCCAAAAAGTTTTTACAGTGAGTTTTTATCTCCAAGTTCGCAAAATGACACTGGCCACTAGCTGTGTGTTGGATGGTGTCGGGCTGGCAGTGCGACCCTGCGGCGGCAGGATAAACAATTTGAAAAAAGAACATGTGAAAATTGCAGACGCCATTGGCGCCATTTCCAATTTGTGTGTTGTTTGAGGATTCAGTTTTAACTGCAACAATTTCAATATAAATTTCAATTAGTAAAGATTTCGTTTTTTATTTTCCTTCTAGGTGTAGTATAAAGCACTATGTATCACTCGAGAGAAACTGCGATTCCCGATCTTGGGTGTTTTAAAGCCCTCGCCTACGGCTCGGGCTTCAAACGACACCCTCGACGGTAATCGGTCACTTTCTCCTCTCGGTGAACAATGTACTATAGTAAGTCACTGTTGACAGATAAAACGCATTTGGTCGCAATAAATTGCACTGTAATGAATTTTTGGGATGTTGGTGGTACCTGAAAACTTACCAAAAATTTCGAGGTTTTTCGAGCACAACGCAATCAGCACAGATCTATTTAACAATATCCTAAAAATCTGTATTTTCCAAGTTTTAATGACTTTTGAATTTAATTTTGTATTAGATATCATCATCTCATCTGCCTAGCCTTTTCCCAACTATATTGGGGGTCGGCTTCCAGTAAACCGAATTCAGCTGAAAATACTGGTGTATTTTACATATAGGCTGCACGTGTATAGGGAAGTATAATAATGGCGATGTTACGGAACCCTTCACGCGCGAGTACGACTCGCACTTGGCCGGTTTTTTTTATAATTTACGAGACCAGTTTCATTGCAAACTGTTTGTGTCTGGATTTAGGGTATCCACAAACAACCCGTCTTTATGATTATACACATTAAAAAGATAAAGGGCATTACATCCTTTTATGTTAACATTGTTTAGTTTTACAGTAATTCTGCTAATTCTAGTGCTTAGATATTCGTTGTTTGTGGTCCGGATAGTCGGAATGTTTTGTCCTGGCTTTAGTACCTAAATCTTATCTTAAGCTGAACCATATTCTGTACAAATGTATGTACAGATAAGATATCGCAACAGTGGCATACGTAAGTTTTGCGTTCATTACAAAAGCGTTTCTCTTCTTCCCTTGTCTCGTCGTAAGTCTTTTGTTCTCCTTTGTGCTCTTTTCACTGGAGATAATTTTCTATTTGGTGTAAGAGTTTTGTGTCTACATAATTAATAAACAAACTTGTCATATTGTCATAAATTATAATTTTAGGTCAATAATCCATGTCCATACTAATATTATAAATGCGAAAGTGTGTCTGTCTGACTATCTGTCTGTTACCTCTTCACGCTTAAACCGCTGAACCGATTTAGATGAAATTTGGTACAGAGATATATTAGACCTTGGAGAAGGACATATGTTACCTTTTGTCGCGAGAAAAGGGCTTGAAGGGATTAAAAAATAAAAATGGCAGCCCAAAGTAGCTTTCCCACGCGGACGAAGTCACGGGCAAAAGTATATAAGTATACTATTTTCCTAATTAACTCTCAATTTGGAAAAAAAGATGCAGAATAAATTTACTTTTGCACCTATATATAAAATCCAAATCTTCTAATCACCCACTCAAATACAAACGTGACTCTGTTTTTGATCCAAGAAATACTCAAGATTATAATATCTTATATTACCTACTTATATTCTTGATATGCTCTTTGTCGTTCATATTTCCCTTAGACTATATTCCACTTTACTATCCACGTGCTAGTCTAGACATTTATAAATAAATTGTGCTTCATTGGATCAACAAACAAGCGTTTATGATAGAAATTAAGATTAAGTAGCTACAGTAAATATTAATCAAATTTGGTTTATGTTGTTTATATAGGTTTTATGTGTCTTTCGTATATTTAGCTTGTAGGGTTTTTTTCGATAAAATCGATCGTGGACTGAATTGTTTGTTTGTATTGTACTCATCATTTGCTTCGCCTTTTCCTAATTATATTGGAGTCGGCTTCCAGTCAAACCGGGTCAAACTGCCTAACTGACCTCCAAAACCCAGTGACACGATAGGTACTTTTTAAGAGCACTGGTGTCCGATTTTCTGGCTTCTGACAATCCGTGACGGCTGCCAAAGATCTACTAATGACAGCCAGGACCATAAACCACCCACGGAGGAGTCCCGGTTAAGATGGCCACCCATCCGCAGATCGACCTCGGCAAGCGTTGCTTAACCTTGATGATCGACCCGTGCGGCTGTTATTATTTAGCTACGACCTCCTCCTCCTTTGTATTGTCTTTCTACTAATAACCATGTTGGCCAACTCTGTTTCCATTGAAATGGAGGATATTTTTAAACTTATTGAGAGCCCACAATTCGTAAGCAAACTCATGCAACATTTTTTTTTTAAAACACCAAGCCTGTGCTTCACCAAAACTGTGATCCACTAAAATCCATGACAATAACCCTTCTGCAAAACTGAGATAGCTAATATTGCCCAAATAAAATACCACTCATTCTGTATAACCGGCCCCGGAGTGTGTAGGGTTGACAATACGCGGGATACAAAAGGGGATGTTGGGGAAAAACGACGGCGCGGACAAGCAGCATTGAGGACGCGCTCTGATTGGCATTCGGTCGGCTTCGGCGGCACTGATTAACGAATTTCGCGCGTGCCTTGTGGTAGGGTTGTCAACTGTTCTTGATTATTGTTACTTTGAACGTCAAAAGCGATCTTTTATAATTGGGTTTTTTGTGTCGTGTTTGAGTAAAGTGGTGTCGAAATTAAAGGGGGGTTGATGAATTTTATTCCGTATCGGAAACTCAATATAAATTATATCGGCTGTTTTGATTTATTTTGAAAGAAAGTAAAAGTGTTTATTTGCGCCAAGTATGAAGCTTACAAAAGGGAAAAAAAACAGTGACTTATAGAGGTTGGGAACATATGCGTCTTATCAGTCAGTCGCATCACATTTAGTTGTAATTCTTAATTATATAGTGTTCAATAGCTAATACTACAAACCGTAAACACAACTTAACAGATTATTCCAGCTAGCAATAAATTAATAAAGTAATTAATTTCTTTCAAAGTTTGCATCGCAAAAATATTACAATGCCGATACTTCTACAATTGAGCTCAAGTTTAAATGGAGAAACGTCCGATCTCACCGTACCTTACCAGCTACAAAATTACATTACCTACTTTAATAAAAACCATAAAACTAAGTTATAGTCTCGCAAAGAAATCTTTTAAAACAAAAAAGGTTATTTAAAATAAATCTAAAGAACTACTTTGACGCTACTGTAATCAAAAAGGCTCTAAAAAGTATTTATCCTTTTCTCAACTTCGCTCGTATTTTGCCCCTGCCATATAGAAGCTCATATACCCGAAAAATTGTAATTTAAGTGCAAATTGCGGGTCTCAGATTACACATCCTTACAGCCAAGTATAATATTCGCTGACTTTGTAAGAGAATTTTATATTTTTAGTTACATTTCTGTGGGATCATTAGTGTGTGGCTGAGAGGAAAGATGAATCTTAGATTAAAGTCATGTAGGTAGATACTTAAATTATCGAGCAATCATTTAACCTTTTGTACCAAAATGCCTGTCTGAATTATCGAAAACAATTACTTAACTTACATTGGCTGTAGTCTTACATTACAGGTAACTGAAACCAACTACTTAAAATAATTGAAAGTCGTTTTAGGTAGATACCAATATTATTTTGTTTGAGATCGAATGGAACGATATCTTGAAGCCCTTATCTACCTAACATTATAAAATGAAGATATGAGAGAAAATGAAAAAACTATTATATGTAGGTGGTCAACACCTTTTTTTTAAGGATGGGAAATCATCAGATGACTTGTTCCGCTCCGGGTGGAGCGGAAGGGCGTGTCAGACTCTTACTGACTAAAACCCATCCGTGTTCCTTCTAAAGCTCTATGCGTTCCAGGACCGCGGTGACTCTTTCGAACGAAGTCCGCAACCCTGGCAGGCTCTGGCCCTAGCGGGCCCCGTCTTCTATGCTGAAATCCCTTTGAGGCGCGCCATCGATCCGGGCCTGGTGGTGATCGGACAGGGTAGGTGAACACCTACATGTTCAATTTCATTAGATTTTTCTGTCAAGCAAGTCAACATTTGAAGGAAACAACTATACTATTGTAAATGTATTAAGGTCCCAGTACACACGGGGCAAAGCAATCGGCCCGTCCTTTGATCCCAGTAATGCTATTTGTAACTGAGACCACTTCAATCTGAAATGTATAGACCTCACTTCTGAGCAACGGCGACCATTTTGATTTTGGAAACTCAATGAACGGAATATGAACATTATTCTGTAGACTTTTTAAATGTAATTCAAATGTTCGAGAAACTAATTAGATTATGATTTATTTCATTAGACTCTTACGACAATCGTGATAAAAATATAAGTTTTCACAAGTCGATCTGAAACTTTAGCTTCTCTTGTTATAGACGGAGATAGTGACCATTTAATACTAGCTGATGCCCGGGACTTTATCTGCGTAGATGTCAGCTTCAAAGAAGAAAGGCTTTCATACAAAGTTCCCCCTCGCATTCCTGCCCCACTGAAATTTAAATTTCAAAAAATCTTAGCGGGTACGTCCTACGTTATATAATAACAACCCTTTATTACAAATTTAAACTTTAAATTTAGAGTCTAGACTTACTAGTTTTGGTTGTGCGTTGATAGTTAGTCAGACAGGTCAAACAATTTTATAAGAGTACTAGCTTTTGCCCGCGACTTTGTACGCGCATACCACATTTTTCTCCATCTCCATATAACCTATAGCCTTCTTCATGAATGTGGCTACCATTTACAAAAAGAATTTTCCAAAACCAACTATTAGTTCCAGATATTAGCGCGTTCAAACAAACAAACTCTTCAGCATTATAATTACCATAGAGTATAGTATATATAGATAGAAATTCTACGGCTAGACAACTAAGTCCGGAAGCTTAGTTGAACAGTCATAGAATTTCTATATATCTATATATCTATATATATAAAAATCAATTGCTGTTCGTTAGTCTCGCTAAAACTCGAGAACGGCTGAACGGATTTATCTTATCTTGGTCTTGAATTATTCGTGGAGGTCTAGGGAAGGTTTAAAAGGTGAGAAAAATTCGAATAATTGCCGGGAAAATCCTCAAAACAGCATTTTTCTATTTCCCATACAAACGTTTTCTAAATAAAATGGAGAGTCAATTTGTAATTTATTACCGCTGCATAAAGTTCAAATTCGCGTGCGCGTTGGAGGACCTAATATCGCGTTCTGAAACTCAACAAAAGTGAAAGTGAATCGCGAACGCGACAAAATTGCATAGTCTCAAAATACATAGTACATAAATAAACACAATTTTAGCTAACTTCAGTTGTTACTCTGTCCGATTATTTTTTTATTTTAGCTAACTTAAGTTGTTACTCTGTCCGATTATTTTTTTAATAAGACTATATAGAAATCGAAAGATAAATCAATAATAATAAAGACAAATTAAATTATAAATCTTAAGTTAAATTCTGAACGCAATCTCAATATGTATTTGACATTAGATTTGACAACCAACTGATATGTCATTCCATCCTGTCGCATTTCAGAGCACGGAAAAAATTATATTATCGTTATATCTATCTTTGTGGCTACGTGCGCGAGAACTTTCTTTACTTTAGTGATCCTTTGTGATAGTGACATTCCAAGTAATGTGTTCTTTTTTGTGATAGTGACACTTTACTGCTAAATGAGCGGGAAATTTTCTCACTTTGATTAATTACAATTTACGATGCCGAGGAGAAGACGACCTAACTTAGGTCGTCGTAGTCAATCAAATGTGCGAAGAGCTACCTCACGTGCTAACCGCACTGATGACCAGAGACAGACAGATCAAGAAAATAGTCGTATTGCTATGTCAGAATTGCGTTCTTTGGTGAGTGACAATGTAGGAGATAGGCTTAGAATGCAACGAGTTCGTGCACATCAAACACAACAACAGCAAGCTAGACATAATGAAATTGAGCGAATCCGCAGACGCAGTGCTCCTGTGATTCTTGAACGAGCTGCATTCCACTATGATCCGGCAATTGATTATTGTGCCGACAAATCGGTAACAATTGGGGAAATGAAAACAATTTGTAAATATTGTAAGGCGTTAAAATACACTGGTGAATCTACTGGATTATGTTGTGCTGAAGGCAAAGTAAAATTGCCACAATTGGTCCCACCACCAGATCCTTTACGCTCTTTGGTTTCTGGGATTGGAAATGATTCTAAGCACTTCTTGACCAACATTCAGAAATATAACAACTGTTTCCAGATGACATCATTCGGTGCTACACATATTATACAAGACAATTTCAAGTTTCTTCACAGTTTGTCAAACTGATGATTTTGCTCGCACTTTGCTGTATGCTGACATGCCACGCTATTACACATGGAACGCATCATCGAAATCGTTTCAGCGTCGAAAACAAGGAACACCAGTTGAAGGACATCCAAATGTATTTGCTTCAGATGCTCTGGGTCGCATCTACACAGTACATCCAAATAACGATGAATGTTATTATTTGCGGTTGTTGTTGGTGAATGTTCGTGGTCCGACATCGTTTAAACAACTGAGAACAGTTAATGGACAGCTGTGTGCGACTTACCGTGAGGCATGTCAACTATTACATTTACTTGAGAACGATTCGCACTGGGATGATACGCTCAAGGATTCCGTAATATCTTCGTCGCCGCATCAAATTCGTACATTGTTTGCGATTATCATATCGACATGTTTCCCCTCGAATCCAAAAGATTTGTGGGTTAAGTATAGAGATGACATGTCTGAGGATGTTTTGTATCGTGTGCGCCGTCAAACTTTGAATCCTACACTACAAATGACTGAAGAAATTTACAATGACACATTGATCATGATAGAAGATATGTGTTTATTGATGGCAAATAAAGTATTGTCGTGTTTGGGAATGACAGCACCCAATCGTCATATGCACGATGCATTAAACCACGAGTTGCAAAGAGAACATCAGTACGACATTGAAGCATTGGCCGAAACAGTTCGTACAAATGTTCCACAATTAAATCAACAACAAAGAATTGCGTACGACACTTTGATAGAAGCTGTGAACAGTGGATCTGGTGGAATTTATTTCCTTGATGCTCCCGGAGGAACCGGAAAAACGTTTTTAATTTCATTGCTTTTGGCGAGGATCAGATCGCGAAATGATGTTGCTCTAGCGTTGGCTTCATCTGGAATAGCTGCAACTCTGCTCGAAGGCGGGCGAACTGCACATTCTGCCTTGAAATTACCACTAAACATGCAAATCACCGAAACACCAATTTGCAACATCGCCAAAAATAGCGCAATGGCCAAGATCCTACAGGTATGCAAATTAATTGTTTGGGATGAATGCACAATGGCCCATAAGAGGTCACTGGAGGCACTGGACAGAACGTTGAAAGATCTTCGTGACAACCAAAATATTTTCGGTGGGGCCATGATTCTGTTGTCAGGTGATTTTCGTCAGACTCTTCCAGTTATTCCCCGATCAACTGTTGCTGATGAACTAAATGCATGCCTAAAATCATCAAATTTGTGGCAGTACGTAAAGACACTCCACTTAACAACTAACATGCGAGTATTTTTGCAACAAGATGAAACTGCTAATGTGTTTGCGAAGCAGTTGTTAGACATTGGAAATAATAAAGTTGCAGTGGACACCTCGACCGGATTCATCACATTACCTACAGATTTCTGTCACATCACAGACTCAAAAGTGGAGCTTATTCAGCGAGTTTTCCCAGATATAGCGCAAAAGTTCAATAACCATAATTGGCTGGGTGAACGAGCAATATTAGCAGCGAAAAATAATGATGTAGAGGATCTTAATGCGACCATTCAGAATTTTCTTCCAGGACAGTTGGTTTCCTTCAAATCAGTCGACACCGTAATGAACCAGGATGACGTAATCAACTATCCCACTGAGTTTTTAAATTCACTGGAATTGCCTGGATTACCACCTCACAATTTGCAGTTAAAAGTAGGATCAGTTGTCATCATGCTGCGTAACATTAATCAACCTCGACTATGCAATGGAACAAGACTGGCTGTGAAAAGACTGATGAATAACGTCATTGAGGCGACAATCATAAAAGGAAAATACAAAGGAGAGGATGTCTTGATCCCGCGGATACCGATGATTCCAACGGACTTACCATTCGATTTTAAACGCTTACAATTTCCAGTACGTCTGGCCTTTGCGATGACCATAAATAAATCGCAAGGACAGTCTTTAGAAGTTTGTGGAATCAACTTGGAGTTTCCCTGTTTCGCGCATGGACAATTATACGTCGCGTGTTCGCGCGTCGGAAAACCGTCTTCTTTGTTTATTTACGCACCACAAAACAAAACAAAAAATATAGTTTATGAGAAAGCTTTAAATTAATTAACAGACTGTATTTTCACAGTGTGTGTCTGTGAATATCAAATTTAAACCTTATAAATAGCCAGTATTTCAGGAAAACTCTGATTTCTAAGTAAGCAACATGATGTATCGAAAATAATAATAAAACTTCATGCTTTATTCAATAAATGCTTTTTCATTAATAATTATTTTGTTTGTTTTAAAATCATTTTATACAAAAGATTAGGTCTTTTATTTATCGATGAGGCAGTACGAAGTCTGCCGGGTCAGCTAGTTATTCAATAATTTGATTACCGGGAGAAGTCGAAAGGCACTCTAGTTAAAAGAGAGAGAATAAAGATATTTATGTCAGGCATCGTCGCAAAAAAATATTTCTTCAATTCACATTAAAACGTACAAAGACGAAGACTACTCACCAAAACTTAATCTATTTAGTTAAACTTCGTCCTTTTAAATTCCTTGTTCTCTATCATAATAATTAGCATGGCCAATAAAGACCTGTAGGTAAGTAAATGTCCTATTATATTTGAACGTAGACTAAATTATGAGAAACCTTGACATTATAGTAAAAGCCTACTCATGACAAGCTACAACGATATTGTTCTAAATTACAGAGTCAGATTGAATTGCTCTTACTTCGTACTAATAAATGAAGACAATTATATCTCCTGGCTAAATAGTTTTCTGGTTTACTATCATTAACTAGTTTAATCAGTATGTAAAGGTTCAGATGGCCAGTTATGGTCGACGCCAGATAAATTTGCAATAACGGTCATTGACCCACCTACATTTATTGACATACTTCATTCCAAAAACAGAAATAAAGACATAAAGCTGCCCTGAATCGACATCTTTCGTGATCGTTCACATTTTCTAGTAGGTAATGAAAGACGATTCACAATTTATTGCCCAAAATCTACGAAGGGATATCAAGGAAAGGGCAATGACCGTTATTGCAAATTTATCTGGCGTCGACCATACTAAATTTTAAGCAACGTTCGCATTCGCATGTCAGCCCAAAATTTTGGGAAATTAAGGAATTTTTGACAGATTGCGACTAAGATGCAAATGCTATCTAATGTTGCCTTAAAAAGCAAGTTTCAATTAAATATAATAATTTCACACAAACCTACCTCGTAAGGCGTCATAAGCAAGCGTTATTAGGCTAAGAGTTATTGGATTTTCGTGTAGAATTTTTCGACAGCAGTTCGAAGTAATGACATATGCTCGGTTGATGGCTATAAAAGACAAAGTCATAGTCAAAAGTTATCTATTCAAAATAGGCTGAGTGCCAGTACTTTTTGAACGTCAAAGTTCTACATAAAGACAGTCCCCCAAAACGCCTGTATGTGTATGTTGTGTTGTTTTACACGTGTATGTATAATACAACAGTCTTATATTATGAGAGGACAATGTAGGCCAGACAACAAGAACCAGGAGCTTAACAATCACACACTATGAAACGGTTAACATATCCAAGCATTCTCTCCCTTCAGCGTTCTCTCTAGGTGAATACAGTAATCAACCGTAATATCGAAATAGAATATTACTGAATCGCTTTTATTTGGTCCGTTGTTGTCAGTAAACCGAAATTCTTATTTTTGTAACGAGGCCTTGTATCTAAACAGACTATGTGCGTGGCACAAAACCATTCTATTTTTAATGCCGACAAGAAATTAGCTAAAATAATCTTCAGAACGAAGCAATTTCAAAGAAATAAAACCAGTTTTCACTTACAACTTAATCCTAATTGTCTTAATTTTTCAAAGGCTCTACTATTAGGCAATAATGGGTTTAAGAGCTTAGAGATTTGAATAAACAATAAATTCGCACTAAATCCAGTCCATGCTGTATTAAAGGAACTTCGATCGCTATTCACAGTGATTAACGAACATTTTGTACGCCGCATTGTCTTTCCATAAAGCATTCGGTAACAGTAGTCTAAGTTTGGCAGAAACTTGTTTTTATGCTCACAGTTGGAGCAAGAAGTCTAAGTGTTCCAATACTATGTAAATCGGTAGCGCTTGAAACCAAATGCAGGAAACTTTGGGATGGCAGATTACGATTGCACGGATTCTAGAACCGCAGAAATGCAAAGTTCATTACTGATGTTCTTTATTTTTACAAGTTGCTCGCTCGCACCTATCGGTTATATTAGGAAAATCGAACCTATATTTTACTGACTTTACAAGTATTATGGAATTGGAATTTTAGTATTTAATTATGGCTGCATTGTTTAACATCTGGAAAGTCTCAGACACGTTTTAAAGCCAACAAAAACCCAGAACCACCCATTGTACACTTGTTTTCATGTTTTTCCTTTGCTTATTATGAGGTGTACGATAATAATAAATTATGCACCAAGGGGACAAAGTAGTGTCTTATGTGTATTGAATCCCGAACGCAATGAAGGATTCGAGAGTTAACGCCCGAGCGTACGACCAAAGCGAGGGAGTTAATACAAGAATCCTGAATGCAACGAGGGATTGAAGCTAGCCCAAGGCAACTTTTATCCCTGAGGAGCATACTCTACTTTTCACACCTACTGCGAGAAAATTGTGCTCGCACCATGAAGAAAAGTGGCTATTCACCGCGAGCGACGTGCGTCGGCCACGTCTGCTAGAAGCTTCGCGCGTCGGAAGCTGACCCCCGTCCTTCGCCGGGCAATAATATTGTACTGAATTTCATTAGAATCCGCCGGGCAATAATGTGATTTGTATTTGGAACCTCATTTGACCGCGCGACCTTCAACTAGCAGCGGAGGCCGACGGGCGTCGCTTGCGGGCAATCATAACGTAATTTAGGTTAGCTTTGCATAGCTTATAATTCGACGTTTTTGTGCAGGTGGTGTGAAAAGTATATAATAAATAAATAAGTAATAAGCGTCAACCCTTTCACCCAATAATTTTCGACCTTTCCTTCAGGAACCCGAGTCGATCGTGTTGACATCTTACTAGATAGTTCAGACTAAACTACTGAATTTTCTGCTCCAAGTGAGGCGGCGGAGTAGAAG
Organism: Mamestra brassicae; assembly: GCA_905163435.1. Taxonomy (NCBI): domain Eukaryota; kingdom Metazoa; phylum Arthropoda; class Insecta; order Lepidoptera; family Noctuidae; genus Mamestra; species Mamestra brassicae. Next base: position 11,678,327 of record LR990997.1, on the reverse strand, counting down.
ACGCTTGTGGACAAGTGACAAAAGACCCGGTGCGGTCTCCGAGCCTCGACGACACAGATTTACGGCGGAGAGAATCCTGTCGAGCTTCCATTAAATTGAACCGTTAAGAGCGATTTATTACAAAAACTGCAGATGCAGAGAATAACGTCTTCTTTATTGGAAGGGTGCGTTGTTTATCTTAATTAAATCAATATTAAAGACGTAAAGATTTATTTTATAGAGTCAAGGAAAAATCAAATCCCATCGTACCAAAAAAAGGTGCTTCTTCAGGTTTTTTTCACAAAGAACAATTCAAAAGCACCTGTAAATGGTTTATTGGAAATAAATGCTTTGACATTTCGAATACTAAAAAAAAACTACAGCGGCATTAATCGGTACCAAGCTGCCTTTGTAGCATTAAATGGATCTAGTACCTAAATAATTTGGAACACAGATTAATCGTGCTTGGAATAGGACTTAGGAATGGAATAGCATACTATTTCTACCAGTTATACGTTTCACTGGAATCATTTTCTACTTTCACGGGCGAAGCGTCTGATTTAAGCGATTTTATTAAACAGTTTTACTTACTTGTATCATAGCCCCTAAAGCTAGGTAACAGTATAAATCAGTTTGACAAGAACATTACAGTGCGATCAATGCATTATTTATTTATCCTTTAATTCAAGCAACCAAGGCCCATAAAACACAAAACATATATAAATAAATATAACTATAAACTAATACATTTATACAACAAACTTTAAAACTACTGTACACGAAGTGACGGTGTCGTTTTACGCTGTGAGGAGTTGCGATGCCGACCGCGGAAACGCCGATACAGCACACCTTTCGGCCAAAACTCTTCCTTGAGGAAGGTCACCAAATTATGAGTCGGAACGCGCAGCACGAACGACTGGAAATTGGTGTTATGGCGCGCCTTCAACTTCTGCATCCTCAAGGTCCATTAGAACTACCACTCAACAATTGCACAACTAAAGCAGTGCTGTGATCTGTGCAGCCACAAAGCAACTCCAGCTTACTTAACAGGGAACAATTACATGAATAACGATGCTTATGCCTACAAACTATTTTAAAGGATCGCGTTTGACCACTTTTCCACCTGATGGTAAGCGATGATGTGGTCGGTCTACAATGGAGCACGCTTACCAAAATGCAACTCATTCACTCTTGACTAAAAGATCCCCAGTTTGTAGCTATTAGGAAACGCACACTCGGGATGGGAATTCCATTTCTTAGCAGGAATTAAAGTATTCCCAAAAAGTTTTGTGCGTATGGACGGGACCGGGATGTCTACAATACACCGATGATTCATCGCTATACGTCTTGTAGCCCAATGATTGAGCAGGCTTGGTGGTGCATTTTCGTTTGGATGTCGTTTTATTTTATGATTAAAGTTGATAAATTAAAAATACTGTTTAATAAGTTGAAAGACGTCCACTGCTGGACATAGGCCTCTCTCAAGGGGATTCTGCCATAATCGCTACGCTTGGCAGGCGGGTTGGCGATCGCAGTGTAGCTGTTGCAATGCACAGATCTACAGAGAATGCTGCTGCCCATTCTCTGGTGAGTCCCTTCGTCGCTTTGTGACACCCATGGGAAGTGATAGGAAACAAAATGCATTGTATTTATAATATTGTTCGAATGGAAGCTATCCAGACCGGCCCGGAAAAACCTTAATGTAAAAGTTTAATGTAAATCTATAGTACGGGTTTTATCGGTAGATATCAAATAAAGTTTTGTTTGTTTTCTAGAAGAACCGAATAATAAACATACTAAGGGGCTACTACAACAACAAGCTTTGATGAAAATAAAACGATACCCGTCATTTCAATTAAGTTTAAATATGCCACCCTCCTAAGCATCTTATTTCTAATCTAATTTAAGTTCAAAATATTTGAAAAAGCTCTTATGTTTAAGTACCCATTACAAATTACCTCTTAGTTTCATATTAATTATGAAAACTTCAAAGAATCACAAAGAAGTCTCGTGGCACTATTCTAATTTAATGAAAACAAATAGTCATTACTTTTGCGTCTCCATTTCTTTAATGTTCTTACGCATGCTCTTTGTTAAGTAATAAATGGACCGCTACTTAAACAAATGTAAAGTAAAAGTTGCGTCCCAGTTGAATATTGTCTTCTTTGAAAGTCTTGTAAAAGTGAATGCGGTCGGGCAGTTTCAATTAGACGATAAATTTACGGGACCAATGATTTATTTCTATACTTTATAGTAAGCTCATGGCTAATTAGGGTCATGGTTAATTAACATGATTAAGCAACGCTTGCCGAGATCGGTCCGTGGATGGCCGACCATCTTAACACTCCTCCATGCTTCGGAAAGCAGGTTAAGCCATTGGTCCTGGCAGTCATATGTAGATCTTTGAAAATCAGAAGTCAGGAAAAGTCCCCACAGTCTTGCCAAGAGGTATGGTGTTACCCAGTTGCTGAATTAAATTCGCAACACTCCTTGTAAAAAATTGGAAATCAGCTACATCCAGTTAGATTGGAAGCCGACCCCAATCATAATAATAAGTCATATATTTTCGAGATCGGTCCGTGGATGGCCGACCATCTTAACACTCCTCCATGCTTCGGAAAGCAGGTTAAGCCATTGGTCCTGGCAGTCATATGTAGATCTTTGAAAGTCAGAAGCCAGGAAAAGTCCCAACAGTCTTGCCAAGAGGTATGGTGTTACCCAGTTGCTGGGTTAAATTCGCAACACTCCTTGTAAAAAATTGGAAATCAGCTACATCCAGTTAGATTGGAAGCCGACCCCAATCATAATAATAAGTCATAATATATTTTCTCGCTATAATCATCTGTTTATCCTGTATCACAATTCTTGACATAAAAAATAGACTCAATCTTTATTACATGGTACCAATAACATTATTGACGAAATGTGAGTATATTTACCTTAGAGCAGGTAAATACTGCAGCTCTGCCTACCGCTTCGGGGAACACGAGCGTGATGTTACGCTATGTAAAAATAACAATGTTTTTGTAACGTTTGACAGGTTTTCCTTTTTGAACTGTATTGAAAAAATAGCTCCATCATTTCCCTATTCCGTAACTCGAACATGCAAAAATATTACCGTTTCCAAATGAAGTAGCTACTTATTCATTCTACACTTTGAACAATAAAGTTCAATACTTCTTTAACTTCCATCCAATGAACGGTTAATTAAAGACAAGATCGTTTGCAATAAGTAAATTAGCAATCACCACGAGGCAATTTAGCTCGGGGACCTAGTCCCATTATTGTCTCCGAAGGGCAGGCCAGGCCACTCAATTAGATCGTATTTCAGAATAATGGTATTGAGAAGTCGTTCAGCTTCCGTTAACTGCAATTTTATAGTTCTTCCCGTGGCCAGCCCTCGTTCTGCGGTCAAACTTTTCCAATTATACTATTGAATTAATGGAAAATTCATAAAATTACTCGCGTTATCTCGTCTTTGTTTGTGTCTGAAGACGTCTTTTGTTTACTCTCGTGAGCTCAAGTACGGGACACGTACGGAAGTTTTGATAATGGGTTCAACCTACTGCGTCGAGAAAGCTCTGAATCGCTTTATAACTTACAGCCGTACATTGGATATACTTAGAACTCTTCTTTAGCTTTGTGCTAAGTATTTATGTTCCTTCCCAGCATTTAACTTCGCTAATTAGCCTAAAATACGGCAACATTTAGCTATTTAGCTTTATAGCCAAAGAAATTCTCACCAAACCTTATTTTAAAAAGGCTTTGCAACAAAATTTAAAGTCAGTAATTCAGTGTGCATGCAAATTAACCTCAAAAAAATCAAGCAATCCAAAAATCATTACCCATTTTCTTTAGAACAAAGCGACAGTTCTGCATTGCAGAGAAAAAGTAGAAAAACGAAACACATAAAACGAAAACGTTATAAAACATCCGTTAGCACGAAGGAAATACGTCGGTGTTCAAATCACGACTTTCTTACGAAGCTGGGGAATATTTTTATTTCTTAGATTAAAGGAAAGATCGACATTCCCATGTACATAGTGTAGATACGGAGTTATTCCCGACGGGCGAAACAAAATCATTTCATAACTGCTCGCCCGTCTGCGCTCACCCTTTTTTATAGCCCAGATGAATTATGACATAAAATATTTATCTCCTTTCGGGGATATGTAATGGTTGCGCTCGTTTTTAGATGATAATGCAGTAAACCTTCTTTTCATAACGCTAGTATTGACAAGTCGCTTTGAAGTAACAGTTGATATTGAACTGTTAAGATTTTGTTGCAGAATTCATCGAAGTTCCAAGTTATAGTAGGTACCAACTTTGATTGAAGTAGCCGGCTGCCACTAATTAGTCCTTCAGTGCTATATTGGCTTCAAAAGATTCTTTGAGATGGAGCCCCTATTATGTAAGTACCTACTTACCTACTTCGAGTTGTACATAATCCCGGTAGATATTAATTACGAAAATGTTCATAGAATTTTTAGCCTGACCAGCCATATTTTTGTTAAACATATTTTAACAAAGATTTAGCAGATCAGGCTTTTTAGGAAAAATAAATTTCAAATCTCCTGTTGAGCACAAAAAATTAAGGTAAGTGAATACTTAGTTACCAAAGTAAATTGGTATTATCAATGTAAAGTAAGTTAGGACTTTCATAACACCTTTAGGTCCATACAATCCTTAACTAAGGATGGAGAATTTATAGCTCAAAATACAGAGCTCAAAGATTGCAAGATCCAAGAAAAATCTAAGATGGCAGTAAAAGCTCTTTGTTTACGCTATAAAACCAGAGATTTCTTAGCTTTAGGACGAGGTTTTACGCGAAAGGAAGCCAGCACGCTCATCCCTTATCTAGCATGCACGAAAACGAATCAAATTTTGCCAATTTCAAAAAATAGCTACACTTTTATGCATCCACCATATAATTGAAAATCCTACTAATATTTATAATATTAGTAGGATTTTTGCGCGAAAGTTTGTATGGATGGATGGATTTTTGTTACTCTTTCACGCAAAAACTACTTAATGGATTTTGATGAAATTTGGCACAGTGGTAGTTTATAGTCGTTGGAATAACTTATAGGATACTTTTTATCCCAAGAATATGTTCCCTTAGGATATTTTTTTACAATCACGCGGGCGGCAACTAGTATATAATAATTATACCGGAATTTAATGTAACGGAGAATCCAAACAGTATATAAATATCGAAATATAAACTGTGCTGTTAACACAGGTTATTTTTAGAATAGGTACAATATTCATGCACGAGTTTAATTTATAAATATTATTTAATGGTCCACTGTTTATGCCTGTGGAATGGATGAGGTTTTCATTATGGGATGATATAAAATAAATGTCTGATCTATTGTTGAATATTGGCCATTCCAATTCAAACAAAACTCTGCACGAGACAAGTTCACGAGACTAGACGATACAGTACGTTGAAATTTTGCGTGACAAGATCTACGTAAAAGTGCAGTACTTTTTACGTAGACGTGACTTACAAGGTCCTGAATTTTGATGAATTCGTATTTTGCACATTGCTCGCAGAATAGATGGTCGATGGGGCCGAAAAGTTCTAGAGTGGCGACCGCGTGTTGGTAGACGTGGGGGAGGTCTATGTCCAGCAGTGGACGTCTTTCGGCTGATATGATGATGATGATTTACTTCATAAAGCAAAAATTAAGTGTCCAACATTTTTAACCGACTTTCAAAAAAGGAGGAGGTTCTCAATTCAGTGGGTATATTGTGTTTTTTTTTTCTTTTCTTTTTTTATGTACGTACACCGATTACACCAAAGTTTCTGATCCGATTAATGAGATTATTTTTTCGTTGGATTCGGTATTTTGTCCCATAAAAAAATTATTTAGTTTGGCCCCGCAGTTTTTATTTTATGAGCATTTTGCTTAATAAATGTAATTACATCGTCCAAGTAAGCAAAATGACATCGGGTAATTAGAATCAGAACTAAAAAGTGAAAAAAAACTAATAACTAATCTAATTAACTTTCAAGAAAAGTTTTTTTTTGAAAATTAATGTAACTCGTGGACTAATAAGATTTTTTTTTTTTTTGTATATAGGTAACTTCCCTATTCATTTTGATCGGTTATTTTGATGTAGGTAGGCAAAATACATTTCTTGCAGAATGAACGGCTTAAAGGTTCTGGAAGAATCTATACCAAAAGTTTATTCAGGCGTCCATTAATACAATCTAAATTACACAAGCATGTTTACAATATAATAATGTGGAAAATTCCTCCACTAAGGTACACACTACCTAATTGGTTCTGGTAAAGTTCAAACTAAAACCACATGAATTCGTGGCTGAAAGGTCACGGTACTGGTAGAGTATCTCTGAACATTATGAGCCTAATCAATCAAGGAGATATCCACTGGTAAGAACATTTACCCAAATAATCACACTTGGATTTCTGAAAGGGCTGGGTGGAGCAATACACCGACTGGAATATTGAAAATATATGAAGCCAAAATTTGACTAAAGTAAGACAGTTTGATCCGCGTTCGCCCCGGATCGTAAGGGTTTTAAAATGGGGCAAAAATTAGGGCATTATTAGTTTTTAATAATATTACTGTTGGTACACACAGACACACATCAGACAGAAATATTTGTCTAAGTTTCGTCAGGTTAGGTTAGTTTAGAAGGCGTGGGGCGAGACTATTGCATCAACATGGAACAAATCCCAGTTATTTTCTAAGTCCTATGTAATAAGAGGCGAGCTTGAGCCCCATCAAACCGGCACAAATCCAGACTCCTGGCTGCTAAAATATTTCACTCATCTTTATTTCAGGTTCCGTGTTCTTCATTACCTACTGCAATAATATTATTTCCCGGGCCCAACATTAGCTGGATTTCTCAGCGAGCCGAATAAATTGCAGGTCATCTGCGGGAGCATTTGTCACAAGTCAGTAATTTGTGGGAATGCGTGGTTTTCTTCATATTCCCCCGGAGTAATCCTCAAGTGTAATTTGTCAAAATTTCAACGTTTCGTCGGCGGGCCGAAGCGGCTCCCTCACCCGAAAGTAAGCCCCTTTGATAAACTCAAATGTATTATTTTATGTCACGCCGTTGTTAACAAGTAAGTGGTATGATATGTTTTATACAATGTGGAGACATCGATATGACAATAAATGAAAACACTGGCAATAATGGTTCATAGGAATATTTTGAAACTATTATAAATCCTGTCACCGAAATTAAAAAAAAAAACTTTCCAATTACATAAAACGTCAAAAAACTACTATTCTGACGAAATATTCCAAGCAGTCTGTTGCAGTTAGTCACATCAAATCTGTGATAAAAAGACAACATATTCGTATAAACTCATATTGCCAGTGTTTTGATTTATTGTCGTATCGTCGTCTACACCTTGTTTATGTCACCGGAAAATGGCAAACTCCGTAAACTCTCCGTAAAATATCTTGAGAGATTATAAACTCACGATAAATGGTCAACTGAACATTTGGAATAAAATTTGAGAGTCGATAATCTCTCGAAGTCATTCCAAGAAATTGTGAACTAGCAAGTAACAAAACGTTAAGTATATACATTTTCAACATTGTAACCTCGACGACGGTAACCTATTTCTATCTGCACGGTTTCAAGGAACCCTACACTGATTGGTCGCCAACATGTCAGTTTATGTCGGTTCACAATTTCCACATACCACAGACTTCTTACAAGATTTTGTTCAAACTATTATCTGCATTTCTTCAAAATGATTGGCTCCGTGCTTTTGGAGATGAGGTAAATTTTCATCTAGTTTAAAAAAAAATAGCTCATTTTTTTTTAACATTCTCAATACGCCCTTTAATTTAATAAGTCACACAAATAAGCGAAAAAAAACTGTTTGTCTCCAAAATCAGTGCTCCTATACTCAAATTTTATTTTTCAACTAAATCGGTTCAGTAGATGCAGAGCATATCGGCTCTGGCATACGGATAGACAGCCAAACGAGAGATGAGACTACAAGAGATACGTTTTTTCATACAAACGTTCGGAAACCTCAAAAAGGACGAAATCCATCGAATATAACAACTTTTCAATCGCTCAACTACGTGTGCTAGTGGTCAATATTTTTACAAACGATAGAATTAAACAATGGAAACGCAAAATCTAAAACAATACGTTTAAAATATGACTTTCTTTTTGCGCCAACCCGGTTGCATGTTGATTGGCCATGCTTTGTTGGTTGCCGGTCGATTCTGTAAACCTCTCACCGTGAAAACTCAGGTGGAGTGAGCGCGAAGTGAACTGTAATTCTATCTTGATTACATGGATTGACAGCTCACTTCGTGATCACTTCACCCAAGCCAGCAGCAAGCTTAGCAATTTATATATTTCGGAATTTTTACGTTACTTGTGCTGTAAGACCTTGCTTTTAACCAAAATTGACAATTCTTGGTCAACCGGAAATAGTCGTTGACCTAGAATCACGAAATTAGGCAAAATTCAAAAAATAAAAGAAGTTGAAAATTAAAGGGTATCCCCATACATACAAGTTGACGCCTGCCACCAATAAAAATGATACCAATTTCATTATGGCGGTATAATGGGTAGGTATGGAACCCTCGGCGCACAAATTCGACTCGCACGTGACCGTTTTTTTTTTTACAATTTTTCATATTCGTAGAGCCATCAAAACAGTGACAATACCATTAAATCCTTTGATAAAAATTCAATGTATTTGCGATTTTTAAATTACATGGAAGTTCGATTTAATTCGCTGACCCATCGCCGTCAGAAAGTGAATGGCTCAATGAATCGTGAAACCCGCTCAGCCGTTACCATAACAATTAGATTGTTCCGACAGTTTATATGAATTCTGCTTAAATTACTTTACAAATGATAGTTCTCTAGTTTTGCGTAGATTGCCTCTTATTTAACACTATCTAAACGACGCAGGGATTTCCTTATCCATGATTTCCTTTCAAGAATATAAAAATCTCAAAAAGTTTAACCTTCAGATATTTTTATTTTAGGTCTCCTTTGTTATTTACTAGCTTCTGTCAGCGGCTTCGCTCGTGTGATTTTCGGAAATTATTCCAAGGAATAATACTCCCGGGATAAAAAGCCTATGTGCTATTCCAGACTATAATCGATCTGTGTGCCATTTTCATTCATATCTGTTGAGCCGTTCTGGCGTGATTGTGTAACAAACATCCGCATTTACAAGGGACATCACACTAATCGATCGATCGTTGATCGATGCCATCGATCAATGGTAGTATGGGTTAGTCGACGTCAATCAATAATTTTATTCCATCAAACAATTTTCGTAGCGTGGCAAACCCATGGACCAAACTAAGACAGGATTACAGTGAATAATACATGGCTATGTGTACATTTTTCTCCAGTCCCTGAGGAACTTCCGAGAGGGTTACTTTGTTTTACCAGAATATTCCCAGCTCGTCCACGAGATCTACTTTTCTAAGAAAACATATTCCTTTCACAATGTTAGTATAACTTCGTGACGTTGCGGTGGTTTGGATCCGGATACAAAGAGAGGTTTTAAAAATGTATTTGTTAAGACGATTCTAAGTAAACTTATTGCTATGTTAATTCCTTTTCGTGTTAATAGAAATAAACCAATGACGAATAAAATTTCTGGTCCTTCGAACGAAAATAAATCACAGAAAACTACAACACCCCTAAACTTATTCATTCTTCCGCACTAAATAACCTCTGAATAATAAAAACTGGGGCACTACAGGAAAAATATCGAGAGAAAGATTACAAATCGTCTGTGAACCAAGAGTAATGTGTCACAGAAATTCACCGCTGCCATGAATCGTCGAGCACTAAATAAAAGAAGGGAAAAAATACTCAACAATTTACTAGCGAATTTTTACGAATTTTCGTTGGCATTGCCTAAAGGTTATTACCCTACGTTATAAGTGTTCATTTCACTGTCGAAATTTATACTAGCGTCCCAGAGTTCGAAGTTAATAGAGTGTAATGTTCTTATTTGCATATTTCACCAATGAGTTTTCGTCTCGATGTTATCGTGATTTTCGTCTACATTGCTTTTCCTAAGCACTTTGCAATTAGGAATTGAACAGCTTTTCGGCAATGTATGTTAACGGTTTTGGTATTTTGTGATTAACATTGATTATTTATGGGACCGACCCACGGGGAAGCTCGTAGCCAAGTAATTACAGCCGCAGGGTTCTATTTTCTGCCAGAGTTGTGGAATTGATTCGACAGAGTCACCAGGGCCCTGGAACGCAATGGGCATTTGGAGGAACACGAATGGGTTATAGTCAGTAAGAGTCTGACACTCCCTTCTGCTCCGCCCGGAGCGGAAGAAGTCATTTGATGATGTCCCATCCTTAAAAGGGTTCTATTTTCAAGGTTAAACAGCGCTTACCCAGGTCGATCCGTAGACGGGTGACCATCCATTTCATGCTGAGACTCCTACATGCCTTGGAAAGCACGTTAATCAGTTGGTCCTGGCCCTTATATGCAGATCTTTGATAGTCGTTACTGATAGTCAGAAGCTACTAAATCTTACACCAGTCTTGCCAAGGGGTATTGTATTACCCAGTTACTGGGTTGTTTAGGTCAGATAGGCAGTCGCTTCATGTAAAATACTGGTACTCAGGTGCATCCAGTCAGACTGACAGCCGACCCTAACATAGTTGGGAAACGGGTAGGCAGATTGATTGTTGACCCAAGGTTATCTATTTGCCCCTGACTACTCACCGCATTTTCCGCAGTTTCTTCCGATGAATTTATTTTCCTAAGATGGCGTTTCACTCAATTTCCTTCCCAGACCAAATCGGTTTTTAGGGTTCCGAACATCCGTAAAAAACGGAACCCTTTTATCACTCGGTGTCTGGCTGTCTGTCTGTCCGTCTGTCACAGCTAATTTTCTCCGAATCTACTAGACCAATTCTGTTGAAAAATAGTACACACTACACATATAAACATCTGTGACCCAAACCCGGACGCGTTATGTAAATAAATAAGTTTTGAATTTTCTTTTTGTCCCCCAAAAGTGTCCACCATACGGACACTTTTGGGGGACAAAAAGAAAATTTAAAAAAAGTTTTTCAAACTGTACAGTGTGTGTACATATCAAAAGAAAGGTCTTATTGTGAGGAAATATATATATTTTTTTTTATTTAAAAAAAACGATTTTGAAATTAATTGAGAAATGAGATGAAAAATTACCAATTTCCAATTACCCCTTATCTCCGAAACTACTAAGCCGAAAATGTTGAAAAATATGCAGAATTACGTATTTACCTATAAATTACAGGAAAATCTGTTAGAAGTCTATGATTTGACAGTTACGCGTAGCAAAAATTAGATTTGTTCGGAACCCTTTACGCGCGAGTTCGACTCGCACTTGGCGGTTGTTTACTAGCCCGCGGCTTTGCTCTCTAATGTTAATTTTGTCATTGATCTCTGTACTAACCATAATTCATCAAAATCGTTTCAGCGATTTAGGCGCAAGAGCGTAACAAACTAAAAAATATGCAAACATAGAAACTCACTTTCGCATATAAATATTATGTAAGATAGGATTTAACAATCATTTTAGCATCAAGAAATACGTAAATCAGAACATCTTAAAACCCTTTTGGTAACAACAATAAACAAACACCTAAGTAGGTACAAACTCTGTAGTGACTTCGTCAAATATAATTCCGTTCCAAGCCCTCTTCACAATAAGCCTATTAAAAAGTTTGCTTCTAGAACTTCTGTGACGAAACCGAGCAAATCCGTCAAATTTTCATCAAAACAGACATTATCAAGGTTTCCAGTTAGTCAAGGTCTTTAATGTTTATGTAATGTACATAACAGGTGAGTTATTTTTATTTGAATATCTACACTATGTTATATTGAAAACCCTATACTACTAAGAATGCCCACACATAAAAGCACATTATGCCATAAAAATAGCTACATCACTTCAATAAAAAAATTCAATAATATACCAAAAGAAATAAGGGCCTGCCTTCGAAACATTTTAAATCCAAACTACATAAATGGCTGGTTGGTAATTCTTTTTATAGTGTTAAAGAATTTACTGACAAAAAAGTAACAAACAAATATGGTTACTGATTACTTTAACCTACTTCAATTGGTTTATCACATATTGTTAAAATTTCAAATTAGTACCTACTATACCATATTTAATGTAAGCATACAGATGTACCTGAGAGACTTACTAGTGTAAATTGAAATTGAATTTATATAATATTATAAATCATAACACTCGTTATTTTTGTGAACAATTTCTCAAATATTTGTATGCCAGTAAATGGCAAAACATGTTAGATTCTAAAAATAAGACCTTAAATGTACCATGTTTTAAATGCAAATAAAATATTCTTATTCTTATTCTTGAAAAGATTTAGGGGTTGAAATGATAACCTGCTCGTTTGTTTGTAGTGTTGTTTGACCAACAGTAGTGCCCGTGCTTAACAAATAAACACAATGGATTGACGATTCACGTTGTCGCTGTGCAAATAATCTATTTGTAAAAGTGCTCAACCTAATAAAAACCGAAACCCATTACCAAAGAACTCTACAACAATAATACTCTCAACAACTTGAGAGCACAATAGAAAAAGTTTCCTTCAAAATGTTTTCGTTTTAATCCCTATCTGTGTTGACATAAACTCGGTGGCGGAACTACAAGAACCCGTTTACCGGCAACCAGGACCGTAACTCCATTACCCTATAACTGTATAAACGACAGTTCTCTAATGGGAATTAAACCTTTTGAAACTCTTTGCATTGCGGGGGCACTTTGCCGTGGAGTTGGCGCAGATAAAGAACGATGGAGTCGTTTTTGATGGTGACTTCACTTATCAAATGTTTGAGTCAGAGTTTGTGGTTTCACTAATATCCTTTGGGTACATTTCTAGGTTGGTGTGGATACAATAGTTAAATTGCTTTTTGCAGTTGTGTGTTGCAGAACAAAATCTTCACATTCATCATCATCGTCACTTGCCATCAGGACAGATAATGATCAAAAGCGAGCTTTTCAATAATAATAAATAAAAAAGTATCGTATCTGCCAAGACTCTCTAATGGCTGAACAAAACATCCTGAACTGTTAACACTAAGACCGCTTTCACATTAGGACGTTAGCAGCGCGACAGTTGCGCGGCAGAAGCGATGCCTTCACATTATAAAAAACAAAAGCTAAAGAAACCACTAGAAACTTTAACCAAGGGACTGTCGCGCTGCTATAGTCACCTAAATGTGAAAACGGTATAAGAGCAGCTCTAACCAGCCATTAGTATCACAATATAACATCTAAAGGTGAGTACTGACCGGTATTACGGGGCGTAATGTAACACAATACAAAGCGAACATTCATGCAGTCAGTACGTGGAAATGAGCACGAACACGCGCATGTTACACGATTTTAGGACACGGTGTATCGTAACATGCTCACTACAAATGGTACATTACGGCCCGTAACACCGGTCAGTAGGTACCCACCATTAAATACTGTTTCATTCCAATATAACAAAAGCCACAAGGATAATAAATACAGTGTAGGCTCAATTCTTTCCCAAAACAAAATCGTAATACAAAACTTAGGCCGCTTTTACATTAGGACGTTAGCAGCGCGACAGCAGCGCGGCGATACATGTGCCTTCTTATTAATGTGCGACTTTGACTCGTTTCTTATTAAAACGCGACAAGCGTCAATTTCATAACATCGCGTTCACGGCATGTGCTGTTCTCGCTCTACTGTCGCGCTGTTAATGTTCTAATGTGAAAGCACCCTTATACCGCAAACCGAAAGAAATCTTCTCTAATAGGGTTCCGTTGTTAGAGACTCCTAAATATAATTTTTGAAGAAATCTCATTAAAAGAAGACCGAGTGCGTAAAACTTGAGGATAATTTCAAAAGTTGAAAAGTCTCCTAAGAGAGTACTCTGAGTTTTTATCGGTTAGGTAACTGGTACACGGGCACATGTTGGCTTTGTAGGTATGAGTGTTCTTACGACTATATTTTCATACAGAACTTTTCGGTATTTTTCTCTCATGCCTCAGAATTTTATATGATTTTAAATTGTCAGATTTTTGTTCCTGCCTAGAAGAGGTTACAACCTACAGGGTACCTCTTTGCGAGACCTACTTGGTTGAGATCCAAATTGTGTGTGATGTGTTGTCACATGATTTAGGATTTTAATGAGCCTCTCGAAGGACAACCTATGATGTTGTCGTCTGCTTTACCGGGGATGCCAGAGACGATTAATAAAAACTAAAGCCAGTTTTTGTTTCTACGATTAGCAATTAGTTGCCTTTACTAAGAAGATAGTTTTAGCGACAACCCCAAGTAGCATAAAAGCAAGCATAAGCTAAGGACAGGAAGTTGATGATCAATTTTCTCACAATAATTTTCTTCCATATTCAAGTAGCCCATGGTATAAACCCCAGTAAGGGTGACTGCGCAATGTTTTTGATGCTAACGCTCAGTAATAACTGTAATTCTAATTCTGCGTACACAATGCACCTAATTAACGTTTATTATGGACGTGATGCCAGTTCAGAGCAAATGATGGCATTTGCATATATTAACTTCAACTGCTTAATTGTCATTCGTATTCCCTAACAGTGTCACATTCGTATTTAAGCTACATGAAAAGACATGGGCCTGATCTTAAAAATGTTGTTGGTGTAGGTAGCTTTAAGGTCTTAGCACACATCATCATCTGCCTAGCCTTTTCCCAACTGTATTGGGGTCGGTTTCCAGTCTAACCGGATTCAGCTGAATACCAGTTTTTTATGTGGAACGGCTGCCTACCCGACCTCCACAACCCATTAGCTGGGTAACACGGTACTCCTTGGCAAGACAGTCACGAGTCACGAGTCAGATTATCTGGCTTCTGACTATCCGTAACGACTGCCAAAGATCTACAAATGACAGCCGGGACCAACGGCTTAACGTGCTTTCCGAGGCACGGAGGAGTCTCGGTATGTTAAGATGGTCACCCATCCACAGACCAACCTCGGCAAGCGTTGCCTACCTTGAAGATCGACCCGTGCGGCTGTTATTATTTAGCCACGAGCTCCTCCACGAGGTCATAGCACACATATCAACTCGAAAAGGGATCGTCAAAGTATCGCATTTTTCGCCGTATTGCCCCGAGGCGAGGCGATTACGTTACGACACAATTAGTGTGCGTTGCAGCAGGGAGTTTCATACAAAGAATACTGCACCGATCGAGTTAATACGGTGACGATCCCTTTCCGAGTCGATACGTGTGCTATGACCTTTAACCTGCATGACTTTAGGACCTGCGGACTTTTGATTGCTTTTTAAGAAATTATTAAAATCAAGTACAACATAAGTTTTTGTAACAACATACTTTGAACTAGCCTATGTCCGCGGCTTCGCTCGATTCGATTTCAATTTCTCTTTAATGTTTCTTTGCATCAAGCAAATAAACATTGCAGGTTCACCACTGACTACTAGCTGAATACCATATCTAACTAAATTAAAAACTTTGGATTCATTTACTGCTAAACTACTATCCCAACGCTTGGAACTTGGTACTTTCCACTGCCTCGAAATAGAATCACACTTCAAGTCTAACTAGCGTTCCCAAACTCAATGTAAACACATTGATGAAGTGCTAACATAACTTCGGCCACCATACGTAGGTAAATGTACTGAGGCACTGGCTTGGCTACTAAACCAACGAAAGAGTGATAAATCAGTCATCACTGGTGCAAGTATTGTCCGCAAAATGCTAGAAGATGTCATAATCACCTCAGTTTTAGGAAATTGTTGATGGTGCAAAAAAAACATTAAAAACATTACGTGATAGCGACTGTCGCAATGGAAAAATGAGAGGGACTGAAAGAGTTATTTTTTAAATTATTTTATTATTATTAATTATTTGATAGGCTCGCTTTTGACGACAATCTCATCTGATAGAAAGCGATGATGTGTCGACAATGGAGCACGCTTACCTAGAATAAACATATTCACACTTGGAGGATCCTCCGACCAGACGTCAAAAGCGAGGGTGTTGTGTGAACTGCCCGATAGTTAATATTCGGACTGTCGAACTTGTTCAAATCGCCAGGAGAACTTTGCTTGCGCGATGCAGGATTTCGTTGGTAATTCGTCGCAGACAGGGTAGATGGCGTTGCGGTTCTTTTTGTTGCCGGACGAATTTCGCTTCGTTAGTTTTTTCTTGTGGCGGCATTGATGCTGCTTCATCGCGCTTCTTAGTTTTTTATGTGGCTGCATTGATGCCGCTACACAGCCATCATATAACACAGACTCCAGCAGAACCCAGGATAGGACGAATCGCATATACATACATATTTCGGATTTTATGACATTCGTTTTCGCTGTTAAAAAGTCGCTCAGTGTAGAGAAGCGAAACGGGCACTCAATTTTTAAACTCAATACTTTCCCACCTAAGGGGCATGCCACCGTCATTCAACAGTCATTCCAATATCGACTACCAAAAGGTGCGTATTCGTTTATTTTTCGACTGTACAAGTATACATCTACATGTATCATGTGAAAATATCTTTTGGCAGTAATCGGTTTAAGACGTCACAAAATGTTGACACTTTGATAACTTGCTGACGATGCAACGCAACCATTTATCACATGTCACAAAAATGAAATGTTCGAAATCAACAATTTATTTTTAAATAAAAAGATATCTTACTTACCTACATGTGGGTCACACACTCACGTATGAGCTCGTTTCTACCTTGTCCCAGTGGTATTGTAAGAGAAAAACTTACTAAAAATTTGGTTTTATGAGGACTGCGGAGCTCAAGTTATATTCTGGGCTGCAATCTTTGTGTAAACTTAGCCAGAAACAAGACATTTACAAATAAACTACACTCTCATGGAATGGGTTTACTTTGCATTTTTCTACCCTAAAATTTGCAGACAGAGGTAATTCTCAATGGGCACTTTAAAACTGCAAAAAATGTAGCATGATTCTGAATATTCTGATATATCTATCCCCAATGTCAGTCAATGTTAAAAGTTAGGGACACTTAGGGTAAACGTAGAGCAGCCCACAAAAAAGGGTCATGTTCTCCTAATGGCTGCCAGATTGCTCAGGCTTGCCCAATTAATCCTAAATACGTTTACGTGTGGCAAAGTTTTTTCTTTTCAATTTGTTTGATGCATTTATAAAAAGCTGATTTTGCATGCCTGCGCTTTACTCTTTTGCTGTAGGTATGTCGTAGACATTCAGCAGATTGGGCCAATTCATGAATTGGCCAATCACTATGTGTAATGGCCGAAATCTTCATGAAATATCCAATTCAACGATTTGGCTACGACATAATTATACAAGATTATTTTTAAATGACCAGTCAATTTTTTCCGAGAATCAGGTATCAATTAAAGACACGAGTTTTGCAAAAATACATTCCCGGAAAGAAAATCAGCTGTGCCCTACATTTTTGCAAGTAATGCGAGCAAAAATGTACTGATAATAACCCCCTTATACGGTCCAACTTTTGAATATGCTCTTTTAACAGCTCTTACGAAAAATTCTTATACCCAGTAACGTCGTATCAGTATCAGCATAATTACCCAGGAAAACCGAAACAAACTCGGTACATTAAACGAAACACGACGTGGATATGAAAGCGTTATCATATCAGGGGAAGTTTGAACGCGCCGCGGGCGTTTACAAGTTGAGGGCGAGTTGGATCTCATACTGACACAGTTTCTATTCTAACTGTTAGATAGCAGTACCCCTAACACGAGTTAATGGATATAGGTACAACTGGGAACGTGTTTCTTGATATTACGCCTTCGTAGAACTTGATACTGATGGCGCCACTGTCTATCAACATCTTCCTACTACCCTTATTATAATTGATAAAAAATTTGTATTCGTCACTGACTTTTGCAATTGCAAGTTACATGACAGTGAGTGTCCGGTGAACTCACCGGACATGCAATCATCAAATGACTTCTTCCGCTCTGGGTGGAGCGGAAGGGCGTGTCAGACTCTTACTGACTAAAACCCATCCGTGTTCCTTCTAAAAGCCTTTGCTTACCAGGGTCGCGGTGACTCTTTCGAACAAATTCCGCAACCCTGGCAGGTTCTTGCTATGGTTTTTTGGTTAAAACTGTGTCTATTCTATGTAAAGAAGTTCATTTTGCTTGTCTACGTGTCTTTCCGATAATTTTCAACGTGCAATTTAATTTGCATACTCAGAAATTGTGAAAGTTTCATTTTTATTATTTTTTAAGAGCAATCGTGTTAATTTCGTGCAAATGGGACTTAGACAACCAATCTCGTTTTAGTAAAATAAAACATCATTATAATCTAGTTGTTTCCAAAAATCTAATTTTGTTAATGGGTTTTATGAGGGCTTTCGGTAAAAGCTAGAAAAAAGTAGCTTGGCTTAAAACAATTCTAGCTAAATCTCGTGAATAGCCGAGGTAATAGACGCTGGTGTAAAAGGATAATATGTCTTGTAAATAGAAGCTTTACTTAAAATCCTCTTTGGTATACGGATAGGGTTTTATTTTTGTTTTACTGGTAATATATTTTCCTTATCAGGCATACATAAAATTAATATATGCTCACTATTTATATTTCATACTCATCATTTCAACCTAAAGACGTCTACTGTTGCACTCCTAAGTCCACCACATCGGCCGATCCTTTGCTTCAAATGGTGCAATGGTTCATCTTAAAGTCGATAATTTATGACTTGAGGAGAATCTTCAACCTATTTGTGGCGTTCCAATGGTATCCAGATCATTTAAAAGTAATTTTATTTTCAAACTAGCACTTCGCCCACGACTTTGTACACATTTATCCCATTTTTCCCCGTTTCCGTATAGCCTATAGCCTTCCTCATGAATGTGGCTATCATACATATATAAAAATAATTTTCAAAATCCGACTGGTAGTTCCAGAGATTCCAGGGTTGCGGAATTTGTTCGAAAGAGTCACCGCGGCCCTGGAATGCAAAGGGCTTTAGAAGGAACACGGATGGGTTTTTAGTCAGTAAGATTCTGACACGCCCTTCCGCTCCACGCAGAGCGGTAGAAGTCATTTGATGATTTCCCATCCATAAAAAAAAAAAGTTCCAGATATTAGCGCGTTCAAACAAACAAACTCTTCAGCTTTATTATATAAGTATAGATAACCACTGAGGTACTTCCAAACCGAGCCCTCACATAGTAATTGTCAGCTCGTTCGCATCCCAAACAGGAAACTGGTTTTGAAAATGCGTTTTGGTCAGTTTTGGGTAGGTTACCAATCAACCTGATACTGTCCCTTCATCCCATCTTATGATACCCAGGGGAACGAATGGAACTTGGGGAAAATTGGTTTGCTCACTTCATCGATCTACATACAGTTCTCTCTCTAATCACATAGCAATGCTAGGAGCCGGGCGTAAGGGTGCCCGAACTTACAAAAACATTTATCTGAAAACCAGCACCATGGCTCTGACTCACACACGAGTCCTATCCTCCTACCATATTGAGCAATAGCCGTTTGAGCGCGGATGTGACGCTTAGTTTTCTAAACTTTATAAGCCTCTTATTTTGTTTACTTTTATGGTATGGGCCATACTTCGCGTAAATAAACACTTTTCTTTCTTTTCTTACAAGTAATCATACTTGAAATCTAAGCAGCCACGGATCTGGTCTATATAGATAATGTAGGTAAAACCTACGGGCTCAGGCGCTCCTTAAGGGCCCCGCACTCCGTATGAAATGATATGGGGGGATAGCAACCATATTGAGGGCGAAAAGTTAATAGCTCAGTGCGGCTTGCTGAAAGAATACCCAAAATATACCTGAACAGTTTCTACTGCCTTTCTATACGAGCCCAGTGGTTAGGGACCACCATTTTCAGACTTCCAAAAAGGCATTTTTTTAGTGATGTTCAAAGCCATTCATATTCATTTTTGCATTAGGTGTTTGTGAATGAATGACAAATAGGACAGGGAAATTTATGCTTTGCACTAATCGAAAAGTAAAAGAAGAAAGAAAGAAAAAGTATTTATTGTTACAGAACTGACATGCACCAAAATCTACCAAAATTAAACCACTAAACCAGCTCACAGTATGCAGGACCAGTTTGCAGTAGTAGAAGCAGAACCAGATCAGATCAGAGAGAGGGATAGATTTAGTATATTCAAATTGTTTTATTTGTATTCTTAATTATGTGTTGATTATTTTAGATATAACTTAATTATTATGACATTATATACTAAGACATTACTTAATTATTGAATTGAATGTATGACATGACTTACTTATTAATTTTTATTTATGACATTGTATAGCTTTTTAATTTGAATTTATGACATTTTATAGCATATTGATCTGAATTTATGGCAATTTTATGGTAACAATGTTGAATTTTTGGAATTTCATACACTACACTTGTACGAAAATTTGCTAGTGGCACAGAGTTACGCTTCTTGGCGGATACGTGCAAAGGCGTCTCGGTCGAAGATGGCGCACCGTCGCCTGCGATGTTTGTGTCTGCGGTCTTTGTGGAAATAAACTACTATTAATAAGCGTAGGGTTCATTTGTGAGACTTACAGAGAAATCTGTCCACATTCTGTTAGATTTATTTATATACAGTGCCCAAACATAAAATTTAAACGTTAAATCCAGTTGACGGCATCAAATCTGTGATTGAACTAAAATAAATGCATCAGTCAGCTTGAAAAGTGATTTTAGAGATGTTTTTAGTCGTTTCTTTACTGAATCATCAGATCACGTACTTCTGAAACACCCTGTATATGTGTGATTGTGTGTTAATGAGACGTAGATATGTGAGAATTATGTTTTCACACTTCTATACGAACAATATTTCAACAAGAGAAAGATAATAAATAATATTGTTTTTTAACAAGAAAACATTGAGTGCGACCTAACTTTTTTTTTTCCTACAGAACCTGAATTCTAGGCCCCACAGCCTGGTAGGTAACCATATACCCTTAAAGTATTTGGAGAAGTTTCAAGGGTGATCCTTGTTAAAACAACTTTTTCCTAACAACGAATTTCAGAAGTAAAAAAATGCCCATACAAACTTCGCCCGCGGATCAGTTAACAGTATTGAAAGATGATGTTATCTAACAGGGTGAATATATTAATGGATTTTTTTAAATACATTTCCCAAAAACCTCGAAAATTGACAAAAAGCAGTTAAAAAAGTGTTGTCAGCGTTTAAAAATCCAACAATACCAAATAAAACTAAAGAGTTTGTTTGTTTGTTTGAATGCGCTAATCTCTAGACTAAAAAAAAATATTATGATAGTTACATTCATGCTATGCTATAGGCTATAAGGGAACCAGAAATTCCTACGGGAACGGGAAAAAACGGGATATGTGCGAACGAAGTCGCAAACAAAAGCTATTATATGATAAACAGAGACAGCTAGTTGCTTGTAACGTCACTGGCAAGTCCCGCCTTAGTTGATTTGCGCCACCTAGTAAAGACAACGTTTTGCGTGACAAGGATAGAAGAATTACCGGTTTTATGTGTACAAATTATTTCAATAACATCGGTAAAATAAGTATTAATTCATGCAGATTTTTATGGTAGCCAAATAAATACCCTACTTCAAACAAGTCACTTTATCAAAATACTAGCTTTTGCCTGCGACTTCGTACGCGCATATCCCGTTCTTTCCCGTTCCCGAATTTTCCGAATCCGACTGATAGTTCCAGAGATAAGCGCCGTTCAAACAAAAAAAAACTCTTCAGCTATATTATATAAGCACAATTTTCAGCCGAAAAACGTCTATTGCGCCATTCCTGGCCTAGCCCGATCGACACCACATGAACCTGTCCATCACACTAATATTATAAAGGCGAAAGTTTGTGAGTGTGTGTGTATGTTTATTACTTCTTCACTCGCAAACGACTGGACCGATTTAGATGAAATTTGGTATAGAGATTGTTTAAGTCCCAGGAAAGTACATAGGATAGTTTTAAAACTATCTCAAGGGAACATACTCCCGGGATAAATCCCGGGAGTATGTCCCTTGGGATAATTTTCGACATTCACGCGGGCGGAGCCGCAGACGGCAGCTAGTTAATAATAAATTACTAACACAAAATAATAACCTCCGTATGTCTACCTACTTGGCTATAAGAAACATACAGCTTAACAACTCGTAATTGAAGTCTTGAATGAGAAACTCAGCCAACATACCTATTTTAGATAGCCTCTTTACATCTAGGTATGTAAAATGTTTGGTAAGGAACACAATAAAATCCATCGCAACCTTTAAACTTATCTTGGGAGGCGTAAGAAAAACACTGTGAACTGTATTCCCTTTGTTTGTTAACCAGTATTTTTGTGTTGTGTCGATAACATTGTGAAAAGATCCCCCTTTGTCCCAAAGGGTTTACGAAGATATGATGACAACAAAGTTCAATAAAATATAATCTATTTTTGCGGGCGCTCAGTCGACATGTTTTCTTTTGAATTCATGGCCACTTTTACGGCGCGATATCGTAAAATAAATGTTAGAGCAATATCGAGACAATGATAGTTGTCACAACAGGCTATTAATAGCCTTCAGCACCTATAGTATGAAAACCTCGGAATCCAATTAATGTAAACGTACGACTATGAAACCTGTTGGATTGCATTGTTAATCTAACAAAGTCTACCAATTAAAATGCGTTGCTTTTTAAAAAAATATAAATAAAAAGAACACAGAAGAGTACATTTAATTTGATGCATAACAGGCTTATGGGATCAGGCGTTTTGTGCAAAAAAAAACCATTCTTATTTTATAAATGTGAAAGTAATTCCGTCTGTTTGTTTGTTTGTTACCTCTCTCTTCACGTCTCAAAGGCTGAAATCTCGAAAACCACATGACCTATGGAGATGAAATTTGGCACGTAAGTAAATTGTGAGTAGGAATGTCAGCTTAGATTTTAGGAAACTCCCCTGTGAAAGGGGCATAATGGGGGGTGGAAGTTGATATGAAAAATGTTATTCCTTGGGCCAATATACTTCAAACTTGGTACAAATATTTTCTTAAGTGAAAAATAACGCTTGTGTGAATTTGTGTTTTTTTTATAACTACCCCAAAAAATATTTAGGGGTTTTAAAGTTTGAATGAAAGAATGTTCTTCCATAGGTTTATAAACTTGAAACTTGGCACAAATACTGTCCTAAGTTAATAATAAATAACCTTGGTAGCAGTTTTTATAAACTACCCCAAAAAGACGTTTTGGTGGGTGTTAAAGTTTGTAAGTAAGAATATTATTAACAATCTTGAAAAAATAAGAAATATGTGTTTTTATTTGTTTTGTATATTTCTTATTTTCTTATTATTTGCTGGTGTAAAGGGGTGATGAAGATTTTAGGGGACGAAATTACTGCTTGCTTCAATTTACTTGGAAATCTGTATAAACAATCTAAAACTGGAAATATTGAAACCCCAAATGGTGTGAAGAACGCAACTATTGCGCTGATATTGTGGTCTCAATAGTAACAGTGGCAGGGTAATTAATTATATAAAAGGATAGTTAATTTTCCCAAACTACCCTTTAGGGACGATGAAGTTGGGAAGTCGTGAAGTACTAAATCCACACGGACAAAGCCACGGGCCAAGTGCTTGTTGTGTATAAATATATTATTGAGGCATAACAGTAAAAAAAAGTTTGAATTATTTTTTTATAAACAAATTTAATAATTTTTATAATTATTGATAAGTGATATTTATTTTTATTGATTATTATCAAAAGCCCTTTCATAAAATATGAGCCTTGTTGCTGTTGGTGACGCGGTCTTGCTTGGCTCGTCGTACAATGTCAGTGTCACGTTTACCCCAATATTTCAGAACGGGGGAACAATAATTGAAATTAGTTTATTTATCATAAAATCAACATTTTAAGTAGCTGTTCAGAAAATATGAGTCTTAGTTGTGTTAGTAACGCGATCTGTCTTAACGCTTGAAGTAATGCCAGTACACGTTTACCCCAATATTTCAGAATTAGTAAGACAATTGACATTAGTTTCTCTAACATAATATAAAGAACTTAAGAAACCCTTCTAGAAAGTATTGGTATTACTGCTGTTCGTTATGCGGTTTGTGTTAACTAATTGAATAATACAAGTTCACATTTCAAAACTACGAACTTAAAAAAAAATAAGATCTTAAGAATCTTTTCAAAACACATTCGCCTCATTATTTTAAATGCCCTGTGTACGTTAACTACATATTTCACAATATGGACAGAATGGTCTAGCTTCCGTAGCATAAAATGAAGCATTTCAAATAATCTATATATCATTGCTGTTGGTTACTCGGTCTGTCTTAACTCATCGAGTAACTCCGATTAGACTCCTTTTTTTAAGGATGGTAAATCATCAAATGACTTCTTCCGCTCTGGTTGGAGCGGGAGGGCGTGTCAGACTCTCACTGACTTTAGTCAGTGAGAGTCTGACACGCCCCATCCGTCAACCAACAACCCATCCGTGTTCCTTCTAAAGCCTTTTGCGTTCCAGGGCCGCGGTGACTCCTTCACCTCCATATTTTGGAACTTGGGCACAAAAGTCTTAGGTTCCAGAACATAATGTAAAGTGCTCATCAATCACTTTTAGAAAATATACAAATAATTACTGTAGGTTATTTATTTATTTATTAACACTTTATGCACGCAAATGTACAAAGGCGGACTTAATGCCATAGGCATTCTCTACCAGTCAACCTTTGGGTGATGCAGATGAATTTAGATCTTGCAAATTAATTGTTTTATTTTGGGCATTATACGTTAACTATAATAATAATAAAGAACTGGAACATTTTCAATATTTATAGGGTGGGTCAAAATTTTTTTTTTTAAGATATCCATTTCTAATAGCAAAAATATTTTGTAGTTAGGTATCGTTATAAACCCTTTAAAATATTATCTAATTATTTTAAGTGGAACAGCCCGCGCAAAGCCATTGAAGTTTTGAAAAAAAAAAGTTCAAGTACCCACTTTTGCACCTTAAGTTACACGTTTGACGTTGGGTTTAGTTTAATGTTTTAAGCAATATCCATTAGAACACACGTTACTTTTGTTATATAAATTGTGTTGTTTAGTAAAAGAAGATTTTTGGGGTAAGTACATTCAGAGAATTCATGTATGATTGTGGCTAGTTTTTTGTAAAATCTTGTGAAATTGAAAATTGTGTAATTTTTGTTTTAGGACTCGGAAGTTAATTTTTTCCATTATGTCAAATAATAGGCAGCCACACAAGTGCCCTATATTTGGAACTATAGAAGATATAAAAGAAAACGTGTTACCAACATACCAGGATGTCATGAAATGTTATGAGTGGAATAGGCTACAGGTGAAAATTAAAAATGTCAGCAACAAAGAGCCCGCCTTTTCCGAAATTGCAGAAATTGTAACCCGGAAAGTAGAAAGAGTATGGCAAAAGGCGTCAATCCCTATAGTCTCGCATACAAGAGTCATTCAGGTCCTAAAAGCTTATCATTTCAAATGCAAAAATATCATCAAATCATTGAAAAGGTCGGCAACTGAGAAAAAAACTGAATTCTTGCAGCAAAGCGAAATTTTGTTTGATATTTGTTCATGCAAATGCAAGATAATAAGTCAGTGCAATTGTCCCAGAGAAGCTAAAGTTCCTAAAGAAGAACACGACTTTTTGATTGATCAAGAATTAATTTTATCAAGTAGTAGTGATTCTGATACAAGTGTTTCACATCCGGTAAAGCTACACAAAAAAACAGAAGAGCCCTTACCATCTACCTCAGGAACTACGGAACATAAAAAATGCATGAAAAGTTTACCAGTTTTGTCGCAAATATGTGACCGTTATGCAGTATCCGATAGAGCTGGTGCTGCGATTGCTTCTGCAGTTTTACACGAGCTTTCGTCAGATATCGTTATTGATAAATCAAAACTGCGTACAGAGAGAAGGAAAACACGCGACACGCTTATGAAGAATCAATTGCCTTTGAACTTGCCTGCTTTATATTTTGATGGGCGGAAAGATAAAACCCTGAAGATAGTCAAGAAGGGAACCAAAAGGTACAAGCAAGTAGTTATTGAAGAACACGTTTCTGTAATTAAAGAACCGGAGTCCATTTATGTAGGGTATGTGACGCCATTACAAGGAACTGCAAAGGCTATTGAGATATCAATAAACGCTCTTCTGTCCGCCAAAAATATTAGTACTGTTGACCTCCTGGCTATTGGATGTGATGGAACAGTGACAAATACGGGTAAATTTAATGGTGTTATAAGGCTATTTGAGAGAAGACTTCAGAGACCTTTGCAATGGATAATTTGCATGCTGCATTTAAATGAACTGCCTTTGAGGCATTTGTTCGATTATCTCGATGGTAAAACTTCTGGTCCATCTACGTACAATGGTCCAATTGGTAAGTTGCTGGACAAGTGTGAAACGCGAGCTGTAGTTGAATTTGAGTCAATACCTGGTCAATTACCAACGCTAAAACCTGATGACTTAAGCACGGACCAAAAATATTTGTTTGAAATTACCTTAGCAGTAATTACTGGAAGTTGTGCAGATGACTTAGCAAATAAATCACCTGGAAAAATGTCACATGCCCGTTGGTTGACTAAGGCAAACTGGATCTTGCGTCTTTACATTTCTACGCCAACACCATCAACTAA
This sequence comes from Mamestra brassicae, assembly GCA_905163435.1. NCBI lineage: Eukaryota > Metazoa > Arthropoda > Insecta > Lepidoptera > Noctuidae > Mamestra > Mamestra brassicae. The sequence continues at coordinate 11,651,699 of LR990997.1, read as the reverse complement.
TTTAATTATTTTAGCTCAATACATTGTAAAAGTATATACTCCCATGTGGTTCCAAATAAAGACCCACTCATCATGTAAAGATGGATCACGACACCTTTGGAAATTGATTGAAAGTTCGCGATTTTTATCAAGTGCATTAAAAGCAGTCATAGATCCTGTTATTCAACGAAACGCATATTTTGCTCACCCTGAAAATTTACTATTGGCGATGTTAACAGATGGAGAAAAGCATATAAGAGAACTTGCGGCTAGAAGAATTCTAAAAGCACGTAGCTCACCTACAACGGGAAAACTACCACGCACTTTTGAAGTGCCTGAACTTAATTTTGATGCCAAATCTTATATTGATCTAATAAACTGGCAAGAAACCAACTTTGATCCTCCTATTCTAAAAAATCAAACGAATGACGAACTTATTCAAATAATAGAAAAAAAAGGTGACGAAACGATGTTGTTTTTGAGGCTGCCTTGTCATACACAAGCGGTTGAACGAAGTGTGAAGATAGTGACAGAAGCTGCAATGTGATAAAAAAGCAAGGGACGGCATAATTCATGCAAAACTTGCATCAAGGAAAGCTATGCCGAAATTCGATAGTAGGCAGGATTTTTTGTATAAAAATGAATCATTTTTTTGATAACTTTTTATGTTTATTGTTTAAGTTTATTGTTTCAAGCGTTAATATATGTCTTTCATTAAATATTTCTTTTGTTTTGATAATATTTTGAGTAATTTCTAATAAAAAACTATGCCATTTAGTAATACGTGTTTTTTTTCAAAATCGTTTATTTTTAAAACTCATGCGCGGGCTGAAGGCATTTGTTTAATTACCCGTTTTTTAGCTAAAACTATTTTTTATAGTACACTACAACATAATATTACTATTAGAATGTGATTCGGCAACTTTTTTTTTTTTCAATACTAGAGTGACCCACTTGTAATTTATGACATAAATTAAAGGTTTTAAGAAGCCGCTTTAGATAGTGTTAGCCTCAATGCTCTTGGTTACACGGTTAACCTTCAGTCGTCGTAAACTGCATGTGTACGTTTTTCCCAATATTTCAAAAATGGTCCATAATTTATCGTAATTTCCATGACATAAAATAAGAACATAATACGCCTTTTCAGAAAACTTTACCCTTATTACTTGGTTTATCTCAACTCGTCAGGAATGTGTATTTACGTAAGCCCAATATTTCAAAACTAGGACACTAGCTGGGCTTCTATAACTGAAATAAAGAGCCTTAAAAGCTCTTTCAGAAAATATAAAACTCATTGCTGTTGGATACATGGATTCGTTTAGTAAAATCAATTAAAAAAGAAGAAACAACAAAAAATGGTAAATATTTTAGTATGTTGTCTATAAAACATTAATACATTCACAGTAATTGGATTCCGAAGTACTTCACTATTATGTTCCAGGCAATTTTATCGAGAACAAATTAAGGTTGCTCTTTCTGAACTGTTAATGATTAGTAACTTTTCTTTTGAAGTCAAAAGTTATCGCAGTCTAACCTTAATCCTTTCAAAATTTAATTCAAAATGATTCTGTAACGAACAAAACCGCATGCATATTACCCTCATACCATCAAAAGCACCAGCCAAGACGCTTTTGTTCATTCCTTTTGTTAAACTAATTTAATTTTACAAAACTTATTTAATTAGCACAGCTTCACTGGGATTAGACTTCTAGCTTGAACAACTAATCAAAGATTTATCTCGCCGCCGCGAGGATGCACCTTACTCGACTTAATATTCAAAACATTTACGTATCAAAGCGTTCAGGAAGGTGTAAAAGCAAACTTGATAAGTAGAAGGAACAACACTCCGGTATCATAACATTATAATATATTTCCCGATAAACTTCTTGCCGTGAAGTAGATATACGAGTTTGTTGAGGTTTATTAAGAAAATGTTACCATATATGTCTCTCAAATCCAGTTTCGATGACGCACAAATGCAAGGTAAAACAAAAACGTACTTACTGACGTGAAATTGACCGAAAAATCCTCTGCAAAATCGAAATTCCTGACAAGAATACGTTTTTGGGGACACTCGGATCTCTTACCCCTTTCTTTGTTATGTAAATATCTGCGTCTGGTGAAAGTTTGCCAACAAATATTCCCTCAGCGCCGATCCATTAGAAAATGAAAGAACATTTGCTTCAAACGAAACAAGAGCTCACGAGCGACCCGGCGCCGACGCCGTGCCACTGATGATATTAGAGGTACACCCCCAACTCTTTGTTTGGACAACACAGGTTAATATTAGTTTAGGACTAATGATTCATTTGCCACGGCTCGAATTACTTGAGCTACACTGGCTACAATTTAGCATTCAATTTCCGAGCCTTTAGACAAGACAACAGTTCGAGATTAAACTCGAAATAGCTCTAGGTACAGACGGCTAACCCGGTCTATTAACTAAATTACAGTCAGAGACGAAAGTTACTCTGCAGATTATTTTTGGTTGATTGTCTAAATTTTATATTACTTGTTTGAAGTCCTTTTCAAAACTTGCGGTTGCTCCCCGGCAAGAGGTCTCGATTAAAACCCGAATACTTTTATTTAGTTGAATAGTGTCTGGCGACGTGAAGGACGACATTAACTAATTAAAGTCTATTTAATGAAGTCGTCGCACCTACAGTAGGTATATTTATGTATATATTAGGTATATATATATTTATAGTTAAGTAGTTGGTAGAATGTTGTACATATTATGTACTTGGGAGTTGTCTCAAAAGGCTCATTAATGACTAACCCAAAACTCGGGACATAGAAACATGAAATACGAGGAGTGTGTACTGTTGTACCCTTCACTACGTCGTGAGGGGAATTGTTTGCTATCGTACATTTTCGGGTCATAGAACTGTTACACATACGCAACTATTTACTTTAAGAAATTCAATATTTGGTACCTATTCTGGACTTAACAATTAAAAACGTTCGTGAAAGTTGGAGGTGACCATAACATTTGCTACAGTAAAAATCAGAAAATCTAAATTCTCTTGTGCAAAAAATATAACAGCGGTGGGTGCCAAACTTAAATGGGTGAGGTAGGTTTAAAAACATTTCCAGTCGGTCCTCTGTAGTGTGTTAAAATAAACTCTATCCTCTTACGAGGGCCCTAAGGTTGGTTACAATAATAGTACCATTTAGAATGTTTTAGGTGGTTTAAAGCAGAAAGCTGTTTCGGTAAAAACTAAACTAAGTTATGTTTATTGTCACTTTTTACAATATAAATATTTAAAAATTATCAGTGGCTATTGTTGTATTCTAACATATAAAAGATAATGGGACAATGAAAACTATATGAACTAAGTAAGTACAAGAACATCTTACCTACTACAAAAACTCGTATATTTTATTCCATACATAAAACAGCCCGAACTCCCAGCAGAAATATAACATCATAGACATCATAAGTTTAGCAATATAACGCGAATGATATGAGTTGTTTAATTGTTTCCGAAACAACTATACAACCGACATTACACTCGAGCCAAACTCTGCTTACAGTCTCATACAGTTCACTGGCAACACTGGCTTTTATGAGCCTTTATGTAGCTTTAATTATACTTATAACTATTTCTATTGTAACCTTTTTAGATAGACTATCATCATCTTTAGCCTTTACTGACCCATTTGGTTTAAAACAACTTTTAGCAGTGCTCTTGGAATTTTTGGAATAACTTTGAAAGCTATATTCTGGAGCTGACACCTCCTTTTCCATCAAGGCTCCATCATTTACTCCATCAAGGCTCTTCTCTACCATTAGTGATAAAACTTTCTATGTTATGTTCGTTTTTTTACATTGAAGTGTTATGTGAATATTACAGCATTAGTCACCGCGACCCTGGAACGCAAAGGGCTTTAGAAGGAACACGGAAGAGTTTTTGATGATTTCCCATCCATAAAAAAAATAAAAAAGGTGGACATTACAACATCTATCACTATTTTGTTTGCTGGTGGTGCTTTGATACGGAATCTCCGATTTTTCACAGGTGTGTATTACCCAAAGCATGTATTAAACAGTCAACCTTTAAAAGAGAGGCTAACAGCCAGACTCGGTCTGACTTAAAAGTATTCCTAGGCTACATCGGGGTACCCATTTACCTAAAGATTGACTCCCCCTTTCCGAATTCGCAACCGCCATTTCCTCGTTTTCAGGAAGCCTAACGCTGTACATAAAGAGTTCGGTATACATGCGAGTGATATACACGCCATTGTTTATGAACCAGCCAAGGAGGACGGTTGGAGCTCAATCCGCTATTCAAACAAACATGTACCGTTCCGCTTAAGAGCACTTACACATGATATTGTTCATGGCAAAGTTTTGTAGCTCTCTCGCCTCGCGCAGATAAAATTAAATGTTGTTCTCTCTGCCAGTTTTTGTTTTCGTTATTGTGTCCTAAATATATTTTTCGGGAAGTGTATTCGCTTGTTTCTGTGTTAATCTGGGTGTAAAATAAAAATATTGGCTGTTACGTGCTTTTTTTGGCATCGGTACGAATTGAGTGGGTGGTTGGTACATTTTTTGAATTAATAAGTGTCATTAACGAACTTTCTAGGAGGCATATTAGCTTATTGCCAGTCTTATCTTGGAGATAGATTCTCCTTTTGTAAAGAAAGTATAACAATATTGGTTTTTGAAATCCACTCCCAAAGAAATTATGTCACTCCTATTGAGTTACACACCAACAGAAAATTCTGTGCCAAACATTTTCGTGGAAATTTTCCAACAACAAAAACAGTTGCTTCCAAATTATCTCACATTTACACTCGAAGAAGACATAAGACGTTTCCACTACCGCGGTTTACCACACATCCATCCGCCGGAGCAAACATCGACGCGTTGTAAATAAACAGGCTCGAGCAGCGAGCGTCCCCCTGCGCTCGTGTGAAAGATCTCTTACAACATAACCAACACAGAACATTCTTAATATGTTAATTTCAAATCCTGGATAATCAACGCTGAGACTGAACGCCTTCGGGAATTCAAGATTACGACGTTTGTAAACTTATCTCGTCTCTCGTTAGCGGGTGGGGCGAACCTCCTGAATACGTAAACGTGTCATTCATGATTAAGCAACCGTTCGCGACGTGACTGTTGACAAAAACACGAACCGAGACAATCCCCCGCCCGATTGGGGCCAAAAATACAAATAGAGAACAATCAACTACTTAGATAAGACCCGCTCCGAACAAGTGTTACGTTCGTTAATCGAAACTACGGTCGAGAGGAATCCCATCCTGACTTACGTAGCTTATTGCTCCCCAATGATAGCATTTTCCACGAAAAAGTTTCTGTTTGATATTCAAACGCTATCGAAGACAAACCATATTGTAGTGATCTCTCACAACTTTTCAGTTTTTCCATCTGTGAGCCCGAGATTTATTTGGTTCAATGGGAGTTCTATTCAAATCACTCGGAATTTCTGTTGATCGAATGAGGAAAACTGTGCATCGAATAAGTGCAGAATATATTCAATTCACATGAGAAAGGTACTCTTATGTTCGCTAACACTTTATGTCATTAATCATTAGGAATGAACGAATTTCGAGACGAAACCACGAAACGCGTGATTCGTAAAATAAATTGTGATATCAAACCATTTGTAGAAATTCGCGGAGTATAAATATGTACGGGATGAGTCGAACGCGAAGTTTGAGAAGCGTATCATCGGCATCCCGGCGCGTGGCAAACGACCCCGAAAATTGCTCGCAATTTATTCGGTTCAAGGGTGACCCGAAATAAAAAGGAATGAGACGTTTGTCACTTAGTATATTATTTACCCGCGGACATTGTGAAAGGGAGTTGTAAAAAATTGTCCTCCACTCTGTTATCATAGTTGGAAGTTTCGGGAAACATCTGCTACGCGAGCCATTCACTCGTATTTCCCTAACGGCCTATTATACAGCCACTCCTAAGTTGGCGTGATTCATTTAAACAAGACGTGTAGACGACTGATGTATTTATTGTGCGCATTTTATTGCAGTTTTATATCGAAACTTGAAACCACATAAATAAATAAACTTCGAGTATTTTTTGTTTTATACTACAGCAATTTCGATGCGAAAGTTTCCACTATTAGTTTACATAATCTTAATTACAAAAACTTTGATCTTTGAATGTCGCACTGTCTCAAGTACGAAGCAAAGGTTTGCCATAATACTTATAGAGATTGTAACTTCGTCAACAAACTATGAGTCCTTTGATTACAAAGTGAATTGAATAGAAACTCGAGAGAGCTGAATAGTTTGGATATTATTTTAATTCTGTAACAGAGAAAATATTATTTTTTCATCAAACCTTTTGTTAAAGGTTAAAGAAAACTTCAATTATTTGATTTGAAAAATATGTAGTTAGAAAGATAATGGAATCCTAATTATCTGCCTAATGTAAAGCTGCAGCCTAATTTACTTGTTCAATAAACAACAAAAGGGTTCTAACAATAACTGTACAGATCAGCAGCCACAATTGTATTGGAGCTTATTTATTTACAAGAACACATCGAGCAAAACCATTAGCGGGCAATCCTTTTATCTTATTTTTCACCCTTCTGCTCAGATTATATCTGACAGGATGACGTGACCGCCCAGCCGAGGCTGGCGAGCGAACGACTTCACAGTTTATTTCAGAAGTTAGGGCCTCGGCACGCCCGGCACAAGGTAATCCTTTGTCCGCCCCACTTATCTCACAACAAGAGCAACTCACTAATTTATTAGTCAACTTATGCAATACGGACGGATGCTGCCACTGGAGACTCGCATTTACATAAAACTTTCACGTTTATAGCTTAGGGTCACGTTTGAATGTCTAAACATTGCGCTGCCTAAACGATACACCCGAGACGAACTTGCTAAGAGGTAAAAATGTTTCAATTGCATGCGGTGGTACTAGAGGCTTGTTCTGAGTTTCCTGCTGAAGGCCCAAATGTTTTACGAGCCTGTTCAGTGTTGATTTTGTGAACCTTACATTTACTACCGTGTTGTAAATGTAAGGGATGTTGTATGGTTTGAAGTTGTAACGGGTTTTTCTTTTGTGTGAAAATGTTCGTGAACCATGGTCCTAGAAAAGAGAAATTAGTTTTATAGTGCTAACCTGAGAGACGAGAGTGGTGATGTTGACTCAATATTTTTTTTATTTTCCTAGTAAAAATAGATGAATAGATAAAGAGTTTGATTGAACATTTCAAATTTCCTGAAAACAAAGCGTACTCCAAATCATACAACGTTCAAAGCATTAACCATTATTTTTAAATCGCAATTCTTTAAAGCAGATATACTCTAAGTACGTGACTTATCCGGGATTGGAATAAAAAACCCGTGGGACTGACAGCACACACCGACGAACGGACGTAGTATCCAGTGATACGTGCAGTCTGTGAGCATTTTATATTAGCTGTAGGTAAAATGAGAACTGAGTTTGTTTTATTCTGTTTGAGAGATGGAGAGATGTTCCTACGGTCTCTATCAAGGTTTGATGTAGGTACGGACACGTGACATGCGGTAGGATTTAATCAGTTAGAAAATAAGGCATCGTGGTGGGATTTTTGTACAAAAATGTCTTCCTTGTCCTGTGACGATCTTTAAGCTTGATTGAAGTCACGTGTATCGACTTTCAGGTGTCCGTATTTGATCTATGTTTGGGTAGAGTAAAATAATTGATTTCTTGTATATTTTTTTTTAGATATGTCACTGTATAATTTATCGCGTGAGATTGTGAACTCACTTTTCTCAATAAGACACGAATACATTGAGAACTATTGAATTTGGTTTGGAACATTGAAACGATTGAAATGCTTCCTGCTCTAGTCCAGCCGCTTGCATCTCTTATGCTATTTAGTGGTTTCAATTGGTTATTTAGCATTTTAATTCTGCAAAACAACGAATTGCTTTACAGTTAAGCATACATAACATAGAACATAATACACATTGCTACATAATATACATTGAGATTGTTTTGTTAAACCCATGGGATTTTTATCTCAATGTATATTTTCAGAAATCATTCAGCATTCAACTCTAAAAACAAAGTAATACTACCTACAGTTGTATCTACTAAAACGAGCTGTATTGTACCTAAAATGTAAGTTTACGCAGTGCCCTGTGAACGCGATAAGTGTCACCATTTGTCACGGCTTACATGAACAATCAAGCTTCAACGCTGATGTTACACCATTTACTCTGACTTGCTGAATTAATATGCCATTCTTGAACTATTATTTACCAATCAGATGGACTTTGCGACCTAAGAGAACTGCCGATCGATTCTATGAACCTCTTACCGTGAAAACTCAGGTGGAATGAGCGCGAAGTGAACTGTCATTTCATCTTGATTACATGGATTGACAGCTCACTTCGTGGTCACTTCACCCAAGCCTTCACTTCGACATGTTTACTGCTGTTTCTGCTATAAGTAATTTTCTGACCCTTAGTGTAAAATCGTGACGATTGAGAAACTACTCAAATAAATCGTAAGTTCCAGTTAGATTTGCATATGCTTTTGACACCACATAAATGCGAATAATAATAATATAATAAAAAAATATAATAAATAGAAAAAAAAAATATCGTCCATTCTGCACTGGTTTGAAAAATACACTTTACTAAATCGGCTCTGATATGCAATGATAACATCATTATAGTAGTAACGTGCACTTGACAGTTAAAGTACGTTAAGCCGTTGGTCCTGCGCCAGCTCTCTCTCCGGTCGTGTCGGGTTGCTGTCCCATCGAAATATAAGAGTGATGGAAGAGGGAATGCACCTTGGTTTGCGCACACACTTGTGCATTATAATTTGTCCCGCGCCGATGGCTAGTCTCGGTTGTGAGTGGCCGCCATGGCCGAAATCGGTCAGGAGTACTATAATATATATGCCTTTTTCCAACAGTATTAAAATCAGCTTCCAGCCTAACCAGATGCAGCTGGATACCAGAATTTTACATTGAGCTGCTATCTGACCTGACTGGGTAATACTAACAATTTTCTGGCTTCCGACTACAACTTTTTTTTCCTTTTTTTAAAGATGGGAAATTATCAAATGACTTCTAACGCTCTAGGTGGAGCGGAAGAGTGTGTCAGACTCTCACTGACTTAAACCTATCCGTGTTCCTTCTAAAGCATTTTGCGTTCTCTTTTGAACAAATTTCGCAACTTCTGACTACACCTAACCACCTAAATTTAGTTACGTATAATAAAGTAGGTACTAACGAAGACAAAGAATTTGCCAAAGTATAAATGAGACGACAATCGTAGACACTTATTGGAGCAATCTAGGAGCTGCCTCCCAAAGCAGACCCTTATGATTGATCGCATAATTAATTAAGCACAATCACACGAACACAATGCTAGCTGCAATAAAGATACCCCAACATAAAGCAGGGTACAGGAAAATATAATATTTTTCCTGTTTATCCCAAGACGTAGATATCCCACAGACATAGTCACCAATAAGAGAGATTGCCCAAACGCGTGACGAACACGCATAAAGGATTTGAGCTATTCTTTCAAAACGATTTAACAGAAAACTATCGCATGTCTAAGGGTCAGAATCATTTTTGTGGCGAAAATTGATAGCTTTTATGTTTTTTTTTCAATTCTGGGGTTTATCAATTGAACTTTATAAATAAATCGGGAAAGGTCGCTGGTGGTACAAAAATAGGGCTAAGTAGAGAATACATTAGGAATTCATATTCATTCAAAATAATAGACTCTTTCACCATAAATTAAAATAATTAACGCTCTTCCTCTCTCCTAATTAATTATTTTAAGTTTTGCTGTGCCCGACAGGGTCCATAATTGTTTCTATTTATTAATTCTACCAATGTTTATGTGTACATTATGGATTGCAATAAACTATTTGAGATTTGATTTGAGATTTAATTCATTAGATATATTCCTTCAATTGTTTCTTTAATATAAGGTTAGTAATGTTCAGTAAATGTCCTTCAGAACTCAAAGTTAAAGTCAGCACTGCGACGAAAAAGTAAAGGAGTAATGTTAACGCAATTGAAAACTATGCGATCACATCAACTTACTTTCTTCTTACTAATAACTAAAACTCACTCTACCTTATCTTTCTACAAAACAGGCTTGACAGTTAAACCTAACTGAAATTATACCTAGACTTAAAGGTAACTTAAAAAACCACAGGAGAATGGCAGCAGCATTCTGTGGTTCTGTGCATTGCAACAGCTACACTGCGATCGCCAACCTGCCTGCCAAGCGTGGCGATTATGGCAACCCCCCTCCCCTTGGGGGAGGCCTATGTCCAGCAGTGGGCGTCTTTCGGCTGGGATGATGCACGCCATTGTCACGTACATGACAAGCAAACGCGTGCCTTGTACGCCAAACGTCACGTACATGACAAGCAAACGCGTGCCTTGTACGCCAAACGTCACAAATATGTGACAAAAAGTACGGCGAATTTGTGGCTTGGCATCGGGGGCACGCCGATGTGTTTATGTTCTGGCGTTCAAAAGGTTAAAAAATTAAACTTAGAACAAAATTGGATAAAAGACCTAGGGTCACAGCAGGTCTCCACCCTCCTATGTTAACTTATTCAGGGATGGCGTCACTACAACTAATCCCTGAAGTATAATTAATTAATTGTTAGTATCTTACGTCATTGACTACAGGTTTTTCAGGTCAAATACACGAACCACGACGAGCTAGTTAGAACTATTTGCGAAATTAACTAGGTCTTCGAAGTATTTGGTATCCAAGATTTTACTTATTGGTATTTCTAATACTTTTTGAAGTGCCGTAAACAAGTGTCGCCACATCGAGCGGTCTTGTGCGTCTCGCACCCAGCGGATTCCCGCGGCCTTCACCAGGTCATCGGACCACCTTGTGGACTGTGGAGAAAATGAAGAGTTAATAATTATTATTTCTAAATCGAAATACGTTTTTGAAATATCAAGTTGAAAAACCGAAAAAAATGCGGAAGATAATTATTAACACAAAATTACCAACTTCATCTCATAGATAATACTGAAACTTTACACATAAACTAAACTCGCTCCGTCCAGCGAAGTACGAGTACCAAGACGTCATAATTGGTCATGTAGTGTGAGTATTACACGACCCGAACTAACTTAACCCAATTTACAATGCTAACATGAGCGTCCGCCGGCATAGTGCTCAACGGGTTCCGCGTCTAACATTATAATTTAATATCATCTACATCAATAATCTCTGACTTCCTTGTTTAATCACTACCGGGTTTTTATATAAAATGACGTACCCATTCATCTGCTTTGGTGTTAAGTGAAGGTTTACTTCCTCGGGCTACAAAAACTTTATTGATAGGCCTATGGAAATCATAATGATGCCTTTACATACCACTCATCCGCGACATTTTAAGGCAGGTGATATTTTTACTATTAGTTAGGTAACATGGAACATGAAGTTTCTTGTCCGTTCTTCCCCATAAGAATCTACCATTGTGAATAAACAACTAGTCACTTATTTTACTGTAGTCGCTGACGTTCAAAAGTGCCTTTAAGTAGTTTAATTGGAATAAATGCAAGTTACCATCCCTACCTTGTTGCTATTCCACCAATTCGCACTAAACGTTTCCAAACGTCTTTTATAATGCGCACAGCAAAGGAGTGGAACTCTCTGCCTGCGTCTGTGTTTCCGAACGCATACAACCCTAATCTCTTCAAAATTAGAGTGAACAGGCTTCTTCTGGGTAGGCTCGCTCCATCGTCGACTTTGTCTCTGTCATCTATGACCTAGACTAGAGTCAAGAGCAAACCCATATTAAATAAAAAAAAAAAAAAAAAAAAAAAAATGTATTTGTGAATTGAATAAAGTCACACTTACGCACGTTATGTTTTTTGTAGGATACCTATTATTCAAATCGTGTTCCTTTTGGTATTCTACTTTTGTTTAAACTCCTCGATACTTGAAATTCTCAAACAGGCGTTCAAAGTATTTAACGACCAAATAGGTGAATCTAAAGCAATTCAGAAAAGAGCAATGTCATTCTGCAGCACTATCTCTTCGTCGCATGTTGAAATGCTGAAAGACTTTAAGACGAAACCGAACAAACGAAAAGATCGACTGATCTAGCTGTCAGAAACGTGGTATCCGCAAACTTGTAATTGTTTTTGTTCGTTATCACGATCCTACTAAGTCGTAGCATTTTCAACCTTTCGCTAGATACCTGCTAGGTGTTTTGTTGACAGATAAGCTCGAGCCAAGTCCCGCTAGCCACCCTAGCCACGTAATTCACCGGCTTTGCTCGGTACGTGCCTACAGCCGGCTACTGATAAACCTTTGTTTTCTACTTATCTCGGCCCGACACTGGCCTGTCTTTGCCGACGTCACACCTGAACTGTATCTCTTTATTTTTTTATAGAAAACTGTATCTGGTACGAGCTTTTGCTTTGTAAGGTTCACTTTCGACATGAAGGGAAGCTTTCGACATGAAATGCTGTTTCTAGTACAAATATATTGTGAAGGAAAATAGTGTTCACTCTCATTTCAAAAGGATCCTATTGAGACCAACATTTGTATGTTCTACCAATGTTTGTTTCAAGTCGGGGTGTTTTCGCATGCGGTCTGAGAACTTACTGGGAAAATTCTAATATGTTTGAAGCTTTTCATGTGGTGTTATAGCCTTCATTCTTTACTTTATTTTTGCATAATCCGTACTAATTAATGAAAGTAACTCTCTGTGACGGCCCGGGTATTTGTTTGTTACGATATCACGCCTAAAACGCTGAACCAATTAATGGCCGGTTTCAATAACATATATACGAGTACCTTTGACAAACTATCAAATTAGCTACCAACAGTAGCAGAAACGTTATGTTTGCCTTTAAAACTTGATGTTTCAGCTACTGTTGGTAGCTAATTTTAATATATTTTAAACGTTATAGAGCCCGGCTGTTACTGAATTTTGGTATACAGATAGATTTGAAACTTGAAGAAAAGACATATATTTTTTCCGAGAATTCGTTTTTTTGGACTAATTTCTGACTTTTACGCAGGTAAATCCACTGGCAGAGGATAATAAGCTATAAATAAACGATGATTTCTATAGTTAATTCTTATTATAATTCACTTTGATCGAACCAGACTATAAACCAAACCAGTGCAACCACATTCTACCATAAAATTCTCACGAACCACATATTTACAAGTCACAATGACGACAGTGATAATAATAATGCCTATTATGTTATTTTTCTTTATTATCGAGCTCGTGAGTGACCTTTATTCTGGTCATAATATCTGTAGACGAGATTTATTCAGGTGGATTATAAATGCCTGTGAGCCTTGTATCATTATAATGTTGCCCTGTATCTATTATTTTTGTCTTAAAGGTAGATCAAAACTCCTGATCCTATAAATTTAATGAACTCAAACTCAAAAAATCTAGGGTTTTTTTTTCAATTACCATGTATCAATTTTTTCTAAGAAAAACCGGCCAAGAGCGTGTCGGGCCAGGCGCAGTATAGGGTTCCGTAGTTGCACGTCACAATTGCCGACTTAGAATGGTGCTTTTTGTTTGATTCTATGAATATACTAATTGTCTAAAAACAAGTCCACGTAGGACGATGGTAACTGAAGAGGAATTGGTTCAAAATTTTCCTTCTCCAAGTACTTTTTATAGGCTGGACAACTATTAGTCGTTAACTAAGGCCTACTAATCTGTCATAGTTTTCCCGTTTCATTCGTTATATACTTATGCTTCTACCATGTTTTTTTTCAAGTCTCTACAAACAACCGTTTAGCTATCAGAGGGGGTGGAAGTTCTAAATTTTGTTAGTGCCAAGTGTCCCCACTTGACTCTAACAAAAATTAGCACTGTGGTTGCGTACTACGTCCGATCCGAATCCGTCAAAATACTGTCCGAGAAAACTCGGACCGAACTCGGATATTGCTTACGCACTACCTCCGATCCAAATCGGTGATTACCTCCTTTCTAGACATACAGATGGTATGGCTTAACACAATCCATCCTTCGTTTCTTTGATCTTCCCCTACTTTTAACTCTTAAACTTTCATCGTGGTTATCAGTGTTACCGTGTTAACTAAAAATTAACTTCTAAAGTCTTAAGAATAATAAATTGCCATCCATCACAGCCATAATTCCTTATCCTTGTCCAATTAATTTTTAATTTTTGCAGTAAATCCAACTAAGTACTTACAAGCCGAGTCACGTCACCTCGCGCCCCCCGGCCCCTCTGCCTCTTTCATCGGACGCAACTCGGATTCGGGCGGACGTAGAGCGCAACTGTTCATACAAATAATACTATGGCCAATTCGGTCCGTCAATAATCTTATCCGAAATGGAGATTCTCGGATGACGGAGAGAAATCGGATGACGGAAATCGGGTGTAGTGCGTGCGTAAGCTACCATACAAATTTTCTACGACTACGCCGGACCGTCTTTTCACGGATACTGATCGGGTTCGGATCGGACGTAGTGCGTAAGCTCTCTAAACCTTAATATTTCGTAAACGGATCCTTGGATGGAAAAATGATTTCGGCATACCCTCATTATTTTAAAACGACCTATCCAATGACACCCCACACCATGGCATAGACGATAAAAAAACATCACCACTTTTCGTGGTAAGTACCTAAACTAATTTTTTTTCAAGATTTTATTTTACCATTTCGTCCAATTCCAACACTCTAGTACTAAGCATCTCTGAGTTAAACCGCGGACAGACGGACAGATAGACGGACATAGCGAAACTATAAGGGTTCTTTGTTGACGGAACCCTAAAAAGGAACTTGTATGAAATACTTACAACTGCTAAGCAAGAGGATGCAATCTTAGCGGAAGCAGATAAGCAATCAAATTCAGTTACGAGCAAAGTGCAGCAGTAGGTACAGAATACCTCCAGAACAGTTTCAATCCGACTGCAAAAACTATATTATATTATAATAGGACAGGTTCTCGAGGTCACGCATATAAATATACTGCTAAACAAGAACGCTCAGACCAGTACTGACCATCGTGTGTTTATACCGTGTCTACAACAAAATGAAGTATTTTATCACAATCGTGTTGTTGGTAGCTTTAATACAATTGACGAAAACATCACCCAGCGTTTTTACAAAATATGAGGATGATGATTATTCGGAAATTGACTTCGGAGACGACGCAGCACTATTCAGTTACGATGAAGTTGAAGACAAAATAGACGACTCACCGAAACCTATCTACGATATCAAGGAAGCACCAAAATTGTTCGAGAAATATGTAAAAGATTTTCAGAAGAAGTATAAAAATGATAAAGATTATATGGCGCATTACAACTACTTCGTGGAGAGCCTGAAAGAAATCAACAGGATCAACAGTGATAAGGAATACAGTTCGACGTCTGATATCAACCTGTTCTCAGATTTTTCGCCTAGTGAAAAGGCCTCACTATTGGGATGAGGTGAGTGCTATTGAAAAATGTTTTAATTACAGATCCTAAGGTCTAAGCCTTTTTAAAACCAGTGTAGTATTTTGTCGATCATACTTTTTTGAAGCTATCATAAAATATTTAATACAGCCAGCTAGACTTAACTCCAAGAAAAATATTGACATGTTATAGTGTTATTTTTAACCGATTTACAAAATAATCATTTATTTTCAATGGCCACTTCTAACATGGGACTTGATGGGACTAATACCATAAAGTTTTTTTTAAAACTCAGAAAATTAGTCGTAATAATCTTTAACCAATTGTATAACATTAGGAGACAATATTAACATTAATTATGATGAAGACGATTTAAAAAAGACTAAAACCATAATGAATCCTGTTGAACAATGTTTTTGATATACCCGCGTTGAAATTGGCTAATTAAATCAAATCACTGTTAATAGCTTTTTAGGGGCCCGTGCTCGTTGAGTCCTACAGTAGCTAAAATGAAGAAGCTCTGGCATGATGTGTATGGCTTATTAGAGCTTATTAAGTAGAGAATGACAGTATTTTTTTAGAAGAGTAATGCTAAACAAAGCCATGAGAGGCCGTCAACGTCCACGATTTTTTTAAACCTTTATTTGACCTGGGAACGACAAATTCTGTGAATCAATCTCATAAATAGTACTTGTTATGTATATTTACTAGAAAATAACAATAATTTAGAAAACTTTAACCGTGTGGTACGGAACCCTGAATGTGCAAAACCAAATCAAAATTAAATCGCAGTCAGACGAAATGAAAAACAAAAAACGGGTTTCTAAAAGTTCAAAGAGGATTTAATTTGTTATTTATATTATTTTCTGATAAACATTCGTCTACAGTTAGTATGTGTAACTTGAGGTAGAAAATAGACAGTTCCCTCTTTCTGATAAGTTGGTGGGTAGAATTGACAGTCTCATCATTCTCCTGAACTTAGGTTCGAAATATTTTCATGGCGAGTAAAATAAAGACGTGACAATAATTTCAAGTATCCATTTTGATTGCCAACCAAAGCCAATATATCATGAAAGATTAATGTTAGCTGGAATTCCTCAATTTTGGCTGAATTTCTCTCGCCACTGAGGGACTAGGAAGCTGCATTGCGGACTACCAAACGTAGTTAAGTCGCCTGTTTCTGACGTATTGTATGAATGTGCTTTGTTGTGGAAAGACCACTGGCCCTTCACTGACTTTATTAGTTTCACTGTGGGATTTACAAAACGTGAGCCTTACTGAAGATGATATTATAAGATTTTGTGCATAAACTCGGGAAAGTGGTCAATGTTTGAAGATTTGCACCTTTTTTTTTTTTTTTTTTTTTTTTTTTTTTTTTTTTTTTTTTTTTTTTTTTTTAGGATGGGAAATCATCAAATGACTTCTTCCGCTCTGGGTGGAGCGGAAGGGCGTGTCAGACTCTTACTGACTAAAACCCATCCGTGTTCCTTCTAAAGCCCTTTGCTTTCCAGGGCCGCGGTGACTCTTTCGAACAAATTCCGCAACCCTGGCAGGCTCTGGCCCTAGCGGGCCCCGTCCTCTATGCTGACATCTCTTTGAGGCGCGCGTGAAACACAACGCGCCATCGACCCGGGCCTGGTGGTGATCGGACAGCGAGCCACCCAACGCTCGCCGTCCGCAGGCCCGCGCCTACGGTGGCCGGGGATCGCCCTGAGACTCCCGACGCCCGGGGCGTCTTCTCCTGTTGCGGCGGTTGGGACGAAAGCCTTGCCTTTCACTCGCGCGGTCCGCCTCCTCCTTCGCTAGCATTACTGCTTCGCAGAAGGAGGTGACCGCTTCCCAAGCCTCCTCGCTCCGGACCATGGATTCAACCAGGGCCGGACGCGAGAGGTTGCCGCCGCCGATCGCCTCGACGAGGACACGGCGGTGCTCAGCCCAAGCAGGGCAGACCTCCACCGTATGCTCCACCGTGTCCTCCGGGCGATCCTCACAGTGCTGACACCCGGGCGTTTCCTCCCGCTTAATCCGAAACAGGTACCTCCCGAAACAGCCGTGTCCGGTAAGTACCTGCGTCAGGCGGAAGGTGAGGACGCCGTGGCGCCTCTCCAGCCACTCCTCAAAGAGGGGCCTTACCGCCGCAATTGTGGCGTGCCCAGCGCTGGGCCGCGATAGTCGCAGTCTCCATACCGCCATAGTATCCTGCCGGAGCTCCGTCCGCCGCGATGCAATTTGCCGTGGCAGCGGAGTTTCGCCCCGGCGAAGCACCTCCACGCGCCACGCGTAAACGTGCGCGAGGGCTCTCGCCTCCAGATCCCATGGCGGTAATCCGGCAAGGAGGCTCGCCGCCTCGCCGGAGACCGTGCGGTATCCCCGGGCCAGCCGGATGGCCATGACCCTTTGGGACGCGTTGAGCTGGCGGGCAGGTCGCCCCTTCAACGTAAGTGCCCACACTGGGGCCCCATAAAGGGCCATGGACCGCACGATCCCCGCATAGAGCCTCCGGCAGGAGGCGTTTGGACCCCCTAGATTGGGCAGGAGCCGCTTGAAGGCAGCCCCGGCCCGCTCCAGTCTGGGAGCCAAACGTCGGAAGTGCTCCTCGAAGTTCCACCGGCTGTCGAGAACGAGCCCCAGATACCTGATCGTCGACCCGACGCCGATGTGAACCCCTCCTACCGTTAATTGGGATCCCGCTGGTGGCCTGTTCCGAGAACCATGAAAGCACATGGCTTCGGACTTGTGCAGGGCCACCTCGAGACCCAATTGCCGGATCCTTCCAGCGACTATCGCGACCCCGCGTGTCATTAAGTCGGCCGCCGCCTGGTGCGACCCCCCCTGTGCCAGAACCAGCGTGTCGTCAGCGTAGCAGACTACGCTGACGCCGCTAGGGAGGTCGGCACGCAGCACCCAATCGTAGCCGATGTCCCACAGGAGCGGCCCCAGAACCGAACCCTGTGGAACACCGCACGACATCTCTCGCCGGTTCCACTCTCCCCGGTGACCGGGGTAGATGACGGCCCTGTCCGTCAAATAGGCCTCGACCACGCGACGGAGGTAGGTCGGCATCCGGTGGTACCGGAGCGCCTCCCTAATGCAACTCCAGGGCAGGGAGTTAAAGGCATTGGCGATGTCAAGAGACACCGCCAAGACGACCCTGCCCCGTGACACCGCATCCCCCGTCGTGAGGGCTCTCACGCGCATGATGGCGTCCACCGTTGAGCGCCCCGTGCGGAAACCGAACTGGTTCTCCGCCAGATTCGGCCCCACCCTCACCAGGTGCCCGACGAGGCGGTTTGCAATTACTCTTTCAAAGAGCTTGCCCACCTCGTCGAGCAGCACGATGGGCCGGTAAGCGGACGGAGAGTCCGCAGGGCGCCCAGGTTTCTTAATGAGGACCAGTTTCCCCGTCTTCCAACGAAGTGGGAACTGGCCTCTCTCCAAGCATGCGCTTAAGAACCCCCTTAGTCGAGGCCCGAGAGCCTCCAAAGCCAGGACCCAGGCTTTCCCAGGTAAGCCGTCGGGTCCTGGGGCGGTATTTTTGACCTTCAGCCTGTTTACCGCCACTCTCAGGTCTACCTCAGTCACCTCCGGAGCGTTGTCATCGTCGTCGCCGTCGTCGGTGTGGTCCGCATCGGGCACCGCAGGTGGCGGAGCCATAGGCGGGGGAGTATGCTCCCCTCGCATAGGAAACAGAGTGCTCACCACGTCCTCCACCAGCTGGGGCCGGAGACTCTGCGTCAACGGGGGAGCCCAGGTGCGGAGTTTATCCCGCACCATTTTGTACGGGCGTCCCCACGGGTCCCCGTTCAGAGACTCCAGCATCTCCTTACGAGCCAGATCCCTGGCCCGCAGGATTCCCGCTTGGAGGGCGGCCTTCGCCACTCTGTATTCCTCGTACAGCTCCGCCTCCCTGGCCTGCGCATCCGGAGGCCGGATGCGGAGCCTGCGATGCCTGGTGTACAGGCGCCGTGCAGCAACGCATGCCTCGCGCAGCGATGCCAGCTCCCGCGACCACCAGTACACCTGGCGGCGGGCGCGTCCTGGCCGGATCCGGGGCATTGCCACGTCACATATTTCTGACATGGTCTCCCGGAACCACTCCGCCTCGTCGTTGATGTTAGCAGGCCTGTTCGGTGGTAACACCCAGGCCTGCACGATCGAAGCTTCTAGGAGGAGCTCCCGGTCCAGCTGCTTCAGCGCCCACCGCGGACCACTCGGGGCCTCTCGGACTGGCGCGGTTGAGGTCTGGGCGGAGACGTCAAACCGGATGTACCGGTGGTCCGAATACGTCTCCACCTCCTCCATGACGCGCCAGTCGACGACACGCGGTGACAGAGCAGGGCTTGCGAACGAAATATCCACCACGGACTCACCCTGCATCCGCACACACGTGGGGACAGAACCCCGGTTGAGGACGATTAGGCCTGTCTCCAGAGCCCAGTCCTCCACCATCCTGCCCCTCGTGTCCGTATATCGGGAACCCCAAGCCAAGTGCTTGGCATTGAAGTCCCCGAGAACGAGCACGGGGAGGGTGCGATACCCGGCAACGACAACAACCATCTCCCTAAGGGAGTTGTGGAACTCGGCGAGAGATCGGTTTGGAGAGAAGTAGACCCCCACTACCACAATCTCCCCAAACCGTGCTGCTACGCACCCCTGTCCTCTCCTGACACTCTCGAGGGACGGGGTACCGGCGGCGGCCGACGAAATTAGGGCCACTGAGCCGTTGAGGTCCTCCACCCAGTCATCCCTGGGCGGGACAAAGTACGGCTCAGCGACCACGGCGATGTTGATCGACCACTGCGCCATGCTCTGGAGCAACAGGTGCTGAGCGGCGGCGCAGTGGTTGATGTTCGCCTGGAGGAGGCGTAATGGGGCCGTTATTGGCATTCCATTACGGCCTCCTCCCGAGCCCTTTGTGAGGGCTCCACCGCGGCATTCGCAGTTGTAGCGGCGGCGGCGGCGGCGGCGATGGCGGTGGCGTTTGCTACGGCAGAGACGGCGGTGGCGGAGGGCTTCCTCTTGCCCCCGGCCTTGGCGGGTGGGACGCAGGCCTTGCCCCCAGCCCAGTGATCGGCCGGCTTGCCAGCTGCCGCACATACAACGCAGTGCGGCGTGGCGTTACACGAGCCGGCCTTGTGACTGGGCTGACCACAGCGGAAACAAAGATCACTGCGGTCCACCTCCGAGGTGCAGAGGGCTCCCGCATGATTGCCCACTAGGCAGCGGAAGCACCTCAGAGGCCTGGGCTCTAGCAGTTTGACCTGCGCAGAAACCCAGCCCACCAGGAGCCTTCGGCCCTCCGAAATTAACTTGGCCGCTGTTACGGGGCAGCTCACCACAACGGTTCGCATGCCCGTGTGGTCAGGACGTATGATGCCTGCCTTCACTTGCTCGACAGAGCACCCCCCTGTCCTGACGACAGCGGCCACTACCTCCTCCTCCGTGACGGAGTCGTCCAGGCCCAAAATGCGCATATCTATGCACTTGGTGGGCCTGGATACTCGGGCATCGTCCGCATTCAAGGACGCTCGTAGCCTTTCGGCCAGAGCGTCGGCGGTTGGGCCGCTGGCTGCCCCGGGGATCTCCAGCATTCGGGCCCCAGTCATGGTAACCCTTAACCGGAGGCCCCCGACGATGCCGAGCTCTCCAAGGTTCACCTCCTGCTTCGCTTTGGAGAGCACGTCACCGTACGTCACGCCCCTCTTCACCGCATCTGGCTGTAGTGTTACCACTACAGCTGCGGTCTTCGGGGCGCGGAGCCTAGCCGCTACACTTTGCGCTTTGCGCCGCCGCTTCCGCTCGCGTTTTTTGGCCGTCCTGGCTGCCTTGCCCGCCTTCTTCTTCTCCCCGGCCACTTGCCATCCGGCTTCGGCCACAGGAGAGTTTGTAACCGGAGCCGACTGTTGCACCGCTGGCGCTGAAGCCTTCGCCATCTGTGCAGCCGCCCCTCCTTTCTTCTTCTTAGCCGGTGCTGGTTTTCCCGGTGCCGGCTCGGCCGCACTGTTAGCCTGACCGATCGGCCTCGGTTTGGCAGCCACGGCGGCCGCGTACGAAGCCGTCGTCCTGCCTAAGGCCTTCTGGCTCGCCGTTAGTTGGGGACGCAACAAAATCTTCTCAAGCGTAGAGAACCGTTCCCGGAAGGGAGCCAACTCCTGTCGCACCAGATTCAGAACCTGGTTCAGAACCTGGCTCCCCTCCGGCGCGGACGTGCTTTGCCCCTGCTTGCGCCCCTCTTGAAGCGCCTCCTCTGTGCCGACTCCACGGAGCCCGGCTAGGTCTGCTCGGAGCTTTGCATTCTCCTTTTGGAGAAGCTCCGTGGCGGCCGCTAGGCGGGCGACCTCTGCCCGCAGCTTGGACATCTCGTCCATTGCCGGAGGACCGCTGTAGCTGTAGCTGGCCTCCGCTGCCGCCAGAATGGAGGCCGACGCCGCGCTTATGGCCTTGTTTTTAGAGGCCTGGGTCCTCTTCAAAGCCACATCGCGGACAGCGGCCCCCACGACCTCCGCAAACCTAGCTTGGCGCTCCTTATCGGGGCCACCAACCGTGTCCGGCTCACCACTGGAAGACTCCGACGGGAAAGCCCTCCGACCTGTCGCTCCAGGGTGGTGCCTCTCCTCGGCGAGCTTCACGGCTCGCTGGGCTGCCTCCTGGGATGCGAGCCCCCTCCCCTTGCCTCCGTCTCGGCCCTTGCCCCGCCTGCTGGTGGGGATTTTCCGGGCCGAGGCCATCTCACCGTTGGAGGACGACCCTCGGTCATTCTCCGGTCTGGGGCGCTTGCGGAATAACCCCGGGCCTTCTGCAACAGCCTCTCCTACCTCTCGCTCCGAGTTCGGTGAGCTGACGCTGACGCCAGATGCGGAGTCAGAGTCTGACCCTACATCGACCCCACACGTCTGCGGTCTCTTCCTCCACAATTTGGCGGGAGCTTTCGCACCACGCCCGCCCAACACCTTGTCAGGCGTACTAAAATTAAATCCGATCAAGTCTTCAAAAGACGTTTTGGATCGGGAGCCTCCTCGGCTCTTGTTGCCACTGGCAAGCGGATTACGACATTCGTTGCCCTCCCCAGAATACGAGGGGCATGACGCTCCCGAAGGGAGCGTGGTGGATTCTCCAGCTGCTGAGCAGCTGGTACCACCCTGGGGTAATATTTTTGCGTTTGTCTTCTTCATGTTGTTCCTTTTAAGGGTGCGGTCCCTATCTCCTCCACCCTTTCACAGGGTCCCTCTCTCCCTCTGCTTGCTCACTGCACTCACAGTCACGTCTGATGATCAGACGCGTACCAGAAAGCAGTGAGCAAGATACCTTCAGAAACGCACACCGTCCGAAAACCTGAAAAATTTTCAAGTCTCCGAACGGTGTGCCCCTCGTGTGTGTGTGTGTGTCCCTCTTTGTCTGGTCTCTCACTTGGACCTTTCCGGCATGAGTAACTCTACCGGCAGAGCTCCAAGATCACTGAGACGCACAAGCCCCACCACGACGGCAACGTGGGGACACCCTCGGTGGGGGAAGATTTGCACCTAGGGAGACAAACATCGTACAGTAACTATACTGATTTCTCCCCACAATCGTAAGGTTCTGTGCTTTCCAAAGAAGAGTGTATAGCTAAAACCGACATGCTTAGGAAATTAAATAATTATTATTATTAAACTTAGGTTTTGTTTCTTGGAAAGGAAACCTTTACTTTAGTTATTTAATCCGTTAGTCCCTTATTACAACACTGAAGATCTAAAAAGGGAAGTTTAAACGACATCATTTTAATATTTCCAAGAATTCAGACTCAGTTCAGTATCGTCATCCGCAAATTTATCCATGCACGATATTATAACCCAGCTTATATAATAACCCACCCAACAGACATTTGATTTTCAATCTTAGATCCCCTACATCAAAAGCACTCAACTAATTGAAACACTTGCCACAAAGTGTGCTACGAACTAATAGAACCCATATCTGCAGGCGCTCGAGCCAATTCATCAGGCTCATCGAATTTTGTGTAGTGGCTTCTGAAATTGGTGTTTGCATACATATGTAATACAGAGATATAGAGATCTATTATGAAGAATATAATAATGTCTAAGTTTAGGTACGAACTATGTAAGAATTTAATTAAATGTAAGGTTATTAAGGTCATGAAGGTCCTCAGAATGACTGGTTGTGGGATTGGAGGGTGCACTTGCTAATGGAGCTTGTTGGCTCCCGGGCCCCCAGTTTATAGCAGTAGTAGAAACCATGATGCTTTGATGGGTAGAAGAAGGAGACGGGAGAAAAAGGGCAGAATAAACCCCTTTATCCAGACAGGGGTAGGTAATTCATAGGGAATTCCAACAACAACAAAAATATGGAAATGAAAGTACATTAAGTCAATAGCCCCCTCGTGGAACGTGTAGGCTATCTACTTCAAGTTCTTGTTAAAAGTTAATTTAAACCCAAAAATCTGAATAGGTCCTCATTAGTTTTTTCAGCTCTAAATATTCATTAAAAGCAAAAAGCGTATGGAAATAAAGGCCTGTTAAATTTGGTCACATTAATAATCCCGGTCAAAGAATTTTGCATAGGGACATTTTCGACTTGTCGTGGAAGGGTCGACGCCGACACAAGGCGGGCATGGCATAATGAATTAAATTAGGTCCCACTGATAACCTCTCCGCACAATTTTGGGTCCAGGACTAGGGACATAACAAAGAGATAATTTATAATATGAGTACAGAAACTGGAAAGGATTTAAAATTTGAAACACTCTCAAAATTTTAATCGTTGAATAAAAAACCCTCAATATATTTTTTTTATTTTTAAACGACCTTTCCAACGACACCCTACACTATGGGAAAGACGATAAAAAAAGTTATTTCAAGATATTATTTTACCATTTTGTCGGTGTGATTAATACGTAGGTATACCTATCAACTTTCTAGCGCTAAGCGTCTCTGAGCTAAAGCTCGGACGGACAGACAGACAGACAGACGGACATGGTGAAACTGTAATGGTTCCTTATTGACTACAGAGCCCAATAAATTGCTATGCAAAACTTTATATCAAAAATACAACTAAGTGTTCAAAGCCAATCAACGATTTATAGAGTTTTTAAATTTTGGAGTAAATAATTATAGATGAACCTATTATTTATAGGGTCACTAAATAAAAACGTTAACAGCAAAAAAATGCTTACCTAAGTGGCGCACACACTGCTTGTTGTTGTTGTACTTGACGAAGGTTAAAAATAAATTGAAATTACGAAGGATCGACAGAAAAACAGTGCCTATATTTATAAAAAGTACTAATGAGTATGTATGTACAAAAACAGAGTTCAAGATCAAGTGAGTTCTTTAACTTTATGGCGTCAGACATACGGTCACAGGCCTCACACCTCAGTGGTACTCATCAATAAACAATTCTATAATGAGTTGTTAATTTAAACAAACATTTAAATTTTGCTTATTTTATACAGCTTAGTACAGTCAATAGATTATGTTGGTTCCTTGTTCCGCGCGTTTTTTGTTTCGATTATAATAATATTAATTTATTAAATAAGAATTACGAAAAACATTACTAAAACTGGATTGGTACCTGTTGGTGTTGTTAGTTAGTTTTTTTTAATTATGTGTTGAAACTGTTTCTAAAAGTCAACTAGTTTTGATAGCAAGTCAAAATGGTAAGGTGGTATTAAGTGCTACCTACTAATGTATATTTCAATATCCGCCTTCAAATTCACTTTTTTATTTGGAGGTCACCGCGCCCGATGGCTAATTTAAATCTGATACGAAACACTGAAACTAATTGCAAATCAAGAAGTAGGCGTGTCTCTCTGTGTCAGCAATAAAGTACTAAGTTGTGTAAGTATCTAACAAAACAGTTAGAGACAAAACAAGCCGGATGAACTTCATGTACTATTTCGATCGAAAATATTTACGAACATTGTTGTTTTCACATGAGTTTATGACAGCTGATTCGATATTTTAGGTACCTAACGCATTAAGATACCTTACCTTATCATAGGAAAGTGTATACCCAGTTGATGACGTTGACCGCACTAATAGATACTTTTATTGCTCCGACCTTTCCAGGCATAAAGGAGCAACATAACTCTTTGGCAGGGGACAAGACCTTGCTAATGTCAAGTGGTCCGAGTCCGAAGTAGAGAATTATGTGCATAACGCCTGCTCTGTGATTTATATCCTTTCAGATTCGACCCACATACATATGTATGTATCACCACATACATTTTAACAAAACGTTTTAGACCGCTGTTGGAGCGCCACGTGCCTCTTCCATTTAACTGAATTTATGTGAAACTTTACTGTGTTGTTTTTGTTTCAGAACGCTGTGCCAACGGACTTCATTCAGAGGGCAGATGCAGAGATCTTCCCGACTTTGAAAAATACAGAAACCATTAAATAAAATTAAAAACTTAGTTTTGTAAATTATTTATTTACGTAGGCATTTACCTATGTCGGTACCTATTTTTTTTTATTTAGTTGTAACTCTACAAAAACTCCTTCACTGGTAGATAAGTAGGTGGATAGACATATCATTATATTATCATATATCATTATTTCTTATAGATAGCGTTCTATAGTTTCGGCATATTCCCTTGGGAAAGAGGCGTGAGTTTATTTAGCCATGTAGTTACGGCCTTTCTCACATGGTAGCTACTCTCAAGTAATCTCAACAGAGACTACTAGGAATGTGACGAATTACGCAGGCAGGACAAATGACAGTGCATAAAGTTTTGTGTAAACACAGGTTCATTACCTCTTCTATTTTTCCCTTTATCTCATAGTACAGTACTGACTGAGACCTGACGGAATGGCTAGTCTATACGATTGGAAAGGGAGATCAGGCGCTGGACGGATGGTAAAGTAGGTATACGTAGACACCTACATGCTCTTAAAGGCGCGAAGGGGTCTCAGAAACGGTCACCCAAATCTGTAAGTTAACAGACAAAAAAAAAAGTTAGGGAAGAGATTTACCTATTTAAATTCTTTGACACTGTCTTACCTGCCAACACAGCATGAAGACTTTCGTAATTGATCCGTCAGTTTGCAATGTCTGCATTTCTGCAATTTCAAAATCATTACTTAGTGTAGGTAGTAGGATCAACTCTACCTACGGCCTCGGCTCGAGGTAAGTCATCTTTGAAATGCGACAAATTTTAGGTAAGTACTGTAGTAGGTACCGAGTAGGTAGATTGGGCCGGTTTCTGACTGAGTTCAGTATTTATAATTAAGAACATGTCAAATCCTATCTACATCTTCTTTTTTCTTTTTTTTTAGGGTTTTCTGGTTAATCAGAGATTGACCAATAGGTAGGTACCTATTGGTCAATAACTAACTACACTACACTAACCCAACTTGCAATTCTGAATTCTAAAATCAGGTGAATGACGTCAAAAAAAACGTTCAAGTCATCCATTACTATTTTGATATGTAGAGACAGGTATACATTCGCAAAAGATTTATTTTCCTCTAGTCATAAGACATTGTTATCGTAAATCTAACAGGGAATTTCCTTATTTCAACAGCATTTTCGTAAAAACATCTTCGAATATGGCTCTCAAAGACGATACTGACTACAATATCCCAAAGGAGATAATCTAAAGATTCGATAAAGTAAGGAACTAGCTCTTCCTGCAGCGTCGTCACCGCGTAGACTACACAATGAGATGTTTTCTTTTAAAACCTCAGTTCTGATGGAAACTTCGTAACATTAAAATGAAAATACTAAAACTAAGTACTTCGTATCCTACCTAAGTAGAACAGTCGTTAAACTTCAACGTGTTTGTTAATTTTGTGACATAAAAATAAAAACATGGAACTTGATTCTGATAAATTATATATGGTTCTTGGTCTTACCAAAAAAATCAAAGACAAGCGAACAAACTCAAATTTTTTGTTTTTGAAGTAAATCACGAAAAATTTAAACTAAGCAAATTATGATTGTGTGCTATTTATATTACTTTTCCTGAATATTCCAAAAGTACCTACCTACTATACTTGCAATGATTTACAAAAAATAAAAATAATTCTCAAAACAAGGAGGCAATCCTTTTTCTTAAGTATGGAATCAAATCAAAGAATCATCAAATTACTTCTTCCGTTCTGGGTGAAGCGGAAGGGCGTGTCACTCTTACTGACTAAAACCCATCCTTGTTCCTTCTAAAGCCCTTTGCGTTCCAGGGCTGGCCCTAGCAGGCCCCGTCTCCCATGCTGACATCTCTTTGAGGCGGGCGTGAAACACAATGCGCCATCAACCCGGGCCAGGTGGTGATCGGACAGCGAGCCACCCAATGCTCGCCGTCCGCAGGCTCGCGCCTACGGTGGCCGGGGATCGCCCTGCGACTCCCGACGCGACGACCAGGGCGTCTTCTTCTGTAGCGGCGGTTGGGGCGAAGGCCTTATCTCTCCCTCGCGCGGCCCGCCTCCTCCTTCGCTAACATTACTGCTTCGCAGAAGGAGGTGAGCGCTTCCCAAGCTTCCTCGCTTGGGAAGCGCTCCTCGGGCCGGACGCGAGAGGCCACCGCTGTCGATCGCCTCGACGAGCACACGGCGGTGCTACGCCCAAGCAGGACAGACCTCCACCAAATGCTCCAGCGTATCCAAGGAGCCAAACCTAGTCATAAGTAATTAACAAGTCTGGATAGGAATTTGCTAGTTAAGTAGTATAGGATCAATGACGGAAGGTATAATATACCTACCTATATAGACGCATCATGCATGCACCAACATCACAGCTCATAAAAGCAGTGCAACCACAAACAGTAGGTACAAATCGGTAGGTAGCCAAATAGACAATGTGTTCGCGTCCGGGGTATGGTCTCGCAGTAGTTGCCTTAATTTTTAACAGACTTCAAAAAAAGGAGGAAGTTCTTAATTCGTCGGACTCTCTTCAATTTAGCGAAGATCTGATGAAGAACTTCGGAGATAGGCAATGGAACCCATATCGATAAATAATATTGTAATATCTAAGCATAAAATATATAGATATAAATTTATATGTACAATTTTGACACCGACTTCCGAAATTAAAGTTACTTTTAAATTGGTACTTTGTATTGTTTTTTTTTTTATTTGGAAGTCGGTTGTATTTTATAAAAGTTTTTTATTTTTTGCCATTTTAGAGTACGGGTGACAGGTCTATAGAAGTTTTTATAAATCATTGGATAGGATGCTCCAATTTTATACATTGCTTTATTCGCTCTCCAGTTAGATCTTAGCCTGGTATTGTCTTAGTAAAATCACAGGCAAGAATCCTGACTTGGGTAGCTAATTCTAATTGTACTATTTTATGCCAAACATTCCTTTGACTTTTGCCATACTCGGCTTCTAAAGGTCCATACTTTTTAGTCCGGTTGCGACACTGATAGAAAAATTTCACATATTATAAACCAAAAGCTCCTACACGAATCAAATAGCACAATATTGTAAGAAAACTAAAACAATAACCGTCTCGAGTTCTCGACCAAACCATTAAGAGCTACAAAAAGCAAACATTTGGCCCAATTAATAACAAAGTAGACACAAATGTTCATCAAGTTTCGTCATGCGTGATGTGTGATGTGTGGGAACTCCTCAACCGAGTAGGTATGAGGTAGTTGCCTACATTTTCATAAAGTACGGTCAAGCGTAACTATTGACATGCCCCTTAGCGCATAAACGTGACGAACGAGTTTGAGTTTCTTTCAATGGACAGCAGTGTGGTAGCTGATATCCATCGGGTTGGGCCTTATAACGGGCGTTTAAGAAGAGGAACAGATTTAAATTTGCTAACAACTTCGTTGACCGTCGAATTGATCCCAAAATATGCGAAAATTCTCAACTCACCATTTGGGTTGGCGCTACTGTCGCCAGTCACCGCGTTCTATTTCAATAATATTTTGTGAGATATAAAAAAACAAGACAGCAATAATTTTTTGAAAATTCTGTAATGAATTCCAATAATAATATTTTTTCTTAGACAACCAAGTGCATAAATCGAAACGTTATTTAAGCTGTCAACGTCGGCGTTTGTTGAATTGACATTGACAGAAGCTAAAATTTGTCAACACTCGACACCACTCGGATGTGAAAGGTTTACACTCTTTCCATATTTTTATAAAAATATTGAGGTCCGTTTACAGAAATAGTATTGAATGCATAAACAATCGAAAATGTGTGTTGTTTACTAACACGTTCAATTCAAGACTTTAAGCAGGACAGCTGGATTGCGGTAAGTCTTTTTCTACCAAATCTAACATAAATTGCATTTGTTTTTACACGATCAATGAAATAATGTGATCAATTAAATAGTGATGCTGTTCTTGAACGGCTAGTACCACATAATGTTGAGTTGTTTTAGTCAAAGAAATAACATCCGTCGACATTTCTTCAGACCGTTCATCATAAGACAACCGTGATTTAGTGTGCTTTCACTAAGTAATATTTAAATATTATATTTGCATTTTAATTACGTGTGCGGTTACTGCAATTTCATGCCAGTGTTATGTGCTGCAACCTTGTATGCCGAACATCCATGTAATAATTACTAAGGCTAAATGTACCTTTCTTCTTAGACATAGGTGTTTAAAAGCTTTTCTTGAATTATTGCTATAGTATTATATTTTTTTATGACAATATATGCTAGCAGCAGTAAAATCAAGCTTTACACCCTTAAAAAAAATATTCTGTTTTGCATGTCTATTTGGAATTTTTGTTGCTATTGTGATGTGCATATTATCAAAACTCTATAAAGTCAGGATTGATAATGTGATAATATATATTTTTTTAATCTGCCTGTATGGTCTCACATCTGGACAAAGGTATATTAAAAACCATTGACCATTGTGTTCTTATAAAAATAAACCATTTTTTTGCCATTTATGTTTTCCTCAAAGTATTGATAGGTTCTTTTAATCTTACCAAAAAAAAAAAGATATTATTATATTTTTATTTTAACAGTTGTGGCTCTTGAACCATGAGTACAATACAATACTAGGTTCGGAATAATTTATTGTCACTAACTCAATTGCATCAGATAGAAGTGTGTGTGTGTGTGTGTGTGTGTGTGTGTGTGTGTGAAGAACCTATTTGCCACATTTCCCCAGATGTCTCATGTAATAATGACAAGCCTAAGCCATCAGCTGCAGATATTCCTGATAGATTAAGCCCATTAGCAGTGCTTAACCCAGGAATTGAACCCAGGATTTCAATAACATTACGAGAACCGGAATTTACATAACATCACACTCACAGAACCAACCACCCATAAATTCATTGATAGAATGTTATACTTATATAGGGAAAGTTAAGTTTGTGTTAAATAATTGTGTAATACAACTATTTTGTTATACTATAAAGTATATTCTATCTACCACACTTAGTTTCCTCAAAGAGTTAGGCAGAGCTGCACTTAAAATACATTTTATTAATAGTTTTGCACAAAATATACTGAATTGATTATGAGACAGACATTCTCATTTCTGAGTTTGATAAGCTATCTAGTAACTCCCGACACTATATTCCTGTGGATGTGGTAAGTAGTAAGTACGATGAATCAGAACACCAACTTCCGATTCCGAACTTCCGTTCATGGCATTATTTTTATGCCAGAGCCACATGTTTGGCATTTGCTGATTTGGCTAAATTTAAGATATCAAACATTGCCATCCACACACTTGCGCAAGCGTTCGGTTTATCGTATGTACATTTATTATACAAATAGAAGAAAAAAAGCTTGCGGTAGTTTCCCTTTGATTTGTGCCAAAAAACCGACACTTGATCGGTTTGCTGCTTGCAAACCTACACAAACCAAGTCAAACTTCCATACATTTGGATTTGTGACGGTTTGTTGAGGTTTGGCAAGCGTTGGATCCAGCTTTAAAATTCCTGGTACACAAACTAATTTTATCAATGCCAATCTATCTGTAAATATATAGTATAGTTTGTGATGCCAATGGAAACACATTGACTCATTGTAACTGCGCCAGTCTGTGGGAGATATTAATGAATAAAATTAAAGTGTGAGTTGCTTATAAATTGTTATTTACATACCTAGTTTTTTACATTCAGTAAATTGTTCACACAGGGAGAATTTTTCAATGGTCAGAGAATGTTTAACTGAAGAATAAATATTCCTTAGGGTAAAGTTATCTGACTATTGATAAATCAGCTCTAATTCTTCCCATTTTTAGTAGCAATTACTTGTTTCCCATAACTTAATTGTTAAGAAAACACCCAATTACAAAAGAAAGAAAACACGTTTATTCCGGCCGAAATATGATAAATAATCTATGACCTAGACTAGAGTCAAGAGCATTATACATATATATATTGTAGTCTTTGGTCAAGAGCAAACCCATCTCAAATAAAAATATTTAAAAAATACTGCACGAAAATTACAAATAACACAACTTATCAGTAAACCAGTTTTATTGCCAGACCATGTCAGCATGGGCAAGTCATGGCTGTAAGTATGATAAATACGACTTTAGCTAGTTATCACTTAATGTTCGTTAAATCGTAGAATTTTGGCTTGACAAACGAAATTGGATACTTTATGCCCTGATAACGTAACAAATGCACATAATTCACTATGGTACGTACATAGTAGTTAATACTCGAATCAATTGTAACGGGCAACTCGTGATGCAATCTAATCGTTTAGATGTTCACTATTTAACTAGCCATTACACCCATACGTACTTGCAAAGGCATATATTTTTTTACTGAAGACATCTTAGCCATGTTCAGGCGTTGATCCACAGTAAAATTTGTCGACCATAAGCCGTGTGGTCGCTTCGTATAGGTGGCGTAAACTTCGCGCGGACGCTGCGTATAGGTGACACAAACGCCGCGTGGAAGCGAATTTTTTATGACGCAACGTCTTGTGTACCTTATTTGAACTCTTTCTGAGAAAAAAAGCCTTCCTACGTGTCTAGTCTACCTTCCTTGCATGGCCAGCTGTTCTGAAAAATTTCATGCTTCTGGAGTTCTACACCCTTCAGAATTAGGCTGTGCGTTGTCTATAAGTAAATAAATTTAAGATTACTAGTAAATAGAAAATACCGAAGACGCTTCGCTAGCGCAGCGTTTACGCCTTTCTGGGACATACGTTCAATGTTACACTCTAGAATAATATCTTGCCAGTCTCTAAAAATAAGACATGATTAATTAAAAAATAATCTTTTGTCTGATTCATCGAGTGACCCAAGAGATAAGCCTACGACTCATTTAACTGTGATTGGCCGATTGATAGTTTTCTGATCGATAAGCTAGGAAAGAATCCGGAGATAAATCTCTGGGATCTTTCGCAGATTCTAGGTAAAGCTACTATACAAATACATGTGTTTGAACCTGAGAACTTTATTAACTTAAAATTTCCGTAAAAATACTATCTTTCTTTTGCATACTCTTTTATGAGATTCTTCCTCTTCCCGGGCGAAGTGGCATTCGGATATTTAAAAAACATGGAAATAAAATTGTTACCGAACATTCAACGGAACTTATAATAACGCTTAAAGCCTGTTCACACCACTCATATTATTATTTTTATACTAATTTGATCGGAATACTTTCCATGCGGTGCAGTTGCTTTGTCCACAGTTTGCAACAACTTACGCTAAATCAAACGTCCTTGAAGTACCTATCTGGTTACTTATGTTACTATGTTCAATTTTTTTTTTTTGTGTAAACTGACATACAGAATTACAGACAAGTTTGTTTACGATATTTAGCGAAGGAAGTGACGAGGAGCAAGTGCGCAGGCGCTTCTAGACAGTGTATCGTATCGCCGGGTCAGTCTGTGATCGAACGCCAATGTGGAGTGCCCGCGCTAATTCACACGCAAACAATTTCGAATAAAATATGTTTAGCGGTTTTTTTGTTTTGTAATTTTTAATCACACGTGATAGTGTAATTGAGGTATTTTCATTTTCTGTGGTA
Source organism: Mamestra brassicae (assembly GCA_905163435.1). Lineage (NCBI taxonomy): Eukaryota > Metazoa > Arthropoda > Insecta > Lepidoptera > Noctuidae > Mamestra > Mamestra brassicae. The sequence goes on along the minus strand of LR990997.1, from coordinate 11,618,404 downwards.
AGTTTATTTTTAAATTGACGAAAGTTTTCGCTGGTGAAACTCAGAATTGAATTTGTTTTGTACATAAAATGTTATATTTGTGTTTTAGAGGAGAGTTAAAGAATAAATTGAATATTAATTTCCAAAAGAAGTTAAAACATCCCATTTTAGCGTAGCAATAGGTGTTATAATTAAAAACTAATAATTTTCTCCGACTACCTATAGACTATTTGAAGATCAAACTTCTTCAGACGGTTTTTAAACAAGGTACTGCTGCGCGAACCTTGAAAACAAATTTCTTAGAACTGAACGACATGAAGGATCGGAGCAAGTAACACTTGATCAAACAACATTATTTGTTAATGAATAATACAGTTCGAGTCATATTTTGCAAGTAAAATAACCTCGTAAACTTTTTTTTAATAGTTTAATCAAATTTATTAATAAGAATTTAAAAAAAATATATATATGAAACAAGTAGTAAACTATGCAACTTGTTTGCTGTCTGATGTTAGAAAAAAATAAATTGGAACTTTACTCTTAGGATTTTTAGCTTTTTGACATAAAACAGAAACTCATGAATCGTTCAATGACCACAGTAAAAGAACAGCTAACTCATATGACACTACTGTATTAGGCTAAAAATTATGGTTATTGGCTCACGCCTCAAATATATAAAAAATATACATTTTTGTGCTACTCCGAATACATTTTTGGTGAATGACTTACGTCATTGTTGGCTTTGCGAGTAGAACCAGGATGAGTCTGGCTCAGGAATGTGGGGATTGGCATAAGCAAAGAGGCCATATAATGAATGATAACGATGAATAGTAAATTAATTCATTGTTTGCAAACCTCAATGCTCAGACTCCTAAAATAACCCAGACCAAAATACAATCGAATGAATAAAGATTAACAAATTTTTTATCATACTTAAATGTTAAACAATACATAATAGGCCAAAAGTCAAACAACCACAATTTAATGATAGACGACACTAGAATTGACGAATTAATTAATTAATAACAAATAAAATATGTATCATTCATGATACCGTTAATTAAATTCAGATTAAAAATTCGCATAAATTTTGTTAGACACTATAAATGTAGTTTTAACTTGCTTACAAATTACCTTCTAACTAATACAGAACATTTAGAATAACAGAATATTCAAATATTTGATAGAAACTTAATTCTCATACTTAGATTGTATTGACTATTGTTTTCAACGATATCTACTTAGGTAAGTAAGTACGTACCTAATCCTTGTGTTTTTGGTCATTTCAAATAGCTGACGTCAATGAAAATGTTTTCTAGAAGTTTTGAGAAAATACTCTACTTAAACTAAAATGACATACTTACTTCACCTTGCCATGTGTTTAAAAAGAACGTAACGTAACTTCACAATGTGAAGTTAAACGTCAAAGTAGAGGTCTTGTAATTAGTTTGTATTGTGCTCTGAAAGAATTTAATATGAACCTAAGCGGAGCGCTTCCTGCCTCTTGGTTTTGAGAGCGAGACCGCAAACAGTTTTTAGTTTTGTTCAGCGTTGATTATGCCGAAGCCATACCGTCTTACCACAAACTAAAGTTAAGATTGGTTTCGTCAAGTCCCTGAGACAAGTTAAGTCTCCCGCAGACAGGCGCGATTATTTTACAGACATTGTTTTACAGTAAGGTAATTATAGCGATAAAAAATAATTCCTTATAGCTATAAGAAGGAAAGTAGTCAAAAGGAAACGCTCACGTTACGCCTGAAGAGTTTTCACCATCATCCTTGGTTTCACAATATAAAATAAATCATTGATAGCCCTGAAAAGCTTTGACGCTTATTGCCCTCCAGAAAAAGATCCTGTTTATTTCGTCGAAAAAAATCATACCAGCTTTGTTTTACTGTCAGTAAATTCAAAGAAACGTTTTTAATATGAGGGTGTAGTTGAGCATCGGTTTTTGGTTCAGTCCACAACGAGACCGCGGCACTCACGAGTCACGTATCAAGTGACAAACGTTGGAATGTTCGTAGGCTAGGGAAACCGACACCAGCAGAATGTGGCTTCACAATAAAATTCTTTTTCGCTTTGTTGCCAATATTTCTTACGACAGTCGAATATATGAAAGGGTTTCAGCCATAAAAGTAAATATTTCAAAGCAACGAATTTTTCTTTATTTTCTCCGGTGTCGTAAATAATACATCGCCGCGAATGTTTATTTTCAAGTCGTATCACGTAATTATTAGCTATGTTACCTTCAAGACTTAGATACACTACACGCGAAATAGCTTTTTGTTTTTGGTAAAAGTGCTAAAGCGTTCGCAGCATCCCAATTAGGTTTAACTCAATATACTCGCGTTAATAAAGAAAACGAAAATATTCGTGGTCTTTTATAAAAGCTTATAACGAATTTAAGCACTAGCATTATTCAAAGGGTACGTAGGAGGAATACTAATGTTAGTGGAGAAAGTTTGGTGTATGCTAGCACGGTACTCTACAGATACTAGAACGTGAGGATAATCTTAGTTCATTAACATCTAGTTCATCCTACGTTACTTTTTTACAAGTGCTGGATACGTTTTTTATCAACCTAATTCACAAAATATTTTTTTCAAATAAGGAACACACACAACACACTTTCATTTAAATACTCACCTTTAGTTTAATCATCATCATCATCATTTTTTGCATTCATGTAGTTTACAGGTTGTTTCAAGTATATAGGTTTCATACATGAATCCTGCTAAGGCACAACAATATTAATAGTTTAAAATAATAGACAAAACCACTGTGCTAATTTTAATATGTCCATCATTTGTTATTTAAATAACGTACACAGCAATACTTTCTCTTCTGTGACGCTAAATAATAGCAAATAAAAGAAAAATATGCAAAAACGATAAAGAAATACACACTTGACAACACGGCATTGCCACCGCCGACGCTGAAAATTGGTCCAATGATATTCGAACACGATTTTCCCAGTACTTACCGTCTCTGTATTGAACGTTCTGAGTCCCAGAAATATATAGAATCTCTTTGAGTTGAAGCACTATTGGACTCGACTCACAATTTATTTGTGCTGTGCAAATGCTTTTTTCTTGAGTATCTTGGACAAAAACTTAAAATAAAATGCTATAGAATTATACTTAGCAAGTAGAGGAACCTGCATGGTGGTATGTTTGAAAACAAACAGTTTTACTATAAATAAAGACATAAACTTTTTGTTCGAAATTACAGTAGCGACAAACGCTGAGAGTGCCAAATCGTGACGCGACTACGAGTAACGTTTTTATCTGTCGTGATCGGGCTGTTTGCTAGGAAATCGCGTAATATGTCGAGACAACGGTACTCAACGCCAGTCACTCAGCGGGTTTTACGAGTTCTGTAATATAAGGTTACGCGCTAAAACCTATACACAATGCTCCAAATACTTCTGACAGGGTGTGATGCAAGCGCAGCTTTTACGGGGAACTATCTCAAGTTTATAACTTTCTATCCGAGAACAATACGCAAGCAATTGTTTACAGATTTTTTACTCTGGAACTTTTAGTCCAGTCAATCTAGATTTTATTTATGTGTTATATTAACCCCCATTTCCCAATTCACGTGATGCGCGTCATACGCAAATTAATAAAAGTGAAAAAAATATATTTTGTTGCAGTTATTTGAAAAGTTTTATTTACGCCATTAGACGATAAGGTGATCGTTTACCGAAAAATGAACTAAAAATCTTTAAAAAAATATTGTAAATAAACGGTGCATTATTTGCCTGCATTCCTAACTCCGTAGCAAAGGGAATTATAAAATCTACAAGCTGATATTTTTGTTTTCATCAAAAATTGCAGAAATGTCCGGTAATTAATAATTAAAGAGTGATTTTCAATTTTTCACATTAGTTTTTAATTAATTATAAATTTTTCGATCCTCGTGCAGCTTTAAACATTTTGGTATGATAATCAGGGGATTGTTCCCTACAAATTGGCATATTTTGCATCCCCTGCGATCCAACTTGTTTACTGGACTATTTTACTGTTTAAGTATGCGGAATTTCAACAGTCACAACTTGGAAAATGTTGAGTATTCCCGATCATGCACAGCCGCTCGATATGCCGTGTTTTTATTTAGTATTTCTTCAATACGTGAACTAGCCCTTTCTGAAATTAATTTTGTTGCTCATTGAAGGCGTGCGAACCTGTCGTCGCTGACTCCCGATAACATTGACTGATCGGACGTTGGACGGCGGAATAGATGAGAGAAGTACGTGCTACGTCCGAAACTCGGCGTGATGAATCGGCGACTTGTAATCGTTGGACTAACACGGGTACCGTAATTTGTTAAGGGAAAGTTCATTGGGTCCAGGGTCCTGCAGATGTGCACTATCATCTATTGTGAACGAAAACGCGACATGTTTATTTATGGACCGTTAAATTAACTTTGGATTTTCTTTTGAGCAAGGAGAGCCCTTGGTGAATAATAAAATAATGCCAACCTAATAAATGATTCACTGAGATGTATTTAGCTCTATCTCTTTGAAAACCTGTTTATACTTCTAATACGTTTTTCTTATAATCTTATTATAGAGGAATATGAAAACAAAGGATGGAACCCTTACTTTTTTTTCTTTGTCTGCTGATTGCTAATATTTTTGTCTCGTAAGCACTTTTCTGAAAATCAAACTAGAGGACACTTTTCTTGTCTTTTGGGTCTTTGCAGAGTCTGGGAAAAGTGTTCGGGTCTGTATTAATGAGGCGAACGTGCCGCGCTAGCGACGGAGCGCGAAACAAATCGATGTCTCGTAATCGACGGAGTCGCATTTTGGGCGATTTGTTCGGGTGAAAATATTACTACTTTTTATAACACTTGCTCGGTATTTATCTCAGTCGCTTAAACATGTGACCGTCGTGTAACGAGCCTTTGGGATAGTACTGCTTTATTTCTGGAATAATTCTTCGGGTATTTTCATGACTGATGTCTGATTTCTAAAATATTTGTGTTGAATTACATTTTTGCATTGAAGCAGCTAAAAGTGGTAGCTGGAAGCAGAATAGGAAGTCCTTTGCCCATCGGGAGACGACAACTAAACATACAAATAAAAAAAAAACAGGCACTCCCAGCCCATAAAAAAATTCGTGCGTTTGTTAATCTGGGTCTTTTAGTTCCGTTTAAATATCTTTATCTCCCCCTCACACATTCCTTCCTGTTGGCCGGTGATCTGCTATCTCGAACACCACCGATTCGTTCCCACTGAAATACGATGTGGGTTGGGTACACTAATTAGTCGTCGTTTTAATTGTGATCGCTCTCATTAGATTTATTTTATAACTCAGACCGTTAATAATACTAGTCACTAGTACCTATTTATATCTAGGTCCCATTGTGGTTCGTTTCGCCGCGAAAAAAATGTTATCAATCACTTTGTAACCACAATTTTACCGGTGGCTGTCAAAATGGTGGTTCAACTTCTACACGTTGATTGGCGGTTTCTGGTATATGGTTGCCCTGATTTGACCATTGTCGGGTGTTATGATTAAAAATAGTTTTTAGCACTGAAGTATCAATGAACCTATACATTTACCTGCTGTCTAAACAACCAACAGTTCATTGCCTTATAGGAGTTCTGCGTAAACGCCAAGCCACGACCATTTGTATAAATATCGGTCTATTTTACATTAAACAAAAATATGTCCTGTTATCAAAACTTTTACGTCACGTCACTGATTGTGTCCGGAAATCAGGAAATCACGCTTTTATTTTTAGTAGCACAGTGATGCAACATTATGGGTTCGGTATCGATATTTAGAAAATCCTTGATATTCTAATGTGAAGAGGTTTTGAAAATTACCTATTTTGCTTCGTTACATACTTTGAAATTCATTTTCCACAATATGAATTAATGATAAATTTCAATTTTTGTCTGTTAATACTTTAACATAAACGAGTTTTTTTTTTTTTTTTTTTAGGATGGGAAATCATCAAATGACTTCTTCCGCTCTGGGTGGAGCGGAAGGGCGTGTCAGACTCTTACTGACTAAAACCCATCCGTGTTCCTTCTAAAGCCCTTTGCGTTCCAGGGCCGCGGTGACGACGAGATCTACTATTTAAAATAGGGAATTATATTTTTTTTTCTCAAAAGCTTATACATATTTGTCATCAACTCATCTAATTAATAGATCTATCGCCACCATCAAATATTTTAATTCTCAGATAAATAAAAAGTGTCGCCAGGTATGAATGACTAAATTAATGTCAATATGTATCTTAAATAAGATATGGATTATCAATAAAATCATAGTTCATTCCTAGGATAAAAAAATTGTCCTAAAAATAATAGGTTTATCCCTTAAATAATAGCTTCGTACTCAGAACTGTATATTTGTACTGTAACTGTATTCTGTCACCAAAGATTCGAACACGGCACAGGCAGCTTAAGGCACCCCGACACGGATTGGTTTGGTTCGAATGGTATGACAGGAGCCCCCGTCATACCATCAGATAGAAATAGGAGCCCGCAGCGGTCTGCGTGAACTTGGCAGATCATATTCCAGCAGAGCTCAAAAAAAAGTGAGTTCTATTCGCATGCAGCATAGTTCTAGAGTTCCTGATACTTTTCGGAAATAGTTCTGGCGTTTTTCTCGGAAAAAAAATCAAATGAAAATATGATCTGCTAACTTCCGGTAGCAGATCATTTTTTCCAAAACCAAAATTTTAAAAGTATTTTAGGTGCATAAAGGTGAGAGCTATAGTTCCTGATACTTTTCGGAAAGAGTTCTGTCTCAACTGGCTTAAAAAAAAATTACAAACATACGTAACCAACACAAAAATAAAAACGACATTTTTAGTAAAAGTGGCGGTAATTACAAAAAGAATAACCAGATATCCATTATTCTAAACAAAATCAGTAAATAGGAAATCAACTAAAAGGAAAAATATAAAATAAAATTCCAAACAATTCGCAAGAACTAGCAGAGCATTGTTGAAACCCTAGATTTGACAAAATCATGAAATTTTAAGTGAATGAGTGAAAAATTCCAAAAAAACATCTAGAAAATACCCAGGGTCGAGAACTCCTCGATTTAAGATACACAGATAATATCCCTAATTGCTGTACTGTAAAGTAAACCTAGAACTCAATCTCAGATATCAGCAGAGCATGGTTGAAAACCTAGATTAGCCGAAAATCATGCAAATTTGAAGTTTCAGTGTTAAAAAAAAATCCAAAAAAAATATCTGGAAAGTACCCAGGACCGAGAACTCCTCGATTTTAGATACACCGATACTATCCCTTTATGCTGTACTGCAAAGTAAACCTAGAACTCAGACTCAGATATCAGCAGAGCATGGTTGAAAACCTAGATTAGCCGAAAATCACAAAAAAATTAAAGTTTCTTAGTTAAAAAATCTAAAAAAATATATGTAAAATACCCAGGGCCGAGAACTCCTCGATTTTAGATACACCGATACTATCTCCTTATGCTGTAATGCAAAGAAAACCTAGAACTTAGACTCAGATATCAGCAGAGCATGGTTGAAAACCTAGATTTGACAAAATCATGAAAATTTGATGTTTCTGAGTGAAAAATTCCAATAAAATATCTAGGAAATACCCAGGACCGAGAACTCCTCGATTTTAGATACACCGATACTATCCCTTTATGCTGTACTGCAAAGTCAACCTAGAACTCAGACTCAGATATCAGCAGAGCATGGTTGAAAACCTAGATTTGACAAAATCATGAAAATTTGAAGTTTCTCAGTGAAAAATTCCAAAAAAATATCTAGAAAATACCCAGGACCGAGAACTCCTCGATTTAAGATACACCGATACTATCGCTTTATGCTGTACTGAAAAGGAAACCTAGAACTTAGACTCAGATATCAGCAGAGCATGGTTGAAAACCTAGATTAGCCGAAAATAATGAAAATTTGAAGCTTCTGAGTTAAGAAATCCAAAAAAAATATCTAGAAAGTACCCAGGACCGAGAACTCCTCGATTTGGAATACACCGATACTATCCCTTTATGCTGTACTGCAAAGTAAACCTAGAACTCAGACTCAGATATCAGCAGAGCATGGTTGAAAACATCGATTAGCCGATAATCATGCAAATTTGAAGTTTCAGTGTTAAAAAATCCAAAAAAATATCTGGAAAGTACCCAAGACCGAGAACTCCTCGATTTTATATACACCGATACTATTCCTTTATGCTGTACTGCAAAGTAAACCTAGAACTCGGACTCAGATATCAGCAGAGCATGGTTGAAAACCTAGATTAGCCGAAAATCATGAAAATTTGAAGTTTCTGAGTTACAAAATCCAAAAAATATCTGAAAAGTACCTAGGACCGAGAACTCCACGATTTTAGATACACCAATACTATGCCTTTATGCTATACTGCAAAATAAACCTAGAACTCAGACTCAGATATCAGCAGAGCATGGTTGAAAACCTAGATTAGCCGAAAACCACAAAAAATTAAAGTTTCTAAGTTAAAAAATCTAAAAAAATATATGTAAAATACCCAGAGCCGAGAACTCCTCGATTTTAGATACACTGATACTATCTCATTATGCCGTAATGCAAAGAAAATCTAGAACTTATACTCAGATATCAGCAGAGCATGGTTGAAAACCTAGATTTGACAAAATCATGAAAATTTGAAGTTTCTGAGTGAAAAATTCCAAAAAAATATCTAGAAAATACCCAGTACCGAGAACTCCTCGATTTTAGATACACCGATACTATCTCATTATGCCGTAATGCAAAGAAAATCTAGAACTTATACTCAGATATCAGCAGAGCATGGTTGAAAACCTAGATTTGACAAAATCATGAAAATTTGAAGTTTCTGAGTGAAAAATTCCAAAAAAATATCTAGAAAATACCCAGTACCGAGAACTCCTCGATTTTAGATACACCGATACTATCCCTTTATGCTGTACTGCAAAGTCAACCTAGAACTCAGACTCAGATATCAGCAGAGCATGGTTGAAAACCTAGATTTGACAAAATCATGAAAATTTGAAGTTTCTCAGTGAAAAATTCCAAAAAAATATCTAGAAAATACCCAGGACCGAGAACTCCTCGATTTAAGATACACCGATACTATCGCTTTATGCTGTACTGAAAAGGAAACCTAGAACTTAGACTCAGATATCAGCAGAGCATGGTTGAAAACCTAGATTAGCCGAAAATAATGAAAATTTGAAGCTTCTGAGTTAAGAAATCCAAAAAAATATCTAGAAAGTACCCAGGACCGAGAACTCCTCGATTTGGAATACACCGATACTATCCCTTTATGCTGTACTGCAAAGTAAACCTAGAACTCAGACTCAGATATCAGCAGAGCATGGTTCAAAACATCGATTAGCCGATAATCATGCAAATTTGAAGTTTCAGTGTTAAAAAATCCAAAAAAATATCTGGAAAGTACCCAAGACCGAGAACTCCTCGATTTTATATACACCGATACTATTCCTTTATGCTGTACTGCAAAGTAAACCTAGAACTCGGACTCAGATATCAGCAGAGCATGGTTGAAAACCTAGATTAGCCGAAAATCATGAAAATTTGAAGTTTCTGAGTTACAAAATCCAAAAAATATCTGAAAAGTACCTAGGACCGAGAACTCCACGATTTTAGATACACCAATACTATGCATTTATGCTATACTGCAAAATAAACCTAGAACTCAGACTCAGATATCAGCAGAGCATGGTTGAAAACCTAGATTAGCCGAAAACCACAAAAAATTAAAGTTTCTAAGTTAAAAAATCTAAAAAAATATATGTAAAATACCCAGAGCCGAGAACTCCTCGATTTTAGATACACTGATACTATCTCATTATGCCGTAATGCAAAGAAAATCTAGAACTTATACTCAGATATCAGCAGAGCATGGTTGAAAACCTAGATTTGACAAAATCATGAAAATTTGAAGTTTCTGAGTGAAAAATTCCAAAAAAATATCTAGAAAATACCCAGTACCGAGAACTCCTCGATTTTAGATACACCGATACTATCGCTTTGTGCTGTACTGCAAAGTAAACCTAGAACTCAGACTCAGATATCAGCAGAGCATGGTTGAAAACCTCGATTAGCCGAAAATCATGCAAATTTGAAGTTTCAGTGTTAAAAAATCCAAAAAAATATCTGGAAAGTACCCAAGACCGAGAACTCCTCGATTTATATACACGAATACTATTCCTTTATGCTGTACTGCAAAGTAAACCTAGAACTCAGACTCAGATATCAGCAGAGCATGGTTGAAAACCTAGATTAGCCGAAAATCATGAAAATTTGAAGTTTCTGAGTTACAAAATCCAAAAAATATCTGAAAAGTACCTAGGACCGAGAACTCCACGATTTTAGATACACCAATACTATGCCTTTATGCTATACTGCAAAATAAACCTAGAACTCAGACTCAGATATCAGCAGAGCATGGTTGAAAACCTAGATTAGCCGAAAATCATGAAAATTTTAAGCTTCTGAGTTAAGAAATCCAAAAAAATATCTAGAAAGTACCCAGGACCGAGAACTTCTCGATTTGGAATACACCGATACTATCCCTTTATGCTGTTTTGCAAAGAAAACCTAGAACTCAGACTCAGATATCAGCAGAGCATGGTTGAAAACCTAGATTAGCCGAAAATCATGCAAATTTGAAGTTTCAGTGTTAAAAAATCCAAAAAAATATCTGGAAAGTACCCAGGACCAAGAACTCCTCGATTTTAGATACACCGATACTATCCCTTTATGCTGTAGTGCAAAGTAAACCTAGAACTCAGACTCAGATATCAGCAGAGCGTGGTTGAAAACCTAGATTAGCCGAAAATCACAAAAAAAATAAAGTTTCTTAGTTAAAAAATCTAAAAAAATATATGTAAAATACCCAGGGCCGAGAACTCCTCGATTTTAGATACACCGATACTATCTCCTTATGCTGTAATGCAAAGAAAACCTAGAACTTAGACTCAGATATCAGCAGAGCATGGTTGAAAACCTAGAACTTAGACTCAGATATCAGCAGAGCATGGTTGAAAACCTAGATTTGACAAAATCATGAAAATTTGAAGTTTCTGAGTGAAAAATTCCAAAAAAATATCTAGAAAATACCCAGGACGGAGAACTCCTCGATTTTAGATACACCGATACTATCCCTTTATGCTGTACTGCAAAGTCAACCTAGAACTCAGACTCAGATATCAGCAGAGCATGGTTGAAAACCTAGATTTGACAAAATCATGAAAATTTGAAGTTTCTGAGTGAAAAATTCCAAAAAAATATCTAGAAAATACCCAGGACCGAGAACTCCTCGATTTCAGATACACCGATACTATCGCTTTATGCTGTACTGAAAAGTAAACCTAGAACTCAGACTCAGATATCAGCAGAGCATGGTTGAAAACCTAGATTAGCCGAAAATAATGTAAATTTGAAGCTTCTGAGTTAAGAAATCCAAAAAAATATCTAGAAAGTACCCAGGACCGAGAACTCCTCGATTTTAGATACACCGATACTATCGCTTTATGCTGTACTGCAAAGTAAACCTAGAACTCAGACTCAGACATCAGCAGAGCATGGTTGAAAACCTCGATTAGCCGAAAATCATGCAAATTTGAAGTTTCAGTGTTAAAAAATCCAAAAAAATATCTGGAAAGTACCCAAGACCGAGAACTCCTCGATTTTATATACACCGATACTATTCCTTTATGCTGTACTGCAAAGTAAACCTAGAACTCGGACTCAGATATCAGCAGAGCATGGTTGAAAACCTAGATTAGCCGAAAATCATGAAAATTTGAAGTTTCTGAGTTACAAAATCCAAAAAATATCTGAAAAGTACCTAGGACCGAGAACTCCACGATTTTAGACACACCAATACTATGCCTTTATGCTATACTGCAAAATAAACCTAGAACTCAGACTCAGATATCAGCAGAGCATGGTTGAAAACCTAGATTAGCCGAAAATCATGAAAATTTGAAGCTTCTGAGTTAAGAAATCCAAAAAAATATCTAGAAAGTACCCAGGACCGAGAACTCCTCGATTTGGAATACACCGATACTATCCCTTTATTCTGTACTGCAAAGGAAACCTAGAACTCAGACTCAGATATCAGCAGAGCATGGTTGAAAACCTCGATTAGCCGAAAACCACAAAAAAATTAAAGTTTCTAAGTTAAAAAATCTAAAAAAATATATGTAAAATACCCAGAGCCGAGAACTCCTCGATTTTAGATACACTGATACTATCTCATTATGCCGTAATGCAAAGAAAATCTAGAACTTATACTCAGATATCAGCAGAGCATGGTTGAAAACCTAGATTTGACAAAATCATGAAAATTTGAAGTTTCTGAGTGAAAAATTCCAAAAAAATATCTAGAAAATACCCAGTACCGAGAACTCCTCGATTTTAGATACACCGATACTATCGCTTTGTGCTGTACTGCAAAATAAACCTAGAACTCAGACTCAGATATCAGCAGAGCATGGTTGAAAACCTCGATTAGCCGAAAATCATGCAAATTTGAAGTTTCAGTGTTAAAAAATCCAAAAAAATATCTGGAAAGTACCCAAGACCGAGAACTCCTCGATTTATATACACGAATACTATTCCTTTATGCTGTACTGCAAAGTAAACCTAGAACTCGGACTCAGATATCAGCAGAGCATGGTTGAAAACCTAGATTAGCCGAAAATCATGAAAATTTGAAGTTTCTGAGTTACAAAATCCAAAAAATATCTGAAAAGTACCTAGGACCGAGAACTCCACGATTTTAGATACACCAATACTATGCCTTTATGCTATACTGCAAAATAAACCTAGAACTCAGACTCAGATATCAGCAGAGCATGGTTGAAAACCTAGATTAGCCGAAAATCATGAAAATTTTAAGCTTCTGAGTTAAGAAATCCAAAAAAATATCTAGAAAGTACCCAGGACCGAGAACTTCTCGATTTGGAATACACCGATACTATCCCTTTATGCTGTTTTGCAAAGAAAACCTAGAACTCAGACTCAGATATCAGCAGAGCATGGTTGAAAACCTAGATTAGCCGAAAATCATGCAAATTTGAAGTTTCAGTGTTAAAAAATCCAAAAAAATATCTGGAAAGTACCCAGGACCAAGAACTTCTCGATTTTAGATACACCGATACTATGCCTTTATGCTATACTGCAAAATAAACCTAGAACTCAGACTCAGATATCAGCAGAGCATGGTTGAAAACCTAGATTAGCCGAAAACCACAAAAAAATTAAAGTTTCTAAGTTAAAAAATCTAAAAAAATATATGTAAAATACCCAGAGCCGAGAACTCCTCGATTTTAGATACACTGATACTATCTCATTATGCCGTAATGCAAAGAAAATCTAGAACTTATACTCAGATATCAGCAGAGCATGGTTGAAAACCTAGATTAGCCGAAAATCATGCAAATTTGAAGTTTCAGTGTTAAAAAATCCAAAAAAATATCTGGAAAGTACCCAGGACCAAGAACTCCTCGATTTTAGATACACCGATACTATCCCTTTATGCTGTAGTGCAAAGTAAACCTAGAACTCAGACTCAGATATCAGCAGAGCATGGTTGAAAACCTAGATTAGCCGAAAATCATGCAAATTTAAAGTTTCAGTGTTAAAAAATCCAAAAAAATATCTGGAAAGTACCCAAGACCGAGAACTCCTCGATTTTATATACACGAATACTATTCCTTTATGCTGTACTGCAAAGTAAACCTAGAACTCGGACTCAGATATCAGCAGAGCATGTTTGAAAACCTAGGTTTGACAAAATCATGAAAATTTGAAGTTTCTGAGTGAAAAATTCCAAAAAAATATCTAGAAAATACCCAGGACCGAGAACTCCTCGATTTTAGATACACCGATACTATCGCTTTGTGCTGTAATGCAAAGTAAACCTAGAACTCAGACTCAGATATCAGCAGAGCATGGTTGAAAACCTAGATTAGCCGAAAATCACAAAAAAATTAAAGTTTCTTAGTTAAAAAATCTAAAAAAATATATGTAAAATACCCAGGGCCGAGAACTCCTCGATTTTAGATACACCGATACTGTCTCCTTATGCTGTAATGCAAAGAAAACCTAGAACTTAGACTCAGATATCAGCAGAGCATGGTTGAAAACCTAGATTTGACAAAATCATGAAAATTTGAAGTTTCTGAGTGAAAAATTCCAAAAAAATATCTAGAAAATACCCAGGACCGAGAACTCCTCGATTTTAGATACACCAATACAATCCCTTTATGCTGTACTGCAAATTAAACCTAGAACTCAGACTCAGATATCAGCAGAGCATGGTTGAAAACCTAGGTTTGACAAAATCATGAAAATTTGAAGTTTCTGAGTGAAAAATTCCAAAAAAATATCTAGAAAATACCCAGGACCGAGAACTCCTCGATTTTAGATACACCGATACTATTCCTTTATGCTGTACTGCAAAGTAAACCTAGAACTCGGACTCAGATATCAGCAGAGCATGGTTGAAAACCTAGATTAGCCGAAAATCATGCAAATTTGAAGTTTCAGTGTTAAAAAATCCAAAAAATATCTGGAAAGTACCCAAGACCGAGAACTCCTCGATTTTAGATACACCGATACTATCCCTTTATGCTGTACTGCAAAGTAAACCTAGAACTCAGACTCAGATATCAGCAGAGCATGGTTGAAAACCTAGATTAGCCGAAAATCACAAAAAAATTAAAGTTTCTTAGTTAAAAAATCTAAAAAAATATATGTAAATACCCAGGGCCGAGAACTCCTCGATTTTAGATACACCGATACTATCTCCTTATGCTGTAATGCAAAGAAAACCTAGAACTTAGACTCAGATATCAGCAGAGCATGGTTGAAAACCTAGATTAGCCGAAAATCATGCAAATTTGAAGTTTCAGTGTTAAAAAATCCAAAAAATATCTGGAAAGTACCCAAGACCGAGAACTCCTCGATTTTAGATACACCGATACTATCCCTTTATGCTGTACTGCAAAGTAAACCTAGAACTCAGACTCAGATATCAGCAGAGCATGGTTGAAAACCTAGATTAGCCGAAAATCACAAAAAAATTAAAGTTTCTTAGTTAAAAAATCTAAAAAAATATATGTAAATACCCAGGGCCGAGAACTCCTCGATTTTAGATACACCGATACTATCTCCTTATGCTGTAATGCAAAGAAAACCTAGAACTTAGACTCAGATATCAGCAGAGCATGGTTGAAAACCTAGATTTGACAAAATCATGAAAATTTGAAGTTTCTGAGTGAAAAATTCCAAAAAAATATCTAGAAAATACCCAGGACCGAGAACTCCTCGATTTTAGATACACCGATACTATCCCTTTATGCTGTACTGCAAAGTCAACCTAGAACTCAGACTCAGATATCAGCAGAGCATGGTTGAAAACCTAGATTTGACAAAATCATGAAAATTTGAAGTTTCTGAGTGAAAAATTCCAAAAAAATATCTAGAAAATACCCAGGACCGAGAACTCCTCGATTTCAGATACACCGATACTATCGCTTTATGCTGTACTGAAAAGTAAACCTAGAACTCAGACTCAGATATCAGCAGAGCATGGTTGAAAACCTAGATTAGCCGAAAATAATGTAAATTTGAAGCTTCTGAGTTAAGAAATCCAAAAAAATATCTAGAAAGTACCCAGGACCGAGAACTCCTCGATTTTAGATACACCGATACTATCGCTTTATGCTGTACTGCAAAGTAAACCTAGAACTCAGACTCAGACATCAGCAGAGCATGGTTGAAAACCTCGATTAGCCGAAAATCATGCAAATTTGAAGTTTCAGTGTTAAAAAATCCAAAAAAATATCTGGAAAGTACCCAAGACCGAGAACTCCTCGATTTTATATACACCGATACTATTCCTTTATGCTGTACTGCAAAGTAAACCTAGAACTCGGACTCAGATATCAGCAGAGCATGGTTGAAAACCTAGATTAGCCGAAAATCATGAAAATTTGAAGTTTCTGAGTTACAAAATCCAAAAAATATCTGAAAAGTACCTAGGACCGAGAACTCCACGATTTTAGACACACCAATACTATGCCTTTATGCTATACTGCAAAATAAACCTAGAACTCAGACTCAGATATCAGCAGAGCATGGTTGAAAACCTAGATTAGCCGAAAATCATGAAAATTTGAAGCTTCTGAGTTAAGAAATCCAAAAAAATATCTAGAAAGTACCCAGGACCGAGAACTCCTCGATTTGGAATACACCGATACTATCCCTTTATGCTGTACTGCAAAGGAAACCTAGAACTCAGACTCAGATATCAGCAGAGCATGGTTGAAAACCTCGATTAGCCGAAAACCACAAAAAAATTAAAGTTTCTAAGTTAAAAAATCTAAAAAAATATATGTAAAATACCCAGAGCCGAGAACTCCTCGATTTTAGATACACTGATACTATCTCATTATGCCGTAATGCAAAGAAAATCTAGAACTTATACTCAGATATCAGCAGAGCATGGTTGAAAACCTAGATTTGACAAAATCATGAAAATTTGAAGTTTCTGAGTGAAAAATTCCAAAAAAATATCTAGAAAATACCCAGTACCGAGAACTCCTCGATTTTAGATACACCGATACTATCGCTTTGTGCTGTACTGCAAAATAAACCTAGAACTCAGACTCAGATATCAGCAGAGCATGGTTGAAAACCTCGATTAGCCGAAAATCATGCAAATTTGAAGTTTCAGTGTTAAAAAATCCAAAAAAATATCTGGAAAGTACCCAAGACCGAGAACTCCTCGATTTATATACACGAATACTATTCCTTTATGCTGTACTGCAAAGTAAACCTAGAACTCGGACTCAGATATCAGCAGAGCATGGTTGAAAACCTAGATTAGCCGAAAATCATGAAAATTTGAAGTTTCTGAGTTACAAAATCCAAAAAATATCTGAAAAGTACCTAGGACCGAGAACTCCACGATTTTAGATACACCAATACTATGCCTTTATGCTATACTGCAAAATAAACCTAGAACTCAGACTCAGATATCAGCAGAGCATGGTTGAAAACCTAGATTAGCCGAAAATCATGAAAATTTTAAGCTTCTGAGTTAAGAAATCCAAAAAAATATCTAGAAAGTACCCAGGACCGAGAACTTCTCGATTTGGAATACACCGATACTATCCCTTTATGCTGTTTTGCAAAGAAAACCTAGAACTCAGACTCAGATATCAGCAGAGCATGGTTGAAAACCTAGATTAGCCGAAAATCATGCAAATTTGAAGTTTCAGTGTTAAAAAATCCAAAAAAATATCTGGAAAGTACCCAGGACCAAGAACTTCTCGATTTTAGATACACCGATACTATGCCTTTATGCTATACTGCAAAATAAACCTAGAACTCAGACTCAGATATCAGCAGAGCATGGTTGAAAACCTAGATTAGCCGAAAACCACAAAAAAATTAAAGTTTCTAAGTTAAAAAATCTAAAAAAATATATGTAAAATACCCAGAGCCGAGAACTCCTCGATTTTAGATACACTGATACTATCTCATTATGCCGTAATGCAAAGAAAATCTAGAACTTATACTCAGATATCAGCAGAGCATGGTTGAAAACCTAGATTAGCCGAAAATCATGCAAATTTGAAGTTTCAGTGTTAAAAAATCCAAAAAAATATCTGGAAAGTACCCAGGACCAAGAACTCCTCGATTTTAGATACACCGATACTATCCCTTTATGCTGTAGTGCAAAGTAAACCTAGAACTCAGACTCAGATATCAGCAGAGCATGGTTGAAAACCTAGATTAGCCGAAAATCATGCAAATTTAAAGTTTCAGTGTTAAAAAATCCAAAAAAATATCTGAAAAGTACCCAAGACCGAGAACTCCTCGATTTTATATACACGAATACTATTCCTTTATGCTGTACTGCAAAGTAAACCTAGAACTCGGACTCAGATATCAGCAGAGCATGTTTGAAAACCTAGGTTTGACAAAATCATGAAAATTTGAAGTTTCTGAGTGAAAAATTCCAAAAAAATATCTAGAAAATACCCAGGACCGAGAACTCCTCGATTTTAGATACACCGATACTATCGCTTTGTGCTGTAATGCAAAGTAAACCTAGAACTCAGACTCAGATATCAGCAGAGCATGGTTGAAAACCTAGATTAGCCGAAAATCACAAAAAAATTAAAGTTTCTTAGTTAAAAAATCTAAAAAAATATATGTAAAATACCCAGGGCCGAGAACTCCTCGATTTTAGATACACCGATACTGTCTCCTTATGCTGTAATGCAAAGAAAACCTAGAACTTAGACTCAGATATCAGCAGAGCATGGTTGAAAACCTAGATTTGACAAAATCATGAAAATTTGAAGTTTCTGAGTGAAAAATTCCAAAAAAATATCTAGAAAATACCCAGGACCGAGAACTCCTCGATTTTAGATACACCAATACTATCCCTTTATGCTGTACTGCAAATTAAACCTAGAACTCAGACTCAGATATCAGCAGAGCATGGTTGAAAACCTAGGTTTGACAAAATCATGAAAATTTTAAGTTTCTGAGTGAAAAATTCCAAAAAAATATCTAGAAAATACCCAGGACCGAGAACTCCTCGATTTTAGATACACCGATACTATTCCTTTATGCTGTACTGCAAAGTAAACCTAGAACTCGGACTCAGATATCAGCAGAGCATGGTTGAAAACCTAGATTAGCCGAAAATCATGCAAATTTGAAGTTTCAGTGTTAAAAAATCCAAAAAATATCTGGAAAGTACCCAAGACCGAGAACTCCTCGATTTTAGATACACCGATACTATCCCTTTATGCTGTACTGCAAAGTAAACCTAGAACTCAGACTCAGATATCAGCAGAGCATGGTTGAAAACCTAGATTAGCCGAAAATCACAAAAAAATTAAAGTTTCTTAGTTAAAAAATCTAAAAAAATATATGTAAATACCCAGGGCCGAGAACTCCTCGATTTTAGATACACCGATACTATCTCCTTATGCTGTAATGCAAAGAAAACCTAGAACTTAGACTCAGATATCAGCAGAGCATGGTTGAAAACCTAGATTAGCCGAAAATCATGCAAATTTGAAGTTTCAGTGTTAAAAAATCCAAAAAATATCTGGAAAGTACCCAAGACCGAGAACTCCTCGATTTTAGATACACCGATACTATCCCTTTATGCTGTACTGCAAAGTAAACCTAGAACTCAGACTCAGATATCAGCAGAGCATGGTTGAAAACCTAGATTAGCCGAAAATCACAAAAAAATTAAAGTTTCTTAGTTAAAAAATCTAAAAAAATATATGTAAATACCCAGGGCCGAGAACTCCTCGATTTTAGATACACCGATACTATCTCCTTATGCTGTAATGCAAAGAAAACCTAGAACTTAGACTCAGATATCAGCAGAGCATGGTTGAAAACCTAGATTTGACAAAATCATGAAAATTTGAAGTTTCTGAGTGAAAAATTCCAAAAAAATATCTAGAAAATACCCAGGACCGAGAACTCCTCGATTTTAGATACACCGATACTATCCCTTTATGCTGTACTGCAAAGTCAACCTAGAACTCAGACTCAGATATCAGCAGAGCATGGTTGAAAACCTAGATTTGACAAAATCATGCAAATTTGAAGTTTCAGTGTTAAAAAATCCAAAAAAATATCTAGAAAATACCCAGGACCGAGAACTCCTCGATTTTAGATACACCGATACTATCGCTTTATGCTGTACTGCAAAGTAAACCTAGAACTCAGACTCAGATATCAGCAGAGCATGGTTGAAAACCTGGATTAGCCGAAAATCATGAAAATTTGAAGCTTCTGAGTTAAGAAATCCAAAAAAATATCTAGAAAGTACCCAGGACCGAGAACTCCTCGATTTTAGATACACTAATACTATCCCTTTATGCTGTACTGCAAAATAAACCTAGAAATCAGACTCAGATATCAGCAGAGCATGGTTGAAAACCTAGATTAGCCGAAAATCACAAAAAAATTAAAGTTTCTTAGTTAAAAAACCTAAAAAAATATATGTAAAATACCCAGGGCCAAGAACTCCTCGATTTTAGATACACCGATACTATCCCTTTATGCTGTACTGCAAAATAAACCTTTTTTTTTTTTTTAAGGGCGGGAAATCATCAAATGACTTCTTCCGCTCTGGGTGAAGCGGAAGGGCGTGTCAGACTCTTACTGACTGAAACCCATCCGTGTTCCTTCTAAAGCCCTTTGCGTTCCAGGGCCGCGGTGACTCTTTCGAACAGATTCCGCAACCCTGGCAGGCTTTGGCCCTAGCGGGCCCCGTCTTTTATGCTGACATCTCTTTGAGGCGCGCGTGAAACACAACGCGCCATCCACCCGGGCCTGGTGGTGATCGGACGGCGAGCCACCCAATGCTCGCCGTCCGCATGCCTGCGCCTACGGTGGCCGGGGATCGCCCTGCGACTCCCGACGCCCGGGGCGTCTTCTCCTGTTGCGGCGGTTGGGGCGAAGGCCTTGCCTTTCCCTCGCGCGGCCCGCCTCCTCCTTCGCTAGCATTACTGCTTCGCAGAAGGAGGTGACCGCTTCCCAAGCCTCCTCGCTCCGGACCATAGATTCAACCAGGTCCGGACGCGAGAGGTCGCCGCTACCGATCGCCGCGATTAGGACACGGCGGTGCTCAGCCCAAGCAGGGCAGACCTCCACCGTATGCTCCACCGTATCCTCCGTGCTGACACCCGGGCGTGTCCTCCCGCTTAATCCGAAACAGGTACCTCCCGAAACAGCCGTGTCCGGTTAGTACCTGCGTCAGGCGGAAGGTGAGGACGCCGTAGCGCCTCTCCAGCCACTCCTCAAAGAGGGGTCTTATCGCCGCAATTGTGGCGTGCCCAGCGCTGGGTTGCGACAGTCGCCGTTTCCATATCGCCATGGTATCCTGCCGGAGCTCCGTCCGCCGCGTAGCAATTTGCCGTGGCAGCGGAGTTTCGCCCCGGCGAAGCGCCACGCGTAAACGTGCGCGAGGTCTCTCGCCTCCAGATCCCATGGCGTTAATCCGGCAAGGAGGCTCGCCGCCTCGCCGGAGACCGTGCGGTATCCCCGGGCCAGCCGGATGGCCATGACCCTTTGGGATGCGTTGAGCTGGCGGGCAGGTCGCCCCTTCAACGTCAGTGCCCACACTGGGGCCCCATAAAGGGCCATGGACCGCACGATCCCCGAATAGAGCCTTCGGCAGGAGGCGTTTGGACCCCCTAGATTGGGCAGGAGCCGCTTGAAGGCAGCCCCGGGCCGCTCCAGTCTTGGAGCCAAACGTCGGAAGTGCTCCTCGAAGTTCCATCGGCTGTCGAGAACGAGCCCCAGGTACCTGATCGTCGACCCGACGCCGATGTGAACCCCTCCTACCGTTATTTGGGATCCCATTGGTGGCCTGTTCCGAGAACCATAAAAACACATGGCTTCGGACTTGTGCAGGGCCACCTCGAGACCCAATTGCCGGATCCTCTCAACGACTATCGCAACCCCGCGTGTCATCACTTCGGCCGCCGCCTGGTGCGACCCCCCCTGCGCCAGGACCAGCGTGTCGTCAGCGTAGCAGACTACGTGGACACCGCTAGGGAGGTCGGCGCGCAGCACCCAGTCGTAGCCGATGTCCCACAGGAGCGGCCCCAGAACCGAACCCTGTGGAACACCGCACGACATCTCTCGCCGGTTCCATTCTCCCTGGTGACCGGGGTAGATGACGGCCCTGTCCGTCAAATAGGCCTCGACCACGCGACGGAGGTAGGTCGGCATCCGGTGATACCGGAGTTCCTCCCTGATGCAACTCCAGGGCAGGGAGTCAAAGGCATTGGCGATGTCAAGAGACACCGCCAAGACGACCCTGCCCCGCGACACCGCATCCCCCGTCGTGAGGGCTCTCACGCGCATGATGGCGTCCACCGTTGAACGCCCTGTGCGGAAACCGAACTGGTTCTCCGCCAGATCCGGCCCCTCCATCTCATCATCGCTTAGAAATGAAATGAAGGCCAAGATGCTTGGAAAAAGTAGGTTTAAAGAAACTTTATTCTCAATAAAACATACACAAATGTCACTTACTTGAGAACAATAAAATAATGTTAACAATATAAAAAAGGTTCGACTTCACCTCTATATGTTCAGTTTCACAAAGACGACCCACCCAACGCATTCATTTCTGTGAAAGTGTTTTACTTGCTGTTAAATACTGGCCGACCTGAATTTTGAATGCATTGAGTGAGTGTACATTTCTAATACTTGATGGTAATTTATTATATAGTTGCACTCCTTCAAATGTAACCATTTTTTTGCCATAGTTGGTTCTAGTTTTAGGTAGCACTATTAGGCTCGCTCGTCGTGAGCTTCGTTGGCTGACTTGTCGATATTGGGTTAATATAATGTTTGTGTGTATTTTTTTGTTAAGCACTTTATTAATGAATATACATGTATTATAGATATAGAGTTGCTTGATGTTCATTAGTTTTGTGTCATTATAAATTTTAGAAGTTGATGTTAAATAGGGATAGTTAAAAAGCATTTTTATTAATTTATTTTGCGATCGTTGAAGTTCTGACAGTTTTGTTTTCGTAGCACTGCCCCAGAGTTCAATCAAGTATAGTAGGTGCAGCTTTACTAATGAGTTATAGATGGTGTATCTTAGAATTCGTTTAATACATCGAGCTATATTGCGCAATGTCCCTACTAGTGTCGAGAGCTTGTTTTTTATGTATTCAATCTGGGCATTCCATGACAGAGTACTATCTATTCTCAGACCGAGGTATTTTTCGCTTGTTTTTAGCTGCAGTGGTACGTAATTAATTTTAAGTGGATCAAATGGTGGATTGATTTTATTTTTTGCCTTAAATATTACATAACAAGTTTTAGATATGTTTATTGTTAAAAGATTAAACTGAAACCATGTGTATCGAGAATTTAAATCATCCTGGGCTAGTGTAATAATGTCGTGGATGGAAGAACCAAAGTAAAATAAACAGGTATCATCGGCATACAGGGTAAGGTGGCCATGTAGCTTTATTTCGGTGATGTTGTTAATATATATGAGAAAGAGCAGAGGACCCAGAATGGATCCCTGTGGAACGCCGCATGAAGGGATAGTATCGGTGTATCTAAAATCGAGGAGTTCTCGGTCCTGGGTATTTTCTAGATATTTTTTTGGAATATTTCACTCAGAAACTTCAAATTTTCATGATTTTGTCAAACCTAGGTTTTCAACCATGCTCTGCTGATATCTGAGTCTGAGTTCTAGGTTTAATTTGCAGTACAGCATAAAGCGATAGTATCGGTGTATCTAAAATCGAGGAGTTCTCGGTCCTGGGTATTTTCTAGATATTTTTTTGGAATTTTTCACTCAGAAACTTCAAATTTTCATGATTTTGTCAAACCTAGGTTTTCAAACATGCTCTGCTGATATCTGAGTCCGAGTTCTAGGTTTACTTTGCAGTACAGCATAAAGGAATAGTATTCGTGTATATAAAATCGAGGAGTTCTCGGTCTTGGGTACTTTCCAGATATTTTTTTGGATTTTTTAACACTGAAACTTCAAATTTGCATGATTTTCGGCTAATCTAGGTTTTCAACCATGCTCTGCTGATATCTGAGTCTGAGTTCTAGGTTTACTTTGCAGTACAGCACAAAGCGATAGTATCGGTGTATCTAAAATCGAGGAGTTCTCGGTCCTGGGTATTTTCTAGATATTTTTTTGGAATTTTTCACTCAGAAACTTCAAATTTTCATGATTTTGTCAAACCTAGGTTTTCAAACATGCTCTGATGATATCTGAGTCTGAGTTCTAGGTTTAATTTGCAGTACAGCATAAAGGGATAGTATTGGTGTATCTAAAATCGAGGAGTTCTCGGTCCTGGGTATTTTCTAGATATTTTTTTGGAATTTTTCACTCAGAAACTTCAAATTTTCATGATTTTGTCAAATCTGGGTTTTCAACCATGCTCTGCTGATATCTGAGTATAAGTTCTAGATTTTCTTTGTATTACAGCATAATGAGATAGTATCAGTGTATCTAAAATCGAGGAGTTCTCGGCTCTGGGTATTTTACATATATTTTTTTAGATTTTTTAACTTAGAAACTTTAATTTTTTGTGATTTTCGGCTAATCTAGGTTTTCAACCATGCTCTGCTGATATCTGAGTCCGAGTTCTAGATTTACTTTGCAGTACAGCATAAAGGGATAGTATCGGTGTATCTAAAATCGAGGAGTTCTTGGTCCTGGGTACTTTCCAGATATTTTTTTGGATTTTTTAACACTGAAACTTCAAATTTGCATGATTTTCGGCTAATCTAGGTTTTCAACCATGCTCTGCTGATATCTGAGTCTGAGTTCTAGGTTTACTTTGCAGTACAGCACAAAGCGATAGTATCGGTGTATCTAAAATCGAGGAGTTCTCGGTCCTGGGTATTTTCTAGATATTTTTTTGGAATATTTCACTCAGAAACTTCAAATTTTCATGATTTTGTCAAACCTAGGTTTTCAACCATGCTCTGCTGATATCTGAGTCTGAGTTCTAGGTTTAATTTGCAGTACAGCATAAAGGGATAGTATTGGTGTATCTAAAATCGAGGAGTTCTCGGTCCTGGGTATTTTCTAGATATTTTTTTGGAATTTTTCACTCAGAAACTTCAAATTTTCATGATTTTGTCAAATCTAGGTTTTCAACCATGCTCTGCTGATATCTGAGTCTAAGTTCTAGGTTTTCTTTGCATTACAGCATAAGGAGACAGTATCGGTGTATCTAAAATCGAGGAGTTCTCGGCCCTGGGTATTTTACATATATTTTTTTAGATTTTTTAACTAAGAAACTTTAATTTTTTTGTGATTTTCGGCTAATCTAGGTTTTCAACCATGCTCTGCTGATATCTGAGTCTGAGTTCTAGGTTTACTTTGCATTACAGCACAAAGCGATAGTATCGGTGTATCTAAAATCGAGGAGTTCTCGGTCCTGGGTATTTTCTAGATATTTTTTTGGAATTTTTCACTCAGAAACTTCAAATTTTCATGATTTTGTCAAACCTAGGTTTTCAAACATGCTCTGCTGATATCTGAGTCCGAGTTCTAGGTTTACTTTGCAGTACAGCATAAAGGAATAGTATTCGTGTATATAAAATCGAGGAGTTCTCGGTCTTGGGTACTTTCCAGATATTTTTTTGGATTTTTTAACACTGAAACTTCAAATTTGCATGATTTTCGGCTAATCTAGGTTTTCAACCATGCTCTGCTGATATCTGAGTCTGAGTTCTAGGTTTACTTTGCAGTACAGCACAAAGCGATAGTATCGGTGTATCTAAAATCGAGGAGTTCTCGGTCCTGGGTATTTTCTAGATATTTTTTTGGAATTTTTCACTCAGAAACTTCAAATTTTCATGATTTTGTCAAACCTAGGTTTTCAAACATGCTCTGCTGATATCTGAGTCCGAGTTCTAGGTTAACTTTGCAGTACAGCATAAAGGAATAGTATTCGTGTATATAAAATCGAGGAGTTCTCGGTCTTGGGTACTTTCCAGATATTTTTTTGGATTTTTTAACACTGAAACTTCAAATTTGCATGATTTTCGGCTAATCTAGGTTTTCAACCATGCTCTGCTGATATCTGAGTGTGAGTTCTAGGTTTAATTTGCAGTACAGCATAAAGGGATAGTATTGGTGTATCTAAAATCGAGGAGTTCTCGGTCCTGGGTATTTTCTAGATATTTTTTTGGAATTTTTCACTCAGAAACTTCAAATTTTCATGATTTTGTCAAATCTAGGTTTTCAACCATGCTCTGCTGATATCTGAGTATAAGTTCTAGATTTTCTTTGTATTACAGCATAATGAGATAGTATCAGTGTATCTAAAATCGAGGAGTTCTCGGCCCTGGGTATTTTACATATATTTTTTTAGATTTTTTAACTAAGAAACTTTAATTTTTTTGTGATTTTCGGCTAATCTAGGTTTTCAACCATGCTCTGCTGATATCTGAGTCTGAGTTCTAGGTTTACTTTGCATTACAGCACAAAGCGATAGTATCGGTGTATCTAAAATCGAGGAGTTCTCGGTCCTGGGTATTTTCTAGATATTTTTTTGGAATTTTTCACTCAGAAACTTCAAATTTTCATGATTTTGTCAAACCTAGGTTTTCAAACATGCTCTGCTGATATCTGAGTCCGAGTTCTAGGTTTACTTTGCAGTACAGCATAAAGGAATAGTATTCGTGTATATAAAATCGAGGAGTTCTCGGTCTTGGGTACTTTCCAGATATTTTTTTGGATTTTTTAACACTGAAACTTCAAATTTGCATGATTTTCGGCTAATCTAGGTTTTCAACCATGCTCTGCTGATATCTGAGTCTGAGTTCTAGGTTTACTTTGCAGTACAGCACAAAGCGATAGTATCGGTGTATCTAAAATCGAGGAGTTCTCGGTCCTGGGTATTTTCTAGATATTTTTTTGGAATTTTTCACTCAGAAACTTCAAATTTTCATGATTTTGTCAAACCTAGGTTTTCAAACATGCTCTGCTGATATCTGAGTCCGAGTTCTAGGTTTACTTTGCAGTACAGCATAAAGGAATAGTATTCGTGTATATAAAATCGAGGAGTTCTCGGTCTTGGGTACTTTCCAGATATTTTTTTGGATTTTTTAACACTGAAACTTCAAATTTGCATGATTTTCGGCTAATCTAGGTTTTCAACCATGCTCTGCTGATATCTGAGTCTGAGTTCTAGGTTTACTTTGCAGTACAGCATAAAGGAATAGTATTCTTGTATATAAAATCGAGGAGTTCTCGGTCTTGGGTACTTTCCAGATATTTTTTTGGATTTTTTAACACTGAAACTTCAAATTTGCATGATTTTCGGCTAATCTAGGTTTTCAACCATGCTCTGCTGATATCTGAGTCTGAGTTCTAGGTTTACTTTGCAGTACAGCACAAAGCGATAGTATCGGTGTATCTAAAATCGAGGAGTTCTCGGTCCTGGGTATTTTCTAGATATTTTTTTGGAATATTTCACTCAGAAACTTCAAATTTTCATGATTTTGTAAAACCTAGGTTTTCAACCATGCTCTGCTGATATCTGAGTCTGAGTTCTAGGTTTAATTTGCAGTACAGCATAAAGGGATAGTATTGGTGTATTTAAAATCGAGGAGTTCTCGGTCCTGGGTATTTTCTAGATATTTTTTTGGAATTTTTCACTCAGAAACTTCAAATTTTCATGATTTTGTCAAATCTAGGTTTTCAACCATGCTCTGCTGATATCTGAGTCTAAGTTCTAGGTTTTCTTTGCATTACAGCATAAGGAGACAGTATTGGTGTATCTAAAATCGAGGAGTTCTCGGCCCTGGGTATTTTACATATATTTTTTTAGATTTTTTAACTAAGAAACTTTAATTTTTTTGTGATTTTCGGCTAATCTAGGTTTTCAACCATGCTCTGCTGATATCTGAGTCTGAGTTCTAGGTTTACTTTGCATTACAGCACAAAGCGATAGTATCGGTGTATCTAAAATCGAGGAGTTCTCGGTCCTGGGTATTTTCTAGATATTTTTTTGGAATTTTTCACTCAGAAACTTCAAATTTTCATGATTTTGTCAAACCTAGGTTTTCAAACATGCTCTGCTGATATCTGAGTCCGAGTTCTAGGTTTACTTTGCAGTACAGCATAAAGGAATAGTATTCGTGTATATAAAATCGAGGAGTTCTCGGTCTTGGGTACTTTCCAGATATTTTTTTGGATTTTTTAACACTGAAACTTCAAATTTGCATGATTTTCGGCTAATCTAAGTTTTCAACCATGCTCTGCTGATATCTGAGTCTGAGTTCTAGGTTTACTTTGCAGTACAGCACAAAGCGATAGTATCGGTGTATCTAAAATCGAGGAGTTCTCGGTCCTGGGTATTTTCTAGATATTTTTTTGGAATTTTTCACTCAGAAACTTCAAATTTTCATGATTTTGTCAAACCTAGGTTTTCAACCATGCTCTGATGATATCTGAGTCTGAGTTCTAGGTTTAATTTGCAAAACAGCATAAAGGGATAGTATTGGTGTATCTAAAATCGAGGAGTTCTCGGTCCTGGGTATTTTCTAGATATTTTTTTGGAATTTTTCACTCAGAAACTTCAAATTTTCATGATTTTGTCAAATCTAGGTTTTCAACCATGCTCTGCTGATATCTGAGTATAAGTTCTAGATTTTCTTTGTATTACAGCATAATGAGATAGTATCAGTGTATCTAAAATCGAGGAGTTCTCGGCTCTGGGTATTTTACATATATTTTTTTAGATTTTTTAACTTAGAAACTTTAATTTTTTGTGATTTTCGGCTAATCTAGGTTTTCAACCATGCTCTGCTGATATCTGAGTCCGAGTTCTAGATTTACTTTGCAGTACAGCATAAAGGGATAGTATCGGTGTATCTAAAATCGAGGAGTTCTTGGTCCTGGGTACTTTCCAGATATTTTTTTGGATTTTTTAACACTGAAACTTCTAATTTGCATGATTTTCGGCTAATCGAGGTTTTCAACCATGCTCTGCTGATATCTGAGTCTGAGTTCTAGGTTTCCTTTGCAGTACAGCATAAAGGGATAGTATCGGTGTATTCCAAATCGAGGAGTTCTCGGTCCTGGGTACTTTCTAGATATTTTTTTGGAATATTTCACTCAGAAACTTCAAATTTTCATGATTTTGTCAAACCTAGGTTTTCAACCATGCTCTGCTGATATCTGAGTCTGAGTTCTAGGTTTAATTTGCAGTACAGCATAAAGGGATAGTATTGGTGTATCTAAAATCGAGGAGTTCTCGGTCCTGGGTATTTTCTAGATATTTTTTTGGAATTTTTCACTCAGAAACTTCAAATTTTCATGATTTTGTCAAATCTAGGTTTTCAACCATGCTCTGCTGATATCTGAGTCTAAGTTCTAGGTTTTCTTTGCATTACAGCATAAGGAGACAGTATCGGTGTATCTAAAATCGAGGAGTTCTCGGCCCTGGGTATTTTACATATATTTTTTTAGATTTTTTAACTAAGAAACTTTAATTTTTTTGTGATTTTCGGCTAATCTAGGTTTTCAACCATGCTCTGCTGATATCTGAGTATAAGTTCTAGATTTTCTTTGTATTACAGCATAATGAGATAGTATCAGTGTATCTAAAATCGAGGAGTTCTCGGCTCTGGGTATTTTACATATATTTTTTTAGATTTTTTAACTTAGAAACTTTAATTTTTTGTGATTTTCGGCTAATCTAGGTTTTCAACCATGCTCTGCTGATATCTGAGTCCGAGTTCTAGATTTACTTTGCAGTACAGCATAAAGGGATAGTATCGGTGTATCTAAAATCGAGGAGTTCTTGGTCCTGGGTACTTTCCAGATATTTTTTTGGATTTTTTAACACTGAAACTTCAAATTTGCATGATTTTCGGCTAATCTAGGTTTTCAACCATGCTCTGCTGATATCTGAGTCTGAGTTCTAGGTTTTCTTTGCAAAACAGCATAAAGGGATAGTATCGGTGTATTCCAAATCGAGAAGTTCTCGGTCCTGGGTACTTTCTAGATATTTTTTTGGATTTCTTAACTCAGAAGCTTAAAATTTTCATGATTTTCGGCTAATCTAGGTTTTCAACCATGCTCTGCTGATATCTGAGTCTGAGTTCTAGGTTTATTTTGCAGTATAGCATAAAGGCATAGTATTGGTGTATCTAAAATCGTGGAGTTCTCGGTCCTAGGTACTTTTCAGATATTTTTTGGATTTTGTAACTCAGAAACTTCAAATTTTCATGATTTTCGGCTAATCTAGGTTTTCAACCATGCTCTGCTGATATCTGAGTCCGAGTTCTAGGTTTACTTTGCAGTACAGCATAAAGGAATAGTATCGGTGTATATAAAATCGAGGAGTTCTCGGTCTTGGGTACTTTCCAGATATTTTTTTGGATTTTTTAACACTGAAACTTCAAATTTGCATGATTTTCGGCTAATCGAGGTTTTCAACCATGCTCTGCTGATATCTGAGTCTGAGTTCTAGGTTTACTTTGCAGTACAGCTTAAAGCGATAGTATCGGTGTATCTAAAATCGAGGAGTTCTCGGTCCTGGGTATTTTCTAGATATTTTTTTGGATTTTTTAACACTGAAACTTCAAATTTGCATGATTATCGGCTAATCGAGGTTTTCAACCATGCTCTGCTGATATCTGAGTCTGAGTTCTAGGTTTACTTTGCAGTACAGCATAAAGGGATAGTATCGGTGTATTCCAAATCGAGGAGTTCTCGGTCCTGGGTACTTTCTAGATATTTTTTTGGATTTCTTAACTCAGAAGCTTCAAATTTACATTATTTTCGGCTAATCTAGGTTTTCAACCATGCTCTGCTGATATCTGAGTCTGAGTTCTAGGTTTACTTTTCAGTACAGCATAAAGCGATAGTATCGGTGTATCTAAAATCGAGGAGTTCTCGGTCCTGGGTATTTTCTAGATATTTTTTTGGAATTTTTCACTCAGAAACTTCAAATTTTCATGATTTTGTCAAATCTAGGTTTTCAACCATGCTCTGCTGATATCTGAGTCTGAGTTCTAGGTTGACTTTGCAGTACAGCATAAAGGGATAGTATCGGTGTATCTAAAATCGAAGAGTTCTCGGTCCTGGGTATTTTCTAGATATTTTTTTGGAATTTTTCACTCAGAAACTTCAAATTTTCATGATTTTGTCAAATCTAGGTTTTCAACCATGCTCTGCTGATATCTGAGTCTAAGTTCTAGGTTTTCTTTGCATTACAGCATAAGGAGATAGTATCGGTGTATCTAAAATCGAGGAGTTCTCGGCTCTGGGTATTTTACATATATTTTTTTAGATTTTTTAACTAAGAAACTTTATTTTTTTTGTGATTTTCGGCTAATCTAGGTTTTCAACCATGCTCTGCTGATATCTGAGTCTGAGTTCTAGGTTTACTTTGCAGTACAGCATAAAGGGATAGTATCGGTGTATCTAAAATCGAGGAGTTCTTGGTCCTGGGTACTTTCCAGATAAATTTTTGGATTTCTTAACTCAGAAGCTTAAAATTTTCATGATTTGCGGCTAATCTAGGTTTTCAACCATGCTCTGCTGATACCTGAGTCTGAGTTCTAGGTTTATTTTGCAGTATAGCATAAAGGCATTGTATTGGTGTATCTAAAATCGTGGAGTTCTCGGTCTTGGGTACTTTCCAGATATTTTTTTGGATTTTTTAACACTGAAACTTCAAATTTGCATGATTTTCGGCTAATCGAGGTTTTCAACCATGCTCTGCTGATATCTGAGTCTGAGTTCTAGGTTTACTTTGCAGTACAGCACAAAGCGATAGTATCGGTGTATCTAAAATCGAGGAGTTCTCGGTACTGGGTATTTTCTAGATATTTTTTTGGAATTTTTCACTCAGAAACTTCAAATTTTCATGATTTTGTCAAATCTAGGTTTTCAACCATGCTCTGCTGATATCTGAGTATAAGTTCTAGATTTTCTTTGCATTACGGCATAATGAGATTGTATCAGTGTATCTAAAATCGAGGAGTTCTCGGCTCTGGGTATTTTACATATATTTTTTTAGATTTTTTAACTTAGAAACTTTAATTTTTTTGTGGTTTTCGGCTAATCTAGGTTTTCAACCATGCTCTGCTGATATCTGAGTCTGAGTTCTAGGTTTATTTTGCAGTATAGCATAAAGGCATAGTATTGGTGTATCTAAAATCGTGGAGTTCTCGGTCCTAGGTACTTTTCAGATATTTTTTGGATTTTGTAACTCAGAAACTTCAAATTTTCATGATTTTCGGCTAATCTAGGTTTTCAACCATGCTCTGCTGATATCTGAGTCCGAGTTCTAGGTTTACTTTGCAGTACAGCATAAAGGAATAGTATCGGTGTATATAAAATCGAGGAGTTCTCGGTCTTGGGTACTTTCCAGATATTTTTTTGGATTTTTTAACACTGAAACTTCAAATTTGCATGATTATCGGCTAATCGAGGTTTTCAACCATGCTCTGCTGATATCTGAGTCTGAGTTCTAGGTTTACTTTGCAGTACAGCATAAAGGGATAGTATCGGTGTATTCCAAATCGAGAAGTTCTCGGTCCTGGGTACTTTCTAGATATTTTTTTGGATTTCTTAACTCAGAAGCTTCAAATTTTCATTATTTTCGGCTAATCTAGGTTTTCAACCATGCTCTGCTGATATCTGAGTCTAAGTTCTAGGTTTCCTTTTCAGTACAGCATAAAGCGATAGTATCGGTGTATCTTAAATCGAGTAGTTCTCGGTCCTGGGTATTTTCTAGATATTTTTTTGGAATTTTTCACTGAGAAACTTCAAATTTTCATGATTTTGCCAAATCTAGGTTTTCAACCATGCTCTGCTGATATCTGAGTCTGAGTTCTAGGTTGACTTTGCAGTACAGCATAAAGGGATAGTATCGGTGTATCTAAAATCGAGGAGTTCTCGGTCCTGGGTACTTTCCAGATATTTTTTTTGGATTTTTTAACACTGAAACTTCAAATTTGCATGATTTTCGGCTAATCTAGGTTTTCAACAATGCTCTGCTGATATCTGAGATTGAGTTCTAGGTTTACTTTACAGTACAGCAATTACGGATATTATCTGTGTATCTTAAATCGAGGAGTTCTCGACCCTGGGTATTTTCTAGATGTTTTTTTGGAATTTTTCACTCATTCACTTAAAATTTCATGATTTTGTCAAATCTAGGGTTTCAACAATGCTCTGCTAGTTCTTGCGAATTGTTTGGAATTTTATTTTATATTTTTCCTTTTAGTTGATTTCCTATTTACTGATTTTGTTTAGAATAATGGATATCTGGTTATTCTTTTTGTAATTACCGCCACTTTTACTAAAAATGTCGTTTTTATTTTTGTGTTGGTTACGTATGTTTGTAATTTTTTTTTAAGCCAGTTGAGACAGAACTCTTTCCGAAAAGTATCAGGAACTATAGCTCTCACCTTTATGCACCTAAAATACTTTTAAAATTTTGGTTTTGGAAAAAATGATCTGCTACCGGAAGTTAGCAGATCATATTTTCATTTGATTTTTTTTCCGAGAAAAACGCCAGAACTATTTCCGAAAAGTATCAGGAACTCTAGAACTATGCTGCATGCGAATAGAACTCACTTTTTTTTGAGCTCTGCTGGAATATGATCTGCCAAGTTCACCGGCATCCCGCAGCGGGGCTTCATCGAATGGTCGTTTTCAATTAATTTGATTATACAGTTATCAGGACAAACCCATTATAATAAATCCAAACCTATTTATTTGATACTTGAAAATATATCCCGAGGATTATATGTGATTTATTATGGAATTGTTTGGCAACTACACTTTATTTTGTGGACAAACCCTATTATTAAAGAAATTCAAAACCAATTAAATTGGCGATAGCTTAAACTCTTTACAATATCTTTGTTGTAATTTTATTTGTAGCGTAGCAATGTGACATTCATTAGGAATTTTGGTAACCCACGAACAAACGTGACGGATAAACGTAGGAGTTATCTGTGCCATAAACTACTCTTATCATTATTGTATCATTTGTTTATGGGCTTGTATCATAAAAGCTGAGAAATAAGTTCTTACTTACCCTACCTTGATAACCAGAGTTACCGCGGCCCTGGAACGCAAAGGGCATTTTGAAGGAACATTAATGGGCTGATTTCCCAACCACAAAAAAAAATGCACCTTGGTACCTAATCTGTGTTTTTGGAAAAAAATTACGTAGTTATGATTAATCCATCTACTAGATTAACCGTATTGATATTTTGATAGCATCGCGTGCCCGTGCAGGCGCACTTATAGTTCGACTTTTAATTGTATTGAGTAACTTGACAGTTCAAAGGAAATTTTCAATAGTATAAATCGTGATTTTAAGACAAGTTATTACATTTAAGATACTAAAAACTTTGCATATAAGTATATTCAATTTCGTTAATTCTTACACCAACTCACTATCTTTTTTTATCAAATCCTGCTGCCCTACAGATGACGTGCTAATGCCATCCAATTCCGATGATGTAAAAGGGACAGCGCTATCTCCGTCTCTCTCTAAGAGCGGAATCATGATCGTTTTAAGACTTCATAGTACCTATGCCCCTGAACCCCACGGACAGTTGAAACTGTCAAGCTACTGAATACAATTAAAAGTGAAACAATACAAAAATAATAATAAATTTATCAAAATTACTCACGGACTGATATTTTCAGTCAAGATCCGGGGACTGCTCGCCTTATCAAAAATGTAGGTATACTAGAATTCATTATCTTGCTTATTGGCTTTGACGAGGTCAGTACTTAAATTGGATGATATTGATTGGTGCAACAGTAGGTACTTACGGGAGTGGTAGCTTTTTTTAAGGATGGGAAATCATCAAATGGCCTGCACAGTAATCGATTATTCATAAATATTTTATTAAATAACTAGCTTTTGCCTGCGACTTGATCCGCGTGGATTAGTTACTTGGGGCAGACATTTTCATTTTAAGATTATTAAGTTTAGTAAAGTTTCAGTCAATGCTACTGAACAGAGAAAGAATAGATAGATATAGACAGTTTAACAAATGTTCGACGTGATTCTTTAAATTGGCATAACTTTTTTATTTATGAACCGATTGACATGAAACAAACACAAGATGTTAAGTGAAGCTTACCACAATGTATATTATGATGTATATTAGTGAAAACCAAATCTAAATCGCCCGTTTCTGAGATAAGCGTGCACAAACGCACAGACAAACAGACAAAAATTCTAACAATCATTGTTTTGGAAACTATTTGCGTTGATAAAGGTCCCAATAATGTTTTTTCTCATATATCTTCCATGTACGGACAGCGATCCGTTACATTTTTATTATATGAATAGATGTATAGATGGTGCCAATGTGCTTATAACAACTTTGAAGGTAGTCAAGAGATGTCAAGGCTTCATCTGCCGAGCCTTTTTCCAAATTAGCGGGATCGGCTTCCAGTCTAACTGGAACACCTCGTACCTACCTGACATGACGAGACTGCTTATATCTGACCCGCACGACCCAGATACTGGGTAACCCATGATAAGACAGGACTTGGTATAGGAGGCGCCAGATAATCGTGGAATAACGGTCATTGACCCACCTACAATTATTGACATTTTTAATTTGAAAAACGGAATTAATGACACAAAGCTGTCCCGAATCATCATCTCTCGTGATCCTTAACATTGTCTAATAATGAAAAACGATTCATATTTAATTGTTCAGGTACCTATGAACAGTTATTAGGGAAAGGTCAATGTACTTTATTCCACATTTATCTGGCGCCTACTATAAGAGCAATCGAGAATTGGATAGAATAGATATTGAAATAGCAATCACAAGTAGTGTTTCTAGATCTTGATCTGATGTATCTGATCTTGATTCTTCCCAGAAACCTTAAAGTGATCATTAGTGTTCATTCATGTCTAAAATTCATGCCATTGAGTGTGAAATTGATCTAATAATTGCCTATACTCGACCTTCCAGTATGAAATATGAAATTACCATTCGATGTACCTGAGTTGCTACGCAAGATTTGATGTTCAAGCTCTCAGTACCTAAGTACCTGCGGGGCTTCGAGTACTTCATACTTAGAGCAACTTTATGATTTTTGAGTATAATTCAGAGCATAACTTTTGTTCTCTATTGTCATTTTAAAGCCATCTCTAATAACTAATGTTAGTACTTTAATAAGACTTGAAGGTTTTGCATACTAAATCGTTTATCTTTGCGACTTTACCGCGGCTTGTGGGAAAAGTAACGTAAATTCATGAAGCTTGCATTAAAAATGCAAACGCATAAGTTGCAGGGCGATGTTCTTATCCCATAGAGGCCCATATCTTCCGGTTAAATGTTGCAACTTACACGGAAAATGAACAACGCATGTTGCTAGTTTCTTTTGCGTTCCCACAACTTTCTACTCGACTACAGCGAAGTGAAGAAATCTTCTTCTGCCTAGCCTTTTCCCAACTATGAATATTTGTGTCGGCTTAAAGTCAAACCGGATTCACATCTCCCAACCCAGGTAACACGGTAATTCTTGGCAGATTTTCCGGGTTTTTGAGTTTCTGATTATCCATAACGCCTGTCAAAGATCTTAAAATGACATTCCGAGACACGGAGGAGTCCCGTTATGTAATGGATGGTCACCCATCCACTCACCGACCTCGGCATGCGTCGCTTTACCTTGAAGATTGAACCGTGTGTCTGTTTTTATTTAGCCACGAATTCCTTGAATTTAAAAATAATAGGTAGATACCTATATCGATTTTGAAAAATGGAAATATTATTTTAAAATGATCACATAGTAATGCTACTTATTACTTCCATGATGGAACGTTCGTTCACATGCGGCAGTCGCGCAGCTGACTGTAAGGAATGTAATATTCAAGTAGATGGCGCCTGGTATCATGTGTACTTCCCATAGGAATGTTCATTGGATTATCGTTTCTGCTCCTACCACCTCACATTCGTCACGTCGCGTCGCGTGTGACGGATCGCGCCAACACGCTCATAGGGCTGCTTTGGAGAAATTTATGTTTTTCTTTACTACATATCAAGAAAAAGCCAAGTGTGTGTCGGGCCACGCGCAGTGTAGGGTTCCGTAGTTGTACGTCACAATTACTAGCGACTTAGATAGATGCTTTTTTGGTTTGATTCTATGAATATACACTTCTCATCAAAAAAATCGAAACACCTCGCAGTTTATGATTTGATAAGGATTATCAGAAAAATGTGTATATTTAGGAATAAATGTAAAATGTCATTTAATAGTGAGTAGTATGAGGTTTCTAAATCCTAATGTTAATGTTCTAAATTCAAATTAAGTCTTCATAGGTTTCGTATTTTGTATAATGAGTAATTTTTACCCTGTATGGAATATGAAGGAAATGGGTAAAACAACACGCGTAAATGAAAAAAAATGTAAGAAACGTTTATTTAATAACTTGTATTCCCTCCGCGAGCTCTTATTACTGCTTCCATACGGTTCTTCATCGATCGGATGAGAGTCACGATCACATGTTGTGGTATATTATCCCATTCCTCTTGGATTGCATTTTGCAGCTGGCTAAGTGTTTCTGGGGCTGGATCTCTTGCTCGAATTCGTCTCTTTAATTCATCCCATAGATGTTCAATGGGATTCATGTCCGGGCTTCTTGCTGGCCATACCATAATGGAGATACCGACTTCGGTAAGATAATCTCGTACGACGCCCGCGGTGTGAGCTCTAGCATTGTCGTGCATGAATATGAAGTCGTTGCCAATAAAATGTGCATAGGGCATCACATGAGGTTCAAGACACTGTTCGATGTACCGATGAGAGTTTAGTGCAGGCAGCCGTGGCCCAGATACAAAGGCAAGTTCTGTCTTACCGTCGGCGCTGATTCCTCCCCAAACCGTCCACGAACCGCTACCATAGCTGACCTTTTCTTCAATGCAGCATTGTGCAAAGCGTTCTCCATCTCTTCTGTAGACCTTGTTCCTTCCGTCGTTACCATACAGCATAATTTTACACTCATCAGAAAACAGTACTTTGCTCCACTGAAGGTATGACCAAGTTAGGTGCTCGCGTGCAAAGTTAAGGCGCGCTCTTCGATGGTCTGCAGTTAATTTCGGCCCATTCGCTGGCTTATGCGGTGCCAATCCGCGTTCCTTCAACCTTCTTATTGTAGAGTCACTTACAGCTACTTTTCGTACAACGCGAAGCTGCTGCTGCAGTTGAAAAGCGTTAAGGCGTCGATTTCGTAAAGAGGTTGTTACAATAAATCGATCATCTCGCTCAGAAGTGACCCGATTCCTGCCAGATCCTGAACGGCGCGTGAACGAACCAGTCTCCCGATAGCGTTTGTAGACTCTATGAACAGATGATAAGCTTAGATGCAATCTTGCAGCCACAACACGCTGACTAAGTCCAGAATCCAGCAATGCCACCACTTGGGCGGCTTCTGCGGGCGAAGTATCCATATGTTTTAGAAAAAAAAGTTTTTTCAGACGTCCCAAAGTCACAGTAAATGAAATAAGAAACAAAAAGTTTAAAGACAAACGCTAATTTTAGTTTTTAAACGAGAAACGTACTCCAACCCTAAATACACATTTGTCTCAAAACAGTGATTAATTTCATTTATAGGATAAACAAATGAAATTCTAATTTCGAATTTCTTCTTACTGTAATGACCAAACTGCCAGCTACACAATAATGTTTTTTTTTCATGGAATTAATTCTCTTTTGTAAAAAATTAGGACAAAAACAATAAAAACGAAAGTGTTTCGATTTTTTTGATGAGAAGTGTATTAATTGAGTTCACGATTTAACGATTAAAACGGGCCACGTAGGACAATGGTAACTGAAGAGAGATTTATACGAAATTTTCCTTCTCTAAGTACATTTTATGGGTTGGTCAACTATTACTCGTTCGTAACTTGTAAAGCCTACTTGGCTTTGATAGTCTTTCTTTTAAATTCGTTCGTTCGTTTTTGTTTTAAATGCATATAGACAACTAATTACATTGCCATACTTTAACAATTAACCTCTACCATGATTTTTTTCACGACTCCTCAAATAACCGTTTAGCTGCCACACTTGACTCTAACAAAAATTAGCACTTTTAGCTTAATATTTCGTAAACGGATCCTTGAATGTCAAAAATTGTCAAGATTTTTTGTTACCATTATGTCGGCGTGATTAATATATACCCTAACCAAATTCCAACTTTCTAGTGCTAAGCGTCTCTGAGCTAAATCTCGGACAGACAGACATACAGACGGACACGGCGAAACTATAAGAGCTCCTTGTTGACGGAACCCTAAAAAAGGGCTTGATTAGTTATCCTTATATCGAATGCGGAAGCCAAATCTTATCATCAGGTCCGATAAAACGGTCATCAAACGCAAGATAAAATAAAAAAAAATAGTTCGTATGTTATTGCATATCTCAATACTTGTAAAGATTTTGATAAAACATAAAAGAGATACTTTGTACTATAAGTGCTTGACGCAAGTTTGATGTTTTGATGTCACTACTTCCGTGATTGGCAAACCGAAGCACAGAACTATGCAAAGCTGAAATCCAACTGTCTGGCCAGAAATTTCGTGACCCAAAAAGCACGCACAACACTGAAAATCCGAAGGAAACAAACATTAAGCCTCCGTTGAATGGAAGCTTAAGCCCGGAGCTCGTAGATATGCCCAAACGCAGACTTCGAGGTCAAAATAGGCCGGGACAGCCCTACACTCGGCACACGGGTCTACGGATTGATCGAGGAATTACGTGGCTAACATTCACCAAAATGATTGATAACCGTCTTGGGAAGGGAATTATTGTTGGATCCCTGATAGGCGTTTACTGCGATAGTTGATTCGGATGCTCGTCGGCGTCGTTAGAGACCCTAATACAGTGCTATCTCCTCCGAGGTTCCCGTTTCCGATGTCTGTATGTGCCAGATAAGAATATTACGTGTCTTATCTCTTTCACTACGTTTTAGGTAGCTTTTGGTTACTCTGTATTCAGCCGGACTAGAACGACGATTTAGGACTTAGACTTTCGTCTGAAATATCTGAGAGTGCCTTCAGGTTCATTGATCGTCGTGGATTGTACTGAAAGTGTGTTGGCAAGAACCTAAGTAGTCGTACACGTTGAAATATCTATGCGCATAATTAGATATGATAAACGGGCGCTTAGCAGTAAGTATCCCGCAGCCAAGTAATTACCGTCTCAAATTATGACTATCTAATTTTACCACAATTACAACATTGCTCTTGGGTTGAAAGAAAATTGAGAAAAAGGGCAATGAATTATAATATTCTCAAAACCTCCTTTTTTCTCCAAAACATTTGATTGCGTTTTCAGTTCTCTGAATTCTGGCTCCATGAAGTTCCTATCTAAAATGTCTTTTTTTTTCACTAGTGGCAAAATGTTTGAACCAAAATGCTGAATGATTAATTTGGGTATGGGTTGATAGTAGGAAACTACTGTTATGAGTACCTACTGTTATTTGGTCGTTATCAGTTCATGGCCAATATCTTTATTATCGATCGAAACTACTACATAATGTATGAATTGTAGGTACGTAATTTTTTTAACTAAACATATGTCAACAAATGTTATTGTATAAATACGTTTTGTTTACATCACATGTACTTTAACTTACTACAAATATTTTAAAATTCAATACCTTTGTTAACAATCAGTTATTTTTTTTATTATAACAGCAATTTGTAACTTAAGATCCAATTACTTTTGCTGCACTGTAATTTCACACCATCACAATATATTTTTATGAATAAAGTCAATTTAAAAAAAAACATCTAAGCCTTTCAAGGTTGCCTTATATTGCACACACTATTATTTTTTGTGGTGTAATTATAACAAAATATTGTGTTCCCTATAATGGGTTATAAATAGACACAATAGTTAATTCGGCGTAACGAAAATATCAAGATATTGATCAAGGAAGTTGCAATTCAAGGTTGATCTATTAATTCGCTAATAATGCTTATAAACAGAAAACTACGCAATCATTTCGTCAAAGATACTGACGATAACCTATATTTGTTAACCTGAAACCTAAATCTGATGAGAATTTCCTCTTATCATTCTCTCGCCATATTCCAATAAGGCGATTGGCACACTGCAACGCACTACGCAGCGGGGTGCGTGGCGGACGAAGAAAAAAACTGCGCGTGAATGCGTTTTCTGTGTGTTGCACTACGCATGTTTTCAATACAAACGGAGATACTTACAAGCAACGGAAGAACACGCATCCACGCGCTACGCTGCATCATGCGGGGCAGTGTGAGAATCGCCTAAGGTAGCAAGGTTCTCGGATGGTAACAATCTACAGTTTTGATGCGGCGTCTTTCCAGACTATGTCTCACCTTTCTACCTTACGTCACCAGCACACGTGAGGATCTAATGACTGCGGCAGCAAACGGTGTTACCGAAGCTGGATATTGGGCCAAACAAAAATGTAACTTTTGTGGAGATGAGTATATTTTTATCATCGAAACGCTAAGGAGATTTTGAGTCACCAAAACATTTCCGTACTTCTCTATTAGACGTCTTCTCAGTAGTCACACCCATTCTAGACATACTACCTCACACACAGTCCGTCCATAATTTCTTTGCCCTTCCCCTATTCTTCCAGTCATCCATCCACATTCATACTCAAAACTCCTCACACATTTTTCTCCAAAAACCCAAGTAAGACTTCAGTATGCCGTTGTGTTGTAGGCGTATCATAGCCTTGTCATTACGAAGATTACATGTTTATAGACTCAATAATGCATTATTACGGATTCAACATCCTGCATTATCTAAAATTGCGTATTACGTAAAACAGTATATTACAGAGATAACGTTTCGATCAGGCGCACATAAAACGACAATGTCAAAGATGTACAACAAACACAGGGGTTAATGGAAATCCTCAATCCAATCTGGTCGAATAATTGGTTAGAACCCACCTGGCCGGGAACAAAAGCGTACCAGCCACGTTGTTCAACGAAGGTTTATTGGCAACCGATGTAACATACCATCGCAAATTAACACAGCCGACCTCAATATTATCGGGGAACATGGCCTTCGCCTTGCGTCCGAACTCACTACACACTAATAGCTAATTTTCCCTCAGCACCTACCACTCAAGAGGTAAATTGACAGTAATAGATTCGTTCCCTCCCTTTTCTTACTCTTTTGTAGTAGGTAAGCTGCTACCACTATTTTATACGAGTTTATATTCTTCCCTTGCTGCTTTCTATTTCTGATGCTCCTACTAGACTGGCTTTTCCATCAATATGGATTTTCAACCTTATTTAGTAAAAGGTTTCGTTTGATTGATACGAAAAAAAGGTATATTGCCCAAAAAGTTTAGATACGATAAGCCGGGTCAGAGTACGAGTCCTTTAATTGTGTCCAATACAAAGCATAAAAGTAGGCCCAGTGATCTCGCAACAATACGAGTTATTTCAACAATAATAACCAGAGCATCGATATTGTTGCCCTTCCATACATAGGAACTATGTACATTCGGTCCTTTGTTTTTCGGCGTCCATGTTTAGTGGCCAGCCTTTATTAGGGAATTGGAAGTGTGCGACACAAAGGGTCTTAAATTAAATCAACTACCCCAATATTCCCTGCAGGAGTGCTTTATAGACTGAGGGAGAGTAGGGCGTTGCGACCGCCGCCTTACTAACTCCATATTGAATTGACTAAGTCTAGCTTGACAGCATAAAATAAAACATGAAATGGACGGTACACGCTACTTCTTCGAACTATTTTTGCTTTTCTATGAGAACATTCGTGTCTGAGAGAATTAACTTCAATCCTTATTTTTCAAATGTGTACTGTTCCATTCCTGGGTAAATACATCGTTGCTTGCAAAGTATAGACAATGCTGCAAAGTTGGTCTTGCATTTTATTGTTCTATCATATTTCGTGGAAGCTAGCGTTCACCTCTACATAAACTGTTTATTAAACTTTGTATCGTATATCAACGACAAATATTTATGATGTTTTCAAAAACTTTTCCACGTAGGTATTGCTGTTGCTTTGTTAATGTATAAATTCTCTTAGTATTTGATATTATCGATAGGTGCTCTTTATTTAATACTTTCTTTGGTAAATATTTTTCCTTTAGCATGATTAAATTATATAATTGCTGGAGGTTCAATTAACTATGCAAAATACCTATGGACAGTAAATCTTAACATTCTCTTTAATGAAATGTTTTGTCTTGCTTAACCATGACTTGCATAATATGTAGGTGACATTCTTTTGTTTTCTTATCGTTGTTACAAAATTGTAACAGTCTATTCAGATAGCAAGGGTCAGTCATTGACACTCCGATATTTTTAATTCATCAATTGTTTCAATCTTGTCTATGAATCAGCCATTAAAATTGTGGTCCACTGTACTTTGTGGAACCACATTATAATAAATTTATCATTTAAAATCTTATAAATTTTACAGATCTATAAAGTATCCAGTTCGATTGTTTTTCCTTTTGTTCCCAGGTGGATAAAACAGTAAAATGTCATCACCGTCCAAGCATCGTTCCAAAAGGCAGACTCGATACAAACGACTGTTACATAAACGACTGCCAATTACAAAATGGCTTCCAGAATACAATTCGGAGAAGGCTGTAGCAGATTTAATTGCGGGCATCACAGTGGGCCTTACGGTTATACCACAGGCTCTGGCGTATGCGACACTGGCTGGGTTAAGTCCACAGGTAAATATGCATCAAGTACACATTTTACTAGTAAATATTTTCCAGTGATATTAAAGTCGGTGAGCTTCCAATTTTAATAATAACATTTCTGTCCATCTTCGGTCGCGCAGCAGGCATAGGTACTCCATAAAATATTTAATCTCGAGCGACATTCGACGTTCTGTTATCATATCTCCTATCAGGTCTTCCGAATATTTTTATCCCAAGAATCTGAATAACGTTTTAATATCGACAGGGAGTCACAGCCTCGCAGGTAAAAGTCGATCTGCTCCAAATACGAGGTTCTGATAGCATTTTCAGGGAGCAATGATCGGGTCGTCAGAGACATATGGCCGTATACTGTAGGCCTTCAGAGTACAGGTCAAAATATGGTGCGAACACTTATAGAAAGTTTTAGTTTATGTCATGATGAATAATCACTTTTTTGTTCAGAACTTTCGAATTTGATCGATATAGTAGTTGTATGTTCTTGTAGGCATGACTCTTTAACTTTAATATAATAAATGTTGAATAATCTTAATTGAGGAAACAAATGAAAAAATATGAGTTTAGATTGAATTCGGAAAACTAATAAAT
Organism: Mamestra brassicae; assembly: GCA_905163435.1. Classification (NCBI taxonomy): domain Eukaryota; kingdom Metazoa; phylum Arthropoda; class Insecta; order Lepidoptera; family Noctuidae; genus Mamestra; species Mamestra brassicae. The sequence continues at coordinate 11,574,578 of LR990997.1, read as the reverse complement.
ACTAAGTCCAATCAAAAGAAAAACAAAACAACAAGAAAACGTGTAACAGTTTGATCAAGAAGTAGATTTTCGATGTAGCTATGGCATATAGGTACATATTATACCTACTTTTTATAGTATTCGATTTCCCCCTTCTCACAAGCCACGACATCGCACATTCTTATAGCCCTACCGAATACTTCCTTCATTCATGGAGGTAAAATGCATACCTATGTAGAAAAACTGTAATACGTAGCACTTCACACCCATAGGCCATAACCTAAAGGTAGTGAAATATGTGTTCACAATCGTAAAATTTTCAGGACGGTCTCTACTCATCGTTTATGGGATGTTTCGTCTACATAGTGTTCGGGTCTTGCAAGGACATTACTTTGGGCCCAACAGCATTGCTGGCTCTCATGACTTGCCAACAAATAGAAGGCAGGAACCCTGACTACGCCGTATTACTCTGCTTTTTGTCCGGCGTAATACAACTTGTTATGGGAATATTACATTTAGGTAAGTGCTGTGTATTCTCATTCTTATTTAAATAAAGAAAATGAAACGTGAATTGTGTTTTTCTCGCGTAAAGTGCACTTAAATGTCGATGAATGGAAGCCTACAGAACTCGCACGGCGGGGCTGCAATACAATACTACCGCAATCTTTGCTCAACATGTTTTATTGCTTTGAGAAAGAATTCTGGCCTTTTGCGTTTTATTTTTTTTTCCTACAAAAGTAGCTGAATCAGTGTACTCAGTCTTATATAATAACAAAATGAAAATAAGCCGATACAATATTATGCAATCCTGTCTTTCATCTAAGTAAATAGAAGCGCATTGTACTCGCAGAAGACACGATACTCGCAAGTCATAATGTTCTACTGTGTACATAATAATTATATCCTGTACCGACCAAGGCCGGCGCACAATAAATACTACTAGTTGCTAAAAGTGAGAGTAAAACATTTATCGTAATTCAATTCGATTGTGAAATAATGATAACTTAATTACCTGTAGAGGTGGTTTTAATTAAACGCGACATATATTTTGGTCTATCATAAGGACAAACTCTAAATTACTTTGTCCTTAAAATAGGACATTATGGGTAACATTATAAACGTGTTATTTATCGCTCTGAATGTGTTTCTATGAGTACATTAAGCCGGCTCAATAATTTTCCCTTTGTATCTCCAAATTGAAGTTCGCAACCTATTCACTGTAGTATAGGAGTAGTTACATTTACAATGCGTCCTCAATTATCGTCGGTAGCTAGTTCATAACTAGTGTATACTTTAGTTTGTGAGCTTATCTCGCTATCATTATCCAATTTCCATTCAGTGTCGGGTATGGGGTCTGTTTCATTATTCACTGGCGTTCGCTTAATTTGATCTCTCTCCTACCTACAATCTTCCTATCAATTGTCACTCAGTTTTTTGGAATTGCCTTTGATGTTTTGTTATTTAAATTATGATTGTATTTTTGTTTAGGTAAATGAAGTACAGTTATATTTATGATCTCTAACAAATGTTCAGTCATTGTAATCACAATCAATGTCGAAGCACTTAGAACTTTTAATACCTAGGTGCTTAACCCATAAACAAGTTAATAGTGTAATAAAATTAAGTAGTATCTTTACCTACAGTTTAATTTCCAATTTGATTTAACAATCGTTTTTAGTAATCTGTTTATTACTATTTATGCGTGGCGCAAATTTTCATTAGATGTGTGGTTCACCACAAATCTAATGAAGATTTGCTGTTCCTTGTAAGCGAAAAGTAGCTATGAAACAATAACATGAGTCCATGAATCGAAAAATAAATCATTAATATTATTTTAGTGATGTTACCGCTATTCTCAAATTGTATCATACTTGTCAGTGTACTAAATAGATTCCTCATGAAAACAGAGATTTTTCTCGTCAAAATCCAAATACTTAACCCTCCTGAAATAGTTCTTTGCTTAACATTGCATAAAATATTATCTGTGGAGTCTTCTTATTTAATTACTACGTACACTTACTACCTCTTTTTCTTCGACTTTCGAGATCCTATTCAATTATGTCAGTTACCTTGGGAGGAAGCTCGCGAAAATCCGCCTATAACTTGTGTACCAGACCATGATGCCAGGATTGAAAAATTAAGCAATCGACCAATCGTGTTTGTGGAAGTTTTCCAGCTTCGTACTTCAAAACTCCATATTTACACTATAATAAGGTTTAGTGCGCGTTTACTAGTAGGTACGTTATTAGCTCCAAGAATCCGTAACACGACCTGAAACTACTCCATGTATATGTATAGAGCTCGAAGGTGCACGCTGTCGCGTACCTTCATCAATATCAAGCTTAAGGTGTGTGTGACGTCATTAAAGTCACCTGATTTCTAAATCTAATAAAATACATCACTCTTAATTTTCAACTTTCTCTTACACAGGTGTTTTAATAGACTTCATATCGGTGCCAGTGACCGTTGGCTTCACTTCAGCCACATCTGTGATCATCGCTGTGTCACAGCTCAAAGGACTTTTAGGTCTTCAGTTTAAGTCTGGCGCATTCTTAGACACTGTGAAAAAGGTATGTATGCTATTGTAAAAAGGTATGTATGATGTTTAAAAGAGTTTAAATTCAAGTCGCAATGACATGTGTATACGTAAACTGGCATGCTATACCAGAAAAGCAAGTAGATTGCACACAAAAAGTTCGCGATTGCTCAACACTTGTATTTCTAATACCATACATGAGTAATGATGAAATGAGGTAGCGCTATGAATGAGTAATAAAAAGGACTGTTATCAAAAAGCTGTTGATGAGCAAAAACTTATGCAGAGGCTTCAAACACCGGAGGTTTAGATATAAAAGATTTAGATAAAAAAGTTGCATCAGTGCATCTTGATAAAAAAGCAAATAAATAATAGTATTTATTTTTTTCACAAGTCATGTGTCGTGGTTTATTTATTTTGAACTATTTGTTTCAGGTAATAACAAATATACCCAACGCAAGAATTGCTGACAGCTCATTAGGAATATCGTGTATAGTCATTCTTTTAGTTATGCGTGTAAGTATTTCATTTTTCTTTCCATTTAATTGTTTAAATATTTAAATTTTGAGGTTTGCTTATATTGGAACGCAAATAGTTTTTTTTTTGTTTAGGCTAGCACTTAAATCTAAAAGATAATGTGTAAAATAGAGAGTCGCCATACTTAAATATTACTTTGAAAAATAAACGATAGTTTAAATTGTTTATTCAAAACTAATACCCGTAACAAAGGCTTCTGTAGTTCACGTGACGTCTATTTATTTTCAATGTGATGCTAAACAATAAAATGATTATTATAAGCAACATAAAAGAAGCAAAAAGACAATCGCTTATGATGTTGCTCTTCATATGGTTTTCAATAAATTTCTTTAATTGCAAAAGCACTTTTTTGTTTTTCAAACAAAACTCGACTATATCGTATTATGACTTTGAGTGTAAACTAGAATACAAGTTATTATTTTTATGACAATATTCAACAGGTGTTAATGTAGGGACTTACTTTTCCATTTAAATATTCTTTTAAAAATACACCTGAAACCGTGCTTTACACGTTTTCATGGTCTGTGGCATAAGGGCGCGTTTCCATCTGCAAACAACATGCAAGTTGAAATACATTGCAGGACACCATCGAGCGATTGATCAATTATTATCTTTACCCTCAGTAGCCCGCAATGTAATGCAACTTGCAATCGAGCTGGTTGCAGGTGGAAACGCGACATAAGTTGAAGCAACAATAAAAGTTGCACTATCGTACGTAACAATGTGAAAAAATATACTTTGCTTTAATGCTGGCATAAACTTACATCGTTTGATGCGGGAGTGCCGTCCAACACTATCTCGTATCAAAGTTCAAAATTCAAAAGTCATTTATTCAAATTAGGCTGAGTGCCAGCACTTTTTGAACGTCAAAGTTCTACATAAAGACAGTCCCCCAAAACGCCCGCCCGTCACCACTTCCTAGTGTTGCAGCTGGGAAGAAGAAGTGGCGCAACAAACTCCCCAGCAACACATCTGCCTGTTAAGCTTTTAAAAACTTGAATTTATACAATAGTATGCAAAGTATTTTACAATACATGACACAGAAAATAAAACATTCAAACTGTAAATCAAATTAAATAAATTAATTGACACTTGGTAGCTAGCACACTCCATTAAGCCATCAGAAATAGACAAACTCAACATTAACAAGTAAACCAAACTAACTATGCCTCCGGGCATAAATGGTGTGCCCGCTAACACGTCTATTACCAGGCTAAGAAGTCAGTCAAGGTAAAGCAAAGATTGCTATTCATTCCTTTTTTGAAGCCACACATCCAGTTTATAAAACTCACGTAAGTACCTATCCAAAAAGTCAACACGATGAATAAGCAAAATTGAATAAAACAAAGAGTGTAAGTATTAAGTAAAAAAAAGTGTAATTTCATAAGTGCACTAAGACAGACTTGTTTCATCACCTGCTATATTTTAAACAAAATGCCAAAAAACTGTATTGTTACCGTCATTCAAATAGGTACTTATTATTCATTAATTTTTAAAATACACAAGCCCAGCTGGTTTCAGTTTCAAGTAAATGTTTGCTATCAATTTGATCTGGTGCCGATATTCCAAATTGTGAATTTTGTTTCACACATCTGCTGTTATGTTATGTTGGCAAGCGATGTTTTGTATTTGCATTCCTTTGTGGACTACAGTGGCACTTAATTTGATGCCAGAGAACATCGGTTTGTTGTTTCATCGGCAAACGTGATGTTGACACTTGTCTCTAGAACACCAATTCAATAAAGTTCACGTTTCCGAGATAAACATATGAAAGGGCAATTATTGTATTCGTTATAAAGATATTCCAATACTTAGAGAACAATGAGATGTATGATAAAGGTTGATATTGAATTTGAATGAAAGGCGGAGACGTGTTTATTCGTGTAGAGCGACTTTTTTATTTCGAATATTCTACGCGGTCTTCCGTTTCAATAGCATTCATCTTATTAGCTCAAGTATGTTCTATGTATTTAATGTTTCTTTGTGTACTCTTATGTATGGGATACGCAGCTCATTATGTTAATTAAAAAAAAAAAAAAAAAAAAAAAAATACAAAAATCTTTATTTCTTTAACAAATTTCTTCTTATAATTAGTTGCTGGAGTCTCCTTTTAAGCATGTCAATATGCCTGTGTCAGGAGGCTCCGCTCTTCCTTAACGTATTAACAGCATACCTAGCAAGAAACATGTAGACATAAGTTTTGTATTTTAATTATTAAGTAGGTAAGTAAATATTTTTTTTTTTTTTATTTATTATACTTGAAGAAGTTGTGTGAATTTACAAATTAATTGGAGTGTGAGTGTGTAAATATGATTAAGTGACGAGTATATTAGACTAAGGTGTGCTGTAAGGTTCCCTAGCCCCACGAAGTTGGGGTCGGTTACAGTACCATTAGGGGTGTGTAAGTGCATGTGTGTTTGAGTGTGGTTGTGGTTGTGTGTGTGTGTGTGTGTGTGTGTGTGTGTGTGTGTGAGGGTGTCATCAGTGTGTGTTTGTGTAATCAATGTATGTTTATTCCACGTATAACAATAGTGTTTCGGTTTCTTCATAACTTAGGGTTTTTATCCACTTTATCAGTACAGATTTGCACTCATGAGAGGGTTTGGAAAAAAACTGTAATATTTTATTAATTTTATTGTAGAGATAAGCTGATCGTTTTTTGAATTGGATACTAGCAAAAGTAGTTTTTGTAATAGGAACATTTGTGACTATGTTTTTCCTACGTTTAGTTTCTATGCAAGGATCATAGGTTAGTGTTTTATGTATTTTTAATATGGTGTATACAACATATAATTTTCGAACTGACAGTAGATTGGACACCTGATATAGACTCACAGTAGGGAAACGTTGCTTTTTGAAGTACATAACTTTTATTCGGAGGAACTTTCGGTTAACTTTTCACGGTTTATCATGTTTACGTCTTTTGTTTTAGTTTCGTGCGAATATTGCAGTTGTTCATTGTTTTTCATTATTAACTGCTGGAGTATAGAGAAAATATGCATTTTAACAGACTTGGTGTGAATTCTGGGCTCTTTCTAGTGTGGTTCTACTGGCACACGTGTCTTTGTGGCAGGCAATTTACGGGGCTATCTACTTATTAACAAGTAGAAAAGTCGTTAAAAACCTTTTGAAATGAAGATATCCAATTATGATGGGTCGAAAAATAAATACGTTTCAAAAATCCGTAGAATCTACAAAAGAAAATTTATTATTCTTTTGAGAGTCTAAATCTTATTTATAATATAAGCTTTCTTTTCAGAAAATGAAAGATATCAACCTGCCTCCGAGTCAGAAAGGCTTAAAGAAAACTCTCTGGCTGTTGTCAACGTCGAGAAACGCTATTGTGGTCATAGGATGCTCTTTAGCTGCGTTCTTCTTTGACAAATACTCCACTCAGCCTTTCAAACTCACCGGGACTGTTAAGTAAGTTTTATTATTTTACTGTTTAACAGCGTTACCGTATTTAAGTCCAAAATCTTTGAAAATAATAATCTGGTGTTACCTTGGGCACAAAAGATTGTAGAGAACTTCTCCGAAAAAAAAAAAAATTATTTATTTAAACTTAATGTACAATAGTGGTACATGGGCGGACTTAATGCATCAAGGCATTCTCTACCAGTCAACCTTTGGGTTAAAAAGACTACACTGTTTACAACAAATAAAAATAAAATTTAAAATATAATTTTGTTTCGGAAAGAATACACAAATAATACACTAAAAATAACGTATATACACGAAAAATACTGATTATTTTTCGGAAAAGTCAAACTCAAAATCACTCTTTCATTCTATCTAAGTTATTTAGATAGGGTGAAGGCGCAATTTAGCGTTTTCTTTATAAAATAAAAAACCATTAGAATCGGTTTATTTATTTCCAAGATTGCTTCTCGAACGGTCTTATAAAACTGAGCTTCTTAGACAATATAGGAATATGTCGTCGTGCTTTGTCACGTAATTATTATGTTTATTTAAAGTAGCTATTAGCACATTATAAACAACCTGGTCTCGATCGTTCTATTTGTTATGGCGAGTTGCTCGTGTTCGTGTTTTCTAACATCAATTATCATAATATTATCCCTAATCGATCGATCGATCTTACATCACTCACGATTAAGATATAACGGTTATAGACGTGGTCTTATTAAATATTATTATTTATTTAGTTATGAAGAAATTAAAATTGTTGGTTTAATATCTTCATTTAAACAGCAAAGTATTGCAAGTATAAAGTATCCGTCAAAACATTATCTGTTTATATTCTGCAGGTAGCAAGACCCACTAGGATCTTGAGCTATGGCTACTAAGCCATAGCCAGAAAAAAACCGGCCAATTGCAAGACTCACATACGTAGGGTACCGTGCCATGTACCGAAAAACGTTTCTTGTATGAAGCCTTTAATATAATTACATTAAACTCTGTTAAAAATGTCAACCCTCTACGCATTACGGTTCAAGAGACCTGGCTGTACCTGCTGTCAGACACACGGACCGATGGTCAGTCGGCTTAGCACCCTTCGGCGTTCGCACCCATCGGGTACGGAACCCTAAAAAACTGCAAATATTTTGAAACTTCTAGTTAATTTTGATTCATATGAAATACTCCTTCACTAATAGATCTTGACGTGCCTAAAAACACGCAATAATAAATTATACATAAAACGTTTGTCTGTTAGGTAGTCATGCTACATGCAAGTACGTAATATTTCCTTGTTGACTGCTGTCCTTCAAATATGACCGATATTCGCTAATAACAGCTAAGGCCATTGATTCTACTACCAATTGGCAATGATTCATGAAAAGGCCGTTATATTTGCTTAGAATATAGACTTTTACTGATATTTGTTACTTACGCCGCGATTCTAGAAACAATCGTTTGCAACAATAAAAGAATTAAGGACCGAACATTTTTAAAATGTTAATGTAAAATTCAGCTAAATTCCCAGTTAATTGAAACGTGGTGGTTGAAACTATTTTTCACATTAACAAATAATATACCTTCATTTTATAACGTAGAAGTGATAGTTAATCTGATTGTGATAAACAATTAACTTTCTTGTCTACCGACGTCTCACGAAAAATTAGGAACATTTATTCTATTAGGCCGCTATCCCACTGGCGTTTTACGAGCGCTGGCGTTTCTCCGACATCCCGAGCCCCTCGTGACAAACGTTAACGTCGCGTCAACACGACGTTAACGTTGCGTTTTTTGGCCACGCCAACGCTTGTAAAACGCCAGTGAGATAGCGGCCTTATATGTCACGCGAATATGCACATTACAGCACTATACTTATATTGCGCCTGCATTGCCAAGGGAAGGAACGAGAAAATTATGTTCCGAACACCCGTGATACATTCCAAATACGGATACGATCTGACGCATTCTAATTTTGAATGCATTTAGCTGCAAAACAAAAGACGGTGTAGGTCTAGCAAAACCCAGCACGGTTTTACCTGCCAAACAAATATCATCCTTGTTTTTATTGAAAAATATAGCCCAAAATCGAAACAAACTAAAAGCTCTTTTCTTCTTCCAGGGATGGTCTTCCCTCACTCCGCTGGCCGCCGTTCTCCACAGTCTTGGATGACGGAAGAGAAGTGGGCTTCATGGAGATGTGTTCAGACCTTGGCTCCTCCATATTTATAGTTCCTGTTATTGCCGTGTTGGGCAACGTTGCCATAGCTAAGGCTTTTGGTGAGTTGACGCGAATTTGAACTTTACATTTATGAACATAAGATTTAGATTACAATTTTAATAGGCTCCTTGTTTGAGGTTTCCGTGAGCTGATATTTAAATTTGAACTAAATGTGAATTAAGCCTTATTCTTATTCCTGTAAAGTTCAAATTCAAATCTGCGATTACTAGTATTAAATTGGTTTTTACCTCAACCATAACATTATTGAAGCAATTTCATAATAGTCTCTAACCAAGTAACACTTTGGCCTAATTTTCGATCCTATCTACTACTTTTAAATCGGAGAGACAAACGTAATACCAATTGATAGTTAAAATGCTACTCTAACTCTTTGAAAATAAGATCTATTTTCAAAGACTGACAAATAGTCAAAACAAAATACGCTGAAGTGCAGTACTTCAGAATCAATTGTTACAACAACATTATTTCACGAATTTCTTCAATCGAAGAGGTAAGCGGCTGATCCCCACCGAAGGTGTCCCCACGTTGCCGTCGTGGTGGGGCTTGTGCGTCTCAGTGATCTTGGAGCTCTGCCGGTAGAGTTACTCATGCCGGAAAGGTCCAAGTGAGAGACTAGACAAAGAGGGACACACACACACGCGAGGGGCACACCGTTCGAAAACTTGAACATTTTTCAGGTTTTCGGACGGTGTGCGTTTCAGAAGGAATCTTGCTCACTGCCCTCTGGTACGCGTCTGATCATCAGACGTGACTGTGAGTGCAGTGAGCAAGCAGAGGGAGAGAGGGACCCTGTGAAAGGGTGGAGGAGATAGGGACCGCACCCTTAAAAGGAACAACATGAAGAAGACAAACGCAAAAATATTACCCCAGGGTGGTACCAGCTGCTCAGCAGCTGGAGAATCCACCACGCTCCCTTCGGGAGCGTCATGCCCCTCGTATTCTGGGGAGGGCAACGAATGTCTTGATCCGCTTGCCAGTGGCAACAAGAGCCGAGGAGGCTCCCGATCCAAAACGTCTTTTGAGGACTTGATCGGCTTCAGTTTTAATACGCCTGACAAGGTGTTGGGCGGGCGTGGTGCGAAAGCTCCCGCCAAACTGTGGAGGAAGAGCCCGCTGACGTGTCGGGGGGATGTAGGGTCAGACTCTGACTCCGCATCTGGCGTCAGCGTCAGCTCACCGAGCTCGGAGCGAGAGGGAGGAGAGGCTGTTGCGGGTGGCTCGGTGTTATTCCGCAAGCGCCCTAGATCGGAGGATGACCGAGGGTCGTCCTCCAACGGTGAGATGGCCTCGGCCCGGAAAATCCCCACCAGCAGGCGGGGTAAGGGCCGAGACGGAGGCAAGGGGAGGGGGCTCGCATCCCAGGAGGCTGCCCAGCGAGCCACGAAGCTCGCCGAGGAGAGGCACCACCCTGGAGCGTCAGGTCGGAGGGCTTTCCCTTTGGAGTCATCCAGCGGTGAGCCGGACACGGCTGGCGGCCCCGATAAGGAGCGCCAAGCCAGGTTTGCGGAGGTCGTGGGGGCCGCAGTCCGCGATGTGGCTTTGAAGAGGACCCAGGCCTCTAAAAACAAGGCCATAAGCGCGGCGTCGGCCTCCATTCTGGCGGCAGCGGAGGCTAGCTACAGCTACAGCGGTCCTCCGTCAACGGACGAGATGTCCAAGCTGCGGGCGGAGGTCGCCCGCCTAGCGGCCGCCACGGACCTTCTCCAAAAGGAGAATGCAAAGCTCCGAGCAGACCTAGCCGGGCTCCGTGGAGCCGGCACAGAGGAGGCGCTTCAAGGGGGGCGCAAGCAGGGGCAAAGCACGTCCGCGCCGGAGGGGAGCCAGGTTCTGAACCAGGTTCTGAATCTGGTGCGACAGGAGTTGGCTCCCTTCCGGGAACGGTTCTCCACGCTTGAAAAGATTTTGTTGCGTCCCCAACTAACAGCGAGCCAGAAGGCCTCAGGCAAGACGACGGCTTCGTACGCGGCCGCCGTGGCTGCCAAACCGAGGCCGATCGGTCAGGCTAACAGTGCGGCCGAGCCGGCACCGGGAAAACCAGCACCGGCTAAGAAGAAGAAAGGAGGGGCGACTGCACAGGTGGCGAAGGCTCCAGCGCCAGCGGTGCAACAGTCGGCCCCGGTTACAAACTCTCCTGCGGCCGAAGCCGGATGGCAAGTGGCCGGGGAGAAGAAGAAGGCGGGCAAGGCAGCCAGGGTGGCCAAAAAACGCGAGCGGAGGCGGCGGCGCAAAGCGCAAAGTGTAGCGGCTAGGCTCCGCGCCCCGAAGACCGCAGCTGTAGTGGTAACACTACAGCCAGATGCGGTGAAGAGGGGCGTGACGTACGGCGACGTGCTCTCCAAAGCGAAGCAGGAGGTGAACCTTGGGGAGCTCGGCATCGTCGGGGGCCTCCGGTTAAGGGTTACCATGACTGGGGCCCGAATGCTGGAGATCCCCGGGGCAGCCAGCGGCCCAACCGCCGACGCTCTGGCCGAAAGGCTGCGAGCGTCCTTGAATGCGGACGATGCCCGAGTATCCAGGCCCACCAAGTGCATAGATATGCGCATTTTGGGCCTGGACGACTCCGTCACGGAGGAGGAGGTGGTGGCCGCTGTCGTCAGGACAGGGGGGTGCTCTGTCGAGCAAGTGAAGGCAGGCATCATACGTCCTGACCACACGGGCATGCGAACCGTTGTGGTAAGCTGCCCCGTAACAGCGGCCAAGATAATTTCGGAGGGCCGAAGGCTTCTGGTGGGCTGGGTTTCTGCGCAGGTCAAACTGCTAGAGCCCAGGCCTCTGAGGTGCTTCCGCTGCCTAGTGGGCAATCATGCGGGAGCCCTCTGCACCTCGGAGGTGGACCGCAGCGATCTTTGTTTCCGCTGTTGTCAGCCCAGTCACAAGGCCGGCTCGTGTAACGCCACGCCGCACTGCGTTGTATGTGCGGCAGCTGGCAAGCCGGCCGATCACTGGGCTGGGGGCAAGGCCTGCGCCCCACCCGCCAAAGCCGGGGGCAAGAGGAAGCCCTCCGCCACCGCCGTCTCTGCCGTAGCAAACGCCACCGCCATCGCCGCCGCCGCCGCCGCCGCCACAACTGCGAATGCCGCGGTGGAGCCCTCACAAGGGGCTCGGGAGGAGGCCGTAATGGAATGCCAATAACGGCCCCATTACGCCTCCTCCAGGCGAACATCAACCACTGCGCCGCCGCTCAGCACCTGTTGCTCCAGAGCATGGCGCAGTGGTCGATCAACATCGCCGTGGTCGCTGAGCCGTACTTTGTCCCGCCCAGGGATGACTGGGTGGAGGACCTCAACGGCTCAGTGGCCCTAATTTCGTCGGCCGCCGCCGGTACCCCGTCCCTCGAGAGTGTCAGGAGAGGACAGGGGTGCGTAGCAGCACGGTTTGGGGAGATTGTGGTAGTGGGGGTCTACTTCTCTCCAAACCGATCTCTCGCCGAGTTCCACAACTCCCTTAGGGAGATGGTTGTTGTCGTCGCCGGGTATCGTACCCTCCCCGTGCTCGTTCTCGGGGACTTCAATGCCAAGCACTTGGCTTGGGGTTCCCGATATACGGACACGAGGGGCAGGATGGTGGAGGACTGGGCTCTGGAGACAGGCCTAATCGTCCTCAACCGGGGTTCTGTCCCCACGTGTGTGCGGATGCAGGGTGAGTCCGTGGTGGATATTTCGTTCGCAAGCCCTGCTCTGTCACCGCGTGTCGTCGACTGGCGCGTCATGGAGGAGGTGGAGACGTATTCGGACCACCGGTACATCCGGTTTGACGTCTCCGCCCAGACCTCAACCGCGCCAGTCCGAGAGGCCCCGAGTGGTCCGCGGTGGGCGCTGAAGCAGCTGGACCGGGAGCTCCTCCTGGAAGCTTCGATCGTGCAGGCCTGGGTGTTACCACCGGACAGGCCTGCTGACATCAACGACGAGGCGGAGTGGTTCCGGGAGACCATGTCAGATATATGTGACGTGGCAATGCCCCGGGTCCGGCCAGGACGCGCCCGCCGCCAGGTGTACTGGTGGTCGCGGGAGCTGGCTTCGCTGCGCGAGGCATGCGTTGCTGCACGGCGCCTGTACACCAGGCATCGCAGGCTCCGCATCCGGCCTCCGGATGCTCAGGCCAGGGAGGTGGAGCTGTACGAGGAATACAGAGTGGCGAAGGCCGCCCTTCAAGCGGGAATCCTGCGGGCCAGGAATCTGGCTCGTAAGGAGATGCTGGAGTCTCTGAACGGGGACCCGTGGGGACGCCCTTACAAAATGGTGCGGGATAAACTCCGCACCTGGGCCCCCCCGTTGACGCAGAGTCTCCGGCCCCAGCTGGTGGAGGACGTGGTGAGCACTCTGTTTCCTTCGCAAGGGGAGCATACTCCCCCGCCTATGGCTCCGCCACCTGCGGTGCCCGATGCGGACCACACCGACGACGGCGACGACGATGACAACGCTCCAGAGGTGACTGAGGTAGACCTGAGAGTGGCGGTAAACAGGCTGAAGGCCAAAAATACCGCCCCAGGACCCGACGGCTTACCTGGGAAAGCCTGGGTCCTGGCCTTGGAGGCTCTCGGGCCTCGACTAAGGGGGTTCTTAAGCGCATGCTTGGAGAGAGGCCAGTTCCCACTTCGCTGGAAGACGGGGAAACTGGTTCTCATTAAGAAGCCAGGGCGCCCTGCGGACTCTCCGTCCGCTTACCGGCCCATCGTGCTGCTCGACGAGTTGGGCAAGCTCTTTGAAAGAGTAATTGCAAACCGCCTCGTCGGGCACCTGGTGAGGGTGGGGCCGAATCTGGCGGAGAACCAGTTCGGTTTCCGCACGGGGCGCTCAACGGTGGATGCCATCATGCGCGTGAGAGCCCTCACGACGGGGGATGCTGTGTCCCGGGGCAGGGTCGTCTTGGCGGTGTCTCTTGACATCGCCAATGCCTTTAACTCCCTGCCCTGGAGTTGCATTAGGGAGGCACTCCGGTACCACCGGATGCCGACCTACCTCCGTCGCGTGGTCGAGGCCTATTTGACGGACAGGGCCGTCATCTACCCCGGTCACCGGGGAGAGTGGAACCGGCGAGAGATGTCGTGCGGTGTTCCACAGGGTTCGGTTCTGGGGCCGCTCCTGTGGGACATCGGCTACGACTGGGTGCTGCGTGCCGACCTCCCTAGCGGCGTCAGCGTAGTCTGCTACGCTGACGACACGCTGGTTCTGGCACAGGGGGGGTCGCACCAGGCAGCGGCCGAATTAATGACACGCGGGGTCGCGATAGTCGTTGGAAGGATCCGGCAATTGGGTCTCGAGGTGGCCCTGCACAAGTCCGAGGCCATGTGCTTTCATGGTTCTCGGAACAGGCCACCAGCGGGATCCCAAGTAACGGTAGGAGGGGTTCACATCGGCGTCGGGTCGACGATCAGGTATCTGGGGCTCGTTCTCGACAGCCGGTGGAACTTCGAGGAGCACTTCCGACGTTTGGCTCCCAGACTGGAGCGGGCTGGGGCTGCCTTCAAGCGGCTCCTGCCCAATCTAGGGGGTCCAAACGCCTCCTGCCGGAGGCTCTATGCGGGGATCGTGCGGTCCATGGCCCTTTATGGGGCCCCTGTGTGGGCCCTAACGCTGAAGGGGCGACCAGCTCGCCAACTCAACGCGGCCCAAAGGGTCATGGCCATCCGGCTGGCTCGGGGATACCGCACGGTCTCCGGCGAGGCGGCGAGCCTCCTTGCCGGATTACCGCCATGGGATCTGGAAGCGAGAGCCCTCGCGCACGTTTACGCGTGGCGCGTGGAGGCGCTTTGCCGGGGCGAAACTCCGCTGCCACGGCAAATTGCATCGCGGCGGACGGAGCTCCTGCAGGATACTATGGCGGTATGGAGACTGAGACTATCGCGGCCCAGCGCTGGGCACGCCACAATTGCGGCGGTAAGGCCCCTCTTTGAGGAGTGGCTGGAGAGGCGCCACGGCGTCCTCACCTTCCGCCTGACGCAGGTACTTACCGGACACGGCTGTTTCGGGAGGTACCTGTTTCGGATTAAGCGGGAAGACACGCCCGGGTGTCAGCACTGTGAGGATCGCCCGGAGGACACGGTGGAGCATACGGTGGAGGTCTGCCCTGCTTGGGCTGAGCACCGCCGTGTCCTCATCGCGGCGATCGGTGGCGGCGACCTCTCGCGTCCGGCCCTGGTTGAATCCATGGTCCGGAGCGAGGAGGCTTGGGAAGCGGTCACCTCCTTCTGCGAAGCAGTAATGCTAGCGAAGGAGGAGGCGGGCCGCGCGAGGGAAAGGCAAGGCCTTCGCCCCAACCGCCGCAACAGGAGAAGACGCCCCGGGCGTCGGGAGTCGCAGGGCGATCCCCGGCCACCGTAGGCGCGGGCCTGCGGACGGCGAGCATTGGGTGGCTCGCCGTCCGATCACCACCAGGCCCGGGTCGATGGCGCGTTGTGTTTCACGCGCGCCTCAAAGAGATGTCAGCATAAAAGACGGGGTCCGCTAGGGCCAGAGCCTGCCAGGGTTGCGGAATTTGTTCGAAAGAGTCACCGCGGCCCTGGAACGCAAAGGGCTTCAGAAGGAACACGGATGGGTTTTAGTCAGTAAGAGTCTGACACGCCCTTCCGCTCCACCCAGAGCGGAAGAAGTCATTTGATGATTTCCCATCCTTAAAAAAAAAAAAAAAAAAAAAAAAAAAAAAAAGCGGCTGATACCGCTTATCGAAGTAACTCAAGTTAAACCGTTTAATTAATAGTGTCTGGAATCGAATTGGAATCGAATTGGAATCGAAAAAACTAAAACCCATCCGTGTTCCTTCTAAAGCCCTTTGCGTTCCAGGGCCGCGGTGACTCTTTCGAACAAATTCCGCAACCCTGGTAGGACTAACAACATACCTACTGTACCGTAATAACATACCTGTTTAATATTTTTCGTCTAATGATGAGACGAGATATACATACAAACGTCCAAGATAGGAGTCCCCCCTGCAAGGAAAAGATTAAAATTGTTTATGTATATTGTCTATTATCTTTATTGTCCTGAAAAATACGATTAATGCTAAGCATTCAGTTTATACTTATCTAAAGCCGGGTATGACTTTCGATTGCGACTTTGGAAATTTTTAAAGGAAATTTCAAGGACTTTTTTTTTGGAAGGATTTTTTTGAGGTTATATGGAGGTTATATGGAATAGTTTTTCAGTAATTCCTTTAGTAATTAAATAAAGCAAACGTAGATTCTTCTCTTCTAAAATCAATGGGAAATGCAACTAAGTAACATTTATCGATGTTGGTTTCTGATAATAATAAAAAAAAACTTTGTCTCTTGTTTTTTCTGCATGGATTTTCAAACTATTCTTCACTTTTGTATGATTATCTTATCTGCCAAGCCTTTTTTCCAACTATATTGGGGTCTGCTTCCAGTCAAACCGGATTCAGCTGAATACCAGTATTTTACGTGGAGCGGCTGCCTACCAGACCTCCACAACCCATTAACTGGGTAACACGGTACTCCTTGGCCAGACTGGTGTCAGATTTTCTGGCTTCTGACAATCCGTAACGACTGCAGATCTTCAAATGACAGTCGGGACCAACGGCTTAACGTGCTTTCCGAGGCACGGAGGAAACTCGGTATGTTAAGATGGTCACCCATCCACAGACCAACCTTGGCAAGCGTTGCTTAACCTTGATCGACCCGTGCTGCTGATATTCTTTAGCCACAAGCTCCACTTTTGTATGAATAATCACTATTAACAGAGAGTTTTAATGTGTGGATACAGTTGAGACTTGTTTCTTGCAAGTTTATTTTTTGCTTTATGTTCGACATGATATTTGCCATGTCATTAGTTTTTATGAAAACTGCGTCTTTGAAGCCTAACATTAAAATTAAACATTTCGCAATCAAATTTCGGTTACTAACTATTACGTTAAATAAAAACAGCCGTTCGGGTCAATCTTCGAGGTTAAGCAATTCTTGCCAAGGTCGGTCCGTGCATGAGTGACCATCCATTACACACCGATACTTCTCCGTAACTCGGAGAGCACGTAAGTCCCAGCTGTCAGTTGAACATATTTGCTACTCGGCAGGCTGACTCGCACGCTAGCTCGCACTGTGTAAACTAGCCATTACGGATACAATCCATTCCATGTTATGTTACTTTTGCTTTTGTATCAAAATTACCCTTATTCTCGTAGTGATAAGGTTTCTGTCAGAAGTAAAATAACTGGTAAAGCACGTGGGATGCTAGGAACAAAAGATAAATCAAGAGATCATGTTAACCTCTTACTGGGTTGTGCAGGTGAGATAGGCAGCTGGTCCATGTAAAATACTAGTACTCAGCTGCATCTGGTTTAACTGGAAGCCGACCCAAAGTTAGTTGGGTAAAGGTCTTATAATAATAATAATATACGCAATACACATTACACATAATAAAGTAATAACAAAAACACACATACAAAACAATACCACAAACACATTAATTCAAATTACACATATTACTGATTTCGATTGCTCAGTAAGTGAACCATACAGCAATGGTTCAGGTACTGACAATCGAACCTCTGCGCGAATGCCCTCAGGATGCCGTTGAAACGAGCACATTGATTAGACGTACAATTAAAATCACTTTGAAACAATAATCGTTATTATGAAGTATTATTTATTGCGTAACGTAGTCTCAACAAGGTTATGTTATTAATCTTTACGCCGTCCGTCTGGTATTTAAGGGATTGTTTTGATTGTGACATAAAGCCTTGACATTCTCTTGTTTATGATATTGAACGCATTTAATGGGTCTATCAATATTGGTGGGAATTCGACTAGTCTGAAGTAATTGGTGATTTACTGTGTCTTAAAATGAGTGCCATGAAATGCCATGTTGAGAAGAAGATTCGATTGGCTTATACTTATTACTATTTTAGTTTTATGATTACACTATAAACCGGTTGTAAACATTTACCAGATTTACGTATAAATTGCTTTAAGTTATTAAATAATTACTGTTTGTCAATTTACAATAATAACTGATTTTCCTTCCTTAAATAGGTTTGAAACGACAGCAATTAACACTTAATTTAACTGCACATAAATTAAAGTGCTCAAAATAAAGCAACACTATAAGAGGTCCTATGTCCAAAGTTTATACTGTAAATGCGTATATTTAATGCGAGTTTCAACAAACAAAAAAAAACATTACAATTTTTTTTTCTTGGATAGTTCATTTACATGCCCACATCAAAACACTTTTGTATGTTTCTATTTTTAGTGCACCTGCCATGTTATCTCTCCACCACCCTTGCTTGTCTTGATAATGAATGCCTAAGGCATTAAAGTCCAACAAACCTAACGCCCCAGCCGCCGCAACAGATGAAGACGCCCCGGGCGTCGGGAGTCGCAGGGCGATTCCCGGCCACCGTAGGCGCGGGCCTGCGGACCGCGAGCGTTGGGTGGCTCGCTGTCAGAACCAGCCGGTCGATTCTGTCACGTCCTTCCGCTACACCCAGAGCGGAAGAAGTCATTTGATGATTTCCCATCCTTAAAAAAGAGGCATTAAGTCCACAATTTTGTTGCCTGACGTAGTAAATAAATCTTACTACTAATATAGTTGTAAAAGTTGAAAGTTTAGATGGATGGATGTTTGTTACTCAATTACGCCAGAATGGCAAAATGGATCTAAATGAAATTTAGCACAGGGATAGATTATAGTCTGGAATAGCACATACACTATCCCGGGAATATGTTCCCTTGGAATAATTTCCGATATTCACGCTAACGTAGCCGCTGGCAGAAGCTCATCTTGTCTGTCTATCCATCTTTTTAATTGTATTGTTTCAGCGAGTGGCGAGTCAGTGGATGCGACACAGGAGTTGATAACTTTATCGCTGTCGAACATATTCGGTTCGTTCGCAGGCGCCATGCCGATCACAGGCTCCTTCTCCCGGAGTGCTGTCAACCACGCCAGTGGAGTCGCCACGCAGTTCGGTAGCATTTATACAGGTATGTCATTAGTGTTTCCTTTCCTTTGTCTTTTCGTAGAGCGAAAATCTTACCTCCAATTGTATTTCCGTTCTTTACCAAATTGGACTGCAGCCCTAACTGCAGTTATATCGTCTTTATTTAAAGTGAGTTTATTTGTTAAGCTTTCACACCTAAATTATAGAAATCCTACTAATATTATAAACGCGAAAGCTTTTTAAGAATGTATGCATGTTTGTTACTCTTTCACGCAAAAACTACTGAACGGATCGTGATGAAATTTGGCACAGAGGTAGATTATAGTCTGCACATCGAATACTTTTCATCCCAGGAGTATGTTCTTTTGGGATACGAAATTAACGCGGGCGGTAGCTAGTAAAGAATAACGCGACCGAAGCCGCGGTCCGAAGCTAGTTAGTCATAAGTAGAGTTCAGTTTCTGTCCTGCTTTGCATCTTCTAGATTCTAGACTTTACAATAATCAGCCAGCTCGATATTAAAATTGACCTATTAAAAAAACTTTTTTATAAGTACTTACAAAAAACAATCGACTTCCAAATAAAAAAAAAACACTACAATCTATAAAATCGAAGTCGGTTTTAAAATACGAAAAAACAATCAAAAACACCGACTTCGAATTTGGTTGTATTTTTTTGTTAAGTATAAAGTTTTTTTATTTTTCACAAAGTCACAGGAAAGCAAAATACGCAATTTCGTTTACTTGGATGACATATTTTTTCCAGCTATTTCTATTTAAAAACCAATTACTGAACCCATTCTGATGAAATTTCTATGGGACCAATCGGAAAGTATATCCTTTCACATTTTTTTCAAATCGATTCATGGATGACGGAGTTTTGAGATAACAAACATACAAAAAAAAAATCATACAACCGAATTGAGAACCTCCTCAATTTAATAGTACAATTCCGTTAAACCTAATACAATAAAGCGATTAACTCCAGTCACGTCATGGTAAACACTTTCAAACGATTCGTATAACCGATTCAAAACATGAACACAATTGAGATCAGGAATTTTAAGTACAGGCTTAACAAGAAATTTGCAATGTGTTCCTTTTGATTAAAGTGATACTGGCACAATGTATGGAAAGAAATGTAAACTGTTGTTTATCACATTTGAAGTCTTCAATAGTAGATGGAATGCACGATTCATTTAAATGAAGCTTTGTCTCCACGAAGTTATTGTTGTTCCGAACTGTATTTTCTGTATCTGATTGACTGTATTGTTACGCGCCAGAATTAATGCTGGTGTATCGACATTAGTTACTACTAACGCCATCTAGTATCGAGTAGCAGTACTAGTATAGTCAAGTACCTTCTAGTATTTTTTATGCTAGAACATTCTGATTTCTCGACATCTGGTCAGTCGGGACCGGTATTTAGGAGAACTTTCCAGAGTTTCGACAGTAGAAGTTTTTGGAATAAACTGACCTATACAAAGAGCGCGTAGTCTGCGACCGAGTCAGTATTGGATTTGCGATACAAGCGAATACTTAAAAAGCGATCTTCAATTGCGATTAAAGTTATCAGTGGTGAAGTTGTGTTTTATAATTAGTGAGTTTAAAGTTGTAATGAGTGTTTTTAAATTAAAGTGTCATTTTAGTTATTTAATTGGCTGTTTTTTACTGTCACGAACCCCAAGCTCGAACAGTAGGTATTCTTAGGATTCCGGACGTCTGCATGAAAAACAGAACCTTAATAGAATCACTCGTTTCTCTGTCTGTCTGTTCGTCTATCACAGTCAGTTTGCTCCGAACCTACTAGACCGATTCAATTTAGATTTAGCACCCATATGCCATATACTACTGAGAGCCACACACGGACGTTTAAATCAATTTGTAGGTTGGAGTTCTTTTTTGGCCATATATGAAAATTTACCTCGTTTCGGGGATAAGGGTTATTATCTCCGAAACTACTGAGCCTAAAATTTGGAGAAGTCTATTGTTTTAAGTAGACTATCAGCGAATGTTTTTATTTCTTTTCGTTTCCAGGTGTACTGGTGCTGTTAGCTCTCAGTCTTTTGACTCCGTACTTCTACTTTATTCCGAAGGCGGCACTGGCTGCCGTCGTGATATGCGCTGTGATATTTATGATAGAATATGAAGTGAGTAGTTTTTAAATAAGATTCTTCAATCTATAACGTGTAAGTAACAAAATAAACGCAATACCTCTTAAGGTGAAAGCGCCAGGTTAACCCGCGAAATTCAAATTTTCATACCATTTTTGCATTTTGCAGGTCAGTGTCAGGTTGTACGTTGATAAAAATACGACTGGCGACCGTAAAAAATATGGCTTTACTGAGTTATAACAATTAAAATCATCAAAACAGGCTGTTTTCATGTAACTGGATTGAATGGCTTTTTTATGAAATAACCATTCAATCTAGTTAAATGAACTTAGAGGGTTGTATTGATGATTTTAATGATTATAAATAAAGACGTGTTACGGTCGCGAATCATACAACGTGTTGTTTTGCATCCTCGTCAAATTCAAGGACGTAATTATGCTAATGATTCTCGACCCAAATCAACAATAAAATGAGTAGGTATTTTTTTTTTTTTGCTTATTTACGGAAATCCGTAAGTGTGAACCAGCCGTATTTAAACGCGGCCCGTCTGTTACGTTACTAGCCCTATAACCGCGCTTTCACACACAAACAAACGCAAACAATACATGTAACGCAACGATCATTCATCGATCAATTCGTAGGTAATCAATCCCACCCCAATCACGATGCGCGTACTCTCCCGCGCAAGCTCCTAGCCACGCCCCCGCGGCCCCGGAACTAACAGTCTGTTTGATGTCGCCGACGCGTGCGTGCGCTTTGCGAATTCCGCTTCTCGGTACATCGTTGAGACGTAGGTACGAAGTGCAAGATGACGGACAACTATTCGAATGTCGAGTTGGTAGAGATGGTCCGCCTGTATGCCATCAGTGGAGACAGCCTACGTGGAGCCATATTCATCTGATAACAGGTCAATGAACTTTTCTTTGGCGCACAAGTATTACTGTCATTAGTAAGATTTCCGCATTCCAATGATGCATTGTCGCTGTGTGCGTAGTCGGGTGATTCTGTTTTATTTGTATTGAGTTAAGGGTTTAATTCTGAAATACTGTTAAAATTCAACAACAAATAAAAGCAGCGCTTTTTAGTTATTGCCCACTACAGTACTTTCAATTGATTATTTATGTCTTTTATGACAACCTCCTGAAATTTGACGAGGATGCAAAACAACACGTTGTATTTTTTTCAACATACAGCCTGACACTGACTTGCAAATTGCAAAAAACATAAGAAAATTAGAATTTTGCGGCCTACACTGGCGCTTCCACCTTAAAAGGGTCATTGTACTAATCATTATGAACAACTTTTACTATGGGACCACCCGAAATCGCGAAAAATAAATCAACTGTTCAGTACATTTTCTTGAGTTACGCGCACAGAAGTGTATGGGAGAGTTTATTCTTTTTTCGTGATTTCGGTGTTTGTCCCATAGTAAAAGTTGTTCATAATGATGAATGACAATGAACCCTTTAGAGGTATTGCGTTCATTCTGTTACACGTTGTATATAGTATCTATAATTAAGACGTTAAAAATTCATTCCAATATCTGATTTTTTCAATAAATTATTTAATTTTATTCGGCCACAACTTTTTTCCCACAGCGATTCGATACTTACCGCCAAAATAAAAGATGTAGAATATAAAAAAAACCTTTCCAACGACGTATTCGTTTAACGTTATTGCTCATTTCCCGGTCCACCTTTAATTCTTAATTTAATGTACCTCTTTCCCTTCTTATTATAGCTTATCCAATAAAACCGTCTATTCTGTTATTCTGTTCTACAGGTAGTAAAGCCAATGTGGCGCTCCCGTCGCGCGGACCTACTTCCAGCACTTGCGACGTTTGCGCTGTGCCTATCAGTCGGCGTCGAGCTGGGCATCCTAGCAGGAGTAGCAGTCAATGTGATACTGTTACTGTATCCCAGTGCACGGCCGCAGCTTGAAGCGGAGATAGTTACGGTGAGTCTGTCTGCTTTTGGACTTGGTTGTTAAATAATAACAGCCACACGCGTTGATATTCGAGGTTAAGCAACTCTGAGGTCCTCACCTCTGAGCACGTTAAGCCGTTGGTCCCCGCTATCATTTGTACATCTTTGACAGCCGTTACGGGTAGTCAGAAGCCAGAAAATCTGAAAGCAGTCTTGACAAGCGTCGGTTTCGCCTTAAAATTATTTGTACTTGTAAATGATCAAAGATCATATTTGTAATTATTTCCACAGAACCTTTTACGTCAGAATATTTCGCAGTTCAGAATTATTTGTTAATATTGCAGAATGCCACAGGCTTCAGTTACGTTCTAGTAACAGTGGGCAACAGTCTATACTTCCCGGGCGTGGAGTACATCCGGCAGTACGTGGAGCGAGCCGCTAAGAAGCAAGGCGGGTGCAGCATGCCTGTCGTCATCGACTGTCGATACGTGCTAGGTAAGTTTGAATAAATGAGAGTCTCCCTAAAAGTCTAAGTTCAGGTCTTATAAAATAAGATTGTTTTTGGTTTTGATTATTTGGAATAAAAACTAAAGTTGAAATTACCCTGCCTGACTAAAACTTTCACAATAGAGCTTGTCTTTTGTACATTGTTAATATTAAAAAAATTAATGTAACTGTATTGTGATTGTTAGCACCAATCACCATATACCGTAGATTAGAGCTTATTTTTTTTTTAAGGATGGGAAATCAAATGACTTCTTCCGCTCTGGGTGGAGCGGAAGGGCGTGTCAGACTCTTACTGACTAAAACCCATCCGTGTTCCTTCTAAAGCCCTATGCGTTCCAGGGCCGCGGTGACTCTTTCGAACAAATTCCGCAACCCTGGCAGGCTCTGGCCTTAGCGGGCCCCGTCTTTTATGCTGACATCTCTTTGAGGCGCGCGTGAAACACAACGCGCCATCGACCCGGGCCTAGTGGTGATCGGACAGCGAGCCACCCAATGCTCGCCGTCCGCAGGCCTGCGCCTACGGTGGCAGGGGATCGCCCTGCGACTCCTGACGCCCGGGGCGTCTTCTCCTGTAGCGGCGGTTGGGGCGAAGGCCTTGCCTTTCCCTCGCGCGGCCCGCCTCCTCCTTCGCTAGCATTACTGCTTCGCAGAAGGAGGTAACCGCTCCCCAAGCCTCCTCGCTCCGGACCATGTATTCAACCAGGGCCGGACGCGAGAGGTCACCACCGCCGATCGCCTCGACAAGGACACGGCGTTGCTCAGCCCAAGCAGGGCAGACCTCCACCGTATGCTCCACCGTGTCCTCCGGGCGATCCTCGCAGTGCTAACACCCGGGCGTGTCCTCCCGCTTAATCCGAAACAGGTACCTCCCGAAACAGCCGTGTCCGGTCAGTACCTGCGTCAGGCGGAAGGTGAGAACGCCGTAGCGCCTCTCCAGCCACTCCTCAAAGAGGGGCCTTACCGCCGCAATAGTGGCGTGCCCAGCGCTGGGCCGCGATAGTCGCTGTCTCCATACCGCCATGGTATCCTGCCGGAGCTCCGTCCGCCGCAATGCAATTTGCCGCGGCAGCGGAGTTTCGCCCCGGCGAAGCGCCTTCACGCGCCACGCGTAGACGTGCGCGAGGGCTCTCGCCTCCAGATCCCATGGTGGTAAACCGGCAAGGAGGCTCGCCGCCTCGCCGGAGATCGTGCGGTATCCCCGGGCCAGCCGAATGGCCATGACCCTTTGGCACGCGTTGAGCTGGCGGACTGGTCGCCCCTTCAGCGTTAGGGCCCATAAAGGGCCATGGACCGCACGATCCCCGCATAGAGCCTCCGGCAGGAGGCGTTTGAAGGCAGCTCCGGCCCGCTCCAGTCTGGGAGCCAAACGTCGGAAGTGCTCCTCGAAGTTCCACCGGCTGTCGAGAACGAGCCCCAGATATCTGATCGTCGACCCGACGCCGATGTGAACCCCTCCTACCATTACTTGGGATCGCGCTGGTGGCCTGTTCCGAGAACCATGAAAGCACATGGCCTCGGATTTGTGCAGGGCCACCTCGAGACCCAATTGCCGGATCCTTTCAACGACTATCGCGACCCCGCATGTCACTAAGTCGGCTGCCGCCTGATGCGACCTCCCCTGTGCCAGAACCAGCGTGTCGTCAGCGTAGCAGACTACGCTGATGCCACTAGGGAGGTCGGCGCGCAGCACCCAATCGTAGCCGATGTCCCACAGGAGCGGCCCCAGAACCGAACCCTGCGGAACACCGCACGACATCTCTCACCGGTTCCACTCACCCCGGTGACTGGGGTAAGTGACGGCCCTATCCGTCAAATAGGCCCCGACCACGCGACGGAGGTAGGTCGGCATCCGGTGATACCGGAGTGCCTCCCTAATGCAACTCCAGGGCAGGGAGTTAAAGGCATTGGCGATGTCAAGAGACACCGCCAAGACGACCCTGCCCCGGGACACCACATCCCCCGTCGTAAGGGCTCTCACTCGCATGATGGCGTCCACCGTTGAGCGCCCCGTGCGGAAACCGAACTGGTTCTCCGCCAGATCCGGCCCCATCCTCACCAGGTGCCCGACGAGGCGGTTTGCAATGACTCTTTCAAAGAGCTTGCCCACCTCGTCGAGCAGCACGATGGGCCGGTATGCGGACGGAGAGTCCGCAGGGCGCCCAGGTTTCTAAATGAGGACCAGTTTCCCCGTCTTCCAACGAAGCGAGAACTGGCCTCTCTCCAAGCATGCGCTTAAGAACCTCCTTAGTCGAGGCCCGAGAGCCTCTAAGGTCAGGACCCAGGCTTTCCCAGGTAAGCCGTCGGGTCCTAGGGCGGTATTTTTGGCCTTCAGCCTGTTTACCGCCACTCTCAGGTCTACCTCAGTCACCTCCGGAGCGTTGTCATCGTCGTCGCCGTCGTCAGTGTGGTCCGCATCGGGCACCGCAGGTGGCGGAACCATAGGCGGGGGAATATGCTCCCCTCGCGAAGGGTACAAAGCGCTCACCACGTCCTCCACCAGCTGGGGCCGGAGACTCTGCGTCAACGGCCCCCCCGTTGCGGAGTTTATCCCGCGCCATTTTGTAAGGGCGTCCCCACGGGTCCCCGTTCAGAGACTCCAGCATCTCCTCACAAGCCAGATCCCTGGCCCGGAGGATCCCCGCTTGGAGGGCGGCCTTCGCCGCTCTGTACTCCTCGTATAGCTCCGCCTCGATGGCCAGCGCATCCGGAGGGCGGATGCGGAGCCTGCAATGCCTGGTGTACGGACGCCGTGCAGCAACGCACGCCTCGCGCAGCGTTGCCAGCTCCCGCGACCACCAGTACACTTGGCGGCGGGCGCGTCCTGGCCGGACCCGGGGCATTGCCATGTCACATATCTCGGACATGGTCTCCCAAAACCACTCCGCCTCGTCCGTATAACGGGAACCCCAAGCCAAGTGTTTGGCATTGAAGTCCCCGAGAACGAGCACCGGGAGGGGACGATACCCGGCGACGACTCTCTCGGTCTCTGGTTGGTTGTCTCTAACTCGGCGAGAGATCGGTTCGGAGAGAAGTAGACCCCCACTACTACAATCTCCCCAAACCGTGCTGCTACGCACCCCTGTCCTCTCCTGACACTCTCTATTATTAAGTTTCTCGGCGATATCTTCCCACAGCTGATGTGCTTTGACCCCGAGGGACGGGGTACCGGCGGCGGCCAACGAAATTAGGGCCACTGAGCCGTTGAGGTCCTCCACCCAGTCATCCCTGGGCGGGACAAAGTACGGCTCAGCGACCACGGCAATGTTGATCGACCACTGCGCCATACTCTGGAGCAACAGGTGCTGAGCTGCGGCGCAGTGGTTGATGTTCGCCTGAAGGAGGCGTAATGGGGCCGTTATTGGCATTCCATTACGGCCTCCTCCCGAGCCCCTTGCGTAGGCTCTACCTCGGCATTCGCAGTGGCGGTGGCTACGCTGGAGGGAGCGGCGGCGACAGCGATGGCGGTGGCTACAGCGGAGGGAGCGGTAGCGGAGGGCTTCTTCTTGCCCCCGGCCATGGTGGGTGGAGCACAGGCCTTGCCCCCAGCCCAGTGATCGGCCAGCTTGCCAGCAGCCGCACATACGGAGCAGTGCGGCGTGGCGCTGCACAAGCCGGCCCTGTGACCGGCCACAGCGGAAGCAAAGACCGGTGCGGACCACCTCCGATGTGCAAACAGCTCCCACATGGTTGCCCACTAGGCAGCGGTAGCACCTCAGAGGTCTGGGTTCCAGCAGTTTGACCTGCGCAGAAACCCAGCCCACCAGGAGCCTTCCGCCCTCCGTTATTTTCTTGGCCGCCGTCACGGGGCAGCTCACCACAACAGTTCGCATGCCCGTGTGGTCAGGACGAATTGTACACGCCTTCAACTGCTCGGCAGAGCACCCCCCAGTCTTGGCGACGGCGGCCACCCGGCGCCCCTTCGGTGACGGAGTCGTCCAGGCCCAGAATGCGCAAGTCTACGCACTTGGTAGGCCTGGACACCCGGGCCTCGTCTGCATTTATGGACGCTTTTAGCCTTTCGGCCAGAGCGTCAGCGGTCGGGCCGCTGGCTGCACCGGGGATCTCCAGCATCCGAGCCCCAGTCAAGGTCACCTTTAGTCGGAGGCCCCCGGCGATGCCAAGCTCCCCCAGACCGCCTCCTTCGCCTTCGAGAGCACGTCGCGGTATGTCACGCCCCTCTTTTCCGCGTCTGGCTGTAGTGTAATCACTACGGCTGCGGATTGCGGGGCGCGAAGCCTAGCCGCGACGCTACTCTGCTTTTGCCGCCGCTTCCTCGCTCGCTTTTTGGCCGCCCTGGCTGCCCTGCCCGCTTTCTTTTTGCTCCCGGCCACTTGCCATCCAGCTTCGGCCGCAGAAGAATTTAACGGCGGGGAATTTGACGACGGTGGCGACTGTTGCACCGCTGGCGCCTTCGTCGCTTGTGCCTGTGCAGCCGCCCCGCGTGTCTTCTGCTTGGCCAGTGCCGGCTTTCCCGGTGCCGACTTTGCAGGTGCCAGTTTCGCTGGTCCCTCCCGCTCGGCCCCTTGGATAGCCTTTTCGGACGGCCCCGGCTTGGCAGCCACGGCGACTGCATACGAGGCCGCCTTCTTCTGGCCCGAGGCCGTCTGCGCTAGCGGGGGGCGCAAGAACATACCCTCCAGGGTGGAGAACCGTACCTGGAACCGCTCCTGGAAGGCAGCCAGCTCTTGCCGCACCAAGATCAGGAGCTGGTCCTCCTCAGGCCCAGTCTGGCTTGGCCCGCACTTGCACCCCCCTTGAGGTGCCTCCTTTGAGCCGACTCCTCAGAGCCCGGCCAGGTCTGCTCGGAGCTTTTCATTCTCTTTTTGGAGAAGCTCCGTGGCCGCCGCTAAGCGGGCGACCTCCGCTCGCATCTTGGACATTTCGTCCAACGGGGGCCCGCTAAAGTGGGCCTCCGCTGCCGCCAGAATGGAGGCCGACGCTGCGCTTATGGCCTTGTTTTTAGAGACCTGGGTCCTCTTCAAGGCCACATCGCGGACCGCAGCCTCCACGGCCTTCGCAAAACTGACCTGGCGCTCCCTATCGGAGCCGCCGGCAGTGTCTGGCTCACCGCCGGAAGACGTCGAAAGGAGAGCCCTTCGACCGGTCACTCCAGTGTGGCGCCCCTCCTCAGCGAGCTTAACGGTTCGCTGGGCAGCCGCCTGGGAGGCGAGACCTCTCCCCCTACCTCCTTCTCGGCCCTTACCCCGCCTACTGCTGGGGATTTTTCGGGTCGAGGCCAGTTCTTCGTTGGAGGACGACCCTTGGTCATCCTCCGGTCTAGGGCGCTTGCGGAAAAACTTTGAGTTCTCCGCAGCAGCCTTCAATCCCTTCCGCTTCGAGCTCGCTGAGCTGACGCTAACGCCCGATGCGGAGCCTGAGTCTGACTCCGCATCTCCTCGACGAACCAGCGAGCCCTTCCTCCAGAGTTTGGAGGGCGCTTTACTGCCACGCGTTTTAAGATTATATTGGATCAGGTCCTCAAAGGACGCTGATCGGGAGCCTCCTCGGCTCTTGTTGCCACTGGCAGATGGAAGACAAACGTTGCCCTCCCCCCCAGAATACGAGGGGCTTGACGCTCCCAAAGGGAGCGTGGCGGATTCTCCAATAGCTGAGCTGCTGGTTCCGCCCTGGGGTATATCTGTTCCGGTTGTCTTTTTCATAATTGATGAATTGTTCCTTTTAAAGGGTGTGGTCCCTATCTTCCAACTTACTTTCTCTCCCACTGCTTGCTCACTGCCCTCACAATCACGTCTGATGACCAGACGCGTACCAGAAAGCAGTGAGCAAGATTCCTTCAACGAAATGCACACCGTCAGAAAACCTGAAAACTGCTCAAGTCTCCGAACGGTGTGCCCCTCGCGTGTGTGTGTCCCTCTTTGTCTGATCTCTCACTTAGACCTTTCCGGCATGAGTAACTCTGCCGGCAGAGCTCCAAGATCACTGAGACACGCAAGCCCCACCACGACGGCAACGTGGGGACACTCGGTGGGGACCGTAGATTAGAGCTACACATTTAATTTTGCTTTCTTTCGTAAAGTTGTTAGATATTGTATTAAAACATTTTTTTACTTTTGCAGGTGCGGACTTCACAGCTGCCAAAGGCATATGCGCGCTATCAGGCTCCCTCGCGTCCCGCGGTCAGCCGCTAGTGTTGCTGTCGCCTCGCGCGAGCGTCGCGTCCGTGTTCAGTGGAGCGGGCTCTAACGTGGTCGTGGTGCTGACGCACGCCGAGCTGGACTCTACGCTACAAAGTAAGTTGACGTTGTAGTGGATGTCTTCGTTCTCTGTTAGACCTATGGCATAGTGCACTATCAGGCTCCCTCGCGTCCCGCGGTCAGCCGCTAGTGTTGCTGTCGCCTCGCGCGAGCGTCGCGTCCGTGTTCAGTGGAGCGGGCTCTAACGTGGTCGTGGTGCTGACGCACGCCGAGCTGGACTCTACGCTACAAAGTAAGTTGACGTTGTAGTGGATGTCTTCGTTCTCTGTTAGACCTATGGCATAGTGCACTATCAGGCTCCCTCGCGTCCCGCGGTCAGCCGCTAGTGTTGCTGTCGCCTCGCGCGAGCGTCGCGTCCGTGTTCAGTGGAGCGGGCTCTAACGTGGTCGTGGTGCTGACGCACGCCGAGCTGGACTCTACGCTACAAAGTAAGTTGACGTTGTAGTGGATGTCTTCGTTCTTTATTAGATCTATATACAGTCAGATTCCACAAATTCAACATGCCTGTTGCTTAACCCAATACTGAGATTCAGTCTTATTTCACTGAAGTGGCAATATATACGTTTTCTAGTTACTTCTTTCTTTTATTGTAAATACTGAAAGATCTAAAATAAATTTTCTTCCCGCAGATCTAACCGGAAACATTCCCCTTCCAATACTAAGCAGCAAGGAGCACACGCCGCCTCCCAACTACGACTCACTGAAACAAACAGACGACGACGCCATCACAGAGATTGTGATAGCCGAGGAACAGAACAGCATGCCGCTGTTAAGCAAGAATGGGACGAGATCTCAACAGAACGGGGACAATGATACGTGACGGTAATGCGTAGTGTGTAGGTTTAATTTAGTTTATTGAATGAGGTTTTGTGGCTTTGGAAATGGATCTTGTTTGAATGAAGGTATTAAGAAAAAAATCTATTTGACAATCATTAAAAACACACAAAAAAACTACATGGTGTTGTTCAAACACATTGTTTTGGCAGCATGTTTTGGGGCACACCATGCAGTATAATATTCCGAGAACTCTTGTCATGTACCTAGCATAACCAAGCCTTCAATTTAAGCTATACAACTTTCCAGATTAAATTAAACATTCTATTTGCAAGATCCTTTTTCCAAGTCCATTAAAATTTCGGTGTTGAGTTATTTGTGTAGATAGAATAGCGTACAAGTTCGACAAAGTGTCCTTTGTGTAGAATTGTAAATAGTTCCTAAAACTTCGGATTTTGCAAGTTGAAAGTACTTAATGAAGCTTTGGTCAGTATTGAAACTCTTTGTAATAGGCTATACTGGCCGTAGTTTATATTGTTTTAGTTAAAAAACCTCTTAAAATGTTCCATAAATTATCCTCTGCTTGCAACGTTGTCGAATTAATGGTGAAAGAGGCATGCATTAAGGCATTTAAAATACGTATCATAGAAGTCCCAATTTCTATATTCCCACATTTTGACATTCCTGTCCCAATTTCTATATTCCCATATTTTGACAGTCCTGTCCCAATTTCTATATATTCCCGTATGTTGACATTCCTTTTTGATCTTTGGTATGAATGTGGCTGAAATCAAGCTTTATTATCAATTTAGGGCCGATTTTTCAAAAACCAGATAATTGTAACCTGTCGAATAAAAATGTCGGGTTGACAGTGTAAAAATGTTGTTGTGAGTTTTTTGTACAAAATATTGCAAACAGCCATATTTATTCTTCAGTTTAAAAGTTATCTCACTACTTAAAAATCAGACCAAGTGCTTTTCTTTCAAGATATAAAAAAAATCCAATTAATCTGTGTCTCCCATATCAAGTCTTTCCAATTAGATAAGTTATTGACTATTGTCGATCTTGTACAGAATAATGAATAAAATAGAATAAGTAAAGAATAGATAAATTAATAATACAATTTAGTATACATTACTGCGTTCAACGCTAAGCAATCTGACACATGATCGCTCAATCTATCGTTGAGTCAGTCGAAAGTATACTTCATCATTAATTATACCGACTATAACAGTTTCATAAAGTCAAATAACCTTATTTTTGATAAGCATCATTGTAAAGCACGTGTAAGGCAATGTGATATCGATAGATTGAGCTTTAGAGAACATCTCTACCGGCAAATTTTCTTCCCGTCGGTATCTCTCACCGGACTATTGCAAATACCGTAAGTTTGTTATAAATTATGCAAGATTATAAACTCTCTTTACGTTGGGAACGAAGATAATTTAAAATACAATAAATCCAATCCAAATTCGACAGATAACAATAAATCAGTGAATTATTGAGAAAAAAAAGTTTGCAATGAAACGCTATTTATGATAAATTTACGGTGTTTAAAAATAACCTGGTGACATTTGCACCACATGGCATAACTGTCGCGACCAAATACATTTAAGGGCTAACTAACTTCACTTTAGGCGTCAATTGCCCACAGAGATAGTCTCTAAAGACTCATAATTTTGTCATAACAGTAAGAATTATTTCCCTTCCTTTTTAATAGTAGTATATAAACAACTTAATATTAAGTTTTATATTAATGCAATATTAGGCAAAATAGTACATAAGGATAGGCAATGTTTTGTACTGGTATGTAGGTAGTTTGGTAATTTTTTCTATTGCAGTTTGAGATCTTGTTATTCGGGTGACTATTCATTTATGGACCTTATTTATAAAAATCTCTGAACTATTACAGACCTTAATTCAATATTTTTTTGTGGGGGATGACTTATCTGTTCCGAAGTTTTTTTAAATAAGCGTGTAATAAATCTTTAGGTATTTAAATGTTTTTACCTAATTTTATTCTTATCTTACATATTGTCAGTGAAATCCATCAAAACGATCATATTTAGAAGGCCAATTCTACTATTTTAAACCGACTTCAAAAAAAGGAGAATCTCCTTTTTTTGAAGTCGGTTTAAAATAGTTCAAAAAAAGGAGGTGCTCAATTCGGTTGTATTTTTTTAATATATTTGTTACCTCATAACTCTTTTTTCATGTGAAAGGATTATACGTTCCGATTGGTCCCATAGAAATTTTATCAAGATCGGTAGTTAGGTTAATAAATCAAAATAGCTGGAAGAAATAGAAAATATACCATCCAAGTAAACGAAATTGCGTGTTTTGCTTTCCTGTGACTCTCCAGTGGTGATGTTAGGTATAGGGTACCACTAAATAGTGTAAAATAATAAACTTTTTTACAAAAAAAATACAACCGACTCCTAGTGTAGTTTTTTTTTTATTTGGAATTCGGTTGTGTTCAAACGGCGCTTCAAATGAGTAGAATTGGCCCTGTGGTATTTAAAGCTTTTAACTTAATTTTATCCTCATCCTACATATAGTCAGTGAAATCTATTATCATTTGTGTTTATTTATTGTTGTATAAGTTATTATTGTTTTTATTTAAATGTGTCAGACCCAATACGTCTCGAAGGCATAAAGTAAATAGTACCAAAGATGAGTGAGTCTATTATATCATAACAAATAATTTAAAGATTGGCCAAATCGATTGAAATCACCAAAATTCGAATGATTATATCGGTACCTATTTTATCCAAAATTGTCTACTTATTATTCAGCGTTTTAAGGATCTTCATGTGTTTGCAATAAAACTCAACAATAATACCTCTATTATTATATTAAAATGCAAAGTCAAGAAACATAGTGCTTGCCATTAAAATAATAAACTGTTCTGAATTATATTAAAATTGTAATGTGTTTACTTATTTTTTAAGTATTTATTATAATCATGAGAGTGATAAATTGCTCTTCAAGCACAATTTTGTGTATTGGCTATTATTATAAAGCATTAAACAGCGCTGGATACCGGTGAAGTAAAAAACATTTACAATCTGTGTACTACTTAAAAATACAATTTACAATCGAGCTTAATTTTTTATTTTATCCATCAAAATTATTGTAAACCACTTCTTATTTTGCAATAAAAAAGTATATGCTTACAGACAAATAATAAATGATTACTTGATTTTAAATATACATATATATAAACGACAGTAGAACAAAGTTTTATATCTCATTCACCCCCGCGTCGTTCATTAAACGAGCTGGTGCTCTTTTCTCTCTTGTAACGCGCTGAGCTGCTAATCGTGAGCGAGAAAGTTCTCAGCTGTTGGTTTCGCAATTCCTGAGAATCTCCAGCTTGCATCTCTGCTTCATCCTCGGCTTCCTCGTGATAATCTTCGGAATCAGTTTCATCACTCGGCATCTCGGCGGCAACGGTAAAGGTGCTAACAGCCTGTTTGATATAAGTTATACGACCATCCAGTAACCTCACATGAGAATATGATGGAGCGTCTTTAAGCTCCATTTCTGCCACCTCGGCATTTGGTTACTCTATGATTTTTAGGCATCATTGCAGGGCGTAATTCCAAGAGTCATGTTGCTATAGATACTCCATTTGAAATTCGTTGGGGCATTAGTGGTCACAGCGATGAGCAACTAGAATCCAAAGCGTTACTGATAACATTTACGAGCTTTCAGTTTTTTTAACTTTCAAGCATAGGATTATTGTCTTCCGTGTTTTTATTCCTTTAAATGCCCTTCATACTGATTTCTTGTGGATATAGTGTGGTTCGTCTACATGAGGTCCCAATTGCTATCAAGTAGCTCCGCAATTAGTTGGACAAGGCTGGGATAAGGCTATCCGGAAACCCTTAAGTCGTGAATAAGTCCTTCAAGCATTTTATTACGGCACCAGCAGACACAGTTTGCATGGGTAGGCTAATAGGAATCTTGAATATACATCTATGATCGTCAAGATGTAGCGATTTTGAGTCTTAGTTGTTGATCTTTCAAATTGAGTAGGTGCTTTTATGAGGGTTCCCTACTTTCTTAATGATCAGGTCTCGAATTTATCACTAGCTTGAGAATGTTTTTAACTTTATAGCAACGGGTTTTCGAAAGATTACTAAGCAGGAGCTTCCATAACATTGCGTATGTAAAGGGATTTGCTGAGCCTACGAATTTGATTTCTACTGATGAATGGTCGCTTAGACTGCCATGACCAATTATCACATCAGCATACAGAACTTCAAAGGTGTAAAGAGGCTTCTCCTTATAGATTTGCTTGGTAAGCTTGTGTTTTAAAATCGTTTTTCATGGTTTCTTTACAAGGATAGCGTTTCGAACTAAGCGACAGATGCGAAATGTTTGTCGATTAAGTTTGTGAAACTTCCACTGCAAATCAAGGCATACTGTAGTCTTTGTAGACCAGTTGGTGACGTTGCTGAAATTACTGATGAATGTCGCACTACAGCGCTGCTAGCCGTTTTATCTGTTCGCACCTTCGGTACCGGTACCTTCCCTTGTTTACCTACCTTAGGTACCTTCGGTAAAACAAGGGCACAATTTGATGGAAATTGAAACTTCAGTTACTTGTTCTACTGACGGTGCGTTGTGTTTCCGTTTCTGCAAACTTTGAAGCAATGGCTTTTCTTTCCGCAGTTTAGACAAGTTACTTGAAAGGCCATCTGATGATTGTTCCCCACAAAAAAAAAACAGCGCCTACGTGAAGGAGCCGAAGTCAGATTGAACCTGTTCTTCGCTTCATCGGTTTTTTCTATTTGATAGAGAGCCTTCGACGAAATGTCAGTATTTCCGATCTCTTTACATTTTTTTCAGCTATTTCGAGCCCCAGGGCTCTATCTCTCTTTTCTCTCTTCAAGGCTGATCCTACATTTTCATGTGACCTGTGACGAATTTTCTGAGATTGTGGGTCCGCAATGAAAGCGTCACGTAGGTACATGGTGACAGACTATAGGACCAAAGTTAAGAATGTCAATAAATGTTGGTGGGTCAATGGCGCGCCAACCATAGTTGTTTTTATATATATTATAGTTATAGTCTGCAACTGTCTCTTCAGACTTTTTTTGAAGACGGAACGGAGTAAGCTTGGATTAAATTTTTCTATCTTAGTTAAATTTTATATGATAGGCCTAAAGCGCTCGAATATTCATAAACTCTGTTATAGTAGTGTAGACGTTGGTGTTGAACAGTATTTTTAATTTGATACCGTCTGTTATGATTTTTTTGTCCTAATCTTCGGACAAATATACTCTTTCCTGTGCCAATATTTTAAATTGGCGGCTCGAGTCCCCGGATTGACACCTAATTCGTCTACGAGTAGAGGCTTTTCATTTGAGACCAAAGCTACGGCTTGTAAACATGGATGACGTTTGATGTTAAGCGATAAAAAAAAAATTCAGCGCTTTCGTGATAGAGCTGCAGCCTGATTGAGGCTGTTTCCTGCTTCATCAGTATTTTCGATTTGCGAGAGTTCCTTCGCAGAAATATTAGTTACGAGCTCTTAACAATTCTTTTCAGCCATTTCAAGTGTAATGGCTTGTTACCACGCCTCTTCTAGGCTTTCAAGTATGTTTTGACGAATTTTCTGAGATTGTAGGCCCGTAATGAAAGCGTCACACCCATATTCATTTCTATATTCATATTCTATTATGCAGTAGTAACAGTCTTGAAAGAGCAAATAAACGTTCTTTGTTACAATGTGCTATATAAATTGCTTGCACTTGTTAAAGTTTGTTTTAATTTAGGAACGTCTGATATTTTTCTTCGTCGGTTTCTTCCGACTAAACAGTTAGTGAAAGTCTCCTTTCAGTGCCGACATTCTTGATGAGAGGCTGATAAGAGTCCCCGCATCGACATCTGATTTGTCTGGCCTTAGAAGTCGCGCAATGGAAGCCATCGTTTACTGCGTTTTTTAATAGAAATAAATTGATACGAGAGAAAATAGTAAAACCATATCTGAATTATAGTTCTATTGTTTTAAAATTATGCGAACGGTATGGCCGAGCTGTGACAAAGAATGAATGATTACTTGTTTTTAAATACTTATAAATATAAACGACAATAGAAAACGGTGAATCTATTTATTGTTTTTATTTAAATGTGTCAAGCCCAATACGTTTCGAATGCATAACTTAAATAGTACCTACCATAGTAACAAAAATAAATGAGTCTAATATATCAAAAGAAATATTACCTATAGAAATTGGCCAAATTGATTGGAATCACCAAAATTCCAATGTTCGTGGTTTGATCTAAAATTGTCTAAATTAATCAGTGTTTTAAGAATGGATTTTTTTTTTGAGATTATCATATTATTTATGCTAAATTGCTAATAAAATGTTTGAATTATTAAAGAAACAATGCATATCAAGCATGCATTAAAATAACAAACTTTTCTAAATTCTAATATTAATTATTTTATGCCTAGGTACATTTTCTTTGAAGCATTGATGTAATCCTTATATAGTGATGAATAGCTCTTCAAGCACAAAGTTATGGATTTGCAGCATATAAACGGTGCTTATTACCAGTGAAGTAAAAGTGTTGAACAATCTACATACTATTTAAAAATACATTTTCACAATCATGTTTTTTGTTTTATATTATCTTTTAATCCCGTTTGTTTTCATCAATGTCTCATTAACCATTTCTTAGCTTGCATTTGCTTATCTTGTTGAAAGATCAAGTTATAAAGGATTGTAAAAGATATTTTATAAAAGAAAGAAATATTTATTCAAAATAAATAATACACATTGTATAAATTATCTATGTACTATCATATAAATCTTAGCACCATAAAGTTACAACATATTAAATGCATGTCTGACTATTTACTAAAAATAATGAGTATCATAAGTCATACTAGACTGGAAAATATACTCTAGAACTCTTATAAATGTCGAGAAATAAATTAAAATAACATCTATCAATCAGTCAATTACAAAAACCGACAATTCAAAGGCGTATTTTGTATTTTTCTGAAGTATCAGTAAAACATCTGTTGAACAAGAAAACGTGAAAATTGTTGTATCCATTTGTTCACCAGCAAAGTAAAACTCCTATTGATTTATTAATGTATACGCATCTGACGAGTCGGCTGCCTAAATGCAATATCTGTTATCCCATCACCCGAACCCTTAGCCGCCAAAAAGCCAGCTAAAATGTGCCTTAGAGCTCTACAATAAAGTTCTAAGTCTACTGTTTGACGACGGTTTGGTGGTGGAACATTGGTTTAGACGCAGAGAGAAGTTTCTCAGAGACGACGTGAGCTATCCTTGCGCTACGCTGCCAGACTAACTCCCGAGTACGTTCGTTGTTGCTGTCCACTCGAACCTGGGAATTAGAAGAAAAAAACATTGAAATATAATTTGGTTATCCTAGCCCTTTTGGACTTTGTTGGGCTTTGTAGCACGCACACAGCACACAGTAGACTAGAGAACGTTTCTAGCGCGCGGAAATTCAAAATAAGCAAGTTTCGACAAAACTGATGTAGGGTATTTAGAATTCTTCATTGTGAATTACCTTCAAATATGTATTTTTTTATAAGATGACAGTCAAAGTTGAAGCAATTGTTTTGTGATGGTAAACTGAGTGTGAGGGTGTTGGTTCTCTCACAGTGTCTTTATTCGTCGGTTTTGACTATCCTTGTATTATTAAAAGTGGCTAGAACGAGTAACCAGAAAAGTGAGAGGTAAGTTTTTATTATTATTGTACTGTCACTACGTCAATATAGTAACCGCTGCGTATTTTTCATGTATACATTAATATTATTAAAGTTTCAAAAAACGGTAAACATTGTCACACCTTGTGTAGTAGGAAGTAAATTCACTAAACCAAATCATTTTTGCGCGCTTAATTGATCCTCGAGCCCACTGTGCGGTGGTAAAACGTGACCAAACAAGTTTAAATTTGAAATATTATTCCCGAATTTAGTTGTACGAGTAAGTTAGTCGTTTTGTTAAAATAACTGATCTTTTGATCAACCACTAACGGCAAATCGATCTCACAGAGAGATTTAAATCGGCTAAATGAAACCATCGATTAGATTTAGTTTCAACGTTCTGCGTCATTGTTTCCGTTTTGTTCTAAGTCGAGCAGAAAATAAAATTAGTTTCACAAATGATTCGGACATAAAATTTCGTCATACTTTCAGTTTATTTTCTCTACTTTCTTTCGTAATGTTGGTGATAATGATTTTCTAGTGAGACCTAAGCCCCTAAATGTACCTGTTTTGGCTGAAGAACTTTTATGGTATGTAATGTAGCGACGCCTTGGTTGTTGACCCTCAGAGTAAGTTTGCCGAGCATCTCAGCAGTGGTTGCTGTAGCGGACCTGATGTCTTTTTTAGCTCCACGCCCAATCTAAACAAAATTAAATTAATAATAAAACATTGTGTAACTGAATAACTGAAAAAAGAACGCAACAAAGAAGTTTGCATCAAAAGTTACTTTCGTGCAACGAAAATTTGATATAATAAACAACTTATTATATGTCCGTGACCCTCACCTCTTTCTCGACTCTCAGTATCAGCGGTCCAACAGCAAAGTTGCTCTTGACAGTAGTGTGGTCGGCCATGATGCTAACTGAAACGTCACCGGTCCTCCTCAGTGATGACAAACCATACAACGTTCCCTTGGCCCTCGGCTTGCTCTTCACTGAAGTCTTCGTCTTGTTCTTGGTCGGTGGTTTCTTTGTCGTAGACTTTGCTGGGGCCTTTGTCGGCTTAGGTTTGGGCTTAGTCGCCTTAGTAGGTGGCTTAACAGCTGGCTTCCTAGCCGGCTTTGGTGTTGGCTTCGGCGACGGCTTTGCTTTCTCAGAACCAACCTTATCTTTAATGGCTCTTGGTTCATTCGCAAGAGGAGTTTGCTCAGCTACAACTTCATTGGGTTTCACTTCGTTGGCTTGAGTAATCTCTTCTTTAATAGCTGGGATTTCTGAAACTGTTTTTTCTTTGGTGATGTTTGCTTCAGTGCCACGTGCGGTAGTTTTCTTCTTATTTGAGGTTTTCCTAAAAGAGAAATTAAGTTACGTAAGGATATATCCGGTTTATTATTTGGTTGACTCAACCAGTTTGTGTATCGTTTAAAAAAAGCTGTTGTTATGGACCGCTGTCTACGTCATTAGTCATCAAGTTGCATATTTTAGTGCTTTCTCCTTTCTGAATATTTTAAATTATTATAGTGAGAAGTCTTACCTTTTCGGTTTAGTCTTGTTACCCTTCTTTGGCTTGGTGGTCTTCTTGTTAGCGTCGATGGGCTGAAGCTTGACGCTGACGGGATCATACGACGTCCTCAGAATATCGTTCATCTTCTCTAAGATGTTGTCAACGAATCTGTTGTACTTGACGATGTAGATAGCTGGCACTGTCGCCGGTTTCTTCGTAGTTTCTTCACTGAGAGCGCCTGTTAAATAGTTATTGGCGGTATAGACCATTGGGAACACTACTACTGAGCATGTAACTATCCTTAGTTTATCAAATCAAATTTCTGTTCTGAAAAGTATCTTCCTAAGTAATAATGCCTCCCATTATCATTACCTCCAAGATGAACTTGTACTTTGCGTGATAAAATCTCTTAATCTGATAGTTTTTTCAAAGTGCCAATGTTTAAGTGATTATAATTCTCTAATAGTATTTCACCTTGTCTAAAAACTTCTGCCCGTTTGATGCATTGATAGTTGTTTCAGTTATAAACTAGCTTTCATGTTATTTAATTGAGGGCCGAATCTGGGACACAGGGAAAACCCAGAGGATTATATGTAATAAATGATTTTGAAAACCCGTTTTATAAAACATTGAATTATCTTTCAGAGAACAGGTCTGAGAAGTTGCTTCAGCAAAAAACGCTGTTCCATTTCCTGTAATCACAGTGCATAAAGAAAACATATTTATTTGTTAGCAAAAGTAAATTCTTTTTTTTTTCTGTATCTTATTTGTTATACTCCAATTATTTTGTAATTACAGTCAGCTACAACACGTATTGCTAAAGGCAAATAAATCAAAGACAGTTAACAAATATTGATTGTTTTCGTGATGGATGCAATAATTACTGAAATTACTTTAGTATCGTGTAATTGCCGCATGTCACGAATTCTAGTAATACATTGACTTGTTGTGACAAAAATGTTAATTGAAGGAACTGAATTAGTTACGTGTCAAAACAACGGAAGCAGAAATTATGATTGTCTGTGACGTTAACACCAATACACGAACAGGTTTTTATACAGGCACTGTTTTAAACTCCTCTGTGTATCAAATTGATGGCTGTTGCAGAAGTTCATATCGGTAATGTCTGCCAAATGAACATCTGCTGAATTCAAGGCCTAGTGGCAGGCAACATGGGAAAAATTCGGGGACTGCAGTTTTCCAAGCCAATGTAAAAGTAAAACACGGCCTTACATTTACTCGTCACTCCTAAAATCGTGCGACTGTGTTTTGTTGTGACGTGACTTTCAATCGAGTTCCAGTAGTGCGTGTAAGAATTAGAAAGAGGTTAGACAGATTGTCTTCACCTATTAATTTATTTACTATCCACCCGCAATTCAGTTACCCACGATCATGGCTCTAATGAATGAAAAAAAAAATGACTTTGGATCCACCAAAGTCATTGGAGCTTTTTTTTCATCTTAGGCATTTAAACTTTTCTTATCGGTTTAATCAAAAATGTAAAATCATGTGTTCAACACGCATTTTGACTTTGGAGACAGAAGTAGGAATTTTAGATGTTTGCATATATTTGATGACGTAGAAGTCATCCTTCCAAAATATTAAAGTGATTTTTTGAAAGGCTAACATTTCGTATTTCAAACCGCAATGAAAACTTTAGTAGGTTTCTCTTTCTACGGTCACGTTCATGTGGCTATATTTAAATAGACCTAAACTGTTTGTCTACATATCAGCATGCAAGTGTTCCTATACAACGTACGCTTGTGATTATTCAAGTGAATCCTACACCTGATTCTAGCCACGTTATGTTTGCACGCGAGCTAACTGTATCGGTCTCTCGGAGCCCCACTTGAATTCTAATCGTCGTTCACAATTAATACGTCCAGTCAACGGTGGATTTTCTATTTTCCACACGTAAAAGAAACTGCGTGCCGTGCCACGCACACTCGAAGAAATCTAATTACGGCATACATTGATACAGCGCGGGTCCGCTTTAGACATACTGAATTCTACTAAACATGCTCATACTCAAAGTGACTAGAAGTCTTCCTATCTTTCCTACCGCATCCCATATCATATGTTACCTTGTAATAACCATATTATATTCTGATGTGATATGAGTAGTTGCGCAACTTGAAGTTACGTCGCTATGGTCATTCTTAGAGACATTTTACTTTGCTTAGGGTGATTCTGTTTACGTTTAATCTCTACAGAAGGAAGTTGATGTACTACTAGTTGGCACAGGTGACATTCGGCCTACAGCAAACGAGTTCCAATTAGGTCGCACATGATTCCTCGCGACTCTCCAAACATTTCACGACGACAAACATTTAAAAATTTCTCTTTTCGCATCTCATTACTATGTTGTTTTCACTATGCCGGACGTTTTCGGCTCGCTAATTTCGCGGTAGATTTCGTCATTAAGTGAGAGTAAACATTTAGATTGATTTACTTTCTATCAGTCGTTTTTAAATATTACTTGAATATTCGTCAAGGTCGTTCCTGGGCGCGGCCGGAGCAAGGTCAAAGAAAGTGTCAAGGTTGTAGAAGAAATCGGGCGGGTTCATCGCTCGAGCTCCGGTTGGGAAAGTAAGCGGGCGGTGTACGGCCTCCTAACACACATCTACCGAACTAGTTCCTTGTCGAACAACCGGCACTGCGCCCGCGCACCACACACTCGCGGGTTTCTAAATATCCGAAGGTATCACCCCAGTATCAGTTAGGTAATGAAATGTACTTGATTTAGATATGGATGTTAACAGCTATTCTACTTTTCGGCAGATAAGGATTTCAGGAAAGGAATAGTATATCAGAGGAAAGGATATTTGTGCGTTATATTACATACATAGATCGGTCAAAAGGCTAGTTATTTATATCTTTTAATTTCTACATCCAATACTGCTAAGTAAATGTACTATGAAAATTATATGGGATATAGAGCAATTAAATATATGCATAATATTAGAACAACTCTACAGCATAATGTTACAGTTATGGATCGGGGTAAGAGGAGCATAAATAGATGAAGCTGACTAGTATACATTTTTATTAAAACAACCAAAATTAAATTAATATCACTAGATAATGTCACTCGATTAGTTGACACCGAGATAGAACAGGCAACTAGTTTTCTGACCGATGTACGACAAAATTTAATATTGTACAACATTCAATGTATTGTGTACAATTATGACGCACAAATCGTCGTGGAGGTTTGATAAAGAATTTAACACATAAATTAGAACAACAGATTTATTTCAAATAATTTGCCACGAGACCAGTGTGACATGATCTAGACATTAATTTAACTTTAACTTTCTCGGTACCATACTTACACTTTCACACATCAAACACACTCACTTAATAAATAAAAATAAATAGCATAAATAAATAGTCAATAAATAGCTAAGCTAAAGGAGGGACCGCGGGGGTCTCGTCAGGTGGATGAGAGGGCGTGGCTCGCCCGGGATCTCGCCGCCTACTCACTATCTGAACTTTTTGTGCTCAGCGGCGACTGCCGCGGCAGATGTCGCTTTGGTTTTCTTTACTTTACCCAGGTGGTTGGCTTTTTTCCCGGCCTTTTTCGCATACGCCGCGAGGCTCGCCTTCAACTTTTTAGACTCACGTGCGTTCTTGGCAGAGATGTTCCTGCCGAGCGCGTCGGTGATGTCGTCGTCGTCATCATCGTCGTCGTCTTCGGCCTCGTCATCGTCGTCATCGTCATCGTCGTCGTCCTCTCCAACGGGATCGATGCCGATATCATCATCGTCGTCATCGTCCTCATCGGCGTCAGCTTCAGCGGCTACTTCAGAGCTAGCGGTTGGTGTCTCTACTTCAGCGCTGGCGGGCTCCTTCTGGGCTACGATTGCTCCTTCTTCGCCTTCTACGGCTTCGCTTGCTTCTGCTTCAGCCTCTTCGCTGACAGCAGCGACTTCCTCAGAGGCGGCGGCGATGGGTGCGGCGGGAGCGGCTGCGACTGTGTCGGCGGCTGCGACGACCGGCTGTGCTGCCGCAGGCTCATCATCGTCATCTTCTTCTTCTGTGGGTTTTTATTTTGGTCGTTAATTATGGTCCTATACAACGTATAACAGAATAAACGCAAAACCTGAAAAGGAGCCACTGTACTCATAATTATGAACAACTTTTATTATGGGACAAAACCCGAAATCGCGAAAAAAAAAAGTAAGTAGTAAAAGTTGTTCTTAATAATGACCCCTTTTCAGGTATTGCATTTTTTCTGTTACAAGTTGTATGTAAGCTGCAGTAAATGTTATTGTAAAACTTAGCACTTTGCGGGTTCTTACCTCCTCCTAAGATGTCATCGAAGAATCTCTCGAGGTAGTCATCATCATCATCGTCATCTGCCTCCTCATCATCGTCGTCGTCGTCATCATCATCATCGTCGTCGTCGTCACCTGTGACAAAACATACCTAAATTAGAACAATGTAACCGAATGTGAAGTAGCGTTAACTAGAGCATTAACGTTGCATTTCAAAATTGTACACCTGTCTACTTGGTTGATTAGCACTCATCGCACAGTCTCTTCGCTCCGATGCATACGTATTATATTAGCACTATTACCGATACCTAACACAAATGAACTGTTAAACAAACAGTTAATGAGAGACGCGCGCCGCCGTCTTGCGGTGCGTGACGTCCTGAGGCGAGGCTTTCGTAGCGAGAAAGCAGGGGAGCGTCAATTTCTCTGATTGAGTCTTTCTGTTTGAATTAATTAACGATTGAGAGCGCCTGTCACGCTGCTCGACTCACATTCCGCGTTGGCCCCGCCGCGTCCTGATTCTAAGGAATTTTTATCGCTGAATCGTAACACTTTTTCAGAATGTTTGTAACTTTATATATTGGTAAATTCATTTGATGTAATGAATTAATTCATTATTATTTTAAACAACCATAGCTTTTGAGATAAAACAAAACTGTGTGAAATATTTCTATGTGGTACTCCAGCTTAGAATTATTTTCGAAATAAGAAACATCAAATTTATTTACGGCTGTACAGATAGGATATCGACAATCTCCATCAACTGAGTCAATTTAGATCCGATCGATGTCGTTAGCGGAGTATCTATGTATTGACGAAGTAATTGCATCAAGTCGTAAATTATGGATGCAAATTGCTTCAAAGTGTTCAGCTTTGAATCATTTAACGAGCTATTACCATGCTATTTGCGGAACAATTATGCAGGTGTTTTGTAAAACGCAATAAATTTTCTATCAATGATTAACCGTCTAAGCTCGAGTGCTGTTGCTAATGCAGCATTATCGCTGTCAGCGTATATCTCACGAGATGTATTTATCGTATCTACCGTTATGGCTCCTGCTTATTTGAACGGTAAAACATGAACTGGTCGATATACTAGCAATTTTAAATGTCTTTGAACTTTTAAGTTTTT
Organism: Mamestra brassicae; assembly: GCA_905163435.1. Taxonomy (NCBI): domain Eukaryota; kingdom Metazoa; phylum Arthropoda; class Insecta; order Lepidoptera; family Noctuidae; genus Mamestra; species Mamestra brassicae. Next base: position 11,529,832 of record LR990997.1, on the reverse strand, counting down.
CTTACATGCATACTAATTGATTCCATCAACAAGTCTCCTTAGATGTGTCCGAGTATTTCTCTATTTTTTTCACTTTCGGTGATATTTTAGTTGATATTGTACCGTTTGATCACAACCACATCCGGGATCTGCTTGGTAGCTGCTAACTTAACATCACCAAGTAATAGAGTAGTAATGGTATTGTGCTTACCTGCTAAGGCATCATCAATGTCGACATCTTCATCATCATCGTCGTCGTCGTCGTCGTCATCGTCATCATCGTCGGCTGCCGCAGGTACTGCAGGGGCTGCAGCCGCAGCTTGCCTGCCCACCTCCACCTCCTTGTCTTCCTCCGGCCGCGCGATAGGGCTACCGCACACCGACAACACTAGGCAGCACAAAGCCGCTAATAAGAACAACGACCTCATCTCGTATCTGAAACAAACACAACCTTTAAAATACTTCACCGGGAGCATCGCGACCGCGACAGTGCCGACTCGACCACCAGCCCACTGTGCTATCACGATATCACAACACTATCACGAACACAATCACATGCACTATGTCCTTGACACTTCACCTTTTGTTGAACTGTCACTGTTGAGTCCGTGTGGGCTCTTGCGGAAGAGGTTCCGCCCGCGTCCTTCTTTGCCGGTGTTTGGGACGCTATGGCCGAGCGTGGCGAGCGGAAACGATATAGCGGCGGCGTCTTCACCGCACACTCTTTTATAGAGTTACGTCACTCACGCAGGGAAGGAAAGTAGTGATGGTAGTTGGCGGGGACACAGATCAACGAACACGCAGACGCACTCCTATTTATACCTGTCGGCTACCAAGCCTTGATTACGTATTATAATATTTATAATTAATTTTTCCTTTCGTGTGACACTTCAACTTTAACTTGTTTTTCCAGATCATTTTCCATAAATCAATTATGATGTATAAGATCCTGCTTATAAGTCAACGAAGGTTCAAAAATGCTTTCAAAGCTTAACCTTATGCTGTACCTACATGTAATTTTTCAGGGAGTCAAGTTCAATGACTTAATTTATCAAGTGATTAAGTTAAACGCTACAAAAACTTTTTATTGTGATGTTTGTGTTTCTACAAAATCATAAAATCTGATCGTGAATTTCAAAAGCTTTCAGTTTTGCAACATTTGAGCCAATCGTTTCAGCGAAACATGTTTTGCATAATGCAAACTAAACCATTAGTCACTTAAGCTTTCACTTATTCATAAAGGAATTCAAAGGAAAAACTTTGTTTACGATCAGTGTAAACATGTATCTAATTTAGCATCGACAGTTGGATCGGGTTTTCCCCAATTTCATAATCTATGGCATTCCAAGAGGGGTTGGTTAGGTCCGATTCATTAATTTATTCGGCTTATTTACGGACTCGCCGTGTCTCACTGGAGAAATGTGCGAGCAGCGTGTATTGTGTCAGAATCTTTAAGTATTTTGAACATTAGTATGAGGGGACCGGCCCCGTACTTTCACTTGAGGTTATGTGTGTAAACGCGCTTTAAGTGCTATTGATAACGTGACGTAAAAACGAAAACGTGGGCGTTCCGTATGGACATATTATAAGTTTTGCAACACCAACTTCTCACCTACCACATACATGGTTATTGAATTATTTGATCGGGTTTCTTAAAAAGAGAAAATATCAATCTATTTTTTCTCAAATTGTGTCCATGTCGTAATTTTTTACTTAAGGGGAAATAATGAATTTGTAAAAGCTTTTTACTACTGTTAGCCAAACGTGTTTTAATGCATTTTATGTTTTCTCCTTTTTATTAAAACCATGTGTCTGGCATTTTAATTCAAGCAACATTTTACTGCTACCTCAGAACACGATGATTACAATTATGAAATAAAGAGATTTAAAAATTACGAGAAAAGTTTTCTTATTTGCTTGACATGTTGAAGAGCCAAAAGTTATTCATGTTTTTGATTACTTGAGAAATGCAAATAATAAAAATCTCTTGAATGTATTAAATGTCAACGAACTGTCTAAGAGCAGTAGGTATTGTTTAAATATTTCTAAATTAAGTTGTGGTTTCGGCGTTTTGTGAAGCTGAAATGTAACTTGCTGCTTTCTATCACCTTGTTGAGTTGTATTATTTTACAAATTAGATATAAAGACGATAATAGAATGGAGTCAAGTTAAATGCTGATCAATCTAAAAAGGGCTAATTTTACTAGAATTGGCCCTTTTTAGATTGATTAGCATTTTAGAATTACCTTTAAGCAATAATAATAAGTATTTCATATTTTTTAGCCTCAGTTTCCATAGTTTTTGACAGATTGCGACTGAGATTCGAATGTTGCTAAAAAATAGTAGAATTAGCACTCAGATCTCTGTTACAACTTGTGACAAATTTTACTAAAGTCAGGAATGTGCAGAGAAATAAATCAACTTTTTTATTACCTAAGACTCGAAAAGATTTCTTTTAGTATTCAAAAAGAAAATGTTTTCTAAATTGACAAAATCCACTGCGTCACTTATCTAAGATAAACATTGTCGTGTCAACTGGAAATGAGAAGTCACGACGCTCAATACGAGTTTATCTACACTGCTAGAAAGTTCAGGAAGTGCTTAGAAAAGTGTAGTGTAGACATTTTAAAATATCTGACACAAAAGTATTCTGAAGATATATTAATGGTTACTTTCAGCATGCATCATTATTGGACCTAGAAATTGTAAATTTTCTCTTGCTAATATTCGTTTCACAATCATGCCTCCTATAACTCCTCTAAAAAGATCCAATGGATCAAAATCTCAAAATCTTGAAACATTTAAGCTTCATCATACAACATCGTAACTATGAGTTGTTAACAGAATTCAAACGTTTCTTAATTTTTATCTGGAATACTAAAAACAAATCATTACACAAGTAACTTCTTTCATTAAAAATCTGTAATTGATATAACATTTAATAGTTGTACAGCTAAGTAACATACTCATTAATAAAAACTGTCAGCGCTCGGCTCATAGAGGTCGATATCGCGACACCGTCCGAAGGTAGAAAGGTCTAAACTCGTTTTTGGTATAGTAGGCGTCCACAAATATTTGTATGCGCCTTGTGAATGGACCCTGAGGACTTTCTCTTGGACCAAGTCTCTAACACTGGTGCGGGTCGTGTATGCATGGTGCTTCTGTTACGGAGCAAGTGTAATGATAAGTATTTCTATAAACGTCCTAGGAGTTTGATCACCTAAGACCTGATACGATCTATTAAAAATGATTCTTCGTGTCGCTGGCACGACAGTGGTTTTAATAAAGGTGGTCCAATACATTGCCACTTCCACAGCATCGTTGGTTGCAGCACATAAGTCACTTCGGCTGCATGCTTTGGGGTACAGAGAGCAAGATACAAGGTGGAGCATGGTTTGAACTCGCGATTGTGAATTTGAAATGAATTATAAATTGGAAGTGATATTCTAACTTACACTTCAGAATTCTCTTCTATCACAATAAAAGTAGTAAATATTGACTAATTTCCATGGAGATTACAGGATATCGGAAATAAAAAGCGATATAAAAAAGTTTAATTATTATTGCTGCCGTGACACTTCATCATATTTTTCGAAACCTTTCTCAACTTTCCCTGATACCAAGTTGCCCCGCGACAGAACTGCACACACCGTCACTGGCCACTCGAGCGCTCCCAAATCGCGACACTTGCTGTAAGGTCAATGTATTCGCATACAAAGTGACACAGTTACGGCGAATATTTGTGTTAGTCGTCCCTCACTTCCTCTAGGACCGGCTGATGGCTATCGATTTTATTTATCGATTGGATGTCGCGATCAGTTTAAACAAGTATTAAGAGATTTTTTTGTGGGCTGCATTTTTGTTTAACATTCCATTGAGAAAAATCTGAAACAAAGGCACGAATGTTTTATTAAATGAAACTTTATCAAAATGATTCTCGTGTTCCTTTTTATAAACGTCAAGTTTTACTAAGTTTCTACTTTTGCAGCTATCATCGTTTTACTTGTTATACTTACTTATTCTTGGGTTATTGTTCCAAAATAAACCTTTTTTTTTATCTTGTTCCTTTTTATAAACGTCAAACTTACCAAGTTTCTAGAAAAAATATGTACAAAACATAATTTTTCTAGAAACTTCGTAAAACTTCACAAAAAAATCTTGACAGCCATAGCAGTTATGAACTCCTCAATCAAATAAAAAATACCAATGTGATACAATATTCGACAGTACGTAACCTGCTTCTCAATTCAAAGATCTCGAACTTGATTAAGGTCAAGTCTAAGCACAATATAATGACCTGTCAATCACGGCGTTACGTTGTATGAAATAACTTAAGTTCACGGTTGCTAGTCACACACGTCTATTTTCACGGCGCTTGACTTACAATAATATCATACATAACTTTTTATATTTCACATGTAATTGCTTTGTATGTTACGGAGATTATTTTTTAGATTGCATTCATTTTGTACGTGATGAAATCTTTAAGATTACTTGTTAAGACATGCAATTGCGGTGGTATGTCGGGTTTCTTTCTCTTTATGTGAAGAGGCGTTTACCCTATAATAAGGCTTTTATTAAACCTATGTGATGTTAGTTTTCCAACCTGTCTACTAAAGAACATACTTTGATTTTGTTGTGTAACTTTAGAATTAAATCATTTAATTATTTAAAATCAAATTTCTTTTTCTCTCTTTTGATTTCAAGGTTGTAAAACAACCGTTTTAAAAGACGATTAGATAAAATCAGAGTGGATATCGTCAGTCGATTTCACTTCACAATTTATGACGTGTAATTGGTTTTATTTTCTCCAATATTACGCTTAATAGTTAATGCTTAGTTCAACGTTATATAATTCGATAAACTTTAATCTTTAATGCTTTCTTTCATTTAATGTTTAATAAGTTGCCTAGTTATCTCCAGAATTAATTGTAGATGTCAGTTGAAAGAAACTGAAAGGTTAACATTTTAACGTGAATCTTAATGGGTCGTTAAATGTAAGCAGTATGGTGATACCAAGTTGTACAGTAGTCATTACAACATGTTGATGATTGTAGCTTTGATAACTTGGCAATAACTCTTTCTTATCCACTTTTTAGAAACCACCACCACTTTTTTTTTTAAAAGCGTGTCGGGGCTCGGTTCTGTTTCCACCATTATGTCCAAATATCCACTCTTGTCGTAAATGCGTGCCTGCCTACAGTTTTTAGTACACAAATTATTTTATTGATAACCTTCTTTCCTCTTTATTATGTTAACATTTTTCATTGCAGCAACCTTATTCAAGGTATGTCTTCAGTGACTATCGTGTAACGGTGCAGATAACATCTCACATAGGGACCAGTCATTCAGTTGTATAAAGTCATTCATAATTTATCTCATTATTTAAACTTCGTTCATCCAAAAGGTATACAGGCAGATTAAATGCCTTGTGGAGTGATGGCAAGTGTATAGTTTGTGTGTTGAAAGCAAGGAAATATTACAGTGTCTGAATTTGGAAAATAATTTTCTCTCCTTGTCCAGCAGTCCATCCAAGCAACATACACCTACCTAGACACTAACGCGGTATTGATAGTAGTCGTTTACAGAGGGGGCCATAAAATGATTATAAGGCGCATTAATTCAGCTCAGTTTCTCATTTACTTGTCTGAAATAGAACATTTTATTTCTCCTCAACATACACACTTATTCACAAAGTGGAAATCATGGAAAATAATTATGTCAAGTTATTCAAAAAAGGGCAAAATTTTATTACAGGGCGCAATCATTCAGCTGTTTCTTCTCAATTCTTGGCTGATGGGCATTTGTTTTCCAGGCACGCTATCCCAACTATATACACAAACATACACCCATACCTACACTAACGGGATAATCATAGTATGTCAAGTTTTGACGTTGATAGAGGCGAGCCAGCCGACTAGCTCGTCGGCAGTGACCTCTGCTGGCCTACTATCGCGACCGGTTGCCGACGAGTACTTTCTTTCGGGCGTTCTCACTTCCGCCTGCGCCCGCGCGCCTCCACGCAACCGGCACAGGACTTGGAGCCTATATACGTTCTACATCCAGTACGTTAGGTGTATGTTGCTGGTTGAGTTTGGTTTTAGGATTTTAAAAGATAACTTATGAATAAAATGAGAGATTATCAATAGGAAATAAGCTCATAAATGTACATTACAAGAAGGACGGTAGGATCATTTACTTAAGTGGCCTAACGTTCGTGATTCTGTAGTGCGTGATTCTGTACTTTGAGCTGGTCCATTTAATATTTCGTTTATTTTTACAATATTTTTTAAAGAAATAATATACGACAAGAAACATTAACTGACTTGTAGAGTAGTTGGGTAAAACATATTTAGTGTAGTTTTTTTTACCCCCAAGGTGGGACTGGTAGCAGATGCCTTATTGCATTAAGTCTGCTTATGAACCACTACTGTACATAAAGTTTTAATAAAAAATGGTTTTACTACATTTCTAAAACACGGTAAGAAACAAACGTAATTGATTATAAACGAAACATTTTATTTTGTCTAGCTAGATATTCTAAAGAAATTCTAATCAAGCACTGTGCCAGTGACACATACATTAGAGAATGTAGATAAAATCAATAAAATTAATTTCTACTAAAAGTTAGAAATATTTTTAGTTTGACTTTCGAATTTAAAAAGTGAAACTGGAATTCATATTGCCGAATATTAATTTAGCATTCCGTTGATGTTTCACGATTTCTCGTTATACGTAGTACTAGCTTACTTACATAATTTAATGTAAATACCTATTCACATTACTATGTAAATGGGTGTAATACATCTTACGCATATTAGGTACATTTATTAGATGATTGGACATGTTTGGTTTTTAATTAGTTTTTACTCCGCTTGTATATTTTCTACTAGGTTGTATATAGTATCAATAATTTTTATGTATTTGTAAATATTTATATTTTCTTCAGGATAAATTGTTTTCGTTTTTAAGCTCGCTAAACGAAAGCCTCGAATAAAAATAAAGGTATACTTAAACCTTTATTTTTATTCGAGGCTTTCGTTTCTGTAATCTGTCTATTTTGTGTTATTTAAAAAATGTAAAATTCAATTTTTTATTTCATACAGGATGGTTGTCCCAATTTAAGCCCCAAACCACCATTACATAACTTGTAAACTATAATATGTTCTACTCATTTTTTTTTTGCAATTTCAGTACCTAAATAATTAGCCAAAACATACCATACTGATGTGAATGAATAATAATAATAAACACAAGCACAAACTGCGCTATTGCTATTTAATTTTTCCTCAATACAAAAGACATCAACGCGCAACGCGTTTATATCTTTTCTACCCATAATAAAATTATGCACAATAATTATGAAATTGACATTCAATTATAAAACAAACCGTAACTGCTCATTTCGTTAATTCGATGTAATCGATATAAATATAATCTCCATTCCTCTTTCACTAAGGAAAACCAGTCGTCCAATTGGCAAACGCCATCTAGCGAGAAGATCAAACAACAATATAACTTGATAGTGGGCAACTTTTTAAATAAGTTTCACCTTCAATAACTTAGTACCGCGCTGTAAGCTAACAAAGTAAGGTCACACGAACATAATATTACCAGTGTACATGCATAGATGGCGTTGTAGCTAGGTAAAAAAAAACTATTTATGCTACAAATTAAATTATCTCATGATTCTTATGTAACAATCTGTTGCAATAGTGAATAAATTATTGCAAGTATGTAGCATTCATGTCATCTACATTTAATTAGCCAGACAAATAAATATAATATTACATCTTCCACGTAATTCCTAAAACTAGCAAAGCCCCTTATAAAAAATCTGATTAGGTACAAAGCTTTACCTTTATATTTGAGTAAAGTTTCATCAGCCAAGCCAATGCCAATGAAAAGTTTAAAAATAAAAATAAAATATACTAAATCAACTAACTTACAAAATAAAAGTGTGTGTGTAAGCTTGTGAGTTCTGTAAGGGTTCTTGTGTGAGTTGTGTATGTTTTGTGTACTTATGAGATATTTCGTTGAATTTGTACTTTTTATGTAAATGCTTGACAGGAATTTTGTTCAGAATTAGTTTAAAATTTCCTGTCTGTTCGTATGATAAAAGGGTAAGATATTTAATTAAGGATTTTGCAAAAAAAAGCTCATCAGGCCTTTAATATCGCAGTTTTTGCTGTAAATAAATGGGCAAAATACGTCTAATATAGTGTAATCTTATAAAAGCAAAAAAGAAACAGATATTTTGTTATCACGTTGAAAAGTAACTCAATAATAGCAACGTATAAATTATAGCGCCTGAATCAAATTAAAAGCAAAACCAACTACCAACTACATCCGCTTATTCTAAACTTATAAGTAGCAGTTAAAAAGAATAAAAAAATATCAACAAGGTTATTGTTAATAATGACAAACATCAAATTATTATTTAGTCGGAATGTTGTTTGTGAAACGTGTGAAGCAGTTGCAATAATATGCAATAGGTACGTTAAGACACAAACAGGGCAATAATAGTTTATTATCACATCAGGAGCTTTATAAAAAAATGTTTCATGTTCATATTACTGTATACGCAAGAATGCGATGATTATTTATTTGAAAACTTAGTAAATATTTATCATGCTTCAGGGAAGATAGAACAGGGAAATAGTTATTGAAAAACGGGAAGGGACATGACGCTAATGCTCCCCTGACCTCTAGAAAATAGATAGAGAGGGAAATAGATCTCTATTTTTCAAAACATTACAGAAGCGGGGCGAACTTTACAAAAAATTTAAAGCATGGTCCGCTAGGAAACATTGTATCTTAAGCAAAACCCTGTAAAAGTACAATTAACAACCTGGTGGTCTTGGTCGCTAAAAGAGCATCGAGGTGCCGCAATCAATATGACTCCGACATCCGTTTAGCTCAAGGTAAAGGGTGTCACGGGGTTCCCCACAAAAGTTACAACATTTCAAAGCCATTATAAATAGAACTAGACAAAGAATTTAACTGTCATCAGCACAGCGGTGCCATTTTGTAATGATCTTACCGTGTAATCTAGTGAGATCTGAACATAAAGTAAGTTATCAATCTATATTAACAAGATGGAATGACAGTTCACTTCAAGCTCACTCCATCTAGATTTCACGATGATATGTTAACAGAATTAACCGGCTATTCTAATATACAAAAGAACCCTGACAAGCTTATTCAAACCAATTAAAATTCAAACAAATAATAATAGAGGCTTGTCCAATCACATGACTGTTTAAATATACCAGGGTGGTGGGAGGACGTAACATAAATATTAGCGATCGTCTTCGTCATGTGACCGCTCGGTAACACAATGAAAGCCTTGACATTTTCCGACGAGGACGATGCTACGACCGGTTGAGCTTACGTGGTGCGATTGAGTTGTACTGTGCTGTTGTTTTATGTTTGGGGTACGGAGTTTTCATGTATGAAGGAAATTAGTTGAGGTTCCATAGTTTTTGGGTGGTATCCAGATGGTAGGCAGGTTACTTTTTATTTGTAGGTAGCTATTGGATTTATTAAATAGTCCTAAAATAATTATGTAACCTATAAAGATTCGCGTTTATATCTCATAGAAAAAGGCATGGGTACCAAATTTGGCTAATTTAAAATTCGATCTTAAAATAGAATAATAATAAAACAACACACCAAGGTATGTGTCTAAAATATCTGCTTTCTACAAGAAGCTTTCCGTCTGGAGTGATAGGAAAAGGTTAAAAGGAAAATCAGACAATAGCGCTCAAAGTTTTGATAGCGTGATGACTGGCCTCATCCGTGGTACTCCGACAGAAACGTCTCAAATTGCTCACGAATGGACGCTTCCATTAGCTTCTAAAGTACTAACACCTGTGTGTACTCAGACAAATTGTCTGTTTATTCTTAATTACCATGATTATACATCATCCATCCTGCGTTTAGAATCATAAGGCAGAAAAGGCAAAAAAAAGGCAGTTAATGTTATTGATTATTTAGTTTTTCTAAAAAATACAACATTTTCCACCTGTTTTCAGGAATAATACTTAGTTTATCTACGTGGGTGCAATCGACGCTGCTGAGAATGAGGTCCGACCTGGGAATTCGATTCCCAGGTCGGGTTGTTAATTTCTCAGCATGGCCTTGAGTTTGGATTTATACTCGGTTGGTGGCAATTAGCTTGCCCAGATTGTGCACTTGGGACAAGCCTTTTTTTTAAGTATGGGAAATCAAATGACTTCTTCCGCTCTGGTTGGAGCGGAAGGGCGTGTCAGACTCTTACTGTCTAAAACCCATCCGTGTTCCTTCTAAGGCCCTTTGCGTTCCATGCGGCCGCGGTGACTCTTTCGGACAAATTCCGCAACCCTGGCAGGCTCTGGCCCTAGCGGGCCCCGTCTTCTATGCTGACATCTCTTTGAGGCGCGCGTGAGACACAACGCACCATCGACCCGGGCATGGTGGTGATCGGATAGCGAGCCACCCAACGCTCGCCGTCCGCAGAGCCGCGCGTACGGTGGTCGGGGATCCCCCTGCGACTCCCGACGCCCAGGGCGACTTCTCCTGTAGCGGCGGTTGGGGCGAAGACCTCGCCTTTCCCTCGCGCGGCCCGCCTCCTCCTTCGCTAGCATTTTCAATCACTGCAAGATCCTAAGAGCCAGAATCAACAGTGGCGGCCACCAGAAAAAAAAAGTCGACGAAGAAAAGACGAGTCCCGGAGAAACGATTAAACTGTCTTGAATCACGCAAACGAAATTAATCAGAAAAGAAAACTTCACTTCTCTCCTTATCAAGTAGGTGACAAAACAGAGCTAGGCCATAAGGGGCACAAAAAGGATATTTATCAGACCGTGCTGTTATTCTTAAAAATCTATTTTAGCAAATAGATTTAAAAAAAACAGATAAGTCTGACTCGCGTACCAAGGGTTCTGTACAAACTCGTATGTAAATATGGTTCGTCTATTACGGGAATGGTGTCTCATTTTTTCCCAGTATACATAACCTACTGAAGTTAATAAACTATGAATACATTCTCCTTACTCTGATGGAACGATAAGTAGTTTTCTGATTTTTTTCATTACTTGTGCTCTAAGACCGCATTACTTGTGTCGTTTTTCATTACTTGTGCTTCATGCCACAAGAGGAGTACCCCATAGGTTTTTATTTACTTGCGAGCACCAAAATGTCGCAATTTTTTTTACATAAATAGCCGTATCTTTTTGTTGCGGTGACTTAGAAGCTTGAGATTTTAGAGCTAAGCAAAAGAGTCGTGACAGACCGACAGACGGATAACGAAGTGATCGTGTAAGGGTACTGTTTTTTCCTTTTGAGGTACGGAACCCAAAAAAAACTGAAAAGTGACGATACGTATCCCGTTTAAGGGAAACCATTTTGTACTAAGCCTGTGTATCGTGTGCTAATAAACATGTCATTGGCGGAATGTTCTAAGCCTGGCACATTTGCATTACAAAACAACTTGCTGCATTAGAATTCAACAGATAGAGACATCCGCTTTATAACGTCTTTACATTGCCTAGTTGGTAACAGAAGAGGCGGGATATACGAGTATGATTTAATATAATATAAAAAAGCCAGATAGTGCGAGTCAGGCTCGCGCACAAAGGGATCCGTAACGTAAACCGAAAAAAATCAAGTCCACCCTTTATTTCATATAATTTTCATATTTGTTGTTTTAGTGGCATTAGAAAAACACACTGCCTAATAATTTCAACTGTCTACCTATTACGATTCATGTGACATACAGCCTGCTGGCAGACAGACGGACGAACGGATAGCGGAGGCTTAGTAATAGGATTCCGTTGGTTAGCCTTCGGATATGGTACCCTAAGAAATGGCTTTGTATTATAACGGAAAAAAAAATGTAAGCCTCCAAGCAATAATTTACCTGGAAAATAAACTCGAAAGTTTTCCTACAAGTTTACAATAGAAAAGTTTGTTATTTTGATTTAAGCTTTACTCGAGTATTTCTCATTAAACGAGCGCCTAACAGTCTGAACTGGTTCGAAATAGGAATGTTAATAAAATTAGAAATAACTCAACTAAAAAATCTTTATCATACCTAACTGTAATTTCGACACTCTGACGTCAGTTTTCAGCTTTTTTTGAGTGTGAGTAAAACTCAAAAAAAGCTAAATATAATGTTTTCCCCCGTAGAACCAATCATTTTTCTTTTTTTAAGGTTCCGTACCCGAAGGATGCCAACGATACTCTATTACTTCGCTTGCGCCTTCGCTGTCCGTCAATCCACCCGTCCATCCGGTTGTCTCTGTGAAGATTGCCCGGAGGACATGGTGGAGCATACGGTGGAGGTCTGCCCTGCTTGGGCGGAGCACCGCCGTGTCCTCGTCAAGGCGATCGGCGGTGGCGACCTCTCACGTCTGGCGCTGGTTAAATCCATGGTCCGGAGCGAGGAGGCTTGGGAAGCGGTCACCTCCTTTTGCTAAACAGTAATGCTAGCGAAGGAGGAGGCGGGCCGCGCGAGGGAAACACAAGGCTTTCGCCCCAACCGCCGCCACAGAAGAAGACGCTGCAGGCGTCGGGATTCGAAGGGCGATCCCCGGCCACCGTAGACGCGGGCGGCGAGTGTTGGGTGGCACGCTGTCCGATTACCACCAGACCCAGCTCGATGGCACGTTGTGTTCCATGCGCGCCACAAAGAGATGACAGCATAGGAGACGAGGCTCGCTAGGGCCAGATCCTGCCAGGGTTGCGGAATTTGTTCGAAAGTATCACCGCGGCCCTGGAACGTAAAGGGCTTTAGAAGGAACACGTATGGGTTTAGTCAGTAATGTCTGACACGCTTCTCCGCTCCACCCAGAATGGAAGCAGTCATTTGATGATTTACCATCCCATTAAAAACAAAAAAAAAGTCTGTCAGCAGGATGTGTGTTCATAAAGAATACAAAAAGTTTAAAATAGGCAATAGACAGCCATTGAGTCAGGCGCCTGATGACCGACAACAGGTTATTGTACCTCGCGGATATCAAAGCTCCGGCGCGGACGCATGGTCGGCATGGTACGATAGCGTCACACCAAGCCAGTTGCTACCTACGTAAGCTCGACGAGTTTATCTCAAGTCATGTGATGCGCATGACATCCTGTTACTCAACGAACGCCCACCACATACCTGTTTAAAAATATATAATACTACATACCACGGTAGGTCATTGATTATTAAAAAAAAAACGTATCGTGTCACGTGAATATAATTTCCCAACTCCGTGTGATGTTCTGCGAACTTGAAATATTTTGAGGAAACATTTTGTCGGTTTTTTGTGCTCGATTATGGTGTTAGGTCGTGATTGATACTGAATCGTGGAAAGACCGGAATGAAAATGCACACAAAACAAATACATAATACCTGATCCGAAAAAAACATCAAGAAACTCTCTTTTCATCGAATCATTGACATTTTTTCAAGGTAAAGGCGAACTACAAAAATACAGGTCAAAAGTATTTTCACTACTCGGAAAAGTCGTTTGCTTTAAGAAAGTGCTGACATACTTTTGAAATGTGATTACGTTGGTATTTACAAGATGCAAGTGACGACTAAAGTCCACTAAAGAACACCTGTACAAAACGGAAGGTGTTGTTTTCTTTGCCTGAAAGGCTGTAAAATTTTCAGGTGGGTTACTTGATACACACGGGAAAGTTTTGTCATGGTTGACCTTTGTTAAGATTTAGTTGTAATATGAGGCAATAGAAGTTCGAGTACCGTCGACTGAAAAGTGAAAACTGTTTTTCTGTTTTCACCGTATTATCAAGTTGTTTTTAATTTGTGTGTCGAACAGTCGATTTTCGCTCAAATTCTGAATTTGTCATTCGCCTCGAATAAAATCTGATACATTCTTGGCTTAAAAGTAACATTTTAACGTAGCAAAACGAGTAAAGAATTTGAAGGAACTAAGTGGCGCCTCATATCCTTACGGTCGTCATATATGATGTAGTATTTACATATTATGAAACATGTGGCATTCCTGCTGGACGGTGGTAAGTACAAACTTGTTAAGAAAATCTCTGTTGAAATATAATCGTTCCTCTTTAGCTGTGCCACCCGCTAACGTTATGAAAGATGTTAAACTGCGTATTTTACGACATCTCAATTATTGTATGTTACTAATTTACCATACTATTAACATAAAAATAGCACCTACCATTTTTCAGCACTTACGTACTTGTGCTTGGCCCCACTGTGGCTTTTCCTATTTTTCACGTCAGAGATTTATCAATCTACGAGATGTTTTCAAAATTTTCCAAACAGAATGGAAAATAAATCTCGAAACCATTATTTATAAGCACATTATGATGTAAAATTAATTTATGGTAATTAAGATTTTGATATATCATAAATAAAGTCGATTATTTCGTAAACAACCCTAATTTAATATTCATCGCTGATTATATTACACATCCGATTCCTAAAAAGTTATTTTCGACAATGCGTGTGCGCATACCGGCACGTTAATTGCATTGTGTAATCGCTTTTATAATGTCAATAAAAACATGTTAGAAATACAAAATAAGTGGTACCGCAAACATAATGCTGGTAGCCCAGTTTACGTTGTTTTCGCAATGTATTGTGTAGCTGCGACCCTCCGCAGCCCCCCTTCTCCTCACTTCGTTCCCCGGAGTCACATGAGCTCGCTCGCTCCTGATAGTGAGGTTGCATTGGCGGAAGAACGTCGACTTTCTCCCGCCAGTTGGACGCGCCCCACCGCCCCACGCTCCGCAACTGTTGCATCGCATGAAGGGCAATCATGTGAACCTAATTAGTTGTTGTTTACATCTTTTAGGTGTCTTGTAACAAATATGCAGATCCGGTCACATTAGTATTTCGATTAGCTGTCTAGATAGTGTCTACATAATGCTTAATATAGACTTGCATTTTTAATCAACTTTTACGACAAGTTTTTAGTTTAGTCTGTTAATTTAAACACGCATAATAATATAGAAATAAACATTTTACCATATTATTTTTCTTATAATGACAAGCTTTAGTCATGCAATCTATTATTAAACCACGCTTCTAGAGCAAAAGGTGTCGACGAAAAACGTCACCAACCTAAAATAGATACGAGTAAGATAAAGCAAACATTCCCGCTTCCCAATTAGGTGATTAAAAAGTTTTGCATTAGTAAAATTGGCAAATACCAAAACTAATAGGTCATGCCCGGCCAACCGTTTGCAGTCATGTGATCAAAACTTCTGAGATTTAACTTGAGCAATCTGAGAAAATAGCAGGCTTAGCGAATCGCTACTTTATGAATATAACTACTAGTTATTCACAAAGTCAGAATTGTTTCAAATAGTATTCGAATTATTGAGTAGGTACTATTGAATCAGATCAAACTTTCTGATTAGTCATTCTAAACTTAAACGCAATTTCTAGGTATTTTTCTCTATTTAACCTTCAGTGTATTTGTAACGAAATCTTTGACCTGAATACATGTTTTCTCCTTAATTATGGTATGGACATGACCCCGAATTAATGAATTAAGACCCCTCTCAACCTCCCAACTGATGACGATGATACATTCAATGTTTTAGGGTTCGATACCTCAGTTGGCAAAAACAGAACCCTTATAGGATCACTTTGTTGTCCGTCTGTCTGTCTGTCCGTCTGTTAAGCCTCTTTTTCTCAGGAACGCATGGAGGAAACAAGCTGAAATTAATATCGAATATTCAAGTCTGCTACAACTTGGAACAGTGCAAAAATCAAATTTAAAGGTCAACGCAATCTAAAGATAAGGCCGTTAATGTTCCGTTTATGGTGCATTTTTTGACGCTCGCAAGGGAATCAAACCTACGGGTACTTCCCGTTGACCTAGTGATGAAATTTGGCAAGAAAATAGATCTTACAGTACAAATACAGGAAAAGTCTGATAATAAGTAATTTGTATTTTATCATATGAAAATATTTTTTTGCGATACGACCGAAAATTTAAGTTAAATTTTCAGTTGAAGAATTTACCGTGACGTACAATGATGTATGGGAGAACATTTTTTCAATAACAAAGTTAAGTTTGTCCTTCAATCTTACCTGCTAGATTATCGTCAGAGTAATGAGAGTGCTTTCATAGTTTATAAACTTCCGTAGGTATGTAATCAAGATAATAAGATAAAAAATCAAGATTCGATCGGAACCCTCGGTGTGCGAGTCTGATTTACACTTGTCCGGTTTTCTTACATCCATCACAGAAATTTCTTCGAAGGATTAACTTAGCAGCTAGGCTTTCACCTAATTCTGGATCCTATGAAAAAGCAGTAGGCACACGAGACACATATTTGCAAGCATCGACAAATGGATAAAATTCTAGATTTAAATAGATTTTTCATGAATTTTAAGACGAATGAAAATCATTCTAAGAAAATCTTTAACACTCATCCTATAATTAAAGTTGTGAGGAAAATGTTTTGATCAAGTGAATCATACATGACAAAATGGGATGCATGAAAATCCAGAGATTACAAACGTTTGTTCTTGTTTTATTAAAACTTAATTAAAATTATGTATTTTTTATATGTCCTAGACGCAATTCCACTCAAACATGACTAATGAAATTATACCAACTCCTGCATCAACAGAAAAACTAAGCATCACAATAAAAAATCTAAAATAAAAGGTAAAGTCATCGTGAAAACATTCGGAACTGGATATTCAAAAACATCTCATCCTTGAGGATAACATTTTATTCTTGGAATGTGGAGGATCCTTGAGGATATCAAATTAGACTTCGTTGATCTGCATTTTTACACTCAAGACAACGCAGAGACGTCACACGATACAGTAAAACAGATTATTTGCTTTACTACATGTATGCATCATAATCTAAAACTGTTTTATCTTTTTCCAACATTTTATACTTATATCTGAATTCCTGTCTTAATTGACAAACGTCTCGTCATATCTTCCATTGAAGATTTGTCACGAGCGTGCTACTCGTATGTTTAGTTTTACGATGCGAATATGTATGTAATATATCCTCGCTCATGTTTATAGCTTAACAGTTCTGTCTAGTGCCAAGCTTACCTCATTCTACGGCCAATCTTCTGTCAGGTCGTCGCACTCTCACCTCAGGAGGTCACAATTTAAATACACACATAATTATCAGCAGAAACAAACTCGTTTATCGATGGATAAAATCTTTGTTACTGAGCACAATCATTAATAACCTGAATGAATAATGTAATGATAGGAAAGGGATATATGAATGTCTATTGTTAACAGGTAGATAGCTACATACTTAAACCATCATATATTTACTTCTGTAACATAGGTTAATCACCTGTAGTAGTCAGGGACTTCACTGATTTTGTAACCTTTTCTTTTGCAAATAAATATTATTATCAACTTTGAAAATTGGACCAATGAAACCTTTGGGTGAAAACTTAATTTAAATTTAATTTCAGGTTAGTTAGTGCATTTCGATCCCACGTGGTGGTGGGCGAGTTGATCCTGGGGCACAGAACTGTGGGCTACCAAGCATTACCTAACACTAAGTCTAGAATTTCCTTAATTTACTTTACATGTTTGAAGACATATCACTAAGATTTGTGGTTCTAATATTCAAATATTTATATAATATCTGGTAATATATTTAGGTGAAATGTTCGTTGAAACGGGATGTGATACTCATTTTGCACTTAATTTTAACAATCAAAGTCAAAGCATTTATTTCAAATAAATCATTTACAGGTACTTTTCAATTGTGAAAGTCAGTCGGTCAAAAACATGAAGCTATTTGCACGTTCCAAAGCGTAGATCTCTATGGAAAAGAACGTGCAAGAAACTCTACGGACACTCTTTTAATATACAAAAGAATTTTAAAGAATAGTCGTAGAATTCCAGTCCGCCAGTCGGATGTCAAATATAATATTATTATAGACCACGGCGGTTCAGGGTTCAAAGTCCGTAAGTAAGTTGAAGTTTAGCAAGTCTAATATGTTCTCATATATATCGCATCTGGTCTACTTATTAACACCAACTGCAACCGACTGAATTAAAAAAGCATTTTATGCAAAATTATTATAAAAATATTATAGTGACTCTAGTTGTCCATTCGCAAAAAGTAGATTCTTATGGAGAAGAACGGACAAGGAACTCGTACGTCGAACATAGTTACTCTTTTCAAATATGTATAAGTTTTATAATATTTTGTATACATTAATCATTTGATTATATTTGAGGAGAGGACGATGCACCAAAAATAACACTAATATACTACTAATAGGTACAACAAAGTAATACCAGCAGAGGTAAAATTAATAAGTTTGCTATTAAGGGCCATATTACGTAATAACATAGTAGTAAGGGACGTAGTAAAACCAATTTAATCAATGAAAGCCGCATTTAGCAGTTTCAGGTACATCCCGAAACTGCTAAATGAGGCGTATTACACGCTCTACTTCACAAAGGATACATGACTGTAGGTACCAAATGTTAATTTGCGAGTAGCATAGTTTCGCTAGATTCAATTTACATAGAAACACGGCAACTGCAGTGCCGGCCCAGCCTCGGTTACATAAGTTAAAGACAGTTTATTGCCGGCCGCAACCGGTTGGTGAATTAGAGGTGTCATAATGCGAATCACATGGTTCGCGGGCAAAGAGTGGTGAATGAATGGAGTGTTAGGGTTTGTATCTTTCCTAAAAGTCAGATGGGAGGTGACTTGGAAGAACTGTTTATGTAGTGTAGTTTTCGTTCCCTATCGTCGTCTTTTTCGTAGCCCAGGTTTCGCAAGCGTGCAGTAAAACTTATAATCTAAGTATTCCGAATAAAAATTGAATTAAGAAATTGACAGTTCAGTCGTGAGTCACGAACTTTAAAGGAAACAAAGGTATTTCGACTTTGTTTTTATTTATAGCTCATGCTGGCACAAGAGAAGACTGACCGATTATAAGAATCACATCATACGGCGTTCTTTCCACTATGAGTGGGGGTCGATATTGAAACACTATTTTTGCAGTGATTCGGTCGATGTGTAGCACATTAACACTCCAGTTTCTACTCCTTCGTGTTCGTAACTTACTCGTGGAGTCGTGGCCTATTCTATCACCGAAAGATTCCATTCGATATACAACGTGTAATGTTTTATTAGAAAGGAGTCTTCTACAAAGTAAAGTCAATATGCAAATGCGTAATAGAAGCTTGTAAATGCAAATTTATGTGTAAAGGTTATGTTAATTAATTATCAGTGAGAACTTTCCATATTTTCCGGTGTCGAAGTCGGAAAATATCGTAGGTATGGTTTGTGTAACTCACTCAAATGATGCGTAAGTTATGAGCATTTAAATTCATTCCGTTAATGGCTAGGATAGAATAGAATGTTTCATTCATACATTTTACAAACTTTAAGTGCCTCCTAAGCTCCCGTAATCATATCATACTTTGTGTTCAAAGTTATTAGTAATCAAATTTTTATTTAGTATTAAAAACTAATTTTAAACCTTATTATCTCGCTCGCAAACATTCAATGACACAATAAATTATACAGATTTAGTTAATCCTACAGACGCAATAGGTTGAAAATAAAATAATAAAATATAGAAAATAATCGTAGTATTCGATTTCTCAAACTTATGGGCTCCTAAACGTCAACATATTCATAAAATATTTATTTACGGTCCAATTAAGGACGTTTATAAATAATAATGAAACACAAAATAAATTTTAGATTTTAGTACAAATACAAAACAGTAATTCTCCGTTTCGGCTTAGCCTTACGAAACTAGCCAATATACACAAACACATTAATTTACAATACGAACCTACAATCATTATACAAGTTTATTTACCTTTTACCCAAACGATAATCTGAACTAATGGTAAAAGATGTCAAATTGTTTGCTTTTGGGAGTTAATTTCAATGGGATAGGTCACGAAATAGGCCAGTCTAATTAGCTTTGAACCTTGCAAAAATTCCTTACTCTGATTTTTTTATTGAATGTATTTGATTTTAGCTTTCTAGGAATATAAACACCGGCTAAGTGCGAGTCGGACTCTCACACGAAGGGTTCCGTACCAAAAACCGAAAAAAAACACGTTTCTTGTATGGGAGCTCCCTTTAATTTTATTTATATGATTTGTTATACCGGCAATAGAAGTACACACTCTGTGAAAATTACGGTTCTGTTCTTAGATACAGCCCGTTGACAGGCAGACGGACGGACGAATGGACAGCGGAGGCTTAGTAATAGGATACTTAAACTTTCTTAATAATTAGGTAAATATAATTAATTTATAAATATAAATGAATTTAATATATATCCAGGTTTTCTTTAATGTAAAAAGGTAATTAAAGTCATCTGTTATTCATTTTGCTAAAAGATTTAAAAATAAACTCAGTGTTTTGTCGTTGATACCAATACCACTGACAATGTGGTTCTCGAAAAGAAAATTAAAAAGTACCATGACATATGAGACAGAGTTGAGACCACACAATCCGGTTCAATTAACTAAAAACAGTATGAAAAAATTTATGCTGACGGCCTTACACGACGGATGATCAAAATATACCTACTTACAGATACTTGTCCAGTAAAAATACCTGCTTATGAATTTATTGCAAACTTCGAACATTGTACTTTTTGTTTTTCCACTTCCAGGGACCTGTACGGAAAAAAAGGTTGTGTTACTATTCATCTCTGCATGAACATGTAAATGTAACCGGAAAATTGCAGACTCCGTAAGATTGTAAACAAATCTTTATAAGATTACAATTTCTCGATATATTATAAAAAAATCGTTTTGTGCACAATAGATCCAAATTCAATAATTTCTAATATATCCGCGTCTTATTATTTTATTAAGAAAAAATAGTTTACAATTTCATACGCAATCATACAATCTTACGGCGTTTGCGATTTTCCGGTGACAAATACATAAATTTTAATCCATCGATTAAATAGCTTCATTTTGAGATAATAATATGTATAAATCTTGCTAATTCTGTGAATTTAACCCATGTTGTTTAATCAAATATTAGTCATCATTTTAAATATTAAATCTAGTCACGTTTTTATACAAACTAATAACTTTATTTGACTATTATAGAGCGTTATAACAACCGTACAATGTGGTAAGTCAACATCATAAGTAGTCGAACACCTGTCGTGAATGTCTTCAGTGGAAAAGATCCTCAGATAACCTTTCAAGAATACTTGGGTTTCCCGTGGACTAGCAAACTTCCATGAATTCCTGGTATATTTTATAAAACGGAACCGTTCTTTGTAGATTTTATCCTTATTCACAAATGAAATACATATTTAAAAGTTTTTCGTTGAATAGTCATTGATTGACCATTTATCTAGAGTTCAATGGACCATTGTTGATGTTTTTATTTTCAGCGTGATTTATTCCTGATTCATATTGTGATCGAAAATGACTTACAATAAATTATATTCAGTATTTGATTGTTACTATTAAATTAATCAATTCATCATGAGAAGAGCGGATGACGTTTCAAACGCAATCTAAACTTCTTCGTCTTGGTACTAACACATATTACAGACACTGCAACAATTGAAATAATCCTAATTGAAACTGTAAATGCGAAAGTGATCTTGTATTTTTTTTGTTTGTTACTCTTCCACGCATAAATCGCTAACCCAATTTTGATGAATGGTGGTACAGAGGTCAATGGGACCCTGCAGTACTATTCTGTAAACATGCCACCGTAAAAACTTAGGTGAAGTGAGCTAACAATCCATACAAAAAAGATGGAATGACAGTTCACTTCATGTGCACACCTAAGTTAACACGGTGAGATCTTGACAAAATAGACCGCCTGGAGACGGTTATAGGCAACTTTTTCTTCGTGAAAATTGCATTAACGCGAGCGAAGCCGAGGGTTAAAGTTAATAGCTAATAAACAATAATACAACATTGTTGTAAACCATAGCGAGAGTAGTACCTCGTGTATAGATCAGAGGAGCAGTCTATGGCAACAATGATGGTTGGCCCGCACGACGGCGACTCACGCGCATCCTTGGTGCAGCCAACGATTGTCCCTTCTCCAGCACAGGTTAGTGACCCTGACTGCAGCTAACTAGACAATAACCTATGTTTACTTATATTATTTTTAATGATATGCATTAAGTTGTTAAGGCTTCATGCTTGGATATTCCCAGAGCTATTGGAGATTCCCGGTGACGATTGTTTCGCTATATCTCTTGTTTCGCGTTTATTTGTTAAAAAAAAAACAACTGAATATCCACTCAGGTGACCCATAAACACTCGCAGGAAAATCCCGAAATCTTTCTTTTTTTTTTTGTAGGGCACTTCTGTGTAATGGTTTATGATATTCTTTCCGTAAGGAAAGTTGGATATAAAACCCTAAAAGCGTCAGTATCATCCGTAAAACAGCAAATCAAAAGCCTTGATCTCTTTTTCTCTAAGAGTGAAAGTGTGGTCATCAGAACAATCAAAAGTTACTCAAATAATAATTGATACTAATCTAAATCTTGAATCTTGAGTGGTCATTTAAAAATTTCACCTAAATGTTTTGAGGGGGCGTTATTTGTTTTCAACAGATTTTAGTTCATTAAGGTTTCGGAATAGATATAGGTGCGATAGTGTTTTGTTCTCCTTATAAATATTTAGTTTTCCTTTTCCTTGAATCAGTCATGTGCGTGAGCTTGCGTCATGATAATAATATGTAGATAGCTGTATAATATGCTCATTGCATACACGCGAAGCCCACTTGGCTGGTTTTTGACAAAACTATTGCCTAACACGATATCATATTATATCAAGATCAAGATCAATTCGAGCATCAAATAGCACTGTAGCAGTTAGAGATATAGAGCCGATGCTTGCGCAGGCGCATATAAACTGGAATGATTCGTGTGCATCATCACGTAGTCATTCACTGGGTGATTCACGCATGAAACATTGGTAAATGTTATAGTGTTATATATTTTACATAAAGAGCTTTGGGCTTTTAGCAAAAAATAACCTTAAAAATATTTGTTGTTTTTTTCTGGCATGTCACCATGCAGGCAGATTTCAATCTACTTTATTAAATCCACCGAATTAATAGGCATGTGTGCCCCTTTTTAATTAAATTGTATAGTATTCGTTTTTTATTTTTTTCATTTATTAACAATAATACCTATAAACCTGCCTCAAATGTTAACAGGTTTTGTCATTTTCACGACGATGCCAGCTGTAGGTTTTGGCCATATGTAGGTAGTTACAAATACGGTCAATAACTTCGAATCGAAACGTTTGTCAGTCGTCAAGGGATTTCGTATTTGTCAAACACCCGAGACGCGGTTGTAGACGACCATCCGTAGAATATAAATCGTCCGTAAAATATTTTAAAAGGCTTAAATGCTATCGGCCTCAGTTGGCATTTACAGACAAGGCTGTAAAATATCACAGAAAGAGATTAACAACTTAATAAAGAAATGTCCATTTTGATATCAAGGACGTCGTGAAAATATTGTGTAGCTATAATATGAAGCTACCACGTCATTTCTGCTTCACAATGTTTACCTAATTACTTTCACGGCATTATAAATCTGAAAAATTAGCTATATAGTCAATACATGCGAATCTTACAGATTTATGAAAACAAATTTTGGTTTCTTCTCGCCACTATAAACTGTTGTTGTCGTGTATAAACTAACATACAGATAGATAGAATTATAGTTTAACTGTAGAATATTAATGCACTTGCAGATCATTAATTTTATGTACCTACTGCAAAAAAGTTTTTATTTATCATAAAAACTTTTGAAAAGTCAATACAGTTGTATTTTAGAAACGCATATCTCATCAAATATTGACTTATAAAATGTCAATTGGATACTTCAAAGTCTTTACTATTATCAGATTCAAATATTCCCTTCCCCACACACTTGTGTGGACAGAATTCGTTGTTTTCATCCCCCGGTCACACGTATGGGGAGTGGCCCCATAATATTTTTTTTATTTTTTTACTACACCATTGTTTAATGGCTTATATAAAACACCTTCCGTCTGAACATTCATAAGTATAGTGCCAATAGTGTCCAAATAATAATGAAAGTGCCACATTCGGACGTAGTACAGAATGATACCGGACGAAATTAAGTGATTTTTGTTTTGGCCATTGGGCAACGGATTCCTTCCTTCAGAAATAAATGCTACCAGCTTTGTTTGAAACTATTTTTTTGCGGTCGTTTTTTCAAGTCGATATTTTTTATTTTTGCTTTTATATCTTTACTGTATATCAGATACACAACGTCGCCCTTAAATATGACCACTCACTTCTGAAACATCCTGTATATGTACTAGTCAAATGTTAGTCTCATTCGCTATATTAATCCTTTGTTTAATTAGACTAAATTACTTCTTGATTTAAATCCTAAATGGGCAACGTCTCGTCAATTTGATGAATATGTCACCGGATAATTGCAAACTCCGCAAATATCTTAAGATTGTAAATTCTCAATAAATGGTCAACTGATCATTTGGAATACTTTTTTACGCATCAAAAGTTGGTAGTCTATAATTTTTCGGAATGACTTCAAGAGATTATATACAATTTATCAAGAGTTTACAATCTTTCAAGATATTTTATAATCTTACGGAGCTTGCCATTTTCCGGTGAAAAATACATGCTATTTATTTCTGATACTTAATACTAAAATGATAGTTAGTCAGTCTTATTGAATGTGTCAAAAATCTATGAATCAGGTACCTAAGTTACAGTGAGTCAGACTATAATGTTATTATAGGTATCCAATATGTCCAACAGATACGCCCAATCAGTCGCTAACAGCTCAGTCTAGTTTAACTCCTTCGAAACAATCAGTCGTTTCAACATCTCTAACTACCAAGTTTTGAAACACCATACAATCGTCAGTATCAATCCCTGGTTCGAAAATGAGTCCAATCACAGATCACGACGCTCCAGTTACTTACACGAAGAATATAACATGGTCTAAGGGTCCCAATGAATAGGTACAGCGGTTTTGAAACACGCCTTATTATTTTACATCGTACATCGATAAATTACGTCAGCTATTGCAAGCCATTAAGCATTTTGAAATAGTTTTGGTCTAAACAACTATTATTATAATGATCTAAACGCTAGGATTATTATTTATAATAACTTTATGTCATATATTTATATTATGTTCATAGTTTAATTGCTTATGAGGTAGTCTTTAATGGAACTTGTTTGAAATAAAACGCTAATTCATACAAACATTAGGTCTGCCTTAGAATCGTAAATTAAAATCTTTAGTATTAATGCAGACTAAAATTATTTATTAAAAAGGAGAATATAATAAAAATGCAATTTAAATTGCATCTCGGCTTGATTCGTCGTAAACGTGGCTAATTATAAAAACACACATATCTGTTCGACGCCTCTAGTATCCATGAGAATTATAAAAATAAACAATGGATATATTTCTCAACGAACCCTCGTCCTTGCCGACTGTGTCCACACAAATGACCTCTTCACATTGAGGTAAGTCATATAAATGATGGTAAAAAGATAAGAAATATCAGCAGAATATTAATTTGTATAATCTAGCTGAATCAAATTAGTGATACCTTAATGTTGCACATTTATTTGCTTGGCATTTAATTGATTAGTTATTTTACCGCAGGAAATGTAAGACATTTGTTTGTTTGTTTAAGATATTTAATACCTATGGATTCCCTTAGATAAAAATAACATTTAGGTACCTAATAATAATAATAATTTAATTTTTCGTCTGAATAAAAATTAAATTGTTATGGATCAATATCCATAACAATTACATTATTTACATGGTTAATAGGAACTTAAAACTATACCTAATAACTAAGAGAGACTTAGTCCTCTGGGTGAGGCTCCACACCAGTGAGATGTCCAACTTGTTGCCTTCAGAATGCTATTACTGCTCCCACGCAATCTGCTTAGCAGTGAGGCTGTCTTTTTGCGCCAGATGGCACCTAAGGGCATCCGCTGAAAATACGGGTCGATGTCGACCTCTAGGAGATACCTATGGCCTGCAGTAGAAGTCCTTCGTCTCAAATGATGATAATAATTATGATGAAGGCTAATTCAAATTCAAAATTCGTAGGGAACATTCCTAGATAACAAAACCAGAAATACATAACAACAGCAACGCACTATTACTCAATCACTACGAGTATACCCGGTTGTAAACAAAAATTATGAGGAAAACAAAGCAGAAAGTTAGGTGCTTTTGTCTAGCATGTGGACATGAAAGCCTGTCGAATCGTACCAGTTTGCCCATACAAATACGACGAGTCTGTCCATACACGTACAGCAGACGTTCAGCACGTCACACCACGTGGTACGAAAGTGAAATTTTCGGTCAATATTGTCTTAAACCAAATACATAATGCCGACGGAATTACGCTTACATTGTTTACGATGACTCTTTGTTATTTTGAACTGCCATTTTTGCGAAATACCAATATTTTTCGCTTTATCTGAAAGCGGAAGAAA
Organism: Mamestra brassicae; assembly: GCA_905163435.1. Classification (NCBI taxonomy): domain Eukaryota; kingdom Metazoa; phylum Arthropoda; class Insecta; order Lepidoptera; family Noctuidae; genus Mamestra; species Mamestra brassicae. Next base: position 11,503,379 of record LR990997.1, on the reverse strand, counting down.
AGAATGCGGTTCTGTATCAACTGCTTTATGGTTATGAAAGTTTCATGATACTGTAATGCGACTTTTTGCGCAAAAGGTCAAAGTTGAATGAAAAATATCAATAATTTGTGTTTTTTTGTCAACGGTTAAATTATGGTTTATTTTGAAAGGTTGATCTTTTATATTTGATTTATTGATGTTTATCATCAAAGGCGATAAATTAAATCATGACAACCTGCTAACCTACACACAATCACACATATTATTAAAATAATATCTGTTCCTAAAATGTGTTTCCATAAAAGTAGACAAGACACGGGTAGGTACCTATCCATATTTTTTGTTACTAATGCGAATTTTTATTTCAAAATTGGAAATCTTGATTACTCATCAGTTAGCATCATCTCGATATTTCAGAAACTAGAAATCTTTGGTAAAGATTCAGTTCTTGAAATTCGAAACAAACGTGAATGCAAAAACGGACGATTGTTTCGAAAATATTGTTTTAATTTTTGACATACATATCTGCAATTATATTTTGGATTGGCAATTATAATTTTAAAAAATAACCTGGACGTGAACTGCAGTGGCGCGCAGTTGCACACCCAAATAGGACTCCTTCCGCACTGGGCGGAGCGGAAGGGAGTGTCAGACTCTTACTGACTAAAACCCATCCGTGTTCCTCCAAAATGCCCTTGGCGTTCCAGGGCCGCGGTGACTCTTTCGAACAAATTGCGCAACCCTGACAGGCACTGGCCCTTGCGGGCCCCGACTACTATACTCACATATCTGAGGCGCGCGTGGAACACAACGCGCCGTTGACCCGGGCTTGGTTCCTATCGGACGGCGACCTACCCAACGCTCGCCATCAGCAGGCCCGCGCCTACGGTGGCTGCTGGGAAATGCCCTGCGACTCCCGACGCCCGGAACGTCTTCTTCTGTTGCGGCGGCTGGGGCGTGAGGTTTGCCTCACCCTCACGCGGCTCGCTGCAAATACGCCATTAACGTGACCACCTATGGGGTACTATTTGCGTTACCATCGGTTCGAGATGAAGAAGTAACGCAAACAAAATGATTGCTAATTTCCTTAAGGGATGGTTCGCACACTTTTCATCGTAGACGATTCATTTCCTACAGTCGATGTCTTCCGGTTGAGGCCTTCCTTCTTCGCCCAAGTAGGAAAGGTTGAAGCCGTGACTTAGATGATACTCGAATAAAGTGTGTAGGCGATGGGCAAATTCGATTGTTTGCATTGTCTGTGCTCGGATAAGCTCGTGACGTCATCGGACAGGTTTGGAAGCTCCAGCCACTTTCACTCAACGATCACATGGAGTGGACACTTGACAATTGTGTAACAAGCCCCATGCTTATGTCAGAGGTTTGCGGGTGTGTTCTAAGTTGAGCTTTCATTGAGATGGTGAGCTTATTTGCTTTGTTTGTGTAAATACGATTATTGTTGCTTTTATTTCGAAAAAACATCTTTGCATTTGAATCTAAATTTATCGTAATAGCAAAAATGCTTCTTTACAAATGCTTTTTCAAATTTAAAAATTAACGGATAGTCTTAAAGCTAAGATAAATTGTACGCATATGTAGATGAAGTTTCAATAAAGCTTTTCCTTTGTTTCTTTAATGGACAATTGCACCTTTTAATTCAGGCTTCCTAGTAACACCATAATGTGAAGGTTGTTTACCTAAGCTGTGTTGTTGCGTTATTTATTAATTAAATTATTACAAGAAACAATGGAAAAGAATTTGATACGTTATTTCCAACTTCCCACAATACCTACTTCAAACATTAGCTACAGTGTACGCACCCGCACCGCTTGAACTCAGTCTAAAGCCTGTCGTCCACCATGGGCTAAGCTAAGTTGGCTTAGTTGGATTTTTTACATATTGATGTTTTCACCTCTAAGTAGGTCGACACATATCAAATTTTCACAACTTCATAGGTAATAAATATGACTTAGTTGTTGGTGATAAAGACGGATGAGAAAAAATTGCATGTAGCGGAGATGAGAATGTTGAGATGGGTGTGTGGAGTATCGAGAATGGATAAAGTGAGGAATGAGTTCATTAGACGTAGCTTAAAAGTAGCGCCAGTAACGAAAAAGTTAAAAGGGAACCGCTTATCTTGGTATGGTCATGTGAAGAGGAGGAATGAAATAAAAGGGAGTTAGTGATAGCGTGACGGTTGACAGGACAGAATGGAAGAAAAAAAAGTGTTGCACCGACCCCAAGTAACATGGGATAAGGGCAGGAAGATGATGATGTTGGTGGACAAACTTCTTGAAGTCCGTTCTACACAGCAACTTGATAAATCCGTTGCAATCCAGCTAAAACTACTTTACTTTACGTAAAAATGTGAGAGACATGTCCCAGTTCCGAACATAGCACTTACCGGACGCATTTCAATCAAAGTCTACTACGTCCGGACTGTTTCAAAACGGAGTCCGGAGTGCTTATGTCACCGGAAAATTACAGACTCCGTAAGATTGTAATACATCTTGATTAGATTAGAATTTCTCGATATATTATATAACAATCGTTTTGTATACAATAAATCCCATCCAAATTTGCCAAATATATCCGAATCTTATTTAGAAAAAAATGTTTAAAATTTCACGCGATGTTTTACAATCTTACATCGTTTGGAATTTTCCGGTGAGATCTTTAAATTACACCAATATCCACGTGGGTTTAAACAGCTATCATTATACCCTGCTTGCCGGTGGAGGAGCGGCTTTACAATCACGTGCCATGTTTAAACATTGCAATAGTGCAGATATTTACATAAACTGCTCTATTGCGAGGTTACTTGCTCTTGCAAGTAGCTACAGGCTCGGAAAATTGCAGATATTTTAGAAATTTTATCCTTATTAAGTTTTAGGTTCATAAAAAACTATTTTGATAGCTTTCATTTATGATACACCTTGTTTTGGATACCGTTTGCCTGTAGATAATAAACCGACTTCAAAAAAAGGAGGAGGTTCTCAATTCGTGGGAATCTTTTTTATTTTTTGTTTGAAAAGGTATACTTACCAGGTTGGAATCCTGGAGAAATTGAGAGAACTCTTCAAATTTTATAACACTTGAAGCGATTTGGGTAGTTTTTAGAAGAATACTTTCTCGGAGTAGTCCCATTTCAATTTGGTGAAAATCTGAAGAAGAACTTCGGAGATAGGCAACGCAACTCCTCAATAAATGATAGCAAATGGAATGGGATTGCTGAAATCTCATGTCTGTCTATTGTTTACACCAGTTCATAACATAATATCACGCCGGTACGCTGAGAAAGGTTACCCCACATGTGAATCACTTAAAAATGAAAACTTTGTAGAGTTTTTATTTGGAAGTCGGTTGCATTTTTTTGTAAAAAGTTTTTTTTTTCATGGTCAATTTGAGAGCTAGAAGAAAACAAAACAGGGAACTGGGATAATGTTTTCCTTTCAAGTAATGTCTGACAGTGAGTGGAGTGAGAAGTTATGGTCGGAAAATTTTGTAATGTCGCAATTTAAGACCTTGACCTTCGTTCACAATAACTATTTACAAATTCCTTGGTGTCGACTAGCTACATACAATATTATTTTGTAATCGACCCAATTGGGGGAATATTCTCACAGCCTCGTTATCTCCAATGCATGTATAATACGAGTATGTAAGTACTTACGTTTACCATGTGACTTTTCTTAACAACCTACCCACATTCGCAAAAGTGAAAGCTGTGCGGTCACCATTTACAATCGAATAAATATTAACCCATGTATTACATAATAACTATAAATATTATATTACCCGGTTTTATGCCGAACATTGAAGTTATGATACTGTACAAACAATAACAAGCCGAATTGCTCACTTATTAAATAGTTCTAACGAGTTTATGAAGTCTATGAAAGAGATAATAGATGTAGAGTCAAGCAGTGCTTAGTTATTAACTTAACAGTTAATTTATGTCTTCAACAGTTCATAAAGTTATAATGAGGTCATGTTTTGTTTTGATAATTTAATAAACTCATAAGATTAGCTAACTTATAAATTGAATGAAGGCTTATTTTATGCGTGTCCGATGTCCACATGGTATATTGACATGAGCAGATTGACAAGTATACGAAGTACGGCAACAGTTATTATGATATCGCTAACGGCGAAATGTAAATAAACAAAATGCACCGCAAAAAGTGGGACACCATAAACGATGGACGTTCACCGTGTCAGTAGCGCATAAATTGTCGCGGGTACGCGAAAATTTAATTTTGTCACCGAATACGCAACCGCCTGGGAAGATAGCGTCATCGCCGAACGTAACCGCGGAGTTTGATAACTTAACTTTCTCTCGGGCGCTGCCGGCTGCTGCACAGCGTACAGCTGAGGGAGCCTCCAGACACCAGCCTCATTCCGTCACTACCGTCGAGCCAGCACGTTCGCGGCGAACGGAGCGCGCTCGCCAACCGCTCCCGCGAAAATCGCGATAAAATTTAAATCTGACATTCGACCGTCCGATTAATAAAAACAAAAAGTGATTTCGTTCAAACTAGTCGTGCTCCTTTGTTTTGTTCGAATTAATGTTTTTTGAATAACTTTTATTAAGGTGTCTATTGTCAGCAGCATGGGAACTATTAAAAAGTAAGTTGGTTATTTTTTTAAAGTGATTTCTACAGAGTTTTAATTAACAAAAGGATTTGCCTTTGCAGGTTTGCTTAATAAGATTCGCGAAATGCAAATATTTAAAGGGCTCGAATACTTTAATTTAACCGAAATAAGAAGGGTCCCATAGGGTCACCATGTCATGGACCAATCTCTAAAACTCATCATCGTCAAACCCACCATTTGGCTATAAGTCAATATCTATTATAGTTTCGCAAACTTAAGTAACTACGAAGTGTCAAATCAACTGCTAAATTCCGCTCCTTTATCGAATGTACGACAATGCCAATCCAGGCTGCAAGTTCAACTCGCTAGAATATTCAAATGTTAAGTTATAACCTCATGTACTAAGAGTATTTGTAAGACAAATCATGATTGTGGTGATATTCAAATAATGGTGGCCTAATTGGCAAGGCCATGTGCCATTTATTTCAATTATATACGTCTTGTCAATCTGTACCAAACAAAGATACATAGACATACAATTAAACGTGAAAGAACCCAGCAACTACTATCAATGTCTAGAAACTTGTTTTCCTAAAATTGAATGCCAATTTTGTTTCCAACTTCATTATTGTCTTTTTGGAGACGAAATAGTAACAGTCGCTTAACTGCAATCGACCTTATTGCGGTAACCTTGCCAGTTAAAATCATTTTATTTTAGGCAAAGTAACTGTTGAACTTTAGTTCAGTTTACCAGTGACCTACGACCCGGGAATAGAGGTCACTTTAAAGCCTAGCGTGCATAGAAACACGAATAAAGGATGTGCCCTACTTCTTAAGACGCTATTTCCTGATTGTGAACTTTAAAGTGGATGTCTTATTACGGTTTCTTCCACATAAGAATTACATAACTTTATTTCCTGATGCATAAGTTATTTAACAGAAGATATGACTCGAGGCTCACTATTTAAATAAAGATATCCATAGCCATTATATGTTTCTCGAACATGGAAAGTGGCGTGCAACAAAAGCAATATTTGAAGTTACGTGTGGTACTGTAAACATTTAAGTAATATTTATGCAAGCGTTCGTAATAATTGAGTTTGGAAATGTACATAAATACTTAAAAAATAACCGGTTGTTGTTTGTGAACAAGTATTAGATAAAGGCTGTATCTATGTCTAAAAATAAACAAGATAAAAAAGTCACACAAGCAGATTTACGTGTCTTTCATATTAATGTAGCGTGACGTAAAAAAACTCTGCTATTATCTTGTTTTTCCTCGTTTCGACCCATGCTTCATCTTGCATAAACAATTACATGTAAGACCAAATCGCGGTCAATAAATTGTGATTACAATCGTGCAGACAACCTCTTTTCGGTTAGTAACTAGTTATAATTATATTGTATAATGACAGTTTATGTCATCGTTTTATTCGATCGATGTTCTTTAACAACAAACCCATCTCAATTTCCTTGCAAGTACACTTGAATTTATAATTCGAGATAATTTATATCCATCGGCACTAAATCAGATATCAACTTTAGTGTTGAGTATTTTGAGTTGTAATTTAAGTGACCACAATTAGTTTTACAAAGACTCTAAAAAAAGTATGGCTTGCAATGAAAGTTCAAGTTTGTCGCGTACCACAAAGATTTTGATTTGCAAAATTTCATATTGATCTGGAATAACTACAATGATATTGTAGAATGACAGGTTATGTCGTCGTGTTGGTAACGTTTGACTTTAATAACAAACTCATCTCAATTTCCTTGCAAGTAGTTTCCGCCATTTTCACAAAGCCATTTCTGTCGTCCATTTTACATGCGTATTGAAGATGGAATGTTGTTTTTTGACGTAGACCGTAGACGAACATCCGCAATCGTCGGCTAAAGCCTTATGAATGTAAGTTACAAAACAAATAAAGCCCAATATGGAATAAGGATGTAAAGCAGATATTTTATACACAATTAAAATAAATGAGTCGCTCCTCACTGTGGCAGGTAAACGCCCTAACAAGGTCACATTGACGTTTTTGATGAAAAGGTTAACATAAATTAATAATAGTTTATTTTCTGGTTTCTTGTTATGATTGAACATGACAGGCTTTTTGCACGTTATTTGTTGTCATTAAAGAAAGACACTTGGTTAGAAATATTCTGTTTTGCTTGTCACCTCCCTCCCATACATGTAGGTATAACGAAAATAGGTTTAAATATCTTTAGTCGGTATTTATGTCAAGGCTTTTTAGATTCGGCGTTTGCTTGCTAACTTATTTATATTTATTTTGCTAAGAAATATGCTTGAATAGTAGAATGTGAGTGCATTGAGCTATTCATTATTTAATTACCTGATTTTGGCATGCAGAAATCTATCAGAATTGTCTCTTTTTTAATTTACGTGACAGTCTAAACTACCCTCATAATTGCAATTAGCGGTTTCTATCCTAAATAATAGTCATAATATAAACTGTATTAAGTTATAAAATTATACTTAGGATTGTAAATGGAATGCGAGCCTGAAATACCTGCAATGATTGAGCTGTGGTTACACACAGGTGAAATGTGAATTCAAACGCGATTAATAGTTGTTCCAGTCGTATAAAGTGACAAATTATTGGCATTATGATCCATATGTTTTAGGTCTAAGAATTTACTGTCATTCCACTGGCAGATAAAGCCAAACAAAACTGCTAGAGTTTCCAAATATGACTCAATATTAATATTCATCTTATGAAGACACTCGCTACGAAATTTACGCCTTGAAGCTTACGCTTTTATTTGTAAAAAAGGGTTGATTTTTCAATTGTCAGATAACATTTATATTTCTATTTTTAACATATGGCAATCAAAAACGATGAGGACTATTCTGCCAATGTCCAAAGTAGATTGGGGAAACAAGTGTGCAATATTTTACTGATTAGGAGAGAACGACGATTGCTGCAGAAAATAATTAGGTAGATTCTTATATGCATACAGTTTATTAGATACTTGATGTGTTAATACGGGACTGAAACAAACAAAGAGATGACTTTTATCTGCGGAATAAAATGGTAATTTGACAGTTTTTGTATAGAAAATAATAATGTCAAACACCATATACATATTTTATTCTTCTTAACTTACGTCTCGTAGTTGGTTAGTTGATAAAGGAACGGAAAATACACGGAGTTTCTAAAGTGTAACATATTTGAGAAAATAAAATATCGTAACGCTAATTTTTAATTAATTAATACCGCAATAAACTTAGCAAAGCAGACATTACAATCCACGTGACTATTCTAAGTAGGTACCTAAGTTATTCCTAAGTTATTTCTCACAGAAGTCTAAGCCACCAAGTGTTTGTTAGCAACATATTTGAATAATGTGCATGTTATGTAATACTTGATGTAGGATAATTAAATGTTGATGCCTGGATGACCTGTCTTCCTCATTGCTGTCCGTTGCATAATACAAGACAATTAGCTATAAACCTTTGGAGACAACTTGTCTGCTTGTGTGTTTGTGATAAAGTTAGGAACACGAGTCAAAGGTAAAGATATGTTTGTTATGAAGTGAGGGGCAATAGTCAGAAGTAAAAGGAAGTACATTATTAAAAAAAAAAGTTAAATTTGTGTTTCGAAGAGTTTTAATACAACACACAAGGCACAAAAGAGGTTAGACTATTTTGGACTCTATTTTATTATTTTAGTAGATAATCAATTTACGAAACCTGGCAATGATGACTCATATTATTTCCCTAAGAAGACGATTATTTTAATTCGTAGAGTCGTATAATTTAGAATTACTAAGAGAAACCGAGTTCCCCCTTTTGCATGAGAGGATATGTTAATGATCCTATACATTGAAAATAATTGAGAGGATAACACTTAGCTTTAATAACATAGTATTTCAACATAAATAAATCTTTCCGCGTAAGATGAACTCATCTTTGATACAAACACATATTTTCTCAATAATATCATAATCGTCATGAGGAAAATTCATGAAACTTGTTTTTCTCATAATGCAAAAACATGTCGAAATTCCAATTGATCGAGCCACTAATACGGGGCTATTATTTATCATATTATAAATATTTAGTGACTCACATTTGGAAGTTTTGTAAAGTTATTTTCTTAACTCATAAAGTACCTCGGAAAACCAATTGCTTCAATATCTATGAAATAAAAATAACACTCAAATAATTATCATCATTTGTTATGAAAAGACGTTGTGGTACGTTTATTATAACTTCTTCTCACAACGTGTCATCATCACCACATGCCAAAGTTTGTGCATGCGCCACAAACCCCTTAACCTTTTGAACGCAAGAGCATAAATGCAACGGCGTGCCCCGGACGCCAAGCCACAAATTTGCCGTACTTTTTTGTCACATATTTGTGACGTTTGGTGTACAGGGCACGCGCTTTCTTGTCATGTATACGTGACAATGCTAAAATTCGATGTAAACGCTAACATTGTTTGCCAACTTTAATACCTACCTACAACCACACCTAGTGCCTCAATTCATTGCGTGCATTCATTCTCCACCTGCGCCTAACAAATACTTACTGGACGAATACATTCGTTTTCAATCGACACAAAAAGAAAAAAACTATTCAACGCAACACCAAAATACTTAGCATTATTACCACCTTCTAAACATGTAGCCCGAGCAATTGATAAGCCAAAAGTTGGCGCAATGTCGCCGTGACACAGGCAGCAATGCAGGTCGCAATTGAAACATGGCTCACGCGCATCGGAGTCGTCACTAGGCTACAAATTATTGCGTAACCTGCCGCCGGATTACGCACATGCGTGACTTCAATCTAAGCGACATATTAAGACCAACGATTTCGGGCCGGGCGAAAGCTATGCGGGCGATTTAGAGGTAATTTTTTGCGACTAATTTGTTGGCGGAATGTGATCTGGGTCATCAGAAAGAGTGGTGTTGGATTTTAGCACCTTGCTTGAAGTAAAAAGTGCCCCTAAATTGCAAACATCTTTAACATGTAGATATTTCGATCCCAATACTAGTTGGATAGGTTCCAAATAAAACCATTGATAGGCACACACTCTATGTACGCCAACTATTTATGGAATCCCAAGCTGCAGAATCTTCCACTTTGTGAATTCCTGGATTTCAAAATTTTGGTAAATGGAAAAGTCTTCAGTTTCAAGTGAGGAACCGTTTTTTTTTTTCAGCCCCGTTTTTTAGAACTTCGGAGTCTTTACATCATGTCAATGGCAAAATTATTCTATTTCAATGAAGGCTTTTCTTTTCAGCGAAAAATGTTAACCTACTCATAACTTATAACAAAAAAATGTTTCGAAAAAACCCCATCAGGCAGTGTTTCTATTTCCAAATAATCCTAAAAAATGACACCGATTAAAATTGTTTAGAAACAAACGACCCATTGTTTATCCAAAAGCAGAGGTCAGCACACGACACGAACTGTCCCGAGCATGCGTCGCACACTCGTACCTCGTAACTTTACGCAACTCTATGGGACCTCAGCCTTCGACTTGCGCTTACGCAACGAGTTTTCGATTTCTTCCAGCCCGGGGCGCATTCGCTTTCGTTCAACGCCTTTGTCGAGTAATGGCCACAGATTAATGTGCGTTGCTAGTATAATATTTTTCTCTCAAAATAATGTTCTTAATTATAGCTTCACGCTCGTTTTAACTTCTGTTGGAAGAACGACCGTCAGTCCGTCAGCGCCAAATCTCATTATTTTCCAGACCGCGATCCTATTAAAAATATAAATGGCGAACGCATTGCCCTTTGATGACTTTAACAGCAAAAGTATATTCTACACCTGGCATATAAATATCGAGATCCAAAGATAAAGTATGGGGTCACAGTGCATCACTACATCAGTAGGCTCCTGAGAATTATGTCTCTAGCTAATAATAGGTACACCTTCAGTAAGGAGCTAAACATTATATTATTAAACACGTGTGGTTAGTTAAATCTCTTTGCGAATCTCGGCCCATTCATGAGCCGCTGATTACGTAACCCCGCATTAGCTCAGGAGCTGTCAATCATCGGAGTTCATTATATCAATAAACACATTAAATAACTTGATGTAGAGTTCACGGAAGAACATGTACATATGTACAACCGGAACTCTAATAGGATTCCTAGTAAATATATCATTAAAAGGTGATTGTAAATGATGATGTGTTACCTTTTACGTTCATGACTAGATCCGTGTAAAGAAGCGCTATTAAAAAAGAAACAAAATATCCAGAATTTCAATTCTTACTATGCCGTATTGTTAATAGGTTTTTACATAGAATCATCCCAAGATGTGTACAAGAATAAATTATTGTGTGACGCATATCGTAAATCCTCTGAGTGCATAACTCGTGCCAAGGTAAATTACAAGTAATTAATTCGAAGGGTTATTTATATGAGCATTGTAAATAACTTGGCAGTAATCTGTCGTCTTTGGTATTAAATTAAACTAAAGTTGCTATAGCTTACCGAAAGCTTTCTCTCTACTTGTCATTTAACACCCGTCATTCAATCAGCGGCCGCGCCTCCTGTATATTACACAATTGAATAAGTGTATTTTGATTATATGTATACACACTGGAAATATTCTTTGTAACTTACTGAGCTCATCATGTTTTGCTTATATTTATCCATAAAACAAGTTCCTGTTCAGCAAATGTATCGCTAAACTCTCTGAACTTCGATGCTTTGCAAAGTCCTCAGACTTTCTGAACCAAAAAAACCAGACATATTGTCGACAAAAAAAAAACAATTATTATTTGTCATTGTCCTTTCTCTTAGATTGTTAACAGTGCATAACAAATGCGTACAACAGTTCAGTCATAAACCCGGTGTATAAGGCGACGAAGGCCGAATGACCGACTGCAAAAGTGTTACGGTCGCTTTGCCGACGGGTTACCTAACAACGCGTGCTCATCATTACGGCATAACAACAGAGTAATAATGAATTTTCTTCCTTCCTTACATATTGCACAATATTACTGAATGCCACTGACATAACGTCTTCTTTACCTACGTGTAACTTGCGTGCGAGCATTGAATTTAACCATAATTAAATGAAGATAAGTCCTATTATCAAGTTTTTTGTACAAGCGCTTCAAGACTACACGGAACCGACGCAAGGTCTATTACTTCCGGTTCAATCTCGTGAAACACTAATGTTCGTGCCCAAACAAGGCAATAAAACAGTATTGCAAACGACCTAATAATTCTTTATTACAGTTCATCGTTTTATAATGCCAGCTAATAGGTTTAGAATCTGATTCTTGAATGCGTGAGCCTTGCACCTGGGCGGAACTAAAAAGGCGAGGTTCCACGACTAAAGTTATTTTCTTTATCTTGTAATCTACTGAATACAACAGAGACACCAAGGCTAAAAGTAATTCAAAGCATGAACTTGCCCCTTGAAATCGTCTGGTTAATTTGTCTTGATTACAAAACTGTAATTTAACAGTACTATGCTTTCTAATGCGGCATTGGTGAGAAAAGTATTTTGTAACTTTTGATTTACGTTGAGATGCAACGCCCAACAATAAAGTATAAGAGTACTTAGAAGGTATGCCGTAGGCTCTGCACCAAAGTGAATAAGTCCCATTAGTAATTTATGTTGTTCCTCATAAACTAAAAGTTTTGACAGTTCCTTTACTCTGAAAACAAATCAAACTGGATAAAATGTCATATCATTAAAAAAATACAACCCAAAAAGAAATGCATATTTTCCGTTTCTCATAAAAACATGTGATGAATTGATTAACTTCCAATAAAAATTAAGGGGCAGAAAATTCATAAGAAATTTTATATCAACAAGTCATTATTTTGACTGAAACATTGTACCGTATATTTTTTTTGCCATGCAGATTATAGATATATATTATAAAGCGATTTTAATGAAGGTTGAAGAGGCAATTATCGAAAAACTGATAAGTGTTTTGTGCAAATACAGTTATTAATAAATATTAAAACATTTTTAAAAACAGCTTTGCTCTACCTCTAGGAACTAGCACGTACTTTGTGTGTATGGTTTTTAAGGCAACGTTCGCATTCCCATAACAGTCGCAATCTGACAAAAATGTATAGAAATTGAGGAGTTTAAAGATTAGTAGAATTAGCCCTCAGATATATGAATGACAGATTACCTACGTCAGAATCATAGTAAGTGGCGCTCTATAGTTTCTACCTACCTCCATAGAAAAAAAGTGTGAGTTTATGTACGTATGTTTTGTGAACCTACTCTCTACTTAACAGTAAGTACCTAAGTACGTATTTACAGGAAAAGTCATCACCACTTCTAAAGTTATAGCTGCGATCTTTGACCCTCAAAGGAAAATTTCGCAACAGAAACATTCATACAGCGACTTGGCCAATCACATTGGCGCAGTTGAGGAGTGATCCGACGAATGAAATGCTCGTATTGCGGGGGCTGGTCATTTGGCCCACCAGCTTGCGTTATTCATAAATCATGACGTCACGTTATAGTCCATTCTTCCATCTGTGCGTGTGTTTTCCCACTGTGATGTGTTTGATGACCTCACCGAATTAAGGATCCCAGTTTTTTGTAAGTATTACGTATGATATGGCAATGGTTTGGTTCTTTTGTAAGAAGTTACAAATACAAAGGGGATCATGAATTGTTTTAAAATATTTTTGTGGGTTTTTTTTTCATTGAATCATCGATTGAATACAGGTAAATTACATGACGGTGTTAGTAATACAACATAAAGTTTGGTAGTCTTATACCAGACAAATGATCGAGGTCTTTTACAACGCTTTTAGAAGTGATTAAACATATTTACCTATATACTTAGGTTTTAAGCTTTTCATTACTTTGCTTGCGGTTTCAATCTGATTGACTGGTAGGTAGATTGGTACCCCAAGTTCCAATCTAACCAGTCTAAATTAGTTTAATGCATTTTAGCCCTCTGGACATTAAAATCCATTTAACTTGGACCTTATCCGCTGTAATGGCGCTCTACTAACATTTGCTTTAAATGTCTACATAATAACGAAATTGCATTTAATGTAGATAGGCAGCCAAGTTGAAAAGTGTAGGTTTGTAGCCGTATTGTGTTGGTAACAACCTGTTTTATTTTATACCTGAAGTTGTCCCAATATACCTATAACTTTTGTACTAATAAGGTATCACATTTACACAGTACAAGTGATCAAGTCTAGCCAAAGGTCACAACTACACTCGTAGGAAGTAATCAAAGGCCAATCAACCTCTCTTTATACTATTATCGACAATAATTACAATCGCGCCGCAGTAATAAGACAACTAATAAAAACGTTTGACAAAGGAACTACGCTTGCGCTTTCCGCTGTTTCAATTTGTCTGGTTGGATAGAGACGTCCTATCACTTGTACTATTCATCTTGTAGATGCAGTTATGAACAATGATATAGAATCAATTAAGAGGCTATAAATATCTTTATATTATGTGAACATGTGTAAGGAGCTCGTGATTAAATAGTAACAGCCGCACGGGTCAATTCTCAAGGTTAAGCAAGGCTTGCCGAGGTCAGTTCGTGGATGGGTGACCATCGTAACATATCAAGATTCCTTCGTACCTCGAAAAGGTCAGAAGTCAAGAAATATAGTAAGCAAAAGGCAAACTAAATTGATCGATTTACGTTCTTACATTTTTTGCATGGAGTTATAGAGAAGTATAGAAAAAGGAGAAATGTTGTAGAAATCCAATATAAAATGAGTTAAGGACAGGATAACGATGATGTCATTGTTAGTGTCGAGAATTCAAATTATCCAGATAACAGTGTCACTAATTACTCATTACCTACATTTTCCTAAACAATCGGGTGCCATAATGTTTTCTAATTGATTTGTTATCTTGTATGATCAGTGCGTGATCAAGCTGTAAGCGGTTTGTACGTAAAAACTTAAAGCTGGGTACATTGTGCGCTCATCACAAATAATTGTTATTGACACTTCGATTAAATACATGTCGGTGTCTCGTGGAACGTTGCTAAGTGTTATTTCTACTACTATTAAAAGTAATGACATATTTAGTAGATAAACACGATATCTTTACCTGACATCATGTCAAGAATTTACAAAAAAAAACGACTGACATTTCCTACTTCGGTGGGTGTTTAATCATCACATAACAAACATATTAGGGTACGGCAAATCTTAATAAAATAAAGATATCAATACCAAAACGCTTTACTTGTAAATCAGCTGGCGTATCGATAATTTAAAATTAAAATAAGACACATTTTATAGGCTACAATCTGAGCATAAAATAACTATCGTCACACATTGGCTGTTCTCAAACATAAGCTAAAGATATTTATGAGTTCCGAGTTGAAAATAATTAAAGCCGTGAGAAAGTATGGATATTAAGCCTATTAATAACGCTAGAAGCGGATTATCAGGCAGAAAATTAACGTTAAGAAACCACTTATTAACGATTGTTGTTAAACTGTGTTGCGTAGGCGCATCGTCTAGCTTCTCAGAAACAAGTTACTTAGGTAATGTTGGTGTTTGACCGCTCCGACTTTGGCTGGCGATCTTTGAAATAGGTGTCTGTGGAAAATCCAATTCGAGGATTGATTTTAAAGCTACGACAGCCAATCTTCTATGCTATGAGGTGCCACTGACATTATGATTTCGTTGTAATTTTTTTTTTCCCAACGGAATCTTGATGGTTTAAAAACGTCATAGTGGGTATATAATAGTCCCTTTTATTCTGTACAGGAAACTATGTTCATTTAAATGGAAATGGCTGTTGCAATATAAGACTCTAGATGATTACTGTTCCCCATGGCTTATTCTGTCTGCAATTATCTAGATTGACCCTATGTTTGTGTTGATAAGGCTATTTTAGTAAACAGTATCCATAAATTAATAAAATCAGTTTTTCGACGTTGTCATTTAACTTTTCAAATGTATTAAATCGTACATAACAACGTAATTCCTTGATACCGATGTAGCTTCATCAAAAACATAAAATCGAATTGAGAACCTCTTCCTTTTTACAAGTCGGTTGAAAAGGCAGTAAGCCGATTTACAGATCAACTGAAATTTATTACAAATACTTAGGTATAAGTACCTACCTGAAACATGTAAAACCTAAATTTATTCAATTTTATAGCTCAGGCCTGTAAAACAAGTTATTATGCCTGTTTAAGACGTTTTGTTAATCACTCAGGTATTTCACCAGTTGAAATACCGGCTGGTATAATTCGAGCACCTCTTAACAAGTTGCCAAGGTTAAGAGCAAATATTCAACATTTTCTTATTCAGAATAGCTTTATTAGCAAAGTTTAGAATTTCTCTCGATACAAACATGTATTTTAGGTATGTTTCAGCTAAATATCAAATAATATAGGTAATTAGAAACATAATACGAATCAACGAGGATGTTGTAGTTATATCTCATATTTTACTTAGCCCGATGGTTATGTTTTTGATACGTTACATACGTAAAATCATGTTTTTGATAAGAACTGATATTTAGCTACCTGAATAGGAAACTGGTTTTTAGAAAAAATGCATACATTTCGAACCAAAACATAATATGAATGACATAATTTGTCCCTCTGAGACAAGAGGGACAAATAACGTCATGCTCATTTATCTGAGCGTATCTATTGTCTGTCTAGTAAAGTTATAGGCCTTTTGTACTCCTAACATTTTAAATTGATCGATCTATTTCGTAAAATCGTAAGATAAGAGACAGTGATACAATCAGACAGACAGAGCCTGCCAGGGTTGCGGAATTTGTTCGTAAGAGTCACCGCGGCCCTGGAACGTAAAGGGCTTTAGAAGGAACACGGATGGGGTTTAGTCAGTAAGAGTCTGACACGGCCTCCCGCTCCACCCAGAGCGGAAGAAGTCATTTGATGATATCCCATCCTTAAAAAAGATAAGAGACAGTCACCATAAGCCTATTTCTATATAATGATGACCTATAGTCACCGTCATGGATTGGATTATCTAATATTGAAAGGAAAAGCTCCGTAACACATAAAACATGTCTTTGTCTTAACTTTATGAGTTCTTAGAACAAATATTTAACACTCCCATCTCAAGTATTTATTTTAGAATATTAATGTGTATTAATTTATTTAAATAAACAAACATTTGTTACATCATTAATTCTTTATGAGCTAGATGTATCAATGTATAATGTCGAGGCCCTTTTAATGCTATAAATTTTCACTTTTCCAACAATCGAATATTAACTGAAATTGATATGTTTTTCCGAATTTACAACGGTTTCAAAATCTTAATAATTTATTGACCAGTTGTTTAAATTCATTTGGATCGGTAAATGAAATAAACTATAGTAGGAGCCAGATAAATGTGGAATAAAGTATATTGACCTTTCCCTAATAACTGCTCATAGGTACCTGAACAATTAAATATGAATCGTTTTTCATTATTAGACCATGTTAAGGATCACGAGAGATGATGATTCGGGACAGTTTTGTGTCATTAATTCCGTTTTTCAAATTAACAATGTCAATAAATGTAGGTGGGTCAATGACCGATATTCCACGATTATCTGGCGCCTACTATAGCTAGCTTATACAAAGCTTTGCCAGCTAAGTACCTAAGTAGCTCGCTAATAATTACTTGTAGGAGAAGTAGTAGTTATACCGGCGTCTCTTGTACTACGCCTCGCCGGACAAAAGCGTGTGATACATACATACATAATTTTCAATACTGATTTTCACTTTTGAATGTCTCACACGTTCAAACCAGCAAACTAGCATCACATTGTGCGGATTAGGTAACTGTTTTTCCTCTAGCTCGGCAGAGTTTTCGCAAGCGCGTTGCCACACTGAGTCTACGTTAATTGGCGTGGCCTATAGCACATTTATCCGATAACCACACCGTACTGGGAGTGTTAAATTTAATTTGGTAGGGTTACCGTCACGTGATGATTGAAGTTTTAGCGTTAACTTGGTCACCGCGGGCCGGTCAAGCGTGCAGATCGATGATTCGTAGATTTCCGCTTCGCAATTAGGCAAATGTTTACTTTCGGTTTTTATTTGTTCACGTTGGTATTGGATAAGACAATAAATACCTAATACGTAAATTCTCATTTACAGATATGCTAGATATGGACATAAAAACAAAAAAAAACACGTAATGAAGGTCTACTCACCTGCAAGGCATTTTAATCAAGTTGAAATTTTCATCAGATATAAATCCTGCAGCATAACGTAGTATTCATAAATACTTGCAAACATTTAAAAATAATTAAAATAATGCACATAGCTAACAAACATAACAAGGGAATTACATAACACAATCTTACTTAGGTACTACTCGAGTATTTTACTCCTAAAAATTATACCTTTAAAAATTGCAAACTTTTTAAAATAATGTACAGTCATTGTGAAAAACAAAACACAATCTTGTCGTAACACGAGTTTTTAATTCATAAAATTGCAATTAAGCAAAATAGTGGCCACTGGTCAGTGAGCGATAATGTGGAAAAAACACAAAAATCTTTAATCAAATCCATCTCGTTTTTTTTTTTAATAGATACATATGTCTTGCATGTTTATCTATGATTATATTCCATTCAAATACTTTGCAGTGGGTAAAAGAAACAACACTACGGTGGAGACACACCGACTCACGTGATCCGATAGCGGTTTCCCAAGACCCGCATGCACGTAAACACATTAACTTACGTCACCGAAGCATACGCATAATGCGGAAACATTAACGGGCGAATCAGCCTTTTTGAACACAGTAAAAAGTACTAAACGATTAGCAATAAATCTGTTGTTAAACAGTTTGTACCTGCGATAAAGTATTTCACTATTAAGTAAGTAGGTACGCCATTGGAAAATGTATTCCAGGGGTGCATTACTCTAGAATTTTTGAAGCAGAATGAATCGGTATAATGATGTATTCTACGAATTTTACGACTTAAAAACAAAATAGTATCTCTCTGTTTTGAGTACTTTGTGATGTGTAACATATGTATATTACTCTTAGAAGATGATAAAGAGGTTTAATGTGATCTACTATGTTATTATCTCTCATTGCGTAGGTACAAAACCAAACACTTTTTAATAGAAACACCGCCTAATGGCTTTCGAGCTCTCCATTTGTCTACAAATTGAGTTAATTTATGTATAAAACTGTGATTAAAAACTCAAGTAATTTTTTATAAAATGGACAAAGCAGTAAAAAAAAACAAAATTTTAGAACCAATTTGTAAGCCCAAAAATACTGAAGTATGAATTGAGCAATAAAGACCGTTTCATAAATCATGTCACTTCTGAGTATGTACAAAATAACGAATAATTACTTTCTGATTTAATGCCGGCAGTTGAGTTCAACTAGCCCATATCTGTCATATGAAAGAGCATACGCGTACTACATACCTACTCGTAGTTGTTTCCTGACATTATAATTACGATAACTACACATGTACGTTTCACATGTGTATCGTAGTATTGAAGAAGCATGCAGGATGTAGTCTGTCTAGATGTAAAGGTCGACAGGTGTCCGGCTTGTGAGGTCATCTCCGTGCGTTCCAATCACGTGCTCAATTTTTTGTTGTGCCCCGATATATTCAATTAAAGTACAACGAAATTAGATCAGCACAATGCTATCATCGACGAAAACTAGCAACAAAGTAAAGATAAATATTAATTCCTTGGTAAGATACTGTTAAAAACTGCTTTATAATTAAATATATTTTTTTATATTCGGAATATTTCGGAAAGTTATTCATAATTATTTAAAACAGAAAGTCTCGCAAAGAGGTTGCATTCTTTTTTTAAATGAACACGGACAATATTGGCCGTCTAAGTAGGGCTATAAATTTAAATATTTGGTTCGTCATAAAAATAAAGAAAAAAGCGGGAAATTAAGTTTAACGTAAAGTTAATTATTATTCTGTGTTACCCACAAAATTTCTTTTGAATTTTGTAGTGTAAAACATGTGCTTTGGAAATTATTATTAGGGTAAGTCGTAAGTAATTAACAATCTTTTTGGCTAAAATATAAGATATCTGCTTGCTAAACGAAAACTCCTGAAATATTTGATAGACTAAACAGGTTTTGTTAATCTTATTAAAATATTTTATTATAATTACCAACTGCTTACATTCGCATACCTAATGGCACTTTGATCACGCTTACTAACCCGCGTTAAAATTAAATATTGTAATGTTTTACAATATTTAATTTTAACGAGTTCTTTCAACAATATTAAATGTTCAATGACCCGAGACTCGTATCTTACCCTTTTTTTGTAATAATAGGTAAAACGTGAGCAAAACCTTAGTGTAGGAATGGTCATAGATACTGTATGGTCAACAATGTACCTATTATTAATTTAATAATAATTTCAATGAAAAACGTTTTGGATCAAACATGTAGAATGGCAAAAACTGATACGATCTTCGAAGTATTAAGTCCTTTAGGTAATTATTATGATGAGTATAATTTACGGTTTAGATACTCTTCTTTTTAATGCCTAATGTTTTGTTTTTATAAAGTCACGCTTTTTATTAAATAAATTACATAATTATGAACGGACATTATACCGTGATTATTTTATTTGGTTTTATGTACCTAGGTACTAATGTCTAAATAAATATATTACTTTTAATTCCGTAATGATAATAGAGTTCCATAGCACGCACGATATGGCAAGACAAGTCTGACATAATCTCGACTAAACCATGACATATTATGTCGTACCATTGTACAAGGTACTAGTGTACAATAGACCTGCAAGACCTATTAGTCGTGATATTTACGAACCGACTCATCTAATAGTTTTACCATTAAAATAACCTCTCTGACTTTATCCATATTAAATTTTATTCTTAAACACTTATCAATCACTTAAAATTATCCATCTTTGGTCATTTATATTTCTAGAGCTTCTTAAATATTTAACTCTTAAAATGAAGTAGGTATGCAATGTGACTCACAAATGCTCCAAATGTGGTGAATCTTTTAATGACTTGATTTCTTATTTTATTCATTCAAAAATTTAAACTTGCCTTCGTACTACACAGTGACTTATTATTGTATCTGCAGAAAAAAAAAGAAAATAATCGTGCAGGAAGTAAGAACCAGTCAAAGATAATTAAAACTTTAAAGATAAAATTCACAAGCTTATTATACCTAATTTGCATTATCTGTAGTGACGTTATGATAGTGTCGGCGAAAACTTTGAACTTACGTTAACTTATTAATGGATTCCATAAAAATGTGCATTTATGTTGAGTTGGTAAAGGTTACCGCCAACTACAGGTTTTGTAAATATCCACTCCTTATGAAACTTTACTCGTACTATTTTTATGTAGCGCATACTTAAAGTTTATGATATAAATAATTGCTACAATTGTAAAACAAATTGTGACTTACTGATGTCCCTTGTATATAAAGTTAATAAATAGTACAATCGTTAATCCATGTCTTTCAACGTTTACTTAACTGAACTACTTTCAACTTTAATCCGAGCCTTGCCGTCTACACTCTGCAGTCTAGTTATATATGCCGTTTAATTGGTTGCCTAGCCTTTTCATTAACTGCGCCGATTTTTAAGCGACCTATGTGACATCTTTGGTTCAATATCTTTGAATGACTTGCCCATGTTACTTATGTCGCTGATTAAAAGGTGCAGTTCAATGAAAGGGCTAGGCAACCAATTAAAAGACATATTTACCTAGACTGTAGTGTGTAGACTGAAAGGCTCGGATTAAAGTTGGAAGTAGTTCGGTAGTAGGGCTTTTAATGAAATGGCTGATTAAACTAGATGGCTGGGACATATACATGAGTATTAGCGCATTCGCCTGACCTTAGTCACAGTTGATCCGTTTGCCAAAAACGAGTCGAACTTAGCCGAACACCTCATGCGTGGTTGTCCCATTCTGTGCAAATCACATGACTATTTACGCAACCTTCTCAAACGAACAATGGGTGTTGGAATAAATCTCGGGTATCCTAGACCACTTACGTTGAGATAAATTGCCTAGATAAGCCAATTTACGCTTACTGACTACAAACTTTCGGATAATATGAAAATTGGTGTCTGGTATTAAAGTTACCGATTCGGGCAACTATTCAAAATATTGCTTTGAGTTTCGACTAGATCTTTAAACTATTTTCCAAATCACGCAAGCGTGCTACGTAAATTAAGTCCAATTCCGTGTAAATGGGACCAGCATAGAATGCATAAATTGAACCGACATTCTTTGTCCTCAAGTCGCATCCAGTTCAACTATTTTCGCTCAAGTTTCGCCACATTTGACCTTGTCCAACATACACAGTAGCGATATCCATTTTAAGTATTCAAGCTTTTTAGTCACGTACACGTAATACCGTCGGTCACACTTTCGCGTAGGTGCGTTACGTCAAAATATGATAAGAATAATAATATTCAAACGTACATACACGTTTTCTTATTGTCTTTTTGACATTGATTACGTCTGGGCATAATTAGTTACTTGGATAACCTTCATAAAAGCTCTTCATGTTTATACGAATTTTCAGAACACATCTGGAATATCGGAAGCAATTACTTTAGAGGATAATGGCACTTTAATTTATGACGATTACTTTCGGCTCTGTAGGTAATGATACGTTTTGCGAAACTTAAGATTTTTCAGAGATATTGATATTATTTATACTCTTTTTATTGCCAAGTCACATATCTACGCTTGGCAAATTTAATAACGTAAAAGAAACACTAGTTAACCTACTGATCACATTAATGAAAAGTGTTATAGCAATTGCACCGGCATAGGCATAAAACAGTTGTGTAACGATTCGATGAACGCCAATGAAACATGCTTCAGTACAATTAAACTATGTAGGACATTTTCCAACAACTGTCTACGACAGTTATTGTATCTTTGATTCATTAATTCATCTTATTACGTAGGTATGGGTTTCACACGTCATTATCTGATGACGCGAAAGCATGAAACAGGTACCTACACTAAACTAAACAATGCAAATGCATTAATGATGTATTTAATGTCAGACATCGACGAATTGCCTACAATTTAAAGATACATCGAATGACTGATGATGAGCCGCTTTGGCGTTGTTCACATTTATGTAATGTTGTACCTACTCGAAATCCGGGACTGTGAAAGTGACAAGTTGACATTTAGTCATATCGTGCAAGTCGCCAGCTGACTGCGACCGGTTGCTGCTCCTTTCAAGGCGGGAGGAACAAAAAGTAACTGGCTATACCACATGCCAGCTGTTACATAAATTACGTATTACGTTTGGCAGTCAAAAAAAAGAGATTGACTTCTGAAAAACATTCTAGGAAAGTAGAACTTACGCTCCACTTTTAACGAACTAGTTTACAATCACCTAAAAATGTCATCTTATCTTAAAACGTGTATCATGAATGATAAATTGGGTAAAATTGACCTCAAGAACAAACATGAGCAAGAATGAGCTGATGATTTGTTAAATTTTATAATTGCTTAGTCCTTAAATCGTGTATCACGAAAATACTACTTTAGTACGTGAGTATGGTATTATCTGTATTGTACAATAGACATGATGTCTTACTAAGACTAAAGATTGACGGTAAAGTGACTCCTTATTTGTACTGAAAGAGTGTCTACTTTGAAAGGCAAATCGTTCCAAAACGTTTCTTACAGCCAAAAGCCCAAGAGAACGGTGAAACCATTTGTTAAACACGTTAAGAATTGTTGTGCAAATTAGATAGTTTCTCACGAGTAATTGTTTTACTTTCTTTCCCGTCTAATCATCTCGTACGTAGACCATCTTCTTTATCCAGATGACCATGATTCCGCTTGCTTCAAAGACAACATGTTCATGTACGTGAATAGCATTGTTTTTTTGAATCACCATATAGTATGTTTTGTTTATAAAAACCTTTTTTTTTTCTTTGTTCGTATTTTATTTTATATAAAAAATATGGTTATTCCAAATGCCTATACAAGTAATGGTTCCTTCCTTAATTAATTTATTTGTTTTAAAATCTGGCAAATACTTACTCGTACAGTAAATCAAATCAAGAGTTAAAATAAAACAAACTGGTAGAGAATAGTTACCTATGGCATTATATCACCCTCTGTACATTTATTTGAGTAAAGTGTTCAAATAATATAATTGTTAAAATATTTAATAAGTAACTTTGTATTTGACAACGAAAACAAAAAAAGATTTATGAATGATCAAAACTTTTAAAATATTTTATTTATTAACCATGTCAATGGCCATTGCAAACCATGCAATGTCATTGATACTTTTTAATCCAATTAATTATTATACCCCTCACTTATAATAAAAAAAATCTCCGTACCTACTTAGACCGCTAACATCTTGAAATCCTTCTTGTTTATGTATTTATTTATTAGATCGCCAACAGCAACTCATAAAATATAACTATGTACTGACACTCAACTTATAAGCATCAAGTTCAACTTAACTGTCAGAAGCCATTCAATCCATGAGAGCAATCTAAGATGTCTCAGATGGGTTTACTTTGATGAAGCTTTTTATAATGTCAATGGCATCGAGAGTAGGGCTGTCAATCGTTGATTTCCCTGTACATAGACAAAGGCTGTTAACCTTATTTCTGATTAGCAGCTGCTTATCTAATCTATAATGAATTTGAATTTAGAATCTGCTAATCAGATGCTCAACAGTTTTAAGTACCAATTCTACTAATAAGCAACATTCGCATTTGTATTTTTTAAGCGACATTCGCATTAGAATTTCAGTCCTTGAGGCTTTTTTGATAGATTATGACTGAGATGCGAATGCGAACGTTGTTTAAAAAAATAATAGTAGAATTGGCCTTCACAATGCAAAGTTAATAACACCTATTATTTCAGCGATAACGCATTTCAATCCCATAGACTTGAACTTTTAGTCAGTCGTTATCACTTATAGAACATCACACAGTGAGAGCCTCTTGTCAAATTATAATTCTTGTAGTAGAATAAAACCTGAAAAATGTGTGTCGAAATGTTTTTCGTTTCAATAAAAAGAATTCAAATTCGCGTCGCAGTATCATCTAAACGACATTAAATTTCAAAAACTTGTCAAAATGAGGTGTTTTTGATAGTAAGCAACTGCGATGCGTATCCGAAGGCTCCTTAAAAATATTCGAATTGCCCCTCTGCTTAGTTTCCATCAATTACTTACAATTTCAAGCCTGTAATTGTAACCTTTAACGACATGGAATGTTGATAAATTGGTTTCGGACCACTGAACCCTATGTGAGTAGAAAGTAAGATGTATGGCTTAACCGGTAAGATGTCATAAGAGATCATAGATAAAAATGAAACCATTCTTGTGGTTGCTGGTTACCCTGTGGTCGGATGGAAGTACCTACATTACTATACTTCCTCTTTGAATCGATATATCTATGTATCAGCGTAGTGTGAAGTGAGGTAGAGATGTAAAAGATATAAAGGAAATGGATCTGGTAGCTGATAGTAGTTAAGGCCAATCATCTTTATGATGTACATATATCATAATGTCTTTGAATATATTATATTTTATGAATAACGGTACATACCCATTCATTTTCTTTGCTGATTGCAAGTTGAAATATCTTAAAATTTGACGTCTTCAAGGGTCATAATGTCCAAGCAAATCACGACCAAGTATGATGGATACTTGAGTACCTAACAAACGTATTATTTAGCTGTCATAAAACTAAGTTCAAAATACCTTGAACTCGGACATAACGTCGGGTTTAAATGTAGGTTAACGACATATTAATATTACAAGTTACTCGAAGCGTTCATCAGAACGTGACGACTTACGGTAGCAGACGTAACTTTAAGTTATATTCATGGTGACTGTTTTATTGTTATTTATGCGAAGTTTAAAGTTTTATTGATATACATTCCAAGTATTTATAGCCAAAATAGATGGATTTATAACTGTGCACCGGTGCACCGTTTTCAATTTATGTTAGCTGTCTTTCTCAGTTGCGCGATGCATTGCCATAATCTTAATGTTGAATTGTAACTAAATACATACAAATAAAACATTTATTTGGTACAAGAAAAGAAAACAACACACAAAAGCACAGTTATTAAAACATCAGAACACAGTAAAGAAATAAAAACGAAATTAAATATAGAACATAAACATTAAAAAGAAAAACGTTAACACTATGCCTAAGACACAAATACAATGTCTATGGCACAAGTGCCAAAACTACCTTCAAAATACGTTTAAAAATTGAAAACCAACGTGCGGTGTGTGTTTCTAAGTTGCACCAAATGGCTCCACCAAACCCGCTCAGCATGTGCCAGGCAAATGTACCTAATGCTTGTGTTCTGCTGGATCCCAGTAGTGACGGACGCCAAGCAGATGTAGAATTATAAAAACTTGAAAAAGTAAATAGTTATTTGCGGTGTATGGAACTAGTAATGATGAAACTAGCATTCAAAAATCCTTTTCAGAGAATCAGCTGTATAAATGCTCAATTCTAGTATTAATTGTAGTTTGTTGTAAATTTTTGAAAACTTAGTCATCCTGACAATGAAAAATACTAATGAACCCGTATATTTGTTTCAGATTACGACGAAGTCTGCTGCTTTTAGCGGCTGTGTTAGCGGTACACACGAGCGCACAGAAAAGCAAGACAGATGACAACAACGTGCAAGCAGTGCCGAGTGACCTCAGGCGAGCCGTCAGCGAAGCACTTGCCTTAGAAAAGAGGTTTCTATTAGGTGCTAATGATGCGTAAGTAACCTGTGATCTGTAGACTATACCGACATAATCTGTGAACTTCGTAATGTTTAGAATTCCTTCATGTGGTTTAGAATCATTAGTCAAGGCTTTGTGTTCAAGCGTTTATTTTAAGGCGCCAGAACGCTTTTTGGCCTTTAAAGGATCTGAAGTAAATGGTCTCTCTTGAAACCTTTTGTGCTCTTCATCAGCTGGTCTAGGTACCTGCTTATTGGGCTATGCCCTGTCAAAACCAATGAGCCTTGAGTGAACAATGAGGCCACCAGTTCAGATATAGGAACGATGCTTTTACTTGTTCCATCCATACTGCACTCGACAATAAGCAAAACTATTTGAAAATTCTATTCGAGTAGTTTTTCTCTTTTGTATATTTTAGTCGTTTTAAAATGTATATACTTTTTTTACAGTCACAACTGCTCATCAGACGAAGATGAGTTTAGCAGAATACCTTGCCCACCGAGCAAATACCGCAGTGCGAGCGGAGAATGCAATAATGTACGACACAGACCCTGGGGTCGGAGAGGAGACGTCTTCCTCAGACTTCTGCCACCCAACTATGCTGATGGTAAGCATCTATTAAAATATTTTCTACACGATGTAACAGATTAAACACAATGTATGGGGCGGTTGTTGTTTTCCTCGAGATTTTAGGGTTGTTCCTTTAGTAAAATTTGTTCATAATAATGGGTACATTAACCCCTTTTCAGGTTTTGCGCTTACATCTTGTAAAGCTCCACACTAAATCTACCACCAAACAATTTATGTTGAGCTATAACTCATCCACGAGCTTCATCAGTTACCATTTTCATTATTTTGGTCTGAAAGAAACCCCAGAGATCGTCCAACTTCATGAAGTTGTGTAGGCTCCTACCGATTACTTTTATCAGCCCAAACGACTCTTTATTCCATAGTAACAACCAATTAAAAGTTAATTTGCAGTCGTGAAATGTAATAAACAATTATTCAATTTACACCCAATAAAAGTATTGATGATCCTCAAAAAAACGTAAAGATTCAACTTAATCACTTTATTTATAGTTTCCTATGCAAAAAAACAGCCATAAACAGTTATTCGAATCATAAACTCCATATTAGGAAGTAGCGTAGGTGTGTAACCGATAACCTTTGTTTCCTCAACAATTAATAAGATATAAAAACACCAAACAATCCTCCAACTTGGTTAAGAAACAATCATTCTGGTAGTTTTTTTATACCGGTACTGTAATTATTGTAAGACGGTGTATTATTTTAACAGATACGTTTAAATTGCTAACATCAACGGTGAACAAATCACCAGCGTTCACGCCTGTAGATATTATGCAATTAGATGTTCATCATAAGAATCTACGATCAATGACAAAGCCTCCCATTATTGTTGAACATAATAAGAATACGCAGGCAGAGGTTAAATTATTAACGCCTCTAGGCCTATCAGTCTTATTAGATGTTTAAAAATTTCACGATCTCTTCTTCTTCTTTTAGATGACTCAACAATATATGTTCGTTTTATTTTGTAGATCATGGGTCTAAAACTCTTTGCTGCCAAAGATTTCGATTTGTGATTCAGATACCTAACGTTTTCAGAACCAATAAATATTTAATTGATCTCAATACTCTTCATCTCCTTGTCATCTGGCTTCAAAGTTTAGTGAAGCACTTTATCCATTTTTATGCGCAGCAGTCATGAAGGCAGGTGGATGACGTAAATGCTGAATGCAGGTTGAAATGAATTACTTCAATTTGAATCTTTATTTTATTGCCATCCGTCCGTGTCCTTGCATATTCTTCCCGATTCATTGACCATTGCTTTAACACTTTCACTTACTTAAGTAATATTATTCTGTCGTTTATATTACTTCTTTTTAGTTTTCTCTAATCTTTAGGCATATTTTCATATGCTGCACTCATTATTCATGTGAAGAAGTGTAGCTACCTAGTTCTGGTTAACACGATATCTGTGGATAGCTACAAAATTATTGTAAAATGTTGTAGCTACAGAAAAGCCATAACGGCACAATCGATTGGTTTATCGACACTACCAGTTACATTTGTGACTTTTTTAAAGATTTCATTCGACATGGGGATTTTCAAGCGGCATTGGGTTTACCAATCTAGGTGACAATTACTTGCTTACGAATTCTGTGAAGTGATCACACTATGTTTGACTAAACGTGGTTAAGTTTAGGAATGACGTAAGTGGGATATAAATAAATGGTTGTTGGTAGGTGTACCTGTCAATAGATACGGTTCAGAAGATATCATTAAAGAATATAGTTAAACTGTCGGGTACCTTAAAATAAAAACGTAGCAAGCATGACTCATATTTTATACCTTCTTATAAATTGGCGTAATTATTGGAAAAAGAAAAAGTTAAGGATATATCAGTGCAATCTTATTATGTTTAACATTAAAATAGAATCGTGAATTCGTGACGATGATCAAATCAAAAATGCATTGAATCATAAAATTAATTGTTACGATTTTTTGCTTTTACTCTAAAAAGACTAGACTATCTATTTATTCCTCGGTTATTATTTAACATCTATCTATTGAATAAATTAAACCGGATTTATGCACAGTTCAGAGATTCGATCTAGTTGAGTTGAGGTCACATTAAAATCAGTCACGAACTATAGAACTACTTTTGTAGAAATAGTTTTAATACGGTTTCCCTTCACGGCCTTTATGTTTGCAAATAATGCTGTAGGCAATCGCGGAAATGAATAAGTTGAAGATTAATATGAGCATTTAAATAATATCGATGTATGAGTAAGTTTCTTCCTTCTCGGTCCACTTGCCAGTGTTTAGGCTCTTCAGAGCGAGACTGATTAAAAGTTAAAACAAAGTTCGAGGTTCGATGCACTCTAGCTACTTCAAAATGATTGAACAGTTGATTATCTAACTGAAGACATCTTGGACTTAGCTTCCGATCTTTAACAGTTGCATCATCTATGTTTACATCGCATAAGTAATCATTTGCAGGATTCATAGAAACAGAATGTTCATCTTTGTGTTAATACACATTGGCTTACCTCTATTTATTATTATTATATACTTTATTGTACACCTCATAATAAGAACAGGACAATCATACATAAAATAAGTGCACAATGGGCGGTCTTATCGCACAAGGCAATCTCTTCCAGACAACCTTTGGATGGATTGAACGAAGGGAGATAGATTTAGGGCTGTCAGTGTACAAACGTTTTAAACAATACTAATTAGAAATAATAATATAAAATACATAAATACAATACCAATTTATATACTAATCTATGTCATGACGACAAATAAACTCCTCTACTCCTCCTCCTCCTCCACTCTATGTCATGACGACAAATAAAGCTAAATATTCTTGGATGCTTTGCTATTAGGTCTTTTTAATCTCTGTTTCTATTTCTATTGCTTTTTGTAAAACCAGCTTTTGATTTTTATGCAGGACTAATTTAAATCATATTTGTTGGAATTCTTAAACAAAAAAGTTCTGCAAAATATATGAGCGGTGAATGTTCCTCACATAAAACTTTCGTCTTCAAGTCATGACATGATAAGACCTTTATGTCGCAACCTTACAAAACCAAAGCCTTTAGAGAAAACGAAATAAATAAACAGGTCAAAGCTACGCGTGTAACTATACTAAGCAAGAGATGAAACCAGATAACCATTAATTAAACGTAGGTGATTTGTCTCGCTCGAGACACGGAAGCGAACGCATCACAAACAATAGAAACTGTTTCCAACTACTAAAGCAATATATAAACTATGTCCTCTACTAATTAATTACTAGTTAGTATCGGTCGAACATAGTTATTAAACTGTCAATGCTATTCTTTATTTTTCATAAATAAATGGTTCTGGTATTCGAATACTGATTTATGTTCCTATTATTTCGACATGACATAATTACAACAAAATACATGTTTTAAGTATATGTTAAAACCGTGTTTTATATGATGTTTATGATAATTGGCAAGGCAACTGATAGAGAAAGATTTATTTCTGCAAAAAGACACTGCATAGGAACGCATTTCCAAGGGATAATCAACATCGACACTATCTTTACGGTTGTATTTTACTCGTGTCCGAAACATCACAGTGGGCCCTAGTATTATAACTGTGTTTTTGGCATGCTGAGTTAAGAGCTTTTTTGTCCTTGCACAGGTCTTTTTATATTGATCGTTTTTCACGAGTCTCAAATGCATTTTTTTCTTTTCCTTTCCTTCGTTTCCAACATCAAACTTTAGATGATTGATAAGGGTTTATTGACTGATTTCATAAACAAGAATCCTAACAAATAAATCCTGTGTTCCTAAAAGTTGTAAGTACGAAAAATAGTTGACACCGTAAAAATCCCTACAGATTTTTGGAAAATATTTAACAATTTAAATTAGCGAGCAACTAGCTGTAGGTGTAAAGAGTATCTTCAAACTAGCAAATGGTTGCTAAACCCACCGAAATAGGTACATCATAAATAGTCAACGAAATTGCTTATTAAAATACTTGGTTAAGTTCACATGAATTTTACTAGGTAAAGAATTTGAGGCGGGCCAGAATATATCCACTCACAGTAAATGCAGTTGCAAGAATAGATATTATGCAGCACGTTCCGCGGATTACATATCTACAAATCAACTTGTACTATTAAAACACGTGCCGGTCCAATCAGACCAATAAAATGTAATCTATTGGATAGATGTTAATTGTACTGCACTTATTTTCAATCCATTTAAAATCTAAAATATGTGATGTAAAATCAAATTAATGCATTTTGAAAGGATCCATGAAGATACTAATAGCTGATATATAATCTTCATACCATGGTATATTAACTTATTAATGATTATTGCCTCAAGTTGTTGGCATAATTACAGACATATTTCGTAACTTTAGCCTTATTTATATAACTGAAGGTTGAATAGGTTTGTTAAAGGAAGAGAATGTAACCCTTCATAAACCCTTCAAGAACATTTGATTATTTGCATTTAATAAGGAGTACGTTATTATTCCTGTTACAAACCATGTAAACCCATCACATTCACATCATCAAAATCGGTCCAATTATTATTTTCTTTTGTGTCAGGTGTATCTCAGCCTCAATCGTCACCATATCTTCCGGAGCCTGCACTAGCAGTCCACGCTGCAGCTCAATTGAGTCCAGCTGCTGACAACGACTATGTGACCAGTATGCTAGCTGCCTGGGGACAGCTCATCATGGATGACCTCATTAGCACAGCCAATGGAAACAAAGTAAGTGCACTTAAAGAACAGAAACAAAAATGGCCACAGAATGCAACCTTGTGGTACTCCTTGAGCTTTGTAGGTACACCATTTTCTTTGAAACAGAGTTGGAAACCAGAGCTTTTTTCTGAATACGACTCATAGGTAACTTGCAAAAAGAACACGTTTATCTTTGTCAAATATTTGCAAACATCTTGACAGTCAGACAGCACTAAAGCAGTTAATGCAGCAAAAACTATGAATCTATTGTAAATGTTTATACGAACGATGAGGGGTCAAGGTTTTACAAAGTATCGTAAAAAACGTTTGCACATCCTTTCATGACTGAAATGTATTATCCCGTTCCAAGAGCAATTCTTGAAAAGTTCAATGATTCATTCACTTCTGTTTAAATGAATTCTTTTCAGTCACCTACAGTCGATTACGTGGCTAAGATTAACTTGAGACTAAATCACACATCGTGTCCAACGTATCGAAGGCCAGCGGACACATGCTTTTTGTTAAGAGGAACGGATGGTGTCGCAACTTGACATCTATTCAATGTCCGCGTAATCATCTGCCTAATGATGCGTACCTCCCATTCGCGAATTAAGGGTCTTTAGTAACAGATAAGATGATTCCTGTGCGAATCTTTCTCATCAGAAAATACAACAGCTCATTATTAAGCTCAATCCTCCATATGGATATGGAACATTCGTCATTGAGCCATCTGATACTTGAACGGCTTTTTACCAACTGCCAACTTGAACTTGGCCGAGACTCAACCAATTAAACTTGATTACTTTGTTAATAACAATAATAACTTTGGGGCGTCATTACAGCGATTCATAACCATCCATAAACTTTAGGAATGTCCTTGTCATATACACAAACTCAGCTAATGAACGGTTGTAGTCGTTGATGATATGTTACATACTGCTATTATCGATCAGCCGCTCGTCAAGCGCTTCCATTGTTGCATTATGGATACATGAGAAAGTTTTTGACGCCTTTATTTGCAAAAGGATAGACCCGATTAAGGCTTCGAATGTTGTATTAGCAACTAAATGTTCTTTCTTTATTACTTTGTGCTCAAGTATCTACATTTTTTGGGATAAAGATGCTTATCATTTAATCATCATGTTTTGCTTTGGTCTAAGAAGCAGCTGGTCTAAATTGAAAAAATATTTTGGATTCCACCGCCATCAAACGTACTCGAAATCACGTGCTTTTAATTTAACAAAAACTTAATTAAACCTGTTAATAGCAGGTATGTGCTCATCAAGAATCCTGGGACATGCAAACAACTTTTTGCCAATTTTGGATTATTTAAATGACCGACAAGGATAATACTTTGTATTAACCTTGTGAACGAAGCACGTGATTAGAGTATTGAGTTCACGCGGTCAAAACTAGACTAGACTTGTTATGTCATAAAAGTACTTAAAAAAAACTATAGTTTTTTATCTTTCAATACAACATAATAACTAGACATTAGGATATAATATTTATGTATAATGTCACGGTTTTTTCGATATAGCTATGAGTCTAATAAACTCCGTTATTACACAATTAATGCAAAGATAGCATAAGCATCAGCCTATTATATTCCCACTACTAGGAGACCGGCTTTCTCTCTGATACTAAGGTAATCTGCATTAATTTCAACAAAATAACAGAATAATTTGAGATCTTCTTTTAATGTTGCAAATGTGTAATAAATGTTTTTCCAAAAGTTTGAAGTGCTTATGCTATGCCTGCACAGGTATTTAAAAGCTATCTTTTAAAATAAACAGATCAATAAGAAGTGAATTTTACAAGGCTATGTGTCGTAACATTCGTGATAGTTCGCGGGGTCGCGTAGAAAGGTTACGTATGTAGCGGTCGCAGAGAAAGCTGCGATGAAGTAACAGGCAAGCAGGTGAATAGGCGATCTCTTAGTTCCTTATAGGCTCACTTTTCATGTCACAGGGCAGGAAATTATTCTGATTGTTAGAAGACGGATGGCAGTGGCTATTGTCTCTTGTAGTTGCTGTAGCGTGGATAATTAACACTGTTATTGGTATACCTTACCTGTTTGATGCGGATAATTTAATAATGAAATTCAATCAGTACCTAATTCTGTTGCAAGAAAGAGCTTGTGCTCTTGAAAAAGTCACGCTCTGTCAGCAATAGCTATTGTCAAAAGTTTTAGGGATTTCACCTTGCGACATTTCAGTAGATATCACCAGTCAATCATACAAACATTTTTACAATCGTTTGATACCTAGTATATCTCTAGAGCCTCTTATCACACAAAACTTGAAAAAGCCACCAGTCTTCAAAAGGTTTTCAATATTACCTACTTGGCTCTTCGTAGTTTTTTATCTAATGATATCGTTAAGCGAGTTAATACGTAGCGGAAGCTATTGCGTGAACACGATTTTAATTAGTATGTGATAGCAACGGAACGTGAGCTGTTATGTTACAACTCAAATTAGGTTGATCCATAAAGATACTGATGAGATTGAACTTTCTCTGAGAAGGTAGTGCCGCTAATCTATGCATTCAAATCCCGCAAATTACGTTTGACAAAGCTGCTTGCTTGCCCTTATAATAATTTCTATTGTAGAGATATGAGGTACAGAGAGTAAAGTCCCGCATACCTCCACTGAAAAATGGGAGGATCATCCTGCCAGACCGTTATTGTGTCTGCTGGGTAACTGCCCGATAGTTGATATTCGGACTGTTGTATATGTTCAAATCGCACGGAGAACTTTGCTTGCGCGATGCAGGATTTCGTTGTTAGTTCGTCGTAGATGGCGCTGCGGTTATTTTTGTTGCCGTACAAATTTCGCTGTTTTTCATGTGGCGGCATTGATAGCCGCTACATTATTGTAGCAGCAATAAATATCTTCTTTACTGCAACTTAAAATACGTATACTCTGGGTGCAGGGTGCATCGTCCTCACATAATATTAAATTAATTTTTGTATACCAAATTCTGTAAATCATTATTTGAAAAGAGTAACTATGGAGTTTCTTGTCCGTTCTTCTCCATAAGAATCTACCTTTCCGAACGGACAGTAGAGTCACTTTATTAATGTAATTCTATTATTTTTACTGAACTGTAAACGATGACGTTCAAAAGTGCCGTTTAATGGCCTAATTGAAATAAACGTTTTGACTTTGACTTTTGACTCTGTATGTCAAAATGTGTAGTCTCAAAATCAAGTTTGTTACTGTTAACCGTTACTTATTGTAAATATGCTTATTTCATCGTCATCAACATCTATCATTACCATTTACCCTGGATCATCCACTATTGGGTATAAGACTCCAATTTCTTCTGCTATTTTCCGTACCGTGTATCTGTCACCGGAAAATTGCAAACGCCGTAAGATTGTAAAATATCGCGTAAAATTGTAAACTATTTTTTCTTATAGACACAGATATATAGGAAACTATTGAATTTGTATGGGATTTATTGTATACAAGACGGTTTTTTCATAATATATCCATAAATTATAATCTAGTAAATATTTATTACAATCTTACGGAGTTTACAATTTTCGGGTGACATATCCACATAAAGCTTTGTTTCTCATCCATCGTTAAATAATATATATGTAATTAATAACATACGTACAAATTGCTTCGGAATTAATCAATGCTCGCAAGCTCATAAATCTACATAACAAAACTAACATTACTTAAAAGAAAATGAAATAAGTTTGTTAGAAAACTTTACTTCGTTCATAACTTTACATGGGGCGTTCATTTTAATTCTTTATCGTAATTAACATCTTTATACAGGGCTTCAAATTGATTCAATCAAAACTAAGCCAACATCTTCAATATAATTTAGAAATCTGTTTGGACCTAAAACCACGTTGGTCTACCTTTTACGCCTCTGTCCTAAGATGTTTATTCCCTTTCATTTAATTCACGGTATCTATTCAAATTTAATTACATTCAACTTAGTATTTTAATGAACAGACATTGCAGGATAATCAGTATAATCACAGGCTGACCTAGTCATCTAACCGGTTTGTATTAAAACTAAGTATATAATTTGTGACGCGCGTAATCCGATCACTCTAAATTATTGCATGGAATGTACCGCACTATTTGTATAAGCGACAAAAGTAAGGCTGTCAGTATATACGTAATACTATATTAAAGTAGACGTTATTAATTATAACGTGTATACGCATATCCATTTCACACATGGATTGATCGGAATCGATTTTTTTTTGTTTATTTTTAGATATATTTATGTTTGCAATCATAATAATAAACAGTATAATTTCAAATTCTAGTCTACTTGTCAGTTACTTTGTATTTAAGCTCTGAAGCTGTATTTAGGTATTTCGTGTTCATCAACTCAAAGCAAAATAAGAAAAAGAAACATCATCTCCATCATCATCATCATCATCATCATCATCATCATCATCATCATCATCATCATCATCATCAGCCTATGGCAGTGCACTGCTGGACATGCCTCTCCTAGGGCACGCTATTTAACTCGATTTCCAGCAACTCTCATCCAGCTGCTACCAGCCACCCTGCGAAGATCGTCGCTCCATCTACCCTGAGGGCGTCCTACCTTACGTTTGCCGATTCGCGGTCTCCACTCAAGAACTCGTCTACCCCAACGGTCATCAATTCTACGGCTAATATAGCCAGCTCATTGCCATATCAGCTTGCTTATTTTGTAGCTATATCGACAAATTTGGTTTCCTGTCAAATCACTTCGTCACTTCTAAAAGAAACATATACAACAGATATTACAATTTGATACTCATTTATTAATCGATTCATTAATTTCTTTGTTGCAGGATTGCAAAGGAGCTACATGCGAGTATGTTCGTTCTGCACCAACAAGGAACATCGACTCGTGTGGTTTTGGTATGTGACAATAATACGCTATAAATGTATCTAAGTCTAACCCACGCTATATTCTTAACGCGAAAAATATAAATGACGCTTTATATCCAACAGATGCGTACCGGCACCTCACCTATAGCATTCAAATTATAGATGCGAATACCTCGTAGAATATTTATAATGTCAATAGCAGCTATTTATTAATAATCCGTCTATTTTAGAGCCTGTTTAGTATTTATAATTAAATCAATACGAGCGACGGCATTACGTGGCTAGCGTAGGCCGTTGATGCTTGATATTATTCACGAAATGTCCACTGTGATGCTGATGACTGACGAATCTATATTATTATAGAGTTGAAAGTCGACGTCACGTGTCATAAAATATCGTAATAGTATGTTATTTTATGAATATTCATAGCCATCAGAATTTCGTAGCAATCGTTCCGCAGCGGTGGACTCACGGCTTGTTTCAAATGTTGCACTTCACAAGGAAGTATTCTGACAAGCCAACAGCCAACAAGTTTCAGTCAACCGGTGAACGTTTCTTGTCTAAATTTTGTAACGTTGGTTGACATAATCTTACATGCGGTAAAAATGTCGACTAGCCACTCGGGCCAGTCGAATTGCTTGAGGAAATGACGCTACGATCAAGGCTACTCGGCCTATCTGGATTTTTGTTCCTAGTTCATTAACTCTGTATAAGGCAGCAATTTTGAACTGTCTAGTATATTATTATGTTTTAAATATAAATGAATGAAAAACAACAAAGTGGTATTATATTATAAAGCTTGTTTTAAAATGTTGTCTTGATAGTTTTCGTATGAGGCACTGATTAAACTACCTACAACTTATCAGGCCATATCCTTCAAAAGTTGACCGATCAACCGCTATTTTATTCCATTTCAACTCGAAAGATCCATTGCCAATTTATGGATCTTCAAAAGTTCAAATCAATGCTAACCGTGGGATAGTTTGTCAAACATCATGGTAACTTTAACGTATTTTTCAACAGAACACCGGGATCAAATGAATATGGCTACTTCTTTTCTGGATGGTTCCGCGTTGTACGGCAGTTCTGAGAAAGAGCTCCGTTCTCTGAGGCTCTACGATGCTGGCAAAATTGACCTGGACTCCTGTCGCAAGTAAGTTTCACACAACATTACCATAAATGCCAGAAAACCGTCCTCTGACCTGATTAATTTCGTCTTCTCTCTCTTAAGTCGAACTTCTTATTTTTCTCTTAAAGCATTTATGGACGACGAAATTGCAATGTAGGTTCTTGCAACTCGGTTCCTATGTTTCGTAATTCTGTCCTAAGTATTGTCTATCAAATCGAATACCGCTCAGATTTTTTACGCACCACTTAGCAATAAATAAACAACACATATTTATTTTAAACGATGATTTATCTTCGATAAATACCGACATATTCAAATAGATCCTTCAATACAAACTGCGAGTACAAACACGGAAGAAAACAAGTCGGTAATTAGATTGCATCATTGAATCCATTCCCATACAATACCGATCATAGATATTATAGAAACAGTGCTTAATGTGTGAACTATTCCCATAGTTTTGTACTGTTCAATCGACTCAATCGTAAGTCATTGTCTTTAGTATTGGGTGTACAACCGTATCCGTGTTAAGACAGAGTACGCATTCGTAAGTGAACATGGCGACGGCTTATCAGTTTCACTTTTATGTCAATGAAAACGTGTGTAATCAGATATCATACACGACTGGGAACGGTTCTCTCCTAGAAACGCTATATAATACATTTATTATACATACTTACAGCACTATGTACATTTAAACAGCTGATTGCACCATTTGGTATTTCTCGGGAAAACAGCGCATTAAAAAGTGATACAGGGGCCTAACTAGCCGGGCAATACGCAGTTTTTTTGTTAAAATAACCGCTGACGAAAGTGACAAAAAATATGACATTCGACTATTTAATAAATAACCTACTTCTACAGCTCAGTTTAAAGGATGTCGTGACACCAATTTGTAGAAGAAAAAAACAGCTGACACACTAGCATAACAAGAAAGTTATGCATAATAATTTTTAGACAGCCAAAGATAGATTCGATAATCATATTGACGAATTATGTAAGCATCTGAACAACCACGACGCTGCTGTGTCTATACAAATATCATGTTTTTTTATGCAAAATTATTTAAAATATATAAACTTTTTATGTAATCTTGTACTCCTTGGACACGCGTATTGTACACTGATAACATCGATCGTTTTAAGAACAATATCGATAAAGAATGTTATCCACCAAGGAAGGCAGTTGCAAAATTATTTCGAAAACTTTAATTTCAAAAGCACCGTTTGTTGTGTGCATTTCAATATTTCCAATAAAATTCTGATCATCATGCTCTTTGCATGCATCTGCCGACAAAACAAAGATAGAATTCCTAGGTGTCGTCATAAAATGGATTGTATGCAAATAGTGCCGACAAACTAACCTTGGGATGATTTACATTCCCACATAGAGATTTCAATCTTTTTACATATTTGCATTGGCATCTATTGACGATGGGCGCGTGAGAGGTGAAGTGCAGCTGATCGAAATGATTGTGGGAAGGCCGCCTGTCAGGAAACAGATGAGCACTGAGACATTGCGGTTTTTGCAGTCGTAAAAACCACTTATGTAAAACTAAATTGACATGGTAAATAAGAAGAGGAAGTTCGTAACAGTTTAACTCTACCAATCGGAAATAACGATGTCGTATGTAAACTTCAGTTAATGGGTAAAACCAAGACCTTAATAGTGATAATATGCAAAACAGAACCGTAAAGGAAGCAGGGCTAAAATGTCGTAAAGAGACACGTATCCGTTTTTACTAACATCAATCACCTAAATAAAACCTCAAAATCCAAATGATTTTAAAGTAAGATCGGGCGAAAATATGATACGATTGTCATTCATCATAGTCCTTCGCTAAGAAGATAGAATATTTGAGACCTCTTGTTTCCCGATCCTTGAAATGGACTAAAATACCATTCATTTTTATTCTTTGTCATCTAGATGCAGAGACGGGTCACCCACCGCGCCCCTATACAAGACTTTGCTGTCGGAACACAACCGTATCGCCGGGGAGCTTTACAGTTTGAACCCGTTCTGGGATGACACCACCCTTTACTTGGAGTCCCGACGAGCTGTGGCGGCCATCATCCAGCACATTACTTATAACGAGTTCTTGCCTGTTCTTTTGGGAGAGGTAAGCAATTAAGCATTGTTACTCCAATTTTGATTTGAATGGACAAGATTGTTACATACTTCTGTAGTACGAAAGTCTATCCGAGTCTATGCTTTAGTTCCCTTTGATAGTCAGAGCCAATGCTGGCTGCACGTATTTAGTATTCTCATTTTTCTTATTATTATTTAGCTTTTCATATTTAGCTTACTCAAATTTGTACTGAATCTGTTTACTACGCCTAGTATTATAATTATTACTTGTGACCATGCATAACATCCTTATGACATCGTTAAAATCATTCCAGGTCGGTATGGCTAAAGCAGAACTGAAGTTGACATCTCTTGGTTTCTGGCGAGGATACTCCAGCGCCATCCGCGCCGGTGTCTACTCTGAACTCGTCGCAGTTGCACCCATCTTCCACGCTATGATGAACGAGAAACTGGTAAGACGACTGAATTTTAATCATTATGATACCTTTCTTACTTGACTATGATACCTTACTTATCCTAAAAGCTTCCTGCGGGACAGGCCTAGCCTAGTGCAAGAAGTCTTTGAAAATGTTTCATTTTTAAAGAAAGTAAACACTCTTGTATAACACACAATTTGTTATCTATATTTTCTTTTTAATAAATTTATTTTTATTCTTACTCAATCTACATGTTGCGCTTAATTTTTTTTAAATAAAAGTCAGTTTTGCAGGCCACTTAAAGTTAAGAATTCAGTAAAAACTCAAATCTCTCTCTTGCTACAGTGAGACTCAAACGGAGCCATTCTTATTAAAAATTCTTCTTTAGCACCTAGACAGACGGAACAGTTCACCTTCCAGCAATTACGCAGAATTCTACATTCCCCTCTTCTATAAATTTTCAGATCAACACCACAACTTCTTTAGAACACCTCGTACGTACCAGTGCCCAACATGTCTCCCACTTCCCAGCGTCGGCTCAATGGGACCTGAACAGGGCTCGGGACCACGGCGTGTCATCCTACCTGAGAGCGCTGCGCATGTGCGAGCCGATGTCCACTATCAAGTCCTTTGGAGACCTCAGCCAGATGGGCTTCGATAGGAAGCAGCAGGAGATGATGGCTGATATGTACAGGTGAACTTTCGGCATCTGCAACTTAATTGATCGCATTTGAAACAAGAAATTAAATAAATGGAAGTCCTAAGATCATGGCTTCAGGTAAATCGTAATAGGGAGCGATACTCAGGTATTTAAATGAAACATCGATAAAGGCTCGGAACAAGACTTGACAGTCTTGTACCACAACTATAAGAATCATAAAAAAATGCTCTAAGAAGCAGTGGTTAACACTAAAATATTGTGGGTACACAAAATTTTATTTTAGATGCCATTATAGTTAGGCCTATTGAACCTAGTGCCGGAATAAAATCAATGTCCTTAGAATGCCTATTTAACCATTTTTGTTTTATTCTAGGAGTGCTGATGATGTAGAGCTAATGATCGGTGGAGCTATGGAGAAGCCAGCGTCCGGTGCCGTCGTCGGATCAACAATCGCGTGTGTTTTAGCAGTGCAGTTCGCCAACTTGAAGAAGAGTGACAGGTATACCACCTTTCATAATATTGTATATTTTCAACTTTGATCGTAGCAAACGAAGTGTAATTTTAACTAGTAGGAAACAACTGGTAGAGAATGCCTAGAGCATTAAGTCCGCCTTTGTACATTTGTGCATGTAGTATAAATAAATAACTACTATTGAAAACACCAAAGACTGAAAAAATAAAACACTGTAATAAACCTCGTAAGCTAAACATGACAAGTTAAAGACAAGACGAGACCTATTGCTGTTTTCCTTACTATACTGTAACATTTTTTTTCATATTTCAGATTCTGGTATGAAAACGACTTGCCTCCATCATCACTGTCACCCGATCAGCTCGGAGCCATCAGGAAAGTGTCTCTCGCGGGAACCCTGTGCGCTGCTCAAGACGTTTTGACTAACATCCAGCCTAAAGCCTTCGTGAGGGAGGACCCCTATTTGTAAGTGGAACAAAAAACATTTGAACGAAATAAAACTAGTTCTAGCTAGAAAACTGCGTCGACTTATATGAGTGTATAATCAGTAGAAAACGGTTAGCTCTTCAGTTCTTTTCTCGATAACAACTAAAGAACACTAATAATGTATAACTTTAAAAACTAGAACGCACGAATCCTTCAGACAAATAAATTTGTGTCAATTTAGAAATTATAAAAAAGTACTGTTGACCAACTTTTCTTGAAGACCGTATCAAATATTTCAAAAAGCTTAAAACCTAAATACTCAATCCAAAGCAGTAAAATTCAAAACTATTATCATTTTGATAGGAACGCAGCCCAACACTGCTCGCAACACAACCGTCTGGAACTCTCCGCGTGGAGGGATGAAAGCGGCGCTAAGGCTGCGGAGAGACTGTCTCAGGACATGCTGGCGACGGCGCTGGAGAAGGCCAAGCAAGAGATGGCTGACAGGAAGAAACTCGAGTACATGCTGTGGGAGTCACGTAAGTTATACAAGTCATTATATGAGAAGGCTGTTCATTAGTTGGTATATAAAACTTACTGGAGATTTGTAGGTATTAGATTTACGCCGGTTTCTGTAAATCTTAATTTTGCACGGTTGGCGCAGTGATTGAGCGATTGACTGCTGCGCTGCGTGTGGCGGGTTTGATTCCCGCACGGAACAAATATTTGTATGGCCTACAGATAGTTGTTCCGGATCTGGCTGTTTGTGTTTGTGACTTTGTATGTTTGTATAGGGCAACATTTTTTTTTTTTTAAGAAATTATAAGAAAGAAGTTAGAAAACAATCTGTTTTCAAACCTCATGTTAAGTGATTTATCTGGTTTATAGTTGTTAACATCAATCCAACACAACATGAGCTTACTTATTTTATAATTACTCTCAAATATTTAATCTCAACTAAGATGTGATTATATTTGTATTACAGGTGGTGGAGCCGATCCCAAGTCTCCAGTGGGTACAGCGGCATCATTCTCAAAGGCCAACAAATATGCTCTGAAACTCGCCAACACTTCTCTCTTCCTTGAATTCGCCACCAACGAACTTATTAACACAATCAACAGCGGGTAAGATATCTTTATTTAAGAAACTAGAATTTCCGACTTTAAATCAACATATTCTGACTCTAGTCACTGGAGTCATAAAGGTATTGCCATTTGATCCACTTATTCATCATACTAATAAGACCTTTATTATCCAGCCACCGCCGCAAACGTCAGATTTTCGACGACTC
This sequence comes from Mamestra brassicae, assembly GCA_905163435.1. Taxonomy (NCBI): domain Eukaryota; kingdom Metazoa; phylum Arthropoda; class Insecta; order Lepidoptera; family Noctuidae; genus Mamestra; species Mamestra brassicae. The sequence goes on along the minus strand of LR990997.1, from coordinate 11,460,536 downwards.
CCTCGGCTTCGGTACCTCAGACTTCGTAGACTCCTTACAATCGGTCGACATCAGCGGTTTCCTTGGCAACGACAACTCGGGACCCATCATTGAACCTCAGTGTGATGACAAAGGCGCTTGTGAACCTGACAACCCCTTCAGGACTTACACTGGATACTGTAACAACTTGAGGAATCCTAACTTGGGCAAGGGTTTGACGACTTTCGCCAGATTGCTGCCTCCTGTTTATGAAGATGGTGAGTTTGATTAAACACACTTCTATATTTATTTATTTTTTAAACTACTGATTCTAAGCATCCCCAAATAAAAATCTCTTATATTTTAGTGCCTAGAGTACCCCTAAATGAGCATTAGCCCATTCGGGCGCCAAGAGTTTTCATACGCATATGGGACAGGGGCCAGAAACGTCCCGTATCGGTGAAAAACATAGTTTCATATGGTCGCCAAGAGTGGTCCCACTTGGGAGGCCAGAAAAATCTTGTCGGTGAGAAAATAGCCCCATTTGGGCGCCAACAGTGGTCCCATTTGGGTGCCAAGAATGGCCCCATTTGATTACCAAAAATTCCCAATTGGACGACAAAATAATATACCTTTCTTGTACTAAATTAAGTCTCCAATTTTTCCAGGTGTAAGTCGCCCCCGCATCAACTCAGTAACTGGCACTCCACTGCCATCCCCCCGTGTGGTGTCCACAGTGATCCACCCTGACATATCGAACCTGCACACTCGCTACACGCTCATGACGATGCAGTTCGCGCAATTCTTGGACCACGAGCTTACTATGACGCCCATTCATAAAGGTAACTTGGTTGAAACACTACAATACAATCATCAGTAAGGAGCGAGATGGTGACCTTGAAAATTGTTATCAACTCTTAGCATAACTTTTAGGTTGTGATCAAAAGTTCTGAAGGCTGCTTCTACAAACTTTTTATAAAACTGAATATTAATTTCCTCAACATTTTTTTTCCTAGTTTTGAAACTAGGTGGGACTAGTAAGTTCTTTACAGACTTATTCATAAAAACTTTATAACCATTACATACCTAGCTAAAATACTGATAAGCAGATTCTTTATTCAAAATGTTGTATGGAGAATTTGAATTTAGAATCCCTTAAACAGTATTTTAACTAAGTAATGTTTAACAAGATTTTATGAATAAGGGTTAGACTTTCACGGACACAATAGATTATTATTATTACTTGAAATACCTCTTTTAAGAGGTAAAGTTCTTCTTCGTATGCCAAATCCCAGATCCTTATGTCAAAAATAATGCAAGCGTAAAGAGGATTCTCTATGTCGTTCTTATTCTGCCACAATCGTTTATTTGACATTTAACATTAACTTATCTTTCTCATTCCTCCCAGGTTTCCACGAGTCGATCCCCGACTGTCGTTCGTGCGACTCTCCGCGCACGGTACATCCGGAATGTAACCCCTTCCCAGTGCCGCGCGGTGACCACTACTACCCGGAAGTGAACGTTACGTCGGGAGAAAGGCTTTGCTTCCCCTTCATGAGGAGTTTGCCTGGACAGCAACAACTTGGTAAGCACACTTTAGAAAGAAATTTTAATTTACTTTACTTTAAAAATCAAAGATCTTTATTTAGTTACTTTAACTGCATGAATAGTGTGGCTAAATGGGTGGTCTTAATGCATAAGAAATTAACTACAATCAATCAATCAATCAATTATTTTTTGCACAAACATGAGTACAATACATACAACAAAAGTGTCGACATGCAAGAGATGTTAAAGTTATTCTAAAAAAAAAAACAGACCATCACGTTTGCCTTAAACAATGACATGCAAATATTAAATACAATTATTATTTATAATGTCACTGAGTAAAAATTATTCAAAAAAAAACAACATTTAATCAGAACTTCTCATCCAAAAATTCAAATTGTAATAAGCCTTATCTGCTAGCAACTACCAACTTTAAAGGTTACGTTTTATGTTCCTCTTTGAATATTGATTATTTTCGAAGGAATCTGAATAAGAGTAGATAAGTAGTAGTGTTTGAAACCCTCCCATCCGGCCCAAAGATGCCAGAAACGAACATTGTTTCTGGCAGCTTGGGATTTGACTTGGGGTTGGTAGTGCTGGCTTCCTTTCACGAAGCTTTGGTTCCATATTCATTTTGTTTGCATCCAAAAAAATGCATTCATCAAAATCACACTAGACACGTATCCTTTTAATATTAGTATGTAAACCAGTGTTTGTCCAATCTTCCTGCTCTTATACTATCTTAGATCGGCAACAGTTCCAAAACTCACAATATTAACCTAAACCCCACTTTTCAGGACCCCGTGAACAAGTAAACCAGAACACAGCCTTCATTGACGCCTCAGTGATCTATGGCGAGAACCCATGCATCGTGCGCAAGCTGCGCGGCTTCAACGGGAGACTCAACGCCACCACCAACCCCATCAACGGAAGAGAACTTCTGCCCAGGAGTGACAGCCATCCGGAGTGTAAAGCGCCCAGTGGATTCTGTTTTATTGCTGGTGAGTGAGAAAGCCTGAAATACAAAAAGCATTTTAAAAGAAAGCAAATATGCAAACCATTAATGTCCGAGGACAAGATACGTCTTTCTAAATAAGTATAATCCTCCTGACCGATTTCGGCCATGGCGGCCAATCTCAAAGGAGATTAGCCATTAGCGCGAGACATATTATTGTGCACAAGTGTGTGCGCAAACACAGATGCGCTCCCTCTTCCATCACTCTCATAGTCCGATGGGACGGTAATCCGACACGATCGGAGAAAGATCTGACGCAGGACCAACGGCTTAACGTGCTTTCCGAGACACGCGGGTGTCACACCACCAACTTCCGAACTACGCACTATCACAGAGAGAAATTTCTAATGGAAATACCCAATGACACTTTTTGCCCGACCCGGGAATCGCACCCACGACCCCGCGCTCAGCAGCCGCGCTTGCGACTGCGATACCAACGCAGCAGTTAAATAAAGTCAAAGTCAAACCGTTTATTTCAATTAGGCCATTAAACGGCACTTTTGAACGTCATCGTTTACAGTTCAGTAAAATAATAATGTTACATTAATAAAGTGACCCTACTGTCCATTCGGAAAGGTAGATTCTCATGGAGAAGAACGGACAAGAAACTCCATAGTTACTCTTTTCAAATAATGATTTTACAAAATTTGGTATATACAAAAATTAATTTAATATTATGTGAGGACGATGCACCCAGAGCATGCTACTTATAAGAACAAAAATAAGTAGGTAACTTAAAGGCATAAAAATAATACCCGTGAATGAGAGGGTTCGGTTTGTTCCACGCTGACTGCATTGATAGTGATTCTAATCAGATAAGCGTGAGACTCGCGCTACAAAAGTGGGAGCGATTCCATCAGCAAAACTTCTATGTGCGTGTAACAAAAAAGGCCTTTGTCTTGCAGTGAGTAAATGAAAGGATGGCATTATATCGGTTTTATAGTATCGTCTTTACATTCTTTGTCTACCATCAGGTGACGGCCGAGCCTCAGAGCAGCCAGGCCTGACCGCCATCCACACGATCTTCCTGCGCGAGCACAACCGCATCGTGGAAGGCTTGCGCGGCGTCAACCCGCACTGGGACGCCGACCAGCTGTTCGAGCACACGCGCCGCATCGTCGCCGCCACCTTCACGCACATCATCTACAACGAGTTCCTGCCCAGGCTGCTGTCGTGGAACGCTGTTAACTTGTATGGATTGAAGCTGCTGCCTTCAGGTATAGTTAATTAGCGATAATCATTATTCCATGTCAATTCAGTCAGATACTTCGCTTCTAAGTGCAAAAAATGTGTAATGTAACATCACCCTGATGATTCTCCCAAGAGGCTTAGGCTGAGGTTCCTACACCCAAATTTAACCAGTTATGTCTGCAATAAGAGAAGAGCCATTCGCCATTAAGACGGGCATTTGTGGCCGTTTTACTGGCGAAAGGCTCTCTAAGAAAATCTACTTGAATCAAAAACCAGAATACTAACTTGTTTTAACCTTCTAGGCTACTACAAAGAATACTCTCCCACCTGCAACCCTGCCATCGTGACGGAGTTCGCTGCGGCCTCCTTCCGCTTCGGTCACTCTCTACTGCGTCCTCACCTCCCGCGCCTGTCCCCCAGCTTCCAGCCCGTCGAGCCCCCGATCCTGCTCAGAGACGGATTCTTCAGGCCCGATATGTTCATGTCTGTGAGTAGCAAATTCTACTTTTTTAACTGTTGAGACTTGAAGTGTAACAAGTGTGCCAGGAAGAACTTGGGAAGATATATTGCCCAGCAGTAGAATATTAAAGGCAAAAAAGTTAACATATATTTTATTTAAACTTTATGTAAATACAGTGTTGGCTTGTTTACCGGTCAACGTCTGGTTTTAAAAGTGTGCACTGTGAATAAAACAAATCAATATTATTTTTCGCAAATTAAAAAAAAAAAATTGGGTAATCCCCGTTAGAATTGTTTGTGAATCTGAGAGTTTTATAAATCCTAATGGAATCCTAGGATGAGACCGTGTTATCTGAAATTTGAAGATTCAGCTCTTTGAAAATCTCTTAGAACAGACAAGCAAATTATTCTGCGCCTGCACAAAAATAACCAAACAATCCAGGCGCTTGCGCTAATTATGAAATATCCACAATAATATATAATTCAAAATCTTATTTCCAGCACCCCCCAATGGTAGACGAGCTGATGCGTGGTCTTGCCTCAACCCCCATGGAAACCCTGGACCAGTTCATCACCGGCGAAGTCACCAACCATTTATTCGAAGACCGTCGCATTCCCTTCTCGGGCATCGATCTGATTGCCTTGAACGTGCAGAGAGCTAGAGACCACGGCATTCCTAGTTATAACAACTACAGGGCGCTTTGCAATCTGAAAAGAGCGACTACCTTCGAAGATTTGGCCAGAGAAATTCCTGATGAAGTTATTGCAAGGTAAGGACAAAGATTATGATCCTGGCGACCATCACCTTGATCACAGGTCTTAGTGGAAACCATGGTATATTTTAAATTTTCGGCACTCTTTGTTATTGTTTTTTTGTCTTCAACAATACTTTTACCAGTTTTTCGTAAAACAGCTGTACATTGAGCTCGCCTAAGACAGAGCACAATCATTATGTTGAAACCGGAAGTGTGACTTGGTCACTGTCACCATATCCAGTGTTCTCTTCTAACTTGTTTTATATGTGACACTTTTGTGTGCAGAACTTTGTTAAATATTTATTTGCTTTTGGATGAGTCTTCAAAAAACAGATCATTATTTCGAACCTCCTACTACAACTCTCTTCTCATCATCTTCAGGTTCAAGCGCATCTACGCGACAGTGGACGACATCGACCTGTTCCCGGGCGGCATGAGCGAGCGTCCCCTGCAGGGCGGCCTGGTGGGACCCACCTTCGCCTGCATCATCGCCATTCAGTTCAGACAGCTTAGGAAATGTGACAGATACTGGTAAGAACACTTTATTTTCATTTACACTACTTCAGTAATGCACAAGGTTGATCATCATTTTGAGACGAGTGAGGGATAAAGACCAGGGCAAGAGAGGCAGAGGTTGCCCGCCAACTGTCTGGACTAGAACCATTTCCAAGGATATGACGATGCTAGGCCTAACGCAAGTAATGACTCAAGATCGCAACAAGCCACGATAAAATATCAAAGGGCCGACCCCAAAAATAGGAACTGCGCAAGGGGAATGATGATGATCTACGCTACTCCAGTCTCTAGTATACTGAAATGCTTTATTGGGACGAATAGAAAATAATCAAATTATTCAAATTAACCTTCAAAGGCATTTTTACCTATGAATCTCATTACAGGATAAGGAATCATAAAAATCAAATTTTCCTTGGTTCAAATGAATCATTGTAAGCATAAATAAGGCAAGGTTAGATGAATGATTATTAAATCCTATAGTAGGCGCCAGATAATCGTGGAATATCGGTCATTGACCCACCTACATTTATTGACATTGTTAATTTGAAAAACGGAATTAATGACACAAAGCTGTCCCGAATCATCATCTCTCGTGATCCTTAACATTGTCTAATAATGAAAAACGATTCATATTTAATTGTTCAGGTACCTATGAGCAGTTATTAGGGAAAGGTCAATATACTTTATTCCACATTTATCTGGCGCCTACTATAATCGTATCGATTATTCCTTGTGTTTTGACTAGAATTCAAATTTCTTTTACAGGTATGAAAACGACAACCCGGCGGCGCGTTTCACAGAACAACAGCTCGCGGAGATCAGGAAGATGACCTTGTCTAAGATGATGTGCGACAACTTTGACCACCCCGGAGATATCCAGAGGGCCGCCTTTGACCTGCCTAGCAACTTCTTGTAAGTTAACCAAATCATTCTAGACAAGGAACTTTTATCTTTTACTTCGGAATTCAAGCAATCGGTCGTCAAACCATAAGCGAATTCGTTCTGCGATTATAAGGATGGGAATCATCAAATGACTCCTTCCGCTCTGGGTGGAGCGGAAGGGCGTGTCAGACTCTTACTGACTAAAACCCATCCGTGTTCCTTCTAAAGCCCTTTGCGTTCCAGGGCCGCGGTGACTCTTTCGAACAAATTCCGCAACCCTGGCAGGGCGATTATATGGCTGGAAGCAACAACATAGACCGCGTTTAAGTAATTCGAACAAACAACATTGCTAAATTGGTTCAGCCAAATGCGAAATCAAGTCTTGGAATTTTCGTTTCATTGCTGGCAGTTCAGTTAGTTGAGATTGGCTGTTTTTATGAACTACTTGACACTTGCCATATAAAAGATTTGTGATATAGACGTTTTCTGCATCTCCGGTTGTCAAGCTTTCATTGTCCGTCCGCTTCTGTTCTGTTATTTAGTTATGTTGGGTCCAAATCCTACTTTATTTTTACTTTCAATGTATATTAAATCCAAGCCATTCGTCCTTCCAGGAACCCCCGCGTATCTTGCGCGTCACTACCACAGCTGGACTTGTCGGCGTGGCGCGAGAGTTCCGCGCAGGGTTGCCTCATCGCCGGCAGATCCGTCGCCGTGGGAGAGTCCGCCTTCCCGTCGCCTTGCACCTCGTGTATCTGTACTGTTGAAGGGGTGAGTAATAATACTTATTATATACTTTATAGTACACCTCATAATATGCACAGGACAAACGTTTATAATTATATAAAAACACTAGCTGACCCACGCAACTTCGTCTGCGTCACATTTTTCATGAACGCTCGGCTCCTATTGGTCGTAGCGTGATGTTATATAGCCTATAGCCTTCCTCGATAAATAGACTTCCTAACACTAAAATGTTTATTCAATTCGACCCAGTAGGTCCTGGGATTAGCGCGTTCTACCAAACAAATAGTCAAGAATAATTGATCGAGTGGTAAATGATCAATTATCGACCGCGCTGAGAGTAGAAAATAATTAAAGTACTAATATCTCTATTAAAAAATAGAATTTGGTGGTAGAAGGGGGAAAATTGGTTGACTGGTAGAGTATGCCTTGATGCATTAAGTCCGCCCATGTACCACTGTTGTACATAAAGTTTAAATAAATAAATAAAATTTAGGGTTGTATGTATTTTTAATGCCGCATCATAAAACCTAATGTTTTATGTCGAATTTTATTAAAATGCCCAAAAAATAAAAAATAAAATTTGGGTTTGACTACCCTTATCACTTGGGGTATGAAATATAGTTTATAGTTTTAATTTTGTGTGTATATTCAGTAGGTCTGAGAATAGTCTCAGACCTACTGAAAATATACACAAAAAATCATAAGAATCGGTCAAACCGTTTCGGAGGACTTTTGTTACAAGCACTGTGACACGAGAATTTTATATATTAGAAGAGAAAGTACTTACACAATGGGCGGCCTTATTGCATAAGGCAATCTTTTACAGACAGTACTACTCTGACTTGCGGAGTATTGTACTGCCTGTCTTCTAAGATGGGCTCAGGATATTACTGGATGCAGAAAGCATGGGACCAGTCGCCTATGGACGTCTTTCGACTATAGAGTAGCAGACAGCTCATGATCATCACCATAGGGTGATGATCATGAGCTGTCTGCTTGGCGACAGTTTGACCTGATTAGGAACTGTCTCTCTTCCGCCGCGTTTGTAGACATATTTCGATGATGCTGACTTTCCTCCAAGATCAATCCTCTTCTCATAAACAGAGAGAAAAAAGTTACAGTTAAAAAAATAAAATACATATTAATGAGCACGGACCATAGCCACCTATGCGAATCCCATAAACATTTTGCTTCCTTTTTTAACATCAACATGAATCCTTTTTTCCAGGCCCAATGCGCATCCCTGCGTATCACGGACTGCGCGCAGCTACACCGCGAGTGGCCGCGCGAGGCCGTGCAGCGCGACGACGTGTGCACGGCGCAGTGCGGCGCCAGCGCCGGCGCAGGCAACGCGCAGGCGAGAGCTCCCCGGAGACCACACATCAACTTCAACTTCCCTGATCTGTCTCCGTTTGTTGCTAAGTGAAGGGAGTAGGGGACCCTGCTGTGTTTGGCGGTGACGTTGTTTTGTCAATGACTGTAAAATGAAAAGTAAATGGTAAAGAAGGTGATAAAAAGGAAAGGTTCTGCTAAATGCAGCAACTGCTAAAACTGTATAAAAATGTTTAAGTCAATAAATAGACAAGGTATGGTTTCAGGGGTAGAGTTTATGAATAGGACTTCCTTCAAAGTGTCCTTCCTTCAAAATATCATCTGAAAAAAAGAAAGAATAAAAAATGCTAAATGTGCAAAAACTGCAATACTTAAGTCTTTGTAATCATTGACTAAACAACCTTATCGTCAAGCAGAGCAAGGGTTTTGGTGAAGCTAATAATTTAAGATAATGAGATTGACCAATACAAAAACATTCTCAATACACGTGCAACAGCATACTCAATCCAAAATGAAAATTGTAATTTAAATAATAACTAAAATGTGTCTCAATCAAAATACTAGTATTAAGGCAGTCGTACAATCGATCGCAAAATTAAACAGTCGTACGATCGGTCGTACGATTTAACTCGATTCTTTTTTAGTTTCTACCATAGGTCAATAGCTGATCTATTTTCACAGAGTTACCACAAGTTTACCAGTTACATTGAAAGAATAATAGTCAACAACAATATTATTTAAATATTCAAGTTTTCTTTGACTGATCATCGTGTCTCATTTATACTTTGTTATGAATTTAGTTTAGCTATTATTTAAGATCATTATTAATTAAATCCGATGAGGACGTCTGTAGCCGACCTAAAGCTCTAGGTCTTGAGATGAAACAAAAAATGTACAAACGCTGTAGATTAGAAAATGGCATACTTTTAGTTCTATTTTCTAAAATTCAGTAGGTAGGATTGCTTTTATGAAATTAATTTTTTTTCTACACAACACCATTTTTAAACACAGTCCCATTCAATATGTTTTCAATATTTAATGGAGTAGCTGTGTTTCAAAATAGTGATTGACGACTGTAAAATATTATTTTGAAGAACGAATGTGTGAATTTCATGAAATCATACTTTTATGACTTGTACTGTAAACATCTTACATGTAAGACGTAAAATCTTAAAAAGGAATACTAGTACATATGGCAGATTATGCATACTAAAATTCCTGTTCGAGACCAGAATTATAACTGGTCTTTTAGATCTTAAGAGCTATTTCTTATTTAGATAATATTTCTTCATAAATTATGGTATTTTTTCATTCAGCTGATTCTATATGTATATTTAATATTACGGCCATCTTGAGCTTTAAATAGACGCAGTGATGTTTTATAAAACCATTAATAAATAATATGTAACCAAAATACCACACGCGTCCACAGTACCGATGTTACCATATCTTCTGACATTAATTTAACCAGATTCCCTATTTTTGGGAGGAAAGCTGAGGCCAAAAGTTAGTCTCGAATAATTATTATTATAATACTTGTGTCTAGCTCACTAATTATTAAATTTCACTGCCTAGTTGTGCCTAGGATTATAGGTTCTTGTAAATTATTTTGTAATATATTGGATAATTAAGCTTAACAAGTTCTTTAGTTGTAATATTCTTAGTTTTTACGATATGAAATCTCACCTAGACAACGAAAACAAAATATAAAAATATTTTTATTGAAAATCTCGTTTCATTGTTGATCCTATTCCATCTAGATAATCGAACTAATTTATAAAAAGCTTCTGCCCGCGACTTCATCTGCGTGAACTTTAGAACTGACTCCAGAGATAAATAAAAAAATTGTAATCCTAATATTATAAATATGAAAGTTAAAATACTTCATATCTATACCCCATTACTGATTCTATGATTTCACATCTACTAACGGTTGGAAAGTTATTTCTGCTCGAAATTTACAATATTATATTGCAATCCGGTGTTGTTCCATGCCAATGGCGGGACATCAGAGTTACCTATAGTTGTTACCGGAAAATTGCAAACGCCGTAAGATTGTAATATTTCGCGTGAAATTGTAAACAATTTTATTCTTAATAAGACAGATAATTGGAAACTATTGAATTTGGATAGGATTTATTGATTACAAAACGATTTTCGAGAAAGCATAATTTAATATTGATTTATTACAATGTTACGGAGTCTGCAAATTTCCGGTGACATAGCCATTCCAATATCGGGAAAGGGTCCAAATACTAATAACAAACCAAGACCTCTGATGGGTGTCTTGTACTTGCAAAGTCTTCCATACTATGCTAGCAAAAAGGCTGTGGAAGATTTAAAAGAGAAGAGAAGTGGAACATTTAAAGGAAGCAGATTCTATCAAGATATACAATGGGTTAAAGGGGACAATCTAGTGTTGACTGTTTAGAATAGAATAGAATGCATTTATTTGTCAGAATATTGCACAAAGTTGTTATGTGGATAAGTATTTCGATCATAATATTCTGCCGTTTCCGGCGTACAAACGTGGTTTGTAAAATTACGGGTCATCATTACATTAAAATTTAATTATAAATCATTAAAATAAGAATTACAGATAGATAATTTAAATGAATTGAAAAATAGTTGCAAAAGAGATTTATTATTTAATTTAATGAAGTCAAGGAGATTAAATATGATTCATAGGCAATAATGTCAAATATTTAGATATTTTTTTTTATTCATAAAATCATCAGTCAAGTAATAACATTTGCTTAAAATAAAGGTAAATAATTTACATTTAAATGTTCTGAGGCTGAGAGTTTTAAAACCATCAGGTAATTTGTTATTAGCACTAATGGACATGCAGTGTACAATTTAATTCTACGCCTAGGAACATTAAGCATATGCTAGCAGCAAAGTGCATATCCAGACTCTGGATACAACATCATCATACAAGTCAAATTCATTCATACACAGTTGGTGTACAAATATACAAATTTCAAAAATATGTAGTGTTGGAAGTGGCACTATTTTAATTAAGTTTTTTAAACAATGGAACACAACTGTCCAGTGGATGCGCTCCGCAAATTGAGCGTATGCATTTTTTGTGAACTCGAAACACTCTTTTAAATTTAATCGAATTACCTACCCCATATAATGCCATAGCGCAAAATTGATGAGACATAAAGTCAAAGTCAATTCATTTATTTTAACTAGACCATTAAAAGGCACTTTTGAACGTCAAATTTACAGTTTAAAATTAAAATATAAGTGACTCTAGTTGTCCATTCATAGCCATGGTATGCACATAGTGCCGCATTAACACTAGCCACACGTGTTAGTCTATATAAAACGAATACAAGTCTATCTATCTTCTTACATAGATCATCAATATGAGATTTCCTGTTACAGTTTTTGTCAATTATTGTCCCCAAGAATTTTGACCTATTGTCTCCTTTCCATATTGTGGACGCGAACTGTTGTCGCGAACTGTGACGCGAACTGTTGTGATGTCTGGAATTGTATCATTTTTGTTTTGTTAATATTAATAAGTATGAAGATTATTGTGTTCAAGCCGTGTAATCATTTTATGTCATGTTTATTTCATTTTGGTACTCAACAATGTCGTCATTTTCATTTATAATACTGAGGATCGTATCGTCAGCGTGTTGTATGCAATTGTGGGCAGTTACACTAGGAAAGTCATTAAAAATATTAAAGGAAGAATAAAGGCGGTCCTAGTATGGTCCCATGGGGAATACCGCAGTTATTTTCACGATATTGAGACCTATATGCGAGCTTTTGATTTCCTATTTGTCTCGAAATCTCAACACATTGCTGTCGATGAGATACGAAGCGGCCTGTTCTGCCTTACCTACACACATTACGACGAACAGTTTGCAATTTTCTTTCGTTCTCAATTTTTAGTTCATCCTTTCACAAGTTGCACGCAAAATATTTAGGTACCATACGATACATAATTAACACACCTGTTACACACCTTACCGAATTGAACCTTAAGAAATGAACTAGTAACATTTTTACAAAAACCCAACCGAATTTAAATTTGGAAGTTTTACAGCTATACCTATATATTTTTATCTGTATCAATGGCAATGCACACAACCTACAATTGCCCAAACACCCGAGATCCAGTAGGCGTAACTACATTGATTAGACATTCATTGATGCTTTTTTTGACTTGCGTTTCACAAGTTCAGGCGTAACGCAGCTATGCACATCTTGAGGCAAGTTGAAAACGCACGTGTTGGGAAACAGCCAACAATACAATACTCGTATGAAGTCGTATGCATTAATTTAAGTCCACTCGTCTTTCCGAATTGGCACGTTTAATTACATAGATATTTAATTTTGTGATCGACATTCATTTTATTAGTTCAACATAAATATGTACCTCCATTGCCAGTAGGTAGTAGTATAAGTAGGTACTAATACTACAAAGTAGTTAAGTGCTTATTTCTACATATAATTTCATTAGGTAAATAGCTTCTGCCAGCGGCTTCGCTCGCGCGATAGTCGGAAATATATCTAATATAAATTGGCTTTATGGGGTTGATGTGAGAAAATAATAATGACAACCTTTATTATTTACGCCGGCTAATAATCGTATCAAGTTTCAAGACATTGGGCAAAAGAATAACATTCTTCGATACAAACTTTAACACCCCCTGAATCTCGGGAGTAATCATGAAAACTAATAATGACAACCTGTATTATTTACTTCGGCCAGTTTTTGTAACAAGTTTTAAGTATTTTGGCTCAAAGAATAAGATCCTTCATACAAACTTCCACTCCCTATTTCACCCCCTTAGGGGATGAATTCTCAAAAATCCTTTGTTTTCAGATCATCGTATGAGGAATATGTCCTCCAAATTTTACGTTCCTACGACTGTGCGTTGATCCGTCAGTCAAGCCGAAAGAATTTTATATTTAGAGATAATAAAAAGCTATAAGTACATACTATAAACATATTTTTAACATTAAATTTAAATACTATGAACGACTACAAAATAACTGACCTACTTATGTACAGAACAAAAATCCGTCAATTTCTTTAGTACATTTTCTACTTTATCACTACAGCATACTGATCAAGGTTGATTGGGAAAATTTGACAGTTTCGGGTAGCACGTCAAGCTACAACAATCTGACTTTTTTTTTTAAATAGTTTTTCAACTTTCTCGCTAACACATTAGGTTCAAGGCTGATTGGGATAAATTGAGTTTCGGGTAGCTTGATGCGCTGGCATCTGTACCTACTTCTCTGCCATTCAATATCAAACTAGACTTGTCTGAGTAATGGATACCTATTTCAAGCTGCTGACGACATTAGTTTTGTCTATTCTTAAGGTACTCTACGTAATTGTCTCAAGTTTGAGATAAAAATTGCAACAAAGTAGGTACTACATTGTTTGCTTACGTTATGCATGAAAGCGAACCATGGACCGTACGTACCTACCTATCTTCTGTGCATATGATTAGCGGTACGGTATTTTTCCGTTACATTATGAAGGTAGGTAAATCTTTGTTACCTCGGATTAGTCGAAAAACAAATTTAACTTCGAGAAGTCATAAATATTTTTACCATTTGAAAATTGGAAAATTGATAAACGATCTTGATAACACCGTCTAATGAGTAATGACTAATGATGAATTATTTTTCACTTACTTCCTTTCAAACAAAATTTCGATCTATAAATTATCGGATTGTTTACTTAATCGTCGAAAAATTTTACTGACCTTTTAACTCGTCGCCAGTTGTAAACTCCTGTTCACAAGTACCTGAGGTAGCTCGTTGCCACACCAGTGTGCAGATAGACGTCCGTTCTCGCTTGCCGCTCTCACGTGACTGACTAGGACTACCTCACTCACTACCCCTACCCGTGCGCTCGAGACAACATTAGATCTATTGGTAGGTATATAGATCACAAACACTACAGTACTCAACATTATGAATAATTTTTACCAAACTCGAAATCATGAAAATAATCAGCTAATCAGTACCTACATTTTGTCGATAAAAATCCAAATTCTTGTTATTCTTATTTTTTTTATCCAAATCATTATTAATATTCGTGGTGTCTACTGTTACCTCAAAACATATAGGCAGGTACATTGTCCTATTTCGTGATCAGATGGAGCTAGGTAGTGCATTCGTGGCTTAACAGGTACCATATTACTCGTAATTAAGTCGATAAAAGAGAGTTGTCTTGGATTGGTATTGTGATTATTTATGTTACAGTTTTGCTTTGAATTTTTTAATTGCTTTATAGTGTCTATGTTCCAGTCCCCACATAATATGATGTTTTTATTATTTATTTTCAGAAGTTTTCTTGAGAGGTTTAAATTTTCTAAAAATAATTTAATGTTTGAATTTGGTGTGCGATAAATGCAGATAGTTTTAAGGTTGTAATTTCAATTGCACAGTATTCGAAATAATATGTAACCAGGTACTATGACGTGCTAATGCCATCCAATTCCGATGATGTAAAAGAGATAGTGCTATACACTATGTATAGGTTCGTCTCTCTTTACTCTTTTTTAGGCTTTTCACGGAGCTGTTCAACCCTGGCTTGTTTTTTGGGCATTTTAAGTGCATACAATAATATGTTAATTAACACGTTTCTGGTCACCTGGTTATTGTACATCTAAATCGCTCACAATTCCAGCTGAGGAAAAAATTCGACACGTACCGTTAGACGATTATACCAATTGTTTTTTTTTCTTTTTCTTTAGGATTTTGTATCGAAGCGAACAATTTAAAATGGTTAAACGCTTACTTTTTGGTTCACATTGCCACCCTTGTGCAGCAAAGGTGAGCCACGAGTCATATTCAAGTGACAGGTGAAAAAGAGTTTCGTTATTTCGCCTCACTGAATAGGGTGAAACAGAAAAATCCGACTATCGTCCAAGCCAGGATTCACAAACTGCCAGGGTTGCGGAATTTGTTCGAAAGAGTCACCGCGACCCTGGAACGCAAAGGGCGTTTGGAGGTACCTACACGGATGGGTATTGGTCAGTAAGAGTCTGACACTCCCTTTCGCTCCAACCCAGAGCGGATGGAGTCATTTGAAGATTTCCAATCCTACAAAAAAAGAAGGGATCACGAAATAAAAATCAAAAGTCGTAAAATATTTACAAATCACTTTATTTTGTTGCATATCAAGTCTATTTAGTTCCTTTTTACAATAAATACATTAGGTCTGAGTATAAAAAATTAGTGTTGCAAAAAAATAAACAACACAAACTCTTAAAATTTACCTTGAATACTTAAAAAGTCTTGATTTTTCAGGCTAGCCCCCCTTAAGTTCATTATACACATGACCTGGTGACAAGTACACCACAACACAGTGATGCCACCAAGTGATCAATTTTGATTGCACTGTCACAACTCCTTGATCCTGAAACAAACAAATATTTCTATGAATAAGGGAATGTTAGACTTGTGATGATGCCACTTTACGGTGCATAAAGCTTCTTGAGAATCAGACGTAATCTGCTCTACTGCTCTGTGAATTTTAACAGGCGCTAAAGTAAATTCGATTCAAAATTGCACCTTCAGCAATCGAAAATAGATTTTAATGTGCATCACATTAGGCACGTATTCGCGAAAAAAATCGACTTACTCAGAGACATCGCAAATCTAGCTAATAAGTACCATTCAATTTGTCTCATCTTGGTAGTTATAGTATGGTTGCTTTTGGTACTTTAACCAGTTACTTTATTTGTGTGTATAATTTCTTAGTGTTGTTGTGTTGTGTGTGTAATTTTGCTTGTAAACACGGTTTTTGTGTCTGCCTCCAGAATATGGCATTTAATTACTGCAGTGTACGTTTTTGCTTAGCCACGTGAATAAAGTGGGCGTGGGGACGTGGTATTAGAGGATGTTCGTACTAACCGTATGGAAAGGTGCATAATATCAGTTAGCCGCGACCTCCTTGAAGCCGTTGACGACGGGCGTGTGGTCGTTGCTGCGCCGCCACAGGCCGTACACGCGGCCCGGCACGGCCTGCCACAGCCGCACCGTGCCGTCCTCCGAGCCCGTGGCGTACAGCTCGCCGTCCGGCGACCACCGCACGCAGTGCACCGGACCGAAGTGACCTTTGTTTGATTCTGGAATTAAGAGGGGGGAACGTGACACGTGGAGTACTGGTACAGGAAAATAAAACAGGAGTAAGCTCAACAAAATGAAAATCGAGCTTTTAGATTTTTGCGTTTTGAATTTGTTCCGACTGGGTTAACGTATCATGCGCTTCCCAAGCAAATCTATGAAAATACAGCCTCTGAGCTTATGAGACGCCTGACGTTTGTTTTTTATATAAATCAAGAAAATAAAAAATCATGAGAATAAGGATAAGATACAATGACGAAACTTAGCGATCCCTCACGATTAGATCTGTAAATATCTGTGCTTTTTGAAGTCAGTTAGTCAGGCTGAGTGAGCTATTAAATTACTTGAATTACGATTTTAAGACCTCTGTTACGCTTAATAGTGAACAAAATAAATATTTTAACAAAGCAAAAATACACTTAAAAACTGGCTTACCGAGTTCTGTTCCCGTATTATAATCAAATTTATAGACTTTTAAGTCTTCTCCGCCGCATACAAACGTCGCCCGACTGGGCGATAGCGACGCTGAGTAACATTTCGTTGGCACTGGAAATTCGCGCATTTTGCGCATCGTGTCGGAAGAATAGAATGATACATTTGTACCTGGAATTAGAAAATAAAGATTTTTTTTAAACATTTTCTTATCGGAAATTATCCCAAGGGGAAGTCTCCTCGGCGTAAAAAGTGATCAGGATATGTCTTCAACATTCAAAAGTCATTTTCAAATTAGGCTGAGAGCCAACACTTTTTGAACGTAAGCTTTAAAGGCGTACCCGCCAGGAAACACCCACCCGGAAGTGCTCACGATTTCCTAGTGTTTTAGATAGGAAGAAGCAGCGCAACAAACTCCTCAGCAACACCTTCATTCGTTGAGGCGTAATTGATTGATTAACAAACATCCAAATGGTCACAATAATATTAGTAGAGCGACAGTAGCGTGGCAGAAGCACATGCCTTCACATTATAAGAAACAAAATCTAGAGAAACTACTAGAAACTAAAGTCGCCTAAATAACACAGTCTAAGAAGTCTTTGTTAGAGGCCCATTCTATTTATATTCCATCTATTTTAACATGTTATACGCGGAATGCCTAAGGCTGTATTTACGTAAAGCAGGTGTGGTAGGTTTTAATGCGCAACTTGATCTTGATTTGCTCTTGAATTAAAATGTAAATTCGTACTGAGGTCAAACGTAATCGCTCCACATAACATGTCACAATAAACTTTGATTTGTCGTCATAGAATTATATTAGACTCGTACTCTGACCACGAATTTTTTCGCGTGATTTGATTTCCTCATTTAAATTTCAACACTTATTCATTCACCTAGTCATTGTTTCATGATGAAAGTGGTTTTTCATGATTCAAGCTTTTGCGTCTTTAAAATTAGGAGAGTTTTTTAAAATCTTACCGTGAGCTACTGTCAATATAGCTCCATCTCTTGACAGCTCTAAACTGTTTGGTATGGTTGGGAATTCCACTTTTTGGACCTCCTGAAATTAAAAGAAAAGCTTTGCATTAAACATTGTCATTACACGTGAATTCACAATGTTCTTACACAATCAACATAAATAAGGCTAGTCTTAAATGTCACATGAGGCAGACAACGTGTTTGCCAGCTTATGTGGATTGAATTTCATTCGTTAAATCCGTGAATGAGTGTTCCAGTCAACTGTATAGTCAATCGATGTTTCAGATTTTTTCAATTCATTCTTTATCATTGAAGTAGGTCGTAATACCAAAGGTCTATAATATTGTTCATACATTTTTCTAAAAATTTTATTAATCAGCAAGTTTTCATTCACAAAATCGTTCTTTTATTTTCTAAAAACATCACTTGCATAACTTAGTATCATTCGCCACTATTAACTCCTTTAGGTTCAACATTGAAAAAAAAATCCATAGTGCTCACATTTGTTACAACTCTTGGATTGAAACTCTTATGCAAAATTTCATGCTTATAGACCCAGATGATTGGGCTGCATGTCTGTCAGTAAATTAATTGAGACTGATGAATTACCTGTCCACTAGTACGATCCCAGACTCTCATTGTAAGGTCATCGCTCACGCTGACTATGCGTGAGTTATGAAGGAAGACTGCGTGTCTGATGCTACTCGAGTGCGCGCTTATTTTCTCCAGAGCTGGAATTATCATACAATTGTGTTAGTTTTTAATTGTTAAGTGATCAATCAATGGCTCATTATATTGTTGAGCAATGTACTGTGAAATGGTAATTGATTAAGAACAGAAAGGACTGTCGTCATTCAGAAGATCAGTGAAACAAAGAAGGTAAAAATGACGTTGGTCAAAAAAACTACACAAATAAATTTTATGCCAGTTTCTCTATAAGCAATAGTACGAGTAAGGTTCTTAGAGAAAGATAAAAAAGTTGCCTAAATTTAAAATATTGAAAAAGCACACGAGAAATAAGGTCAAGACATCTG
The DNA here is from genome assembly GCA_905163435.1 of Mamestra brassicae. Lineage (NCBI taxonomy): Eukaryota > Metazoa > Arthropoda > Insecta > Lepidoptera > Noctuidae > Mamestra > Mamestra brassicae. The sequence goes on along the minus strand of LR990997.1, from coordinate 11,441,574 downwards.
TTGGATCAGCTGGTTTAAAAATAAATATGCCAACTCCAAAACTATTTTACTTCTAAAATATTTTGTGCTTGGTTTAGGCCAGCCATGACTTGCTATTAACCTTTTGTATTATAATGAGGAAACATAGATACATAATAGAATATTGAAGCTTTTAACACATGCATCATAAAAACTAATGAGTGTATTAAACAGTTTATACAAAAGGGATATCATGATAAATGTAAACATTCAATAATTTATTCAAAAGGTTACACCCTTTTATTAAATGTAAATATTTGGATATTCTCGATTTATTGCACAATTATGTTGATTATTTAAGATAACAGTTATCTTGTATGCAAATGAATGCTTCCTCAACTTATTGTTTATGAGTGTTCCTACTCAGAACTTGTTTATGTTGTCTCTATGACAACATTTTTAACTATAATACGCAATTTACACTCCATATAACTATGTCTAGTGGTCACAAGTGTTACTACTGAGCATGGGGTCCTGCATTTTATTCCCAGGACAGACAGTGATATTGCGTTTTTCCATCAGGAATTTGTCAGTAGCAGCTAGGTCTCTTGATTTGTTCCTAGTTCATGGCAATAGGCTTGTCCTTCATTAAAAGGGACCTAAATAAACTGGTGAAATGTGGTCCTACGATAGGTACATGTCTGTCTAATCCTCAGGAAGGATACTATGTATCCAAATGTGATATTATGTTTTTGTCTTTTTCTTTTTAATAATTAACAGAACAACATCTAGATATCTACTATAAAGTACATAATAGATTAATTATATTTCACTGTATAGGTCAACATGTCAACATGTATTGATAATTTATTTGCAGATTAGATCTACTACAGGAAGTTGTAATTATCCTTATCAGGCATAAAAGTATAATAACTAACCTCCTGCTTCAGGTTTGTTGAGGTCAAATACTCGTATAAGTTTCTCATTGCTTGCGGTGAGGAGCTGAGTGTCATCAGCATTGAAGTTAACACTCTTCACTATGTGTTCGTGGTCAAATGTGTGCACCACTTCACCAAATCGAGCGTCCCATATTTTTGCTGTAAAATTATTCAAATGGGATTAGAATGGATTGTGAGAAAGAAGGATATGACGAGGAAAGAGATTAAGAGGTATGGTTGTGCAAGAAGTAATGCTGACCCAACCTCAAATAAATTGTGATAACGGAAGGAGAATGATGATAAGAATATTAAGCATGGGTTTGTTTTTGTTTTGTTAGCTTTAGCCAGAACCAAAGAATTGTGATTCATAAATAAGTTTCTAAATTTAAAATTGTCTCCCACAGATTGAATACTTGGAATTATACCTCACAATAGCCACATAGTATTCAAACAAAGCAATTGATTGTTATGTTTCTAATCAACTATTAGTCACCCAGTGGTTGAAATTCAACAATCTTTTTTTTTTGTTATTTAATGTATTTTTTAAGCATTATTATAAAAAAAATATTAGCTTTATACACTCTTTCTGCATACAACTTTAACTGTGCCCGATTTATTACTAATTGCGTAATTTTCATAAAAAGGGGTACAAAGTTTTTGTTTCACATATTGATTTATAGATTATGGAGTACAATACTCAATTGTTAAAAAAACTAGATAAAATTGTGGTTAGAATTAATTACATGAAATGATGCAATCAGTTGTCAGATTGCAAGACTGCAATTAATTATGGATTATAATTATTCCTGATTTTAATGCCTTCCCACTTAATTCTAATTTATACAACATGAAATAGCAGAGAATCAAAAAGCTTTCTTCCTTTCACAATTTCTAATAGTTTTGTGAAATTAGTATTATGAATCACACATAGATTATATTAGATCTGGTAGATCAGACTCAGAAATTATCAGTTCTGTATTAATTGTCAAAGTACCTGAAAAGTCAGCCGCTCCACTAGCTGCGAGATTAGCATTTTGTGTCAAAGCTACCCCCCACACTGCACCTTTGTGACCTTCAAACGTGCCAATCCAATCACCTGTTTCACCTTGTCGTAGCATGGGCTTGCCATCTAAAAAGGAATTCATTAACATTACAATGTGTTTCTATGAAAGCTTCAAACCAATTGGGGCTATTATAAAACTCATTTTAGTCGTACCACTTATTGTGATATGAAATTATGCTGTATCATGAACTAAATTTAAAATCATGTTAGAAATTTCTTGAATAGGTACCTAATCAGAAAATATTGTGTATGGAATTTTGAACTGTTATTATTGCTATGCTTAAAAGCTTTTGTCAAGACCTGTCTTACAATGTTACAAAACCAAAATAATAAAGAGAACATTTTAATGTTTTGTTTATTCATTTATGAACATTTCATTCAAGTACACATTAACAAAATGTTGAATGAGTGTCCCTTTAGCATTGTATGCAAATGATAACATCTTGCAATTTTCCCCATAAAGTAAAACAAGGCTTTCATTTTATAAACACATCTTAACAAACCATTGTTTTAGCTTTCCACACTACTCAAATGCATGATAATTATGTAGCAGAAAGGCTGTACTAGAATATAAATTAATGATGTTGCTATTCAAGCACTTGAATCTTTACACCTACAGCTGTTCAATAAAATACTATGACTACTGTCATAACAACAAATAAAACAACTCCAATAGTAAGCTATATCAGATACTCATGATAGATTGTGTCCACATAAAAGAACAATGGCAGGAAGACACAATTAAATCATTAAGTGTTATTGACCATTTTCCTTATACAGCCAGATATTGAAAGTAGCTTAGTGACATGTTCTCAAGCCCTTCCATAAAGTAAACATTAATGTCAAGTACTTTGACAAACCTTGAGCGGGCACAAGGTGACCCACAATGGGTGAAATGTCAACATTCAACATAGGAACAAAATTCACAGGCTACAACAATTCATGAGCACACAAAGGCGTGGAACTTGTAAGTCATGCTGCCGGTACGTGAATAAAAAGCACGAGCGCGAGCCTCAAGGCGAGCAGCCGAGGAAACATACGAGCGGATACTCAAGGTACTTCCTGCATGTCCGGAAAGAGAAGGTCACAACATGCATAGAATGCACGCCGGCCGAGCGGACAACTCCACACAAACAAGAAAAGTGAAGGCCTTTCGAACACATCTCGTCACCAACATCTGTCACGCCAAAGCACTACTCACACGCACCAACACACTTGCAAGACTTCCACCCAAATATAGGCCAAGGCGATAGGGCACACTGATTACAAATTAGTCGTCAAAACTTACCTTTGCAGGCCGAAATCAAATAAAACCCATCTTTTGTAACGTCACTAAAATCCAAATGCACGACTGGTCTAGTATGGCCACCGCATGTGAGAGGAACTTGCTTGAAAGTTGTCATTTTGTTTCTTAATTTTGTTTGTTGTACTTTTTGAAAATAAAACTAATTATCTTTGTTGTTAACTAAAAATTAACCTAATGAGTCTGATCGTACTGAATGTTGACAATCGACTGACGGAAAAGTGGTAGGCGGTATTGCTATACATGTTAAAACTAACTACCCTTTTAATTAAAAGTGTGGTGTGTCTTTCGAATGTAGTAAGAAATTCCCTCATAAAATCATTTTTTAAATTAAACAAAGTGTAGTGATATCCATATGAAATCGAAATTCACAAGTGTTTGTGTGCAAAAATTTGACCTACCCGCGGCCCCTGATTTTAAAACTACATGAAGAGTTCCAATACTTCCAGTAAAACGATGTAATGTGTATTACCTAATACGACCTAAAAAGTATATTATACTGTATTAAAAGTTTCTTATAGGGAACGTGCACAAACTATAGGTGGCAGCACAAATCGACACGAGTGCCAGTGTGTGTTTAGAAAAAGAAACTTTTCAGTCCTGTCATCGTGTTACCGTCAATATTTACATCGTGTTTATTATGATTAAAATGCTAAAATATGAATTCTTGCCGATTAATAATGTTTTTTAGCGTGGCCAAAACTTGTCAAAATATGTTTTTTTATTATTTTGATTTTTACTGAAATCAAATAATTTGAGGCTATGTCATTGTTTACTCAGATTTGTTTGATTGAGAAGTACTACTACATAGTTTTACAAATAACACTTAGTAATTTCTGGATGTTTTTGAAACTCATACTTACATTGAGTTTTTAACTGAATGAAAAGAGTACCTACCTACCATTTGTGGGAAAGCAACAGATTTTTACACCATTTGACTTATTTTTCTTTGAAGTATTCAAGCATCCAGAAATGAAACAATATGTTTTCGCTTAGTTAGATGTTATTTTTCACTTCTAAGTAATTATTTTTAACATGAAGTGTTAATGATTCTTATTTGCGCTACTAGGTGGCAGGGCCTACGTCGTACACGTTCCTTATAACCCAGTAACACTGTCGCAAGAGACGTACTGGATAGAAACCAATAGAGGCAAATCATCGGTCAGTGGATAGTCAGGTCCGCTCAGATGTAACTCTGGTGGTGACCACAATCCTCAGACATAAGGGACCGACCTCAGAAAGAAAGATAGCCTTGTTAGTATGTATGTAGGTATCATAGAATTGACAAAATTGATTCAGAAGTTTTCGAGAACATAATTATCAACTCTAGATTTAATGCAAAACCCTCTATTTTTATTTTTTAAGAAGTCATTGTTCAATGAACCGATATAACAAAAAACTTTGATCAATTTCACTGGAAATATAAAATCACGCAATATGGGAGCAAAATAAATAGGAAAGGATATCTGAAGAATCAAGTCTTAACGGAGAGGATTCGTCGCTAATGAATATAGTTCCTACTAAATTAGTAGAAATGGTTTTGGTGTGGTATATTCTTGATTTATTTTTCGTTCCAGTTTGAACAATTTATATTGGGCCTTGTGTTATTTATGGGGAGATATTCTAGTTAGGAAGCACTACCTACTTTTGCCAGAAACATACATAACATTCCTTGGTTTGGAATTGTATTGTTTCAAATTTCTATACCACTTTACAGAAATCAAAATTTGATATTTTTACTTCTTTTTTATTTTTAAAAATATTGATATTTTTACGAACTGTTTTGAAACCATTAGAAAATTTAAAAGTGTCCTCAAGATTTTGATTATTGGCCTCGAAAACAAAAGTATTTCTCTACGCGTTATACCAATGCGGCCCAGGCTTTACACATTCTATCTAGTCCATGGTTCTGAATGAAACTTTAGTACCTATTCAATGACGTGTCATTTGACGTTGTCAATTCGTCAAAACGTACTGAATTTGTTGTGGTTAGTTTCCAAATCGGATTTCACTCTTTTCTATTAACTTTATTAAATAAATATGGATTTCTTCACTTCTATACCCACCCACATTGATTATGTTGGCCAAGCTAAAGCTGAGAAATTGTACAGAGCCATAATTACGCTGTTCAGTATAGTCGGTTTCGCATGGGGCTACATCGTTCAACAGTTCTCACAATCTGTGTACATTTTGGGAGCCGGATTCATCCTAGCTGCAATATTGACCGTACCTCCGTGGCCTATGTACCGCCGCAACCCAATAAACTGGCAAAACCCAAGAAACAACGAAGAGAAACCAGCAGGCAAGAAGGGGAAGAAATGAAGCATTTCCTGTCAGTTTAAGCCACCACCATGATCAGAAGTGTATTCCAAACAGATGTGTATTTCACTATTCTCAAATAAAATAGTTTATAAGGTTCATATTGTTTTATTACATTGGATAGGTACCAAAACAATTTTTTACCTTTGCAAAATTGCAGCAAATATTTCATTCTTAAAATAATCCAGTCCAACATTGTTTAAAAAAAAAAAAATTACAAATACAACATGAGTATGAAATTAACTTAAGAACTGATTACAAGAATTGTATGAACCTTGACAAGAGAAGTTTTAATAATTATTATATAGTACTTTCGAGAGAGATTTTCTGAAATCAACATGATGAGAAGTGATATTATTTTCTTATTCTAAACATATAGTGGTTTACAAATAATATTCATGTTGCAAGTAGCACCATATATGTACCTATGCAATGTGGAGACATTGATACAACAATAAATGAAAACACTGGCAATGCAGTCACCGAAACTAAAAATAAACTTTCCAATTCCATAAAATTGCAAAAAAACTCAACCTAGTCAAGGATAGTGACTACTATTCTGACAAAATATTCCAAGCAGCAACCGCCACAGGGCAGTTAGTGGCATCAAATCTGTGATAAAAGACAACATATTTCTATGAACTAGTATTACCAGTGTTTTGACTTATTGTTTTATTGTCGTCTCCACTCTGCATATTATTATTTTCAGGCAATTCAACATTGAAAAAACCTTTCGATATGTATTCTGTACTTAAGGTACCATTATTGTATGCAATGCCAAAAATAGTAAATATTTCATGTTTGCCTATGTATATCATCAATTCATCATGATTATACTTAATAATATGGAATATTCTACAAAGATTTGGACTAGTATTTGGAAACAATATATTTGGGCCAAAAACTCACACAATGAAAACTCTTTGTAACTAAAATTGGAGAGCTTTCTCACTCCTATGTTTTATTGCTTCACATGTAGAGAGGTTTTGGACCAAGAACCATTCATACCAAACAGTAGGTACTATGATGTGGTGTTGATATTTAATTTAAGATAAAAATATTCTGCTTGCATGATGATTTATTTATTGTAACTTGACTACATGGAACCTTTAGGCAAGAGTAGGGCTATCAAATAGATCTTTGGAAAACATACAGTATTACAATGGAAGACTATGAGATGCTGACATTCAATTTCAGTCCAGCAAGATTTTATTTTATTTTCTTTATGATCTAATATCTTAATGTAGGTATATAGCTGCAAAATTTTAGATGCCTCCTATTTCGATCACTGGCAATATTTAAATTACAGTCTATTATAAGGTAAATATCAATAAGCAAGCCAACTTATTTTGGTATAGCGAGGCAAAATCTTTTTGAAATTAATGTCAATGGGTCAGTGACAGCTTCATTGACCCATTGACATTCAAAATTTCGAAAAGGTAAGTAATACATCTCTATCATTATCAACATTGTTTACTGTAATTTGATACATAGTTAATTGTTCCAGTTCCACATGGGCATTGACCAGTATTACTGTGCTGAAACGAAACAACTATTCATACAATACTGGATTTTTACCAGCCACATGTAAGGCACGGGATGAGAGCCAATCAGTATATAATATAAATTATCTGGTATTAAAAATGCTGTCATATCATACAGGATTTAGACCAGTTGCCTTTGGTTTGTGCTAATAAACGTATTTTCTTTCTTTAAACTTCGTTATTTGTGCATGCATGGTGATGCTATACGTAACAGAGTAGCGCAATGCAATACATATAAATATTAAAATCTCTGTACCTATATCTAGAACAATGTAACAATTTATTGCTATCTGAGTTCAATACTATTAGATTTATGGGATTATGGGGTTTTATTCTAATTTTTGTCTTCTGTAACGATGAAACCATCTTTTCAAAATTGTAGTGTAGAGCTATGCTGCTAGGATAAAAAGTGTTCCCCTTCATCTATATTAAAACTAAGATTTATAAGAAATTATTACTCCACTCGCACCTTAACACTATAATACCTAGCTGCTATAACACGAAAACATTTTCTCACAAAGAGTAATCTCAATTTGTATTATTTCTAATAGTAAGTAATTATGTAGAATTGTAGATAGTAAAATGTGACTATGCCTCTAAACTAGGCCTCTAGACCAGTGCAGTATAGATAAAATGTTTTATTTAAGATTACTTATAGGAAGAAATTGTGTGTTAGTAAAGTAATATGGCCCTCACAAATACATCTCTGCCATTCTCAGCTCACAAAAAACCATTGAAATATGAGCTACATGTCGTGTCACATATAGTAACATTTGTAAAATCTATGAAACAGTACTTGATGATGTTTGGTGGATGTTGGTTAACCAACATTTCAAATATTTCAGGCCACCAAAATGCTACCTACTGTAAACTTCGAAGCTTAACTCTGAGTCATTGTGGCTAACATGTGCGACGGCCAACATACAAATATTGATGAAATGGATATCAGATTTAAAATATAAATTGTCTTTGAAAAAGGTGAGGTATAACACAGCCTCTTCACATTAACGGCTCAAAAATGTTTTTGTTCTTTTTTTTCTGCTAATATTGTCGTATAAACAATAATTTAAGAGGTTTAAATTAACAAAGGGATTTAAACGAGCGTTCATTCACTGGATATTGATATTTAAAATATTATGCAATTGCATTGTAAAAAAATTGATTCAGTTTAAATTAGGTAATTACATTAATAATGTAGGTACTAAGAACAAAAGGTAAGAAGTGATTCAGATTTTTGAGATCTTAAAGATGTTTTCACTCTGCATGATTTATATCGAGATTTTTTTTGACTTATTATTGTCCTTCACTTGGTACAATTTTCATCAACTGGGGAAACATGGTTGAATAAGACTCGACAGCGACGAATTTTGTCTTGTCACAGTATGCACAGCACACTATGCACAGGTGCTTCAACAAGATCGTATCAAATATTGCTACACAGCATAGCACTGCAAATGCAACGCAGTGCTAATTTGCACTACATGTTCTCAGAATAGCTCAATTTGTCTCGAAGTCGCTTGATCACGTTGAATATTCTACTTTCGCTGCATACATCGCAATCTTCAAGCGCGTCTTCCATTTCCGAAGCTTCACTTGTTTTGTCAGCGTTTTCGTCACATTTTTCTTCCTGACTTTTCTCACTTGTTTTTTCTTCTTTATTTGCACTCTCTTTCTCCTTTTCGATGCCTTCATCTGGTTTTTGAGTATTTTCTTGAACATTAGGACTATTTTTAGCTTCTTCTGTATCGCAGACCTGCTGCAGGGTTATGACGGTGAACATGAATGTAACGCCGTAGTTGACGATACTTATTGATAGCGGGCCGAGCGCTAGTATGAATACTGCCATGGTAAACAGTAAGGCTGCTGTGGATTCGTAGTGCCTCCTGTAATCGAAAGAAAATAATGTTATTACTAGTTATCAAAGCACATTTTAATTACAGCGATTTGAGAACAGATTCCATATCTTTATATATATATTTCTTGTGTACATGTATGAACTCCTCCTAAACGACTGGACCGATGTTGATGAAATTTTTGTGTGTATACAAGGGTATTCGAGAATGGTTTAGATTCACAATTGGACCCGGTAGGTGGCGCTGCAATCGATTTCTATAATTTTTCGTCACACACAAAGCAAACGTTCAGACAGGACAACGTCTGTCGGGACCACTAGTCTATTTATATTAAAATGAATCCCTATTTCCCTCGGTCACGGCATCACACGTGAACGGCTGGACCAATTTCGCCATTTCTTTTTTGTTGTGTTTGTTATTGTTAGGAGAAGGTTCTTATGAAATAAAATTTTGTAAAAAAATATACATCCGGGCGTAGCAGGGGCGGGCTACTAATAATATTTAAATTCCCTGACCAGTCACGTATTTTCGTTTCTAAATTTTTTATTATTTTCAAAAATTATTCCCAATAAAAAATATAGTAACAAGATGTTGTTACTCACAGATTTTTCCTGGGCCCATTCAACTGCCACACACAGGTTGAGCAAGCAGACATAATTAACCCAGTGTGGTACGAGGTATCTGGTTTTAATACTATGCTATACCTGAAAAAATATCAAAAGTTTATTTTTCAAACATTGATGACGCCACAACTCCGTAGTTTCGATGTGGAGTAGTTTTTGCAAAAGAGGGATGATGATGAGGAACTAACAGTATATTTTTATGCAGCCTACTGTGCCACTACTGGGCAAAGGCTTCCCCCAAATCCTTCCAAGTATTCTTTTTTCGAGCCAGCTCGAATCAAGCCCTTGCAGTATGCGTCGAGGTGCGCCGTTCATCCTCAGGCACACATTTTGTTGAGACTCTAAGAAGTCTGATTTGACAGCAGGGTACAACATTGCTTTACTAGTAAGTATGAAAGGGAAATGAAATTAATCTCTTTCGCACTTAGTGGTAAAGCGATCTTCTATCCCTCTCTACTCAGCTCTCAAATACGACTTCTTAGATTGTTGTTGGCTTCCGTCACTGGTGATTGAGTGACTGTCAGATAACGTACAGCCGAAACTACTGGTCGTAGAAAGCTGAAATTTGACATGTAGATTCCTCGGGGAGTTTAGGGGAGCACTAAGAGAGGATTTCCCGAAATTCCTACGGGAACGGGAAAAAACGGGATATGCGCGTACGAAGTCGCGGGCAAAAGCTTAAAAAAATTATAACTTACGAAAAATTCCTTGCCCACGTCAAAAGCGCGGGCACATTGACTAGAGTGACAGTCAACCACATGGAAAACATCATCATGTGGAAATTCAAGCTGCTCAGATCTTCATCTAGACCAGAATGCTTTTCCTTCCCCTTTTCTTTAGCTTGACAACCTATCTCTGACGTCATATTCGTTGCTTTGTCCTGAGTCGGCTTCCCATTCTGACTAGTTGGTTCTGTGGCTTTTACAAGCTGTGTTTCAGTGGATTCTGCAGCTTGTATAAGGCTAGTTTCAGTCTCATTTTCGATATTTTTATTGTTCTTCTTCTTAAACATTAGGCAGATTATTGAGCCTACTTTCGCCATTAGTTTGTATACGTAGTCTTCGAGGTATTCTTCGTACATTTTGGAGAGCTGAAAGGGATTGACTTTTATTTTATACAGGGTTGCATTAAGAAGCAATATTTTTCAATAATTATGCTTTTCTTTAACAAATGAGAGTTTTCTGGAATGACATGGACCAGGTGGCAGAACTGAGACGTCAGGACCAGACACCTGTCAAAGCTTTTATGTTTTGCGACATAACTTGACATCAACGTCATGTTGACGTCGTAAGACATGTTTTCAGCCTGAAAGACCTGTTGCCCTGGCGTGAATTCTCCAGAAAACCCTTATCAAAGTCAGCTTATGTATGGTCACCAGCAAAAAAGGTATCCCTGGCAAGCTGAACGGTCACTCAAGACTCAAGCTGAGTACTGAGCTTACGCTAACTTTGGCTTTAGTACTTTCGTTCGTGGAAATGTGGTTTTAAACTTAGCTAGTTAGGAAGTTATCTTGATTCCTGCAGTCTGTCTCAGTAAATAAAGCTCAGATTCGCTTAACAATGGACGGAGAAAGAAAAACTTACCATAAACGCATAGAAAGCAGCGCCAGCGACCAGCGAGGCAGCTCCACACGACAGTGGCGTGGCACACAGGAGACCTGCGCTCACCACCATCGGTACCTTCTGAAGACCTGATGCCACCTTTTCAGCAAGACCACCTCCGCCACGCCACATTATTCTAAAGATACAACATTTTGTGAACAATAATACTAGCCTGTTACAGTTCCACTGTATAATTAAAGGTGGATATGAGTTGCGGTAGACCAATCGATCTATTCTAATCGAGACATCTCGAGCCGAGATCGCAAATTCGAGTCCTCGCGTCAATAGAAATTTCAATCTCGCGGGATCTCGGTAGTTTCGTGATCCCCAAGATCTAGCGAACTATGCAGAATTTAGAATTTTTGCCGATAGAAAATTTAGGTTTTTCCAAGAATTTCGGCAACTGCTGCCGCTCAATAATGCGAGATCTTACCCAATTTATGCTTTGGGATCGATCTCGTAAAACAGCCCGATATAGTAGGACCGTAGAATAGATTGGGATCGCATTCCCTATCTATCTTGCTTAGAAGCTAGCCGGATTGATCGATCTGTACTGCACTCATTATTGATCTACCTTATTTTGTTGTTTGTCCTGTGCGAGTTACCAATAAACATCAACATTCCTTTTATTCTATTAATACACATTATGCAGTAATAATATTAAAATTAAAATGTTTACCCTTATAATTAAAACAAGGACCGGTCAACAACAGTCGCAAAATAATTTGCAATGTGGGGAAATAGTCATTCTATACTCAAAACGTGTAATTTTATTTTTATTCCAATAACTGGATAGTTAGTGTATCGGCATTAGTACATACCTAAACAACAGTCTATGCGCAATCTGGGACGAGAACACCATGACTGCAAGCATGGCTGCCGACATTAGATTCACGATGCCTAATGCAGTCATATACGTTGGCACCACCAACAACGATTTTATGAAGTACCGTAACTCTTGATTCTGCCAGCTCGCGTTCTCGAATATGAATGATAGTACCGGGATGGATCTGTAAAGAGAGATAATGATAGTTCAAAATGGGAAGACAAAAAAGATATTGAAGTCCATATTACTAGTACTTTGGTTTGGGCAGTAGCCTAACACCCATCTGGTCCGACCAGATGGGTGTTAGACTACTGCCTATCCTACTAGGACACACGTGGCAACTGGCACCACATATACGTGCTATAGGTAAAATTTGAATGCGTGTTTTGTAACATTGTGTCAGTTCCGTTGACCGTTGAGGAGTTTGTTCGTGTGGAGCCAATTCTGGTTGGAAAATCAGGTCAAAATTATCCTTGAAATTCATTGTCATCAGAACTGAACTTATATTTAAAATTTCAACTCTGTAGGATAAGAGGAACTTACAAAATTTGACCTAAACCAACAAATATACAGACATACATACAAACATTGCAAGTTAAATAAAAGCTTGTTAAAAAAAGAGATATCCAGTATTATTTTTCAAAACTTACAACCAAACCGTAGCCCCGAGCCTTCCAAACACGAGTGCGTAGTACGGCTTGACACCCTCACTCATGAATGAGCTGTGTAGTAACACGCAAGAGCCGTGTTTTTGCATGTGCAGTAGATTTTTCTACCAGCGAATGATATAATAATAATACTTACAATAAAACCGTAGCCCCGAGCCTTACAAACACGAGTACGTAGTACGGCTTGACCCCCTCACTCATGAATGAGCTGTGTAGTAACACGCAAGAGCCGTGTTTTTGCATGTGCAGTAGATTTTTCTACCAGCGAATGATATAATAATAACACTTACAATAAAACCGTAGCCCCGAGCCCTACAAACACGAGTACGTAGTACGGCTTGACCCCCTCACTCATGAATGAGCTGTGTAGCGACACGCAAGAGCCGTGTTCTTGCATGTGCAGTAAATTGCTTCTACCAGCTAATGATATAATAATAATAATACTTACAATAAAACCGTAGCCCCGAGCCTTCCAAACACGAGTGCGTAGTACGGCTTGACCCCCTCACTCATGAATGAGCTGTGTAGCGACACGCAAGAGCCGTGTTCTTGCATGTGCAGTAAATTGCTTCTTGCAGCTAATAATATTATTGCTGCGGTATAAGGCACTAGGACTGGGCTGTAGTTCCGAGCTATTTGTGCGAGACGGAGGTACCATGATGTAGATATGCTGAAATGTTTTATTAAATTAAGATTTTGAAAAACGCAACTAAAACAAAGCCAAAAGGATATGCTATGCTTTTGCCCGTAGGTAGAGCGTGAGTTTATGCATGTTTATATACTTTTATTACAAAACTTCATGCAACACAAAAGTACATAGGCAAACCAAATGCGTGTCCATAAGTGTTTATGATACTCATATTATGGATAACTGTTTTTGAGATAGTCTCATAAACTCTCAGTAAGTATGTATTTGAATTAAATAGAATAGGGTAAAATACTAGATTTGTGACTGTTATTCCTTCTTCTAATTGACGGCAATCTCAATAAGGAAGTCTCTAATATTATTTCGTATACCGAGACCAACAAATACGTGAGCAAAAATAACCTCTTTTACATTTTAATTCTTCTAAATTGATTTTGTTTATTCATCCTTATTGATATGTTTATATGTAATTTTCCTAGATCGTACTTAGGTAGAAAAAGCCATGTTTAAATCTTGTTGCATTTGGTAATATATAATTTAGTTATGTTTCCTTTTTACACACAAAATATACATTCACACACTCATATACACACACGTATAAACACACATTTATACAAAACACACTCTAGTTTCACACACTGCCATAAACACGATTTTCATTTTTATTTTTATTGGTTTTATAAAAAAAAAATGTGTAACTTATACCTAATTAGCACAACGCAACAATTGTTAATTAATCGAGGAAGAGCGAGGTTTATCCCATCACAAGTATCTTCGGATTACTTTCTGGGAAGCCCCGGCAACTTAATTGTATAGATTTAAGATAATAAACACATTTTTTTTTTCTTTTTAAAACTTACCTGATAGTGTATGTACACTGTGGGTCTAACAATAAAGTTACTCTCACATGCTCTGTGGCATCCAGACCTTCAGTGATGTTAGGGTTACTTCTGTACAACCTCATTTTCATTGGTGTTTGTTTTACGTGCCTGAAATATATTAAATCTTATTAGTCAATACACACCTACAGAAATAAAAACAAGTTAATCTAGTCACGTACACATAATAAGATGAAGCATTTTGTGCATGAATCGATTCGCCATTTTAAATGTTTGATATAAATATTGAATTTAGTTTAGACAAAAATACAGACATAGCGATCAATAGAGATCACGATACGATATCAAAACGGTGTTGATTTCTTAAATTAAGGTCAATAAAGGCGAATTTTGTCAAACATGATAAAATAACTGTTAAATTAGTAACGTTAACAGCTTCATATCTGCGCTAAACTAAAAACAACAGCATGCTGAGGCAACCTTAAGCACCCCGCAGCGTTTAAATGAAATCAGAGAAAAACATTTTACCGAATATATCTTATTTTCTCCGACGTAAGTTCTACATTTGATTGTAAAACTGGGACCAAATTATTGTGTTGTGTCGTGGCGCCTGCTGACGCAGTTGATTGGCCACAGAACATGTTGTAATCTGAAGTGGGCTTGAATTCATACCCCGAGTCCTAGGGTAATGTCAACCTATAGTAGGCGCCAGATAATCGTGGAATAACGGTCATTGACCCACCTACAATTATTGACATTTTTAATTTGAAAAACGGAATTAATGACACAAAGCTGTCCCGAATCATCATCTCTCGTGATCCTTAACATTGTCTAATAATGAAAAACGATTCATATTTAATTGTTCAGGTACCTATGAACAGTTATTAGGGAAAGGTCAATGTACTTTATTCCACATTTATCTGGCGCCTACTATAGTTTTACACTATAGCGGTTTACACAGTTCTAAATTATATCTACGTGTAACGTGAAAATTCGAATACTCACGTAAAATAATGATAGTTCTCATAGTTCGGCGCCCACGGCACATGAAGCTCCGCGGACACATGATACTGCGCAGCTTTGCAACTTGCCGTAGGTTCCACATACAGTAGGTAAGCCTGATGTATTAGATTGAAGTCCTTCAATACCAGCTCATAGTACAAACTCTCTTGTTCGGTCTCTTGGACTACAACGAACTTTCCGAACGAGAAATCTGAGGGTAGGTCCACTGCAATCTCACGCGAAGCGTAGTCGTTTATGTCCACGTTTAAGACTATCTGGAAATAAGGTGCAAGTTAAAAATATGAAGATATATAATATATTTTATTGTACACCATGATTAATTAAACAAAATAAAGTATATTTTGTTTAATTAATCATTCTTTGACAAAATGAAAACATAAATAACTGGTGGCCTTATCCCATTCTCATCACGTTTTCTTCTAGGCAACTATAACCAGGATAAATGGCGGTTGAGCGATTGACTGCTGCGCTGCGTGTCGCGGGTTCGATTCCCGCATGGTACAAATATTTGTATGGCCTACAGACAGTTGTTCCGGGTCTGGCTGTATGTCTTTATGATTGAATGTTTGTAAACGCACCCACGATACAGGGATTCATAGTGTGGGGCGACGTTTAAAAAAATAAAACATTATGTAGCTATATTTCTTCCCATTATTTTTATAGGTACTCTGATGTTAAAATTATAGATTCTTTGTAGCCTGCTACACACGCGTATTTAAGAAGCTTTTAAAAAGAGAACAGCTTTTGCTATCGATTAATCCCCCTACCATGATGAGCCAATGCCATCGTGATTACGTTGTGAAAAGGGAGGGTCTTAGTACATTATAGGTCCGTCTCTCCCCCACAGCCGAATGTATTGGCATTGACGTCATAGTAAGGTAGACCGTCTGTAGAAAACATTTGTGCATGTCATGATTATATATTACGTTCACAATTGTGTGCTTTTTGTACCTTAGTCATAGGCATAATATACAATTGAAGCTGATGACTCATTTCGTGTGAATATGACGTATTACTATGACTTTCTTTCGTACAGCCACACATCTGTCTTCCACTGTAAAGCCTGACTCATAAATTAAACATTTTACTTCAGAACTTCGTACTAATCATTCAACACTGAATCCTGGAATGCCGCCAACACCTACCTATACACGTAGGGATTTAAATAAATGCCCTTTCCTTTACTCACTGAAATGATGGAAGGTCTCAGCTCTAGTAATAGATTACAGCTCATCAATTTCCGACTGTGACGTCAGAGACGAATGTGTAGAAAATGATAAACATCTTTTGTTTACAGACAACATTTCTATTGGCAAGCCGTGTTTGTACAAGTATCGCACCTTTAAAGTAAAACCGTTACTAAACGAAATTATGAAATTTTATAGGGAAGCCAATATTAGAAAATAGTCACTGTTTTAGATAGATGGCTTTGATACCTCAATTCATGAAAATGTTCATTTAGTAACGGTTTTACTTGAAAGGTGCGGTATATCTAAAGATATTTATATTTTTTTGTTTTTATATCATTTTTAAACCCCGACCAAAAAGACAGGTGCCAGATGATTGACTTATCTTTTTTTTTGAGATGGGTTTGCTCTTGACTCTAGTCTAGGTCATAGATGACAGAGACAAAGTCGACGATGGAGCGAGCTTACCCAGAAGAAGCCGGTTCACTGTAATTTTGAAGAGATTAGGGTTTTATGCGTTCGGAAACATAGACATAGGCAGAGGGTATCTGTGTGGCCGTATGTGGTATCGTAACTCCTAAACGAGCGAACCAATGATAATATGATATTAAAATTGATTTAGTCTTTTTTACTTAGTATGAGGGACTGCCTTGCCCGTGACTTAATTTGCAAACACCATCGCAACTAACTGTCACTTAGACCATTAATTTCTTATCTACACTTCTTCTAAACCTTTCCTTTCATTAAAAAAATATTATCATCCGGAAAACATGTTCCTATCGTCTATAGTTTACTAAGATTGGCTTGGGCGTTGTCTATCTATCGATCATCGATAAAGATACGCTTAACAAGCATTTTTACGAAAATTCTGTCTGTCATCTAAATTACGGAAAAAGGACTGATAAGCCACTAATTGCGCCACCATTACAGGTATTATTGAGAAATGACACTTTATTGTCATCATCTAAAGTCAATCAATTCTAGAATAAAACCTATGGTTTGTTTCAGGATAGAGTTTTGAAGATAAAAACGCGTCAAATCCTACTAATATCAAAATTTGCAAATTTTTCAGGCTTGAGTAGAGATCGATAAATATTATACTTCAAATGCTAATAAGAAATCGGGGTTATGTCTCATACTCACCGGTTTTCTAGTAGGCGATACTCTAACGATGACGTGCGACCAATCAGGATGTGCCTCCTTTACTTTGTGCAAGTTGATCGTCGCTAGTTTACGTTTGCCGAAGTCATTGGCAACACCCGTCCAGCGGCTCAGTTCTCCCAACGATATTGCGTATTTACTAAAACAACAAATTTAATTAAGAATCTCTTACGGAAGGCTTAGGCCGGGGTGCAACATCAGTCAGGGTTACGGAATTTGTTTGAAAGAGTCACCGCGGCCCTGGAACGCAAAGGGCTTAAGGAGGAAAAAGGATAGGTTTTAGTTAGAGAGTCTGACACGCCCTTCCGCTTCACTCAGAGCGGATGGGCGTGACTTCCAATCCTGAAAAAAAAAACGGGTGAAGGTATACCATAAACCCGCAATTCTCCAGATATGTTCAAACTAGCGGCCAGTACCTACCGGTGCCACACGCTAGGTCTCATGTAATAGGGGCCAAGCATAGATATAATACACTAGGGTCCGAGCCTATCTATTGGCCATGTACCAATCCCGACGGCTCCGGGCTACTACTGCGAAAACCAATAAAACGTCCCGGCTTGGGAATCGAACACAAGAACATATGCTTACGATTACTAGGCCAATAAGGCAGTAATTTGTGTTTGTTGTTTATAACTAAAATTCTAATACAATACATTCCATTATCAAATAATTAACAAGGGACATTCTCTGCGCGTATAAAATCGACTGCCCATCCGTATAATTGATTGATCGTCTTTCTGTCTGAGAAAGAATTGGCAATATTGACTGGTAAATAAAAGATGTGCGCCAAAATACTTTAATGTCAAGATCTATGTCAAATCTCCACCCAATAATATGATCGCGTCACATTGTTTATCGGCCGATAAACGCGGTTAACAAGTCGTTACCCTCAAAATAAACGATACATCTTTATGATCCAGAAATGTCATTGAGGGCTAAAGGTAAACGCACTTTGTCATTTCTAGATAACTGGGGATGCAAAGGTCATTCATTGGTTGTAAAATTGTTATTTTACTAGCTTTTGCCCGCGACTTCGTCCCCGTGGAATAGTTACTTGGGACAGAAATTTTTATTTAAAGATTATTTAGTTCAGTAAAGTTTCAGTCAATGTTACTGAACATACTAAGAATAGATAGATATAGATAGTTTATGATAGATACAAATGTTCGACGTGATTCTTTAAATTGGCATAACTTTTTTATTTATGAACCGATTGACATGAAACAAACACTAAATTTTAAGAGAAGCTTACCACAATGAATTAGTTTTGGGTGCTATTTGCGTTGATAAAAGTCCCAATAATATTTCTCATATTTCTTCCCTGTACAGACAGCGATCCGTTCCGTGCGTGACACTTTTATTAAGAAGCAGTAATCATGGTACTAGAATTTAGTTAAAGTGCAGATTATATAAAGTTATTTATCTGCATCTTAATGATGTTGGGAACTAAGCTTAGCTCGCTTCACCGCTGCAAATTATTTATAGAGGAAGATCAATTTTATTGCATTTATTGAGACGAACGTTATATTCTAGAACTTAACTTTTTCCCGCGACTTCGTACGCGCATGTCCCGTTTTTAGGGTTTCGTAGTTAACAAGGAACCCTAATAGTATCGCCGTGTCCGTCTGTCTGTCTGTCCGTCCGCGGTTTAGCTCGGAGACGGCTGGCGCTAGAAAGTTGAAATTTGGTATAGGTATACATATTAATAACGCCGACAAAGTGGTAAAACAAAATGTTTTTTTTTAAGGGGCGATGACTTTTTTTGTATCGTCTACCCCATGGTGTGGAGTGTTGTTGGATAGGTCGTTTAAAAATATTTAGGGTTTTAAACCATTTTTCATCCATGGATCCATTTGCGAAATATTAAGTTTTAAAGTGCTAATTTTCGACTGGTAGTTCTAGAGATTAGCGCCTTCAAACAAACAAACAAACAAACAAACTCTTCAGCTTTATTATATTGGTATAGATTAGACATGGTGGTATAGATTACCTTTAAGCATTTAACTGGAGCAGTTTTCACTGTTTGTAAGTATGTATTGATACCTCATACCTCTTGAAAAGTGTTTACTTCAATAAATCCGAAGTGATTTTCAAGAGCCATGAAGTGGGTTAATTCCTAGAAGCTAGAGCGAGAAAGAAGCCTTTTGAGGCGTACCTTCTAATAGAAAAGAACGGGATAGAAATAACACTTACCAGTATCTATAAGAAAAGTATGTATATTTGGCGTTGCATCCAAATATCCACTCCTTATCATCGACATTGACCGCTTCGACGGCCACGAATCTGTTTTGTGGGAACGCGACCAGCCGGATCATTAGATATGTCGTCCTGGAAAAAAAAAAAATATTAGATAGGTACTGGTTTAGTCCTAAGAGTGCGCTCCCTTTGCCTATCGTACAAGGACCGTGCATTCTTCCGGGATGAAGAGCAGTCAGCAATATTGATAGTGTTAGTGATAACGAGAGATCGGAATAGGTAGACTATATTTACCTAATTTTCGTGGAAGTAAGTAACATAGAGTTGATAATACCTCCTGTAAAATCCCGGAATCACAAACATGACTACTACTACTAACTATCTCTTTTTATATGGAAAAATAAATAAATCATAGAACACAAAATTTAGTACCTACTTAAATGAAAAAAGTGGATTCCAATAGTTTTATCAAACACATCCTTTAGTAGGTATAATATGAATCAATTAACGCTGTAAATTGCTATAGAACGCTGTAATTTATTAAGGCAGTAGTTTGAGCACTGTCAACCAAATTAAATAATGTTTTGTAAAGCATATATAATATTGTGCTGCGTATGTCGTGTTACATAACTATTTGTACTGTCTGAGCGCCTCTTTTTGTCTACCGTACTAATAGTAAAGTAGCTAATTCCCATTGTAACGTGAAAATTGGATGTTATACATAATACTATGTCTATGTGTATAGTACGGGGATGGCGAACCAACAGAAGACTACAATTCGGGTACCTACGCCAATTGAATAAATATTTGTCAGATAGCTCCGGTTCAACTTTCATTATGCTTAAAAAAATTAATGACATATTTAGCATCGCGCCGCGCCGTGGCAAAATCGTTTTTTTTTTTTTTTAATGTTCCGATTAGGAGCACCATCCCTGCTGTAGTAGATGTACATCTGCTATTACAATAAATAGCTGTTGAACAATATAGACGCCTTTTCAAACACAAAACTACAATGTCGATAGAGTGCCTATCTTTTGCTTTGAATGCTACTATGTTACAGTTTAGTTAAATTACGCGATTTCTTAGTAATAGGTCATAACTACAAGGTCGAGCGAGTATTTCCAATAAAACTCAACAATGCATTTTTAATATGCATTTCTCTAGTAAAACTTAATGCGTCTACTAGGTACTTTATAAACGAAAGACGGAAATATTCAAATGATGTCATTATAGAATCTTAAAATACACGTTTACTGCATCTCTGGATGTTGGCCAAAACATAGATCTATATAAATACGTCATAAAAAACGTTAATGAGTAAAAAAAGCATTTCACGTCACTTGTTTCCCTGACCTGTTAAAATGTGGCCATTGCCACAGCACAGATAAGTTACTTTTCCATAAAACCTTCCAAGTACCTAGTACTATGCATGCTATTGGTTACTGTAAGTCACCAAAAATTATATAAGAATAATAATAAAAAAAATAAAAATATAACACAAGTCAAGGACAAGAAAGACTTTGGCTGTGGTAAAACTTTTGGTAAACTGTGGACTAAAGGAGAATAGGTAGGTACTATACAATAAAATTAGGGAATATGTATGCAATATTTTTATTTGCAAAATGAAATACTTATTAACTCCAGTAACCAATTATGAAATAAATCTTAAAATACCTTCATCAGCGATGAATTTATAAAGCTCCAAACATGACAAATAGAAAGAGAAGTCCGATACAAACGTCCTCAAATACTATGACGCCTATACAGCTGCGATAGAAAACGGCGTCTCCATGAGAGCAATATGTTTTTTAAAAATAGTTGTAACATCTCGTTTGTTTTTCGATCAATTTTGATTCTATTTTCACTTTGAGTAGGCTTTTGTTTATTTTTAGATAAACTGTATAGATAATAAATATTTTTTTAATGCATATTCTCTATTGGCTTTATTAAATTGATAAAACACGTTATGCAAAATCGATACGATACCTGAGCAAAGCAGATAATTAATCAAATAGATATCCGACACTTTGTCTTATTCTATTCAATTTCCTAGATAAATAAATACTACGTAACTCAGTAGCTAGTCAAGCAGATAGGTAGGTACTAGTTGGTGCCATGCGTGACCAAATTAACGTAACATTATCACTTAGTACAGAACACATCATTATGTAAATTATATTCCTCAGCCATAGACTTGAAGCAATAGTTGATGTCACTCGACATTGATGTGTAAAATTGATAATGAAGGTACAACTTTGATAATTTAATTTGTGTTTATCCACACATTCCCGGGACTTGGGCGGACCATGTTCTGTCACGAACAAAAAAAAAATATCGGTGCGTTTCTACAGACGCCAGCACATCAAGCTACACGGTAACTGTCAAATTTTCCCAATCAAGTTTAAACCTAATGCTTTGCTAAATCATTAGGTTTAAGGTTGATTGGGAAAATAAAGGTAAAATGTATTAAAGAAATTTGACAGATAGTTCTAGCTTGATGTGCTACGTCTGTACATTTTATATGAACTTGTTCACACACGACCGTATCCGGACCGTGCCACGGGCGAGTCGGACTACGGTTGGACGGACCGCGATTGGTCCACGTCCCGGGAACGACCCCGATGCGTGTCCAGAATTCAGAGAAGAATTCAGAGTACGAAAGAATCTAGTTGCCATTGTACTAACAATATCAGCACAGTAGTACCGAGAGTGCACTAGTGCAGAAAGATTACAGCATAATAAATAATAATTTCCGGCGGTGTTGTTATCGTTATTGTATGGTACAGCTATGATATAAAAAATACATAAGTATGTAGGTAACTATGCGGCTATGTAGATATATATATTTTAACACTGTATAATAATGATGTGGTTTTGTGCCTGCTTGAACCCAATCAAGCCAGAGGTGCTATGGATAATTTATTTTCCTGTACCTGTTAAAAATAGACTTAGACCACTTTTATGTTTTGATTAAGGTTCCGTTCTGTGCGAGGATGCGTAGCAAGGAATGTGTTTGTGTTTACCAATGGAATCACTTCATTTACCTGGCCTCGCTACAGGCTAGGTAAATGAAGCGATTCTATTGGTTCTTAAAACACATCTCTCGCTACGCACCTCTGGTGGAAACTACCCTTAACTTGAGTGACGCTGAGGTCGCGATTTTATTCGTTTTACTTCGTATGAACATCCATTTCTGAGAAAGAACGCCGAACAAACATATCGGGCATGTCCTCTATCAAATTTCAGACATTATACATACTACAAGTACAATTAAATGTAAGTAGAAAGGAAAGTGCTTACTTGTCGATCTGCGGCCGGGCTATTTGATAGATTCTCCTGTTATCCTCATACCAGAAAGCATCAGCTATCATGGACACATTCGCGCGAGGCAAGTCTGGACTCAATACCATCGAACGATTGGCCTGAAATCAGTTCCATACTTTAATCTGACTCTTTGCCTAATCAATCCTATTATTTGCGGTCGTCTCTCCTCGTCACTCTTCGCCAGACGTGTCTGTGCAGCTGGGTCGTCGAGTTATCCAAGTTTTTAGTTCCATACTTTAATAATTTTTTTTATATAAAATACACACCTCTTCTCCCAAGAGGCAAGCCGAGACCGCCAGGGTTGCGGAATTTGTTCGATAGGTCATCGCAGCCCTGGAACGCAAAGGGCATTTGGAGGAACACGGTTCCACCTAGAGTGGTGGTGGTGGATGATTTCCCACCATTAAAAAAAGAGACAAGCCGAGAAGGGCACACCCTCATTGCATTAGTCATGTGTTAGTCCCATAGTTTAAAGCTTTGTAGAGCTTATTACCGCTAGCCTATTAACACAGCAGTGGGCACCAATCATAACTTAACGCTACTGATAAATTCGATTCTGAATCGAACCCAAGTTCAATTTGTGCTAAACCAAGATATAACATCACAAACCTTTAAGCCTTATCTTTTCGAGATTACTCTGCAAATATTAACTGAATGATAGGCCGCCGCGCCGTATAATTAACCCAGATATGACATCCGAATCATGTTTCCCTTGTTACTATCATGTCGCGATTGGAATATCAATCATTGATATCCCAATGATTTTGATTGTAAAGTTAATCATAAACTTTACAATTTGATTAATTACTAACGATAAGTCCTGAGTGAATGGATGTCGATGTATTTGGCAAGTGCAGCATTATGTACAAATACCATTGATGCATCGATGATTTTCTCAAAACAGCTCTTTCTACCTATTATTTGTTTACAGTACAGAACTCACGAAACGAAAAAGAATTGACATTCTATGAACTGTATCATATTATCGTTAGAACTTTTTTACAAAAAAAAAAAAATACAACCGACTTCCAAATAAAAAATAACATTACTTTCGAAAGTCGGTGTTTTGGTTGTTTCTTCGTATTTTAACACCGACTTCCGAAATTAAAGTTATTTATGTATACTTGTTAGTGGTACACAACTAACAACACCACTGTCACAGGAAAGCAAAACACGCAATTTCGTTATCACACGAAACACGAAATAAAAAATATATCATCATCCAATGATATATTTTCTATTTCCTCCAGCTATTTTTAATTAAATACCAAACTACTAAACCGATTTTGATAAAATTTCTATGGGACCAATCGGAACGTAGGTAATCCTTTCACATGAAAGAAGAATTTTTCAAACCGGTTCATAAATGACGGAGTTATGAGGTATCAAAAAATACAACCGAATTGAGAATCTCCTCTTTTTTAAGTCAGTTGAAAATTAAAAAGGCAAATTACAGCATAAAAAAACTAACACAATTGATTTCTTCAATTAAATTCTTACCTGAAAAAAATGTTTAGCTTGTGACTTCAACATTTGATGGTCTTCAACAATTTGCTCAGTGGTTGGATCCACGATAGAGAACAGGTATCTATTTATTGCCATCACCAGTTGTTTGCACCAAACTATGCACACGTGGTCGGGTGATGTCCAAACTCCTGGCAATGCAGTGGTCTAAGAACACAAATACCATTAACTTATTTCATTGCAATGTTTTTTTTTTAGACCACACTATCCCACTGCTAAGCTAAGGCCTCCCCCATATCCTAACATATATTCAGCCCTCTCGGTACGCGAATAGGTCGTCTCGTCACCTCTTCTTAGGCCGGCCTCGGCGGCGCAGTCCGTCTTCGGGCTATAGTAGCTTTTGCGTTTGAGCATGGCAACAGCGTCATTGACCCACCACTATTTATTTTAATTCTTAATTTAAAAAAGAAACTTAACGTCTCGAAATTTATGACGCGACACGCGACCCCATCATTTGTTTAGAGGTAGGGCAAAAGTAAAGAAACTTGAAACTCAGCGTAGGTTAGTGACTTGTGGCGGCAAAATCAAATGAGGGCTCAAGCCGCACTACGAAGAAAAATTTCAAAGAATGTCATTCGAAAGACCGAGAAATGAGTTCAAAAACTCTAGGTCCCTTTCGGGAATTTGAGGTTTTCTTTTAAACGTTTCTACGTTTTACGCAGAAAAGCAATAATGCAGGATAGAAAGATACGAGCGAGCTCTATAAATTTGTGCACCCGTTACTGATTTACATGAGCATTTACTTTTAAACAGTTACACATCAATTTCGTGCACATGTTAAAATGAAATAACTATAGAAGTCAATCTACAGAATAGTTTCTAGGCACATGATAATAAAGCAGTCAGCATTGTTCCCGCATCTGAGACCAACGCGCATCCAACACGCATAATTTGAAGGCCAAAAATTATCAAATCCTCTTAAAAGTTAAAAGTTATTTGGTTTCTGCAGCAGCCTCTAGGCTGCTGCAGAAACCAAATAACTTTTATAAAAGTGTTGACTTACCAAAGCATTGATATAGCTGTCATTAGAAGCAATCAAACCAGAGGGTATCAAGATATCGCGAGGTCCATTTCCGAAACTGAGTAAAATTTTCTTCTGCTTCATTTCCATGTTGTTATTAATGTTCATTTGCCATTCAAGGTTCATTAGCATGTAGTAGTCATCCATTGCTGCATCTACATTGACTACTGGGGCTTCTAAGGGTGCAGCCAAGGAGATGACTATTGTAGTCATATTGATTGTACTTGGGTATGCTAACAGTCGCTTTGCTATAAGACCTCCCTAGGACATGAAAAATGGGTTTACTTACTGCATTGAATTTTGAAAAAAATTCATAATTTATTTATGGACACAAAATTTACAACTTGCTTTAATCTGAAATATCTCTTAGAATTCATAGAAATTAGATAAGTTAGATAATGGACATATTGCTTTCTGATAAAACTACTATAAAACAATTTCTTAAGTCTTCTTAATGAACCATAAAGTGATAATAGAATTTGATACCTGTTTTTTTTTTGCCACATCATTATTATATTTAATATTATATTATTATTTCATCAGCATTATGTAAGTTATAGTTAGTCAACTCATTGATTATTTAGTTTTAAAATTGTTTAATAGTATAAAATGACTTACCATAGAATGTCCAATGAGTATGACAGATGTTGGTACAGTCTTTGTGTACTTATTACTTTTGTACAGACTCAAGATCTTAGCAATGGAGGCCGCTGCAAACCTGGTCTGACTCTGAAGCACCCCTCCATATAAACCAGACAGCTCTTCATTGTAACTAACTAAAAAGATGCAAGTAAAGAGTAACTCATGTGATTTCAATTAATAATATTGTGTGATGCGTATGACCATTTGTTCTGTGTCTTGGTGTAATTTGTCTATAATGTGTATGTATTTAGAAATATAAAAGTATGTTTAACAAAAGTGAAAAAGAGTGGGTGACTTTTGATAATGTCAATAATCATGGGATTCATCATTCTTCCTACTCTTGTCTTAGGTTACTTGGAGCCCATACAATGAGGTTTCTTCATCCAATCTCGCCTGTCAATTCTCAGGTCAGGGATGTCAGTTGACAGGGGTGGGAATGGAAGTAGAAAACTCACTGTGCCATCCAAAGTAAATCAAGACAATATCAGGAAGAATAATAAATTGCATTATTATTGATATTATCATTATTTTGAACATTCCTGGAGTTATCTT
The DNA here is from genome assembly GCA_905163435.1 of Mamestra brassicae. NCBI lineage: Eukaryota > Metazoa > Arthropoda > Insecta > Lepidoptera > Noctuidae > Mamestra > Mamestra brassicae. Next base: position 11,414,763 of record LR990997.1, on the reverse strand, counting down.
TTTTAACATGTAACAAAAATAGATATTAAGAAAGCCTTAATAGAGAAACAATGCAAAACCATTAAAGATATATGAATCAAATTTATTGTTAATGCAACTTTTCCAAAGTAGATGACACAAAGTTATCAAAAAGTTTTATTTTAATTTTAGAAACAGCCACCATTATTGACTTTTACTTTAACAGATGAGCTACAAGAGAATCAAATCATCTCACAAATTATTTATACTGTTTCATGCATATTGTGTGCATCAGTGCTCACATCACTCTCACAAAAAGAATTATTAGAAAACATGTGAATGATTGATTTTACATGCAGTATTTGATCACTTCATAAGTTTTTTTTTAGTGAAAAGTAACTTATTTTCATCAATAATCAAATAATGTCACATCAATAAAAGGTATTTTTTATTTAATCATTATCCTGAAACTATAGAGGGTTCTTTAAGCCAACAGTGGGACTGTAAATGTTGATTTGATAAATTAATAGGGATTCTCAAAATATACATACAAACATGCATACCTACATAAATTATTTGTTGTAAAGAAAAACAATAGATGCTTAGTTTAAATAAGTGTCTAAGTTTATTTTACCTAATACAATATTTTAAGGCTTTTTTATGTTTGTTCTCAAGTAAGTGAAATATTTGTATTACTTTTTAAGAAATAAATTTCTTTAACCATAAAACAAAATTTAGGACTTTTAAATAGAGGACTTACTGGAAAAGAAATCAAAGTGGTATTCATATCCCTTAGAAAGAGCCTTCCTTAGAGCCACAGAAGCCAGTGATCTTGCTTGCATGTGGCTGCCTGAGTTCCCAGGCAGAAATAACACTGGGACACCATCAAACCTGTTGATATTTATGATGTAAGTACATAGTTTCAGTTCATAATCTACATTGCACATATTTTGTATCAACCCTACCTAAGGGAATAAAGATAAGCAGAAATGAAAAACACCATTCATCATTTATGTCTTTTTTTTATGAAATGTAAGTTGCCTTAACATTCATTGTGCATCTTTCATAAATACATACCACATTTTTCTGGCTCTCTCTGTAAATCTTCCTTCACTGTATGCATACAATCCATATTGGGGATAAATCTTATTCTCCGGAACAGATAATCGCTAAAAATATACATGATTAAAAACGCTGCTAAAATATTTTTGACAATAGTTGATTGTAAATTAAACGAATACTAACCACAAACTGTGGATACTCAAACATATAAGTCATTATACAATAGTTATTTTTGTCACTAAAGTTTAAATTCAAAACACCGAGAAGATAGCCCAAAACAAAAATAAGCGAAAGAATTTGAAACACGCTGGACCCCAAAATACTTAGGAGCCTCATCTTGACTGCTTTAAATATTAAATCTGTGCTACTACGGGTGTAAAAATATAGCTTTAATTAATAACATTATCTTGTGAAAACGTCACACAATTATAAATTTTTTAAGAATTTCGCTTTTTCACTCGTCACTGAATCCAAAAGTGTTTGCATTTGTTTGACTTGTCACTTTGACATTTGTGCGAGTGACGGACGTTGACGTCTAGTGATCTTTCATAGAGATATCCGCCAACATTGTTAAAAATCGTACTTTTGTTGAAAACCTACCTTTTATCAAACAACATAACGTTTGAGGAAAAGTTGTTTTTCAGATAATTGATTAGAGGAAAAAGTCAATAAAAGAACGGGTAGATGGAATATAGGACATCCGGCAGCGAGATGGGTGGTTGACATTATTATCCTCGCGAGTGGAACCTAGATGAAGCGGGCACAGGAGCGTGGGGTTCGGCCCAAGAAAAGGGAGATCTATCCAATCAGTGGCCAAAGTTTTGCTGTGGATAATAATGTAAATGTCTGCATCAAGTCTCGATCCAGTGGGCGGATGACAATCTTCTAAGATTTTGATAGAGTAAAACAACCTACGAATCCGAGCGGCAAATACCATCCGTACCAATGTGCATTGCATTGCTAGTTGTGACACAGAATCAACCGTTAGAATAACTTCATTCCAACAAGTACATCACTTACTATACACTTACACTATATTTTACTATTTTAGTGTACTCTGTGACTCACACAATGACAGATAACGTCAACGTCTTATAACCTTACAAAAATATAAACAACGTTGTTTACTAGAATTTGTTTGAATTTTGTTGTTATTCATAAAAACACAATAGTTTTTATATAAGGAGTCTCATGTACAGTGTTACTGAAAAACTAAGAAAACATGACGGCGTTTGAAATTGTCGGCGCGTTCTTGTTATGTATAATCTTATTATTTCTTCTTCGAGTATTATACTTGATGTATGATATTATGAGCGGTAAATGTGAACTGACAAAAGCAAAATCATTGCGCACCGTTCTTTGCATCGGCTCTGGAGGCCATACAACCGAATTACTGAGATTTGTGAGGAGTATTAATATGAAGAAATATCAACCGAGGATTTATATTCTAGCTGATAATGATGCTAGCAGCGCAGTCAAAATTCATGAAACAGAGAAAGAACATACTGACTACACTCTCAGCAGGATTCCCAGAAGTAGAAATGTGCAACAATCCTATCTATCTTCAGTAATCAGTACTCTGTATGCAACTTGGTGCACTTTACCTGTAATCTATAATTTTAAACCTGATGTAATATTTTGTAATGGTCCTGGCACTTGCATTCCAGTCTGTGTTGTTGCTTTTTTTTTGAGATGTATGTTTATGTTAGATTGTCGTATAGTTTTTATAGAGAGTATATGCAGAGTCCGCACCCTCTCACTGACTGGAAAAATACTTCAGTTCTTTGCAGACATTGTGGTTGTACAATGGCCTCAATTGAGAGATGTTTGCTTTAGAGCTAAGTACTTTGGTAGACTGACATAAATTAGGGTATTAACTATTTGTCATAAGGATCTGTTGATTGATGTGAAATCAATGCTTAGTCCAGAAAATAATTCTTTACTTATTTTGTGGCATTTTTTTATTTATTTGTATAAGTGTACTATTTATTACTTATGTATTTTTATTCTTTGTTTTTGTAAAATACAACTTGTACCTAAGATTTAGTGAAAAGGATTGTTATTTGTAACAAGGAAATAAAATTAAATAACTTGAAAAAGTGTATAATTAATAGCTCTAGGGAGATCAGTATACAAATATTTGCAGTTGGTTTTAAAATCACAAAGTGAACACCAATATCATTTTGTCAGTACATTTTGCCACAGTTTATAGTTCTCCTTATATTTCAAAACATTCTGAACTTTAAAATTGATGCTGTTCAATCCACAAAAGGTTTAATCTAATCTCACAGCATTGTAACATGAAGTTAAATAATCAGCAACTTCCTTCACATATCAGAATCTATTGATAAAAACAACAAGATAAATCCCTGAAGCTATACTAAAACTAGTCTTAAGGACACAAGAAGCAACTTTCATTAACAACTTATTATAAACTACACCTTGTGTATGTTACCAGAAAAATTGCAGACTCCGTAAGATTGTAATAAATCTTTATTATATTATTATTTTTCGATACATTATGAAAGAATCGTTTTGTTTACAATAAATTCCATCCAAATTCAATAGTTTCCAATATATCTGTCTTTTTAAGAAAAAATTGTTAACAATTTTACATGATGTTTTACAATCTTATGGCGTTTGCAATTTTCCCGTGACATGTATACTTCACAGTATTTCAATGTTCGTAATACAATCAAACGCAAGTGATTTCTTTTAAAGTCATGTAGAGAATTGAACATTTTATAAGGCTGATTTTATAATCATGATTATACTATTATTATTTGAGTGTGATCCTCACTTACCATTTACCCAGTCTGTTGCATCACTATAAAATCAGCCTATTGTATACAGTTATCAAATATATTGCTATTGCTTTCACTTCCAATGGCATTGCCAATCAGTAATGCTATAAAATAACATTGATCTTCTTGAATGGCTGGATTCTGGTAGTAAAGTTATCTATTTCTGTTATGCTGCAATCTTGACACAACAAATATTCCATTGTTACTCACTTCCAGCATTCATAAGTTGTAGGCTGGTGCAATTCACCACTTATCTTTCATTTTCAAATATAAGTTTATTGACACTAACTCATGTTTTCCTATTCTATTACTACCTATGTCAAATCTAACTCTTCCTAAAAAATAGCAAAGAGCACTTGCTGAAAAAAGGCACATGACTTGTTCACCAAAGAACAAAGTACGGCCATGTTTGGCCTTCAAAAAATCACTTCAGTTAAGTCTTTTAAGTACTTCTTTTCTTAGCACTGAATTGTAAATAGCCCTGACCGAAATAAATGACCTTATTATTTTTTTGTATAAACACTACAACACAGTCGAAAATTATGGAAGGTAAATACACGAGTTCAGTAAATACTACAAAATGCTTCATTTATTTTACAAATTAGCAAATATGTTCAAGCATCACATCATTAATGGAAATTCTAATCTTTTTACATTAGCCATAATATGTGGTTAGATCACACATGGTTGCTAGTCTGAAAAATTCAGGACATTACAAATTTACTTGAACCAAGCAGTACAGCAAGATCTCAAGTATATTATGCAATGCTCACAATCTTTGGCAGGAATTTTTTCAAATGTGTATCATTTTTTTTAATGCATAAAATATAATGGGTTACCTGGCAACATTACTAATATAAATGCATCAGTCTTCATATCAATGATTAGTAATATTGCAGGATGCATAATGCAGAAATAGTGGAGCCAATGAATAAATGAATAACTTTCTCCCTAGCTCATTCATTACACTGGGTGTAAGCTCCTTATTATTTTGATCTTCATTAAATTAGCATTTTAAGGAATATAAATTGCAATTTTGGATTAGAAACACCTTAAGAGTAGAAAGAATGGACACAAAAAGTGCCTTGTCACACTAGAATAACCACAAAATATGTGACTGCCAAAACTGCTATGATGAAATAATACTATGTATATGGACATTAATTTCCTGGTTTGTGACAATAACTACATTTATATTCGAGAAACAAAATTTTAGAATTCTTTTTACATAATATCATTTTTTGTCATTATAAAGTGTAACCTTTTCATGTCATTATTGTTCCAAACAAGTATTAATGCACTTGCATACAAACAGATCTAAAATCATCTCCTGTTACACAAAGAGATCAGCTCATAGCATGTGGCAGTCAACACATCACAAGTTCATAAGTTTATCTTAAGCTAGTTATTAAATTACAGATACCCTTTACATTGAGAGATATATAACAATATTGCTAACAAATCAATATTTTAGGCACGTCCGAGAATACTATGTTAATAGTAAGTGACTATGTATCTAAAAATATAAGTACAAAAGGAAGAATTAAGTTTTTCTTACAATCTAAGTTATAAACAAGTACTCATAAGTAGTGTTTTCATGTTTCAGGGTTTACTATTATCTAAGTTGGTACTAGGCATTTGATTGCTAGTTTCCTGTTTGGCACTATCATCATTTTTGTTATCAATCCTTAGTTTTTCATCATCAATGAGGTACATGGCTTCATCATATGTTGGTGGAGGTGGTTCAGAGCTGGAAGGTTGTGGTTTACTTGCTGCAGCATTTGCTATTAAAGCATCATAAGAAGGTGGTAATGTTGCACTAGAAGCAGTGCGAGGTACTTGACCACTATAGGCTTGTTCAGCTTGGACTGCAGCCATATCCTAAAAAAAAAAACGAAAAATATTGATACATTTGAGGTATTTGACACTTTCTCCTTTAGTGAGCCTGCAAAACAAACATAATTATCTTGTTATTTAATTAAATAGTCCATCTGAGGTATTAGTCTCTTAGTTTTATCTCATATCAAACAGTTCAGTCAGTAGTTCAAGGTGAGGTGTAAATAAATGTTTGCTATTGATTAACTGAATTATAATGGCATACAGTTAATTAGTTTTATGTTTTAAGTACGTTCTTACATGAAAGGCATTTATGTTTCTATATTCTACAACATAAAAATAAAATACTTTAGTAAACATAACTGTAATGCAAAAAAATCACATAGCTATAATTATGTTAATCAAATTTATGGTTGTGACCTAGTAAGTAGTGTTATGTTATGTACATAACAGTTGATAGACATGTCCCACTTGAGTAAAAAAAGGTTAAAGAATTGTAAATTATGTTTTCTTGTTTATTACTAGGGCTTAGTGATCAGGATTTTCAAACTGATTTTTTTTTAGAAGAAAACTAATACACGCTTTTCTTAAGTTGTTTTTAATTTTCCTTCAATATTATTGTAAGAAGTAAATAAAACAACATTGAAACCAAAACATAAAACAAACAAAAAACACCAAAACATGTATGTTTTAAAGCTATAACTAAATATTTTTACGTTTTCTATTCTGCAAAAACCTGTTGTTTGACAACATAAACACTAATGAATTATTACAAGTCGTAAAAAAAGCATTAGAATAATATTTTTTCGAAAGAACAGTGCAACTATTGTTGAAAAAGTGATAAACTTACCCTGATAATCGCCCTCTGGTGTAGTAACATTTGTATCACGCTCTTTCTCCTCAAATATAGCATACTTTTCACAGCAACCATCATCCCGGAACATATAAAAATTGGACCAACTAGCCACATGTGTCCCAAATTGCTGAGAATATACCCATCAGCATCTCCCAATGCTAACACTGTTATTACAGTGCCCACAGAAAATAACACCATAGAAAGCACAAAATAAGAATAGCTCGTGCAGTCACATCGCCCGAATCTCTGATCTTCATCAAAATCGTAATCACGACGCCTAAGACGATGTAAACGTTGTCGAATGAAAGGGCTATCGAACACGGTAGCCATTTTTTATTCTATTTAGGCACTTTATTCACATTCAACACATATTCCGCATTCGAGATAATAGTTTACAAAAAGTACGTGGAAATCACTAACTTTCTTACTTTGGAAAGTGTGTGAAAAATTGCTATGCAAACTATGAAAAACAAGTCTGCCTGCCACAAACTTTAGTCATAGAGTAAAATACTAGTGATGCCAACGAGCATTCTCCACAGACAAGTAGGGAAATGGCAATTTTCAACAGGAATTCTAGTCTATGATTTTCTAAATAAAGCTTGATGTACACAAAAATATAGTGTTTCAAAAAGGTCGCAGATCGGTGCGATTCACTAACTCCATTTTATGATAAGGAGTTTGCACTTATGGCGATTAAATCCGGTCTTCGTTAAGTGTAAATGAACAGCTCAGTTCCACCCCGTTGCCTCTCGATTCTCATGTGACTCATCAAGTCAAGTCACCGATACCTGACATCATTTTTCCCTAAAAATAGGCCGGTCACCGCAGATCTGTGTGGAAATGAAAACCCAAAAGTTGTGATTACCTGTGAAACGACGACTGACAGCAAGAGTGACAAATAAAGTTACTGTCATGTCAGTGTCAAATTGCCAATGAAACGCAAACGTTCGTGTCACAGAGTACTAATATGTTCATGTTTTTGTGACGACGTATATACTCAATAATAACTAGTTTGAGACGAAATTTTAACTTTAATTTGCTTATTGTAATACGGATGATTCAAGAAGATTCTACAGAATTTTCATTAGTTGCTATGTTTTCTGTGTGACTATCAAATCGGTGACTGTTTGTTTCGTTCGATATGTCTCCTTTCATTTTATTTATCGTGGCATTTGTCTTGGAAACGGGTACTTTGATTTTTGTTTTATTATTTGAAATGATTGCAAAATATAGATTGATATCTACTCATCTATATAATATGTTGTATTTCTGTTTTGTAGGGGTGTCCGCAATTCAGGTGACCCTAACGGATAATGGGCCTGCAGTGCGAGGCGCGAATGTGACATTCACAGCAACTATTGTATCAGGTTACACAGGAGAAAACTTTAAATTTGTGTTTACTGATAATGGAGTTCCACAACACAAGCAAGAGGTAAGCAATTTTAGGTTGATTTTACTTGTTATGAGCTTACCAATGGGCGAAGGGAACTACAACATCTGTCTTCTTTATCAGTCTGTGTTTGAATAATAAAGAATGCTCTATCTTAGACTCCTTAGCATAATATTCTATGTGAAGAATATTTTATGTAGAGGAAAATAATAGTAGTATATATTAGAACAATGTTGCATGTGCTGGTGTTCTGTGAAACCATTTGATATTTTTAACACACTGAGGTATTTAACAGACATCATTTAAAGAGTATTTACAATAGATTAGATTAAGTAGATAATTTATATCATTGAGCTATAATTCCCTATTAACTTTGTTTGACTTATGAATTAATGTTGTGTATCACCTAGTATCAGTCAATCACCAATGTATATAAAACCCTTTCCGTAACTGATGAGTGTCTGACACACAGCTGAAACTGCTGGTGGTAGAGAGCTGAAATTTGGCATGTAGGTTTCTTGAGGAGTCTAGGGGAGCACTAAGAGAGGATTTCCCGAAATTCCTACGGGAATGGGAAAAAACGGGATAGTGCGCATAAAGTTGTGGGCAAAAGCTAGTTACTAAAAACTCTTGTGTGGAAAGAAGTCATCATATAGATAACATTTGGCTTTTCAGCTCGAAACCCTAAAACAAAATTTTCATTTTAGTAAAGTTATTTTACTTTCTTATTATTCTATTGTCTTCGACTGCTTTAAAGTTCTGAAACTAGAAACTTACCATACCATTTGGCTTTTATCACTAACTAGCACTTAACCTGCCACTTCGTGGTGGTGCTTTATACATAGCTTATTATACACCCGCTTTTTCCGTTACTGCCCCTCTCCCGTGGCTGGAACTTACTTTACACTTCTTCATTCAATTATTTTTTATTAGTTTACAAAAATGTAAATGTGTAAATTACTTTTAAATAGGCAAAACATTGGGCAATTCACTCAAACTGCAACATTTTTTTTACTTAGAGCATTTTTATATCCTTTGTAACTTAAACAAAACATCCTATTTGAATGATTTAAAGTTTAATTTACATTAACATAATCAACCTTAATTATCAAACCATTTAAATGGATAAGGATTAATATCATGAAACCAAAATCACCACTATTCCTTTCCACCCTGGTTTTGATTGAATAATTTGAACAAACAGGGGTCATTATAACCATTACAGTTAGACATATACCGTCACGGACTTTTTAAAGATAATGGTAATGGGCTTTAATCATGTACTACATTATTTTTATGTATCATCTCATCAATAGTTTTCTCAACGCACACCAAATAATGAATTTATTAGGCATAATTTTGCTACTTTGGGTTACATTATTGCAATTTTCGTAGGGATCTCTATTTTTTTCGGAAATATAGTAAAGCCTATGTTTGAAGTTAATAATGTAATTTTTAAAATCAGTTCAGTCATTTTTGAGCCAAATCGTAACAAACAAACAAATAAATCTTTCCTCTTTATAATATTAGTATAGATAAGTATAAAAGTACATATAAAATAATCCAAGCCATTTGATTAAAAATAAAAGATTTAAATAAACTTTTAAGGTCATATTGCTGATTTAATGTCCAAATTACCATTTAAATTGTATGTAAAGGGAAAACCCATAAGTTTGATTTCAATATAGTTTTTATCCACTAGGATATCCCTCTGATATTTTCCTGTTTGTCATTTATTTTAGGAATAGTGTTACACATACTTCTTATCACTCACACAACAGTATAGTGGAGTGCCCTTAGCACCTAGAAGTATGAAAACCTCGGAATCAAATGATTGCGAACATAATATAACCTGTTGGATTGCATTATTATTAAGGTATACAGGGTTTTTTGACTTTTGAGACGGGACAGTAAGGGCAGATACCTTAACCATTATAGTTACAGGAAAACATTCCTTGGAGAGGAGGAGGAGACCATCCATAACTTTTTGAGATATTCTGAACTGCATTCACTGATTTTGTCACAGGTATTGTTAGAGAAAAAAAAAGCAAAAATACCAACAAAAAAAAAATGATTCCTGTCGATCCTATTTCATGTAGGGATCAAAAGACTATGGGACTATTTAAGGTATGAGTACTAGAAATGACAGAAATCGCCAAAAACTTTTCCCATACATTTCGGAAAGAAAGTCAAATTTCTACACTGCCCAAATTTTTTGTTCCGGTATAATCCGCTAAGTAACTCCGTCTGTCTGTTTGTTACCTCTTCACGTCTCAACGGCTGAACAGATTTGGATGAAACTTGACAATAGTAAAAAGCTTGGAATTGGGCTCATGATACTTTTTAGCCTGGGAGTATGTTCCCTTGGAATAATAGTCTATAATATGAAAGCGAAAGGTCATTCACTAATGAATCACGAATTCTCGAAAACTTCTTGACCTATGGAGATGAAATTTGGCGCTGAGGTAGATTATGAGTAAGAGACGTCAGCTAAGAAAGGATTTTAGGAAACTCCTCCGTAAAGGGGCAGATTGGGGGGTGGAAATTCAATTCGTTTTCCGAATATTTCAAAACTAGGGCATAATTTATCGTAGTTTTCGTGACATAAAATAAGATTTTAAAAAGCCCTTTCAGCAAGAAACCTTACCCTCATTACTGTTCGTTACTTGGTTTATCTTAACTCGTCAAGAATGTGTATTTACGTTAATCCCAATATTTCAAAACTGGGACACTATTGACCTCAGCTACTATAACTGAAATAGAGAGCCTAAAAAGGCCTTTCAGAAAATATGCAACTCATTGCTGTTGGATGCTTGGACCATTTTTTCTCAACTTCGTTTACAAAAATCAATTTAAAAAAAATGAGACAAAAATGGTAAACATTTTAGTATATTGTCTATAAAAATAATTCAGAAGGTTTTACATTAATACATTCACAGTAATTTGATTCCGATGTCAAACTCCCCGGGCACTCCACTAGTAATTGATTATGAGAATTGCATATGCATCCTGTCTCTTGTTCATTAATCTGTCTTGCTAATGACTGATAAGTTCAATAAATGAAAAGCTCAAGAACCAAGAGAGTGCATAATGCAAGAGCGAGCGACGCGAGCCCGAAAATTTTTGAACTCCGCCGAAAGGTTTTATTGCGTCACCCATTTAGGGGTGACACCTAGCCGAGACAAAAACCAGTCAACGAACGGCTGGGTGTCACCCCTAAACAGGTGTCACCCGGGGCGGACCGCTACCCCTGCCGCCTAGCTACGCTACTGGTCTGTACTCATTATTCTATGTTCCTTAAACTAGAATAGAATATAAAACTTTTATTCGTCACAGACACAACATCGCGTTTACCTTTTATGCCCTGACTGTAGCTAAACTGCTTAATGGCCCAAGGTATAGAATAAGCAAAACACCTGTGGGTAATAGATAGTTGAAACAGAAAAAAACATCCTACATACTAATATCCCTTATATGACTTTTTATAGTAAACAATATACAGTTAACAAATACCATGTTATTGTTACATTATAGCTACAGTCATTGAACTGTAGCTGCTTGCTACACACAGTTTTGTTTGCTATCACTGCTGTAACGCAGGAAATTCACTGATATAGTTGTGTATTTGAGTCACTGAGGCTAAATTGAGCAGCCCTAGACCACGTCTGGGTCTGATAATGTATCTCTGTGCTGGTAGAACAGCCCCTTCCGTTAAATATCTGATACGTATCGAAACTAGGATGTTATCTTTCTATCCTTCTTCCATAACTTTAGTTAGGACATAACTAAAGTTATAAATTAAATGTTTACTCCTCACGTTTTATCTTCTGATCGGAGTTTGTTGTTTGGCACACAACATTTAGGCTAACTACTTTTTTATCCTGCTGGGGTAGTACATTCTCTGATACAAAACTATCCTATCGTGGCAGACGAAGTTGCCTGCAGGCCTAAGCGAACATTTCGATATTTCCAGAACTTATTTTGTTAAATCACTGACTTGAGCGCGTTTAAGTTTTATGTGAGGTGATAGAAAATCATTTTTTAAGGATCTACAACAGCTAACGCCACGAGTCCACGAGTAACTTGACGTGACGTCTTACGGCCGGTCTTAATAATGTATCTTCTACCTTTGACCAACTGTCAAATTAGCTACCAAAAAATTTAGTTTTAAATTTAATTAGCTACCAAGGTTGCTAATTTGACAGTTGGTTTAAGCTAGAACGTTATTGAAACCGACCGTAACTTAGCTAATTGCTAATTCATACCAACAGTAGCTAATTTGACAGTTGGTTAAAGGTAGTACATTATTGAAACCGACCGTAACTTAGCTAATTGCTACCTTACGGATGCGACACTGAATCGCTTCAGTGTAGTTCGCATTCCGAAGGGCGGGAAGCCAAGAGACCTTGAGACTGAATCAGCTTGATTTCCATTCGGTCATGCTAAGTTGATAGATTTTGTGTTACGCCTTATAATAGCTTGGATTTTGGTGCCAGTCCAAATAGGCCAAGGCGAGTCATATAGGCCATGGTCGTTATTAACTTACTAAGCACTATATCTGACTGCGAGAGAGTGTGTCTCTCTGACTCCGTCTACCTATTTAAAACAAGTGCATCTAATCAATATCAATGTATATAAAATTCTTCCTTTACTGAGTGACTGACAGACAACGCACAGCCGAAACTACTGTTCGTAGAAAGCTGAAATTTGTCATGTATGTATGTTCTTTGGGGAGTGTAGGGGAGCACTAAGAGAATTTCCCGAAATTACTACGGGACCTGGACAAAACGGAATATGCGCGTACGAAATCGCGGGCGAATGCTAGTATGTAGTAACCAAACGCATATTAAGAAATAATTGTCAGTGGTGGTGTTTACCTAAATTACGTTACTAGGTGAATTATCGGTATTTTCTCATAAGCTATTTAACTATCGTAAATTCCTATCCCTAATGTGTTTTTGACCCGAATGAAAGATCAATGTTTCAATCTATTCAGGATTCCTAATCGGGATGTCTCCCAGACACTATTAAGAACACAATATAAATAGCAACTTTTAACTTCGCATTGCATTGTGTTCTAATGTGTATTGCGATAGTATTATTATGTTGGTCGCAAATATTGTTGATACGAAGTAGTAGGTGCCTACCACTTGGTATGTGCCACACCCACTGTCAGAACTGCAAATCCTGTCAACACGCATACCTAATAATTTGCAAATACTACTCATAAACTTGTTAATTTGTATATCCGTGATATGATGAGGACCGGGGTTATCCGCACAGTTCTATCGTAACAGATGTGATGCATGACCAATGACTAATGCCGCGATAAGCGCGAATTAAAAATTCCTCTTGCATTACAAAGCTCATCGGTTTATATAAATGCGTATTATACGTATTAGCTTCAGCCCCGCAAAGTCCCTTACAATGACTAAATTCCAATTTTCCTTGCCCATGAAAACCGATCGTAAAGCCCAAAGAACTGAACTATCTAACTGGCTTCTTCTTTTCCTGTTGATTTGGCTCAAATATGTCCGACCAGTATGTAGCCACACTGGATAGCTGTGTCGTTGACGTATAAATCGTGGAAGGTGCAGGTGGTTGTGTATTCTGCGCATGAAAGGTGGTGCCGCATACCCTGTGAAGCGACTCCACACTGGCTCTGTGTTTGGGATGGCTCAAGAATAACCTAGGCCCACAATCAGTTTAAAAAAATCCAAAGAGCTATTGCAGTTGGTGCCCAGGTGGCTGGTGGCGGATGTTCTACCGGAGTGTTAGTGTGGAGAAGTGGGATGTCTGTTCCTTCACAGTTCGCATCTCTAGTTTGACGTGCTGTCTAACCTGACTCGAAAGTACCTAAGCCAGTAGCTCACTTGCAATATTGTGCCTTAATTAATATCTGATAGGTAACTGCAGTTATTCAGGTACCCTATTGTTGTGAAAGTTATAGTTATATCTACGTGTGTATAAAGACGTTTTTCTTGAGGCAACAGCGTCAATCGGCTTTCATTATGTTTGTTCATGTTATAACAAACTGCGATTACCATAATGTCTCGTGTATCGTTTATTTGGAGGCATTTGTTCTACAGTGGACCTGTTGTAGCTGCTGGACAATGACGATGACTAACCGCTAAATAAAAACCGTTCAACAAATTTCAGTCTGAATAGACTTAGAATAACTGGTTACAAACATCAAATTAATTTATGAAAATTCTGTTTCAGATCATCAGTACAAACCAATCCGTCAATTATATTGTTGAGTACTTTCGAAACACATATGAGGCTGGACAGTATAATGTCCATCTCGAAGTCAAGAGAAATTACTTTGAGAATCTGTGGTGGACTGTCGCGACAGCCTTCACGGCATTTAATCTAACAGGTATGAATTTATATTCTACTAATACATATAATAAACGTGAAATTCTGGATGCATGTCACTACACGTCTCTACGGCTGAACAAATTTGAATTATCTAAACTTGGAACGCGGGTGAACGTGGTCTAGATCCTAGGATACTTTTATCCCGGTTGTCGAAAAATACTGGAAGTCGGGTCCAGTGGCATTTAGTTCCAGTATTTTTCGACATGATCCAGGAAAATCTAGTTCATAATATTATGTCCTTATCAGAACCTTCTCATATTAGTCAATATTGATTCGTGATTAGTCTGATGGTTGCTGCACTTGTAATCAGCTGTGTCAATATTTCACATAATATATTTTATCAGCAAATTGCATGCACCGTGCATACAATATCACGCCCTGTAGGATCATTATCAAAAGTAGCAGAATACGCGCATGTCATAAAATTCAAAATTGAACTGAAAAAGTTCCTAACAACAGGAACCGGCGACGCGGTAGGCCCAGAAGTAGATGGCGTAATGAATCACACCTAAAGAAATGGCTAAATATTGCAATAGACCGAGAAAAAATTAAAGACGGAAGGACAGCCTTGACCCTCCCGCTCCTATCTCTATCTCATTTTATAGCCGAATGGATTGTAACAGTGGCCAGGCGATCACGATGGCCACCCATTCGGGTGGCATAGACCAATATATTTTGTTTCCTTTTCCCGCAATAGTCCTGCACTAACCAGGGGTTCTGTATGGTGTCGGACGTAAAAGAATAGCGAAATGTCCGCGATCCCAGGGTCTGAGGTGTGTCGAACAAGCAAAAATAAGAATATTATATATGTGGCAACGTCCATGCCCTTTTGTTTTTGGTATCGTGCATGTAGCCGAGTAATTGCACGCTTGCATTATGAACAAAAAGTAAATTGGTACTTGTTATTTTTATTTTACACTGCGATATAAGGTTATTCAACTTACAAGCAAGTTGCACGAGAGAGAGAGGATATATAGAGGTGTAATAATCCATTCATCAGTTTCATCCATCATCATACTGAAGGTTGACAGTCTTGAATCTACATTTCAATTGTTGACTGGGTGTTGTAATACTAAGGTATCTACTGTTTTGGTGGGAAACGTGTCAGCTCTAAGTTCCAACTGATAAACATCTAATAGGTCATCATCATCAGCCAACAGCAATCATCTGCTGGACATAGGCCTCTCCAATTGCATGTAATCAGCAACATGTGTTGCAGCATGTGTTGTCTTGATTCTCGGCAAATCTCAACCAGCTTCATCTAGCCTGAGAGCATCCCGCCTTACGCCACCCAATAAATCACCCGGTAACAAATACTCGTATCACCAAAGTGGATTTGACAATATATTCTAATACCACGGTTGACAGCCGTTATATTTATGAACGCACACGGCATTTATTCTATTCTACAACATACAAGTATCAACCGGATTGGATCATGTAGACCTCACACATGGCCACACCAATCCAATTAGTTTGTATCTGGGATAGCCCTCTGGGATCTCGTTATTTCTGGAAATCGATATGTTGCTGTAACCCTGCACCGGTTGATACCGAATGTTTGGTCAAGTACGCTTCTATAGTTCTATGGTCACAGTTGAGCTCTTATTTCGTAGCCCAAAGCAGGGCCTGAAAACGCTAGAAAGATTCTTGTGTTCCTAGGTTAGAAAGTTTTATATTTGAAAGTTATTTCATTCAAAGTAAACCTCTATTTTCATTTTTAGTCTAACCGAAACAATTGAGTTCCAATATTTTTACCAGAAAAAACGATATTTTTAAGTCTTGAAGTAACCAGACTACGTCGATCCTGTATAATTATTTTATTGAGGCTTTCTGTTCTTAGCCTAAAACGGCGCGGGTGGTTTAGCTATACAAGTATTACCAATTACACTTGGTTGACCGTACATCGTGTAACATATATTCGTATACGAATTCAGAGTTGATACAGAATTGCTTCAATTTCGTCGTATGTTACGTGTTTCACATTCACTTTCGTATTTATTGAGTCTAACCTAGATAGATAGACGCTAATGAAAGTATATCTGTTGAGTTACTAAGTTTTAGTTTTTTTTTCCACCGACACTATGTGAATGCAACGTTCCTGTTTAAGCCAAGGCTGCACTTCTGAGGACCTAAAAGAGAAGAAGAGGTCGCAATTGGCATTGGACCTACCGGCCCAACTCATTTAATTAAATGTTTTGGTTATAATCATACTATCTACTAAAAATACTACTACATCTACATCTGCCTAGCCTTTTCCCAACTATATTGGGGTCGGCTTCCCGTCAAACCGGATTCAGCTGAATACCAGTATTTTACGTGGAGCGGCTGCCTACCAGACCTCCACAACCCATTAACTGGGTAACACGGTACTCCTTGGCAAGACTGGTGTCAGATTATCTGGCTTCTGACTATCCGTAACGACTGACAAACGACAAATGACAGCCGGGACCAACGGCTTAACGTGCTTTCCGAGGTACGGAGATGTCTCGGTATGTAAAGATGGTCACCCATCCACAGACCAACCTCGGCAAGCGTTGCTTAACCTTGAAGATCGACCCGTGCGGCTAAAATACTACTACTACTAATAATACTATCGGCTCGAAGAGTATTTTGTAAACTTAATGTCCACTGAATGTTCACTGCTGGGTCCTGTTTCCCCTTTATTGTTTCGTGTTGTTCGGTTTTCCTTTTCATTGCAATAATGTTAAATAAAACGCTCTTCCTTATGCAGTCCGTTACTAAGTTGTCCTTCAATAAATAATGGTTTGTATCCAGCCCTTTAGACGTCACCTTTGTAGGTGACTCGCGAAAGATTAAAGTTCGTGGTATACGTTGTTTTCTGGAAAGAATACAATAATCGACTGTGCAATATTGTATTGGGAACTCAGTTGTAAGTTCTGTTTGTGACTTTCAATGTTTCACACTGATGATTAACGATGTAACGCAGTGGGCGAAATACTGGTCCTGACCCTCATGTGATAATGAATCGAAATTATGCTTGTATTTCATTAAGTAGGTACTGAGAAAAGTAGGTGTCGGTCAAACTGGATGTGCCTACCAAGTAACATAGCAACAGAAGCAGGATTTCATCTAGGTAATCTAAACCGATACAAAAAAATAGGGTTTAATTTTTTGTTAAGAGGTAATCTTTTGAAGCACATTTGTCGGTCAAACTGGAAGTGTGTAAGTGTAAGGCCTACCAAGTAACATAGCAACAGAAGCAGGACTTCATCTAGGTAATCTAAACCGATACAAAAAATAGGGTTTAATTTTTTGTTAAGAGGTAATCTTTGGAAACACATTTTATTACTACTGCCGAATGCGATAAGCTTATATATCGGAAAAAAAATTGGTTTCTGTAAGATAGGCCACGAAGCCAAAGCTTGACTTATGCCCGGATTCTGAGGTACTTTATCGGTCGTTTATCTATCCGTAAACGCTATTTATCGTAACGCCATTAGTTGGTTAGTGGTTAACGGACAGATAAACGACTGATAAAGTACTTCAGAAACCGGGCATTACTCAATTATCTATAGATTAAATCGACGGATGACTCCATCATATCACCCTTCATGTTTTTTTATGTTTATTAACATACCTAAGTGATGGCATACACAGTAACTTCTGTACTTATGTACGCATCTGTGTAAATGTTACGTGAAATAAACCGTGGAAAATTAATTATTTCTGCTTTAAACAGAAATTGTATAAAACGTCGAATAAATTATAAGTGGGTACATACAATCGCTATGTAGTGCGTGTAGTGTTTAAAGGAAAAATACTTATTAGCAATTAGTATTGGTGTTGATTTGGCCATGGTGAAATTGCAACCTTTGAATATCTCTTAGACACGTAGTTCGAAAAGACTGATCCCTCCTGAGTCCTGATGAATCTATTTGTCAACAATAGGATCTTCCTTAGAGCTTTATATATAATTATTAATAATTTTACTATTAACTATCATTCATTAATCATTTCTATATTTACAGATACACTACACGGTGCCATGATACTTAGTCAAAACGAAGAAAAGAGGCCAAACAATTTCGTGGCAGTCAACAAAGTTGTCACCCACTTTGTAAAGTTAGAAGAGAGCGAATTGCAGTTCCTGGAGAAGAACTCTTCCTCCATACTTACTTATTGGTTCATAGACTGCGTCCACATAGACACCACTAGTGACTTCTCTCTCAACTATACGTATGAAGATAATATGGGCGCTCATGAAATTGAAGCCGTAGTTGTCGCCAACAATGAGCCTATACCGCCAATCACGACTACGACGACTACAACTACAACAACGACTACGACGACAACAACTACAACGACAACAACAACAACTACGCCTAAACCACACAACACAACTGTTGACCCAACAACAACACTTGCCCCAAACACTACAGTTGTGTCCACGATAGTTGTCCCGTCAACAACATTGGTACCAACTTCAACAACACCGAAGAATGTTACTAATGTCAATGATACGTCGGGACACAAGATAGCGAAGCGAGCGATCTCTAACAGAACTACTATGAAAGGCGTAGATGGTGAAATAGCTACGTGTAAAAATACAATACCTATAGGCAAGGGATATACCTACGGA
The DNA here is from genome assembly GCA_905163435.1 of Mamestra brassicae. Classification (NCBI taxonomy): domain Eukaryota; kingdom Metazoa; phylum Arthropoda; class Insecta; order Lepidoptera; family Noctuidae; genus Mamestra; species Mamestra brassicae. Next base: position 11,395,873 of record LR990997.1, on the reverse strand, counting down.
CGATACCAACACACAATATTTGTTAGAGGTAAGCAAATACTAAGTTTATAGTGTTTATCTTTATCCTTTCAGAATCAAAACGTATTTGTTGTATGTAGTATGATATCGCTGAAATATAGTGTGTATATACAATAATTAAAATAACTTAAGCATAATAATATGTACTTCATCGATGACACCAAAAGATAACAATTTTTATTTCGTGAATAATAAATAACTTTACTAAATTGCATCACAACATCAATGGTCTAATAAGTAAATCAGATGAACTTTCGTTATATTTAGAAAAGTTGAACCGTAACAATAAACATGTTGATTTCCTTTGTATCACGGAACATAATATGATAAATGAAGATACTTTTTCACTGAAAATTCCCAATTACTCTACTAGGCACAATAGAAATGGAGGGGCGTGCTTATTGATACATATTAATCAAAAGGCTTAATGTATGACATAAAGAAACATACTATAAAATATTTTAGAGTGTAGTGCCATTGAAATCTTAGAGGATGATATGATTATAAACATCATTTATAGACAACAAACTAGAAAAGGTCAACATATGTTTTTCTAAATTCAACGATATACTCAATAAAACTTGTTTAAAAAATAAGGAAATAATAATATGCGGCGATTTTAATCATATTTAAGTAACAGAGACCAACAAACTGAAATATCTGCCATTTCAAAAACCACAAAAATCGAAAAAAAAAAAACAATCGTCAACACCAATAAAAGTCTGCAAAGGTGTACCACAAGGGAATATTTTAGGTCCTTTGCTCTTTGTTATTTATATTAACGACCTTCCCAAATCCATTACATTGGTTCTGTATGCTGACGATAGCATTACGATGGTGGTATCTGAAGACTCCTCTACTCATGGACAGAAGATAAACCACACGCTATCATCTATAGTTAACTGGTTAAAATTAAATGAACTAAAAATAAACCTAACTATACATTTGTATTGACTTTTAAAACTAAAAATTCTAAATCAAATTACATAGTAATATAAAGGATGCTGAGAATTTTAAATCATTTAAAAATAAATTAAAGACATTTTAATTAATTAATCCTATTATAATGTAAATTATTATTTAAATGAAAAGATGTAATAAGGATGTACTAAACTATTTTTAATATTAAAATTTGTAATGGAAAAATAATTATTGATGAATACTATTTGACATTTGACAATACTATTTGGCATGTAATGTATATTTTCACACCGTTTGAGGTAGAATATGGCATTAAGAATTTTTGTTTTTGTAACACCTTATGTATTTCACCCATATTCCAGCAAATAAATAATTTTGTTTTATTTTTTTTATTTTGATTTTGAACAATTAAATAAAAGTACAAAAACAAAATGGACAACCAGCCAGCAACAATTAAATATTGAAATATATTTCTTCCCGTAAAATATTTGTAGTTTAGGTACATTTTTGCGTTGCGGATACCCTCGCCGCAATCAAGTAAATAAACATATATATTTAATGAAAAACACGGAATAACTAAAATACCATTATCCCTACCACGGAAGGATGGAAAATCAATCTCGTATTAATATTAATTCAAATAATATTCAAAGTATTGTATCGCCAAGAAACATTATTAGTTTGCAGTAAAAAAAAACAGACAGCAAAAACCACATAACATATTATCTAAAAATAATTCGGATTAGGTACCCAACTTGTTTGCAAATGAATAAACTACATTGAAGTGACTGGCTTATCCGTTTAGAAGTTACGACACAACAGACATACCTACCATTACTAACTTATATTTTTTTGGGTCTGGGTTACAATATAAATTATTCGGAAATTTTAGAAAACGGTTTTCTGACATGCCAAACTCTGACTCCCTATGGTGAAATCCATAAAAATAGAAATAATTATTTTTCAAGTTTTCTGCGTAAATCTCTCCAAATTTTCGTTAATCCATTTAGTCGGAGCAATTTTAAACAGCTATCATGACACAAGAGGTGCTTCTTCGTAATAGCGAATGTGAAATATAACATTCATAACTTCATATTCGTATGCTATGCTTACTTCGTCCTGCGTAGCTGCGTCCCTTTATTATAACAGAATTATGACGGAATAGGCTTTCATAGTTCAGGGCGGTTTGTTTTAAAGTCTCAACCGCGACGCCAAGTCGATTGACCATACATTCAAGTACTTAGATGTGCGTATAAATGAATAGGCGACAGTGAACGACGAAACCCATAATCAGGAAACTGAACATAGCATCGCATACTGCGTCGAATAGTGAGTCAGCTGGACGTAAGTTACTCGAAATGGTTGACAAACGCGTTGGATAATGTTGAAAACAAAACAAGGTGGGGAGAGACACGGCATTATCATAAACGGCGAGTACATCTCACACTTGAAATTAAGAAAGATGATAGCGCCGTAACAGCTGAATGGCTGCAGAGCTTGACCGAAGCATGATTTATCTGTACCTATCGGTCTCTGGATAATCTTGGATAAAACTACACTTCGGAACTGATTTTTGCCAATGTTGTAGCTTTATAGGGGACACATATAACGTCTCGGTAGTCAAACAAGGTATAAAAATATTATGCTTTTAAATTTTTTAGGGTTCCGTAGTCAACAAGGAACCCTTATAGTTTCGCTAGGTCCGTCTGTCGGTCACGCCGACAAAGTGGTAAAATAAAATCCCGAAAAAGAAAATATGGTACCCCGCCTACACGCAGTGGCGATGATTATTTTTTATCGTCTATCCTATAGTGTGGGTTGTCGTTGAATAGGTTTTTTGTCATGGTTTGGGACACTGGTAACTACGGAACCCTTCACTGTGCGTGGCCCGGCACGCACTTGGCCGGTTTTTTTATGACAGGAACAAAGTGATCCCGCAGAGAACTACTGTTTCCTATATAGCTCACAGTGTAAGCAAGTTGAAGTAGTAGATCGATAGCTAATAAACGAGCCATGTGCGTATAATCGATTATCGTTTTGGAACCTACGTGTTTTTAAGTTGAAATCACGTAGCACCATCAAGATGACAGTCGAGATGAATGACAGAAGATTGGAGACGCCAATGTTCAGCAAAGGACTTCTGTAGACTGACGATGTTGATAAGAGTACGGAACTCAAATGGGCTTGGAAATTTAAAGTGGAATTACTCGATCAAGAGTTATATGAGTGAGAGGGCTTTATTTTCCAGTGTAAACACTTTTTTCTAAATTATTTTAACTTCACACCACACAATCGCTCCGTACCGCCGCCGTCAAAAATGGCCACGGCGCTCATATCTTATGTACAGTCATGTGTATGTAGGTAAATAGTGATGTTGGAACATCCGCTTGAAATACACATAAACGCCAATGCTCTTACTGCTATCCACGGGATCCTGTTATCTATGCGGATCCATGTGTTGTTGCGAGTGCGCGGTAGATATACATAAATACTCGTACATATTACACCTTACCAGCTGACAATTTTAATAATAATCAAAAATCGTTCAAATTAGTCAGCACTTTCCTTCCAACAGTCTTCCAAAATGCTCGCCTGTCAATATAATGAGAAGGTAGGGAATATTAGGCACTTATTATATTGTCAGGCAAGTGTGAAGGAAAAATGAAATTAGGCAGTATTGATTTTGCTTCAAAACTAGCTGCGGTTTAGTGAGTTATGAATACTAGTCATTGTTTCTTTTTTATTAAACCATTTAATTTAATCTAATTTAATATTAATATAATGGCCACTTTCAACATGATGACATTCAGATTGATGAAATAGTTCAATTAAATCTGACGCACTTTTAGATGTTTGATTGACTTTCTGTTTTGTAATATTCTTGCCTTTACAGTTCAATCATTTGTAGTAAAATTCTGAAATCCATAGAAATATAACATCTTTCGAAGATACAAGCTACTCAAAGCTATTCAAAGACGCCAAATACGTAAAGTGAGACCAAAGTTCTCGTATACCTTTAACAGTGCAGAACAACTTCATTAGAGCAAGGAAGTCGTTCTGCAGTTTTGACAGATCATTAAGAACTGATTTCGGTCTAGTCATGTAACAAGCTAGGAAACCGAATTTAGCACTGTACAGTGTACACTGACTGAATATAATAGAAAACTTTTATTCGACGCAAACACAACACAGCAGCAACAAACACAAAGTAAAAGAGAAGAATAATATTATAGAATAATCTATACATAACAACTAATATTATAAATGCGAAAGTTTGGATATTAGTTACCCAATCACGTCAGATCGACAGGACGGATCTTGATGAAATTTGGCACAGAGGTAGATTATAGTCTGGAATAACACATAGGACTTTATTATCCCGGGAGTATTTTCCCTTGGGATATTTTTCGACATTCACGCGGGCGGAGACGTGGGCGACAGCTAGTAATACAATAAAATTGCACTGAACTGTCCCTTATAAATTTCATATAATAATCCAAGATTTTTCTCAATTCCAGAGCCAATATCAACGATAAACATCACCGGCCTAAACTGGCTGCAACATGGGGACCTACTGAACTTAAACGTCAAGTACACAGGATCTGCACCCTTTTCCTATTGCATACAGTACAAGTTGGGTCCGTACAATGTGACTGGCAATGAGACATGCTCCGATAAAAGCAAAATAAAGACTATTGCCACTTCGTTCCCTCTGATACATTACTTCTCTGATAGTGACCAGCATACCGTGGTTGTGGTCATAGAGAACGATATCGGCAAGAATGTTGCCATGGCTACAATTAATATTTATAAAGGTAAGACGATTTTTTGATAATGACTTTAGTGTCTTAGAAATAAAGAGAGGAGCGCATTTGTTCAGGAGTTTTGACTGTAAAGAATATAAAACAACTCTGCCCGAAGGTGTCCTGTTATGTGCGAGTCGGACTCGCACACGAAGGATTCCGTACAATAAACTGAAAAAATTTTTTGTCTGGGTTTAATTTATTATTAAAAAAAAAAATAGAAATACACACTGAAAACTTCATAATTATGTTTAATTACATTTAGCATTGCGATTCGGAAAATATCTCACCGTATAAGCTTAGATGAAGTCAGCCGTCAATCTATACAAGCAAGTTGGAATTTGATTTATTTCTCTCAAAAGGTACCGACATTGGTTCGTGACATATGATTTCAAACAAATTTGTAACCTTTGTGAGAGCTGGAGTCTGTAGTGGGTTCGGGACCTGTATGACAGATCTCCAGGCTCTCACCCTCTTAAAACAATACTTCGACAGTTCACTTCATGCTATCTCAACCTAAGTCTACACGGTGATATAAGAAGAATAGACCGACTGCTCGCTGACAGACCGACGGACGGACAGCAGAGGCTTAGTAGTAGGGTTCCGTACCAGGGGGGCTACTCTCTAAACCCGAAGTCCGTAGGTTCGGGCTTAGTTGCGGGTGTATTCTAGTCCGTATTACCAACGGAACCATATTTTAACGGCCGTTGATGCTATAATGTTAAAACGGTAAGCACCAATGTACACTCGTGGATGAGTGACCAATCTTTTTCCCATGTGTAGAAGTTATGCACATAACTTGGGTGCCATTATTGTTGCATTTCACGAGCGCATTCCTATCGCTGCAATCTAAACCTTATTTCAAGGAGGTAATGTTCAAATATGCACGATCGTGATTTGCAATGACTCGATGCTACATCATTTACACATGCCATGCTCAAGGTCATCCAGTACTATCTGCTTTAAAATGCGTATATTAGACTTATCAAACCGGTTCTGTGTCGTTACATTGTTACAGTTCTTTCCCAGTTATTTTACCTCTGATTTTCTTCTCAATTACCTTTATTTTCATAGCGTAGCAAGGTTGCTGTTAGAGGAAAAATAACTGTGAACACAATGTAGTCTAGTAATCTCAATCGTGACTGCTGCATTCTTCTTCTAGTCGGTTTTTTTTTGGGTTTGCCAGTAGGAATTTCTTAAAGCAGCCCGGGTCTGGATGTCCGGTGTTCGGCAATAGACTCGCTTCTTAGCACATGGCCAAATAATAACAGGCTTGCATAGGTCGGTCCGTAGATGAGTTACCATCAATAACATACATACCCTTGCACACATTTTATTTTATTTTCACCTTTAATATAACATAAGTAATTTGTTCGCCCACTGCACGTACCAATATTTTGTAACCACAATAAGGCTCAGTGTAAATGGATACTCTTTCCTAAGATACAGACAGGTTTCCTGCCTAGTTTAGGAAAGAGAGTCCTATGACCCATTTTATTATTGTTGTACCGGTTTTTCTTTATAGCATTTAAGTAGATAAGACAACTTTGTATACCATGTACAAACTACTTATTGAATAAACTTATTATATTATTATTATACCGATACTCCTCCGAACCTCAGGAAGCACGTGTACTGTACTACGTCATTTGTAGACCTTTACGGTTGTCACGGATAGTCAGAATCCAAAAAAATCTTACACCAGTTATGCCAAGAGGTGCCGTATTTCCCAGTAAGCTTGTGGAGGTCAGACAGGCAGTTACTCCACATAAAATTCTGGTACTCAGCAGCTGGAAAAGGCTAGGCAGACAGATTGACTTACTGACGTAGCGTGGGTGTACCGTAAACGATACATCTGCCTGCCTCTCGGAGCCTGACTAGCGGTATACAAGCATGATGTTATGTTGTTTTAACTCGTTTCTTGATGTTTCCAGTGTCTGTGCACGCGCAGCTGTCGGTCATAGTAATACCGGTGTTCTTCTGTCTCCTGGCTGTCATCTTAGTCGTGTTTGGCATCGCCTACTATCAACATCGTTCGAGGTGAGTTCCTTAGTTTATTCATACTAATATTGTTATAATTCGAAAGAAAATAAAGATAATAATAAATGATAAAGTTACTCTGTTTATCTGTTTGTTACCTGTTCACGTGAAAGCTGAACAGATTTGAATGAAATTTGGCGTACGGTTAGACCAAATCCTGGAATAGGAAATAGGGTTGGATTTTCATGCAGGAAGTATGTTCCCTTAGGATAGTTTTCGACGATCACGCAGGCTAAATCTCTGGCTGAAGAAGAACTTATACCTCTATATAAGTCTTGTCATTGTAACTATAGAAAAACCCATCACGTAAAGTAATTGAAACGAGAAGAAAATGTAGCATGTAGGAGAGAGAAAGATTTTTCGCACTAGTCAAATCATTATGAAATAATTTGCTAAATCGATTGCACTCCACCTTTACCGGGAGATTTCTGTCCTATGCCCTAAATGTTATGGTCAGCTTCTAAAGCTTATCGTTAAACCATGCAATATTGGGTTGGCCCTTCAAAATACATACCCTGAAATAGTTTCGTACCGTTTTGCCATTTTAGTCCAAAATACTGTCAGGCTCACGTGGCCGGCCCAGTTTAATATTAAACTAATCAAATACTATAAAATAATTAAAATTTTGCTACAGGTACTCAGTGGAAGTCGCAGACTTCGACTTCGGGCAGGCACACCTCGACTACAAGACTTTCACGGAGCGACTTCGAGAAAGCTTTAGTAACGCCTTCAATTTCCGTCAGCGAGACGACACAGACCCGCTCACGAACAACACTCGATACGACTCGATGACGTAAATAGTTTGTTACTAAGGTGTCTTTGATGTACTTGCCTGTTTTGGTAAACAAATATGGCGGATTGAGATTTTTTATGTTTAATTGGCTATTCGACGAATGTAAATGAAACTCTGTGTGTATTAAGACATTCACACCTCGCAATAAAACAATTAATGGTCGTTGGGAAACTTGGTTATTGTCTGCCGTGTTTGTTTACGTCAAATGAGGCATGTAACAAAAATACGCTATACGTACACACGACAAAAGAGTTTAGTGAGCAGGCAAGAAACGATCATCATTAAGCACCACATCATCACAACACTTGCACTGTAAATTTAAAAAAAAACCATCGTCCAATGAAAAGGACAAGCTGTGAGTTCGCCGACTGTTGCGTTATTTGCCATATATAACGTGTAACAGAATAAACGCAATACCTCTTAAGGGGTCATTGTACTCATAATTATGAACAACTTTTACTATGGGACCAACACAGAATTCTCGAATAAAAAAATCGACACCCCCATACATTTATGTGAACAAAACTCGACAAAATGTACTGAACAGCTACTTTTGTTTCGCGATTTCGAGGTTGGTGCCATAGTAAAAGTTGTTCATAATGATGAGTTCAATGACCCCTTTAGAGATATTGCGTTTATTCTGTAACACGTTGTATAGCAACATCTTGCACGCATTTCTAAGTTCACTTTATCTAAGTTGAAGTGTTAAAAACTTGGCCACTTGGAACACGCACAACTCAGATATAGGCAACATCTGCGCATACTAATCTCCTTTGCCGTCTGTATAAGTCAATTATTTAGCGACGGCATTCAATGCAATGTGAATGACAGAGCGAGATGGCGCTATATCAAACTGAGCGCTAGATAGAGACCAATAGTGTCATGAGTACCATCGTTAAATAATTTAATATCTGTAGCTAGTTTGATCGTCGACGGGTAATAGGGAACAGGAGGTTTATCTTCGTTCAAAGATTTTCAGGAACTAAAATCACCTTATTACCTGCTGCAAAATTGCTGTTCAGGCCTAGTGAGAAGTTATGGCGAAGACGTATCCAAGCTTCTACCTTGTAAAGTCGGGGTAAAAATTCCTTAATGTGATGAGGAATTTGCTAGTCGATTGTAAAATATTTTGTCAGTTGAAAAATCCGTCAGAAGAGATTTTAACAAAATTATAAGTTTTTAAATATGCGTCTGGTAACCCGTCGGTGGGCAAATTCAGCCATGTATTATGTCTGTGTCAAATGTAAAAGTATTAATATATTTATCACGTAAAATTTTTTAATTATTATTCATTCCAATTCTCCTAATATTTTTTTATTAAAATGTAAAATAGTAATTAATATTTTTTTCGGATAGATTATATCTATTGTTGTAGCGATTAGGGACAGTTGATGATAATAGTACTGACATGGAATTGTAATGTATAAAGAGATAGGTACTTCGCTTCTGTTTGCGCGGGTTTGAGGCCATTGACCTCTCGTAGCGGTGACATTTTGGAATCTATTTACTGCTATTAATTTGTATAGCAACAGAAGTTATCTTGGCCATTCTTAAACAGCTGTTTCATTGATCTAAGCTTTTATTTAGGCCTGCCACGCCAATCTAGCGCCTATGTCGATTTCGAGTTTATACCCGTCAAAGGAGTTATGACATTTATATTCTGTTTGACTTTATTATTTTTCGTTTTATTTATGTTTTTTGGTCGTCAGATTTTTTTTTTGTTAAGATGTAGTTTGATAGATTGGAGGGTGCATGGCTATAAATTATTTAGGTTTGACTTGTTTCCAGTGTAGTCAAAATATGAACGGAAAACAAGTCGTCGTAAATAGTAATTTGGTTTGAACTATGGCCTCTCAGTAATTGTCTAATTAAGTATATGTGATCTCTGTATCTGTCTTGTCTGTTTTTTGTGTCATTTAAAATATATTTTTACCAAAAATCATTGATTACTTATGTTGTATTTATAAAGTTCTTTTTCTCTAACAGACTGACGCGTAAGAAATGATACCTAATATTCTATTTTTCTATTGTTGTTCTTGTTTGCAATTATTTTAATGTGATTCGACTTTAGCTTGTTGCACTATTTTCGTGAGCTCAGAAAGTTTCGCTTGGCTGGGAATAGTCCTATCTTTTACTTAAGTACTAAATTAACCAAGTAAAGGGACTTCCATATATTATGACGTCTAATAGGGGAGTGCGGTTCGAACGAATACGATAAACTGTGATACGCGACATTTAATCAAGTGTAAAAAAGCGGGCTTTAGCAGAGAACCACATATTTTTATTTATCTCGTTCATGTTTTGAATCAGCCAGAATAGTCCCGCTTTCTTCAAATATTCCAATTGTAATTGTCCTCTTTAGTAAACTTAATGCAGTGCAACATGTTAAAGTGTTAACACTTCTCTTTTACAATGGAACTAACAGAAATCAAACTAGTGCTATGTTAGGACTGAGACGCACCAACGTGATCGGTCATGGTTTGTGATATATTAGATTTAATCGAATTAGGTCTATAATTAATCGTGTATTTAATAATGAATTTGTGCCAAAAGTATAAACCTGTGACAGAAATTGATGAGTTAATGTTTATTTTTCTTATTTTATTTTTGTCTTTTATTCTTGTATAATGGACAGTTCGAAGTACTTATTAAGGAAAAAAGGAAATTGTGACAGATTTTAACTGCGGATTCTTATGATTCAAATATTAATTATGAAACAAAAAAACAAATATCCTGTATATTTTGAATTTACAACAATGTAGGTACCACTATTTATTCTGCAGATCCGAAAAACTTATCGTGTATATGCAACTGTGATTTGTACTAGCAATCGGGTTTTTACTTTTGACGCAAATATTGTAATATTAATTTGTAGTTACAATAAAATGTTATTTAAAATTTTAATATTTTATTTTGTGTGCCCATTGTCAGTTGATACTGAACCCTGGCTCGGCAGGCTTTTCGTGCATCGATCATTTTATTGCTGAAACAAAAGCAAATAAATATCCCTTTTGAAGTTGGAACGAGCAGATTCGCATAACAGTAGCCTAGGTGTCAGGAGGGCAGACTCAAAAGACGAACTTGCACTGTAATTTCAGCAGGAACTCAAATTTTGAGCCATAATAATAATCTCAACTACTTTACATAAAGTGAAATAATATATTCGAAATAACTCATTAGAAATGCAAAAGTGAGTTTATTGTGTTTCACGCATAAATCGCTGAACGGATTTTGGTGAATTTTGGTAGGTAGGTAGTTACAGAGATTTTCGACTTTAGGCTTTTTCAACGAAAATAAAAATTGAACGTGAGCGAATCCGCGGGCAAATGCTAGTTATTTATAAGCAATTGACCTACTATGACGTGCTAATGCCATCAAATATACTAATACGATGATGTAAACGGGATAGTGCGATTCGCTATGTACCTATAGCTCCGTCTCTCTCTCTTAGAGCGGAATCATGATCGTTTTAAGACTTCATAGTCCCCTAGGGCCCCTGTACCACCATTGTCCGTTTGACCAAGAGCTTCTAAGAGTCAAGGCACATTGGCGCTGAGTCGAAGCGTCAATTTAAACATTTACATAGCAAATGATCTCCACAACGTTCCTTCACAATATCTATCGTGATAAAAAAGTCGCATTCGCAGTTTTTCTCGATAGAAATGCGTAGGTTGGTACATAAGAGGTCAATAAGCTATGTTAATCTAAACAGTCAGAGGAAACAAACAAATCCCACAAAGTTAATATTCATTTTGCATTGAAAATTAGGAGCTAGGTACCTCCGAACAATAGTATATAGTATCTATTGGGTAATTTTGAGAATATCGAGTTACTACTTTATATAATAAAGCAGGGGCGCTTCCCAAAACTGAAAAATAAACATGACAAATAATAACACTAAGGGTAATACCACACCAATCGATCGATTGGTGTACCTAGTAGAAACTATCGATTGACGTCGACTAATCAATTCTACCATCGATCGACGATCGATCGATTGGTGTGGTAGCACCCTAACAGTTGACCTAAATAGTACCTGCCAGCTATCGGCAAACAAGATTAGTCATCGCATGATGTTAATAAACACAAAGAAAATTTTTCCATTTGCACAGAACGGCCGTAAAAGCGTAGAATCAATTTCCTGATACACTGCTTGACCTTTCAGTTATAATGAACTCGTTATGATTCTGGGCGCAAACAAAAAGTGCGCGTAGTGAAATTTTAATGGAATTCAAGAGATCCAAGTTTTTGGGGTGAGGCAGGAATTATGAGGTCACGGGTTTTATAGGGGTTTTTCACGTTGTCTGGAATTTTGGGTTGTTTAATTTTGTATGGCTCAAAAGGTGCGACAAAATATCTACCATTAGATACCCCTATATATATTTTATAAAACGGCCTAGTCTTAGTGGTTCCAAAAGGTAGATCGACAAAGATTTGAATGTCTACCTACCAGCTGTGTTACAATAGGCTCGCTTAATTAAAACCTAAGTAAATGCTACCTACCGGTGAATTTGATTAATTTTCGATGTAGGTAGATACTTTGCTGGGTAGGTTTAGGTTCATTTGCTTAAGCCATCCTTCTGGGAAAACAGGTGCGACGATTGTGTCCGTGTCGGGGGGAAATCCTCATGGAAATCCTCCACCCCGGGGCGGGTGGAGGGGTCTGTCAGACTCTTAGTGACTAAAACCACCCGGTGTTCCATCTTCCACCTACGCCGGGGATCGCGGGAACGTACACGACTTCCGCAATCCCCGGCTGGTGCCGGCCCGCATCTGCGGGCCACCTCGCGTCGGTGAGGGGAGTGAGGTGTTTAACTCCTCTCGCAACGTCAAAGAGGGGCGCACGGGAACACCACGCGCCGCCACCTCGGGTCCGGATGAGTGGGGGGCGACGGACATCCCCAAGTCCGCCGCCCCTGGACCCAGTTAGGGGGGCCGGAAGAGGGCAGCGTATGCCCTCCTCCGACGCCCGATGCGCCTGCTGCGGGCAGTGTCCGTAGGTCCTAGCCTGACTGTAAATATTTTACGGCCAATTGCAACTCTTGCGCAAACAGTCCACTACTAGTAGGGAAATGTGCCATAATAGTAACTGGCCGACTAATGATCCGTTTCCTACAATGACCAATTAGTAACAAGACTGCAAATTATATCATCACATTGAAGCAGGCCAAAAAGGTCAAGAAACTGTTCCGGGGACGAGTTACCCGCAGGATTTAGCGTATTGAATAAATACGCTAGGGTTTCTGAACAAAAAAGAAACGGTTTTTTTATTAGACAATGATCATGAGTTTATTTTTTTAATGTCGTTGATTTCAGAAGCCGCCGCGCGGCTTCACAGTAGGTAGGTTACCTACGATTTAATTTTATAATTCACTAACTCATGTTGGTTTTTAGGGTTCCGTGGTCAACAAGGAACCCTCATAGTTTCGCCATGTCCATCCGTCCGTCTGTCCGCAGTTTAGGTCAGAGACGCTTAGCACTAGACAATTGGAATTTAGTATGGGCCGACAAAGTGGTAAAATAAAATCTTGAAAACAAAAATATTTTAGGGTAGGTACCTACACGTAAAGTGACGATGTTTTTTTTTCGTCTATCCCATGGTGTGGGGTGTCGTTGGATAGATAATAATCAAATCGGGTGATTCTCAAGAACCCAACAATTATCGGCCGGTGTCAATTCTGCCAGTTCTCAGTAAAGTGTTTGAAAAGTTAATGCTTAGTCAGATGTTACGTCACTTTAATAAAAATTCCATCTTTCATGAAGACCAGTACGGTTTCACCAAAGGGCGTTGTACAACTGACGCCGGTGTCACCCTAATAAAGAACATTTTTAACGCCTGGGAAGAGTCGCAAGATGCCATTGGAATATTCTGCGACCTCTCGAAAGCGTTCGACTGCGTTAACCATGAGACGCTTTTGTTGAAACTTGAGCACTATGGGATTAGGAATAGAGCCCTTTGTTTACTTAGTTCATACTTGATGGGCAGACAGGTTAAAGTTCAGATAAACGGTGTAAACTCAATAGGGTCGGAAACGACAATGGGCGTTCCTCAGGGTTCAATATTGGGTCCATTCCTTTTTTTAGTTTACATTAATGATTTGCCCCAATTACAACCAAAGATGGTGTTATTTGCGGATGACACATCATTAATATTTAAAATAGACCGACGTTCACAAAATCTTGACGACGTCAATAGCTCTATTCATCAGGTCCAAAATTGGTTTACGGCAAACAACTTGGTTTTAAATAAAAAAAAAACTAAATGAATTAGATTTTCTTTACCAAATGTTAAAAGTAGCGAATGTGACATCATATTGAATGGAGAAAAACTGGAGTTCATTAATCAGACGGTTTTCCTAGGTATCACATTGGACGGAAAATTACAATGGGGGCCTCATATAACATCTCTTGCGGGTCGTCTAAGCTCAGCCGTGTATGCTGTTAGAAAGATAAGACAGTTAACAGACGTAGAAACCGCACGTTTGGTCTACTTTAGTTACTTTCACAGCATTATGTCGTACGGTATTTTGCTGTGGGGTCGGGCTGCTGACATTGAATCCATATTTATTTTACAAAAGAGAGCTGTCAGAGCCCTTTATAATCTGCGTCGCCGTGATTCTCTTAGGGAACTTTTTAAAAAGATTAATATTATGACAGTCCCTTGCCAATTCATTTATGAAAATATTATGTATGTGCGGAAAAACCGACATCTTTTTAGTAAAATTAGTGATAGACATAATTTTAATACTAGAAATAAAGACAAATTAGATCAACCATTTTTTAGATTAGCTAAAGTCCACACTTCTTTCATGGGGTATTGTGTTAAATGTTACAACAAAATACCTTCTGACATATTAGAACTAAATGAAAGAAAATTTAAAACTCATGTTAAAAGTACACTTTGTGAACAAGCATATTACAAATTAGAAGATTACATTCAGGATAAGAATGCTTGGAAACATGCTGGTCCTGCTCCATAGGACGATCAAGGGTGAAGGTCAAACTGGTTGATTTATGTATTAACTTTATAGATATACTGTTTCTTTTTTTGTGTTTTTATTTTTCTGTTGACTCACACACTGTTGTTTAATTAATGGTTCCAATGTTTGTAAATATGTGAGTACCATTTACCTAAATTTCTTTAGGAAATTAATAAGTTTACCTCTGCTGGTGATACTTTGTTCTAATAAGTAGCATACTCTGGGTGCATCGTCCTCACATAATATTAAATTAATTTTTGTAAACCAAATTTTGTAAAATCATTATTTGAAAAGAGTAACTATGGAGTTTCTTGTCCGTTCTTCTCCATAAGAATCTACCTTTCCGAATGGACAGTAGAGTCACTTTATTAATGTAATTCTATTATTTTTACTGAACTGTAAACGATGACGTTCAAAAGTGCCGTTTAATGGCCTAATTGAAATAAACGTTTTGACTTTTGACTTTTGACTTTTGATAGGTACCTAATTTTAAAAAAACATTTTGGGTGTACTAAAACTATTTTTCCAGCCAAGGATTTGTTTGCAAAATATTAAGCTTTAAAGTGCTAATTTTCCCCCTCTCTGTCTCTGCCAGCAAAAAAAAAAGAAAAAAAAGTTTATCTGCGCCAAGCATGACGCATACCAAAAACATAAAAACAAAATTGCAAAAGTTATGCAAGGAGGAAAACTATCACACACACAAGTTAACGAGTAACAATCGACCAACCTACAAAATGTACTTGACAATTGTGAACTACGGAACCCATCACTGCGCGTGCCCGACACACACTTGGCCGGTTTTTATTTGAAACAAAACCTTAGTAGTAGGTACCTAGCTCATTTAAAAGTATTTTGTCCTCACATTTTTACACACCGCCATAATTGCCACATTTCCATTCATAGCCCATAAGTTATATCCACAACACTGAACTTCTGTACTAATTTAAACTGAGCCCAGCAAAGCCGACTCAAACATTAAAAGTATTCGTTTTTCGCATTTCATTAAAATTTTAACTCGGTAAGCGCGGTCTAGGCATTTTAAGTGCCGCCGGGGTTAAGTCGCTTTAATCGTGTAACGAATACACGAGGACTTGTTTTAAATAGCCTACTCCCGCCTTTAATGAACCACGGTTCACAGGCGACAACGAGACGGCTTCATTTTGAGCAATAAAGGTACAACATTTTGACGGGTTTGGACCTACATTATTGTTATGTTCTTTTTTGTAGCGTTTTATAGTGTAGAGCAATTGGCGTAAAGGCTCTACATAGTATCTAATTATCGATCACCTACCGACCGAATTCGGTCGTTAAGTCTTAAGGCCACCCGTACGTTACCGTCGCGGTAACCGGTAACTATGTTGAGACTTGGTTTGAAAAGTTTTTGATTAGAACTCGAACCAAAAAGGGGAAAAATAAATTATTTTGCAAAAAAAAAAAGAAAAAATTAAAAAGCTCATCAGGCATCGTTCCATTTTCGGAGTTCGATTTTCAAATCATAGTAAATTCCAATTTTCTAATTTTATTTCTTTGCAATATTTTATCGCTAGCCAGCATGAGCTATAAATAAACTTTTACGAAAGCAAGGAAGGAGTTATATCTAACCTAATTTCAACACTTTATATTCATTGCTTCAATGGCGCATCATCCAGATAATCTCAATTCGTGTGAGTGTGAGCTCTTTGTCGTCTACTTCCTTATTATGACAAAAATAGTAAATGTACGCAGTGGGTATTAGCGATGAAAAATAAGTAAAAATATGTATAGGTACCTACTTTATCAATAAGATAGGTCCAAATTCTTGCTCTAATAAATTATTATCAGCTATTGCTACTAATTGCCAGAGGCTTCGCTCGCTCGCGTGAATGTTGAAAATTATCCCATGGAAACATATTCCCGGGATGAAAGTAGCCCATTTCTATTCCAGGTCATAGGATGTTTGGCCTAGCTATGTGCCAAGTTTCCTCCAAATCTGTTCAGCCGTTAGGACGTGAAGAGGTAATAAACAAAAACTCACTTTTAATGCACTTTATAGTTTAGTTAGGATTAAAATTATATAAGTGAAAATTGGAGGGTATTAATAAAATAATTGGCTCCTTACGCATCGTGTCCTTCGAATACAATAATTCGTCCGCTGGTAGTCACTTTACTTACTTTACACACAACGATTTTATCAATTCATCAACATGGTTACAATCGATGTTGAGAAGAAATCAACACATTGTTTCACCTTGTGACTGGAAATAACAGCTAATTGTTAAATACCCAAATATAACTACACGATACTTAGCAAGTTAGCACAGCACGAATCAAACTGCTAATATACATGCGAAAGTTTGGATGAACGGCTGGATTACTCAATCACAGCGGTACGGCTATAGCGATCAATGGGCTAATGCGAGTTTTTTTTTAGGTCTCGATCGGGTAAACGTAAACGTCAAGTTGTATTGAAACTGTATAATAAAAAAAAAATCTGGTTATATTAACGGAAAACCTATTTTTTCTATAAAAATTGACAACGTTTACGAGTACGTTAAAAACTAAGCACTAAGCTAGGGTTGCCAACATTTCTTCGACGAAATATAGTATTTTTCAAATTAAGCTATAAAAAAAATAGTACACTTCAAAAAAATATAGTATTTTATAGAAAAAGCAATAAATAGCCAAAGATATATTTCTCACTTATTTATTTCTATAAAACTATACTTATTTGTTTAGGACTTCAACTTCTCAAAAAAAGAACAATTTCTGATTGGAACTAATTACCAAATTCCCAAAGCAAAAATAAAGCAGACCAATGAACAAACATACGTTTGACATTGACAAGTTCGGAATGCAGTGCGTCGGAGGGACGTTCGGTTCGGATACAACACTAGATGACTAAACCAGAGAAAGAGTCGTTTTCTATCGAGTGGTGGGGACTATGTTCCCCACCACTCACATCGTTGTTATGGGAAATCTACGTGGTGGGACGACGACTCTTCCTCCGGTTCGACTATACATGCTACCGCATCAGTCAGAAGTTAATGTAAAGTTAGGTTGATTGTTGGATTTCGGTGTTGAAAATATAGTATTTTTGCGTACTTAGATATATTTCTTCAACAGTATATAGTACGCAGACCCGAAATACAGTACAATACTATATTTTATAGTACGGTTGGCAACCCTACACTAAGCCCACTGAATGTTTAGCACAGAAAAAATATGGTCTGAAATGGCACATAAGCTACTTTTCATCTTGGGAGTATTTTCCCTCGGGATAATTTCCGATATATACGCAGGCGAAGCTTGTGACAGAAGCTAGTACCTACCTAAGTTGGCTAACGTTACTACAGTTTTGCTAACTGGTCACTGTTCACCTTTATAACTTAGATAAGCCAAGATATAGGTACGCCAGATTTATTCTAGAAATACTCCATTGAACGAGAATGAAAGTCATGTTATTTTATGAGATAGAATACCGACTTTTACATTGCTGATGTAGTTTTCATTGAAGATCGCGAGTCTTCAGAGCGTCGATACGAATCTATGTAATATAATAAACAAGCAACCAACCAACAAAATATCCACCGATAGGTTCTCTCAAAGCTAGTACCTATAGCTAACTCTGGAGGCGAATCTCTAGGTACAGTCAATAAAGCTATTTGGTATGCAGGCAGCTAACTTGCAACTACTTTTAAACAATGTTGGGAGTGTGCTGAGTAGACAATTATTGTACACCAACCTCGTAAGTATGTATAAGCTTAAAAAGTTTGAAAGATTTTTTTTTGCCTGTACCTATACCAAATAGCTTTGTTGACTGTACCTAGTAGATACCGATATTATTAATGAAATAATATGATTTATGGAACAAACAATTGACATTTGATCTCACTCGTACGATCGTACCATATGTTTGTGGGCGGCTGACTCTTTATCAAATTGTTGTTTAATTTCAATCGCACAGTATTATTGATAACAATTACCAGAACATGAAAAACTGAATTGTTATAAGAACAGACCAGCAATACATGTAGGTAGGTACCTACACCTATGTAGGTACCTATTCATAACATAAATATAGGTAACGAAAGAATTTCTACGAATATTCTTCAGTAACTAGACCTTTACAAAACAAAAAGATTTGTTTGATATTTCGTGTTATTAGGTGCCGATAACTTTAAAAGGTTGTGAAAGAAAGAGTGGACCAAGTCAGTCAGATTGCTCGCCGAGGCTGGGGCGGAAAAAAATATCATCCTTCTCTTAAAGGATCTTATCCACTATGGATTCATTAGTGGAGTTTTAGGGTGTTACTACACCAATCGATCGATCGATCGGTGTGGTTCCTTTACATTCATATGCATATATATAAACTCAAATATTTGTGAGGTTTACATGTACATACATTTACACCTCACAAATATATGAGTTTCTAAAGTTAACTACGAGTAGATACTGTATCATCAGATAATTTAACAAGCATTGAAGCATCCCGAGTATGAATAAATAAGTAAACAACTTAATAAAACCGTCCTGTAAAAAGCAATAATTCTGCGATAGTGAAAGTACCGAGTGAAAGTCTTAGTACGGAGAGTAGCAATGCCCTATTGCCTTGCTGGGAAAGCTAGGTAGGTACCTAATACAACTTGAACATAAAACGCTACAAAGAATAAGACGAATAATTTAAAGCAAAGGCGACCTCGTTCTCATCCAACGATGTCTTATGTTATGAGGCGACTGCAGTGCCTAGTACTTACTGATTATGAAGTTGTAAAGTCTACTTCTTTTGAGTTGACCCATCCATGAAATTCACATACTTTCAGTTTTAGCATATTAACTGTTGTATCTGCAACATTATGTTAGGTAGGTTTCATATCCGGCAGTAGATAACTAGGTACCTAATGGTTTGAGTTGTGTTGTGATTGTGACGTTGTGAGTCACACAACACCTACCTACCACTCGTAACAAGATAAATATAATATAGTATGTAGGTAGGTAGCTGAAAAGATGAACATCGTACTGTTGTGATATTCTTCTGGTCTCTACTCTCCCTGCTGGCTCTTGTGATTCAGGATCTCCTAGTACAAGAGCCAGGGCTCACAGATCTTTATATCTTGAAGTTTTAAATAAACAAACTTATAAACCACTATTTTTGGTTCCCCCGTTAAAAAGATAACCCGAGGTCATTTACCCCTTGAATTTATAATATGCTTGTTGAGCATGTACCTATCAAATAAAATCACGTTTACAATAATTACTTCTCAAATTCACATTCCTAAGAAAACATTCCTCTATCAAGAATATTCTGAGAAACAGAGGCATGATTAATTCTGTCTCCCAGGAGTAACAACAATGTGTTGTTAAGCAACTATACAATTGATATCACTCAGTGCCTGTAATTACATAGAAGTTTCGAATCACTGATTAATCAGGTTATCAATTAGTGAGAGAGAATTGTGAAATGTAGGTGAGTTGGTAACCTACTGAAGGTTTTCAGGAGGCATGTCGTGATTAATGTTTTAATGTTCATAATATTTTTTGTTTAACCTTTTGAACGCCAGACCATAAACGTTTCGGCGTGCCCCCGTCGCCAAGCCACAAATTCGCCGTCCTTTTTGTCACATATTTGTGACGTTTGGCGTACAGGGCACGCGTTTGCTTGTCATGTAAACGTGACAATGGCGTTCAAAAGGTTAAAGAACTAATCAGGCCTTGGAAAAGGGGGCAAGTCGACCTGGACGCCTGGCTACTGTACCTAAGGTCTGGTTTGAGGTAGTTCGGGAGAAGTACACCTGGAAGAATCCGCAGGAGGCGTTTGCCCAGCAGTGGGACATTATTAGGTACTGTCTCACGGCTAAACAATAAATAATAATTTAAACTAAGTACCTATCCATCTCCTTAAAATGAAGATGTGACATGGGTAGGTAGATTGTGGATACCTAGTATGAAAGTACCTATCTATTGATCATGGACATATTTTATACGTCCATGTTATGCTTTACTTTTATTATCTTTACCTTGTTTAATTAACTAGGTAAAAATATTACCCAAAACTTCATACAGGAAAGATAAAAAGGATAATGTAGAACTAAACAAACGAAACGAAAATATATGATAATATAAAAGTTATATTAAGTACCTATGATACATTTTCGTTTAAAAACATGTTTAGCATTTCAATCATTGAATTATAACATTAATTCGCTGCGGGTTTTAAATTCTAGGTAAGTACATTTCTTATTTTAAAAGCTTTTATTTAGTTTCACCTGTCCCGATGTTTGTCTATCATCAAATCTTGCAAGTTAAATTTGACACACTTCCCGATTTTCGGTTGAGCTAAAATTTTGCACGTATATGTATATCGCGTAACAATGCAATATTATGATGACATGGAGCTGATCTGATGATGGAGCTAGAAGGTGGCCATAGGAACTGTAATGAAACGACGCAACCCCATCGAGTTTTGACTCGTTTGATTCGTCTTGATGAGTACTTTGGTCCTAGATAGTATCCATATGCCACCCCATCAGATTATTTTGAAATAGATATTATGAGAAACGTTACTAAACGTTACGTTACGTTATTAAACAAATAATTAACCAGTTATTACTTAACTAATTTGGACATGATTTTACTATAACTTACAAGTCCTACTAAATAAATAGATGTAAGTTGTTTAAATAAAATATAAATGACATAACACTTTAAGTGCTCAAAACATCACATAATTATGTGTGCGTACTACGAATTACTACGGGCTACGGAAACACGCCGCTACGCGCTACGAACTACGCCGTAGTAAATCCCAAATAAGAAATATACCATTTTAAAGATACATTATATACAATTTAAAAAAAAATAAAAGCGTGGTATATTTTGACGTAAATATTTCTTATCAGAATTATATTATTTGTAACTTTTTAGTTATGAAAATTAACAAGTAATAAAAATTTGTTAAAAAAAAAAAATCCGTTGTTTACTTAGTTCTACAATAACCTCATTTATCTTCCATGTGTGAAGTTTTGTCTATATTTCCTACTAAAGTTAAAACTTACTAAATCATTGTAGTCTACGATGATTTGATAATAAGGAGGCAGTTAAGCCAATTCCCCACAGGAAAACTTACATAACCTAAGCCTCTCAAAATATGTATATTACAAATGTATATACATTGATGGTAAGGTATTCAGTTAGAGTAGAATGTCGTTCATACTTAGGTTTTTTTTTTTTTTTTTTAAGGATGGGAAATCATCAAATGAATTCTTCCGCTCCGGGTGGAGCGGAAGGGCGTGTCAGACTCTTACTGACTAAAACTCATCCGTGTTCCTTCTAAAGGCCTTTGCGTTCCAGGGCCGCGACTCTTTCGAACAGATTCCGCAACCCTGGCAGGATACTTAGGTACCTACGAATCTAGTTTTACTGGGTTTCAAAAAAGAAAGGCCAGCAGTTCTCGTACATAAAAAAAGTGTTTTCAGGTCGCAAGCATCATATCTCAGCGACAATCATCATCTGCCTAGCCTTTTCCCAAATATATTGGGGTCGGCTTACAGTCAAACCGGATTCAACTGAATACCAGTATTTTACGTGGAGCGGCTGCCTACCAGACCTCCACGACCCAATAACTGGGTAACACGGTACTCCTTGGTAAGACTGATGTCAGATTTTCTGGTTTCTGACTATCCGTAACGGCTGCCAAATCTACAAATAACAGCCGGGACCGACGGCTTAACGTGCTTCGGAAGAGTTTCGATATGTTAAGAAGGAAAAGGTCACCCATCCACAGACCAACCTCGGCAAGCGTTGCTTAACATTGAAGATGCGGCTGTTATTATTTAGCCAGAGCTCCTCAGCGACCATTAATGTCAAACATTTTACAAAATTTAGGTAACCTAATTAGTCCGTCAGATAGGTAGATTTCCAAAAAATATTTGGACACGTATTTTTTTCTTTTGTCACGTAAACAAAAAAATAAGACGATACAGTGCGTTGAAAAGACGTGTGACGTCACTTACCAGTACACTATTTGCTGATATACTGGAAAGTGATGTTACAAACCCCCGTCTTCGATGCGTTTTGTCTTCGTAATTGCTTTTATAAAATAAAAAAATACGTATCCAATATTTTTCGATAATCTAACTGACGGACTCCTTCTGAAAGTTAATGAATCTACATTGTTGTGTCATCCTTGAACTCTTGGCTATCTGGTTCAGTATCTAATTGTCCTAGAAAAACAATATTAAGCCGTTACAATAGGTCTTTACGAGGTGATTCAGTACTGATTTGTAAATGAAATAAGTGTCTTCTAATGTTCTATTACTTGTCCAAATAACCTTAGTAATACGTACGAGTATTCTTGGTTTATAATACTGAGATGTTTATTGAACCAACGCTCTTTGAACTTTGTAAATGAAAACAATGATAATTTTGTTATTTTCCGCTAATGACACATTTATCTAGTAACGCGCACAAAGAGAAGGCAATTAGGTTATATTATTATTGATTCTAATCCCATTAAAAGTAGCAAATAACCTAACGACTTACAATCACGGGAAAATAAGACACATGCGTTACAACAAGAGTTTATTTGGTACAAAATAATTAATATCGTTGTTCGTATGCGTAAAATCTATTTGGTATTGTTGTATATAAACGACGGCAGCTATTTACAGACGCTTCGTTAACAAATAATTACGAACTAAACACACTAATCTACGTTTCAACAATAAGTGGCTCACCGGCTACAATAGAACTTTCAATGCCGCAGTGATCTTCACCTCGCAGAATCTTAAAGAATCCATTGTCACCCCAATCGCTGTTCCAGGAGTTTGCAATGAGCCAGTACTTGTTGCCGTTCTCCACTCCCCAGCCTAAGATCTTAACAGCGTGACCACCTAGAGCGTCGCCGATCGTGTGTTTGTAAACACCGGTCTTGTAATTGAGCAAGTCCGAGTACACTGTAAACGCACCTTCTACTGGCCCATTCTTGAACAATTCAGCCCTGATGTGGTCCTCCTTACTTGACACTGAGAACACATGTTTACCGTAGCGCTTGTCCTTGTGATAGTCAACATTGTAGTTCGACTCGCACATCTTTTGGCATTTCGGTGTTTTGGAGTCACCGTTGCAAGGCATCCTGTTGCCGGGCACGTGGTGCTCGCACGGGGGGATCTCGTACGGTCTGCAGCCCTGCGTTGAGTTGTAGCTGCCTCCTGACACGAGACCGATGTGCTTCCAGTACTCCCAAGCTAATGTTGGCATACCTCCGTTGCATCCGAGGCCACAGACTGGACAACAGCTCAGTAGATCCTCAGCGGAGAAATGAAAGTGTTGTGTTCCATTAGAGTATGTACAGTAGCGGTCGGTCATCGCCTCCACAGCGCCGAACGCCCAGCAGCTGCCGCACGATCCTTGGTCCCTCACTTCGTTCAATGTGGGACAGTTCGGCCATTTGTCTATAGGATTGAAGTTTTCTGGAAGGCTCGCAATCAGTTCGTCATCATGTTCAACTTTAGGAAGTTTCGCCAAGTGGGTATCTTGCAGAACACCCGCTAACTTCTTGATGTGAGTATACGGTGTGTCCAGCGGGAAGTTTCTGCCGGCTGTCCAAGTGTTTTGCTTTGTATTGATGAGATTGATGAACTCGTCAGTGAGCGGATTCTGTATAGCGTCGGCGGTGATCGCGAGTGCGCACACGAGCGCAACAAACGTTGCACGCGAAGCGGCCATTATTCACTTCTTTATTTTCTTTTTCACAGCTGAGCGGTTAATGGATGTGTATTCGGGGCGAATGTGGCGCGACGACTGAGCGGCGGCGGCGGTGGCGGGCGGCGGCCGAGGCGTGTAGTTGATACCCGTGCTCGTACGCCGTGTAATTGCATCGAGCGCACGACAACGACACGGTCAACAGGGGCGAGACAGCGCTTGACCGGCCGTGTCGAAGGTTAACGATACATGTACAGCTACCGATACATAAGATAAACAAATATTATGGTCGAACGCTTCAGGACCATTAGTAAACATTTGTTTTGTATCGGTTGGAAGTAATTAATTGGGGATCCGAACGAGTGTTTGCTCCTCTGGCAGGTTTATCAGGATGGTGCCGAGACCCTTGACATGGGTTTCTTACTTGTGTTGACGGTTAATATTGTTATTTTAGTAGATAGCGAATTATTAAGAACAGGGATTTTTTGTTGATAAGTTACCTACTGCGAAAATCTGCAAAACAATTTGCTTCGTAAAAATGATGTTTTGTTTAGTAAATATTCTTGGAAAAAAGATTCAAAACATTTAGGAATGACTATTGTTATTGCTGTTCAATAAAATTCGGACGGTCTTTCCTTATTATTGCAACAGTCTAGTACTTAATTAAAAACGATAGTTATCATAAGTTGTTATGTTAATTTAGAATAACAGCACAAAGGCGGAAAATATGTGGAACAATGAACGTTACCTACCTACTTTTAATTATTTGTTCGTTGGAACATACGATGGAATGTGATTCACTTGGCGCGTTCGAAGTATGAGTAAGTATTGTTTATTGAACAGAATTGAGGTGCCTGACTGAAATGTCTTTTGTGGCTACAGTTTTGTCCTTCCACATTTAGTAGCCAAGGTTAGACCTGTAGGATCTAAGAAAACTCTGGCATAGCCTGCAAGGCCTCTTAATTGTCTTAATACTAGCTGACCCGCGCAATTTTGTCTGTGTCACATTTATTATAATGCTCCGCTCCTATTAACTGTAGCGTGATCTTTTATAACCTATAGCCTTCCTCGATAAATGGGCTATTCAACACTAAAATAAATTTTCAGTTCGAACCAGTACTTCCTGAGATTTGCGCGTTCAACCAAACAAACAAGCTCCTAAACTTTATAATATTACTAGCTTTTGCCCGCGACTTCGTTCGCGCATATCCCGTTTTTTACAAAAATAATTTTCATAATCCGATTGGTAGTTCCAGAGATTAGCGAACAAATAAACTCTTCAGCTTTATTAAATTAGTATACATTTAAACACTAGTTTCTGCTACCGGCTTCACCCGCGTGAAAGTCGAAAATTAGGTACCCCAAGAGGACATACTCCCGGGATAAAAAGTATCATACCTATGTCCTTATCTAAAAATGGTCAGAGAATTATTTTTCGCTTTTATAATATTTCTTTTTTGTTTTTTTTTAACGTTGCCCCACAATAGGAATTTCTCCTGTGTCGTGGGTGCGTTTACAAACAAACAAACTCACATATACAAACGGCCAGACTCGGATCAACTATCTTTAGGCCATACAAATATTTGTTCTATGCGGGAATCGAATCCGCGACACGCAGCGTAGCAGTCAATCGCTCAACCACTGCGCCAACCGTGTCGTTGAATCATAAAGTATGGACACATGGATTGGCCATAATCACTATTTTAATCATCATTTCAGCCGAAACATGACCACTGCTGTAGGTTAGGCTTATAACCAACAGTGGTCATTTTTCGACTATCGGCGTCATCTCATCGATCGATTCTGAGCTTCATTGGCAATGTGAGGGCCAATGAAACTTTTTACTCGACTGCCCAAAAAAAGGAGTGTTATTATTTCTGCCTTGCAGTGGAGCAGAAATAAGACAAACTAGTTAAATCGCGAAAAGATTTTTTTGGCAGACTTTAGGATGTACGTAACCACTGACATCCTCCTGTGTGGTGGTTATCGCGAAATAGAATGCATGCAACACCCCCTGTGTTGCATGCATTCAATGTCGCGATAACCACCAGTTAAGAAGTTATGTGAAAATCAGATGTTTCTCTAACATACTTGTGCCACTTAGATTTCAGGTTTTAAACTACTACATAGGTTGATTGTACTCGATCAATATTTATTGAAAGGTAGGTATAGTTCTCCAAATAGATTGAACACTGACAAAATCAAAAATAAAATAAAATCAAAAGTCATTTATTCAAATTGCTGAGTGCCAGCACTTTTTGAACGTTAAAGTTCTACATTAAGACAGTCCCCCAAAACGCCCGCCCGTCACCACTTCCTAGTGTTATAGCTGGGAAGAAGAAGTGGCGCAACAAACTCCCCAGCAACACATCTGTCTGTTAAGTTTTAAAAACTTGAATTTATACAGTAGTATGCAAAGTATTTTACAATACATGACACAGAAAATAAAATATTCAAACTGTACATCAAATTAATTGACACTTGGTAGCTAGCACACTCCATTAAGCCATCAGAAATAGACAAACTCAAGCATTAACAAGTAAACCAAACTAATTATTCCTCCGGGCATAAATGGTTTGACATGACATAGTCAATTAGCCGCTTTCACACTTGTATAACCGTATTCGTGGCCACTGTATCCGTGTGTATTATCAGCTTTCGGTTATCAGAAACCTAGTGTTTAAAACTCCATTAGGGCTCTTAAATATTAAACTTACGAGTATATCTCTGAAATTGACCTTTATTCTGTAATTTATGTGAGTTGAAAACTTTAAATTGCTAGTATCTAATAATCGATAATGTCGACGATTATGTGCGGATAAGTCATCAGGAAGAAGGTTCTTCTTCGTCCTTTCATTTATTCGGCCATCCTCTTTATTACCTTCCGGAGATAATCCTAAATTTTTAGTGTTTCGTGGTGACAACCCCGAATTGTTTCTTTTATATTAAGTATAGTCATTTTATGTTATTATAAAAAAGTAATCTTCCGTTTTATAGCTCGCAGATAAGCTGCTAGAAATTCAGGGCAAGATTCTATTATTTTAAGTTTATATCATCATTAAAATGTACGGGCTTCAAAGACCGATGTCCTTTTATTAACATAGATAGAGATATTTTTTTTTCGTTTGACATTATTCTTATAATATTTTCTTGGGCAATATCTTTAAAATTTGTATTTCTATTCTTACAAAAACATTCAATGAGACGAACGATATTCGTCGCTAGATGCTATGAATTTGACTGTCTACATTCAGCCTTCCCGATATTAAGTTTGTACCTACGAACGAAAAATTTCGCGTACCTACCTACAGCTTTTTTTTTTTTAAGGATGAGAAATCATTAAATGACGTGGCAGACTCTTACTGACTAAAACCTATCCGTGTTCCTTCTAAAGCCTACAGCTGACGTGTGGCCTAAGTGCGAGTTTTTTAACGTTCTCGATCGCGTTAGCGTAAACGTTCGCTTATGTCAAATTGTATGGAATAAAAAGGTTTTCCGTGAATGTCACCATGCGGCGCTTATTTAGTTTCAATACAAATGAACGTTTACGCTTACGCGATCGAGGACCTTAAAAAACTCGCAATAAGCACACTGGCCCGGGTCGCAAGTGAAAACGGTTTAACCGAGCAGCTCATATCACACACTCTATGTTGTAATAAAATTTGAGAGCTCGTTCGCAGTTTCAATTCAATTTTCCGCCGCATTTTCTTGCATTTTTGATATACTAAAAGTGTTTCTGTTTCTTGAATAAAAAGTAAATACTATATTTTTTATAGTCGTGCTGTTTTATTGCTAGGCAAAGGCCTCCATACTCGCCTTCCAGCTCGCTTTATCCAGAGCTGCCAAAGAGTAATCTATGTTAAAGGAGTTTGTTAAAGAGTCATCAATAGAAGCAAGTAGCTTCATTAGATGGTTTTTGATGTTTGGCGTTAGTTTTCTTCCTATTGTTGAAGCCGTAATATTATAACCCTTATTTAAACGATTAAGTACCTAGTTACGTATGTTGTCATGATACCTCCTTCCCTCTAACCTAAGACAGTTGAAAACCGTGGTAACTGCATTCATTTTTATCTTTACAGTGAAGCAAAGCAATGCCGCTACTGTTAGGACATACTGCTTTTTTTTTTAAAGATGGGAAATCATCAAATGACTTCTTCCGCTCTGGGTGGAGCGGAAGGGTGTGTCAGACTCTTACTGACTAAAACCCATCCGTGTTACTTCTAATCTCTCTACTCCTTTGCGTTCCAGGGCCACGGTGACTCTTTCGAACAAATTCCGCAACCCTGGCATGCTTTGGCCCTAGCGGGCCCCGTCTTCTATGCTGACATCTCTTTGAGGCGCACATGAAACACAACGCGCCATCGACCCGAACCTGGTGGTGATCGGACAGCGAGCCACCCAACGCTCGCTGTCCGCAGGCCCGCGCCTACGGTGGCCGGGGATCGCCCTGCGACTCCCGACGTCCGGGGCGTCTTCTCCTGTAGCGGCGGTTGGGGCGAAGGTCTTGCCTTTCCCTTGCGCGGCCCGCCTCCTCCTTCGCTAGCATTACTGCTTCGCAGAAGGAGGTGACCGCTCCCCAAGCCTCCTCGCTCCGGACCATGGATTCAACCAGGGCCGGACGCGCCGGTCGCCGATCGCCTCGAC
The DNA here is from genome assembly GCA_905163435.1 of Mamestra brassicae. NCBI lineage: Eukaryota > Metazoa > Arthropoda > Insecta > Lepidoptera > Noctuidae > Mamestra > Mamestra brassicae. Next base: position 11,366,996 of record LR990997.1, on the reverse strand, counting down.
GAGGACACGGCGTTGCTCAGCCCAAGCAGGGCAGACTTCCATCGTATGCTCCACCGTGTCCTCCGAGCGATCATCACAGTGCTGACACCCGGGCGTGTCCTCCCGCTTAATCCGAAACAGGTACCTCCCGAAACAGCCGTGTCCGGTAAGTACCAGCGTAAGGCGGAAGGTGAGGATGCCGTGGCGCCTCTCCCAAAAAGGGGCCTGACCGCCGCAATTGTGACGTGCCCAGAAGACATACTGCTTGGTAAGTTGGTTGTAAACTGTGGGTTTCCTGGGTCTTATGATCGCCAAGCGTTTTGCTGCTATTAAATGTACTTTTGTACAGTCAAATTTTATTAGGTGTGGCAGTCGGCTGGCTGCTTTGTAATAAGTAGTTCATCAGCAGTGTTGTACTGCAAATTATTGCTTTCGAATGACACACAGGCGTTACGTTTCAAATACAATAAAGTCAGGACTACATGTGGCAGATTCATTATTTAAAATTGACTATAATTTTTTTTTTAAAGATTTATTTATTTAGAACGCTGTTTGTTAAAAAAGAGAAGAAAAATAGTTCAATACTGTGGCCATGTGCTAAAATAACCAATATACCTGCCTAATAAACCAACAGAACTAGAAGTCAATGGCTTTTATTGTCATGCCATGTTAATGTTGTAAAATATAAAATAGCAGTTATTTTCATCGTTTTTATGTTTTTCTATGACAGAAATTACTACAAAAAATCATTGCCTTCGAAAATATGTGAAACACATTTTACTGTAGGATATTCAAACTATAACTGGTTCACCAGCGACAACAGAACCTTCAATGCCACAATGATTCACTCCACGCAGAATGTTGAAGAATCCATTATCACCCCACTCTTGGTTCCAAGAGTTCGCAACGAGCCAGTGCTTGTAGCCATTCTCCTCGCCCCAGCCTAGAATCTTAACGGCATGGTGTCCCAGCATGTAACCTTCCGTATGATTGTAAACCCCAGCTTTGTAATGCAGGAAATCTGTATATACTGCCATTACGCCCTCTACCGGTCCACTCTTGAATAGTTCTGCTTTTATCTGCTCTTCATTGCCATCTATTGAATAGATCTTCTTACCGTGACGTTTATCTTTTTTATAGTCAATGCTGGAGCTCGGGTCGCAAGATGTGATGCATTGTGAAATATCAACTATATGTCTTGTAGGCGAAAATTCACCAGTGACACTATAACCCGGTGGTATCGTATATGGTCTGCAGCCCTGATTAGAGTTGTAGTTGCCTCCAGAAACAAGACCAACGCGCTTCCAGTATGCCCAAGCGGCAGCGTGCATTCCTCTGGTACATCCCAGACCACAAGTTTCACAACAGCTTATAAGATCTTCCGCGGAAAAATGGAACTGTTTCGTCCCGTTTGAGTATATACAGTATCGATCGGTCATCGCTTCCACAGCTCCAAACGCCCAGCAACTGGCGCATGAGCCTTGGTCTCTGATTTCGTTTAAAGACGGACAGCTCGACCATTTCTTCCTTGGGTCAAAGTTCTTAGGAAGAACCGCAATAAGTCCTGCATCATGTTTCAACGTCTGCAGTTTCGCTAAGTTGTCATCATGTATGGTTCCCATTAGATTCTTGATGTAATTCATAGTTGTGTGCAATGGGAAGTTTCCGCCGCCGGCCGTCCAAGAGCTTTGTTCGGAATTAATCCGATTGATAAACTCATCCGAGAGTGAATTCTGTAAAGCAATGGTTTCTAGCGACAGTGCGAACACGGACACAACACAAGTCGCAAATAATGCGGCCATGAATACTTGCTTAATGTTCTCTTAGGTTGGTCAGTTCAACGTTGTAAAACTGCAGCTATTGTTTTCTGATCAAAAGTCGTTGATTTATCACTAGGTTTTGTTCAAGCAAAACGTCTGATGGAAATGGTTATTGCAAGTTATCGCGACATTACGGTTCCAATATTATTTTTATCACAAATTCTGCTGCTATTAGATCCATCGTTCCGGTGCACGTTGTTTTAATTAACTCAATTCTATAAGTAATGGAGTGTACACTAGAATTCTTCACTTCCAGACGTAGGTATAAATAAAGTGCCAGAACTAGCGTCTTAACTGTAGTATAGGTAAAGTCAAGTGTCGTATTCGAATGAACGAACGAGGCAAGCGTTGCCGTTCGTCATTCAGCGAGTCCCTCGCCCCGCGCTCGTTGCCTCTTCAATATGACGTCTCAACTGATTAATTAAATGATTTCTTTGTATTACATTACAAACCATTGCGCTGTATTGCTGGAATGGTTAGGTAGGGATATACCTGCCTCTAACTTAGAAATGTGTTTAAAGTTTCATGCATTAAAACTTGTGCCATCAAATATGTAGGCGTAAGTCCTAAAACTGGGATGTTATTCGCCTAACCTGGGAATAAGACTGCGATCAACAGAGTCTGTCACAAAAATGTATTAATGTATTACAATTACAAACAAAACAAAACAAATCCAGGATAAAAAAAAACTAGCTTAGATCGTTGTCTACCTACCCGTGAATTTAATAACGATTGAATCAGAGGTTTAGACGTAAAAAGGTAACAGACAGACAGAGTTCCTTTCACGAATGTAATAAATGTATTATATACTAGCGACCCGCCCCGGCTTCGCACGGGTGCAATCCTGATACTAACGCAACCGCTATGTGAATCTGTAATATCTTCGAAAATATTCATTTAAATTACATATTGTAAAGGGCCATATTCATTATATTAAATGCACAATGTATTTAAGGTACTTAATTGGATAAGGATTAATGCTGTATTGCTTAAAATCGCTTCATAAATAAGACATTATTTCTCGTAAAAAGTAAAGGATAAAAAATGGTTATTGTGGGTTATTCTAAGAGATAGACATATATGTATAATCCCGGACTTTTTTGTAGACCTTTTTATGGTATACAATTGTAGCACATTATTTTGATCTATCTCGTAGGGTTCAGCCAGCGTTTCCAATGTAAGCGCAAAAAAATGTGTTTATTTATGACATCACATTAGAAACCACTAAAATGATCAGTGTTCCTCTACTATATTGTGTATTTATTATACACATAAACCTTCGTCTTGAATCACTCTATCTATTAAAAAAATCGCATCAAAATCCGTTGCGTAGTTTTAAAGATCTAAGCATACATAGGGACAGACAGACAGAGGGAAGTGACTTTGTTTTATAATATGTAGAAGATATTGTAGGTACCCATTTTTTACGAAAATTACGCAGACGGAGGAGTATGAAATTTAGCACAGTTCAAGGTAAATGTTAAATGGAGAAGGAGAGCAGAAAGCATTTTTTTTTAAATAAGCTTAACTAATACATGAAATTAATAAAAAAATATGGTTGATTTTCAACCACTGGGCGACCACTATTTTAGAAATATATATATATGTATTTTCTACCGCGTCCTTATGCGGTAGCAAATACAGAGTGAATTATTAAAGTATGCGTGGATGGCCAAATCCGAAACTATGAGGAATATCACTACCACAAATATCAGCAACTGAAAATATTTTTTCGAAACTCTATGATGCAGTTTTAGTTTTCATCAACATCGGACCCGAGAATCTACAACCGCATCATAAGATTTTTGAAAAAAATATCTAGGTAAGTACCTATATATACATTTAGTAAAATAAAAAGCAAAATAATAAGCTCTTTGCAGTGAAACACTGCAAATAGCTCATTAAAGTATTTATACGTATGTGTCTTATTTGTAAAATAATTAGCCTAAATAATTAAAAATGCTTCCCAAAGACAATATTCCACGCGGACGAAGTCGCGGGCACAGCTAGTCATATATTTTCCAATAAAATACCTAATTGATGTGAATTCTGATACATGTTTTACTTTGCCTATGGTTATAGTTATGGTTACAGTTTTTCCCGCTTAATCCGAAACAGGTACCTCCCGAAGCGTTCCGTATACTTGCACTCAGTACCTATTGTGTGAGAATATTGTTATTGTGATTTTGAGTGTCAATTATAATTTGATTTAAAAAGCAAACGTTTTTTCTATGGCGCAATAACCAACACTTTATATAATACGCCCACTGTAGTTCCAATATCCTGGCTGATGTAAACTAGAGAGATGCACCAACTCCGACTTATATGTAAATAAGTGGGAATTAGACGGAAATAAAATAAAATTAAATAATAAATCAATATTTATATAATACTCATAAAACGTCATAAAAAACTAGAGAACGACACATATTTTATTCTAGACAGATTTTAGGACTATTAGTAGTTTCTGTCTATTTCAGGCAATAAATAGGCGTTCAAATTAGCTGTGACAAATACACACACACACACAGATGACACATGGACGATGGTGACAGATAGATGGACGGGACCCGAGTGATCCTATAAGGGAACCATTTTTTCATACGGACGTTTGGAAACTAATAATGTAGGTATTCAAAAGAAAGTATGATCCGGGAGTAAAGCGTTTATTAATAAACATACAGACTTCACTCTATGATAGGTTCACCGCCGATAACTCCGCTTTCTATACCGCAGTTGTCTTCTCCACGTATTATTTTGAAGTATCCTTTATCACCCCAGTCAGGGTTCCAAGAGTTCGCAAGAAGCCAATACTTCTGATCATTTTCCACACCCCAACCTAACATTTTCACAGCGTGACCCCCAACCCTGGAACCGTTCGTATGTTTGTATACCCCGTTTCTATAATTAAGAAAATCTTCGTATACACTAAAGTCAGCTTCCACGGGTCCTTTCTGAAACAGTTCAGCTTTAATATGTTCTTCTTGACTTACAGCATATACGATCTTGCCGCGACGCCTGTCTGTATCATAGTCATTGTTGTAGCTCGACTCACAGGATTTTTTACATTTTGGAGTAGCAACAGTATCGCCACAGGGCGGCAAGCTGCCTTCCACATGATGCTCGCAGGAAGCGACCTCGTACGGTCTGCAGCCCTGGCTGGAGTTATAGTTACCCCCTGACACGATACCTGTGTCCCTCCAGTACTCCCAAGCAGCCCAAGGTTGACCTCCGTAACAACCGATACCACAATTAGGACAGCAACTTGTAAGATCTTGAGCAGAGAAATGGAAATTTTGTGTTCCATTTGAGTAAATACAATACCGGTCGGTCATCGCTTCTACAGCGCCAAACGCCCAGCAACTGCCGCATGCGCCTTGGTCTCTTATTTCGTTCAGCGAGGGACAGTTCGGCCATTTATCTCTTGGGTCGAAGCTCTCTGGAAGACTTGCAATCAGCGCGGCGTCATGTTCCACCTTTGGATATTTTGCAAAGTTTTCGTCTTTCAAGACACCCATTAGATTCTTTATGTATGAAAGCGGTGTATTTTCTGGGAAGTTTCTACCAGCTCTCCAAGATGTTTGTTTAGAATTGATCAAATTGATGAATTCATCGGACAGCGGATTGAGTTTTTCGGCTGTGACGGCTGCCAGTGCGCACAGCATAACAGCAAGAAATGAACGTGATGCGACCATTGTATGCAGTATCCCTTCGTTTAATTACCTAACATGTGTCTCGCTGAACGGACTTTAATTTGGAGTGAATGAGTGATACTTACCTGAAGCGACCATTTATACTTTTTACTTTTAGTATCGCAAATTCCGCAGAAATTTTAAATGTTTGAAACACGTGTCAACAGAGAGGCGGCTTTGAATAATTCGCACATTCTTATTTTAATATTCATGTCGCAGCCAAATCGTAGGTATAACATAACACTATCATTGTTTTGAACGGCATTTTTTTTGTTTACGATTTATATCAATATTAATAGAGCTAATTACAAGAGCTTTTCAGTAACTATTAGTACTGGGAGATAAAGTAGTGCTGAGGGATCCTATGTTGAGGCCATCGTCTACCTATGTTCCAAAAGTACCCATCTGTTCGTGAATCCGTATCCATTAAATCGTGCGAGATTGATTAACTCAAATCCAAACATACCTGCTTTCATAATACTTGGTCGTTCGCCTGCTAAGGACCAATCAGGAAGTCTGTTGGTTTAATCGTTTTTTTAAGAACCGAAACATCTATAATAGACCTAGTAAGTCATCTGTTAATCTTCAATCTAATTGATTTACGGACGAACATTAAGAGGTAAAATTCATAATGAAGAAGATTTGTTATCAAACAGCCATCTTAACTGTCAACTCTGTTATTTATCGCAATACTGTTTTTTACCGAAATTCGTTACCAATTTCAAAATCCCAATATCTCTTTTTTTGTCATCGACAAATTGAAATTTTATTGTCTAAGCGTAAAAAGGATTAACGATATCGATGGCTGTTCATGGAGCATAAATGTCACTCAAGGACCTTAACAACAGCATTTATTACAGAACTTGAAAAAGTAAGGGTCCAATAAAATATTGATTAAAAAGTTTTGTGCCCATCAATTCTTCGAAGACACTACTTCTGATAAGGACATTTTATTAAGGATCCTGGAGATGGTTCCTAAGATCTGAAATACTACGTAATTAAGTACGCGGTATGGAAGTAGGACATTTATTCATTTGTCGGTCGGTCGATCAGTGTGTATTTCTCTTCTCACACTTCGCCACTTTTTCGAGTCATTAAATGAGCATGAGTACCCACGTGGTTAACTAAAAGCTGACTCCCCTGGCCACAGATGAATATTACAGTTTTATTTCTCAGTTTTAGACAATATTTCTAATAGTTTATGTAAAATCATTCCACATACAAAGCAATTTAAAAAATTAGGACCTATAAAACTAATATTTTCTAGAGAATGTTTAATGGTAGTAAAATACCGTGTAAGCAGACATGCTACGGGAATTTTTATTATTTAGTTTTTATTTGTTTGAATTCTGTTTGATAAAGTGAATGCGCTGATCGATACACGTGGTCGGTATTGCTATCTAACAGAAGAAAATTATGTGCCTCATTAGATGAGCTAGATTATGAGATGAGCTGGAATATGAGTATTGCTATTTTTAGTTTTTCTTTAAGTTGACCTGCCATGTTATCTCTGCACCACCCTAAGGTCAACTGGTAGAAAATGCCTAAGGCATTAAGTCCGCCTTTGTACAGTGATTTTACTTGTGCATAAAGTTTTAATACATAAATAAATACATTCTTCGCATTAGTTGCTGATGACGTGTCAAATCTATAATGAACTTAGTTGAGTCCCAGTGCTTGGATTGGTAGTAATCGAATCGTGTTGAATTCGTGGGAGTGTACCTACTATGTGTAGGTACTTCTTTTTAATCTACGCTTCCGGGGAATTTTTTTTTTAGAACGTTGCCCCACACTAGGTATTTCTCCTGTGTCGTGTGTGCGTTCACAAACATTCAAACTCACATACACAAACCTCCAGACCTGGAACAACTCTATCTGTAGGCCATACAAATATTTGCTCCGTGCGGGAATCGAACCCATGACACGCAGCGCAGCAGCCAATCGCTCTGCCACTGCGCCAACCGTGTTTACGGGCGTGATGTTATCTTTCTTTTTTTTTTTCGGACAAGCCCGTCACACAATCCCATAAGACGAATTTAAAGTTGAGTATTTGTCAAGCTGTAGTTTTGCCTGAAAACCTGTAAAAAGTTGGCATTATGACAGAATTTGACACTGGTTTGACACGATCTTAGAAACTGGCCCATTTTATGACAAACACGTCAATCATAACTAAAGTTTAAGCAACGCTTCTAAGAATAAAAGATTATATCATGTTCATTTGTATCATGTAATTACTCGCTATGTTAAGTGAAAAATATCAGTTTCCTAGCATTTCTTTCACAAAGAACAAAAACATATTTAGCCTAACTTAGTTTAGGTTCTGGCGTCTTTGTGGTACCTAAATGTTAATATAATCGGGAAGCATCTGGCTTATAGCTTCACTGGTCTAGAACTGATATAAACCACCTCTGAACTTTACACGGAGTTACTTAAACTTTACGACTGTAATATTAATATTAGCTGACTATATTTTTTCCGTAAGTTTTAGGTACTTTTTAAAGAGAGTTTTAAATAGTGAGCATGGAATCACCGTCCTGACAGCCAACTAAAGACGCCATCAATTTTTTGCTATCTATATACATAGGTACACATAAAAATCAATTTTGCAGAAACTCGAAAATGTCTCGCCCAATTTGTTTTGTTTTTTGTTTTTTTCGCCTCGATACTGGGGTGATGTGTAGAAAATATAAAGTGTAACAATCAAAGAAATTCGAGGTACAAAAATTACTGGGTCAATAGTACAAAAATGAACTGCCGCATATATAAAAGTATTTATAAAGGTTTTCGTTTTCTTATGTTCATCAGTTTATTGGAAATAAAATTTAGAAAAAACCTCCGCAAATTAAATTGCATCCGTCCGAAGCCGGGGCGTGTCGCCAGTTCGTAATGTTCGTTCGTGAGCTGAGCTGAGCACAAGTTTTGGCTGTCATATCCATACTCAGAATTGTCATCAATTTTAAAGAGGCATCAATTTTAAAGGCCGTAAAGTCTCGCAACCACCACTGAAAAGGGAGGATCCTCTGACCACACACGTTTCGTACCTGGTGGGCAAATGCCTGATAGTTGTTGTCGGAGATCTACATGGCGGATAACTTTGATACCGCGATGTAGGACCACTCCTTAGCTGTTCGCACAATGAAAGTATTCCGAAATAGTTTTATGCGTATGGGTGGGATGTCCACCATGAACCGGTGGCGCATCTCCGTACCTACGTCTGGCACGCATGTTTGGTTTGCCTACATTAAAAACTTTTGACAGTATTATAGTCACTGAGATCGATGCTCTGTGGCATTATGGCTGTAATGTATGTGGCTGTATTAAGGGTCTGTTAGTCGTCATCCAACAATTCCAGCGTACTGACTGTACAGACAGTAGGTACCAACATTTATAGGCTTCCGAAGTTACTTTTACGATCGCCGGCGTTTAGTGACGTCATGAATGACGAGATGCTTCTGTGTTTTAGCTGTATAGTTTGAATAAATAACATAAAATGTCTATGTAGCTCTTTATGCAAGAAATAATTTTGATAGCTATGCTAAAACGCTGCTAAATGTTAGCTATATTCAAAGATTGCGTTGGCTTTTGTAAGTGTTATTTCCATGCAAAAAAAGGAAAATGAAAAGAATCTGATTAAAGAGATTCCCAGATTTAGCTTTAGGATTATGCTGTAATAGGAACCTATTTACTTGTAATGTGTGTAATGTTTGCAACTTTATTTTCCTTTAACAAATTCGTCTAACTAAACTAATATTGAAAAATAAAGAAGAGATTAAATTATTTGTCTGATTGTTGGAGGTAATCTCTGCAATTACCTACTTATATAAAAGGCATAGAATTTTGTAATCGAATGGATGATAACGAAAATTGTATGACTGGTAGAAAGTCACTATCGCCGAGTACCATTCACTAATTTTCACGCCGAAAAAATGCACGAAACAAGATAGTGAATTACTGATAAAGGTACTCGTATACAGGGTGGAATTTTGTAATGCCATGTAAATAATTAAAATAATTTAAAATTTCATGGTTTTTCTATCGTTTAATTTATCAAGCTTCTTAGAGACATTTCATCCTTTTAATTGATCCTAACGATCGATGCAATTAAAGTAAAGGTTGTAATTTTTACAGATTTTAGTCGGTTCGATTCCCGGGTGTGGGAAGCGAATTTTTGAAAATCTTTGAATGCAGTTTTCTTTCTATTCAAAAATAAAGGAATGTTTTCTTTGAGTAAAATTTTCTATCTACAGTATTAAGAGTACTTTCCCTTCAGGTGGCATTACAAAATTCCACCCTGTATATGTTCCTTTAAATGAACATAATAGTCGCGTGCAAAAGCTAGTAAGCTTTTGCACGCGACTTCGTACGCGCATATCTCGGTTTTTTCCCGTTCCCGCCGTCATCAATCAATTTAAATAATTGAACCCGCTGCGTGGTGTTCCTATATCTGTGTGCAGGCTTTAAAGGAACCTTACATGAATGACATACCATTCGAACCTAACCTATCCGTGTCAGAGTGCCCTCAGCTCCACTACTTGGCTAGGCAAATCATAAAACTGTTTTGAACCAAGTCATTTGCCTAGCTGTTTAATTAAATGCCGGGATGTCATTTAGGCCGCTTAATAAACGGTGCCGTTCTCCCCGCACCGCGTGAAACAAGAATAAGAATAATTTATTTGTCAAACATGCGTTTACATTAACTGAGTAATTTATGTTTATTACGTAGTGAAACTTTTTTTTTTCTACTTGTTTTCTATCTCGTACGTCATAAGAAAGCAATCATTCAATTCATCAACACTAAATTTAATCGTTCACTCCATTCACTCATGTATTTTGTTTTCATGTTTTTTTTTTCTCACGTAGCATTTAAAATCATCATATTAGTAATAAGTGGATTAATATTTCCTTTATTCAATCCTCTACAGAAACCGCCTACGCAGATCATTAAGCAATAGTGATAGCCGTCGTCGACGCAGATGGCAAATTTTGTGCGGAACCACTCCACTATGTCTCGGCCACATTCTTGCACATCTGTACCTACGTTGTCTAAAACGTTTTGTACTCGCTAATACCTTTAATGTGCTCGTATTTAACCCTGAAATGTTTCCTTTGCGTGCCTTAAGATGACCTTATTCGAGTGATGAAATGATGAAAGTTGAGAACGGGGAGCTTAGTGTTACGTTAGTGCAAGTTTTTTTAACGTACTCGAACTTGAACTTATGTCAAATTGTATGGAAAAAAAGGTTTACCGTTATTGCCACCAGACGGCGCTTATTTAGTTTCAATAAATAAACATTTACGCCAGCGTTTTTTCTGTTTAGTGTCTAGAATGTTACAAATGTTTAGTTACCTGTCCAATCCATTGGTATCGCTGCGATAGATAGCATGACACATTTTTTTTGGTAATTTGTGAAAAGTGTCAAATATAAACCTTTACTAAATAAACCTAAAGTAGCACAGTAAAGGTACTGCAAGAAATAAGACAGAGTTTACCAAAGTAATTCAAGCCAAATTAAGTATTTAAGTTAAGGAAACTAAAAAAACATATACATAGGTTCTTACAGTCCGGGAGGCCTCATCCGTCATTAGACTCTTTCTTGGGTCGCCTGGTCCTTAAAAGTAATAGGTTGGTATAAATAGAAGAAGTTTGATCGCTTAATTAGGTACCATAATACTGAGAAACCTGCACTCTAACGCCTTTTAGCTATATTTACTTACGATAAATAACACCGTCTTTTTTTTTTAAGGTGGGTAGTCATCAAATGACTTCTTCCGCTCTGGGTGGAGCGGAAGGGCGTGTCAGACTCTTACTGACTAAAACCCATCCGTGTTCCTTCTAAACCCCTTTGCGTTATGGGGCCGCGGTGACTCTTTCGAACAAATTCCGTATCCCTCGCAGGCTCTGGCCCTAAATAGCACCGTCTGCCTTCTTTACTCGGCAAACAAACTTCTAATCTACGCGTGTAGGTGTTTGTTCGAACAACATCTCGCTCCGATTAACTTTGAAGTTCAAGACAATGTCGTTGATTGCCATGTTTTCATTAGTTGCTCGTCTCATTGAAATGTCCTCGAAATGATCTGTAAACGGTGATGGGTTCACTTTGTAGTTGCTTAGCTCTGTTTGATAAGTCGTTTCCTCCCCTTGACTTAGCTTCCTCAATCAAGTTGAGGAGTTGCTCTTAAAAAAGTATTTTAAAAGTATGTGTGAGACGAGGCTCCATCCAGAGCGTTTTCTCATCCTTAAAAAAAAGAAAAAAAAAAGAAGAGGCTCTACGAGTACATTAGGAATTAAGCAGTACCTAGACATCGACAACAACTTTTCGAAAAAAGAACAGCTTGTTCGTTAATTGCACGAATTATTGAATTGAAAGGAACCACGAGCAAGTCAAAACATAGTTAGAAATATTAATCTAGATGGCGCACAAGAATAGTTTTGAAATATCTTACGTTTTTTCCTGTGATTTGTATGAGGTGTACAATAAAGTATATCATTAATTAATATAACAATTTCCACTGAATTGAAAAACTAGTAACATAACTGAAGAAAGAAATTCATAAAAATATTATCCACAGTAACAAGTCCATATTAACGTGACAACTGCAAGGACAAAAGCCCAGTATTCAGAAATAGAGAAACAAAAATGATTGAAAAAAATTATTCCAAAACTATAAAGATACATGCATTTTTTTTCACCTTGGCAAGAGATACTTAGCGACCACTTAGTTGAGTTGCGAGCTTTAGACGAGTCAAAATTTACGTCATATACACGTAAAATAGTTGGTGACCATGTAAGTTAGTCTTAAATATTATCAAATTGTGAAACAAAATATGAAATGTCACAATCAATGGTGGGAAAAGCGCAAAAATAGCCGAAATGCCGACTTTTGTCAGTTGGTGACCACTTTTATGCTAGATTACGACCACAACTTAAAAACAACTTTTATTGATAAAAAACTTTTTATATTTAACTTTAAATTAAACTTAATTAAATATCTAACGTCATCGTATCAATAGAAATAGCATTTAATCAAATAATCACTTGTGGTCGAATGCTAAACTTACTCAAAGTCAAAGTCAAAGTCAAAACGTTTAGTTCAATTAGGCCATTAAACGGCACTTTTGAACGTCATCGTTTTTACTATTTTGGTTTGCGGCCCTCGTTATTTTCGTACTAAGTCTTGGTGGTCGCCAGCTACCATCGCAATTTTCGAACTATATCAGTTAGCGACCATCTATTTGTGATTAAATTGAACAAGTTTCATCATGAAAACCTGGGATCGTTTACTGAAAAATAGTAAGTTAAGGCTTTGACAACACCAAACCTTAATTTGTGTTATGATGAATAAAACATTGAGAACATATTAAGTAGAAGAAAATAAAACTGTGCTCGCTTTCTAACGTATTAATAAAATATGCATTTCAGTAACCGACAACTGGATTTTAGTTTAATATAAGATAAAAATTTACTAAAATGCAATTAAATAATTTAAATTGTTTCATAATTGAAGTACCCACGCTTTTAATTTGTGTAAACAACTTATACAAAGTAACAAGTAACAATAATTATTATCTTCGAATGCCGCGCGCCATGCTATTTTTTTGCTCTAACGCAACCCTTTGACACACCATTAAAAAAACACGTGAATTGTGCGTTCGTTTTCTTTGTTTCGGTCAAGCAGTTGATGTCAAATTTAATAAATTCTTATAACGTTACCATTCAAATAATATTTAATTAAGGCTTACTCTTTATTTTGATTAAAGGAACCTAGTCAGGCAAGTGGTCGCAGAGTTGGTCGCGAAACCATCGCAATGACCTATAGTGTGGCTGAACCATGGTATTGCGTGCTGCCACTAGGGAAGAAGATTGATTGCATGCAATCACACTTTTGTGTGACGACATAATAAAGGTTTGTGTCCACAGACCGTTTCCCTGTAATTATTTTCAGGTCCATTGCCCGGGATGTCATTGCACTGGAAGTTTGATACGACGAGATTATACTGTTAAAAATAGTGGTTTCGTTTTAGAGTGGCAATAGCGGTCATTACATTTCCAAAAGAACCCGGGCAATGTACCTACAGCTTTTCACAACATTTTTTTTTCATAACTACAAATTTCCTTTACACATTAAATTGCGATCTCGGCCAACGTGTTAGGACGACTTTTTATTTATGTTTCCATTTTTGAAATTAAGAATGTCATAGGGGTCATGATAAATGCAACAGCTATAGTTCGGGGATTTAATCTATATACATAAAATTTAATTATCAATCCAATGTAGTACATAATGTGGCTACTTTTATGGTCTTGCATAGAGACTGTACAGTTACGTAGTAATGATAAAAGCTATTTGTGTGGAAATGTTTTAAATAGACTAACCGTAAAAAAAACTAGTTAAGTGAAAGTCTTCAGCAAAAGGTGTGAAAGAAAACAACTTCGTTAGGTCTCTTGATAACACCGCGAGCTTATATAGGGACATACATAGCGAATCCTGAACTCTAGCAATTTGGTGTCGGCGTGAATTCCGCCCAGAGGGAATCGCGTCGAACACTCGGATAGTAAGCGGAGGCTTCCCTCCTGTTTCCCTCTAGGTAATTATTATTAGAATAGGAACACTGTCCTCCCTTGCAGTGGGTGATTTATGATGACAAGTGTTGTAATTGTGCGTTTTAATACATGTTTGTTTTTGTGATTGGAATTGCGTTAGGCGTTTGGCTTTTATGTTATGGATAGCTTTTTTTTGCTTAATTTGATGAAATACAGAATAAAGTAATTATACCTAGAAATTAAATAATATTGATACATTTTACTTAGGATAGATTTTTTAAGATTTTAAAAGCTGGCAAGATTTTTTTAATAGGTAAGTAAGTATTATAAAGTTATAGAAAAAAAAGCAGTTAATATAAAGGAATTCGTAATTAATATGTGGATAATATGCTAGTTATGAACTGAGATGGTTAAAAAATAATTTAATGGATTTAGGAACTGAATCATACCAATTCATTTTACGAATCTCTATAGAGCTTTTAAGGCGCACAAAAGCGCAGACACATTTTGTTTGGTATCATAATAATATTCAAGAGAGCGAGAAATATCTAAGAGATATGTATGTTCCAGCAGTACCAGCCAAGATTTACTCGTAATATAATGGGAACCGCTAAGAATATGGAATGCATTTCATTCGGAGAATATATTTTGCTTAGCGAACGAATTCAAAGTTCGCCTCTTCGTTTCTATTGTTAAGGGAATTCAAGAATATACGAAGTATGGCTGTCCGAGTCCATCTCATGTTATTCCAATGAACCTAACTTATAACACAATGCAATAAAATTGATGAAGGCGACGTTGCTTTCGAAAATATACGACGTTCCACGTAAAGGAATGGTTGCATACTAAATTGCGATATCGAGAGTCGAAGATTTTTCAAAGTTCGTGATTTTTTGATCGAGTTTTGGCTGTGTTTTAGCTTATAATAATTTTCTCCATAACACTGATGATAAACCAGATTCAGAGATTTGATTTCAAATTCTTTATCTAAATATCAACATGAATAGGTACTTAGGACTAATGGTAGGACACTTAAAACTAATTGTGTTCATTTGTTTATGTGCTTATTAAGGATCTTATTCTTGAGAGCGAGCAACATATCTTAATTATAACTTGTTAATGTTTCCTACTCTAATTGTCTTTGTTTTCTAATTCATACAACTATAGAGGTATGCGGTACAGATAGTAAAGTCCCGCATACCTCCACTGGAGAGGGAGGATTCTCCGACCAGACGATTGTTGTGTCTGTTGGGCAACTGCCCGATTGTTGATATTCGGACTGTTGTATATGTTTAAATCGCACGGAGAACTTTGCTTGCGCGATGCAGGATTCCGTTGTTAGTTCGTCGTAGATTGCGGTTCTTTTTTGTCGTACGAATTTCGTTTTTAGTTTTTCCTGTGGCGCTACACAACTAAAACTTATGTAATATATTACTAATAAGTAAACAGGTATTTTTTTCAAGTGGGCTTGGATAGCCAAATCTGAAACTATGAATAATTGCGAAAAATACTCAAAGGATTGGGCCCGATGTTGATAAAAACTAAAACTGCATCATTGGATTCGATCTAGTCAGGAATTGATGTTTGCGTCTGAACAGATCTTATTTCTTTTCGGTTGATTATGTATGTAAGTATATCATCGTCTGCTGACTAAATAGAACAGACAAGGATTAACATTTTATGACGTCTAGCTGATTCAGTATTCATGTAATATTGGCTTACGTTTGAAACCGTAACGTCGAGGTACTCATTCGTAATGTTATTTCATTAATAGGATTCTGACATAAGGCTTCTGTTTGCACTAATATTATGAAGTGGACTTTTCCGCATTTGTTTCTAGGTGCGAGTACCTATATAATATACTTAGCAGATTCTAAATTCAATACAGCAACGAATCGGCTAATTACTAAAATTTATACTAAGCACGTGGTTATAATTTTATTATAAATATGCCTATTATATATTTGAATTCAAGTAATCGTTAAGTTGAAATCCAGAAATAGACATAATATGTCTATTATTATATTACTGTATGGAATTTAGAATCTGCTAATCAATATATAAATTAATTAGCTTAGCTTTCTTTAATAAATGGTAAGAATTCATGAAAGAAGAACTATTTTAAAATAACTTTACGTTTTATTTGTTTGCTTTTTGTACTAAATTAATGTATGTAAATAAACTAAACTAATCTTACAACAAACTAAAATATAGCATCAAAAAGTTCGTCCTCAACGCTGTCAGCTGGTACCTAATGTGCCCAACAGACTGGCGGCACTGCCACGTTGAATGGCAATACTTAGCTTCTGGCCAAAGTAAAAGCCAGCTCTTGGGTCACGGGAAGTGTCAACCAGCCGTTTCGAAATTTCTTTGAAAAGGCTGTGAGCACAAGGGCCCCACGGCTCGAGGGTTTCAACCCCAAACGACTCGAAAATATAGTTACTAATAAGCACAACACGATGAACTAGGATGATGGGATGGCGCAAGAGTATCGTCACAGGTTGCGTACCACACTAAATGAATAAGCTTATTATTACAACATATTATTACAACTAAGTACAAATATTCAACACAACGAATGACAAAAATCATAATCTAAAGAGAAACAAAACAAGAAAATATTGAAACAATAGCCGCCAATTGTCACCGGGAAATCTGAAAAGTATTAGAGTCGTTGTGCAAAGAATTTGCAACAATTGTCATTTTGTTCCTCCCGTTTGTTAACTTCACAGGTGATTGCGGAAGTTTTGATTTTTGTTTCGTACTTTAATGGATCCGACCCAGTTCGAGTTGTTAAAATTATAATTATTTGTGTTAAAAAATACGCCGTTTATTCCCAGTTGCTGGCATTTTCTGGAGTCCTGGGAAATGTTTTTGAAAAGAGGTCAGGTGTCTTTTGGGATTATCTGTTATTTTAACGGCCTTGTTTTTTTATTTGATTACAGCTTTAAGGATAGACGTTGTTAGCTTGATACATTTTTGCGAATCCCGGCTAAGAGTTGGTCAATGAGTTATGGCCAACATTTGTTACATAGTATAATACATTTGAGAATCTAAGATTTGGGAATTAAGTGATTGTAATACCTAAGAAGACTAAAGATTGTTTACTTTTATATAAATGTGATTATTAAAAAAAAAAAACAATTCTCGACTTAAATACAGGATTACCTTGCTCAGACACATAACATCTGTGACCTTGACATAGATTTAAGCCTTATGATTTTGAATAAACCTTATTATTATTTAATTCCGGCTGTAATTTACACCTGCTTTAAATTCTGTGCCCGTACAACAAATACAGCTGTTCTTAGTTCAACAGCAGCTGAATGTTCACGTCACTGTTAGTATGTTACCCGCGACTGCATTTAAATCTTGTTTAATGAGCACAATTCGAGCATCCATTTGTATTTAGGTAACAGAACATTATGTGGTCGGGAACAGTGAAGTCCATTCGCGGTGGCAAATGACCCATATTCAGTAGCGCAGTTTAAAACGCTCCTGCCTTTATTTATGATGTTTAACAATGTGTTTGTCCCGGCGTATGCTTAGTCCCTGCACACACGATGTCCGCTGCGCTTCATAAAAGCCTTATTTGCTCATTTGCCACGATTTGTTGCGTTTACATTCCGGGAAATGGCTAAAGACTGTCTGGGAATTCGAAGCTTTGTATTGCGAAAATGCTCATGATTAAATAGTTGCCTCATAATTTTAATTTAATTGTAAACGTTCCAACGTTTTCCTGCCTTTAATGTTCTTTTGATATTGCAATACGAAAGAAACAAAACGTTGTTGTGGAAGTTTATTGCAAGTTGGTGTTGTGCTGTAATTGGACACGATTCCCGACAATAGCCGACATAACGAAGTAAGGATGTCAAATAAACGCACTTCCTCGTGTATTTTCCGTCATAACGTCAACGCAGCGTTTTGTGTGGTGTTTGACATCGATCTGCGGTGTCGCCCAACATCCTCGCTGACAGTACAAAAATAACAATTGCATAAAAGAAGGGGAAGTTCTCCCCCAAAGCTCTTTGTTCGCGGGAAGATTGCCTGATGCACCGCTCGCCTTATTATCAACAAAAGAATTTACGAATTTCCTTCCCCGTATATTTGTTTAGGAACTAATGGAGGAAACCCTTCTACAAAAATTTCACGTGAATGAGAAAAATCTTTGTGAAAGTTACGGTTGCTATGGCAACGCCCCTGTAAAAGAATTCTAGTTAGGTACATAATTAGATTAGCTCCGAAAGGATTATATGAATTAAAATTAACGGTTAATACCTTGTTGAGCAAGTTTTTTGAGTTGAGATTAAAAAGGGTGGAACAAAAGTAGATTCTCATTTTGCAAGTCATAAATATTGTGTCCTTTAAATAGGGTTTTATTAGCGTTGCGTTTGGCCTTTTCAAGGTAAGTAAAATATATTTTTAGTATCAAGGGAATGTCGTCTGTGATTCACGCTTCAGTATTCCTGAGTGTCTTTACAGTTTCGTGTTTTCGCTGTACTTAAGTAGTTTCAAGCGTAAATGTAAAACGCAGATTGGATTGTGATCCCACTCGTGGCTGTGTGTTTGTAAATCTTTCCAGTTCTTTCGTAAATATGAAGACAATGTTATAAAATAAGCATTTCTTTTGCTATTTACGAGTTCAAAACAATTTTGGTAGTTACTTTCCTACATTGTTTCCAATTACTTTTTTTCCTTGTGTACTTATTCCTTTTTATTGTTGTAAGATACTTGTGTGAATATTTCTTTGTGATAGCTGAGTTTGACTAGGAAAACAGATGGATGGAATGTGTGGAAGATGATATGTAGGCATGTAATTATGTATGGAAAGGAAGGGACTGGTACTGAGAAGAACGCTTTTAGCGATAATGCCGCCTATTGTGTCACCCTATGTAAACTTTTCTTCATCTATCTTTTCTGTAACTTATAAGGTGTACATAATGTTACGTGTGGGGTGTTACATATGCGCTTGGGTTTCGTGACAATCAAAATCGAAATCAAAAGTCATTTACACAAATTAGGCTGAGTGCCAGCACTTTTTGAACGTCAAAGTTCTACATAAAGACAGTCCCCAAAACGCCCGCCCGTCACCACTTCCTAGTGTTATAGCTGGGAAGAAGAAGTGGCGAAACAAATTCCCCAGCAACAAACAAATAAAAACAGCCGATTAAATAACCTAAATTACACTTTAATTTAAAACACTAATTACAACTTTAAACTCACTAATTATAAAACACAACTAAACTACTGATCACTTTAATCGCACTTGAAGATCACTTCCTAAGTATTTGCTTGTATCGCAAATCCAATACTGACTCGGTCGCGAGCTATGCGGGCCTTATATAGGTCAGTTAATTCCAGAATCTTCTTGTGTCCAAAAATCTGAAAAGTTCGCCTAAATACCGGTCCCGACTGACCAGATGTCGAGAACCCTGGAAGGTTCCAGCGTAGAAAATACTAGAAGGTAATTGACTCTACTACTTCTGGTACTCGATTCTAGATGGCACTAGTAGTATCTAATGTTGTCATGTACCCGGCATTCATTCTGGCGTGTAACAATAATAAGAGTATTCTATTCCATTCTGGTCTATTCTGAGATGACAGAGAAGTATGAAAGAAGACTTGTTGCAAATAAAATGATAAGACTAGGAAAAGGATGATCGTACTTCTTTATCATTTTTTAGTATTGTGACCATTTTATTGCTTGTATGGTACCTATGTCAGTGTTTTTATTTTCCGCTTGCCTTTAAAAGTCGAATACAAGGGCTTCAACTGATTCGAACAAATAAGCCATTGAACACATAACTCACAAACTTAATTACCAAAACAGTACAACAAACCCTCCACTATTTCTTCTTTTAATTCTCTTTAAATAGTTTTAAGCGACTCTAATCGTGTAGAAGCTCACAAAAGTAAACAACTACTGCCACCGCTATTCTCAGTCCGTTGCCTCGGGGTCGGGCGTGCATTTTGTGGGAATGGCAATCTATACAGACATACAAACATGTTCAATGTATACGAGTATATTGTGATATCTTACCCATTTGCGATACAAACATAATGCATATATATCGCGGTTTTAGCATACTGTGCGCTACTAAACTGTTTCTAGTAACTGTGCTTTCTATTTAGAAAAACGTGGTTGGAAATTTCAATGATCTTGCTGTAGTCGTTTTGTAGAAAATATGTATGTTGTTGTCGGGGTTGAATGTCTTATTATGTTAGACTGTTTTATTTAAGCAACGTGTTATATATATGATATAGGTGTTATTCGAAAAAAACTTAGTTAATATGTATATGTCACTAGATTATACAACTTTGATGCGTAAACAAGTATTCCAAAGGTTCAGTTGACAATTTATCGAGAGTTTACAATCTCTCAAGCTAATTTATAATCTTACGGAGTTTGCCATTTTCCGGTGACATTTATATAATAATATGTATAGTAATCAATTATGAAGAGGTAAAATTGTTTGTTTGTCTATATGTTTGTGAAAAGGTAATCACGGGAAGTGCTGAACTGATTTTAAAAAATATTTCTGTGATAGAAACTTTTTATCCACGAAGAACGGAAGTTCCCGTGCCCGGTCACGGTGGAAAAATAGCTAATTGTATACAATCACACTCAAAATATGTGGGAGTTGAATTCGTCAACAGTCATCATATTTGTCGAATGCCAGTCTGTAATATTACGATATCATGCTCGAAAAACGAATTATCATAATCGGCTTATAATAGATACTATAGGATTCCGTAGATGTTTTGTGCGTAGCGAGGGTAAACATAGATACTTAAATGCATCCGTTACGCTGTAAACTGGAAAACTTTTCGCAGGCGCTTATGAGTTTACGAAAATCCCCTCAAAATCGTTGCAGTGATTTGCGAGTTTAGCACACAAAGACATGCACACCGGGGCGCTTATCTTATTATGTAGTAATGATGTGTGCTTGAAGTGAAGTTTGAAGCCCAGCAGTCGGTAGATATGTCTTGATTGATGATGGAGCTTGTGGACTTAAAGGACTCGTCTTTTGAATCGAGTTGGGCAAAAGATTGAGGCTTGCATTTTTGTATGTCACTGTGGGTAATCTTTGTCCCCTATAAAATGGATAATGGTGCATATTGTTACGATATATACGAAATTATACGATGAAGGCAACATAGGATTTGTTGAAGTAATAGTTTCGTGTCTTTAGCAAAGCGTGAAAATGTAGGTATAAAAAGTAACAAACAAACAGACGGACAGAAAGATAGACATACAGAGTAATTTTCGTATTTATAATATTATAAGTAACCATCGCCAACCTTCCTGCCAAGCGTGGCGATTATGGCAAACCCAGGGGGCGTTGCCATAATCGCCACGCCATTGGGGTAGGCCTATGTCCAGCAGTGGACGTCTTTCGTCTGATATGATGATTATGATGTTTTGTTGTTTGTAAGCTCTCTCAGTCTCTTAGGCAACCTGTATGGGTAAACTGTGTAAATTTTATCAGACAAAATATTCAACAAAAGTCACCCATTTTATGTGACATACCAGATAGAAACAAGTGAAACAACCGGATCCTTTCCCAGCCTGTGGCGTGGCAATCAAGGTCTAACAATGAGTCAGGCACCGCGTGATACTAACGTACTGAGAGTAAATGTTAAAATGGCTGCGTTTTAGTGCAGACAGTTTAATTGCAGTCGGTGCACTCAAATTGTAGCTGAGGCAGGTTTTTGGGTGCACGTTTAATTGTTTATGGTGATGCGTCACATTGAGTTCTTTTTTAAGGGTTTGGTATCCGGAAGGTGCCAATGGGACCCTATTACTAAGTTTCCGTTGTCCATCCATCCGTCCGTCTGCCAGCGGACTGTATGTCTTGAACCGAAATAGGCCGAGAGTTGAAATTTTGTAGTAAGTGTGTATTTCTATTGCCGCTATAACAACGTGTTTTTTTTGGTTTATGGTACGGAATCCTTACTCGCACTTGGCCGCTTTTGTTTCTACGAATATTATTACTACCTATTTTATTAACAAACATGCTTATTTTCTTCTCAGGTGCGAGAAGCTCAGGACTATGGTTGTTCAACAAAGTGCCAAAGCCATCATGCATCCGTCGTATATGTATATAATTATAATAATCAATTAAGAGAGATGAAGCAATTCAGGTCGAATAGCACTCTATTCAACCTGAATTGCTTCGTCTCTCTCTTACACCAGAATCATAATTGTTTTAAAATGATGACGATAATAATGGAGATTTGATAAAAATAAACAAATCGTAGAGTTTTCCATAATGATTTTCTACGCTCATGTATTTCTGAAGAACCTGTTAATAACTTTTTGTGCAAGCAATGTGCAAATGTAATTAAATAAGCGTCTTATCTAACTAAACTCACAAACCTATGTACCTACTACTAACCAATAGCTTGTCCGTAAAAGATAATTACGCTTCGTTTTTATTATATTTATAACTTTTACAAATCCCGTTATATTAATTCCGATTTCTAGATGCCGACGAACGTGAATGAAATGAAAATATTAATGCTTTGACTTTATTTTTCTATAAAACTTATGATTGCATTCTCAAGCTGCAGTCTGTCGATTAATAAAAACATTTTTCTAGAATTGTTTGTGACTAACTTACGGCTGGAACGGAAAGGAATTTTTATACTGTTTCTCGAGCGTCTATTAATCCTTTCTGATTATGTTCTGAAGAACAAAAAATAAAATACACGTTCGTAGGCATTACTACGCGTTGCTACGTATTGCTACGCATTTCTACGCATTGCTACGAATTGCTATGCGTTGCTACGCACTGCGACGCATTGCTACGTATTGGTACGCGGTGTTACGCGGGCTACGCGAAGCTTAGCGGCATCTACCTATATACGGCGCTACGCAGCATCTACGTACGAGGCATAACGTAATGTTGGACATGGCATCGGCTTTCGCGGTACATCAATAATGCACGAAAACGTCAACGTTCTGTCAAATATTTAAAGAAATAATATTATTGAACAGACTACCCTTTCACAAAATATTTTGTAATGAAATACTTCTTCGCATTTTGACTTGTATCTTGAACACCGGGGGGTGTTCATACATATAGAGAGATATAGAGAAGAGACGCTCACAAAATGTTTAAATGAATAAATTAAACCGTGAAAGAATATTATATTTACACTAGGGGTACACTATTAGGGATACACTATTATATTTACAATTATATTTACCTACAGCAGCGCACTAATTCCATCAATTGTCTACAATATTGTTCTTGAAAGTCATCTGCCAATTTGTAATTGAGTAAAACACCGAGACACAATAGCTAAAAGGAGGGCGGAACCCAATTTATAAAGTTTTCACCTTCTTCAAACCCTTTTAACCTTTTGATAGATTCAGATGCTTCTGAAAAAGTCGGAAGTCGATACAAATTAGATGGCCATGATTTTACTCTTAAGGGTCGCATTAAAAAGTTTTACTTGAAGACGAATTATAACTTTTTAAGAATTTGTTTAATATTTTATTGAGTGACAAAAAAATGGGAGACGATCAAACGATTGAGTTGAAGAGCGCCTGTAATGACTTCAAAATATTTATATTTGAATTTAGGTAAGTGTGTCTAGATTGTAGACTCTGGAAAATAATTAACACTTTCAGTGCCCAGAACTCAGCATATGGGTCGAACAATAATTTGTTTGTGCCCACACAACTCGGCAGCCGAGTCGTCGTTTTATGTAGCGACGACTCGTGGGCACAAACAAATTATTGTTCGACCCATATGCTGAGTTCTGGGCGCTGAAAGAGTTAAATATGGTCGCAGTCATAGGAATTTGGCGTAGAACGGCGTTCTCTTTTATTTTACTAGCTTTTGTCCGCGACTTCGTACGCGCAAATCCTGTTCCGTAGGAATTTTGAGAAATCCTCTCTTAGTGCTCCCCAACACTCCCTAAGGAACCTACATGTCAAACGGCTTTCTACGACCAGTAGTTTCGGCTGTGCTTTTTCTGTCAGTCACTTAGTCAGTCGGTCACTCAATCACTAAGACACCAGTAACGGAAGAGTTTTATATATATTGATTGATTGGGTGGTGAAACGTAACAAGTCCGCGGCACTATTCCCAACAACTCAATACATAACAGAACATTATAGTACAACAGTAGCAACCAACAGAAAAGGAAAAACGATTCAATGGTCTGACATC
This sequence comes from Mamestra brassicae, assembly GCA_905163435.1. Lineage (NCBI taxonomy): Eukaryota > Metazoa > Arthropoda > Insecta > Lepidoptera > Noctuidae > Mamestra > Mamestra brassicae. Next base: position 11,342,778 of record LR990997.1, on the reverse strand, counting down.
CGGAAACGAAATTAATCAGAAAAGAATAGTAAGAAAAACACATCATTTTCACTCCCCTCATAGATTCACTGCAGATTATAACATTCAGCAATATTAAACAAAATGTCCAATGTATTTATCAAATAGAAGCTCGCTATCACCCGGATTTTTCTCGATGCACCCCTGTAGGTATGTGTTGCCGAAGTTCGCACACAACATATGTAGATATAATTCACTACCTATAATTGGACACCAATTTGCACCCCGGCTTATCCCGATAATTTTGTTGCGAAACGGAAAACATTTTGTTTGGAAACAAATATATCTAATTGTTTTGTAGAAACAAAGCAATATTTGTTGTACTTAAGATTGCTTATTTGCTGTATATGGGATGGATAACTAGGTAGTGCAGCTTGTGGTTTTTTTATTTGTGAAGCCTAGTAGGTCAGTCACGTTTGATATAGCAAATTGCTGCACGGGTCATAATGGCAAGTCTTATACGTGGTTTCTGGCAAGAAATCATCGAAGCGTCACAAATTAGATGCAAGTAATTCCATTGGCTGTTTCAATCATTGACAGCCTATCATTGGCTGTTGAAAATTCAGTCAATCAATCACAGCAACCGCTAACGCGCCTTTGACAAATGGTTTCATCTTCACAAACATATTGCGACAATTTTCGTTAGGGACATTGGGCCTTAGTGTAGTTTACTTATCGATTTATAGTTTTTATAGTCAGAAAGGTTGGATTGGATTCAGTTGACAGTCAGTGGCGTACCGAATAGAATGTCTTCAGAAAACTGTTCATTTGCCCGTATTTTCTTATCGAAAATCTTCTGAAATCAAATAAACAATTTGCAATAGGGATCCGGCTGACATATTCGGATATATCTGGAGTCGATATTATCCGCACGGTATCTGTATCCGAGAGAGCGCGTAGGTTTCCCGCCTGCGGTCTCGATTTCCTGTGAAAACGGAAATTTCCGAACGTCCGCTCAGAAACTGCGAATTCCAAGTTATTTTGCTATTTACTGTTTTTTGCAGGAAGTGTTTTGTTCAAGTTATGTTAAATGCTCTGTTAGCATTTCATTTATTTTTCAGAAACTGTGTTCTTTAACCTGCCTGTGTATTTCTTAACTTCTTTTGGAATTATAAATAGGTAGGTATTATAAGTAAAACAAGTTATTTATTTGATTGTACGGAAAAAAGCAATTCAGAAGTTCACAAGTTAATCAAAATAAATCTTTTGGGAAGAAAACCGCCACTTTCAATCTCGAATCCTAGGAGTTGGGTCATTGATAATGAGGCATTGAATACGTGCAGAAAGATAATCTGGCTGTGGACCAAGCAGCTGAGACTTCAAAATATCCGAGTTGACATTGGTACATATATCTAGGTATTACTTATCTTTAGAACACTATTAATAGAAGTTCATGTGAAGAGCGACACATGTGTATTATTTATGTCTTATTTAGGTTTTAAGTTTAAGTTTGTTATTATAAGTTCATACTTGTGTGTACTCTCTCATAAGTTTTTGATATCTTGTGATTATTCCTAACTTTATGTTACATCTGGCTTTTGTTTCGTTAAGTTATTTGGAAACACCTGCTTGACAAATTTAACTTTAAGTGAGAGACATAAAACATCCATTTTAATAAAATATTAAGGTGGGTACTGGCCGGTGTTAGGGGCGTAATGTAACATGTTACAAAGCGAGCATTCATGCAGTCAGTACGTGGAAACGAGCACGAAAATGTGCGATTGTGTTTTGTTTTACACGGATTTTAGGACACGGCGTAACTTATGCTCACTGCGAATGTTACATTACGGCCCGTAACACCGGCCGTCGTAAGCGCTGCAAGAGGGCCTGGGTTTGGTTCCAGACGAAGTGATATATGATTTTTCCATATTTTTTTTAGTAGAGTAGCAAACCAGAGTCTTTGAGCCAGGTTCATGGCAATCGCTCGCCCTTTAGACCATGGATCTTTATCATAATTGTCGATGTACTATAAGGTGCACTGTGGCTTACCCTTCGGGAACTGCAGGCGTAATTGTATGCGTAACCATTCCCATTCGTTTTGGTAATAGGTACCTAGATCTTATCAGCTGTTTCTAGCCTTTACAAGTCTGTCAGTGATCTCATCACTATTGTTTATTTGCCAGAACTAATGGGCAATGACTTCACCGTGTTACATATCCGTGTTGGCATTATTGCAGCGGTTGCATGCTCGAACGAATTTGTAAGGATTCAATATATTCATTTTAACTACTAAATAAACGATGGATGGATTTTGTGAAACGAGGCTAGCAAGAAAAGAGGTGGCTATTGAGAAAGCGGCAGATATAAATGTGGTTTTATAAGAAGGAAATATGAAGCGCCAACCTTAAATAAATTTGGAAAAGGGGACGAAGGATGATCACCATTCAAGCAAGAGACAAGACTTACCACAGATTTCTGTATTAAGTATTTGGAGTTGAGTATTTGTTAAAATCTACTTTAACCGTTTTTCAACTGTAACCTTTCCAAAAAAGAAAAAAAAACTACTTTTTTAAACTTGTTCTTATGTTTTTCTGACAAAATATAACACTGTGGCTGCAGAACATTTAAAAGTATTTCTTGGTGTTTTAAAGTTACACGTTATTAACCTAAAATACTTACCTAGTTCAGAAACCCGACCTTAGTCAGTTGTGCCTTTTTATAAATCTACTATGTTTCTCTTCCCGTTCGTCCTGCAGTACGAGTTTCCCTACTAAGCCTCAGGCAGTGTTTTCCACTTTTTGATTTTACTTAGAACAACTTTGACACTTTACATTTTAAATTAGTTTATAAAGGTATTGAAATAGAGCTTCCTCGCAGGAGAAACTGTTAAAATACTTAGATTTTGGTTGCTTTAGTCATGGCTTTGCGTAATGGACATACCTATAAAGTGTAAAGTACAATTTTCTTCAGTTCATTGTTAGCCTGGAAGCGATAAAGACTTTTCCATCGATAGATAGATAGGAAGATAACCTTATACACTAAAATATTGACGGCAATTATATTCCCTTTTCCATCACGCTGCAATCGTTAATATTCTACAAGCCGACACGACAACCATCTTAGGAAAATTTTCGGGCAACATACATCGATGTTCTGAAATTAGTCTTGAAAGCCGCTATTTCCCCTCTCAGAAGATGACCTACCATAAAATATGATGGGTCAACTAAACGATGTCTTTCCTCAAGCGAGATCAGAGTAACCTACAACACTACCGAAGAGCGTATTACGAATAATACTTCAGTCTCAGGATTATTCCCTCTAATAACACTGCAGCTGTAAATTGGCGTGGAATCTGAGCCTTATTAAACTGTCTTGTAAATCGCGTTCGCACTGTACAAAGTGCTGATCACATAAAAAATAACAGGGCTATAAAAACGGCGTGGTTCCTGGGCGCGCTCGTATAATCAGACAAATATATCAGGATAACTATTGATTTCTTGTCTTATTTTTGGAAGGGTGAAGTGAAATTTTACGTATAGTTTGATTTGCTGTGTTGTTTGCTTGCATCTTGTAGGAGAGAAGAGTTGGATGGCTGTTTGGAGTTGTTTAGGAGATATGGGATTATTTATTTCTGCGTTAAGACTAGTTTATTTATTTATTTAAGGATCACCAACGAGTGTTACAAAATGATGAAAAATAACAAAATATAAAAATTGTTACACCTTATTTTGTTGTATTACAACTGGGGAATTATGATTATTCGGTATCGTAAAATGGTGTTGATTCAGACCCGACCCTTACACGTAATGTTGTTGTATTTTCCTTTTTTCTGACTATCCTGAATTAGTTTTCCAGCAAAATGATGTTATCTATATGTTTTATTCAATCAGCGTCCATGTCTAAGCGTGCAGAAACACCCATAACAAAGAATAAATAAAAACCAATACACATAAGACACAATACACCAAATTCAACTTTTTCCATTATTTATTATATTGTTATTGATACTACATTCAATTCACGTTTCATTTCGTGTTATCAGTTCACTGGTTCGTTCATACAATATAGCGGTACTTGTCGAATTTTATTGGTTTCCCGGGTGGAGCAGCACTCGTGGTGTACCGTCAGTCATCTGAGTGTACCGCATAGAGAGGATCCGAGACGTCTCGGCGGGTGCGGCCAGCGCAACCCTAGCTGCCTTAGGCTACGGACAAACGAAACTATGGTGTGCATTCTTACGGGAATTTGTCAAAAAGGTTGTTCAATACTTGAAATCCGACTCATCTTCACTTTATGGTCTTTAAATCAATGGGTAAAATGAACACGAAGTTATCAGTTATCAACTAATTGTAAGTCAAGAATTTTCAACTAATGGAAATACGTCCTCCCCAAAGATGTCCCGCCTAAGATTTCTTAAAGAAAATATCCGCAAAAGCAGACATGAAAAATGATTTTCAGTGTATCTATTGTACTTTTCAGAATGTCAATTTAGTGTTGCAGTTTGTCACGTGTATTCATCCTAATGTTAGGGGCGCGCCGAACTGACCCAGTTCGCGACCGTGCCGTGGCGGGATGGCGGGATCACTCGAAAGGGTTTACGGTTTCAATATTTGGAAGCCTTCACATATATGCGCACTTTAGCTGTCTTATATAATGCACTTCGTTTCGAGTTACGCCGACTTTTATGAAGTAAACAACGCAATTTATTTCCTCGACCTATTTTTAACTGCAAAAAGATTAGTCGCAGCCTTGCGTAACAAGCGACAGCCTTCACAAGGTGGTCTAATCTGGTTCAGAGGGCTGGTATCCAATTTGCCGCCATGTTATTGTGAGGCTTCGACCGCAGCTCGCGTAATTGACACCGAAAGTAAAACCGCAACTTATAAATCGGAAAACGTAACCTAGACGACAACCGCACGATGCAAAAATCACCTGCGAAATTACGACACGTACCAGCGCCGCCACCGCCACCGGGCGCGAGTGCGCGACAATCGCCGGCACAACCAATCAACTTGATGCTTTATTATTATCGTCCCGACTTCCAATAAAAATAACGTAATTTACCATCCGAATAGAGCGGTCTTATAGGTTTAGTTTAGAAAGTTGGCATCTTGTCCATAGCGGTTATTCCGCGTTCCCTACATAGACTACCAGGCTGCAGGTTATACAAAAAGAAGGCTCTATTTAACGGGAACTGATTCGGAAAAAAGTGCTCTGTGAGCTCCATGACGAAGAACCGGATTACTATAGCCGCGCCGCAAAACAAATCCACTACGATTTACGTACCGTAAACTCGTTACGCGTTTCGAACGAGACGCGTTCGTGGTGGCGTGTTTAGTTGGAATTTGTTTCTTGTTGTGAGCATCCGAGAGTTGAGATCGGGTGTCGCGGGGTGCGTTAAGTACCGCCGGGCTGCGAGAGAGAGGCGAGCTTACAGTGTATGGAGAGGTTCGCAGGTTCATTCGGAGGAAGTGTCGTTATCACAGTCGCTGTTCGGCGGTCGGACGGCGTGGTTCGTTCGGAGCGTCTGCGTGCTCGCTGCTCTGTACTCGCTTCAGAAGTTTTGCGGAGATCGCGATCCGATATTGCATCGGCGGCGGCCTTTCCCGGCTCGTGACTGATCACGACGCTTTATAGAAAGTGAAACTGTATGCTTGAGACGTGAAAACAGATAGTGCAAGGACGTCTAAACTTTGTGGTGGATTGAGTGCTTAGTGGGACAAGTCGGTTTTCTAGTGAAAATCGAGTACTTTTCCGGGACTTGTTTCGATATCAGCGCAGTTTTATCAATTAAACTGTGTCTAGATTATTGAGGCGCTGCTGACTTTTCCGAAAACGGTAAGTAATGAGAACTTTTCATGTAGGAATGCGGCATGAATCTGGACTAACTTAGAAATAACTTTGTGGATGGTTGGAATTAAAATGAGGTTACTCAAGAAATTCTAGCCAACGGACTACGAGAACTTTAATGAAGTACTTAGCAGTAAATGTGTAGGTGCAGAATTTAATAAACCTACTTGGCCACTAAACCTTGGAGTTTAATTACTATCTCTTTATATGCTCTCGACACAAACAACACGAAAAAAAAATTAAGTACTTGAGTGATGAATGTAAATTGCTGGCTCATCAACTTTTTTCTTAGCACAAGCTAGAGGCTCAAGTATTCATAAGGACGGAAGTGTACGTAAAAAAATGGTAATATCATTAGAGCAACATCGCTGCACCGCTCAGGGGATGTTATTTACAAACGACGAAATAATTTACGCTAATAATATGAAAATTTTAAAGTACATTTTCGTTAAAAATATTTTCAGAGATTTTTAGCAAAGATTTTTAAAAGTAAAAATGTATTTCGGGCGGCTAAAGTATCTGATAAGGACCGTACACATTTGCATCGATAAAACATTTGGTGTCGTTGACTGCGCATATGTGTAGTATATGCTTTAGGTCTGATTATCATCATTAGGAGAGATGCGTCGCTATTACTGGCTTATTACGTCATTACATGTCATGATCATTTCTCGTGTGTTCATCCCTTTAAATGCAATTAACCGTTTATTATATTAGGGTCTGCGTAATCTCAGGCAGCGAAGTCGGCATGTGTTCTTAAGGTGCTATTACACTGAATGAGAATAAGTTGATATAACATGAAAATTAAAAGATCACGCGTTAAATTGAATGTGTAATTAGTAGATACGTTTATGTGCAACATAACTATTTTTAGAAATAAATACCAACAATGCCGAATAAATTTATTATTAACATTACGCAATCAAATTGCATATTACAGTGTATAATTTCATTTAAAGTGAATCAGAAAAATATGCAATGTATGAAAAGAGACCGTTGCCCTGTCTTTGATTTACACTGGGGTCGGGTTAAGCCAATTACGTTTATACAATGTTTTATTCAGTATTTTCTTAAAATTATACGTATTTGATTCAAATAAAGATAACACAGTAATAGCCGGACGTGTGTATCGTTTAATTACATAAGGCATAAATTCCTATGATTGTGAATTAAGTAAGAATTTGTAATATTATAAACGAACTTACATTTCTCGTGTAGGTACGTGATTTTGATAATTAGGTACATTTGTAGGTATTAGAGTTTAATGGCTATTAATAAAATTTGTTAAATTCTAATTGTATTTGAAGCGGTAATTAAGCAGAAATAATTGATCATGGGGGAGAAATTGTACTAACTTAGGGGCCGAAACGACGATCGAGTCAATTACGAGAATTTGCTTGTATCAATACAGTTACTCTCATTGCCTTAATGATATTTTACGTATAATTTACAGGGTAGGGCTGTCTGTCTTAGAAGCTGTATAGTAACATCGCGAATAATTATTTTAAGCTGGCAATAAAAAAGATCAAGGTTTAATGCTAAAACAGTAGATGGAGATACTTATGTAGTTAATTAATCTTTAATCCGAAATTACTTTTTTGTGTTCGACCAGATAATTAGTTGGCGAACATAGGTACTACTTACATTTACAAATTATAGTTAATTACATCTCATACAAGTCTTCCAATTGATCGACATCACAGATTCATCAAACAATGTATGCACGTCATGATTGAAAATCGAACACTCGTTCAAAACCGTTCCTCTAACATTCGATTAAAACCAGAGTACAAATAAAAAAAAAACGAACATTGTAAACGTGACATAGATGTTACGGTTAAAAGAAAAAAAGATAAAATCTAATAACGTCTATTGACACAGCGATTAGTATGCATCGTATCACTTCACGACGTGCTGTATCATCGCCATATCATATTTCTACTTATATGCCAAACCGTGCCACTTATGTAACGGAACAAGTAAAAGATATTCCGTAAGTTTCGTCCTCTCTATTTTCTTTGGTGTTCGGAAAATCTAATTAAGGTTTTTCCGTGTCATCGTATTGTAAGTTGGTCAAGGCAATGAATACAATTTAATAAAGTTTAGGAGGATTCCACATTAATATAAACGAAAAAAAAAAACCCATAACTGTGAAATATGTATTACGAAATTAATAAGTATATTTTTCAAGAATACCTACATTATTATTATTACGATGTCAGTAACTTGTGCTATGCTATTACATTACTGAACAAATGACACCGAAATAAAACTTTGTAGGTGTGCATGATCTAAAAAAAATATCATAATTCATTTATTGTAAAAAACTGTAATATCCAATAAATGATAATCCGCAGAATTTTGTGAACCTACAATAAAATATGACCAACAATAACAAACAATTAAATTAAAATAATCCGTTACTGGCGAAAAACAAATGACATACGCTATAATTATTTTTAATAACTGACAGTTGTATAAAATCGTTGTTAATTAAATTATAATATTGAGCTTAAATGAAAGAGACAGGTTTATATGTCAATGTTCTTTAAAATCAACGTAAAATTGCGCTGTTTGTGTTGCAACAGCACTTAATTTAAATACCGCCGAGTGATTTATATTTTAAATTACAAAAATTGTCCGTCGTACAGCTAATTACGAGAATAGCGGGACTGATATAAATTAGATTCGAACGAAATCATTTCTGAAAGCTTGCATTACATTGCAACAGTTAAAACCAGCTTGAAACAGTATTTTGGCTATATCGAGTTTCTACTTTATGAAGAAACGAGCTGCTGCCCGCGTGGACTTAGTATTTCCGTACAATATAAATTATCCTATGTTTTATTCTGAAGTAGGTATAAGCTACATATTGGCTGCAAAGTTTCATCTTAATCCTTTCAGCAGTTTTTGCGTAGCAACAACATCCATCTTACCTACTCTCACAAACTTTCGCGTTTATAAAAGGACTAGCTTTTCCCTGTGACTTCGTACGCGCATATAGCCTTCCTCGTGAATGTGGCTATCATATACCTACAAAAAGAATTTTCCAAATCCGACTGTTAGTTCCAGAGATTAGCGCTGACAAACAAAAAAACTCTTCAGCTTTATTATATTAGTGTAGATAGATCAGTTTAGATTGTTGAATAAGATTGTGTAATTTTAATCATTTGGACCTTTGTTTAAATTTCCTACTTCTACTAACGGGCAGGGACTCCAAGTAAATTAATTATACGTAGAATCTCTAACATGTTAATTAAAATATAGTGTATATTACGAGTAAGTTATCAAGAAACTAATTTTCATCCATTAGCACGGCCGCCACACCTAGAGGCCAGAATCTTTGTCATGACAACGTTCAAAGTTCCAGCGGTTTTCTTTACGACATGGATATAACTTAGGTATATTTCAATAAACTTGCAAAGTTTTAACCATTTAAAGCAGTTAGACACTACCGACGAATTTAATTTTACCTAATATCACATAACTTCACAGTCAAAAGTTAGCACGTTTTACAAAATATCTAAAGAAATAGAAGAAACTTGTGAATTTTAATCTAAAAGTTTACATAACGCACAGTATAAACATGAACTACCGAAAAATACTTCGCTACAAAAGACCTTTATTGACAAAAACATTAGTAAACTTACAATAAATGAGACAGAATTTACATATGTGCTAGATAAGTGCAAAAACATAATTAATTAAATCTTAAATACAAAAAAGGGTTAGTTCCTAATAAAACATTCAGTTACCTCGGCTGAACATTCCAATTTAATGGTTACTCTGTAGTCATACACCTAATTTAATAGGGGTTTTGCCTGGATTAAAAATATAATTATATTTAGTCCGTCAGTTAGATTATCGAAAAATATTGGATACGTATGTTTTATTTTATCAAATCAATAAAAAAATACGAAGATAAAACGCATCAAAGATAAGGAGCGGGGGCTTGTAACGTCACTTTCCAGTAAAAGTGTACTGATTAGTGACGTTACACAAGTTTTCAACGACCTGTATCATCTTCATTTTTTGTTTACGTGACTAAAGAAAAGAAAACGTGTCCATAATTTTTTGGAAATCTATTTGATGGACTAATTAGATTTTTAACTTAAAAAATCAACGCACGCTCAATCAATCATTCTAGCCCCTTTTTTAAACTACATGCCTCAAATGTCAGATAAATATATGTATTTGTATGTGTTAGTATAGACTGAGTTTGTTAATTTTAATGTAATTTATTCCGGCAAAAATAAATTCAAGCACCCTTCGCCAGCTATTTTGCGTCTAACTGCACCATATTTTCTAGACAAGTCTAGCTCTTTTTATTTCCAGATTTCCAAGACACTTAGTACAGCAGTGGCAATATTTTTTGCAATAGTCGGCAATAAAACCCGTTGGCAGTCGTTAGTATAAAATATGATACTACTTATTTCGTAATGAGCCAGTTTGCTTGACACTTATTACTGTATTCTGTATCTACAAGTACATGACGAGAAAAAAGAATGTATATTATGGACTAGTTGACATCGTCCACATGGAAGTCGAAAATCTCTTGCACTCCCGAGATAAAAAATATCGTATGTTCTTCTCTAACGTCTAATCTATTTTGTTACCAAAATTCATCACAACCGGTTCGGCGATTTAGGCGTGAAATCGCATCAAAAAAACAAAAAGGCAGAGTTGCTCTCGCATTTATAATATTATTTGTATATTAAAAGGCTTTCAGGGATAATTGCAAGGTAAGCTGCAAGGTTTAAAAAGGTTTTCTTATGATTGATCGCCACTTAATTTTGCTACAAGACATTTTTTCTTGTTTATGTAAGTAAAGTTATTTGAGGCAATCTCGTACCCAATTTAATTTTCACGTTTTAAATAAATATGACGTCAATTGATGCTTACTTTTATCGGATTACGAAATTGAATATCGAACGAAATCTGAAACTATATAGATCGAAGTTCAATTGTTATGTCATTTTACATTGTTAGTTTGAGTTCCTCGGGCAAATAATTTTTAGTCGAGATTGATTTTGTTCACCATTAAACATCTGTCGCATGGTGTGTTAGTCGACTATATTGTTTCATGTTTTTTTTAGCGTCATGCAAAAGAGGAACAGAGTTGTTCAAGTGTCACATACTACCTCGCACCCATGTTATACGAAAATTAAATAAAAAAGATAAAGTTACGTTACTGTTCCGCGGTATACATAATTAATGTATGATAATGTCAGTCCAAGCGGGGGTTAGGTTGAGTGCCCACTTATGGAAACCATTTCCTTTTACATTTTTATCTACATTTATGATTAGATGGTTTCTCATCTCAGATAGGTTTTTCGAGATAAATTACTTTATCTGTAAAATGTAGCAGTTTTAAATTTTAACACGTAGTGTTAAAATGAATAAAATAAGATTATTATGGTGCAGAATTTCAAGTTATTTTTAAACGAGTTGAGCGGCAGGTAAACTTTGAGCTGAGCTAGCTTTCTTTTGTTTTATTTCCTCTTTATAAAGGAAAAGTGAATGGACTATAAACCACGGAATAAATAATAGTAACCAAGAGACTGTGTTGAAAGAAAATCTTTTGAATACAAACTTTCTATTTTCAGTTACCTACTTGAGCAAAAGATTTTTCGAAAAACTTTTCCCAGTGTTTTTCAAATGTTTGGCACAATTGTCGCATAATTAAAACTTCGAAATTATACACAACACAATGAAGTACTCACTACTTTTCTTTTCACTATTACAGCGCAATTGACCGAAAACCCGATAATTAAATCGCTGAGAACAGACAGACAATTAAACTAATATTAAAACGTTTTGGAACAATACTTTTGGTAGCAACCTTAACATTGAAAGTAGTTCGCGATGTTCCGGTTTGATATCACACAGACTAACTTTAATCACAATCTGACAGTGGGTAGATAGGTGCAGACGGGCGATTAGTCGCAAGATGAAAAACATATCTAATAAATCGCACACTGTCATCGTAAATCTTTTTATGACAATTGTAAAAAAAAATTAAAACATTTTTTTGACGACTTGTATCGCAATCAATTATTACAATATAAGTCAAGAATTAACTTTTTCTATGATTCATGTTATGATAGAGGGTTTTTTGGAATCAATTTCAAAAGCCAGTTAAAAATTTTTCGGCAGTGATAACGTTAGTAAATTGTGCAATTTAAAAAACTGATAGAATTTATTTCGCTGTAAAACTAATAAAAAATGTTTTTCGACGTTCCTAACTTAATTCAATGTTGTTTATTTTGATGTCTGCATAAACATCAAAAAACGCCCGTCTACGGAGACGTGTGAATCATAGAGGCTTGCTTTTTGTAGCGTCCGTTTTTGCACGTTGTTGTACCAAATAATAGACTGTCTATTAGATGCGATCTATTTCGCCCGCGTCTCCTCATCGAATTGATAGATATTTAATTCAGAACGTGCGCTCCATGTGAAGCGGTCATTCGTTTAATTGCTTACACGAGCGCAGGCTTTTATTGAAACATTTCGTTTACAAATAATAATGTGCAAAAACTAGGTTTGTGAGTCGCGAACCAATTGAAATGTTGCTGTCACGGTCATAAATAACAGGCATCCACAAATTTGTAAATACGTAAAATGATAATAAGCAGCTATAAAAATACTTTACGATTCATTAAAAATATTTCAATGCTTGATTTATATTCCCGACATCGTAATAAATCACGAGAAATGCCGAAATTCCGATGAAATTTTACGTAAGCAGGTACCGCCATTGGGAAATATTGCGACAATGAAACGATTGTCAAGGGAGAGAATGAATGAAAATCCAACGTAATACTCGGTAGATATCAAAACACACTTCAGGTCAGTGTAATTTGGCAGACAAGCTTTTTTGGAAAGTCGTTTTGCCCGGCGTTCCCCCAAATGCGGCGTGACTTGGCTAGCGAAAAAGATGAGATTAATGACAGGGGTGGAACGACTTCTATCGACCTACGCTCACACAGTCACACCATTTTCCCACACGTGCCGTACCGGCTTAAACTTTGGAATGAAGGCTTACATAAGCAAAAAAGTTGACAGTAGATGTTTTTTCAGTACTTATGGTGCTATAAAAACAACTGAAAAACATATTAGAAACATAAATAAAATTTGATAAAAAATAGACGAAGTAGCTTTGGTTCAAAAACTTTATCAATAATGTTTCACTACCAACTTAAGTATTTTTTAGTAATAAGAAGCATCACTCCGTAAAAAGTACTCCAGTTACGACTAACATATTACAGTTTTGTGTCGTACAAAAGTAACATATTGTAAAAGGATCATTTTTGTAAAAGCATTTTCTCGCTACATTTTGTTTACCCGAACGAAACTAGGAGCCTAAATCAAACGCCATTCCGTTTTATACTCAAAAAGAACAAAGAATCTAGATGGCCTAGACTTATTAAACTGAATGGATATTTTTTAGCTTATCACTTAGAAAGTAGCAGTTGTGTCATTTCTTTTACACGAGGAAAAGTGAGTAAAGAAATTGAAGCCGGGTCATGTCTTAAAAGCTTAGATTTTATAGACATGATTTGGGCAACGGGTACATCACCTCCAAGTTATCTCGCCGATCGATCAACGTAGTCTGTCACTGTCACTTCTTTAATTCACTCTGGTTTATACCGTTACCTTCTAAAAACAGTAATCTCGGAAGGCGACGCTTGTCGACCGACCGCGGCGGCCAACGATAAAAACTTTTCTGGCAACTTTTCTTTAACCAGTTTCCTTCGAATTAAAGTAGCAATCGATACGCCCGAACGTTACGTGACGGTGTGATAGGAGGAACTTCGTCGTATCTCGAACTGACTTCCGATAGCTTCGATTGTTCCGATGGACCCTGACTCGCATACATTACATTTGACCTTTCGTCGGTAAATCGTCTCATCCCTTCACTGGCATTCAAAAAACCCATTCATTAAAAGAACATCTGGATAAGTATCGCATGGCTAAGTTAATTAAGATGCCTTGTTATAAGCTTTGTAATCGGTGGGCTGAATAGCTGAACTTTTAGTCCGTATTTTTTTTGAGTGTATTGTTAAGAAAGCTTCAGGTCTCAAGTTATAACGAAGTAGATTAATGGAAGTGTTTTAGTAATTCATTGGCGCTTCAGTGTAACATGAATAGCTTTGTTTAATAATGAGGTAGGACGTGGCAGGCAGGTCTAGCGAAAGAGCTCTTTGAACAGATTGGAGCATTCCCATTTTGGCATTTTCCTCGTTCATTATTACTTCTAAGATGATGAGTAACTGGAGTAAAATTAGAGGAGGAAGACACGTAGGTATTGTTTGAAAGCTGATATGAAACGTCGTCAAGGAAAAAGGCCTAAATACCACGCAGATTATGATCTGTGTAAGCAGATGAACTGATTCACAACGGGTAAACCAATCTGTAATGTCTTGAGCATGCTCTGCAGCTAAGCCGATTAATTTCCCGAGCAGTTTGTGTCATTAGAGCATATTATATGCCTATTACCGTTGCGGAATAATGTGGATATTAGGATATATAGTGTTGTCAGCAAATGATAAGATTGCAATATTATTTACGCAAATAATTCTTAAGCAAGAAAATTTTCCTGAAAGTATTTCCAACGACAGATAAACTGAAGCAGGAAGTGTGATGTAACAAAAACCGAGGAAAGCATAAAATCTTAATGTTACGGATCAACAGTCAAACGATATGCATTAGAAATCACTGACTGAATTTCATTCAACATTTTAAATAATATATTTCGAGAGATTCGCCGCCGAAAATCTGCATGAAAGTGTAAGAAAACAAAAAGTGTTTTAATAAAAATGTAAAGTCGTGACTATTTTTTCCGTAGCGTATTTGTAATGCTAGTTTAAAGCGCACTTAACAAGACTTAAGTATGGCACAAACTGAAGCTTAGGAAAATTTATTTCTTGAAAGAGTGTGAAATGGCTTATTCAAATGCAAATGCAGAGTCCTGTCCGGTCAAAGCGATTTCGCTTAGTATATTTTCTATTTTGAACCTTCTTTTCGTAAAGTTTTTCACAGTTTACAGAGTGGGTGACATCGTAGTTTTCATATGCAAAATATTTAAAACATGTTCTTTAAAAATAGGGTTTAAATCTGTGACATTTTTAAGTTTTTTTTATTTACAGAAATAATTAAATGGTTATTAAGTAGGAAGATGTAAGTAAGTGTTTTGCCATTATAGAAACTAATATAAGATGGAATTAAATTGTTTGTTTATATGCTTTTTTTGTTTATTTGCTTTTAAGGCAAGACGGAAACGATACCTAAATTCTTTCCCTGATTGAAAGCTACACTTTCGCTCATTGGATACCACAACTACTTTTGCTACTTTAATTCCGAAAAAATGCACTATTCAGCACATACGAGCAAAAAACCCACTGCAACATACTAGTTTAGCTAAGATACTAAACATTCACACGACTTGATCTGACGGAACCAAATAAAATGTGGAAACAGAAAAACTTGTCACTTACGAACGGAAATCATCAACACTTCCGTTGCAACCAGTCCAGTGACAGCCGCCATTAGAAATTCACCGGAAACATACCAGGCCAGTCTTACTCTCGCTTTTCAAAAAAAACATTAGTCTGCGATGATATTGACCCCAGTCCGTGATCCAATACCGATTTACATCGGTTTACGTCGCTTTACGTTTTTGGACAAACGATATAAAGTTGTCGTGCTTATACCATTACGATTGTTTCGTAATAGTTACGAAGGACCAGGTTCGAGTCACGATTGAGTCTCGATTGATCACTCTTGGTTTCAGCTTTACGCCATTCGAAATTTTAAAATTGCTGAACGTAATGGTTGGTGTATTTCAACCGTAATTTAATTTTGTTTGTTTTGTAATTTCAATTTGAAGCTATATTTGGAAGGTTTCGTTATTTTGTTAGCCTTGGAAAGTAAATGGTTTTGTAGATGAAATTAATTTCAATATTTACAGTGGATACCTAGTCACTGTAGCGAAAAGATAGAGAATCTTTTGAGTCTCTATTGTGGAACAAAAAGAAGAAAGACTGTGGCAACTTAATTTCGTAACAGATGACATCACTTCAGGAAACACTTAACTCCGAACAACAATAACTTGTTATTTTACAACCATAATGCTCACAGTGGCCACTTTTCTATGAAAGCGGACCTATTAAAACTAGAAGACACAAACATGAGGATGTCATAACATGAAACTCGATGTAATCACAACACAACATACTCCCGGTTGCATAGTTCTGTGAAAGGTGCTTTAATGTAAACCGTAGATTACACCGGTAGAGTTTTACTAGCACAAGCACAGATTACCTATGTTACATGTAATACACATGTAAGTCCTTCAGAAGGAACTTCAATTGACAAAGTCGCCGGTTACAACATAAAAAAAACACCCGATTACCTAATCAGTACTCTAACTGCCAATTTGATGATTGAGTCGAGGCGTGGAAATTAATTTGAATACAGAGGATATTTTCGAAAGAAAACTTGATGTGTCGGGGTTTTCATTATTTCTGCCGAAAAACATTTCTGGATGTACGAGTAGGCTTCTTCCAAGTGTCGCCACACCGACCGGTCCTGTGTGTCTCGATAACTCAGCAGGTCATCGGTCCACCCTGTAGGAGACCTAACCAACGCTTCGTAATCCGGTATAAGGTCGCCACTCCAGAACCTTTGACCCTATCGACTATCTGATCTATTGTGACGGCCGAAACATGTGCTCAGTCATGAAAATCGTGTTCTAGTGTGGACGAAGCTTTAGATTTTCTCTTATACGGAAAGCCGCAAACATAAGCTGAAGACTAAGTAATTAAAACTATTACTAAATGTTTTACGATCCCATGCTGGTACACTTTGTAGCTCGGAAACTGTGGCTCTCTGGAACGAAATAATTAATTACGACTTTGACGTGTAGTTAAGCGGTTATTGAAAAGTTTGAAGTACGTTGTAGACGTTTTATATAAAGTTTGACGTAAAAAAGGAACTGGGAAAGTCAGTTTTGTACGACGTGATTATGTGGATGTGTGTGAATGTGATGTATTGGCTCCAAATCCATCCAGTTGAAACTTTGGCAAGTCTGTGGATTAGGCGTTAACCCTCTCTCTTTTCTTGGGTGGATAAGAAAAGTCGCCAAGATGGAGTTATTTCAAAAGTGTGGGCAGTAGTACCTTTTTTTTCGAAGTAGGTAAGGTATCATTCTATGTATGTAGGTAGTGAGGACTATTAAAATCCCACGCTTGGTAGTGGGCAATGATACTCTGTAGTTTTTATTGTTAGAATGTCTGTCTTAGTGCCCAGGCAGTATGCTAGCTTAGCCTAAAACAGCGTTTGCGTAATCACCTACTTACTCAAGCAACACGAATGAAATGATGAAAATGTCTTACTCGAATTGACGCATCACAATAGAATAATAACCGCAACACAACGAGTTCTGTTGGCACATTAATATTGAATGGATATCAACACTCTTTTATTTATATGCCATCTAGAAACTTATTAGATTCTATTCACGCGAGTCGGAGGAGATGCAATGACATTCTGTGGAGACAGGAGGGTGGACCGTTAGTGGACGTGCCGGAATCTGCCGTGTGGGTACCGTTACCGGGCCGCCTGATCGATCCGCGCCTTGATGAACCTTCGCAAACAAACGCCAAGTGATTTTTCGTACGGTATCCCATTAGCCTTACGACCTCAACCAACCAGTTTATAAAATTAATCTCCGATGATTCAAACTGTGAACTCGTGCCGAAAACAATTTTTATGACCAATTTGTTTTTTTCACAAAATTCGAGACTATTAGCGTGGAATTTATTGCTCACTAGATTTTGTTCGAGAATCGACTCGAGTTGCTAAGCTTCAAGTCGAAGTTTATTATATTAGATAAACATTTTTGACGTATTTTGATGAGATAAGTGCGTACTTATAGACTTTATTTGACATTTTTGAAGTTAAGGACGGAATATGAGTGAAAGTTTTCAGAAACTCATTAAAAGTAGTTTTTAAGAGGAGGCTGTACCGAATGATTGGTAAAGTTATGAATGTTTTGATTCAGTTTATTCGTTCTTAAAGATTTGACATTTGCTTTTTAGGTATACACGAGTAATATCTTAAATGTTAATACATAAACAAATATTAATAGTAATGATTATTAATATTCAATAACAAAACAATGTCTATTAAACTACGCCCACACTTCAAACAAGGAAACTCCACTAATTTACGCGGTTAAGTTTACGTAGCTTAATAATGCCATTTATAAGGCGAAACTTCCAAGTTTTTGAGGCTCCCGGCTTACAAACAGGATCTCAATTTAATTTCCTTTCTGACCATACTTAATAGATTTCACTGAGGCCGTGATAAATATGAACTTGTTGCTTTTTCCGACGTTTCTATTGAGATTATTTAGCGTTCGTTCAGTCAATGGCGAGATTTCTCGAGAGTGTATAACAGCTGGCGACTGGCTTCAATAGTATCTATTAAGAACGTCGATGACGGATACCATTACCAACTGACCGTGAAAATCTGACGTTTTCTCTGCGCACGGGCACTCTTATATTTGTGGGCCAGCAAAGTAGAGCCTATGTTGAGTATGATATTATATGTTAGTGCTTTATTTTTTTATTTTATTTAACAGCACATTTAACAAATAGATAAGAAGAAGTGAACAGAAAAATAGGTACAAAGGATCACCTTTGAACCTATTTTTCTGTTGCCTTCTTGTTGTTGTTGTCGTTGTTTCTTATTTCCGAAGAAATCTCTTCCACCATACCATATCTGCATATGGTGCTTTGTAAAAGAAATAAACTTTAAAAACCTACAGAGTCAGTATACACAGGAGGATGATGAGTGAAGAATACAATACGTAAAGCCAGTGCCTATAAAAATAAATGACAAAAGTTTGTACAACAAAAATCAATAAAGCCAACTTCAGTTACCAAATATTATATCGCAAGTAACTATCAGGCTTCTAGTCTATATCTAGTGCATGTTTGTGCAGTGTACGTTTTTCAGTAAAAAATATGTTGATTCCTTTGATAGCTAAAATTATGTTAATAACTTTAAAGCACTGTTTTTGGCAAACAAACATTATTATTATTACCCAACAATAATATGAGGTTTACCGGCAAAATCAGTTTGCCTAATTCTTGGGAACAATCCACCGCTGCTGTCGCGGCCACACAGCATATCTACGCTAGCCGTCCAACTCATGTAAACAGGTGATACTTTCTTCATTTTCACGACTAGTCCGTGACGAAGGCAATCGGAAATAATGCACTCATGCGCAATAAATAAAACCTAAAGAATTATAAGTGATTGGGTAGTGCAGTTGCTAATGCTAAGGAATTGGACTTCGGGGTCACACCGCGTGTAATTTGACAGCTACGAATTAATTAATAGGTATCAACTATTTGTTTTATTGAAGCATGTTCAGAAAGGTATAATGACGGCTTTGCATCATTTATTACGAGATTATCGAATGGAGCGATCAACGTGCAACTTGAGTTATAAAACTATGAAAACATAGTTTCAATAAAATTGAATGTTGATACAAGAAGAAAATATGGTTGAAATTATGCTGATGGAATGACTTCGAGAGATTATAGACTATCAAATTTAGATGCGTGAAAAAGTATTCCAAATGTTCAGTTTAAAAATTATCGAGAGTTTACAATCTCTCAAGTTATTTTATAATCTTACGGAGTTAGCTATTTTCCGGTGACATTTAAACCACAAATGATAAAACCAGTCACATCACTTTATCTTTTGTTTTATCTGACTTCAGCATTAAAAACAATCTTAAAGTTAGTTCTTTCATTTCAGTGAACACTTCTGACATAGTAGTGACAAAACTGTTTTCAAGAAAGAACTCGAGATTTGGCATCGTTATTCTTTTAGTTTCGGTTTTGTCTTTATTGCCAAATTCTAGTTATGTATGGGCTGTTCGCACCAAGTACCAATAGATATGGGTGAATGGGTTTTGTATTTTATTGCTTAAACTTAAAAATTACTAGTGCTTCTTTTATTAAGCGTTTTTCTATTTATTGAAAATTTTCTATTAGATACAAAACAATCTATAATACGAATTTGGTTTTACAAAATAAGCCAAACAGAAGGAGGTATCCTTCCAAGAACTCATGTTTCTTCAGAGCAATATCGCTCTTTGATAAACTTTGTATTATGATACAAATAAGGCTCCTCATCATGATATATTACCAGTAATTAATATACAAAGATTTAAAACACGTCCCAAATTGTATTTAATTATTGTTCAAAGGCATTATATTTTTCCATCAAAGTAAATGAGAGGTTAATTATGAGTGTTCGTCTTCGACCCTCTAAATTAAAGATAAAATATTAATTTTGAAGGTTTATGCGAATATTAAGTTGATTAGTTTCCCCCATTTCGATTTAATACAACATAAAAATATGCGATAGGAACCGAGGGGGACTATTAACGTAAATTTACGATCGTATTATTCAACTTAACGAGATCGATATTAGAGTAATATAAATTAGGCGATGTCTGCTTCTGATTTTTAGTCACGTAATAAAATATGCATCTGTCGAAAGCTGTAAAGAAATGAGATTGCTGTCTCTATGCTAATACCGCTAATTAGGCATCGATTTTATGGTCTCGGAGTTGATGAATTAGCATTTATATAAGACGTCCGATTACTGTATTGTTCAGATCATTTACTGTGAATAATGTTTAGGTAAGCATCCTCAAAGGTTAAAAATACAGCCCTTTGAAGAAAGGAATCCATTGATACGTTTGATGTGAGATACCTGTCTAAGCCTGTTTGTTCACTGAGTTAGGGATTTCTGCTGACAATAGAATACAGAAAACCCACATGATGAGAGATGGAAGTGAAATGCTTTGTGCTTATTTCCCTCAGTAAACGTTTGTTATATTTATTATTTGATCTGATCTCCCGGTCCTTAATCTGAGGAACTGTATGTGATTTATTTTCCTTGTTGTCAAATCTGTACCCATCCTTCAATAACAGAAAATCATTTTATAGGAACATTAACTTTCACTATAAGTACTATCAATGATTTTTGCTCTTTGTATTCACTTTCTAAAAAACTTGGAATTTGTGCTTTAATTGAAGATTAAGGGAAATTATAAACCGGGCGAATACAAATTTTAGGTGCTGCATGGGATATTTTATTACTAAACCGAGCGGCGTTAAATTAGTTTTACCGAAAAGTAACATAACTGGCGATTATTATGTATTACTAAAAATAAGTGAAATGAGCTGCTTAAAGTGAGAAATAATTAATCTTATAAGCTTGCATTTAAAATTTCAAGTAACCGAATAAAATACTAGAGCGGGCGAAAAATATACTGAATGGGCGACTAAACAAAGTTTACGAGTTCGGGACTTGGGACACCCCGAATCGGACAGGCTACGTTAGGAGGGGATTATTATTTTTGGGGAATAACTCCGCCCCCCCCCCGGGGTTATTTTTTTTAAACCATCCGGAAATAGGAGCCCGGCCAAGCAGGGCTCCGTCGACCGGGCTCGAATGAAAAGTTAATTAGACATTGTATAATTAGGTTGTATTTTAGATATTTCGCCTAAAGTGATATTAAAACACTTCAATTATGATATAATGCAACACTATTGAAATTAAATATTAGTCAAATATTAAATAAAATGTATGATCGCTCAAGAATGATTATACTGATCGTATCGCTAATAACTCAAATTTTAATTTTCAAGTCGCTGTTTTAAATATTTGTGTTCGCCCACTGTTTGTCGCCCACTTAGTATTTTAGTATTTTTGAAACCATTAATTTGAATTTATTTTCGCTCGTTTATATACTATCCGAAGAAGATTAACTATTAAAAAAGATGTAGGTACCTACAGTTAAATGTAATACAAGAAACGAAACAAAATCGAATCCGTGACTAATAAGATCGAAGCTACAAAGAGGGATATTCTGCAAAAATAAAATAGGCAATTTTAGTTCCTCTATCTGACGGGAACTCTCTGCAAATCGATGAGAGGCTATGAGGAAGTCTGGAAGATT
This sequence comes from Mamestra brassicae, assembly GCA_905163435.1. Taxonomy (NCBI): domain Eukaryota; kingdom Metazoa; phylum Arthropoda; class Insecta; order Lepidoptera; family Noctuidae; genus Mamestra; species Mamestra brassicae. The sequence goes on along the minus strand of LR990997.1, from coordinate 11,320,919 downwards.
GTCACCATTGAATAATGTGTGGATTGAAGGAAAAGTTGCCATTCTGCCGGAGGCAGGCGGGTCGCGACTACGGTCGTTCCGTTAGATTTCCTGCTGGACCGCCCCAATGCGGATTTTACTTGCGAGACGACCAGGAATAAGGAAACACTTTGGAAATCGAATCATATATCTGTGATACCGAAAGACTTTGTCTGTTTCGTCGTACATTTTAGACTCTCATTAACAAAATGTGTTCGTGCGTAATTACGTTGAGATAAATTCAATTTGACAAACTGCTCACGAAGAAGATGAGATCATGTTGTAATGATCATAATTAGGATTGTTAAGTCTTATCGTCCTTGACGCTCTCTGCTAGGAATCTGGCAATGTTACCGTCTTAATTATTTTGTCCCAATCATAAATGTAAATAGCTCCTAAAATATTGAATCTATCGTGAATTCGTGATTCACCGAGCTTTGAACTTTGATTGGAATTTTATTTTTAGTTGTTCGGCGCCGGAAGCTTCGCGTAGGCGAAATTGGAAAATTAATATTTTAATGGAAGACAACGTAATTTATCATTGTAACCACGGAAACAGTGACGGAGATATCGAACCAAATATTAAAGGAAAAAAGACAGTTTTAGTCGAGGATGAGGATAACACAAGCTTTGTAACCTTTACGAAAAATAAGTTGAGATATTTTTCCGTTGAAAAGTTATGGTTTTTTCTATTTAGTTAGGAATTATCCTCATTAGACCTTGCTCCTGATCGATTTATATCATCGTTCCGTATCTAAAACTTTTTAAACGAGTCCTATTATAAGTTTCACTCCTGTCCTCCAATTTGCGATTCGTTTAATCTCATTTGACTCCAAAACTTATTTCAGTAGGTTTTTTTCAATCGACGACTGTCGGAGTATAGGGCGTTGACGGCTGGTAAAGTTGTATTTATTAAATACGTTACATTTCAACTAACAAATTGGTTGCTTTCTAGGAAAACGACCCGTGTCAGATTATTTATTTATTGTAGTGATAGTGACAGTATCGTTTCACTTAGCAACAGGCAGATTTAGTTACAAGTTAACAGCAAGAAGATAACAGTATTTTAGGATGTTTCTTCGCAAGGAAAATGTTTAGGATTTATCTTATTTTAAGTATTTCTACTTTCGTTTAAGTTACTTAGTAGCTTGGGAAGAGTTTCTGAAATTATGAGCAAAACACACCTGAAAATTGTCTGTCTTTATTGTTAAAAATTAAATAATATCGTTGACAAGAAAAAGTTTAACATTCAAATGAATATTACCGGTAAGTTATGTTCTCTTAGGGCACGTAGAGCCGCAAGCCAGCAGCCATGGTGTATCCTTTCTTTGTAAATGCACGTCGCGGCCATCTTTCACACAGAACGATACAGATGGCTCAATTTTATTTTACCAGCGTTTATGTTTTCTCACCATTTCTGAAATGCAAAATGGTTGCAAGCTTTTTTTTTAAATAGGTGCTGAAATATACACGACGTTATTAAACTTACACACCTAATAGTTTTCAATTATATTTATCTCCATACTTCAAACTTTCCTGTCTAGACGTTGTCATCGCTCATAAAAACTTTAAACATTCAACACTAAATTGCAGATTCGCCCAACTTTAATCATACTCACGTCATAAGTACATAATTTGACAATACGACCGATTTGGCGATTCAATCTCTCCCACAGCTCTGGCCGAACATGAGGTCCTGTACCTAAAGTTTACGGTTTTAGTTAGTTGGGTTTTTCTATGTAGCCTAGAGTCAGAAATTGTGTCCGGTTGATGGCAAAAAGGAACTCTCTAATTACATGGAACTTAAAAATAAATGACGAAATGTGCGTGTTCCTAGGTTGAATACATCTCAGAAATACAAGCGTGAATAGTGTGTGAATTATATTATTTTATGTTATGTTATGGGCACTTGCCATTGGTGACTTATCACTGTTGACGACATAACCAAATCTGCTTGCAAAATGCAAATTGATGGCGGTTAGACAGTATGATCAACATAAATAAATTGTTCGGGGTACGTACAAATTCTTATCACGTTGAGCTTTCTTAGAATATAGGGTGTCCTGGCTCGCCTGAATTTGGGCCTTACATCATTCAAGATTTGATAAATATAAAAAATATGTTTGTGCAAAAATATTCTCATAACAATTTGATGATTCAGACAAACTTCGCACGATTAAAAATCCGGCAACCTCAAACATTGCTGTACTTGTTCATGAAAGGCCACGGTCATGACACGGCACGTAACATATTCTCAGCATTTCAACGAAAGTGATGGACAAACAACCAAATCGTGACTACTTGAGAAGGTTCGTAACGATTCGTAATATCCGTGACATGTGTTGCGTAAAATTTTGATTGCATACAATGAAGTTCCGAAGTTACGGCTAATTCATTCATAGATGACTTGACTTGAGATGACTCAATGTGGCCCACGCATCACCTTTGCATTTTAGTGTTGCTGTATTCTTGTATTGTTAATCTGTAAGTGTCACTCTGAGTGGGTGTTGTTGCATAAGAATGCACTTGCAAATATGAGATGGTACCTAGATACAGATAGATCCATCGCATAATTATTGTTTTTTTTAAAATTTAAATATTTGTTTTATGTCAAAATTCTACCTATATTTTATTTTGTTTTCTATTGTTAATAGATAAAAGATACACCTAGTAGGGAATATGATGCATATCTAAGGATGCATATTTTCACTGGCGCTGGTGACAAATGTTTCTATCTGCTTTATGGATTTTTAGAATAGGATTTGAATTTGATACAAAAACAAAATGTTGGCTGTCATTTTATATTATTATAACCTCGGAAAAAATAATTATTAATCAAGTAGATTTCAGTTAACCGAGTTTTTTCATAAATAGCTACGTCCCCGACATCACAGTAACGTAATTTTTGTTTTATTGGTTTCCATGAATTTCAGTTCATCGAAGTCGATTATAAAACTGGTTTCTAATTTTCTAGCTACGCCTGCGTTAATAAACTCCAGCTAGGCTATGAAAATTGCCGAGAAATGCGGCAGAATGCTATATTTACGCGCGGTAAACATATGCGTTTACTACATTTCTATGCAATTTTCATAATTGTCGTTGTATGCAACTAGTAAACGGGTTTCATTTAATTGTGCTGCTCTTTGCACTATTGCGATATTTGCGATATTGGAATTGGATATGTTATTGCTTTTCGTATTACTAACATTTGTTTATAGCCTATAAATTAACATTTACTACGACAAAACACGGATAGAATTACTTGGGCAACAATGGTTTGGATGAGATAATTATTGTAAAGTATTTAATTAATTAAATTGAAAAAAGCTATATAATTACTAGAACAGGTAAGGTACATTATGGTAAGGTACACTATATGCTTAGTTCAAAGTTTTTTTAGATGTCGTGTTTTACGGCTTCACCCACAGTAACCGTTAATTTTCCGGAATATTTTCTTTCTTTGACACTCAGTGATTGCTCTTTTCTTTCCATCATAGAGGAAATTTTCATAATTTGTTGAGAACTTCCAGATTCGCTTTTACTAAGAATTGAGTTAACAATTAAATTTATTTAATTATATTTAGCTATAACGATAAAAAAGATTCTAACAACTTCTTTGGCCATGCCAGCCTTAGACGTTAGGCCATAATAAATTAAACTAAATCGTAATTTACATGAGAAACCTACCGTGAAACCCACAAACTTCCATTTTATTGCAGTCATTAAGTGAATAAATAATAAAATGCTCTTGAAAACGTGAAAGTGTAAGTAAATTAGCAAGTTAAACAAACTACGAGCGATAATGTGATTTTGGAGTCTGCCCACGACCCTTTCACCGACGAGTAGCTTCTAAATTTAACTTAATACGACTACTTAGTTTGGTATATTCACACTTCTAAAGGCTGAATGTAAGTCCTGTATGTGTCCTGTGTACCTATACTTGTATACTAAAATCCGCTTATAATGACATTGAAGGGAAGTGATAAACACGTCATACTAAGCGAACGTTATACAAAGCATGGTCTTAAGATAACTACTCAAATTCCTATTTTTGTTAGAAAATAAGTGTAATAAGAGAAACTATTCAAATTGCACAAAATGTCGTCGCAGGGAAAGGGGTGGGAATGATCTCGAAAACCAGTGAAGGTGTTAGGAATCATGTCACTCACTACAAATGAACATAATTCCTTAAAATAGGTCATAATAAGCGACGTGTCCTTAAGCGAAGTTTCCGAACTTTTTATGAAGAATTTTATTTGAAAACCAAATGCACGGTATCTACTTCATTATAAGCGATTGGTCAATATAACCGGAGTCATAATAAACGGTTTCCACTGTTTTTTTTTCTTTCCACTTTCTAGCTTAATATAAAAACTAGAACTATGGAATTAAGTCGTACTTAGATAACCTATAGGCAGATAAAGCTAATTTAATTTGGAAATTTTTATTCTTCGAAATAAATCCTTGCAGTATATAGTTTACATAATCTTTGCATAGCAATTTACTATGGATAATTTATTCGTCTTTCTCGATACTAATAGTAAATAGGTACCTGGTCCTATTTGTATGGGTGGATAAAGCTAAGCTTTTTTAATTTTGAAGCTCCTTTTTTTTCTTCGTAATAGATAGACTTAAAGAATATGAGTAATCCCAATAAATCTCTCAGTTAGCGATTCCGTCTTCGATATTTGTTTAGTCTAGCTGGATAGATGAACTCGACGATCTCGTTTTGGTGCGTTGATGGTTTTGTATTAGAACGACAAAGTGGCTCAGACCCCATAAAAGAGTTCAACATATCAGCCGAAAGACGTCCACTGCTCGACCGCGAGGGGGTTGCCATAATCGCCACGCTTGGCAGGCGGGTTGGAAATCGCAGTGTGGCTATTGTAATGTGCAGAGAATGCTGCTGCCTATTCTCTGGTGAGTCCCTTAGTCGCCCCTTACGACACCCACGGGAAGTGATGGGATGGCGCTATTCTTTTTCGTCCGGCACCATACAGAACGTAACGTAACGAACGTAAAAGAGTTATCTTAACTCAATCTCTCAATCTCAGCAAGTTTTCAATGACGGTCACGTCTGTCACCACTTGCGCAAGATCACGATTGAAGTAAGAAACTTGACGAAAACTACCTATTATAAACTACCTCATATTTTTTTTTCCTTTGTGGATAACTTTAATTGATTTAAGCCAAACGTAACGTTAACGAATTCTTTCATAACAAAAATGTCTTTGAATTGGCCTAAAGACTTTTTTGTAAGCAAAAAGTTCCGACTTAAGAAAATGCTAATCAGCGTCCTTTGAGTGGTTAAACATTTTCTTTTTATGCCACAATTAACGGAGTTCAACGACATTTTTTCGCTTATAAAGATTTTTTTTCGTTCATTGAAAATGAGTGCTCATAGTTAATTCAATTGACCTGATAAATACATATAAGCTGGCAGTAGGTATTTGCTGAATTTCCTTTCATTTACTTAAGTGTCAACTTAAAAACTAACATTCGGTTTCTAGAAAGAAATTATCAACGCCAAAATTAAAAGAATCAGTTTATTGTTGAACACTCATTCAAACAGTCACAGCAGCTTACGGGCGATTGACAGTTTATTACGACAGTTTCGTTTCAGAAACTGGTCCTTATTACCACGTTTATATTATATATTCATTTTACCACGTTTAAACTTTCATCTAATGATAGTGCGGTATAATAGCGTTAAGCTAGTTTTTTGCTGCGACACCAAACAGTACATAGATCGAGTCTATTATCACATTCCCATTACACGATCCAATCATGACAATCATGCTTAGATACGTGTTCCACAGATGTGTTTTGATCTACGTGTTTCTCTCCATTACTCCATTATGCTGAGCTGCTTTCTAGGCTGTTATTAGCTAGTTACCTGCGAGTTAGGCGCGGGAGTTTTAAGCGCGTAGTGGCTAATAGCTATCTAAAACCGATGCGATCTAAATTCGGTAGCAGCAGTAAATTCGTGGGTCTTAATGGAATTTCCGCATCAGAGAGCGGGGCGGCGTGCGTCCGGCCGCGGCAACATGAACACGCCCGCGCTGGGGTTCCATCGGCTACCAATTCCATGCTACAGATAGGTGCAGAAGGTCGGCTCAATATAACGAGCGAAGACACACACAAACGACATGTGTCTGCTTACAGCCAGTCAAATGCATGCGACTGTCATTTGTTTGGCATAGTTTGAGATCACAGTACGTACGTGTTAATGGATTTTTTTGCCGAGTTGTGTGGAGCGAGCCTTTTGTATACGTCTATTTCGTGACCCTACCCCCCAACCCTCATATTAATCCGATTAATTCCTAAACGCACCTCCAAAAAGGTGCCAGTTAATGATTTTTGCTATTGGCATTTTGACATCCCTTAACCCAACACCTTTCGCCCGAGGGTGAAATAAGACCCTACGTTTTATTCTACAATAAGCAATGAATATTAATAAACAAAATGGAAGCTGAGATGGGTGCATAATCAGATTGGATTCAAAAGGCAATCAATCTTCGTTTCTTGTAAGTTTTCAGATTCTTTCTTTCGACAAATTATGAAATGGACGGGAATTTCCTTTAAGAACTTCCAAGAAAAAATCAATGAAACAAAGTTACCCATATGGTGTGTAAATCTGCAAAAAAAAAACTAGCGGTAACCAAACATTTAAAGCATTTTATGGTGAATTTAAAGTGTTTTAAATAAATTATTAAAACAGTTGGGATAACGCTCGCTGGTGGTGATTTCCCTTTGATAAAAACATGTAGATTGTGGGGCTCAATCAGCCGGGATGCTGTGCGGCCGGTAATCGATTGTATAAACATTGATTTCCAATCTGAGTTCCCCAATCTGAACATAACATACGGAGCTCAAATAAAGATATCCGCGTTCAGTGCGAATCGGTGCACACAGCTCTTGGTTTGATTTTAATCAAAAGTTTCGATTGGACTGCCAACCATCCGGTCGAGTGCAATTGCGGCGCACGGTTAGCTCGCGCTTTGCCACTATGATCGGGCTTTAATGACTGCACCCGAAATGTGTGTTCAATCTAATGCGTATTTGCAGTTCCATAATTGTTGAAAGTTCCAACGTAGCGATGTTCTGCGCGAGCCGCGCTTCTATCTGCTCCCTGACATACATGTAACTCGTTATAAGTTAGGCGGCGCGCGGCGCTCCACACAACTGCCTGCTCCACGATCCTTAATGAGAAAAGCATAATAGGTTTCATTAAGTAATAAGTATAATTCATAACCGTTGTAGGCCGGATTCAGTCGAACGCGATTTAATTTCCTTGGCAATGTAACGAGTATTTTCAAAGAGAGTCTTAATGAAAAGTGAAGGTAAATCTCCACGGTCCCTGAGCCCACATTTAAGTGAAATAAAAATAAATTGTACTCAAAGTGGGATAGCCGCTCAAATAAAGCACCTGAATAAATTGTGTGATAATCCGTAGCAGTCTTTTAATGCTTTACGAAGCCGCCGCCCGCGCCGGCGGCGATGGAGCCGTGCGGAAAAGAATAAACGAATAAGATAATGATTACTCTCATTTCATTACTTCTCTTGATCCTAGTAATTGAGGAAATTGGGTCGAAGTGTGATAAGAGAGAGAGTATCGGGTGTTATTGGGCCGGTCCCATTAGGGACCTCTTAATCGTATTTAACGCCTTTATCACCTGGGGTGCCCAATGGTCCGTAACGGGCGAACATAAGGTGCAGAATTTTCGGGCGCTCGCAGTTAATAGCCCTGTTCGTACGCTCTTATTTTGCGAAATGCTTCAGTTCTATTCACGGAATCTATTTACATAATCGCACCTATTCTACTGTTGTTAACAATGCGACCAAATATGTGTGCGCAGTGGGAATCTCTTCTGTGTTGTGTAGCGTTGTGTTATCCTGATATTTTCGTGGAACGCGGAAAGCGGAGGGTTGGTCGAGCTAGTGGAGTTTTAATTTATATTTTTTCTTCTCATTCCCGAGGCTGGCCCGAGAGTTCATAATGGACATTTGAAAACATTAGCTCGGCCTACTTTGGGTGAAAGCTTTCAGGGCTTTTCGACTCATCTTGTGTTAACATTCGCGTTGACTTCAGAAGCATTAATAGTGTGCCATATTTCGCTAAACTTTTCCATGCAAAGCTCTCAGACGTTTATAATAGTGCTGAATGTGTTGGACATAACAAATGATTGGCGCTTTATTACATCAATTTGAATTAATTCGTTCCGTAATTAAGCTCTGGGATTGATGACCTGACGAAAGTTTGTATTGTTGGAGTAGTTTGCTTGTTAGTTTAAATAAGTATAGATATTTATCTAATCGGTTTCAATTAATGTCGATGATATTATAGCAGCTGTTACATGAATTATTATAAGTAGTTAGTTTGATTGGTGGGGCGGCAGAGAAAGTGGCTAGAGTGAAAACCGCAGAAATTCCACCGGTTGACTTTCCTATGAGGTGTGCATATGGACATCTGTTGGACTGGTTTAGGCATGACGAATTCTACAACTACTGCTTATGCTAGAAACATGTGTGAATGTGACACGTCGGTAAACAAACAACTTTCGTTTTATGTCATTTATTTATGCGGTTAATGAACTTTTAGCATTTTATATTATGGCTTTATGAAGGAGGCACGGAGGTTTAAAGTATTGTGCAATTGAAACTAATGATCTTATAAAAAAAAAAACACTTTCTTTTAGCCATTGTAGGTTCTGTCTAAGTAGGTTAAGTTTATTCTACTATTGTAATATGGTTCAAAATAATCAATTAATTAAGTCTATAGCAGTATAGTGGACATGGGCCGAAGCAGCTACATGACATCACTCGGTTCACTTTCCGCATTTAGTCCTATCTAATATAGAGGTAGAATGCCAAGTTATCAAGCTGAAGATGTAGTGAGCTGCATTTTTGTTGAAGGAACAATGACCGAATGGTGCAAACGAGTCCTTAAGACCAATTTTGTTAAATTACTTTTTTTACAGATTTAAACTGTGATTAGAATGGAAACTTCTTTACGGACCTACATAACTCATTGGAGTGAAGACCACGTTTCGGCAAGCATGATGCCCGGACCGACGATCTTAAAAATAAGTGCAAATAAAGTGTTTAACAGCCGAAAAAAGTATCAATACTTAACATAAAAGAGTGAAACTCTGCTAAAGAGAAAATGGCTCTTTTGTGGGGAGTGTTTATCGACGATTTTCAATATTAAAAATGACGATAAGAAGTTTTTAGCGATATCGCGACACCACAAAATACTTTGTTCAGCGGATTGTTGTCACTTGAGTAAGGAGAGGCTATTTTCCATCGGTTAAAGTTTCTGGGTCGATTTCATTGGTCTATTAGGAAACGTAGCTACAAGTTCCAAGTTCCTGGCTTAAATCCAGCTCAGATACGACGGAATTACTAATTAGTCTTTTAGCTGTATTGGCGTCTGGACCAACTTTGGCTAGTGTAATTAGGAGGGTTTAGGAACGAGAGATAAGGCTGATGTGGGATCCTAATTCTGAAACCCCTAATCGGAAGCTAGAAGGAATCACAGAGAAAAGAAAAAGAAAAAGTAAGCTCGGGTGTTGTTTGGGTAATCATCTAAGGATTAGTTCTGTTACCTTTTCAAACTTGTGACAAAACTGATGAACAGAATAGATTATTCTTCATTGAACACCAAACTAGTCAAAATTTCTGTTTTAAAAGAAATCTTAATTTTAAGGGTACAATAATATCGCTGTCAGTGATAACTATCAGATAAATATACTATATAAAAAGAAATAAATATAAAAAGAGAGACAAGAATAAAAACTGCTGTATGTAGGTACAGACGCCAGCATCTCAAGCTACCCTCCTGTCATATTTTCCCAATGAACCTTGAACCTTATGCTTATTATGTCTATAGTTGAAAATCTATTCAAGATATTTGCAAGATTATTGTAGCTTGATGTGCTGGCTTGTGTACCTAGGTATTTTTATGTCCTTCTCTTAAATGCATAGCAAATTGTAAAAATATAGCACTCCACTTCCACACACATCCACCAATCGCAAAGGTAAAACTCTTATCATCACACTTCACACTATTATAAAGGAGAAAGTTTGTGAGTGAGTGTGTGAATGTTTCTTACTCTTTCACGCAAAAACTACTGAACGGATCTTGATGAAATTGGGTATAAAGATTGTTTGAGTCCCGGAAAAGGACATAGGATAGTTTTTATCTCGGCGGTATGTTCCCTTGGGATAATTTTCGACATTCACGCGAGCGAAGCCGCAGGCGACAGCTAGTATAAATATAAAGCTAAGTTCACACATATAATAACGGTGTCTTGCGGCATTAAGCTGGGGGTACACAGACCGCAGCTATGCGGCTTGCGACACTGCATCGAAAGTGCAGAGCGATGTGGGACACTAGGTTTTATACCTCTACAGGTAGTGCCTGTACCTGTACGCCTATACCTGTGTGTGTACCTGTAGACGTTTGTATTGCTTATTGAACACCTTGCGAATTAGGTATTAGATTGTTTGATTGAGTCAGGTGCGGTGGAGGCAAGCGGGATTGAGAACAGCTAGATAGGAATTTGTAGTGAAGTTTGTTGTTGATATGTTGATACATATTGGCTTGGAAGGACTAGAAATATGAAAGAGGGTGGCCTTTTCATATTAGGTAGATTTTAAGATGTTATTTTGCAAATAAAGTTGAGTTGAGATTGGGTGTAATGCCAACTTTGTAAGACCTATTTAAAGCATCAGTTACCTATGTCAACAAAGCAGGTTTCAAATGTTAACATTTTAGATACTTAGCCTGTAAACAAAACTGTGTTCAAAGACTTGGAGACCGTCATCACATCGCGTCAATACCCTCGTCCTAAAACAGAAGATAATGCGGAAATTTGAAAGAGATTAATGTTTCTTCCAGGTAAATTAATAATATTGAGGGGCCGTTAATTTTGTGTCCGAACGGCAATTTTCTTAATAGGCTTTTGGTCTCGGCATTATGGTTCGCGGTTTTAGGTGTCGAAGTTAAAGACAGTGCCATTAAAAGTTACAGTTTGATACAGGGATCAATTAAGTATCTTCAAAACGTATACCTGCCTGTAAAGTATCTAATTTATTGTTTTACTAGCGTAGGAGGTACATAGAGCTACTTCACTTGGATACCTCTACCTTTTCTTCAAGGATGGGAAATCATCAAATGACTCTTCCCGTTTTGGACAGAATGAGAGGGAGTATTAGGCACTTATTGACTAAAATCCTTCGTGTTCCTTCTATTGCCATTTGCGTTCCAGGACCACGGAAACTCTTTCTAAAAATGCATTGAAATACCTTAGATGACATGAAAAAAGGTAACCTGCTGATGAAACTGTCTGTACTTCAATGTGGTCTTTGCATACGAAAAAAAAACAACTGCCTAACGAACCATGTAAATGAATAAAAACCGTTGTATATCAATTCAACAGCCTATAACATACACAATTATTGATAAACCAACCGTTCAAAGACCCATTCAAACTTGGAACGATCAATGTCAACATCTACAAAGAAGCAGTCAATCCCAAAGCCCGATGATTGATAAACATCTTCGAATGTAAAGATACAATGTACTAACATACTCCGATAATCCCGTGCCTCATGCGAACAAACTCCTTACAGTAGCCGACATTTTATTGCAAAAGTTCAACTGCCTCGAATTGAGAAGTTTACGACGCTCGAGTATTGCTCGAGCCGAGGCTTTATCTTTCACACGTCTTCCTACATAACGACACGTTTTTATTGCACACCAAATTACATGTAAAAAAATCCCAGAACTCATGATAAAAAGTCGAGCATTTGCACACCTAAACAATGGAATTAATTACTGCCAAACGTAGGTGTAATTAAGGGGTTAACCTTTGCAGTGCGGCCAACAAATAGAGAATAGTGAATAGATCAGAAGTCCGACTTGCTTGGCCAATTTAGGGGTCCGTTGTTCGCTTATTACTTGGCGTAATGTGCCCTTTAACTTTTATGGGGCGAAGTTGCGGAATGAGGCTGCCCCGACTCGCAGGGGACTAATATAGGGCAAGAGTTTTATCAGTTCGTACTTTTGTTTAAATTTGCACTAATTTTAGTGTCGGATATGTTAAGGTGATTGTTTTGTGTTTGTAGTTTGTGTTGTGGGTCGTTGAACTTAGTTCTTTATATGCCTTGGCGGTTTTAGAAAATTCTGCACATGAAACCTACTTGCCAGTTTTGTTTTTTAGAAATTGATCACTAGATACAATGTGAAACGATAACTAATTTAGCACGTAAAACAAAAGAAAGTTTTTGTTTATTAACAAATGAGCGGAAAATGATTTTCCGTTTTCATATCTTATTTTCAAACATTTCTCATGAAAAATCTGTTTCTTTTTTACAGGTAAGCGAAGGCGATTAGAAATAAGTGGATCAAAGAAGTAAGAACAAATTATTACATTATATTTGAAGCGGAGAGATTGAGAAGTTTCCGAGCCACCGGTGGCCCTTACTTAAAAACTCGTCGCGCTCCGTTGCCCTTTAACAACCGAATTTAAAAACAAAAATTATGAGAGCATCCAAAGAATTTCTAATCACTGTCTTATCGAGGCGACGTACTTTGTTAGAAGTAATTAAGAAGATTTTATCGCGCCAGATAGTGTTGAAAGCTGGTTCGAGTGGTTTCAACTTGCTCTATAAATCTAGAACCCTTTACACTTCATAGAATAGCAGTGAGTAGGGTCTTGTAGAACAATTACTCGGGAATATATTACGGGCGGGACGAGGCGGTCGCGAGTAATGCCGCGATATTAACTTATCTCAGGTGCGTGACGCAGTAAATATACAGAGTGCTTACTTTGGGAGTGTCAACGGGCCTGAAATAATGTAACGGGAAGAGACCTTATCTTGGCACATCCACAACGAAGTACGGATGTCGGAAAACATGGAGAGGGTACCGTATTAGAAAAGTAAAAAAAAGATGGCGCCCAAGCCGAATGATCATCTATCATTAGATTTATTGTTGTGCCAAAAGAATCTGCGCGGTTCCTGACATGGTTATTAACGAATGGAACTTGACGTCATACTTTATTATCCTTTATAATGGTCTCCATCAATAGTTGCTTTGTAAGATTTTGAACCGCGTCCAACATTTTGTTCCGTTATTTTTTCAGCAAATCATATCTGAAATAAATATATGGCTGCGAAGCATATTCTATTTCTTTTTCTTGGTACGAAAACAAATTACAAACTGTAGTTTTGTTTTTTACTTATCTAAATTGCGTCTGTGATACCGAGATATTGGCAGACAGTGTAAAGGCTTTGAAGTAGGCGACACGTATTGGAATGTGTTGGTATTCTCTGTTCGTAGAGAAACATTGAGCGTATCGCATCACGCGCGCGAATCTCGTTGTCACTTTGAAGATATTATTTCAAACATCACGTTTTTTATGTATGTACATAAATACGTACACCACAGTAAAATAAATCCCCTGCTGCCGTGTTAAAGGCAAAGTAATAAAAGAGAACTTCCAGAAGTCCGATCCTACATAATTCCATTCCCACGCAAGGCTTGCTTTGAGTGTCTTCTCCTTAACGGCCTCGAGGTGGGGACGCCCAAAATTATTGCGAATATATGCGATAACGCAATGCCGCGCTCCCAGAGAGGCGGAGTACAGACCATTGTGCGCTAGCTCTCGCATAAACTTATCTAATTACACGTAATTTATATGAGTCTAAAGAACAAGGAAGGACACTATTCAGTAGGCATTATTCCCGCCACTTATCACGTAATTGCAGGGGGATTTTCTTTATTAAATCCTCTAAACAGATTGTAATTTCCCTCGAATAAATGTTTGCTTTTCCCATTTCAACTGAAATTGGAATGGAACTGACAGGAACGTGAAACCCCAAGATATTATTAATCTCTAATCTCAGTTTAACATAGGCTTTGACTTAATGATTTAGGGGCCATTTTGAGGCGAGATCGATCTCGACATCCGTGGCACTTAATCCTTGATATGAGTTTGAGTCGGTTGATCGCCAAGACTATTACGCGTTGTGGGTCGTAACCTCTAACAGTTGCTACGAGGCTTACATTTTCGTAATCCTCTTGTCGACAGGGACTTCGCCCCAGCGCCACTCCGGGCGAAATTAAGACAACTTTGAAAATACCGACGTATGAACAATTTTGGTTTCAATTAAGCCGAGACAAATTGAGTCACGTTTAAAACCGGCAAAGGGTCGCGTAATACGATGAGAGATAAAAATATCTTCAGGGTAAACGATTTTATTCCGTCTGGGGTTTGCATAGGATACTTCAAGTGGCTGAAAGGCTCAATCTCTTTTACGTCTTGATTAGATACACAAAAAAGAAGAAAAAGTGGCTTTCTCTAATTGAAAAGCTTTTATTAAGCTCACGTTTTATAGACAACATTTTACTTAAGATACCCACCCAAAAACACCACTAAAACTTGTATTTACGAGTAAGTGAAACCATAGTTTTATATGTCTTCTTCGAAGTTAAAAATATACTGCATGAGGTTCAAACAACTTCACAACATAAATAAAACTTAATCCACTGCAAAATAAACATCACGACGCCAAATCAGCAAGGCGTTTTATCAGAAAATGGAATCGTTCGACAATTTAAAATGCAAATGTCCTGCAAGACATATAATGTAGAATATAAGCCGGTTGTAGAATGTTCAGTAGGATACCGCAGCCAACTAGATAAGCCCTTTCACTCCACTCTAGCACCCTCCCATTCCTTTTATTTTAAACATTATCTATTTGAGGTCGGGGGTGGAAAAATTAGGCCAATTTAAGCGAACCAGTGGACCATTTTATTTATTTTGTTAGAATGCTGTGCTACGTTTTTGCGGTTGTCTTTGTCTTTTCCGGTTAGATAGGTGATCTGTTTTCAAATGAGGAAATTGCTTTTTTTGCTGCACGAATCGCCGTTCTAATTTATGCTGTTTACATTTTGTTTCTTAGTATAAATTGAACGTAATATGCACCCTTTGCACATATTAACTATCTTCTTCTTCAATAAAATACACTCTATTTATAACATCGTATCGATACGAAACTTAAATCTACACCCGTCACACAACTTACTCTAGAAGATTCAGATATAGAAACTGACAAAGATATGTGTTCAGACATATAAATGCTAATTCTAAGATCTGCTCGAGTAATAAAACTAAGAGCGAATCTGAAGGAGCAAGTTTGTTATCAGATAGCGTACCAGAGGCTATATGATTTATTTCTCTCGATAACACTTTGCAGGGGATGTTTTTGTTGAGTTACACAAGAAGATAAAAATAAGTACGGTAGGTAACTTTTTAATGGTTACAGGGGAGTTCTTTCACCAATTAGGTTAAATAATTGGTTATTTAAACGAGAAATTTCTTTTATTTCTTTGTGGGATGTACCCCATCTCCAGCTAAAATTACGGAGATATTTTTTTTTCAAATAAAATACTGCTGTATCTTCAGTTTTTGTTTTAAACCATTAGTAAGGCATTATCAGAAATAGGCAATTGAATGTTCCAATTAATGAGCATTCTAAAATGTCGAAACTAAGAGGTTTTTCTCAAATTTATTTGTAACTAGCTTTTGTCCGCGGCGTAACAAACTCATTTTCGAAGTTATAGTTATAGTATGTTAGTTAGGATGAAGAAAAACATTTTCATTTTTATTTCTGCAGCTCAAACAAAACATCAAACACGAAAATGCAATCATCTCATGCCTACAGTAACTCATGAGTCATGCACCATATCATTATGTTAAGCTGGTACCTTTTACCATGCACCGCATATCATTATGTTAACCTGGTACCTCTACCTTTTACTAAGTGAAGAGCTTAGTGTCGATTTCCTAATCAGGGAGGTAACTCTAAAGCCTTTTACTGCTACCATTGTGTTGTCAGGTCAACATTTACCGAGACAACACCTCGGACATGTCTTTTAACTTTTAAGTGCTTTTTCATTTACCCATTGTCCTAGGTGGGTAGCGAAGTTGTTGCGACGCCAGGCGATGTAATCAATGACGTATATATATTTACGCGTCGTGTACCAACATCACAGCTCTAAAAACAGTGCAAGTCAGTATCAGCACTAATCGGTAGCAAGATAGCTACGTGTTCGCGCTTGGCGTATAGGATTGCGGCAGCGCCAATAGCCTTCATTTTTTGTTGCCATATTAGTTTGCAGTTTACGCATCTATAGTTTATACATCATTGGATGAAATTACGAAAGGATGTGACACTGTCGAATGTCAAAACCGTATGAAATTCACGTTGCATGTATTGACTTAAATATAAATAACAGGCCGACCGCACGTTTTTTTGACGCCCCAAATTGGCCCGTAATTGGCCTCTCTAGACCGAAGCAAATCGGCAATCTTCGGGAGCGGTGCGCGAGACAATAAAAATGCCGTGTTTGTTGGTGAACGCGTATAATATAAACTAACGTTGGAACGGCTCTATAATAATATACGACAAATCAGATAAGATAAAACAGATAGACCGTGTTCTTCAAAGACTCGCAACCATTTTCAAGCGTAATCTCATTGGTCACCATTTAAAAGTTACGACACGGTTAGCGCAGTGGTTGAGCGATTGGCTGCTGCGCTGCGTGTCGCGGGTTCGATTCCCGCATGGAACAAATATTTGTATGGCCTACTGATAGTTGTTCCGGGTCTGGCTGTTTGTGTAAGTGACTTTGTATGTTTGTAAATTTATGCACCGACGAAACAGAAGATTTTAGTGTGGTCTTAAAATAAAAAGAACAAGACAACTTTCCTACAATCCTGGCAAACAACCTCCCACAGAAAAAGGGAAGCCGTTAAAAGACAATTTAAATTCATTCTTTTGCTATGATTATCTCGTTCTACCCTCTCCACGTCACTTATTCTCCTGAGAAAGTAATACAGGCAAAGCCAATATAAAATTGAAAACAAAAAACTGCTTACCTAAAATGCACTGCATCATATCCTACCACACAATGCCACTAGGTATCTCTGTCTCTGTCAGGGAACGCCTATTTTGTGGATTTTTATGAACAATCACAAATTGACTAATCCGATTTAATCATGGAAAATAACTAAAACGACGTTCCACCAAGCACTCCCACTGTATTACTTTTCACGTTTTATCACAATTTCTCAAATCAATACCGTGTTTCTTGAGCGATTCGACCAGACATTCTTTTTTTTCGGCGAAAGCCCAAGTACCTACCTACCTACTTGGTGTTACATCAAGTTGACATCTGTCAGATAAGTTCTAAATTCAACTACTTTGGTCATTCTCTTCGTATGTGTTAACATATTTATAAATTACTGCTGGGTACATTTTTAATTCCCTTTAAAATAAACGTTCTAATTTTAAAATATCGCCTAGCTACTCTCCTAGTACGCTTTAATCTCTCACGTACTCTCCTAGTACAAAAGTTAAGTCATCCATGAACAATGACTATGCTTCTTTTACAATCCAGTACACAAGCCCGTTAAGTACTGCCAGGGTTACGGAATTTGTTCGAAAGAGTCACCGCGGCCCTGGAACGCAAAGGGTTTTAGAAGGAACACGCATGGGTTTTAGTCAGTACGAGTCTGACACGCCCTTCCGCTCCACCCAGAGCGGAAGAAGTCATTTGATGATTTCCCATCCTTAAAAAACAAAAACAAAAAGCCAGTTAAGTGAGATCCTCTGTCTCCCTGACGAATAGACAATGTCTGAAATAAGCAAGAGGAAAATAGAGAAATAATACCAATTTATTTATTGATGGTTTCAATTATCTATACCCTTTCCATGCTGATATTTCACCTATACCTACATACAAGTATCCTCTTTCCAAAATCGTGCCCATTTCAAAATATCGCATCACTTTACTCTCCCACCTACTCTCCTAGTACAAAAGTTTAGTCATCCATGAACAATGCTTCCATGCTTCCTTTACAAACTAGTCCACTAGCCAGTTAAGTTTCTCACTGTCGTTCCAAAGAATCCACTCGAGATTTAAGTGCTGTTGTGCAATTGATTTCTGCACTCGCGATGGTAAATTAACCGATACTTCTTCGTCATAGTTTCTCTGTTTGTTTTTAAAAGTTTATTTGGAAAAAATAAATTCTAAAACGTCAATCCGTTCGTTACCAAAACAAGAGCCAGTGACCCGTCCTATCTGCTCTGCTGCGCGCTGAATTTATTCATTTTAATCAGCCTTCCTATGCAGCATTTCATAATTTCGCTCAAAAGCTCTATAACAATGAACTAAAACAACAAAACGTCATTTGGCAAGTGTTAATATACCCGGGGTTTGTTGTTTCACTCATAATTGGCTATAAACTCATAATTCACAGATAACAAAAGGCGAACGGCACACGGGAATATCGGCGTGATTCCAATTATCATCGCGAAATTGAGTCGAGTAACTCGACTGGCATACTGGCTCGCAGCGACAATAGAAGATTCGGTGTCGAGTTGCATTCCATTGTCACTTCCCCGTAGACGTTTGCACAAGACCCGTCGATGTTGTTATACTTACGCCGCAGTGTACTCCGAAGTATAAAAGGATATTCGCGTCCCATATTCTCAGTAACACGGAGGATTCTAAACAACGGACTTGCAAACAAAGGCTCATTGCTGGCATTGTTACAGTTGCGACCAGACAACGCCGACTTAATGGTGACATTGTAGGAAGCGTTAATTAAACCAACAACGACTCAACGAATGTGAGACTTTAAGCCCCACAGGTTCCTGTTTAATAACACTGAAACATGATATTAATATTGTTTCGGAAACAGTTAAATGTGTGCCGATTTAAAATTAAATTCTCTAGTAGACCGTAGCTACAGAGGTAAGTATTTGTATTTGTGTGTTATTGTTAGGTATTAAGGATTCTACAGTTATAACTACCTACCTACAGCAAATAACTTACTCATGATCCCTTAAACCTTAATACGTACTCAGCTTAAAATACTTCATCAGTAAATAATTCCCCAATCGTAATCCAAAACACGACCAAAACTATGACGTCACATCAAGTAAAACATACGCAAAGACAATTGAATGATGACATCACCATCTCGTATTAACATTCCCTCCATATTTTGCCCAGGAACCATTCTATCCGTTCCATTTTTAAAAGTTCACTTCACTTCGCCTCTATTAAGGATTCCTGCATAAAAAACGCAGTGTTGCCAGCCACAAATGTAGCTGGATTAACAAGATAAAAAAAAACAAAACACAACGTAAATAAATGGCATTTGGCACAGCGCTACACTTCGAAATCTGTAGCGAACCGAATGGACAATGAATCGACGAAAATTTGGCCCACTTACATAATAATTTTGTGTTCCCAATAGAATAAATCTATTTTTAACTTTATTAAAAGGGAGGTTTTTTGCGACCCTTAATAGAACTGTAGTTTGTTATTATTTAGATGGTATCTATATATTCAGTTTGCGAAAAAAGAAAAGGGCTCTTCCGGTAATGACATACATATGTTTATGAGTTTATGAGGCAACACTTGGAAGAAATTAAAAAAAATAGGTTATAAAAACACTAGTTCTACTGTCAGTCAACACTAGTCTGACAAAACACCCAAAGCATTTTACCCAGTAAATCCAAAGAATTGTTGTTCATAAAGATTTGCTATAGAAATATTGCGTATAATACCGCTGTCCGGGCTGTTCTCATGCCATCCATCATTTCCTTTCACTTCATTAGGCATAGCGTTCAAAATAAACATGTTGTCCGCTAACCATCCGGACGATGAATAACCTCTCTGGGTTATTTACTCATAATACATTGTATTTCCAATGAAATTATGTGTATTTTTGTAGGGAATGATGCTGTGTTATTTTTACGTAACGGTGCTGCAACATTCCGGTTTGATTGCAAAGAGTTGGCGCGCTGTCAGTCAATAATGGAATAGTGTCGCATTAAAAATGATGGCTGCAAAGTTTGACGGTTGCCAAAAGCGGTTGAAAAAAGAACGAAGCAAAAGTTTATAAACAAACAGAATTTTGAACTACGAAATGTATGTAAAACTTGTGAAAGGCTTTAAAACGTAGGAAGAAACAATATAATAAAGCAAGCCACTGATACATAATATACGCGATGGTTGGAACTGAACTCGATTCCATATAAAAATTCATTGGATACAGTTCATTTCATATCTTTTGTTTGACTTACAGTCACGGGGTATGTCGCTATATATATGATTTTTATGGTTATCTCGTAACATGTCGTAAAAAGTAGGTGATAGAGTTTTGCAGAATAAAAAACATGCGGGGCAGTCTTTGGGGACTGCCGATAGAAGTGAAAACTAAGTAACTTGTGACATGTATCGTCGAGCTATTAGATAATTATTTTTGAATTTGGAAAGCACCTGAATTAAAATTATAGAAGGTGGAGATAACAATACGACAATTAATCAAGATACTGGCAATACTAGTTCATTCGAATATATTGTTTTTTATAACAGATTTGATGTCACTAACAGACTGTTTAAAATATTTCGTCGGAACAGTAGTCACTATCCTTGACTAGTTTAAGTTTTTTTGACGTTTTATGTAATTGGTAAGTTTATTTTCAATTTTGGTGACAGGATTTATAATAGTTACAAAATATTCTAATAAAACAGTATTGCCAGTGCTTTAATTTATTGTCGTACCTATCGATATTGATGTCACCACATTGTATACTAATAAAATTGTGATTATAATACAGAAATAAAAAAAGATTTAAAAGAGAACTTATGCCTATTCCAATGTTAAAAACAAAGAGGTTGACAGTGTCTATGATAGTTTGCAAGAACTAGCGCTGTTTGTTTGTTTGAACATCAATAAAGATAATCTTCAACGGTGCGCAAACTGACTAGAAACAACCAACAACAATAAAAAGGACAGCACTATCCTGAAGTGTTTTGCCCTAATCATTACTTGAGATTCAGGAAATAAACAAGGAACGTGGGATGTTGTGGACGAAGTAAACACCCTGTAGGTGAGGGCTGAGGCGCCAAGTATCGCTGCTGTCGATTCCCACAGTCCCGAAGACACGTTGTTTGTTCAAGGCGTTTCGAACAACTTGCGTGAAATTGATATGAAGCTTACACACGATCCTTTGTTTGCGCATAGTGAATCGTTATTACAATCGTGATAGGATCTCGAACGAAACGATTTTATATTTTTTTATGGGATACAGAATAAGCTTGCGGTGAAATGTGTCGGGGTTAATTTTGTGGGGATGTTGGGATGTGGTCGGATTTAATGTTTTGGTACTTTTGGTAATGTCATTTGAAATTGGTGGAATATTTTGTGAAATGCATACCTCGTTTTATTACAGCTAGTTCCAAAAAGGTTACAAGGAAGAACTTTGTTTAGATAATATGTCAGAGGGCCAATTTTACTAATTTATTAAGCAACGTTCGCATTCACATGTCAGTCGCAATCAATATGCCTTCTGATCAATGACGAAATAGAGCTTCGAAAATTACATTCTGTCTTTATAAAGAAGAAACAGACAAAATAAATATCCGTTCCCCTACCTCCAAAATTTTACTTGAACTCGCATTTCATACGCAAAATCGCGGACATAATAAGATTGGCAACAGCCAAACTCCATTTAACTTTAATCCCATTCGTAACTTTACTCATATCATTAGGCACATAAAACACAAAGAAGTCAGAGAATCGGAAACTTACGAGGTGTACCCGAAGCGATATAACGTAAGATAGGAGGCAGTGCCCTTCCTTTCCGAACCATATACTACCCATTCATTGCCAGGGGTAGCAAAATTTTATTTCAAGTTAAATTGTGTTCGCAACTCAGCCACTTCTTATTTATTGGGGTGGAGTATTGACGCCTCCGGCACATCACACGTGTACAATGCTATCCAATAATAAAGTCAACGCGCCCTTTGTCATCACTACACCCAATTTTGAAATGCCTTTAAGTGCCCCTATTATTTCTTCTCTATGAAGTTTATTATTGAATCAAATGTTCTCTCGATATTAAGCTTCGCGACTTATTAGCTGGGGGCCTGCTAGGGGGCTTTATTAAAGAAAATGCAATAGGCTCGTTTGACAAGTGATCGCTGTCAAAGACACGGTCGCCTTAAGCGTTCCAGACATTTCCTTATTTATCAGAGCCTTGTTTTACGTTATCATTTTATGTCGTCTTCAGACGAAATACGTTAAAGCTTATATGGAAACATGGCAAAGTTCATTGCTTATTTTCTTGTTTCCAGGGATATTACGCGCCCCAAGACAGCGGCTTGACAGATTCGTGCCGTTTTTCGTTTACCTCTATTTTAATTAAGTTTAACAATAAAATGAATAAAGTTGCGGAGGAGGAACATCTTGCGACGTCGGCGAATCGGCGCGTCCCCACAAGTGTGCCTTGTTTTATTCATAGGCCTCTTTGAATAAAGATGAAAATATTAAGTCTGACCAAGGAAAACGCCGACTGCGGGCTAATGTGGTTGGGGGTTAATAGTCATACATATTAATAGGAAAAATAATATGTTGACCATGTTATTTTAGTTGACGTGTTCGTCGCAAACATCGTTGAAGTTCCTTGCGTGAGACACCAACAAACTTTGTAATATGAAGTTATCCTGACTCGCTCAACAATGTTTTATACAATGTATCCCTAACTACCATAGAGAATATCTAGCTACTTAACACACGTATAGTATTTACATCGTCATTTTTAAATTTCTCGTTAAAAGTTCAATTGCATAATAAGGTACCTGAGTAATATTAAAACAGTCATTAAAATAATTTTTAGGTGCTTTGAATACGAAAGCTAAAAATAAATTTAGAGGAAACGGTCTGGCCAGACGTGACTGCTTTGTTAAAAATAAAAACAAAATGCGATTGCGAGGGGCCCTAATTAGTTACTGGCTGTGTAAAAGCTGGCGCTGCAATGAAACGCGGATGACGACTTAAAACTGTTATCATTTGTTTAGCTATTCATGAGATACCGGCAGATTGTACAACGCGGCTCGCGGAATTGTAAAAAACGTACTATAGTTGCCGAGGATATGCATAGTAACCCAAAATGTGATTGCACTGGGATTATCATGATGCTTATACGAGATTTGTGTCATTATTTTGTACTACAAAATAAAACCTTAATTCATTTCTGATTAAGTATGCTCAATTGCTTACCCGATCTACATATTAATGAATGTAATCAACAATAACAACAAAGAAACCTACAGTAACGTCCAAAAATTCCATACAACAAATAAAGTATCAATAAAAATGTAAATATTATTTTACGTATTCATTTAAGACTTCTGAAGGACGGAAATGGGCAATCATTTTAATGACAGGCAGGATCATACGCAATAAATGTAAATATCATAATTGGGGCATCGCTACAAACATTCTAGGGGAAACAGGGGCTTTTCTCCAATTGGCAAATACTGACTGACGTAATATATTTAATACGTCGAATTTATGCCAATTATTATGATAGGAATGGAGTTTCTGATTTAAAAATAGGACGCAATCAAATTTAGATAGGAATGTAAATTACAAAATTTCCTATAAATATCAAAAGCATAAAGCGATGTCATCGGTGGATGCAACTTTTTCATCGTCGAAACGACATCACAGCTGACACCATACTTTTTACAAACGCTAACTGAAAACTAAAAAAAAAGTTTCGTGCACAACTATCAAGCATCTCCTAAACTGCCCTAAAGTCTAATCCACACGGTTTGATTTCGTTTGACAACCACAAAGTCGTCAGCAAGTATACAAATATAGTAAGTAGCACCTGGCACATCAATCCTCGTTTATGAAAAAAACAGTATGGTGGACTTTAACTGGGCGCCTGGCAACACTTTTACAGCTACTTATGCCTCTCATCTCCCGTGATAAATGAGAGTTGCCAGAGTTTTAGTGCGCGCCGCGTGCACGTTACGGTCGCCCGCTAAGATACTAACTTGCAAAGAGGTAGACCGTAAACAGTCGGTACGTTTCACTTGTTTCAACATTACCGGACCAGTAGGCGCATAGTTTCGACTTCCGCGAATCTCAGTTGGGAAACCGTTCTATGATTTCTGCAACTTTGAATAGTGTTTGTCGCTTTTGGTACGGTTAAATTAATGAATGATATTTGATAATTGATCTTTTGATGTTTGCATGCAGAACAGTAAAATTAGATATATAAAAAATATCAGCACATCAAAGTCTAATATGGATTTTCCGGTCCACCTATGCGAATACAATTTCTTACGGAATGCAAATTCTAAACCCTCCATGAATTGCTCCGGAGTACATAAACAGATATCAGCGTAGAACTAAAAAAAGCATACAATAATATTTACATAAAAGAATCGACTAACGAATCGTATTTACACGCAAAACAAGGCGCTTTTCCTTTTCATTTTCCGCATCTCAAAGTCAACACGGAGTGCGTTGCGACGCCTGTCGGCTTTTCTCCCACTTTAATGGCTTCATCTTTATTCGTGGCCTCGTGAATATTACTGGGTGCCTACGTTGGCATTTGTCCTGTTACCACTGCTGAGATAACACTCAATCCTCAGGAAAAAAGCTAGGTTTAACTGTCTTACTCGCACCCGCCGCGACAAGACGCTTTAACGAATTGGAAATGAAAACGTGATGACAAGTTCTCCTTGTTTGAAATTGTGCATCTAATTAAACTTTCTCACGTAACTATCTATAGTGTGTGCTTATAATACAAAAATATTAGATAAACGTCAACGTTTATTTATTATAAGATTGTACAGTGACGTAGCTTATTTAAGAGGCAGTTTCGTCACGGTTTGTGTACGTGCCAGTGAAATTACGTCGACCGGACAAGTTCTAAGGAGCGGCGCCCATAAATTTTTCACTTCATTGCAGATTTGAAACCGAAACTTAAAGAAAATTATCGATGAAGAGAGAGAAAAGAAACCTATCAGAAGGGTTTTGTTTTCTTTTATCCTCAAAATACTTTGGGGCAATAATTTCTCGCTTAGCACGCCCTGAAGAGTCATTTCATTGCTCACGCACACTTCGGGATATAGAGGTGTTTTATCAGAGGATACAATGAATGGATTCATTGTATCAGATTATAAATATTATTTAGTGAATGGGAAAATGTAGCTTGAAGCGTGGTTCATTATAACGCGATCATGCGAAAAATTGTTAGGAACAAGTTTATTCTGGTATAAAATGGTTTTGATACTATCCCATATTTGTTACTTTATATCATATTAAGTTCACCTATTCAGTTTTCCAGTTTAAATACGCACCAAAAGTTAGTGATGAAACGGATAACGAGGTGTCTAAACAGTAATAGGGGCAGGATGACTAAGTAATTAGTACACAAACAAGTTGTGTATCTCCGCGCTTCTTTGCCGGAGCGAACTCGTACATTCACAACTGATTTCAAAGTTGATACCGCGCTTAAAGGTTCGAAAGTAGTTCGACGTGAATCGTTCATCTTTATTCAAACCGCGTTCATGAATAACACAGCTGGGGTAACAAGGGTAAATACAACTCAGTAAGGGTAAATACAACTCCCTCGCGGACTAGTGATAACGCACACAGGCGACAGGGAGACGTTAAGAGCTATTCAGTTCAGGATCTTTATTACGCCCAAGTTTCTTAAGTGGAGGATAAGATACGAATAATACGAGATTAGAGGAGTTATCTCTGGTGAATTATTAAATGCATATAGTTTGTGAACTACGGATTGAGTTGTTTTCCGTCTTTTGTCTGAGGTTGTGGTTAGATCGGGCTGATGATAATTTCCATATTTTTCCGAGTTTGGTTATATGTTGATTATGGAATTGGTTGAGAAACCCTTATTCTTTGTTTTTTTTTTTTTACTCAAATATTTGTATTTAATTCGAGCATTTCGTACGCACAACTCCTTTCAGTCAAAGACAAAAAAGAAGATAATAATTCATCACGTCCTTATTTGAATAATTTCTACCGTTCAAAACTACGAGACTTACGTAAAACGGCTTATTTTTGCTAAAAGCCTTCTTCAACTAATATAACAAGTTGGATACTCTGGTCGCGTACAAATGATAAGCGTCGGCTTTCATGGCCCCGCGTTATGTCAGATGTAATGTAACATCGTAATGTAATGTGTAATGTAACACATGTTACATTACACATCCTAGCACTTTTAGGTCTCCCACATATTCGACCTCACGACTTTATTTGGTTAATTTTATATGTGCCTAAGTGTGACGGTTGAATGTTAAATGTGGACCCATTTGAGGCCAAGTGAGGCATTTTGAAGAGCGACAGGAATTTTATTATTTCTGTAAAAAATTGTCTTTTTTGGATGTGTCTCTTTTTTATATGACATGGATCGAGATGGTAATTATAAGGCTTCTCAGATGTTAATTGCGGTTTTTATAAGCTCTCAACCCTATGAGGCAAGTCAAAATAAGTACATGATTACATTGCAAAAGTGTCAAAAAAGTTAATACATTTAAAAGTTTTTAATACATCAATTTGTAAGTTTGTTACCTTCTTGGCAAATTGTTATTGATCATTATTAAATTGTCTGAGCATGCGCTCACCAATAGCGGTTTGGAAAATCACAATGACGATTGACCTTGAAGATATCCTGGTCATTGCCATTGCAGTGTATTTTATTTTCAAATAAGGCAAAAAAGGAAAAAATAATGTATGAGTTAAATATAAGTTGCGAGCAACACTAATAATACTGATTTCGTAACTTATTATGAACATCAACATAATGTTTTTAGTAAAAGATTATAAATGAATAGCGCTGGCATCCTATTGGCCTGTTAATTACTCTTTAGTACCAATGATATTTAATTAACCGAATAAAAACTATTAATAAAACCTTTTCGAATCCAACTTCATAAAGTATGAAAAGAAATGGTGCCGAAATTTTATTGTACCGGATTTCACACACGCTGATTTCCAATTTAACAAAACTGCACAAATGGTCATTTATCCATTTAATTTAAATGTAAAAAATGTAGTTTAAATAAGTGTTCGTATTAATTCGTTGCAAGCAATTACACAATGCAATTCGTTTAGCTCTGAAGTTATTAAGGCCTGTCTGACTGAACACATGTGCCAGGCATTTCATTTCACGATATAAATCATGTTATAACTAGCAGTCGGGCCTTATTAAATCGCTTTCGCGGAAAAACGGAAAGAGATCCTTCTCTCCGTTGATGCGTTTCCGATTTCGCTCTATTTAGAATTTAATCCAGAATTTTTAAATGAAATTCCCATTTGAGTGTCGAGAAATATTATTCGTAAATGGATTTTTATTGAGGAGGTTCTTGTTTTAAAGGTTCGATAAGCTTTAGACTTTTTACAGTACTATTTTCTGGACAGACTTCGAGCTTATTTGTAAAGCTCTAAGATCACTCTGAGGTTTATAATTTTTTAAAAATATTTTCTTATTCATTACCTAAGAACTAATTTGTAAAAAAAACTGTTTTTCGCACGCACAATAAGAAGGAATCTTTAGAATTTAGATAATAATTACAATACAATGATAATTTTAATAATAAAGTTTTTCAAAACTACGCTAAACTACTTGTACAAACTATGAAATGACGGAATAATAACTAAAAGATCTCAATAAGGCCACCACTACCAGTTTTCACTAACACTATTACGAACCTAAATGTATGAAAACGCACCGTTGGACACCTCCAAATGATGGTCCACAGTCATTTATTTAGGTTTCGCCTAATGTTAGTAAAGACAAAACAGTCAACAATACAATTTCAAGAATATAGAACAGTTATTGTTCAAGATGCATATATTGAACACATGCATTACTAGGTAATTCTAACTATATAGGAGCGATTAAATTGTTTTCTAACAAGATGAAGTCGGTTAAACTTAAACTAAGTACAACAAGTATCGAGTGTAACTTAGAAACAATTTCTTAACTAGGTGCACTGCTAATTTACAGAGCATCTGCTTACATAGGGTACATAATAGAGCATCACGTGTAAATGGAAGCGTCCGCATTTAGAAATCGATCATCGCACGAATAAGCGATCGTAGCGTTCATTTTTTCGACAAAAGCGAAAACGGCCGTCTATCTGCGCGACGACTCGCTTGTTGGTTTGCCGTACAAATGAATTGGGTATAGTTATATTTTCTTTTGATTTAGTTACTTATTTTGTTTCAGCGCACATTTTAAGGTCGAAACAGTCTAAGAAGATACCAATAAAAAATAAAAACACTTACAGTGGGCCCATAAGAGAGCATCCCATGTAGGGATAATTGGAGGCTAGCCTAGGTTAATAGGTTTTTAAGAAATACTGTTGACTGTTTGTCTTGTTCTTAGTTCTGTCATTCAATGAGACCAGTTAGTTAAACGGAGCTACCCTTTAACTTTTTATCCTTGCACCATTCAGACCCTGACTCCTGTTGTGATTTATTCATCTTTTGGGATTGGGATAGCGAGTCTTCTCGGGAATGGGTTCATGTATTTTACAAAGAGACCAAGAAAATCTTGGTATTTGCTTGAAATTATTGTTTGTAACACAATTTCTTTATTTTTATACTTTCGTTATTATTATCTTTTTGTTTTAAGAGGTTCATAAGCCACTCTCAATAATTTGACCCGATAGTCTACTAGGTATGTCACTGAGCTCTGATTTGCCAATAGCTGCAATTTTACACTGTCTCGTTTGCTGGAGAACTTCTCAATGGAAGAACTTTTCAAGTAGAATAGTTTTATGTACAACACTCGATAAGGCGATTCTCGAAAGATGGTAACGACTGGCATGAAATGGGACAGATATAGTAGGAACTGACGAAGTGACACTCTGTATCAGTAACGATTGTCAGAACAGTCCTAAATTAATATAATTAAAATGCTACGGAAATGCCACGTGGTCAATCGCAGTTATTTTTAACTTTTGAAAATCGCTATCGTGCCACGTGGTCAATCCCAGATATTTTGAACTTTTGATAATCGCTATCGTTGATGTAATACTGGAAGGCCGAATCTGAGTGCCCGAGAGAGAGATAGTTCGTTAATTTGTTGTCTAAGTAGTGTAGTTCCAAAATACTTTTTAGATTATGAAATATTTATATAGGTCACTGTAAGCAAGGGACAGAACATACAAATAAATATGATAAAGCCACATTCTAAATTCGACAAACTCCTAGCCTGGCATTATTCCATCGTGTTTGGAGTGCCATGAAACTTTGGGGTCAATATCCGCTTGAAATATGCCTTCCAATTTATATTGTAAACATAATACTGGTTATCAGCTAAAGATAGCGTTGACTTAAAGTTTGATATCGAAATCAAAATTAGTTATTAGTTGGGTCAATATTGAAAGGGAACTATGATGAAAGAGATTTCTGGCAAACACTTTTCAGGGTAGGCTTGGCTTCATGTTTTATTTTGCTTACCCCTTATTTAATACGGTCACGCGGTTTCACCCGCGTAGTTCCCGTTCCCGTGGGAGTACGGGGATAAAATATAGCCTATGTTACTCGCTGATAATGTAGCTATCCATTACTGAAAGATTTTTTGAAATCGGTCCAGCAGTTTTTAAGTTTATTCGTTACATACAAAAATACAAATCTTTCCACTTTTTAATATTAGTATAGAAAATAAATGGATAGGTATCATTTGAAAGTTATACCAATACTCGAAAACTGCTCAGCTTTCAATAATTTTAACAACTATTCATTGATGGATCCCCATTTCATCAAAATCACTTTTTATCTAAACGAGCCGATCCAGGCTCTAAAGTTAAGGTTACAAGTAAAAAACATTAGTCAGAACTGCCGAAACGGTCCCTAAAAGCTAGTTACCTATAAAAACAATCATAAAACGATAATACCATTAGTGCGTCGCCGTCGGCCGTTACAAGAGGCAAACTTTAAGACTCAGCTCACAACGAACGCAACGCGATGAGGCGCGAACTTTTTAACAGAATTAAACAATATACAACATCAGGTGAACGTCTCGAGACGCAGCGCGATGCAGCGAACAACAGCGAGTGTACAGAATAGCATTACTGTGGCCTCAGTTTTTATATGTGTCACCGGAAAATTGCAAACGCCGTAAGATTATAAAATATCGCGTGAAATTGTAAACAATTTTTTCTTAATAATACACTGATATATTGGAAACTATTGAATTTGAATGGGATTTATGTATACTAAACGATTTTTTCATAATATATCGAGAAATTATAATATTATAAAGATTTATTACAATGTTACGGAGTCTTCAATTTTCTGGTGACATATGCACAAGATCGTGTTAACGTAAACTTCAATTTTGTATTGGAACTGGCGCGCCTTCTAGTGACAGAAAACCTCTTTTTTCTATTCAAATTAACATAAGTGAATCTTGTTACGAGACGTTAACGATTGAGTTTGTAAAAAATCTCGCACGAAGGCCTCCAGACTCTTTAATCTTCGGCAAGTCGCGTAGCATCCCGGTGTGTACTGACCCTTATACTTGAGTCAGCGCTAACAACAAACCCAATCCAAACTTCCATACATTTCGCTTCTAGTGGGCATTTGTTTGATGAGTTATATGCTCCAATTGAAAGTTGATGAACGGCTTTTGTTTTCTGTTCGAATTTTGAATATTATTATATACTAGATGACAATTAGGTTCGGGTCAGTCAGATGTTAGGAAGAGCCAGGTTCAAGGATTTTGTGTGCGATTCGTTGGGTGAATGTATTCTTAGCTTACTTTGAAGGGTTTTGCAGTCCTCTGGTTGAGAAAGAAAATGATATCAAAACTATTTCATTATAAGTTTATTTAGTTGCAAATGAATTTATATTTATTTTTGCTTCTCCTACATAATAGAATTAAATAGACATTCTCTATTTAAAAACAATAACAACCACCTATCAACGAGATCAAACACCAGTTAATAACGATTTACCGTGTAGTGAGACTATTAATCGCGAATGATTAATTAACTAAATAAACTTGTGTTTTCCAACCTTGTTATTTTCCAATACATTGGTTAACCAATTTCACGAATGAAACAATGTAATTATCATTTGCTACAATAGATGTGCGATCAGATTATAATGCGGTAGATACAGCTTTTGTATGTTCGAAATATTATTTTGGATAAAGGTTTGTACACATCTAGTCTGCACGATCAAAATTTAATATCGAGTAAACGGGAGTTCACCGTTCGGTTAGCAAAACAACATTTCCGACTGTCGTACCTATAAACTTCGACCTTTTGAGAAGTTAAAATCGATAAAATGCCAACAATTTATAATTATGCAAGACCAGACAAAAATATCACCAAAATATGTATTGGCAGCAAAAACACGATTGTAAGAGGAAACCATGTCAAAGGAGCAATAACTTCTTTGTTGTATTTTTGTTTGAATCATGAATAAATAGGTCACGAGGACACAACTCCACAGGGGGCAAACAAATTTAAAAAAAATGTCCGGTCAAGTTTGATGTGTAGACCACTTCCATGTTTCAGAAACGAAAATGATAAGTGGGACGTACGCCCGCCGCCGCCTCGGGGAATATTCACACGATGCGATGCGTTCACTTGAGAAAGTCTAGGAGGTAAACACATTTTGCTAAGCTGCATTTACATTCATAATGTATTGATTTTACGCTGAATAGAAGAGCTTTGTGATAGGTACGTGTTGTGTACGTACAGAGCTGTGTAAGTAAATACTAACAACACACCCGATGTAAGCCGTGCGAGAATATTGCAAACTGTATCTCATCGCTCGGTGGCTCGGCGGTTCGGGAGCGCTTCAAACGTGAGGTGCATTATGAAAAATCTGAATTTTGCTATCAAGTATAGGGTTGTCTTTGTGGCTTGACGGCGACTTCGTCAACTGCGGCCACGGCAACTCGGCAACACTCGGAAACTTTCGGCCGCGGACGCCGCATCGTTTGCATAGAGAAAGCGCCCGTTTTGTTTAAAGTTTTCCTTTTGTGAATCTAAAGTGCTATTTTATTTTTCACGTCGCAGTTTTTGGACTTACAAACGTCTGAGAAAAGGATTTTCTTTTTTCGCGTCGTCGTCGTCGGCCGAATTTAATAAAGTAAATCTGTTGCGACGGTACCGAGATGTTTAGATGTATTGCGAGTGGTAGTCACGCACGGAGGTGTTCGCAGTTCGTACGATGTTTCATTTCCTGAGCTCTTGGCGCCACTAATTAAATGTTATAAGAACTTGTTGCCAGATTTCATTTAAATCTCGTAAAGTGTCGCGAACTCGAGACGGAAATTAAAAATGCTGAACGTTTTATTGTAAAAGTTTATCTTAGTTTTGTGAGACGAGACTGCGCTGTTGAGAACGTTTTGATTTTAATTTGTTCCAGATCCTGTTCACGGAATTTTATTTCGCCTCGCATTTATATACGGAAGCTTATTACTTACTTGATGGTTGCCTAGCGATGAAAGCATTTGAGAAAAATACTTATACAGCAAGAAAGAAGAAACTTTAATAAAAATGCCCAAGTGCCTGGCATATTACATGATGACTTGGCATTCAGACAATACCTTTTTTTTATCGATTTGAAATCATCAAATGCCTGCTTCCGCTCTGGGCGGAGCGGAAGGTAGAGTCAGACTCTTACTGACCACCAACCCATCCGTCCGTGTTCCTCCAAATGTCCTTTGCTTTCCAGGGCTGCGGTGACTCTTTCGAACAAATTCCGCAAAATTTTACCTAACACTAAAGGTACTTTTTTTATAATGCGAGTTTTCTATCAACATTTTTACAGCTTAAAACTTCAATATTCGGACAATACGCGCGCTTATTCCCAAAATGTAGTCACCAAGTTTACACCGAAATCTCGCCTCAAATTCAGCAGCTTGGCAAGGCAGCGTTTGTTTGTAGAAGCTCAAGTCGACATTGTGAGAGTCAATAAACGATTTTATGCTCGAATAACTATGTTAATGGCGTCGGCAACCACAACAAAAACATTTGGCGTCTTGCAGGAAACTTGGTAACTGGGTGGGTCCCTATTGCGTATAGAGTTTTTTGTGGTCCCTTGTAATATGCAGAACGTATCTGTAATGTCGATTATTTAAACTTAATGTACAATAGTGGTAGGTACATGGGCGGACTTAATGCATCAAGGCATGCTCTACCAGTCAACCTTTGGGTTAAAAATACTACACTGTGGTAGGTTTACAACAAATAAAAATAAAATTTAAAATGTAATTTTGTTTCGGAAAGAATTCACAAATAATATATATAATACTAATAAAATACATAAATATGCTAAAATAATAAACTAATAAATATGATATTTAATCATTCTCAAAACTGATTGAGAGAATTCATAATAATCATGACGAAGAACAACTAAGAATGACGTATCTGTAATGTAGACCAGTGGCCACCGAATGTGACAGCTTATAAAATAAGTCAATGATCAAATCAATTCAATTTCTACAACTGAAATCCTAACTAATATAATGAATGCAAAAGGGGGTTTGTTTGTCCCTCTTTACGTCGTAACGGCTGAACGAATTTGGAAGAAACTTGGCACGCGGTTAGACCATATCCTGATATAGTATACTTTTTATTCCGAAGAATGTATGTTCTGAAACTGCTGGCGGAGCTAGTTCTATATAGAGAACCGAGTGTAGGCTTGAATCTCCATAGACTTGGGCGCCTTTTAAAATTAACAACGTCCCACTTCACGTTTCCATTTTTTTGAGAAAGCACTGTTTTCATTTTCATTTTCCACGTACCTGTGTACAAATGTATCTACAATCCGTAACGCAGTGGTCTGTTTGTACACAATAAGCCTTTCCTTTGTTTCTTTGTCGCTGTTTTTAGTAGCGAGCAAAAAACGGAATGGGCTCGTTTCGAAAGCGGTGCTGTATCGGAATTATTCGTAGTTTTTGCATTACCGTTGGCGTCGACTGTACTTGCAATGAGCTCTGATTTGGTTGACAATGTTGATTGACTTAACCAGCCTTCATTTTACTTTAAATAACCCACGTATTACTGCTACTAAAACAGAATAAAATAAACTAGGTGTCAAATTGTACATTTCCTTAAAGTCTATTGGATGTCAATTAACAATTAGGTAAGTAATTTGTAATGAAAATTCCATTGTCCAATGTTTCTACGCTAATAACATGAACAAACTAACTCTATATTTTTCTCTTTTCAGGTAAGATGCGACCCTGTTTCCCAGTACCCTTGATTGGTAGGTACAAAGTAGGTAAACGAGCTTCACTCAATCCAGGTGTGAAGACAAAAGGTGCTCTCAATTGTCTCTTACACAATTGTAATCTAAGATAAGTTTGGGGCAAGTATTAATCGTTGAAAGGAAAGATTAACCCTTTCATTTAAGAAGAGAAGGAAGGAACTCGCAGAATCATCAATTATACGAATTAAAAAGTTGGCACTTTTACTTTTACATTTTATTTTTTTGGGTGTTGAAAGACGAAGAAGTTATTTGGAAAATATTTGTCTCTGAACACTGTTCTAAAGTCACAGTCAAAGCGTTTATTTCAATTAGGCCATTAAACAGCACTTTTGAACGTCATCATCAGTTAAAATAATAGTATAACATTAATATTTAATTTGTTACATCGTAAGGTATAAATGATAAACAAAAAAAAAAAAGTTTCCGACGAATTGAGAACCTCCTCCTTTTTTGAAGTCGGTTAGTAACTGAATGCTAATTAAAATGCACCAGGTTGAGCATACCTAACTCTGCTAAATTGTTGCGGTTCAAAGTTTAAACGAATCAAACTCAGACAAGGTAAATGTAATTCCCAACTAAGCAATGGTTTCAAGTGACTTTGAGTGTCTAGTCGCATACATTGGCTCGAGTTTTACCCGCCATAATAGTTACAAGATAGAATTTAACTACATAAGCACCGCTTTGAGAGCGCGAGCGTCGGCGCTGCACAGCCAGGCACAAGAGGTTGCTCCATGGCTCCATGTAGATCACAAATAATGAATTTACGGTTCGATAAATATGTAAATTTCAGCTGGAAGGATAGCAAATTAATGCTTAATTTCTCTGTTCTGTTTCGCATAAATTTCACAAATATATTCCTAAAACCCTTTTGATAGACGCCAGGAGCAGAATTTTGAGACCAGCAAATAATACTAAATGCCCCAAGTTACTTGTTCATGCCCCTATTCTGGGACCAATTTGTTATTGGTAATAACAAGTTTTAAAGAGATATCTGAATTAATTTATTGGCTTACAAGTTGGACAATTTAAACTTTAAAGTGTGGGTACTTAGGTACACTCTCGGAAGAGGTTTGTTTGGATGTTCTACTTGTTGTTCGATTGATTTATGATTAATTTCTGCGTAAAATAATTGAGTTGTTCACTAAGTAATCAAAGCCAGATGGGAAACTTTTGTGCTTCATGAAGGTTTTAAACTTTATATATAATACTGTAGAAAAATATAAAAGCTCTTCGTAGTGCTGGTTGAGACTTATTTCATTCCGACTGGCTATTTTCGAAATCTATCTCCACCAAACCGTAGGTACAAAGTTTGATCTAGGAAACTGAATGTACTAATTCTCTAATTCTACTGCTTTATCACGGAAAAAGCTCTTTTTGAATTTGTCGTAAAACTCCATAATACTCTCTCCTACCTCCTGTAAGACGCCATACTTAAAAACATTATCCTTTTCCCAGCAACGCCTAACGGTGCAAACTTTATAATTAAACATGTTTTATTTAAAGCCGCAAAACATTTTATATAAGGAGCAATACACATGAGATGAATTAATATATCTACTTGAAATAAGACCAGAGACTTTGGCCCGCAGACGATCGTAAATTTACTTCATAAAGAGCACAATTCGAGGCAGTCCTATATAAAATTAAACGCTTAACTTTTCGGGCCACTTCCTAAAAATTTTCCTTTATTTCTTTACCCATTGACGTGCTCCCGCGCAAAAAATGCTCATTTATGGTTCGTTAATCAAGTCATTAAGTACTTGACCAGTAAAAGTGTAGCGTTCCCGACTGCTCGAGACGTAATTAAAGTCAACGGCCACTTTTATTATTCAATAGGTACTTTCCACCAACTGAAATGTGCCGAATTGGCTGTTCTTTGACCATTTAATACCAACTTTTCTCTAATGTTTCGACTTTCATGTCTGCTAAATAGCTTTTTAAATACACCCGTTTGAAGTAGGGTAATACTTAAAGTCGATTGTACCGTCTTTGTCACTTTGATATAGCAACAATCAGGTCAATTAGCGAAATAAAGATTAGAAGCGAACCAATTAAGATTGCCATTACAAATATTAAATTCAAATATTTGATATTAGAAGCTTAGAAGGAATTAATTTAAGTGAATGTTCTAATTTTCTTGTTACTCGAGTTAATAGAATCGTAAGCTTTATCTTGGTAATTAAAGTAGTTCGGATTACATTGTTCCAATGGAAAACGGTAATGCTGTTTCTAGGATAAATAATTCTTCCCTTTATATTATATTTTAAACCTTTTACTTTGCGTCACAACTTAATTATTTAAACGTCACAATATTTTAAGCTTAGACCGAAACATTGCGAAAAACAATAAGAAAAAAGAAAGAAAGATTTCAATTTATTCTGCTGGAAAAAACGCACAGAAACACTAAAAACTAAAAATCTTATCAACTCCAATAATTTTAACAAAAATAAATAAAACTAAAAAAACCGCATCACTGTCAGCCCATGTCAGGACCGGACCAACACAAAAAACAACATAACATAATATATTCCACCATACAAGGACCACCAGTTGTGGGAAATAAAAGTTCTACTATCTACTAATACATAGAACTTTTTTAGTATCACAGAGTGGCACATAATCCTAGGTTCATATTAAATTGCACAGCTGTTGTAGGCTTGTGGCAGGCTGTGATACTATAATGGCGGCGCAAACTGACATGTGGGCAGACTTGGCCAAATAATTTGATCAGGAAGACGGGCAGCATCCCCCTGTGTCCGAATAATAAGCACGCTGTAGGCACCGATCAATCAGGCAGAATCTTAGGGCAAATATTGGTTTGAAGCGTAGACATTCACCAAGTTTCAAGGAACAGTGCGAGACTTGTACCCAAAGCTTGCCAGGGTTGCGGAATTTGTTCGAAAGAGTCACCGCGGCCCTGGAAAGCAAAGGGCTTTAGAAGGAACACGGATGGGTTTTAGTCAGTAAGAGTCTGACACGCCCTTCCGCTCCACCCAGAGCGGAAGAAGTCATTTGATGATTTCCCATCCTAAAAAAAAAAAAAAAACCCAAAGCTTCTAAATATAAATTAAATACTACACATACATAGATTTAATTGAAAGTAGCTCATAATGTGTTGATTAAAGAATATTTTGTAAATTATTTTGTATTTGGTTTTTCTAAAGTTTATTTTTAACAAACTGCTTATGCTGGTGTTAATAAACAAATATGATTATGCGTTACTTAAAAACATAACGAGCTGTGTAGACGCTGTCTGGTTGATGACATGTCATCCTAATATTGCTTTCAGTCATGTTGGCTATCACTTGGTTTGGCAACAATCAGGCCAATTGGCTTTTGGACTTTATGGGATTTAAAAAATTCCACAGATGCTGTAATTAGTGTAGCCAGTCAGGGGCCAAATAATCCAAGGAATTATCATCGACTCGAGAAGAGAAAGCCACCAGTTTCACTTAATTGATTGATATTAGATATATGTAATTTAATATCCAAATTGTACCCCACTATGCTGTATACCTCTGCTCATCCGACAAGCGGTGCAAGCGAGATAATACCTTCCCGCCAGTTTACTACAGTTTCGCCGTTTGAGTTGGTATCACCTTGGGAGTCAGTTTGTGCGGAACGCGCAGCCTAACGAGTAAAGTTATAAGTAGGATCAGCAAGCTTTTAAATTAAATAATCCTTTATATAGAATAATCTTTTTTTATGTACTTTAGAGCCTGCCGCGGGGGCTTAGGGGTATAATAGATAGGTTTTTATTCGGTTTTTGCGACATTGATGAAGATTGAATTTTATTTGTTTTATGTTAGTGGCTTGACAAGATCGTGACTGGAATGTTGCAGTAAGTTTGTCCCTATACGTCGTCTTCATTATACGTAGGTTTTAAAGATGATTGTTCTTTCTTCTTAACAGTACTTTAGACTTACATCCAAGTCTTTGAACGTACGTTACGTATGTAACTCAGTGGAATTTGTTGCGCCATTTCTGCTTTCTAGCTTAAAGATTAACTATTTAACTGAAATATTAATTTTGATTTAGGGATTTGTTTTATATGGGAAATCATGAAATGACGTCTCCCGACTCATCCGACTCTAACCGACTAAAACCCACCTGCGGTAACTCTTTCGAATAATTCCACAACCACTGGATTTAGGGCTAAGGAGCATATTAGCTGGAGTTTCGCTTCTAATCATTAAAGCATGTAATGATTACACTTTTTATTAAACTGCCTAATTGTAAACCACGTACATTTTGTTTTCATAAATCTACCACTACCATTTAGGACAATAATTTTTCCAAACAACAAAACAGTAACCTCTTTTAATACGTACCCTAAATAGGGCTAATAACCGTGTTACATGTCGTGATTCATTCGTATCGTTTTTAATAAGGTTCGCCGAATGGGATCCTCTCGTACAATGTGAGGTTGATGAGGTGAAATTTGTTCCCGGATCCAATTATTGCCACATTGTTGGCTCCAAACGCAATATTACCCTTATGTTTACTTGCTACGTTTTATCAACCAGAATGATATTTTGGATGGCCTAAAAATTAGTAAGGGTAAGTTTAATATTTAGAAAACACTGCAGGCTAATATTGATTTTCGAGATTGGCAAGACAAGGAATGCTTGCTTTCTGAGTACCTGAAAACCTTTACTATAACATCATTTGTCAAACCGGATTCAACTGAATACCAGTATTTTACGTAGAGCGGATGCCTACCAGACCTCCACAACCCATTAACTGGGTAGCACTGTACTCCTTGGCAAGACTGGTGTCAGATTTCCTGGCTTCTGACTATCCGTAACGACTGCCAAAGATCTACAAATGACAGCCGGGACAACGGTTTAACGTGCTTTCCGAGGCATGGAGGAGTCTCGGTATGTTAATATGGTCACCCATCCACAGAACAACCTCGGCAAGCGTAGTTTAACCTTGAAAATCAACCCGTGCGGCTGTTATTATTTAACCACGAACCTTTACTATAACAATGATTGAAAACCAACAGAGACATCGGAGGGACAGCAAAAAGAATAAAAAAATACACAAATGCAAACCTAATTTAGATAGGATTAAACTTTTAACTTCAAACAAAGTGATTCTAATCCCAGACAAAGCTAGTAAACTGGCCAAAATAGAAAAGTACATTTGGACCAAAACAAATTAAATTCAACAACAAACGTTCAAATTACTGTATATGAAGCGTTAAATACATTTGATGGATCCAAAATTAGTATTCCAAATTGCAGTTGACGTGTAACCTACATACTGGTAGTGATAAACGATGCAACGATGTCTGATCACTAAATAAACAGCTAGTGTAAAGCTATTATTTACTTGCTTTAGGCACAATTTCACTGTGTGATGGACACGGATTCTATATCCTCATAATTTCTAGATTCGATCGTGTGATGAAGAGGATAGTTATGTTATTATCTAGAATGTGCATATGTATGATTGGTCGGGTTGTAGAAAATGCCGGTATTATTGGTTGTTGGCCCATGTCTTCACCATGATTATAAACTTTCGATATTTCCAACTTCTCAATAATTTGATTCATTCCATGATTCCACCTTTGCTTTCCATTCATTGTAAGTCTAACTTAAGCAATCTCAGATATCTCACTCGTTTATATTCTCAAACCTTGAATTCCGTCTAAATGCCTAACATCTCTTGTGGCAATTACAATACATGATATCAAACTAGCTTTTTTGCCAAAATCCGTAGCAGAAAAATCTGCAACACCGCCCAATACTCTTTCACAGACATAATTAACATAATTCTCTTCAACATCAAGTACTTTATCTACTTACCCCTGATTTCCCACATCCTCCCACATCTTACCCTTGGCTACATTACTGTCACTCCAAATTGGGTTATCCCCAAAATGTTCAGTTCTGGGACTCAATTTTGAGACTCGTGACTAGTAATTTTAAAGGTCTATGGTCCCTCGTATTCAATGTCACGTACAGGTGCTGTGGTCACAAACTTCTGTTTGACCTTTCACTTAATATATTGAAAATTGATTTTGTTGTTAGCTACCATTTGGAATTAGTTTTGCTCCTGTGGCGGCGCTATTAACTCTTGTGTTCAAAGTTATCGTTCGTATCAATTAAGGAAAGGTTCTCTTATGTTTCTGTTGCAATTGCTTCTAAATCATTATTTAAATTTAAAAGTTTAGGCTTTGTTTGATCGTGATCAAATGAGCCATTTCAGATAATGAGCTTTTTATCAATAAGTTTCAATAGCCTTGTAGTTCCATAACAATATTGCCTAGTTACCTATGTTTTGTAACAATATCGTATTGTTTTGCTCAAATAAAAGGTCAGCTCTCACATTACTCGAGTGGGCTTTGAGCAAAGGTCGTAAAAGCTTTTGTAAGGCTCGTGGGGCGTAACAGGATTACTTACCTACCTTTAATTAGGACTATTTTAAAAGCTCTAAGATATGTTATTATTTATTCCAATAAAGCCTTCATGAGAAGTTTCTTTAATTCAAAAATCTAAAAACTCACAAATACTGTCAGCGTCACATTAGAATGTCATTTAAAAGTAACTTAAACACCTATTGGAAAATCAAGACTATCACATGGACTAAGCAGACGCCAGATATAAAAAGAAGAAACTCATCCAAAATTCAACGTAATACGAGATAGAGTGATATTTACTCACTAAACGTTGACGAGATTGGCGCGGATCAGCATTTACATCGGCCGGGAGAAATCCTCGCCATATTTATTTATCGCTTTCGATAGCAATGGCGAGAGGCTACAATTACCCGAGACCCCACGCTACTGCAATTTCGCAAATTGCTGATTTTACTTCTCCCGAAGGCAAGACGTTTTAAATTGCAACTCGTTATATGCATTAAAGAGTAACATCTTCGACTCATGGATTCCAACGTGAGTATTCGTGAGCCAAGTTTTGAAAGATATGTTGTTCACGATACTGTAATTATGGATACATACATATTTATAACATGTACATCTGTTGTTTATTTGTGAACTCCAAATAATGGTCATCGACATCGTCGGAATGCTAATGACTTGTTGTGATTACAGCTGAGGCTTCTTATTCTTACTTTTTCATAATATTGGAATGTATTTTCTGTAGGGAATTTAAGTTTGAATAAACTTGAACAAAAGTGAACAGAATTGGTGAAGTAAAAGTAAGATTCAGTACAAAGAACGGTAGCATCTTTACTTTCTCCTTGCTTCATCTATATTTCTGTATTAGGTATGTAGGTAGCGTATTCCTTTTATGGAACCCATAAATAAGTCTAGTCTACATTCAATGAAGTGTTTTAATCAATATGAATATTGAATAATGAATGGAGAACTGCACCTCAATGACAGTAGCTTACACTAACGAAGATATAACTCAAGCTCAACTGCTAACCAATTAAAAATCGCACCCAATTGAATGAAGTGTAACGAATCAACATAAATTATGAAACTTTACAACGAAGCTAGCAGTTATTGCGATAAATTGTTCTTTGTCGAGTTCATTAACGAGTTACTCGCACGCTCGCACGCGACTCGCGGCTACAAGGCGTTTTTCATAACCGATGCAGACGGCCTTATGCATATTTGATGGAGCGTGGCAGTGCTTTTAAGTACCTGTCAACGTTTGCTGAGGCGGCAGCGAGCCAACTAATTAATCTAACAACCTGTTATAACACCTACAATTTTAGCGATAAGGTCTATTTTACATTGTCTGTACGCTTAAAGTAACGTGGTTCAACATTACATACAGTGGATCGCTCCAAGTATATGTCAAGGGCGACGGGGCTGACTTGCATACAAGTTTAACATTGCACCGTGTGTTATTGATGATAAATATGTGTATTACGAAGAAGCGTGAAATTGCAAAGTTATTTTTTAAAGTCCTCATTAGTGCTAGCTGTAATATTTAATAATAGTTTGGTCTGTGAAGGCTAAGATGGGACCAGTAATTTGTCATAGCCATTCTTAATTGCAGTTGAGTAAGGTCATGGTATGCATGCTCTCCGATAAATATCTAACGCTTATTGTGCACTAATGAGCTATGAAGCCGTGGTTGCTTGATTGCTAATCAATTTCATGGATACTTCGAATCACTGCTACTATTTTGGTTTGCCATTTAAAAATAACCAGTACAAAATTGCACGGAACGTAATTCCACTCAAAAATCAATTATTTTAATGAAATACGGCTGCCAACATTTTTTGTACGGTAATTACGAAAGAAGCAAGAACAAGGGCACGCAGCTGCCTTATAATTACAATTATCATAGCAAAATTATAAGTTGTGGTGCGTACGACCGACACTTAATAACAAAAGCGGCGCGGGCGCACGGTAATGACACAAGAACTTGCGCTGTTGCCGTAATGCAATGTGGAAGAATGCAATTTGCGTAATTAAAAGCGAAAATGAGGTCCATGTGTCTACACTGTGATTAAATCTCGTCTCTACAACTATTATGGGCACAATTACATTTAATGCACGAAGCGAGAGCGAAACTTTTCTCCCCATAACGCCGCGTGTAGAATGTGACCTATAAAAAACAATTTAGATTCCAAATCCCGGGAAAATCCTGCCTTCCGCCGGTTTATCTTTATCCAAAGGGACTCTATTTGATACATTTTGTAAGACTCCGTTTGCCCTTAATGTGAAATTTCTTTTTATACAGTATAATAAGATTTTGATTTCGTAGAGATTAAATTCAATGCGAAATAAGTTTAGCAGAAAAATAAAGTCTGCCGTTTTCTAAGTGAAAATTTTCTTCATTTCACTGATAATGCCTGACTCAGAAATTCAGAATATTCAAACGGCAGCCAATATGCCAAGACCTATAAGATGACTCAATAATTTCACAAAAAGACAATCGCAAAGCCGGAGATCGGGTGCAGTGAGTGAATCAAACAGAATCTGACTACAATAATACGGGACCGCGAAATATCGCAGAACAAAATACAAATTCGAAAATCGGGGTAAAATAAAGTACAGCCTTATCTGCCTTACTTTCTATTTCTTGCTGTCAGGATAAGTCCTACATTTGGTCCATACGCCATTAAACGCCCACGTCGGCGGTTTATAAAAATACTGCAGTACGTGATACATTTTGTAGCCCCTTTTTCCTCCAGGTCGCAGTTCGGATTAACCGCCGGAAGATTTATAGGTTCGGTACTGTAAGTTTAGCAGGTGCGTGTGTCAGGTTGTCGCTTTTAAGAGGGCAGGCTTTGTTCTACGTTTAGAGGGGTTAAGACGAGTAATTTGTTTGATTTAATATGTTACTTGCTTGTCGTACTGTTCTGTTAAGTCATGTGAAGCTTATTTAACCGTTGTACATCTTCATGAAGCGCTTCCACTAATAAACTACGAATAGTTTACAGTTTCTAACATTTTCAACTCCAATGAAAGAGAAAATACATTCAAGTGGCCGTAGCCAATCCTGTCGTATATTAAACAATCGACTTAGCACAGACAAGCTCTTAAATACGCCAGTACATTCTCATCCCGCTTAATGACTACTTAGTACACTTTACTTTTAATTAACAACCGACGTTTTTAAATGAAAACAAAGACTCGTGATTGCCAATGAATCTGTGGGGCTTAGCCAAATAGGTTTCCGGGACATTTTAGATCGTCCTCCAGTGTACAATGGACAGAACCGTGTTCTTTGTTCGTCGATCTCGATTGCCCGATAAACAAACCTTACTATAAAGAGATCCGACTGGGGCTCGTAAGACCATCCAACTATTTGAGGAAAATACAGGAAAGGAAATCGCTTCGATTCCTGCAAGGGTCGGGTAAACAGGCAACTTTCTAGCGATGGAAATGAATCCGTAATCGATGTTTGTAACAACTTTATCTAATGCGGTAATTTAGCCTAGGTTTTGTTCGTTTATTAAATGTCAGGGTCAAAGTTCTGGTGAATAATTTTGGTTTTTAAATTGTTGTGACCACGTTGACCTTTAAAAATTAGGTTAGTTAATATTAATTTAGTCTCTCACCGCTCGGGAATGTTCTTTTGACTGATATAATCTAGGTCGTCAAGTATAAAGTTTTCCTCATACTTGTGGAATATTAATTATCTTAATAAATTATAAAATGTTTTATTTTGTATTCATTTCGCTTTGTTTATCTTGAACATTTGTTAATAAGGCAAATCAAGAGAATCAAATTTCTTTCTGTCTGAGTAACAAACACAATTCTTTAAGATTTAAGACATCTATAACTTAAG
Source organism: Mamestra brassicae (assembly GCA_905163435.1). NCBI lineage: Eukaryota > Metazoa > Arthropoda > Insecta > Lepidoptera > Noctuidae > Mamestra > Mamestra brassicae. The sequence goes on along the minus strand of LR990997.1, from coordinate 11,276,518 downwards.
CAAGGACGATTTACATCAAGCCACTTACTATTCAACATAGATCAACATTAATACATCAGCGTATTTACGATAATTATCATTACTGGAATGTTTATCATTGCTGATCGGGGTATTCAATCCAAGACGCACGCCTTTGGCAGCCTCCTTGAATATTAATGGAATGATATGTTTTAGTGCGTGTCTGACGCTGAAACATTGCCAACAGCAATCCGAGGCAGACCGTAAACATCTCGTATTGAAGCTCTACTTCTTAAACAGGTAGTAGAAACAGAAGGTCAGCTTCATACAATGAGCGAAAACTGGCGCTCGTACACAAACGACTCTGTAGTCGGATTTACTTTTCGGCATTCTTGTATGCCTTGCCTTTTGGAACTCGCTTCTACAGGGCTGTCACATTTTGCAGCAGACATTGCAGAAGACAGATTTATAGAAGGGAGGACATGGGCATGTCCCGCAGGCATTCCCTCGGACAAGTCCTTAAGTAAATTATTCGCTATAGATGCGTACTTACGGAGATCTGAAACTGGTTCCTGTAATGGACGCCACTTATAGTGCGCTTGCAGTCGTGTAAAATGCACAGTAGGCCACACGATATTGATGATAAAACCAGTTTAAGCTGATCTCTTGTTCTATTGAAACTCCGCACTATACTAGGCCAGTTCCAAGTATAAGTGTTGCCACCAACGACGTGTGTTTGACTGTACACTGGGAAAAATGTCTATGTACGTACGTTTCCTCTGATTGTAAGGCGGAGACCTTCTGTATCTCTCTAGTTTGTGGGACCCCTGAGTATTATTGAATAACTTCTACAGAGCAACGACATTATAGAAACGTATTAATTCCAAGAATTGGCAACAAAGGACAGAACTGAATGGATTTCTGAGAATGTCTGTAAGACAGTTTGAAACTAACGGAAGTTGCAATGTTTTGTTTTTAATTTGTTGTGAAGCTTTTGTTTTCACTTAAAGAAATTCAATTCAGTAAACGGAAGCCTCAGACAGGAGATGCTTAACGGGAGTAGTTTACATTTTTATAAATGCAAACAAAAAATATTTTCATAAACACTTTTTAGAGCTGTAAAATATTTTTGAGAGCCAACTGTGGTTTTTATTCTCATAATGAAATATGGCACGGGGATAATGTAAAAGCTACATTAAACGTTCAAACGTCAGAGTACATATCCGTCTGTATTCCTATACAAAAACTGACTTCACGTGTAGATTAAAACCTCATATGAATGTCTATTGTTCATTGCAATGCAAGAATTGATTTCCCCTCTCAATTGATTAGAAGTGGGGCAAGATTAATTGTCGTGCGACAAATTACTGACACACTTTGTTTGACTAGAGCCCGCCATATCATTTTATCATTGGTCACGATCGGGTACCAACGTAGCTAAAATCCTAGTATGATTATTTGTTTGTATTCTTGTTGCTATTTTCTCGACATGCATCTAGTTAAGTAAAGGGTATTCTTGAGCCCTAATCAAATGCATTTTATCAAGCTGAGCTGACTTCCACCAGGGATACGCGAGAATGCGTAGCGAGAAATATGTTTGTATGAACCAATAGAATCACTTAATTTACCTAGCCTCGCTTCGAGCTAGGTAAATGAAGCTATTCTATTCGTTGTTAAAAACACATCCCTCGTTACGCATCTCTGGTGGAAACGCACCCTACAAATAGGTACAACATTTTCTTACAAGAGCATTTCTGAAGAAACATTATAATTTCATGGTGCAACAACTATTATAGCTTGTTATAAAAGTCTAAATGGTTTTAGATAACAACAAAAGCGCAAAACATGAACTACGTTCGCTACTTTAAAACAAACGACATCTGATACAATCAAGTAATTTGAGCAGGAACTTGTTAATTACATTAATCCGGCGATATGATCTGAACAAGTGTAATTGGACTGGATCACGACATGTTCGTATTACAGCCAGAAGGCGCCCTAATCGACGCTCATTCCGCCTCACATCAGAACATCGCATTATACCTCTCCACACGATTAAATTAAACGCTAGAACTACAACTTTGAAATAAGTTTAAAGGTTTCAAGTGTGGGCCTTAATGAGATGAGAGGTTTGGTCTCACTTTTACGTATGGTGCCTTCTCGGTCTAGTGTTCTTAAACGCATTTCTTTGATGCGGGACGAGCTTGACGCCTTCCATAATTTTATTTGATGTGCTCTCGATGAAAAGTTGTTCATACGAGTTAACGCAGATGCGATCTTGCAGATAAGCTCAGGGCCCTTCTATGCGGTCTTAAAACGATCATGATTTCGCTCTATACACAGCGAATAGCACTATCCCGTTTACATCATCGGAAATGGATAGCATTAGCGCGTCATAGTAGGGCTGCTGAAATCAATTATACACTGCAATCCACGTAGTTTTCTAACAAAATCAGGCATCTGCAGCGAGGTAACGCTCTTGTGAGCACCCTTCATTAATGAACTTCAAAAGCGCTGCACACACAACTTATGCGCCATAACAGACACTCTTCATAGGAATACCGAGACTCTACAGTTAAGAATCAAATTGACTTCTGGACAATTCAATTAAGCTGCACGGTAAGTGCAAGTTTGCAAACAACCGTGCGAGAAGCTAGCCAAGTTCCCTAGAACAAGTTTATCAAAGAGATTGTAGCCGAACAAGTTAGCCTTCGTCGAACAGCCTTTATGTTTATACGAGCAATGTTTGTTCGCATCTCCGTACGGGAATGTAAATTTGATTTATTTTGGCACACCTATACGTAAACATAGGTGTCTGTGCCTGTGCGTAAATATACAAGACGTGTTATTGACGATCAAAGGATCTTGAGAATCTCACGGAGTCGCATGAACCAGATAATAATGTCGATTTTTTGCTGATACGTGCCTTTGAAGTCACTTGACGGATGTCAATTTCTGATACAGTTTGATTCTACGGTAGGCTTTATGTTACCAGGCGATAGATAAATATTGGCCTATTTATCTTTCGATAAACGAATCATGTTGGAGGTGGTTCTATCTTGTTTTGTAAAGAAAATCTAGACATGAAGTTTGTAAGAACAAACCGCTTACATCATGTTTTGTTGTTACATTTAAAAGTTTGTGCTTTCCACGCTTAACTTTGAGTTACAAAGTTAAAACTCCTCGACGTTATATGTTCTCTGAAATGCTCGCTTATTTCTCTGATAAACATTCTTCGTAAAATAGGTTATCATATTAAACCATTTTCTTTAACAAAAGATGCATTGAATAAAGCTTCGATCAGTTTCGTCATCAATCTGAATATCATGTCATATATATGTCACCGGAAAATGGCAAACTTCATAAGATTATAAAATAACTTGAGAGATTGTAAACTCTCGATTAATTGTCAACTCTTGGAATACTTTTTTACGCATCAAAATTTGATATTCTATAATATCTCTAAGTCATTCCGAGAAATTGTGGACTGACATAAAATGGCGACCAATCAGAGCACAAGTCTACAATTTATCCGTTTTCGTGTGATAGTAAACCTGGAAACAAGGCTCTCATTGGTCTGTTCAGATATGAGCTCACACCAACAAAGACCAATGAGGGTCCAAGTTTCAATTGAACTATCATACCAAAACAGATAAATTGTAGACCAGAATAGAGCAGAGTAGAGAGAACTTGTGCTCTGATTGGTCGCTAGTTTATGTCAGTCCACAATTTCTCGGACCGGCACGGAGATATTATAGACTATCAAATTTTGATGCGTAAAAAGGATTTCAAATGTTCAGTTGACAATTTATCGAGAGCTATTTTACGGAGTTAGCCATTTCCTGGTGACATTTACATGAGTTATTAATATACAAATAGCCACGTATCCATGTAGCTAAGCATATCCGAAACCACTCTAAGTAACCTAACTTACAACACAACTTAGTATGGGAGGAACTAACCTAAATTCAGTTATGTAAGCAATCCTACCAACATAACGGCAGTAGGTAAGTGAACCGACGAATTAAATTATAAGGTTACCCTCACTGTAACTCCATCGAGATTATTCAATTGGGCTTGCTGAATTTCAATTGGATGGCAAGTACCAAATCAGGTAGAACAGATCCCCAGCTGAAATAATATCTTCGTGGTTGACATAGTTTAATAGCATTTAGATTTGTAATAGAAATATTTGTATTCCAGTAAATTGTCGGACTATTTCCGCTTGGTGAACTGAAGTTGAGATCGATGAAGGCATGGACCAATTTAGGGATATAAAAAGAAAATGTGGCAAATAAAGAACAAATATACATGAACTAATATAATCACTTATACGTAAGTATAGCGTTGTTAGGAGAGGTTGTGGAAGACAGAAAACTAAAAGTATTTTCTTTTAAACGGTCATTGATCCAGAATGTTTCACCGCAGCGAAAACCCTCTTTTTATCACCACTAAAATGAAGCTTAAAACTTATCAAATTATTAAAATGGTTTTGCGGTTTCCGAAAAGATGGCCGGATAATGTAGCCAGCAATATCATGTAACTACAAAGTAATGCTTTATGACATAACTAGTTTTACGATCACCCAGCGTCACGGTCCACTTAGGTCGAGGGTACATTATAATGTACCTGAGAACGTTCTAAAGGCCTGTTAGTCATAAACCGTGTCACCCGGGTATTGTGAGCTTCCTTGTTAGGCTGCGAAGGATCCCAGATCCTGTATACATGATTTAGTATTCCCCAGGACAATTCTCCGGGGAGCTAGAGGTGTAACTAGGATGCTTCGGCTATGTTGACGGTAATAGCCTCCAGTAAACGACCGATTTGCATACGTCCTAACTGCTAATGTGGTTAAGAATTAATACAGAGTAATAGTCGTTGGCAATATTATGAATAAATACGCGCATTTACATGATTGAGTCGTGTGGTATTTCACGATTGTAGCGTCTTTACGAATTTAATCAACCATGAGAATTTAAATTTGGAACTAGTTTTTGGCAACATTAAGCCATTAAGCAGTTTACGAAAAGCTATAATGTCAAAGTGCAGTTTGACAGCTGTCAAAATATAAATATTTTAACTTTATGTGATGGCTAGCACATTTAGAAACACTAAACATACCACCATTAAGTGTAATAAAAGCATACACGTGACTTGCTATAAACTTCAAAGTTCATAAGAGCACATTATGAAACTTTTCCTTTCATAAATTCAGTGCTCCTTCGACGAGAATTAAGTGAAATTCTGAATTACCCAACGATGCACCAAAGTGTATGGAGTATGGATGCTTACTATGATGTATAGATACCCTTTTAAGTGGAAAGTTTTAGGTTCTTAAACTTTAGTATGTTTAAAGTTAGGTTTTATCACAGCAAAACTGTTTGTAGCTTATAGATATTTTAAGGATAATGTTTTTGTACTTCAGCTCTATTAGCACTGGGCTCTCTGAGCTTTAGCTCAATTCTCATATTTTTGCGGAGCGTTCCAGTTGCAAATTGTCAATAAAATCTCTAATTTCCCTAGAAGTTTTTAAACAGTGTTTGTCGCTGAGATGATATTGCAACAAAATTTGAACGCTTTTAAAATACGAGAATTACCCTTCTGAAATTTGGCGTGTATATCGGTTGGTCAGCAACAAACAAACAAAAGTGAAAATGATTTTTGTCAAGTACCTACGTACTACTTAGGTACACCTACACGGAACTAGTAACACGGACTATAATCATCATCACCTGCCTAGCCTTTTCCCAACTATATCGGGGTCGACTTCCAGTCAAACCGGATTTAACTGAATACTAGTATTTTACGTGGAATGGCTGTCTACCAGACCTCCACAACCCATTAACTGGGTCGCACGGTAGTTTTTGGCAAGGCTCGAGTCAGATTTACTGGCTTCTGACAATTCGTAACGACTGCCAAAGATCTACAAATGACAGCCGGGACCAACGTCTTAACGTGCTTTCCGAGGCACGGATGAAACTCGGTATGTTAAGATGGTCACCCATCCACAGACCAACCTCGGCAATCGTTGCTTAACCTTGAAGATCGACCCGAGCGGCAGTTATTATTTAGCCACGAGCTCCTCAGTAACACGGACTATAATATTTCTAGAAATTGCTTTATTATTTTCTTGAAACGTCTTCACAGATTTTTACCTAATAATCAAGTTTCTTCTATCTTTAGATTTCTAAGAAAACTGTTCAATTCAAATTTCCGACAAGAAGTGATTGATTTTCAAAGAAAGCACTTTTATGACTTCCTTCCATTACAAACGTTTCTTGAACGAAGTGATAGAAAATATTTTCAAGATTATCAGCTATTTGCGGGTACTAAAACTTTCATTTTTTTCTGTAAATCCAATTTTGCTTGAAGCAATCTTTCGATTTAATTCAATGTCTATGTCTTTTATATTAACGAGTTATTAAGTATTGTCGAGGTTCTTGTAGAGGTATTAAAATAATAATAGACTTATTTCGATTTGTTAAAAGATATATTGCTACATACATACATTTTGCCACTGACAAAATGCGAGGAACATCTTAAAGTTCCAAAAGTCGTCAACACCTTAAAACAACAAAAGTCACTGACTAGCTTTGGCTACAAAATTCGGTGAGCATATCAATGTTACACAACTTGATTATTTGCCATTTTTATGTTTATTTAAAAATAAACTTCTGCACACGAAAATATCGCTCCTTTATGTTTTCGAAATATTTTTTTTCTGTACTCCTTTATATTAGCACAATGGTCAAAATTGCACGACTCTCTGCACGTATGGTTTCTATAATATTTAAAATAATGTCGTGAATACACCATGTGCCGAGTAACAAAAAAAGTCGCTGGACTAGAACTAGAATATCGATTTTATAAAAGTTGATCGAATTTTGTAACATTGATCTGTTTACCGCATTTTGTGGCCAAAGCTGATGATGACTTTTGATTCTTTGTACTTGCTCATCGAATATTGTCACTAGTACATCGTGCATTCATTATAACGGTGTTTGACCCTGTATTAGACTATTTGCGAGCGATAACAGCTCACGTAAGCTCATTAAAATATTCCACCGCAACCAGTTAGCTACAAATTAGATATTTGTAGCATTGCCAACTCGCCGTAATTAAATTTTGTATGATTAGCAACTCGGGTTGTATGGAATCAGACGCAACCGATGATTTAGAATGGTAAGCTAAACAAACACTATGTTGTTAATATTTTCAATGGTTCATCATTTCAGCCGAGTGATGTCCACTGGATATTGGTCTCCCCCAAAGGTATGGTGGAAACCCAAGTCCCCTAACGTACTTTTCGCACCCAATAGATTCTATCGGCCGTCACCAGATTTTGTTTAATTAGATCATTAATAAAAACCGGCAAGTTGCGACTCGGGCTCGCATTCGAAGGATTCCGTACAATGAACCGAAAAGATTTCGTTTCTTGTATAATTTCCTTTTTATTTGTTTTTATTTATTCTTGTTAGTGGCAATAGCAATACATACATAGTTGTTGCGGAATTTGTTCGAAAGAGTCACCGCGGTCCTGGAACGCAAAGGGCTTTAGAAGTAACACGGATGGGTTTTAGTCAGTAAGAGTCTGATACGCCCTTCCGCTCCACCCAGAGCAGAAGAAGTCATTTCATGATTTCCCATCCTTAAAAATAAAAACATACTTTGTGAAAAATGCAATTATATACCTTTTACGGTTCCTGAAATATGAACCGTAATAGGTAGATCGATTAAATTTTCGTTTTGTGAAAGATAGTTGAACGGACGGGCAAACGGATAACGAAGGCTCAGTAGTAGGGTTCCGGTGGTATACTTTGGGTACGGAACCCTAAAAAGTACAACTTTGGTTTCGCTATCAAGTGTGGTATGCAACTATTGATCGTTTTGTGAAGGGCATAACCTCAAGTGATTAGTCATTAGGTAGTACGGAATACCTAGTCACTTCAGTTATTATACAAAAATAGAACGAACTTTCTCTAAACACGCAAATTAGCCATTTTACATAAGGATCCTCATCTTTGATTCAGATCTGATACCATGCCATTGTTTCAAGTAAATTTCAAGATTAAATTTCTTAGCAGCTTACGTAGTAAATTTGGAGTGAAGCTCGAAATTACCGGAGGCATTTGGCGTAATGCTCAATTTGTCGAAGGAACGAGCGAGAGCTGTCCTGGCTTCCCGCGGTGATAACAATACCTACTGAAATTACTTTTTAAAATTCATTTTTAAATGTAATTCGGTGTTACTCGAATGATTTTTTAACGAACTCCCTCAATCTCCTCGGACCCAATGTATTTTAACGATAAGTACCCATCTTAACAGATTTACTTTACAATTGAATTTACTTTTGGGCTCCATTAAATTGGATAGATTTTTCCGAGAGGAGGGAAACATTTGTGTGTTTTTGTAAAAGGTTCCCGGGACCCAAATCTGGTATCGATAGCGGACATCGCTCATGAAATTCTGGAATTATTCGCAGTTGTCAGAAAAACGTTGGCTAGAGGAACCCTTTTCATCATAACATAGAGGTTGAATTGTCTAAACCCCAAGGTTTTTTCATGAGCGGACCAGCGGGACGGAAAGATAGTAGGATAGTAATGACTAAAAAGGGTAGCCGAGTTCCCAGCGTATTTACATCAGGTCTTCTAAACCTTACTCAATTTATACTAATCCTTAGTCGGTGAAATCTTTGAGAGCGTAACAGATAGGATTTTGCGCTATCCAGCCGTTTTTCACTGAACAGTCATTGTCTATAAAATGTATGTAGGGATGTATATAAGTTAGGTACCTTCATTAAAGATGAGGTTTATTCAGAATGGAATGACTGGGCCTATGTTGGATGCCTGGGTTTCTTATCACATTAGATAGTAATCTTTTTATTAGAGTCTAGCTAGACTGATTTTATTCAATTTGACAGTGTAGGCCGACGTAGAAGAATAAAAAAAACTATATACTGTTTGGCAACGGTAGGTACAGAAGTTTAAGCCCGACGACTCTATCATTCTCCTCCAAGAGAGTCGCATAGCGACCAGCACTCTTCGCAAACCACGACTGCCGTCCTTCCGCCCTCGCCGCCGAGGCCCGCCGCGACGTCTCCGTCAAAATCCGCCCCGATCCTTGGTCGAGCCAACCCACGCCGCTGAGCGTGTAGTCTTTAATTTACCTCTTAATAATAATTCTTGTTCGATCCAGCCCGTCCCTAGCTGTCCTCCCCCCCCCCCCCCCCAAGCCGAGGCCCGTACCCCACAGGGGGTGCCCTTAGCGTGTAGTCGCTTAGTTTTTTATAAGCCCTGGCTGGAGGCTTTAATATTATATTAAGGCCACCACAGGCAAACCAGGTTAAGCAGTCGACAACCTCATAGGTTGAAATGCGAGACGCCACTCACAAAAAATAAAAAAGGTATAGAAGTTTTGTTTGACAATTCCTGTTTCTATTTCTATGGCGCTTTGAATGGCAACTATGTCATTGACATCCGTGTTTTCATTTCGGCCATTAGCCAGAGAACACATATAGATAGTATTTAAGAATTCTTACAGCACCTAACTTCATATAACTGCAGGTTTATCTGCATAGCTACCGTAAAGATTCGATTCCACACCAAAAAGAATTGTTGTGGTTTTTCAAGATCCATTTAGCGATAATGCAAATAAATGGTAGTTTTATATGGAAGACAATGTCAAAGTTATATATGTCACCCGAAAATGGCAAACGCCGTAAGATTGTAAAATATCGCGTGAAATTGTAAACAATTTTTTCTAAATAAGACACGGATATATATATAAGGATGGGATACACAAAACGTTTTTTTCGTAATAGACCGAGAAATTATAATCTAATCAAGATTTGTTACAATCTTACGGAGTCTGTAATTTTCCGGTGACATAAATATTACAGAATGATTGAGTATTTTGAAACATAAGCTAAGTGTTATATTCTCCGAAAACTAACTTAGAAAACCTCAACCATTCGTTTCGGTATATAATCGAATGGTTTTGAATAGCGATTTTGATGTATTGGTCCCGACAGAAAATTCAAATCTGCTTCCTGCCGTTATCCTGATTTATCGGACAAAGCCACAAAGGACATCGCAGGTCTTTAGTGAGGCACGTTTAGCAGCTCGTCATCGAGCTGAACGAGCGCTCTCAAACGACCTGAGCCAAATGAATCATAATGATCTCGCCTCACTTCTTGCATCCGGCGCATGTGCTTGTATGCACTTTGAACTTTTGGGGCGTTTTATGTTCTAATCTCAAAAGTAACGCCGTTACGAAGTTAGTTAAAAATGTTTAGATACCTACCTAGATAATTATGAGACTTAATATTTTTACAAAACTCGTCAGACCTACTACTATTTTTATATAAACGATTAAATCGAAAGTTTAAAATTACAATTTGTTTATATTTATGAAAAATTTAGCAAAAAAAGCGGTTTTAAGCTTTATGGTATTTTACTGAAAAAAAAGTAATGAAGAAGATACGGTGACGTCACTATACTCGTAATAAATAATCGTAATAAATAGAAAATGAAATCGTAATAATCGTGTCCAATACGCGTCCAATATGTTTGTAGATGGCTGACGTGTGTGTAGATGTAGGTAGAATGAAGAAATAAAGTGAAGTCCGAAGTACACAAGAAGAAGAAAGAAAGTTTATTGCACAGACACAGGTTACAGTTCACACACAAGAGTTCCACTAAGAAGAGTAAGAAGGAGTGGTAGAAATATAGTTTAGATGACAGATGCACGAAAACAAGCGAAAGTATTGTTATAGTTTAGCGCGGCGAAGCTATGATTTTTATAGCAATGGTCGGTATCGGCTCAGTGAACATACTGCCTACGCGTAGCTCACATCGACCGCACTTGCGCGAGCGCAACGCACTGTTAGTACCGTCTCGCTCACGCAACCGGTTTGTGTGACGTAGCAGGCCTGCCGGCCGCTATAACAAAAGACGCGTCATAGCTACGCCGGTTAGCTGATAAGAAATTATCTACTAATGCAAAATATCTGTTTGTATGTTGAATGTTAGTAACATTAAATTATTTGATTTTGATTTTTGAATTTATATAATACTAGTTGTTAGGTTACTTTGTAAATATGTATATAAATTATTTTTGATTTTAATTTGATACAATTTTATAATTTATATTTAATAAATTATATAAGGTAGGTCACTACATCACCCCCTTCCAAAGACCGTCAAGGGCGATAATATTCGGGAAACCTAACGCGACGTCCCGACCGCGTCGTCTTGATGACGTCATCGTCAGCCGAAGGCAAGTCTTGGTTATCCGCGTTGGGTGTGTAGTGGTGAGTGTTAGTGTTGAGTGGTGACTGTGGTGTGTTAGGGTGCATGTTAGTGGTATGTGGTGAGTATGATGTGTTGTCAGGGTCACGCAGTATGAAGGCCGGCTTAATGCGGTCTATCGATACGGTAACCTGTTTACCGTTTACCACTATTCTGAACACCTTGTCACCTCTTTCGATGACCTTATGAGGACCAGAGTATGCCGGTTTCAGACCACCACCGGCAGTGCAGTCCCTAAGGAACACGTGAGTTGCAGAGGATAAATCCTTGTAAACAAAAGTTTTGAAGTTGCTGTTGTGCCTGGCTGCTGGTGATGGTTGCAGATTCCGGATAATACTCCGAAGCCTTGACAGGTAAGCGGTCATGTCCACTGTCTCGTCAGACTGAGGGTCAAAAAATTCCCCTGGAAGGCGAATTGGCTGGCCGTAAACTAATTCGGCGGATGAAGCCTGAGCGTCTTCCTTGTACGCGCTGCGAACACCTAGCAGGACTAGTGGAAGAGAGTCCACCCAACTGTCATTTGCGTGGCAGGTAATCGCAGCCTTGAGTTGATGGTGGAATCGTTCCATCAGTCCGTTACAGGCTGGATGGTACGCAGTTGTTCTGCGATGTTGGAACCCAGCAATGGCAGACAGGCATTTGAAGAGTGCTGATTCGAACTGCCTACCTCTATCGGTTACGATATCCGATGGGCAGCCGAAACGAGCAATCCAACCACTCAGTAAAGCCTTTGCCACTGTTTCTGCAGTTATGTCTGCTAACGGTATTGCCTCTGGCCATCGCGTAAAGCGATCGACGGCTGTGAGACAATAGCGGAAACCTTGGCACAATGGCAAAGGTCCTACGAGGTCAATGTGGATGAATGAAAATCTCGATTGCGGTAATTTGAAAGCTCCCAGTGGTGCAAAGACGTGTCGTGTGGTCTTCGAGCGCTGGCAAGCCAGGCAAGAGCGTACCCACTCTCGACAGTCTTTCCTGATGCCAGGCCACACATATCGGTCAGCAACCAATCTTGCTGATGCCTTGGTGCCTGGGTGACTCAAGGAGTGTAAGCTGAGAAAAATTGTCCTGCGCAACTCCTTGGGCACAAAAGGTCTTGGTGTAGGGGTGCTGACGTCGCAGTATAGTTGCGTCTGCGATCCTGGTACGCTAACCTGTTGTAGGCGTAACGCGTTATCCCCGATAAGCAGTTGCTTCAGCTCCTGGTCTTCTAGTTGCGCTGCAGCGATCCTTTCAGCGGGCACAGGTTGAGTAATCTCCTCAACGCGCGAGAGGGTATCCGCCACGACATTGTTCTTCCCGGATATATGCCGGATGTCCGTTGTGAACTGGGCTATAAGATCCAGGTGACGGGACCGTCGTGGGGAACAATTCTCTTTACGAGTGTGGAAGGCGAATGTAAGAGGCTTGTGGTCTGTGTAAATCACAAAGTCACGAGCCTCCAGCATATGCCGAAAATACTTCACACTCTCGTAAATGGCGAGCAGCTCGCGGTCGTAAGGTGAGTACTTAACCTGCGCCGAGGTCAGCTTTCGCGAAAAGAAGGCAAGAGGCTCCCAAGCCCCCGCATTCAGTTGCTGCAAGACCGCGCCTATGGCTTTGTCTGACGCATCCGTGACCAACGCCAACTTAGCGTTGCAGTCAGGATGAGCCAACAGTGCTGCTTGACAAAGGCTATCTTTGCAGTTCTGGAATGCCTCGTACTCCTCGGATGTAAAATTGACGGGATGTGAACCTTTAACCGATCCAGTGAGCAGAGTGTTCAGAGGTGCTTGGAGACTAGCTGCACCTGGAATGAACCTTCTGTAGAAGTTCAGCATCCCAAGAAATCTGCGCAGCTCTCTCACGGTCTTAGGCGCTGGGAAATTCTGCACGGCTTCGACCTTGGTAGGCAATGGTCTTGTGCCCTTCGCTGAGATGTGGTAGCCCAAAAAATTTACCTCAGACACTCCAAAGGCGCACTTAGAACTGTTGATGACCATACCGTAATCTCGGAGCCTGGAAAAAATCTGGCGCAGGTGATGTTCATGGGTCTTCTGGTCTTTCGAAAAGATCAAAAAATCGTCCAAGTATGCGTACGTAAAGTCCAGACCCCTGAGCATTTCATCCACGAAGCGCTGAAACGTCTGTCCGGCATTTCGTAGCCCGAACGTCATATAAGGGAATTCGAAAAGACCGAACGGCGTTGTGATCGCAGTCTTCGGGATATCGTCTGGATGAACAGGAATCTGGTTATATGCTTTTACAAGGTCAATTTGGGAAAATACGGTACAGCCAGACAGGCTATGAGCGAAGTCCTGGATGTGCCGGATGGGGTATTGGTCAGGGATGGTTCGCGCGTTCAACATCCTGTAATCGCCACAGGGACGCCAACCATCGTCTTTCTTAGGTGCTAGGTGGAGAGGCGACGACCACGGTGACTCGGACAAGCGACAGGTGCCACACTGCAGCATTGCCTCAAATTCCCCTTTGGCAATTTTTAATTTGTCAGGGGCCAACCTGCGAGGTGAACACGATACTGGTGGCCCCGGCGTAGTGCGAATGTGATGTACAGTATTGTGTTTTGGAGTGCGGTGTATACCATGTGGGCGAGTGATGTCTGGAAATTCTTGTAGTATGTGTATGTATGCAGAATCACCAAGACTTACTTTCACCGAAGAGACGACATCAGAACGACGGACAGGTGACGCCGGGGTGGAGAGCGTAGTATGATTGTCGATAAGGCGTTGGTTCCTGCAATCAACAACCAAATTATAAAACGATAAAAAATCCACGCCTATTATCGCCTTTGTAACATCGGCTACAATAAATCGCCAAGCGAAATCGCGGCGCAACCCTAGGTTTAAAGTTAAATTTATGAACCCATACGTAGCTATTGATGTCCCGTTTGCCGCACACAACTGGTAATTGGTTTTCTCAAGTCGTCTTGTTAATGCCGACCGAGGGTAGACGCAGAGGTCGCTACCGGTGTCGACCAAAAACTGCACCTTTGACCTTTGGTCGGTGACAAATAAGCGACCAGCACTCGGACAATCATCGGTCGCCATCACTGATTGCCCCTCACATTTCCCGACGTATGGTAGTCGCACGGCTTCACGCATTTCCTAGCCTGGTCCCCAAAATTCTGATGAAACCAGCACTGGGGGAACCTTCTGTAGCTGGACTGGGACCTGTTGGAGTTGGACCGCTGCCGCGTACGACTACGGGATCGTCCTCTGGGACGAGACAATCGCTCCACCTTCTCCGCCAGCTTCTCCATCTGCTTAGTCAGGGCGGCGATCTCGGAGTTCACGCTGTTGCCCGGGGTGCTCGACGTTGCAGCTGTTGTGATGGCAGATGTTGATGCCACCTGGGTGCCGACGACGTCATGGATCCGGTCTGCCAGCTCAGCCAGCTCACCCAGGTCCTGCTTGGACTGGGAAGCTATGATCGCCTGTGTACTTGCGGGCAGGCGGCTCGTCCAAATGGTCCTCAGGAACTCCTCTGGAACACCTGGACCAGCGAGGTTGAGGAGGTGGCGGTAAAACTGGGAAGGTTTTCGGTCGCCCAACTCTTCATGCATGAGAAGTTGCTTGATTTTCTTCTCACGCGTTGCCGAAAGTCGCTTTATGAGCTCACTCTTCAGCTTCTCATACTTTCCGGTGGTTGGAGGGTGGTCGATAATATCTTCGACCTCCGAAGCATATTGCGTTTCCAAGTTGCCGGTAACAAAATAAAACTTGGTGTCATCCGACTTGATATTGGCCAGGATGAACTGCGCTTCCATCTGGTGGAACCATAATCCCGGCTTCTCCGGGTGGAATGGCGGTACACGCACACCCACACGAAAAGTTTCCGCTGCCGACTCGCCGACATCTTGTTGACTGCGTGCATTGTTCTCAGTCATCCTCGTGCTCTTGAACGGGGTCACCAATGTAGATGGCTGACGTGTGTGTAGATGTAGGTAGAATGAAGAAATAAAGTGAAGTCCGAAGTACACAAGAAGAAGAAAGAAAGTTTATTGCACAGACACAGGTTACAGTTCACACACAAGAGTTCCACTAAGAAGAGTAAGAAGGAGTGGTAGAAATATAGTTTAGATGACAGATGCACGAAAACAAGCGAAAGTATTGTTATAGTTTAGCGCGGCGAAGCTATGATTTTTATAGCAATGGTCGGTATCGGCTCAGTGAACATACTGCCTACGCGTAGCTCACATCGACCGCACTTGCGCGAGCGCAACGCACTGTTAGTACCGTCTCGCTCACGCAACCGGTTTGTGTGACGTAGCAGGCCTGCCGGCCGCTATAACAAAAGACGCGTCATAGCTACGCCGGTTAGCTGATAAGAAATTATCTACTAATGCAAAATATCTGTTTGTATGTTGAATGTTAGTAACATTAAATTATTTGATTTTGATTTTTGAATTTATATAATACTAGTTGTTAGGTTACTTTGTAAATATGTATATAAATTATTTTTGATTTTAATTTGATACAATTTTATAATTTATATTTAATAGATTATATAAGGTAGGTCACTACATGTTTATTAATACTTGTCCAATATTTTTTTGGAAATCTATCTTACGGACTAATTAGATTTTTTTCAGTAAAATACCCTATTGTTTGCAGTCTTGACTTTATGATCTTCACTTGTTTGGATTTTCAGCTCAAATTGTTACATCAACACCGCCAATTCCCATGAAACATCCTGTACCCCTGTACTACTAAATCCCATCCCGTGTAAAAGTTTTTTCAATCAAAACTCATTCAATCAAAGCTTAATTCTGTCGAGGAGGAGACAGGGGCTGTCAATAGCAGCAGCCGTTACTAATTGTCGTTAAACTCCTAAGCCAACGTAAAAGGCGGCTCTTGTGTAACTAGTAGGTTTGTTTGAACTGTTTTTGGAGATATACATGTTGGCTTTGATTGAATGGTGTATAATGGTAACGTGTGTGTCCAAAAATCTAAACTAATATTAAGTATAATTGTTTGGAATTTAGGTTTCATTTCTTTACGAAAAGAGGCAGTTTGTTTGGCTGAAATATGACGACGATTGTTGAAGATGTCGGACTACATCATGCCGACTTAAATCTTTATCTCGAAAACCGGAAGAAAAGCAGAAAAAAAATGTAGGCTTTATGCTCTAATACCTGTGCAACGCCAGGGGTGCTAGTTGGTTTTTATATTTGTCAAAGGTACCTGTAATGTAATTGTAACGAAACGAGATAAAATGGTTTATTTGTTTATATGTCTGTCAAAAGTATCATCACAAAGCTAAATCTCTGGAAACACGAAAACCTTCACTGGTAGAAAAATGAGCTCTATAGCTGTGTGTGTATTTTTATACCGACACACCGTGCCTGTGGGATAGGCTGCGGGTGCAAAGCTGCGGCAACAGCTAGTGTTAAATAAGGTTGTAGTATAGCTCCTGGGGCTTTACTATGAAGTCTTAATGCCATCGTGATTCCGTTGTAAAGAAGGGATAGTTGTGTGCGTACTATGTATCTCCAACTCTTTCGCATACGTGTACTAGAAACATAATGATTTTAGGACGTCTTCGTTGTTACTCTGTTTTCTGAAACAATTATCAGAATTCCTATTGTAATCCTAACCCTAATCAATTTAAAGTTAGAGCGAACAGGCTTCTTCTGGGTAAGCTCGCTCCATTGTTGACTTTGTATCTGTCATCTCTGACCTAGACTAGAGAAACCTATTTCAAATAAATTAATAAAAAAAAATAGCGCAACAAAATATTACTGGCCATAATTCTAAGACTTCAGTGCTAGAATAGATTATTCTAGTATGTATGTACGAATGTTGCGGCGATGAGCCAAGCTGCGAAGCTTGGCATCCACCAGTTTCACGTCGCCAATGAGTCTGTTAGCTCTGCGTTCCACCGAATCAAGCGCCGCAAGTAAAATACTCACGGCTCAAATAAAACACTTCTCCAATAATCTTCACATCAGACGAGTAATTAGGTAATACGTCAATCACTCAGCTATTGAGATCAGCATTCGCAGGAAATTAATAAATATGTCCAATCGATCAATCAGCCAATCAATCACGCCGAGTTATGGTAAGCCACAGTTCCGGAACACATCATAAACTTGCTAAGTACATGGACAGCTATAATAATCTTGAAAAAGCGTAACTATTACCTACATATTCAATGAGATCCGATTATCCAATTATTATACGCAACATGTTTTCTTTACCAAACATAATTAAGCCATCAATCAACACGGCTACAACCAAAACTGACCATTACTCAGAAAATGTTAGGGTACAAAATAGTTTGGCGGTTATATAGGGTTGTGTACTCAATGTATGCATATAGTAGGTAGGTATACAGTATAAGTGTTCGTGGCATGACAATATGTAGCTGGGGCTGTAAAAATGTCCTGTATAATAGAGAATGTGAAGGGGCCTTTAATTAAAAGTCCACCCGTCGGTCCTTGCCGAACAATAAAACTCCACATTGAATGGTTAATAGTTTTGTCTCTTTCATTAACAGGCACTTGAAATTTCTAGACTGAACTGTTTGCTTGTTTTGACGTCAAGTTCCTTTCCACTTTTAATTAGGCGATATTTGAATTTTTAAATTGTTTTGTATGAGTATTCAATTTGTGAGTTAACAAGAAACAATTATGAGTTAAGTTGCCGGGCAAACCTTACAAACAAAGGTAAGAAAGAAAATTCCAGGTGTTAGAATCTAAAGTGATATTTTCAGTTTGTGCATATATGACGTAAAAATCAGCCATTACTCTTACTCAAAGGGAATAATGAGTCCTTCAAAACAGGAATTCAATTTTCAAAGTCAATGGATAGGCACTGTAGAACCGTTTCATTGGGGATGCGTACATAGGTAAATTCAGTTTGCACGACAAGATTTGCTCCTATCGGAGTTCTGCCTCACGAAACTGTGCAACGGAAGCTAGTCAAAATGGTATAATGGTATGGTGGAACAATATAGACGAGGAGCTAGTGACTTGTTCTATCGTTGCAGGGGACGTCTTTCAGTCCGATACACTGCGGTGGCGCGGTGGCGGTTACCACCGGGGTTGACACACCTCTGCACTGCAATATTGGGACGGAATCGACGATCATGTTTACATTTGAATTGGTGTATATTTCTGTAGGGATTTTACTTTTATAGATATAATCTCAATCAAATATCTTTAGACTCTACATCATCTCTACTTTTAAATTCAGAAAACTCAACATGGTAAACATAAATAAATATAGTTACTAGAATGGTCCTGTCACAATAAATAAATTGAGTTTTTCTACTGCTATCCGACCTGGGATTATTTTTGCCTCCTGAGATGCACAGAATCTTCAGAAAATCTTAAGTAACATTTTAGCTACAGAAGGTAGCAACCAAACCAGTTGAAAATCCAATAGATATCAGGAAAAGCTCGCTTACGAGCTTAGCCATGAATCACGGCTTTACCCGAGTTTCGTATGAGGAATTAGACAAAAGCCATGAGATATGTCTTGACAGGAGCCCGTGCTAAACTGCCGTACAGTGTAGCAGCGTTAAAACAAAATCATAACGCTTTCCTTCCTCTACTAAAATACCTCGAGGTTTTCCCCACAAAGACTTGCTAACTTAAACATAAACATCCAAGATGTTCTAGAAGTTTCCTAAGATAAGCTGGCGTTGTACCACGCAAGGAGATAATAATGCTGGTCATATTTCACGAAAGCACAGCCCCGATGAAACAGGGCATTACGACGACATATCGCTTTGATTTATGTACTGTTTAAGGACCCCTTAAAACTATAGTAGGAAAGCCGATGTTCGGAAGGCTAGATTAATATCTTTTGAGGATATCTCTTGCGCGGAATATGCATGAGATTCGGGATTGATAAGGAGACTCGATTTGTTTTTGTGGATAACTTTGGCATGATTAACATCTATGGAGGTCCGATGCTTGATACTTATTACCTAATAGGAATTTCCGAGGCTGTCATGGTTGTAAAAATAAGCATATGAATACGAGACAAGATGAACCAACTGATCAATGTAATAATGCGGTAAAACGGCTCAATATTTCTTCTATCCTAAAATGCTTTGGCAATTTATTCACCGCTTGTGTTTATCAAGTTAATCGGCTTGTCGGAAAAGTCAATTCAATCCCGAAATATTGTTTGATACAAAATACAATCGTAAATGCTTAAAGACATCAAACGCTCAACAGTTTTCGAGGAAGGTGCGGATTTAATAAGCCAACAGCGACTTCAGAGCCGTCCCGTCGACTTCGACTGCCTACAGCTGTGACAAATTGCATCTTAATTCGAACTGATTAAAGCAAAATAAGAGTGAGCGGCACTTGAAAAGTTTCATTATGTAGAATTCAGCTGAAACATACGTGTGCGAGGCAATACTGAGCGGAATACATTACTGGCGGAACGCAATTTGTCCCTACCCTACAATTTATGTGTACAACCCACTTCATTCAAAAGGAAGTGACGCAAAAAGGAACAAAACTTTCATGTTTCGCATAATGAATACACATATTCATAAAAAAAAAACCGAGATATTAAGAAGCCAATTCTAAATCCCAATTCTGTGTAGAAAATTTGAATAAAGAATCGGCTAATCAGTATTTAAACTACTCGTGTGATATTTTTTTTTACGAAAAGGCTGTTTAATTATGGCTTCGTCGATGTACAGAGTTATTTTTTGCGATGGATGCTACGGTGTAACTCAAAGAGAATTATTTGCAACCTATCATAAGTTTAAATTAGCAGCTCCCACGGTTAGAGAGAAAACTCGTTAAAGCACTGGCAGGCTTTTGTAAGATTATAACTTTGTTACTGCGAACTTACCTACACCTAACTCGGTTCTGACAAAATGAATAGACTTATTGACAGAATGATATGAGGAGCGCTTCCATAATACTGAATGTATTTGGGAATAAGTGTTCAAGTTCGTGGTAAATGTGGCCTGTTCCCGCGGCGTTTAGCGAATATTCCCTAAGTCTTCCTTATCCTTGGAAATCTAATATTCTACAAGACATAAAAGCCTGACTAAGATAATATTTAGTAGTTCACTGATGGAGTAGTTCAATGTTCATCGCAGGCTTCAATTATTCGGTTATTATAAACTTCGTCTATGTTCTTTTTGAAGTGTTCAAGTTAAGTCAAGAGTGAATAGGCTCTATTTGTCAACCACATCATTGCTTTCCATGAGTTGGGATTGTGGTCATGTGCGACCCTGTTATTAATATTAAATTAACATTTTTTTTTCTATCAATAATACCAAAAGTTCAAAGGCCAATCAAATATGTTAGAGAGAAATTTGTAGACTAACATACGAACAATAATATCTTCGCCACTGTAATAACAGTTTGATGACCACCCAAGGAGACTAATAGCTAAGATGTTACGAAAGAAATTATGAATAGTAGATATGAGTTATTTTATTCTAGCAATTTTGCAGTTAAATTACAATTTGGAAAATTTACAACGTTATATTGCCTGTTTGTACATAATTAGATTGATTTATCAAAACAAACATAAAAATACACTTATAAATACATACTAAATTTTCAAACAAATAAACAGTTATAATAAAAAAAAAAACAAATAAGAAATACAGGATGGAATTTTGTAATACCATTTTTTGTAAATAATTAAAATAATTTAAGATTTCATGGTCTTCCTATCATTTAATTTATCAAGTTTCTTAGAGAGATTTTATCTTTTTAAATGATCCTAACGATCGATGCAATAAAAGTACAGGTTGTGATTTTTACAGATTTTAGTCGGTTCTATTCCCGGGTGTGGCAAACGAATTTATAAATCTTTGAATGCAGTTTTCTTTCTATTCAAAAATAAAGGAATGTTTTCTTTGAGTAAAATTTTCTATCTACAGTATTAAGAGTACTTTCCCTTCAGGTGGCATTACAAAATTCCACCCTGTATAAGACTGTTCTTGCTAATTCATCGATGATAACAAAGTTCAATAAGATCCCAATACCGTCCGAGGCAGCAATCATTCCAATCTGCTCCCCATCCAAAAATTAGCATAACCATATTATAGTAAGCTTATGTAAACAGTTAAAACGTTCATAAATAACGGACAACGATTAACAGACCGACGCATGGTACGGGGGACCGTAATATATTCACTGGCTGATCCCAATTTGTCTGACCTAACGCAATATTGGGCGCTGCTGATCCATCCTCTATAACTTTGCATATCTATAGCGTAAAACTTTATCTACCTAAGTGCCCACTACCACTACTTGCACTTACGTCGGCCCTCTGTGTCTTTGCGTTGAATTCATACTGGTGGCATTTTCATCGTGATGGTTTAATCGATGGTTTTTTATTTGATTGACATGTAATGGCAGCCGATACATGAAAAAGGTACAAATGTGGTAATTAATATGGGTGTGCTTTGAAAAAGATAAATAAACCACTCAAACGTAAATACGGATTAATTGCTGTTCTGGTTAATCTTGCATTTAATCCTATAGCATATGCGAAATAATATTTTATAAAGCGCTCAGTTGCAAACCAATGGCTCGTTCAATATTTCGATTTAAAATAAATTTTGGAGGGAAAAAATGCGACCCAGCCGACTCATAAAATTTTGCGCACTGCGTCGTTAAGCGACGCACTAAACATCAAAAATAAAATCGGATATTTTTTGCGAACGGGTTTACTGTTCGTCGGGTTGAAAACGAATCGGTTCTATGTACATTCACGCCTTTGTAGCACAGATAGGTTTTCAATTAACTGAATAAGGAAGAGAGGCAAAAATAGATAGTGCCAACATTAAAAATAGTTGTGCAAGTGTTTGCAGCACAAAACGCAAATGTGGCTCGATTGAAGTTCAGGCGATTCTGTTGGTAGAATTGTTTCCGGTTAGAGAACGGGCGGCACATTCCTTGCGCTCCTAACATTGTCGTATTAAGCGAAATAATTGAATTAAAACTTGCTATTCGATTATTTCTTCGCCTTTGTACGAATAAATCTGAATTTAACTGCGTAGTATATAAACCACTGTATTTTTAATGAACAGAGAATAGAGTTTTAAGATAGAAAGTTTTTAGGAAAAAATCTTAAAGTTTAAATTAACTTTATGATATCAATTTAACAAACTTTCATTTATATTTGATGGTAGGTACTTTTGAAAAAGCCTAAGTTTTAAACCTGAAATCTACCTCCACACACTATAAAAGCCCAGTATGGTTTCACTATTTGCAAACTGCAGTTGTCAATCACCGTCGGTGGGTGTCAGACACATTTAGAAAGCCACACACACACATACTATATGGTGCCTCCCTCCCCCCTCTGACCCCTCTAACGGCAGCCTGTCACTAGCCCTGGAGGGTTTTTCAGTCCTAAATGAATTTTTGGCAGTCAATTTTAGTAACCTCAAAGTTTTTATTGAGATCCCCTTTTTTATTCAAACATTTGATAGAGTTTTAGTTTACTATGTAAACTCTTGTCTCTACTATTTTTTTGTAAAATAAAGTCATGAAATAAACAACGATTTATTTAAGTAAGAATAAGAATATTTAAAAAGGTACTTTTCTACTTTTTAAATTCATTAAATGTACAAATGGTATTTCGAGATAAGTTCTGTTTTTTAGCAGCCCTCATTTTAGATAATTTTATTTACTGACCAACAAAAGCCGGTTTTTCGCATTAAAACCTTTCCAGACACTGACAATTTTAAGACTCGCATGTAGGTCGCGTATATAAATTGGAAGACATTTACAATAATTTAGTGGGCAATTGCCAACTTTTACGATGTACCTGTACGAATGGACGGAGAGTTAAATTAATGAAATAGTCTACAAACTTGCGTACTCTTTACGCACTTACTAACTTCACCCTGAAAATTAGGTAATGGACTCATAATATTTCTTCAAATAAACAGACTATTCTAACAAGTTTCGAAGACTAAAAAGGTTCAAAGAAACGACTTTTCAAGCAGTTTGCTAGAGTTGGTGGCATTTACTTTAGTTCAATCACAGATTTGATGTCACCAACTAGGTACATCAGATGGCTTGAAAAGTCATTTCTTCGGAACTTTTTAGTTATTTCTTGTGTTTTTTTGAAAAAGTCTCATTTTTTAATTTCTTTTTTGTTTTGTTTTTTTTTTAAATGTATTTTAGTTACCCTTAAATATGACCACGCAGTTCTGGTTCACCCTGTAAATGATACATACTTCGACATGTGCATGTAACATGCACTGGTCGAAGTATCATCAGCCCAAATGATTTCCATAGTTAGTCATAGACCTCCACCAAACGTCGTCGCATCGACCATTCTTGTGCTTCTTGCATCCAGACTTCTGTGGTCATCACCAGGCCATAGGTTCATCTTTTGATATGTCTCCCAATGCTGTGTCTTCCGGTGGTCGTAGCTCCAGAATATTTCGGTCCCATCGCCCTCCCAATACACCAATTTACAAGCAACACTTTATCCGCCATTTTGAAAGCGTACACTGTGTACATAATCTGTCTGTCTAGCCTTTTCCCTACTACATTGGGGTCGGCTTCCAATCTAAGCAAATGCCAATGAGTGCCAGTATTATATAAGAAGCGACTGCTTATCTAATCTCAACAACCCATGAACATCTTGGCAAGACTGGTTTCAGATTTTGCTGGGAGCTTGACGTGCTATCCAAGTCATGGATGAGACGCGGTATGGTATAGATGGTAACCCATCCACAATCTGACTTCGGCAAGCGTTGCTTATTCTCGAAGATCGAAACGTGCGGTATTATTTAATCACGAGCTCTAGACTGCAATGTCTACACGTGCTCTAATATTATAAAATATTAAATACACTGTTGAAGGAAGGGGTGTGTTAAATATTGTCCCGTGTAGTGTAATTTATACGAACTCTGTTTACTCTCTTGTTATAAGGCTCTTCATAATGTTATCCGAAAGTTTGCCCAGACCTTTTGTAACTAGATACGGGACTATAATAACACAATTAAAATTCATGTATCTGGTACTTAATTAATATAATTTTGTGGTGTGTTTATGTTTCTCTTGTTGTGGTTCGTTATTAAGAAATATATAAATACCTAGGTATGTTTGTCTTTGCTGTTTAGGTAAATCTTGAGCAACAAAAGTTTCCTAATTTTCTTTTGTTGTTCTGTTTAGATTGATTCCTTTATTGTGTGGATATTTTCCTTTTGAGATTATTATGTTTTTTATTAATGGAGTGTGAGAATATTTAATATGGTAGGCTTTCAGGAGATTTCAGGATGTAGTAACTAGTAGAATGCGGAAGATGAAAAGCCTTGTATTAAGGCGGAACATTCTAGATGCCATTGACAATTTGATACCAAGTTGATTGTCTGATTGATGTATGAAAGGAGTGTTATGACAAGGTGCTGACCTTGATCAATCAATTCATAAGTTGTAATGAATGAGCGATAAAAATAAATACTGTTACTCGGTTTTTCCAAGCTTCTAATAATACCTTCGAAAGAATCTTCCAAAATAATATCTGCGTAGCAACAATATTTTTTCATTCATGAAAAATCCTTAATTAATTTACTAAATAAAAAAGGCCTTTCTAAAGTTAATAAAAACTTATCAAATCTTAGCTTAGGTCCGGCCTTCCATCTTTATCTTAATAAGTAAGAAAGGTATAAAAATTCTGAATTAAATATTTGACTAAATTCAGCGTCGAATATTTTTACTTTTGTTCGTGTAACGGAAGTTCATGTTGATTTTATCATCATAGCTGTGTTCTTTACAACTTGGAAATTTAAACAAAAATATTTGTATTGTATCGCGGCGGACAAGGAATTTGAAATTTGTTCCTTTTTGCTTCTTGGCCCTCTATTTCTTTAAAAGAGCGGTTTTATACGTATGTAGTGGTTATCAATATAAACCAAGAAACATTTTTATTAAGTCATCACACCAATATGAAAATAAATTTTTATCTTCTCTCTTACGTAAGATCCACACAGAGTGTCTTCAAAAAAAACGCTTTTAGCGAAAAGGTCGACCATTGTATTAAGTAGTGTAGGTGTTCTATTAAAAAAAAAACAAATTCACTCTATTCATACCAAAATGAAATAGCAATCAAATCCGAAGTTAACGACCGAGCACAACTCGACAAAGTAACAAAAAAGGTCTTCCTACACGTCCTGTTCCTCGTAAACTCCATGCAATGCCGCGTCAAAATCATAACCATTTCTTTTGCCTATCCCGAAGCGGCACAAGCGGTAAAAAGAGCCATACAGCCGGTACACGTCAGACATAGACGGCCACTGACGTCGATATATCAAGAGGGAGACTTGACGCGACGATTGACACTCGTTGGAAAATCTCTTCGGTGACAAAGGAAATAGTGAGGACAATGCAGTATTCTGTTCTGCCTTCGTAATGGTCCAACGGTTTTATTAGAGTTTATGAAAGTTTAGGAATTCGTATAACTTCGCAGAGAGTTTTTTTCTTTACCTACTAGAATATTCTGCTGCCATTCGTGTCGACACCTACCACTATTTAGGATCAATAAGTGGCTATGTTCATTTTAGACACTTGGTCCTACAAACAACTACAAAGCATGAAATCACATCTGAGTCGATTACTTCCAGGCAAACAAGTCAGTGGTCAAATGCAAGCCTATCCAATAAATAAAAGAAACAAACAAAATATACAGGCTCTATGGTACAGGTAGAAAAGGGTTGTAGTCACCGATGCGAGAGGACGGTATTGCGGCACCAATCCGCTTGAACAGTGCTGTGACTGCGAATATTTTTACCATTTTGGGCAAAGTGAGGTGCCCTGAAAATAAACAGGAATCTGGGCAGTGAAGCAAAAGAACATCTAATTTAAAATTAGATACGACGATATGTATTGTATTCGGTGTAAAGAGTGTTTTTGTAAAAATAAAATCCCGGAAGAAGGAAAACACAAAAGTCTTTATGTCGTATTTGAAGTAAGCTTAACACAACAGAATACAACTTTTCTCTTCACAAAGTTCAAATAACAACATCTCAAACAAAAAGTATCGCTGGCTTTCAAATCCCTGTGCAGTAATAAAATGAAATAACGAAAGAGTTCACAAAGGCTGTGGCGGATCAGTAGGATGACTAGAGTTTTAAGGTACAAAGTAAGTACAATCCTCGTTAGGGGGCACCTGGGACTATCCCGTCTATCGGCGGACACAGGGGACACTGTAATTCCGAATCATCGGTCCGACCACAATGAGATCGACGCTTTTAGCAAAATTAAAACGTGCGACGGACGGTGTACATGTTTTATTGAAATTAATGGATGCACACTAGCATTGCTGGAAAACATACACTTCTGCGGTCGAGTCTTTGGAAACGATTTATTGGTTCACTGAAATATATTTCGGTTACGACGCGGAAAAACTTTTTGCGGTGTGAAAATTAACGCTCAATCCGAGCCTGTACTGTTATTTGATTTATTTTTGTTTCATTGTAGTGTTTTTGCTAGTAGGTTGATTTATATGTATTTATAACTCTCTTATTGATCATATTTTTAGTGCTTCGAGGATACACTTATCCGTTTACCGCTATCGGCATTCAATATCTCCGTAATTACGTCACGAGACACAGCAATTAAAATAACGTTCATTATCGTTTTTTATTGCATTTTCTCCTCATCTCTGAACTACCTATAATTAAAAGTTGTGTTTGCGGAATCATTAAAATTGAAACATGATATAATGTTCGGTCGGCTGATGAAACGTATGGATGCTCATTTGAGTTTTAAACTGATTAACGTTTAAATTCGATTCGATTTTGATTCGGACGTTGGGCCTCCCTTCGCGTCCGATTAGCGATTCTCAATTGGCAAACAGTAAATTACAGTATATGTAGAAATTAAATTATGAATCGAAACATTTATTGTGACCATAGATAGTGAGCTATGTGTTTGTAAACGCGAAGGACATAGTGGGATGAATTCATGTCTTCCTAAAGAATTGGAAAGATGTGGCCCGGAACCGAGAACATTAAAAGAAATGGAGAGAGGCCTTTTCCCAGCTGTGGTACAGTACAAGCTAGTTATAACAATATGATGTGTTTATCTGTTCGAGTAATACATGCATTACGTTGGTACGTATATTTACAACCGGTGCGGTGTAGCAACAGATACCTACATAAAGCGGTTTGGTATTAGTAGCGCACCATCTCGTGACATTTGTTCGAAGTCAACTAAAGTAAATGGGCTCCTAGGATTTTGTCGAGCTTGACTGAGCACACGTGTGCTTCCCTGTTTGTACTTTATATGTACGTATGTACTGTAAATGTCGTCTCGTTTTAAGTAGGGACATCTTTATAGTCGTCTTTGGAGCTTTCAACTACGAATACTTATTTTTAAACATTGTTACAGGTATTTCACATTCTTGGTCTTCAAACAAGGAGTGATTTGCTGTGGAAAATTTAACTAAAATATGGTAAGTTGAACCTACATAGGTATTTTTTAGGGTTTTGAACCCGAAGAGAACGAACCCTAACCAACGGAATCCTATTTGCAGGGATCGGAATAGGTAGACTATATTTGCCTAATGTTCATGGAAGTAAGT
Source organism: Mamestra brassicae (assembly GCA_905163435.1). Lineage (NCBI taxonomy): Eukaryota > Metazoa > Arthropoda > Insecta > Lepidoptera > Noctuidae > Mamestra > Mamestra brassicae. Next base: position 11,248,719 of record LR990997.1, on the reverse strand, counting down.
AACATAGAGTTGATAATACCTCCTGTGAAATCCCGGAATCGTAAATGGAATCATGACAATTAAAACCCGAGATTATAAAAACATGAACTGGACTTTGATTCTTTGAGTAAGTAATAAATTATTGATTTGAAGAATCAAAAGAAGAAAGAGTTGTGCGAAAACAAAGAATAGAATTCTTCAATATAAAAATTTTGTTCAAATGTATTCAAAGTGCATTAAGTAATTTGCAATTTCTTAAATCCCGGAATACAATCGTCATGTTTATGATTCCGGGATTTTAGAGGAGGTATTATCAACTCTATGCTACTTACTTCCACGAACATTAGCTAAATATAGTCTACCTATTCCGATCTCTGCCTATTAGGTACTAAGCGTTTGCTGTCCGTCCGTCTGTTAGCGGGCTATATCTCATGAACCGTAAAAGAACAGTTAACATTTTTACTAAGAGTGTGTGTCCATTTTTATTACCGCTAAAGCAACAAATAATAAATATAAAATTAAAGGGTACAATGAAACGTGATTTTTTCGGGATATGGTACGGAACCCATCGTATACCAATCGGTTTTGTTTGTTTTTTGGGCAATAAACACAGGCAATTACGTCTATAATTGTCACGGTGAAATGCGAATCGGCATTGATTGTAAATCACGATAATTTCCGTTAATAGCAAACGCCTGCGGAAACACCCACGTAAATCAGACGGAACAAAATTTAAATCATAAAACTCTGGGCCATTTTGTAAACGGTTTTTACGTGTGTTATATGCTGTCGAGTTGAAATGACATTCCACGAATGGTGGTGTTATTTATGACATATAATTTGTAGCTTTGGTTTAATTTTACAGTTTAGAAATTATTGTATCAATTTGTTAAACATTTTCATTACTTCATTCAGAACCTACTGTGCACCGTTGAATAGTTTAATTATAAATACGGAAACCAATTTCAGTAACGGAAAATTGCATTTAACATTCAGAAGAAAATAATAATAAGTATATTTATTAAAAACGATTAAAAAAAGTCGGGGTAAAGACCAAAAAACGCGCTGTGCATACCTGACATTTTTTGAAATTAGGCTGAGTGCCAGCACTTTTTGAACGTCTAAGTTCTACATAAAGACGCCCGCCCGTCACCAGGGTTAGGTGTTAGGTAGAGGTTACAGGAAAACGCCCGTCATCTAAAAAAAAAACTAGATATCTAGATAAAGCTCTATAAAAGCACCTAAGGTTTCAATTAAAAACAAAGATAAAAAGTACATAACACCAGAAGTATAAAAATATTTATATCTTCTGAATCCACTAACCTACCCACTTCACTATAACCTACTAACTCTTTGTTTTCGTGACGTCATATTTGCCTATAGTCCTCAAACCTACGCCAGAGTTACGGCAATGCGTCACTAACACAATAAACTCCTTTAACTTATGGCAGTCGACCCATTGGCATAATTTTGTTCTTCCCAGTCGTATAGAAGCCTCTCACTGGGGTTACGACCTAAATCCTGTCTTTATTCGACCTTGAGCTTCTAAAGAAAGACGTATTAAATCGATGACGTAGGCAGTAGGCACTCTTTAAAATTGGAAAAACTTTCGCTTTAAATATTTCAATTCAAAATGGAAATTAAAAATAACATTATCTTTTATAAAAGGTTACTTATTAAAATAAAACTACAAACAACTTTCACTGTTGCATTTTATAAAGGCTACTAAAAAGAAAAATGATTCTTTATCTTTTTTTCTAAAAAAAGATAAAGTAGTGCGGTTGCTTATGTCTGATAGCACCTGAACTTATTAGGTAGTTGAACGCCCGCCGGCTGCACGGCTGCCCGGCTGGGGCGCTCGGCCCACCCGACCATGGCAAGTCACGCTCTGCCACCGTTCTAGTTTTAATCTGTGATAATACCTACAATTATTCTCACAGTACACTCGAAAATTACTCTATTCTCTGAAGTTTTGTTTCGTAGAAAGAACAGTTATTTTTATACGATTAAATAAACCGGTGACACTTTGTCAGACCTTCTCTCTTTGGTCTTTGTTTTAAAGTGGTAAAGGTTTTTTGTCTACTCAAAATACGTCGTCTTTCTTAAATATAAATCTGTAAATTCCAAATTAAAAAAAGTTTAGCTACGTAAGCTAAGGATAGGTATAAAAATGTGAAATGAGGGTAGCGAAAACATTGTCTTTACTTTACGTCGGGACAGCGGGTACATTTGGGATTTACGACGTACACTACTTTTGCCAAAACATTTCCAGATTTACCGAATACTTTCCCGAAATAGAAAAGTACCTACCTATCTGCATAAAAATTACCAACTTAATTTGACTACGGTAATTGCTTCCTGATTTAATTAAAACGTTATTTTCCATTTTTTTCCTAAAATGATTTACAGGCAACAGCTTTTCCTGAAACATAAAAAATTGTCAGTACATTAAGGCTTTTTCAAAAACACAAACACAGCTAGGTGTTCAGACAGAAATAGCAGAACAAAAGGGGAGTCCGAAAGTATTTTGAGCACGTACATCGTTCGCCCGAAGCTGTGGCCAACGGTGACTTTTAATTAATTTTGGAAAAAATCTATCTCTAATTACGACCCAAACTGCATTCAACACAGTTACGTTTTTTTTTTATCTTTTTACGCAAAAGTTTTTGTGTTCATCACTTTTACTTTTGAAAAATAAAAGATAGACAACAGTTTTGGTAGATTTTTTCGTAATTGGTCAACTTTACAAAGATTTAAACTTTAAAATGGTTTTGTGTTGGTTCCCGATTCTTATAGCGATTTTTTTTATGTCGATATGCCGTTTTGATGGAAAAATGCAACGCAACGCATCTCAAAAAAGTAAATAAAAACCACCCCTTAGTTAACAATAAAATATTTAGGGTTACAATAAAATATTTAGGGTTGTTTATTCAATCCTCTCATATAAGTTACGTGACTTATGAAAAATCGGTCCTCAATCTGAAATAGTTAAATTAACATTTATACCTTCGGAACGTATTTCATATGATTTCCCGGAGCTTTTCATTAGCCGTTAATTCGAGCACGTTTACACATTCACCACCAACGAGAAAATAATGAAGCCGTCACATAAGTATTTATTGAGGTTTCACCCCCCATTTCAACATGCAGATCTTTCTACCGTATTAATTAGTAAACAGCATTGGATTACTACAACACTCTTCATTAACTTAATGAAATAAGATATCTTTTATCAAACAAGACTGCAAAATGAGAAAATTTGGAAAATAGGTGTCTTATTCCGGCTGGGGATCTCTTACAAATAAGCCAGACAAATTCGTTTCTAATTTATTTTCTGGTAGAATTAAAATTCAAATGGAATTAGGTTCTTGTATTGAGGGGTTCGTCCTAAATTATGGTATGGACGTCTAGTCTGGACTCTTTATCTCGGTTTTATGCCTAGATAAAGGTGAATTTATGTTCCAGACATTTGAATAAACTTATCCAGACAAGGTTCTTGAAATTAAACTTCTTATTCGCATGAGTTATGTTAGAAAGAAGAAATTATGTAGTTGGTAGTATTTCCATAGCAATCTCGAAAGCAATCCATCGTTGTTATAAACAAACAAAAGCAATAGAGAGATGATTAATTAAGATTATCCTATTTTATTTTATTATCCCCTCCACTAGTTTGTCTACGTACGAATTTATAGTTGGGTAGGGGTGTACCTTGTCGGTTACTATCAAATGAATGAGTCCGCTCGGTTTGATTCATGTGAATGGGGATCGGAAAATACCCGCTAACAAATAAAACGAATCAAACTACCAACTATAAAGGCAGCCAGTGAATCAGAGCTAGGGATGGGCTAGTTTGTATAATACGACTAATTACTTTAGCCAATTTTGCCTGTTTCAATCACGTTTATTCGGACATAAATTTTGTAAAAAATAGCACTAACAGTAACTGAATTTTACGAATAACTATTTCATATCAAGGTATTCTTCAAAGATAATATTTGGACACTTTATTTCACATTAGTTCAGTTAATTGGATTAGAAAATAAAGGGATTCTAAGCAAACTAAGATAAGTGAAACTGGCGAACACCAGACACACCGTTTAATTTTAAGTGTCTTCAAACTGCAGAATATCGATATCGGTTTTCAGTTAGCGCGTTTACGTTTCGTATGGGGCCCGTCTCTAGCACGTTTTACGCAAGGGTGATCAAATTATGGGAATTTAAATCTTTAAAAAACCGGCCAAGTGCGTGTCGGACCACGCACAGTGTAGGGTTCCGTAGATGTCCCCTAAACCATGTCTGAAACATAATAAATGGAAAAATGTTGATATTACATTACAAAGTTACAAATGCAATTGGTTTTAAGTTATTTTCTATGAAATGATTAGGATTCTTTTACTTACCCATTAACTAGTTAAGTAGGCTTAACTAGTTAATGGGTTTCCTTTTAAATTCGTTATATACTACTACGATTTTTTACTACGGCAGACAGACAGACAGACATGGCGAAACTCTGCAATAAAGAATATTTGTTTTTTTTCTGCTACGTATTTTGTTTTTTATTTTTGCTGATGCGAGGTGGCGCAAGAAAAGAGTGTCTAGAAAGATATGGTGAAGGATTTTGCCCAGCTGTGGGACACTAAAGGCTAATAAAAAAATCGTATTTTGCTGCTTGATTTCAAAACTTCACGCTATATTTAACATTGATTGGTTTTGAATTAAGACATGAACTAGTTTAACATGGAATTGTGAGTGATTGTCGAACAAATTGATATGCGATTGAAATGTTCATACAATCGTTTAAACTGAACAATTACATCATGTTCTGACTTCATATTTGATATTATAATAATAGGCCCAGTAACTAGACTTTTAGAAACGAGTACATATTTAAAAAGAAGCAAAAAAAGTAAAACATCGACATAAATCTACCAGTTACAAACAGAAATACAATACATTTTATTGCGAAGTTAATTTAATTTGAACGAAATACTTCATACGATTTGCAATTTCCGCCCCTTAGCTTCGGAAATGGCGTCCTAAAAAGTGGAAAGCCATCGACAAAGCCGGGTGGCAATTAAGAGCACTATTCATTCAACCGGTGCGCGCCCATAAGTTTGGACCTAACCCTTTATCGCCGCTACGTTTGCCGGTATTTTGCACACGCTTGCCACATAACTCTGCTCAAAATACCGGACAACATATTGAACCTTATCTCAGTTCAGGGAAACATTTAAAATACGCTCTTTAGTTTGTATGAGAAAAACGTCGCTGCAATATTGACGTCAAAACTGTGAATTTCTGTCCAGAATGTGCCTACAATCTACGGATGTACAAAATACTGAGCCCCAGCTATTTCCAACAAGACCCCAAAATACCGTTTTGTATGAAAACACTCGACAACCCTGCGTGTAACGACAGTTTCCTAAAACAGTTGGCACGAATGTCTGTAACTCGCACATCAAATTAGTAAATGTGTGCTAGCTTCAATTTTTGGGTCCAAATGTAATAAAAACTTATCGGACGTGTGCCTTAATAAATGCAAATTAATTAATTATTGTTATTGTGTGGATTGCGTACTTTCGCTGGAACATAATAAAAGGGAATATTGGGTCTATAAATTCTTTTGTCGTGTGGTCCCTGTGCTTGTATGATTACTTTGTTGGGAATGGAAAAAGGAGACTTAGAGGCAGACGGCGTTTGCAGTTGATTTCAAAAATAATGTTTTTAAGCCACTTACGAGCTACAAAAAGGATAGGATATTGAAAATAACTGAACTCTTTCATATAGTATAACCATTAAATTAAATAAGAAGTCGTTTACGTAAATAAAGTTGATCATTCGCATGATTGGTTCGTTTAAGCTGGGCTATTAGACTACGCCTCCTGGGACCATTAGGTTTCACTCAATTACCGGACCCAAAGAGAATCTAATTTCTTTAATACTTTCCAATTATAGGATCTGTAATATTCTTTATAGATTCGAGAAATTTCAATGGGTCTAAAAATTTCGAAGAGCCTCACGCATATAATTTAAATCGTAGGTTGATGAATGAAAATGGCACAAATTTGGCACCTAAATTGAAAGAAAAAATGTTTATTCGACAGACATGTTTTTTCTATCTACAAGCCACTCTTAAAGAGAGTTCTATATTCACGTCAACACAGAATAATACCATGTCCAAAATATTCATGCAATGTAGCTAAACGTTGAGCGGAGCGCACGCTCATTCCAAACTTTGGACCACAAATAGTTCGGGGCAATTCGTGCTCCCGACACAGGGTTATTGCGTATTGCACATCGCGACACCTGTATCCGACACCACAGAGGACTAGCCCGACATCACAATATTACACTTATTGTAATGCACACATACACACACACATATTCTGCGGGATTTTGAGGCGATTGAAAAGCAAACCTGTGTGTGTGCACGGGGCAGGAAAATTAATCATTCCACTGGAGATTGCAGACATGTAGGTACAAACCTCGAGGTATCGGCAATGTACAATACATTGCCGATACCGGTCTTTAAAACACTGTTTTCGCTATAAATCAAACCTTGCTCGAGTTTCTAATACAAATTGTTGGTCGTGAATAAAGTAGAGAAACCCGATAATATAGTCAAGTAAATTATTGAGATAAACTATCTTGGCTTTCAGTAGATAATTCAGATTGGTATAACAAAGATAAACAGCGGACATTCAATTAAAGGCGTATTGTCGCAAGCGGAGAGTTGGTCCAGCAATATCTGCGCTGACTGGCTAATAATACCAGTTATTAGGTCCGTCGACTTTATCGCTCCAGGACACACGGAATTCTAAATAGACGTGGAATAGTTAGGCAGTATTAGATTGTACTGTAATGGCCGACTAAGAGCATTACGAAAGACGCTATCCGATAAAAGGATGTAAGTTTTTATGAGATTCGCATTTGCGTAATTTTCCAGTTTAATTAAAATTTCTTGTTTCTTGAATAAATGTAAGATCTCTTATGTTTATCGAAATGCTCACAAAAATAATCTGGAAAAGCAAAAAATACAGCTTTTAAAATGCTTATTATGAGCCATTCTTATGTATAATTTAAAAGAACGATACTTTATCGTCTTATGAATCTCTTAGTGCCATCATCATAATATCTTTTTAAAATGTAAAGCTATCTTAGTTCAGTAGTGAGTTAACGAGCGGGCGCTTGATATTGTCTCTGAGAAGGTCTTTTGCTTCGTCGACAATAATAATTGGATTTTGATTCAATATACAGTCTGTGCCATTTTAAATTTGAAACGCTTCAAGAATCCTTTACAATTACCTCTAAGTTTATCGGCGGAATCCCTAGACAAACTCTAAATTGCGTTGGTATATCGGGGAATATCTTTTATTTTCGCTAAGACACGAGAAATTGTAGCTATTTATTTTGAGTAAAAGATGAATGTTTTTCATAAGAAATACTGTCGTCTGAAAATGTTTGCCTTTTGAAAAATTTACCTTTACCTCTAAGTAAGTTCTCATAGGTAGACTATATCTCATAGGTATGACTTTTAATTGAGTAATTAAAAGTCATTAATTCTGTTTACTTTTTATTCAATAACGCTGCGACAATATTGCTCAGAAACGGATTTTACGGTGCTCTATGCTTCTTCTTATTTTTCAAGCTGATTTCTAAGCTTTACGCGTCTCCCTTTACTTGTAAACCTTGAGCATTTTAATTGGATGTTGTCTTCAGAGATTTACGTTTATAAAAAACATACTCAACTAGATGCTCAGTTAACTCGGGAGACATGTTATTCCCATGAAAGATGGGGGACAATTTCTCCAGCGACTTAAAGAATCACATTCAAACGTGTTGCCTATTTTTTTTCTTGTATAATTTACCTTTGCTTTGTTCCCCTCTATCGTATTTGTATTGCACACTCCTGGAAGACTTACTTTTCCGCAATCTGGATATGTCTAACAGAAGCATTTCTTTAGTCTTTTTTATTTTTCAAACCGTCCAGTTCTGGTCCTTAGATCCACACAATATTAACTGTGAACCCTGAAAAGGTCGCCTTCGACATCATGCTATTTTTCGCCTTTCCTATCGCCCACTTTTTTGTAATAAAATTATTAATTCACTTTTTCGGCGGCAACAATGAGATGAATTAGTACATAGTTATTATTCTAAATAGCTATTGTCATCAGCAATTTATGTAAAAAGTTTATTCCTTTTTAAGACAACGTTATTTAATGTTGAACATAATTTTCATTGAGATAAAGATATCGATTTGTCTCGAAGCCTCTTAAGAATTTCTTGGGAACATTTTATCGTTTTCTAAAGTACTTTAGATAGTGTTTATTTAAGGTTGTTTTTTTTGTTCTATGGCATAAAGTTGTTACAGGGTTTGTTACATTACCTGGCAAACTATACAAAGTGAAGAACACTAACAAAAACGTGTCTTTGAGATGGGGACAGGGATCCTTGCACAAAAACCAGCACTCATTGTGTTTGAACTTTGTCGCATCGCGTGCAGTAACCGATTGCCCAGCAACCAAATATTAAGTAATCCGTTTCCCACAGTTGACTCTTACAAATTGCGTGGGAAGATAAATTGCTGATACGTTTAATATGTTTGTTTCTTTCCCAGTACAGAGGAACCATAAAATAATGTGGCTGATAATTTAAAAGCGACATATTTGGGACAAAATGTTTTACGTCCCAAACAAAAGCGAGCGCGCGTCCTTCACAAAAAAATGTAAATGAGGAATCCCTTCAGCGTTTTATTTGGTTACGATCGTTAGTTGTTAATAGAAGCATGTGTGGCGCTGGTCGGGGCTGCGCCTCCATGCTCGGCTGCGCTGAGCGCCGCTGACTGGGCAAGTGGTTCCGCTTCCGATTCCCTTAATTGGTAAATCTTAGCTGACGCCGCTCTTTGCAATTAAGGCGAGGTTCTATGCAGCTTGTGCGGATGAGCGCGATTTAATGCATCGCCTCGCAACTTCACCGAATTAGAGAGCATAGTTAATTAATTGAAAGCCCTTATATGATTGGAAGTTCAGTATTATGTAGTTAGACAAATTCTGCTGTTGCGGAGTTAGCTATTCAGGGGAATTTAATGAATTGGAAGTCTACGTTGTTCGCTGTTGGAGGAACGGGAGTTGATTAAGTACCTCAACATTCTTAGCGATAAAAATGTAACCAGGTTAACAGTAGCCCACTAAACAATGATTGTCCTGAATAACAAATGAAGCAGTCAAAGAAAACTTTGACCGAGACCTTAGCGTTGTTTGTGCTATTGATCGCGTTGGTAATTTTAACGGATCGAGTTGGCAACATTCGCGTCACGTCCGGAGTTGTCCGGAACTCGGAGGACGTGTTTGTTCGCCAACCTATCTCGGATACTCAATACATTACAGTTATCAAAGGCGCGAAATCAATTATCGGCACGTGGCACACTTATCAACTATGAAACTCAGATTTATTATTCGCGTATCAGATTTCCCTTTTGTTTGAGGATACACGTCCTAATTGGCCTACTTTCCTCTTCTTGGCTTTTGGTTACTCATAATATTAATATATTAAGAAATGCTCAAGGCTGTGGGATATCAAGTTAGTAATTTATTAGAATGTAGGCAGGCATTTATAGAATTTTAGGTAAGCGTCATTGATACGTTCGGAATGTAATTCTGCATAAATTGTTTAAGGGTTCGATAATTTTAATTAAAGCCGGTTCTATACCGAAGTTTAGAACACGGAAAAATGTGTAAAAATTCAGAATAGCTCTGGCATTACCCTATCTTCGTTGGTGTATCTCATCGTTAAGCATGGGAAGTTCTTTCCCGGAATAAACGAGTTAAATCAACCATAAATTTGGGCCAAAATGGGCCTGGAATAAGTTATCATTGGCAGTTAGGAGGCGGAGTGGCGAATTTTATCTGTAGACAATGGCCTCTTTTTGTGAGATAGGTACATACAAAACATCTTTGTTATATTGGACAGTGATATCATTTACTTGATGCTTTCTATGGTGCATGTATGTTTAGGATTGAACTGGATCCCATAAAGCTATAAAAGCGTAAATAGAAAATGTTTGTATGGGTCTTTTAGCTCTTGGCAAACTTTTAAAAACAATAGTCGATTGTGCTTAATACTTACAATAGATTTGATATTATTTACAATAAGTTCGCCTTAGTGAGCCGAAGTTTGACTAGCGCGTTTGTAAAATTAGAATAAATAACTAAACTAGCCTAAACGAAGCTATTATTATTTAAATTTACTTAATGTCAAAAGCTCAAACGATGGCGGCAAAAATATAGATTAGGTATTTTTTTCATAATCTGTATTTTTGCCGCTCAAAGGCAATACATAATATAAATATGTGACATACAAATCTACTTAGAGGAGAACGGGGCTTAACGTGCCGTGGGGAAGTTGTTCCGATGTAATTTAACAATGTACCGGACGTTATTGGCAAAACTAAGATAGTTGCCATCGGTGCGGTGCGGTGTTCCGTTTTATGAATAATTTACTTGATATGTTTATCTCTTTTATTCATAAAGCCTATTTCAATCGGAACAACTTTCCCACGGCACATTTAGCCCCACTTTCCCCTACACACAAAACAAAGAAAAATGCCTAAAACGTATTTACATCATTAGTTACGTCGATGTACTACGGGATCGGGAAGGCAAGTAAATCATACATGTTGTAATAAATGTACCACAGCGTTTACCACCGGAATAACGCCGCGGCGAAAGAAATACAATAAAACATGTTAGACTTATGTCAATAGGACGAACTGTTGATATGTTCGTCATTTGTATTGTATGTTTGTATATTGTGTATACGTAATCATGTTTTCGTTTACACGGTCAAACGAGTCAGAGGTCGAGTGTCGCTTGCTAATTTTATTAGATAGCTCGCTCCACCATCTCACGTGATGGTAAGCCAAGATGAGGTCGACAATGGAGAAGTAAACAATACTTAAATAACCTCAGGTTGTAGCTTTTAGGACACACAGACTCCGGCAGCAAATTCCACTCTTTAGCTGTAAGCAATGAAAGCATTAAACTAAAATTTTAGTAGAAGTAAAGTATATATGACAAGCATGACGCATACCATAAAAAAACGAATAACCGATCGGGTTATGCAAGTTAGGAAGATATGCATCACATCCGCGCAAAATGGCCACCACTCAGCGTAATACTGGGACACGTGTGTGAGACAGAGCCTCAGCGAAAACAGAAAAGTTAAAGTCAGAAACGCTTAGAAGTGGCTAGAAAAAAGTTCGAGTGGTTGACTTTTCGAGTAAACAATACAAAAGCTAAACATCGTAATACGATAGAACATCACAACACACACAATCAAATGTCATCGCAACGCATTTCAGTTCAGATTAGTATTACAGGCACGCAAGCATAAGCCGACGAACATCTTGTGTGCATATAATTTGCTGACAGCCAGCTCATCAGCTCATTAAGATTAAGTACGTGCTGTTATAGCGCTTAAGTTGCACTTAGAAACACTTAGAAGTGGCTAGATGTTGTTTAATTATCTTGCCACTTCTAAGTGATTCGCATCTGTCATCACATGGTTAGGAGATGGAGATAAAATATGTTGTATTTTATTTTCTAACTTGATACATTATAAATATGTCACCGGAAAATAGCAAACTCCGTCAGATTGTAAAATATCGCGTGAAATTGTAAACTATTTTTTCTTAATAAGATACGGATATATTAGAAACTATTGAATTTGAATGGGATTAATTGTATACAAAACGTTTTTTTTTTCATAATTTATCGAGAAATTGCAATCTCATAAAGATTTATTACAATCTTACGGATTCTGCAATTTTCCGGTGACATATACAACGTGTAACAGAATAAACGCAATACCTGAAAATGATCATTATACTCGTCATTATGACCAACTTTTACGATGGGACTAACCATGAAATCGCGAAAAATGAATCAGCGGCTCAGTAAGGTTGAGTTATGCGCACATAAATGTTTGGGGATAAGTGTACATGCGAGCAGATTAAAATGATATATTTAAATTAAGATTGCAATATTTAGCAAATGGAGTGAAAATTGATCCAACTGATTGACTCGAAAGACCAAAGTAAGAGAGTGTATTGTGATAGTATTTTTTGGGATGCTTTTACAAGGGCATACCTAAGTTTTAATAATTGATTTCGTTTAAAGCACTGTTGACTTTTTTTTTTGGGGATTTTGTGGAAGAGACGCCGCCGTGGCGTTAAGTCTGTCTTTGCACACCACATTTATACATTAACTTGCTTTTGCCCGCAACTTCGTACGCGCATATCCCGTTTTTCCTGTTCCCTTATAGCCTAGCCTTCCTCATGAATGTATCATATACAAAAATAATTTCCAAATCCGACAGGAAGTTCCAGAGAATAGCGCGTTCTAACAAATAAACTCTTCAGGTTTATTATATTAGTATAGATAAATAAAATACATTAATTACATTACAAGAATAATCGTGTCTCGTCTCTTCAAATTGTGACTTAATTAGCTAATACTTCGAAAGAAATAAAGATTTAGTTTGCTAGCTTTTCTAGTTGCGGGTTAAAAAAGTTGCTTAATTTCGATGATTGATTTTCATGACAAAAATAACTATCGAACCGAATCGAAACTTTCGACATCGCTAACACATCTCAGTACCACATTAATTACAGTGTTCATTGAGCTATAAACTACAAATTAATATTCAAGCAATAAAATACTCTAATGAAGCAGTTTATTATGTAATAAGGTGCAATAGATTTAAAAATTAAAATCAAAGTCGTGTGAATGGGCGTGGGTAATAAATATGAACAATTAAGTTAACGCAGCTATGTTAGGTACATGTGCGTGACAAAATTGAAATTGTTTATATTGTTATTGTTTTAGGGAAATGGGGAATTGTGTTACATATTGACCCTTAGTCATTTGTTACGTAGAAACATAGGTTTGATATTCGTAGATATTCGCCACACTTGAATTGGCCCAGGCCACTTTTATTTTCTTGTAACTTACATGGTCTATCCCATAGAAATAGTACAATTTTCCGGTATAAAAACTAGCTTTTACAAGGTGTAACTGAAATAACGCAAAACTTAAAAATGGCTTTACACATTATGTTTCCTTGACAAAATTTACTGAACAGCTGGTTTTTTATCGCGATTTCATCGTTGCTTCTATCGTAAAAGGTGCTCATAATGATAAGTATAACAACCTCTTTTCAGGCTTAGCTTTATATTTGTTAAACATCGTATATACGGCACTCATGCGACTATCACTAAAAAAATAATCGTAATCAGATTAGTACTTCCAGAGATTAGGTCCCGTCTACGCACCTAGGTCTCCTGCTATGGGGTAGGTTGTAACAAAGGTTTAGCGAAGTTTTGTAAACAGTGACACAAAGTCGCTAGAAATAATAATGGTAATGGAATCTTCTAAATGGGATGAAATATCGTCCTAATTACACACTTGCCACTTCTTATAGTCGTTAAGATCTACGACATGACATTAATATGTATTAAGTATTTTTCTGCTGGGTGCTATTACGCTGGCTGGTTTTATCAGGATATTATGTTTTATAATTCTTGCTTAGACTTAGACAGCGACATTTTTAAGGTTACGAACCTCTGTACGGACCCTTAAGGATCACTCGGTTGTTTCTCTGTCGGTATGTCTGTTTGTCAGTCCGTCTGTCACAGCCAATTTATACACATATAAAGTTATGTGATCCAAATACGGACGCGCAACGAAAATCGTTACATTTTGAAAATGGGGTAATTTTTTGGGGAGCCAATAAGTAAAAAAATAATTTCCAACTGTACCGTGTGATAGATCAAATGAAAGGAAGGTTTTCAAAATTATTTCATAATTTTAAAATATTCCATTCCGGAGTTATTAAAAACATAGACCATTCCCCCCTTATCTCCGCAACTACTGATCCAAAAATTTCGAAAAAAAACAGATAATAGGTCTTCACCTATAGATTCTAAGAAAACCTATAAGAAGTCTATGACTTTAAAGAAACAAAAACAAATTTAAAAAAATAACATACGTTCGGAACCCTTTCACGCGAGTCCGACTCGCACTTGACCGGCTGTTTTGCCTTGTTATTGTTAGTAAAATTAAGTCCTAATTATTATTATTATTATTGTTTATTAAAACAATAATAATAATAATAATTTGGGACAACTTACACACGGTCATCCGATCCCAAACTAGGCAGATATGGCAACCAGACAACTGATAAACATACTTAAATATTTCTAAATACATACAAATTATAGACAAATTACACCCAGACACAGAACAAATGGTCATGCTCATCACACAAAGATTTGTCCTGGGTGGGAATCGAACCCACGACCTCCGGTTTAGCAGTCAGGATCATAACCACTCGACCAACAGGCAAGTCAAATAAGTAAAAACGTACTTGAACGGATTCTCAACAGGTAGATGCGGCATAAATAAAATGCTGCTAAAAGAAGAAACACGAAAGCTTACGATAGATAGGTATCTTACGACGGCACATACAAATTCGAACATTTTTCAAAGTTCAATTTGTATGAATCCGAATTCAAGGAAGGGTTTAAAGTTTGTATGCACAAGCAACAACGAGCAAGATGAGTACCTACCTACGTACATGTCTACAAATATTAAATGTCTTTGCTTAGCAAATGTTGCTATACTTACACTCGCATCCAAACTGCCGAAGTTTGGTGCAACTGGCAACTGCAAACACCAATCGAATTGATTTCCATTTATCTGTTGCGACTTGCGACTATGAATTGAAATGCAAACAATAGTTGTTTGTACCAAATAGTTTATCTTTAGTATGAAGCAAGAGTGGAACTAAAATCCATTTTGTTGAAGTAACTTTAAAAGTTCAATTGCCTCACCTATTTTTTTTTTGTTTAGTTATGATTGTTTGTTACAACATACGTTTGATATGGTACTGTAATTTGCTTCAGAAAACCATTTACTAACCAAGGTCGGCCAAACGGCATTATTTTCGATATTGTGTAATTTATTTTATTTGGGTGGCTATAACAATACAACGAAATAACATCACAGTAGATCACAGGCGAGCCACTTTCAAGCCTCCACATTTAGTAAATGTACCGCACTTTGGTTCCAAATTTGATGTCTGGTACCGGTCTATTCACTTAATTCTACAAGAAAAATATGTATTTCTTATTTTCCTGATAAAACCACCTATTCGTCTCCGTCAACTTAACAAGGAGATTGTATACCATTTTTTTTTTTTTTTTTTTTTTTTTCTCGGGGGGAAATCCTCATGGAAATCCTCCACCCTGGGGCGGGTGGAGGGGTCTGTCAGACTCTTACTGACTAAAACCACCCCGGTGTTCCATCTCCCACCTACGCCGGGGATCGCGGGAACGTATGCGACTTCCGCAATCCCCGGCTGGTGCTGGCCCGCCTCTGCGGGCCACCTCGCGTCGGCGAGGGGAGTGAGGTGTTTAACTCCCCTCGCTACGTCAAAGAGGGGCGCACGGGAACACCACGCGCCGCCACCTCGGGTCCGGATGAGTGGGGGGCGACGGACATCCCCAAGTCCGCCGCCCCTGGACCCAGTTAGGGGGGCTGGAAGAGGGCAGCGTATGCCCTCCTGCGACGCCCGATGCGCCTGCTGCGGGCAGGGAGAGCTGTTGTGATCTCCCTCTCCCTTTCCGCAGCCTCCTTCTGCGCGATAACTGTCTCGCAGAAGGAGACCACCGCGTCCCAGGACTCCTCACCGCCGACCAGCATGGACTACGGCCGGCAGCGAGAGGTCACCGCCTACAACAGAGATGAGGGCACGGCGCGGCTCCTCCCAAGCTGCACACTCTGCACCCAAGCTGCACACTCTGCAGGAGATTGTATACCAACGCTAAGTTTCAAAGCAAATGCCAAGAGAAACGCAATTTGTACACCTTATCTCCGATAGTTCGTAGTACCGTAGACAAACACAATGAAAACTCGGAGAGCAATTACAACAAACTTACATCACAAAACAGAAGATACGATCCTGGAACATAGTTAAAGCATGTTTGTCAGAAAACTCGGATATTGCGAACCTCCAGGGAGAGCAGTCAAACTTCTCAGTAAAATTAAATTCACCTTGCCAACGTGCGATAATAACACGCGTTCTAATTTTCTCCAAGTTCACAGTCTTTATGAGTCTGTTGTGTTGCTGGTTGCTGTATTACAACATGCCGTTACCGGGTCTGCAGTGCTTTGTGGTTACTTTCACTCAATCAGCGCGTTCTCTCAATCGGTCGTCGTGTTGTGTAGGTACATGGTTTCCTCATTAGCGCGCTTTTGTTGGGTACGTCCGCGATGCCTGTGTTTAGAGCTCGCTATCGCAACATGCTCCAATCAAAGCTTCAAGGTGTCTGGAGCAATCGAGCTGTATGTATTGAATTATATCCAGGATTTCGTCACACGAATTTAATCCTTAATCCTCTTGGTTCAACAACTACAATAGCGTCGTGTGTTGTGATAGACGATGTAATCAATTGCGCCGGTATTTGTAAGCGTATTAACCTATTGTATTGAATACCGACGTCTGCTTCTCCTTGATGATTCACGGTGCAGCCAATTGTCTTGTATATATTATTGTCTAGAAACTATCTTCGAATGCCCGCGATTAGAAATCTGTTGATTCTGTTCACAGAACAAGACTCTTAGTTACAAAGAGTTTTATGTTGATTTTAAAAGTTAATGAGGGTGTTATATTCCATTTAAAGGCTATTTATAAATGTATACCGTATATTTAGATAGCAAAAACTAGACTGCGATACATGTCCCGTTAGACGAGTTTTTTTTTCTTTATCCGGGTTGGTGTAAAGGCATAAATAAAAATCAACATAATTAATTATTTGATTGGAATTGTCACTCTCACGCCATCAAATTACCTTTTTTCTTCATCACAATAAAATTAGTCTGCTTGGCTACTTTATGAGCCTACTAGCTTAAACACTGTTTTTAAATCAGGTATCCGGGTCGAAGCACCATTTTGAAAATAAAGTTTTCTTAGCAGATTCATTAAGAATATTAAAGGTACATCAATACCTTAATCAGCCTGATTCCTCAAACTATTTTGATAATCAAAACTTTACCAACTTATATTGGTTCGCGGTTCACTATATCCTGCATATTATTATGTTTTCATACAATAGACACCCAAGTTATTTGGTAAGTTACCTCAACCAAAAGGCATGGCATTTAAGTTCCTAGTCAACGGCCTTCACATTCCAAGGGTTCATACCGACATGTAACAAATTTAATATGACTATTACAATGAATGAATGATATCTGGTTTCAATCTCACTCCTATGTTCCTCAGATCTTTTTTCTGTGCATAGATACCTGTCAATTGAATTGTCAAAGCTTGTATGTATACACATTGTATATAGGAAATGTTAGACATGAGAATGGTATGCGTGTACGCCTGTTTTTTTTTCTTTTTTTTCGACATCGAGGTCAACGAAGGGCGTAGTTATGCCATATGCCTGTGGCAAGGTTTATTTGAAATATTTTTCGACAACATCTGTATTCATTATGAAAAATATAATTTTAAATAATTGATCAAGTATGGAGGCGGTGAGGTATTGACGACTATCCTAAGGCAGAGTTTCACAATCGGTTTTGATATTCGAGATTTAGAATTGGTTGAATGAACTATTGAATTTGAAGTTAAGTCGTCTTTTGTTTCGGTAATCCTATCTTGTAGCGCCCACGGTGACAGTTGGCTAAACTGTTGTTGTGTCTGCCAGTTGTGTTTATGCTTCAACTGTCATGTTTTATAGATGAATTTTGTTACGAAAATAGACATTACTTCAATGATTACTAAAGATGCGTTGCTTGCACTCTGTAATGGCAACATAAAAAGATGTACATATGTAGCTTGTAGCTTATCTTGCTACTGATTGGTAGGTATCGATGGTACCTAGTAACGCGCCTAAATATAAGACGCCATTTTATTACTTGTTATAGAATGATTCGGAAATGCTCAAAAAAAACTTTCCAAAACATGTTTTTATTTTAAATAACAAGAACTACTTCGATATAATAATTTTATTTTAATTAAGCCTTGCAAGAATTTATTAATAACGAAGAACGTTGCTCCATAACCAGCAGCCAAAAGTAAATCGACGTACGGAAATCTCACTCATGTTAATCAATTATACTTACAAAGTACAGAGTTAATTGATTTTAGCCTTCAATTAGCTTTAACAAACGCGTTAATTAATATTGAAAGTGAGACTTACAAGGCATGTGGGGCGAAGCGAGCAATTATTGGCTTAGAAGAGGTAATGCTGGTTATATTCTATATGTAAAAATAATACAAAAAGTACAAGAACAAGTGTTCCAAAAAATACATAGTTTCGAAGATAATTCTAACACTAGGCTCCCGATGTGTCTCTCGCCGTAGTAGATTGTAAAATATCGCGTGAAATTGCAAACTATTTTTTCTAAATAAGACACGGATATATTGGAAATTATTGAATTTGGCTGCGAATCATTGTACACAAAACGATTTTTCATAATATATCGAGAAATTATAATCTGATCAAGGTTTATTACAATCTAACGGAGTCTGCAATTTTCCGGTGACATATCTAAGTTTCATTGAAAAGTACGAGTAAATCATGTCAATTGTTATGTCATGTCTCACTGATACCCTACAGTTATGGAATATCAGGAGGAACACGTTGTTTATGTAGTTCAAGTCGAGTAAGTACGTCATTCCGTTTACGGCGTATTTTTAACGCGCCGACGACACACGTTTTACGAAAGCGCGCTCACGGCGCTGTAGCCAAAAAGTAAGTGATACGCCGTTTACTTCAGGTTCGTATACGAAGATTACGTTTAAAGCGCGTTAGCGCGCGTCAACTGCATGTCGTCGGCGCGTTTAAAAAAACCGTGTGAGGCCCTGAGTGTGATATGGCACCTGCCAGATTGCGGAATCGTTCGAAACAGTTACCCCCTGGAACGCAACAGACATACATATTTTGAAGGAACACTGGTGGGTTTTAGTCAGCAAGAGTCTGACACTCCTGTAGCGGCATCAATGCCGCCACATGAAAAACAAAGAAGCAAAGTTTGTGCGGCAACAAAAAGAACCGCAACGCTATCTATCCTGCCAGTGACGAACAACCAACGATATCCTGCATCACGCAAGCATAGTTCTCCGTGCGATTTGAACATATACAACAGTCAGAATATCAACTATCGGGCCACTAGTTGCCTACCAGATACACCAAACGTCTGGTCGGAGGATCCTCCCTTTTCAATGAAGGTTTGCCGGACTTTACTCACTGTTCCGCATACCTCTATTTTCCTCTACACAGCGGGAGAAGTCATTCGATGATTTGAATCCACAAAAAAAAGTGTAGCATAGTAATATTTATTTATGGTCGTTCATTGCAGTTCAGAGACCTATATTATGCAGAGGACTTTTATTGGCCTGTAGTCATATTTATTTGGTAGTTGATATCCAAAAATAAATCTTCATATTTCAGGCATTTTAAGTCTCTCATTTAAATTTGAAGTTAAAGTTTTATGGTTGATATTTACGGACAATTTTATATACGCACAAGCGCCAAAATAGTCTACCCAGTAGCTATGTAAATTGAGAGTTCTATGTTATGGGTTACTCAGGTATCGGAAATATTGGGATTTAGTTTCCGATCCGTTACCCAATTATGCGCCTTGAAGATTGAGTGTTGGTTTACCTTGCGTAAAATATTGTTTTAGAAATATTAACCTCTATTTCGTAACGGCACATTGGCGCTAACAAAAATACATCTTCAATTTATTTCCCGAAAAATTCTAATTGCAATGCCTAACCCATTAACAAAACGTTGTTTGCGAAATATCATCAGCTACTGCAAAGTAAATGAAATAATATTTATTCTTACTTACTGGGTTCTTTGCTGTGCGCTCCGCTGCCTTCAGTCAACAAACTTCTTTAGCTTCAATATGGACCGTAGCATCTCGCTTAATTTAATGCCAAACCAATAATATCTCCTGTTTACGATGAAAATTGATCATAACGACAACATTGACACATTTTCTATAGAAAGTGGGTCATGCTGATGAAGCGTCTCTAAGAAATGTTGGAAATTCGCTTTCAATAAGTGGTAAGAGTTAAGCACAATGTCATTAACAGCCGTAAGTGCGATGGGAACACGTAAACAATATATTTTACACTGGCATAAAGTATTGAAAGACTTTCTTTTGTTTTCAACGTGTATGATGATTTCTACGGTAATTTGTGGAAGTACATAGTTCTGTGGTATTTTATTATTGGAGGTCTGGTAGGCAGCCGCTAAAATACTGATATTCAGCTGAATCCGGTTTGACTGGAAGCCGACCCCAATATAATTGGGAAAAGGCTAGGCAGATGAGATGAGTTCTGTGGTATTTATAGTTGTTTCGTTTTGGCGGGGCGATAGAGGGCATTGCCCGATCCCTAATTCCTATTTATAAGCCCAATCAATAAACCATGTTCCATTTTATATTACAAAAAAAAGTTTAGAATCAAAATAAATGTAGATTCAGAATAGTTTTATATCATTACTAGCTTTTGCCCGCGACTTCGTACGCGCATATCCTGTTTTTCCCGTATAGCCTATAGCCTTCCTCATGAATTTAGCTATCATATACAAAACGATTTTTTCAAATCCGACTAGAAGTTCCAAACAAACAAACTCTTCAGCTTTATTATATTAGTACATAGATTTTCTTTCGTGTGTTGATAAAATGACCATCTTCAGATTCTAGGCTAAATCTCAGTTCTGCCAGGGTTGCGGAATTCGTTCGAAAGAGTCACCGCGCCCTGGAACGCAAAGGGCTTTAGCATGCCCTTCCGCTTCACTCAGAGCGGAAGAAGTCATTTGATGATTTACTATCCTTAAAAAGAAAAAGGCTAAATCTCTCTTAAATTTAGTTGAACCATAACGAACAACCAGGTAGACACAGTTACTTTCGCATTCATAATAATAGTAAGGAATTTAGTTTATGAAATGCCGAATGTAGGTAGGTCAATGACCGCTAATGCTACACTAAAACGATTAGAGTATACGGTAATCAGTGGATGGAATTTTGTGGAAGTCGTCGAGTTGTATTTGTAACTTCGAGACAAATTAAACAATAAATTGTTTGACCCAAGCACGCTTGGAGGAGTTGATTAAGATTTTGGGACCTAAAATTAACCAAGACTTTCGGGGTAGATCGATCTTTCGCCTTATTTCAGTACCTATCAATCTATCTAGCCTATTTTCTCCCACCGCTGGGCAAAGGATTCCCTTTTCCATAGTCTTAATTTAGTAGAAATAAAAAAATCATCTGATTTCTAAAGGCGAACGGCAGAATTCGTACAACATACTTTTTTTGTAGTTCTGTGATAGAATTTGTACCACTTATTAAGGCAACTAAACCATTCATTTTCATGTAACATTAGTATTTTTAGAAGTCCGGATTAATTAATTATAGCAATTAAAAGATTTAAGTAATATTTAAAAATATAAATAACAGTAAATATAATTAACCAATTACACATTATACCTTACAATGAATAATTATTGCATACAATCTTAATAATTAACTATTTAATTCTAGGAATTATTTTCGCCATCAATGTTTTTTTTGTATTGGCAATTATTTTATTGACAGGTTAGGAAAATCTTTCCGAGTCTCTGTTCAGTTCTTTGCTGTTGTTTTGGATTGTGGTTTGTAACTGCATCTGAGCAATTAAGCAAATTATCTGGCTATTCTTACGTTGAGTTGAGCTACCTGCCCCTTTCTTAGATGAAATAAAATTAAGAATCGATTAAGTAATCATAAGAACAATAAAATAAAATATGTAAGTTCCTACAAAAACAAAGTTGTTTTATTTACCCACACTCAAAACTCCATCAGCACTTCATCATCATCATCAAACTATTGCAGACCGCTGCTGGACGTAGGTCTCTCCTTAAGCACCCTACTGAATAGTTACAATTCTCATGTCTATTTGCCAACTTAATGATAAGCAAAACACTACAAAGATAGCACCAGCTATCTAGAACATATCCTTTTTCACCAAAACAATGTTATGTGCCTACACGTAATAATATTTATTGGGACATAACCTCAAAAATAAAACTAGTTATAACTTTTAGGTCCCAACTTCTAAAAATCAAAGAATTTTAAAAGGGCTTGCCTATCGTATTGACTACCAATTAAAACAAAAAATATCCCAAAACACGATATTTTATTAGGTGTACGAAACTCCCATACAACCCTGCCGTTCGCCTTTGGAGGGCCGTTCGATTATGTACTTCTTTTTAACCTACTTTCAAAAAAGAAGGATGTTCTCAATTCGGTTGTATGTTTTTTTTGTGTTTGTTACCTTATAACTCCGTCATTTATGAACCTATTTGAAAAAACTTATTTTTGTGTTAGGATAGACTTTCCGATTGGTCCCATAGAAATTTCACTAAATTCGATTCATTAGTTTGGTTTTTAAATCAAAATAGCAGAATAAAATATGTCATCCAAGTAAAAGAAGTCTTGTTTTCGGAAGTCGGTTGTATTTTTTTTTCTTTTTGTGTTTCAGATAAAGTTTTTTCTCGCAAATACAAAATTCAACTGGATAGATTATGTTTTTCTTACACCTCCGCTGTTCTTTTCTGATTAATTTCGTTGCGGGATCCAAGACAGTTGAATCGTGTCTCCGGGACTTGTCAAGCTCCATTGACTCGGCGATTTTCTGGTGGTCGCCACTGCTGATTCTGGCACTCAGTTGTTGAGAATACTGTGGCGAGCTTGTCCCATAGAAAAAGGTATAACAAACATTGTATACTACCAAAAAATAGTGCTGTTTATTGTTGCCAGTTGCCACAGGCACATTCCACAAGACTAGGTAGATACTGTGGTAAATAAAGATGGCCTTAAATATACTGAATACTCTAAGTGAGTAAGTAAACAAATCAACGAATTACTTAACGTAGAATGCCAGTGGTTAGCCGTGGCATCGATCATAGCAGCTTGATTAACAAGCCGATCGGGATAGTGACCGGTCATCGTAATTTAATTTGAGACTGACGTCACGATTGTAACGTGAAAGTTATCAAGACAAATGTTGTGTTCCTAATAATCCTTTATTAGGTACACAACATTTGTCTTCATAACTTTAGCGAAATTTTAGGAGTTAGATTCGGTAATTGTAGCGCAAATGCGGAATGTAATCTATACCTACTTATTATATATAACGGATATTGATGAAATTTGGCACAGAGGTAGATTACAGTCTAGAAAACACATATGATACTTTTTTCCGGGAATATGTTCGCTTGGGATAATTTTCGACATTCACGCGGGTGGAGCCGCGGGCGGCAGCACATATAAAATTTATAAATATAAAATCTATAAAATATCTATGAATATAAAATGACACTGACTGACTAACATATCAAGAAATTTTCCAGGAGGTTTCCTTTTATTATGATGTAAGTGAGCATTATGAAAGGGATTTTTGGAAATTCAACCTTTAAGGGGGCAAAAAGGGGGAAATTTGTTTGTACTAAAGCTGCGCAGACGAAGTCGCGAGTGAAGTATTATGTGGGGATAAAAGAAGTCTTAGATTAAGTGACATTTTATCAGCGATAATGAATTTCAATAAGTGCATAATGTATGAGAAGACTTGCGCTACCGACACTTCGTGGCGTATCTTTGTCTTTGAGCTCGTGGCTAAAGAATAACAGCCGCACCAAGCAACGCTTGCCAAGGTTGGTCTGTGGATGAGTGACCATCTTAACATTCCGAATTTCCTCCATGCCTCGGAAAGCACGTTAAGCCGTTGGTCTCGGCAGTCATTTGTAGATCTTTGGCAGTCGTTACGGAATGACAGAAACCAGTAAATCTGACTCCAGTCTTGCCAAGAACTAACGTGTTACTCAGTTAATGGGTTGTGGAGATCTGGTAGGCAGCCGCTCCACGTAAAATACTGGTATTCAGCTGAATCCGATTTGACTGGAAGCCGACCCCAATATAGTTGGGAAACGGCTAAGCAGATGAGACTATACGAGTCTTTGTCTAGAGCCCAAGGATCTTAGAAATCATAATAAAGGTTTACTTTAGGTACGATAGGAGCGTGACAAATAGTTATAAGACAATCAACTTCTATTTAATTATTTTAATGCTACCTAAAACAAATCGTGTTGTTCTGTAATAAATCATAAATCAGTGACGGTTAATCATAACAATCTTATTCAAGGCTCATAGGAAGTGCTTATCGGAATAAAATTACTCATAGAGCAAAATGAGGTAATGTCTAGATGTAACAGATCACGAGAAACAATCAGCGGCAATTTCCTGTCCATGATGTTTTTTTCACGATTTCAGCGTCTGTACCATATTAAAAATTGACCATAATGATGAGTACAATGATCCCTTCTCTGGTTTTGCGTAATGAGTGTTACTCCCTGCATTTGTAAAGGTTTGTAATACAAGAAAATATCTCTGTATGGTCGACGCCAGATAAATTTGCAATGACCGTTGTCATTGCCCTTTTCTTAATATCTCTTCGTAGGTACCTGGACAATAAGTTATGAATCGTTTTTCATTACTAGAAAATGTAAAAGATCATGATATATGTGGATTCAGAACATATTTATGTCTTTATTTCTGTTTTCGGAATTAAGTATGTCAATAAATGTAGGTGGGTCAATGACCGTTATTACAAATTTATCTGTCGTCGACCATAGGTACCAATCTGGGTTTGTTTGTAAACATAAATTTATTCAATCTTTGCGTTACGTGCTAGAGATAGACGGACTACATGCTACAAGGCACATCAAAATAGAAATTAAAATCGTCAAACATACGTAATGAATTTTATTAGAAGGTATGTTCTAATTCGAGAAAGTAAAATTTAGAAGCAATTGTAATCAAAACACGCAGAAGTTATAAAACTAAAACAGTTTTATTCCAAATTACCCTTAAAATTAAACAGAAAATACAGAAATACACCATTAGTTTTACATAAATTTGCAAAACAGTATTTATTATTGCTTTAGGACAAAACGATTGGGCAAAAGTTAATCTCAGCCCAAAATATACCACGTAACGACTCGCCCGGGATTTTAGGAGACGAATGTTGCCTAATAACGGCAAATTAGATTTCTTTTTAAATAAAAGCTTAGTATTCGGAGGATTCAGAAAATGTTGCTTTAATAAATCTTTGACTGGCTTCGTGAGTGAAGGCTATTACGCTGAATAGACTTTTCAGGGACCAATTTTTGGGAATATTTATTAAACTATTCGTCATTTAGTTTGGTTTCATTTTTATAGTTAACTTTGACGACAATTTTCTTTTAGTGGGTTTGAAAATAATTTTCATAGAATATTATTTCAATAGACTGCGGCAAATTATAAAAGTGTAACTTGAATTACAAAACAAAATCCGATCAACAACTTTTCTGTCAAAAAAGCCAAGTTCGAATTACAAACGGACACGCTCTAAAATGCACTTGAATGAACTTACGAGTTTTATTTCAATCAAAAGATGGATGGATGTTTTCAACTTTAAACATTTGTTTTCTTGTAAAACTTTTGTGGATCCTTTCATTTATTTTTAACTAACCGGTCTCAACTCAACGTGCTCTCTGTGCTTCATAATTATGTCAGTTACAAGAAATTACATACTATTCCCCTATTTTTTATTGTTCAAAAGAAGACCCCAGAAAATAAAATCTCTTCCTAACTAAAACCTTATTTACATTACTTATTTAAACAGCCAATGTAACCGTGCTACCAGGCTACCATAACATGGAAGGAAGCCGCATGACGTGACGCCCGTCCGCTGACGCGACGTTATTTGAAGACAGCCCCTCCGCTGCAAGTGACGTGTTATTCGCAATATGTGTGTTATGGAGATTTTAGGCAACGTCACTGGAATTAAGTAGTTTATTATCTTAGGAGTCTTCATTGTAAACAAATATAATAACGTAATTTTATTCTAAAGCTAAGCCCACGTGCCAGAATAAATAGATAAAACTCATTGTATTTGTTTCAGTTTAACCATTTACAGGCAATTTTGATTTGTTAAGGACTCTGGTTGGTCGGAAAGTTGAAGCTACTTCCCCGAACGAGTAAACAAGAGTAGATAGTATGAGTGGTTACGGAATTTGTTCGAAAGAGTCACGCAACGCATGGCCCTGGAACGCAAAGGGCTTTAGAAGGAACATGGGTGGGTTTTAGTCAGTAAGAGTTTGACACGCCCTTCCGCTCCACCCAGAGCCAAAGAAGTTATTTAATGATTTCCCATCCTTAAAAAAGAGTAGTGTGAGTAATGCAAGCAAAATGCCGTAAAAAACATCTTTTTAGAACTATCCTCAATCCTACATACATATTTCCCATATAGTCACAATTTAACGCCTTCTTCCCTTCTTAAAGAAACGCCTCCTAGTAAAGAGACTACATAACTCCGCACATTTACACTGCATCTCAAGTTTCGTGTTCCCATAAAATTCAGGAAGAAGGGACAACATTCTCTCCGTGTGTTTTTATCAAGTAATAAAATGTTAGGCAGTGCTCCAGGCAACGCAATTTGGCTCTCACGCAGAATACCATCCCGTTATGGACACTGTAATGGAACCCATAAAATGGATATCTGTTTTAAATGAATGCTCACTAATATGGTGTGCGAATTAATTTGTTTGTTTGCTACAGGGTTTATTTGTGAATGAGTTTGAAGATAATCCTGATTTAAACAATTATTGTGGCATAGGCCGAGTGCGCGAGTCCGATGGGATGATGATGATAGTGCGTCATTGGAAAAATTACGCACTATCATTTCCTATTTAACCCTATCAGAGGTTGGTGATTGGCAAACATCTATTATGTAACATCACGGATTTTTTATCAGACCCTCTGCGCGATTATTTGCATCAAATTCACACAACGTAGACAAAAATGATCTAATCTTCTCGCTGCCTTGATTGTGTTGCTTTTTCACAACGTAAAAATATTTCTCAACCCAATATAAAACAAATTGCTTTTAATCTAGGAAACTATGTATCAATTTTCCCTTTTCCGAGGCATCAATCTAATGAACTCAAATTTTTCGAACCCTCTTGTGTATAAAAAATCAATATTTAATTTGTGTTCGGAAGTTCAGAAGGCTGGGGCAGCAAAACGGATGGGGAAGACAAAAAAATCAACAGGCAAAAGGGGCTTGTTTGTCGCACTCGAATTGATTTATTTATGCAATAAATCTAACATTGGATTAATCAGGCTAAGTTTTTGTCGGCGCAGCAATGTGTTGTCGTGAAAAATATGTTTGGTGAAAAATGGCGATCGGCGAAATAAAACGGCATTGTGGGTATTGCCGCCTGTTGTGTAGAGCTTTTGCTAGTAGTAACAAATCTATTGTGACTCGCAATGGATTTCTGGCTATTTGTTATATTGAGTTTTGGTCTTTTGATGCATAATATTGACGGTTTTTGTCGCTGCTATAAATATATTTTTCAGTAACTTAGACATTATTTATTTAGTTGATTCTCCAACAAAGTATACACAGTTATAAATATACTTATAGTTATTGTCTTTTTGTTTCAGGTAAGTACATTTGAAACTCAAGTTTACCGAACAACTTTCCAAAGGCCACAACAGGTAAAAAGGTTTGAAGGTATCCCTAATTAAAGAAAGTAAAAAAATCTGCAAAATTAAACATCCACGAAATGGTAGCCAAAAGGCAAGGGTATCGACCCATTTCCCTTGCAAACAACTTGTCTATTTATTTTCTTCCGCTTCGAAGTAGTCTAAAAAGTTTAGCAAATTCTCAAACCCCTTTTGGTATTTTCAACACAGAAATAAAACCAACTACAGCTTTTAGTATCAGTAACTTTACTTCAAACGGTCAACTAACAGCGCTGTTAAATTTTTCAACGTTGTTTGCAGTGGTCTCAACTGTCGATGTTATTCCTGTGTCGTAAAGCTCCAATTGGTGACTTCTATTTAATTTAAAAAGCGTTCTATTTGCGGACTTTTCGATAACATTTCTATAAAGCAACAATCGTTGATAGGAAAAAAAACTTTGTAAGAGAAACTTTATGTAAGAAACAACCTCGGAATGAAAGAAAGTTTGTAAAAGTAATCGTAAAAAATTGAACGAATGAAAAATTTCCCATTCAAGAGTCCGGAACAAAACAGCACGGGCGTCCCCAAGCCGGCGCGATAACACGCAACTTTGGCAACCCATCTTTTTAATGTCCTGGCCGTCAATTATCATTAGGATTGGGGACGGTCTCAGGGAAGCGATCGTAAGTCAATATTAGTGCCGATAAAGGTGAGTGATAACCGCATATCCGCTCCGCCCTTCCTTTATACTTACAAATTACAATGTAATAGGGAAATAACCAATCACAGCTGACGAATGAAGGCTTTTGAATAACATGTTTGTTGGGCTAAGTAGGGAGAAAGGGAATATTTCTCCAAGTAGCTTTTTGCCACGTTAAGCACGTTATGGTCGACACCAGATAAAGGTGCAATAACGGTCATTGACCCACATACATTTATTGACATACTTAATTCGGAAAACAGAAATAATGACATAAAGCTATCCTGAATCGACATCTTACGTGATCGTTTACTTTTTCTAGTAATGAAAAACGATTCACAATTCATTGTCCGGGTACCTACGTAAAAAAATTAAGGAAAGGGCAATGAACTTTATTGCAAATTTATCTGGCGCTTACCATAAGAGCCAAGAATTCTGACAGCAGTCTTGTAAAGGAGTATCGGGTTTTATCCAGTTACTGGGTTGCCAGAACGGGAAGCCGACCGATAGTTGGAAAAAGGCTACAGGCAGGTTGATTGATTTAATACTTTCATTACATTGCAAATAAGCTTAGTACTATAGACCACAATTGTTGTTTATGATTTCCTAGTTGTTTTGCACCAGAGAAAACTTGAGAAACTGCAAATTCAGAGGCCATTCAAACAACAACACAATAAAGTAACATAGTCTACACTCACCTGGTCATAAAAGTAAGATAAGAGGTAACATTACATTAGCATTAGAGATATATAGGTAGTGCTATATTTACTACGAGGATATAGTATACGTTTAGAGGTAAATATAATAAAGACAGAATGCCTGTGCGTGCAAACTCGCCAATTCTGGACTATTACAATGCAGTGTGTGTGAACTGGCTTTATGCTCAGAATTTGTGATGCCAATAAACTGGCCTTAACACGGTTATCTCTGCTATTTTCTATTCGTCAATATTTCATGCGATGTTCAACTTTATATCCTGTATTTTAACTTAAATGCGAAATCGGAACTAGATCCTTTGATTTAATGGGATGCCATTTAAAACGGAGATCGTAATTTGGACGTGATTGGAACTGTTTCAGTTGTAAGCTCAAATGTAAATGGTTAGTAATACTTAATTAGGCATTGAGCATGCACACCACATAGTTTTGAATTATTGCTTAACAGCAACTAATTAGATAGAAAGCTTCTATCTTTTATGAGGTATCCTTAGGTATTATTTCGTAGGTGCTAAAATATTTTTTTGCGAACCTCTAAAAGCTTTTTTCAATCATCTTAAGCAAAATGTAGTTAAAAGAAAAGTCATTTCAGGTTTAATATTTTGCGAGTTTTTTCCGAAAGTTCTAGTATAGTGATAGGACGTAAGTACAGGGTGTTGTGCAAAGCAAACTGTCAAACGTCTTGACATTTTCCAGGCGAATGCACTTAAAATCTTTAGTGCGTTCTTTTAGCGAGGTCGCGCTTCTAGTCGTCGTGTCAGTTATTGTAAATTGCTGAACGGGACTTAAGAATGACACTTCATATGGAAGGATAGAAAACAAAAACGACGAAATAGATGAGATTTTTTCTAGAAAATACCCGTCTCTTCTATTAATAATTTCGAAAGTTTAAGAATTTCCATGAGTAATTTAGGACTTTTTGACAATAGTTATGGACAAACTCATCATCATCATCATTTCAGCCAAAAAACGTCCACTGTTTGAACCTTTCAACTTCGTCGTCTATCTGTTCTGCCACTACTGTGCCCTACACAAGTGCACACTGCATGTTAGGTTCATACCTAACATGCAGTGTGCAACGCCCATTGCACGGAGAATCGTCATCGATTCTCCGTGCAATGGGGATTCCATTTTCGTATGGGGGATTCCGTTCTCGTGCTCACCAGTTGGCTCCACTGGCGAGTAAGGTCCTTAAGCATATATAAATGGGCGATTAAATACAACATAGATAGCGCCGCAGTATTACGCGGACTCATTATAATTGAAAAAAAGAAGGACAATTATATATTTTCGACATAAAAAGGTCGAAGCAGTGGTCGATAACCGTAACTGAATCTGCCATAATCAGGCTGTTTTAGTGAAATATTCACAATACTCACAACAAATGAGTAGGTACAATAAACTCTTGTCAAAAGCCAATCAACAGTGAAATTTGACATTTAGAAGACCTGACGCTACACTAGCGCCTCTAGCGGCAAATTAAAACGCGGTAATCTTGGTCTTCCTGTGGATATCTTCATTTCTGATTACACCAACTACCGCTGATAGAAACTCACATTGTCTGAAACCTCTTGAAACATTTTCAGCAGTACACGCAACATTGCACCTAGTTTTCATGGCTTTGTACAAACATATAAGTCTATCAAACATACAGGTACGTACTCCACAGGCTGCACGCAACGCTAATGTGGTTATGATGCCTGAATGCGTGCTCGTTTTCCGTTGAGCTCAGCCAACATGTGGGGTGCTACGCCAAAAAGTTGCGAACACAGCTTTTCCTCTGAAACTTCAGCGTCCTGGTCCATCTGATCGGTTCATGTGACGTGTGGTTAGAAAAGTGGTTTTGTTATGATGTTGAAAGATTGGTCTTGTCTACAATTACGGGGCGTGATGTAGGTAACATGTTAAACAGCGAGCATTCGTGCAGTCAGTACGTGGAAACGAGCACGAACATGATGCATATGTGTTTTGTTTTACACGGATTTTATGACACGGCGTAACATAACATGCTCGCTGCAAATGTTACATTACGGCCTGCAACACCGGTCTGTACCCAGTTTTATAAATCTCTACAAATAAATACCAACCCAAATACGAAAAGGTTGGATTATAGCATAATAATGGTAGAATGCCTTGATGCAATAAGTCCGCCTATTTATTTAACATTACTTGCTTTACACAAAGTTTAGATAAATTCTTAACTCTAACTAAGTCCCAACGGTAGTCCCAATTTCCGCTTCAATGCACTTTTGTCAAAATCCAATTCAGGTTTCCCATCCTCAGAACAAAACATCGAAAATAATTGTTTGGTAACAAGGTCCACGGCGCGGTGGCGTAGGACCGACACGTTAGCCGACTGACTCCTAAACCGATTCCGTACAAAATACAGTTACAAAAACGAATTACAGACCACGGTTTAAAGCATGGACACGCCTTGCATTCCTAATTGTTTTAATTGAATCTTTTAAATAGTTTAAGTAACTTTGCCGGCACGGAACCTAAGTTCTTGGATAGAGACGTGTGTTGGTTTTTTGTTGCTAATGTTTTTGAAACTGCGATTGCCGTAAATCCTTTACATAGTAATCGTGTTGTATAACGCTGAAAATCGACCATGCAACTCATTCATGCTAATAGCTAATCCCAGCCAAAATTAGGTTCGTTAATTTTCATAATCAAACTTAGATTTGATTGCAATTCGCTCTTTCACAGTCTGTACTTCGTAAAATAAACACACCGTTACACTCGTGCAGGGATTGTGTTTAATTCAACGTACACAGTCCGTCCCGATGTGAAATGAAACCGATTTCAATTACTATTGGAGTTACAAATGATTAGTTTGCAGATTTCGAGCCCGCATTTCAACCGTGCAGTGTTTGAGCTAATTATGACGTGCACACAAATGGGGATATGGTTAAATACTGATGTCTGGATCGGTTGGTTGCACTGCCAGTCGACCGATACGTAACCGAAATACGTGGGACAGTGAAACCAATTGCGGAATTTGAATGAAGTTTAACCAGGGATTAGTGTCTACATTTGAAAAGTTTGCTAGTTCCTTGCCATAAATATGTATTTGCAATACTTAGGTAACTACAAATATTGAAGTACTCTGTGTATTTCCAAAGGTAGGCAACGTAGCTTTAGGATCGCTAACCTGTTTAATAATTCCCTGAAAACAGGACCCATTTATCCATCTAACGTTCTATCTAGAAACATCTCCATTTATTTAGACAGATGGCCGAAACCTTTATAGCAAAGTACGCTAAGTTAGTTCTGTACATTATTCACGATTGATTGAGTATTCTACATAAGCTCGGGACATAACAATGATCGTGTATACAGAGAAATGAGCTATAATAAAACATGGCAGCTTCCAATGAAATAGGTCACGTTTCCAATCTAGTACCAATGTTTCCTTTTCACAAAAAAGGGTTCCGTACGTGGAACTTAACGTTCGATGCAATCATGTCATAATGGAGAGAATGATTTGTTCGGCAGTGTGTTTGTTCGTGTAATTGTATGCAGACTTGAAAAAGGGATTGAAGCTGTTGTTTGAGCCTATAGGATTTGTTATTAAAATTCTGCAGGATGATGTCTTCATCTTTGACTTCTGAGATAAGCATTTTTGGATCTACTACGGGTAACAGAATAAACGCGACGAAGCTGTTGTTTGAGCCTATAGGATTTGTTATTAAAATTCTGCAGGATGATGTCTTCATCTTTGACTTCTGAGATAAGCATTTTTGGATCTACTACGGGTAACAGAATAAACGCGACATACCTCTTGACGGGTTATTGCACTCATCATTATGAACAACTTTTACTATCGGGCCAATCGCGAAAAAATATCAGTTGTTCAGTAGGTCCATTTTGTCGAGTTATGCGCACAGAAATGTAAAGGGGAGTCGATTTTTTTTCGCGATTTCAGTGTTGGTCCCATAGTAAAAGTTGTGCATAATGATGAGTACAATGACCCCTTAAGAGGTACTGCGCTTATTCCGTTACACGTTGTTTAATATTTTAAAATAAATAACATTAAGTGTACAGAATTTCATAACAGCTAAATTAACTGATTGATTGATTGATGAATGATTTACTGATTTCTGAGGTACTGTATGGGTCATTTATCGGTCATTTATCTGTCCGTTAATCACTATACAACCAATAGCGTTACGACAAATAGTGATAACGGACAGATAAACGAATGATGAGGTACCTCAGAAACCGGGCATTAATTGATTTATGGAATGAATAATATTTTGCATTACTTTATTAATTAAATTAAAGACATCAAGATCGGAAAATTGATGCTGCTCATTTGCTATGGAATTAGTTAGTAAAAGGTTTAGCAATTGATTTTGTTAATGGAGGCTACTCATAATATGAAACGAAACATCAATATAATATATAAAACTCTTCCGTTACTGAGTGACTGACAGACAACGCACAGCCGAAACTACTGGTCGTAGGAAGCTGAAATTTGGCATGTAGGTAGGTTGCCTAGTGTAGGGGAGCATTAAGATTTCCCGAAATTCCTACAGGAAAGCGTACGAAGTCGTGGGCAAAAGCTGGTAGAATATAATATGGCATTCGATTCACAGAATTTCCCTACCGCTCACAGGCGGGCAGACACATAAATAAACTTAAATGCTAAGCGTGTACGTCTGAATCCAAGCAAGCATGTGTCGTGTTTAGGTTCGCAACACCTGCATTCCCTCCATTTCTCTAATATTGATAGCAGAGGTGCTGCACCAAATAACAATGAATTTAGCGAGCGCTTAAACTCGATAGCAAGTGCGGTGCCCCGTTCAACTCACTGGCTCACTCGCTCAATGGGCAGATGACACCCGTGCTAGTTCTCAGGGTATTACACACTGCGCCAATTCAATATTAAACGTCTGCATTTAATATTGTTACTGCACTGTCTTTGTTTACTATAGCGATTGTCTTAAGTGTCATTAAGCTTTGTTATGTTAACGTGGGAATATACGAAATTAGAATTCGTGCTGATAATATGTTAGTTTTGTTGATTTTTCTGACATAATTTAAATGTCCTACCTATCTGTGGATGTGTGATTAGGGCCAGCATCGTTTTATAACTTTTGACGTAGGTACTTAGGACCTTTACTTACAAGTATAAAGGCACTTTCTGGCCTCTTGCTTGGTATTTCATACGGTCGATGTTAATGAAATTCGCATACGCAAGAAATAAAAAGTTCCTCCAACTTTTTCGAAATGTAATTCAGAAAGAGAGAATGATTTTTCATTTTGTATAACACTTAACATTGCCCTCTCGCTTGCTCTCTTAAAATAATGCCATTATAAGAAAGAAATACCGTTACTAGTA
The DNA here is from genome assembly GCA_905163435.1 of Mamestra brassicae. Classification (NCBI taxonomy): domain Eukaryota; kingdom Metazoa; phylum Arthropoda; class Insecta; order Lepidoptera; family Noctuidae; genus Mamestra; species Mamestra brassicae. The sequence continues at coordinate 11,214,354 of LR990997.1, read as the reverse complement.
CACGCTCATAATATAATAGGCAAAATGCATTATGTTTATTATGTGGTAAATAATAAGCTCACATTTGACCTCTCATCCCATACCTGTTCTTCACCACGAGATTAACTAAGATTACAACAGCTTGACCATCAATTTCAATCAGTTCCTCGTCCTACCTTCATAATATTATCGGATAATCTCCAACACGTAGGTATAATTGTATCGCCATAATGGCGTTTTCTCATACAGTATTGTCTGTAATTGCATTGTGTTTAATTCCATTACTGTTTGCGCCCGATCAGCTGGTTTCAGCGTCGTCCAATCCGATTAGTAGCCGCTTTAAACAATCGTACGCAGTGAGATCGGGAATAAGTGCGGTTGTGATCAACTATTTATGGGACTCGACTGTACATTGAGTGGTGCGTAGTGGCGGTGGGCAGTTGGAGGTTATAGTTAGTTATGTCGTATTTAAAGAGTGTTTTGGTTAAAATAAATAATGGTGCTAAGCTTTCTTAAATTATGGGTAAGTGCAATAGCAATCAACAACCAACAAGTGCTTCAATCAACTGGCTTTTTCAGTTAGTTTGAAGTTTTTAAGTGTTATCAAAATATAAAAAACAATACCCCTTAGACGACCAACTGCCCCCTTACATACGGACAGTCGGATACGTTTAAAAAAAAAAGATTTTTAGATGGAGTTTTCTGTCATTCAAATAATAAATCATTTATACTACATAATATATACGTAGTAGTACCTAACTACTGTAGTAAGTACTTTCACTAAGCAAAGATATATAAACTTGACAGTCTAGAAGCGCCACTAGTATTGTACCGGTCGAAAGGGAAATACATCCTTATTGGATGGTTATCGTAAGTTGTGAAGCAATTGAGAGAAACTACTGGGTGCGGTCGCCGCAGTTTACTGCTAGCGGAGCTGAGTGGCAAGTTTCTGTGTTATTGTGATCTTTATGAGTGATGGTTAAGTTTTAAAGAGGTTTCTGTGTGTCAAGGAAGTTGAGCTAAAGTTTTCTTTTTAGATAGTGATCCCCTTGAATTAGATCTTTTGCTTAGGGCTTGTATCATCTGTAGGTTAATATCAGGACAAATATATATTTTTTTCCATTTTAACTTAGGTACCTAGGGTTACCATTATTAAGAAAGTCTCAGTAGTTCACTTCCCAAAGATCTATAATAAACTTGACCATCTAGAAGCACCACTCGTAATATACCGGTTGAAAGGAGATACACCCTTACTGGATAGTTATCGTAAGTTGTGAAGCAATTGGGAGTACCTGCTGGGTGCGGTCGTCGCAGTTTACTGCAAGCGGAGCCGATTGGCAAGCTTGTGGCTGTGTTATTGTGATCTTTATCGGGTCGGTTGCAGTTGCAGAACCGTGTTTGTTTAAGGAGTGTATGTGACTTAACTGACGATTTTTATTAGATAGTTAGAGGTAGCTTAAGTATTTGTATCCTCTATACTTCTATAGGTTAACGTCAATAGTTGGTCCTTATTGGCTCATCTAAAGTTCACGTAGTAGGTTCTCAAGGGTATTTAAGGGGTGCCTTTTTCATAGTTTTAGTTTTTTTTTATTATCTAAATTAATAAAAGAAACTTTTTGTTAAATTGAAGATACATTCATATTTAATCAAGATCTTCTGAAATTTTCGTAGAAAAATATTTAAATGTCAGCCATTGCGACGTCTCTTCCGGAGACCCCTCCGAAAAAAGGTGCTTTTGCGTTGACAGCATAAGTCAAGATAGGATCATGTGAAATTAAAAAATCTAATTGGGTCTTTTATTTAATACATTAAACTGGAATCTGGAATCTGGATGTTGGAAATTTGGATTTTTGGCAGTTTAAAAAAAACAAATTTTGCTCAACTTTCCACCACAATTTAATCTTTTAAAAACCAACGTCCAAGTTCTTGTCAATAGTATCTGGAAGACTAGTGCCAAATTTCATCAAGACCGGTTCAGTAGTTTTCGAGAAATCTTGACAACCGACTCTGAAAATAGCGTTTCGAGTAAACGCGTTTAAAGTTTTGAGTTTTGAGCATTTAATAGCGAACTGGCCTTGAGATCCTAATTCTCAAGGCTCCTAAACTTTTACTCCGATCGACTTGAAGATTAAGGACAATATTCTAGACATGTAGTAAAATGTAATAAGATAAAAAAACGATTTCTTGAAGCTCCCAAACCTATGTAGCTCCTTAAAAGGTACTAATTCTTAACTAAGTTGCCTATATAAATATACACTTAAAAGAAAACTCTTAACTAAGGAAAACTTTAAAATATGGCATCAAAATATTCCTTCATGTCGCTGCAGTCGACTAAAAGTGTGCCCAAATGACTGACGGCATTGCCACGTAGTATGGCAATGCTGTAGTCACACGAAGTGTCTTCTAGGTAACTGGAAAGATCCGAAAAAAGGGTACTTATGAGCACTCGGACCCACGTTTCAAGAATTCCCCAAAAGGCTGGAAAATGTAACTATCGACGAGTATGTTATTAAAATTAAACCTATCTTCGCATAACACACTTAAATTGGACCAGTTAATTAAATAACTAAATATAGCTAGTTAATTTCCAGTGAAATAAACTCGGGTACATCGCTGGTGACTATAATTTCCGCTGTTCGCTCCGACCACTCACACCGCTCGCATCGCTCCGACCGCTCAGTGCCGCAGTATTAATTAACCAAAATGCGTCGACAGAAACAATGGCCAATAAAATACGTGAAGTATTTCAATTCTGAAACTTATTAAAAATGAATTACAATTCCGTCAATATTTGAAGAACTGGATTATAAGAAGATTATATCGGGCCATTAAATAAACGAATGTTATGAACTTCAAACTTATGTTGTGAATTGTGATGCTTTTTAATTTACTGCCAAAACATGAAGTTTCAGTGGATTTATAGGTCAACTAGTCAATAGCGTAAGTATTTAGAAATAGTGACCTAAAATTGCTTACATTAGTTAGGTAACAAAAGCAGCTCTTGCAATCTGGATAAATTCTAAAAAAAAACTTTGATGAGAGAGTCGCATATTAAACGATAGTGAAAAAAAAATGTTTAAAAGTAGCAACCCGCCCGGTCTTCACACGGGAAGCAGATTATATAATTATACGCTCAACATCTTTAACAAGCATCGTCATTATTAGTCAGTTCACAAATCCATTGATGAAAACCGATGACTTTTTGAGGAATAGAATAGAATATATTTAGAATCAAAAATAACTTTGAAAGAGACAATGGCGAAAAAAGTCATGCCAAATTCTCTGTACACAGAGCCAGTAAACTCCTCATTAAATTAAACTAACCTAAACTGTTTGCAACAGGCTTTAACACATAAAGCATAGCTAAAAGACTCCTTAGCGTAGGCCATTGTCAAATATGATTACAAGGGAGGCTCCCATATTACTTTAGAAATGGGGTGATTCCGAATAGATAGGGCATTATAATCCTCCAGGGAGAAGTAGTTTCTGATGCTGGTTATAAACAGCAACTTATGATAATGGTTACGTTGTTTCATTAGGAATAGAGGTCGGTTTAGTGTTTTTAGCTATGGTAAGACCAGATAAATTTGCAATAAAGTTTTTCCTTAATTTCTCTGCGCAGGTACCCGGACAATAAATTATGAATCGTTTTTCATTAACAGAAAAAGTAAATATTCACGATATACATATGTCGATAAAGTACCTATAGCTATACAGTATTTGTGTGTGTGTCAATGACCGTTATTGCACGTTTATCTGGTATCGACCATAGGAAACTATCGATTGAGAGAAATGGAGCTGCCTTTAAATCAAATCTATAAGTCTTTGTAGCGTGATTAATAGATACCTACATACATAAATATTTTATAATTTAGGCAATAAAAGTAGTTCGTCATGTTCTACCTATGTCTATGGCGTCAAAATAATTTTGATATTAAGACCGTTTCCTTTGTTTTTCTTTAGTTTTCAGGTTTTGCTTTAGTGCTCAGTTTTTATATTTGAATTGTGTTTTTTTTGCATTACATCGAATAAATGTTTTATATATCTATGTACCATCACCTGAGCATGAATATCAGACAATCAAAAAGATAAGCAGGAAATTAGACAAATAGAAGTTAAAAAAATCGTTTGCGCGAATTAACTTTGAAAACCGGAGTGCTAATTTTACTAATTTTAAAACAATTTTCGCATTCGCAAAAAATCAATCAACTGTCAAAGAAGCCTTAATTCATTGCTTTCGTTGCTAGTTATCAAAGTAATCAATTACGTAATAGATGATTTAAAGTCTCGTGGTACCTTATTGTCTATCGTAAGATCTGTCGTATAGAAAATACGATCCTGCATCCCATACATTATTTTCTTCCTATACCTTTTTGATAGCATCTTGAATTCAGCAGGTGTCCAATACACCTTTTCGTCTTTTTATTAAGACTTCGGTAGCCATAGCCACCAAATATTTTACGACTGGCATATTACAATTCACCGTTGGCGAACCTTTTAATTGTTTTTTTTTTCATCAGCTTCCATAGGTCCAAAATATTGTTTATATATACCTATTTGCTACCTGTACTTAGAATCTTATCATATCACGCGATGCAAATAGCGTCAACATGTTATTTACCGAGATATATGTGAACAAGTCCAAAAGAAATCAACGCTTTAGAAGTTCGTACATCGTTGCTTAAAAGCCAGAAGAAAAACAACATTATGCTCTTAAGCTAATCTGATAGATGCAATCAGGGACTACAGAACTGCTAATCCTAGTGTCAATCCTTCGCGTGGATTTGCAATTTCGGATCTTAACTAGGGTTATCATCGTCGCAAGTAAGCATGGGCATGTTATGCTTACTTGCGAGGATGATAACCCTAGTTAAGATCTCGTCACATTGCATGCACTTTCATTCTCCACGAAGTTGAAGAGTTGTCTTCAATGTTAAATAGGGAACTTTAACTTATACCTAGTCGCATACTCATGTAATCTAAATTTTTGTTGTAAGTTTTTATAAATGTAAAGTTTTGATCCATCTTTGCAAGAGAAGCATTACCTATATGCGGTTTTTTAAGGATGGGAAATCATCAAATGACTGACGCCCAGAGCGGAAGGGAGTGTCAGACTCGTACTGACTAAAAACCATCCGTGTTTCTCCTAATGCCCTTTGCGTTCCAGCCGCAGTGACTCTATCGAACAAATTCCGCAACTGAAATAGGGTAGGTCCTTAATTATCTGGGGAGTACCTTCCCTTAGGTTAATTTCCGACTTTCGCGAAAGCAATGCCGCTGACAGAAGTAAGTGATAGTGTACAATATTTTAATGTCCCTTAAATACTGTAGGTAACGTAAGCATGTCGAAGGCAATGTAACTTTTATTCACATGCCAGTAAAAAAAACGTATAAAATTTAACTTTTAATAACTGTTCGTTGCAAAATGCAGTTCAATATTTAATGTCCAAGCCAGACCTTTTCATTTTATACATTACGCCCACGATACGGCAAGACAGCGAAGTTAAGCTCGTTGCAGCACTGAAATAGTAAAATATTTTTAAAATATCGCCAAACTACGTTCATTTCTAGTGTAAGGCTTCGGTCACATTAACAGCGGAGTGATAGCGGCGTTTCGAGATAGGTACTTACACCAAATCATTTTCTCTCTACAAACAATGATACACATTTATATAAGAAGCTGTCTTAAACTTCTTGTGCTAAGACAATCAGCATAAGACATTTTTACAAAAACAAGTAAGTACCTAGTTAGTGTCACGGGTTCGATTCCCGCACGGAACAGATTTTGTATGGCCTACGGATAGTTGTTCCGGGTCTGGTTGTTTGTGTTAGTGAGTTTGCATGTTTGTAAACGCACCCACGATACAGGAAAAAATCCTAGTGTGGGAGGCAACGTTTTTAAAAAAAGGAGAAAAAAGAAGAAGAAGTTAGAGTCAATCACCTTAAGCTCTAGATATGTGCCATGGCCTCACAAAAAGCTATAAATGTTAGGGTTTGACAAGCGCTTCTGAAATGCCACGTGGTCAATTAATTACATTTTGAATTTTCGTCAGTCGTATGTCCCTCTGTGTCTATTATATGCGTGGAGCCTCTATAAACTTATTATACAATCAAATTTTAAAAATGTTCACGAAAGTGTATAATTTTAAGTTAAGATGGTTTGAAGTATGTCCATCTTATTTGCGTAGTGCATTAAAAAAATCTCATCCGAAAACCGTAAGTAATACAAGAAGCAGGCTCGTCTAGTCTAGACGCAGCCGTATCGTAGTCGCGTGAGTGTGGGCGAAGACTTAAGCGGTTTAACTGGGCAGGTGGTGAAAGCAGACAGGTGAAGGGTTCGCGCCCTCCTGTACCTACCATCACAGAGATATAGACGAGCTGGAAACGACATGCAACAGGGTTTAGTTACGCTCCCGTGACAGCCTCAGGTTACTATTAAGATTAGGTAACGATTTCCATTGGTCGAAGTGCCGATTGTTTGGTTTAATGAAAGCAGATTCAACTTTCACAATTCTAAAATATGGTTGGTTGGGCGTTTTATTGTTGAAGTCAAACTTTACGTTACAGTAAACGCACGCAGGAGAAGTCATAGTGCTTAGCAAATGGGTGTTGTCAAAAACCTTTCCAGATTTTTAATATTTTGTCGTAATACGTGTTAACGAAGTTAATTGAATGCACATGATTGCAAATAGCGTAACTAAATTCATTTAGAAATCAATCCATGATCTCGTATGTAATTTATTCTTTCAAAATGACTTACAAAGTTAATAATTAGCGTTGGTTCTTTTATTTGGCGAGCAATAACATAATTAGCGTTGCAATTCTTCGTTAGCAGAGTAATAAAACGTTTCGACACGTGTTGAAACAGCAATGTAACTTATCCAGCGCTCTTGTTCAATGTTACTTCTGTTTTATTTTTAAGTCGCAATTCATTACTGAATTTAAAGTACGCTTTCTGCATCTAAGTATACGCAATTATTCTTAAATGATAATTACGATTTAAGTTAGTTATCATTAAGTCAATCTAAAGTTAATATTAAAAATAGATTAACTGTTTCTAGAGGTTATTAATTTATGGAAGTATGTAATGAATCCAGTACTACCTTTTTAGGGTTCCGTACCAAAACAAAAATACATTCATTGCCATTTCGTGGTTTGTCCCCTAGACTAGGACCACTTTTCCTCAGGAAGTGTAAAGGTTTCAAGTTGAATCAATATCAAATACGTAGGTCTACGGTTCCAAGGATCTATAAAAAAATCTATGCAACGGTTGCGGAATTTGTTTGAAAGAGTCACCGCGGCCCTGGAACGCAAAGGGCTTTAGAAGGAACACGGATGGGTTTTAGTCAGTAAGAGTCTGACACGCCCTTCCGCTCCACCCAGAGCGGAAGAAGTCATTTGATGATTTCCCATCCTTAAAAAAAAAAAGAAAGAAAAAATATACGGCCTTTCTTGTGATATATTTTGATACTCGCAAATTAATCAAAACCTATAGAGTAATTCTAGTTGACCTAGAATCATCAAAGGCAAGAAACAAGCTCTCACAGCACAAGTACCTAAAAGAAAACGTCAAGTAAAAACACCGACACATCATTAGCTGTACGATACGACTCAACCCTAAAATACCAAGTGACTATTCACCAAAGTATACCGACGGACACACAATCTTGCTTTTAGTACCAGTGTATCGCAAAGCAATGTTTTAGCTCTCGTAACAGCACTAACGACTAAATAATATGTACGCAGCCTTTATTTGTTGAACATAAAGAGCAATGGCTTGTTTTGCTTAAATAACTTCTTATTTCTTAAGGAAAGTTACATGATTTCTAGATAGCGTAGGTGTCAGTTTAAATTGTATTTTATGCTGTTTTTCTTTGGTGTTTTTGCGGTTTTGTGTAAACGAATAAGTAGGTTACTGTGAACTTTGGTTATTTGCATTCTAGTACAAACATACTAGAATGCAAATAACCAAAGTTCACAGTTAAATCAAACGATTGGCACAGCGGTAGAGCGCCAATCTAGAGAAAAAAATGTCTAAACAAATATAATAAAACAGCTTTGGCCTGCGACTTCGTACGCGCATATCCTGTTTTTTTTCGTAAGAATTTCCCGTTTCCGTATAGCCTATAGCATTCATCATGAATGTGGCTATCATATACAAAAATAATTTTCCAAATCCGACTTTTAGTTCCAGATATAAGCGCGTTCAAACACACTAACAAACCCTTCAGCTTTATTATATCAGAATAGATAAGAAAGAAAAATGCATTAAAGGCATACAACACGATGACACCACAAAAAAAAACATAAAATGGTAAACAATAAACAATAAATTATTTCTGTTTTTTTATTTGAAACATCAAAGCACTCTTTTTGATGTTTCACGTCTCTAATAGAATATTTACATATCAGCCGGACAAATCTGTAAACATGTCACCGTGAAAGCTAAAATGGAGTGAGCTGAAAGGAAACTGGCATTCTACCTTCATTGGATGGGTTGACAGCTCACTTCATGTTCACTTTACTTAAGTTAGGGTAGATTTTTACAAAATAGTAGTACTGGACCCACTGGGAAGTTTATTTGATAAAGTTGTTTACTTCATACATTGTCAAAAATAACGCTAGAGGAGAAAAAAAACGTTAAAGCAAAAATACACATTTTCTCAGTTTATTTGCTTTTCATATTTTAAAGTCTCTTAAGTTTCAAGTAAACGAAAAATATACGGAATGGTTAATATAAAAGCATGTTAACACTTTGGATCGTAAAGCTTGACATAATTTTATTTAACACTAAATTGCGACCACAGAAAATTTTACGACTTTTGAACTGCAACTTTAAAACATCGGGTAGAACGAAAATTGCTGCATAATATCTAAAAAAACAGAGACACGCGGGTTGTGTTTTTTTTTGTTATTTTGTGGTTTCAAATAATGCATTCACTTAATTTTATTATGAATCGTTGGTTCTTAAAATAACTGTGTATTGGTTCTAACTTGATCAGATATAACCCTCGCAATTGGTGGAGTGTTGGTATATACTAATTTTATCCCTTAGTTAAGTTGCTTTTAGTTTGCGATAGTTGAGAACTTCAATATGCAAATACTATCTCGTCTATCACGGGTACCTTTGCCCTATAGTTTACTTAATTTATGAACATATTATGAACCATTGATAAACAGCCACCTTAAAGAAAGAAGATAAAAATAACCAACTGTTAAGGTAATGTAAAAAACATAAAGTTCAGAACTCCTGGGCTGTGCTTATCACGGTAAACAAATTACTCTTAAACGACATCTTTGACTGCCATAGAATAATAAGTACCATACCGGGTACAGGCTTGCTGAGTTACTTCCCATATTTTCTTTTTACTCTCAAATGATTATGCAAATCCCATAACTCTATTCAAAATATAAAGTGACTAGCTACTCGAAATTTACGATTCTTAAAGGTTCGTAAATTTTCAGTAGCCGCGTACCGTCTAGACTTCAAAACAGCTTTATTCTGAAGGAAAAAATAAAAAACAACGGTACGGTATTAAAATCTGGGTGAATAAGGCATTTAATTAAAATAACGTAAAATATTCAGAAGAATCTTTCTTAAAAAAATACACCCTAGTGTTGTAAGCGTCTCAATTTACATTAAGGGGCGTGCACACTATAAAACGTCAAATAACAGTTTGACGTCCGTTGGTTTGACTTACACGTTTGTTGAAACACACAATCGACCGTACTTATTTGTCGGATCGCGCTGACTCAATAAAACAGGCCCTAAAAATGCGAAACAGCGCCTTAATCCACATCAGATATGTTGAACAATAAAGTGAATGTAGAACCTACAATAAACAGTGGTTAGGGCGTGCGTGTCCAGCCTTGTTTTTTGCCCTCCGGTTATCCTCCCATGATTTATGCTGTGCCTGCCCGGAATATGATTACCAGTTACGTGTCGGAAGTACCCTTAATGGATATAAACGTTGTATTTAACTGGCCGGTAAATACTGGCGTTTTTGTGCGCCTTTGTACTGCTCAATTGTGACCATATTATAGACCGCTTATTGGTTTGATCACACACAAATTTGTGGGCTCTTGATAAATGTTTATTGGTGTTGATTTCATAGATGGGCGTTGTTGTTTATGTGTTTCGTAAGTGCGTCTCTTGCTGGGTTTATTTCTTCAAGTTTTAGTGTTTTTCTGCGTAGGTGTGTCCGTTTCGTATGAGTGGCAAAAGTCCAGTAATTGTTAGAACTCCTTTAGCTTGAACTTTAATATCGCAGCCTGCGTTAATTGGTTTCTTCTTGGCAATCATTCACCATCGTTAACCGCTTAATCATGTAGCATTAATTGAAATAGTGACGACACGCGAGCTTTGTAAAAAAAAATATTTTATTGAAGGTTTAACCATTTGCTTTGACTGTCATTTGATTCTGGCATTATTAAACTCGGAGGACATTTTTTGCTAAAAAAGCAAATCAAAAACCAGTTATTTTAGTCGCATCAATAAATTCGATTCCAGTAACTGGTATCGAATAAATTGAATATTTTTGCAACGCACATAAAATATCAATACCAAATAAAACGTACCTAGCATAATTCGATTTTACTATGATTGAATTTATCCGTTTCATGTTGTTTCAAATGTTATTGTATTATCGAAATTGAGCCGAACTAGCCTTATGTTTTATTTTCGTTAATAAACAATATTGAGTAGCTGGTCTACTATTTTTATAAAGCCCTTATAATAAAGCGAATTAAGACGTCTGACTTTGAAGAAAATTTGTTGTTCACCTTAAAATATAGCAGCTACCAGCCTGTGCCTGTCGTGTATAATAATGGGCACACACATGCAAAGTTCTATGTTAATCCTCAAACCCAACACGCTCCTGCCATACATTACTTTGAGCAACAAAAATATGAGCAACGAAAATATGCTAATGCCTGACTTTATTAACGAATGAAAGTACCAACAAATAAAAAATAATCGAGATACATCTCGAACTTCGTCTGTATGTACGAGTTACAAAAAGCGAAATAAAGTTAGTTGAAAACTGGCGCGATTAGGTACTTGGTACTTGGAATTTTTGTTGTAGCACTGCATCGTTCGTTAGGCGCTGTTATTACCACTGAGCTCCTAATGAGGAAAAACGTTCTTCCCAATGATACTCTTCAGTAACACGAACTTCAGCTACTTCTGAGCAAGTTCCTCGCGCAATTAACTAGCTTGATACTCTTGATTTTCTGTGATACATTTCCTTTTGTAAGCTTAGTGGGCACTTAACGGGCAATATTTATTGCTTCCGTTTTGCACTTCTTTGTCTATGTACTAGTTTGTCTAGTATTTAGTATTATCTAACATTTCTTTAGAAATTACAATAAATTACGTTTGTTACTTTTTCTTCGGAATGTTATTAGAAGCGGACATGCAACTCCTGGAAGCTAGTTAAGACGAAGGGTTGATTAAAGATAGGATCAGTGCGCTGTGTTGCTCTATAAAAAGTAATAGCAGCCCTTACTTTGCAGCGGAGATTAATGCCATGTCCCAGCCTCCGGCGATACTCTCGTTTTAGCTATCAACATAACGGGGAACTAGAAATAATTGGCTTAGAAACCGCAGGCTGGCAATAAAGCAAGACATACGGAATTGAGCTGAGAACTTATTTTAAAAGCATGTCGCTAGGTTACGCGTAACGTGCTCGGTGCGTGCCTGACGTCAGTTGGCGCGGTTTATATCACACTCGCAGCTAAAGCGAGAAGTACAGACGCTCGTGTAACGTGTTTACACAGGGTCAGTACACTCGTATATCGCGCTTTATTTTTTTTGGGAATCCGCTGACGCGTGTGCGATACCAGCAATAAACATTCGTTACTGGAACCCAGAAAGATAAAGAAACATAAAAAACACTTTATTATAACAGCTATGAAGCCGGATACAGGGAAAGCCTAGGGCTGATCCGTACACGCGTCATAACCGACGTTTTCATGTTTGTGAAAAATCGTTGATAAACTTTTTTCTAAAAGAGAGGCAATTACATTAAAGCTTTTCGCTACGACCACCCGTCGCATGTATGCTCGGCTTACACTGAATTGGGTTATGCAACCAACGTTACATAGTTTTTAGGTTTATTTTCAAAAACAGCTCGGTTACAACATATTTTTAATTCTAAATTGAGTGTAGCGTACGATGTTGACATTTTATCCGAACACAGCTCAATCTCCTCGATACACGAAGATGAGGTTAACAAGCATAAAATTTTGAAAGTGTTATATGTATACCGGCGGCGCGGCGGCGGTGTCGTGGCCACCGCGCCTTAAGTAAACATTACTTACTTTCATAGGGGTATAAAGATACCGTACACGCACGCAGCTGCATCTATTGACATAAAATTTAAGAGTTCAGCAATTTTTGTCTTCGTCATAAAAACTTAGAGACCAACGAGTCATCTTATGAAACAAGCCATGTCAGAAGGGGGAATTTTCTTGTATTTTTGGGGCGTGCTAACAAGGGGCTCCTACATGACCGGAATATTTTTGTCACCAATTTCCTTAGGCGAACGGCTTAACGCCCCGGAAAAAGTTACTTAGACTTACCTGGGACTCTTCGGCGCTGTCAAGATATCGTATATTTTATGGACCCCGCCTGAATGCCTGGCTATATTTCTTTTAGACGGCGACGGCGGCGTCGAAATAGCCTTTCGATTACATTACCGCTGTATTAACACGCGTGTACTAAGCTCTTATTTAACTGGAACATTGTGCGTTCATTTTCGTAAGTTATTCAGGAGATCGGTAGCCAAATGAGGATGTATAGAGACGGATGGTGGCAGTAAACAGTTACTTGAGATATTCTTCGGTAGATCGACGGGCCGGGCGGGTTGAGACCTATATATCACTTAAAACGACAGAGCATAAATCTATGGGGGCTGTCGGCTCGTTATTTGTAGTCGCCACGTGAACCGCCGGTTTCGGGTGAATATTAACGATATCGCCAATTTTCCGCAAGCTTAGTCGCGTCGCAATTTCTCGCCAATTGAACAATCGCATCGCATCGAGGGTGATGTGCCGGCGAGCAGTATTAAGCCTGGCCTCGTGTAAAAAATGTTTGTACATGCTTTTCTCGATCTGCCGCTTAGGGCTCTATTGCGTATAAACGCGAAAATTCCAATTTCTTAACCGCGAAATGAATGTGAACATTTTGCCAATATAAGGACCTAAATTCAATATAGAGAATTCTGAAGAATGTTTTGAGCTCTGACGTTTACGAAGCTGTATAATTCATTTGATTAATTTCGTTGGTTACGACTAGGTAGACTTGTTTTATATCTACTTATTTTTTATATTTACATAAAAGAATCATCTTAAATGAACACAATACCTAACAGCTATGGGAGAAGTCGTAAAGTAGCTATGTGTTTCCTGGGAGCTTCCTCAAAAGTAGAGATGTATCGACTACTGGTTCCAAGACAATGATATGCTTTGTTGTCACACGAATAATAGCACCTAAAATTTGTATAGACTATCATTCTATACAATACTACAATGGGCCGCTTCATCTTGCGGAAAACATAAATACAAAACATTGGAAAACATAAAAGACTTTATCTTTTACTCTCACAAAAAGAAAATGTTTAATTATTCAGTAAACGAAAGTTGATAGACAGTGAAAACGTGAAAAACAAACTTTTGTTTAAAATCACTTTTGACGTGGAATCATTCGAATTTTTATTTCTAATTTGTACGTGTATTTCCAATTAAAGTTTGCTGTTCACTAAAGCGATGATACAAACATTTTACGTTCGCGATCAGTGACCGATACTAATCCATGATCGTGTACGTTTAAATGTTATTTTTACGCTGTGCCGAACTGATAGATACGCTACAATGGGCAGCGATGCTAATTCGTCGAAGTATTAATTGGATTTAATTAAGTAGATTTATCGGCGGCTTGGTTCCGTAAAGTCGCGATTAGACGAGAGTATTTAACGTCGTCTCCCTCTCTGGAGTGATTGATCCCGACTGTTACTAGGACTCGTCTCAATCTTTTTCAATTTGTCTTTGAAAGTTATTAGTAAATGGGTCGTGTATTGTGTAATGTCTTGTATTTCCAAGTACTCAGACTGTCTCTTGTTTTTTTAATGAAAAGACATGGTGGGATCGTTAAAAATACTCGTCTCGTAGAAACTCCTTATTATATAAATATTCAGCAAAGGCTACTTGATACAAAAGCACAAAAAACCGGTGACCATTCCACAAATGACTGAATATTAAACAATACACATTTCCAGCGTGGTCATGACGTATCCTGTGCACCCCATTGCAGCTTTCAAATAACGTTTAACGTATGAACTTTAGCTATTATACGGAAATATTATTCAATATAGCGAGTTGTCAAACACACTCGGGCCGCGGGTGGGTACGGCTACCGCATACGGCGCTATTCAGCGACATATACATATGTACCTAGGTAGAAACATACTATAGGTATGGAACCTTCCCTACCAGTGTTCTAGACTTTTGCTTCACACGAGAAACGAGGCGATTTATAATGTATTGAATGTCGCGAAGTTCACTGATTGGTTCTGGTCTAACGGTATTCATGAATTGAACTATGTCGGAGTTTGTTTCTTCATTAAAGCTACAATGTATGTATTTTCTGAATATAGATTATATATCTCTTCACTATTTCGGTGGAGGAGCTCGTGGGTAAAGAACATCAGCAGCACGGGTCGATCAAGGTTGCCAAGGTTGGTCTGTGGATGGGTGATCTTAACATATCGAGTTTTCTCCGTGCCTCGGAAAGCAGGTTAAGCCGTTGGTCCCGGCTGTCATTTGTAGATCTTTGGCAGTCGTTACGGATTGTCAGAAGCCAGTATATCTGACACCAGTCTTGCCAAGAATACTGTGCTACCCAGTTAATTGGTTGTGGAGGTCTAGTAGACAGCCAGTCCACGTAAAATACTGGTATTCAGCTGAATCCGGTTTGACTGGAAGCCGACCCCAATATAGTTGGGAACAAAAGCTAGGCAAATGATGATCCCTTCACTATTTCAGGCTGTCTTCAAAAGTCATTCAGGATTTCTCGGATGTTGGTAGGTACCCTTAGGAGGAAAGGCTACAAGAATGACATTGACCTGGCTCGTTGGTTCAAGCATGACTGACATCCGATCTTCATGTCTGGCAATATGAGTCGGTTCTCGAAAAAGGGGTAGGTCTTTCGAATACAAACTTCACGAAATTTTTGGATCTTACTTTCTTTATCTTTCACAATAGACCATTGATCCATTCTTTTATCAAATTACCTCATTTTAAAAAACCTTATATTAACACCCAACTCAAAACCACACCCTCCGAACGATTTTCTTTTTGAGGATTGTAAATCATCAAATGATTTTTTCCGCTCTGGGTGCAGCGGAAGGGCGTGTCAGACTCTTACTGACTAAAATCCATCCATGTTCCTTCTAAAGCCCTTTGCGTTCCACGGCCGCGGTGACCCTTTCGAACAAATTCCGCAACCCTGGCAGCTCCGATCTCACCTACACGTCTTCGTTAAACATTATGTTAGAGCAAACGATAGTATTCAGTCTCCTGTTAAAATTCACCTCAAATAACTTAACCGTTCAACTTTTACTACGACATAAGTTAAGTTGGTACCACGAAGCGCTGTGTAATAAAGTGTTAAACGATGTATAAAGACGTATGTTATTCTTTATGGGATATTTAACACCGGTTAAATGCCATAACAGGCCGTAGCTTTTGATTCATGGTGAGTGTAGCTTATGATGTTGGCGTGTAGCTTTTACATAGCTGTCACAAGAGAGAATGGATATTTTATTTATGTATCATTGAAGAACCTTGCCCTTTTTTGAAGTTGGTTAAAAATATGATTCGTTGTGTTGTGCTTGTGTGTGGAAGGAGAGGAATTTTCGCCAGACTCTGTGTTTCCTAATATATGTATAGCTATGACCTGGCAATTTTTAAGTCAAGAATAAAAAGGTTACTTTCTAGGCAAGCGTTCTCCTTCAATGACCACATTATCGCTTGCCATTAGTTGAGATACCGATCAATCGGGAGCTTATCAATAAAATTGATGATAAAAAGTCTGTATGATTTAATTTTGTTGGTTACGGCTTCGGTAGTATTTTTTTTTTGGTTTCCTCAAAAATCAAAGGTCAAAAGAAAATTCAATGGTAAATATTAGAAATAAAATACTATTCTGTTATTGTCTCAGCCACTTAACGTTTGTTTTAATAGTCTGTTAAGTTGGTGACTATTTCTTGTAGTTAATTAATTTCTGAACCTGTTCAAGATTTTCCGCAGAACCACCCTCCTCTTCCTACATGACTAGTGCCATTTGACCACAGCTAACAAGTCCAAAGCGCTTACACCACAGATGACAATTTCTTCAGCATTAAATGGCATCAGCTCGTATTGCCAATTACGGGACGTGACTTATGACCCCGTCCTGTGATAGTGTCACTAACAGTACCCTTTAACTGAAGATGAAGTGCGGTACGAACTTATTATCTTAACTTATGACTGCAATATAACGTAACTGCACCGTTATTCTGGTGGGCACGGATAATAATGAGCGTAGGGTCCTGGCTTCGATTTCCAGGTCGGGCAAAAACACATCTAATAAATTTATTAAAATTTCGTATTTATTTTTAAACTGAATTTTGTAGGGCGAAATTTTAAACTCTGACAAAATAAATTAGTTTTTATAGAAATCCTAGCTTTTATTGAAATAAACGTGTTTTTGTTTTATTTTTCATAAATACCCGGTTATGGAAAATGCATTTTTTTTAATAGTATTAGAAAAGCTAAGATCAAATAGGTACACGATTAAAAAAATCAGAGTTGTGAATTTTTGCAAAAAGCATTTATTCGTGCTTATCCTGACCTATTTTTTTGTTTAATTCAGTAGCTGTGTTAATTCATCCTTTGACAGATTTTGATCAACCTTCAAATGATGATGAATTTATACTCTTTCCTAAACAGGCTAACTTTTAACGACAGGTTAGGTATCAATTATTGTAACTCCATTTCATACAGATGTTTCTATTTTTGTATAATTTGAAACAGCTGTTAGTGTCGAAACAGTGGTTAATTGTTAACAAACGTAACTATGAAGGATGTAAGGTAAAATAACTCGGACATTCGGTTTGTTTCTTCTGCTATCTATTGAAAAATAACTTATAGATAAATGTTATTTGGCAATGGAAACCTACTAGACGTGCTGTACGGGATTATTGTTATCTGTTGTATGAAATAATGTTCCGATTTCAAATATTTATTACTTTGTTTGTTACGCATTTCTCAGTAACTAGTGCATCCCTACTGTCTGCTAAAATCTCATAGATTTATCCATGGACAATCTCTTTAATATTCACCTCTATTTTCATAACTCCCATAAGCCCCGGTCATCTACAGAAAAATCACCCTCAATTGTAATTAAATTAAGCACTTAATAATAATTCATCCGTAGACTAAAGTCATGAATGATTGAACGAACGAATGAGTCGTGTCAGTCCAACGTCAAACGCACGGCACATTATGGGGAATTTCCCAGGAGTGAATGGGAATCTCATTACTTGCATGGTGCACATGTGTAGTTGACAGACGAATGATTTCATACTCCATAACGATACTCGGACATGGATATTGCTTTTTCGAAGATTTTGATGGAGTGAGAGAGATGGCAGGTAACTAAGAACGATACTAATGTGAGAAGAAAACGCTTAGTACCTTTAGACAATTAAATACATTATTATACTATAATAGCTGATGGCAGATATAAGAGCGTTTCACTTATGATCACACGCACATTCTTACTACAAAAATGCTCACTAATTTATTCATGTATTCAATTTCTACTTTTGTGCCACAACATTGTACAGGATGCAGAATAACATGTATTATTCAAAGGGCCTGATAATATCTATACGCATAATTAAGTTTTCTTCCAACATCCTGAGAAAAGTATCAGGTGTCTTCAAGAACTAAATATGTACAATCAGTGCCAAGAGCAACATACCTTCTCGTCTAGCCATCGTAGAAAATACTACCTCTCTAATTGAATTGTGATATCCCGCAGGGGTAGCAAACTGTCTCAGTTCAAACATGGTTGTAATACAAGAAATTCAATGTGTCTACAAGTTCTGTAAATCCAGACAAGAATACGAACATGAATATTCAGCTGCAGCGCGAGCGTGCAGTTCCACATTATATTCACGATAACAAGGTTCGTCAGCAGAACGCTGGCGTCGTCGCCTGCGAGCCATTTGTGCTAACTCGACGCTACCCCACCCCGGGACCGAGGCACACTTGTCTTGGCACCAGAACACATCGCAATCACATTATTCCTCAAAAGATTTCCTTTAAAACTTACAAAAAGATCAGCACGACTTACAGTTTAACCCTAAAAGTGTAACCTACCTTCGCAAATCCGAAACTCGGACCGACTTTGGGGATCTTAACTGATTTCGTACAGAATGTTGTGTCCTTACTTACGAGGTTTCTAACTCCCAAATCCGGATACAACAAGTCCAATCCGGACTAAACAAGTTCCAAGTGAAATAAGCACCCGTTGCACACGTGCTCCGGCGCGCCTCAGGGATACGGGAAAAGAAGGAAAAGTGGCAAGCTCGCAGTTTCCCGGTTGCATATGCAAGGGTGGCGGAGTGCGCGGGCGGGCGCAAATCTCTCTTGTTCAAAATGAAGTTACGGATCCGCTCAGAAATTGTGTTTTATATTTTCCCTCGGCATGTGACGCAAAAAAAAACTTTCACATAGTTTGAGACCTTTTTCCTCAGGAGCTCGCTTGCTCGTGAAGTCGCTGAATAAAATTTTTCTTTCGTTCAATGTCGCGTACATCTGTGAAGTTAAAGCTCCAGCTGATTATAATTTCATCGCGATTAAGTTTCCAAGAGTTGGATTACAGTTGAATATGTACGCAGAGTTTATGCAACGAGTTAACTTATAATATCCAATATTTTACGCGTAGTATTAAAATATGAAGTGCTGGCTGGAATATTAAACGATCATAACGTTTATAAAATCTACAGGATCAAAGAGGTCAAACACAAAGCGGATGAATGGAATGTTGGTTTTAAACAAACGAAAAGCAGGTTTGAACACTTGACCAACAGCGATATAGACATGGAAGGTTGGCTTGTTTTCAATAAAATTATATTTAATTAAATGATCCCAAGCGACGAGGCATCTTGCATTCGATTAACGACGGAGTGCATAAGCTCTCACGAGTCACGTTGCGCAATTATGCTAATCATATCAAAATCTTTCGTTTGCTTTGACATTTTGACAACGCGTTTAATGTTGTTATCTGCATAAAATGCTTATAAATCTAGAAAGTAAAAGTTTGCGGCACGCCTATTGATGAAAACTGGTCGCGTTTATATGCATTTTTGAAACGGAATTGAATCTTTTCGGTAGCTGTGGGCGTCATCAAAAATGAAAGTTGATATTGTCGTCTATTGTAGTCGTATTATGTATGAGTGAGTAACAACGGCCACACAAATTGCATGTAGGCATTTAATTATGCTGCGCTGGCATTGAGAATATTTCATAATAGTTACTATTAACATTTTTTTGTCACGAACTTCTTATCCACCTGTCTACCTTCTAGGTTATTTATTTTTCGTATTACTTACGAGATCAAAGATAAATTTAAAATAATTATGATTATTGCCTAGTAGACATATTACAGCTTTATCTCAATGGTAATCTCTAAATGGGATGTAATATGTAGGTAAGATTAACACATAGATGATAAACAACATTGAAAGATCATTGAACTACCTGAGCATTTCGAAATGACCAAACAAATGTTCGTAGTTTCTAAACAAGCTGCGTTACGGTAAACACGGCGAGAGGTTTAGACATCGGGCCCATACTGATCTTACTACCAGTCCGTTTACTTCGTGTTTCTAAATATCGGCATTCGTGAGATACCTACCGGTGAAGGCGATAGGTGACTCCACTGGCGAGCCTCGAGTAAGACGCACGCCCCGGCTCGACAGCTGAACTTATCTCGGACAGGTGCATAGAAAAAATAAACACATTTTGACGTTTACGTTTTAATTTTTTTTTAATGCGAATGTTTTGTTTTTTATTTAATAACTTGACTTTAATTTAAAATTAGAACAGATTATTAAAAAAATCGTTTGTATTAATTTATATTGAAAGCTAATTATGATTGTTTTCTTTTGTTTCAGATGTGTTCGAAAGTGAGTTTGTTTGCTTGAGTGATTCAACTACCGAAAGGGAGTAGACCGAAGTGGGTGTACATTGAAATGTGAATTTTGTGTGTACAGTGTTAAAATAGAACTTTGTTCGTACGTTGTTGTTATCCCGATGAAGTTTCTCGTGTAGTCACAACTGTTCGCGGAATTGGTTTATTGAAAATCTTTCGCCATGGAGACGGAGGAGTTGACAAAACTTGTCGATGGCATCTACAAGGTAAGGAATACTCTTTTCAAATATTTACTTTCGGCTTTACAATTTTTTTTTCAAGTTTCCGAACTTTAGCAAAAGTCAAACTGTTTGTGAAATACTAAATATTTACTTTCATCTTTTTTAAACGAATTCGAGTTTACTTATGTACTTACTGAACTTTTATTAAATTCAATTTGCGTGTAAAATATTTTCAATAGGTAAACTAATATTTTCGTTATTTCTTGTAACGTTAAATTCAACTCGGAAAATCGAAATCAATTTAAGAGGAAAAGTTAACCAAGTTTGTTTAACATGTTTACCATAAACAAGATTGATGAAGTTTTCGCTAGAATTGATTTTGGTTTCGAACTTTTCTTCAAAATAATAATAATTAAAATTAACTTAAAATCGTTCCATTAAGTTACGCAATATTTTACAATATCATAACACGTTTAATTGAAAAGCTTCATCCATAACGTTGAATCCTAACGATTGATTATATTACACACTAGACGTAATTATTCTTCACGGTCGCTGACCATGGTTAAGCGGCCATCGTGTTACTTAGTTTAAAAAAAACTTAAAGGTGAAAATACCACTTAATTAAATTCATTGACTAGGGCATCTCGCACCTGCCGAAATGCCAAGGTCAAATGGTCAACCGGCGAGAGAAGCCAGTAACACCAACTCGATTTCTCCATCTCCACTTTATTGTATAAATATGTATATTATACACATTCCTCACATACATGTGTCGACTTTCGTTTCGGAGCTTTGTTGGACTTAGTTTTTATAGCACCAGTTTGGGCAAAAGTTATGGTAATGTGACAGGATTCCTATTTGAATTTTTGTTTGTTGAAAATCGTAGGCGTCGATACCGTTTCTCTAGGATCTTCGATTTGTGTCTGACCGGTAAATATATAGATATTTGTGGTTAGATTAAAAGGCTAATAGGTATCTGGTTGGTTGGGTTTTTTCGCTGTCTATTGGTACCTACTTACAATAGATTGCCCAATTAAAAGCTTATTATTTTTGTTTGTGGAGAATTAGCTTGCATTCTATTCTCTTGGCTGTACTTAATTTGAATTTGGTTACAAAAACACTTTTGGAATTTAAATTAGTTTGTTGATGTTGTAATTTAGGTATTTTTTGTTTCTAATTTTAGAACAATCTAGATTTAATTCAAATTAAGTATGCACATATATTAATTTATGACAATATGGTGAAATAATCGTGACTAAAAGTTGATGAAAACGCAGTATCTATACGCATAATTCCTGAGTGTAAGTTATGTAACATATTAAAGGCTTTTTAAAGCCCAGTAGGTAGAATATGCAAATTATCCGAATTAATCCTCCGGTTAAGTTTTCTAGAACTTTACGACAGCCTATAATAAATTAATATCTCATGAATATTTTCTAGAGCTTCATTAAGGACTCCATTTAATTTGCAATTCCAACGCAGGCTTATGTGAGGAAATAAATCTTTTTATAAAGCAATTAATAACGCTGATTGACTCGAATACATCGTCGTTTATTTGAATATCTATTAACAATTATATAGAAAGTTTATGTCTGCGGATATATATTTAGAAATCAACAGCTATTGTGATTCCGAACGTTTATGGATATCTCACAAATTCACAAGCATGACTTGAATTATATCGTATTCTTTCACTTTGTAACAAAATTAAAAAATGATCAATGGAAAAGAAATCAAATTAACTACGTTAAAAAGTACTATGAAACAAAATAAAAGTTTCGATAGCAAAGAAAAATGTCAACGAATATTGTTAATAGCTTAAATTGATTTAATTAATGTAGAATTCAACTTTTACATTGAGAGTCTTGTTCACTGACAAATGGCCGACAATAATAACACAGAGAAACAGAAAAAAAACTTAAACATGGAAACCAGTTTCTGTTATTACATCTACGCTCTACGTTCGAGGAATTTATTATTAACTACAATCTCGTTTATTAAATCATATTATTATAATCTGTGTTATTAAAATTATTTTTAAATAGCATAACCGGGTTAGTGCTGCAATATTTTGAAATGAACAGCAAATTAATTTATGTTAACTACTTATGTAAGTCATATTTTTTTGCTATCCGGATTGAATGTAGGTAAAGTAATTGAGATATCTATGTTGCATAATTTGAAATTCACTGTGGACTGTAGGAAAATCAACTTAAAAGATATATACTATAGTTTAATTTAAAAATGTATTAGTTAGACATTTTGGTTGATTTCCTGTAATCATTAATGTTTTAACTTTTACAAAGCAATTTGTTTTACTGTATTATTTAGTTGCATTTGCTATACTATTATTTTGTGTACAGGAAGCGACACACAAGAATAGTGACGGAAAGGGAAACTTTAATTTAGTCAATTATCTATATTTACTTCCACATTTTTAATTGCCTTTCAACGCAACGAAAGTGTAATGAATGATGTCACCATATTGTGAAGACATATGCATAATAATGGCTCTCACTTTCTCTCATAAAATGCAGAATTCCCATCCAATGCGAGAACTGCCGATCTCATGCAGTTTTAAATTATTGAGTGTAAGATTGCAATCATATTTTTATATGTTACTGCAATTTCTGCATTGCGTTCGCTGAGAAAGCGATTCAAGGTTTCACTGAGTTAATGTTGAACAAGTTTGTTTATGTAGGTACTAAGATCATGATAGAAAACAGATCGAGACAAATTTGTAATAAATAAGTTTTTCATTTCGATATGTCTTAAATTACATTGTAATTGTTGGTTTAATTAGTTTACTTGTTATTAGAGTCCGACCGAAACTGGTTTTCCGGCCTAAACCGAAACCGAATATTCGGCCCTGGCTTCAGTTTCGGCCGAAACCGAAACCGAAACTCATGTGGTCAAGTATAAAATTCCTTAAAATACTGAAATTTGATGCATTTTACATTATGCTGCATTAATTACGACATGAAATTAAAAAGTATATTAAGTTTGATGTAATCATTTATTTATTTATAAAAAATATTAGTAATATTTTTCAAATTAAGTTCTCAGGTGTTTATCAGTTATCAATAATCAAATCACAAATTGTTACTGTTTCATTAAATACTAAGTATTAGCAATTTGAAACCTTACTAATTAATACTTTGGTTTGCATATTTTGTACTGAAAAGAATCATCTTTTTTCGGTACCTCTTATATAAAAATTATAATTACTAAAATTAGTAATTATTATTACAGTATTAGTTTCAGTTTCAACAGAGATAATCAAATCACACATTTAGAATTAACAAATATACCTAAATCACAATTAGAAGGACAGTCATACTTACATTTAGAATTACACGACTACTTCCGAAATCAGTTTCGGTGTCGGCAAAAGTTTCGGCCAATTTAGGCCGAAACCGAAACTGCCGCCGAAACTTGATTTTTGGCCGAAACTCGGCCGAAACCGAAACCGAAACCGAACTTTCGGTCGGACACTAGTTGTTATTTAGGAGTTTGTACAGATACGTTGTTTTGCCGGATTTGGAACGTTCTTAGGGTGAAGGCTTCCTCCTACTAGCTCTTGTAGGAGCATTTATTACGCTTTAATTTTAAAAGAGGTAAAGCTATTTAGGTATTATTTCTCGAAGTAGGTACTGATCTGACTGTGAGTATGCCTTGGTTCCTTATATCCGCCTTCCTACTACAGTACATAAAGTTTACATAAATAATCTTTTACTCACTGATTTATTTCTTTGAGAAAGCTATGCAATCTTTGAGTCCTTAAACTTCTGTTTTTTTTCCAAAAAAGGCCCCTATGAGTTGGGCCATGGAAACGAAGCCGCTGACAACTACTAGTATCCACACATATACCTAAAGTAAAAAGTATGATCATAAGTGCGTTCTGTGTTGTTTATATCGCCATCTCATTTTATAACGAGCGAGCAAGATCATATTCTCAATTACAAGGTCAATAACGATTGCATATAACTATTTATAACGCATGCACATATATATATATGCGGCATTTACCTCCGCAGCTACAGAAGCTTTAATAAATTATATAATCTTATTAATATATTTGAGAGGTAATTTTATATAATAACATAAAAATTATGAATTGAATGTTTTAGCATTGAATAGTAAATAAAATATTTTGCAAATGACGCCAATTTGTTTAATGCTGTCAGCATTATTACGTCTGCTTCCGGGACATATGAATGTGTTATTGGTGCTAAACACGGATTCAAAAGTCCTTTCGACTTTTGAATCCGTGTTTTGCTATTGAAGTCCACGATGGTATTATGCCTTCACTTGTAATATTTCGTCTTCAACATCTCTATATAATTTGTAAAGGCACATTTTCACTCGTCACAAAAGCATTATGAATGGTTCCTTCTTTGCTCAAATTGCTGCTGTTGTGGAAAGTTGTATTTAAATCGCCTCGATAGTTTTCTTAGTTTCGGCTAGTCACGCAAACATAGGGACAACTCGTAATTTTAAGGACCGTACACATTCGCACGGCAGTCGCAAACTGTCAAAAACATCTCTAGTTTCCGTACATCTTTACCATTTTTTGTCATTGATAAAATGATGACAATCAATGACAAAAATGGTCAAGTCGCAATATTTCGTTCACGACTTGAATTTGAACGCTTTTTTTTTCAAAAAAGGAGGAGATTCTCAATTCGTTTGTACTTTTTTATGTTTTTTATCTCATTCCTCCGGTATTTAAGAACTGATTTGGAATATATTTTATGTGAAAGGATATACTTTACGATTGGTTCCGTATAAATTTAAATTCAAAATCGGTCCAATAGTTTGGTTTTTAAATCAAATAGCTGAAAAAAATATGTCATCCAAATTAACGAAACTGCGTATTTTGCTTTCCTGTGACTTTCCAGCGGTGGTGTTAGGTCTGGGGTACCAATAAAAAGTGAAATACAAAACTTTTTACAAATAAATACAACCGACTTCAAAATTAAAAAAAACAACAAAGTATAAAATAACTTTTATTTCGGAAGTCGCTGTTAAAATACGAAACAACAACCAAAAACAACTTCCGAAATTAAACTTATTTTATACTTTGTAATATTTTTTTATTTGGAAGTCGGTTGTATTTTTTTGTAAAAAACGTTTTTAAGTAGGTACGAGAATTGGCGTTCCGCTGTTGGAACTTTCCTTTTCTGCAGTATAACATTGTACATATACTTAGTCAGTACATATACTAGTCAAGTAACTAGGCTGCTCATCAACTAGAATGTAGGCACACAATATTTGAAACGAATACCGTTTTAAATTAAAAACTAAACAGAATACCTGTCACAGAAAAACTAAAAGGCCAACTAACACACAAAAACGAAACAAAAATCAAAGCACATTTTAATTTAAAAAATGTGGCAACATTATACTTACGTGACTGTTATAAATTTCCCAGTTTTTACTTCGTTGTCACCTAAATAGAATTGCGAGGGGAGAATTAGGACTTTTTGCCTCAACAGCACAATTACGTAGCTTTGAGTCACTTCACTGAGTGGCATTTTGTTATAAAAACTCCACCGAAAATAGACGTAACTTAAGATATTTATGCTTCATAGAGTGGAAGGCCTCTTAAATAATTAGGATAATGACTAAGGAAAATAGGTGATTTAGGTGTGATTTTCTTCAAACCGCTTTTAGAAGTTATTTAATACCTCGGAAGTGTAATTGCAAGGTATTTATTAGTTAAAAGAAAAAAGTGCCTGAAATACAAGTGTAATTTTTGTTTAGATACAGTTGTTCTCACAAAACGAGACTGTTTTATTACTTCACTTTTCTTTATGATATGACATCAAAAATATTGTTTAGAGGAAATAAGAGAATTTGAGTTATCGTGGGTCGGTAGTAAAAATAAAAATAAAGTTCGCTGATTTACCTTTGTTGTGTATGAAAACAAAAGAAAATGATAACATATTTCCACGAAAATATATAATTTGTAAAATGATGTTCGTGTTCAAACCGAATTATTTACTAGTTTTACAACTTACTGTCTACTTGCTTCAATAAATATTTTATTCTTCAGGACTTATTACCTACTCACAATTCTTGTAGCGGTTCGCGAAACACTATAACAAACACAGTTTATGTTAACATCCATACGAAAAGTGTCGTAAAAACATAATAGACAATATTTACCGCCCGCACCGAATAGAAAAGAGTTAGAAGAAAAACTTACTACTTGCAGTTATAAGTACAGAAACCGCTTTCGAGATACGCATTTGTCTCTGTAGCCATATCGCAAGCATCATCGTAACTGATCATGGCGACCATCATTGCGTGAGCCTCATCAGGTATATTTTATCATATTTTGCGGGATCAGGGTTCAATGGTCGAGTGTTGCCCCGTTTCCTCCCCAGAATGAGATTGCCTCGCGACATTAAACCGGGCCGATGTAAATTTTCGTCGTTACTCTATGTCTGTTTGTTCGTAGCTAGGTTCTCATGTATTGCGTGATTTCCCCGGTCAATGAAAGGATCTTCGTATGAAACCCTCGCTCTCCGAGGATAATGTAATATGGAGCACAATGGGTGCCGTAATAGCTTCATTTGTTTTTATGAACCATATTTATATTAATAATTAGCTTTATTTCCTTAGTCTTGTTCGTGATGTGATAATATAGTGTGAATTGGTTGGAAGCATGTTTAGTTATACAACTTCCTGGTAGTGTCCAAAATAACAACATTGTATAATTCATACTCAGTATATATAGAGACATCGTGAAGTTTGTTTTAAAATTAGCAAGTACATGTTAATGTGACAGCGAGTTGGAAATGTAGGTTAAAGTATTTGCATGTACAAAACCTCTATTAGGACTTAATGTTTACTAATGGCAAACAATGAAATGAGAAAACTTATTCTTTTATTTTTTTACGGTAGCCTGAACTTTAGCTGTGATATCCGGGTTGGGAAAAAACTGACTGACATTGAGCCGTACGTCTAAAATAACTATCCATCTATACTGATTTATATATTTTTTGTTATTAGTTATTACCTACTACCTATTCTAAATTTTCAACATTTGAACATAAATATTAGGTACAAATTTCTACTGAAATTGCTTAACCCTAATGCTGACTGACTCTAAATTGATTTGACGAAGAAAGATTGCCATGTTAAAGAGTTATTTAACTTACTTGCAAAATAAACGTTATTTATCACATTATCAGCAGCTAGAGTACATTTATAGTGGCTACGATACAGCTGCTATTACCATATCATTACAAAGCTACCATCCAGCCTTAGCACTATTATTCAGCTCAAACATTTGTAGAGCGGGGTTGCGGAAACCACTGCACTGTCACAGGTCCCGGGGGTAAATCGTTGCCCCCACTTATTTGAATAAGAATGACCCGGCAGTGTCCCACGGGGCATCGCCAGACGTTCCCACTTACCTTGCCACATGAAGTCCTGAAACGCGTGACTCAGAAACGTACCTTAATGCATTAACGTTAATATGCATAAAGACCTAGTATTATGAAGTAAAAGCTGCGTGGTGACCGTGTGTTCACAGTTTTCCCGAATGAAAGCTGATCTTTTTAACCGACTTCAAAAAAAGAAGGAGTTTCTCAATTCGGTTGTATTTTTTTTTATGTTTGTTACCTCATAACTTGCCATTTATGAAGCGATTTGAAAGAATCTTTTTTCATATGCAAGGATATAAGTTCCGATTGGTAGAAATATTATCTACATCGGTTCGGTAGTTTGGTTTTTAAACCAGAATAGCTGGAGGAAATAGATATTTTATAATTTAGTTTTTTGTTAAAATACGAAGAAACGACCAAAAACACCGCCTTCCGAAATTAAAGTTATTTTATAGTTTGTAGTGTTTTTTATTATTTTGAAGTCGGTTGTATTTTTTGGTAAAAAGTTTTTTTTTGTGTTAAATGGTATGGAAATCAACTACGAGTAGCTCTGCTTTTAATGTGTACTTTATATGAAACTTGCATGAAAACTATCTGCGTCTAAGAAATATAATTACCTGGCCGCATGAAGTCCTACAAAGCGTACAATTACACTCAGAAACGTACCTACCTAATGTTTTAAATGCATAATGATAGTATTATGAAGTAAAAGCTGTCCGCAATAACCGCGTAACCGGTTCTTGTTTTCCGGAAAGCGGGTATTTTTTGTGTTAAATTGTATGGAAATTAACTAGCTCTGCTTTGCCTCGTGTTTTGTGTGAAATTTGCATAAAAACTATCTGTTGTGTGTAAGTAATTGGGTTGTGCTAAAAATGAATTCTAACTTCATGAAAATGCTTAACATATCATGCTATTTTTCCATGAAGTCCTGGTACGCGTATTTCACTCAGAAACGTACTTACCTACTTAATGCATTAACGTTAAAATAGATAATGATAATATTATGAAGTAAAAGCTGTCCGCAGTAACCGCGAAACTGGTCCTGGTTCTCCGGAAAGCGTGTCTTTTTGTGTTAAATTGTATAGAAATTAGCTCGCCCTGCTTTTACTGTGTGCTTTGTATGAAACGCATGTGAAAACTATATTTTGTCTGAGTAATTGGATTGTGCTTTACCAACTTTATTTCTAACTTCATGAAAATGCCATCTTCTTATCATGCTAAACGTTACCATGTTATTTATTAAATTGTCATGTACATATAAGTGGGTACTGACCGGTGCTACGGGGCGTAATGTAACATGTTACGAAGCGAGCATTCGTCTAGTTATTACGTTGGAACGAGCAGGAATACATGCGTGTGTTTTGTTTTACACGGATTTTAGGAGACGGTGTAACATATCATGCTCGCTGCGAATGTTACATTACGGCCCGTAACACCGGTCAGTACCTACTGTACCTAGCTTTAGAGTGCCTACTTAAAACTTGTTAGATCGCCTTAAGACCTTGCTACATCTATCAAATTTGTGTTACATTTTAGCGGCCATGCCTATTTTTATGAAATGACCTTTAAAACTCGTTTATCATCACAGTTTCTTCTGACACGATAATAATATTTTTTTAATAATATTAATATTTATTTACTCAAAAACAGTAGGTAGGTACAGTACATTCTTACAAATATTAGGATACGATGATAATAACTTAAGATTAAAGTAACAATGTCATCCATTTACGTCAGTAGCCCTTTAACAAGCATGAGGATAAAGAATATCGAATCTATCTATGCAAAAAGGTTCACAATATTCCGTTCCCGCAAAACTTATAGGCTGATAGGCCAAACTTCGTCGTTTCACCCTTTCAATATAGGGTGACGTTTACCAAGTTTTCTCCACATTGGCTAAGAAACTAGGAAGTTAGATTGAGTAACGAGGGCGCCCTCTGTCGGAAAGAGGCCGATTTGTTAGGCTGTGCCACGTGGGCCCAGTGATGGCCGGATACTTAGCTAACTCACATCTCATGACACATCTTGAAGGGAACTTTATATCACTTCGCGACTTGAAATTAATTTTTCGAAAGCGTGTGGGGAATTTGAGTGGATTGTATATGTCGGAATAGTGTAAGATAAAAAGGCTGTAAAAGCTGGTAGAGACCTACTTACTGTAACTCACGAGTTACTACTTCACTAGTAGGGCCAATTACAAAGTTACTGGGATTGGCTTTAGAACGTTATAATCCAAGACCGATCAATGTTCCATAATATTAAGTTAGGTAGTCACTAACTCAATATTATTACAATCTATTATAATCCAATAAAGATACTTTCTAAATGCAACTAGGAGGTATGTGCGTATCAAATACGTGACTTCCCCTTCAAGAGTCGTGAATATACCATCAGATCCTATAATTTAAATATCATTGATTACTGTTTAATAGATCAAACAACTAGTTTTAAGATATCAAGATTACTCAGAGGAAATCGTGTACTGAATTATACTTTAATGGCTTTGCATTTTTGTGCTCATATTTTAGAATTATCCTTGAAGCAATTATTATAGAGTCGTCCGGTCACTAATGACATTGCTTTAGAATCTGAGGACCTGGTACTGCAGGTCGCTTTGTCGTGAATAGGAACGCCACGAAAGGAACGCTTTATGCAATGCAGATTTGAAGTTCTAGTTTTCTCTGCTTTAATGTCTGTTAACATAGAGCACCGTTTCCTTATTTTACGGTTCTGAAATGCAGAATAATATGTCAGCTTTATTTTCTTTACATGATAAACGATCATATTTTGCAGTCGCATCTGGTAGAACGTACTGTCAGAATAATGTAACCTACATATGTTGAGAACTGTACATGAAGATATCGCAAACAAACCTATGACTATAAGTCGATACATTGCATATAATTGAAAGTCGATTATGTTACACCAGTGGCAACAGCGCTGCAAACGAAAAGATCATCTGCATATATCTACGAGTGGAACGCAACTTCCAGAAACAATTGTTGACCTTGACCGACTTACTTAATGATTTTAATGATTGATCAAATATAATTTCGTTTGTTTCTTGGTTTAGATTTCAATGTACCTGTCTTATTGATAGATGGCTCACTGTAAATAACATACAACCAACTTAGAAATAAAGGATAGATTAATGCAGTTAAAGCCTTTTTGATTGCCTTTGGAACAAAATGTTATGTTCTTGCTGATACCATCTTTCTCTAGATGACACAGCATTTTATGGTATCCAGCCTAAAACGGGAACATAAAGCCATCAATATGAAACATGTCGTAAAACACAGAAGCATATCGCTGAACCGATGGCGCGGGGAGAAAATATAAATAAAATTTGTCTTTCGGGTCGCATATGTATTAAGTTTACGCGTATTCGTCCAAATACAATTTTAGGAAGGAAATTGCCTCCCGGTAGAACCCGTACAAAATGGAAGATGTGATATTAAATCTGGATGACAGTTATTAGGAGTGCCGAGTGGCGCTCCGCGGCTCTCCACAAAAAGAATTCAAAATAAAATGAGGTGATATTTAGCGAGAAATTGTTAACCGGGGGCGAGAATGAGCTTTGTACACGAACACTTTTATTAAGTCTAGCGTTATAGAAATGATATCGATACGGAGCAAAAGTAGGTCGGCGTTCAGGCGTGTCTCTAGACAATATCACAAGGAATGCACGTAACACCTGAATGTAATTCACATTGGCACAGAACCAACTCAATACGCTGACTATATGGAATAACAGTTTTGGCATTGTTGTTAATTTTGCACGCAAAAATTACGACACACATATTTCTTCTAACATTTTTAGGTATCGTAGGTACATATAAGTAGTTCCTATTTTTAGTATATCTTTGAATCTAAAGAAGCAAGCGTGAGAACTAAGCGATGCTTTTGTCGTTGTCAAAGGTTACAAAAAACCAGATGTTTCAGGATTAGATACGACTCTTTGGAAGATTAAACAAGAACGGATAAGAACCCGCCTACCGGCAACACCCCAGTGAAAATACAATGAAAATTTATTTTATAAACGGCTGTCTAGCTCTCGCCGCCTCCCTTTTGTTGTATAAAAATAAACGCTGCTTTTTTCTATCCCAGAGGTGAAAACATACCTTAATGGTTTAATAGGATTCCGTAAGTAAAGAGGAAAATTCAACTGCATTTTCGGTGCATGTATGAAAATGTATCCATTAGCACCCTTTTTAATTAATCAACATTTTTAGGGAGCTCCTTTTTCTTAGTTAATATTTTGAGATATGCTTGTAGTTGAAAAGTGGTAGGGTGCATTTTTCCACCCTTGGTTGTTATTTATTTTAATAACATTTCCAAATAATTAATTCCATTCATCATGAAATGAACAGCAGGAAACAAGCTCATCTTTTTAATATTGAGAAATTGGCATCGCTTGAGCTAATTCTGCTATAAATTAGATACGGAATCAGCACAACGGGGAGTTGTCCCGTACATGACAGATTCGTTCTTCATTTTATCAGTGGGTACCCGACTGTGCCGCTTGTAAACAGACGTAAATTATGTTTCCCAATCCGCTTAACTTTCGACTCAGGCCTTTTTAATCTTGTTAAAAATTGCGCCAACATTATAAATTCTAAATTAAAGCGATTTGTTCCTGAGCGTTTCGGTGCTGTGACTGTCATTCGGAAGCCGAGCTAGACATACTAATCTACATGTTACTGCTAATCCTTACAGAGTTAAGTCGTTGATTAAATGTGTTACAAGATGGAAGGAAAACAAAACATTTTTCGTTAAACCCTCTTCATTTTATCGCGAGAATATTCAGGCTTTATGATATCGGTAAACAAAATAGTCTGGGAACAGATGGCGTTCAAATACAATGTAATTATGTCTGTACGTATTAGGGCGGCGCGGCGTGAGACGATCCGCGCAACTGCCTCGCTCTACTAATAAGGGCAAACTCAGCCGTTTTCATATTTGCACAAATTACATTAATGCTTATTGCCTACCGTAGACATGGCGAAATACAGAATGACGTTTCAAGCGCTCCAATAACCGTAATTGTTTTATCAGTGTCGGAATGGAAGGAAATAATTACATTACGTCGGGAAGATCGAATTAATATCAGATGGTAACGTTCATATTTATGTAGCAGGCACTTTAAATTCTGTCTTCATTATTGGTTTTGATCTTAGGAAAATTACCGTGAGGAAAACTTTAGGAATATTTTTTTCCTCTACAACGCATAAGAGTATAAAATCTATAAGTCCGTGATAAGACCAGCCGTACTGTATGGATCAGAATGATGGGCTGTGAAAAAGACGTATGAGAAAGTTGCATGTAGCGGAGATGAGAATGTTGAGATGGATGTGTGGAGTAACGAGAATGGATAAAGTGAGGAATGACATTGGAGGCAGTTTAATAGTGGCGCCAGTGACGGATAACTTGAAAGGGAATCGCGTTTCATGGCATGGTCATGCGAAGAGGAGGGATGAAATGCATGTAACTAAAAGAGCTATGAATATAAATGTGGATGCATGGACAGGGAGAGGGAGGCCAAAGAAAAGATGGATGGATTGTGTTAGGAGTGATATGAAAGAAAAGGGAGTTAATGATAGCGTGACAGCAGACAGGACAGAAATGAAGAAAAAAACGTGTTGCGCCGACTCTAAGTAACATGAGATAAGAGCAGGAAGATGATGACGACAACGTATCTATCAAAAAAAGCTTTAGGTAAAATCAAACACTCTTTTTGCGTTCATCTACCTCTGCTCGGCTTTTAAACGTTACGGTGGCCGACAAACATGAGACGTGATCTGATAAAACATGATTACTATCACAAGATACGCACTCTCGTTGTGTAGCAAGCATGTATCTTAACGGCTCTTAATGAGTTGTGATGATTCGGTTAGCCGAGCGTTTCGCCCGCAGCGTCTCACCCGACACACTGTAGTGCTAACTTGCCATATCTACGTATACAATTATACTACCCGACTTTCCCTTCCTGACGTCTTTGTGCCGTTGATTGTCGTTTTATGTAATTGCCTACATTCTACAACATCACGGCTCGTGCTCCTCACAGCCATCAGAAATTAGTTACTCTAAATACACGAAATATTTTCGTAATTGCGCGCCGAGGAACAAAACAACATCATTTCTGTGTAACGGATTATGACGTCACCTGAAAGCTAGCGGAGCATTTACTTAACAGTTGGACTGAGCTATTTATTATTCCCATCTCTCCGTATAAATGCGGAAACTTTGCTAGAACTGAAATGAGAACGTAACGAAAGTGCTCGTGTAGTCCCTTCACGAGTGCGACAAGTATCGATGTCCCTCTTGTGTAACAATTAGACTTTACCCATTGTGTTGTACTTTCTAAGTGAAACAGACACTGGCCTAGCTATTGGCGTGAAGTTGGAATTTTACAAAGGTATTGCAACCGTAAGAAGTGTGCGTTGTTTTGGCAAAGCGCAAAATTTATTCCATCGGCGGCAGCAGTGTGGTCTCGCGACTGGCGTAACAAATGCCTCAATGCCAGCGTCCGAATTCCGCACGACTTTTTACCACCCAAGAAAAAGTTGAATACGTAGAGCCGCAAAATACGTGATATTACAGGAGTAAAACCAAACGATCAAGTTTGCAGGCTTATTTTTTATCGGGAACACCGAACGTGGTCTCAATTTCTTTCTAATTAAATTATCCGCTTATTCCGTACTCTTTCGTTTTCTTGCAATTAAAGCAAAATGAATCTATGGCAAAACTTTTCCTGGTAAGAATGATTTTTATTTGGTTTTTATTTTTTTTTCCAGTTCCGCTTCTCTTTACATTGGCTCAATTGCCTTTTGATCTATACGTATAGACTGCGGAGCCTGGAACGCGCGAAGAATGAAATTCAGTGCTTTGTTAATTTTTGTTAGGATGTTATGGAAATACGATTCTAGATTTTTATTTATGTGCAGAATTTCATATTCTGCACACGGATAGTGAGGAATAGATTCCAAAGTGTCTTCATCTGACTAATAAATACAAAATTTAAACTAGTTACATATTGACAGATAGTACCTCATTTTCAATACGTAATGTATGTTACATTGGAGCTTGGCACACAGATCTGCATACACGCTGTAAATAGGAATATCATTAGTCTCGAAGGCATCGGCAGCGCGTTCCCAATCAAAGCTGATTACAATTCCGGACGGTTAACACGTAAATCCGATGCGGATAAATATTTGCACGACAGGTTGTAAACGGGACGTGCCCGGGGCCCTAATGGCCCCGCACAGTTACTCGACCGGGCTATGTGTGTTTGAAATTTCAATAAACTTTACACGACATTTAATTGTGACTCTATATTTATTGATTCTGGTTCGTTTGATTCTGACTATTATTTAGTTATTAACGTGCTTATAATTTTATTTTTTTCGGATTTTTGAGTCGAGCGGTTACTATCATCCAATTCGAATTTCTCGACATATAGATAAAAAGCTCATTGAATAATAATTCTATGTACGTAATTTCAGTTCTTGTAACTGAATATACACATTATCACAATCAACACACATCGTCAATCAAAAGCTTAATCAAATTGTACAGAACACAAGTTGCCCCCATTTCATTTCGCATCAAGGAATCCTTTTGTGTTAAACACTTGTATCGCAAACAATTCGAAATTAGTTTCAAACAGCCACTTGAAAACTATTTAGCTTGTAAAAATAAACGAAGCTAAGAAAACAAATACTATGGAGCGTGGATTGCACCTTTAAAAGGTTTATTCGTTACTTAACCTGCACTTACAAACAAAATGAGGAACAAAGCACATTAATCCGTTTGTGCTGTTAAAACGCGTTCTTACTGCTGTAAGTTCCCCCTTAATATTTTTCGAAATGCCTGGAATCGTATGCGGCCCGCATAGAAAACCGCACGCGCAATTACATGAATTTTAATCCTTATGGGGTGAGGGCGATATTTGAAGAATTTCATTATGGTGAAACTCTTCCTAGACGGGCGTCGGAATTCATTCCGTTTCAAACGCAGACCAAACCCCACTTTGAATTATATTGAAGTTTTTGTAAAAGAAAACTTTCTTTATTATTCTGCGATTTTATGCTGAAATGAGAGTCGAGTCTTATTCTCAAATTGTTCGTCATGTTTGTTTACTTACCTTATATTGTTCTGCCGATGTTTTGTAACTGAAAAACAGTGTTATTGTTAGCTGAACGCAGAATTATGACTGTGATGTTATCTACATAATTTTCTGCATGTTTTGAAACTAAACCGCTAGGTCTAATTACCTGGTTTACCTTTTATCAAATTAGCAATCACAAATACTTTTATTATAAAATTGCATGCATTAAAGTTAAGTTATTCGCCAAACAACGTTGCGTTAAGTGCAAAACAGTTTAAAACTTTTAAATTAGAACTATGCAGTCCACATTCTCCCGCGCTCCCTGTCTCGCACCATCTTGTTTTTTGTATTCAGCCAGTGTCATTGCTGTCGTGCTAATTTCACAGAGTCAACATTTTGGAACACCGAACTTTTTTCTACTTTGTATTTTTTCTTGGGTTCAAGCTATTCCGTGTGTGTTGTTTTCTATGTGCCCATAGATCTTGGTTAAGCTTGTGTGAGTTATGTTTGCCTCTGTATGCGTGGAATGCGGCTGCGAACGTAGAATTCGTGACTGCCAAGATTGGTCGGCGTAATGCGCAACCAAGGTGTTTAGACGCTAGACATAGTCTGCATGTCAAATATTGCATGAAACTTACAAAGTCTTTTGACACAGCTTAGTGACGGGATCTAATGACCCATTCACAAAAAAAGTCGGTAGAATTAAAGGTCAATAATTTTAGAAAAGACAATGACTCCAAAGATTAGGTTGTCTCGCCTTAATTAAATTGATTTAAGGTCTATTTTAAGACCTTCTCGGAATTAATTCCAATCAGACTTCTACTTTTGTTGTATTTTCTCTTTAGATAGTAACTCATTCTAGGAATTTTTCAAGACGACTTTTTACTTATAACAATAATAAATCAAATTTAGGATGGAGTGAATTGGACATTTGGAACCGTTTTTTTTTCGAATCGAGCTCGTCATCAGCCACTACGTCCCAGTATTCCCGTCAGGTCAAACCAACCAGCCATCAGTTACACCAACAGCATTTTAATTCAAAGGGCGAACGTGCCCCAATCAATACGCACACGGCAGTAATCGAATCCCAATACATTGTACATTGAGTGATCAAACGTTCACACGATCCGACAATTAAATAAGATTGCGTCATGTAAACTGAGGCGATTACGTGCGAGATACGCGAAGAGCTGGCTAAGTAATAACAGCCGCACGGGTCTTCAAGGTTAAGCAACACTTAAGGTCAGTCCGTGGATGGGTGTCCATTACATACCTAGTCTCCTCCGTTTATCGGAAAGTACGTTAAACCATTGGTTCCGGCTTTCATTTGAAGATCTTTGACACTCGTTACGGTAGTTTGATATCAAAATCTAACACCACAGTCTCGTCAAGGGGTATCTTCTTATCGGCCATGACTGCTGCATCCAATTTAACTGAAGCCGACACCAATATTGTTGAGAAAAGGCAGATTGATTGATTACGTCATCATTTAAACTGAGCCGATTAGTTACGATTACGTGCAAGATACGATGCTATGGCGGAGTGTGGATCTAATTCAAGGTCGGACCGTCACCTGCATTTTATTTACACAATCATTGCGTTCTTGTTTTGTTTTGTCTTAGCTTTGAATAGACGTAAGTATCACCTATTTTTATAGCCTCTCTTGATAGGCTAGCCAGTGTTTATGTGGCTTTACAGACTAATTCCACCAATGAGTCAAGCATGGGCGTGCAGTAGGCTACAGATAGGGTAAGCCAGCCCATATATAATGCCCAAAAAAACACTCACCACATTAGGGTTGAAATCACGATACTGACGATGCGAATAGTGGACGAAACATTTTTTGGACATTATGTATGGGCTGGCCTACCCTCACTGTAGCCTACTGCACGCGCATGGAGTCAAGTACTCTCGTGAAATTAACTTAGGACTTCAGAACCAGAATCTTATAATTAAATGTGTAAGTAAGCATCAAGTCAAGCATTAATTACCATTAAGATAAGTATCGTGGGACTGTATAGAATATCGAACACGAAACGGCTTATTCTAATAACACCAACGAAATATTTGATTCAGATTCTCATGAACGCTTTAAATCTCTTTAAAGTCGGGCAAAACAACACCCCGACACGATTTCAGAGGTACGTGTTTAAAAACTTCCTCCCGTTCGCGACAGCCCTGACACGCGTGGTTTCAATACCAAGCGGGCTATATGTAGGCACCATGAGTTATGGGGACATCTGCCAGCCACCCATCGTGTAATTTCAGAACAGACATGTATTAAAATCCGTATTAATGTAAAAAAAACCGTACATTCCGTTACAAAAACCACAAATTATTGCCGACCGCATTGAAATTTGCTGCGGCAGTTTCATTATAAACCGCGAACGATGAATTGATCCAGAGTTGTTTGATATACTTATTACTACGTAGGTTGTATACCTGCTGAATGTAGGCTGTTAAGAATGCAGGACTAATTAATACGCTTCAACAAGTACTGACTCCTAATGAACGTGCAAGATTATGGAGATACAAACCACGTTTGAATCCAACGCGTATTTATGAGCCTTCTAGGTGCCGTAGTTAAAGTTCTGAACTCAAACCATTGCGATAAGAAGTCATTCCATCTGGTCGTGACTTGTACTTGTCTTGGTCAAGAGGCTAGTAGGCGAACCAGTACTTAAACGGATTAACGAGAAATCGTGGATTTCTTGATCTTGCTTCATTTACTTAATTAATATTTACTGTTTAAACTTTGACGACTTGTCTTCTTTTTTTAAACGACGAAAATGCAAGAGGAGTTGCATCACAATTTAACGTGTATTTTTTATTATCTTCCCCTCGCTTAGGAACAAATACAAAAAAAAGAACTTGTATTGTCTCTGGATTCATTTCCAATAACCAAGCAATACCTGACAGATGGGTCAAATGCCAAAAAATAAAAATTGTTATTGAATCAAATATGGCTAAGTACATGTTTTTAATAAAGCGACACGAATTTGACATTACGCTTAACTGTATTGTTTTTATTTGTCCAATGCTTGGACATTGGTGTCAGGACAAATATTACATTAAGCGGGCAGGGTGTCGCGTCCTTGTTTGTTTTCACCATTTACATAAATTGTACCTGTGTATTTTAGTTCATGCTAGCAAAATTATGTTAGCGTCAAGTTTAACTCTATTAATGTTGCTCATTATCAAAACAATTCATGAAAACACAAGTTTTATTAATTATCAAAACGAGCTATACGATCGTAGATATGATGTAAAACAGGTTCCAATATCTCCAAAACAAAACATTAAAATAATTACAATTTGCGCACACACTGTATAAAGTTACCTTCCCATAAATTGCCAAACTACCCACGTTTATAAATTCGTTGTGTACAAGTAATAAATAATCCGCATATGTTGCTAATGTTACTGAAAACACTGCCCACCCTTGTTGGGAAAAAGTGTGAGTCTGTTACCCACTCACATAAACAAAACTTTTAGTTCGTACTTCGTGAAGTGAGAGCAAAGGCTTCGTCAGACCGGCGCGTCGCGACAATGTGACACGTGGTGTTGCACGCGAATTCAAATATTTTGTTCTATATCATCACATTATCTCTTCGTGCCTTTAATTTGATGCATTTATAGCTTCATATTCATGGTAATTAAAAGTTACGCAAAATAGGTAAACGATCTCTGTTGCTGGAAAAAATTGGCAAGCAATAGGTCTGTACAGAATTTAGCAGTTTTGTGAAACTAAGAAATGTGCATTAAAAAGGCTCTCGCCGTCAGGGGTACTCGATAATGCGACGATTTTTCAAAGGAAAATTTTTGCTCTCAAAAACAATTTCTATGAAAAAGCTACGTCACATCTTTGTCGGGTCGCACCTTTCTGTGGGAGCCTAAAAACTGTCCTATTGCTAAACTTTTGTGTATGAGAAACACGCGTTAACACACTCACTTCATATTATTATGTCATATGAAATAAAATATCATTCTTATAAGTATTC
This sequence comes from Mamestra brassicae, assembly GCA_905163435.1. NCBI lineage: Eukaryota > Metazoa > Arthropoda > Insecta > Lepidoptera > Noctuidae > Mamestra > Mamestra brassicae. The sequence continues at coordinate 11,174,440 of LR990997.1, read as the reverse complement.
TAAGATCACTTTATTTGTACAATTTTCCTATTCCGTGGTTTCAACACCATATATTGCGTAAATCAGCGGTTGCAGTGCGCACTTCCAAAAGGAATGCGGTAGTAATACTCGTTCACTGGATTTATTCCAATGACGACACGATGATGAATATCTCGTGATTTAACGATAAATCTACGATTAACTGGTACAGAAACATGCATGAATAAATATGTAGAACTTGTTGGCTTGGCAAGACTTGCATCAATATTATCTGACTTGGTTGACGTCTAAAGTAAGATAACTTACAGTGCAATTATTTTCTTAATGTCCCTCGGCAATCATCGCATTTCCGATTACAAACGAATGCTAATTTCCATGTCCATCAAATATTATATTTATCGCGTATAAGAATTTGAATTTAGAACTAAGTACTTTATTGTTGTTTTGATCAAAACAATACAGCAATAAAGTACTTAGTTTTACATGATAAAGCCGAGGGCCATTATGAAAATAGTTATACTGTACATACTTATAGTAACTAACTCAAATGTCTTGGTAAACATTTATTGTCTGCTCTTCAGCAGACGTTTTGAAATTGAATTGGCCTACTAGCTTCTTCTAGGACTTTAGTTATTTTGTAACAATTGTTTACTAAGTATAGGTACTTACAGTTTGCACCAAAGCTTACAGCAAGCCAACAACATAGAATTCGTCTCATAAAAAAATTAAATTAAAAAAAAAAACACTTTATACCGGGATACAAAGTACCTACCTATGCTTGGTAGGGCACCATACATATCCTGACCACGGTTTACCCGTGTGCAAAGCAAGTCACGTCCAAATCCATTCTCCGGTTGAAGCATGATTTATTTATAAACATTTAAGAATAAAGACATTAACGTGTTATTGTATCATAATATCTGAATATCAGTAAGAGTAGACCTAAACTCACTAAGTAGTGCAGTTTACACAGTTAAGCCCTAGTTAAACATTTAATGGTAGCCTTTCTGTTGAAGTTAAGCAATTTATCGGCTTATTAACTTATTAAAGCCTTCAGAAATACGTTTGTTAAACTCCCATTCGATTTCTTGCTTTACAAGATGGCGCAATTTACGATCGAAGGGCTATTACGACAGTAGTTTACGTCTACTTTATAGATGATAGTCCCGCAATGCTAGATCTCAGATGAGTGGATGCTGTACGGTTAAGAAATGTACTAAAAAGTAAACGTGTGTTTGGAAAGTTAAATCGAATTTTCCGACCAGGAATAATTACTTTACGAAAAAAATTTACCATTTACAGGAACCCTGTTCAGCATTACTATAAAGCTTCCCACAGAGAAGCGTAATACGACAACAATTTGTATGACATTTAACATAGCAAATGATCTATGAAACATGTTTAACAAATCTTGAAAAATGGTTAAAAGAAAGAAAAATGGTTGTCGCATTGACACGTCGCTTCTGCTTATGAGAGCCTTAAATGAGCCTATTTAAATGTACCAACATTAATCGTATTTCAATTTTATTAAATAATTGTTCAAGTATGTAACGTGTTCCTACATGTGAATGAAACCGCTTTTCATCCTCCATAACTTTAATCTAAGTCTACCGAGAGAAAGCTTGTTGTGTTTACAAATAGGTATTGCGGGCGGGCAAGTAGGTACCTAGTGCTTTCATAGCTGCTAGTAGTACTAATTGCAACTCTGTTTGCCTAGTCAGAAATCATAGACATGATGTAATTTATGTTTGCGGATTCACACGGCGTGGGATTTGTTTGTAGTTTGAACTGTTGGAAATGTGATTTAATACTCATATGTTAATGTAGAGATGAAGATTAGCCCTCAATTTCTGAGACTGGAATTTGAAAGAAGAAAGAAAAAGTATTTATTTGCAGTTAAGTATTTGTTAAACGCATCTTAGTCACGAAACCAAACAAAATTTTACACATTAAAATAGGGCTTTCGCACATCCAATGCTCAATTTACAAACTACTCCCAAATTTTAAAGAATAAAAAATACACCGTAAATATTAAATTGAGGTTTAAATTATTACAATCTCAATTCATGTGAACGTAAGACATCATCTGGCTAGCCCATTCGCAACTGTTCGATGAGGTCAGCTCTCCATGTTAGGTAGGTACTAAAAATACTGCGGAAAATACTTTTCACGTCGTCGGAATAAAATGTGTTAGAGCATAAACCCTCGCTGTCTGTAGTAAATCTTCTAAAGTTGCTATTAAACTTAAGTAAAGAGGTTTACAACTTTACTGTAACCAGTTTCTACGTACTTAGTCATAATAAACTTATTAAAATTCATCCCGCTGCCACCTCGCAAAGGCACGCGTAAAACGCTAAAACTAAATAAATCTTATGAAACTTTTTCAACTTTATGAACCTAAGACTTTCTATAATTCAAGTTCATGTCGTGACAAGCCAATGTTTTATTAACAAAACGACGGCTATAAAGCCAATTTGGCATGAGGCCGACCTTGCGTTTGTTCTAATTGTCTTGCTAAACGACAGTGAATGGTAACAAATAGATCTACATAATAATGCCGACAAACAATGGAGCCTAACGTACGAGAACACACAAGAACGGTCTCCATACATAAATAACAAATATTAACTGCTAAGATGTCGACCTTGCTGTACTAACGGGCTGTATCATACTCCGCCTATGTACAATGCATAACATTATTAAATGCCTCAAGTTTCCGTCATTATAATCCATCACCATTTTTTGTTTGATTGGAGGACTTTTTCACAATGAACATTTCAGACAACTCTTTTTTACACAACCTAAAAAACTTTGCCATTAGCGAATTAGACATTGAAAGATTAATGAATAGCATTGAAATCAGCAAACCAGCCCTTTAGGTAAAACCATTGAGTCAGATGTTGAAGTTCGAACGAGATCTAAAAGTATTTGTAAAGTCCTGCTAGTGAAACTTCGCAAAAATTTAACTTTTCAAAAGTACAGAATCAAAGCGAGGAGCGGCGACCGCTTGCGTTCATTTGAATTACGCCGGGCTCCGCCTTTTGTAGTCGACTTCATTTAGCGAACTTAAAGGAACTCTTTTATTTTTTCCCCAGCAAAGAACTTAAGAGGTGCATTGTTGAATCCGTAACAAATTGCACGGCCGTGATTACGTTAAGAACTCCACCGTCGAGGGTGGAGCTTAGATTGGAATTTAACAGTTATCAGTCCGATTGCAATCAATTTAAAACTCCTGGAAAGTATTAGCAAAGTCTGGGGCGACGACAGGAAGACAATTAATTAATTTAACTTTATTGAAACTGTTACGGGTACAGTTTTGCTGCGGGTTTGTCAGCTGCGGATAATTTCGTACAAACCATTGTTCTTATGCGCCAGGGCTATGTCACCCATAGTAATGATTTCGTATGCCTAAAACATATAAACCTACATAGGTGTAGGTACCGCACACTCAAACTCACATAAAAACTTCTCCTTTCCTAAATTTGCTTTCCGTGTAGCGAATCTGGCAAGTTAACTTTTGCAGACAGCTTAGGGGCAGAAGCTCTGTAAAAAAGTTTGTTGATCTTTTTTTTATTTTTAAGGATAAACTTCGCTTGCAGGCATGTTGTAAACAACATAGTGATGTCCCTGTGTCGTGTAGAGTGGCAACAAGTGTTCTGTGCAAACATCCCGCCGGCTCCGCACAACTTGCATGTTTACCCAAACATTTTATAAAAGATTTAAACCCTGAGATTACTGGGAACTTCGTACCTGTGTCGCTCGCCCCGGCGTTATTGTCAGGTAATGCTTTCGCAGTTTGACTTTGATGTGAATTGTAATTACTTGCTTCAGGGGGGATTTCAAGTGGTAGAGAATTTATAGAAGAATGTGATATTTCATTTGAGTACAAGTTTTGCGAATAGTAATGAGGCAAGTCACGATGCTAGACTTCCCGTCATTGAAATAAACATTCATTCTAAACCAAATAAAGCATTATGAACATTATTGTTTTAAAACTGTCCTTAAATTAAATAAGCTTAATTACAGTCGGCACGTAAAACGATTAAAAATCAGACACCAGAGAGAGGCACGTCATCAAAGTTAGTAATTAAATTCATAAAGTATTCCGCAACGTTGCTCATGTGAATTATGAAATTTAATTTAATTTATGCATGTATGACTAATGTAGATCTACAGGGGATTGTTTGTGAAGTTAATGGCCGAAATTATTTCACATTTCACGATCTAACTCGGCTATTTCGATGCACACTTTGATGCATTCAATTCAATTCAATTAGTATTCGTCAAATTAATTAATATAAGTATTCCGATATTATCATTTATACAAATTTCAGGTCCTATAAAATGAAATAATTGTGCTAGTTGGCGTTTAATTAATTATTTAGGTTATGATGTGTGACTCTGAAACAATAAAACACCAATACAACGCACTCTTTGACTTACTCATCCGTCGAAAAGTTCTATGAATTTCAATGGCCGATACTCTCGGTAGATAGTAAAAAATATCGGACGTGTGCGTAGGACATTAGGCCCGAAAAGGGTACGAAAGCCGGTAACGTCACGAAGTCCACCCCAAGCAATTTTGTAGCAAATGTCGTGTGCTACGTGCCCGACAAATAAAGAGGATGGGATAAAGTCACAGTATTACATTAGAATAGCTAGCTCACGATACAATATCACATGCGTATTTTACCTATGTCAAAGGATACGTCATCTTTTTGTGACGGACGTGATGTCTCAAAGAGATTTGGGCATGATAAATGACTTCCAAGTTATGTTAAGGACCTCATATTTTATCTAACCCAAATCTGGGTGTGATTGTGTAACAGGAAAAACTTCTCACGTTTTCTGAGTTCAATTAATGTTTCACAGCCAAAAATACGCTGTATACTATAAATTATAGTCCCGAAATATTTCTATCGCTCCCCCTTCGCGAGTTGCTTAATTTTTCTAAGTGCGAATCTATTTTTCACCCTTGGCCGTCTTCCGTACACGAATCTCCCTCAAGATTTACGCTCTCGACGCGAGCAATAAGCGTGCCTACCTACGACGCAGCCTGTTCGGTATTTTAAAAAGGTACGTCTGAATCCGGTGAAAAATTACTTCCCTCCCGCCCTAACCGTGAAGCCATATATTTCAGTCATCGTCGTGTATTGAGCGACCGTGAAGATGGGGACAGATAACTTATTTAAACCGTTAAGTGTTTATACTAGGATTGACGCCCTAAGGGTTTAACATCGTTTAGAGGATGTTGCTACTTATATAAAGGAGTAAATCAATATTCTGTAGATTTCCATGCGGATCTGAATTGAAGAGAAACTTGATTTGATGGTGCTCGAAAGCGATGACTTAGCAATCTATTTTGTGCATCCCATTGATTCGTGTTCTTGCAAAGAAAGGCTCAAGAAGTGAGGACCATATTAATGACTGACTGCTAACCACATGAGGCATAAGCCGTGAGCGATCCATATCAAGTTATGGCGATATAAAAGGTAACATTTATCCGGTAATACGCAGGTACTAAGTGCCAAGATTGCCCTTATGAACAGTAAACGTAGCAATATGGAATTCTGAGAAAGGTTTTACCGTTGAAATAGCATTCAATAACAAAAGTAAGTCGAGAGTGAAGGTGAAAGTGCGAATGCTGTGGATCCGTTGGGTCACGGATTCGCGGGTAAATATTACAGTTGGAATGCTAGGCAGCATTCCAACTGTAATATTTACCCGCGAATCCTTGCCAACAACTATTTTTTTTTGGTTGTTTTTTTAATGCACAATTCTTTGGCCATTATTCATAGAAAAATACACACATGATAAGTAAATACTGATTAGCAAGCAGATTCTTTTTTCAAATTTTCTAGAGAGCATTTGAATTTAGAATTTGAACTAACCATATGGTAAGAATGTTCAATTTACGCTAAACGCTAGTTTAATTTACCTACACACAAAAAGCAACTTTTAATACAGTAATGATACAAAATTCATGGAAGTACAAAAGCGAGCTTAATTCACAGTTGAGTTTTCTTCCGGCTTACCTTTGAATGATCGAGAGAGATCACAATAGAGGGTAAAATTGGTGTATTGGTGACTTGAAGTTCCATGTTCTCAGCATAACTCTTTCTTGCAACCAGCACAACAAAACGCTAAAAGTTATGGTCAGCTCATCAGCTGTCACAATGAAAAATAAAATTTAGAAACAAACGAAAATGAAACCAAATAAAAAGCCATTTTGTGACTTTTAGCATTTACTCGTAAAATAGTGTTTAAGTTATAAAAAAATATCTAAGTAGTAGTAGTCACTGAATAGTTGCGGATTATCAACTATTCAATTCGGTTTTATTTTCGTATGTTTCTACCATTTTTTCATTTTGACAGCTGTTGAGCTGACCATAAATTTCAACTTGCGCCCGTGCGTTCCATTGTGAGTGTACCTATCCATCACAGCCCTATCAGAATACCATTGCTGCGTAACGTAATTTTTAAATATCGAAGCCAACAACGTGAATTTTACTTGTGCGAGAGCAAAAAGTCTCAGTTTTTGCTCTCGCACAAGTAAAATTCACGTTGTTGGCTTTATTAATTAAGTAAATAATGTTGTTAGTTATTGATTATTTTACTTTTTTGTTTGTCATTTCAGAGTCCTAAAAAAAAGACAGATAAAATTTGTCTTTAAATAAATATATTTATGTATTAAAACTTCATGCACTGGTAAAAACACTGACTGACTAACACAAAGGCGGAATAAATGCAATATCTATCTATTTTGTTTTATCAGAATCCAAAATGTATCCGGGCATTGGGTATCAATTCAAGACACGTTTTATGCAAAAACCTGCCAAATGCGAGTCATTTTAACATGATACCTAAACATCAACTTAAAAAAAAAAACAAAATAAAATCAACTGTTCCCTGCATTTTTGCGAGTGAAAGTGTACCGAACAGCTGATTTTCTTTTTTCTGCTTTCGCATGAAATGTGACTATTATTCCTAATACTACTAGTACTACTAGTATTACTGCAATGTTCCGCCGCCAGAGTGCAGCACTAGCGCAAACCATAAACCGTTTTTTGTCTTTCAAAGCGGGATTAGAATTGCAAAGGTATAATTATAATTAAAGTTTAAAGTAGGGAAGAGAATACTTTAATACAATGTGATAAACTGATTATACATCAGTGCTGCGTATTTGAATGTAAAAAAGAAGGGACTAATTCATTTCAGAAAGACTGATTGAAAACTATGGGAAGCGGCAACACGTTGTAAAGACTTTAGAAGTAAGTCAGTGCTTGCATTTGTGTTTCTAAATGTATGATTTAGTGGAGTGAATAAACATCTGAATGTATTAGTTATTTGATTCAGTGTTACCACATTTTATACTAATTACAAAAGTTATTGATTCCGTCGTATAGTTTAATATTTATTAAATTGAATTGAATGGGTTTCGATTTGCTTAAATAAGTTAATTATTCTGTTTTATCGTACCTTTCCACCAAATCCTTCTTTTTACCCTTTAAACTCGCACCACATTCTCGATGCAGTTTTTCAGATCATCCACTATTAAAAGTCCGTAGGATGCCATAATATCACAGCACAGGTTTTTGAAGTGAAAACTATAGGCACGGTGAGCACTTTTTGGTGAACAAAAATCACGGAACTCGCGTCATCGTCACCGAACGCTTTCCAAATTCAAAAATAATAATCTAATAGCTCGACGATACAATTCACAAGTTACTTAAACTAAGTAACTAGTGAATTGTATCACTTCTATCGGCAGTCCCCAAAGACTGCCCCGAATGTTTTTTATTTATGAATAATAATAAAACTAAAAACGATTATAATTGAATACGTTTTCACAGATTATTTATGACGAAAAAATATAACATAATGCATCATGGCGATTTGTTTACTGTTTGTGCTAGTGCCGCCCCTTACAGTTTTGCGTAATATGCCTGGAAAACGTTAAATGCTGATTTAAAAAACCGGCCAAGTGCGAGCTGGAGTCGCGCATGAAGGGTTCCGCACTATCGCATTATTATAATCGAATATTATGCCGTTAAAATCGAGCAAAAAAAGTCTGTTGTATAGGGACCTCCTATAATTTTTTTTTTTTTTTTTTTGACGTGACAACGTCTAATAATAAAAGGATGACTCATTGTAAGGTTACGCTCATTGTAACGTTACGCTCATTATAACGTTACGATAATTTCATCAATGTTTTGTTATGATGTTGTCCCGTTAAACTATCGTCCGTAAACCGACTTTACAGACAACCAATTTCTTTTTTGCGAATATAGCAATACAAACTCTGTGAGCATTTCAAACGTCCGCCTGTTGCTATTATTAAGATCATGCAGTTTCTAGTAGTGAAGGGCTCCCCTACTAGAAACGTGTTTTTTGCTTGACCTTTAACTTTTAATTTATATTTATTATTTGTTGTAATATCGGCAACTGAAATACACACTGTGTCTACCTATTACGGTTCATAAGATACAGCCCGCTGATATACGGACGGACGGTCGGACTGACAGGCAGCGGAGGCTTAGAAATAGGATACCTTTGGGTACGGAACCCGAAAAACGACGTCGTATTGCTGAATGATGTAGAAACAATATTATGAAGGCGTATTAATGATAAATTGTGGTATTGTTAAACACTGTTTTGCTTTGAAACATATTGCATCAGTGCACGGTTGAGTGATCACGATCGAATGAGTCAGTCGATAGCGTTTAAATATTATTGCATTGATTTTCAGTTTTAAAGCGCTTCAATTGAACTCGTTTTTTTCCCTAAGAATGTTATATAACTCGCGGCCTCCTTAGGTATCTACCTATTAATTAAACTAACTACAACTTGTACAGGATAAATTGCTTAGTATTCCAAACACTATCATATTTTAAGGTGCGCTGCCTTGAATAGAAACCGCCTACAACAATATTATATTGCATTTTAATTAACCAAAACAATGGCATTCTAAAACAGGATTCAAATAAATTATATTCATAAGCCACACACGCATGGGTACGTCGCAACTCTGATTACATAATTATACAAACAAAGCCATAAAAAGATTTTCTCTCAATTTGCCTAGCTTTCATCTAAACGTTATTTGGAGGCAACTCACAGAATACAACCAAATGAATTAAACATTAACTGGCGTCGAGGAAATACACAGCATAAAAAATTTGAGTGTACCCATCGTAAAACACATTAGCACGTACTTAGAGCCACAGCCTACCGATATTGGAGAGAAGAAGGGAAAATGCATTGGCTTTTTGTAATGTGGCAATAACCTGGGGATTAGGACGGGCCAGCTCGGAATACTTGGCCATTTTCCGTTCCACGCGCTTACTTATACTCGTACTATACCCTAACATGCTTACGATGGAGAATCTTTAACGTTGGGGTCGCTGCGCTATGCCTATCTAAACGTGTGTAAAGGAACGCTTACGCTTAAATTAATATGTAACGTGGGGACGATATCTTCGTTTTAGTTTGCTGAATAAGGATATCGTGTCACTTCGTCGTAAGTTAATTCTGTTTGTACACTTTACTAAAAAACATCAACTTTGTAATGTAGTATTAGAACAGGTCGTTAAAAAATATTAAAATTCTCACAGCCGTGCTAAAAGAAATTAGCACTGACAACAGAGAAAACTAGACAAAATCATCGATATTTTAAAAATCTTTAGCACGTACTCAACACACTAGCAAGTAGTATTTCACACGATTTCTCCAACAGGTTTCTAAATGTTGGCACTTATATGAAACGAAGTGACATTATCCTTATTTCAAAAGCACAATACCGGAGAAACGCAAACTAATTTGGTATAACTCAAAACCGTATGAAGATTGTATTAGCTTTCTGAAACATTCCGACTGGAAACATTTGCTCCGGTGCACAATATACATCTCGTAGTCGAGTATTTGAGAATCGAGTCACAATTTGCACGTTGGCAGTGTTTTGTTTTCTCCTACATTACGATTCGGTTATCTCAGAGGATCCGCAGGACATAAAAGCTAAGGCCTGTTTCTCGCCTCGTATATCGTATCGATTTAGATAGGAGACGTCGAAGAGACGCTGCTAAATTAAACAACGAGCACAATATATTCCGAGGGATTTACTAGAACTCTTTTTTGGGCTTATAAGCAATTTTGCTCAGAAAAGGAGCAAATAAATAACTATCTGTCGCTATTCGTGTGTGCTAAATTCCAACATTGCCATTCTACAAAGCTAGAGTTGATTCTAATATATTGAGATCCCTTGTGTTCACGATGTTCAGCGTTTCGAAGTTGAATTCTGAATCGAACGTATCAAAAGGAAATCAGAAGGTGGATCAAAAATATAATGAAAAAGATTTCAAACAAAGAATACACGTATAAGTTGCAACGAAATCTATATTTAAACGGGAATTCTTAAAAAAAAGTTAAGTATCTTATTTTTGGATTCGCAAACAGGTTGTACTTTTATTTTTAAACCAAGTGGCACACTGGCCATTTTCATGTTAAAGATAGCAGCACTCTGTATTCATTTGTGCACAACACGCAAAAGTGGTAGTGATTTTTATACGCGTTCAGCGCTTTCGGAGAAGTGGCGTAAAGCAGCACTCGTAAAGGAATGTCGTCGTCGCCACACCTCACCATCGAGGCCGCAACTCGCTGCAGCATCCTTGAAGGCCACATTCCAGCACCAAAGTCTATTTACGGTCTAAGACCTCATTTTCCAATGCATATGAATGGACCTTATCTATATTACCATCACAAATCTGCCGTTTCGTAACCTGGCGTTTCTAAGAAAATGCTGCACACTTTCGCTTGCGTAACAATGAATTGATTGATTGATTGCTAGCTATTATTTGGTTTTGTTAGGTAATATTATAATTTGACTATGATAATTTAAAGTGTCAGTCGCCACTGGCACTTTAAATTATCATAGTAGCAATAAGCAGTTGACGGCGGTCAACTGCTTATTGTTCCAATTTATTAGGAAATTGACATTTCAAGAGTTTGTCCATCGTAGATTTATCAAGAAAAAAATCGGAAATAACAGCTATTAAAATGTAAAGAAACAGATAAACCAGCCAATTACTAAACTGTAGTTTAGTGTTCCAAAAACCGATGTAAAAGAGTAGACTCATAATTAAGATTGTTTTGAAACTACAGTACAGCAATTTTGGTGTCACTTATTTTCGGTGAAACATAAGCTATTGAAAATAATATGTGTATAAATATACATACTATTTATTATCCTTTAGGTATATAAGTTATAACAAGTCCTAAAGTTATCCAAAGTCAAGCCATCATAAATTAATCAGACGGTCTCAACACTGCGCAAAACACAAAAAACTTTCTCCATTCAACCACCTGTACAATATTCTCTTCAATTTTTTTAAAAACGTTGTTTTGTTGTTTCAGAACATCCTGGACAAATTTAATCCCGGTGCTCGACAGATGATAACGGCCGGAAAGGCGTACTTAAAGGCTTTACACGGTAAGTACCTCTTATCATATCACCTTTTTATTAAATTAAATTCTGTGCAAAACATCATTGAATATTCGAGAGCGTGACTTTTTTATATACTTGTTGAATATGTCAACGACAAGTAGGTAGTAAGTACGTACGGTTCTAGAATGACATAGTAAATGGTGGCCATCGTAAACAGGTTGCCCTGTCAACGTCTCTGTGTTAATCAAAGCTATATAATTTACACTAGTGCGTAATTGTAGACATCTTAGTGGTGTTGGATTCTAAGAATAAGATATGAGATCTTCCCATGAGTCGTAAGCGGTGATTTAGAGATTTTATCACGTATGCAGCGCTTGTTCGCTAATTAGAACTTATTGTAAAAATCTGGTTTTAAGATTGGAGTGATGGATGTTCTCTTTAGCTGGATAGAGGCCCTAGAGAGGGCCGGAAGATAAGCGAAAAAACATACTACAGGAGCTCATTACCAAACTCGTGATAACTCTAGCTACAGTGACGGATTAGGTAAAACTCAGACACAGTCAGAACCTTTGTATGATAATATACAAATGAGCATGTTCTAGACCGGCTAGACGCCGCACAATTAGCCACATCAATAAGAAAGTGAAACCATCGCAGCGTCTCGTAAATCTCCGTTGACGCGTATTCAGTGAAACGCGTACAATTAATTTATGTAGTGTAAGCCAAATGGGCGCATCTATATGCAAAACCTCAGCGTTCCCCGCTTGCTTGGCTACGGAACTGGGGCGTGGTCTGTGCCAAATTGTCTCTGCTGGCTTATCTAGAGTATTATAGCCAGAACTAGCAGCAATAAACTTGGGCATTCCCGCGATGTATGGCTCCAGAGGCCTCCATGTATGTGTTTTATTTACATGTTTTGCGGTTCATTTTGTTTTATCTCGCTTTATGAGGGTAATGAGTGACCTGTTTATTTATTAGCTGAACTTTGTCCCCATTGTTCCCTTTCTATGAAACTTTGTATATAAATCAAAGGATTCAGCATCAGGGAACAATAAAAACTGCATAATAGTAATTTACGAATTGGACTCTGTATTAAGTTTAACCTCATTTTATTACGTTTCAGGGATAATGACTTAAATTCACTTTCATTAAGTAAAATGAATATTAAAATTTAATTCGCCTAAAACCCCCTGATTGGAAATTTTCTCGAAGCACTTAACATTTTATCGCACTTTACAGATTCTTTAAATGGCATCAGCCTCTTTTAATCTGACCTGAATATTTTACTCAAAGGACGAAAAAAATGTTGTTGGAACTTCTCAAACAGTTTTGGGACGATAAGATTTGGTATTTAACCGTACTCGTTGTTGACTTGTGCCAGATACAAGTACTAGTATGTTTAAATTATTCTAATGAACCTGAACAATTTGTGCTTTTATGGTAAATCAACCGCTGACCCTGTTAGAGACTTTTTGTTCTAAATACTCGTTACACTTTTTTGGTCTTAGCCGGTCATAATATATTATGTAAGCACTTAGAAGCCGTACCTATGTCCAAGATATCTCGGTGAGTTACCTATTCCTATTATCGGAGTACAGGTGCCTTTCCTAACATAATCCCTTTTCTAACAACCCACACGGGAAAAGATAAGGGAATCCCATTCTCAGGCGAAGACCACAGACTATAGACATTCTACTTTAGATAACATCGCATAGTAATAAGTAATTATTGCTCAGTTACGACGTCCCCTTCTTTAGTATTTGCGAAATTACATGTAGGTACCTGAAGTTTATTACAAGAATCTTAATTACCGCTAAGAATTATTTACGTAACCACAGGTCATTAACCTACTTACACGTTCATCAATGACTGGCCATCTTTACATCAAAAAAAGAAAAAAGATCAATCATTTTCGAATTCAGAAACCGCTTTACGTAAGAAAAAAGACATAAGTACTTACTGGCTTAATGCTATAATTTAATAATAATGGATAAGTACTTTCACTGCTTAGATAATACGATGCAGCCGACTATACTTAAATTATATCATATTTTATGTATCGGTATTTCGATACATAAAATATGATATAATTTTTATTCATTATGTCTGAAGACAATATTATCGTACCGACATCCGCTATAGAGTTCATCACGATTTTCTGGTTTATATTTTATTTATTAATGCTCATTGTATTTAATTAATCTAAAGTAGCGTAACGGGTGTTAGACTGACATTAAATTCGATTGTTGCCGACGTAATGTCGGATTTATGTAAAAACTAGCTACCGCCCGCGTTATTGTCGAAAATTATCCCAAAGGAATATACTGCCGGGATGAAAAGTATCCAATGTCCTTTCCGGGACTCATACAATCTCTATACCAAATTTCATCTAAATCGGTCCAGCTGTTTGCGCGTGAAGAAGTAACAAACATACACACACACTCACAAACTTTCGCCTTTATAATATTAGTGTGATGGCGAAATTGAACTAATTTATAGATTTATTTCGCGGAAATAAACCGCGAAACTAGTTTCATTGAAATTCATTTCCTATTGTTGCTATTGTTCAATATCGAAAGATGATCTTCCTACATTCGCCATAGCAATAAGCAAACATAATTGTTATTCTGGCATTGATTTCCGAGTCAGGTAGTGTTGGGTCGTTCCATCACCAGAGTCTAGAAATGTACCTGGTTGATGGCAATAGGACTTAAATCTAACTGGCGAATGAGGCTGCATAGTCATAGAGGTAGTATACCTGATGGTATGCCTCTGTCTAACCCTTCAATGAATTCAGGCGTGATGTAATCAACAATTATCAATATCAATATAATCAAACTCTTCCGTTACTGAGTGTCTGACAGCTGAAACTACTGGTCATAGAAAGCTGAAATTTGACTTGGGAACTGGAAATAACGGTATATGCGCGTACAAAGTCGCGGGCAAAAGCTAGTAGGTACTAATATAAGACTGCCAACCTTTCGCTCAATTCATGATACAATGTCTACCCCTTTCCCTTAGTCAATTATAAAACCTAGCACAAAACAATAGGCACCAGATGTATTCTTCATTTTTCCTTCACCCCACTCGTATCGGCGATCGGCACGTTTTCATTATAACATGTTCGATTCAAATGGGGCGATGGCAGAATACATCAGTGCATATATAGATACATATGGCTTTATCTAAGTAAGTTATTTTTTTTGGCAGGTGCGGCAGCGGCATCGCGGTTGTATGTGGATGCAGTGGGGAAGTTGGGCAGGCAGGCACAACAGGGCACTTGGGGAGGATGTGCCGATATAGGTATGGAATAAGTTATGAACTGAATGGTAATGGCCGAGAACAAGGAGAAACCTATTTTTGCATAGATATAGGGGCTTTAACATTTTAAACTAATGTTAAGGTAAGGTGATCAAACCTCCGTAGGCTTTACCGTTCCATAAACCTCCTTTAAATTATAAAATGCAAGAGTAAATCTTTTACATCTCTTCTTAGTACAGCAATTTGAATTTTCCTAAAAATGCAATAAAACTCATAACATTTACACCCTGAAAGCAATTATTTCCCGAAAGTATGAAAATAAAATTTACAATAATAATAATTTTCAGGAACTGCCCTAATGAAAGTCGTCGAGGTATACCGAGAAATACAAGATCAACAAATGAATATCGTAAGTTCCATTTATTAGGAAAACTCACAGGAAAGACAAAGATACTATTTGTACCTATCTTTCCCTTTGTCCTTATAGTAGAAACTATCAAAATATTCCCATCCAATAATCTGCAAGTTATTTGTTTGTTTCAGCTAAAAGCATTTTACGTCGATCTACTGGTACCCTTGGAAACTAATCTGGAGAAAGATACAAAAGTAGTACAGGTCAGTCAATAAGGTTTTTCTTTCTTTCATAATCTTTTATGTGAATAGTTCCAAGTTTCAAGGGATTGTTTACCGGATAAAGGGAATAGGGTCCCGAGTTCAAATAAGCTTAGTATAGCGCCCGTGAGATAAGACTTTCTATTAAAAAAGTTTCGACAGTAGGTACTTGGTGCCAACAGTTCGTATATTTTTACAAATGGCGTAGTTTGTTTGTTCCACACGAGTTGTGACTATATACTACCTAATAGTAGTGTTTGTCTCGAAAACAACACCGAAAATTTTACATCACAACCTTGCTACAAAGGAATTCAAATGTAGTTTCCGAGCAAGAACTATTTTTAGTGCCTCCAAACTAGACAATATCTCGATTGACACTCAAAAATTCGAGCACAGGAGTCCGGTATTGATCTTTTCGTCACAAAATTCCATCCCAGCAATACATAAAACTGAAAAATATGACATACGGTAACGATGTACCCGAAACAATGGTACTGGAACATTCAATTATTGGTTTTTATTTTAGTCGGAACAAAAGAGGTTTTTACAACAACACAAGCTGAGGTCAGAGAGCTACAGTAAGGCAGCTGCGACGATAAAAAAACAACGAAAGAAGAAGCCTAATGTCACCAAAGTTGGAACCGCTATGGATAAGGAGATGAAGGTAAAGTAACATGTTCTTTTTATACTGGAAACGTTACTGAAAGACGGTTCTAACTTGTCAGTGTAGTCGTTTCCGAATAATATGTCCTTGTCTGGTCATTTGTTTTTAAGAAAGTACGCATCGTCCTTTGTAAAACAAAGGACGATGCGTACTTTACAAATTCGTATTTCAATTCCTTTACTCTTCATAGGTCCCTATTTGTACACTATGTAAACTATGTTAGACCATCTAATTTATATTGAGAGTAATAGATTTAAATTCCATCCATATTCTCATTCAATGGTAATAGGAAACTAGAATTGCATGTATTATTCAAAGCACAGTATTGAAACTAGAGGAATATCAGTACATATAACATTTTCACAATGACTTTGCTGTGACATATTTTCACGTAATAGGCATTATAATAGTTCGACATGAAATACGATGCAGTATAATAATATGTTAATGGACTCGTCCCATTGTATGTTAGGCATTTTGATGAATAACAACCTCGTTTCAATAATATGATAATTGTAGGGACCTAGTAATAATAGAATCTGGTGTAAACTTAATCAACGTTCACTCAACCATTAGAACCGAATAGAAAGCTAATAAACTTATTTGACTGAAATTCTTAGGAACTTTGAAACTAATATAGGTACCAATTTAATTAAACCACTACCAGAACTTGAATAGACAAGAATACCCAGAGCACCCAATAAAACACACAATGTATTTCAATTGCAAACAATCTGAAAACGAGCCACCAAACTTGTAATGACATTGTACTATTTTTACAGAACATGCAGATACTAGAAGAAGAGAAAACTAAATTGGATGCGTTCTGCGAACAAAGCCTGAAGAACGTAAGTACTCTGCAACAACGAACGTCGAATTGTATCCTACCACAATACCCGTACAAAGGAAAACGAGCAATACTCTACTACTTTTATTGATATTAGCAAGTACATTTAGTTAGTTTCATTCATTCATTGAAGTGTTCACTGGGGACAGGTCTGTAATTGCATGTTAAGGACCGCTTCAGAAAATATAATAATCTAATTAAAATACAACGAACATTTTTGCAGACATCTTAATTAGTTTCTTTTCTCGATATTGTCAACCCGCCATACTTTTTGCAGTTCATTCAATGAAACAATGGCGATTTGTCTACCGGTTTCATAAACCCTACTCGAGCGATCAAATCTCTGATCAAATGATCAGTTTATCTGCTGTCAAATCTTATATTAGTTGTTGTGATTGGTTGACCGAAATGACAACAGTTAATCATAACATTGACATTCGATTCAACAATGGATTTAAAAAAAGAGAATTGAAAGCGTATGCTTACCTTACTTTGCAAAAACCAGTTGTTCCATAAGGCTTAAAAATATCTCAATATTAGAAATGTTGTTAAACTTGTTATTGTTTGTTATTTGAGAGACTTAAACACAACGAAAACAAATATTTATTGTAGAGGTGTGTAGTAGCTTAGTTCTGTAAGACCCAGAGTTATCTGTCTCCTCTTGATTTCTTCAAGGGGTGAAGATGATGCAAGGCACTGACTGCAGTTTTTGAGCAAGTGAGATGACAATCTTGTAGATAAATATGCTTGTAGCTTCCATAATCAATTTGCTTATATCCTTTTTTCCTCCACCAGGCCATGACTCAGGAGCGTCGTAGGTACGGCTTCGTTCTAGAACGACAATGCTCCCTCGCTAAGCACTGGTTGGCTTACCACACCGCTGGAGCAACTGCCTACAACTCAGGACTTGATGAGTGGCTCGAAGTGTCCAGGACCCGCGAGTTCTTGCCTCCCAACGTTGAAGCCATGTTTGTTAGCAGAATGAGGGTGAGTCTCTGAAAGGAAACTGTTCAAAAATATTCCAATAAAATCATATTTCAATAGAGGAATATTTATTTATTTTCTCATCCCAATGGTGCAACAGTAAATAGCTGCAGTTTATTCATTCAAAATAAGTACTTTTTCTCTTGAATCAACTTGACGTTTAATAAAGCCCACAATATGACTTTACTCTTAAAGCGTTGCTACACTTAATGAAAAAGCAAAGTGACATTTCAACGCTGCGGAAAAAATATACGACTTTCTTTGATAAAAGAAATATTACGAAAATGATACACTAACCATTATACAGCTTAATTTAAAAGTTTAGAGGGATGAGAGCAAGTCCGAGAGTCACTTCGCCAAGTAACGCAGTGGTAAACGCACCTCAAAAATGAACAGTGAAATATTTAAATTAACAATTTTTTATGTGACATAAAAAATGAGCCCCAAATGGCGCTTAATTGATGTAGTCAGTAGTACTGTGACCGGAGCGAAAAAAATTACTACAGATTTTTTATGTCATTGACATGATGAGGTACTTCCCGACTAATGTTGTTGATAAAAGCAAGAGGAAAAATATTATTACGATTTCAACTAAATGTCCTAAAGACTTCCAAGTCCTACCTTGTAACGCCATAAAAACCTGTCTCCACTAACGTAAAATAATTTTATGAACTCTTACAGGCTGTACAGCCCCATTTAACGGTCGTAATCCTTCAAAATGCCGAATAGAATCGGAAAAGTATTGATAAATTACATAATGGTTCAATAAGAATTGTGTCTCCTGGTATACATCTAACAAATTAAGACATTTTATTGTTGTTTATCTGATCTCGTTTAAGCTTTATGGCTATTAAAACCCTGAACTCAATTCTAGACTGGCTCAAGGCTGAGCTTCAACTTAATTACAGATCAGAATCTACATACCTGAAGTTTCCCTCATAAAATGAATAACTTGACTTTTGTTCGCAGCAAGTATCATTCTGGGCTGATGAAGATGTGTACGCCAGTCCTCGCATTGGTGATGATGATGATCGAGCATCAGTTGGATCAGCTTTACGTAAAACTAGATCTGTGGATGCCTCATGTCTGGATGTGAGGTCTATTGGAGACCTAGGCTCACCAGCTCAAGGATTGTCGAGAGCCAAATCTGATTTCAATCTTCAAGCCAGCTCAAATAATGAAGATCAAGGTAAGGACCATCATATCATGGAAGACCACAGCTTTATAGTTAGTTTTAATAAGCATGATTTTTTTTACCTTTTATATAGGTTTAAAGAATTTATTCTCATAAGAACTTAAATAACAGTTCACTTAAAATGAGATACATAGTGCTTACATCTATATATTACTAATGTTTGCCTCTAGGCGGGTGTAGTCGACGTTACATGGTATAACAACGTCCACACAACGTGTTTTTCGAAATTAAGTCTCCCACACTAAGCTTGTATTAATAAAAATCTCTGAACTATTTAGCAACTGACTAGCAAAATTCTCAATATAGAAAAATGCATATCATTTGCAAAATAGTTCAGACATTTTATGGATAGCTCTGTATGTGTTCATTGATCGACATATGTATGTACATAGCACTTTCCACACACACCTCTACTAGGCCCCTTGAGCATCGCCTACAAATTATAACTATTCCAATTTTCTTTCCAGTGACTGACACCCGCACAGCAACCCGTCCTTCATCTCTTGCCCCACCAACCTGCACCACACGAGACCCACCATTAGCCCGAGCTTTGTACGCCTATGCAGCTGCCGGAGACAACCAGCTGAGCTTCCAACAAGGAGATGTACTGGCCCTTCTAGGAGAAAGGACTAAAGGATGGCAGTATGGAGAGAACTTGAGGTCTCATCATGCAGGATGGTTCCCTCTTGCTTACACTGAGCCGATCCCTCTTGATGAAACTGGGTACGTTCTTTATGCTAAACTACTTCTTAAGTTCTTATTAAATGTGCACTCCAAGCTTTTCTGGTTTATCTTCTGTAATTTTATGTGTGTATTAAAGAAAAACAAAATATTACGAATAGGTTAGAGACCGTGCGGGCCTAACAATGTGACTGCGGAATGTTAGAGACAACATCAAAGCTAGAATTTCATACCTGAAACACATTCCTGAGTTTTACGCAGCACGTAAAATTAACAAGTATTAACAAAAACTAATCCTGGACTGACTTATAAAAAAAAACAAATACTTTATGACCAAAATCATTAACATAATTGCTCCGTTTAACAAAGTTGCAATCTAACCCTTGATAATTTTCACAGAAACTCACCAGCGCGGTGGAGCGTCGTTCAGACACCTTCAGAAGCGCCACCACCAGCGCCAATGGCGCATGCGCAGACCACACCTTCAGGCTCAGCGCACACGCACTCGCACCCACCTGCGCGCATGTTCGGAGATACTGTCACTGCTCATCATGTTACCAAGGTAATCTACCTTTCAGCAAGATGATAGTATATAAAAGATAACGATGTGATTTCACTATATTTTTTCAAATCAATCCAACACATAGGCGTACTAAAACACCACTTTCTTTCAAAGGGCCGTCTTGGAAGCGGGTCTCCAGGCCTTCCACCAACTTTACCAGCGCCCTCACCCAGTGCTCTAAGCACTTCAGCGAGCGCCACATTCCACGCGTCCACCCCAGCCGCAGGTGCTACCAGCGCCATCAAGAACTCTACATCATCAGCCAGCTTTACCACTCATGCTGTCATAGAAACAAGGAGTTTTGGCCCACAGACATTACCTATGCGTTCTCAGGTATCTATTGTCAAACTTGCTTGTAAAAAAATTATAAGCCTTCCTGATTCAAATATCAATTTAAATGTCTTAATTCTGCAGGTGGCCCAAAACAAAGCAGGACCAGCTAAAACCGTAGTTAGTGCAGTCGGTGCTGTAGGAAATGTGTCACTGCACAGCTCCAATGATTCTGGCTTCTCCAATGAGCCCCCACCACAACCCGACGTAGACTACAGTGATGAAGAAGCTCAACGCCTCCGTGTCCCCATCAGGTATTCTTACAACCCCAAAGCTATGTGTTATTTTTGCATGCGTTAATTTTAAACGCCCGTACCTATGCTTAACAAATTTTGGTTGCTTTTTTGTAGCAAAGCTAGTACCATTCACTTTTCCTTTTATTTATTTTTGTAGTAAATCTGCTCAGCAAAACATCGATAATAGAGCGTACTTGCTTAAAACTCAAAGCTTGCGGCGAGGTCCCAAACCTAACAACACCGCCAATGGATATTTGACTGACGATCAACAATTGATGCTACGTAACATGTTGGATATGGACAAGGACTCCCAAAAAGTTAAAAGGACTAAATCATTCTGGAAGTTTGGACGCACTACTGCCGAAGAGATTATGGAAGGAATGTCGCTCTGGCAACATCGTGATATTGTCGACACCGTTCCTGAGTACAAGAAGAAGCTTTTTGAAAAGATGAAGAAGGAATTGCGCCCTGCGCCAGATATTCCAAAACAAGCTAGTCCAGAAAAAACGATTCCCAATGAAAACGGGCAGCCACCGCGTCCAAAAGAAACTATTGACAGGAAAGACGTGAAAGCTGTCAACGGCATACGCCAAGCAAAGAGCTTGGGATCAATCCAAAGTGAGGAAAGAATAGAAAAAGGTCGCAAGGCAATGGAAGGCTACCAACAAACTCAAACTATGAATAAAAAAAGTATGTCCGAGAAATCAATAATTGAAGAAAAACATGAAGATTTTATACCACGAAACGAGTCAAGGCACTCGGATTTAACTAATACGAGTACAATCAAAACGAACTTTGAAAACAGTTTCTATAACGATGAGAACGGAGAGGGCTTTGTAATGAAAACTGTTAAACGAAGAGAGATACTGCAGAAGTATGACAATGACAGCAGTTCTGACGTTAATTCTGTTGCTTCAAGCACTGATCCATATGACTGTATAATTGTGGATGATCATATGAAATCAAGGAAGCAGCAAGAAATGGACAGACGTCGACAGACCCAAATGATCGAAGAAGATGTTAAGAAACGCAAAGAAAACGCATACATGCCAGAATTTGAAGAGATAGAGGTAACTCCGATTAAGCCACACGTTCGTGCAACATTATCTTCAGAAAAAACTAAAAACTCTACTCATGAGCGAAGTCCACCGAAAACGATGGAATTTAAAACTTTCAAAGATAGCTCGAAAGAAATTAAGACATTTTCTGCGTCATCTGAAACACTAAAGTACAAAGACAATGAGCAACATACTGATCGTTATGGTATCCCCATTGAACGAAACAACAACGATGTTCGTAATGAAGATATTTATAATGGACACGACGAAGGAACCTTGAAATATAAGAAGCGCTCAAGCAATGAAGAGAAGAATCATCAACAACCAAACAATTTCGAAAACGGAAAGATTCATAAAAAAGAGTACCCACAAGCCGAAACAAGAAACCAGAAGAAAGATGCCAGACCGTATGAATCCAATCGTGAACCAAGAATTGATTACTCGCTAGACAGACGCCAAACAAGGAAAGAATTTACTGATACAAGAGGCAGGGATCCAAAGAAGAATAGATCTAACAGAAGTTACGACGACAGCTCTTTACCGCATAATGGACGCAGAGAAGAAAGGTACTACGAATCAAACATTTCGTACTTCAGTGACCAAGAGCGGAGATCATCTCGGTATGACTACGAAACTGATTCGAAGAAAGCGGAAAAGTCAAAGATCCGTCAAGAGGAGGCAAGACTTGAAGCGAGGCGTTTGATCGACCGTCGGAGTGAAGGCCCATACAGCGAATCTGACGACCAAAAGTTCAATGAAGCATTGAAGCAACAGCGACCGCAGTTGCTTCCTCGGACGAAGTTGCTGAAGAGACCGTCGGAAGGAAACGAGTTGTTGCCAGAAGAAGGTCATACTTTTGGACCCTGGTACGATTTATGGGGACGCGAAACAGCCGTCTACAAGTAATACGAAGGAGGTTTGTTTTTAATTACTTACTGATATTCTTTTGTTTACTTTTACTTTTCTAGCCACGAAATATCTTTTTGTTTGCTGCTTTTTGTCTAGTTCCTCTCTGCGTTTTGTTTTTGTGTCACACGTATTTAGAATTGTCAATACTTTATCTTATGATTATTACTATAAATGTATCTATAATATTAATTTGGAATAACTGCCCAAATATAAAATTATAACATGTCTTTAGTTAAATAAGTACAGCAAACAATATTTTGTTCTAAACTGCAATTAAAATCAATGTAGGTCCTTCGATAGATAATTACTCTGTGTAGTACATTATCCATTTCTCTCGCAGGCCCCAACAGTTCGCAACGGTGAAGTTAAGGAAAGCGCTAACGAATGATCGCTCATCGCCGGCCATCGAGTAATGTTTTATAAGCGTATAATATAATATAATTATATTATTTTGTTAATTAATATTAATTGTAAATTAGAAACACCATGTATTTTGTACAGTTAAATATTCATAGTCTAACAAAGAAATATATCACAATTTTTTACAATAATCTAAATGGTAGTATCTTTTATGATCCCCGAAAGTTTTTATCGAAGTACATGGAAAAAGCGTAAGTATAAAAATAGAACAGTTTTATGTCATGAACATAATCCAATGTATGTAGGCAGCGTGTGTAAACTAATGGTTCATAACAGGTACGTTCCGTAGATGTTAAAATAAAGAACTCTACCTATTTCTAAAAGACTACCGTATTCGACCGAGAAAAGGCGCATTTCCTCCCATCGCAAAACAGATATTCGAACTCCAACAAAATTAAATCAGGGCACGACTCGTGCAGTTTGTCGCAAAAGAAAAATCAACGTTCAATTGGCCCCACGCGACAATGACCGATGATTTATTGCGTTTCCCGTCCCGTGGGGATCGCCGGAAATGACGCGCCGTTGCTGTCTCGTCGAGAAATATTCCGTCGATATGTTATGTTCCTGCGACTTCTGCGAGCCTGGTACACTCCTGCCGTCAATTATACGAACAAGGGTCAGCTCATACCGAGATGCGACGACGTTTCGCATACTTTTTTAAAATAGCGATACAATATAGAACTTCATTTACTGAAAAAACAGAATTTTGAGCAAAAATCATTATTCGTTTCTGTGTGATCGTCTCCATCATTAGACCCTGGACACTTCTAACTTATTGACAAATTATATCAATGTCATCTATATACTAATATAATAGAGCTGAAGAGTTTGTTTGTTTGTTTGTTTGAACGCGCTTATCTCTGGAACTACCAGTCGGATTTGGAAAATTCTTTTTGTATATGATAGACATTCATGAGGAATGTATACTATATAATATACGGGATCGGGAAATTCCTACGGGAACGAGAAAAACTGGACATGCGCGTGCGAAGTCGAGGGACAAAGCTATCATAAATAAGCCTAAATAGGATGATGCTATCTTGTTTTTTGAAGAGTACCTATGGCCACCTTCCGGCTACATTATCAGAATAGCTTAATAAAATACCATATTATTGCATTGGCTCCAAAGTCACGTTAATATATCAAGTTTAAACCTAATCTGATGACACGAAGAGCTTGAAGAATGCAATAAAATGTATGCCCGGACACATAAACAAACAGAGCTAGTTATGAAAAAAAGCTTGCAAAATAGACAAATTTCAGTCAGAGTATATGAAAACTCCTCACAGAAAATCAAAATTGATATGTATCCGAATGCTCTGGTAAGAGAGTCAAGAAGAGTTCGAGGCTTCAAAACCAGCAGTGAAACAATAAAGGTTAAAAAAACTGAATGCTCTATTTGAAATGCGTAACTTTGAGTGTCTTTCATTTTCAATATAGCGTCGCTTAAAAGTGCGCGCAGCGTTACGCCTCGCTGTAAGCTGACCCTAAGATTCAAGGAAGGTAAAAAGCATTTTTCGTCTTGGCATCCACATCCGATGGATGAGGGACTGTTTTATTATAGCTGCACGATATAGTGGGCATAAATCTTGGGTTTACCTAGTTAAACTTATCTCACAGAGGATTTAAGGGGCTTTAATGTTTTGATAATAATCACGCTTAGGGTGATTGAAAATCCCGCCCATTTTAGACGAGTAAGTTAGGCCATGAACGAAACAAAGTATACAATAGGGAATGTAGAGATCCTATGCTATATTGTAATTTGTCTATAGTATGTATGTATTTAGATATAAGTATGTTTATCAGTTCTCTGGTTGCCAAAGCACAGGCTCTGCCTAGTTTGGGATCGGATGACCGTGTGTGAGTTGTCCCAAGATATAGCAGAGGATCTCCAATGTTCACTATTACAAAAAATCAAATTGCCAAGCTTTTTCCCAACTATATTAGGGTCGGCTTCCAGTCAAACAGCCAACCTATCAAACCTTTATAACCCCGTAACTGGGTAACTGGGCAAGACGTCAGACTGTTTGGTGTCAGAATTTCTGGCTTCTGACTCCCATTACGAGTATCAAAGATGTACAAATCACAGCCGGGACCTACAACTTAATGGATTGTCCTCCATCCGCTTTGGCGACTATAATGATATCCTGCTATTTTGGAATGGAGAAATTATTTTAAAAATATGTAAATGCGTAGAGAACACTTAAATATTTTTTGATAACTGTATCAACGGCAACAAGGTACCTACTATTAGACCACCTGTAGTTCAGCAAACTGTTAATTTCCGCACCAAATACGGGGAGGGCTGAGCATCGTAAATCGATCATCTGTCAAGTCGACGGCCGACGCCGTTGATAGAACAATATGCCGATAAACTATACGCACCTAAATATCTAGATAGGTACATAAAGCTGTTCGTATTAAAACGTTACTGTCTTGTTGAAGTACAATCGGCTAAACAATTAAGTATGCTGTCCAGTTAGCACGAAAATGCAGGTCGAAAAATATTGCCAAAGACTTGGCTGGATTAATAATCATATCTCTATTAAAATAAAGGCCTGAAAACTAAGAAATTTATCTTTGTTGCTTTACATATAATTTTCCGCATATTGCATTGTCGCATCGCACCTGTCTGCGGGAGTCTTAATACACAACGTAGGTATACAACGCGACAACGCAACATATCTTCAGAAACCATAGAAAAACGAATTTGCTTACACGCATAAGCTGATTACAAAATGTACGCACAATGTACTGGCTTTACATTCCATGCCTTAGCAACAAAATTATAAAAAAAAATCATGAGTTTAATTTAGCTACCGTTAGCAAAAAGATTAATAAGCCAACTGAAGCCCCAAAAATGTTCCATTCATCCAAACATGCGTATTCCGGCAAATTAAAGTGAACTCAAAGCAACGTTAAATATGCATGCGGTAAACACCTGAACATGTAAGTGACTCAGTAGATACGGAGTATTAAAGAACTATAGAGGAACGCCTACGTTTGATACTAAGAGCAAGGCTTACGTTTTTCTTTGTAAAGCAGCTGAATAAAGCGCAAAAAGCGACTGCGATTATGCTCCACCGGCGGAAGCTCAACCCGCCATGGCCCCTCAAAAGGAGCGCTGCAATCCAGACTTAAAGGCGAAATCTTTGTTAACATAATAATATGGAGGTAAGCGAGTATGTGGTTCAGGTTTTTTTGCAAACGACGTATTTATCGTCGTATTACATGAGTTTGCTTACGTTATTTTTAGGTAGTGCTTGATATATCACTAGGTTTTTTGGAAGTACACAGGTAGGTTAGTATTCTGTACCGATATTTTGAGACAACTACTTCAGTTCTTTAGAAAAAAAATGTGAAGGTAATAAAACTAATATTATGAAGAAATACAATTGTTTGTTTACTTATTAGAGGCAATCACCAGAAGTAGGTAGTACTGATCCGATAACAAAAACTCTTTCACCGATTTTAGCAATTGCGATTGCATTTACATATCTCGGACAACGAAGGCTAATCCGTAGGCAAAAGCTAGTGAGAAACTTAAAGTTGACAACATGTAAAACATAATAACACACATTAATACGAACGTAACGGCTCGTATGAAAAGAACAAATTTTATTAACTTTTGCCCGCGACTTCTTACGCGCATATCCCGTTTTTTCCCGTTCCCGTTGGAATTTCGGGAAATCCTCTTTTAGTGCTCCTCTAGGGAGTGAATGGAAGCTACATGCCAAATTTCAGCTTTCTTTGACCAGAAGTCGTCTGTGCGTTGTCTGTCTGTTACCCAGTGACGGAAGAATTTTATATATATTTATTCATTTTTCTATCCGCACGTAACAAACAATTTCTATCCCCTTACGACAAATTGCAGCAATAATAGCCAGCAGATGAACAGCGCAACATGACAAACAGACGAATCTTCCCGGCCAACATAAAAATCAATTTTCAGTGCAAATCGAGCGAGAAGACCAATGCTTTCCAAGTCATCGGCTCCCTTAAGCTCCGTGGCCTGGAAATTTACACAATTTTGTAAAAAGATGCAGTGACTTTATAAATGCATGGCTTGGGCACGCGTCACCGCCGCGCCGCGCATCCAGGATTTCGTTTTAATCCCACTGCAATAGAAAACGTTGATATCAAAATTGAAGGATCAAAACTCGCTATTGCTGATTGTTTCCGTAATTGATTGAAGTTTTTATTGTCAATGCTTGCGGTTTTTCTATGGGAAATATAAAAGTTTTGTTGTTTTAGAGTCTATCAACATTTAACTATCAACATTGCAGGCTCCATGTGTGTTTCTACGTTCGGGAAAGCCGTTTAAAAATTGGCACAATAATGACGTTTGACCTAGTTACTCACATTACGTAACAATGCAACAAGGACACCGAATCTCTAAGCATCTAACACATAGTGAGCTCACGCTCAAATATACCTAGACAACACACACGTGAATGAAGGCGTTCATCTCAAATGTCGTCTATATTCAAATTTTTAAATGTAACTCGGCACACGGCGCTACTGGAGCGCTGTACGTAAGCCAGATGATAAGCGGACAGGGCAATTTGGCAACAGAACCAGCCTCTATCACAATTCGATGCCAACCCGCACCGGCCTACGCAACATAGACCGTTATTTTAGTTCCGGTGGCCTAATTTATGTTTAAATGGACGCTTAATGAACACCATTCTGTCCCAGTTAGTTCCATGGAAATATTGGTAATGAAATTTTATGAATCAAAAATATTTTGTCGCGTATAAACAATGGATTTACTGGCTGTTCGCCGGTTAAATGTTTTGTACGCAAACACAAAGAGGTGGAATTATGTTACCGTTTTCCGTTGTCGACGCACAAATTGAATTTTCCTGCTTTGGAAATATTGTATCGCGGGTGACACCGTGAGTCGTGAGTCGTGACAGCATTCAAACCGAAATCGAAACAGACGAAAGAATAGCAAAATGAGGAAAAGTGAGTGACGTGTCAATCATTCGATTTGATCTCAATCATCTCGCGCACGGTTAGGTACATCAGCCTCCGACAGCCCCGGCGGTGTTATAGATTTCAATCTGTCAAATCATGTTTTGTACTCCCAAAAAGTTTCACCCTCAGTTCTGTTCGGAATACGCTGGAGAGAAAAGTTTTCGCAGTTGGCAAAGGTAAACGTGATATTGGTGGCGCTGATAATGTTTCTATTTTTACCCGAGTCCGGGAGTATGTAGCATTGCGTAACAACAATCTACTTAGTTTATTTCACGGAATAAACCAAACTACGAGGGAGTTGAACCTTTTCAGGAGCGGAGTGGGTTCCCATTAAAAACATTGTTGAAACTTTCATATCTATTTTGAGTAAAAACTGCAGTGGATTCAGTACATTAATGTAAAAATGTAACACAATGGCTAGTTAATGTGTCTAGACTCATGAGAAAGCGCACAAGTTGGAATTGACACTGCCACTTTATGGCGGCTCCGTTTGTTATTGTCCCACTTGTGCTCGAGCCAAGCGATGCTCATGAGCCAAATACATTCCAAATAGGTACGTTACGAGGCCGAATTGCTGAACAGCAATGCATACTGCTAACTCAGCGTCTTGTAACATTACGGATAACTCAAACGTAATAGATCTACGCCTTACTGAGCCTGCTAGACGAGCAGACGACGCCGAAGCGTGGATTTATGGATACAAAATAATATATGTTACGTCCGTTTCGTTTTCGCTTGTCAACGTCTGAATGTCAAGTATTAGTCAACAAAATACTTTTCTATTCACATATTAATCGTCAGGGTCCTCTATTACCATCGAAAACTCAAGAGGAGTATAGCGCCCAAACTAAGCGTTTGTGATCTTGAAGTGCGGTCAAGCAAAACAAACGCGACTATTTTTCTGGAACTTTACCTTCGTGTCGGAGAATTCAATAGCTACTTCAGATAAATAAAAAGTAGTTACTTCCCGAAGGATACTTTGGCCTCCGGCTAGTGTTGGTCTGCACTTGAGAGCTGATACATATTGCATTAGCCTCCGTCTCGAGCTAGTTTGATCCCAACACATTGTTTTAGCCCTCCATTCTGCGGTGGAATCCGATGAGGAAATCCTCGCCGTCGTTCGAATAACACGGAGGATCAACAAAAAGTTTTTTATCAATTCAAGCAAGTTGCGAATCAGGATAGCGGCGGCTGCGGTAAGTTTTAAGTGAAGCGAAATTTTTAATTAGTTTCTTAAGACACAATCTGCGGAAAAATGGAAAAGTTTCGCCACGGAATGTATGTTTTGAAAACAAAATGCATATTTTTAGATGCAATGTTTATTTTTCTACTATACCTCATACCGTTTTATCTACCTATACGATATCTAGTATCACCTATGGTTACCTGTGTTCTGCTCCATAAAAGAAAATTGGGAAATCCGGAAAAATGCTCTCTTTTCAGAACTGATCCCAAAAACGCACTAAAATCTGTAACATAATACAGCAGTAAAATGGTAGATAAGGATAAGAAGTACACAGCAGAGTATATAAACACGCTAAACGAAACTCGAGCTCTTTATTATACAGCTTTTCCCATGCGTCGAGTATGCAAAACGCAAGTGGGTCGCGTTACCCTATCGTTTATGTGCCTAAAGAATATTGGAAGAATGAATTGGTGATAAATAATACCCCATGTCTGTAAGTAGCTGGTGTGGAAGAGACGCATTATGCGGCGAGTCAAGTCAGACAGCCCTGCCGTGTTTACCATCGGAAAGTAAATGTCAATAAACTTCTTGAGTCCCCTCCGGGGGAAAAGTGTCCGCGTATTGAGGAGCCGTTGTTTCAGTGGCGAGATAGAATAATGTAAAATATATGTTCAGTTTATACGAAAGCCTTTTTTACTGAAAAGGCTTCGTGTGACCTCTTTAGTGTTACGTAACTTACGTATTAAGATTGGGACGGCACGAGGGAAGTCGGTGCCTATCTGACAGTGAGGAAAATGTCATTTCCTATAATGAGATTTCCATCGTCGACTCTATGAAGAATATTTAAAAGATGTCGACCACTTGTCATTCTGTATAAGTTGTGAGGGTCAATTGAATTTAGGATGTTATTATGTAAATGTCGTTGAAAGCTTTCATATCTGCTTAGAAATTATAATTATTAAATGATAAATACCTGTATATGTTTAACCTACTTACAAAATGTATTACGTGGAAAATGTTGTTGGTGACACTTTTGATCATTTTCTTTTGTATTGTTTTATAAAACATGTAATGTGTCACTGTTTGTTTTCCCTAATAAATAAAATAAAATAAATATCATTTATTGGATAAGTAAAAAAAATGGTTTTGGTGTTTTTTTATTTGTAAAATTTTCGTTAATTTTCATTTTGTTGGCAGAGCAATATGTGCCTTTTGATGATTTTACCATATATAATAAGAATATTCATCCCTTCATTTCGTCAACACATACAAAAACCTATTGTGATACGGAAGACTATTACCCATCTTTTTTAATCCATGACACCACGGAGCTGTAGAAAACATAGAATAATTAACTTGTTCACTCTAATTGGCAGCACATGAAAACAATAAATCTTAGCCACAACAAACTAGCGAACAAGTTTTGTTTTCCAACTAAAGTCTTTATGTAAAATATAAAATTGGAGCTCCATAACTATCATACCTTTTTAGATTTATTCTGAAAACTTCGCAAGTCGCTTGTCTATCCTCCAAGTACCGAATTTACATCACTCGGGTCTCAAACACGTATACTAAAAGCTTTCTCAGATTTTTGTTTCGCCTACCCACAGTTTTCGAAAGATATTACCGAGTTTTATAGCTGAATATGAAATTTTTAAGCTAACTGGTAAAACAGAAAATGTTCCGGCTTCGTAACTTAAATCTCGTCAAGTTTGGCGTTAAATGTTTTATTTGTTGGTGCTTTTTATTTTTTAACTTTTAAAATTATTTATTTAATCGTAGGAGTACCAACAGCTATTAAAGATGGATAACAATTGTAAATGAGACATAGAGCCAATTACAGGTTCTCTCGGGAAAAAAACAGAAAAGTTGTAGAAAACTTAGGATCACAAACAAGCTTTTAAAATAATATATATATATATATATATCACTTACACTTAGGTACAATAAGCACAATGCACTTTTAAAAAATTCAGCGTTCAGCATTCATTTTCCGAACGCATACAACCCTAATCTCTTCAAAATTAGAGTGAACAGGCTTCTTCTGGGTAAGCTCGCTCCATCGTCGACTTTGTCTCTGTCATTTATGACCTAGACTAGAGTCAAGAGCAAACACATATTAAATAAAAATTTTTAAAAAAAACTGGCTTCTGTTTGAACACGGGCACGTATTTCTACCGCTTATAACTCTAAACTAGTAGATAATTGTTTTAGCTACTTTCAACTTTCATAGCTCACCCCTTTATTCGAGTTTGAATTTCATTTGTATTTAATGTGATTTGTAAACTAATTTTAGAAATGTACCCTGGTTTCTCGGGTTTAAAGGTAAGAATATTTTAAAGTTTCTTATATCGCAAATGAATGCAAATTACAATCCCGAAGCATTCAGATTCAGATTTATTTATTGTTTGTCACAGGTGGAAATTCAGTTCTTAAAATTATTATTGTAACATGTATCACTGTATCATACCCATAAGGTGTACAATATTTAAATTTACAATTATTTAGTTAAAATACACAAACATAATATAAAAACATTATAATAATTACCACTAGAAAAAAAATAAAAATAATAATAATTATACATTCATTTATTTGTCATTATTAATCATGCATGCATAAAGCATGACGGGGTCTATCCCGAGGTTCTGTGGAAATGTAACTGAGGACTGTCGAAATGTAAACATGTAACGAGTAATTTTGTCCCTGTGACATTATGGTAGCGCTTGTCAATCCCATACATTATGATATTTTAGAAAATCGTTCTCAGTATCACTGACTTTATGTCGGGAGCTTTTGATATATCTAACAAGCAAGTAAAACATTTAGGGTAACCTTAGGTAAAAGAAAAGATTCTAATGCTACGTTCTAGTGCTACGCATCCTCGAAGATGCGTAGCGAGGGATGTGTTTGTTAAGAACCAATAGAATCACTTCATTTACGGTGGAAACGGCTTAGCGGCGCGAAGTTTTTGTACGAACAAAATAAGCGAAATATGGGTGCGAGGGATGTGTGCGAGAGTTGTGTGCGACAGATGTGTGCGAGTGATGTGTGCTAGGGATGGACGCGAGCGAGAAACTATAAAGGGTCCGCTACACATCCTCGCATCAATAATCTGCGCACCGTTTCACAGCATCGCTACGCATCCTCGCACCACTCAGCTACTTCGCACATCTCCGGTGGGAACGCTCACATCGTTTCGCAGCTTCGTTACGCATCCTCGCGCCATTCATTTTCCTCGCACATCTCTGGTGGAAACTAGGCTGGGAGTTTGAGACCCACACGGGTGCGAATTATGTACCTTCCTCGTTTATCCCCTTTTTCTATTTATGAAAACTGTATCAAAAATTGCTGCATGGCTAACAAAAAATAAGAGAAGAAACAGAGGCAAGCAGCGGCTTCGTTTTATATTATTAAGAGAAAATACCATTCCCATTCTTAATTCCACACACAATTATGGAAATTCATTGAAGTAGAATGCTAGCAAATGGCCTTCATCTACTACAGAGCACTTGTAACTGAACGCCGGAACACGACATTTGTACCCGTAGCTACTAAACGACTTGCTGAACAAGCGCAGAGATTTATTGTAGTGGTAATCGTTTACTTACACTGGCCACTTTGTACACCAAGTGCAGAATATGTAGGAAGCAGAATGAGTAATGTAACTTTACATAACATAACATCACGCTTACGCTTCCCTTAGGATTAAGCAGAAGTAGGTAAGCCCTCATTTTTCTGATAAATACCTACCCATGTAGTTAGGGGGTTTATTGTCATCAACCGGGCACACATCCAAACTCCGGATCGATACTGAGATATTCTAGATGAAAACATTAAATAACGCTTAGCTCAATCCAGCATTCGAACCTAGGACCTCGCAGCAGTAGCGCTTGCGACCAATATACTCACTTGGTAGTTAATGATATAAATACGTAATTGGTACTTGGTATAAATACCTAATATATTCGCTAAATAAACAGCGTGTACATATTGTATAATGCATCACCTCGAATTTCGGGATGCCCTTTGCATGGCGCAAACACACAAAATTCATACTGTGAATAAATATCTGGAGGGCTTAACAAATATTTTTACGGATGTCGCGATCAAATTGCGAGCAGTCGGTTTGTCAATTATATTTTTTTTATTTCAGCTGTATTTTACCACAGCATTTTTACTATACTTTCTTGCTTACTTTTTTACTACCTACACTTTACTATACATACTTGTTTAACAACGAAAAGTCAAGTGATATTTAATAATTAACGAGCTGTTGTCGTTTCGACCCAAAATCACAAAAGATTGACAACTTTTGAATTTAAGCATTTCAATAGCAGTCATTGACCTACCAATATTTCGACACATTCTTAACTTCAAAAGCGCTATCGTGAATCGACACCTACACATCTAACGTGATCCTCAGAATTTTTACTTCTGAAAAAACATACTTAGTTTATTTCTCGAATCCATAAGAAGAGATAATAGAGGAAAGACAATGAACTCTAAACACAACAACTACCCACAACGGGTATAAGAATAAACACAAAACCTGAAAAGAAAAGGACTCATTGTACCTACTCAACTTTATGTTTTTTTTTGCTATTTTATTTATTAAAAAAAATTAAACCGACTTCAAAACTGCAATTTATTCAATTAAGTAATAACTTAAAAGGTAATTAAAGTTTAACTTTAAATAAATCTAAAGTACCACATATGTTTTGAGGTCGGTGCCAGCCTAAATATTTGGAATAAACGTTGTCACTCGGTAGTCGCAGTATGGGGTAGGAGTACTGTTGAACACGCCACATAACCCACCTTTCGCAGTTAAGCAGGCACTTTCTTTTCGCGATTTCAGATTTGGTCCCATGAATTTGTACATAATGATGAGTAAAATGGAAGTTTTGCATTTATTCTGTTACATATTGCATATAATATGGTTCGTTATTGTGGAACATATTTGCCAATTACGAAATTCATGACGATGCACGATGAAGCAAATACGAGTATATGTAAAAAAAATACTGACTATATACACAATATTAATTGGTAATAAAATACTATTTTATCATTCCACATTAAGACCGTTGCATTTAAAGGGTAACTAACAGTCGCAGGCCGGTCGTAAAATATAACGAGAGCCTCCACTCTCGACTAATGACGGCCCGAGCGTTATGACAGAATTTTGTGAAGCAAACTAACAAAGAACGTGCCCGTATTAAGACGAAGGGTAATTGCCGCGGGAAATGTGTTTATTGTGCCTTTATTACTGTTGCTGTGGGGAAATTGTCGTTGCATATGGGATAAAAAAATACATTATAATACCTACTCTGACTGCCTCATTGATCTTGTGGTCGTTTGCGATATTAGGGTTCGTTTCCTAGACCGTGGATCTCAGTGTTTCTGGAGAAGTTTTGATGAAATTGTCTTTGCATGTAGAATAAATATATATATTAAACACTGGCTGTCTCGTCCGTCTTATGATTGCTAGCGCAACAGTTGAGCGTTTGGATCATCTCCTGAGTCACGCCTATTCTGGTCTGTTGTTTTGTCATTGCAAATGGGATTCTGCCTCGTTGGTCATATTGTTGCTAGATGGCTCTTAACATCATCATCATCATATCATCCGAACTACGTGAACCGCTTTACATAAGCCTCCTCCAACTGTCGCCACAACAACCGGTCCTGGGCATCTCGCATCCATCCGCTACCCGCGACCCTCACCAGGTCATCGGTCCACCTTGTGGGAGGCAACACCGGGGTGGTTTTAGTCAGTAAGAGTCTGACAGACCCCTCCACCCGCCCCAGGGTGAAGGATTTCCCCCGAGATCAAAAAAAAAAAAAAGGCCTTGCAACGCTGCGTGTTCCGGAATGCGGACGCGACTCTAGAACTTTTCGGCCCCATCGACAACTCTGATATAGATAAAAATAGTTCTAGTATAGAGGTATGTGGTACAGAGAGTTAAGCCCCGCATATCTCCACTGAAATGGGAGGATCCTCCGATCAGACAGGTGTTGTGTCCGGTGGGCAACTGCCCGATAGTTGATATTCGGACTGCTGTACATGTTCAAATCGCACGAATAACTTTACTTTGCTTACGCTATGCAGGATTTCGTTGTAGTTCGTCGCTGATAGGATAGATGGCGTTGCGGTTCTTTTTGTTGTCGTACAAATTTCGCTTCTTAGTTTTTCATGTGGCTTTTTAGTTTTTCTCAGTTGACACAATCTTATAATTTACAGATAATAATTTGTTGTTCACATTCTTGTACCTTTGTGCCCAAATAAACATATTTTATTCTATTTCAATGTATTGAAGCCACATTGGTGATAAAAAGCTTTATTAACCAGAAAGTCAAACTCCACGCTCGCGTAACTGAAAATTCGCTCACAAAAAGTTCAAATAAACTGTTTGCACGATGTAAAAACCTTATCTATAGAATCCCACAAACTAAAACTCGCCATGCAGCTACGAGAGCAATAAAGTTGTATGACATAAAAACTTCGTTATTTTTTGTTAGGCAGGTTCTTGTGAAGTACAACTTTTCATGATTGGTCAACTCAAACGAGATAAAAAGATTAATCTAAACTTATATTTCATTTAAAAAGTGTGAAATCATTTATTAAATACGTTACTAGCTCTCGCCCGCGTGAAAATTAAAAATTATCCCCAGGGAACATACTACTGGGATGAAAAGTATCCCATGTCCTATTCCGGAACATGGTCTATCCGTGTGTCAAATTTCCCCCAAATCTCTTCAGCCGCTAGCACGTGAAAAGATAACAGACAGAGAGTTACTTTCACATTTATAACATTAGTATATAGTATATCTGCGGTCTAGGTGTGACACCTTATAACTACCATTTTTTGGTAAAATTAGATTTTTATGCGAAAAGTTTCAAATAATAATTCACGTGTTAACTTGTAAATGCCTCCTCGATTACTATTTATTTGACAGCAAAAAATTAATTGCAGTGACCTCACGTAACAAGCATAGATGGCAAATCAATTTGGCGTAACCTCGTAAGATATACTAGTCTAGATAGATCTTACGAGGTAACACCACAGAAATTAATGATGTGTATTATCCCTACTTTGTAAAACAGTTTTTTGTCTTTCCTGAAAAGTTCATCAGTTTGCATATAAGAGGTGTCACCGACAATATGGAGATTGTACTTATACCTCATGCGGAACTGCGGACGGAGAGCGTTGGGTGGCTGTCCGATCACCACCAGGCCCGGGTCGATGGCGCGTTGTGTTTCACGCGCGCCTCAAAGAGATGTCAGCATAGAAGACATGGCCCGCTAGGGCCAGAGCCTGCCAGGGTTGCAGAATTTGTTCGAAAGAGTCACCGCGGCCCTGGAACACAAAGGGCTTTAGAAGAAACACGGATGGGTTTTAGTCAGTAAGAGTCTGACACGCCCTTGCGCTCCACCCAGAGCGGAAGAAGTCATTTGATAATTTCCCAGCCATAAAAAAATAAAAAAACCTATACCTCATAATAAGGACAGGACAACATTTATAAAAATAAGTGTAAAATGGGCGTTCTTATCGCACAGGGCAATCTCTTATAAAAGTCCCTTGGCTGGACTGAACGAAAAAGATCCATTTAGGGCTGTCAGTATACAAACATTAAAAATAATATAACTTAGAACTAAAAATATAAAATACTTGAACACAATACTAATACATATCAAATATATAATTTCCCAGTAAAATAGGTAGACAAATTTTAACACAGCTTTCAGTACGTCTAACCAAAGATATCCAAGCCAAAAAAAACACTGATTAAAGTGATAATTTTTTAACCTAAAATAATAAATTGCTAACATCTTTAGTGTATTTTCGTTAGCTGTTTTCTTGTAAGTGTCTAATCCTATTTTCTTTTTTTTATCATTTTCCTTATTTTGGTGGTCTGAATGATTTCTGAAAGTTTGTCTATTATTTTGATGGGACCTAATATTTAAACTGAGAAAGGATACATCATTATTTGTTTACAAAACATAATCTCTGGATTTTCCGAACGTATTACGAAAATTTTTACTCATAGGAAGCCAAACTAAAGGTGCCGCTTTACTCACTAGCAGCGATAGTTTGGCTATAAATTTTATTTCAGAAAATGCACGGCTTCATGGGATAAAGCCGCGGGAGCGAAAATAGAAAGTAGTTTATCGAGGTATACTTTCGCTATTATAACACTCAATAAATAATCTTACTAGCTGGTGACCATGGCTCCGAATGATTATAATTGGTACTTCCCCCTTTATAAATTTAAGCTTATATTTTAAATCCTTATGTAAAAAGCTATAAAAAAAGGCAACAACAATACTTTCATCCATCCTAAAGACTTACACAGCTACATATATCATTACTACGACATATTTACTCCAACAGACCACACATAGTTCTCACATTTATATTTAATATGAAAAAAAAATCTACTATTCAAATAAACTAGGCGATTTCTACCGCCTGTCCCATTAAGTAACATTCAAGCAGAAAGGTGTCTCTCCACTATTACTACGTGTTACCGTACCTACTGTGTTCTCCGTGGATAGTGATATTATCATAAAAAAAATTATACCTTTCAATGTCAGAGCAGGTACTACTGTAGTACTCTGACATTAAAAGGGTTGGTTTATTAACACAATTTACGAAGTACTTAATATTAGAAGTTATTTTTGTACATAATAATTTCAAATGGATTTTGGATACGATAAAATGCATGCATAGCATCGATTATCCCAAAACTAGCTTTTGCCCGCGACTTCGCACGCGCACATCCCGTTTAAGTGGTCTAAAACCATCTTCGCATTACTGCCTTTTTAATGAAACCAGGTTTGGGGCACATTGGATAAATGGTTTCTTACTTACATACTTACATAAATCACAAAAAAAAATTCTACCTAAGTCACCGG
The DNA here is from genome assembly GCA_905163435.1 of Mamestra brassicae. Classification (NCBI taxonomy): domain Eukaryota; kingdom Metazoa; phylum Arthropoda; class Insecta; order Lepidoptera; family Noctuidae; genus Mamestra; species Mamestra brassicae. The sequence goes on along the minus strand of LR990997.1, from coordinate 11,136,179 downwards.
AAAATTGCAAATGCCGTAAGATTGTAAAATGTCGCGTAAAATGGTAAACTATTTTTTCTAATATTAAGATACGGATATATTGGAAACTACTGAATTTGGATGGGATCAATTGCATACAAAACGATTTTTTCATAATATATCAAGAAATTATAATCTAATCAAGATTTATTACAATCTTATGGAGTCTGCAAATTTCCGGTAATATATATACGGACAAGTAAGTCTATATTTACTGTCATATTCTCAAATAAACCAAACAACCTCTGTAAATATTTTCTATTTATTTTATGGGTACATACCTAACCGTTTAAGAAAAAGTTCTAAAAGCGTAGAACCTTGATAGGAGGCACTTAAATATGAAGTTCCAAAAACGTTTTATCATAATACAAAATGACAAACCAAGAATGTCCCAACTGAAAATAATATAAACCTATAACCATTGTAGTAAGGATGTAATTTATTTTGGAAAAAATTAAAATTTGACAAATAAAAATAACTACGAATACAAATAAACAACGTTCACAACGTTCATATATAAATAAAATAATTTAATTTACAGCTTTGTAACCTTAGGTGTAAATAGGTACAGATTGTCTGTTTAGTTACTTCTCATTCAGGTTGACTTACAGTAAGGCTGAATATCAATATTTACATGGAAATACTGGAATTTGATTTCCACACCCTAATTAGGCACATAGCTGTACGTACTACTCGTATGATGATATTCAAAGTAAGATCACTTGTTTGACTTCTAGGCGTCTGGTTACTCGCAGCTACATATACCTCACGAAAATATTTTATTTAACTCGAAAGCTTTTGTATTTCTTCGCAGCTTTTCCCTGTGTTTATTATTGTCTACGGCTTCAGACTAATTGGTAACGCGAGGTTGTAATTTAATAAGTTTGCGCGAACGAATCTCAATACACCGCCGACATTGTATTATCATTTTTCACAGCAACACAAAATATATGAGAATATCTCGTTACATTATTTTATGACTCACTTTTATATTCATGTTTATGGCGGAGGATAACGAAGAAAAATAAAAAGTAATTGCAGAACTTGAGTGGAAGTTGAACAAACGAACAGTTAAGAAGTAGACCATTTGCTGAGCGCAATGTCTTGCCCCTAATTCATTGTGTCCGTTCATCGTGACCTCACCTGTCCTTAGATTAATTGGTGGTGGGAAAGAACTGTAGGGGTCAATGTGTACTGGTCGTTCACCCAGAATTAAATGCTCTGGAAGAAAACAATCTGAAGGATCGCTGAGTGATGTGCGAAATGCGTGAGAATGTTATTAGCTATCTTCTAGTAAAAATGTATCGGAGATTATTATCATTGGGATATCCAGGGTAATATTCCCTGAGTTATTTTCTTTTTTTTTGATATTATTTTCTTTTAATCCTTAAAATATTCTAGGGGAAGACTCTAGGCTTAGCAGTGGAATTACCTACCTATTTATAAAAATGCCTTTTTCAAATTATAATAGATACTAAAAGGTTTTAACGTTTTCAAGCACTTAGGTACTTATTTGATTTGGCACTTCTGGGCAAAAGTTCGTGAAAAATCGAAAACTGTAAAATACAATTATCGAATGATATATGACTGGTGTCGAAAACCGGACACGGAGAAAATTGAGCTGAAAGTCGGACCAATAGCCCCTAGCCCACTGGAATTAATCACGTCGAGCAGAAAAAGAAAAAAAACACAAAACGAATGATCACAACATTTTCGATCTAATGTAAAAATTAAGAACAATAAAAAACTAGTAGAACAGCTGATACGAGTAGGTACTTAAATTTTAATGGTGACAGTTAAACGCACGCCGAGAAGTTTTCAGGATACTTCGCAGCCGGCTTTTTCTCCAACGTAATTAGCTATTTTAAACTCCTCCATAACGACATGCTTTTCATCTCCTTTAACACAAAAGGACGTTTTAAAAATTCCATTTTCTCTCTTAATTCGAGCCGTGAATGCAGTTCGTTTTTTTACAAACTTTTTTGATTGCAGAGAAAAGATAAGAGACGATGGACTCAGGTACTTGTGGAAATTAGTGAATGAATTCAATTGGTCCGTGCGAAAAGTATAAGTCGAATAGAATGAATTCAGGAAAGCTGCACGTGTGATAAGTCGAGATGTGCGTCGCTCCAGTTTATCACACTCCTCTCAAATCTACGCAGACATGTTACAATATTCAATCTCTTTTGTATGTTTTCATTTCGAAGATTGAATTACATTTGTAATCAATTTACGACTCGGTCACGTTTCCTGTCGGAAACACATTATTTTTATGGAAATCGTACAACCAAACTTGATGTTCGTTTCACTGAAAACAAAATCACGATTTTCCTCAAGGAAATTCTAGTAATAAAATATATCTGTCGTAATATATTAACACGTTGAAAGAAATAAATTTCACGGAATCAAGCCAAAACTCATTCAATTCTCCCATTTCGGTGTGGACATAAATCATCGTCAGTCGCACCTGACGGTGAAGACAGGATGAAAAATATCAAAACGTTCGAACCAGTATCAACAAGTTCTAATACTGAAGACTTTTCCTTGCGGAGAATTAAAATGTTTGTTTGTCACCGTCGGCGATCGAAATAGCCGCTTTTATAGATAAGCCATCAAACTTTGATTGTTAGATCCGCTTGTTTAGATGGCGCATAAAACTTACCATAACTATAAGTTCTTGTTCTGGAAGCACGTTAAGCTTTTAGTGCTGGTCGGGCATTGCTTGTTTAGGGACGGGAAAACATGTCTGACCTTTTGTTAGGCAAAGTGGGGTATCAGGAGCTTAGATATCCAGACGCCGTAATCTTACTTCCCATAGAGGGGAGGCTCATTGTTCGGCGATCTTTACTGCAGGGCTGTTGGCACTGTGCGTCAACGAAACGAGCCTTGTATTATGTGCCTAATATTATGTGGGCCGTAATCCCTCAGTTGTGTGGGTGATGGAAGGTTCTAAGAAGCCGTGTTCGCGCGAAAAATCCTTCCAGCGAGGCGAGCAGCTACAGTGGGACTCAGACGCGACTATAGTCTAGACAAGGCGCTTACACCCAGATTTATTATAAATCTTTATTACCTCATACAGTAAGGTTTCCTCTTGATTTTCGAACGTCTTTGGGGAATTACCTTTATTATATTTTCATGGGAAGACGTCTTTACGTGGAAATTATTATATGTATCCTAAATAAGACAGCGGAAGCCATAGCAAAGGAAAATGAAAAGCTGAAAAGTCGGTACGTATTAAAAGTACCTACGGTTGAAGGAAAATAACGTCGAATATGTAATTATTAAGTTCTATACAAATTTTGAGTTCGTCTTCATCGCTTATTTCAGTTTCAAACTTTAAATACTGATCCTAAATATGAATTATTCTGGGAACGAAATATCTATTTCTTGCTAAATTATTTAGCCCGAAAGAAAATGTTTCGTCGAAAAAATTGCGTTTCAACTTTAACTATTCACCACTGAAGCTTTTTACGATACCAGATAGAAAAAATACCTTCAAAGGCTTCCAAACAAATCCCAACGGAGTTGAAGAAATAATGCAAGAGAAATAAACAATATAACAACATCACGCCTAGGGCCTGAACGGAATTACTAACATAAAGGGGTGGGTAGAAGGGCTGAATACACTCAAATTAATTTCATCATATATATATAGGTATATATAGTTGAACATCAAAGCTCCTCCTTTTTGAAGTCGGTTAAAAAGAAAATAATTATACATTTTATAGTTATTTTCTTTATAATCGACTTCAAAAAGGAGGAGGTTTTATGTTCGACTGTATATATATTTTTATGTATAATCATTGATTTCTCCGCCAGTTGTGGACCGAATTTCAACATTATTTTTTTATTCGAAAGCCTTTACTCCTGAGGTGGCCTAATTGTCACCAAGAAAGGATCTGATGATGGGATCCCAGGGAAATTGGGGGCAACCCTCAAATTTTAAAGGCACATGCAATATTTTTTGTATACTTTCTAACGCATTTCAGGTATTTGTGCCTGGTAATCATCATCTCATGTTGCTGAGCTGATGATGAAAGCTATAAGCTAGGATCTGTTGATGGGATCACAGGCAAAATATTTGTTCAGCGATATTTTCACAAATGGTCAACTGATTTGTATAATTGGAAGAATATTTTCCCGGACTGGTTCCATTACATTTTGGTGAAGATCTGATGACGAACTTCGGAGGTAGGCAACATAACTCTTAATAAATGATAGCATATCTCCCGGGATTTCTAAAATTGCATGTCTGTTTATTGTTGACACCAGTTCATAACATAACATCACGCCGATACGCTGTGAAGGGTTACGCAGATGCATACAAGTCAATCTGAATTTCCATGTTTCTGGGTTATCAATTTGAGCTTAACTTAATTGTTTATCTTAATGATTCTTTTTGCGTTAGGTTTAGTTATAGTTTTATTGCATTTGCATTGGACGTTGAACTTCAAAGATAAACCGCAGTGACCTGCTCAACTTTAAATCAATAAAACCAATTAAAGTGATATAGTGTTAGGTGTATGTCAATCCCAAAGCAAAGTAGATATTTAACTATGAGCTGGTCTTTTTTTTTATTTTAAGGATGGGAAATCATCAAATGACTTCTTCCGCTCTGGGTGGTCTAGAATTGGACTGTGAAGGCACACAAAGTAATTTCTTAACGGCAAATAGCACAACCACTCATTATGGAAATAATGTACATTTAGTTCTGGAAAAAGTGAAGAATAAAAACTTTTTTACAAAAATTATACAACAGACTTCCAAATAAAAAACACTACAAAGTAAGTATACTTAAAATAACTTAAATTTCGGAAGTCGGTGTCAAAAAACACCCAAAAACACTGAGTTCCGAAATTAAGGTTATTTTATACTTTGTATTGTTTTTTTAATTTGGAACGAAAAAGTGTTGTTTCGATTCGATCGTTAAGCCTCAAGCTCAGCAATCGTACTTGCGACGACAAGATGGTCTAAAAATGTCTTTCTTCCATTGAAAACGATTGCCAGAAATCCAAATGAATGGGATTGACAAGAGCTACCGAAATATCACCAAAGTTTGAACTTTTGACATGATCCTTATATCTAATAAAATGTCACTTTGTCAGACTTCAAGAGCCTGAGATCAACGAAGCATTCAAGTAGATTTAATAAAGTAGTTCCAAAAATAGACATATCAGCGCCTACCGCCATTTCTTGCTAAATGTTGTTAATTACTCTCCATAGAGTCAAGTTGTACCTAACTGAGCGAGTAAATTACTTCCTCAGACAGATAACAAGATTGTTTTAGACACACACTACTTACGCTGTGTGACACCATTCTTGAATAACTGTTTACACAAGGACCAAATCTACAAACTAACGTAGTAGGTATTTAAATGCTAGAAAGATAAGTAGGTACATACATTATGATTCCACATAACCCAGGTTTTCTAAACTAAGAAATTATCGTTGAGTTGAGTTGAGTATTTGTCAAACACCAGAAAATCTGTCAAACTTTGGAATCAAAGTATGGTTTAACACGTTCTGAGTGCCAATTATACTAATTTTAAGCAACGTTCGCATCTCAGTAACAAACTGTCAAAAAACCTCAATTTCCATGTTTTTTTTAAATTAGTTGATAGAATTGGCACCTCTAACTACAAATAAATCAATTCAGAATACAGTGAATAAAAAAATGCATAGTATTGCACCAACACCCAAAATAATCTCAGTTCACATCCTTCCAAAGGACCTTCTTTCCTTTTGGGCCAACCTTTGTCTTTTTTGTCGCAACTAGAGCCAGAACCTTCGTAGCATCATCATCAAGACGTATTGTCCTACAAAAAATGCAAAAGAACTGCTAATGAGAAAAGCTATAATTAGCAAAGAACTCCGAAAAAATGCTAAAATAAGTAAACAAAGTAAACTGATAATTGCTTAATCGTTTGAGTAGGTACTACGGTGTAGGCGAGCATAGTCGCAACAAAAGAGTTTATACGACTGCATTTCTATAAAAGCTTTTTAAATTATCTTCTAATTTAAAAGCAAAAACAGTATGACTAGAAAAATCTACCCTAGAATAACCGCAGCTCAAACACACATTTACCGTTGCTTTTAAAACCGTATATCGTAAACACGGTTTTAAAGCTCGACATAATTACACAAGCTTCTAATTAAAAAGAAACGTACACTGTCCACAAAACATCTTAGCGTCACGACGAGTGCGAGTACACGGAGTACGGCAAGTACACACTACGTAATTACAGAGATGGCGTCAACACGCGACGGATCAGCTTTCAAAATGCTTCCCAAACGCTGTGCAAAGGCACTCGTGATGAGGAAAACAAACAGCGTTCGCTGTGAAGACGTTAATTCGTTATCTAATTAGGAATTGCCCCCGGCACGGTCGGTGCAGCGTGCGACCCGTGCTACCCATGTGAAACGTGCGAGATGCACTAATGAACCAATAGCTCAACTTGTGAATATTAATACTTATGGTAAATGGATTTGCTCTGTAGTGCACGGAGTTACGGACCGCTTGACGAATAATTGTTTCTGTAATAATGTTGTTCTTCGAATTGAGTTGTGTTGTTGTTTTGTTATGACTTCTGCCATGTTGTGTGTTGCCGGTTAATTTTATTGTGACTTCTCTTCATGACAAATTAATTTAATTTTCTCGGTACGTATTTTTAACAGGGAAAATATTATGAAGCCTATATTACGGAAGTCAAAACAAAACAGGCAAGCCCATTCAAAAGTCATACGAAACAATAAACACTGTAAAGGAAATCATATTTATACAGAGGAAGCATTCCACGAGGTACGAAAGGAAATTATGTACTAAACAGATTACGGAGGCAACGTAGGTAGCTAATTTCCTGCTACACTCACTATTTCCTGCCTTAGGAGCTTGAAAAGAAATAAAATTAATGTTCAGCTACTTGTGTGCTAAGAAATATGCGAGTGAAACATTTTTCTAACGTATATTGTACGTGGCTAGAGATATTTCTTCAATCGTGCTTTGCTTTCGGGGGCGACTTTGAAGCTATTTATTTGGTTTTGGAAAGTTTATACCATATGCAACAATTATTTTATCTAATTGCTGGTTTGTTTCACAATTAACTTCCATATTTTAAAGGTATCTAAGTCTTATCTAAGCTTTATCCATAAATTTTCAGGAGCATCTTTGCAGGTATTTTTTATTTACGATGTACTTTGTTTCAACATTTTACTTTTGAAAATTTGTTTCAACCCGAACATATTTTAATGTTGAAAACATTTAATCGTATAAAATTATTCAATCAGAGTAAAACAATGCAAGAAATACCAGTCACGACGATCACAAAACCTCACAATTCAGAATTCAGAGTCTCTAAAATTGCGCATCGGTTGTCTAACGCGACGCGCCGTAGACAGTAAGAATTTCTTAATAGAATTCTAGATGATAGTTTTAGTGGCACAGTGTTGTACGACATCACAGGGATTCCAAGCGAACTGCAAAATTCTAACCCTCGCGGCCCTTCGGCGGCACCATTCTACAACTCTTTGACATCGAATTTCGTACGTCTTTGATAAATTCAGAATTAAGTGAAAATTTATGCGATGCGATTTGCGGCCAAATTCCTAACTACCAGGGAACAGGAGGTACATAATTTATCAAAGAAACATTTTTTTTCCGGGTTTCCTTTGATAGAGAACGCTTTCTGCGTGGCTTTTGACGTTTGTGTCAATATTCTGCCAAACCGTAAATTGATACAGATAGGTAAATGTGTACGCTCGTCGACAGTCCTCTTTTTCGCTGTGGTATATGAATATGCAAATGATGTATTTGTGTATTGATGTCGTAAACATTTTTTCGTAAATATAATAATTTTATTAGTAGCCACCACTGCGGGGTACTTCAATAGAAATAACATTTACTATCGCAAAATTTCGTTTACAAATTTTTATAGAAGTACTTTCATTTCAACCTACACTATAACGAGGAAACAGCGTATATTTTTCTTTTCAAAGAGTGACACAAAGAGCTTTCTAAACACATTTCCTGTCACCGCTCATCCTTTGCACTTTAAGTGAAAACACACTCTGATTTGAACAGTTTTTCAATAGCTTGCCACTTTATGTGAATAGAAGTTAACGACGTAGCGAATCACTGGGGAAATTATCTAGAAGCTAGTTGAATATATTCATGCACACTGCGACGAATAAAATTATTTGAGGACAAAATATGTGATGGTCGGACGGAACGATTTTATATTTACACCTGACCTTTTTGGTTGGCTTATGAAAAGGTTTAATGTGTTTATTTATTCGTAGTTCGTTATTCATCGTTATATTTATTTTATTTTACCAAATAAACTGGCTTTTTGTGTTGAAATTATTTTAACATGTTTTTCAGGAAATTGTTTATTTCAATTGGATTGCGTACAGTTATTTTTCATTTTCAGGTGGTTGCATTATATTTGATCAAGTATAGCATTAAGTATCATTAGGAACAAGCAGGCGGCAATCCCAATCAAATTCTCAATTTTCTATAACATTTCAAAATTTCGAAACTAACTACTAACAAGATGTGCCAACACTTATTCCCCATTCGCAAATAAAAGAAAAACAAAAGAAAAACTCAACATTTCCAATCGAATAAAACAAAACGAACCCGTCAAATTGCGTTAGCCGTATTCAAATAGCGCACACTGCTACGACTCCACGAGACGTTAGAAGTTAAAGGGGCGACTCGAGTATTTTCCCTGAAGATTAAACTTACGGAAGTCGCGAGTCAATCTGCTCGTTTCGCCGCCTGCGCCGCCCGCCGCCGTCCGGCGCTGACTTGTAAACGATCCTCCGCTTTTGAGCAAATGCAACTGGAAATATTATCCCCCGAGACAATAAAGTTGCCACTAGTTTTAGCCGGAAAATTAACTGCTTAGCTGTAAGCTGGGCTAAATTACAGCTCGCCCCGTTAGCCTTTTGTTTATGTTGAGTTAGATCTTATTAAGGCACTACGCGTAATCCCTTATCGCAATAATGGACATTGTACGCAACTCCGGATAAAGCGTTTAGCGTTTATTTTTTGGGGATTTATTGGGTGTTAATGGACGTTAATTACTGTGATGGCGTGTTAATGGAAGAGGCGCTGAATATTTAAAAAATAACGCTGGGTTTTGAAAATTAAAAGGGATGTTTCGCCTATACACTGTTTGCTTCCGAGAATTTCTACTTTACAAAATATTACAGAGTTCAACCATGCCTATATTGCAGCTTCATATCGCAGGTAACTTAATGGCTGCACCGTTATCTCTCTTGTCTGTAGAAAATTTAGGCTTTCCCCAAACCATGTGACTAGGCGACAAGACCAGACACTGTTTTAAAATCGGTGTTCTATTTGTTACGCACGGCTTCATTATAGAAGCAGACATTTCGGTTTCATCTCGCCTGTTTTGAGGGAGTCGTTTAGCTTTTCCCTCGAAACTAAAGCTGTTATTTTTCATTCAAGTAATATTAAACAAATAAAAGGGCTATATAACACATTGTACACAAAAAGGTAGGGCTTAAGAGGTCTGACAGTAAGACATGGATCAAGCTAAAGATAGATTGTAGCAATAACTCTCGCTTGTAAGTAACTAAAGCACTAAATCACAATTTGTGCTTGGGACGCATAAATGTGGAGCTGTATTAACCTAATCCACCAAAATCTTTACACAAGTACCCACGTTTAACTGGGATAAGTACAGTTTCTTTTATTTTACGAAGAAGATTGATTTTTGTGTTTGTTTTTAAGGAACTCTAATCATGGTAAGAGATGGGAGTTTAACGGTTTCTAACAAGCATTACTATGGATGATTTGAGTAGGTAAGGCTTGCTTAAATAACTACCAAGAATGTATTTTAAAATTTAAATGTTTTAGTATCAGAGGAGTTAATTTTCAGATTTGCAAGAAGATCCAAAAACGACGAAATTGTGAGCTTTCCCTAAATCTGACCCATACGGTAAAATATCAAAAATTGAGTTGAACCAATTCAACAATCGCTGCTTACTTGCTTACCATCAAGTGACATAGTGGTCAAACGCGTGCCTATCAATAGTAAAAAAATAAAACGCTCTAGTAATTCGTTACCTCTCAAATTCCTTTTCATCACACTAAACATGAAACAAATATTTTACTATACAAGTACCCACCTATAACTTAGCACCTGCTACGAGTATCTACCTAATGTGTAACGCTCGCTACTCACTAGTTATGAGAGTACCACCGCGGTATGCGGTACTGCAACTATTCACTACCAAGCACATAGTACCGAATAGTTAAGGATCTGTACGAGGCAGATGGAGCTAACTTTGCGATTTCACACCCGCCAGCCCGGCTGCCGACGCCAACTTCGTCATGATGGCCCGTGTAATGACGTGTCTACACTGTGGCGGGTGTCACGTGTGACTTGATTAAATCTGCGCCTGTATTGAAGTTGTGGAGGCATAATGATAGTGTCATCAGTGGAAGTTTGGCGGTGTAGCGTGTAATTTGCATTGTGGTATTATTAAGGGTGATTAAGAATACAATATAATAGAAAACATTTATTCGACACAGACACAACACACCATCAACAAACACAGAATAAAAAAGACAACATACTGTAAAATTACAATATTATGATATACCGAAAGGGTTACCATCTCAGCATTTGTTGAACGTCAGACACCCAGCACTGGTTTTCAGTTGGACCCTGCAGTGACACACGAATGTGGGCACCGTTTTTATACAATAGGTAAAAAAACGAAAAAGATACATTGCAGTATTAATTAGGATCAACTCCAGAAAAATTAAGCTGTTCGAAATAAGAAAAAAAATACTGCAACACATTATCCTCCCATTGATGTAGAAAACTAAAAGTGCTATAGTAGGCGCCAGATAAATGTGGAATAAAGTATATTGACCTTTCCCTAATAACTGTTCATAGGTACCTGAACAATTAAATATGAATCGTTTTTCATTATTAGACAATGTTAAGGATCACGAGATGTGATGATTCGGGACAGCTTTGTGTCATTAATTCCGTTTTTCAAATTAAAAATGTCAATAATTGTAGGTGAGTTAATGACCGTTATTCCACGATTATCTGGCGCCTACTATAGCAAACAAGTCTCTATGTTAAGTATAGTAATATTATGAATTACGGAAGTGTGTTTGTTTGTAACGCTATCACGGCTTAATGCTGCTTTTTGTTTTAATTTTGTCTTGACTGTTTTATTATTATTTTTCGGACTAAGATTGTATTATGTTATTTAGATTCCATTTTGACAGTTTGTTTGCGGTGCCCTAACCGATAATAATCAAATTGTAAGATGGGTTGTATGCATGAGAGCAAATAAATAAATAAAGCACTGAACCGATTTTCATTAATTTTGGTACAAAGATGGATGGACAGAAGCGAAGCCGCGGGTGCAGTTACCCGCAGCTTCGCTGGAGTTTTTGGCAAAGAAAAGTCGCCTATAACCACTTTCAGTGCCCCATAAATATTTGTACCAAAATTAATGAAAATCGGCCAATCCCCATACTGTGATAGTCTCATCTAGCCATCATAGCACGTTGATTGCTATAAGCGTTAATTTTATAATGATCCCAAATATTTAAGTTAAAAGCAACTAACAACACAACAAAAAAAACTATAAAGCTTCGTTTACAATTGTTTCACATTCCATATCTTTATTGTCAGCCACTAAAATAAAGAACTTGACGGCACAACGTGAACGGACCTTTACATAAAAATATACAATGTAAATGTCAGTAAAATCCGAGAGAGAATTGGAAACAAATGTCTGGTGTCACGTGCTCTGCAGAAACTAATGATATTTGAATGTGTATGGCTGCTGTAAATCCTGAAATATACCTACTCAAACTATATATGTGAAATGAGATTTGGCGCATTCCATTTATAACAGGAAATGTTGAAAGGAAAAGACAACTGAAAAACCTATTCGGTTTTGAAAAACGATTAAGTTTACAGGATTACATTGGGTTGTTTCATTTTCAGACGAAGTACCTACATTACTATAAAATGGTACTATAGAAATTTATACTCTTAGTTATACACCATAACAAATTACAATAGGGGTTAAAAAAATTGTAGGGTGTATGAATGGGCGTTCTTATCGCTTTAAGTTATATTTATGCGTTCTGTGTTTTCATCAATCAGCGTGTGATTCGTGAAAATTAATAAATAGCTGTGTGTCGAACCGAAAAGTCAAGAGAAACATTAAGTTTTCTATACAAAGTGAAAAATCATTCTCTTCAAACCCTATTTAACCGACTTCGAGTCGGTAGGAGGATTCGGTTGTCTTTTTTTGTAGGTATGTTTGTTACCTCATAACACCATAATTTCTAAACCGATTTGAAAAAATCATTTTTTTATGTGTAAGGATATACTTTCCGATTGGTCCCATAGAAATTGATCAAAATCGGTTCAGTAGTTTGGTTTTTAATTAAAATAGCTGGAAAAAAATATGTCATCCAAGTAAACGAAATTGCGTATTTTCTTTTCCTTTGACCTTCCAGTGGTGTTGTTAGGTGTGGGGTAAAAGTGAAAAATAAAAATCTTTTTACAAAAAAATACAACAGACTTCCAAATAAAAAGCACTAGGTACAAAGTATAAAATAACTTGAATTTCAGAAGTCGGTGTTAAAGTACGAAAAAACAACCACTTCCGAAGTTTAAGTTATTTATAGGTAGGTAGGTACTTTGTGTTTTTTTTATTTTTCGAAAAAGTTCTCAGTATTTTACGTACCTACCTATTCGTATTACGTTACAATAAAATCGGTACACTCATATCGAAGAAAAAGGACTTTCCAATTTGTTTGAAATACAGTAAGGCTTAGGGACTAAACGCCTAATGGGAGCTTAAACAATTATAAAAGACTAGAAATTGTCTGAAAATCTTTCTGAAACTTGACACTAAAATTAGGAAAAAAAGGAAACTTTGACTTCTTATCAGTGCACTACCCACAAAAACCTCATCCCTAATGAATTCCTCTAATGCTTGCAATAACTTAAGCTAAGTAGAGTTTGTGGAACAATCTGAGACGCATGTACCTCAAGATTTGTGCTATTCCCACTAAACATAGGTCTCCGGGGCGTTGTTTATGGCCAGGGTCCGAGCATAAATCTTACAAGACTTCTAGCAGCAGCCCTGCTTGCAAGGACCCTTAACACATCCAAAACAGTCGCGTAATATAGCTGTTGCGCTTTAGCATGGCATAAGTGGTCAATAACTTAGGGGTTATTGACATTCTTAATTTAAAAACGGAAATAATCAACATCTGTCGTTATCCTTAACTTTTTTTATTTACTGACAAAATGGAAAAATAAATTATTATTAATTGACACATTATGAGAAAAATTACCTGATGTGTTCTCATTTTTATAAATAACCGGAGCTTTTGCTCTGAAAGATAAGAAAGGGACAATGACTTCTATGGCCATACTAAAATGATACAACTATAGTGACAAACATGCCTCAAAATGTTGACCCTAGCCTCCATTGCTGCTTTCATTTAATTTAGAACACTGCTTAATTATATTTTACAAACGCCTTGAATGTTCCAGGGTTATCCTAGGTATCTCCTGTTATAGGGACTTGTTTACTGTTTGTGAAGTACTTTAGTATAGAGTTGAAGTGAGTAATAATTCAGGTAGGGTCTACTTTAGTATCTCTAAGGACTTGAGTAACCTTGGACTATACCTATTTATGAAAGACTGTCAGTTTGTATTATCTTAATAAATATATTTCTTGTGTACGTGTGTATGTCACTGAACTCCTCCTAAACGGCTGGACCAATGTTGATGAAATTTTTTGTGTGTGTTCAAGGGGATTCGAGAATGGTTTAGATTCACAATTGGACCCGGTAGGTGGCGCTGCAATCGATTTTTATAATTTTTTGTCATACACAAAGCAAACTTTCGGACAGGACAACGTCTATCGGGCCCGCTAGTAGAGTATAAAGTTGATTGAACAACTATATCTTTATAAAACAAAACCGATGAAAATGAAAATTTCCGTGAACAGTTTTCGTTTTATGTTGTTGTACTCGTAGTTAATTGCAAATTCCGTTATATCTCCGTCTCATATTACTATAAAGAATAAAAATACTAGCTAAGCATTCGTGTATTCCAAAGGCTTTTCCCCGAATCACTAATTACAACATGAAACAAACAATGATAGAATTCTTTCCGAGAAAATATAAATGAGGGATCAGGCAAACATTTAGATAGATATGTGATCTCGCTTAATTTCCAATTATTTTGTATTGTTTCTCTGTATTTTGTTAATTAACACAGTCCGGGGCTCTTTAAGTCAAGAGTGAATAGGGACCTTCTGTAAGCGTGCTCCATCGTCGACCACATCATCGCTTGCCATCAGGTGGGAGAACGGTCAAACGTGAAACTATCAATTATAGAAAGACAAATGGATAGACTTTCTGTTTAGAAGAACACTTAATTTTGGTAAAATCTTTTTATTTTTCATTTTATTTAATTCTTAAATCATTTTGAATGACTTCGTGAATGCCGTTTTCTTACGTGGTTTATATTCTTAATCTCAACTTAACTGATTTTATAATCCCGAAAGATTTCGTGAATTATATTATTATTTATTTTACTTAAGTACTAGTTTTGTCTCGCAGCTTCGCTGCCATTACCCATTCTACAATGACTGTGTTTTTTTCCGAGATGAAAAAGTAGCCTACGTGGCTATGAACCGCTATGGCTTTTCATGATCATTGAAAGTATATTCGTAAACGAACAGTATTGTTTGTTTAAGGCTTAAACACAAAAAAAAATATTTCACCTCCTTTGAACCTTGCTTTAGACATACATTTTCTTAATAACATTATTTCTCAATCTGTCCCCACTCGCAGAAACTTGTCAGCTTCTATCACGCAAACCGTAGTCACCCTTCCGGACGCTATCGCCATGACTTTCCTCAACTTACAATTAGGAATGTACTTTGGAATGGATCCATCCATCTCTCTAAACTTACTAGTGAAAACGTCTCTACTACGATGATGTCGAAATACTAGATGAGCTTACTTAACGGCCTTAAAATCTTTAAAAGGAAAATCAGATACGCAATATTTGAGTTAGGTTAATGACGAGTATTGATTTCCTCAGCCAATATTGAACACTGCTATTTTATAGCCAAACCAACATCGAGCAAAATATCGATAAAATCGCTGGAATTAATAGCGTGAGGTTTTTTTTATTTCTTGGATGGCCAAGGGAAGAGGGAATTTAAAGAATGGAATTCCAACATTAAATTACAGCTGTAACTCTAACTACACGTTCTCGATCACCAACATAAAATACTCTCCAGCCGTTCACTTCTAAACATGAGCGTCCCCTTTTGGGTGCAATTAATTTTATACCCGACGGTTTATTAGCACGCTAGACGGGTGCCTGCAGTCTGGACACACCTTTACACAATTACCTTAACATCGTCAATGCATGTATTGTACACCATCGGAAACTTTAATCGAACGGCGTCTCGGTGTTTAATCTACAAAATAAATTAATGCACATGACGAAGGATGGTCTTTGAAATGTGGCTATCGTTTTAGAGGTTCAGAAGATTCAACATAATAAGGATTGGTGACGATTATAACCATATCATAACATAATCCTTTATCAAAAGACAGAGAGTGACAATCTGCAGTCACTGTCACGGTACTATGACCTACTCGCCCTTTACGGTGATTCCAGTAACTTCGTAACAAAACAGACATGCGACGGCACATGCCACGGGTATTCCTCTTACAAAACACTCACTGCCTCATTGGTCTGATGGTCGCAAGCAATACTACAGAGCATTAGGCCCTGGGTTCGGTTCCTGTGTCGGGCAATGTATTTTTGAGCTCCTACGCAAAAACTTATAAGTTTGACGTGTGTGTGTGTGTGTGTGTGTGTGTCTGTGGCATCGTAGCTCTCGAACGGATGAATCGATTTTGATTGTGATTTTTTTTATTTGAAATTTGAATTAGTTGGGAGTGTTCTTAGCTATTTTTGATGAAAATTGGTCCAAGATGGCCGATACAGATACAGATCGTCTCAGAAGCAGGTCGAAGATTATAGGTATTAAAGCCCGGTTCATATTACATGGGAGTTAAACATAACGGCTGAAATGTTACTATGTACACACACATCTACCTACCTAACCCTTCAGGGAATACAGGCATGATGTTATGTTACATACAAAATATTGGAAATTTTAATTAAACTATTGAACCGTTGCAGGCTCAATAGAGAATCTATTAAGTTGCCCATTCTACCGTCAGTGCATGACACGTTAAATTCCAATCAAAATTTCTATTCCATTTCATTCAATTGTTTGTTAACGTCATTTCAATTTAATTGCAACCGTAATTCTGTTGTTTCGCTAGCGTCGTTTCTGTTTAACTCCACGCGTATGAATGATCTCTGTTGCGTTCCAACTACTGGGATCCTGGACTTTTTCTGTCAGTTGGAGAAGGTTGTAATCTGACAACCACAGTGTGGATTGGTATGTCACATGTCAGAGATTGTGTGGACAGATTTACGTCCGTAACACCTAACAATCTAATGTTCAGTTGAAAACCAGCGTTAGGCACTAATTGTCTGGCATGTATGCTGCCTAATAAACGTATTTTCTACCTTAAACAAATTACAAACAACGAACAAATTGGGTTAAGGACATGCCGATTTCTCTATATATTCCTTCACAATTTTAAGAGCAGTGGTGATGGAATAAATTTCACAAAAGTAACTGCCTGGGTACTTAAGTTACCACTGAGTCATTTCTAGTCAATCACTACTGCAGTGTCTTCCTAATTTCTATTTTTTTTCCTAACGTCATTTCCGTATTTTCATAGCAACATCGGACCCAAAACACGCACATGTCTATTAATAACTTTGCAATACCATGTAGGAGGTATTATGTGAGCTGTGTTTTCCGATAAATACATCGAAATAAAAACGGTGTTAATGGCTTTTACGGCGCCACGTTAACAGCATTTACTCGCTCGTAAGAGTCAAAGTATATGATAAGCTTTTACTTATAAATGTGACTGCGATACGCCGTTATTTTCGTCAATGGTGTTTATTTTTTGGAATTTCCACTTTTGTTGGTGGAACCTGAAAATAAAATAGGATGATTGAATAATGTACTCATTTTTATTTGTTTTGTTTTGGACTAGGATGTCATTTTTTGACGGAAAACTCTTGACAGTTAAGTTATTCGTTAGTACTCAATTTACTTACCTAAACATTTTAAACGCAATCTGTATTTTCTTTGAGGTTCCTATTCAAGTTTTTGTGATGTATAACTTTTCAACTCCAATCGACCATCGCCATGATGGCGAAAATAAAACCTCGATTTATCTCAGTAATAAAAGGCTAGGTCCTCTAATGAACTGACTTGAATTTTAAGAATTATTGCTATTGTACCGACAAAGCGACATTTCCATTGGATCTAAGTCGACGTAAGCGGCAGTGCGAACGTTTTGATTGCGGTGGACCGCGTCTCTCGTAAACCTGCGAACTTTGGATAACGACGCCTCTGCGCAATTACTGCGTTTTCTTTAATTTAATCACTTCACCCAAAGGATAGGCGCCGCACAAAATCATGTTAGTTGTGTTTTGTCGACATTAAATACAATTTGGCTTGAAAAGTCGATGTGGTTGAGTTTTTTTATGGAGTTTCAGGCAAATCTTAGCAACTATAACGTGAAACAGTTAATTCTAAAACCATTGTTTACCTACTTAAAGTATATTTATGAGTAAGTTCCTGTTTATTACCATTTATTTTCAGAAACAGTTCTTTTTCTGGTCTCTGAACTATTTTACACACCTGAAAGTGAAAGAATCCTGGCTCTGCCTACTACTACTTCTATCATAACAAGTGACTAATCCCATAAACTGGATATTTAAGATTGTTTCAAATAATTACCATAAATGTATGTAAAAGTAATAAAATAACTAACCTGATGACGTGGCAAACATTAATACTAGGCTGCTAGCCGCAGATAACAAAGTAGGAGCGGCTCCCCTAACTGTGCATTTAATATTAAAGACTTGCAAATATCATGGCCAGAGTACAGCCAAGTTCATTTGCTCCCCCTTCCAGTAAGCCCGCGTACACACCGACACACGAAACGCATCCGTGTATCCGAGATATCGACCTAACAAGCCGCATTGTGGGATAGCGTCTCCGAAATAACCACAAGCGTAAAGTATCTGTCACATCGTAACTCTGAGGAACATTATTGCGACACCGCTGGTGTGTTCTTGCCTTATTGCCGCGCCCCGGTGGAGTGCAGCCACAAATAACGGCGGTAGGGACGCATAATGTTTTATTATACCCATTTTATAACCGCAAGAAGAATGTAATCTCCTTTATTTACTGAAGAGAGTGCAAGTGAAACGGAACGTTGTGGCAATAAACGGAAATATTGACGGTATTTTGGCAAGATTAAAGCATTATTTTTTGTTTCGGCGCTCGTAAAAGCGGTATTCAGCTACCTAGCCGTCTGTGTTAACAAGTCAAGGCAAAGAAAGTAAACGAACATTTCAATCTTAGAACACCTCAATAAATATTAGTCAAGCTAATTGTTAATGTCAAATTTAGGAACCCAGTAGGTAGGTAGTTTGTTCTACAACTGAAGAAAAACGCCTGTGGCTTATTCTACGCAATTATGAATGTGAAGCTTCTTTATCGAAAATGAATCTAATGAAGAACTTAATAAAAACGTACTTTGACTGAGATTTTGTCGCGAACTCGTTCATTTCACGCTGTTTCCGCCGACAATATGAATATTTTTTGCAATATAAGAGCGCGGAGTTTATTCTAAAGACAGAAAAATAAACGGACGGAAAAGAGAACTGCCGCTCGCTGTTCCCGCCGACTCTCTATTATTTCGTCGTCTAATTTTCTGCAGCTGTAAACGGGCACTTTAAAAAGTCGCATAGTTTTAAAGTTCGCACCTGGCTGGCTCTGGCGCCAGTCAAAAGATCATTGTTACATGCCAGTCGTCAAACGCCCTCGAAACGAGAAAGCAGGGAAAATTGTACGACGGAGCCACGTGAAGGAGGCCTTTCATACCCAGACGTAGCGAGTGTTTCAAAATTACGACCCGCGCTTTATGATGTGTGAAAACGAGGTCTCGACAAAGGGATTTATTTAAAAAATAGTCAAGTTAAAGTGGGAATTAACGTTCTATGCCATTATTAATATGAGTTAGGGGGTTGCAGTTCTGTAATGTCTTGCGAATCTTTGCTAAATCTCGCAAAATTGGAGTTAAACTTGGTCACCATTTTATTTTTCTGAAAAATTTTCGCTAGCGAATACAGGCCTTTATCATGATAATTCACAGCCTGTGTTAACTCACTGCAGGAAATTAGGTACCCTTCTTTCATTAGTGTCAACCCTCAACCTAGGGCGTACAACCTACAGCGTAGATTAATTCGTAGTCAGTTAAAGTCCAAATTCAGAAAAGGTCCACAATTTTTCCTAAAAATAGCCGACCATTATTCAGCCACTATCCCTGTAAACACTGGAAGTTTAAGCGACAACATTTAACTTTGTCCAACAAAATACGTATTATGAAGTGAGACAGTGGGAATAAAAGTAACTTTTTGCGCAGTTTGGAGTTTTTTGCTCGTATCACACGGACGCAATATGTCGTCGACGGCCTCTACAGCTGCTACAGCGCTGAATTTATATTTTAAATGCGAACCATAAATATGCGCATAAAAGGATCCCATTTGATTTCATTAAAACATTCCTGTTTACAAATCAGGACACTGATTTAGCATAATTTTGAAGTTCTATAAAAAGTTTGTGTTTTCGGTACCTACTTGTTACGGTTACTGCTTCATTTAAGGGACTTTCTGCTTACCTACTTAAACTTATGTGCTCTATTTCAAACTCGGCGCAGGTCTTGAATGTTTAACGAAAAGGAAAGTCCAGGATTATCTAAACTTAATGTCAGTAGGTGGGTATTATCATTGAATTTAATAACCTTTCAAATGTGGCACCAATCTAATGAACCTATCACCACCACCAGGAAACCAAAAGCCAAAACTCATTTTCCGTAAAAACAGTTACTTCACCAAAATGTGCGCCAAACGAAGACCCCAACCGGCAATCACTCAAATGCGTTACAAAACAGAGTTTACCGAGGGAAATGAATATCGGCCTGTTTCCGAATTAAGACAAATCGGCTTACTGGTCTGACGGATGCGACAGTCTCCCAAATACCGACGGAGAATTCACAAAGTTCACCTTTATTCGCAACCTTCACTTCTCTCTATTCGCAAAATTAAAGAGCTTAGCTTCGGGTGATATGTGATAAGTCTGAAGGGAATTGGTCACTGCAATTTTTGGACTGGACTCCGAATTTCAAGTGACTGCTTTTAGGACCGTCTGAATTTATTGCAGATCATTTTCATTTGTGGCTTAAACGATCGAACTGGCTGTTGTTTGGGTTGGTCTTGGAAATTTTTATCTAATTTGTTATTTGCTACTGAAAATGTCATTAGAAACTCTTTCTTTACCTTCTACAAAATAAAGCTTCACAGCCCAAAAAATGTAACAACAAACCCAACTGAAAAGTCGGCCCTAATTTATAGCTGAAAAACTCAGGAAGTAGGTAGGTAATTACCTACTCACGCCTTCATAAAAATATCTCAAACTAATTATTCCAAAGAAGATAATGTAATACGCTCCGCTGACTGTTTCAAAACCCAATGACTGAGCACTGTGATAACTGACAAAAAAGTAGCGAAAACCTAAGAAAAAAATTTATGGTCTCGCTGTGAAGTAAATTTTTCGGTTCAGCGCCCCCTCTCTTCGAATTTAAGTCCCTAGTCTTTCCCTTTCTTAATTTTTTCTTTCCTAGGCAGTTTGCTCAAAGCGCCTGTAGTAATTATTTTATCTCTGCCTGGTCTAAAGTTTTCATTGAGTGTCAAAGAATACAAAGGATCGCGAGACAACGGCAGGAGGAATGAAAAGATTGTTGTAGTTGTATAATTATACTATCCTGCCCTCTGTAAAAGGTAGGTTCTGAAAGAGTTGTTTGAGCAGCAATTAATCAAAAAACTTCATACTTATTTTTAGCAAAACTTCACTTACTAAATTATTCTAACCCCCCGTGATTAGTTTCTACATATATGTCTATTATACGACCTATAATAGATTGTGTTTCCTACAAATTCTAATATCTTACATCAAACCAGAGAATAAATAAAGAAATACAAAACGCAGCATCCTGGTTGTATTTACTTTTTTCTTAAAACAAAAGAGCCAAGTTATCCTGAAAACTTTGCCTCACGATTTTCGACGCAAACAAACCCAGTTCGTACAACTTCTGACACCGTAACTGACGCATTGATATCTATTGTTTCTATTGTATCCTCCCCACAATTATTTTTCTAAGACGGTGTGACTTGGCGGCCCTCAGCAAATATCTGGTTTCAATTTTCTCTCAATTAACTTCAGGTTACGTTGAAGTCGACAAGTGGCACTTAGTTGTAATGGTTCTGTGTGGCGAGGGGCCCTTGGGACCCTTCGTATTTACTGTTATATTGGAAGGGTTGCCTATGTCCTATTGTGTCGCGCCTCGCGGTCCTACCGACCGTGGTTTGCTGAACTTTGCCGTCCGCTTGTCAAGTTAGTTGAAAGGATACATTGTGGCGGTGTCATTCGTTCGGCTGCTTATTATTTGCTGTTTAATAGATATCGGAAGTTTGGAGTCTGGTCAGTGGATTGGAAATTTGTTTTTGCAGACATTAAAGATACTCTAAGTATGTCTTTGGACATGACTTGTACAAGGAATATGAGGTATAAAACGTTTGCGCCGGAGCTGGATTAATTTTGTACCGTGTCCTTTACAGGAACCCTGGTTTTCGAACAAAACGCATTTTTGAATGAGTTTCCCCTTCGAGTTTTCGCCTTCTGCTTAACACAGTTATATCGACTACTTCACGTGTCATGTTTTAATTTAATAACACCACTTACTGTTCAGAGTATGAAGTACAAAGTAAGCTCAAATATAATACTTAAATATACTCGTACAAAACTTTTGAGCTTGTTTACTCCTCTAATCCGATTGACATGACTCCGCCGTCCTCACTCATGTCCTAATGGACAAACTGTATAAAACAAACTTCAGACAAGGATCCCTTTTTGCCGAGCGGGAGAGTGCAGCTATACTGGCCAGTAATAAACATGGAAAGTGTATGAGACAGTAAATTTAAAGATAGTGAGTGAACGCGCCTTTTATAGCGAGCTCAGAATATTTTGGGTCACTGGATTTATGAGAAATGTTGAATTCCTATGTTCCTTGACAGTGTAGGCAGGTAAAGCTTAGTTTCTAAAATGAAAAAATATTATATTAATAATGTGACAAATTTTCAGAGCTTTTATTGGCAGAGTAAATATTCAACAGCCCAATCGCACCACTTGATTTGCGACTTATTTGTGACGCGTCAATTTTTTTTTTCAGAAACCGGAGGTAAGTGGAGATGTTCATGCACTTGATCGATGATTTAAATAGCTTCTTTTACAAGAGAATATAAATTAATAAAAGTAATGCAATATTTTGGTTCGTACAGAAAGCAAAAGTTAATAAATGACGAACTCACCCCCGCTGCACGTGTCGAAACATCGATCATGGCTCTTAGACGACAACTGGGGTTCTCACCCTACACCAAACATTTTCTATCATACTGCATGACTCTGTTACGTTACGTGAATAGTTTCTTTGATATTTCATATTTAGAAGTTTGAAGACGCTGTATAACTTAAACAATAAAGATGATTGCTATGTTGGTTGGTAGGTAACAAATTTTACTATTTATTATTGCTATTATTAGCTAGCTTTTGGCAACAGTCGAAAATTATCCCATATACACGTACTACCGAGTACGTGTTTCGACTGTTGGTTGAATAAATTATACTTTTCTAAACATAATGTCCCAACACAGTCCATGGTAATAAAGGTCAACACTTTTTTAGGGTTCCGTACCCAAAGGATAACCAACGGAACCCTATTACTAAGCCTCCGCTGTCCGTCTGTCTGTCAGCTGGCAGTATCTTAAGAACTGTAATAGGTAGATACATAGTTGAAATTTTCAGTGTGTATTTATTTTTCAATTGCCGCTATAAAAACTAATAATCGTATCCGAGAGTCCGACTCGCACTTGGCCGGTTTTTTTTGCCAATTTGAAGTTCGTCGAAATATGTAGCGCTTTGGTAGATGTTATTCTACCTACATAATTATGTCCTATTCTATCCTGGTCAAAAATGATTCCACATACTTATGTAGTGAAGAAAAAGTAATAGACAAAAAAAAGAGTAAAAATTCCGAGCGAGTGACCGAAAAACACCAGAAAGCCCCTCCGTAATGCCGCCATTGTACTCGTACCTTTGTGCATGTAGTTTTAAATAAAAAATAAAGGGTTTGATACAAATGCATGACACTGACACTCGACGATTGATTTTCCCAAAGTCCGCTGCAGAAAATGACCTCGTTCATTTTATGTCATTGGCCGTCGGCCAGAGGGTTATAATTTAGTTATGTCCGTATACAGTTAATCACCGTGGTCAAACAGCGTTCACCGGAGCTTCAGATTGATGACCGTTTAAATACGCTGGTCGCTACTAGATTTTCTTGTTGTATTCTGTGGCACGTGCGTGTTTGTTAATTAGTGTGGGCATGTCTTTATTTGTTGGAGTGTGGTCGGGTTTTATTGGAACTAGGGTTAGAAAGACCGCACTGGAGTATCATCATAAAATTAGATAATTATTTATGACGTAAGTAATAGCTTCTTCCAGCTACTTTGATGAAATAGGGTTTTGGACCAAAAAAATCTAATTAGTCCGTCAGATAGATTTCCAAAAATTATTGGCCACGTATTTTTTCTTTTGTCCCGCAAACAAAAAATGAAGACTATACAGTGCGTTGAAAACTCGTGTGACATCACTTACTAGTACACTTTTACTGGAAAGTGACGTTACAAGCCCCCACTCCATATCCGTATCCATCCACATCCCGAGCCCGAGCTACATCTTTGATGCGTTTTATCTTCATAAATTTTCATTGATTTCACAGATCCGTTCCGCTGTGATTGAGTAAGCTGTCATCCACCCATCCAAACTTTCGCATTTATAATAGTGAGTAAGATAAAAGGTTAGATACAGAATTAAGCCCCTGACTACCGCACTAGGTGAGATGTGATTTAATGAAAAACTGATCAAGTTTATGGTTGTGTTAAGAAGTTCTTGTCAAACTATAAAAAAAAAATGTCATCACTACTTATATCTGCCAAATCTGTGCCTTCATCAGCCTCTTCCACCGAGGGATCTTTGATTTAAATATCGTCAGGTAACTGTTTTTTGCGTCACTTCTAGTCACTATGACTATAGTGACCTACAGAAATGAAACGGGTATTGAACGCTCATTCACTGTGTTAGTTAATTTTTTGACGATAATGCGCATTCCAGTGCTAAATGTCTATCGGCACAGATAATATAATACTAGCGTCTATCGGCCACACAGCATAGATGCAAAATAACAAAATTACCATTATGTGAAAAAAAAAACATTTTCGCGTTCTGTGCGTACTACCTCTTTGGTTTAGCGCTACCGCTTTAGCGCTACCGCTGAGCTTGAAGTCCTTAGTTTGATATCCGGGTCGGGAAGTGCTATGAGGGTTTTCTTCCTTCCGCGAGTCTAGTTTTGTGCCTGGTAATAGAAATAGGCTCGCACCTATTAGATAGGATTTAAACATAATTTGCGAAGTATGTAGACACTATTATATCGGTACACCTCTGTCTAACGTTTCGGGGAATACAGGCATGATATTAGTTATATATAAAATTAGTTATCTGTTTCTAAGAATGAAACTACAGTCGGAATATTTGTTTTCTCATGAGCATTGTGTACGTTCAGTCTTCGTAGTTATTAGGTCTTTACTAAGAAACTACTGCCACACGAATAGCTGAGAGCCACTCAGTCTCGAGGAGAAAGTTTACACCTTATGATGATGGATACCAGACTTGCATACCTACCCTAAGGAATATACTTGTGCTACATACATATTGTCTGAAGTTAAGAACTTACGAAGAATATTTATTGAATAAGTCCTGACTTTATGTCGCCATTTTGGACTTCGATTTCAGCCCAAAGTTAGCTTTCGTCGGTGACATCTTGTATAATGATTATGACAGATGATTTTTGGGATTACATTAATTAAATAAATGGGATAAAAATTAGAAACCAACTCTAGATTTTTTCGATTTTTAATTTCTTCAATTTCTTTATCAGAATATTCGGTCACGCGTAGCATAACAACTAAGGTACAAAGTAGTTGTGGGGCCCCAGAGCTCCGAGACTTAGAGAGCCCCCACACAGCCTGGCAGTATCAGCAAGCTGCGTAAAATTCATGTCAATGAGCCTAGAAAGCCCGGGCCGAGGGTCTCCAGTCGTCGATAGGGATTTATTATTATATTTTTTAAAGCTTGAAATAAAATCTAACCTATCCAAGGCAGGGTGCTTTATTTTTTCTATCTCTGTTTCAACTCAAACAACCATATTATTCTTCACAACTGAGCTTCTACACATACAAGAATAACTATTCCTCAAAATTATTTTATCCACGTTTCGGAATCCAGTTTTTGGCCCATTTCCAGGGTATTTAGTGTCTACATTAAATTGGCTGCCAGCTCTGTTGTCCCTTATTTCGAAGTTCTGCCGCATTTTAATACCTCAAGACTTATCCCAGCTTTACTTACTGAACGGAGTTATAAATTACCGCTCAGCCTGAACAATTTATCTAAGTAAATGACATAATATTAAAGTTTGTTTGAAATGTTCTGATATGCTAAAATAGTTATATGACAACTTGATGAAAACCTGTGTTTAGGGGATTTACAATCGTACATCCATGTGCAAAAATGCTTTTATTTAAATCGGTACACAACAACTCAAAGTGGTTTGACATTTAAAGTTAATTTCAAAACTTTACTGATGTGGTTTTTGTTACAAACTCAAGTACATTATCTGTAGACATTTTGTGTAATAAATGTCTATCTACCTACAACTGTGCTCTGAACTAAAAAGAAAAACAAATGAATGAATCATTTTTTTAGGATAGTAATAAAAGCTCCGACAAAAAAAGAAGAATTATCCTTACTCAAAATATTAAATCTACTGCCTAAAATACTAACTTTCCGACTACTTTTGTCCGAATAAAAATGACGAAACGACCGAATGAGATACTGAAATCGTCGAAGAATAAACTTGACTGTTTATTGCTATAATACTTTTCTACCAGCATAAATTACGTTCTACTGAAAACTATGCTTTGTAATTTTTATTTTTACTTGCCTACTATTAATTCATAAATTACCTTTCATATTTCATAGACTGTGGTGCTATTTTAACTGTAACATTATACTGAAAATATTATTCTGAGTGGTTATACAGAAACTTATAAAAATACAAAAATGTACTTGTAACAATAACTTTTACTTGCATCATTTATCATGAATTTTACTTACCACTGGTATGCTTCGATATCGGTACCTACATATTTCAGGCGTTAAAAAGTCAGAACAGTCGTAGGTATTCATGGTTTAATCTAAAACCAAGTACACTTTACTATTATCCTGTATTATTTCAAAAATTATAAAAAATAAGTAATCCTAATCTAAATAGTTCAGTTCCGGGTAACCTACTAAAACAATCTCTTTTTTCTATTAATGGAAGTCGTTTCTGGCACTCGCCGGCCGCTGCCGCGGCACCGCTCGCTTCGCTCGCTCGGCTCGTGCGTAGGAGGTCACAGTTTTAACCTAACCTAACCTACCCATTTTGTTTAAAAAAGAAATTAACCTAATCTAAATAGTTTATAGTCTGAAGATTATTTGCTGTAATAAATCATTTCATTAAAGACCAAATGCCATAATGACATTATACCTACTTGGTAATATTTTGCCAAGTAAAACTTGGACCAAATAAAAATATGCGTACTAAAATCATTCGAAATATTGCAATGGTATAAAAAAAGGTTGCTAAAATTTGTTTGGGTAATGAAATTTTATCAAAATCTTTTCGGCAAAACGGCAGGATCCCACTAAG
Source organism: Mamestra brassicae (assembly GCA_905163435.1). Classification (NCBI taxonomy): domain Eukaryota; kingdom Metazoa; phylum Arthropoda; class Insecta; order Lepidoptera; family Noctuidae; genus Mamestra; species Mamestra brassicae. The sequence continues at coordinate 11,109,025 of LR990997.1, read as the reverse complement.
TTTCCATAATAAATGGTAAGTTAGTAGTTTCCTTAGTAAATTTATTAGTTCGTTGACATGATAATATTAAACCAATAGCAACAAAAACTATTTAATTTTGTAACATAAACAGACAAAACACGCAAGGATCGGTCGTTGCAAGCCAAGCACACTGCGCTCGGAGGTTCAGTATTCTATTCGGAAGTTTAGTTTTTTTATTCGAAGATCCAATTTTTTTAGGAGAATATGTAATTTGAACATGCTCTTATTTGTTTGTAAAATTGGATATTTTTTTTCGGTATGTTTTGGTTTTTTTTGTCGGTAATTCATTATTTAAACGCTGGTTAATTAGAATAATAGTCGGCCACAGATCGCTGGAGATTAATTTGTTTTTCGGAACCATTATTATTTCCCATTTTTTTACATTACACTCACGATTGAGCAGAAAACCCACAAAAATATTATCCTGCATCACACAGTCTTTGTACGGAAGGTGCATAATTTTATTTAAATTAGGCTGTGAAATTGGACTATGCCTCGGTAACATGTAAGAACAAGTCATCGAGGCATGGTCCAACTTTACACCCATACCATTCAATATAATATTATGATAATTCCAACGTTCATACTTCCCATATAGCAGGACTTGAGGTGGTACAAGATCAGAAAGTGACAATAATAGTGTGTCCTACGGAAAATGATGTTGCAGAAATCTAGCACAGGAGAAACTCCATCACGTACAGTACCTACCTATGTACTACTGACATCGACCCTGCCATATAATTGAACTTTAACGAGCCCGATAAACGGCAGTTAATTGACTTGATACAGATTATTGTCCGTTGATGTCATTATAAACAATGGCCAACCTGTCAATTGATACTTCATGTTAGTATTTTGTTAGTTTCTCTGTCTTTGTTTGCCTATGTGGACTGTTTTATTAGCTAACCCGACAGATATTTCGAATATTGCCAACAATTCTAATTTTATTACAAGGTAATCTAGGACAAAAGTAATTATGATAACGAATAAAATAATAAAAGCTGCTATCTTGTTTAGAATTCATAAAGGGACTAGATTAAAACACTCAATCGTAACGCACAAAATTACGATCAGTGTTTTGTTAGAGCCATTCCCCGCTGAGGGTGAATACTCAAACGTTTGATTTTGTATGTTAAAGAGCGTGTATTTCGCTGCTAATTGAGTTTCTGTCATACGGTACGGCGCGGTGAGGCCCGTTGCGGCCCTGTGCGGCCCGGTGTGCGTCGATTCCGTTTTCGCCAGCAGACAGTACCAGGCCCAATTACCACTGCTTTTCAATTCACTTTGCCAGTTCCACAAATTCCGTTTGAAATGCATCTGCTTTAGAACTTTTGCCTTCTTTTTGGTTAAATTTAATGAAAATTGAATCAGTTTTACAGTCTATTCCATTATGCGTTTGTTTTGTATTAAGCTGTTTAGTATTCGTGGACACGGCTAGACGGTAAGCGCTTGGTAAGTCGGTAAACCGAGATCATAAAGTGGACCGCGCTATGCGCTATCGAAAAAAGGATTTTAAAATGTAATCATCCTTTTGGTGGCTTGTTTTTAAAGTGAAATGCTTACCTCTTTGATAAGGAAACTTCTCAGTCTTTTGATCGGTAGTTTTATTACTATCTGATTTTTAAACAGAATCCAACTGTTGCAGGCATTATCATGAGGCTCTAGGCAAGTGGCCTATTGTCTATGCAAGTGATCTAAGCGGTAGTGTGGCCTAATGTGTGTGATTGATTAACGCGGTTGAAATGTCACGTGATCAATCCCTTATATTTTGACATTTCAACAATCTCATTCGCTGATAGGTGGCACTTTGTCTAGCGCCTATGGTCTTCATCAAGTAATCGTGTACCTAATAATTAGAAAATGTTGTTGGTAAAAATCTGACTGTAGCCTGTAGGTATGTGGCATGTCATGTATCGACATATTCACATCATCGAACATCCGTTTATGTTTACGAAGCTAAAACACACGGCTCCAACTAGCCGCAAATTCAGTTTCATCGCCATCACGCCCCTTTCAAGCACGTTATTAGGCTTACTACCCAAGCAGTCATTATTCACGGCAACCCCTAAAATCCGTGATTCTGGATAGGTGTAATTGTGATTTGTATTTGGCAACCCTAATGGGGTCTTTTGAGCTTCAAGCAGTATGAAAACACATGTGAATTAGGTACTACGAACTATTTTATGAACTTTAACTTCTGCCAGCGACTTTGTTTGCGTTAATGTCGAAAATTACTTCTCGGGACTTCCTTTTCTACCGGGATAAAAAGTGACATACCTATCTACTCATTAAACCAGTTGTAAAAAGTGGCACGTGACGAGGCTTTGTCATGCTAATTGAAGTCTATCATAACATTGTTGTTGAGTAAGATCGCAAGGAAAGTCGTAATAAAACATTGAGCTAAAATTTTTTCTAGTCAAATCCATTTCGAATCACGACAGACACTTTTTAAATTGCCGCCAATTTGAAAAACAAATGACATTGAATTCAATACACATCAGATTCCCAAAGAGTTCTTAATTCGAAATTTAAATAAACTTTTAATCGGCTGCTTTTCTTACTGGCCTATTCGCCGATGTGATTGATTAACAAACAGTCATACAGTAGATGCAATTTACGATTGTATTGTAGGATCAATAGGAAAAGTTATAAAATTTTCCTTATGACGACTCGCAAAAATTTCTCATAAACAAACATGTAAAAGTGTAATGTCTTTCTTAGAACCTGATTATTTCATCATAATCGCATGGTCATTGAATGTACTCAACAAAACTATTAGTTTAATCATCGATGCGACTTGTAATTAGTATTAAATACCAGAGTTCCTCCATTGCCTGATAATTAGTGGAGCATTTGAGTTCGATGCTGTAGTATGTCCGTGGCAGTCATTGTGTGTGATCATGAGAATACATTTTGTTCTGTAGAAGCCAAGTGTTGAAAGTTCCTGTGACAATGAAGATCTATTTAACTATCCGTTTCATCGCACTTTTATTGATTGCGACAGTTGCTGCAGATGGTAAATTTTCTTTTCCTGATAATATTTTTTTTATTAAATTTTTTAATACTTAAAATTAACTTGTTTTCTAAATGGTATGCAAGTTCCAATATCCTACTTAACTAAAGCTATTCTTCTATTTTTTAAAGGATGTTTGTTATTCAATCACGTCAGAACAGCTGAACGGATTTGGATAAAACTTGGCACACGGGTAGACCATGTCCTGGAATAGGACAATAGGACACACGTACTTGTCATCCCGGGAAAGTACATACGTACTTTTCGACTTTCACGTGGGCGAAATCGCTGGCAGAAGCAGTAAAACTATAAATATTTCAAAACCTTAGTTATGTAAGTTAATCTTTGTAATTTTCGTTTCAGATTGTGCCAAGTGCGTCAAAGCCGATCAATGTTCATTTTATGTAAAATTAAGCAAGCAAGAGCAAGAGGCATGGCAAATAGCCCATCCTTGTGCCTCACCCGGCACCCAGGAATACAGCAAGCTCTTCGGGTACTCCAACATCGCAAAAGGAGACTATGTAAATACGACTTTCACTCATATTACATACCCAGACTCCTCCGTGCTTCGGATATCACGTTAAGTCATTGGTCCCTGTTGAAGATCTTTGATAGTTGTTACTGTAGCCTGTCTCCCTGCCAAGCCACAGCATGCAGCGAGCCTACCTGATCTCCACAACGACAATTGTTTTGCTAGTCAGTGAGCGTGAAATGCTAGAGGGTTTGTCATGCTCATTCCTCAGTCACGCTGATGCTGGCGCGTGTATCGGATCATTCAGTTCCCTTCAAAATGGTTGAGCTAAATGGTGCTGATGCACGCGTCATGTTCGTGAATTGGCGCCATCAGTGGTCATCTCTTAGTTGCCATGTTATCTCTTAGTTGCATATTTTAATATTTGAGACTAAAAATTGTTTTTTCTTTCTTTACATTGTTCTCACATAAAGAAGCAACAAGGTTAATGTAACCAGGATTTTTGTAAATATAAAATGGTTTAAAAGAGTGTCCGTGAAGTTTCTTGCACGTTCTTCTACATAGAGATCTACGCTTTGGAACGTGCAAATAGCTTCATGTTTTTGACTTGCTAACTTTTTAATTCAAAGTAAGTACCTAGTTTACTTTGACTTTGAGTCAAGAGCCAAAAAATCAGACACCAGTTTTGCCAAGGAGAGAAAAGGAAAAAAAAGAAAACTTGTATATTTGGCACACATTATATCCAAGGAGTATCGTATTTCCTACTAACTGGGACTTTGTCAGATAGTCAATCGCTCTATGTAAAAAACTTACTGGTACTCAGCGGCATTCGGCAAGACTGGGAGACGACCAAAACAAGGGCTAAGCAGATTGACCAACTCATATTCCTCCTCCTCATATATCACGAAGTCAATACAAACAGGAGCAATTTATCCCGATATTACCGTTAATCACCAAATATGTCATTAAAAATACTTGAAGCGTAAATGCAACATGATAAAATGGTTTCATAAATAACCGTGTAATTATGAATCCATCGAGCTGTGTAACGTATTTACGCGAAAATTTCACAATTAAAAGTTGGATGACAGCTACCAACCTATCGGAAAATAATTAACGGCCGGTCTCTACAACGTATCTACCTTTAACCAACTGTCAAATTAGCTATCAACAGTAGCTGAAACGTCATGTTTGCCTTTCAACTACTGTTGGTACGTTATTGAAACCGGCCCTAAGAGCTTTTCAATGATAATATTTATTTTAGTCATTTTATTTCGATATTGACGAATCGCAACTTTAAATACAAATTAATTTACATTTTATATACTGTCTTTTTCAGGCATGTTGTGACGATCCAGCTGCGGCACCCATTGTTGGTAACAGAAATTTAGGTTACAATAATTACGGCAATCCGAATAATTATGATGACCCAAACACTGGCTACAATTATCCGAATCCGCAGAATCCAAACGGCTACGATTTTGGAAATAGCAGGCCTAACAATAATGGCTGGGGATCTGATAACGGAAATAATATCGGATACCCTAATCAGGGGGACAGTGGTTACGGGTATAATCCAGCCCTGCCTAAGAACTACTTCAACGAGAATAATAATCCTTATGTTACGTCGAGTCCGTTTTTCCCCGCTCATGGGCATGGTGGCCGCGGGGATGGGAACCAAGGGCAGTGCCCCGTAACAAGCTTCCCGCCGAAGCCTGAAACAGGATGTTGCGGACGCGAGGCGTCTGACACCGACAGGATTATCGGTAAGTTACCGAACACTATTCACAGCTTCGCTTTTAACGTGAAATGTAAAATAAAGCCACCATCTTTTATTTGTAAAACGTTAGACTGTTCAAGTGCAGGATGCTTGGGAATTTTAATTAAAAGTTGCATGTAAAAGATTTTAACAAAATGTTTTTAAGAAATCTTTGTTTGGAGTTTTGTGTCTGTACTTTCCACATCCTTCAAACTTTCAAATTCATTGCTACAGTACTTTGATCTCTTCTCAGTTGCATGTTTATTTGTACACCATTTTCTATCTACCTTTTTGCACAGCTTTTATTTTCTCTGCACAGACCGGCCTAAACCGATGGGCTACTATGACAATGGCCCTAGAAACAGGCCTGGGAATACTTTCAGCAATTCTGCCTGGCCTTATGACAATCCTCAATCAAGGTTTGTCCGCTCTGCGGAAGCAAATCCGCCTGTGGCCGAAGTGACCATCGGTGATCGGATAGCAGGTATCGTATAAAAGACAATATTCCGTATAAAAATGTACTGATGGCAATGACTTTTAATGTGGGTGGAAAATCAACTTATGACAAACAAATGCTCCAGGCGGAGTGGGTGGGGGTGTCAAACTCTTGCTGACTAAAACCCACCTGTGTTCCTTCAAATACTCTTTGCGTTCCAGGGCCACGTTACGAACATTTCCGCAACACTGGCAGTGATGGCAATAGCCTGGCCTCCTATTAGATACCAGAAACTTCAAGTAAATTTGCAAAATGTGGGTTTCTAGCTTCGATCAAAAATACTTGTTTCTAGCCACCTCTACCTAACCCTTTCTGAGAATTCAGACATTAGAGATTTTTCGAGATTCTTTTTTTGTATAGAAAATTTGAATTTATAATCCGCTAATCAGTATTTAAACACTAAAAAAATGGATGCTAATCCACATCCATTTATTTAGTGTTTAAATACTGATTACTAGGGTAACTAGGTACCTACTATTTTTAATATAACAACGAATTAAATAATTTCCTTTGATATAATTTTCATTTGTTATAATCATCTATTGTTATAAAAACTTATGATATACATCCAAGAAACTTATATAATTTCATTTTACATACGCTTCAGTTAATATATCATACACTTATACTATTGATTAAAAGTTATAATTTTCTTATTGTATAACCGCCAACATGACATGCCAAAAAGCAAGGGATCAACGTACTGAAGCTCAGGTTCGAAATAAGAAAATGCGTCCTGCGTACTTATAGCCTTATGTTGCCGTCCCGAATAAAATGTGACGTTTGGAAACGCCACAGATCTAATGATCACTAATTTTAATGAATGTACATTCAGCTTAAATTACGGTCGAGACCAAGGGAAGTTGTCGGAGCCATCCCATTCAAACCTAACCTATCCGTGTCGGGGTGCCCTAAGTTTCCTAGCTGATGACGCTTTTTGTTCAGCGGTTAGTTCCAAATGTTAATAACACAAGATGAAAATTAGATCAAAAAAACGTTATACTAAATAAAATAAGAATATACTAAACGAACGTTAGATAAAGTGATGTTAGATATAGCATCAATCAGTTGTTATATATCCAGAAAGTTACGTTATATTAAATGAAAATTATGTAAAGTATTGTTTGATATAGTAAACGTTGTCATTTGAGCGTTAAGCTTTTGAAAAACATCAAACGTTCTTATGTTAAATAAGCGGCACCCTAATCATATGCTGCATTGCATTTTTTTTATTTTTTAAACTACACAGCTACTAATGCTCGTGAAAGTAAGTAACATAGAGTCGATAATGCCTCCTGTAAAATGCCGGAATCATAAACATAACGATTGTATCCCGGGATTTAAGAAATTGCAAATTACGAATTGCACTTTGAATACATTTGAACAAAATTATAAAATTGAAGAATCTGCGATTATATTGAAAAACCTAAGGAAAAGGTAAATATAGTCTAGTCTACCTATTCCGGTCTCTGAAAATAATGATATAATTTCCTATCCAGGAACTACTATTATGTTACTTCCATACCGTAAGTAACATAATAGGTATACTCCAAGGCAGTTACCACAGTAATTAACGATATCGTGTAATAGACATTTAATTAACCAGCCATTATTTTCTGTAATATTTGGAACTCTCGCAAATTGTGGTGTGGAGTTTCCAATGCTATTAACTAAATATCATACGCTAACTGTTACTATTAATTAGTGAAGTATTTCGAAATGACGAGTTTTAATAGCTGTCTTGAGTTTTAATTTGAATGATCATTATTTAACAATCTATTTTCTGGATAAAATTAGTTTGGGTTATTTTATTACTCATCCACTAAAAATTCGTTTCGTTCAGCAAACCCATTTGAAATGTATTTTTAAAACTGCCAATTACCCCATGTTCAAAAATACCACCGGTTGGATATGTGTTATCTGTATGCAAGATCTTATCGCATCTCATGATCGAAACCAAATAATCTATGCAGCAATTCCGTCTGAATAGATTCAGAGCATCTTCCCTGCCTATTTCCTTAAAGTACCTATACATCTATCTATGTATCTATCTAATTAGCCAGTTATGTACCACTGCTAGGTAGAGGCCTCCCTCTCCATTTTCCACCGACGTCTGTGCTGTGCCATTGCGAGCCAGTCCTTTCAGCAAGCCTAACCTACCTACCTGTGTTTGACTATTTCATCATAACTGCCCATTTAAACCCATTAAAAATAACTACACTATCCGAAGAATTTAGCAAAGATGTTGTGACCCACATTTCGTCGGTATGTTTTAGTGCCATGCACCTACTAAGGGGTGAGCCTCACACTCAGCAGTAGCTAGTAGCCTCTATATACTTCATAATACTTAAGATACTCACAAAACTTAAATTCAAAAGGCTTCAAATAAATATTGCCTTTCTGTCAGGTGGTCGAGAAACCGAACTTGAACAGTTCCCCTGGACGGTCCTCCTGGAGGTGACCTTCGACTACGGAAACAAGAGACAGGCCTTCAACTGTGGAGGTTCCCTGCTCAGCTCCCGATATGTTCTGACTGCTGGCCACTGCGTCTTTGATCAAGGAGGCAAGATTATAGAGTGAGTAGTTTTTAGGATCAAGCAAGGGGACGCTTGGCTAAGCGTGGTGGTGACTGACGTGGTGGATCAAGGTATTGACTGAGCGACGTCCAAGGACTGGAAGAAGAAGTGTTGGTCATCCGTCAGTGGAGTGGGCTGATGACATAGTCGCCATTATCGCGGATAGGGCAGGATAACGCTGGCACAGGAAGGTCCATTGATACAAAAATGGAGAGGCTTATGCTCAGCAGTGGGCGATGATGATGGAAGAGGTTTTAGGAACCTGTCTATCTAACATTGCTGTTCATCTGACGCTTCAGCGCTCTCTATTAAATGATAATTTTGTAACCAATCCTTTCAATTAAATAATTCTGGAAATTAAAGCAAGTTGCCAGTTCTATAATTTTTTGATCCAAAAACACGATAAGCATAAAAAATCCGACGATTAGCTTGGAATTTCAGTTCCACTATTTGTTATTGTGAGCATCGTCTATAACAACTTCCTAGACTATTACAACAAATTCCACCTATTTTTCTCATCATCTAAACAATGCAATGACAATTTATTGAATAATACCTTTACGTTACAGCATCGACATATACCTAGCTGAATACGACAAGCGCACCTTCCCAAAAGACTGCAAAACTGTGTTAGGCCAAGGACAGAAGTGTATAGAGAACATCGTGATGAAAGCAGAGGGTGTGGTGCTGCATCCGCAGTATGATGACACGCATCTCAACAATGACATCGCACTAATAAGGATAAAAGGACACGCGCCTTATACTGGTGAGCCTCCTTCAATACTTAAGCCCGTCCATACAAGCGAATACGGAATTTCGAACACCGAACACAAATCTACATGGTTCTCTTAAAATTTGACCAGTACGGATTGTTTAGACGTTAAAAGATACTTTGACCTCTGTTCGTTTCGGTGTTTCTTCGCAGAGTAGTTAGCTAGGAAACACCGGCCTCAACTAGTTTAAAGTGACCAAAAACCCTTGACGTGTAAAAACCTATTTCCAAAATAAATATAATTAATCATTTACCGGTGTACCTACAGACATACGCTAAAAATAACTTGAACTCATTAATGCGTAGCATTTCTTAGCACTAATATCAATACAGGTTATTTTTGTGAGCTCAATCTATAAATAAAAGACGGGTCCACCGGTTTATTGTGCTTTCCGGGTAATAGAGGGCCTCGGTTTGTGATGGATGATGGTACAAAAACAGCCTCGGCAAGCTTGCTTAACTAAGAAGATCTATCCGTGCGTCTGGTATAATTTAGCCACGTGTTGTAAGGTTTCTCGAAAAACCTTCCGATATTCACCGAACACGACCTTTTTCAGTAAACGTCACAATTTCACGCTCGTGTGAAGTCTCGCCTTTATACAATGTGCTAAGTTGTACACGTGTGGAACGATCGTGGATAGAATAGGTGCTGATATAGAATTTACGAAGTAAAAGTGGCGACCTGGCGACCGAACTACCTCCGCCAAAAGCTTTGCCAAGTACCTCAATAGAATAAAAAACTTTTGAAACCCAAACAAGCTTCAATAGTGTATTTTAGAGAGATAATCAAAAACTGTCTGCCAAGTTTGATAAGAATATTACATGATTAAGGATTCATTGATTGATAGGCGTACAAATATGGCTTCAGAAAGTTCGATTTACTGGAAAGCTTAGTTTCGTAAAAAAAACCTAAGCGATTTAAGTTTTCTGTTCTCGTCTAAGGTAGGTAGGTACCAACTCAAAGTCTCGAACTTCATAAATTATTCTAATCCAGGTCGACTCCAACAATTGTTAATAATTGAAACAACTTAATACAGCAATTCGGAATATAAACCAATTGAATAACAAACTTTGTTTCTGTTGTGTTCAAAACAGATTCTAGACTTGTTTTGTAAACAAGCAAGCAAGAAGTTGTTGATTTACGAACAACTTCTCCAAATGATATCAATACTTTATGATTTCAGTGTATACAAACACAACAATAAACTTAACTAAGCTCAAAAATTCTTATCCTTTATGAAAATTCGGAAAACATAGCTATTAAATCAATCTCACCTCGCCTAATACATATTAAACATTTTCTGTTTTCAGACTACATTCGCCCCATCTGCCTTCCGACCGTCGACATTGATAACCCCGATTTCTCCAACCTTCGTCTGGCCGTCGCCGGTTGGGGTCGAAACGGCCGCTACCGGTCGGACGTCAAACAGTCGACGATCGTCAACCTAGTCCCCCAAGCAAAATGCAAGAAGTTCTACCCGAATCTGTCGCGGCGACAAGTGTGTGCGGCGGGCTACACCGGCGAAGACACATGCAAAGGAGACTCCGGCGGGCCTCTTATGACGATTTACGGCGGAAAGTATGAAGTAGTGGGTGTCGTGAGTGGGAAGAGGGCCGACTCGCCCTGTGGGACCTCCGTGCCCTCGCTCTACACGAACGTATACCACTACTGCGACTGGATACGGAGCAACATGAAGAATTAATTATTTTCGTCTCGCTGTTTGAGCTGGGAAGTAGTTTCATTGCAATTGTATTATAGTTTTTGTCAAGTAAAATAAAGAACATTAGTTCTTTTTTCAAAATAAACGAAATCAAAAGAAAACCATTCAATTCATTTCCATACAATAGATTTAGCAAAAAGGCTCCACGAATCCCTCTTGCCAAAACCGGCGGTAGATGTGTTAAATGTAGCATAATATTGCGGAATGATTGCCGGCTACGGAAGGTCTCAGTTTCCCAAGAACTAGGTTTTGCATGCTATCGAGCACAAATAAACTTTTATGAACTGAAAAATATAGCGGTAAAATTCGAGGTGGCGATATTTTGTAGCTGTTTCGCTGTGGCGTTGGCAGGCTCGCTTTGTGGCACGTAAATTGCCACCGTATTCAGCGATTGCAAAATTGTGCATTGAAGTGAAAGATTAATTTTATTGAAAATCTAATGGGGCCGTTAATAATAAAATGTGGCGCACTAATTTTATTAAAATGGCGGACGATTGTGTTATTACCTAATATTTTTGGCAAAATAATTCAAGACGAAATCAAACAGCATTTCAAATGGGTTGTGTATATGATCCTAGCCCTCCCTTTGAATCCTTCTACAATGCTCTAATTTAAATCATGAAAGGATCTCATAGCCTTGTTCAGAGTTCCCCTCACCTAATGGAAAACATGTGAGCTATATTGAATAACCTGCTCGGTATAGCTTTCCGCTTTCTAACATTAATCCCTGCACACAGTCTGCTTCGGTAAAGTCGCACTATTACAGATTCCATCACATGTTCTCCGTTAATGAGTGGGGTGAGTTGCATAAGAAATAATAATAAATTACTAGCTTTTCCGTCACACTAGTACGCTGGCAGAGGTGATTCGTACTTACCTATGACCATACATACGGCTTCATGGGAGGGTTAAAAAATCGCAATGTTTGAAGAAAATCGAACTTTTAATGCTTGTTTAGACATTCAAGTCTGAGCTATTGCTATCGGTTTGAACAAATAATCCAGCAAGCAGCTGCTGTTCTATTAAATTCAGGCAACAATAGACACTTAGGCGCATTCCTGCTCACGTGAAAAGGCACTTAGTGTATCTAGCTTGCTGCCAAATGTATGTTTTTATCACCTTCTTTCCAAAATTACCTAATTCCATTAAAATTGAATGGAGCGTAAATTGCTCCTTAATGTCTCTGGAGTGTAACATGAAAATACTTACAGCTTAATTATTATGCAAGTGTGTGTTTAGTCGGAGTGGCGGCAAGCCGTGCCTTTGACGAATGATGATGGATTGTGGGAACTTCCCGAGGCGTGGAACCGACAAAAAGCAATATATACACACAATTTTGCTGCTAAGCTTCATCTAATCGTTACACTACTCGTGTTATTTGCACGTGAGGTCACAAAATGAGGTCATTCTAATTCTAATTGTTTAACCACATCAATATCACGATAGATAAGATACATAATATATTTTATTGTACATCATGATTAATTAAACAAAATAAAGTATATTTTGTTTAATTAATCATTCTTTGACAAAATGAAAACATAACTGGCGGCCTTATCCCATTCTCATCACGTTTTTTTCTAGGCAACTATAACCAGGATAAATGGTGGTTGAGCGATTGACTGCTGCGCTGCGTGTCGCGGGTTCGATTCCCGCACGGAACAAATATTTGTATTGCCTACAGATAGTTGTTCTGGGTCTGGCTGTTTGAGTTTGTGACTTTGTATGTTTGTAAACGCACCCACGATACAGGAGAAATTCCTAGTGTGGGGCAACGTTTTTACAAAAAAAAAAAAAAAATAACAACATAAAATGGTTCATGGTTTCTAAATAGCATCATCCCTGAATTAATAACACGCTTAATTGATACTTTTCCTGCGGCGTATTGACATAACGCTCACACACCGCTCCTGGCTCGTCTACGAGGCTCTTAAAGCCACGCTCCACATTCCCTATGCTATTAAACGTTGTGGAACACAATCCGGGGGAAGAACACTCAAATGAGCAAACACTATTATCAGGACTGTGCCGAGGGCGTACAGATTTCCCCGGAGTGCCCTTCTCCTTAAAAGTGCCGGTTGGATGACCGCTATTCACCGCACAGCCCCGGACCGACTTCTTTTTACTTAAAAAGTGTGATGAATGAAATTTTAAAAGTGAGCGCGTTCGACCAGATTCTCAACGTGGAAAGAGATTTTGGCTAACGAGAAAACTTTGCACAAAGACCAGTTATAGTTTGAGAACTGGGGGCAGAAACTACTGAACTAGTTTGTACTAAAGAAGTGCTAAAAGCATTTTCGTGGTCCAAAAACACAATGCTGTTGCGGAATCAAAGTGACAAGTTTTGTAGGCCAAAACATTTACCCAAATCGGATGACTTCTGACAGGCTAAAACGGTCTCACAAAAAAGGGAACACACAATTTATCAGCGATTTCGTCTCTGATCCCTGAATCCCAATATCGTGGCACATCCACGATCTATGCCGGTCCCCCGTCGGATGGCAAATTTATGTAAAATCAATGCAACAAATAAAGAACGGTGCGTCAGTAAATATCCGCGCGACGTCACAATTAGCGCGAGTCCCGCTGGGCCGAACACATTTTGTTATTTGCCAATCTATTCACGGCCCCGATACGCCGACCAAAAACGATTCATACAATTTTATACCCCTATTTTTTTATACCCTCTATAATTCCGTGGACGAGGTGTGCGCCAAACTATATACAAAAGGGGTTCGACAAGAAGATTCAGTGAGCAATATTCTTCATAATGTACTTAATTGGAACAGTTTTGTATGTGGATTTGTGGATGTTTAAAAGAGTAGGGGATGATCGGAGGAAGGACAGATTTTGGAGAAGAAAAGAACGAGAGAGAATAAGGTTAGATTAAAAAAGAGGTTGAAATGATGGCAAATGGAAATATATGGTGTTTCATTCATCCCTATTTGAAAGAAGACATGCTGCTTCGAAAAAGGATAACAATGACTTGACGAAAAAGAAGGATGAATTCACCCATGTAGAATATAGTATTCCGAGATATAAATTATTATAAAGTAGGTATGTACACACCTACATATTGACCAAGTGCGAATGAATAATATAATTGTTTCTGCGTTTTCTGATCCTCCTCCTTTTTGAAGTCGGTTAATAACGTAGGTACTTAGGGCCGATTTTTCAATACTCAGATAACATTTACCTGAAGAATAAAAAAAAATGTGTGTATTACTCCGACGCACGAATGGAGTTTACTCCTTAAGAACTATTATTGTTTAGATTATGTTTTTACATTAACGGAGGATTAATAATAATAAATACTATATACTATTACGTTGGGCAAAGGAACGTAACGTCTCACTTTTAGTTAACGCTCGATTTTACTCCTCATAAATTTTCATATCGCGGGCTAAATATGAAAATCGTTTCTTAAGGAGTAAACTTCAAAAATCGTGGTTTGATAGCTTTCGTACAAAAAATATCTAAAACAGCCTTATGAATACATTAGTTATTATTATTTTTTCTGACCTTCGATTAATGAGACATTACTTGAACATTTTTAAAATCAGTATTAATATTTAAACCTACAATTGAAATGGCGTAATATTATTTGTGGTGTATTTGGCTAAACACTTTTAGGCCGACAGATCCGATCCTGAATTAAGTCAAGCAGAAATACAAGATTGTTTCCGTTCAATAGGTCTAATCTCTCAGATGGGTATTCGTGCTGAAACGATCCTCTTTTATTGGCGTCTCTTTGTCGAAGTGTTCGACATTTTCATCGGTTACTATACGAATTTTAGTTTAGGACGAAACATCTCGGGGACTCCTAAATTTGATTTAGGGCTAAAGGTTTCGTTCCGTATTTTAGTGTAGACTAGCTGAAGCCCGCGGTACCGTTCAATAGGTTTTTTTTTTCTTAAATAATAATAGACTCGGTAACATCAGTTATGTCCCAGTGAAAGTCCCGTCTAAGTCGGCTGAGCGGTTTTGGAGATTAGCTAAAACAAACAGACAGACAGACATTTTTTTTGTAACGAGTATCGTTTAAGACGCAAAAAAAAACGTTCAGTCGAAATGAGAACCTTCTCCTTTTTTAGGGTTCCGAACCTCTGTATGGAAAAACGGAACTCTTACGGGATCACTCGATTGTCTATCTGTCTGTATGTCCGTCTGTCACAGCCGACTTTCTCCGAATCTACTGGACCGTTTTTTTAAAGTCAGTTAAGAAGCTATAATTATAGAATTTTTGATATTACGTATAAAAACGGACACTTTTAGTTTATTAATTTGTATTGTAGGTATTTAGATGGGTCTAGATAGGTACTTGAGTGATTTATAGCCTCGATAATATAGGTACGAGATTCACTTAACTTAATTATTAAAGAAATATTGGTATTATTAGTTACCGAATAGCATAGTTAGATAGTTTTCTAAATAGTAACTACTTACTGTACGTACCTACTTACGAGTTTACGACTGCTTTTTCGATCAGAGGTTTAAGAGCTAAAAAAGTTGCAACGTAAGATCAACTGGCAGAAATTGCACTTAATACTTTGAGACTAGCTACCGCTCTTGCACTATCGCGACCTACAAATCCGGTCCATTTATTGGCATACAAGTTTTCAACCGGCACCGATCCAATCTTTATCGGAACTACTTGGACTAGAAACTAAATACATATTAGCAAACTATTATTGTTGACAGAATAAGACTAGAAGACTACCCACATTGTGATCTTAATAAAGCAAAACGCATTTTATAAATTTTGAATGGATTCCGATATTTCTTTAATTCATGAATTAAAGAAATATCGGACGGTACAGGAAAAAAACATGATATTCATACTACATATGCAACGAAAGCCGAAACTCGTTTCATATGCAATGTGTCGGTCGAGGATCGCGTTGATGGACATCAGTTTCTTCCTAGCTTTGTTCTTATCTGGACCACTTTTGTGTACAACGAAAAATTAAAAGTGAAAAGCCGAAAAATTCCTCAAAACATCATCTGTTTACGCGATGTCGATTATGCGGGTGGTAGCAATAACAGGTTGTGATAGTGGCCTTGGGTGGGCCATCGCGGCCAGGTCAGCCCGTGAAGGCCTCGTCACAGTCGCTGGCATGTACAACGGTGTAGATACCAAGGCTGCAGAAGGACTAAGGAAGCTGTCGGCACACCCCTACTCGCTAGATGTGACCAACCCAGAAAGTGTTGCCTGTTTCCGAGACTACGTCAAATGTTTGCTGAATGACAATCCTAATTACAGTGAGTGATTGTGTTTTGTTTTACATTTAAGGTACTATGCTTGTTAAAAAGGGATCTAGGGAGATAAAATGGGTCAATTTAAAACACCTCTAGAGAGAGACATTTTGTTAAAATTAATATTCTGTGCGCGTAGAATCCACTGGAGTTGGACTAGGACGGAATTAAATATTGGACTACCCCAAAACTATTTTGTTTTGAGTGTCATACTCATTACATTACTTTAATTAAAATGTATTTAATTTAAAGTTTAGCTATTTAGTAATAACTTTGAAGGTGGAAAAGCGAGGAGAGATTACTTTTTCCCAGAAATTCTACGCGTTCAAAACTAATATTGAGTACTTACCTATATAATAATTTTTGTAACTACCTACAAGATAACGTAAATTAAGAATAATTGATTCAAACATTGACACAGAAGACAACTAAAGTGATAAATTCAATAAACGCCATTAGCTAAATTACAGTCGTTTAACTTTTTAATATAGGTAGAAACATTTATAAAAATGTTAAACTACCCTCCTTAAACCTAAAATACAATACAGAAATAAAATATTCTATCCCGTCACATTTTTTCAACAGACATTGGTTTTTTTCCAAGTACCTCGTTCATTTTGTGTTCATGTCATTTATTTATTCAGTTAAAAACACGATCGACTAAAAGCTAAAGAAGTCTAAATGAAGCTCTGATCGTATCGGCTACGGATTGTGTACAATATAATTATGTTTTCATATCAAGGAGAACGTGTTTCCATTATGACCTAAAGTCAATCGGATTTTGGGATGTAAACATGTTGCGGTATATCTGTTTGTAAGATAAGAGAAAACGATAAAAAAACTGGATGGAAATTCGCCATCAAACCAAACGTGGATTTTTATTAGATATTTTTTCTAAATAAATCTCTCATTAATAAACAATAAGTAATTAACCTTTTTAGTTGGGTCAAAATTGTGTAAACATGTGACATCAAAATTTCAGAGCTCCATGCGATAGTCAACAATGCCGGAGTGATGACGATAGGAGACTACGAATGGCAAACCCCTGCTATGATCGAAAGCTCTATAAACGTCAACCTGCTTGGTACCATGAGAGTCACAACTGCGTTCCTGCCTGATCTGAGGAAGAGTGCTTTAGAGGTTCGTTGACCGTCTGTTTAAAATAGATTTGTCCCTTTTTCACATTTCAGAGAAAACTGAAAAAGAATAAATCATGCTTAGAAGCTGGCCAGTTATGGAGTAAGGGTGCGTTTCCACCAGAGATGATGTGCCAGGTAGCTGAGTGGCGCGAGGATGCGTAGCGACGCAATAAAACGGTGCGCAGATTACCGATGCGAAGATGAGTAGCGGACTCTTTTCAGTTTTAGCACACATCCCTCGCTTGTTTTGTACGTGCAAAAACCTCGCGCCGCTAAGCCGTTTCCACTAGAGCTGCGAAGACTAAGAGTGAGCTTAGGCTAGGTAAATGAAGTGATTGTATTTGTTCTTAACAAACACATCCCTCGCTACGCATCCTCGCACATCTCTGGTGGAAACGCACCCTTAGTGAGATGACAACCCTTGGGCTGTCGCCAGATGTTACCTACATTCAAATATCGAACCACTAGTGAAGGATTTAAATAAATGAATCGAAAAAGTGACAGGCAATCAAGAACGTCTGAGTTCGGTCTAGGCTACCCTTGCTAATACTATTTTAGGAAACATACTTTTAGCCTAGGGTTTTTTAGGGCTTGAGCAATTTATTAATAAAATTGTTGATGACAAAACATGTCTGATATATATTATACGGCACAAAAGGAATAATAAAAACCGAGTGTCTTTGTATAGAGCTTTACATTTAATAAAAATAACAAATTGAGTTCATTTTTTTGTAACATCAATATGTAACAGATACGTAAACAGAATATACGAAAGAATAGAGAACAACACAAATATAATAATGTTCCTACCTGTTTCGGGATTTCGGGTGTAGGTACCTATAGGCGATATTACTTCGAAAGTCGTTGTCCTAACGTATCCCGAATTCCCGAACAACGGTGTCCGTGGCAACAAGTTAAAATTCATATTATTACGGCTTCCCGGAAACAGGTATTGTAATAACAACGATAGATAATTTGATACCGCCCCAAATAATCGTGTGATTTCTACGCAAACAAATAAATAGGTAGAATTCTTCCTCAGAAGGAAATTGACTTCGTAAACATTATTTTCTGAAAACACGTAGGTATTATTTTCTGGGCAACCGGAATGCTGAGCATCGTAAGCCCACGAAATAATATCAGCCTATAGAGAAAATGAAAATGACAATCTTTTTTGTTTAAAACGTTTAATTGAAAACGTAAGCCTGGATTTGTTTATTTATGATGTTGGTTCCGCTTTTAGATGAAGGAATATTTTTATTTTGCTTGCTTTACTTTTTTGTTCCTGTTTTTCTAAGTTAAACACAATACCTACGATCTAAAATCTGGTTTATTAACCAAAAATACTTGTTATATTGTTAAAGACGGAAATTTATTTATATGTAGATAATATTTTAATCTGCCAATTCCATTCTCACAATCTAAAATGTCGCAAGTCGCAACCAACTAGCTTAATCAGCTGTTTCATTAAAAGCCTAGCCTTTTCATTTAACTGAGCCGTTTAATCAGCGACATAAGTAACATCAAATGATATTGAACCAAAGAAGTCACTTAGGTCGCTGAAAAATCAGCGCAGTTAAATGAAAAGGCTAGGCTAATTAAGAGACATAATATAAAACACAAAAATTAATTCTATTTATGTACGTTTTAGACGTTGAAATCGTCCAACTGCTGTGCGGCACAGCGGATGCCGGTTTCATTAGAAAAGCAATAATGCGAAGATGGTTTTAAACAACTAAAACGGAATGTGCGCGTCCGAAGTCGCGGGCTAAAGCTAGTTTGTTGTAAAACGAAAACAAAAGACTAAATATCAAAATAAAAGTACAAGAGCAATTTAATAACTGGATTGGAACCGTGTGCCAGTAACGTAGGGAGCCTACGCCTTCATGCGTTAGTCCTTATGGATAAATATCCATAAGGACTAACGCATGAAGGCGTAGCTGTAGCTAGCTAGCTGTTCATAGTTGTTTCATACAATAGATCCTGCATTTCGAGGCGCACCACTGCCAACCAACTTAGTTCTTGCGCAAACAGCAACAGGCACCTTTATTTCCTATGAAACGCTAAGCGAAATAAAATTCTTACAAAAAGACAAAACCGTACTGAAAAATATCGTGTTGATGCAGTTCCATTTAAGGCTAAGGGCTAAGGGCTAAGGGGCTCAAGCCCCCCCCCTAAAAAACCCAGATATATCTTTGGTAGTCTACAATCTAGCGCATTCATTGAGGAATTTACGAAAAGTAATCGAAGGAGGCTTGTTATGTGTATATCAAAATACAATTTTATGTGGTTTTTCATAGTTTACTTTGCTAAAATCTACCCACAACGGGGTCAAGCCACCCCAAACGACGATCCTGTAGGTACCCGCCCCTGCCTAACGTTGCACAGGAACAAGACATTTCCATCACTCATTTTCCATTTTTCCAATGATTACTTTTACTCATTCTATATTTCAGAGCACAGGTCCCTCAAAACCCCGTATAATTAACGTGGCGAGCCACTGCGGCTTACAACCGTTGCCTGGCTTCGGGGCCTACAGCGCCAGCAAGGCGGGCGTGCTGGCTTTAACTAAAGCTTTGCGGATGGAGCACCGAAGACACGGGTTGAGTGCCGTGGCTTTTGTGCCAGGTAATTGCTTGTCTATTGCTCTGTTTTAAATATTGGCGGCAATTAGTGGCGCAGATTTCGTGCAGAGGTATTTTGTCAATGCGTAAGAGTGCGCATGGCGTTGGAAAAGCATTCGCTGTAGCAGCGAGGAGGTTGGTAACAGTTATATCACAGTTATGGTCTGCTGTGGATGTAGTGTATATTCCTGTGTGGTCTAAAACATAAGTTGTGATTCCAGTTCCACATTTTGTCTAAGGTAGGTAGGTTCCTAAATCATAACAAAAATTGAATAACGTAGTAGTTACAATACGTAGGTAAGATATTATAATATGTAACCCATTTCATGATGTGGCCAGGCATTTCATGATATGGCCAAACGTGGATTAAAATATCATTAAACGTGTCTGACGTTTAAACTATATTGTCAGTTTTCGCTGGCCATTTCATGAAATAGAACCATTTCATAAAATTTTCGGCCACATCATGAAATGGCCAATTCTATGATAATATGGCTACGACACATACCTACGTTGGTAAATTCACACCTTTTTCTCATGCATGAGGGTAGGTACTTACCCTCATGAACTTATCCTCGAATTTACCTACCCTAAGCTTCTTACATATCCTGACATGACATAGTCCTTTTGCTTTCATATCTTTCTTTAAAAAAAACCGGCCATGTGCGAGCCGGACTCTCACACAAAGGGTTCCGTGCCATAAACTGAAAGATACACGTTTCTTATATGGGCAAGAAACGTGTTTTTTTCAGTTTAATTTTAAATGTAATTTTATAAACACACTGTGATAATGTCAACTGTCTGGCTACCCATTACGGTTCTTGAGATACAGCCCGCTGACAGACAGACTAGACAGACGGACGGACAGCGGAGGCTTAGAAATAGGGTTCCGTTGGTTATCCTTTGGGTACGGAACCCTAAAAAGGGAGGACCCTCTATCAAATTGTTACTAGTGCGAAGTGTTGGGATTCAAACTTAAGTGAGTTTGCTATTCAAAACCAATAGCTAACGAGTTCGTTACCTAAGTGTTTACCTATTTTCCCAGGCGTCTTCTATTTTTCCCATTTTATTCATGGGTACCTATGCTGTACTTACACACACTATTACTAACTGCTTATTAAAGTTTATGCTCAAGGTTATTTTTATTTTCATTCCAGGTGGCTTTTTCACGTCCAGCAACATAATAGCAAGACAAGGAGCACACGGAAACGCCATGCTTGAACATTTCAATGAAGAACAGAAATCTTTTTACGGGAAACGGATCACAGCACTCTCTAATTATTTGCAGTCAGCGACGAGACACAACGCAGGATACGACTCTTTGAAAGACGAGAACATTATAGAGACCTTCGTCAAAGCTTTGATGGATGATAATCCCAAAGATCTGTATAAAGTAGAATCGTGGAGATACATGTTTTACTATAATCTGTTCAAGTTACCGCTCCCCGAAGCCGCTCTCAGTTGGCTTGTAAAAACGTTCCTTAAATTTCCCGAATGAATAAATTATTTGTGGGAATACTTTTAAGATAAGGAAACTACAGGATCACTTTGGCATAGTTTTGTACATCCGGGTAGGATAAATTTACCCAATTTTATCGAAGTAAGGAGGTATATTAACCTTTTGCGTGTCTACCACAGATTTTTATCGTCCAATCCTGACCAAGCCCTTAAGTGTAACTGTCCGACTTAAGACATTTGGAGCATTTTTTCTTATGTCGAACTGTGTAACTTAAGACACGCAAAAGGTTAAGTATACCCAAGCTACTTGCTTGGGTATACTTAATATACCTCCTTACTTACTTTTTACTGTTTTTTTTTCAATTTATACGTCTTCATTTATCAATTTTTAACATTGGTTACGATTAAATAAAAAATATATTTAATTATGATTACTTGTATAACTTTTTTTCCTTTACCATTCTTGGCGACTTCGTAAAACAGAGAATCAAAAAGGTTCGTTAACACCACTGACTAACATATCTATCAGCACTGCAATTCTGTAAATATGTCTAAGTGAAGACTTGGATGACACCCGTTTAGGGGTGACACCCGACCGTTCGTTGGCTTTTTGTCACGGTCGGGTGTCACCCCTAAACGGGTGACACACGCTGTACGAGGTAGGGTGTACTAATTTTCGAGCTCACTTCACTCGCTCTTACATTCTGCTCTCTCTCTCTTAGTTCTTGAGCTTTCCTGTGTAATTCAGCTAAATGACTTATAAGTATTTTATGTATAAATGATCAAAAGGAAATAAAACCTTTCCGAATTGGAGCATGAATTTTCGAGCTCGCTTCGCTCGCTCTTGTATTCTGCCCTCTCTTAATTAAGGAGCTTTTTTACATCAGTCAATAAAGTTACCTTTGTGTATGAATGATCAAAAGAAAATAAAACTTTCCGAGTTGCGATGCAACAGTTTTTGAGCTCGCTTTTGCATTCTACCCTCTCTTAGTTCTTTAACTTTCTTGCGTCAGTCAACAAGTTTAATTTTATTTGTGTTTGGATAACAATGAAAAGAAAATTAAAACTATCCGAGGAGATTTTGTTTGTAAAAGTTTGATGTAAGAACATTCCTGAAAAAATCACCTGCAACAGAAATGGAACTCCCCCCCCCCCCTCCAAAATGGCTTACGACTACCATCACCAGAATGTAAGGCGCAACCCATAATTATTTGGGGGGAAAGGTTCATTTGTGGGGTGACACCACATCATCCGCCCGGGTGTCATCCATGCTAGCTACGCCACTGACAGGACCTACTTAAATTTCCTATGACATGGAATTGAAGATTCACTAAACAAATTCTAAAATATTAATTCTTGCTTTACTGGGTTCGAACTATAGATGTAAAACAACCGATTTAAAACGTTTGATTGATTGTTTATCTATATCTTTTGAAAACAATGTTTTTTTTATTTAGCAACAGTCTTTTTAACTCATCAATAGAGTTATTATAAATTAGGTAGGTAATACCTACGCTTGGTCGGAGGGGCCAACTAGAACTAAACCCGCTAAGCAGGGCAAAAAAAAATTACACAGTTTAAAGGTACTCCGTTATATCCCTACCTCAGTAAAATCAACAATAAAAATTATAAAGAGTTATAATTAAAAAAAACATAGTCATCAACACTAACCATTTTAAATCAAAAAAATGGTTTATTTTGGTTTTAGACGGATTTTTTTGTTTTTAACGGATTGGTTTAATTTGTTTTATACCGGCCTTACATCTATAGTTCGAACAGGTTAAATTTATACAACTTCGACGTACATTGTTACCACGCACCGCGCTCGTCACTATAGCCGCGACAAACTCACTAACTCGCGGGCGAAATGTACAGACGTCAGCACATCAAGCTACAACAATGTAAGCTGTCAAATTTCTTTAATAGATTGTCCACTTTATTTCTACTTAGTAAGGTTCAAGGTTGATTGTGAAAATTTATCAGTTTCGGGTAGCTTGATGTGCTGTGTGTCTGTGCCTTAATTGTGACAATGTACGTCGAAGTTGTATACATAATAATTTAACGTTTATTGAAATAATAAGTTTACATAAAGTGTACATATGGTTCAATATTACATATTTTTATATTGGCCTATACCTAATATCTAGTATTATAATAATCTGGATAAAAACTATGGTATGACAAGTAGGTATAACATTACAGTTACAAAAATAAAATTCTGAAGGCAATATAGTGCGTTGCCCGATCTAGGTTTATTTCAGATTTCAATATTTAAGAAGGAATAATGTTTTGCGCTACCTAATGATTAACTATGCTTATGGTAGATATATATTTATAACTAAAACTAAAATTATTATACTAATTAAAAGACTTTAAATAGTATTTGCAATAGATCTTATGTTCCACTTATAAAAGGAAAACTTACATTAAAATGGGTTGATGATTTTTCGCTTTATTAGTATTGTACAAATCATTTTAAAAAAAGAGAGAGTAGTCACTATGTTGAGTTAGTTAATTTTCGCTTTTGTGTGTTTTAGCAAAGTAGGTACTGATTTTAAAAACTCAACAAATCATTTTGGTGATTTTTAGACTACCTAAAGGTGAATGTAGCAATACATGGATAAATCAAGAGAAAAAATAATTAAGTCCTTTTTTAATTTTGAGTTACTTACGTAAATTTTCGATAAATTTATGATAATTAACTAAATTAATTATTTCTCCCATTACGCTATATGGTCCAAAAGGTAGACTTAGGTACTAACTTTTCACATTTCGTAAAACAAAAACAAAGGCAGCAAGAGAAATGCCGGTTAGACAGATAGGTAGTTATAGAAGAAAATGTTGATTTTAGTGACATTGAATTTTGCCCATTATTCGCCTTAGTGACTTTTCGCTCTATGGGGACGACATATCTTTTTACTAATCTAAGTTTCTTGTTTTCATAATAATATGTGTACCTATATTTTTAAAAAGCTAACGCGACTTGGTGCGTACTATGTGTTAGAACACATACGTAACAAAGCTTTTTTAATGGTAATTCGACAGGGTTTTTGGCGATTTTTTGTCGAGTGAAGTTTAGCGGCTATTTTAATTATTCGTAAATTGATTCCTAGTGGATATTGTGATTTAAATTGATGTAGTTTTGTGTCTCAAGTGGCCACGCACCTGAAAAGTATGTGGAATAATTTATACAGGCGCGATCTCGGTTATGTGGAGCTTAGAATGTTATTATAGTATTTACTATTTCACTCGGAACTTGCCGAGAAGGCCGAATATTTGTTACCAGATACTCCAAAAACCAATGGAATGCATTACATCCGCATTCTAATGCAAAACACAAGAAATTAAGAATGGAAGACTAGGCAATGAGATAAAAGACCATAGCCTTCCCTTCGGGGAAAATAAAAATAAATGGTAAATTGATAGTAGTGACGTCTTATGTCAGACGTTTGTCAGTTGAGATTTTCAGTTTTGACAGATTTTGCTAATCGTATTGTAGAAAAATCAATTTTTCTGTTAGAAACCTACAAAAACAGTCCAATAATATCTAATACTGTGTGAGAATTTAATGAATAATTAATATTACATATATTTCCGAGCAATCCAGTCCCATTCCAAAGAAATGGAGGTGGTTTTTGGGCCGAATTCGGTCGACGAACCGGTACGTAAAGTAGTATTTTACAACTGTAATTAAAAATTTGAATTATTAAATCAACTTTATTACAGTATTCTGATTACTATTATAAATGAAAAGGACCTACTGAATGAGAGCTTTGCGTGTGATCTATTGGTATCGATTTTCCACGCAGGTTATAGGTTATTATTGTGGTGATCAAAGATTAGTGATGCACTTAATTTGAAAATGACAACATACTAAGTAATAATATCACTTGTTATATAATAACAGTGGTGCATGCATAATCCTTGTCAGTATTAACCTGCAGGGTAATTAATGATACACAAACCATGACAATGCTTAGTTAATATTGACAACTCAACAACATTCATAGTGTTGTTTACTTTTTTGACCAGACATATTTTCATACACGTAAAGCGATAGCAGGGATTTCTATCAAAATCCTTAGATTGTTTAATAAAGTGTAATGCAATTACAGTTCTGCCACTAGTATCAATTGAATCAATATTAGAATCATACCCTGATTTGTGTGATGTTTATTCATGGATAACAATATTCGCTGAATGTGTTTGCTTTGATCTTGGTTGAATTATAGAATGTGGAGACGTGGATACGACAATAAATGAAAACACGCAATACTGGTTAATAGGAATATTTTGAAACTATTATAAATCCTGTCAACGAAATAAAAAATAAACTTTCCTATTGTTTAAAACTTCAAAAAATTTACACTACTCAAGGATAGTGACTACTATTCTGAAAAATATTCCAAGCAGTCTGTTGCAATTAGTGACATCAAATCTGTGATAAAAGACTTCAAATGAACTGGAATTACCAGTGTTTTGATTTATAGTGGTATTGTTGTCTCCACCTTGTATAAGGTAGACTTTGCAAATAGGCCTCCTTTTTTAAAATCCACTAAAACTTAACAGCTAAACTCTGCATTACAGAATCTTCTATATAAATTGCAACGTAAAATCAAAGTATTCAATACTACGGATCCATTGCCGAATCGAGGATACAATTTGGTGGCCTGCGCAAGCAAGTATGGGATTGTTTTCATTGCTTCACCAGACGGGCATTTGACAGGTAAGCTGGAATTAAACTTTCACAACATTATGAAACTTTTGTGAGCTATTAAAAAGTTTCAAGAATTTACCTATTCTTGTAATTTGCATACGTTTAAACGTATGTGTACGTAACGTATACGTTTTACGTAAAAAAAAAGCTTTAATTATTGTGTTCCTAGTAAATATTACAAAAAAAATCGATCATAGCATTCTAAATGTATGCTTCAGTTTGACCTTGAACCACTTTCACTTCAACAAAATACCTATACTTAGATATATTCAAACTTTGGAACATGAGGCGAGTTACTGCACAGTACCAAATTCATGCAAGACAGCAGGAGTGAGAGGTGGGTTAATGCACATCTAGAAGTGCACTTAACAACCACCTTTAAGCTTGAATCATCCCATACCTACCTACCTATCCTAAGCTGTTTACTTTTTTTTCTTCAGTATACTACTTACAACAGCTGATTGACAAGGAGTGTGAGCCGCAGCACACAACAGTGAAGCTCCAAGAGAAACCAACCCACATTGCTGCAAGTTGTGACCAGGAACTGTTGGCGGTTACTGGTGGCCAACTACTAACTGTCTATAAGATCACTGACTTTCAGAACCAGGTAATTATAAAAATATTCTACTTACTTGACTTGAGTGGTAACAATTAATTTTTATTCAATCGTTTGTTTAAATAGTTCATGAAAACCTGATAGATCTTTGCTATCTTAATTTTTGTCTCAGTATCTTCTGGATTTGTATAAGACAGGACTACATGTGAGATTCCAACCTAGACTATGAATGTGATTGTTTATTAGTGTCACTGTAAAATTGCAGACTCCGTTAGATTGTAATAAATTTAATTCAATTATATTTTCTCTATATATTATGAAAAAATTGTTTTGTATACAATAAATCCCACCCAAATTCAATAGTTTCCAATATATCCGTGTCTTCTTTAGAAAAAACAGTTTACAATTTCATGTGATATTTCACAATCTTACAGCATTTGCCATTTTCCGGTAACATAAGCATTACCCACACACATGCACACAACTAAAAAGCAAAATTAAATATTTCAGTTCTCTAAAGGTATTCTATTTGGAAAATTAGTGCTTAAATCTCACAGTACTTTTTGCAGTTAGAACTCCTAAGCCCAATTTCTGTAACAGAATGATTGTGAAAATTTCTGTAAAACTCGTTATCAACCTGTGCTACAAGAAGAGCTTTCAACAGTCAATCGCGTCACTTCACTTACGTTTAATTTGTGATGTGTGTATCAATATTTCAAAAACCAGGTACTGATCTGTCAAATAAAATTAGTTTGTTCTGATTATTATCATGACATTACCCATCTACAAAATTTATGACAGTATTATAATTTTGTTACAGAATGCTTCACCATCTTTAGCCATCAGGTGTGATGTGAACCCATCCACCTTTGTGTCTGCTTTACAATGGAACCCTTGTGTCCCTGATACCATTGCCTTAGCCTTCTATGATGGCACACTCCTGATATCGCAAGTTAGTACTTCTCAAGTCAAGAAAGTACCTTCTAAAGCAAGGTAAGAATATTTTCCTTTTTCTGTTATAGTTTATCTAGTGACTTTTTGTGGAATGGGAAATTTAGAAGAATTCGAAGATAAGATCTGTCCAGAGCCTTGGATGGACGACTAGTCAGAATTTATGCAGGAGTGAATTACGTCGTGGTGAAGGCTTTCTTTAAGTCAAGAGTGAATAGGTTCCTTCTTGTGCTCCATCGTCGACCTTATCATCCCTTAACATCAGGTGAGATAGTGATCAAACACAAGCCTATCAATAATGGAAATAACTTTGTATCCTAATGTTTTTTCAAATGACAGACAGAACTATTTGAGTTCCTTGCTTTTAGAAGAGAAACAAAGTCACTATTCTCAGACCAACTAGTTTAAGTTATCTCGGTATTTGAATAACAATATTTTTTTCTTTCACCAGGTGCCTGTGCTGGAGTCCCAAGGGCAAACAGCTGGTCACTGGCAACAGCGACGGTACCCTCAGTCAGTTCAAGCCAGACCTCACTCCAGCTAAGACCATTGCTGCACCAAACTTGTTTGAGAGCGCGCCTGTGGAAGCACTGGCTGTGTACTGGATATCAACATTTCAGTTTGCTGCAGTGTATAAGAATGCTACGGATAACAGTCGCCCGGGTAAGACCAATAAAGAAATAATGAGATTGTTGGTTCTGTTAACAGTATTTTACGACAGGGACTGTAAATTTAGTGTTGTTTCTCTCGTGCGAGCAAGTGATGAAGATGTAGTTGGTCTAGGCGCACGATAGTGCGCCAGGCCAAGTTCCGGCCTAACGCACGCAGTGTGTATATTACACGAAACATTTCGAGCTGTTTTTACCCCCCTCATAACTTTACATGTAACAATCACAACTTGATGATACTTCATTATTAATTACTATCACCTAGTTGAAGATTACTGGAAAGTTTCAAAACATTTAGTTAAACCGTTGAGGAGATACATGGGACCAAAAAATGAAGATTTTCCTACTGACTCGCTGGCTCATCAAAATTATGGGGCACTTCCAGTCATGCTAGAAATTTGGTGTGAAGATTATACAATTGAAGGAAAAAGTCGCAAAAGGGCATTTCTTTAAAGTTAATGGATTGAAATCAGGGTCGGTCCTCATGAGCTAATAATTCTATTTTATTTGTTTCCCACAACAGTAAAAACATTAAAAAAATCAATTCATCAAATTAAAAATTCGTATCATTTACTTGAAAAAAAGACATAATATCTCCCAAAAAACAAAAATGTGATAAAAGGCCAAGTTCCTATCCCCGAAAATTCGACCTATAAAAGTAGTGAGATCAATAATAGGTCAAGCATTTAAGAACTGCAGAATAGTCCATGACTCTAACATATGCCTTTTGAGAATACCAGAGAACAGAGAGCTTGGGTCTTTCCTGACCGTATAATATATAGCCAATAATATTTTTGGTTGAGGTCTGAAATAATTATAAATTTTCCTTCCAGTTGTAACCATTATAAATACTCCAAAAGCCGGGCAGCCCAGCTGTCAGAACTATGAAGATATTTGCTACAGCATGGGGTCGAATAGACCCTGGTACTACTACTTGCAGGGATTGGCACAATGGTAAGAATATTGTAATGTAAAAACTTGTAAACTCACAAATAGTCTTCACAAGTTCAGTTCTCCAATCAGCCAATAGCCAAAGCACTTTCAAATGATTCATTTGTTTCCATTTCACCAGGAATATAATAATGTCGGCATCAGCAAATAGTATGGAAATAGCAACCCTCGGATCAGCTGATGGAGCCAACTGGGTTCAATGGTGTCAGGTAATAAGTTTAACTTATTTGATTTTATTTATGCAATAAACCAGAGCACACATATCACTAGGTTCATGGCCCATCAACTGATTGACTAAGCTGGTGAAACACCGCTGACCAAGTGTGTTTAAAAAAGGATAGTGCTACTCGACTGATGCTTACCTTAACAGGGATGTGTGGTGGGTACAGGTGGTGTAATACCCCCGTGGCAAGCACGTAAAGCCGTTGGTCCTTCGCCTGATATCTTCCCAGTCTTGCCAGATTGCCGTGCTATCGGACAAAAAGGAACAAAAATTGCACAGGATTTGCGCAAGCACTTGTGTACTATAATATTTCCTGCGTACTTGGCTAATCTCCGTTGAGATACGCCACCGTGATTGTAATTCGGTCGAAAGAACTATAGGAAGTCACAGATTCCTGATTTCCTGTAGTAATATGATAAAAAATAATAAGTTTATCTCGTTTTGTAGACTGATGAAGCAAGACCGGAGCTGCCTCTAACAGATAAGAAACAAGAGAACTATCCCGTGGGCGTATGTGTCGATACTTGCGCTACGCATCAAATGCAGTGGGGTATGTATAATGTAATGGTCACAATCTTGAGCGAGTTCTTAATGGATGAAGAAATACATAACCATACATACGGTAACAATTTGCCTATCACTTTGTTTACTATGTAGCAATAAAGCTTGATTTCATAGATCAGGAGACTGACATCTGAGTGCAAATTCTATCTACTATTGTTAACACGTAGAACGCCGTGGCAGTCCCATGTTGTCTGCCAATATACAGTCCGTTTGGGCCCAATTGAAATTAAAAAAAACTTTTTTACAAAAAAATACATCTGACTTCCAAATAAAAACACTACAAAGTCTACAATAACTTTAATTTCGGAAGTCAGTGTCAAAAACGAAGAAACAAAAGTAAAAACACCGACTTCCGTAATTAAAGTTATTATAGACTTTGTAGTGTTTTTATTTGGAAGTCAGATGTATTTTTTTGAAGTTGGTTGTTCAATATTGTAAAAAAGTTTTTTCTCTTAACTAATTTTATTCTCTTATTAATGACCAACTTATTTCCACAGTTTACACCACATATAATACACACATTCAATTAGGAAAAATTTACAAAATCCTAAAGTAAAATAAACAAGGAAAATCCCGGTTGTTGACCTAATACCGTAAAATAAATATAACCTACATAATTAAAAATTGAACATTATATTCCCTTATTTCTTACAGATGAGAACACAACACTGCCCCACATGCCGCTCCTCCACGTGGTATCACAAAGTGGCCTGCTCACTATATTCAACATCATCAACTTAAACAAGCAAGCTCCGCAAGTGTGCACGCCTCCTCAGCAGCTTGCCTTACCGGCCGCTGCGATGACTACGTAAGTAGGATATTTGAAGTAGATATGGTATACAAAGTAACTTATGGATCAAGAAGCTTTCTGGCAGAGTATAATATCGACTTAATTCACAAAATAACGATAAGAAAAAATGTCTCATCTTGAACACTCATAACCAATTTGCAAAATATATATCATTTATCATTCAGTGCAATCCCGGGAGAGGCTCCTCCTCAAGCTGCGCCTGCGCCGGCGCCGGCACCCGCCCCGACGCCCGTCGTCCAACCAAAGGTAATACAGTATTTTAACTATTTTCATTTAAAATCCAAAATACTAATTACAAAATACCCTCAGGTGGGTTAGGCTAGCCTTTTTGCTTACGAAAGCTATCGAGCGCTGTTTTTTGCATAACGCACCCATTAAATGTATTTATGTTCAAATGTATTTTGAAGTCATAAGTATTTGAAATACTAACTATAAAATACCTCAGCGTTATGTATTTCAAATACCAATTACGAATTGCATTTTTAAATACAAATACCAAATATGTATTTGTATTTCAATTCATCATCTTCCTGCCCTTATCCCAGTTACTTGGGGTCGGTGCAACACGTTTTTTTCTTCCATTCTGTCCTGTCAGCCGTCACGCTATCACTAACTCACTTTTCTTTCATATCACTCCTAACACAATCCATCCATCTTTTCCTTGGCCTCTCTGTCCCTGTCCATCCATCCACATTTAAATTCATAACTATTTTAGTTACATGCATTTCATCCCTCCTCTTCACATGACCATACCATACCATGTATTTGTATTTCAATTACGTATTTTAATTACAAGTAATTCAAATACTGCCCAACCCTGGCTGGTTAAAAGTTTTATGAATTTGGATGAAACTTGGTCTTGGTCCCAACGACCAATTAGGATGAATAGGTATTTTTATACATTCCCTTATATTAATATATAACTAGCTTTTGCCTGCGACTTCATACGCGCATATCCTGTTTTTCCCCGTTCCCGTATAGTCTCCACCTTCCTCATGAATGTGGCTATCATACACAAAAAGAATTATCCAAATCCGACTGGTAGTTCCAGAGATTAGCGCGTTCATACAAACAAACTCTTCAGCTTTTTTTATTTTCATGCAAGGCTAAACCGAAGCCAGCAGCCAGTGACGAATAAACATCTATAAACATACAAACTAAAAATCATCAGCATATTGCTTATCCCCACAGCCTCAATCAATGCAACCAGCACAGCTAGCACCGACGCCTCAGCCGCAGCCGCAAACGGTGGCGCCATCTTCACAGTACTCCAGCATACTGAACATACCCAAACCGCCCAGCTATGCGCAGTCGCAGAGTTTGATGTTTGGTACAGGTAAGCTAGCTAGATATTAAGGGTTGAGCGAATAATATAAAATATAAAATGTGCAAAAGTTCAACAACTCGAGAAATTTTGGGGTGGTTTGGGATCTACCTCCTAGCGGTCCACCCCGGGCAACGGCACCACAGGCTTGCCTGTGGTACGGCTGAACGATCTCAATTAAGCGGTGGTAGGCTCCGCAAGGAGCCGCCTGGCTCGCGACCACCATCCCACCGGATTCCGGCGCCAAGCAGCTTGCTGTGTTCCGTCGGTGTGTGGGAGTGCCAGTGCCTTTGGGGGGAGAAGGAAGTTGTCAGTTGCGCTGTTCAGAACCGGTCTTGGTCTCTTGGCAACACTTGCCGGGTAACTTATTTTGGAGGGTAGCGGGATCCGAAGCACGGTGCCAGCCGTTGGCCGACCGCAGTCAGTAGGGGGCCCAAGTAGCACGCCAGCCACGTGCCAAAGGCTGCCCCGCCAACTCGCGAAAAATCCCGGTATGTTCCACCGTGCCAGCCGGCGACTGGATGGGAGGACCCGGTGGCCATATCCGGGGGGGTTCGGGCGTCCCCGCAGTCTCCATATGAGTTCCCCATAGGTTGGATTAGCTCTAGTGTTCCACTTGGTTCACTGAGCAGCGCCTCGACAATTCGACTTTTTCCCCCCAACTACTCGATAACATGTCAAAAGTTAAACAGAAGAAAAAGGGTAAACAACGGCTGCACTTCCTCCCACTTAAAGTGCACCTCACTAATATCAGGGGGTTGCACTCCAATCTCGATCCGGTCCATCATCACCTTGAGGCCGAGAAGCCGCACCTGTTTTTTCTGACGGAGACGAAGATAGCAACCCCGTTGGACGTGGCGTACCTCAACTACCCGGGTTACTCTCTTGAACACAAGTTCAAGAAGCAGGCTGGGGTCTGTGTGTACGTCCGCGATGACATTTGTTGTCGTCGTCTCCGTTGCTTTGAGAAATCGGGTTTTTTCTGCCATATGGCTACTTGTGGACACTGGCGTGGAGAAATTTCTCTACATTGGCGTTTACCGATCGCACAGTGGTAACCAGGAGACAACAGCACTGTTCAATTTCCTCGTGGAGTCGACTGACGTAGCCCAACAACGGTACCCAACAGCGAAGCTCATTTTTCTGGGGGACTTCAACGCCCACCACAAAGAATGGTTGTTCCCGTACCAGAGAACTGACCATGCTGGGTTAGAAGCGCGCAAGTTTGCTTTAACGCTAGATCTAACCCAGCTGGTGAATGTGGCACCACGGGTACCGGATGTTGACGGCCATACACCCAATTGCTTGGACCTTCTGCTGACAACTGATCCGAACAGTCACTCAGTATCGGTCTCAGCCCCGCTGGGAACATCTGACCACTGCCTGGTGAAATCCGTGTCGACCTGCTCTCCTCCAGATGAGAGCCCTAGAGGCACGAGACGAGTATGGCGATACGAGTCAGCAGATTGGGATGAGATGCGGCACTTTTTTGCGTCTTATCCATGGCGGCATGTGTGCTTTTCCTCGGGTGACCCGTCTTGTTGTGCCGACATGATTGCGGACGTGATTCGGCAGGGGATGGAATATTTCATTCCATTCTCCGACATCCCGCTCGGTCACAAAACCCGGCCTTGGTATAATGCAGAGTGCGCCCACGCTGAGGCCCGAAAAGAGTCTGCCTACCAAGCTTGGGTCAAGGCCCGCGACCAAAAAGTTAGAGCACGCAGGGTTCGCGCGAGGAAGAGAACTTTTAATTCTGCCGCTAAGTTCTGCAAGCAAGTTCTACGTGGGGCACGTTTTGACCATGTCGGACGTATCGGGGCCAAACTAGCATCTCACCCTCCGGGTAGTAAACTGTTCTGGTCCCTTTCGAAAGCGGTTGAAATGAACTTTTGTCGGCCCACTTTACCACCAATGCTGAAACCTAATGGGTCGCTGGCCCACTCTGCAAGTGAGAAAGCAAATTTATTTGCATCTTCCTTTGCTAGCAATTCACGTCTGGACGCTGGCTCCAAGCAACCACTAACTGTACCTCGTTACTGTGACTCTTCGATGTCGGAGATCGCAGTTCACATGAAAGAGGTACGAAAAGTATTGTGCAGTCTAGACGTGAACAAGGCCAGCGGGCCTGACGGCATTTCAGCGAGAGTGTTGAGGCAATGTGCGCCTGAACTGTCTCCTGTGTTGACACGCTTGTTCCGCCTCTCTCTTGAAAAAAGAACGGTGCCAAAATCCTGGAAGCTTGCGAATGTACAGCCTGTGCCAAAAAAGGGCGACCGTGCAGACCCTGCTCATTATCGACCGATCGCCATTACCTCCATTCTGTGCAAGGTTATGGAAAGGGTACTGAACAGTAAGTTGCTGACCTACCTTGAAGGCAATGATCTCCTCAGTGACCGTCAATATGGCTTTCGCCGGGGACGGTCAACTGGCGATTTTCTTGTGTATGTCACGCACTGCTGGGGCGAAGCCATCGAGAAACACGGCGAAGCACTTGCTGTATCGCTCGATATCTCGAAGGCCTTTGATAGGGTTTGGCACGCAAGTCTACTCAGCAAGCTTCCTGCTTATGGCATCCCAGCTGATTTTTGTAGCTGGATATCAGACTTCCTTAGTGAACGGTCGATCCGAGTAGTCGTTGACGGCTGCTTCTCTGACCTCATGGCTATTAATGCCGGAGTTCCTCAGGGGTCTGTTCTCTCTGCAACTCTTTTCCTGCTGCACATCAATGACCTGCTTCAGCCTGGTATTGTTGGGTATGCAGATGACAGTTCGGTTTCAGAGAGATACTTGTCTAGCGCAAAAACCAGCGGGGAAGAAGTTCGTTCCTTCAGAGAGGCCATGGTAGAGCGGACAAATTTGACCTTAAGTCTTGTCTCCCAGTGGGGTGATGACAATCTGGTCTCTTTTAACGCCACCAAAACACAAGCATGTCTTTTTACCGCGAAAAGGAGTCGTTTCGACCTAACTCCGACTTTTCGGGGTACATCTGTTCCTGTAACCGATCGGCTCGAGCTCCTAGGCATGGAGTTGACAACCAGTCTCAACTTTGGTGCCACCATTGAGCACAAAGCCCAAACTGCGGCCAAAAAGCTGGGCATCCTAAATAGAGTGAAGCGATACTTCACGCCTGGACAGCTTTTAACCCTCTACAAAGCACAAGTCCGATCCTGCATGGAGTATTGCAGCCACCTTTGGGATGGCTCAGCTAAATACCAACTTGCCGCGCTTGACTCGGTGGAACACAGAGCTAAAAGGCTCATTGGCGACGTAAGACTGGTGGATGCCAAGCTTCACAGCTTGGCTCATCGCCGCAAGGTTGCCTGCTTGTCGGTCTTCTACAGATTGTACTTCGGGGAGAGTGTCCAGGAACTCCACGATCTCATCCCACCGGCCCCCTTCTACCATCGGACATCTAGACGCACTGCAAGTTACCATCCCTACCTTGTTGCTATTCCACCAATTCGCACTAAACGTTTCCAAACGTCTTTTATAATGCGCACAGCAAAGGAGTGGAACTCTCTGCCTGCGTCTGTGTTTCCGAACGCATACAACCCTAATCTCTTCAAAATTAGAGTGAACAGGCTTCTTCTGGGTAAGCTCGCTCCATCGTCGACTTTGTCTCTGTCATCTATGATCTAGACTAGAGTCAAGAGCAAACCCATATTAAATAAAAAAAAAAAAAAAAAAAAAGAAAGAAATTAAAAAGTTGATTTTTTCTCAAAATAATATTTCGTTAATGGTTTTTATTTGTGTTTAGTTTTAACAATCTTGCGATAATTCATTTGTTTTTTCTGTATTATTTCAGCTCCAGTGCAAATTGAACAAAAACCATCTCCGGTAGAAATAAAACCTACACCCATTGCACAGCCGACACCTCAAGCTCCTGTGGTAATAATAACATTATATAGTCCCCAGAAATCGAATAAGTTATCTCTATAACTATATAACATGACAATAAACATTAGTCTCACCAATATTAGAATCCTTATCTTGAACTTAGCTATACTTCTGCTACTCCCGCAATACGCACGACAAATAGATTTAACCTTTTGAACGCTAGAGCATAAACGCATCGGCATTCCCCCGACGCTAAGCCACAAATTACCCGTACTTCTTGTCACATATTTGTGACGTTTGGCATACAGCGTACGCTCTTGCTTGTCATGTATACTTGACAATGTCGTTCAAAAGGTTTATTTTTAGGGTTCCATACCCAAAGGGTAAAACGGAACCCTAGTACTAAGACTCCGCTGTCCGTCTGGCTGTCACCAGGCTGTATCTCGTGAACCGTTATAGTTAGACAGTTGAAATTTTCACAGATGATGTATTTCTGTTGCCGCTATATCAACAAATACTAAAAAACAATAAAATAAATATTTAAGGGGGCTCCCATACAACAGACATGAATTTTTGCCGTTTTTTTATAGATAATGGTACGGAACAAGTAATTTTTGCCAAATTGTAACAGAAGTAAAGCTCATAATTTAACTTACCATAACTCATACTTATCTTTCGTAGGCACAACCTCAACCCGTAGCCCCAAAACCTCAACCAGCACAGGCTCAAGAAAACGCTGCGTTTAAAGCGGAACAAGAGAAGATCAACGAAATTAAGGTCAACCAGGAGCTGAAGAATATGCTCGTCAAGGAAGTCAACGACTTTCAGATGGAGCTGTACAAGTTTATGGTGAAGACCAGGGAAACTCAGGCTAGGGTGAGTTGATTTTGATGAAGCTTTGATGATTTTTTTATGTGTTTTTGTGTATCTTAGTAGATAAAATACAAAAAATGAGCGAGTCTTACAGTAGTCGCATAAAATGTGTAACATCTGAGGTCTCTCACATTAATAAAAAGAAACATTAACATTAAAAGTACCAACTGACAGCCGACTCGACCACTGCGTGCGCTCATTGGTCAAATCGAATAGGGCGCGCTCATTGGTCAAATCAAATAGCGCGCGCTTCCTCGGCTTCCTGTTACACACTTCCGTCCCATTTCACGAAATCACTCCCACAGATTGCAGGAAAGCGAAAAGAAAGATGTAACGCATCAAAAATTAGACTTGTTATTTCTGTGTGGATATGTAACTTGAAATATAACACAAGAGTTAGTCGTGACTGGTCCGAAATTTAACAATATCTGTTCGAACAAAATATCCGCCGTTTTACGTTTAAAATATTGTGTAGAGGTAAACACCCCGTTCCTGGAATGACATGGTCGCAAGATTTATAAACATCCAATAGCATTTAACTTGCGCTTAATTTTGACGTGTCAATAGTTTGGTTTCACATGCCAGATGATAGTTATAATAATCATACCACTGATAATGACAGCTCATTTATTTTAGTTACAACGCGATATCGATTCAATCAACGCAAGCTTTAACTACACGTCACAAGACGCGGAACAGCTGAGGAAGGAATGTTCTTCCGAGGAGTTGCGCAGTGCCATCGTACAGCTGAAGTTGGAGCTGGTGCGCGCATGCGCGGTAGTGGCTGAGGCGAGGACGCATGCTGAGTAAGTAGATGGATACTTATTATTAAAAACTGACCGCTAAAACAAGGTTTTATATGTAAATTCGTAGAAAGTCGAAAAGAACACCTACCTTATTGAAAGTATATTTTTACCACCTTTACTCTGAGGGCCTGTTTCACAATGTCGGAATGGCTACTCACAAAATAAATCAAGATTTTATTTGAATTTGAATAAAATCATCTGCCAAGTGCTTTTCCTTGTACGCGTCAAGCAACTTTGCTGCTCTGAAGTTAGGTTTTGGTAAAGACCGCGCAGGTGCAATCGCGTAAAAAAGTGTTACGTTCGTAGAAGCAGTTAGCGATTGTAAGATAGGTAGGTAGAAATGCATAAGAAGATAATAAATACTACTAGGTAATTGAAATCGAGGGACTGTGTTCACAACTTCACACCAAATAAATGAAAGGTACATTTAAAGGTACAAAATCAATACCAATCCCACAATAAACATTTTCATCAAATATGCTTTCAGAGCAAAAGACAGTCACCAATGGACACAAGCGGATCCTCTTACATCAAAACGCGTGGCATCTGTAAAGAAACTAGCTTACTACGTACAGAATCAGCTGGAACAAGCGCAGAAATCGCTTGACTACAAGTGGAATGAGGCTGTGACGAGGGATCCTCAGTTTAACAAGTAAGAAATAGTATTAAGAAATTGTATAGAAAAATCAGTCTTGCCGAATTAGCCGTTAGTCTTGATTTTTTTCGTGACAATGTACACTTTTTGATAACTCAAGAACGGCTGAACCGATTTTGAAGATCTTTATTTTGTTGGAATCTCATAAAATATTTCGTACGCAACGCCATTTCTGATACATAAAAATTAATGATGATGCGGTTCGAAGTTCGCCGGGACAGCTAGTGTTAGTATAGATGTATTTTAATTTCCTTTGTACATTATGTCATATTGAAAATTTTATCCCAGGCCAGGCCAGCGCATGATACGTCCAATCCTAGACGACGTATACCAACCTCTAGTCAAACAGCAAGAGATACTGAGTCGCCAACAAGCAGTGCTTCGTACATTGAGGAATACGCTCAACGAGTGTGACGTCACTCCTTTCTACAAGTCAACATCGCTGTTGAGAAGCACGCCCTTCAGAAGCAAGTGAGTTGAACAAAACTTTTTGTTAAAAGAATTTAGGCATTATAGGAATAGCAACAAGGTCTTTTATGTCGCTTTCAAGCAGTACTTCGTACATTGAGGAATACACTCAATGAACGTGACGTCACAGCCTTATACGAGTCCACATCTCCAAATCGTAGTTAAGATGCATGCCCTTTAGAAACGAAAGAAAGATTAACTTCAATATTCAATCAAAATCAAACCATAATGCTCCAGCGATAAGGCTATTAGGTCGCCACCTAGTCGTAAACCCAAGATCAATAGTTATGTGTACTAGTTGGACGCCATGCACGTAGGTAAGTTAACTTTTCAATTCCTGCAGATAACATTTTACTACATATGTATATTTACAACTGTTTTATAATTTGTCCTAGAGTTGGCGTCATGCCGACTACGCAATTGCTGTTTTTTTTTAGCAGTTTGTTGTAAGGCGGAGCCGTAGCGACAAGCATGACACTTCAAAACCGCGCTCTCTTCACACGTACACATACACGCCTGCATGATACGAACCTTAACTCACTTTACATATATGTAGTTAGAATAAACAAACAAAACTCTCCACAGGGATCCCCTCTCAAAGTTAACGAAGAACATCCTTAACATGAGTCTTGATACTGACAGTAAGAAGAAGGAACCACTTCTGACGTCACAGAAGCTCGATGCTCTAAGAGATATGCTTTCCAACCACAAAACTGTTAAGATAAAGCCTGTCAATGTTGAAATGAGGCAGCATTTGGCGACCATGAAGATGAATTATGAGAAGAGTTTGAAGGAAAAGGTGCAGCCGGCTAAACAGGTGGTTAAGACAGAGGTTGATGTTAAACCGCAAGTCAAACAAGGTAAGGAAATGTTATTTGTAAGATTTAAATTTAAAGTGATGTTAGCATGACATTTAGACTCTTCATACTTACTATCAAAAATGCGAAATTTTATGAGAATTGATGTTGTTGTGTGTCACATTCGTTTAGTAGTTTAAAGGTTCATCAACATTCGTTTAGTAAAACTACTAAATGCATGTTGATGAATCCTTATAAGTAAACAATCCTATACATCAGAGTAACACATGCCATCATTTATAAAGTGGGGGAGTACTAATTCCACGCGGGCGGCAACTAGATTTTTTGAAAACTAACATTAGAAACCGTTGTGAGGCAATATTTATGTCATGTCCATTCAAGTTGCACAAACCAACATTGTATCGACTCATCTAAACCCTCTTTTTAGTTCAACAACAACCATACATAGTACCCAAGGTCGAGCAAAAACAAGAGGTTAAACCCGAGCCAAAACAAGAGGTTAAACCCGAGCCATTCAAACCATCACCTATCAACGTGCCATCTTTTACTCCAGTCGGAGGGGTGAAGCCAACCGTCCCGGGACTGACGAATGTCGCTAGAACACTGTTTACTGATGGTAAGTGATCGTAATCAATATAGCATGCACAAGTTTGACAAGTGAATTAATAAATAACTGAAGTATGGTACGGTTATTGTGAACCAACTTATGTTTTTTGGCACTACATATCAAGATCATATAGCAACATGTTAAATATGAAATCCAAGGTTCCTTCCAGGGTTGCGGAATTTGTTAAAAAGAGTCACCGCGGCCCTGGAACGCAAAGGGCATTAGGAAGAACACGGATGGATTTTAGTCAGTATGAGTCTGACACTCCGTCCCGCTCCGTCCAGAGCGGAAGGAGTCATTTGATGACCTCCCATAATGTTATTTTCTGATGCCTAATTAAAAAAATATTATCATTTAATGATTAATTAAAAAATAGCATAACCCTCCTATTGGGGCGGTCGTATTCGACCGCGGATTAAAAATTCTACCATGCTTGGTAGCAAAATCTATAATTATGGTCTGCTTGGCAGTTTGCCGAATTCCTTTGTTTGGTTATGAGAGCAAGAACTAACATTTTTTAGCTCCACGTGAGATCTAGAATCAACACGACCTACTCAAGGATCAAAATCAACTATTAGCTTCCCTATTTACAGAACCAAAACAAGAGCCAGCCAAGCCTCAACCGCAAGTTCCACAAATGAAGCCCACGGTCCCAGCGTTTAGTTTCTCAAGTACACTAGCTTCGGCCGACACTAGAAGCGTTCTCAAAGACTTGCTACAGAACAAACAAGCGAAAAGTGAGGCTAATACTTTCATGGGACAGAATATTTGTTCGCCTTCTTCGTTTTCATGTAAGTTATTCATTTTCGTTTAAAATATTGCGTTTGCTCATTTTCATATGTGTTTCAGTTTAATACGTCTTACTTTCTTAATTTTTCCTGAGCGTACGGTAAAACCTCTGCATAGACATTATCAGTTTAAAAATTTCTTAACATTGCATACCAATCGAAACATTTCGACGCCCCCGGGGAATAAACCGGTAATCGCAAAAATCAAATTTTACAGGAAAAATGATTTAGTGTTTTTGGGGTATATCTCATTAACAAAACGTAATTATGACAACATTGTTATATGACGGAAAAGCTAATTTTTACCCGAAAATTTTGTAGTATTCAGTGTAAGTATTAAATACACACAGAATTAGTTATTCACCAAAATACATATTACCGAAAATGGTTTCAAACAATTTTTAGGGTATTGATAAATTACAATCCTGACTTACCAATATTATTCCAGTAATGTTTACTTACCGAATTATTCTTGTAAAATTCTTAAAAATCATAGACATAATAATGCTTTACAGGATTATGAAACTTGTTTTTTCATTTTAGAGAGAGATTGTAATGCTCAGTTACCGACTTATTATGGTAAAATTTTGAATAACCATAAAAGGGTAAAGTAGTCTAACCCGTATTTTATAGAAAATTTTTAGTAGTCATATTATCGTATTCACTGGAAACCAATTACGTAAAATAATTTTGCTGTCGGTATCTTCCAGGGAATAATTAAAGAAAACTCACAAAATTAATTAAAATTATAACATTTATTAGGAACAAAATTCTCATGAGATCGCAAATTACAATCAATAAAATTATAAAAAAATAGCCAAGCAAAAACATTTATAACTAATCGGCATTATCAGTGAAATCATCATCAGTATCATCGCGATCATCGCTATTTTCTACAGAGATTAAGGATTCATAAAATGCGTGGTAATACCGTGGAATCGCTCCACTATTGCATAACGATAGTAAATCTGTATGCAAAGCCTTGGTTATGGGAACAGGTTGATGATAAGCAGGTGCCAATACAGGATCTTCTAAAAGTAAAGTATCTGTCTTTGGTTTGCGCCCTCGTCGTTTAGTTTGAAATGGATTTGAAACATTTAATTCAGAATATGCTTCATCAAAATCATATTTTAAAAAAACCATGTCCTGTTGGGATGATGATACATGAATTTCCATTACATCAGACCAGCGTATCGTATTTCCATGTATATCGCGACGCCAATTTAAAGGATTAACTAATTTTTTAATGTCTAAAATTTCTGTTTGCTCCATTTCTTTCATAGTATATTTTTCTCCAGAGACTTTGGAGTTTAGTATTATATTATATATTTGATCAGGTGTGTAAATACACTTATTTATCATGTTCCTCTCAATACAGGCATGCATTGAGTCTCCCTCGTTCTGGCTATGTCCAGTCTCGAAAAATCTGTGCGTTATAGACAAATTTAAAGTTTTTGCAACATACGCATATAAGGCAAAAATGTACCGGTTCTTATTTTGGCCATAACAGCCATCCGAATAAAAATATATATTTTTAACACCTCGCTCCTTTTCACTCTTCAAAAATTGCAACAAACAACTCCCAATTTCAATGCAGCCTCGTTTTGCGATTTGGTAATGCCACACGTAACAATACCCTTTTTTACGTAGAGCGTCAAAAATAGTAAAATTGTACACAGGGTACTTGCGTTTATAATGAAAAATGCCTACAGCAGATTGTGGGA
This sequence comes from Mamestra brassicae, assembly GCA_905163435.1. NCBI lineage: Eukaryota > Metazoa > Arthropoda > Insecta > Lepidoptera > Noctuidae > Mamestra > Mamestra brassicae. Next base: position 11,066,374 of record LR990997.1, on the reverse strand, counting down.
TACTTAACACTTTTTGCAGGTCGAAGATAGCAATTGTGCTATCGTTTTTGTCAATGGTAATTTTTTCTTCATTTTTAATTTGCCGTATTCTCTCTTTTCTATTTAAATGACGCCTATAGCTTTCTTCTAAAGTCTCTTTCTCTGGTGGACTGGCTTGCTCATATACAAAACAAGTAGAACATTGGTCCTTTTTTGGCTTAAAAAATGAGTAGTTAAATTTTGTGTTAAAAATTATTTCATATTGACGTTTTGTTGCCATCGTAACTTCAACATAATTTTGCTGTGGAAACCACTCAGTGTACAAACGATACATTTTTGATATATTCAGGTCTTGTGATAAATATTGTCTAGTCGAACTTTTTCTTGTGTAGTGAGAGTCAACCTTAGGAAATAAAGAAATGTGTTTTTCAATACTTGATTCCGTTTCCAAACTCATTTTTCGAGGTCTATTCGTGTGTTTGCCTCTTAAGTCTTTAATCCCTTGGTCTAATTTAAATTTTTCTATAGCTGTATATACCATTTGTTCATTAATTTTTAAAGTGTTTAGGAAAAATTTCTTACAAACAAGAATCTCTGCATTATTTAAACAAAAAAAATATTTTATAGTCTGTGTGCGATTATTTTTCCGTTCTAGAGTTATACGTTTGATATTTTGGCGTTTAGTATGTGTAATAATATACATCCATTGGCGTTCTCGATCAGAAAGTTTATAAAATGAATCAAATAAGTTTTGCCTCTCTGAAGAGGTAAATTTGCTGCCACAGTTCATTTTACATGAACAAACAGGACCCATGACCTTTTGTGGATACTTTTTCTTACTATGACAACCTTCGTAAGCCTGCCCAGCATTTTTAAGTAATTTTTTTTTTTTATTAGACCACTGGTCTTCATTAATTGCACGTTTTCTGGTTTTTTGTTTTTCAATTTGTGAAGTGGAAGGTTCGTCTAAATTATTTGGCTCAAATTCTAATGAATTTTGTGTTAATTCAGTTCTTAAATTGACATGTTCATTTTGGGAATTTTCAAGAGACATGACGTCAGTATTATTAATTTCGGAGGAGCTCTCAGGTTGCAATGTTTCCTCGAATTCTTCACTGGACAGATTATTCTCAGCTAAAGGATAACTAGGTACTAAACTTAAACTTGCGAACTGTTTTTCATTATTATGCTGGACATTATCAATTGTAACGCTATATTCATTATTTGTTTTAAAAATGGTGGTAGAAGAACCGATGAAATCGCTGTTTGTTAAAATTAGCGATAAATTAGAAACAGTAGAGGGAGTATCAATTACTTTAGAGGTGTTTAAAATTCTATCTATGCATTGGGAATCTCCGCTACGACCCGAAAACGTACTTGATGGGCTATTGACTGCGATCCTTTCTGGACTTGGAACATATTCTGAACAATCTGGAGAAAAATCACCATCACTCACATCTCTATCACAATCGACGTATTTTTTCTTGGATAGAACTGAAAAAAAAAATTACTGGTTACATAATTTAACCCAGAATTCTAAACTGAAACTCAAAAGTTTTTGGAAAAAATATAAGTACTATAAACGAACGAAATCGCAAGCAACGCATACTTCAAAAGAGTGGGGAACTTTTGAGTAAACCGAATAATATTTTAAATATATATAAAAAATAGTAAGATGCTAATTTAAACCCTTTAAATTGGCGTCACGATAATGTTAAGAATACAATACGCTAGTGTGATTTTACTAAAATGTATGTATCGCAACTAGATTATCTTTAAATACTTAATACCTATGGACAGAAATTAGTACTTAAAAATTATATTTGCACATACCTCGTAAATTATAATCAGTTATTTTCATGGACAGTGATTCAACAGATTTGTTTTCTTGCACGATATTAGCACAGTTCCTATTTGTAGTAAATTCAGAATCTGCAAAAAAATTAAGTTTAAGTTAGTTTGATAGCACAGTTGGTTGGTGTTATGTAGTGGTTAAGCAATTGGTATGTATGGTGGTAAGTATTGCAGGTTCGATTCCCGTACGGAACAAATATTTTAATGAGCTACAGATAGTTGTTCCGGGTCTGGCTGTTTGTGTATGTGAGTTTGTAAAATGCCTCCACGTTAAAAGTGAAATACACTGGTGTGATTAACTTAAAATTTATATGTATCACAATAGAACTATATTTTCTTTAACCACTTGTGCCCCAGCGGCACAAATTCGAGCCAGACACAATAACAATTCTATTGGGTCTGCTAATTAGGTACTCGAGTCGCTACATATTTTTACCTACATATAAATAGAGATTACATTTGTACATACCTCGCAAATTATTATGTATTGTTTTCATGGACAGGGATTCAACAGAATTGCTCTCTTGCACGATATTAGCACAGTTCCTATTTGAAGTAAGTCCAGAACCTGAAAACAAATTAAGTATTTAAAGTTAGGTTGATGGCACAGCTGGTTGGCGTAGTGGTTAAGCGACACGGAGAAGCTAATTGCTTCTGCGCTCCGTGTCGCAGGTTCGATTCCCGCACGGAACAAAATAATATTTGTATAACCTACAGATAGTTGTTCCGGGTCCGACTGTTTGTGTATGTGAGTTTGTAAAATGCTCCCACGATACAAGTGAAATTCCTAAAACTAAATTCAATATTTATTTCATTACATAATATTTTGATACTTACTTGTTGCAACCTGATCGTCAGTATCATCAATCATCAACAACATTCTTCTCACTCGAGGGTTTTTCAAAGTACGATCTTGATTCGATGCCATAACACTTAATAAATTATTATATCAACACGATTTAAGACGCTAAACTTTGCAACTAAAATCACGCACAGTAGCTATTACATAAATAACGTCATGTCACTTCAAAACAGCAAGTGCAACTAACTCTCGTGATTCACGTAAACAAACCATTAGTGTGTGCGCAATAATCTGTCGCAGTTTATTTCCGTGTTTAGAAAGAGATGCGGTGACCATCGCCGACACAGCATATTAGTATTAGTGCGCGTAATGTGTGTTACAAGTAGAAACGCGTTCTTGAGTCGGCGAGCGCGGGCAAGTTACCGCCAATACGTATAATAGGTAGAAATGTATGTCCCTGTAACAGTGCTTTACCGAAAATGTCTACCACAAAACTTACTATAATAAACCTGTAATGGCGTTAACCAGAAATTTTGCTGAAATATTTTACAGTAATATTACTTTACCGAAATGTAGCCACAGAATTTAATTTGTAATAATGTATTGCGTTTTTTTTATAGTAAATAAAAAATGGGAAATTTCCAAAGAACAAAAATGTTGTGAGGAAAATCGTTGGAAATTACCGCAGAAAAATTCTGAAAAAAATTGGATAGGTGTATCCTGACCCATAGATTACGAAAATGACATAACAGTAAAAAGTCAGTAATAGTATAATACAGGTTTTTTCCTTGGGGGCGTCGATTTATCTTAAGCTATTGTATGCATGCTTTTGCAAAGAAGATATATCTCCTATTTCTGCTGAAGTATGTAATCGGGTGTTCCATTGGTTTTAGTTACGACAACCGCAGCAACTTCCACCCCAGCACCATCAGCAGTATTCACAGCCAAACCGATAGCAGACATTAACAACATGTTCAGTAAATTCCAGCCACAGACATTTGTACAAGATTCTAAACCGCAGGCTTTTGCTCCCGAACCTAAGACGCAAGCATTCACAACGGAACCCAAGCTTCCCGCCTTCTCCCCTGATCCCAAACCCTTTGCTCCTGAAAATAAACTACCAAGCTCAATATTCGGCAGTCCAAAATCAAGCGAAACTGGGGAACCCGAAGCTGACAGTAAAACGGCAGCTGTCAAACCTAAGACTGATACTAAACCACTGACAAATCTGTTTGCCATGAAAACTTCTACGCCTACACCTAATACAATCGTTCCCGATGTGTTGAAAACCACCGTAAAGATCGATAGTGCTCCTAAACCAGTTGAGAAAGAAAAATCTAAGGAAAATGTACCGCAGATGGTAGAGCCTAAAGTTGTACCGAAACCTGTGAGTGATAATAAAGAAGCGCCTAAGCCATTAGCAGTGCAGACGGGGAATAAAACTTCAATATTGGGCACAACTCAACAACCTGCTCCTGCAAGCAGCTCTACTCCTAGTAAGATCTTTAACAAATCATATTTAAAAAGAAACAAATAGATAAAGGTTATTTAATCATGTTTTTCGTTTTGCAGGCGAACCATCAAAACCATTAGAATTAAAAAAAGAGGCTAAAGTAGAACAATTGAAAACGCTCGAAAAGTCGGATTCCACATCAAGTGTCTCATCAATAATCAGTTCTACCAATGTTACAGCTAGTGGTTGGTATTTATTACAAGAATGTTGTTCACTTCATTTTCAAGTGCCAAAAATTCATTGAATTAATGTTCTCTATTTAAATTTCAGATTCCAAACCTCCAACCCCCACAAATGAGCAACCGCCATCAAAACCTTCACTATTCTTAAACATTTCTGCAAGTAGTCCCTCTGCCGCGTCAGTTTTCGGAGCTGCAGTCGCTTCTCAACCGAAGCCGACGTCACCGACAACATCCATATTTGCAACTGGAGCTTCACCATCACCCACACCTGCTTCCGTCTTTGGAACTTCGTCACAAGGATCAATATTTGGAAATACATCACCGAAAGCAACAACGACGGCTTCAGTATTCGGTTCATCTGCTCAATCAGTCTTTAGTAATGCAACGACTGCGGGCAGTTCGAAAGCTTCAGTGTTTAGTACGCCAACTCCTTCGACTCCTGAAGCCCCAGCTTCACCTCAAGCAGTATTTGGTTCAACGGTGACACCAACAACTCAAGCAGGATCGATATTCGGCAAATCATTCGCTCAACCGGCAGTGTTTGCTGCAACTACTACGACTGCCCCATCATCTCCTACATCAGTCTTCGGTGCATCTACTACGTCATCAGTGTTTGGCTCAACACTCACCACAAAAGCGTCTGTGTTCGGCGCGTCAACTACTACAACACAATCTGTTTTCGGAACGGCAACAGCGACTACACAGTCATCGATATTTGGGAGTGCAACTGCTAATGCTCCGAGCGCATTTACGTCAACAACGACCCCATCGTCTGGTGCGCAGAGTATATTTGCTTCAGCAAGTACGACTCAGCCGTCTGTGTTTGGAGGGGCAGGATCTTCTGTATTTGGGTCTGCATCGCCTAATGCCCAGACGTCAGTGTTTGGAGCTCCTTCAACTCAAGCTTCCGTCTTCGGATCGTCGACTGCTACAACCCAATCATCGGTATTTGGGACGCCAACACCGACATCACAATCGTCGGTATTTGGTACTGCGCCCACGACTCAAGCATCAGTGTTCGGTGCTCAACCCACTACGACTGCTCAAAGCTCGATCTTCGGCGGTGCTGAAAGCAATATGTTTGCGGCTGCTAGTATATCGACGACCAGCGCACCGTCACCGACTAGTGGCGGCAGTATTTTTGGCGGAAGGTAAGGAACTTTCTCTATGCATTCATTATTACACTTATCATGAATTTGAAACGTCTCACGTCATTTTCTTATTTGTGCCTAAAAAATTTCAATTCTTAGAAACTTGACAGCTATGAGGGTAGGAAAAGACGAAAGAAACAATGAATGAATGGATTGATAATTATTAAAGACAAGCTGTGCCCGCGGCTTCGCTCCCTTCACCAACAACCGTCAACCGTTACCTACCCTACTCTACCTACCCTACTTCCCTTTTTTTATTTTAAAACCTCTGTAATCTGGCGACCAAAACAAAAAAAGAATTAGCCAAATCGGTCAAGCCGTTCTCGAGTTTTAGCGAGACTAACGAACAGCAATTGATTTTTATATATATAGATAAAATGAGGAGTAAATGGAAATGTCAAATAACTGAGATAAATTAAAGGAGACATACAGGGAGCGCCGACAGAAAACACAGGAACTACAAGCATAAATATTGCTAGGCTGTCATACAAAATCAGGAGTAAAATAACTGAACGGATTGCAAATTGGTATAAAGACAGGAAGGTAACGATAACCTAGGTAAATGAAAGTAGGTATGTTCGCACCTACTGACGGCTCGAAACACCCCGCGAGTCGCTGCGCAATAGCAAATCCATGAGATAGTGGGGGTAAGCACAACGAAAAGCGAACTTAACAGAATCACATACATCACTAACTTTGAATCGATATAAAACGTTTTCATCTCCTTTTTCCAGCAGTTCTCCAGGCTCAGTATTCGGCGGTGGCAACACTAATGTATTCGCCAGCAAGGCAGCTTTCGGTCAAGCCAATCCTACGGCAGCTGCAATATTCGGCGGTGGGGGAGCTACGGCTTTCGGCCAACAGAAGCCGGCGTCCAACTTCTGGGGTGGAGGCAATGCTAATACTGAGGGTGGTTTTGGATCGACTGGATTTGGTAAATATTTATTTTAGCTAAATTATTTTAATGCTAAGTATCTAAAAAGGGGTAAGTATGTTAGGATCGTAGCAGATGGTCTTTAGTTCGTGAATACTCCTTTGAGAAGATGACTTGAGCGTATGTATGTATGCAAAAAAAAAAAAAACTTTAAAAACACACTAGTACGCGTTTTTTTTTTTTAATATTATCCACTTAAAATAAAAATCATTTATATTTTGCACAAGGTTATCATAGAAGAATCAAAATGTCATTTGATACTTCGAAATATTTGATATTATTTGTTACTCATGAAAGTCCAATAAAACAACTATCATTGTAAATTCCCGGGATTGATACGTTAAGATAGATATTCCGGGATTTCAGAAGCGGTATTTTCTACTCTATGTAACGTACTGCTTTCTTCTTAGGTAAATATTCGCTTCCTACACCGATCCCTGGTTATGTGCTAAGTCCTGGAAATTATTAAAGAATAACTTCAATGCGTCAAACGCATATTCATTTTAACTTGAACTCATAGAAACTACTGACAAATAAATCTCTACCTCCCTAGGCCAACAGCCAACAACACAGGCGTCATCAATCTTCGGCAACACATCCGGCGGAAGTTTCAGCACGCCGTCCCCTGCGGGGCAAGCGTTCGGTAGCCCGCAAGCTTCGGCATTCGGCAGCGGAGAAAATCAGCCCTCCGTGTTTGGAACCCCGCAGCAACAGACCGGTGAGTGTATGTATATCGACGCACTTATTGGATTTGGACAAGAATTTTTTAGTCCTTAAGTAGTAGTTTTTAGGCGGCCGTACGGCTCGATCATCAAGTTTAAGCGACGCTTTAAGAGGTCGGACGGCGGATGACCATCCATAACAGGCATGGAGGGATCGTTTGGGCGCATTATATTATTATCAAATTCGCAAAATGTCCAGTGGATCTCGGTAGAACCCTCCATGCCTTGTAATGCACGTTAACGGCCGGTCTCAATAACATATCTACCTTTAACCAACTGTCAAATTAGCTACCAAAAGTAACTGTAACGTCACGTTTGCCTTCGTAACATGATGTTTCAGCTACTGTTGGTAGCTAATTTGACAGTTGGTTAAAGGTAGGTACGTTATTGAAACCAGCCGAAAGCCGTTAGCTCCAGCTGCCAGTTGTAGATCTTTGGCAGTCGTTGCTGGAAATGGAAGCCCGAAGATCTGACAACCAGTCTTACCAAGGGGAATCGTGTTACCCAGTAACGGGGTTCTGAAGGTTAGACAGGCAGTCCGTCCATGTAATGTATCGGTGTTCAGCTGTAGCCGGTTAGACTGGAAGCTGAGCCAAACATATGTAGTTGGGAAAAGGCTAGGCATCTTGAATGCTTGAGGTCTGTAATTTTAGGCTCACTGAGATCGACTACGATGTTGTCACGGGGCCAGATATGCATTTTCAAATCGATTTCCATTCCTTGATAAATAGCATTTGTTTCTATACCTGTACTCTATTACGCTAAATTTAACTGTAAGGACACAAGTCTTATGTCCATATTGGACAAAGATAGGAGTCTGCGTCTATAACGTATTTTCACTATATTTTTATTGTATATAGCCCCAGCATTCGGCGGCTCGCCTGGCTTCGGCTCGAAGCCCGTATTCGGGCAAGCGACGGGCTTCGGGTCTCCACCCAGTGGCGGCGGCTTCGGTTCGTCATTCGGCGGAGGCTTCAACAAGAGTCCGGGCGGAGCGTTTGGAGCGCCCGCAGCATTCGGGGGAGGTGCGACGTTTGGCGGAGGAGCCGCCTTTGGTGGAGGGTCTTCACCTGGGAAGATGTTTGGAGGCGCACAACCCAGTAAGTGTTTTCATCATCTTAAAATTAAATTAACAAATAAATTAGAACACATTAGTTATGTCCAGAAAGTAGCCTCGACTCTTATGTGAGAAATCTCTGTGATTTGTGCCGAAAGCATGCTCTTCTTTACAGCAATTCGCAAAACTCGCTTTCTAGGATGACAAGTTCGTTCAATTAAATAATGAGCTGTTTTGACCTACTATTCACTGGACTTTCGAAAAGACGTCAAAAACTAGGGATATACTAATGAAAATTATAAAACTAACTACAAATTAAAGATGAATGAATTAACAGCAGGTTTCGGTCAACCGACTCAATCCAACGCTACATTCGAGAGCTTAGCAACACAGAACACACTGACTTTCGGCAACTTGGCGCAACAGGCGCAAGCGCCCCAACCACAGGCACCCTCCTTCAACACGTAAGTAATGTCTTACTATAAGTCCGCGTTTCCAGCTGCAAGCAACTTGCATGCCAGTTTAATTACATTGCGGGGCACGATCGAGCTATTGATCACATTATGTTTCGGTAGCCTGCAATGTAATGCAACTTATATTAAAGCTGGTTGCAGGTGGAAACGTGGCCTTAATGAATATATTTTCATCCAAGCTTATTTAAGTTACTACATTAGTATACAGTAACAAGTATTTTACCTTCGTCGCTGGAAAGAAAAAATATTAAACGTTTTTTTCTTCTATAGAAGCAAAAGTAATCGATCGGGAACATCCGCTATAGTATAATGAAATAGTAAATATAATTGAAATAAAATTCGTTGTTGGTGCACCAAACAAAAACCTGAACGCAGGAAAAGCCCTGTGCACAAAGGAATAGTCCAAAATAAAGCCGAAATGATTTTACAACTACGAATATTTGTTTCAAGTGATTTATTTTCTCCAGGTCGCCATCTTTCACCGGTTGGCGAGGATGAGGGCTACTCAACAAAAAACGTGTTCCCAAAGCGAAGAAACACCAATAACATTTAGCTTAGTGCCAATTTAATATTTGTATAATGCGTATTTAATGTTTTATAACAAAATCATTGTAATCGATTTTGTGTATTCAATGAGTGATATAATAAAGCATGTAACCAGTTTATTTTTGTGTTAATTTAATATTCCTTCATTTACATAGTGTATTATCGAATGTTTCGGAATGAAGGATTGCCAAACTGAAGTGGAACAGATGGTCGATGGGGCTGAAAAGTTCTGGAGTGGCGACCGCGTACCGGAAGATGCAGCGTTGGAAGGCCTCCCCTCCCACAAGGTGGACCGATGACCTGGTGAGGGTCGCGGGTAGCCGATGGATGCGAGACGCACAAGACCGGTTATTCTGGCGACACTTGGGGGAGGCCTAAGTCCCGGGGGGGCCCGTATCGCTGTCGAGTCCACCATGAAGTACCTAGGATTGGTGCTCGACAGCCGGTGGGATTTCGGCCCCCACTTCCGGCGGCTGGCGCCCAAGTTGTTGGGCGCGGCGGGGGCGCTGTCAACGCTGCTTCCCAATCTGGGGGACCCGAGCACCGCCTGTAGGCGGTTGTACGTGGGGATCGTGCGATCGATGGCCCTTTATGGGGCCCCGATCTGGGCGGCTGACCTGACGGCCAGCACCATCACTGTTCTGCGGAGGCCGCAGAGGGTGATGGCCGTCAGAGTCATCAGGGGATATCGCACGATCTCCTACGAGGCGGCTTGCGCACTGGCCGGATCTCCGCCGTGGGACCTGGAGGCGAAAGTGCTCGCGTCACTACACAGGTGGCGCGAGGACGCGCGGGCGCGTGGCGAGCGACTGACGCAGCGACACCTGGAGTTGCGTCGGTCGCAGCTGCGCGAGGTCCTGGTGGCGGAATGGCGGGACAGGCTTTCGAGCCCTACCGCCGGCCTCATCACCATCGAGGCCATCCGGCCAGTGCTCGACCTCTGGCTCGGGAGAAGGCACGGCTCCCTGTCGTTCCGTGCGACGCAGGTCCTCTCGGGGCATGGCTGCTTCGGGAGGTTCTTGTGTCGCATAGGCAGGGAGCCGGACGCTCGATGCCACCACTGCGTCGACTGTCGGGAGGACACGGTGCGGCATACGCTTGCAGAGTGTGCAGCTTGGGAGGAGCCGCGCCGTGCCCTCATCTCTGTTGTAGGCGGTGACCTCTCGCTGCCGGCCGTAGTCCATGCTATGGTCGGCGGTGAGGAGTCCTGGGACGCGGTGGTCTCCTTCTGCGAGACAGTTATCGCGCAGAAGGAGGCTGCGGAAAGGGAGAGGGAGATTACAACCGCTCTCCCTGCCCGCAGCAGGCGCATCGGGCGTCGGAGGAGGGCATACGCTGCCCTCTTCCGGCCCCCCTAACTGGGTCCAGGGGCGGCGGACTTGGGGCTGTCCGTCGCCCCCCATTCATCCGGACCCGAGGTGGCGGCGCGTGGTGTTCCCGTGCGCCCCTCTTTGACGTAGCGAGGGGAGTCAAACACCTCACTCCCCTCGCCGACGCGAGGTGGCCCGCAGAGGCGGGCCGGCACCAGCCGGGGATTGCGGATGTCGCATACGTTCCCCTGATCCCCGGCGTAGGTGGGAGATGGAACACCGGGGTGGTTTTAGTCAGTAAGAGTCTGACAGACCCCTCCACCCGCCCCAGGGTGGAGGATTTCCATGAGGATTTCCCCCCGAGATCAAAAAAAAAAGGCCTAAGTCCAGCAGTGGACGTCTTTCGGCTGATATGATGATGATGATGATGATCGAATGTTTTAATTAGAGCATTGTGAATAAGAAATATTATTTATAGGTATAAGGCATTGATATCTTCTATTTATGATTGATATCATAATTATAATATGTAACTTGTACAAATTATGATGTATACGATGCGCTAACTAACGTCCATTTCCATCCGTACTTGCCCATCTCTATTTAAACCAGTTGAAATTGTTGCTTAAGTGGAGTGAGACGTGTCGTATTCCTTATCTGATTTGCAAATTTAACCAACAAATGTGTAAAACCCGGTATTTAAAAAATATTTATGAAAGTTGAATAATACATTTAAAAATATCTAGTTTATCCAGAAGTGTTGGTTATGGTCAAGATGTCTAGGAACATTAATTTATGGTATTTCTTCATTATCATCACGCTATCTGTTACCGGTAAGACTATTTTCGATATTTTAACTAACTACGTCATTGCAATGAGTAACATTGAATCGTAACTCTCAAGTCAAATATTATTTGTATTAATAATTGGGTAATAATGGGTTATCTACTTATTGAACTTTTAAACAACCCACAGTGTTATCTAGGAGGGCTACGTGATCGGATGGATGTTTATACACATCCGGGAATACGCAAAAATATGATTTAAATTCGAAGTATAGGTATCTACTCATTAGTTCTCCCGTTAAAGTCTTCTTTTCATTAAATCGTGTTAAATAAAAATTTAGTAACTATTTTAAAAACACGCAAATCCTCACTAGGCATTGCAATAACTCAATTTAAAAAAGGGAGATAGATAGATAGATTTTAAACACTTCTACCTATTAATAATTCCTCATGGAATGAAATTGAGAAATTATTTATAAACACAGAACCTACCGTGATCTACGTACAGTGAGAACAATAGTTGTTCATAATTATGAGTTCATTGAAACGCATTCGAGAATTGCGTTGTTTCAGTTCTTGGTTTCTTTTCTTCATAAGCAGGAGTGCCAGCGGGCCACTGTAACGGTGGAGAGGTGGACCTACTGCAAAAATGTCCAATGAAACTCCCGGAATTAAGCTCTCTAGAAATATCCACACGAGATGAATTGGACAAGAGTTGCGTGTAAGTATATTTATTATAGGCAGTTGCGGAATTGTTCGAAAAAGTTACTGATGCCCTGGAACACAAAAGGCATTAGGAGGAACACGGGTGGGTTTTAGCCAGTAAGAGTAAGACACTCCCTTTCGGTCCGCCCAGAGCGGAAGGAGTCATTTGATGACTTCCCATCAATAATGTTATTTTTTTTTCACCAACCGACTGTGACTTATTTCAGATATAGATGCATATTTCACTACATTGGCATTATTTTCACTTCAACGATTTAAATAGAGAAAAAGAAAAGTTATCGGTGCACCTGACTGATAAATTTTGCCTTTTAAAGGGATTATGAACCTTTTTAATGCTGCCAACACTCCCTGGAACAATATATGATTGGAAATGATGGCTTAGTGTTTTCCGTCAAGCTAGGAAGCCGTGCTTAGGATTTCCTTAGAAGATTTTTTTCACAAGTTTCTTTTGCACATATACAAGTTTGTGACGAATATTTAGGTATAATACAGGCTCTCATTCTTAACAAATTAGTTTTTCATTTTCAGACTAAATCTACCGACCTGAACTGATATTTTTTCAAAAATCCAACGATGCAATTGTAGATTCAATGGGCCCGATCTTGATGAAGACTAAAACTGCAACTTAGATTAAAAAAAAATGAAGTACTTAGTTGTTTTTTTTTTTAATTAAAAAGTAATCTGTTAAAAATGAGCTCTTGCCTTTAGTTTGTCATGTGTTATTAATTTCCAGAACTTGATCTTTATTACCTAAACTTTCGGATGGTGTAATCTAATAATACAGGATGTGTTTTTTTTTTCAACATCAACCGGTTCGATTCCTGGCTAGGAATACCGATTTTTCAAAAATCCAATGATGCAGTTTTAGTTTTCATCCTTCTTTCTTTGATATTCCTCATACTTCTGGATTTGGACATTCACGCACACTTTCCTTCAAAATCCGTTGCGTGGTTAAGAAGAGGATAGAAATGAAACAGACAGCTACTTTGTTTTATACTATTTGTTGGGTCCCGTTACATTTTACCATCAGCCCACGACATATTGATTAATGGACAATTTCGTTACAGTGAGCTGCAAAAGGGAATAAAATGCATAGCCGACTACATCAAAGTTTGCATGGAGAAAAATGAACAGGTTATTTTCCGTCGCACCTACACTGGTATGACTGAGGTAGTCAAAGAGCTATGCACCAGAGGATCATACCAGGACGAGTACTTGAAGCACGCTGATTGTGTGAGGAAGATCCGTTCAGAGTATGAAACGTGTGAAACGAATTATGAGGAGGCGCTAGTAACGATAAATACTCAACAGCAGGGAGATAAGTCAGACTATACCAGCCTCGAGAATACTATCAAATCTGTTTGTTGGTAAGTGAAGAATATTAGCATATAGGATGTTTTTTTCTAATAGGAATGTAGATAATGAAATTGGACCATTTTAGGTCGTGGAAACCAGCTTAGGTCGTGGAAACATACTAGGGATTTAGTAACACAAAATGTTTGATATTAGTGTCCCAATATTGTTTGCTGGTGGGTAGCTACTTTGACCTCCTGCGAATTTTGCTTTAGCTGGCTGAAAGTAGCTGTGTGTGAACGTTTGTTTTGCTGTGTATTAATTTGCCGCACAACTTAGTATTGGCTATGTCGTGTCACCCTGTGGCTAATAATGCGTGTTAACGAATAGTCAGTGCCAATCTGAAAATTGATTGCAAACCTAGGTTGGCCTCTTTAGAATACTGCTATGATACAGATGTCTATGATAATAAATATTTGGCATACTGGACAAATATTTATTATCATAGACGCATCCCAGATACAACGCCAGCGTGGATCTCCTTCAATTCATGAGACTCTTATGCAAATTGAGATTTATGTTTGACATTTGACATCCAAACATCAATTTTGAACCTTATGTGATGTAATAAATTGTGTTCATTTCAGTTCATTCCAAGAGTACCTGATGTGCTCTGAGGAGACGGTGCAGAGGTCCTGTGGCGACAAGGCGGCGCTGTTCACTAGCGCTTTCCTGAAGAGGATGGCGTCGAACATTATTAGGGTTGATTGTTGAATTTCTGTTGAAACAAACCTTGATAAAAAAGCTTGTATTCCTTCGCAATTTTCTTTCATACCAACTGCTTCATACGTATTAATGTTTGCACACTTCAGCCTCTTGGGCAGTCGCCCATCCACGACCTATGTTGGTACTATTACTACTGGTACCTATAGATATTGTTTAGTCTACATAGTTCTTAAATACCTTCATTTTTCTTTTAAAGCGGTATCATAAAATGTTTGATTAATTTATATTTGTTTTACAGGATTACTGCTTCCAATACAACAGGCAGGAGTGTGGGCTAACAGGCAAGGGTTCGCATATTTCCCTGAGTGTTATACTTTTTATCAGTGTTGCAAGCCTTATCAATGTAGCATTTTATGCGTCTGGCAACTTAGTTCCCACGTAAGTTTTTCATGTAAAGAAACAATCCAGAATTGAGTAGTTAGAAGTTTCTCAATAATAACTGATGCAATATATCAGACTATAAGAAATGATTGTGGGTTAATATTGCAGTTTCGTGATATACATACATACTTAGGTACATTTTTTTTTAGTTATCCATATCTAAACCATTTACGTTGAAACTTGTGTGTTACGTTGAAACTTACTTACCACAAAAAACACCTAATTTATTGTCCAGCAGTTCCCCAAGCTCAGTAATTGCCGGTGGAAGAGAGGCAGCAGCGTTAGATCAATTCAATTGTACGGCTGCCATAACCTATAGCGGGACAGTTACCACGGATTTCGGGCAACAGAAGCCAGCTTCTACTGATGTAGGTCAGTAAGTGTTAATCTTCTTTACACTTAAATTTCCATAAAAGCTGGTTATGGTGTGAGGAGCAGATCATTATCACATGCTGTCAAGCGTCACTACTAAGATTATCATTTAATGGTTTTTTCGAAGGATTCAGGTCAGCTTACACCGAGCCGAGACTTTATTTGGTTCACGAAATGATAGTTACCTACACATATGAATGGGAGAAATTTGAGTGCGTCCCGCGATAGTCACGTCAGGGGGCGTTCAAGTATTACGTAACGCAATTTTGGGGGTCTTGTAAAACGTGCGATGCGTTACAGGGGCGGGAGGGGTGTTCGAACAACGCGTTACGTAACATTGTTTTTTTTTTTAACGCTAGCTCACTAAACATATTTTCGAGTTACACAGTCACTAAACAGTAGTCATTTTGCCAAACAAAAATAAACATCAATATTTTTCTTGAAATGACATTTATTAATTTAAAAAATTGGTAACATGAGAGTAGTAGACATGACTTTTAGGTAAAAATTGTCACTTGGATGATACGTAACGTTAAGGTATTTTTTTTTGACGATGACCACTCGCAGTTCAGCACATTAAGGCTGGTTACTGCTTAACCGGACTATCCTGTGGTGGCCTCAAATGAATTTATGGCCCCCAGCCAGGGCTTACAAACTAGCTAAGTATCATGAATGACCGCTCGCTAAGGCATGCCCTGCGGGATACGGACCTCGGCTTAGCGGCGTCATTTTGGGAGGACAGCAAGGAACAGGCTGGGTCATATCATTATTAATTAGGGGATTTAAAACTACTGGCTCAGCGACACGGGCTGGCTCGGTAATCAAAGGTCGGGGAGGGTTATTACTGGGACGTTTAGGGAGGGGGTACAGATATACGTTACGGCGCGTTACATGGGGGGGGAGGGAGGATCAAGAATCTTCAAAAATTGCGTTACGTAATACTTGAACGCTCCCTCACGTATTGGTGTGAGCTGACCCTTATTATATCGTAACAAGAGTTTACCGCTGACGTAATATTCAAAAAATCAGGTCAAATCAGCGCAATACTTTTTGCATACCATGATCGATATCGCGAAATTTCTTCGAAACAGTCACCGAGGCCCTGGAACGCAAAGGGCATTTTGAGGAACACGGATGGGTTTTAGTCAGTAACAGTCTGACACTCCTTTCCGCTCCGCCCAGGACGGAATAAGTCACTTGATGATTTCCATCCTTCACCTTACGTGAATTTTACGAAACTTATATCACCTAACATAAATCACCATTACCCAGGCCAACCGCAAACGACACAGGCGGCGTCAATCTTCGGAAACACATCGGGCGGTAGTTTCAGCACCCTGTCCCCTGCCAGGCAGACATTCGGTAGCCCGCAAGCTCCGGCATTTGGCGGCAGTGACAAAGAGTCCTGACGGCTTTGGCTTCCTATTCCGCAGCAACAGTTACTAGCCCAAAAAAATGTGAAGCCAATGCTTGCGGTGAGTTCCGCCCATTATGATTGTTTATACTTGAACTTTGAGGTTGCAGAATTATCTGCTTTTTGGCTGCTAGAAAAAAAAATAGTGATGCAACGGAACTGGCATAACGGAAGCAGAAACGGAAACAGATGTCAAAAGTAAATCTTAACGGAAACGGAAACGGAAGCGTTAACTAACACTGAAAAAAAAGCACAATTTTACATTTAATTTTTTTTTAAATTAAATTTGTACTTTAGTAGTAGTCAAAATTAAACAGCGGCATTAGCGGATTTAAAGCTGTAGTTGTGCGGCCTTTTCGCCAATACACTTTTTCACAAAGTTTGCATTTGGCACTCGAGTCGCCGATTTCATCAAAATAGTTCCAAATGGGACTTGTTTTTGGTTTCATAATTGCACTGTTATTGCATCAAATACAACTAGGTATTAAGCAAACAATAACAGAAGAAAAAACAACTGAAAATGCAACTACTCAAAGTCACGGAGCGCGGAGATGCGCATAGTGAACTAAAACCAATAATTAAATAAACGAACTCGTCGTGACACGTTTGTCGTTTGATTACCGCGTGCCCCTCCCTCGCATAATACGCGGAAGGGATTCGGCAATTATCGGCAGCACGCGCGCCTGGACGCTCGACGCTCATGTACATTCGTCCACGCGTGGCCCCCGCCGTCGCGTCTGCTGCACCGCTCCTCATCGGTCTCTCCCCGCTTCCGTTAAGAGTTCTGTTATAAAGTTTGCGGAACCAGAAGCAGAAACAGAAGTGAAAAAACATGCGGAACTTCTGCAGTTGCGGAAGCGGAAGCAGAGTTCTGTTGCAACGCTAAAAAAAAAGTCAGCCAAGGTAGGGCCGTTTGACCTACCTGAGTGTTGGATGAAGTTTTCGAAGCCTTTTTGAAGAGCTCGTGAACATGATAAAACCAATAAAAAAAATAACTAGGCTGTTATGGTATCCTGATTGTAACATACATACGTAGCCAAGTTAAGCAAACTTTTTAAATGTTCTCCCAATCAGGCCGCCAAATTATTAAGTATCTATGCTTTATCAATTATCTTACCATACCTTGTCTTATTTCCATTTATCTCTTTCTCAGGTCACCATAATTTATTGGTTGGCGAGACCTACTCAAAAATGTGTGTTTTCTCAGAAAAAAAACGTAGGTAGTGCTAATTTATATTTGTATCGTATTTTAATGTTTCTTATGAAACCATTGTTGTAATCGACTTTGTAAGTATGATATAATAAAGCATTTAACAAGTTTACTAAATAATTTAATTAAGTTCTGTTTAATCACTTACAACCGGGGTTTTCTTTGCGCATTTTGTTTTTTTAGGGTTCAGAACAGAGGTTATGGAAAAACGGAACCCTGGACATCGGTTGTCTGTCTATCTGTTGGTCCGTCTGTCACAGTATATTTGCTGCAAATTTACTAGACCGATTTAGTCGTCACGATAAACGACACGTAACGAAAGTCATTAGTCGGGGACTTATGCCAATATTGAAGACAGGTTTTTTTTTCTTTTTGTTTACTCAGTGGTAAGCGATGATGTTGGTCGAAGATGGAGCACGCTTGCTTAGAAGTAAACGTAACGCAAGGTAAAAAAATCGTTTTACAGCAGATACTAAAACAGTAAGTACATACTTTCACATAAATAGTAGGTACCTACCTACTCTGAACAAAGAAAATATATTAAAAAAGCGAAATAGGTACCTACTTACTTTTGTTTTGTTTGTTTAGTTCTTTTTTTAAACCTTGCCCCACGCTAGGAATTGCTCCAGTATCGTGGGTACAAACATATAAACTCACATACACAAACAGCCAGACCCGGAACAACTATCTGTAGGCCTTACAAATATTTGTTCCGTGCGGGGCTCGAACCCGCGACACGCAGCGCAGAAATTCGGAGTCGTCAAGCGCTTCGTTGAGAAACTGCACAATAAGTAGATATTGGTAGTGGTGAAAATATTAGATTTTTTGGTTTGTAGCCGCTTGACTTCTTCTTTTTAAAAACGCCAATAGTTTTGAATATTTTTCTATGTGTAGGTACCTACCTACATCATTTTTGTTTTGATCGTCGCTTTTAGCATCGAATACCTAAATGCTCCAAAGTGTGCTTGATTCCTTGTTTTAGATACTTAGTTAAATGTAGTATGATAGCATTACCTATACCTAGCCTCCGAAAACGTTGCGCCTTTAGAATATCTCCGTGCATTAAACAAATTATACGCTTTTATGTAGGTAGGTACTATTCGCGCGATTTTTCCGGAAGAAAAATCAATTCGGTATACCTACTTAATACCGAATTGATTTTTAACACCTGCAGAGTTAGTGCAAGCGGTACATAACCGCTTACAGTAACTCTGCAGGTGTTAACTTTATATCCCCGTCGCTGCTGGACTCGCTCACATTTTATGATTTCTTATGATTTTATCAAAAAACATACAAAAATTATGGAAAGTGAATTGAATAAAGAGAAGATTTTTTTTAAAGCTTTTTTTTCTAGCATTCACCGTGCTGGCCAACGCGATTATTCTAAAAATGAGGTTTGCGCACCGACATCAAACACTGGAGTAGCGGTACCTAAGTACCTATAGAAAACTATTGAATAGACAGGTTCGAATGTTAAAAACTCTTGCCACGCTAGCGGATATAGTGCACTTTTGCACTCAGATTTCGAATGACAAACAGAATTTTTTTGAAGATTGTGAAGTATCGAATATTTTTCGTTCGGAACCCTTTGCACGCGATTCCGACTCGCACTTGTTTTTTTATACACTTGAAGAACTTGGTATAGTGAACTGGGTAGGATAACAATCACATCAAGCTTGCTAAAGAAATAAGTTGTAGCGTAGGTACCTGTAGCGGCATTTATACCGCCACAAACTACAAAAATGGACCTGAGGCCACATAAAAGCCCACATCGCGCTATCCAAGTTCTCTGCACAATCAAAACATGTAGGTACAACAGTGCAACAACAACCATCGGGCAGTTGCCCATCGCACCAACCCCGTCTGGTCGGAGGATCCTCCCTTTTCATCAGAGGTTTGCGTGACTTTACACCCTGTTTCATGTACCTACTCTATACACCCAAAATGCCTAGCTTGCCTGCCATTGTTATGTGGCTTTCAGAAAGCTACAGTGGCAAGTCTCGCAAGAAAACATGAGGAGACGACCAGAAATCATTCACATCCACGTTTATCTGAGCTTTTGGCTAGAATCTGGTGACCGTGTAGAATATTATTTATACTTAATCTAGAATGTAGAATTTTGTACTTAATCTTAATTGCAATTGATGCTGAGTATTACTGAATTGGGATTGAAGGGTGTGCTCCCCTTTAGTCCCAATTCAGTAAGTATCACTAGTTTCTTGAATTCGATCACGAGCTAAACCGATGCACTAGTTAAAGTTCATTCGTTAGTGCAACTCCGATGTCCGGATGCGAACTGTGCCATCTCACGGTTTGTTATCGACTTATCCTGAATGTATAATGAGTCCAAGCAAAGTAAAGAAAAACTTTGTCCGTTGAATAACTTCTGCATGTCCTACTTCCACTAATGAGACAACGATCGAGTTATTGAGCACTTCGCTGGAATTAATTCATTGGTTCATCATAACTAAGTATCTGCATACTTTCTTGGGCTATGGTTGTACCTAGAGAATATTCTTCGAGAGAAAAAACTACAAACTTCCTCTTGGCATAAAAAGACTGACTAAATCAACTACCACAAAAATATTGAATTCAAAAGTCTGATATAACAAATAATACATAGGTTTGAATATGCATATGAATAGAAATCAGAATGCATGTAGGTATTGTTATTGTACTTGTACCTAAGCAATTCTAATTATCATGCGGACAAAACTACAAACAAACGCCAGCCAGCCGCATTATTCATGATATTCTAACAAAGACAAGTTATTCGCGCTGCAGGTGTTGTGTTGTCGGGTAGGTAAACAAAACTTGTTCCCTATAATGGGACGCATTAGTCTTGGCTGCAATTACACAGGGGCTGTTAACACCTCAAGATTGCACTCATTAGGTAGGTACCTACCTACCGCTAGACGTTGCCTTATTGTCTTTTTTCTGACAATGCCTAATTGTTGAGGAAAATTGCACTGCGCCATTTTGTAATTTTGGGCACGTTGTTAATCTTAATAGCAAAAGTTGTAGATTTACAATGCCCGTAAGATAGAACCGTAACCCACTTCAAAATAGCTTTCGTTGCTGGCCGTGCTAATTAGTAAGTAATTATAATACCTACCGTAACTACATATGTGTAGGTAGGTACATTGTGTACAACAAATAATTCATTAAATTGTTGACATCAAAAAAATATACTAAAAGCAGGAAAGAAGATCTTGTTGCACTCGCCATTCGCGCACCTCTTTCAATAAACTGCATCGTAAAATGCAATTAATTTGGGCTGAAGTGAAACATGAAAGTGGATGTCACAAAAAATGTGAAGAGAAGATGAGGGCTCTCTGTCAACATAAAAGCCTTGACTTCACACGAGCCCGCGAGTAAATTTTTCCAATAAAATTCAATTTTAAAACTCATGAAGCACTCACTCTATGAATACTTCACACGTGACGACTTACGATCGACATGTGCGAAAATTCAGACCTAAAAGTTGCGTTAGTTAATAAATTGATATTTTATTTGAGTTCTGCATCAATCAGTGTGCCTAGCCTTTTTCCATATATATCGGGATTGACTTCCAGCCAGTCTACTATAGTAGGCGCCAGATAAATGTGGAATAAAGTATATTGACCTTTCCCTAATAACTGTTCATAGGTACCTGAACAATTAAATATGAATCGTTTTTCATTATTAGACAATGTTAAGGATCACGAGAGATGATGATTCGGGACAGCTTTGTGTCATTAATTCCGTTTTTTCAAATTAAAAATGTCAATAATTGTAGGTGGGTCAATGACCGTTATTCCACGATTATCTGGCGCCTACCATAGCGGGGTGCAACTGAGTATCAATAATTTAGCGTAGGTAAAGCTATCTGCTGCCCTACGATGCCATCCAATTCGTGTTTTATCGTGTTTTCCGAGGCACGGAGGAGTCTCGGAGTGTAATGGATGGCCACCCATCCACGGACCGACCTCAGCAAGTGTCGCTTAACCTCTAAGATTGACCCGTGCGGCTGTTATTATAAAACCACAAATCACATATACATTTTTAGTGCACACAGGTACAAGAAGGTTACATTCAATGGCTATGTCCTGCCTGCCACAATTATTATAGGTGGCGTATAAATATTCGGTTATTTGAGATACATAAGTAATTAGTTGATTAGGAGCTTAGGTATATATTTGTTGCATATTATGTAATCAATGATTACATATGCAACAAATATATACCTAAGCTCTTAGTTTTTTTACATCTCTGTCTGCATACCAACTTCATCAAATACATCGTCGACCGTAATCTTACCTACTTGGCGTAAGGAAAGGAAGAGGGTAACATTTTAGCTTTTTTTTTTTTTTGATCTCGGGGGGAAATCCTCATGGAAATCCTCCACCCTGGGGCGGTTGGAGGGATCTGTCAGACTCTTACTGACTAAAACCATCCCGGTGTTCCATCTGCCACCTACGCCGGAGATCGCGGGAACGTATGCGACTTCCGCAATCCCCGGCTGTAATATTTTAGCTTAACTTAACCTATTTACCCATCCATTAAAGCTAAGTACACCAATCGATCGACCGTCGCTCGATGCCATCGATTGACATTGATCGACGTTGATCGATTGGTGTGGTAACTTTGGCTGATCGACGGATAACGGGTGATAAACAATTGATCGACGTTGATCGGTTGATAGGATAGCTTTTGCTGATCAAAAAAGAAGTAGAAACTATCGATCGACGTCGACAAATCCATACTACCATACTATAAACTCGTATAATAATAATAATAATAATGTATTTATTTGTTAACATAGGTGAAAGAAATGCAGGTCTTATGTTTGATGAAGAGCGCTATGTTATGCCAGGAGGCGTACAAATATGAGTTAGCTTATGAAACTAGCTGAAGATTACAAATTAAAATTTACAGGAAACATTTATTAATCATGCAACACTATGGTATTAAATTAGAATTTAAATTTAACAATTAAATATTAATTAAGTAATCAAAATAATTAAATAAAATGTCAAAATAATAAAAAATGTCAAATTCGTAAAATGTCAATGTTAAATTTCATAATTGTAAACATAAAATTAAAAATGTCAAATTTAATAATTGTAAATATGAATGAAAAGTAATGAAAAAAAAATTCGTCAGATGCTTAAATTAATAAATTATAACTCTAAATTAATTCGTCATTTAAGTATTCGTCAATAGAGTAATAGGTAACATTTATCAATCAAGAACATTTTCATTTTTTTCTTAAATAGTGTAAGATTCAACTCTTTTAAGGCATCTGGAATTTTGTTATAAATGCGTGGAACCATACCCAGGACACTCTTTTTTACTAATGCAGTTTTACACTTGTAAGTACTCAAAGCATTTTTGTACTGACTACGGATTGGAACATTTCGTACCATTTTAACTTTTTCAAAAAGGTTGGGGTTTGTTTTTACGAAGGTACTAATTTCTAATATGTATATCGCTGGTAGCGTCAGTATTTTTAGTGATTTAAAGTACGGTGCACAGCTATCATCTGTTTTGAGACCACACATAGCTCTAATGCACCGTTTTTGTGCCTTGAATACTAATCCCTTATCCGCGGAATTACCCCAAAAAAATATTCCGTATCGTAAAAGCGAGGCTACCAGACCATGATAGGCAACAAGTAACGCGTCTAAATTTACTTTCCTAGCCAATTGAAAAAGTGCGTAGGCAGATTTATTTATTTTTTTACATAGCTGTTCTATATGAGCTTTCCAATTGAGGCTTATATGGATACCTAAAAACAGACTTGCTTTTACTTCTTCTATTTCGGTACCATTGTAATTGACAAAAACTTTTGGAGCTTCGATTCTTTGGTAGAAATGCATTACTTTGGTCTTCTTAAGGTTGATTATTAAATTATTCATATTAAGCCAATTAATGATGTCAGTCAAGGTATTATTAATGTCAAGTTGATAAGTATTCAAGTCATTACATTTTACTAGGGCAGTGCTGTCGTCTGCAAACAAAACCATTTGTTGTTCATTTATATAAATGAGAAATAAAGGTGGCCCAAGCACGCTACCTTGAGGCACTCCATATTTTATACTCCTGAAATTCGACACATACGTTCGTTCTGTTTTGGTTTTTTCGCACACTCTTGTGATTTCAGTACATTGCAATCTATTACTTAGATTCTATATGATTCTAGTAGTTTTAATATGTTCCCTCTGATGTATATACAAAAAAAACTACTACCATCGATCGTCGATCGTAGTAATTTTTTTTGTACACGAGTTTCAAATGACGTAAGACTATAAACATTCTGTTAATTAGAGTCAAAATGGTTAAATAGTGTTTGATAAGGTTTTAATTTTTTTTTTATTATTAGTGGGTAGGTAGGTACCTAAAAATAAAATACAACGTGTAACAGAATAAACGCAATACCTCTGAAGGGGTCATTGTACTCATCATAATGAACATTTTTTATTATGGGACCAACACCAAAATAGCGAAAAAACCAGCTGTTCAGTACATGCGCACATAAATGTATGGGGAAGTCTTTTTTTTTCACGATTTCCATGTAAAATTTGTATTTTACCTAGGTATTACTTTTTTCTTTGCCAACACTGTTATTTATTCCTTTCTCGTTTCTTTTTCCCTTACCTACCTACCTACCTACCTAGGTACTATAATATATTTCGAATTAAATTAAATCTCAGTGGCATGAGCAGTTTCAAGTTTCAACCATACTAGGTGTATTTTACTTCCATTTTCTCAATATTCTTCTTTTTTAAAAGTGACAATGCTTAAATCTCTAGTCTTAAGTTTCTACCTTTATTCGTTAAATTTGGTAAAAGTCTCAGCTGTGACTGCCCCAAAAAATTCGCTGTCATTCATTACAATCATGTAGGTGGCGGTACAATACCTACTTACCTATAAGGTCCTGGCTTTTTCCTTGAACCCTCTATGTAAGATGCTCCTTGTGAAGGCGCCCATACAATTATCTTCTGCACAGCTGTGCAGAAAGCTTTCTCAATAGTAGCATGCATTAAGTCTACCGGCATAAAATATAAGTATGTAAAAGGTATGCCAGGCAAAGTGTGTCTTTTACGCCAATGTAATATGAAATAACATACCTACGTCAATCGCATTTTTACTTTTCGATTAAAAAATGGTTTAGAAACATCATTTTGTATGGCATAGCGGACATGTTTTTCAAGCTTGAAGCATGATTTTACATACACCATTCGAAAGAGCGCAAAAAGCTGTACCGGATTGCATTCAAGACTCATTTTCAGCAATATGACCCTGGTACCTACGTCAAGTTAAATTCACATTTCACAGGCGACGATATGTAAAGTAGGTCTACTAAGTTATTGGACATTACAACTTCACAAAGTACGATAGTTTAAAATGGCCTCTAGACATATTCAGAATAGTTTCTGCGGCCGTGGTTATCCCGGAAATTAAACTAGAATGTGGGTCGAGTCCAGTTAACGTACTTAGTATAATATTAAAGCTGATCTAGTCGCTCGAGTACCACTATTGACAATTTGGGATATGTTCGTACAGGAAATTAACAAAATTATTCATATAATATTGGAAATTGGAATTTATAAATCCATTACACATTTAGTTACGGTCTGATCTCTACACCAGTGTGGTAATGAAATCGTTTTCCAGAGATTTAAATAGTTGGTTATAAATTTCGTTACCTACATAATGAACAAGACTTCTTACTTTTAGGGTTCTGTGCCTTAAAAGGAATAAACGGAACCCTTATAGGATCAGATAGGTTAGAGAGGTAGGAGGTCTGAAAAATCAAGCTTGTCATCGCAATAAAAAATATGACTATTTATGCATCATTTTTGCGACATGAGTATTTTGATATAATCGCAAGTAGACCTACCTAAATCCAAACCAAAAGGGTACTTTCCGTTGAACTAGAATCAAGTAAAATCATGAAATTTGGCACGGAACAAATATTTGTAAGGCCTACAAATACAGTACAGTTCAGTAGTACAGTATGACAGAACAAAAAACAACAGTTGGCAAAAATAAACATAAATTGATTCCCCTTCGCCACTTGAGAGAGTTTTACGCAGACAATTTCTTCTACCGTTTCAGAACGACTATCGCAGTGTCACTTCAAATGACAGATTGCTTGCACAGAAAAACCAGAAAATATGGTTTTGGAGCATGATTATCGTTCAAGATAGAGTGTCACCTCTTTCACACACAAAGGAAAGACGCTAAGGTACTGCTCGCGAAGGAAAAATAGTATGCAATACACAACTCCAACATTTTGCAATTTGTCATAATAACGCCAATTGATTAAAATATGTCAATGTCGTCGAAAAACAAAGTGAATCACGAAAACGAGTGAACAAAATAAATATCTTTTGGTGAACTACAGAGAGAGGTGGCAATAACTCGTTAAAATAATGAATACTTAGCAATATCTTGTTTTCAAATTTAGCACAAAAATGTTACGATTATACCTCGTGCAAATTTGTTTTTTGATCCTTTATTCAAGAGTTGGGGCTTCAGATGAAGCTAAAGGGGATAACAAGGTTACTGTGGACTGCAGCACGCTGCGGTTAGGTCAGTACATCTGTCCACACCCGACTGAAGATCAAATCGATCCAGACACCCAACAGTACAAAGGATGTGTCAAAGGGAAAGATATTCCGTCTGAGGGGGAAGCTGATGGTACGGCAGTTTTTGCTAACAATTTTCACATAAGGAATGCAGTTTTAAACATGCAAACTTAATTAAAATACTTGTTTTGTTTTCAGTGTTATGTCTTGCAGCGGAAGGCATAACCTGCAATGAGACGCACAATTCCACATTCAGAAGAAAGTTGCCATGTAAATGGACGTAAGTGAAATTAATATTTCTTACCTATATTTAAAAAAATTAATAAGCTTTTTGACAAAATGTAACCTATAAGTTATCTACAATGCCCTTATTTCTTTTCACAGGAATGGTTATTCCCTGGAAATAGCTCTTCTACTATCAGTGTTCCTAGGTATGTTTGGTCTGGACCGGTTCTATCTGGGCTACCCAGGCATTGGACTAGCCAAGCTCTGCACTTTGGGGTTCATGTTCCTAGGACAGTTGTTGGACATTATACTCATTGCTGCTCAGGTAAATAATGCTTTAAATAGACATTATTCAGTCTCTTATTAATATTATAGAACAATGGATTTTATTGAGAATTTACAAATTTTGACTGAGAAGTAATAAAATAAAAATAAATGATCTTGGTGGAATTAATGTCTTTTCCCCTTCTGCATGACTTGACTTCAATCCACATTATTTTTTCAAGCTAGGTTATATGGGCATAGGCACAACGGTTCACACATTATTATTATTACAGCTTTATTTGCCACTTAACAATTCTCAAAAATAAACATCCAATTATAATTATTTCCTTTCCAATTTTATTCTTGTTATGTGGCCCCTCTATGGGTAAAAGCCTCCTGCATTCTTTTCCACTTTTCTGTCTTTAGCCATCTATCCAGCTATCGGTCCACACATATAACAACTTAATACAAGCATTTTCTTTTTATTTTAAAGGTGGTGGGCCCTTCAGATGGTTCAGCATATGTCATACCTTACTACGGAGCAGGAGTCACGGTAATCCGTAGCACCAATGAGACTTACTTGCTGCCGCAAGCAGACTGGCACAATATCACCTGACAGTGGGGAACCATATCATTTGAGGATGATGAGGACTATGAATGGACATAAGAAGCTTGTGTGTGTTAATGTTAAGTGTGGACAAACTCTTGTGTAAATATGGTATTTTGTAAGGCTCCTGTGATTATATGTAAAATTCTTACTGATTAGTCCCATTGATTATATTATTGTGATCTGCTTTAACCTTTTGAACGTCATTGTCACATATACATGACAAGCAAGAGCATGCCCTGTACGCCAAACGTCACATATATGTGACAAAAAGTACAGCGAATTTGTGGCTTGGCGTCGGGGGCACACCAATGCGTTTTTGCTCTGGCGGTCAAAAGTTTGAGCATTGTGACTTTTCCAATTAAATAATATATTAACTAAAACTTAGTAAAGTAAGGGCTGACTTTTTAACAAAATTATTAATTTCTTTGATAAATTAATATGGCAGATTGATATTGAGTACAAAAACTGTCAAACAGACACTTTTTTTATTCCACAGAAAAATATACTTGACTGTTAATCTGCCCTTAACACATTCAATGCCACTACGATTTTCATGACCTCCGCGGATGCCGCATACATTACACAATATAAATATTGCCGAAACACACTGAACTCACCACGCGAGTCGCCGGAACTGGAATAAAAT
This sequence comes from Mamestra brassicae, assembly GCA_905163435.1. Taxonomy (NCBI): domain Eukaryota; kingdom Metazoa; phylum Arthropoda; class Insecta; order Lepidoptera; family Noctuidae; genus Mamestra; species Mamestra brassicae. Next base: position 11,038,563 of record LR990997.1, on the reverse strand, counting down.
TAACGTGAACTCGCAGGGTGAGTCGGTAGCAATGAACGTGTTAAGTACATATTTACCTTAAGTTTTCTGATCTTGAAATATTAATGAAATATTGTGCCCGAGTTTTGTGTGTTAGATGAGATACTTTAATCTGCATTTACATCCTCCCTGAGATGATGTGATGATAATTTTGTAGAAAATACCTACAATACATGCAAAAGTAGATCAGTAACTAATATGCTTATGATATGACTTATTTTCTATATTCTGAAACTATCATGGAAAGAAACCTACTTGACAGATGGTTTTCTTAATTTTGTACAGTTTTTGGTTTGTTATTAAACAAAGAAATAATTATACCAAGCAAAGGCATTTTTTCTTTACATAATGAACAGAAGTAATTCAAGTGAAGATTATTAAATGAAACAAAATATTTTATAAAAACAACAATTTTACTACATAAAAACTACAATAACTATAAATAATAATTTCATTTTATGAGGCTCTGATTTCTTCAATTTTGCTGCTATCTTTCATAGGTTCGGTTTCTGGTATGGACATCTCACTCGGCGGAGCTGTGAGTGTGAATATGACAGGTATGCTTGATAGGAGAGGGTTTCCATGTCTCTCCAGAAGCCTGATCCAAGATAGCAGGGAATCTCTTGATGATGTGCCTGAAATGTTATACAAAAAAAAGGTAAAATATAGGTATGCATCAATAGGGATGTTTCCTGAGTAAAAAATATATGATTCTATGTAGTTGACGGACTACATAGAATCATAATTCTAAAGATTATATACTTTGCATATGTGCGTAGCATTTTAGAGTACTGTAGCCAAATCTGGTCACCCCAATATGAGATATATACTAAAAGAATCGAAAATCTACAGAAAAAGTTCGTAAAATTTCTAAACTTTAAATCCCGTAAACGTCATGATTCTTATGTCCGAGACTGCAAACACTATGATATACTTCCCCTTGTGGATAGGCGTAAGATGTTGGATATGCTTTTGTTCTTTGATATCCTACGAGGTCATTTAGATAGCAGTGATCTGCTATCATCTATATATTTCTGTACACCAAAAACACATACCAGACATACAAAATTGTTCAGTATCCCTGGCCATCGCACAAAATACGGGCGAAATGCTGTTATGACCCGACTGCCTCGCATCTACTCTGAGACTTGAAAATGTTGATATATTTAATTTATCCAAGCAATCATTTCGGAGACAAGTCAAGCAAATACTGTTTACTGAATAATTTGTGCCATCACTCATTCTCTTAAGATGCCAGTAACTGTGTTGCAATTGCATTTGGCTGTTCATTGATGGGGAGGTGAACTGAATATTCATAACTCATGTATGTTAATAATAAGCTGTTGAGTTTCCAAATAAATAAATAAATAAAATAAATAATATATTTTTCTAGGTAATCTAACTGACGAGTTAGATAACCGAAAAATATTTGATCTTATTTTGTCAAATCAATAAAAGTCCGGCTTTTGATGTCACTTTTAGGTGAAAAGTGTACTCAAATGTGACGTCTCACAAGTTTTCAACCCACTCTCGACGCCATTTTTGTTTTCAAGTCCAATATTTTTGGAAATCTACCTGACTGACTAATAATATTAGATTTTTTTAGTCATCTGCCGTCACAATATGCCATATAAGCTCTTAGGGCAAAACATTTGAATTGTTAGTTCCAATCATCTATAGTCATCAACCTCTTTAGGGCTATTACTTCAAGATTTTCTTAGGATCCCATTCCTAATAAATGACCATGGCCATAATCTCACCCGCTGAGGACTATGATGGAACCAGCACGTCTAGAAGGTGCCTGTTCACTCTTGCATCTCTTCTAAGTTTTCTGTACTTTTCAGTTTTGTTTTTTTATAACAGTATATTAAGTCTTACCTGTAGCACATACTGACACTATTGTTCCATCATCTTGTTCATGTAGTGTTTGCCTCACAGATGGTACTTTACTGCTGCCAATAACCCCAGGTATTCCAAGGGGCTTCTTTATGTTTGAAACATCTAGAAATCACCATAATGTATATTGTTAGTCAATGGGGAAAATAGGGTAATTTCTTAAAATTGCTCAGTTATAAAAAAGATGTAAATATAAAGAAAATTACCATCTGGGTCGGTATCGTCTATGATTTCAGGCCTTGTCTTTCCAATCAGCAAGAAATAGCTGACAACCTGTTCCCTCAGGTATAAATTGAATGGTCCTTTTACTACCAGGGGAACATCTGTGGGCTGTTCTGCTAACAAAATCTTCTGGGCTACACTCTGGGCACTCACAACCCAAGTCTTGTCTAAACAGGCTTCTATTTCTTCTGTCTGACAAAAATTTCTCCTATTAATTATATAAAACCAAATTATCGAGAAATTAGTTGTTTAGTAATGGCACTAAAACAAATAGGCTACCCTTATAGAGCAAAACATTTACACTTTACTATGAACTTATTTTTAAATTAACAAAGAATAAACAAAGTTATCACCTGCCAGATCTCAACTTTGGTGTCTGGGTCTACAGAAGTTATTCTCTCTATAGCCAGTCTGGCTAACTCAATTGTGTCATTGGGCAGTTCCTCAGGCAAGTACCAAGGACTTAGGTTCCTGAACTTTGGCATCCAGTACAACATGCGCCGGAACTTGCGGACAGGTATGCCCCGGGAACCAAAAGTGTTTAGAAGCATCTGTTCCATTTCTGAATCCGGCATTACTTCTGTACTTTCAGACAAAAACGTGATATTATTAAATGGTATTTTAAAAATGTAAATAGGTGTATAAGCTCATAATAGGTGAGTCCCAGAATATAGAATTCAAGGAACAATACAAAAGAAATTGAGTGGAACTTTATTAATAATATATAAACAACAAGTACTGTTATTTTCCATTTGCTCCAGCAGATCCACTGCACACTGTTGCTGCTTTGGATAGTGCATAAATTCTGCTTGAAATATATTTTTGGGTATTAATTTTCCCTTGGGTAATACGTCGATTAAGGCTTTATACACCTCAATGTCTTTCTGGACCCCAAATTCCTGCATTCTGGCTAAAGCTGCGTAAATAAACTCGACGTGACCCCGTCTTCGTGTGTCCCGGCCTTCGAACATCTTTACAACCTCTAAGTAAGTCTGTTTGTTCTTCTGCGGTTGGGAATAAAATGGATCATGGACCGTCACACGTTTCTCGGAATTCGAACCTTCCCATCTTTTAAATATCATAAGGGATGGTCTAGGTCTCAGAATATTTCCCAAGATTTTATTAGCCATTTTAGGTTATGTTTGTAACTGTTTATCAATTAATCCACTGATCAGATAACTTTATCAGCGCAAGAACTTCACTTAGGTGATCTGCTTTCACACAAAATAGCTAGAACTACTTTTTATTATTCTATTCAGTAAAAAATTCAATGAATTAGATTGGCACTCGCTAAGAAGAAGTGACAGTTGACTGACTGACTTTTTCAGTAACAGTAACTGTCATCTGATTGTCAATTTGACAGCATTTTCCACATGCTGACCGATGGTGAATGATTTCAACTTTATAATTTATTTATTTTCACCATTAAAATAAATGTTTCATTATTTTTCATTGTGTTATATATAAGCTAATTAGCTGATAGTCAAAGGTTTAAATTGCCTACTGGTCCTTTCTGACAGTGGAGAAAACTCTGTGAGTAAACCCTTCATAAATGTTCCTTTCATTCATAGTTCGCTCGTGCACTCGCTAGTGACTCGGTCGTGCAGTTTCTATTTCCCGCTTTCCGCTCGCGGATTGAATCATTCATTCTTCAAATCAGTTGAAATTGATGCGTAGGTGAAGGTAGACGTGTTGTTCTCAAAAACTTATAATTACGTATTTAAATACGAAAACCTTATTGTAACTTTTTGTTACAAGAACACGAGTTTAAGTGTATTATTCTGGATGGTTATAAACTTTCTATTTGCATTATTTATGAACAAAAGTGAAAAACCGGTTATTTAAAAAGTAGTGCATGATTGACTGAACATTTAAAAAATACGTAGTTTAGAAGAAAGTGTTGATTATCCTTAAGATGTCTAGAGATATTCATTTATGTTGTTTATTATTTATCATCACGCTGAGTTTTACCGGTAAGATTATTTTGTCATATTTTTACTTAAATGGAAGTACCTATTTTGAATTCGTTACTAACTAACCTATTTTTGGAGTTTTCAAAATATATTTTGCCATTCAAGTTTTTGATATACAACGAGCTACTAAGCATATAAACTAGTGTGGAACATTTGAATAAGTAAGTAACAAGGCTTGCAAGCAACTTTCATTAATAAATAACGAGTTGATGAAGGCTGTGTTTTGCTTCGTTTCAAGGTTAACAGTGAATTGTAAGACGATTCATTGCGAAGGAATGACTATGAGTACTAAAACTATACGTATTTAACAATTCAGAATATTTATAGATAATTATGTAGATGCTGACGCTATGATCAGCTGTTTAGAGGACCGCAGGTTTTTTTTTATATTATGTCGTTGAAAGTCGTAAAAATCCTTGTGACTCGTAAACTTTATAAGAAGTTTGTAGACGTTTTCTACCGCGATGATGTTGTCTTAGTGACTTTAGATACCGGATACTTGAATTACAAACATGATAATCCAATAAGACTAAACTACCTCGCAATGTAACAGATTTATTGCAACAAACTTGGAAACAGATGCTAGATAAATGTGCCGAACGATGATGGTATCTAAACAATTAAACATTATTTGATATGTTTTATTCAGTCAAATGGATAGATAGTAGACGAGGGTTAATTCAACTTTTTAAACAATAACGGGATCGACAACAGAGTGCCAATTCTATTAATTTTCAAGCAACGTTCGCATTCACATCTCAGTCGCAATCTTTAAAAAATGTATACAGGGTTCCGAACATTATATGAAAAATGGAACCCTTTTAAGATCATTCGGTTGTTTGTCTGTCCATATGTCACAGCCGATTTTCTCCGAATCTACTGGACCGATTCAGTTGAAATTTGGTACACAGGTAATCTTGTGTGACCCAACCACGGACGTGCGACGATGTAATTCGACGACGAAATAATTTTATAACATTTTGGGGGGCATTTTTTTTACATAATTTGCATAAATAATTCATAAATTAAATTAATAATAAATAATAAATTTTCATTATTTTAATTTACATACTTAAATGGTTTTCAAGTAAAAATTAATTAAGAAATTAGATGACAAATGACCATTCCCCTCTCTTATCTCCGAAACTACTGAGACTAAAATTTAACTACTGAGTCTGAAAAGAATACATATAATTAGTTCTTTGCCTATAGATCACAGGAAAACCTTTAAGAAGTTTATGGCTTGAAAGCAACATGTTACAAAAATGACATTCGTTCGAAACCGACGCCGAGCCCGACTCGCACTTGGCCGGTTTTTTGACAGATTACGACTGAGATGCGAATGCGACCGTTGCTTAAAAAATAAGTAGAATTATTGGCCTTCAGATATAGACTGCTATTCCATAGGCGTAACGGCGTATTGTCTGATTTTTTTTACGTTACGTGGCAGAATACAAAATATTGAAAGCCATTTTCTTTAGACCTACTCTATGGTTATTATCGAAGGAACTATTGCTTTCTAGATGAGACAATTAACCTTGGTTTATGTACCATTGTAAACGCACAAGCTTCCAATTTAATATACTCTAAGGCTTTATGTTATTGTAGAAATTAACACTTAATTCCAACAGTTGCAATAAACGATTTTCAGCCACATGTAGTTTATTTAGAAATCATTCTCCCCGTTTCAGTGTGTTGGGAAAATTTAATATAATTTTATGTGACTACGTTGAAACAAGAGGGCGTTTCTGGATTGGTTCCAAGAAACAGTATTCTGTGCAATAACATAAAAAATGTAGGTAGGTACCTACTGTAAGTGGGCAGATGTATTTTTGAACACATCAACTGTCCTTAGTGTAGGTTCGGGTTATTAATAGTTCCTAAAAAAATATGTAAACAACTCTTCTTTATTTACGTGAGTTATGTTTACAAAAGAAAGAGGTTGTATTGAAATGAATAAATAGCCTATCGGTATCCCGCAAGCCGCAGGCATCCTGATATAAATCCGGTGAACTATAAAGAATCTGAAAGTGTCAGAAATTCTGTGATTGTTGAAATGTGATTGTTGCGATGCCAAACTACAAAAGGCGGCACTTAAAAAAGACAGAAAACAACATGTTTCTTTAGGGAGCTATTTAATTATAAAAAAAACCCTCTTAAAAAATGTTGTAAATAATTCTAAGCAATTAAATCGAAGCTACATAAGTCTTAAGAGATGGAACAAACACGTGAAACACTAAAATATCACACTTTATGATACGCCTGACGTCACCTATAAATTACCATTGCGGCGATAAAATGATATAATGAAAATGTTTGCAAGGTTTCTAAGGCAACGATTAGTGCGCCCGCACCGGTACAGTCTCGCGCTAAGCACATTAGCGCCACTTTGCAAGTTCATTGGAACCGCAGAGCATAGACGATGCGCTATTTTTTCATGGATGTTTATAACTCGAGGCGTGGCACTCCGTGGCAATGTCTTCGGGCTCGTGTCCAACCGCCTACGTGCTGTGACGCGCTTACCGTTCTCATTGATACGCTTGACTAGACCATATTTAATATTCTGTCTGTTCAGTACGTAAATGTTGTTTGCACACGTTTGAACGCAAGGCCATGTTCAATAAAACCATCAGGCTTGCTTTCCTTACTTGCTAAGTGGTGTTTTAATTAGCACCAAATCTCACAAATACCGCCTCACGATCATATAGGCTTCCTCGTCTAAGAGGAGTTTCCTTTTGTGTTAATGCGTTGACTGAAACTAACTAAAGCACCTCATTTGATATTTTCTCTAGGTAAATTAATGTATTTTCTTTTCCTACAGAAAATAGCACCTGCATTAAAAACTCGCATTTTATTTACTTTATTCGCTCGTAGTAGTCGTAGCACTTGTAGCGTATCTAACTGTAGTGCACTACAAGTATCGGCTATCGACGAATCTATTCATGAGAATAGTCACATAAATTGATTTGATTTGTGCTCGACACAATGTGCGGCAATTACACCTTGTTTAGCTTATACTTGCGCAATGCGCTCGTTGATCACAAAACGAACGTTAATTACTGTGGAAACTGCAGTAAAGTTAAAATGCTTTATCCAATTAATTATGAAAATGCTGTAAACGCTAACAGGATATTTATTCTGTAAACATTGCAACGTCTTCCGTATTTATAAAAACATTAATGTTGTCAGCTGTACCTATCGTACTCGTAAAATCAGATTTTTAAAAAAGGAATGCCGTAATGTTTTTTCCTGCCAGTACTACGCTAGTGGCGTGCAATTATGCCCTATTCGATTCAATAGCCCCGTGATGAATATCGATGATGACCCATTTGAAAGCGATGCTTTATTCGCTCGTGTAAATACTCGCATAATTGTAAACTGAAATGAACGTCAACTAATTCAACCGGTTGACTTTAATCAACTAAAGTACAGATGTTACCACGAAATGCCTCACTTTTATCCTGTTTACCAAGAAATGTCTATTTACAACCCTTTTTGGCAATGGATTTAGGTAGGTGCTGTATAATTGAACAAGTTTCTTTTATGTAGGTACCTAACAGTTGTTTTTTTTAAAGTTATTGCCGTCTGGCTTTCAGAAAAATAGAAGTATAATTTCGCTCGCATTTGCTTAAAGATTCATGTCTGCCTGGTCATTTCAAAGTCCTAAACACTATTTTAAGATTTGAAAAAAATATTACATTCTAGATTTACTATTTCTTTGCCCAACACACACACATTTTCTTTAGTTCTTAGTAGCAATAATAATTTCTCCCGTACCTTATAAAACTGGATCATACTACTCAACATCTTAATCTGAACAAGTAACAAAATTTTCATAATTCAGTATCTTTATGTCCGGAATAAAAACTCTTCCGTACAATTGGATAGCAGGCTGCGTGTTGAATTGTTAAAATAGGTTAGGTATACAATGTTAGGTATCAATACTCGATGCTGGCTCGAGCAAAAGGAAAATTACACCCAGCCCGTGGCATGAATTCGGTCAATTTGACTCCCCCTAAAGCCTTTACGTAATCAAACAAAATTTTGAAACGATATAGATTGAATATTCGATTTCAACTGTGGGCACGTAAAGCGAGTAGCAATTTCAATGGCCGTTGAATTGTTACCAGATTTTGAAGTGATCAAATTGAACGCTCGCTTTAAGAATTTTTTTGCTAATTCCGTAAAATATGATCCGGAAAAATGTGGGCGAGTACGTGAGCTACATAACATGTTCAAATGTTTGAAAGTGAAGCCGAATTTCAGGCAAGATAATGTTATAATAATCGTATCCGAAACACTTATGCAAACAATATTAATAAAGGCTCCGTCGTATATTACGACGCCTAAAGACCCAGACCCTTGTAAGTTAATATTTTTAAACGAAGGACTTTCGACTTAATACTCGTTTTGTTTTTCGCGGAGAGTTATTCGAGTTACGACCTATTTCATTTGTCTCTTCAGGGTTTTCAGCCAGTGTCCGGCCGGCGGTACAGACCTCATTAGCACACCAGTTTTTCTCTTGAGCACCACTCAACAGATTTATAATTTAATAAAATCCCTTCATTAAGTTTTGAATGATGGACCGTACGGTTGTATTGCCTGTTAATCCTGTAAAATGTAAATAGTAAACCAAATAGCATTCAACGTAAAATAAATATTAACAGAGACCCAAGTGACCCTTGTTTATACATCATTATGAATATACTATAATATGGATACCCTTTATATCGGTTGATATACCTACATAATTATAATATTATCTCCTCGACACTGGAGGTTTCTTGCTTTGATCCCATCGCTGTCTCAATACTTTTCGGGCGTCCGCGGGTGGTCCCTAATTCAGATGAAGCAATATTTTAATAGGATAATTATGTAGGGATGCAAATTTTAAAATGTATTGTATTTCCTATGAGAGGTGGTTAGAAAATTTCATTAATTTAATTTAGGTTTGGAGGTGAATGAACGAAAAATAGATCAACTTTGCATATTCTAATTTTTTATTTTCTGTAGATAATTTGAAAAACTTAACTAATTTTTAACTAATTTTTAAAAAATTCATAAAATCTAATCGTAAGATTAGATTTTATGAATAAGCATATAATAATGTATATGAAGCGCCGTATCTAAGTAAGTCCCTAGATATTTCAAGTTAAGATAACTTGAAATATCTTCAATCGTATCAATCTTGAATTTAATTCCCATTAGATTAGGCATCACTAACTGTGATAATATGATCGAGTGGAAATCAATGAGGCTACTTAATAGGGAAAGTCTGCTTAGGAATAAACTTGTTTAGTTTATCCATTATGTTGTCAACTTGCAGATTATAGCACGCAGAAACATTATTTTTAATTGAGCTTGTGTTATGCTGGTAATACTTTGTTCCTATAAGTAGCATACTCTGGGTGCATCGTCCTCACATAATATTAAATTATTTTTTGTATACCAAATTTTGTAAAACCATTATTTGAAAAGAGTAACTATGGAGTTTCTTGTCCGTTCTTCTCCATAAGAATCTACCTTTCCGAATGGACAGTAGAGTCACTTTATTAATATAATACTATTATAATATTATTTTACTGAACTGTAAATGATGACGTTCAAAAGTGCCGTTTTATGGCCTAATTGAATTAAACATTTTGATAATCTGACGTTACAGCTTGAGTAAACTGGAATTAAATTGCATAGCAAGCTTCATAGTCTTTATAAACACACGGTATTTTATTCACGAAAGTAACCCCATTAAGATTTTCTCCAGTAATTTTCTTTATGACGAAGATGCTTGAACTCATCTCAATTGAATGAATTGGCCGGTTTTCCAAGCACTTGATTCAAATAGTTTTTCTTCAAAGACTTAATTGTTTCCACTCCACTTAGAAGTTCGGGAACAAAGGCACACTAACTCAGTTTAAATAAAATGAACACTTAGCTATTAATTAAATGAAATAGTTTGAAATAACTCGCGTTTCAGTAAAACAGTTACATGCGTAATTTGTTGAACAAATATTATTGCAGGATAATCTATTGATTCATTCTTTCACCCGAAGGCTAATCGGGATTTATGAGGTAAGCCGCATAGTTTGGGGTGCGATTCCAGTCAGATGAAATTGTTTTATCCGAATTTATTACCCACAGGAGGCTGGCTTAAACATTTTCCGCGCAAATCTGATATGTGTAGATAAATGAAAATAGTAATATGTTCAACATTTTAAAAATCTTTTCAGAAGTCGGCGGAGGTGGAGAATGTATTCAAAGTACGGAATGACTTTCTTTTAATACATTAGTTTTTGAAGTGGGGAAATTTATGCTTTGTGGGCTTAAGAAAAGTATATTAATTAGTCGCTTTGTCTTCCAGCTTAGTAAGAGCTTAGATGGATAGAGAATACATGGAGTGGAACTTAAGTCAACTTTATAAAATGTTATCCTCGCTAGTTTTCCTCTTTCCACTAATATCATTATAGCGTAATGTTCTATTTTTAGAAGGCCGAAGGGATATAATAAGGTTACTTACCTACTGTGGTTCTTTTAATATTGGCTCTTATTGTTTATTGGTTCAGAATCTAGTACATTTCGCTCAAGTTTTTTTATTCTTCTTTTGTTTCTCCCAGTGCTTTATTTTGACTACTGAAATGTTTTATCTGAATTTATTATCCACAAGAGGCTGGCTTAAACATTTTCCGCGCAAATCTGATATGTGTAGATAAATGAAAATAGTAATGTGTCTAGTGCCGCCTGTGTTTGTAGTTAAACAATGCGGTTGAGTTACAAATCAGAGCGGCAAACAATAATGTCGCATTTCCATGTCATACCATAAAGAAAGATGATGATTCAGCCATAATTGCAATTTTGCGAATTTATTATTCGCAAATGAGACGATTAGCGGTAAGAATGGGGGGCATTAGTGTCGGGGTGTGATAATAAGGCTCGTTTTCCTTTCAAAACTTGGGATGAAGTCAGCGGTCTGAACAAAAAGTTACCCCATCTGAGCTCTATGACAAATGACCGGTGCGCGCGCCGAGACATCACTGGGACGGACGATTTGCTTCGCGATCATTCGGCCCTTTATACACTCTGACATTGATATGTTTCCATAATAACGTTTTGTGTGGATTTCTTCACTTTGCTTGCAAGTTATAGTTCGTCAGCCCATGATAAATAAACTGTAGCGTTGCGCGTTACCCGCACTCAGAAATGGCATTATATAAAGAAGGTAGGTATCTACCGCGATCCTATACCACGCGCGCGTATATTATGTATCTTGCATTCTTGCTACTGGTTAGAACCGATATTGCTTGCGCCGTTTTTAGAGCTGGGATGTTAGACGTCATTGTCGTCAACTCGTATCTTTATAAATCCGGCTGTAATTTGACGGAGGTAATAATTTATTAGCGCGACAAAACTTTTAATGAGTGTGCATGGGTCGATTGCGGCTTCACATTTGTCATTTACATATAAAATGAACGCTAATTAAGTGCGGATGTTGTAAAAACACTATTTTAACTGGTAGTTCAATGTTCTCAGAAAACACGAAGTAGCGGAAGAGAATAAGTAAAACGAAAGCTGCAATAAGCCAATTAAGTGTTTTCATTGCTTTTCATAAGGCATGCCCAATAGAGCTTTTTGATTTAAAAAAAACAGGTAAAAATACTAGGTACCTCAATTAACTGACCAAGTGACAATCAAACTGATAATAAATCACACGTTATCTAATTCGCCGTAACTGATAACTTCGATAACGTATCGGTAAGGCTGTCGTAAGTCTACGTACGAAACATTGTTTGCGGATTTTTATCTCTGATAGTATCGTTCAGGAATTTTCCTCAGCAAAGCCACGTAATGCGCATATGGCCAATTAATTACGATTGATCGATCAGTATCTATGATATCGAGAAAATCTACTACAGGTTTAGAACCGGTACTTATAAGCTTTGAAACAATAACAAATGAATCACGATTCGAACATTTAGAATTTTTTTTTCAGAAGTCGACGGAGTTGGAAAATGTATTCAAAGTACGGAATGAGTTTCTTTAAATGCATTAGATACTTTTCAAATAAAAATGGAGAAATTTTATGCTTTGTGGGCTTGAGAAAAGAATATTAATTGGTCGCTTTGTCTTACAGCTTATTAATAAATAGTTTAGATAGATGGAGATTACTTTGAGTGGAAAATATCCCCGCTAGCTTTTATTTTTCCGCAAATATCATGATAGCGTCATGTGTGTGGTAATGGATAAGGATACTGTGGTTCTTTAATATTGTACAACGTATTTAATCGTAAACTGGCTCTTATTGCCTTATTGGTTCAGAATCTAGTGTATTGCGCACAAGTGTTTTTATTTTTCTTTTATTTCTCCCAATGCTTTATTTTGACCACAGATAACTACAAAATAATGTAGTAAAATTCATGCATAGTCAGAGGGGATCGTTTTTTAATCAAAAATAAATCCATTTGAGTTCATATAGTTTTGTGAATATTAAAATGGGGCTAATAAATTGAACATCGTTAATAAATAATATATATTTCATCAAATAATTTAGGCTCTAAATAAATAATTTTGTTTTGAATAGTAGGCTATATGGCAGCTCGCCTCTTCCTCATAATAGGAACACGGCATACGAAAAAAATCTGCGAGCCATAAAGCCATTTCTAGAAAATATGAGATAAGTAATTATGTTAATTATAAAAAAAGTCGGTTGCAATGACACAGTTTGCTCACTTGCATCAAAATTCTGTACTTTTTCCTGGTCTTATAATGATCCATTTTAAACAGTAGATGGATACGGAATTCTCTCCATAAAATTCAACCTTGACCAATATCTTTAATGATAACAAGATAGATTTAACGAAACGATTTTAACGAAAGATTTGCGAGGCCAATTAGTGGTAGCAATATCAGTGTCGATTACGTAAAATGTCACTTTTATCGGCGACGTTACAGTTGTACCGTGTTGGATTTTTTTAAAAGCTCGGTGTTTTATTATCAAGAAGCTTTATTTAAGGTTTTTTTGCCAGTTTTTATGTAAATCTGTCATATAAGTACAGCGTGGTAACTAAGGTTGGTAGGCTAAGAGCTCACAAACTTCTGCTACCATTTTAGGTGACTGACATTTTTCTTACGCTGACTTCTTTTGGGACTCTTTTTTTCCAAAATATGGCCCATTTGTTGGAGAGCACCAAGTGCCGTTACACCTGAACCACTGAGAAACCTTTGATGTCGCTATAAACGTGACCACCTGTTGGGCACAATCTTTTTAATGGCCAACATCGACTCGGAAAAGAAGAAGAAGACATATGAAAGTCTTTCAAAGCCCTGATAGGTTATAGATGTTAAGAAAATTTGATAGTCTATAATCTCTCGTAGTCATTCCGAGAAATTGTGGAATAGCAAGCAACACAACGCAATTGCAACATTCTAACCTCTACGACGCGACAGAGTCCCACCGTGCGGTGCTCCTATTTGTGTCTGCAGGGTTTACTTTAAAGGTACCAAACATAATTAGCATGACGGACGTCATACCATCCGTGGCGGGAAGCCCGAATTATGTTTCGCTACTTGGGTAGGTAGGCAAGAAAATCCGATAAATTGGAGAACCGTACACTGATCGGTCGCCAATAAGTCTTCAGTTTTATAATAATAAGGTGAGCTTTTCCCTGAGACTGAAGGCTTCATGCTTACAATACAGGACCAAGTAATTGAAACCAAAAATTACAGAAAGTTTATTATTAAGAATTTAACCACTGACACTTGTAGAAAATGCAATAGTTCTCCAGAAACGATCCAACACATTACAGGCGCATGTAAGTCAATAGCCCGGACAGACTATAAACATAGACACGATCAAGTAGCTAACATCATTCATCAAAAACTAGCTCACCAATTCAAACTAATAGACTCTGTACTGCCATACTATAAGTACAACCCAGAAACGGTGTTAGAAAACGCAAACACAAAACTGTATTTTGATCGTGCCATTCTCACCGACCGAACAATTCATTTCAATAGACCGGATATCACAGTAATAAATAAAACAAATAAAACAGCATATCTAATAGACATAGCTGTACCAAACACCCATAACTTACAGACTACAATCGCAGAAAAACTATCCAAATATATTGGACTAAAAGACGAAATAGCCCGACTTTGGCATCTACAAAAGGTTACAATAATCCCTATAGTATTATCTACAACTGGAGTAATACCCAAACAACTTTATCAGTCTCTTAACTCTCTAAACCTACCTTCAAGCACTTACCAACTACTGCAGAAAGCAGTGATACTAAACACGTGCAGACTAGTAAGAAAGTTCCTGCAATGTGAATCCGATAACCCGCACCAAAACATCCATACCAATAGACACCCATCTATCATACAGCCTACTGCATCTACTCTTATCCCAATTGATGAACACTTGGCTTAGGCCCGTGCCTTCAATTATTTCCGGTTCGCCGAGGAAAACAAATGAGAAACAATAATAATAATAAGTTCTTTATTTCGGACAACATAAGATCCAATGTGTTAGTAAAAAATTCCTTAAATTAATGTAAGTAAATATCTATTTTCATTTTATAAATTTAAATACCATTCAAAACTTATTTAATTTGAGCCCGCTTCATGTGGACGACGCACGAGTGTGAGAAGCGGTACTTCACTCATTCATCACCCCCACAAAACGTCTCACAATAGGAGAGTAGATGTTCTCCGCCACTGTCCTCAGAATACTGTTGTCACTGCCCCGTAGTCTTGTAATTAAAGACGCCATTTTTTTCCGAATGACCGCATAAAAGTCGTCAGTTCGATTCAGCGCAAACATATTTATGTCGGTACACAATTTGTCGGAATGACTTCGACAGATTATCAAAATTTGGTGTGTAAAAAAGTATTCCAAATGTTCAGTTGACAAATTATCGAGAGTTTACAATCTCTCAAGATATTTTATAATCTTACGGAGTTTACAATTATCCGGTGACATGGCTCGACAATAAGGGCACGAGATTAGAAGGATGTAACGTAGACTAACCAAAGTAGGAAGAATTACCCAATAATTGGCAAAGTGTAGTACTCAATTCGTATTAAACTCATATTTTCCTTAACTTCAAAGGCATTGTAAATTACGACCGGCATCGCGTGTTGTTTATGTCACCTATTGTAAAACAGCTAAATGATCACGCCATCCAGTTCAGATAACACCGGGCTGTTAAATAGTTCAATGAGTAATAAATGTAGATAACCCCTCTATATAATACCGCTAAAGAAATGAGAAGAGGTGTTAAACCGATAAACGATTGAATAAGTAATATCATACATTCAAAAAAAAAAATTATCTACATATTGATAATGTAAGAAACGGTAAAGTGGCAAACTATATCTTAAATGAAGGTAAACTGTAATCTTTAAATTTTAATAATGTGATCTTAAAAAAAAAACTGTAATGTAAATTATAAAATATAATGTTTTTTTTTAAGGATGGAAAACAAATTACTCTTTCCGCTCTGGGCGGAGCGGAATTAAGGGAGTGTCAGACTCTTACTGACTAAAACCCATTCGTGTTCCTCCTAATGCCCTTTGCATTCCAGGGCCGCGGTGACTCTTTCGAACAAGTTCGCAAACCTGGGGTGTTTCCACCTACTTACAGTAATTATAATAAATTATAATAATCAATCTTGATCCAGACAACACCTTTTCTCGAGTTAACTTTGCCAATCACCCCATTGAATGAGTTAGTGAGAGACAATTTTCTTCTTGGGATTTAAAACTCCGTATGTTTCCCTTTCAAGTAACGCCTTCAAAGAGTGTCTGATAGCCACTGAATTGCTAATTATACCTTGGTGGTAAATAGATGTGAACGAACCTAATGAGACCTATATTTAAACGTTTGGAAATTTTCCAGCCAGTTTAATTGAACACTGACACGTACATACTGAGCCACACTGACTGATCGGTGGTCAAAATTAGGTGGGTGAGCATATGTAAACTGTTATTCCATGTTATTTCTATGGATTGACAGCTCACTTCATGTTTCACTTCATATAATTTTTCACGGCGAGTTTTACTGACTGTACACACACAAGAAACTCCTACGAATATGGGCCAGTCAACATTTAGGTAAACAGCTTTTATACGCCTAACCTACTGTAGACTTAAATATTATTTACTTGCGTTATCAATGTCATTATCACTCACTAGATAGTGAGTTCGTGTAATAAACGCTGACATTAGTGTCATCCTACAGAAATATAACCCTTTAAAACAGATAAGAATGAGAACGTAAATTTTCATTATACTTCCGAAAATGTAGCCCGTTCGCAGCCAATTCTTACTCTTAAGTAAGTTTTCGTCTGAAATAACGGTAATGACCTTTAATCTTAGAAGAAAAGTTTGAAAGACATTTACAGGGATTCCAATAAAGGTACACTGAAGTACTTCTTATTGTTTCGTAGCCGAAATTACTTTTTCGATACATTTTTAACATTGTACAGGTTCCAGAGTTTTAACTTTATTTTTGCTTCTGTAATGGCATTCTTTTTGTATTAGTAATATATTTAAATTAATAATAATAATAATAATAATAATTTATTCAAATAAAAACGTCTACAAAAATGTACATTTAGTCAGCAGTAATAATATTTTCCATACAATAATAGTGCCTAAAAATAAACTAAACTAAGATATTTTTATTAAACATGCAATTAACGGTGGTTCGGAATTTTAATCTATTTTATTAGTCCCTTAAAGGTACATTTTTATGTCACAAGAAATGTGATTAATTTAGAAATATAAACAAACCCATTCTGAGTTCAACCTGCAGAAAATTCTAGACTCACTTAATCTGGAAACTTATCACAACGGGTGCCTGTGGAATACCATTTGTAATCTCGATGCAAAATTATAAGGAGCTCTAAGGCTCTCGAATATTTGCGGGATGAAGTCACCAATGTCTTTATAAGGGATCCTTGTTTCTTACAAATTGTAGATAGTTGTGTCTACCTATACAACTATCTAATGAAGTATAGGGAAAGTTCCAGAAGGTTCGAAAATCAAGACGTTGACAAATGAGAAGTATACGACCGTTGCCGTACCTCGTGTTACTTGTGTAAAAATGTACCGCTTAGCAGCTACCGGGTAGTGAAGATCACAAAACTCATGTAGTCGTGAGAAATACCTACATAACAATGTTATCTGACTAAGCTAAATAAAGACATGTCGCAAACGCTGACTACAACACTCTATAATATGAGGTTAATGATGAATCAAAACAAATAGAGCAGCTACGTCATTGTGTCAAGGCAAGAATGACTTCCTATGGCATCGTAACAATTCAATCAGGCTGCTGAGAATACTATAGTTCTTAAATTGCTCGACGTTTATGCTTCGATTGAGTGAGAGCGTATGGAATAATGTGTACATGAGACACGACACGCACACATGCAAAAACATCGTACGATATGAGCCAGCCAATGGCAGCGGGCGGCGTGGTGGGCTCGGCTCCCCACTACACCATCGGAATGCATAGTGCTAAGAACGGCACTGTTAAAAATAACTACCTGTTTGACAGGATCCACGATGTCAGGTGACGTTAGAGGCCATTGCCAATTTGTGAAGGGACTAATATCCTTATTTTTTTGCCCATAACACCAATAAATTATTCGAAAGTACGGTGCGTCAGAAACCATTCAATAGACTGCAGTACTAGAAACAAGAAATGAGGACACATGAATTGATAGACGGGAATGATGTCTTAACAATAAGGGCAATGCCGTCCCACAAAGTATAGGTTCTTTAAAATTTTCCGATCCAATCACATGTGAGTAAACAGCTGATTGCGTGGACGCCACGTGAAACACGATCGGGCGTGGGTGTCGCGAGCATGCGCACAAATAGGACTAGATAACAACACTTTCTAACGCAACAGGACAGATGAACAAGGAAACATATCAGCATTGGAACTAACTAGTAAACAACTAACCAAGATTGAAGAGTTTGCAAAATTCTAAGCTAATCAAAAACCATACTGTAGCAATAACAAGGTCTGCCAAAATGTGCATATATTACTCATCGCTTCTTCCGCGTTTGTCGTTAATGAATTGATTTGTTAACCGTTTTCGAGAAAAAGGTAATTCTAAACGTTAAATTAAATACACAATCGAAGCAAACACGCTGTCCACCTTGACACAAAACACAAAAATCATGGAAGCACCATTCGACAAAGATAGATGAGATATTGAAGACGATTTGGCCATTCGTTTTAGTATTCAGCAGCCGCCCCTCACTGTGTAATAGAACCATCGTTCATCACTGGTTTCCAATAGGTGGGCTATCATTTATCAGTAGTTCGACAAAGTAATGCTGAACAGCTGCTCAAGAATGGAACGGATAAATTAAATTTCAATTTGTCTTGTGTAAGTGAATCTGGGTGATAGTTTGAATACAATTAATTCACTTGACAGTTGGGAGTCAATATTACTCATTGTAGTGACGTAGTTATGTAGTCATGTGATTGATTCATTGCGTTAATAAGTCAATAAATTTGTTGTGTACTACCATTAATGCCAATGAAGTCAAAAGTCAAGAAAGCGGTAGTTTGTTAAACTATATGCAAATGGATGTTTACTCATTGTAGGCGCCGTACTATAATTTATTTGATAAGGTCGTATTGTGATGTGTTTTTCACATTATATGTCTCTGAAAACAATGTGAAAAACCAACAATCCTTCCATGTGGAAGGATCAAGATTGCGCGTCATATTCGCTCCTTCGATTGCTACATTTAAAGTCTCAACAGGTGGTCTATAGCAAAGAAAAACGTTGTAAAAGCGTTTGAATGGTAGGCAGTAACAATAGATTTTCCTTAATTAACCAGGCAATTAAGTAATTCTTCTCCAAGTTTTACTAATTGTACTACCTTGGGTCCCTTTTAAAAGATATCTACCAACCCTGTTAGAAATCCAGGAGTAGGCTCGGAATTATAAGTTTCTAGACTTCAAAGAGACTTTAAGGAAAGTTAATTTAAACTTCTCACCTACCTAAATACAAGCTACACTGAAATATTCTGTAAAAGATGTTATTTTACTTGTTCTCTGCCACTTTAGTGTCAGGGGTCAGAAAGATTAATATTTCGGGTTAAGATAGAATGAAGAAAGTTGTTATTTTTAGTTATAAAATAAAAGTTTTTTTTCATTAATTTTCCACTTCACCCTTTCAAATTAATATATTATTTATTATTAAAGATATTAACAGAATTCGGAACTGACCATAATAATTTATTTTAATTGTTGTTGGCCAATATTTCGTTATTCCACTTGTACAAACACTGCGGCAATAATTCATGTTTTAATAAACGCTAGCTTTGTCCCGCGACTTCGTACGCGCATATCCCGTTTTTTCTTGTTCCCGTAGGAATTTCGGGAAATCCTCCCCTACACTCCCCAAGGAACCTACATGCGTTCTACGACCAGCAGTTTTGGCTGTGCGTTGTCTGTCAGACACTCAGACAGTCACTCAATCACTCAGTAACGAAAGAGTTTTATATACATATATTGATTGAGAACGTATCGGAATAAACGTGTAAATATTTGATTGCTTCTTTTTTTTAGCCGGAGCGCTCAAAGGCCACTGCAATCGAGAAGAGGACTTACTGCAAAGATGTTCGATGGCTCTCCCGGTATTAAGCTCTCCAGAAATTTCGTTTGCACTCACACGAGAGGAATTGGACAAGAGTTGCGTGTAAGTTAAGGAATCAACTTTTTTAGTAGATTTAATTAGTGCTGTATCTAAAGATTACGAATTTAATCAGTTTAATTGGTGTAAATGATGTAAACATAGTTGATGGCGGATATTGCTCAATTGACAAGGTAATTTATCATAATTATATATCACAATTTATAGTAATAGGCACGCTATTATTAGTTAAGAGGAAACAATAACTTTCCTAGACTGACTGACTGACAAATTGCCATAGTAAGATGCATATTTAATCAGTACTGACGGGACTGTAGGGTTGAAACAAAGCGATAAGGAAAAATCAATAATGTAACAACGAACACAAAAGACATGACCAATAACAAATTCACAAATTAAATAATACGTCTACTAAGTTATACAATGCAAAGTTAAGACCGCCAAATACCAGGACCCCTTTAATTTCCAATTACAAAACGCTCGGAAGACTGGTCGCTCTTTTTTACTTCAGCGATATCATAGTGCAACGATCTTACTCATTTACGCTCAACCAAGAACTTAGCGAAAGTAAGTTTAGCTAAAGAGTTGGTTTCGTCAGGGACGGGTAACTTCCAGCGCTGGCATGGCGCGGTCGGCACGCAGTTAGCTCATCTTAATTTAGTACTCTTGTTTGCGGTAAATAGCAATTTGAAACTAGTTGTCGGACTTCACTCAGCGCTTCAGCGGCTTCATAGAGCTGAATAGCCAATGAAGCACTTTAGTGCGGTCGGGTCGGCAAACATTGAAATTACGAGATATTAGCATACCTAATACGGACGGTAATTTTTGTAACGCCTCGTTCGTTGTTCGTTTGTTTTGGCGATGGGCCAGGAGTATTCTTGGGCCCACGATACGTTTGTTTGCTGTAATGTATTTGTAGCAATAAATTACGATACGATACGATAAATGCTTGTTTTGTCTGTTCATATGCTTGATTTCATTGATATGTTTTTATGAATCTAATATTTTCATGGGGTTTCCCTGTTTTGCAATATTCATCCATGGAAGTTTATATCCTGAATTAATTATATATTATTTATTTAGTTTAACCAATAAATTTCGTGGGAGAAGAGTTCCTTGACTGACTTTGGGGAGGCACAGCAGTAGGACAGTAGGTATTGCCTAAATAATAAAATAAAAATTAAATCTCGTTCTGGTGTCATATAGTCATATTGTTTTATTGAATGTTTATTTTCAGAATACTCATCGCGAATAGGGATGTTGCCTGGGTTAAAAAAAAATATGATTTAATTTAGTCCGTCAGTTAGATTATCGAAAAATATTGGATACGTATTTTTTATTTTATCAAATCAATAAAAAATTCGAAGATAAAACGTAACAAAGATAAGGAGTGGGGGCTTGTAACGTCACTTTCCAGTAAAAAGTGTACTGGTAAGTGACGTCACACGAGTTTTCAACGCACTGTATCGTCTTAATTTTTTGTTTACGTGACAAAAAAGTACGTGTCCAATATTTTTTGGAAATCTATCTGACGGACTAATTCGATTTTTTTTGTCAAATACCCTGTTCATATTAGTCATACCGATAGGTTATATAGCAGTTTATTTCACAAACACGATAAGCCTGTCTGATTTTCCTATATTAAATTAAAAATGTAACACCATTTTTTTTTGTTAAATTTGATGCTTGTGTCCTTCAGTTTTACGGCATACTATATTACGTACGTAAACTTGGTTTAATAGTACCATCAAATCTGTTTAATGAATTTGTAAGGGTCCCGGTGATAATCAAAGTATGTGCGTCAAATTACTAATTTTGTAACGAGAATTTGAACACATTGCGTCTTTAACCAATCTCTTTATCATTTCCATATGCTACGAGCTACCATAACTCATTAGGTTTATATAAATTGATGATAGCAGTATGGTCTTCATGATGAACATATTGTGATATTATAGGTACATTGACAAAGGTGCATTCCCCATGGATAATAAAGTACAATGCATCTCTCCGTTTGCCTATAATTCATTTGCTAAACGCTTTTAAATGGGACTTGCAGGTGCAGTCGTTTTTGGTTATCTTGGTAAAATTTTATAAAATAAACTATGTAAAATACACCACATGGGACCCAAACATAACTGGCATCATGTAGTTGTCTAAACTCACACTGCTGTCTACCCCTTTAGGGAATACAAGCGTGACTTTGTAGTTCTGGTAATGTTTGTGTAAACTATATAAAATACCCCTGTATCAACGGTAGCAAAGCGTACAAAAACCATGTTTGAGAATAAGTATCGATCTGAAACACGGAAAACTCGATCCATAATACATAAGCCATGTTTGGGTCTAAAGGAGAAATTCCCACTAGTCCTCCTGGTGAATTATAATGCTGGGTCGCGGATGATAAATGTGTAAAGTCACGCTCTTTTCCCTTTTTAAGGGATTAACCCTCATAACGCCGCTAACACGACCAGGAACAACTTATGATTGAAAATGATGCTTCACTCAGTGTTTTCCGACAAGTAAGGAGGTATAGTTATGAAAAGATTTTTGCAATTTCCACGTATTTATCATGGTACACTACAAAAGTAATATCTGACCAAAATTCAGTCATTATTTCCATTATCAACAGCTCGCCTATATTTAGGCCCAGAACCGATTGATTACTAAATCGAAAATTTTGTTACAGTGAACTGCGAATGGGAATAAAATGCATAGACAACTTCACAAACGTCTGCATGGAAAAGCATGAACAAGTTATGTTCCGTCGAATCTACGCTGGTATCACCGACGTAGTTCAAGAGCTATGCACCAGAGGAAAGTACCAAGATGAATACCTAAAGCACGCCGATTGTGTGAAGATGGTCAGGTCTGACTATGAAACGTGTAGCAAGAACTATGAGGTGACGCTGATGACGCTAAATAATCATCAGCAAGGAGATCAGTACCAGACTGATCAGACAGGACTAGTGACCAGCCATGAGGATCACCTCAGAACTGTTTGTTGGTAAGAGAAGAACATCTCAAGAATTTAACATTAGATGAGCGAAAATGCCTAGCCAGGAATGTGTGTGATTTAAAAAAAATGTTTGATTGGATCGTGTCTGGCCGGGGTGTTGTAGTCGATGAAG
The DNA here is from genome assembly GCA_905163435.1 of Mamestra brassicae. Taxonomy (NCBI): domain Eukaryota; kingdom Metazoa; phylum Arthropoda; class Insecta; order Lepidoptera; family Noctuidae; genus Mamestra; species Mamestra brassicae. The sequence goes on along the minus strand of LR990997.1, from coordinate 11,015,640 downwards.
GACTATGCCTATTCACTTTTGACTTAAAAAACCCTAATTTATACTTTTGAAGAAACATAGACAGGCAGAAAGGGACTTGATATACAAAGCGTTCCGGGCGCGAGCCGGGCACGCGGACAAGGCGCTGTGACGAAAATGTATGACGTCTGTCCGTGCGCCCGCGACGCTAAGTATATTTCGTTCCTTTGACGCCATACATTATATCTTGTCAGCGCCCTGTCCGCTTTGTATATCAAATCCCTAAGTTACACTCGTTACAGCCTATACCCGGGCTACGAGATTTCTAACACGTTTATCTAGCCATTACGCTTCTATCTTCAGCTAAGCTGATGATATTCCCTAGTTAGTTTGACGCACATTCCACGCTACGCATCCTCGCACATCTTTAGTGGAACCACAACCTTAAATTTGTGTCTTCCATCTTGAAAAATGCCAGATGTATATTGTATGTTTCCACTTCGAGTATGGACCTTTTTTTATGTCCGTCATAAAAATCCCATTCACGTAATTACTAGGTAGGTTTTGGCATCGAATTGGTGGTCGTAGTATGGTGTTGGTGCCAAAACTACCCAATATTATCTTTGTTGATTCTTGGAACTGTTGCGGGAAGTAATAGAACAACCAATTGTTTATTAAGATTTTTTTTCTATTGTTTGTCAAAGGCTTCTTCCATATTGGCGCCTATATTTCACTATGATATCTAATCCTCTCTACACCCAATGTAGATAATAAGGGAACTCAATCCAATCTTTTGTTATTGTTTGGCATCGCTCCGCTGAATTCTGCGAATTCGTATAAAATAAGAATGAACGTCGTTCGATATCGGGATATGCAAAATAAAATAAACCTGATTTTGGGACCTGTGTAGCTTATAGTGCGTCAGAACTTCAGCGTACAAAGAATTGATAAAACGGACAAAACAAATTCTTTAGCTCACTTGTTTGTTTTGTTATGACTTCAGTAAATCGCGTTTATAAATGTGAAGCTTCTACTTCTGCATAGTAGTCGAATAAAAGAGAAAAATGCCAATCTTAAATTTCCATTAAATTATTTGCTTGTTACTTCTTATATAAAGTCACAATGCATAATTCGCCGTAACAGAACCCACAGCGACCGCTGTTTCCACAGCACATCTCCGCAAGTTTCCAACAACTCCCGCTTTTATTTGAGTTGAAGCACTCACAGTATAACCCATACTGATAAATGCAGGCTTCTCGCTAAATGCTCAAAGTACGCCATTCGCCGACTTACCAGAGACAACTGTCTGCAAATTGTTTTGCTCAAAAACTTTCTTGAGGCTTACGGAACATTCAAATCTTGTTGGCATTTTCATAATGTATCATGAGTGCAGATAAAATCACGCCAGAGAAGATAACGAGTTACATCATCGTATGATTTTTTGATGATATCAGTATATTTGTCTTTGATAGTAGATAATCTTTACCATATTCGCTAGCTTTTAAGATAGTTATCTGCATACAGCATCTAATTAAATTCATTTTTAACCTGCTCTATAGTAATTATTGTTAAATAAATAAGTCTCACGCACCAGACACGATTGATACGCCGTTATTTATTAAGACCATAAAGAGAATAATATTCTAGTAGAACGACATTAATATGTATTAAAAATCTCGTGTAGATCCATCCAATTTGATACGGAATGCGTAGGACAAACTCGTTTATGAGCGGCGCACGCCGTCGCTTCAGCGATTAGCTATTTTGTTTTTTGGCAACCGACAAGGCCGATATCTATTGAGAATCAACACAGTTTCATACATAAATACATTGTTATTTTTATAATCAGGAACCAAGCTTGATTTGTTCTAAAATTTGAGTCTTTTAGCCCAACTGTTAAGATGAACGGCGGCGGCGTCACTCATTTTCAAGTTCCGCAAATTAAACTGTCATGGAAGTTATCAAGAGTAGTCCTGGAGAGTCGGTACTTCAAAGAGTCGGGAGGAGTCCTGAATATTGAATAGTCCGCGTTAGTAAAATATTCAACAAATCGAACTGCTCCCCCAGCCTCACGAACTAATTACTTGTCTGAGGCGTGATTTCCACTGATAATAATACTTATCTGTACCAATTTACATGTAAATTAACAACGCCCGCCCGACGTTCGGGGCCTGTCGACTTTGTAATATAATTTTTCTGGTTTAGATTTTGACCGAGTCTTCATACAAGATCGCAGCGAATTAAAGTCAAATATTCCGTTAAATTCAGTTTAGTGTTTACGAGCCACGACAGTATTTGTGGAGGCTGGAAAAAGTCTTTTTTTCTCGTAGTGTTCATCTAAATGAGTTTGTGATCATTAATTTTATCGGGTTTACGTAAATTCGAAGAATCTTCTGGATAAGCTGATGTTGGGAGGATGTTCGAAAGACATTGCGCTCCCCTCTTCTCACCATTAAACCCTGATTAAGATTCAGTTTGGATTAAGTGGTGTACTTAAGAGTTTTTCGGTGTGTTAATGATTCCGTTATCCCCGCCATTCCATACAATTGAATCTACAATTTGTCGGACATTTGTTGATTTGCGAAAAAGGAAAACGATGTTGCCTTCTTTCTTGGTTTATTTTTCTCTAATTTTGATGGTAACGACGGTTTTTGTTCGCATAATGTTAGTAATTTTCAGCAAACTCTGCTGTAGTAATATTTTCGTGTGCAGAATAACATTTGCATTGGAATGTTGTGCGTTTGGTCGGTTTTTTCTAGTTAAAATATTCGCACACTATCAGAGGATTTATACATCGCTGGCCATGCACTGACACAATGGAAAGATGAACAAAAACAGTGCCATTTCCACACTGAAAAAAAAGCAACTGCGCGAACTGTGCCGACTGTGACTCGGGCTGAATTAAACCATGCATTTTATTTCAAAGCTAATGTTTACTTTATTTTAACGGAACACTGAAAGAATACCGAAAATGGATTCAGGGTTTTCCACCTCGATCAATATAAAAGCGATTTCTGTCTTTGATATGGTTTTTTGGTTCGTTTGAATTTAAAGTAGTGTGGACTGTGGAATATTTCGAATGTTACATAGACTTGAATGTCGATTTCCTTACGGACTTGGCTGTAGTCGGCAGTAAATTGGCACTGGAACGTAAGGCCAGTTCTGCCTGCTATTATTATGCATGGACAGGCTTATTTAACTCTGCTTTTGCTGGTGCACTGTTAAGTTTCAAAAGGCATACTAAATTGGATCGATATGAAGATTGGTAAGGTGCAGAAGCGTTAACTTTGGGTTCATTGTTCATGCTTAATTCTGTTTATAACATTTTGATTTGAAGTATTTTAAGGGATCTTGCTGTGAATATCATTATACTAGTAACTGTAAGGTAATACACCATATATTTATTTTGAACTTTTGGAGTGATACGGAATTTGATTGAAAGTTAAAAATGTTGTCCGATTAATAAGAGGTGCCTTATTTATCTCATCGCCTACCCTTTTCCAACTATGGTATGATCGGTTTCCCCTCTCACCAGATTATTTATATTATATTATTATTTTACATGGAGTGATTTCCTGTCTGACAACCGAAACGGCGACGTCAAGTTTCTTTTTCCTTCTCCATCGATTCGATCCTAAACAGTTGAGTAGTTTCTCCGGGACTTATCGAGCTTCATTGGCTGCGTTTGTCTGGTGGTCGCCACTGTTGATTCCGGCTTTTGCAGTGGAGTTGCAGTGGTCAGACGCAAAATAAGAAATTAACTAGTTAGATCAAAACTAAATTTCTAATAGCCAACAAACACGAATAATTTGGCGGCACATACGTAATAGGCGCTCCTTATCGGCCGGTAATTGGCCATCGCTTACAAGAGTCTACTCTGTGTAGCTAACACGGGTTACCGGTTGTTCGCAAACTGTCTAGCAACTACAAGTTCTTCGATAGAGTTCGATACGCTGTTTGACTTGTTTTCTGATAGTTAAGGAGGAAATATCTAAGCTGAGCGTGAGAAAAAAAATCGATCCTGGAAGGTCTTATGCATATTTAATACTAGCATTTCTGTAGTCTTCCTTCCACATTTAATCTTAGATATAAGATGGGGTACCTTAACCCGCAAAGGATAAAAACGACCATATACAGGGATTTGGTAGATATATTCAGGAATACGAATAAAACGCAAGACCAGCGGGCCAATTAGTAGAATTATTGGCCCTCTACAAAAAGCTGTTGAGTGCAATGAACTTTGATATTTTGGTTTGGATGTAGTTGTCAAACTCGAACATTAAAAAAAATTACATTCTCTTCTTTTTGTTCAAGTTTATTTGAATGCTATTACGATATTTGTCTGGAGGTGTGGTAGGCAGCCGCTCCACATAAAATACTGGTATTCACCTGAATCCGGTTTGACAGGAAGCCGACCTCAATAAAGTTGGGAATAAGGCTAGGCAGATGATGATTACGATAATTGTTTGAATAAAATAAAAAAATACCATCATTGACACAGCTAAATGAACCATCTAAACGCTTTAAGTGGCTTATGAAGAAGTCAATTGACTCCAATAGCGATGACTGACATGGACAAATTATGCATGCACATCTGCTGTAACTAGGTGCCTACCTCGATTAATATCCAAAGGGTTTTTATATTACACCTTTACCCGCGACTTCGTCTGCTTGGAATAGTTACTTTTGGCAGTCATTTTATTTTTCAAAAACGCTTAAACATGTTTAATTATTTTTATCAAGTGCCTAAATACAAAGATTCATGGTTTTCTCTTTAATAATGACGGACTCCCATGCAAACTTCAAACCCCTTTTCACCCACTTAAAGTATGATTTCTGGGATAAAACTATACTATGTCCTTTCCCGGGACTCAAACTATTTCCATACCAAATTTCATCTAAATCGGTTCAGCGGTTTAAGCATGAAGCGGTAACAGACAGACAGACATACAGATACACTTTCGCATTTATAATATTGGTATGGATTCTGTAAGAATGAGTTTGGGGCTTGATTCGACCGCTGAAAATTTGACATAATAGTAGATTGTCGAGCCATCCTGTTATGTCGTGCTAGGTCGACAGCCCAGTCCCATTTGCTGGAATGTCCCAAATTGCGGGAACGTTTCTATCGTTGGTCCAAACAGTAGAATAAGATGTACCGTCGACACGAAAAGAAGTAGAGGCCCGTTTTATCTCTGTTTAAGTGAGACAAACGTATTAAGAAAATGCCTTTGGTCTGCGGTGGGACGGTATAGTTTAGTAAAATAACATGATGTACCTTTTTTTATCGGCGGGAAATCCTCATGTATGTCCTCCACCCTGGGGCGGGCGGAGGGGTCTGTCAGACTCTTACTGACTAAAACCACCCCGGTGTTCCATATCCTACCTACGTATGCGACTTCCGTAATCCCCGGCTCGTGCCGGCTCGCTTCCGCGGGCCACCACGGGTCAGCGAGGGGAGTGAGGTGTTTGGCCCTCCCCGTGACGTCAAAGAGGGGTGCACGAGAACACCACGCGCCGCCACCTCGGGTCCGGATGAATGGGGGGCGACGGACATTCCCAAGTCCGCCGCCCCTGGACCCAGTTAGGGGGGCCGGAAGAGGGCAGCGTATACCCTCCTCCGACGCCCGATGCGCCTACTGCGGGCCGGGAGAGCGGTTGAGATTTCCCTCTCCCTTTCCGCAGCCTCCTTCTGCGCGATAACTGTCTCGCAGAAGGATACTACCGCGTCCCAGGACTCCTCGCCGTTGACCGTAGAACGGACTACGGACGGCAGCGAAAGGCCTCTGCCTACCACAGAGATGAGGGCACGGCGCGGCTCCTCCCAAGCGGCACACTCTGCCAGCGTATGCCGCGCCGTGTCCTCCCGACAGTCGACGCAGTGGTGACACCGAGCGTCCGGCTCACTGCCTATGCGACACAGGAACCTCCCGAAACATGATGTACCCACTCCAAGTCCCCAACGGATAGGGTCAGGTAACCGCTATTATTTAACTCACCTGCAGTCTATAGACTGCGGTACGATTCTGTAAACATGTCGAAGTGAAAACTTAGGCGAAGTGAACGACAAGTGAACTGTCAAACCGTACAAACAAAATGGAATGACAGCTCACTTGTCGTTCACTCCACCTAAGTGTACACGGTGAGATGTCGACAGAATAGACCGGCTGGTCTGGCTTGAGGCCATGAACTGTCTTACCTTTTTATTCCAAGGTTGGAAGACAGGTTATTTTTTTCGACCGTTATCAATGGCCAGTTAGCAACTGTTTTGACCTCCTGCTAATTGGGCTTCATTCCGATAGTGCTCTTTAACCTTATACGATTGCTTTATTTGGCTGTAAGTACCTTCAGAACATCTGATGTTCTTGATATCAATTTGCCCTACAATTTGGTACTGGCATATCGTGTGGCCTTGTTTGGTCCTTATGTTCACGTTATAAATAGTGCGTGTTTGTGAATTATTAGATCACTTCTCTACGAATCAATTCATCTTGTTTTAGTTCTTTTTATTTCTTTGTTGACAATTTCATGTCTTCGTTTTTCAGCAGTCTACTTCATTTTGCAGCCAATTAGCAACTCCAATTGCAAATAAAAAATACTCTGCGATATCCTCCTGTTGTATCGGCACGTTAAAATAATAGGCTAGGTATCTCCCTCTTCTGTCTGCTGCTACCCGCTTTTTAAAAAATGCGACCTTATAATTATAACAGCCCTCTGCCCTGTATTTTCACTTTTTGAGCGTGAAACTTTAATAACCGTAGCAGGTTCTGATCTGAAAATTCATTAGGCTCCTTCTATGCAAATTAAGTGATATTAAAATTAAAAGCGATCAGCAATTTTGGACCTTATACCTTGTTGTGTAAAGGTTAGTTTGATTTTGTGTAGTGTTTAATAAAGTTGTGTCATTTCAGTTCATTCCAAGAGTACCTAATGTGCTCCGAAGAGACAGTGCAGAGGTCCTGTGGCGACGAGGCGGCCCTGTTCACAAGCGCTTTCCTGAAGAGGATGGCGTCAAACATTATTAAGGTTGGTAAATAAGCCTGCCTTTTATGGAATGAAAATGTCAGCTCTAGCAATCTTTGGAGTGATTTACAGCCTTATTTCCAAAATAAACTGAAAAGACCCAAGCATCTTAGCCTTGACCAAGATTGTTTGCAAGGAACTAACTAGACTAATTACAACTTAGACCGTTCTTACTTGATTTTTCTTGCAAACTGAAAAACGGGTAGCGAAAAATAAACTCCGTGTAGTGGTTTAGAGAAAACTCTTCTATACCTTCGCAATATTTTTTCAGTCTATTTCGTACCAACGCGCATGAAGTGTGGTTCGCAAACGTATAACATTTGTTCGCTACCAAAAGAACCAAGCTTTCCGAACTCTGAGAACTTTATTATTTGTTTCACAAAATTACGAGTTTTCTGGAGCCAAACCGAAGAGACAATGTCGTGACGGGAAACTCTTCCGATTTCGTTCGTGACTCCGAAACTGTGGCTTCTGCTGGAAATGATATATTTAGTGGTTTATGTTTTTCCATTTTGTTGCTGAAACTGCTAGTGTAAATGCGGGCAACCACGTATCGAATTATTAAAAATAGTTATATTACCCAGCGTACTCCCAACTACATTCTCGTTCCAGTTTAATTATAAAAGCATTATGTTAGAACTAAACTGTTATTTGCTGAAAAGCTGTATCGTTAAGAAAGTTTCAACATTTATATTTGTTTTACAGAATTTCTGCTTCGAATACAACAGACAGGAATGCGGGCTACCGGACAAGGGTTCGCATCTCTCCCATAGTGTTCTTTTAATCAGTGTTGCAAGCCTCACGCACTTAGCATTTTACGCATCTGGCAACTTAGTTCCCACGTAAGTTTTCCACGCAAGGAACAATGCAGAATTTGAATTTAGTACGTTGTGCGGTGTGCAATATTGCCAGTACGAGTTTGTCAATAATGACTGATGCAATGTGTAATGAACTGTAAGAAATGAATGCGGGTGAATGTTGCAGTTCCTCGGTTAAAAACCTGATAGATATTTATTGTAGTTATAGATTATAATCTCACATTGTTTTACGCCTTTTTCGTCGTCCATTGTAAATTGTGTAAGTAGTAAATTATGAGCACTGAGTGTTTTATGTAAATAATTCCAATACGTTGTTGCCAAATATGATTATAGTCATTGATTTTTGTGTAGATACTACATTATTTACCCGACTATGGTATAGCAAATATAGAGGTTTTTGACAATGTCCGTGTAGGTAGACTTATAAATATTATGTACTGTACTTATGGATGTCTAATTTACTGGACTGATTTACCTAAATAAAATCAGGGTTAGGTATATCGATATCAAAGAAACTACTTTTCTTATATTGTGTAAGTTCGTCTGTAGTCGGGTGGCAGTTAAGTAGGTACCATTATATATCGTTTGATTTAATTTTAATGCAAGTTAAAAACATAAATTAAAAATTGCTCAATCAAAAATAAAGGCATTCTTTTGAAATTATCACATTGAAATGTTAGTACATGAATTTATGAAATTATTAAACGTTAATTTGTTATGATTAGTTAAAATAATTATTGAATATTTATTGTTTATGTAGGTATAATACGTATATAATAGCTTGTAGAGAAAATATTTTATAAGGATGTCAGTCTTTATATTAAGCTCAGAACATCCTGTGATAGATTGTAAGTAGGTAACAGCATTGTGTCAATATTAAGTGTAACACTCTGGTAGGTACTGTGGGTACAACCAACGACAACGGCAATTTTTTTTTTTTTTTTTCAAAATAACAACGTAAGTACTTATTACTTTTAGCTCCGTAAGTGACTGAATAAGAATAATTACGGATAACAAAGCAAGAACTGCCGTCAAAACATTTTTTTTCACTCTTGTCGTTGGCTGTACATTTTCACAGAGTAAAAATATGTTTTATTGTTACGATAACTTTATGAATTTGTTATTATTTTTGTAGTTTCATTATTGTTTTATTATTAATATAATTTTAGTCATTCCTCGTATACTTTTAAAGCTTTTTATTAACGTGGAAATGGAATAGGTGAAAGTAGTTATGATAAAATAATAATGTCAATGCAAAAACGTATTTATGTATAATTGTATATGCTATGCTATTATGATATAGAGGTTGTGTTCGATCATGAAAATGTGGGAAAGGAGGAGAAAAAAATATGCAGAGGAATACGTAATTTACGTACCTGTTATTTCGCAATATCTTTAAAAGCTTTTTTTTACGTCACTTAAATAGATGATTCTTTGGTGCTTTCACAGATAAGTCAATACATGGAGTGCTAACTATGCACACTGTTCGCTAGAATCAGTCTCCTTAAACCCGGGTGACAACATATTTTTCGTAGATTGTCACTGGACCACGGATCGTTGCATCATAACGTCGATTTGTTAAGATTGAAAATTAAGCGACAATTGTAACTTTTAGGTTCAAATGGTTTCAATAGACCACACGCAGTTTAATATTTAATTTTCTATCGTCACTTCTGAATCTTACATAGGTAATGAAAGATATCATACAAGTAATGTTTCTAGATAAAATCCAATTTGCTTTCTATAAATACATAAATATAAACTCAAATTTATCCGGGGAGCTATTTCGCGTCATAAATAACTTATTGTGATTATACTTACAATGCAATGAAATACACCTTTGGCAAAATAAAAATATGTTTTAAGTGGACTAAGAAGCATGAAAAAGATATGTCTGTTATTAATTCGCGTCACATATTGTTACTTATGTTTTAAATAAAAAACACCCTTCGATTTTAACAATTTATAGTAATTTAACTCTCATGATTTATTTGAACGTTTAAAGAAAGATATCAGTTGTAAATTATTACTAAGTACATGTAAGTAGGTATGATAAATATTAAAATGTGTAGTCGAAAACCTTCTCCCAATATTTCTCCAATTTAAGAAACAAGTATACCTACCAAAATAGATATAAAATATCTACATATCATTACCTCTATGATTTTTGTAGATCTGTCTAACTCTAAGTAGGTACTGTACCTAAGTGCGTCTCCATTTGTTAGTGCATCTGTGACAGTCCAAGTCGAAAGTCCTTTCATTTCATCTGTTATTATCGTGCATTATTTTTGCATACTTTTGCTGCCATGTTGTCTTTAACTGCATATAAATGTGTTCAAAGTATTACTTTCTAATGGAGAAACTTTTCGTCTATTACCAGACATAAAGAACATAGTTAAAACAAATGAGTGCTGTATCTGACCAATAACTTTTAAAGACGTATTTTAGACAAATGACAATTGATTTCCCCGATTTAATCAAATAACTCACTTATTAGATAGAATATGTGAAATCGTTCATCATTTGTCTTAAATGTATTTTAAAACATACAAAGATAACATTGCAGGGTTTTTTTTTTTTCTTATTAAAAGGTAATGAAAAGATAAGCTTGGCCCAATTTTAAAATGCACATTGCATTTTCGGTAGCTCTTGCATGACGAGATAACCGGAGACGTGGCTTGTGTTCATCTTTGCACTGGTTCATGATCTGTAACAAATGGATGGACCCTTAACATCTGTCAATAATATTGTTAACAATTATGAGTATTTTACTATGTAATAATGTACTCGTATCAACTAATTAGGCGATGAATGTAAAAGACATAGTCTTTTAGAGATTATTCATCTGTGAAAATAAACGAGTTGAGAATTGGACTTGTGACTTTTTCTTTTCTACCACAATATCGGATTCAGTTTACTATTAGGTTACCTCCCGGATAATTGAACCTTATTGTGACTGACGATGAAGAAGGAGCAAATACGAATTTAGCAATAAAAATGTAAAACTGTTACAAACAATTTTTTACGACACGTACAGAAAAACAATATTTTCTACACCAATTGCTCCATTCTCTAACTTTCCCACTATCTAAACACTTCATAGATTCCATTTCAAAGTGCATTTTGATGTCAAACTGCAAAAGACTGAATAAAAGAGTTCCGAATAATACTTAATGAAAAGGTTCTTAGCTAAGAGCGACGCTCGACTGTACAGCGGCGCAATATTCCGTGAAAAAAAAAATGAGAAAAACAACACTGACGACAAAATGTGCATCGGATGCTGGTGAAAACGAAAAAGTCGGCCAGATCTGCTGACCAAAAAGTTTCTACTTTACAGACTATTTACAAATAAAAAAGTAAAGGGCTCGTGGTTCGTATTCTCGTGTCTTTGTCAGCTGACCTTTTGTGGATCAAAGTTTGATACAACACAAAGTTCCATTAGGGAAAGCGCTCGCGAATCTTTCGCTGTAGGAACATACGAGACGGATATCATCCTACAAAGATCTTTTGAAGTCAAAGTACTCGATTTAATACTATCAAAAAGCTGATTTCGAAGGTACCTTTTCTGTACAATGATTTTTGAAGGAACTTGACATTTCTATGTAACACGTTATGTCGGTAGACGACAGGTACCTAATGGATTAGTGGAGCGAAGAATATTCCATTTTGTAAATATGTAGATAGTCGAATTTGCTATTCATCTTTTTGTAGGCGCTTACACAACGCGACGCTCTACTCAAAGCGCCTATCTTCAAAACATTGAGTTGATCATCTTATTGCTAATCAATAAGCGAAAATTCCGTCGAGCTATTAATGTCTGTATGGCCACATTATGCTGACTTCTTTTTGTGAAGGACGACGCCACGCCAGTGAATCATTCTGATGGAAAACAGCGGAGATTGGCGAACAGTTGGCTGGAAATGAAGTTTATGTGCTACGTTTGCTTGCGACACGGTAATATTTAGCTTCAGTATATAAGATACCTACATTGGTAGATGTACCTAGGGTATGTTATGCAAAGCAATAGGCTTATGGGTTTACAAAGGCTTAGTGGTATTTAGCGTAACTCGAGGATAAAATAATTTAATACCTAAGTATGGTAATTCACTTAAACAGATTATATTTCTTGTCGTGGGTGTATCTTCAGACTACAGTATTTATCTTACGAAATGAAGTTATTACTTAAAACAGTTTTTAATAGTTAAATAAAGAATAAATTCTTAACCTTTTCTTTCGAACTTCTTTGAAATGTTCCTAAACGTGTGCGGTTTGACCTTTGTCTAGACTCAGTATTTTTTTAGTCGGGACCTATCCGTCGATCCACTTAATTTAAATATTAAAACCTCGAAACGCTATTTGATTACAAAACCAAGAAAAGCTCTTCAGATTGCAATAACAGTAAAACTAAGTCCCCAACACTTGTACATGTTGAGTAAAAAAGTGCTCATTCATCTTCGCTTACGAAGCAGAAACTAGAGGAAACCGCGTTTTAAATCTCCTTCGATCCCGTAAGCCACGAGTTGATCACTTCCTCAGAGAAATCAGTAGCGACTTCTAATGAAAGCCGATTATTCTTATTTGATCGCAACTGGCAACCGGGATGCAGTGCATTGAGAGACTGAACTTGTCGGAGCGAAAAATCGTTTGAAACTTTATACGGAGGAACGTTTTATTTTGTGTTATATTTTCTATAAGATACTTTTCAAGAAGTTTCTTGGATCATGGTTTTGAAATATAACATGTAGGTAGGATAATGGACGTAATGGATGTAATCTTAATACTTACCTAGGTGTATAGCGTGGGAAAATGTAGGGTAAGGTTTCTTAAGTCGTATTCCAGCAATTTCTGATTCCCTGTTTGATTAGACTAAAATTGAGGAGTCTACAATTAAACTATGCGATACTAAGAGTAAGCAAAAAATGAGTTGTCAACCAGCCGGAAGTCGCGACAGAAAATATTTTTAAAATAGGTTTTATTCTCATTTTCATTAAATTTTCTTGTTTTCATCCATAAGCCATTTTACAAAAAGTATGATGATCAGTATTTTTTTTGATCTACCTACTCGTATTTCTATTTTTATGATACTTTATGTCTTATTCAAAATATTGAAGCATGATCAAACAGTAGAGTTTTCTTAGGTTATGTGAATAAAATTTTCGGTTGAAATATTGAAGATCTCGTTTCTAAAGTCGTACCTATAGAGAGTTTGGTTATCACACTTTTCATGTAGGGGTGATATATTTTAAAATGTCGGAACCCTTAAGAGGACAAGACTATATTTTTTAGAGTAATTAAATAAAATCTTTTTTTTAGGCGTTCATATATCTTCATTTAGGTATTAAGCTTTCTACCAACTTTCTTAAAAATGCAAAAAACTTTTATCAAAATGATTTTTTCATCCTTTTTCAAAAAAGTACCCTCGGTACGATTAAGGCCGGGTTTCCTAGTTCGTACCTCCTTGGGGTAAAAATGCCGAAATAACATATTAAATCTGTAAAATAATGGATTAAGACAATTTTCATAAATCAATTTTAAATGTATTTTTTAAAAATTAATTTGAATGAAATTATATACATGCAGCAAACCAAATATAATACCGGTACTAAATAAATTAAACTGTTCAAATGAACGAATAAAAAATAATTTATTTGGTTTATATGCAACCTCACCCTTTATTCTATGCGTTAGTCCGATGCAGTTAACTGAAGTACCAACCTATTTGACTATGGTAAGTAAGTGTACAAGATTATAACAGATACAATTTGAGAAATGTTAATTCATTACCAGGTAGTTCAGTAATTGGCAACTTTCACATGTACATAAATTTTCAGCTTATTATTATACCAGTAGGTACCTGCAGAAAAATTAATTACATTCACAGTGACCTGCCCCTCGGATGCAAAAAAATAATTTAAAATATATTTCTTTCTGCTAGGTATATTTTTCAGTAAAACACAGTACAAACTGAAAATATTTTCAGTTTGTACTGTACCTTTATTCGGTAAAATAACTACTGAAAACAATGTTTTGTTGTGACTATGAGATCAGGTTTAGTAAAAGAAAATTAAAGGAAAACATACCCACACGTATACTTATTAAAATAATATGAGAAAGGTTATCATTTATCACGCGATATTTATTTGTTCTACTTTTCGTGTCGATTAACTCTATCAGATTTTGTTCGACCAGTATTCAGCAACCTGTGGTAGGCAGAAACCTCTCGCTGCCAGGCGTAGTCCGTTCTATGGTCGGCGGCGAGGAGTCCTGGGACGCGGTAATCTCCTTCTGCGAAGCAGTAATCGCGCAGAAGGAGGCTGCGGAAAGGGAGAGGGAAATCACAACCCGTAAAGGGCAATCACGGCCCGCAGCAGGCGCATCGGGCGTCGGAAGACGCTGCCCTCTTCCGGCTCCCCTAACTGGGTCCAGGGGCGGCGGACTTGGGGATGTCCGTCGCCCCCCATTCGTTCGGACCCAGGGTGGCGGCGCGTGGTGTTCCCGTGCGCCCCTCTTTGATGTAGCGGGGGGAGTCAAGCACCTCACTCCCTCGCTGACCCAAGGTGGCCCGCAGAGGCGGGCCAGCACCAGCCGGGGATTAGTCGCATACGTTCCCGCGATCAACGGCGTATGTGGGAGATGGAACACCGGGGTGGTTTTAATCAGTAAGAGTCTGACAGACCCCTGACATCCATGAGGATTTGATGAGGAAAAAAAAAGTATTCAGCAACTTGAATTTATTTGTTACTAGCTGCCGCCTGCGGCTCCGCCCGGGTGAATGTCGAAAATTATCCCAAGGGTACATTCTCCCGGGCTAAAATTATTTTATTCTGACAGCCAACTCGACCACTGCGCGCGCTCATTGGTCAAATTAAATAACGCGCGCTTCCTCGGCCTCCTGTTACACACTTCCGTCCCATTTCACAAAATCATTCAGACTGACTGCTGGAAAGCGAGAGGAAAGATGAAATTAAATAATTAATATTATTTAATTAATTTGCACTTGCATGACGAGTCACGATAAAACCATAATCCACGTAGCTAAAATAGTAAAAAACATGTTACACAATATCCAATATCCTTAACTTCTGGGAACTAAAGTGACGGTTAAAACCGCAACCCTACACTACTTACCTACACTGAGACACAGAATATACATATAGGGACAGAAGGTCAGCTACTTACAATAAAAACAGCTGTGAGGGTTGGCGAGTGTTGGGTGGCTCGCTGTCCGGTCACCACCAGGCCCGGGTCGATGGCGCGTTGTGTTCCACGCGTACCTCAAAGAGATGTTAGCATAGGAGACGGGGCCCGCTAGGGCCAGAGCCTGCCAGGGTTGTGGAATTTGTTCGAAAGAGTCACCGTGGCCGTGGAACGCAAAGGGCTTTAGAAGGAACATGGATGGTTTTAGTCAGTAAGAGTCTGGCACGCCCTTCCGCTCCAACCAGACTGGAAGAAGTCATTTGATGGATTCCCATCCTTAAAAAAAAAGGTTCGTATTCATTAAGGATAAATAAGGCTTGTCAGTGGATGGGTGATCATCCATTACATATCGAGACCCCTCCATGCCTGGAAAAACACGTTGAGCAATTATTCCACGCTTTTTATTTGGAAATCATTGACAGTCGTTACGGGTAGTCAGAAGCACGAATGTACGTGAATGTACTTGTAGCTGTATCGGGTTGCTCAGTAACTGGTATTCAACTGCATTTGGTAAGACCGAATGCCGACCCCGCTATGGTTGCGAATGGCTAGGCAGATGCTAATGAACCATAACAACAATCAAAAACACACAATACAAGCTGCATTTTGGTATTTCTTATAACTTAACTACACGTGGTTCTAAAAATATAATATATCTTTACAAAAGAAAAACAGATGCACAGTGTATTGTCATTACACGGCAGCATTCACGAATATCATAAATTTGGAAATTTGAAATACACTGATCTCCGTACATACGCGTCTATCGAGTGCGTAAGTTTTCGCCTTTTCACTCGTTATAAGCAGCAAGCCTTCTGCACCCGTCTACTCTGTGGTGCTACTTACCTGCACCGTGAGCTGGGCTATTAATAGCGCCGATCGCTCTCCAAAGTGGCTGGTAATTAATGGGCTAGGTTGCACCGAGGTCTCTCCAGCTAATCAATTGCGAACCTGGACATTTTCTGTCCTTACTCGGAAGATTGGGGAGGATATGGTGCAACATTTATTGTGGGTTGTGTTGGCAAGTGTTGATGTGTTTTGTTTAACTTGCATGTCCTTTTAATTGAGTAAAATGGCTTATGTGTGTAAGCACTAAGTATCTACTTAACTAATTTGGTATTACTCGTATTAATTTCCGCACCTAAAGAGTAACCAACGGAACACAAATTACTAAGCTTTCGCTGTCAGCCGTATTTCTGTCAGCGGGCTGTATCTCATGAATCGTAAAAGCTAGACAGTTCAAATATTGACAAATTGTTCATTTTTATTGCCGCTTTTAAGACCGTTTCATTTTTATATCGATACTAGAAGCGTTATTATTTCGGTTTATGGTGGTGTTTGAGTCCGATCCAAACTTGGCTAGATTTTATTGGTTCCGAACAGCCTGGTATCATCCTACTGCTTCGCAAAGGCCTCACATTTACTTCCATATGTTTTGGTTTCGGGCTACCCGAGAATCCTTGGTTTTTACAAATAATATTGTGTAGCTCGTTTCGCCATCTAATGCTCATCTCACGCCTTCGGACTGTTGCAGGCATCCACAAGCAGGTTATTTTCCGCTAAAAATTTTAATATGTGATTTAATAGACTGTTCTAATTCCTTTGGCGTGAAAGACAAATCGATGACTAAGGAAAGAAAGAAAGAAGAATAGTTGAGTTTCCTATGAAAAACGTTTAAACTATGTAGAGCGTCTGAATTTCCAATGATTTCTGGACTGGAAGCAATTTGCGTCCACAGTGTGTTCAGTATATTGTGCCATTTAGTTTTCAACTTGAGCTTTTTCGAAGTCGATTCTCCTCTGTAGCTTATAATAATAAAAGGCGATTATGTTAAGAGGATGGCTTGAACTGCTGTGCAGTTCACTAACTCTTTATTTTAAAGTAGTCTGATACGAGACTCGTGTTTAAGAAATAGTGTGGTGAGGTGTTTTTGTTTCAAGATTATTATATTTGGTAGCATGATATTGCGCTTCATCATCATCATCATATCAGCCGAAAGACGTCCACTGCTGAACATAGGCCTACTCCAAAGGGGGGAGGGGAATTTGCTATTATCGCCACGCTTGGCAGGCGGGTTGGCGATCGCAATGTTTCAGTTGCAATGCACAGAGAATACTGCTGCCCATTCTCTGGTGAGTCCCTTAGTCGCTACTTACGACACCCACGGGAAGTGATTTGATGGTACTATTCTTTAACGTCCGACACCATACAGAACAAGATATTGCGCTTACGTTTCCAGAAATGGGTAGGCAAGGGTATAGTAGCCCTTTTGTACCCATAGTAGATACAAAAAAATGTAGCCAGCTATGTTTAACTGCCTTGTGAATTTGTATTTGGATACGGCGAGTCTATTGGCTATTTAAACCGGACACGGATTGAAACTCTAGTTGTTCCTGAGAAATAACAATTCCAACGTTTAAGAACCGACGCAGACCCTGTTCCCTTGTCCAAAATTGAAAGAAACAGGGTTTGCGTCGAAATCCCCTTTCAGTATATAGATCAATGACGTGGGTAAATAAAAACTTCTAATATTCAAACTCAAACTCAAAGCATTTATTTAAATTAAACCATTACAGGCACTTTTGAATAGTCAAGGTCGGTTTATGCAATTATGCAAAGAGATGAAGCTAATTACACGTTCCAAAGCGTAGATCTCTATGAAGAAGAACGTGCAAGAAACTCCGCGGACACTCTTTTTAATCAATATTTTTAACAATGAAAAAAACAAAATTACAAATTTCAAAAAAAATCTCAGGTAAACTACTTACTTAATGAATACCTTAACATCTTGATTTTGTGAATCTTTCAGATTTTAAATATTTTTTCAGCAGACATTTAACAAAGCACATCTGTTTGAACTAAACGTTCTAAACAAGAACTAACCTTTAAACTAAAATAAAATAGTCATCGTTTTTTTCAACCTGTTTGTCAGACACATCGCGGACACGAATATTTTTTGCCGTCGCGATTGCGAACAGATAAAAACAAAACAATTTTAACTCGTGTGCAGAAGTTTATTCGAGTGACATAATAAAACTATTATGGTTATTTTTTATTAGTCCAATGGCTCGTGAACAATTCAATTCCGATTTGTTATTATTTATCAGCCTGTAGTTTCCCACTGCATTGCAAAGTAAAAAGTAAAAAAACTAACAATATAAAAAGCCCTGTGCGAGGACTAAAATAGCTCCCTCAAAAGGCAAAGGGTCTTGACCGAAAGACTCCAGCTCACCCCGCCATCTCCGACTAGGCCAAACTTATGACCCAATAAGTCTCCCCTCGCATGGCAGGCAACGGCATAAAATGAAGAATGAAAATTACAATTATTTTCGGAAAAATTACCTTTATAACCTCTATTAGCTTAAAAGTTTGTATAATACTAACGTTATGTGGATCAAGGTCTGATTTTTTTTTTTTTTTTCGTACTGATGAAACTTCAACTAATGGAAATAAATTCGCAAAATGTGCGGCCCACGTATATTATTCTTTCAATATTAATATCAGTTGAGCTTGTTTTTGCTCGTCCACATTCTTTAATTCGAATCAATATAATTTCAGTTAGTAATTTATTTAGTTAGGTAGGTACCTACAGTATTGCCCGGAGCACTACTACTACTTAATAAACTTGAAACAACTTTGATGAAAGGGTTTTTGGAGCTATTGTAATAGACATTGTGTTTATTATCGTGTCTATTCGCAATTCGTAATAAAATGTCTGGAAAGCCTTCAGCTCCTTCAGGCTTTATTAAACTACCGTTTTTTCAAATAAGTTGATAGAAGCAGAAATTGGAGGATTTTGGAGCTTGAAACATGGGTGTGTTGTTGACACAAAATAAACAGGCACAAACGCCTACACCTGAAACCGCAATTTACACATAACCTTTAAAATATTTGTTACGCGCGGGAATGGAACATGCGCGGCCTGAAACGCAAAAGTCTAATCACTTAGCAACTGTACCAACCGAACCGCAAATATTTCGGGACCCATCGCTTCATTCTTGGGTCTACCCTTTATAGCAGAACTTTTTATGTCATAATATTATTTTGCATAACAGCGGATAGCAGTTATAGCAGCGGATAGCAGTTATAGCAGCGGATAGTTAACTTCATTTCGCATAAAATCGTTTGGTAAACACTTGTTTATTATACCTACATTCAAACTCTTAATGTTGTAAGTCAGAATCATTTTTAGGCATAAATTTCATATCCATAATAAATAAAAAGTAGAACCATCGCAGAAAGTTCACAGTCAGAATCGTGTTTTGGCATACATTTCATGGACTCAATAAAACAGTTGATTTTGAACATACGTGGTTTTTATTTCTCCGTAAGAAGTATGCAAAGCAAACATGCAAACAAGCATACACCATGCATGCAGCAAGCGTGAAACATGCAGCAGCCATGATTTCTGTCACGGCTCCAGCGCTGCGGGGCTCTGGCGCGCGGCGGTCCCACGCTAGCTTATCGTCGCAGATGGTTTTAACGCTCACCAGTGTGCTGCTCCTCAGCTTGCGGGCCGCCTTTTTGTATTTTAATTACACTATAGGGGTAGGACAGACAAAACTAAGTGGAGTAGGTACGTTTTGCAGAGATTCGTTTCTGTCACTCATTTTTGCAGCAAAACATATTGACTTTCTAAGACAATATTTTAAGTTTAATTTAAGGTTAAACATGCTTTTTTATAGAAATGGCAATATTATGCCTAATACAATTATTTCAAATGTAATTCTGCCATCTTAAAAGTATGCCATTGTAAATTCGGACATATAAACATTCAGCCAACCAATATTTAATAATTTTATACCTTAAAAATATTCGTTTAAAGATTATGCCAGTGTGTTATGCAAAATAAATTTCGGAGCATCAAGATTCTGCCAGATAGAGGGAACCCTTCATTCTTACACCAAAAGTTTATTGAATAAGTCCATCAAAGCACGTGAAAGTTAAAATCCGCCCAAAACCTTCATTGTTAAAAAAACTTCCTTCACTGAGCAAAAATATAAAATACGGCAGCACCAAGTCGAAAACTCACTTCCAACAATTTCCAACGCTCACATAATACGAGATATTCTGAAAAATGAGGCGAGTAAAGTTGCGGCCTCTTTGTGTTTCCGCGGGATATCATGACGAAGCGCCTAATACAGCTGAAAAAGTAAAACTTGCCGCAGTAAGGCGTTGAATTAGCCCACTGGCTTGTGAAAGTTAACTCATTTCCTTGAAAAACTCCTTTTGTTGCGTGCACTCGCCGGCACGTCGCGCGTTATCCGGAAACTTTCAGAATATTACCTACATTTCCTCCCTGTAATTAGGTTTGCAAATATTTTTGTTTGCCTCCACCTTAATATATCTTTCATGCCTGTCTTGTTGACCCACGTTACGTGTGTCGTTTGTTCTTATTTATTGGTAAACTTAAGGAATTACTTGAGTGAAATTAAGATTAGGGTGCGACAAGAAAGAGTAAGAAAAACGTTGTAGAAAATGAGAGTCTATTTGTTTATGCGCAGTCTTTTTTTGTGAAAGTGAGCGTGTTCTATAAGTGAACAAAACATTTCAGTTGGGTTGTACGTGATGCAATATCAAACGAGACGACTGGTTGAAGTGGTGCGGTGACAACGGACTCCTAACGACTCCCGCGGGAAACTTCATAAACATATTTATGTAACAACAGAACTTTGGCCCGCCAATTAATATTAAACCCGCTTTTCAGATTAAAAGAGTTTTGGTGCGCACTATCATCTAACTTTTTGTTTGTAATATGCACTCTAAACTTTGGCACTTGAGGCTAAGTTAATTGTAAAGACATTTTGCCTCTTTGAGATTCAAGTAAGCCTTTTCTTCTTAGTTTTTAATAATGCATTCTTAGTAACTCCGTCTACAAAAAAGCTTACTAAAATTCACAAAATATTTATATATCTATTAAACTGAGACTTGTAGATTGAGATTGTAGATCACTTTCGTTTCAATACATTAGCTTCGATACAAATCGTGCCAATCATTTTCATTAATCGACTGAAATTCGACCATTATTTGTAGCAGTCATGTCTTCAAATCGGCCATCTAACAATGTCCAGATTACAAATACGGTGTAATGACGCGACAAATCTACGTCTGCGACAATGTCAATAACACGACGAGAAGAAAAAAAAAGAACAAATAGACGTCACTTAGAACGTCCGATCTTTTTGGAGCAAACTTTTTGGGATTAAATCTTTTCTCTTTGCATTTCGGTGCAGAATTGGAACACGGCGTAATAATTGATTGGATTATACCTTTCATCGGGCCAGTCGTACGTGAGCCCTGTACATGATTGGTGTATGCGAGAGAATTTATTTACTAACTGTGACAATAAAACGCGTTATCTACGTCATACAAATTCATTGGTTTCGAACAGTGGATGCTGTGACATGAATAAAATATTATTTAGCTCAAAGTTCATGGCATAAAAACTGCTGTTATAGCAAAAACATCATGTATTCGCATTCTTTGAGGAATTCGCATTTATATCTCAGTCGACGTTTTTCGGGTTTCGGTTAGAGCTTAGAGCATTGTGATTTTGCATTCAGAGCGTGACAAACAATAAATAATATTTTCGGATAAAAATATTCCAAATAATGCCTCGAATGTGTTTTCCTTATCGCTCTTCGGGCAAAAATAAACAGTCATATTATTATAAACATGAACACACTTTAAAAAATAACGTAGACGACGACAGTATAACCATATTTAATTTGTTTTTCCATGTTATTATTTCAATTAAAACAATCAGTAAATAAGAAAAGGACATTTATCTAAATAATAAAGATATATCTGTACCCAAAGATTTCCAATACCAAAGCAAAGTAAACAATTTATAACCCGGACTAAGATGCTCCCTGAAAAATGTACACCGTATCTCAACGTCGACCGGAGTCAATTCGTGCACAGTTGCCGAACTCATCTTATTTGGAGAAGGGTATGAACCTAAGTGTGGTGGCTAATGTTGGCGAGGTATTGCTAGTAAACAGGGTGTGATGCGGGTAGACGTTTGTAGACTGTACGTAGGAACTAGGTACCTCTTTACAGATTTATGAGTAAATGGAAGGTGTATGAACGGAAGTAGAGTGTAAGTTAGTGATTGAAGGATGAGTGAAAAGTTTTGTTTTTATTCGAAGTAAGTATATTTTATTGCTAGCTTTTTTAAACTTTTGGTTAGGAATGTCAGAATAGTTGACAACCCTCTATGGCTAGTGCCTGCCAGGATTGCGGAATTGTTGGAAAGAGTTACCGCGACCCTGGAATACAAAGAGCATTTGAAGGAATACGGGTGGGTCAGTAAGAGTCTGACTCCCAGAGCGGGAGAATTCTTTAGGTTGGCTTCACGGGCAGATAACAGTTATCATAGTTATCATTGGTTAGTAGGTAGCCTTTGGAGTCTTACCTGGTGAATGTCGTAGCTTTCCACTGGATGCCAGAGCACAGAACTGGGCGATGTGGAAACACTTTTTCAAGGTCCAGCAGAGGTCGGCCTATGGCTGAAACAATGACAATGATGGCATGGTGGCAGGTATCGTTAGTGTATCACAATATTCTAATGAATCGAGCAGAACACAGATGGTTCTGAGAAAAATCAAGGTAGCAGTCAAGCTGCATCGAACAGTTTCCAAAAACCATGATACACTAAGTAAAGCTCACTACATTTCGGCAAAACCCTCTGAAATCAGAAACCTTTTTAAAATCAAGTTTTTACGCGGTACACGGAAAACATCGTACGGAAATGTCGTGCTTTCAGGAAAACTTAAAGAAGTACCCACATAGGAAACTTGTGGTTTGCAAGCTAATATATAATGTTTTATGACGAATACCACTGCCTTTAGTAGGTACTTAT
Organism: Mamestra brassicae; assembly: GCA_905163435.1. NCBI lineage: Eukaryota > Metazoa > Arthropoda > Insecta > Lepidoptera > Noctuidae > Mamestra > Mamestra brassicae. The sequence continues at coordinate 10,992,780 of LR990997.1, read as the reverse complement.
GGACCTTGGCGCTTATGAGAAAATGGGGTGTTTTCTAAACATTAAATATTAAATTGCTTTTTAAATATAGGAAGGAGAATGGGGAAATAATGTTTGAAAACAGGTATAATAGCTATATAATGCGTTTTGGCTAATGCTAGTAGTGTATTTATATTTGAAAATAGCTTTCTTTTGTCTGAATGTACATACATTTGCTTAAGTTGGAATACTGACTAACTTCAGCTTAAAACATCTTTATATTTGCCATTCCTATTCTTACTTTATAAAACTTTAACTTCAGACGGTATAACTTAAATGCTGGTGTAGATACTTGTAAATTGAGCATTTTGTGTTTCATATTTTATAAATTACAAGCGTTTTGCCATCAGTTCATCATGAAGTATCTCTTTTCAATTCGACTGTACGTTTTTTTGTGTTTGTTATTCGATCATTCCGCCACTTACGAATGGATTTTGATGATATTTTTTTTATTCGAAAGCCTATACTCCTGAAGTGGCCCTATTGACACCAAGTCAGAATCTGGTTATGGGATCCCAGGGAAATCGAGGGCAACCCACAAATTTTAAAGGCACTTATAATGTTTTTCATATACTTTCCAACGCAATTCAGATAATTGTGCCTGGTAATCAACATCTCATCTTGCTGAGCTGATGATGGAGGTATAAGTCAGGATCTGATGCTGGGATCCCAGGAAAAATGATTGTTCAGCGATATTTTCGCCAATTTTCAACCGACTTGGATGATTCTCTTTTGTTTGGTAGAGTATTTTTTCAAACTGGTCTCGTTTCAATTTGGTCAAGATCTAATGCAGAACTTCGGTGGTCGGCAACGGAACTCTTCAATAAATGATAGCTAATCTCCTGGGATTGCTTAAATCGCATGTCTGTTTATTGTTTTCACCAGTTCATAATATCACACCGCACCGGTACGCTGTGAAGAGGTACGCAGATGCAAACAAGTCAATCTGAATTAACATATTTTTGGGGTTATCTATTCGGGCATAATTTTATTGTTTATTAACCGGTCTTGATGATTCGTTTTGCGTTGGGTTTGGTTGAACGGTGAACTTCATAGATAAAACAAGGACCTCCTCACCTTAAAATCAGTAAAAGCAAGTACCAAAGCAAAGTAGATATTTAACTATGAGCTTGTCTGGACTTAGACTGCGACGGCACACAAAGGTACAACCACTCATAATGGGAATAATGTCACATAGTTGTGGGGTATCACCACTAAAAAGTGGAAAATAAGAAAACGTTTTTACAAAAAAATACAACCGACTTCCAAATAAAAAGCATAGCTAGTTGCATAGTAAAAAATAACTTTAAATTTCGGAAGTCGGTGTTTTTCGTTGTTTTTCGTTTTTTGACACCGACTTACGAAATTCAAAGTTATTTTTGAAGTGAAAACTTCTTTAGGCGCGTTGAGCACTTTTTGGATGAACAAAAATCATGGAACTCGCGTCATCGTCACCGAACGCTTTAGCTTTTACTTAGTTTTCACTTCTATCGGCAGTCCCCAAAGACACTTTTAGGTCTTGTCAGCGTCTTAACCTTATACAGGGTGTATTACAAAGCGGCGCACAAATGGATACCTCGGATTCAGTAACGAATCTAGACTGCGTTCGAATTTATATTCGGCTTTTACCTAATAAAAAATCATAGTTTCTTTTTACTTTTTAAATTGGGATGGATGGAAATAACAATTTCATACAGTTTACAGGAAAAAAAAACAAATTAAAAAATCTGACGAAAAATTGATGCCCCATAACTTGATAAAATGTGATAAACAGCTGCTGCTTTCGCGATTTCAGGGTTGGTTCTATAGTGGAAGTTGTTCATATCTAATGATGAGAACAGTGATCCCTGCGTTTATTTTGTTACGCGTTGTTTGTGATCCGAGTATACTCGTACATGACAACAGTCCTTTATACAATACATGCACACCTACATATTATATCCTATCTATTTCCCAATATACATTCACATATCATGTCCGCATGTTAGTTTCCAAGGTATTAAGTTATTACGAACTAGTGACGGGCTGTTGAGGTATTACCCCTATTTATTAATGTCCCCCGGGTATTATTATATTTTGGAAACTGTGATTCCTCTTGGGTTGATACGATGGATCATGGGCATACAGTTAGTAATTTGACTTGTTAAATTATAGTACCAGCAATATGCTTATATTGTAGTTCATTGTTATATGTTTTTATTTTAATAACTGTTTTTTTTTTTTTTTTTACTGTTAAGATTAAATATAAAACGATAAACATTGAACCTCATGTTCAATTTTCACTAGAAAAAATTAGCACGTTCATCGAGCATGAAAATGCATTCTGAGGGTTGATTCGCATTCGCATAGCTGTCTAGACTATCAAAAACTCCGTCGCTCAGATAATATTGCGACTTGAATTTGAACGCTTTTAAGTACAAAAATTGGTTCTCTGGAGTTGTGCAAAGTAAGTAATCTGAAGCAAGGCTAGAGCGCCAATTCTACTATTTTTTCGGTCAGTCGCAATCTGCCTAAAAATTATGGAAATTGAGGCTTTTTTGACAGTTTGACACTGACATTGAATGCGAACATTGTTTAAAAATTAGTAGAATCGGCCCTCAGATTGACTACGTGGACTACGGGCGTAGCAAACGCCTACGCACGCGTAGCCGTAGCACCCGCGTCTCGTAGCAAACAATATTGATGAGAGTTCGTAGATAGATATTTGTTTTAAAGTGGTACTAAATATACGAACACACTTCTAAGTGTTATATTAAATTGTTATTTTTTTGTACTACAAATAAACTATAAGACACACAGTATCGTACAGATACGATACAGATTTTTTGCGAGAAAATTATGAGCACAGGGGGATAATTTCCTCTGCACATATTTCAATTTATATCGATCCATTTACCACTTGAGTATATTCAAATTCAAAATTATTAATTCTAGCTCACTTATCCTTTAAACATAGAATATCATATTGGATAGCAGCTCAACAATCTCCCATAACATTTTCTAAAACGAAACTCTTGTATGCAGTACATAATATAAAAGATATAAGTAATATGTCCGCAGCCGCACTTTATTTACAGTGAGTGAAGATGTGGGATTGCTTGCTCGGATTAAGAGGTGTGTTGTGTAAGAGTAAAAGAGAGTTATATTTTTAAGATTACGTACGAAATTCAAAATGATAGGTGTATGAAATAAAATCATATATATACATTTTTTTAACGGTGCTCTTGTATGCTGTATTTTCTTTTCTTATTGTACCAAGTATATGTTTAAACTATGCATATATAATTATACAATTCTAATTGTATGTCTCAAGGCAATAATGTAGTAAACGTTTCAAGTACCTATATTTTTATTGTTTCTAAACAAAGCATGAAATCTGTCTTAGTTCTATGGAGATGTTAACTAAGTAAATGTATGATAAGTCGCACAGATATACCTAATAAAAAATTAGATTCTTAACAAAACAATGGGTAATTAGCATAATAAAGATTTATTTTTAATTTATTAGCTATTTTGGGATGTAAAAGTGGGAATACTTTTAAATATAAAAACGTTTTTATTAAGGGACCATCACTGAAATGGTCCTTTCATCCCGCCAAAAATAGCCAAAAATAAACCGCGTATATTAAACTGTAGGTAAAGTATTTTAAAGAGCGTTTACTTCTCACGGTGTTGAATACTAACTTTTAAGTCCTTCAAAAAAAAAGTCCTTTTTCATCTGCCTAGCCTTTTCTCGACTAGGTACATTGGGGTCGGTTTTCAGTCAAACCGGCTTTAGCTAAATACCAGTATTTTACTTGGAGCGGCTGTTTTTTTTTAAGTATTGGAAATCATCAAATGACTTCTTCCGCTCTGGGTGGAGCATAAGGGCGTGTCAGACTCTTACTGACTAAAACCCATCCGTGTTCCTTCTAAAGCCCTTTGCGATCCAGGGCCGCGGTGACTCTTTCGAACAAATTCCACAACCCTGGCAGGTGGAGCGGCTGCCTACCAGACATCCACAAACCATTATCTGTGTAACACTGTACCTATTTCTTGGCAGGACTACAGTCAGATTTTCTGGCTTCTGAAAATCCGTAACGACTGTCAAAGATCTACCAATGGCAGCCGGCCCCATCGGCTTAACGTGCTTTCCGAGGCACGGAGGAATCTCGGTATGTAAAGCTGGTTACCCATCCACAGACCGGCCTCGGCATGCGTTGCTTAACCTTAAAGATCTACCCGTGCGGCTGTTATTCTTTAGCAATATAAACAAACTTTCAAGTTCTTATTCTTGGAAATTAATGAACCAGAGTTTAGCCCTCCAAACTCTGGTTCATTAATTAAAAGAGAGCAACTTTAAGTTTTCTAAGAAAGTGAAAAATCAATAATCTTCCCTCTGAAATCTTTTTTGAAAAATTTCGTAACTAACTTTTTAGACCTGGATAGCTTGCGTATGCATACCAAGTTTCACTAAAATCAGTTCATCCATATCCAAGAAAAAGTACCTACTTGAAAGATTGTTTATAAACATTCTTAAAACAAAACCAATGTATATGTGCCTTTACTGGTTGAAACTCCTAATGATTACAAATTGAACTCACAGATAAATGAGTAGAATCCATGTAATATATTGGAGACAGGTTATTAATCTACTAACTTAAGCTCTGTCGGTAAGTTGGCCTAAGTTATAAATGATGGCATTTTATTAAGCTGACTTAGGAACATAAAACACTGCGCTTTGCAGACTTAGTTGCTCGCTTTATGAGCTCATTTATTAAGATCAATCGAGAATCTTAATTAAATGCTTACATCGATCACATTGAGTTAAAGATGTCCAGAAGATTAAATTGTAGGTTAAACCTATATAAGTATATATTCATATATTCTTATATATTAAGTATAAGTCATTTACTCCAATCGACGGTTAAAACTAGTTACCTATTTATTGAGATAAAGTTCAACGAAATATTTCGTTTTCATTTTTTGTTTACGTGACAAAAGAGAATAATTCCAATATTTTTTGGTAGGTAATCTAACTGACGGAGTAAATTCATTTTTTAAGAATCTACCCTTCGAACTGAAATATCGAAGTGGTAGCTTTTTATATTGAAGTGCCTAATACATCATGATTGTAATTCCACCGTCGTCGTCTGTGACATTATTTTCCGATGAAATCCATATGAGCAATACCGACTGTAAATAATACGAAAGAAGTTATATAATTTATCACGATTTCAGTTTTCCTGAACTACGAGTAGGTAAGCACCATCGCTTCTGTATTTACCGATGGAATCCGTCAAGAAAATTCAGTTGGCTACTGTTTTTTTTTCTGATAAAAAAACCTACGTAGTAGTAGGATCTCGGTGTTTAGGTTTATAGTACTGCTACAATAAAGCAGTACTATAAACCTACACGCCAAGATCAAGACTTCACACTTAGGACAAGACATGAAACTTGAGAGACTTCACACTAAAAGTATACTAGATGTAGTTATATCTTCTCTTAAAGCCTTATTCATAAAAAACGTTGTAACTTTTACATAGCTAAAATACTGATAAGCAGATTCTTTATTTAAAATTTTCTATGGAGAATTTGAATTTGGAATCACTAACGGCCCGTTTCTATAACATATCTACCTTTAAACAACAGTCAAATTAACTACCGACAGGAGCTGAAACGTCATGTTACAAATTCATCAAAAATGACGTTTCAGCTACTGTTGGTAGCTAATTTGACAGTTGGTTAAACTAAGTAATGTTTATTAAGTTTATATGAATAAAGGGGTTAGAAAACAGTGAAATGATTTCATTTGACTATCATCCCTCTCATCAGTCTCCCGCGCCTCATGAAACAGTAGGTACCCCAAAAATAATAAAAATTCCCCAGTCTAAACACAACCGACTGAACAATTCTATAACCAACGTAATCCAACAAAGCTAATTCAAAGCGCAAACTTCAGAACACGATATTAACAGCTTCTAATAACTGCCCGCTCAGTTTATAGAGAGAGAACGAATTACTTAACTCAACCAGCTCAACGGAGCAGGTATAATAGCTCAACAACCAATGAAGTTTGACTGCAGCTAAGTGGAAAGGCGATGCTAGTAAACCCGGAGTGTCGTTTCTTAATAAAAGTGAAGTAAGTTACTAAATAAAGTGCTCAGTGTGCTGTAGAGGTGCTTTTAAGTTGAAATAATGAATTTTGAAATTCTTCAAGCTCTGGGAATGAAAATTTTGCTTACGAAGAATAACAATTGTTTATTACCATCTACTGAAAAACTGTATAAATTGGTATCATACGATAAAATATTTTCTATCTCCAATTTTAACGAATACCTTAGATACGAGTAACAATAAAATAACTTAAATTATTATTTTTAAACATGCCTTTGATAAACTAAAAAGTCCAAAATGTAATATCACTTGTTAATACATTATCGAGAGAAGCCAAACACTATGATCCCATCTTATTTTGAAGAGGAGTTACTATGGCCACCATCAGGCTGCATCATTTGTACATACGTTTGAGCTAAATCCGGAGCTAAGAATTACATGAAAAAAAGATTAGTTATTTGTACACACATATGAACGAAGCGTGTTAATAAAAATTTGAAATATACTGACAAAATGTTACTAAAATATGTCATTTCAGACACACAAAACTTAACATTATAGAACCTCCACGATTTTGATACTGCAGCTACAAAACCAACGAGAACGACGTTATGCACTGAAAATACCTACTCACATTCCGGCGACACATTTGGGCCTCCAATTACATTCAATGCCCGCAAGCATCCCAAAGCACTTTAAAACAAAAAGACTTTACAAAAACCCTCATTCCTCGACAAAAAACAAACTACAATAATTCGGTACAGAACAGTGTAAACTTCGGTAATACAAACGCAATCTTAGTTCTAATCTTCTTTGAAATCGCAATTCCATTTCGAAAGCTTTATTAAATATTAGGGTACGAGGCGCCGAGTCCGTGAGACCGTACATTATAACAATGTTTCCGAACGATCTCACGTGTTGAATCCAAGTGAGTTCTCTTATTGGACGACATTGTAAGAGCTAGGGAACTCGTAATCGGCTTCAACAGAATGAAACTGCTGGTTGCAACTATTACCTACTTCTGAGGTGGTGCAAGTGACGGGCAGTTTATCCTGTTCATGTGTGGGTCCCATGAAATGTCCGGTGACATCGGTTCAGACCCAGGTAAAGGTGATGAGACGAGCTTGACGCCTGTCGACAGCATCGGTTCACACTTGCCCAAAACTGGGAGGAGTACAGAATGCGCTGAAATATTAAATAACAAAAAAACCTTGCTGATGAATTTTCGTATAGAGGTTTCCCCTTTTCTGGTAAGTATCATTAGAGGCGTTCAAGAGATTAAATCACTTGGGGTTAAAACCGCAAATTGTAGCTTAATGACATGGCATTACGACCGCCAACGTTCTTATCATTGCATTATTTTTTTCAGTCGAATAGGTCGAATAAGGAAGTATTTTCAAGAAAAACTGCCTGGGAAAAGCTGCGATTACGTAAATCGTTGTAGTTGATAGTGGAATAATAAACACCTATGTTTGGCATTCGACGTATGAAAATAAAGGCCTACGGACACCGTGACGGAATGGCAGAGGATTTTGCCACCGGTCGGCGCACACACTAGCCGCTTAGATACTATAGCATTCCGGCGGCTGACCAAGACATCCCGCAACGTGCTAAATGGACGACGCAAATGTGGTGTGCATGTACTCCCGCTTGCATTGCCTGACGTCCTTTGGCGTGCCGTTGCATACCGCAGTGCGCTGCGGCATCCCGCCGCAGGATCTCTTGGCGCGCTCTCCAATGCCTTGTCAAGAAATCCTTTTCGATGCCACGGAATCAATTTAAAACATTTAGGTCGTATTCCTTCTAGATAAGCTTAAATGTCCTTTAGTAAAAATTAAATCCTCTGCCATTCCGTCCTGGTGTGCGAAGGCCCTAAGGTCTAAAAGGAAAATTCTCAGCACACAAATATTGTAAAAATTGTTTTTTAGTTCTGCAGAAGGTGCTTCAAATCTTTTTATGTCACGCACGAGTAACCAAAAAAATCAGAAAAGTCCAACGATTAAAATACCTATATACAGCTTTATACCTTACTGCCGATAAGAACGCCCTTATGTGGGCACAATAATTATAATCAAGCCAAAAATGTCGTGAAGTTTATTACGAGCATGAACAAACGCAGACAGCTAAAATCTGTAGCAAAATGATACTTTTCCTATCACACAGATCCGATCATGGATACGGCCTTAGTTCATGGCGTGGCGTTCCACCATTATGCCAATGATGCGAACAGCGAATTATGTTATTACTCTGTTTTCTTTATTCAAATATCTCAGCTTTATCGTTGTTTATGGTAATCGACTTCAAGATTTGTGCTCTACCTAACGGCCATTCCATAATGTACAGGATAAGTATTGCCTGGATCACTGCGACGGATTTAGAACGAACTCGTACTGAAATCAGGATGTATTACGTTCCTTGGAAAGTTATATTTTATTTGTGTGTTCGTACACATGTATTTTGGTTATTTCGTTGGTTTATAGTTTGGTTGGAATGCTGGTTTGAATTTAGAATTGTTGCAGTGATGTTGTGTTTTGATAAAATGTTTAAGCTCGCGTAACTTTCGGTTCTAGCAAGAAGCACAGGACCGGTCGTTGTGGTGATGGTTGGGGTAGGTATATGGCCCGCCTTGGGAGGAGCCGCGCCGTGCCCTCGTTTCTGCGGTAGGCAGTGATCTCTCTTTGCCGGCCGTAGTCCGTTCTATGGTCGGCGGCTAGGAGTCTTGAGACGCGGTGGTCTCCTTCTGCGACACAGTTATCGGGCAGAAGGAGGCTGCGGAAAGGGAGAGGGAAATCTCGACCCGAGCTGGCGGCGCGTGGTGTTCCCGTGCGCCCCTCTTTGGCACCAGCCGGGGATTACGGAAGTCGCATACGTTTCCGCGATCCCCGGCGTTGGTTGCTACGTACCGGGGTGGTTTTAATCAGTAAAAGTCTGACAGCCTCTCCCCCTCCAGAGGACATCCATGAGGATTTCCCCCCGTTAAAAAAAAGGTAAATATCCTGCAGTGGATGTCTTTTGGCTGAAATTATATTTATTTCAGTTTTTTAGTTTAGCTAACTTAGATTCCATTCTAGTCCTATACTGATCCACTTACTCTTTCGTCACCATTATCTGGCTGTGGATACCTTTGTCCACTTCCTATCACTGAACGAAGATTAATCAACTATCAATTTTGACCAATACTGATTGAAAAAATATTCAAAACTGAATTGCTGCAACTACTTGTTGCTGCTTCGTTTAAATTCATGAAAAGAGAATCGAGCGAGTAACGTAGGAAGATGAAAAATTGGCCAGTTGGGAACGAAGTCAATTTTAATGGTAATTGAATCCTATCGCTTATGGCTTGATCCCTCCATAGAGCGGCTTAGCAATACTCGTATTATAGTCTGAAAACGACTTCAATAATAAACGAGAATACGATTGTCTATCAGGAAAAAAACGCACTGTTGGTTTTGATAGTATTTTCAATTATCAATATTAAAAAACTTATCCATAAGGCTTGTTATAGATACTCACTACAATTATTACACGCTAATACACATAATTAATACTGTATACACAATTTTACTACACTATTTATTTAATTATAATAACAGTAACTCATATCTGACTCGGAACACCGACAGTTCGGAGTAAGACAAAGTAAAAACGCCAAATTTAAGTTGTGACAAAAAGAACGGCTCCCGGGCGCATTGCTCCCCACGTTTATAGCGCGAAAGATATAATTTAATTTCTTATTAGTTTGTAAACTTTGTAAATTAACCGATCTCCGTGAGTGAATGTGTTTTAAGAATTCTGAATAGTTTTTGGAATTAAATATATTATGTGCATTACTATATTACTGAAGATTTTCATTCCGTCACCCGACCAACACCAGTATGGAACCGTTATCGGAGAGGGTAGGTAGGTAGGATAAACCCATGTTATTCCTACAAGCTTAAAGAAAACTGTTGAGATATTTTTGTATCGTTCGATTTAATAGAAAACCTGACTGCATCAAGGATATCCGCGATGGAAGTGGTTCAATAGAACATCAAATAAAAAAGCTTAGTTCGCGCCCGCCTCCACCACGCCGTCGATTTGATGCGATCCTATTAAATACAGAGGAGAGTATAGAAGTAAATAAACCCTACTTTTTAAAATTAAGTTTTATCTTTATTCTATAAACAGAAAAAGCCTGAGGTAAAGCTTATATTTTATTATTTTTTAAGAAATGGCGTAACTGACAGCTTCAGTTGCTTATTAAGGTGTTATAAAATTCAGCTTCGCTGTGCTTTCAAAATAAAATTTAATACTAAGGTAACAATGGTGATTTTAGGTACAATATTTTTTACCTGAGGAATAAAATATCGATTCGATGAGACTATCCTAAACCTGGAAGGGTAGAGGGAGTTCTTTGCCCAGCGCGACAGTGCAGGCTAGTAATAGTAATAATACGTAGTTTTGACAAATTTGCCCTTGTAAGATTAATGGCTTATTTTGATTACTATCGTCAGAAGAAGATGTAGAGAGTATTTGAAGATGGCATCTAGTTAATAAATAAGCATTTAGATAAAGGAGTCTCACAATAATTATAAGGGTTCCTTAATGTTTCTCGCCACCTGAGCTTGGAATCTAATTTAATTTGCGGCTTCAAATCCTAATGACGATAGTAAAATATTTGTGATTTCGCTTTACGTTTAATAACATTATTTACATTAGTAATTCATAATTTTAATGTTAATATTGCGTTTCACATTCACTTTGATTTACTTTTACCGCCAAACAAAACAATTTCGACTGTCTGTCTATTCTGGATAATTATGAAACCGAATGGATTTATGTTTGTAGTTTTCATATTTGTTTTAGTAAAAGTTTGAATTAGTTTTAGTTATGTTAAACCCTTTATTTACGCTCTGTTGTATTTCTAAAACCTATTAAGATATTATCCTTTTAAATGCGCACACCATGATACAGTTCACTTATATGAACTGTATCATGTTCGTGCTCGTTTCCACGTACTGACTGCACGAATGCTCGCTTTGTAACATGTTACATTACGCCCCGTAAGGCCGTAACACACTCAGTACCTACCCACCTTAAGACTTCACGTTCAAACAGAAATGTCGTGTTCATATGAAAACAGAGGGGTTTCTACAGTCTCCTGAAAAGCACATTAAACAGTCCCTGCTAGCTAAACAAATATAGTGCATGAAATTATAATTAGTACATTTGCGGAGCTTTTACAATCATGTTAATTAGAGCTTATGTCAAATCCTGATAGTTGATCGAAATGTGTATTGTATTTTAGTAATGTTAAAGCTTTTGAGATAACTATGAATTATGTATTTATGTTGTGTAATTAGTTAACTTGTTAAATTGTTTTGTTTTGGGGATTATTTTGTAAATTGTGTTATGATTTTTTGCGACATTTTTTTGGCATAAGTATACCTTGTACAGTGAAACAGAAAAGTCGAATTAGTTAACCGGCAGTCTAGTAAATGTTTAGCAGTAACGAAAATATAACTTTGATGACGTTTCCATGTTCTGCAATAGTCTTGCGCGTTAAGGGGGTTATCCTTGGGTGCACTACCTTACTGCATTTGAGTCATCAATAGGAAGGGAGTGTCAGACTCTTACTGACTAAAACCAAACCGGGTTCCTCCAAATGCTCTATCGAATAATTCCACAACGGCTAGCGTCATCAATAGGTTGAGGCTTGATTTAACTTCAATGGCTTGATTTTTAACTACATCAATGAGATCTAGGACCTCTGAACTAGAACGTCCTTAAGTGACCTGTTAAGTTAAATTCTAAGAAGCAATATTATCATGTTGCTATAAAGCCGAGGTTGTAAGGAAACAGATCCTTATCGAAAGTACCTACTTGAGTCGGTACTTGTAGGATGTTGAAACTTTGCATGGAACCTTAATTTATAAACAACTTGAAGAGTAATAAGGATTGAGGGTACTTGATGATGTTTACCTGGTGCCTATGATAACAAAGTATAACGCTAGTGCTCCCACTCCACATTTTTGATAGTAATGTTTGTTATTCAACTCAATAGGTACAAACACCTATTATAAATGTGAACGGATCTGTATGAAACTTAACACACGGATAGGCCAGCCGGTCGATTCTGTTAACAGGTCGAAGTGAAAGTGAAGTGATTACGAGGTGAGTTATCAATCCATATAATCAAGATGGAATGACAGCTCACTTCGTGATCACGTGACATCTTGATTATATGAATTGACAGCTCACCTCGTGATCACTTCACTTTCACTTCGACCTGTTAACAGAATCGACCGGCTGTAATAGGAGACGGTTCTTGAGATAATTATTGCCATTGCGTTATTTATTTTTTAGATATCGCAGCATAAGCTGAGATAGGGATCATTTTGGCCTCGCGCAGATAATTATTTTATTATACTGTTTAGTTATTAATGTTATTTTACTGGTTTGTTTGTCTTGTGCGAGTCCCAAATAAACATTTTTCTTTCTTTTTCAATTCACACGGGCGGAGCCGGTAGCGGAAGCAAGTGTTTGATATAACTTCCCCTACCTATACCAAAGTTTCACACCCTATGGCCTGCATGGTTTCTACATTGAAAACAAGGCAAATAATAGTGACCGATAACTCTTTAATGTCATTTTATAGTTACCTACCAAACTTTTTATGCATGAGTTTTGGTATCTTCTTTAGGGTTCCGTAGTCAATAAGGAACCCTTATAGTTTCGCCTTGTCCGTCTGTCTGCCTGTTTGTCTGTCCGTCCGTGTCTTAACTCAGAGACGCTTGTCGCTAGAAAGTTGAAATTTGTATGGGTATACATAAACTCGCGTACAAAGTGGTAAAATAAAATCTTGAAATACATTTTTTTTGAGTCTACCCCATGCTGTGGGATGTCGTTAGATAGGTCGTTAAAAATATTGAGGAATTGGTAAAACCTTGGCAAAATTAAGCTGTAAAGTGTTAATTTTTGTTAGAGCGTCTGCCACCTAGACGGTTGTTTTTGGAAACGTAAAAAAATCATGGTAGTAGCATATATAATGAATTTACAAGGAAAACTATCACAGCTAAGTAGGCTTTACAAGTTAACGAGTAATAGTCGATCAACTTAAAAAATGAAACTGAGTAAGCAAATAAATCCTAATAATTCCATAGAAAATTACTTAAAACGAAGTGCATTTGTAACTTTGTAATCTAATAGTAGTGAAGCACATTTTACTATTTTTCTGAGATGGTTTAGGAGACGAGTAACTACGGAACCCTACACTGTGCGTGGTGCGACACGCACTTGGCCGGTTTTTTAATTAATTTTTATTTATAGGGTCGCGGTTGAGCGCAGTCTCACTCGTTGGGAAGTGATGATGTGGTCGACGATGGAGTACGCTTGCCTAGAAGTAATCTACTCACTCTGGACTTGAAACAGTAACAGGAAACACAGACTCCGGAAGGGAATTCCACTCCTTCGTATGCAAAAGCCAAAAGCACTAGAAAATATTATGTAAGTAAGCAAACTTTATGGGGAAACATTTATAGTTTTAGGGTGTTACTACACCAATCCATGCCAGCGATGCAATCGATCGACGTTGACCGATAGGGGTGGTAGCTTTGGCTGATCGACAGATACCGGCAATTAACAGTTCATCGACCGCCGATCGATGCCATCGATCAACGTTGATCGATTGGTGTGGTAGCTTTAGCTGATCGAAGAAAGATGTAGAAACTATCGCTCGACGTCGACTAATCCATTCTACCATCGATCGATGGCATCGATTGTCGATTGGTGTGGTAGCACCCTTAGTAGCTGTGAGAATAATTTATACAGATTCTGATTTAGACCCAACTAAAGAATGCACTTTGCAAGTGTTTAGTAGCTATAGAATGTTCGTTTTAGAATGGCAATGGTGGTAATTTTTCTTAATAACCGTTCTGGCTTTATGTGTTTTCGTCTTTGAAATGTCAATTATAAGTGGGTCAGTGATCGCTGTTGCCATGCCAAAAGCTATAGTTACACTGTTTTTGGAACGCAATTTGCTTGGAGCAACTCCGAGTACTCACCCAGCTTAGGTTTGGTTGGCATTACTGCTGAAAGAACGTCCAACTAAAAATATGACGAATACCGACCAAGATTTGCAACAAACATAACGTTTGCTGATCTTCATTGGTTCAAAGTGTTCGCAGTACCTATCAATCGTTAAACAAGCTTTGTTTCGGTTGGCGTGGAATGTCACACATAGGTACGTTTTGGTTGCGAACACGTATCGTCCCGTGTGACTGGCACCGATGGTCGTTCTTTAGTTGAACTGACAGTAGAGAACAGTCTGATGAATGGGCTGTTTGGCGTTATAGCTTCAGCCAGTCTCACGCTATTGTTCTATTTCTAGAATCTTTAATTTTGTTGTACCTACCTACTACCTACCTACCTATTATTACTAACTAGCTGCGCCCTGCGGTGTTACCGGCGGTTTATTAGAAACTCCGCGTGAATGTCGAAAATTATCCGAAGGGAACACACTCCCGGTAAAAAGTAGCCTATGTGTTAATCCAGGTTGCCAGCTTCCTGAATACCAAATTTTCACAAAATTGGTCCAGCCGTTTGCGCGTGAAGAAGTAACACACACAGACTCACAAACTTTCGCCTTTATAATATTAGTGTGAAGTGTGATAGTAATAAATAACCAAATTTTTACGTTCATCTCTGAACTACAAATAACATAGCAGGTGCATTTGTTATTTCTTCACTTTCTTTGTTTTTTTTAAAGATGATCTTTTTTTTTATTGCTATTGTTTTCTTACTGTAGTTATATCAGATGCATATCGTCGCCTTTAAATTTGACCAGGTATTTCTGAAACACCCTGTTTAATTTAGAAAATATGAAAAAAATAACCTAGTTATATCATAGTAAAATTGAGGTTCGGATTATATTATATCACTTTAAAAATGTATATTTATGAAATGCAATAAAACTCCTAGCTTCAGAACTAAATAAAATCGCATTTAAGCCCTCAATCCCGGCTTGAATACAAAAATGTTTATCCCCTTTCAAACTCAATTGTGAAAAGATTTCATTTACAAATCGTCAAAATTCAGATTATGTTGCTCATCAGCGCTATCCTTTAAAAGGGGAGGGGTGAGGGGGGGCGTGAAACTGGCTAATGAAGTATTTGAAGGCTCCCCGTGAAGCGCCGTGATTGGTGATGGAATACTAAGCATGGTCCGATGAATAGCTTCACGTAATTCCTTCTGATTGTACGCCGAAAAATGTGAATATTTTTTCCTCGCTGCGAAATTATTCGGGGCAATTTGTTTTGTTACGTTTTTGAGAGCTTGAGTGTGATTATTAAGTTTTATCTTTAAGGAGCTTGTGGTAAATTGCGTTTTGTAATTTGGTGGTAATTTAATTATTTCATCATCTTACTAGCCGTTTCCCAACTATATTGGGGTCGGTTCCAGTCAAACCGGGTTCAGCTGAATACCAATATTTTACGTGGACCGGCGGCCTACCAGACCTCCACAATCCATAAACTGGGTAACACGGTACTTCTTCGCAAGACTGGTGTCAGATTTTCTGGCTTCTGACAACCAGTAACGACTGCCAAAGATTTACAAATGAATGATGAATTGTGAATGTTTCTTACCTCTTTGAACGGATGTCAATAAAAAATAGCACACGGATAGACAATGTCGTGAGACGGATGTAAGACTTATCACTTCGAGAGTGTGTTACCTTAGGATAATTACTGACATTCACGCGGGCGAAGCTGTTCACTGTAGCTTATATAATACACTACTTTACTAAAGTCTAAGCTCTCTTTTTGCAGTGAGTGCAAAAATTCTGGATAAAGTTTTCTAATGGCCAATCGTTAACGCCAAAACGTATCCCAAAAACTGCCTTTTCATCTCTATTCCCAGCCATCCTCAAAAATTTAAACGAGCCACAACATTCACGAAAAATATTTTATATTTCTGAATTTTTTACTTCACTGAAATCCATCCTAGGATTTGAAGTAAGTAGCGAATAAATGCGAGCTCAGCAGCTGCTATATCTGGTGCATAACATAGTTTGAAATTCTTATATGGTGAAGTTACCGCTCATGATTTCCCTGAGCTGTGGAAGTTTGTACCTTCCGGTAAGTTGAGCAGTAAATCAATTCTTCGTACGTATTACCATGCGTGGTACACGAGCCCACTTGTTTTAAATTGAGAGGGAAATAGGTACTTACCTAGTTGAGTTGTTTATTGTGTACGTGATTATAAACAGCCCTATTTTTAATTACATATTAAATAGAACAACCTTAGATTTTTACGCTAAGTTTAGATTCTTGTAATCGTTATATTTTTATTTTACTTAAATATACATGTATATATTATCTGTATATTCTTTCCGAATTGTTAAAATTCAATTTTGAATCTTATTTTTATTTATTGTACACCTACTACAGTATAGTCTTTATAACCCAAAGGTTGTCTGGTAGAGAATGCCTTGATGCATTAAGTCCGCCCATGTACCACTATTGTACATAAAGTTTAAATAAATAAATAAATAAATGTCACAGACCCTATGCTTGAATTACTCGTAAATTCGAGATAATTTCAATCCATAACCACCAGCTCTATTAACAACATTAGTGTTTTGTATTTTATGTTGATTTTAAAGTGACCATTAGGAAAAAAGGCTCTTATAACAAGTATGCGTTGCAATGGAAGAGTTTTGTCATGTTTGACACAGAGTTGATTGTTCTAATTTTTTTTAAATAATCTTGAGTTTTGAATTCAAATAATCAGTATTATTACGCTGGCTTTTCCCTTGGCTTCGAAAGAACTTTTCGAAATCGGATGAACTATTTTAGTTTAACAAACAAAAACAATCAAGTTCCTAAACCTCTTTTCAATATTATGTTACATATTCCATGGTCGGTGAATGATTCTAGGTACTATATATTATGAATATTGTGTGTACTATATATAAACCGCTTCTTTGCTTCAAAAACGTGATAAGTCCGACAATTCATATTTTGTTTTTTTTGGACGTTTTGTGAAAAAATAATATCGGTCACGGCGGTTTTGCTTCAATAATGTGATTAGTCCGACAGTAAATTTTTTTTTGACTATTTTGGAAAAAAAAATTCGGTCACGGCGGTTTAATTTGTCAAATAAAAAAAATTATTACCGTCGGACTTATAACGTTATTGAAGCAAAAAGATTCTATGTAGATTTTGAAACATGTTTACGTTCGCACGAGTTGTATAGAGAAGATTGAGTTCTAAAATGTTTAATAGCTTAGTTTGTTTTGGTTTTGGTACTATTATTTAGATACTGGCAATATATGTTGCGACTGGCTTTTGGTCAAGCGCTACTGCCGAGTGAGTTGCTAGGTTCGATCCCCGGGTCGGGTAAAGTGTTACTAGGTTTTACAATGTGGATTTTCTCAGCTCGGAGTCTGGATTATAGGCTCTTTCCCTTTTACATGGGACTCAAACGTAGGTGTAAAAGAGTATTGTATTGTTTTTATTTTGTTTAATATTGACGTTATGTTAAACAGCTTGTTTTTACTATGGTACTAACAGTAGAAACTTCTTGTTTTGTAATTATTCAAAACCTTCCATTAACCCACCTTCAATTAACACACAAGTGACCTGGTAGAATATGACGGAATTCTTAATGTATATTTGACAGCTTGTTGTACTCGTATTTCTGCAAATAAAAATATTCTATTCTATTCTAGTTTTCTCAAGCGCTACAGACTAATATCAAGAAATACTTAGAGGCTTTTAGTAAAATCACTTATCTATTGTATTCGCGTAGACAATATCCCGTGTATTTAACACCTGGCCACTGGGGAGCTCCTCTTAAAGACACCGTGGAGAAATCACAGTAAATGCGATTACTGAGATAAGTAAATAACTAACGTTCGATGTTAGGTGTTTGGAAAACAAAAGATTCGTTATATCTTTTTTTTAGCAGAGTAGTGTGTAGTACGTGCTTTCTAAATGAGATCTTTAGTGTTGCGTTGCGAAATTGGCGTATATTAACTCTTATTTTTAATGATTAATTTAACTAATGAATGATTTGATTTACGTCAAAAGTACAAGGAGTATGAGTAGCACAGTCAGGGGTCAAAAGTGTAGTCACACTGTACCCAAGCTAAAGTGCGTATTTAAAATTTCTTTAGAGGAAGGTTGTCAATGGTCTATTTTTTTATTGTAGATATCAATCAATCTGCCTAGGCTGCTGCCAATTACTTTGGGGATGGCTTCCAATCTAACTGATTACTATAGATTAAGTCAGTCGGCTCGTGAACCTTTTTCCTTTGGCAGATTGTTACTGCAGTTCGATCGAATAAGAAAAGGCCAACCAAGCGTTGACGCTTGGTTGGCCTTTTCTTATTCGATTTAAATAAAGTCTAAATCAACTGCAATACCTGAGTTAAATCGCTTAATATGATTATTGATCTCTTCATTCTCAACAATATCATTGTTTGTTTTCTACTTCACAAAAACTTTATCCACCGTTTATTCCTCAAGAGCTGAAACCTGAATATATAACAATCACAAAGATAAACCGAGCGATTACCCGTCGCGCAGTAGTTCTTAAGTAATAAAACTTGAAACACTCCACAGCCAACTGCACTAATTTCCTTAATTAAAGTCGTGATAAGTTAAAAACTGACGCTCTGACGTGTAATTGAAAATACGAGGTTATTTGTTCAGAATTTATTATAGTTGCTGCAAACATACGAACGTGTTAAGCTTCACAACTAGGCTATAAATATCGGCGAGCGCTGAGTTATAGTTTTAGTTCAACACACAGATTTGTTCCGCGTGTTTCGACCACAATACACCTATTTAAGCTTCGGCCCAACCATTATCGATCAATTGCCAGTCACCACTAGTTTGTTTGCTTGTTTTTGCTGGTTTTCAGGGAGCACTTACAGGTTGTTCAAAAATAGGTACGACTTTTTTACTTACTTTGAGGTTTCCAAGACAGAATGTCATACGGAAACTTGTGCATGCGGAAAATTCATGAGAATATTTTCCATTTATTCTCTCCCTCGAGTGTTGTTTGTTACTTATAATAAAATATTAAAAATAAACAATGTTGGTATATTTTTAGTAACTCGGATTGCATTTTTAGTCAAAGTGAAATAAAAAGTGTAAATAATAAAATAAAATGATACAAGGCTTTCCTGATTTCAAACGGAAATTTAATAAAAATCCTTTGTTAAATTAAATCAATAGCTGCCCTGTTGAAATTCAATTTGAAACAAAGATTGAGTGCAAACAGACTGATGAACGCCTGTGATCAAAATACACTTTTATAAAATAAATACATAGTCAAATGAAAACACGGATCGTCTAGTAAACGATCGAAAAATTGATTGGTGTTGTCGCAGCACAAAAGTTTTTGAGCAAGCTATTAAACCAGTCGCCGCTTGCTGTATCATCAACTCATTTATTTTGAAATTGCTTCACAGTTGATAGTAATTTAAGCTTTTCAATGATGTGTAAAATCCCTAGAAATCCTTACTAAGATATTATTTCCGCAATCTCCACGGTATGACTCGTTAATAAGCAAAGGTGGAGTTTTAAGTGCGAGCTAACTCGCTCAACGACATGCAAAAGATTACCGGGCCAGCGCGCGGGTCCATTTGAACGTAGCATAATGATACAGTCAGCATTTGCAGAAAGCCATTTTACACAAAATGCGCGACATTATTACGCATATTATTTTGCTATACAGGGCTCGTTCCATAATTGTTAGAATTGCACGTTAGATGTGTAGACATATAACGTGCAATTGCCAAAAGCCTCGCTTCTTTCTACCTACAATATTCATAAATACTAGGTATAAATGATACAGCAGCTGCTTCACCCCGATACGCATTAAGATAATGAACACTTGGCTCATAATTTTCGGGGTTTCTGTAAAAAAATCATCTCGCCATGCGAAAAGTTGGGAGGGCAAGTTTTCTAAGAATTTTCTCTCACCCCAAAAGTTAACACATAAAGTTGTTCATCAAGCGACTGGAATCGTTTTATTCATTTACAGCGTATTTTATTTTTAAACATAAAAAAGCGTCCTTCAAAATGCCAGATGATAACAAAGGGGAAGTTCTTTTAGATATTGTATAAGATGGTGCTTATAATTTCCTGCTTGGCGTTTTCCGGGCTTTTCAGCTAATAGCCTATTCACTTTTTTTCCTCTTTGTGCATCCCTTGATTGTAAGGATCTTGCAATTAGTTCAAAATATATTCAGCGAGGGGCCGGGTTCTCATAAAATTGAGCTAATGAAGAGAGGTAGAACAAGTTAATTTCCACAAAGAAAACTTAGTTGGTTAAGATTCTACTTTAAAATTTTCTTTGGACGGATAAAGGGAAACTTCTCATTTGTTGGTTTTTCGTCTGACGTCCGGAGCCTGGAAATTCTGCGTACACCCTGTTCTGTAACGGAGATTTTTGATAATTTTAGAGCTTCACCTTGTTCTACTAACACAACGCTACATATAATGGTTTTACCTCTATTTTGATATGATGTTATGTTTTCATTTCACTGGTACAAAGTAGATATTAATACAACCAACTTTGACTTCCCGCCAACATTACGGCTCGGAAGGGAATGTCCTATTTGAGCGAAAATTGCACTGTAAAATTTTTATAGCCTTTTTGTCTGCCGGCCATGAACAGTGGCTCTTTTTAATAAAATATCTGGAATTTTGTAATTGAGTTTGAAATTACATGTTCAAATTAAAGACTTTTAAAATAATTAGTCGTGTTGAGAAAAAATAAATGACATGTTGCTTTCGGGGACTGAATTAATAATTAAACGGAAAAAAAATCGGAATAAAAATAACCTTTACTTGAAAATCAACATATGACACCAAAAATTGTTTAATACATTTATGTTCGAGTTAACGGACCCGCTGTTTTGCGTGGTCACGTAGTAGCTCACAATTATGTGTGCACCTACAACACGCTATCTTTCAATCCTTGAAAAATAGCGAGTAAATCAAAAGCCAACCTGAATAATTAACATCCATAAATACATAACACATACAATCTAAAATTAATTACCTCTAAATTGACAAAGCTTAATCCAAAATCACCTCGCAATGACTAGATTAAGGCAAACATCCCTATTTACTCCACATTAACCGAAGTGTAAATTGAATTACCGTAAGTAAATACAGAATGAGGTCGTTTCAACTAATTCTACCTATAATATAATCAGCTAGTCAGTTGCCCTTCCACACATCTTGTGCACTCAAAGCCGCAATTTAGTCGTGGTTTGCCTCTGACATGCGCTGTTTACGTCTAAATTTCAAAACTAAATTTCGAGCTAATTAGAAATTATGTTTTTTGGTAGAGGATTTCCTGTTGGGAATTGTTTATTATTGGAAGTAACATTTAGAACAGTTGGTACTTAGTGCTTTTGAGTACAGTTTGTGGTACAACAGTCAGAAGAAGAAAATTAACTTGCAAAACAGCCGAAAGCCGTTGCTTACTAGTTTTACCGAATAAAATATCCATAAGTACGTATCAAAGTAGGAATATTAACATTTGAAAATAGTGACAATAATTTTGAACGCTTTGATGTGTTTAAATGAAGTCACCCACAGAATTACCGTACCATATCATAACCCACTGCTGACGCAGGTCTCTTATCTCGATGAAAAACTTACAAAAAAGTTGTAATCAAGCACGACGGCCTAGTGCGGGTTGGCGGATGTCAAATATTTTCAAATGTAGGTTCTAGGACATTCTGGTTTCTTGATGATGTTTTCAGCCACCACCCAGCCTTTTTTTTTGTTTTTTCGCCCTAATAAAGGCCGCTAACTAAGCGGTGAAAGGATTAGTCGGCTAGAGTCTGCATTACCGAGTGCTAGGTTGCCACACGTCGGAGTGCCCCAGGTGCCCATACACCTGCACTATGAAGGAATAAATTAATGCCAAAGCATAATAAAATTCACGTAGCTACCTATTGGGCCCAAACAATCATCGCTTCGAAAAGAAGAAGAATTAAGTTGCCTTAATAAGAGGGATGAGCGAGTTTTCATTTCTTCTCATTACATTTTTATTGTTATCCTGTAGTTTTCCACACTGGGACAAATGACTTCCATCATTGCAATTTAATTCGCGTTCCAAACTCTACTTTCTTTAATTTTATCATTAGGTAATTAACATCATACAAGTTGACCTTTCAAGTCAGTGGTAGTTCATGCGAGAGAAACTATCCAGTTTCCTGTAGCTCTTCGAAACAGAATCAATATTGAAGCGGGAAGCAGTTTCTGACTATTAAGTGTTTGCAGTAACTTGCCCTAACTATTGTTATCATTGACTATTTGGAAATTATCGGGAATGGATCTTTGTGTGCTTGTTAACGTCCGTCTTGTTTGGTGACGTTCCAATAGTTAGTGCATTTGAGTTCGGCTGATATGATAGGACTGGTTTGCTTATTTATTCACACCGTAAAGACGTTTCCACAAAGACACGACGCGAATTTAAGAGACTCGGTACTATTTTGCGATAGCCATAACTCTGAAAGTACTTGTTGGTGCCATAATAAAAATTGTTTATATTCAGGAATGCTGTCGTCCAGAAAGAATTCTAATGAATATGTCACCCTTTATGAAAGACGATTCCTGACATGTCTTTCTGTAAATTTCCGCTACGGAGATCCCTCAACCTCATTTATATCATACGATTATCGATCCAAATGACGATCGTAAGTCACAAAAGTACCTACACCTTACACGTTTGATGTTACTCCTTAGCTTGCCGCAGACAAATAAAAGCATTTGGTCCTTTGTTTTCTCAACTTTTCAGCTGCTGAAAAGACAAGTTCATTGCACTAAGAATTTATTTATGTATGCCCTCTTCACATCTTCACAAACAATCCCCAAGTTTAGTCTGCGGAAACTGAATATCAAAGATGGCGAGGTTTATTTCCACCCGGGGACCGCGCCACCAATATTCATGTTTAAAATAATTACATAAATTCTAAAACACCTCTTTAGAGGATTCTGTTGGGGCGCTAATGAATTATGCGATCAAGATAAATTAGTTTTGATGTAATATGAATCTTAGTAGTATAGCTAGAGGAGGGTTTAATTAAATATGATAATAGGTTGAATACCCGGTCGTTGTGCACGTCCCAACAAATTCCTATGCGTAGGTAATTCGATGAACATTGTAAAAGCGAATTTAGTTTTCATGAGCCTTTTGCGAATGCTGTCTCATTTGTTTCACATTCTTTTGTTTTTGCCTTTCAGCCGAAGTTGGATATTCGGGAAGGAAAAGAGTTTGAATACGCAATAGGACCCCTTTTGAAGTCTCTTAAGTACGTAATAAAGATTAAGTGGATACGTTTCTAAGAATATCTTGTACGTTTATACGTAGTGAGTGGATTTCTTGGTATTGAACTGAGTACAGTTTACGTTTGGTAAGGTAAGTAAGCCAATGTGTGTCTACGTTTGAAGTTAGTTGCAGTAGTAGTTATCTGATACTCCTGCAGCACTATATCTGTGTGGGCAGGCGTATAGTTACAAAGTTAAGATGGTAAACTAAATTAGTACAGTAGTGAAAATCCTTTGTAATGCCGGGATTTTAGACAGTATACAGATAAATAGGACCCTCCTATTTTAGCAGACGACGTCTTCATCTGTTTTTATTTATTCAAGCACCATGGAAGACTTACAGCTAAAACAGACAAGACAAGATCAGTAAATACGACTGTCAGCCAATTACAAGTCTCCACTTACAAAATATAGAAAAGAATTAAGTTCTACTAGTTACACTTGAAAAATTCAGGAACTTCACATTCGTAGTAAAAAACAGAGAGAAGTCCACCATAGTTCTACCGTGTTCAAAACCATACGAATCTCGAAATTCAAGCCGAGGCTATCACGTACAGACTGAACCCTCAACATAGTTGTAAATATCGTCCGCTTAATTAAGCCAACAACCGTCTGGTAGTGTGGAGAGAAGCCGCGAACTTTCCTCTTTAGCCGGCTCTCGTAATGTCCCCAAAGACCGAGTGCCACCATTATCTTCACTTAATGCAACTTGCACGCAAATTCAGGCCGACGTTTAATCGTACAAGTTCGAAGAGCTCTCAAAGCAGGGGTGCTCAAACCGTCGATTGCTACAGCTTTCTGTGTTGTGATTAGTATCAAAAAGTTTAAAATAGTAAAAACGGTGCGATCTCTAATATAACCTGCCGGTCGATTCTGTCAACATGTCGAAGTGAAGGCTTGGGTGAAGCGATCACGAAGTGGGCTGTCAATCCATGTAATCAAGATGTCACGTGATCACGAGGTGAGCTGTCATTTCATCAATCGACTTCGTTTGTTATCACCGCGCAAATATTTCCAAGGCATAATGTGGTTGGTTTTTGCATAAATCGTATTTCCGATTGATACTCAAATGCCTGGAAAATATTAACAGGGAAAACAGTTGGGTGATATAATGTGTAGGTAAGTAATGATTTAACTGTTGTCTATTTTTACTATGCTGAAAATAACAATGTGAATGCTTATTTATATAAACACACATAAAACTAGTCGTTCAATTTCAATTACGAAATGTGATTTTAAGTTTAGTGACAGATATTCTATCGTAGTATTAAGTTGACAGTCGATCACATGGTAGACCGCTGAAACTATAAGTTTGACCACCCCTGTCCTAAAGGGTAGGGCTGCCGTAAGGACGATACAAGGAGTCAAGGATTCAACCCCTACGGACGAAACTTTAGGAGATCATGTAAGATCATAAGTCTGTGGTAGTTACCTACTGGATATTGTTACACTGTATACAGGGTGATTTTTAATTTATTAGCAATCGTCCAGAGGGTGGAAGATCGCATGATATATTCATTTATAATAAATAATAAAAAATGAAATACCTATGTATAAAACAAACTCAAAAAAAATCTAACCGATTTCCAAATAAAAAACAGTAACTTTAATTTAGACTGAATTTTTTTTTTGTGTTTTTTTTGTTTTTTTTTTATTATGAATTGTCTCTCTATCGCAATGCGGTTTGCTGGAAATTAGAGAATCCAATGACGTAAGTACAAGTGATACCTCCGGTGTCACTAGAGTAAAATCATTATCAGGGCAATAAATTTGATTGCCAATTAACAACTACCCACTGTTTAAATAATTTTAATTATTTGAATTTCACGTTGGAAATTGTCGATTGGCTACTTGAAATACAATAGCAATAATAAAGTAGGTAGTATTTTCTCGTTTTTTCAATAGCGTGTAGATACTTACTTATGAACGCTTTTGTTTCTTCTGCTGCTAGACAGAGAAATGAAATAATAAGTGAGTAACTAGTTCTATTTACAAACAAGGTAAATAATAATAATATCTTCGGACAACTCACACACGGTCATCCGATCCCAAACTAGGCAGAGCCTGTGCTTTGGCAACCAGACAACTGATAAACATACTTATGTATTTCTAAATACATACATATTATAGACAAATTACACCCAGAGACAAAACAAATGATCATGCTCATTACACTAAGATTTGACCTGGGTGGGAATCGAACCCAAACTAAATAATGATAATATGACGTCCCTGCTTGTTTCCGCCAGCGGCTTCGTCCGCGTGAACGTTAGAAGTCATCCCAAGGGGACATACTCTTTAAAAAAGGATTCTATGTCCTTCTTCAAAGTCGACTCTATCACTAAACCTAAATTCATCAAAAAAAGTTTAGAGATTTAGGAGTAACACGTTGCGAAAACGTTACAAACAAGCAAATAGGCAGGCACAATAGGTTTTTGCATTTATAATATTAGTAAGGATGTTAGGTTATCACTTTCCAAAAGATATGTACAAAAATATGGTATACAAATTGTCAGTCGCAGTTGCCTTCATTGCGCCACTCCAAATTAATTCACAGCAAAACTTTTTAATTCGAATTACTCGCAACTTCTTGACGCTTGACAGGCTCATTAAATTTTACACTGTGACTTGACTTACTCCCGGGAATGTTTTATTATACTCTGCGACAATTTGGATTAGATATAAAATCATTATGCCTGTCTGTGTATATTGTGACGAGGATATCCTTGGCTCCTTGGCAGACAAGGTAGCCCTTTGGAAGCGTCTGGCGAAAAGTA
Organism: Mamestra brassicae; assembly: GCA_905163435.1. Classification (NCBI taxonomy): domain Eukaryota; kingdom Metazoa; phylum Arthropoda; class Insecta; order Lepidoptera; family Noctuidae; genus Mamestra; species Mamestra brassicae. Next base: position 10,966,550 of record LR990997.1, on the reverse strand, counting down.
AAAGAGAATTTGAAATCGGAATATAAAAATATGTTTTGTTTTCTTTTGGCACTCCGGCACCAACGTTCATTGAAGGCAGATGTCAAATATATTATGAATTTTCAACCTTAAAACATAGTCAAATCACGCCAAGTAGACAAATCACGCCTGTATTTATCGAAGAGTTAGGCAGAGGTTCCAATTTACTCTCTCGTTTCGCCAGTCAAAGTATTTTTCTCAGAGTTTAAAACACTCTGAGAAAAATAAGAAAATACTTTAATTCGATTTTGCGTTGCAAAAAATAGGCAAAGTCCCAAGTAAATTAGATCACTTGAAATTTAATCTCAATGATTCTAAGAGATTATGATATCAAAGAAGTTTTAAAGTCAACTAACTTTACACACTAAACGCATTCCACCCTATTTAATAAAAAAAAAAACAATTTTACATTCATTACTTTACAAAAAATACTGTTTTATAATAAACAAAGGTGATAATTATGTTCCGTAATAAACTAAACTTTTACACAAAGACTATGTTTGTACGTCATAGGCAATAGCAGGCATACATAACTCTACACAATGCAATGGTACCTTGTACACTGTACAGGCAAGCACACAAACGGTGTGCCGACGTATACCAACCGACACATTTCTCAAACTCTGCAATAGACGGTACTTAGTCCGTCGAGCTCAAAGTCTATTGTTATTGAATGTACACATAATTTCACTCACAATCAACTGGGCTCGCCTCAGGGCGTTACGACTCATAGAGCACGGAGACGTATCAGCTAGAGGGGGCATTGTTGACACTTTCCATTATAGACCACCTGAACCATTTCGGCAAATTTCAACGGAGACTATACAGCCGTCGACGCGGAAAAAAATCTAGTTCACAAGTGTATGCGCAATAGCAGATGCATTCCCTCTTCCATCACTCTCATAATCCGATGGGATGGCAAACCGACACGACCGGAGACAAATCTGGCGAAGGACTAGGTGACTCAACGTGCTTGTCGAAGCACGGGGGTGTCACATCATCAACTTCCAAAATGCGGGCTGTCACAGAGAAATTCCTAATGCAAAAACCCAATAACACTTTTTCCCGACCTGGGAATCGAACCCCGGATCCCACGATCAACAGTCGCCTACAAAGCAAGCGTATCATCGTTTACTTTCACTGTGATATATTGACAATGCAAAACTGACGGCTTTGATTAGCAATCCGTGACAAAAGTGGTGCTTTAAACGCACTTTCGCACTTTCAAGCGCACGCACGGTCCACGAATTTTGTTAATACTCTTTTGACACATCCGGCAGCTACTCCGAGCTCTATGTTACGACCCTACCAAAGAGATGCTGAGGCGAGATATGACGCAGCAAATCTTGGTTCAGTAGCGTGCGTTAGTCTTTTGTTTTGTTAATGGGTGATTAGGACTGCACACATTTTCCGGCGTACATTTTAAAGCGGGGTTTAGTTAGGGACTCGTTTCATTTGTGCGGAAGACGTACATTGGAATCAACTTGCGCTAAAGGATGTTTGTGCGAAACACACTTGGCAACTTGGAAATAATTGGAAACCTATGTCAGTCGGTAGTCAAATATACTGCTTTAAGTTTAATCATGAATCAAGTTTATTAGTTATTCAAAGCAAGCGCATTTGCAGAATAGATAGATAAATTGTATTTAGATTGTATTGTATTGATTTGTATTTTGGTTGGATTGTTTTATTTCTGCTCCACAGTATTCTGTTCAATTTACAACTACCTCTTATCTAACGTTTCAAGTTCCTTCATGACACTCATTATAGATATCATCGGAAAACTTATGCCGATGCATTCCACAAACTTCTACGACAAATCTTTTACGGTTCACGCGGTGAGGTTGTGGGATGCCTTGTCAGTGTAAGTCAGGCGTGCTTTACCGTGCGTACCTTTGTACGTTTACCTCACTCTTTAATCATCTTTAATTGGGTTCTCTGTTTTTGCTTTATTATTAGTATTGTATTTATCTATTATGTATTTATTGTATACATAAATAGTACGCCTAAGAATACCAACAGTACTGTCTTTCCTTCTTTCTTTAAAATCCATTTCGTAATTCCTAAACAAAGCAGTCCTATATCCACCTGTGAAAAAAATTAAATTAATATTTAACATGTCTACACATGCCAGAAATATCGGAATCACAAAATGACGAGATATTATAAATTTTAATTAACATCAAACCTCAGTGACCACATTAGCCACTTTTAATAAACAAAAGTTTAATGACTAAAATGAATAGTGAATTATAATAACATATTGTGATCGGTAAAGCGTGGGATATTTAAATTCATCATTCAATAAACGTGACGAGTGAACATTTTATAAACAAAATGAACTCAACACGGCTGTGTTAAAGGCATTCAGGATATAAATAAGAAATGCATCGAGAAATTACGAATGGTTATAATATTTAACGAACTTTTATAAGCATTGTCCTACAGACACTAAACAATTTCACAGTTATCGCAGTGTTGTGTCGCGAATTTCTGCCTCTATGTTGAAAACAGCATCAAAACCCATCATGACGGTAATATTTTCGACAAACGCAGCCGAATGTGTCAAGCATTTAAACTCTTCAGAGCTTATTATATTCAGAAAAACCTTTGCCATAATTACACCTCTTGAAAATAATTATCGTACCCGTGTCCTCTTTTCACTCTCCCAGGTACTTCTGCTTTAAATTCGTTAAGTATAAACGCTGAACGAACTTGTCTAAAACTACATCACTGACTTTGATCCTTCTTTGTCAGTATCTAGTTTAAATAACCCATTAAAATAAAACGTTTTGCTCCTTTCAGTTTATAAATGTACTCCAATTACTAGAGAAAATAACAAAGCATTGAAAATGTACAATTTTCATTGAACTTTTTGTTCAGAATAATAAACTATTCGCTGTTTAAAAGCTGAGGCAACATCTTCGAAACTTGTCTGAGCTTGGGAAATAACCATTAAAGATATTTCGACAACTCTTTACTTTGAAGTATTGCTTCTTAAAGTAGTTTTTTGCTTGAATATGAAGATGGCAAGATGGGATAAATTGTAACTTAGGGCCAATTCTACTAATTTAGCACATCCGTTGCAATCTGTCAAGGGAAATTATAGATGTTTCTGACAAATTGCGACTGAGATGTTGATGCGAACGTTGCTTAAAAATTAGTAGAATTATTAAATATCTTAGCCTCAGAGGCTCTAGACAAGTGACAGTGATAAGATGAGCATTCAAGACGTAGTTCATAAAATAAATATTGCTTAAACATCTCAAAAAAATTGCGGTTTTGTCAGCGTTTTAAAATCTATAATAAACAGAGACAGCACTAATTGCGTGTGACGACACTTACAAGTCCCGCCATATTAAATTGAAGCCATCCAGTACAAATTACATTTTGTATGACAAGGATAGAAGAATAACTTCAAAAGCCATTTTTATTTTATTTTTTCACAAATCGTAATGTTTTAATATAATCTATCAAATAAGAATTCATTAATTAAGATTTTTCATACTAGTCAAATACCCTATTGTCAAAACGTCAACAATGTATCAGATTGACAAAAGCTCTGTCGAAACGTCACGTGATCAATCTCTAACATTTTCGCATTGCGACAGTTGCATATTAAAGTTACATAGCTTAAAGGTCGCAATTTATTCTAACCGACTTACATATTTACCTTCATAGATAAGTATGTGTGTAGGTTGTTTTTTTTTTGTTTCCATGTGGACCCTTTCCCTTGCCTAAAAGCCATTGTTTCAGTGATCGAAAAAAAATGAGAGTTCGATACAAAGCTACATTTGAATTTTATTCGGATCTGGAATCGTGCCAAGTCGTAAGGATTTGTAGGTATAATTAGAATAAGATTTTGTCAAAAAAGCTCTTGGAGTTCATTTGGTCTCCATTTTTATGAATTGGACTAATTTGTCGATATGGGCGCCGCGTTCCTGAAATTTCCTACAAAATAACATGTTCTGAAAAGGTTACAAAGTACTCCCACACCAATAGGTAACAAGTTGAGAAGTACAAACTCTCAATCTCTCAATCGCCAGTCAGTACCGCAATCAGAACTTTTGCCACTTTCCAAAGAAACATCACTTAATAGCTCCTTTCATCCTTTTGTAGGGTACAATTAAATTTTTGTCAGATTTATAACAGCTATTTAATCCGAGGGCGTTAACAGGCCAATGAAATATAATTGGAATGGAAGTATTACGGGAATATTTGCACGTCCTGTAAAGGCGTTGCCACACTACTGATTTCGCAGTAATGCATGACTGACATTCAATGGGTTTGTGTCATCCCTGCCTCAGTTTGACCTCGATAACGTTACGGGACGAATTAATCACTTTAGATGTGAATACAGAATTTCGATGACAAGTTACGAACTAGCTGCAGTCACTATTCGCGATTTACACGGTTACTGTCGCGCATAAATCGCGCTGTGAATGCTGTACAGTCGTTCACCCGCACGTCACTAAATCGCGTCAGTTTGAAAAAGCCCTAACTTCAGAGTTCAGGTTAACAAAGCGCGGGTATCAAGTCAGGCAATAAAAATGTAATTTAAAGTTACCCCGGACTCCATAAACGGTTGACATGGGAGAAGTACATTAATTTAATTATTTCGCTGGCAATTTTAACTTCGCTTTTGCTAATTTTTGTGAGAATTGTTTACGCTTTTTGTGATTTGTTGGTCAGGTTTAAATATTCTTTTTTTTGTGAATAAAACATTGGAACTGCAAAATACTGGGTTTCAGTCGCACCCGGTTAGACTGGAAACCGAATCCATATTAGTTACAAGGCTGGAGCGATTCAGTTAAAATTTTGTAGAACTCTTTTTATTTTACAATACTTCGTGATTCAAAGGCTTACAGCGCCTTTATTCCAAACACATATCTAAAGAAATTGGGCATTCTTTTTGCTGCATGCATTTGTTTTTAGGTTGTTGTATCAACATATTCCTTCTTTCCACTGTGGGCGGAGTGGAAGGGAGTGTCAGACTCTTTCGAACACATTCTGCAAGCCTGGAGACCTCCACACCGCTTTCCGCTACTCCTTCCCAAACAAAACATTCCGCCCTCTTTTCCTTTCTGAAAGTATTTCCAAGAACTATGTCATGACTCGGGATATGGAGTATCATGTACAAGCAAGTTACTTCGGCTTCAAAACTACGTGTATTCAACATTTCAGAGAACCCGTTGAATAACAAATATTCTCTACATATTTTCTGGTTAACTCTATTATTCAGCCTGACGGGGGTTTCCGGTCACTAACCGGATTTTAACATCACGTTTAGGGTTGTTTTCTGAAGTATCATTTATGAAAGTGTTTTAAGAATAGAATATGCAAAGCTTTAAGTGGTTGGAATGGCACGTGCGTATTTTACACAACGAGTTTGAAAATAACTCGGGATTTCAAAGTCTCAACCGCCAATGACCATCAATCAAAATTGTGTTCTAAGTATGTGATTCTTTTGAATTTAAAATGGTTATTATTATTATAACCAAAGTCTGATCGGGCTTTAAGCAATCAAGTTGACTGAAATTCAATGTGAGTTATGAACTTAATAATCCTCACTAGGCAATAGATTTATGCCCAAATAGGGCCACAAACAAGTTGCCTGACAACCAAGATTTACAGACTAATGCACATACGTTTATCCAAATGTGTCGGACATTTGCAATATCTGTGTGCGGTATAGTTATAAATTAGTCTCAATTGAGATGGTTCCTAGTGTCCAGGTGACATAATTCAATTAGATTGCTAGCCATTTGTTAGGCTGCCCTCCGACGGCCTGAGTTATGTGCCGCCCTCTCAGGGCGTTTACACACAAATTGCATTGCATTGAATTTTGACTGCAGAATGGGGATCCGTTTTGTGGTTTTATTGTTTTTTTTTTAACTCGTGCGGTAATTGAATTTTAATTGGGCTTTGCTCGCTGTTAATTTCGCTTTCTACTTTTTTGTGTTTCAATTCAACTGCCAGTGCTAATGTTTGAATAGCTCTAACTTGAATATTGGATGGCTAATACCACGAAACTGTTTCAGGACCGTTGCCAAATATTTTTTAAGGAAATTAAAGTTCCTTTTTCTTGACATATTGACACTTTGACGTCCATCGATGCCGTCACTAACTTCCAAGAAGTTTAACAAATTAATTGAGAAAATCACATTATTTCGCGAGCGTTGTGACACTTCAGGACATTTCGGCGAAAAAATGTTGTCGTCTTTTAGGGGAATATTCCGTGTTTTAGCACCTTTAGAAATATTTAGCTAATGTTTGTAAGTAACTTATAATAAAATTCCGTGAATACAAACATATAATAAACTACCTGTGTTTGTTGTAACATGGCATTTGTTGATCAGAATTTACTTATAAATACACATTAAGTTAATTAATTTAAATGACGATTATTTTTTATTTTATGATTCGATTTAACTGTTATTTATCGTTACAATCTGAAATTTTAACGAATTATCATTGTTTAGTTTGGTTTATTTTAAAATCAGTATAGTAATGTTTTATAAAGTTACATTTAAAAGTGCCACATTTGCTTGACTTGCAATTTCTCATGTGAAGCACTTTCATATTTTTTATATTAAGCTACTTCAAAAATTTCAATTAAAAAGTTCATTTAAATTAAAAAATAGAATGCGTAACTATAACAACAATCCACTGTTGAATGCAACAATTTCGTACTTGCAATTTTATAACTTATTAAAGTTCTGTGAACCAAAATGTATAATAATTTATGAAACAGGGCTCAGATTGTACAATTGCAATAAATATTCACATCGCGTCCCGTCGCCATTACTGGTAATAAAATGTTGTTCTGAGCGCATTAAGTTCGGTTAACAACATTATTCATGAGTTTGCCAGACGGCACTACGCTTTAAATTACTATTAATTGAAAATTTATAAATGTTTGCTAATGAATATAGTGCTAATCCATTAGATTTTGTATGGTTTCCATCGTTTCAACATATGTTGTTTATTTCCTATGTAAACACATAAATTAAACGCGAACATAACCCAAAAAATACCGCCTATACAAACCAAAAACTATGTTCACACGTCATCAAAACATTCTTCCGCATCGCTATCAATGGCCGAAGTGCCCAAAATAAATAAAAAAACAATTAAACAATTTTAATCAATTAAACTTTAAAGCACATGGATGACCGAGCCTTGCATTTTTTTCTGGTAACGTTTTCTAAAATGAAACCTAGCTAGATCGATTTATCGCCCCCGAAACCACCTGCATACTAAATTTCATGAAAATCGTTGGAGCCGTTTCCGAGATTCAGATTATATTTATACATATATTCAAGAATTGCTCGTTTAAAGGTATTAGGTGTACATTATGAACAGTTGCTTATTACTAGAAACAATCATCCTATAGTAGGCGCCAGATAATCGTGGAATAACGGTCATTGACCCACCTACAATTATTGACATTTTTAATTTGAAAAACGGAATTAATGACACAAAGCTGTCCCGAATCATAATCTCTCGTGATCCTTAACATTGTCTAATAATGAAAAACGATTCATATTTAATTGTTCAGGTACCTATGAACAGTTATTAGGGAAAGGTCAATGTACTTTATTCCACATTTATCTGGCGCCTACTATAGCAAAAAAGGTTCTCAATAAAACTACGGACTTAAAATGCGAACACACTTATCGGATTCCAATAAATGATTCAGAAGAAATCATAATTTCCAATAGCAAATACACTTGATTCCCAACAATAGAGGGACTCCGTACTCGATAAATGATCGGATTCCAGCTACGCGATCCCATTTCAAGGCTTTGCATTTAAATCAGAAGCACCGTGGATGCAGTTTCCATATTTTTCGGAAATACCAATGCGAAATCCTAACGTGTATTACCCTCTGAATCCAACTTTATTTGATTTTGAACCACAAAAACATACAAACAAGATTTGTTTTCCTCTGTAATGTGTTCCTATTTTGAAGCTACAAATGTCAGATAATTAAAATGAGATCCTGTTGAAAGTTGATTATGTTTTGATATGGTTTCTATAGAACGAAATCTGAAACGAAGCTTTGTATTGCTAATTAATTCGAAACAAAAGGCATAAAAGAAAACTTAAAGGAATGGAATCTGGTATGAAAATCTTAAGTCTACGATTTTATTACCTATAAGCTTATTGCCTCGTCTTCGCTTCCGTGACCTATCGATAGGAACTGTCCATTTTTTCGAGATAAAAGTAAGTACTTATACTATCAGTGCTGAGGAATAGTAAATATCTTTCTATCGGTGAAATAAATAGGGAAAAGAATCATCATTTGGATGATTCTAAATTAATTTTGAGAATCGGTCCACAAATGGGGGAGAAATCGGTGAACATATATAAAAAAAAATACACAGTCGAACATATAACCTCCTCCTTTTCTTGAAGTCGGTTAAAAATGCATTACCTTTTACGTATACGCCAACAAACAGTATTCACCTCTTTCGTTCATTTTATAAAACGATCTGTATATATATATATATATATATATCTTGTTCCACTGAAATTAATAAAATCGAATCCAGGCTTCTAAAAGCATGGTCAACTCTGAGGCTTATGAAACCTACGGTTAATGCTGTGTCTGCTTGACCGGAATGACAAGAGGTAATGCTAATAAAATCACTCTGGGGATCAAAATTATACTTCGGACTTATGGATCCGCGGAGTAATTGAAACTTTCGTTCTTGATATGTTTCTAAGCTTAAGTAGTACTAGGCCTGACGGACTGTTACGAACTTTATTGTACAACACGACTAGTACACTATATACTAGCTTTATCCTAGATCTGGACATAGACTTTAAAAGACTTTGTACTCTGAGTTTGTTTAGGTGTGTCTTCTCAGGGTGTGTGTCCAGAAAAGATTGACGTGTAAAAGAGTTATTTGCAACCTATTTCCAAAATAAATATCGTTTATCAAAGATTTTTGTAATCGGAACACAAACGAACAATTATATATTGTTTAGATTAAATTTCCAAAGAAGCGTCTTTAGGCAAGTTTGTTTAAAGGCAAACTTGCCAAAACAAAGACAGGCAAGTAATGTCGTCGTCACTTCTTAATGCGGTCCACATTTCAACGAGCTCAGGTGTTCTGTCCGTTGTGGAACCATCAACAACTCCCCACTTTTACGAGAACATCATAACTTTACCGAATCGTGTGTTTTGAGAGTGAAAGAACACTGGTAACACCCGACGCTGCCTCGCGCGTCTTAATCGGCAGATTGACGAATTAATCAGCCTCATTCGTAAAAAAAAATATCGTTTGACTAGTTTATTGATTAGCGTAGATTCTAAATGAAGAAACTGCTATTTAATCATAGAAGTGATCCCATTATTTCGGCATAATTTTTGAATCTGCTGTAGTAAATATAATTAATCTAATCATATTTTCGGATTTTATTTTATAAAATAATAAGCCTGTTTTTTACTGTTTCATAGTCGTGCGTGACAGCTACCGTCAGATGATGAGCGAGGCTGAATTTTAACTAAATCGAAATTAAGTTAATTACCTATTTAAGCACTTTTTGCATGGAACATCATTACATTCTGTATCTGGAGAAGGGCGTTGTTAGCTGCGCTACAGTTTATACTTTTGCAGCTATGACCCTTTTTCTTATTGTCTTGTGTTATTGTTCCAAAATGAACTTTTTTTTTAAAATTATATTTAAGTATTTGACATTAAAAAAGTGTCAAACCCTAAATATTTGAATGCTAAAAGAAAGATATTTATCCTAAAGTAAAGTTTGACAAATACTCTTCGCAAATCGGGGATAGTCTATGTATAAGTAAGCTATAATGTAAAAAACTTTAGGCTAAAGCCCTCATTGTTCTGAGCGTAAACAAGTTAGACCCAGATTGTCTAACAAAAATTATCGCGTCACTTGACTTGTTTTGAATTTTTGAAGCGTCGCTAATTTTATTTCCAGAAACCGAAAAGTCAGTCTGATTATATACCTCGTAGTATCGAAGCGTAGCTTTTATTTAAGACCCCTACTAACACGCGTGAAGATCGCGTGTTGTGTTATAAGTCTGTTTCGGCTCCAGGCTTGCCATTAATCAGCTCAGTAGGTATTATTGATTGCTAACTTATCGCGCCTCATTAGCGTAATCGTCGGGCTGTGAAGTTTTGTGTGAACAAGTTTACAGGTTATCGATGTGGAAGATTTCCGTTAAACTCGTTTAAATAATGTTTTTTTTCTAACAGGGATTACCTACCTTACTTCGTTCTTGTCATTTTGTCTTGTTTCTTGCTGTCATTTTGTTTTTCTCTTTGAAATAAGTATAGTTAATATTTTCTACTGCAATATGTCATTTTTTAATGGGATTTTTATTTTATGCAAATAATACGACCTTAGATTTAAGTAAAACTATAGATTTGCGTAGGTTTTGAACATTTGTATTATAGCTAATCAATAACTAACTAATTTATTAATAGGTAGGTACTAGTTCAACTCACTCCTTTTACCTACCTACCTAATAGGTCGCCTACCTATTAGGTAGGTGCCTAATAGGTAGGTAGGTAAAATACAATACAAACGAAAACGAAGCATTGAACGAATTTTATTTATTTTAATTATATTTACGATACATGTAGGTCAATTTATATTAAACTAGCTATCACCTCCGGCTACGCCCGCATGTTAGTCGGAAATTAGCTTAAGGGTATCTATATACTTCCGGGATAAAAAGTATCCTATATTGAGGAAGTTTTAAGTATCTGAAATATGACGATGATTTTTGAAGATGATCGAAAGAAATATTCCAACTAGGAGCTTATATGTACTACAACGTGTAACAGAATAAACGCAATACCTCTTAAGGTGTCATTGTGCTCATCAGTATGAACAATTTTTTCATGGCACCAATCCCGAAATCGTGAAAAGAAACCAGCTGTCCAGTACATTTTCTCAAGTTATGCGATTTCATTGTTGGTCCCATAGTAAAAGTTGTTCATAATGTTGAGTACAGTGACCCCTTAAGAGGTATATATGTATATTATAAACGTTTATTCTGTTACACGTTGTATATGCTGCCAGTGCCTCATCAGTAAGGGAAGTAGGTATGGCATGGAAGAATTACAAGTTAGCTAAACCAATTACAGAACAAAACAACATGTTTGTTTTATAAAAAGCCCCGCTTGATACAAACGAGGTCAATGACTGGAGAAAATGTTAATTATTGTATTTTTATTCATGAACACCGTTTGTTTATTTGGCTTTACATAAAATTTAAATCAGATTATGCTGAGATAAAATTCCCTTTTTTGAGCTATGGGTCTTCAGAAAACATGTTACGGGAAAAATGTTTTCATTATCAAGATTTTCTGAACATGGCTGCAGGCATTTTTGGAACATTGCTCTTCAATCAAATGTAATGGCGGACTATCTATTTTAAATACTTATTTATGGAGCTGGCAGTCGTACTAGAGGTTTTCCCTTTTACTAACGATGGATTGTTGCTTGTAGCCCCCGGCGAAGAACTGGTCAACTTTCCCAATAGATATGCATGAAGTGCGGTAAGTTGGTTTTTACAAACAAGTACACGAATGTAAGCCCAAGACGAAGACGACTATAGTCACGAGTTTGTAAAAACCAATGTCCGCACGTGTGGAATAAAACTTTTTCAACACATTTGCGAGAAAACAGTACATTATAGGTACTTAATGAAAAAAACTTTTGGTTTTTAGATATCAGTCGGAAAGTCGCAACAATCTTTGACGTTCCTTGTATGAAAATAGCGTGAATTTGCAAATGGCGCCTCGGGTGCGTGGTGAAAATTAGAACTACATCTTTTGCCTCATGTTTTCTTTAGTATTCAAATGAGACAAACGTATTGAGCAAAAGCGCTTTCAAGGAGGTTTGATCATTCAGATTATTTTTTCCAGTAATGTGAAACTACTTGGTAGAATTCTCACATTTTTAAATTTTAATTTAAAAAAACCATAAAGAATACGAACGACACTATACAACGAAGAGTGCGGTAAAATAGGTACTTATTTATTTATTTTAAACTTAATGTACAATAGTGGTACATGGGCTTATATGAGAGTACCTATTTTACCCCACGTTCCATTGTAACGTTCGTAATTTTTAAATTTTGAACAATGTAATATAGGTTTCGTAAATGCAATTTAAAGCAAATGTGTTGAAAAATTACTTATTTTCTAACCAGTTTATCGAAAGATAGACAAAAATAAAATACTTACAGTGAAAATAGAATCAAAATTTGTCAAAAAATCATATACCTATAACTACTACAAACAAATACATCTGTTTCTTTCTCGCAAAATCGCCGTGTTCCTTAGCAACTGTATCAGCGTGATGGACTTAAACGTCATGGACCAAGTTAGACCTCTCTTTCTATGTATCAACTTGATAACTTCGTTGCTGATGAAGGTATATTGAAAAGTCTTTCATATTTGTTTACTTTATAGCTCAGCTAAAATAGCTTTTTTACCAATCAAAAAAAATTACATGCTTATTTTCTATGTATGATGATGATGAGCAAAACGGTCTGCAAAACTAAAACATATTATATCTCTAATTGATCTACCAGTCTTGTTGATTCTGGAAAATTCCTCATTATATATATCTTGAAGTCCGTGTTCTTATAGACGTTTACGAGTTAAAAAGTGCGAAAGGTGAAAAAGCCTCCGTAATAAGTTTTATTTGTTGAACCTCAGTGATGTACCAATTAATCAGCGTTGTTGAGTCATTCAGATAACGATAAAATGAATTGAGGTTTTACGAAATCCTCGCGATTTGTGGAGCGCACTTTGAGGTCGTTCGTTTTTAATTTTATTGCGGTGTTCTGTTATCACTGGAATGATGTTTACATTTATTTATTTTGTATATTTTTGTTGGCGATGTACATTTTCAGCGGACCGTTAATTGAGTTCGGGTTTCGTGATGAGAACGGACATTTTGTTTGGTCCTTTTTGAGGAAAAAACGCTATCAAAACTTAAACTCGTGCTAAACTACATTTGTTATTTATTTAGGATCTTAAATGTGGTTTTCCGAGCAGCCTGAATTATTTACACGTCAAGTTATAAAAGATCCTTTTAGCAGCAAATTTTTCGACGCAGCAATTTGATCGTTCGGGGAACCCGCTCGCAACATGGTCCCTTGCGCATCCTTATACAAAAGTTGGGTATAGTTTAATTTTACGTAGCACTCCGGTGTTTCGGACCAAGTTTGTAATAAATGCTCGTTGTTTTTCTGCCAGCTGTCGAAGCTGAGTGTGCGGCACCTGAGCCCGGCTACCTTATCACACGTCTGTATGAATAAATCAAACGTAGAGTGAGCTCTCCCTGTATACTGTGTTTTAGCTTGCACGTCTGTTTTGGTAAACAAATAGGGTACGAAGATCGAGAGTTTTGGCATCAATTAAAATGATCTTTAATACGGTAGGTATGGATTGCATCAAAACTACAGAACTTTAAACATAATGAAATAAAATCGATTATATTTATTTGACGTAGATTACTCGTGAAAAGTAATACGCTTTAGTTTTCTTTAGTATAATAGGACCTATTTACACTACCAAGGGGTTGGAATCTAGAACTTATGATCAAGGATTTATAATTTAACTTAAGTTCCTTTGATTATCTAGTCTGTTTTAACTAACAACTTTGTTTTAAAAGTAGTTTTACTTACAAACTACTTTTTGTTAAACCTACTTACACTTCCATAAATATTAAATCAAACGTGTTTCTTAAAGGTCGATACGAAAGGCCCTACGTACGTACGTATATTAGATTTCACTTGTTTTTTCGCTGACTTAGATTCAATCAAGAAAGGGTTCTGAACCTGAGTCATGTATGTAAATATAATCGTAGCTTCGAATTGAGACAAATTCAATGTACCTCAATAGATTGCTGTACCTATGTAACACTTCTACTAAAAGCTATGAACAAAACAACCTTTTGAGTCCATTTAGACTAAGTTCAAAGTGTACTCAACTAAATAATGACATTTATTTCTCAACAGAGAGAAGTGGAACCAGGAGGTGTAGAGTAAGGGGTTGGACCTTTTGCCTAAAAGCCGCACAATACGGGCTGACAATAATGGTTAAAATATTCCTTTTGACTGAATTATTTCGGTTACGGTGGCCGATCGCAATAGAGATTAGAGTGAGGCTGTTCTTTATTTTACTACGAAATAGTTCCACAACTGTTTTACAAGAAATCTTCAAGGGAACAATCGCGATCTTATTGGCCAAGTTTGCAAGACACATTTATTGTAGTACACAATAGGGAATATACATAAAAAAATTGTTATCGATGCAGTTTATCTAGAAATACCCAAAAATATAATATTACTAACACTAACAGTGAAAATAGTATCAAAATTGACTGAAAAAAAAACGAGATAATTATAACTAATTTAAACAAGTCCCACTCGCGAAAACGCCGTTTCCTATGACAGCTGTCATAGTATTTGACGTCAGAGTTGGTTTCGGACTTCTCTTTCTAATTGTCAACTTTGAAGCTTTATACTTCATCGCTGATGAAAGTATTTTAAAAGTTATTTTTTAATTGTTTACTAGAGTAAGTAACTAACTACTAAGTATTTTATTTAGCAAATAAAAATATTGCATGCATATTCCCTATTGTGAAAATGTGCTCACTTCATTCCATAACTCTTGTAGTCCAATGGGACGGCAATCCTACAATCCGTCATTTCCGAGCCATGGCAGAGTCACACCACTAATTTCCACATTCAAGACCACTACTAAAAAAATGGGAATCGAAACCAGGATCCTACGATCGGCAGTCACGCACGAGACTTTCCGATGAACGAACATTGACGTCATCAAAAATATAAGCTGACTTTCCTACACTAGAAAAATAGCAAAATATCAAAGAATATAAAATGAAAGACAACTTCAATACACTCAGACATCAGACAGTTCTCAACTCAAGGATGAACGTTTTAAGTCAACGAAATTAAAAAGTGAGCTCTAGTGTGTAAAGTTTCAGTGTTTCAGTCCTGAAATGCATCTCAAATGTAGGTACTCAGTAGCTGTGAGTTGTCCTTTCAGACGGAGTTAGTCGCATCGCGTGAGAGAATAATTAAATGAGGCTTACTAAATAGACGTGCACTTTCACATAAACTTAAGGTGTTTGGATAATGTACTAGCATTAACTAAGTGTACCTATTACTCCTTAGTTTAGTAAGTTGGCATCCTACCCATACGCACAAACGTTTTGGGAATACGTTCATTGTGCATACAGGTAATGAGTGGAATTCTCTGCCGGAGTCTGTGCTTCGTGATAGCTACAACCTGAGTGTCTTTAAGACGAAAGTGTATAGGTTACTTTTAGGCGTGTTCCATTGTCGACCCCGTCATTGCTTACGATCAGGCGAGACTGTCAATAAATTAGCATCATTTATAAGTACTGTTTAGTGAGTAAACGAAAAAATTAAAAGTAAAAAGGGATGTAAGTAACACTGTTTTACTTTCAATAAACTGCTTAAGAAAAATTACTCATGCTCGTGTTTTTTTTTACAGTGGTTACCAATTTTCCGGAGTGTATAACCTTTTTTTTGTAGAAAGCTTCACATGAAGCTTTCTACAAAAAAAAAATCTTTATAACATTATGAATTTGATAATTACAATACAGTTCTAATTGAAATTTTATGAATATTCCTATTAGCCCTCTGCAGAGCGCTTTTTGTGATAAAAGTAGACCTATTTTTAGGCGGAAAGCACATTAGGCTAAATACGGCTTGCATTATAAATCCCTGGGTACGCTAGGGTTTACTTTGTTTAACTTTAAATACCTATTGTGGGGTAAATCCTGACCTTACGAACTACTTTAAGTCACATTCATTTAAATTATATTGCGGACATTAATTTTAAAAGGCTTCTGTCGCCGTCGACTAAACGGAAAAGTTATAATTTAGGAACACTGCTCATAGAGTGGAGATGGATTGGCCATCAGCTCCGAAGGGATCTCGATTACATATCCCAGACAGCATTGCATTGTAATTTCTTAGGGAAAGGGAAGCGTGGCCGTCCCTGTCAAAATTGGCATCGCAACGTGTTGGCAGAAGCGACAAGCATTAAAGTGACATGCAACGAGGTGAACCGGGAAGTTTTAGAACGTTCGCGATGGAGGACTGCTGTGGAGGGCCTCTCCCCCAACAATGAACATAGTTCATGAAGTCAAGACGCATGTCAACCCGTCTCGACTTACTTTGATACAATCTTCAGTATCAAAACTGTTTTGGATGATGTCTAAATACCCAATTGTTCATAATTATAATCAGCCTAGCCTTTTCCCAATTATATTGGGGTCGGCTTCCAGTCAAACCGGATTCGGCTGCCTACCAGACCTCCACAACCCATTAACTGGGTAACACGGTACTTCTTGGCAAGACTGGTGCCAGGTTTTCTGGCTTCTGACTATCTGTAACGACTGCCAAAGATTTACAAATTACAGCTGTGACCAACGGATTAACGTACTTTCCGAGGTACAGAGGAGTTTCGGTATGTTAAGATGGTCACCAATCCACAGACCAACCTCGGCAAGCGCTGCTTAACCTTGAAGATCGACCCGTGGGGCTGTTATTATTTAGCCACAAGCTCCCCAAAAACCTGGGTAATGTCCGATAAACCAGACTTTTAGGTCCTGTGGCCAAGTGGTAGTAAAGCGCTCATAAGACAGAGCACCAGAAAGATGGTTAGAGTACTTAAGGTTCATACTACACAAAACTGCTCAACTTGGCGTCGTATGTGGACGCGATCCTCAAAGAAGATGTAAAAAATTCCTACATACAAAAAAATACGAAATAAGTAATTCTTTTAAAAATAGTTGTAAAAATAATGAGAAAAATTTGTACTTTATTAGTTTGTGCCGTGAAAGAGGGTTCTGTATTGAATATAATTTTCCGGTTCATAAAGAAACAGTCTAGAAATTGGATATTGAAATAAGCGGTAGGTGTTTATTAGAATTTTAAGTGATGTTAAATTTCAATCTCTACATTAACCTTAGCAACTCCTCTTAGTGTGTAGCCATTACTTTAAAATCAATAAATTAATCTGCCTAGCCTTTTCCAAACTAGGGTTCGGCTTCATCTAACCGGTTACAGACGAATACCAGTATTTAATATGGAGCCACTGCCAACATCTGCCTAGACCTACAACTAACTACAGTCTGACGGGCAGAAAGCGTGACATAAAAAAAATATTATTGACAGAATTTAAAGATCTTTAGATTAAACAACGTAGATTTTTGACCAATCACATGTTCATCAACATGTGATTGAACACATGTTCATCAACATGTGATTAGTCAACAATCTACGATATCTGCAGCAAAATCTTTGTGATTTTTCATGTCATATGAATATGTTCCATTGCCATCACAATCCAGTAACTAGGTAAATCGAAATCCCTGGCTTTCTTACTAAGAATTATGAAACACACACAAAGATGCATATAAATAAAAGCACATTATAAATTGATGTACGTAACTTCATTCAGTAACTTACTTCAACCCCGTGTTAGACCAACGGAGTGGAGTTGAGTTAAAAAATCCTTTCTTAGTGCACCCTTACACCCTCTTTTTGGAAAATAGTTATAATTTTCTTCTATTTCACTGCAGCTAATACGACTATCGTACTAATTATAATTTATCTGTGGGTGTGGGTTTTTAGGTAAAGAAAGTCATTATAAAGGTTTTAAATTAAATATTTAAAAACCTTAAAAGGCTGTATTATAAAATGAAATACGGTCAAAAATCAGTTTATAATCATAATAGACACTAATTAAAAACTTAACAAGCACGTGAGACTATTAACATTCAATTCTCAACTCAGAGACAGGTCTCGTACTGTAAAGGTCACTTTACAAGTCTCCATGAAAATTTAACTTGTTGCCACTTTTTGTTGGAGAAATTATTTAATTACCCTTCGTACCCGAGTGAATATGGACTAACAGGGACTAACAGAGACTAACAAAGCCTCTTTGGGCTTGGAGCAGTTTAAATGTTAATTCTTCATGCTCTAAAATGCGGTGTATTGTCTGTGTCGTTCATGCATTTAATGTAATTGTTGCCGTTTCTCTGAGTTTTGGAGTGTTTCTTTGAATTTGAAGTGTGGTGGAGATTTAACTTTTGAGTATTTCGTTTCAATATTTTTTCTGTAAATGTTTTTTTTTTTTCGTTTTTTTTTACAATAGTCATAGTAGGGAGATCATTAGAAGTTTAGCTTTTATGTATCCACCGTATGCAAAATATTAAATGAATAGTGGGCAACTCTAGTTACCTAAAACTACATTTGACAGTGAGCAACTCTTCACGAAAACCCAATTCTGTCCCCAAACTAATTCCAGTCGTGTTAAGATTTATAAGGACAATAATATTTGATTAAGAATAATTAAGGTTCTTTGTTACCGTGTCGTCCACAGTCCTACAATACCTATAGTTTCCTTTTGATGTAGATTTGTGTAATTGTCAAAGCCTTCGCAGAAATGTCTTGGTTTTGAAGGAGGATAAATCCGGAGAATCGACTGATGGAGCGACAGAATCAGCTAAAGGTACAGTGATCAAATAACCGAGAAATATCTATACATATTATTTTTTGCTGTAGACGCCATGAGACATTAAAAGCTTACGCCGAAATTGTTCACTTTGTGCTAAGAATTGTTATAATTTGTATTTTTTTTGTAAAATAATTAATTTTTCAAACAATGAAGACTAATTCAAAAGAGTCAGCCAAGATCACCCACAGTGTAAGTACCGAGGTACTCAAAGAAAGCTTAATTTTCTTGTTTACAAAATATCACACGAAATCTTTGTGCTTCACTATTTAACATGTTAATTGGCCATCCTTTTTTAGACTGCGGCGCTTGTGCATTTTTCATTATAAAGCAAAACATTTGCATAATCATGTTTCTATTAAAAAGCGTCACTTTGAGATGAATTCTCGCTAAAGTTGTGTTAAATCAACATTTTTATAAGAAAAAGAAATATGTAAGGCTTTAACTAAACAAATTGCATTGAAGTCTTATTAAAATGTGTAAAAGTCCTCAGGATTTTGCTTTCTGAATACAATTTTATAAAATGCTAACTTTGCTAATAGTATTTGCATTCAAACAGAAAAAAAAAACAAATTTAAAAGACTTAAATGGCAATTTTTAACGAAAATTGAGAGAAGAAACAAGAGAAATATTTAACGAAAATTGCAATTAAAGTCTTTTAAATTTTTGAAACATGTATAAAAGTCGCACAGTGTTGTTATCATGGAGCATATTTTACACTTCAAAATATGTGTACAAAAACATGAAGCTCTCAGGAATTTTTACCTCCCATAGTTATTAAAAACTCGACTAATACCGCTTTTTATGATGAAATACTTTACGTTACGGACATCTAAACTTAACAAACAACCAGGGTTACTTTATCCATAGTATATTTATCCATCACAGTAATATTATAAAGGCGAAAGTTTGTGAGTGTGTGTATGTTTGTTACTTCTTCCCGCGCAAACGGCTGGATTTAGATAAAATTTGGTATAGAGATTATTTGAGTCCCGGGAAAGGACGTAGGATAGTTTTTCTCCCTTGTGATAACTTTCGACAATAACGCGGGCGGAGCCACGGGCGGCAACTAGTTTATTATAAATGCAAAAGTTACTCTGTCTATCTATCTGTTTGTTACTTCTTCAAGTCTTGACAGTTGGACGAATTTTGATGTAATACGACAAAAAAAAAATCTTAACTTAAACGTGACCATGACAGTAAAAAAAAATTGCGCTCCATTTTTTTTTTACTGTCATGGTCACGTTTGCCGAGGTCGGTCTGTGGATGGGCTACCATACCGAGAGCAACATACCGATGTTCCTCCGTGTCTCGGAAAGCACGTTAAGCCGTTATTCCCGGCGGATATTTGGCATGGATTGTAAGGCAAGGTCTTTATGGATGTCAGAAGCCAGAAAATCTGACACCACTCTTGCCAAGAAGTACCGTGTTACCCAGATAATGGGTTGTGGAGGTCTGTTAGGCAGCCGCTCTAAGTAAAATACTGTTATTCAGTTAAACCGGTTTGACCGGAAGCCGATCCCTAGGCGGATGACTGTCAAGGTCAAACAAAATAAAAAAGGCACTTACTAATACGATGAGAGTAGAAAATTGAACAATTACTCTGTTACTATGTATCTACGATGAGCAAACTTTTATATTATGTAAATTACATTGAACTCGGCGCTGAATAATCAAAGGTCGTAACGACGTAACTGGATTCTGTTTATAACGATGTGTTACACGTATTTGCATGTTTATTATTCAGTTACTTGACTTGAAATCATGTTTTTTGTAGTATCATAGATATATGGAAAAAGCTGTTTTTTTAATGAAGGAAGAATATTGTACTGCCTACTAATCTTAATAAGGTTATATTCTATAGTAACTGCCTCGTTGATCTAGAGTGCCGTGAGCACGACTTGGAGTCCTAAGTTCGAGTTTCGAGTCTTCAAGTTGGGCAATGGAAAAGTTTTATACATAATGCTTCAGGAGTGCGTGGTGAAATTTAAAGGTGATGTTCTGTATCTTCTATACTGTTGCAAACAGAAATAATTGCGAAAAGAAAACTTGTTTAAAAAACTCGACCACATAAAACTAGTTTAGTTCAATCACAGATCTGATGCCACTAACTGTCTCGTTGATCTAGTGCGCCGTGTGTGACTGCAAGATCTGAAGTCCTTGGTTCGATACCAAGGTTAAGTAATGTTATCAATCAATATATATAAAACTCTTCGGTTACTGAGTGAGTGACTGACAGACAACGCACAGCCGAAACTACTGGTCGTGGAAAGCTGCAATTTGGCATGTAGCTCTCCTACACTCCGCAGGCGAGCATTAAGAGAGGATTTCCCGAAATTCCTACAGGGACGGGATATGCGCGTACAAAGCCGCGGACAAAAGCTAGTGTCCTATATAATGACATTCAGCTTTCTCTGAGCAATCAGGACGGCTACTAAACCATGGAGATTTGCTAAGAAACTACCTTAGAACCTAACCAAAATTGAAAACATATTGAAAATCCTAAAAGTATTTCCTTCACAATAACGTCAGCAAAATGTTCTAAAATCTAAAGTCAGGACGAAGATATCGCATTCTAAGATTTAGCACAGCAATAATCGTTTGTCAGACCCTGCACACATTTCAGCTACGGATTTATGATTTTATTTATCGTGAAGCTGTAAACTTAATACCATTCTACTTAGGTAACTAGTATTTTACTGGTAGTTTAACGTCTATTCTTGTTTGGTCGTTTTGATATTATCTAGGCACGTGATGAAGAGGGATGGAGCCATTACTGAAAGCCAAAAGCCCGAAAATTAGATTGACAAACTTTAAGGTTTTCGTGTTACCCAGTAACTGGGCGCGACGTTCTGCCTGACTACAGGGCAGAACGTCGCTGCATGTAGAAAACAAGTAATACACATATATAAAACCTTTTTACAAAAATAAATCGACTTCTAAATCAAAACACTACAAAGTGCAAAATGACTTTCATTTCGGAAGTGGTGTCATTGGTACTTATTGTTTTTTTCCGGTTATAACTACTAGTATTTTGCTGCATCCGGATAGGAAATCTTAGATTAAGTTAGACTAGACCCCTTGCCAACCCCTACCATATTTGGGAAGATTAGGCAGATTACGATGTTGAGCCATCTGAACACCTTCGAACCTACTATGTGGAGCAGCACAGGAGACGCGTCGTAGTATAAAAATACCCCTAATGTGAATGTGTTTATCTATGGAGCTGAAAATATAAAACGATGCTATTAGAATTGGGAAACCACGCATATACACATAATGTTGTCATTTTCACGCCTGCTATCAAATTCAGGAAATGTACAGATGACAAAAGGGTTAAGTGAACTAACAATAAAATACGTACAGGTATGTTTTTACCTTACGTGCTAACGTAAAGTGCTAACTTTACATTAAATATTATTGCACAGGTTTTAAAACTTGGCTATTTGCAAATTACTAAGCAAAAAAGCGAAACGAGTTTGATTGCCTGAGTAGGTAGGTTCTACTCTTTTGTCGACTGTACACGCATATACATCAAACCAACAGTGACGGGCGATTAGATATCTCGTGTATTTTTGATTTAGTATCCCTGATTGCTGCAAACATTATTTATTCATTTTGTATGGTGGACACAAATGCTTTATCTATGTTATAAATGCGAAAGTGAGGGAATGTAACTTTGTCTGTTTGTTTGTTTACTTTGTCACGCATAAAGGTTAAAGCGCTCTTAATGAAATGGTAGTTAGTTATTGCTGGAAAAAACAGAGAACCTTTTATCGATGACCACGAACGAATCCTCAAGCAGAAGCTATTTTCAAATAAATATAGAATTAATAGAATTTATTTCGTTCCCATCACTTCCCGTGGGTGTCGTAAGAGGCGACTAAGGGACTCACCAGAGAATGGGCAGCAGCATTATCTGTACATTGCAACAGCTACACTGCAATCACCAACCCGCCTGCCAAACGTGGCGATTATGGCAAACGCCCCTTTGGGGAAGGCCTATGTCCAGCAGTGGACGTCATTTGCCTGATGATGATGATGACAGAACTAAGTATATTTATCCATAATTAGTTCTTTTCAAATACTCGAATGTCGATTAGGATGTCGGTTTGTATATTCAGATATGTTGACGTTTATCAATCACGTCTCAATGATGGATGAAAATTGACAAAAGGGTAGTAGAGAATGACCCGGACGAAGACAAGAGTACTAATGTATTCTGGTTCACATAAGATTATAAAAAGCTGTGAAACCGTGGGCAGAGACTAGTTGAAAAACACAAAAAAAAATCTTAGATCTCTTCCTAAGAGGCTTGCTTTTCCAGATCAAACGTTTCGTTGCCATAGTGTTAATACATTAATGGCGAATCTACGTTGAACTATATAAAAATCCCAAGAAAAGATAAGAGAAGAATCTTAAAAGAGCATAAAATATAATACATTTGCTCTTCAAAAATATCTAATACCCTCTTGATTTACTTGGCAAAGGTATCAAATTAATTTATATCATTGAAAATCATTTCAGGTCCAAGAACACACAACTTGTAACAATTCCCTACCAAATTTTGTGACGCGAAACCTACCAAAGCATACAGAAAACTGAAAAAACCTAACTTTTTTCTAATGTGAATTTGTGACTTCACTAAAAATATCCTCATTCATATACTTCTAATATTAAATCACTTAAGGTGAAAGTCACAGAACCCTTTGTCAATCACACCTCACCGGCTAAACGGTTTGGGATGAGACCTCGATTAGGACATTCATTAATTTATCCCGCAGCGTGAAAATTATCCCAAAAGAACAAATCTTATATAATTTTAAGGGTAGCAATAAAACGAGTGACTGTAAATTACAATTTTAAGTGTCAAAATTAATTAATTTGGGTTATATAATTACTAAGTGAGCGACTGACTGTAAGTGACGAAAAATCAACAGAACAGTATCTTACAAACATTAATTTGAGTTACTTAAAATACAAAATGAGCAGCTTCATAATATTTGAGCGACTTAATATTTGTTTGAGTGTCAACGTTACGTCCTGCATTTTTTTCAATATTTGGCAAATGTATTTTTATACTGAGCGGCATTTTATCTTAAATGAAGTGTTTCGAATACAAAAACCATTTTGAAAAATACACTAATGAGCAGAGTATAAGGAGCTCACATTAAAAAAATAATAATATGAAATAACTATTTGAAGAAACACTATTCTATTAGCTAAGTAATTTTATTATTGAAATTTAAGGGTAATTAAATAAAACATACTCCGTAAAAACTAAAGTAGTATGCAGTTACTTAAATCAAATGAACAAAAATAAAATAAACCTAACCTAACCTAACCAGTGGTGCGAGCGCATGGCAATGGTAAACACGCAACGCTATTGGTCCGCAGCCCAACTCACCTGACAGCAACGATTCGTCTTCCCGCCCCCATTTGAATTCGCGCGCATTTAACAATCTAGTTTTCATTAAAAAACGTATCAAAATAAAAAACATAAGCCCTCAAATAGAATATCAGGAACTAATAATCATTAATAAAGCAGCTTACAAAACTTTGCTCAAAGTGAACTTTTTAGTAGTACGTTATGTATAACCTCACTTAGAAAAATCGATTCTATCTTAATATTGAAGTTGCCCTCTCTGTATTTCCAGTCGCTCACTTAGTAATGTAGTCGCTCGGATAAAATTTTAATATATGAAATGGATTTATCACAATCCACTTTTTGTAAGCTCGTTCTGGATTTTATTATTAATCAATATTCGTCGTTAGTTTAGTTAATTTTTCGCTTACTCAAATTCATACCGCTCAAGTTATTAATACAGCATGTCATCATCAGTCGCAAAGCTTTTTTTTAATCGCTCGTTTTATAATTCCCCTAATTTTAATATTCTGATTCGCTTGCTTTTTCACCCATCGAATCAGAATGCAGAAGCTATTTATTTATAAGTAACACATAGAACGCTTTTTATCCCGGCAGTTAAGTAGGTGAAAAAGCAAGTAATATCTCTCAAGATATTTTATAATCTTACGGAGTTTGCAATAATCCGGTGACATATTAAATATAGTAAGTAAATTCCGCATATACGAAGCGTTATTACATATTCATACCGTATCATTAATATGTTCGTGATCCGGACTAATGAAACGTGTAAACGATGGTGCCAATCAGTCGCGGAAATGGAATCCATAGTTGTTTTCTGCATTAATAGGTAAATTATTTAAGTGACCATACTGATCAATACGGTGCGATTTCTTTCTAGATAAAGTGAAGGCGATTTCCACAAATATTCCTATCTTTCTTGAAATTATTTTCATGGTTTAGACTTTTTTTTTATAAGAAATAGAGTATTTCTCATTTTTAAAAGTGTAAATGAATAGTACCTACAGTCTTAGAAAAAAAGAGTACACTTAATAATATATAACTTACTATTAACAAGAAAATATTGCTTAAACCAAAATGTTGTTGTTTTTTAACTACTAGAGAATTCGAATGAACCCATGGATTTCTTTTGTCACCAATTGTCACCGAAAAGTCAAAACTTAGGAGTTTTTGACTTTCCGGTCATAATTTCAAATTAAATCCTGCATTTCAGTATTCCTCCAAGGAAGTGGAATACTGAAATGCAGGATTTAATTCGGTTTAATTAAAACACACAGTCAAAATAAATTGAATATTTTAGCGGACTCTGCTTTTGTAGATTATTAAGTACTTTACGCAAAATAGAATACAATACTCTATATTAGAGTACGGTTGGCAACCCTAGTCAACCCCTTTCGAGCCATGTCACCTATACACAATCCATTCATCACTTATTTTGTCTTTCTGTGCTCTTATACGAGTAACAATCGACATTGATAATAAAATAAAAAAATACAAGTAAGCATCAACACAAACATATCCAAAAATCTAACAAAAACTTCATTAATTAAAATGGTAATAATTTATTCACCTATAGTAGACATTAGCAGATATTTGCCAAAAGCTCGGGTTCTCAATAGGCGAAGATTTTCACATCTTAGGGCGGCAACGACGAAATCTCGGCGCCGACAAAATCTCGGCTGCAATGTTATTCACGGCGCCGACGCAATCTCGACGGCGGAGCATTTTGCGATCTCTGTCGTAACTGAGCTCCAGGTCTCTTCCGCGACTCACATTCCGCACACGCACATTGACGCCGGAAATAGTCTTCCACAGCTGGGCAACGAGGCTGTATGTCAGTAACAACAAGTATTTAACATTTTACGAGATTTTTTTATCTAATAATAAAGGGTCTAATTCATTCTTGATATAGGCCTCCTCTAAAATTAACTGGGTTTTGCTGAATACCGCAGAGCAAAAGGGCTGAGAAGCTGCGATTGCTTTGTTTAGGCCACGGTTTTGGAAGGCATGTTAAAATGCGTGGCCCGGGCACCCTGATTACCACACACGTGCCAGCTGTTTTTTAGAAGTCTGTACGACTGCAGATCAGATCGTATATAATGCTGCGTATTTTATACGGTATTATTAGAATAAACCTAGCATACTGGGTAAAGCACACAGCAAAGTCTAGACATTGACTAGACAACATAAGCTTAGAACTTACTTGAAGCAAAAAAAAACACCCAATTGTTTCAGTCGACTTTGGTTAGCATTTTTAATTTAGATTTTCTGTTGTCAATTTTACCAGTTCTACTAAGCATAGACTAAACGAAAAATAATCAAAGACAAACCTATTATAACAGGTCCAAACACTAGTAACACAGAGCCTAACAGTAACCGCAGTATTGCATTATGCGCCTCGTCCTTTTGGTACAAATCCAAACCCCGAACCATGCAGACCAGGCCTGCAATATCAAGGAATTATTAGCTAGAGCTACTCCCATTGTACCGTATAATTGTTCAAAGCAAGGAAGGTTTAGGTGTATAATTCGTCCCGAAATTCCTACGGGAACGGGGAAAAATGGGATATGCGCGTGCGAAGTCGCTGGAAAAGCTAGTATTGTTTAATAGATATTGGATTAGGTATTGCGTAATGGTCGGTGGGATTTTAAGAAGGGTGTATCAATGGGCAGTCTTATAGAGTGATTTTTACAGACAACCTTTGGATGGATTCATATACTTACCAGATGAAAACATGCATAAGCCGAGTAAAAATGCTGACATTAGTAAAACGCTGAAAAGAGCAGAATGTAATTAGATTCTCATTACATTTTGAGTTATGTAAATATTAATTTATTACATCGATTTGATCTGGCTATTTTATATTATATAGAAGAGGATTTGCATATCTATTAGAGCGATAGGACAGGAGGACAACAAAAAAATACCCTCGTTGAGTTGAAAAGAAGGAAACGCAAAAAAAAAAAAATCATTTCAGATGGAATTCTAATAAAGAAAAACAGTCAAGTCGCACCTAAATCTCACCATTGTTCCAATTATTATTGTTTAACCAATATATTAAATGTTCTATGAAATAAAATATAAAAATAATAATTTTCAAAATGCAATGACGTTTGCAACCAAAGTCAAACTGAATGACATTGATCTGCTAAAAGGTCACAGATAAAAAATACATTCCATAAATTAAGTACAAGACACAAGAGACAAAGTAGATCTTATTCTTAAGGTATTTTATTTTTAGGTACCAAGTTTTTATTAACAAAACCGAATATTATGTGGGCTCGACAAAAACCTTTCCAAAGTTGACCTGTTTTTTTAATGAGAGTTTACATATCTACACAACGTGGAACAGAATATCCGCACAAAAATGTATATAAAACCATTATCAGGTACTTTTGAATTTTCAAAGTCAGTCCGTCAAAAACATGAAGCTATTTGCACGTTTCAAAGCGTAGATCTCTATGGAGAAGAACGTGCAAGAAACTCCACAGACACTCTTTTAAATCATTTTATGTTTACAAAAATCCTGGTTACATTAACCTTGTTTCTTCTATATATGAGAACAATGTTAAGAAAGAAAAAACAATTTATAGTATCAAATATTAAAATGAGGCCCCATAAAAAAGTTCATAGTGATGAGTACAATGACCCCTATTCAGGTATTGCGTTTATTCTGTCAAACGTTGTGTACTACAAGCGAATATTGAATTAGTCAGACAATACTCATGAAAAAGCAGCTATTGATGTTGATTGGTTGATATATCAGAGTTCTACGAAGAGCCTGACATGATGATTGTGAATAACAAATCCATACAGCATCAGTGCTTAAGTAAATTTATTTTTTCCATTGCACTAGCGTAGTCAGAAGATGAAACGTTACACGGTAAAAAATACATGAGTTGTTCTTCTTTCTTGATTCCCAGAACTTAGATATTTTAACTTCATCTGAAAATATACTAAGCCATTTTTCTTCGAGTTGGAACTTCGTTCTTAGTATTATTAGATGTCTGACTTCTTCGAAAGTCCGTATTTGTTTAAGACCAGTTCCAGAGTTACTGTCTTTGCTTTGCTGGAGTACGTTTCTCGATGTAAGTTGGTTACAATGTCACTCGTTGCGGAATTAGTTTGGAAACAAATGATCCCAATATTAGAGTAGATCTAAAGTTTGCGTGTAAATTTCTTCAGTTTTGATTAGCTACAAAAATCATTTGAGAAATATGAAAGATATATATTGTATTTTACTCTAAAAGGGTGTCAGATTTTTTATGTAAATTTTATGAAGTTGGTAGTAGTGCAGTCTTCTGTGTCTTTCGAGTTCTTATGGGAGACATCCAAGTAGTCCCGCCAACCCCTTCCTTGTTTCGCGCGGCACTGTCTTGCAGGTAAAAAATAAACTAACATAAATTTAAAAAAAAAAAACTAGTTTATTCAAGTAGGTATTGAGAATAAAAGGCGAACGGCAGGCTTGTATGGGAATTTCGTACCGCTAATAAAATTTCGTGTTTTGGGATATTTTTTATTTTAATTGGTGGTTAATATGATAGACAAGCCTTGTTTAAATTCTTAGATTTTTAGAACTTGGGAAGTAAAAGTTATAACCAGTTTTGTTTTTTAAGGTTATGTACCCATGTAGGTTGTTACATCTAGGTATGTAAACATTATTATGGTAATAAAATAAATGTTCTACCTTGCTTGTCTCTTAATCTTGGTGTGTTTTACTTATAATAGGGTATTTGACTAAAAAAATCTAATTAGTCCGTCAGAAAGATTGTCAAAAAATATTTGAGACGTATTTTTTATTTTATCAAATCAATAAAAAATCACGAAGATACATAACATCAAAGGTGCGAGAAATGCGTAGAGTGGGAGCTTGTATCATCACTTGCCAGTAAAAAGTGTACTGGCGTGTGACGTCACACGAGTTTTCAACGGACTGTATCTTCTTCATTTTTTGTTTACGTAACTAAAGAAAAAATACGTGTCCAATATTTTTTTGGAAATCTATCTGACGGACTAATTAGATTTTTTTAGTCAAATACCCTACTAGGTAAGTAGATAGATTGTGATAAGGATCGTACCCACTCAGGAGGGGTAGAAGTAGTAGTAGGTTGCACTTAGGAGATACCTATGTCCAGCAGCAGACTGCAAGTTTGTTAATTGTGAAGTTCTTGGGTTTTGAGTGTGGGTAAATAAAACAATACTTTGTTTCTGTTAGTACATTTATTTAATAAATTCAGATAATTCTTAGTACAACTTCATCTAAGAAGGGGGCACGTCGGATAATACCCTGATGGCGAGCATAACTAAGATACCAAATAATGCTCATCCCACTGTCCTTAAACCTACAATGCAGTTACAGCAATAACTTCTGATTGCGTCCCGACCACTCATGTTTGATTCTGCAACTATAAATACAAAATAAGTTTTAGCAGAAGAATGGCGGGACTTTACTTTAGCACGAAGCAACATTGGGTTTATTCCCTCTAAACCATTTATTCTCTCTCGGGATACCTCTAATAATCTTTTTTTTTTTTGAAATTATTAAGTAATCCGGAGTTCTAAAAATACTACACTCGCATGAAAATAAATGACTTAGTTGCCTTAATAATTGGTACAAATTCTATAACTGAACAACAACAAAAATATGTGGTACAAAATCTGCCGTTCGCCTTTTGTTATACTGAAAACGTTTATTTCGTGCTTAATTTTACTTTTGTAAATGCACCAAAACGTTACCATCTCTCGGACTCCCAGAGGTCGCAAACGTGTTTCTATTTTAGTTAGTAAACTAGGAACCCCATAGTCTTAACGAGGTAGTTACGTCACTACTCGGTACACCTGAAACATTTACCTTGTTCGTTACACGTCATTTAGCTAGTTTCTACTCCTACTTTAATGTACGGAGAAACACGAAACAGGGAAAACGCGGTAATTGCTCCAGAAATACTTGCAAAGGTACTCATGTCAGAATTTGCTGAATACTGCCGAAACAGCTTAAAAAAATCTTGAAATTATTTGTCGCTGAGGTCGCAGGACCAAGCATCATAGGGCCCAGAGATTTAACTCAAGTTTTTCAACTTAAATGAATTTGGTATGTACACTAAAAGTTTTCCAATCATAGAATGGGATGAAATGGATGGAAGTTTCCATTGTAGTGAACGTTCCGGTCAATCCGTTGGTCCCACGACATAGATTGAGGGGCTTATTTTGACACTTTTTCCGGTAAGTAAGTGAGTTCGCTAAAACAAATGTTTACGTACACCATGGAAATCATAAGATAAGTCTTTTGCCATTTGATTTTTAATATATACATTTTTTTAAATTTTAAACAGAATGCCAACAAACAAAATCGTGAATAAATAAACAAAAATATTTGTCTTTTAACCCTTTAATTGGCAGACAAAAATATCTTAAAAAATATGATTTTATTTAATATATTTTATATTTATATGAGTAAATAAGTACTAAAAAAATAATTAAAAAAATCTATATTTATTACTTTTTGTAAAAAACCGTGTATGACCTGGTATACACTGCCAACTAAGTGAAAACTTTACTGATTATTTTAATGTATCTTGTGGCATACATTGCCAAATTAATGGTAACGACTGGTAAATTTAAATGAAACTCAAAGTAAAGGAAAAATTATATTTTAATTAAGGGAATAGTAATAAAATAATCAATTTTTGGTATGAAAATCAAGTTGACAATTCCTTGGGTTCTTGCCGGTTACGAAACACAACCGTACTTGACACTTGATGCAGATAACTGAGGTCAATTTTGAACAAAGGCGACATCGACCCTGGCTAGTCATGTCCATGAAATGTCCTACATTGTCATGTCTGACATCAGCAATCGGTGCACCTTGCGTAGGCTGTCTTTTTTTTCTACCTTCTCGCTTTTCTGCTGACGTCTCAGATCTACCTGTCTTTTTCAAGCCTCCGTAAATCTCGAAACGAAAATTTTTCAAAGGCATTGGAGCCTGAGAGGATATTTTAACCTGTTCTTGCCTATATAAAAGCCAAGCGTTGTTTATACAAATATCTATCAACTGGGCGAAGATTCCCATGTACCAGCGCCGGGTTTTGAAAGGGGTCTTGTACAAAGAGATAAGCATATCCGCAAGGTCCACCCCTCCCATATGCTTATTATATTCCTTCACGATCTGCGGGCAGTCTACATCTTCTCTACTACGCGATTCCTTGCAATACCTTTTGATTTTATTCACTGGTTGGGCCCCCACGTAGGTGCTTATCAGGGTGACCGGCTTGTTGTCATTCCAACGGACAACAGATAAACGGTTTTTGTTACAAACGACTTCAGCGTAACTACCTCGAGGTTTTTTTTTCAAAACCTTTTCTGATGATAAAATAATGTCTGCGCCTCTAAGTCTATTGCTCCGTATTGTTCCAAGTCCAAATACCCCGTAATGTTCTCTCAATATATAAAATAATTCGGGACTAGAAAAAAAATTGTCGCAGTAGATAACAGCTGGTTTATTCTTGATGCTTTTACATAAAGCTAATACAATTTGGGCTCCAAATCCCAAAGTAGATTCATCGTCGGTAAATGTATGGAATCGGAAAGTGTCTTCCCCACCATATAATATAAAATCGTAGATCATGCCTGAAACACCGGCCCTCACATAGTTTTTGAAGCCCCATTTATTGGGCTTGTCCTTCATATATTGGCGTCTTTTGCCAGCTTTAGTCCCTTTATAGGGTATAATCATTTCGTCAATACTGAACTGTTGTTCATTTTCTTGGGCCAAACAATTATCCCTGATTTTTTGAACAACAGGACGAACTTTGTAATACCTGTCCGAGTCTTCCATATTATTATCAACAAAGTGCAAGTTCCTTCGAATTTGTTGGTATCTTTTCAGTGTGATCAAATCTGCCACTAAAGAAAATCTGAAGCGTTGACTCCAATAATCAACATAAGCGGGCATCTGCACAATACCCATCATTATTTGTATCGCTAGGAAATCGCGAAATTCATCCTCCGTTAGAGCTCAGATCTGCCAGTATTACCTATGGAATACACATTCGTTTGTGTTACTATATCAGTTATTATATCTTGGGAAAAAAACAACAAAAAATATTCAAACGGAGATTTGATGGTTTGAGAGATCTGATGACGTGTGGTGTCTTCTAAAATAGCTGTATGACAAAAGACGGCTTTCCGCCACTCATAATTCAGGGTGAATTTCTTTATTTTCTTAGCTCGTTTAGCTGTCAATGTAGGCTGTATACGTAGTCTTTTGGATCTGGTTTTCCTAATAGAAATAGAAGTAAGCGGAGTTGCAGGAGTTGAAATACTTGCAGGTGATGCGTGAGAAGCGTGGCTGAGCGAGGGTAAGGATGGTAGATCGGATAAAATTGGAACATTACTGCAATTGGGTTCTTGTGATGGGCTGGGATAAACTTCATGTAATATAGGTGTTAGACGGATGCTTTGGGAATGATCATTATCACTTTCTTCGTCAGAGTATGTTATATATTTTTCTAGAGAACTATCAATAGAGGGAGCTGGTGAAGAAGAATAAGATGAGGCATGCGTTATGAATTCTTCTTCAGCATCGGATTTTTCGCTACACTCAGAAGGAGCTTTTTGAGCAGGTACTAGTGCAACAATTCTACCACCGCGTGTTAGTAGCTTTTGCTGTCGGCAAAGAAAAACAAAACACCTAAGCAAATACAGTCATACCACACAAACAAAAATATAAATAAACAAAAAAGCCATAACCTCAAATTAGCAATGTATTTCACAACATACAAACAAAAACGCAAATACTTTACTATGGAGTTTGCAGTGTACAACGCGACATACAAGAAAATTTTGCGATAACTTTATAGGTAATTGGCAGTGTATGTGGTGAAATACAAAAAGTTAGATGCTGAATAAAATTATGTTATTGTGTTAGTTTAGTGCAAACTATGATGAAATAGTAATTATTGATGTTTCAAGCACAAAATAACAACATAACACACACTCAAACACGGTCAAATAAAAAGAAAACAAAAGATTCTTACCTTGCTGAGCGTCACTTGTTTCTTCGTCGCCGACATTTTTATTTTATAACGTCAAAAATGTTGCTAGGTCAACGAATTATTTTTGTACCAAATGTAAATTAATGTTGCCAACGAAATAAATGCAGAAAACCCCAAATAACTTTTGTTTTTATTAAAATAGATTTAATTCAATATCGTGTATATTGTAGCATACAATGTCAATTTAAGGGTTAAATAATAGCTTCTAATCTGTAGGCAAAGCGTAGCACTATGCTACGAAGTGCTACGAAAAATTGATAACTTGACACTCGTAGTTATTACAAACAAAACACAACTGTAGAACAACACTATCCATTAATACATGAATAAATTAAAGTGACAGCGATCACTGATTACCCTAACAAGTATGGTAATGGTCCCTTGCTTGTTCACCGTAGTGATTTATGGGGAGGCCCCATGTTTCAGTAAAGGTTGTACATGTCAAACAAGCTCACAGGTTGGTTGGGTTAGTTCAGCTAACAGTGTTCATACATCTATTGTTTTCAGTTTAAAGTATCTTTGAAAATATTTTTAAATAAAGCATTTTTACGTCCATATAAAAATTTACTTACCCGGATTACTTTAAAACACAGGCTTTCAAAAAGTTAGTAAGTACCTCTTAAGTAATAAAGTTTCTAACTTTAGTATTATAAACTTTTATGACGAGAAGTTTTTTATTCTCGTCTATTTAACGTCTAAAGCAGGAGTAATTTTATTTTATAGAAGGGATTATACGAGTATTTTCAGTGCTAAGAATGTTGATGTGCAATCGTTACATGTTAGACACTTCACCCATAGACAACGTTGTGGGAATACTTTCATAGTTCGTATTAAGAAGTGAAATACCCTGCTGGAGTTTGAGTTTCTCTCTTCTCAATAGTGTTTATTCTCGTCCAAACTAAAATTTTGCTCCTAGACAAGCGTGCTTTAACGCAGACCACATCATGGCTTACCAGTTTAAAACCTTAGATTAAAAGGTAGTAGCCAATCGGCCAAGTGCGAGACGGACTCGCATGCAAAAGGTTCCGAACGAATTTCATTTTTGTAACATGTTACTTTCAAACCATAGAGTTCTTAAAGGTTTTCCTGTTATTTTAAAATTATAAAAACACAAAAAAATTCGAGAACCTTGTAATGCGCCCTTTCATTTGATATCTCACACGGTACAGTTGGAAAAACTTTTATTAAGTTTTCTAGTTTTCCCTCCAAAAAGTGACTACAATTTCAAAATGTATTTATTTTTGTGAAACATCCGTGTTTGAGTCACAGAAAATTATATGGGTACCAATTTTTAACTGAATCGGTTCAGTAGTTTCGGAGTAAAACGGCTGTGACAGATGGACAGACAGACAACCGAGTCATCCTATAAGGGTTCCGTTTTTCCATATAGAGGTTCGGAACTGTAAAAGTGACGCGACCATAACAAGACACTGTCGCCAAACATTTAGACAGCCAATTCAAAGTAGATATTTTTCAACTTCTTATCACTATAGTAGGCGCCAGATAATCGTGGAATAACGGTCATTGACCCACCTACAATTATTGACATTTTTAATTTGAAAAACGGAATTAATGACACAAAGCTGTCCCGAATCATCATCTCTCGTGATCCTTAACATTGTCTAATAATGAAAAACGATTCATATTTAATTGTTCAGGTACCTATGAACAGTTATTAGGGAAAGGTCAATATACTTTATTCCACATTTATCTGGCGCCTACTATAGTAGTTTGCTAATTTAATCTTAAATTCCCATGGAAAATATTAGGTTTAGCCATTACCGCTGTTAGTGTGGGAATATCCAGTGCTTTATGTGAGCCCTTGTGAGCCTCCAAATTCACAGTGAATTGTCAAAGGGGAAATTTCCACAATGATGCTTCGAAACACGCCTTGCAAACGGATTGTCGGTTATATTTTGCGTTGTCAAAATTAAACAAAACTATTTGGACTATAGAAATACTGTAGATATAAATATTAATACATTTTATAGATGTAGTAAACAAGATCACTTTAAAAAACATACCAACTTAATCATAATTAATTAGAAAAAAAGTACATTCAAACACTCATCCATACCTACTAATAATATAAATGCGAAAGGAACTCTGTCTACCTGTCTGTTTGTTACTTCCTCACGTCTGGACGGCTGATCGGATATGGATGAAACGAGGCACACGGCTAGACCATGTTCTGGAATAAGACATAAGACTTTTAATCCCGGGAGCATGTTGCCTTGAGATAATTTTAGAAATTTTCACGCGGGTGAAGTCTCTGGCAGAAGTTAGTGTCGTATATAATTTGAACAAACCTGATATCTGACAAAGTTGCTTTCAAATAAAATAATATCTGACATTACTGCTAGCGCACAACTTTCTAAAGTCAGAAAAAGTAATAAACTAACCCAACAAACCTCAACAGGTTAGCTAGGAAAACAAACTAGCGTAATAAATAAAACAATTGTACTCGTATTCATACATATTATAATTTTCATTTAGCCTTCAAGTTGGTGCACTAACGTAGCAAGCGCTAGAAACTTTGGCAATAATAACAGACTGTAAATCTACTGGTTCTTTCATAGAAAAGCCGTTCCTCGACAGTAGTTGAATGAATAATACAGGGATCGAAAACACTGGGGAGATTTCTCCCCAGTGTTTTCTTGTTTATTCACTGTTTATTTTTGAACCTAATGCACGTCCTGGCTCGGCGCTATTACGGGAAAGTGTCAACTAATAAGATGAATACACCGTGTTTGTGCCAGCTGCAAGCTATTTTAATAACGAACACAGACAAAAAGAACTACCTTATTGAAACAAATATTTTATTGAATACTAAAGAGAGATCGAGAAACGTCTGATCTAATATTGTCTCTACAAGAACATTCTGAAAGGTATAACTTTGATGAATTATTACCGATAAAAAGATGGTAATTTTTATTATTTTTCGTTCGAGTATATTCGGGTATACTAGGCATAGCTCGTAAACGGGGAAAACAGGCCACGACTAATTATACGACTAATAAATAACGCTGTTTCAATCTTTAATTAATTTGGGAAACTATTCGGGGGGAACTATTTGCTCCGCTCTGCGCTCCAAAATGGTGGTAGCGCCTTTCACAACCCGCGAAGACAGACTTTTATTTATTGCTAATCTAAGTAAATAAATTACTTTGCTTGTAATACGTGCCACAACGGATGCCAAAACATGTCAAGAGGGCTGTGAACCTTCGCTGATTCTCTAAAGATAAATAGTGAAAACAATATCGAGTTCTCAAGTAAGGTCAAAATAGTTCCCTAATTGAATAACTTCAGGATTAGACAAAGAGGCTCTATCAAGAAGTTTACAAAGTAATCCCTTTATCAACGCCTACCTTATTAGGGTCAAGCGGTATTACTTGAGCACATAACATAAACTTCAATATTCAGGCCGCATCCTTGGAATTTGATTTGTTCGTTTGTATTTATTTTTCCGTTTAGAAGTAGTAAGATGCGAAGTTGTAGGGTATCGTGAACCTTATAAAACGTTCCGGTAACAAGGTTAGGATCAGTTAGTTTTAGTTACCCGGTGTAGAGATCGGACAATCCGAATTGGGAGTGCCTCCCGTTATTGTTTTATGATTTAACCTTTAACTTTGGTTTGTAGTTCATAAATTGAGTCCGTTTTGGGAATATGAAATTGTAATATCTGGTAGGGCTTGTTTTGTTGTCTCGTTTATAAATATAGTATCTACCCCTTTTGATAGGATTGGACCAGCCAGTTTCAATAATGTTTTGTTGTTTTCAATCCACGTGTCGAGCCTTGTTTAGACGAGGAGAGTTACTCGACCACCGAAAGGCGAGTATCACACTCGTTGTGTGAACAATATCACATTTACACGTGAATTGTTTCCTGCTGATTCCGCCTCTCGGCATTCAAGTGCTCTTCTTGTTTATTCAAGACCTAGTAATCTCTTCGACGATAACTTTAGACCCTGTACATATTTCCAAGTGCTATAAGTTAATTTCAAATGGCTCATGCTAGAAATGTTAAAAACCAAACACACCGATGATAATTAAGATTTCAACAACAAAAGAGGCACAACAAAACTGAACAATAAACATTACCATATTTATCATAAGCAAACAAATAGCCTTAAATAATGCCACCACACTACAGGGACAAATAAAACGGTCACTAAAGAAAATAAACTAGCATTTAGTATCAAATGCAGAGACCGTGTTGGTACAACCTATGCTTGTTTAAGTGTGGACTAGAAACATTGCGGACATTTTCTTTAGAGTCGTGAAGATTTAGCTGTTCCACGGGGACGTAGAGAAGCGTAACTTTGAGCACACAACGGCCAACTAAACAGCGTAATATATTCACTAAATGTGCACTGCAGTACAAAGGTTTACACATTTTTGAATTACGACGCCATTTTCATATGCATAACGAACATTTTCAATTGTTTTGATGTAGTTTTCATGCTAATTTTGGTGACAAAGGAGCATTGTGACAGCTTTTGACTGGTTTTCATTACTTGGTAACTAGGTCGGCTCTCTATTACCCCGCGTTACGTTTGTTCGTCCAACGCGAGCTTAGTTCTATTAATTTTGTTCATTGCAACATTATTTAGTGCTCTGGTAGATTTGGTCTCCCTAAGCGCAGTGAGTGCGATGAGATTTTCAAAGAGGATGATTTTTTTTTTATGTACAATGGTGGACTTAATGCCTCCTGACTAGATATTAAGTCGTTCCAATTTAAATATATTTATTTCTTGTGTGCGTGTATATATAATATACGTAACTGAAGTCCTCCTAAACGGCTGGACCGATGTTCATGATTTTTTTTGTGTGTGTACAAGGGGATTCGAGAATGGTTTAGATACATAATTGGACCCGGTTGATGGCGCTGCAATCGAATTCTATCGTTTTTCTTCAGACACAAAGCAAACATTCGGACAGGACAACGTCTGTCGGGACCGCTAATATCTATATAAATAAAAATGAATCGCTAAATGTGTTGCTAAGCGCAAAACTCGAGAACGGCTAGACCAATTTCGCTAATTATTTTTTGGTGTGTTTGTTATTGTCTGGAGACGGTTCTTATGAAAGAAAATTTTGAAAAAACATTAACATCCGGGCGAAGCCGGGGCGGTCCACTAGTTATTAATAAATATAACTTTATTACTTATCGTCTTAACCCCGATTCCTGAATTAAGCATTTAAAGTTCAGTATTTCTCAAAGTCTACTTTAGCCTGAAAACTGTCTTTGCCATTAAAGTGCGGTTTGACACGTTCATAAAACTTTTTTAACATTATTTAGTTAAAATACTGTTTAAGAGATTCACATTCTCCATAGATTTTTTTTGAATAAAGAATCTGGTTATCAGTATCTTAGCTATGCAATGGTTATAACGTTTTTTTTTATGAATAAGGCTACAAATATTTCTATTATACCTACTAGAGAGCAAAATCGCGCCAGAACAAACAGCTAATCGCTTTTTAAGTACCAACCACAGTGGCTCAAAACCAAAAGTATGTACCAACATAAAAGGGACGAAAAGGAAGTATCTTTTCCGTTCAACTTGGCGCATACGTCACGTTCATCTAAAAAGCAGGAACAGGTAATAGTTGGCATATGAATCTCCTCACTGATGAGAGGTACCGGGAAACCCAAGCGACTACCTCGTTTACCACAGGAAATTCAAAGCCTTTGCAATATTCACAAACGGAATAATTATTTCTTTTGCTCTTTCCATCTGCGTAGAGGAAATTATACAGTTTGAAAGTGTTGATAGCGCTTTTAAATAAATAGGTATTGTAAGAATTATTATTTCAAGTAAGTATTTGTTTCAATGGTTTTCATTTTGCTATCAATTAATTTTGTATGGTTTATAAAGGAATTGTTTAATCATCATTTTATTTGTTATTTAGCCTGTCGTTACTTATTTTGGGATAAAAAATCTGATAATATTTTAAATATTTCTTCGCAAATACAAATATTCGTAGACTTATCTACCTAGGTATATATAGGGAGATATTTAAAAAAGGAGGTATATTAATAAATACAGCATTAATTCTTGTTTCTGCATAATTCAATGTAAAGGCAAAAAGGTGCCGCCATTTCGCTGCATAAAAAGACACAGACTGTACAAAAGTGCATAGTTATCACAGAGTATAAATTACAGTGAAAATGCGAGCGAAAAATCCTCTTATACTCAACCGACTAGTTAGGCCGTGCAAGCTCATTACCGATGCATTTTAAGCTTATCTGTGCGGTAGAGGATATGCTGGAAGGAGGGAGCGGAAAGCGGAAATCAAAAGTAATTAAAATACTGTGATCATCATCATCATCAACCTCCATGTTACACGGTGTCGGCGCATGACGTTTTTATCTTCTCTGTCGTTCGTTAATAAAAATATCTAGTAATATATATACAGGTTGTTCCAGAAGTGCGTGGTCATATTTAAGGGTGGTGTTCTGTATTCGTTATACAGCCAAGATATAATATCAAAATAAAAAATAAAACATTGATTAAAAGAAAAAACAGCCTTCAAGAAACGACTATACCTACAGCTTCGAGATTTTTGAAAAAACGCAAAATTTTTTTTGTTGATTTTTTTCATTCTTCGTTCGTTCCTTCGAAATGACCGACCAAATAGTATAGCGAGAGCGAGCGGGAGGGCGGAGCTTCCCTACCTAGTTGCGTCGCCGCTCAGTTACTCACTGATGCGCTTCTCATCTTTCAATGCTAGCAGTATACAAGCTATTATTTCCAAATTTAGAATAAACACGTCGTTTAATATATTTTATAAGCAAGTTTCTATATTGAACTAATAAATCAATTAAAATAATACGAGTGCAACGTACGTAAAGTAAAAAAAAGAGCAAAATAGCTACTTTACAAACAAAGGAACGCGCACAACAGCAAAGAGCGCGAACGATCTGTCTTTCTCTCAGCTGACTAGCTCAGTCAGCTCCCGACTCGAAACATTGAATTGGGAGCTGGTGTAGTTCACGAAAAGAACGAACTAGTTCGCCAAGGGGGATCCTGCCGTTTTGCCGAAAAGATTTTGACAAAATTTCATTACCCAAACAAATTTTAGCAACCTTTTTTTTATATCATTGAAATATTTCGAATAATTTTAGTACGCATATTTTTATTTGGTCAAATTTTTACTTGGCAAAATATTACCAAGTATAATGTCAGTATGGCATATAGTCTTTAATCAAATGATTTATTACAGCAAACAATCTTCAGACAATAAACGTTTGGTGAAATGATTTGTTAAGACAAAAAATATATTGTTTTTAGTAGGTTACCCGGAACTCAACTATTTAGATTAGGTTAATTTCTTCTATAAACAAAATGTGTAGGTTAGGTTAGGTTAAAACTGTGACCTCCTACGCACGAGCCGAGCGAGCGAAGCGAGCGGTGCCGCGGCAGCGGCCGGCGAGTGCCAGAAACGACTTGCATTAATAGAAAAAAAGAGATTGTTTTTAATAGGTTACCCGGATACTAAATATTTGGCTTATTTGATTTTGCGTAAAAACTGTTATTCCAACTGAAAAATTTGACTAAATAAAAAATGTTAAAAGTACTAGTTGGTAAACAAGTTATAGTTTAAACGTTCATTTCCCAAACATTAGGTTTGCGTTACAATTTTTTGTGAATAGATTTTTTGCTAAGTAATAATTTGGCAAATGAAATTGTGCGAAAAATTTTTTGGGAAGTGAAAATTTGTCAAATTCCTTTCGGGCAAACCAGGGAGACCCTCCCCAAGGAGCTGCGAACTACTATGCGCAAGTCTATTATAAAGCAGCTACAGATCACCACCCTTAAATATGACCACGCACTTCTGGAACACCTGTATAACACAAGTTATTGTTAATACGGACTTATAGAGGGACCTCATACTCTTTGATTAAATCATGTGTCACAAAACATAAAAATAGATCCGTTTTGGATAATATAGGAGTAACATATACACAATACATTCAATCTTAAGGGTACAATGGAGTTTCCCATACAACAAGAAAACATCCAAGTTTTATTCAATAAGAAAAGTATGGCCAGAGCTACACAGCTCTTGGCACACAAGATAAATCTATCAGTGTGAGACTGCAGCAAAGATAGAAAGCTTAGATTAAATTATTACAAACTTTCGCCAGCAGTCTCGCCCCTTAAAATTCACACATTACCCTCTGGAAACATACTAAACTATGATTCAAATCCTAATCCAGTGGCCCTACTACGACGTGCTAATGCCAACCAATTCCGATGATGTAAAAGGGATAGTGCTATTCGCTATTTATTGCTCCGTCTCTCTCTTAGAGCGGAATCATGATCGTTTTAAGACTTCATAGTAGGGCCCCAGGCCACGGTGTACCCGTGTTTAAATTTCATCGATATCCATTCAGCCGTTGAGGCTTGATAGATTAACAGACATCTAGACTTTAATGTTATCATATTGGTAGGAAGTAAGTTTAAATTAGTCTCTATTATCAAAAGCAATTGTGCAATCATGAACTTTTGAAATAAAGACTTCTTAAATTATAATTTCGTATGTTCAGGAAATCGCGACCATCCATTTCAGTCTATTAACTTTCCGTCGCTCATTAAACGTTGAACGACTAAATCCTTCGTTCCTTTTAATGCCAGGTTTTTTGGTTTTATAATGAAATTGATTTATTTATAGGTTTTCCATATATAGTATAGATAACCACGCACGAATCGTCGATGGGATCAATCGGTTCTGGAATCACAAAGTAGACCGATGACCAAGTGAAACTTGTAGAAAACCGCTGGATGCGAGACGCACAAGACCTCTCGATCCTCCGCAGTGGACGTCTTTCGGCGGAAATGATGAAGGTGGTAATTAACCAGAAACGGAGTACAAAATATCAGAAAACACTCCCAGAGTTTTTTGGCTAAATACTAATGAAATATAAACTCTCATTCTGAAGAAAACGCAAATAAAACACTCTACTTAACCTTGCTACTGCTTCTTCTCGATAAATATATATAAGGAGGCTTACTAATAATATAACAACTTTAGCCTCATAGCACAGAATAGAAAGTTACAGAATGCTTGAATGGAACTGTCCATTCAACGAACATAAAAGGCGCACGCACACATAGACGCTTACTTACGACAAAAACGCTGCGGTAGTTTTCAGCGACAGCCACAACAACGTTTTTAAAGTGTCGAATTAATGGGCTTTTTAGATTTTTTATTTTATTTTTGACAGTTTTGATTCACCATCTTAAACTGCGTCAGAACGAAGCATTTCGCGACTTTCAGTGCACTTACACTCGCTGCTTACTCACTTTATAGAGCGAGGCTTCGGTACACTATCTACTCTGTGCCCCACGCCCACAGCCCGTAGGACGATGTTCCGACAGCCCGCATACTGCCGAGTCCGCAGTCCAACCGTAGCTTTAATTAGGACCGACTTTCGAAATTCATGGTTTATATAGTTTAACTGCACCAGTGTTTTTGTTAACCGCATAACGTGGTTAAATTCTGTAAAATTTTAATGCTTACAGTCAGTGTTGGTTCTTGTGTTTTCACTTTAAATAAATTTAAGAGTGGCTTCGCTAAACGATACGAGCTTGGTAACTCTTGGAGTTTATCTTTTAGGTAAGAACGTTTTGTTTTATTTAGTATTTATTGTGCTAACGAAAGTTTTAAACTGTTTCAGAGGTTCTTATTTGGCGGATTTACGCGTAACAATCAGAGCTATTTGTGCAGCATTCAGTACAGTGCAAGATTTCTAAGAAAACCGTCGTATGCTATTTTGAATAATATCCTTTGAATGGCGAAACAAGTAAACAATAACACCAGTCTACATAATCAAATTAGATAATGAATTTTATTATAGCAGACACTTAGCAGAAATCAAACAATAACTTGAAACTCAAACAAACTAAATTAAAAAGGATTGCAAAAAGTTCCTATTGGCATTAAATTAAAAAGCAGAGACCGGCTGGTTATGTGTGAAAAATATCTAAAAGCTATTTACGAAATAAAAAAAAAGAAACAAAATAAATAATTTTAATGGCATCCATAATTATTTTGACTTATTGCGGCCAGCAAATGTTG
The DNA here is from genome assembly GCA_905163435.1 of Mamestra brassicae. Taxonomy (NCBI): domain Eukaryota; kingdom Metazoa; phylum Arthropoda; class Insecta; order Lepidoptera; family Noctuidae; genus Mamestra; species Mamestra brassicae. The sequence continues at coordinate 10,923,429 of LR990997.1, read as the reverse complement.
TTAAAGTGTCGATTAAAATTAAATGCAAACTTTTTGCGAAGCATAGATACCATAATTGATTGATTGCGAAAAAAAATCAATAGAAGAAATAAACTTTTGAAAGACAAGCTTTTTGTATTCCACTTATATATAACAAACCCTTTTCTTTCATGCCCATGTCATAGGATTACTTTGCTATCTTTGAGAGTCCGCCATATTGGACATTATAATGATTTCCATGCATTATCGCCTAAACCAAACGTGCTAACGCGATAACTGCTTTTAAATGCCGTTGTAAGTTTTGACCCATACCTACATACTAACAAACAAGGCGAGTTGAATAAAAGCTTGTAAAAATAATTGGATAGCCAGAACACATTTTTTTACGATACCAAAAACAATTTGTCCAGTATATCTCAGTAGCAAGGAGGCACAATTTGTACCTGCTCGATGGCAATATGCTTATGGGTCATGGGGTGTAACCACACCCATCGATCGATCGTCGATCGATGGTAGAATGAATTAGTCGACGTCGACCGATAGTTTCTACTTCATTGGTGCAGATTGGTGCAGTAGCTTTGACTGATCCTAGAAGGATCAGTCAAAGCTACTGCACCAATCGTCCAATCGATCATTTTCGATCGATGTGGCATCGATTGGCGGTCGATCAATTGTTTATCAACCGGTATCCGTTGATCAGCCAAATCAATCGATCAACGTCGATTGGTGGTCTATTTCTGGCATCGATCGACGATCGATCGATTGGTTTAGTAACACCCGGTAGGTACGCTTCTGCCTAAACTTTCGGGGAACACTTGAATGACGTTATATTATACTAGCTTTTGCCCGCGACTTCGTACGCGCATATATCCCGGTTTTTCCCGATCCCGTAAGAATTACGGAAAATCCTCTCTTAGTGTTCCTCTACACTCCCCAAAGAACCTACATGCCAAATTTCGGCTTTCTTCGACCAGTAGTTTCGGCTGTGCATTGTCTGTCACTCAATCAATCACTCAGTAACGGAAGAATTTTAAATATTTCACATCACAAACAAATTTTCAATTGAATAAATCGAATCAATTCACAGAAATACTTACATAACTACCAACGTAAATCTAGTTCACCTCACTAAGTTACGGAAAACCAAAGGTTCAATTTTGCAAAGTATATTGACTCAACATCAAATTAATCTCACTTTGTACTAGTATAACGTGCTCATACATTTTAAATTAGAGAGTTTGCTTAATACAAGTGCCTCTAGTACTTTGACTCGCACAACCCGTGTGTTGAAATGTTGATATAACACTGGAAGTGGCTGGGATGAAACAAGATGATTTTAAGCATAATAAAAAATTAAAGGGATGAAAGAGAATTTAAATTCAGTAAGTTTTATAGCTTCGTTACCTGAAAAAGCTTCAAGGGGTCGAAACGAAGTGAGTGCATGTCCGCACTGCGTTTAATTAAACATTTCAGACTCAATGACGGAATGAATGCTGTTAAAATTTTGTAAGTTAATCCTTCATATTAATTTTTGGACGCAGAAAGCAGTTTATTTATAATCTCATGATCCTGTTTAATTAATTATGTTTGTTCTTTTACGCTATAACAGATGGTCCTGGAAAATGTGCGTCGGGGACACAGGCTACGTTTATTTTGACAACGTGATCGAATCGAAGCAACTGATTATGTCAACCAACCCACCTCACAAAGAAGAAGCTGGAGTTCCAGCATAGGGTATTTGACTAGTATGAAAAGTCAAAATGAATAAATACTTATTTGATAGATGATATTAAAAAAATACAATTTGTGAAAAAACAACTAACAGAGAAATTATACACTTTTGAAGATATTTATCACACAAAATGTTATTTGTATTTAATGGCTTCAATTCAATATGGCGGGACTTGTAAGTGACGTTACACACAATTAGTGCTGTCTCTGTATATTACAGATTCTAAAACTCTGACAACACCGCCATTTTTTGAGATCTTTAAGCAATATTTTTAACTGTGTCTTGTCTGATTTCTAGGTTTTGAGAAATGTAATAAAAAAAAACCAGTCAAATACCCTATTGGGATAATTAAAATAATAATAATTTAATAGTATAATACAAAGGCGCTGTCCACCTCATCTTCTTCAAAACCACGCGACGAATTTTGACATGGTTTTAACTGGAAAAAAAGACACATGAAACCTAATTGAAGATCCTTCTTTTGTTCGTCGTCGGTTAAAAAGCGATAAACGAGATATGTTTGTGCACCCGAACGAAGTCGGGCGGGTTATTTTATACTTGATCGAAATTATGTGAAAATCCTTGTTTTATTTAATGATGTTTTTTATTCATGACGCAAGGCCTTTTCGTTGAAATATTACCCTTAATACCGAGTTCAATACGACAAAGTGGATTGTATTTTGTTAATAAATATCGAGGGATACTATTTTAGCGTTGTAATATCAATGTTTTATCGGCAATAATACGACTAAGTTAGTCGCTGTGTTTTCTCACAAAACATCTTATCTAATCGACCCTTGGAGTTACTATTTAAGGACTCTGAAATAACAGTTTATATTTCTGTTAGGCGACGGTTGCCTGCTCCTTTTTGAAGCCGGTTAAAAATACTTCAGACTTACTTAAGGCTTTAAGGTCATTACTACTACTATGGACATTAGTTATGATATATATAGGTAGACCAGGCAAAGTGTCTTAGATTAATTATTAACAAAGAAAAAACGAAGAGAAAAATGCATTCGACAAATGGTTTTAATCTTGTATTATCAAATAAAAAAAACATTTTCTTTAAACCAGGCGCATCGTATCTTTATTTGAACTAATTTATACATCTTTGTTATAAAACACCGCTTATTACTCAATCCACAGTCCCGCTTAATTCATTCAATTTAATTATAAACACCGACAATTTAAAGTATTTGTTCAGGAACCGTTTCAACTTTGGCTTAACAAATAATTTTATTTATTTTGCCGCTGGACGTCGGGTCGTATATTGCTTGGAATGAATTTGATCGCTCATACATCACACTGCGTCATTTTGGGTGACTTATTAAGCGGAATAAGCTAGAATTTTACACTGAAATTGATATTTGGTTCGCAATGATTTTGCTGCTATGGTAGAGAGTTTGTGCTAAATACTCGTTTGGGGTAGGTTTTACATATTATAATATTAAATTGTAAAATATGTCACGTTTTTATTTTATCTAAAATCAAAATATATAAAACTCTTCATTACTCAGTGACTGAGTGACTGACAGACGACACACAACCGAAACTACTGGTCGTAGAAATCTTAGGAGCACTAAGAGAGGATTTCCCGAAATTCCTACGGGAACGGGAGAAACGCGAAATACGCGTACAAAGTCACGGGCAAAAGCTAGTAACTTATATAAACCCATACCGATGCGTTCAAAGGGATCTCGTAGCCAACTTTAAAGTTCTTAGAACGACCATGTTGTTTTTTTCTTGTGTGAGTCCGACATACTTCTTCAATGTCTGCGATCGGTAGATGTCCTCATGGGTTTTTCCCATGAAAAAAGGGGTAAAAAACCACCATGCCACATTAGGCGAAAGGATAGAAGCATGGATGAGGTGCGATGATCCAATTTATCCAATAGGTCGATTTCTCTTCTCCTGACCTTTCCCCATAGCAGTTTTATAAAAAATCGATATAGTAGGTATTTTCTAACGAACAGCTGAGTAACCTAACTATACTTTATTTGTAAGCCGATTTTCAGATGACATTTACATGAGGAATAAAAATGGCGGTGAGATAGCTCTTATAAAATACATCAAATTACAGCCATGTCTATACTCTTTGATTCAGCAATACTTAGCTATAAAAAACAGCTTTTCATGTTTGTTAGAGGTAGGTAAGTTCTGAAAGTACTGACTTACGGTGACTCTTTCACTGATGGAAGTCTCGCTCTGATATCACTGAGCTATCACTCAGTGGTATAACCCCGAAAAATAACACAGCTCCTGAAAGATGAGCCATTTCGCGAGAAAAACGTAGCAAAGTGATAAATCTTATCATAACTTTCTCAGAAAACTCTAATGAAACCTGCTTACTGAACTCGTAAGACTCAATAAAACAAGCTACCTAGTCTAGAACACATAATTATCACGATTTATTTAGTATTTGTTCAGTAAACCCATTATCTTATTGGAGCACGTGAGTCGGAAAGTAACAGTAAACTTAGCTTGATACCGCACCACTCGGTTTAATCCCAGAAGGTAAAAGTGAGAACAATAATTATTTATTTATTATATACTTTATCACCACATAACAAACACAGTAAAAACGTTTAAAAAACAAGTGTACAATGGGCGGTCTTATCGCACAGGGCAATCTCTTACAGACAACCTTTGGACAATAATGTGCTTTCTTTAAGTATTTACAGTGATTTCTAGAGTTAAAGTTCAAAAGCATGCTTGATTTCAGCAAATACTAGTTGCTGGTAACATACAGTTAAATATAGCGATATTATGGAGATAAGTTAAATGCCTAATATAGAGCTTATGTGAATTTAAAATTCCAAGTCCATCCGAAATTATCATGGTTAATAGCGGTTACGCACTACATCACATCCGAATCCGTGAACATACGGATATAAAAAACCCGGAACTCGGACCGAAGTCGGATATATAGCTTTTCGCATTACATCCAATTCGAGTTCGTAAAAATACGAATATAGAGTCTAAAAACTCGTACCAAATTCAGATATTGCTTACGCACTAATCCGATCTCTGATCCAAATCCAAGCTGTTTAGGGGCCATCTTTGAATATGTCCGATTTGAATCCGAGGTAATGCGAAAGCGCTCATACAAAGAGTACTACGGCTACTTCCGCCCGTCAATATTTTTTCCGAATTGGAGACTCACGGATGACGTAGTGAAATCGGATGACGGAAGTCGGATCTAGTACGTAAACTACCATAAACAAACACACACACATAGTTCTATGACTATTTCGTAACGTATTGTCTCGGATTCGGATCGGTTGCAGTGCGTAACCGCTCTTAAGGCCGGTCTCGTTACAAACGTCATGTTGTCGTCATGTTGGTACCTAATTTGACAGTTGGTTAAAGGTAGATACGTAATTAAACCGACCGTGAGAGCATAAGTGGGTATCTCCAAATATTATAATAAAAAAGAGTCGCTGCCTGCCTCTGTGTTTCTCCGCTTATTCTTTTCCAAAGCACGCAACGGATTTCTATACGGTTTTCACTAAAAAAAGAGGTTTGTGAATACAATTTGCACCCGTGCTAAGCCGGGTCGGGTCGCTAGTTTAAATAAAACACACGAGGATACTGTAAATGAGCATTTTACCTAGAAACAAACAAGTAAGTACTTACGTTATAATGGCATTATTATTTCAGGCTAAACCCTTGAAGGGTAATAATTACCTACTACGAAAACAGTAAATACTGGAAATTATATTATAAAGAATAAATAAAATAACTAATTTTACGCACAAATATTTAGTCAAAATATCACTTAGCTTGGTTCAAACCAATGCAATTTAGTAGAATTGAAAGCTCGAAATAGGTCATTATACTGGTTGTGATTAAATAGCCTTGTGCGTTGAATATCCCAGGAAAATGATTGCTTTTGACTGAATTCATTACCTATTGTTAACACGTGAAAAGCTTCCTAACTACAAACAAACCTCCCACTTCAAATCTAAACAGAATACCAAATGCATTTCACAGTAAAAGCCTTCAGGCAATCATAATATAGACAACAGCGATCATTCACTCCGCTGTTTCGTAGTTTGTACCATTTACCAGTGATTGTGCCAATAATGTACAGCCAGCTTGTTAAATAATAAATCATCGTACTGTACGACTATCGAGCAATCCGCGTTAACAGCACAATTTCAGCTCAATACACCGACCATTTTCAGTGAATTAAAATCAACAAAAACTGGCGGACGAAACTAAACAGTGTAGTTGATCAAATAACTCGACCCCATTCACGTTGTTACAGTTCGAGCTAAAAGGCAAAAAGTTTCATCGAAAAATGAAGCCTTGTGACGTACCGGTATAACTGAGTTTCAAATAAAATGGAGCTTTGTCCGTAAGTGCATTAACCGTTTTCAGTGCCACTATCAAAGCCTGTGTTCAATAGGCTTTTATTGTTTGTTAACACTTTAAAACGCTGTTCAAAACAATCCGGACTGTGAATCTAATGTTTGCACGAATATGTTGTAGGTACACAGTCGTTATGTTTCATGTGAAATTGTTTACCGATGTGGGGGTTTTCGGGGGCCGACTTTTTCGCTTTGATCAGACGAAATCAAGTTACAGTTAGATCAAGTCCTCTCAAAGGGAAGCAATGAACTGAAACCAAAAGAAGCGAGGTAGCTGCACGGCGAAGGATAAAGAGGTTACTTGGATTTACGGGAAACACACGGGACCAAACTCGGCTCTGAAACTGCTAAGCCAAACTCTTTTAATTATTCTCGACTGTCTAAAATTCCCTCAAACTTTTACGGATCGCGTTAATGAACTCCGATGCCTAATGAGCTTTACATAATCCGTGCCGAGGTAATTTGATAAACAGCTACAAAATGAATGAGCTCTTAAATTACTTGGTAATTTAAAATGATTTTCAAGAAATAAGCGCTTGTACTCATATTCCAATACTTTTATTTCAATTAATAAAGCTTTTTATAAAAATTATATTAAAAGCTAACTATGAAACATTTCAAACCAATTGCTAATTCAACTGAGTGCCGTCTGAGTTCACATTCTCCCTTTGTGTCCATTGTGTCCAAGTTAAATAAAGCTAACAAGCATATTTCAAGTATTTTAGTAGAGCTTCAGCGTCATACATATTTATAAGACTTTATGTAAAACTTATGTAGATGCTCTTTTTAAAGCAAATGAGAATACCAACTGCGTAGCAAAACGCTACGCCGTAGACAGTTGCTACGAGACAATGAAGGCGCAGATAAAGTGAACTTGGCAAAATTATAACGTTTCGTGTCAGAACTGGCGTTTGAAGACATTACGAAAGTTATGCCCTTGCTTGTAAGTTTGTGACCTACTTACATGTTGTATCCACTCAAAGATTTCTGCGAAAATAAAACCCAATTGTGTGGAACATTTCCATATATTATCGGGGTCGTTGTGGAATGTTCGCGCCGCGTCCATCTGGGTAACAATCTTGGTCAGTTGGTACACAATACGTCAGCGGGTAATCCTCTAGAGACGTTTACGGACCAACACGGGGTTGTTTGTGTATTTATTGCCTTTAACAGCTATAAAAATGTTGCGAACACACATTAGCGAGACTAACCGGCGGCACGCGAGAGGCATGCCGTGATGACGCGCCGTTTCCGTCTCGCAGCCGGGTAATGCGTTAACTTTAGTTGCTTTTCACACCAAAATAGGGAAAATGAAATATTTGGAACATTAAGTGGTGTAATACGCCGGTTTCCTTCGGCAAACGTTTGTACATACGTGGTCATTGGGTTGTCTAGGTAAGTACTGACGCTTACATTGAGAACGTGAACAGCTGAAGCGAATCTTTTCAAGCGTGCTCTAAACACGTTTTGCACGAAATGTGACCAATTCACAGTTTGCGTGCAACAGTTCTTTGAAATTGGCAATTTTAAGTGAAATAATGCCGTAAATAAAGTTTTTTTTTGCCGCCGAAATGTAATTTTGAAGAGTAGTCGGTCAATGTGGTCGGTGAATCAGATCAACCCTTTGTTGTTACAAGTGTCCCTTGGCGGCATTTACCTTAAGGTTCTCGATCAACATCAATACTAAACACAAAATAAAACGAAGAAACTAGGCGCGTATCACGCGTGTGTACCTAGTGGAACACCGGCTTTACACCTTGATTTGGTAAACAAGAAACGCGCCAAATAAATCCATCTTGTATTAGACGACTAAAGGAAACCTCGGAATACCAAAGATGAGATTTAGAAATGATCGAATGTGTTCGAAGAATTATCGGTTTGAAGCTGAGTTCAAAGCCCAGCCCTTGTGTGTACCTTCTTTTGAGGGAGCCCACGCATATTACAAATATATACGAGTTTGAAGGGTTATGAGAAAATAATCCTACATAGAAACTTTTTTTTTTAAGCAGCTTCTGGTAGAAAACTTTTATAACTTACTAAAAAATATTTTATTATGAATGATTGTATGTAAATCCAAAAAAAGGGATAAAACAGCCATGTTGCTGGGGTTCGAACATGCGGTAAGGTGAGGAATATTGCAATATTGCTCATCCTCCATGGCAAGACTCCATGACCAGACTATAAGGAATATTTGTAAATAAGGAAGGAGGTTATTTTTATAAATAAGGAAATAAAAAAGGAATATTCACGCAGAACTTGAACAAAATCTGTGTCGTAGTTTTCACGTCAATTGAAAACATCCGTTCTACGATATTATTATTATTTAAACCCCCCCCCCCCCTTTTGTGGGAGGCCTTTGTCCAGTAGTCGAAGTTTTTCAGCTGATATGATGATGATGATGATAATAAGCTAGGTTTACCGCCATTACCTTTTAAAAATGTAATCGACTAGAGTCAAGAGCAAACTCATCTCATATGAATATATTCATATATTCATATGAGATGAGTTTGAAAAAGACGGACAAAAAATCAATTTTACCTCTTCGTAGTTACGATTACTGACTGGAAACTTCAATTGAAAAGCCTAGAAACAAGGATTGAATGTCCATCATGTTTTTATCCATACAGTGCAAGCTTTATCCTGTGCCAAATCATAAAAAAAAACTAGTAGTCGTTGGTTCCATTCAAAATACAAACAATTTGTATGGCCTATAGTGAAACAAACATTCTAACTCTGTTTGCGATGAAGATTTGATTGTACAACACTGGTGAAAAACATGTACATTTTGTTATCAGTCCTCGGTTACAGCTACGCCACTCGTATGTTGGAAACTGCTTGTTTTGTAAACAAAATCGGCACCCGCAATGCGTAGGGCATCACGGGATGAGTTTAGAACAGGGATTACTATTTCACCTTTTTCAACCGTTAGAAATTTTGTAGATTGGAGACTATAATTTACAGCGTTTGATTTGAAGATCTTACTAGCACTTAACCTTAGCTGGTATTTGTGCACTGTACTTTCCATTTGCAAGCCAGGACAGTTCTGCTTCTATTTTTATTTGTCTAAATCTGTTTAGGACCAGTACTAAATACTGATCGAAGCAGAATTTTATAAATTTTATCGTCGGCTGGGCCATAAACAATGGTAGTCTTATTTGTTACCCCTTACCTCTTGCATTTCATTCGTCAATTTTGGTCATCGAGTAAAAGTGTCTAGTACTAGTACTTCTTGGTTATTTGAGATTAAAACTATTAGAAAGTAGGTACCTTCTTTGAAATATATTTTCGCTACAAACTTACTTGAGCTAAAAACCAATCGGTGCAACACGAAGAGTCCGTAATGAGTGGTCCAGTAAGAAGAATGTGCTGAGAACGGTGGCAAGCACAGGCCAGTGTATTAATGAACGTCCGGCACGCGATTAATGGTACATAGTCTACAGCATGTGTATTGTATTGTATTAAGGTACAACTAGGGTCGTCTGGTGTTCGGATAAAGCTGGACACAGTAAGGATGTGTCCCTGACAGCATAACATTTACATCACCCTGGGAAGAAGAACAGGATCAGTGGCCTTAGTACGAATGTAACGTAGGTAGATCGCATTAACGTTAACATTCGCTTACCTATATCAAATCATATGGAAAAAATGTGCCAATATGTATGTCACGGTGTCACCAGACGGCGCTTATTCAGTCTTTGTACAAATTGAAGTCCCATTCATCTTCTGTTAAGCTTTTATTTTGGTTTTTACTGAGAATTGTAAAATAAAGCAGTTAGCATATCAGCCAATTGCCGTCCACTGCTGAACGTAAGCCTCCCCCAAAGAGCGCCAACCATCCCGGTCATGCGCGGGCCGCATCCATCCGCTGCCAGCCACCTTCTTCAAATCATCGATCTATCGTGCCCCAGGGCGTCCCACACTACTCTACACTCTTATGGGATTGCGGATCGACGATTCAAAGATACCTCACAGTTTCCCGAATGCCGCCCAGCCCAAGCGTATTCTTCTGGTCGCCTCCTTCTCAAAGTTGTGCCACCCAGTTGTATAATTTGGCCTGGATTATACAACTGGGTCTAGTAATCTTGGACTAGCGCCATTACGATTACAAGTCTCGGGGTGACATGACCATTGTACATGACTTTGGTTTTGTCTAGATTCATCCCGAGACCCACCCACCTTGATGAATCGCTCAGGCTGTTTAGCATCCCTTCCAGCTCCTGCAGAGATTCTGCCATTATGACAATGTCATCCGCAAATCGGAGGTGCGAGATGTACTGACCGCTGATATTTATGCCTCGTCCTTTCCAATCAAGCGTCTTGAAAATGTCCTCCAACACGTTCGTAAAAAGTTTTAGAGAAATGACGTCTCCCTGTCTTACAAACTCAACGCAGTTAGATTGGTTTTGTGCTCTGTTGTTGTACTTGGACTTTCATTGTTCCGGTCATATACAGACATCTCATCACTTCGACGTAGCGGCAGTCGATGGGACATCTCTGCATGCACCCCAGGATAGCCCAGGTCTCGACGGTGTCAAAGGCAGTAGCAGTTCTCGTAGTCCGCATACGCTAGGCACAGAGGCTGATTATATACCTCGGTATTTTGGATTATTTGCCTAAGGGTGTGTATATGGTCCACGGTGCTGTAGCCTTTTCGAAATTCGGCTTGCTGGCTGGAAGTCATCAAACTTTTGGGCGAGACGATTCGAGATAACCCTCGAAAACGGCTTGTAAACATGGCTCAGGAGTGAAATTAGTACATGGTTCGGTAGTTCCTAAGGAGCGTGCTATCACCATTTATAAAAAAGCAGTGTGATAAATTAAATAATGTTGTCATATTATGAGAGGTAAAAATGAAAAAGGATAAAAAAGCCTCGATTCACAAACAATGCTTAACTAATGTTAAGCATGCTAATGTTAACAATTTTAAAACTTAGTAGACATAAATTCAAATTACCGGCTTTTGTGCCCAATTTGGCAGACAACCCTAGGTTACGACAAGCTTCAATGATATTGTATTGAACTGTTGCTATTCAAGAGTATAAAGATACAAGGAACCAAATAAGTACTTTGATTAGAATATTGAGTAATAAGTAGCTCAATGTCTGATATAATACAGTAAGAACCTCCTTATAAGGTTTCTTATCTAATGTTTTTTTAGTGTTCCGAATGGCCGTATGAAAGGATCATAGAATTAGAGACATTCAGATTGCTCCGAATCTACTGAACCGATCCAAATGAAATTTAGTACACACTAGCTTTTGCCCGCGACTTCGTACGCGCATATCCTATTAGTCCGTTCCCGTAGGAATTTCAGGATGAATAATACACTTAAACCTTCCTCAGAAAGAACACCATCCATTGGTGAAAACCGCATGAAAATCCGTTCAGTACATTTTGAGTTTATCGCGAACAGACAGACAGACGCGGCATGGGACTTTATTTTATAATATGTATGTAGTGATGATTTTCATGTGTACCAAATTAAGGAGGTGAAAAAAGTATTTAGTATGGAGTCACTTTTGGGGAATAACGTACCTACTGCATCGAGATATAAATTTGTGGTATAAGTATACGATAAACTATACCCCATGCCTACCTAAACTACTTTTTTGAGCTCAAATATTTAAATATAGAAAATATACATTTCTTCACCTATAGACAATAGGCAAACCAACAACATGTTAAAAGTTATGATTTGTACGGAATCCTTTGCGCGAGTCCGACTCGCACTTGGCCAATTTTAATTGAGGTAAATTGATTCTGTATAATGGTCGGGGTTAACTATCAACAGTACCTACGTAGTACGTGTTTAATTGTTTATAATACTGCAATCAGTAATCCGCTTAATACCCTCATTGAATATGCGTGGCTACTCGGACCGTCAGATTCGAACGGTATTATGGAACTATAAATACATAGATACTTACTGTAGGTCGATAAACCTACTTGTGTTTGATAAGATTTAAGTTAATTAAGTATCAATATAATCGAATAAGTTTTCCCCCGGCCTTTAGGCCTCATAAGAACCATGCGTATCTCCTAAATAAACCGTAGCCTAAGAAAGGCAGGCGATAATGTAGTTTTTTTTTTAATCGAATCAGTACTTCCACAGATATTATAACATTAGAGATACAAAGACAGGAAATAATAAAGGCTGGAGAAACTATGCTACTTTAAAGTTTAAAAAAAAAATCGGGAGAGCCCTTCACGCTTCTTAATCGAGTATGCAAGTGCAACCTAACGCCAATATACATTTTATGAATAATGCATCTAATATAGGCGGAAAACAAAGTTGGAAGCCAGTCTCATACGCCAACTTTTCACTAACGAAAAACAAGTTTAAGCGTGTGTGCCTAAGCTGAAGGAAATTCCGCCTTCAGTAACATCATAAACAAACAAAAACTTGAATACTTCGGTCCTAAAAACAACATGAAATTTTGCGCATCCATATAAAACTTTGGCAACATTTTATTTGTGTTGCCAGTTGACGTTACAAGATGTAGTTGTTATTGTAAGATATTATTTTGCGTATTTTTAATACAGTTCTTGTGGCGTTTTTTTAGTAGAAGTTTACTTGGGGAACTTCACTCTGCCTAAAATCTTCAACAAGTCAAGTCAAGATTGAAAAGATCAGGGGGCCAAAACTACTAATTAAAGTGATTTTTGTTTTTCATCGCCTCGAATCTTTTTGTCCATCTATCGCATGTCGCATTACAGCCGGCCGCGTAGTGGGGATAAAGTGAAAGGCGCTCGGCAGAGCAATGGCGCTCATAGCTCGCATCAGCTGACTGTTGACAGCTTTTAAAAGCCTAAGAACGTTTCACTTGCTTCGTGGTTTCATAAAACAAAAGTTTTTTTAAATAACTTTCGCATTCGCCTGTCAGTCACAAACTGTCAAAATGTATGGAAGGGCCTTTCTGACAGATTGCGAATGATACGCGAATGTTGCTTAAAAATTAGTAGAATTGGTACTCTGATGTCATGTGCCTATGCCAAATCCAGATTCTGGTGTCATATTTTTTTAGGTTCCTTCATCATTCGATCCCGTATGTGCTCCCAAGGTTTGAAGCTAGAAATAAAATAGCGTCATACTCCGAGAGTGTTCCAGAAGTACGTGGTCATATTTAAGGGTGAAAAAACAAAACAGAAAAACCTCGTGTGGTTTTATGAAACCACGAAGCAAGTGAAACTTTACAGAGAACATTTACATTAATACACTGATCAAAACACACAAATACCGCGGTGTACTTGCACGAATAAATGAGAATGTAAATGCTACACGGTCAGCTGATGCGAGCTATGAGCGCCATTGCTCTGCCGAGCACCTTTCACTTTATCCCCACTCCGCGGCCGCCTGTAATGCGACATACGATAGATGGAGAAAAAAAAACAACGGGTTGCACTCCGGGAGCGCCGCACAGTGGGCCCATACTGAAAATTAGTGGACATAGGCAATAAAGTTCCAATATCGATGCGATTTTTTTTATATGACGCATTATGATATTCCTGACAACTTTTACTCTTGTAAAATTTCTTCTAAAGTTGATAGTTTGTCTGTAAAAAAATAAATAAGATTTTTTTGTATGGAGCGAATCACGTTTAATTTTTTTTCTTCAATTTTACTAATATGTTGGGTGTATGGTGTGAGTATATGATAGCTAGGGTCATTCTATATCCACAAAAAAATAAATCAGCGCCGGCCATCCGCAGCCGCGCGAGTAATCATTCGGTAAAAAAATAATATTTTTTATGAATTTTTTTGCCATTTTAAATAAATTCAAAGTATATTTTTTGTCTCATTTGGTTGTTTTACCTTCTTTTTAGTTAAATATATAGTTTTAATAGCACATAGGTACTTACAACTAGTAATTCTGGTAGAGGTTTAGTTATTATTGCATGTGTTCGGTGGCACTTGTATTGTGATTGATGCCTCATTTGTTTGTGCGCTCGGCTAAGCGCATAATAAACGAGTCAACGAGAAATGATTGTCTTTGATTGGCTGTTATTTTTTAACTAGCTGCTCCTTATCTATTGTTATCGGTAGCACTTGCATTGTGATTGATGACTCATTTGTTTGTGCGCGAAAACTTGAACATTAACGTTGTTTATTTTTGACATTTTGGAATGGTTAGGGAATAATTTCGCCCGAATTGCTTTAATTATCAGTATAAAAGTACTATCATTTATGTAGTAAAATACAATATTCATTTATTGCGCTATCGGTACATAAACATGATAATTTATATTAGGTACATTAAAAATTTAACACTTCAGAACTTTCCCTCCGTCTTACTAATTTTCGAACAGGTCACGTGTCCCGACGCGAGTTTAACATTTTTTACCCATCCCAAAAAGTGCACAACGCCGCTAAAGAAGTTTTCACTTCAAAAATTCCAGGCGATGGAAAAAAAGTTTCACTTAAAAAAATACTTTATTCAAAAATAATTGACCAGAAAAATGATTAAAAGTTCCAAACTCAACTCTGGTCTTTCTTATGGTGATCTTTCTGTTATTGTTTTTCCTTTGTCGAATAGCTAATTTATTAAAGTGTCTGTTTTTATACCAACGCTACGTCGAGGCCTTTCCTGCTTGGTAGACCCTTAGTAACTATACTCCTGCTGCCCATTGACCTGAGATAATCACTTAGCACTAGCAGCCATTTACGGCACCCACGGGATAGCGGGGAAGAGCGGTTCTATGTAGGAAAATCTCTAAGAATATGAAAAAAACATTTTATTTTCCGATGCCTACTTCCTCCTATATTCTTAAAAATCGTATAAGCTCCTTGATGTGCGTTACCTATAAAAGGATTCCCAATATTTGTATGATATTTTTAACCAACTTCAAAAAAGGAGGGTTTTTTATGTTTGTGTTTGTTATGCGATCATGCCGTCAATTATCAATAGATTCTTTTTTTATTCGAAAGCCTATACTCCTGAAGTGATTCCATTGGGAAATCGAGGGCAACCCTCAAATTTTAAAGGCACATATAATGTTTTTCATATTCTTTCTAACGCAATTATTTCTGATAATTGTGCCTGGTAATCAACATCTTATCTTGCTGAGCTGATGATGGAAGGTATAAGTCAGAATCTGATGCTGGGATCCTAGGAAAAATGTTTTTTCAGCGATATTTTCGCCAATTGTCAACCGATTTGGATGATTTTTTTTGTTTGGAACAAGATTTTTGCAAACTTCTGAGGTAGGCAACGGAACTATTTTATAAATGATAGCAAATTTCCCGGGATTGCTGAAATAGCATATCTGTTTATTGTTTTCACCAGTTCATAATGTAACATCACGCCGGTACGCTGTGAAGGGGTACGCAGATACAAACAAGTCAATCTGAATTAACATGTTTTTGGGGGTTATTTGGGGCTATTTGGGTATAACTTTGTTGTTTCTTAACCTATCTTGATGATTCTTTTCGCGTTGGGTTTATTTAAAGCTATATTGCATTTGCATTGGACCGTGAACTTCAAAGATAAACCAGTGACCTCCTCAACTTAAAATCAATCAAATCTAGTACCAAAGCAAAGTAGATATTTAACTATGAGCTGGTCGGGGCTTGGACTGAAAAGGCGCACAAAGTAACTCCTTAACGGCAAATAGTACAACCACTCATTGTGGGAATAATGTCACTTAGTTGTGGGGTGTCACCACTAAAGAGAGGAATATGAAAAACTTGTTTACAAAAAAATACAACCGACTTCCAAATAAAAACACTACAAACTATAAAATAACTTTAATTTCGGAAGTCGGTGTCAAAAAACAAAAAAAACACCGACTTCCCAAATTAAAGTTGTTTTATACTTTGTATTCTTTTTTATTTGGAACTAGTTTGTATTTTTTTTTGTAAATATATACTTCTTGGTACATAGACGTCAACCAAGTCGGCAGTTCAGTTGATACTTTGATTGGTATCTATGTACACCTTACCACATGTTTCAGAAAACTGACTCCCGAGCTATTGAGAAAATTGAGCCATATTATGTGGAAACCGTATGACAGTTAATGAGAGCCTAGCCTAGTTTCTATTTATAGCTTTCTAAAATAACATGAGGTCTGGGTCTCTATATGATCGGCTCTTCTAGTAATTTTGTGTTTGAATTATTTTTAACTCCGGCTTTTGACTGCGAGTTTTGATTAAAAACTGCTTTTTGTGTAGCTACTAAATTTTGAAGCAAATATTTATTTTAGCTGACTTCAAGTATTTTACATGGGCCATCTGCACAACAAGTAACTGCATCCAGTTACTGGGTTGTGCAGAACTGGGTGTCAACTGGGTGTCAAAATATGTACATACATACTCGTGTCACATATTTTGACTACCCCATAACGACTGTTAAAGATCTACAAATGACTGATAAAGATCTTCCTATTATGAGTTGTAACCAACAGCTTCACCAAGGCACGAAGGAATCTAAGAGTAGGTATGCAATGAATTGATGATCAACTTCAAACAAAAATGTTAAAAACACACATGATTTCCCAATATTGAGTGACGGCCCTCCTCCGGGATCGTAAGCTTTTGTCAACCCTATGTCCCAGTGGCTTATTTCCTGTCGTATGAAAATTCACTTTCCGCCCTTCGCGAAATCACCCCAAACTTGCGGAAAGTTTTTAAGAGCGAACCTTTGCGTCACTTTTAGCCCTTTTACAAAACGCGTGACAATGGCTACAAATTTAACCCTTTGAGAATTGAGTCACTGAAATTAAGCAAAATATTGCACACAGGCGGCTCGCAATTTACCCACAAATGGCTGTATTCATTCAACGAGGTATACGATTAGCCATTAAACTTCTACAACAAAGAATATTAAAGCCCCAAGATTGAAATTTCGGCACTACTTAGTTGTCAAATTAATAACCCAGCTTTGAGTTTCATCGCAGAGGAATATCCAGAATATGTAGTCCATCTTTGTATAACATCAACCCTTTTTTGGATTTTGCAAAAAAACATAGCATTTGGCTATGAAGCTATGAACTCAAAATTATACCTCATTCGTAGGGAAATGGGGGAAGTTCCTCGCAATGCTATTATCGAGGGCTCAAGAACTTAGGCTGCGTAATAATGCCTTTGGGCCTCCTTGGAGATTATGACCATTAGTAGGTCCACGATAGTACGTACAACTAACATACAAATAACAAAGGGTAACTAAGCCACTATACGCAGAAAGCCGCCAGAATAAACCATTAGGCGAACATACTTATAACACTACGACGAATAAAAGAAAGTGTGTCCCCTAGGTACATGTACTAATGTTTTCTTAACCTTCAAGAACTTTTGATTCAATTTTATTCCGTCTTTGAAGATTACTTTGGTAATTCAGACTTATTTTCAAGCTAAAAAATCCGTTGCTCTCTGATCTTATCTTTTTAAAGCAAAGGCTAACTGCTAGAGAATGCTTTGTTGCATCAAATCCACCTATGTATCACTACCGGCTACATAAAGTTTGAATGAATAAAACTCAGCGTGCCTATAGCATTATAAATTTGTTTTAAAATTCACCTCTTAATTTTCTGTTCTTGCTGGCCAAGGGACAGGATTGATAAAGTCCACAAGGCCCCGTAAACCAAGAAGGGTAAGTATATAACTGAAACCATGACTATTGCAGGACCCTGTAATAAATACATCGCTTAATCCCGATGGATGTTCGAAGCCAGCCGCAAGGCAGCGCTAATTTGCTATATCAACATTCCCTGTTACTTTAGAAGCTTTGCAAATAATCCTGTTAGGCTAAAGCGGATTTTTTATCAAATCATTGTACCTCGTTAGACACTGTAAACATCACGGTATTTAACTACGTCGCTTCGTCAAAGAATATTGTAAATAATCTTGGACTGGAGATCCCTTAAAACGCCCTAAAGCCTGTTAAGTGTTTACTCTTTGAGAAATCTTAGTAGAGCTTTTGAGTTCCGTTTTAAAATGGTATTAATTATTCGGGAAATTGTTGAGAATTCTCGTTTACAAGTGACTAGCTGTCGCCCGCGGCTCCGCCCGCGTGAATGGTAAAAATTATCCCATGGGAACATATTCCCGGGATAAAAATCCTATGTGTTATTTCAGACAATAATCTACCACTGTGCCAAATTTCATCAAAATCCATTCAGTAGTTTTTGCGTGAAAGAGTACCTAACAAACATCCATCCATCTATCCATACTTACAAACTTTCGCGTTTATAATATTAGTAGGATTTGTATACATAGTACATTTCGTGCAGGCGTTCTATTGTTTTAATTAGAGCTGATTTTTCAATCGACAGATATTTTTTACCTAAATAATATGGCTGTTTTCCATACCTACCTATTTTCTATCGGTATAAAAGCTGCCAACCCATAATTTTAGTTTTCAGATTTCAGAAAAGTAGCACGCTACTGAAAAATAGGCCCTTAGTCGGTATATTAAATTTTTTACTCCTAATAAGGTTGCTCACTCAAGTGCACTCAATTTTAAAGTCCATGCATGCTAATGCTAAAAGCCACTCGGACGGGACCAACACGAGATATTTTACTACAGTTTACCAGAATGCTACTCGGAATGCACGTTGTAAAATATGTCGATTATGTGAACTATTTTTCTTTTTCAGGTAGGTACTTAGGATATTACTACAGCTCTTGCGTTTAAGCATGGCAATGCGGTCATTGATGAGCTCTCTATTTATTTACATTATTGATTATAATAATGAATGACATAAAGGTGGACAGACACAGACATGCACAATAATATACAATGCAAAACGAGCATAACGAGACATTTTTATAATATTCGGGTCCCTACGAAGATTAATAAATTAGGGAAAGGGCAATTGACTCTATTGCCATGCTAAAACGAAACAACTATATTTGAGTGTGCAAGTTAAAAAGCGGAAACACTTTGTATAGTACCAACTGAAAATATATATAGGTACTTAGTTTTTTTTTAATCGACTACGGTAAAGCCAAAGCGAAAAGTAATTTATGTCACTAGCTATTTAGGTTGTATATAAGGTATGCATGTACCAATATTTTGTTTGTTTGTTCTTATTACTATGATGAAGTACATATCCTTGGATTTGTTGGGGCTCTTGTGTCTATGGAGATAAATGCCCCTAAATATATAAAGATTAAAAAAAAAAAAGTATTTTTGAATTTATCAGCTTACAGAGAATGCAAGAATAATTTCACAGCAATATTAAAATGGTGGGAAGATTTTTCCACGACAGTCGACTGTCGCATATCGTTTCACACATTTTTCCAGTTTTTAGGTTTTTTTATTAAGTAGGTACTTACCTACTCATACCAGCACGATATTTTACTAAGAAATATTCCTTAAAAAAATTCTAATACGAGGCTAAAGTCGTTCATCGCTAAAGAAACAGGCACTTAAACTTAATGGCGTCGTATACCGACCTATCTGCAATAACGTTAATCTGTGCACTCTTTACTTCGCGCTAACGTGATTAGGCGCCTAATTTACAAGAGGTTAATTACAGGACGCCATGCTACCGGCTTTAAACGTCTTGGATTGTTAGGGTGCTCATCCACAAGATAAGTGTGAGAATGTGTAGCGGACTAGCAGCGCTGTGAACTTGTGACTGTTTCCATCTTATAGGCCATCCTGTAATCACGTGAAGTTTTATATTATGCAGTTTTTATACCCACTTGATTATACGTCATGAAGTTACAGGTCCCCCTCCCTGTCTTCCCCAGGATCATCTGTATTTTGCATTATTGAAGAATCAGTTTAAATAGAAAAATTACATTAAATATTTACCCGCCACATACTGAATTACATTTTATTGCACGTGATTGTCATATTTTGCCGTCGTGATCCTCGCGTCATTAGACGACGATACGATAGCTGCAGGAGCTGTGCTGTGCTGTGCGAGAATCCGTAGCACAGCGTGAAACGGTGTGTGAAGTGTGGTGTGAGAAGCTCCAGTTTATCGCTTTTCTTCTTCATCTCTTGCTTATTTGTAGATGTGTAAATATACCTAGCTCTACAAGTCCTTTTTGAACAGAGCTGTGCTAAACCATAAAAAGAATTAAGTGATCCCAATGGTGGATTTTCCTCGCGCATCGCATAGCTACCCCTCACATCTCTGGTGGAAAACCACCCTTAAGCTTTGACTGTTTAATGAGCACATGTTATCGCTACACAACTACACTGTTAATTGGAGCGGATTTGGATTATTTATGAAGTTATATAATGTCGGTAAGTACCTAGTTGTTGCTGTTAAGTAGTACTGGTTTGGTGTAGCAAGTTGGGTTGAAGTTTTGCTCTTAAAGACGAAACTGAACAATTGGTAATTCCGCAGTTTCTAAAGCAGACTAAACATAGGCATTTAAATTGGTTGGTTTGGCTGAATAACCATCTTTAGCAGGGCCCATTGCTCGTATAACTGATGGCCGAAAGAAGCGTTCTGGAAGAAGGCCTCCCAAAAGGTAGACCGACAACCTACAGCCTAATTGCTTAACTAATACAAAAAGCATATGTAATCGGCCGCATATGTATTATTGTGCTTTCAATTGGACATTGCAACCGTTTTCATTGCGTTATCGAGCAGACCATTTTTATTGCTGGGACCACATTATCGCGCGAATTTTCGTGTCGCGTTGTCGCGATAGTTTACCGACTGTGCCGCCTTAGCATTCTTGTTCGCCCAAATACATCGCAATTCGACAAACTACTCGGCCACAATGTCGCGATAATGCGAAGGTTTGCGCTGTCGCAACAAATATGGCCAAGCGATGTATTTGAGCGAACAAGAATGCTCTGTAGGTAAACTATCGCGACAACGCGACACGAATATTCGCGCGATAATGTAGCCCAGCATCAGACATGAAGCAATCGATCTGGAATTACATTCGATTGTGACTGAGATTGCAATTTTATTAGTTGCATAATTAGGGTGCTGTTGTGGGCGGCGGGAGTCCGCTGGATGCGAAAACCACAAGAAACCGAAGAAGAACCGTACCGAACCGAAGATGTAGCGAAACCTTTATCAGTAGTGAACATCTCTTGGTTGAAAAGGTGATGCTGATGATAACGCGTAGTTGGTACGGCTAATGTAGAAACAGTATGAATAAGAATAACATTAAAATGGCAAGTACTCACTGTTTGAAGTCAAATCCACACACATTTATATGGTCACATTTGTACTGTGCACGTGTAAAATAACATAGAAATAAAATACCCTTGCGTTTGTACTTACTTACCTGAATCCGAGCATTACAATCATACGTACAGACACAACCCAAAGTACACAAGAACGTAATGGAAAAGTACCATAAAAGTTACAAACTTACCTATACCTATGTAATTGTAGGTAGGTATTCGCATTGTCGAAGTAGGTATTATCAAAGCTATTCTAAACTGTTCACTTACAATTGTCGCGGCAACGATCCCCTTCGTTGAATATTAAGCCTTATACAAAATTTTCATCTGGTTTTCTTTACAATTCATACAATGGAGGATTCATAAAGATAATGCCAACTGTACTGATCCTTTTTCTGTATGGTAATAAGGAGTGTGATCTAGGTATGGATTACATTAATATTTCGGGGATTTAGTAACAATGCTACAAGTTTTAGGCATTTCATTTAGGACCTACCTCGAATAGAGGATAAGCATTGCCATACACCGTGAATTTTATGACGCCATATTTTAGTTAGGAATTTTTATTTTGAGTGTATATATTTAGTAGGTACCTATAGGTATACTTAGTTAGATTAGTATTTAAAATATGAAATGAACATGTTTATTAATTAACGAAAGAAACTCGTCTCCTACATACATGCCTACATTTCGGTTTTTCACATGAACTCGCAAGTCTTAAATCTTAGAAATACCCAGTACATAGTAATAGAATTTTTGTATGGAATGTGAAAACTTCTCGGCTACCTCAAACCAAGCTACGACGACGGAGGCCCGGTGCGTGGGGCTCCTGTTTCTGTCTGGTTTAAAGGAGAACCCCTTGCATGGGTCACGATTATCCTTTTCATGGTTTTCGGGACCCGTAATAATAAAGAATATGAACGAGAACCTCGTGAAAGCCGAGAAAGATAAGCAAATCAAATATATTGACTTGGCTCGCGAGGTTGTCGACATGTGGGATGTGGACTCAGCAATCATTGTACCGATAGTTGTGTCAGCCAATGGCTTAATAGCCACGAGCCTCGACCAGCACCTCAGGAGGCTCTCGTTGGGCAGCTGGATCAAGGGCCTGATTCAGAAAGCGGTACTTCTGGACACGGCTCGTATTGTTAGGAGGTTCCTCTCTCTTGAGCCCTGACCGCCGGTAGCTTGGACCCTGTTCCCGATACCGGTGGGCTACTATTTTTATATTTTTAAATGTTTTTTATTTTTGTATTTTTAAGAAATATTTAAAAATGTATAAATAAGAAAAAAAAAATGAATAAACGAAAGAATATGAGGTCAAAATAAAAATCCAAGATGGCGCTAACGAAAATTTGAAACCCCATGTTTCAAATTTTCGTTAGCGCCATCTTGGATTTTTATTTTGACCTGCCTTTATTATTCGTTACCACCGATTCTGAAGAACGTCCTCGATAGGACTTATGAGTGTATTTTACAAGTTTGAGGACTATGATCAAGGAAACAATTTTATAAGCAAACCGCTTATTCCCGTGTTTTTTTTTTACCGTGGCTGATCCCATAGGAACCTTGAATTTCAATGACAGAATTTTCTTAATCGGATCAGAACTTTGAGTGGTTACCTCCTACAAACAAGAAAACCATTTTAACTCGAAGAATATTAGCAAAAATTTAGTTTTACTAGTATAATGCGGTTTTAAACCTTTGAACTCCTTAATAGTCGATACCTATGTAACTGATCTTGACCTGCTCAACTCAGGTTAACAATACTCATGTTTCCTCCAAACTGCAGCATAAACAACTTCCAAGCAAATTGCTGGAACAACGTACATAACTAATAGCCAGAATTTCAGGAATTGGGAGGACTTGGAGTAGATATCGCAAGCTTGCCTTACATCAATTAAACGGATCATCCGTGCGGGACGGAAACAATTTCGCGGATATGCCCACTATTATAGTTGTAAGCCGATTAGTGAAATTAGTTCGTCCGGCTTACGAGCTGACCCTAACAACTTAATATCGGTGTATAAGTGTACATAGGTAGGTATGAATACAGCCATAGGGAACTTGTAATCAATTTAGGGTGTTAATTGTCTTAGTGAAAATAGTATAGACGTAGATGGTGAAACCTTATCGTGCAAATTTTAGCTACTCTCAATCACCGTCTGACTTACGACAAGTTTGAATTTAGATATTACATCACTACAGCCAACTGCAGGGCAAGACTGTCTAGTGGAATGGCCCTAAGTAGAGTATACAGTGTCTATATCTATGGTGTCTAGGTACTCTTTTTGCGATTCTTGTCCGGAGATGTAGGTACCTGATTTTTTTTCAAAATTTTAAAATAAATAGTTTTGAAACCATTTATTTTAAAATACCTAATGAAAACAATATACTTAATTGAAATTATTTTGAAAAAACTTTAAAAGTTACCCCCATACTCAAAATGTATTTATGTACAGACGGCAGCATCAAGCTACAAAAATCTGTCAAATATCTTTAATAGATTTTCAACTTTATCACTGATGCATTAGGTCTAAGGATTATGAAGGATTGGGAAAATTTGACAGTCTTGGGTAGCTTGATGTGCTGGCGTCTGTACGTAACGGACGCGTTACTCCTATGATAGGAGTTCATATTATGTGTACCTACCAAATTTTAACATAATCGGTCCAGTAGCTTCGGAGAAAAATTACTGTGACAGACAGATAGACTGACAGACACCCTAGTGATCCTATAAGGGTTCCGTTTCTTATGATGTTCGGAACCCTAAAAACCATTAAAGTATCTAGGAATTATTATTTCAAGACGAGATCATCTAAGCTAAAATATGAGTTAGATGTTAAATTAGTCCTATTTAGATCTGCAAGTCGATTAAGACAATTTGTAAATGCCATCGCCATCCCATGTCTTTTTCTATTCTTACAAAATGGCAGCGATACATTTGTCTAAGTTATTGCTTTAATAAAGCAAGATATTGCACAAAATTGCTGTCATTTCAATGTTTATCGCATAAATGGCAACTTTCGTGACACAGTGGGTAGTTTAAAGTGAATATAATAATAATAGTGTAGGATATCAAAGAATATTATGTGTTTGAGAGTTTGAATAGTTTTAGGGCTACGAGTGTTGCATTTTCAGTAGTTTTTCTTCATTAGTGTTCCTTCAATATTTAGGGTAGATACCTACACAAAACCAATCGCAAAACACAATTTTTCACGCCCAACCATTGGATACCGCAACATATTTTAGTACAACACTAACACACCTATCCTTTTGATAAAAATACGGTATATTTAACAAATATACCGACTGTCTCATCAATCAATCACGCGGAGCCTACACGGCTGAATGGGTCTGGAACATGGGTTGTCCATGGCATACCTAGTATTTTACCCAGTGATACGTTTCCCCTGAATAATAATATGTCTAGTACACGAGCAGGCAGCTTTGCCCATGCAAAAATATTACGGGTTGCACTCCGGGAGCGCCGACAAAAGTGAAAACTTATTTTGGCGCGTTAGACATTTTTCAGATGGGTACTAAGGTTATTGGGTTATTGGGTTATGAATTGCATTTTATGAATTGTATTTTATTAATTATTAGAAACTTTAAAATACATTTAATATTCTTTTATGAATCATCGTTAACAATTTCGACAACACTTGTATCATCATCATTATCATTAAAATTAATACAATCTAAAATAGAAACAAATAAAATAGGAAATAAACAATTTTGATTCGAAGTTATTTAAATATCTTGTGAATACCGCATCAATTGTACTTTTATATCTCGTTGTGCTAATATTGCGTTGATTGGACATAGTAAAATCAAATTCTCTATTCAAAAATTCAATGAATGCTAGATTTTTATCGTCTGCGTCTCGTAACGGTGTCGCGAGTCTAGAGATTTTATCTCATCTAAAAAAAATGAAACAGAGGCATTCCATCAAAATCATGATGAGATGATAATTTCAAACAGCCGACTATAAAACCCTTATAAAAAGTTGATTATTACTAAGGAAAACCTAATATCATACAACTATACCATGCCAGAACGTTTAGATAAAGTATGAGGTTGTAAACGAGAACTTACGAGTCGCATTGGGTACATAAAAATCCGATCAAGTGCGAGCCGTTTGATAAGTGTTTCGCTCTAGCGGGAATTCTATCAGAATTCCTCTCTTAACAATTTTTATATGGACTTGAAAAAATCAGGACAAAAATGTGCTAAAACTTTTCGTTGCATGGACTGATTTACTTCGCTAGAGAAATAATAATTACAGATAACTGGTAAGTGCCAGCATCGCCCCACTGCTATGCATAGGGTCCCCAGGTTGATGCAAAACTCCTTACATTAGATAATTTTGTATACGAAGACGGGCTGTGCCGGGGCCGCTGCTGCAGATGCAGAAAATCTCAAACAATCCAATAGTAAACTCATCACTCGGTCCGGGGGTCACGTGTGCCACCTAATTTTTCAAGTTTCACCAGGGGTTTGGTCGACTCTTAACGAGTAAGAATCAGCATTGCCATTCAACGTGGCACATTTCCCATTGATAGCGATGCGGGAGTTAGTTAATTTTTATTTTATTGTTTAAAGATTATTGGTGCTGGTGAACTAATCTTGTTCTCGTTTCCTCACTAAACTGTTTGAAGTAGTTATTCTTGAAAAACTTAAACAACTAGGTACCTTCCTTTTTATAATATTCAATGCGGCTTTTGATATTGCATAAGCTAAATATACAGCAGCTCTAATAGAGTTAAATTAACGTTCGAAAATCTGGGCACTTTAAATCGCTGAAATATTAACAATGCACTATCCGTTCCAGATTCGTAAATGAAATTTATTAATTGAATGCACTGAGAAATTATGTATCTTCTGACGGAATATCTACATTTTTGAGCACCCTACCTACCATCTAGCCAACTGGATTCATATTTTCTTCACTAAAAAGTTGAAATCAGTCCGAGACAGAAACGATCCTTGGGTATGTACAGAATCGACGGGCAGGTTTCAATGAAGAAGAACAACAACTGATTTGTTGTTCTTCTTCATTGAAACCTGCCCGCGATTCTGTAAAAATATCACTGAAAACTTTGTGAAGTGAGCTTATAGTGAACTGTCCAAGTCCAAATACCATAGTCGATTCGATGGATTGACAGGTCACTTTATGTTCACTACATCTTGGTTTTGACGGTGAGTTTTTTACAGAATAGCATTACTGTTACTTACGATCGATGAGTTATCTTTCCCTGTCAGGTTGCCGATAAGCCTCAATGTGCCTCAACAGGCACGAACGATTCCTCCTCTCTTGTAAAAAGAGAATCTCTTGTGTAATAGCATAAAGAGCAGAAAAAAAGGACACTATGAAAAACCTTTGCCAGGCCAAAAGTAACGAAGGATGGGGCAAAAAAAAAATGAAATCATCGACACAAAGAAGAAGAACTCTCTGGTTCAAACCGGGAACGTCGTGCTCTGGAAACAGATCCCTAAACATCCAAGCTATAACAACTTGAAACATTTTACTACAACAAACTCAATTACGAATATTAGTCCTCCGTCTGTTATCCCGAGTTTAGTGTTGAGCTCGCTTTTATAATTATACAGGCACCATACTTTCAATTATAATAATTAAGCTCTGGAACTAGTTCTCAAACTATGTAGGTATCAGTTCTCTTGTGTACGCAGCTGCGCTGTACGATAAGCAGATAGTTTGTTTCTATCGGTGGAAAACTGAATCAGGCCATAAAAAAGTACTGGCTCTACGGACAGTCTACTGCAAGTTATTTAAGGTAATGCATGCAAGGCAATGAAAAACAAAACCTGAAAAGAAGACATTGAAATCGTTATTACGAACTGTGGGACCAAACAACAAATCGCGTAAAAAGCCAGACCTGATGAGTACATTTTCTCTAGTAATGCAAACATTAATGTGTAGAACGGTATTTTTTTTTGCGATTTCAGGGTTCCTTCGTAAAAGTTGTTGTACAAATGACCCCTTTTCAGGTTTGCGTTTAATCTGTAACACCCTTGTAGACCTTCCGGCTTGCCGGTCGATTATGATTCTAATTTTGAAAAAGTTTTTGATTGTAGAGAATCGTCTCGGTAACAGAGGATTGTGTGACGTCAAAAGGACGGGTTATTTATCGATGGGTACCTTTTTTATGGGAAATCATCAAATCACGAAGTGAGTTGTCATTCCAGCTTGATTATATGGATTGACAGCTCACCTTGTGATCACTTCACCCAAACCTTCACTTCGACATGTTTACAGAATCGACTGGCAGGGCCGCTGACTCTTTCGAACGAATTCCACAACATCGATGGGTATCTGCAGTATTGTTTGTACGGTGTGTCATTACCGCAGTACCAGGTACCGAGCTGTTTTTTTTAATTACTATTAACAGGCTCGCGTTTGACTACTATCTCACCTTATGGTAAGCTATAATATGGTCGACGATGGAGCACTCTTGCCAAAAAGTAACCTATTCACTCTTGATTTCAAGACCCAGATTGTAGCTACATACTTATGATACTATAATAGTATCAAATCGGTTCTGAAACTGTATTCATTACAGATATATCAACCTACCTAGTTATAAAGATTTTGCGCAAAAATATTTGAGAACCACTACATACCTAAGTACCTAGGTACTATTCAGTAACAGCGGCATAACAGTCTAGTTACTGGCTTTAGAGTACACCGAAAAATATGTTGGGTTCATCGTGGGTCAAGCTAGCAAATACAGTGTAGTAGGTAGGTACCTAAGTGGGGCGAAGTTATATCGTAACTGAGGTCTTCATCACGCTATAAGATGAGAAATTGTTTAATCAAGACCTCTCAGGATCATTTTATAGCAAACTGTGGGTTTATGAGGTAGCTCTTCACTTCCAAGTGGGTAAAATGTAATAGGTACCTACAGAAAATAAGGAAGCCAACCTAGACCCATTTTGACAATAGAGAAACTTTGCAGATGTGATGGATAGGTAAGTGTAGTAATGTTTATGTTGCAGTCTCAACCTGCAGTCAAAACTCATAACCTGCAGTCAGAAGTACTTTTGACTAGAAGAATTAGTCAACACACTTTTGACTGTAAGCTCTCGTCAATAGTACTTTTGACTGAAATTATTGTCAAAACTAGTTTTGCCCAATGGAGCTGGTTCTATCCATGAAACCTCTTTAAAAGTTAAGGTGGTCGATTTAAATTACGAAGAATCGCACATTTAAAGTTATTTAAAACTAAATATAATTAGAGAATCGATAGATATTTGAACGGCGCCGTTTAATCAGTGGCCTTAGTGACATCCCGGCATTTAATTGAACAGCTAGGCAAATGAGTTGGTCCAATATCGTTTAATGACTTGCCCAGCCAAGTAGCGGAGGGAAATATTTGATGGTCGAAAATTAAAATATCTACGGGTAAAATGTCAATGTTCAAAACATCGAAAACTTAAATATCGAACGACCATTAAACCGAAAATTAAAATAACGAAAGTTTACGATTTCGGGACTTAGGGCATCCTGACTCGCTTCTTTTTTTAAATCATTCAAGCTTATGTTAGATATTTTTACAATTTTCGATATTTAAATTTTCGATGTTTTAAGCACTGACATTTTACCCGCAGTTATTTTAATTTTCGACGTTCAAATATGTGCCCGTAGCGGAACATACAGTACAGGAAGCTTAGGGCACCCTAACACGGATTGTTTAGGTTCGAATGGCATGACGAGATCTAGAATGAGCGAGCGAACACACCTAAACGTTCGGAATAAACGAATTTATAACAAATGAAATATTTAATTACGTAGGTTCTATCTGGTTAAAAGTAGTTTTGACTGAGTGCGTTAGTTAAAATCACTTTAAACCACGTTATGCCAGTTAAAATCACTGTTGACTGTAGATTATCAGGCAAAACTACTTTTGACCAACGTGTTCAGTCAAAACTAGTTTTGCCTGTTTTTTTCAGTTTAAAATACTTTTCTGACTGTAACGTAAGTATAGACGAAACGGGTTTTTCTTAAATCACTGAGTACGTTAGTTAAAATCACTTTAAACCACATAATGCCAGTTAAAATCACTGTTGATTGTAGATTATCAGGCAAAACTACTTGTGACCAACGTGTTCAGTCAAAACTAGTTTTGCCTGATTTTTCAGTTAAAAATACTTTTCTGATTGTACTGACTTTTTTGATTGTTGTCTGAACGTATAGACGAAACGGGTTTTTCTTAAATCAAGGTGTTTAAAAAAATCTAACCATATAATTAGATTAAATATAATGATTAGTAAAAGGCCTAGCACGAATGTTTTTGACGTATAGTTAAGTAACGTAACATTTTACTGAAACCATATTACTCGTACTTACAAATTGTCTATGATGTCGCGTAAAATTAAACCAAAATACTATGGGGTTGTAGCTTTTTAAATTAAAAGAAATCACTTACGATGATACTGTAACGTTTACTATACGTCAAAACATTCGTGCTTGGCCCACAGTATAAGTTATCTTACGCCAGTGGGGGTAAGATTAGGTATAGTAGGCGCCAGATAAATGTGGAATAAAGTACATTGACCTTTCCCTAATAACTGTTCATAGGTACCTGAACAATTAAATATGAATCGTTTTTCATTATTAGACAATGTTAAGGATCACGAGAGATGATGATTCGGGACAGCTTTGTGTCATTAATTCCGTTTTTCAAATTAAAAATGTCAATAATTGTAGGTGGGTCAATGACCGTTATTCCACGATTATCTGGCGCCTACTATAGTTTACAGCACAAACCAGAGATATTTTTCAACTCCAAGTTAGTTACTAGGGTTAGTAACTTGGAGTTAGTTACCCGGGTTAGTTACTTGGACTTAGTTACTCGGGTTAGTAACTACTAACTTGGTGTTAGTTACCCGGGTTAGTAACTACTAACTCGGTGTTAGTTACCCGGGTTAGTTACTTGGACTTAGTTACCCTGGTTAATAACTTGGAGTTAGTTATTAACTTGGAGTTGAAAAATATCTCTGGCCATGTTTGAAATATTTTTATTTAACCTCATGTTATCAATTAAGTCTGCGTCAAAAGATAACTCTGGCTTGTACAAGCGGGCCATTAGCTACATTTTTAGTGAATAAGGCTGTTAATGTAATTTTGAGTTTGGAAAATATTTATTTCCCATCTTCATTCGCCTTTGTTAAAGTAAAGCCGGCCTGGCTTCCTTATGTTCTGAACCCGGAAAAGATATTATAAGAATAGGAACAAAAGCAACATTTTAAAGATTCTGATATTGTAACAGGAGAGTTAATCGTATGGGATGGGATCAAAAAGAATTTTCAGTCCTTTACGTTTCTGCTGATAACGCCTAATTCACATTTTCGTTTTGAACATCCTCGTCAAGCTTCAAAGCATATATTTTGCATAGGTACTTGAAGGTACTTAGGTAGACCGTATTTATATTCATAATAATATTATATTTTGTCAGGCTACAGTTTCCATCGAATCATAGATTTTATCTAATAATTGGTTATTTATAAAGAAAAAAATCTAATCTAATCAAAAAGAATTTGCCCATTTTAAGTACTTAATCAAGTGGTTTCATTTTTCTTTCCAAATAAGGCTGTTTATTGTTAGAATAGAATAGAAAAGAATACTCTTTAGGTGTTAGGTGTAGATACCTATAGATATTACACAGGTATCCTTACTAATTATAAATTTGTGTCCGACCAAAACAAGATTTCCAGCCGAAACCGAAACCGAAACGGAACCTTCGTTTCTGATCTCAGTTTCGGCCGAAACCAAACCGAAACTTAGATGGACACATAATAAGTAATATCTTTTTTATTTTTTTATGTTATAGCATGATTAAATTTAATTAACATGCTGATGATGCAGGTGTTAATTTAGTTAGTTATTTTATAGGTACATATAGTCACAGTTAAGTTTTCTTTAATAAAATAACACATGAAATTGGAAACAAAATAATTATTTTTAAGTGTTATTTTAACAATTTAACATGAAAAAAAAAATCAACGTGTTAAAAACTTACTCTTTTAAGTAAACTATGACAAATATCAATATTACCTAAAATATAGCCTCTTACTTAATATTTTAATGATGGTGTTCACAGTATTCTTATGATTCATATAATTTATGGAGATCTTGTATCGTTCTTTTAAAAAAGTCCTAACTAGTCTACTTATTAGCGATCTCAGGCAACGAACAAACCCGTGGTTAGCTGAACGACGCACGACAATGACGAATACTGAGTTTCGGCGGGGCCGAATGTTTAGTAAATTTTTGGCCAAAACCGAAACTGTGGCCGAAACTGGACTTCTGAGCCGAAACCGACCGAAACCGAACCTTCGGTCGGTCTCTATTATAAATGAAAAAGTGTGTCTGTCTGTCTGTTACCTCTGCACGCTTAAACCACTGAACCGATTTAGATGAAATTTGGTATAGAGATAGTTTGAAACCCGGGAAACGACACAGAACAGTTTTTAACCCAGAAATCATCCTTTAGGAGGTAAAAAAGGGGATGGAGTTTGTATGGCACTCCTTCATTATTAAAACCTTTGTATCTAGGAACTTTTTTTTCAGGTTGTTTTAAAAAATAGTAGGTATCTCAAAAATAAAAATGCCTGTCCAGAGTAACTATTCCACGCGGACGAAGTCACGGGCAAAAGCTAGTGTAGAATAATTTTGACGGCAACGGCGCTACAAATCACCTAGTGACACACAATGACCTATTACAGCAGATGACAAGTAGGTAGACAAAGCTTGTTGTGGTAATTAGGAATGTGGATTACGCAACACGACCATTCCAGTGCGTATATCGAACTTGCTAGCTGCCACCGCAGACATAAATTACCCGGACAATCCGCAAGTAGGCCTTTACTGGCTGACTGAAATGAACTGGCTTAGTTCTGTCGCGGCGTTAGTAATGGCAGGGGTTTAATCCACTTTAGAACTGATTTTCATCTGTGATTCCGTTTTAATGAACAGAGCGCAGTTTGATTTTAGGATTCTGGTTAAGCCCACTGTTGTTTGTACCATATTAGGCGCATATTTTCAAAGTGTACCTTATCTTGAACCTTATCCGCAGCGTATTATATATATAAGACTTGGCGCTCCTGGCCAACCTCGAGCAGAGCTCACTTTGATGATACTATCTATCACAAGACAGAGTCGCCAAAAGCGCTTGCAGATCTGGCAAACAGAAGTGGCAGTGATCCGGCCATGATTTTCTAAGAGCTGATAGCCGGTGGACTAGACGAGTGTTAGGCCGCGCATTTTTGACAGCAAGGTCATCGCATGCCCGTTTTACATTGCGGGGCCCGATCAAACGACTTATCCTGAAACACTTTAAGCCCGAAATGTAATGTAACTTTCATGCGGGCTGGTTACAGGTGGAAACGTAGAATTAGAGTGGAGACCGCGTATTGGCAAGCAAATCTAGCGATAAGCTAAGTTGATTGATTAGGTGTGAAGAGGTTGTCTACAAAGCGCTTGACAACATGATGAAATCCGACATAAGATAGCATTCGCAGGTCAACATCACAGCCTATGGAACTGAAATGCTTGACCTTGAAGGGGCCTTTCAATCGCGCGCCGTGGTACTGTATTCTCAACTATCTTTTCTCATCCAGTTGCTATTGAACCTTGCGAAGATTGCTGCTCGACGTAATCGAGATCGAAGGGCTTCCTACACCGCTACACAGCTTTAATACTTTCACAGGTAAGATAGGAAAAGAAAAAGAGACACTGCAATATCTAAGTACCTTAATCTACAAATAATCTCTAGGTAGGTATTTATTCTAGCTAAAATAAAATACTTAGGTTCCAAGGCACTAAGTAGGTAGCTATTAGCTAGAGTAGCGGCTGTAGGACCTTTAAATACCGTTTTCGGGTTATTTTTCGGAGCTATTTTTCCATGTTGATTTAGGAACAAAGAAAAACAGGGTGCGTCTGTTTAACATCAACCCGAGCACATAAAATTGGAATTTGGGAGGAACAGGCTACTTTTAGGTTCATTATTTCGATACCATTAAGTAAATGGTACTTAATTAATGTAGGTATCTACTTATTTCCTTATGTTTAATTTAATAAATAGGTACCTAGGTACCTACATACTATCGTGGCTTAATAATAACCACACGTGTAATTTTTCAAGGTTAAGCAACACTTGCCAAGATCGATCTGTGGATGGTTGGTCATCCTCGAAAAGCACCCTGTCCGGTCCCGGCGGTCATTTGTAGATCTTTAGCAGTCGTTATGGACGACTGTAATTTGACACCAGTCTTGCCAAGATGTAGGTACCTAGGTACCTATCTATCTGCCGTGTTACCCAGTTACAGGATTTTGGAGGTAAGACAGACAGTGGCTTGGCGTAAAATACTGGTACATACCTAGGTAGTTATTCAGCTGAATCCGGTTTCACTGAAAGCCGACCCAAATATCTATGGTTTGTAAAAGGCTAGGCAAATTATGATTATGACATACTGAGCTACAAAAAACCTTATCAACTGATTCATAATTATTTTAAAAACATATAAGTAGTTTTGTTTGTGACAGAAAATGTTTACCTATCTATTCCACACCTGAGCGATTTAGCTTTACCTCGTCCAATCCAACAAACACCCCCAAAAGCGGATTTATGTACCTACCTACCTACTAGGTACCCATTATTTTACCACAAAAGCAGAAAGTGAAAATGTACCCTCATGTGTAGGAAGTCGTGTGTGATACTTTTATTTAGATGATTTCGAAAGTAGATAGAGCGACTAATGATTTGCTACATGATGTTCTTTCACCGCCATCTATCGCACTAGTTTTTACATTTATCAAAATTGAATTGAAGTAATATTCCGTCTTTTGAACTAAAAAAATAATACTTATAATTTTACAGTTTGTTTTACTTTGTAGTTTTTTTTTCAATGACGTAAGTAGGTACGAATGACGAAAACTTAATCTTTGCATTGTCTGAATACTTTTAAGGCTACTCTAAAGACTGTTATTAGTTGTTGTACCTATAATAATTATACTTAGAAAATTAATTAGTCAGCCTTTTTTATGCTAATCCTGTGATTAGCACAACTGTTGTGCCCTTCATCCCGTTGGGGTTGATTATGAAAAAATCGTTAGATCCACTTCACTTATACCATTTTTAGATTGTTCATAGGTATCAATTTCCAATTAAATTGAAACAAACAATTATGTCATCTCTCAAAAACTTCATCACCCCTTTTCACCCCTTAGGATTTATTTTTGGAAAATCCAAATACATGTTATGCTTACTTTTTATCAAAATCATTAATGCCGTGGCAGTGTGTGTGTATCGGACCAAGCATTAAGATCCTTCCATACTAACTTTAACATGACCTAAACTCCCACTCCCACCCAAATAATAACAACATTCGTTTTTCAAAACTACCCGTTTTGAAAAACGAATGTTGTTATTATTTTTTACTTCTTTAGCTCGGTATTTGTACCAAGTTTATAAACCGAAAAAATAAGATTCTTCTATACAAACTTGAAACCCTCTAAATCGTGTTTTGTGGGTAGTTCTGAAAAAATAATAATGGCAACCTTTTTAATTCACCTAGGCCAGTATTCGTATTGGCGGAAAGGTGTGTCACCTATCTGGGACGCGATGGCAGATAGCACCCTATGTCGTGCGGTGTTCCACAGGGTTCGGTCTTGGGCCCGCTCCTGTGGAACATCGGGTACGACTGGGTGCTGAGGGGCGAGCTCCGGCCGGGAGTGCAGCTGGTGTGTTACGCTGACGACACACTGTTCACTGCCCGGGGGAGCTCGCACAGGGAGGCAGCGTTGCTGGCGACGGCTGCGGTCTCACAGGTGGTGAGCCGCATACGGCGCCTCGGCCTGGAGGTGGCCCTCAACAAGTCGGAGGCCATTGTTTTTCATGGCCCCCGGCGAGCGCCGCCGCCGGGATCGCACATTGTGGTCGGGGGGGCCCGTATCGCTGTCGAGTCCACCATGAAGTATCTGGGATTGGTGCTCGACAGCCGGTGGGATTTTGGCCCTCACTTCCGGCGGCTGGCGCCCAAGTTGTTGGGCGCGGCGGGGGCGCTGTCAACGCTGCTTCCCAATCTGGGGGACCCGAGCACCGCCTGCAGGCGGTTGTACGTGGGGATCGTGCGATCGATGGCCCTATATGTGGCCCCAATCTGGGCGGTTGACCTGACGGCCAGCACCATCACTGTTCTGCGGAAGCCGCAGAGGGTGATGGCCGTCAGAGTCATCAGGGGATATCGCACGATCTCCTACGAGGCGGCTTGCGCACTGGCCGGATCTCCGCCGTGGGACCTGGAGGCGAAAGTGCTCGCGTCACTGCACAGGTGGCGCGTGGCGAGCGACTGACGCAGCGACACTTGGAGTTGCGTCGGTCGCAGCTGCGCGAGGTCCTGGTGGCGGAATGGCGGGACAGGCTTTCGAGCCCTTCCGCCAGCCTCATCACCATCGAGGCCATCCGGCCAGCGCTCGACCTGTGGCTCGGGAGAAGGCACGGCTCCCTGTCGTTTCGTGCGACGCAGGTCCTCTCGGGGCATGGCTGCTTCGGGAGGTTCCTGTGTCGCATAGGAAGGGAGCCGGACGCTCAATGTCACCCCTGCGTCGACTGTCGGGAGGACACGGCGCGGCATACGCTGGCAGAGTGTGCCGCTTGGGAGGAGCCGCGCCGTGCCCTCATCTCTGTGGTAGGCGGTGACCTCTCGCTGCCGGCCGTAGTTCATGCTATGGTCGGCGGTGAGGAGTCCTGGGATGTGGTGGTCTCCTTCTGCGAGACAGTTATCGCGCAGAAGGAGGCTGCGGAAAGGGAGAGGGAAATCACAACCGCTCTCCCGGCCCGCAGCAGGCGCTTCGGGCATCGGAGATACGCTGCCCTCTTCCGGCCCCCCTAACTGGGCCCGCAGTGGCGGGTTGGCACCAGCCGGGGATTGCGGAAGTCGCATACGTTCCCGCGATCCCCGGCGTAGGTGGGAGATGGAACACCGGGGTGGTTTTAGTCAGTAAAAGTCTGACAGACCCCTCCACGGGTTTCCATTAGGATTTAACCCCGAAATAAAAAAAAAAATGCCAGTATTTGTACCTACTAAGTTTCAAGCATAGGCGCCCAAGGAATAAGTTTTTTCATGCAAACTTCCACCCCATATTTTACCCCTTTACGGATTTCCTTAAAATCTCCACTTTTCCATTGTACCCTGGTTTTGATTGAATAATATGAACAAGAAGCGGTCATTGCGACTTAATCATAATAGTTAGAAATATACGCCCGCGGACTTTTTTATGGGTAATAATGAGTAGTGAGTACCTACCTACTTTAATTATGTAGTATATTATTTTTATGTATAATAATAGTTTTCTCAGCACACGCCAAATACTGAATTTATTAGGCAAAATTTTGCTACTTTGGGTTACATTATTGCAATTTTCGTAGAGATCTCTAATTTTTCAAAAATATTTAAAGCCTATTTTTTTAGTTAATAATACCTATAGCTTTCTAATAGCGAAAGAACGTTTAATTCGTTTGAGTAGTTTTCTAATTTTTCCTCTTAGTTATTAGTTTCAATTTAGATTATTTGCAAAGTGATTCCAGGATACTGAGATGTAAAATTGGTGAAGTTTTGTTTCAAATGTCTACGCAACTAGACATTGTGTCGAATAATTGTTGAAACAAGCGTGATCACGGTAAGTGCAGATGAAAATGTTACTTTAGCGAAGTTTGCCGAATAGGCTGATTCGATTTATTATTTGGTGGCAAAAACTCAAAAAATCATTAGAATGTGTAGTAAGATCCGCATTCTCATACAATACAAATTGATTGAACTTAAAAACTTAAGCATCCAGTACAATACCCCAACAAAAAAACTGAGCTGTCAACTTGACATAGTGACGTGAAATTGTAACGAGAGCGTTCCAGTTATACTCTTCGGAAGCATCCAAAATGTGTCAAAAGAGATGGCTTATGCGCGACTTAGTCAAGTGCGAAAGAGATGCTAATAGAGAATTTACGAATTAGTCACAAAAACGCGCTCTTAAAATTTACTTGTCAAAATAAAAACCAAGCTTCATGGTGTTTATTGTAACAAAATCAGATAAAATATTACTACCTGCTTTCTACCACAGAAACCTGAATTAAAACTAAGTTGTGGGAATAATGCACGTTTTTAATTTGTAATTGAAAGTATTACTGCTACGCAAAATGTGTGATAGCGACGATCCGGTTGATGGCGAGTCTGGCGTGGATTTGGGGTTTCTGTTTGGTAATATCGACGAACGCGGCCAGTTAGAAGATAATGGTCTTCTTGATAAAGAGTCCAAGCGGATGCTGTCATCGCTTCACCGCTTTGGGTTCGGTTCTATGGCGTCTGAAGTTCTTGACAAGGAGGAACTTACCAAGGAAGATGAGGGGGGGAAAGGTACGAAACGTTTTAGTGATCAGCGTTCATGCACCAGTGCCAAATATTGTCATCATTGCTTAAAGTTGTACTGTGATAAGATCACAAGTATCTACATTTTAAATTGTGTTCAAGATTGTGTGATGAATTGCGATACTTACATTTAAGATTTTGTCTATTGCATCCTGATTGCAATCGCTCGTTGCAAGTTGCAATCATCATGTTTAAAAACTATTAAATGTGAGTGTTCTGATGATTGTCTTAGATTTTTAAAGTTACCCTATAAAACATTTTCTATTTCAGATTATACCCAAAAAAGCCCCTCTGCTGTGGACTTCTTTGATATAGAAGATGCTGTGGAAGATGTCAAGGTATTATTGCATGTTACTATTATAGAGGTAGAAGAAGTTGTAGTTTCTCAAAAGGCTTGAGCTATTCGCACAAATTAAATAAAGCATTTTATGATTTTTTGTATCTTTAAACACTGTAATAGTGCCATGCAATCTTCAAAGCAAGGAGCTGCTATTGAGTATATGGTGCAGCATAATCTTGCACAATGAAGCTGGCATAATCACCCGTTAACTAAAGCCATAAAATATAAAATAGTTTCTTCCTACAGTTTTATCAGTTAACTATGGTTTTCTTACAAATTTTGATTTACTGTGTTAAATATAGGTATATGTAAAAGGGCAAGTGATATATTATTACAAGGCAATAGATCTACAGTTGTTAACAATGTTATTCTTTTATACTGAGTTTGTATGAAACCTACCTGGTATGTGGAACTATAATTCCTACCTAGTAGCAGGCACATGAACAGCACCTGCACAGGTGCCATTTTATTTACAAGTAATACTTTTAAAAACATTTTGTACTGTTTTTATGTATTGGTGCCGGGAGTATCAATTAGCCTGAAGGACATTTTATCCAAACTGCCTAAATGTCCCTTATGTTAATTGATAATACCAGTATGTATATTTTGGCAACTCGTTATCTCTGTTATGTCTATGGTGAAAATATTTGTTTATTATCCTTGTTGTGTGTTAATTATTTTGTGATTTGGTTGGTGGATAAATTTTGTTGTTTGTCTTTAAAACATAATTGCAAAATACTCCATTGTGTAATGTGACATGCCAATGGTAACTTCTTTGGTAAATGATCAGTGGCAGATTATGATTAGTTTTATGAATATAATATATAGGCATTTTATGAATATAATACATAGGTATTTTATGGTGAGGTTTAATTTTAGGAATACCTATGTATTATAGTATTCCTAAAATTAAGCCTCGGAGCAAAGTTTTTTTTTTTATTTAACCTGGCAATTGCAACTTTTAAGTAAATTATACAATGGGCACGGTCAGGTACTAAAGCAGGTAGAATAGTAGTATCTACATCAAACATAGTATCTAGAAATATATTGTTTGCCAAGTTACTGTATTACATTTATATGGACTTGCAAAAAAACTGTGTTTATTCTATGTTAAATGAACATTATAAAAATTATAGGGTATAAGTTTAAGGTTTAAAATTTTAAATAAATACTTTAAAAAATAATTATCGCATTTTAATTTCAATTAGTATTGAAAAGAAACCCTTATTTCCATCAAACTTTTAAATAAAAAAAAGATGTTTATTGGTGGTATATTTTGACCCGGTACTCCCCGTAGTGATCTTATTTTCTCTGGTTAAAACAAAGCCTCATTCAAACGATTTTGTTCTTGATTTCGAGACATCTCATTCGTAATTTATTCCATCATTTGCTAGAAGATCGCCATTGTACCCACAGAATAAGCAATATGGCAAGAGTTGTATGATACTTTTAATACAGGTTTATAATGTTTTAAATTATATTCAATAAAATTATATTAATCTGCCACTGGTCTATGAAAATTGGGTTATGTAAGAGTATTTATGTGTTTTTTTTTGTGGCCTAATATCTATTTAAACTGAGAATTAACTGGCACATGTGCAAGTTAAAACATAAATTAAATTGCAGTGAATCCACTAACATCACCCCTGTACTCCCTGATGAGGCAGGCTGAGGTGTATCGGCACCTACATTTGCTATGTAAATTTTATATTCATGAGTTCCAAACTACCATGCACATTTTCCAACTAATTCCCAGTATATAACAGTATGTATCCAGCACACTGATATATTTGTGTTAACACTAGGATCTAGAAAGTAGCACTAATCAGGGTGCACAGAAAGACTCCACAAGAAAGGAAGCACGGGAGACAGACAGCGATGTCAAGTCCCAGGTCGATGATCCCAATTGTCCACAGAGTGAAGTGAAGGAAGACAGGAATAAGTGGAAGGAGGATGATATCTATCGGTCTGGTGGACAAGGCACCAATGATGAAGGATATGAAGGGGACATGGAGGGGGATGGTGAGCTCATGCCACCTCCGAATACTATACCGTAAGTTTTGGTTTATTTTATTAATCCTAACTAATATAAAAAAATGCAAATGTGAGTTTGTGTATACTTTGACGCGTTAATCCGATCTTGAGGAATTTTGATCTGGTGAAAAACCTTGAATATATTATAGGCTGCTATAGCACGAGTGAAACCGTGGGAAAAGTTAGTATTACAATATTTAACCGCCGCTTCCGTGTAGTAATCAAACTGGGAGCCAAAGTCGCACAGAACTGGTGCTCTGAGACTGTGGGACTGGGTCACAGAGTCTGGTGCTGACCATGAGGGAGTTACTTGGACATAGTGCATCAA
The DNA here is from genome assembly GCA_905163435.1 of Mamestra brassicae. Classification (NCBI taxonomy): domain Eukaryota; kingdom Metazoa; phylum Arthropoda; class Insecta; order Lepidoptera; family Noctuidae; genus Mamestra; species Mamestra brassicae. The sequence goes on along the minus strand of LR990997.1, from coordinate 10,883,096 downwards.
CAAAACTAAAAGGAACGAGCTCGCGACAGGTGAAAGAAGGAAAGGGAGACCTTAGAATATGCTATCAAAAGAAAATTTGAAATCTAGAAAAATTAAAATGTTTATAATTATAATAATAGTTTTAAATGTATTAAATTACAGATCTCATAAATCCTCGGACAGGCCGAGGAGACTGGAAACACCGCTGGCTGCTATGTTGCCATCTAAATACGCCAATGTTGATGTGAGGGAACTGTTTCCAGACTTCAGACCTGATAAAGTGAGTCATTTTTCACACCATTGCGCTATATTGCCTAATGTCTTAATTTGTCAACTTATTTTTCTACATTGCTGTGGAGCAGACATTTTTAAACATGGAAAGCTATGCATACATACTTTGTACAGTCGGTAACACTTTCACAGGAAATTCGATTGAAAAAAAGTCCAGCTTATACTTACTGGTTTTGTTACCACTGAGTCCAATGACGTGAGGTTTGCTGTACCAAACTTGTCCCTTTTTCAGATATTTTAATTTTTGGTAGGTCAATAAATGCATAAATTATTTCAGGTTCTCCTTTTCTCCCGACTTTTCGGTCCTGGCAAGTTGTCGAGCTTGCCACAAATATGGCGCGGTGTTAAGAAACGAAGACGCCGCAAACGCAGCGGTAGTACCAGTAGTGATACTCCGCCCACACCGGCGGACAACCAGGAGACGCAGTACGCTAGTGATGACGAGGAGAAATTGTTGAAGTAAGGATCTATTTAGTGGCGGCGGCCGAAGTGATTACACGCGGGGTTGCGACAGTCGTTGAGAGGATCCGGCAACTGGGTCTCGAGGTGGCCCTGCACAAGTCCGAAGCCATGTGTTTTTATGGTTCTCGGAACAGGCCACCAATGGGATCCCAAATAACGGTAGGAGGGGTTCACATCGGCGTCGGGTCGACGATCAGGTACCTGGGGCTCGTTCTCGACAGCCGATGGAACTTCGAGGAGCACCTCCGACGTTTGGCTCCAAGACTGGAGCGGGCCGGGGCTGCCTTCAAGCGGCTCCTGCCCAATCTAGGGGGTCCAAACGCCTCCTGCCGGAGGCTCTATGCGGGGATCGTGCGGTCCATGACCCTTTATGGGGCCCCAGTGTGGGCACTGACGTTGAAGGGGCGACCTGCCCGCCAGCTCAACGCATCCCAAAGGGTCATGGCCATCCGGCTGGCCCGGGGATACCGCACGGTCTCCGGCGAGGCGGCGAGCCTCCTTGCCGGATTAACGCCATGGGATCTGGAGGCGAGAGCCCTCGCGCACGTTTACGCGTGGCGCTTGGAGGCGCTTCGCCGGGGCGAAACTCCGCTGCCACGGCAAATTGCTACGCGGCGGACGGAGCTCCGGCAGGATACCATGGCGATATGGAAACGGCGACTGTCGCAACCCAGCGCTGGGCACGCCACAATTGCGGCGATAAGACCCCTCTTTGAGGAGTGGCTGGAGAGGCGCTACGGCGTCCTCACCTTCCGCCTGACGCAGGTACTAACCGGACACGGCTGTTTCGGGAGGTACCTGTTTCGGATTAAGCGGGAGGACACGCCCGGGTGTCAGCACTGTGAGGATCGCCCGGAGGACACGGTGGAGCATACGGTGGAGGTCTGCCCTGCTTGGGCTGAGCACCGCCGTGTCCTCATCGCGGCGATCAGTGGCGGCGACCTCTCGCGTCCGGCCCTGGTTGAATCCATGGTCCGGAGCGAGGAGGCTTGGGAAGCGGTCACCTCCTTCTGCGAAGCAGTAATGCTAGCGAAGGAGGAGGCGGGCCGCGCGAGGGAAAGGCAAGGCCTTCGCCCCAACCGCCGCAACAGGAGAAGACGCGTCGGGCGTCGGGAGTCGCAGGGCGATCCCCGGCCACCGTAGGCGCGGGCCTGCGGACGGCGAGCATTGGGTGGCTCGCCGTCCGATCACCACCAGGCCCGGGTCGATGGCGCGTTGTGTTTCACGCGCGCCTCAAAGAGATGTCAGCATAAAAGACGGGGCCCGCTAGGGCCAAAGCCTGCCAGGGTTGCGGAATCTGTTCGAAAGAGTCACCGCGGCCCTGGAACGCAAAGGGCTTTAGAAGGAACACGGATGGGTTTTAGTCAGTAAGAGTCTGACACGCCCTTCCGCTCCACCCAGAGCGGAAGAAGTCATTTGATGATTTCCCATCCTTAAAAAAAAAAAGGATCTTTTTGGTGTAAAATAAACTCGGTTAATGGAAATGTCGAGCCCATAAAATATAAAACGCTGCTCATGATTCTAATACAAATCATTGATATACAAACAAATACAGACTATACTGTCTTTAATTTGAAGCTCGATTTATATTATCTTTTTCTTATTAACATAATTCACTTATTGACTGTACATTGCGTGACGAGCTCTATAAGACGAAAGTCCAATCAGCTTTTTTGTCTTTACCGAACTATAAACTAGTACCACGTAGGGGGGGGGGGGTCAATCCCAAATAATGCAGTTTTAAATTCCCTATCCAAATCAGGCCCATGGAAGAGAACCAGCATTCAAACAACGACAATAACTCGGGCAATTCCGGCGACAAGTCACAGAGGCCGACTCCTGCGCATTGGCGGTTCGGGCCTGCGCAGATGTGGTATGACATGCTCAATGTTCCTGAGACCGGCGATGGATTTGATTACGGATTTAAAGTTAAGGTAAATGTTTCCTTTTACTACAAGACTAGCTGCTGCCCGCGGCTCCGCCCGCGTGAATGTCAAAAATTATTCCAAGGGCAATTAGTGGCAAATTTCATCAAAATCTGTTCAGCCGTTCTGACGTCATTGAGTAACAATCATTCATTTATCCAAACATCCAAACCTTCGCATTTATAATATTATTTACATTTTGTAATAATTTAATTTAAAAGAGTGTTCATGGAGTTTCTTGCCTTTTTTTTGACTAACTGTCCGCTCCTTGACTATTCGTAAATGCATAATTTACGCCACTACTTCGACTTGCCTTTGCGCTCTCGATCGTCCCAAGTTAAAAGGGTAAACTGAAAAAAAATCTTATTGCGTGTAACTGAAGTATCAATCATCCAAACTTGTAATACAAATTGGAAAGTAACTCTGACTATCTGTCTGTTTGTTTTCCTTGGGAAAGCTGTCGGCTTTCACGCTGTTATGTATTTTAATCCTTCAGGCACCCTCACCGGAAAGAGAAGAAAAGCCAAAAGAAGCTGAAGAAGATAAACCGGAAGAGCCGGAGGAAGAGGAGGACCCTGACAGTGGCTTCCCGGATGACTCCTTCCTCATGGTGTCCCAGTTGCAATGGGAGGATGACGTCATATGGGATGGCAGCGAGATCAAACATAAGGTGAGAACTGAATACAAAATATTTCTTATATTCATTCGAAGCCGAGGCCGGTCGCAATGTTTTTCAAGCATGCATTCGCATGTTTGAATAACATTGCCCTCTTTCTGGGGCATTGGGTAAAAATGAACAGAGGAGCGGCATCAATCGGCGTTTCTTGGACTCAAATGGACACCAGTCGGTTTTTTTTTATAAGCATATAATATTCTTTGAAATGTAAATGTTGACGTTCAGAAGTGCCAATGATGATGCTGATGATGAATGATGATGTGTTTTAATGATCTAATTGAAATAAACGTTTTGACTTTGATTTCGATCGTCGTTTTGACATTTTATTTTAAAATTTCAAAGAGCACAATGAAACTGGTATACGTTCTCGAAATAACTGTTTCACCGTGCAACTTTATGATGATGGTGTCGTTGACGATGTCAAAATATTTAATGTTTAAGAACATTCGGTTGATACGAACACATATAGTCTTGTTATGCCAAGCAAAATTTAAATTTTATTTTTTTTAAGAGTCATGGTCAATGTGAGTATGCAGCTTATGTAACATACTTTTGATAGGTGCTGGCACGTCTGAACAGTAAAAGCAACGCGGCGGGTTGGGTTCCGACGTCAGTGAGTCGGACCGCGCAACAGTTCTCACATCCGCGCCCGCAACCACCCGCTCCGATGCAACCTAAGCTTCCTACGTAAGTCTGTTTAAAAAATTGCCATCACAAAAACAATGGGATAAAGTTGAGAATCACTTTACAAGCATTATCTTTGGAGTTTTTTTTCTATGTCGTTTTAAATTAACATCTATTGGAGAAGTGAATTCATTTATTCTGTTGCTCAATATCATGAAGTAGTTTGATTGAGTGATGTCATTTCAGTCACGAAAGCTAACATGAATTAGAATTAGATGACCAGAAAAAAAAATACTTCTGATTTGACCACTTTAGTCTTAGAATCGTATCTTGAACATCTGATTGTACTGCCCCAATGCTGTGCAAAAGCCTCCCTATTATTTCCATCGCTACTTCAAGTCTTTGTTCCTAATATCCTAACTACCATCCTACAGTTCAACATCCTCATCAAACAAGGACGCCAACGCTGCCGATGGCGAAGACAATACTTGGTACAGTATCTTCCCCGTTGAGAACGAAGAGTTGGTGTACGGAACCTGGGAGGAAGAAGTCATATGGGACGCGGAGAATATGGCCATGGTGCCGAAACCCAAGATACTGACCCTGGATCCCAACGACGAGAATATTATCCTGGGAATACCTGATGATGTGGATCCTTCGAAGATAACTAGAGGTATGGACTGGTTCTTATGTTCTAGTTGAAGATAATAGACTGATAAGTTGTATTATAGGCTGTTGTTTAGGTTGACCAATGAAGCAAAAAGAAGGCCGATTGAAACGATAACCTGTAGCTGCGTTTTGGAAGACGGATAAGTAGTCGCTTTATGTAAAATGTTGCTATTCATCAGGTTAGACTGGGATCAGACCCTAGCTTTTTTTGGAAAGTAAATATTATCCGACTTTTGGACTTCACTGCAGTTGGATAAGAAGGCTAGACAGGTGAATCCTGCTCCAAAAGAGTTCTGAAGGAACAACAAAAAGCAACATTTAGCTAATTTTGTTGCGGAATCCGAGACAGTTGAATCGTTTCTGCGGGCTCGTCGGGCTTCATTTACTCGGCATTTTTCTGTTGATCGCCACTTGATTCTGGCTCTCAGGAGTTGCAGTGACTGGGAATACTAAGGTAGGTTTGAAATATCACATTTTCACTACATATAAATCTTTTCTTTCGTTCTTGTAGAGAGGGGTCCTCAACCCAAGGTGAAGATCCCGCATCCTCACGTAAAGAAGTCTAAGATCCTTCTCGGCAAGGCGGGTGTGATCAACGTGTTACAGGAGGACGCGCCGCCGCCGCCACCCAAGTCTCCTGACAGGGATCCTTTCAATATCTCTAATGATGTGTAAGTTTTTTTAGACAGCTTCTACATATGCATATTAATGTGGCGTGTGAAAGAGAAGAGCAAGAGATTACTTTTAAATGTTATCGTAGCTTGGTCTGTGGTTTTCATATAATTTTGGTTAATCCTTCAAAATGATCATACACATGTTCAAGCCTTTTCTCCAAATTTAAATTTTTGGGCTTTATTTATAAAAATCTTGGCAGTGATGATGTTTAGCATTTAACCTTTTGAACGCCAGAGCATAAACGCATCGGCGTGCTCCCGAGGCCAAGCCACAAATTCACCGTACTTTATGTCACATATTTGTGTTTGGCGTACAGGGCACGCGCTTGCTTGTCATGTATACGTGACAATGGCTTTCAAAAGGTTAATAAGCTGATTCTTTATTATTTTTTTCTAGAGAGAATTTGAATTTAGAACCTGCTAAGTAGTTGCTAACCTTTCTTCAGATTTCTATGAATAAAGCTCTTAAGGGGAGTGCTGACTCAAAAAAATAATTCAAAATTAAAATCCACTATTTCCACCTCTAAAATTTCCTGAAAATATTCCACTACAAAAATAAACCAATAACTTATCCGCAGCTTCTATTTGGCCAAGTCTCAAAACCCTCGCCTCAAGGTCGGCGGAGGTCAACTGATCCAGCACAGTACACCAGTGGTGGAACTGCGCGCGCCATTCATTCAGACCCACATGGGTCCGGCGCGTCTCCGGGCCTTCCACCGGCCGCCCATGCGGAAACTGTCGTACGGCCCGCTGGCCGCCCCTGGGCCGCATCCCGTGCAGCCACTGCTTAAACATATCAAGAAGAAGGCTAAGGTATGTAAACTAGAACTAAGCCGGAAATTCGTGCTTTCAAATGAACTAAGAAGAGAGCTTTTGAGAGTCGTATTGATGCGATAAATTATAAATGGGTACTAACCCATTTACCGAGATCGTTCATCGCCTTCGTATCTGTCGTAGTTCGTAGTAAGCTGTAGGTTGACTTTATTTTATTATTCAACTAGTGGCCCGCCCCGGCTTCGCCCGGCTTTATATCTCTTTTTTCAAAATTTTCTTTCATAAAAACCATTTCCTGACAGTAACAAACACAACAAAAAAAGAATTAGCGAAATTGGTCCAGCCCTTCTCGAGTTTTGCGCTTAGCAACACATTTAGTCATTCATTTTAATTTACATAGATATACTTTTGTTCGATCTATATTGTCTTCAAGGTAGGAAAAGGGTAATTTTTGTCGAATTTTTTGCAGTATTTCAACATTCTTAAACTTTAGGATCTCAATTTTATGACATTAGGCAATTGACCATCATTCTGTTACCACATCGCCAGCCACAAAAGACTGCACGCAACAATTAACTTTACTAAATCTAATTAATCATTTTCAGCAACGCGAGGCCGAACGTTTAGCTTCAGGAGGTGGTGACGTGTTCTTCATGCGAACGCCCGAAGACCTGAGTGGTAGGGACGGCGAACTGGTTCTGGTAGAGTTCTGTGAGGAACATCCCCCACTTATCAGCCAAGTCGGCATGTGTTCCAAGATTAAGAACTACTACAAACGTACTGCGGCTAAGGTATGTGTATTTATTTAGACTGAGGATTGTTGACGTCATTGTTTTGTTGTGCAAAAGAGATGGTGCTATTTGTCTTGTATAATTGCATACTTGTAACATGATTAGAACAATTCTTAAACATGTTAACTATTTGTGGCCCCTTGAAATGTTCCTACAATTGCCCTTTGCGTTCCAGAGCCGCGGTAATTGTTTCAAACAAATCCGCAACAAATTAGAAGAGCCTGGCCGTTGACACCTGTGAAAAAGCCCATTCTAGGGACAACAAAATCTTACATTCGTGGAATGCTTTTTGTGATTTTTGTACCAACTGTTGCTTTTATTTGTTTTCATAATGGTATACAGACGCTGCCATTTTCCCACAATGCAGTTCTATGAAACTAGGTGATATCCAACATCTTCTATTTCTGATTGGAAACGAAATGTGGGTTATTTGTGCATTTATTCCAGATTCTAAACATTTTATGAACTTCATAGTGGACACAGTTCTTCAGTTTTTGAACTGGTTTGTCAACTGATATTTTGGGTAAAATAATTTAAAATGTGTATTTTTATTTTCATTGCCAAAGGGATCCAAAAGAGCAGGTGCCAATTCAAAGGTAGGCCTTATTTACACATATTAAGACTATTTCTACTTATAATTTCTGCTTTTGTAAATATAAGAAATGTAAAATTGATACTGTCCAATGAACCTTGTAAACTTCTAGGTCTGAAAATATTGCAGAAAACAAAAACTAAAACCATCAAGTGAAATAAAACAACAAACTTTATTTATTCAATTTTGCTATTTTTTACACTGTTTTGAATATTTTCTATAAAACTTTTTTTTTTTTTAATTATCCTAAAACTATTAAAATAGTGCCCTATTCTTACAGGATGAGGGTCCGAAACCGCTCAAATATGGCGAGGTTGCGTATGCGCACACATCGCCTTTCCTTGGAATTTTGACGCCAGGGGCGACTCAGCCCGTTGTTGAAAATAACATGTACAGAGCTCCAATATACGAACACACACTGCAGCCGTCTGACTTCTTGATTATAAGGACAAGGTTAGTGTACACTGCACATAGATTTTGAGCTGATCTTGTACAGTACGGAGTTTCAATAGAATCAGATTTATACTAGTTTTGTTATCACTGATTCGGCCTACTGTTGGTACAAGTTTTGGTGATCATACAAAGCGGAAAATGGAGACAAACACAAACTATTTGAACTAGTGCTAATGACAGTTTAAGCTGTCGCAATAGTCAAGTAAAGGGTCCGTCTCCATACAAATATACAATTAGTAGTTGCAAACTCTGCCAAAAAGCTGCATAACAAGAGAACATCACAATTTTTTTTCTTCATAAAATATATTAAATGCTTATGAATAAAATATGATTTGTTTTCAGACAATCTTATTACATTCGTGAAGTGGACGCACTATTCGTGGCCGGTCAGGAATGTCCTTTATACGAGGTGCCTGGGCCAAATTCTAAGAGGGCTAACAATTTCGTTCGAGATTTTTTGCAGGTCGGTCATAAAACAGTTTTACTATTACCTATTTTAGCTTTTATTTTCCAAATGTAAGCAAAAAGCCGCCCTTTTATTCTGTTAAGCTTGACCTATTATGGACCAATCTGGTCTGTAGGACAAGACGTCCTGCCATCTTCTAAGGGTCTACATTGCTGCTGTAGAAAATCATTTCTTTGACTTTACCTCATTTCAACGGAAAATAATTAGATAAAAACAAAAGACAGTCAACCGCACATTCTGTTTTCGAAATTTGAATACTTAGTCTGGTCTTTGCAGGTCTTCATTTACAGATTATTCTGGAAATCCAGAGACAAGCCGCGCCGTATAAAGATGGATGATATAAAGAGGGCATTCCCGTCACACTCTGAGAGCTCTATTCGAAAGCGTCTCAAACTATGTGCGGATTTCAAGCGTACAGGATTGGATTCTAACTGGTAAGATTGTAATTTATCGTGATGTTTCTCAAAAACCAAACAAGAAGCTGGCAAAGTTGTGAAACGGGCCTGTCCAATGGATTGAGGACGGCCAATAAACCGTCTTATTTCAAGGTGATTTTTGTAAAGCTTGGAACTTTACGCCACTAAAATAAGGTTTTTGATTTATGTGTTAGTTGTTGTAGTTGTAGCAATATGAAATATGGTCTTTAATGGTTTTTGAACACTTGTTTAACTCATATATCTGTAAATTTGCGCACACTAAACAGGACTTCTACACTAAACGAGAAGACATTCAAACAAGATTCACACTCCGACATAAAACACGTCTAAACCTACCAACTTCTCGTTTAAAAATGCATTCATGTGGGCCACTAGTAATGTCGATAAAAAATTATTATAAATTACCCGAGCTATTAATATTAAGAAACGAAAAAAAGATGACTGTTTTTACGAACAAATTAAAAAAACTATTAAGTAAATGCTATTATAGCATAAATGAATACATGAATGATAAATTTATACAGCTCGAATAATAATATAAATATCAGTAATAATAATAATGAAGATTTGATCTAAATAATATGTGTGATTAAATTGTTTGTATTGTGTATGTTTAATAAAATTGTAATTAGAATAAGTTAGTCTTTATAGACTAACTTATTTTTATTACAATTTTATCTTATGTCCTTTTCATATTTTATATTATTGTCTTTTGCTGTGCCCAATAGGGTCCACAATTGTGTCTCATAAAATTTTCACCTAGCACCTAAGCATGTACATTGTGGAATGCAATAAAGAATTGAGTATTGAATATATAACATTTTGCAGCAATGACTGACTAACCTTTTCTGTAATGATATTCTTTTACAATTTCACAAAGGTGGGTTATTAAACCAGACTTCCGCCTACCCTCTGAAGAAGAGATCCGCGCAATGGTATCCCCGGAGCAGTGCTGTGCGTACTTCAGTATGGCGTCTGCAGAACAGAGGCTAAAAGACGCCGGCTACGGAGAGAAGTTCATATTCACGCCTCAGGAAGATGACGACGAAGAATTGCAGCTGAAGATGGATGATGAGGTATGGAAAAGTTAATAAAGTCTAAGTTCTGGTAGCAAGTGTGGTGTGTTTGCAATGCATTGTAAAACCACGAATTCAGACTAAAATCAGGTTTAGTTTTCGTTGTTAGACGGACTTTACGAAATAGTGAACTCTTACGATTTGGCTATGATTTAGAGGGCCAGCAGTGAACATAAAAAATGAAAATAAACAAATTAATGCAGGTGAAGTACCAATGTGTTTTGCGAGTCGAAAATGTTGCGCGTGTCATATCCGAAGACGATTTATAAATAAAAACACACTTCTTCAACTTTTTAATTTTGCTATTATATCCTTAAGAAATCTTCATGGATACCTTCCATCTGGGGAGAACGAAGGGTCATGTCGAACTCCTACCGACTAACTAAAACCTTACAGTTCCTACCGCGCCCATGAGTCCAACACTGCGTTTAAAATTATAGTTACACAAAATCGTTTAGTTCACTTTCACTCATGTTCATACATCTCTTACCTTCAGGTAAAAGTCGCCCCCTGGAACACAACGCGCGCTTACATTCAAGCCATGCGTGGCAAATGTTTGCTCCAACTGACTGGCCCGGCGGACCCCACGGGCTGTGGCGAAGGGTTCTCGTACGTACGCGTGCCCAACAAGCCCACTCAGCAGCCCAACGAGGAACAGCAGCCCAAGAGGACTGTGACTGGTACTGACGCTGATTTGAGGAGGCTCAGCTTGAATAATGCTAAGGCTTTGCTGAGGAAGTTTGGAGTGCCTGAGGAAGAGGTATGTTGAATTCAAGTTTTTGTGCTGATATATTTATCAATGGATTGATGATTCTTGGAGCCGTCAACATTATTTTTGGGCTTTATATTAAGTATCAATGTGCTTAAGCTTTTGACCGCCACGGTCGGCAATAGCCAACAGATGAAAAAGTGCCCAACACGCCACGCGTCAACTAGAGCCGACAAAAAACACGGCAAATTTGTGGTTTGGCGTCGGGGGCACACCGATGCGTTTATGCTCTGGTGTTCAAAAGGTTAAATGTGTTTCTCTGCATAGCAAAGAACATTAAATGTAGTACCTAGCTAAACACGTAAAAGGTTATCAAATCTTTTGGCATTGAATCGTTGATGATAGATTTAACTTACAAAGATTTTTCTGAGGTAACTGTAGGCCTCGTATGTCCCAATATAATCTAAAGACAAGTTACGTTATTAATCCCATATATTTTATTAATTCGTATATTTCACATTCTTCATTTTGTAGATCAAAAAACTGTCCCGTTGGGAAGTTATTGACGTAGTCAGAACCTTGTCTACTGAAAAAGCTAAGGCTGGTGAAGAAGGCATGACAAAGTTTTCTAGAGGAAACAGATTCTCTATAGCTGAACATCAAGAAAGGTTTGTTTTATTTTGAAGGATCTTTTAGAATATAATAGAAAACATTTATTCGACACAACACAACAGCAACAAACACATAGTAAAAAAACATGCGGGGCAGTCTTTGAGGACTGCCGATAGAAGTGAAAACTAAGCAAAAGCTAAAGCGTTCGGTGACGATGACGCGAGTACCATGATTTTTGTTCACCCAAATAGTACACATAAAAACAGTATACATATACTTCATCAAAAGCGTTCGGTGACGATGACGCAAGAGTTCCACGAGTTTTGTTCACCCAAAAAGTGCTCAACGTGCATTTAGAAGTTTTCACTTTAAAAAAAACATAATGAAACATAACAATGATATAGTAAAATTGTGCTGAGTGTGCCCACTACACTACACCACTACACTACCCATACCGAAACTTTTAGTGGTTGATTGATTATATATTCCATTTAATCAAGGAACTTGAATAGTAGTATGGGCTTTGTTTTTAAGCCATGCTTCCATGATCTGTGTGTCGTATTTTGAAAGATATCCACTGACCATTGGTCTCCCAATTCAGTTCTTGCCCTCTCTTGGTGCCGCTATTGGCGTAGCCAGCTAAGGCGTCATCTTAATACAAAGCGATCATCGCGTAAATACGCGATCGTCGTTTTTATTTGATTAGCCAAACCGGAAAGCGGCCTCTATCGGTGCGACGACGCGATCGTGTCTGCCGTCAAAACTAATGTTCGAGCTGATTGTTTCATTAACTAACTGAAACTAGAGTTTAAATAAATAACCGTGAAATTTATTTAGGATTCTGCACCATCTGCCGTAGTTAAAAAACGACTAAGCAAGTGAAACTTTTTTAGGCATTTAACAGCTGTCAACAGTCAGCTGATGCGAGCTATGAGCACCATTGCTTTGCCGAGCGCCTTTCACGTTATCCCCACTCCGCGGCCGACTGTAATGCAACATGCGATAGATGAACAAAAAAATTCGAGGAGTTGGAAAAAGAGATTCACTTTAAAACGTTTCCTTTGCAGATACAAAGAAGAGTGCCAACGTATATTCGAGCTACAAAACCGCGTATTAACAAGCACAGAAGTGCTAAGTACAGACGAGGCCGAGAGTTCAGTTAGTGAAGAATCCGATTTGGAAGAGATGGGAAAGAACTTGGAGAATATGTTAGCGAACAAGAAGACTACTGAACAGGTAAATATCTTGAATCCTATTTTAAGATATTAACAATTTCTATTCTCAAGTAGTAGTCGAATTAAAGTACTCGAATATTGATTGCTTAACTTAAATTGGGTCCCTTTTTTATTCGCGGGATGTGACATCAGTTCTCAAGTCAGGCTCGTTAAATAGAGGTACCGCTATGAAACTGGACAACTAATTTTAGTATCACACTTCTAAACAGATCAACTGAAGATAACTATTTCTTACTTTTGAGTAATAGTGATGACAGTACAAGGATTTACTTTTGTAGCTATCAATGGAAAGGGAAGAAGCTGAAAGAGCGGAACTGAGAAAAATGATCCTTGGTCAATCAGAAAAGAAGCCTCAAATCAATCAAAACGATCAGCAGCAATCATCAAGTCAAGGTAAACATATTGATATTTTCATTCTTTGCAACAAAATAAGAGCGGTTCTTGTTTACGTCCGCTTTATATAGTCAGTCATTCGAAAGTAACCTTACTTTTTACCAAACATGCATTCACGCATCTATTATTCAGACAGTACAGAACCCTAAAGTGAAAAATATTTTGTATGCGCATCATCATTTCCCGAGACAACCGTGTAGAAATCATACTTAAACAACTTTATCTTTTAAAGAAGTATTTAAATAGCATACCCTAGTATTATACTTGCCCCTTGCCCGTGCAGCAGGCCGCGTGCTGCGCATAGTGCGCACGTTCCGCAACGCGTCCGGACAACGCTACACGCGCGTGGAGTTAGTGCGCAAAGCGGCCGTCATTGAAGCTTATATGAAGATACGTCAAACAAAGGATGACTCCTTCATACGACAGTTTGCCACCATGGACGAATCGCAGAAGGAGGAAATGAAGAGGGAGAAGAGAAGGATTCAAGTATGTTTATTTCTATGTTGATTATTTTGTCGGTCAATTGAGCTCTGCCGACCTACTATGACATGCTAATGCCATCCAATTTCAATGATGTAAAAGGGATAGTGGTATTCGCTATGTATAGCTCCGTCTCTCTCTTAGAGCGGAATCATGATCGTTTTAAGACTTCATAGTAGGGCCCCTGATCGCCTGTTTTACAGTCAGGTAACTTAGTTGTTGAGGATATTATCAGACAACATAGACAAAGAAAGAAAAATGTTTATTTAGGTCTCGCACAAGACAACCAGAAAAGTAAAATAAAATAAAATCTAACAGTAAAAATAACTGCCAATTCAATCTGCCGTATTGGTTCCATTAACTGGCAAAGCATAACGTCTGTTATTTGAATTAACAGAAAATTTAACTTAGTAAATTTGTTTATCAAATCCCTCAGCCAGAAAGATTATGTTATTTGTATTCCATTAAAGTAACGCACATGTAGTAGTCAGTTATCTCTATGAGAACTTGCAATCATCCCTGCTACATTGTTCTAAACTTTTATAATACTGCAACAGGAACAACTGCGGCGTATCAAGAGGAACCAAGAACGAGAAAGGCTCGCTGGAAACGTCACTGTTCCTGGACCCTTCCCGGATAGTGAGTAATTTATTCTTATTACCTAAAATCTTGATTCAAAGCAATGACCGTTTTCTATAAGAAAAACGCCTGATATATTTTATAATTATTTATCTCCACTAGATCCTATTATGTCTTCTTCGGTAATGGACATGAGTTCTCCGTCGCCGTTGATACCGCTGGGTCAAATCAAGCAGGAGCCAGACCTTCATACTCCATCGTCGTCGTCATCTTCACGCCGGCGTGCCAAGTTGAAGCCGGATCTGAAACTGAAGGTAAATAATAAACCTGTAATATTAATGTGAGAGGTAAATATCAAGATGACACACGAATGTCATACGAAGAATTTAATATTTAATTCACAAAACTTAACCATTGAGTTCATTACCGTCAATAATAAATGGTTATAATACATTATATATTCCTCTTCATTTTCTTCAATTCACACATTTATAGTTATAAGCATCATAGAGATGAAAGATCCCAGCATCCCCAAAGAAACGAATTAAGAGCACTGGCTTATAAACTATTCAAAGCACAATGTCGAAATTTCGAAGTGAGAGTTTAATGTGTATGTGTGATATGAGCTTTTACGTTCTTTTCAAATAACTCTTCCATTCCAGTGCGGCGCTTGTGGCCAAGTGGGCCACATGCGTACCAACAAAGCGTGTCCTCTATACACGGGCTCCATGGGAGGAGGACCAGCGTCTCCGCCTGAGACCGACGTGGAGCCTCCGCCCATAGAGCCCGAGGACGACGACATGGGATACGTTGACGGCACCAAGTTGACACTGCCTACGAAGATTATAAAGGTAAGTCATAGCTGAAAGAAGAAAGAAAAATATCTGAAATTAGTTTAGTAGTGCGAAAACTGGAAATGCGACGAACAGTTATTAATATTTATTCGGGTTTACATACGTGAATATTTTGGACTTATAAAACCGAAGTAGGGTATTTGGACATTCGACAAAGTAACGAATTAAATTTCTTTAATAACGAGTGTTCAGAAATGCAAAAAAAGTTCAGAAATTTTAAGATTCGATTCGAATCAATAGCAATGTGATGTATTATAAACTTGTTTATCTATTCGATGATAAACTCTACTTTAGTTTACTCAGTATCGGTAGTCTCGCTGCTTGCGAAAAGTCATTTGTTCGGAACTTTTTAGTTGTTTTATTGTGGTGTTTTTTTAAAGTCACTTTTTTATTTTGCAATTTTTTCCTAATGTTTATCAGCTACTCATCATCACCCTTATATATTATAACCACGCACTTCTGGAACACTCTGGTATGGAATTCAATTCACATTCGTTTATTCAGGTTCTTATTACAAGAGTAATTTACCATCGATTTTGATGTAACATCCCTGGTGTCTCTCCTTAGCAATCAGCAGAAGAACTGAAACGCCGCGGTCCCGGTCGGCGGGCCGGCGGCTCGGGCTCGGGCGAGGCGCGCTCGCTGGGACGTCGCATCAGGCGCGGCACTGCGGGAGACTCCTGCGACTACCTCGTGCGGAGACCCGCGGAGAGGCGCCGGACTGACCCGCTCGTCACACTGTCGTCACTGTTGGAAGATGTGCTCAACCACATGCGCCATCTGCCTGATGTGCAACCGTTCTTGTTCCCTGTTAATCCTAAGGTATGTTTTATCATGTAGTTTTAAGGTTCATATTTCTATGAGTATCTTATAAAAAGACGAGAAGGCGAACTAACACGCTAGTGAGATTGTCTTCATAAATTTATCTTTCTATGTTTCTATTTGCCATTGCAAATGAAGAATACAAGTGACTGTAAAATCAATTGTAGAACTTACAAACTCCTTTAACAATGACTTCTTTTGTTTTCATAGCTGGTCGCCGACTATTATCGCATCGTCTCACGGCCAATGGACCTGCAAACAATAAGGGACAACCTCAGACAGAAACACTACCAGAGCAGAGAAGAGTTCTTGGCTGATGTTAATCAGATTGTCGAGAACTCGACTCTTTACAACGGTACTAACGGTATTTTAGAGTGAATTGATTTTTTATACTTTTTTATACCTACTCTTGAGATAAAACCGGTGTCAGGTATAGCTTCGAAGAAAGATTTGAAGACTGCAAGATGGGTTGGCGACGTAGTGTTCAAAATTGTCTCACAAACTTGCTCAAATACTCTTTTTGCCTTAGAAGCTATGTCTGTTGCCGGTTTAAAGCTATGTCCACATTCGTGCAATGGCATGTTTACACTGACACCTTATTTAAGTATAGACGGTGTGCTGTATATGGGATTAAAATAATGCATGTATCAGACTCGAGATAGAAATGCAAGATGTTGTAAGAGCACGAGTGTGCACACAGCTTTAGCATGCCGCTGAAACTTTTATATTAGTCTTAGTACTAGTTGCTTGTTGTTCGATTGATTTTAATTAGCATGAAGAGCTTAAGATTTTTATTATTTAAAAGTATTTAATTTAGAAGGCAGATTATATCGCTGCCTATAAATCATTTTGCACATACAATTTTAAAGTCTACGATACATTTTATTGAAAAATAAATGTTTCCATGTCTGCATGGCGACATGAACCAATATTCTTATTTTACTAGAATACTTTATAGCAGCCATACTCAACCTTTTTTCTTACTGGGCCACATAACCCTAGTACCATCATTGGATCAGAATAATCAAAAAGTAAAATAAATCTACATTAACATGAAATGTTGAATTTGTGATAAATAGGCAGTTTTCGATAAAATTGCTACAAACTGTAGAATAGGCCCAAGTTTTCGTTTAGTTAGCAAGTGAATAGTCTCAGCACATCGTCAAGAAATAATAAATAAAAACTAGTAGTTTAGTACTGTAATGTGCTAGTCTGCAGGGCCACAAGGAAAAGCTTGGCTGGCCGCAGGTTACGTATGGCTGCTTTATACAATGGTGAAAGGTTTGCTATTAAGCAAGACTAACCATGCTAACATTACTGTGGCTGTCTGCCCATGACGCAGCTCCCCCTTTATAGGACGACTCATACAAAGAGGCGAGTATTGAATGACTTCAAGGTAGTTTTCTCATAGAATTTATTTGAATGTTGAACCTTATGAACATCAGTCAAAGGGTTAAACACAAGCCTTAATATGTTTCAATGTTTCGAAGGACCAACTAGCAGTTTGACCGTCGCCGCTCAGCGAATGTTGCAGAGATGCGTTGAAAAGCTAGCGGAGAAGGAAGAACAACTGATGAAACTGGAGAAACAAATCAATCCGCTACTTGATGATAATGACCAGGTAATGCTAATGTTTAGAGGTTTGTGTGTATTTTGAACTTGGTTATTTTAGGGAACTTATTTGAATGATTGTGAAAAAAGTAAAAAGTAAAATATATAGCATAAGTCCGATCAATAATAAGATCAAACCCATATTAAATTAAAAAAAAAAGATTAATTGCGCCAGAAATATGTAGTAATACGCTTCTTTGATTTTTTCGAATGGCATTTTTCTCTTATTTTTTTTCTTTTCTTCAGGAGCTAAAAAGTCAGACATCAGGTTCGATTTTCTTGCTTCCTCTTGGCAAGTTTATAGATAGTAGACATAGGCAGACTTAATGCAACAAGGCATTCTCTACCAATCAACCTTTGGGTTAAAAAGACTACACTGTGTACAACAAATAAATATAAAATAGAATTTTGTTAAGGAAAGAATATTATAAAAATAATATATGTATACATATAATACTTATAAAATGGGTACTTACATATAATATTATGCTAAATTAATAAACTAATCAATATAATTCATCTTTCTGATTAAATAACTCATAATATAAAATATTTCTTCCCAGGTGGCATTATCATTCATCTTAGAAAACTTACTGACGACAAAGTTGAAGATCATGCCCGAAGCGTGGCCTTTCTTGAAGCCGGTCAACAAGAAACAAGTGAAGGACTACTACAGCGTCATCAAGAGACCTATCGACATGGAGACTATGGGCAAGAAGATACAAGGTAATGATTTAAAGTTGTTTTCACTCTTTGCTGGCAGTAAATTCTATTTTTCTGACCGAGAATAGCGCATTTTAATGCAAATGGCAAACTTCGATAAATTGATAGGATTCTGAAACTTACAGTAAGGGAAATAAGAGCCAGATTTCAATGAAGTTAGAAATATTGTTTCGAAGTTATTACCTAGCGGTTGACTTAAGATTTTGATATCAAAATCTTCTGCCGGTCCAAATCCATATTATATATGGAATATCAGCTCACTTCGTGATCACGTGACATCTTGATTATATGGATTGACAGCTCACCTCGTTATCACTTCACCCAAAGCTTGACTTCGACATATTTACTGCCGGTAATCGACCGGCAGTTCTGTCATATCAACGGCTGTCATTTGTAGATCTTTGGCAGTCGTTGCGGATTGTCAGAAGCAAGAAAATCTGACACCAGTCTTGTAAAGAAGTATCGTGTTACCCAGTTGGTTTTGTGGAGGTCAAATAGGCAGTCGCTTCCCGTAAAATACTAGTATTCAGTTGAATCCAGTCTGACCACAAGCCGACCCCAATATAGTTGGGAAAAGGCTAGGCCGATGATGGTTGACTTAAGATTTTGGCGTGATTATGAAACTAATTCAATAGTAAGCAATGCTAGGTTGAGCATGCAAAAGATAGGTCATATCTGTACTAACTTTTAGGCAGGATTTCACTTGCTTTGCTTTTGCGTGGAGACGAATCGACACGAGCTTCTATTTTTATTCTACTTCATACCTGTTAGATTTGTTTTTTATTTCGTTGTAGTTGATTATACGACGCTAGTATTTGGTTTAGAATAGAACATAAACAGTTTTTTGACGTGACAACGTCTAATAAATCGATGAACGCAGTCTGCACGTACGGAAAAGGATGACTCATTGTAACGTTACGCTCATTGTAACAATACGCTCATTGTAACGTTACGCTCATTGTAACGATCATTTCATCAATGTTTTGTTATGACGTTGTCACGTTAAACTATCGTCCGTAAACCGACTTTACTACTATTAAATAAAACTTCTCCTATTGAAACTCATTCTCATTAATAATTATCGTTTATTATGCATCATAAATATGAAATGATGCAATAAAATAAAACATTTCAGCTCACAAGTACCACAGCCGGGCCGAGTTTTTACGCGACGTTCAACTGTTGGTAGACAACTGTCGCGCGTACAACGGACTTAACTCCCAGTTCACGAGGCAGGCCGAAATTATACTGAAGATTACGCAGGAGTCGCTTGAACAGGTGAGACTGGTTTACATGTTTTTGAATGTGTTTTGATTTAATATCGGATGAAAAGTTAAGGTTAAACTAATAAATAAGTTGTTCGCATTCAGGTTTTATTACTGCAACATTTGCTGAGGCACATCAAGCTAGCCGAAACTATCAAATTTCCCAATCAACCTTGAACCTAATGTTATGTAATTTGACAGACTGGTGTAGCTTGATGTGCTGGCGTCTGTACTGTAATAGAAGAAAAAAAAGTTATGCTGCTACAGCATTACGTTGTTAGGGAAGGTGTGATATAAAATAACTTTTTCTACTATTAGGTATAAACTTTTCATTTAGTAATTGGACTTTACGGTAAGAGATAAATTGGTTTACGATGTAGTAAAGAGACTTTGTAATTCTGAAAGAAGAATATGACCTTCTTTACACCTCAGGTGAGTCTGTCGGAAAGCACTGTAATAAAGAATAATAACTCAAATACTATTATTAAATGACATTGTTTAAAATGGTTGGGGTGTTTCAATATATATTCCGTAACTGAGTGATTGACTGGCAGATAATACACTGCCGAAATTACTGGCCGTAGGAAGCTGAAATGGGCATATAGGTTCCTTTGAGAGTGTTCCCTTGGATTTCCCGAAATTCCTACGCGTACGGGAAAAAACGATATGCGCGTCCGTCGTTGCGGGCAAAAGCTAGTTATTTTATAAAATGATCTTCATCCCCTACAGTTCGGCGAGCACGTGAGCCAGCTGGAGGCGAACATCTCGCGCGTGCAGCAGAAGATGCTGGAGGAGGCGGAGCAGTCGGACCTGGACGTGGACGAGGCGCCGCCGCCGCCCGACGAGAAGCGCGGCCGCGGCCGGCCCCGCAAGCACAAGCCCTCCGCCTCCACCGCCGCAGCTGATGGTGCGGACCACTGCTTTTATATTGCCACATGTTTGTTGGAAGGTCCACAGGGTAGACCGATGACCTGTCGAAGGCTGTCGGAATCTGCTGGAGACGAGACGCGAAGAATCGGTCGATATGGCAACACTTGGGGGAGGCCTATGTCCAGCAGTGGACGTGTTTCAGCTGAAATGATGATAATTTTTCGGTTAAATATGTTATGCTTGTCTGCACTAGACATTGATAACGCCTAAGTTCATGTTTCTAAGGCAACTTATTCACGAGCGAGTGAATCGCCGCGAGTTGACTGTATACTTGTCAATTCACTCGTCGAAGGGTTCTGCAGAAGAGTATTATAGTTGTAAAAGAAATACTTATCTCTATGTACAGATTAGCTACCAACAGTAGCTAAAACGTCATGTTTGCCTTTCAAACATGACGTTTCAGCTACTGTTGGTAGCCAATTTGACAGTTGGTTAAAGTTAGATACGTTTTTGACCGACACCGATGGAT
Organism: Mamestra brassicae; assembly: GCA_905163435.1. Classification (NCBI taxonomy): domain Eukaryota; kingdom Metazoa; phylum Arthropoda; class Insecta; order Lepidoptera; family Noctuidae; genus Mamestra; species Mamestra brassicae. Next base: position 10,862,525 of record LR990997.1, on the reverse strand, counting down.
AGTAAGGCTCTCCAAAAAATCCTAGACATCAAATTATATTTTAATAGTAAAAAGTTGTGTTAAAAGAAAAGACGCTATAGTTGCGGGCTTACAATTTAAGGCTAAAATATCTTTTGGTGTTTTTAATAGGTGCTACTCCAAGGAAACGTGGAAGACCGAGAAAAGATCAAAACTCTCTGGAAGAAGGTACGTTACTTTGAATTAAATAAACATCGATGCCAGAAGTATCAATTAACATTTTTGTTTTGTTAAATGTCATTCTTTAATACTTATTGCTTTAAGGTACATTTTGGCATTTTGGGTAAATGTGCCTTACGGTAAACCCGATACCCGATACTTCCGGAATCGATATTTTTAAACGGATTTTCAAAAAAAATATTTTTGAATGTAAGAGCTCTATTAGTCTAACCATTATTATTTCTAACGTTTAGATCTGCAGTATTCGGACAGTGGCAGTTCAGAGCTCGAGGAGGTGGAACAGAAGGTGGCCGCAGAAGCTATGGTGCAACTGGCAGTACGACAACCGTATCAAGGTTAGTTCTATGAATCACTAAGGTGGTGAAACAGTACACACGGAAATGCAATTAGCTGTAATATGAACTTTAATATTATGTCAACAAAGTTCATTTCGAAATTTTTGTAATCGTTTGAAGTGTAAAGTTACGATAAATCAATGAAAAAAATTATTTTGCCTAGCTAAGTTTATAAGATTGTTTAACACCCAGTTTCAGTCATCGTTTAGGATTACGAATTTTACCAATAGCTGTGTTTCTAATTTCGTTGTGAGACCTAAAAAATTATATCTTGTTACAGATGACGACCCGCCACTAGGCGACCCAAGTTTCGACACATCAGAGTTCCTAATAAAGCGCGAAGTTCCGGATGAACTGCCGCAGCCTTCAGACGACTTCGTGGATCTTGACCAGCACAGCACTGACTACTCCTTCCCGCCTGTTGTCAAGGTAAAATTTACAAACATGTTTAATTTTTTGTATTATTCAATCAGGCCTGGATTTTTCCCCATTTAATCGTGGGCGTGCCAATCGCCATCAAAAGAGCACTAGTTAAGACTCGGGGCTACTCTCTGAGAAATTCCAAGAGCTGGGATTCGAACCCAGGACTGGAACTGCATTGGTTTTCAACTGCATGTTATTAAAATGTAATAATAAAGTTCGTTACCTATACCAAGTATCGCAATGTTTTGGTAGCTAGTGCCCTGCATTAACTGGCTCCTCAGGTAAAATTTGGTTGGCAAGAACATATGCGTGACCACATCATACTGCTATGTCTAGTTCACCAGTGGGTACGAGTGTACCTTTATGCGAGTTTTTAAACGAGCTCGATCGCGTTAATGTTGTTTGTTATTGAAAAAAGAGGTTTTGTATTAATGCCACCAGACGGCGCTTATTTTACGCTATAAATTAACGTTTACGTTAACGTGATCGAGTAAATATAAGAACTCTCATAAATGCCACAGCTTATTTAACAAAGCTCGATATTACGATAGCATTAAACCGTGGCTGGATAGTGTTGTTTAATTATATAGACGACACATAACCTGGACTGTCATTTGAATTGCGTGACATTGCAAACTGAAATCAATCATTTGTAATTTTTTAGGAGGAACCAATGGAAACTGACATGGGAAATATGGGCGGTATGGGCAACATGGGTGGTATGAGCAATATGGGAGGTATGAGCAATATGGGTATGGAGCCCCAGATGTTGGGCGGTACAGGATTGGAGCCGCCGCCACAGTTCAAGGAAGAACCGCCGGAGAACTGGCAGGTGAGCAACTGGAATTTAATTAATAAGTTAAACAATAATAATTTATTAAGAAACTAGTTGCCGCCCGCATGGTATTAGTACTTCTGCCCTTCATAAATTATAGCTTGTTTTATTCTGATGAATAAAATGTGAGTTTCATCAAAATTCGTTCAGTAGCTTTTGCGTGAAAGAGGTACAAACATCTATTCATCCATCCTCACAAACTTTCTCGTGTATAATAGTAGCAGGACATTCTTCTTGACAGCGACACTTTTTATATTGCGTGGTCCGACATCCACTTTGCCGGGTTTTCTATAGTTATTTACTGGTACCGAAAAAAAATCTTCAGTTTTAGTTGATTTCGGACGGAATACATATAAAACTGTTCTGTTACTGAGCGAATGACTGATACGCACAGCCGAAACTACTGGTCGTAGATAAATTTGGCATGTAGGTTCCTCGGGGACTGTCGGGGAGCACTAAGAGAGGATTTACCTAAATTCCTACGGGAACGGGAAAAAACGGGATATGCGCGTACGAAATCGCGGGCAAAAGCTAGTCCTTGTATATTATACACCCCCCAAAGTGTGGCGAGCCCGTTATCGTATCTTTTCAACTTTTCGCTGGGTATCCATGAATCGGATTTTTTTGCACTAAAGGCCATCTGTCCTAGCTTGTAAGGAAAAATCTTGAACTTTTATTTGATTAAAAACTTTTTCTTTCCCAGCCTGACCCGGCCATACAAGACGATCTACAAGTCACGGACAGTGAAGAGGAACCAGAAGATGGACTGTGGTTCTAAATATGACGTCACTTGTACACAGCATTTATGTGGACTATTACGTCATCCACTTCTATCAATCCAACATAGTTTCCTGACTGGATTCTGCGAACTAATAAATGATTATTTTATCCGTAGATAGAAAAATAGTTGTTATGTACTAACGAATTAGGACCGAATATGAAAATTAAGTTTTAATATCATTGTTGTTTCAAATATTTTGTATAGAAAATAAATAGTTATGATTATAATATGCAACATTTTTATTTATGAAAACCCCTTTTTCTCTTGTGTGTGAATACATAATGTTTGTAAATAAATAGAAGTATCAGTTTTCTAATCCATTGTTATTGTGCCATTATCTCCGAATGTTAAGCGAGGGACGTTAAATTGAGTGTTCGCATAACTCGACTCAATGTACAAGCCGCTGAATTTTAAGGATCCGTACCCGAGGGTAAACCAACCCTCAGCCTCCGCTGTCCGTCTGTCTGTGAGCATAACAACTGTCAAATCCAACTTCTTAGATTGTCACGAATATAGATTTTGAGCATTTTTTAGATTTAGAGGTGACATCCGACCGTTCATTGACTTTTTGTCACAAATAGGTGTCACACCTAAACGGGTGACGCAATGAAACCTTTCCGAGGTGCAAACATTTTCGCTCTCTTAGTTCTTCAACTTCAAAGGTATGAATAATAAAAAAAAATCAAACCTATCCGAGGTAGAGTGCATACATTTACGAGCTCGCTTCGCTCGCTCTTGTATTCTATGTATGAGTGATCAAAAGAAAATAAAACGTACCTATTCGAGGTCGGACGGCAATATTTTCGAGCTCGCTTCTCTTAATCTACCCTTTCTTAGTTCTTGAGCTTACCTGCATTAGTCAACAAAGTTAATTCTATGTACTTGAGTATGAATAATAATCAAATGAAATTCAAAACTTTTCGAGCTCGCTTCGCTTGTTACTTCTAACTAAGTATGGACGATTCAAAGAAAATCAAACCTAGGTATACGAGGCGGTTTGTAAATTTTTTCGAGCACGCCTTAGTCACAAATTCTAATGCTCTCATCAACCAGTAGGTCTAACTTACGGACAATAGTTCCTGAAAAAAAAGCGGCTCAAATAGAGCACCCCGAAAAATGAACAAAAGTCGCAATCTATAATTATTTCGGAAGGGTAGAGTCTCTATGTGTGGGGTGACACCACATTATCCGCCCGGGTGTCAGCCATGCTAGCTACGCTACTGATGCTTTATTAATTATGTTTTACTTGCTTCTCCGCTGTGATTAATTTCTTTGTGGGAATCAAGACAGTTGAGTCGTTTCTCCGGGACTCGTAGAGCTTCATTGACTCGACGTTTTTCTAGTGAAAAATTTAGGTACCTACGTTTAAGCTCTACCACCACGTACCTAAGTAAAATTTTGGTGGTTTTGACACTGTTGCCGTTTGTCAGAGAATTGGATTAAATCAATAAGCGAACTGCTGTCACCCAAATAGTGTGTAGGTGTCTGGACTAGGGGGTCCACGGGAAGAAGTTCGCCGCCTCTACGCAGGCGTTGTGCGATCAATGGTCCTTAATGGTGCGCCTGTTTGGTCAAATAGACTGTCAAGCGTCCGACGCTGTAGAACTAAAATTAACAGTTTGCAGCGTAAAATGGTCATTCAAATCGCACGTGGATACCGAACGGTATCCTTTGAAGCGGCAACACTCCTGGCACGCTTTCCACCGTTAGACATCCTGGCGGATATGGACGCGAGGGTTTATAACCGGATTCGCACCATACGCCAAAGTGGCAATAGCGTGCCAGGAATTGCTTTAGTAAGGCTAAGGCGGCAGGAACGGCGACACGCGCTCGAGCGGTGGCGCGAGCGGCTACAGCAACCGCAATTTTTGCGCAAGCGTGTTGTCGAAGCCGTCCTGCCGCACTTTGAAGCCTGGCTGAAAAGAGGGGAGCGCATCTCCTACAGAGTCACTCAGGTGCTGATCGGACATGGTTGCTTCGGTGAGTACCTGAATAGGATTGGGCGAGAGGCCACGGCAAATTGCAACCACTGCGGAAGCGACCTGGATTCTGCGCAGCACACGCTCGAGGAGTGCCCTGCGTGGGCCCCTGAGCGGCGAATCCTGGTCGCTAAGATTGGGCAAGACCTGACTCTGCCAGCGGTAGTGAGGGCTATACTGGCAGATAAGAAAACCTGGAGGGAAATGGCCGCTTTCTGTGAAGCCGTGAGGGTCCAGAATGAGGCCGCCGAGCGGGATCGTGAGAGGGCTGATCCCGCTCGGAGAAGGAGGCGTCGGTGAGGCAATCGCTCGCCTCGACGACTAAACGCCGAAACCCCGCCTGCATCATAAACGGCAGGTGGGTCTCCAGGGTCGTGCTCAGAGTGGGGACTCTTGTCCGCCACCCCAGTGATCCTAGGAAAGGCGGTGGCACAGTGATCACGTACTGCCGTGCACAGCGAGGCTAAGGAAGGGGAGACCCCTTTACAGTCTCCCCCGGGATGTGCCCTAACAGGCGTTGCACAGAGGGGGTTCCAGAGTGGTCTTTTAAGAGGTAACGGAGCCCCTTCTATGTGCGGATGGTGATCACCGGGGTGGTTTTAGTGAGGTAAAAATCCCACACTCCCTGGTCTTTACCCCAAAAGTTCAGGCGCCTTTTGAAGGTTTCCCACCGAAAACAAAAAAAAAAGGTGTCTGGACTAACTGTTTAAGATTTAAATAGCTGAAAAACTATTGAAGTTGTTTAGTTTTTGAGCTCCCTACATCCAACAGATTAACATTAAGGTCGCCTAGCAATATTAAATTGTCATAAGGGGCCTGGCCACTAATAATGGTTGTTAGGCCCTCGAGAAAGAGCTCCAAGTCCAATCATGGTGGACGGTATGCAGTGCCAATCAGTGTTTTTTTATTGACTGTACGGCCCAACCAAAGTTGTTCAACATCAGGATAGTCGGGGTGAACTTTTAGCCTTGCAGTGATGCCATTTTTTATATAGGAGGCAACCCCTCCACCGCGCCCTCCTCTCACAGATACCGGTCGCGTTATATGCTTAAGCCTTATAACCTGGTACACGCGCCCGGTCTTCCTCCCCCTTACGAAGTCATGTTAAATTGAGAGCCATGATGTCCACATCGTGGTTGCTCATTGCTATCAAAAACTCATCATGTTTAGTTCCCAGAGAACCGGCATTCAGTAGACCAAACTTGATACATTTACTAGGAGTCATTTGTATTTGCCATCTATGTTACCTATTTGAGAATATGTATCTGTGCATGCTATGTATGTATAATTTGTATTTGTAGAAATGGATGTTGGCCCTATGTTCAGTAGTGGGATGCAATGGGTTGAATTGATTTGAAAATAATATGTAGTGTGGTATTAGTGTAGGTTAGAACGACTATAAGTACTTTTAATGTACATATTTTGGAGACTTCATTTGCAAAAATTATGTTTAGTTTGATTAGAAGAACAATGTATAGTATAAGTAGCATAAGTAAATATAGATATAAATATAAAATTAAGAACTGTCCATAAACACCTGACGCCAAGCTATGGTTACACGACCAATGGAAGCAACAGCGACGCATATCTTTCCCAGTAACAAAAATCAACACAAACATATAATAGTAAAATAAAATATAAAACAAAATAATAATTAGGCTGTATTATCCAATCGGGAGATGTCTTCTTCTTCCTTAATCTGAATCTGAGTCTTCTTCGGAGCGAATTCTGTGGGTTGAGTCTCATGGCTTCCTTCTGGCGAGAATGCGGCCGCGCTTGGTCCACACGAACCTCCAGTCGCAGAGGCCAGCAGCATCCCGTGCCCTCTGAAACAACTGGCGGTTTGTCTTCGTGAGGCGCTCATTGATATAAAACCGGGCCGGGCCAGGCATGTTGAGGTCGGCCGTCGTCGCTCCTCGCAGCACTCGCGCGCTCGTCAGCAGGTTGTCGCGCAGATCACGTCGCGCCAGACGCACGACAATGGTGCGTGGGCGAGATTCTGTAGCCCCTGCTAAACTCGTTGCGTTGAGTTGCCTGCCGCCGATCCGCTCAGCGCTGACAATGTCACGCTCCTCAAGGGTGACCCCTAGTTTCATGCTGATGACCTGCATGATGTGGGTTGGGTTATCACCTGTGGACTCTGGAATATTTGAGACCTCAATGTCATTGGCTAAAAGATCCTGGTCCCTGTCGTTAAGTTCTCGTCGTAAGTCTAATACGATCACGTCGACTGCCGCAATAACAGGCGGGCCGGACGAGGCTCGCTTCTCCAAAGCGTCCAACCGAACCTCAAAGTTGTCGATACGCTTGTTGCAGGCACTTATAGAGGCTTTGAGCCCCACCATCTCCAGCTCCATCTCCTTCCTAAAGACTTGAATCTCCGCGCGTGTTTATGTCAGAAACAGCGAATGGAGGCATGATCCGGGAAGTGCCGTCGGCTGTACCTAGAGGGGTTGTTCGGCGGTGGTGTAGCAAACTTAGTTAGGCTTGCAGGTTTGGAGCTGATCGTGGAGTTCTTCGGATTACAGACTTGCTCCATGACTCCAGGCTTTTTGGAAGAACTTTCCGACGCGCCTCTGACTGGGGTCTCAGCCCTGGGCGAGACCCTTTGTGTATTCGGGGCATCGACAGCTCGCAGATATTGTTGCATTAGTTGGAACGCCTACACAGACTATGATAATGAGCTTAACATTTGCCACACTTAGCGCCCTCTGACGACGAAATGAAGCGACCGCAGCCACCGCAGTTGATACATGGCATGATGGATGTAATTGAGATTTTTTGTGTGATCCAGGGGTAAAACGGCACCAGTGGGGACCCAAATATCCATGGATCTATAGATCGTTAACTACAAATGTTGCTTGTTACTTGCACAGATTAGAGGGTACCTACTGACTTATTTTTGCCAAATCATTGTAATGTTTTTCGGTAGTATTACGTCCTTTAAACTTACTATTTATAATTCACTCCAGCAAATGTCACGTGACTTCCCACTAAGTTTACAAATAAAATCTAATTATGCAACAAAACAAGTTGTTTTTATTTAATTGTTCAAATTGAGCAAGACAGGACTACACCGACACAGACGTCAAACGTCAATTCGTAAAATTGGTAGGTAGGTGTTTTGACTTTCGTGGTGTTTGATTTTAAGCGACGATGTGATGCGCAGATAAACAAAACACGTGTGGTGTAGGTATCTGGTCATTAAACAGGTTGTCACTTTACTCCGTAAGAAAACTATCCCGCACTTTATTTAATTCTGGTGTGTAGGTACTTACCGTTTCTTCTACTTACTGAATCGGGCATAAAACTCAAATAAAGTTTACGGTTAAAACTGCCCCGTTCCTACATGGAAGTTAGTCCAAGCTGAACAATGAATGCCTGGAACTCAATGCATCCTCGTCGCGCCGGTATTAAAATGCCTACGTCGGCAATGCAATCTATCGCGGACCGGCGCGGGGCCGACTCGGACCATTGGAATTTGAACGACCACCAATAAGGCAAGAGCTTTTCATGGTTTGAAAACTTTGTTTTGTTGTAATTTTATTGCATTTTTATTTATGTAGGTCGTGTATTTATTAACGAATCTAATAAATAACACAAATTGATTTCGAAATCATTGACAAACTTTCAGGACGCGGAGTTCTACCTACTCAAGAACATAAACATCTTTCATTAAAGAGACATGAAATAAATCTTTTTCGCACTTACTGGTCAAGCGATCTTTTATCCCTCTCTACCTACTTAGCTGTCAAATCCGACTTCTTAGATTGTCACGAATATTAGGAATTTTCAACACCCCAACCCGGAAAAGTTTTATTTTGAAAAGCTCATTGCAGTCAGGGAGCGCAGAATGCAAGAGCGAGCGAAGCGACCTCGAAAATTTTTGCACCCCACTTCCGATACTGACACTCAACCGAGACAAAAAAAGTCAACGATCGGTCGGGTGTCCAATTTTTAAATCATGCCTCATTATTATGTGGCATTTAAGTGAAAATACCATTCAAAGTTTTGTTTCTATTCACCCCTGCGTGTCTATTCATCCCGTTTTACGGAACCTACTTATCTAAAAACTTCTTCTAATCGTACTACACACTATCCTTTATGCTGCTATCAGCAAGTATGTTCCACGTGGGACGTATTAAACGGAACAGTTTTTCGGATGAGACATTCCCATTCAAATGTATGCTAAACGCCCAACCTTAGTTGCGAGACGTATGAATAAAACAAGGCTGTATCCGCGCCGCTATCTGGATGAGAACCTCCATAGTCTCATGGTGGATGTTCGACCGAATTCGCAGTTTTGTGGGTAGTGGGAGCGTGATATAAAAGGAATTAGGGATTCCTTCCTGCTTGAGACAACAACACTATGACCTACAGCTTAGGAAATACCCGTGCCTAGTGTAGTATATTCTTGAATGTAAAGTTAGGTATATACCTACACAATAGGCATCTGAATTTGAGAATGTGAACTTGAGAACTTGTCAAACTCTAATGCAGTATAGAGAATTTGAAGTTAAGAATTTATTGAATTTTACATTCAATAAATTCTTAACTTCAAATTCTCAATTCAGAATTCGGGTGATACCTACGTACTGTTGAATCACTTAGCATCGAACCCAATTTATTGAAAATACTTCAACACCGTGTCAACGGTAGGGTTAGATACCACTCAAAGCGTATTTATTTTCTAAATAAAACATGTATCGAAGGAAAAATCCACCGTACGAATAAATATTGACAAAAATCTACAAGAGCGTCACGGAGATAAGTCACCTCGCAAAGCTATTAGCTATCGATATTGGAGGTAGATAAATCCTCGCTGTATTTGAAATTTGCAATCATCAGAGTGTTCACAGAGAGCCAATCAAATTGGCTCGATGCATAGAATATAAATGAGCAGGGTTTAAACACACTTACCCGTAGGTGCCAATTTTGCGAAATCATACTGCTTGAATATTCATAAAAGACTGAATTATATTATCATAATTGCATTATTGCACACGCTAAGGGTTAGCTCTAGGAATATAACGCTATCTAGATTCTAGATTGAAGTGACTGGTTTCTAAGTTTGCGTTATTTTAGTGTAAAAAGAAAAAAAAATGGAACCCATATAGGGTCGCTTCATTGTCCGTCTGTCGTATACCTATATGGAGGTATCATGTTGAAATTAATTTCAAATACGTAGGTCGATGGTACCTTGGAGCTTTAAAGCTAAGAATAGACTACGACACTATACACCGTACACTAAATGCAGGAATACCTACACTGAGTGTCTATGTGTGTCATTCTGTCATTTATTATGACACGAAAACTAGTGTCGAATCAGCAGATTTTATGCACAGACACAAACAAGTGTGAACAATGCAAAAAATTATGTCTGACACTTTTGTCGCAATTTCTGTCGTCGTCTAAACTTAGCTTTGAAGTATCAAGCTTCTAAGTCAACGCAATAAAAATATACTGATAGTTATGCATCGTTTTAGACATATTTGGTAGGTACTCGCAAGTAAATCAAAACCTATGGGGTAGTTTCCGTTGACCTAGAATCATGGAATTTGGCATGAAGCAAGTTCTTACAGCACAAGTTTATAGTCCTTCTGACCGATTTCGGACATGGCGGCCAATCACAACCGAGACTAGCCATCGGCACAGGACATATTATAGTGCACAAGTGTGTGCGCAAACGCAGGTGCACTCCCTCTTCCATCATTCCCATATTCCGGTGGGACGGCAACCCGACACGACCAGAGAGAGATCTGGCGCAGGACCAACGGCTTAACGTGCTTTCCGAGGTTCGGGGGTGTCACACCACCAACATCCAAACTCCGTGCTGTCACAGAAATTCCTATTGGAAAAACCCAATAACACTTTTTGTCCGACCTGGGAAGCGAACCCAGGACTCCACACTCGGCAGTCGCGAGATCATCGGAGCAGTTGTCTCACAGCACAAGTAATAACTATGTAGGAAAAGTCTGAAAATTGAAAATTTGTAGTTTCTTTTTTTTTTTTTGTAGAAATGACCGTGACGTGGGTACATCGTTGTACGGGAGAACACTTTTTTCAACTACAGAGTTAAGTTTGTCCTTCAATCATTTATACTTCAATCTGTGCTTGCATTTAGTTTATAAACTTCAGTAGGTACTTTATACTCGGAAAAAATCGAGACACGATTCCCGTGGGTAAAAGACAAAGTATAGGTATCTACATACGAGTTTGTACGGAACCCTCGGTGTGCGAGTCAGACTCGCACTTGTCCGGTTTTTTATATTATTAGGTAGGATTAGGTTCTGTTTTTTGGTATTAGGGTTAAAAAGTCAAAGTAGGTACCTATTGCTAGACCGTCGTGAAGAAATAAAATGAGAGTAGATTTGGTTTTTACTAAAAAACTATTTATAAGAAGTAGATAAACCTTACACCATTGTATTCGATCTAATCCAAACAGAATGTATTTTTAAATCTCGCAAGCTCCTGTAATTCACCTTCTGAGTACTACTAACTAACTATTTCATGTAAAATTATTACACCCACGGTTTTTCATGAACAGTATTATGATGTTTGGTAATGGTGGGCGGGCAGGGATTGCAAGGAATAAGAATATGTAGATAGTCGAGTTCGGAGAATTTTCTGACAAGGCCAGATATCGCTGGATTTTCTCTTGTATCGAGTTTGTGGGCGCGTTTAGAGCAGTGTACCGTAGGCTAGTAAATACCTACCCTACAGGGTATGTGTGGCATGGTATGGTGGATACTAGAGAAAATCCAGCGATAGCATACCTACAACTATCGCAAAACAGTACTTAATAAGTAGGGTCATGTGCGTAAGTCAGTATGAGGACAACCAACAAAAATATTACAGAGTCATTGAGATACAAAAAGAAAAAAATATCTGTAATACTCGTTTCGCACATAATATATAATAACAAATAAACTAAACATAAAACAAACTAAATTATAGCGCCAAAAAATTCATCTTCAACGCTGTCAGCTGATAATGTGTCCAGAGACTGGCGGTATTGCCACGTTGAATGGCAATACTTAACCTCTGGCCAAAGTAAAAGCCTGCTCTTGGGTCACGGGAAGTGTCAACCAGAGCTACATAGATGATTTGATAGTAACACATTTTTTTCCTAAATCACCCCAATATTGCTGCGAACAAAACCAAAAAAAAAAAAATACCAGAGTACTCAAATCGGTCGAGTGACTTCGAGTTTATCGAGACTAACGCACGGCAATTGATTTTTGCATATACATATTTTAAAATTTTGATTTTATTGAGATTGCTGCCAATCTGATTCACATTTTAGTAGACTGAATCTTTTCACGAGACATAATATCTAAGGCAAAAAGCAATAATATCAAGCATAGGTAGTATTGTGAAGCACACGACAGTCTGTATGAGGCCTGTAAGCGGATTGCTAAGCGGGCGCTTATAATGTTGATCGGAGCTTTCACTCGCTAAGCTGGTTTACTGGTTAGGTATACATCCGAACAATGGCTGTTGAATACAATGATACAGGTAGGGAAGATACATTGGCATTACCAATACAGGGTGAACTTTAAAAGGGTGCGTGGTTGGGTAAATCCGAAACTATGAGGAATATCGTAAAACACTGAAAGAAGTCTCGAGCCCGATTTTGATGAAAACTTGAAATGTATCATTGGATTTTTGAATAATCGGTATTCTTAGCCTGGAATCGAACTGGTTGGCTGGTCTCGACTCCTTTCAGTGTTTTTGGATATTCCTCATGGTTTCGGTTTTGGCACTTTAAAAATTCACCCTATAAAATCACAAGATAAGAAGGTACTTATATCGTAGTTCTTCTTACATTTGCGCTTACTTATAACAAAGACGAATAATTTATTTCAAAAAGTAACTAGTAGTCCAATTGCAAACGATAGGATCCTTATGGAGAAGAAGAATTTTCTTTGGAATAGGTAATTTTTTTGTGATCGACGTTTTGTAAGTAGATAATCTAGGCACATGCCTTAGTTGTATGAGGTGTTTTGAATAGACGTAGAATGGTCTGTCTGCCTCATTAAACTATTCTTATTTGAGAGCTCACTAACACCGAACTGTGAAAGTGCAAATCTAGCAGAATGAATGGCAATAAAAAACTGGCAGTTAGTTGGTACCAAGTCAACCAAAAGTCTTGAGTTATACTAGCGAGAATGTTGTTTGCTTAGCACCAACACCTAAGAAACTATTACTTATAGGACCCATTACATTTAACGTTACCGCTCCACCGACTTAGAAGCTAGACCATAAACACTGCACAGATACCATTACATTTTGTAAGCTTTCCTAACATTCTATTCAGCTGAAGCCACAAAATTTTACAGTCGCTCGAACGGAAACACTCCAGAATTTACAAGGTTTATTTCTCTTGTATTAAATGCTGCAAGTAGCTACATAAGGAGTTTCACATTAGCCACATTAGAAGGAACATTAGCACCGAACATTTGGTGACAGAACTAGAAACCGGCACCGCTGGCATATTTTAAACTCACAGCCGCCTGTGGCTCTGCCCGCTAGGAATTGGTATATTAATTTTTAGGGTTCTCTACTGAAAGTGTAAAACGGGACCCTATTACTAAGACTTTGCTGTCCGTCTGTCACCACGCTGTATCTCATGAACCGTGATAGTTAGACAGGTGAAATTTTTACAGATGATGTATTTCTGTTGCCGCTGTAACAACAAATACTAAAAAACAGAATAAAATAAATATTTAAGGGGGCTCCCAAACAACAAACGTAATTTTTTTGCCGTTTTTTATAGATTATGGTACGGAACCCATTTAATTATAGCCTGTGTTATGCTGCTGTATAATAAGCTATATTACTGTACCTAATGTCTCATCAAAATCCGTTTAACAGATTTTGCGTGGAAAAGCAACATGTCGCATTCAAACAAACTTTCGCGTTTGTAATAGTAAATAGAATTGGAGACGCCGAAAGTGGGTTCAGTCGATTGTTTCTGTCACAGCTGCCATTTAAAATAAAACCGTCCAGTTCCTATACTTGTAGAATGTCTAACACTGACACAATTATTGTACTGAGCAAGATCCTCACAAAATTTACCCGTTCTCTCGTAGAAACAGATAAAGCGACTGTGCGGCCAATACTTGTTTCTTTTCTGTAGGACATAATGAGGATAGTGACACTATGAGCCTGTGACGTGGCCCCATCAGCATGCTAGAAGAAAAACAAAATCCGAGTGAAAGCGTTGACAATGCCGACTCTAGAATCCACTACCAAGGCGTTTCCTTGGTCTATGATTACAGTGCATTAACAGTGGACACGTATAGCTCGTATGTAACAATAACCGTATAACAGTTTCTAGGAAGCACCCAGTCCGCCGCATCGTTCCATGTTTCCTTTAAAACTATTAATAAAACTACGTCACTAATGGAACTTGCTTCTATTACGGTCTGGATTTTCGTTTAAGCTGTTGTGGCATTGTTTAGAAGCATAAAGTCTTGGTTTTGTTTTTGCTTAATGTTTCTTAGAAATAATAAGGCTAATGTGCCATGAACAAATAGGAACTTCTTTAAAATTTTGGTGTTTTCGTGCAATTTGTCCTCATTGAAACACGACTCAACAATCATTCACACTAGCAATTTATTTAGAAGAATTTCATTGACTACTTTTACTTATTTTACGCCCGTAAGTCCTCACTGTGAATGTTTTTTTTTTATACCAAACCAAATACTCTAATTCTGATAAAAGTCGTAAAAACAGCGTATCATGTAAAATTCCTTACATGCAAGTTGCAAAAAAGGTTTCAGGAATTTCGCACAATAAAATAGAAACCAACCCGTTGTCCCAGCTTTGTCCCGGTATCCTGTATACATTTAACTGTCTTCCAAAGCACATTTTCTAAACAATACGATAAGAACTAAATAAGCCGGATATGTGGTACATTCTCATCTTGTTTTTCTTCCATCCCTCTTTTGTAACGGGTCTATTATGAGAGCAACCCCTGTTTGCAGAATGTATTACAGCGGCACGGTCCCATCTAACCACAAAGGTTTATCCTGAGTTGTCGTACAATCGCTGCTTCACTTATTTTTCTTGTCGTGTCTTTTAATTCTATTTAGATTACGTTGGTTTCTTACTTTTAAGAGTGAATTGCTATTATTTTGGCTGTTTTTGAATGACTTTTAAAAAGGGATGCTTCTTAAATCGGCAGTGTCGTGTGTTCTTAAATCGGTACACTCGCTAAAAAATATTCGGTCACCTCCATTTTGCGAGGCCAAAGCTTTGTGAAGCAATAAATTAAAACTGGTGGATAATAGGATAAGTCTAACATTTAAAAAACAGTTTTATTATAATGTATAAGGAATTGCTAAAAAATAATTAAAATTACTATGAAGTCGTTTCAATTTTTCGAACCTTTTACACAATATATTTTTTCGGGTGCTCAAACTATTTAGGTATGTATTTACTTAAATTTACATATCTAATCTTGCACGCTGTTGTTAGGAAGACCAACCAAGACCACAGGGAAAATCTTATGTTAATTCATTCGGGTTACTTTCGGCCCTTCTTTATTAGTTCGTCGTCATGGCGACTGATAACCCTACTCTATAATCGCTGATTAGTTGGCTTCGGATCCTCAGGCTACAGTTCCTCAATCTTGTAATCCTCTGTAAGACTATGTTGTGGGGCATGAGTGTCTATCACTTCCAGACAGCATGGTAGTTATTGTATGACAATTGAGTAATCTAACATCAAGAATCTGACAATCCAACAGTTTTAATCATTTTCTTTATCAAACAGCATCTGAAGCGAAAATGTGACAATTATTTTATATTTGACTAGCTGACCCTCACAACTTCGTCTGCGTCACATTTTTCAGCTCCGCTCCTAGTAGTAAGCGTTGTTATATAGCCTTTCCTCAACAAACTTGCTATCCAACACTAAAATATTTTTTCAATTCGAATCAGTAGTTCCTGAGATTAGCGCGTTAAACCAAACAAACAAACAAACTCTTCAACTTACACTCTAGGTATTCCGCATACATTTATATTGGTACTTGTGAACCTTAACCACTCACAGTTTCTGATTCCAGCCCCGGAAATACTTCGACATGTTTCTGGTATTCTGGTACTTGAGATCTTTAGCGTTTACAATTTTAATTTAAATCAAAAGCACTAAGGAGTATTGATATCAACTTCGAAGCAAATCACCGCCAAAATAACTTTCTACCCCTTTTTAACCCCGTTAGGGGATGAATTTCAATAATATACGAAACACGTCATCCATCAATTCTGTTAAAAAGGCTTATGCAAAATTTGAAGTAGATTGGACCAAAGAATCACGTTGCATACAAACTTTGCCCCCTTTTTCGCCCTCCGGAAAATCCTTTCTTATCGGATGCCTACGTCATACAAAGAACACACCATTCAAGTTTCAGGTCTCTACGATCAGCGGTTTAGGCTGTACGTTGATCCGTCAGTCAGTCATTTAGGACAAAGTATTTTATATGTACTGATAAATGAACATGTAATGTCAGGTATATTAATTAGGGCACTAAGCCGTGTCTGACAGTAGACGGATAGCAAGTAGTAAATGTTAAACATTTTGAGGCTTGCAGTTCGTCAGTCTGATACTTGAAGGTAAGCACCTTCAACTGCTTGGACTGCAACACAGTATCCTTGTTGTATAATGTTGACATTATAAATAATTAGTTATAAGTAATTGATGGTTAATTGTATAAATGATTGGTTTTCAAAATAATATCGTCGAAAATGTCTGACAGAACAGGTCATGAGTGACACACAAGAATTACATTATAACAAATCTCACTTTGAGAACCCCAGCGTTTACGAGAGGGCCGTACGATGGGTTTTACGAAAGCTATTAGAGCAGACACTTTACATAGCTCCTTGTCCTTCATAAATGTCGCAACGTCCACGGACAGGAGGCAATCAGAAAGACATTTCAGACGTCGAGAGCTGTGCGATAATGACGTCACTTCGCAAATGTACGGAACGGTACGTGGCACATTTGAAATAACTTTGTACATTTTGAAAGACGAATATTATTTATTTAAAAAAATATCATTCGGTTTTATTTTTTTATAAATTGTGAGCGAAGGTAATGCGCAAAGTAAAACAGCTGATGTAAGAAAGAAAATGCTGCGCTGAGCCCATGTAAATTGGGATAAGAACTGGAGATGAAGATGCCTTAACTTAATGTGTTAATAACTATGACATATTTATGTCATAGACATTATTGTATCATTTCACGGCTTGTACGTTTGTCGACCTTAAAATGGTATGTATAAAAACATCCATCTTAATAATAGCGCCGTAGCAAGCGTGGCAACGATGCTACGCCATAGCAAGCGCGGTTACAA
Organism: Mamestra brassicae; assembly: GCA_905163435.1. Taxonomy (NCBI): domain Eukaryota; kingdom Metazoa; phylum Arthropoda; class Insecta; order Lepidoptera; family Noctuidae; genus Mamestra; species Mamestra brassicae. The sequence continues at coordinate 10,845,610 of LR990997.1, read as the reverse complement.
TGCTACGCCGTAGCAATCGTGGCTACAATGCTACGCCATAACAAGCGTGGTTACAATGCTATGCCGTAGCAAGCGTAGCTACTGTGCTATGCCTTATCAAGCGTGGCTATACACTGCTACGCTATAGCAACCGTGGTTACTGTGATGCCGTAGCAAGCGTGGCTATAATGCTACGCCATAGCAACTGTGGCTACTGTGCTAAGCCGTAGCAAGCGTGGCTACAATGCTACGCCATATCAAGCGTGGCTACAATGTTACGCCAAACTGATCTGCATGGTCCTCATACGTAATTGTGTATGTGAGTTTGTGTGTAAGTGTGTTTATCAATATCATTTATCTTTTTATTAACATTGTGTTTTTTAACAATATCGTTTATAGTATATCGTCCATTAATTTATAGCAACCGTGGCTACTATTTCACGCCGTAGAGAGCGTGGCTATTACGCTGTAGCAAGCGTGTCTACAATGGTACGCCGTAGCAAGCGTGGCTACTAAGGTACGCCGTAGCAAGCGCGGCTACAATGCTACGCCGTAGGCCCGTAGCAAAGCGTGCGCTTATTACGCTTTGCTTATTTTTTCAACCAAACCGCCCATGACAATGGCTTGCACATTAATCATGAGTAGATTCACTCTAACAGATTTTGCAACAGGTGACGTTCTAACTCATAAACTCTCCACCAATCCACGCCTAAACCGTGTAACAATTACTACTTTCCACGTACCGTATGCATACCAGACCCTTATTAAAGTTCCCTAGCTGCAACAGAATGTTATACTAGGAAGCGTTTATTAGCTGCGTCCCAGACTCCCTAACTTTTGGCGACTAATTTGAGTGCAGTATTCTGCCCCCATAAGGAAAAGGACATATCTGACCAAAGCACAAAACGGATACATAGCTGATTTGAAATGTTGATAATTTTGTTCGGCGAAACTGAACTTGCACTTTTGTATCTCGAACAAAAATCGCGAAAAAAAATCTGCTGATCACTACATCGAGTTATTTCGAAGATTCTGGTGAGTAGTATACTCACCAGAATCTTCTGAACTTCTCCAAGTTACAAACTAAATCTCTATATCGATATTCATCAAAATTGGTTCCGCGGTTTAAGCGTGCAACCGTAACAAAAAGAGAGACACACAATCGCATTTATAATATTATTAATCTGGGTTACTAGATGCGTCTAATTTTTCTGATTGAATTGAATGAATATGAAAAAAAAAAATCGAATGCAAATGTCAATAACATATTTTTGCTTAAAAAGGCGCTCGTGACTTTTTTCTTTGGACTGCAGTGTTATGGTGTGAACACACTAGCGGTGCACTTACATCGGTTTTTAGAGCAGATAGTATTTGTTTTGCGGTGCGCTAGCCACTTTTATACGTTAGTCTGTGAGTGTAAACAGTTTTTTATTTTCCCGGTCCGTTTTTTAGATTTTTGCTATCGTATTTCTGTGTTTATGTGTCAGTTTTGTTTTCGAGTTTTGCTTTGTTTTGGAGTTGAATGATTTGGAAATAATAAATAATAGATTTTCGTGAAGTAGTGGGAAAAGTTAGTTTCACATACCAAAGTCAAAGTCAAAACGTTTATTTCAATTAGGCCATAAACGGCACTTTTGAACGTCATCGTTTACAGTTCAGTAAAATAATAATGTTACATTAATAAAGTGACTCTACTGTCCATTCGGAAAGGTAGATTCTTATGGAGAAGAACTGACAAGAAACTCCATAGTTACTCTTTTCAAATAATGATTTTACAAAAGTTGGTATGCAAAAATTAATTTAATATTATGTGAGGACGATGCACCCAGAGTATGCTACTTATAAGAACATATTATCACCAGCAGAGGAAAACTTATTCATTTTCTAAAGAAATTTAGGTAAATGGTACTCACATATTTACAAACATTGGAACCATTAATTAAACAACAGTGTGTGAGTCAACAGAAAAATAAAAACACAAAAAAAGAAACAGTATATCTTCATGTTCATTCAAATACTTGAGTTTTGCTGACTATTATTTCGTCAAAAACTTAATTATGCTTTTGTCATCAGTCTTTCATTAATTTAAAAGCACCCATAAAGTTTAAACACTAATCATGAAGTTTACAATCATTTCAACCTACATAATAACAACATTTAACTAGAAACACGACATTTATACTAGCCCAGGGATCGCCTACGTCCAAATGTCTGTATTCTCGGAATACATAACACACTAATTGTTAGCAAACGGGCCTATAAATGAGTGTTTTGGGAATAGAAACGGCAATAATATGTAGGCCCAAGGGCGTACTTCACTTTTGTTCGTAATAGTCGGAAATATTCGAGAATAATCGTGAATACTCGGGATAATTGTAAAGCTGCGTTGACATACGAATATTCAAACGGAATTTATCCGTATTATCGTTTGGAAATCGAGCTTTATGTAGCTGAAGTGTGTTATGGCCCTTATGCATAAAGGACTTTGTCATTTCACTTTGAAATTGATTTTGTAGTTTCACTGATCGGTTTTGTTTATAGTGTTAGCTTTTTGAGATTCGATTTGCGATTCATTTTACTTTAATAACAAGATAGATATCGTTTAGTATGTGCTTATATATTAGTACTTGTAGCTTGAAAGCTAAAAAAAAGATAGATGGATTATGTTTATAAATGCGAAGGGACTGAATAATAGCGTGAAGGTTGGCGCCGACCCCAAGTAATATAGAACGAGGATAGGAAGACGATGATGATAATTAATCTATACTTATATTATAAAGAGGTTAAGTTTGTGAGTTTGTGAGTTTGTGAGGTTGTAGTGGGTAATCTCTGGATCTACTGAACCGATTTTGAAAATTATTTTTGTGTTTGATAGCCACATTTATAAGGAATGCTATACAAGAACGGGAAATGCCTACGGGAACGGGAAAAACGCGTTATAACAAGGTATAGCACTAGTTCGTGACTGTAAATTCCTGAATTGCAAATAATAGTAAGGACTGTCCTTACCTCAAAATTCGGGAATTTAAAGAACAAAACACAGCATCTCGACTAGACACAGTAGACTTATGTATATTTAACCAAAACATCATTCTTTCCATTTATTAACACGTTCCAATGTTCTAGGTGATGCGACGTTACGTTACGTCATAGCTGTTTCAGCAACACGTTTTAAAACCTCCGGACACTTTACCGCCCGTGTCACGCACGAACGCGGCGTAGTATGGAGCCTTAAATCACTGCAGCAGTTTGTATAAATCATCAGCGGCCGGTAAATATTCCGTACTGAGCCGGCCTGCCGCGTAAACTGGTATAACTGTGGTGATCATACTGTGCTTGTAAATCATTGTGTTTGGCAGCTGGATTGGCGATCGTTGAAGATGGTTTTGGAGAGAGTTAGGTATGATGAGGATGTATGATTTTTAGAATATTGCTAGGGACTTTGTTCTGTTTAAATATGTAAAGCAAGTTTTTTTTTTGTATGATTGAATTATGTTGCTTTTTTTAATGTATTTTTGTTAAAATATAAATAACTTGAACTTGAACTTGATGGATTTAGTATTGTGTGTATTTTATATTATTATGTCTAATTAATATTGTTTATGATGTTTGTACACTGACCGCCCTAAATCTAACTTCTTTCGTTCAGTTCATCCAAAGGTTGTCTGTAAGAGATTGCCCTGTGCGATAAGATCGCCCATTGTACACTTGTTTAAACGTTTTTACTGTGTTTGTTATGTGGTGTACAATTAAGTATATAATAATAAATATGAGTTTGCCAGTAACTTTAGCGTCACATTGTAAATAAGGTCCATTATCGCCATTAAAAACGAATTTTTTTTTTTTCATTCGAGGCGATGTCGAGTTGTAGAATCTATGTACCTAGCATTTACATAACTACATATGTTGGGCTCGGCTTTCAGTCTAGAACCCAGGGACACCCAGGCTATTATTTAATTGCGTTCATTGTAGGCTTGTTAAAGTGACGATATATGTAAGGATTATTAAAAAACAAACCGTCTTCCTTATCCCCTATAATGTTTTCAACATCAGCCATAAATATTTACATGCATATTTCCGACCAGAATTTAAATTCTAACGACTCATCTCCTCTCCACGTAATGAGGCGTGCTCTGTTTTTTAAACAAACTGATCGATCAGTGTCAAGCCTGTGTGTTTTTAATACATCAAACAAGCTTCAGCTTCATTTGCTTGTGGTTTGAAATTAAAAAAAGTTACGTTAATCAGTTTTTTTCAGTTAAAACAAGACAAATTCATCGCGAAATAATGGTATTAGGCTTTTTCTAAAAGATGTGGCGACGAGAAGCTACATGTTTACTTTGTACTGTGTTTATTAATTTATTAATATTATAAAAGCGTAAGTTTGGATAGATGTACGGATGGATGTCTGTTACTCAATCACGTCAGAACGGCCGGACAGATCTTGATGAAATTTGCCGAAGAGGTAGATTATAGTTTGGATTAACGCATAGGATACTTTTTTTCCCGAGAGTATGTTCCCTTAGGATAATTTACGACATCCAGGCGGGCGGAGCCGCGGGTGACAACTATTAAATAATAATACAAGAATTTTACTGGCTCACATGCAGAGAACTTCGACCATATCATCATCAGTTGAGATGGTAGTCAAACGGGCTCTCGTTTGACTATATTTAATAAAAAAGAAAAGGCACTAGTACTAATCACCACGCTCATTGAAGGAGGTTTAACGATTTCAATGCGAAGACACATTGTCTAAATTAATTATTCAAGACATGGATTCACGTCTTAATATTTAGTACCTACTAGCCAAACGCCCCGGCTTCGTACGAGTACAAATTATATTCATCGTTTATCGGCATTGCTATTACAGAAAACCGTATAGGTAAAGAAGTCAGTGGAGAAAAACAATGACTCTGTTTTATTCTATTTAGAGAGGAGTAAATAGGTACGCAAGGTAAATAAGTACAGCAGGAAAATCCAGATTCGGTCCTGATATTCGTTTTGACTGCGTAATATCCGATAAAAGGTGAAAAAAATCAGCGTGTCGAATTCTTTTTCGCGCAGTCGTGTAAATCTTGAGGGAAATTGTACCCTGATACATTATTACTGTTGCAATCTTTACTGCGGCCGTGTGGTCTCAGGTACATTATAGATCACACGTGAATGCCCATGGGCGTTGTAAAATTCGAGTGAAGAATTAAATATTTGTTGGTTGGGTTTAAAATTGCAGCTGTACCTACCTGTAGGCACAGCTACAATAGGAAAGGTGGAAATAGAAATGTGATTTCTTATGGACAGAGCAGTCGAGTTAATCAGTTTAGGCTATCAAAGTCGACAGCTGAACATAAGCTTCTCCCAATTAGCGTCATAGCATTCGATTCTCCATTTTCCGCATTCAATCTTTTCTCAGTCAGAAGTGCGAATTGATGGTGTGGCAGCCATGCCTCAAAAAGCACGCAAAGCCGTTGGTACTGCGCCTGATCTCTCCCCCGTCGTGACGGATTGCCGGTCCATCGAACTACGAGAGTTAAGGAACAGAGAGTGAAGAACAGTGAGTGTTTTTGCGTACAAGCTTGAGCACTATAACATCTCCTGTAGGTAGCGTAGGTGCCGCCACATGAAAAACTAAGAAGCGAAATTTGTTCGGCAACAAAAAGAACCGCAGCGCCGCTACGACGAACTAACATCGAAATCCTGCATCGCGCAAGCAAAGTTCTCCGTGTGATTTGAACATATACCTACAACAGTCCGAATATCAACTATCGGGTAGTTGCCCACCAAACACAACAACCGTCCTCCCTATTCCAGTGGAGGTATGCGGGACTTTACTCTCCGTACCGCATACCCTCTATAGGTACTTGGCTAATCTCGTTTAGACAGGCCACAGCTGTGACCAAAATTCGGTCGGGACAATCAGAAAATCTCAACGAAAACTCTATACCTGTTATCTGCTATCGATCTTCAATAAGTCAGGTAAGCTTCCACAACGCATCACCTCCACATGCAAGTCTAGATAATGCTTTAACTGCAAGTTAGCAATTAGTATTCACTTGTATAACTACTAGTTTGACCTACATTCGGCTTACACAAGTTGTCTATGCATAGAAGAAGAAAGTTTCACGTACCTACTGGGATAGTACTATCATTATAAGTGCTTAACTTTAAACATGGGGAACAGTATTACTTTTGTCGTTACTATGTTAAGTAATTCTTAAAACTTGGTTTCTCAAGCAATTAAATAGGTATTGCGTTTGACAAACTAAACGGAAAATTTATCATTCCGAACTTTCTCTCCGAAACAACAACTGAGAATAAAACAAATAAAAATAAAATCTATACAGGAAAACGAGAAGCCTGTCATTTCAAAATAACATGTTAAAAAGCATGATGCGTTCGGAACCCTTTGCGCGCGAGTCCGACTCACACTTGGCCGGTATAAAAGTGGAAAAAGGTTGACCAGAGCTATAAGGACGTTTTTATTTCAGCAGTGAAGCATACGGATGAAGGGAGACAAGATCTGTGTCCACACAACAACAAACACAGTTTTTTTTAATATAAAAAAGCATTATAATAAACTTAGAAATTCTTATCTGCTTGTATGCAAAGACCATATCATAGCCATTCTCGTAAAAACTCGGAGGGATTTTAATGGGGATTCCGTTGCATATTGGGTTGTATCCCGCGAGTGCACTAGGGCATGTTTTTATTAGGGTTTGTTTTTTGCCTTCATTTTGGATTCAAAATGAAGGCAAAAAACATGGGAAACTATGCGAAAACAGTCGAGAGGAAAAACAAACTAAAAACGTTATGTTACGGGATCCTATAGGTAGATATAAAATGGTACTCACATAAATGTTTCAGGGGTAATCGTCGTGGTCGGGCTGTCCTCGACTCTTATCTTGATAAAGGATATGTCCCATGCTGTCACTATGGATTAACCCATAGATTTCAAGATATTGGGGAACGGATTTCCCATGTCTTTACTACGGGTATTTGTGGAACAAACTTTTAATTCTGTGTATCTATCTCAAGTAAGGAAGCTTTGCGAAGATATTTCACCATTTTATCCCGATCACTAGACTTGCCATGCCATGTTTGAAAGACTCACAGACAAATTTACAGGTCATCGATTTATCTTTTTCTACTTATACTTTTATTTCTAGAGCCATTAAACCCGACTTCGGGTCAGACAAGACCAACTTCTAGACAGACGGCTTTCGGTGACTTTTTAATTTGTTGCACTTTGCTTCGAGTAGGAATATTTGGAGCTGACTGAAGTTACGAGAAAAGACTAAGCGATATTTTTCGAGCGAGGAAAATTTGATTTCGAAAAATTTACTTTCCAAAATGGAATGTGAGATTCCCGGTGTCCTGGTAACACGGCTTTACGAGTCGCTAGTGCTGTCTGTGTGTCCCCATATTGGGTAATATTTCATGTAATACTGTGTTTTGTTCCCAGCAAATAGTGAAATTTATTGCGACGGCGACAAGCGGGTTTATTATCATTTAGTTTATTGCTCAGCGAGGAATGCGATGATATATTATGGCGCGGTGATCGTTCGAATCGTACTGTGAATAGCAATATGCCAATTGAGGCTTGTTATTATAAAGGCTCGTTTCGTTTGTATAGAGTTATTTTTACACAATGGCAAAAGTATCTCTTTATATGTAAATTAATTTGAAATATGTTACCCAAACAATGTATTTGGCAGTAAAAAATGCTCGCCTATTTATCTTCAAAATGAATAATTTATTTGAGCAGCACAATATGATTGTTTAGAAAAACAAAACACGCAGACTAAAGTAATAAACTCTGCATGAATATTTTAGAGCATTGTCAATTACAAAATTAGGTTTTAAGCTTTTTATTTTGCACAGTTTCAAGTTATGTTCGTGACAACCTTTGAACTCACATTTGTAATGTTTTCATATAGTCTAGCTTAATTGGACGTTCGCAGTTACAATGAAAATGTTTATTTGCCTTTATTCAAACAAATATTATTCATATTGGAGCGCTATGCTAACAAAAAATAACACGAGGTAACCCTCGCAGACTAAATTGATGGTTTGTGTTAGTTTTATCTGGAGTTAGTCGGTTTTACATAGTTGAATTGTTACCGGGAATTTATGACGTCGATTAGTAACAACTGAATCATATTTTAAGCTTGATTTTATTATCGTTTGTACTTGTTACGGATAGGTTAGGCTTGTTTCCTTTGTTTCCAACTGGCCTCAAGATTGTGTTTTAAATTAAATGTAACGCCCATTCTTATCGAGCGTAGTTTTAAACCAGATACTTCTTCTATACTTATTACTTTTATGGGGCATGCGGTTCTAACCAATTAGAACTTATAATACTAACCGAAGATCATGGTATATACGTACAAATTGTTAGTTGGCCAATAAAAAAAAACACCGATATATTACCCAGAACTCTTAGAAGTTTACACGTGCCTTGTCATGTCCCTAATATTATTCCCAAAAACATTTTTAAAATGTTTTGTAAATTATTTCAAGATTGTTGAGCTCTTGATAAGATACGTACCTAACTACTTGCCTGCGCGGAAAAGCTGCGAAAAAGCACTAGAAGAGTGAGTTCTTCATTTTGTTTAAGATAGCAATTTGTTGGTTATTACCAAAATCATTATGTTTAATTTATCATCATACCACTATTTGTTGTATTGGCTTTAAATTTTATTTAAAAAGGCATTAAAAACTCGCCAATCACGCACAGATAGATCAACATTCCTGAATAAAAAGTGGCTTACGTTTAAGTAGATAACTTGTGGGTGGTGTCACTTGAGCGTGGGAACTTCTAGAGATAAATTGTACCCGTTGACTGATGGCTCGGGGTTGCCAGCGCAAAAAAGAGAGGTGATTGACTTGTGGCCTGCGAGCCTTGATGGCATGAAATGGTTTTTTAATCGTTGGCTTTTCTCGTGAAATTATTCCAGTTCAAATTATCCAGTACTATGATTTCATCTATATTCATAAAACCTCAATTATCGTTTGGTAAAAAAAATTGTGTCGCAAATTCATAAGAAATGAATTTGCCTTACATAAAAAGGTATTCCAAATCAGGAATTCGTTTTATGTATGATAGAAATAAAGTTTATTTGCTCAAAAATGTGTATACAAACATTAAAATAACACATGCATGCACGATCTTAAATAAGAGTCGCTCACGACATGTCGGCCATTTTTCATGACGTGCAAATATCTTAGGTACAATTATTATTATTGAATCAATGATTTTTTTCTCTTTTTCTTTTTTTTACGGAATAAGAAAGTAAAGTAAATTGCACCAGATTTGTATATAGAGCTATTTATTTTACTTACTTATTATACATCACTATTATAGTATATATTATTACACATCACTACATAGTATAAAACAAAGCCGCTTCCCGCTGTCTGTCTGTCCCTATGTATGCTTAGATCTTTAAAAGTACGCAACGGATTTTGATGCGGTTTTTTTTTAATAGATAGAGTGATTCAAGAGGAAGGTTCATATGTATAAACATGCATAATATAGTAGAGAAACACTGATAATTTTAAAGGTTTCTAATGTGGTGTCGTAAATAAACACATTTTTTTGCGCTTACATTGCAAACGCTGGTTGAACCCTACGATATAGATCAAAATAATGTACTACAGTATTGTATACCTTAAAAAGGTCTACAAAAAAGTCTGCGATGGTATATGTCTATCTCTTAGGGATAACCCACAATAACCATTTTTTATCCTTTACTTTTTACGAGAAATAATGGCTTATTTACGAAGCGATTTTAAGCACTACATCATTAATCCTTATCTAATTAAGTACCTTAAATGCATTGTGCATTTTATGTAGATCAATATGGCTCTTTGCAACATGTAATTTTAATGAATATTTTCGAAGATATTGCAGTTAAAATGCAGGGACATAGTGGTTGCGGCGGTACCGGCCAGGGGCCCTATAAATAGCGTTCAAGTTATGTTCTCAAGATGATTTCGCGAAAACACTGACATATGACACAGTTTCAAGTTACTATGCATTAAACCAGAGTTCTAAAACCGTGGTATATTTATAGTATCTTCATTGCACCCGTGCGAAGCCGGGGCGGGTCGCTAGTATATTATAAAAGAAGAATTAATGTAGATATATAGAAGAAAGAAGAATAATTTGACCGAAACTAATGAAATTTCAGTTTTTTTGGTCATACATATTAAATCCTGCCAGGGCTTATTTAAGACTTACAAACTAAGCGACTACACGCTAAGGGCACCCCCTGTGGGGTACGGGCCTCGGCTTAAGGCGTCGCTGGGGGGAGGACAGCAAAAGACAGGTTGGATCGAACTAGGATTATAATTTTGGGACGAATTTCGCGCTGGCTCGATTAAGGGTCGGGCGGAATGGCCGAGTGTATTTTTTTTTTGAGGTTAAGCACACTAAGCCTAGTTACTACTTAACCGGACTATCCTGTGGTGGCCTCAAATGAATTTAATGCCCCCATCCAGGGCTTACAAACTAAGATAAACTAAATGAACGCTCGCTAGGGGCACCCCCTGTGGGGTACGGACTTCAGCTTAGCGGCGTCATTGCGGGAGGACAGCAAGGGACAGGCTGGGTCATATCATAATTATATAGGGGCAAGTTTAAAGTTATTGGCTCAGCGACGCGGGCTGGCTCGGTAAACAAAGTTCGGGGAGGGTTTTAAAGGGGACGTCGTGACGGGCCTCGGCGGCGACGCCGGAAAACGGAATGCGGTCTGTTTATTTTTTTTTCGAAGCGTGCTGGTTTCCCTACAGCTTTCCTGGATCTGAGTGATGGGACGAGTGCCGCCAGCCGCTTTTCTTATATAGTTGCAGTGTTGTTATTCTTGATTTTAATTTTCTTCTAATAATACAAATTCCCATGTGTTGGCTGATGCACTGATAATCGTGTCAACATCATCGTTTGATTTTTATTTTTGTACTACCCTGCAACGTACTAAATTAATAGCCAACAAAAAACTCGCTAAAGCACATTAAGCACTCATTGCACCATCCAAGCTGCCATAGTCAAAGAGGAAATGGGGTAATGGAGTGTTCGTAACGCGACGGAAGGCGATTGGAGCTGTCTCCCGTGACTCAGTGTTCCATTCACTTAGTAATTACTGGAGCTCGTGTTTTATACTGACGACTTCTTTGTGTGTTTAGTTACGAGTTAATATGTGTTGAAGATGTTAGGAGATTGATGTTATGTCACTGTGAAATGCGTTTTTTTTTATTTGAGATGAGTTTGCTCTTGACTCTAGTCTAGGTTATTGATGTAGCGAGCTTACCCAGAAGAAGCCTGTTCACTCTAATTTTGAAGAAATTATGTCTAGATTGTTAGGGTTCCGTAAGCGAAGGGTAATCAACCTAACATTATACTAAGCCTTTGTTGTGCGCCCGTCTGTCTTTCAGCGGGCTATCTCATCAAAAACATGAACCGTGATAGGTAGGCACTTGAAATTTCCGACCGGCACTTGGCCGGCTTCTATTATTTCGTGATGAGCAAGCTTCTGATCCTGATGTCACTGCTGGAAAGCGACGGATGAGGTCTAATGATATATCATGATGAGGAAATGATGTGGAGACCTACCTATAACTTGGCACCTGGCTCGACACATTTAATATAAACGGAACGGTAGTGATGCTAACGCGTGTATATTGTTTTCATTGAAATCGAATTGTTCAATTTAAATTAAAACGTCAAAAATTCGAGCAGTGTCAAGTTACCGCACGAGTAGTATGTACATTGTACATTCACCTGAGGCTCACAGGCTTACACTCTGACTTATGAATAGAGTACTACTGTGACGCTCAAAGAGAGAGAAACTATCAGGATATAGGACTCACAGCACTATCACTTTATTACATCAGAAACATGATGCCATTAAGAAGTCACAGTAAAGCCCCAAGTAGGTATTCCATAAACCTTCAATGCTTAATTTAAACGTTTCTGTGTCACTTAAATACTACACGTTTAAGTTCTTTTTTTAAAATAATCAGCCATCTTACATAAAGCTGAAATGAAAACAGCAAAGACTCTACCGTTTTCGAATTTCTCTCTTTTGTAAAGAATTTAGTAACTTAATGATACCAGGGCAGCATAAAATCAGGAAGCTTTATGTCAGCTGACGCTTGGAGTTATTTTCAAATTCCCTTTACCGGCTTCTGCTGGTATTAGAGCAAGCTTAAAGGGTCTAAACGTAATTGTATCAAGCGGAATGGGCGAGGTCAAGTAGATTTAATACGCTTTTGAAGGCACAGAGTCAAGCAAGCCTGAAGATTAACTAAATGTTAAATAGGCTTATGCGCTGTGTAATTACTGTTTGTTATTTTTGAGGTATAGCGAAGATGACTTAATAACAAGGATTTAATATAATTATAATATAGTTGATGGGTATTTTTGTCGTTTGTGTTCTGCTTTTGCACGTTTCAGTGACTTTACACCGGTAACACGTGAAAGCATACCGCCGGTCGATTCTGTAAACCTCTCACCGTTTAAACTCAGGTGGAGTGAGCGCGAAGTGAACTGTCATTCCCTCTTAATTACCTTCATGGATTGACAGCTTACTTCGTGAGCACTTCACCCAAGCCTTCACATCGACATGTTACAGAACATGGCTGATGCCGTAGCAAAACAAACGTATTCTTTTTATAGTCCTGTTTATTTTGAACTAGCTGAAAACGGTATCGAAAAGGTTTTTTATTTTATTAGGGCTTGGGTTAGAGACTCCATCATGTATCATGCTCAGTCCATATTGAAACACAGGCATCTAAAATTTTGTTGAAAAAGAAATAAACAAAAGAACAAAACCACTCGACCCTATTTATACCTAAAGCGCTCGTAATCCACTGTCCATTTTTCATATTTTGCATTATACATAACTTCCCACCCTGTTAAAGCTGGTCGCTTGGTTCGGTTGAGAGGGTAAAATGTGGAAAACCTAAACGAAATTTATGTTTTCCAGAATGTCACCCTTTATCGAACGTTCCCATACAAAATTCGGGATGGAGCATAAATTTTAGCGAACGGTCCGAGGACGTTTTACGGTGCTTTGAAGAGGATCTGCTCGCCTTTAATACCGAACTGGGTCGCTGTATGTTTAATACTGTTCATTCGGATTTTGGAGTAGGTAATGATTGGCCGTGCTCTTTGACACACGTTACGGATTGTCAAAATCCAAAAAATCTGACACCAGTCTTGCCAAGAAGTATCTTGCTACCCAGTTACTGGGTCCTGGAGGTCAGGAAGGCAGTCGCTTCACGTAAAACGTACCACGAATTCTGCTAATCGGTTCCAGTTTGACTGGAAGCCGACCCCAATATGGTTGGGAAAAGGCTAGGCAGATAATAATTTATTGTGTTCGAAAGATTCGATGAGACACTGAAATAGTCCACTTTTAGCTGGACAGAGAGTTTGAGCAGTTAAACGAATTTCCTTTTCCTTTTATGCACTGTTTATGTCTTTTTGGCTGAACCTTTCAAGTTCCACATAGTTCCCTTAAACTTTGAACGTTCGGACCTTTTAAAATCTAAAAACTTCCTCGAAGTTCTGCGGTTCGAATTTTCACTTCCAGCTCTTTCGTAAACGCCAACTTTAAACTGCAAAGTAAAAGCAAATAGTCACTCACAGCTGACGAAGATTAAATTAAATGGGGAAAGTTTGAAGAACTATCTCCTTTAAGATTGTTGGATTGACGACGAGGACCGATTGTGAGACCGAATGCAATGGAGAACCGATACTGTCTTGAATCTAATTTTAAGTTTTATGTAGGTATTTGAACAACAAGAAATGTACTGAGGGATTTATAGTGGGGATTTATTGGGGGCCAAAGTAGCATATAATATAGCAGTTATGGACATCGACAGTCAATATTATTAGAGATAAACACATAAAAAGAAGACGAAATATTGTAGGTGGTGGTGTGGTGCGGAGAGATGCATTAAAAACAAAAAAATAACACCCACCCCCGAGCGAGTCCACGGGGGATTGGAGTTTGTTTGCGAACAAAGTCGCAGATATCAGCTAAACTATCTATAAATACGGGAGCCAGCAAAAACATTTCATATCAGAACCAAAACAAAGATAACTCATTCAGAAAAAATAATATTCGTTTCGCAGAACAAACGATAATTTCTTGTCATGACATAATAAATGATGGTTGTGTGCAAACATACAGGTACCCATATAAGGAGGGAGATAAAGCCTGGAACAGAAAAACATATAGATATATAAATACGTAAGAAAAGGGACTATTCCCCGTTATTGAAAACCTCCGTCTATATCATCGCCCTTTGATTCGAGCTCGCCCGAACAGGTGTCATATTTCAATGGAACTTTTTCCTCTTCCCTAATTCGATCCAGCAAATGATTTGGAAAGGCCCGATTGGATGACGTCATTATTTATTATGTATAAATGCCAATGCACGGGTTTGTATAGTAATGAAAGGCGGAAGGAAAATGGTTGGGTCGGGGAAAATAAATTATTAACTTTTCACGGAAATCTGCGGGTAAACTATTTTTGTGCTGTTAGGAAAATAAGAATAGGCGATTAGTAGTTCTTTTTATTTTGTGCTTCATTTACTATTTTTGTGATAGATTGTTGTAAGAATAAATTGGGGACTAGAAGATATTTTTATTTCTTTTGTATTTTGTAGCATTTAGTAATCTAGAAGAACACTAGCTTTTGATTACTGCATGTTGAAGTGCATTAGTATTTGGCTTAATATTGGACCCTAGAGTGTTGAAGCAACATTGCTTAAACATCACGTTAAAATTATATTCATTTTGAGAAAAAATATCAGAATAAACAATTCTAAATGTGCTTTTAAGTGAAAGTAACCTTGGTTTAATACTAAAGTGACTGGCAAACGAACTCCCTTGACACCTTCAACAGCACTTTGATAATGTCTCAAAATTTATGAAGCGAAAGATGACGCCACAAAAAATATTATGGGCGCTAAGTAACGCATTGAATTTTTTGCCGCCAACTTATTGTTCGCAGTATTCAAGTTAATGTGGTGTGAATAATTGACATGAATGCGTTTAAACACCTAATATGTGTTAGAGAATAATATTACACGTAAACACAACATTGTGAGCAGTATTCGCAGTGTTTAATGGTTCGGAATCGTGATAGTTGAACTTAGTACCCGCATTCATAATACAAGGTTTGGGCTCGGAAGATGGCGGGTTTTGAAACAAAAGGAGGAATTCATTTCTCGGGACGTTGTTTCGTTCAGACTGTGAATGAAAAATATAGTCCATTTTAATCTTCTTACTGATTTAATTTTTAATAGACCTGGAAAGGATTACTTCAGATGAGCAGTGCCTACGCTCTATTAATCCAGTAGTTACTATTAATATATTATAGATATTATTATTATATTAATCCAGTAGATACCTACTTAGTGACTTCTGGAAAGCTAGGTTTTCGGAAAGATTTTTTAGGGATTTCTATTAAAAACATGTCCATGAGATTTGTTATACGTAAATTAAACAAAGAAAGAAACAGTTGTTGCCAACACTACTGTCATAATATTATGAACAAAACTAAGATTTCTTATTAACGGTGCAATGTGTGCAAAAGGAGCGGGCTTAGCAAATGTTGAGCAGTGTGCAGCATAGCCACAGTGCTGGTCAACGCTGCATTACAGCCCACCGCCTCTCTCATAACTGAAGCTTACAATAATCTTAACACAATAAATATTAATACTTCTATATGAGTGAAATCAATAACATGTAAAAAAGTGTCAACAATATTAGAGAAGTGAGCTGAAATCGAAATTCCAACATTCTATTATTTTATCAAATCTTCGCAAACAACGGAATTGTTCCTTCGATTTTCGTTTAAATCCAATTTCGGCGAAACGTGCCGTTCATACACGTAGTACAAATCACGGTACTTTTCTCGGTAAATAAAATCAGCGCGCGGTGGCATTGACGGATCGTTCGCCCACCTACAATGAACGATCGGTGCCAGGCTGGCACTCTGGCAGGCCATCGCGAGTATGTTTCCTTACCAGCTTTAAGACGAAACGTTTCGTCAGTAAAGAATTTTATTCCTGAGGGAAATACGGGATTTGGAGTTAAATGTAACTTTCGACCGTTTTCTTTTTCGTGTATTATTTTTTCTTGGTTTATAAGTTAAATCCCGGTGTTTGGATGTTTTTTTGAATATATGTATGTGTATTAAGGATTGCTTTATGTTAAAGAGTTGATGTTAATGATTGCTAACTATCTGAAGTAATATGCAGGCCCACTGATGAAAGCTACCGCCTATCATGGCCAACTGTGCCTCGGTAGCCGATGACAACTGCCTATATTGTTTTTGTTATGTGGCCCTAAGAAGGGCCGTTGTTTGTTTACCATTGTTGTAAAAGGATTCGTCAGACTCTGTGTTATCGACTGCTAGCAGTCAAGGGTGCGCCGGGCGTTTGATATCGCAGTACGATTTATGTCACTCGTTTAGTTAACTGTGATACCAGGGGAACCGCTAAAGTTCAGAAGACCATATTTTGCAATACTGATGATTTCCTGGACTTGACGTGCAATTCTCTGGATCATTATTGTTACATCTTTTTTATGGACCTGCGATCTATGCAAATAAATTTTACTTTACTTTACTTTACTTTACCTTACTTTACCGTACTTTACCTTACTTTACCGTACTTTACCTTACTTTACCATACTTTACCTTACTTCACTTTCTCTTACCTTACCTCACCGTACTTTACCCAACCTTACTTTACATGACATAAATTCAATTATTAAAATGACTGACTGAATTTTCCTCCGAATCCGGCTTCCATTTTTGGTTTACCCAGGTCGATTAACTGAAATGAGTTGTTTTCATAGGTCCGTTTACCGAATCCTCGAGCATTCGCGCTCTTCAAATTAAGCGGCGAGCGTCTCGTCACCGAATACGGGGTACGACCGAATACTTGTTCATACTAGTCGGTGACCGAGTATGAGCTGCAGTCGTATACGGTCTAACTGAATAATATAAACGCATCATTACAGTAACCTGTAGTTTCAATTTAAAGGGTGATTTCACGCTGGTTTTACAGCCTCATGCAAGTTATGGGATCCAAGATCTAGTAAGCGTAATGCCGTTGCCGTAATACTATGTATGTTATAACATAGTACATGGAGAGGAAGTTAGCGTGATCTTTAATGTTCTGTGTCAAGCCATGTGTAGTGAAACCAGTTCAGGCTTTGTTCTTGTTATTCATGGGAAAGTTTGTTCTGGAATAAAAGTTAATTTTGTTTGGCAGGATAACGTATTATTGTTAAGCTGTTTCGGTTTATTTTGAGAGAGTTTAAATGTACCTTTTACTATCTACATGGGGTCACAATCCCCCTACACATTTTAGTGTTTATGCCATATTAACCAATAATTGGAATTATATAATTATAACTTAAAAAATGCAGTTTATGATAACATTTACTTACTTTTTGTGAACTGGAGGTTCCAGATATAAAAACTCAATAACACTTATCCCGATACGAGAATCGAACTCAGGACCTCATGCTCACCACTTGAGACCACTAGACTAACGAGAGAGCTCGAGACCCTTTCTCCCCAAACCTGTCATTATTAATTTAGACGACGACATTCTATGCAGCCGACCGTTTTAAACCCTTCATTGTGTATTCTGTAGGCCGACAATAAATTTCAAATTAACAAATTTCTAGCAAATTGAATTTGTGCTGCTCTCAAAACATAGCGAAACCCCAATTTAGTGGCAAACTTCGAAATTCGACGTGAAAAAAGTTTCCCTCAAAATTAATATCTAATTAATCCTAACAAAATAATTATTGCAAGAAAATTTGTCCGAACTCAATAAAAACAATACAGAAAACGGTTTTCTTATTATTTCTTGTCCAAAATTCATGTTTAAATATTTATACGGACACCAATTAATTAGTACAGTAGCCTACCTTTATCACCCTTAAGCTATTTAATTAAAAATACATAGGTACCGAGAACCTCCAAAAACTCATGAACCTTAAATAAAATGTTTTTCTAAGAGATAAAGGGGTTATAAGAAGTTGTGGGGTAAAGATATCACGTGACGCGAAACTGGCAAGCACCCTGCTAAAGTGGGGCTAAGACTGAGCCATGAATATCGTGGTGTGTGCGCCAATAAAAGAACGTTGCTAGCATGAGGAGGGGCACCCCGCACCAGAAGTTGCGGACTATTAACCTTCCGCGAGCCGACCTTAAGGTGGTGCCTCTGCACCTGTTCTAGAAACCTGTACCTGTTCTCTGTTTGTCTCTACAAAACTTGGCAGATGGTATATGTCAATTTAATTAAAAATACATAGGTACCGAGAACCTGCAAAAACTCGTGAACCTTAAATAAAATGTTTTTCTAAGAGAACAAGGGGTTATAAGAAGTTGTGGGGTAAAGATATCACGTGACGCGAAGCTGGCGTGTACCCAGCGAAAGTTGGGCTAAGACTGAGCCATAAATATCGTGGTGTGTGCGCCAATAAATTAATGTTGCCAGCATGAGGACGGGCACCAGAGGTTGCGGTCTATTAACTTTCTGTATACATTTTAACGTTTCATTCTGTTTTTTTTTGTACCGGGTGTGTTGCGGTTTCGTGGCAATTATTTTTTGGCGAATGGGGTAACTAACTGTGAGAGTTTCGATATGTTTTTCAACTGTGGTACTTTTTTATTTGGTGTTGCTTGTTGTTTTTGTATGTAGGTTTGTACATGTGACTGGGTTATTGCCAATGCTAAGTTTATGATAAATCGCGTGAGATTGTAAAGTCTTTCTACTCACTAAGATAGGGATGTATCTTAAACGTATTTGGAAATGATCTGCTAACACCGTAAGGTTGTAATTTTCGGTTTTCTAATCAACATACTAGGCAACATACTCTCAAACACCGGACCCCAACAATACTGACTGTTAGTTTCAAAAATATATAGGTAGGTATATAATTGTGTAAGGTTGTTTTAGCTTGATAAAGGTTTTTAATTATGTAGTAGTAGGTACATATGAAATCCCCGAATGAAAATTTTCGCAAAAGCTTTATAAGTATAACAAAGGTGTACAATTTATTAAATTTGTTAAATAAGTTATTCTTCTCGGCAACAAAGGCAAAATTAAAAGGAAATAAATTAAAATAATTTCCTTTAATTTTAAATAGTAGGCAAATGGAGACTCATTTACGTACTATTCAAAAGAAAATTCTTATAATTTATTTAGCTCCAGGTATAAATATTTTCCAAGTAAACGATTATGAAATCAGATTTAATACAAAATTTTCCTACCGTTTTAGAATATATTTCTCCGAAATCACATTTGGCGTTTTTGCTTGATGATATTAGTCAGAACAAGAGTTATGGTACCTAAGTTTTTTTGACGTTCTTAATTCCAAATTCGTAAAAAAAGACATAAAGCTGTCCTGAATCTACGTCTATCAAGATCCTTTACATTTTCAAGTAATGAACGAAATGATTCATAATTTATTTTTCAGGTACCTACTGAAGAGATATACCTATATCAATGTCCTTTATTGCAAATTTATCTGGCGCCTACCATAGTTGTCTATCCAACATTTTGAACTATTTTTTCTCAGTAATGATGAGAAAAAACAACATGAGCCATTGTTATACCTAATAATGTTGTGTTATAGAATATCCTTTCGTTATAGGTAAGAAAATATTTGATAAATCCTTTCGTTTATTCAGCAGTTACCCCATTTTACGGGACAAGCCCCTAAGGAAACATGGGTATTAAAAAGAAGAGGTACTCATTTTTATTTTATGCCTATTTTATTTAGTGCGTAAAACGTGGATTTCGAATTTAATGACTTGGAAAATTTAAACTCCATAATGCTAAAAGTCTCCTATTTAATTGGATTTTAATGCAAAAACCGGTCAAGTGCAAGTCGGACTCGGTCCTACATCATTCATCCAATGCTAAATAGTATTCAATGATAAGTTATAACAATTTTGTAACCTTATTGATTATATATTATTTTTGCAGTTAACTATTTAGGTACTGTGCCCGCGGTCAGACATCAGTCAAAGACAAGGTAGCATTTTCAGCGCCAAAACTGCTGTCTAACTCGTTAACCCTCAAAAAAAATTTATTTATTTATTTATTAAGTAAGTGCCTTACTTAATAAATAAATAAATATTTTTTTTAAACCAACGACATATTTACAATTTTAACAAAAAACAAGAAATTACAAGTATTGAATTCTGTGCAAATACATCACTAATGGGTATGCACAACATTCTCTATGAAAGATTAACAATTCATTAGTACATTCGAAACAAAATAATAATAATTAAATTTAAACAACGCATTAAAAAATAAAATAAAATACACTTTAAGTATACAATTGTTAAAAAAAGAAACGTCGTTTATAAATAAAAGATGTCAAATATACATAGGTATGTCACATGGCGAATAAGTTAAATTAATTACAATAAAATAATTAAAACAAATATCAAAAGAACAGTGTTACATTAAATTAAATTAAATTCGAAACAAAAAGAAATCACATCCAAACTTTGTAAAACAGTTCCCACCTGGCTTTAAAAATGCAATGCCATAAATAAAATAAAAAAAAAAACAACGTTGCAATACCGAACTCACAACAAAATCATACAAACGTGGTTCCCAGCAAATTCAATATCATTGTCTCCCGACGATTTTTGATGAAACAGCTCCGTTGTTCAGATCCGGAACAGAATTCACAAGTTTACTGTTTATTTACAGCCCCATAACCATATCAACGGATTTGCAAGTTTGCGATTTACGATGAACCGTTCCGATCAACAAAGCAGTTTCAGTTAAAACAATCGTGTGTTGGTTCAGAAGAGCCAGTGAGTTAAGCCGAGTTAATTGTAGATCTGGTTCGATTTGCATAGATTTGTTGGTTTTGGATTTACGCTGCGCTGTTTGTACGCTACCACTTACCGCTAGGATACCAACGTGAAACGTGGAATTGTTTCAAATGTTTTGGGCTGTTACTGCTACGCGCAATACAGCCTGATTTTTATTTATTGGTCATGCTACAACGGATTATGATAATAAAATTCTGTTGTGCCCTGCATGTCGTTAAGCTATGTGTATGTCACCGGAAAATGGCAAATTCCGTAAGATTATAAAATAAATAGAGATTGTTAACTGTCGATAAATTGTCAACTGAACATTTGGAATACTTTTTTACGCAGCAAAATTTAATAGTTTATAATATCTCCGTGTCGGTTCGAGAAATTGTGGACTGGCTTAAAATGGCGAGCAATCAGCACTCTGGTCTACAATTTATCTGTTTTGGTGTGATAGTTAAATTGGAAACTTGGCCCCTTATTGGTCTTTGTTGATAAATTATATTTATTTTGTAAGTAGGTTAAACATAACACTTTTACACTTCAATCTTTTTTGTTCATTCTTAAACTAGATGAGGCCGGAGCTCATATCTTCCTAGCTGAGCTCATATCTGAACAGACCAATGAGAGCCTTGTTTCCAGGTTTACTATGACACGAAAACGGATAAATTGTAGACTTGTGCTCTGATTGGTCGCCATTTTATGTCAGTCCACAATTTCTCAGAATGACTTCGAGATATGTATTATAGACTATCTAATTTTGATGCGTAGAAAAGTATTCCAAATTTTCAGTTGACAATTTATCGAGAGTTTACAATCTCTCAGGTTATTTTATAATCTTGCGGAGTTTGCCATTTGCCGGTGACATGTATAACTGAAAAAGTCAGAGCATTGCCAGCAAATTAAATATTGTTAAATTTTAGGTAACTTTATTAATTAATTACACTGGGTTTGATGATAATTTATTTAGTCTTATTTATAAAAACTATCCTAGTTTATGATTAGTTTAAATACTGAATAGCAGATTCTTAATTATTTTTTTGTATTTTTAATTAAGATCGCATAAGTTGGTTGGTAGAAATACCCCAAAGCATTCCCTGCCAATCAATATTTAGTGTTCTGCGACTCTTAGGGATTTGATATGCAAAGCGGACAGAGCGCGCGGAAGGGCGCTGACAAGATAAAATGTATGGCGTCAAAGGAACGAAATATACTTCGAGAGCGGGCGCGCGCGCGGACAGATGCCATACATTTTCGTCACAGCAGCGCCCCCGCTGCGCGCCCTGCGCCCTTTTGTGTATCAACTCCCAATGAATGAAGAAACTACCAATCAACAAGTATTTCAACTAATCGTATGGTCACGGCCTGTCATGCAGTTGAAGTGCGGCACGCAAACATCAACGATATTATCCGGCGCGCTCTTGTCGCCGTCGGCGTACCAGCCGTATAAGAACCCAATGGCCTGGCACGCGACGATAGCAAGCGACCGGACGGTATATCTTTATTCCCTTGAAGACGGGTAGGCCTTTATTGTGGGACGCTTCTTGTGTCGATACTTTTGCGCCATCCCATTGTCCTAGCTGGTCGTGCTGTGCTGGTGCTGTTGCTGCGGCTACGGCTGCGAATATAATAACCTAGTTGGAAATTATATTTTCGAGTCATTTAGGGTTGCAACCCTCGGACCGTGGGATCCGAGTGCTCATGCGTAATTTAAAGAACTTGCTAAACTCTTAGTTGAAACTTCACGAGACTCAAGGGCTGACTTTTACCTCGGACAGACGAAAAGGATTGCCATGCAACATGGCAATACCGCCAGTCTTTTGGGCTCGCCAGTCGACAGCGATGCGGACGAATTTTGACGCCATATTTAAGTCAGCAGGCAGTATTTATTGTTAGATTAGTATTTAATATATAAAATGTACCCACATTTATTCCAATGAGTAAAAATCGTATGGTTAGATTTTTTTATTGACTGATTATGTTTTTTAAACGGACATCCATGGAACCTTGGCGCAGTACCTATCTTACTTATCTCGAAAAGGGCTGCGTATGACGTGTCAACATGCAGGTTTTCCTACATAATTTATTATTAATTGCCATATGTTCACGACGCCTAATCACCGCGTATAGTTAAGCTGATTATTGTGAATACAAACTGCATTAGTTAGTAAACAGTTTCTGCGCGGATTCTCTTGCCAAATTAAAAATTAAATATTAAGATGCCGTAACAGAATCGTATATTGTTTGTCCCTTAGGAGCAGTAAATTTCCTGAATAATACATAATCATATAGACTCACATTTAAGTACTTATCCCGAAAAGTAGTTACTTCGTGAAACAAGGGTATTAGATACACTCGACGTCGACTTAATGGTACTTGTCTTGGTATCGAAACTTTGAGCAGAACAAATAGTAATACAATGGTAATATTGGGCTGATGTATGATAAGTTTATTGTCCATGTACCTCATACCTGCAAGGGTTGTGAAATTTGTCCGAAAGAGGCACCGCGGACCCGGAACGTAAAGGGCATTAGGAGGAACACGGATGGATTTTACTCAGTAAGAGTCTGACTCTCCCTTGCGCTCCGCCCAAAGCGGAAGTCATTTGATGACTTACCTCCCTTAAAAAAAAATTGCTTTATATAGTTAACAGGTACACATATTAACATAATACAAGTTCTACTCATTTATCATACGCTCAAAATATCTCATGAGCCAATTAATTACTGTTATTAATTGACTGACTGTCCTTATATAGAAAAACATCTTTTTCTATCTATTATTTTGACAGGCTCGTGTTTGATTACTAGATATGATATCTGATGGTAAGCGATAACGTGGTCGACAATGGAGCACGCTTGCCTAGAAGTAACCTATTCAGTTTCGAAGAAAAATCCCTAAGTCGTAACCATCAGGAATCACAAACATCAGTAGAAAATTACACTTCATAGCTGCTGTACGCACGATGAAAAAAAAAAACCAATTCGAAAAAAAAAACAACATCATCAATCATGGATACTTCTTCACCATTTAGGTATGCACCTAGATTGTGTAGAGAGATGGTTATCCATATTTATCGCTTTTTAATATATACCTATTTACAATAATAAGTTGTTTCTCTAACAAAAGAGAGTTATAACAGCACACTGAATAGAAACTTCATTCGTTATCAGTACCGAAGATAAACACAGTGCGGCATTTAGATTCATTAAAGGCAAAGTTACGTTCTGCAGTTTAATTAAAGTTTTGTATATTCACTAGGGCCCTACCGCGGCGTTGCCCGCATCCCTCTACAAACTTGCCCAAAGGAACGTGGCCAGGATATATCTTGCTACATATATGTTAGTTACAAAATTTGAACCAAAGTTTTAAAACTTCCGCAATATTCTTAAATTTAATTTCCTTAGAGACCGGCTTCCGTTGATGGCCGTTGCTTTATATGTCTTCCTTTATTAATTTTGTTTCGTTGACTAGTTTGGAGAAAAGGATGGGTCTAGAAAATGAAAAACATGTTTCTTGTAGTTATAAAGCTAAGTAAGGTTATGAAATTGAACAGCAAACACTTGACAACTTTAAGAATATTAAACATAATAAGAGTGCCAATTCTAAATTTTTTAAAGCAGCGTTCGCCTTTTCATCTCAGTCGAAATGTGTCAAAATAGTCTCAATTTCCATACATATTGACGTGACAACGTCTAATAAATCGATGAATGCCGACTGCACGCACGAAAAAGTATGACTCATTGTAACGTTACGCTCATTGTAAGGTTACGCTCGTTGTAACGTTACGATAATTTCATCCATGTTTTGTTATGACGTTGTCACGTTAAACTATCGTCCGTAAACCGACTTTACAGACAACCAATTTTTTAACAGATTGCCACAGACATGCGGATGCGAACGTTGCTTAAAAATGTGTACTCATTTTTAAGCAACGTAAAATGTGTACTTATTTGAAAGCTGTCACTAAAATAGTGTCTACCACAAACAAACAAAAAATTATGGAAAAATAGAGGAGTTACGAAGAAATACTTTTGAAGTTATTCTTCAATCCTGGTCAATCTAAAAAATCTAATTCTTGCGGTTTAACTTCCACAACGAAGCCGAGGGCAAAGCTAGTAGGTACCTAATTAATAATTAATTTAACTGTTCACTGTTCTCGTATTTCCCAAATTATTTCATTGCGACAGCAACTAGTGCACTAATTGACTCTAGGCAAACTACATTGCATTTCGCGATACCACATTTTCACAAACACGTGCACAAAAGAACAAACACTCATATACACACACGGACATAGAAACGGCCTCATCATTAAAAGTAATAACGTTCCACTGTCATATTTTATTTGTAACTAACATTTGGACAAAATGTGCATTTGTCGTATGCCCGGGTAAACCGGAGTGTCCCACATAATTATATTTTCTCAGAAATGCCCGGGAACTCAGGCTGTGCCCAACAGAGCATGTGGATTTATATGCAGCCATAGGAATTTATCACCAGATTTATGGTTTTCTTCATATTAAACGGAATAGGTATCTTTATGGAAATATACAGAAAAAGATTGGATTTATGAATCTACCTATGATTGTTATTTGATATAGCTTTAAGCATTTTTTTAAAGGCTAAAACTGAAAAGGAAGAAAATGATTTTGTTCAGATTTTAATGATAATACATAATTAAAAGCAAATTGTTGAACCAATCAATCAGGATGTTAATGTGAAATATCGCTGTACCTAAAGTGATTCATCAGCACGAATGAATCGAATTGAAATTAAACCAGTAATCTAGACTGATGATAGTCATTAATTTATTATGGCATCTGATTAACAGTTTCCATAATATTTTGAGCTCATTTAGTAAAGCTCTTCATTCATTTGGATTTATTGGTAAACGATGACGTCCAATAATAAAATACTAAGGTATAAATACAAAATATACTCATACTCAAATTGGATTACATATTCAATTATGTCAGAGTGAATTTTCCATAAAGGCTTTTCCATTGATTTATAATTCAATAACACCAGCCCAAGCTTTTAAAGGGTGCATTAAAGTACATTTTAAAAACTGCGCCGCGTCCAAGCATCCCATTTTAAAGTAGATCGTTCAGCGGTTTATCCTGTTATAAAGTAATATTTCCTTCACGATAGACCAGTCGATGATGACCGAGCGTTACCGAAGTTACACGAAACATGGCGAAAGTAGCCGAGTGGGTGGTGGAAAATATATTTACCTGACGCCCGGGTCACATGTTATTTCTATGGTCTATATTAGGGAAGCCTTTTACCACGAGTGGGGTCAGGAAACTGCCTGTAATAGGCACTTTTGTTGTGAACCCAGAAATGTTACTCTGGATATTTCAGGGAATTTCTGGATTTTTTTGTAAATGAAAGTCAGTACTCCCTACGTACGTGCTTGCTCGTAATGTGGCTTTTTCTGATTGCCGGTTTTATAACGTTGATATACAAAGGAAAATGTGAAACATTGATTTAGCAAAAAAATAAAAGAAAATGAAAAATTTCTTTAAGTCAAGAATTAATGGGATACTTCTAGCTTTCCATCAGATGAAATTATGACTCTTATGATTATGAGTCTCGTTTCTAATTTGCTAAAAAGTCAATAGCTTAAAGCTATTTTTTTTTTATTGTTTTTGGGTCATAATTTTCTTAGTAAAGATGATTAAAATTTTAAATTCTAAGTTTATTATTCAAAATCAGCGCCACAAAAGTTTAACCAAGGGAATCTTCCACTCACTATCGCGGCACGAATTTTCCCCGCAACCTTCGCTCGCTTTTATACATACAGCTAGCTGTATCTCTTTTAGGTTAAGAGAATGGAGCCCTATTTTCCGAGCGCACGCCTCTTTTGTTTCGTCCACATTCATTAATCTATATGGGGCTCTTAGCTCGCGGCCTTCTACGGCGCTCTTACGGCACTCGACATTGCTGTATTACTTGCCGGTACCGTTGTACTTTTTCAACACTTTTAGTGCCTAATAGTTTATCACTGTAACGGCTTCCTGGTAATAGGTGAGCACCTGAGCGGGTTTGGGTTTTAACAGCTTTTTTAATTGATTTTTTGTGCCGGAAGAAAAAAATCAATGAGAAAGAAGGTAGTCACGTAGTACATGGGAATATCTATAATTATACTAAACTAATCTATACTAATATTCTAAATGCGAAAGTTTTGATGTTTGACTGGATGTTTGTAACTCAATCACGTCAGAACGGATCTTGATGAAATTTGGCACAGAGGTAGATTATATAATTTGGGATAACTTTTAACTAACGCGAGCCGAGCCGCGGGCGGCATCTAGTAATTTATAAAATATATCAAAAGATACTATTAGGTATTCCAAATTGATAAGATATTATTTAATATATTTGATGATTATGAGAATACAAACATTAATCATATTATATAAACTACAATTTAGGATAATTTTATATGTATATTACTATATGTATTTTTGTTTACTAACAAAAATCTAACTTAAAACGAAGTCTTTCAGCGTAACATGAAAAATATATTATGCATTTAATTTGTGCCCTGAGTTTGTAAAGTTGTAAAGAGCACAAAAAAGCTGCGTTTCCGAAGAAATTATTTATTTTCCAGGCAACCGCCAGCAAGACACGAACAATAAATTTGAATTATTTCGTTAGTTTGCGCTTTATTTATTTACATCCAGTGTATTGAATGAACATAAACGTCACTTACGGATAAAATACAGTTAAGGCACATATGGTAGAAAAAATAAATTGCCTGGAATTGACTCTTACTATTTTACTTTATTTAACAATAAAATATTTGCTTTAATGTGTTGGGTATACAACATTTGAATGTTGCGACATTTAAGTACCTAGCTTAGCTTACTAAAAAATCTAGAGGTATACGTCTAGTATAGCTACATAGTAATTATAGGGTTCCGTAACTCTCTGTGGAAAAACGGAACCCTGATAGGTTCACTCGGTTGTCTGTCTGTCGGTCTGTCTATACCGTGTGATATATCAAATCAAAGGACTCATTGTCAGGTCACAAAAATATTTTTTTCATAATTTTAAAATATTCTTAATAGACCCTTCAAAAATGCATACGAGGAGCCGAAGTTTGCATAGGCCCCGTTAGACAATTTTAATGTTATGGAAACCAACCGATGATTAATACCTGTATGAACTGCAAGTACACCTAAGGACAACCCACGGTTGGCGCAGGACTATTGCAAAATATGAAATATACATATATTAGGCCCCATTAAAATAGGTGGACAAATTTTAACACAGTGGTCATATACGGCTAACCAAAGATATCCAAGCAAAAAAAAAAACACTGATTAAAATGATTTTGTTTTGACCTAAAATAGTATTTTTTTCGGCATGTTAGAATAAACACATCAATTATGGATACGAAATTCGTGGTCACGTGGTCACGTGCGCCTGCACATCAGAATTATGAGATAACAAAGACATGGATGAGTTTATGTATTGGGTAACCAACATTTTTAGTGCATTTTGTTAGTTTTTTTTACCATTGTCCTTATTTTGGTGGTCGAAATGATTTCTAAAAGTTTGTCCATCTGTTTTAATGGTACCTTATATATTGTAATATACTTTATTATTATTTATTAATTTACTTTATGTAGGTAGGCTTTGCTTTGCATTGTAACGGTCAAGGGTTTTTTCATTCACAAAAACAAAATGTGGTAGGCAAATACTTAAACCTTGTTTATTAGCAGAACGTTGTATAACTGCGTAAGCCAACTGAAATACTAAAATAAAACCACACTTAATAAAAGCTGTTTTTAATTTATTTCCTTGGACTAATCAAAATACTGCGCATGTTTTGCTCATAAAAATTCGGCTCACGTAAGTCGTAACGCAAAATATAAATGAAGTGATGAACTAGGTGTTTTGTTTTGCCTACATAAATAATTGCTCAAGGAAATTCTAGGAATGAAACAGAAGTGAGTACGTTAGCAATCAGACTTACTTAATTATCTCTCTTGGCTTGATTGGCAGAAAGACAGATTGGCTCACTGGGATTGCCTGTGATACGGATCGCGGTTTGATTCCCGCGTGTCTAGACTAGAATTCAATGGAGCAATCTATTGAATTCTGGCACTAGACACGCTTACACCTTTTCAAGTTAGAATAGGAACCTAAATGTACCTACCTCATCGTCTCTAATTTGAGAAAGCCTATAACCCACATAATAGTTACGCTATTGCTTAGCCAAAATATGCAGAATATACAAAAGTAATGTTTGGAAAGGTGTACGCAATCCATTGAATTCTAGCTAGCTAGACACGCGTACACTTTTTCAAGTTAGAATAGGAACCAAGCAGAATAGATATACAAAAGTAATGTTTGACATCCAAAAAAAGCTCGACGAAATTTTATTAAGTAATCATTAGATTTTTATGTATATTTATTTTAATTGAAATTTAATGTGAATGTTATGATCTAAAATTGATTGAAATAAATGAATTTGAATTTGAACTGCCGTGTTACTCAGTTAATGGGTAGTGGAGGTCTGGTAGGCAGCCGCTCCACGTAAAATACTGGTATTCAACTGAATCCGGTTTGGCGGCTGGTAGCCGACTCCAATATAGTTAGTAAAAGGCTAGGCAGATGATAATGATGCATTACCTAGGTACCTCATCATTATCTGTCCAGATTTTTCCGGTTGGTTTCCAGTCTAACCGGATGCAGCTGAATTCTAGTGTTTGACTTCAAACGATTGCATATCTTATTTTACAAACCAGTCACTGGGTAACATGATGTCCCTCGGTAAGACAGGTTTCATTTTGTAGGATTACGAGATCGATGTTGCAGAAGGATTTTTTTATATGATTGATTTATATATCTACCAATACTTAATACCTATTTCATTTCTAAAACCTACTAATTAGCAATAATTAGTAAACGTTACGGATACGTCATTGTGACGATAACAGACATTATATAGTCAACATTTAAGTGATAACTGATATCAATCTGCAGATAATGTTCCATAATTAATTACCCATATTGCTTACAAGTTACTTCATTAGTGAGGCACCTGCGTGTAGGATTACCTGGCCAACAATGATAAACGATCTACTCATATAAGTACCGTGAACTCCTTGGCTGCAGGTCACTAGCAGACGAGTTAGTCGTTAGAACTTTGGAAGCGTCGGGCAGAAATATAAACAGTATTTGAATTATGAATGGATATGTCAGTCATGTAAAAGATGGCGGGCGCGATAAGTCTGCGCGCGGTTAAAATCGGA
Organism: Mamestra brassicae; assembly: GCA_905163435.1. Taxonomy (NCBI): domain Eukaryota; kingdom Metazoa; phylum Arthropoda; class Insecta; order Lepidoptera; family Noctuidae; genus Mamestra; species Mamestra brassicae. The sequence continues at coordinate 10,815,477 of LR990997.1, read as the reverse complement.
ACTAAACGCGTATTTTTATAAGTTTGCTAATTCATAAAATTTAGTACATTAATTGTACCTAGCTAATTAATTTTTTCAATTACAATTTGAGTTACGTAATAATTGTCATTTTTAAATAAATTAAGGAAATATATTTAAGTAAGCCTGAAACTTGAAGCAGAGCGCCACCATTCGCGCGCAGAATTATCTTGCGCGCACTTCAGCTCCCTTATTAGCCGGATGGTGTAAATAATTATTCATTTGATCATAATCGGTGTTTTATTTGATACAATTACCTATACAGTATCTATATGCCATCCCTAAACTTGAATAACAGATTGTCTTACTAGTACATACAACGAATAGTTCGATCGTACGTACATATGTATGTATGTACAGTCGAACTATTAGATATATTAAATACACTGCCAATATTCATTTTGACTATGTGAGAAATATTTTTTATGTTTATGACAAGATAGTGATGTAGAACAACTGCCACAAACTACAAGATATATTATGAACTTGTATACTAGTGAACAACGAGAATCAAAAGTTTTTTTTTTTAATTTTGCCATACATAAGTACTTTTTATGGTTTACTTGAAATAAATAATTTAACTTGGACCAAATATCTGCTCGGCTGGTTCAGACCTACATAGTACAATTGGTAAAAGGAACGAGTAGTCAGTTAACTTTATCAACTTTTAACTCAGTTATGCGAATGCGAGTGCTATGTGACGAAGTCTTTGTCATAGTTCGCCTGAGCGTGACATGTGCAAAAATCAAAAAGAGAGTTGCATAACCTAAGGACATTCGAATTTGTCCAGTGATTGGATTGTGCCTCGTAAAAAAATATGAATTTTCAGTTTGTTCGAGTTAGGAAGGCTGATTTGAATAGTATAAATTTCACGCCACTTTTGCCGAAAGAAGAGACACAGTTGCACATATTTATTAGTACTAAAACCTTTCGCCAGTTATATTTAAGCCCCAGGTTAGGAATAGGGGCGAGCCTATTGCCTCAATAAATCAGATGGTTACAAATCCAGACTTCGGCTGATACTGAGAAAATCTAGATGGAAAAACCCAATTCAGTCCCGGAATCGAACCCAGTTGGACCTCATGTTTAGCAAAAGTGCTGTTATTGGTTTACTAGACTATCCATACCGTCTGACCTTAATATTGTCAAAAAATATACTGACTGATGCTGCAAGAATACACTAAATTATTTTGCGTTATAACATTACCACGTATCTATCGATTTCATAAAACAACAATGCAATACTTTTCCTGTGTAACATCAATGCCGCTGTTTATATTAAAATAATTCCCTAAGTATAAGTTTACATACCTAACAAGGATAATTTCTTGGAAACCCAAGAGGGAAAACCGTACGAAAGGAATAAACATTTATTAAATCATGCCGTATGTGAGAGTTAGAAATGAGTGTTTTACTACCGACCCGAGTTTGTGGCCAGGAAAATTGCGACTGCCATTTTTTTTGTATGCGTCATGCTTGTCGGAAATAAACTCTTTTTCTTTCTTTCTTTTTCTTTTTTTTTAAGTTTTTTAGTATTGAAATTCTAAGACAGATGTTACGGGGCGTAATGTAACATGTTACAAAGCGAGCACTCATGCAGTCAGTACATGGAAACGAGCACGAACATGATGCGTATGTGTTTTGTTTTACACGGATTTTAGGCGTAACATAACTCGCTCGCTACGAATGTTACACTATGGCCCGTAACACCGGTCAGTACCCACCCAGCTTTAGACTATTTTGTTTTCCTGTGAATGTTGAAGGAACTTGTTTCGGATCTTCAATGCCACTATATTTCTTTATTTAAGGACGCGTTCTCAAAACAGATAGGTATCGAATCTGATCACTACATTGACACGGCTCACGCACACACGAATATGCAAGGTTAACAGCGGATATTATGAGTGACTAAACTGATTTTGATACTTTTCTTAGATAAGTTTAATGTTTTTTTTAGTACTCTTTCTAATACTATATCTTGATTTTTTTTATGTGTTGACTGATGTATTGGAATTGATGGAGTAATATACCTACATACTTCAGTGACTGCTACTGGAACTCTTAGATGACTAGAGCTAGATGTGCAGATTTTGGGCTCGTTTTGTTAGTTATGAAGAGACCTTACCACCGGACTTGATGGAATCACCTGAATGTGTACTTCGATGACTCCTACTGGAACTTTTAGACGACATGAGTTAGATATGCCGAGTTTGGGCTCGTTTTGTTAGTTATGAAGAGACTTTACCACCGGAATTGATGGAGTCACCTAAAGGTTTACTTCGATGACTCCTACTGGAACTTTCAGACGCCATGAGTTAGATATGCCGAGTTTGGGCTCGTTTTGTTAGTTATGAAGAGACCTTACCACCGGACTTGATGGAGTCACCTGAATGTGTACTTCGATGACTCCTACTGGAACTTTCAGACGCCATGAGTTAGATATGCCGAGTTTGGGCTCATTTTGTTAGTTATGAAGAGACCTTACCACCGGACTTGATGGAGTCACCTGAAAGTGTACTTCGGTGACTCCTGCTAGAACTTCTAGACGACATGAGTAAGATATGCCGAGTTTGGGCTCGTTTTGTTAGTTATGAAGAGACCTTACCACCGGACTTGATGGAGTCACCTGAAAGTGTACTTCGGTGACTCCTGCTAGAACTTCTAGACGACATGAGTAAGATATGCCGAGTTTGGGCTCGTTTTGTTACTTATGAAGAGACCTTACCACCGGACTTGATGGAGTCACCTGAATGTGTACTTCGATGACTCCTACTGGAACTTTTAGACGACATGAGTTAGATATGCCGAGTTTGGGCTCGTTTTGTTAGTTATGAAGAGACTTTACCACCGGACTTGATGGAGTAACCTAAAGGTTTACTTCGATGACTCCTACTGGAACTTTCAGACGCCATGAGTTAGATATGCCGAGTTTGGGCTCGTTTTGTTAGTTATGAAGAGACCTTACCACCGGACTTGATGGAGTCACCTGAATGTGTACTTCGATGACTCCTACTGGAACTTTCAGACGCCATGAGTTAGATATGTCGAGTTTGGGCTCATTTTGTTAGTTATGAAGAGACCTTACCACCGGACTTGATGGAGTCACCTGAAAGTGTACTTCGGTGACTCCTGCTAGAACTTCTAGACGACATAAGTAAGATATGCCGAGTTTGGGCTCATTTTGTTAGTTATGAAGAGACCTTACCACCGGACTTGATGGAGTCACCTGAAAGTGTACTTCGGTGACTCCTGCTAGAACTTCTAGACGACATGAGTAAGATATGCCGAGTTTGGGCTCATTTTGTTAGTTATGAAGAGACCTTACCACCGGACTTGATGGAGTCACCTGAATGTGTACTTCGATGACTCCTACTGGAACTTTCAGACGCCATGAGTTAGATATGCCGAGTTTGGGCTCATTTTGTTAGTTATGAAGAGACCTTACCACCGGACTTGATGGAGTCACCTGAATGTGTACTTCGATGACTCCTACTGGAACTTTTAGACGACATGAGTTAGATATGCCGAGTTTGGGCTCGTTTTGTTAGTTATGAAGAGACTTTACCACCGGACTTGATGGAGTAACCTAAAGGTTTACTTCGATGACTCCTACTGGAACTTTCAGACGCCATGAGTTAGATATGCCGAGTTTGGGCTCGTTTTGTTAGTTATGAAGAGACCTTACCACCGGACTTGATGGAGTCACCTGAATGTGTACTTCGATGACTCCTACTGGAACTTTCAGACGCCATGAGTTAGATATGCCGAGTTTGGGCTCATTTTGTTAGTTATGAAGAGACCTTACCACCGGACTTGATGGAGTCACCTGAAAGTGTACTTCGGTGACTCCTGCTAGAACTTCTAGACGACATGAGTAAGATATGCCGAGTTTGGGCTCATTTTGTTAGTTATGAAGAGACCTTACCACCGGACTTGATGGAGTCACCTGAAAGTGTACTTCGGTGACTCCTGCTAGAACTTCTAGACGACATGAGTAAGATATGCCGAGTTTGGGCTCGTTTTGTTAGTTATGAAGAGACCTTACCACCGGACTTGATGGAGTCACCTGAAAGTGTACTTAGGTGACTCCTGCTAGAACTTCTAGACGACATGAGTAAGATATGCCGAGTTTGGGCTCGTTTTGTTAGTTATGAAGAGACCTTACCACCGGACTTGATGGAGTCACCTGAATGTGTACTTCGATGACTCCTACTGGAACTTCTAGACGACATGAGTAAGATATGCCGAGTTTGGGCTCGTTTTATTGGTAATAATGAGACCTTACCGGATTTTATGTAGTTACTTGGGATTGTACGTGATGATTATCAAAACAACAAAGTAGATGTAATCAAATCAAAATAATTTATTTCAAAGGAACCGTTCAGAGGCACTTTTGAATAGTCAAGTTCTGTTAGTCAACTAGTAACAAAGTAGATCCTATGGAGAAGAACGTGCAAGAAACTCAGTTTACAGTATTTATATATTAACAATAGTTTTGAGCGTGTGCCGTAAATGCTTGAAACTGTATATAGCAAAATTGATTGGCTCTATACAATGAAAAACAAAACATGCTACAATCTTCAGCGGGTTGATGGTAACGATGTTGGTAACAATGTTTACAAATGTCAATGGATTAGTTTGTAGGCTCTAGTGGCTGAGGAGCAGGACGTCTTGCCAAGCCTTTTTATCTTCAATGTAATCCCTTAATTTACAATATGCTTGCCTGCGTAGTGTGCGTTTAATACAAGATTTAAATATCGATTAACTAAGTTCTAATATATGGGTAGGAATTTTATTGTAACATTTCAAACAGTTCATTTGAAGTACTACAACCCGCTTGATCACATCCTACTGGATCCTCATCACATAAATCACGAATATTGGGAATACCTTCAGGAACTCTGTGAACAAAAAAGCTTATGACAATAACAGTTCCCAAATATGAATGTAACGTTTCAATAAACATAGACTTACCTTCTTCTTTTCCCATAGTTGAGTCTATTGGTATAAACTTTTTTGCGAGAGCTTTTGCCAAATGTCTTATATCTCGGCATCTAAAACAACAATTGAGTTATAAAAGTAACACAATATGTTTTTACTTACAAACAAGGTATTCCAGTAGGAGTCACCGAAGTACACCTTCAGGTGATTCCATCAAGTCCGGTGGTAAGGTCTCTTCATAACTAACAAAACGAGCCCAAACTCGGCATATCTAACTCATGGCGTCTGAAAGTTCCAGTAGGAGTCATCGAAGTACACCTTCAGGTGACTCCATCAAGTCCGGTGGTAAGGTCTCTTCATAACTAACAAAACGAGCCCAAACTCGGCATATGTAACTCTTATCATCTAGAAGTTCCAGTAGGAGTCATCGAAGTACACCTTCAGGTGACTCCATCAAGTCTGGAGGTAAGGTCTCTTCGTAACTAACAAAACGAGCCCAAACTCGGCATATCTAACTCATGGCGTCTGAAAGTTCCAGTAGGAGTCATCGAAGTACACCTTCAGGTGACTCCATCAAGTCCGGTGGTAAGGTCTCTTCATAACTAACAAAACGAGCCCAAACTCGGCATATGTAACTCTTATCATCTAGAAGTTCCAGTAGGAGTCATCGAAGTACACCTTCAGGTGACTCCATCAAGTCTGGAGGTAAGGTCTCTTCGTAACTTCGTAACTATATATATATGTAACTCTTGTCATCTAGAAGTTCCAGTAGGAGTCATCGAAGTACACCTTCAGGTGACTCCATCAAGTCTGGAGGTAAGGTCTCTTCGTAACTAACAAACGAGCCCAAACTCGGCATATGTAACTCTTGTCATCTAGAAGTTCCAGTAGGAGTCATCGAAGTACACCTTCAGGTGACTCCATCAAGTCTGGAGGTAAGGTCTCTTCGTAACTAACAAAACGAGCCCAAACTCGGCATATGTAACTCTTGTCATCTAGAAGTTCCAGTAGGAGTCATCGAAGTACACCTTCAGGTGACTCCATCAAGTCTGGAGGTAAGGTCTCTTCGTAACTAACAAACGAGCCCAAACTCGGCATATGTAACTCTTGTCATCTAGAAGTTCCAGTAGGAGTCATCGAAGTACACCTTCAGGTAACTCCATCAAGTCTGGAGGTAAGGTCTCTTCGTAACTAACAAAACGAGCCCAAACTCGACATATCTTAATCTTGTCATCTAGAAGTTCCAGTAGGAGTCATCGAAGTACACCTTCAGGTGACTCCATCAAGTCCGGTGGTAAGGTCTCTTCATAACTAACAAAACGAGCCCAAACTCGGCATATGTAACTCTTGTCATCTAGAAGTTCCAGTAGGAGTCATCGAAGTACACCTTCAGGTGACTCCATCAAGTCTGGAGGTAAGGTCTCTTCGTAACTAACAAAACGAGCCCAAACTCGACATATCTTACTCATGTCGTCTAGAAGTTCCAGTAGGAGTCATCGAAGTACACCTTCAGGTGACTCCATCAAGTCCGGTGGTAAGGTCTCTTCATAACTAACAAAACGAGCCCAAACTCGGCATATCTTACTCATGTCGTCTAGAAGTTCCAGTAGAAGTCATCGAAGTACACCCTCAGGTGAATCCACCAAGTCCGGAGGTAGGGTCTCTTGATAACTAACAAAACGAGCCCAAACTCGGCATATCTAACTCATGTCGTCTAAAAGTCACTTAGAGCGAAATAAAATATTATAATAATAATCCGTGATTAGAAAATAATCTTACCTTGTCAAGTATCAAATTTGGTTTATCGAATATTTTGTATTTCTATAGCGATCTTTTACAACACGAGCTGCTGCAAGCAAGCGATACGTGTCCACTCACAACGGCGGCCGAGCGCGGACTGAGGGATTACCTCGATGTTTGTCGAATAAATCCAGACAGGGACCAAAAATAAAATAACTCTTATTACAACCGATTAAGAATTATCCGTAATAGCAAAATATATGAAAATGTTAGTTTTAGATTTTATTTTTTTCTGCGAATATTTGTAAAATTTTGGGCAATTTTTTTACCTAGATTTGGAAATTAATAACTCTGCCTACTAATAGTATTTTTAGAATTCTAAAAATACGTTGATAATAGGCCCAAAAATGTACCGAAACTCAACCCAGTATCGTGAATTTTGTGAAAAACGGCATCGTAAGATCGTTTATACAATAAAAAATACTATTATTTTTAACAAAAATTTTACCCACATTTGAAGATGAAGAACCAAGCTAAGTGTTTAAGTTATTAGTTGTATTTGATTTGGTTCAGTTTAGCCACAAAATGTACCGAAAAACAGCATAATTTTGTCCAAATTGCAAACGCGCCCTTAATCTTTATGCATAAGTGTTATTATTATTCTTACAACCATATACCTACTATTCTTATTCTTAAAAACGAATCCAACAAATCACACTTACTTCACTGCAGCATTACCCAGTGTCTTTTTTTGTGTTGAGTCCGTCGTTAATATTTTTACAATAGGGTATTTGACTAAAAAAAACGAATTAGTACTAGTAAAAATACGTGTCCAATATTTTTTGGAAAACTATCTAACAGAGAGAGATTTCCAAAAAATATTGGACACGTATTTTTTCTTTTGTCATGTAAACAAGAAATGAAGACGATACAGTGCGTTGAAAACTCGTGTGACGTCACTTACCAGTACACTTTTTACTGGAAAGTGACGTTACAAGCTCTCACTCCTTATCTTTGATGCGTTTTATCTTCGTAATTTTTTATTGATTTTATAAAATAAAAAATACGTGTCCAATATTTTGCGGAATAAATAGAATAATATTGTTTTAACCCAGGCAACATCCCTATTAAAGTCTTTTAAATTGAACTTATTTTCATAGTTGTAGTTACAGTTTTATTTACATATGTATAAGTTTTCATGTTTGACTACACAGACCCATTTCCGTTTGCATCAGCGAAATGTTCAGTTATAAAATAAATACCATTCCATACATCGCTAATTTTCTGGCTCAACATGGCATTATGAGCGACGGCTGTCGTAAAACGTCAAAACAATATTAACACGGAAAGTGCTTACACGACGTCTTTTACGAGCGCTAAGCTTAGTGCAAACCCCGGAGTGTTCCACTACACTCGATAATTAGCTCGGATTACCATAACACCTTATTTATTTTATGTCGCGTGATTTCATTATGTTTGATACCCAAAAAACGCCTTTATTAACATCGAACATAGCGACTAACATTCCTTAACGACACAATTATAATTATAGCTATGTCAGATAATATTCGATACAAAGGTATGTATTTGTTGTACGTAAAACCTTTCACGTAATGCTACAAATGTCGGATTATTACTTAGTAAGGAATTCTTTCACTAATATCAGAAATCGCCTTTATTTCCCCTTAATACAAAAGTTGCACGTAAGCCGGCGTGCCGACATCGAAAAACTCGTTAAAAATCAATACGTAGCGGCAATGTTTACACGTAGTCATAGCGAAACCAGCCGTATTGGATGACAGCCAATAGCGAGGGATATTTGTCGAAAGCCATGACAACCGTGGATACGCACCTGTGCTTCGAATATTTGGTCAATATCTACAATAAACAATCAGAATAAACGCGAAAACGTTCAACGATGAATCAAGACGCTAAGAAAATCGCGAACAGCCTTTACGGACGCGTCAACGCGCCGGCTGTCGAAAGATGCCGAGTCAACTTTTGTACGGACTTAGAAAAGTCAGTTTTGATGAGCAACTTCGAGCGGCGGGCGTGGAACCAAGTTGGGCCCGACGATGAATGGAACTTCTACTGGGCCTCCACGCAGACGTGCCGGAACTTATTCAGCGTCGAGAGCGGATACCGGATGAATGACAACCAAATAATAAATCACTTTCCGAACCACTACGAACTATCGCGAAAAGACTTGCTCGTGAAAAATATAAAGCGCTATAGAAAGGAGCTCGAAAGGGAAGGCAATCCTTTGGCGGAGAAAGCCGAGGTCGCGTTACACGGAGGTCAAGTGGTAACTCGCTACGTTCATCTAGACTTTGTACCTGTTACGTTTGTGCTCCCCGCCGACTACAACATGTTTGTCGAGGAGTACCGTAAATCACCGCAAAGCACCTGGATCATGAAACCGTGCGGAAAATCTCAGGGAACGGGAATTTTCCTCATAAACAAGCTATCTAAACTGAAGAAATGGTCGCGTGAAGCAAAAACGCCTTTTCACCCACAATTGACTAAAGAAAGTTACGTTATTTCGCGTTACATAGACAATCCCTTACTAATAGGGGGCAAAAAGTTTGACCTGAGGCTTTACGTGTTGGTTACTTCTTTCCGACCTCTGAAGGCTTATCTGTTCCAACTCGGCTTTTGTAGGTTTTGCACGGTGAAATACGACACGAGTGTTACGGAGTTGGATAATATGTACGTACATCTAACTAACGTTAGTGTGCAGAAACATGGCGGGGACTATAATAACATTCATGGCGGGAAGATGACGGTGCAGAATCTGCGCTTGTATTTAGAAGGCACGCAAGGCCGTGCGGTTACTGAGAAGCTGTTTGCAGCGATGCAGTGGCTGATAGTGCACTCTTTGAAAGCTGTGTCGTCTGTGATGGCAAACGACAGACATTGCTTTGAGTGTTACGGCTATGACATTATTATAGATAATCAATTGAAACCGTGGTTAGTGGAAGTGAACGCATCTCCTTCGTTAACATCGACGACAGTGAACGATAGGATACTGAAATATAAATTAATAGACAATATGTTATCAGTGGTTCTGCCACCAGACGGTGTGCCGGACGTTCGTTGGAATAAAATACCGAATGCTGAAGCTTTGGGTAACTTTGACTTACTCATTGATGAGGAGTTGATAGAAAAGGAGGAGCCTTCAGGTCACAGTCGTGCTATAAAAACTAAATATAAGTGAAAACCACATTGTTGTGAGTGTATCTATCTTGATAAGACTTTGTTCATCCCGTAGTTATCGATATTGTTGAAGTACCAACGCGTATATGAAACATTCGCAATAGCGAAACGAAGTTGCAACCTATAAAATTCAAATATTCGAGAAAATTGCTAAGAGCGAGAATGAATCAACAGGAGAACTGTACTACGGTAGATTGGCACTAAATAGTGAAGCGATCAAAGACTGGTTGCATCCTCTGAGCAATGTAGCTATGTACCTAATTGTTTTCGAAAAAGACTAACTAGAATATTGTGTTTACATAAGTGATGACAATTTTCTATGGTTAATCTATTTTATAGAAAAACAAAGAATCATGTCTGCTGAAAATAAATACAAAGGATTTTATATAAAAATAATGAAATAAAAATACTTTAATTCAGAACTCCATATAATGTTTGTAGTACAAAAATATTTTTTTTAATTTTTTTATTCAAGTATCACATGAATATTTAAATAAAACATTTTTATCTATAATCCAAAATATTTAGTAGCGGTTGGTACCCGTCTAGACATTGCTGTCAGTGATAATACCGGTATAGAACCCATTTTAAGGCTGATTGTCCATTGAAGTGCAGAAGAGAGGAGCGGAGCAGAGTTGTGCCATTTTTAACTAATAGTTTGCAGAAAATATCCGCTACGCTTCAGTGGACAGGGATGCGAACTAGTTTAAAAATTCAAACAAAACCGGGAAATGGAGTGGGGAGCTGGAGTAGAGAAACAGAAAAAAACCCAGCCGTCCGCTTAAATTACTCGTCGCGTGAACTCGGACTAGCTTCGCAAATCCGCTCCGCATCAATAGACAGAAACAGTCAGCAACTCAAGCATTACTCTGTCGCTCCGCTCCGTTGCCTTGCTCCGCGTCTGTAGACAGGCAGTCTAATCGAGCGGTGTTGCAACGTTGATGAGGTATTATTAAATCTACCCCTTTATCTATCTGCTGCCTCTACTATAGTTATTAAAACATTCAAGCCCTTATCACATGTTGTCATCTCGTAAAACTGCCACGAGAGAGTGTAAAATTAGAGAGTAGACGTCAAAGAAGCCGCCGTGCATACGTCGCGATTTGCATTTTAAAGTTTTGTGGTGGAAAAATAACACCGTCGGGCCATTCTATATGCTAAATAGTGAAGAACTTCCGGGGGTTAATGTTGTACAAGTTTTATATCTGCGGCGACCGCCACAACTTGGCTTTGCCGGCAACTTTATAATTTGCCGCTCGACTCTTTGGGAATTTACTGAGTTCTTTTTTAATTATATGGCTCGTGTCGAGGCTTTGTACGTGGTTTTGTAAAGTATATTTGATGCGAGTTAAAAGAGTGGTTTTGTTTTCGGCCAGTACTGTGAAATGTGGCCCACTAGAAATGAAACAGCTTTTATACTACACCTGCTTGGAAAGTACCTTGATACTTTATCAAATTTACGGTAGAAAGTACGTCATTGCATATCGAACAAATATGCGGGGAGAAAACGCATCTGAGCGGGAGAGAAAAGTGTATGAAAATCCATTTCTTACGTGGTTTTTCTTTTTTAATTTTGGGTAAGACTATGCGCCGGTAACCTAAATATCAAAAGCCAAAAAGTTTTTACAGTGAGTTTTTATCTCCAAGTTCGCAAAATGACACTGGCCACTAGCTGTGTGTTGGATGGTGTCGGGCTGGCAGTGCGACCCTGCGGCGGCAGGATAAACAATTTGAAAAAAGAACATGTGAAAATTGCAGACGCCATTGGCGCCATTTCCAATTTGTGTGTTGTTTGAGGATTCAGTTTTAACTGCAACAATTTCAATATAAATTTCAATTAGTAAAGATTTCGTTTTTTATTTTCCTTCTAGGTGTAGTATAAAGCACTATGTATCACTCGAGAGAAACTGCGATTCCCGATCTTGGGTGTTTTAAAGCCCTCGCCTACGGCTCGGGCTTCAAACGACACCCTCGACGGTAATCGGTCACTTTCTCCTCTCGGTGAACAATGTACTATTTTTAGCATATTTCGCCATCTTTGACTACGAAGCTGTTTGTTCCAAAAACGTACATAACTCACCTTTTTCCTACGTACTCCTTCTGTGTAATTGCGTTATAGACGCACCTAGCCTTTCTGAAGAACATCTCGTATAATTTGTATGTCCTTCTAGGCCGTTTCCTCTCACGTTTGCTTTGTGTGTCTTTTAAGTTTACGTTGAAAAAAATCTGAGTAGTAAGAAAATCATTTCATATAATCACAATGATTTTATCATGAATCATAATTATTATCAATCCTTGTCACCCTGGATGCTGTGTAAATAAAAAAATTAACCTCAGCCATTCCATTCAAGCTCAACTTACTTAGCTCGGCTCTAGGACTACAACCAGCTTTATAGGCAGACTAAACTCAGTTTACACAAAGCCCTCAAACGTGCTTTTGTTTTTGGCAGTGCTTTAAATGATTTGGAACTCTCAATACAAAGAAACAACACTTATTATTAATCCTTGTTATATTGGATACGCCATCTCCTATAAGCGGATATGATTTCAAATTGACCAGTGAATCACTACGCTCAGCGCTTATAATGATGTGCGTTCACGAGCTACAATGGCCACATCGTGCGTAATAGCGTCCATTTTGAGGTCCGCAATGAATGGGTTAATGACATCCACGGTCGGTTTTGTAAAAAGTAAATTATGTGATAGTGGGGCTGTAAATGTGTTTTATTACTGAAATAATCGGTGTTGCGTGTTAAATATGGGAAGTTAGGTGCAACATTTTGTTAATATTGTAAGGTCTTTCGAAGATATGGTTGCTTTAGAACTTGTGACCTTGGGAGCTCTGAAGCTGTAATTATAATTTGTTATGGTGTACAATAACCAGTATAATACGGATACATTTTTATCTATTTATAAATTTATGTACACTCAATTTACTTAAAACAAGAACATTTTATACAGAGAAAAGAGCACAAAGGTACCTACTGCTTATTTCATTAGATATTTCTTCCAGCAGACCTGCGAAAGAAGAGTGGGAGCAGGAGTAGGAGCTCAAAATATTATTATGGCCTACGAGGCACTACCTATTATGTTTGGAATCCAGATAGCTTTAATCAAAAACTCAATCAAGTAAATAAAAACTGTATAAAATTATTAAAGCTCATAAAAATCAGTGTGAGCGATTTTTTATTTATTTTTCCCGCAGCGGAAAATGCCTTCACAAAAATGTTCATAAGTGGCGTAAACATATCTGAAATGAAAATAAAAGCACATCAAAAGAAAGTAAATAGCGTGAAATGATGGATTGGTACAGAAACACGACAAGTACGTGACGTTGAAAACATTAAAATTTGCACTCAAAGAGGATAATGTGGGATCAAAAATAATACGCGAGATGTAAAAGAAAATTCAATATCACAATGAATAAAGGTTTTATACGTCACATTTTTATTGAAGCTTTCAAGTGCTTTATTACGAACATGAATAAATGAAATACACAATTTAATAAATATTACGTCATATTTTCTTTAGTAAAAGAAGACAGAAGATCAGTGGAATAGATGATGGTAACACGGACGAAAGGAAATCGGATTATGGAGGACCACTGAGCAAAAATTGTTGGAAACTTGGTGTAGGGCGGTGTCACACTGTCATAAGTGTGCTCTCACCTTAAGGCTTAGTTCAGATAACAAGTGCTCAACACAAAGCCAGTGGTACACAATAGCGTCGCGGGAATTTTATTTTTACACCTTTACGGCATTTTATTTAAAGAGAAAATATAGGATAAGTGGCTCAATGTTTTAAATGAGTACCCATCTAAGATTTGGGCAAACGTTTGTCTCCATATTTTGCGATAGTCTTGCTCACCGGAGTTTACCTATTTTTCTAGTTCCTTCTTATTATTTGTTTGTTATAAGAAGAAGGAACAGAAAAAATACATAAAATGTGCACATACATTTTTAAGTAAAAAAATAACACTAAAAGCACCTTACGGAGTCCTGGGAATTGATTCCGAGAAATGTCTAGGTTACTTTTAGCGTCGCGACATAATCATATAAGTGCGTGTAGTTAAACTACAATTCATTATTCAACAAAAATACTCCATAATACTTTCAAAGCAACGCATATTTTATTAAAATTTAATGTCACCGTCGTCATTAAAGCATTTCTCATATAAACTCAGCCTTACCGACTAATATATACGACAGCGCGTTACACCGCGTCGCGCCTCCTAATGCATGCTGCATACTTTTCCCTGTCGCATGTCGTACAGCACTGCCGGCCACAGAATAGACAGGAACAGAAGTTCGACTGCATACGATTTACCGTATGGAGTCGAACGTGTCATAGCGTTTGTTGTTTTTCTTGCGCGAGTCCCGATCCTCCCGAAATGACGCCGCTAAGCCGAGGTCCATATCCCGCAGGGGATGCCCTGGCGAGCGGTCATTTATGATAATTAGCTAGTTTGTAAGCCCTGGCTGGGGGCCTTAAATTCATTTGAGGCCACCACAGGATAGTCCGGTTAAGCTGTAACCAGCCTTAGTGTGCTGAACTGCGAGTGGTCATCGTCAAAAAAAAAGAAAAAGCTAGTCCCGAATAATCTTTTTTTTTCTTACTTATGTTCAATTTCTGCCGCCGTCGCGCGGAAAATTTACGCGATTGTGACGTGGTTAGATGTTGAATTTGCACGCTGTTACAGTTTAATTTAACATATTGCAAAATGTATGTAATATTCTATTTATGTTATATAATCTTAAAATTTAACACTAGTTCCTACCCTATATTGTGATCTATCTCTGTATCACTTGGTTTGTTGGTTAAGCTTTTGGAGTTAAGCTCGCCTTGGTAAATGAACTTTGTTATCATTGTATTATAAGTTGCTTTGCTGTACAATAAATTATTAAGAATTAAGAAATCGTACATCACAGTGAGTGCAAGCGAACTCGCGACTGATACTTTTTTGAGATCACCATTCGTAAGCGTCTATGTATGCGTCCACATGTATTTGCTTGTTGTATGTAGCTGACCTTCTGTTGAACACTTATGTTATTTATAGTGCCGCTATGTGCACATTACTTATGTAGTACACTCTACGACTTAAAGGAACGCTTAGTTGGAACCCAGGGTAAATTGTAACAAGTACTGCGAAGCTTTGAGATTTGTACCGTATTTTTTAAATATTTGATCAGATTTGGCTGTTGTTTGGCATTGTTTAGGGTTTCCTTTCTTTGTGAGGCCTTAATAAATATGTGTAAGAATGTGTTAGTAAATGTTTGTTACCAAATGAAAATTGAAAACTTTCGAGTTAAATTATGAGTCAAGTTATTAAACGTATTTTTTGTCTATTATAATCCGCTATTAAAAAAAGTTAATTAACTTTCTCAGCACAGGTGTGCTAGCCTCGAAAATAAATTAACTCGGCTTAACCGTGCGTCCAAAGCACATTAGTAAAACATACCGCCACAAAACAGGCCAGAACTTTTCAGCCACTAGAGAATGGACGAAAAAAATCAGGGAAAAAAGTTTGGGATGCTAACAGTAGCCGGGGAACGCCAGTGATTTTTTTCGATCGATGAAATGCCAGTGGAACTGCCTCCTGCATATTTTAATGTCACGTTTTTGCCCCGAGCTTAGAGTACGAGGTAACTTCGATTGAAAAATCCTCGAAGCGCCTCGTCACTACCGAAGTTATTAATCACATTGCGGCGAAATCGCCGAACAAAGAAATGTACTATCAAAATGTAGAATTGGCACTAAATTTTTCTTTTCATCTTGTAATATTCACTGTGATTTATGGCTTTGGTTGAAATTAGTAACGCTATTGGTTCACCTGTATTTTTAGTTTTAGATTTCTAGAATGTTGCTCTGTCATTGATCTTGTTTAAAACTACATTTGTGTCGAAATGATTGATCAAAGTTTGTTGATCGACTTTTGAATGGGCACAGAACGTAGTTTCTTGAATTATTATGCTATCTCAAGATTCATACTACCTATTTTAACATTTCTAAAAATTACAAGGGTCCAAATTAATTGAAAGCTCCAAATATTACAATCAGTTCATTTCAACTAGGTAAGTATGTGGCAATAATTCATTATGTATATTTTAAACGACTCATAACCACTATTTTACACACTAGGAATTTCTCCGGTATCGTGGGTGCATTTACAAACAAATAAACTCACATACACAAACAGCCTGCTATCTATTCACTATTACTATATATGTATAATAACTATTTACCTACGCTTTTTATTACAACACATTATGTTAATTCATTTATCACCTTAAGGTGGAATATCGTCTTTAAAGGAAACGGTTTATTTAGAAAATATCTTTATCTCAACCTTAGTGAAATTTAAATTTGCTGGGATTTTTCGCCAAAAGTGGTAGGTAAATAAAAAAATTAAGAATCTTCTTTGAAAAGGATAGGCGACTCGTCTGTACCCTATCTGCAATACTAGTTGCAAATGTCCAAAGGCGGGTTAATTTCTTAACATCAGCCCCCCTACGATGACGTGCCAATTGCATCATGATACCTAGTGATATGCGTCTGGCATAGTTCCATATTTTTTTTTTTTTTTTTTTTTATTTAATATGGGTTTGCTCTTGACTCTAGTCTAGGTCATAGAAGACAGAGACAAAGTCGACGATGGAGCGAGCTTACCCAGAAGAAGCCTGTTCACTCTAATTTTGAAGAGATTAGGGTTGTATGCGTTCGGAAACACAGACGCAGGCAGAGAGTTCCACTCCTTTGCTGTGAGCATTATAAAAGACGTTTGGAAACGTTTAGTGCGAATTGGTGGAATAGCAACAAGGTAGGGATGGTAACTTGCAGTGCGTCTAGATGTCCGATGGTAGAAGGGGGCCGGTGGGATGAGATCGTGGAGTTCCTGGACACTCTCCCCGAAGTACAATCTGTAGAAGACCGACAAGCAGGCAACCTTGCGGCGATGAGCCAAGCTGTGAAGCTTGGCATCCACCAGTCTTACGTCGCCAATGAGCCTTTTAGCTCTGTGTTCCACCGAGTCAAGCGCGGCAAGTTGGTATTTAGCTGAGCCATCCCAAAGGTGGCTGCAATACTCCATGCAGGATCGGACTTGTGCTTTGTAGAGGGTTAAAAGCTGTCCAGGCGTGAAGTATCGCTTCACTCTATTTAGGATGCCCAGCTTTTTGGCCGCAGTTTGGGCTTTGTGCTCAATGGTGGCACCAAAGTTGAGACTGGTTGTCAACTCCATGCCTAGGAGCTCGAGCCGATCGGTTACAGGAACAGATGTACCCCGAAAAGTCGGAGTTAGGTCGAAACGACTCCTTTTCGCGGTAAAAAGACATGCTTGTGTTTTGGTGGCGTTAAAAGAGACCAGATTGTCATCACCCCACTGGGAGACAAGACTTAAGGTCAAATTTGTCCGCTCTACCATGGCCTCTCTGAAGGAACGAACTTCTTCCCCGCTGGTTTTTGCGCTAGACAAGTATCTCTCTGAAACCGAACTGTCATCTGCATACCCAACAATACCAGGCTGAAGCAGGTCATTGATGTGCAGCAGGAAAAGAGTTGCAGAGAGAACAGACCCCTGAGGAACTCCGGCATTAATAGCCATGAGGTCAGGGAAGCAGCCGTCAACGACTACTCGGATCGACCGTTCACTAAGGAAGTCTGATATTCAGCTACAAAAATCAGCTGGGATGCCATAAGCAGGAAGCTTGCTGAGTAGACTTGCGTGCCACACCCTATCAAAGGCCTTCGAGATATCGAGCGATACAGCAAGTGCTTCGCCGTGTTTCTCGATGGCTTCGCCCCAGCAGTGCGTGACATACACAAGAAGATCGCCAGTTGACCGTCCCCGGCGAAAGCCATATTGACGGTCACTGAGGAGATCATTGTCTTCAAGGTAGGTCAGCAACTTACTGTTCAGTACCCTTTCCATAACCTTGCACAGAATGGAGGTAATGGCGATCGGTCGATAATGAGCAGGGTCTGCACGGTCGCCCTTTTTTGGCACAGGCTGTACATTCGCAAGCTTCCAGGATCTCCCTCTGACACTAGAATCATGACTGGTTTAAGACGTAACGGTAGCCATGTGGGTCACCTGTTTATTTGCTACTCTATACCATAAAAAACACAATAAATATTCTTGACTTTGCGTGGTTACACACACTTTACATGGCTTCCTAGTACAAGCAATAAGCAAAGTTAGGCGCAAAACAACCGATTTTAAGCCACCTATAACGTTCCACTTTTAATGACAGTAATAATGTATAAAACTGTCAGCTTGCTCGCCTATCTCCGTCCTATTCACTACACTTGAAACAGTATTTAATAAACTCAATATTATAAGCACACGTGGAAGAAAATTTTTCAAGCGAAAACGGCGAGCTGTTACGCTACAAATAGGATTATGTGTTTGAGAAAGAAAATATGTATTGTATGAACGCGATATACTAGTGCAGAGTTTCAATTTTATAAGATTTTCTCTTTGTACTCCAACAATATGATACGAAAAGCTCTGTGCATTCAATTGCTAGTAATCCTTTGGGATTTAGAATTAAAACAGCATGTAACGTGCACCTTTATCAATTTCTAAAATAATAAAATAGTAAAAAAAATTGCGATAGGCTGGCTGAAATTACAACAGGTAATCAACATGATTTGTAATTATTTTATCAGTCAAATAGATATTTTAGCCTTTAAGAATTTTTTTCGTAAATTTAATAGTGAGTTAATTAGCATTAATAAAGTAGGTGCAATTAAACTATCTGTAGACAGGTAGTGGCTGGGTGCGGCAGGCAGATAATTGGGTGCTTTTTTTGTATTTGATAAGGTCGCGTTTGGCCACTATCTCAACTGATGGTATTGTCGACGATGGGGCACGCTTTTCTAAACACCTATTTATTGACATAAATACACCAGGTAGTAGCTGTGGCCTAGTTTGGGAGAGCTTATGTCCAGCAGTAGACAGTGTTGTTGGAAAATATGTTTGACATACCTCACTTTAACAGGCACGTCCCAAAATGGTCTCCAAAATAATCTACCTTTTCCTAAACAAGTAAGGAAATAAACTGCCTGACACACACCTTGTCATCAATATTTCTATGACAGCCCTAAACTACATGTTCCGTCATTCCGCCGGTGAACGCTGAAGGGGAACTGGCGGAAATTGCACTCAATTGAAGGCATCGTCCCTAGCCTACGAATTACGAATGTACTGCAAGTTGCGAACCACGTTGCCACCCAAAGAAAAAGGGACACACCTGCTATTTTAAACAAAATTATTAGCAAATTCAGAATCACGAAAACGCAGAAGAAACGCGTAAATAATATTTCAATTTAGAATTTGAGACAGTTATCAAACAATCTAACCAATATTTTAATTAATTGCAAACCATATTTTAGGGTATTTTAATAGAAATGATAACGTAAAATTCAACTTAATGCATAAACATAAAGTCCATATTTGATTTGAAATCTAGTATCATCGAATACATTAAAATTTCCTATCTCTTATTTTGTTTTCCGCGTTTTTTTATTTTTGTTAGATGCGTTCTTTTTGTCTTTGGTTCCAATATGAGTAGGGATGTGCCTTGCTACTGCTCGTACGTGATCATGGGAATCAAATCCTCTATTCATAGGTTGTTGTGACTGGGGGCTTTTTCAATGATTGGGAAGGGAGAATTCTACTAAAGTTGCGCTTTTTCTCTTGCAATTTATCAAGGTTCTGATTTATTGATGTAGATCTTTTAGTCGTTATTAGTGGTCGGGTTTTCTGACAAAGTCTATTTTTTTTCTATTGGGATCAGCATTTTGTCTAACTGGATGGAGCTAAGTATTTCACATGGAGCAACTGAGTATCTGATCTGCACAACCCAGTAACTGAGAAATAAGGTATAGGTTTTCTGGCTTCTGACTATTCGTAAGGGCTGTCAAATATCGACAAATGACAGCCGGGACCAAAGGCTTAACGTGCTTTTCGAGGCACGAAGGAACCTTGGTGTGCAATGGATCTAAGGCCTGACCCCGGTAAGCGCTCCTTAACCCTCGGAGATAGAACCTTGCGGCAGTTAATATTAAGGTTCTTAAACCAGTTCATCATGCCACAATTATTCACGTGGTAATAACTGAAATCCATTAATAGTTTTCCAGAACATTCTTAAGCTTAATCTTAGAACCAGTCGTTGAAGCTAACTTATAGCATTTTCGAACTTTCAAACTGTTATCAAAGTTCACGTTTAATATGCCCTAGGAACTACTTAGTATCACGAGCGGGGAGAGGGTTTAATGAGCTCTTTGGAGCAGAAAGCGGTTAAATTTATGAGTGTGCTGCAACTATAAATTGCGGCTGTGCCTGTTTACTGGTTATCAGGTTTCGTGGGATATTATATTGGTTAATTATTTTGTGTAATATTCAATCTGCCTGGTCTTTTTCCAAATATATTGGGGTTGAAAAAATTGGTGATGAAAACCTTGATTCATTGCACGTGACGTAACAAGTGACCCAAAAATACTGCCAGAATTGTAAAAAAAGCATTGTCCACAAACTACGCATAAAAATGTAATAAAAGCAAACGGATAAATCTTTTTTTTTTTTTCATTGAAACGTAAAACGAAGTCTTAAACCCGAATAGGCCCACATTTATTCAAATTTAATCTACAAGCGAAAATATTTCAGTTCAAGCCAGACGGTCACATGAGCGAAACCGAGGTTAATGGCTAGTGCAATAAATTTCCCACCCAATTTAATTACGACCATTTAAAATACTACGAAATACGTTTACGAGCTACGAGCGACGATATTACGAGCTCTACACAAAAAAGTGAATGAATCAAGTTAAAACGAAATGTTCATAATGAATGTTGTTCACTACACAACACATGGCAATTACGTCAGGTTACTACACTTGCCGCGTAGCAACCACTACGCCGTAGGCATTCGTAGCACATGTAGTGTAGCCATAACTACGCGCTACGCGGCTACATTACCCCGCGTAGTCGAATCGTTTCGGTGAAATATTTGTATTACTGTGGGCACCTTTCACTCTGCCTTAATTGGTATTTCGGTCTAACGTAACATCACGCTAATGATCCGTAAAGGGGTAAACAGAACTAGAGCCAACCAAATCTCCTCAGACATAAATAAGGGGGTTTGATATAATTATTATATTATAGCAAAAGGAGCTGTGCCATTGTTTCCTTTGGTTAATAATTCAACAATAGCCGTTTCCTATTGTCATCATTTACGACTCGCGGGACGATGGGCTGGTTTATGTACTTCGTTATGTTTTCCTTTAACTTGAGAACAACTTGAACATTTCAAAATTAAACGACATTTTGGAATCGAGCCGGCTGATAAATGACGACAACCGGTTTAGTTGAGGTAACTCAATAAAACTTCTGATAAAACGTCAACTCTTTGAATTATTTAAGTGACGAAGTTCGCCAAAGTCATCATTGACTTTGCGTGGGGTAGCTACGCATAATAAATGCAATTTAAATATGTCTTCCTTTTGTTTTGAATTTTGTGTAATAGAATTATCTGTTGATAGTGGTGCATATAAAAAACCGGCCGAGTGCGAGTCGGACTCTCACACGGAGGGTTCCGTTTTTTTTTTATTTATTTACCTTATTTGAGGTTGGTGCCAATTAAGCTAGTCCTCTAAATTGTATGAGCGCCCATACAACTCAGAGGACTATCCTAATTGGCGTCAATTATGTGTGTAAGGGGGACACCCTTTAATTTTAAACCTTTTTTTTTTTGGATGTTTCCTTTATTTGTGCTGCAAGACTTTGCTTTTTGCCAAATTTCGTGATTCTTGGTCAACGGGAACTACCATATATATTTTTGACCCAAAACCTATAGGGTACTCCTGGTTGACCTAGAATTGACAATTTTGGTTAACAGCAAGGTCCTTCAGTACAAGCAATGAGAAAATTCCGAAAAATTAAAAAAGTTGATAATAAAGGTAAATTTTGTTACTTACAGGTTTTCGCGAAAATCTAAATTTGCCCATATCTTTTTATTGTGTTGACTCAGGACCTTATACACCTAATAGGGACTATAGACTTCAGTTTCTGGTATAAATTTCAACTTGCTAGGTCCACCCGTTCCTGAGAAAATTGGTGGTGACACATGAACAGACAGACATACGGACAAGACAGTGGTTTTATAGGGTTCTTTTTTTACCTTTTGAGGCACGGAAAAAAATGGAAATTGAATGGCCGGTGTGGTTTTGGTAATCAGCCCTGCTAACTGCACATATTGAGGTAGATTCTTCCCGATCAGGTACAGTCACTTACAGAGTATTATCTCTTGACAATGATCACAACTATTCGCTTCGTTTTGCGCATCGCTTACCACCAGATGAGATTGTGTTCAAACGCGAGCTTATCGACAATAAAAAAGAAAAAGTCACTGCAGTGTAACATATTAAAGTGTAGCCGCTGCAAGTAGCGTTGCCCGTACCTACTTTATTATTGACGTATCCTACTGTATCGTAAGTTAAAGATTGCGGAACCAAAATCACAAATATAAAATGTTTAAAGCTGCAACACGAAAATCTAATAGTATCGCGATATAATTATCGCTAATACATTACGAGTTTAACCAAGTTGTTCTGGAAACCATTTAAACATATTTTTTACTGTAACAAAAGAATAAACAAAAGAATAAAGAAGAAAAATACGAAAGATATATTATGTACTTTTATAAATTATTACTTACTCACTTTCCTTCAGCCACAAGTAAAAAATACTCGTATTATTCTTATATAACTCCAAAAAACACACAACTCCCAATACAGACCTGCAACGAATTCACCAGTTCCTACCGTCATAAACCGGTTTGCAGTCAGTCTGTTCGTAATTCAAGTCGCACGTGCTCGGCGCCCAATGCAATTTGGTCGCAGATATACAAGTCACACGATTAGTGGCTGCAATTTGTGGGCTTGCACCACGTCTGCTCGAAATGGGCATAGGGCAATGGGCTTGTATGAAAGTTTCAAGTCTTTTTCCTCTAGTTTGTGTACTTTTTGTATATATACCTTTATTTTTTTTTGGGATGGAGTTTTAATATATCATTTTGGAATCGCTAGTTGCACGATTAGTGCCCGCAAATTTCTAGCACTTAAAGTAGATACATATACTAGTAAAGACTAGCATTAAGAATTACATTTGACTGAGAATATAACAAAAAAAAAAGAAAAAAGAGACCAAAGACTAGGCAGATGATCTATGAAGCTAATAATTTGGGGTAGGTATGACGTAACAGTCGTATTATAATTTTATGTTATTATTAGCAGCTTTTGCTCGCTACATCGTATGGCGCATATCTCGTTTTTTTCCCGTTCCCGTAGGAATTTCGGAAAATCCTCTCTTAGTGCTCCTCTGCACTCCCCAAGGAACTTACATGCCAAATTTCAGCGTTCTACGACCAGTACTTTCGGCTGTGGGTTGTCTGTCAGTCACTCAGTCAGTCAGTAACGGATTGTAGCAGGGCAGAATATTATGTTAATTGCTGTAAACATCCATCAGCATTTCAATCAGCATTTTCAGAACAAGACTGTAAATATAGCTTAACGATTTAAAAAAGAGTTTGTATTTTAGAGAGTCAATCGATACCTTTGTGACAGTCTTTTAAAAGCTCAAAGTGTCTAACCAATCGAGTACGGGACCAAAAATTTAAACATTTTCATTTCAACGCAACACTTGACTTTTACACCATGAACACACCACACCAATAACAGTAACACGGCTTGAGTAAATTCACGAAACAATTTGAAACACAGCACGAGTTTATCTGCAAAAATTGCTTTTATCGCTCACCCGAGTGAACTCCGGAGTCTGTTCGTTGGCGTTCGGTAATAACTTTACAAACAGAGTTACCCGTCACGATCCAGGCCTTATTCACTCACTATACACTGTATTATGAAAATTCTCCATTTACAGACATAAAACTCGTCGGGTGCGACATAAAGTTTTATTTTTACTACACTTCCGTGCGTTTTCATAAATGTTGAGTGCGGGTGCGACTGTGAGGCCGCGTTTACGTTTGCGTTGATGAATTTTCTTAATGAAAATCTTTTGTGGGCAACAAAGATGAAAGGTAGCAAATTGGCGAGACCCTAAACATTTTTGCTGAACATTTTGACTTGAAAAGGAAATACGAGACATTGAGTATCACTGCGCGGCTGGCAGATATATTCAATTGAGCGTCAATCATTCTGAAGTGAAGCCCGACACTTGATGGTTTCACGTTCCGCTTGAATAGTTCATGCTTCACGTGATAGATGGCACTATCGCCGTTCTTGGCCATCATATGTTAGGCTTCACGGGACATACGAGAGAGGTTCGTTTTTACTATATTTTCTTCCATGCGCCACATCAATCAAATTGTAATTCGTTTTATGTTCCGCTATTTGCAATCATACCTTTGGAAAATTCTGGCATCTTGTCTATCCTTTAAATTTTGTGGATTCCTAAAAATAAGATGTAAGCACAGTATTAAAAAAAGTTTTATGAATAAAAAAAAACATGATTCAGCTGCAAAATATAACACATACCGAAATCTCAAAGAAACTGCTGATGAAACGTCTTTCTATAAAAATAAGATTAGTTTCAAATAAAAATCGAACGCAAGCCATCTAGCTTGATAGCTCCAAGTAGAGAAAAACTAATTTATCTTCTGATAGTTAACGATTTAATCTATCCAATTTCACCGTACGAACCACTTACCCGGTTTAGACCACGTGAAGTTGTAAAAAAGCCATTTCGTAACACCTATATATACTAAAATAATGTACATACATATATGCACCCGGTTTGTCTTTGTTTTACGGCAGTGAACCGAGAGGTGCTAAAATGAAGCATACTCACTTACCTTCCCACATGTAAACTGAATGCAGAAATGTGAAAGTAATGACAGATTTCTTGTTCTTTTACAACCTCATAAAGGCTTTTAACTTTAAGGTGCTACTTAGACTACAACGTAATGTAGGTGGGTATTTCCGTTGAAATATTTTGAAGAGAAGACGTTAAGAAATGTTATAAAATGGCACATTTTAAATTAGTTGTACTGGTTTTTCTTTATTGCATTTAATTAGATAAGAAAACTTTGTATGCCATGTACAAACTACTTATTCAATAAATTATTATTATATTTGTATGCCTTTGACAATCTCGGGACCCTGAGATTCCGGTTCTTTGATAGGCATACGAGGGGCCGAAGCCAACATGCAGTGGCCCCGTTAGACATTTAAATGGAAAATGGTCAGTGATCTTTTACTATACATTTTTTTTTTGACATAATCTACTCATTACAATTGTTTTTTTAATGAGTTGTATTGCAACATATGATGAACTAGTATTGCCCTATAGCTGTTTTATATTATTCTTGTCTGAACAACCGGCAGCAAGTTTGTCATGCTCCCTTAGATGTCACTGCTTGCGGTAGCGTCGGAGGTCGGGTTACCTCCTTCCCTCAAACATGGCGAGGGCGGTAATGGCTGATTTTTGCGTTATGCTCGTGAACGTGTGCTGCTTCTGGTGGCTGGTCGTCTTGCTGGTCATGGTTTTTTTATTATTGTTATAATGATAAACTTACAGTTTATCATAATAACTATGTTGGCTCTAGTTCATCACTTGTGGTTCCAGTCACAATCCTGTTGTTAGATTATACCATTGCACGTTTAAGCGGGCACACCATTTATGCCTGGAGGTTTAATTAGTTTGATTTGCTTGTTAATGCTTGAGTTTGTTTGTTTTTGATGGCATAATGGAGTGTGCTAGCTAATAAGCGTCAATTAATTTCATAAAATTTGGTTTACATATTAGACACATAATTTTCTGTGTCATGTTTTGTAAACTTTGCATACTGCTGAATAAATTCAAGTTTTTATAACTTAACAGACGGATGTGTTGCTGGGGAGTTTGTTGCGCCACTTCTTCTTCCCAGGTAAAACTCTAGGAAGTAGTGACGGGCGGGCGTTTTGGGGGACTGACTGTCTTTATGTTACTTTGACGTTCAAAAAGTGCTGGCACTCAGCCTAATTTGAATAAATGACTTTTGATTTTGGGCAACAACCGACGATTATCCCTGTATGCACTATGAAAGTATACCTAAGGACAATCCCCGGTTGGTGCAGGACTGTTGCATAATATGGAAACAAAAGATGAGATTCTATGGATTTGGGTGGTTTAGTGGACCGATTTACTATGGAAGAACTATTGGCCCCTGCCTGACACTGACAATATACATGGCTTTAAATGGCCGAGGGTGACTTGCACACTCAATAAATGGGCCCCCGAAAACGGTCGCTAGCACAAAGTGACGTAGAGCCAAGGGGGCAACATATCCTGAGGGACTAGAGGAGTAAAGAGGTCAATTCCGGAAGTACGGTCAAGATCCCTACCAGCATCTTACTGGATTAGGTATACATCCTTCGCACTAGCATGTTTGCTCTTGCAAATCTCCACTCAGACCGGCCAATTAAGGCAAGAAAGAGGTTGGAGCTCTGTTTCTCGTGAGTGTTCACTCCGGCCAGCCAGTAAAGGCAAGCCAGAGATGAGGAACAAGACTACTCCCGGGAGATCAGGACCGTGGGGTCGCTACTGCCCAACAGTTCGCCACAAAACTGCCTTGCGGATTGTATCTCTTTTTGTCTGGCCACACCCTAGGTATGACCTAAGGTTTATTGGGGCGCGCATGCCCCACCACGACGTCAACGTAGAGATACGGAGGTGGGGTTATTATTATTTATATTACAATGATATTAATGGCGTTATAGGTACACATATTTACGAAAACATTCTCATCTGCCTAGCCTTTTCGGGTCAGCTGAATACCAGTATTTTACGTGGAGCGGCTGCCTACCAGACCTCCACAACCCATTAACTGAGTAGCACGGTAGTTCTTGGCAAAACGGGAGTCAGATTTACTGGCTTCTGACAATCCGTAACGACTGCCAAAGATCTACAAAATGGCAACCGCAACCAACGGCATAACGTGCTTTCCGAGGCACGGAGGAAATTTGGTATGTTAAGATGGTCACCCATCCACATCCCATCCCACACACACACCAACCTTACCAAGCGTTGCTTAACCTTGAAGATTGGCTAGTGCTACTGTTATTCTTTAGTCACGAGCTCCTCAGCAACATTCTAAAATCAATAATAAACATGGAGTTTCCTGCCATTTCTTCGATTAACAATTTGAACGGTGCACTAAATTCTAACTTTTTATCAGTGCCTCATATGAAATTAAATACTTACTTTGAATTTTATCACAATTTTCGTTTTGTTTTTCCGAAATTACAGGGATCAAATTTCCATTCACATTTCACAATAGCCAAAAATCCGATTGCAGATAGGCTGAAATCAATATGCGTAATCCAATTAGGGGACGTAAAAATAAATCGGAACATAGTATTCGAGGGGTGTCAATTATTGAGTAGTATCTATTTCCGCAGAGACTTGATGGGTAAATGAACGGTATTTTAATCGATTCCGCATCGAGTCGCGGCGGTAATTGGGATCGCTCAAAGTTTGCCGATGTTTGTCCAAAAGCGATCGCTTTGGGTATGTAATATTATATTTACATGACTCAATTAATTGGTATCTTGATTTGTGTTGCGTTGTCACATTGGGATATTTTTTGCCGAGTGGTATAGTATGTACTGTATACTGAGGGAAATGCGGAACTATTTTAAAAATACAAAAATAAAAACATTAATCAGATTGTTTTTGACCGAATACAATTATTTGCATGGCAATTTAATGCTTTACATTCAATGCCCATTCAAATATTTTCAGTGACTTCAGCCCAAATAATTTTCTTTGTGCGATATCACTCGAACAATAACTGACTCAACAACAAACTATAACCGTAAAAATAAAGACACTCAACTCTTTTGAAACGCATTTAAATCTATCATTTACACTGCAATCAACACAAAAGGGGAACGGAATATTCCGTCAAAGTATTCCTAGATACATCGTGATACAAAAATAGTTCCCTTTGAAACGGGTTGCTTTAAATTGCCTTAATGTATAAAGGATTCCCCGTATATCGGGCTTTACTTGGCATAAGTGTCACGTTCTGTCCTCCACCCTTTAATCACGGCATTTCCTTTGATTTAATATACCAGTACAGACTGTAATTTAGTTATTATACTTATATGGCTATATCGACATAAAAGAAACGATATTTTCTGTGGAGGGGAAGAATACACCTGTCACGGAAAGCTTATCTGTATTGGGTATACTGTGTGATAGCGGGACGGGCTTATCGACATTGATTGGGCAGAGTTCCAATGTTGGATACAACATTTATTTCACTGGACTTTCCGACTATTGTTTTTGATTAGGTAACATTTACGATACCGATTAAAATATGTCAGAAGCATTTCTGTGCTGTGCCAGATACAATTACTTCACTAATTGGAAAAGTTTCAGTGGTCTTTAAATTGTGTTTTGACTTTTTGTGACAAATCTATCGGACACCTAAAATCGAGAGACCAATGATTTGTTATATAATAATATCTTACATAAAATTTTACTTCATATCTTGACATACAAATCGACCATACTTAAAAAAAATGTAGCATAAAACAAAAAGCGTATATTTGAAAAAAAAATAACAAAAGAATGCGTAACGAATGTATGAAACGGTGCATGAATCTGGAAGAAGCAAATATGATGTCAGAACGTCACGTTACATAAAGGGAAACGCGTGACTTAATAAAAAAAATGTATATATATGTGAAACATAAAACATGTGTATTTGCATGCGTGAAAGTGCAGACAAGCGAGTGAAACAACACTCCATTCGCTGCCTCGCAATCACGAGGACCCTCTACATTTCCCACGATCCATTAGACATTGCCCCAATTTGTAAAGACCTCCATCCCCACTCCATCTTTAGAAAAAAAGCCGGTGAAGAGCGAGTCCTATTCGTACACCGAAGGTTCCGTTGGTGAAAGTTGGTATTTCTTCGTGAAAATTTTCTTATTTCAAAGTAAAAATCAACTTTGAAAATAGATAATTTTGATCCACGTTTGTCGGTTTTGTTGAAAACTAAGTTCTTTTTACATCCATGTTTTTGTTTTTTATGTTATATGTGGTTACTGATAACTTGACGTAATTCTCGGCAGCACCCATAGAAGCATAGATTAAAAATCAAAGTTCGTCACAAATTATTTGTTGTTAAAGTTGGAAACGGTAAGTTGCATTCTCTTTATTACTCTTTGAAATGGTAGCTCATAGTTCAACAAAGTCAAGTCAAGACGAAGAAGAATAATCTACAACTTTGACACCATTTATCGAAAAATTTTGCCATGGCATAATCTGTGAAACCGGCCAAGTACGTGCTGGGCCACGCGCAGTGAAGGGTTCCGTTGTTGCTCGTCCCGTAAACCAAGACCAAATAATCAGTACGAATTTCACTATAAGAATACAAAGTTACAAGTGTATTCTTACTGTAGTATTACTGTGTAGTATTACTCATTAGAGTTTTGAGCCTAGTTAGCTGTGATAGTTTTTCTTTTCATTTCGTTATAAATGCTACTACCATATTTTTTTTCACTTTTCCAAAAACAACGGTTTAGCTGGCCGAGGATGTTCAGGACCTGAATCTAACAAAAAATAGCACTTTAAAGCTTAATATTTCGCAAACGGGTCCTTGGATGGAAAAATGGTTTTCACACACCCGCAATATCTTTAAACGACCTATCCAACGACACCCCATACCATGGGACAGACAATAGTTCCGGAAATAAGCAGCTTTGACAGAAAGACAAAACTGCATCATAAGGGTTATTTTTAACCATTTCGGTATGGATCCCTAAGAAGAAGAAAAAAGATGGAAATGTATTTATTATTTCACCGAGGTCAAGGATTTGAGATTATACGGGACTTTTTGTAGACTTCGTAATGAATGAGACTTGAAAGCTTACCTGGGAGAAAAACTGAATAGAACTCCTTTTATGTAAGTTTTGGTTCGTTAACGTAGGTATTTCATGAGTTTTACATTTTTTGCGTTGTAATTATGTTAGGGTTTATTATTTTATTTGTTAGACTAACGAAGTATTTCACAAGAATATTCAGGATGATTTAGGATTTTAATAATAGGACGCTTTGTAATGGAATATTTTTAGTAATTTTCTTGCTTTTGTTTTGGGTTTTCATTGAAATTTACTTATCATTTACCTAAGACATTAAATTTATAATACCGATAGCCAGGACATAACGAACAAAATCGTAATCCGATACCTATGTCCTAGTGAACAAAAGTCGCTGTCTAATGTGACACCCCTGCATGTCAAGTCGTATTTGTGTCCACCAAAAGAAAAACATTTTCTAAGAAAATATGCCGAGTTGCTCATTACGCTATTGCAAATCTCGTCATGGTAAAACGACGAACAATATTTACTCAGTAATAAATTGGAATTCAATAATTTTCATAATAATTTTCAGGAGCTCGTGGCTAAATAATAACAGCCGCACGGGTCGATCTTCAAGGTTAAGCAACGCTTGCCGAGGTTGGTCTGTGGATGGGTGACCATCTTAACATACCGAGACTCCTCCGTCCCTCGGAAAGCACGTTAAGCCGTTGGTCCCGGATATCATTTGTAGATCTTTGGCAGTCGTTACGGATAGTCAGAAGCCAGAAAATCTGACACCAGTCTTACCAATGAGTACCGTGTTACCCATTAATGGGTTGTGGAGGTCTGGTAGGCAGCCGCTCCACGTAAAATACTGGTATTCAGCTGAATCCGGTTTGACTGGAAGCCGACCCCAATATAATTGGGAAAAGGCTAGGCAGATGAAGATGAATAATTTTCATAAATAGTTCTAGAACATTTCTATGTTTGCTATTCAAAGCTAGATGGCGTTACTGAGGCATGGGATCACAGTTTTTCTGTGACATTTCTTCTGATAGCCGCTCTATTGTATCTTTAAATCTCTTTGTCATTTACCTTAGTTGCCTCGTAAGTTGCCTGTTCATGAATTCCATCTTAGCAACGAACTTGAATATCAGTTGTAGTTACCAATAACTTGCAAATAGAGAACAAAAAACCAATTTGAATGTCTAATAAACCCGACAAGCTGAAGATCACTTTGAAACAAGTTTGAAATAAAAATTTTGACTAGATTTTCAAAACTTTGACAATGAATTATTACCGAATTTAAACGAAAAATAAACTTCAAAAGGCTCTTCGTCAGTGGACTATTGAGATGTTTTCTTTTTTCTATCAAAGTTTCGAAACATTTAGGAAGCACTTCAAACTTAAATTGGCATTTAAAGACAGTTTCTAAGTCCAGTTTGTTTCCGAAGTCGGCCTTCAAAGTAGATTTAAGAGGTGTCCATCAAAATGAAACTCGTCCGGAATACCGATCATAAAGCGGGAATAAATAATATGTTTCAAATGTTATAAGAACGGGTCGTTGCTAAGGAACTACAGCTACAAGGGTCCCCATTTTCACGGTTAAGGTGTGATTCCTTGCAGGACTGACTGCACTTTGTCACCATGCCACCTGCTATTTCATAGAAAACATAGAAACCAGTAATGTCGCGTTGACACGTAACAAGCTGTTGCAGTTGGTTACGGAATCACACCTTTAAGCAACGTGTGCTAAGGTCGGTTCACCTCTACTACCATATACCATAGCTTTATCGCGAACAAAATTTGAAAAAAAATCCAATCACCTCGATACTTAATAATTCCAAGCAATAACTTATTCTGACAGTTCCAATAGAATTCTCCGGAAATCAACAACGTTATTACTATGAAAAAAAAGGTTGCAAAATAAATTGAAAACTCCACGCGATACGCGAAACAAATTCACACGTTTTTGTGTCTCCCAGTGGTTTTATAAAAACTGAATGTGAATACGAATATACGAAATAGGCTGAAACATTTACATAAGGAAGATTTACAAGGAGGTTCTCCTTCATTACAGAACTGTCAGGCGATGTGATGCTGATCTTTTGATTGCGTTCTTGTGACATGGGGACAGTGTGGCAAGTGGGAAAAATAATAGCCACGAGAAATACGGGATAATTTGAAAGTAGAACGAAGGAAATTGTTTTTTTTTGTGTGTTGTCAGATGCTTTTATTTGTCTTTCTTCACTTTTTTCGACTGCCCAAGAATACGGGTAATATTTTAAAAGAAGAATTACAGATTTCATAGACGATATTACACACATAATATATAATCTTAGTTCTGATCTCAAGAGTTCTAAAGTTTACTTTTAAACTCCACCCCATCTTGTTTCATTTCCTATTTAGATAACAATAATGCGAAACAATATCCCGAAATCTTTCCATTAAATCTGAAAATCGTATGGAACTTACACAAAACGTTAAGAAGGTAACATTTACGCGTTTGTACTTACAGAAGAATGGAAATATACTCCTTTATACTTATATTTCAGGCTTGCCGAGGGGTACCATATGTATGTGGTTCTAGAAGACAGATAGGTCCATTGAAAATACTGGTATTCAGCTGTATTTATATAGTCTGGAAGCCGAAACAAAAATAGTTGGGAAAAGACAGGGCAAATTGATTGAATACGTATATTTCTTCACTTTTCCTTGTCTAAGTAAACATGCATATTATTTAGAAACGAAGTAACAATTTTCCTTGTAAAAACATACAGGTAACAACAGTCTCCATAGCTGCGATCTTGACACATTTTATCTGTTCTTATTTTGGTGGAAAAAATAACAAAGCATCATCAAGTTTAGTCCCTTGCGGCGTTAGCAGAGATTGAGTGTCGGCCACCATGATGAATGATAGGTACTTGAATACACTGCCTGTGCCGACCCAAAGGTATCCCACCTTTTGTAATATTTTGTTTCTGCATTTTAGTACAATTTAGCATTGGTTTGCATGACACTTCTATACATGTTTTACGGAAAACGTCTGTGAAATGAAAAGTTATGGAAGTACCTAAATAAAATTTATTCATAATTTCAACTAAAAATCTTTTCCTTTTTAGAACATTTTTAGAACGTTTTTGTGATTCTCAAATGAATAGGTATAGCTATTTATTTTGCATGGATTCAGAAAGATATTAGAATCAGTAAACAGAATTTTATAAAGCCTGACAAATATTTATTTTTGCTTTCCCCGTTCGTTACCAGCTAAAAACATTGACTCACGCTCAGCCCAAACTTTGTATGTTGCGCAGCGCTATCGAATAGCCGCCCAATATCCCAACTAGGGGCCTATCACGCCAAAATATTTCAGAACAAGATAAACAAATAGGACGTAAACAATAGCATATAGACCATATCGCTGTTTCCCTTTGTTTATCCAAGCTTACTCTGCAAAAGGAGAAAATCAGGTATTTTCGTAGCGTCAACTTTGGGTTCAGATAAGATCTGAATAATAAATCATGTGTACCAAATATGTTACACAACCTTCAGTTTTAGTTCCCCACAAACATAAATAATTCTATGATTTTCCGCTATCCTTGTAACGTAACAGAAAGTTCACATCTAGGAGATGAAAAGGCAGATTATCGCGGCGTTGTTAAGAAAATGATACAAACAAACAAAAGAAGAGAAAATATTGAGCGAGATTTCCTCGGGGAATTGAAGTCGCCTCCACTAAAATTGGATGGTAAACTGAAGACACAATGGCTTTTATTCTTTTTACCTTGTCGCTAGGGGAGAGCGCTGCCGTCGGCCGAGCCCGGCCCACTACAAAAATATTTGATCGCCTGCCCATCAATCAATGTTGATATTTTTAATTTGCCACTGAAAGCGTGCCCCACGTCACTTCAGATTCAGACACACCAACTCTGAAAATTAATATTATTATCCTACTACTATTATAAAGGCGAAAGTTTGTAAGTATGGATGTATGTATGGATGTTTGTTACTCTTTCACGTAAAAACTACTGAACGGATTTTGATGAAATTTGGCACAGAGGTAGATTATAGTCTGGAATAACATATAGGGTACTTTTTATCCCGGGAATATGTTCCCTTGGGATAATTTTCGACAATCACGCGGGCGGAGCCGCGGGCGGCAACTAGTTAATAAATAAATAAATAAATACCACAACCACAAAATAGTCCGAACATGAAATTTTCAACGTCATAGTAAAAACAATGTTCAAAAATTATAAGCAAAATTGACAGTGACACTCCAAAACTATTGCCGAATATTTTATTTTTATTTTTGTTGCGACTGTATTTTTATTTTTGTAACAATATCTTCAATTTAGATTTTTTTAGTGTAAAATGTCACAAGATTCGAGAAAGGTATCTCCCGCTGTTTACGGTAAAATCACACCGCCGGTTCTGGAGAAAGGTAAAGTGACTTATTGTACCGATTTGGAGAAGTCCGTGATATTGAGCAACTTCGCGCGCCGCGGCTGGTCCCAAGTGGGGGCCGAGGATGAATGGAACTTCTACTGGTCCTTCACACAAAGTTGCCGAAACATTTTCAGCATGGAGACCGGCTACCGAATGAACGACAACCAAATGATAAATCACTTCCCAAACCATTACGAACTGTCGCGTAAAGATTTATTAGTAAAAAACATCAAGAGATATAGAAAGGAGCTAGAGAGGGAGGGTAATCCTTTGGCTGAAAAAGTAGAGGTAACATTACCGAACGGACAAGTGATTAACCGCTATGTACACTTAGATTTTATACCGGTAACGTATGTACTGCCTGCCGACTACAATATGTTTGTTGAAGAATACAGGAAGTCCCCTCAGAGCACATGGATAATGAAACCATGTGGAAAGTCACAGGGGGCAGGAATATTTCTTATAAACAGGCTGTCGAAACTTAAGAAGTGGTCTCGCGAAGCGAAAACTCAATTTCAGCCCCAATTGACCAGTAAAGAATGTTACGTAATATCGCGTTACATCGACAACCCGCTCCTGATTGGCGGGAAGAAATTCGACCTGCGACTGTACGTACTGGTGACGTCATTTCGCCCTCTGAAAGCGTATTTATTCCAACATGGCTTCTGTAGATTCTGTACAGTGAAGTATGACACGAGTGTTACTGAGCTCGATAACATGTACGTGCATCTGACTAATGTCAGCGTGCAGAAGCACGGCGGAGATTACAATAGTTTGCACGGCGGGAAAATGAGTATACAGAATTTCCGTCTGTATTTGGAAGGTACGAGAGGACGCTCAGTAACCGATAGATTGTTTACAGAAATGCAGTGGCTCATTGTTCACTCTTTGAAAGCTGTCGCCCCAGTTATGGCTAACGATCGCCACTCGTTCGAATGTTACGGATACGATATAATAATAGACACCGCACTCAAGCCTTGGCTTGTAGAAGTGAACGCGTCACCTTCTTTACAGTCGACGACTCATAATGATAGAATTTTGAAATTCAAATTAATAGATAACATTGTGTCAGTGGTTGTACCACCTGATGGCATTCCTGATGCTAGGTGGAACAAGATCCCGTCCCCTGAAGCGCTCGGTGACTTCGAACTACTGATTGATGAAGAACTCATAGAAAAGGAAGACGCCAATTCGCGCTACAACAAGTACCACCGAGTCAGAACATAACCTAGTAAAATTTTGTAATGTTTAGTGTTATTAGGTTTATTAGTAATCAAATAAAAAATAAAAATCCATATCAACTGTTTTATTCAATTAACAGTCCAACTAAAGTGCACATAACACAGTATAGTACACATTATTTGAATTATACTTTAGTTTTTGCGAGCGACTTTCTCACGTTGATCCATCTCCCCCTTGTACATAGAATCTTCGTCGATGAGTATTTGAAAATCCCCTAAAGCCTCAGCGGTAGGCGTTTTGTTCCAGCGGGAGTCGGGGGTTCCGCCCGGAGGCAGAACTACCGATAAAAGATTATCCAGGAGCTTGGACTTGAGTATCCTGTCGTTAACCGTCGTAGCTGTCATCGACGGGGAGGCATTCACCTCTATAAGCCACGGCTTCAAGTTATCGTCTATGATTATGTCGTAACCGTAACACTCGAAGCAATGGCGGTCATTCGACATAACGTGCGCCACGGCCTTTAACGAGTGCACTATCAACCACTGTATGCTCTCAAACAGTCGGTCGGTCACTTCCCGACCCCGGGTCCCTTCCAAATAGAGCTTTAAATTATGTATGCCCAGCTTCCCCCCGTGCTCACTGTTGTAGTCGGCGCCGTGTTTTTGTACACTGACGTTCGTTAGGTGCACATACATGTTGTCGAGCTCAGCGACATCTGTGTCGTATTTCATTGTGCAAAATCTACAAAATCCATTCCGAAACATGTAAGCTTTTAAAGGGCGGAACGACGTAACGAGGACGTAAATCCTTAAATCGAATTTCTTCCCTCCAATAAGAAGCGGATTATCTATATAGCGAGATATGACATAAGTATCTTTGCTTGTGAGATGATGCTGTAAGTATGTCTTAGACTCCCGAGACCATTTCTTCAGTTTCGACAGTTTGTTTATAAGGAAAATGCCTGCGCCTTGGGATTTGCCACAAGGCTTTAAAATCCAGGTTGTTTGAGGATATTTTCGGTACTCTTCAACAAACATGCTGTAGTCGGAAGGCAGCACGAACGTAACGGGAATGAAATCTAAATATAAATAGCGGGTGATGACTTGCCCGTTCGAGAGTTTCACTTCAGTTTTTTCCGCAAGGGAATTACAGTCTTTTTCCAATTCTTTTCTATATCTCTTTATGTTTTTTACGAGTAAATCTTTACGTACTAGTTCGTAGTGGTTTGGGAAATGGTTGATCAACTGATTGTCTCCGAGTCGCAAGCCACTCTCTATGCTGAATATAGTTCTACAATTCACTGTGTTTGACCAGTAAACGTTCCAGTCTTCTTCCACCATCACTTGCTTCCATCCACGTCTTATGAAGGTGTTGATTACTATAGATTTATCGAAATCTGTGCAGAAAGTCATTCGCTTTCCAGCGTGTGTTGTACTGTTTAGTCGGTAAATGTTAGCTACTGACTTCTTGCTGTGTGACGGCACTGCCCGCGAGGACTTCATCACTAATGCTCAAGTTAATCTACTTAAAAAAATAGGGGTTTGTGTTATTTTCGTAGTTGTAGAAATAAAATTAAAATAAACCATGACCTTCCTATTTCTGACAGTAATACTAGATTGCTGTGTTAGTAAACGTTGTTGTCATGGGAACGTATAGTTTTATTTTTAGGGGAGAAAGGGAAGGAAACAATTTTATAAATCCTTGTTTACCATGGACTCGTTTAATGTTTAAAAAAATGTACATGTTAGCACTTATAGCACTACAGTTCATAAAAGTTTATTTAAATGTTAATAAGACCAACGAGAGCATCAAAAAGCGTTTTTTTACTTTGCCTTTTCAATTTTCAAGAATCATAAGCAGGCCGGCAGGGGAATGTAAGAGACTACACTTTCAGAAAATAGACGTTGAACAACAGCTTATCGAAGTAAGAGACTACCATCCTAGAACAAACAACATACTAACTAAAAGCTAAAGTTTGCAGGTTACTCATCTACTTTGCTCATCCGTCAAACGCAGGCTCGAAAATATTCAAGATTTACTTTTGATATAAAACGGGTTTTAGTGAGCTTTGGATATCAATTTAAATATTGTATCTGCATAAATAGACATTCACTTTGCGGTTTAAAAAGTAGCCGCAGTCTGGATTTGTATACGTTTGATGGCAATTATATCACCCCCCCCCCCCGCCCCATTTATACTTTATATACTTAATACGTTTCATTTATACTTTCCATTAATATTTTTTATAATTAAAAAATTAAATAATATTATAATTAATTAATTCAATGGTTTAACGCTCACATTTCACCATTTATATTGTTGAATCTGTATAGCTGCACCTCTGCCTAACCCTTTTTGGAATACAGGCGTCATGTTATACAAATATTTGTATGGGCTACAGATAGTTGTTCCGGGTCTCGCTGTTTGTGTATGTGACTTTGTATGTTTGTAAACGAACCCACGATAGAGAAGAAACTCCTAGTGTGGGGCAACGTTTAAAAAAAAAAGTAAATTATGGTGCTTATGCAGGTAGTAATCTTCATTTAATTGCATCCTATCCTACTGTTACAGTCAGGGTGTTTGGGTGTTTCTTAATGTATCACTCGTCAACGGCTGAACTGATTTGGATGAACCCTGGCATACGGGTAGACCATGACCTGAAATAGAAAATAAAATTTTGGTCCCAATAGTAGGTACGATACGTCGCAGGCAAAGTCGCTAAAAGAAGCAAGCAATAACATATCACAAATTGCTTTCAGTGATAAAACCATTTACTAATATCAATATTTTCTCTTAATACAAACATAACCTTTAGTTCTAATTCCATCCCAGTCAAATAACCCTCACATATCAATAAATAACACATGCTAAGCTAATCGCCGTTGCATTCGTAATCGGTGTCACAAATTAATGGCGTTCAAAATGGCCGACAACTGGCGTAACATGGCACATGTAAATTCCACTTCAGCTTAGTGCCCATAAATTCATTTATTATTCAAACGTTACGCCCACTTATCTTGCTTGCCTGCTAATTCAGGATCGGCTGTGTGTTGAATTCATCATGATTGATTTGGAAACGTTCAATCGGTGACTGCAGACAACTGAGAGTTTCATTAAAGATAAACAATTTCAATATTCTCCACATGTATCAGTACCATTGCAAGTGGACAACAAATTTTCCTTTACTGTAAATTTTGACGTTGAAAGTGGCTTTTAATAATAATAATAATAATAATAATAATAAAGCTTTAATTAATTCCATGCATAGTACATATTTAAAAAATACTATTTGGTACTTATAAGTCTATAATAATCAATAATAGGCTTTTAATAGTCTTATTAAATAAATTATTTGACTTCGAAAAGAAAATGTAGGTTCCTACACAAAATAAGTATTCATAGTTCCAGTTTATTAGTTTCAATACTGGTTCTCTTAGTTTCTAAAAATAGGAATCGAGAATGTTCTTTTAATGACAATTTCTAAAAGGTCAAAACTTCTAACCTTTTCCGAAAGATAAAACTTTCAGTCCTACGCGTAGGTACATTTCACAGACTACTTCCACTATGATCTCTTGTACCTAATAAAAGAAAAAAGTTGACTGACCGTTGTCGATCGATCGATCGATCGATAAAAATATCCTATGACCTAATTTGGGGCATGGTCTACTTGTTTGCAAAATTTCTTCCATATCTGTTACTTTTGTCAGCCAGAGTTACTTTTGAATTTATAATAGTATAAGGGTGTGGATTTGAGTCGTACGAATGCTGACTACAAAAATAAAAATATGACAAGTTTCTTAGCAATGCATCAAACGACACAGCGACTAACAAAAAATATTTGAAAACCTAAGTATAAACACGTCAACCAAGTCAAAAGCAGCAACTCACTGGTAGTAGCTTATTAATAAAACAAAATGAGCGAAATCGATTGTAATCATATGTAATCATCATGATCGTAAATTGCCAAACAGCCGGCAACTCGCAGCGCGTATAACGCCACTTGAGCTTAGCGGCCATAAATTCATTTATTATTAAACATTACGGCCATTTACGGCCACTTATCTCCCTCCCCACTAATTCACGCCGATAGGCCGTGCGTTTGGCCGTTATTTGCAACTCAATGTGCGTCTGCGTATGAATAATTCAATCAACTGGAGAGGTGGAATGAGCTCGGGTTATTAATGTTAGTGCTTTTTTCTTATTTTCGTATGTAAGGGTGTTGGTAGACGAGTGAGGCTCAGCGTAGTTCGCAACTTAGAGTGAGTCGTCGAAATTACGTTGCATTCATTTCCCTACTCAATGCAAAACACGAGAACCGAATTCAAAGAAAAATTTCTTCATTTTCGTGAGGATATTCCGATATTAGTCCTTAGCCACGCCTATCCGACCACCATTCTTCTCCTTTTCG
Source organism: Mamestra brassicae (assembly GCA_905163435.1). Taxonomy (NCBI): domain Eukaryota; kingdom Metazoa; phylum Arthropoda; class Insecta; order Lepidoptera; family Noctuidae; genus Mamestra; species Mamestra brassicae. The sequence continues at coordinate 10,775,655 of LR990997.1, read as the reverse complement.
TATTAATAGTTTTTTTTTCCGACCAGTATTGAGTTGCTCGTGTCTAAATAATAACAGCCACACGGGTCGATCTTCAAGGTTAAGCAACGTTTGCCAAGGTCGATCTGTGGATGGGTGACCATCTTAACATACCGAGATTCCTCCGGTTGCTCTCGGGTGGCATTTGTAGATCTTTGGCAGTCGTTACGGATTGTCAGAAGCCAGAAAATCTAACACCAGTCTTGCCAAGATGTACCGTGTTACCCAATCATTGATGGGTTGTAGCCACTCTACGTAAAATACTGGTATTCGGCTGAATATAGTTGGGAAAAGGATAGGCAGATGACGCTCTAAAGGGAACGCAGAGTCTAGCTGACTAGTCCTATTGTACATTGATGCCTCAAACTCAACCTCCATTTGTTTTCGAGGTATCACCTTAAAAACGTAGCTACGTTCGATCGTTTTCATAAATTATTTTCACCGTACCGTGAGAGCGTTGACACGTCAGAGATACAGCGCAGTGATAGGGAATACAATTTCATTCCAGCGAAATAGTGACGATACGGGAACTTATCGAAAGCGGAACGGTATCCTTTAGGTAACGTTAATAGGTAATGGAAATCAAATAGAATGGATATCGGTTTAGTGAAAATAATTGTGTTTTCTCAGAGTTTATTCTATCCTAAAAAAATATTTCATTTAAAAAGTTAATGTCGAATTTACAGAATTTATGTACCAATCTTTTGGTACCGATTGGTACATAAATTCTGTCTGTATTATTTCGGTGTCGGTAATTATAAAACTGTACGTCGATTTCAGTTCCATTGTCTTATGCCGAGTGGTTATTAATAGCTCCTTTACATGTCTTAACAACATGAGAACAAAGGAAGTATCAATTTCCAAATATTAGTCGATGATTTCCATTATTAAACACCCACGGCCTACCGATGACGTCATTAAAACCTACATACTTTCTGTCTAGGAAAAGTAAATGAATTTTTATTCACTAGCTTCTGATAGTGACTTCACCCGGGTGAAGGTCCAATATAATTCAAAAACTCGAATTAGCTCCTGGGATAAAAAGTATCCGTTGTACTTTTCCAAGGTCTAATCTCAATACCAAAATTAATAAATATTCCGTAGTTTAGGCACGTAAAACAAGAACAAATACAGAGACAAAAAGCAAAGATTATCAATCAATCAATTTTATTTGCATAAAACATGGTGTACAAAGTTGTTTTACAGACATTATTAGAGCATACATGTTTTGCCTATGTCACAGCATGCAAATATGTATATATTATAGGTAACACTACAAAGAGGTTCCCGTAGTTTACATGTAAAAAAAATCTTTTAAGCAGTAAAAATTATGAGTGCTTAACCATGTATGTAGTTTTTTTTTAAATAATCTGAAAAGAAAAGAATGTCTGGAAGGATATGGGGGAGGCCTTTGCCCAGCAGTGGGACACAATAGGCTAAGGAAAAAATAAATAAAAAAAAATCTAAGATTTAAGGTTTTTAAGTCATTTAGAATTTTATTAAACACCCGAACACACATGGCTAAACTGCTTTTATAGTATTTAGCTAGTCTTGGTAAATCGTTTAATATAAGTCTGTGATTAATTGAATACTTCACGCAAATAGATCTGCATAAGCGGACTTAATGCCAGAAGCATATTTACCAGTCCTCCTTTGAGTGATGCTTAAAAGAGACTAATTGTGGAAAGTACATGCCTATAAAATATACATACAATAAGTTTGTAACATTTATAACGATTTTAAAGTAATTTGAATTTTAAAATCTAACTCCAACGTATTATTAGAACGTTGTATTGAAGTATTGTTTTTGAAATTGATACAATGTTCTTGACATATACCCAGTCATTAATCATACCCTACTTCAGAAGCTCTAGGGTATCTTTTTAAAATTGGAACACATGTTAAAAATAAATCGTTTGAAAACGTGTGAGAAAGCAAATAGAATCACTTAAACTACAATGTGGAAGTTGGTCAGAATTTATTGCTTCCTTGGAACAGATAGCACTGTACCACGAGTCTTTGGAACATGTGTTTTAAAACTGTATGTGAAAAACAATAAGTTATGGATGATACTTTCGTGGGGCTAGTAAATGTTTTGAGATTCGTACCCAATTTCTAAGTAATATCCCAATACTCTCCGTCCTAGAAGTTATCACAAGGCCGTTGATATCTCTTCACCCGTACCAAGTGGGCACCTAACCGCAGGCCCGCTCTGAACTTTTTAGTAGGTATTTTTCGAGTCGAGCATAGAGGGACTAGAACAGTAACCGTAAATGTATGGGGCAGTCAGTTTTTTTTTTAGTTTTGGTCCCGCCGTGGAAGTTCTTCGTAATGATGAGTAAAATGACCCCTTTTCTGGTATTACGTTTATTCTGTTAAACGTTGTATATTAAAGGCTAGTTTCGTTTTGGTAGTACGGAACCGGCCAAGCGTGTCGTACTCATGCTGGTTTATTCTATAATAATATTCTCAGTAGAGCCAGAAGTATTACCTGTGTCATGACTTTAATCTGATGAGCGCTACAGGGGTATTATTCTATTTTCATTGCACTTCATGGCATCTCGTAATCATCCGTCGACGGACTACCACGTGAATAAGAAAAATTCGTATCGATAAACGGAATATCACACTTGGAATCGATTTGGTTACAATCGGAAGCTAGTGCTGTTGGTAACATGTTCGCGAAATGGTTTATGTGTCTGCAGAATGTTGCGATATAGCGGTTATGATGTTAACCGCTGGTTTCCAGAAATAATGATCAACGCATCACAAAATTAACGCAACCTTAGTGATGGGCTTGGTCGTTGAAAATGAATTTAGCCAAACACAACAGCTAATGAATGTTTAATTTTTTTTATAATAATACGTTGACCCACACTAGGAATTTCTCCTGTATCGTGGGTGCGTTTGCAAACATATAAACTCACATGTACAAACAGCCAGACCCGGAACGACTTTATGTAGGCCAAACAAATATTTGTTCCGTGCGGGAATCGAATTCGCGATACGCAGCTCAGCAGCCAATCGCTCAACCACTGCGCCAACCGTGCCATCATCGAATTATCGTTCCAGAAACTGGATCTTAATATTGCTGTTTTTAAAAACATATTAACATTGGCATATCAATATAATGTTGTGTTCTTGAATGCATTATACGCTGTAGTAGTTATACTCTCTGTATTATACGTATGCAATTACCTATCTATTTGTTCCGTGCTGGGGTTTAATCTGTATCACACATTCCAGCATCCAATAATTTAATCGCTGACTATGTAAACCGATCCCTCAATATCACCCTCGATGTGTTTCCGATTGCGATTGTGCAACGCAATTGGGGTGCAGGTGAGATGTCACGCTTGACGGAGCGTGGCCATCGACACGGTCGATACACTTGCAGCCTTGTATATTAGCTGTAATGACAAAAATAAACATGCGACAGGTGATCAAATATAATAAATGATACATATTTATTTTGTAAGTAGGTTAAACATAACACTTTTACACGTCAATCTTCTTTGGTCATTTTAACCTTTTGAACGCCAGAACATAAACGCATCGGCGTGCCCCCGGCATCAAGCCACAAATTCGCCGTACTTTTTGTCACATATTTGTTACGTTTGGCTGTACGCCAAACGTCACACGCACGCGCTTGCTTGTCATGTATACGTGACACTGGCGTTCAAAAGGTTAAACTAGATGAGGAATGGAATAGAAAAGGATATGGAATAGAATACTCGTTATTATATACACCATATAACTTACAGAAAAATAGATGAGGAAAACATTACATTGGGTGTCACAATAGACGGCCTTATCTAAAAATACTACCTATAGGTACTTTGCTTTTAATTACATACCATTCTGATTTCAGCAACTATTTCTGTTTCGTTGTTGGCGACTATGTGCACCTTCCTGATTTGCTTTATGCACTGTAGGAAAACACGATATGTCTATTAAAAAAAATACCGCTATTCATTTTTATATTGTAGGTAATTTTTTAAAAGAAAATTTAAACTTTGCCTTTTCCATTCCATTTTAATTTATCTAATTTCGTTCACTATTGCTACTTTTATGTTGTCTTTGAACTCTAAAACACAAAGGATTAAATCGAACTTTTCCCACCGCAGCACCCGCATAGCGACTGAAAACTAGTAGGCTGAACCGCTGAAATAGGCTGGGGCTTGATCTCGTTTTATTTGTACACTGCTACTAAAGCTTTAAACGATAAGTTTTTTTGTCAGTTTTAAAGTAGCCATCTGTTGTAGATGTAAATTTTATAAGTAGTCTGTAAGATACTATTTGATCCTATCCTGCTTCCTACTTTATACATCAGAAACACAATAACACTTAGGCTATAATCATTTGTAGAGGGGGAAATAGTCATTTTTATTTGGGACCATCCTACCACACCATTTGCGTCTTTTCCAAGCACTGCAACTCCTGAAAGCCAGAATCAACACCACAGCGTTTTTCTGGTGACCACCAGAAAAACGCTGTGTCAATGAAGCTGTGCCGACGAGCGGCGGGTGGTAAGCTAGTTGATAAGTAACGATACTTGTTTATACCAAAACGATTAATTCTCGAACTTAAAAATCGTTCAAATTCAAGATTTAATTTCATATCAGCGGCATGTAAGGAAAACCGAGGAGTTTTGCGTCACATTAAGACCTCGATTAGAATGAGTTCCCCTAAAATGTGATAATTGCCTCCTAATTGAAAGAATGAGATTGTCGGCTTTATGTCTTCAATGTTACTTTTATAGGCTAGCGCAAACGAAAAAAAAACATGAATTTTATAATGTAACATATAATACCTTTACCTACCTCACCTTTTGCCCGCGACTTCGTACGCGCATATCCCGTTTTTTCCGTTTCCGTAGGAATTTTTCGTTCCCGTATAGCCTATAGCATTTCTCATAAATGTGGCTTTCATATGCATAATAATTTTCCAATTCCGGCTGGTAGTTTCAGAGATTAGCGCGTTCAAACAAACATACAAACTCTTAAGCGTTATTATTAGTATAGATTATATATATTATATTATAAAGTATTGATATTTTTTTAATTTTGAAAGATGTTCCTTTAAAACAGATAGGTCTATATTAAAAGTCAAGTAATTAAAAAATGACTGAAAATATTATACTTTATTATCAAGTTTCAAATTAGTTTGCACCGAAATAAGTTTAATTATTCTAGCAATTCAGTGAGTCCCAAAAATGAATGTTTCAATAAAAGTTATGAACAATTATAATAGTTAGTTAGCAAACTTTTGCCTACAAAAACTTTCGTCTCTAATTACGAATGGCTGGTGGCGACTTTCAATCGACATTCTGGGTTATCTTTAAAGTAAGAATATTTAATTTAATTAACAGATTCTCTGTATGATTTGAATAGGTACAAATAATTATCTCAACTACCTCATTGATGACATGCGTAGGTATGGTTCTAAGCTGTAGATTCAAAAGTTAAGACACACTAACGGGCGGTTTCAATGACGTATCTACCTTTAACCAATTGTCAAATTAGCTACCGACAGTAGCAAAACATGACGTTTCATCTACTGTTGGCAGCTAATTTGACAGTTTGTCAATGGTAGATACGTTTTTGAAACCGGCCGTAAGACGAGCAAGATGGAGTAATGTGACATCACGTGTTCGCGTGACGCGAATACGGTAACTACAAAAGAGATTTATATTTTTTTTATACAAGCATAGACATGATTGGTTAAAGTAAGTATGTAAGCATTACATACTCATATACAAAGTCTACTTAATGAATTACGAAATGCCTACCTCCTTGAAACCGCAAACCCCAAGAGCCTACGTAAACAAAACCCACCGTGATCTTATAAATACTGATACAATAATGCTTACAGGCGTCATAATACTGCCTGGGTAATTCCCAGCTACAATTTAACTGAGCAGGTACGCCTTCCAAACATTAATTAGATGCCGTTAAATAAAAGTGGGTATCCAGAATAAATAACACTGTTGTTTCCAATTTGGTATCATATAATTAGGTCAATTGGTGATTATTTTTAACTGTAGCTGTGCCTTAAATGTTTTGTTATAACATGTATCTGCTTAAAGAGTCTGGGGCAGTATTGATATTCGTCCTGTATAGCTCCATCCCTCTTTCACACTGGAGTCATAATGGCAGACATCATGGTAAGGCCCCTGTTCGACCATGGTACACGTCAAAACAGTAGGTATAGTGTTGATACGTGATGCCTCCAAGGGCCGGGTCGACGGATCTGAAAATACTAACGACTGACTGACTTCGAAATAATTTTATTAAAATTACATTTCTACGTGTTCACATTTTTAAGCCTGAAATAAATCTGACCCGAACTAAACAAACGACTGGTATGTACTATTTTACAACTGAATTCACACGAGTGTTCAAACCAGCCAGAACTATTTTGACGGACCAAACGTCTAATAAATCGATGAACGCCGGCTGCACGCACGAAAAAGGATGACTCATTGTAACTTTACGCTCATTTTAACGTTACGATCGGAGCAAGAGCGCTGCACGATTCAATTTTATTCATAAAAGTATGCAATCATTTCATCAATATTTTGTTATAACGTTGCACGTTAAATTATCGTCCTTAAACCGACTTTACAGAAAACCATTTTTTTCTGCGAAAACTACTCTGAAAATCGCTATAAACCCCGTGTGTAGAACTGTCCACAGTTCAAGCAAAAATAGTTATGTGGTTACTTACGTAATCTAAATTCTTAATAAACTCCGAATTTTTAAAAGTCGGTTACAAAAATGATAATTACCCTTCAAGTTTTCACACAAGGTACCCGTACTTGTAAACACAAAAGAACAACATGGCGTCGGGAGAAGGAACTCGTGAAATATTGTGTGAATGATAAATGAAGTCTCCCCTAACTCCTTCGTTATTAGGTGGCTGCATGTAAATCATCTGCGATATGTTACACGTCAAATGATGTGATATTCCTTTGTGTAACGTTTTGTAGAAACTTTTGGGAAGATAATGACTGTTTTCTGGAAACATTTTTTGCTTATTTTGCCAGCGACTTCCCTTACATAAAATTAAAAATATTACAGGCTTGTAAAAATTTATCTCTGGAAGTACTGATCCGATTAGACTTGAGTGAGTTTGTTGCTAACACGAGGTTGAATAACAATAGTACATTGTTCACCGAGAGGAGAAAGTGACCGATTACCGTCGAGGGTGTCGTTTGAAGCCCGAGCCGTAGGCGAGGGCTTTAAAACACCCAAGATCGGGAATCGCAGTTTCTCTCGAGTGATACATAGTGCTTTATACTACACCTAGAAGGAAAATAAAAAACGAAATCTTTACTAATTGAAATTTATATTGAAATTGTTGCAGTTAAAACTGAATCCTCAAACAACACACAAATTGGAAATGGCGCCAATGGCGTCTGCAATTTTCACATGTTCTTTTTTCAAATTGTTTATCCTGCCGCCGCAGGGTCGCACTGCCAGCCCGACACCATCCAACACACAGCTAGTGGCCAGTGTCATTTTGCGAACTTGGAGATAAAAACTCACTGTAAAAACTTTTTGGCTTTTGATATTTAGGTTACCGGCGCATAGTCTTACCCAAAATTAAAAAAGAAAAACCACGTAAGAAATGGATTTTCATACACTTTTCTCTCCCGCTCAGATGCGTTTTCTCCCCGCATATTTGTTCGATATGCAATGACGTACTTTCTACCGTAAATTTGATAAAGTATCAAGGTACTTTCCAAGCAGGTGTAGTATAAATGTTTTAAACATAATGGGCTTATATTAGCAACTAAGAGAAAATTTACACTATTGCTGAGTGTCATAGCTTTTACGGTTCCTTTAGGTGGATGGAAGGTAAGACGCGGTAAAATCGAAATTTAAAAAAAAATCTTATAGAATTCTAGAAGTTTTCTATAATAGTAAATATTCTGTAGTCTTGTTTTCACAGTGGCTCGACGAGCCATATTTCTCCGTAAGCAACACATAACGCTACTGACAGGTAAGTGGCATTAATTGGCTTGTTAATAATGAGCTGATATTCGGTAATTACATTGACATAATTGCTTTTCAGGCTCCATTTGCGAGGTAAGGATCGTTGGTGCTCACATGCCCGATTGCGCGCATTCTTTCGAGAGGAGGCGAAGTGGCTATAAGTCCTGTTCGTTTTATGAATGCAGTTGCGATTTATGAAATGGGCACTTATGTGATATTTGAGGAAAATAAATTTTAGATAGTTGAGCAGAGAAACTTCGAAAAGTATTATTTAATCATAGTTGAGTGACATGACTACATTACTGACTACAACTTTTTTGACAATTGAATGTTGATTCTTGTCTAAATAAACACATATACTTTTATTTACATGGCTAAAGTTTCGGCTACACGCTCAATCTTGCTTGTGCAAACAGTTTGTGCAAACATTGGCGCAAAAACTGCATGGTGTGCTAACCATTTGTACGGTATACCGTTTTGCCGTCTTAACGCACATGTTTGCTTGAGCGTGTAGCCAAGGCTTTAAGCATGGTTTAAGCATTCTATATACAATATAGATAACGCTTAATAATTAAGAACATACAACTTAATATCCACCATATATGTATATTTGCAAACTATGTAAGATTACAAAATATCTTGAGAGATTGTAAACTCTCGATAAATTGTCAACTGAACATTTGGAATACTTTTTTACGCATCAAAATTTGATAGTCTATAATATCTCGAAGTCGTTCCGAGAATGCATTTTTTGAGCAAATGTGTTGAAAAAATAATTAATACTGTATTGATATCAAAAGGCATTGTAAATTTTATAATTTTTTGATAATACCATCAAAAACAAAAGTCTATAGTAATATGAAATTAACAAAAGTTTATTATCATTATGATTCACCATTATTTAAAAGTAAAGTTCTGTTGGATTTATTAGCAAAAAGTATTAACAGACATTGCAAAACGATTTTTTAATTTATAGAATAAATTTTCTCTCAGTGTGTGCCGTCTGCTCGTCGTTGCCATTTTATTAGATTCCAAGTAAAGGTCAACAAATATTTACTAAATAAATTGAAATCGAAGTCTTTGAGGTTTCAAGCATTAATATAATATTGCACTGTTTTGAAATAAATTCTACGTAAAGTTGAATTTCAAAAAATTATTAAAATATTCAGAAGTGGCCATCATTCATGGAAACTAGTATTGTTTTCCAAAAGGCAAAGAAGTGTAAAATAAACTTTAATTTTCTCTCTACCATTGTGTGAATTGTGGATAGTGGAATTATGAGTGCGGTTTGCTAGCGGAGTTTTCAGAACCTGCTTTGCTTTGCATCTCTTTATTGGTTATAAAAATTTCAAACTCTGGTTAAGAACGGGCCATCTTAAAATAAAATGGTGAGTGTCGCAGCGTAAGACTTTCAATCCTATTTATCCACCAAACAGCAGTTGGACAAGGTTAACATTAATTAAAGGTCTGTTCATCTACCACACAACACAGAAAAAAATTAGGTGTAAAGGTGTCCTCATTCATATGGCATAAATTCATATTCATATGCATCCAGTTACTCTGGAAGGGAAATAGAAGCGTAGCGAATTTATTCCAATTAAAACTTTTTACAGGAACTTTTGAACTGTTAAGAAGTAGATCCGTTAGGAACCTTTGGATCAGCCCTTGAACTTTTAGATTCATTTGAATCTAAAAGTTCAAGGGCCGATTTTTTTATAGTCAGTCAACTTTTATTCTATTTGCCTAGTCATTTCCCAACTAAATTGGGGTCGGCTTCCAGTCAAACCAGATTCAGCTGAATACCAGTATTTTACGTACTAGTAATTTACCTTCACAACACTATAATTGGGTAACATGGTACTTCTTGGCAAGACTGGTGTCAGATTTTCTGGCTTCTGTCAATCCGTAACGACTGCCAAAGATCTACAAATAACAGCCGGGACCAACGGCTTAACGTGCTTTCCGAGGCACGGAGGAGTCACACGGATGTAAAGATGTTTACCCATCCATAGACCGACCTCGGCAACCATTGCTGAACCTAACGTAACAACAAAATTGTTGTTTGACAGTTTTGTGTGAAAAATGTGTCAAACCGCCAGGCAAAAGTTCTTTCTGACTATTTCAAACAAAAAATATGAAACCATTGGATTCAGATCATGAAATATGTATAACTTCAATTGCAAAATCCATTGGCCAAAATACGGAAACAGTTTAGTTTCCCAGTCTCGGCACCTTTTAAATAACGTACAGCAATGGTTGTTCATATCGAGTGTCAGGAAACTCGTTTATCGCAAGAAAAATGGAGTCGCCTTCGCGTATTCTTATTTCAATTGAAGTTATTCACAAGCAGCATTTCAAGCTGCACAATTCAGCTTGAATTTATAGCAGGAAGTTATTTCAGCCGCAGTGCTTTTGTCGAGTTAGCTATTCGAGCTGTTGCGAATGGTGCTGCTAAAAATATTAACGAGTTTAAAAATAGTTTGTTTGGCTGTGTTGTTACCTCTGTGGTGCATGTTGTTAATAAGACTGATTCTTTGCAGTGCTTTTTGTTTACTCTTAGTTTTGAAACTTGCCCTCCCTATTATGTTTTCAGTACGTTTTAATCGCTCGTTTCTTCCTAATAAATATTTACTTTATGAAGTCATTAGTAGAGAATTGAACAGCAATAACTCAATCAAGGGATGAAAGAAATCCATCGCCCGCACTCTCAGAGATAATGAACTATTAACTATAATGACGTGCATGAGTGGGCACAAATTAATAACAATATTGACATATTTATCGGCATGATCAAAAACAACACTGGTAGTGAAAATAACAAACATTGGAGCGAATTTATGAACTCAGGAAAACTAATTGCTTACCACTTTCGAATTTAATTTTCAAGAAGTTTAATGTCTAAAAGTTGTGCAGATTCATATGAGGCACAACACAAGACAGCACTCATTAGCGATAACCTTTCGAAAGTTCATAATTATTGAGCTATGAAATTGGCCGCCATATTATCGGGCCACTTTGAACAATGATAATTTTGGTCGAAGTTAGAAATAAATTTTAATAAACTTTATATTTAAAGCGATTATAATTATTTGAAGACGATAATAATTGCTTTTTCACAATCAGTTAACAATTTATTCCTTTTATCTATTCCACCTGAGGGCCAATTCTACTAACTTTTAAGCAACGTTTGCATTGGCATCTCAGTCGCAATTTGTCAAATAAACCTTATGTTTCCTACATTTTTGCAAATTGCGACTGAAATGGGAATGCGAACGTTGCTTAAAAATAGTAGGATTGGCACTCTGGTATTTTCCCCAAAAGCCCAGACGCCTAATAAAGGTTTTCCCTATAAAAAAGAAAAAAAAACAAGGTTCCTTGACAGCTGGAAGTGTCCATGGTGGTAAAGCTCAAAAAACTCAAAACTCAATTAGTCTCTAAATTAAAGTTACTTGAGTTCGACTTGAAAAATAATCTGCGCTGTTAAGAACGAAAGCGACGTTAAGAACGAAATAAACTGTACGCCAAAATCCTGAAACAATGACAAAAACAGTAAACTGAATATTTCCTATATAACAGCAAGCATAATGCCAGTTGTGGGAGGCATTGGCCCGATATCAAACACACTAGGCGACGGAAGCCATCCAGCAAATTTACATTAAATCAATGTTTATTTTAATAATAATTGAATGTAATCATAAACTAATAGAGTTTATGCAAATACCTGCATATGGTTTATGGACGTGTTGGCATTATGTTGCTTGCTTCGATAGCTGTTTACATAAGGTGTATCGAGGTAGACAGTAATTAATCAATGGCCACTGAGGCAATGTAAGCTATTGTTATTATATAAAATTATGTCGTTGCATATCATAGAATTGGCCAATTCATGAAGTGGCCGAAAATTTCATGAAATGGTTCTTTTTCATAAAATGGCCAGTGAAAACTGACAATATTGTTTAAATGTCAACTTTTAATTATTTTTCAATCCACGTTTGACCGTATCATGAAATGATTGGCCACATCATGAAATGACAATTTCAAACGTAACTCAAGCGACGGAGATCCGCTTCGCGGAGCGTCTCCTACTATCTGCAGGGTTTAAAGTAATCTAAAATGAATGGTATGACTATGAAACTAGGGTGAGAGAGCGAAGCGAGAGAACTCAGCTCTCATTATACCATTCATTAACTTAGATCCATTCATTGATTCACATGAAATAGAACCATTTCATGAAATGGTCGGCCACATCACGAAGTGATCAATTCTACGATCCGGCCACGACACATACATAAACGCATGCTCTCTCATAAAAGGATACACAGAAGCCATAGAAGTCTACGTGTGAAAAAAATCCTTTTGCTTCTTCCACTATCATACTCCCGGTGGCTATCCAGTGAACTTTTCCATTGAAAAGGTTAGATTCTTGAACTAGAGTATTAGGTAAATGTTACATTATGGAAGTTCTGTTTATTCACTAATATATTGCTCTACTATCGTTGTGTGGACGCTTCTTCATATCCCGGAAAATGCACAGTGCCTGTGGTAATGTTAAATTCTTGAGTCCTTTCTAAATAAACGGAAAAAAAATTAAAAGGTCAATAAACAAATTTAAAAAAATAATAAATCCTGAAAGAGATTTTCTCTGAAAAATCACAAATAAATTTATTGAATTTACGCTCTACGCATGCCTGAACTGTTCGAGTTCTGTCGATCTCTTATTTTTAATGGATTTTGAAAGCAGTGTGGTCTGGTTTCTGAACTTTAGTTCAGTGACGTTATTTGGTTCTGCGGTAAAAGCTATATGTCTATGTCTATTGAAATGTTGTTCGTTGGTAAACGCATCAACTGAAAATGGCTGGACCGATTTGGTATTTTTTATGTTCGTTATAGTCCGAGTTGTCAAAAGCCGGGAGGAATAGAAAGAAGAGAGTTTTTATTAGTACAAGTGAGGTTTTAGCGTAAACAAAATACCCGGGAAATTGAAAATTAAGAAAAACTGAAACACCATTTTTTAATTTTTTGAACCAGTAATTCAGGACTGGACAACGATTGTCTGACCAGACCCTAACGATTGAAATAGATTCAGTATTTAATATTTCATACTTTAATTCATTTTCTTCTTTATATTTTCCTGTTCCGACTTGGTTTGTTGCCAGCCCACTCCAATGCCACTAACGTATTACATGACTTTCAAAATAAACAAAGTTCCAGCTTTTATAATTCCTATCTATAATATAAAAATAATAAAATGGTAACAGTATCCAATAACAATAATAAAACAGGACTTGGGCAGGAAATTGACGTCCGGCGTTCAATATAGCAGAAGCGCTACAATAAAAAGGTTTTGTGGACTTTGCACAGATTATGTTCCCTTTATCCCCACAATAGGTTTCACCTGCGACATTCACAAAAAAACTTTAGCTATCATATTTTGGTCAAAACTACACGTTCAATCAGGGCTGTCATAACTTCTGTAAGTAGGTACCTATCTCAGTTTCAGCAATATTGAATGTCTATGCTCTACATGCAACCTTAATCTCTTCAAAGACTCAAAAACTCAAAGCATTTATTTCAATTAGACCATTTACAGGCATTTTTGAATTGTCAAGGTTGGTTGGTCAAAAAGATGAAGCTCTTCACACGTTCCAAAGCGTAGATCTCTATGGACATTCTTTTGAAAATAATATTTTTTACAAAATTATGGTTACATCACAAAATATACATATATGTGAGAACGATGTAAAAGACTTGAAGTATAAAAGCGTCCGGAGTAAAAATAACAATTCAAAGAAACAATTAAAATACACCGTGGTCGCCGAGAAATGACCAGTCCAAGCTGTCAGCGCCCGTTCACGAACATGACGCATGCGCTAGCACCATTCGGCTCAACCATTTTGAAGAGAGCCAAACGAAAAAAAATCCAGTAGATATGTCACCGGATAAAACTTGACAAGGTAATTGGAGATTTTATAATTGTCGATATATTGCGAACAGATCAATTCAAGCGCAACAAATCGCATCCAAATAATATAGTTAACACTATGTCCGTGTATTTTCAAGAACAAAGAGTTCAAATTATTAAACGTTTGTAAAAGTTACGGACTTATCTTCTTGATAAAGTGTCAAATGAACATTTTTTCTACAATCATGCGAAACAAAATCATGCATTCTATAATAATTCCGTGCCGCTTTGAGAAATTGTGGACTGATATAAACTAGCAACCAATCAGCCTACGATTTATCTGTTTTGGTGTGATAGTTAAATTGGAAACTTGGCCCCGCATTGGCCTTAGTTCGTTTGAGCTCACATCTGAACACATTCTTAAACTAGATGAGGCCGGTGTTTCCTAGCTGAGCTCATATCTGAACAGACCAATGAGTGCCTTGTTTCCAGGTTTACTATCACACGAAAACGGATAAATTGATCGCCATTTTATGGCAGTATTTTGTGTCAGTCAATTTCTCGGAATAAATTCGAGAGATTATAGATTATCTTCTTATATATAAAATTCTCGTGTCACAATGTTAGTTACCATACTCATCCGAAACGGCTTGACCGATTTTTATGAAATTTTATACGCATATTCAGTAGGTCTGAGACTTGGCTACTATCTATTTTTCATACCTCTAAGTGATAAGGGTTGTCCACCCCTAACAGTTATTTTTTTTATTTTTTGGACAAGTTTTAATTTTGATTTTTTTTTAATGTGGCATTAAACCCTTCTATCACCAACCCGTATTTTTTAATAGCGATATTAGGGCTTTAATTATTTTCTACTCTCGGCGGTCGATAATTGATCATTTACCAGTCGTTCAGTTAGTTATTCTTGACCATTTGTTTGGTAAAACGCGCTAATCCTAGGAAGTCTATTTATTGAGGAAGTCTATAGGCTATATAACATCACGCTACGACCAATAAGAGCCGAGCATTCATGAAAAATGTGACGCAGACGAAGTTGCGTGGGTCAGCTAGTAGACTATAAAATTTTAATGCGTATAAAAGTATTCCAAAAGTCCAGTTGACAATTTATCAAGCGTTTATAATCCCTCAAGTTATTTTATAATCTTACGAAGTTTGCCATTTTCCGGTGACATATATATTGATTTCGGTGTTCCCGAAGCACAAGCAAGTCTTAAGTAAAGTGCGGTGAATTTCAAAGGATTTGCGTTAATTGGAAAATGAGACCTTGCGATAGTCAATTTAGTTATTAACATTGGTTGAAATTGAATAAATATTTGAAATATGATACTGCGGAGTACTAAGAAACACGATGTATTTTGTAACACAATAATTGAATTTCGCTAAATATGTGCTTGTTTAATGGACTAAAATTCTGATGAAAATTGATATCCGGCCTTCTCAAGATGGCACGATAGGCCAGGTTAGTAACCGGGCGCGACTGCTTATGCTTCGATTCTTCTTAATAACAGTGGCATGAAATATATTAATAAAATTACGTCTGTATTCCCCAAAGGGTTAGATAGAGATGTACTTATAGTACACTCATATTTAAATGACTCCTTGAATACAGATGAAGCAAAAACAGCTTTGACTTTGATTAAATCCTAAATCTGGAACAAAATATCGGAGCAAGTCTTTCGTATGTAGATACCATTTATCAAAAAATAATCCGTGTTTTATTAATTTACTCTTCGATATTCTACCGTTTCAAAGTCTGAAGCTTATTTGACTCTTTCACTTGCTTATTTGATTGCTAAGGTTTCCCTAAAAAAACATAAGTACAGTATTGGTACTATTTATGTATTACATGCCAAAAATATCCATTCAGGCGAAATGCCTATGAATATTTATTATATCTAATGTTTACCTAAGTAAAAATATGGTTTCCACAAAAGCTTTTGGTACCTTATAGATGCTACTAGCAATTTGCTACGGATTTGCTTGCATGGCGCATTTTATACAGGACTAGCTTTTGATCACGACTTCGTACGCGCATATTCCGTTTTATCCCGTTGCGGCAGGAATTTCGGGATATCCTCTCTCAGTGCTCCCCTACACTCCAAATTTCAGCTTTCTACGACCAGTAGTTTCAGCTGTGCGTTGCCTGTCAGCAACTCAATCACACAGTAACGCAAAAGTTTTATATAAATTTGATATTGATGATTCATAAAGTGTTAGTTTGCCATGGCACTTAGCGATAGTGTAGTTTTATTTTATATCAGTCAACGAGTTCTAATAATCGGATTAGTAAAGAGTAAATGATATTAACTTCACTATATTTTTACCGTGCGTATTTCATGTACCTATCTAAGTGCTAAATAAATTTTATTCTTACTTTCTTTCACTACCTACAGCATTAAAAAAAATAATACAAATAGTTGCAGGTTTACTTGCGATATTCGCTCCTCACATAACACACACATTACGAGTTTTTAAACAAATATAATATGATTAATGTATTGGTCAGCTCATATGAGAACCGTACGAATAGGCTACAGTGTGAGGTGGTCTTTTGAATAAAACTCAACACTCTCTTTCTCTCTTTGACTTCATACTTTGACCGAAGAAAGGGCCAGCCACGAAAAACTCGATGAACAGTCGGACCATGGACATGGCACAACATTTAATTACCAATAAGGTTGTTATATTTGCGCCGTTTGTGATCTTCTGCACCTGCAGCAGTACCTTACCCTATAATAATAAATGAAAACTTTGTTGCGAGTACCAATGAGACTCATATAAGTCTTAGTAACAATAAATAATTAATAGTTTGGTGATACAATAATAATAAGAATTATAAAGATATTCAAACATAAATACACACACACAGTATTTTAGCCGATATATTTGAGCAAAGCTTTACAACACAGCAGTCCAGCTTGTCAGAAAATATGCTGATTCACTGCCTGCACACCAAGGTTGCACATCTTTTACGTATCGATACATAAAAGCAATCCACACGCAATTCTTTCAGTAGAGTCTTTTATAAACATATATGATAATGCTGCTACTGAGAACTTCCGGATGGAACCCAGGACTTCATTCTTAACAGTACTGCTTCCAAAAATTGAGCTGAGGAGGCTAGGAGTTAGGCGAGGAACTACCTACTTCTATGGGTAATAATTTGAAATAAATAAATAATATCCTGAAAAATGCTGTCGTACAAAAATAAAATTAAAATCTCGACTACTTGCCTTTCAAATGTATCGCAATAAACGTAGAAACGGTCATGATAAAATGTCTCAGGTAAATTGTTAGCGAGATCTTAGTACTCGTATAACGAGGTCAGGCAAAGTGCAGTTATTGGCTTTTCTTTTACAAGAGTTCTCCGTTTGTAGACTGCTTGGATACTTTTCCTTATATATCGTAGAGTAGCCAGTAAGTACTCTAGTAAGGCTGGATTCACAGCTGTCCGGGAGACCCGTATGGGCCACCCGTACGATTAGCGCCCGCAGTGCTATGAAACGAGAGTTCAGTACGATACGATATTATAGCGGTTATACGGACTTTATGCGGAGCGGGTCGCGTACGTCGCCTCTCGTATGTCTCCGTTCCGGAAGCCCGTACGGGTCTCCCGGAGAGCTGTGAAACCAGCCTTAAGTAAAAGTACTCTATATTTTATCGCTACTCTGCGATATATAAGGAAAAGTATCCCAACTGTCTACAAACGGAGAACTCTTGTAAAAGAAAAGCCAATAACTGCACTTTGCCTGAAGACATTTTATCATGACCGTTTCTACGTTTATTGCGATACATTTGAAAGGCAAGTAGTCGAGATTTTAATTTTATTTTTGTATCATGAGAGCAAAGCCGTATTTTTCATTAGCCTATAGTGTCCCACCGCTGGGCAAAGGCCTCCCTCATATCTTGCCAGATACTCTTCTATTGCGCCACCTCAAACCAGCTTTTGTAGTGCGCATCCAGGTCATCTCGCCACCGCTTTCTGGCAAAATAAAGTCTTTAATCTAGAAAAATAAAATAATTCATAACTATAACAAACAGTCACTAAAGACATTAGGGTTTTTGTTCACACTCATATTTGTCCCAGAATAAAAGAGAAAAGACGTACTTTTATCTTGACAAATATTAATTTCACCCTTGAGAATACTTCTCGCGAAAGTACATTGGTTACTGAGAAAAATTGGACTACATTACGTACTAAGGTGCTGACAAGTATTTCAGATGATAGTGTTTGTCTCTAGTGAGTAATAAACATGTTCTAGAAGTTCTTTAGAAGATGGATTGTTCAGTGGGGAGCTTAAGAAAACATACAATTTGTATTATTATCTCGCGTAAATTGAAAATTGTCTGACTTACGGCCATAACATCATAGGTAACTCAACCTATTCTATAATCCCTGGGGTCTCGCAAAAATAGACAATATACATAAATTATATTTCATTAATCTAAGCTTTTTAGGTTGAATACCATGTTACCAAAACATTATCAAACTGTTAGGAGAGTACTTTTTCATTTTCAGTCCTGACACTTCTCCAACCTTCATACGAAAACAATTGCCCCTATTGGCCTTTCTTAACCTCCTTCCTTTTCCTTCCTCCTTGCTTGTGTATTAGAAAGACAATATTCAATAAGCGTTACAATAACATTATTTCCTTTCCTAAACATTTCAAAATACCCCTTCTAAAAACAACATAAGAAAGTCAAAGTCTAAGTCAAAGTCAAAGCATTTATTTCAAATAAATCATTATCAGGTACTTTTAAATTGTCAAAGTCAAACTCCACAATTATATTTGCTTTTACTGAAATAAAGCCAGTTTCACGTAAATTCTTGAACGCACAAACTCAACTTTCCCCACATTTACAATAATGCATGATGTACATATTTCCTTTGCCTCCTCACCGTCGGATATCGCAATATCTCTGAGGCATACTTCGTGCACTCAAATATAATATTTGTCTTTGGCATATTTATTTTCCAACTTTATATTGAGGGTGAGCTCGTTTTCTTATAAAAGTCGTGTGTTCTGAGAGAAAATAAATGTCGTGAGGTTGGGAGTTTAAAGTGATTTTGATAGGAAAATATGGAAGTAGAGCGTACATACATACCTAAGCTTTTCGTCTTAAAATTTAAGAGAGTAAAGTTATTCGATGAGATAAGTAACTAATAATATGTATTATTGCATCGAAATTATAATAATACAGATAACACAAAAAATATAGGTACATTAATATAGGTAATCTAAACTATACTAAAATTAATATGCTGGCTGATAAATGGAAGAGAATTCGTATTACGCAACGAAATCTCTCGATTTATTTTTTGTGCTATGAAATACTGATCAGTTATCAAATCCCCCGAAAACGGAGTAGCACTTGCATGAAAAGAAAGGAGTTTTTTATTCTAGTTTTTGGTAACACTAATGTTTTATTTTGGTTTATATAATAACTATCTCAGTATTGTGAATGACTATGGTAAGTCATGTTTTTTATAAATAAACACGGTAGAAATATTTCAAACTAATACTAAAACCAATTTGTGTACCTCATTTTACAAATTCAATTTAAACCGAAGCCGCTTTGCATTTTTGTTTTGTTGTTTCCGTTTCATTCTGTGCAACATACTCGTAATAAGTTAATACCCAAGTTATGATGTAAGCCTGATTTATGTTTTCAAATAAGAGGAACTTTCTTTCACATAAAGATCATGATAAAATTATCTACTTTTACTTGAAACCAAGCCTATTCAAAACTTTTCTTTTAACAACAAAAAGTGGCTTAAGAATTTATTTAATAAATCCTAAAATCGTAATACTCTCCAGAAATAAATATACGAAGAAATATTTAATATCGTGTAGAAATAAAGATGTACATTACCCAAACCTTCTTGGTAACGATAGTTCTTATGTTCGGAACTTGGGAAAGGGACCGCAAAGCGATATTAATACTTTTCTTTATCTCCCATAAGCCTACGGTAATGTTGGTCTAAAGATCCCAAATGTTACTCAGATCGTCGTAAAGGAATCTCGACCAATCAGAAAACAATTTCCTTGGTATGTTGCGTCCTATGGCGCTGGTATAAAAAGCGTGAAATTGTATGTGAAATCGTGCGAAAAAACTGTTTTTTTTTCACTCTGACTCATTTGTCGGTTTTAACCTTTCCTCATCAGTTCGATTTCGAATCGAAAAAGATTTTATCAGTTTAAATATGTTACTGGCATAGATCGGTTTGGTTACGAAGAGTGTAAAATGTTCGCATTTATTCTTATTTATTTAAATTAATTAATGGTTTTTTTTCGTTGTCATAGCGACTGATTGGAGTGGAGGAACTGCCTTCACCTTAGCTGGCGTTTGGGTATGATTGCTCTTCGGAGATAACAAGCGTGATGTTATGGCAATGTACATTTATATGCACGAATAAAAAAACATATTATTAGTTTAATATATGCTAATAAGCTGATAATAATTTCAAATTCTATATGAATATGTGAATAAGGAACAAAATCAGAATCAAAAGTCATTTATTCAAATTAGGCTGAGTGCCAGCACTTTTTGAACGTCAAAGTTCTACATGAAGACAGTCCCCCAAAACGCCCGCCCGTCACCACTTCCTAGTATTTTAGCTGGGAAGAAGAAGTGGCGCAACAAACTCCCCAGCAACACATCTGTCTGTTAAGTTTTAAAAACTTGAATTTATACAGTAGTATGCAAAGTATTTTATAATACATGACATAAATACAATGGGCCTTATTTACAAGAAAAAACAACAATCATGTTGGATTGTTTTGTGAATATGGCCCATTGTATTTATGTTCCGTCAACGATACAACGTTCTTGAAGTAGTGAAAGTTATTAAGACTCTATAATCTATGTATCGGTTACCGCGTTAAATAGTTTCCTTGAGATGGCACAGTCGATTTCTGACTCTCAGTTAAGCTTTCACTTAAGTTCTACTGTTATTATCTTCTCAGTGTTGTGATACGATAGGAGGTTACTTACAACAAAAGACCGAATAGGTTAACAAACTTTAGCATTGCATTCCCCGAAGAATAAGACTCCCTCAGAAACTGATACTTTTTCTGGCTATAACTAATTGTACTCAGCGACCGTGATTACTTTTTGTAAAAAAAAATGGAGTAGTAATTTTATAAATTTCCTCTTACAAAAATAATAAAATATGTCACCTCTTTACAAAATAAATTCTTTTTGAATAACAAAATTACTATTAGTATACAGGGTGTCCCAAAACTCAACGTCAAGCCGAAACGGGGTGACAGGATTGATCATAACCATCACGAGAAAAATCTGAAAAAAAATCTATCCCATGCAGTTTGAAAATTATGGGCATTTTAAGAAAAACCTAGAAATTTGATCAAACTGTACCATTTTTCGGTTATTGTGGTTATTATTTTTTATTTTTGTTCATTTGAACTTTAGAAACGTAATCCTAAATAACATTTCTAGAATCCCAATAAAAAATAATGACACAATTGCCTCAAGTTCCCGAGAATTGAGACTATCTGTTAAACTACGAATTTAAAATTTTCAAGATTCGTCGACTTTGACAGGCCCTCCTATAAAAAAAATGTACTAGAGTGCCTTGGCAAGTAGCATTAAAAGTTGGCGCATTTAATCAGAATTCTAAAATGGTACAATACTTGTTAGTTCCATACAATAGAAAAGAGTAAAAAAATTAAAACCTCAAGTAACCCGATTGTTGCTATCAGATTTTACTCAGTTAAAATGTTTTTAATTCGCACAAGCTCTAGGTAGGTTCTTAATTTTAAGGCAAAATGATGAGAGATGGATAATGGGTATGTTTGCCATGAGTGAGCGAAACAGATAGTGACGCCAAGCATTGAGACGGAGATGCGTCGTTTAAACGAGTGCGAATGAAACAGATAGATGATATGGCATCTATCTGTTTCATTCGCACTAGTTTCAGCCAAGCAAATGGCTACGCTACCAGTCCGACACCAACCAGTTAGTACGTTTCGCTCATTCGTCTACTGCGCACGTTCGTATTCGTATTAATTATTTTACTAATTTTACTAACTTTTTTTCACTTTGGTAAAAGTGGCGTCACTATCTGTCTCGCTCACTCATGGCGAACATACCCATTATCCATCTCTCTCATCATTTTGTCTTAAAATTAAGAACCTACCTAGAGCTTGTGTGAATTAAAAACATTTTAACTGAGTAAAATGAGATAGCAAAAATCGGGTTACTTGAGGTTTTAATTTTTTTACTCTTTTCTATTGTATGGAACTAACAAGTATTGTACCATTTTAGAATTCTGATTAAATGCGCCAACTTTTAATGCTACTTGCCAAGGCACTCTAGTACATTTTTTTTATAGGAGGGCCTGTCAAAGTCGACGAATCTTGAAAATTTTAAATTCGTAGTTTAACAAATAGTCTCAATTCTCGGAAACTTGAGGCAATTGTGTCATTATTTTTTATTGGGATTCTAGAAATGTTATTTAGGATTACGTTTCCAAAGTTCAAATGAACAAAAATAAAAAAGAATAACCACAATAACCGAAAAATGGTACAGTTTGATCAAATTTCTAGGTTTTTCTTAAAATGCCCATAATTTTTAAACTGCATGGGATAGATTTTTTTTCAGATTTTTCTCGTGATGGTTATGATCAATCCTGTCACCCCGTTTCGGCTTGACGTTGAGTTTTGGGACACCCTGTATAGTCGGACTACCTTTTGCACGCGACTTCGTACGCGCATATCCCGTTTTTTCTACATGGCAAATTTTAGCTTTTCGACCAGGTGTTTCGGCTGTGCGTCAGTCACTCAGTCAGTCACAAGTAACGGAAGAATGCAATAGATAATACACCGCAATATTTTAAATTCGATTGAAATATCATAATATCATAAAGTGTCGTGACGTAACGAATATTTTAGGCGTTCGTTTCCCTTGTAACCGGGGACGTCTGTAAATCATTTGATTATCCTTTTGCGTGTCTTAAGTTACACAGTTCGACATAAGAAAAAATGCTCCAAATGTCTTAAGTCGGACAGTTACACATAAGGGCTTGGTCAGGATTGGACGATAAAAATCTGTTAAGACACGCAAAAGGTTAAAGAAAAGCGCTTTAAACACTAGATGCGCTTATCCATAAAATACAAAGACGCTGGGTCCAACATAAAACTATCTTGGACCTTGGACCGAGAGTCTTCGTGTATTAACATGTATTTAGGCATCTTTCTATATAAGGTCCCACCAAAATAAGGACAATTGTAAAAAAAATAATTAGAAAAACGCATTATATACTTTCAAGAAAAAAAATCAGCAAGCGAAAATACACTAAAAATGTTGGTTACCCAACGTATAAATGCTACCAATAAATGGATGTGTTTATTCTAGTGTGCCGAAAAATTTATTATGTAAGTTAAAAATAAAATCACTATTATCAGTGTTTTTCTGTTTGGATATCTTTGGTAACACGGTCTGATTGCTGTTTTAAAATTTGTCAACCTATTTTAATGGGACCTTATTACGCGAGTCTAGCGCCACATGTCTTCACATGTCGGTTTCCTCAAGATTTTAGTATAGTGCCTGCCTCGATTAAACCCGCGACCTACAAGTCGTAAGTCGCGGCTGTTACTACTAGGTCACCACATAGTAGAGGTATGCGGTACAGAGCGTAAAGTCCCGCATACCTCCACTGGAGAGGGAGGATCCTTCGACCAGACGGTTGTTGTGTCGTCTGGTAGGCAACTGCCTGATAGTTGATATTCGGATTGTTGTACATGTTCAAATCGCACGGGGAACACTGCTTGCGTGATGCATGATTTCGTTGTTAGTTCGTCGCTGACAGATTTCTTCTCCTTCAGGTTCTTTTTGTTGCCGTACAAATTTTGCTACTTAATTCTTCATGTGACGGCATTGATAACGCTACAGTACCACTGTTATAAAGGTGTGGATAATTTAGGTAGTTTCTTTTGTGCTCCGGAAGAATATTTACTGTTGTGATCTTACTACTATTTTACAACGTGTAACAAAATAAATGCAATACCTGGAAACGGGTCATTATACTCATCATTATGAACAATATTTACAACACCCAAATCGCGAAAAAAAAACCGTTCTTCAGTACATTGTGTCGAGTATACGACCATAAATGTATGGGGCTGTCAATCTTTTTTAAACGATTTCAGTGTTGGTGGAATGAACAACTTTTACTGTGTGACCAACACTGAAATCACTGAAACTTTTTTTTATAGGTACCGGAAAAGCTCTGACCTTTTTCAGGTATTGCGTTTATTTTGTTACACGTTGTACCTATGTACGAAAATATACGAAGGTTACATTACACAGATAGATTATAAATTTTGGAAAAGCACACAGGCTGTTATCCTGGGAGTATGTTCCCTTGGGACAATTTCCGACATTAACGCGTGCGAAGCCGCAGGCAGAAGCTAGTTAAGAAAATTGATGAGATCAAAATACTTTAATTTAATTACAGCTATTATCATAACTAAAGATACCGTCCGGTAAATTGTAGGTCGTTGCCGCAGGGCAAGGCTAATTTCTTTAAAAAAATGTTTAATTAAGGTACAGTCCAAATTAGCCTAGAAACAAGAATTTGCGAATAAATACAGATTTAAATTATAAGCACTTATTCAAAAACGAATCACAAAAGCTGACATAGTTTGTACGAATTGATTTCGAAGACATATAATACTTTTGAGTTTACTGAGCCAATTCTCTTTTTACAGCGATCGTTGACGTTAGTCAAGCGTTGAAGGAATAGCTTTGACAAATAAAAGCAATCGTTTGAAGTCAATTTTCCATCTGTGTCGGTATAAAAGGCTTCAGGCATGTTGTGTCATGTTCCGATTGACTAGGCTTTTAGGCGAACATGGATCCAAACACGTCACTTCTATGTCGACTGTGTGAATTTGTGTTTGAATTTTCAATGTTGTAGTTGTCCGTATATAAGTCTGATTTTATTACAACAAACGATATTTTTGCAGGTTCTGGGCTAATTTTCCAATTGTCAGATTATTTTACGTGAGGAATGAAAATGGTAGTTTTACAATTTTTGTATCGAAAATAGGTTCATTAAACAGCGAATTTATTTTTCCTCTCAAAAGAAGATTAGACTTTAGGATTAAATATAAAACAAAAAACAACAACAAACAACCCTAATCTCTTCAAAATTAGAGTGAACAGGCTTCTTCTGGGTAAGCTCGCTCCATCGCCTACTTTGTCTCTGTTAGCTATGACCCAGACTAGAGTCAAGAGCAAACTCAAAAAAATAGAAATTCTATTTTTAATTTTGTTTTTATTTGTTGTACACCTACCACAGTGTGGTCTTTTTAACCCAAAGGTTGACTGGTATAGAACACTTTGATGCAATAAGTCCGCCCATGTACCACTATTGTACCCAAAGTTTAAATAAATAAAATAACTAAGACGTAGAACATTTTATGATAAAATATTAGTATAAAGAAGGATAGCAAAACGGGGCTGACAAACTAATTGTTGGTAAGCAAACATTCGTCACAAGGCAATGATCATTTTGGTGCATCGTAGTCAATCTATCAAAGGAGTTCCGAGTATCCAAATTTTTAAGTTTTAGGTTTCCTGAACGAGCGGGTGAAGCAGTTATTTTACATAAAAGGAAGTTCAACGAAAAAAGCCTAAATTGATCCTTGTTGGTTTCAGTGGCGCGCTTCAAAGAATTCCTGGCATTTTGTCGGTTGCATTCAACGTTACCGAAGCACTGAAACAATTTTATTCAAGTCTCCTTTTACTGTTTCAAAAAGCCTGTTATTTGCCTTTACCTCGTTCTATGTAAATACAATGTGAACAAGGGTTGTAACGGAACTTCTAAAATACGGATCCGCAAATGTTACGTACACATCAGCCTACACAATTCTGTAAAGAAGTTATTACAGATATCTTATAACCGGGTCCTTCAAAGCGAAGATTCTTAAGCGTAGCGGAAATATGTATAACTAGCTACCGCCCGCGTCAATGTCAAAAATTATCCTAAGGGAACATGCCCCCGGGATAAAAAGTATCCCATGTGTTATTCCAGATTATAATCTACCTCTAAGCCAAATTTCATCAAAAACCATTCTAGTTTTTGCGTGAAAGAGTAACAAACATACATCCATACATACATACATTCTTATTAACTTTTGCGTTTATAATATTAGGAGGAAGTTTCTCTCAAATTAAAGATCCTCAAATTAACACTACCATATTCCTAGTTTTCCCATTCCATTGCCACAACCAAGTTCAATAATTTAGGTATGAACCACTAAAATCGCAAACATTAAAATTTTGAATAACGTATACTGTTTCTCTTTAGAAAATTTTCATTTGCAATAGACAAATTATCTCAAATATATTTTTAATGTTTTGACCTCTACGTTCTTTAACCTTTACAACTGTGGGTGTCACATCACTGCGTACCTCTATTCGAAACAAAACAAAAAGCAGATTTAGATCTGATTGTGAACTTCAAAGAATTAAATGGGTGCATAAATAATATTCCCGTATTATTGTTGTTTCTTTTATATACGATCATTTTACAGGCAAAGTAACAATTATAAATTGGACTTGATATTTCTCCGTAATACCAACATTAATTTGAGGTTTTAAATCATATCGGCTTCCAATAAATAATGGTTGTGGTGGACGGCCATAATCGACACTTTTGGGAAATGGATAGTTTATCGTGATAAATTTTGTTGTAGTTTAAACTAATCGGCGCACTCTACTAAAAAGTGCATGACTTATTCAAAAAAAGTTGAAGTTATGTAGGGGCCACTTTTCCAATTATATTTTCAATCAATCAATCGTTTATTTTGTTAAACATAGGTATTTTAGGTCATTACTCCCGGATTCGATCTCGTGTTCTATCTTGCAAGGACCTCGCACTTTTCCCGGGATAAATTTACAACTAAAGCACTCGGAGATGGGGTAGCTTTCTACATCTAAAAATCTTCTAAATCTTATAAGTAGTGCCCCGTAATATTTACAATCGATTCTACCTTTTATCATATTAGTTTCAAGAAAATAATTTAGTAATCATGTAAATTTATAAGAAAGTATTTTTTAACTCTAAGCATCTGTGATAAAAATCACTCGGTAATGTGAAAAAATGTACTAAAACGATTTTCTTTCAAAGTATTAATATTGAAACAGTGCATCATTTCCTAGAATATTATCCTATTTGCTTGCAAGTACCTACTAATACGTGCAGAATATCTTGTACAATTTCAATTGAGAATATTAACAGTAATTTTTATCTAGCTTTTGTTGACGGCTTCTCCCGTATAAAAATCTAAAACAATGCGACAGGAACGTACTTACTACTAGGATAAAATTATTCTATGTTCTAATTTAGGTCAAGGTTAAACTATATTCTAAAGATCCAAATCTGTCCAACCCCAGAGGCTTGATTGATTAACAAAAATTCATACAGCTATTTTTACAAACTTTAACATTAATCATATTAGTTGAAATTGAATTTTGCTAAACTACTTAGATTATGTATTTTCATATCATGTACTTTATAAAACGAACAGACTGAGTTAAGCATTTAAATTAATTAATGTTTACCCACTACAATTTAGAAACAGCACAAACAGATCCAGTGATAAAATCTGGTTAACCAATAAAGTTGCCTGCCAACTATTACTGTATATTTGCGTGAAAGTTCGAAACTTGCGCTGGATCCATTTAATGGGCTCAGACGTCTAATTGGATGTGGTTCTGACGTTAACCGCTGTGTGTTCGTTATACAAAAGTTTTTTTTTTACTTTTTTTTCATCCACCACAATGTCAGCCTCGAAAAGTATTCTAATTGCTTCGGCCAAATTATCCGATGTAATTAGTTTGGTAGTATTTTCAGTTTTTTGTTTTTTTTTTTTGTGTTTTGGCTCGCGTTTATTTTGAAAACAGAAAAGTTCTTACCAGCAAACGTTCATTTGTTTTAATGCAGCTCGCCGATATTTGCTCTCCTTCGTCGATGTTTTTTTGCTATAGCTGTTGTAAGTAAGGACTACTGAACAACAGCTGCTGGTGCACTTCATAGTTGTAAAAATGTTTGTTTTATTTAGAAGATTGCTTTTGGAAGGTGAACAGCTAAAGCATATTCTTTGGGAAAATTGAATAAGGGGATCAAATGAATCAAATAAATAAATGAATTTCCAATTCCAATTTAATGACGCTAAATGACAGAGAACAAGATTTCTCAAAGCTCGATCAACCTTCTAAGTACCTCAGCCATACTTGAGCCCATAACAGACCAATGATAGTTCTAACACTGACCAACACGGTTATTGCTCCAGATTATTACAACTAAATTGACCAGTTCAATTACTGAGTGCGACAAATGAAAACCAATACTGGTTATGTTACCTCGTAATTGGAATGTTCGTCGTTTGTGAACTTGTTGGCTTTTTTGTTTTAGCATGGCATTAACGGTCATTGACCTCTCGTATATTTATTGATATTCTTAATTTCAAAATCATGAACACATAGCCCGAAGAATTGTCAAAATTAAATGGCTGTGGGCAGGCCACATAGCTTGCAGAACCGGTGCTCGATGGGGCCGAAAGGTTCTGGAGTGGCGACCGCGTACCGGAAAAGGCAGCGTTGGAAGGCCTTCCAAAAGATGGAGCAACGACCTGGTGCAGATCGCGGGAATCGGCTAGATGCGAGAGCACGCGATTGGTAGGTGTGGCGACTCTGAGGCCTATTCCCAGTTGCGGACGTCTTTTGGCTGAAATGATGATGATGATTTGCTGATACACTTGAGCATTCACATGTAACAGAACATCGAGCATTTGCCGTTTTTAAAGGCGAACGGCAGGGTTGTATGGGAGTTTCGTACACCTAATAAAATATCGTGTTTTGGGATATTTTTTGTTTTAATTGGTAGTCAATACGATAGGCAAGCCCTTTTAAAATTCTTAGATTTTTAGAAGTTGGGACCTAAAAGTTATAACCAGTTTTATTTTTGAGGTTATGTCCCAATAAATATTATTACGTGTAGGCACATAACATTGTTTTGGTGAAAAAGGATATGTTCTAGATAGCTGGTGCTATCTTTGTAGTGTTTTGCTTATCATTAAGTTGGCAAATTGACATGAGAATTGTAACTATTCAGTAGGGTGCTTAAGGAGAGACCTACGTCCAGCAGCTGTCTGCAATAGTTTGATGATGATGATGAAGTGCTGATGGAGTTTTGAGTGTGGGTAAATAAAACAACTTTGTTTTTGTAGGAACTTACATATTTTATTTTATTGTTCTTATAATTACTTAATCGATTCTTAATTTTATTTCATCTAAGAAAGGGGCAGGTAGCTCAACTCAACGTAGCAAATTAACTGGTAATTTTTACCAGATAATTTGCTTAATTGCTCAGATGCATTTACAAACCACAATCCAAAACAACAGCAAAGAACTGAACAGAGACTCGGAAAGATTTTCCTAACCTGTCAATAAAATAATTGCCAATACAAAAAAAAACATTGATGGCGAAAATAATTCCTATAATTAAATGGTTAATTATTAAGATTGTATGCAATAATTATTCATTGTAAGGTATAATGTATAATTGGTTAATTATATTTACTGTTATTTCTGTTTTTAAATATTACTTAAATCTTTTAATTGCTATAATTAATTAATCCGGACTTCTAAAAATACTAATGTTACATGAAAATGAATGGTTTAGTTGCCTTAATAAGTGGTACAAATTCTATCACAGAACTACAAAAAAAGTATGTTGTACGAATTCTGCCGTTCGCCTTTGTCGAACTGAACAACGAACAGAGCCGAGCATAGAGCCAAACATTTTCACGATCATTCTAGCGAACGCTCTAGTAGATGTTCGTCAAAAATGTATTGGCGTGGGAGAGTTGTGGGCGGAGAGGAACGGCGGCGGCGCGGCGGAACAATGACATAATTGTCCGGCTCGGCAAAAAGCTCGAAGCTCGTTTCGCTAGAATGCTCGCTAGAACGCTTGCTAGAATGCTCGCTAGAACGCTTGCTAGAAAGTTTGCAAAAATGCTCCTGTTTATTTTAACATTCGCTAGAATGCTCATTACAAGTCAATGCTCAAGTCAATCAGCGGCTAAAGATCGAAAACGCTCATTAAACGAAAAATCAGGTCACGTCGTGTTGTAGCTTCTCTTTTAAACAGCCACGCAACATCGATATGTCGATTTCAACATGTTGATGATCAAACCTGCTTCTGGTAGCATAAGTGAATGCGTTGTCTGTCAGTGAATAAATCAATTTAAGAATGTATAATGTAAAAGATATCGCAGTTACTCATTGGAAATCGTAGGAGTAATTTCTTTCATTACCTTATTCGTAATTATAGTGTTAATATGTACAATACTTGTATATACATGTCATTGTTAAGTAGCCAAAGCTCTTTTAATATTTACAAAAATGTTTTTGTTTTAATAAGCGCCTACCGATAATAATAAATTTATTTCGATGCCAACTGAACAGAATGTGCTATGAATAATAATTAATTCTGTTGGATGATTTTAAGCCAACAATGGCTATCAAGCTACCGGCACATGTAATTAACACATGGCGTGATATTTTGATAGTTAATACTATTTTGTTTTCATTTTAATAATATCTATACAAATAAATAAAATTTATGTTGCCTATTTATTTGTATTATCAAAGTAAGAGAATCTCTACTAACGATACTTTTATTTTTAGTTTTTTCTTATATTTTCTAGCTGACCCGCGCTACTACGTCTGCGTCACATTTTTCAGTAATGCTCCGCTTCTATTGGCCATAGCGTGATGTTACAGTAGTTTATCTAATAGCCTTCCTCGATAAATGGACTATCCAACACTAAAATACTTTTTCAATCTGAACTTCTTGAGATTAGCGCGTTCTACCAAACAAACACACTTTTCAGCTTTATCATATTACTAGCTTTTGCCCGCGACTTCGTAAGCGCATCACCGTTTTTTCCCGTTCCTGTAAGAATTTCTCGTTCCCCTATAGCCTCCCTCATGAATGTGGCTATCATACACAAAAATAATTTTCCAAATCCGATTGTTCAAACAAACAAACAAACAAACTCTTCAACTTTGTTATATTAGTATGTACAGGATGTTCCAGAAGTCCGTGATCAAGTAGTGCCTTGTTTGGAACTTCTTAGTCGATATTTTGAGGTATTTTTTTTGTTTGACGTCACCAACTGCATCAGACTGCTTGAAAGACTTTTCAAGCAGCCTGATGCAGTTGGTGACGTCAAACCTATGATTGAACTAAAGTAAATGCCACCAACTGCAAAAAAAAACTGCTTGAAAAGTCATCTGTTCGGAACTTTTTAGTCGTTTTCTGTGGTTTTTTTTAAATGACCCTTTTTATTTTTCTATTTTTATTATTGTTAAGTCACAATTACCGCTTTTTGTTCAAATTATTCAGTCAAAACCCGGGTGGAATGGAAAACTGGGGATTTTGATATCATGCTTTTATTCCTTATCCATGTAAACTACACTTTAAGTTATTCTAATCGGACTTTTTATTAAAAGTTACGATGGGTATAAAAATGCTCTAAGTAAGAAAAATGCTACGGTTTGAGCGTACTGGACAGAATCCTAATCCGATTAAAGTCCGATGAAGTTGGAAGATATCGATAAAAAAATAAGAATAACAAATGTTTCGATTTTTCGAAAATAAACCCCTTAAGTGGCGAAAAAGGGTGATGAAATTTTATGGGAGGACATAATTCCTTGTTTCAATATACGTGGAAATTGGTATGAACAAACTAAAAGTGGGATACTTGAAACAGATCTAGCAATTTTTGCATAATCAACCCCTGACAGTTTGAACGGGGTGAACAGTTGTGCTGATCCTGAGACCACAGAAGCAGAAATGGCTTGGTAAAAATCGTTGAACTTCATTTTCCATAACTAACCTTTAAAAGGGAAGTTGAAGTTTGTGGAGTACCTAATAAATCCGCGCGGACAAATTCGCGGGCGAAGTGCTAGTAAGAAATAACTTGAAAGGTACAATATCTGACCAGTTCTACTAAGAACTAGCATAAGGTAGACTCACAAAATAATTGTAAAATGTTGCTTGTGTTTGTCCTTACTTTTTATTTAATACTTAGACAGTTAAAATACTTTGATATTCTTCCTTTAAGCCATAACTTTGGCTGGCAATAAAACACCGACTAACTTCAATCACATAAAAGAGTGTTAGCATCCAATCGTTTGACATAATTTAACGATAGGTAATGTAAAATTGTGTCGTTTAAAACCGATACTTTTTCCTTTTTTGTTAAAACAAGTCTGCCACACTCTTTTCAATCACCGCAAGTCCTGAAATATTCAACAGTGGTTGTTTACCTCCAGAAAAGCAGAATCCCGAAACCAAATGAATCAGAAAAGAACCTTCAACAGCAGAAGAGTCACAAAAAGCTTATTCATATAATAATGTCCAACATTTCTGGAATTCTGAAACCCTTTGAAAACACGTGTCACATACAAACACAAGAATCATAATAATCTAATCCCAGAATCCCCGCGGCACAATTTGGGTAAGTGCAACGATGTCACAGATAGAACATCACAAAGAGTGAAACTAATGCAATTTCCATTCTTCCATTCCGTCGTTATGGAATTGTTTAACCATTAATATTATTGTTTGAGTAAACATGTGGGTAAAATTTATGGCGAAGGATTTTAGGAAAACCAAAGAATGGATGTTTTTGGAAAAGTGATAAAAAGAGGAATTCAAAATCAAAGCATTTATTTCAATTTTAATCCATTTACCAGCAATTTTCACTAGATATTGATACTGGGCATTGAGTTGAAAAAAACGTGTGCGTCTCGGAACGCCCGACAGAAGTGAGAACT
Organism: Mamestra brassicae; assembly: GCA_905163435.1. Lineage (NCBI taxonomy): Eukaryota > Metazoa > Arthropoda > Insecta > Lepidoptera > Noctuidae > Mamestra > Mamestra brassicae. The sequence goes on along the minus strand of LR990997.1, from coordinate 10,742,835 downwards.
TAAGCTAATCTAAGTTGAACTATTTAATATGGGAAGCGTCTGTCCGAAATACGACTAGCGTTAGACACTTAACTGTGGGTTAGAGTGAGAGAGGAAGAGCCTGCTTACCGCTGCCGTATGCGTGAGAGAAAGGGAAGCAAGATGGACTGGCGCCGTAACGCGTTACGTTACGAAGCGGTTTATCCTCCCATAAGGTAAAGCTAAAGGTAAAGCTATTTACACCTCCGAAGCGTTGATTTCTGTGTCGAATAACATGCAAGTAACAGGGAGATTCTTGCACTGTATATGATACAGATAAACAATAGCGTGGACACCAACCAGGGCGAATGGGTAGCCCGTAAAAGGATCGCCTCCTATTGCTTGGGATTGGAATATAAATAGCGAAATGTTGGGGTAGTACAACTCTGCATAGCACTACCTGGAGTAATAAAAATACTGTGTATTTTTTTCCTTAGGATTCAAGCTGGACTAACGAAAGTAGATAGTGGAAGTAATTCTACCTATTAACAATCTGTATTTCACCTTTTGAACGCCAGAGCGTTAACGATGCGGCAGCCCCTTACGCCAAACCTCGAATTCGCCGTAATTTTTGTCACATATTTGTGACGGATGGCGTACAGGGCACGCGCTTGCTTGTCATGTATACGTGACAGTGGCGTTCAAAAGGTTAAATAATAAATTACATAGTTAGTTAGGTACTACCGATGGGGTACCCGTACATGATTATGACAAGTAAATAAAATAGGGTATGGTTTCTTAAGTCATACCACCGCCTTCGTCTTCCAGCAATGTCCGATTCCCGGTTTGATTAGATTAAAATTAAGTATTCTACAATTACACTATTTTGATCATACGAGTTATCAAAAAACGAGTTGTCAACCCGCCAGATGTCATGACAGAAAACATTTTAAAAATAAGTCTTTATTCCCATTTTCATTAAGTTTCCATGTTTATCCGTAAGCCTTTTTACAAAAGAATATAATGATCTAGTATTTTTTTTATCTATTTGTATTGTTATAATATTTTGTGCATGATCAAAGTGTAGAATTTTCTTCGGTTATTTGAATAATTTTAAATTGAAATTTTGGAATTTAGTTATCATACTAGTACATAACCACATAAAAGTATATACCACATAAATATTTGCATACAAACAAAATTAAATATTTTTATTAATTTGGGAAGTTTAATACATTTTAGTATGTATATTTGGTTTCGTTTATTCATCTTAACTTTGGAATTTCATTGCAAAGAGAAGAAGCATGTGATATCTATGAATTTGTTAATGTTAACGTAAATCGTCTTATTCATCCATTATTTTATAGATTTAGTGTGTTATTTGCGACCTTTTACTCCAAGAACCACTTAGGCGATAGGAGGTTCGAATAAGGAAACCAGGTTTCTTAATCTCATCGAAGGTACTTTTTTGAAAAAGGAATAAAAAGTTTTTTTTTAATTTTCATGAAAGTTGGTTAAAAGCTTAATTATTAAAGATATATAACCTAAAATATAATATAACCTAAAATAAATATTTTATTTATTTACTCGAAAAAATCCAGTAATATTACTTTAAGCAACCCTACTCCAATTAATGCAAATGTAACAAAAAGTTCCCAAAACTCCAGTAAAACTAACATCAATACTGAAAATGTTGAAAATACTTTTATTATTATTGAAAAGTTATTTCGTTTTGACGTAATAAAGTTTCTTTTCCGGGTTAGAACAGGAACATTTTGTTTCCGATACTAGCCTAGTTTCTGATACGGAAACACAAAGTAATAGTGCCTTTGGGTGCTATAAGTGGCGAAGTGTTCCGCGGTCAATGGAATAGCCGATATCTAGTTACTAGTACGATAAGTATCTCTGCCATTTTGTTGAAAATGTTTACGACAGGGAAAGACTTTTTGAAAGACTGGAGAGTATAGTAGGAAGAACTGGAAAAAAACCAACCACCAGGTCCTACTATTATTCGAATGTAAAATTTTCAATTTTATCATCGGAGTAATGATTTCTAAGACAATTTTATTAATACTAAGAATAGTATCAATTGTCTTAGAAATCATTTCCGAACTCACCAGCCATAAATAAGCCATCGAAGCCTTGTGTGGTTTTAAACATTAATAATAATAATTAAAAAAAACTATGATGTAAAATCATCATGATTCCGGTGTGGGAGGGATAGAGCTACACAAGGTAAATAGTATCATCACTTTTTCATCCTCAATCGTGATTGCATTGGCACATCATAGTAGGTATGGGGGCCGAGGGATAAAGGCCTACGCACACCGGGACGGAATGGCAGAGGATTTTGCCACCGGTCAGCGCACACTAGACGCTTAGATATTGTAGCATTCCTACCAGGGAGGGCCTACCAGTGTATTCTTGATCAAGATATCCCGCGACGCACCGCGGCATGCCGCCGTGGGATCCCTTAGCGCACTCTCCAATGCCGTGTCAAGAAATTTAGTTTTTTCTTAAGTATCTCTATGTTTGTAGTTTGATTTGAACAGCTGGTCGATTCTGTAAACATGTCGAAGTGAAGGCTTGGGTGAAGTGATCAGGAGGTAAGCTGTCAATCCATATAATCAAGATGAAATGACAGCTCACTTCGTGATCACATGACATCTTGATTATATGGATTGACTGCTCACTTCGTGATCAAATTACATCTTGTTCTGTGAGGAAGTAAAAAAAAGGAGAATTAAATTTTCTTCTATAAAAACTATGTTAAATCTATAAATATGTTTAAATTGTAATAAAAAAGGTTTTACCCCTTTCAAGTAAAGAACATTATGTAGAATATAAAATATTTGATTCTATTTGTTGTAAAATCTACAGAACACGTACCTAAAATAAATCATAAAGAACAAAAAGTAATTCAGGAGTTAGTCAAAATTCTTTGCAAAAACTTCTCCCCTTTATAAGACAAACTTTATTTTCGCAAACTTTTTTGTTATTACCTAAAAGATAAATACCGTAGGCGTGAGTCTAATCTACGGAACAAAAAAGTTTTATTTACTCTATGTCTAGTCTTCTCGAGGTAATAACGGAGAAAAAGGGACCAGAAAAACAGACATTTCAGCCTCGTCATGTGTTATTAGGCAACGGTCATTCTTAGGTACTGTCTAGATGAAAGTTTCATGAAACTAATAAGGATGATAGGTATACTTAGCTATAGTATTAGATACATTCTCGTTTTATATTATAAGGTCCCATCAAAATAGATGGAAAAACTTTTACTAATCATTCAGACCACCTAAATAAGAACAGTGGTAAAAAGAAAAGAAAAAGGCATTAGATACTTACAAGAAACAAAAACAGCTGACGTAAATATACTAAAAATTTTGCCAATTTATTATTTTGACCTAAAATAATATATGATTTATTCCATAAATACTTAACTAACTATATACACTAGAAATAAAAATAAAAACTCCTAACTAAATTAACCCTAAAATATGGCGTCAAAAAATTCATCCGCATCGCTGTCGACTGGAAGTGTACCCAAAAGACTGGCGCCATTGCCACGTTGTATGGCAATGCTTATTCTTTGACCAAGGTAAAAGCCAGCCCTTGGGTCACGTGAAGTGTCAACTAAGCGCCTTGAGAGATCTTTAAATAAGTTATGTGCACTCGGACCCCAAGACCCGAGAGTTTCAACCCCAAACGGCTCGAAAATATAACAACCAACAAGTTTATGATATTTCCGCCGCTTGAGGTTCTCTGCAGCCGCAGCGGCAGCGCCAGCACAGCACGAAGAGCTAGGAAGATGGGATTGCGCAAGAGTATCGACACATTCATTATTTTAGATCAATAAATCACTTTAATCAGTGTTTTTTTTTTGCTTGGATATCTTTGATTAGACGTACTGAACGCTGTGTTAAAATTTGACCATATATTTTAATGGAACCTTATATAACCGGTAAAGCGTTTGTTTGTTTGTTTTACTATTTTGTTTGTCTCATGCGAGTCCCAAATAAACATTTTTCTTTCTTTTTCTTTCACTCTTTTGTATTCGAATCCTTATAATTTATAAGAAAAATATTCGGGTACATTCTTAAATGTACGCTAAAAAAAATCGATTAGTATTCGAGTACCAGTGTGTGCTCAAATTTCCCTACGCTTATGCAACTTGCGCGCATACTACTTAAATTGCTATTTTCTCGTGCCCATACAATTTCCAAATATCTATTATGTTGCGGCAAGAAGATTACTACGCAGTTAGTTTAATTCGTAGAAAGGTCCGGAAATACTGAAAAATTGCGTCACGTATGTATGACGTTACTCATTGGCCTAAATATTATACCACAAAATTAAAACACAGCGTCCACACATCCTTCTTTTCCAACTGCATTTCTCAAATTAATTATATTTACGTACGAATATGACAGAGTGAAAATAATGCACGTTCACCCCGCTATGAATTTTAACGTAACAACACACGAATAATTTCTATCGCACGAACGACCCACAGTAGCAAAGGGTTTAGTTAACGGATCAACGCTTTTGTTCCGAATAAACGTGGACTTGGATAATAGAGCCAGAGTCCAGATTGTATTTCGTTCCACAAAATAATACCTCTGGAGTAAATCATTTCAAAGCAAATCAGTATTATCTAATAGAATCATAAAACGACCGGTCGTGTTGTAACAAAGTAATTTCACAGAGCTCTCGGAAACGCGAGGATATATGAAATAAACATTAGATGAATTTTGTTGAACAATTTTTTTTGGGTTAATACCTGTGGCTGGACCATTCACGTAATGCTAGCGCCCCTGGCGTGTTCTGAGTAAAGAATATATCAGGTAGAGATGACGCCGTGGAATAAAACGATGTCAGAGCAATAATGAGTGAGAATTGTGTCAATTAAGAAGAGGGATCAAGTCGTCGGTGACCTAAACGATCCTTTAAATGAATAAAAATCTTCATATAAATTGTAATTGCTTATTAGCAATTCCTTAAACATAATAAACATTACTGGTTTTTTTGACGAATTTTGGGTCCAACTTTCTTATTAATAACGACCTCACAAAGCCTTCGACCTCACAAAATGCAGGTGGCCAAATACTTTTGAGTGGTTGTCTTTATGTTTTAGTTCCTGGATGACCACTTTGATTTGTGATCGACCGATTGCACGGTTTTGTTTTTGTAAACGTTTTCTAAAAATGAAATCTAGCGACATCGATTTATTGCTCCCGAAACCCGCACATACTAAAATGAATGAAAATCGTTTTGCCGTTTCCGAGATTCAGATTATTTATATATATATATATATATACAAGAATTGCTCGTTTAAAGCTATTTGATAAGCATAAAAGATTTTTGATTTTGATTTAAGACAACCTTACATCAAAATACATAATATTGAAGGTTGATGACGCAAAAAGAAAAGATGTGCATGCATGTGTGTGTGTGTGTGTGTGTGTGTGCATGTTTCGAAATACCCAAACAACATCCTTAGTTTAATGAAACAAGAACAATGCCCTGTCCATCATACGCTCTCAATGACTTTGACAAGTCGACACATAACAGGCAGTTTATGGATATTTCTATTTTCAATCATAGCTTTATTAATTGGAATATTCTGAATTTGCATCAATAATGAGTTTGTCCACTGAACACGACAGATACTTATCGACTTCTCATTAAACATTTAAATTTCAATACTCGCATCAATAAATTAGATTACTCAAAGTTATTAATTAATTCGTACGTACAAATGAACTAATACATACATAGGTATGTTTAATTCAGTATTAGTAACCCATTTAACTTGTTTGGATATCGCTTAGTTGGAGCTTTTGCAACGGAAATAAAAAGCAGGCAGGCTTCGTCTGGGTAAGTTCGCTCCATCGTCGACTTTGTCTCTGTCATCTATGACCTAGACTCGAGTCAAGAGTAAACCCAAATTAAATTTAAAAAAAAATCCGTTCATTCATTCTAGTTCACTTATTTCCTACATTTTTACATATTTTAATGTTTATAATTATTACAATTTAATTGAGTTTTTCATTCTGCTATTTACAAATCGCTCAACCCCTAGATAATGTTGCAATTTTCAGCAACATGGTAACAACGGAGCTCTTCCAGGCTTCGCAACCGAGTATAAATAGTGCGGGATCAATCGACTGTTCCCGGAATACATCGTGCACGTTGTCTTGATTGACTTTGTAATTAGGGCCGATTTGAATGGCTTCTATTTGCATTCGTCTATTCAAAATTAACGCTTTGTCGGTAAAACGTCACTTTGACAAATTGACACTGCGTTTCGGAAACGTATTTCCTACACACACAATATAGCAATGTTTACTGATATGATATGTTTCATGAAATTAAAATCCGATCACAAAGTTAACAAATAAATATACTATATGGTATAATACTTGCTTATACCATACAACATTTATGTTAATTTAGCCAAAGCCATTTAGTCGCATGCCATTCATCAACCTTGTGTAGTGCGGGTTTATAGTTCCCTTCTCTCACATAGAGGACACCTGTGTCCTAGTAGTGGAAAAATGATTAGCTGATTAGCTTCTACCTTCGACTTCGTCTGTATGGACTTCAGAATGGGATTCAGGGTAAAAAAAAGTGACATTATAGTCCTCTTGACCTATTTCGGCCATGCCGGCCAATCTCAACTGCGAGACTAGCCATCGGCGCGGGACATTTTATAGTGCACAGGTGTGCACAAGCACTCTCTCTTCTATTACTCTCATTCACGACTGGAGAGAGATCAGGCACAGGACCAACGGCTTAACGTGCTTTCCGAGGCACGGGGGTGTCATACCACCAACTTCCAAACTCCGGGCTGTCACAGAAATATTCCTATTGGAAAAACCCAAGTCTTTACCGCTCTTTTTTCAGCCCGTCTCCTAGCTTCTGTTTCCTCCACACAACACTCTCTGGTTAGCAATGCAGGTTATAACTATATATATTTTCAAAATATTATGCAAATCTTCCAGCTATTCTTTCGTTTATCAAACACAAACATACACCCTCTAAACATACAAAGATTTACTTTTATAACATTGATAGACTTAGTTGTTACCTGGATGATAATTAAAAATACCTTCAAAAACTCAAACAGCAATACTGCAAAATACAATACTAAAATTCACATCCGCCAAATATTTACAAACTCTATTATCCAGCAAAATCCTTTACAAAACACGCCTCAACGACGCCACAGACATTTTTAACTCACTTCCTTGAATGTTTAAACTCTTAACGTCCGTATCGCGTCTTTTACGTTTAAAATTTACATCAGTTACGAACGGGAAAACTCTTGTAATAAAATCCGTGGGTCTCGCTCCTTCGCGACATATTTACATAAGTATGTTAAACTTCATTCGTTCGATATACGAGTTGTAATGTGTAATTCTTATTCCAATCTTGTGCCGTACGTCTGTACTTATCATACAGTTTGCTTCTTGTCAGGTTTTATTGGTGAAGTATGCTGGCACCAAAGTTCTATGTCACGTTTGAAACGTTTGTGATGTTGGTAGTTATATTAGACACAAATTGTTTTGTGTCGTAAGTTTTTGAAATCAAATCTTCTGTTGGCGCGGTACGCATATTTTTAGATGAGATAAAATCTCTGGACTCGCGACACCGTTATGAGACGCAGCTAGTGTGTGCATGTACATATAGCAGACCGCGAACGCGTCTAGACAAATAAAAAAAAAAGATTGCTTTAAAATTTATAACAACTGTTTTGCCTAGTGTTTAAACAACCGATAATGCAACAATTATTAACTCCCGATTAACCCATCAGACGTCGCCCCCTGTTTACGTAAAATGATCTAAAGGCAGCGAAATCACATTTTTTTTAAATATTTTGTAGGTAGGTTCAGTAAAACGTAAAATTTTTCACTTCTGTCGGCAGTCCCGGAGTGCAACTTGCTCGGCATTTTGAACCCATACCTACTATAGTAGGCGCCAGATAAATGTGGAATAAAGTACATTGACCTTTCCCTAATAACTGTTCATAGGTACCTGAACAATTATATATGAATCGTTTTTCATTATTAGACAATGTTAAGGATCACGAGAGATGATGATTCGGGACAGCTTTGTGTCATTAATTCCGTTTTTCAAATTAAAAATGTCAATAATTGTAGGTGGGTCAATGACCGTTATTCCACGATTATCTGGCGCCTACTATAAGAACTATTGGGCCCTATAGCGCTGAGATGAGATAGGGACTTTTTTTGGCCTCACACAGATTAAATTCATGCTGTTACCTTTGCCTGCATTTGTGTCCCACTGCTGGGCAAAGGCCTCCCCTTACTTGCTGCTGTTACCTTTTGTTATTTTTTTTAAAATTTATTTTACTTTTTTGTTTGTGTTGGGCGAGTCCCAAATCAATATTGTTCTTTCATTCTTTCTTTATATTCAGTGTCTCTAAAATGAATGCGTCTCTAAACACAACGGAATATGGTCAACATTTTTTATTCGATAACGACAAATTAACTAATTAAAAGCTTGATGGGTTTGTAAGCTAAATGCAGACAATTTCTTATTTATTCAGGATCAGATTCAAACGGACTTTTAAATAATATTTGTCTGGTACCGCAAACATCCTGAAAATTTTCTATGAACCTCGACTCGACTACGGAACCTCGGTGCTCACCTAATTCAGCCTCCACCAATATTTTAACCGAAAATGTTTACGCGTAATCTGCATATTTGGACCAGCAAAACCAAATGTACAGACGGTTCCTGTCCATGATGACGGATTGCGTACAAATATCGCGATCATTCTGCGGTGAGGATTGAAAGGCAATTTTCAGCGCGTCCCAATAACCCATATCCAGCTGTAGGCTGGTAGGTATTGGGTGACAGGCGGCTAATACACGGATTTTAGTTTGTTCGTGTACCGATACGCTAAAATCTGGGAATAACGTTATAACCAGGTAGTTTAAAAAATAGCCTGTTATTTTTTTCCTCAAACCGGATGGTTAAGCTTCCAAAATATAATAGATAGTGTGAACGATTGCGGTACTAAACCTACTGTGACCATTTTATAAACCAATTTTTTTAGATACACATTTGTGACTCCATGTAATGTGTTATTTATTTGTTTAACTCAATCTTTATATCTGTTGAGTGTGATTGATTGAATGAACAGAATAAGTCATTCATAGTGTTGATCGAATTTACTAAAATATTTCATACCTACAATATACAACAACTGGGTTATCTAATTTCATATAAAATGATCGCTTCCTATCATTTGAAGCCATGAAGACAACTTACACTAGAACTAGCTCACAGGACTGGTACAAACGTTCACAGATAAGTTTGACTGATACGACAGTGCGTGAATGCGGGCGCGATTTGTCACGAGCGAACACGAACAGTTTTAGTACTGTTTCATGTAGCCCTGAGAGCTTCGGCCTTTGTTGATACTGGAGCTTATTTCAAAGATGGATTGGCACGATTTTTGTCAGCTTATTTAAACCTTTATTTAAGCATTCCAAAATTTGTCAGCTAGACACCAATTTTTATGCAGCTACCTACTTAAATCACATTTTTAAAACTTATTCGGAATTTTCAAACAAACATGACACACAATCTGTATAAACATTCAGATTCGTTAAAAGCCAACACGAAAATAAAGCGCAATTTTCAGACTACGGTCTGCAAAAAATTAAAGGACAAGTCCAGTCACTCGTTTCGCTGCCTTTGGGCTAAAGTGTGACGTCATATGCACCAACGAATATTTATTTATGAATCCAATGTAGAGATGAAGCAGTAAAATCTCCCAGATATACGTGCCGTGACTACCAAGAGGAATAAATAAAATTGAAATGTATGTTTGTTATTCGAAAATGGATAGTTTTTATACGGTTTTTCGGTTGACTTATTTTAGAACTAACGAAGTATTGTGTGATGTACTGAACTTTAAAAACTTTCTTTTCTGGGGTTGGAAACACACGACACAAAATTAGCCAGGCAGCGAGTTTGGTAAAAGAACAAATAAACTCAAGTATTGATTTCAGAGTAACCTATATTTTTACTGTGACCAGTTTAAACTCCGGATAGTCGCTCCACCTGTTCCGAACTTTTTATTTAGCGTTCGTTATTTTTGTAACTTCGACATTTATGAATCATTGGAAAACGCCAGAATATGAAATACGTAGTTTCGCAGTAGTGTTTAGTTATTATAGTGGATTTTAGAGCCACCGACTGTCAACTGTCGTACTATCGAGTACTGCATGATTGTTATACAAAGTTTTTTGTTTTTTTTGTTAATGCTGCACTCGCTGCATGGAAGTACTTTATTAATATGACATGTATCTACGGTTATTGTTTCTATGAGCAAACACTATTAATAAACGTGGCCATTCGTAGAACAGATTAATGTAGATATGTATATGCGAACTAATTTTGCTGAACTAATATGTGAATAAAATAAAAATGGACATTTTAAAGATACAAATAAAAGCATATGTTGTGTATTTTACTATCGACTCTTCAATAAAACCTCCTTAAGAATCATATAAGCAGCGGTAATGGAAGCAAAATCTCATAAAATATACATAAGTACAACATTTACATACTCACTTGAGCAGTCGTCTATCTCGTACAAAAATAATGAAAGTTCCTGAGTAACGGTTAGGTATCTTCCCGTAAAAGTGAATTTTCATCATAAACGCACGGTGGATATTAGGCACACTTGAGGCACACGCACTTAGCTACATTTATCACACCTTTATCGTATGTTACGTAAAATTCGTACACCGAGACGTCTCCAACGCTCCCCTTTTATTTTCTCTCACAGCTTACTTGTCTTTATTTTCCTTTATATAAAGAAAGTTGTTTATCTAACTAATCCTTACAAATCTTCATCTCTTCACTTCTAAAACGGACCAGAGCCCTTCGCGTGAAAGGGCTCTGCAACTCCGCTTTTTCATTGAATCTTTTTCACTATTTTGAATCGTTACGAACTTTTCACATTTTTCTTTTTGCTTGAGCTGTAGCAATTTATTAGATTTTCTAGTGAGTTGAACTGTTAAATCTTTGAAGAAGTTTAGTGTATTAAAATTCTTGAGAAATCAATTTTAGGCGAGACAGATTGCTTGTTCTGAGAATTAGAATATCGCGCCTTCGTTATCTATTTACGTGGGTAGTATTGTCGTTTCAACAATATTCTAGATGTCAAAGACTACAATAGTATACTGGCTAGGTGTCAAAGAAGGCAATACGCGGCACGCCACAGGGTGAGTTAAACCGAGACTAACTAATACACGCATATCACGTTTTTCCCGTTCATCTTAGTGCTCAACGGAGAATCCGCAACCTACATGCCAAATTTCAGCTTTCTACGACCAATAGTTTCGGCAGTGCGTTTTATGTCAGTCACTCAGTAACGGAAGAGTTTTATATATATATTGAAGGCAGCCACTGAATATTAATACTCATCCTCATAACAAACTATTTGCAAAGCAATCGAATTACAGAACACCGTCTTGTATCAATATTAACGGTACAAATGAATTTGACAGGTTCGCAACACGTATTTATTTTAAAAGTATGTAAAGGGAATGTTTAATGCTTTTAATGCTCGTTTAATTTATCTTTTTGAGCGTGTTATTGGACTGTATTTAAATGTACAACCGATGCAAACGTGAACAATTATCTACTTATTGTTTTAATTTAACCAGCAAACAAATTACTTTGTTAAAAACTTATGAATAGTCATTAGATAGATAGACACTGAATACTTTTTATTATGTACACCATAAAAAATAGCACCATCCCATCTCTTCCCATGAATGTCGTAAGAGGCAACTAAGGGACTCACCAGAGAATGGCAGTATACTCTGTACATTGCAACAGCTACACTGCGATCGCTAACCCGCCTGCCAAGCGTGGCGATTATGGCAAACCCTTTGGGGGAGCACTATGTCCAGCAGTGGACGTTTGCGGCTGTATGATGATGTACATTATACATTTGAATGTAAATGAACGGCATTTATGTACATTCAAATTTACAGAAAAAGATAGCTGAAAGTAGCTTACACAGGGTGACATAATGGGCTGTCTATTCGTTTAAAGCGATCTCTCTTCGTCAAAAATAGAAAAACAAACCCTGTCAGCTTACTAAAAAAATCCTGTTTTTCTTCAGTTTGCATCAATTATCCGATTGTTTTCTCATGGCCGTTTTCCTAGAAGGACCGATTAATAACGCGACGTCTGTGTCAGGATAATCCTACATTCTCCGTATTAAGCCCCGGACGAAATTGATTCTGTATCCTTCATGGAATTTATCTAGTTAATCTTCAATCCGATGGACGTCATAGTAATAAAAATATAGGGAAATAAGTAAAGCGATTGATTCAGAGTTAGTTTGTCTACAAGCCCGGATAAGCAAACTAAAAGAGATTAGTTTAAAAGCCTTGCAGCATTGGACGAGGATCGAAAGCGGAACAAGTAAGCCTACCGGCATACCGCGTTGCACTTTGCCGCAACGATCCGCACCGCAACGCAGTACCTCGCATAGCACCGCAACGCAAAGTATTGCACCGCTCCGCACTGCACTTCGCAAGATCTTTTTTGGGGAGCTAGTGAAGCGGTGTCCTATGGTGCTCCTATGCATGTGTGTAGTCTATTTCTAATTTTTTGTCTGCGTTAACCAGTCCACAGTCGGGTAAAGACCAGTATGCTCATTTGGCCCAGTCATGGCAACGCTATCGGTGAACGATGTGATGAATGATGTAATTTTTAACAATGATTTCGGTAGTTTCAATTCAACCTTTCTAACTTTACTGATAAAATATACATGTAATTAACAACGTCAACAAAAGTAAATGCAAATAAAAGCGTTAGGAAAATATTTCATTACTTATAATTGAATGTTACAACTGTGTGGGAAATGCAACGTAAAATATTAATTAAAGTTGAAAGGACGTGAAGCATACGCAACAATATTTCACTGAAATAAGAAAAGTCGTGTAAAATATTCATATAAAACTGTTTTTTGTACATTTTTGAAGAGCTCGCTATCGCGCTCATAGGTAGGTACACCCTGTATTTAGAAAAGGCTTTTTTCCCGTGCCCATTTCCCTTAACGGCTCGGGCAGACACAAACGTCAGTCGGATTTATTTTTATTTTTTTGAACACTCAGACTGAATACCGCGGCTGTTTTGTGTATTTGTGAGTGTATTTTTGATGCGACAAATAATTCTTTTCGTTTAACGTTTGCAAACCTTTTGAAAAATGGTTCAGCGCACCATGTATGCGTTGTTATATGAAAAAATGGGGGGATTTTATCATATCGTATTTTTTTGTTTGTGGGTTTGTCAGTGGAGTAGACATTCAATTACTGTACTGTAGCAGCGATTGATAGGATAGGCATGTGATACACATCGGAGTATAGCCCTTCTGACCGATTTCGTCCATGGCGGCCAATCTCAAATGAGACTAGCCATCGGCGCGGGACATTCATTATAGTGCACAAGTGTGTGTGCAAACACAGGTGCTCTCCCTCTTCCATCACTCTCATATTCCGATGGGACGGCAATCCGACACGACCGGAGAGAGATTTGGCGCAGGACCAACGGCTTAACGTGCGTTCCGATGCACGGGGGTATCACACCACCAACTTCCAAACTCCGAGCTGTCACAGAGAAATTTCAAATGGAAAAACCCAATGACACTTTTCCTGTTTTTATTCTCTTCTTTCTTGGAGTATAATTGATTTAAACTGTATTTCCATATCCATAGATTTATATAGTAAACTAGCTTTTGCCGGCGGCTTCGTACGCGCACGTTCTGTTATAGTGATCTAAAACTATCTTCGCTTTGCCTTTATAATGAAACCGGTTAAGGAAACATCTGTTGGATGGTTTCAAGTCTATAACGGACATAAGTAGAATTTTTTTTTTATTTATATGTAACTAACTACATCAGTCAATGTTAATTGATACTCAATAGATTGCTTGTCTTTGTGTTATTATTATCAAGAGAACAAGATAACGCTATATAGCGAAAGGTCTGGTCAAAAAGGTGGGTAAGAAATGGTGGTAATATGGACTTCTTGTGAAAATTTGAAATGATTGAATACCTTACTTAACTATTGCTGATACATGTGGTTCTGTGTGTGATCTTATATAGTAAAAGAAACTGCTATACAGTTCCTAATGTCGAGTTATGTAAAAAAAACGGACAAATGCAAGTCTGACTCTTGCACGAAGGGTTCCGTTCAAACTTGTATGTTGATATATTTCGTATATTATGAGAATAGCGTCTCGATTTTTTCGAGTATCGATACTATTACCTACTGCATTTTTTAAACTTTGAAAACACTATATTTACTCTGGTGAAGCAATAAGTACGATAGAAGGAAAAACTGAATTTTGTTGTTGAAAAAAATGTTCTCCCATACATTGATGTACAAGCAAATATTATAAATACAAATTAACACTTTTCAGGCTGTTTTCATTGGATACTTCTGGTGTAAGACCTTGCTTCATGCCAAATTTCACGATTCTAGGTCAATGGGAAGTACTCCATAGGTTTTGATTTACTTGCTAGTACCAAAATATGTCGCAAAAATGATGCATAAACAGCGTTTTTATTGCGTTGACTTAAGTTCTTGAGTTTTTTGTATTTTTTTTTTATTTTAATATGGGTCATAGATGACAGAGACAAAGTCGACGATGGAGCGAGCTTACCCAGAAGAAGCCTGTTCACTCCAATTTTGAAGAGATTAGGGTACGTAGTTGGTATTAATTCAAAATTATACTTCCACGCTTTCCTGACAAAAAGTGCGTGACAGACCGACAGACGGACAACGATGTGATCCTAAAAGAGATCCGTTTTAGGTACGGAAACCTAAAAAATGAGGTAGATAGAATTTCTTTCTCGATTTTACTATAGCTCCTGTAGCAGTTGTTCACAAAACTGAGTACAATGACCTCTTTTCAGGTATTTCGTTATTTCTGTAAAATGTGGAATAATATTTTGGTTGGATTTTACAGCAGACTATGCCTAGCTGTCTTAAACATTTTAATAGGTGTTAATTAAGAGCCTTGAATATAAATATTCTATTTAGTACTAACCTTTTCAGTGTCTTTTTCATTAAGAGTAGACGACAGGCGGTAATGTTTTCATTTAAATAGTAATAGCATAGTTTGTTACGCTTGAAAAAATAATTTAGAAGAAGAGGATTTTTTACCTCTCATTTTCTTAAAAGCTTTTCTTAAGTAGTAAAACTTCGTCACTCCATTTTACATGAGGTCTTCAGGCAATTAAGGTCATCTGCTTTGATATACATGATCATACTATAGGTACTTATTTCGAAGTACTGAAATAAAACATAGCTTTTCATGAGCCCTAAATAGTACCGCAAAGTTAGTCGATGTTTATTAAATATTTATTTATTTACACTTTACGCACACAAATGTACAGAGGCGGACTTAATGCCATAGGCATTCTCTACCAGTCAACCTTTGGGTGATGCAGATCATAACATATTATTTCCATCCTACCAATAAAACATTTTGATAGTCCGATTTAGGGTTACACGCTATGAAACTAGATAGGAGACTATTATTGTGAATTTTCCAAAGTGGTAATCATCTCGCGCCTTTTGATCCAATCACAGATTGAAAAAGAAAATAAACAAATTTTCGCACCAAAATGCTATATAGCGTGTAATTCAATGTATTCATTCATTCATTCCACACGTAATAGGTAAAAATCATTTGAAGAGCTTGGAATATATTTTGCGCGGCTTAATCAACCAATAAATGGAAAATGTTGATTTCAATACGGTTACGAGAATCATTTGAAACTGCCTCGCTTAATGCCATGTTTTTACTCCTTAATAACATTAGAATATTGCTTTTCAATGAAATGCTGGATGTAAAGTCAAAAGAAATTTAGAGCCGGTTCTGTAAGTAGGCTCATCTGTCTCATTGAATTTCATAAGCTACACAGAAGAATGAATTAATAAGGTAGACACGAATATCACCTGAGATAATTTATATATTCTAATTTAAACGGAATGTTATTAAGTTTTTTTTTTATAAGAAGTAGGAATAAATAAAATCTAAGAAAACGCCAATTACTAATAGAACTGAAACGAAACCAAAGCAAGATATTAATAAAAATACATTTCTAAGCCTGAGGGCTAGGCTTAGAAATGTATTTTTATTAATATTATAATAGGCTGTTAGTAGATAATAATGGCGAATCCGAAAGACAAAAAAAAAAACTGCAAAAAATGGAAAATGCAAACACTTAGGGGGATGTCTAATTATTATTTATTAAAACATTTTTTAATTTACATCATTGCGCATTTCTTACTTATGCAGTCAGATAGTGACCACGTTTTTCGTCATGACACGGCCTTAATGCAAATTCAGCACATAAACGTGAATTGATAGAATTATAGGAGTTGCTTACATAAATAAAAAAAAATGAAACACTGGCAAGAAACAATCAAAACATGAAACAACAGAAAAGAAAAGGACATCATGTAGAATGGTATAGCACAGACAGTTGATGCAAATTGCATACACGATCGTGAACCGTTTGATGATTTCTATTCGACAAACGAAGCTAAAAACGAAAAAACTAAAAAAATGAGACAAAACAATAGAAAAGCAAACGATATCATGTAGAATGCGCTAATACAGACAGTTGGTGCAAATTCAACACACGTACAAGAATCGTTACCTACAACGATAACTATATATTCAATAGATCCGACTACCATCAGTTTAAAAACTAAAAACAAAGAAAGAAACAAAACAATAGAAAAGCAAAGAATATTATGTAGAACCTGTTAATACATAGAGTTGATGCAAATTCAACACACGTACAGGAAATGTTATCTACAACGATAACCAAAATATATCCGATTCCTATCAATGTTGAAACTAGAAAAAAACAAGAGAAAGAAAGAAACAAAACAATAGATAAACAAACGACATCATGTAGAACGCGTTAATACAGACAGTTGACGCAAATTCAACACACGTACGAGGATCGTTATCTACGACAATTTCAATCTGGGATACCGCAGATGGTGTTTACGGCCGCATGCAGTTTACGTGGAAATTGCATGCGCGCGACGCATTAGCGACTACCCGCAAATTACGAGCGCAATCTCCGACGAATCTGCGACCACTTTCATAATATTTGTCGACTTTATAGCCTCGTACTTGCCTCGTACGAGGTTTTATGCGAAAACTTTTAATAGTGCAATTGGTTTGTTGTGTTTTCTGTATGTTGTAGTTGTGTGATGTGGCTGGAATTTTAATGAGTTAGTCGGAAGAATTTGTTAAGTTTTGTGCTTGAGTTTTGTTCCTCAAACTTATAGAGAACACGACTACACACGATGCATATTATATGTGGTTGACTTGCTTTGCAGGTTTATTGAAAACCAATAATTAATTTAATTGAATGATATATTCTTATTCTTATAAAAATGGATTATAACTAAAAATCTGCAGTAGAGACAATACAAAGCAATACACACACAAACTTATCACAAAATCCTACAAAACAGCTAAGTACCTTTCGCGCGCCGCTCATTTTGTATACATAATCAGGATGATTGGTAATTGAGTGCGTTCCCTCAAATGGTATGTTCCAGAGCTAGTTTGCAATCATTTTGACCCCGGTAACTTGGAGTCCTAATTGAGTTGTTTTCGAGTTACCGAAGTTATTAAGATTTTTTTGAAATTTTCTGCAATTAAACTGGATAAGTAATAACATTTGGATAGGTCGCATAAAGAACTCAAACTGCCAGAATAACATGAAATGAACTTCTAATATTGCAATCTACATGGTCCTCACATTCACCATACGTTATATGAGGATTATGCAGATCAGTGTCTGAATAGGTATTTTGAGGGTCGAGATAGCGTTCGTCGGGATTTTGTTTGTCGGAGTAATATGGTACAATCGAACAACACAGATTTGAGTGGACCTGTCCAGTCAGGGCAAGCCTTGGTCATTAGACGAGTAGCTCAATTTAGAATCAATAATTAGCTCAACGACTCGACGAATACAGCCGATGAAAGGACATTTGGGTAGGCCACAAAAATTACTTAAACTGCCAGACCTTGTTAAAAAAAAAGAAGAAAAATAACCCATATAGCCCTTCACCAGTGTCAGGAGCTGGGTAAGTAAAGCCAGAGACCAGCACTCTACGCAAACCACAACCGCCGTCCTTCCGCCCTCGCCGTCAAGGCCCGCCGCAACGTCCCCGCCAATGTCCGGCTCGAGCCAGCTCGCGCCACTTAGCCTGTAGTTCTAAATTCGTCCCTGAATAATAATCCTAGTTCAATACAGCCCATCACTAGCTGTCCTCCCTCCAGCGATGACCTAAGCCGAGGCCCGTACCCCACAGGGGTGCTTTTAGCGTGTAATCGCTTAGTTTGTAAGTTTTAATAAGCCCTGACTGGAGGCTTTAATATAATATTTATATTAAGGCCACCACAGGCAAGCCCGGTTAAGCAGTCGACAACCTCAAAGGTTGAACTGCAAGACGCCACACAAAAAAAGGCAACATTAGTTGTATGACCGCGCGTGCATCACGTGGACGTCGATGCCAGAAGCTGCTACAGTTCTCATATTCACAATAATCAATTAAAATAAAATAAAATAAAAAAATACTTTAAAAAGAAATTCATGTCAATAAAAATAAAAAGTGAATTGAAATAAAATAGAAAAGAATACATAACAAAGTAAACACTCTTGTCAAAAAGTATACAAAAATGAGAATATATGTATATAAATGTCAATGTGTAAAAATATAAATAAACATTGGGCCATGTACATGATTGAAGCAGCTCAGTCCCAGGCCTTTTTGTCTTCAAGATAGTCTTTAACTGTGTAAAAAGCTTTCTGGCATAGCTTAAGTTTTACAAATAATTTGAATTTATTAATACTAAGGTCTTGTTCATGGCTAGGGAGTTAATTATTAAAACTTAAACATTATCATTTAAATGAACCACCTATATTCTTGAGACTTGTTTTAGGAATGACAAAATTGTGTTTATTCCTAGTATTTAAGTTATGGATATCACTGTATCTTATAAATATATTAATATTTTATGTGCCTACAAAAGATTCTTATACTACTTTATACTGAGATGGCACAGACATTCTATTGATCTCTTTAAATTTGTGTCAGAGGGAGTGCCTAGGACTTAATTTATAAAT
This sequence comes from Mamestra brassicae, assembly GCA_905163435.1. Classification (NCBI taxonomy): domain Eukaryota; kingdom Metazoa; phylum Arthropoda; class Insecta; order Lepidoptera; family Noctuidae; genus Mamestra; species Mamestra brassicae. Next base: position 10,723,646 of record LR990997.1, on the reverse strand, counting down.
TGCACAAATAGCCGTTTTTTGTAAAAAAAAACAAAGACTGTCTGAATATCGGCGGCATTTCTCACAAAAGAGTGCCGTGTGACATCACAATATGAAAATAATTAAAGTATACTAAAAGGTTTGTCTCTAAATCAGTTAACCCACGAATTAATCTCACGACGTATGCTGCAGAGCCTGCCACTAAAGCTTCGCATCTAAAGTTATGCCTAAGAACACTATGGTGTCTTCGTGTTTTTACTCTTCACCTTTATTGACACACTAGTGTTCACTTGTCTAACATGAGGTATCGTGAACTTTATGCATTTCGTTTTTTAGATAGTCAAGTGATGCTTTTCGGATGGCTCATGAACGAATAAATCCTCTAAATATCAATTTATGAAAAAAATAACTACATCTTTGGAAATTAAGTGTCGTAAAATTCAAGATATGGAAATTTCTTGAATCATCTCTTGGTCATTGAGGCAGTTTATACGAAATAAATGCTAGGCACTTGAGAGGCAAATTTCAGTATACATTTCCTTGTTTAATAAGCTCTGACATGCTAAAACTGGCAAATATTATGCCATTTTAGAAAGCTTATTAAACAAGGAAGTTTATACTGTAATTTGTACGTCAAGTGTCAACATTTATATTCGTAGTCTGTACTTTGCGGCGCTGTGAAGATGTGGTTATTTTTTTCATAAACTGTTATTTGAAAGTTTTGTTTGTTCATGAGCTATCCGAAAATGATCACTTGAGTTTCCTGAGTGGAATGGATTTCACACCATTTGCAGTTTTTTGTCGTGAGGCAGAACAATTCCAAAAAAACTTTAAAAAAATCGATTACTCGTAAACAGGGTTGTTTACGAGTAATCGATTTTAGATCGGTTACCAGGATCGAAATCATTGGAAATTAGCTCTAGAACATCTCATTCATGAAACTCAATTACACAGACACAGAAAAATTGCTAGGAATTTTGGTATGATAGTTACTAAATAGTTCGTAATGATTTATTTTTTTTATTTGATAAAAATAGTTTTAATAATCTTTGTAACGTTTGTAATTTTTATAGTCGATGAAAATGTATTGATCTAGTTAGCATATATTACTGTTCCATTTAAATTGCGATGAAGTGATGGCCTGAAACATAGGTTTGAATAAACCTAGATCGGACAGGTCGCAACATATAATTTAAATTCCTAGTTAAATATCATGTACCTGTTATGAATATAACTTAGCCATACACTAGTTTAAATTAAGGTACTAATTTAGCCGTTATATAAGACTCCTAAATATTAACTTTCTGTGACTATCTATACACACCTCTCTAAGGTGGACCGATGACCTGGTGAGGGCCGCGGGTAGCCGATGGATGCGAGCCGTACAGGACCGTTTGTTGTGGAGGCCTATGTCCAGCAGTGGACGTCTTTCGGCTGATATGATGATGAAACGTTTATAAATAAAATATTATTATTATAACTATCATTTGGGGGAGCGCAATCAATTACCAATCACCGTATATAATTAATATTTGCTCTATTATCGAAAGCCATAATGCTCAAATTTTATAGTGTTTACTTCATCTAATATTGCTTGTATCAAAATTTTCATTTAAACGGTTAATTTATACAATAACATAATTATGCTGACACTATTTTTAAAGTTTGTTTGGAATATTGTCATAACGTTACTTGAAATTGCTATCATTTTGTGTTAAGCTAACATTTAACCCAGTGCTGAATTAATTAGAGTCCAACACAATTCGATTCCGACAACTCTTAAACTTTCTTCATGTTAGGTTCCTTAAAATCTTGCAGACAGAAAAAGGAATAACATTACTGGTAAGTAGATGTATGGTAATATCGACCTTTATTTACAATAAATTAAGTTATATTAAGTGTTAAATAGATTAAAGAAATCTTAGACAACTTAAAAATTAAACCTTTTAATCTTTAGTTAAAGTGTATATGATGTCTATTAAAGAATATATGAAACGAAATTATATCATTAACTGTATTAATGTTATACGACACACTGTTCAACCGGGTTGGTTTGAACAATGTGTCGTATAACATTCAGCAACCGGCTAGATACGCCTTCTTTAAAAAAATAAAAATACATGCACGAAAAAGGCCAACATACCTCACATAAACCTCCTTACACATCATCGCGAACCATTATTCAGAAGGTAAATCCCGAACGGGTATCGCGACTAGATGTCTGTAGGCCTTATTAATGGCCTCACCAACCTGACTGAGACGGATGGCAGGTACTGACCTGACGTTGACCTTGCGCACCCTATTTATTCCAGGCCAATTTACCTTTGTTTTTATTGTGTTATCTTTGACGGTAGCATGTTCTTTCCTTTGTTGGAGAGGCTAACAAATAGGCTTGTGATTAGCGTCGAGTGGGCGCTTTCTTTGATTCTCCCTTTTTTGTTTTCTTTATTAAAGTGTTGTAGATAATGTTGCGGCTCTGCACAGATTGTTCTTGCCTATTTCTTCTGTTATTTCGTAATTGAAGAGTCTGATTTTGGATAAACGAAACTGACTTTATTGTGATTGTTGGATGTTTAGAATAGGCAGTAACGAAGTCGGTTTCGAATTGGATTTGAATAATAGAAACGAACTTTAGAAAATCAAATCTGGATTCAATTTTATAAATGGAAAAATAATATCTACTAAAAATATTTTCCAGTGCTAAAACCTTTGTTTTGTTAACAGTGCTTACAGAGGTTCGGTTTAAATATTTAATAGCCAATCACGTACTAAAGCATTATCTTACAGCCGGAGGGTACTAAAACCGAATCTGTTTATTAAATGAACACAAACCATTAACGTATTCCGGGTTCGTACACCCTTAAAAACTAATACATACATAGCTAGAATAATAAACAACAAAACTACGTCGCTTTCTGCCCGGGGATACGAAATAATGATCGACAGAAGATTCACTCGAATACGTACGCAAACGACGAATACAGTAAATTACCTGGAACCTTTCCGTTGCTTGTCAAATTGCCTGCAAGGATTTACCGAACTATTTCACTTAGTATCAAAGAATAATCCATTTTCCAATCAGGATAAGCAGCTTCTACCAGAATCGTAAAGGCACAAAAGGCCATAACTGCTGAACAAAGAAACCAATCAATCTGGCAAGCTTTTCCCCAACTATGTTAGGATCGGCTTCTGATCTAACCAGAAGCAGCTGAGTACCAGTAATTTATATGGAGCTACAGCCTATCAGACCACTACAAACCAGTAATTGGTACCACGAGACTCCTTTGCAAGACTGCTGTGAGTCTGGAGCAAGACTGGTGTCAGTTATCTGGCTTCTGTCAATACTTAACGACTGCCAAAGACAGGCTGCAAATGACAGCCAAGACCAACGACTTAACGTGCTTTCCGAGGCATCGAGGAGTCCTGGTATGTTAAGATGGTCACCAATCCACAGGCCGTATTTTTCAAATATTATGTCAAAATTACAGACGGGATGGCTTAACGTGTTTTCTAAGGTGCGAAGGATTCGCGGAATTTAGCCCAGCGTTGCTTAACCTAGAAGATTGACCCAAATAGCCAACAACTGAAAAAAAAAACACGTCACAAATTCAGTACTGGGTAATGAACAATCTGATATGATATTATCCGACACTGGAAATAAAGCCTGCTAATATAAGATGACTAGTGGCCGGTTTCTGAGGTACTTTATCGGCTACACGTTTACCTGTCCGTTAACTGTATTTTTGTATGACTTTATAGCGTTAACGGACAGATAAGCGCCCGATAAAATATCTCAGACACCGGGCATAAGTAAGGCAAACCTGTTAGGGGAAAGTGTGAATATCAAGTCAAGTATTGATTTTCTCTTTGGTCTAGATGTCGTTAGTGTTTCTGGGTTAGACTCCCGAGTAGAGGAAAATACCATCTGGAATTCCTCAGTAGACTCTTGGTGACTGGATTCGTGCCTGTTACCCTTTTTCATGGATGAGAAATCATCAATTGACTTCCACCGCTCTGGACGGGGTGGGAGGGAGTATCAGACTCTGACAAACCCATCCGTGTTCCTTCAAAAACCGTTTGCGTTCCAGGACAGTAACTCTTTCGAACGATCCCACAACCCTAGCAGGAACTGGTCTTAGCGGGCCCCGTCAACTAGTGCCTATTGCCCTCAAAGACTTTAATATAACCCGAGAAAAGGAGGTGTACCTGACGGCGACAGTACGATGAGGCGTGATATTATGCTATGTTGGTGTTTGCTAACCACTGTTGCTGTTTTATTTAAAGTGGTCCTTCTGCCTTCTCATTGGATGTCTCAGTTCTGTTATTTAATTATTCCGCTACTAATCCAATCCCTGAAGCGATCTAATTCAGAAATCCTTACGAGTGCCTATTAATTTACTGAATGTAGGGGATAGCTAATTACTTTAATGTAACTATGTAATTGCCTTCTATTTTGTAGTTTTGTTTCTGTTTATCGCTTATTTCTGTGTTCATTTATTGTTTGAAAGTCGTTATACAGCTTATTTCTGTGTATATTAATACTTTGGCAAACAATTACCGTTTAATTGATTGTTTTTAAAGATAAGAGGAAGATTATTTATTGAGCTCTATAATGCTACAATATCTAAGCTTCACAATAATTGGATAGCTGGTAACCGGATTAACTTATTGAGAATAAGGCGAAAAACAAATAGGTAGATCTTTTTATTTGTTTATATCTTAAGTTTTTTTTTTTTTTTATAACCTTGCCTCACACTAGGAATTTCTCCTGTATCGTGGATGCGTTTACAAACATACAAAGTCACATACACAAACAGCCAGACCCGGTACAACTATCTGTAGGCCATACAAATAATTGTTCCGTGCGGGAATCGAACCCGCGACACGCAGCGCAGTAGTCAATCGCTCAACCACTGCGCCAACCGTGCTGTCAAAGTTCAAGTTCTAGCTGTGATGCCATGACTTCGTCCGTGTAGATGTTAGTTATCGCGATACGAAGTTCCTCCTCCCATTTCCTCCTTAAAGTTAAAATTTCCAAAGAGACTGTTCATTTCTCATACTCGGAAAGCAGTGTTTGGTTGACCCGAGTAAAGAGCTTAACGCGGGTTAAAGTCATCAATTCCTACTCAGACTGTTGCTATATATAAATACCTCGTATGGGAATTCATTTCTTTCGACCCTTGTATAACAATCTACTATTCCTTACATTATAAAATAACCCAAACATTCAAAATATCAGCTTTCTGGACTGGCTGCGCATTGATGGATAGTTAAGAAAAATGTACTGATTCAATTTCCATTCTGACTCTTAAAGAAAGCGCACTCACCAAACACTATCACCAAGAGCTATGGGTGCTTTTTGTCTCCCAAATATATACGGTTTTCGTAACATAGGCCAAGAGGCGAAACCGGCCAAAAAAAAATACACAGAACATAATGTTTTAAGCCTAATTTTCAATATGTGTATGAAATCAAATCGAGGCACTATCTAAACGCCTCAAGTTCTCCACAAGGTCGCATCTCCCGTACCGCGGAACAAATATTTGTATGGCCTACAGATATTTGTGCGGGTGTTTGAGCGCGCGAGGTGTGTTCGTAACTGCTCCCGCAATGTACATAGAGCAAATGGTGGGCTTCTTAACTTAGGAAAGTGAGGTGGTAAAGGCATCTTTAAATATGAGCGTTATTACCTACACATCACTGGCATAAAAGGTTTAAATCCTCATACCCAATTCAATCTGCATAATCTTTGCCCAACTTTGTAAGGGTGAGCTTCCAGTCGAACTAGTTGCAGCGGAGAATGCCTTTATTTTAATTTTTGAAAAAAAAAGCCTTGCCCTACACTAGGAACTACTCCTGTATCGTGGGTGCGTCTACTTTTTTAAACGCAGAAACACTAGCAGCCGGAGTCGGAACAGCTATCTGTAGACAATATATATTTTTGTTTCGAGCGGGAATCGAACCCGCGACACGCAGCGCAGCAGTCGATCGCTCAGCCACTGCGTCAAATGTGTCGACTTTACGATGAACCGAACCAGTATCAGTATTTTACAGGAGTGACTGCCCATCTGACCTCCACAATTCAGTAACTGGGTAACACGATGCCCCTTGGCAAGACTGTCTTAGATCCTCATACTTCCTTGATTTCAATTCGTCTGGCGTAGTAAGTCTTTCTTACAATTTGAAAGAAATAAAATAATGAAACCCTAATCTCTTCAAAATTAGAGTGAACAGGCTTCTTCTGGGTAAGCTCGCTCCATCGTCGACTATGTCTCTGTCATCTATGACCTAGACTAGAGTCAAGAGCAAACATATTCTACTAATATTATAAACGCGAAAGTTTGTAAGATTTGTTACTTGAGTTTGTTACTCTTTCACGCAAAAACTCCTAAATGGATTTTGATGAAATTTGGCACTGTGGTAGATTATAGTCTGGATTAACACATTGAATACTTTTTATCCCGGGAATATGTTCCCTTGGGATAATTTCCGACAATCACGCGGGCGGAGCCGCGGGCGGCAAACAATTTTCTAAAATCAGGCTTAACTAGTTAATTTAATCAAATAGGATATCTTTTTCAACACAAAATTGTAAGTACCTATTTTGCTGTGGCGCCATAATCCTTTTTGGATACTAGCTCAAAAATCATTTTATAAGAGCCGGGTTAGGCAACCATTGCTTGTCCAATTCCCGTTGTAAATTAATAACTCCTCTAAATGAAAACAAAACATTTTACCAATCATCCAATAACAATTGGACATCGCTTCAAGTGCTAAAGCTACGTACACAATCGAGCCACACCTTACCTACAAATAGGTTCACACTACACAGACTCAATTCGCTTCAAAGCACCCGACAGTATTGGAAACAAGCCGTATGCGGAACCAACTATCTAGTGCCACAGAACAGGTAGGTGCCCGTGATAGGTGCAGAAGGTCGATTTAACACAATGAGCGAAAATGTACGTGTTCGGGCTCCTGCGACCACTCGGTAATCTTCGGCTGCTGTCGTGAGGCGTCGGAAGGCGGTGGGCGGTGGCGAGAGACCTCTTCGCTACCGATCTTCGACGACTATTGTACCTATTTGGATTTTATATATATATATATATTATAAATTACTTTCCATTGCCTTTTACTCTAGTCCTTAATTTAGTCCCTAACAGTACGTACAAACATACACGTTTCACGTACGTCAAACAAGGGCACTCGCGACTGGCATTTGTCTCAGATCACCGAATAAACAATCTGCCTAGCGTTTTCTAGCTAGGACTAACAGCTTAACGTTATTTCCGAGATACGGAGGGGTTTTACTATGTAATGGACGGTCAGGCCACCCATCTTCAAGGGTCGCTTAACCTCGAAGATCGACCTATGTGACTGTTAATATTTAGCCACGAGCTTCCCATCACACTCTTTCAGATCACCGAGCATGCATGTCTATATGACCGTGTGAGTCAAAGCGTGGGTACTAGAGTATGTAAGCTCGAAGGTTGGCGAGATTAGTTAGCCACAAAGAGGCTAGACGCGTGTCCTCTGGGTAAAACAATAGACGATCGCTCGAGGCCGCTCTGTCACATTGCACGTTTGTCCCCGCCGTAGTACACAAACGGTGATTTCACATATTTGATTTTCGCACCGGCCTTAGCAGTCGCGCAGCCTATGAATACGTCCGTATTTGCAATCATTGTATGGAGCCAGCCTTCTGAAACTATCTATGTTATCTGCTACTGTCACTACCCAATTGTGACAATATTCAGTCTGCAATATGCCTTCCAAATAGGATTGCATACGTAATATAGTTTCTGTTTTAGAGAATAATAATCTCGAAGGTAAATTTTGACTAGAATATACTGCGCTTTGAGATACGCGAATTGTTTTGGCTGCATGCAGACTATTTAGTTTAGAGTAAATAGAAATAATTTACTGGACTAGATACTACTTCAGTAATTGTTTCGGAGTTCAGACTAGCCGCAGCATTATTAACTATCTGATTTTAAATTACTAACAGCTAGACATAAAGAAAGAAAAAAAAGAAAAGTAGTTTATTTGGCACACACAGATACACACAATTTAGGTACAAATAAAAGAAAACTTAATTCTAAAACAATTATATTAAAAAATCTCGTAGCTTTGGCATTAGAATTCACCACATTTTGTACAATCATCGTCAAACTGCTAGAAATTATCCTCTGTGAAAAATAAGTCTCAAGCATGCTCGTATAATGTTATTACTAGACCAATTTCGGCGTTCAAACCATCTGTTGGTATGCATTGTTCCCTAGAAAATGTTCAAAACTGGCGGTAGCCAAAAATGGACAAAAAATATTCAAAATGGCAGCCTAATTTTTCTCTGTGTGCTCTAACCACGTAATAGAATGATCGCAACCAGAAAAACTAGCCCCAACTACATACACCAACTGCAACGGCTTCTTGTTTGTTTTGTTTCAATTGAATCCAACTGCCAACATTAAGTTCATTTGTTTGCCGTTACCGCACGAATAGTTCAGGAGCTGCGATTAACAATACAACTACGGAGATAACGCTCGCATATTCGTGCCAAAACTTGCTTTTCATACAAAGTTGGTCCTGCAACGCTAATCCGATGAAAGAATAACACTGGATTTATCATACTGCGCGAGTTCTAAAAGTGGACTGAGTTGAAAGTTAGCAACAGTAAATTGGATGGTAGAGTGGTGGTTGTTAATTTTGGTACACATTTAAGTATTGTTTCTACTGATCGTAAACGTGATGTAATCGACAATACATCATGAGTCATAGTAGCTACGATTCAGAAGCTCTACGTCCAACAAGCTGCGCCGCTACGACGACGTTGCTACGCCATTGCTACGAGTTTTTTCGTCAGTGCTACGGGTTGCTACGGCTTTGCTACGAGGTGCTACGGATTGCTACGGGATGCTACGCCGTAATATTTCAAATACTTGGTAATGTAGTGAACAAAAATATCAATTTATTTGCACAATATGTCTGTATTAATATAGCGTCAAACCAGGAAAATAACATGTGGCTGGGAACAGTTTTTAAACACGTCTGGCAACTTATGTTGCACTGTGGACGAGGCATAGAAACATTTTTTTTACTGTAACTGTAACCGTAAAATTTGTTAAACGTTTCTATATTCACAGTCAAACGCAGCTAGCTTAATAGAATATTCCGCGGATTAACTTTTACATGGCAGATAAAAACGTGCAAAAAATTTCGCTGACGAGGAACAAATGGAAATCAATGTTTGGAACAATTTGTGCTTTGCATCGTTGTGACCTAATTTAATTTGGAACGTGATACCTATCTACAATAAACTATCCTTTTATTTTATTTATTTTTGGATAAAAATGTTCGAATTGTTTTTGGGTTTGTTAAGGTTTATCTCTCAGCTTGTGACATTAATAAATGCTTAAATAAATTATACCTTTATTAAAATATAGCGTTAATGTTTTAAGTTATTTATATTAATCAAAATCAAATACATTACAATTCTCTTTCCGCCTTCCACATCCAGACGGTTCTTACACCGTTTCCGCTCTTGGGTCCGCCTTACTCTACGCTTAGCGATTCATAGTCTTTATTCGGTTCGGGGTCGCAAACCTCACGGTCACTAGCATCTCATTTACATTACATATTATCTATCACAATCTAGGATTTAGAAAGCAATTCCTTATTTATTGTTTCCTACATTTGAAAAATGATTCTGCTCGAGACAGCATATAAAACGCAATGAATTTTGTTGAACGGACAGAACGCAACGCATGACAATTGAATGTCTGTTTCGCAACTATTCCGAAGTCGGTTCATGAACAGACATAGATAGCCCACGGCTACTTAAATTTGTTAACTCTGAAGCTAAGAAATCCAATTCTTATTCAGACCACTTCATTTCAGAACCTATTCTTAAAAAAAAGCAAAAATATGCAAAACAGACAACCAAACCCGCGTCCAAAACTAGTGACTTTCTATTGCTATTCCGTACCGCAAGAATGTAGTCAAACAGAAACAAAGTTCTACCTAACCAAACTCCAACTAACGACGAATGCGGGAAACTCGATATTTTCATAACAAGTTGGATACGTGTATACACTGCGTACACGTGCATATATTCCGTAAATATAAATATTAATTTCATGGCAATAACTGCCTTAAAATTGCAATAAAATATGAATGATATATTACTCAGAATCTGGGTTACACGGGAATTATGACAACGCGTGGAGCGAAATACTTTGCTTTTCAATTTGCAGATTAATTGTTTATTTGTTACTGTGTTAAAATGTTAGGCTGTGTTGGATTTGTCCTAGTTTTCTGATGAGGGTATTACAATTTAGGAGGGATGTATTGATCTCTAGTTTCTGGCTCACGTGAAAGACGAAAATAATCTCACGAAAATGGTTGGTTGTCTTGAAAAGATCGCTTTTAGTGATAAGGCCGCACATTGTGTCACCCTCTGTATTTCTAAATTATCTATTTTTTCTGTAACGTATATGGTGTACATAATAAAGAGTATTTTATTATATTCTATGGAGATTAAAGGTATGCTATAGCCCGATCCAGTAGATGATTAACTGTTTGCTTCATCATCATGTGGGTGTCGTAAGGGGCGACTAAGGGACTCACCAGAGAATGGGCAGCAGCATTCTCTCTGCATTGCAACAGCTTTACTGCGATCGCCAACCCGCCTGCTAAGCGTGGCGATTATGGCAAACCCACCCGGGGGAGTTTGCCATAATCGCCCATGTACTATATGTCCAGCAGTGGACGTCTTTCGGCTGGTGTTTGCTTAGTTTCATCCAAATCCATAAAGTCTTTGAATCGTGATTTTATACAAACAAAAGGGCAGACGCAGCTGAGTACCAGTATTTTACATGGACTGCCGATCCGACCACCACAAACCAGTATCTAGGTACCACGATACCTCTTGGTGAGATGGATGTCAGATTCTCATGCTTCTGAGGGCCTTGCACGAATGTTTTGACGTATAGCAACGATACAGCCGGTCGATTCTATAAACCTGTTGAAGTGAAGGCTTGGGTGAAGTGATCACGAGGTGAGTTGTCAATCCATACAATTCACACAGCTCACTTCGTGATCACGTGGCATCTTGATTATATGGATTGATAGCTCACCTCGTGATCACTTCACCCAAGCCTTCAATTCGACATGTTCACAAAGTCGACCGGGAGTATCGCTAAGGTAAGTGAATTTTGACTAGTTATAAAAAACTACAACCACATAGTTTTTTTTTTTCAATTTAATTTTTTTATGCGACATTCAAAATTTGTATTATACAAAATATGAATATACATAGTATGCAATTGAGATAAATATTATATGCGAAAGGAGTATTATAGTTATAGTAAAATATTACGTTAAGTTACTATACGTCAAAAACATTCGTGCTAGGCCCTCTGATTTACCTGAGCGACTGCCAAGGATCTACAAAATGACGGTTCTAACCAATAGCTTAACGTGCTTTCCGAGGCATGGAGGAATTTCAGTATGACGTGGATCGTCATCCATCCATGGACGACCTCGGCAAGCGTTGCAACCTTGGAGATACTGTGTGGATGTCATTACTTAACTACGAGCTCCGTTGAAGAGCAAGCGTGTTCATTTTTAGGGTTCCGAAAAAGAAACGGAACCCATATATAAACACTCGGGTGTCTGTCAGTCTGTCTATCCGTCTGTTACAGTCAATTTTTCTCAAATTTACTGGACCAATTCTATTGAAAATTCTTACACACGTTCTGTGGAAACTATCTCCAAAAAATTCTTACTTTACCTCGACCTAGTCATAGGAATAATTTTCCCATAGCACGATTCACTGTGCAATGCGGCTGAGTGATTGGCTCTTCTGCATTACGGATCGTAGGTTCGATCCACGCACGGAACAAATTGCTAACCGGGGTCAGAGTATTTATTTTACTTGAGAGATTCGTGTCTGTTAACACACGTACGATTTTTTCCTCTTTAAAGCAGAAGAGTTTTGGTCGGACTTTTAACTACTTTGCGATCTTTTGCGGGGTTCAAGTAGTTAAAGGGGGTTCTAGTAAATAATTATGAAGAACTTCTATTGCAGCTCTGTGGGGTTAGAGCATGACATTTTGGGGAAGAAAAATCTGTTGTTTGCTACTTGTCGAGTTATGCGATGCGAACATAAATGTACCTTAACAGCTGTTTTTTTTTTTAATTTTACAGTTGATTTCTTACTTAAGGGTCCTATTTATGAATACTTCTTACCCCAGAAATATAGCCAACGAATTTAAAGCCACCCTTTATAAATAGAAGTCAGTTACCCGAACCTACCCTCGTTCCCTGCCTAAAGGAATGTACGAAACAACTTTACTAATTAACACTATAGTAGTAAGAGTACCTACTGTTCACGACGTACAAGATAATGGAAAACGTACAGACGATGGCGCGATGGCGCCGCAATTCCAGAACTAATGATTTGGCGCCATTGACTTAATGCGGTTCCTAACTTGCCTGAATGTTGCCGGATTTGGTTAAATTACTTCTTACACTAACATTTGTTTAATCATTGTGAAGTTAGAACGAAGTTTTCTATTGTTTTGTGAGAAAGTTCTTCTGGAATTGTGGCCGAAGTTTTCATTGTAGACTTTACTTTGAGATGGAGTAAGTTTATCAGTGACTGGCACTTGAAATTTCTGTGGTTTTGAAAATAAAAAGTCTTAAGGGGCTCTTGATTAAGTGATATTCTATCAAACATAATGATAGTGAAAAATTCCATACATCTTGATTTGAAATGCGCTATCGAAATGTCAAGTGGTGAATCCCAAATATTTTTGGCTTCACAATCGTTTGTGCTGATTGAGTAAAATTTGTCTAGAGCCCAAGACTGGTGCCTTGTTAGCACACCCGCTCAACGAACTTCGATTTGCATAAATCGATTGGATTTCTAGTAAAAACTGCCAATCGGTGTTAACGTGGACTAGAAGTACAGTACAACGTACGAGACACCTTCCCTGATTAAAATAAAAAAAGTTCGAATGCCTGGTCCCGATATTGTCCCGTCTGGCACAAAACTACATTAAAAGCTGCTAAGACAAGAGGCGTAAATCGAATCAAATAAAACTATCCTACGCTAACGAAGTTACATGCTCATTAAGCGAAGTAATGGGATCACCGTCTGTAATGGAATCGGCACTGTCATTTACTCGTGGTCATTACTGGGACTCCCACGCCGTAATAAGAGGACCGGCTATTATAAGACTGGGACTCAAAGTAAATAGCGTTGTTAGTTTGACGTTTTTTCATTGAATTTTCTTTTCAAATTGTCTCTGACGTTTTTACTTTTCTGAGACATTTTGATAAATTATATTTATTTTGTAAATTGGTTATGCCCAAATGACACATTTACATGTCAATTTTAGTTAATGTAAAAAACTATATGAGGTCGGTGATTCCTAGCTGAAACCCGTAGAAGAAATACCAAAACATACGAAGAGGTCAAACGTATGAATTAGTTTCGTCAAATACTGTCAAACTTCTGAAACATCTTTATTCGTCATCATCATTGTATCAACAGTAAGACGTTCACTGCTGAGAAAAAATTGTCCCAAGTCATCGGTCGGTTTTATGCTTCTCACATCCAGCGTATTCCCGCGGCCTTCACCAGGCCATCGATCCATCTTGTGGGTGTCCTTTCAACATTACATCTACATACATTCATGTATTGAGGAAAAAATAGTCCATTAACGCTACTGCTAATCTTCTCTAACTGAAAATAGAAACGTCATTCAATAGCTCTGAAATTATACGCTCTAAAATGAATTGACTGACGTTTTCATAAATAGATTCAACGAATTATAAAATTCATTTAAACTGTCAAAATCTTAAGTGAATTCATGTCATGGTGATATTCTCTAGGGCGTAATAAAGACAAAGCAAATGAACTATTAACTGTTGGATTCCCATAGGAGATCTTCCTCCAAATAATATATTAAGAACGCAACCAACAGTGGAAAGAGAATCTTCATTTTCTCCCAGGGTTTCAAAATAGCATCATCATAGCTTCAGCCGAGAGACGTCCACTGCTGGATAATAGGCCCAAAGTGTCGGCATCGACTGATCCTATGCATCTCGCATCCAACGGATTCCCGTGGCCTTCACCAGTTCGTCGGTGGATGTGGCTAAAGTTTAATAATGTTTAAAATGAATTGTTTATAGTTAGCATAAAGTAGAGGTAGGTACTGTAATAGCCTTGGAACGTTGGAATCGTTTTGATGTGCGTTCATTTCACGCATCAGGATTTTTAATCTTTTAATGGCTCTTGACAGCATTTTTCATCACGATAGGCTTTGTAGGCAAATGAAATACCTACACGGATTTTTACTTTAATTAAATTTTATATTGAAATTACGCCCTATCTCTGTAGGAACGTCATTCGCTCGAGTTTTATGTGGCCATAAATTATTGCATTTGATGAGATTTTTTATTATAATCTCTTTTTAGTAACATTTTTATTAAAATGCAATTTTCTTTTATAGCTTTGAAATTGAAATAGTGAAAAGATTATGGTGTATAAGTATTTGCAACTATACAATAAAATAGTTTAGTGTGATTAAAACACAGGAATATATTTACCTATTAAAATAATGATATTTAAAATCATAAAAGGTTACAAAATTTTACAGATTAGTCTTTTATGTCCAACCCCCTAGTTTTAAGTGCGTCCCACAATCTCTAATACAAGCAAGGCTGCCAACATTGTAACAACAATCACGTCCAGTTTTATCACCAACCGAACAACTCGACATAATGAAGATATATCAAGCATCATAAACGGGCTCCTATTCATACATTACAGTACTCAACGGATTAAAATTACTTTGTAACGTGGTTTTGCTATCTCAAATAAGATTACACTGTTACGATACGTTAAAACAAACATTTAGAAGCCTTTCAAAAGCCTCTTTCGGTTTATCTTCTGAATTATTCGGAGGTTAGTTTTAGTTGTGTGGTTTAGTCAGATTTTGTTAATCATGTACCTTTTATGTTATCTTAGTTTGTGCGTGTGGGTTGCGGTTTGTTGTAAACTTTGATATAGATATTTAACAGTTTGTAGTACACGCATATCACACAGTTACTTTACACGCATAAGCTAAAATAGAAGTGCGACACGTGCGACACGTGCGACACGTGCGAAAAGTGCGACACGTGCGACAAGTGCGGCACATGCGATCACTGTGACACATAAGAGACCTACGACACATGCGATAAGTGTGTCGTGTAACACTTACCTATAAGTGCGACAAGTTATTATTTTCTATAAATGCATTTAGTACAAAACTAAATTTTGTGGAGTTAGTGAAGGAAAACAATAAACCCACAACCACTAGAACCAAAAAGGAAAATAATATAATATGAAAAACACTATCTATAAATCCCTACATAGAGTATTTATACAAGAAAACAACAATATTGGAACAAACAAGCTGGGTTTTCCACTTTTCCTGTTCACGTAATTGCTACTTCGTCGCTATACCTACGTATATGGATAGTTTACTTTCTGTGAATTGTTTTTGTGACCACACGTGCGCCGTGTTGACTGAAGGTATCTAAGTGGATTAGTTGGTTACCCCGAGACTTGCAATATTGATTAACCGACAGATGTCTGTTTTGGACAAAATAAATGGGCGATTGGAGATCTGTATAGAGACTACAAACGCGTATCGAGGGACAAAGTTATCAATAGCAACGAAATAAATGAGCAACACCAATAAATATCTATTTCTGTTCTCCCGAACAGCAGGCACATTATAATTCTTTTAAAATTACCATAAAGATACGCGAAGGCATTCATGAGTATTATATTGACTGCAAAATCCGAAAAAAATCAAAATGGCGGTCCTGACAAAATGAAGAGGGGCTTTAAAAATCCCGTCATTTCCCTTTAAATAGGATTACAGGGAATACAAAGGATGATATACGTAGGTACACAGTGTAACGTTACCGATGGCACAAAATGAGGTTCGGTGATGCGCGTGCCGGATTTTGAAAGGACCGAATATCCGAAGCTTAGGCGCCACTCCAACGAAGCAGGACAATGACGTCGGACCAATAAATGCGCTGGTTTAATTAGGGACTCACATAATTAATGCGTAAACATGCTGATTTGAATTAACTTTACGCGGAATTGTGGACAACCGATACCGGGAATCTGAAATTTGATTTAAATTGTAGTTAAAATCGAATGGAAGCAATAGCGCTTTAAAATGAATGATTTCTGAGTAAAAAATATAATTCTATTAGCGCGTCAGTTAGATTATCGAAAAAATAATGAACGTATTTTTTGCCTTATCAAATCAATAAAAAAGACGAAGATAATACGCATCAAAGATCAGGAGTGGGGCATTGTGACGTCACGTTTAGGTAAAAATGGACTAAGGCGTGACGTCGCGCGAAATTTCAACGCAATGTATCGTCTTTACATTTTTTTCACGTGAAAAAAGAAAGAATACGTTTACAATAAGAATGAAAGCACCGCACCACACTTTAATGGCAGCTCGATCATGGTGGTGACAGAAGTAACTGGTGCTTATAGCACAGGAATCCTTCTAGTTTAACAGTTGCACAGGTTTTGTATTATATATTTCAAATTGATATTTAAATTATTTGCAATAAAAATGCCCTAAAAATATGGGTTGCAACGGACTTTGAACTTCGTTTGGCAAAGCAAATAGATTAATATAAAGCAATCTTTATAAAAGGCTTTATTCTGCTTGATGTATCACCGCACAGGCTAAACCGCTGGTCGCAGACACGTGACATTTGGAGGACATATTTCTTACATGATGTAGACATCCGATAACTGACAATATAGGATTTTTGGAAATTCCTCCCCTGAAACAATGGATGGAATGTTCTATGAAAAATCTTATTTTTTGGGCCAATAAGCGTCAAACTTGTTACTTACACATACTGGCCAAAGTCGATAAAGGATGCCATTATTATTTTTTCACAACTACCACCAAAAACAATTTAAAGTTTGTATGGAAGATTCGCCTTGCTTGAGTAAATGAACTTGAAATTTAAATACCTCAGTAAATAATAAAGATTTTCATATCGACGCCCGGCCCTTGGGGTCTAGGGGCAAAGAATTTTACATGGACGTTTCTTATGATGTGTTCCTACACCCTATGGGGGTAAAACGGGATGACAATGTTTGCATACAACATCTTTATTTTTGGTCAGATTTTCTGAAATTAAACCTTTAAAGGGAAAGGAGTGGCAACGTTTGATGTAGGGAATTCTAGACTATGTCCTGGAAAAGGACATGGGGTACTTTTTATCCCGGGAATAATTTTCGAAATTCACGAGGGCGAAGCCGCTAGCAGAAACTGGTAGATACATAATAGATAACTGATGCCGTGTGTCTTTTGGGTCCATTCTGGTCTGTTTCGCATTTACAACTGAAATTAAAACTGTCGTTGGTCTGCCTGTATTTTTACCTTTATTTATTTAAAACGGAGTTAAGCCATCCACTTACCGAAATCCATTTGAATTAAAAAGAAAATAATCTACTAGATAAATACGTATAAAAACATTGGTATTTGCATTTTAAACACTAATTAATCTTAATTCATGGTTTTATTTATTATCTTTTATTTATAAATGTACTTATTATTATTTTTTTAATATGGATGATTATTACAATAACAGTTGTAATTTTTATCTGATATAAATGAGGTGAATTATTATGTAGACCGGTATTTCTATATTTTATTAATTATAAAACATATTTATACATATGTCGGAGTTGGTTATCAATTACAATAAAATTGTGGGTAGTTGACGATGCAAACATAATTGTTTTGTGTTTCTTAGTGTTAATTTAAGTGATTGTTACTATAAATTATTGTCTAATAAATAAAAACATGATTTATTGAGGATTCTGTGTACACACAAATTTATTTTGGCAACTAATTTTAATAAAAGTAACTGTTTTCTTCTTCAATACAATGACATGTTATTTTGTTTTTAAAACGATTTACTTTCTTAAACCACTATCGTTTATTTACAATAATTATTATTCTTGTACAATTACAGCTAGACCATAAAACCAATATTAACAAATAAACAAAACTTACAACAAACTAAAATATAACATGAAAAAATTCGTCCTCAACGCTGTCAGCTGGTAATGTGCCCAAGAGACTGGCGGCATTGCCATTTGAATGGCAATACTTAGCCTCTGGCCAAAGTAAAAGCCAGCTCTTTTTTTTTTTAATCTTTATTTATTAACGAGAGTTTCATCACATAGTGAACTTGTCACTCTCATAGGAAACCATTGTTACATGCAAAACTTAACATCTACGTTTAGTCCCTAAATTAAATAATTTATATAATATTCTAGCGGTTTTGGATGCTAGAAAAGCTAGAATAGTATTACATTCAAGCCAGCTCTTGGGTCACGGAAAGTGTCAACCAGCCATTTCGTAATTTCTTTGAAAAGGTTGTGAGCACAAGGGCCCCACGATCCGAGGGTTTCATCCCAAAACGACTTGAAAATATAGTTACCAATAAGGTTACTATCTTTACGCCGCTTGAGTTTTCCGCAGCCGCAGCAGCAGCACCAACACAACACAATGAACTAGAAAGATAGGATGGCAAGAGTATCGACATCAATTTGATTAATTTACAATGTATATCTTGTTAGATTTAGCTAATTTTAGTGTTTCGTATTAAGTAAACACGTGACGCCCTTCCGTGCGCCATCGGACAGAACTGTCGTGGATTTTATTGACTTGTTTTTATATTTTTCACACATATATTTTGTCTCTGTCAGCTATGACCTAGACTAGAGTCAAGAGTAAACTCATCCCAAATAAAAAAAAAGTATTATAAACGCGAAACTTTGTGAGGATGGATGGATGTTTGAAGTTCTTTCGCGCAAATATTTACTAAACGGATTTAAATAAAACTTTAAGAATATTCTACAATTAATAAAGGGAGGCAAGCGTGGGTTTTGCCCGCTAGTCATTAATAACAGCTATTTAGAACAAATCCCACAAGTGTGTAACTAAATAATTATCCAAACTAAGTTCTCGACGAACGCCGATACATTTTGCAGTCTTAGGAAGGCCTAAGACTGCAGAATGCTCGTCCATGCAAGCCAAACTATACGGTGCTGTATTGTTAATAATCCTACGGAACTCTCTGAGCAAGTACTCGTCCAGTCGTTAACTAACTTAGCGCAGCATCTATAGACAGTTCCAAACTAACTTTGGCTTATTCAGGCAGTACCTCGTTGCCCAGTTCGGGATAAAAGAAAAACAGAAAGTGTTCGACTGTTTTTCCAACAGGTAGAGGTGTAAGTTGATGGAATTGGAATTAGGTAAATGAAACTAGAGCAAAGGTTCTTCCTTAGTCTCATGAATCAGTACAAATTAAAATAATACAAAAAAATATAAACATGGCCTCGCCTGACTGCTATAGATAGAGGCAGAGGTGCTAAACAAAATCCCATTCTATTAGCGAATGTGATTGTCGAAATGCCAAAATACAAGAAATTGATCAGGTGATATTTCGACAGCGCTTATCACTCCCATACATTTGACGTTTTGTCAATCGCTTCGCCTCACTGCTACTCACAAAATGCCACTTGTCTAGAGTCTATAGTCACTATCACAAATATTAAGGTTTTTTTTTTACCTTTTCAGCGTTAACAGGTCATGGTATTTCATACAAAGGATAAGAGAAAGAGAGGGCTATTTGTCACTTTCTATAGCTCTCTCTGCCTCTCTAAACTCTTAGTTTTTGACTAATCTTGCTTGTGCCTAATAATAACCTTTAAACGAGCACTTATTGCATAAATATATACCTATATAATCTGAATCTCGCAAACGGCTCCAACGATTTTCATGAAATTTAGTATGCAGAGGGTTTCGGGGGCGATAAATCGATCTAGCTAGGTTTCATTTTTAGAAAACGTTTACCAAAAAAATAACCAGTCATCCAGGTACTTTTAATTAAAATCGGCTCATAGACTTCCAAGAATTTTCAGAGAGGAGTAAAAATACTGTATAACTGAAGCAGGACTTGCGTTTATAAAGTTATAAATATACTCTACCATTTATTATTGCGGCCGGTTTCATTTCATATTGCGTTTTGCACCACATTACGATGCCTTTGCCGCCTTCCTCTTAATGACACCAAGCACGTAGTCTTTGACCGTACTCGACGCAACACGCACACGAAGTTTTAATCAACTGTATAAAATTCGTCTGTCTGGTAATCTGACGCAAATCGGATTGAACTGAACTTGAGTCATATTAGGTACGCAGTCTGGCTTCACACTGAATCAATAAGTTGTGTGAGTAAAGACGAAAATGTGAGAAAAGTGATATAAGAATTTGACGTGTCTAACTTTTTGAGGATTCGTATCAAAATTGGTTGCTGATACAGAAATCTAAGTCATTAGTTAGACAGTGGATCGAAAGTAGAAACATTTTGCATCCTTTTTTTTAATCTCTAAACCAGAGTAGCCAAAAAACATTTAAAAAAAATACAACCGGTTTCCTAATAAAAACACCTTACAAAGTAACAATAAGAAGTCGGTGTTTTTGGTTGTTTCTTCGTATTTTAACACCGACTTTTTATTATTCAGTTTTTATTGGTAGTCCCATACCTAACCACACCACAGGAAAGCAAAATACGCAATTTCGTTTACTTGGATGACATATTTTTTTCCAGCTATTTTGATTTGAAAACCAAACTACAGAACCGATTTTGATGAAATTTCTATGGAACCGACCGGATAGCATATTCTTTCACAACACTTTCATACAACCGAATTGAGAACCTCCTCCTTTTTTTGAAGACGGTTAAAAATCTCTTCTGTTGGGTATATTTTTATGAGTCTGTTGTATATCAGGTCTGAATTGTTTTCAAATAGGACTAAAGACTAGAAATCATTATGCTGTAGTAATGGAACGAAACACCCTACAAGTTTCCCGCCACCAAAAATCCTCATCTCCTAATTTACACTAACAAATAGTCTTAAGGGTCACTTAAATTCAAGACGAGTGCAATTGAAGATCGAGTCAACGAGTTTCCATACCCGTGTCACCCTTTTCAAAGGGATGACATGCGCCCTTAAGGCCCCTTACTTCACACCCCACGATCAAAGAGCTATAACACGAAAACTTGAGACTGTAAGGAATATATTCCGGTTTTAATTTTTTTCTTCTGAATGTTTTTCTAATTGGAACTGGAAGGAGCTCGTGGCTAAATAGATTGCCACAAGATTCGATCTTCAAGGTTAAGTAACGCTCGCCGAGGTCGATTTGTGGATGAGTGATAGTGAAATTTCAAAAATTCGTTAGTTTTTGTGGTTTTTTCGTATCTTGAACGGTTGTGTGAATGTAGGAATAACATGTAACGTGACCTTGCGGTTGCACTTATATTTTGTAGGTGGAAGCGAACCTGTTAACATACTGAGAAAGTATGCGTGGATGGCCAAATCTGTCTCGAGACAAATCTGAGTCTTGATGAAAACTAAAACTGCATTATTGGATTTTTAAAACATTCATATTCCTGGCCAGGAATCGACCTGGTTGATTTTTAAAAAAAACACTCCATTTATTATGACACCATCTGAAATTGTCACTATTAAGAATCAAATTCTGGGAAGTAAAACACCTGGCAAACTAAAGAAAAGTGCTAATTGTATTAAAATTTTTTCAAGGATTACTGGATGTATATCGAAAAACACTGACACTCGTTTCAGTGTTTTTCAATATTCCTCATAGTTTCGGATTTGACCATCCAGTCCACGCACACTTTAAAAATTCACCTTGTTAAGTAAAAAATGTGGGTGTACCCTTTAAAAGTACCATACACTGTTTGCCTGTCACATGCTGAGCTGAACTCCCAATTGGTGCAACTTAGGCGTAGCGCGGGGCCACAGATTGTCCAGTACGATAAATCTCGTACCGACGCGTTGTAAGTGTGTTGTCCTAGGCTTTTCTTTCCCGAGGTAGTGGCGTGTGGTGTTCCCGTGCGCCCCTCTGTGACGTCGCGGGGGGAGTCAAACATCTCACTCCCCCCGCTGACCCGAGGCGGCCCGCAGCGGCGGGCCGGCACCAGCCAGGGATTACGGAAGTCGCATACGTTCCCGCAATCCCTGGCGTAGGTGGGAGATGGAACATCGGGGTGGTTTTAGTCAGTAAGAGTCTGACAGACCACTCTGCCCGCCCCAGAGAAGAACACCCATGAGGAATTCCCCCCGTTAAAAAAAAGGCGTGTTTTCTGTACAAATTGAGATATTTTCTTACAATATTAAAATCAGGGGCCCAGGGGGGGGCAGTGTGATAATTAATCGTCTTAAAGACACACACCGCACATTGGTAATTCCGTGTTCAAAAATATTTTAAGTACGTACGTACATAGTTTGGCAATCGTACTATAGACTAATATATGAAGACCATAGAACAAATATGAGCTGCCATAGACGTGTCATGAACTTAGTGAAAACTTCTTTCTTTTTCTTTTTTAAGTTGTTTTTTTTTCTTAGTATTTAAAAAAAAATATTTCTTTATTTTGGTATGATAAGTAAGTTGTGTGTTTTGTTTATATTCTTGCTGTAGGAGTACCAACCAAATAAATGTCATAAATCTATCTATCTTATCTAATTTTCCATGGTTTAAATACTTAGAGCTTGATAAGTTCTCACCGTCCAACTTTGAATTCGGAAACGAAATGATGTGTTACCTACACATTATTTTGAAAATTGAATCCTGAAGCTGTCACTACTAAATATTAGATACTTTTTTCCGAAAACCTAAACGATTTTTTCCGTATTTATCTACCCAAAAAAACAGGGCAAGTGCGTGTCGGGCCACGCGCAGTTTAGTGTTCCGTGGTTGCACGTCACAATTGCCAAGTACATTTTATAGGTAGGTCGACTAGTACTGAAACGATAGTTTTTCTTTTAAATTGGTTATATATGCTACTACCATGATATTTTTTACGTCTCCAAAAACAACCACTGGCAGGCTGCTGGCACACATACACTGTGCATGTGCAATTTTTGTTAAAGTCAAGTGACTTTAACAAAAATTGCACTTTGAAGTTTAATATTTCGCACACGGATTCACGAACGAACGGATTTGTTTATAGATTTTTTTTACCATTGTCGCCGTGATTAATATGCAAAACCATACCAAATTCCTAATTTCTAGTGTTAAGCGTCTATGTGCTTTACACTAGAAACAGCGCGGACAGATAGACGGACACGGCTTAACTATAAGGGTTACTTTTTGACTACGAAACCCTTAAAAGGCATGCAGTATTTCAACACATTCCAGCGTTCCTACCCGCAGGAAAAACTTTGTCACGCCGCGCGGGTGTTGATTTTCCTCTGACGCCAGGCACACGGCACAAAAAATTCAATGTGTGCGATAGTACGCAACCAATACCTATGAGTACTTACGATATATAGGACTTGTACCTGAAATGTACCTATGGTACTCGCCACAGTCACTTAACTATTTTCTGTGGGACTTAAATATTAGGTACTGACGAAAGTTGATCGTAGGTACCGTTGAGCTGACCTCTTTCATCAAGACCGGTCGATTCGCCCGGCAGCCGGTCGATTCTGTAGACATGTCAAAGTGATGCTTGGGTGAAGTGATCACGAGGTGAGCTGTCAATCCATATAATTAAGATGTCACGTTATCACGAAGTGAGCTGTCATTCCATCTTGTCATGGACCGGCTGTTTAGAAGCTAGGAACTTAATTGCACATTATGAATAACACTAAATCTGCTCTTATCAAAGACGGACGTAGGACGGCTTTCAAGGCAAAGGCATTTTATAGGAACCGCGCTCCAACCTAGACAGTGCCCACCTATTAAGATAGGACCTCCCCTGCCTAACCTATGGGGAATACAGACGGGATGTTATTTTATCTGGAAGCACGAAAAATACCTTGGAAATTCTATTGGTATTACGAGAAATTTAAACATTTAGAGTTCATATCGTCGCAAGTAGATATTTATCGTTTAGGTAAATATTTCTGAAGCAAGCGATTGCTCCGGGACCAATTTTCCGTCCGTTCGAAATATTTACACATTACAACTTAGACCAGACGTTCGAAAATTCAATAACTATCGCAACTTTAACAAAATATCGTGGTAACTGTAGGTCCTAACTGAAATTTATTGCAGCAACTTTTTTGTCGTTACCATATGCTAACCATTTTATATGGGCTCCGGTATCCACCGCTCGTTTCCAATACAAAATTTTATTGGAAAATTCTATTGGAAATTCGTTTAAAGATGATATTTGAGCGAGTTTGAGCCGAGTATTATTATCTTATTCAAATATTCAGATGTACTATGGAAATTGACTAAACGTATGAACATACATGAAGGCTCGCTTTCGGGTTTTCTCTGAGAACTGTTTGCTTGGAATCAAAATTCAATAAGGAATTCATTGAAATCAATTTCCATATTCAAGTCAAATCTCTGATGATAATATTTGGAGAAGAAATTATTCTCAATCTGTTTGATTACCTACAAGACTTAATTATATAAAATACGCCAATAGAAATAACCATCTGTGTGTGAACTAACTACGTGTATCTGTGCATACCTATATTGACATGACTTTACAGGATGTTCCAGAAGTGCGTGATAATTTATAAGGGTGGTGTTCTGTAGCTGCTAAACAGTAAATTAATAATACCACAGAAAACGTTTATTATGTTCCAAAAAAAAAACATTTTTCTTGTAGTCTGATGCAGTTGCTGGCATCGAATCTGTGATTGGACTAAAATAGACGCCACCATTTGCATCAGACTGCTTGAAAAGGGTTTTTTTTTTGGAACATTTTAAACGTTTAATGTGGTAGGGTTTTTTTTCGTGTTTTTGTGACTTTACTTTATAGCAGCTACGGAAAACCGACTTTTTAATATGACCATGCACTTCTAGAACACCTTCAAGAACTTAAGGCTCTCTAACCAAAGAGACATTAATGCTCTAAGAAAACATGATTTGTTTTATTTATTTATTTAAACTTTATTTACAATAGTGGTACATGGACGGACTTAGTCAAGGCATTCTCTACCAGTCAACCTGGGTAATAAGTCTTAAGTTATAACAGTCTATACGTCTGATTTAACTCGAATGAACGTAAAAACATTGAGCATGTACGCACGTGTGGACTTAGCATTAGAACTTATTTATTACTCGAAATTAAACTAAAATGTTTGAAGAGAAAGACTCCCGTGGCTTCATTTTTGTTTGATGATACTCGCTCACCGAACATCAACGTACCTACGTGTATATATGTGTGTTCAAATATGTGGCTAGCGTATTGCTGGGTTTGCTGCACCACCCGGAGGTGCTAGAAGCGCTGCGGCTGCGCGCGCCGGATGGGTGCGTGGGCGCGCGCCGCCGCCCCGCTCTGTTAGACGTACCATTGGCTAGGACAAATCTACTCAAGTTTACCCCTATGTCGCGAGCCATACGATTGATTAATGTCATAGTGTTGTCGGAAGATATATTTTGCCAGAACTTGCCGAGATTTGTAAGAGTAGCGCAAAATTTAATCGAAAACGGTCTAGCAATATAAATAATGATTAAGGTATCTGATGTATTGTATTATACAGGGTGTCCCAAAACTCAACGTCAAGCCGAAACGGGGTGACAGGATTGATCATAACCATCACGAGAAAAATCTGAAAAAAAATCTATCCCATGCAGTTTAAAAATTATGGGCATTTTAAGAAAAACCTAGAAATTTGATCAAACTGTACCATTTTTCGGTTATTGTGGTTAATCTTTTTTATTTTTGTTCATTTGAACTTTGGAAACGTAATCCTAAATAACATTTCTAGAATCCCAATAAAAAATAATGACACAATTGCCTCAAGTTTCCGAGAATTGAGACTATTTGT
Source organism: Mamestra brassicae (assembly GCA_905163435.1). Lineage (NCBI taxonomy): Eukaryota > Metazoa > Arthropoda > Insecta > Lepidoptera > Noctuidae > Mamestra > Mamestra brassicae. The sequence continues at coordinate 10,697,731 of LR990997.1, read as the reverse complement.
TAAACTACGAATTTAAAATTTTCAAGATTCGTCGACTTTGACAGGCCCTCCTATAAAAAAAATGTACTAGAGTGCCTTGGCAAGTAGCATTAAAAGTTGGCGCATTTAATCAGAATTCTAAAATGGTACAATACTTGTTAGTTCCATACAATAGAAAAGAGTAAAAAAATTAAAACCTCAAGTAACCCGATTTTTGCTATCTCATTTTACTCAGTTAAAATGTTTTTAATTCACACAAGCTCTAGGTCGGTTCTTAATTTTAAGACAAAATGATGAGAGAGATGGATAATGGGTATGTTCGCCATGAGTGAGCGAGACAGATAGTGACGCCACTTTTACCAAAGTGAAAAAAAGTTAGTAAAATTAGTAAAATAATTAGGTTTGTTGGAATAAAAGTCAGATGATAGAGAAATAACGTTTTTTATTACAATAAATGTTCAAATTGTTTACCATCAGCCTCAATACAAGCCCTACATCTTCTTAAAAAAGATCTACTTATTAGTCGGGCATATCTTCGAGAGTTGATCGCCTCAGCTGCTTGAGAAATGCGTTCACGCAGGTCGGCTACGTTCTCAATGGGCTTTGAGTAAACTTTTTCTTTGAGAACTCCCCAATAGAAAAAATCCAGGGGATTTAAATCTGGTGAACGGGCGGGCCACGAGATAGTGCCCGAACGTCCAATCCACCTTCCCGGATATTCCTGGTCAAGGAAATCTCTTACTTGCACTGCGAAATGCGCTGGGCAGCCATCTTGTTGAAACCACATGTCGCGAAGATCTGCTAGTGGTACGTCCTCTAACAGGGTTGGTAAATCTTCTCTTAAAAAATGTAGGTAATTAGTTCCATTCAAGTTCTCAGGCAGTTCAATAGGCCCAATAATTTTACCGTTTAAAATTCCGGTCCACAGGTTTACTTTAAAACGATACTGGGATCTATCTTCTCGCATTAAATGTGGATTCTCCACATGCCACTCGTGATAATTGTGCAAGTTCATGTAACCATCTTTTTTAAATGTCGATTCATCTGACCAGAGAATTTTTTGGATGAATTGGGGATTCTCATTATGCCTCTGTAGCATTGTTCTACAAAAAGAAATCCTTTCCTGATAATCTCGAGGTAGAAGACTTTGAACTCGTTGTACGTGAAACGGATGCATTTCGGCTCTTTGTAAAATACGATGAGCAGTGCTTTTCGGTATTCCCGTTCTTTCTTCAATTCCACGTACGGAAATACTTCGGTCACGTGCGACCTCTTGCAATACTTCTTCCTGGAAAGGAAACACAGGTCTACCTCCAGCCTGTATTTGATTCGGGAAATGGCCGCCCTCTGTGAGTGAACGGTGCACATTAACAAACACGCGGTGATCCGGGTAGCGCTCTAAATTTGGATATCTTTCACGATAAAGTCTAGCGGCAGCACTTGCGTTGCATCTGCATTCCCCATAAATGAGGTGCATGTTCGCATATTCTTGTGAAGTGTAGCGCGTAGGCATGGTAGATAAAAAGGATGCCAACACAAAAGTCCAGAGAGAAGCCAAAGTTGCCGGTATGTTATCAACAAGTCCAATTCACAAAGATTCAAGTCCAAAAAGAGAAGCCAAAGTTGTCAGTACTAAATCAACACAAGCGAATACGAACGTGCGCAGTAGACGAATGAGCGAAACGTACTAACTGGTTGGTGTCGGACTGGTAGCGTAGCCATTTGCTTGGCTGAAACTAGTGCGAATGAAACAGATAGATGCCATAGCATCTATCTGTTTCATTCGCACTCGTTTAAACGACGCATCTCCGTCTCAATGCGTGGCGTCACTATCTGTCTCGCTCACTCATGGCAAACATACCCATTATCCATCTCTCTCATCATTTTGCCTTAAAATTAAGAACCTACCTAGAGCTTGTGCGAATTAAAAACATTTTAACTGAGTAAAATCTGATAGCAAAAATCGGGTTACTTGAGGTTTTAATTTTTTTACTCTTTTCTATTGTATGGAACTAACAAGTATTGTACCATTTTAGAATTCTGATTAAATGCGCCAACTTTTAATGCTACTTGCCAAGGCACTCTAGTACATTTTTTTTATAGGAGGGCCTGTCAAAGTCGACGAATCTTGAAAATTTTAAATTCGTAGTTTAACAAATAGTCTCAATTCTCGGGAACTTGAGGCAATTGTGTCATTATTTTTATTGGGATTCTAGAAATGTTATTTAGGATTACGTTTCTAAAGTTCAAATGAACAAAAATAAAAAATAATAACCACAATAACCGAAAAATGGTACAGTTTGATCAAATTTCTAGGTTTTTCTTAAAATGCCCATAATTTTCAAACTGCATGGGATAGATTTTTTTTCAGATTTTTCTCGTGATGGTTATGATCAATCCTGTCACCCCGTTTCGGCTTGACGTTGAGTTTTGGGACACCCTGTATGTTATGTTTAATATGTACCTAAGTTATAACATCGCCTTGGATGTATCTGTAAAGGTGTTATAATAATGAATGAATAAATAAATAAATAAATAATAATAAATAACTGTTCATAGGTACCTGAACAATTAAATATGAATCGTTTTTCATTATTAGACCATGTTAAGGATCACGAGAGATGATGATTCGGGACAGTTTTGTGTCATTAATTCCGTTTTTCAAATTAACAATGTCAATAAATGTAGGTGGGTCAATGACCGATATTCCACGATTATCTGGCGCCTACTATAGAACCGCTATAAGAGCATAGATATGAAAACGGACTGACTTTATTCAGTTATGACGTCAGTGTGCGTTTGTCTACATTATAGCTGATATTATATTCAGAACTAGCATCTCCTCGCAACTTCATTCGTGTCATACTCGTTTAGAATTGTAGATACCCACAATTGCCATCGCTTCGGCAATGTCCTTAAATAGAAAACAGGTACACGTTATGCAAAACAAAACTATTTATTTCGAACGATAACGACTTCACTCCACGTATCGTCTTCAAATCGTCAGGTGGGAGAACTTTCCTCCGTATGTTTTGAAAGTATCTATCCTTTAGGAAACTGTGTCTGTAATGTTTTCCTGAATATATATATTTTTTTCCTTTTTTATTGTGCGTTATCAACAAGAGTTTTCCGCGGTTTATTCCACAGGCACCGTACATTTCTCCGGGTTAAACACTCAGTGATAGTGTAGCTTTCTACCACCGAAAGAATTTTTCGTGATCGGATCTGTGCTTTCAAAGTTTTATTTAACTTTACAACATACGAACAAATAAACATTAGAGTAATTTATTTAAAAAAATTGTAGTAGGAAAATCTTCACCTTTTGGTCCCCTGTATATATTCGATTCAAGCTGCATATTTTTTTATCGAGACTAGCTATCGGCGCAGGACATATATATACAAGTGTTTGCGCAAACTCGCGCAGGACTAACGGCTTAACGTGCTTTCCGAGGCACGGGGGTGTCACTTCTGCCACCAACTTCCAAAATCCGGGTTGTCACTGGGAAATTTCCATTGGAAAAACTCAATAATACTCTTTGCCTCACCTGGGAATCGAACCCAGGACTCCACGCTTGGCAGTTACGCTTGCGACCACAAGACCAACGAGCAGTTCAAGAGTCAATATAAGTACATACTGAAGTGTAGACAACCGATACCCACTTGAGGGTGGCCTATGTCCAGCTGTGGACACTTTACAGCTGAAGTGATGATGATATCTTGACATACAATATAGGTACTATACGCTGCCAATATATTGATTGGATCGAGTCACAAAGGCTTCTCCCAAAGTGTTTACTTTTCTTTATTACCCTACCCTCGTCCACTTTGCACGGGCCATAATATGGAAATGAATATTACACGTGAAATAACCTGAAGTGCCTACTTGTATCCATAACATGATTAAAATAACGCTCATTGCATGTCATAATAATTGGGCAATTTATTTCATGCATGGTATGACTCTAGCCAATTTCGAAACTGAAGGTGAAATAAAATGTTGTTTTTTTTTTTGTACACGTACTAAATTTTGTCCGCGACTTTTGTACGCACATATTCCGTGTTTTCCCGTTTCCGTAAGGAATTTCGAGAAATCACATGCTAAATTTCAGCCTTCCACTCCTTCTTGTGTTTCGCTTTCTCCAGCCGATTTTCCCATGGTGTAGTTTTATACCAGGGAAATAGCTTATATGTGATTCCAATGAAAAGATTAGGTGCTTAAACCATTATTATTCCTCTTTTTTTAACATAATTTAGAACTTTAGACTGTTCGGTTGGAGCTTCATTCTATTCAACGTTTTGCCTCCTTGTACAACACTGTTACAGTAACCCTTAACATTGTACTATGAGGCGTGAACCATACATCTCAAACAGCTTTTATACCTCTTAAAACTGTTAAAAGAGTCTTAGGCGTACACGATGCATGTCTGATGTAACTTTGCTTTATAAGTGTGAAACGGCAAGGGTCTTAGTGTCGCGGCACCGTAAAACGGACATTAAAGCGTGTTACACAAAATGCGAAGCAAAGAGGGTTACGTGCATGTTCGACTTTCTTTAGAAGTCGTTCGTAAAAGGCCATAAACGCTTTGTCATAATATTATGGCAATAAGTTAAAAACGGTAGCTAAACATACGTAACTATTAGCTGACTATTAGGTACGGTTAAGTGACGCTGATGTGTTTGTATCATCACTACATCATTAACAGATGTTTTCCGTCGTCGTTTGATAAAAAGTCACGACAACAGGCATGACGTGACAATGCGACAACGTGTTTCCATCGAAATTTATTTATTTAAGTATTATAGATTTAAGTAAAGAAAGGAGACTAAGATACTGTAGTGGTATTTCTGTGGGGATATCTCAACTATATCCTTGCGCAAAGGGGCATCAAAATCTAACCTAGTTTTTAGAAATATAATATTTTAGAATACATATTTAATTGTGAAAATATTTAATCTGTAAAGCCACTTAAAAACAATATCCACGAAAACAAGTTGCCGCAACGTCACATCTCACAAAACACAATTTCTTGACTTGTGCATTATTGGTTCAAAAACTAGACCATTACAGAACCACTCTACCTACTATGTGAACTGCCACCCGCAGCTCCACCCGCGCGAAATTTGGAAAACATTCTCAGGGAACATACGCCCACGATAAAACGTTGTCTACCTAGTAGTGTTAATCCGAGGATTTCCATGAGGATTTCCCCCCGAAAAAAAAAAAAAAAAAAGGTTACAAACGATATTTATGTAGGTATGCCAATAAAAATCAGTCCGGTAGTTTTTTTTGAGACAAAGAGTAACAAATAAACAAATACAAATATTCATGGCCATCCTAACAACAATCCTAAAAAATAGTATTAGTAGGAATTTTCTACCACAATCAACCATCATTATACAACGCAGTCCACTGAGACCTGTCACATCTGAAAGGTATCTCAGTAATTCACTGGGAGACAGACGGTGGCTAAACATATGTATGTATTGCGTAATCCCTAAACACAGCGATTAGCACTAAAGCCAATACTCAGGTGATTAAGGCTTACTAAGTAATTGAGACGGCTGTGGACCTGTGGTCGAGGGAACGGATATTGATTTAATGTTTAAGTAGATGTGTCAAAGGATGTTTTAGTGACAGGTGAACTAGGATAGCTATAAAAGTTAAATGTACTGTACTTTTAGTACGAGTTTTGCTCCGTTACTGAGTGACTGAGTAATTGCTGAGTCACTGACAGACAACGCATAGCCGAAACTAATGGTCGCAGAAAGCAGAAACTTGGCATGTAGCTTCCCTACACTCCGTATGGGAACACTAAGGGGGGATTTTCCGAAATTCCTACGGGAACGGGAAAAAACGGGATATGCGCGTACCAAGTCACGGGCAACAGCTAGTTTGTACTAAAAATTGAATAAGTTCTTTTTTTCTGTACGATTTGACATAAGCAAACGGATACGTTAACGCGATCGAGTACGTTAAAAAACTGCCACAAGGTGAGACGGTACTTCACGCTGGAACAGCTGCTCAAACTTCATCATGCGCAAGTTTGATAGTGTGTGGAGTACTGCTCTCATCTTTGGGACGGATCTGCCAGATATCAGCTTGATGCCTTGAGTCAATTGAGAAACGAGCCTATCATTGCCGACGACCCAAAGTCTTGAGCATCGACGCCGAGTTGCTAGCCTGCGGTATTCTATCGTTTGCATTTTTGAGGTTGTGCGATGGATTTGCAAGGTTTAATTCCGCTAAACCCGTTCCATCTTCGGACCACAAGACGTACGGAGATGCGCCACCGGTACATGGTGGACATCCCATCCACACGCACAAAACTTTTGGGAACAAATTCATTGTGCGTACAGCTAAGGAGTGAAATTCTCTGAAAAAGTCTGTGTTTCTTGATATATAGCTATCAAGAAACACAGACTCTTTCAGAGAATTTTACATATTTTTTTTAAATTACACCCAGACACAGAACAAATGATCATGCTCATCACACAAAGATTTGTCCTAGGTGGGAATCGAACCCACGACCTCCGGATTAGCAGTCAGGGTCAATAACCACTCGACCAACAGGCCGGTATTATTTCAACAGTAAAAAAAAGAACTAGACCCTGTGTTACATCTCTAAACGTCGATCACTCTCTGATGATAATATTCATTTAATATTGTGTGTCTAAAGTGACTAAGGTTTATTTACCAGTATATAGTTTTATATTATAAGAAAGGTAAAAATAACCCAAAGACAAAACCAGTTCGTAAATTCTACCTATAAACAGACTCAATAATATCAAGGATTTCATTTGACTAGTTTACAAAGTGACCATCAACAAAACGGTAGTTCCAAGAAACAATAAATACAAGATATAAAGGCTATCGTTTATTCTATCTAACGAGAACATTGCTAAACATGAAAGCCAACATTTATGCTACACAAGCAGGCTGAGTGAATTCAGTAGTTTTCTAGTCTTTCTGGAAACCTCTGAGCCGTGCGACGGTAAAACTTTTGCCGTTTTCGTTCGAGCGATTCTTTTGTAATCGAGTCACGGACCGGACCGGACCGGGTCAAACCGGAGACGGTTTGTTATGACGTGGACAACGCTAATAGGAACAAATGCGTCTTTTCATTTATTTAAGTAAAAGGGGACTTTGGAAACGGACTGAGAAAAACCTTTTATATATTTTATCTGAAGCTTTTTTGAACAGCTACCTACGTATTTAAATGGTACCTTCTTAGTTTTTATAATATGTACGAAGTGATTTTCAATGGATGGTCTGGTAATATAATGGTTGCTCCATATCCAAAATTATATAAAAAAACCTTAACTTACAACAGAAAATACTCTCGAATTTCGTCGAATTGTACTTTCAAATATTTCAGTTTTCAATTCGACGAAATGTTAAATGTGTGAATGTGTGTGTGTGTGTGTAATGTTAATGTTTGTTGTTGTTGTGAGAATAGATATTTGACTGGATTTTTATTTACATTTCCAAAAGATAAGTCGCATTAAAACAAAGAAAAACGTAGAAAAAATAAAGTAGGTGCGAGCGTTGTGTAATCTGTGGTAAGCAGAGACTGCAGTAATTGCGTGTGACGTTACTCCGTACTCACGCCAAAGTGAATTTACGCCATCCAGTACAAATGACGATAGATAGCAGAATAACTTCAAAAGGGAATTTCTCTACTTTTCCGCAGATTTGATTAATTTTTCACAAATAAGTGTTTGGGTAAACCCTTTTAGGGACTATTAGCAAAATATTGTATTAATAATATTTTGATAATAGTCCCTAAAAGTGTTAACCTATTACATTACACAATAACTATATAAACACTACATTTTTCCCGTGGCTTCGCTCGCGTTAAAGTAGCCTATAACCGTCTACAAGGGTCCCATTTATCGTTGTACCAAAATTCGTGAAAATCGGTCAGGCGATATAGACGTGAACGTGTAACAAACAAACAAACTCACTTTGGCATTTAAACCTCAAATATTAGTAAGGGTGAGACGAATTCTAGTACCAAGAATTTGCTACATTCAACAGACTACTAAAACATATTACACAGATGCTTAGACGTAGAGAAGCTCGCATTCAGCAGTATTACCTCACAAAGCTAATACACGCTATTCAATATACCATATTACCTAAACTTAGTGCTTACCTACAGAGGTATGCAGACACTTCAATCTTAATACTCGTATGACGAAGACTAAGTTCGGGATGAGACTAACTTTGACATACGATTCCGATGTACTAATAAGCCGAGCTTATCCAACGCTTCAACGGTTCTAAGTCGTGTTTATATGGATCTTAAATGATAGGTTAGTGTTCATGGAGGTTCTTGCACGTTCGTGTCCATAGAGGTTAGAATGTGCAACTATCATAATTTTTCGGACTGACTTACTTCTTGTGTATGCCTGTAAATAGTTTAATACAAATAAACGATTTGGGTTCAAGTTGTCTGTATGAATTTCATCGTGCCATTTTTTGTGCAGACTGTGAAGTCAATAACAGTAAATAAATAATGAATTTCCGAATCAGTGCATTTACTTATTGGACAATACATTAATTTCTGTTTACAATTCACTTCTGTAGAGCTTAAAAATGTTAATTTCCTTGTTTTATAGCAGACAGTATTGTTCGATGCGAAAACATTTGTATGAATTCAATGTTCATTCATCATTTTATAGCAGTATTTTAAACTCAAACAAAGGCCCTGAAAATAATCCAATGATGAGAGTATAATGAATTTTTTTTTCAGTGTACAAAAAGTAATGAATTTAAATTATATGTGAACCTCATTCAAATATTGATAACCAACATTTTGTAACGGTAGCTATACCGCCACGTAAAACTACAAAAACTATTACCCTCCTTCTAGTGTAGTTGGGTAAAAGGATTTGACGATTCACAAATCCTAAATCGCGCAATGTAAGGTTTTCGCGCGATTTGCGCGTATACTGCAGCCCGTCAGGAACTATCGGGAAGTTACCTTCCAGACACAGCACCTGTCTGATCAGACGTTCCTCCTTTGTCAACGAAGGCTGCAGTACTAGACACCCTGTTTCGCATAAATGTAAGATTTTATCGTTGCGTTCTTATAACATCGTTAAGTGCTGTAGTATCCTTACCCAGCTAAGTAAGTTTCTGTCACCATGCAAAAAACAAGAATAGGTAGGTATGAGAAAGGTTATCATAACTGGCGACCAGAAAACAAGTTAAACAATAAATAATCAAACACTCTCCTTCATAAATTATACATTACGAACAACGACAATAGCGAGGATAATTACTAAAACCAATCAGCACTTAGCGTAATACGCGATCAATATTAATACATGAACATACACGCGTTCGTATGAGCTAGAGCCAAGCCATGTGTGACACACAGAAACACAGGATTATAGATATATCTCTATTGAAATTACCTCTATTCATGTCGGATGCTTTGAGCTCTAGTTAATTAGCTATTTTGTACTGCGTTACATAGCAAATCACCATTTCATTTCCGTGCAGTATTTAATATTTTTAAGGGCCTATTGGTTGGATTATTATCAGTTTGGTAACGGTTACCGATCGACGATGAATGGTGTGGAATTTGGATAAATATTCATTTTCATTGAAATGTCAGGAAAATTAATTAGCAGTGTTGTTTTGTGGGTTGGATACTGTAGTGGACGTTTCCATGATGTTTATATGATTTAAGTATATTTTTGATTTTATCTAGCCCTATTTGTGTCCCGTGTTTCATTTAAAAGAAAAAAGGAATAAAAAAAACTAGTTCATGCTATATCATATTAAAAAAAAGAAGAGAACTGAGGGACTAACACGAATGTTTTTGACGTATAGTAACGTAACGTAAAATTTTACTATAACTATAATACTCGTTTCGCACATAATATTTATTTGAATTAGATAATAATTATATTCATAATTTTCTATGATAAAAAATGTGTATGTCGCATAAAATTAAATCAAAACACTATGGGGTTGTAGTTATATATATTTAAAATTCACCTACGTTAGCGATATACTGTTACGTTACTATACGTTAAAACATTCGTGCTAGGCCCTCCAGTATTCCGGCCAGGGTTGCGGAATTTGTTCGAAAGAGTCACCGCGGCCCTGCAACGCAAAGCTGGCTTTAGAAGGAACACGGATGGGTTTTATGATGGGTCAGTAACAGTCTGACACGCTTCCACACCACCCAGAGCGGAAGAAGTCATTTGATAATTTTCCATCCTTAAAAAAAAGGCCCGCCAGTCTTAGAGGTATTGTGATACCAAGTAACTAAGTGGGTTGTGGAGGTCAGACAGGCAGACCCTCCACTTAAAATACTCCCGTTCAGCTGCAAACCATCCCAATACACTTGGGAAAATGCTCTGCGGGCTGATACTATAATTATAACTTATAGACTGTCGTGCAAATTTCGAGTTTGTCTATCTGAGTTGTTAGGAAAAACATACATTTAAAAAAATACGCTTTATGACTCGGTACCACGTATATCTGTGTATTAATGTATTAGTTAATGTATTAGTGTTAATAAAAGCTTTAATTTAATTTCTAATGATACAAATGCAATTAACCGTGTTACTTATAGACGTGCCCCGCACACACATTTCGTAGAAATACTTCCTTTAATGTTAATTCCTCTGTGAATATGAAACCAAATAAATAAACTCCTTTTATATTGGGGCAAAGTTGAAGGGCAAGAAATGCCAATTTCTATTCAGTAGTTTCTTAGAAAGTCTTTGGGGAATATAGGATAAATCTAGAAAGGACTGATTCCCAGATTTTTGTAAACCTATTCAGTGAAAAAAAATCTACTTAAAACATATAAGCTACGTATTTATTCTTCAATGATTTAGATGTTTTATTTGAAGGAGATCGTGGCTAAAGAATAACATTCGCACGGGTCGATCAAGGTTAAGCTACGCTTGCTAAGGTTAGTCTGTAGATGGGATCTTAACATACCGAGGTTCCTCGGAAAACACGTTAAGTCGTTGGTCTTGGCTGTCATTTGTAGATCTTTGGCTGTCATTTCAGAAGCCAGTAAATCTGACTACGGCCTTGCCAAGAACTACCGTGTTTTTCAGTTGATGGGTTGTGGAGGTGTAGTAAGCAGCCGCTCCACGTAAAATACTGGTATTCAGCTGAATCCTGTTTGACTGAAAGGCGACCCCAGTATAGTAGGGAAAAGGCTAGGCAGATGATGATTTAGATGTTTTATTTGCAACACAATCTACATCACTATTTTGTTCGAAACCGGACGTATAGCGTCTAACTCGAAAAGAAGATGATACAAAATTAATTGAAAACAGAAATCTTATACTATCATAAGCTACTGTAGAGCCGACCTCTTTCGTCGGGACCTCAAAAGCACATACATCATTATCATCAGATCCATAACATTTTTTTACCAATTCAAAGCTTTTGACTGACACAAAAATCGCACGAGTAATCGACAGACGTACTCACGTAATCCTTAACCTACAAAATGATTCTCCATTCAAAAATCCGACAAACTCCATGGGCTTGATTCCAAATTGATTTGCGTGGAACAAAGGGGGTCTCGATCCGCAGAAATGAAAATACGATTTGGGTACGACCAGATAGCAATTTGTTGCGGCGCCGTCTGATCTATTGGAAATTTGAATGGGTTCCCGCCGGTAATACACTGAACTCAATTGTTCAGTCAATACAACAAAGGAATTATTATAGGATCACCGAAGAGATTTGGTTGTTACCGCAATTTAAATATGGATGCACACGTTTGTATTTCGTCTTGTGTTTGGATGGTGTAGGAAACGTTAGGTAAACTTTATCATCATTCGCATCCCAATTGAATTGGGATTTATCTAGCATGTCATCTATTTCCATACTTCTCTTGTCGTCTCTGTAGTCAACCCTTTTGGAGTGGAGTTACAGTCCACATTTCGCTTCATTGGAGTTCCCCATCTTCCTCTTCTTCGTCCTTTGAGGAATTGATCGGTTTTAATTTTAGTGCACCTGACAAGGTGTTGGGCGGGCGTGGTGCGAAAGCTCCCTCCAAACTATGGAGGAAGAGCCCGATGACGTGTGGCTGGGATGCGGGGTCAAATTCTGGCTCTGCATCTGGCGTTAGCGTCAGCACACCGAACTCGGAGCGAGACGGGGCTCCTGCGGAGAACTCAAAGTTTTTCCGCAAGCTCCCCAGACCAGAGGATGACCAAGGGTCGTCCTCCAACGAAGAATTGGCCTCGGCCCGAAAAATCCCCACCTGTAGGCCTATATTACACAAAACTCTCCTAACGACATTTTCTTCATTCATCCGTACGTACCTATTACATGCTATTGATACCAAGGAATCTGGTCAACTCTTCTATTGACATGACTATTTATTTAATAAAATGCTAAATACATACGTCATATTTTTCCTGCAACAGCAGAATAACTGTAGAAATCGAGGTATTAGCTTTTTGAAATAATCCTGATATTTTGCTCATATTATTGTGAAAACCGTTGTTGGTTTTTAAACATCCGGTTCTTTGCGATAATTCTGTACATATCTAAATATCTATCTATATACTCGTAAATTTACACTAGTAATAATCCTACAGTCTATCCACAGAATCCGTTCCCAGTCTATTCTGCGAATATGTATTAATGCAAATGTGAACAACTGAACATGCTCCCACTAATTATTTGTATGCAGCCCGATTCCACTGAATGCGTTCATTAATTAAATCTGGTCATTAGGCGTGTATACATTTCAATATAGAAGGGAATGTTACTATCAAAACACAGATTTTTGACAACTCTATTGATACATATTTTTGTAGTTTCTTCTTCTTTATTGCACACAAAACATAGATTTGTGTATCTATATGTTTTGTATGTGTCGTAGGATAATTTGATACTTCGAATCTTCGCGAAAATCCTAGGGGTTTTGCGAAAACGCGGATAATTAGCCATAGGCGAAAAATTATCAAATCTTACTGGACAAAGTCAGGATTTTTGCGAAAATACTCGTTATTATAGCAATATTGCGAAACGAAACGCTGGCTGTTATGAAATAAGAACGCTGATTGGTCGGTCAGTGCGTTCAATAAGAGATCGTCTCTGATTGGTTGACGTCTTAAATGTCAATCATTTGTTGCCGCACGTTATTAACTAGGAACCAATTAGAAGTCAGCCAGCAAAATTGTAGCCAATCAGTGTTGAGCACATCAAATCTTACTATAGTAACGAGTATTTTCGCAAAAATCCTGACTTTGTCCAGTAAGATTTGATAATTTTTCGCCTATGGCTAATTATCCGCGTTTTCGCAAAACCCCTAGGATTTTCGCGAAGATTCGAAGTATCAAATTATCCTACGACATATGCAATGGGACAGCTTTTATGTCTTATATCTGATACTTTCTCTGTGTGTACATAAATTGTAAAATAAATGAATAAATGTCACCGTAAGATTGTAATAAATATTCATTAGATTACAATTTCACGATATATTATGAAAAAAACATTGAATATACAATAAACTCCATCCAACTTCAATAGTTTCTAATATTTATATCCGTGTCTTATTCAGAAAAAAATGTTTACAACTTCACGCGATATTTTTGGAATATTGATATGCACACGCTTGACCACTATCTCACCGCGATATTTTACAATCTTACGGCGTTTGCGATTTTTCGTTGACATATACATATATATTTTGTAATATTAATATGGACGCGTTTGACCACTATCTCACCTGATGGTAAGCGATGATGTGGTCGAAGATGGAGCACACTTGCCTAGAAGTAACCTATTCACTTTTGACTTATAGACTCCCAGGTTGTAGCTATCAGGAAACACAGATTCTGGCAGGGAATTCCACACCTTAGCTGTTCCCAAAACGTTTTGTGCGTGTGGGTGGGATGCCCACCATATACCGGTGACGCATTGCCGTGCGTCTTATGGTCCCATGATGGAAAGGGCTTGGTGGAATTAAAAAATGCAACCGATAGAAAACGACAGGCTAGCAATGATCTCGTCGTCGATTCTCAGGACTTTGGAGCTTCGACTCGACGAGCCTATCATTAACGATGATGCTCTTGGCTCGTTTCTCAATTAATTCAAGGGTATTAAGCTGATATCTGGCAGATCCATCCCAAAGATGAGAGCAGTACTCCATACACGATCGAACTTGCGCTTGATAAAGTTTGAGCAGCTGTTCCGGCGTGAAGAACCGTCTCACCTTTGCTAGGATCCCCAACTTTTTCGCAGCCACTTGAGCCTTTGCCTCTATGAAAGTATCTAAATTGAGGGTAGATGTTGACGTGACACCAAGAAGCTCAAGTTGGTCGGTTATCGAAACGGTTACTCCTCGGAAAAATGGAGCTAAGTGAAATTGGCTCCTTTTAGCGGAAAAAAGACACGCCTGGGTCTTAGCAGCATTGAAATTGACCAGATTGCCTTCGCCCCATTCAGAGACTGCCTGTAAGGACAAGTTCAAGCGCTCAACCACAGCCTCTCGGAGAAACCGGATCGGCGCCCCACCAGCTCGTGCGTACATTCATATTATGTTATGTTGTGCGTGTATATATGTCTATTCATGTTTTACAAAATAAATTACATTTTATTCTGCAATTGACGTATTAATGGAAAATATTGCCAATTAGTCGCTCAAAAAGCGTTCTCAGTGAAATATTGTAAGATTATTCAGAGGTATTCCAATAAATCTTCCAATTCAGAATATCTTTGATTAAAATTACAGAATAATTAAATGGTCGGTATCGACTCGAGCGCTGATAGTTTTGTACAGACATTTTAATTGGAACAACACAAAGAAAGTATTTTAATTAAAATTGAACCTCTTTATTTAAAAGCTCTTTTGCAAAATTCAACAGCTCAAATTCAATATTATTTTCGTTTTACGCTCAGTTATATTTAGGACGTACTGATTACAGGTTATTTTGGTAGACAAAGAAAATTGATGACATCGACAGTTTATTGGCCTCTTTTTTCCTTTTAACGACGAACTTATTAAAGAAATAGCACATTGCATAACCACAAATACGAACGCAGTCATCGCAAAAACCACACAAAGATTTATCTTCGGAAACAGCCGCTAAGGCATCCGCACTTCCTGAAACCCTTTTACTTGTATTCAGCAAAACAATAATAAGTCAAAGGTAGCCTAATCTTAACCAAAATCCCACGTTAATATTCCATCCCAAACTTCAACCCACAGCGGTGATTCATCAATCGACGTCCATAATACGTCAGCATAAATCCAGCTATTACGTCCTCGATCCATTAAAGGCAAAAAAACCTAAGAACAAGTCCTCAGAAAGCACTAAAAACTTTCATAACAGCATTATTGAAGCGGCCAGTATTCTGACAAGAAAATTAATATGACTTGGTCAGCGTAGTGGCCGGAACTTTGTCCAATATCATTTGCCTTTCCTATTGTTAGTCAAGTGTAGTAACTAGAGATGGGGAGTGCATTCAATGGCTCTGCAAATTTGCCTCCGTCGGACTGTAAGCATGATAAAATGCACACTCAAGGCGAATGGAGTCACTACACTATTATGCTGGCTTGCTTTATTAGGAAGCTAGATAAATAGGCAACTACAGTGATATATCTTTACTGTTTGACGTTACAGACATTGAATGGGGCTTTATTTACGAGACTGGCTGTTTGTTTACATTGTCTTTCATTATTTAGGTGGAAGAATAACGTGTTTTGTTTGGAAAGTTTTTGTTTTGAGAAAATTTTAAGTCATTTACTGAGGAAAGTTGCAGTTGAGGACTTTTTAAAAGAGGATCATAACGGGATAGTGAATTGGGGTGTTTAATGTCAGTGTGGTTCCGTTTTTTGATAAAATCTCGGTACTGTATTTTTGTTTGGACATAAGTCGGTGTTTGTATTGACTATTCATCGCTATGTAGAAGGTAGACAAACTTTTTAGCTGTCTAGTCCAAAATAACTTCGATTCTGTAATCAAATATCTTCGATACTTCAATCAGGAATTCTTTTTTTGCTTCCAAGAAATTGAAATCAAGCAATCAAAGATCACATCACAAGCCCGCTTCTTACAATATTTCAAACAAATAAAGCCAATGAAGCGGCAATAAAAAAGCACAAAGAACAGTGCTTAATTGAGCGTTGTCGAATAAATTGAAACAATGTTAATCAAAATACACAGAAGAGTGAAAAGAAATATTTTACAAACAGTGAAATATTTTATTCATATTTCAATACCAGGCAATTTGACGTTACTCTTCTTCCTCATAATTTCCTGGTACCTTTCTGCTTTACATTGGAATATTTTGTAAAAAGTCATTTGAAGAGGATCAAAGTTTTCCAATAAGCTTAAGAGCCTACTGTAAACGGTGTTATGGCTCGGCATTATTGCAGAGTACCTCATTAATAGGAAACGTTATGCATGAGTTACGCGTTTCTTTAGATCATTTTCTTTTAAATGGGTTTATAAGTATCTAAGCTACGGTATAAAATACTTTTGTCCCAAAAATATTTGTTGAAGAACATTTTAAGTTCAATGGCTCCGATGTTTTACTAAATTAACATTAAAAAAAACATTATAATTATGTCAAAACAATCTTATTTTATCGTGTTTGTTTCAATTAGCTTAAAGGAGGTTGAGCTAGGAGTACATTTTACACACTTAAAAAAGGAGATTCGGTATTGGTGTTGATGCATAATTAAGACATATACACAAGCACTGTTTGTGTAAATTCCAAAATTCAAACATTTACTGTGCTAGTTTTATAGTATCCGTAGCTTTGGCCATTTATAATAAAAGTACCCATCTAGCAATAAACTGAAGCCTCCACAAAATACATGAAAAACGTTTCCAACAAACTGGGCCTTATATCACGTCTAAGAATAATAGAACTTAACCTATTTCTTTAACATGGAAGCCGGTATTAGACAATTTTTCGCACACTCCTCTTTGATTCATCTCTGCCTCGTAAAGCATCCCGAAACGTGCTGACTGTGCCGCTTTCCATCTTCCCGCAGTCACCGCTGACTGGCTATAAGACAAAGAGTGTTTTAAAAAACTTCAAACTAGGGATGGACCGAGTAGTTGCTGGCTAGACGTCAAAAGATGCCGACTAGTTGGCACTTGACCAGCTACAAAAAAAAATAGCAATCAATTAGCCAGTACTTACAATAAAAGTGCCAGTACGTCAAAACAACTGAACGGATCTTGATGAAATTTGGCACAGAAGTATATTATAGTCTGGAATAACATACATACTTTTTATTCCGAGAGTATGTTCCCTTGGGCTAATTTACTTCATTCGCGCGGGCGTAGCTAGTTAAATAAATCAAAATAATTAATAAAATAAACCCATACAAAATACTTGAAAAGTTACATTACAAAATAATAACAATCATTTACGTTAAATTAATTCAATTCCAGTTAAAATTTTGACTAAATAATCCAATATTGATTTTAACTACAAAGTGATGTTTAATTTAATCACACCCAAATAATCCCGAATAGTTGGACAATTTCTATAAATTATTTTGTTTTAAAATTTAAACCACGTTTTAATTCAATTGTAAAGTAAAATAACAGTTAAAAGAAATGGTCAAACTATTTGAGGATGTCGACTATACGATCACATTTATAGTCGGAGACTAGTCGACCAGTTAATCGGCCATTTGAGCGCCGACTAGTCGTCTATTGGGCCCATCTCTAGTGCAGACCGTATTCACAAGAGTTTCTAGGCTAGGGATAAAACACAACTTCTGTTGTGGTGTGACCGAGTTACCCAGTGGAACAAAAGTATGCTTCATGGGACTTTATCTCTGCATCTACATGCATACTGAGAAAGCTATGCATTTTAAATTTTTGTTTTACAGGGAATGTTGGGAATCACAACACTAGTTTGTAACGACGGTGTTCTTAGTTTGTTTCTTGAGATTCGATTAATCTTTATTTCTTACAGGATCATGATACAGATCACTTACATGAGGGGGGCAATTCTACTAGATTTTAATTATCTTCAATTAGAAGAATTGGCCCTCAGATTTCACTTAATTTTAGTATAAATAAATCGTCGTTTCAAAATATAATATAGGTAATCGCAAAACCAAAGTTTCTTAGGATGTGTAGTTAATAATCCGTTTCAAAAATTTGATAATACTTAACTGGCTCACTTTGTCTGGATAAGCGATTTGTTTTTTACGTCAATTTTACCTATTTTATACCCCTTTATTTTTGATTTATCAAAAGATATTTCCCTTATACTAATCATAACTTTGATATCACAAAACATTATCAAACATGGCATCATTATAGCTAACCTGTTACAGGAACCCGTCAGAAACATGCAAATATGTAGGTAAACTGTACTCGAAACTACACAAACTCGAAGTACAGGAACTATCCCATATTGGTGAGTTAGTAAGGCGAATCAATAACTTCAATGTCTGTACATAACATCAACTTGTACGAGATATTAAATACCCCGGGGCAGTATCCCTTGAATATTGTGGTTCTATGAAGTACTAGCAAAGATGAAACGTCCATGGCTTGGAGTTTCCAGTTTCAGAATGATTGCATTGTTGTCTATGCTAAGGTGATGTTACACCGACGTGATGGACGTAGCATATCAGTGCTTTGATCGCCAGTATAGCTGCCATCAACTCTATGCTATGTGATATTCTTAGATCAATCGGGATACCAAAGACAGCAGATCGACTACACAGTAAGGGCTTAGACAAATTAGGAAGTCGAACAGTCTAAACTGCATGAGATTGAAATACCGAAATGAGCTACCGAAATGTGCCGTGGTTAGTCCCAAAAATAGGGGACTTTCGACAATAGGAATGGCTTATGTAGATGCTCTCTTTGTCTTGAGCCATAAAACGAGCAATCAATGTCGATCAACTTCCGACCGACATACTATTTAAAAAAAGACCTGTAAATTGTTGCAAATTTTATTTTTCAAGTCAAAAGTGATATTATAATCGTTTTTTGCGGGCAAGTTTTTTGCAAAAAAAAAAAATTGAATCTGTACCTACTGTATAGTACTCGTAGCTACAAAACACCACTCTTGAATATGATCACGCACTGTTTAATGAAAATAAAATTCATAGAAAAGGACGCTAAATTGATTCCCTGAATATGAAAATAACAGTAAAAAGCTTCGTTTATTCAGCACTCGGAAAAAAATCCCGAAAATAAAATTCATACGTTGTAGATAATTAAGCAGTAACATCGGGTTATTTGTTTCTACGGAACATTAGCGTACACGTTTGGTGGCTTATTATTGCCATAATAATAAGCCACAAAACATTTCCGCTTATTTGTAGCGAAACACGAGTTAGCGAATAACAAAATCTTTTTATCATTTTAGCTGAAATATGTAGGCATTTATTTTCGCTTAGTAAAAACATTCCAATATCATTTTGGACAGGATGCCGGAAAATTATGAGGAAGAGTAAAAATATATTTCATTCTTTATTATTCCGCTGTTTTGGGCTAAAACAAGGGGTTTTAAAATTACGGAACTCAGAAATAAGGCAGTTTTTCTTTCTATAATAAAATTGGAGGGATTCACCGGATGCCTCGTTTGTAATATTTGCAATGGCGCATAGCTTTTGTTTTTTATTCATTTTTGTGTCTCCGTTTTCGGAAATTGCTAAGCATTTTTAAATAGATTACGACGTTTTAAATTCAATTTCGTTCTGGGACTGGAAAATCTTGTTTTACTTTTATTCGACTTTTCATTTTATCGTAGAGGCAATTTGTGCGGCCAGCTTTATTTTTAAATTACATTTCTCAAAACCTGAAGTGCAGCCAAGACGCAGTTAAAAAATATGACTTAAAATTTCAAAAAATTGGCGGTGTTGTTAGCGTTTTAAAATCTGTAATAAACAGAGACAGCACTAATTGAGTGTGACGTCACTCACAAGTCCCGCCATATTTAATTGAAGCCATCCAGTACAAGACATTTTGTATGACAAGTATAGAAAAATAACTTAAAAAGTGTATTACTTAAGTGTTTTTCGACCATTTTTATTTATTTTTTCACAAATCGTAACGTTTTAATATCATCTTTCAAATAAGTATTTATTCATTTAGATTTTTCATACTTGTTAAATACCCTATTCGATGATATAGGTACTAATACATGACTTTTCAAGCTTTGTAAAAGGAAGATGTGTGTCTTTGAGTTGACAGATGTATTGCGCCCGACCTAAAATTAATTTGCGAAATTCTTTGTTAAGAAATAAACAAATCGTGTAAAAACTCACAAAGTAAATAAAACTGTCATGCTTCATTATTTACATTCGACCCTTGAAAAGTTCTTAACGTAAGACTTGCGAAAATCTCAACAAAAAAAAAACCATTTATTCTTCCCCTTAATCAAGTGGAGTGGCGCACACAATTTTCGTATTAAGAATCCCAAAGACAAGCGCGACGTAAATGTGACAACGATGCGACAACCATTTTTTAAACAAATTCATCTACTAATGTAATATACGTAACCTATGCGTGGAAAAACATGCAAAAATGGCTTGTGGCATTGTTGTGTCTGATCTGTCTATGGCGGTAGTTCCCAACCTGTGGTCCGCGGCCCACTGGTGGTCCGCAAGGGCCAAAATAAGGTACGGGAAAGGTTTAAAATTTCACTCTTTTCACCTCAAAAATGTCACTGATGCAAACTGGTTCCAAGTTTCTTTAGAAATGTGTCTTCTATGACAGAACTTTTTAATTTTGAAAACATAGTTATACTACAAGTTTTGAATATATGTTTACATCTATATGATATAAGTTTAACATAGTTTTTTTTATTCCTGGTCCTTGCTATAGTAGGCGCCAGATAATCGTGGAATAACGGTCATTGACCCACCTACAATTATTGACATTTTTAATTTGAAAAACGGAATTAATGACACAAAGCTGTCCCGAATCATCATCTCTCGTGATCCTTAACATTGTCTAATAATGAAAAACGATTCATATTTAATTGTTCAGGTACCTATGAACAGTTATTAGGGAAAGGTCAATGTACTTTATTCCACATTTATCTGGCGCCTACTATAGCAACAAAGAAATCAAAGTGGTCCCGGGTCAAATAAAGGTTGGGAACCACTGGTCTATGGCAACCGTTATGGCCAGATCGAGGTTTACTTAGCTCTTGGTCGAAAAATATCCAGATACTCTCACTCAGATTTCTTCCGAACTAGAGCTGTGTGCGACTGTCTTTGACAAAGCTTCCTGCAAATCCGATATAGGTATATAGGTTTACGAATACCTACGTGTCATTAAAACAACATATCACACAGTAACCCTTCTGCAAATAAGCCGTTACGAATGATATGGGTCCGACAGGGCCGGATGAAATGTCCGATTGATTATTGAGATTGCAATCTTTTTTTGATTTGCGAGAATTAATGAATGACAGGCTTATTAGCTCATTATTGCCTTTATATTGAGGAAGTGGGGGGAGATTATGCAATGCTGTTGCTAACTCATGATTTATTAATCTCGCAGGAATTTGTTTAGGAAGAGCTCGTGACCAAGCAATAACAGCTGAATGGATCGAACTACGCTTGCCGAAGTCAATCTTTGGATTGAGTCGGAAAGCACGTTACGCCGATAGTCCTTGGTGCCATTCGTAAATCTTCGACAGCCGTTACTGTATATAGTCCTCCTGAATGATTAAGGCCATGGCGGTCAATTTTATCGCCATAAACGCGACAACAGCCATCGGCGCGGAACATCTTATAGTACATAAGTATGTGCACAAACACAGGTGCACTCCCTCTTCCATCACTCTCATATTCCGATGGGAAGGCAACCCGACACGACCGGAGAGAGATCTAGCGCAGGACCAACAGCTTAACGTGCTTTCCGAGGCACAGGGGTGTCACGTCACCAACTTCCAAACTCCGGGCTGTCACAGAGAAATTCCTTATAGAAAAACCCAATAACACTTTTATTGCCCGACCTGCGAATCGAACCCAAGACGCCACGCTCGGCAGCTACGCTTGCGACCGCGAGACCAAACGGAGCAGTCTTGCCAACCTGAAAAAATAATAAGTCTAGGCTTATTTCTGTCGGCTTATTTATCCGTCAATTTGCTATTCTTTTAACATTTAAACGTATCTCTCTACTGACCATGTAGGTAAAATAGAAAAAAGAAGAAGAAAGAAAAAGAGTTTATTTGCGACAAACATGACGAATACCAAAAAAAAAACTAAATTACAAAAGTTATGCAAGTTGGGAAGATATGCGTCACTTTCGCGCAAAACGGCCATCGCTCAGCATATTGCTGGGACTCGTGTGCGAGACAGAGCCACAGCGCTGGCTGAAATTAAGGAAGTTCCTAAATTATATAGGTACCCTTCTTTAGACACAAGCCAGTGCAATGGCTGCGGTTAGCTGTTACCGGGCGATAATGAACTGGTCCATTTATATTTTCATAACTCGACAAAATGTACTGAACAGCTGTTTTTTTTTCGTAATTTCAGATAACTAAAGGATGTAGATATATGTGTAATGTTATTAGTTTATTTATTATATACTTTATTGATATTAAGTTAAACATAGTGATCCTGACATTAGAATTAGATATTGTAGATACCTATGTTTCACAAATAAATAATTTGAATTGAATTGAACACCAAAAGTAAAATGAAAGGTGTTATGACGGTAGTAACCTATATACTAATTTAAATACTCTTCTCTGATTTATAAGGTCCTCAAATACAAACCCTTTCACCTTTAAATTACAAAAAAAAAAATACATCAATGTTTTTCTTATTCAAATAATTCTAAACTGAATACTTATGCTAAGTTCGTTTAAATCCAGATAATTAACGAGGCCTATTTAAGGCAGCTCACCGAACCGTAACTAAATAATATGATTAAATTAATACATTTTCCTTCTCGTCTTGTAATAAGTTCGCTGCTAAGCGACCGGGATTCATGAATTTTACATTTTAAACCTAACACAATTGCGTACCTACGAGTTAAGTTAATCTTCTAAATCCAGCGTTCTAAATAAAGTGAATTAATAAAGTTATGGGGGTATATTAAAGGTCGGGGTTGAAATATTCGTCTTTGAGCACAAGTGTGTTAAAACAGGTTTTTAGGGTTCCGTGCCCGAAGGGTAACCAACGGAATCCTATTAATAAGCCTCGGCTGTCCGTTCGTATTTCTGTCAGCGGGCTGTATCTCAAGAACCGTAATAGATTGACAGTTGAAATTTTCACAGTGTTTTCTATTGCGCTATAACAACAAATAATTAAAAATTAAAGGGGACTCCCATACAAGAAACGTGTTTTTTCGGTTTATGGTATTGACGGTTTTTCTGTACTGTTTACAACTTTGACTAAGAGACAGTTTTGTTTTCATGTTCTCATAGAACTATAGTTTTTCATCAAAGATAGCTTGCCTATGAAACAGTGATGTGTGCCGGCTCTCTGAGCAAGTGCTAAGTTTGAGAACCTATTTTTCTTTTCGTCTTCCCACATTGCAAAGACGTCGAACAAGTGTTAAAATGTTTGGAACTACGTCTTGTATATTGACTTAGTCTGCACACAGTCCTAAATAAAGGAAATTAAAGGAGTAATGGCAAATTAAAAGCTAAGGCCGAGTTATCCGTCTTTCACAATATTCTCATCGCAATTTGGCATCATTCCATTTGAAACCGTTGTTTGTTATTTAGACATCTCATCTATCTTTCTCTGAATTATTCTGTGACAAAGCGAAGTATTCATATTATAATTCCTAAGTATTTTATGAGTGCCGAAGCGTTTCGTATTTGAATAACGAAATAAAATGCCCCTTTTGTTCACAAGTTTAAATCTTTCCTTTAGCTGTTATTGTTTTTTGGTAATTTACCTATATCACTTAATGTTTAAATAATTCATTGTAATATTTTGTAGATCTTGCTTTTGTTTCTCGTGTTTGAATAGACATTTTGGAGTCGTCATTATTTGAGTCTGTTTGGTGCTAGTAAGTAGATAGGCCTCTTATTTGTAATACGTGACTCTTAACGTTACAATTGTATGAGTAAATATTAACATGTTTTGTGATGAACACAACAGATTTGACTTATCCATAAAAATGATATAACCATTACATAGCTAACATACTGATAGCCACATTCTTTATTCAAAATTTTCTATGGAGAATTCGAATTAAGAATCTCTTAAACAGTATTTTAACAAAGTAAAGTTTAAAAGTTTTTATGAATAAGGTGGTAAGTATGTTATACGGTACCCAGAAATGTAAACAGACGTGGGATCGCGTGCCCCGCCTATTCCACGTGAATTCATGTAAGACCAATCGTGGTCACGAGTACCACTTCGACGCCTTGTGGAAACTTATAACGCATAGGTACTTCATGGACATAGATATTTTCTTTTTTTTCTATTTTTTTTTAAATCTCGCTTTTACTTCATGAGCATCAAAATTTTAAATGAGCATTTAATTCAAATACCTTGTAACAATATTCTTATAATCAGATACCGTTTTTCACCTTTTTCATTAATTTGTGCTTATATTTTTAACTATTTATCTTAAAAATCTTATTGTATCGCCTTAACATGTAACTGTGTTTTTGTCCCTAATAAAAAATAGAATGACCACACATAATACTCTTACCAGATTTTTTGACGCTTTATATTTTTCTCCCATTCTAATATATTTTCATCGTTCTTACAGAGGTATCCAGTATTTTATCTAGAAGATTTACGTGCCAATAATATCGCATTGAAGATTTCAAAACCTCCATTGTAGTCCATTGGCGCGATTCGCACAAATCTTCGAGGTTCACAACACTACAATGGACATTCCAATATAAATTTATATCTGCTATCCGAGTGCATTTTATAAAGATACATATCGAAACGCAACATCGTATGTGGAAAATATTTCGGATGACAACACAAAGCTGCTGTGCACGACTGTACTGAAAAGGATTATGTTCGAATAGATTTTTAAAAGTTTGCAGTTTAGAGCGGTCTGAACATTCTTGTTCGGTTGTTTTTACTAGACGGAAGCTGATGAACAGCAGACTGGAGTTTAAAGCTAAAGTTGACGTAAAGTTATGAAGGAGACGCAGTTAGTTTCATGTCAATATTGACAATTCATACATGGCTTAATATTATTTTTTTAATCATATGATTTCACTTCATTTTTTTTTCAACTGTAGTCTGTAGTAGGTAGGTTCTTACATTTACTTTCAATAAAGGGTATTTGACCGGTTTTTTTTATATTTCCCAAACCAAAGGCACGGTTAAAAAAATTATGAACGGTATTAAAATATGACGGAGTTGTGAGCATTATCTATAATGAACAGATAATGCACTCATTGCAAGTCACGCCATAGTGAAATGCATTTTCCAGCACAAACGACGTTTTTCGTGACAACGTCAGAAGAAAAACTTTAAAATGGTAGATTTCTGACAGTTGTCAAATACCATCTCAATTAATTTTGATGATACAATATCTAAAGCAAATAGTTTACTTATAATGACACGTCAGTGGACGAGATCCAGATCCTACTTCAAGGCAAACGCCAAAAGCACAGCAATTATGTAATCCCACTTGAATTACGAAAAGGTTTAAATGTCCCACTAACGGTGGACCTACGGGATTAGGACGCGAGGAGACGTTTTAATTAGGGCAGGTATTAGGAGAACTCGTTTAGAAAGATGAATACCTCGCCGGACGGACGGAACGCGGAGCTTAGCTTGTTTCTTTTATTCGAGTTGATTGCTATTGTACCTACGTATTACGTACGTTTTGGCTCATATTTATTTTTAAATTGGTTGTTTAAAACTTGCAATTAATACTAATGATGCCAAAAATCCTGTATATACAGTTGATGGTTGAGGAGTTCGTATGGAACAAACAATAGATGGAAAATCAGGAAATCATCATCTACCTGGCCTTTTTTCCCAACTATATTGGGGTCGGCTTCCAGTCAAACCGGATTCAGCTGAATACCAGTATTTTACGTAGAGAGGCTGCCTACCAGACCTCCACAACCCATTAACCTGGGTAACACGGTACTCCTTGGCAAGACTGGAGTCAGATTTACTGGCTTCTGACATTGCGTAGCGACTGCCAAAGATCTACAAATGTCAGCCGGGACCAACGGCTTAACGTGCTTTCCGAGGCACGGAGGAAACTCGGTAAGTTAAAGTGGTCACCCATCCACAGACCAACCTTGGCAAGCGTTGCTTAAACCTTGATCGACGAAAATAATAGACGAAAATAATTGACATCAGAACTGAAACAATATGTAAAATTCAACACTGTAATATAACAGGAAGTGGTTCTAATTCAGATTGCAACGACCTAAAAACATTAAAAGTAAAAAAAACGACTGGGATTTTTTAAGTTAAAAAAAAATAGTAACGTCAGGTAATTTCAGTGAACAAACACGTATTATGATTTCACATCAAAACTGCAAACATTTCATACAAGCATTCTCAATCATTTACTTTACTCGAATATAGTTGTGCTCACAGCACACAGTTTCACTGGATGTAATTGAATATTGCAAGCTCAAGCTAGATCGTTCTGCATCGAAACAGAATACCGACCGGATCCACTTCGCTATGTGCTCATTGTACGTACGTAGTTATGAATGTATGTACAAGGCACTATTTCGCCTCTTCAGTTTCATGTGTTCATTCATATTTAGTTTCAAAAGCTATTTTCTCTCTTACCCTACCAAAATGCACACCTAACTAATATGTATAAAAGTAACTGGTTTTTTCTAGTGCTTTTATAGAGGTATGCGGAACAGTGAGTAAAGTCCCGCAAACCTCCATTGAAAAGGGGGGATCCTCCGACCAGACGGTTGTTGTGTCTGGTGGGCAACTGCCCGATAGTTGATATTCATCGCACGGAGAACTTTGCTGCAGGATTTCGTTGCCACCATAGACGGCGTTGCGGCTCTTTTTATTGCCGTACAAATTGCGTTTTCTTAGTTCCATCCGCAGAAAGGCTTAAAATTGCCACCAAGTCATGATCTACCAATGTTTCAAATTTGGTTCAAGCTGACAAAATGGGATACAGCGCTCGTGCCTGCTTGTGCAAGTTATTTCATTGATTTCAAAGCTGTTTTTTTCACATTATTATTGAAGGCACCACCGAGCGAAGTAGGAAAGCGAATTTTAACAGCTCAGTCTTAAAAAGCCTGGATACTGTTCTATTATATGTTTATGTAGTTTTTCTGACGAAATAAAATACGAATACCCAAAATCTAAGAACCTTTTAAGAACATATTTCTTTTTGTAGATAAAGTCGTAGATTTACTTGATAAAACAATACTAATGAGCCTTCATTATGTTCAAACAAACCTTTCAAAAGTCAGTTTTTCAATCTAGGATCTTATTTAAAGCCTCCTTCAAAGGAATCCTTGTACATTTTTGTTAAAAGCAAATTATTCTGTATTATTTACGATCCCAACATTCCCAACAACTTCTCTACAAACTGAACACCTCGAAAGTAACAATTATGTAGGAGTCAATTAATGAACTCAATTACAAACTACAATTAACTGAATTACTTTACAACTAGAACAGTTGTTGGAATGCTGTCACACGTGCGGTAAGGGCTTCGTTATATGCTAGTCTACCATTTGCTTTGTCTTGTCGTGTAATTACTTGTCATTTACGACTAGCTGTAGTATGATTTAGAACTTGCGAATGTAGTGTTGGAACTGTATATTGCTTGTGCATTTGTGGGTTGTATGCTAGAATCATGTGTGGGACAATTATATACTTTTCATTTTGAACCTAATAAAATTGGAAACAATAATTCAAACTACACTTTTTAATGGACTCTGTCCTTCTTTTCGCTGATGGGTCACTTTGTGTCCTCTTGAAACATTAAATTTATCCTACTAATATTATAAATGCGAAAGTTTGTGAGGATGGATGGATGGTTTGTTTGTTACTCTTTCACGTCAGAACGGCTGAACAGATCTTGATGAAATTTTGCACAGAGGTAGATTATAGTCTGGAATAATAAATAGTATACTATTTTATTGGTTTTATTTTAAACTATTTTTTAGGATAATCGCCGATATTTACGCGGGCGGCAGCTAGTAAAGTATTAAAACATCTCGTTCATAATCTGGGCCTAAAACTCTACTTTCACAAAATTATTTCGAGCTCCAATAATTTAGTATAAAAACTTTTAAAAGCCTAAACATTATTTATTTTCAGATGTAGAAGCTTTTGATAGACGGAAAGAGGCCGACACCGTTACCTATACAATATAGTTCCATTGACCCTTTGAGTCTGAAAACAGCTCTTTGGTTGTGGAACCTTCATCATATTTTCACCAAAGCAATACGATAGAGTCTTGTAAACTGAATAAACCCTAGAAAATATAGCCCAATGTTCGCGGGACCCTACGAATAGCATCTTATTTTCAGGGTACTGAAAACTGAGTAAGTTTAATCAGCAACGCAATACGGTATAGTTCGTCTTTTTAACCCAAAGGTTGACTGGTAGAGAATGCCTTGTTGCATTATGTTCGCTGATGTACCACTACCGTACATATTGTTTAAATAAACAAAGTTCCGTAGACCCAACATGCCAAAAAAATATGGCTCGATGTTTGCGGAACCTACAAAAAGTCTGTTATTTTAAGGGCCCTGTAAGCTGAGTAAGTTTAATCACCAACGCAGTATTTTTTGGGAGGAAATTATTACCACGCGTGGTCGTTTGGGCAATTAAGAGTGCGCAGTCAGCCCCTCGACCCCTAAGAGTGGACGCCTTGACACCCGCAAAAAAACACTTTGTGGACTCAGCGAATGTGGCGGCGAGGCATGGGTATTTTTGGTACTCGTGCTTGGGTACATACTTGTATTTTAAAATTCACTGACTTGGGGGCTGATAAAAATGAGAAAGGTTTTTGTTATTTAGGTAAGTAATTTTTATTAAGCGGAAAATAATTGGCACACGATCAACACAACCGAATTACTGGGATCCGAGGGGTTTTCAGACAACTTTTAATTTGAATAAATAATTAA
The DNA here is from genome assembly GCA_905163435.1 of Mamestra brassicae. Classification (NCBI taxonomy): domain Eukaryota; kingdom Metazoa; phylum Arthropoda; class Insecta; order Lepidoptera; family Noctuidae; genus Mamestra; species Mamestra brassicae. The sequence continues at coordinate 10,668,735 of LR990997.1, read as the reverse complement.
AAAAATTTAAAAATTGTTTTATGAATATTATTTTTTTTTATTTGAAATTATAAGATGTACTTACATATATGTATGAAGTAAGAAGATTTACGTAAAATTTATTGAGTTCTTGGTTGATCCGAAGACCGATGTCATATAGGCGAACCGCCAAGTCTCAGAACCTCAAGTTATTACTGTGATCGAATTTAGTAAAATGTACCAAAGATACGGACCACTTTAATACAGGAGTACCAATACAACATAAAATAAAAATGCGGATTAGACGTTTTTAGAACTACGTTTTTTGCTTTGTCAATTTTCTTTGTCCAAAAGCTTTTATTACCATCCCACTAAAGGGCTAAAACCTTAGGCCTTTCTACGAGCATTTATTACGCACTTGAGGGAAATTCTACATTATTCGTATCCATTAGAGGGTAGATCGTAGTAAAAATTTAAACAACAAAAAGTATTTTCCTCTTTTCAAACCTTTTTGGGCACTTATGCTATCTAGATTGATCCTTTCTCACATGAGACGGGTTTTGAAAACAAAAATTAGAGTAAAAGACTCGTTTTTTCTCCAACAGCCGTAAACAGGTTTTTTTTTATAACGTAAACAAGTACCTATCTACATGGTTTACATTAAAATTTTAATTCGCTAACGTGTAAACGTACGAGTAAGTAATGTTTTTGTTTACCTCGGAGACACAATTTCATTTGGAATTTCGTTTCGCCACGTGACGACACGTAAGCGGCACACCGTACATGTGTTTTCTGTATAATACCGCGTTCCGAACCAAGGGTGGGTAGGTAAATGGCAAATCTCGCGTCAGAGTTCGTCGACAGGAAATTAAAGTTAAGGATTTCAACCGCACGTGTTACCGAATATCAACTTTTTGTAAAATATTCAAAAAGTCGGCTCACCTTATTCTAAAAAGGTTTTATCATGAATATTTTGGACTCTAAACGAGTGTGTAGGCATTGTACTTTTTTCTTTTTTTTTTTTTTAAGGATGGGAAATTATCAAATGACTTCTTCCGCTCTGGGTGGAGCGGAAGGGCGTGTCAGACTCTTACTGACTAAAACCCATCCGTGTTCCTTCTAAAGCCCTTTGCGTTCCAGGGCCGCGGTGACTCTTTCGAACAAATTTCGCAACCCTGGCAGGCTCTGGCCCTAACGGGCCCCGTCTTCTATGCTGACATCTCTTTGAGGCGCGCGTGAAACACTACGCGCCATCGACCCGGGCCTAGCGGTGATCGGACAGCGAGCCACCCAACGCTCGCCGTCCGCAGGCCCGCGCCTACGGTGGCCGGGGATCGCCCTGCGACTCCCGACGCCCGGGGCGTCTTCTCCTGTAGGTGTGTATTATACTTATGACCCGTTTTTTAACAGAATAGCTAGCTATAATAGCGGGTAGGTGGTCTTTTTATAAAGAACTTTTTGTTTAAGGTTCATTATTTTGATAGCACTATACTTTATAAGATTATGTCACACGTTTAATGTAGCTGGGCATTGGACACAAATATATGTATGTATAAACATATTATTAACTAACGATTCGCTCCGGCTTAGCATGGATGCAAATAACATACACAAACCGTCGTCGTTTATTGTTCTCTCTATCTGTGACATGGTTAGAAAAAAAATGGAGAGAAACAAGCAGACTTTGTTTCATACTATTTAGAGAAGAGAAGAAAAGAGAAGAATGATGGGTAACGCTAGCAGAGAAAATGTGTCCCGCTGGCCCCTTTCTAAGGGTGTCATAAGAAGCAACTAAGGGATTTATATAAGTAGTCGGTCGGACGGCAGCGACAAGTTAATGTAATCTCGTAATCCCCTTTGGTCCTGCGCTTTCTAATGAGGAACAGTCCACTTCCCGAGAGAACTAATAAGGGAAGAATTTGTCATGTTACTTAATCCTCCGCATTAATTTGAACAATGATTAATGATCGTTTCAGAAATACACATCTCTTTATTCCAAATAAACAGAGGACAGATTAATTCGTCCCCGGAAGGGCCCAATGTTATATGGCAACAATAAAGGAAATTTCAAATTGTACATTAATCATACGGTGTAACGTTACAAATTTGTCATGCCACGGTTGGCGGTGCGACGCTGGCAATAATTAATGAACCCATCCTGAAACAAGTAATTATGGAGTGGTCCATTTTTTTATCGCCATATTTATCTCGCGTTTGTGTACGCCTGCAATATGGCTGCCGATGCGGCATCTTGTCTACGACGCGTTCATTTACATAAACATACAATCAGAATAACAAAAGACGCTCTGATGAAAACTCATTGTCATAATTTTTCGCTGTCTGCGCGCCAGAATATTCTTGATATTAGTTGAAACGTTGCGAATAATATACCTAATATGAATACTCTGCATAATATGAGATATCGAGCATGCGAATTGTTTTAATAGCATTTTATTAAATATATTGTTTTATTTATCTACCACTCTATTCAAGATATTCTATTCAGGATTTTGCTTTGTAAATCGTTGTTGAATTAAATATCCATTTAGCACTGATCGAAACCGATGTTATCTATTGATGTAGATGAAAATAGTTAAATGAAATGAGTCAATAAATATATTATTACACTCGCGCCAGTGAATTGAATGATAGCTGACACGTTATTACGAAAAGTTAATGGAGTTTGTTCATTTTCCAATGAATATCTCCGGTGGGTGTATTAATTATTGAGTGATTCTGGGTTGGGGTCATATGTCATCCCGATAGCCAATTAGCGTCGCGAACATTAACCCTACACGTAGCGAATAAAACCCACTTTTTGTTATTACTTTATTTAAATTTAAATGAATACTGTAAATGAACGAGGAAATGCTTTCTGTTACGCCATAACTGCCATGCTCCATTTGATTGGTCAAAGTAAGTCGTTAATCGTAATTAGAGATAAGAGGATAATACCTATAATTTCGAAATCGTTCTTAAACGGTATTAATGTTGACTAGAATATGCTTTCATTCTGAAATATAAGCTGTGGAAAGTACTTATGCTAAAACATTTCAATTGGCTATGTCACCGGATAATTGCAACTCCGTAAGATTGTAAGTAATAAATCTTTTTTAGATTATAATTTCTCGATATTTGAGCATATCATTTTTAACACAACAAATCCTGTCCAAATTCAATAGTTTCCAATATATCCGTGCGATATCGAGAAAAATGAGTTTACCTACAATGTCACGCGATATTTTACAATCTAACGACGTCTGCAATATTTCGTTTTAATTCTAGTGTTGTCATTATACAGCAACGTCTATAATATTACGTCTATATACATAAACATGATTTATCTACTCGGCTGTTAATTATTACCTGCGTACACAGAACATGAAAAATAGATAAACTGGTTGCTTTGCGTTTTCACCTTTTCCTTCCCCTATAAAAGCATACTACCTTATTTACAAAATATTCCATTCGTAATACTAAGGATTATTTCCTCATAAATAAAGAGACAATTACTCATATTCTCGTATAAGACAAGGTATACAAATTACGTGAGCGTCAAAGCCAGGTTTTACTGTAACGCCGAGTCTGATGAAGGCGTCCCTCTCAGCATCCCTGCGCTTAGTTTATAAGCTGACAGAAGGATTAAAGACGTGCTTCAGGTAGAGCTACTTACCCACATTCACATTTGTAAGCGTGGTGATGCAAACACATTTACATATAGCATCTAAACTCATATATTAAAGGATATAATACATTATATACATTATTGTAGGAGGTATAATCTGTGGAGGTTTATATTCGGTTTGGTGAATTCTTGCAATATATAGCTTTACAATATCACTAAGCGCCGAAACTATGCACAGTTCCTGTAGAATATTACTAATATAATTTCGAAACTTTCGCAAGAAATTGGAAATTTGAGTAATTCACATTTGAATCTGTAGCTAGGTCAGAAGTACTGCCAGGGTTGTGAAATTTGTTCGAAAGAGTCACCGCGGCCTTGGAACGCAAAGGGCTTTAGAAGGAATACGGATGGGTTTTGGTCAGCAAGAATCTAGTACGCCCTTCCGCTCCACCCAGAGCGGAAGAAGTCATTTGATGATTTCCCCAACCTTAAAATAAAAAAAATAAAAAGCTAGGTTAGAAGTATGTGGAATTATTCCTTTATATGTTTGATTTGTTATGAAATTATAACTTCATTATATACATCAAAGGTTAATTAATTATATTTATTTAAACCTTTACCCTATTGTTTCTTTGAAGTTATTTTCAGACTATGCAAAAACACAAAGCTGTATCTAAGAGATAACTTATACTTTGCAGGTATGTTACTCAATCGCCCACCACCAAAACGAAAATAATTCTCGTTTTATCATTTATGAAAACTCGTTTACGATTAATAAAACATAACAAAAGGCGGAAACATAATCCCTCACAGATCCACAATGAAATGTCATCTCCCCCTGTATGAGAGACGTCACATTATTGTAAAACATAAATCCTCTAAACACGAATTACGCATTACGTCATCAGATAAGACATACCTACCGACGGTTGAATATTAAAACCCTTCACAATGTTCCAAAGCTCACAACAGCTAATTGTGTCAGGTATTGTTGGATTTTGATCTTTGTTGCTACGAATATAAGTGTCATATGGGTTGTATATGTAAGTTCTTCATGCGAAATGAAAGCTCGCGACATAATTGCGACTGTAGCCGGAAGTTAATTGCGTGTTCGTTGTCAAGCCGCGGGTTGGGGATGATTCAAGCCTCGGATCATAGAAATAAGGGAGATAAGACGTGGAGGCTTTACATACATCCGTAATTATGTACCAAGGATGCTTGCGGGATGAGATAAAAATGTTTTGTCGGTTACAATCACGATTGAAACCGCTGAAATTACAAAGTTGAGGCAAACAAATAAAAAATAAAACATACGTACAAATATTATTTTAGCTGTCCCAGAAAGGAAATGGGTGTTCCAGTATCTGAATTTTATTATTATGAATTTAATTTGCTTTAAGCGACATGGCCGCCTATTGTGTCACCCTATGTAATGTTTCTTCTTTCTCTATCGTATAGGGTGTACCTACATATTAAAGAAATACTCTTTATTAATTGTTTACTCTCTTGTGTACTCTTTGTTGTGTGTTCACAAAAGCGTACAAAATATAACGTTGTAGAATAGAGATCCTACAACACAATATTTCGTTCCCTTTTGAGCATTATAGTGTTACTAAAAGGCTAGGTACTCAAAATAGTATACTGTAGAAACACATCTAATGACTTTCTTTAGTCTTTCGGATGTATTTTCTTCCAGTACTCACTTAAATTTTGTAAAAGCTACCAGTTCTCCCCATTGTTCTATCTTTTCAGTTCTCAACAGACGCTTGTACGTAGGACGCAACTTGGAAGATAGCTACTTAGTTACTAAATCTATTAATAACATAACAAGTTTTTGTTTGACATTCACTTTGTGTCCCATGTTTGATCAAAAAATTGGATGGGCAATCATCAAATGACAGACTCCTTTCTCTCTCTGGGCGGAGTGGAAGGGAGTGTCAGACTCTTACTGACTACCCACTATACTACATACTGAACAAATTCCCCAACCCTGGCAGGCACTGGCCCTAGTGGGCCCCGTCTTTTTTGCTAACATGTCTTTGAGGCGTGAAACACAACGCGCTGACTCACGTTACGCTCGACCCGTTCCTGCCTGCCTGTCGACTACGAGCCACCTAACGCTTGCTGTCCGCAGGCCCGCGCCTAGGGTGGCCGGGAATCACCCTGCGACTCCCGACGCCCGGGGCGTCTTCTTATGTTGCAGCGGCTAGGGCGTGAGGTTTGCTTCTCCCCTCATGTGGCTGGCAAATTTTCATGATTTTGTCAAATCTAGGTTTTCAACCATGCTCTGCTGATATCTGAGTCTGAGTTCTAGGTTTACTTTGCAGTACAGCATAAAGGGATAGTATCGGTGTATCTAAAATCGAGGAGTTCTCGGTCCTGGGTACTTTCCATATATTTTTTTGGATTTTTTAACACTGAAACTTCAAATTTGCATGATTTTCGGCTAATCTAGGTTTTCAACCATGCTCTGCTGATATCTGAGATTGAGTTCTAGGTTTACTTTACAGTACAGCAATTAGGGATAGTATCGGTGTATCTAAAATCGAGGAGTTCTCGTCCCTGGGTATTTTCTAGATGTTTTTTTGGAATTTTTCACTCATTCACTTAAAATTTTATGATTTTGTCAAATCTAGGGTTTCAACAATGCTCTGCTAGTTCTTGCGAATTGTTTAGAATTTTATTTTATATTTTTCTTTTTAGTTGATTTCCTAGCTACTGATTTAGTTAAGAATAATGGATATCTGGTTATTTGTTTTGTAATTACCGCCACTTTTACTAAAAATGTCGTTTTTATTTTTGTGTTGGTTACGTTTTTTTTTAAGCCAGTTGAGACAGAACTATTTCCGAAAAGTATCAGGAACTATACCTCTCACTTTTATGCACCTAAAATACTTTTAAAATTTTGGTTTTGGAAAAAATGATCTGCTACCGGAAGTTAGCAGATCATATTTTCATTTAATTTTTTTCCGAGAAAAACGCCAGAACTATTTCCGAAAAGTATCAAGAACTCTAGAACGCATAGTTCTAGAGTTCTTGATACTTTGCGTATTTCTATATTTATATTCGTTTTACATGCGAATAGAACTCACTTTTTTTTGTGCTCTGCTGGAATATGATCTGCCAAGTTCACCGGCATGCTCCTTCGCTTGCATTTACGCCGTGTTGCGATTTACCGCGGCAGCGGTGTTTCACCCCGGTGCGGAGTAGCACCTCGCGCCGCGACAACGAGTAAACGTGCGTGAGGGTTCTCGCCGCCAGATCCCATAGCGGCAATCCGGCATGGATTAGGTTTGGATTGGCAATAGCAAATTTTACTATGATATTACAAAGTTACAAATACAATTAGTTTTATGTCATGTTCTATGGGGTTATTATGATTTTTTTAACTAATCAGTTACATTTTGTAAGTTGGTCGACTATTACTCGTTAACTTGTAAAGCTATAGTTTTCCTTTTAAATTCTTTATATAATTGCTACTACTTACCATGAATTATTCACATCTCCAAAACAACCGTTTAGCTGGCAGAGAGGGGGGGGCACTTGACTCTAACAAAAATTAGCACTTTCACGGATCCTTCGATGGAAAAATTGTTTTCGCACAACCTCAATATTTAACAACCTATCCAACGACACCCCAAGCCATGAGATATACGATAAATTTACCACTTTGTCGGCGTGATTGATATGTAGGTGAACCCATACCAAATGCCAACTTTATAGTGCTAAGCGTCTCTGAGCTAAACCGCGGATAGACAGACGGACGGATATGGCGAAACTGTAAGGGTTCCTTGTTGACTATGGAATCCAATAAAATGAGATTTTCAGTACATTTTCAGCACAGTTATGCGCACATAAATGTATGGGGCAGTCGATTTTTTATTTGGGGTATCGGGGTTGTTTCCATAGTAAAAGTTGTTAATTACGATGAGTACAATAACCTCTTTTCAGGTATTGCGTTTATTCTGTTACAGGTTGTATACTGTTCAGTGCATCTTACTTTACTAAAGCAAACTTTAACTAATTTGAACCAACCAACTTTCAACTGACTACAATCCAGCAACGTAATCCAAGCTGTCTAAATCATGGTGTAGTTGCATTTCAGAGTTAACCCGTTGCATACCGGCTGATGCAAATGAGACATTCAATGTAACCCTCTTCCGCCGTCTGTCCGAATGTCAATCAATTAAAGTGCTACATTATCTGGCTTATACCTACGCTTTATAACTGATTTAAAAGTAGTTACATGATTTAGTGGTAGCTGTTCAAGATGTGTTTGTGTGTTGATTAGCTAAGATACTGGTAAGAAAATACGAGCCAAAAGATGATCCCTTGATAACTTAATGAAGAATTTGAAATTGGTTTTTTGTCAAATTCTTCTGTGGCCTGATACAAATTCTCAAGTAAGCGACCGACTCAGTTTTTATACTCTTTGTATGCCAATTTTCGTTTGAACCCGGTTTCTATAAGATTGCTCGATGAAAATATTCACTCACTCTTTCAAATCTAGCAGTGGGACACAATGCCGCGACAGACCGTGAAGAAATGATGGGACAACCTGGATACCTTCATAAGAACTGTAATGGAGTAGTATAGACCCTTTACCATTGGAAAGAGTGTAGGAAAGCCTGTGCCCAATTGTGGGACAGTACGGGGTGGGACTGGTAAACCAAAACCGAAACAGCCATGCAAAAACTTCACAAGCTTTCTACACTAGGAATTTGAGTGAGAGATCCGAAACACACAGACTTGTGTTCCGGACAGCCGATGTGTTTTCTGAAAGCAATGAAGCTAACCAAACACATTACGGTCTAGCAGACAGGTTTACCTTTGAAAAATAGCTGAAATAGCTTGGCTTATGTGAGATTTGTGTCTGTGAAAGCACCGTGCATTGCAAGACAAACTCGTGAACTTTCCAGCGCTTTTATAAATAAAAGAAACTATACTAACACATAGAACAAGAAAAAAACATTTTAAGCCACATATTTAAGTGTGTCAAAATGTTAGCCCAATTTACTTCAATTAAGTTCAATTAGAATAGTACGTTTGAATTAATGATGTTAATAAATGTCATGAAAATAATGAAAGTCCCCGAGTTTTAATTAAATTTATTATTTAATACGAGAATTACTAAATGAACATTTATATACAATTTCAAAGTAATTACATAATAATGCCATCATCAATTTGGATTTCATTGCAAGGTAAAAAAGTGTATCAAAAAAATTTTAAATACAAAATTAAAGCCTTATTATTCACGACAGGTTCATTAATATTGTAATGGATGTAAAAGTTTCCAAGTGGAAATCCTCGTGCCCTTTTCTTTTCAAATGTTTAATGGATCCCACTCTCTTCATACTCGCATAATTTCAAGGATTTTGTTATGCCACTTTTAACATACTTTAGTTGAAATATTATGGAGAGGTTCCTCGAAAGACTTGACTAACAATGTCGAGGGACAAGATTAAAAAATATGACGTGTGACTGAAAATGTCTGTCTTTCAAAACTGGAACTACTTGCATATTTTATAGAAGCTGTTAATTCCAGCTAAACATTTAAATGTAAGAAAATTGGGTAAATTATTATAAAACAGTAATACTATGCGTAGTTGATTAGCTTCAAATATTGCTTTTATCATACCACCTAATTTGACTGAAATTTTTTATAGCCTCGAATCAAAAATCGAAATCCTGGAAGCCCAAAGGATGTTTTGACTTCCTTGTCATCGTAGACGGCATCGCAGATTTCGGCATGATAGATATCCTTCTATTGGCACCCCTGGCAGAGCACCGTGCACTCTCTTCCACCCGAGCACCGGGCATTATCGAGAAACGCCTGTAATCAACACCAGATAAGATTAATTGGTCGAGGACATACAATGCGTAACAACAGAAGTTCACATAGATGCGTACGTACTCCAATAATATGTAGTAGTCTGATAATCTCAAGCGGCCCCAAAAATTAAGAAAAACTCTACGATTTACCGGAGAAGCGTCTACCTTTGCAGGCGTGAATGCCCAGTGCATTCACGCCTGCAAAGGTAGACGCGGTGGCAATATAAGCTCGAATATTCCCGGAGACTGAAATCTCCAACGAAATTAGTCAGGAAAGAACATCATAGGTTAAAGAAAATATTCGCGTTTCTATGTGGTCGAACTGCGTTGCGAATGAAGATTTCCAGGAAAATTCGCCACCAACTGGCGCCACTTAGACGAGAAGTCTTTTTCTTTGAAAACGAAACTTTGACGTTTGCATGTCGTTGACTTCAATTTAACAAATGTCTGCTGCCACCTGGTGGTCATCATTTCAGGAAACTCTCTTTACAGGCCATTCAATTACACGCTTTGGTACACAGGCACATCTGCACATAGACTTTTCCAGTTGAATGCACGTTGTAGTATGTGTAGCTGACCTTCTGTCTCCTATTTATGTTGGATTGAAATTATGTCATGTGCGATCTATGAGGCCCTCTCATGGTAACTGAGAATAGTTCAGTGTGTATGTGGGCTGATAATTGTCAATTAGTGGTAACGGCTTGTTCGGTGATTTAGGGGCGTAGAATCATGGATTTGATTCGTATCTCATAAGACTTTATCTAATGATGAATGAATGTTATCACAGAATTACATCAACTTGTTGAACCAGAACATAGAAGGGAGAAATTTCATAAATTGCCTGTTCTAATTTTATTCGTCTTCTAGATGAAGACGAATAATCATAATATGTTTACATATTATGATGGTTTTAGTAGTACATGATGGACTAACACTGGCAAAAAAAAACGTTTTTTAACGTTTCTTGTGTCATAATGTCAGCCGAAAGACGCCCACTGCTGGACATAGGCCTCCCCAAAAGGAGGATTTGCCATAATCGCCACGCTTGATAGGCGGGTTGGTGGTCGCAATGTAGCTATATACTCTGGTGATTCTTGTGTCAAGCATGGGATATTTTCAGTTAAAACTGTTTTTTTTTTAACTATTTTTTCGATATGAAAGTCTTGTCTCATTAATCCCTTTTCGAATCACTTCAGTAAACCGACTGAATAGTTTAGTATAGTCTATTTTATACAGAAAAAAGCCATTTTACTGACCTGGACGCAGGAATAAGTGACATCCGTTTGAAGAGATGTTTGGCGGCTGACCGTAAGTCATCGTCTTGCATCAAGCTGACCAGGTCCTTCTCGCGTTTCTCCAGAGGAGCATCAGTAGCGAGGACCTCACCTTCCAGTGATACGTTCACACACTGGCAATATAAATGATTGGTTATTTGATTTTAAGTGTTATTACTTTTAGCAGAAGACCCTTTTACATTGAATTTGTTGGGAAGTGATTGTTGGTGGCATAAATACTGCCTTTTTCTGATGAAATTTAGAGAAGATACCTGCACTTTGGCAAGAGCTTACCTGGAAGAGAAACAGTACTTATAGGTACAGTATATATAAACCTGAAAACAATGCATTGATGTACCTGTATTAGTGCTACTTTGGAACCAAAACAGTCCCCAAAATAATTTTAGCCCTTCTATAGGTACATAAATCCTACATTTATTGTAAACCTGAGTCGTCGTCTTTGAGAATTGGTCCCAGAATGCAATTTTGAATATTTACCTCACACGTATCTAAACAAAACAGGAGCATAAAATTTAGGGGATTGAAATTAGCTTGGACTTTTAAAAATGTTTAGCGTTTTCTTTTATTTTCGAATACTGTCGGACTTGCCCGGCTTAGGTCCGCCATGTAGCACTTAGCTTATCAAAAGCGAATAACGGGAGGATTTTAGGATTATAGGCATCAACTTTAGACTTGTGTATGTATTGAATTTCTTTTTGAAGCTAATTGGATGAGCGCGACCGACTTTCACTTCAAAAAGTTTGGGACATTATAATGGCCTTCCCAGAATCATTTTATCAAAACTAAGAGAACATGCTACGAAAAACAACACAAGCCTCGCTTCAAAAGCCAGAAAGCAATATAGTTTAGGTTAGAAACCATAGCAACATTCTCTCCGCTATGAAATTTCAAATGACTAAACGATGTTCTATAATGTTGTAAAAGTTTTAAGGCGCTTACTGTGTCATAGAATTCGGCAACTTCATGGTAGCCGTAGGAGTGAGCTAGTCCGGCTGCTTCTAATAGAACTGCCCGAGTTTCAGGGCGGTTGTTCTGCAGAAGGTGGCAGCGAGCCATCAGGAAGAGTGCGTTGAGGAGCCATGGACGCTGGTTGGATAAGCGGGCCTCTGTTGGGTTAGAAAACTTGTTAATATAGCTTCATACTACGTTTAGTGTGCTGAGCATGAGGTTCGATTCCCGTGCTCATAATAGTGTTTGGGTTTTTCATTGGGAATTTTCGTAGTCTTGAGGAATATAATAAACCTATTTGCACATCTCTGCCTAACCGTTCAGGGAATACTTTTATAACTGGAATTTAGGAGTTGCAAACACAAACACAATCGATTTTGTTTTAAAATAATCAATAATTACTTAAAAGAAAAGTTAATTTTAGTCTAAGGAAAATAAAACATATTATAGTAGTATCTAAATCAATAAGTCTACATTCTTATAAGTACTAAAAATATCATAAAGAATCCAGTAGACGGTTTTAACGGAGATACTTGCTTTTCCTGTACAATGGGAGTACAAAGTATTGCGAGAACGTTTCTACTTAAACGAACAAATAAGAGCTTTCTACATTACACTTCGAGCCACACATTCAGTGTTGATAATGATATAATAGATGTCTAGAAGTCAAGCATTCATCTGCTTTGACGAACTATGTTTTAGTCAAACCTAATACTACCCAAAGGGACGTATTTCAAAATCAAAGCTCACGAATCAATTCAAAGTCACGAAGCGTCCTCTAAATTTGTACTACCCACTGCAGTCAGTATCGAATCAAGAGACAAAGTTACGACAGGTCACCCGTAGTTGGAATAAGCAATGCCGTTCACAATGTTACCGTCTACAAGCTCAGAATATTTCGAATCATTGGATCGAATAATTAATTGTTTAACTGATTCACCCTTTGTATGTCCGCCATTATTAATTAAACAGACCACATATGTATGCACTCCTGTATACTGTTATGAATAACCTCGCATATAAAATTCTCATCGTATTAAAAATAAATAAAATCTCGTATTCTTGTGTGCATGACGTTGCGAAGTTTATTCATTACTTTAATGCATTGAGTGTAGACCTGCGATTTTGGCCTTCAGCTGCGTTTCAATCTACTTACTATATGCGAATGGGTTCCACGAACCTGCCATGTTACTACGCTTCGCGTACTTTTAAACTCTCGTCTATGCTAACACGAATTTGGAATCTGTATAAAGTGAATTATCTAAAGAAGGTAAAGAGAAAACGACTGCAGGTACGGACAGGGGCTTCTGAGTCAATATTTTCAAAGGAAATCAAACAATTTAAGAATAAAAAGACATTCATTCGTTCGAGGGAGAGCTAATTTATTTCCTCGAATCAACGGCCCGTTCACTGGCCTATAAATTCTTGGGGCACGAGTATTTTAGTGCTAACAAAGTGATAAATTCGTTTATACTGAAAGTGTCTCAACTTTTTTTTTTTTTTTAAGGATGGGAAATCATCAAATGACTTCTTCCGCTCTGGGTGGAGCGGAAGGGCGTGTCAGACTCTTACTGACTAAAACCCATCCGTGTTCCTTCTAAAGCCCTTTGCGTTCCAGGGCCGCGGTGACTCTTTCGAACAAATTCCGCAACCCTGACAGAAAGTGTCTCAACTTACCAGTCTGACATTTGGAAGCATAGACTCTGGCTTTTAAAGGTTGCTTTGTGTCAACATTGAGTCGAGCTAGTTCGTGCAACAAGTAACACCGCTCCGCAGATCGTGTGCTCATGGTCAGTGAGCGCTCCAGGGTGCGGATGCGAACCCTGAGAACAAACTATGGTATTAGATTCACAGCCACTAGATATACAAACAATGTGGCCCTGAATTTGAACGGCTGGACCCCACAGACCGACCAAATTCGCTCCGTACGACAAGTAATTTTAAACTCTGGTACCAAAAACACAATGTGTGATGTAAGATTACCTATTCTGTACGGTTTTTTGTTCATTTCCACTCTACGCTATTGCCCAGTCGCCTTTATTAATGGATTATATTGAAAAAAAATGTGTATATACCTATTGATTTTTAATGGACATTTTCACAGATAACTAAAATATGGTGTTGGCACGACTTTCGGAAAATCATTGTGATAAACGTACTCTACTAATTAATACCTTTACTGACACAGGTTTGAAAAGAAACTGATTTTACAACAACACCTTTAGCTATCATGAAAAATGAGATGTTAAAAAAATACATGAATACAATAAAAATACCTACATAAACCCCTTTATTCGGAAAACCACACATTATTTTTGATGACAGGTTATCTAAAGGTATATAAAGGAAGAGATAAGCCACCACGGACATTAAATTACACAAACGTTAGGGTGGGAATACCGCTTGCTAAGCTACGTCGCAGATAAAAAGGTCGAATTAATTAAAGAAAGTTAGGTCAAGGCAAAGTTACGTAATACTTAGTCATTCTAGTTTCCATATGCAACGAAGTACCTAGTGTGCTTTAATTTATACAAGTAGATACTAGATTGTTAAGTCAATAAAATAAACATCCTCGTATGAGTAGTGGTACATATGTTGTAATATGAATAGTGGAAGTTACAAACAAAACACGCCTTTAAAATGATACAAAAAGATGTTTGACATCCTCACGTTAAGCCCTTTCATTTTACATGTCACAACAAAGTTTAATAGACTTTTGTTTAATTCACTCATCTTTGCCTCAAACAAAGGTGACGCTTTACTTGGAATTTATTTATTTACGCGTCCGTGCTTCGATCACAAAACTTCTTATGTAAACTAAATTTCAAGTTAATCATTCTAGTAGTTTTGTAGCAATTGGGCTGTGACAGACAGACACACATGACTGATCTTATAGGGTTCCGTTTTTCGACATTCGAACCCTAAAAAGACAAAAAATACACACTTTCGGAAGAATAATCCAGACTTCAGCAAAAGCATCCTTAAATACCAAATTCCAAGCCGCAGGCTATTAAGACAACTGCAGACATAAGTGGAATACTAAAATTACTTAGCGTCTCGGGGCGGAGCGGGAGGTCGCACTCGCAGCACGGAGTCGCGACTCGGCTCCCGGGACACCGACATGCCCAGCAGAATAAACGCCCTTCGCTCCCGATCCGACTCGCTCATACTTTCTCGAACACGTTTCTGAACATAAAATAAGAGAGATTTTTCACGGTCTACGTGACTTGGCAAACAAGCTCTATTAAACTTCCCAGCTTCGTAATGCCCATGGCTACACAATTTATAATAAAATACAGAAATGAACCTACCTGGTCCAGGAAAGCGTTTCCAACTATATCGTGTAGCTTTTGCAGGAATTTATCTTTTTCCGGTAATAAGCTGGCTGGCTTTCTTGTTATTTGTTCCATTGCGAACTCGGCTTGTTCTAGACACTTGGCGGTGTCTCGTTCTTCGTAGATGGATTGAGTTGTCTGTATGAGGCGACGTGCGTCGGTAGCGTGCTGCTCTTGTGTGTGCGTCAATTGTTTTTTCCGTGCGCGTGACAGGCGAGCACGCGCGGCCGCCTCTAGCGCACGAGCGGCGTACAGCGGCGTACGCTCACGTAGAACAGCCTGATCAATATGAAATAAACGATCAAGATCTCACAAGGTTCACATTAGAAAAGGCTGAATCATAATACGCTCCAGCCTTTCTGACGACGTGACAGGCTTACGCAATTTAAATGATAATATCAGCCTAAAAAAATGGACTAGGCGAAAACACAGACAGCACAAAAAATGTTCTAAATAATGCTGGATCGTAATATTAAGCTGTCGTGTCATATTTTGTTGGAAAAATTGCCGTTGTTACTCAATTAAGCTTACAGCTACGCCGCCAATTTTGTGAATACCGAATCAACTACAGGGTTAGATTTCAATCTGAACAAGTGCTATAAATTTCAATTTAGCTGGTCGTTTATAAAGAATGGCGACGTGCAATGTGTTATATTTTATGGGTCAACGGGTCAGAGGTTAATTTTATTAAGTTAGGATAGTGTGAGCGTACCTGTCGTTTTTCCACATCGGCGAGAGCTTTATTGGCCAGTTCTTGCAGTTTTTGCGATCCTTGTTTATTGGCAGAGACCAATCGTTCGTCCTTACATAAGGCAGTTAAGAAATATTTGTCATGTGCCATTCGCTCCAAATATTTCGAAGCCATTAACCGGGAGATTTGTTCGGCTCGTTGTTTTTCCGCGCGGGATATTTCTTGGACCTAGAATAACGGTTATTGCCAACATATTTTTTATTTCTCGTTGTAAACAAAGACGTATCTGCACTTTAGTAAACGAGATATAGACGTTATTTACACGGAAGTAGTAAAATAAATCTTTTAGAATATTTATTGTCTGCGAAATAATTTATTTTGACAAAATGGCGTATGTATTGTTGGTAGCTGCAAGCGTAGAACGCAATAAAAAATCTTGGTAAGTATTCAAACTTCTCCTGTATTGTATATTCTAGACAGACTCATGTACGCAGATGGTAAAGTAAGTCTTCAACTTTTTAGGGAATCCTTATAGGACCACTCGGTTGTCTGTCTGTCCGTCTGTCACAGCCGATTTTCTCCGAATCTACTGTCAGTCAGTCAGTCAAACACACCATGTCACAAAAATTAATAAATTTATAAAAATTTGGGAAGTTTTTGGGGCTCAAATAAGAAAGAAAAAAATGTTCCGAGCAACATATCAAATGAAAGGGCTCATTATAAAGGGTTTTTAAAATTTTAAAATATTCCATTCCGAAGTTATTTAAGAAAATAGATGAAAATTTACCAAAGTTTTAGGAGTAGTTTCGGAGACAAGGCCCCCCCTTGTCTCCGAAACTACTCCTAAAACTTTGAAAAAATATAGACAATGGATTACTTATTACTTTAGCTTTAGATAACAAAATAACCTATTAGAAGTCTTTGATTTTAAAATATCTTTTTTGTTTTAATTTTCGTTCGGAACCGTTTGCACGTGAGTTCGACTCACACTTAGCCGGTTTTTTAATATTTACTTTTAAGCGTTTAACTTCACTCAGCAACACAACAACAATAACCAAGCACCGTTTATCAAAATAAATACCCATTATCCAGCATCAAAAACAGCAAAGTAGTTTGTCGTAGTTTGGTCATTTTCACAGCTTCTATAAAATATGAGTAAAGTTCCAGACCGCTTGTTCCTTCTGCGGCTGCATACGTCCTCGATGTACCAGAACTTTAGGAGCGTCCTCGTCTTTGGACTTCCTCTTAATCTCCACGTTGCTAAGCAACGACACAGCTGTTTGTAACACTTTGCTCGCCGTCTTCCCGGCACACTCTCGCACCTAATAACATTTGCAGTAAATTAGTGAGGCGATGTAGCTTCATCTTAAATTGTGTCGTGTCATGACCTGAATGATACGGGCGGTACGCTTTAAGTTGGTTATGTTAACAAATTTTGGAGTGCGTATATTTGGCCCCACTTTTGCTGTTACTTTTGGACTTAGATGTTAAAAATTAAAACATTGAATTTAAATAATAAACTTTTTTTTAAGACAACATCACTCTTGCTTGAACTCAATAAAATATAACCTTAAAATACTGTAGTCTGAACATACTTTATAAGTAAAAGTTAAAATTTGCTCATAGGGCAGCATTTCGTCCACATCGCTAACCGCGACCATGGAAAAAGCGTCCCATTAGAGGATCGGCTTGTGGGGCAAAGTAGAAATTCGAACGATGGATTAGAGAGGTTAATATAAGATACCTATGATCTACAATCCTACGCTCTATCACTTCAACCAGCAGCGTTTTTTTGCTTGGATATGTTTAGTTAGACGTACTGAACGCTGTGTTAAAATTTGTCGATATAATTTAATGGGACCTTATATTTTGACAGATACCTAAATCTCATGCTTGTATTCCTGTAAATAGGTTCCTGTTGAGCAGCGGCAGCTTTTACCACTACGAGGCCCCGGGCGGCAGTCCTTTGCAAGGCCCCGGGCGACAGATCTTTGCGAGGCCCTTGTTCTTTTTAAATTTATATGAAAGTAGGTATTTCTGTTTACGGCGTTTCCTAAGACTAAAATTTAAAATAAAACCACAGTGAAAAATTTTACATAGGAAAAATTGCAAAACTAAAAACCAGTCTCGTGTCATCGACTTCCTCAAATTCAATGGCACTTATTAATATTCATATTATTAAATAATTAACTGTGAAATAACTTTACTTCATTGGTAAAAGTATAAAACCTTTTAAATGTAGGGTTTTTTGAAATCGGGTAGCGCGAGGCCCCTGTAAGAACGAGGCCCGGGCGGTTGCCCCGCTCGCCACCCCCTAAGGCCGCCACTGCTGTTGAGAGTCTGACCAGACTCTAAAAATAGTATGTGTATTAATGTAACGTATGTGTTATTGTGTGTTATGTTGTGTGTGTATGTATATGTATTGTATTTTGTATGGGCCACAGTTTCCTGAAATAAAGGAAAAATAATAAAAACGTTTCTCAAATAAAACTAAAAAACAGCTTCTATTATTCCATCTTCATACCTACTTATTTGCACTGAGGTAGATCATTACCGGCTCTTTTGAATGGTCATAACACCGCACTGTCCCAAAAAAGTTTCAGGCCGCTCAAAAGAGTACGCAACGCGGTGAACTTATTTTTTTGCGAAAATTTGCGTTGCTGAGTTGGTGAGAAAACATTCCATTAGAAGATAGGTGAATAGCGAGCAAAACTTGGTTATTTTTTTAGACGGCTCTAAGCGACTCTCTTGGACTTTTTACTGAAAAACAAATTGAAAGCGGTCCCGCCTCTAGATTATTTTACCAGACGATTTAAAATTGGTAGCTGAAATGTTTTAACTAAGCGGTCGGCTTATTTGAATTTTAGATTTATAAATCAAATGCTTGTTCTGTTAAAAGGAACAAAATTTAAAGACCTCATAAGTGCTTCCCACGACATGTACTAGTCCACATGGGTGTAGTTTGAGATTCTCATACCTGGAAAAACCTCACAATGGTTATCTGTATAATAGTTGATATTGTTTTAAAGCCAGAAATTTTGAAACCAATCAATGGGTTGTGGAGGTCTGGTAGACAGCCACTCCACGTATTCAACCTCATAGATGATAATGGTTGATGTTGTTTAAATAGTACTTGTGATCTTAGTAGTAGACATTTTATCGTAATTTATTTCGAAGTAGTTATTTGCATTTTTCCTCTTTTAGTTAGTTCCTCCGTGCACAAAAATTGCTTTAAATGGTTTTAGAGATACCAAATTACCGTTTCTTCAGCACATCTTGCGCATTCAGCAAAATCTGGCGGGAACTGTCTCATTCGTTGTCCTCGATGCGCCAACACCAAAGAACGTTCGAACGCACACTTTTCGTATTCCGTTTGCGCACGGATTTGTAAGGCCCTTGAATTTTTAGGCTCCAATGCTGAGAAGAAAATTGGATATTATAATTAGAAGATGTGTCCTACATACCACACGCAACATACACAAATGTAACCAGTGGGTATTAAGAATGATTCCCACTACAGGGACTCGGGCCTCCTCTCTGTGAATACGATAAATTAGTCTGGAATATGGTTGACTTATTATAAGTCAGTTATTCTAATTTCATGGAAAATTCCTCATCATTATATCTTTTTCCTTTGAAATAATGTCAAAAACTCTGAAAACTGCATGCAGTATATTTTGTTTCCAAGTGTGGAGCAAGAAGAGACCGACATACGACGTTAAATATAAATAATACGTTTTTGGCTTGTCCAAACTGTAAATATAATAAGCAATCCATACTATCGCTACTATATTATTAAGGGGAAAGTAACTGTATCTGTTTGATACCACTTCGAAATTTACGCGGGCGAAGCCGCTGGCAGAAGCTAGTTGTAAATAAATAAAACGATAATAAGTCTCTTTAATATTTGAGTGAAGACAAATGCAGCTTAAATATACAACAATATCAAAAGAATCGCGCTACTTGCAAGACAAAGGATAATGTAGATTTAATATACTTTTATAAACAATGAGCTATAAAGGCTTGTACGTATCTGTACTTTAGCAATTTTCTTCTTGCCGTACTATTAAAACTTTCAAACTATATGAAAATTTCATGACCTACATTGAGAAAAATCTTTGTCTTGGAACTTTTAAGTGCGAATTTCACATAAACCTTTATTGGCCGTTATTGTAGCTAACTGTTAATATAGGTACATAGTTAATGTGTGTATACCTGCTGCTTGCGCCGCGTCTGCCAAAGCACCGGTGTAATGTGTCGATTTCGCCCGGACCAAACTTCGCCCGAGAAGTGAACGAACGTCAGAAGGCTGTAAATAAAATATATGTTCATGTTTTAGCCGCTACCGGAGTGGGTACGTACATTTTATCGTCAAAAAACATGCTTAAATATGTATGTTTTATATGCGGATGAACGAATAAACGGACGGATATTACATGGCTTTAGTTTTCCGCTTTTCGATTCTTTTGTTGAAACTGTTTTCAGGGATATAATTTATGAAGTGATGCGCCCAAAGGTACTTTACGACATTACCTTTGATTTCATTTGTGTTCCTTATAACTTATACAACTGTCAACTATAATACTTGCTTTAAAATAAGATAATATTTGCAAAAGGGCATTTCAATACTGAAGGCAAAGTTATTTCTGACCTTATGTAAAATTATTAGTATATGTACCTACATATTTTTTATACCATAGCGTAATAATTGTTGTTTAATTGACACAAAAATAATAGGCACAACGACTACATTCATAATTGGTGTCCAATTATCACACACTTCCCGATTCAATCATTTGAAAAAAACGTAACATATAGAAATGCTTAAGGGCGATTCCTAAGTTTTCCTTTTTGTCAACTTTTGTTGTTACAAAAAATATACTTAAAAATGTGTTAGAATAATATATTGATTAAATGATGACGTTTTGGTGTAATCTTAAGTATCTACTTTTTTATTGAAGCAAAAATAACCTAGCTTTATGTTTACAAGCCAAAACTTTAACTAATTCAATATTCATTCTTGGTTTCAGACTTTCCAAAGATTGACCCTCCACCATTAGTAATGCTGTGGGAACTGGATAGGTGGCAGCACCTGTCGCCAACATAATAGACGTGGCACATTGAGTGTTAAACAATCAACGAGGCTGATTGCTTCGCACTATTTGACGGCCATTAACTGGCTTTGTTTATTCCACAACGAACCCCTTTTGTTTCAGTAATTGTATTTTTGATAAGACCATTGTTGATTGAATGCACTGTTTGAAGTTTCGATTGTATATCTGCTTTATCTTTGCGACCCTATCAATTAGATTAGTTTTTACGAAACGTCTTTGAACATTACTGACTGTGTAATTGTAAACTTTGTGTAAACGTTCAAATAATAATTATGCCATCTTTTTGAATTATAGAAAAAAATCTGGTGGTTCGCAATTCAGTTATTTTATTTTTTTTGGTATTGTTTGACCTTAGATACTAAAGTGAAATCCAAAAGACTTTTTTCTTTACCACTTTACTAAACAAGATAAAAATGAATAAATCTCAATACTGCGATATAAACTTAAACTTTCTTCAATAAGTTTAAGTAGCTTTTACCCACAAAACCGAAATCTAGTGACGCAGAAGTAAAATATAGACGATAAAATTGCGAATCCAAAGTTTGAGTTAGAACTTGGAGTTATCCAAGCAAACATTATCAACGGTTTTGTGCGTCTAATTGCATGTTTACTGGCTGGGAATAGAATTTCAAGTTGTTTGTTTTTGACTCACATTCCATCGGAGAGCTTCATTGTATGCTTGCGTGGAGTTCTCGAAGAGTTCCAAGCGCTGTAAGTAATTGCTGGAAAAACGAGTCGGTTAAAAATGTTAGAAGAGTTTTGAAGGGAAGGCAATAGTTTAATTGTTTACTTATTGGGAAGGTTCATTTTGTCCTGTATGATAGAAAGAAAGAAAGAAAGAAAATATATTTATTCAGCACAAACTTAAAATAAACTATTTCTGTTGTTTTTTATGTTTACTTTTATTTGTACCTACATTGTGTGTTTCTGTGTGTGACAAAAAACTAGTTTTCTTTCTTATTAAAACGTCAAAAAGAGTGTGCCTCGCTGTTGCGCCAAATGGTCGAAGATTAAAAGGTGTTACGGACGTAAATCAGTTAAATGTGTTCGACCACGTCCGCCAATTAAATAGATTCAAATTAATCACACTTATTAACAGTGGTACCGGAAGATGTCGTTATCGAGACAGGTCTAAAAACCTCGGTCCTGAGAAATTCGCCGAAGAGAGCAAGAGAAAGATATCTAGACAGATATGGGAGAAGCCTTTGCAAAACACTCATTAAACAAATGATTTGTAACAAAATACATAGGTACTAGCTTCACTGCTGGCATTTTTATATTAATTGGGGGATAAAATCAAAAAGATAAAAACCCTATGTTACTTGCTGATAATGTAGCTTTCCAATGGTGAAAGAATTTTTGAAATCGGCTCAGTAGTTTTTGAGTTTATTCATTACAAACATACACACACAACAATTAGTACCTATAGATTAGCTACTTGACTCAACATACAATTAACAATATAGAATCACTAGCAAGTAGATACGTACTAGTTTCATAGAACTATGAACTTAGCTCATTAAAGCCACGCTGCGGTTTTATAAACTTTCAACACAACATTATTTTACGCCAAATTCCGGCTAAAACAGTGATTTGGCACTAATTCTAACTCTGTTGGCGGTAATAGAGATAATACGTATAGTGGCTAAACGGAATAAGTAGCTATGTCAATTCTGCCCAAAACCACAGGGCATTAACGTATGAGCACGAGGTCAGTGCTGTGTGTAGGCCATATTATTTAGAACACTGCATTTACAGGATGACCAGTTCAACCACAAAGCTGTGTAAGTCATCCACACACTACGAATACTAATCAATTTACCTAGCCTTTTCAGACTATGTTGGAGTCGGCTTCCAGTACAACCGGAGACAGCTAAGACCTCCACAACCCAGAAACTGGGTACCGATACCCCTTGACAAGACTGGTATCAGATTTTCTGGCTTACGACTATCCGTAACGACTGTCAAAGATCTACAAATTACAGCCGGTACCAACTGCTTAACGCGCTTCCCGAGACACGGAGAAGTCTCGGTATGTAAAAGATGGTCACCCGTCTACGGAACGACCTCGGCTAGCGTCGCTTAATCTCGAAGATCGAATCATGCGTGTTATTATTTAGCCACGTGCCCCAACGTATTCAAACCCACAAAAAAGTCATAACGAAAAAATACCTTCAAAATCGTTTTTTAATTAACTCTACTAAATGAAGTAATCAATCATTGTCTGCGCAATATAACAGGAATCGGCAGGTAGGCTCTAGTGGCCTTCCGTTATACGGGACAGCGGGACAGATAATGGGGCCGATCAATGACACTCTATGACTTCATTTTATGAGGGATCCCTGATCACTCTATCGTGGGCCGGTCAAGTTGAAACCCTGTTTCTAAACGACTGAACGAAAAGATCTATTATGTCTGGGTGTATATTGTAACCTATATTTTGTGAATGAATGCTTCAAAGAATGACGTTCTAATAATAAAAAATGAAGGAACATGAAAATGTTCTGCATACGTGCAAGGTATCACACGTCACAAACAGCCTTTTGCTGTTAATATTACAGCATCGCATCGCATCGTCGCTCACCTGAGGCAGAGAGGGAAGTAAATCACGAAAATAAACAACAGTCCCGAATAGACAATTTGTCACTACATTCCAAAGTGCGGAACTTTAGCTTTGTTTGTTTAACATACCCTCTTTCGCGGAACACGTTCACCGCGTTACATATGGGTCTCTCTTCCGGCTCTAATTTTGTCTTCATGCTTCTCAGATTCCCCTTTGTCTGTTCTAAGATACATACACTCGCACTTCATAACTACACTGACTGTTTTTCGTCGCAATGTTACGAATTCACGAATAAATCTAGGTGACCTCGATTCCCTCAAGTATATAAAATTTGGGGTTGGCGACGACGATCCCGAATTATGATATTCATGGAATTTAAATTTATTATCTGTTATTATCTTTACGATAGAATTTATGAGGAATAAAAATGATGTTACTCGAATGGTTCTGGAAACCGTATCAGAATAAAATATTAATTCGGAATACTTAAAATGAAACTGCACTTTCGGATAGCAATAACTTCGGATTATTTAAATTCATGGATTATCTGCTAACCTACGGTTCCTCAAAGCATTATATTTAAAGCTGTGATCAATGATTGCAATAAGTATTCTATGTTAGTTAAGTTACTGTGCTAAAAGCCAAGAACTGCCAGTAAAGACAAATGACTGAAAAAGAAATTGAATGGTCTTTAGCCATTCTCTCAACATTTATGACCATTCAACTGTTTAGTTTTTGAACACTATGTTAGCAGCCCTGTGCAAGAGATTTTTGTTGAGAAAAATAAAACCTTGTTTTCTTTGAAATTCCTTTGTTTAATACAAAAGAGTTGCAGATAAGAAAGTGCCAGCAACAATAGTATATGTACAAACATCAATCTGAACCGTTTGCCTGAAAACGAACACTTCACAAACAAATGTAAAGTTTTATTGTTATTCATCCTAGTCGTAAAATATCTATGGCGGCCATTTTCTTGTCTTTGAAGACGAAAACTACGGGAAGTATTAAAAGTCTTTCGCTAAGAACTTTAAACTTACAGCTCTGATGCGGAACTTCGTTTAGGAGAAGATTTTAATGTTTGTAAAGCTGGACATGTTTTTCGCAAACATTTTGATATTTGTATGCTCTTATGAAATATCTCTTTGGATTTGAATGCGACTGGTTTACATGTATGTCAAACTTATATTTTTGTCTTAGTGAAAGGTTTGCCTCTGCGACTAACTTTAATTCATGCAGTTTGTACTTTATCTGTTTATGTTAGTCTTTAACGATATTTAAAGGTTTTTTTCAAGAATATTTTTCTATGTTTTTAAAATTGTCTGCCTTTTCCTTCTAACAACGAAAATGTGTCATTAACGCACAAAACTTTGTTTGTTTATTATTTTTCATACAATTTTATTTTCCCTCCCGCTAAAATATGACCACCAAAAGTCAGTCCCTTGTCTCTGTCCCTTACAAACTTGAATTTGACTTTGTTCAAGGTCATAACTTTCGTCAAATCAAAAGCCCATCTTTATAATATTGGCAACGCGTCACAAAATTTAACAGCATATGTCTTGGGCCATTTGATACTCCATGAGCCGCATACAATGTCCATCGTTTACCTTTTATAACTTATTGAACATAAAGAATAATATTGAAAAGAACTAAAAAATATATGGAAGATCTTTCTTTATGACTAGATAGGTACTTATGGGATCCGATCGGGGCCGCAGTATAGGGCTTTAGGCTTTGACTCAATAGTGGCACGTGATTCTTTTGAAATACTATCGAAGGACTACATGATAAAGAAAATGATTCCAGGGAAAAATACTGTAGGCCTACGCGGTTGCTACGTCGTAGCCGAATTGCTACGCGTGTTGCGATTCCGTAGCCGAGAGCTTAGGAAGTATTTTTTGGAATTTTGATGTTTTCTTTGCTTACCATTTACTGTCAGCTCACAGCTGTAGTTGTCAGCTGTTTAAAGTCTTGAGCATCGACGCCGAGTTGCAAGCCTGTCGGTTTTCTATCGGCTGCATTTTGGGGAGTGTGCAATGGAATTGCATAGTTAAATTCCGCCAAGCCCGTTCCATCATCGGACCACAAGATGTACGGCGATGCGCCACCGGTACATGGTGAACATCCCACCCACAAACACATTACGTTTTGGGAACACATTCATTGTGCGTACAGCTAAGCAAATTCCCTGCCAGAGTCTGTTTTTTCTGATAGCTACAACCTGGGAGTCTTTAAGTCAAGAGTGAATAGGGTTACTTACTTATAGGCAAGCGTGCTCCATCTTTGACCACATCGTCGCTTACTTTCAGGTGAGATAGTGGTACACACAGGGGTACACGCGTTCCTATCAATATTTAAAAAAAAAGCTTGTATCATCCCACTACTACGCAAAGTCCTCCCCCATGACTTTCATACGATTCAGTCCAATGTGAATTGTTAGTAATTCGTTTTGTCTAGTACGAGATAACGAGTTAGCTTAAATTTCTTTGATGATTTCAAGGTTTTTATTTAAAAAAAGACAATTGTAATACAAAGTACTAAGGTATACAGGATGATGAATGGACGACCACACAATCGAAACTAAGCCAATCAGATTCAAAACGGTACTTACTGGCCTATCTAGGAGGTTCTATAGTCATGTACAAAAGTCAGAACATGGACTGATCGCAGTCCTGTAAAGTTGTCGGTACTAACATACGTCACACTCCCTGCTATGAAATTGTGAAACATGAAAAGTCGCTCTGTATAAGTTCCGCTGCACTTAGAGTCGGTGTAGACGTATGTATGTTGAGTTTATATTACTGACGCAAGTAAAAATGTGTAATGATACTTTATTTTTATGTTTGACGTAGCTCCATTAGGTGTACGAAACTTTTATATTAGCATTGAATGATATTAGTAAAGTTTGAAGTTTGTATTTTTACACTAACTTGATATACTGTCACAACTCCCTCTGTTCTCAATTAGACATAGCCACCATCACTAGATGGTCAAAATAAAATTATTCGCGACATTAACTGCATCGCCCGCGTGAACAAATTACTTACTACTAGAAGATTCGTCTATCAAGCTGATCAAATGACGGCACGTTTGGCGCAGTGGTTGAGCGATTGACTGCTACGCTGCGTGTCGTGGATTCGATTCCCGCTTGGAACAAATATATGTATGGCCTACAGATGATTGTTGCGGGTTTGGCTGTTTGTGTATGTGACTTTGTATGTTTGTAAACGCACCCATGATATGCTAGAAATTCCTAGTGTGGGGGGCAAAGTTTTAAAAAAAAACACAGCTTTTGAGGCGTAAGTGTTTAATAAACATCATCAACATCATCATCATTAAGTAAGGAAGTAATTATTAAGTTGCAACTACCATGCTCTGTGTGTTTCTGCACTACTCAAAGGTCTAATGGTAGAAAACGCGTTAATTCCGCCTTTGTACTGTATGTTCACTAGTACATAAAGTTGTAAATAGTACAAAGTAGTATATAAAATCATCAATACAACCCTCTTTGGAAATATCAGACTATTTCATGAAAACATCACGTTTGCAAGGCCTTGACAAAATGGACCGAAGCATTTGGCGTCGAAATACTTTAAATAAATAATGGAATTCGAGATTGTGTTAACTCAAAGCCACTCTAAGCTAGGTCTCAGGTAACTTCGGTGCTTTGTCGCGGTTTTTTATTTTAAAGGATTAGCCCCGAAGAATACTAAGAAGTTTTTTTTGAAGAAGAAAGCACGTCTATTTCCAATAAAGCCGATTCAATTTTAAGGTTTGAAAGTGCTTTCCGAAAGTAATCTAACTGTTTAAAAGCTCATAGGACTTTGTAAATGTATTATTTCTAGGGCCGAATACAAAGAAAGGTGTCTATGACAATTGTTATTCATTCATGTCTACATACCAGCAACAATTTTCCCCCTCTTTGCTTAAATGAAACTGATTACCACCAAACTAACTCAAAGCAAACAAGAAAATAAAATTCGGTTCAGAATTACACCAAGTAAGATCCCTTATTAGAATTAACATAGGACATTACTGAGAAATACAACGTGTAAAAGAGTGAACGCAATCTCTGAAAAGGGGTCATTGTACTCATCATTATGATCAACATTTTCTATTGAACCAACACAGAAATCGCGAAAAAATAAGACCCCTTTTCAGGTATCATGTTCATTTTGTTACACATTGTAGATACGAATACCAACATTTACAAACCTACAACACTTTGAAGAAAACACTACAAACTACCATTTGATGGATGACCACCGGACACCACATTACTTCAGACCGACTTAACTTTCACTGATTCAAATAGAATTTAGTGAGTCAAGCAACAGACGTGGATCTGTTTTCTATCGTAATCTGGACAAAATTTTGATATAGAATTAGACTAAGTAAGATCCCACCTCACAATAAACATCGAACATTACTGAGAAATAGATACAAATACCAACATTCACAAACCTACACTGCGAACAAAACACTACAATCCACCATTTGATGGATGACCACAGGCGAACCGCATTACTTCAGACCGACTTAACATTCACTGATTCAAATAGAATTTGGTGTATCAAGCAAGAGACGTGGATCTATTTTCTATGTGAAACTCGTTCGAGTGGAAACAGTGACGTAAATAGAACGGACAAATGGACTTGTGATATTGAGATCAAACATTAAGTTTGCTGACTGGTTTGACTTTTCGTTGGCTTTGATAAAGTAGTATGTAGTGTAGGTACCCCTATCACGAAATCACCATAGATTTTGAACTTATGAACTCATACATAGTGATTGTTTTCTACTATTGTGTTTTAAAAACCAGTAATTTTTTTTTTTTGCTTTAGTATTCCAAAGCAGTGGTGAACATCTTTTCTGCTCAGAAAGTTGATGTGGTGGCCCAGTTATAACGGCCCTGACTTGTGCGCCTACTTCGAACCCAGATAGGCGCTTGAGTTTATATTGTAATAAAAATCATCAACACTGCTCTAAACATGGTTAAAGAAAACCGGCATGTCCTAGTGAAGTCAAGTGAGCTTCCAAGCTGTAATAGGCCCGCGGGTTGGATTGCAGCAAACTGCCACGCACACGGAGGAGGCCTGTGCCCCAGCAGTTGGAACATTATAGGCTGATTGAATCAATTTGTCACTAATTACAGGAATGTACATGGTATTTTAATATCTGACCACAGCCCAGTACATGGTAACATGATACATCTTGGCTGGAAACAGCTTCTCTACTTCACACGATAATATTAAGTTGTCTGTACTGTTAGCCTTGCTGTACCAACATGCCCGAATATAGGTTATTAGGCACTAGCTGAATGCAACCAAGTTTCACAAGAAGAGCTTCGGCGTCCATATTAATGTATTTAACCAACACATTTTCAACGACAGCGTAAATTATAATGAAGCTTGCTTTAAGCGAACTTCCAAATTTATGTTACTATGTCGCTATAATAAGAAAATCTTGTGTAATTTAGTGCTCGCTTCAGTAATTATAATTGTTTTCAGGGAAACAGTAGAGCTTCTCGTAAAACCCGTGTCTGAGAAGTACTACTTACCATAGTTATTTGTGACTTTCAGTGTGAGTGTCAGTTTTCAGTTTTGAAACTATTCATCATCATATCAGCCGAAAGACGTCCACTGCTGGGCATAGGCCTCCCCCAAGTGTCGCCACAACAACCGGTCCTGTGCGTCTCGCATACATCGGCTACCCGCGACCCTCACCAGGCCATCGGTCCGCCTTGTGGGGGCCTTCCAACGCTGCGTCATCAGGTACGCGGTCGCCACTCCAGAACTTTTCGACCCCATCGACCATCTGTTCTGCGAGCAATGTGTCCTGCCCACTGCCACTTCAGTTTGGCAATCCTTCGGGCTATGTCGGTAACCTTGATTCTCTTGCGGATATCGTCATTCCTAATCTATTACAGAATGAATCTATTACACACACTACGTCCTTCAAGTCGGCAACTCCGTGACAACCGATGTTGGTTGATACTCATTTCAAAAAGTTGTTCCGGCGCTATTTTTCGGCAACATTTTCCATAAAAATCTATCAAATATTACTTATTTTCTAGTCAAAAGCTTCCAGTTATGAATTCGCATAATAATAATTACATTCTAGTGCCCTAGTTTCAGTAAAGCAGAAGCTAATGGAAGTTATTTTCTGTTCCGCGTTGAATTCCAAAGAAAGGTACTCAGCGATCGTAACAGAATAATTAATTCAATTTATATCATGTTTAAATAACAAAATAATGGAAAGTAAAGTAACATTTGAATTTGAAATGAAACGTAAAACCATTTCCAAGCAATTAGAGACTTGAAATTACGTTAACGATTCATTCGGAACGATAAACATAGGTAAGTATATCCAGGTAAAAGTGTAAGTGGTTTCAAAAAATAAATTGCAATACTTTCATTAAAGTTTACGGTAAAGCCGAACGTTTCCCAAGTTTCCTTGTTAAGCGGAAAGAATTAAGTTCTGAATTCCCAGGAGAAAGCATGGTGAGGTAGAAGACGGAGATTGTTGATTAGGACGCACCCTTTTGACCGTCATTCCGTGATAGAGGCAGCATAATGAGCGCTTGGGTGGAAACCGACCCTCACGCAAGCCACACACTTATTTATGTTATCCTACATAAATAAAAATACTAACCTACTTTCCTTTTCAAAGCAGATACATTTATTTTTATTCCTACTCAATACATCAAAAGTCTGTGCCCGTTTTTATTGAATTCTGTATCTCAGCAAAGCCTTATCTTTACTTCTGAAGTTTGATAAAATCGTATTTGAATATAAAGTAGACCAAATTTAATGGCGGAGAATTTTTGCACTTCGAAAATTTGAAAAGAATTTAATATTACGAAACAGCGATTTTTTATTACTAAGTTACTTCATTATTGAAAAAATGTGTTGATCCAATACATTATTATTTAATGTAACCAGACGTGATTCTATTTCAATCAGCTTATTGAAGAATTTTAGGGGTATTGTGTAGTGAAACAGCACTCTATTACTTATTTTAAAAACAAGTTTATTATACCCTCTCTATTACTGCAAGCAAATAAAAGAAAAACCTTTTGTTGACTTTTATAAAGAATGTTTCTTACTCAAGAATCTTGGAACACAATGAATAGAATAGCTATTTGAAGTTTATTTTCCTGTAGTTAATGTTATGCAAACTTTTAGAGACAAGATTCGTTCGAGCTTTGGCTTGTGTCCAACACTGCCTTCATGCCTCGCTCTTGGTTTGTAAGACAAACTAACAATTATCTTGTCACATAAACTACAATGATTATGTTAGCAAAAGCATTATCTGTAGGTATATAATGTCATAGGCTTAGTTAACGAACCATATTCACCCTACCTCAACTTTGACCTATACCCACGCTCAATGAAACTGGAAGGTCAGAGGTCTTAAGCTTTTTTAACGACACCGGAACCTAAATAAATTTGGAGCAATAATGAAATACCAGTGACCTTTATTGCTAAACTGATCTGATCCGTTGTATTTCGATTTATACGTGAAAATCGCCAGGGAATCCTTCACACCAATCACGAGTGGAATTCGTGATATAAATAAAAAGTTCAAGATACAACACGAGGAAAAAACAAAAGGTTTAACGATTTGTTTTCGTTCTAATCTTATTTGGACCAAAGAAAACAAAAAAAAAACTGCAATACAGTTTAGCATTGTCTATGGTACCGTTCTTAATTCGTGAAATAGGGAATATGCGTGCAATTTTTTATTCGCAAAATGTAATAGTTATTAGCTCTAGTTAACAATCAGCGATGAAGTTATAAAGCGTCAAAGTTGTCAATTAGAAAGAGAAGTACGATACCAACTCTGACGTAAAATACTATGACGCCTATACAGCTGCCACAGAAATCGGCGTTTTCGCGAGAGGGACAGATATATTTGTTTAAAATAGATAATATCTCGTTTGTTTTTGGATCAATTTTGATCCTATTTCACTGTTGTTATTATATTTTTGTATATTTTTAGATAAACTGTGTAAATAATAAATATTTGTTTCATGTATATTTCCTTTGACTAGGGGACTATAATTGCAAAAACAAAATGCTTTTCTATTCATTTTGTCCTTTCATACTTCAGAATTCCTATGGTAAAATGTTTGGACTCGTGATTTAATCCAATCCCAGAAAGATCGTAAAAGAGACCCTGTATTTGTTCCATTACCTATTGATTTATTAAAACTTCATGCACAAGTAAAACACACTGTAGCAAGTTGAACTTAATGCTTACTTGACATTAGACATAGAACTTAAGGTCTGGGAAAGACAGAATCAGACTTTTATTTGTGAAACTTAGGTATTTACATAAAGGTCTTAGGTTTAAACATATGGGCGCTATGTTTTGCCGTGAAGGCGTACAAATATTGTAAAAAAATAACAGCAAATTATAAACTATTAAAAAAAAAAACAAAATTAAGTACTTTAGGATAATATTTAAATTTAATAAATATCTTAATAAAATCTTAAACTATAAAGACGCTTAAAAAGAGATACAGTTGTCTTAAAAGATTAAAAAAGTACGCACATCAAATATTTATCGCACATGAAATATTGAACTTTTTCATTAATGAAGTCCTCTACACTATAATAAGACCGATGGTCCTCCATTCGCGGTACATTAAACAACGATACTTCTAACATCTTGGAACACTCACATTAATGTACAGAGCTTTAGCCTACCGCAGCGATAACATATTACCCATTTCGAGGTATTTTGTATATATTTTCACGTGGTATGGTAACTTTTCAGGACAGAACGCACCTGGGTATTGTTTTCATTGTGGTGTGAGATAAACAATTGTCTTCGAGTTTGGGATCAACTTTTTGTTTGTGTTTTGTTTATGACGTCACATTAGGTTTTGTGGAAGATTCGCCAGATATTAAGGTGTTTAGAGTTTTGCTTGGAAGTTTTGTTTGTTTTTACGAACATTGAAAAGTTACTTCCACAATGACATAGATCGAAAACTATAGGTATTTAAATTCAAAGAGCCGTGTAAGTGACGATTGTCTTAATGAGAAATAAAGTTCTTTAAAACCAAGAGCCCGCGATAATCAGACCTTCGTTATTTTATACACCGTGTTTCAAACTTCATAATCGGGGATTGATCTCACCTATACTGGGGACATACACAGATAAACTTTCAGGTTTTATAAATTAACGAAGATCTGACTGTCGCGGGCTCTTATTCCATTAATAAAATACAAGATTCAGAGATTAAAATCACTGAAATAAATACTTTAAATATTTGCCTGAAATATTTATCGTGGAGAGGTGGCGAGATGGCCCAGATAAGGAGGCTGGTTCGAGGTGAAAAAATAGTCGGAAGAAATTGGGGCTGGCTGTTACCAAGCAGTGGGAGCTTAGTCATAGTATGCGACGAATGCAGTTTACCTTAAAACCACGTTCCTGATTCTTAAAAGTCCTAAATATTTCATATTTACATTATGGCAAGAATCAACCACAGCGGTACAGCCAACAACCAAAAAATTTTTATGGATGGGAAGTCATCAAATGCCCTTTGCGTTCCAGGGCCGCGGTGACTTTTTTAAACAAATTCCACAACCCTGGCAACTAAATACCTGCAAAACTAAATTACGCAAAATGGTAATATTAGACATATAATAAAAAGGCGCCCGTTTATGTCCGTATTATAATACCCTAAAGCTACACCTACAAACATAACCTAATATTAATTACCCAGCAGGTGACCGCTAAAAGGCTCAGTTTCGGAATACACCAGAAAGCTAAAAAATAAAATAAAAAAGATGCCAATTAGGCCGCGCTATTAATTTTCCCGTTTTCCCGCGCCGTTATCTATTGAGTTACGAGCAATTTCGATATCAATTTATCACACCGGTAAATTCAAACTGATATTGCTTTGCAGATTTATTAAGTGCTTAACGAGAGGGGACTCCCATGGAATACTGGAAATTGATAAGGATACCATTTCGAGAACATTTTTTGAATCATCATAAGAATATTGACTGTCTTTTTCTGAAGCGGTTTAAGCTTACTGAGGGTGAAAGAAGTAGTTATTTAGTAGAAGCTTTAATACATACAGGATGTTCTAGTAGTGCGTGTTCATATTCAATTGTGATTTGGAGTAGCTTATATATATTAACCTTTTGAACGCCAGAACATAAACGCATCGGCGTGCCCCCGACGCCAAGCCACAAATTTACCGTACTTTTTGTCACGTATTTGTGACGTGTGGCGTACAGGGCACGGGCTTGCTTGTCACCTAAACTTGACAGTGGCGTTCAAAATATTAAGGAAAAAATAGCAAAACAAAAAAAATCGACCGGATGAAACGACTAAACAGTTTCAAAGAACTGACTTTTCAAGCAATTTGTTACAGTTGGTGGCATTAACTTTAGTACAATCACAGATTTGATGTCACCAACTGCTTCAGACAGCTTGAAAAGTCTTTCGGTTTGTTTTCTGTGATCGATTTCAGAAAAATAATGTTTACTTTTTTTGTTTTGAAATTTTTTCCGTAATGTATAATCAGCTAACCGACGTCACCCTTAAATATTACCACGCTCTTCTGGTGACCCTGTATCAGGACAGTCTGATACCTAGATATGTGCCTTATTCGTGTTTTAAGGAGCGTTCACATTCGCATAGCAGTCGCAAACTGTCAAACAACTCTAATTTCCCTACATTTTGAACGCCTCTAAAGTACAAGAATTGCTCTTCAGATAAAACCTAGCAATTTAGGTATTTTTACAGAAGACCAGTAATAAAACAGCTCAAAGAGACCTGTCTCCCCTAAAAATCAAACAAAAACCTACAATTTAATTTTAATATTAAATACACGCTTCCAAACCTTTCGGCAACAAAAACGTTAGGACATAATTACACAATAAACTCTTCTATTTATTGAGACAAAAGAACATTTTGTAAAAAGGTCTATATAATTAAGCCTACTAAACAAGTACTTGTTGCTTTCAGGACCGGATGTAAGGTTTCTAATAATCTTCCGTGCAACCCTTTTAACTGTACCTAAGTAAAGACAGCGTAGTCTAAAGGGCGAGGCTAAATAGCGAGCATTTGTCCGGTCCGGCGTGAAAGGGGACCCATTGGCCGGACGTAAAGTGAAGTCTAAAGGCTCGCATCTGACGTATCATATCAAACGTAGGATTTTATTACAGGCTTCCATTTAACTTGTAATGATTGTTAGTTTCTTGTCAGATCTTTCAAGTTGAATAAGAACCTCTTCTTCTAATCACAGAGTTGAAATTTTACTGGTTTCAAGAACATACTATCGATTTTAACGGTCCGTTGGAACAATGGTGATCACTTTAAGAGCTATTTGAAAAAGTGTCAACTAGGAAATTGTGGTTTACTTTGCTTGTCTTTTCTTGAGATCCAAGACATTCTAATCGTTTCTAGGACTTCTTAAGCTTCATTTCCGGCGTTGTTCTGGTAGTTGCCTAAGACTCTAGCTACCAGGAGCTGCAGTGGTTGAAAATAAACATATTTATAAAAAAATTAAAACAATATTTAATTGAAAAATGCTATTATAGTATTAAGGAATATTTAAATGATAAAATATAAGGAACCTATGAAGAGTCCCTAATATGGTATTATTGGATCTATTTTAAATATAAGTTTAGCTATTTAAAACTTCCTCTCTCCTACATATATTTGTTTTTTGCTGTGCCCAACAGGGTCCATAATGATCACAATCTCTTTTTTTAAATTTACCACCTAAGTACACATTGTGGAATGCAAATAAAGTATTGAGTATGTGTTAGAAAGTCAGATTCAAGCGATACATTGGATGCGAAACTGTGGATTCAAGTTTTTAACGAGCTGCATAACAAAATTATTATTATTTTTAATGACAGACTCGCGTTTGACTACTTCCTCACCTGATGAGGTTGATGATGGAGCACGCTTGTCTGGAAGTAACCTATTCAGTCGTGACTCTCAACTGTGGGATCATTAAGATCTCCGAGTTGTAGCTATCAGAAACTACACACTCTGTTAGGGAATTTCCACTATTTGTGTTTACGTGTTGTGTTACATTCCAGCTGTGTACAATGGAAGTCCGATGGAAGTATTCCCAAAACATGTTGTGTTTTGTTTTTCGTTTGCTTGCCTATTTTGTTTCGAAGCTCGTATGTTTAAAACATCGAAGTTCAATAGGGTAATAGTGTCCCGGAATGTTTTAATCTGTTACGGATCCTACCTGCGCTTCGAGTGCTTAAGTTGGATAGACGATAAGACTCCTCCCCAAAGTTTGGCAATGTACAGCGCAGCGCTGCAAGTATGAGTGTAACGTGTAGGTATCTGTTTATACTAAGTTACGTACCCGAAGGATTTATGCCTTGTTTGCGTAATAATGTGTTCTGAAACAGTACGCCGCATGAAGTAACTATGGAAGTATGGAAGCTACACTATGTAGCGATAGCAATCGTTGCCTTTCGGATTGCTATCTATTTCGCGAGAACTGGGCTGTAAAGATAAGAGATAATACTGTGAGATTGGGAAATACATCCGGGCAAAGAAATGTGGGATGTTACCCGAGTGATCGGATCAGAGATTTGCATAGGCTATGTCTTACAGGAGTACCTACGTGAAGTTAAGGTCAGTTCTGTGATCGTATTGATTTTATCCAATTGTTCGTTGAATCACACGTGTTTTAATTGAGAATTGCTTGTGAATTCATCCATACTTCATAACTAGAAATTATAAACGCAAAAGTGACTTTGTCTGTCTTTGTGATTGTTGCCTATTACCGGTAAGACGTGAAGAAGTAACAAATATCAAGTGTATAAACGAATAGGTATGTAGTCTGGGTTAAAAAAAAAAATTACTATTTAAACCGTCAGTAAGGTTAACAAAAAATATTGAATACGTATTATTTATTTTATCAAATCAATAAAAAATACGAAGATAAAACGCATCAAAGATAAGTAGTGGGGGCTTGTAACGTCACTATTCAGTAAAAAGTGTACTGGTACATGACGTCACACGAGAATTCAACGCACTGTATCGTCTTCATTTTTTGTTTACGTGACAAAAGGAAAAATACGTGTCCAATATTTTTTGGAAATCTGACGGACTAATTGATTTTTTTAGTCAAATACCCTATTAGGATGAAAACTGGCACACGGGTAGGCCATGTTCTGGAATACGAAATATAACACGTTTTATCTCGAGAGTATGTTCCCCAAGGATAGTTTTCGACGAAAGGTAGTGTATGTACATAACTATTAGTCTTCCATAAAACAATATTTCTCTGATCCAAGAAATACTTACATGATAATGCTAGTTATGTGGGGTTAGTAACATCCCAAGCGTACAAAAACTAATATTTATAAAATGTTTTGGATATGAATGTTTGCGGAAAAAATGTTACAGATTTTACTCCTACGCAGAGCATTTATGAATGTAAACCCTCTCGTTTTCAACAATCGACTAGTACGAAGAAATAATATTAGGAAGGTAAATATTTATATTCCCTCTCTAATTTCTCTAATAATTTCTAATTATTTCATTTGAGAACGCGTAGATCGGCGAGCTAGAATAATTAAATAATTAGTTCGTTTTAATGAAAGAAACACTGGTATTTAATTAGATATATTTTTGGTCATAACTAATTTTGTTTCCAGGCGTAGATCAGACGAAAATGTAGTAAAAAATTAGGCCACCTTTTTGTGCTACGTCTTAGTTACAAATAATAATAATACATATAGCTCCATTCATTCTAGAACAGACAGCCTTAGTATTATACAAAACTAAACTTTCAGAGTAAACTTAGCTGTGCTTAGCCTAAAAACCTATCAGTTTTATGTCTTACTCTATAACTACACGGACGCCCGACAACTGTTTTTGGACGAAAAACTGTCCCCAGCCTAAGATCATATGCAAACTCTATGTATAAATTTAATCCTAAGCAAACACACGTCAAATATAATAGAGTAACATGCTCTCCTACAAATTCAAATGAAAGCATTTGCTTGTTTGGTGTGAAGCGAGCCTTGAATAAAATTATCAGAAAGTCAGGCCATCGTCAATTTCTTGATATCAAGCCAAGTTGCTGAGTAAGCAGTAATTGCATAAATTAGCGCGAGCACACGATCAAAGGAGCCAAATGGGGGTACCGAGTGCCGGGCTGTAGGCATACTCGCCTTGCTAGAGACGGAGCGTTCCTGCACAATGTAACAGCCGTTGAGTAATTACATTGAAATCAAACTACTGACCTGGACACAATGTTTAGAAGTTTGTGCCACTTTGTTAAGGCGATGAAAAAGACAGTTAAAATAAATCCATACAGGCCTGCTGTTTAGTTACGGATAATCCTGAAAATGTTTATGATAACTTAGTATTATAGACTTAGAATAACTTGTCATTTTTGAATAACTTTAACTGTAAAATGCGTCATATTTTGCAATAAGTCACAAACATTGTGGCGTCGCATCTCTTTCTTTTCTATGAAATTCGACAGCAATGACCGTCAGGTCTCGTCATCATCTTAAGTGAACGCGTATAAAGGTATGGATCAGTGTCCCCTTTTTACTTGATTAATACCGATGACCACATCTACGGCTGAGAGAAATTCCAATAGGCTCAAGTCGCGTTGGTGCTCTTCAAATCAATGTAATTCTGACTACGGTGACCGCATTCTTGACTTCTTAATTGGGTTGTGTTGAGGACGTGCTACCCGAGGATCGGAAAGTAAGGACAGGTGGGAACCTGCCCGTATGTTCCTAATGTGTGAAACGAGCCAGCAGACAGGTGATAATTGAATAATTTTTATATGTAGAGCTATCACGCCAATTTATTTCACATAAAAAAAAAAAAAAATTTTAAAAATATATATTTTGTTTTATCATTTTCAAGGTTGTAAAATCACAACCTTGAAAAAGAATTGTTTCAAAACACGAATTGCTTAAAAATATGCTAAAACGTTTGCAAAAAAACCCTGAAAAAAAACGGAAAAGTTTCGAGGATTCGCCCTCTGGGAAATTTTACTTGGGAACAAAACACAAAACCCAAGTTTATTAGGGGTTCGAATGGAAGTTTTTAGCAATTATCTAGTCACCTTGACAACGTGAACCAAAGATGGTCTCTAAGCTAAGCCGTAAAGGCTAGAGGTTCACTTGACACCAGTAATTCAATTTGGCAACAAGGTTTACATATATTGTGGACGAAGCTCTCATGTGATACAATTTTGGGATAAAGCGGCACAACTTTGCGTAACAAACTATTCCATGATGGAATTTATTTGACAGACAATGCGACGCCAACACTGTATTTCATGTTAACTCAATTTTTCTTGAGTTTGTTAAACAAGGATTTTGTTATCTTAACAATCTTTTGGCCGGAAACAATTGTGGGAGATTGAAGTTGGAGCTTTTGTGTTTTTACTATTAGTAAAACAAATTACGTTGGTTTGTTTGCCACAAATATTTTCTTAGTATTTACTTACCAGTTTCAGCATATTTTTCTCGTAATCTGGAAGTTCGTTTACTCGTGGCACCAGTACTTAGTCAGCTAGTCCCAAGATGTTGCTCAAATATCTGAATCATAATTTAGCTCGTATCTTACTGCAAAGACCTTATAAGCCAACCTTAGAACAAGTAAGGAGTTGTTCTCTTGGACAAATCCTACGGACTCTGAGTTCAAGGCTACCATCAAGAGCCTAGGGAGCATGAAAGCGAAAAAAACTAGAGAACATAGTCGTTTTAAACTGAAATAAATGTGACTTTCAAGTGGTATTTAATCTTCGTTCAATGAGATTGCAATACTACAAAATTATTCCATTTACACACTATGTTGCAACTAATTACTAGGTTCATTTTACGTTAAAATTACCGTTCACTGCAACTGTAATGGCTTCTGTAAAAGTACTCGTCAACATGTTTGTCGAACGAGAGCGGTAATGAAAATATTTCATTACGATTTCGCCGACCTGTTTGGCTGGCGGATAGCTGACGAGGTAACGTTCTTTGTTCCACTAGTTTTGTTGGCACCACACTGAGAGCTATCCGTTTAAGTACTTATCATTTTCCGGGATTGTGGACTTATCCTATTTGACAATATTGTCTAGCACTGCAATGTGTGGTGAATGTTGTTTTTTTTGGGATCTATTTCTGCATCTCTCTCTTTGCCTAGCTTCTTCACGTTATTTAGAGTCGGTTCTCTTCGACATTTTAAGACATAGGTACTTATCTGTACTGAATCGTCGAGACATGTGTATGTGTACTATCTGTAGGTCGATCTTTAACGGCCGGTTTCAATAACTTATCTTACCTTTGACCAACTATCAAATTAGATCTATCGATTTGGATCGATGGGAATAAATAATCGAACCGTCACGAATTAAATGCATGTCAAATGAAACGATTGGAAAAAAAAATTACCAACCACAGCAGCTAGCTCACGTTTGACATTTATTGCGATAATTTTCGTTCTAGAAACTAGACGTAAGCGAAATGTGGTCTAACTGGAAATTGCTCTTGGTTTAGAATTTACAAACATAAGAAGGCCCGATGGTATCGTGTCTTAGAAATCATCGGAGTAAACAAAATATTTGTAGCTACTAATCTTATTGTCTTAACATTCAAAGATTTATTTACTCTGATGAAAGTGGAACCTTTGCAAGATCATGAATAAGTTAACTTGAAGTAAACCTTTTTTTCCATGCTTATTATGTATATCGTTGCTGAACCCGGGGTGATTTGTCAAAAATGTATTTTATTAGTAACTAATAGTTAGATTTTATAGCCTGTAATGTACCTACCCATAGTTGCGATTTCTTAAAAATACTAATTAAAACCGCTTCCTCTTATCTGAGTTGACATTTTACATGTTGGTTTAGTTCCGATGACAACGATTTTTTATTATTTCTACTAGTATAACCTGCTTTTCTATTTAGTATTGTCTCCAGACGAAGAAACTTGTCAACGATCAATAGAACAGGCTCGATTTTTTTTGAGCAGTTTATAACTAATACTCTATTAATATTTAGTTCGGCTTAACCCAAAATCCTAATCTCGCCACTGATGCAAAATCTTGTCTATTTTACAGCTATTCAGTTCAAGAGCCACTTATTAAAATACATATTATCTTAACACTGAAAACATCAACCGTGAAATCATCAGTCATCTTAAAAAAAAACTGTCAGAATTGTTCTTGTAGCATTTATCTTTGTCCAAAGGAGCGATTCGTTAATGGTACATTCCTTGCAGTTTTCTCAATTAATTAATTTTGAAGACAGCTGTTTCCCGACAGTTTTGTTCTTTGCTGTACGGTTGCTAAAACGGAATCGTGTCAGAAGTGGAATGTTAGTAATTTCTGCCTTTATTTCGTTATTGGTTTGTGAAAAAGTATTCTATATCCGCTTAAAGATTCTTACTACATTTATTCGACGCAACAAGAAAATAAAACGCAATTTATAAAAGAACTGTGTATCGTTGAGTTCCTTAAAGTTCTAAGTTTGAGCTACACGATAACTGACAAAGATGCACTGTCAGGTGGTCTCAAAAGACCACTTCAGACGTTAACCTACATGGTTCTCACATGATTTGACTAGTACGATTGTACAATATGGATTTAAAAAGAGACGTTGACCTCTGAGTTTGTTTCAATGTTTCTTCTATGGGTAGTCAGCTAGGAAACACTGGCCTCATGTAGTTTAAAAATGACCGAAACAGATTAACGTGTAAAAGTGTTAAACCTACCTTGTATAGTGATCTCCATCGCTCAATGGTTTGCTAGGAAAAAACTCACTGTTTGCTGTTTTTGAAAACAGAATAAAATACTTTTAATCTAAATTATCGTGCTTCAAAGTGCTCCGAAAGAATAGCTGTAGCGTCGTAGGTAAAGGCCCAATACATGAACAATAACAATAGACAAAAAAAAACTGCGATACATAAAACTTCCTGGTCTGAACCAAGAAGTTTTTTGTATCGCAAGTTGCGTATACACTCAGATCTCACAAATAGGTCAGGAAAATCTATTCATTCATAGGCCATACAAATATTATTTCAGTAAGTGCGGAAACGGAACATCCGATATCGAAAACATTTTCAACCCATCTCAGTCAGACGTCAAAAGAAGAACAAGGCTTCAAACTTTAGTACATGCAAATACACACACATATATATAGTACCTAGGAAGAGTCTTTCAACAAATCTATTGGCCTCAGGTAACTTGTAATCAAAATTCATTTAAAACTCGACATTGTGAAAATAGTAAACCATTTTTCTAAGGGTGAATTTTTTGATCCTTAGTTAGGCCATTGGTAAAAAATTATGTGTACCTAAATTTCGATAATATGCGTTTGTCGAACAATATTTAGCTTGGCCAGTAATAGCTTACAATTCATCGAAAAACGCATTTTATCGAAATTGTTATCAAAAATTAAACTATTGGTTAATTCGTATCAAAACACTCGCAAATAGTAACATAATATTTTGTATAGACACAAAGCACTCGCCATACTTAGTTACCAATATTCAGTAATATCTAGTACCAGGCTATAATAATAGCCTATGCTACAATGTAGATACTACAATGACCGGCTAACTTCCCTTCTGAAACTGAATACTAACTCCGGCTTATTCCTTCCTGACCACGTCTTGGTACTTACGTCATTGTGATGTGATCCTCTATTGGTCTATAATTGACGAAAAGTATGAATACTTATTTGCTATGGATGACACACATAATTATGTATAATTATGTTTTACTTGAATGTTCCTACCCCGTTGATATGTCATGATATACAGGGGGGCATCAAACCTGTTACTATGAATTCAATTCAGGATTATTTCGAGAATAATTTTACGAGTTTAAGGAAAATGCAGACTGCAGATAAAACATGAAATTCGAAAAAGTATTTCATACCTTTTTTTTTTGCATTAAAGTCAAACAAAGTTACAATGAATGTTAATACATGAAGCCCGTGTAAATGTTTTTTGCTACTTATTGTCACTTTTACATTGGTTGTCCAAAACTGACCATTACGTCCAATTGTATAAGGAAAGATCCTAAAAAGATTTAAAAAAAATTTGGTTCAGTTTTCAATCTCAAGTTTACGTGGAGGCATTATAGGTCAAGATAAAATCCAAATCCCAGACAGCTGTTTAAAATTTCCAGAGAATTATAGAATAAAAAAACAACCTTGAAAAACCACTACAAGTCTGAAAAGCCTCCAACTAGTTATTGTTCCAATTAAAAATTAAACCAAACCCCAACTTTGCTTTGCTTTGAACCAACATTAATTAATTAATTAATACCGGGACGCAACAGACCAAGAGAAGAAATAATTTGATTTTATTTTTTTAACCTGAATTAAAACTTGCAGAGAATAACCGACGCTATTGCTATAGTACTTTGGGTCACATTCATTAGTAGGTTTGTGTGTCAATACTGTGTGTAAGCATGTTTCCTCGTTCCATTTCAGGTAAAAGCTTTTCCTAATATTCGTGGCTCGCAAATATGTTATTGCTCGGCGGGAAGGTAAATGTTTAGCCATCGCTCATACGGGCCTGCTTGTAAACGATACTTGTGGCATATTGGCAAAGTACATTAGCTTTCTAACGTATGAGATTGTCAGGGAACAAATATATTTTTAACGTGTTTATCTTCGTCATATCTACCTACAGATGGGGCAGTAGATGGGAAATTCTCAAGTTTGAAAAATTTTGCAACAGCGTCAATGGAAATGTACCTCATTATGATATCCTATAACATATTATTTATTAAATTTATTACTTAAACTACATATTCATTAGGTAATGAATATGTGGTTTAAGTAATAAATTTTAAATAACTTTAATGTTGCTTTCGATGGATCAATTGTTTTTCTCATATTTGGTAGTGTGGTTTGAGAGTTTGTGTTTTGTTAAATGCATAAGCCATTACCAGATATTTCAGAGCCTATTTATTATCACTAATACTTTTCCGCACAAATACAGAAAACCCATCTCACATATCTAATAAAATACCTACCCAGTACACAAATTCATCGCAAACAAAAATACATTTGACGTGTTCTCTGAAAACACGCTTATCTATCGACGGAATCCAATCTGCGGGTGTCCCGAGATTGAAATCGTGTAAACATGAATTGAAACGAATGTACAAGAACAAACACAGCTTCGCGCAACTGCGATATAGGATGACAACTAAATGGCTCGATGTAGCAAGACAAGAGAAAACAATAGATACATAGAATTTATTTTATTTTACACCAAAATAGTTACAGCTTATTACAAAATTCTTGATTCCATGACCACAACTGTGGTCTTATCAACCGGTATCGATACGGTGTTATCAGTGGTTTCTGTAGAAACCTTTTGTCATTGTCTTAAAACTTTTGCAATATATCAAAACTGTCAAGATTGATTCTTGCCC
The DNA here is from genome assembly GCA_905163435.1 of Mamestra brassicae. NCBI lineage: Eukaryota > Metazoa > Arthropoda > Insecta > Lepidoptera > Noctuidae > Mamestra > Mamestra brassicae. The sequence goes on along the minus strand of LR990997.1, from coordinate 10,624,962 downwards.
TATTTCACACCTCTACGCATACTATTCATCGTTTTTTTTTTACTTTTTTAAACATATATTTTGATTACCAGCTTTCTCTTGCGGCTTCCTTTGCAAGGCTTATTCCGCAAAAATAACCTGTTTTCTTTAAAAAATTAAGCCTATGTCATTCGGCAGTCAAGATGCACAAGATGAATAAAAGGTTTTTCGTCATTGGAAACGTTTATTATCCGCAACGAAAACTCCATGGATCGCCTCATCGTCCAAGGCCATATAGAGAGAAGACACTCACGAAGCAGATCTCCTACAAGCTGGATCGACCTTATTAAAAGCACCACAAAATGCTCCATTGTGTAATGCTCTCGCAACACCTACAACAGAAGCCGTCGGGAACACACTGCGAGAGCTGCTGTACTTGCAGAGGATAACCGTGACAGTCCGACATCATAATATTGAGAATTGGAAACAAACTAACATCTGTACCTTCTACTTTTAAAACTTGTCGTAATCCAATTAATATGAACGAACAAGTACAGTTTTACAAACGCTTAAAAACACGTCCAATTCTATCTCGCTGACGGCAACTTTACATACAAAAAAAACTTGAGCTTATCGCTGAACAAAATGTAACGCCTGCAAACTGTTATCGACTATTTGGGATTTGTTTGAATACGTACTGAAAAGCGGAGCTTTTTTCTAGAGGCTCCATAACAATGTAAGCACCTATAAAAATCACGTTCATACTTTCAAGTTGGTGTTAAGAACCGAGCACACGATTTTGTTGATTTAGTAAAACATTTTTGTTAATTCACTTAAACATTAACTTCTGATTTAGAAATCTTCTTGCCGCATTTGGTCAGGAGCCATAAAATCTGAATTGCAGTGTTCCCGGGTATTGTGTTACCGGTTACTGGGTTTTGAAGCTCAAAGGGGCACTTACTCCATGTAAAATACTGGTACTCAGCTGCATCTGCTAAGACTAGAAGACGACCCCAATATAGTTTTGGAAGTGGCTCAGCAGATTGATTATTTAAGAAGGGTTAACGTTTAGAAAGTCGTATAAAAACATGCAAGCTTTAGATGGAAATCCACAGTGAAAATGGCTTTAATAAATTTATAAATCTTGCAATTGACAATAAGTTAGCTTACTTACTGCTAACTCGGAACTCTATTAAGTAAAGTCCACTGCAGTCAAAAAATTTAATCACACATTTCCTTCTCTATCAATAAGTAAAAACATATGTCACTGCATACCTACTGGCCGTTTGTCTTTGATAGTACCTACCTCTAAAGAGGTTAGTTCTCTGCTGACGAAGCCATTGACGTTCTAGTAGCGTAGTAGTGGCGACCGGTAATTGTTTTACCCGAGCAAGATGACTGGCCGTGTTTATTGATCGACATGCCCTGAATAATCCCTTTTGCCTAGCTGAGTAAAAATACTTTCTGCTGATGAGAATCCGTCTACGGCATACTAAAGTAGTGTAGTTTTTCCATTATAAGGACATTATTTTATTTGGAAATTCATCAAATATGCGATGTGCAAATTAGGTCTCAACTCAGACTAGATTTATATCTTAGGTCTATTTGTCACACTAGACTCTAGACCCTAGCTTCCATTAGCTCTGAATTAAACTGTTAGGTTTAGCAAGAAAACAACATTTCTCTACAACTTCTTTGCTCAGCCAACAGTCCTTCTCAAATAACGTCGTGTGACATAAATCGGTTGGAAAATAGAACTAGCAGCTGGTAGCACGAGCACAGTGTAGCTAGATTGACAAGCTGCGACTTTCGCTTCAAAATTAAAATCACTTTACTATGCTGTGTGCAGGCCCATTCAGAAGTAGGAAAAAAGGGTTCGTACTCGTAAAAAAATCATAAAACTCACATTTTTGCTTTGCACCATTCCAGTCACGTATTCCAACGAGATCACGTTCGTCTTTTGTTTTTGTGAAGACCTAATCTGTGATTTTTGTTCTGTATACCCGCAACACATGCTCTTGATAAATTGCTAGTTCTTGAGTAAGGCCGTAAAAAATAAATAACTATGAGAAATTGATGTATGGAGGCGACATAGGTTTATGGTCTTGATTTTTCTGCGACCGTAGAAGGCCGTAAATATTGCGACTTCCTTTTTTTGATTAAGAAATTTATTGGACCTCAAACCTACGCACTTTTCTGTAAGCTACCCTACCTCAGGCCGATAAAAACTTACAATAAGGACACAATAGAGCCACGTTTGTCGGGACCAGGTATCAGAAAAACCCATTTCCCGAGTCGCCTTTCATAACGCGATCAGAATTCGTACAAGTTTAATACCGAAAAAAGGACAGCCCTTTCAAAATTCACCCTTTTTGTACCCAATTAGTATTTCATAAATCGTTCAAAAGGAGGTATAGAAACTTGTTTTTTCTTAGAGTTTGCCGCGCCAGTGATGAGAATATTGGTGTTTGTTTGGGTCTCGGTGGACGAGGTAGAGCAAATAGCGTTGTTTACTGAAGGTGGCAAGGTTTGCAGAGAGATCAGTCTTACGACCGTCAAGCTAAGAGCCCTCCGACCTTTCCGAGAGGCTTCTTTACACGGGATGTTTGTCCGGCACGAATAATTACAAAACATTGCTAAGGCTTTTGGAGTAAGACGGCCGAAATTGGGCGGTAAGGGAACTGTGATAGTGATGGTTTAGGCTCGGAATTTCGGATATTTTTGGAGATGGTATAAATAAACGAACTCTTCAAATATTTTACTGCAAAAAGAAAATTTTACTTGTACTACTACTTAAATAACTTTTGAATGTGCCGGGAAGTATTTCTGTTTAACATTTTCCACAAAACTATTGATGAAAAGTCTTAGCCAATTAGTCTGCTTAGCCTTTCCCAAACATGTTGCAACCTTTCCCAAGCATTGGCTTCCATTCTGGTTACATAGGCCGATCTCAATACAGCGCATCCGGTTGGAAGCAACTGAGTATTTTGCATGGAGCAACTGTCTGGTTCTATATAGTGTCGGACGTAAAAGAATAGCACCATCCCATCTCTTCCAGTAAATGTCGTAAGAGGCGACTAAGGGACTCATCAGAGAATGGGCAGCAGCATTCTCTGTACATTGCAACAGCTACACTGCGATCGCCAACCCACGCCACGCTTGGCAGGCCCACGCGCGACAATTATGGCAGCCTCTGGGGGAGGCCTATGTTTAGCAGTGAACGTCTTTCGGCTGGTATGATGAACTGCCTGTCGTACCTCCACAGAGCATTTTTTTTGTTATTCTTGAAGACCGACTCGTGCCGCTTTTATTATTTAGGTATGAAAAGTCTTAGTGCCTTTCCCACAATGTCCGACTAGCCACTACTCAACGGACAAATTCGAAAATTAAATAAAGTTATATGAAAATTTCTGCCAAGTAAGCTAACGGGAATTTAATCGTAGGTGGTGAAACCAGTCCTTAGTATTTTCAATAAATCCAAGGAAATAACCACACTCATATTCAATGTACCTACCCTATATTTAGCGCAAGAAAGGTCAACAGGAAAACTAAACCAAACAATAATGACTACACGCCAATGTTATTCATAACGAAAATAATTCCTACCCACACAGGATAATGAATATACTCAGATAATGAGTATTTCTTTCAGCCGACTATTATACTGATAATGATGATGAGCCACGCTAATCACGGCGGCTAATAGATAAACATCTCATTAGAACGTAACCTTTTCAGTTATGTCAGGTTTGAATGAGGTAGTCGATGTGCTGGTTATCAAAAACCTACTTTGACGTTCCCTTCATCGTCATCATGAGGCAACTGGATGCAAAAAAGTTGGGAATCTTAAGTGGAGTTCCCTGCCGGAGTCTGTGTTCTCTGATAGCTACAACCTGGGGGTATTTAAGTCAAGAGTGAATAGGTTACTTCTAGGCTAACGTGTTCCATCGTCGACAACATTATTGCTTTCTGTAGGGACTACATGTACACAGACGTTATCCTAAATACGGTGACTTTATTTACGCTTCCTCTCCAACCACGATAGAAGTAAAGCCGCAACACTTTCCATCAGGTGCGGTTGTGGTCAAACGCGTGCCTCACAATAATAAAAACCGGCCAAGTGCGAGTCGGACTGTCACACGAACAGTTCCTTACCATAAACCGAAAAAAACATGTATCTTGTACCTATGCGTACCCCTTTAATTTTTAATCTAATTTTTATTATTTGTTGTTATAGTGGCAATGGAAATACACTATGTGAAAATTTCAACTGTCTAACCATTACGGTTCTTGAGATACAGCGCGCTGACAGACAGACGGATGTATGGATGAATGGTCAGACAGATGAACGGATCGATGGACGGACGGAAGGACGGACAGCGGAGGTTTAGTAATAGGGATCTGTTGATTACCCTTTGGGTACGGAATCGTAAAAATAAAAATGTTTCCGTTTTGACAAAGGGATAATGCAATGTAGTCTTGTTTAGGTTGTGTTTAGTATTTGTCTTGTATAGTGTTCCCAGCCCCGAAAACCGCAATCATGATGGCTTCAAGACGCCACAGGGCCCTAGGACTTATGACGTAAAACACTTTTACCAACTACTGTAACCCCCAAAATCCCTCTAAAACAAGTGTCGGGGCTCGACTAGTCTCAGATAAACTATTTAACTGTTTTAGATCCCACTACGAAATGTCTCAATGTCATCAGTAATCAGTAAAGAAAAGCAGAGGCGTTAGAATAAATATAATTTCTATTTTATTTGTAAATTAGGCACATTCTAACTGCTTAGGCTTGTTTGTTCATAACTGACCAAACTGAAAAAAAAAAAAAAGTATCTTAACGACCATTAATGGATTACCTTAAAATAAAGTGCTTTTCCCATAGAAATCACTTTTTTTGTTGTAAACATACTTACTCATTAGACCTCGCCAGAGCATATCAGTCGCAATCTGTCAATAATGTATGGAAATTGAGGCATTTTTGACAGACTGCGACTGAGATACGATATACGCAGTACACTGTACAGCATGCCTTGCAGACGCCCACGGTGACAGACAGTAAACTTCATTTGAGCCACATAATTGGGTAGATGAATAAAAAACATATTGAGCCTCAATTTCGTGCGTTTCCACCAGAGATGTGCAAGGATGCGTAGCGAAGGATGTGTTTGTTAAGAGCCAATAGAATCGCTTCATTAACCTAGCCTCGCTCAGCACAAGCAATTCTATTGGTTCGGCCAGTTAGATCACCAAAAAATATTAAACGTGTATATTTCTTTTGTCACGTCAATAAAAAATGAGAACATTATACAGTGCGTTGAGAGATTGCGTTTCGTCACGCCTTGATACACTTACACTTTTTACCAAGACGTGACGTCGAACGCCCGATTCCTAAACTTTCATGCGTTTATCTTTGTCAATTTTATTGATTTCATAAAGCAACTATTTTGATTTAAAAACCACACTACTAAACCGATTGTGATGAAATTTCTATAGAACCAATCGGAAAGTATATCTTTTCACAGTAAAAAGTTTTTTTTTCAAATCGGTTCATAAATGACGGAGTTATGAAGTAAAAAACACACAAAAAAAAACATACAACCGAATTGAGAACCTCCTCCTTTTTATGAAGTCGGTTAAAATACATACGTGTCCAATATTTTTTGATAATCAAACTGACAGATAACATTTTTTTCCCTGGCTTCAACTTCATTATAGATAACTCTTTTCATGCCCAACTAGCGTCCCACTTAGTTCCACAAAAGTATATTGTGTACTGTTCTTCCAAATATTTGCACCTTTTGCACAAAAAAATCCTTTCAGTCCTAAAATTCTATGAAGAAGATTGTATAGAAATATTGTGAAACGACTTACAAGATAAGCGAATATTTTAGGTCAACCAAAAAATGGAGATGAAAAATCGCAAATAAGATGTTGCCAGAAAAGAAAAACAAAGAAACAACATTTCTTTGTTATTGAATTAATTAAAATTGTTTGTCCACTCTAACTCAAGGATGAATGATAAAAAGTATGAGACTTTATTTTCATTTAAAATTGCATTCTGACAGTGGTGAGCGCTTTAATTAATTTTAATCCGTTTATTTCTATTCTTGAATATTTTTCTAATTTGATGTTTTTAAGTAAACGCGTTCTGATCTTCTCATAGGCTCTTCTCAGAATTTCAACGAATGAAATCTGTTTTCTTTGTTAAAATTTCAAACAAAACATCGTCAACCTTAGCTTAACGACTCAATCGATCATGATGTCAGTTAGGCATAATGATAATTTATCATCTGTAAGCACACTTTGCAAAATGGCACGGCGCGGTGGCGGCGTAATGTTCCGTCCCGACCACCTTAGTATAAAATTTAAATTTAAGATTTATTATGTAAATGAGGATTAAACAATGTATATTTACAAACAGCCATATTGAGGTTATATGTACATTATGTAAGGGATCATTGTTACTAAGTAAAGCCATTAATCGTGTAGTAGGACGTGCTTCATTTTAAGAGTTTCCCTTTTTGAAGCAGGAAAAGAATGAGCCACTTTATTTTCGTGAAGTTTTTACTTCCCCTGTAACAAATGACAGTCATATCTCGTATGCATATGTCGACGTGGGAAAACACAATATGCTCCCGACAAATTATCTGGGAACTTGCTCATAGTGTTGCCAACTGGCTCTGGGGGATGAAAAATGATAGAGCTTCTACTCAAACCACGCTCACACTGCGGTATTCCAGTTTATTTTTTCTAAAAAAAATGGGTATAATAAGATTTGTCGGCGAGATCTGAACAATATTATATGTTTAGTATAAAAAGTTATGTGTCCATTACCTTGACCTACCTTTCACAAGTGGGAGATTTTAATAAGCGTCTTAAAATTTTCAAGGTGTTCAACCAGATTTATGAACGGTGAAATCTATGTGTTTATACATAGATTTCACCGTTCATAAATCTGGTCCACAAGGGAGCACTTAAAGAAAACTTCAAAAACACTTCCCAAAATAGTTTGTAAAGGTAGATAATAAAACAAATGTTTTACTGGAGAAGTTTATTTTTAACGTTTGTTCATATTGAGATTTCTCAGACTCGTAAAGTTAACTTTACCAGTTCAAAGTTACACATCTAGCTTTTTATATGGCGAAAACAGAAACTATTGAGAGAACTACTTATGCGATAACAGACAACAATTGGAGAGTTAATTACATGCATACTTGTTAAGATTTCTATAGGCAATAACTATACATTTTCGGGCATAGGCATAAACAATGAAGCGCCTTTATATTTCTTAGCACAATTAAATGTTCACTCAGCTGCATTCAATACTGGGGCTTACACATCGACGCAACGTTCTAGCCTAGTTGCCTTCGTAAAACGGTCGAATGCCGGCGCCACCCTTGTTGGTCCCGTTTTTATCTACAAAAAATATGTCCCTTTACAGTTCATTGGCTTATTTTACTGTTTCATCACGCACTATCTCACTGCCGACACAGCGACCACCACATTTCTTCTACTCTTACTTTTATTTAATTTAACGATTCTATAACTGAATTTGTGTTTCTCATGGTATTCAATACTATTATTATCTCCTCTTGCATTTATGTCTTCTTTTGTGTCAGCTATCTTCAGTTTTCCTTTCACTTTTATCCATCTATCGTTCTTCCAGTCGTATTTCCTGCCCATAGCTAAGAGGATGTCTTCAAATTTAGGCCATGGCGAATTTGTAGAACTAAGTTTATTACGCTTATCATCTTTCAAGGCTTCATATTTAATAGTATTGTGTTCAGTGATTGCATGTTTCGAAGGCATTTCATTAGTTATATGACTAGTGTTAGCGTATAAAAAATTCCTTTCTACTTTATCGACGTGTTCATCATTCCCCGTTTCTTTTTTACGATCCTGTATATTTGTTACATGTTTGTAGTGTATTCTATCAACATTATCCCCCTTGTATCGCTCCTCTGGATATTCATCGTAAAAGCTTTCTATCTCGCGCTCAATTTTTTCTGCAAAGGAAATTGAAATATGTCAGACACACTTTTTGTAAGCAATTGTTAGGGGAAGGGGTGAAGTTTTAAAAGGAACAAATTTTCATGACATCATTTGTAAACAGTTTTATTTTCGTGATGCTCGTACCGTGAAACGGACTTTTAACAAATTGAAGAGCAAAATGATGATGCCTGTTTATTTTTGAATGTCTGTTTTAAAAAAGACAACATTTTCATCCAACAAATAACTCTCTCTAAAGGATAATATAGAAATATTTAAAAGAGAATCATGTTGTAGCACAAGGAAAATATGGTGCAAGAATAACAATTTATATGCAAATACGGCTTCAACCTAGACTTGTATTTTTAAACTAGAATAGTTATGTGTGGTAATTGCTATTTGCATTCGTGAAAGTAAAAACAAGATGGCTCAAAATTGTATGTTTGTCACTTTGTGTTTTGTCTATATTCCTAGGTACCTAACTGTATTGATATTAGGTATTTAAGTTCACAGTATCGACACCAATTCTAACTCTGACAAAACTCGAATATCGCTTCCCAAAGTTTTTTGAAAGACAACTTATCGAAAGCAGTATCGGTACAAATGCTAGCGAGAGTTCGCGCTGGGTCATGACGACAGATAGTCATCTTGTTCAACGTAGCCTTGCTTTTATATTTAGATGGTTCTGGTGGCATATAAGTACCACCACACGATAAGGTAACAATATAATTTGTAGTCAAGACCCAGGTAAACTATTCATGTTAAGTGACAATCTAAGTAAGTGCCAATTGTACTATTTTTAAGCAACGTTGGCATTCATATGTCAGCCGCAATATGCCAAAAATGTATGGAGGTAGAGGCTTTTTTGACAGATTGTGGCTGGGTTGCGAATGCGAATGTTGTTAAAAAAATAGTAGAATTGACTATCCGATATAGCATCTGCATCTGTCGCGAAAACGTAATTAGGTACGTAATTTTATTAAATAGAACTCAGAAACAATATATATTCTTATATTGTTCCTGAGTTCAATTATAATAAGTTCAAATATAATCGACCAACGACGACAAGACGTCACGGAACAGTTGAAGTGCGAAATTTAAGCTTAGCGTAGGTATTCCATATTTATTTCGTAAAGATCCTTACCTGCCATCGTTTTGTACAATTCAATATCATGTCGAAGCTTCTCTTTGTCCCTTTCTTTCCAATGTCCATCACCTTGATCTGTAGGAAATAAATTAAAGGTATATTTCTACTCTCATAGTAATTTCGGGATGAATAGAAACCTCTCAAAGGTTGGATCGGAATGATCTCATTTTTATTGTATTGATAGAAATTTCGATTGATGTTTTGCCCGGCAGCACTGATATATTTTCTGATTTTCCCCTTTTCTTTGTGTTTCAGTGTTGTAGTAAATAATGAATCTGGGAGTTATTGAGTAGGTTCGCGTGATTGTGATTCTAGGGATCTTGTTGTAGAAAAATTCGGGTATATTTATATTGAGTTTCATATTTAGTCAGAACATAAATGTAAAAATTCCTTTCATCAATCACTAAGCGATGCGTGGTGCAATGGCACCCACTCTTCGAACAACGTATAAGTTAATCAAAGAATCAATAAAAAATAAATTACTTAAGATTAACTTACCAATGCAAACTATGAAGATAAAGAGAAAAGTTGTATAGTCCATAATGTGCCTGTACATCAACCTTCTAATGAAGCCTCCAGACCTGAAACAATACGAACTAGCTTAAGCTCAATTTGGCGGAAAACTACGTTTACGCAATTTGTGATTAGGTACATTAAACACTTGGTTAACATGTCTAAAATAGGCGATAAAAAATTAGTTATTTCTAAGTTCAGAGCAGTCAAAACATTAAAAATGTACGGCGAAAAAATATCTTTAAAATAAGCCTTTGCGTTTCCCGCTTTACAAATATTTAAGCACAAATATGGACTACTACGCGCAACTTCCTGCTGGATATTTGCAAACTTGCTGTTACATTTTGCGCGAAAGCGTGGCCGAGATTCCGGTGTAAAAAATTAGGAAAGTATGCGCAGACTTTTTGTCAGCTCCGTAACATAATGTTTGAAAAAAGAATAGTTGAGTTACAATGTGTCCCCCAGGAGTTAAGCTGAGTTATGCTTTTGTGTGAAAACAATTTCTATCAAAAGAGTTATCGTTGTTATCGTTTCGCTATCGTCAAATTTTATAGGGAAGTCAATGGGATGTCAATTTCGAAGAGTTGTAAGCTATACAAATTCTGTATAACAAATATCAAAGGTGAAAGTCTGTAGTTCATGAGTAGATTCTGGATTAGAAAAGATTATAATTGCTTTTTATTCTGGTCAATAATAAAACGGAACGTACCAGCTGCTATGTTCCGTTGAGATTTTTGACTTTCATGAAGGCAAAAGACTGGCAAAAGCCAGTATGGGAATAATTGTTGGAATGGATTTTTTTTCAGCATTCTAAAAAAAATATTAAAATGCTATCAATGGTTAAAAGTGACCAAGCTTTGTTATAAGTCTTGCAAGACATTAAACTGAATAATTATGAACTTTTCAAATACAATCAAACCCATTCGAATATGATTATTGAAAATATATCCGTGTTTTTGACAAAAAAGACTTTATACTCTCATGCGATTTATTGTAAAAAATTAAAAGAATGTGTGTACTTATGTACACGCGTTAGAAGTTATACTTCTTTGGCGTATGGAAAAAAAAATAACTAAAAAAAAACATTCACAACTAAAAAAATATAAAAGTTTTAAAATATTTGTATTGTTTTCAGCTTCAATTTGTTGCGTTCGAACGATCGCCAATTAAGTCTATTACGCTAAATAACTGATACGTTTCATAGTTTTAAAACTGTTTGTTCATAAAATAGGGCAGATATAATGCAATTTTTTTTTTTGATTCGAATGTTTTGTTAGTAGTATTTGAAATTAATACCAACTTTCTATTCTGGATGGTGTGTACCTGAGAAGTTTATGGGTACCTACTTACTAATGACATATACGTTACGAGACTCCTTGTTTCAAAATAGTCAATACTAATAATTATTATAAACGGTAAAATTCTTTGTTCCGTTCTACTGTAGATACAAATCCGATTAAGAAAACTCATTCATGAAGATGCTGTTGTTTGTCTTCGAAAAATCATCATATTCCAATAAAATCTTCTAGGATAGAATAAAAGGAGCTGAGCCGCGGGAAAAAATAGTGTCTAATCAATTACTTTTATCAATATATTTGTATCTTATATTTTGGCGCTTTATTTCGAAATTAAAACCACATTCTTCTTCGAAATTCAAACATAAAAGAAACAAAAGACAATAAAAAAATACTAGAATATACAACTTGAACATAGTTATCGATTTTCATGCCACCTAGAACTAACTTCCCGATGTAGAATTCAGGTGTCGGTGTGCGCGCGCATCGTAAAAATTCATTCTCATCAGTTTTCTCCATCGCGCCAAAAGAAGTAGGTATAACTTCAAAAACGGTTTTTGCACTACATAATCCGGTGAAATAATGTTTCACATATTTGTCCATAGAATACCTTCTTCATACTATTTTCACACGAACAACTCGATAGTTTTACGACATCAAACTAGCGTAAACACATTGATAACAACATTATGTAGTGGATATAAAAGAGGTACAGGCTATTTATGGCACAGAAGGCAAGGCTCTCCTTTAATTTGTATGTGTGTGTCGTAAACAGGGACTCTGGGATTAGGTCAAGAGGACGGGAATCATTTTATGCCCTGAGCCTTTCTCAACCATGTGTCGGAGACGTGATAGCTCATATTACACAATGAGTTCGGGCGTTTATATACTCTTAAAAGGGTTTAAGAAATAATTATGCTTACAATAAGTAAGTATACTTATTCGCGTCGCAGGTCTTCTGGAAGGAAGTTATTTTGAAGTTAGCAGCACCTTCGTGCTCTTCTATTTGTTATTGGTCCTTCCTCTTTTAAGTTTTTTGTGTGTACATAAATAAATAACTAAAAATTGTACGAGTTCGGTGTTTTTCATCCTAACTAGTATTATGTAACGTCCCATTAAAATAAATGGACAAACTTTTAGAAATCAATCAGACCACCAAAACAAGGACAAATGCTAAAAAAATAGCTTGAATATCTTTGGTTACTTGTACTGAACGCTGTATTTAAATTTGTACATCTATTTTAATGGGTCTATCTATTTTAAACTCAGAGGTATCTTTAAAAGTCCTGGCCTGGTTTAATCATGTGAGGACCATGCAGGTTAGTGTCTGAGAAGGTTTTAAAAACGACACAGATTTGAGTGAAGTTGTAAATTTTTGAATAGTCAGTTAAATCATCATGATCTTGCATTTATCCCAATAAATTTTGGTTCGGCGCAACATGATGTGTTGTTTTAGCGTACCTACTTATCTATTATGTGTTATCTTTGCTACATATATTACTACTAAGTACTACTAATACATGTAAGAACTGACTATCTGTGTGTGTAATATAACAGCTCGGCAAACGAAATAGTAAAAACATTAATAGATAGATATTTAAAGGCCGATTTGTCAATTTTCAGATAACTTATAACTGAGGAATAAAAATAGCGGTTTCACAAATTTTGTTCAAGAAATATGTCAATCATCCATTTTATTCTTCAGTCAAATATTATCGGAGTGACAGTTAAAAAATCAGTCCTAAAGTGAATACTTAAAGTATACACTCATAACAAACGCTATCTAGATTCTTTATAACAAACATTGTTCCCAAGCACATTGTACTTCCCCTTTTATTTCCAACAGAATCCACTGTTGGACCCTTAGTTTTGATCAAGTCGTTTCCCGTCAACCCTTATCAAACTAGACTCCTTTCTTAATAATATTTTCTCGGTTTTGTTCTGAAGGAAATGACGGCATAATAAGTAAAGAGAACCTAAGAAATATTCATAGATTCCAAAATTAAACTCATAATGTCGACCAAAATATACTTGTGAAAAAACAGATTTAAATCCGTTTCAAATCACCATTAGTTATAAGATTAATAATTCATTCACTGACTGGTAGGATGAACACTGATAGGTACTGTCTGATACCCTTGAGTGAGCACTGCCTCGTCTGGTGGTGGAAGTTATGGGACCACGAAATTAAAGTCACCTTTTGTAGGTTAAGAATAATCACGTTTATTCCCTGAAACTAGTAAAGACAACCTTCCACTCGGACCAGTGCGCAGTAACTGGTCCACCGTTCATACTTTTCGCTCGCTTGCATTTCTGCTTACCTAGCGTTCTGCCTTTCATGCCTTGTGTCCTTGTGTTTACCTTGTGTCCCTACACATTCATCTAGCTTTTTCCCATCCATATTGGGGTCGGCTTCCAGTCTCACCGGATAGAGCTGAATACCAGTATTTTACATGGGGCGACCGGTGATCGCCACAACCCAGTAACTGGAAAATACTATACCGTTTGTTCCGAGATAATTATGATATTATTTAATATTTGGCAAATAAATTAGCTTGTTTAAAGATTTTAAGTTTATTATTACTACCTTTTAAAGAAACATTATCATTTATAAGTTTCTACATATAAGAAACGTAAACGGAAAAGTAAGGGTTACGTAATCGTCTTACATTCAAATATAAATGCTTATGAAAGTCTTAAGAAATAAACAGAATTGTTGAAACCACATTGTGCGATACGAAGAAGCTATTCAAATCCTAGCATTGTCGAAATTTTCAAGAAAAAAATATAACTTATTTTTCTCAGGTTTCCCGGCGACATTGCCCGCTAAAATGAAATTTATGGAATTCTCCTGAGCCAGGGGCAAACTTGAACGATGTGGTGACTTTTTAATTTGTTCAAGGCTTTTTCTCTCAGCTCTTATTAAAATACGTTTCGTCTAATATACGGTGTTATTATCTGCACCTGCTACCTTAATTATTTGCATATTTAGATTTTTACGCAGTGTCTGTCTCCTGTTGATATATTCTGGGCATTATTTTTGTTTTTTTTTACTATAATTAAAAAAATAAATTGTAAATTTTTTGCATCTACATTCCAAAAATTGCAACTCTGATCTTATTTTGTGATCCATAGAAGCATAATCTTCTTTGATTATATTTTTTTACGCTAAAGCACGACGCTGTGATCACCAAAATTCCTTCATGACATAAATTGAAATGGTAAGAAAGTGTTTGCCCTTCTCAGTCAGCTTGTAAAGAAGGTCTACTATAAAAAGGTTGTAAAAGGCCGCTACACAATTAATGTTCGCAGTTTGTTGTTATTAGCTGACCTAAGAATACCTAGAGATTCAATGACGCATGGTGACTACCTTATAAATGGCCCTCGCTTGTAATCTTAATCAAGGTCAAATGATGATGAATAAAATACCTAATCATCAAATTATCATTTAGTCATAATTCGTACTACACATCATTCAACTTTATTTTTAGTCACTGAAATTAATGCATTTATCTTAAAAATCTTGTCGAAGGAGAACGTCCAATTTTCTGCTCTTTTATAATTCCGTATCCGAACAAACAGGTGGATGGTCCATCCATCTGTTTGTCGCCTTAATCTCATGAACCATAATAGTAAACAGTTGAACCTTTTACAGAATATGTATTTACTTCTATTGCCGTTGTATCAACAAATAATAAAAATAAATTAAATGAAACATCAAAGAGGAAGCGTATAAGAAACGGGTTTATTCTGGTACAAAACCCTTCATGTACAAATCCGACTCGCACTGTGGCCTCGTACTTGGCCAGTGTTTGTTTTACATCCAATTTTTTTTTTCAAAAATCACTCGCTTCAAAATTAGATCTAATTTTAAAACCAGAATCATGAAGCACGAGTCTTTGTATACAAAACGTGCCGAGTTACGTACCTACGTGTTTATATTTATCTCCGTTTTCGTTCAGAACAAGCTACAAGTGTGAGCTTAATTTACATAAATTGTTACAATCAAACGTATGTTGATGGTAACTATTTGATGTTAACAGATGCGGCTAGACGTCATAGTTATAAAGGCGTTTTTCTTATAGCCCAAAGAATTGGAAAACTTAAGAGGGCATTACTTGCGGAGCAGATGGGCAATTGAGTCAAAATCTGCTAGAAAAGGCGACCAGGAGATGCAGGGTGGACTGATGACCTAGTAAAGTAAATTTTTAGTTATGCCACCTTTGAACATTTTAACTACTAACTATTTGTTACGATTGGTGCCAGTACAATAAAGAATAAATAAAAAAATATAGATGATGATGATAAAGGGGAATGTTTACAGTTTAATTGTTACCACTACTGACTGAACCGTAATAAAAAGTGCATAACGATAGTTTACACCGACGATTTGAAAATGTTGCCACCTCTTATTAAGTCGTATGAAAAGTCGCATTAGTCGACGGTAAGTAAAGAGTTCGTACTGAAATTTAAACGATCATTAGTCGTGGATTACCGTCGACACGTGGGCAGACTGCGAGCAAAGGAGGCGTCTAGACCAAACTGGAACTGGAAAAGTGGACTGATAGGGAGAGTGTTGAGCTAATAAAGACATCTATAGTATGTTTTTCCTAGTTGATTCCTGCACAAAAGCCTGGCTAGGATTTTCCATTCGCAAAAATGACAAACTTCCGCTCAAAGTCTTGATCCCCTGTTTAAGGATTAAGGATGAAAATTAAAAATCCTTTCTTAGTGCTCGCCGTCTATTATAACCTTTGGCAAAATTTCAGCAACCCAGCAATTTAAACTGCGCTTCATTTGCCACTGGATGAATTTAAGAATTTTATTAAGGGCGTTTACTTCTATTATGAAGAGTTCTAAACTAGGTAGTAACTATTTCCAGGGTTGCAGCATTGTTCGAAAGTTACCGTAGCTCCAGAACGCAAAGGGCATTTGACACACGGGCATTTGGCACACGGTTGAGTTGTTGTCAGCAAGAATCTGTAAGACCTTCCCGATCTACCTAGAGCGGGAGAAGTTATTTGATGATTTCCCATAAAAAAAAACTGTGTAGACTAGCATTGTGACACCTGCGGACCATCTGAGTTCTCCTCATTTCCGCGTCATGCATTTAATATTCTGCTACAAAAATGCTACAGCTTGACTCAAGACCAATAAGCCGCAGCAGACCCCGAATAACATGGATATCAGTTATTAATAAAGACCTCGCCAAAACTAGTTTACCTAGATACTGACGACCCAGAAATGACATCTCTGGAGAAGAACTATTAGGAGAGCCGACCCCAAATAGAAATATGTACGTGTTCGTATTAGGTTTCATTAAAATCGGTTCATTAATCTCCAAGAATAATTAGATCTTGGAATTTAAAGGCAAGGACTTGTATCTACATTAGCCACCCTATTTTGCTGGTACCCACATTACAAGGATATCTTATGCGAAACACAGTTAAATCCCTTTGTTGGAAATCCTGCATAGAATAGCTTTTATTCGATGCAATTTATTTAGATTTGCGCTTCATTGGATTTATTGTTAGCGAAGCGTTGAGTTTTAGGTCAACAAAACCTTTTTGGGTAAATGACGGCGGCATTGGGACATCCATCAAATGCAGCCTGTTTTTTCTAGTTTTATTTTTAGAGGTTCTTTTTACCGACACTGCATGGCATGCATCTGAATGGCCTTACCAGAAGGCTGCGGGAATCCGCTGGACACTAGAAGCACAGGACCGGTCAGTATGAATAAGTTTGGGGAGGCCTATATCCAGCAGTAGACGCATTTCTGATGAAAAGATTATGATAGCGATACATGGCATCTGTCACATGTGCCGACGAAGTTCCATAAGCATAGCGTCTATCATTTCACATAATTTCATCGTAAAGCTGCTCACATAAAAATCTCTCACTATTACAAATATATCCAGCGATTGGTCAGGTCAGAAAAAATCTGCGACTTGAGAATATCTCAAGGCTTTGAAAGAAGTAACATAAAATACGTAAGTATACAGGATACAGGTGTTTAGGAAGTGCATGGTCATATTTTAGGCTGTTGTTCTGCATGTTTATTTCAAAGTTTGAGGGAACGAGCTTATTTCCATCAACCGGGCATAAATTCAGACTGCGGGCTACTTCTGAGAAAATCTAGATCAAAATCAAAAGTCATTTATTCAAATTAGGCTGAGTGCCAGCACTTTTTGAACATCAAAGTTCTATATAAAGACAGTCCCCCAAAACGCCCGCCCGTCACCACTTCCTAGTGTTATAGCTGGAAAGAAGAAGTGGCCCAACAAACTCCCCAGCAACACATCTGTCTGTTAAGTTATAAAAACTTGAATTTATACAGCAAGATGGATAGGTAAAAGATAGACTCAATAATACTATGTTTGACCCTAGAATTGATTCCAGGATCCCAACAGCAGCTCTTCGACCACTAGACCAAAGAAGCCGCTGAAATGGCAAGATATTTAATTTTATAATATTTCCTTATTATCTGTTTTCTTATTTCTGCACTAGCTATGCCTTGCAAATGGCATAAACCTAATGCGTTCGATCTCTTTAACAATAAGAGTCAGAATAACAGATATTTGAACAAAAACCACTTAAAAATACTGGCCAAGTAAAAAATATAATATTCAATTATAAAAACAAAAACGAACATCAAAATGCCGAAACTTAAGTAGACAGCTACACCATCGCTTAAGATTTAAAACATAAACTACGAGTATTACAAAAGCAAAAACACTTGAACTAACTCTGAACCCAAACTATCTGGGGAAAACATTCCGGCATTGTTTTTAACAACAATCAGGGTGAACGATAAAGTTAAATTATACTCTTATCAGCGAACATTATCAAAACGATTTATTGAAAGGATAAATATTTCCGTATTCCGGCTAACGAGCGTAAAGGCATGTCCTACATGTTTACAGAATGCCGTAAACGACATTCATTTTTAATTATTTGTATATTTAAGTAAAGGTAATTGTGCCTCAGGTATACCACAAATTACAAGAGAAAAAAACAAAAGGTAATTTTGTTTTTTTTACTCGTTACTTGGAACTTGCTTTTACCAACGGAATCGCCCTCTTAAAAGTCAGTAATATCCTTAGAGGACGTACTACCGTTACAAAAAGTATCCAACGTTCCTTATCCAAGACGTGGTCTACCCGAGTGCTAAGTATCTTCTAAATCCGTTCATCTATTGAGGCGTGATTGACTGATTGACAAACACTCAAAAATAGTAACAGATTGGACCATTTATAATATTAGACAATCCAATCTTGTCCTGTGCTTATAGTGGTGGCAACCATGACGGTTGGGCATGAGCATGAGAACTTGGTTTCATTCCCAGGTCAAGGAAAGTGATACTGAGTTTTTCATTTTGAAATACCTAGCCTGGATTATGCCTAGATAACAATATATTTTGTGGTGAGACAGTAATTCACGCCGGAACAGCTGCTCAAACTTTACCAAGCGCAAGTTTGATCGTGGAGTACTGTTTGGGACGGATCTGTCAGAAACCAGCTTGATGCCCTTGATTCAATTGAGAAATGAGCCAAGAGGATCATCTGCAATAGGCTCGTTGAGTCGAAACTCCAAAGTCTTTCGCATCGACGCCGAGTTGCTAGCCTAACGGTTTTCTATCAGTTGCATTTTGGAGAGTGTGCGACAGAATTGCATAGTTTAATTCCGTCAAGCCCATTCTACCATTGGACCACAAGACGTACAGCGATGCGCCACCGGTACATGGTGGACATCCCACTCACAAGCACAAAACGTTTTGGGAACACATTCATTGTGCGTACAGCTAAGGAGTGGAGTTCCCTGCCTGTTGTAAAACCTGGGGGTCTTTGAGTTAAGACTGAATAGGTTACTTCTAGATAAGCTTGCTCCATCTTCGACCACATGATCGCTTACCAACAGGTGAGATAGTGGTCGAACGAGTGCCAATTAACAGTAAAAAAAAGAAAAAAAATCTTTCTTTACTGACTGAATGACAGACGCACCGCTAAAACTTCTGGTCGTGGGAAGCTGAAATTTGGCATGTAGCTTTCCTACACTCCGTGGGGGACCACTAAGAGAGGATTTCCTGAAAATCCTACGGGAACGGGAAAAAAACGGCATATGCGCGTACGAAGTCGCGGGCAAAAGCTAGTTAGCCATAATATGGCAAGGCAAAATGTGTATTTACTAAACAGTGTACACCTCTGACAACCCTTTCCAGAACTGCTGTCGTGATATTTTTTCCTTTTTTCTTTTCGGTCAAAAGTAGAAAATTTTGAATTCAATTATGGTTTTAAAAAAGTACTATGTGTTGTCTACACATAGTACTTTTTTTAACCATAATTCTCGTGGTTCCGCGATGAAAATTGATTATCGCTGCTACTTTTGCACATCTAAACTGTCACAATATTATTCGGTAATCTAGTTTTAAATATTCATTAAATATTAATTTGTCCGCGTTACATAAATTATTTCGTACAATAATTAAGATTTAGAAAACCGAGATGTTAATCCACTTTTGTTGCTGACTTGGGTACTACATTGTTTATCCTCATTTGTATTAAAACAACAATGGTCTATCTCGCGCCTCTCATTATACCTGATTGCGTTACAAACTTTCACATTTAAATATACTTTTTAGTTGGTAGACAAATTATGTAAATCGTTGCCACTTGGTAATCATCATTATACCCGTCGGGCCTCGTTAGGAACATTAACCAAAATACTATAGTAATACACTGAATAAAATAACAGTTGTTATGTAGCATAGTTAATGCAAAAGAAGACAGACACACTAATCTATAGCTGCCCATCCTCACGTAGAAACAAATAATTTAAAATAATTATCGTTCATTTGACATGCATCCAAAGCGGCTCAGCCCAAAGCGGCTCAGTCTCAACTGTAAAAAACTCTGGTGTATTTATCAGCAAATCTAGCTATTAAATAACTAGCAATTACCTTCCCTGTGTCTTTCCCTCTTTCTGTAGTCAGGCTATACCACCCCTTAGTAATTTTTTTTTTTGAACTTCCTTCTATGCTTGAATCACAAAACAAACTTCCTAACTGTTATTCTGAATTGTATTTTTAGGGCTCCCATTAATTCAATACTGCACAAAATTTAAATTCCAAACAAAACAAAAACCCTTCTGAAACGTATGCAAATTCGATGTGAACCTACAAACCTTTATTTACACGCACTTTCCAATGCCGATTTCAAACAAACTCTTCCCAATTTGATTGCGAACTCAAAATAAACCGAACTTTAATTTTCAGTCACAAAACTTTGTTATTCTCCGTAACGAGCGTATTCGACGCAAACGAGACGCGTGCTCTCTCGCTCAAGGCTCGAACCCGACTGACTCCGCGGCTGTTCGCGAACTTCATTTACCATAGGCTTTCCACCAACCCCTCGTGTTTCATCCGAGTCTTTGTTACATTGACCGCTAACTGCAAACAACGGTCTAGCGAGCGAATGAGAAGCCAGTAATGGATGTAACCTAACATCATATTTTCCGAATTTGAATGGTTTTTATAGTAAAGATGAGGGTCGGTTTTCCCACCACCCCAACGCTCTCGCGGCAACGTACTGAAACTTGTATTGCATGTCTGTAAGGTAGGCTTTTCAATCAGACACGTTGCCCTTTGAATTTAAATTGTATTGGTTGTTTTTGTTAGTTTTTCTTGTTAATCAATTTCTATTCAGAGACTTAATTAACTTCCCCCTCGCTACTCGCAATGGCCACAACACTGCACTGCAGTTTATTTCACCTAATTGAATCGCAGTTTTAGATTTCAAGCTATTGTCTGTTTAGATTGAATGCTCTATTTATAAAACGTTGAATTAAATAATCATGAACCAATATTTCATATTATATTATAATTACACGTAGTCACCATTCAAGTAAAATCAGTGAAGATTTACTGCTTCATTCAAACTTAAATAAAGATAAAAGTGTTCATTCCCTAAAACGGAGCATTCGAAACAGCTCATTTCGCGAGTCGAGTAAGTATTAAAAACATTGAATAAACATTCATTAGGACCATTGTTCTGACGTAGTTAATCTGTTCTTTTATTTTATCGTCTGGCCTTTATTAGGTCCGTGCTCAGATTGCGCTGAACAAAATCATTAAAATGGTTTTTGTTTACAAAAATGTCTGTTAGAACAACCCTGCTCAAATTCTAAGGCTTTGTCTTTTGCGGTTTTTAGGCTTCTTCACACATAGTTGCGATGCGATAATACGATTTTTATACTGCTACAGTACAATGTGAGAGCGATATAAATGGCCTCATGCTTTGCAATGAAGCTGTGTGCCAGTCAAATGCGGTAGATTAATGGGATAAAATGGCGTTCTGGCACGTTTCTTAGCCAAGATTGTGGACTAGGTTTGGTTTTAGTTAGGGTGGGCTAAAATTAGCTGTCATGGCACATTATACCAGAAACTACTTAAGTATTCAGGGGCTAACGGTAAGATGTTATTTAAAAAAACGGATATCCATGCCCATGTACATAGATGAACAACTTTCTTCAAGGAAGTCAAAGTCAAATCCCAAAAATTGTATTCACTAAACAAACATCCTATACTAATATGGTCAGCTGGTGCAGATGGGTTCTTTTTTCTACCCCTATATGTCTTTTTCTTGGAATTTACAGGGAAATCTAACATGATTTGGTGTGTTTTTAGGGTTCCGTAGTCAACAAGGAACCCTTTAAGTTCCGCTATATCCGTCTGTCTGTCTGTCTGTCCGTCCGTGGTTTCGCTCAGAGACGCTTAGCGCTAGAAAGTTGAAATTTGGTATGGGTATTCATATTAAACTCGCCGACAAAGTGGCAAAATAAAATCTTGAAATTCATTTTTGTATTGTGTTTGTGTTTTTAATCGTCTACCCCATGGTGTGGCGAGTCGTTGGATAGGTCGTTTAAATATATTAAGGGTTTGCTGAAACTATTTTTCCATCTAAGGATCCGTTTGCGAAATATTAAGCTTCAAAGAGCAAATTTTTGTTAAAGTCAAGTGCTGTGCCAGCCGAACGTTTATTTTTGGAGACGTGAAAAAGTTCTTAGTAGTAGCATATATAACGGATTTAAAAGGAAAGCTATCACAGCTTAACAAGTTAATGAGTAATAGTCGACCAACTTAAAAAATGGAACTGGGTTAGTAAAAAAATCCTAATTATTCCATAGAAAATTACTTAAAACCAAGTGCATTTGTAACGTAATAATAGTTAAGTACTTTTTCTGGCACGGTTTAGGAGACGGGTAACTACGGAACCCTACACTGTGCGTGGCCCGTCACGCACTGGCCGATTTTTAATGTCCCTTCAATAACTGTTTATACATTTCATTTTATGGTGTCAAACTAAAGCATACATTGGTTTATACATTTTATTTCTATGTCGTGATACAAGAAGAAAACGTTTTACGCTGTTCCCAAGTAACATGGAACAAGGGCAGAGAGGTGATGATGATGATGATTGTGTACCTAACCCATTTACTTGCAAACTAAGACTATTCGAGATTGTTTAAATAACCCTAATTGGACAAACGAAAAGACAGCAAGGAGAGGTCTTTGTCCTGAGGGTCCCAGTAGTAACAATAAAGTGTACAAAAGTAGGTCTTAAAATTATCACAGTAGGCACTTTTCACTTAGCGGCCTTTTACAGGCTTGCAAATTGGGGTGTTTTATAATTATCAAAGTTAGGTACAGTTTGAATGAGTAATTTAAATGTCCTGCAATTTTTCCGTTGCTTTTGTTGTAACCGCTTCCAAGATGGAGACCTAAAAAAAATTATTATGAAGACGAAAAATTATTTGTATGTTAAGTTACTACAGATCCGATAAAAAAATATTTGACTGATAGAAATCCGCACAATCCGTGTACCGTAAGACGTAACATTGGAAATACTACTATAATGGACCGAGGACCATGGATAACGACCGCAGGAATCCCCTGTATGCTTGCTTACGTGCTTCTAGCACAAGATCTGCAAGATCTGTTGATGTGGCGACACTTGGCCTCCCCCAAATGTCCCCACATCCACGTCACCTTGACCCAGTGTGGGCGACTTTCGGCTGAAATGATGATGAAACTGTAATTTTGCCCTTAGCCAATTTCATTAGCAAATTTTTTTTCAAAAGTTTATTAACAGCACCGTCCAACTATCGCAATATCGCGCGGTGTCTAGACCGGCGATATATCGCGGCGATGTGTCACAGCCTTTTCTTTCGGGTCGTGGGCTTATGTGCCGTGTCCCTTCTTGATTGAAGACCTTCATGCGTGTACGGAAATATTCTTCTTGAAAAAACGCTCCGGGTCCGTAAGCTTTCGACAGATTGACATTTGAGGCTCTTTTTGTTGTCATTTCAGTGAAGGATGTTATTTTTTAAGGTAGGTTTCAGGTACGCGTTTTACGTAAAACGCGCGCTTTGTTAAGACGGTAATTAATAATACTTATTAAAAAGATTTTGATGTTCATTACCTATACCAACATTTTTGCTCATATAAAAAAAGCAATTTAATCGAATAATAGCATATGGTTACCTTTATTAGCTCGATTTTAATTAAATGATTGGCATTTAAATAGTTTGTTTCATATACCGTTAATAATAACAAAATGAAACAATCGCATGCAACGTAAGTAATTAAATTCAATTACATTATTTGTGTATAATTTCACATTCCTATGGCACAGCAATGTGTAACCGGACTCGTAAATAAAGCAAATCTCGGCATTGAAAAATGTTTGCATGCTGATTCGGGAATGGAATAAAAATGCAAAAACATGTAATCCTCGGCTTCTCGTATATTTTTACTCTTATTGCGGTTTATATCTTTCATTGCGGCCATCCAGGAAATGGCTAGCCACTTTGCTTTAATTTCTAAACATAGACCAAACAGTATTATGTTTGCAGAATTTATAAAAGTTTAAAAAAGTAAACTCGTATTTTATACGACAACGACAGTTTTTCATATCGCAAACGACATCGGTATCTTGCTACGAGAATGCCTACGCTTATCTCGCTACGCCGCTCGTAGAGCGCGTAGCGCGTAGCGGTGTGCTACGCGTTATCGCGTCAAACGGTGTCAACGATCACCAGTGATTTTATTTGGCCTAGAAGATTAGCGGCTTGTTTCAATAACGTATCTACCTTTAACCAAGTGGCAAATAAGCTACCAACAGTAGCTGAAACGTCATGTTTGAAAGGCAAACTTGACGTTTCAGCTACTGTTGGTAGCTTATTTGACAGTTGTTTAAAGGTACATACATTATTGGAACCGGCCGTCAGATATCTCACTAAAAAACAAAACATTTATAAATCTTTCCTAAAGAGAACCAACAAAGCTCATTGATCAAATAAGATAACCATTATCAGAGTCATTGAAAGCCAATATTTCGGCCCGAAAATATTGTCCGATCGTCTTACCAAAAAGCTATTTTCGTAAATCGTTAATCAGCCGGCCGTGCGGAAAACTGATAAGGCAGACCTTTCGCCAATTAACTTGATGGTGATTCTTTTTCAACCTTGACACAAATGGCTAGTTTATGCGACAACGGCTTAAAGGGCACATGTGTGTCGCCAAGCCCGATATACCCATTGATTGAATTTGCTATACTTAATAGCCCTTTGTCATGAAACACATGGAACGAAAGTCAGTCAGTGTGTTTAAACACAATACAGATCAAATAATTTGAGAGCACTGCTTTTATTGTTATGGCCAGTGTTTGAGAGCAAATAATTACTGTTTAGTTAACTGGACAGTTTAAATTTATAATTATCCGTTTTATGTGCGTATAAGAGCAATAACTGGTCATCAAGGAGTTACAGAAAGATTTTAAATTATAATACCAAAAGTGACCCTTTAGTAGTAGGTAAGTACAGAACTATCCAACATTTATAAGGACCATCTATCGATTGCCATTAAGATCGAGGATCGATCGATCTTTCCGATACTACCCTAACTATGCCATGTGAAGATATTATTATTTTGCAGGTTCACATCTCGAGCTTAAGTCAAAATGACGATCTTGAGTACTTTTTACAACGAAAACTATTGTCAGAAGAAAATATATATTTTTATAAACGCGTTACGACTGCTGCTGCTGCTGGATTCACATAATTGTGTTGTGCTGTGTCGTAGCGCGTTTTGTCTCAGTTGATTGACTACAATACTCATATGATATTACGTTCATGTTTGCAATGTGATCCTAATAGATAAATAAATAAACAAATAAGAAGTTGGCTTGAAGATATTCGTTTTATTGGTCCAGCCCGCGTCACAACACAACATGACACAGTAATCTGACCGTGGCCATTTAGCAGCGCATGTCAACTCTAAACATTTTGAACTTTAGGAAAATTGTTATCGCTTGTATATTTATTTCTCTAGGCTATCGAGCCTAGAGAAATAAATATACAAATTCTTTTCCATTGGGTAACTATCGAGTTACCCGATGGAAAAGAATTTTGGCACGTTAAAATGCGTTTTTGCGACCAATTTTTAGTTTTTAAGTATTGGTTATTTATTTGATTATTTGTCAAGCAACGCGCACTACTGAAATTTAGATACCCATCATTGTAACCCAATGGTTACTACGAATAAAAAAAACTCGCCCTCAGTAAGGTCAAAGACCACTCTCCATCCAGTACAAACACATTATTAAAAGTAAACATCATTTCATTTTCAGGTCTCAATTACTCAAGTCCGCTGGAAATAAGTCTTTATTAGCATCATGTTCACCTCTAAAAGGGTCTGACGTGGCAATAAAAGTGTCCATTTGTAATACCCTCATCAAGTTCATCATAAATTACTGGTTTATTATGTGGCGTTTTTTTTAATCAGCTGTTATGTAAAATGAGAACTTTTTATGCATAGAACTTTTTTTCTGATTTATGATACACGATTCTAAACGTACCGTAGTCTTTAATTACCGCAAAATAATAACTGGTCCTGTTTCGACACAGAAGGCAGAGGACCGGTTGCTTTGCGAAACTTCGGAGAGGACTACTCGTATGTCCAATAGTGAAACCACATGTTTTACATTAATATTTCACATTAACATTTGAATGTATGGAAAATAAAAATGTTATTCGAAGCAACATAATGTAGAAATCACATGACATCATTTTCAGGGGCTCTAGACTAAGTGTCATTCTGAGGGCTGAGGAAAATTTTACTGCAACTATAATACTGTTCTTATTTATTTGAATTCAAATTTTTGTATGATACAAATTGTGTATGTCGCATAAAATTAAACCAAAATACTACGGGGTTCTGGACTGGCGATCGCGTACCAGAAGACGCAGCGTTGAGAGACCTCCCACAAGGTGGACCGCTGAGCTGGTTAGGGTCACGGGTAGCCGATGGATGCGAGACGTACAAGACCGGTTGTTGTTTCGACACTTGGGGGAGGCCTATGTCCAACAGTGGACGTCTTTCGGCAGATATGAATTAACTATGGGGTTGTAGTTTTTTTACATTCAAAATTCACTTACGTTATCGGTACTGTAACGTAACTATATGTCAAAACATTCGTGCTGGGCCCACAGTTTGTGAAAACGATTATCGAAATGCCAAAATAATATAAGGAATTAATCACGTGACATTTCGAAAGCGTTTTGTCAAACCCATATGCCTTCGCCACGCTACGGCTGACAAAATGTCACTTTTCTAGAGCCTATGGTTACATTAATAAACCAATATGAACAGAAAGTAATGCAATCAAAGACGTAATATACTAAGAAAGATTAGCGTAGAATTATCAACAAATAAATTTTTGCCATCTGACCATTAATAATAACCGCAAGAAATATTGAATAACGCCTTACAAATGTTATAGTAAGTACGATAAAAATAAAGTATGGAACGCCCACATAAGTTAGGGATATTTATTAGAATGTCAGTCGAAAGCGCGGTGCTCGATATATTCCCGGAGGGACTGTAGTTTATGTCCTCTGTGACAGGTAACGCTACCAATCGCCCTTTTCTGAGCAATACACAGAATATATGATTAATGTGTCTGATCCGAGAGTAAAAGAAAATACGTGAAGACATTTTTTATATCTCGTAAGACGTAAGCTGTACTGAGCAAGACTTGTAGACAGATACTGTTCAGACGCCGTGAAAAATGAGCTGACTAATTGAAAAAAGAAGAATATCACAAAAAAATCGAGATAATTATCAAATTTTCGAACAACAAACTGTATATCCAACAAAACAAAATTCTAATTTCATTGCATACCATAGAACTTTTAAGTAGAAGATACTTGAATTGGTGGCAAAAACATAATTCATCTAAGGGCCAAATCGGATTTTAAATCCATGTATAGGTAGGTACCTCGTCATCCTTCCGCTGAGCATCAATAAAAATAACAAGCAGTCGGTACTCGGCAAGCGATTGGCAGCAATAAAACTACTACTTGGGTATTATAGTCCAACCATTCAAAAGTAGGTCCCCATAAACCGTGACCGCAAGTACCTCCTCGCTAAGCCATAAAAGCAGTAATAGTACAGTCCAACTTTACCGTTCCTCGTCTCAGTTCCAATGAACGTGCTGGTTTTAATTAAAACCGAAGTCGAAATGAAAAAGTCTGAACGGCTCCTTGCTACGCCGTCATTAGAGCCCTCATTCCGATCTGAATCCGATATCAGGTTGTGATACAAGAAACTTTAAAACAAGTACAATTCATTAGGCTTGCAATAAAGGCATCGCTAAATCGGCCGTTAAGAAACGACTGTTCGGAAACTCGCTTCCAACTTATTGAAACTCAGTTCTCGAATCAATTCGAATGAGTGTTTTACACTTTCCATGGGTTCGAGTGGAATGAAAAGGGGTTCTATTTGCCAATTATTCAAATGGCCGTCTGCAATTCTAAAAGGATAAAAATGTAACACGATCCTGTAAATATTCCGACGCGATCTGAATTAGAACGAGTCCCAAAAGGATTTGGGCCAAAAGTATCGAATTTACTTATGCTAATCTTACGTCACCCTGAGGATAAAAGTCTGTTTCGGCACTAATTAACTTACAATGAACAGTGTTGTGTATTTTATAAAACAAAGACACTTTCGGGGGTAGGCTTTGTTTTGACAAGGTCGTTGCTGACACTAATATTTTGGAGCTATTGTATTCTAAATCAGATCAGCGCTTTCTCTCCCTAGTGAATGATTACATCTATGAACAACAAAGGAAATAGTGATCAAATAGCTTGCTATTCGCGCACGAAACGGCGTTTCTGACTGAAATCTTTGTGTATTAACTACCTCGTTGATCTAGTAGCAGCAAAGCGCGATTTCTGAGCGTATACTTTGGCAGCAGTGCGGTGTTTGTCCGTGGTGTGATAGCTCAGTACTTTGGAAAGCACGTAAAGCTGTTGATCTCACCCCAGTTTTGTCAGTTTGCCGTCCCGTCGGACTATGAGAGTAAAGGAACAAATAGTGCACCTGGGTCAGCGCACACACTTGTCCACTATAACATCTCCTGCGTACTTGGTGAATCTCCTTTGAGGGTCGAGAGTATTGTTTTATTGGATCTTAGAAGCGATCCTGCAGGTCCCGAAAACAGGAGATATGTGATTATTGCAAACATTGAACAGATATAGCTAAGTGTAAACGGTGCACAATACGAACTTACTCTTAACTGGAGCAAACAATGATCTAGAACAAAACTGTTCGCAAATGGTAGTCATTAAAAAGTAATAAACAAGATGTTTGCTCACGCTGACTAATCTATTTTTGAATCGTATTATTTTAAGCTACTACTACCTACTTCTGAAAGATTTTAGTGTCCATTATTGTGATTTCAAAATAAAGGTATATCTTTAGCCATTAATAAAGTTAAGCAATCAGCTTATGTCCAGCTGTAAGCATCTTTGGGCTGAAGTGAAGATGATTTCGAATATCTTTAAAACTTCTTTTGGATGTTGTACTTATTTGTTCTTACAACTCTGGCAAATTCATTGGCCGGCTTCAGAATTAAGATTTTGCAGATAGTGTCTTGTTCTAATTTAATTCCAAAAATTAATAAGTTTTCAGGCTAAAGTAAACTTTGACAAACACTCAACTTCATTTTTTTTCATTTAGAAATCGCTCGTATAAGTTTACATAAAATATGTATCTTGTGTTTAACAATAGACGTCCCTTCCATCGTTCAAAATCATTTATCAATTAAAACATTGAAATAAACTTTAAGGCTTGTTTCACACGTACCACAGCTGCATCACAATCACATTAAGTGGATACTAGTTGTACGAAAATTATTCAAAACCCTCGGTCCACATTTTGCCGCCAAACTCAACCATATGGTTGGGTTACCGACCACATTGCAACCACAACGTAACCACCAGCAACATTGCGCACTAGCGGCCAGCCACCACGCAAACAACAACGACGCAACGGTACCACGCGCCGTACTCGATCTATCTGTCTGTAAAACCTTGCTACAACTTAACCACATCGCAACCACAAGCGACAACGCAATTACGCAACTACATCGACATTTTGTAGTTACCACAACGCAACTGCAAGAAGTTGCATAGACATTATTCACGTAAGCACTGCTTAACCACTTTTTGTAGCTGCCACGTAGTGTGGTTGTAGTACGTATGAAATCTCCCTTCTCGCGTCTATTAGTTCTCAGGTTTAAATACAATCAATCGCGAAAACGTATGTTTATACAGGGTAACGCCTTAGGGTGCTTATGCGATAATATTATAACCTTAAATACATCGCTCCCTCTAAAATATTATATCATGGTGGCTGGGTCCTGGCTAAATAGAATTTTGTCGTTAGCCTTAGCAGGTAAATGATTGCATTACACCGATATATTTAGCTACCTAGTACGTAAGCTAATGACATAAACCCATTTGCCATACGGGGATCGAAGAACCGATAAATTAACCAGCTACACAAAATGTGGGTTTCACTTTTTACAGTTATAAATATCGTGACGTTGCGGTTAATCTTGACTAATATTGAAATTAGCGTAGAATATCCTGATAAATTGAAATAATAACTAACTCGTAAGTGTACTCGTTTCCTCGGGCAGTTATTTGTAATAAATAGAAAGAAAGAAAGAAAGAGAGATTCTTGAGTTTGCTTTATGCATTTGCTTACCATCAGGTGAGATAGTGGTCACACGCTTTTTTCTTTAAAATAAAACTTTATCAATTAATCATCAACAAAAACAAGTGCGAGTCAGACTCGCGCACCGAGGGTTCCGATCGAGTCTTCATTTTTTCCGAGTATACTTTACTTACGGATACATCAATGTTCGTCACGGTCAATTCTTCAACCGAAAATATAAGTTTGTAATCGCAAAAAAATATATTTTTTATATGATAAAACGACAAATTCCCAATTTTCGGACTTTTTCCTGTAGTTGTACTGTACTCTAGGTCAACGGGAAGTACCCTGCAGATTTAATTCCCTGTGAGTGTCAAAAAAGTGCAATAATCGGAGCATAAACGGCCGTATCTTTTTTTTACGTTAAATTAGAAGGTAGATTTTTTTCTTTCACAGCTTCAAGGGACTGTAGACTTGAGTATATGGTTCTAATTTCAACTCAATACCTCCACGCGTTCCCCAGATAATGAGTCTTGACAGACAGACAGACGGACAACAAAGTGATCTTATAAGGGTTCCGTTTTTTCCTTTTGAGGTACAGAACTGTAAAAAACCTACCTTCTAGGACAGTCGTATAATAAGTATTCGTAAACGACAGAAATCACGGTTGATTATTATCAATCAATTTAAAATTCTTCCATTACTGACTGACTGAGTGAGTGACTGAGTAACTGACAGATAACGCACCGCCGAAACTACTGGTCGTAGAAAGCTGTAGCTGTGTGTTGGCATGTAGGTTCCCAAAATTCTTACAGGAACGGGAAAAACGGGATATGCGCGTACGAAGTCGTGGGCAAAAGCTAGTTAACTATAAAAGCTATCAATCTAGAGCACAGCGAGAGTTAGGTATCAATTATCACTAGTGGGTTCTACTTGACTGATTGTTTAGTGACTAATGTGAGTAATGTGTTTGCGGACCCAAACTACCGACGCGGGCGGTTCTGATTGCTTTGGACGGGTTAAAGGCAAATGTGGGTAGGGAGGCACTGATCTGTGATACATTACATGATTAAGGCCATGAAATAAAAGCTAACAGCCTGAATGATACAAAAATATCTTTGAGTTAAAATATTGATTAGCAATTACCTAATTCAATTTCTTTGGATAGAATTAAAAACTTAACAGTTGATTTGTAAAGAATGGCCCTTGGGTGTTCACTGCCAATCAAAGTTTGAATTTTGCATTTCAAATATTATAATCACTATTGAAATTCATCCTTCTTGGAATACCTACTTTAATTGTGCTTACAGCGAAGGAGTGGAACTGAGGGATGCTCTACCAGAGTCTGTAATTCCTGATAGACCTGGGTGTCTTCAATTCAAGAGTAAATAGGCTACTTCCAGACAAGTTTACTCCATCGTCCACCACATCATCACTCAATCAGGTGAGGTATCAAATGCAAAAATTACTCTGCATTGTTTTTTACATATTCCTCGAAGGGAAGTACCAGACTCAAATCCAAACTCCGTGCTGGCACTGAGTATCAGATGTAAAAACTCAATAACGCCTAGTCCTTACCGAAAATTGACTTGAGAATTGAGGCAGTTCAAATTTAATAGATAAATAGTTTTTGGGGGTTTGACTCGTATCTTTAGTTTATTAGATTTTTGTGTTAATACAGATTTTGAAAGTAGCCTCATAGCTAGGTAGATGCCTACTAAACCAGGCTTCTCCAATCCCGGATAATCCGATTACATGTGTTATGTCAATGTAAGAAACTAAATCGCAATCCAATAGTTTTAGGAGGGATATAAATGAATATATGTACGTATGTGATTCACACTACTACTACTTCATTGGGCCATCAAATTATTCTATTTCGGCCTATGTTTTCGTTGGATGCCTTGTTCAAGTCATCTTAAGTGTAGATGAATGGACATTAGGGATACCCATTAGGGATGCCCAGAGATAAAAAGGGATACTCGAGCAAATGGGAAATAGTCTAAGCGGCATCGCAATAAACAAAAATATGATTTCTTTCTAATAAACGAATTTTTATTCTTTCTATATTTTATTTGATGTTTAATAATTTTTTTTTTTTCATAAATAAACAACGAATCAAATCAGCATAAAACATCTGGCGGCAAAAGAAAACAAATCTTCGCAAAGTATCCGCCACCATTCGGATATCCGAGGAATATAATAGAGCTAAGCGAAGAAGGCCAAAAAAACATGAATGATGGTTCCACCTTATCTCTGCAAACCTCGTTTGCGGGTACAGATGTCCGTAATCCATCATAACACCATTTCCAAGACGCCATGTTTTGTTACAACTTTAAATAAAATATTCTTGATAACACAAAGAGTTTCTTGTGATATGATAAGAAGTAAAAATAACGGAACGTAAAAAAGAGTAAGTATTTCTTTTGAGTTAGGAGGGATAATAGTATAAAAAATCAGCTGCACAGTACATTTCTGGTCATGTAACTCGGTCAAATGTAAGAACAGCTGTTTTTTTTCTTTTTCGGGAGTGCGTAACTCGCGTCATTGCCATTGATAAATAATCCTCTATAACGGACTGTTATTTGTAATGACCAAAAAAAAAACATTTCAAAATCTATACTTTTAATTTCGAGTAATATAGCTGACTACGATGTCACAGTCCTCTGCCAGATCCTAATTGAAATAGTGAGTTAGTATTTTTTTTTGTGTTGAAAGCTTTAAGGGGAAGATACATTCTTCCCCTTAAAGCTTTCGCTTGATTGGATGACGGACACATCTATGAAAACATCAAGAATGGCCTTTCGCTCCATCGTAGTATGCGTCAGCGGCGAGGAACATTATTATTAGGTACTCTACTCATGGAATTGCCTATTTCCTATTATCATTATTTCTCTTTCAATTTCGACACTCCAATATAAACATACACATTGTTGTAGATTTGGAATTTGTTGTAAATATACATAATACAAAGAGAGTGAGTTACAAAGAAAAGATGGATGGATTGTGTTATAATTGACATATTTCTGTCTGTCTGTTTGTTTGTTATCTCTACATGTCTTAACAGCTGATTTAGATGAAACTTGGCTCACGGGTAACTATGTCCTTGGAATAATTTTCGACTATCACGCTGGCAAATCTGCTGGTAGTAAAATCTAGCAAATATTTGCTAGTAGCTAGTAATTCGATTAGGTAGGGGAGTAGTATTTGGGGTCAGCGCAGCATATTTTCTTCTTTCATACATCTTCTCTATAATATACAAGATCCCATCAAAATAAATGGACAAACATTTAGAAATCATTAAAACCACCAAAATAAGGACAATGGTAAAAAAAAATAATAAGAAAAACGCATTAGATACTTAGAAGAAAAATCTGCTAACGAAAATACACTAAACATGTTGGCAGTTAAATATTTTATGTCAAAATAAAATCACTTAAATCAGTATTTTTTTTTGCTTGGATATACTGAACTTTAGTTGGGTGTACTGAACGCTGTGTTAAAATGTGTCCATCTATTTTTATGGGACCTTATATATTATAGAGAAGATGTATGACAAAAAGAAAATATGCTGCGCTGAACCCAAATACAACTCGCCTACCTAGTCTCAAGTACCTACCATGTTCCAATGTTGTTGGAAATTTTCAACAAAGGTCTTTTAACAAAACAACTCTTCAACTTATCTTCCACTAAACACTTTTGAAATTTAGCAAATTGGTAAGTTTATAAACATTTCGGAGTTATGTAAACTCCTTCGGAACGTTTAGTAGAACAAGGGCTCATTTAAGTTGATTTGATTAGTAAACGAACTTCTATTGAATATTGAAGTAGGTACCAAGATACTCCACCTAGGAGTATCTCAAACTCAAGCTATTTTCGTAAAAATAAAGGATACATTATTTTATGACTATGCTTGAGGTGGCTCGGAAAATAAAAATCCCAGAAGTGGGGCTTAATAAAAATTTAATGTTCCATCAGTTATGTTTACATCATGAAATAAGGGCGTGCCCATTGCCATCAATCGAGAATGAATTCAGACTCCACCAATACTGAGAATTACCAAATGGAAAACTCAAAAACACTTTTTAACGTATAAGTATTTCAGTAGCGAGTTGCACCAACAAAGAAGTAGCTTTTTAAGAATCTTCATTTATATTATATTTCATTTTACGTCAAAAACTACGACAGCAAAGTTTTCTTCAGTTCGAGATGGGTATATAAGAAACATCTCGTATATTGTATACGTCCATGCATTGTAATGTCGACGGAAAAGTTTAATGAAAATAGTCACAAAGTACTAGAATGGAGTGTTTCGCCGGAAGAAATTGCAAACTACTTTTCTACAGTTTCATAAGTCTGCAGTCTACCCATAACTCGTGTTGCAAGAAATATACATTCAAAGAATAAGTAGGAACTGCGAAACAATCGTTCGGTACCTTCCACCAGTTTTATTTATGAACTACAGTTGTATAACAGCAGTTTGTAACTTAATTAAGTCGTAAATAAAGTATGTAGCTATGAAACGTGATATTTTGATGGTAAAAGTTTTTATTGCCACTTTGATTGGGTACCTACGGCCTTCAGCCAAAGTAAATAAAGGACAACATCTGGAGGTAACGGTAAATTAAGTGTAGGACGCCCTTCTGTTTGAGAAATTGATTACCTGTTGGACTTAAAGACTGTAAAATACTTGTAACATCAAGTTTGTTACACACTTTACTGCAGTTAAGGAGAAGACAAGTCTTCTTAGGCCACGTTTCCACCTGCAACTAGCTCGCATGCAAGTTTCATTATTTTGCAGGCTACCGAAGCATAAAGCGACTAATCAAATCTAATTATTTATTGGAACAATAATTTGATTTATAATTATTTGAAAATTGCTGCTGAAATCGCTCGGTCGTACCCCGCAATGTTATTGAACTTGCATGCAAGTAGCTTTTTATTGACATAAGAGTTGAAACCACAACCACAACTGAAACAATGATTCCATCATGTACTAACTTGACTCCATTCAAATGCAAAACTACATAGATGAAATCCGAGAACCTATAAATTGACGAGCTTTTATTACCATGATCTGATGCTGCACAAATATCACACACGGTTTAAGCAAAATTTCCTTTAAAAGAAAATTCTTTTGAAAGAGCAGCTTCTTTGAGCTTGTTTCTCTACTCCTTTTATTTTCCTATTGATCTATAAGAGTGTGCACGTTAATGGTTAAATAAAGATAAATAAAAGTAAATATTTTAAAAGAATGCTTTGTAAGAACAAATCATATCGCTTTGTCATAACATGAAAAGGCAATTCACACTTAACTAACGTGAATAAGGTGCCTACTCTCCCCTTTACCTCAATAATCAGATTACAGGCGAAAGAAGCGTGAATTAGTCACACTATGCGACCGGCGAGCGTTCCCCGCTCTCCCCTAGGGAGGAGAACGGGGCTTAAGTAACGTGTTGTATTAAATTTGCTACAAACCAGATGCTCAGCCCTTTGAGAATACGTAAGCCTCGTAGTTCCGTCCGAGAACGTTTGTTTACGGATTTTGTTGCTGTACCGCCAAAATTGAAGCCGCGGGAATAAGCGATTGTGTAGATATGAGTTTGTGTAGTTTAAGTTCCTAATTCGTTACTGTACAATTTTACAACTTATAGTACACGGTGACAATGAAGATCTTATACAAAGGCGACCTTAACTCTTAGGTATTTGTACGTTACAAAAATTATATAAAGCTATATAATGTAGTTTAAAATACTTTATTCTGGAATTAATTGAAATCAGAAAATTAGCTAGGACAACAGGCAAAAAT
Organism: Mamestra brassicae; assembly: GCA_905163435.1. Taxonomy (NCBI): domain Eukaryota; kingdom Metazoa; phylum Arthropoda; class Insecta; order Lepidoptera; family Noctuidae; genus Mamestra; species Mamestra brassicae. Next base: position 10,589,188 of record LR990997.1, on the reverse strand, counting down.
AAATTCCCTGCCAAATGAAACAAATTGGAAGTAACAATGTAATTGAAAACTGTTGAGAATGCTAAAAGCTTTTCAACGTCCCTATTAATGCAAGTAACTTTGTATCAATTTTATTAACTTAAAGCGCGGCTCGCATATCGACCTGTTCAAATATAGTTCAGTAACTATGGCGCTCTCAATATCTATTGGTAATTGCATACTCGTGTCGCTTTTTTAAAAAAGAGTTCGTTCGAACGAGTAAAACAGAAATCCGCTTTGTATTTTTGGTGTGAAAACGAAGTTTGAATATAGATTGACATTCGGTTTGTGGTTCCGCTGAAATGATTCGACGCGACGGGGGCTAACGAGAAACATCAGACCACTCCGAACGAAATTCAATTACCCTTTGCAATCGTGGGGCCACTTATTGTTTTCGATTTTTGTCACCGTGTTTATTGACTTTGTAGTTCTGTCAGAGTTTTGAGAAACATTTTTGAAAAGGATTCACGCGGCTTTGACAACCCGCGGTATACGAATAGTTTACCTTCGTTAGTGACAAACTGTCACCTCCAGCCATACCTAATAGTCAAACACGAATATAGCTGCATATTAAGAAAGTGGCCTGTTGGTCGAGTGGTTAGTGACCCTGACTGTTAAACCGGAGGTCGTGGGTTCGATTCCTACCCAGGACAAATCATTGTGTGATGAGCATGATCATTTGTTCTGTGTCTGGGTGTAATTTGTCTATAATAATATGTATGTATTTAGAAATATATTAGTATGTTTATCAGTTGTCTGCTTGCCATAGCACAGGCTCTGCCTAGTTTGAGATCGGATGACCGTGTGTAAGTTGTCCCAAGATATTATTATATTCTTACCTAGATCTGTATACATCCTAATTATTTAACACCTATGGTATCCAGTGCTGAAAGAGAAAAAAAATAGCACAAGACGACAGCGACATGACTAAACTGGTCCACAAAAATGTTTCTTGCTTTAATAGCGTCACTCTCCATCATTAGTGGGGCTAATTATGGCAATGAAACGTGGTCTGCGGTGGCAGCAAACATGTTACAGAAAAATAAAATTCAAAATGTCAGTTTCATAATGATCGTTCATTACGGAAAATCTTTCTTCACTCATCTGACTTTCGACAAAGATTTTTACAAAATAACTATAATCATCATCATCATATCAGCCGAAAGACATCCACTGCTGGACATAGGTAGGCCTCCCCCAAGAGTTGCCACAACAACCGGTCCTGTAAGTCTCGTATCCATCGGCTACCCACGACCCTCACCAGGTCATCTGCCCACCTTCCAACGCTGCGTCTTTCGGTACGCGGTCGCCACTCCAGAACTTTTCAGACCCATCGACCACCTGTACTGCGAGCACCTGTTATTTTGAGCAGTGGGCAGGCTCCAAATAACTATAATAGGTATATTTTTATTAATATTATTATTTATATTCCAATCCTTTTTTTTTTTAAGGATGGGAAATCATCAAATGACTTCTTCCACTCTGGGTGGAGCGGAAGGGTGTGTCAGACTCTTACTGACTAAAACCCATTCCGTGTTCCTTCTTAAGCCCTTTGCGTTCCAGGGCCGCGGTGACTCTTACGAACAAATTCCGCAACCCTGACACCTATATTCTAATCCTAACTTTAATATTGTAAATGTGAAGGCTAGTTTGTTTTTTACACTTTCACGCCTAAATCACGAAACCGATTCTGATGAATATTGGTACAGAGATAGGTGGGACTGTACGGACGGTTATAAGCTACTTTTATTGCAAAAAAAATATGTTAACGCAAGAAAACCGCGGGAAAAGCCTATTTAGAAATATTTTCCGTCGGGGTTGAAAACCTAAAATGCTGAATCAACTATGATGACAAATTGTGGCATACGATACCTAAAGAACTTGAAACTAGAGAAACATATTTGAATTCCGAAATCCAGCCATCCGCATAAAGTTGCTGGCGAAAGTTACTATCTCCAAATGTTTGTATTTCTATGCCTCTACAAACTCAAAGTGAGCCTAAACACACAGAATCATCCATCATTTCCTCAACCCAGTCGTCAAAACTATTGCTAATGCGTAAGTTAAAACCACATGTGATGTAATGTAACTTTAATACGATATCTCGTGATTACAGTTGTTATGCGCTAATGGTGTCATGTCACTGTAAATTTAATTAATTGTGGATCAGTACGGCTTGCGTGAAAAGTGGCCGTCATCAGGTTTTAAGATCGATAATATTAGGCATTGATTTTGGGTTTGTTTGGTGCATTTATTTGGACTTTCTGAAGGTAACAATAGATCGTATATATTTTTTCAGTTTAAGTTTAATGAAAAGAAAGATAAAAAGCAAATGTCATCGGAAATTTACAGTCGTCGTGAAGTAGCCAATCCTAATATGTAAAATTCTTCCGTTACTGACTGACTGAGTGACTGATAGCCTACTAAACCTAAACTACTGGTAGTAGAAAGCTGAAATTTAGGGAGTGTAGAGTATTTCCCGAAATTGCTACGGCACGGAAAAAACGGGATATGCGCGTACGAAGTCGCGGGCAAAAGCTAAATAAATAAATAATAAATAAAGTTTATTTGGAACAACTTAAGTTAACACATTAAACATGAATAACGAAGATAGCTACAAAAGTAAAATACTGTGGCGCAGCTATCAACGCCTAATTCAAAATAAATACAGTCTAAGACAATGTTCCACACAAAACAAAAAAAAAACAGTTAAATTATAAAATACGAATGACAAAAAAAGAAAGAAAAACAATACAACAAATAAAAAAAAAAAATTAGTTAATAATATTGTATACTATGTGGTCACTATATTGTATATATGTAGAGTGGAGGTGGGGATGAGGTGTGTAATGGTGTGTGTGTGTGTGTGTGCTAGTCTTTTATATTTTCTATCATGAGATTCCTCTGCTTTTTTCTGCAAATCTCAAGTGACATATTCTGTTTGCTGCCAATCATCATATCCTACTTCATTTACAAAACCAGGATTGTACAAAATCTACAAAGCTAGATTTTCCCGCTTATCCCACAAGACACGATCATTTTTTCCGAGATAAAAGTATCCCATAGCACGGCATAGTGCAGTTTTCTATCATTGAAAGAATCTACTTATCATAATATACATAGATCAGATAAACTCCAACAAACAAACAATTTGTTCTCGTTATTAATATTTGTTTGTACAGTGTTTAGTATATTATTCACCTCTGCAGTATATATATTTTTAAAACGTCATCTAAAATATTACGCAAAATCAGCAGCCCCTAAAAAAATATGAATTTCATCAGTCACAAAACGCTGACGTGCCCCAAAAACTAATTGCGGGGATTTCTTCTAGAATGATGACTGTAGTTCGTTTTACTTTTATACACTTAAACGATGTCATTAATTAAAAGTTGGGTGATTAGCGCCAAATAAGCTATTCAAGGCAGCGAACACCGAACCCTTTGTCAACCGAGCCTGGGAAACTTCTGTAAATTGATTCATTTATTATGCTTTATTCTTAAGTCAAGCGGTAATTTATCGATTATCTGCTTTTGTAATTATTTGAGGCGCTTCTAGGGTTTCGCGTCAATGGCGCCTGAAAAAACGTGGTGTCCTGAAGACCTCTTACTTTTTTATAATTGACACATTTTTATTTAAAAGAATTTAAGGTAATATCGCCATTTAAAAAAAAAATTGCGACCCAAACAAATGCTGTTATTTAAAATCACACAGCCTCGGGAAATCACAAAAGCCTGTGAAAATACAGAGATCGTCGTTCCGTATTTTGTTTACCTTACGTCTACCTCACCATTGATAATAATTAATTGATGGACAATTTAATAATCTAATAACCTTATTGAATAGTAACGAAATCTCCACTCGGATGGAGATTTTAGTTACCTATTAGGATACTACGGGCTTATTAGAAACAAGCAAGCAAGTAGGTACTTACATTTTGGTAGAATTTTGTCCAGGAACTTGACAGATTGTTATTTTATTAAAATTCTGTAACAATACTTCAAATCAACAACTTTAAAGTATGTTGGTTCTTGAAAAAGTTGGCTCTTTAAAAATATTATCTATTAATGAACTCTTGGAACATTTTGAAATGGGTTGCACTCAAAGTTATAGAGTGAACCTATTTTACTTTAAGTTCGTGAATTTTACCGGCTTTTTCATAAAACACTACTGCGTCATATTTTTAAGTTCCCAACAAACCTAGTATTTAATTCATAAAACACGTTAAAATGTTGTAGTTTCTTGCTGTTCAAATCTCACCATGAGGTGTAGTGAACTTTGCTGACACTCTCCTTCTACCGTAAGGGATCACGGCTGAGACTCACGACCACATACGACGCGACTCATGCGGTATTCTGCAGTGTGGACCACTCTGTATAGGCTTTTTTTTAAGGATGGGAATTCATCAAATGTCTTCTTCCGCTCTGGTTGGAGCGGGAGGGCGTGTCAGACTCTTACTGACTAAAACCCATCCGTGTTCCTTCTAAAGCCCTTTGCGTTCCAGGGCCGCGGTGACTCTTTCGAACAAATTCCTTTCGAGAAAATGGATGACAGCTCACTTCACCTAAGCTTTCACGGTGAGTTTTTTTTACAGTTTAGCACTTTTATAGCTAGTCCTGTAGTTTGTGTACCCAATATACAAGGTGTTAAAAAATCAATTGCAAAAATTTCGTGTACATGCTCGGTATCATCTAAACAAAGTATTCCAAAATTTTTTTTTTTTGAGCGATCTTAGTTTATCATTTTTTCGTTCAAAAGTGCCTTTTAATGGTCTAGTTGAAATAAATGAATTGACTTTGACTTTGACTTTACACTTGAAAATATTTTTATGTGCACTGTACTGCGGGGCTATTTACATACACGCACCCGTATTTGCGCGGGCAGCAGTGGCGGCCCAAGCGGAGTGCGCATAATCAATAAATTTGTGCGTGGTGAAAATATTGCATATCTTTATTTGTTGTTCTAAACAACTCCTTAAATTTCTTACAGCTCATTTTTACGCCTTATATATCGCAGCGGTGTTAAAAAAATACTAAGAATATTTTGTGTACTCAGCGTTTGTACCCACTTCCTTGCTTAAGTATGATACCCGTACATAATTTACCATAATTCGATCGTTAGGAGAAGCTGCCAGGTAATATCTACTTAACTTGGAACCAGGAAGGCCTATCAATTAGCCGGACCATTGACGCGGAAAAACTGCCTCCCCTTATAAAGGTCCTCCTCACAAAATTTCGTGAACATTTATTTACGTAATTTTCATTATTTTAATGACGACATTTTCATTTTATGCTTTCTACCGAATTCAAATTAACAAGATGTATTTTTTAAGGTACACCGTGGAAAACAGTATTTCGAAATATATTTTTAAGGATGTTTTGTTAACTTTTTCAGTAATTGGAAATTGGGATGAATTCTACTATATTGGCAAAAATGATACCTATCATAAAATACATGGGTTGTCGCTACAAGGTGATTTTATTATTTGTTTAGTGTCAGTGCTAACTAAAATACTCTTAGTTGTAAGATTTACTTAGTATTTTTGAGTAAAATTAAGAATGATTCAAATGACAAAACGGTTGGCGCAGTGGGTGAGCGATTGACTGCTGCGCGTGTCACGGGCTCGATTCCCGCACGGAACAAATATTTGTATTGCCTACAGATAGTTGTTCCGCGTCTGGCTGTTTATGTATGTGAGTTTGTATGTTTGTACACGCACTCACGATACATGAGAAATTCCATGTGTGGGGAAAAGTAAAAAAAAAAAACTATAATTATTAATTCAGGTATCAGCGGTATGAAAACGACATAAATTGTTAAGTACCGAAATAGTATAAGACCATACCTATATACACACACATCCTACAAAAGTGTACCTACCTATAGATACATCAATCTGTAGGTAGTAAATCTACACCTACAAGAACTGCTGTCGAAAGGGCTATAAAATATGAAGTTCAACAACTATTACTAGAAAATAGCAAGTAAGAGCCCGAACGTCGAAACAAACTTGGATCGTTTGTGGGTTCAGGATAGTGAGACAGATGGTGCCACCGAGATAGTTTCGAGAAGGCTCGTCTTCTTAATGCGTCAGAACATAGAGCATAAAGACGCCATTGCTAGAGACGGCACAGGCAAAACATTCCATAGCAACTGACAATTCTAACTATGGCTATGAGTGCTCAAGACATAAGACTACCGTCAAAGATCTACATAGATACCTACCAATTTTAAATATTTTACTAAAAAAAAACTACAGCTGGAAAAATAGAAAGGTTACATCTTTTGTTCTGGATGGCGCCAATAATTCACTATGGCGTGACTTGACTATGTTTAACATAGAATTTAAATAGCTCACATTTTTTTGAGATTTTTAACTATTTATTTTACTACATAAAACTTTACGCTCCCAATAAATCTGACTCCAGTCTTGCCAAGAACTACCGTGTTACCCAGTTAATGGGTTGTGGAGGTCTGATAGGCAGTCGCTCCACGTAAAATACTGGTATTCAGATGAATTCGGTTTGACTGGAAGCCGACCCTAATACAGTTGAGAGATGATGATCACCTTTTCTCTGAAAATTGAGTTTTTTTTTTTTCTAGTCAAACACGATTGCGCTGCTAAGAATATTATTAAAATAAGCATTGGTCCAGTAGCTGCCGGAGTCGCGTTCCGTAGTCTGTGCGTCAGAAAGTCTCAAGTAATTCCACTGAAGAGTGAAGAACTCTTCACTAACCTTCAGTTTCGTAAGTAGCTTTTTGGAGATGTATTACTAAAAGTTTGGATGTTTTATGGCCCAAGTGTAGCTTTTCTAGTTAGCTGAAATGAGCTCGTGGGTTCAATAGAGACATACCTTATCTAAAATTTGATCATATGCGGATGATTAACGGGTAAATATCTTAAAAAACAGGAGTCATTCAATACTGTGAACTCAGATTTCTTGGAACAAATAACCTGCCCCGCCTGGCTGGCTGGCTGGGCCTGACCTGTTTTACGGATGATGTCGTTGGTGAAGTTTTGGGTGTACAAAACCGAACCATCACAATATAAAGGAGAAGAATAATTGGAGAAACAAAACAAATCAAAAGATAAAACAAACAAAAACACCGAAAATCTACTACATATTTGTGTGGACATGCTTGAATTCATATCTTTGCTTGTCCAATTTTCCTGCAAATACAGTGTTATTGACAAATCTGAGTCTTTGAGTTATCTCCGCCATCTTCATACAGTCTTCCGTGTTCTTCAAAAGAAAACTTATCTCCTCAAGTTTTTCCCTCGTATCAAAAGCAAGAGCAATAATAAGTTACACGACACGTTACACTCACGATGCGGAAAACATAACATAACATAACGGGTGCTACAATAACGATAATAACATGAATGTTCATTGCGGTGTACAGATAGCACAAATTGGTACGGATTTACAAAAGACACATAATGTACAGTCATAAGCATAAAAACATAAAATTTACGCAAAATTCAATAGAAATTTGGAAGGCTCGATGATGTGGTCTACGATGGATCACACTTGCCTAGAAGTAACCTATTCGCTCTTGATCAAAAACTAGCGGACGTCACGCAGTTTCACCCGCGCAGTTCCCGTTTCCGTAAGAGTACGGGGATAAAATATAGCCTATGTTACTCGCTGATGAGCTTTCCAATGGTGATAAAAATTTTGAAATCGGCTCTGTAGCTTTTGAGTTTATTCATTACAAACATACACACACACAAAATACAAATTTTTCCTCTTTATAATATTAGTGTAGATGTAGATAAAGAGGTAGGTTGTAGCAAACACAAACACCGGTTGGGTATTCCACTAGCTGTACGCACAATGAAAATATTCTCTAAACCTATCTCAGAAAAAAGTTGTTTCGATAAAACTGTCCGTTATACCATAAATATCTTAAGTAGGTAAGGAAAATCTCTTTTGAATTTTGCGTAATTGTAACATATTTTTTGTTCATGACTGTACACGCATCGGGAGTATACAGAGTGTATAAAATTTTGCGATATTGTTATGAGACTTTGTCTCGCTTTTGTCATATATTTTTCAATGGCTAATGGTCCATTTTGTAGCCTTGTGCCTTATGAAGAGGTTAAACGGTCCAAGTTGTTGATACTTCAGGTGGAGATGGGAAGGTAATGATGAATACTATATACTACACTAATATTATAAACTTTGTGAGTGTGTGTGTGTATGTTTGTTACTTCTTCAAGCGCAAACGGCTGGACCACTTTAGATGAAATTTGGTATACAGATTGATTGAGTCCCGGGAAAGGACATAGGATTATATCCCGGGAGTGTGTTCCCTTGGGATAATTTTTAACATTCACGCGGTCGGAGCCGCGGGCGGCAGCTAGTAATAAGATTTAGAATACTGTAATAAGAGAGATGGACTTTTTTTTTTTTTTTTTTTGATGTCGGGGGGAAATCCTCATGGAAATCCTCCACCCTGGGGCGGGTGGAGGGGTCTGTCAGACTCTTACTGACTAAAACCACCCCGGTGTTCCATCTTCCACCTACGCCGGGGATCGCGGGAACGTATGCGACTTCCGCAATCCCCGGCTGGTGCCGGCCCGCCACTGCGGGCCACCTCGCGTCAGCGAGGGGAGTGAGGTGTTTGACTCCCCTCGCTACGTCAAAGAGGGGCGCACGGGAACACCACGCGCCGCCACCTCGGGTCCGGATGAATGGGGGGTGACGGACATCCCCAAGTCCGCCGCCCCTGGACCCAGTTAGGGGGGCCGGAAGAGGGCAGCGTATGCCCTCCTCCGACGCCCGATGCGCCTGCTGCGGGCAGGGAGAGCGGTTGTGATCTCCCTCTCCCTTTCCGCAGCCTCCTTCTGCGCGATAACTGTCTCGCAGAAGGAGACCACCGCGTCCCAAGACTCCTCACCGCCGACCATAGCATGGACCACGGCCGGCAGCGAGAGGTCATCGCCTACAACAGAGATGAGGGCACGGCGCGGCTCCTCCCAAGCTGCACACTCTGCGAGCGTATGCCGCGCCGTGTCCTCCCGACAGTCGACGCAGTGGTGGCATCGAGTGTCCGGCTCCCTGCCTATGCGACACAAGAACCTCCCGAAGCAGCCATGCCCCGAGAGGACCTGCGTCGCATGAAACGACAGGGAGCCGTGCCTTCTCCCGAGCCACAGGTCGAGCACTGGCCGGATGGCCTCGATGGTGATGAGGCCGGCGGTAGGGCTCGAAAGCCTGTCCCGCCATTCCGCCACCAGGACCTCGCGCAGCTGCGACTGACGCAACTCCAGGTGTCGTTGCGTCAGTCGCTCGCCGCGCGCCCGCGCGTCCTCGCGCCACCGGTGCAGTGACGCGAGCACTTTCGCCTCCAGGTCCCACGGCGGAGATCCGGCCAGTGCGCAAGCCGCCTCGTAGGAGATCGTGCGATATCCCCTGATGACTCTGACGGCCATCACCCTCTGCGGCCTCCGCAGAACAGTGATGGTGCTGGCCGTCAGGTCAGCCGCCCAGATCGGGGCCCCATAAAGGGCCATCGATCGCACGATCCCCACGTACAACCGCCTACAGGCGGTGCTCGGGTCCCCCAGATTGGGAAGCAGCGTTGACAGCGCCCCCGCCGCGCCCAACAACTTGGGCGCCAGCCGCCGGAAGTGGGGGCCGAAATCCCACCGGCTGTCGAGCACCAATCCCAGGTACTTCATGGTGGACTCGACAGCGATACGGGCCCCCCCGACCACGATGTGCGATCCCGGCGGCGGCGCTCGCCGGGGGCCATGAAAAACAATGGCCTCCGACTTGTTGAGGGCCACCTCCAGGCCGAGGCGCCGTATGCGGCTCACCACCTGTGAGACCGCAGCCGTCGCCAGCAACGCTGCCTCCCTGTGCGAGCTCCCCCGGGCAGTGACCAGTGTGTCGTCAGCGTAACACACCAGCTGCACTCCCGGCCGGAGCTCGCCCCTCAGCACCCAGTCGTACCCGATGTTCCACAGGAGCGGGCCCAAGACCGGACCCTGCGGAACACCGCACGACATGGGGCGCTGGTATCTGCCATCACGTCCCAGATAGGTGACACACCTTTCCGCCAAATAAGCCCCGACGACACGACGGAGGTAGGGAGGCACTCGATGATAACGCAGTGCCTCCCGAATACAACTCCAGGGCAGGGTGTTGAAGGCGTTGGAGATGTCCAAGGACACCGCCAACAACACACCGCCCCGCGACACTGCTTCCTCCGCCAGGACTCTCACTCGCGATATCGCCGTGACAGTGGAGCGCCCTTGCCGAAAGCCGTACTGGCATTCGGCCAGGTCCGGCCCCTCTCCGCACAAGTGGCTGACGAGGCGGGCTGAGACTATCCGCTCAAACAGCTTTCCCACCTCGTCGAGCAGCACTATGGGCCGGTACGCGGACGGCGAGTCCGCAGGGCGCCCCGCTTTCCTGAGCAGGACCAGACGACCAGATTTCCACTGAGCGGGAAACTGGCCCTGCTCCAGGCACGCCGAGTAGAGTCCTCTCAGTCGGGGCTCCAGCTCCTTCAGAGCGAGTACTAACGCGCAGCCGTGAATCCCGTCGGGCCCCGGGGCAGTGTTCTTCGCCCGGAGCCGTGTCACGGCCGCCCTCAACTCTGGTTGTGTCACCTCTGGGACGCTGGCGTCCTCCTCGGGCTCTGCGGCTGTGGGCAGAGCCATCGGCGGCGGAGCGTGCTCCGCTCGTGCTGGGAAGAGGGCTGCGACCACGTCCTCCAGCAGCTCGGGTTGGAGACTCTCCGTAAGCGGGGGCGCCCATGGTCCGAGTTTCCCTCGGACCGAGCGATAAGGACGCCCCCACGGATCCCCGTTCAGAGTCTCCAACATCTCCTCCCTGGCTCGCGTCTTCGCCTCGCCGATGGCCAGCCACAGAGCCTTCTTAGCCGCGCGATACACCTCATACCGCGCGGCTTCTTCGTCAGGGACCCGACGACGTCTTCTCCGGTATCGGGTGTACTGGCGCCTGACCTCCACGCACGAGTCGCGCAACTGCGCGATCTCGGCGGACCACCAGTACACCTGGCGCCTTCTGGGTTGTGTGTGGACCCGGGGCATTGACGCGTCGCAAATTTGCGTCATCGCCCCGTGAAACCACTGCGCCTCCTCTTCGACGTCGACGGGTCCGGTCGTTGCCGACTCCCGGATCCAGGCCTGCACAATAGCGGCCTCCTCGAGTAGCTCCCTGTCGAGGCGCTTGCGCGCCCAACGCGGACCGTCCGTTCGCGGGGCCGTTGGATTGCGGCCGCCCGCGGTCTGGGGGGAGACGTCGAAACGGATATATCGATGATCCGATAACGTCTCCACCTCCACGGCGACACGCCAATCGCGGACACGGCTTGCGACAGAGGGGCTAGCGAACGAAACGTCCACTATAGAACCACCCCGCTGTCGCACGCACGTGTAGACCGAGCCCCGATTCAGGACGGTCAAGCCGGTCGTGACCGCCCACTCCTCCAACGCCTCGCCCTTGGCATCGGTGACCGGAGATCCTCACGCCGCAGACTTGGCGTTGAGATCCCCGAGCAGCAGCACCGGGCGAGGGTGGTACCGGTTCACGACGGCACCCAACTCGACAAGGAAGCTCTCGAAGTCGGCGAGGCTCTTGTTGGGCGAGAAATACGAAGAGAGCTTGACCTGATCCAACCGCAGATTTTTCAACATAAAATTAGTGCATGTTTTCTTAAAGCTTTCGCATAGTGAAATCAAATAAAGTATTGCAAAATGCTTGCGTTGGGTGGTTTTGCTATAGTTGTTTTGTCGTCAAGACAAAAAAATGGTGGTACATTATTCAGTAGTTTCCATAGTTTAATGGGGAATGAATCTGTAGTATTATTCAAACGTAGACACCTTATTCTCATACACAAACACACGATAAGTCATTATTTATTTTGTTTAATTTTATGGTGTTTCTGTTTTTATAATGCCATTAAACACAATTTTCTTTCTTTCTTTCTTTCATAAGACCTGACCTCCAACTAACATCGAAATACCCTACTAACGTATATCAAATCGTCAATAAATAACCTTGTATCGTGTGCTACGTCATAATGATTTATTACCTGCAAAATTCTACTCACGGGGCAGTCACGGTCTTACGTGATATGCTCGACGACTTATCAAGCTATACATTGCAGTATATGCTGACCTCTCATTTAACTGAAAGCTAACACAAAACGAGGTCAGTTTAAACTGGAGTTTCGGTTGATTTTGTCGTCCAGTGTACTCCGGAGCCCGAGGTATCGACCAAACAAGGCGTTCAGGGAATTCTCTCGGGTCCAGGTGTACCGACATGCTTCGCGTGACATAATAATGAAGCAGTGTAAATGATACCGACGACGAAGCGGTCCCCAACATTGGTGTAAGCAGGGCTGGCTAATAATATAGATTGCCTGTGCCTCTAATGCCCATAAATCTTACTATTATTATAAATGCGAAAGTTTGGGTGGATGGAAGCTTGATACTCAGTCACGCTAGAATGGCTGAACGGATCCAGATGAAATTTGGCACACACATAGATTATAGTCTGGAATAGTATGTTCCCCTGCTAGTCTATTAATAAAATCTGTTTAAAATTTAACTTTTTTCTGGAACTAGATTTTTACTTCAAAGTTTGCAATCAATTAACTGAGTTAATTTTTTGAAGTAATATAGACGACTAGCTTTTGCTGACTGGTTTTTGGCCACGACTGCGTACACGTATATCGCGTTTTTTTCCGTTCCCGTGGGAATTTCTCATTCTCGTATACAGCATTCCTTATGAATGTGGCCATCATATACAAATCCGACTAGCAGTTCCAGAGATTAGCGCGTTCAAACAAACAACTTCATCAACAAAACAAACTCTTCAGCCTTATTACATTAGTAAACATTATTTATATATGCTTCGCAATCCTTCAATCTAATAAAAAATGTATGCACATCCGTGCATACATTTTTTATTAGATTGATCGTTTGGATAAACACATGCTTATTTTTGACCTCGCCACCCCAAAACGCAAGAGATTTCTTTCAGAGATTAATAAGACCCAACCCATTTAATAATTCAACAAAAACACCCCCACGTTTATACAATATACATTGGAGTTAAAGTCACGTAGATAAGACGTTTATCTTCGTTATGGTGATACACTGACAACAGGAAAAACCAGCAATCATGGTGTATTTTAAAGAGAGATCCTGATTTTACAGGGTGGAAAACTTGGATGTATACAGTTTTAGATCATTATATTTTTTTTACCAAATGCAAATTACTGGATATTTATTCAGGCTAGACAATTTTGTTTGGATACCAATATCAAATCTTTAACTGTTTGCTGCTTTAAAATACGAAAGCTTTTTGAAGTATTTTCATCAAATTTGAGACTTTTACTTAGAACATGAATAATTTTGCTAAAAGAATTTGCCCTTCGTTTCTCAATCTGCTAACCTTGGAATTTTATAATACAGTTACCAAGTTATTGAAGTGGTAATGGTTTTAAAAACAATGCAAAGAATATATATATGTAAAGAAAACCATCACATTCATATGCCTAATTTGAAATTGCCGCTTTTCTTAATTTTGAATTTCGCGCGTCTCGCGCGCTTCTATATTTAATAGATGAATTTTTGAATGTCATCACCGAGAGGACGACATTTTGAATTTACAAGTTGGTTGCATCATTAATATTTTATAAGTTAATACGTTTCTTAAAAGGGATATCAATACCTGAAATAGGGGCATTAAATGTTGTTTCTTTTGTTTTCACAGGTGAGTGAATGTTTTGTTGTAATTTGTTATTGTAGTGTTCAAAATATAAGATAGGATTATAAAATAAAACTTTTGTTTTCACAGAGAACACAACTTGGGTCTTTATTTCATTACACCTCAACGTTTAATCCAATTATAAGGAAAGGAGCATTATAAAACAACATTTTCTTAAGATATTTCAAGAAACATGGAGAAATTGAGGTTTGATTTCGCTGTAAAGTCGTCTGCTGATGGAAAATCAAACATCGTGTGCATAACCTCAATAGCCACACCTAATGGACAGATTTATGAGATACCAACCGAATACCAACCTGCAAATCTACATCAAGTAATCACAAACACACCAAACTATGTCAAGGTAAAAAAATCCTTAAATAAACGACATCAAACAAGGAAAATATGGATCACTTTGACAAATGATATCGCAAAAATATATCTAGATGAAGAACAAAACGTACAGTTTAATGATATTTATTTAGAAGAAATTTCAGAAATAACGAATAAATGTGAATCTATACCTAGTAGTTCAAACCAAACATTGGAAAAACTTTTAGAAAAATTACTTGAAGAAAAAACAAAAAAATCTGAAACTCAAAATTTAACTAAAATTGCAAATGATTTTATGATTCATAAATTCACTGGTAGAAACTCAAATGCCTACCAGTGGATTAAAGATTTCAATAAAGAATGTGAACGTTTCAAAATTAATGAAGACAAAAAGAAAATTCAGATTTTAAAAAATTTTTTGGAACACTCCAGTGTAGATTGGTACAGCTGTATGCTTATTAAACTTTCAGTAGAATCAGAATGGGAAGAATGGGAAAAAAAATTCTGTGAGACATTCGCAAATAAGGGATGGTCACCCATTAGATATGCCCTTGCCTTTAAATACCAAACAGGCACATTACTCGAGTATGCTTTAAAAAAAGAAAAATTACTACTCGAAGTGAGAAAAACTATTGATACTGGGACACTTATAGACCTCATAGCATCAGGTTTACCAAACTATGTGGTTGATAAAATTGATAGAGAAGCTGTACAAGAAACTGAAGATTTCTACAATGAAATAGGGAAACTGGAACATCTAGTTGCGAAGAATAAATATGAAAAAAAAAATTATGCACATTCTGACACTAAGCCAAAAAAAGTTGAAGAGAAAAAACCATGCCAAATCTGTATCAATGAGAAAAAAGGGAAACGTTACCATCCTGAAGAAAATTGCTGGTTTAATGGAAAAAATCAAAAAGCAGTAGTGAAAAGTGTAAATAACTCTGAATTGGAAATTGAATTAAATGAGAAGAATCCAAAAAACTAGAGGTGCCACCATTAATAAAAATAGAGTTGCTATTAAATGACACTTTAACAGTTTTTGGAATTTATGACTCTGGATCAAATGTGTCATTAATAAATGCTAAATTACTAAAAATCCAACAAAAAGAAGTTCCAAGTGATTTACAAATAGTAAACTTGAAAACTATTAATGGTGAGAAAAAAACAAAAGGTATGGTCACAGTTAAGGTAAAAATATACAACACTGAACATGAAATGGAGGTTTTTGTTGTTGAAAATGAAAATTTTAATTATGACTTCCTGATTGGCTTAGATTGCATAAAAAAATTTAGATTAACTCAAGATGAACAATTACAGATAAAATGTGCTGATTCACTTGATAATAAGAAGACCATAAATAAAGAGGTTATAAAAAACTTTGAAATAAACTTCAATGAACATATTAACTGGGAAAAATTTGAAATGTATGTAAACCATTTAGATTTATATCAACAATCAGAAATTGATAAGTTGACTACAAAATACAGTCAAATTTTCGCAAAAGATAAATATGATGTTGGCAGTGTACGAAATTATGAAGCACACATTGACTTGATGGTGGATAAATACTGCTATAAACGTCCCTATAGATGCACAGCGGAAGACAGAAAAGAAATTGAAAATCAGATATCAAAACTTTTAAAAAATAAATTGATTGAAGAATCATATAGCCCATTTGCTGCGCTAGTTACTCTTGCATATAAAAAAGAAGATAAGAAAAAAACAAGATTGTGTATTGACTTCAGAGAATTGAATAAAATAGTGGTCCCTCAATCACAACCTTTTCCATTAATTGAAGACCTTATGATAAAGACTGTAAACTGTAAGTACTTTTCTACATTTGATATAAATTCAGCATTTTGGTCAATTCCTTTGAAAATTCAAGATAGACATAAAACTGCATTCGTAACACAAGAAGGCCACTTCCAATGGACTTGCCTCCCATTTGGATTGAAGACTGCGCCAGCCATCTTCCAAAGAATATTGAGCAACATCATAAGAAAATATAAACTTTCTGGATTTGCGATAAATTTCATAGATGATGTCCTCATATTTTCAAAAACATTTGATGACCATATAGCACACATATCAAGACTTCTGGAAGCAATACAAACAGAAGGTTTCAGACTGAAATTTTCGAAATGTACTTTTGCAAAACATTATGCCACATATTTAGGTCATACAATTGAAAACAATTCAGTCAGCCCTCTGAAAGATTATCTAACAGCTGTCAAAAATTTTCCTGTTCCAGAAACAAGAAAAAATATTCGTCAATTTCTAGGAAAAATAAATTTTCATCATAAGTTTGTCCCACACAGTGCAATCATCTTGAATCCATTACACAATTTATTGAGGAAAGATGTCAAATTCGTGTGGTCTGCAGAATGTCAAGAAACATTTGACAAAATAAAAAAATTACTATGTTCAAAACCAATTCTAAAAATTTTTGATCCAGAACTACCAATAGACATTTACACAGACGCCAGTATCAAAGGAGTGGGAGCAGTATTGAAACAGAAAGACACAAATGGAAAAAGTAAGCCAGTTGCATATTTTTCAAAAAAGTTAACTGAATCTCAAAAAAAGAAAAAGGCAATATACCTAGAATGTCTAGCAGTAAAGGAAGCTCTGAAATACTGGCAACATTGGCTTATGGGAAGAGAATTTACGGTTTATTCTGATCATAAACCACTAGAAAATATGAACATCAAGGCTAGAACTGACGAGGAACTAGGTGATTTGATGTATTACTTATCGCAATATAATTTTAAACTTAAATATAACCCCGGAAAAACAAATCAAGAAGCTGACTGCTTAAGCAGAAATCCAGTCCTGGAATCTTATGACAATACGGATGATTTTCTAAAAGTAGTAAATTTAATAAGCTTGGAAGACATAAAAAAAGACCAGCGCACAAATCTTGACCTGGAAAATAGCAAAATAAAACTAACATTAGAGAATGAGATTTATTACAAAAAGAATACTACAAAGAAAAAAATTATACTATCAGAAGAACTTAGCAAAAATTTAATAAAAGATGTCCACAATACTTACTGTCATATTGGAAGAACTCAGATGATAAATAAAATAACACCATTCTACACAGCAAGGAATATTATTGCAAACATTAAACGAACCTGTGATGACTGTGAAATTTGTATAAAAAACAAATCAAGGAGGAAGTCAAAGTATGGTTTAATGTCACATTTAGGTCCAGCAACACGACCATTTGAAATTGTATCCATCGACACCATTGGAGGCTTTGGAGGATCAAGATCAACTAAAAAATACTTACATCTTCTGGTTGACCACTTCACAAGGTATGCATATATTCTTACGTCTAAAAACCAAAGCTCCAGTGATTTCATTAAACTAATAAAAATTGTAACACAAAGTTACAATATTGATATGGTATTAACCGACCAATACCCGGGTATAAATTCTAAAGAATTTAAACAATTTCTGTATAAAGAAAACATAAGAATAGTTTTCACTGCTGTTGATGCACCATTTTCAAATGGACTCAATGAGAGACTAAATCAAACAATAGTCAACAAGATACGATGTAAAATAAATGAGAGTGTGAAGAAAACAGCATGGACAACGGTTGCACAGGAATGTGTGAGAAAATATAACGAAACTGAACACACTGTCACGAAATTTTCTCCAAAGTACCTTTTGGAAGGAGAAAATACAAATATTTTACCACTTGAATTGAAATTAAGAAATTCAAAAGAAGATCTGAGGAAGGACAGAAAATTGGCCTTTGAAAACACACTAAAATCCCATAATTATAATAAAAAAATATTTGACAGACATAGAGAAGAGTGTAAATTGGAAGTGGGAGACTGGGTCTATGTTGAAAATGGAAATAGGCTGAACAGGAAGAAGATGGATGAACTACGGATTGGACCATATAAAATTCTGAAAAAGATTTCCAATTCCATTTATGAGGTTGATACTGGCCACAAGAAAGCAGAATCAAATCTTTATCATACAACGAAGCTGTCTCCAGTACAAGTTAGTTAATGAACAATTACGCGCGTGCCCACTTGTAATTGTCTCTGTAAGGGGGGGAGATGTAAAGAAAACCATCACATTCATATGCCTAATTTGAAATTGCCGCTTTTCTTAATTTTGAATTTCGCGCGTCTCGCGCGCTTCTATATTTAATAGATGAATTTTTGAATGTCATCACCGAGAGGACGACATTTTGAATTTACAAGTTGGTTGCATCATTAATATTTTATAAGTTAATACGTTTCTTAAAAGGGATATCAATACCTGAAATAGGGGCATTAAATGTTGTTTCTTTTGTTTTCACAGGTGAGTGAATGTTTTGTTGTAATTTGTTATTGTAGTGTTCAAAATATAAGATAGGATTATAAAATAAAACTTTTGTTTTCACAGAGAACACAACTTGGGTCTTTATTTCATTACACCTCAACGTTTAATCCAATTATAAGGAAAGGAGCATTATATATATATATATGAATATCAAACAACTACACAACTTTACATAAAATTTATATGGTGGGAGAGAAGTTATATAATAATATGTCACTGAATATTTGCAAATACCGTAAGAATGTAATAAGTGTTGATTCGATTCGAATGATTTTTTTTTGCTCTTGACTCTAGTCTAGGTCATAGATGACAGATACAAAGTCGACGATGGAGCGAGCTTACCCAGAAGAAGCCTGTTCACTCTTTTTTTTTTTATCGTGAACAGCTCATTTTAAAAACAATAAATCCCATGCAAATTCAAGTAGTTTACGAAGAAAATTATCCATGTCTTATCGAGTAGAAATAATTTACAATCTTACGCGATTTAACCATTATCTATAAACTTATAGTGTTAACAATGAGTTGTTACATATATTATGTACATTCGAGTCGGCCACTCTAGACAAAGTGAAGGGCAGTCCGGTAAAGTAACCAAGAAGCATGAATTTACAAAGAAGAAAGTGCTAGAAGCTGTTTTGTAAGTGGAAGACAGTTCTTAACACATTAACTACTCTATAAATTGAAAAGTAAGTTAAGCTGGCGGTCCTTGGCATGTCTAGGTAGTAACTAGCTTAAAACCTTAGAAAATTCTATAAAATAAAATCCCAATGGCCGACAGTGATGGGATACTAAACCTACGGATTGGTATGAGTTTGTTTTTATGTATGCACAGAAAGATTTTTCGTTTTTTTTTGTCCTACAATCGGCATTACTATAGGTATTGCTTCAAGCAGCTGAACAGTCTAGATTACAAAATCGTAGCCAACAAAATAATATCATATTTTCTTCACGTACATTACATTCATAAGAACAACCATTTCTCCTTTCGATCATACGAAACAGTAATCTAAGAAAAATGGGCAAGAAATATTCGGGACGCAATAGCATTAAGTGTGTCCCCGACATGTTGCGACGCATCGGCAATTTATTGGATCATGAATTAGTAAAGTTGTAAACTAGGTCGGCCACAGCTGGGAGCAAAGAGATAGTTTCCGAAGGCCTGTTTTTTTACCCCGAGTGGATCCAACCCGTGTGACATATGGCGGTACTTATCCCTCCAAACTACGGTAATTTCTGAGCTCCAATTCAAGGATTGAAATAAAGAGTCGTCGCCAATGTAGTATAGCTCATACATAATGGAATCACTCGCGTGGAGTTGGTGGTGTCAACGTACCAATTTTCGCTTGACAATTTGGGATAAGGGTCAATTTATGTTCTAGGTATCATTGACTTTTGTTGCGGACTCATTCGTTGGATTTTAGTCAGTAAAAGTCTGACGCCCCCTGTGTCAGACTGGTGATTTTAGTTATTTTTTTGATTTTGGATGGGAAGTCATGAAAAGACTCAGTATAGTCTTTATAACCCAAAGGTTGACTGGTAGAGAACGCCTTGATGCATTAAGTCCGCCCATGTACCACTATTGTACATAAAGTTTAAATAAATAAATAAATAAGACTCCTTCCGCTCTGGGCGGGTGCTACTCCAAATGCTCTTTGCGTTCCAGGGCCGCGGTAACTCTTTCAAACAAATTCCTCAGTCGCAGTCAGGGGCAGTCGGGGCCCGCTAGAGTCTGTGCCCTAGCGGGCCCCGTCTATTACGCTGGCATCTCCTTAAGGCGCGCGTGGAAGACAACGATGATTGCAATCAAATCAAATATGTTTATTTGTGTACACAGGTAAAAAGGGTGATACAATTACAGGGTAATGGTATCTGTGTTCTGCCACAGTAGGTGGTATACAAATATTAATTTAAATTACATTAGTACACTACAAATATAAAATTATAACTTAAGTATCTATTGTTGAAACTTAAACTATAATCAACATTGCACTATTATTTCTTATATGTAGGTATAATAAGTAATTGCATCTTTACCAATCTAATACAAAATTCAAGAAATATGTTCACATAAGCTGTATGTACTGTATTTGTTATAAACAAGCATCAAGGAAAAAAGCTTCCAGTAAAATATTTACAATTTCAAATGCGCCAATATTCAGCTGACCGTAATATTTTAAATCTATACTAATATTATTAATGCGAAAGTTAGTACATACGACGATTTTTATCCCGGGAGTGTGTTCCCTTAGGATAATTTTTGACATTCACGCGGGCGGAGCCGCGGGTGGCAGCTTACTAGCTGCAGCCCGCGGCTCCGCCCGCGGATTTTTGATTTATGTAACAAAATACAACAATCCATTCAAAGCAGAGCACCTTCTACTCCTGTATAAATATATAAATCTTAATGAAAACCTCCATACAACATATGTATATATGTATGTACATTAATTATTAATAATGTTCTTAGTCAGAATAACTACTGTGCTACAAAGGAGATTAACCATTATTCCATCAATAGGGACACTTTAATGGTACGAGTATAATAATACTCTGGTTTTAAGGTGTAAGTGTACAAGTTAAATACAACAGTTAATACATCAGCACAAAATAAGTATGCGTGCACATTTAGGTACACATTTTCAGGGTTATTAACAAAAATCCCAAACCACTTGATTTAAGATGTGCTAATCAGTATTTAAACTAAATCCTAAATTCAAAGACTCAACAGATTTTCTTTTATTAGAAGCACAACTATATACTTATGTGGTTAGATTGTCTTTATAAATAAGAATGTAAATAATTAAGATTGATATAAAAACGCAATACGAAATCACTAAAATATTCAGAAACTCCAGTACAGCAGTTCTAGTAACAGTTTGTCTAGATTTACAATATTAGATCCTAGGATCCAATATTTCCTCTTCAATAATGTCGTGTCGTCATCCGGGTTGTCACTCCGTGCCATATTGGATGTGACAGTTTTATTGAAACAATGTGGACCAGAAAGATTTTATCTGATATCTCTTTTGCATTTTGAGAAGTTTGAAAGCTGGATTTTCATGTGGCGGCCATCAGTTGGTAGTCATATCCACAGACAACATTATTTAATGTTGTCTTTGTTTAGTTTCTGTCAGTCAATTTTGACTGACAGAAACTAAATCAAACTTTTTGAACTATATTGATCTTGTTTGCCTTGTTGTATAATGCCTGCCTATAGTACCGCTGAACAATACTGTAATAAAACGTAAAATTGTGTTTTTGTTTAAAAGATAGAGTCTGTCACCGGTGACAAGCAGTGACAGGCGACAGCGACACTATCGAAAGCAAATGGGGTTAAATTTACCTTCACGTTCACAGCAATTTTAAGGTGCGCCATTGATGAATCTTGTTCTTAAATTTAATCTAGTTTTTATTGTTTAAGTTTAAATTTTAAAGACTTAAATAACGGACTCTTTTTTTATTGGTCTTTGTTTTATTTTATCGATTGATATAAAAAATCACAAATGTCAAAATGCAAATTTGTTAAAAGAAAATTGCCGATATTTCCGTTGCGTGTACGCTGAATTGTTTTCGTGTTGTTTATGTCATTGCTGCTTATACGTTGAGTTGAAGAACTAATCTTCCATAAAGGCTTGAAGAGTCCATCATCAGATTCGTCAGTCCGTCCTTGCGTTGTGTGTTTTCACGGGGCGAAAGCCGACTGAATTCGGTATATGAGTGCGATATTTGGGTGCTATTAGTTAAGTGTTGCGGCATTGGGCGCTATTAATTAAGTGTATTTACTATGCCTTCAACGAAGCGATATGTTGATTGATTAAAGATTGATTAAAATCAATTTTTAATCAATCAACACAGCGCTTTTAATTTTCAAACAACTGTAAAATTAATTTCACACTACCAAACATGGTTTTAAATAAATCAACCTATACCTAACTATGGGATATATTTGCAAAAAAACAAGCAAATGAAAATTAAGGATTCGATAGTATGGTATGGTTAGTTAGGGAAAACAAAATCTGCGCTACGCGTGGCAGGTTGGCATTAAAATCCTGTGAGATAGCACTCTATATACCATATTATAGTAATACTCTGTTCCTCATAAGAGATAGCGCACACGAGCAACTTTTGTCTCCGTAACTATTTTGTCTATCACTTAAAGTCTTTGGGTTTAAATGAAAAGTCTCCCGGCTGTCACATCGCTACATACGCGCACTTTCATTTAACCAATGGACTTGAGAGACAAATTAGTTGCGGATACAAAAGTTGCTTGTGCGCGCTATCTCGAAGAAGTCAAGTAAACTCTTGAAGGATCTAATCATATCGAAAACAAAATTCTTGCCATTTTCTCACCTATAGAAAGCTCGGGGTGCCATAGGGTAGGTACATTTTACTCCGGAAAATATCCGGTTCTTATAAAATATACGGCACCTAACCCATATAGGTAACGGGAGCATAACCTGCAGCCGGTGGGAAATCTAGTCAGCCTAAATAAGAATATAGAAGCGTTCATTGTTATTGAACGCAACGTTTTCGGAGGTTTGATTTAGTGAATTGGACTCTAATGGATTCCCGGAACCGTGATCTACAGTGGTGTCAGTTTATTTGCTAAAATGTTACGAAGCCGTTTTTATTTTTTTATGACTGTTGCTAGGAACTGAAATAATAAATCATTTTTTCAATAAAATTTAAAACATTCAATAGGTGCTTTTAAAATACAGAGGTAAACATAAATAGTGAAATTGTTACGGGTCTAATCAGAAACACAATAATGCCTAGATTCCTAGAACCTATACCCAGTTGACAATAACGTTAATTACAAGGGTTACACTTCATCTCGGTCTGGATTTAAATTCACATTTTTAGGTTTCTAGGTACAGGTTATTTTCACTTGAATATTGTTTAATGAACTAAATCATATATATAGATATAAATGTAGATACATACAGTGAATAAAAGAGTTATGGTGTCCAGACAGTTGACTATCCTCGTCCTACCCATTGTGATTTCAAAATCACAAAACAAACTTCACGGTTCCTGCCCATCTAAAATATTGTAAAATTCTAAATTCTGCCCACTGTCCTACAAAAATCACATATTAAAATTTCGCGCCTAGAATTTGTATTTTCTACTCAGCTGTCGTTTTTGAAGTTTCCTGTGATTGGTTAGGTTATAACCAATAAGTGAACCTTAAATCTATTCGATTAATAGACAACAGATTAACGTCAGGAGCCATTCACGTGTTAAAAATGGAGTCACGTCGGAGAAGAGGTATGTTTAATCTCTTACTATCATTTAGATCGATGGCTTTTCTTTATTAAAAATAAACAGGATTAAAGTTAAATAATCAATACTTTGACTTTTGTAACTATTTTTGATTTTCGTTAATAATTGTATTTTTAGTAAGCATAAATAATATTATGTGATGCAAAAATCACATTGGGCAGAACTTTTTGGTAAATTGAGATTTTTTCGCAGAATTGGACGATGAAGCCATCGGCAATTTATTAGAAGATTCCAATATTGGGGACTTCATATCTTCCGATGATGATTTCGACGATCCGGAATTCGTACGACCAGAAAGCAGTATGAGTTCTACGGAGGAAGAAAGTGATGGACCAGAGAAACAGTCCAGGTGCAGGTCCTACCATTACAACAAAACACACTTTAAATTTAGTTCATGTCATATAAACTTGTGCTTAACTAAGCAAAGAAATTGCTTTGCTGATTTCCATGCGTAACTATTTTTTTAAAGTTTATTAAAATTAAGAGAAGGTTTTGTTTTATTTTTATATTTTGTTTAAAATGTTTAATTATTTTTAAGTCCAGAGAGGCTGCAATAAAAGTTAGTACACTAATTACTAAATAAAGAGATGAAAATTCAAGACTGATTAAGAATACATAATAAATAACATAAAAATTTACTTTTGTTTTATTTAACCCATTGTACCCAGTGTCTTTTATGAAGGACATATAAAATACAGCATTCTGCCCAGTGTACTGTAAAAAGAACAAAATGTATGATTTTAAAAATAGCGTGAATCGTTTCATTATGATCTATTTACTGCCATAAAAAAGTATAAAAAAATAATATCTTGTGCATGACCTTTTTTTTTGTTCTAATAATTCTGGGCAGGAAGCACTTGTAAGATTTTGTACTTTGAAGAGAACAGTGGGCAGAATTACCAAACAGGTTCTAATTTGCTTGGGCAGGACGAGGCTATAACTACTACTTGACTCATGTAGTGTTGAAACCGAATAGTAATTATAATCCTTGAAATGACTTATGTTTATAATAAATCGTTTATTCGCGTAAAATAGCACACTTTTCTAATAATTTTACTACTTCTGAAATAGGTTTTAAACGTTTGAGAAACAGTGGGGCTCCTATTCTTCATGAAATGTCCACGATATAATAAAGAGGTATGTATGTTTACTCTGAATAGGTATTGAAAGCATATAGTCAACACCAGATTAATTTCCAATAACGGTCATTGCCTTTTCCTTTATATCTCTTCATAGGTACCTAGACAATAAATAAAATTTCGTTTTTCATTTCTAGAAAATGTAAAGGATCACGATAAATGTCGATTCAGGACAGTTCTATTTCTGTTTTCAGAATTAAGTATATCAATAAATGTAGGTGGGTCAATGACCGTTATTGCAAATTTATCTGGCGTCGACCATGTTACAAATTATGTTTAATTTTGATTTGCTAACCAAACTCTATCGTTGACTGTACATAAGTACAACACCCTTCCCGTGATTAAGTACAATGTGTAACCATCTATTTATATTAGTTACAATGGCATATTACTGTTTTCAGATTAGATTAGCTTTAGTGCTACAACTAGGTACATTGATAAACACGACATAATATTGTATATTTTGATATTGTTATCAGCCGTTGCATGTATTGCACTTAATGACAGTTACATTGGAAAATTATTTGATTCAGGATTTAAAGTAAATTGTGCCCGTAAAAACCTTACTTTATAAAATACAAAAAAAACGTTACTCCCTTTACTTGCAGTCCGAGTGCTGATTTTAATGCATGTTCTACCGAATATTGTTAAATAATTAGAAATTGTATAATATTTGAGGAGTCTTTTCAAAACGGGATATTTCCAAATTTACATTTTTTTTTTCAACTGATTATGAGGTCTTCAAACTTATGCTAAAATACATCGTTGTACATCTTGAACGAATGCAAAAAGGGATAGAGAAGAAGGAATGGAGGGAAGGACCTAGCAAATTGGACTTGAAAAAGCGTGTTCAAAACAAAACAGGATATTTTCTCAAGTAAATCGCCACAGTTCACATAGCTCACATTTAGATTTTTCTATTTTCCGAAAATTAGATAACATGCAGATATCCCCTTTTGATAAGACACTCCTCATTTGTCGATTAACCTTTTGAACGCCATTACGTATACGTGGCAAGCAAGCGCGTGCCCTGTATACCAAACGTCACAAATATGTGACAAAAAGTACGAGGACGGCGAGTTTGTGGCTTGGCGTCTGGGGCACACCGATGCGTTTATGCTCTGGCGTTCAAAAGGTTAATTTTAGTCATTATAATAATCGGTGGTAGCTGATTGTCATCTCGAGTTAAATTTTATTGAAATGGCTAAAATTTTGGCATAGTTTATTTACTTATGTTTTTGTTATTAACAATAACAAAAACTTAAGTCTGCTACGATGTGGAAGTTTGCAAACCTACCTTCTTGAGTTATGAATTATCTTCTAGAAAATATTGGCCTTCAGCCCAAACAAGCAAGTATGCGTTCGCTCGCAGTACATACTAACATTACTCTATCCCACACATATACATTACTGAGAAAATAAGTAACATCTGGGGTCTCTGGGATCTTGTACTATTATGAGGCTAGCAATTCGACATCCAAATTTTATATGAGATTTTATTAACCCTCGACCATATAAAAACCGAATGCATGAACCGATATAACTTAATTTAGTTTTTAATTAATTGAATACAACATAAGACAACATTAACTCAACTCACAATGATTCTAGATTCACAAAATGGTAATTCTCGTGAAACGCAAAAAAAAACTATATCCCAGAATGCACAAAACGCTTCAACAGCACACTATCCGAATAACCGTCAATAAAAATAGCGTTTTCGGCACTAAAAAGCGAAACAGCTGTTCAGAAACGGCGCTCAGTACTCCTAACGAGCGTTGAATCCATTAATTATCAAAACAGAAAGGTTTTTGCTCCAAAGAGCCGGTAACTGAAGACCGCAATTAAGTACAGAGAATAAATAAATTTAAAACGGCGTCACGCCAGGAAACATAATCTGTGCTTGATTAATGACGCCTAGGAGACCTTCAGATGTCTTGAGGAAAGGGTGGCTGTGAGCTTAGTTGAAATACAAGCTGACACCCGCGACTTCATTTTTTTTTTCCTTGCATCGAACCTCCGAAAGCCGTTAAGCCTTTTAGCAATGTTTTTTTTTTAATAGTAATTGGGTTGTTTTTAGCCTCAGATTCAAAGTTAATATTCTCTTTTGAATTATTGGCTTGAATTATACATGCTGGCCTGTGGTATAGATACAGGCCTGAGTTATAGATTATTATAGTTCTGTATGGTGTCGAGCGTAAAAGAATAGCACCATCCCATCTCTTCCCGTGGGTGTCGTAAGAGGCGACGAAGGGACTCACTAGATACTGGGCAGCAGCATTCTCTGTACATTGCAACAGCGACACTGCGATCACCAACCCGTTTGCCCAGCGTAGCGATTATGGTACCCCCTCCCCTTTGGGGAAGTCCTATGTCCAGCAGTGGACGCCTTTCGGCTGATATGATGATGATAATGATAGCTGATAGCAGCTAATAGCTGTATTTTCTTACCTGTATAGATTTTTACCAAGAAGAGCGATTTCTAGCCAGATTTGTACTGCGTTTTAGAGTCCTCTCATTTTCATTCCTTGCTTCGTTCCCTCAACGCTGGGGGTCATGGTCATCATGGTTTAAAACTTCGTTTTCATTCGTAAATAAGATTTCCCTGTACAGTTTCCCAGCTCAGAATTAACACCATACAAAAACGACTAATAGGCATAATACCCATCCCTAATAAGATAATGGAACGTGTGTAAGAATGATGGTTTTATTTAGAGGCAGCGCAGGATAAAATGCGTAGTCGAGTGTAATAACTGGCAAGCATCTGGCGATACTACCACTTAGCTCTCTGATTACAAACAACGAAACATTAATTATGTTTTTGCTTCGAAAGATACTGAAGTAATTTACGTGCCCCCGTTTTTCGGGGAAATAAATGTTTGTAATAAGTCTGCGGTAGGTTCGTGCTTATAATTGTTTGTATAGGTGTCAGGCAATATCTTCGGATACAATCTATAATTTACGAGGCTTTGCTTCTGGCTTCTGCGTAGATAGATCATGGTTTTAATAAATTTTGGAGTGTCAAAAATGGCGATGATTTTTTGTGAATTAAGGATAGATACAGTTTACGTATCCATTCCTTTTAATCGCCACTAACAATCTAAAACTTACATCGTGATTTCATTCGTTACGATTCTCGAAAATTCAGCACAGCTTGAATACCACCAATCAGGTGAGGATGCAAGCAGTCTATCAATACCAAGAAAAAAAACTGGCCTACGACAATCACTGTACAAGCTAACAAAACAAATTCAGAACTCTTTACATGCTCGTTATGTTTATCTGTCAGTGAATGAACTCTTGAATCACTTAACTCATTTATATGACAGTCACAGATTTTTCTCTGGATGAGTTTTAGTACCAGTTTACGAGTATGATGCCGAGAAAATGACTTAAATCGGGAATACAGAAAATCCCCAAAATAGTGAGCAAATTCCGTCACAACAATCATCCCTCAGAGGGATATCTGATTCTAGAACAAGAGTTGTGGGTAATCCGTCACAGAGATATAGTCTTTATAGCCACTTTGTTAGATTTTGCCGACAAAAACATTGCAATTATACGTAGGCTGTAAATTAAAGATAGACAAATAATTAACAGTATATCTTCAATAGCGTTTTTATGAGTGTTTCTTAACTAAACTGTGGATCTTTAGTAACTAGAAGTCTAGAAGCTTGTAAACATCGTATTTGGTGGCTAAGTGGGTTTTACGACATTTGGCGAGTTTTTTTATATTCGAAACAATACGATTAAGCTTGTGCAAAGAATTAATTAAGTAATAGTCGGAAAGGGCCATTTAAAGAAAAAATAAAGTCTTTAATAAAACCTCATGAAAATTATGGAATAATTTTCGGATATCTAAGTTGTAAACTACATATTCGTTCAACGCTTCCATTCAAATGCATGGAAGCGTTTGAAACGTTTGAAACAACTGTTAGTAGCAGGTATACTAAATGTCAAGCACTCTATCTATGCAGCATACATGTCTTGTCTGCGTTTGCTTGTCTACCCATTTTGTTTTTATTGTATTATTACCTGACTGGTCTCGAGGTAGGTTATGTGGTTCGAGAGTATGTATAAGCTTGTATGTCTCTTTCTGTGGCATACCCTATAGCCTTAAATTACCTGGATGGATTTTAGAAAAGTATCAGTAGATCAATTTGTGATTGAACCAAAATAAATACCACCAACTGCATCGGACTGCTTGAAAAGTGACTTTAATTTAACTTTTTAGTTGTTTTATGCGGTCGGGTTTTTAAACACGATACTTATGTATTGCCACGCAGTGCCCCGTGGTATTACGCGATGCTACGCAGTGTTACGCGGTGCTACGCTGAGCTTCCCGTTGCTACTCGGTGGTACCTTGCGCTTACAGTTTAATATCATTCTGCCAAGTTTCGTAGTTAAAAGCTGCATTCTCGTTGAGTGCAGCCTCCGATCAGTCAGTAAATTGACGCATTCCCTAGACAGCCTGATATCAACCATCCCAAATTGAAATGACAATCATTGTGCTACCAGGAACATGTACAGTTCACATTATGTTCAGCACAATTGATGACCTATGTAAGGAATGTTAGACAAAGTATTTTATACATAAAAGATAGGAGTACATTACATGGATCGCTAAATGTAAGTAGACCTTAAATAGGTCTACTTACACATATAAATTATAAGTGTATTACCGCGTTGCAATAAATATACTTTAATGTTTGTACAAAATAATCGGGAAAGAAACCACGAGTATACTTGTAAAACATTTTATTTAAAAACGAAATAATAGTTATTTATGATACTATAGTAGGCGCCAGATAAATGTGGAATAAAGTATATTGACCTTTCCCTAATAACTGCTCATAGGTACCTGAACAATTAAATATGAATCGTTTTTCATTATTAGACCATGTTAAGGATCACGAGAGATGATGATTCGGGACAGTTTTGTGTCATTAATTCCGTTTTTCAAATTAACAATGTCAATAAATGTAGGTGGGTCAATGACCGATATTCCACGATTATCTGGCGCCTACTATAGTGCGGTAAGTTGGTTTTTAAAAAGTCGAGGGGTTACCATAGTCACGAGTTTGTAAAAACCAATTTCCGCACGTGTGCCATACAACGTTTTTCATCACATTTGCGAGAAAACAGTACATTATAGGTAATGAAACAAACTTAGTTATTAGAAATCAGTCAGAAAGTCGCAACAATCTTTGACGTTCCTTATATGAAAACAGCGCGAATTTGCAAATGGTGCAACGTGCGCTCGGTGAGAATTAGAACTACATTTATAAACTAAAGATAGTTTAATACTATATAATATATAATATAAATCTATATATAATGAGACAAACCTATTCTGAAAAAGCGCTTCTAAGGAGATTTGATCATTTAGCTTATTTTTTCTAGTTATGGGAAACTCCTTGGTGGAATTCTTATATATTTTAATGGTAATTAAAAAAAACGTAAAGAATAAGCACTGCGCTATACAACGAGGAGTGCGGTAAAATAGGTACTTAGATGAGAGTATCTATTTTACCGCACGTACCAATGTATGGTGCGTAATTTTTAAACTTTCGAACAATGTATACAGGCGTCGTAAATGCATTTTTTGAGCAAATGTGTTGAAAAATAACTGAACCCTTTTAAGAGCTTCGGGTGACTGTACGCTCAGAATCTCGGCGGCCAGGGTGTGGGTAATATTACGAGACAGAAAAAAAAACATAATTAATAGACGCTAATATCCTTAGTGCCGCAACATCTTAGCGTTGAACTTTATGAATAAAAATCCAAGTTAGCCTTGTTTCTTACCCGGCCCAAGAGCTTTTTATACTTACCGTGAAGAATCTCGTTTAAATATTCAATTAAACAAGTAGTTTGTTGAAATAAACTGCGGAGAATTGCAAAGGCGAAAGTTTTAACTCGGCTCTTTTTAATGGCCGGCTCACTGCGGAACTAAAAGATCTCAGTCAATTATCAAAATCATTGAAGAAGTTATAATCTTTCATTCATTTCAATCGGTCTACGTTAATCTGCAAAAGAGCATTCGGCAGAATGAGAATCGAGTCGTCATTGAGGGAGGGATTTCATTATATTTTAATCTGATTTTTACCCGAGCGTTTGATTCTAACAAAGGCTTTATGAAAAACGTATTGAGTTTAATAAAAGGCGGAATGTTAATTAAAACAAATCAGTCGTTAATCTGTAACGAGATCTTTAGAGAGTGGCGCCTATTCACGTTCCTTAGTGAACCAGTTAATTAAGAAGTTAGTTTGCTCACAGGAAATTTGTTGCTAAGGCACTTAGGCATAAATCTTTAATTATACTGGGGAAGTTGAGATAGTGTGTGTTAGGGCAAGTGCTCAACACTTTAATTTACATAGCTTAACAGGCATTGTGCCCTATGCCTGTCTACTTAAAAATAGATAGGCACTACTAACGCCAACACGTATCTAGAAAGGTACATTTTTGCTAATACATTGCCTTCTCTCTCTCTCTTACTCAACATCGATGTAGAGATATCAAATTGAACAAGATTTAAACTAGCGTTGTATTATTATACAACGCTAGTTTATAATCGTGTGTGAATAACTGTGATCCCATTTTGTGAGTGTAAATCAAAACGTTTATAAAAAAATCCTTATGTCTCTTCAACACCAAACTACAAAAAATTTAAATAAAAAATTGTTTCTTAAACAATACATGCATTCATAAAAAGAAGATAATATAAACAGACAAATACAGAACCTGTTCCATTTTTGAAGTCGGTTAAAAACGGAGCCATGCCCAAGCTACCTTCGAATTAAACAGAAGAAAATTCAAAACCGGATGATATTATAATAATATAACTTTATAGCAACTTGTTAACAAGATCATTACCAGCCTACCGTAAATCACAAGCCATTTCCAAAGCAAAGGGAAGCGCGATAAAGCGTCCTCGCTTTCTTGCGAGTAAATTGCCATACATTACTTTAGTATTATTGCGTTTAAAAAGATCTTGTCGGCTTGATTTGTGTTGCTGCAGAAGATAGGCTGAAAATGAGCGTGGCCTTTAGCAAAGATAGATCAACCATTTATTTCTTAAACGACAGTGAAATCAGTATTTAGTTGAACGAATGGTCTCGTATATTTTAGAACTATTATAAAGGCGAAAGTTTGTAAGTATGGATGTATGTATGGATGTTTGTTACTCTTTCACGTAAAAACTACTGAATGGATTTTGATGAAATTTGGCACAGAGGTAGATTATAGTCTGGAATAACACATAGGATACTTTTTATCCCGGGAATATGTTCCCTTAGGATAGTTTTCGACAATCACGCGGGCGGAGCCGCGGGCGGCAACTAGTTTTAGAATAAATGCCTTGAAGTTGTATCCACAAAGCACGTTTAGGGGGCATGCGCAGTCTACCGCGCTTTGCTACGCTGTGCTTCTCGTTGCTACGTAATGCTACTAGGTGCTACGTGGTGCTACATTGTGCGGTGCATCGCACTTGATCAGCCACTAATAGAAATCAATCTACCTAGCGTTTGCTCAACTATGTTGGAGTCGACTTAGAGTCTTAGATTCTGACCGGATGCTGCTAAATATCAGTATTATATACGTGGGGCGACTGCCTATCTGACCACACTAACCAAAGAGTAATCCTAAACTATATAACGAAACTACTGGTCGTAGAAAGCTGAAATTTAGCATGTTGCGTAGGGGAGCACTAGGAGATATTTCCCGAAATTCCTACGGGAACGGGAAAAAGCGGGATATGCGCGTACGAAGTCGCGGGCGAAAGCTACTTTTATACATAGATGGAATCTATAACTCAGTAACTAGGCAACACGATAGCCTATAGCAAGATGATGCCAGATGGCCTTTGGCTTTTGACTACCGTAACGACTGTCGAATATCTACAAATGGCAGTCGGGACCAAACGGCTTAACGTCTTTCCGAGGCACGAAGGAGTTGGCATGTTACAGATGAACACTCGTCTACGGATCGACCTTGGCCATCACTTTTTAAACTCGAAGATCACACCGGGCAGCTGTTATTAAATATACATATATATATATTTTTTTAAATTTTATTTTACTTTTCTGTTTGTTTAGTGCGAGTCCCAAATTAATATCTTTCTTTCTTTCTACGACTCACTAGCTTATGCCAGCCACTAATATAAATACAGAATCAAAATGCTAGTCGTACCAAAGGCTTTAGAAAAGGCTGACGTACTCTGAAGGCGATAAAGGTATTCCTAAATAGGTATAGAATAAACAAATGCCGTCCTAGGCAGATGGACACGTAACATAAAAAGTAAAGCTGGGTACTGACCGGTGTTACAGGCCGTAATGTAACATTCGCAGCGAGCATGTTATGTTAAGCCGTGTCCTAAAATCCGTGTAAAACAAAACACATACGCACATGTTCGTGCTCATTCCCACGTACAGACTGCACGAATGCTCGCTTTGCAATATGTTACATTACGCTCCGTAACGCCGGTCAGTAAAAATGAGAAGATTCTGTTGAATAAAACTGAAAATTGGACCTTTGATAAACCAAACGTGACCATACACACGTTTCATTGGAGTCGAAAAATTTGCTTTCACAGATTCAGAACAAATACCACACTGAAAATGTAGCTACAGTTTTTTGCCTCTAACTCTTTGTCAGAAATATGATCAAATTCTGAATGTAAGTAGCTCCGTCCCGCCCAATTACTTTAAGCGGGTCTCATTGTCGCCGGCCGCTATCTCCTCAGATAGATGACCACGGTCTCCGATGTGACACCCCTAATCTTCTCAATTCCCGATCCTAAAGGGTTCACCACAATCCAAACTGGAGCAATTTAGAATAATTTATTCCGTGCGAACTTCAATATTTTCATATTTTCGCCTATAAAGGTGGTCCGTGCCAATTTTATAGCTCATAAATTTCGATGATAACCCCTTTGTTTGTGGGTACTTTGCCAGATTAACGAGTGCTATTGACAATTTGTATAACGAAGCTCTCAAGAAAATTGGCTGTAATTTATTATTGGATGTTGAAGATTGGCAGTAGGGTGGATTTTATCAATTTACTTAATAGAATTTATTGTGTATTTATAAACATTCCGATAATATTGAAAGCTTTATTCGAGTTTCTTTTATAATACATTTGTAAATTGAGTAACACAATGATACTGCAAAACCATTCGCATTTTTTTTTCATTCTAACTTTGCTTTGTATCTTCTCTTACACATTCCGTATTCTAAAGAAATGTATGCACTGTAGGTAGGACTATTCACTAATGGATTTCACCCGTAATCCTTTAAGATATGATCACTTCGTAGAACGCTGCAATATCAAGATAATGTCATGGCTCTCAGCTTAATTGCAGCTTAAAATCAATTAGGTAATCAATCGCTCAATGGTCCATACATTACATACAAAGGAATAATAAGGAAATTATAAACAATATTGTAATAAGTTGTAATAAGTGGTAAGACAGGTGCCAGTGTAAAGTGATTTGACTGTTGTACTCATAATTATGAACAACTTTTATAATGGAGGCAAAACAGAAATAACGAAAGAAAATCATCAATCAGCTGTTCAGTACATTTGGTCGACTTATGCACTTGAAAATTTTGGATTTTTAGTATTCCGAACATCCGTAAAAATGGAACCCTTATGGGATCACTCGGTTGTCTGTCTGTCTGTCTGTCACAGTCAATTTTCTCCAAAACTACTGAACCAATTCTGATGCAATTTGTCTATTGCAAAAGAAAAGAGTATGGGAGACAATTTAGGGGGAAAAATTAGAAAAAACTGAAACGGAATTTCAAATGAAAGGGCTTATTGCGAGGGTTTCAATTTTTTTTTATTTTGTTTAAATAAACGATTTTGAAGTTATTCAAGAAATTACATGAAAAATGACCATTCTCCCTTATCTCCGAAACTACTGAGCCTACGATATTGAAAAAAATACAGAATTTCTATAATAACAACTCAATGTTTTAGTAACATGTTACAAAAATGGGTTTCGTTCGGAACCCTTTGCAATACTTAGCACTACAAAATTAAAATTGGGTGTGGGGACACATATTAATCACGCCGGCAAAGTGGTAAAATAAAAACTTAAAAAATAAGTTATTAGGAAAAAAAAAAAAAATTTATCGTCTATTCCATTGCATGCCGTTGGGTAAGTCGTTTAAAAATATTGAGGGTATGCGAAAACCATTTTTCCATCCAAGGATCCGTTTGCAAAATATTAAGATTTAAAGTGCAAATTTTTGTCAGAGTCAAGTGTCCTGCCAGCTAAACGGTTGTTTGTGAAGACGTGAAAACCTCATGTTAGAGAAGCATATACATATAATATAACGAATGTAAAAGAAAGCTATCACAGCCAAGTAGGCTTGGCTTTACAAGGTTACGAGTAATAGTTGAGCAACCTATAAAATGCACTTGGAGAAGAAAACTTTCCTACAAATTCCTCTTTAGTTACGATCCTCCTACGAGGGCCTGTTTTTAACCGTTAAACTGTGAACTCAATTCATATATTTATAGAATCGAACACAAAGCACCATTTTAAGTCGGCAATTGTGACGTGCTACTACGGAACCGTACACTGCGCGTGGCCCGACACGCACCTGCCCGATTTTTTTTTCAAATTGGACCGCAATGACGTCACACATCAGCTACTGATGATGAACGCCTCCGTCACCAGTAGCTGTGATATGTGATGTCATTGATAACATCGTTGACAGTTAGTTGCTTAAAAATGTAGGAAGAAATGAAAAACTATACTCGAAAATGCAAATAAAACTCCACTTCTCCTTAAGATCGAACCCAAACCTTAACCTAGCTACTATGCATACAAACACTGGACCAGTCGTGTCAGAGCACTTACAACTAAGCCATTTTGGGCGTTTGTTCAGAAAATATAAAGAAAACGCTTCTTAATATTTGTGGCGTCGGTCTAAAACATTATTCGAGATAATCCGGTAGCCCTCAATGTGGAAATTTAATTAAAGCAAAATGCCTAGCGAGACTTTGTGGTGCGTCATAGACTAGTATACTCTTTAATTATAAAATGTTAAGTAATGAAAGCATTCTACGTGACGTTTATTCTTTTACGAAGTGCTTACATGCGGGAACCCAGGATTGTCTATGATTCATGCCATTAAAATCAGATGACTCAATTTGAAGCCAATTATCAGCTTTAACCTTTTAGTCACTTTTTGCTGTAAATGAGTATATTCATAACAGTAATAAAATAGAATAGAAAGTTTTTAATTCAGACCGGTGTTCACAGGGTTAGTAAATATTTTGCTTAAGTTCTAGTGTTAGTAGGTAACAAAAACAGATGAAAATATACAATCAAAAATTCAACATGGAGCCGCACCCACCTCCGCAACATCGGGCAATCCCACTGAGCCGAGAATACACTGAGAATACTGTTGGTGCTGCCGCGAACACGAGTCATCCTCATCAGGGATGCACATCATTTTTTTTTCTTTTTTACTTGTAATGGAAATTTGTGAAAAATAAGCGTGACTTTAATAACAGAAACCGAGAAACAGAATAGAAACATTTCATTTATTAAAAAGGCTGGTTAGAAATTCTACGTAGTCCTTTACAATTTTACTCTGAAATTAAATTCACAATGTCTGTAGAAACGGCAAACTGCAGTTTAAAACGGAAGGAATCTTATTAAGGTGCCTCTAAGGGGACATCGACTAGCCTAACGTGACAAGAAATTTTTCATTAAACTGTCTCCGTTCAGTTTTCATTGAAGAAAACGTGCACTGTCCTAGAAACAATATTATTTTCTGCGTTTAAAATTTTATATTTATTGCTTTAATCTTTTGAAAAGGAAATCTTAAGGAGACGAACATCTTCTAAAAATTCTTCTAATGTTATGGAAGGCTTTTCGGTTGGATGACCTTTTTAGGTAATCTAATAACCTTGCTTGTATTCAAAATCAAAATCGAAATCAAAAGTCAGTTATTCAAATTAGGCTGAGTGCCAGCACTTTTTGAACGTCAAAGTTCTACATAAAGACAGTCCCCCAAAACGACCGCCCGTCACCACTTCCTAATGTTTTAGCTCGGAAGAAGAAGTGGCGCAACCAACTCCCCAGCAACAACAATTGGCAATGACATAAACGTTTTGTTTGTTGGTCAATGCTCAGTATGTCAAACAATACATATACTGTCAGATATGTATTGTAACACTCATGATCAGCATCATTATCATCATCAACAGCGAGTAGGTACATTAACATAACGAACGGTTTCCAGTAAAATCGTCCATCTACATGCGTCAATGCCCGAGATTATCAGCAACGCGATCTGATAACAGAAACTGAGCACGGATTTAAACACCTGTTCGTATATTATAGCATTTAGCGGTATTCTCGCAACCCTATTGGATCCAAAGCCAATGTGTGCTATTAGATTAATGGGGGTAATTCAATTTTATAACGTACCCGAGTACGTACGAACCGCCGACGAAGAACGAACTTAATTAACCTTCTTATGAATTATTCGCTCTTGCAGCGGTAGAGTTCGCCAATCCAGAGTTTTAATTATATAAAAGTTGGCCTGAAACAGATTTTCAAGGAAATAGCTGAAGAGTTTATTGTTGGGCCAATCTAAATAGTAAATGGAGTAAAAATCGTTACACCATTTTCTATTTAGATCGGTTCTTTTGTTTTCTAAATAGCGTATTTATTATTTGTATAGTGGCTTCAAGATACAAAGCAGCATAGCAACCAGACATTCTCCTTTTGGTACAAATATTTTTTTTTGTTGTTGACCTATCACAGTGAAGTATTTTTAACCCAAAGTTCGAGTGATAGAGAATGCTTTTTTTGCAATAAGTCCGCCTATTGTACCTACCACTACTGTAGGTACTTACATACATTTTAAATAAATAAAGGAAGACCGGAAAAAAAATATGGAACCCAGGCTAGATATTTGAGCAATAACATTGAGGCGGAACCAACCTTGGAAAAACCAAACCAAACCTTGGAAAGGTTTTTCTATATTCTACAACTTTTACTATGTAGGCAAGTAAGAATTGTAGAGAGTACAAAAACCTTTCCAACGAAATATCGCGTTATTGTTCATATTGGCTAATTCTTTACCAAACATGATCACAGCATCAAATGAAAACATTTTAAACTAGTACCACTACTGAAAAACCCCAAAACGTAACGTACGTCCCCGTTTATTAATGTCGGTTTTTATTCAGAGAATGTTGTTAGTCCGTCAGAGGGCAGAGTCGTATGCACGGAATTCTGATGGCGGCCATTTGCATTGCAGATACGTAGGAACAACGCTATCTAGTCGCGTACCGCACACACGACAGGATTTAGCACTCACAGATTATAGTAGCAAATTAGCATGAAACCTAAACAAGCTGCGCCGTTACCGTAAAATGGCTTAAAACAATTTGCATAATTGACTGCCGTGAGCCTGTTATTGTTATAAACTTTTCATAACAAAGTCATGATTGGATGTCATTGGCTTTCACGAGGTGTTTCCTGTTAATACCTTATACATAAAATATTGCAGCAGGGTTTATATTTTCAAAACTGAAAAGCTAAGACATCAAAGTAATCGAGATACCTACCATCCAATTGATATAAGAAATGAAACTGAAAACTGGAGTAGGCTGTAAAATGTACTCACACCTTTACAAAAACATCGATGGGAACGTATTAAAAAAAAATTAGGCAATGACCCCCACTATTCAAAGCGTTGGTTGAGGTCGCCAGTTCAGACCGTGTTTGGCTTACTAGTAATTGAATACTGTCAGCCTGTGTCATCCTACAAGTGAGCAAAAACCTCCCCCATGACTTTCACTACCTTGGGCTTGTGTGGACCATTGTCTAGCTGTGGCTCTACATAATGGTTATTTCGCCCACAGTTCATTGGGCATGTGGCTAGACACCATTTTAATGGTCAGCCAATATCTAAGCGGATAGTGAATGTATTTGAAATTTTATGTGTGTAAAAATGCATATGCATGGAAAATTCCTAGGAGCCGCAAAATAACTGGACCGAATTCGATGGAAGAGATATCTACCGCTTCATTAGAATGTCGGACGTTTGCATTATGTATTTTTCGATACTTGTGGTTCTGGGTCCTTTCGAGATCTTCCAAGGATTATAAATTGGTAATTCCACAAAAATGCTGCACAGGGCGTAGTCAAAAGTGTGATTTTACAAATAAAAGGGAGGCAAACTAAACTAATATTAAGAGGTAAAATTGCGGGTATGATTGTTGGTAGTTAGTAGGTTTATTTAAGTGTCTGAAAAATTATAGTTTTTTTAGAGATTGCATGCGATCCTAATACGAGCATGCAACTGAATTTAAAAACAGATATCCCCAACCTATTGAACTGGAAGGAGGTGGGCTGAAAACGGCCATTTTTTGCCCATGAGCCAAAGTTAGTGTTCCAAAAATACATAGTTTCGAAGATAATACCTACTAACACTAGACTCTCGATGTGTGTAGATATCTAAGTTTCATTGAAAAGTAAGAGTAAATAATTTTCATTAAAATGAATCATTTGTATTTTATCTAAGGAAATGCGACGTTGTCATATTTCACGTAACGGTGTTTTACAAAAATTATCGTGACTTTGTCTAATTATTTAGTATGAAAAACGAGAGCACAAAAAAATAATAATTGAAAAATATCAATCATGTGCGAGGTGATTCTTTGTCGTGGTCTCATTGATATCCTAAAGTTATAAGATATCAAAAGAAACACGTTGTATAGGTATTAAATGGTATACCTCATTTACGAACATTTACTCATATAAATATTACTGTCATTCGTATTAACATACAAAAAAAACAATTGTAATTAGAACACTAAATGGAAGAATAAAATGCGAACTCTCAAAAATTACTCACCAATTAAATTATTATTTATACACTATGACAATTGACATGATGAGCTCATGTCAATTGTCATAGTGTATAAAAAGCTTATTTTAAAAAGTTTTTTTTTTCAGTTATTCATGTTATTAATGTAGCTAAATTACTGACACTAGACGCTTGGCAAATTTTTCGGTAACAAGCCATGTGACCGATGGGGTGCTCATCAGCAAAAGTTATCCTTAATCCACTATTTAACCATTAGGGGACAATTTTTCAAAATCTTTCGTAACTTTACTGGAGAGGGAACATTACCTACTTAAAGGTTGCAGGCTTTTTTAATTGTACAGCTGAGTAGCTGTTTATTGACTTTACACTGTCTGTCATTGAATGATATTTATCTAAGAGTCATAAACAAACACTGCCTGCAAATATTTTCTGCGGTCGTAGCCACAACTCAATAAGAAGCGTAGGTATCTTTACTCAGGTGGGAATCTTCAGATGTACCAGCCACAGGCTGTTCCAACGTTCTTACTAACACCTCACCTTCTTTCACGCTAAGCTGATTATTTACTCCCGACAAAAAGCTTTGTTTACCATTCCTTTGGTTGCTCCAGACCTTTGTCTATTGCGGGAATTTTAAGT
This sequence comes from Mamestra brassicae, assembly GCA_905163435.1. Classification (NCBI taxonomy): domain Eukaryota; kingdom Metazoa; phylum Arthropoda; class Insecta; order Lepidoptera; family Noctuidae; genus Mamestra; species Mamestra brassicae. The sequence goes on along the minus strand of LR990997.1, from coordinate 10,548,814 downwards.
AGTTAAGTATTCGTAAGGAGATTACTAACGAAGTGTTAAAGTTTTCTATACTGAACTTATTTATTGTCTACGTTTTTCGATAGTTGAAAAATTGTCTACGGTATGATTTGAGGTTACTTATGCTGCGAAAGATAAAGATAATTAAAAAAAAATTGTTTATCTTATTATTAGGCTTCTATTATGTCTTCTTTACCGTTGTTATATAGAAACTAGATTCTATACTACGAATTAAGTATTAAGATAGCTAGGTATCAATATTTAACAGCTCAATTTTTTAAATAGTCTGAATAATGCACTGTCTGCTTACTATTTTGAAACACAGTTTCATTTCCTCGTTCCCCTTTTTTCAAACATAAACATCTCACGAACAAGGCAATACCAAACACTACCGTAGCTCGATCACTGGACAAGAAATTTATCGTCAAGAATAAAATTCATTGTATTCAAAAATCGATCACCGTACGTAATATAAATCACGGGATTAAAAAGCTGAAAACGGCAAGGGGAGCGGGTCAGCTATATATTATCATGGCGAAGGTTGATCGCCTATCGAGAAACAGGAATAAACTGTAGAAGCTGTCTGGTGGCGCCATCTGTTGTCGCCGTGACTGATTTATTAAGTGTCGTCTTCTGGAAGGGGCACTTTTTTTCTTTTAGAGCACGCATTAATTTGGTTTTGAGAAAATTAGTAATACAGGTATTGGGTGAATTGTAATAAAGGCTTGAACTTATTTAATTTTTTAACTCAATAAAATTCTACTTACCTACAGGATTTTTTTTAAAGTCACTTTTATATCATACATCAGCTAAAGCCACTGGGTAGAGGGTAATACTTACTAATTCCAAGGGTCACGTCCATACATGCTTTTATCTCACTTTCATCTATACAAACCCTATACTTCTTTGTTTGGTAATGTCTCACGAAGGGAAAGTTATACGAAAACCTAATCTTCTTTATTGTGAGAAGAATAAAGCCTCGAGATAAGAGGAGACTTTTGAGAGTACATCACGCACGCTACAAGTACGCACCTAATCATTTACCCTCCGCGATATAAGTGTAGGTCCTGTAATTCAGTCGTGCATGTGTCCAACATAAATTGAACCTCACTAATCCTCCGCCAGAATATAAATCCCAATGTCACTCGTATATCAACCTACATTGGTAGCTCGGTGCCTCTGTTTCGGAAACTATAACCAAGTTACAACCACTTTTTATTGTGATCAGTAAAGAAAAACAACCAGCCACAAATTGCCACTGTTCGAGAAATGGCAATAAAGTATTGAATTTATACCAAAGAACCGATCTCCATTTTGTGTTTACTGTTTAACAATAATATTGTATGGGCATAAAAAGTATTGTATAGGCTTTCGTGCGATACTTAAGTGTTTTTTTACTGCCCGCTTATAATAAAGCGAACAAAAGAACTCCCGAACTTCTAGACTGAAAAATGAGCCGTTAGCCATTCGAACAACAAACAAGTTTTTCGCCATCGTTGAAAAGTTTTGAACTTCTCCAAATATTGAGCATTATTCTTGGGCATAACAAGTGAAGTTGGACCAGGTATCCCGCAAGAACTTGAAACTTGGATATAAGAGCAATTTTGTAAATCGCTTCAACGAATACGCATGGATCGTAACTGAGTCAGAACTTTGGGCGAATGGTGCTTTAATGCCCATTTAGCGAGAAATTGATCGCTCACGTTCGTGTTAAAGAGCTGAGATTCCAAATAAATAGGCCTAATGCAAGTTAGTATGAAAGAAAATCCATTACGGCTTAAGTGGTGGTAACAAGATCGGCCCCGAGGTCAATAAAGGGGATCCAAGCGTTTATGGTGCAATGACGGGACCATTTGAATGAAAATACATTTCATGACCATCCTATCCGGCTATAAGCAGTAAAATCATGTCGTTGCTATCTTTATTAGGGTAGTTAGGACCTCCAAATGGTACAGTCAGAACATACTAGTCTGGGAAAATAATTATAAAAAGATACTTACGAAATTCATGAATAAATATTGTTCTGCATGATTTTGACGGTAACGCGAAACAAATACTCGTACTCAAAAATATAAGCCCTCTTTCTGATCCTGAAAAAAGTAATCACAAGCTTGGCAATATATCATGAAGGTCTGGTTTGATTACCAGGCATTGTCATTAGGATTTATGGCGAAAGGTTCAGCCTCTATCACATGGGAGCTGTCACAAGATCCTTGGCGTTCTTCGCTAAGCGGTAGGTGGACAATAGCTCAACTAAAATGAGTTTCACAATTATTTTTAGATGATTGGTGTCCCGGACCTGCCTTGCTTTACGCTAAACATTCAGCTTTTCAAAATCATTTATGAATGAGGCATTAAAATGCTTCTCACGTAAAATATTGAAAACCTAAAATATAAAATTCTTCCGTTACTGACTGACTGAGTCACTGACAGACAACGCACAGAAAGCTGAAATTTGGCATGTATGCATGTGAACTTGGGGAGTGTAGGGGAGCACTGAGAGAGGATTTCCCGAAATACTTACAGAAACGATAAATAACGGGATATGCGCGTACAAAGTATTGGGCAAAAGCTAGTTTAGATATATTTAGGTAACTATTACAAGAAGCCGGAAATCTTGATTTAAAAAGTTTTCCTGCGCTAACTAGGAATAGACGAAATTTGCAAGATTAACTTATCAAACAAACTAAGCAGCCATTTTGAACTAAGTTATGGTAGCGTAGCAGAAACTTTAATGCAGTCTTTTGATATCGTTACCAGTCATAATATGTTATTAAAATTGAATATTTCGATGTTATCTTTCATAACAAACAATAAATCAGAATGGAATGAAATCCGATATAAAGTGCCGATATCTACTCGTATGTGATCTTTAATCATTGATTGGAAATGGAAATTCAATTTTATGAGGTTATTTTTACACTTTTATCGGAACATAAATCAGTATTTAAATCGATCGACAGAACTCGACCCTTGGGAAAGCGGAAATGCACAATTCACAAAATTTAAGTATTTGTGGGTGTAAATAGTATCGTCACATTGTAATTATGATGTTGTTATATTTACATAAATATCGGAGATCAAAACATGTGTGAAGTTTTTTCTAGTTTTAATAGAATTGTTTTCTTACAAAAATATAAATAGACAACTTAATCAAAAGCTTGCAGGAATCCCTTATCGAACTGCTTCAATGGTAACGACACTGTATGACATGTGCTTAACGCAACTACTAAAAGGTCCAGACGAACATATCTTAGCCCAACAAAAACCAATGATTCTTTGAATCATTCACGGGGACAGCCTGGAAAACCAAATGCTGAAAAGCAAAAGGAAAAACAAACTGCAGTTCAGTGAGAATGTAACAAAACTGAAAACTGTATTCAACCCATACCTACCATACCTCATTACACGAGTCAACGCCGAAAACGTTTGCATACATTTACCGTAAAAATGATATATTTTAACAACATTATATTAGCATATTGCGAGAGCCGGCTATAGAAATTAAATCCGAATGAAAATCCCGGTAATATCATTTAACGGCATGCGCTGGCCTAGCCTTTTTCCAGACAGTCCCTTTTTATGTTTTAACTTTAATGTGATACGACGGCGAAGTCCACCATTTTTAAAATAACCCAGGGGCTAAAAGGATAATTAAATTGCGAAAATATTTTCCACGTTATTCGTAGGATTACTTTATTTCAAGGAATAAATAGAATTTGTTTTAGTTAAATCCCGGGAAATTCAGTTTATTTAACTGCATTATAAAACACAATCCTGATGAAAAGGGAACTGAAAAAATATATTAGCGATTGCTTTTCATTTACACTGAAAAACCTACCAGTCCCAGAATGCAGAACCAACTCCTAGTTATTTTCTATGTTGTGTTCCTTACTAAACAGTCTGTTTTGCACACAAATATAAAATGTAAATTATTCAAGACTTTTTTAAATCCAAGCAAAAATGTCCGCGAATTAAATTAACTAAGATAGTCCCAACAAACTGAGCCTTGTATTAAAATCTTTGCTTAAGCCGAGCTCTAAAATTAAGTACTCTCTAAGCCTTTTATGAGCAACAATGTATTTCTTAAAACAATTAATGTTGTTCCATAGCTGTGTAATGCTAGGAGAAGTTTTCTCAAAGGCTTAACATGGCTGTCGTTTCCTCTTAGGATTAGCCAAACTACTTTGTTACTCTTGCTCGACGGTTATATTTGTCGGCACAGCGTTGTGCTTAATTAATAAAAGGATGGAGGATTAGCCTAGTTGTTGTTGTTGTTTTAATTCAGTGTTAATGTTCGTTAAAATCTTTTATATCAAATAGACAAGTTGGTATTTTTGAATTATCAAGGTCCATCAGTCTAATAGATGAAGCTAGTTCTGCCGCGCTACGACAAGAACAGCAAGTATATTCTGCAGAAAAACACACTCACCGACCCAACCTCCAGCGCGGCAGTTCCACGTTCCAAAGAGTATTAAAAGTACAGGCATTATTTGGAGAAGAACGTGCAAGAAACTCCATGGACACTCTTTTAAATCAGTGTTAATTCAAACGAACGCCATTGCAGTCGTGATACTTAAAATAATTAAAGAAAGAGTGTTTAATTGAGCCAAGCATGGCCCATGCCTTACAAAAAGAAATATCATTAGTAACTTATACAGGTTGGGAAAATATACGTCACATCTGCACAGAACGGCATTCGCTTAGCATAATGCTGGGACTCATGTGCGGGCCAGAGACAAAGCCATAGCGCTGGTTTTCACGTTTTACGTTTTTGACAGCCAGCGTTGACTGAATGACGTCGACCAGAGAAGTATAAAATGATTAGAAAGATATAGGAAAATGCAAATCTTCAGCTGGAGTTCGCCTACGCGACAAACTACACCTAAGGTGAAGTACCCACCAGATGGCTGACCGCTATGATGGCCATAAAATCCTCATTAGGGTGCGTTTTAGATGCGAGGATGCGTAGCGAAGGATGTGTTTGTAAGAACCAATAGAATCGCTTCATTGACCTAGCCTCACTTACCGCATCTTCGCACATCTCTGGTGAAAACGCAGCCTCAAACAGCCTCTTAATTCCATTTTTGGACATTTACAAAAGTGCAGGATGAGAATAGCAACAAAACTCAGTTTAAATCTTGGGATCTTTTTTAACACCTTCAACAATACAAGTAATAAAAACAAACTTGTATCATAATTCAAAGGGACCAGTCTCTCCCTGAATAACAATGCGATGAAATTTATTACTCAATGAACAGTGGATTTATATTATTTCTCCTGGAAGATCCCGGGAGGGAACTTTCAAAACTCTCCGAAATGATTTGCAGACTCAGATGAATGTTTGGGCAAAGAAATATCCGTTTTGTCTTGAGTTTCACGTTTTCTTCGTTTATTTACAGAGCAAAAAACAACATTTTATTAAAAAACACTAAATGCAAAGTAATTAAATATTCCTACCTACTTAAATATTTTCATCACTTTATACTTATTTGTTGGAACAGGTTTTTGTCGGATCCAAGAAAGAGTCAAGAAGCTGTTTGTTGTACACCTTCTCTTTCGCGTCATTAAAATTCAACGCTTCACAAACACGACATAAATGATAAGATTCTGTTCCAAAGTATCCATGCTCATTGACTATTTTGAAATGATTTCTCCACATATGCATCGCAAGGATCAATTCAGTACTTTTAGCCAAGGTGTTGATATCATCAGCGAGCATTTCTATATCTGTATCCGCGTCAGCAAACAGATATGAATTTGGTGGTAGTAAAGTCTCGACATCTTCGAATGCAGGACCAAAAATAACAGGTATAGCCCCTTTCGAGTAGGCATGGTAGAAAACTTTCTCGGTCAAGTATTGAAAACAACTTGTATTTTCTAGGACTAAATAAAATACATACTCGGCTACTGGGTCGCAATCCGCTTTAAAATGTCCGGGGCAACTGAAATAAAATATTATACTTTAAAGACATTTATAGCCAGCAGTTCCGGACGGTTATTCTACAAGTCTCAACATTGTTTTACTATGGATCAAAGTCAGGATGTATATGTAAAGTGTGGATCAGTTACTGTTTGGAAGTGTCAACGTGTTGTTCAATTTCTTTAATTCAGTTTGTGCAAATTTGTACGGATAAGAAGAAAAAGATTATGTTTTGAAGTATCTGACACGTAGCAGTAAAAGACAACCATCCCTTATCTAGTAAACTAGCTTTCATGTAAGCTTTTTAAGCCATCATCCTCTTATCCCAATTCATTAAGGGCACAACAAGTTTTCGTCTTCAACACTTCTCTGTTATTTGTCAATGCCAGGCATCGTTATTGATCTCTTATAGCCACATATATACTCAAAACTTGTATCAGTACATTTTCCTCAATCCTATGCATGGCCATGCCATGCTGAACATTTATAGGCACTTTTGAATTTTCAATGTCGTCGGTCAGTCAAACACAAGAAGCTAGTTGTTCTTTCCAAAGCGTAGATGTCTATGGAAAAGAACGAAGACCTGAGAGTCATAATACGTACATAAGCTCAGACCATTTTCTCACGGGAGAAAGCAGTGCGGACGCCATCTGCTATGATCTCTATTTATATTCAAATATGTGAGGTTCTAGGCAAAGTGTAATTCTGTCAGCGAATGCGATTCTCGAAATGCCAAAAATCAGGTATTGATCACATGACATTTCGACAGCTTTTGTCAATCCCATATATTTTAACTTTTTGACAACTGCCTTTGCCACGCTACTGCTAACAGAATGTTACTTGTCTAGAACTTTGAGTGCTAATTCTAGTAATTTATAGGCAACGTTCACATTCGCATCTCAGTCGCAATCTGTCAAAACTGCATTGATGACATTGCCCCTTTTTCGACAAATTGTGACTAAATACGAATGCGAACGTTGCTTTAAAAATAGAAAAATTGGCCCTTTGGTCATATACACACCGTTGCGAATACTCCGTATCTGACCTTTCTGAAGAACATCACACATCTTTCTAAATAGAACGAACATCTTTCTGAATAGTACATCCTGATTGAAAACTCATCATGGCTTCGAATTACGGTAACCAAAAAATCTTACATGTGCTTTAATTCTTCTCTATCTGAACAGCTTCCATAAACATCAACCTGGACATATTCCTTTAGTTTCTCTAAGAAATCGTTCCTAGCTTTAACACCACAATTTGACATTAGTACCGCAGCAGTTCGGCCTTTTCTCTTTCTGCCCCAGTTTGGTACGATTGCAGCAATATCTTGTAAAGACTTATACTCTGGGTTTACAGGATTTTTAAGTGGTAATACCCGACCATATGGGACAGGCACGTCGGCATCGCTCCTGAAAAAATAATCATAATTCATGTTATTGGGGAAAATATAACATCACTACCCGTTTAGGAGTTTGTTACGCTACTTCTTCCCAGCCAGTTTAGAGGGTTTGTCTAAACTAAATGTTTCAGCAATGGACAACTACATTATCAGCGAGTAACATAGGCTATATTTTATTCCCGTACTCTCACGAAAACGGGAACTACGCGGGTGAAACCGCGTGACGTCCGCTAGGATTTTATTTTAAAGAAGTCTAAAATGTGCTGATTTATATACAGCTGATTTATTTATATAAATAACGTAAGTAAAGTAGGTAAGTAAGCTTTTTTATAATGATGAAGTTGAACAAAACTCGAAACACTTTGTTTGCATCATCCTGTGTTAATCAGAGTGCCAATTCTACTAATTTTTAAGAAACGTTCGCATTCGCATTTCAATCGAAATGTGTCAAAAAAGTCTCAATTTCCATACATTTTTGACAGATTGCGACTGACAGGCGAATGCGAACGATGCTTAAAAATTAGTAGAATTGGCGCTCAGATGCGACCTTCCTGTTTTTTTATTATTATAAAATACACACAGTAGTAGTTATAAGAATGAAAAAGGTCTGATATTATGCTGAGTTATTTATAGTAAGTAATCAATAATGACTAATAGATAAGTACCGACAAAAAAGCAATTCTTTAACAAATAAAGAACTAAAAAAATATTCTCACCTATAAGTCATAGACCAATTGAATACATCATAAAGACTGTCCAAGGTCGGTTTATTTTTGGCTAAAGAAAATGCATTTCTTGGGGACTCGTCGTTTAAAAATATCCATCTTTGTGTCCGGTTTCTATTTTTGACTTGAGGTACGACGCCTTTCTGCAAATGTACGAGTACAGCGTCTGCTGTATCTATAAAGCTATCATTGCCAGAAAAAACACAGTTGTTCACACTGCAACCTTCTAGTAGATTGTTTTCTTTGTTTCTGTAAATAAAATGAAATTTCAATTATCAGCAATTACGTAAATATCTAGTAGGTGACTTGTTGAACTTCTTGCAACCTTAAATTGTATTGATACAATCAAAACGTACAATTTTAAGGTAAGGTAACACTTTTTAGGGTTCCGAACATCCTGTCCGTCTGTCTCAGACAATTTTTTCTGAATCTACAGAACCGATGCTGTTAAAATTTGGTAAGTACACATATGTTCTCCTGTGAGAAATGGACGCGTTACCTACATAAATACATTTTGAGTATGGGAGAAGAAAATTTCAAAAAATAATTATTTAAAACTGTACCGTGTGTCATACATAGGTATCAAATGACAGGGCTTATTGTGAGGGTTTCAATTATATTTTTTTCATAATTTTAAAATAATCAGTTTTGAATTTATTCAAGAAATGAAATGAAAAATGACCAGTATTTTGGTTCTTGTTTTCCTTTTCGAGTAGATGGCAAACCCTTAGATTGTTCGGGCCCAGGTGGCTACGTTAGAAAGAAATCATTTATTTGTTGATAATGTAGGTATAGGTAGGTACATGCGGGCCTGCGGACGGCGAGCGTTGGGTGGCTCGCTGTCCGGTCACAACCAGACCCGGGTCGATGGCGCGTTGTGTTCCACGCGCGCCTCAAAGAGATGTCAGCATAGGAGACCGATCATTAAATTTTGTATTAGACGCATTGTATGGATGTCACTTAGGCCGCCGATTAATCGGCGCCGTTCAATGAAAAGGCTGGGCAGCTTATATAACGGCTGATTAAGTCCGTTGGCTGCGACAACTATATCACCTGCGCCATCGCGTACCTACTCAATCGTCGTTCACATCTGAATCGTTCGACTCTTGCCTTGAAGTAACCTTATCACTCTTGAAACATACATATTAAACAAAAGAGAGTATTTGCACCAGGTTTTGATAACAATCAACAAACTGCAATCACAAGTCGCCGAAGCGAATAAGAAAGAAAGAAAATCAGTTTATTCTGCCGGAAAAAACGCACAGAAACGACAGACAACGTACTTATATAAAATACCTTCCACGGACAGTGTTTATGTATGCCTTTTACCTAACACAAAATCGACTTGTATTATTTTACAATACGAGCAACAAACTTCACTCGCGAGTAATACACTGGACAGCTCGTGATGAAGTTGCTCGCGCTCGTGTATAATCCGAGGTTACTAAATTAACTATTTAAAACAAAAAAAGAACCCTTTTATTTGTAACACACAAAAAAACACCTATTTTCACTTGAATACTTACATGGCTGTAGATATATATTATGTTTTGCATAATCTCGTTATGCATGGCCGCATGAATGATACCAACACATTACACGCGTATAGCGTATTACGATAGGTACGACATAAAACGACGTGAGCGGCATTTCAAATCAAGGATTCGTTTTACAGAGGTGTTAGTACCTAGTTACCTTCTAAATAATCTTTTTTTTGAAGTTAACAACGGCTAATTGATGGTCGATCATAGGTATGATCGACCATTTACTGGGCTGGGTAGGTAGGTACCTAGCCTAGTAAATTATTAGAATATATGTATATATCAGACATGTAGTCGACACAATGTTTTAGCACGAGTTACTTAAATTGGCGAAACTTCTTACGAGTGATTGTTATAACGATAATCGAAACTATAAAAAATATGTCTCAACCCATAACTCTATAAAATAAAAAAATAATAAAACTTAAATTAACCTTTCGAGCGCCAACAAGGTCATGTATGAAATCAGCTGATTCAATATAACCATACGTAATCAATAAAGGCACAAACATTATGACCTCGCCAATGACTTTACAAGAGTGCCTTACCTAATGGATAAGGCCACGCCGACGTATGAAGGGTGTTCGGGCGGAAGAGTTGCTGGCAGCCAGAAGACTCATCATTATTTGAATAAAACGAATATAAAGACATAGGTCAAGTTCATTAAACGTTTTAAGTCTGGGTCGTGTTGCTTATATTGCAACATGTACCGAACTTATTTTTCTTTTTTTTTTTTTGGATGTGGCCAGTACTTGCTGCCTTTGGCAATCATCGGATAGTAATTTGAGACAGTGTAATGTCCCAAATTTTTGAATAACTTCAACCCAATCTTGAAGGTTTTCATTGGTTCTTTAAAATTTGCTGCTTATTACAAAACAGCAATAGATAAAAACATAAGTCCAAGACATGACGTCCCTTCCACCCTCTCCACTGAGAATCGTTTCACATACCCTTCCTTCCCAAAGTTATAAACATGTCGACTCTTTAGCCAATTCCAGTATTTCCACACAAGGATCACAAATGTTCTGTTCGCGTTCGGATTAGGATTAGGAATTTCATCTCGATTAAATAATATTCCACCTAATTTCGAGTAGGGCCATATCTGAAAAATGGAAAATATGCATTTTACATTATCTGTTACTCACAACATCTAATCTAGGAAAAAATGTAACATTAGTAAAGATTTTTTTATTTAAATTCGATAACTAAGTACTTAACTGTTGTAATAAGACCAAGTGACTTTCAAAAAACGGGATTCGATTTTCAGTTTTCTAGTTCAACAAAATTAAGAACATGTTTCTCAAGCAAAAACAATCGGTGGGTAGGTAAGCAAGATGTATTATTTTTAAAACGACTGAAAACCTCAAATGAGTGTAATCCTACTTCAACAATTCTTAAATTACCGTAGTTTAATTTATCAAGCCCTTAATACAAAGAAGTCACAGTAATACGATCCTAGCATTAGGTAGGTGAGTACCGTATATGTAAATTATAGACATTTACAGGCTCATTCATAAGAAATCGAAACATATGCGTAGTTATAGGTACTGATTAGTGATTAGCAGATTCTACATTAAAATATACTTCATGGAAAATTTTAACAAAAAGAACCTGCTAATTAGTACGTATTAAAACTAAGCAGTCGATGAATATATTTACTTGGGCAAGCTAGTATCCTTCGAAAACGAAAAAGACTCGATTAGATGCGCAAACTTGGTCTCTGTCCGATTTACAAAAGTCAAAACTCAAAGTTTGCCAAAGAGCGATGGACCGTAGCGCATTGGTGGGGGGAAGAATTCTTTTGGTACTCTACAACCTTACGAAGTCATTGAGGAATAAATTATTCTCCCCCTCCCCGTTCCAAGGCCGCGGTGACTCTTTCGAAAAAAATCCGCAACCCTGGCAGACTCTTGCCCTAGCGGGTCCCGTCTCCTATACTGACATCTCTTTGAGGCGCGCGTAGAATACAACCCGCCATCGACCCGGGCCTGATTGTGACCGGACAACGAGTCACCCAACGCTCGCCGTCCGCAGGTCCGCGCCAGCGGTGGCCGGGGATCGCCCTGCGACTCTCGACGCCCGGGGCATCTTCTTCTGTAGCAGCGGTTGAGGCGAAGGCGTTGTCTCTCCCTCGCGCGGCCCGCCTCCTCCTTCGCTGGCATTACTGCTTCGCAATAGGAGGTGACCGATTCTCAAGCCTCCTCGCACCCGATCATGGATTTAACCAGGGCCGGCCGTGAGAGGTCAGCGCCACCGATCGCCTCGACGAGGACACGGCGGTGCTCCGCCCAAGCAGAGCAGACCTCCACCATATGCTTCACCGTGTCCTCACAGGATCCGCCCCTGGGGTCACATATGTTGAATGTATTAATGGGCGTCGCTGAGGAAGGCCTAGGAAATGCTAGCGTGACAACTTACAGAAGTCAACACACCGGGAAGAAGGGTAGGCTACGGAGAGACTTTTGTCCAGCTGTAGGACAAACAAGGTTGATTAAATTTTTTCCTATCGTGTCGAAACATAAGTTACGAGGCTTCGAGGAGGTATACATTATTTTTCTATGCTTCTTGTATTGGTGGCTAGAAAAACAATAAAGTTGGATGTTGGAGCATTGTTCATAGAATTGTTCACTTGAGCCATATGATTTCACAGTTTATCAGAACAAAACTATTATTGCATAAAACTTAAGAGGCACAAAAAGTATAATGATAGCTACGTTACTTTGTCCGGATACATATTTTGAATTGGGTCTCGAGCGTTGCACTAGCTTTGTCATACTACAGAAACAAGTTCTATTAATTTAAAGGTTTTAGCCATGTTTAGTACATAAAAAACAAAGGGTGTGAACACCAAGGCCGTTTTTCACAGCGACTACTATTGTTATCAACACGTGTGGCATACTTGCAAAAGTGATTGACCGGCACCGATGTAGTGACTGATATTTACGGAGCTAAGTATTTTTTGTAGTGTTTTATTTAGTTTTGTATTTAGTTTTTAATAAAAAAACTTCAAATAGATATCTCATACTCATCTTTGCCTCCCTAATTTAACATTACAAGTCGATGGAAATCTCAGTACACGAGCCTGATCTTATTTAACAGTTAGGATTCACTTGACCAAAGAACGCCCATGATAGCCACGTACAGTCCTAGGCCTACAGATCTTGGGTGTCTTAAAGCTCAATATCAAGAGTATGAATATAACTTACATTTTCTGGAATGTAAATGAGAACCGGACAGGCCCATGTAATTCACAGAGTAACCCCAGTAACCAGTCCATAGCATGGCAAGCGTGGTGTAGGACAGCGTCCCTCAGGGTACATATAGTAACTATCTAGGAGATTGGTAGATGCTACTCGTAGATGACAGAGAGCGAAATTAAACAGCGAATGGAGTGGTCTCTCATCAGCACATTAAATATGCCTAATTAACCACTATCTTGGGCTTCTGTTCGGATTCACGAGTTCGATTAACACATGGACTCAAAACATTTGAATGGTCAAGTTACAAATAATTTTAGTTCTGGGCTTGTAAACGTGCCAACGATTAAGGAGGAATTTCTAGGGCCATTGGGTGGGTTAAAGTTTTATAAAAAATCCGTCGGAGCCAATTAGGTACAAATGTTCCATCGTATTATTATAACTTTATAATGAAGGTTAATCTGATTATAACTACTAATACCTATATCATGTACAATTTACAAGCATGCCTCTCAAGAGTCGTGACGGGACGTTACCATGACGTTAAATACTTTTTCCGCTAGACGTGCAGATATGAGATCATCTCATCAAAGAATACATCACTAAGTTCATACATGTTATGTGTTTTTATACTGACTGATAGATCCTTTAACTTCAATCCATTTCCTTATCGGTAACTACTGCGTCAAAGGCCGTAAATAATAATATTGTTTACAATAACACAAAATTGTTCACGTGCACGGTCACAGAGGGACTGTAGGGACTGTAAGACTCTCCCGTAAAATTTTTCACACGAACGAGGGTTCTCGCAGTCCAAAACCCGGGTTGCTTGACGTATTCCTTGTGACCGTTGGCCTTTAGAATCAAGACACCCGGCCACGCATTCTTTAGATCCAGTGTTGGAGGGATAGACGCTCTTTCGCGTTTGTGTTTTTTTTTTTACTTTTAAACTGATATTAGTTTCTAGTCACAAAACCAATACCTTAATACGAGTAGGAACTTATAACTAAGGCCGTAAGATAAACCTATCAACATTTTTGGGTTGTAGTCATTAGGGACACCGGACAACGTTCTTTACAGGATACATAAATTAGGGCTTTAGCAAAAATCGCTTATCAGAGTAGTTAGGTAATAACGACCTTCTGCTGGGAACGACATTATGATCCTAGTGAGCAATAATAACCACATGGAATGATTTGATTTTCATTCCAGTGAATGATTATGCTACCTACTACAGGTAAGTATGATCAGCAAGAAAATAGCAAACAGCCTTTTCGGGCCAAAGCAGTACTCGCATGAATACACTCACCACTCGAAGTCCAAAGAAACCATCTAGGGCTGACGTATGCCATCTGTTCATCAGCTCTCTTCGATCGGGAACCCTTAACTGGGTCGAAAGACTTTTCTCGCCGTGCAAATAAGACCCAAAGGGAATGAAAATACAGACACATATAAATAAGAAAATTACAGCTTTCATAGAAGCTAGTTTTCTTCGAATTGCTAAAATTTTTGGAAACGCCATGGTGATTTATAGTCTTCGATTTTTTTCATTTGTTTATTAGTATAGTCACTCACTTCTTAGCATCACTATCGCATTTTCAATTAGTTTTTTTTTGCAAATTTATAAAGCTAAATTGCATTAATCTACCTAAGTGAAAAACCGTCATTCGTTTTCACTACAGAACACACCACGATCGCAAAAGGCAAGTCAATAGTTTTTAATTCGATACGCTCATCTGTTTTAATGGTTAATACTTGAATTGAACATTAAAACTTTAAGTACCTAAGTTAGTAGGTACGGTAGGTACTTCACTTTTGGATAATGCGAAATGTAAGGCACTGCTTATCACACAACACTGTTTAACTCACGAATACGGATCGGTACGTTTATCACTAACGCCTTAGTAGAACGTATTGACTGGCGTATCCACATGAGTTGCAACCATACCAAGGTATATAGGTATAAGGTATCATATGCGTGGATGGCACGAAATATTGCGCGCTGATGATAAACAAACTCAACGTACATTGTTTCCAAAATGTAAACTTGTAGTGGTCGAACAATGGTGTTGAAATCAGTTAAAATTGACCGAGGACGGCCTAGAGATTATTTAAAAAAAACATATTCGTGTACAACAGTTAATGATAGATTGTTAGATAACGTGAAAATGGAAACATTGATTACCTTTTATCTAGAGGTAGGTAGGTGCCTATAGGTAGAGGGAAAGTATGGTATCAACTACAGGTTGGGTTACTCACAGGCCACAGCCGATAAAAAGTAATGAAATTAACGTTAATTTTACGATTCAACAGTATTTTTTTAATTACAGGTTGTAGTAGGTACCTAATAGGTAAAATTTAAGAATTATTTGTGGAGTAAAATACACAAGAACGTTTTTAGAAACTAGGGAACCCGGGATTTCTTGAAATGGTGCTACAGAGGTAGGTATTACTCACTTGCTTAAAGGAGGATTAGAAGACGCTCTGCATTCATACTTATTCAAAATAATGGCTTGGTATCATCTTTAACAAGGGTTCAGGCAGGAAGGAAATAAGTTCACTATTCATACAGGAATAAGGTCCACTCTACGCTCCGGGGACTCAGTTTGAGAAAGGAAACCAATGATTTAGAGCGCAATGCTGCTAAATGAAATCCAGAAACCCTCCTCCATGCACCTACTGATTGTAATCTCTGATTGTGATACTCACCGTATTACAATCAGCCTTTCTTTTTTTATCCTTTTTTTTTGCTTTTATTATAGAAAGTTATGAAAACGTAGGGACCGTCCCTACCTCTGTCGAGTTTTCCGTTGGTCTCGCGGTCTCAAGCGCGACTGCTGAGCGCGGGGTCCTCCAAAAAGTGTAATTGGTTTTTTTCCATTTGGATTTTTTCTGGAACAGCCCGGAGTTTGGAAGTTGGTGAAAGCACGTCAAGCCATTAATCCTGCGCCGGATCTCTTTGAGAGTGACGAAAGAGGGAGTGGTGCACCTGTGTTTGCGTACCTACACACATTGTGCACTATAATATGTTCCGCGCCGATGGCTAATTTCCGTTTAAAATTAGCCGCCATGGCCGAAATCGGTCAGGAGGACTAATACCTATTAGGTATGCCAAGTTTAGGTCTCAGCAATAAATAGGTACCCTCCCTACCAACAGTACAACGTGATTCTCATTTTACATTAACAGCCCGCATCGGTCTATTAAACCAACGAGTTACAATGATAATAGGTTTTGTAACTTTAATCACCAGTATGGAAAACGGGTATTGATAATTACAATACCTACCTACGTATGACGTCAGTACCTGCCTACGTTGGTATGAAAAGGCCAAAAAAAAAAATCTACAGAAACCTTTCATGCTATCAACTGTTAAAACAATCCACACCAAGCCAATGAGGGTGTTCAACCAAATTCATGCCGCCAGCTGGCGCCACTAAGACGAGAGGTAATCTGCTTTGAAAATGTAACTTTAACGTAAGCATGACGTTAACGTCTATTTTAATAATGTCAGAAAACATAAGCGTTTCGACAGATCTGTCAGTTCTGGACCTGACGCCTCAGTGCTGCCAGCTGTAAGTACCTACATACGTCATTTCAGAAAACCCTCATTAATAATACTTACCTGTCGTTATAAATTCTCAATGTATACCTAGTAGGTTAACTACCAGGCATGGTAAGAACTTGTCATAAGTAGGTACACTAGAATACGAGGCACGAATAATAATTCTACTTTACGAATATTCTTTTGTTTTGACTTGCAACAAATTTTCCAAAGAGATATTATTCCAAAGAGCTGACTCTTTGGAATACTAAATTTCAGCCAGTGAAAACGGTAAAAAATAAATCGCTCGCGTGTTGGATTATATAATGGTACATTCTCAGACCCAGTAGGTCCTAGGAATAAAATAAGCTGATTGTGTTGTTGAAAATATAAAAAATAAACCAAGCGTTTGCAATTTCGCGGGTACAATATTATGAACTGCAATAATATCGTGGTTCGCGCGTTTTCGCCAAGTTGATTTTGACAGATAAAATCTTATTAAATAGGTACAAGGCTTTTAAGCAACCAATGTTCATTTAACAATTATCGAGAGTTTACAATCCCTCAAGATATTTTATAACCTTACAGAGTTTGCCATTTTCCGGTGACATATATATTTATTAGTTATTTGGAGATGCAAAAGTACACAATACACTGCAATTTTTTTTTAAGGATCCATTAGTGCGATCAGAGATATTATATCTTTCAGTCTTTGACAAACTGACACAATGCGTCAATATTATGACGTCACCCTGGAAAAATTAACAATGAAATGTCAAAACTACGTCAAAACAAAATAAAAAGTCAAGAGAAAAATATTATAATTTTACGACGAAATAGAACAAGGAACATGTTACAGCATTGTTGTTAACTCGGAATTAAGCGTAAAATTGTGAATGGTCTTTCTTGGTGATAAAAAAACAAACGAGTGTTGTAAGTGAACTGTTTTATTTTATACTAAAGGATGCAATAAAATTGTGAAGTCTTAAAACAAAACAATCATACAAGTGCAGTGAAATTGCATACGGTAACAATGAAATTTAACTTAATTAAATTAACGGCAACGAGAAAGTACAAAGAGTCAACAAATTGTAGATTTCAATAGGCATCCAGCTGGCAGGATAAGTAGCTAATGATAAAGACAATAATATGTTATTAAAAATCCATGATCGTGATGATGAAATGGTGATGAGGAATGAGTCACCATAAATCATGGCTATTTTCATTCAAGAGTTAATTGTGAGAACAGGAACAATAGTCACATTGGAACAATCTGTTAATTACAGTCTCATGTCTGTCACAGTTTTCTTATCACTTATTTACATAATTACTTGTCCACATGAGTAAAGATCCATTCTAATTTGAAATGATGATGCAATGTTTATATATTTCAGTCTAAAATGACTTCAGAACACTTGGGATTAATACAACAAACTGAAAATTTTGAAACACTTCCCCAATCAGTTGTATTACATAACGAGGATGATCCAAATGTTGAAAAAGCTGTTGAGGCTATGATGAAGCTGTCTCCAGTGCAGATTCAGCAGGAGTATTATGAAAACTTAGGTGACTGTGACTGGGTGAAGTGAGTATTGTTTGAAACGGTGGAGCGTAAAACTTTAATATTACTTAAATCAATTTTGCAAAATTAGATTTATTAAAGACATAAACCAATAAATAAAGAATAGAAAATAAACAAATAAATAATTTTATACATTCATTTCATTCTTGTAGGTATACAAATACGTGTTATACTAATAAATTGTAGATATTAATAATAATTAATAGAAATAGCATGTGAAAATAATGATGTCCAAGGCAAGACTGCCTAGCTTGTAGTAAATGATGAATGTGTTCCTACTGAAAGATGAATACAACACAACTGCCATTTACTCATGAAGTTTGCTAGGTACTCTTCAAATCAGGATTATTAAATTGTTAGCAAAACATTTTGTTCAATACTCTTCCACTTGGTACTTAGCTCAATACTTGAATGTTGTTTATCTAACACTACAGGAAATGCAGCTATTTTTAGAATACTTTACCTTCCCATGAAACACCAATTTTAAACATGTTTTTCATGATGATAATTTTGTATGTATGTAACTCGGCTGGTTTCCGCAACTCCACGACTAAGCGTGTAGGTATTTTGCGTGCAGAAATAAGGATAATGTAAAAATCATTTCTGCACGCAAAATACGCACTAAGTTGTGGAGATGATAGTGTTAAAAACCAACACATACATTTTTTTGTTTTGCTTCGCCTGCGAGCAGTCGCTTGACTATTAGCAGGAGGATTGATTGACACTTCTTGTCTTTGGTATGAAGAATGTGCCATCTTTTTAACCTTCTTGTTGGACTATTTGGGTTTTGGTTTAAGCCACATGCTTGTGGATTGGTGTGAGGTCTCGGGTGCTCAATTTTGAAGCAGATATCTTCAACCGATTGAGCTGAAATTTTGTATACATATTCGGTTTGGACGACAATGCATGGTTAATTGTGTGACGTTATTCTAAATCCAACACGGTGGAACACCCAAGATGGCGGACTAATTATTTTGAATGCATTCCTACAATATGGTAAATAAAGTGTTAATAAAGTGGCGTCACTCTAAATCCAATATGGCGGACTAAGTTTTTAATGCTTGTTCACAATATGGGTATCAAATGAAAGGACCTACTGAGAATATGAATGTGAGTTTTACAAAAATTGGATGATGGACATAAACTCCGTTGCTCCAATCCGTCTGGGATTTGTGAGAAACGTGTGCAATACTTAACTAAAAAGTAAAAAAACAAATTAAAAGTAATAAACCTGTTTTAAAAACAACCTTTTATATAATGCACTAAAAAGAAAAAAAAAACTTTTACTTTCGAACTTTTACTGTCAACTTATCACGTCATTTATATGATACACAATTTATATGATATAAAAGCTTTTTCTTTTAGTGCAATAAATAAAAGCTTGTTTTTGTCCATACTGGTTTTATTATGGAATTGTATACCAGTAAAATAGTAAATTATTGTGCAGAAGCAGTGTCGATTGGGGCCCTAGCAACCAATACAAGCTTTTGAAGTGTGCGTCTAGTTCTGTCCTCTTGGCTTTGACATGTCCTTTCCAGGTGCGACGTCTGTCTAGCTAGAGTAAAGCCCAGGGGCCCTCGCCCTACTAAAAAGTCTTAAAACGATCATGATTCCGCTCTTAGAGAGAGATGGAGCTATACCTACATAGCGAATAGCACTATCCCTTTTACATCCTCGGAATTGGCTGGCATTAGCACGTCATAGTAGGGAAGCAGATACTTAACCGATTCTGTATGTGGGAGTTCTTCGTTACCGAGCTTGACCGTGAAGATATCCCCTCCACGGAGTGTGAAGGTTATGTGCGTGGATTTAGACGCGTCGGTGCGTATTCGCCATTTTTAAACACTACACTTTTTAATTTTTTCCAGTTGATCTTGTAGGACATTTCTTGTGTTGGCGAACTTGACGTTTAGAATTTCCTTTTTTTCGTCTTTGTAGAACTTCTCTATAGACATCACAGCCCTTGTAGTTCACTGGGTGGTCACCTTCGCAAAGTGTGCATTTTGCTGGGGTGTTTCTGTCCTTCTTTGAACACTCAGTAGTGCGATGGTAGTCACAATACTTCTTGAAATAGACATTGACGAGAAATGTAGAGAGGGAGAAATGTAGAGGAGTCTTGTCGGGGCCTTAGGTATCTCGCGTTGATTATTTCACCTGAAATTTTGTTAGCAGATTTCTCTATTTCTTCAACAATACAATGAAACTTAATGATCATACAATTTGTGAGAATTAAGAGTAGATTGCTGGTTTTATAAATGTCCTAAATCAGTTAAAGAAATAATAAAATTAATGTAGCATATACCTACATGAAATAACCAAAAATAATAATAATATCTGTTCATTTGCATTTTTGTTACAGATATGAGAAAAGCAATAGGAACTATTTGCTTCAAAATGTAGCATTTGCACTCTTCGGTGGTCCTACCTATGAAGGGGAATTATCGGAAGTGGATGGTGACCAGAATGCACACCTTGAAGGTTACACTACTAGACAAAAGGAACAAGTCATGAGAGTATATGAAAAATTATGTGAACAAAGTAAGTTTCTTACTTCCAAATATATTCCCTTGATTGTGCTAATAAATATTCTAAATTGAAGACTTTGTCTCAACTTTTTAAAGGGTTTTAGTATTGTATGGTTTTATCCTGATTCCTGTGAGGCATTTATCGGTCAGAGAAATATAATATGACCTTATTTGTAGTTTGGAGTTATCATATACAGGTTTTAAGGGTCTTGTAATTTTAACGAAAATGCGTTCTCGCGTTGTCTGGGCTATAGTATATTTTGTTTTTACTAACCTTACATTTGTCGTTTTCTAGGTAAATATTCTCACAATGATGACGACATAGTAATGTCAGTACTTCTTATTGTGTGCGCTAAACCGAAACCGCTGAAGTTCTATCAGATACAGCCATCGAGCTACTGGCTAGACCTTCACGAGAGAACGGACACGGACATGTGGTGTACAGCTGTGTTCAGAGTTAGGAAGTGTATACCCACTACAGTTGGCAGTAAGTATGAGTCATAATCATCATTCCATTTCCCTGATCCCAATTCAACGTCTTTTTTTTCCATATATCTCTGTTAGTCCTCAGCGTAGTACTCACCCCTCTTTCTAGACATATCATCTTCTACACAATCCATCCATTAGCAGCAGTAAGTATCGATAAAGGCTGACGCACATTTGAGCAGACCAAAAAATTTGTAAAATGGTCGTAAATCACATTCGCACATTTTGTATGAATCATCAATTCATCATACACTAGAACACTACGCTTTTTGTATTGAAATATGATTAACTGCGCAGCAGCCCAATGCGGATATAATGCGCACTTGCCTTAATACGGTATTTAACTAAAAAAAATCTAATTAGTCCGTCAGAAAGATTTCCAAAAATATTGGACACGTATTTTTTCTTTTGTCACGTAAACAAAAAATGAAGACGATACAGTGCGTTGAAAACTCGTGTGACGTCAGGTACTAGTACACTTTTTACTGAAAAGTGACATTACAAGCCCCCACTCCTTTCTCCATCTTTGATGTGTTTTATCTTCGTATTTTTTTATTGATTTGAAAAATAAAAAATACGTCGCCAATATTTTTCGATAATCTAACTGACGGACTAAATAGAATCATATTTTTTTAACCCAGGCAACATCCCTATTGTCCTTAAACAAAATAGACTGTCGATAAAAAAAAAATCTTGTTTTAGTGAGATCCTGCCGCGTTTACATAGATGAAAATGCACGGGTTTATCAAGACTGGGATTCGTATTTAACAGACAATACCCTGCCAAAATGTGTGATCATTGTGCCTGAAAATGGAGAATATACTGGAACTCTTCTTGAGGCAAGTATAAAAAAAATTAACACAATAAATTCTCAGGGTGAATTTCATCGATATAACTTTAAACTATCATTGTCTTGATTTTGCTAATAGTTTGGCTTGGCATCATACCTGATATGCAAACAAGTATCTTATAGTATTCGTTAGGGGGGTATTCTTTTACGCAGTTACTGGGTTGCAGTAACTGCGTAAAAGAATACCCCCCTTACGACTATCAAAGACTATAAATAGCAGCTGCAAGGCAATGGCCTCCCTTCCTTCCTTTCACATATCTCTGCCTTTTGCTACATCTAGCCAATCCTTTTCTAGACGTAACTCTTCACGCTATCTCCTTCTGGGACTACTAATATTTGTTTTATTTTTTTTTGCAGGGCGAAGAATCTTTCGCTGTAAAACTGACAGTGGCACCAACACCGGCGTTGGGTATAAAGGCGCGAGTGCTAAGTTCAGTGGACTCGGCGACCACGATAGCGTCTATCGGCGCCATAGGCGTGATTGGCGTGGCGGCCTTCACGCCAGTGGCGCCAGTTGTGCTGGCTGGCGCGGCGGCCGCTACAGTGGCCACTGGAGTTTACGGCCTTGTGCGGTCCTCGCTCCATTTGCGTGATAGAAGCGTGCATGAACAAGTAAGTCGCAACATGGTGATAAGAGTTATCAAGACTGGGTTTCATTCGTTAAAATGGCACCTAGTTTTAGAAAAGTTCTGATTTTGTAGATATTATCTATATATGTCACTCATTCCTTCAACGGTCTGTTTCTGAGGCCCCGTTCAAACGTCTGTTTCGGAGGCCGCGTTCAAACCTGCAAGCAACTCGCGTGCAATTTTATTTAATTACATTGCGGGGCACGATCGACCAATTGATTGCATTATACCTCGGTAGCCCGCAATGTAGTGCAACTTGCATGCGAGCTGGTTGCTTGGCCTTTAGCTCAATACGACCCGATATGACCCATTGGTCATATTGACGTCAGTCTCTTTTTTAGTTTCTGATTAATAAGGCGCGAGACGTTTGCTGAGATTACTGTGGGAAAATTAAAAATACTTAATAATCGTATTTCCGTTATATCAGACTATAAACCCAACGGACGCGGAAGCCCGCGGCAGCTGGCTGAACATAGCAGCTTCCAGCGTGGGGCTGGCCGCCGGCGCCGCCAGCTCGCTGCTGTCACGTTCCGCCGCTGCTGGCACCAACATGACCAAAGTATGTCTACCTTATTCAAATATCAACCTAATGTCTATGCCAACTTAGTTGCATTCAGTTTGACCTTTACTGTTTTCCCTACCTTATCAAATTATCCTGAACTTATTAACCTTAATTTTGAGATGTTAAAATTGATTTCAGAATAACTATACTAGTAATATTCAAAAAGTAAACTTTTTTCAATTGTATTAAAAACTGATGTTTATGTATTGATAATACGGTTATTTTTACAAAAGCACATGTTTAGAAATTAAATTACGAACTAAATTGCAATGCAAAATCCTTAGTGTTAGAAATACAATTCCTTATATCTCATCACCTTTCCTTTCGGCTGTTGTCTATTTTATTTATAAACGTTGCTTTAGACAGGACAGGCGCTAGCAGTGTCGGTGGAGGTACTGCGGCACGCTAACATGGTCACCGGCGGAGCGGGCGTCGTCAACAGCTTGCTTCACATCATACTGAAGGTACATAGGCGAAAGGGAACCTTAATACTGGAGCGTAGAGGCGAAAATTTTCTCGCACGTTTACACAGAATAACCCAAAATACTTATACGATGCGTCAAGTTGAAGATGTTCCTAAAAGGTGTTCTGTCCGCATAGGAAGTGTATCTCTAAGAGCTAACTCGTGGACTCAGCAGCCGCAGCCTCTTAGTCTCATTCTGTCCTCAGAGACAGAATGAGACTAAGAGGCTGCGGCGACCTTTTAAAAATTCTGAACTGTTTTAAACGATTTTTTTGCGGTAAAATATTTCAGTGATGCGTACCAGCGTACTGCGTCCGCTCTTATTACATTATATTACATGTATTGATATTGATAGCAATATAACAATAATTGTTTTGTTTTAAGACTTATTTTAATGTTGAAACTTTCTGTTTAGTATCGCAAGCACGGAGAAAAGCCGACGAAACTAGAACTGTTCCAATTTGCGTCGGCGACTTTGTTCTTCTGCCACGCTGTGGTATCGAACCGGACGGCGCAGAGCATCATCGAGGACGCGCAGGCTAAGGCTATCAACGAGTATCGCTCCACACTCAGGAGCAATAGACACAGGTCAGTCACAAAAATACTTTTTTGAATAGATAGAATACATGCACTCGGTGTTTTTTTCTGGCAATCTCAGGACCATTGTTGATTTTGTAAATAGTCGGTTGCGATCTTCTATCTTGATAATCCAAAAAAATAAATACCTTTAGTAACTTCTAAAACAAAACATAAAATACAATTTGAAATTTTATTTTATTTTTCCTAGAAAAATGTTCGACAAAATCAGCGCTGAATCAAGAAGGGTACAAGGCGCAATACAGGGCAACACTGAAGTCATCCGAGGCATACAGAACATCTTCGACAAAGACCAGTACTTCGCCGACGTACTCCGAATCAACAAAGACGTCAACCAACACAAGCTGAGAATATCCATGACTTCTGACGGGCAAGTCAACTTGAACTCACAACATAAGTTCAACCCTACAGAGCTATATAACCTCGGAAAGGAAGGCAGGACACAACTGTTCAGTAACCTTGGCCCTGCTACAGTGAATAGTACCAACGTGCCAACGCGCGTAATACCCACCACGAATGCAGTCGGTGGGTATATCGAAGACGAAGAACCTAACACGTTAGTCGGCATTCATCCCGGAGAAATACTGAGAATCGGCTCCCTGCTTGTGCGAGTCAGCGCATCTGGAGCCGAAAATGTTGCTCTCATGTTAGAAAATTTGAGTCAAGATGTCTATGCCAACTTAATGACAATATCCTTCAACGTTTTGTCCAAACTCGTTCCTGAAGATATCGCTAGACTAAGGCTGCTAAGCCCAGAAGAAGATCTAATAGTCCAAATAGTGAAGTTTGTCTTCAATTACATGAAACACGAGAGACCGCTCGGCGACGCTAGTAGGGAGAACGACAACGGCATCACGATCGTGCTAAAAGAATTCTTCCAAGAAGGTGTTGTTCGTCAGGAAACGATCTTGCATTTGAAAGATCGTTTACTCGGCTGGGTGGACGGCGAAATGGATCGTAGGAGTCTAGAGTTCCCAAACAAGAAGTCAATTGTATGTGAGACTTGTAAAGGTATTAGGTATGCTTAAGAATCTGTTACGTTTGAGACCAATAGTTTTATATAGATCAAATTTTCTTGGAATATTCCTGGCATTAGCTCTGCTGAAGTTGTAATTAGGTATGTCATAGTTATTAATATGATAACAAGAAGCTTGGTAAACCTCTGTGATGTAAGTATACATACTATTTTCCTATACTTCGATAACTTCCTTTAGACTAGTAATTGTAAACACTAACCCATTGCTTATCATGAGGAAAATTATTACGTTAGACTGAAAAATTAATTATTGTATTTTTTAAAAGAGAATATTGTATAAATAAAATTCATCCATTGTTTACTTCACTATGGTGACGTATATCACAATAATAGTAACACGCGCTCTAACACGGGTCTCAAATGTTCATAAGGTTTAATATTCAAAGACAGATCTTTAAGACATTTATCGACTTTGAAATGTACAGACTTGAGACAATAGATTACTAGCCACTTGGTTGTTAGACATCTTTAAAAGAAGACATTTCCACTTAAGGCTATGTCAATAATGATGCGAATGATCCGAGACTGAAATAAAATTACAAAAATAATACATATCAAAACTGTCCAAATATTTTGTAAAAATTAAGAGAAGCTTATTTTGTAACAGTTTTATCAAATTACAGTTCCACTTCCAATTATATAAGAGATATTTGTATTAACATGTGATAGATTAACTTATGAAGCAAGGATAGGGCGGACCGAGCGTTTTTTTCTGAACCCACAGCCTGACAGTAATCCCGACTAAACCGAGGCCAATTCACGCCACGCGGTCGGGTAACTTCGAAAGCGTTCGGGTACCTTTGAGAGCGGTCGTGTACCCGAGACATTAAAAAAATCTGTGGTTTGATGAAAGCAAATGTTCGGACAGCCCTATATTTACTGTTTAAATCTATAGATAGATTTTGCACTGTGATAACACACCACTGATTGCTAATTATTCTTAGGTAATTGTAATGTACTGCACAAAATATAGTGCCTTTTAGATTGTGTAAAAATCTCATGAAGATATAAAACGATAAATATTGTATTTACACGCAAAGGTAGATATTAACCAGTTATTAGAGTAAGCTGCATATTATGTATAAATGTTAAATATTGTTATATTAAATAATTAACTGTCTTATCTGTCATTCGTGTATATTTCTTGACCTCGATTTCAGTGCGCTTATCATCGGCATGAGTTTATCATATCCCTATTAGTCCTGGCTACTATCGTGCGATTAGATAATATTCTATCATAAACTACAAATTAAATTATATTCCACTTTTTTATTCTGAAATATATTTCAAGCTTCTGATATATAGTTTTTTATAAATAGTAAAATAAGTAAGTATACAAAGAGAAAGAATATGGCATTACGTCCTGAATGTTTAAAAAAAATAATTTAAACTCCAAAATAATGCAAAAATCTTTGCGCGCGAGTCTGACTTTCTAAAACAGCAATAGAAATTGCTGCACGGTGTTGTTTTTTTCAACAGCAAAAATAAGTTTATACCTAATGAATAATGTGTCTCAAAAACCTAAATAAATGAATCAGTAACAACTTTAAAAGGTATCTTAACTATTGGCTGAATTAAAACACTGACAGTATTTTGTCATATCAACCTCGTTTACATAGATATATGATTTCGTGATTTGAACAACCATTGTTTAGCGATGCACAGAATACCAATAGCCAACGAATAAAATGGCTGTGAAACATTTGAAAAGACGGACAGAACTTAATTATAAGGTGCAGTTGCATCCATTTGGATACGTAACCCTAAAAACAACTATTAACAAAACTTAATATAAATCAATAAAGACTATCGAAGGTCAGGCTGTACATGGGAATCCCTGAATGAGTCACTGTGTCTATCCATAGACTTATTCTCGTTATTGGCTGTATAGACCATCAAGAAAATGCAGCAAAAACGGTGTTTTGAGAACGCCGGGCAACCCTGTAATCGTCAAACTTGTCTATGGTCGGTGGTTTTCTTGCGGCGTTGTAAGACAGCGTGTTCATACAAGACCGGCGAAGATTAGGTATGTCATCCATTGCAATTTGCATTCTGCAGTTGTGCGTCTGACTGACAGGTTGTGAGTTCCTTTAAGGATTATTTTAGGAAGATTACAAGGTATATATTTTTTTAAAGCTGTGTTGAAACCGTAGCAACTAAAATTTAGTGATGGTTGGTGCGAATTAAGCCAATTATCTGACTCAGAAATAAAACGCTCAATGAATGTAAACGAGAAGTGTGACCATGTTTTCATTCAATTACTGTTTTACTACGTTCTTTATGTCTTCTTTACATTGTAAACTAACACGTTGCGATCGTTCTTAGGAAGTTCTTTATTTATTAAGTCATGCAAACCTTTAGTTTCACTTTGTGAATCGGGCTCTGGAATGGCTGCGCCTGCGTCATCGTTTGTTTGTTTGAACTTCTCATTCTGCTTAGGTTAGAGCTTATTTTAGCCGCTGAATGGTTTGCTGTACGAAGTAGTTAGGTAATATCTATAAAAATATCATATTGTATACTTATGTATGTACTTACTAGTAATGAGTGTTATTTTGTAGAGCTCGTTTAGAATTTGCAATACAAGTTTTATAGAACAGTTGAGATTTGGAACACAAAGTTTTTATTACCTACGTACGCAGATGGGTACCTACCTACGTATGTTTCGTTTCATTTCAATGATGATTATTTTTAGTTCTAATCAAGATGGAAGACCCAAACAGACGTCTCGACATGACCGCAGTCGAGATACAACAGGAGTATTATGAGACAATAGGTGATGCTGATTGGGAATTGTGAGTGCCTTTTTCTCTATATTTTAAATCGAGCGTCCAGCCTTTCCTGCGAGCTATATTCGGATAAGCTCTCCCTATTTTGTGGGCGATTTTTTGACTTCCTAACGTGCATAATTTACCATCTTCTTGTAGGAATACGATTCGTTTTTGTGATTGTTTTCATACATACATATAGGTATAAGTACCTATGTTTTGTATAAATGTCCTGTAATAATGTGTTGTAATAATGTAAGAAATCGTAAAATTATGAATCGAAAACGACTAGGTAAAAAGTCCAGTAACTAACGTAATAATAGGTATGGCCTGTCGAAGCGAAAGCTTGGATGAAGTGATCACGAGGTGAGCTGTCGATCCATATAATCAAGATGGAATGGCAGCTCACTTCGTGATCACGTGACATCTTGATTAGGTATAATATGGAGTGTGGTAATTGGGTACCTACCTACTTACCTACATATTATTATCTGTGCGTGCCTAATCTGTCTGCCCCACTGAACGATGAGCAGCAGAAACTGCAGACATCAATTTTTAATTTAAAACCTATCGTCTTGTTATCGGCGGAACTGCCTAGTCATGATAAACCGTTTTATATAGGTAGGTATGTACCTACCTACCCATTTCCAAATTTACCAAAACAATCCAAAGATCGCGTGAGTTTGTTTTCAAACTATTTTGCTCTTAACTCGTAGTAAATATAAAGGGCATTGTAGACTGCAATCTTTGATTAGAAGTGGTCGGAATAGGTAGAGCTATTTTGGTTCAATGACCGCAAACGTTGATGTTAATATGGACAGTCCCCGGGATTCTAACTGTAACTTCGGGATTCTAACTGTAACTTCGGGATTCGAAAAAATAAATTGTTTTCTTATTAACAAGAATGAAAGAAAGCTTGTCTTATGTATTGGTAGTGAGCCCGACGTTGTCAAACTAACATCAGCGGCGCGTTGCTAATTTCCAAAACACGCGCGATGTCGCTGGGCGTTGCCGCTCAGGTGAACGCGCGACATGACTAGTGGAAACAAAAGAATACAATAGCGGGCTGCGCCGCTAGAGGAACGCACCTGTTTTTGTCTCTTTCTCCAGCATTTAAATTATTAACCCAAAACGTGTCCGTCTTATACTTACCCCTCGGATATGGTGTTCGTTCCTTAAGACGTGAATAGCTTTTTACAAAGTTGTTTCTAATTTATTTAATAATAATATATACACGCTAAAATTGAATGGTTGTTTTCCCGTAGCGAAATGAGTTTGTCTTGGCAATACAATCGATTTATGAAAAATAATAAATTTAAAATCGAGAAATGGCAGAATAACAAATGCAATAAAAAATAATCCCGGGATCCCGGGAGTGTCCATAATAAGAGAAAGTATCGCAAGTGCAAGGAAAAGATCTACCCACTCCGACCATTGTTGATTAGTGAGCACGGACTATTTTGGAGTTTATTCTGATCATGATTTGGTTCATTATTTATTATGAACCTTATTTATATTATATATATTTATTTATAAATAAGTATTATCAAATATACCTGTATTTATAAAAAATTGCTTGAGCATTATTTTCTGGCCTGTCCGTGTTGCTGTTGACCCTAAGTTGTAACGAGTCTTCGTAATCATTATTATGTCAGCTGAAGGACGTCTACTGCTCGACATATGTATGTAGGCCACATCAACTTGTCTTGTGCTTTTCGCATCCGGTGGACTTCCGCGGCTCTGTGATCGTAACGAGTAAAGTGACATGCAATTCATTGTACACCTACCTCTATTTTTCAGGTACGAGAAAAAAGACAGAAGATATCTACTGCAAAAGATTGCAGTGGCACTTTGCGGGCCGCCTAGCAACGAGGGGAATTTAATGGACTGCGTCAAGGGCAATGATACTGCCCTGAAGCTGCAAGGTTATGAAGCGCGCGATGAAGATACTTGTATGAAAGTGTTTGACAAGATACTGGAACAAGGTAAATATATAAATTAACTTGATTCGGGTATTTAAATTATGTTAATTAACATAATGGTTTGTCTTGAATGGAGCGACGGTCAATAATTCAGGCCTGCAATGGTTTTCCTCTCTAGGATCTGAATTAAGTTTATTGTAGATTTTGATGTGCTGATTCTGAGAAAAATAATAATAAAAATCCATCATGTCAGGATTATTTGATATTAAATATATTTAACATTTAATTTAAAATTGTCAGGGCGCCTACATTTGAAAAGCTATAAAACTTTATTAAATTAGTTCAGCCTAATTTTTAATGCATTTAATTACTCTGATTAGGCAAACACATTAATTCTATTCCGTAATTTGCTAATTAGGTACTACATAATAAGTATAACGCTTTTAACACGTTGAAAACGTGTCGTTTTAGCCTCATTAAGTAGTGAGTCTATCATGATGATTAGGTGAAACTAAGTACCTTATTGTTGTGAATATTACTTACTAGAAGAGGGTACCTATAATGAAGATAAGCAATAACTTTTTTGTACTAACACTGATTTAGACAATTTTATGATCAGTTGATGTGCACATGCAACGTAAATTTAAAATGTCGTCGCGAAGTTTCAATTGTCCAGACGTTTTTTGTTTTATTTGCGAGAAATTTATGGTGATAAAACAACGAAATAAAATGACAGACTCCTCATAAAGTTTGTTCCACCTTGGGCCCTACTATGTAGCCTTAGCCAATTCTTTCAGCTATGGATAGCTAAATTATCAGCGAGTAACATACGCTATATTTTATCCCCGTACTCCCACGGGAACGGAAACTACGCGGGTGAAACCGCATGACGTTCACTATAGTAGGCGCCAGATAATCGTGGAATAACGGTCATTGACCCACCTACAATTATTGACATTTTTAATTTGAAAAACGGAATTAATGACACAAAGCTGTCCCGAATCATCATCTCTCGTGATCCTTAACATTGTCTAATAATGAAAAACGATTCATATTTAATTGTTCAGGTACCTATGAACAGTTATTAGGGAAAGGTCAATGTACTTTATTCCACATTTATCTGGCGCCTACTATGGTTAGTGATAAATGTGTACAAATGCAAAACTGACTGTAACTGATTGAAATCAAAGTTTTCTTTGTCAACCAAAACTGGTCAATTCAAGGGTAGGTATGGTTTAAAAAACTGCCTCATTTTCAGTTGACGAGCCTGATGTTGAATTCCACAACTCATGTACATGCATTTTGTGTAGATTGCATGCAACTGTATCAAATAAATAAACAAAATGAAGAAAATTGTACATTACATTTTTTTCGTAGCACTTGCTACGCCGTTTTTACTTTGGCGAAGACCCTGACCAGCACGTAGGGTAGATAATTTTAAGGTCTAGAACCTCATTTATTTAATTAAGAGGATTATATCATCATCATATCAGCCGAAAGACGTCCACTGCTGGACATAGGCCTCCCCCTAGTGTCGCAATAACCTCCTATTACAAGAACTGGTCCTGCGCGTCTCGCATCCATCGGCTACATCGGCGACCCTCACGAGGTCATCGGTCCACCTTCTTTTTTGGGGGATGGTGGGAGGCCTTCCAACGCTGCGTCTTCCGGTACGCGGTCGCCACTCCAGAACTTTTTGGCCCCATCGACCATCTGTTCTGCGAGCAATGTGTCCTGCCCACTGCCACTTCAGTTTGGCGATCCGTCGGGCTATGTCGATAACCTTGGTTCTCTTGCGGATATCGTCATTTCCGATTCGATCACGCAAGAAAACTCCGAGCATTGCCCTCTCCATTGCCCTTTGGGTGACTTTAAACCTTCTGATGAGGCCCATTGCTACCAATCAACCTTTGGTTAAAAAAAAATACACTGTAGTAGGTATACAACCAATAAATAATATTTAAAATATATATTATTTATACTTATAGGAAATAATTTACGTGCGTTTATTTGCATAATAATATGCATCTTGCAATCGCCTTTATGCCTTTTGTAATAGCGAACATGATCAAACGTGTTGGGATCGCGATCGCGGGACGCTGTTGCTATTGCGTGCGCTGATCGATGCGACAAGCCTGATCATGATTGAAGATACAACGTTTTGACAAGACGCATTAGGTATAAATTCGACCGTCTGTAAGGAAAGAAAGGCACATGGTGGCGCGGGCTGTGACGCGCGAAACAAATCGGAATGTTAATGCGCCCTGCCTTTAGCAAAGGATGCGATTTTTCTAGATTTAATGAAAATATCTGATTAATAGTATTGTAGCGGCGGGGTCACCAAAAAACCAGTATTGAGGTATGCGGAACAGAGAGTAAAGCCCCGCACACCTGCACCAAATATGGGAGGATCCTCCTGCCAGACGGTTATTGTGTCTGTTGGGCAACTGCCCGATACCTACTAGTTGATATTCAGACTGTTGTATGAGTTCAAAACGCACGGAGAACTTTTCTTGAGCGATGCAGAATTTCGTTGTTAGTTCGTCGTAGATGGCGTTGCGGTTCTTTTTGTTGCCGTACAAATTTCGCTTCTTAGTTTTTTATGTGGCGGCATTGATGCCGCTACAGTATTATAGATTCTGAATTTCTGATACTACCTGAATTCGTACGTCGAAGCGTCGAACGTCCAATGCAAGCTTCTCATGAACTAACCATGCCTTTTTTTTTCAGCGAAATATTCACACAACGGTGAAAATTTAATAATATCCGTCCTTCGAGTCGTCTGTGTTATTCCAAGACGGGAAATAAAGTTTTTCGAAATAACCCCTAAAGATTATTGGATGGATCTTCACACGAAAAAAGGGGAATCTGTCCATATTTTAGTGTTCCATGTGTTCAGTATAAGGAAATGTATTTCTATGAATTGTGATGGTGAGTTTAAGTTCCTTACAATATTTTAAAATGATTCTAACAACTACTTATAAAACAGTCTCATTCCATAGTCTACTAATGACCATTTTCACTAACGCTAGGAAACAGGTACCTCAATAAACGCCCTCGTATTTCCAACTTTCGATGCTGAGAGCTTAACCATTTAGACATTTATTTAGATGTTTTGAAAATACGCATCAAATGGCTTCGAACATTTTTTTATGGGAGCTGGAATAGAGACCAGCCGCCATTTTTTCAAAATCGCGGCGCCCTTTAAAACATAATGTTTGGGTAGAGGACAATTAAACAAACAAAAAATATTAGATTACAATCAACTGCAAGTAAGCACGTTATTCATTCATATTTAATTATTTCATTGTTCTCACATGGTGTCTTTACCTCCAAATATCTCGGCAACGTGACACTTTAGGGCACCATGTTGCTCATGTTATTTGTTTGTTCCTCTACCCATATGTCATCGGAAAATTGCAGAGTCCGTAAGATTGTAATAAATCTTGATTAGATTATAATTTCCCGATATTTATGAAAAAAATCTTTTTGTAGTTATAACATAATCTTAACTAATATTATTTACCTTTAATATCTTTCAAATTGCAGTGAAGGGATGCAAATTATTCATAGACCACGATGCGAGAGTGTATGAAACCTGGATCGACTATCTAACTGAAAATAAACTACCTAAATGTGTGATGGTGGTGCCCAAAAATGGAGAATATACAGGAACGTTAGTTAAGGTAAGCTAGCATAGATTTAAATGGTAAGATAGGGACGTCCGAAACTTTTCCTATAAGCGTTCATCATACAATTACAAAAAACTGGATACACAATATACAGAAACCTGGCAATAAGTCAGTCAAATACCTTCAAGAGCCTGCCAAACTCACAAATAGGTGTATAGAGATTTGGAAGTATCATAGATGATTTTCAGAACAGTTTATAGACCGCAACAGCTATAACTTATTGCGGAAGTCGCATGAAATCGCTAAAGTTTATTCAGTCCAACTTTAGTACCTACGGCAACATCAATCTTCTATGGCTCGGGGAGCTCAATGCTAAATAACAACAGCCGCACGGGTCGATCTTCGAGGTTAAGCAACGCTTACCGACCGTCGGTCCGCGGATGGGTGACCATTCATAATTTTAAGAAGCACGTTATGTCGTTAGACCCGGTAAAATTAGTAATTCTTTCACAGTCCTTCGCTTCACTACGGAAAGGCAGAAGCCAGAAAATATAACACCAATCTGACTAAGGGGTACCTTGTTACCCAGTTACTGGGTTGTTATGGAGGTTAGATAGGCAGTCGCTCTATATAAAATACTGGTATTCAGTTGCATCTGGCTAGACTGGAAACCGAACCCAACATAATTCGGAAAATTCAAGGCAGACTGATATGGCTCTAATATCGACATGCAGCCCTCGCATTCAATCAAATTGGTATGGATATGTCACCGGAAAAATGCAAACGCCGTAAGATTGTAAAATATCGCGTAAAATTGTAAACTAAATTTTCTTAATAAGGATGGGAGGATTTATTGTATACAAAACGATTTTTTCATAATATATCGATAAATTATAACCTAATAAAGATTTATTACAATCTTACGGAGTCAATTTTCGGTGACATATATAAACTAACATACAGCTTACATTTTGTTATAATTGGGAAATTGTTCATCTTCAGGACGGAGGCATGCCGCTTGTGAACTTGACGGTGAAGGCTTCACCGGAGCTGGGGCCTGGTGCGCAGGTCATTAATGCCGTTGACAACATAAGCACAGGTATGAGTTCTTCAAAGCGTTGCAGACGACCGCAAATCCATAATGACACTTTCATCTTGAGCTGGCCTAGCGTAGTACAGAGTTTTATGAAAACACGAGGCCAGCATATACTGGTTTTGGTATTTGTTTCCACTGACAATACAAGCAAAAATATGCATCTTTAGGCTTAGCTTGCCAATTCATTTATGAAAATATAATGTACGTGCGGAAAAATCGACATCTTTTTAGTAAAATTAGTGATAGACATAATGTTAATACAAGAAATAAAGACAAATTAGATCAACCATTTTTTAGATTAGCTAAAGTCCACACTGCTTTCATGGGGTATTGTGTTAAATGTTACGAAAAAATACCTTCTGACATAATTAGAACTAAATGAAAGAAAATTTGAAACTTATGTTAAAAGTACACTTTGTAAACAAGCATATTACAAATTAGAAGATTACATTCAGGATAAGAATGCTTGGAAACATGCTGGTCCTGCTCCATAGGACAATCAAGGGTGTAGACAAAATATAACTGGTTGATTTATGAATTAACTTTATAGATCTACTGTTTCTTTTTGTGTTTTTATTTTCAGTTTGATTAATGGTTATTAAAGATTATCTGTTAATATGTGAGTACCATTTACCTAAATTTCTTTAGAAAATGAATAAGTTTACCTCGGATGGTAATACTTTGTTCTTTTAAGTAGCATACTCTGGGTGCATCGTCCTCACATAGTATTAAATTAATTTTTGTAAAATCATTATTTGAAAAGAGTAACTATGGAGTTTCTTGTCCGTTCTTCTCCATAAGAATCTACCTTTCCGAATGGACAGTAGAGTCACTTTATTAATTTAATATTATTATTTTACTGAACTGTAAATGATGACGTTCAAAAGTGCCGTTTAATGGCCTAATTGAAATAAACGTTTTGACTTTGACTTTGAGCTGCCAGTACCTATTGATTGTTATTCTGTGCAGTAAATACAATTATCTCTTTGATTGACTGTAGATGTAGGTACTGCTTGGAATACTTTTCTCGAACGCACTTCAATCATTCTATTTTATACTTTACTGCAATGGCCACCTAATTCTTATTTCCAGTGGCC
The DNA here is from genome assembly GCA_905163435.1 of Mamestra brassicae. Taxonomy (NCBI): domain Eukaryota; kingdom Metazoa; phylum Arthropoda; class Insecta; order Lepidoptera; family Noctuidae; genus Mamestra; species Mamestra brassicae. The sequence goes on along the minus strand of LR990997.1, from coordinate 10,513,245 downwards.
AATGTGGGTGCTTTAGTAGCGGTCGTGGGGTCGTTGTTCGCGACGCCCGTCGTGGCGCCCGTGATGGTCGGGACGGCGGTGGGCGTGGCGGCCGTCTCCGGGGTGTACAGCATCGGACGATCTATTGGAACCCTCGTTGATAGAGCTCAGCATGAACAGGTACGAGTATTTGTCTGGAGATTAATTCTATATACCCTATCTATAAATTTCACTTCTCCCCAGAATGGTAACAGGAAAAAATAATGTATGGAGTATAATAAAACACATTTCGGTAGAGCAAGCTGTAAAGACATAGGTACGCAGTCGCGGAATTGCGGAGTGTGTCCTCTATGAGTCCGTAAGAGAGAAGACGGGTAGGACCAACAGTGGAGGGAGGTGGGATTTCATCTCTGCATCAGCCAAAGGTTGACTGGCCGAGAGTGCTAATAAGTCCGCCTCTGTACATTTGTTTGCGTAAAGAATTAAATAAATAATATATTTATTTTTAACACATTCACTTAGCAGTAATCATTGGCTGCTTACGCGTCAAGGATAAAAATAATATTTATTTAGTAGCATTATTGTAAGTAAATCCAGGTATTTTGACTCGTCAACATAAAACTATTGTAACATACCTAGATAATGACAAGACAAAATTTATTGAATCGGTCTTGTTTATTATGCAATTTTCTGTTAAAATCAAATTGACTGGCAAAAGTCATAAACCCGTAACTAAAAGCCGGACTGGCCGGACACGCATCCTAAAAGCCCAACTATGTCCGGCTTTATCCGGTCGGTTAACAACACCAACAACCCCAGACGCGTCTCAGTCATTCATACAACTGTGTGTTAACTGTTGTTTTGGGGGTTTAAGGTTCTGTTCAGAAAGCCCCCTGAGTGTCTTCCCGGTCTTTGTCAAAGTCCAATACTCAGCCAGTTTTTAGGGTTCCGTTCCCGAAGGGTAACCCTAGCCAAGGGTAGCCTTCTCTGTCCGTCCGTCCGTCCGTCACACAGTTTCAATATAGTAATAATGGTATTTCTATTGCCGCTATATAAAGAAACGTTTTTTTTTTTTCGGTTTATGGTACGGAACCCTTCGTGTGAGAGTCCGACTCGCGCTTGGCCGGTTTTTCTATTTGACACTAGTCTTGCCAAGAGGTACCGTATTATTTTTTTACTGGGACAAACCCGCCACACCTTCTCACCCACTGCAACTCCTGAAAAGCCAGAATCAACAGTGCCGACCAGAAAAAAACGCCGAGTCAATGAAGCTCAACGCTTCCCGGATAAACGATTTAACTGTCTTGGATCCCGCAACAAAATTAATTAGAACAGCAAATCGAAGGAGCAGGAAAAAATAAAAAATCCACTTCCCTCCATTCAAGCAGGAGACAGAATTGAGCTAGGCCAATAGACACCAAAGGTTATTACATTGGGTTAAGCCCAGTTGTAGAGCACCACAGATTATATATTAACACTAATACTAATGGGTCCTAAATTGTGAGCTACTTTTGATTCCAGTAATAGGTATGGCAAAATCGCTAATTCGCGGAAATTTGTGTACCGTAATACCCAGTTATTGGGTTATGGAGGTCGGATAAGCAGTCGCTCCATGTTAGTTACTGTCGGCTGCGTCCGGTTAGACTGGAAGCCAAACCCAAACTCGTTGGGATTAGGCTCGGCAGATAAATTCATTGTTCTTACCTCTAAATTTTCGTTTTAGAGCATCGGCTTAGAAAACATGGAAGCTCGCTCCAGCTGGATCAATATAATGATATCCACCGTAGGATTGTCCTTCACTACAGCTGGAAAATTACTGACATGGGCTGCTACGTCGGGCAGAAATGTCAAGGTAAGGATAAATAATCTATGACTATGCTTGCATCTTGCTACTACAACAGGTGTGAGAGTGATCTGAAGAGCTGTTCGACCTTACCCGTCGACCCGTCCTCGCGAGAAAAAACTTTCCGTCTTTTAAGGATGAAATGAAGGAGGAATGATGGGTTGACACCCATACATAATAGATACGGGGTCATCCCACATACCCCGTTTCCAACAGTTTTTGTACGTACCAGCAAAATGTGGAATGAGCTCCGGCTCTCGTTGGAGGTCTGGCATGGACAGCATCAAATAAAATTTTAAAGAGTCCTCTTTGGAAAGGGTAGGCAGCGCCCTTGTGGTACCACATCTAGATATTCATCATAGGCGGCGGTGACAACTTACCATCAGATCGCCTGCTTGTTTGCCACTTTATGGCATAAAAAAACGTGAAAGTACTTTTTAGACACAAAATGAATGATCTGGAACATCTTAGTGATTTCTCAATTGTTTCTAAATTTAAAAAATCTTAAATAAATATCCATAATACGAACTTAATGGCAATAAATTTTTTTACAGATCCTAATGAGCGCATTGGACTTTTTGAAGTTTACAAATCTTGCAACTGGATTCATAGGAGTTGCCAACGGCTTGGGCGATATGATTTACAAGGTACCTATGTAATACAGTCAACAAAAGAGTTAGGCACACATGTAAAAATATTCGTCACCCCACAATACTGCAATGAAATATTAAAACTTTGACTTGAAATCATTAACATCATAATTCTTTCATTGCAGAGTAGTTACTGGGATGCAAAATACACATATTTACCTTTGCCTGTGAACTTATAAGTACGCAGGCAGTAGTTGTCTTTATTAGCAGTTGCAGCAGCAGTCTTTATAAATCATTACCAACCGTCAGATTTGAAATATTTTACTCCTTCTCACTTAACGATCAAATAATTGCTATCGTTGTCATCAATTTTCAGTTCGTGAAGTATGGAGAGACACCCACATCCCTTGAAGTGTTCCAATTCACCACATCCGCTCTGTTCCTTGGTATCGGTGTGATGTCCAATCAGACGGCACAAGAAATCGTTAAGGATGCACAAGCCGCCAAAATCAATGAAATCAGAGATTCATTGTCCAGTAACAATAAAAGGTAAGAAACCTAATCGTTATTTTTAATTAAAGGCTAATTATTCATTCAGATAACATTTATTTGTAGAATAAAGATGGCAGTTTTACATATTTTCTATGCAAAAACTGTCAGACTCATATTTATTCCTTGAAATTAAGTAATCTGACTATTGAAAAATCAGCGCTTAGTCATAGTAGTCATGTCGAAACTTAGGTAGATGCCACGCATCATGGTTAAGTTTATTGATTTACAGTCCTATGTTGTCAAGGATCGCCCTGAAAAATACTTATCTATATTATCTGTATAATATTTGGAACTTTACTTTCAGAAAAATATTCGATAAAGTGACAGCTGAAACCCGAAGAGTAAAGGGCACCATAGATGGCAACACTGATGTTATAAGAGCTCTTAAAACTATCGAAAATAAGGATGAATTTTTCGGAAAAATAAAAACCATGAATAAAGCATTCAACAAAAATAAAGTAAGGGTATCATTGTCTCCAGATGGCAAAGTATTGATAAACAATAGTCACAGAGCTAATATTAACAAAATGTATCGGATGGGGCCGGCGGCTCGAGATGAACTTCTTGCAAGATATGGACCTGCGAAGGTGACCACTAAGAATGCTCCTACAAGAATATATCCATCCGACCAAGTACCCGGCTCCTCCAAAGTACCAGTAAAAGAGTTAGTAATATGCGCAATTCGCCCTGAAGAAATGATAAAAATTTCTGCATTTATCATTAACTTGAGCGCGGCTGATCAAGATTTCGTCATGAATTTAATATCGACATTGAGTGAAGCGTTACATGATGGATTTTTGTTAGTCTGTACTGAATTCATAATTTCATTAGTACCCGTAGAAATAGACTTCTTGAATTCCATTGACCCTAACTGGAAGAGGCGATTGGTATTCTTTATCTTTCAGTATTTAAGGTCAAATATAACTGACGATGAAAAGGACAGTGTGTTCATGGCTGCCTTAAAATCATACATACGCGATGGCAGAATCAATAGAGAAACATTATTGAAGCTGAAGAAGACGGTAATGGACCACTTTGAAAAGGTAAAGAATGACAAAGAATCTCGTAACAAAAATTGGGACGAGGGGGACGAGTATATAAACAATTACCTGAGCGGTTTTAATACGCTTCGAGTGGGACAAAAGCTCGTTGTTGGAGCCCATACAATCCTTGTAAAACTAACCACGGTAGATAACTTCCAAAAGTGGCTTGAAAACTATTCGCAAGAACAATGTGATTTGTTTATGGAACTATGCTTTAAAATTATAGCAACTTTTAATGCGAGCGATGTTCGCAGTTTGAATGCTATTAATCCAGATGAAGATATTCTGATGAGAGTTTCCGTGTTTTTACTGGAAAGATTTGATATTGACACGTACGCAGCGATAATGTCAACTGGGGACGAAGACACGGATACGATTATTTCATTTAGAACTGAAATTGTTAACTGGTGTCGTAACCAGCGTCTTAGAAAACAATACACGTGTGTTAAATGCAAGGGAATAAGATTTTGCCCTAATAAGACTTAGAATAAGCACAGGTGTCCAGGTGTGTAAAAAAGTTTTCTTTTACAAAAATTATTAATTTTATATATTTTTAAACTTGTACATGTATGAATGTATTAAGTCGAAGATATGTATAAATCGGTATTAGGTAGTATTTTGTGTTCACCTAGATCATATTCAGGACTTAAAATCGTTATATATCGGGATCTATTTTTGAAAATATTGATAGTAATCATATAAAGAAGTTAACATTCGCATTCATCACTAGTACCTACTTCTTTTTAAAACTCAATTAGCTCACTTTGACTTTGATTTTGGCTCATCTGGCGCTTCAAAATTGGGCGAATAGCAATAGATTGGCACCGAAAAATAGGAAACGGTGATGCGGTCGCTCTAGGAGGAGATGACGTGACAAGTTCTATATAGGCCGCGGAAAATAGAAAGGCGGTATGGCCTTTTCTCGTCAATACTACACAGCCAGAGAAGTAGTTGAGAGCTTCCAGATAAAGGAAAAATTAAATTAATGTAATAATACCTGTATTGATTGTCGCTCAAATCAACTATGTATACATAAAGAGTGAATAAATTTAAGGGAAATATAAAATGATAGGTAATTTTATTATTATATGAATGTTTTTTTATTCGTTTTAATAGATTTAAAATTAAAATACTTTAAATAAAAAAGTTATGAGGCAATTAATAAAACTTATTCAGTGAAAATACTTAGGGCCAGCTAAACGGAAACGTGACGGTTCTTGACAAAACACACCGATGCGCGATACCACTCCTCAGTGGTATCGCGCATCGGTGCCTTTTGTTTTAATTCTTCCACTGAAATACCTTTTTTATAGCACCACAAAGTTCTACATCTTAAAAAGTTCGCACGTCTGCTGACTCTTACTAAAACGGTCTGCCAAAAAGGCTGCTAAACATTTGGCTGATACTCCACAAAATTGTTCTTTCCGCTCAGCATTCATAAATTACTAGATATTCTTTTTTTGTATTTTCGGGGGGAAACTTTCAAAAAACGACCGAGCTTTGAATATACCTATGACCAGATTGTGGGATTCTTACTTACGAAAACTATTGCGGTGGCGACCATCAGTACATGGAAGGGTCGTTTCAAGAGTCCCTTATGTATTCTGAGCAGGAAAGAAACATAAATTCAGCACTCCGCCTCAGTGGAGTGTCAGCCTTACGTCAGGATCTGGATCTTCTTTGATGGAAAACATTTAAGATTCAAACACTTACATCAGTGACGTCACTGACGAGTTGCCCATCAGTCACGTCAAAAAAAGATTAAGTTTAGTGGAAGTCGCAGGACATTGGCTTCACAGGTAGTTACGTCACTCAGTCCATAATTCAGTGGAAAATGGTGTGGCCTTAATGTACGCCCCGATATTTTATTTAGGTTCAAACATCAGTGACGTCACTGTCGAGTCGTCTGTCAGTCACTCCAAAAAAGATCTAAATTAGTGGAAGTCGCAGAACATTGGCTTCACATATAGTCACGTCACAACCGGCACGTCTTAGTTAATAAATTCAGTCACCATGAACTTTATTCCAGCCAATAAAGAAATAATTCAGTGCCGTGACTATGTGATCCGCACGTATACGGGCTGTGCCCGGGACGTGGACGGACTGTGGTCTGTCTCTACGTGGGCCGACACGTCCCGCGCACGGCCCGTACACGGATGTGTGAGAATGAGTTTTCATATGGGTATAATGTACGCCCCGATATTTAATTAAGCTCCAGAAATCCTAACGGACCTTGGTCCGTCACCGTTCCGGGCACGGCCTGGATATTGGGATATGTGAGGCTCAAACATCACTGATATTTGTATGAACATTTAATCGTAAAAAAAATATATTAGCCACGTTATCATTGATTAAATCAAAAGTAGGTAAGTAGGTATTTCAAAGGGTTGCTTTGAGTTTTTAAGTCCGTTTTATTTATCCTGGTGTGGTTATGTTTCGTTTTATCTGATTTTTTTTTGTGTAAGTTACGCATGTATCAGTATTTTTCAACCATTAATATTTTAATATTGGTAATGAATAATCGGCAGTGGCAGCATTTCAAGATATCGTATTTTTCATAAAAAAATAGGGCTTCTAAAAGGCTTGTGTTTAAACGCCTACCAGAAAAGTACCTATTTTACTACCAAAAAATTCGAAATACCTGCCAGAATGGATAAATGCTCACCAAAGTGTGTTTCATAAAGTATTGTGGAAATGAACCTATTTTCCTTTTTATTTTATGGCTTGTGTTTAAACGCCTACCAGAACATTAGGTACCTATTTTACTACCAAACAATTCGAAATACCTACCAGAATGGCATAAATGCTCACCAAAGGCGAACTCTATAGTTAAAAAAAAAAACAACCACAAAGGGTGCCCCAAGTCCCGAGCTCGCTTAGCTCGCTCTAGCATCCAAGTTCTAGTAGCAGAAGTAACATTGTATTTCAGGGAAACAAGATTTGGTGAGCATTAATCCACTTTGGTAGGCAAAAGGAATATAAATAGATACAACACGTACAATTATTCTGATGAGTGTATAATTATTTTGGAACTTAAAACGTTGTTCTTTAGGCACCTCGGTATACAGTGGGTTTATTTTATTTGAAGTTAACATATTTTACTTGGTACGCGTTTAAGTTGTAGCCCTTCTAAAATAATATACTTAGTACCTACCCTTATTTTCGTCAAAATATACGTATTATTATATCTAATAGTAAGGTAATAATATAAAACGCAATGTAAAAAAAATAGATGTAAGTCCTATGCAGTAATGCGTCTTTCATAAGATATTTGTACATGTCTAATTTTTAAAGTTCGCTTGGTAAACGTTTAAATGCCTTTCTAAGCTTTATAGTGCGTCCACACGATACAGACTTATGTCTGCGCAGACTTTGAACTCTGAATAAAAAAAATCTATTACACCGATATTTGTCTTTGCAGATTTTGTTGTAATCTGTGCAGACATTTTTTGTTCAGAGTTCAAAGTCTGCGTAGACTAAAGCCGGTGTCGTGTGGACCTGCTATTATTGAAATTTCCCTGAAAATGTATTTGTACCATTGTAACCATGAAGTCAGACGCACGAGTCTAGAGATGTTCAGAAAAAAAAAACCTAAACACACACAAGTTGGGTAAATATGGTCACGTCCACGTACCTATATCTTCCATCGCTGAGCGTAATGCTGAGGCTCGTGTGCTGACAGCAAATTAAAAGGACGAAAACGCGCGCATTCAAACGAATGCGATCGTCTTTTTCTCTCGATGGAAAGGTGTGCTTTCAATATGCTCTATACATTTTAGATCTCGCTTGGACTCTGCATCAATGTACCTGGACCCATAAAGTTCTTATATTTTATACCTACAATTTTTTTATAAGTATTAATAAAAGAAGAAATAGTTTTATATACTTAAGCGTTTTATTGAAACAAATAAAGATATTTGTATGGAAAATGTAACACAGTTATTTTATTCCGGCATTGATCCTATTCGATTTTCTTTTTCACGTTCCTCGGCCGTCTGAGGTGGATTATACTCGAAAAATTTCGCTATGAAGTACCTGTGAGTGAATAGTGAGTGTGGTTAATTAGTAAATACTTATGGTACATCCGCGTAGGTAGGTAGGTACCTACTGATTGACTTGGAATAGCTCACTTGTTTTTTTCACAGATCATCTAGATCTGTGACGTACAGTTAAATATGATTCCGATATCAATAGGTTTCACTTGGATAAAATATCCACAAATCCGTACCTACCTACTCCCAATAACACTTCGACCGAACTCAGGCCTCCATGTATGGCTAGGACTATAGAGGTATGCGGAACAGGGTGTAAAGTCCCGCGAACCTCCATAGAAAACAACTCGAGTGTCGGGTGAGCAACTGCCCGATGGTTGTCGTCAGGCTAGGGCGGTTATATATGCTCAAATCGCGCGGAATACTGATACCGCTATGTAGGATTTTTTTGTACCTATGACAACAGGTAATTTTTTGTAATATCTACTTAGTTAATTTTATGTGGCGACATAGATGCCGCTACAGGATTTATAACCTTAAGTCGACGCTCGATAACCTACCAGACTAGTATCTCAACGGTGATGAGCACGGCAGCGGCGGCTGTCTGCGCGGCGACCCGGCCGGGCTCAGCCGAGCCGCGCAGCACGGCGGCAAGCATAGCATCGCTGGCATCAGACGCCGTCTCCAAAGCGGCCACCAGCAGCGCTGGAGCGGCCAACCAACGAGCTCCTCGACGCCACCAGGATTGCTTCGACAGAAAAATCACGAAAATAAAATAAGCTTTGCTTCTGGATAAAGTGACAGTTTATCAGCGATGAAGAAAGTTAAAAAAATTAAAAATTTTGGAGGTGCTATGTGCTACTGAAAAGTCAAATGGTCAAACACAAAGATTGAACCGACTTCCAAATAAAAAACCTAACTCGTGCGCCTAGGGCTCCGTACCTACCCATTATACCGCCTTGCTGTGTGCTACTGAAAAGTCAAATGGTCAAAGCCAAAGATTGACTACGTGACAGTGGCGGACTAAGCCAGTCAGAGACCCGGGGAGGCAAAGTTGAATCAGTTTTTAAGAAGTCTTGCAATTGAACTTTTAATGCGACTTAAATCACTAAAACCACTCAAGCACTAACACCTTGTGCCAATAATGATTATGCTGATGTTTGCTACTGATCGACTTCTTCGATTCGATTTCGATTTGATTCGTTTCATTCCGGCCTTCGTAAATATGATCATATTTCTTCTTTCCGTTCTCAGCTTAAATGGTTGCCTATCCGTCAAAGGATCCCTCTGCATGCTCTACACTATTATGAACGATCCTTGTGCTCTTGATAATTTAAAACAATATTTTAAAGTGTTGGGCAGTTCTCACAGTCTCAACCTTCAAGCATCCAAAAATTTACTTCTTCATATCCCTTTTCATCTTTTATCCTTTTTTAGTACACCTACCACAGTGTAGTCTTTTTAACCCAAAGACTACACTGTGGTAGGTGTACAACAATTTTTAAATGGAATTTTGTTTCGGAAAGAATATACAAATAATATATATAATACCTACTAATAAAATACATATATACTTATGCTAAAATAATAAACTAATAAATATGATACATAATAATCTTACTGATTTAGAGAATTCATAATAATCATGACGAAGAACAACTAAGAATGATAGGCCTGTGTTTTCGGATTTTACGCTTAAAAGGCAGAGACAAAATTTTCAGAGCATATTCCAGAGTTTAGTGGTAGAAATAGCATAGGAATTAGACAAAAACCCGGTGCGGTGAAAAGAGATATGAAAAAGTAAGTTTTTGGATGCCTGATACATTAAGTCCGCCCATGTACCACTATTGTACAAAAAGTTTAAATAAATAAACAACATTTGATGTGGATGCCAAAAATAAAATGCGAATCGATCGGCAAAAAAAAACAAGTAAAAATAAAGTAAGCGGCAGTTTTTATTTTAGTAAGTAGCTATTATAACATAAGTATTATATGTACATATGTGTTTCCGTGCCTTCATCTTACTGAACTCCTCCTCCAAAATCAATTTCGTTTGAATTTTTTCTCGCAATAACGAGTCGCTCTTGATTAAGTAGATCGAGGATATTTTTTAATTAGTTTGAATTTGGAAAATCGCCTCTCGCATGATGTAACCGAGATGCAAATGGTCAAGAAGTATTGAAGTTGTACCTATTTAAATTAAGTTGATCTTTTTAATTAGGTACTTATTTTATTACTATATAATATACACCTATTATCCATTATTATAAGGTAAAGTTTAGCAAAGTGCCGAGGATAGTAAAAAGAAACTGTAGGCAACTTTATTATAAAAATTGAAAATTGCCGGTTCAGGCTGCATTTATTTATTCGTATAAGTAGGTATATATTCTCTGTATGGGATGATTTTTGCATTGGACCCCCCAACTCCAAACCAACTCTTAAATAGGTAACCGAAAATAATTTTAAAGCCTTGTTTAGGATTTTATCAAAGGAACATTTGGAAGCCCCGGGGTCAGGGGGGTCTGGGACGGGCCGCACCTTCTGCCCCTTCCGCTCCTGTTAATCCGCTATTGCCACGTGAGTTTACGACGTGATTTCGACTATCGCTATCCCCGCTAGAATATTAGGTCCTGAAATGAAAGTCTAGTGCCCCTTGGTGACACTTCAGAGATATATGTATGTATAGATACGTAATGGAGCTTTTACGAAAACATATAACAGAATTGTGTAACGATAGCATCTAGTGAAATCTAAAAATAACATAGTTATAAAGGGCGATGTAATGTGGGCTACTTAGACAAAACCCTAAAAATACCTATGTTATAAAAACAGCATACCTTAGACATAACAGCCACTAATAAAAGCAATGAAGTTGTTGCGGTGACAAATGCACTGAGTTTCCCATAACCCATCACAAGTCGAATCGTTGGTTTTGTAATTCTGTAACATAAGCAAATAATAATTGGTAAAGTAACTGGGTAGCCTATAGCTTGAAGATGAGCTCTGAGCAAGCGTGCAGAAACACGGCATGCGACTTAAGTCGCCAACAGGCGATATCGACTGGTTCATTTATTCATGATGGCCAAATCGCAAGAGCCTCACAGGAAGATCTTTAAGGTTAAGCTAAGCGAAGTTTGTTGAGGTCAGTCGGTAGGTGGGGTAACCATTCTTTCTATACACCTCCGTGTCTCGGAAAACACATTATACCGTCGGTCCCGGCTGTCGTTTGTAGAAAGGCGACAGATACGGCTATCAGAAGCCTGAAAATCTGAAAACCAATGACGTCCTGCCAAAGGGGATTCGTGCTATCCAGTTACTGGATCGTGAAGGTGAGATAGGCAGCCGCTCCATGTAAAATACCTACTGGTACCTAATTATTTAGCTGCATTCGGAATAATTCTCATAAACTGTAAGTCGACCCCAATATACTTACCTAGTTCTGAAAAGATACATTAATATTTCAGCCTGTTCGGCCTAACGTCGAGAAGCATGACATTACCTCCTAGCGAAGCTGACGTTATTAAGTTTCTGTGCGACTTCATCGTCGTCCAACTCCAGTTCGACCGGCTGGGACGCAAAGGCGCATGCCGACATGGACACGCCTAGAAGCGCGACCAGCAATGCTCGCAACTTTATTTTCAGGCCTTCCGAATGTTCGCCGCTGATGTGGTTTAACTGCAAAACATCTTATAGGCTAGAAAATGAACTATGAAGCAGAACTATTAATTCATCACTTCAAGTTGCTAAAAAATGAAAGTTGAAGTTTAATTTCGAGTTATATCAATATCTTAACAAGGTCCCCATCTGCAGCCGCCGCTTGGGCAAACTTGATGGTATTTGTGCAAGTTTCGCACTCTTGCGAAGTTCCCTAGTTATTGGTAGCTTGCTGTCGTCACTGTTCTGAAATTTGGCCTTCTGAATGCAGAATTATCAGGTACACCACAAACAAACACAGTTCAAGCAGAGCCTGTGAGCTATCAATATTTCGCCCAACACCCAAGGGTGAGTTATTTCGATAATCTCTCTTATTCTACAAGTAGATAAATAGGTATGAGACAAATAAAATGTTAAACTTACAACGTTCGCGTGATTCTCATGCTTGAGCCGAAGCTGATTCAAAAAAGCATTACTCTCGGTTTCCATGTTGTTTCCTTTCAATCAATCACTGTATACCATCTTGGTAGCGGTCACGGAAAAACTATTCTAACGTAGGTTCCATGAGTAACCACCCGAATTTTCACGCCAAATAGTTTATTAAACGTTATTACATAATGCAGCACATTTAGAAATATGAATTGGTAAATGACAGCCGAATGACCTATGAAATGTTCCATGCATTGTCTTTGTCAATGTCAAAATAAATTACTTTTAATAAAAACCTGTAACAAAACAAGTATTTTATAAGACTCCAGTAGTCGTCACCACACCGAGGAGCTCGTGGCTAAATAATAACAGCCTCACGGGTCGATCAATCAAGGTTAAGCAACGCTTGCCGAGGTTGGTCTGTGGATGGGTGACCATCTTAACATACCGAGACTCCTCCGTGCCTCGGCAAGCACGTTAAGCCGTTGGTCCCTGCTGTCATTTGTAGATCTTTGGCAGTCGTTACGGGTAGTCAGAAGCCAGATAATCTGACACCAGTCTTGCTAAGGAGTACCGCGTTACCCAGTTAATGGGCTGTGGAGGTTTGGTGGGCAGCCGCTCCACGTAAAATACTGGTATTCAGCTGAATCCGGTTTGACTGGAAGCCGACCCCAATATAGTTGGGAAAAGGCTAGGCAGATGATGAGTAGTCATCACCACACCCTGACTGACTGATTTTGTTTTCTCCCACTACTTCATATTCTCATATTCCACGAAACAGCTCACCATAAGTCCTCACAGACATCACCTCTTAGAAGACGTCTCGTAAAGATGAATTCCGTTGCGGGATCCAAGACAATTGAATCGTTTCTCCGGGACTCGTCAAGCTCATTGACTCGGTGTATTCTGGTGGTCGCTACAGTTGATTCTGGTTTACAGGAGTAGAATTGTAGTTGCAGTGGTTAGGAACAGCTTGTCCCAAAATATGATCGTCTTGTGTCTTGCCGTGCCGCCAATTTACGTTTGGAAGCTTGTTTGGTTTGTTTAATTTTATGCTCGAGTTTGTCTGTTCTTGTTGGCATAATGGATTGTGTGCTAGTTAACAAGTGGTAAATAATTCAATTTCATGTTTTAAATTAAAGTAAACCTATTATTTTGATGTGTCATGTAATGTTAATAACTTGGCACACTATTCTATACAGACTGAGATTGGGTATGTGTATGTCAAGTCCATAATATAGTAGGCGCCAGATAAATGTGGAATAAAGTATATTGACCTTTCCCTAATAACTGTTCATAGGTACCTGAACAATTAAATATGAATCGTTTTTCATTATTAGACACGAGAGATGATGATTCGGGACACCTTTGTGTCATTAATTCCGTTTTTCAAATTAAAAATGTCAATAATTGTAGGTGGGTCAATGACCGTTATTCCACGATTATCTGGCGCCTACTATAACACTACTCTAAAATAAGAGGTCAGAAAGTCGCTAAGAAATTCTTCCTACTTACATAACATACGATGTCTCGCTGGGGAGTTTGTTGCGACACTTCTATGTCCCAAGCTAAAAATTAGGAAATAGTAACGGGTGCTGGTTTTGAGAGACTGTCTTTATGTAAAACTACGTTCAAAAAGCTGGCTCTCTGCCTTATTTGATTTTGATTCTGTGATTTTGCTCTTATCAAATAACAGATACTATTCAACCAAGCATTAGTCGTTTTGTCAGCAATAAGCACTACTTTATGTATAATTTTTAGCCTCGTTTGCCTCACTGCAAGGGCTTGCATTCCAATCCTCTCTACAGTCGTGTAAATCAGTTGATCGCAGCAGACAAAAACACAATTTGACCAAACAAACAATTTATAAACAAAGAACCAATCATAAGTCGCATATACATAAGAATTGTCGAAACACACAGAATTCTTGCAACCAGTTGAACGTCATCAGGACAATAGCGGGCACCTTGTGGCTCAGTCTGCCGATGGACTTTGTGTTGATGGGAACCAGCACCAGGAGAGCATTGAGAATCTTCACAAAAACGATGAGCAACTGACCAGTGAGATGTGGAATGAATAGAGATGGATTTTCCTGCAATGAAAAACTAATCTTTATTATTTGCGCCATCTAAGTAAGTAATAGAAAGTCTAGAACTACATTGGGTGACAAAAAATAATAAACTCTAGGTAATAAAATGTCTCATTCCTTTTATTTTAGATGTTATGTTATTTAGAAGAAATTTTATTGTTATTTTTTTTTACATTTAGTGGGTTCGATTCTCGGTTCCGTTGCGATTGTTGAAAATTCTTTGAAAGCAGTTCGTATTGTTTTTAAAATTAAAATGAAGTTTTTATTTAGTAGGTATTTTATTCTATCTACAGTATTTAAGGTACTTTCCATCGAGTTAATAAAGTCTAGGGACGTCCTGTATATTTTATTTTATTTATAGTAACAGTCAAAAGGCTTAATCAGTCAAAATCACTTTTAACAGTTAGTATGTAATAAAAATTGTATATGTTGTAAATTTGATTATTCCGAAGGTTTAAGTGAAGGTATCGGGTGGCAGTGGGAAAAAATATATGAAATATTTAATACAGGGAATTCTAAAATCAAACAATCAATTTCAACATTCTAACCTCGAGGACGCAGTTTTAGTTTTCATCAACATAGGGCCCAAGAATCTAAAACTGCATCATTGGATGCAATATCGTTATCCCACAATAGAAAAAAAAGCTTCATTTATTGCCACGCCATCCATAAATCATAGACTAAAACATTCAGATGTTCCATTACAAAACCAGTTGCAGGTTAAAATGTGTGACTAGACACAGACTTTACGCGCTGAATTTATCAAATGTTTTAATTTGTTTTATTGTGTTATTTATCATATATTTATTTTATGTTTATTTTTAGTTATTATGTTAATATTCGTCAATGTTCAGAAAAATGTAATTGCGAATGTATTTCGATTATTTTCGATACCTACTGCAAAATACATATAAAAATGTCAGCATCAAAGGTGTCAGTTAAACGCATAACAATCCATTTTCTACTTTAATTTATTTATTTCAATACTGAAACATTTTGAGAAACAGTATGAAGTCTAATGAAGTAATTGTGGGCAATAAGTTGTCTCTCGCTCGTTACTTACGTAAACACGTAAGCGCCATGAATTTCCTGGCACTTACGATATTTTGTTCGCGAGTAAACTATGCTTTATAAACGTTCTAGCGCTGCCTAATCAAACAGTTTAGGAAGACGATATAAGCAAAGATTTAGCGCTGCAGCGAACTAAGTTCTAATTTACTAGTTTTTTAACAAAAGGTTTCTATGAACGTTCTTGTCCGTCAGTAGAATACAATACATGTTAATGTTATATGTGCGTAATTTGTGTCGATCACCTTAACTTTTTAAGAGATTTGATTGATATAACCAGTGAAAACTACTTTTGACGAAATTAGTTAGTCAAAACAACTTTTAATCTGCTCCAATTGGCAAAACCAGTTTTGACTATAATTTCAGTCAAAAGGATTAGGTATTGTCGAGAGCAGATGTTACAGTCAAAACTTAGAACCAGTCAAAAGTACTTTTGACTGGTTCTAAGTTTTGACTGTAACATCTTCAACACAATATTCGGTATAAAAAATGTCTGTACCGTCAAACATCCAGCTATCAGACAAGCGTATTGCACTAATCCCATCGACGTGGCGATGATCTTCAGATCGTGAACCAGCATGAAGTTGTGTTCATCTCGGACTTCAGGGTCTGACCGCACATAGCGCTCGGGAGGGGACTCTCCTAGATGTTTCCTCAAATGATTTGCACTTATAAGCTGCAACAGTTTAGAAATTAGGTGATAGAATCTTCACTATTCGATTCCTCTTGTAATGTACTTAGTCTCAATTTAAAAAATGATGCCGAAAGTTGTATATTTTATTTATGATTTCATTTTCAGGTTTATCTGCTACTGTGTGACACCATGAACCTCGTATCGTCATAATAAGACTGTTTCAGAGGGCCATGAGGACAGCTTCTTCCATACACAATGTCAAAGATCATTTTTTTAGGGTCCGTACCCAAAGGGTAAAACAGGACCCTATTCCTCCGCTGTACGACCGTCTGTCTGTTCCTCTGTCACCGGGCTGTATCTCATGAACCGTTATAGCTAGACAGTTGAAATTTTCACAGATGATGTATTTCTATTGCCGCTATAACAACAAAAAAATAATAATCAAAAAAATAAAAGCGGCTTATGGTCCGGAACCCTTCGTGTGCAAGTCTAAGTTGCACTTGGCCATTTTTTTTTATAATTTCAGACTTCTAGCCGGTGACGACTATTATCCTGTCGTTGGCTTGTTTGAACTCCGCTGGTAGCGCTTTACCATCAAAATGTGCGAGATATGTGAGTAAGTGCGGCAGACGCGAGTAAAAAAATCACAGAACAAAAGGGCTAGCAAAGCAGGGTAACTTAACATACAAAAAGCTAGAGAGGCGTGCTAGAGAGGGATGTGGGCGAAGCCTATGTGTGCGTGCTCAGCTGCAGTGCGATTCAGTAAACTCTCACCGTGTAAGCTGAGCCGTTCATACTGAGCGGCGCACGTTCAGGTATCGTTGCGTTCTTATTTCAAATGTACTTACTGTACGACTGCAATAGATAATACGGAACATATGATACAGAAATAGATATCTATATGGCAAATTACAACAATTGTCTAAATTTATCTGCACTTTTTTCACATCATGCTCACTTCGACCGGCTAAACCGAGTCCGCTACGCATGCTTGCACCATTCTACTACACACCGTTTCACAGCGTTGCTACACTATCGCACCTCGCAAGGTCTTAATACAGGTTTGATAGAAACCGTCACACATATTCACAGCACTGCTCCCTAGCCTTCCAGTTACCTCGTACATCACTGGTGAGAAAGCACCCTAGTGTAAGTACGCGAACACAAGAGATACTGGACAATATTATTAATATCTGAAGATAAAAACACGGTTCCGATTGTGAACAACATCAAACTTACAAAACCAAGCACTCCATAGATGTATGTGTAGTAAATGCTCATGCTAAATGTCGAGTGATGGCAAAATATTCTTGTACGTCCAAGGTAAGGCTTTAATACAGGAGCCAAAACTAAATTAAATGGAAGCTTCATCATTAATATCTATAGTCCAGCTGTGGATTTATTTGTATTATTATCATAATGAACTGTAACTCTATAACATTGTATAAATGCAACTGTCATGATAATTTTTGCGTATGCAAGGAGTTATCTTCTACTGTATCTTTTTGGTATGATTTATTCCGACCTAAAACCACGGACCTTTTTCTTTTCTTTCCTAAACAAATGTCAAGCAGCGGCAAATAGTATGGCAGTGCTACAACAGTGCCACGGCAGTAAAGCCAAATAATTGTACACGATAGAAACATTTTTAATATTTTTTTACATGAATATTTTAATCCATTCTCCGAAATCCCGCTCGATCACATATGCCTTGGTATAATGGAGAATGCGCCCACGCTGAGGTCCGAAAAGCGTCTACTGGAACAAGGCCCGCAACCGAAAAGTTAGAGCACGTATGGTTCGCGCGAAGAAAAAGATCACTTAATTCTTCCGCCAAGTTCTGTAAGCGGGTTTTACGTAGGGCACGTTTTGACCATGTGGACGTATCGGGGCTAAACTAGCATCGCACCCTCCGGGTAGTAAACAGTTCTGGTCCCTGTAGAAAGCGGTTGAAACAAATTCTGTCGCCCCTTTTTTACCGCCAATGTTGAAACCTGATGGGTCGCTGGCTCACTCAGCAAGTGAGAAAGCAAATTATCTCTCTTTGCAAGCGATTTATGTCTGGACGCTGGCTCCAAGCAACCGCCAACTGTTCTTGGTTGTGACTCTTCGATGCCGGAGATCGCAGTTCACATTAAAGAGGTCCGAAAAGTATTGTGCAGTCTAGACGTGAACAAGGCCAGCGGGCCTGACGGCATTTCAGCGAGAGTGTTGAAGCAGTGTGAGCAGTGTGTCCCTGATTGTCTCCTGTGTTGACACGCTTGAGAGGAGGAATCCTCTCTTGAAAAAAGAACGGTGCCAAAATCCTGGAGGCTTGCAAATCTGCCCCTTGTACCTGTGCCCAAAAAGGGCGACCATGCAGACCCTGTCTGTCATTACCGTCCGAACGCCATTACCTCCATTCTGTGCAAGGTTACGGAAAGGATTCTGAACAGTAAGTTGCTGACCTACCTTGAAGACTATCCCCCCCGGCTACCGTCAATATGGCTTTCGCCGGAGACGGTCAGCTGGCGATCTTCATGTGTATGTCACGCACTGCTGGGGCAAAGCCATCGAGAAACACGGCGAAGCACTTGCTGTATCGCTTGGTATTGCTCGAAGGCCTTTAACAGAGTCTGGGACGCAAGTCTACTCAGCAAGCTTCCTGCTTATGGCCCAGCTGTATTTGTAGCTGAACTTTTTTAGTGAACGGTCGATCCGAGTAATCGTTGACGGCTGCTCTTCTGACCTCATGGCTATTGATGCCGGAGTTCCTCAGGGGTCTGTTCTCTCTGCAACTCTTTTCCTGCTGCACATCAATAAACTACCACTTCGGCCTGGTATTGTTGGGTATGCAGGTAACAGTACGGTGAGTTACCGCGGCCCTGGAAGAGTCCCGCGGCCCTGGAACGCAAAGGGCTTTAGAAGGAACACGGATGGGTTTTAGTCAGTAAGAGTCTGACACGCCCTTCCGCTCCATCCAGAGCGGAAGAAGTCATTTGATGATTTCACATCCTTAAAAAAAAAAGGTGACAGTACGGTTACAGAGAGATTCTTGTCCCAGGGTCCATTCGGATTACCCATTGAAGGGTTTTCGATAGGGTTTTCCGAAGCGGTTAATCAGAAACCCATACGATATAGGTAACACTTTTAAACGGCTTAATTCAAGCCGTGATCATACTGACCATTTTGGTTACCCATTGAAAGGTTTTTCGATAGGGTTTTTCTAAGAAGTTAATCAAAACCCATACAATATGGGTGACCCTTTTGATAGGCTTAATTTAAGCGGTTCATAAGGGTTTCAACGATCTTTATTTCTTTTTCGTGTAGTTAGTAAGTATAAAGCGATAACAGCGTAACATTCCGCCTCGGAGTAATGTAATATGATCTCTCGATGATGGGCATAGGTTGCAAAATGACATAGCACAGGTCAAGTGACCTTGGCGGCGGCGTTCGTTACAATAAAATTAGTATTCACTGTAAACCTAAAAATAGCTAGGTCGTCGGTATCGGTATGTTACATTATTTGTCAATCTAATTAACTTCGAAATAGCAATTGACTGCAATTGTATTGTAGACTACCAATAAGATAGGTAGGTAGGTAGTGTTAGGAATTTATCTGAATAAATAGGTACCTACTCAAAATGGATAAATATACAACTCATATATATCCGTTTTTACTCGAGTACCTATTGATTAATCATATGTGTTATAAATGTTGTAGTTATATATTTTGCCTTAATAAATAAAACAAAAAAAAGTAATACTAACTTCCTATTGTTTTTTGTTCTTAAACCTACCCTGTATTCTGGCGATGGCAATGTCTAGTGGATGGTGCGTGATGCTCCACCACCTACTTCGCACAATTTTCTTGAATAACCATAATTTATGAAAGCCCGAACAAAACCCTTATTAATATAAGGGTTATGTTTGGGTTCGGGGGGAAACCCTAACAAAACCCTAATAACCCTTATAAGGGTTTTGTTCGAGTTTCCATATGGGAATGGGTATAAAGGTTTTCATTAACCCTTTCACTGGATTTCAGGTAAAGAACGCGTTCAATGGGGTATCCATATGGATGTGGGAACCCTTTCACTGGCATTGTATCGAATCGAAGAGGTAAGCCGTATCTAAGGTTACCTTTATCGTGATGTAACTCCTTGTATGGGTTTCAATTCGCCCCCCCCCCCCCCACCCCTTCGAAAGGCTTAACTCTTAACCGGGGTTGTACGGTTCTTGATTGTCCAGCGCAAAAACCAGCGGGGATGAAATTCGTTCCTTGAGAGAGGCCATGGTAGAGCAGATAAATTTGGAGTGATGACAATCTGGTCTCTTTTAACGCCATCAAAACAGGCGTCTGTGGCGTATACGTTGCAGCCGGCAATTTTTGTTTTTTTATTTTTTAGCGAAACCCAAGAGGTAATTTTTTTTTTAAATGGAGGTACTAAATATTTCAGACATTTTATTCGGGACTATATCCTCGCGAAATTTCAAGGAAATCGTAGAGTGCCGGCTGGGGCGTGTGACGCATGCAACACACTCTTCACTGACCAGATTCATAGCATTGGTATACATAAAATTGCAGACTTGAAATAAATGTATGAGATTATAATTTCTCGATATATTATGAGAAAATCGTTTTGTAGGTATACAATAAATGCCATCCAAATGAAATAGTTTCCAATATATCCGTGTCTTATAAGAAAAAAAACAATCTCATGCGACATTTTTCAATCTTAAGACGTGTGCATGTTGCGCATTAATAAAAATGCAAATAAAATTGGTTAAATATATCACTGAGTGAGTACGATTAGGTGTTGCGATTTGTCCTAGATAAGTGTGTTATCAAACATAACACGTGTTATTAACAATCTAAACAATATTTGGTTTTTAAACAAGAAAATTTATTACTAAAATTGTCTAAATACAGTACATTTTCGAGGCTTGTTACAAAAAACAAAAAATAGCAGAATTTTAACAAACATCAACATGAATGACAAATTGAAACTAAAGTAAATAAATATTGTTACAGTAGGAGTCTTTCGTAAATAGTCCTGAACATTGCGTTAAAAGTGTATCTTGAATAGCGAATTTAGGGTGTATACGTGGACAGGGGATGGAGATCAGATGTTTTAAAAACGGATGCAGTCTAGAAGAAGCCGCCACAAACATTCCATCAGATTCAATAGAGAGAAGGCGAACTTCATCATTACCAGATTTTCCAGCATTTCCAATCTCTGATTCTGGTAAAACCTGCGAAGGTGCGATACCACCTGAAAATACTGATAAGTCATAAAACAAAAGTCGCGGAGTGTTAGTTTTGTTCTGCGTCTCAGTTATTATTTCAGATTTATTTAATCCCGCTGTTTTATTTTTGCCATTAATTGTATTCGAGTTACTAATTTGCAAAGCTTTGACAGCGTCGTTTTTAGTCATTTTTAATTTTTCTACATTGATATCGGGGTTGGACAATTGATATTCGCCCTTCTTCATATCTTCTTCTTTTGTCGAATTTATAGATTCTTCCTCTATATCAATAGTAGAAACAGCTTCAGATTTATTATTTTTGTCATTTATCTGCTTAGAAACGTGCCCTTTGCTTCTTTTCGTACGTAACAAAGGTTCATTTTGAGACACACCACTCTTGGTAATAATTTGAAGATAGGGAATATTTTTTGTAAGCAATGTTCTTGTCTCGTTAAAAAGTTGATGTATTAATCCATTTAATATAGTGAAAAACTGATATTCTTCCTCACGGTCAATTTTGTTGAGTGCGTTCGTGTATTCTTCAACTTTGATACCTTCACTATGTTGTTTTAGTACAGCGGAAATTCTACGATCTACATCTTTAAGATTATTATGCTTGTCATTGAAGTAATTCAAGTCCATGGCTACTCCTCCATTTTGCCAAACTGAGAAAATTCTTGCATAAAATGTTAAGTATGAAAGTGGTATGTTCCTCCACTTGTTGTTCAATGGTATCATATTCATGTACTTACTTAGAGTCATAATCGTAACGTTTACATTTCCATACCTGCTTGTAAAGTCCTTAATATCTCGAAAACCATTTATGACATACAAACTAGTGTACGGGAAGTAGTTATATGAATCGAAAAATATTGCTTCTCTCTGACTTCGTCTTGCAGTTTCCAGCGAGTCATCCACGAGAAAGAATACGTGGAAACATAGTGAAGGGTACTGTGTAGCTACGTCCGAGAGATAATCAGCATAAAGCAGGAAAGGACAATAGGTGCCTCGTTGCACGATATGATGGTAAAAGACATCGCTTCCCGGTTTGGTCGACTGGCATTTTGGGATCAAAACAGCCTGTCTTCGACATGCCTCCTTGCCCCATGGATAAAATAGAAAGAGTACTAATCCCAACCAGACAAAAGTTTTCGATGCTGAGGAGAGTTCTGAAAAAAACAAGTGACAAGTAATATAAATCATTTACCACGTCATCACTGTTTATTTAACTCACACAAACGTAAGGTAGGACGCGCTCAGGCAAGATGGAGCGACAGTCTCAGAATTATTGGTAGCAGCTAGATGAGTGTTGCCGAGTATCGGTGAAAATGTTGTTCAATTTGCGAGGCCTTTTGTCCAGCAGTTGACTGCTGTAGGCTGATGATGATAAAACGTTATAAGTCAGGTTGTGGGGTGGTATTCCACTTTTGGGCATCCTTCGTCCAAAGTAAAGTATAAGTATAGTTAATTATTTTAAAGTTCAAATAAGACAATATTTTGATTGCATTATATACTGAGATCCCAGAGATGCTAGACCTCTCTTATTTTCTCACTAACAAAATATGTGGGATAGAGACTACTCTATAAAACACTAGTTAGTAGGTATGTACTTTTAACATATGTATACCTGGTAACTTGGGCCGACGGCCAATTTTTTTTTTTTGTGATATTCATATGTATTTCAGTAATCAAGGTTTTGCATCCCCCAAAATCCTAGCAGACTTTAGCTTTCGTTATTTGCACTAACTAAATAAACTATGCCCAAATTTCAGCCATGTGAATAGGTTTTCACTCGGGGTGGCGACCAGCTCTTAGATTATTACAATGACTATAGTAGGCGCCAGATAAATGTGGAATAAAGTATATTGACCTTTCCCTAATAACTGCTCATAGGTACCTGAACAATTAAATATGAATCGTTTTTCATTATTAGACCATGTTAAGGATCACGAGAGATGATGATTCGGGACAGTTTTGTGTCATTAATTCCGTTTTTCAAATTAACAATGTCAATAAATGTAGGTGGGTCAATGACCGATATTCCACGATTATCTGGCGCCTACTATAATCAGTCGTCAGAGGCCTATGCTTAGCAGTAGGCGAAGTCGGGCTGTGGATGATGGATGATGATCAGTCGTTAAAATATTATTGAATGAATAATTATTTATTCAACAATATTCTGTAAAACATACATAAAAATCAGCACCCAGACTTAGTGATTTAATGGCTTTTGCACCTGATACCATGAAATCGGTCGTCCGCCCAAACTAGCAGGTGTGCGTATGATACATTACTCTATCCCACACATTTTGTTAGTGAGAAAATAAAGGAGATTGGCAGCTCAGACTTTTCCATTACAAAGTTTCTTGAATAAATAACCTCAAAATCTGCTATGCATTTCGGATTACGCTTCGCGCTTGCTCACTTTAGGCGAGTCAGCATGTGCCTTCAACATGCGTCACGTCAACACTTTCGTCAGCGCCTTACATTTTTTTTTTTCATAAATAGAGCTTAGGTTAGGTTCCGCCGCTCCCATCATATAAGACCCGAGGTGATGGCGCGTATTATTCCACGCGCGCCCCTCCAACGTCGAGGGGGACTTAAAAACGCCCCCCACTTAACCAGTCGGGGCCCGCAGAAAGGCGAGCCGCCATCAGTCGCGGGCTGCGTTGAAAATTGCTTAAGTGCTCCCGTAGCCACGTGTTGGTTTGAGATATAATCCCACTGCATGGCAAAAGGCCTCCCACTCCATTTTCCACTCAATAGGGAATATGTACTAGGGTAGGGTAAACAGTTTTCGGCCTGACACAGAAATAGCGTTCCAATCAGCAGAAAAATATTTTTCCCGCTTAGGTGCATTGTCATTAGTTCGAATGACCAGTTTCAGCTTGTGCTCTCAAGTACTTTGCGGGCAGCTGAATTGAAACGTGGTCCACTTTCCTCGTGGAGGATCCACGTGAAAGACAACCAAAAACTGCAACCACACCGAAAACCATCGAAAAAGTGCATGAAACCGTGTTGGCCGATGGGTGAGTGAAGATGAGTGAAATAGCTGAGGCTGTGAGGATATCAGAAGAAAGGGTGCAAAACATCTTGCACACATAATTTAGGATTAGGATAGCTTTGCACAAGATGGGTGCCGCATTTGCTGAATGCTGATCAAATACAAATGCGCAAATGATTTTCGCAGCAATCTGTGGACCGATTCCATAGGGATCCAACCGATTTTGGCCGATTTATCACCATGCATGAGACTTGATTCCAACACTACACGCCAAAAACGAAACAGCAGTCGAAGGAGTGGGTGGAAGCCGGCGGTTCAGCGCCAGAGAAAGTGAAGACGATTTGCCATACCTACGCCATCTGCCGGAAAATTTATGACCAGCGTGTTTATCGATGCGAATCCGGGAGATGTGAGATCCTGTTAACTGATTACTTTGAAAAAGGTAGAACTATTACCGGCGAATATTAATCCAAACCTTTTGACCAATTGGATGCCAAAATTCGCGAAAAGAGGGCTGGCTTGAAGAAGAAAAAAATATCTTTCACCAGGACAACGCACCCGTACACAGGGACGCGCTGACGATAGGAAAACTGCGGGTTTTCGGGGGCGATAAATCGATCTAGCTACGTTTCATTTTTAGAAAACGTTTACCAAAAAAAAAAACGAGCAAAGCTCGGTTATCCAGGTGCTTTACTATTACATGTCATCAAGACACGATCATAACAACAGCTTTGAACTTTGTCCTATTCGAAATTGGCAGTTAATATGCTTGCTAAAAAACCCTTTCGGCTGCGAGAGAGATTTTGACTGAAGTGTCATGAGGGTTATCACTCCAATCGATCGATCGTAGATCGATGCCATCGATGGATGGTAGAATAAATGGCTTTTGAATTAGGATGACGACTACTCTTCAAATTATTCGTCTCATAACAGATATGACCCGAATGATTATAGATACAAATTAAACAATAAATTGTTAAAATAAGAACATTTATTACTAAAATTGTCTAAATACTTTTTCCATGTTTGCTCTTTGAAACAATTGAAAAAAAAACAGAAATAGAAGAATATTAACAAACATTAACGTAAACAACAAATTAAAACTAAAGTAAATAAATATTGTTGCAGT
Source organism: Mamestra brassicae (assembly GCA_905163435.1). Lineage (NCBI taxonomy): Eukaryota > Metazoa > Arthropoda > Insecta > Lepidoptera > Noctuidae > Mamestra > Mamestra brassicae. The sequence goes on along the minus strand of LR990997.1, from coordinate 10,488,013 downwards.
AGGAGTCTTCCGTAAATAATCCTGAACATTGCGTTAAAAGTGTATCTTGAATAGCGAATTTAGGGTGGATACGTTGGCAACTGATTCCAGCGGAGATCAAATGTCCTAAAAATGGATGCAGTCTCGATGAAGCTGCCACAAACATGCCATCAGAATCAATAGAGAGAAGGTGAACTTCATCGTTTTCAGATTTCCCTGCTTTACCAAACTCGGAGACTTTCTTATTTTGCCTAAAATCGGTGTGCATTAACGCTTTAGGCAGAACATACGAAGGCGCGCTACCATCAGAAAACACAGAAAAATCGTAAAACAAAACTACTTGTGGAGAATCGGATTTCTTATTCATCTCAGTTTGTATATCAGATTTATTTAATCCCTCGGTTTTATTTTTCACATTAACTATGCTGGAGTTTTTCACTTGCAAAGCTTTGAAAGCGTCGTTTATAGTAAGTTTTAATTTGTCTAGATTTACGTCAGGGTTGGACAATAATTGATATTCATTCTTCTTCAAATCCGTTTCTTTTGTTGAGTTTATAGTTTCTACATAAACATTGGAAATGGCTTCCGATTTATTATTTTTATCAATTATCGGCGTAGAAACGTCCCGTTTGTTTCTGTTCGTACGAACTAAACGTTCGTTTTGAGACGCACCGTCCGCAGTAGTCAATTGAGTAAAGGGAAAGCTTTTTGTAAAGAATGTTCTTGTCTCGTTTAATAGTTGATGTACTAAACTATAGAAAACAGTGAAAAATTCATTTTCCTCTTCGCGGTCAATTTTGTTGAGAGCGTTCGTGTATTCTTCAACTTTAATGCCATCATTATGCTGTTTCAATATAGCAGATATTCTACGATCTACGCATTTACGATTATTATAATTGTTATTGAAATGATTAAGGTCCATGGCCACTCCTCCGTTTTCCCAAACTGATAAAACTCTCGCATAGAACGTTATATATGGAAGTGGTATTACCCTCCAATTGTATGGCATTGATGGTGTCTTCGCCATGAACTTGTTTATGGTCATAATTGTAACGTTAACGTTTTGATATCTTCTTTCAAAGTCTGCAATTTCTCGTTTACCATCAGTACCACCAACTTTAATGAAGGGATAGCCGCCTTGGTTTCTTGGCATCAGGTTTTTGAATAATTTCATTCTTTGGCCGCGGTATGTCGTTGCATACAGAGAGTCATCCACAAGAAATATTACATGGAAACGGAGCTCCGGATATTGTGTGGCTACGTTCGACAGATAGTCAGCATAAAGCATGAAAGGACAAGCGCTGCCCCGTCGAACTATGTGATGGTAATAGACATCGCTTGCCGGCTTAGTCGTGTTGCATTTTATGATCAATACAGCCTGTCTTCGATATACCTCCATGCCCAACGCATAAAACACAAGGAAGGATATCCCCAACAAAACAAACGTCATCCAGCATGTTGAGATGTATTCTGAAAAAGCAAGTAACATTTTATTTAATACTTCACCAAGTAAAACTGACTAATATTGACACTTTCAGTAGTGGTACTTATTTTGTATTTACTCGTACATACAGCTGCACTGGTATCAGCTGGTAAGTTGGAATTAGGCATTGTGTTAGGGAATTTAAGTATGTCTGGGATAGCAACAGCTCTATCAATGCTGTCATGTCAGGCCGCTTTGCCAATATACGGAAGTATTCACATTTTGGGCAGATGTCGTAATATCTATAACCTACATAGAATATCAATACTCGTCATAGTCATCGTCATCAAGCGTCATCAATCATCTGACTGTGCCTACTCGTAAGGAGTTTTACCGATGTATAGGCTCTACTGAAGATCAACTCAAATACGTGTTACTAGCGTGAAAACCAGCTTTAACACTTCCATTGCCACCTTTATTTTCATGAAGTCTTTATGTACACACACGACGAAAAACGCCGCGCGTGTGAACACCAATAGTACTTTTTGATGAAAGTGGACATAGTTTGCCATTGCAAGGCGGGATTGACGCCCACGTGTATAACAAACTACGTTGTCAACACACTTAGGAAGAAACAAAAAAATAAAATGACATACAAAAAACTTTGTAACCAATGTTGTGAGAAACTAGTCTCCGATTTTTATCGTAGAGTGCGGAAAAATATAAACAAACGCTTATCGCTTGAAATTGTATTGCGAGCCCAATAGCGGTCCGATATGAGCCAGTTTTCGAGTGCGTTGAAAAATAATAAATGATATCTTCAGTTCTAAATAATGAGATGACCTTATTGAGATTTTAAAACTCGTGAAAACTATGGTTTGTTCCATTGCAATAAAAATATCATGAAATAGGTACCTACCTATCATTGGAAAAATTATGTAAAACTCAATTCAAGGCAAACCAATTTCGTAAATGGTGTAGACATGTTTAACATTTTTTTATTATGTTTCATACAATGATACAGTGACTAATGCTGTGCATGTAGACTAACCGACAACAATAAATATAAAAAAAATGTTTACATACGAGAGAATCCAAGAAATTTCACTGAAGAAAGTTGACGGCGGAGGTGATGGTTAAGTTTGGGAACCACTGCTTTACAAAAACGTATTGTTTTCAACTGGCCACGTTTGAATTAGAGGAAATTAAATATTTAAATTTAAAAAAATGCAGAAAAAGGTTAACCTTTTTCTGCATTTTTTTAAATTTGCACCAATTTGGTACCACAACGCAACCGCAAGAAGCCGCAGCGACACTATTCACACGTATCCACAACTTTACCACTTTTTGTCAAGACGGTGTGGTGTACTTATGGTGGGTGTGAATTAAGCCTTAAGAGAGTCCGTAAAATTAAAAAAAAAAATGCATGCTTGAGTCGCTTCGTTCGACTTCAGATTTTGCCAAAAAAATAAATGCGACAATCGCATATTTGCGCGATGATTTCTTAGTGCTTAGGACGACGCCTAAAGGGTTTTTCAGCAAGCAACCTAACAAGTTTTGTTAGGTTAGGTTAAATAAGTAATTGGGGCGCGAAGAGAGAACGCCGTAAATGAAACGAAAATAAATGAAAACTACTCTAACTCTGTTACTTTCAGGTTTTGGGGTCTTACGGAAATAAAAAATTATTTGTTTAGTCATAAAAATTTAAAAAAATGCAGAAAAAGGTTAACCTTTTTCTGCATTTTTTTAAATTTGCACCAATTTGGTACCACAACGCAACCGCAAGAAGCCGCAGCGACACTATTCACACGTATCCACAACTTTACCACTTTTTGTCAAGACGGTGTGGTGTACTTATGGTGGGTGTGAATTAAGCCTTAAGAGAGTCCGTAAAATTAAAAAAAAAAATGCATGCTTGAGTCGCTTCGTTCGACTTCAGATTTTGCCAAAAAAATAAATGCGACAATCGCATATTTGCGCGATGATTTCTTAGTGCTTAGGACGACGCCTAAAGGGTTTTTCAGCAAGCAACCTAACAAGTTTTGTTAGGTTAGGTTAAATAAGTAATTGGGGCGCGAAGAGAGAACGCCGTAAATGAAACGAAAATAAATGAAAACTACTCTAACTCTGTTACTTTCAGGTTTTGGGGTCTTACGGAAATAAAAAATTATTTGTTTAGTCATAAAAATAATAAATCTTACACGTTAATCTTTCTACGTGAATTTAAACTAGTAGATGAGGCCAGTGTTGCCCTATTTCATTCCTCAATTTCTGTGGCATTCTGCCACAACAGAAGTCGTACAACATCACAATATCTCTCGGGCTCTTGCTTTATAACTTTTTTATTTCTTTTTTTTTACAAATACACACATTTCACTTGTTTTAATATCAGCAAAAATGCTCACAAAGTGTTTTTTCTGATTACTAGCAAAGTAAATTGCGAAAATGGCAGTGAGATAAGTAAAATATGCGAGTGGGATACCCAGCATTGTGAGCCTAAAACAATAAAAGCCAGTTTTCGAGTTTATGTAGAAACCATGCAAACTTTGAACTGAATTCCCAAAACACTACTCCAAATCTAACATACGCGCGGCGTGTGATCATCACCCGAGCTAGAATTTACAAAATAAGATCGTGTAGCTGGCACTGAAAGTGTTAAATGCCCTTTAAGGCATAATAAATAGCTGTGTTATTTGCCCCAGCTAGGCACACAGATCCACAGCAGATCACATTCCAATACAAAAAAAGGCCGATGCTACCTGGTAACTTTATGCTATCGCGATGCTTCAATTAAAAAATACCATTATAATATAGGAGAGTATTGCCCATAAGTGATCCTCAAGCTGACGATAAATCTAAAAGGAACTTCATTTTGGCATTCCAACGGATAGATATGAAGAAATCATGGTAATATTAACCAGGCCAGCGGAAACTCCAGGATTTCTTGGGGGTGCAAGTTACTCCCCAGCCGGGACCGGGGAGTGCCTGCGATGGTTGTTGATGGACTCCGCCATCCCCACCTCCTCCAGCCACCTTCAGCAATGGATACTGTTCATCACGTCTTAGCTGTGGAGCACGCTCCACCATATTGTCCTGTAAGTGATGTATTATATTTTTTTCCTCAGTTACAATCGAGGGAGGTAGGTTGGAAAAATAATAAATAACTTTCACATTGAGAATTAATCAGAGTTCGTTTTCTTGAATATCGTAAAGATAAAGGTACCTAAGTGCTGTGCTAATTATCGACATTCATTGATATTGCTTCCAAAGGCTCTAATTTAAAAGTACCTAAGAATCAAAAGGTCACGCACACAGCGTGAGGGTGTATGTCGTCCCAAAGTACAGCCAGAGAGGGGTTGGTTTTAGATTAGAACTTAGGTAACCCCAAGCTTTGCAATTCTATCCGCATCTAAATCGGCGCCTGTAGTCTAAAGATACGCTCGCAATCTTACCGTACCCACCTATTATTTATTTTTCAAGGGAAGATGTTATCCAATAAATCTGTTGAATCAAAATACTTACGTAACCCTCTGCTATAAAATATTAGCTAATGTTTTTTTAATTTAAAACTTTTATTAATCAACGTCTGTGAAAAATTGAAAACCTGAGATCGACATTTGCAACAAATTTTGTAGCCATTCCAATTTTGAAATAAACGTCATTCGTTGTTGTTTTCATTTTTTGTAAATGTAGCTTATTGTATGCGTGTACCAGTTAAATACTCTTTGATAAAAATTAAATAAAATTGCGGACCTTTTTTAACTTTGGTTGCGGACTAGGGGCGAGATGTTTGTTTCTATTTTATATTTATGAGTCATAAATTTGCGATAGTGTCATACACTGAATATTCTTTGTAAACTTCGGTATACAATAATAATTTTCTTGAATTTATTTCTCTATTCGATCCAAGATATTTGATAGTGTAATAGGCTCTAAGAAACTCTTTTACAAACGCCGGAACAGAGCAAAACGACCATAACAGATAATTATGCATAACAATGTCATATTCACCTTCACAAGTGCAAAGTCGGCAAAATTCAGTAACAATCGCATCTGAAAAGCGAATGTACGTGAGACGAATCCGATGTTGAATCAACAAAATTATGGCGGAAAATGTAAACGTGCCGCCGTCACATCATATTATTATAATATAGGAACTTACGTGCATATTCAGTTAAATGTAACTCATTCAGTGCTAGGACCGAACACACGTATCAGTGAATAAAACAGCGTCATATTTTAGAGCCGAAAAACAAGTGATTTCCAGGAAACACAAATGACGGTAGGTGTTTACAGTTTTTTGTTTGTAATAAATATTATAATTGATATCTAGGCTTGCGTTTGATCAAAATCTCACCCGTCTCAATCTGATGGACAACGATGATGTGGATGATGGAGCACGCTTGCCTAGAAGTAACCCTAATAATATCATAGCACACATATCAACTTGGAAAGGGATCTTCCCCGTATCGCCTGTTTCGCCGTATTGTTCGGAGCCGAGGCGATTACATTACGATTCCGATTAGTGCGCGTTGCAGTAGGGAGTTTCATACAAAGAATACTGCACGGCTTAAGTTGATACGGTGACAATCCCTTTCCGAGTTGATATGTGTGACCTTTAGCCCTTGAGAACTTTGTATTTCATAATAGCTACAACCGTGGGGTTGTGGCTATTATGAAATACAAAGTTCTCAAGTAAGTATCTATACTTACCTATAAAATGAAGCTGAACAAGCGTATTTTTGCTGCAGTTTTCAACATTTAATGGACCATGATATTTTTGCTGATTCACGGGACTAACAAAAATAGCAGTTTTATAATCATTATTACAAAGTTATTGGCTACGATCTCATAGTAACAATTTTCTATGTTGATGTCGCTGCTTCCTATTTCAATGAGCTAGTTATATTCAACAGTAGAAATGAATGTGTTACATCTATTATGCACACAGCCCTCTAAGATACACAACATTCCCATTAAAATAATATTCTACTTATAAAATTAAACCTCTTTCTTAGGGCGAAAAACTATAAGTGCCATTAAAATTTCCAAGTGACAAATATCTTGCAAAAATCACAGCAAACGTCATTTGTGAATTTATCAAATCAAGTAACAAATTAAATTATTAAACGCACAGATTAATCGACCATAAATATTATTATAGATAAGGTGTAAATAAGTTGTCGATTTCGTATTATAACAGTACGATTTCTCTTTTTTTTGTTAATAGTAGAACCAATGGCAAGTGATGAGTGAGTACTACAAGGAGCAGCACCCGTTACTATGTGAGGAGATCTCGGAAGAAGACCACTTCAGTCCTCGATACCATCGGAGGCTCCGACCTTCGAGCTACAGGGGGCGAGCTAGACCTAACCTGAAGGGAGCAGCTTCAATTTTAACGCGTTGGCCAGGTAATCATCTCATTGTTAAGGTCCCATTCGTCCACGAAAACATCACAGTCAGGATTCAGTCCAAGAGAGCGTCGAGCGCAATGAGAGTATGCGTTATGCATAAGCCTATGATGTAGTTTCTCTCATACTTTTTCTAATGACTCAGCAACCAATCGAATGTACATCATTGCTTGTCTTTACAGATCACTGGTCATCTTTTCTTGCATACTGGTGGGTAGGACTCGGAATGATTAGTCTCACGACATTCATTATATATAACAGCCTGTTTGCATTTGCTATGTTACCGACTGTTAACTTGAAGCCTGCGAGTCTGATATTAACTAACACAAACGAAAAATCGTTACCTAAAACTTCACCTGACGTGTTTATGCATGTTTTTGTCAAGCAATATGAAGATTTAGACTTTAATGAATACATGCCTTACATTAAAGAAACATCAAGTAAATATGATAACATGAAATATCATTTTATCATAGTGGCTAACGACACGAACTTAGGTTGGCTAAGCGCCGAAGAAAATAACGAATTAGCTTTGAATTCACTTTGGAATAAAAGCCCAAAAACAGAACCATCTAATATTGCAATTGAATATGTAAGTCTATCGGCATACATGGAAAACTCACCTTTAAGAAAATATTGGCAGACATTACCTCATCATCTTATTGAATTTTTAGCACGTTCTGTTTCTATCTGGGATAAAGGAGGTATAGCTTTTGATCCTATTATTTTGACTCCAAGAACTCAGCATACTGTTTATAAAGAGAAACTCCACAAACTACTTAACAAGTATTCAGATATTAAAACGGGCAGTGAGCTTAAATTTACGAATAAACCTAACAAAACTACCCAGAAAGAAAGAAAATTAAATAACATTCGGGACATAATTAATGCTTTGGAAACTGAAGAGGCCTCTATGAACACGTTTTCCCAGGAAACTCTTACCGAGGCAGAAAACATACAATCCCCGATTGTAACAAGAAGTCAACGCTACTTAGCTACTACAACAGATAACAAAGTAAAAAAAGATATGGGAAAGCATCCTGAGCTGATGGATATACAAATTCGCCCTCATATAAATTCCTCAAGAGAAAGTAACACAAAACAAATAAGAGACCATTTTGAGGTGAACAATAGTACAGAATCAGCCGTTGCTTTAGATGATAGTCAGAATATCACCAAGTTGAGTCTACTACCTTTATTTTTAGAGTTTATATTTCACAATAAACTTAAAGTTAAACAAAGCTCAACGGAAGCAGTGACAATAAACAGAACACGCAGACGTGTAACAGAAGTACCTAAATCGGAAGACGTTAAAAGTACTTTGTCAACTCACACCCTGGTTAGTGATGACAAGAAAATAGCTGACTACAAACCAGTAATCATTTCAGCGGCAGGCATTTATAATACATCTGAATACAATAAGTCGCTGACAGTAAACCCCAGTAAAGATACGGATAAGATTTTGGAGAAAAATCGACTAACAATTGATTTAAAAGGAAAAATAATAGCAACTGATACAGCATGCCATGCCTTCCTAGGTACAATCTTCAGCAATGCAGTCCATCACAGCGAGGAAGAAAGTGTTACAGATTTTATAATTGCTGAACTGACTATATTTTGTAAAGGACTTTTGTCTTCGTGTATGGGTATTGATTTGATTTTACTATAAATTGTATTAAATTTAGTTATTGTTATTTTAGGAATGTTTATTAAATTATTTTATTTTATCTTTTGTTTTTCTTAACCATAAAAAAATGGATTTTAAAGATACAAATATAAGAACTTTTCTTTCTAATATAATTCTAGTCGAATCATTACATATTATAAAACAAAGTCGCTTCCCGCTGTCTGTCTGTCCCTATGTATGGTTAGATCTTTAAAACTACGCAATGGATTTTGATGCGTTTTTTTTTGTAGATAGAGTGATTCAAGAAAGGCTTATATGTATAATACATGCATAATATGGTAGAAAAACACTGATAATTTTAGAGGATTCTCATGTGATGTCGTGAATAAACACTTTTTTGCGCTTTCATTGCAAACGCTGGCTGAACCCTACGAGATCGATCAAAATAATGTATTATACACCTTAAAAAGGTCTACAAAAAAGTCCGCAATGGTATATGTCTATCTCTTAGGGATAACCCACAATAACCATTTTTTATCCTTTACTTTTTACGAGAAATAATGGCTTATTACGAAGCGATTTTAAGAAATACAGCATTAATCCTTATCCAATTAAGTACCTTAAGTACATTGTGCATTTAATATAGATCAATATGGCCCTTCACAGCATGTAATTTTAAACGAATGTTTTTGAAGATATTTCAAATTTAAAATGCAGGGACATAGCGGTTGCGGCGGTACCGGCCAAAAAGCTGTGAACGTTGTATTTATCACCGGAAAATTGCAGACTCCGTAAGATTGTAATAAATCTTGATTAGATCATTATTTCTCAATATATTATGAAAATATCGTTTTGTTTACAATAAATCCCATCCAAATTCAATAGTTTCCAATAGATCCATGTCTTATATAAGGGAAAAATAGTTTACAATTTCACGCGATATTTTACAATCTTACGGCGTTTGCCATTTTCCGGTGACATATATAAAGACATTCTGTAGTATATTTAGTATCAGCATTGCAGCCATGCGAAGCCGGGGCGGGTCGCTAGTGTATTATAAAGAAAAAAACCTAGTATATTTGTAGTCATGGTTGTAAAGAAAAAAAATAATAATTTGCAAATAATTTATTTTCTTGCTCATTTAGTTACTTCACTTACTCACTAATAAAGTCGTGATTCAAATACTGTTTTAAAAACAGTTCACAATATTTGGTTCACAAGTTTATATTCTTCTTAATATTATGGCAGCAAGTATTGTTTGTAGAAATAAAATATTATAATAGACTAGATATTTTGTAAAACAAATAGAGACATATTTTTTTTGTGAGGAAATAATATTCAAATTCAGTACCACAAAATTTACCTGAAAAATAAAATGCCCAATGGGGTAGAATTGTTTACGTTATAATTATAGAGATTTGTAAAAACTATTTGTACAATTTCCTTGTTGTAAACTTCTCATTAATATTGTTATTGAATGTCTTGCTCATTAAAATGTTCAAATACTTACTTAACACTTATTTTACTTTACCTAGATATTTAGTACATATTGCACAAAATGCACAGTATGTTGTATCACAAAAAAATGCCAAGGCTTATTTTCAAAGAACCTAATTTAACTACAATGTGTCTTCTACGAAGGCGCTACGTTTCTTCTTTCTACTGGGATCTCCCATCTTCCAGTCCAGTTGTTTTGTGAACGTCTGCAGTCTCTGATTCTATCAATTGGCTCACACCGTTTACTTATTGACCAATAAAGGTATCCCGATGGACACTGATACACAAGCCCTCGTATCTTTTTTGTTTTATCTGTTTTACATTTTAAGAAAGCTGGTGAACATTCACTATCTTTTTCAAACGAAAAGAAGCCGGCACTTGGACATGCATGACTTTCTTTGGTTACCACAAGCTGAAAGAGAAAAACATCATTAGCATTATTCGTTTATATCCAAAAATATTTAAAAGATATTCAAAAAATTAATAATACTTACTGGTTCTTTGTAGTGTCTGTCCAATCTTTTAAATCTCCTTTTTTGCGCTATTTTTCCATCACACTTTTTGTCAGCTTTGCTTTCTTCCAAGCAACGAGTTTGACTTTCATCGTAAATAGTGTTATTGGGACATGTGAATACTGCTATTTTTACGTCATGTGTGTCATCGTCTTCATCACATTGATAGAACAAGTTGCAGTATTTGGGATGCCTCTTGAATGACGTCGGGCATACAAATAATGATTGGTTATCATCGGTGTCTGGACACTTCTTTTCTGATGTAGTTTCATCAGTACCGCTTTCTGTCGTTGAGCTTTCATTCGTTTGTTCCGTTGTCGACTGCTCAGTAGTTGATTGTTCAGTGGTTGTTCCTTCGCTAGTTATTGATTCGTCGGTTGTACTTTGTGCGGATGGTTCAGTGGTAGTTGATTGCTGTGTGGTGCTTTGCTCGGTGGTGGAAGGCTCACTAGTTGAAGTAGATTGTTCTGTCGTAGATTCACTGGCTGTAGATTGTTCTGTAGTAGTTTGCTCTGAAGTTGTAGATTGCTCGGTAGTCGTAGATGATTGAGTCGTTTGTTCAGAAGTGGTTGGCTCTTGAGTAGTTTGTTCAGAAGTGGCTGATTGCTGTGTCGTAGTTTGCTCTGATGTTGTCGACTGTTCTGTAGTTGTTTGTTCAGATGTCGTTGATTGTTGTGTGGTGGTTTGCTCTGAAGTTGTAGACTGTTGTGTAGTTGTTTGCTCTGAAGTTGTAGACTGTTGTGTTGTTGTTTGTTCAGAAGTAGGTTGTTGTGTTGTTTGTTCAGAAGTAGTTGATTGTTGAGTGGTTTGTTCTGAGGTGGTTGATTGTTGAGTGGTTTGTTCTGAGGTGGTTGATTGTTGAGTGGTTTGTTCTGAGGTGGTTGATTGTTGAGTGGTTTGTTTGATAGTGGTTGACTGTTGAGTTGTCTGTTCCGAAGTAGTAGATTTTTGTGTAGTTGTTTGTTCAGAAATAGTGGATTGCTGTGTCGTTGTTTTCTCGGAACTGGTCGGCTGTTGAGCAGTCGTGGGTTCAGAAGTGGTAGACTCTGTTGTTTGTTCAGTACTTGATTTTGTCGTGGATGTCGTTTGGGTGGAAGTACTTTCTTGCGAGCTTGTTGTGTCTTGCTGTGTTGTAGTAGTTCCTTCAGTTGCCGGTGGATTTTCACTTTGCGATTGGGAACCACTACAATCTCGTGGTGGATATACTGACTCTTCATGATTACAAGTTTCAACTGCTGGATCCCATATCGTACCCTCACCACAGTCAAAGTGATAAACAGAGAATCGTTTACCATCGCCGTCCCAGTCAACGCATCTATAAAATTTCTTACAGTCATTAGGATTAGCAAAATAGCCTGCTTTATCGCAAGTAATATTTTGATTTGCAGGTTTTTTAGGCGAATTTTCTTGAGAGCAATTTGATGTACTTTCTGTTGAAGTTTGAGATGATGATGTTGTTGATGAAGAATCACTGGATGTGGAAGACTCACTGGTTGCTGAAGACTCACCACTGGATGATGAACTAGTCACGGTCGTCGATGTTGTACTTCCGTCTTGATTTTGATTACAAGAAGGATTGACAACATCTTGTGGATGATTACAAGTAACAACATCCTGATCCCAAATAGTACCATCGCCACAAGTATAGTCATACTTTGTATAACCTCCTTTTCCATTGTCCACGCATCTATAAAACTTTTTGCAGTCTTGCGTATTCCCAAAGTAACCTTCCCTATCACATGTATCTTTATTACCTGTGTCTTGATTATTAGTTACGGAAGCTGTTGTACTGGATGAAGTTGTACTAGATGTAGTTGCACCAGAAGTTGTTGAATCAGAAGACGTACTAGAAGATGTTGTGCTAGAAGATTCTGTCGATGGACTGTTGTCTTCGTCGTGCATTACAGGTTGTGTTTCACTAGCTCCGTTACAAGTTTTGACTTGATCTATATGATTACAAGCTTGAATTTCAGAGTCCCATGCCGTGCCATCACCACATGTAAAGTCATATTTCGTGAATCCTCCATGACCGTTATCTACACATCTATAGAATTTCCTGCAGTCATTTTTATTTCCGTAAAATCCTTCTGACGAGCAAACACCGCTTCCTGATTGAGATGGCTTGTTGGAATTTCCGTTATCATATTCATCTTCTTGTTTATCTATCGTCGGTGGTTCCGATGTCGAAGTACCTAACTCATTATTTTGAGTTGTATGATGATGTCCTTCAGTTACTGGAGGTTTGCTCGTGGGTTGAGTAGTGCATATTGCATCACCGGTATCGTGATCACAGGCTAATATATCTTGAACCCAAATTGTACCTTCACCACAAGTAAATTCGTATTTAGTAAATCCTCCCTTTTCGTTACTTACGCATCTAATAAAATTTTTGCAATCGTTGGGATCTGCAAAGAATCCCTCAGATGAACATTGATTACTATTAGAGCTAGAAAGCGATGAAGTATCCGTTTTCTCTGTAGAATGCTGGTTTTGTGAAGCTGTGGTCATAGATATATCATTACCCGCATCGGGCTGATTTTCAGTTGTTTGAGCAGTCGATAAGGAACCGGTGGAACATTTTTTGTTGCTTGATTCATGATTACATGCTTGTATTTCTTGGTCCCAAACAGTACCATCTCCACAAGTGAAGTCATATTTAGTGTAACTTCCCTTTCCGTTATCTACGCATCTGTAAAACTTTTTACAATCATACTGATCGCCATAAAATCCTTCTGATGTGCATATTCCAGAGATAGCAGGGGGTTGTTGGGTTTGTTCATTTACGTTTCCTTCCGTTGACGAGCTAGGCATAATTGTTGCTTCCGTATAAATCTCGTCATGTTCTGGTTGTGAACTGGAACTGCTTTCTTTTTCCCCACAAGTTTTATCAGAGGTGGCATGATCACATGATAGTATTTCCTGATTCCAATAAGTACCTTCACCGCAAGTAAATTCGTATTTAGTGAAACCACCACGGCCATTGTCAACACATCTGTAAAACTTTTTACAATTCCTTTTATCGCCGATGAAGCCCTCTTTGGAACACGTTTCGCCTGATACGCTATCTGGATAGCTGCTCGCTGTCTCCGTGCTAGGTTTTTCAGTATTTTGAGGATATCCTTGATCTTCTGTTGCAGTAGTTAACGTACCTTGTATTGGACTTTCACTCGATGGGTGCACTGTGATGTCTCCAGTTTTGCCACAATCTTTAACCGCCCAAGCATGGTTACACGCTTCAATACTTTGATCCCACAAAGTGCCTTCACCACAGCTAAATTCATAACGAATAAATTTACCACTGCCATCATCAACGCATCGATAGAATTTCTTGCAATCATTTTTGTCTCCAATAAAACCACTGCTTATACAATTGTTGCCTTCACTTGGTTCTTTTGAACTTTCACTTGTATAATGAGTCGTTGTGCTTTGTGTAGTTATCTCGGAACCTGTATCAACGTTGGAAGGATAACCGTTATCGATTTCATCACTCATGGTAGGATGAAATTGCGTTGTAGTTTCGTGGTGACCGGTGGAATAGTCAACAGTGCCACCACACTTTTCCACTGCCCATGCATGATTACAAGCTTCAATTTTCTGATCCCAAACAGTTCCTTCGCCACAAGAAAATTCGTACTTTGTGAAAGATCCTTGTCCGTTATCTACACATCTATAGAACTTTTTGCAGTCCTTTTGATCACCCATAAAACCACTCACTGTGCATTCACTACTCATAGATACTGTTTCAGTTACAGTTGAGGTATTGGATGTGGTGCTTGGTAGAAGTGTAGATGAGCCAGTGTTTATGTTGCCTTCTGTGGAACTACTGTCGATGATTTCATGAGTGGTTGGATTAGCTTGAGTCGTAGCTTCCTGATGGTCAACTGTTGACCCACCACATTTTTCCACAGCCCAAGCGTGATTACAAGCTTCAATCTTAGAATCCCATACTGTTCCTTCGCCGCACGTAAATTCGTAACGAGTATACCCTCTATTGCCGTTATCAACGCATCTATAAAACTTTTTACAGTCATTTTCATCTCCCATAAAGCCACTAGATGTACAAACAGAACCCACACTAGAAACGTCATTCTGTGGTTTTTTAGTTGTAGTCGTCGTTGAAGAAGTCACATCGTTGTTTGCAGATCCATAACCAGTATCATAGTCATCATTTTGTGTAGCAGCTGATTCGGTAGATGTCTGTGTTACTATAGTACTTTGCGTATGGGTGGTGGAGAGCGTATTTTGTTGTTGTGTCGTTGTTCCAACATTATTAATATCTGGAGATGCATTGCCACCACATCTTTTAACAGCCCAGGCGTGGTTACACGCTTCTAGATCCGTATCCCAAACAGTACCTTCACCGCACTTAAATTCGTATTTTGTATAGCTACCTTTGCCGTTCTCAACACACCTATAAAATATTTTGCAGTCGTTTACGTCACCCATAAACCCACTAGACTGGCAATTTCCATTGGAAGGCAATTTTTCTGTTGTTGGACTTACAATTGTTGAACTCCATGTAGTTGAGCTCATTATAGCTGACGAAGACGTAGTGGGGTTTTGATTTTGTTGACCATAACCACTGTCTTCGTTATCTTCCGTATCAATGAGATCTGAAGTCGTATGGTGGTTTTCATTTGATACCGTAGTGTAATAATTTTGTGTAGAGTGAGAAGTACTTATAGCAGCTTGTGTAGTACTTGTTGTTTCTGCAGTACTTTTTCCTCCACAATCTTTGACGGCCCAAGCATGATTACAGGCTTCAATACTTTGATCCCAAACCGTTCCTTCACCACATGAAAATTCAAACTTAGTGTACCCACCTCTCCCATTGTCAATACATCGATAGAACTTCTTGCAGTCATTTGAATCTCCCATAAAACCTGACCGTTCACAACTGTTACCTGTATTACCTGTCTGTGTATTGACATGGCTCGTAGAAGAGGCTGTAGAGGTTAAGGGCCTTGAAGTAGTCGATTCGTGAATCTGTATCTGGGTTTGACTTGCCTGCTGGGAATGATCAATTTGTAACTGTGTTTGAACGCCTTTATCACTATAATCAATTTGAGTCTGTGTCTGGCTAACCGCTGACCCATGACTTATTTGAGTCTGATTTTGTTTAACTTTCGTGTTTTTGTTTTGATTTAAGCGATCACCGTAATTGATTTGAGTTTGATTTTGTATTACTAATGATCCATTACTTATTTGTGTTTGAGTCTGGGTAACTTTTGAGCCAAAACTTATTTGCAGCTGTTGTTGAATAGTTTTGTCAGTTGAGCTGTCTTTTTGAGGGATTTCTGCATTTGTTGCAAATAGGTTTTCCTGGTTACTTCTACCGCATCTACTTCTTTTAACTGCCCAAGCATGATTACAGCTTTGCGTGTCATCATCCCATACCGTTGTCTCACTACACGAAAACTCAAACCTCGTGTAGGTTCCTCTTTGATTAGCCACGCATCTATAAAACTTCCGACAATTCTCGCTGTCGCCCATGAATCCGTCTGAGGAACAAATATTGTCTCGGGAGTTTGATTGAGGTATAGCAGACGTGGTTGGCAAAGAAGTAGTTTTGGATACCATAGTATATTGTTGATTCTTAATTCCTGTATTTTGCGGTAAATTGAATGTACTAACTGTAAAGTCAACGTTAGTAGGACCTGCCGTTGATCCCCATGGAAACGGACTCGTGAATATTGCAGAAACTTCTGCTGGTGTTTGACGTTTTGTGGAAGTGTGAAGAATAGGTGAGCTAGATGCAGCCCAAGGATTCATAGTGGTTAATGTAGCCTTAGAACCGGTTGTACTTTCTATACGAATGGGTTTGTTTGTTATTGGAGATGGTATTTCATTCTGTATTCCCTCAATTTCATTATTATTCAGTCGATCAACTGTAACAGCTGGTGGCGGCGATAGACCTCCACATTCTGAGCGTTTTGTACTGCGAGGATGATTACAGACTTCGGTTTCAGGATCATAAACAGTACCAGGTCCACATTGAAACTGTAATGATAAGATGCATTTCGTGAGTATAATTTGAAAAACACTTTTCTAAAGAATATTCTTTTTTAGATTTAGGACTTCATGATAACGCCTCATTTTCAAAACTCCTTACCCGGAATACTGTATATTTGCCACTTCCTGACTTCATGCAGCGATAGAATACTGCGCAATCTTTAGGATCCGGTTGAAAACCCTCACCAGCACACAGGATTGGTTCAGGTCTTGTGCCGGAATAAAGTTTTACTATTCTACCAGTGACTCGAGACTGTCGACGCTCGGGGGACGTATCTGGAATTTTATATTTAAGTCGTTATTGTCAAAAACATTGATCTATTTTTCTATAATGACACTTTTTGATCGTTGTTTTTTTATCTTTTTAAAAATATAGTATTATTTTTATCTTTACTATCGTTAAAATACCCACCATTGCTATTACTGCTCGTTGCCTCAATTATGAAGGTAAGAAGAATGATTGTGTATAATTTACAGAATCTTCTTAATGTGATGTCCATTATGCTATTAGTTCGGTGCTGGTTATAACTTGCAGAACATTTTTGAATCTACCTGAAACAGAAGCAGTATGTGTTTATAAAGTTTGTCAAATTATAAATAGGCATAATGATTGTTAGTGTAAATTCTTTCATTCACATAACTTAATATATATAATTCCTTTATTCAGATGACTAAGATCCAATGTGTTAGTAATTACAATAATGACTTACAAACTATTGTTAGTAAAGTGACATGATATTAATAATAATAAAAGATAATGTTAAAATGATAACGTTTCATTGGGACATCATTTTATCACCATCCTCACCATCTTTTTTAAAATTGGAGAAGTAGTATCCTCACTTATTATTTTGAGGATGCTGTTGCTAGTATCTCGTACTCTGCCCAGTAGAGATGCAGTTTTTTTTGCGAATTACCGCTTGAAAGCTATCAGTTCGATTTTGCACAAACATTTCTGAGGCACTACAAAAACGAGGCATTCGCAACAGCATCCTAAAAATATTATTATACTGGACGCGCAGAGCGTCCATCGCTCTTTTGGCATAAGCGACCCACAGATTTCCCGTGTAGAAACTTTGGCAATATGCCTTAAAAAGGGTGATTTTGACATCTAAACTACATCGGGAGAATCTGCGTGCCAACATATTACCTCGGACCGATAGCGCCCTGCGCTCCCTTTCAATATCTACGTTGTCTTTAAGGTCGGTGGTGAGGAAGTGCCCGAGGTACTTGAAAGAATCTACCTTATCTAGTTTTGAACCATTTAACATAATAGCAGGTAAACTTTCAGGGTGTTTACCACCGGCCTTAAAGACCATGTATTTACATTTCGTAACATTATATAACAAACCGTGTCTAGCCGCATAGACCTCACAGCGCTTCAGTAACTCTCCTATAGACCGTGCAGTGGGGCCCAGCAGCACCATATCGTCTGCATAGCTTATGTTATTTACACTAACACCACCTACCCTGCATCCGACATGCATGCTGCTAAGCTCCACTAGTAAATCATTTACATAGAGGTTGAAGAGCCGTGGAGACGTCAACCCACCCTGTCTCACACCGCACTCCAACCTGTATGAGTCCGAGAGAGTACTGGACCATTTGACATGGTTTATTTGGTTAGCATACCAGTACTTCAGGATGTCTACCATTTCCGTCGGTACGTTCCTGTCCCTCAGCTTTCTCCAAAGCATATCGTACGACACAAGGTCGAAAGCTTTGGAGAGGTCAAGGAAACAGGCGTAAACCGGCGTTTTCCTTTCTGAGTAGTAATGCAATTATTCAATTATAATATTTTTATAGGAGCACTATTCGGAGTGTCCAGTCATTCTCATTTCCGTAATTTTCACGTTTGTCATCAAGCACAATGAGTCATTTTCATTAGAAGATAGATTAAACACGTAATAAAAAGAATTTTGCCTTAATTATACAAAGGCACACTTTAATTCATTAGTCACTTAATATTGTTACGAAATTCTTTTCATATTTACCAGGTCTAATTTAATATGTATGCAACTGTACAAGAACCGTTACGTGACAACATAGTGACAACGATACCTAACAAAATCCAAATTAGAAAAAACAGCGGAGGAGTAAGAACAAACATAATTTCCCTCCTTATCAGGCAGTAGGCAGAACAGCCGGTCGATTCTGTAAACATATCGATGTGAAGGCTTGGGTGAAGTGATCACGAGGTGAGCTGTCACTCCATCTTGATTATATGCTCACCTCGTGATCACTTCACCCAAGCCTTCACTTCGACATGTTTACAGATTTACTTACTACTCCGCTATCCTTCTAATCCTCTTAATGCCGTTTACATATTCAGCAGACGAAATGCTGTTGCTACTAACAAACTAATTTGAATTGAAGCATCCTTTATCGCCTTTTACAACAGCCAAGAAAGGACGGGGGGACCTATTCACATATGTGGAGCGACCACGCACATTTAGCATCAATGGTGGCATGACTCATGCCCAGTTGTAACAGAGTTCTGAACATAATGGTGCTGACAGAGTGGACTGTCCATATGTGGTAAAACCCTGAAATCGAGAAAAAATTAACCGCTAAATACGTGTATGCTTGCATAACTCAACAAAATGTATTAAACAGCAGATTTTTTCGCGATTTGAGAGTTGGTCTTGTAATAAATTTTGTCCATAACAGTGATATAATGAGCCCTTTTCAGGTTTTGCGTGTCATTTGGTACACATTGTATAATTCACTACTGTCACTTAAATGTACATCATCCTTTGCTATTGATTAGTAGGTAAACCTCCATTTTGATAACTTTACTAACCCATAGACAGCAATTTGAGCCACAATCGTAACCCATCTAATCTTCGGAGTACTCAAACTTGGCAGTTTTTTTTTACAATCTTACCTGAAGGCAGAAATTGAATACGTACGGAACCAATCGCGGGCTCATAAAATACGTGATATTATATTACATAACATTACAATGTTACATGGGTATTACGTGTTTGAAGAAGAGCGTAAGTTTCAGTATTGATGATGAAACAAAATTCAGGTTGTATAACTCGTACAGGATACGATCGTTTTAAAGAAATCCGATTGTTTTGGAGAATAAAAGTATGGGCTGTATTAAAATCGAATGTAACTGACCAAAAAATGGCTAATCCACTGGCCTTTGAGGCCTTTATTCCCCCAATCATAGCAACGGCCTGCCTCTGCTTTTTCTACTCAATTCTGTTTCTTTTTGGTGTAGGTCCGTACTTTAGATAGGAGTCAACCTCGTCGCCTAGGTCTATCGCGATATTGTCTTGTTTTTAATGTGGCCCATTCGGTAGTTGTTTAAGACCATTTGAGTTTCCCAATCTTACTTAAGCTAAGCGGCTTCCTGAGTTACGTCGATGATACTCATAACGTGTAAAATACCACGATCCCACGATCATGGACATATTCCCACGAGGCACAGTCACACTTGTGACATATACCGAAGAGGCTGACCTACGATAAAAAAGAGCTATTAAAAATTATAAACATTATGCGCTCGATATGTATCATAACTTAAACTCGACATAATCATAAATTACTTCAGGTACGTGCTAGTTTTTAATTGGATATGCGCCTACGTATGTAGCTCGATAGCACGCATTAATCTTTTATGTCATTTGAAATTGCAAAGCGAGGCTTTTGAATATAACAAGAGGTCTACCTGAGTTTACGATGTTTTTATTTCCACTGTGCACATAATCCCATCAATCTACTTTTATATCCTTTTTTTTGACAATCTTTTGTAGCCTTTATTATGTAGAAATGGAATTGACTTTTCGCGATCCGTGTAGATACTTAGTAGAGGCCTAAGAACTCCTTAAATCACTTACCTTCGCAGGAAAATATAGATATTACATCATTTGGTAAAGCCAGCCAAGATCAGCTTAAAGAGGTTTTTGGATTTTTGGTCCATAAAATACCATCAGAGCTACTTAATAGATAGTTTTAGAAAAAAACTATAATATAATGCATAATTTCCTACCTATTTTCGATATTACAACACAATCGCGTGATATTTTGTGATCAGGGTCATGTACTTGATGGTGCATTGTTATTTAGAAATTGGCTGCAGTCATGCACCTACCTATACGTGATACGGTGCATGAGATAGGTATTTATAACTACTACGATACTACTGCGTTACAGGTTATTACATTTGCTACTACGATTGTGAGTGATAACCAAGAGTAGGTCATTTATTTAAACGCGCTCAAGGTAGAGCACCGGTAAGATGGTCCGACGCCATAAAGAAGGCTGTTGGAGACAGAGCGGTCCAGACTGCAGAAGACCGCATGCAGGAGACGCTTCGTATGTGGTCGCATCCTCAGCAGTGCGGGAACGACAAAGAAAGAAGGTAATTTATTACCGACTTAATGTTGATCTCGTTGGTCCAGCGGTCGTAAGAGCTATTTTGCCGCAGTTGAAATTTTCACATGATTTTTCATATTTCTGTTGCGTACAGAAAACGGTCAACTCAACTTGTACTTGGCCGGTTTTTTATTATGACGGCAATATTGTCGAGCATGAGGTACTGGGTTCGATTCCGCGATCAGGCAGTGTTACTCAGTTTAGCCATTTGCAAAGTGAATCTGGATTGAACCAGACACAAATCCAGATTATAAAAATAACTGACAATGTGTGGGTGAACTTAACGTATAACCTGACCCTTCGGTAAATAGAAGCATGTTGTCATTTCCATTTTGATTTAAAAAAATCTTTCAAAGGTAAATACGTCACAGACAGACAAAGAATTTGAGTATGATCCTGTTGAATAAGTAATTTGACTAGGACCCGGTTATAAAATGATACAATTAGGTATATGAAGTTAGTTAGCAAAAAAATCTCAACAGAAACAATTCTGTATTTATTATCTGACCAGCTGAAAAAATACCGTACTAAATGATAATTCGATATATTATAATTCTGTATCACGGTTTACAAAAACAACAGTCATAAAAAATACCACCTGCCACCCATGTCATTTTAATTTCTAGACCAGTATTTGTGACAGCTACCATATTATTAAACAATTTAGAAGCAGCTAATCTCAGTTATATTTACCGAGCATTTTTTATGAGAGGACCTAACAAAAAAACGTAAAAGTACCACGCTAGCAAGTACTCATTCGCCAAGAATTCCCAACGATTCCTCGGGCTATTTTCTAAAGGTCATAAGTGAATAACCAAGTAGCCTTCATAAGAGCAATTTGATCGTTGGACTGAAGTTCGTTGCCACTAATAATTACAACTCCCGAGATGTTGAAAATAAGACAAAACGGATATAAATACTTCGCGGGCAAGTTTCTTTTTACACACAGTTGGACACTGTCATTACGCGCCCGTATGACGCGAGTTATGCAAAGCAAATGAGCTGAATAATCAGAAGCAGCGGCAAAAAATATGTGTTTTATACTTAATTGGATTGTTATAAGTACCTACGTGTAATCTTGTACTTGTAGGTACCTAAACTTTTGATTTATGGAAAATTGCTGTCGTTAGAATTTGGAGCTACCGAGCGTTTCAAACCCTACATTATTGTAAAAATTTGACAGGTTTTCAGGCTTCAGGTTTTCAGGCAACTTCAAATTCTTAATTCAGAATTTGGGGAGGAGTCTTCTTGTACTAATCAGTCACAAGTTTAGAGTATCCATTACACATTATATGTTTTCATGGGCATTGAAAACAATTTGCTATCAAATGGGCAGTGCGAAGAACACACTGACCTAATTAACGCTTTCACACATGCATACCTATGAAATACAAACGCTAATAAACTCTTACTTTCAATGACTTGAGTAAGTTGCATAGGCGACTTTAAAACAGCCGGTGCCAATAGTTTATTACAACGTATTGGAGGGAGCAATAATATAAAACTGGTTTCTTGAAGATTCCCTTTCCAGCAGTTGTGGTGGGGCAGCATTCTTGTGGCCACTTCTCGATTGAGTCCCGATATTAACGTCTAGAAATAAATTGGCTAGCCAGTGTAAACTGTGCACGTTTATCGGGCTTTAAGTGTACAACAAAGTTCTGGCTACACCTGTTATTTTGCTATTGGTATTATGAAATGTGGTGCTATTTCAAGCTTTGCTAAATCAAAGCTTGAAATAGCACCAAGCTGTTTTTCTCAATTGAGGTCTTGGGAAAAAGGACGAGTTCTGTCAAAATGCTTTCAATATTATTTCTAACGACCCATGCACCCCATAGTGGTACTTTATATGTTATGAAGTTATGATTCACTAGCAATGTCAACGGTTGCCACATACGTGTATTTAAATGATAACCAGTCAGTCACTACAAGGCAAATAACTAAAAATAAGTTTATCAGCATCATTAGAAATTTGCCTCCAATCAGCTCAACTTCTCAAAATATATCTACGAGCATATAAGCATTTGTTTTGCAGGATTTATGTTATAATGTAGATTCCACATTACAGCAAATATTCCGTTGTAGTGCAGACAAGCCCTTATATTCCAAATAAACAAAACAGCGTATGTACTTCTCGGGATACAAGATTAACGCCAGCTTTGCGGTCGACCATCCTATCAGCATCTTGTGGTTTAAGGCAAAAAGGAAGCGTGCCTCATCGATTTCCTTTATTATTTCCTTAATACCCGAGCTATGGTCAGGATCCACAAGTCATCATCATTATTTAGTAACATGTTGAGTTCAATGGCATACCTAATCGTTAATCACTTAATTAATTACATTGAAGCTTAATTGATTGATAACCGTATCGACAACTTCCCAAATTGATTCCTTTTTTCTTTTCACAGTGTACCTTCTTTTTGCAAATTGACCAAAATGAGCGTGAAATCCTAATTTTACAACTTTCATATTATATTAAAAACTAGCTTTTACCTGCGACTTCGTACGCTCATTTCCCGTTCCCTCAGGAATTTCTCATGAATATGGTTATCATATACAACAAGAATTTTCCATATCCGACTGGTATTTCCAGAGATTAGGGCGTTCAAACAAACAAATTCTTCAGCTTTATAATGTTAGTATAGTATTAAAAATATGTGTGGCATATTTATGTTTGTACTAATAAATGCGTGAAGATTACGATGCAACGACCTTGAACTTGCCGCTGCAGGTGCAAGCGGTGATGCCAAGTGGGCCGGCTTACTTTCCCAGTTATACGAGTAACTATAAGACTAAAAATATATATAACGAGTTATAGTGTCTACCAACATACCGACGAGTGGAACCGTAAAACCCTTTGGTAAAATAGAAGATTGCCATGGATGCCTTAAATCCGCTGATTGTAAATTTTAGCTGTGGACTGCAGCTTTCTACCTTTTTATGTACTTTCTTTCTTGTTGGATGACTATCAAGCCGAGGGTGACGTTAAGTAATCTGCTACATACTTAATAAAACCTTCCAAACACAGCAAATGTGCTGCCATCAGAGCGCCAAAAGCAAAAACAGGTCAAATGGAGTAATAGTCGATTGATGGGTTTCCACATGCATAGTAGATATTCTTTCAGAAGTAACACAGGATTCCTAAAGTCGGAAATCAAATATATGTATCTATTTGCCTAGCCTCTGACAACAAGTTGGGGTCGGCTTCAAGTGGATGCAACTTTTTACCAGTATTAAACAAGGAGAGGCTGCCTATCTGACCTCTACATCCCAGTAACTGGGTAACGCAGTAAGACTGGTGCCAAAATTATCGGCCTTATAACTATCCGTAGCAAATGTCAAAGTGGCATCTAGGCTTACCGCGTTTTCCGAGGCACGGAGAATTTTATCGATATGATACGGATGGTGACCCATTCACGGACCAACCAAAACAGGCGTTGTTTAACCTCGAAAATCGGACCATGCAGCTGTTATTTTCTAGCCAAGAAAGTCGGAAATCAATAAAAAAATTAAAACCTAAAACTAGAACCAACGCAAGAAACGTTGGTTCTAGTTCCAGGTTTAGAATACCTATGTTACGTAGTTCAGAAAAGATAGACATTTCGAAACAAATATTCATCCGAATAAATGATCCTTCCATATCTATAGCATCTGAAGTTTCGCTATCGTAATAAATAAATTCTGCCTGATGCAACTCGACCCGCAACAACACCTCGCTACTAGTTCATTGCCAAGGTTACGCTGGCTACGCGAGGTTCGTATCGTGTTTACTCACTAACCACCGAAGCGGCAATTACGGCTGGTTTTGCCACTTAACGATGTAACTGGCTTCGATAGCGGAGTGACAGTGATATAGATATGGTACATAAAGGATTAATTTATTTAAGAGCAGGTGGTTGAGAGCCTGGGCCTTTTGTGTTCGTGAGGAAGTACGGAATTTTAAGCTCAGCGAATGGTGTTACCGTTGATAAGTACTGGGCCAAACATAAAATTTAACTACACTCATCGACACGCTAAGAAAAAGCTCATATTAGGGCCTAAAAACGGATGTAACTACTATCAATATCTACCTACGCGATGTTTATAAAAAGATTTATCTACTAATTCTAGGCAATAAAACGGCCATGGATGTCCTCTAAACCTGCTTAGACTTTGGCACGGAACAGATTTTGGTCAAACTGTGCATTTATAACCAGCATAGAGAATGCCAATCGCAGCGGTGCGTTTCGTAGAATAATCCACATACCAAAAGTAAGAACAATGGTACAAAGATAGAGGACTAAAGCGAATACTGACTGTGGCAGACAAGCGTGAGAATGAGTGTTCAGCAAGAAAGAAAAAAGTTCTAAACGCGTAGAAAGTAACAACTGAAGTGGAGCCCCGAGTAATGTTGCAGGAAACTTCGGAAGTCAAAACTCAATAAGATATTAAAACCTAATCAAATCCTCCTGACCCTTAATTCATGCAGGATCAGGATTTCAATTTTTGTCACAAAAACATACACCTGGGGCTCCAGCATAAGGTGGAAATACAATAGCATATTCCTCGTCTCCATATGTAATGTAAGCGAAACCAAGACCGGTTCCGTTACACCGGATGTACCTCATTGAGCGAACAATTAGTTCACTGCATTTGCGACACAGCTTAATGTCTATCAATGGTAATTATGTTTGCGCTTACGCAATTAATTGATCAGCAACGTAACTTGACGATTTTTCCTTCCTTAGTTTTTATCGCTGAACTACTTCCTCCGTGGCGACAGGTGATGTCAGATTTATATTTTTTAGCTTCAACAGGCTCTCCATTGTTAATGATTGAAGATGAAGCCTGGCTAACAAACTACAGCTTACAGGAGATTACGTCATGATTTTTATTTTGCGTTTCCCTTTTGTTTTTAACTATCTTCCTTTCTTATTTTCGTATCGACTGCCTTTACTCGTCTTATTTTGTCATACCAGCTACATATTTGTGGTTACTTGGACAGCTCTATCATTGGCCACGTTCAGATCCTGGAAGGGCAGAAAAGGGTGTGTGGCGTACTTTGCGACGGGGCTCCGGGCTAGCACTGTGTTTGGGATGAGTCTACGATAGTTCGGCCAAGCTGGGGCCACTGAAATTCGGGTCCAGAAAACAGATGATAACTTTGGTTCATATTCAAAATTCGATGTTCCTTATAATTTAAAGTTGATATATCCCCATATGGATTAAGAAAAATCCTAGATGTATGTAAACTGTGAAACAACCATACATGGTAACTATTTATAACTTGGTAAAAAAAGAACACTTTTAGTCATTTTAAGCAAAGAGAGAAAGAAATAATAATATTTATTTATTTAGCACTAAACGAGATTGGGCTGCAGATAGGTACATCTGTATGCCCTTAATATAGGTATAATAAATGCTTATCACGTTGTTAAACAACCATAAAGCTACAATCAATAACAATTAAGATATACAATTATACACGTGTAAGTTATTACAGTCGTAATCCTCCACTACGATTATACTTCGAATAACCAATTTTGTTCAATTAAAAGTTTTCTGCGACCACAACATACGTATACATGACTAACTGCTACATATTCAAGAAAATGAGTTCATAGAAGAATAATTATGTACATCAATTATTATAATTAAATATATCACACTACTGACCAACATAGAATGAAATACGCAGCCAATTAAAATGAAGATATCATGTTACTGTCTTGGTTTTTAGGGTTCCGTATCAAATGGGAACCAATAGGAACCAGTTCTAAGGTAAGCTTAGTTAGCAGTATGGAATTCAGTCAGTCATATTTTAAATCATAATTTTTGGTGAGTTGAAACTCACAGACGTGTTGCTAACGCCAATTTGCCAGTCTAGCAAAAATTTAAAAGTGTAATTGAAGAAACCGCGACATTTAAAATTATTTCCGATTTTTTTTTCCGATTTATCCTATGCTAGTAAGGATTACTAAGGATAGACCGACTAACAATTAAAAATGTGCAAGTCTGTAGGTATTTTGTTAGTTAATCAGTCACGCCTCAACGGCTGATCGGATTTGAATGAAACTTTCCACTTGGGTGAACCATAACCTGGATTAGAACATACATATCAAAAAAAGTCAAAAAGTCAATTCATTTATTTCAACTAGACCATTAAAAGGCACTTTTGAACGTCAAATTTACAGTTTAAAATTAAAATATAAGTGACTCTAGTTGTCCATTCGCAAAAAGTAGATTCTTATGGAGAAGAACGGACAAGAAACTCCATAGTTACTCTTTTCAAATATACGTTTTACAATATTTTGTATACATAGGTACATTGATCAATTGATTATATTATGTGAGCACAATGCATCCAACATTACACTAATATACAGCACACACTTATATACTATAGGTACAACAAAGCAATACCAGCAGAGATAAAATTAAGTTTGCTAGTAAGGGACATGGTACTCACATATTTACAATGTAATTAAAAACAATGGATCAGTGTGTGAGTTAAATTACATATTAAAAACCTGAAAGTACACCAGTAAATAAAACAAGTTTGACTTTTTCTACTATACCCTCGATTGTCCTATGGAGCAGGACCAGCATGTTTCCAAGCATTCTTATCTATAATATAATCATCTAGTTTGTAATATGCTTGTTTACAAAGTGTGGTTTTAATGTAAGTTTTAAATTTTCTTTCATTTAGTTCTAATATGTCACAAGGTATTTTGTTGTAACATTTAACACAGTACCCCATGAAAGATGTTCGTACTTTGGCTAATCTATAAAATGTTTGATCTAAATTATTTTTATTTCTAGTATTAATATGATGTCTATCACTAATTTTGTTAAAGAGATGTCGATTTTTTCTTACATACATAATATTCTCATAAATGAATTGACAAGGTACTGTCATAATATTAATCTTTTTAAAAATTTCCCTAAGAGAATCGCGGCGACGAAGATTATAAATGGCTCTAACAGCTCGCTTTTGCAAAATAAATACAGATTCAATGTCAGCAGCACGACCCCACAGCAAAATACCGTACGACATAATGCTGTGAAAGTAACTAAAATAGACCAAGCGCGCGGTTTCTACATCTGTTAACTGTCTTATCTTTCTAACAGCATAAGCGGCTGAGCTTAGCCGCCCCGCAAGAGATGTTATGTGAGGTCCCCATTGCAATTTCTCGTCTAAAGTGATTCCCAGGAAAACCGTCTGATCAATAAATTCCAGTTTTTGTCCATTCAATACGATGTCACATTCGGTGCTTCTAACATTTGGTAAAGTAAATTTAATACATTTGGTCTTTTTTTCATTTAGTACTAAGTTGTTTGCCGTAAACCAAAGTTGGACCTGATGAATAGAGTTATTGACATCATCAAGACTTTGTGACCGTCGGTCTATCCTAAATATCAATGATGTGTCATCAGCAAATAATACCATCTTTGGTTGATTTTGAAGCAATTCGGGCAAATCGTTTATATATACTAAAAAGAGGAATGGACCCAATATTGAACCTTGCGGAACGCCCATTGTCATTTCAGACCCTAGTGAGTTTACACCGTTTACCTGGACTTTAACCTGTCTGTCTTTCAAGTATGATCTAATCAAATCAAGGGATGTATTCCTAATCCCATAATGCTCGAGTTTCAACAAAAGCGTCTCATGGTTAACGCAATCGAACGCCTTCGAGAGGTCGCAAAAGATTCCAATGGCGTCCTTTGAATCTTCCCAGGCGTTAAAGATGTTCTTTATTAGGGTGACACCGGCGTCAGTTGTACAACGCCCTTTGGTGAAACCGTACTGTTGTTCATGAAAGATGGAATTTTTTATTAAAGTGAAGTAACATCTGATTAAGCATTAACTTTTCGAACACCTTACTGAGAACCGGCAGGATTGACACCGGCCTATAATTGTTGGGTTCATGACTATCACCCGATTTAAACAGTGGAATGACTTTACTGTGTTTCATGAGATCAGGAAATACTCCTTGATCCACACTAGAGTTAAATATGAGAGCTAAGTAGGGAGCAATAGTTTCAATTATAGATCTACAGACTTTTACAGACATTCCCCAAAGATCTTCTGTTGATTTAATTTTAAGATCTTTAAAAGCTTTTATAATGGCCTGGGGGTTTGTATGTTGAAACTTGAACTCTGATGGACATACCTTGACGTTCTTCCGAAGTAAGGCAGCAGAGAGCGCGGGTGACGAGTTAAGAGCCTCTGTCGTTTTACGAGGAATATCAGCAAAGAAGTTTTCAAATTCCTGAGCTACCTCTGCATCTGAGTTTATGGGGCCATGTACAGTATTTAAATTAAGTTCAGTTTCACGCTTTTTCTTACTACCAGTTTCATTATTTATTATTTTCCAGGTAGTTTTTATTTTGTCATCTGATGATTTTATTTTATTGCTAATAAACAGAGCTTTAGCTGTTTTGCATATATTTTTAAATGTTTTTGAGTATTTCGCAACATACTTATGAAAGCTTATATTATTCACATGTTGCTTTAGGCCATATAGTTCGTATAGCTTTTCCCTACTTATGCGAATGCCTGGAGTTGCCCAATCACTAAATATAAACTTAGTGTAAATACTTTTAGACTTAATTGGAAAAATGTCATTAAATTCAGTTTAGTAATGAAAAAAACTCGGCGTAGAACTCATTTGGGTCATCTATGTTATTAAAACTTTGGACACATAGTTTACTGGATAAAGTATTATTAAGTTTTTCTAAATTTTTATCTGTTATCGGTCTAAATTTAATTTGAATTTTTTGTAAAGGAATGTAGGTGCAAAACGTTATTGATTGTCCACTGTGATCTATAACATCCTTATCCCGGTAATACGTTCAAGTGGGATTATTATCGACATTAACGCGGGCGAAGCCTATTTAAAAATAGTAGGATATCGGGAACCCGTGGTGCACAGGTTCGACTTAAACTTGGCCGCCTCTTTTTTCATCTTAACTAGATCAATTATTTTGTAACTGAGGAAGACGCGGTTCTAACGAGAATATTATGCATGAAAAACTTCCTGTTACGTTTTTGTGATGAGTAGATACCACAAAGGTATTTTTTTCAGATTTAATAGCATCTTACTAAACGGTTTCAAACGCATGCATAAAACGAAATCATTGTAAATAATATTTAGTCAGCTGTGTTGATAAACTTGAGACGAAGCTTGAAAGTAACTGACTGTGAATAGAAATATAATTTTTTAAACATTATATACATATTCAAGTGGCAATACAAACCAAATACATTTTTGCTTTGAATTCGTTAAATTTCAGATAATTATATTAGGCTATATATTTCAATTATCTTACATTATATTCAATAACACAAACGTGTTCTTGCATTTTAGCAATATATTCATGAAGTTTCAGATAATTATTAAATAATAGTTCTGTTTTCTTGAAAAAAGCATAAGTGTATTATTGTGTAGTGTATTATTTGTTTGTTTGTAGATATGTAAAGGTTATCTCTGAAAGTTCCTATTGGACTGAGCCGATTAAAAAAAATATTTCAGCGAAAGAAGAAAGCTACAATCATGCAAGTCCCATACGCTACTAATTATCCTGGAATTCTGTACGGCTTTTGTGGGATAGGCTACGGTATTAAAGCCGATGAAAATAACTAGTTGATAAAATGTTTATCCGCATAATTTTACAAAATATTTATAGGACCTTGACTGGATTGGGTACTAGGATGCCATAACTGATAGACAAGTAAATTCTCCCTCGCAATCACGATTTTCATGCGGGTCGGCGTGAGCGATCATTACGATGACTTCACAGCGTCATTACCAAAGGAATTCTGTCGGCAATTATCTTGGATACGTAACTACTGTCATACTATACATTTGTGCCCGGATATTATTTAAAAAAAACTAAGATGAGTATTTTACTTACAGGATGATTTTTTTAAAGCGCTTATCTAGTATAGCAGAATATAGAATAGCCAAAAATACTCAAAAGAGTGTTCAGTATGGTGTCGGACGTAAAAAAATAGCACCATCCCATCACTTCCCGTGGGTGTCGTAAGAGGCGACTAAGGGACTCACCAGAGTATGGACAGCAGCATTCTCTGTGTATTATGGCAACCCCCTCCCCCTTTGGGGAAGGGCTATGTCCAGCACAGTTCCTCTTTCCGCTGATATGATGATGATGACTCAAGAGTCTCGGGCCCGATTTTGATGAAAAATAACTGCATCATTAGATTTTTGTGAAATCAATATTCCTAACCAGGAATCAAACCAGTTCATTATTCGAAAAAATAAATACACGCTGACGCCATCCAAAACTGTCGCTTATAAGGATCAAATTCAGACAAGTAACATGGCAAACTAAAGCTCATTTTAGAGAAAATACTTTTGAATTTATGACGTTAGTTGCCTTCCTTAACATTAACGGAATCTGGGAGCACAGAGTAGTGCTCCCTCCAAGACGAGACAACGACTGGCGTTACTTTACATGTAAATGTTTTGGTGGGATTTTTTTTCAATACTCGAAAAACGGTGCAGTTTTAGTTTTCATCAAAATGCCGAAAAGCCCGAGAGTCCTTTGAGTATTTTTGAGATTCCTCAAAGTTTCGGATTTCTTCAACTACACGCTTGAAAACTTCAACCTGTATACGAGTATTTACCGTCTGTGGTTCGATGGAGGATCTTTAATTGTCTTTAGTGTTTATTGTGATGATCTCAAGTTTATTGTAATAGGCAGATTGTGGGATTAACATTGGTCTGCAGCATATTATGTAATAAAATATGATGGGGTCCATATGCTAATTACTATTGAGCTTGGAACAGCCGGTTTCTATCATGATCTATTTTTGCCTACTACCACAAGGCTGGCAAGAGAGGGCAAACGCCTCTCAACCAGTCCCTCCATAAACCGACATCAGACGGCCTTTAACAGCCTTAGTCTATACCGATAAATTCTAGCCATAATCACACCATTCTCCTAAACAATACAGAAGTTAAAGCACAGTAAATCAATCCAGTACAGAATCATTTAGTTTGGCAACCCGCGTTACGGGCTACGAGTCGTAGATGGTATCGATCATCCGGCGATTCTGAAGCTTTATCGTTGCACAACGGTATCTACTGGAATCTATTCACTTTCTTATTGTTTTGTTTAATTATATGGCGAGCGTTCAATGGCACGCCGGGAGGTAAATACAACGAGGTGTAAGTGTAAGGTCAAGTTGACTTCATTTGGACCAAAATGGTGGATTCAAATTAATCTGTTAGAAGGAATTTTGTTTGATTAAATCCTGAAGATGTTATTTGTTATGTTTTGTATATTGCACGTAATGTATTTTGTTGGCTTCGAAAATAATACTTATCTCCCAGAATAACTAAAGGTATGAGATAGGTTTATAAAATACAAGAAATGGAATGACTAATCGGCTAGTCGGTCAAGTCCATAATTAACCAAGTTCTAGGAAATACTTGACAGTAAAAACAAACGGAATAGAAAATATCTTGCTACTTGTTACTTATATTTATTTCTTCACCCACAGTCCCATGCCAAAATAATTTATCAACACAGAAAACTAACTCAAACAAAGATAAATTATACATATATACATAATTTGCAAACACTCCCGACCTACACCTATAAATCGTAAACTCAAATATAAAGTCACACTTATTTTGTTTATTTATCACTTTGAAACTAAGAAACCCACGTTTATGATACAGGAGAAAAACATCAATAATTTGGTATGCGAGTTCATTGACATCCAATTTTTAATAATAGACCATAAAGTTTATTACCGCTAATTGCACCCAGAACTTGATTTTCTTTAACTTTTTCAACAATGTCGTTCACCTATAAATTGCATGGACGACGTATTTATATACATAACCAATGACGCATTGTAATTTAAAATAGTCGTTGTCTACAAAGTATTTTTAATTTAATTCCAGCTTCTGCCAGCGACTTCATCCGCATTACAATCGGAAATATTCATAAGGGAACGTCCTCCCGGGATTAAAAGTATCATATGATGTATCATAGGAACCAATTTTCGTGAAAATCGGTTTAGCGGTTTAGGCGTGAAAATGTGACGAACAGACAGACAGCTTATATTTTTTTTATTTATATTTAAAGTATGGAATATGAATGGAAAATTAAGCGACTTCGTTCAAAGTGAAGTAACATTTGTATCAGAAACATGAGTCATTTACAAACAAAGCGTAAAGTTATTTCTTGTTTTGAAAAGCTACTTAGTGCTTGAGTTACCTATTTTCCGAAAAAAATTACGTATATTATGGAACCGTTACAGTTAAAATTTAAATAATATATCCCGTTAAACTAATATACCAATAACCACACTTGATTACCGTGAAAACAAATAAAAATGCGTCACGCGATTGTTTTTGCTAATTATGTTCAACTCAAACTGTGTCAGTCCAAGTCATAGTCTACAATAAACGGTATATTCTACAAAGATTGATTAGAAAAAATGTCGTAAAATACTCCGCAAACAGAATAAATATTAATCACGGACCGTTCACTCAGTCATTATGCCTCATCAATGAGCAAGATGGCGAACAAGCCTTATTTATTTTATAGTTTGATTTTCATAAAAACTGAGAAAATAATAATATCTAACCGAAGGCATTGACCCGGCAAGTATTTCGGTCCATAAGATCTAAGAACATGCAATCATAGCACAAATTAAAATATTATTTTTTGTTATGTATATCTAGAAAAAATGCAAATCCTTCTTCTAGTATGAAATCCTAAGAAATTGTAATGTGCACAGCTATTAACATTTTTTACAATGTATTTCTATTAGGGGAATATTGATTTATAGTGATCAAAAATTAATTGCCGCAGTCGTATTACTAAGTGCCGTTACAATTACCCACATAATTTTAAAACACTTGAACATAATTTATGATCTATAATTGCATATTTTCTTACGAAAGCTCTACATATATTAGTTAGATATAGACGGATGTAGATAAATTTGGTTCGATCTTTAGGACGAAAATTATTCTTAAAACTAAAATAACAAACTTTATTTATTTTAAATTAAAATATATATATAAGTGCCTTAAACGACTTTTTACATATTGTTCAATGCTCAGCTTTGATCTACTAAGCACGTGTCAAGTAGATATTAAACATTAGGGTATAGCCTGGAAGACAACGATAAAATTCTCGTTTTTATTTGGTATCTGGTACCGGCCCACTCCTGTGCAAACACCCCCATCACTGTATCCACCTTTTTCGAACCTTTCTTAACAATTTTTATTTAATAATTTGAAATAAAAGGTTGCGGCCTTGCGCTACAGCAGACTGTATTTAATACGGTAGTTAGAAGAACCACCTCTGATCTCATACATGCATGAAACCACCTTAACTGTAACACTTTAAGACGTAATAAACCATATGTGTAACATCCGTTGGTTACAATTATAAAACAAAGCGTTATTGTTAATATGTAGCTTAATTTGGTAAGGTAAAAAAACTTTAGTTGGTCGGTCTCCTCATAAGAAACAAAACATCCTCATTAAGTACGGTGTCTGATTGTAATCTTAGTGTAATTATACCTGAAGATTATAAAGCAGTTCAATGGCCGTGTCACAAGCACAACAAAGAAATATCTGATGACGATTTTCGAACATAAATCAAGGACAATTTTGAACCCAAATTAGTTTTGAGACTAAAATGACGTAAATCATAATCTTGCCCCATTTAAGCTGACGTTTTAGAATTTAAGTACCTGTGTTACATGGGTAATACAGGTCCGGGTGTGTAAATAAATAAAAATATGGAAAAATAGGTGTGTCCTCCCTATTTTGAGGTGCGAACCTCAGGCATAATAACAGTTATTAGATTTGAGCATTTTAATTTGTCCTTAGATGTCGTTATGGCCAATAAATGACGAATCATTAAGATTTTTTAACACCAGTCATCTAAGAATTCGCCTTATGAGGAATTTCAGTGTTTTGAAATCAAAACTCCAGCTCTGTTAATACCCTGACGTGATTGACACAGAATTGTTAGCTCCTTGCAGCAGTTAATGCCTTAAATCAACGGGGGTTTGTTTTGCGTATTTTCTGGCGGAATGAACGGTTTTCGTGTCTTTGTGTCATACTCGCAAAACGTATCGGAAATACTTTCTTGGTGCAAAGGTGAAACTCCCTAACGGAGTCTATGTTTCCTGATAGCCTGGTAACCTGGGGGTCTTTGACTGAAGAGTAGTTTACTGTGCTCCACCGTCGCATTAGATGGGACAGTTGTCAAACGAACGCCTATTAACATAAATAAAATTATCCAGTTCTTAGAAAAGTGGAATCAATAACGCAACGTTTTGAACTTTCGAGTTATGCATGAATAAATGTTACGGCATAACAATTTACTGTTCTTTACTTTTGTTTATTTAAAATTATTATGTAATTAAAGTTTTTTAACTGTAGAGCTATCGACCGCTGTAAATAACCTTCAACAGTAAATTATATTATTTGTAAGGAAACAACTATTTTTTAATAGTTCTGAATAATATCGTATTACTTAACAATAGTCAGTTATGTAGTTTTTACGAATAAACCAGATGTTGAAGTAAGTGACCGAATCCGTCATTGTTTTTTAGTAAAATGCTAATGAGCTCATTTTAAAATCATAATGCATACTCTAGTTTTGTAAATTCACACTTTAATTACTTCAAGACCTATGAATAGATTCGTATGATAGACGATTACCGTAATGCATTTTTGAGTAAAATAATAAATCTTAATAGACATGCATTGAATCATCTTTAGACTTTTTTAAGAGTAAAAAATAAAAAAATGTTAATTTTAGATGTTTACAACTGAAGTCAAGTGTTATATTATGATGGTACCTATTTGTAGAATACCGACTTCCTATTCTAACATGTCCTTTTTTCTTTGCATTGTCCTCACATATTCATAGAAGCAACAAGAATAATGTAACCAAGATTTTTGTAAAACATAAATTATTTAAAAAAGTGTCCTTGGAGCTTCTTGCACTTTCTTCTCCATAGAGATCAACGCTTTCGAACGTGTCAAAAGTTCCTGTAAATGGTTTATTTGAATCTTGAATCTTTAAAATTTCAGTAGCAATAAATACAATGGTTTTTATTCTTCTAAAGATACCGAATTAACAGACGCACGAAAAAAAAAATATTTAAAAGTACAACGATCGATAAAGTTATCTCGTCAATATTTCGCCAAATCATCTCTAACCATTGTTGTTAATAAGAGCCTCAATTCTGATGACTGATACGTATCTATTGATGACGTACACATTCAAATATGCGTACAGTCAGCAGCAAAAAACAGCAAATGTCGCGAAACTCTCATTATGAAGTCATCATTTTGTACGGTGAACTGCCACAGCAGAACTCTGTAAGTTTCTTCAATTGCAAGCAAGCCAGTGAAAAAACTCAAAAACTTTAGTTCTGCCACGGAGTTACTCTAATATTAAAAGAATTTCCGATTATGCTGTTTGGTCCCGGGCTCCCGGCTATCATTTGAAGATCTTTGACAGACGTAACGAGAATTCAGAAACCCGACAGTCAGTCTTACGAAGAGGTATCTTGTTATCCAGTAAATGTGGAGGTAGTCCATTCTCGTAAGCCCAACCCAAAATATTTAGTAATAGTTGAGAAAAAAATAGGCAGATTGACTGATTTGATTGATTTCGCCATTTATTTTATCAATCAATCTCTCGTCGTTAGTCAGTAGTTCAGTACCCTGTCACCTGTGCTCCGTGTCCCGTTCATTCTTTTACTGTTACGCATTGTCCTTTGACATCAGATTAATGCTAGATTGTTTTATCTACAAATCCAACGATCTGATTAATTGATGCTCAAAGACGCATAAAGATAATTTTATTATTTAATAATGGATTTAAAAAAAACACCAAAGAGACAAAAAAAGACTTTCATTTAAAAAAAAAATTATATCCCGTGTGATGTGACTGTAAGGCCCACTTGCGCTGCTCCCCTTAGTATTTGGCTAACGGTATAGTCCACGGCTTACTTTACAAATTTGCAGATTGGTCTTGCACAAATACGAAAACGTAGTTAGCCCTGGCTAAAACCATAGTTTTAGTTATTAAAAGCGTCTCAAAAAATACTTTAGTCCAGGGCTAAGCGCAGCAGCGCAAGTGGTCCCTAGTTTGGTGCGATCTATAAATTAAATAGGTAGCTCATGTCCTAGTAAGAAGATTGTCAGTAAGCGAGCCTGGGAGCGGTCTTCCCGTTTTCACTACACAGGATGTTCCAGACATTATCATGAAGCTTTTTTAGATAAAATGAACTTGACAAGCCAGACAATACGTTTCACAAACGATCCATTGTCAACAGGCAAGCCAGAGTCAATCAATCTGCCTCAGAATCCGTCGGAATGTCTGTAACGACAAGAATGTAGGTATGACGGTCTTATTCATTGATGCCAAAAGGACAACAAACTTCGCCTTAGAATAGTAGTATAATGAAGTGTTATTGAGGAAGATCAAACGGATTCTTGGCATTGAACTTGAGACGGAACCCAGTTGGCGGGCCTGCCAAATGTGCCGAATACATTGTAATCTTTGTTTGCGGTTGATACCGCTTCGAATTCGTTGACCGACTTTTTGACTAAATAAAGGCGCACCCTTACAAATGTTAACTTCGAAATTAACCCATATTTATGAGCCGTGATCATGCTTATCGGGTCTCCCTGTAACTGCAAATATTAATATTATAAGAGGAAAATGCTACTTGCATTTGAGTGAGCATTTTCCATCTGTTCGTATTTTATATTTAGGTAGGTACTATCAAACATGACTATTTTGTTTCCTCCTTTCGCCTTTTTATTTTGGACTTTAAATGTTACTCTGCCTACTAAATGGGATTGAACCATCAAATACCATAAGGACAAAGGCACCATTTTGTACAAGCGAGTCCATCTCGTCCAATGACGTCTACACAATGGCCCGACATTACGACTTCACTTATTTAGATCATCTCGTCAAAGAAAATACTTTGCATAAGGAGCAAAAAATGGATTGGATTCAGATCGAGAGTACGATCTGTTCATGTGATGATTTCATAGATCAGATACTAACTAAACGTTAATGTAAGTATTGGTTTATTATTGAAGTCAATGTCTTGATTGTTTATCGGCAATAATAAATGATTTACCAAGTATCATCACGGGTAATAAACATGGTTACTACTAGGTAGATCATATAATTATAAGTTTTACAAAGGTCTTTCATAGAACTAAATTCAATGAGCGATGTGACCCTTTCAAAACCTACTAGGTCAAATAGTTACAGAAGCATTACTTACCTATTCCAAAATATCCGCTTGTAGTCAACAATTTCATTGATCAACATTCTCTAACCTATGTTCATATGGGTAATACATATAAAAATCGAGCATATTAACATGTGCTCGATTTTTATATGTAGAATTAATTTAAGCAACTTTAAAACAGATAATAAAACACAAAAAAACAAAACATAATCACAAAGCTATGATTCCACTCTATGTATATTGACACTTGACATATACATATATTCTCTTAGATGGTATTATAACTTTATGAGTCTTGTTTTAACAAAAATATTTGTTTTCCGATTATTGTTGCAAAATTTACAGACTCATAAAACGAGTACCAGCACTTAATGTAATAAATAAACAGCCTAGGTGCAAGTTCAATGTGGTTCAGTAACTCAGGCTCGAACTGGTTTAAACTATTGACGAGGTCCTATCAAGTCTTGCTGCTTTTATTGCACGCTCCAACGAAAACATTGTACTTTTCATCGACAAAAAATAAATAAACTGCAGTACATGTTCATGCAACTCTACAGCATACGGAATTGCACCTGTTATAAAATAAAATGCCTGAGATATAAGCAAGTAACGTCGGTAGGCCGATTCAAAGCGCGATTAATCATGTTTGATACTTGATATTTTGATTCGTAGTATAATTCAATACGTAGATTGCATCTTGATGATAACTTGATACTTTAATAACAGGTGATTTGTTGTATTACTGTTTATTGAGTTTGTTATGCATTAGTATTGTTTGTTATACACGATTAAGTTTGTACTTGCTGCATTGGAGATACATACGTACTCGTAAAAACATCTTAATAACATCGGGGAAAACTGTATTTACACTCAAAATAGTTTCATGTTCAGTCTCTGTATTTAACATTCTAAAATCAATATGAACAATAATTCAAAAATTGGTGTAGGAATTATACTTTACTTTTGACCATTGGATTTAAGCTAAGCTTCCGACACCTTGTGTCATAAATTGCCGATGCAATCTGATTCGATGATTATCTTCAGTACATTCTCAGTCAAGTTCTACAATGTCCCTTTTTAAAAGATAAGATTCTACAAAATAGTCAAGAATATCCCAGTCAAAAGTAAAAGGTATAAACAAATACGGCCTGTAAAAGATAAGTCCTGTTTGCAAAGGGTTTCTTCGAAGAGGTATTCTATTTAATATTTTAATGTAAGCGTTCATGTAACAAGTTTCTTATTTTTTATACGAATACTTAGTTCGGTATTCGTACCGAGGTATCTACCTATGTCTTATTTATGAACCTGTAAGCAAGTTTGTAGGTTTTATATTACTTATTTACAAATATCGAATAACCGAACCGAATCATCTCATAGAATAATCCGATGGTGTGATTTAGAAATAATATGAATAGCTACGACAAATGATCGAATATGATTGTAATCGAGTCATTGGATACAAATAAACAAAGCTCAATGTAGGTCAATATACGACTACGAGTATCTAAGTGTTTCAAGATTGACTTGGGGGTTCTTTGCCAAGCAATGGGACAGTAGTACCGGCTCTGTAACCAGTTTCCGTTTTTAAATTGATAATCCGATTATATTTTCAACTTACGATGATGTGCACAAGAATGCAAGACATGCCTTTCAAGACAGCACTTAAAAAAAAACATCCCTAATATCGTACCTTTTCTGAGCTAATTCTAGATTCCTTATAGCTAGATGAACCGAGTTGTTTTTCTTGTGCCATCATCCGGTTGTTGTAACAAGTTGAATAAATGCACGTACGTAAAATATATAATATTATGTAAGTGGGAAGCTGGTTATCTGGTTACTACAATCTAGCGAGTGTTCTCTGTGTTGATTACATTTGCAGAATGTAAGAACAGCAAGGGCTGTAAATATGCTTTAATTAAATCAGGAACAAGGATCTTTTCTATGTAAAGCATTTAAAGTTGTTGGACACTAAAGTGGCTGACACATCTATGGGGGAATTAGAACTGGTGCCAAAGTCTAGGTATATATCAATACTAATATAAGAAAACTGAAGAGTTTGTTTGTTTGAACGCGCTTATCTCTGGAACTGCCAGTCGGAATTAGAAAATAATTTTTGTTTATAATAGCCACATTCATGAGGAATGGGAACGGGGAAAAACGGGATAATAATATGCGCTTACAAAGTCGCGGGCAAAAGCTAGTAGAATGATGTAGAACGCTGTACCCGGCCAAAACCATTACATGGTCGATTGAAATGGGATCCTCCAGTAGGTAATGACTGCAATTTTGTACAACCGCATGTTATTTCAACGTATTCTTTATCTGTTACATAAATCAGAGCCACAAATACTATATGGTAACAGGAAGCCGTCTCCTCAGCGATCTCTTCCTTCACAGCCCTTTTGTTAGATTGCACATTTTTCACTCTACTTTAAATATATAGAATATAGCCTTCGAATCACATTTCTTTCAACGATATCGACTCTCTTCATTGCAGTTTTTTACTGTCACGAGTGCTACTTTCAACTTTCTTTTATAACACTCACTCATTCCCTCTCTTATCAATTCTTGTCACACTCCACAGACCTCTTATTTTGACCCTATTTACCAAACACGTCATATCCTTTTTACAAAAAATGTTTAGTGTAAACGCATCTTGATCCAAGTACTGATGTAGTCAATTGTTCTTGCAGATCTGTCATCGAGGTGGCATACATGACGATCTTGGAGCCATGGCAAGGGTACAAATGAGGCAAATCGATGGCGCTTATCACTAGCCTTCGTAATAGTCACACGATTACAGAGCGGGCTTCATAGAAGAGATTTGAATACGATTTGAGAAAAGATAGAGAGGACACGTTCAAGTACTTATAACAGATTTTTTGCTAACGAATATTTTTTTAGTCTATTATAGCTGAAAATTTAGAATAGAAAATAATCACGACATCAAACAAATATTGCTAATTCTAATTAAATGCCAAAATTACAGATAAATACAAGCGTACTATAAAAGCGTGGGGTCTTACAAATTCTTGGATATTCCAGGATATGAAGATATGGAGGAGAGATTTTAATTTCATATTTTTCGAATCCAGG
This sequence comes from Mamestra brassicae, assembly GCA_905163435.1. Lineage (NCBI taxonomy): Eukaryota > Metazoa > Arthropoda > Insecta > Lepidoptera > Noctuidae > Mamestra > Mamestra brassicae. The sequence continues at coordinate 10,446,798 of LR990997.1, read as the reverse complement.
AACCCACTAGGGTCTAGGAATGTGTTCTAGGCTATATTAGTTACTTTTTGTCTGTGGTTTTGATTAGGTTACAACATAAAGTATTTATTGTATTTGTTACTAGATATTTTTCTACCTTGTACTATGTGAAGTGCTAAAAATAGAACAGTTCATTCGGGTTTTTTTTTCAATCGTAAGTTTACTTTTTGCTAAACTTATCGACGTTTTCAATCGCGAACTTTACCATTGTGTTAATCTATTACAGCAGATTTTACAGGATGCTACACTATTTTATGACTGTTACTGGTTTTTGCGGGCATTTTTTGCACGTCTGAACAATGTATTGTTCTAACAAGAAGAAATCAGTTAACATACCATAATTACTAACTGAAGACCCAAGGGAAGTAAGCAAGCGTAACAAAACCGTCTATTTGCTTGGGTGTGATAAACTTTTTATGGAAAAATTTGCTCTTGACTTCCAGCACGCCTTTTGGATAGCTTTGTAGAAACGCATTTAGCAGATAGCAGTGTAGAGTAGGTGTCACCAGAGAATTGCAGACTCCGAAAGATTGTAATAAATCTTGATTAGATTATAATTTCTCGATTTGTTATGACAAACCTTTTTGTGTACAATTAATCCCGTCCAAATTCAATAGTTTTCAATATATCCTTATTTAGAAAAAAAAGGTTACAATTGCACGCGATATTTTACAATCTTACGGCGTTTGCGATTTTCCGGTGACATAGGCATAATAATGTTTCATTTGAAGGAGGCTGTCAGCCACAGGCTATGTTTTACAAAACGTGATATACTACACAATTCAGTTAAACGATTAAATTTTTTGTATTAATTAGTTACCTATAGATCATCTGTAGTATAAGAATTTCTACCATACAGTTAAAATAAAATAGTTGGAAAAAGCAATATGAGGCAAACAGCTAAATTAGGCCTAAAATATAAACGGTTAAACAAAAAACAAATGATTTTATTTTAACTGAAATATGGTTTATTGAATAACCTTTTGCGTGTCTTAAGTTACACAGTTCGACATAAGAAAAAATGCTCCAAATGTCTTAAGTCGGACAGTTACACTTAAGGGCTTGGTCAGGATTGGACGATAAAAATCTGTGGTAGACACGCAAAAGGTTAAAGGAAAATTATAAACAGGTAGTAGCGCATTTAAGTAAATATAGTAGAAAAACCAATGGAAATAAATAATTTTACGCCATTATCAGCATTCATTGTTTATCTCATCAGGAGTAATTAGGAATCGTAAATAAGTACATAACTAATTACATGAGGTTTATGATTCTTTTTATCAGCAAGAATGTGTCTTCTCAGGAAGATCCTCAATCCCAACTAATATTATAAATGCGTTTGTCACGCCTAAATCGCTGAATCGATTTTGATTAATTTTGGTACAGAGGTAGATGGGACTCTGGGTTATAGGCTACTTTTTTTTGGGAAAATCGATAGTAACGTGAGTGAAGCCGCGGGAAAATGCTAGTGATAAATCATCTTAATACTCCCATTTGAACCTATTTACCTAGTTTCTGTTATTTCGCCTTGTCACAACTTACTCTGTTGGGGTCGGATTCTTGTCTAATCAGCAGTGATCGGCGTAGGTATTAGTTATTTATTTTGGGTCAATGAACCTGAATCATAATGTTAATATGGACATGCTCCGGAATTCCCGGGTAGGATTTTCTAAATGTCGATGTATTAAATGAAGTTAAGCTGTTTAAGATATCGAGCGACTGCCTATTTGATATCTACAACCCAATAACTGAGTAACACGATACCCTTTGGCAAGACTAGGTGTCACATTTTCTGGCTTCTACCGAGTTCTACCTATCCGTTACAACTGTCAAAATCCTACAAATAATCAACAGCTTAACGTGATTTTAGAGAGACTCAGTATGTTAAGATGGTCACCCATCCACAGATCGATTTTGGCAATCATTGCTTAACCTTGAAGATGGATACGTGCTGTTGTAATTATTTAGCCACGAGCGTTTCAATAAATAATGGTAGACTTTAGAATTTAAAAGTTAATTTTGACTAAATTCCTCTCTCCACAAGAATTTACTGAAAAGTGAACCTACCTACATAGATGGTTATAGCTCTGCCTATCCATCAGGTAAAGAAAAATAGTACATTATCAACTTACGATTTTTCGAGAGTTCACCTGCTTTTCTCAAAGGGTTAGCAAAAAAATATCTACAGTGAGAAAACCCACGCCAGTTGGGTAATATCAATAAACAGAATAGTAGTTAAGGCATCCATTACAAGCAGTTTAGTTATCTAGCTGGTACACCCGCGGTCACTATCGAAGTATCGATCGAATTAGCATGAGCCGTGCGCCCGCGCATCCTATCGGGGAATCTCCTTACAAGCCCTGCGCTACACTGCTACAAACTAACAACGTTAGCCTTACATCAACCACAAGATTTTTCTCTTGGATTAAATTTTAGCAATTAATTAGACAAAGGCTTGTTTTTCATGCTATCCGAATTTATCTTCAAATCGCTGAAGCGTTGGGTGGATAAGTTTTTTTTTTAACCTTCTTGTCAGATAGGTTTACTGCTGTTTTTGAGGTTGCGGATTTAGCCTGATCGAGAAAGTGTCAATAGCATCCTTGACCTTACTCAACTTTGGAAGGATGAATAATATTTTAAAGACAATGGTGAATTGTTTAAGAGAGATTTTGGAATGAATGAGGAAAATGTTGAGTGAGAAAGCTGTGTACCTACTACTTAGTGGGAAGTTATAAAAGTTGTAACTAGGTGACCTGCCAGACAGTCCCAATATCCCATCTAAAAAGCATTTTCAGTGCTTCCGATTTTTTTCCGACAAGCAAAGGTTCATTTTCATTCAAATAGAATTTAAAAAAAAGTGTTCTTTATAAAATCCACAAATAATTGTTTAAAAATAAGAAATTCCGTTGTGAAACCTCTGTAGTCTTTGCCCAAAGTGTTTCCTTTGACTAGCGACATTGTGTTGTGCGATAAATCGGTTTGCTACAAAACCCTTCGTCACGACCGATGCATGCATGCATAATGGAACACAGCCTACTCATTCGAACAATTTTCAAATATCCTGCATGTCTTTTTACTGTCTTCAATTACTTGATAACGGGATTTCAAGCTTTTATCGCGATAAGAATCGATGCCGAGGATAATTGTCAATTAAAACAAAATTATTGTATCGTTAATTCGGGAGTGTGTCTGATAAAAATTGTTCCTTATTTAGACTTCAACGAGCAATGAAATTTTGTGTGCTTTCTTTTTTATTTTATTTTAATGACTGTTACAAGTATAAGATTTTATTCTAATGGAAAAATGTTTTTTATTTTGTATTTTATTTACATTTAAGTTTAAAAATATATTAGACTTAATGTTTATAGCTTTTCCATATACGATAACATTAAAACCAGAGTCAGAAACCTGCAGAAAATTATAAAGGAAGTATTATCACTGGTACTCACCCAAAAAATCCTTCAGCACTATTCAGTAATATCACAGACACTGTAATGTTCAGTCTTATTCTGGTGCAGAATAATCAAAACTAGCGTTAAATTAAATAAAAAAGTCGTTCTCGAAGTGAGCTTCTCGCTGAAGAGTCGTAGTGAAAATGGCTAGTGTCCGTAGGGGCTGCAATCGTCCTTGCTTGCGAGCAAGGTCTCGGCAAGGCTGTATAAGGCTGTGTGTGGATGCGCGGCGCGGTTCCTCAGCCTCTTATACCGTGCGTATGGGCAACACATGATACACTTTGGCACTCATATCGATACTATTAAACGCGTCATGATCATCCGTCGTGGGGGCTCCGCTAGTGTTTTGTTTTTTACTATTACTACCTGTGTAATGTAAGTGTGTACTGTGTATCATCTGAAGCGATCGCGATTAAATAGTGATTACAGATTCGTTTAGTGTGCACAGTCATCGCTGGTATGGGATTATAATGAGTTTGGATAACTAGTCAATCTTGTTTGTTTTTTCGGTGGAAAGGGCTTTTTGTTTTTATCAAGGAAAGTTTAGGAAGTGTTTTTATTGTATGATCATTTATTAACTTCTAGCTTACGTGCTGTAATCGTATAGGTCCCATTTCTTAGAAGATCCTTCAGCTATTTCATGTTGAACTTGAAGGGGTTTTTCTGAAGATAATTGATTGAAGAACAATGTGGGTATTTTGTACCACAATGCTGTGTATTTATTGGACAGGTACGTATGAAACAATTAAATGATAATTGCTTAATAGCACGGCAGTTTTATTAGAGGAAAAAGCTGCAAGTTTGTTTCAGTGAATACCTAATAGTTTCCTTGTAGAAATGTACTTACAATCTAAAGTGCTGCTATTTTTTTATTTTATTTTTGTTATGAGATTTATCAATTCTTAAATTTTTAATAAAAATTTAGTGTTAACTTAAAATTATTATTACAGAAGGCAGTTAATCAGACATTCAGTTTCATAATAAGTTGTTTCAATGCTCTGGCAGTACATTACCTATAAATAGTTGCCCTCACGAGTGGCACTATCTACACTTAATTACTATAATTACAGTAGGTACACGTCCGATGAACCCTGGGTAGGTAGCCAAAGGTACTACAGTATTGCTGACTGGCTAGCAGTGTTACGTCAACACTCATCTAGTAGATAGTTAACACAAAGGGATCATCTTTCATCTGGATCGCTTTAGACTTTTAAGCCCTTTTAAATGGCACATCTATACTATTTATCTATACTAATTGTTGAAAGATTTGTATTTTTGTTTGTAACGAATAAACTTAAAAACTATTGGACCTATTTGAAAAAATCTTTCAGCAATGGAAAGCTACATTATCAGCGAGTAACATAGGCTATATTTTATCCCCGTACTTCCACGGGAACGGGAACTTTATGAATAAAAAAACAACTTAAATTCGAATTTCATAAGATTGGCAGAAATAAGTAGGCAGGCTGTAAGGGTTTGATTATTATGTGAATAGAATACTTATAGGAATATATCCTAAATAAATTCGCTAATGAATCACCGCATGATACAGAACTATCGTCACTCATTCATCACTTTCGTGCAGAAATCTTATTTACAACTTGTAGGACAAAGTTAATAAAGTCAATAAATTTTTCGCTTTGCCAAACGATCTATCATCCGATGGTATCGATTTATATTCCACTGCTTTCCATGTTACTGCAAAAAAAAAATACATTTTGAAATCATAACTCTAAATTGCGAGGCAAAGTTTAGAACCACAGATCAATTTCTCGTCGAATCGGGAGTTCGAGTTATAACGTCATCAGCGAAGATCATAAATATGTGTGTCTGGCCCTTAAAGGATTACAAGAATTACTGTTATAAATGTATTAAAAACGGGATGATCACTGACCTTACCAGCTTATTACCATTTAAATGTGATAAACTCGCAATTTAACTGATAAACGTTTATACATTGTCAACTCAGCGGGGATTACGAAGCTAAGCTAAAGTTATGCAAACAAAAAAAGGAAAGATAATGAAAGTTTTTCAGTTGATTTTTATTGTAATTAAATGTGTTTTATTTTACTTGTAGACTCGTATATCTCGTGTATTCACATTGGTTCTATTGGTAAAAGGTTGAACTTAAATTCTAATCATCATCAACAGACGTCCACTGCTACACATAGGCCTCCTCCAAGAGTCCCCACATCGACCGATCCTGTGCGTCTCGTATCCAACGCTTTGTCTTACGGTTCACGCCACCTATTGTACCCGGTGAGATGTGAACAGAATGGGCCGGGTGCCGGTAAGCTGTCATTCCAACTTGTTTGTAGGGTTTGACAGCTCAATTGTCGTTCACTTCGCCTAAGTTTTACTTCGCCATGTTTACAGAATCGCTGCTGAACCTTTCGACCCCTTCGACTATCTGTTCGTAATCATCATCTCAGTTGAAAGACTTTCATTTGGAGATGACCTATCCTGCGTTCCCAGAGCAACAGAATTTTAATAACAATGGTGACAAAATTTAGTTGCACCTAGGGTTGCCATCTTCTGGCTGTCTTATTATTATTGATAGGTGCATGTTGACCATAAAGTCAACACTTACAAAACTCTTTGCATAAAGTAATCTTTTAATAAAACTGACCAAATTTTTCAAAGCATTCCATACACGGTTATTTTTATTGAAAGTATGCTCAGTTAATTGTGCTCTAGATTACTCATAACACCTCAACAAAAAAAAAATTGTAAAATCGCCCATAAACTTATTTTTTTTAATCTGACTGACTTACTTTAGACAGGTAAGGCAGGTAGCCTTACCTGTCTCTGAATTCCGAGTTCCGTTGCAGTTACAGCGGTAACCGATTTTGGATCAAATCCATTTGGTATTGACAAAATATATAATATGTACATACGTTGCGGTAGTGCAAAAACACGTGTCGTACTTGATATCTCTGATGACTATGAACTATGGGAAATTCAGGGTAAACCATGTGATTTTTAAAGGCACCTAAGGCACTGCAAAGGTCTTCACGTGATTTAGGTAAGTAGGTATAAATAAGACCAGGTCGATGCGCATCGCTTGTCTTGACTTCACACCTCTTTACCGCACTTAAAACTAACCAATGTGGGATAGATGTCAAGACATAACGCCTATATTTCCCGAAGTATAAGGCAGAGGTGTAGGCTGAAGGCACCTAACCACATATATTATTCATAGTTTAATATTTATTTATTTATTTATTAGACTCGCCCACTATCAATATTAATGTTAATTAACCGGACATTAGTCTAGACTCCGGGCTTTTTTTTTTAAGGAATTCATCAAATGACTTTTTCCGCTCTGGGTGGAGCGGAAGGGAGTGTCAGACTCTTACTGACTAAAACCCATCCGTGTTCCTTCTAAAGCCCTTTGCGTTCCAGAGCCGTGGTGACTCTTTCGAACAAATTCCGCAACCCTGGCAGGCTCTGGACATAGCGGGCCCCGTCTCCTATGGTATCATCTCTTTGAGGCGCGCATGGAACACGACGCGCCATCGACCCGGGCCTGGTGGTGATCGGACAGCGAGCCACACAATGCTCGCCGTCCGCAGGCCCGCGCCTACGGTGGCCGGGGATCGCACTGCGGCTCCCGACGCCCGGGGCGTCTTCTCCTGTTGCGGCGGTTGGGGCGAAGGCCTTGCCTTTCCCTCGCGCGGCCCGCCTCCTCCTTTGCTAGCATTACTGCTTCGCAGAAGGAGGTGACCGCTTCCCAAGCCTCCTCGCTGCGGACCATGGATTTAACAAGGGCCGGACGCGAGAGGTCGCCCCCGCCGATCGCCTCGACGGTGCTCCGCCCAAGCAGGGCAGACCTCCACCGTATGCTCCACCGTGTCCTCCGGGCGATCCACACAGTGCTGACACCCGGGCGTGTTTTCCCGCCGAATCCGAATAGGCTCCGGGCTACTACTGAGGATTTCCAGATGGAAATCACTTATAACTATCACTTTGTCCGACCCGGGTATTGAACCCAGGATGCCAAACTTAGCAATAGCACTATTTATGTTCTAAAACGCTTGGGACCACTAGACCAAGAAAGTAGGTCAAAGTTCGGTGTCGTTTGTGAGTAAAAAATGCATGTGTTTTTCTGTAACCTACTTCAGTTACCTAGGTTCATGACGTCACACAAAATTGACCCAGCGTGCATGATAAAACATGACTATCAGTCATGCAACTGTAATTTGTAATCATCCTTTAGTTGGACGAGTGAATAGTCACGAGATTGTAAAATCAAACATATCATAACTGACATGCATATGAATATGATTATATAAAGAAGGATTAGTCTATACCGACCTACCCGCAGATGTAGGTAAACATAAGGCTTATGATAATTATGAAAACCTGGCAGCCAAGTGGAACCGATCATTCTCCCGATGCTCGAATCGGGATCGGATCTCATGGTGCTCTATGTCTAACTAAACTAATACCAACTATTCTCATCTACCTAGCCTTTTCCCAACTATATTGGGGTAAGTTGGGGTTGGCTCATAGTCAAACTGGATTTAGCTGAATACCAGTATTTTACGTGGAGTGACTGCCTACCTATGAAATATTTTTTTTCATAATATAAGTATCGAGATATTATAATCTAATAAATATTTATTACAATCTTACGGAGTCCGCAATTTTCCGGTGACATATGCACTACCTAGGTTTTAGTTGGAAAAAAATTCATGTAAACTATATGTATTCATGTTAAATACTCCGAAAAGAAACCGATACAAGAGTGTTCAATATACTTCCATGACAATTTTTGGAATGCATTTCATTACGGTTGTTATCTTGTTATTTAAAAACGGTGTTTTAAATCCTACATTATAAATTTAAAATTACGTTAAAAACATGTTTATTTATATGCATCGTGTTAAACGTTCACACATACCACTTCATAAGTCACGGAGAATTTAGTGTTGACTGCTTTATTGGTCTATAACTCAAGGCTCTAAAAATCAGGATCAAAAAAACATTTAAAAATAAAGCAGAAATAAGTCTCAAAATTAGGCTAACGACTTAATTGACAAGACAAGCGACAATGCTAATAATTACCGTTACGCTGCGACATGGCTGCGCAGCATTTGACAAATTGGATTCATTACTCATGCGTAATCAATCATTCCAAATTAAAATAAAACACCGAAATACTATTTATAGTTGTTTTGACACCCATAGGCCACCAATATACGTAACCTCAGAGGCACGATCTGTCATGTTTTAAGATTAAAAATCACTTAAGTCATCGGAGACAGATTGTGGCGCGGAGTTCCCGAGACACGTACTAAAACGTTTTATACCGCAAACCGTTATGTGATCACGCCCGCATAATCTGCATTTTCGCGAATCGCAAGAACATGCAAAAAAACAACATAGGTGGTATACAAAACGCATTATTATTTTCTCATAATTGCCAACAATTTTTCATAACGTTGTTATTGAATGTTATCTGAACATGATACCGTGGTTTGTAGTTACCTTTTTAGGGTCAAACGATTTGTCAAACAAATATTTTTTGATAAATATTGGATATTTGTAAAATTTGACCAATTTTTCACGGTAGTTATGACACTTAAATGTCCCCAAAGGTTTATTACCTGGGCTTAACCGGATATAGGGACTTCTAATATAAATTATTGTGATTATCGTGTTCCAAAGATATGCTGTAGGGTCTTTGGGTTTGTAGTCTATGTAAGCACCAGCTTTGCCGAACTGCACCACTCCCTTGGAACTGTAGAGGTACATTGTACATTGGTACATTGCCCGGGATAAAAAGTCGCGCGCGCGAAGTGAGCGATAAAAATTGCGAGTGTCTTATACTCGGCAACACCCTCCCCGACCTTTGATTACCGAGCCAGCCCGTGTCGCTGAGCCAGTAGTTTTAAATCCCCCAAATAATAATGATATGACCCAGCCTGTCCCTTGCTGTCCTCCCGAAATGACGCCGCTGAGCCGAAGTCCGTATCCCGCAGGGAATGCCCTAGCGAGCGGTCATTTAGTATAATTTAGCTAGTTTGTAAGCCCTGCCTGGGGGCCTTAAATTCATTTGAGGCCACCGCAGGATTGTCCGGTTAAGCAGTAACCAGCCTAGTGGTCCCCGTCCAAAAAAAAAAAAAAACTCGGCAACAGTGTGGCTTCATGCGTTCCATGCGGCTAATAGATCGAGTTCCAAACGACGTGATCCGAAGACGTTCGAAGGTTTTCGACATCGGAAAACGAATTGCGTAACTCAAATGGAGATGAGACACCTGGCGAGTCGCGGTGATGATAGGTGGTAGAATGAGTAAGGTTGTGACCGAGTGGCATCCAAGGACTGGAAGAAGTGTCAATAGGTATTCCAGCGGCGAGATGGGCGAACGACATTGTTGCCATCGCTGGTAGAACCAGGATGAGGCTGACAGAGGAACGTAGGGATTGGCAAAGAAAAGAGAGGCCTATGCTCAGCAGCAAGCGAAGTCAGGCTGTCGATTATGAATAGTGTGGCTTTCTATCCATGAAATAATTTTATGATCGAATCAGTAAGTTCTTCTCCCCCTTTACAACATCAGATGGATTTCTCATCTATGTAAACAACATTCACGTCGACCAATTAGGTCCCAGTTGTTTTTGACAGTCGTATAATATTGTCGTTACAAGAACTTGCTCCTATAGGAGCCCGAAAGTCAGAAAACCTGTCTGATTTTAATGAAGGTATCGTTTTCGTTATTGATTACCTCGCTTTTGGGTTGTGGAAGTGTAATGGTGCGGATTTCGAACAAATACTGATATTTTCAGTTAATTAATGTACGAACGAAGTGATTTAAGTATACGAACAGAGAAATGTATCTCATGGTTTTAGACAACTTTCTCTCAACCTTAAATGACAATTTCTAAGTTTTTCTTTGACAAAAGTACCTATATATTTATTTTCTAAAATTAAACCTAACATCTTGATGTCCATAAAACATCGCAGTTCACGTGTTTTCAGAATGCAGAATTATTTAAAAAATCTGACGCACATACTTTGCCGTTTGCCGACACTAATGTCTGACCACAAGGGACCTTTTGTATCTTTTTTTATACGCAATAACGCATCTCTAAGAGCATGTTTGCTTACTTTACGCTCAATGGCTTAAGGTAAATATTAAGTGAGTGCTAACATCTAATAATTGTTGTTTTTTTCTCGCTTAACTCATGCATGACTGACTAATGCGAGAAAAGGTGTCGCTAAAATTAGATCGAGTATTTTAAAGAGTGCCAGTTTCATATCGTATGTTTCCTTCAATGGCCAGATCATTTGATTTTATAGAAATTTGAATACTATACATATAAATTTGAGTACTTATACATAGATCTTATATATTTTTTTCCGGTTCCAGAGAAAAAGCTAGTTCAGGTTAGCGTTAGGTTAGGTTTCGTTGTAAACAAATACGAAAAATTACTTTAGTTAGGCGAGTTGGTCGACAACTGGCTTGAACATAAGCACAGCACTTTGGACGGCCAAAAATGATTGTCACGGAGAATGCAACAATTTCTCCCGAATAAGGACCGAAGTGACTATAAAATGTAACGTTCCATGATGATGCAGTGTAGTTAATGACTTACAGCGAAAACACGCCATTTTGAAGCCGTAATTATTAAAAATAATTATTGAAGCTCCAGCGTGATGGGATAAGAGTCTTTGTCATTAACCGCAGACTAGACTGGTCGAAAATATAGAAGACCTAGAGCTCTATAGTAAGATGAAAGAGTTTTATTTTGATTAAATTTTGAATGTACTTTAAGAATAAAAATCAGACTTTTGCTAGATAGATCGGAACAATTCTAAAGGACGCATTCTTGACAATAAAAAGTCGAAAATTATGAAGAGATCCTCTTTATTGATCCGTAGTAGGTACCTAGGTCAATAGATATTTTCGGAATTGAAATGCATCAAGAATCTTAATTTCTGACGTGTTGTACCGGGTCAGTTATCCAAACGTACTTGTATTGTTTACATAAAAAAGTGTGTCTTCAATGACTCACATTTGACAATTCGTCAAAAACATTAGGTTTGTGTGTCGGTACCTACCCATAGGTATGTGTCTTACATAGTAAGGTGCTGATCAACCTTGACTCGGCAATAACCTCTAGATATCGAGGTGAATGATTCGTGTTTAGTTTCTATAACAGGATATTAAAGGATAATTACTTTTATAGTAGGCATTCTTTTGTTTTGAGACCTTGACGTCACATCGAAGGACCAAGACGGACAGCAGGCTGAGGTACCTACCTACTCGCGCGTATTGGTGTAGGTACCAACCTATTTGCTGCTGCAACAGATTATATTTAGTAATCTATTCAGTGTATCACCATCCACCATTACACTACGAGCATAAAAAATAATAATAAATTATTTTATTTGGGACAACATAGGAACCATTTTATAAAGGTGACCCCACAAGTTTAGTGACGAACGATAAAACATCCTGGACAATTAGCTCCGCTTTATTCTTGCTGACTGAGTAGGTAGGTATTCTTTTGACCAGGACATGAGGTGATTGTGAACGCACCTATGCTGATCCGATTTCCAAGTTGCTACTCAGCTTTACTTTCTGGTTAGTAGAGGCTTTTTATTCTTATATCCTTCTTCATGCATGTCTTTACTACACCTAACCGGGAGAGTTCCACATTTCCCCCATTGACGGAAGACGATGGATGGTACCTACCTACTAACGGCAGCCATTAGAGTTTGTCACGACTGGCCATTAGGATTACGGAGTAGCATTTCGAAAAATTTCTACAACTTAACACTTTCAGTGCCCAGAACTCAGCATTATGGGTCGAAGAATAATTTGTTCGTGCCCACGAGTCATCGTTATATGTAGCGGCGACTCGTGGGCACAAGAAACAAATTATTGTTCGACCCATATGCCGAGTTCTGGGCACCTGTTTTGCTGTGACTAGGTACGTTCACTGTAAATAAGTAGGTTTGTTGTTTACATATATGGCCTAGATTTTATCATACCGTAGGATAAGGAAAAGGTAAATAAGATCTATGAAAATTATCCTAGTAGGTTGTCAAATGAGTATTTTAAACAGTGTGTCGGTACTTAACTAATTTGTAGGTAAATAATGTGTTTATCTGCGAATCAATTAATCAAAAAACCTATATTTTCTGCGACGTAGGTAAATAGTGTAGGTTATAGATATAATAAACAAGTGTTTTAGGGTTCCGTACCCAAAGTTTTCTTTTGCTCGTTTTTGCTCGATATTGATACAGATATTCTATTTCACGAAGTCCGTTTGGCTCTGGTTGTAGTAGTGACGTGTAGTGATAGGCGCGCTAGTGTGTGTAAACGTAGGTAGCGTTAGGAAAGAAATCTGACACGCATTATATATTTATTTAATAAATTATATAGACAATTTAAGTAAATAATATTTAGCTATTAGAATGATAAGTTGCAGAGAAAAGAAACAACAGTTGAAAGTAAATAATATTTTTATTTATTACAGAGAAGAAACAAAAAAAATCAGCACTTAATCACTATCAAATTCAATTACTGATTCGCTTTCGTCAGAATCGTTCCCTAAGTTAATTATGAACTCAAAATCCAGGTCGACGTATTTTAAGTATTCTTTTTCAATTTTTTCAACATGAGCACAGGTTTTTTGCCATGTTTCACTGGTTACTCTATCCAAGCTTTCAAAGATCAGTCTTTCCATGTTCGTCATGTTTTGTTCGATATTCTTTGATGCGATATAATTTTTTACAATACACCAAATATTTTCAATAGCATTTAATTCTGGGTGATAGGGGGGAAGACGTATGACATCAAAACCCTTGCTCTTAATAAAATCATCAATTTTATACGTTATGTGTTCATCTTTGTGTTTTTTTATAATATCGTACAATTCCAATTTAAGGAGAGATTGCTCAAATGCTATACCCTTATCCCTGAGCCATTGCTGCATGTCTGCTTTCTTTGTAGCCAACGTCGGTAGTTTTTCAGTCCGTGTGTTGTGATATGAAGCTGACACTGTCTAAGACAATGACAGAGCGTGGAGATAAATTGGGTAAAAGTTTTTCGTTTAGCCATTTAACATAAATATCGTAGCTCATATTAGAATGGTAATCGCCAGCTGTTGAGTTGGCTTTATAAATCAATGAAGCATTTTCAATAAATCCATCCTTTGTACCCGCATGCACTAATATAAAGCGAGTGCCTGTGCTAATTTTTTTTAAGAATGGTGTACTCTCTTTCTTTTGTGCCCAGGTGTTGTTTCGCACGTGTGTTGAAAGGACATAACTTTCATCGGTGTACACAATTGGGCGACCTTGACTGCGATATTCTGACATCTTCTTCAACAATTTTAAACGCCACATTTGTATATCATGACGCTCCGTCAAAACTTTACGGTTATTCTCTGTTTTACGCCACTTGTAACCTAACTTCAGTAACAATTGACGAACAGTTTCGATACAACCATCAAAACCAATTTTTTTCATTTAATACAGTTTTTAACTTAGCCAACGTTGGAATTTCTTTATGGATGACATGGAAATTTTGTATAGTACTGCGAACAACATCGGCTGTAAAATTATCTATTTCTATCTTACTATCCCGCTTTCTTCTTTTCTTCATAGGAGAAGTGAAATTTGATGAGCAGGATGGCAATTCCTTCCCTTCTTTTAATATCCGTTGAACAGTTTTCATAGAAACACCTGTAGCCTCAGCTGTACGCCTTGTAATATCTCGTAAATGAGACAAATCACAGTTAGGTTCCGCAACTGATTTTGTGAATTCATACTCTTCTCGCAGGAAATGATAAACGCTAGCTATCATGCTTCGACCCTAGAACAAAACCAAATCGAAATACCTATTTAAGTAACAAGTTTCATAATATTAGATAGATAAACTCTTAATAGCACACAAAAAGTAGTAACAATAGTTAAAAAAAAATGTTACCTCACTGTGGACAACTTTTCTGCGTTTACTTGCCATGCTGACGTTACTCTTTGAATTTTGTAGCGCGGAAACAAAACACTAGTGACTCTGACCGCGTCGCGATCGTGACTGAGCGCTCCCGAGGTTACGCACACTAAAACAGTGTGCACGTACAGACCTTACAACATTCATAGTCAAACGGACTTCGTGAAATAGTGAAATAATGGCAACAGGTAGACGCTTGAAATATTCACAGAATATTTAGTTATATATTCACTTTAAAATAAATAATTAGGCACTCAAATTAAAATTAAATTATATTAAGGGGCTCCCATACAACAAATATGATTTTTTTGCCGTTTATATAGAAAATAGTACGGAACCCTTCGTGCGCGAGTCCGACTCGCACTTGTCCGGTTTTTTTATATTTCTATGGTGTGCATAATACAGAGTATTCTATTCTACAACAGCTGCTGCTTTTAAAACATATCACCACGCCTGTTTCCCTGAGGGGTTAGTCAAAGCCAGTCAGATTTCTACCTATCCTACGTAGCTGTATTTATTACTCCCACATATCGACCGTTATGTTAGTCCCATGCACAAGGTAATGGGGGCTCATATGTACCTAGTAGGTACCAAATAAAATACCTACCAAAAATACACCTTAAATATTGTTTTCTTCCATCCATGTAGGTAAAACCTAAGTACATAAATATTTTGACCATATTGAGTGTGTGACCCATAACTTAACACCAAAAATAACAACTGCTGATAAAAGAACACGTTTGTCTCCATGTAACACTTGACCCATTTAAGTTTATTCTTTATATTGGTTGCAGTTTTAACGGGTGATCGTAAACGGAGCACATTTATCAACTTGATAAGGTTTTGCCGCGCAAATGTGACCACTTAAACGCGAGTCGATGACCTCGCAAAACGTTTAGGGTGCGGCAGCAGTGAAGCTAGGCTCACCATTCGTGCGAATCTCTTAGGATTTTCGTTTATGTACCTAGTTATCAAGGTATATATATATACAGTGGTGGTATTTAACGTACTACCTATATCTTTTGATTCCGCAGACTCGATAGATAGCAATACCTACCGGTCTGGTTAAATCTATTGATTATGGAACAACATTGCATTTGACCACGGGATAAACGAGACTCCACAGTCTACCTACCTATTTATATTTGACCATATCAATTAAGTACCTACCTATTTTATTTCTAAAGTTACTAATCTCGTTCAATAGGTAGGTAGGTACCTAAGTGCTGATTTTCAGCCTAGTTTGAATAAATAACTTTTGTTTCTGATCTGAAAGTCTAATGACTTATCTGTTTTTTTTTTGTTTCAAGAACCTAAGTAGTTTTAACGATATCTATAGGTACTTATCCAGCCTACCCAAATGGCCTCACCTTGGTTTGGTTCGTCAAATCGTTGAGCTCCTTAAAGTTCTAAGTTTGAGCTTCACGATAACTGACAAATCTTTGTACTGTCTGGACAGCACCTCAGACAACCTAAGTGCATATCATATGGACTTCAAACGAGACTTTGACCTCTGAGTTTATTTCGGTGTTTCGGGCAGTCAGCTAGGCTACAAAATAGTATACCTAGGTATTTATTTTTAAGTAGATTGCACATTTATCATTTATCGTCAAAAGTAGGTAGGTACTTATGTAAGTTACCGTAAGTAGGTAGTTGTGTGCGAAATGTCCATATTGAGATGGTACCTACATATAGCGTTGCCAGACGTCCGGATAAAGCCGGACACAGTCAGGCTTTTTGGTTGTGAGTCCGGCCAAATTAGACGGTATCCGGCCTGTCCGGTTTCTGTTAGGCTTTTTGAATTTGAGCATTTTTTTTTTTTGTGTTGATTTCCGCTCGGCCTATCCCACCTTGTATCGCTAGCTAATTTCTATAATTACAATAGTATTAGTAGGTACGTCATCTATTACAATGATAGAAACTGAACAGGTTGTTTCTGGGTAAGCTCGCTCCATCATCGACTTTGTCTCTGTCATCTGTGACCTAGACTAGAGTCAAGAGAAAACCCATATTAAATAAAATAAAATAATATAGTGATGAATTAATGAAAAAAACAGGAAGACTGATTCATACAATTTTATTGTTGATTAATTAGAATTTAAGGTAAATTTTAAGGTAAATGATAAAAAGGCCTTGTTTTTTTTTAAAAAACAATTGCAGTGTTATTCCAAGACTAAAAAATGAAGGGTGCCCGGCTTTTTTATCCAAATGTCCGGCTAAACTGGCTTGGCTGTCCGGCTAAACTGGCTTGGCTGTCCGGCTACACTGGCTTGGCTGTCCGGCTTTTCGTTTTGAAGACCTGGCAACCCTACCTACATACCTAGCAATTTGAAAAAAAAATGTCCAAGCTCAAGATTTTAATATGGTGATCCTAGCCATTGTGATTTTATAGGCAGGTTATTATTTAAACACATTTTTAGAGTAGTAATAAATTAATTAACAGCATGATATTAATCACGTAGATATTTTTTAGGGTTCCGTACCTCGAAAGGAAACAGTTTTACAGTCGTGGAAATGACCGTGACTTACATCGATGTATGGGAGAATATTTTATTCAACTATAAAGTTCAGGTTGTCCTTCAATCGTACATTTCGTTTCATTACAGTATCTAATGCAAGTGTTTGCGTAGTTTATAAACATCAGTTGGTAACCGTAATGTAAGTACCTACTTGGAAAAAATCGCGAGTATCGCGACACGATTCCCGTAATAGACGAACTATATCTACTTACATACGAGTTTGTAGTTTTACGGAACCCTCGGTGCTGACTCACACTTGCCCAGTTTTTATTGAAATAAGGACGACTTATCTTTTAACCGTATGAAATTCGAATGGTCAATTAGTTACAAGTGCAGCTAGGTAGGTTAATCGTTATTTTTTTCCAGGTACCTACCTACCTATCCATCAGTACAATAATTAGGCAAAAAAATCGGCCATAATTTCAACCTAGGGTCATTACCATTAGGTATGTATGGGATATTTGTTATAGGTAGACTATATTTACCTAGTAACATAGTTCCCCATGATCTGCTACGCGCGCGGACTACCCGCACAAGTTTAATTGCCCTTTTGTTCAATTTTATTTTTGTGAAGAGAGACGCGCAAGTAGCCCGCGCCATGCTTGCTCCAGCTACTTTTTTTTTTAAGGATGGGAAATCATCAAATGACTTCTTCCGCTCTGGGTGGGGCGTGTCAGACTCTTACTAACAAAAACCCATCCGTGTTCCTTCTAAAGCCTTTTGCGTTCCAGGGCCGCGGTGACTGTTTCGAACAAATTGCGCAACCCTGGCAGGCTCTGGCCCTAGCGGTCCCCGTCTTCTATGCTGACATCTCTTTGAGGCGCGCGTGAAACACAACGCGCCATCGACCCGGGCCTGGTGGTGATCAGACAGCGAGCCACCCAACGCTCGCCGTTCGCAGGCCCGCGCCTACGGTGCCCGGGAATCGTCTTGCGACTCCCGACGCCCGGGGCGTCTTCTCCTGTTGCGGCGGTTGGGGCGAAGGCCTTGCCTTTCCCTCGCGCGGCCCGCCTCCTCCTTCGCTAGCATTACTGCTTCGCAGAAGGAGGTGACCGCTTCCCAAGCCTCCTCGCTCCGGACCATTGATTCAACCAGGGCCGGACACGACAGCTCACCGCCGCCAATCGCCTCGACGAGGACACGGCGGTGCTCAGCCCAAGCAGGCGTATGCTCCACCGTGTCCTCCGGGCGATCCTCACAGTGCTGACACCCGGGCGTGTCCTCCTACTTAATCCGAAACAGGTATATCCCGAAACAGCCATGTCCGGTAAGTACCTACCTGCGCCAGGCGGAAGGTGAGGACGCCGTGGCGCCTCTCCAGCCACTCCCCAAAGAGGGGCCTTATCGCCGCAATTGTGGCGTGCCCAGCGCTGGGTCACGATAGTCGCAGTCTCCATACCGCCATGGTATCCTGCCGGAGCACCGTCCGCCGCGATGCAATTTGCCGCGGCAGCGGAGTTTCGCCCCCGGCGCCGGCGGCGGCGAAGCGCCTCCACGCGCCACGCGTAGACGTGCGCTGCTCCAGCTACTTGCACCGTGTACAAGCACAAGCGATTAAAATTGTGCATTAAACTGCTCGAGCAAATAACGAATTAAAAAGGAAAACTATCACAGCTAAATAAGCTTTACAAGTAAGTAATAGTCGACCAACTTATAAAATGTGGGTAGGTAACTGATGAAAATGACTTAACCTATTACTTTTAACTATTTATAGTAAAATTTGCTATTATTTGTCCTGGCTTACGGGATGGGTAACTACGGAATCCTACACTGTAGGTACATGGCCCGACACGCACTTGACCGGTTTTTATATGTAAAAATACCTAGCTATGCAAATCGTTTCCCACCAGTGCTACTTAGACTAAGTTTGGCTAGAAAAATGAAGTGGTCCTGTTTCCACATTTCTGGTGAAAAGGCACCCTAAATCTCGGATGTGCCATAAAATTTAAAAACCTACAGCCGCGAACTGTAACGACCACAAGTACAGTCAACTTCTCATTTGTTATGACAATATCTAAGTACTTCTTGCACAAGGAAACGGGTGTGTAATGTTTAATATACCTAAGTATTTTTAAATATAACATCGAATGAAATAATAACGTAACGTATCTTTAATAATCATCTATTGATTGTTACAACATCTTGTGCCTGGCAGGGTTGCGGAATTTGTTCGAAAGAGTCACCGCGGCTCCAGGGCCACGGTGACTACGCAAAGAGTATTTCGAGGAACATGGATAGGTTTTAGTCAGTAACAGTCTGTCACCCATGTCAGATATCCCATTGGTAAAAAAAAACTGGAACTAATGATTCAAAGTTGTAATGTTCAGTATTAGATTTGTTTGATCTAATAATCCTTTTATATACCTACTTAATTTTATCGAATGTGAATTCGGCTCGGGCTCCTATTTCTGTCTGCAGGGCTTTAAAGGAACCTAACATGAATGGTAAAACTGAAGCTATGTTCGCTCGCTTTCATCGCTCACTTTACGGCATTCGAACAAAACCTATGTATGTCGGAGTTCACTAAGTTCCCTACCCGGCCCCGATCGCTCTTTGTTCAGCGGCTAGATCAAATGTTAGTTAGGTAGGTATACAAAATTATTATTAGATAAAAATAATGATTTATTAGACTAAACGTTAATATTTATATATACTACACGAACTTAGGAGAAAGTGTTGTTACACAAACTGAACGTTATATTATCAAGTGAAAATTGTGTAAGATGATGTTAGATGAAGCAAACGTCATGTCATTTGAGCTTTATAGCCATAGATATAACAAACAACTGTTTTTTTATATTTCTATGGTTATAGCTTTTTAAAACAGATTAAATAGGTATCTAATACCTTTAAACGAACAATTCTTGTATATATATTTATAATCTGAATCTCGGTAACGACCCGAAGGATTTTTATGAAATTTAGTATGCAGGGGGTTTCGGGGGTTGCGGAATTTGTTCGAAAGAGTCACCGCGGCCCTGGAACGCAAAGGGCTTTAGAAGGAACACGGATGGGTTTTAGTCAGTAAGTCTGACACGCCCTTCCGCTCCACCCAGAGCGAAAGAAGTCATTTGATGATTTCCCATCCTTAAAAAAAAAAAAAATTGGGTTTCGGGGGCGATAAATCGATCTAGCTAGGTTTCATTATTATAAAACGTTTACCAAAAAAAATACGAGCAAAGCTCGGTCATCCAAGTACTTCATAAACTAAATGAGCTGCATCCAACGAAAACTGACAACGCTAAAGGCGCTGTCAGTATCAAATTGTTGCTACCACAAGCTACAACAATCTGTCAATTCTTTAAATTTTCAACTTTGTCGCTGAAAGATTAGGTTCAAGGTTGATTGGGAAAATTTGACAGTTTCGGGTAGTTTGATGTACAAAAAGTACTTTTTATGTCACGTTAACTGTTTGTAAACTTTAAAACAATTGAGATCTTTATCAAAATAACGTAATTCATTAAAAAAACTCTGTCCGCTTTTTATACGCGCTTGCACATAATTTATTATTATTAGGTATCAATTTGTGTAATATGATAACCGGGTGACCACGAGGCAGGACTTATTTTATCACACCCCACGCCACGTTATATCAGTGACACAGAGTGACACTGTCTTTTCTTTGTTATAAATGTGTTACTGGCCTATGAAACAATGTTGCCAAATAGTTTTGTGATTAAAATTTAGTCGATTTTCTAATATTTACACCAAGAAACAAGTTAAAAATCTTGACAATTTCCAATGACGTCGTGTATTACTTTATTGGAGATCTTAGAAAAACCGTGATGTAAAAAAATATAATCGTGCAGTCAGTCATAGATAAAAAACCATCTTTTTTTACTACAAACATATTGCAAGCACCGAGCACTGAGACGGTTTGACAATCCATGAGTTGAGTTGAGTTTGAGTTTCCATGCTCTGTGACTAAATAGAACTTCTTTTTAACTATTTGTATCGTTATAATCGAGGTCTTTATGTGTGGAAATAACGCTGCCTTCACACACTCATTCCTTTTCGTTTATTCGCTTGATCAGTAACCGACAGATGGCGAGCGTGCGAGAGAATTGGCGATCCTTATTCAATAGCGTTCATTAATTCATGCTTTTCTTTTTCTTTACTTGGTTCTCTTATTCTCATAGTCGCTGGAGGGGCGTGGTTTTTATGAATCGACTAAAACTTTTTCATACGGCAACATTTAATTTATTATCTAGGCTTTGTTTCGATTTCGAATTCCGGTTCCGACGAGACGTCAACGCTAAATTTATCCAATTTTTAGTATTTTGCTTACTAATTTCCCACAAAGAATAAAACCGCATTCAAGTACATATTCTACAATAACATAAAAAAGTCGCTAATATTTAAATTCAATCATGCCACGCGGTAAGTTTATAGTATACGTGTTGTTTTTTCTCAATGTCGTCCAATGTTATGGGAATGTGCTTTCATCAAAATTTCTCAATGATTTGTTGCTGCCCAGCTAGAAATTCAATAAGAATTGCCTGAATAAGTTAGTAGTATATGAATTCTTGAAGGAAGTCTATAACTATTTCGTCGTTTTCAGTTCTATTGATTGTTTAGTTGGCCTAACCTTTGTGACGAATATTTTGTTTGTGTAACGTTACAGGTAAGTTTACGAACCACAAGGGCCGTAACCGCAAGTTCACCAGCCCAGAGGAGCTGGAGGAGCAGCGGAAACAAGAAGAACAGAAGCAGAAGTTAGTGATTCATTAATTATTTGTGATATTATTGTCTATGATGCAATTAACGCCTTAGATCGACGCCTAAGCGTTTAGTGCTCAAAAGATAGTTAACATAATGTGTTGTAGGTAAACATGTGTAATAAATTATTAATTATCATTTGAAAGATCTGATAAGCAATTTATTTGTTGTATATTATAGTCATTCACTAGAATTGTGAGTATGAAGGCTGTTTCTATAATTTATTTTCTAACTGCATTGTAAACAATGCTATTAGGTTTGAGTGCAAGTTATACAAATGATGAGTTTTTGACTGAGACATCCAATGCATTATTTTAGGGCACATTGCTTAAATGTATCTCCAAAAAATATAGACTGTCTCAGAAATTCTTATAATCGAAAATTAGTTAACTCCTGCTGTATGACTATAAATGAGGCAGGCTTTTATAAGAAGAGGTTGGTCTTCCAAACATTTCAGTGTTGATAATACTACTCAACCCTTTATATTGCCTGTACCACTACATAATACTTTTATTAACTAGTCTTTGTTTTAAAGTCCCTGTCTGTCTAAACCCAATAAACTCAAAACTATTATATGGATTTTCAAACAGTTTTGACCAATTCTGGTGAAATATAACAACATTTGTTGAAGATATTAGAAAAAATCATACTGACCGGGAGATTTTGAATATAAGCAGAGCATAAATATTAAAAATGCTATGCTACTTGTGCAAACCTGGGTCGTTAGTTCCATAACATACCACTAAGTTGCACCTCATATCAAGATCCTCTCAATCTCATTAATTTTATTTAACTTTCCAGGTGGAGAAAAGAGCATGGGAAAGAAAGCTCCAGTGAAGAGGAATCAGAAGAAGAAAAATCTGGCTCTGGCAGTGATTCTGATAGTGATTCAGATGATGATGTAATTACATTTTGTATGTTCTTAGTTTTGACTTGAATCTCGTACTGTTCTTGTCTTGTCCGGCTGTTTATAGTTTTTGATTTTAGAGAAACTTGTTTGAATAGTATTTGGTTTATTTATTTCTCAAAGAGCAAATATACTTTTAATTTGAGCATAAAATTATTTAAAAAAACACAGTTTTAGTTGAACCTTTCTTAAATGTTGGTAAGCTTGTACACTCTCTGACCTAGATCTAACTGTTAAACTATTGAAAAACCTTTAAGAGAAGATAAACAAACTTTTTATCTTGAATATGACAATATATTATTTTGAAATGCAGTTAGAGTATTAAATGTGGATGTCACAAGTGATTTTCTTTGAATATGTTTTTGTTTGTCATATGAAATGTAACTTAAAAAGGAATAATTTAGTCTATAATGTTATTGTAATCTTTCAGAGACCATCCAAAGCCAAGGGTGTATCAGGCCTCATTGAAGTAGAAAACCCCAACCGTGTAGTAAAGAAAAACAAGAAATTGACCAACTTGGACAATTTAGGCGAAGGAGAGAAACCTCAATTATCAAGGTATATAGTCAATTATCTGTCATTAATGGAAAGACAACTACAAGTGTACATTGTTCAATTATTATATTCAAGGAATGCTGGCTTATTTCCAAGGTTTTTGTTTTTATTTTTTTTTTTCATTCTTTGAGAACAAGATTTGGGTGGTGAAGGATATTTTGTCTTTTCATGATTCTTGTGATTATCTTAGTAATCAGGAAACGCATACTCCAGTATTGCACTATCAAAGTCAATTCATTTATTTCAACTAGACCATTAAAAGGCACTTTTGAACGTCAAATTTACAGTTTAAAATTAAAATATAAGTGACTCTAGTTGTCCATTCGCAAAAAGTAGATTCTTATGGAGGAGAACGGACAAGAAACTCCATAGTTACTCTTTTCAAATATAAGTTTTACAATATTTTGTATACATTGATCAATTGATTATATTATGTGAGCACAATGCATCCAACATTACACTAATATACAGCACACACTTATATACTAATAGGTACAACAAAGCAAGTATCACAGTCCAATGCTATACATAGACATCTTTCTAGTTTAGTTTCTTATTCACCACCCCCTATATCCTGGAGCCTGATTAATCTAATAAAATCTACAGGCAACAAATCAAAAACTTTGTATGTTTTTTTTCATGCATTTGCTGATTTAAATAACAGCACTTTTTGGGGACATTTCAATCAACAAATTGTTGCATTTTCAGTTTTATTAAATAGGACTTCCCAGTTTTGAGCCAACATTAATGTGCCACTTCAGTCCACTCGGGATTTTAATTATACTAACGTTAAATTCTGTTACAGGCGAGAGCGGGAAGAGATAGAGAAGCAGCGCGCGGCGGCGGCGTACCAGAAGCTGCACGCGGAGGGCAAGACCGACCAAGCGCGGGCCGACCTCGCGCGCCTCGCCATCATCCGCCAGCAGCGCGAGGAGGCCGCCAAGCGCAGGGAGGCCGAGAAGAAAGCCAAGGATGAAACACCTAAGAAAAGGTAAAACCAAACACCTACATATAATAGAACTCGATATTTCTCTTACTGTGGCCCCTGCGGGTTTATTGTGTAAAGTTGTGTTTCGGCAAAGGCACTGCGATTCGTTTGCCTACGATTCGCTTAATACTAATACTTCCGAATTGTGTAATGTATCAAATAAATTGTGTAGACAGATGTTTTTGACAATACCACCAGCCGGCGATGCACCACAAATAAAACGCGCGGCAGGTGATGACACTAGTTGCTGAAATTCATTCAAACAGACAACCACAGCAGCCAACGTGCCTTTACGTTTCTGGAACGATTATCGTAGACTTCATGGTCTACGATAATTGTTCCAGAAACTGAAGTACTTCATGCATTTCCTAAAGGTCAAATATATCTGCAATGACGGTGGCGCTGTTTATCATGATGGGTAGGAGGGACTCGTTCACACTGGCGCGTCTAGTTGTCGATTAAATATGTAACTAGATTGCAGTCAATCGATGACTTGGAATGCTAAGATTCATTGCGTGTTTCGCATGGCGTCCAGATAACGTTCATCGATCGACATCGATAGACGTAGATGTTCCGTATCGATCGCTTCTAAACATCACATTCTATCATGCTTTGAGGCGATCAATATGGGCTGGTCGATTACGATCGCGCGCTTTCTAGTTTTTATTTGTGAGTGGCGTCTCGCAGTTCAACCTATAAGGTTGTCGAGTGCTTAACCGGGCTTGGCGTTTTCTAGTTCTACAATTTTCGTTTAAGACTTCGTCGTCTGGAGCTCAGACCCCTAATAAAACGTGTCAATACCATCATGATTCCGTTATGAAGAAGGGATAGTGCTATTCGTCCTGCTTAGCACTGTCTCACAACGAAACTTGACGGAATAATATTATAATAGCATTATTTCTTTCTTTAAAAATATTAAGTTGTCACTAGGATTTTCTTCGTATTTTCGGTGCGTTTACAAACAAATTCACATACATAACCCGGAACAACTAGCTGTGGGCCATACAAATATTTGTTCCGTGCGGGAATTGAATTCGCGGCACGCAGCGCAGCAGCCAATCGCTCAACCACTTCATAGTAGAGGTGCAGGCCACTTTATCGAGTTTATTTCTGCAAGAGAGACTTCGTAGCTTTGTTATGCACGATAATCATTTTACAATTCACAGTTAAATGATTGTATACTCACGAGTATTATTTTGTAATTCCAGGTAGACTATCGAGCTGACGACGTGCCGTTTCGCTGTTTCGCATGCTCATAATCTCAGGCTAGGTGGCTTTCCGAATCACACTCCTATTGAATATTGTGATCTTTTAACTATACACATTTTTGCATACGGAATTGTTTGTTCATGTTTAATGCATAATATATTTCTACATCTCTGATTTTGTGAAGCTTCCCTAGCTGTGACATACTTTTTATTGTGTGAAATCTTATTGTTTCTTCATTTGACAATCTTGACGGTTCTTCAAAGTGGCTGGTCATCAAATTCTGGGTCAAAAGTTTATAAAATGTTGCAAACTGAAAATCAAGTGTGTTACACCAACGTGGTGAATGTTCATTGTAGTCTTGTTGTTTTTATATATCTAGGTAAATTAAATGTTATATTTTACAAGATGTGAGCAGCATTAATTTTAATGATATGATATTATTATGGTTTATAAATGTCTACATTCTAAATAAAGGTAGTAACTCTGTATCAGATGCAATAAGTGTGTGTTTTATTGACGAAGTCCTGACATGGACAGGATATGCGTTAAAAATAGCTCGATGTTCACCATTCCTTTGCATGCCATCCAAATGTAGACATTTATGAAGACATCGCGATATGTATATGCCATAATTACTTAATTCCGTCAGTGTTACAAACCCATCTATTTTAAACATCAATATTGAAATGATTTCGCAATGAAATGTCTAAAACTGAATAATGGATATGTAAATTTAAATATATGTATAACTTATAATTAAATAATATAATAATGAAGGGTACGTACGATGTCAACATAGTTATTTTGAATTCCACCGGAATATGAGTTGCTTTATGAAATTTGCATTGGAAGATACCAGACCTCATTGTCTTGCGACTGTTTAGCGAATTCCCCAATAATAGAACTTTATCTAGATAATATTTACGAACTATACTCGCCATGAGAATTTCATAAAGCAATGTAATTATATGAATTTGCTTAGAACTAATTGTTAGATAGTCTCACTAGACAATTTTTATAAAGCAAATGTGTATCTATATAATAAAAAAATGAAAATGATCCTAACGTTTTCGTTTTCTTGTCTGGTCTTATTCAACTTTTAAACTCTTGAAATCTATAAGCATTTTAGGGGGCCATCCCTATTTTTGGAGCGAGCTTAGCTTCCTTCGCTTCCTATTAGTTCGCTTTTATTAATTTGAAAAACTGACACCTATAACCCGAACCTAAAATAATGTCTGCAGAATACAGATGCATTAGCATGGCCATCCACAACCAAAGATTCCACCATAATTTGGCGCAAAGTACTACAGCTAGGTACCTACATTTTCGCAACATCACTCAGAACATCCAAGATCAGAAGGCCTAGCACGAATGTTTTTGACGTATAGTAACAACGTAAAATTTTACTGTAATTATAATACTCATTTCGCACATAATATTGATTTGAATTGGAAACTATATTCATATTTTTGTATGATAGAAATTGTCGCATAAAATTAAACCGAAATACTATGAGATTATAGTTTTTATGTTCGTGGCTACCGGACCACCAAGTCCAATTGCGTCCATATTTGGTAAATAATTAGTACTCAATTGGTACTAATTTTAACTTGCAGGGTACTAATTTTCTATGTAGTTCTGAGGAAAGCGCCAAGCTCCTCAAACTTGAAATCAACATTCAAAGTCGTGGTCCTGCTGAACGAGCATCTGAGATAATAGTTGATTTCTCGGTAAATACAAATGATTCAGTTCTGTTTTTTTTTTATGAAATCACATAAGGGTACTGATTATTTGTATACTTAGAATAGCTTTAGCATGCCCCCTTTTTCGGCGCTCATGGTGGTCTTGCTGAAGGGAGCGTGACTACCGCCAGGACAACTTTTAAAGTCGATTTTCTCGAAAACTACGAAGGTGCCAATGTTTTCTGTTCCGAGTTATAATTAGTACCAATTGATTGAGTACTAATTAAATTTACCAAATATGGAAGAGATTGGCATTTGTGGTCCGTCGGTAGTCACGGACATGTAATCTATTGTAAGTATTCAATATTCACTTACATTAACGATAGGTACTGTAACGTTACTATACGTCAAAACATACGTGCTAGGCCCTCAGTATGAACTCGTAAAAATCTAAAAGGGGTAAGTAAGTTTAATAAC
This sequence comes from Mamestra brassicae, assembly GCA_905163435.1. NCBI lineage: Eukaryota > Metazoa > Arthropoda > Insecta > Lepidoptera > Noctuidae > Mamestra > Mamestra brassicae. The sequence continues at coordinate 10,419,305 of LR990997.1, read as the reverse complement.
TGAAAACAATTCTCTCCGCGCGCGCGCTGTGTCGGTCTAAACCTAATATAGCTCTCGTTTTTAAATTCGAAAATCGCGTTCCGTGTCTATTCTAAGGTTTGTGAATTGTTCCTACTTATGCCCTAGTGTATTAAGTGCGTGTTTTGTAAGTTTTGAAGGTGTTTGTTTACTTATTTACTGTTAATTAGTTAATTTCTACAGCTTTCGGTAAGTACCCACATTTATTTTCTTAGTACCTACTTAGGTATCGCGAAATAATTTAATCGCTCGTTTTTTAGGTGCTATGTATGTACTTTGTTACTTTGATTTAATTCGTCCACTTTCTGCGGGCCGATTAGAACCGTCCGACCTTTGCTCCGCATAAAACATTTTGAAAGGGACCTTAAATCCTGGCCTAGTATTAAATTTAACAACGTACCCGTAAAAAGAAAAGAATCCATGTGTAACCTCGGTATGGTATTATGGTGCGTTTACACGGACAATTTTTGAGCTATTCTGGTGTAATATGCAGCAACTTCAATAAAATGCGGCAAACGTTTCGACAAAATTGTATCTCGGTGTTACCTGCGATTTAAAAGCGTAGCCCGTGTTAATCCAGAGTGTCAGCTTCCTGCATACCAAATTTTATCAAAATTTGTTCAGCCGTTTGCGCGTGAAGAAGTAACAAACATACACACACACCAAAATTACTCGTGTATTGCCTAGTTTCTTGAAGCTTCTCCATATCGCTCATGTAGTCATTGCAAAACATTTCGAAAAATTTACGCTGGCTGCCGTTGCCGTAAATTGCTTGATGGGGATTTATGTGCTGGGCACCAGTTTGGGCCGATAGAGGCGGTACGACGTAAATAACTTCAACGCTAGTATTTAGTTACTAGCGTACCTATAGGACGGTTAGTAGGTATAATGCTAGCAAACCATCTTTGCCTCTCTGAAGTTAGCTGTTTGTGACGACCGCGCAGGTGCAATCGCGCAAAAAAGTGTTAGCGCGAAAAAATATCTTTGTTTTATACGTATTATGTTTTTTTTACTCACTCGAATAAAGTTGTAGAAGCAGTTTGCGATTGTAAGATAAGTAGGTAGGAATACATAAGAAGGTAATAAGTAGGTACCTACTTATAGGTAATTGAAAGGGATTGTGTTCGCACCAAATAAATGAAAGCTAAATTTAAAGGTACATGCACTCACTTGAAGTATAGCCAGCTAACTCATTGTCGCAGGTCGAAGGTGGATCACAAACACGGACACAAGCGGGGGACACAGCGCATTACCCAAACTAGTTCAATAAAGTCTTTAAGTATTTACTCACTATCGCTCAAAATTTCCGAAACTCCTTCCATACATAAATTTGTGGGGCATTAAAGGCATTAATAAGAAGATAACAAAACAACTAATTAAAAATAATAACAATGTGTAACACTTATGGCATCGACAGTCTTATTGCATTGAGCAAGCGAGACACAAGTAAGCATCGAACGTAAACGAGCGACTGAGACGACACTACACGCGCCAGCTTCCGCGAGACCGCGCGGTGTTACGATCGGTTGTAAAATAGACTACTGCGCTGCGAATTGTGACGAACTTAAGAGTGGCAAACTTAAATGACTCTTAGTATACCTACTGAAGCCTTACCCGTACTTGCAGTACGTATTAGTAGTCGATCTTGAGGTGCAGCGACGTGCTGCATTATATAACTCCGCTCGAAAGATCACGCACGGACCCAGGCTTTTTACTCTAGATTGCTTAAACCACAGACAGACGTCTGCGTGGAACTTTTATCCGAATGTGCAATGTAGGTGGAAAAAACTCCACCAGTTCAAAACCCACCACCTCCACCAGTACCTACTTTGTATCCGTTTGTGAGCGGCTGGATAGGGCATGGCTAGAGTTGGATCAATGTGTTGCCCAATTTCTCACAGATCATGGCAACTTTAAGAGTTAATTATTTTCCTATATAAGCTTGTGGCTTCGCCTTTCTGTCAATGTTCTGCCGGTATATTGTGTCCACATCTCACCGTGTTTAAACACGGTGGAGTCTTTGCCAAACTGAACGCAAAAATATGCTAAATAGTGTTCAGGTTAGGTACATCTGGTGTTTACTACACGTAGGTACTTACTTTGTAGAAATGTTCAAGCGATCTTGCCATACCTATTACTGGAATCAAATGTAGCCACAATAATTTAGGACCCATTCATACTTATTAGTGTGTTAACCCAGTTGCATATGTCTCCCGGTGCCTATTGGTCTAGCCTGTTTGTCTTCTGTTGGATAAGAAAGGAAGAGGAAAATGGTTTTCTTTCTCCTCCGCTGTTTTTATCTGATTATAATATATCCAAGGCCGCGGTGACTCTTTCGAACAAATTCCGCAACCCTGACAGGCTCTGGCCCTAGCGGGCCCCATCTCCTATGCTGACATCTCTTCGAAGCGCGCGTGGAACACAATGCGCCATCGACCCGGGCGTGGTGGTGATCGGACAGCGAGCCACCCAACGCTTGCCGTCTTAGTCAAATGCCCTATATATTCTATAAAAGCCTTTTTTCTTCATGAAAGTTTATCGACCCAACACCTATTTGGCACGCTTGTTCAGCTCCTAATATATCAGTTTTGTAACTGAAAAATGCGAAGACTCCATAGTTCACGCATCATTATCCCCTGGGAGGGTAATGTGGCCTCGTACGATACTCCTAGATGTATGCGCATATTTAGCCGCGACGGCCGCGACCTCGTATGACTTACACCTTATCTTTTGCTATTTTTTGTAGTTTTATTGATCTTTTGTTTGGCAGGTATGCTTTAGGGGTCAAAGCCTTTGACCCTTAGTTAAAGTGCATGGCGTGGAGACTTGCTTTAAAAAGTATGCCTCCGTTTTAGTCGGTTTAGGTTAGACTCTCTGTAAAGTGGTTCGGCCTAACCAATCTTACGCTTAGGTACGACGGATAGGTACCTACTTATTATGTACAAGTACAAGTATGCAGGAAAAAAGTATGTGGAAGGTATGGTGCTTACGTTAGTGTATGAGAATCGCTATATATCGATATATTGAAACTGTATAGCAACTCTTTCACGCAAAAACTACTGAACGGATTTTGATGAAACTTTGTAGTAGGTAGGTAGGATCAGAATTACACATGAGCTATAATCTATAGTGCTAAAATAGGAATAGCGAGTAGCCAAAATAAGGTTAGGTACCTACGTAATTTTACAAAATACCAAAATACGTCCGGAGTCCGGACTAATACATTAAAGCACTTATTACTAAGCACATAAATTTTGTAGCTCGGTCGTCTTCCTTGAGATTTCGTGTGACTCGGATATATTAACATCATTTACTTAATATGCGCATACATAAAGTTCTTTACGAGACAATATTTTCATGATAAAACACGGTAGAAAACTATACGGAAAATGGAGGCGAAAATATGTTCCTTAGATGAAAAACCTTCCTACGGTTGTCTTTGCTTAGGTTGAAATAGCATCGACCTGCCTAAAATAAATCTGTTGACTACTTCATATATCTAGGTAGGTAGGTATCTATGGTGGACAACTGTATGTACAGTCAACAAAGCTATTTGGTATACAGGCAAAAATATATTTTTTTCCACTCAACTGCCAATATTATTTCTAATGTAGGTACATATGTAATATAACTTTTTAAGCTTATGACGCACTTACGAATGTGGTGTACAATAATTGTCTACTCAGCACACTCACAACATTAACACACAGTTTAAAAGTAGTTGGAAGTTTGCTGCCTGCATACCAAATAGGTTTGTTGACTGTAGCTACCTACCTTCGTGCCTAGGTAGGTTGTTTGTGAAATGATGATGCAGGTAGGAACGTAGTAGTTTTTTTTAAGGATGGGAAATCATCAAATAACTTCTTCCGCTCTGGGTGGAGCTGAAGGGCGTCTCAGACTCTTACTAACTTAAACCCATTCGTGTTCCTTCTAAAGCCCTTTGCCTTCCAGGGCCGCGGTGACTTTTTTGAACAAATTCCGCAACCCTGGCTGGAAATTCCGCAAACCTGGAAGGAGGTAGCAATACGTGAGTGATTTAATTGAAAAATAAAACAAAAAGCAATGGAATAAGTGTATGGAGCAATTAGAAACAATATTGTCGAAACAATTACGGCATTTTATTGAAGTTGCTCCACATTGCTCTACTAATTGCTTCACATTGATCCATGAGTGTTGCCGAGCAATATTGCTGAAAAAATTGCCCGTGTAAACACACGATTACAGCTCTCAGAGGCAAACAAACAGTCATAACTAGAATACTTCAAAAACAAAAGAAACAAACTGCTATTCCCCGTTTGGAACAGAATTAGCCTAATCCCCATCCAAAAACGGATCGAAGACACACGCACATTATTTTAATGGAGCTTTCCCCACAAAACGTAACAAAACAATTACCAGGCTATTTGTTATTCACCCATCTCCCCTAAAACATTTGTTTATTCAAGCCACTTACACATACTGTCCAATACCTCGAACCCGGGAATCTAAACCACCCTAATACCTATCTATCACGCCTTCCCCAAATGGAACGCTTTCGGGATCGAATTTACGGGAGTACTCCATTACAAAGTGTAAACCCTAACGCGGCCGCAAGATATCGGCTCCTCAATTTTTGTAACACAAGGGTGCAGTCAAATTGCCGGCCGATAAGCATAGGGGAGCCGTAGGGTTGGACGAAGGTTGATGGAGGTAAACGCGGATCTAAAACGGAGATAATATCGGCTCCCTAGACGCGCAGCTCTATGTAGATGATGTACGGTATCACCAATTTTTAGGCCTGTATCACTCCTTCAGCCTTAGTACCTAACCGGGTTTAGTACTAGGACCTCCTTTAACAGTTTAACCCCTATCAAGGAGCGTTGTAAAACTGAAGTGAGGTGAGGTTACGAGCTACGACACTACGATGTCTTTAATACCTATATCTTCCCTATTAAATTCAGTTGTGTTTGTGTTTATACTTTGGCCTCAAAAATTCTTAATACATCATCTACAAGTCAAGTGCGAAGTTACTGTAAGACAAAGTAGTCAAAAATAATATTTTATAATATAGGTATTTTATTACACTATTTTATTACTTTACACTCGCACAGTAATCCACCAAACATCAATATTCTTCCACAGTTATTTTAAAAGTTACTTTTCATATTCGAAATATCATTCAGGGACTAATTGGCGGACCGGCCGTCGGATTGGAATTGAGTAAAATTTTATTACACTTTGGTGCCGAAACAATCATTCACAGATATATAGTACTTTTGGAAGGAAAAAATGATGTGATAAAAGCGAGCGTATGATGTGTTTTAAATTAACTACTTAATTTTATACAATAATCTCATATGGACGATTGTGATGGGATATTAATTCAGTTAGTAAAAAAGCACCAAACCACAAAAGTTTTTCAATTATGTAGTTAAATGAAGTCTGGTACCTGTACCTACCTCAGTATAGAGACAGAGTGAAACCTGAAAATCCACAGGGTATTTTTATACCGTCAAACTTTGACTTTCACATGGGGGCGCAGCACTGCACAATAAAAGGAAAGAGACTAGAGGAGGCTCTGGTTGTTAGGGCCGCAATTATCGTGCAACAAACAGTGCCAGCCTAACAATGCGATTTGCTTATCAGGCTCCTTGTTGTACAAACAGATTTAGATAAAAAGTTGCCTCTACTTCAGACGGTGTGTTGTAGGTATGACTTTATGCTAGTGCTTTGAGGAAAATTCAGAAAAACAGCAGGCAAGAGAGTTGAATTTAATAAAAAATATAACAGAGCTAACTAAACTAACGTTCGACAAAAGAATTTTAGCTAACTGTACAGTAAGGGTGTGTTTCCACCAGAGATGTGCGAGGAAAATGAGTGGCGCTAGGATGCGTAACGAAGCTGTGAAACGATGTGAGCGTTTCCGCCAGAGATGTGCGACGTAGCTGAGTGGTGCGAGGATGCGTTGCAACGCTGTCAAACGGTGCGCAGATGACCGGTGCGAGAATGTGTAGTGGACCCTTTTCAGATGCGATGATCGCAGTTTCTCACTTGCGTCCATCCCTAGCACGCATCCCTCGCACACATCTCTCGCAAACTCCCTCGCACCCATCCTTCGCTTGTTTTGTACGTATAAAAACCTAAGCCGTTTCGACCAAAACGGGGAAGAGTGAGACTAGATTCTATTGGTTCTTAACAAACACAACTCTCGCTACGCATTCTCGCACATCTCTAGGGGAAACGCATCCTAAGCATTTTTTTTTTTAATTTATTATTTTGCTTCCTAGAAGTGAACACGTCTCTGCTTGTGTCACAGATATTCATGTAGGTTTCAACATTTCAAGTCAATCAGTCCAGTAGATTTGGAGCAAATTGGCCGTGATAGACGGACGGAAAAACACAAGTGATCCTATAAGGATTCCGTTTTTTTATTCGAAAAGAATAAACATCTGCGAACTTTTCAAGAAATATGCCTAGTCTGCTTTTTATATTTAGGTATATGTGCCCAGTCTAGACATGGCATCTGAGTACCACAAACACAGTCATAACGAAACACATTAACACAAAAAGGGTTTACCAAGTTAACCCACTTATTCCCATAAGTTGGTCTCTAGCGTAACCTAACTTATTGTCTGACTGCCTAACATATTACGAGTACGTGCCCGAATATCTAAATGCGTCGGGGGCATCGGTAAAGCAGTAAATTCTCATTACAGGTCTGAGCGCGGTGGGCCATCGAATGCTATGCTAATTTAACATACATCTCCCAGTCGGGCTGAACAAGGCGGTCGGATAGCGAACGTGAGCCGTACTCTGAGAAAAGTTACTACTAGTAGGTACCTACTAGATATTATGAAAATCTTTCGAAATCTGCTGCAATGTTTCGAAGTCATGAAAGGTTAGTAGCATACATGTAAGGCCTTTTTTTTAAGGGAGTGTCAGAGTCTTACTGACTAAAACCCCTCCGTGTTCCTCCAAATAAAATACCCTTTGCGTTCCAGGGCCGCGGTGACTTTCGAAGAAATTCTGCAACCCTGGGTGTGAGCTAAGGCCTACTAGCAGAGCACGAGGGGTCTTATTAACTCCAAGTTAGGTGCTTATACGGGCCATAATGTATGAAATATTTTGTTTTTACCTCGTATTAGCCGCTAAATCGAAGTTAAGCTTTCGGTGCAATTGTACCTCAATAGAATATCTAAGTCTATTGTCGGTGTTAGGATTCAAAACTTTGCTGTACGAACAAACACTTTCAGCTAGTGAAAATCAACTAATTGAAAGGGTGCCTCAAAAATCATTTATGCTTATTAATAAGGAATTTTCCGAAAGGCTTGATAGTATAATATTGGTAACATTTGCACGCCCGAAAAGTCATATGCACGCCCTTCGTAATAAAACAAAGACTATGTTCGCCTCTTTTCTAGAACTGGGTCCACGCCGAATCTGTCTGACGTAATAAAAGTCATAGCTAGAGGTAGACTACATTTTTTGAAAATCATGTCGTCGTGGATTCTGTGCCATGTGCCACTACGGATGAAATGCCAGGCTCGGAAGCTCGGGGCAAATAGCTGTGGGGGAAATATTTTTGATCCAAGCAGGAATTGTGACTATTTGCGTCAACCTACGGGGGTACGAGTGCAACAATTTTCAGCATATCAAAATGCGATGCTTTATGCTATGATTGGTTTATGATTCAAACTTAGTTGTAAAATGTAGAGGAAGGCCCCACCTTCCTCTACATTTTACAACCTTTTTTTTTGCCATTGACCATTGACCTTTCCCTAATAACTGTTCATAGGTACCTGAACAATTAAATATGAATCGTTTTTCATTATTAGACAATGTTAAGGATCACGAGAGATGATGATTCGGGACAGCTTTGTGTCATTAATTCCGTTTTTCAAATTAAAAATGTCAATAATTGTAGGTGGGTCAATGACCGTTATTCCACGATTATCTGGCGCCTACTATAGTGATATCTGTAGTAAAAAAAAGGAATAAAACAAACGCTCACAATACTTACATATAAAATTAATCGGGGTGAAACCGGATAGACGAAATCACCCCGTCTGCTTGTACTCCACAGGTACCATTTTTGACATTGTAATAACTAAAAGGTTATGTTTACATTCATAGCAAAAACAAATACTGATTTTAAAGGTTAAATATGTATTACTTCATAAAAAATACAACTGTTTATGATAGCACATAGCTAAACTTAATGATAACACTTTCAATAATCAAAATAGTAGATCGTCTACCTTTGTTTTCAATTTTTTGTTTATCGACGCACGCGCTTAGATGTTACCGTCACCGCCATTTGCAACCGCTTTGAGTAAGTGTTTGCGCGTATTTTTCCACTAGCTAGATCGAGACAACTGTAAGCAGAATAATGAAATAGCAGGTTCACCCTTGTTTGATAGAACAACGTTTGATATAATATTACTAAATCGAACAACGTTTAAGAAAATCATCACTTTGTATAATATTGTTTGACAGAATTTTCAGTTCATCGAATATTTATTTGCTATAACAACATTTGCGCTAATGATCAAAAGGTATAATGTTCATTTGATGTAATGTTCAGATGGTATAACCATGTATTTAACACTTAACCAAACCCTAAAATATTCTATGCATGGTCGAGGGTGGGCTTGGTCGACGGAGCCCCGCTTCGCGGGGCTCCTACTTCTGGGTGGTTTATAAAAAAAATAACCACGAAGGGGATGGCGGGGTCTATTCGCTCGCTTCGCTCGCTTCGCGGTATTAATTGGAGCGGGTTACGACTTACGATTAATTATTAGGTTTATTTTTTAATGAAAATTTATGGTTTTATCTAGGTAGGTAGTAGAGGTTTTTGTATATCACTACTACAATGTAGACGGATTTATTGATTTATTTTAATGTTCATTTGATGTAATGTTCAGATGGTATAACCATGTATTTAACACTTAACCAAACCCTAAAATATTCTATGCATGGTCGAGGGTGGGCTTGGTCGACGGAGCCCCGCTTCGCGGGGCTCCTACTTCTGGGTGGTTTATAAAAAAAATAACCACGAAGGGGATGGCGGGGTCTATTCGCTCGCTTCGCTCGCTCACACGACCCCGCCATCCCCTTCTAACCTAACCTATCCGAGACGGGGTGCCCTAAAGTCCAGATTGCATCCAGTTTCTCCTGGTAACAATAGTTGAGGGTGGCAGGTGTATACGGTATAAAGAATAAAATTAGTGCATTTGAAAATTCAGCGAAATGAAATTAGTTCAAATGAAATTAGTTCAAATAAATAATTACGCTAAATAAAAATTTACCAATGAATTATTCGGTCAAATGAATAATTCTTCGAAATGACTTTATTGCAACTAAAATTCGATTTAGTAATATTATATCAAACGTTGTTCTATCAAACAACCGGGTGAACCGAAATAGCAACTATCTGATTCCACCCCCTGTCCGGTTTCCCCCCTCATTCCCCTACTTGGGTAAAATTTCTTAACGATTAAGGTTTTTGGATGTTGATCAATTTGTTAGTAGTAGGTAGGTATATTTTAGATTGCATAGTCAGATAAATTAATATCTAATCACCTCAAGCCAACTTGCACCCAAACGTCCAGGTGAGTACTATTGGATTCAACTCTATTATATTTTGTAAAATTTTATTTTTAATAACTAAGTACTCGTAGCATAAGCTGTTACCGACTAAAGCACGTATACAGACGTAAAACTTCATTGAAACTGCATTTCCCATTTGCATTGCAAAATTTTCATTTTTCGCTAAACATAAAGTAACATGGAATGTGACGGTATCTTCTTTTATTACCACACAGGTAGGTTCGGTAGAATGGGGATAGTTTTGAAAATAAATTCCGTACGGGATTCGCAACAAAGTTCAGTGCGGTAAATAGAAATGTAACAGAGTGCTGGTCAGAGGCGGATCCAGGATTGTCATGTGACCGTTGTCCCTTGACCCCGCTGAGGGTAAATTTTTAACAAAGTGAACCTTGAAAAGCACAAAACATTTTACTTTCATTAACGCTTAACTAGCCTCCTTGGATTAGGCACTTGTTACTCAATGATTTCGTCAGGTTGTAGAGTGCCAAAGATATCTCGGGCTTTTGGGGGAGACTTGAGCCCTTTAGCTCTCCCCCCCCTCTGGATCCGCCAGTGGAATACATAACATGAAGTAATTTGAACATGGCTCGTGAGTGTCCGAGCGTTCTTGATCAATACGTGAACGCTGAACTGCGCTACAAATTAATTATCGGTGTTTAATAACGTGCTCGTGTTGAGTTTAATACTCGGTATTAATTGGAGCGGGTTACGACTTACGATTAATTATTAGGTTTATTTTTTAATGAAAATTTATGGTTTTATCTAGGTAGGTAGTAGAGGTTTTTGTATATCACTACTACAATGTAGACGGATTTACTGCTACATGTCGTTTTCCACTTTCAGTAGTTGATTTAACCGTTAAAATGGAAAAAAAAAAATTTGAGTTTAGAACGTGTGACGTAAAACCCTACTTTGTTACCAGACTTCGACAGGTTTTCAAGCTGAAATAGAGTTTGACAAATTCTCAAATTCTAAATTCAGAAATCCCGGGATTGACTACTTAATCCCTACTTACGTTACCTAGATTACTATTCGCTACGAAACGAGCAAATAAGTTGAAAACTTTTCCAGCTCCCAACAAATATTTCTGAGAGACTCAGGTCACAAACAAACCTTGAAGGATAAAAGTATCATGCGATCTAATTGAATAGGTAATAAACAAAGTGTCTAAGTTTCCCGCCGCGCAATAAATAATATATAAATTAAATGGCCGAGAGCCGGGCGAAACAGAATTAAAACTTTCCGGGAGGTTTCACGTAAATCACAGTTGGTTGATTTATATTTCACGCACCTTCGCAGCCTCACCGAGCATCGCCCGACCGGACTAGCGTGGAATTCTATGAGCGGACTCTGATATCGTGTGTGCTCTATTCTCCTGCGTTGCACTGTAGTGTCATGTTCGTCATAGTTCTATGGGAATCTCTATATGATATGCAAGTAAAAGTAAAAGTAAGTAGTTAACTACATGTAGTTAACTAGCAACATACCATTTTAAGTTCAAAGATGCGAGTGGAGAATGTAGAACCACTGATACTTGCTGATTGCGACAGTTTAGTGACTTTAGAGCATTTGCAAGAATGATTTAAACGTCATCTCCGATTGAATCCAGGTTATGGCTGTGCATGAAAGAGTTTATCATACACGAATTACACACACACATTTTATTTAACTTTGTTTATGTTTATGTATTTATCTATGTATTTTTTTTTTTTTCTTCTCTCTATTTCTTTTCTTTAAGTCGCACCTGCCATGTTGTCTCTGCACCACCCTAAGGTCGACTGGTAGATAATGCCGAAGGCATTAAGTCCGCCTTTGTACAGTGTTTTTATTAGTGCATAAAGTTTTAATAAATAAATAAATTACAGTCGTCATAAAATGGACTGGAAGTTTTGTGAAATGAAAGATTTTTACGTATCTGTTTTGAATCAACTTAGAATAAATTGGACCTAGTTATGCATAAAACAGCCACATCGGGAAACTTTGTTTATTGAGTTGATTATTTTATTTTTAGCAAAAAAAAATCGAAGGAAACCCATCGACAAAAATCGACAGAATAATGCTTATATCGCTGTTTGTATTTTTCTGAAATGGCTGCTTTATGCATAAGTAGGTTCAATGATTCCATGTAACTTAACTACAATAATCAAACTACATGAATAATTTGATTGCTGCAATCTAGTACCTACTTATAATTGCTGAATTCTCTTATTTACTCTTATTCCATTGCAAAATTAGTTAAAATATTGTAGTTAAAAACACATATTAAAACACATTACGGGTTTATACATGTAATATGTTTTAATATATGTTTTGGAATCTGGCTGCATAAAAAAACATTTTTTTATTTCACGTATGTATGTTTGTTATCATGAATAATTAAATGCAAGGATTGAAGTCGTAGATGTGTGTATTGACATGTAATAAAAAAATCAAAATTACTCAGCAAACATCAACTTAATTCAAATTATTTGCGAATCAAATAAAAAATGTCGATTGGGTACATCATTTAAATTAGCCTTAAGTTCTACACGTTTTTCGAACATTTCATCCGACAGCTAGTGGGATTTGGTGAGATTTATCATAGTTGCGTATGAAAACAGACTTTCCACTGGGGCCGAAGAAGGTTAAGGAGTATTGTATTTTATGAATACTTTTTTGACTACCTAACTAGCAAACGACAAGTTGGTACATGAACGACTCTTGCGCGTGTTTGCTTTTTTAAATACGCAACAGCATTTTAAATGTGTAGTTATACTAAAATTAGCAGTTAGTAGTCAAAATGTTTAACTACATCTTACGATTATATCAAGTTATTTGTAATCATGATTACTAAGTACTATTTGTAGTCGTAGTTAGTAATCAGTAGTTAGATTTCATATTGCCCAATACTGAAGTAGCCATATTCAACCTGCGGCACGCTTTTTCTGTGTGACCTTGTAGCTAGCCTATCTTATACATAGTACTACAAGTATTCAGCTAGCACTCCTTAACGATGAGCTAAGTCTATTCTCTCCTTTTTTTTTTTTAAGGATCGGAAATCATCAAATGACTTCTTTCGCTCTGGGTGGAGCGGAAGGGCGTCTCAGACTTACTGACTAAAACCCATCCGTGTTCCTTCTAAAGCCCTGGGCCACGGTGACTCTTTCGAACAAATTCCGCAACCCTGGCAGGAAGTCTATTCACTCCTGGCAATTCATTTTTGGCAATTTTAAAAATTGAAGTCACAAATTCAAAATCTCCTTCCAGCAGACGCTCTTAAGTGAGGTTTATTTTCTGTAGGTTGTTGCAGCCCATTATGATAATAGTAGGAGCGCTGTGTGGCCCAGGAAGAAAAAGTTGAGTATGGGGCAGTTGTAAATACGTGGATAATAGTGCCAACATCAGCTCTTCTATTAGAAGGTCTATTGGATGACAGTTCATAAATGTTATCCTTTCCATAAGTTTTTTGAAGTGAAAACTTCTTATGGTAGGGTAAACCGCTTCGTAACGTAACTCGTTACGGCGCCAGTCTGTCTGGCTTCCCTTTCTCTCACGCATACGGCAGCGGTAGGCAGGCTCTTCCTCTCTCACTCTAACCCACAGCACTAGTCGTATTTCGGACAGACGCTTCCCATATTAAATAGTTGAACTTAGATTAATTTAAGTTATCACTTCTGTCGGGCGTCCCGAGCCGCACACGTTTTTTTTTTTGGGAACTTATTTTCCAATGCACTATAATAGAACCTTCATGACATGAGACAACCCGCCTGCCAAGCGTGGCGATTATGGGAAATCCCCTCTTTTGGAAGAGCTCTATGTCCAGCTGTGGACATCTGACGTCTGATATGATGATGATGATGACCCAAAACGACTGTCAAAGATGTTCAAATAACAGCCGGTACCGAAGACTGAACGTGCTTTCTAAGGCACGGAGGCGCCGTTTATTATTTACACACGAGTACTCAAACTCACACCAAACAAGACATTTTAGTTGAATGAGTTCAGAGCTCGCCTTTACTTTTCCCAAATCAATGCTATCGGTCTTGAAATGTTTCCTATTGGATGGTTGTGTATCCATGCGTGCTTCCGGAGATAGAGAGTCGCATTTAACACCTTACTTCGTGCTTCGCGATGATCGTTTAACACATTCACTTTCCACCCTTTTGCGCATATTTAACATGAAGCTAATTCTTAGGTCTTTTCACGAAAAACCTGTTTAGTTTTTGATCCAGAACGAAGTTATCCGAGGGAGGTCCAGTGCGACTTTTATCAGTGGCGATACAAAAACTTAAAAATGTATGGTATTGACAAGAGTTATCAAAATGTCATGTGATCAATTTTATTGAAATATGAATTTTGATAATATTGATATCGATAAAGCCTCTAAACTTATTCAACAAAAAACTTTTAAAAAGTGGCTATTCTTTTACCCAAAATTAGTAGATGTTGCCGGTATAGCTTCTTTTCTTATTGCCAAGTATAACAAACTTCTTCAAAATTATGTAATCGATCAATGTTACATCAAAATCATCGTAATCATACATAACATACCAATCTAACATAAAGCTGTGTACAGAATACACAAATTTAGTTGTTTAGCCGTCTGAAGCGAGATGAACCCGTAACTCAGTGTACACAAGGGTTTATTTGTTCCTTTTCGAACTGTAGCTAACTAATCGAGCCGGAGCTAAACTTCCGCTCTCTCTCTCTGTTCATGCTGTGTATACTCTGCTGTTAAAAATAAGGATACGAAAATGTTATTAAATCGCGTGAAGCTCGATTAGCTTAAAATTTATTTTACCAGCATTCCATGCAGTACCTAACAGATTTTTAAATTCCTAATTTCCGTGTTGTTTATAGTGTAACATTGTGCTGCGTACACACAAAATTCACTCTGCCTATCCTGAGCCACCACGATACAGTTACCGTTGTGTTCTCCTATTATTTTATTCTTCATTGTATAATTTGTTTTTTCGTAATAATTATTTGTGTGTGTGTGAATAAATAAAAAATATTCAATTACATTTATGTGGTTACTTTTCACTTACCTACAAATGCATACGGCAAAATAACTCGACATGATTAAATTAAATGAACTTTGAATAAGTCTAAAGCACGGGGTAGGATAATACCATGGAGAAATTCATTAAGCTATGATTACCTATATTGTATAAAGGCGAAACACGTATCACTTTTATACAATGTATGCATACACAGCTTTATAGGTATCAACAATGTAAGTAAGTACATATTTTGACTACTAACTTAAAACATTTTTTTCTACTAAACCTAACTACATACAAATACAAAATTAAAATACACATAAGTTAAAATAGTAGATAATAATTCTACCTAGGCTACGTACTAATTACACAGCTTTTATTCCACCTTAAGTGAAAATAACAAGTAAAAAAAAAGAGTCATACCCATTTATTTGACCAGCACAGATTGTGTGGACTTTAAAAAAGACTGACCTCTGAGTTTTTTTCGGTGTTTCTTCTCAGGGTAGACAGCTAGGAAACACCGGTCTCATCTAGCTTAAAATGGCCAAAAAAGATTGACGTGTAAAAGTGTTATGTTTAACCTACTTGCAAAATAAATATCATTTATCATTAGTCACACTTAAGTATGAAAAGCATGATTCCAATGCTTTTCCAACTTAGGTATGACTAAATTTTTACTGTTACATCACTGAAATAGCCTTAGGTATTTTACCCTCGAATCTAGTGATGAGAAAATCGCTGAGTTTGCATAGAGTTGGGCCAGACATAATATTTCTAAGTGGGTTGAACATTCCCAGGCAAATCTGCCAGGTTTGAATATAAAATGAATGAAGGTTAAGTCACTTATGCAAATGGGAAAAGTTCCGGGACTCTCCTTTGATATGGAGTTTTAGTTTTTCATAATAGAAATGGATACCTTTGACATACTCCGTTTTATGTTTTCTATTTTAGACAATTTAATTTAGACGACTTAAAGTTTTCAGCGTCTCCCTAACTAAAGTTTCAGCTTTGATGGTAGGTAATTAAGTTTGTAGAAAGATTTAGAATTTTTTAATATTAGATGTGTCCAGGGAGCTATGTACATTGTCTGCTAAGTTAAAATAATAAAGCTTGTAGGTATTTACGTTACTTGTTTTCGAACTTTTCAAAGTAAACACTTTATTTTACGTAGGACATAAATTGAAAATTGGTTCTGAAATTCATTAACATTTTGATTCGTAGTAAATAGGTATCTGGCTACATACCTACCTAGTTCAAAGGTTAAATGTGATGAAGGACTGTTATTTTATGTGAAATCCGAAACTATTATAAATTCCTCTGAAACTTAATTTGGTCTTCGTCACAATTATTTATTATATTTTTAATAATTGCGACGAAGAACAAATTAAGTTTTCACAATTAGAATCATAATATTTATCAGTTTATTATTTAAGCATTTATATATATTATATTACTTATAATTTTCTACGATTTCAATTTCGACTTTAAATATGTAATATTTATTTGTTGCTGTACACCTATCTGACTTACCACAGTACAGTCTTTAAATTATAATAATTCTCTTGTCTTGCCTGGTCACATTAATTCTGCTTATGTGCCACTACTATACACAATGTTTTAATAAATATATAATTCGATACCCAGACATAAGGTATGCAAGAATCAAAATTTGATTACAGATCACCTACTGTCACAGCAACGACAATCGATCCTAAACGCCGAACAAAGAATGTACTTATCGCATTTCCCGACAATACACCCAATTTCCTGCCTCCGCTTCATCGTGATTGCATAATTTTCTTTTATTTATCATCGTCTACGAAAAAAAGAAACAAGTGAGGCAGTGGCGAGCGCTTATTCAGCCACCATTAGTGAGCCCGCCCGGCGAGGAGCCGACAAGTCAATAAATCATTTCCCGGCATCGGCATCTCTTATCGATTCTATTGAATAGCGATTTATTCGCTCGACGCTTAATCGCCGCTTTTCAAATATGAGTAGGCTTTAGGCACCTAAGTAATATGTCTGGGAGAATAAAACCCTGCTTGTAAGTCTGTCGGCTATTATATGCTTGAGAATGTGTTATTTAAACTTAAATCTAAACATAAAAGAAGTTATTTTCTCGACAATAAACTTTGTCTATGTATGTCCATCGACTAAGAACTGAGTATATTAAAATGTTTCATCTCTTCATTTTGCTAGCCTCCTCAGGAATATATTTTACATATTTTATATTTATGAAGAAAATACACTCTTGTACCAGACTTGAAATTACGTCTTTTAAAACACTTAAATAGAGAGGTTCAGGTTGATTACATTATTCTTTCATCAAGGGTGGAAAAAAATGTCTATTACTTACATTTTCCAGCAAAAGAACAACATTGAAGTGCTGGAAAAATTCTTGTACTTTTTAGGCGAAATTAAGAGTAATTAACACTGTTCCTGAAAACGTGTATCCCATTTTTGAGGCTATTGAAATACCCCTTAGATAATCCATTTTAGTAGGTAAGGACTAAAGTTTATCTAACTGTGTCCAGGTCCAGTAGTTATCTCAATTGCTGCGTCTGATGTGCAAAAATAGAGCTAGGAATGTTTAAGGGATGCACAGGAGTTTAACTTTCGTATTTCCATATTCAGCTTGACTTCTATTGCCCAATTCCGTTATCAGCACTTTCGGGCACACTACACCCGGGCGGTTAACCTTGTGCCCCTGTGAAGTGGCTCATCTTCTTCCTACGACTTTTGCTCGTTTAGCATACCAATCAACAACTCGAGATTTTATCCTTAAGCGGCGTTTCCACCAACAAGCGACTTGCATGCAAGTTGAATTACATTGCGGAGCACAATCGAGCGATAAATCACATAATACCTCGATAGCCCGCAATGTAATGCAAATAGCTAGCACAAATTATCTTAACCTACCGATCGTAAGAAATCAAAATAGATAGACATATGTAGTGAAAGAGATGATTCGACGGAGGAAGTCATGACCTCAGTGTCCCTCAGTAATGAGGAACACGACGTGAGAAGAGATGTCCTCCTCCTCGCGTCGAACTGCGCCATCTTGATTATATGGATTGACAGCTCACCTTGTGATCACTTCACCCAAGCCTGCACTGCGACATGTTTACAAAATCGACCGTCTGGTTCAAGTTTCTTTAGTGTAAAACTGTTGTGTATCATTCCAATCAATTAACTCAACCTATCTATCGCAGTCCATTAATAGCCATAGGCCTCAAAAACTTGTCAACGTTTAGGGAAATCCTTTGACGGATTGCGACTAAGATGCAAATGCGAACATTGCTTAAAAACCGGTAACATGTAACCTAATTTAAAATTATTGACTTCTTATATGTTTTCCGGTAAAGACCTATTTATCAGTATCTTTTTTCAAAATTTTAGGCTTATTCATTTCGGAGATAAGGGGGGGAATG
Source organism: Mamestra brassicae (assembly GCA_905163435.1). Classification (NCBI taxonomy): domain Eukaryota; kingdom Metazoa; phylum Arthropoda; class Insecta; order Lepidoptera; family Noctuidae; genus Mamestra; species Mamestra brassicae. Next base: position 10,401,286 of record LR990997.1, on the reverse strand, counting down.
GTCAATTTTCATCTATTTGCTTTTATAACTTTTAATTTGATATATCATGCGGTAGGTACAGTTGAAAAAACTTTATTTTTTAATTTTCCCCAACAAAATGCCGCATTTTCAAAATTTTTTTATTTTTGTTATTCGTCCGTTCTGGGTCACAAAAGGTTATATTTGTAGGTACCAAATTTCAACTGAATCAGTCACGTGAATTCGAAGAAAATCGGCTGTGACAGAAGGACAGACAAACAAACTGACAGACAGACAACCGAGTGATCCTATAAGGGTTCCGTTTTTCTATTCAGATTCTGAACTCTATAAATTAGTAGAATTAGCTCTCAGATAGAAAACTAACCCACACGTCACATAAACAAGCATTTCCAACATAAAAGGAAAGTGAACTATTCAAAAACCATTAAAGTTTGTAGCGCTAGATGCGACTAGGGATTGTATTGGATATGCATAAGTTCTATATGGATGCCGCGCAGGCACGCTCCGGGGAGCGAGTTGCATTCGCAAGTAATATTTGAAATTTTACTACAAATGTTCCGGAATAGCGCTTCGAGCATATTTTGTTATTAGGTAGGATTTAGAACCTCAATATGCTTGGAAATTGTTCAGTCTAGTGATTTTGTAAGTTGTAATAAAACTTTGATCTCTTTTCTTCGTAGTTTATTTTTGGCTTAGGGACTTATATATGTACCGTTTTGTCTAGTCAAGTCTAATGTCTAAAGTTTCTGCGAGCGACGTTACTTTTCATCAAATAATTTAATTCTAAGAAAGTCTATGTAGGTACAAGTTTGTTTTACGTTACTTGGGTCGATCTAAAAGCCAGGATATTACTTTTCGCGGTTCCTATATTGAGAAACGGATCGTTATAGTTATCAATGGTTGTTGATATTTCAGCAGGTAGCTTTCCTACAAATCGAAGCTCAATTCAAATCCACCAGCCATTGGAAAATATCGTACAAATCAAAATTAGGTAAGAACCCAGTTCCGTTCTGTATTTCAGTCCACGCTAACCAAGGCATAACTAACCAAAATCTGAATTTATTGCTTAACGTCGCAGCAAAGAACGCCAATCGATCACCAAGTATCTATTAATCGGATCTTTGCCCGCATGTCTCGATACATAACGTTTTGCGGTGTGACAGAGGGTTTGCTACGTAAATAATCGCTCCACATTTATATCTACTTTCACTTACTTTTGAGATGTGTTTTGCTGCCTGCCACAAATGCGACTGCTGATCGGCGAAATTGTGGTGACTTTTCAGATTCTTCGGATTTTAACACCGACTTCCGAAATTAAAGTTATTTTATACTTTGAAGTGTTTTTTTTTATTTGGAAGTCGGTTGTATTTTTCTGTAAAAATCTTTTTTTTAATGTAATCAACGCAATAGGATCTTGCCTTTAGATCTGTTCCCATCAACAAAACCTTTCAAGATTATCATCGCTCTTTCTGGCAATGTGGCTAAAGTATTCCTAGCGTCTCCGGAGATATACCTATGGTGGCAAGTCTCATACAGTAAAATCAGTAGTGGGTGCTAGTAGCTCAAAAATTTAACTCTAGAATATTAAACTATCTTGGCCCACTTGCGCTGCTCCGCTTAGCACTGGGCTAACGGTGCAGTCCAGGGCTAACTTTACAAATTTGCAGAATGGTATTTTTGAAAGGCTAGTGAAATAACTAAAAATATAGTTTTAGTCAGGGCTAACTACGTTTTCGTATAGATACTAGCTTGCTTACCAATACTAGCTTACTTATCCTGGCCTTAGAAACTAGCCTCATGTTTCTCAGGCACAAGGATGAGTACTAACAGATTTGAAACGTACTCACGTAGGTAATACCAAACACATCCGAAAATATCCCTAATGTAAGGCCCTTAAATAATTGTTACGTCACCACATAGTTATACATTCGTTCGTTAAAACTACCAATATAATCTGAACAATAAACAAACATGCTAACTGGATTAACTCTGTCTAATCCTATATGCGTGGTGGTGGCACTTGGTATTATATTTTAACCACATATTGGAACGTGATGTGGGAATAAATTATAATATTGGGTAACAATGTAATAGTCCGCATAGTTTATTACCATACCTAATAAACATTTTCAGCCTTAGTTACAAAAATTTCTGTTTCTGTGTTCTGTTCGGTATGGTGTTGGACGTAAAAGAATAGCACCATCCCATCACTTCACGTGGGTGTCGTAAGAGGTGACTAAGGGACTCACAAGGTTGGGCAGGAGCAGTCTGTATGCATTACAACAGCTACACTGCGATTGCCAACCCGCCTGGCAAGCGTGGCGATTATGCCCACCCCCTCCCTTTGGGGAAGGCAGTGGACCTATATTATATAACAAGGTTAGATTTTTTTTTAATAAAGCTCATACTTTTTATTTTAGACAATATTTTGTTTGACACAAATAGTAACTTTACTTACTCGTGGCATATTTCAATGGTCAACAGGAGATATACCACTGTTCGGTTATTATTAATAATTTTCAATTAATCACACTAACCGTAACATCCATACCAATTTATAAAATGTATTTAACTTTCAGAGTCAAATTTTATCTCTACTCCACTTAAAATAACGTAAAATACACTCTCATTACCCGTTCCTTTTACGTAAAAATAATTAAACTCGCAAAAGCTTTACTGCATCTCATTTTCACCGTTTACGAAAATTAAACGTTCCGTCGCATTATTCGACTACGAGCATTATTAAATTCCGTATGTATCATCGCGTACCGGATTATATTAAAAAAATTAATTCGTTTATAATTTTTTGCTTTATTACATTCACTTTGCTGTCAGGCATTACACGGGGCGGTATTAATACTGGTCCGATTTTCATTTTCGCAGCGTCGTCGTGGGGTGTCGCGACAAAATTGCTTTACAATATAATTACTGAGTACTATTGTTCAGAAATCCGCTGGCTGGGCTTCGATTTACATTCGGAACGAGACGAAATTCGTACAAATTGTTCGAGTAGTTTCATTAGTGATGAAATTGTGCCATTTCCTGCTGCATTCTGGGATTTCAAGTTATAGTATTTTAAAGTTTTTTTTTTTACTAGCTTCATAATCTGCTCGGAAATCCTTACCACTAACTTGATCCACAATAATTTCTGGTCAGTCAATAATCTAGTGGTCAGTTACTAATTTTGATTTTAAAATCCAACAAATAGAAATTGACAATATAATTGCAAAAAAGTATTTCTGTCATCATAAAATCTGCCGTTTCTCAATATCGTGGTGACTCGGTTCCATAAACTAAATCGTAACACCGAGTGAAAGTGTGTTCTATTCTACAAACACCAAAGTGAAATCCATAAAATCCGATTATGCAAATGTGAGATCTAGACAATTACCATATATATTCGCACACTGTCGCCAAATAAATAGGTATTACCATAACGTGCATTATTTAAGACCAACTAACACCCGTTTGTCTTGTGATCTGAACTGTGAATAAACTGCTCTTTTGTACTTATATACTGTGCTAGCTTTTGCCCGCGACTTCGTACGCGCATATCCCGTTTTTTTCCCGTTCCCGTTGGAATTTCGGGAAATCCTCTCTTAGAGCACCCCTAAACTCCCCAAGGAACCTTCATGCCAAATTTCAGCTTTCTACGACCAGTAGTTTCGGCTGTGCGTTATCTGTCAGTCAGTCACTCGGTAGAGAATAGGGAAGATAATAAGAACTTGGATTTCGACCGGGTATTTGATTTTGGGTGCTATATTTGGGAGAGAGTAGCTCGTAGTTAAATAATAACATCCGTATGGTTCGATCTTTGAGATTAAGCAGAGCTTCCTTTGGTTGGCCCGTGGATAGGTGGCAATCCATTACACACAAAGAGGTTCCTCCACATCTCGAAAAGCACGCTAAGCCATGTCCCGGCTCTCATTTGTAGATATTTGACAGTCGTTACGTATAGTCAGAGCCAGAAGATCTGACATCAGTCTTCTATTTATTACCCAGTTGTTGAAGTCAGTCGCTCCATGTAATAAACTGGTGCTCAGCTACATCCGGGTAGACTTGAAGCCGACCCCAATATAGTTGGGAAAAGGCTAGGCTGAATAAATGAATGAACAGGCGTTCAAGTATTGCGAAGTTCCTCTACCCATCCTCATTTATATCTATTACTATATATAGATTTCGCCTGCGACTTCGTATGCGCATATCCCTTTTTTTCCCGTTCCCGTAGGAATTTCGCCAAATCCTCTCTTAGTGCACCCCTACACTCCCCAAGGAACCAACATGCCAAATTTTAGCTTTCCACACCAGTAGTTTCGGCTGTGCGTTGTCTGTCAGTCACTCAGTCAGTCAGTAACGTAGAATTTTATATATTAGAATGAACTCAACATGGGTTTCATCCCTCCTGTAGATCAACCATATATGAGGTTGAGTTAAGATGTAGATGTGATAAAGAAAAATACAGTTTGGTTTCACTAAAGATCTTTATTTCTTATAATACAAATAACGTTATTTACAATATGTTTAATACATTATCGTTACAATATCTTAACCTAATAGTATTTTACACAGTACTATGTCATCACTGCTACTTTATGGTTTAGTTCAAAAACATTTCTGGGTACTTATTTAATGGAATAAACTTAGAAGACGAAAGTGTGTTTCATTCATATTTTTACATTTTACGTATTAGGCTAGATGGCAATAAAAATGTTATTCCTAAAAGTCGAGTTTGATTTGTCACGTTTTTGAATTTTACTTTTTCAATCTACTTCGAGTTGAAAGCTTAATTTTCTTTACTAAGTCCATATTTAATACAGGGTCTTCTAAAACTTTTTAGTAGGTACCAAATAATTTATAATATTGCGGTCACAAAATAATACTAAGCGAATGTTGATGTAAAGAAGTGCTAAAATTGTAGGATAATTACAACAGAAATAAGTTTAAATGAGACCTACAACATTATTTGTGTAGTTTTTAATGCAGAGATATAACAATAGAACTGGTTTATTGTTCTAGAACAGTTATTGTGGAAAGAAAGTGATATGGAGGACAACACTAAGTAGGTTTTGATGACGTCAAAAGATCGTGAACCTAGAATTTAAAGAATATTCTTATAGACGGAAGCGGAGAGTAACAATCGTCTGCCTCAAGTTTTAAATATGTTAGTATCCAAGCAAAATGAAAAGGAAAATATTATAAAGTTATTATTTATTTACAAAAAAAAAAAAACTAATAAACAACCATTGGCACTACATGAATAACAAGTTCCTTAGTTGTACATCTCGGTGAAGGATTTGGTTTCAATAATAAATCGATCGTTGCATCAACTACTTATTTATTCATATTTAAACCTAATATAATTTGTATCAATTGTATATACACGGCACATATTTTGTTAAATATAACAACACTATTCAAACGAAAAATACGTCAGTGCTTTTAAATATTTACACAATACTTATTAAAATAAAATAAGGTACTTCAAACCATTTTAAAACAGAGTTATACACAAACATAAAAAAGACAATTTTGTTTTGAATGAGCACTTAAAACTTTATCTTCTAGGCAGTAGATACAATAGAATTTATCTCGAGAATATATATTTTTAAAGATGAAATTGTCTACGATTCATCATCTAGTTTAGCTAGACGTGAACGTAATTTCAAATGCAAGTCATTTCATTGCCATTCAAAACAAAATTATCATGCCCTCGAATAAATCGCTAAAATTCATTTGCTAATTATTGTTTAAATAATTAACAGTTTCACTTCTATATTAAATCACTTTTCGCTTTCTGTACACTAGTACATCGTACCAATCATGTCAATCGTTGCTACAATCACAAGCATTGGGAGCGCTTGCATACAAGCTCCCAATCAGGAATGTCCGTGTAGCCGCATACCGATCGGGTTTGTCTAGTTTATTCCAGCTAGAACATAAAGTTCGTGTATTGTGCTAATGTTTGATGCGTTATAAGTGTGCTAGTATGTCGATTTCTGAAGGTGGCTGTGTGTGTGTGTCGTTGAGCGCTGTAGAACCTGACACTGTGACGATGACGGGCTGTGAGTCTGTGTGCACTATTGTGACGAGGTGTTCGTCTGGGTCTTTCTCCTGTTCGGGTTTGGGTAAAGCTTCGATGGTGTTGTCGCCGTACTTGAGGTCTATGGGCGTGATGGTGGGCAGGTTGTCGGTGACAGCGACCGGGGGGTCTGCACGGGGGGCGCGGTACGACGGCGGCCCGCTGTACTCGGAGCCGCACCACGCTGCGCCCGTTGATCCTCTGCTGGGAACATGGAAACAATAATTGAAAAGCGTGAAAAATCATCGAATCCTAAAATCTATTCGATTTTGACCAGCTGACTAGTAGTAGACCCGGTGTGTTTCGTATAGTTTCAGCTCTACTCAATATAATTAAATTCCTAGACACGGTAACTTTCTGGATTCCAACTGACTTTTTCACATAAACCCTTTTCTCAGATTCAAACCATTCGTTTCTATTTCCTCTACCATTTTAAAACAAACGTAAAACAATGTGCTTTACCGTCCACAACGGACGTTCGTATTTGATAACACTTCGAGATATTTTCGTTCCAATAAGGAAAGGCATTTGAAGACGAAACAATCTGGCGATAGGTTACATGCGATGCAATGAATGCGATTGTATTGACTTTGCTCGTACCTGACTAGACTGGCTGAATTTGATCTGTAGGTCGGCGGAGGCGACACGGCGGGTGCACTTCTGTCTAACAGAAGTAACCTGGAATTAAAAATTGTGGTTAGTTTGAGAGGACATTGCACAATTGTTATTGGCTTGTCTTTTAGCAGTATACCATATATTGGTTACTTGTAGGTATCAATAGAAGCGTGGGCCTTTAAAATGTTTTCCCTAAATTGCAGTACTTTGTGGGTTTGGGTCTTCCGTATACGCAGAGGAGTTCTTGTGCTGAGCACTTCTTAAAATAAGTAATGAAAGATCTTAAAACTTATTTCATTAAGAATAATTAAATTGTCTCTTCATGATCATGTCTTGGTTTGTGAATTTCGCTACAGAAAACATTAGGTAAACCTATTCATCGTAAGACGGCTAAAAGTAAATTTCAATAACAATTTCCAACTTTCTCTATATAGGTAATTTTCCTTTTAGCTTTTCATTTCTAGAAGCTTTTTATTTTGCTTTAGCTTTATTCTAAAATAGGCTATCAACTTCGCGAAAAGGTCAAACTACTTGTCAACTTTTATACACGTGTAATTTCAATCTATTTTAGGGAAAAATTAAATGGAAAACAGAAGTTATGATTGATTACTGAGTGGGAAAAAAGTTTTCGTATCGCGAGTCATGGTTACCGCCCTTCAGCATCAGGACACCAATTGGTTAAATAAAAGCCAGCGTTAGATAATCCAAAGAAACTTAGCTACAAACCTTATCCTCTACCCAAGCATTAAAACCTTACATTTGGCCATTCAGTACACCAGCTCTTAGTTGCAAAAGAGGAAGAAAATTTCTACAAACCTAAATCTATATTCTTGCATTGAGGCCTGACAGCTGACAGGTCTTAAAGCGGAGTTTGGACTGCCTTCAAAGTTTCTTCTATTTTGCCGTCTAGGACACCAGACCTCGTTGCTACGGAAATTAAAGGGAGAATATTGATACATACCTTACAGTTTGTGTCATAGAAGACCAGGTTTTGTGACCAGAGGCCGTACTATGACGTGTCAATGCCATCACGACTCCATTGTGGGAAACGGATAGCGCTACTTGTCCCGTACAGCTACGTCCCTTTCTGACACTAGGACAAAGATGGCTTTCACGTGTCATAGTACAGCCCCAAGCCTAAACAGTTGGGGATGTGTTAACACCAACCTGAGTCTGTATTCTTGCATTGAGGCTTGATAGGTGGGGGGTGGCGGCCTGTAGTGGAACTCTGGATACAGCATGGCCGCGTAGGGATGGTGCGGTCGCGCGTAGCTCGGAGGCAGGCGAGGCACGAGGCGCCTGCATGAGGCACGGCGCAGACCTAACAAAGCGCAAGGAGCATCACGCGCTCCTAGCCGCCACGCCAGCCCCGCTGCTGTTACTAACACTACTCCAATACCTGGGAACAAAGAATAAGTGGCATTAATATCACTGGTGTAGGAAGGACGTTTGATCAGGCAGACATCAGGATCAGGCAATGCTGGAAAATGGTTTACATATTCAGAAAATGGTACACTGTTGAGCAGATATTTTGTGTGACGTAGCGTTATTGTGATCGGTGACTATTAAGATCTTCTTAATTAGACATTTAAACTATATAAAACATGATTATAGGTAGGTCCTTTAATATACGAAAACGGTTGTGTCTTTTCAATCTAGGTTTGAGTGCAATTTAATCTTTGCCGATTCGTGCACATATCCGTAATCCGTAGATCATGTAATAAGTTGTAAACTTATAATGCTTTCACTAAGATATATAAGAATAAGACGATTAAGCATTATTTAGGTTTTAGCTGTTAGCGTTATATAAAGTCCCATTAAAATAGAAGGACACACTTTTAGGAATCATTTAGACCACCACGATAAGGACAATAGTTACAAAAAATAATAAGAAAAACGCATTAGATACTTACAAGAAAAAATATTGGCTAACGGAAATACAATAAAAATGTTGGCTACCTTGAGAACCCGGTTGAGAAAACAAAAATATGGATTTGTTTATGCATTGATAAACAAATCCATGTTTTTGTTTTCTCATAATTCTGATACTACAAATGTCAAAATAAAATCACTTTAATCAGTGTTTTTTTGCTTGGATGGTAGTGAATTGTCCATCTATTTTAATAGGACCTTATATAAGTTTACTAAATAATTCTACACACATTAGCAATTAATAATTTGCATAGATAGTTTAAAATCTATGTCGCGAGGACTACTTATACATTTATTCGAAACGGTTCTGACACTAGTGTTAAAAACAGTGCCGAAACATAGCCAGGAATTGCCTTAGCTACTTCCTAATTGTTGATTGTTTGAAGATTTAAAATATCCTTGACATAATCAGATAACATTTAATTTCATTTTTATGGTACTCACAGTTTATGTGAGAATTTTGGAAAAAAAAATTTTTTAGCAACACCAATTTCCAATGCTGCGTTCTTATCCGTCAAGTGGTAGCTTAGCTATTGTATACAGCAGCAGAGTTGTAGATATCTGTATAATAATGACCAATGTTGAGGTTGACAACTGAGGCAGCTGATGGCCGAGAGTCAACATCTAAATATGTTGTAGTTCACCGTGTAGCTAGGTATCGAATAACTTGAATGGAATTTAAGGACCAATGATGATAATGGGAGAATGTCCAAATCTCAAAATGCCAAGAAGTTTTTTACATCCACTTCTCAGACTGCCAATTGAAAATTTATATTATAAGGGCTGATATTACCTAATTTACAGACCGTAGGTACCTAAAAAATGCTAATCAAAATCAACCACACGTGACATAAACATGCTGATAATACCAATCAATGGGTGCCAGATGCCACCCTAAAATTGAGTATTAAAGGCATGATAGCTGTCAAAAATTAGCCACAGATAATAACAACAACTGACGCCTCAGCAACTGTTGTTAATTACTTTCGTGCTCGCTATCACGAACAATGTGTTCCGGAGTAATCCGGGGCTTGCCACTGACTTTGTACGTGGGGTTTCATTAATTTTAACGAACAATAAGGCAGACTTAACGAAGGAGCAATAACGAAATTGAAAAAAGGTAGACAATTCAATAATCGATAATTTAATATGTAGGTAGTCTATTTTAGAGCTTTCTTTTTTGAAAAGTTTTACAAAAGAATATTGAAAACAAAAGCTACACGTTTAATTTTAAATTCGACATTTGAATCATAAGTCTATGCTGCCAGCCCTTTTAAAATAACTGCCACGAGTTCCAATTCCAACAGGATGTATCACTATTAATTTAGTCAGCGGTGGTCGATAAGCGCCTTATGCTAAAACAGTGCAGATGCGTGAAGTTTCGCCGATGGACGGCGTTGAGTGACGCGTACAAATTGCCCCGTCGGCACAACAATAGATTGGTTGCCTGTAACAATATCATCTGTCCCTAACGCTAATGAAAATCCAATTAATTCCACTCTAAAACTCATTAGAAGTTTAATTGAAAACTCCAGCGGCACTGTGAATGATGTAATGAGATTTCGGACAGACTTGTTATTGTCACATGCATAGCGAATAACAAATGAGCCACCGCAGATTGTTTCACGGTTAATTACGTGGGTTATGTCGCCGTGTGAAACCGTTTCGGTCATATTTATGAATATTAGAACGTGGACATTAAATTTTATGCACATCTGCAGGCACGGATGAATCTCGCCAGCTTTCGTTTGGCCGGTTCGCTCATCGGACCGGATAATTTTAATCAGCTATGAAGAAAAAACGCTTAAGCATGAAATGAGTTCTGAACTGTTAAACGATCAAAGACTTTGATTATAAGAGGTTTTGTTCAAATCAGCGAATAAAACGGTGAAGTGATATTTTATAATATTTGAAGACATAATAGACAGTGAACTTATATAGGTATCGAATCGATCGTCATCGACCTATCATTGGCAGATCTTCGCATCTTATTGTCCTAAATTTAGATGGATTGTATATTTGATTAATTTTCCCTGTCCTGTAGGTTTCATCATCAATCTCTAATCTTCCTTTGATGGATCGAATTTCTTTACTCTAACATAAGAAAAGTCATTTTTGTGGATAACACTAGGTGCAAGCCCGCCTCACTATTCCCAGAAAATACAACTCCTGAAAGCCAGAATAAGCATGGCAACTACCAGAAAAGCGCCGAGGCAATGAAGCTCGACGAGACCCGATGAAATTAACTGTATTGGATCTCGCCTAAAAAGAACAGCAGACCACGGAATTTCCAATTTTTAAAAGAAGTATCTTACCTATCATGAGTAGGAGTAATGTGAGCGGGGCCCGAGGGTGTGGCCGGAGGGCCCCCAGCACGGCACCGGCGGCCACCAGGCAGGCCCCCACCACGCCCAGGAACAGCACGCACAGCCGCAGCGGGGGCCGGCCACAGCAGGACTTGGGTGCGTTCCCTTCGCCTTCGGAGCAGGCGTAGGCCGCGCCTCGACCTGATCTGGAAGTAACAAAAATAACATATGAATATCGAGTCTCAGTGGAATCATCAGATTCTGAAGTGAAGTTATAGAGGGGGGCGGAGTATAGAGGCGAGCAGAACAGGGTGTAAAGTCCCGCAAGCCTCCATTGAAAGAGGTGGGCAACTGCCCGATGCTTGTTGTCAGTCTGCCCGTTAAGATTTCCAAATCGCGAGGAGAACAGTGTACAATCGTATGTGGCGGTATACCGATGCTTTTACATGATCCTAGCGATAGATCTCGTAACGTGGAGTCCTTATGAAGATTTGGTACCAGCTGAGATAGGTTTGCTGACTAATCAAATATGGTCAATGAAACGTCACTCGTCGCCAGAAGAGATTCTAAAATGAGATCGTTAAGATAGATCACTCTAGGTAAATTAGGATTTGGTATGAACCAAAGTACAGAATCGGTCATTGATCAAACACGGCCGTAGACTAACTTTGAGTTTATCATGCTGCTATTTCAGAGAATCTCCATTTAGATTTTACTATTAGCATGTTATTATTGTGATACAGAAATATTCTGCATCTACTATTCATCCTTATGTCAACGATATCATATGTACTATTTTTATATTGCATGTAGTATTTAAATTTAATGCGCTGTTATGTAACGGATTAATACCGGAAAATTGTATGAGGTACTACTACTGAATAGTCACTCCAATCCTTTGGAAATTACCAGCATATTAATGATAGGTATTCATGTTGAGTTGTTAAGGGTTCCATTTAAACTGAAAGCGAGGGAATACCATTGTAATGATAGCTTCATAACGTGAAGCACTGAAGCCCCATCCACGCCGGGCGTATAAACTTTTTACAACAAAACCGCTCATTTATATTTTATGTACTGCAAAAAGTCACATTAAATAGTACCGTGCATATTCAGACCCTTTTTTACGAGCTTTCCGTTTATTTCAGCTAAAAAGTTGCCAAATCAGGGCAGCTGAGGCATAATTCTTATGGAAAAAGTGGTTTTACATGCGTAGCGGTTGCCATAAAAATTAATTACGGGGAAACTTGGTTTTTCGTAATGGCAGCGAGGTGAGGTGACATTTAATCTTTCTAAAATTTTAAATTTAACTATGCCGTCAAAGTAACTTTCGAATAAAGTGGAAAACATTCGCTAAGAAAATACATTTCCCGTTTTATGGCATCGCCATCGTGAATTTTAAGAGACTGAACTAGTGATGAAATCTTGACGAGGCAACTTTATTGTGGGCGTAGGCTGGTATATTAAAATTCCTACTCCGCCTAATCCGTAATTTTGACTTTTTCGTGGCTTCATTTTGTTCCATGAATTTGATTTTTTTCAAAAGAGCATTTTTTGTTGCTTTCCAGAAATAACGACCGGCAAATGCCTAATTTTTCGATAGACATTAGTGGAGATGTTACAGTAAGTGTGATTAAATGAAAATTATTAATAGATAATTATCGAAAGTCGAAATAAAAGTAAAAAATTAATCACTTTTATCGGTGATTATTAATAATGTAACCTTAGTACCGATAAATGTAATCATCATAAACCAAATTTATTTGGGGGAGGGAACGAATTTCTTCCTATTTTTGGGTGGTTAAAAAAAATTATCCTCTTCGAACCTAACCTGTCCGAGCCAGATGCCCAGGAAGTCCCAATACTGGTCAAATAACTTCGACTTTTCTTTTATTTTATTACTTTTACTGACGAGAGTAGTGAATTATTAATAGTAACAGCTAAAAGTAATGAATTTCAATTTTATGTTCACATTGATCGAATCATGAGGTAATTATTAATAATGTTCTGTAATTACTAATATTTTTTCAATTAATCACATTTACGGTAACATCTCCACTAGAGACATTACATTTGTATTTTCTCGATAAATAAGTTTTCTTGGAAAAGTTTTGCAACTGTAAAAAACTCTTTTATTACCTGTTTTTTCGAATGTTAGCATCACTACGAAAACTTGGCTTAAATTTTTAAACTTAACCAAGTTAAAAAAAACGCAACGATTGCAAAAAAGAAACCTGATTTTTGGTCATCCACAGTTGATTGTTGCTCTCATAATTAAAATTATGGAAGTGCCTGTTTCTCTTTTTCGGACTTTTTTACGGACGGATAATGCTCTTAAATTTTTAAATCTGAAGAAAAACTCTTATTAACAAAAGACACTCTTACAATACCGTGTACCTGAACTCTCTAGTTCCTACATACGGCACTTGTCCACTAAGTTATCTCCCTCATCGATGCCGAAATACTATGCAAACAAACAAAGAATTATACGCAACTTGTAGGGTTCTCTAACAGTCAATTATGTGACAGTTTCAGTATCTAATTAAAATTGACTGCGACTTGAGTTCTTAATCCATACTCATATTATACAAAACGTGAAAGTAACTTTGTCTGTCCGTTACCTTTTCACGTCTTAACGACTAAAGGGATTTGGATGAAACTCAGCGCACGAATAGGCCATATCCCGGAATAGGAAATTTACGCGGGCGAAGCCGCTGGCAGGAGCTAGTAAATAATAACACTCTTCCAATAAAAAATATGACAATTGGCGAAGATATCGCTGTACAAACATACAAAAAAAACCTTCAGCCGAATTGAGAACCATTTTTGAAATAGGGACACAAATATTATATCTTAAAGTCATATTCCGTGCACCGATTAAATAAGAAATCTTAAGAACTTCTTGATACGCAAAGTAAAACAAAAGAAGCGCAATATCAAAGGCAAACAATCTGAGGGTAAGCTACTTACACATTGATATTGTTGCGGCTTGCACGAGGTACGAGGTCTGTTCCGCCTCGCTTCTAAATAACCCTATTATTGCTCATTCAACGTTTGTGCAGCCTTTATCTTCTAGTTAACGCTGCGACGAGCCGTGTTCGAATTATGTCTAGTGTTGTGCAAGTCTTTTCGGAAATGCACTAAACAGCGGTAACGTTTCTACTAAACAGTGGTAACGCTCCTACTAAATAGTGGTACAATTCGGCGAAATATAGCGCAGATATACGATATTACTTGAGCTTTTGTTGAATGGTGTCCGTTGGCGGAACTAATTCAGCGTTTCTGGTTAGTACTTTGATGAGTATGATTTCACCGTGGGATGAGTTATGCTTTAAGCTCTTTCTTTCAATAATTCGTTAGCAGTTATCTAATGCAACGATTTTGGTCAATGCTATTTGGTTATGCTACAATATGATGAGTAGTGGACCACTACTAACGGAGTTTTTTTTTTCATCAAACCATCTAATTAAAAAATGTCCCAAACTAAGTTTTATACTTAGTCATTTTAGTTAAGAGACTCCATTTTTCCGCTAGACATTGGATTGGCACGCCCAGCCCGCTGCCCCGTCAACTCGGTTCTCTTCCAACAATTTGAATGACTTCAATAGTTTCTGGAAGACCTCGATAGAAACATCCTCATTTCGTGTATTTATACCAGAGGTCTATGCACGTGTAATGTGCCTGCCCAGCCCACCGTCACTCAAGCAGGTGGCTGAAAGGTTCTGGAGTGGTGACCGCGTATCGATAAACGTAGCGTTGGAATACCCCCAAAAGACGGACCAATGACCTGGTGAAGGCCGCAGAAATTCGCTGGATGCGTGACGCACAGGACTAATCGACATTTTGGTATGGCGTATGGCCAGCAGTGGAGGTCTTTCGGCCCAAATAATGATGAAGCCAAATCTTAGTAAAGACCGTAGTTTAGTGTCTCATTAGCTGGTAACATCACTAAATAGTGCGGGTCGTCATGAGCGCGGTAACTGGCTTGCGTCGCTCTGCATTATGCATGCGCGTAACAGCCGTGTTCTCATATGATATGAGGCTTACTGACTCTAAACCACCATTAAACCTGTGACGACTTACTATCTAGGTCTTCTCATTACTGATTAGATTGGGCTTTTTATTATAACTTTCGACTAAGAGTTGAATGCATACAATTCGCTTGCAATAGTACTTTCAGGGGAATGTTTTTTTTTCAAGTTACGGTTTTGCACAGTCTAATTAAAACTATGGATTGGTTTTCAATTACGTGAGTATTATTACTGCGATATAGATAGAATACGTTCGTGGTTTTTTAATCTTTTCAAATCGTTCGGTTTCCTACCAGGCTGTGATCAGATCTGTCTGATCTGATCTGATCTGTCGATTAGGGCATTTAGGCATGTAAATTGCACTGTAAGTAGGTGCCTACTCGAAATGCGGGTTCTCCACCAGTTAGGCCTAGGTTGAACAGTTAAACACGGTTACGCAGCCCTGTATACGCTAATGGACTTTTTATGTTTGCTGACATTTTTCAACACTACGTACTTTTTACTTTTTTTTAAGCTCCCCCAGTAACTCGACATCATAAATTAATTCGGAGCTCTTCCCCTATATTCGTGCTCTGCTATCTAAGCGGCTACTTAATTTGCTCATGGTAATTCTTTCGAAAGCATGTCCATCTTTACATTATGACTTCGCATCAACTCTAAATCCATCTTTTGTGCGTACGTTCATATTAACGACCGCCATTGAGAGCGATCACAGCTGAATGCACACGAGTTTGTCGACCCCACATCGTCTGACCCCTAAAGGAAGAGGGTTCTTATAATGTTAATAGCTAATAGCGGCGCACATACAGATAAAACTTCACTTTTATCTCTGTCACGCTTCACAAACGAACTTTTGAACCCATTCATACATTAACCAGTCGTGACTCCTATTGATCCGTAGTCAAATAGGCATTAATTTCTATTTAACAAAAAACAACCGGGGCCAACAGAAGCCCACGAAAAGCCAACATCAGTATTCAGTCGGCGTGATTTGACTTACTTAAGAATGGAAAGCCGAGCTGTCAAAGGCAAAACATTTTATCTTTTCCAAAGCAGTGATTCTAATAGATCCGTATCTCAAGTGTAAAAGCAATAAGACTGGGACGCTCTCATTGGTTAAATTTCGTATAAAGCAAGCGGTGCGATAGTTGTCAGGCGGTACGGTCTACGGACGTTTTGATAAATTACTATTGGTACAATAACATTCATTCCATTGCTGGCGCGGTTCTCTTCTGTTTTTTAATTCGACGAGTCATCGTCGACCTCGCCGCTAAGTTCGACGAAAAACATGTTTCCCATTTCTACTTGACTGGATAAGACCTTTCATAACATCCGAGTTTTTATTGAAGCTCACGGATGTATTATAATAAATTATGGTATATTTCAGGCTCATTTTCCTATCGGAGTCGTTTATCCGGCGATAGCATCGGAGTAGTGGGATGAAATGAAAAAGTTCGCGTGCCAGATGAGATAGGTTGTAACATGGCAATACAATAAAGTGCATCGAATGACGCCATGTGTGCCGGAGATCGGCGCGATAAGCGGGGAAGAGATGACTCACTAGTTTATGTCCGTTGTAATAGCCCTCGCCACGCGATCCGGGAATACTCGTTGTAGTACTGTAATTATGTGCGGAGTTTTATCACTTTTACAACCTTTATGTGTTCGGAAAATGATGTTACGGTTTTGAAATGTCGCAACTCACAATACACTGACTGCTTTTTAATATGCGCTTTCATAATAATTTGACCTGACTTCCCATTATGTTGTGTTGGTACGCGACTATTATGAGTATACATTCAGTCAGATGTTACGCGTTCTGCAAATTAATAATGCTACACCGTTTTATTAGCAAAGGACGAAAGACTCATTAAGTCAGCTAGGTTCTTGCGCTCATTATTGTCTCACGTTTTCAAGATTACATCAAGTTACGCAGTAGCAGTAAGGACAACGCAGATTAACATTGTCTTGTACTTAAGCCACATTAGGCCTCGAACACTTACTGACATAATTCCTCCGGCAGACACGGCGCTGAGTGTGTTATGCGCATATAAACCCGCATCTCGTCTCGAGTGGTGTGCTTCGGAGCGCGAAATTTATGTCGTTAATAAGGGCTAGGAGGGTTAATTAGCTGATTTATGTTGCCCATATTGCGGTACGCACTCCGGATTATGACCCTCTGGCATTGACAGTTTAATAGCCTCTCCATATAACACGGCTATGAGTCGTCACGAACGGCAATTACGATGAACAAAGATTCGGCAGTGATGCGTGACGAACCGGGATAGATTTGAAGAGATTTCTTGATTGAACGAGTAAGTGGGCGTTTGAAAAAGTGTTGGTTTTTTTTAAGTAAGACCTACTAGAGAACAACTTTTGCTGTCCACGGATTAAGTAAGACGAATTGCGGAGAAACTGTGATGATCGCTGTGGACTACAGAGCTTGTAATAGAAGCTACATGCGCAATTAACTTGTTAGCTAAATATCCGTAGCATTTATTTAAAAGAAATATGTGCAATCTACATCCTCTCTGAATTTGTTTCAAGAATAAATAGAAGTGGTTTTAAAATGAATACACAGGTGATTTTTGTCAAAATATATATAAAAATATGAGCCTCGCGGCATCGTAACGTAACTTGCACTAATAACAATTAAGATCTCCTTGTACAGTGTACGACTGACACCAAAACAAGATTAAAAGCGAGGGAATTGTCCAAATAAAATCGCGTCGTGTCTCCTCAGAGCAAATATAACGTATTTGCGGTGTGACGTGACGCGAAGCGGGACGTCAAGCAAGTAATGCCACGATATGATCGCCTTGCGTGCCATAAAAATGGCAATTTTGTGAACAAGCTGCCGTGTCCCCTTGGTACAACCAGCCTGGATGCGCCACGCTCTATCAACCTTGGAACGTTGGTATGGAACCTAATCATCACTCTCGTTGGCA
This sequence comes from Mamestra brassicae, assembly GCA_905163435.1. Taxonomy (NCBI): domain Eukaryota; kingdom Metazoa; phylum Arthropoda; class Insecta; order Lepidoptera; family Noctuidae; genus Mamestra; species Mamestra brassicae. The sequence continues at coordinate 10,383,396 of LR990997.1, read as the reverse complement.
TACGTCGTGCTGGATATGACATCGTTTTTTGTCCTTTTATGTTAGAAATTTGTTTTGTTTCTATAGAATGATATCGAAAGAGATAAAATAATAGCGCTATATAGGCATACACATATATTTATAGAAGTGGATTAAAATTACAATGCTATCTTAAAAGCAGCACAGTTGATGCCAAAGCTCTGATAAGCTTTTGAAGACTTTTGTAACAAAGTAGCGATTTTACGACTACTTCTTTAGGCGCGTTGAGCACTTTTTGGGTGAACAAAAATCATGGAACTCGAATCATCGTCACCGAACGCTTTCCATGAGCTATATGTATACTGTGTATATATGTGTACTTTTTGGGTGAATAAAAATCATGGAACTCGCGCCAACGTCACTGAACTCTTTGGGTGAACAAAAATCATGAAACTCGCGTCATCGTCACCGAAAGCTTTAGCCTTCGCTTAGTTTTTACTTCTATCGGCAGTCCCCAAAGACTGCCCCGCATGTTATTTTTCTTGAAGTCTTGGTATTGACGAAAGAACAACCCGTACGTTCAAAGCAATAAGGTTACCCGACCAAATTTCCAAATCCATTCCTATCACTTCTGGCAACCCTAGAACCACACTAGTGCAACCCGTACCTAGCGTACGGTCGGGCGGCTATCGCGACGTCTGTCATGCCCACATCCTGTGGGCGCGGTGCCCCGCCAAGCGTGCCTAGCTCAAACATATCGCACCCTGCCGCCAGCTATTTGACATTTGATTCGCCTTCGATATTGCAACACTTCGCTAGTCTATCCGGTAAGCTTTGAAGTAAATGGTAGGTTTGGAGGTATAGTATTGTCTGCTTTTCGTTTGCATACTTGTAGATGACTATTTTAGTGTCTTTTTTTCTAGTTTTATACGATTTTAATCTTGACTAAAATAAAACCGGCTTCTCGAAAAAAACTTTTTATTGCCTTTAAAAAATTCGCAACCTAAGTATTTAAGATTGACCTAACCATATTTGAGAACTCTCGGAGGCTTTAAATTAAATATCGAATTATCTTTATCATAAAATGATGATCTCTTAGCTCTTGAATCACTTACTAAAGACACAAAAACTAAGTTTCACAAAACCATCTATCGTTAAAGACATCGCTTTTTAACACCGAACAAAAAATCCATCAAGCAACTCACACAGTCACATCCCTAGTCCACAGCTATTCATGTAGCTATTGCGTTTCACTAGCCCCACTCACACAGAGCAAATACCAACACAAAGTAGGCTTCGATTTACCGATTACACGTGTACAGGGTCTCTGGCTCCGTGCATCGCATCGCCGATGATATTCAATAGAATTACCGAGAATGGTCCCTTTGTGAAAACCTAGCACCGGCGGAACAGATAGGGTACTCTACTCCACTATCTCGAATTCTCGGCAGATGGGCTCTGAGCCTCTGATCTAGTTTACACATCGTGTAGCTGTGTACGGTTGACTTTTGTATGGCAGAGCATTTCTTTATTGAACGTCACGCTTGCTTAATAAAATAACGTTGCAGATGGCAGCAAACAAAGGCATCCTTTATTGTTTTTTTACAACATAAACACGTTTCAAATCGTAGGCAACGAAAAACGTAACGGATCCAATACTGGTTGTTTAAAAAGGTTACTCATCAAATTCATATATTCCTAAAATGCTTTAAAACTGTAGTGAAGCTTTTCGTTTATGAGACTTTTCGTTTCATTGAAGCCGATATTAATGAGAAAAGTGCTTAATATCATAATACGATGAAACGTTCCATATTTTATAGAAAACGATCACGTTTTATTACTGGCTAATTAAACCGGAGGGGATATTAAGTGTGTAGGTTGTTAAAATGAGTGATGAGCGATTAAACACCGTGCTGTCGATTTGCAAATATACGTGTAATATAACCTGATTAACGCACATTAAGCCAGATTACTGAACAAGTAGCGGTTGGAACTTAGCTAGGGATAATAATAATTAGGTTTCTATCTAGCCTTGTTTATTTGTTTTAATACTGTAGTACATAGATGGCACTATTAATATAACTATAATATGGTAACCCATTCCCTTTGTTCAATATACATAGCGTCATGATAAGCCAGGGATTTGATCAGATAGAACTGATTGACAACAACAGAAGCATTAAACGAGTTAGGGCATAAGGACAAAAGTGGTTTAAAGGTTCGGTGAAAGTATTCAAACTAGGCAAAGTCCTACCCACCAACTCAACGAATGTCAAGCCAATGACAACAAAATAATGTCTAAGCTTTGTCGTGCACTAGCTTATGCCCCTGGCTTCGCTCTCGTGGCCAAAGAACACCCGACGATACAATAGCTTTCTAACAGCGAAAAAAAAAACGTAATCGCATAACTACTTGCTTACCTTTTACAAACATACAAACAAATCAAATCAAAATACTAGTTCACACGGCCTTTAGCAAGTTGGTACACAGTAGTCCCCGAAGCAAACTTTTTGTCCCAGTTGTAATAGTGGGAGTACACGGAAGAGGAAGCCTAAGATCACGACTAACTCGGACGCTTCGTTCACACGCGTGGTCGCACTATTAGCAACGAGTCATTTGTACCGTCACTGGATGTAAAACCATCTTAATTGATCCCGTGACTTCCTTGGTTACATACATTCCTGATTTGTTTCTGATATTATGTGTGACTTTGAAGTACCATTTGATTTGCTATTGGGAAATATCTTGTATTGTAATCTTCTAAGGGTGTAGATAAGATGAGGCTTTTTTTTTATGGATGGGAAATCATCAAATGACTTATTCCGCTCTGGGTGGAGCGAAAGGGCGGGTCAGACTCTTACTGACTAAAACCTATCCGTGTTCCTTCTAAAGCCCTTTGCGTTCCAGGGTCGCGGTGATAAGATGAGGCTTGGAGAGTGATCGAAGCAAGATTGAGGTGGGCAAGCATGAATTTAGGTACGATGGCTGGAAGAGGAAGATAGTTCGAAGACTAATGAAACGTTGCATGTACTGTGTGAAAGATTATAGGGTTGGGAAGGGGTGACAAAACTCCTGAGATGACGACTGACGAATAATCCTGAAGTATGTAAGAAAACATACTGCGCCGGCTCCAAATAAATTGAGATATTTAATGAATGATGATGATAAAATGTATCTCTTCTCTAAGAAGTATATTTTTTTTTAGATTGGAACTAAAGCTTTTGTCGTTGTTTGTCCACTTTTGTGTTCTATTGTACCTTTTTGTACTACACAAACAAGTAGGTGTTAGTTTAGTTACAAAAACAATGTGCGACATGTTAATTTTACCGCACGAAAATTTGCAGCTTTTTCAATTCAAATATGCACACAATATTCAAATCGATAGTTCATGCAAAACAAATATCTAGAGAACAATGAACTGTTATTTATGATTTCACTGTTACACGTTCCGCTCCAGAGAGTTTATTTATTATTTTATAATAGGCCACTAGTTTTATTGTGCCCTATTCGCTTTATTCTCGTATATCGAACAGTAATAATATTTGTTAGAATGTGCCACTAACATTGTTATTGACCATAAATGTCAGAAAGTGAATTGAAAGTGTTTATTTAGCTGAAAGCTGAGACGTTGTAGCTGAAAACTTTTTACGAGGTTACAAATATATAAAAATATTTACAAATTTAAGGTTTTTTCAAGAAGCCTGGTCTTTTGCGAAGAAAAGGCAATGAAATCATGAATATCATGATGGAACTCTAATAAGTGCTTAAACCTTTTTTCTTTCAGAACTAGTGATGAAACCAAAACTCAACAATGTACCTTTACGAAAGATTAACTATATAACTATTACGAACAGCAAGCACAGTAGGTCCCGTCTGGTTTTCACAGCCTTTTAGGAAACTAAATATTCCAGAGCTCTTCAGTTGTACAATCTAAATACTCAGACATTCTTGTTTCCCGATACCACAACACACTGGTTTTATGAGTAGGAAGTAACACCTACATACATAAGATTAGCCGTTATGTACCAACAGTTATCGTCAAGCAATGACCAGCCGCCGTGATTAATAATTAATACTCATCTTTGTTTTGCTTTCTCAGTAAATATTTACTCATAACAAACCACATTTTATTGTGGATACTGATGATTGTCGAGTAATTCGAAGAATATACGACAGGCGACATCGACAGTATGAGTCGTCTATGACAAGGTTTACGTGGCAATCCCTCGGAAATAAATTGGGGCCACGATAAGCGTTCCCTTTGACGAGCCTCGTACGGATTAGGATGTGAAAAATGATAGCTTAGGTACGCAATGACGGGTACAGTGCGAACATTTTGTGATGGGTACGATAATAGGTGTGTGACAGGCCTGTCGTCTTCGAGCTTTTATGTTTTACTCCCTTAGGTAACCCTGGGGACGTCAACAAACTCAAGGTTGTTAGTCTTATGTATGGAGAGGATATACCTACGTTCCTATTCTGAGCCTTCAATTCGGTTACCTTCACTTTTTATACCGGAAAATTACAAATCCTTTGTTATTTTCAATTACATAGTCACCTATGGGTCAACAAAAAGTGCCAGTTAGGGTGACAAATTAATAACAAAAGATTTTTATTTACGCGGCGCGAATATTGTAACCCTTTTTAGCTTTTACGCCCGATCGTACCTAAATAAAAATACAAAGCCAGGCTAAATCACGCGCCGGCCGTGTGCCTATTTGGCCAAATCCACCCAAAACGTGAGTGGATGTATGCTGGGGTGACACATGTCAAAATTTCGCAATTTAGAGCTCTTTTCACAATGTTTATTGTTATGTTAAAGTATCAGCTTGTATTTGAATACAATCATATTTCATGATTCAGTTGTTTTGTTTTGAGTTATACAGGGTCTTTTGTTTTGGTTATTTGTAAAGTATTTATGGTAATTGAAGGGCCTGACGTCTATTATGAGTAAATCGGTTCAAACTGGTCTTTGATCTGGTCGTAGGATATTTTTTTTTGTTGTTTAAATCAGTAACAACAATAAAAATTTTATTCTATTCACAACTAACTTTAATCTTAATTACAGTTTAAAGCCAAATGTTACCCCTTTATTCACGACAGTCTCACAAGGGCTCCCAAAAGGTGGACCGATGACCTGGTGAGGGTCGTGGTTAGCCGATGGATGCGAGACAGGACCGGTCGTTGTGGCGACACTTGGGGAGGCCTATGTCCAGCAGTGGACGTCTTTCGGCTGATATGATGATGCTAATGATGATTTACGACAGTTTTTTTCGTCTTGTTTAACACCTAATACTCGTACAATACCTAGAACCATTTTCCACGATTCATTCTCGTGCATCATACCCTACAAAGAAACATACGCTCATCTAGTTTTATTCCAAGAAAGCAACAATACCGTCAGTCTCGTTTCCCGAACGCACGTCGGTAACTAAGTTGAGTAAAATATCTTGTAAACAGACTAGATGGATGTAGGTAGAGCATGTGTTTCATCTCGACTTGGGGTTCGCGTACAATTAGTCACAGGATGTTTACATGCCCGATTGTTTACCTCTTCAGTTGCCGTTACGTGTGGCAAAATCACTTTAGGACAAAACTGTTGCTTCACTATCTTTATTAGTGCAGTCTGCTTTCGAATTAAAATTAAAATTTAACAGCCATTTAAACCGTACGACAAATCCACAAACACTTCTTTAACACCCTTACAGGGATTGTTGACTTTTGACCTACATCAATCACCTCGCTTTTGGCCAATAATATTGCATTTAAGACACTGCACCCCAATTAATTTTAAGAAACCCACGAAAATGGTTTTTCACCCTTCATACCCGACTACGGCAAAGCCAAAAGAGGTTATAATTTGAGCAGTCTATTTATTTTGCTTACGCTATAAATAGCAATTGTTTACTGCCCACGTTCCATGGTTTATTAACTCATATCGCATTAATTCAGGTTGATCCCGCCAATCGATTGCCTCGATAATGCAGTTACATTCACTGTCAGCGATGATTGGACGATATCCAAATTAGCATCGACCGATGCCATTAACTGAACTAATGATAAAATGTTTATGCAAATTGAAAATTTAACCTCAAACATATATTTGGTAGCTTGAATATTGTATCGAATAAAGTGCTTGAGTGGTTCTGTTTTCAATGGAAAAGGGGGGAAATGCATTTGAATATCTTACGGAAAATATTCGCTATTGATGGGAATATTTGTTTTCTGCTCAATACACCGTGCTAGTATCACTAGGGATTCATTTTACAAGCATCTCGTTGGCTTTACGAGTTTATCTCGCCTTGTCTTCCTTCCGTTACTGTAGGTATTGATTCAAACTTGATAGGTTCATGATAAATCGTATGCAGTTTTGAAATGAAAGCTTTGCTTTTTATTTGTGTCTGTATAATTAGGTACTAAAATTAAATTTAATAAATAAGAAAACTAAGATCTATCGAATAATGTAAGATGTTGATATTACACGAGAGGGTAACTACTGCAGTGAGAAAAAGTCAGGGCTTTTTATCTGGTGGCCTGAGCCATCAATGATCATCTTAACAGATATTCTGTAAATCAAAGAACTTATTGGGGCCAATGGAACTGTTATTTTTAAACAGAACATTTACATTGCCACAGGGAAAACAAAAAGTAAAACAATGTTAATAATTCTCCTAATAGTAATAACATTGCGAACGTTGTCTACCCGTATCATTTGCTAACATTTTATTAAGGTATCGTGTGCGTTCGAGTGGTTCAGGTAGCATCTTTTATATTAGCTGTCTTTGTGGCCGTAGATGACAACGAAAAAAAGGTGTATGTACCTCCGATGCCTTTCAAATCGAACCCGAGGGTTGCGTTCTATTGGGATCCTTTAGGGATGCGCACTCGGCCCCCGCGGCTGGTTTTTGTACGAATTTACAAGCATTACCCAGCTGCTGAATGAACAGAACCAGATGTGTCCACAAGATTTATTATGTTCACAAAATCACGGTTACAGAATATTTATTGTCTGTTTACGTTGTCAAAAGTTAGTAATGAGATACAACTTTCTAAGTGGAGGGCATGCAAGAGACGACACAATAACGTGCTTCAACGAAAATACGTTCAAACTTTTAATAATATTCGTAGGATTTTACACCCGCATCGGAAAACAAAGAATGACGCCGAAAGCATTATGATAATAAGGTTTGTAATCGATATCCAACGCGTAATGTAAACAGATGAGTTGTAAAAAGGGGAAAAAGGAAGGAACGGTTTATAGGCAGTTAAAAGTAAGTAAATTACGTTTCGATGGACGGTCGCAGTCCTTAGTCCGTATAACTGTCGGGGAATTGACGTACCCTCGTCCTCGATCTAATGTCGGCTGAGTGGAAACAGTTCCGAATTTCGGCCACTCAGACACGTTTGATTGAGACGGTGGGTGCAAACCGACGCGCGACGTTTATGACACCAAACTCTAAAAACGTGCACAACATACATTTTATGGAGCATACGAAAACTTGGCAAGAAAATAGTGTTTACAGGAGTTTTATACGTCGCTAACACGTGCGGCAGTTACTCGGTAGTAGCAACCGGACGGTATAGTTTTCCACTTTGAGTTATAATGGTTTTCATGTAAAACTGCAAGAGTATTTTAGGTTGGTGAAGTTTAAGCGTGGTCAACCATTTATAGTTGACTGGAAAAAATACATGGATTACAGATTAAATCTTACCTTAAACACCAGGTATCCATTGATTTTATTTTGAAGATAGTCATCATTTACAATAGAGCTTAGCGAAACTGAGCAATCGCTTAAATTAAATTCTTCCAAATTATCAAGCAGCTTAGAATCTCAGTGATAGAAATAACAAAGTTCATTGGAATTCATACTACGTTTGACATCCCCAATTTTCGTGAAGCGAATTGTGACAATGTCCCGAAATGGAAGGTATTTAAAGTGCGTCGGGAGAAATGGGAGAATCAACATCGTCGGGAGCTCGGGTGTCGTCGGGCTAGTCGGATATTCGCGGCTCTCGATTCAATTTGGCATAACGCTTCGGGGTGATGAAAAATTTCCCTTCCAAATTATGAATTTGATACCACCGTCACGCACTTCATCAATTTAATTACGACTAAGAATTTGTTTTGCGTCTTATTAAATTCGTCTCCTCGCTTCTCAGTCATGAATAATGAAAGTCAAGGAAATAGCTTTTCGAAACTGTATTAGACAGGTAAGAAGGATTTTCAACCATTCTGATAAATTCCAGTTTAAAATAGAGATGGATAGTGATGTCAGCGAGAACGAACTCAGAGAATGATTCAAAGCGCCGATGACAAGAGACTAATTGGTGCGGCAGAGCCGAGATCACACTCTATAGTGCTGATCGACGAATTTAGAACAAAAGGGTGACAAAGTTATCGCATTAACCAAACCGTGACCGTAATTAAGAGATTGCATTGTATTAACTGTTATGTTTAACTTAGTAGAAAAGGATACCGAGACGTTTATTCACTTCCAGGCAGATAGGATCATAAAATGTTAACAAGTGGTTTAATTTGTTATTCCAAAAAGAAAGTGAAACGAGATATGAATACAAATGAGCTGTTGAATTAAATAAAACAATTAATGCGACAGGCTCCGAGGTGGCCTCGATTCTTGAGTAGCTAGCTTGAGGTCATAGTCCGTGTTTGTGGTCACTCTAGTCTCGCGAGGAGGAAAACGAACGACGACTCCAAGCGTTCAGCAAAACGATATCAGGAGCCCGAGGGATTATCGGTATGCTATTAATCATCCCGCTAGGTATTGACGCTCTGTGCGGGCACTAGACGGGTTCCCAGTCTGTAATCCTGCCGTGCCGAGGATTATACTAGCGGTGCCGTTATACCCCAAGCTAAAACCCACACAATCCTCCAGAGGCTACCTTCTTTGCCAAATTGAAAAATCTTGTGTTGTTTTTGTCCAAGGACGGGAGCGTTGGGGACGCTGCGCTGGGCTGATTTTATGTTTGTTAGCTCACTGGGCCGTTTTATCATTATTTATATATGTGACAATATTAACTTGGCTACTTTTTTGCCAAATATTATTTATTTTATTCATACATTATTATAACACCTTTACAGATACATCCAAGGCAATGTTATAACTTAGGTACATAAAAACAATACATCAGATACCTTAATCATTATTGATATGGCCAGACCTATTATTTATATGTACCTAGTACTAAATTTTAATTACTTTTTATGCTGCCCCGATCGACGTCATTCTGTCAACGCCGGTTGTCGCTGAAAACCAGCGCTATGGCTCTGTCTCGCACACGAGTCGCATATCTTCCCAACTTGCATAACTTTTGTAATTTACTTCTTTTTTTTTGGCATGCATCATGCTTGTCGCAAATATACTCTTTTTCTTTCTTTCTTCTTTTCTTCTTTCAAATATGATTTATGGAACTGAAACGTGAGCGTGGTCGTTCACAATGGGCTTCATCAGAAGGCTTAAAGTCACCCAAAGGGCAATGGAGAGGGCAATGCTCGGAGTTTCCTTGCGTGATCGAATCAGGAATGTCGATATCCGCAAGAGAACAAAGGTTACCGACATAGCCCGAAGGATCGCCAAGAAGTGGCAGTGGGCAGGGCACATTGCTCGCAGAACAGATGGTCGATGGTGCCGAAAAGTTCTGGAGTGGCGACCGCGTACCGGAAGACGCAGCGTTGGAAGGCCTCCCACAATCCCCCAAAAAGCAAGGTGGACCGATGACCTGGTGCGGGTCGCCGATGTAGCCGACGGATACGAGACGCGCAGGACCAGTTCTTGTGGCGACACTTGGGGGAGACCTATGTCCAGCAGTGGACGTCTTTCGGCTGAAATGATGATGATATGATGAGTAAATATGTGCATCGTGTTTTAAGAATAAGCTTTAAGGGTGATCCATACACGTATCTTGTTTGACTGAGTATCAGCAAAAACCTGTTCCTTTTTTCCATACATGTATGGAAAAAAGGCAGGCTAATACTTGTACAAATATGAAATCCCTTACACAAAGAGATTGAAATTACGTACCGAAAGAGCAAGTAAAAATCCACAAATATAGATTTACAACGTAAATGTCACAATACAATTATTATGAGTGTACATAAACACTTGGTCATTAAGCAGCACATTACAGCATTGTTTGAGCCACAAAACAAAACTCATATAAAAGTGAGGGCCATTACCGTTCGTAACGAGGCGGTGTCTAGAGCCCCATTAGTAAACCAGCTTAGATTTAGAACATTAAAGTATTATCCGGTAACAAGAGATTAATGAGAAAATCTTTCAGTTAAGGAAAGGAACGATATTGATTTGCTTTGACGGTAACGAGGACAAAGGATGAAGTTAACGTGACTTTTAAAAATGTTGAGCTCTTCGCTGTATTAGAAATACTTAGGAAAATGAGAATTTAATAGGGTATTTGACTTAAAAAAATGTAATGAGTCCGTCAGATAGATTTACAAAAAATATTGGATATGTATCTTTTCTTTTGTCATGTAAACAAAAAGTACAACCGACTTCGAACCGAGTTGTTTGTATTTTTTTGCAAAAAAGGTTTTTTATTTTACAGTTTTTAGTGATCCACACACCCACACCTAACAACACCACTAGAAAGTCACAGGAAAGCAAAAAACGCAATTTCGTTTACTTGGATGATATTTTCTAAAAAACCAAACTACTGAACTGATTTTGATAAAACTTCTATGGGACCAATCGGAACGGATATCCTTTCACATGAAAGAAGAACTTTCATAAATACGTTCGGTACATAAATGACGGAGTTATGAGGTAAAAAACATATAAAAATTCAACCGAATTGAGAACCTCCCTCTTTTTCGTTAAAAAGTCGGTTAAAAATGAAGACGAGTGCGTTGAAAACTCGAGTGATGTCACTTACTAGTGCACTTTTTACTGAAACTCCTTTTCTTGGATGCTCCTTATCTTCGTATTTTTTTATTAATATGATAAAATAAAAATATATAACCAATATTTTTCGGAAAATAATCTAACTGACGGACTAATTTCATTTTTTGTCAAATAACCTATTGCGTAACATTAAATATTCAATTACCAATAATAATCTTCGTACTCGCGAAATGTGGGTGTTTTATGTTACACCTGTGACTAACCGATGTTAGATTGCTGAATTCTACTGAAAATCAGGAATCATTAAGGCGAAGGTATGTGTAACGTATCTCATTCCTACGCAGAATAATATATACCTACTGCGTGCGACCCGCCCCGGCTTCGCACGGGTAATATTAATTTACTGATGTACGCCCGAAAATCGTTTTTAGGACACTTGGCAAAACATCGACTTTTCCACACTATTCATAATTTTAATAATAATGAAATGGTTTACACATATAAGCCTTCCGGAAGAAAGTATTTATATGATTGTCAAGTACTCATTAAAATCCGTTGCGAAGTTTAAAAGATATAATCGTACAGAGGGACGGGCGGCGGGAAGAGACTTTGTTTTATAATATGTAGTGTATTTTAAACCAAATTTTTATACGGTTCTTTTAAAATATTGTTGCCTATAGCAGTAGATCTTAAATCCCTCTCAAAAAGATACGAAAGGCAAAATTTAATCACAAAGATAGACCATCGCGGCTTTTCATAACAGGGCATTGAGTTTTTCATTCCACACGTTCATTCCATTTCATTTGTGTTCTATAAACATCGCAGCTGCAATACACAAGCAAATCGCAATCCACACTACAGATGAATTGATCGTTTTCAGTTGGTAGTAGTTTTATTTAGTACTATGTACTACAAAGCTTCCAACACAGAAAGCTTTTATCAATAAAACAACCTTTTTTCAACAACGGAAAACTATTATTTACCTAAAATCCAATCGTGTTTTCTGTAAAAAAGTGATTTAGTTGTGATTCCAATACCCGTGGTCAATTTAGCTCTTTGCTTTTTTCATACAAAAGTAATAAAAACACATATAAAATAATGTTATATTTACGATCAAAGATTGTTCTGAAAGTAACGGTAATAAAAACATTATATCCGTACATAAATCCATATCCTATGACAGTAATGTTATACTAATAATGTTAATATGATGTTGGTGTATTTGCTTTTCTTTAGAATTTTCTCTGAGAGGTAACACATAGAAATGCTTCCACGTTATGTAGGATTATACCTACATAGTACATACATCGGAAAATTAGTTTCGTCAAGTCAAGTTATTTTCATCCGCGCCATCTTCGAACTATTCCTACATATCTAATGTAGGAATAGTTCGAAGATGGCGCGGATATCCTCGCACTATCGGAAATAAAATTGATTATTTGTTTATAGGAGGCAATTTCAATATATTATCCATAGCCATATATTTTCTCATTTTGTAATAAACTTCGAATAGCGAATGCCTATGTATAATATGAAAGCTGAGCCAATATCGACATGAGACCGCAGACATGCTAGAACCGTGTGCGTTGATCCAGCGAAATAGGTGATTTGCCCCAGGGTCGGTAAAGCACTATAACAGGGTACCTAGTATACCTGTACCTACCTATGTACGTACATACTAACGCTGGTAGCATATGCGGAAGATCCAGAAGACTCATGGGTAACAAAGGGTTATACGATAATATAGGTAATCTAAAAACATAGGTCATTAAGCAATTTTGGAATCGACTTCTAGTCTAACCAGGTGTAGCTGATTATCAGTGTTTTACTTGAAGGAACTGCCAGTCTGTCTGACCCACAAACGTTAAAGTGTTGGAACGTTAAAGATTAACTTTTGCGACTATTGCATAGGTATTAGTAACACGAGTCGCTCTTGTAAAATATTTTGCATTCAAAATTGTTATTTACTTAACAGCGGTATTCTGTTTTCCAACTATTGCAGTCACAGAGTTAGTAAATATTTATACTTTTCGAAGGAAAAAGTCACTTTGATAGATTATAGAGCTTTTATTTTGTTTGGCCTGGCTATAATTATGGTGTGTAGGTAATATGCCAAGGACTAAGCCTTCTGTAGCATCTGCTCTGTGGTAACGGGGTCGCCATTTCCCGCCACCTGGCCACACGGATGTCAACCCAACTTCCCCGCATTATATTTCGAAACATTTATAAAATTATTATAAGTTTATGCTTTAAAGTGATGTGGATGTATGGGTACTTATGAGGTTATGACTTTTAAATAATAGGTACCTTCCTATTTTAATATTTTTGTTACATTTCCCTATGCAAATTATTAGAATGACATTCCGTACATTTTGGAGGTTATCATGCGGTATGAGTATGTCCTCAGTGATTACAGTAAAATTATTGCAAACACGCTTAATCACAATCAAAAGATATGGAGTCAAAAATTTTAACAAAATTAAAAAAACTACTGTCTAGTGAAAAGTTTACTTTGCTAGTGACTAAAATAAGAAAGCCATTCTTAGCACGAACGAAAATCATGAAAATTGGAAAAGGGTAGAAAGAGCTCTATGTTCTCCTAGAACTTTCCACTCCCACATGTGTCACCTAACCCAATCGATGGACACCTCATTTGTCAAAACATGTCCAGCGGTTTACTTTACGAAGACGCATCCATCTTTTAATACGTCATTATGTGATATTGAAATGATATCGTGGCCTTCGGTGTTATTTCTGTCTGGAAGAATTGGAACCAAACAGACATGACATTTCACATTAGGTACAAGGACATTTAATTGTATGCAAAGACGAAATTGATTGATTGAATACAGCCATTTCATGAATCAATTTTTCGTCTCCGAGTTCCGATTCCAAATTGTTAAGTATGTAGGTACTGGGGAATACGTCAAACACGCTCGCTAGTATTTTGCACACTGATTTATTCCCGAACATGCCCCGGCGCGGGGAGGCGGGACGCAGCCCGCTCGCCTACCTATGCTCGGTACACACACATACATAACATCCCTCCCCCTTAGCTACTGGTCCCCTGGTTTGTTGGGGTCGAGAAGATTGGGCTAATTTCTTGGCGCCGCTGATTAATGCCAGTGGCTCGTGGCGGTGTCGCCGGAGTGTCCTCCTCCATGGTTCCCGCTTCCAGCCCTTCCTCTCCTCCCGCCGGAGCCACCCTCTCCGGTTGTGTGGCAGTGAGCGGCGCCACATCAGGAATCACGTCTAGGGCCCAGTCTGGGTCGTCCTCTGGTGTGGAGCTCACCCTTCTCCTTATTTGGTCTGTGTGTCTGATGACTTCGCATTGTAGCTGTGGTATGTATACCGCATACGTTACCGTGCCTGTTCTCTTCCTTATGATACCTTGTATCCAGCTGAATTTTTTACTGTCCGTATTTTTTGTAATCCACACTTTTTCATTGTTTTTAAAGTCTGTTCTGTGTATCCCTCTATAATATTTAGCCTGTAAGGACTGATTTCGTTCGACGGTTTTAGTGAGGTCTTTGGACGAGGACGAAGGCGTGCTTGGATTCAATAAGTCCAGCCGTGAGCGCAACGAGCGCCCAAATACTATTTCCGCGGGTGATTTTTCGGTGGTACTATTTTTAGAGTTCCTGTAATCGAATAGTAATTTTGCGATCTTTTCGTTAATTGTTTTTTTATTACAACCCTCCAGTAATATAACCTTAAGTCCCTTTTTTACCACTTTTACCATGCTTTCTGCTTGCCCGTTGCTAGCCGGGTGATATACAGGTGACAAAACGTGTTCAATGCCGTTAAGTTTACAGAAATTATTGAATTCCGATGATGTGAAGGATGTGCCATTGTCACTCACCAACGTATGCGGGATTCCGAATCGCGACATTAAATCGTATAGTTTATTTATAACGGCTTTTGAATTATACGTCGACGATACATCGTAACATTCGACCCATTTGCTGTATGCATCCACAATTATTAAAAACATGTAATTGTGAATTGGCCCACAAAAGTCCACGTGTACCCGGTAAAAAGGTTGCGGCGGTAACGGCCAAGGCGCGAGAGGGGCGTGCGGCGGCGCGGGCCGCAGCGCGCAGCACACGTCACAAGCGCCCGCTACTCGCTCCAGCGCGGCGTCCACGCCGGGGAACCACAACCGCTTGCGAGCCTCCGCTTTCATTTTCACCACACCGAAATGCGAGCTATGTAATTCCCTACATATACTATCCTGTAATGTCGCGGGAACTACGACCTTATGCCCACGCATTAAGATACCGCTTTCGTATGATAATTGCGTTCGACAATTGAAAAATGGTTTTAGGCCTATGTCATTCACCTTCCTAGGCCACCCGTTTAAAACATAACGCTTGACCGTAGTTAAAATGCTGTCGCGCTCCGTCTCGCTACGCAAATGGCTTACTGTCACCGGTAAGTCTCCCTCCACTACAAAGTTGACGTAGCTAGCGCGATCGCACATACTATCAACAAGCTCGTCGTTCCGCGCTTTTGTTATGTTGTCGACACACGCCCGCGATAAATAGTCCGCACTATTAAGTTTGCTACTGATATACTCAATGCAGTAGTTATAGGCCATTAGGAATATGGCATATCTTTGTAGCCGATTAGCGGATACCTCCGGGATGCCTTTATGTGGGCCGAATATAGCTAATAGTGGTTTGTGATCCGTTCTTAATACAAATGGTTCCGCCCGTCCATAAAGGTACTGATGATAACGTTTTACGCCAAAAATTATCGCGGTGGCTTCTTTTTGAATTTGCGCGTAATTTTTTTCCGCTGCTGATAGCGTCCGCGAAGCGTATGATATCGGTCTTTCTAACCCGTCATCCCCTTTTTGAGATAGAACAGCTCCTAACCCTGTTGGTGACGCGTCTACCGTTAATATTAGTTTAGCTTGCGGATTGTAATGCGCTAAGGTTTTATCGGATGCTAAAATGTTTTTAATTTCTTCGAACGCTTTATTATGTTCGTGGGTCCATTGCCACTTAGTGTTTTTATTTAATAAATTATACAATGGACTAAGTATGGACGACGCGTCTGGCACGAAGTTCCGATAATAATTAGTGAGACCTATAAATGACTGCAATTGTGACACGTTTGTTGGAGTAGGTGCTTGCAAAATAGCTTTTACTTTATCGGGCGACTTCCTTACTCCGTGCCTATCTATGACGTGCCCTAGGTATGAGATCTCGTCTTTATAAAATTCGCATTTACTCATCTGTACGGTCAATTCGGCGTCATCTAGCCGTTGTAAAACAGTAATGAGCCTTTGCATGTGCTGTTCTTTGTTTGCTCCCGTGATAAGGATGTCGTCCAGAAGGAAGATAATACCCTCTATTCCGGCGAGCAAGCATTCCATCGCGCGTTGAAATATAGCGGGCGCGCTCGACAACCCGAAAACTAATCGTGTAAAATTGAATAACCCACGGTGTGTGTTTATACATGTAACTTTTTGTGACTCATTATTCAAAATAAACTGATTATATGCCATGGATAGATCAATTTTACTGAATTGTAGGCCGCCATGCAATTTCGCTAACAAATCGTTCACCGTTGGCAAGGGGTACTGTTCTATGATCAGCTGTTTGTTGATAGTTACGGAGTAGTCGGCACAAAGTCTAATGCTGCCATCTTTTTTTAAAACCGGCACGACGGGCGATGCGTACTCCGAGTGTTGGACAGGTTGTAAGATCCCTAGTGACAATAA
The DNA here is from genome assembly GCA_905163435.1 of Mamestra brassicae. Lineage (NCBI taxonomy): Eukaryota > Metazoa > Arthropoda > Insecta > Lepidoptera > Noctuidae > Mamestra > Mamestra brassicae. The sequence goes on along the minus strand of LR990997.1, from coordinate 10,366,830 downwards.
CCGGTCTAGTTCCTTATCTATTCTATCTTTGAGTGCGTAGGGTACTGGTCTCGCTTTGAAAAAAATAGGCTTCGCATCGGTTTTTAAATGTAAATCAATTTTATATTTGTTAAATGCTCCTAGATTGCCTGAGAAAACTTTCGGAAACATATTAGTAAATCGTTCACCGATACTACACTCGCGTATTGATGTACCTTGGGTGACGGCGTGTACCTGCACAGCTGATCGCGCCGGCGCTAATTCCAAGTCAAATTCTCGAATAAAATCGCGACCGAGCAACGGCGGGCCGCTTGCGTTCACCACGTAAACATTCAGTGTATGTGTACGTCCGAGATATGATACCGGCAATATAACGACTCCTATTGTTTTGATATTTTCCCCCGTATAGCTATACAATCTTTTGTTGGTGTCTGACAATGGCAATCCGTTAAACTTCGAATTATAGATTTCTTTTGATATTACACTCACCGCTGAGCCACTATCGATTTCGAACTCCAAAGATAGACCACCGATCATCACGCGCTCTGACATTGGTTTCCCGCGCACGCATCGAATATTATAAAAACACTCACCGTCGTCGTCGTCCACGACCGCAGCCTCATCCACGTACTTTACTTTGTCCGCGTTAGGACACATTTTACGTAGGTGTCCTTTGTTATTGCACTTTTTACACTTAAGATTTTTATAACGGCACTGCTCAGACTTGTGATTATTGTACCCACACACACTACACTTTTCCTTCTTGGATATGGTGAAGACGCCGTCCGGGCCCACTGCGCCGGCGCTGCTGGCGCCCGGCGCTGCCTGCGACGAGGCAAGGCGCGCGCAACGCACGCTCTCCGCCAAGTCGATGGCCTTCGCGAGGGTCAGCTCCCGCTGGTCCTGCACGAACAATTTGTCCCGCTCTCGTCCTGCCGCCATGCCCATGATAAATCTATCCAGCAAGGCTTCCTCCAAGTTCTTAAAAGCACAGTGAGTGGCTAATCCTCTGAGCCTAGCCGCCCATTGAGTGTGCGTTTCTCCTGGCCGTTGTGTTGCAGCATAGAAATTCGACTTTTCTGCAAACCCAAACCTTTTCGGTGTGAAGTGATCGTCGAGGAGTTTCACTATCACCTCGTACTCTTGTTCTTCCACCTTGTTCGGCAACGCCAGGTCCCTTGCGAGTTTGAATGTCGATTCGCATAACGACGTCAACAGTATGGCCCTCCGTCGGATTGACGCTTTGTCCGTTTCCGCGGTTATGTTGTTAGCAATAAACCATTGATGTAATCGCGATTTATAACTGTCCCACTCTTGGGACAGGTGATCAAAGCTAGTGAGAACACCATACGTCGCTCCCGTAGACATTTTAACAATAAAAATGTGAGTTCGCTCGTCGCCACGTGTTAAGTATGTAGGTACTGGGGAATACGTCAAACACGCTCGCTAGTATTTTGCACACTGATTTATTCCCGAACATGCCCCGGCGCGGGGAGGCGGGACGCAGCCCGCTCGCCTACCTATGCTCGGTACACACACATACATAACACAAATTAAGCCATGAATAAATACTTGATGCCGCACAACCATAAAATATTGTAATAACTTTTCCAACTACTGGAATTTTTTTAATAAAAGCAACGTTAAAAAGTTTCACGTAAAACCGTAGCTTGATAAATAATTTAATTTGTGAAACGAATGACTATGGAAGCTGTTACAAGAGTTTTATTTTTACTAAGATTGCTCTAATTAGCGCTGTCCTCTCTGTTTTCTTAGGACCATAATTTATAAAGTAAGTAGGTACTCTGAAATTCAGCACTTTACTAGAGAAATTCTATGATTCAAACATAAAATGATTTTAATTCTGTAATAGGTTGTATGTGCAACTAGGTCACCGGTTGAGCCAAGAGAAGACACATTTTCCACAAAATTAGGTTTTTAACAAAGTAGGTATGTACCACATTGAATGGGTCGCGTACCTCGAGCGTAATTTGTCTCTAAATGCCAGAGCAAAAAATATTAGCTCTACAATGAATGAGGCATATTTTGAATCTTACTTACCTGAGTCATTCATAACTCTATTGTAACATGTTCAATATTTTTTGTCATAAGCCAATCTGTTTTTTTTACCAATTATGTCCGAGACATATTCATACATAACTTCCTGTTGGGTAAGTTGACATTGTCCTCGGTTAAGTAATATTTTACTTGCCACGTCTTTGTCGTCATGTGTCTGATATTCGGCCCTCAAAAGAAGACAAAAGCGGTCGGTCCCGGGCTAACGATCTTGACACCGATATGCTATTGTCCACATAACTAACATTGTTCAATAGCTTCGATTTATGGCATCCCTTACGTCACTAGAGTGAGCCAAGACTCAAATTCGCTATTATATTGATGAATGGCGAGTATTTGTTACAAGTCTTGGTAAATTCGTAAGTTTCAGCAAAAAGGTCTTATTTCAGCCGGGTATGATATATGTATTTTGAAAGAGAAAATATGTTTAGATATATTACCAAGATTGTAACACGGCCTTGATATTGATAATAATTTGATACATGGTGGGTAAACATAGGCCCTTGATCGGTTCAATGAATGACCTTGAAGATAATGTCATAATCAACTAGCCTGAGAAGCCGGATTACAGGGTACTGCCACTTTCCGATACCCGAAACAAAAGGAGGTTATACAAGTCCAGATGACAGATGGTTGGATATAAATTTCATTAATTTTGTTCACCTTGGAAAGTTCACAGAAATACGGATATCTTTTTAAACGTGATATTCTGAGATGTCACTCCAAAGATATCAGTCATGTTTCCTTTTATGAGAAGTTCAGCGGCCACGATATTTTTATAACGCAATAAGTATTGATCGATCGTTCTCAAACACCCGTATGATTTTTATTCTTTGACTTCATTTATAATATTATTACACACGGTTGCAAGTAGGTGTTTCATTTGACTACATTAGCGTATATCGTCACATTACTTCAGCTCTAATCTGGAGCGAATAGCTTTTAAGCGACATAGCGCAATGGCATTGCAAAAACAAATTATTACCTAACGCTTGCATCCCTAACGAAGCTATTAAATGCAATGTCACGTATTATTACAGTTTTTACTAACAATACACTGGCATCGCCCGTAACCACTGACCTTAGTCGTGGTCACAGATTCCTCGCTCGCCATTGGCAGTGATCTTGATATTTTTTCTCACGACTTTTTGTAACGCGGATTTTGTCAAACTTCTGTTTTTGTCCCGAGAAAAAAGCAATAAGCGAGGTGAATCTAAGTACCGTACCTTTATTGCGTTACAGAGGAATGATTCTTTTGACAAAAAAAAAGTGAGTTACGATTCCAATGTATTCATCTACATTGCTCGCACACGTAATTCAAAAGCTAATAAAAATTTTGATGGTTCTTTGTTGCAGTGGAAAGGCAATTTGAAACGATCAGCTTATGTGCGTGTTTTAAAATTAATTTAACTTTATACGTACCTACTCAGATTTATTGGCGTGACAAAGTAAGCTTTTATATGAGTTAAGCATATTTCGAACTGGTTTATTTTGTGGTGGGTGACGAACAGCATTTATATATTTTTTGTTTTTAAGGATCTCTACTGAGCTTTTGGACAAGCTCTTTCTTTTTTTGTACTCTATAAATGAATACTTAGCATGAGTATCACAGCAGAATGTCGTGGCCATATCGTAGAATTGGCTCATATTTTTGTCTTCAGGGTTTAAAGGAACCTAACATGAATAGTATGATGGAAACTAAGTTTGCTCACTTCGCTCGTTCACTTTAGCTCCCGTCATCCCGTTCGAACCTATTCGTGTCGGGGTGCCTTAAGTTCCCTCATATATATCCTGAACTAACCACGGCCGCAACATGAAATGGCCAATTCAATATGGCCACGACAGAAATAAAAGCAAAGCTACAAACCAAATAAAATACAAAAAAAAAAAAGCTTCAATTGTCAATTTGATGATTCGAGGCGAAGAGTCGAACATGTTTCTATATGGAATAAAAGCCTAAGAAACGTCAATAAATCGGAATCCAACCTCATTCAAAGGTCTACAGTTCTAAACAAGCGTGTGAATCGCTAACATAGCAACGCAGTTTAATTTCCCATACTGTATGGTTGTTGACTGGTGCTTGTTTTAAAACTCCGCTGCTGCGCAGGCGCTGCCGTGTGACCGCTCCGACCTTGATGTCACGATACGTGTCAGTCTCGAGTCGTTTTTGTGCTATTTCCCCTTGATACTTATCTATCTTGGCTATTAACATACATTCAGCACGCAATGCAAGAATTTTCGACACTTATATTCCCGAATTCGGCATTTCGACGTCTTGTTTAAGTAATGCGATGAGAACGTCTAATAACGAAATGCTAGTTAAGAGCTTATTGTTCTGAACATATTGCTCTATATTTGTGACGAGATTCTTTTGATGAATTGCTTCGAAATGAGTATCATCTTGCATGATCAAATTATAAACGTCAAAGTTTGTGAGAATGGATGGATGTTTGTTTGTTACTCTTTCACGCAAAAACTACTGAACGAATTTGATTGAAACTTTATAGTAATATAGCTTAAACAAGCCGTGAGCCGCATTACATGAACAATTATTGCATAGAGCTTGCGTGCTTAATACTACTTAAGCAATATTTAGGTTTTATTTGCATTTCATACGTGATAATTTAAAGGCCATTGAATACGGTCAAAATTAACATGTTTAAGTGTCCATAACCATAACATTTGGAATAAGTTAACCATATTACGCTTAATTTAACAATATTAGGTAAGACAACCTTCCTCATGCTAAAGATCTCTTTCACTTTTTAGGGTTCCGAACGTCCAAACGATAAAACAGAACCTTCATATTTTTCAGTAAATTTTGCAAACAAATTAGATAAGGTAGTTACAACTAGGATCAATAAGAAGAGTTCATAATGCTATTGATGCACATTTCATTAGTGAAGTGTAAGAAAGACTTTCCATTGTGATAGGCATTGCTTATATCTAAATGTGAGATAATAACGTTCTTGACTTAACATTGTTCAGTTATTACGCCCTATTGTTCTTGAAGCCATTACGATAGCATCAATAATAGCCGTTAATCAGTACTATATACATGTACTCGGATGCGTATTCACGCATTAACTTTGACCCAGACCGACCGGCGAATTCACGCACGCACGTCAATTAACCTTGCCAACCAACTGCCCATTCACACGATCAAAAATATCCCGATAAGTATCCAAAATCAACATTTTATTAGCCATACGCAAAATGGTCAGTTGCCAACCCGACTCCATTAAAATGGAGTCCAAAATCTCATAAAATTTATGTTCGCGCATGACGTCGTAAATGCACCCTGTACGGAGAAATAAAACGAGTCCATAAAATTCGGGTGAAAGGGAATTCCTTTAACACACTGCAATAAACCGTTCTTTATCGGTATAGCTAAAAAATTCGCTACACTTTACTAAATAAATTACGAATCTACGAACGAAGAGGTAATGTTTCTTTCATGTTCTGTGAAATAGAATGAGGAACGGACGCGTAGATAGGAGGAGTCTCATCACTCATACGTTTCCCAATCGTTGGAACAAAGGCTGTCCATTTCCGAAGGAGGTTCGCCACGCGTTATTGCGAGAACCATTCGAACGTGATAGTTGCGACACGCTCGTGACTGAACTGCGCGCGCGCCACTCCAAGTTGCTACATATCGATATGGAGACCTAGACTTGCCTTTGTACCTAATAAACAGGATATAGAGCATACGTACTATTTGTAAAGTGTAACGTACTGATGAGGAGATCGATTGGCTCTGGCATCAGAATAATTGGAGAGCTGTGTGTGCCAAACTGACATTTGGACGTTCGGTGCTATCATGACATAGACATGAGTGCTTTAATGAGACGCCTATTAGGTTCGGTCGGTGCAAATGACGCGGGTCCGCAATCAGTGCGGTTGGAGCGTGATTCCGCGCTGGGTCGTTGCGCCGCTCTTTGGACGGATAATGTCCCATTGACAAATCCGCGGCGCTCACTGACAACACGAAATTTGCTTAAGTGTCCTTAATTATAGTACGCAATGTACGCGTGTTGTGATTAACGGTAATGTCGGTTTAACGCACACGCCCGCCGCTGTCTGTTGTTATGTTACACCAATGTGTTAGTTTAATTGGGTACGAAGGTGGTAGGTATTAGATTGTCTCGATTCTGTATTCATATACTAAATCACTTATATTCGTTTAATAACTCGTTATTTTTCAATTTCATCGATAGCAGGAAGCGTTCTCTTTCCCAACGCCAGAATCGACATGAAAATATATTTCATTTTCTTTATTTTCCCGCCAACACGTGCCACAATTTTGTTTTTTTATTTCGATGCCACAGTATTCCAATTACACATTAGTATTCCTCGGTTTCTATTACAAAATCACATAAATTACAATAAGGGCCAGGTTCATAAAGGCCTTGCACACACCTTCCCGTTTGTGTCATCAAAATGCATAGAAAGCATGAATATTTAAATCCGACATTTCCATTTACAATTGTTTAAATAAATTTTAATTATAGTATTTATAGCTAGCGAGCCAGTAGCTTACGAATCAAGTTTCAAAACAAAAGTAAAAAGACCTAAACGAATCGGTAATTTGGGAATGTTTTGCACGTAAAACATGTTATGTGTCGCTTTCTAAAATATATTTTTTAAACTACAATATTTAAATTCTTTTGTTGTGTCCCGCGGTATTTAGATAAGCTAAAAAGGAGATAGAAAGTTGTGATATAGAGCAAGTGTCTTTTTAGGTCCGTTTATGGTTATTTTAAGGTGCGCACCTGATTTTGTCATTCTACAATAGGTTTATGTATGAGTGTCCGTATTTATTTATTTAAACTCTATGTTCAGTGGTGAAACATACGGACTTGATGCAATTTCGCATTCTCTACAACATACGCGTGGTCTTATTTTGTTTTGTTGTCTTGCGTAAAGGACGGACGGATCAATTCTCATCGGATCAATGCTGGTCCTGCTCCATAGGACAATCAAGGGTGTAGACAAAATCAAACTGGTTGATTTATGAATTAACTTTATAGATAGGTATACTGTTTCTTTTTTGTGTTTTTATTTTCTGTTTAATTAATGGTTATTAAGATTATCTGTAAATATGCGAGTACCATTTACCTAATTTTTTTTTAGAAAAGGAATAAGTACCTCTGCTGGTTATACTTTGTTCTTATAAGTAGCATACTCTGGGTGTATCGTCCTCACATAATATTAAATTATTTTTTGTATACCAAATTTTGTAAATCATTATTTGAAAAGAGTAACTATGGAGTTTCTTGTCCGTTCTTCTCCATAAGAATCTACCTTTCCGAATGGACAGTAGAGTCACTTTATTAATATATTTTACTGAACTGTAAATGCTGACGTTCAAAAGTGCCGTTTAATGGCCTAATTGAAATAAACGTTTTTGACTTTTTGACTTTGACTTTGAATTAATGCTGAGCTGACGGTATACGGAAGTACTTCCTGTAGTAAGTGAACCGTTTTCAGATGAAAATATTTATGTGTTCGGTCGCAGCCACGATTGAAAAGGCGTTGATGTATCTCTCACGTTCCTGTTATCTAAACAAGTATCGTAAGTGGATTGAAGATTACGTCGTCGCCTTCTAATTGGATTAATTGAACAAAGCGAGTAACTATATATAATTGGTGTGTTTGTTACTAGGTAACGAAGCAGTAATTACAGAATTTAACTTAGAATAAGTTTATTTCTGACTTTGGGAAACGATTATATTTGCTTATTTAACACACAAAGTGTTATCTACGAGTAACTAGTTTGTTTCACCGAAGACAAATAATATAAATAACGTTGTCGTATAATATTTTTTAACATATGTATGTATAAAGCACTGGATTAATAATTTCCTTCGGATTGTGATACATACATGGCTTGCGGGATTGTGATGCAGCTAAACGGGTAACATAATATTACCCGTTTAGCTTACTCAACCAGTGTTCTTTTTTAATGCCTGTAAATTATACATGAAATTACGATAAAAAAATATCTTGCTATAAACTTCCACGAATTATCTTTAGCCTATGTAAATTCAACCCAGGCCTACCCTCATAATTGAATGAAATCCGTCTGGTCACCTGACCTCTCTAATATTTGTCTAGCATTTAAATTAATATATGCAAAAGTTGGTCTCTCGTGTTTTGTTTTTGATTTACTCCGTACTAATATCATGTTTTGCGTAAAACCATTATTTCGGTCTGTCCGTACCATTATCGTGATTAATTCATAGTATGGTGGCGGGATCCGAACTAATTTTAGTAATAGCGTAATGTAAGCTCGCTTGTTAATTATTTAGATTCACTTATTATATAATCATGGTTTGTTGATTAATTTGCTGTTATGAGTTTTTCAAATTACTACTCGTTTAAACGACTAAACTAAACATTTCGAGAAAACTCTATCAATTTTCAAAATACTTCCATGAATTTAAAGAGCTTCCTGTAAACCCAAACTGGGTAGGTGTGGGTGGTTTAATACCTACCCAATAGATACTTATATCGATCATAACTGGCGGTAACATTATGTACATTCCAAACTGACTTAACATTTCGTGTTTTAGATCTGAAAAAGCAACCGAAAACTTTTTAGCTCCTTAAAAAATCCAGGAGTTTAAAAAACTTCCAATTAGACTAAGCTAGGTAGGTAGTACCCAATACTTAAATATCCAACATAATTGGCGGTAACATTATACATTCCAACAGTAATAACGAAGCATCCCTATGTATCGATAAAATTCAATATTCACTTCACGTCTCTATCAGGCATCGCTATTTTAATGACATGCCCATTAGCTGTTCTAAAATCGGTTCGATCATTACAACAACAACACTGGATGTTTATATCGATTAGAATAACAATCATAACTATACTACTAGGGCTGCCACGTTCTAGAACCGAAAAACCGATTAGGCCAGCCAATTTAATCGGACTTTTTGGTAAAACGGCTGATCACCTTAATTTAAGGTTTATTTGGTGTTTTAGTTTTAAAATGGAAATCATGATTGTGTGTAAATTAAGGCGTTTTTATCTTTTCTCATAAAATAATTTTGAGAGAGGGAATTTTTCACTTTCCATAGAAAACATAATTAATCACTCTGTCTGTCTAAACTCTTTTTCAAGAAAGTTAAAGCAACTAACGTTTTAGACCAAGGATCTTGCATATGCGAATCAAGATTTCATTGAAATTGGTACACACGTTTTCAAGAATGAACCAATTGCGAATTTGAAGAGTAAACGCTCTTAACTTTAAAGTTTAAGTTTAAAAACGATTTATTTAATTTTAAAAACAAAAAGTAATATGAAAGAAGTAGAAAAAGCAAAGCCGGACTGCTCAGTCACCGTCGACTTAGGACGGACATACATACAAACAACCTAACAATATCATATCCCAGTGCGTCACAACCCTAGATACGACCATTCGTTGTGACCTTAACCTATAACAATCGGGAGTCAAGTGTCCTCCACTTCCTTATTCAGACGGAGGTGTACGACGCATTGTAATGTGATATGAAATGCGGGGCAAGGATGTGAGTCGATAACTTGATACTCGATCAAAGTATTTAATTGATTGCGGCTCTTGCATCTTGATAGGACGTGCTTAGTGCCAGAGTACCTATTAGGATTAAATAACAAGACATACTTATTTTTTAATACCTACCACAACATTTAAATATGTGACGAGATTTTCCGGTAGACAAATGATGGGTCAACTAAGAATGTGTTTTTCTTGCTTTGTTTTTCTGTTGGTTATTAGAGTTCAAACTTACAAGACCTAGCAACACCTAGATAAACTTGCATTATTTCTATCAACGATAAAGAATTTTCAAAAGTTGTGATTATTAAATGCGTTACTGAAATGACACGTGACCAATCCCACATATACCTAAGTCATATAGATGCAAAGGTAGCAACATCCAGTTTTACCAAAATGGCGGCAAACAACTTTTTAGTTTTAAATCAGTAATATAACTATATATGGTGCTATTTTTAACTTACAAGGTAGAGAATCATGTGATTAATACAAGAAAAAATTAGGATTTTACAGTAATATCATATTTTTAAAACACACATATTATGTGTGTTTTTGAATTTATAACAATTGTTTTCGCTTATAGAATGAACTTTACCTTTAAGGTGGTTTCACTTGGAGTATTCGCATGTAATGTAACAAAACAGAGTAGAGCAATAAATCAGTGAGGGAAGAGAGCCGAGCATTACAGTGCGCAACCTGTAATGTTACAGATTCGAGCATTACATTGGTGAGGGAAGAGAACCGAGCCTCACAGTGCGCTGTAAAGTCGAATCTGGAATTTTACATTACAGGCGAATGCTTGTCAAGTCAGGGAGGCAGTACTTTAATGCAATCCTCAAAATCGAATCTGCAACGATACATTACAGGCAAACGCTCCAGGTAATGGGAGCACCTCTAGAGTCTAAGGGCAGGTAACAATTATTTAGCAAAAAAATGGTCTTGCTAAATAATCTACTGTTGAAACAGACGACACCAAATAAAATTATTAGTATACTGGTTGTAATGAGACCCTGATGGTAATTATAAAGCCTTCCAGTGGTTCCTTGGTACAGCCTAATGAGCAATCCCGAGTAGTACCGTTAGGTTGGTATACCGTGTTCTGCCAACCGCAAACAAACTAGCTAAAGGTGGGTATGTTGGTACAATACTAATTTATACCAATAAATATTGTAAATAAAATTACTGTGATTGAGGTTATATTTGTAACCATACAGCAACTTTCTTATTAAGACGTTGTGGAGACAAGGAAAAATATGCCCTTTCTTAAAGAATTAATCATCACTCAATACTCTATATGCACCTAAATGCAATATATTACTTGAAAATTTAAGATTTAATTGGTATAAATTGAATGCTACCGAAACTCTAAACTCCACATATATCAATACTCTCAAGACTGCGAAGCTCCACTAGCTAGTTTAATATGACCATGCAGAACCGTACCTATAGCTAAATAAATTGTAACCACATCCACATGGGTATGTTGGTACGTACAGGGTATACTTATCAAATAACATTACCTACCTCGTGTAGATCGTACGTTTATAGCAGTTTCGCTACGTGTTTCCATGATTAGGCGATAAAACGTATGTGTTACCTGAAACAAATAAAAACGTTGTTAATATATTTAATGTTGCCCATAAAAAGCGGAATAGGTTTTTCAATAGTCATAAACGCAACTGGTATTGCGAGTGCGAATCGCACTTCATTACTGCTCTTGATGTTTTTTTTTTTTTGTGAATTTTCTGGTTTGTGATTCGTGCACTAGTAGAACATTCTAAACCATTTAGACAACCATTCTAAATTATACTTGTTGTTTTCGTATGACAAAATGGAACCCTAATCGAATCCCTGGCGTGTCTGTCTGTCCGTTTGTCACAACCAATATATTTCCTTTGTCGGAGCGTAAGAAGTTTCCTTCGAAAAGACTATGAATATTTCCGGTTTTGAGATTAAGAATTTCTATAACAGGAATAATAGGGTGGAAAGTCTTCTTATAGTAAAATTGATGAAATAAAATAGATTACTTATACTACACTTAAATAGCTACACATCTGCTTTACGAGAAATTATATTTTTATGGGTACAATGACCGTGTTATCGCTGATATCTACCACACTACCCTTTTTTTTTTAAGGTTGGGAAATCATCAAATGACTTCTTCCGCTCTGGGTGGAGCGGAAGGGCGTGTCAGACTCTTACTGACTAAAACCCATCCGTGTTCCTTCTTAAGCCCTTTGCGTTCCAGGGCCGCGGTGACTCTTTCAAACAAATTCCGCCACCCCGGCAGGGCCACACACCCCTTGGATGTACTGAAAGAACTTTTAAAAAAAGGGGCTAGTTGAGGAGGGGGTAGGTTCCTTTCCCTCCAGTGCTCGCTTCAGCTTACCAACCTTTAAAGAAAACCTACCAAGAATATGCCGCAAAATTACACTGTGTCTTGCTGTAAATTATTTGTAACTATGTACCCTACAACAACTAAGTGCGACTTCAGGCGATTCACAAAGGGTTAGAAAAGTGCTGTGAAATCCGATAAGGTTGTCGGCAAACTGAACGCTGATAATGCACAGGAATAAGTAAAATCGAATACTTCGTAGAAAAACTCGCGCCAAGCTCGAATGTCACCTGAAAGTGGAAACTAGACGAGTAACAAACACCTTTATTGTCAATTCAACAAGAAATTAATATGAACGGTTCGTGTTCAACGGTGCCTAACTACCTACCGACTTTGGTTTTGTCAATCGATTTTGACGAGCGAAAGTTTTCGACAACTAAGAAATTGAAATACCTACTTAACTTGATTCTACTTTCCAAGTTTACTGGTTTTATAGAACTAAGTATAAAATTATACTTGTTGTTTTCGTATGACAAAATGGAACCCTAATCGAATCACTGGCGTGTCTGTCTGTCCGTTTGTCACAACCAATATATTTCCTTTGTCGGAGCGTAAGAAGTTTCCTTCGAAAAGACTATGAATATTTCCGGTTTTGAGATTAAGAATTTCTATAAATGTAGGTGGGTCAATTACCACTATTACAATATTAAAACGCAACAACTATAAATAAAATCACTTTATATCCAACCGATGACATCAACCCCGACATAATCGACTGAGATATTGGAATCTGCATTTGCTTTCATGAGAGAGAACGAAGATTCAACGAACCTAACTTAATTCAGGTCATTGATATTAATGAAACTTACTCCCAAAAGCAATCTAGTTTGCCTCTAAGTTATGATTATGAATTATATGAGTCATAACAGCCATGGTACGAATAATAATTACGTATAAAGTCACTAGGGCGTAACTTGGTAGGTGTGAGTTGCGTAACATTACTGTACTTGGTTATTATTAGTGATCACTCAGTGTGCAAGTAGATCGAGAGTTGTTTTTATTATATGGCGGCGAGGCGGAGATAAAAGGATGGGTGGTCATATTTCTTTTGCGTCTTTTTCTATTAGGTTCAAGTGTCTTTGGTTTGAAATAAGCTAATAATAATGTTTTGTAAAGTTTAATCAAATATTAAGATTTTTCGAAAGGTTAACTTACTATGTTGATAGTGGATGTGCATGAATTTTCCGACCCTTTTGTATATTCAACTTTTTGGTATCGTACAGTTTATCATCGGTTGACATTTCTATTATTTGTGACTACTATAGTGAAAGAAGCGCTCATTCACACAAGAAAAAACCGCTTCATCATTTCGCAGCTCCAGCAAATAAGGTATAATATCCTTCGTCGAGTTTAAATTAGACTACCTACAATTATACCTACAGTTTGAAGACAGCTGCAAGGCAATCACAGCCTTTATTGAACTTATAATTTCAACAAAGGAGTTTCGCTTCGCTCCAAGTATAATATTTAATTAGACCACTATCACTTGAGAGAATGTTCTAGTTTCATTTGTTATGTTTGAATAATGTCTTGTCGCGATGCTTCACGAGCTTGTGCTTTACTTGAAAAAGCATATTTGTTTATGTTCATATCTTCAATGTATCTACCAAAATTATCTTTACTATTATAAATGCGAAAGTGAGTAAGTTTGTTTGTTATTCTTTGATTTTCGTGCATTTTGGTTATCTGTCTTCATCGCTTGGGACCGATATTTTTTGCGTCTGTGTATTAATATCTTATATTTAGAAAGCGGCAGTAGGTACATCAAACATTTAAGCTTAATTGGCCGACTCCAAAGTATAGAACCAAAAACTAAACAAAAGCTATTACAGTGTTCCACGGACATTTAACTTCTCGTTTACCAAACGCAATATCAATCATCAGTCGATTTATTAAAAGAAAACAAACAGATTACTAAACTAAATTAACTACTATCAAAACGATTACATAACCTCTTGTTAAAGCCTACAAACGATTAACTTACAGTTTTTTGTTTCTCAAATTCGTTGCATTCTTTGTTCCGCGGGCTCAAGTTACAAAGTAATTAGTAACTGTCGAAAAAATGCGAAGTTTCGTGTAGATTAGACATGGCTGTCTTGTTTCGCAAAAACGAACCATGTGTTTTGAATATAATACGAATAGATGTAACATTTATGGAGGCATTCAGTTCCGCTCCATTATCTTTTTTTTCGGCATCATGGTGGTTCAAGCTTCAAGCTTTCAAACGTTCGTGAGTTCCGCTGTGACTGTCATGTGATCTTTTGTTTGCGTGTTTGTATGTCTGTCTGTCTGTCCATCCGTGAATCTATGAATAGGAAGCGCACATTGCGGCTTTGATTTATGACATAACGCTATTATTAACATACATAACTCTTCGGAACTCAAGTCGTGACCAAAAATTTGCCTAATCATAGATGAAGGCCCGGCTGTGCATGGCAATGAGAGCATGACTACTTTAACCGGAAGATGGTTGAGATAAAGAAAAAAGGATCACCTCGGATACCTAACGTAGCGGAATGGGTTCGGTTTGACGGTGCCTGCATTTGCTATTATTATTTTGTTGATCGATGCGCAGTCACTAAGTTGCTTCTAGCTGTTTGGCGGTTGATATTTCAGCGATCGTCTAATCACATCGAGTTTTTGAATCGATTCAAATGAACAGGGCTATCTGTGCATTTTAATCATTGGCAAGAGCTGTACGTATATACCTACATATCTGCTTTTAAATGGTTACCTAGTACCTTCTCTGCAAAGGAGAGAGCAAGTTCAAACAAAAGTACTCTTAGAAGACATTCTACTAGTATTTTTGCTTTATGTTAGTGGTACAGGGTTAAGGAAAGAAAAAAATATCTTACCCGTACGCGGCTAGTTGATGTTAAAAATATGTAGCCGTAAACCATTATAAATCAAGATATTTTTTCAAACGAGTTAGGTAGGTACTCTTTTTCCAATAACCCTGTACCAGTGTCATCGTCATGTGATTGTCGGCGACTGTGACAGACAGCCCGGCCCATTCAACACACGTACCCACCTCGACGTGCGACCAATACCAACCGAGCATTTGAATAATTGTTCCCCTGATTGATACCTTTGATTTGTAGACTTATAATATTAGTTCGTTTAGCTTGAAATTGAAAAGAGTCGTCTTTAAGAAGGTAACGCGCCCTAGGTTACTCTAAGTTTGCCAAACGTACTCTAATATGAAGTTTTGTACTCTATTTTGCTTAGGCGTATTTTATAATCTAAAATCGCAATAAAGTACGCTGAAGCTGAAATACTCTATCAGACATAAAAGAGTTTTGAGATTTTATAGAAAAATTGCAAATGATTAGTTAATCTCTCCAACATCTCATTGGAAAGACCTCAGTTATTGTCGTCTTTTATTGAATTACCAAGTCGGTCATTAACCAGAAAAAAAAACGAGCGAGTCTTACAGTAGTAGTATGTGTAACATCTGACGGCTCACCTTGGTAAAAAGCAACATTAACATTCAAAGTACCAACTGACAGCCAACTCGACCACTGCGCGCGCTCATTGGTCAAATCGAATAGGGCGCGCACATTGGTCAAATCAAATAGCGCGCTCTTCCTCGGCTTCCTGTTACACACTTCCGTCCCATTTCACGAAATTACTCCCACAGTTTGCAGGAAAGCGAGAGGAAAGATGTTACACATCAAAAATAAAAACAAGCCAATCTGTTTGATCATCAACATCGGTAATTGTCAATTTTATTACTAGATAATAGTTTTCTATCATAAATATGCTATCACGCTACGTATACAAACTCTTTAAATTCTTCGAAGTTATCACTAACTACGTGCCTATCATTCAATATCCAATTAATCTAAGAAATATGTCTTGTTTTACATAATATAACACCTGTGCATCCTATTAGGACACGCATTATAAATAACTGCTACATATGGATTCCACCCAACAAGGCAGACAGATATGAATCACTATGAAACATAATATTTGATATAACACATCAAACGGATTGCTTTTATGCATCAGCTTTATTCAATCCATCTTACAATGTTTATAGCTACTTGCAAGCGAAGTGTTTCCTTTCATCTTTAACGTTATGATTATGATAGAGTAGAGAATGCAGGGGTGGCAATCCACGCCTGCAACCGTGACATAACAGGGTACACTCGAGTATGAAAGCGGTCATCACTTTACATCTTTAAGCCCTTTATTTAAAAGATGGAAGGGGCCAACCGCGAATTTAGGCGACTAAACATGAAGAGGTTCTAATTGATAAAATTGTAGGTGTGTTAGTGGACTTTCAGTATCGAAATATTTCTTTGAAAGTCGTAAAGTAACGAAGCCTAGGTAAAAGTGAGCAGTTTTGGTTCCCTACCTAATGTATATCGTTGACAAGTAATACCACATTATCAAAATACGTGTATCGATAATTTGGAGACCTATAGCTGCTCATATTCAGTAAAACAATTATTCTACAGCTAAACATTTTAATACCAACAACGACTAAAAAGTTTATAAAAAGCAAACAAGATACTTATACATCATAATGTTTGATCAGGTCGACGAGCAAGATGTTTCCAGGTCAAGTGCGAGCGCCGAACGGTACTCAGCAATTACATAAACGAGTTTACACAAAATCGCGGTAACGATACTTCTTGTATTTAACCTCTGCGAACTGTGTGGAGTATGGAACAATTTGACTTGGTCCAGTTTTTCGGTATACGTCAATGCTGGCCCTAAATTACTTGCTGTGTCTTTTTGATATCTCCTTTTCTTGGAAATTTGCGGTTTTTTTGTTGTTAATGTTGACACATATTTGACCTTTTTTTGGTGCTTTCACAAGAGGCTCTGAAACTGACTATAAAATAAGATCTCCGGTTTTTTTGTATTTGTAACATTTTGTATTTATCATAACATGCCTATTTGCATGTTTTTACTATTATTTTTGGCCGATTTATTTGACTCCAATGCAAAGCTTTAAACTAATTGATTTTGCGAACGTATTTGCAATAAACATAAAAAGCAACAACAGCAAATTCAATCCCAGTTTGAAATATGCTTGAAAGCGCTTTAAACTTTAAGGTAACAATGTGTTACAATGTAACGCAATATAGAATCCTATTCACACACATTTACGTGTGCATTCGATTCTATAAATCAGCTCTCTAAAAGTAACAACACAGAATAGGTATTAGTGAAACTGGGTCGCGTTTCGCATTCGTGGTGAATCCATTTTGCAGTGTTGTGTTCCGCGACCATTGTCTCATGTTCCATGATGCTCCGACTCCTTCCGTTTGCATTAACTATTCGCACATTTTTGTTCCATTTTCTTTTGTTTTGGACGAATAGCCTGGATAATTATCCTTTCCAATTAAAATTGCGTTGTGTTGCACTGTTTTTTAATGTTTGAGGGTGTCGGACTGTTACTTGATCTTGTTTCACGCTGCGGTGAGGTATTTTAATTTGGCTTTCAACATGAATATTAATAGTATAATATATTATAAGTCAATACAGTTACAACAGCAGGCAGAAGTTTCTAAATCATCATCATCATACCAGCCGAAAGACATCCACTGCTGGATATAGGCCTCCCCCAAGGGGGGGTAATTTGCCAAAATCGCCACGTCTGGCAGGCAGGTTGGCGATCGCAGTGTAGCTGTTGCACAGACAATGCTGCTGCCCATTCTCTGGTGAGTCCCTTAGTCGCCTCTTACGACACCCACGGGAAGTGATGGAATGGATACGTCCGACACCATACAGAGCAGTTCCTAAATAAGATAAGAAATTATCAATCGGTTATGATTTATACAAAAAACCAGCCATTATTTATTTTGAAAGGCCACATTTTTCACTATTTACTCACACAAATTGTTTATTTAGGAAGTGTCATAGAGCTATCTTATCTTATTCATAAGGTTGCGGACATACGGATAGGCCATTAGCAAAAAATGTGGTGTCCACAACATAAGGCAGGAAGTAACAAAAAAAGTTAACCAAAACCCACATTTCAATATTATGTCATGTTGACCACCCAGAGTCAGAGAGGAAAATAATAATTTAGAATATTATTATCGAGAAGACTCTGATGGATTCCTTATTTAGGCATAACACAGTTTCTAACAATATGATTTCAGCTACTACAAATTTAAACAGAAAAGGTTGTCAAAATTCTTGGATAAAGACATAATTACTACCTACATATTTGATGAAAATTAAATTGACCATATTGTGTTATTTTTATGCAAAAAACTTACTTGGATTTGCAGCATATTAGAAATTAAGCTAAAAGGTTCTATAAGGTTCCATCCGTTATGTATCTTCCAAGAAATAAACGTTTTCAGGTTAAATGATTTGCAAGGGCGAAGGATGTTAAAAATAGAATACCAAGAGCTCATTTCTTTGTGAGACTTGTGAAGTTTTAAATAAAATATGTAGGTACTTCCATTTTCAATGAATGTATTTTGTTTGTTTTGGAATACCTAGAGCATTAAAGAAAATCTGATTATTATTATTTATTTGAATTACAGACTCAGTTCAGTTAGTAAGACCACACACAGTGGTAGATAATATCTACTTTTTCACGTAAAAAACGACAATATTAGATATGTACTTAAAATAAATCAACAAACACATTAACTATGTCTTCAACGGCCAACAGCAATCAAAACGAAAGTGAAAATAAAAAAGGATTTATTCTTCCGAACATTAGGATGATTTATTTACCAAATATCCTCGACCATACATCCTCGATAGTGACTGAGATTGGCGCTTAGCCAACAAACACATAAGAGTATCCTGTTTAATCATTCTTATTCAAAACTTGTATATTTACAGTCCTCACCGGAAAGGAAAGTTTTGGACAATAGCCTGAACAAACAAATAAAATGTATTTCTATATATTTAAATCTTAAACGACGTTGAATGTTTATTCTATGATCTCTGCCAGTATAATGAGATTTAAATGTATTTTACTGACGTTGGCAAAGCATTACTGATGCAAAAGCCTGTATTTTTAGGCATTCAAGATTTTTCAATAAATAACACTTTGAAATTTTCTGAACAGTGAGCAACCGATGGACAGATAACAGACTTACCTAGGCCCTAGTATGAAGTCTTAAAACGATCATGATTCCGCTCTAAGAGGAAGACGGAGTTTACATAACGAATAGCACAATCCCGTTTACATCATCGGAATTGGATGGCATTAGCATGTCATTGAATGATTTACCTGGCCTATATTGCATGTCGTTGTACTGCTATGCATGGCATTGTATTGACATGGTATGACATTAATAAATACATAGTTCTAACTTAGATACTTTACAAAATTTCGCTAATACATTACACTTTCAGAAGAAACGTTACGCTAAGCTCTACCTGTTGAAATATTAAACACCGAACAATTTTTGTTAGATTTTAGAGAACAATGGCTTTATTGAAAGCAATTGATTTTCGGTTTTCGGTTTCGAAATGAAGTAATTATCATGGACGGCCAGTTTATTACAAAACGTGTGTTTAATGAACATTGAATTAGAAGGAACTTAATGCGTGCATTCTAATGTATAATTTAGTTGTACGTGTATTATTAAATAGCCGTGTGAGAGCGAACAATTATTGAAAACAATGAGAGGTCTTCAAGACCCGTTCGACCGGTCGTTGCTTGAGGAATAAGTTTCTTCCTTGAGTTCAAGCTATCGTGTCTTGCCTTGACTTTGTTACCACTGCTGCGCGTAATGTTACATTATATACATTTTGGACAAGGACGTTTGAAAGCAGAATGCTATCAGCTTTCTCGGTAGCATTTAGGTTTTATGTGAGTCAATATTTTGCGATATTTAGAAGTTTATGGGTAAAGTTTCTAAGAAGGCCATTCTATCTATAGTCTATTTTCTGAATAAATTGTCGCTCATAATTTTAATGTGATTGAATTCTTCATCTTCCATTTTTAACACACGATCACAAAATCAAAGAGCGCATCATGTCACGTAAAAACGTTAAACACAGGTAAAAGATATGCGTAAAATTATATCTTCGCAGATACGTTACAAGTACACGATTTACAAAAACATTACCCTCCTTTTTGCACTCAGTTGGGTAAAAGGGACGCAGTAAAGTATGATACCCGTCAACGCAATTACACTGTAAACTAGTTCTGTACTCGGTTTTGCTCGGTGCACCGTGCGTGGGAATCTAGGTGTTGGAGATGAATCACTGTACCGCTGTCTGTGGATAGATACTGGTGTATGTTGCTCTTGGTTCTTTGTACGTATCTACAGATACGCGTGTGATTAGAGTGGAAACTAACAATGGTATTGATCCATGGGTTAATCGTCTAATCAAGATTACGCGTCAAACTTCTTCTATTCAACTTAAACTAATTTTGAAATATGTCAAACTGTTTTAATTACTCATACAGGTACGTGATCGTACCAAGTTGTGAATTTGTAAACCCCCTTTTTGCTTCTCAAAGGTGGAATTCCGAAGAATCCTGTCTTAAGATACCTATACGCGTCAAGACAATTAAATCCCCTAAAAATGTTAAGTCTCTACGAACAGCAGTTTAGGCTGTGCATTGTGTGCCAGTAAGTCAGTTCTTTGATTGTTATAGTATTAGATTTAGCCACAATAGGGTAGATTCAAACCCCACCACATCCTAAAGGCTTAAATAAAAATAATCTGATATTTGTTTCGAACGAACACACACAGTCGTCAAATGCAAAAGTCAAAAGCAAGTCAACAGCAAACAAACCAATATTTTTCTGCCTACCAAATATAAAACTAATACAAACAATCCCAACTGTCTTGCCTAGTCAAGTGCAATTTAAACAAATACATATTAATGGTACTCAACTACTTGGACAGTGGATAGCCTCCACATCGCCCTGACACATATACCGAGTACGGGCAGCTCAGCGATCACGAATCTTGAGCGCTCATTACTGATACCATAAAGAGACAAACGTTCAACCTCTATGGTCATGTCCCTTCTGTTTGTTTGTGGTCGATAGATTTCGAATTCGGAACTTGTCACGGGGGAGTAAATGATAGTGAAAGTGATCCAAACTTGGCTTGAATAAATGCTAATTGAATTGATGACGACTACCCATGAAATATGCTTAAAGTTTTCTAACAATCAAAGTTTTCTAATGACCGTGTTTGAGTTTCAAGTAGAACTGAGCCAAAAGTGCTTAGGTCGCTGCCCTGTCGCTGCAAACTTGCCTTGGTTATAAATTCATCGATTTTCTGGATTAACCATTCACAAGTGCTTTTAGCATTAAACTAATTTATCTAAAAGTACCAGTATTCCTACTCAACTTATTGCGTTCGAAGGCAAAGTTTTGAGAAATGAAAAGCTCTTTTCAAGATTAACTTTATTATAGGTAACTTTATTTACCAAACTTGTAACATAAAATTTTATAAAGTTATTTATAATTAACATTAAAAGGCTTGGTGGCAGTTAATTACCACGATACTTTAACAGTACGGCGTTAACCCGCTAAGAAAATCGTTTCTCCATAATTAAATAGGTAGATTTTTTTACTTAGCTCGTAAAAGAATAAGAGTAATAAATTTTCCGGAAGAGTTCCTGGAGTTTCCCGGGACTTATGTAAGGAACACGACTTCACAGTTAATTACTTTGTATCCTGTTAACGAAGTGCTAACTCGCAATATGTATGCAGGTCTCAGTGCCTCGTTTAATAAATTGACTTACAATTCGCGCCTGTTCGCTACTTTCTAAGACGATTGGCCTATTAAGAAGGCGTGAAAATGTTCATGACTTAATTATCTTTTTTTCGCAGGAGCAAGGAGAAACTGAAAATATTTTTTGGGGAATTTTTGCCATTTTGCATAAACTTAGCCAGTTTATGTAAAGCGATAAATGTCCTACTTATGAGCATTTAATAGTACCCAGGACGTTTCTTGTGTGGAAGCCGACCTCAAGACTTTGGATTGTGGACAAACCTTAATGCTTCTAAGTACCCGTACCGACTGTTAAAGATCTGTGAATGACTGCCGGTCAAAGTGCTTTCCACAGCAATTTAAAGATCCTGAGATATAGTTTAAATAAAACAAGCAGGCAGCCAAACATATTAGAAACTACCTTCCATAAAGCATTGTGATGCAAAATTTCGAGTCAGGTACAAAGCAGGTGTAAGGAGAGATTGTTGGCTCTTTGCCTATGCAAAATATGGATAGCGATACGATTTTCTTCGCGATAAAGTCAGCTGTTTAAGCCCGATTCTATTCAGGGAACCCCAACATACTTTACGTGCATGCTTATGAACCCTAACTGGATAAGCCAGGTTGCAATTCATGCCAAAACTTTGTACAAGGAACTTTAGTTGTTAAAACATCAGCTTAAGGCGCTTCATGATATCAGGTTGTGTTTTGTGGCTTTTTAAAAACTTATTTTATAAAAGACACGATTACGATTTTTTTTCTATGCTACTTATAGAGAAAACTATCACTGATAGCCACGAGCCTTTCATCCTGAAAAAAAAGGTTCTATAGGACAGGCCAAGAGGCACAAGTCGTGGGTAAATAGTGTCGTATTTAATATGTTACCTATGCCACCGATAATATAATCCCATGTATTTTATGGTATCGTAGTTTTTGCTTGAGAGAAGAAAACTGCATTTTAAAAATTTATTAAGTTTTATTTTATCGCCAAGACAAAAGGAGTGAGTGAGCTTTAATATTTTACAGCAATGACAAAGCCTTCATTTTTCTTTTAATTAAATACTTCCGGTCACCTTGAGTACTACTTAAACATATTTTTTCGGACCAGTAAAAACTGCGTACAATAGGAATAAGACCTCCAATGTTATTTACTAAGATATTTGGATGCGCTTGTTGACTCTACAACTAATTCAAGGATAGTTTTATGCACGATTGGGCTGTCGTCTCCCTAAGTACTAAGATTTGTTTTTGCTTTCCTAATTGATTAAACTTATGTGTCGTTGTTTTTTGGTCATCGGACCAGGGTTGTCTAAAGGTGAATCCAGACTTTGCAAGAAAAACATGTTATAAAACAAAATTATTTAACATGTTTTATTGGTGTGGACAATTTACACGGTACAGTCTTGTTTTATGTTGCATTGTTATATAGCAATGTTAAATAATGTGGACGTGTTATATAGCATAAGTTATACAAAATTACTGGACAATTGTTTTTTTCTATTATATTGATAGCAACGCGTTTGACGCGTTTGAAGCAATGATGTGATCGTCGACAGAGGTCGATTGCCTAGAAGTAACCTTTTAACTTTTGACTTAAAGATGTTTCATTGATTTTGTTACAAATTCATGATATATATTTTTTTAATTTTTTTATTTATTATGGGTTTGCTCTTGACTCTAGTCTAGGTCATTGATGACAGAGACAAAGTCGACGATGGAGCGAGCTTACCCAGAAGAATGTAGCAAAAGGCGAAGATGATGTACAAAAACATGAAGTATAAAGTAGATACCAAACTCACCGATTGACAATACAAATTACTACTAAACGATCATTAAAGTCACTTCACTTCACGCAGCTGTAAACCAAACTAAAGAGTAAACTACATTACTGAGTCCATGAAAAGCCTTCACAACAGCCTCTATTCATGTCCTAACTTGTATGTACATAAAAACTCCACTTTTGTTACGCGACGACTGTTGGTACTCAACTGCTCAATGGAGCAACAGATGTCAGGGAAAAATTTCATATTGTGACTTGTGAGCTTACGTCATGGGTTTTTTTTTAAATTGACTTAATTTTAAACACTAATTTCTCTGTAATTAAATAAATTTTTGATATGAGAATGTTTTGACGAGGGATGTAATGCATCTCACTAAAAGAGTGATGAATGGATGATTGATTATGAATATAGATGTAGATGGACAAAGAGACGGCACGGTTGGTGCAGTGGTTGAGCGATTGACTGCTGCGCTGCGTGTCGTGGGTTCGATCCCCGCACGGAACAAATATTTGTATGACCTACAGATAGTTGTTCCGGGTCTGGCTGTTTGTGTATGTGAGTTTATATGTTTGTAAACGCACCCACGATACAGGAGAAATTCCTAGTGTGGGGCAACGTTTTTTTTTAAAAAAAAAAAAACAAGAGGAAAAGAGAGGCAAAACAAAAGGATGATCGGTTGTGTTTAGAATGATATCAAAGAAAAGTCGACCCTAAGTAACCGGGAAAAGGTCAGGAAGATGATGATGATGGTGATGATTATGATGAGTTAATAAACTTCATAATGTTAGTTACCTTTCACATAAGACAGAACTTCTACCGAACTTAGCTGTCTTATGGATGATTTTAGTATGACCTAAGGATGTAGCCACTGGCCAGTACCTATATTCACATGAGCACATAAAAGCTACTGCGACCACAAGCTGATAGCCAAGTTTCGTTTATTATACGTGTTCATTCAGCCAGGGGTGTATATCATGAATGTTTCTTCAGAATTTAGATTAAAATTTTGTAGATCGTCCACTACAAAGCTTAGGCATTATACATATCGTTAGTACTGTAGTACTTTCGTTATTGAAATAAAGAACTTACCAAATTCGACTTTCTAAATTTAAAATTTAATCTCAGCTTCCAATTCTCATTTTACCATAAAAATAACACGTCACATATAGAACATGAAAATAATAAATACATTGATTTCATCTACGTTTTTATAGCCGGATAATTGCTTCATTCACTGAAAATTATCTGCCCTTTATTTATAGCAAGACCAAGCGCTGTTCGAACCGATATTAATTATATTAAATGTATAAATAATTCTGTCAACGTTGTTTATACTATCTATTAATTATTTAGTATCGTAAATATTACACCAGTTAACACGGCTGATAAATGCCTATCGTATATTAGCTTTCAGATAACTGGTTGGCAGACTTGGTAGACTCAACTGCGGTTATATATCGACTTTCCTAATAACTTAATAGTTAAGTTACAACCGCCACGAAAGCAATTTAACAGAATGAAAAGTTAGTTCATGCTTCACTTGGCTCAACTACTCTGATATCTGTATCCGACAATTTGTTATAACTTTACTTCCTTACTAAATATAACTTGATATAGACGGTGTTATGACGTGATCTCGTTCGTTATGTCAAGTTTTTACCAGAGAGTCAAACCTCACCGACAAAAACGTAAACTGATTTTTTGATCTGACTCAAATGCATCAATAAAAAAATTTGAATTAATGCAAATTCATTGAAGGTAAAGTATAGGAATTTCTTTACTTTACCAATCTCTTAAAACGCAAACATGTCATTATTAAGAAAAACTAGACCAATGTATGCATGTATAGCAAAGTACAGACGCCAGCACATCAAGCTACCCGAAACTGTAAAATTTTCCCAATCAACCTTGAACCTAATGCTTTAGTGATAAAATTGAAAATCCATTAAAGAAATTTGACAGATTATTGTAGCTTAATGTGCGTCTGTACCTTCTCTTCGATTTATATATTTAGCCAATTTGTTCCCACTGCTGGGCAAAGGCCACACTCTCCCTTCTTCGATACACTGCCAACATTCAAAAAGTGCTTTCAAACCACTATATTCTTAGTTCTATACAAAAACTTTAGCTGTCAAGTACCTACAGCAAGTACCCATGTGACAAATGGCAGTACGCTTCAAGCTTCAAACAATGGGTTCGTTTTCAACTGGTCTTGAAGTTAGCTTAATTGAACAGTCAAGTGACAGTTTACACGCTGCGAGTAGGGCGTACAGGGAGCACTCCCTCTTTTACCGGAATAAACAATGCTAAGTGCTGTTTATTTGTTTGTTTGTATGAGAGTTTTTTTGTAATTTGATTAAGTATTCATTCATGAGAAACCACTCGGTTTTACATAGGATTACTAAAATTATTACAGTGCTGATAATTGTTGTTGTTATTTGTTTACCTTACCATCGCAGAGCATGGAAACGTCTCAGTGGCCGAAGATAAAGACGGTAAAGTCCAAACTTACCGCATGACAAATCGTGTCACTGTTTGCTCTTTGATGTTGACGGACCTCGAAAATTTGAACTATGCCTATGACAGTCAAAACTCGCTCTCAATGCAAATAAATGGCGTCTATAGCCGCTATCAGAAGGGCGATTCTCGTATTTTTAAAGAGGACTCGCATCGCAGGTGTGAACTGTCAAAAACACCTGTAGATACCCTACACTTTGACAAATTTTGACGGCATTTTTATATGAGAATTGGCTTCAGCTCGGCGATTTCAAGCTCTATGCTTAGCAGCAAGCCAACCTAAGATAACATGAAGCATTAGGGTGATTTAATGGCGTTTGGCATGTCCCTTCACTGGCCTCACCTAAACAAAACCATAAACAACCATGTCCCCAAACATAATTCGTAATTCGAACTTGGATCGTCCCTCAGTATCTCGATACTGAATAAATAATAAGGCGATACTGTCCCATCGCCATAACCATTAATGATTAGTTTAAATTATTAATGTTCGGTACCGCAGTCCTCATAGGTAGGTAAACCTACCTTCTCGATACCGTTGGCTCAATTGCTATTTCTTAATATCTCCTCCCTTTCTTTATTTCAAACGACATCATTCGTTTCTGTTGAACTTAACCCATGTAAAGTGCTCTTTGCGTGCAGCAATTTATATTTTTATAGGTAGTTTACTGCTAATTATTTTTAAAACCGGTATTTTTTTTAAAGTACTTTTATCTACTACGGAAATCAAACTCTGCTATCATGAATAACAACAGGTCTCA
Organism: Mamestra brassicae; assembly: GCA_905163435.1. Lineage (NCBI taxonomy): Eukaryota > Metazoa > Arthropoda > Insecta > Lepidoptera > Noctuidae > Mamestra > Mamestra brassicae. The sequence goes on along the minus strand of LR990997.1, from coordinate 10,340,105 downwards.
ATAACGTATATACCTTTAACCAAATGTCAAATTAGCTACCAACAGTAGCCTTTGTAACATGACGTTTCAGCCACTGTTGGTAGCTAATTTGACAGTTGGTTAAAGGTAGATACGTTATTGAGACCGGCCGTAAGTGGAATTAAGAAAATCCTCTTTATAATTTTCGAATTTCGAATTCCAATTTCGAATATTTTTTCCATAATTTTAAAATTAATGGTTTTGAAGTAATTCAAGATATCATATGAAAAATGACCATTCACCCCCTTATCTCCGTAACTACTGGGCTACTGGGTGGGTGGGTAAGTTTTGAAAAAATAATAAATGAAACAGTTCTTTGCCTATAGATTACAGACAAACCTATAAGAAGTCTAAGGACGGGCTGTGACGGGCGGGCGTTTTGGGGGACTGTCTTTATGTAGAACTTTGACGTTCAAAACGTGCTGGCACTCAGCCTAATTTGATTTTGATTTTATGGTTTGAAAGTAACATGTTATAAAAATGAAATTCGCTCGGAACCCTTTGCATGCGAGTCCGTCTCGCACTTGGCCGGCTTATTTTATTTAAAACTCGCCTGTTAGCCAAGCTGTCTATCTAATAATTCCTCATCTAAATTCCTGTGTTATATATTGTGTTATATACAGCCAGAATTATTTTTCGGCCAGCCTGCATGCTGTTCTCTCTCAAGTAAAAACTTTCATAGTACACACTAGACAGAAATAACTCATTTATTTTTCTGAAAGGTGGGTGCAAATACCAAATTGTTAGTTTTCGATTACAGGAGTGACAATGTTGACATTCTCTTAGAGCACCTTCATTCTTAGAATAAATACTTAGTTACCGTTTGCTGATGGAAACACACTTATGTACTGCACAGTTTGGTCAAGAAAATAGCCCTATCATTTATTGAAGAAGTGAAAGGAATCGCTTTATCAATTGATTGAGTAGATAAGAATACTACGAATGTCGCCTACGCTACGAATGTAGAAACAGTACCAACAGATACAAGCTCAATTCGTATTTCAGTCGATAGAACCGAAAAATATAATTCCGAATTTCCGACCGACTACGTGGCAGGATATACACCTAAACAAAATCCTAAACAAACTATGTAAATATAATTAAAATACAAAAATGTATTCTCCAAACAACAAGGAACAACGCACCCTAAGTAACATTCTAACGTTGAACAAATCAAATGTGAACGGAACAGGAATAGAAAAATAGGAATTAATTTAAGAGCGAGAGGATAATTTAGTGGGCCGATAAAGTTGGGTGTTCATAAATAATGAAGAGAGCAGAGAGCTTAGTTTTTTTTTAGGACGCGTCCAAACGGCGTCGACTAAAAATATCCGGTCGTTAGTCGAGTCGTTCTTGGATTAAAATTAGTTAAGAGCGCCAACCCTATTTAGGGAGAGACTTCCTTTAACGTGAGCGCCAACAAATTAAATCCCGTTTACACTTCTGCGCTAATCTAATATAATTCTGTCTCGGTGTTCTGTTTAGTTTGTGTTTCAAAGACGTTAAAACTTAAACTGATGACTAAATTAATGTCCTGAAAATCAGCTGTCCACTTAACAAACATATGCTTACTTCGTTTACTAAAGAACTTTAGACTTTAACCTATCGTCAACAAAAGGGCGCCAAAGGCAAACAAAGGAACAATTTAAGCCGTTGAATAAGCGATCAAAAATTAATTTACAGCTGCTGTTACTGGGACTTTAATAGTAAAACTCTGTGCAAATAAATTACGTAAACAGCAAACGTAGTAAACTTGACATCAGACAGAACGAAGCAGATTGATAAAATAAAATTTATTTCAATCATCTTTTGTAAATCTTGAAAAACTGTTCCATCGTAAGCGTTTTCAAAGTTAAAGATTAAGTTTGACATATCTAATGTGATATAACCACAGAGAGAAAAAACATCGCATCAAATAATATTGGTGTGTTAAATACAAAACTGTGTTAAAAACAAAAACATTGATTTTTTTAATGCAATGTTATTCTGAAAACGAATCTAGCCAGTTCTACTTTATGTATCTTATTTTCCTCCACCAAAATGACAGTACAAATTAAAGTAACTGTAATTACGAAAAGCAAATTATTATCAAGAGCGTAGCTGAAGACAATGGCTTGTATTTGAGCGGCCATTGGCGCTATCGTCGCCTGCCCATTGTAAACGTTTAGCTTTGCGATGCAATAAAGGCAATGAAGCGTGATGGATAATAGATAAGAGTTACGACGGACTTGCTTAGTTATACCTTTTTCGGGAACTTCTCGATAGAGAATGTTCAGTGTGGTTTTTCAGTATTTTTTTTTTGAGGTTTTTGGGATGAATGAGCTCGTCTAATGTCATCTTTTGTTGATTTAGAAAAATTACTTTCTTCAATTCTTTTTTTTTATAATTTAAGTAAATGTTTAAGCTCGTAATAGTTTCCGTATAGTATCAGTAGCAGGAGCCGCTATATCTACTAAGGAAAACGGTGTAGGTGTAGCTTCAGTTTATAATAAAGAAAATTCTTCTAATTACAAAGAACAATAAATTCTGCACGTGCATCTCCATTCAGTCCATTTGAATGCCAGTGATGTAATGAACATAGAAGGAAAACATTCCGCGCATTCTCAAACAGGTACAACAGTACTGCAGTTGTTTAGATGAATCTCGGCGCGCCATAAAAAAATTAAAAGGCACAATTCCCCCGAAGCAGGCAAGCAGGCACTTAATGAAAAAATCCATTTAGGAATGCCTGATTAAAATACGTAGCCACCAGCCCCACTCCGTCAGGTCGTGGGACTAGATTAGTTTCGGGTGCTCTTTATTTTTCCGCTTTACGTTCTCGTTCGTGCACTAATCGATGTCGCTGATGTTTTTCAACAATAGCCGTCAGGTGGTTTGATTACACAACGAGAATCATTGTTCACGACCATTGCTACCACCTGAGAATATTTTACTTGAGTTCTGAAGCAGAAAGCTGTTGCTATGTTATTTTTCGTTTTCATATTAGAAGAATCGCAAAGGACTTACTTAATTTAACTTAAAACAATATATAGCTGAAAAATCAAGTTAAAGCCCTCTTCTTTATTGTGTCTATACCCGATACACCCGATACCCACAATGATTCTACCAAGATCACATTCTGGAATTGTAATAAAAGTATTTGTTTGTTTGTACGCGCTAATCTCTGGAACTACCAGACAGATTTGGAAAAATATTTTTGTATATGATAGCCATATTCATGAGGAAGGCTATAGTCGATACGGGAACGGGATAGGATCGTACGAAGTCGCTAACAAAAGCTAGTGTATTGAATATTACCATTCACGTGGGCACGCCTTCCTCTTAAACCACTGTAATTAAATCAATTTAAGTTCCGCCCATTCCATCGAAATTCCTTCATATTCCTGGTAAGACGTGAAACCATTCGAGATTCCCGAGATACTTAGCTCAATGGTGTCGTATAAAGGCGAAATAGACCATCTCTGCATTAGAGTGCACCCCATTAAAACCACATGTGCCAGACGTCACCTCGTGTCTCGGGGCCAACGGTTCTCAATTTTGCTTCACTTACGTTTTAATTCAGTGGGTTAGTGAGGCATGTTGATACTGAGGTTTTAGCTATTTATACTGTGATGAGTCAATTTGTATGCGTTTTTGATGCATTTATGAGTACGACTTGCAATTGAGTGACGTTTAGAAGAAATTGATCTTAATTTACCTTCTGGATTCCTGGTACAGGTTAAAGTCTAAACAGAGTTTGGTGGCCGAAAAAAAATGTTTTCAAGATCAGGTACTGGCTAATAATGACGCTGAAGCAAAAACGCATCATGTCATAAGCTTGCATATTCTTATGATTTTATTTTAGCTTCGCATTTCATTTAGTTACCACATCCATAATTTAGCAGGATAGCCTAAAAATAAATATCCAAAGATGAAAATATAACGAAGACGATATTAGGTTACAAAAATCCCAGCCATTTTGATTAATAAACGACGATCGGCTGCTTATTTCATTAGGCGGGAAGAATGTAATTTTTCATTATGACTTAATGAATACCGTTAGCGACCGAATTATGTCAGAAAAGTCGGAATTAATAAATTCTTTCGTTCATTTTTAGCGACAACAATATAAAATTTTAATGACAACTTTACCGGTCTTTCTGAATAGACAGATTGTTTTGTTATGATGATAAAAGGCTACAATATGCGGAAATTTTAATTGTTTGAGTTCAATCTACGGGGTCAAATACGGGGTAAATTAGTAAGTGTAACTCCGAACACGTAATGGGCATCGACAAAGAAAGCTAAACTTAAATTTTAAAGAAACTGCACTTTCAGTGATTGTTGACCACGTGGTCAGATGAAATCACAAGTTAAAATCATTTTTTTTTTTGTTTTACACACATATGACACACAAATATATCCTACCCATACGGTCTGCAAAGTCTCGCTAAGTTATTCACCTGAATAGATGACAGTTAAATCGTCAAGTCAAAATCCGCAAACGATGATACGCCTATGAATTAACGAATGGAAAGGACGCCTTAGCTGTCACTCTAATTTCAATAATTACAAAACAAACTTGGAGCTTCGACAAACACGCGATTGGAAGTTTGGGAAGCAATGACGACGATAATTTGTTTGCGGGCGGTGCGCCACGCTCTCGCCTTGTTTATACGAGCCCTAATATTTATACTGTCGGATCAAGTCGACGATTTACATGAAAGCTGTGTAGTTGGATGATGATTCTAGATGTCGTTTGGATAGATGTTTCTTAATCCGCGGATATAAAGGCTTGTACTGTGTTTATATTCAATTACGAGTAGCTTCTGTCATTGGCTACATTGATAAGTCTTAAGTCATTCGCCTAGGCTATAACTAAATTAATAATTATATATATATATGTTAAATTAAATTAATATTGGGCGGCAAACCCGAAAACAACTCAAACAGACAGACTTACTTTCGCTTTAAAATATTAAGCATGGATTCAAAGCTGAGCGACGTTAAATCGACTATAAATAATTTTTATTACTTTTATATTATTTCAAGCTCGTCTGATAGAAAGAACCCAGCGCTTAGATAAGATCTAGACAATGAAACCCTTCACTAAGTGATTTTTAACAACCAAAATATTCATCATAATAATTTCTACTTTATCGTCGTCGGTTTGAATAAAGCTCGTTATCGTTCATGATTTATTGTAGCATTCAAACTTTATGTATTTTTGATTGCTCACACATGTCACCGAAATACCGCCGCTACATAATCATGTTATCTGTTCTAAGCACAGCACAAAAACGCGTCTTTATTTAGAACATAAACACGAGAAAATTGCTTTCAGAAGACATCAAAGGATCTCAATAAAACTCTCTTATTTGAACAGTTGCTGAGAGACACATCTGCTTCTAATAAAATACATTACCATAGGAATAAACGTAAGATACCATTCCCCGTCATCTATCATTTTATATTCAGGTCGGAGGTACTTATAAATTGATGGAAATTCAATTACCTGGCTGTGTTTACGATTGATGAGCGCGGTAGTATACCATTACGTTTTCTTATCATTCTTCTGAATACTAAGCAGGTAGTGCCAACCTGATTTCACAGCGCGCTGGTATATTATATCCTACCTTTATCACTTCCATTAGGAGCCAGCTCTATGAGACTTATTTTATTAGAGAACAAAATCACAAAATTTAATTAAGAAACATATAAAAGGGTAGTACGACATCAATTCCAGATCATTACAAGTTGGTAAAATATTAAACTGTTTCCGAGCCACCCGCGTTGTCTAACTGCCGGTAAAACATTTAATAGCTACACCAGAGAAGGCATCAAAAACGAATGAACCACTTACCTATAACCATTAATTCTACTTCCCATAACGATCAAGCTTTTAATAAATTAAATCACTCTTTGTCACTTAAATGTTAAAAATCAAAAGTAAAAACAAATGAAATCTCATCTTTTAATAAGCATTATTTCTTTCAGCGCCTTTAAAATTGACCCATAAATAAAAAAATAAAAAATACGAAATACCGAAAAGCAGAAAATAAGTTCGAATGGCGTTTCGCTTTCCTATTGCATAAATCTTAAAGCAGTCTCTAATTGAATATTCTCTTTGCGTAATGCCGTCTTATTTCACCCTTTAAAATAAAATAAAGGCTGAAGGCGAAACATGTAAATTTTATCGTGTCTGGGCACGGCCGCCGGGACAGGCACGGATTTTTTACCATCCAAGGTAAAGGAAGAAACTTGGCTCGTATTTTCAGCTAAAACTTCCCCCACTGCAATGCTCGTTGAGAAATACTTTTGTGACTTACGGACCGAGTTATAAAAGAATGGCGTATTGTGTGGAGCGGGCAGGAGCTAACAAATCATTTCAAACGCTCCCACCAAGAATTTGGGGCGGTCAGTGTGAAAGTTACTAGAGCGTGTAGGCTGCGGGAAAAGCCGCTACGTGTGAAATGTTTACATTTCCCGGACAGTATTGCACACACTTTGAATTTCAACGCCGGATATAGAACAATGTTAAAAATACATAAAACATTTTATTTCTGCAGTTTTTGCAATATACATACATTTTTTGCACGAAAGTTTTCATGTAAATATCTACCTACCTACGGTCCTAGGCCAAAATGATTTTCATTTCCGCGGACTCTCTTGAAACAAAAACTGTCATTCACATCGGAACTCATTCCGTCACGACACGATTTTGTTTTGAGACTGTTATTTGGTAAGCTCACGTTTTATTCGTCTTATAATCCGGCCTTTTAATAAAGTTCAATTACATGCTTTTTGTTACAAACAACAATAAAAATGTGTAACTCATCGTACGTGGCTTATTAATAACAGAATTGAGTAGTGTATCAGTTCAGTAATCGAAACGATATTATATTTTAAATAAATATTTTAGAATGTAAATTAGTTTGTAAGGTAAAAGAATAAAGAGAATAATAATTTAACATTTTATTCTCTCTTCACAAAGCTAACTTAAAGTCAAAACAAACAATGTCTCAGCTGTATTCCACCTTAGTGAACAAAAAATGCTTAGTGAAAAAAAACTAACGTGAACAAAAAATGTCTCAGCTGTATTCCACCTTAGTGAGAGACTGATGCCTGATATAGCTTTTTGGGAATAACCTGTGTTACAGGTCACCGGCTAGAATTAGATTTTAGAGGTACCTAAGTAAGAGTTAAACAATTTGCTTAACACAAATAAAAGAAGAAGTAATAACAATAAAAAATACCTACCTATAATTCTGCAGAAAATATTGGTCATGTTGTGTGCCGATGCGTGATTTAGTGTTTATCTTGTGTGAAGTTTTAAACTAGCAGAAGATGTATGGGAGTAATTCAGATGAGCAGTCTGTGAGCGAAGGTGAGTTTTTTGGAGTAAATGCAGCTAGAGTTGTTTTTCAAGATGGTGAGGAACAGCTATGTGTTGGTCAAAATTAGTTTCATTTCGGAACGGTCAAAAGGTTCTCGGTTTTATGATAGTAGGGTTTTTAAGTATTTTTTTAATTTCTTTAATATAGCTTGATCAGGTTTCTGGATATAGGTTTAGAAATTTGTTGTAAAGATAATTGCTCAAGGAAGCAATAGAATCTTTTAGGGAGTGTGGATTTGAATTGAGTTGTGGGACATTTCCTATCGTATCGTCGGTTGTCTTTGAGTAGCTTAGCGTCGAACTGCATTTGAGAATGATTTTTAAGTAATGTAAGTAGTATGAACGTTTGTCTGACAGTGAGAGTGTCACATTCTTTGTATTGGTCGGTAGTCAGAAAACAAAACGGGAGCCCAGCTCCAACCTTGAGTATGGCATGCTGTACCCTTTCAACTTCGATGAGGTGTGTTTAACAATAGCGAGCCGCCCTCGCTCCGCACGGGTGGCGAATTATATTCACAAACATTTCTCGTTTATCGACCTTTCTATTAGTGAAAACCGTATCAAAATCTATTGTATTCAAAAGAAGCTTGACAGACTTCATTCCAAGATTAGAGACGAGAAAAGAAAATTATTCGTTTTGTTTATAAGTTTGTTAGTTAGCTCAGAAAGTTCAGGCTCGATATTTCACCATTAGAAAACTAGGTACACAGGCATTTTTTTAATCTCTTAAATATGCATAAGAAAAAGCTAATTTAGCAACCCACCATCTAAGATGGTTAATGATCTCGTTAAGAATTCCTTTTATTACCTTTGTTTAGTTAAAGAAACTGAGCTAGTAACTGTTAGTTTACGATCAATAAATAAGTAATTCATGATCTAATCACATTGCCATGGGCGACTTTCAATGCTTATGCATGGTTGATTCATTTTAATTGTCATTTTGAACTCTACTCATAATGTACGTAGCTTGCAACTGATGTAGTTAGGTACTGTCTCTACAGGCTGCACTAGCCAAGTTTATCTTCACTGAAATTTTTGGGCTCTTAGAGAAAGATAAGACCTTTTTTTTTAAGTATGGGAAATCATCAAATGACTTCATCCGCTCTGGGTGGAGCGGAAGGGCGTGTAAGAATCTTACTCCTACCCATCCATGTTCCTTCTAAAGCCCTTTGCGTTCCAGGGCCGCGGTGACTCTTTCGAACAAATTAAAGATAAGACCTAGACTAGACGTCGAGAGCTCTATTAAACGCGACCACCGCTGCTCAAATCAATCAATGTACTGCTAAATAATCACTAATTAAAGTCAGTGCACGACGGTAAATTTAGTCCTTGATGTTGATAACCCTATTATATAAAATCCTAATATATAAAAACCTTCCGTTAGTGATGACTGACTGATTGAGTGACTGACAGACAACGCACATCCGAAACTGCTGGTCGTAGGAAGCTAATATTTGGCATGTAGATTCCTTGGGAACCTACTTTCTCCGGAATATGTGCGTACGAAGTCGCGGGCAAAAGCTGGTTGTTAATGAACAAATACATCATCATCATATCAGCCGAAAGACGTCCACTGCTGGACATAGGCCTCCCCCAAGTGTCGCTACAACAACCGATCCTCGGTCTCGCATCCATCGGTTACCCGCGTATATACAAATATATATCTAGTTAAATTAATAGGATAGCTTGTCTGGAAAAAGTTACTATCATCATTCTCTAGCCCTATCTTGAATTATTTGGGGTCGTTGCCCGCACCATGTTTTCGTCTTCCATGCTTCTCTATTAGTTGATATGTCACAGTCATCCCGTTCCGCGCCATCTACATTTTGAACTTGGAAATAGCTGAATGTTTGAAAATATTCGACTTAATCGAAGAAGAAACTATTCGCGGAGTGTGCACAAAATATTCATTATATTCAGACCATTAGGTAACCAGTTCAATCTGGCGAATAGTAAAATGCCACTTCTTGCAAATTCCAATCAAATATACAGTATCTAAAACCCACTGACCTAGCTATTACATCTTTGTGAAGACCAAGATTCGGTTTCTACCTCTATAATTCTGAGCAAAGTTTTCTTCTCCTTTTTAGGGTTCCGAACCTTCGTATGGAAAAACGGAACCGTTATAGGTCTGTCTGTCTGTCCGTCTGTCACAGCTGATTTCTTCGAACCTACAGGACCGATACATTTGAAATTTGGTATACAATTGAACTTCTGTGATTCAAACATAGACGTGTAACGAAAAAAAAAAAATTCAGTCACTTTTTTGGGGCAAACTAGAAAATTTAAAATAAGATTTTCCTAATTTTAAAATATTCCATTCTGAAGTTATTAGATAAAATAGATGAAAATCTATTAGAAGTATGGTATTGAAATAACATGTTAAAAAAAATATTATTCGTTCGGAACCTTTTGCACGCGAGTTCGACGGCCAGTTTTTTTTTTTTAATTTAATAAAAACGCATTATTGTCGTAATGTTCCACGTGTTACCAATAAAATTAGAACAATTACATCAAAAAAATCTTTGGTGATCTAATTAATAGATACCTAAATATCTACTACACTGTCCCTGACGTGATCCTGTAACTACCCATATAATATTACCTATGTTTCACTCAAATACATAAGTAAGGATAAACGTAAGCGCCGTTTACCTTAACAGGCGCTGAATAATTTAAAGTTTAGACATATAACATCAAAGAAGGGAACCAACCTAGTTTAACTGAATCCTCCACTTAAATTTCATGACACGTAAAGTACCTTTGTTAAATACATAATCCCTGTTGAGAAACCGTATAAACGAAACTGCAAACAAAATGATCATTCCACATTAGTTACCGTATTTCGTAAGGATTCAAGTACAGAGTATTTCTAAAAATAATACGCAGCAGGATCCAACTGCTAAACAAAAGAGTAACCGACCGAGTATAGAGTATTGTGATCACAGCAATGCCATTTTCCAGCACACAAAAAAGAACTTCAACCGAATTGAACCGTATCAGAAACAGAGTAAAGTTCAAATTATTTCAGCATCTCTGTGATCTGAGTCGCTCGCTTCGTGGGTAGTGGTTTGCCTTTCACTCCGCTATTTATTGTTATACGGGCTTAGGTATAGATAGACGTTATAAGGTATGAACCTGAGTCGGAGGATCGTTCGATTAGTGCAGTTGCGGTACTGTTAGCTCACCGCCGAAATAGGTCAAAGTTTCAACTTGCTTCATATCCACCGTGCAGCGTGCAAATCTGTCGATTCCGGTTGACCTCACTTTCGATGGACCGTTAGACTGTTTAGCATCAAAACGAGACAGTTTGGTTCGCTTTGTGGTGCATAAACTTTTGATGTTTCTATTGAGCTTTTGAGATTGATCTCGTAATTAGTTTGCTTTCAATATGGATATGAATTTTGACTGTATATAGCATCATAAAAGCTGTAATAAAACTACTTTGCAGCTTAACTTACTTAGCATATGTGCACCACCTATGAATACAGACGTAAACTTGTGATTTACGGCTCTTGCAAGCTCAATATACCTAGCTATAAAGTTTAAATAAGTTATTGAAGTATAAAATTGATGGTCATAAAATATAATAAAATGACACCTACCTATATTAGATGCAGCTATATTAGATGCAGCTATATTAGATGCAGCTATATTAGATGCAGCTATATTAGATGCAGCTATATTAGATGCAGCTATATTAGATGCAGCTATATTAGATGCAGCTATATTAGATGCAGCTATATTAGATGCAGTTTCTATTTTGGCCAGTTTTCTGTGACGAATAAACTTACTTATTAGCTAAAACTTTTTAATTTTTTCATTAAAGAAATCTAGCCCGTCAAATCTGTATCTACTTTCAGTCAAGTAAATGACGTCATGATTGTTTGAGTAATGAACAATACGTTTCTAACTAATAACCTAAATTTTGCACACGTACAACACAAACCTAAACTAGTTCTAAATTAGTTTGATCGCACTAATATTGCTGGATACACGTGTTTATTTTTCCGAAATAAAATAAACAGACGATCTGGAATTTTAGTTATGTATACTATCAACAGATTAGTTAAACCATCACGCAAATAACATGGCGTCAACAATTAATGTTATATTAGTGTATAGAGGGTGTTACACAATGTGCTAGCGAAAACGGCTCACGAGGCGAAGCGATGTGATGCCGAATAGTTTAGGTCTTGAGGAATTTCCTCTCACTTCCATATTTTATTGTTTGTTGTAGGATTATTTGGGAGAAAATTTTGATAGACGTCTTCATTATTTCACGACTTTCTACTGAAAAGCTTTTGGTGTCATATTTTCACACTTTTTCAAAATGATACGCAATTTCTTTTAATTCGAGTTTCTCTTCGAAAATATGACAGGAAGGAACATATTTTTTCTTGTGACATTTGACTGTGTCTCATCATGATCTTTAACTAATTATTATGAGTAACATGTTACTCACAATAATTATAGCAATATGACTGAAACTCGTGATTTTTAGTCATATTACTAAGAGCATCAAACTGATAATTTCTTTACTGTAGATTGTACTTTAATGATACATTTTAGAAAAGTTAACAAAAAAAGAACAAATAATTAATACATGGATACATAAGGAAGGAAAACCTGTTCTTACTTGTATAAAAGCTCGTTAAAAGTTTTCCAAAAGAATTATGCCTCACTAGGTACCTACTCAAAATTGGTCCAAACAACTGGGCTAGAAACAACAGTTGCAATTTAAAAATAAATGAACAATTTCGACATGGCTGTATGGCAGGTACATCCTTACTTTGAGAAATATTGAAAAAAAAATAAGGCAACAAAAGGGAGAATGCCAACGCAACATCATGAAAGTTACTCCACACGCAAATCAGGCAAAATCTTTAACGTAAACTACTAAAACATCAAATACGTCGTATTTTAATTTATGAGTGACGTTTATGAAGACGTCTTTATTTCTACTTCTTTTTAGGTCGTCGTCCAAATAATTGAAATGCCATAAAACGGTCATGTCAACATAAGGCTGCTTGCATACTTGTTTTACGACCAATCAAACATTTTGGTACCAATGCTGTTGAACAAACTTGCGTGTGTAGCTTGCTTTTTTGAAATAAGAACTCATAAAATAAATGAAACCATTGCATTTGAGGAAACAATCATTTTAATAGCGATATTGTTCATCATTATATAGGTCATAAACAACACTGATATTATGCAGAATTTATTTAATGAAGCAATCAGCTACATTTCAAGCAGTCCGTGTGACCTAGATCAAATAAGCAATCACGGTTTTTCCTTTGTGGCGTACGTGTGTACGTTTATAGATCAAGGAGACAGATTAATTCGCCAAGCTCCAAACTTCGCCAGATGCCGGCGAGGAAACACAACCGTACCTTCTGTTTAAAGGCAATACCGCCTTCATACAACAACAATATATATGTATGTTGAACGATCAAACAAAAAATTGTCGGTTACTCAACGAGCTGAGATTTCAATCATCAACACAAGCGCGTAATTTGTAGCTGTACAATGAAGGTCGCTTCCGATGTTATTTAAACAGCTGGCGATTCTGAAACCACGTTTCCATAAATTCAACTATTCAAAGAATGGTACGCAAACGACTGCAGAGCAGATATCACAACACCCTCGAGGAAATAACGTATTGAACATCAAACAAAATAAAACTTGAAATCCGATCTACATAATGCTGTGATGAGGAGAAATGCTTACCTACTGTTTCGTGCTAAATCTTTTTCTTGTAACTTTTCTTTTATCGAACCCAAAGTTGAGTGAAATTTCAGAGGTATAAAACGTGTGGCGTGCAGGCTTAGCGCGGTAGGCGTAGCGTTTACAAGTCGACGGGGTAAATTGGATCCCCCGGGATTTACTGACGCCTCCTCGCAAACGTTCCTCGCTCCAGCCTTCAACGCTTACGTCGGCGCGTCAAATATTCAACGTCTTTGTCGATGTTATTTATAAGACGCTTCTTGGATAGATAAGAATATTTAGCATTTTACCCGAAGCTGGGACGCTCAAATTGTAGTATTAAACAACATTAACGAGTACACGTACAGAGAACACAACTGGGGACTTCGGAGCAGGCTTGCCTGTAATAACGTGGGCCCGGGATTAGTCCTTACGTAGATGTTTAGACTACAGCGGTAGACAAAGCTGAGCATTGCTAATTGTTCATTCTCTTGTTTGGCGACAAATCCTTGAGGATGAAGGTAGATGTGGGTTCTTAGGTAAGCTTTACAGACTAATGGCTTTCCACCCCTCTCTGTTTTGCATGAAGCCTTAATTTATTGTCTAAGAGATTTCTGCCACTTATGTACATATCTGGCTAACTCAACGACTTAGTGTGCTCCTCATATCATGGATTCATGTGATCTAGTGAATAAACATCGTTATCGTCTTAAAACACAAATAGTATCAGATGTGAAGGCAGCACATTGCAGAGCGCAGGTACACGGACTAGTAATTGGGCCCGCCTCCCGCAGGGCACCCATTTCAAATCCTTAACGTGGGTCCGGATTACTTTAATGACGCATATGTTGGGAGCTTTTTGTGCCTCCTTAGAAACTGATCGTTGATAATAGAGTGAGAAAAAAATAACAGTTTTAAAATTGACAAATTAAGTTGCGTTTTGGGTTGCAAAATTCAATTTGTGATGATTAAAGTAAGTACTTTCTAACTTTTTCCAGGAAACCACGTAGAATATAGGTGCACAAGCAATAATTTCGTGGCTGTAGTGAGAGACGATAAAATCACAGATGTTTCCACTGTTCCAGTGATAATAACACAAAAGTGTGTCGATAGTAATATTGCAGGCGCTCACAAGAGCTTGCATTTCCGAGCGATTTGCGCTGTGACGTCACGTTAACAGTCGGCACAACGCAGTCGCTGACGGGACACATTCGAAGGAGACCGAGATGCGAGTATATTTTGTCATTTATTATTCATCTGCTGGAAAGTGGGATATATATACAGAGTTGTACGGTTGTACGTGACTTCGCTTGTCAGTCGCATCTCAACGTAACAGCTTTATGCTTTCTTCTTGTTGTGATCGCTGCCATTGCCAACAGTTTTATCTTACATAAGAATGCTTCAAATCCCTTTGTTTTGTTTATAAATTAGATTCCGTTCTACATATTCTATGGAGATAAATATCTGCCTTTTATGATCAATTATTTAGTCGTGTTCTACATACGAGATAAGATCTTCCTACTAGCGTCTTCAATTTACTCTCGTTCATCATTTACTGAGTGACAGGTTCGTGCTTTTTGAGACAGACAGAGGTCAAATGGCAAAGTAGAGTCGCAACCAACGTTGCTTAACCCAACGAAGAAACTTCTCTAATTATATTGCGCAAGAGTTTAAGCAAATTGTGGCGAATAAACGTCTGTTCAACATGCAAGTATGGTAATGCTGAAGTTTCGTAAAAAAAGTGGTTGTTTATTCTTTTCCTTGTACGGAATTCCATGAGGTACTTACGTACTGTTTATTCTTTTTATTATGGTGATTTCATTATGTTTTTTTTTTTTTTTTTTTTTTTTTTTTTTTTTTTTTTTTTTTTTTTTTTAAATAAAAACTTTGCCCCACACTAGGAATTTCTCCTGTATCGTGGGTGCGTTTACAAACATACAAAGTCACAAACACAAACAGCCAGACCCAGAACAACTATCTGTAGGCCATACAATATTTGTTCCGCCCGGGAATTGAACCCGTGACACGCAGCGCAGCAGTCAATCGCTCAACCACTGCGCCAACCGTGCCGTCAAATGTTATACAAATCATCCGTTTTCCTGTGCCATGCACCACATAGTCCGGCGCGGCTGTTTAACTAACATAGTACTGAGTCTACTGTCGTTTCACTTTTTAAAATGTTTTTAACAGTGTTTGGTCATTATATTTTTACAAAAATAGGTGCGTTTCGTTTGAATGAAATAAACTATTTTTTTTTTTACTAGTGTATTATTGTGGCTGTTTGTTGGGTTTTCGAAATATTGTGAGGTTTCGAACACGTGGCGAAGGCTTAGGAGGGACACCCGTTCTACCGAAGCTTCTAATATTCCGATACCCACAACTTAGTGGGTTTTGCCCTTAGAAATCCGGCATAACCCTCTGCCTTCCTCGAAAAGAGTACCGGTCGAAAGTTCCAGGAGTAGCATCATAATACATCTGATCACCAATTCCAATGCCAAGATTGTTTGCGTAGTGGTCTACTGAAGAGGCAATTTACAGGCGTATACGTTTACGAGTTTATTTGCTATCGAAGCCTTGATACGGGTCCCTGTATCGGCTATATCTAATACATGCAGACTGTGTCAGAAGTGCGTGGTCATATTCAAGGGTAATTCTTATAATTCTGAAACAACGGCAACGTTCGCATTCGTTATGTAAATGTATAACTGAGATGCGATTGCAAACATTGCTTAAGAATTTATTGGATTAGCGCTCTAAGGAAACAATAGCAAAACGAACAAAAAAAAATCGACTAAAAGTGCCAAACAAATCACTTTTCAAGGATGCAGTTGGTGGCATTTATTTGAATTCAATCACAGATTTTACTCACCCTGCCTAATGTTGTATAGCTATGTTTCCGAATTCATAACTATAACTGTTAGTATCTCAAACTTGACCTTCATAAATAACTAACTTAATAAATGGGTAAAGTTCGAAAGTTTGGACTCCAGATTATTGAATGTTATAGAAATGTATAGCGAAACTTTAATACTCTCAATAATTAATGCTAGTTTGTATATGTTTATCAATAATTCTGCATTACAGTGTATTGAAATTGAATTAGTACTGACCAAGTAGATTTATAAAGTAATCAATGTTTTCATATAACCGTTTTATTTAATTACAGACTAATTGCGAATCAAAATTTATTTAACAAAAATATTAAGATCTTTTTATTTTTAATGCATGTAACTGAAAAGTTACGTAACATATTCAATCCGTAGCACAGGGGTTGACCGAAGCTACGGCGTAGCAAACGTGCTACGGCCTACGACGACCCTCACTCGCCAGTTTTATTGTCATATTATTATGTTTATCTTTTCAAACATGCGCGCCGGCTGTGAGTGCTACGCACTTGACCTTTCTGAAGGATTTTCTGAGAGAGCGTAGCGTAGCTATTGTTTATTTTAAACTCTTCAAAATTCATTCTTCCAAATTGTGAACTATGTTTTTTTTACAACGAAAGGACAGTCGACAGGCCATGCCACGTATATCTCGGTAGCAAAAGAGTAACTAGTGAAATAAAATCCGGCAAGAGGACACTGTTCCGAAGAACAACGGTCGAATTTTTTCAACTTTTCAACTCAAGTCTGTTGGTTTTTCAAAAAAAGGTTCTGTGGATGTTTTGCTTTTTTTCTGTAACTATGCAGGTTTTCGACTGGCACTAACATTTTAGTGGAAAGATATTTGTGGATTTTTATTTCTGCGACCTCGTATACCAACTTCTCAGAGATTTAAATATAATAATGATTGCAGTTTATGATTTCGAAAATTCTGAATTTTGAAAGCATTTCTAACATTCTACATAACGTTATTATTAAAGCAATAAAGAAATTCTCTGATCAAAGTGTTCCATAAATGGCGTCCGCTTCGTTAAAACGAGTTCGTAGTTCGTCATAATAGTATTTTCAATTTCGACATAAAATTGCCTCTAGTAAATTTATTCGAGAGTGAATAAACGTCTGACCGTTCGATTTAAAAAGCTCGCGAAAGCAAAGTCGAAGGTCTTTGTGCAGTAAACTAAGTCAGTGCGCCACATTACGACCTTTTACCGGCCTTCGAGGCTCGCAGAGAAAATCCGTGCTAACGACAACAACCATTGTTAACAGTTTACCGATAAAAACTTTCATTATAACGCTAAACGAACCGTTTTCTAATTATTCAATTATTCCCCAACCAATTTTGCCTATGATTCGAGATATTATTAGAATTCCATACTAACCAATTACTTGTATTTTTGCACTCTTCCCACCAATTAAATAATTTGCACGTTCACATACCTGAAACAAATAAACCACATGTTGTATAAAATGGTTATGCCTAGTTGACATTAAATTTTATAACACAAATTCGCGCGTATGGTATTGAAAAATATCTGAAATACATGCCACTATTATAGTAGCCTACAAAACGCGCTCGTATTCTGCAAACATTTTTAAATTGTTTACTGTTTACTCGTTTAACACGATATTTTACGAGTGCATCTGTACCAAGCCGGATTTACATGTCTATGGATTTTATAAAAGCAATGGAATATGCAAACTAAATGAAAAATATTACAGCTTTCTTTTATCCTTCATTTTGTGTACAATTAACCGCATCTGTTGTTAATCACAAAATGTACCATTTGTAGAAACAAGAAAAATAATTAATTAAACTGAGCTTTCCAGAATTATTCAAATCACGTTCACCTTCCAACCGACCTTCTCCCTTTTAGGGACCATTTTGAAATAACTCGAGTAGTACCTACAAAAAACTGCAGTAGAGTTTCACGAACTCATAACGAGCAGACAAATTATGAAAATTTCGCTTGTGTTTCTGTTAATCGATTTTTATTAGTTCGCCACGTGATTGAAGGCTCTCGCTTTTCGTTGCGCCGCTTGACATGACATTATTTCCAACTTTCCCACGGGTTTCAAGCAAATCGAAGCTCCGTCGTGTTACGATACACTTTGTCGCTATTTGCGCTGTATCTAAACGCGATAGAAAACTTTAAAAAGCCGCATAACAATGGAAAGAATAGAATCAATTTGGAATACGAACACAGGTTTGTCATCACGCTAGCTGAAGGGATTTGTGAAATACACAGCGTTAAAAGTGTTTCGCAAGACGAAGTTAATGTTTTAATAAAGCGAACTGGGTTACTGCAGTAAGAGAGAAATAAAGCTTGTAGAACACAAGGGGTTCATTGACAGTGCGGATGCGGGCGCAGGACAGTTTGGTGGTCGCCAACTTTACTATCTGTCAGTTGACGGATCGATGCGCGTAGTGTAGGAAAGTTTAGATTAAAGTAGGAGGTTTCTTCAATTGCCATAAATGTATCGATGTACAAGAATAACAATTTACATCACACGTAAAACACTTTTTCTTTAAATTATTTCGTGTAACATTTTTTAAAAGCAAAACAAAGATGCAAAATAGTATATTTGAAAAAGTAACAAATAGGTCAACAGCTTCTTAAAAACCATAAACTTGACTTTTATACTTTAAGAATAGGAAACATTTAATAACTTCTTACTTACAAGGGAAGCATCTATTAGCACGGTCTTGTGAGTCGACCCTTTAGTTGTTGGAACTATGGACCACTGGACCAATGGAGCACTGGCCAGCGTGCGTGAGCGCCGGTGTGGTCCAAGCGAACAGGGCGACATCTGGCGGGCGAGCATCGACCTCGTACAGCGGTACCGGTTTAGAAGACTCACTGCAGTCTGCGCCCGCGCATTCACTTAGCATCTTATAGCACTACTCCTCAATGTATGCGCGCTCTGATTCAATTGTTTACGTGAGCGTGGCAACTATTTACTACGAGATAAGATTATTGTAAGTATGCTGTAGTAGTATTTTTAATTGCTATTTCGTATTTTATTAGAAAAAAGTATTGACCAACAAAGTCTTCAATTGACTTTTAGTGCATTATTTATTCTAATGATTTCATAAAAAATCTAATGATTCCTTTAATTTTCAGTATTTGATTCAATATCATAATATTGTTAAAATATAATATGTATGAATTGACTTCTGTCTAATCTGCCATGAAAACTAATTAGTATTTTTTTTTGTACAAAAATCCCTATGGAACGCTCAAGTCGAACAAAATATTGTTTCTAAGATATCAAAGAAGATGAATAACCGAACAAAGGCCATAGGTATTCATCATTTGGTGTTGAATGGTTTCCATGGCTACCGAGGCGTGATCGTTCCACAGACTTGTTCCTAGTTATTCGCCGACAGTGCTGTTACGAAATAGCTGAGAAAAACAATTTACATAACGTGATTCACGTTATATCATGATGTAAAAAGCTTTGTATTAAAAGGAATAGAAGAAAATAAAATAGTATTTTGATTTAAAGTTATAATCATTCGGAAATAAGAACAAATACGCATCGCGTTGGAAACAAAGGCCAATCATATATATGTAAGCTATAAAATGAAAAGAACGACAGACACCTTGTTTCCAATGGTTTCCCACGATACTCGCGTGCGTAGGCTCACGGTATTTCGTCTCGTTTCAGGACCAAGTTTAGTAAGTGTGCGAGTGAAACAGAACATTCCTGTATCGACATGTTGCAACCAGAAAGAAAGGCGTCCTGGAGGAACAGGTTTCTTGATAAAACTAATAATTAGGGTCAAGGATTTCGTCTAACCTCTCGTCAATCTTGTCTGGTCCAAGATAAGCGCCAAACAAGCTCTCAAGAAATTCGATTCGGTGGAC
This sequence comes from Mamestra brassicae, assembly GCA_905163435.1. Lineage (NCBI taxonomy): Eukaryota > Metazoa > Arthropoda > Insecta > Lepidoptera > Noctuidae > Mamestra > Mamestra brassicae. Next base: position 10,320,252 of record LR990997.1, on the reverse strand, counting down.
AGTCAACGAGCGAAGCAGATCCTCAAATAGCAATGTTGCTTTGTCCAAGATAACCTTGAAAGATCTATGAAGCTTGTCAAGTGAGAAGGGAGAGAGCCTCACAATAAACCATGGGGACTAAAAGCGTCCATTATGAGTCGGAGAGTCGGGGAGTACTTACGCATTGTTGCAATAAATCGGCCACAGCAGGTAGAGAGCTATTGTAAGATAAACACCCGCCGGATGGGGATGACACAACGCAAATCGCCAAAACTGATACAAATCTGTTTCCCCAAGTGTTTTGTTAAACCGAACTGCTATGGACATTACCCGTAAACTTTAGCGTAATCAGAGATTTAACCAGTTTAGCCGAGTTCGAGGGTGCTTTATCTCCTATCAAAGCTCAATCGAATGTAAATTTATAAAGCTATATAAATTTGATTTAGGTGATTCTTATGCTAGTCATCAATATTTTAAGTATCTTTGTTTGATGGTAATTTTTTTTTTAAGCAAATCCAATTTTCTAAGCAGTGATTGAAATTATCGTATATGTCACCGGAAAATTGCAGACTCCGTAAGATTGTAGTAAATCTTTATTAGATTACAATTTCGAATATTATAAAAGAAAAATCCGGTGACATATACAATAAATGTCATCCAAATTCAATAGTTTCCAATATATCCGTGTCGTGTCCTGTGTTAAGAAAAAATAGTTAACAATTTCACACGATATTTTACAATCTTAAGGCGTTTGCCATTTTCCGGTGACAGATGCATTTTCACTTTACTAATATTACGATGTATTCATCCAAATTCATTCGAACGAATTTCACAAACGGCTTAATTCGAACCACGTTTTCTCAACCAACTATGAACTAACCAAGCATACGAAGGTCCAACGTAACATGAATAGAGAACTGTTGAATAAAGGTTATCAATACATTCTCAGGCGGGGGCCATTTCTATAGCAGGTAAGGCATCCCTTGTCACATGAATGTTTCATCCAACCACACGTGCGCTCATACAATAAATCACTGCTAGCTCACAATGTCACCGTGTAGACAGAATATTATTACTTCGGAGATAAATTAGAAAAGAGACAAATGTCAGCATAACTAAATAAAAAGCATTAACCAAAAGACGCAAAGGTGATATACCCATCTCTATATCCAATGTGACACATTTCAACATCGGTGCCTTGATTAAGCAAACACATTTATTTTCAAATTTCAACCCAATTGGTCCCTATAGACGTAGAAAAGAGCAACAAATTACCTTTATCATTTGCATAAAATCCAAAATTTGTTCCATTTTGTTCATTGTAGCCCAAAATTCCCTGGACACTTTTTGCGGCAAATGTTGTTCCGGTTTATAATATGTTCGACACACTAGCCGTTCTAAATTGGGGTGACTGAATTCAACGTTATATAACGTTGTTATGTGGACAATCAATTCAATGTTAGTAATTCTTACCTGATACACCTGAGTCATCCTTTTATTGCTCCAGAAACCGGTTCCAAAAAAAAGATATGCCAAGTTGACCTGCGCTCCCGCAACTGAATACAGATATAAAACGGCGCTGTGTGAGTGAAAGCGCTTGTGTAGTTCGCTTTAGAAGCTGCAAGTTGTGCGTCTGTGTGCGTTTAACGAGTTGTAACCTGTTCAATGTGGTTGAATGAAGAGTGGCAAAGGAGGTAAGCTACTTTCTACCGGTCGGTCGACGCGCGCTCCACGTGACTGCGATGTTTACCGAATTCTACGGTAACCACTTTTGAACCTAATTCCGTTTTGTTTATGATCCGATTTCTTGACTTTTGGTCACATTTTGTATCTAATTAGAACTCATATTTGCACCGAATCCACCTAGTGCCCTCTATTTTTATTTTTGAGCATTTTTATTGTAATATCACGTTCGAAAGTTATTTTGTTATCAGCGAGGCCGTTTTGTGTTACAACACTGACATTTTTGGCTTAATTTTATGTATTCAATTAGAAAAGTTTGTACGCGCTTCGTAAAGCTTTCCATTTTTATTTTGTAAGCACGTGACCTCAAATTAAATTTCATATTCAATAATTTCTCTTTTGTATGTTCTTCGTTTAACCTTAGTACGAATAAAGGGATGTTTCATAGTAAACGGAACAAATCTTACCTTCCCTAACAAAACAAATATTGTTTCGTATAAGGATTAGGAATATGTTCGATGGGTAAATAAACTATAATTTATTTCCTGTTCCGGATAACCCTCGGATTCAGGTCGTAACAAGATTTGAACACATCCGACATGGAATAATAGCAGTGCCCTATTGGACCTTATTTGAAGAAATGGAACGCGACTCAAAGTTGTCCTCTTTTGATACATTAGACTTCTTTCTTCCTTTTCAAGCGTTAACAAAGCCCTTCGAGTTCTATTGACAATATTTGGAGCTTGGTAATTTATTCCAATGTTTTGTCGCTATTTCGTATTTCTGAGAACACTCGCTGGTTGATATTTGGCAAAACAGTTATTACAAAGTTTTAACAAATTCATTAAAGTTTAAATTTAACATGTAATGAATTTGCAACACTTTGATTGGCAGCTAAAATATAAACTTGTATTTTGTAAGTCACGCCTTCCTTTCTCGTAGTATTATTTGCAATAGATAATCCTTGTATTAAAATGATAATATTAGCACCTTGATATTTAATTGCACTACATTATTCATTGAAAGCTTGAAATCATAATCATAACCTCAGATCGTGCGCAAAAACTTTCAAAGATTTCGTTCAAGATAATACTTTTTCACCCAAAAAGAGAATAAATCAGAACATTCTAAAAGAAGACTAAACTAAAAAGGCCTAATTACAAGATAAAACAGTCAAGTAAAAGAATAGAGATAATTCTGCGGAGGTGTGAATTTAGGGTGCGCGGATCTTAATTCCAACATTGAGTCTAAATTGTCCGACGGGGTGCCAGAGCGGGGGATACAAAGGCTGTATCCACGCCATTAGAGCCCATTGATACAGACTCGGATGATATAGGGGATGTTTGGGATACAAACCAAATATGACGTTGGAACTTGTTTCCACACCTGTGTCCTGCGTTTACTGAGTACATTTGAAATCATCGAAGTCCAGTTTTTTTAATGTGTATCGGACTATGTCCCAGCTGCGTATTTAATTAGGAAAAAAGCAATGATCGGAACTAGTTCATCTTCATTTCAATTGATTACTGTTCTGAGTTTTATATTGAGCATTGACTGTATTTATATATTTTTATTTCTTTCATATCAGGCTATTGATTGAAATATGACGAAAGCTTTCAACTACTTTGTTTCATTACCAATTCAATGTCTCGTGTATCATGAGACATAACTTCATCAGAAACGGTCCCAATTTTATTTTATTCAAATAGATGTTCACGGACGAAACGAATACGGCCAAGAGCATACAATGTACCTAAAATATAGTTGTTCGTCCCGACCCCGACCGCTGGGCGGGCACGCGACATTATTTATTAAGACCGAACTCGTGTCACCAGCAATAACCAAACTGCTACATGTAAAACAGATTTGAGAATTTTCTCCTCCAAACTCCGGATAAATGTTGGGGAATTTATGTGGATAATCCTTTGGACGAAATTGGACCGTATGGTATATCACCGCTGTAAATAATATGTGTAGGTCTAATATTTTGTCCTGAAAGTTGTGTTTTTCCTTCAGTTCTTTTTTCTTGCGTCAGGGTTATTAATACTGGACTAATATAACAGAGAGGAAAGTTTTGTTAGTGTGTTTAGGGCTCGCATAGCAACAGTGTTGATCCCATTGACCTCTACAATCTGCTTATACAGTGGCGTAGGGTTAATAACTTCCGTAGGACTTATTAGTTTTATTCTCTAACACAATGTTTTAGGAAGTTGTTATCGCAACAAAAACCTTTTTCCTTATTAACCTTTCAAAAACACGAGCACTGGCGCAAAACAAAAAAAGAAAGAGGTTAAATTAAAAAATGACCTCTTAATTGAATTTTAAACTTCAATACACTCGAGTTGGGGATCCAAGTTAATGAATTCGAATCGTTCGGATGGACTCGCGGCCAGCATCAATAAATACCAACCAGGATACGACGATAGCTTCGTGGATTTATAAGTAGTTCGTATTGGGTCGCCATAAATTTAAATTTTGTTCTTTAGGTCAGGTTGGTTGAATGTATTTAAAGAGTTACGTGGGGCCAATGTTGGTGTGTTGTGATTATGTCACCAAATCGGTGGTCATGTGATTATTTGGCAAATTAGTATCTATTATTAATATTAATACGTCCATCGTCTGCAGTGTTGTAGTTTTCCGCATGGGTATCTAGTTACATAGGACTATTGGTAAAATCTATTGGTGAAATAAATATGACGTAAAGTTTGATATTATGTATTCTGCATTTAGGTACAGACGCCAGCACATCAAGCTACCCGAAACTGTCAAACTTTCCAAATCAACCTTGAACCTAATGCTTTAGCGATAAAATTGAAAATCTATTTAAAAAATTTGACAGATTTATGTACATAAACATTAAAAAAGCCCTAGTTTTTTATAAACATTTTTTATAGGTTCCATTAAAAAAGTCGCAGTAATCGAAAACCAACCCTTCATCATCCGCCTTTATTGTTAAATAGAAAACAATCCACAACCAGGACATCATCTATTTTACTGTGGGACCCCTACAATTAATATGGCCATAAATTTATCGACACACGACACATTATTGTACCTATAGGGACACATTATATTCGGTACCCAGCAGGACACAAAACCATTACATATTAGGGAAAAATGAAGACGCCATATTGGAGTTTGAATAATATTGAACGCTTCAATGTTTTCGGATTTAGTGTAGTGTAGTTTTTAAATAAATAGTGATAAGTCGTTACTAATACGACTGCAATAATTTAATTAGATATTATTTCAATTCTCGGTATTGAGTTACTAAAGTCCGATAAAGATTAATTATTGAAAAATAATTTTCCTGTTTAGCACACAATTAACACGTGAATTATTTAATACAAGGAAAAACTGTGTTTACTGCAAATGAAACAAAAACAGTATAAATTATTATTTTAATTAACTTGATTCGCAGGAAACTTATGAGTTATATTTTTGCATTATTTTACCTAATGGGAGTGGTAGGTAACTAAGTTATACGCCTACATAATACCTTTAAAAGCTGCTGATGCTATGGTTTTTCAGAATACCTTGCAGACTAATACTGGTATCGATGGTCGTGTTCGAGGGAAGGTGATAAGTACTTTTACAATTCCGATTCCAATTTATGTTCATACAATTGGCAGGCAATTATTAGGGTGTTCTAAATTCTATTAAACGTTGTTAGAAAACTATTAATTGTTCCAGAAATTGCACACACTAGTGATGTTTAGTAGTGTGAGTTTCTCACGTATTGACTGATCTCTAACCATCTATCCAATAGACATGCTCACAATTGTACAACAGTGAGTCCGCAACTAGCTTAATTAAAACTACGATTAAAACAACAATAGGCGGTAATTGCGAATGCATTGCCACGATGACTGTCGCACTCCCCGCAAAGCTCATTTCATATTTGGGAGGGTTCAAAACAACGGTGGGACAGTCCGGGGTCGGGTCGCTCCCGGCGGGCTGTCAATGCCCCGTAATCATAGACACACGTTCTCACGACAGAATGACAGACTCCACGTTCCACAGAACAATAGAATACGTGGGTAGGACAAAGATAATTGATTTGTAGAATCATGTAATGACTTTCAGACACAACTTTGTGATTTTCGAATTCTTATTCTCCTCAAATAATGCAAAAGTTACGCAAGCAAATAAAGTAGCGGTGTGATTTCATGATTTGACTAGGGAATCAAAGTTTGGTAAGAAAAGTTTGTATAAACAAGAAGAAACGACTTTGAAAACTCGGCTAAGATTGTTACTTTATGAATACTTTGTTAATATTTAAAAGCGTTAGGGTCTTAGCTCGAAGTCAGTTGTTACGACCATATCGCTCTTGGGTTATGAAATAAAATAAAAGTTCACCATCCCTAAATCAACAAAGCTTTCTGAAAAAGATAACTGTAATAAAGTAATACAGTCTTATATTCCTTCAACTTCATATAAATAGATAAAACATTTCAATAACAAAGTCACAACACTACTACAAGTCCGGACACGCCGCCATGTTTTATTCCGTTTTTAAAACGTTCCGTTTCTCGAATCGATGTGATTCGATACTGAATAATGTCTTTTGATACGTCTCGCTTTATGAAGCTCTCGGCTCTCCGCTATTTTTCCGTTTACGATTTATTTGCGTTGCCTCATAGCGGCGTTTACCTAGATATTCTTTTCATTTTATTCAAGCTTTGAACTGTTTTTGAGTCTGTGGTTATTCCATTTAATAACCGTGTGTTTTTTTTTACTTAATGTTTTACAAATATGAATGAGTGTTCGTTTGGATAACTGATGATCAGAATAAACAGTTTTACAATTCACAAATGTATAATAAATTTAATAAATTTTGATCGGATTCATTTCACGTTGTAGGCGTAGCTCTATCTTTACATTACCAAAATATTTTGTCAATAGTCAATAGGAATTAAATTATGTTCATAGATTTTCATCTCTTATCTTAAACCAAATATCGCTTGTCGTACTTAGATAAAGTGTTAATTGACATTATATACCAAACGGATTTTTGACGCTAGCCATTTAAAATTATCGCCATTGGCGCTATCAGAAAAATGTTAACCAGCAAATTGTTTGAAAACCGACTCGTATAACAGTAATAACATACATCATTACCGTTCATTACTATCAAGAAAACCAGGCACCTGATTTCGTCATAGAAACAAATTGCACACGATAAGTGGTGTTTGGTACAAGGTGCGGTCTACCACGACGCGCGTGCTATATTAATTTGGGCTTTATGATGATGTGCATAAGACTTGCTGAGTTGTTAGAATGTAAAGTGCAGGAGTGTGGGTCAGTCGCTCCGAGGCCGTTACCAAATGTCAGCTAGACGGGATCCGTGTCATTGTCGCTTTGACTGAACTAATCAAAGAAGTTGTCTTTCAAACTAAAATTGAACCTAGACAGTTAGTTCGAAATCTAATTTAACCTGGCATCGGGGTATCTTGTTTTATGATTGGACGTTTGGGTGGAATTACTAAAGGATTGGGGTACCAATGATTTGAACATTTACGGACTTAATTTATAGTTAATGGTTAATTTATATAATATGAAAAGTAGTAAAAGTTCCATCCCCTTTGATCTCCATAATTTCTTTATTGTTTTTCGCATTAATTTATCGTGAGCAAGCAATAAGTATCTCCCTACTTTATCTACATTGCCTACATAGACAAGACTCTTGTTTTAAAACATGACACTATCGCTATATGTAGCAGTATTTACTGAATGACTAATACTCAACCTTCTTTTATTATGTACCAAGTAAGGAAATAATAGTATGAATACTTTAAAACAAACGAACCTACTTTCTAATGAGGCACATGTCGCTCTAGTACCTAATTACCTATCTAAACATTCAAAGCATATCACGCCTAGGGCCAAGTTTCATAAACTCCAATGAAATACCTACTGTACTTTGCATTTAAAGATGGCATAAAAATCATGTTAATTAAAAAATAAAATATTATTCTAGATAATTAACATCCTTATCACTTCACCAAGTAACAACCGGCTTTATATAATAGGTACACCAAAACAAAAGGGAGTCGATAAAAAAAACTTTAAAAGCAAATCCGACTCATCCATCATAAGTAGTAGGTACTACTACCAACATAAAAACAGCAATCAATCAATTAAGAGAAATGCAGCGGCGTCTTCTAACCTCTTTAAAACCTAAAGGTTAAAGGTCAGAAACATTAGAACCTGGCACAGACGTTTGCACGTTGGTGGTTCCACTTTTATCTTGGAATTAGAAAAAGTGACATTATACTAATTTATTATATTCTTATAGCCGGTCTTAATAACGTATCTACCTTAAGCCAACTGTCAAATTAGTTGCCAACAGAACAAAACGTCATGTTTATAAGGCAAACATAACGTTTCAGCTACTGTTCCGGAGGATGGCCAAACTGAAGTGTTTTAAGGCAGAGCACATTGCTTACAGACCGGTGGGTGGATGAGCCGAAAGGTTCTGGAGTGGCGATCTTGTACTGGAAGATGCAAAGTTGGAATGATAAATTAGACTAATGACCTGGAGAGGGCTACGAGAGAGCTGGTAAATGCGAGTAGCACATGACCGGTCGATTTGGCGACGCTCGGGGGTGGTCTATGTCTAGTACCTAGTGGTCCTGTTACGGCTAAAAAGATGATCCACTCACTACAAAGATTTGAATGAAAGGGTGATAGTGACAGACAAGATAGCATGAACCGTAGCTGTCGACAGACATAGAATACTTCCGAGTGCCTAATCCACTGACCGATCGAACACTAATGAGGTCTGTGATGCAACAATAGACATTTCAATTGAATAACTAGCCAGGTCCCGTCCTCGAACTTATTAAGAAATATTCCGTTCTAACAATAGACTATGTAGAACAATATTTTATATCAATAAGCTGACTTATAATTCAGTTGTTCAATATTCTGCATTATTTATTGTCTGTCGAAACATTTTTTGCAACTCGTTACAGTTTTAGCGGTTTTAAATAACGTTCATTACACCTTTGCTTGCTACAAGTGAGAAAATATTAGTACCTAATCGGTTCACTAAAACATTTTTTAGTTCGGAATGAATGTCACGGTTGCCCGTCACCATACTTAGATAACGACGAAAGTGTTCAAATGTGATATTGTGCAACGCTTATTTAAGTGATACTGAATAACCCCAAAAACGTTACGTTGCTATACCTACCTATCTCTATTCAGTGGACAGTGGCGCTTGCGCAACCAATACGATTGCTTTGTTCATCATTATGTTACACAAAAGTGGAACAGCTTTATTTTCTAATGTTAATCTGAGTCAGCTGTTTAATGGTTTTGGGACAAAGAAACTGGTGTTAAATACTTGAATACAATCAATAATGGATATTACTTAACAGTACCTAAATGCAGGAAACGTAACATATTAACAGACCTAACAAAACCCGTGACACCCCGGTACCAGAAAAAAACTAGTTATATCTACTTATGCATAGTAAAACAAAGAAGTGTTTATTACGACGAATCATTAAATTACAAAACATTAGCGTTGTACTTTCCGTGTTATGACAATTTTCAAGTAAATGTTAGGATCGCGTGCATTCGGTACAACGACACAGTACAATTAGTCGACGATGATAGACCGCTGCGTGCTCCGAACTATTCAGATCTGAAGCATAAACATGGCCATAATGCGCTAAACTAATAAACACTTGATACGCATGGGACGTGTCTGCCACATTAATAGTAAAAGCTTTCTAGAATTGATGCTATGAAGGATATTATTACTCTTTATCACGCTTTTAGCAAGGTCGGCTTTCCAGTTACTACACTGTTTTATGCAAACTTTTATCAACATAATAAATAACTCGCTTGCAACTGTTATGCAAACGGATCTAAATGCGGGTGGCAATGTTAGTAAGGTCATACATTGATTTAAGTTTAAATATTAAAGTCTTATTGATAACCAAGCCATGCATATTTAAGAGCTAGGGAACATTAACAATGTTTTTAGAATGTCAAACTCTTGATTACCTTACTTGATGCCTAATTAACGGAGATCGGAATAGGTAGACTATATTTACCTAATGTTCGTGGAAGTAACATATAGATAGTTGATAATACCTCCTCAAATCCCGGAATCATAAACATGACGATTGTATCCCGGGATTTAAGAAATTGCAAATTACTTATTGGATTTTGAATACATTTGAACAAAATTATTATATTGAAGAATCTTATTTTGTTTTTAGAGTTCCGTACCTACTAAAACTGTTAAATTAAATAGCTTTGTTTTCGCATAACTCTTGCTTCTTTCTTTATTCTTTAATTCTTTATTGTACACCATAACAGCTTATATTAATTCACATTTAAAAAATAGTTCATGTACAAAGGCGAGCTTAACTCAAAAATGAGTTTTCTACCAGCAAACCTTTGAGTGATAGAGAGAGATCACAATAGAGGGTAGGATCCAGTGCACAAATTTTACAATGCTACATTTATAAATATACCTACATACGTTAACATATAAATATATACATACATATCTAAAAATATTATGTCATTGCGAAAGGAAATGCTCTTTAACTTTCCTCTTTTGATTCTTCATATCAATAATTTATAACTATACTCAAAGTCTTGTTCATGTTTTCATAATCCCGGGTTTTAATTGTCATGATTCCGGGATTTTACAGAAGGTATTATCAACTCTATGTTACTTACTTCCACGAACGTTAGGTAAATATAGTCTACCTATTCCGATCTCGGCTAATTAAGAAGCAAAACATCTCAAAGGTTAAATTAGAATCCATCAATATGTTTGAGCCATCATGGGCTTCATCTCTTAGTAAGTCGTTACTCATATCACTTTAAACTGTTTCACTATTCAGAAACTCGCAATGTACATATTGCAAGAGTTCGTGCACAGCCACAAATGAGTTTCTGAAGCAATTATTTTACTATGAAACAAATCGTAAACCATCTCTAAACCTAGTCATTTAACTTTTCAAATCATAAGTTAAAGAGTGAAATACGCGACCTGTTACGTAAACAATAAAATATATGTCTTTGTTTATGATGGAAAATTGACGTAATCTCGGCAAATATTATTTTTATAAAGGCCTGTTGCTATATCTATAATCACAGTGATATTATAAAGGCGAAATTTTGTGAGTGTGTGTGTGTACGTTTGTTACCCCTTCACGCGCAAACGTCTGGACGGATCTTGATGAAATTGGGCACAGAAGTAGATTATGGTCAGGAAAAATACAAAGGATATACCTATCTCTAGAACTTCCAGTCGGATTTGGAAAATTCTTTTTGCATATGATAGTCACATTCATGAGGAAGACTATATGCTATACGGGAACGGGATATCCGCGTACGAAGTCTCGGGCAAAAGCTAGTCATTCATATAGTTTACATAATAAAGAGTTTTCTAACTTTCTATTTAACCTAACCTAACTGGGTGCATAATTTTGGCATAATCTCTAAGTACTTTCATAATCAAAGGGAAAAGGAGGCAAAAGAACGAACAATAACATGTTGATCAAGCACTTGACGACAGGAATGCGAGCACCAAGTTCATTGAACATTTTAATGAAGTAAACATAAATTCAGCTGTAGGTACAGAGAACATTCACTTCGCTTGACGTCGAATCCCATCTGTAAATTCAATTACAGTTGACAAAGCGTTAACTTACTCGCCTTGGATAGTAAGACATTCGACACCGGGCACTTTCACCGAGCCGTGTCGACTTGCGCCAGTACTGGCAGAAAGTCTTCGAACGTTGCAGCTCTGATTTGCAGGCTTATAAAGTCATGATCTAACTGATACAGCGATTGTTAAGTAATTCTATTTGAGTCAAGGACCGGCCGATGTTTGTTATTTCACTGCGATGCAATGTTGATGCCTGTCTTAACTTAATGCCTTTCTTAATTGTTAAATCATCATGTGCACATATTCAAGAGTCTACAGCTTCTCATCTACAATCCCTTAGGAGAACGAGGTTATTTTTAAAGAACCTAATGCTAACTTATGTACCTACATAATATCTTCTATTAATGCTGTCTTTTGTTACAATAGTTTTGTCGCTAAGTTCTTGTTATTCACTCTATTTGATTCAATTGAGTCTTAAAACACATCGTCCTACGTTACTATTTCAATAATGTTACATTCATTCAAAATAATATCACTCTTATCTAAAATATCAGTAACCATTGTTTCATCAGTAGGTATTTACAAACGTATTCAAAACATTTGCCTACTATCACTTTTATAATCTATTTCATAAATGAAACCAGACCTGAATTGCGTTATGATCTATGCCTTGTTCAATACAATACACACGTATAAGATTTCGCAAGCTTGCTCCACTAACTGCCCACTTTGCCTACTATACCGTGTAAAATAGCATAATAAGTTAAGTCCTTCATACATTTTAATAATAATCTTGTAGGAAAACATAAATCGCATCCTCAATATGAATTTATTGAGCAATTATACTCGTTTTAATTACTATTTTAGTCAAGGTCCGTTTGTTGAGTAAACTATTATTACAATTTTATTGTTCCGATCATCTCGAACTTTGGTAGGTAACTGACTCATCAACGCAAGCCACTACTTAAAAATACTTAATTAATTGTAAAAGAATGGGTAACTTTCAGAAAATTCTTTGAATTTCTCTGCCTAATTGGATGAAAAAATGTACTTTTGTCAATATTTCAGAGGCTTCCAAATAAACATTAAAAGATGGCATAAGATTTGTGTAGACAGACGGACAATGCACTCGGAAATTGGATTGCCTCTGGGCCAAGCATCGTCCGAAGTCGAGTCGTAATTGGCCGTTCGGCTCGCCTCAGTCACGAGCCCAGCGTACAATCTTGAGCTCACTCGAGCCACAAACACACTAGCGCAAACACACCGGCTATTGTGATACTATCAAAGAAATTGAATTACGATTTTGAAAAACGAACAGAAAGCCTTAACACTCTCTCACAACAAAAAGAGCTCTAACCTTGTAAACGTTATTGTTCGACGGCCGACATGAACATTAAGTAAATCCACTTCGAGTTGCAAGTTTAGTTTCCAATACCGATGATTTTCTAGCGGCTTTGGCGCGAGGCCCGCACCATTAGGATGTTGGCAGAGTGCCAACATCGCTCGAGGTGCAAGTATTTATTTGTAAGCTCAACATTCAAGGAAGTGTGGGATCTTGGAATAGAAGGCACGTGGAGTGTCGACTCGCTAGAAATAGTGCGAGGGAATTCTTTATCCAAAATGATTAATCAGTTTTGGCAAAGTTACCATTGGAATAATCCGGGCTGAATATAGCACAGATTTATGGAAAATTATATAACTCGTCCATCATAATCGTAACCACCATAGCTGTATGGTGTTGGGTAATTTTTTAATGTATATAATTCAATAAAATACGCATTATTCACGGATGTAGCGAAGAGGCACATTTCGCGCAACTGCGTACGCGCAGAGGTTTCGCAATGGCCAACGATATTGACCGACAAACCACGTTTGGAGGACAGAACTGTTTACTACTCGAACACAAGTAAATTTCGCTTGCGACACAAGAAATACTAAAGGCAATAAAATGTGAAAACAAGCGTTTATTGTCCCAAGTTTGAAAATAGACCCATTAAGAACGTTAACACCTAAAATCCACAACCTGGCGATGTATAAAGACGTAGACTTTCATTTATGTGGCAGCTGAGTAAATAACACATCACTCCTCTTAAACTTAGAGACAATATAAATTGATACAAGCTTGAATAAACACAGTGCTATAATTAATTGCTTTATTTACTGCCTTGCCTTGTTTATTTTTGTTTGCTAGCTTGACATAATTTAGAAGGCAAGCTAAAACTTACAGACGAGATAGAAATGTTCAACAGTAACACTGTTGGTCGTGATCGTGTTAATACGATGCACTATGTCGACAGTTTCTTTTTTCCTGTCATTACAATAACTCATTATCACCAGATGTTAACAGTTGGCAACGGTGACTACGACTGGGAACTGTTTCCTATGTTTTCAATAAAAACTGCAAACAACAGCCGCGGACGTCCTTTTGATTGATGGGTAATCTATCTGTTTGTAAATGGAAAAAAATATCACTGAAAACAGGTAGATAAAACACAATTTAAAAAGAGATTCAATCAATATTGAAAGTATTAAAACTTGTTTACATGGCAAGTGACACAAAAACGGGCGTAAATGATACAGCTAATTAACAAGTACAGTTAGACGAGTCGTTAACAGAAGTCGTTGCATTTATATTTAAAGAACCAGTCGTATAATTAACAGATTGACAGAGAACAATGAAAAATACCGTAAGTAGAGATATAAATTTTATAAATATATCGCAGCAGTGTGGTGCTGAGATGCATCGGCCCACATCGAGCGGCGTGTGCGACCTACACGGACCTTGTTACGATGTGGGACACACACACAGACACCACGAACTGAGACTGTACAACTCATTTATATTCGATTGTTGTCAACCCACATTAATATCAACAGACATTAAAATAGTTATGTCGAAATAGGATTTCCTTTAAACGACGGCACTCGATTTATATTCAATTGTTTACAAATATGAAATACCAATTCATAATTCTATGAGAATCTATAGTCTAAACAGACTTCAATAACAGTCCAGAAAGCCCAAATAACTTATAAATAACCGTCTGAGTCCTGAATCTGACCTTTACAGTTATTTACTCGTTTGAAATTCCAATTACATTGGAAAAATCAAATTGAAATAGAAATACGTAAGTCGAAGTTCTTTAAGATACTTTAACATAAACTAAGTAGTTTGAGATACTTTATGAAACAACCTTTCAGAGCTTAACTTGTACATCAAACAAAATCATAGAACATTTATTACAGGATGACGTCACCACAAATATTTTATTTATCTCTTTAAATATTATGTTGTAATCTATACTAATATAATAAAGCCCTCCTCAAGCTATCTCTGGGACTACCAGTCGAATTCGGAAAAATATTTTTGTATACGATAGCCACATTCATGAGGAAGGCTATAGGCTATACGGGAACAAATTTGATATGCGCGTACGAAGTCGCGCGCAAAAGCTAGTATATTAAAAATGTGAAAGTAACTCTGTCTATATGTTACCTTTTCACGTCTTAACGGCTGAAGGGATTTGAATGAAGCTTGGCACACGAGTAGACCATATCCCGGAATAGGACATAAATACTTTTCATCCCGGTAGTATACTCCCTCGGTATAATTTTCAACTTTCTCGAGGGCGAAGCCGCTGCTGGCAGGAGCTAGTAGTTAATACATTAAATGATGAAAAAAAAGTAAAGTCAATACACGCTCTCGATAATAAGGATAGATATAATCTGTTTAATTGTACCAAAAATAGTTTACATTGAATTCAAATAAAATCTACATACAGTACCCACAGATCTGTAGATAGATTTTGATACTGAGACAAATGCTTATACAGAATCAGAATCAGTCTGCATCGCCTCCAAATTTATTGGCAAACTTTTCCCAAGATCATTAACCCCAACGAACATTTTTATACAAGCATTAAACTCCTTATCGGCATCGACCAAATGTTCGAGTTTCCAATACATTGATACAATTAAGCGGTTATTCGTACCACTTCGCTATCTCGCAACTGGGGCGCAATGTATGCAATCAACCTCTCTATTGGAAGCAATCAATATCGATGTATGTATTAGTTTATCGGTGAACGTTCTCTAATCGATTGTAACGAGCATTTTAGTGCTTTTATTAATGTAACTTGTTGCATTAACTAATTTTATAGATGTTTCTATTAAGTGGTGTTTTATTGATGATTGCGGCTACCGAAAAAAAAATGCGAAACTATCTTCTGGTGTAAGGATTCTAGTGTCAAAGTATTGTGTGTGGTCATAATCTGAGATAAGGAGATAATTTCTCAACAATATCTTCTACATCCGTATCTTGTCGACTATTCTATCAACCATCATGATTTTAATGATCATATTATATAGCTTCTGAAATATATTTAGGAAGCAGAATATAAAGCAGCCGTAGTGCTAGAATATTGAGATTTCTTCCAGACGAAAAGTTAACAAAATTATATTGTAGTCTCTTAGTCCTCCGTTAATTAAATTATTCCCAACGGTTATTGGATCATACTGCTGTTTGATTTCCAAACATTTGCCAAATAGATTTTAAAATCTGTACATTCAATTATACAATTGAATGGAACACAATATAATTGAACAAGTAAAGGGTTCGTCAGTTCAAATGATTTAATAGAATAAATAATAATTAATTTTATTTGATACAAAGGCAAGATAGATCTTTCTTATCAATAACAAAAAATATGTGAATGTATTGAACTATTCAATTTCATGAAACTCAATACATTGTTCACAATTTCTAATGATTACTCTAGTTTTTTTTGTATATTTTAGTTTTGTTTTGTTGTAAAGCAAGGTAGGCCGTTCTATCAATCCTAGTGTACGGTGCACTAAAACCTCGCTGGGTTGTATAGAACACGATCTGACTTGTGTTAGCTGTAGCCTCGATGCCGCCACTTTCCACCATGTGCCTCAAACCTGTTTCTGTTGCCACAATGAGTACTAGTACTAGTGATTCTAAGTCAATAAGCAGGTCTAACTACTTTTTTACTTGAACTTCCTAATGCTAATGAACGTTACGCTTCCTTTGATTAATTTCCTTTAACATCTTCGAATATTTTGTTTGTTCGTTATGTGTTATCTTTATCTTCGTTTGTATAATCATCTTCGAGGATTTCTTTGTTTAAACTTACGAGTTTTTAATGTGATGTCCTTGTATGATTCATTTTAGCTTTTTTAACGACTTTTTTCAATCTTTTAACTGCGTCAGACATTTCAATAAGTCGTTTTAAAAATATGCAGTTTTCAAATATCACAACAATCGTTTTATTAAAAGCCTTGAGGCCACGTGTCTAGTCACGATTTAATGAATATTTCAATATCTTTCTAACCGCAGCAAGTCATTAAACCAATCTCTAATGCTTCTTGGATCTCACGTCGAGAAGCAACTCTGCTTTCTTCAATTATAGATCAAGCTTACCTAAGCGTGTGCTTTTTGGTTGTTAATCCATACAGTGAGGTTGAAACTCTAAGCAGCATGTGTTCAATCATATCGAATGAAAACATTCCAGACAATCAATTAATGTGCCAACACTGAATCCTTAAAACTGTAGCTCGACCTTGTCTGATATGTGTAAACAATCCGCTTACATAACGAGGCCACCCTAGTTAGCGTCCATTACTGAGCGCCTGAACGTTAGGCGTTGCATGACCGAAACAATTTCAATTACAAAAAAACAACTGCGCATGCCTGATGTGTAACGAATACATATACAATGTGTACATTTATACATAATAAAATATTTGTTTCGTCATTTTTGATAGATCGAATCGAAATGATTATGATGGAGATATTGGTGGATATTAAAGACGAAGACGATATAGAGAAATCTTGCACCTTATGTATGGGTATCTAAATTGATCAATCAGGAATTCTTCTTTAAATACGTACTGCTTCAAACTTTTCCAAAATGCTTTCAAGACATTATTCTATATTTTTATCCCCATTCATTTGTAAACTTTTTCAAAATGTTTTTCAAAATTTTCCAAGAGGTATGTATAAAATCCAAGGATCGTGCGAATTTGAGTAGAAATTATTATTTTAAGTTTTGATTATTCAATGGCATCGAAGTAGTAAATGCCTAATCCAAACATTTAGATTAATAAGATTTAAATGAACAATTCAGTCAAGATTATGATGACACTAAAATTAAATATCTACGTTATCATTGCACCAGCAAAATTTTACCAACACGACATTTGGATTCCGATTCTAGGTCACATTTTAATTGACGAGCAAATGAGCTGAAGGCCAAGTCGTCTGCCTTTCTGCAGCGATCTTTTTGATAGTATATTATATGTTGATCTAACTGAAACCTTTTCTATTAGGTAATTAGTTTATCGTTATGTAAAACAGTTTATCCAATTTGTGAGGAAGTTCTTTATGTTGATCCAATTTGGTTTCAAGGAACATCATCACCGTAGTGTCCAGATTGGTGTCTACTATGCATATATGTAGTACGTATCTATGTATTACATTATATCCTTTTAGAGGAAGTCGTGGGTGGGATACTGATAGGGCTTGATATAATATTATTATAACTAGTTGCCGCCCGCGGCTCCGCCCGCGTGATTGTCGAAAATTATCCCAAGGGAACATATTCCCGGGATAAATAATAATCCTATGTGTTATTCCAGACTATAATCTACCACTGTGCCAAATTTCATCAAAATCCGTTCAGTAGTTTTTACGTGAAAGAGTAACAAACATCCATACATACATCCATACTTACAAACTTTCGCCTTTATAATAGTAGTAGGATAGAGAGGTCAGTGGATCAAGTATGATACCTTCAAACAAGTCCGTAATTATTCAATTGTGTTGAATCAATCGATGTCTGTTATTTTATAAGATGTTGATAAACCCACATCTTGTTATGTAACACACTTTTGATTGGTTGGTACACACATCCTAGTTGCATCTTCACAAGAGATTTCCAATTTTTTGCCGTCATTAAAGTCATTGATGTTTTGCGAACATTATTCAGGATATTATAAATAGTATCCTAAATAATTTTCATTTTATGTTTTGATGCTTTCTGACCACTATTAATTTCCTCATTTACTGATCCTTCATCTACCTTTATTTGTATCCTGTATAGTTCTCAAGGATGGGAATAATTTCATGACTTTTTTACCCACAGTTTTGATGTCCTTAATCTCTGTCGTTTGCAACATGTTGAATAGAAAATATTTCTCGGCTTTCATTTGCAAGGCCATCGTCGACGTTGATTCGCTCCACTTTTCGTTTTAAACTTTCTGTTTACGACTTAATCCTACAAAGTCTAGCTTACTAGAAATGGAAACTACATTATTTTTTGTATGCGACGCGATGTTTACCGAGCCAGTGTCTTTGAAACGTGAATGCAGTTACTAAATCCTTTACGTAACCTCAGTTTAAAACAATGACTTTAATTTCAGTTCAGTCAACGTAATAGGCATTTACTGTTATTGTATGTCCATTCACATCATACTATTATATGAGATTGTATAATCGCTAATGAGTTCTAATAATAACTAAGTTAGACACATAAATAGATTGAAACTTAACAAAAGACTTCAACGCACGCTTCAGCAACATGAAGATAGACCATACCAACAGGATCAAAATACTACTGATTCGGTTATATCTGTCATCCCAACGATTAGGTAGTATAGATGGTGAAACGAGCAGGAATATCTTTAGGTCTTAAAAGAGATGATATCATGTAGATTCATCGTGAAGAGTTTGACTCGAAGCCGAGCCCAATATAGTTGGGAAAAAAGGCTAGGCAGATAATGATCGTAAAGAGTTTCCTAGTTGAGCATTTCTCAAAAAAGATGTACTTTCTATCTAAATCTCTGTCCCATATTTAAAATATTTTTTTCTATATATAAAATAGACCAACCCCAGTTTCTGTTAAATTATATACTTAGTAAGTTAAATAAACTAAGTACAAAACATTTACAAATTAGAATTATTTTAATAAATTATTTGGTATAAAAATACTTTAATAATCGGTCTAATCTAGTTGTATGAAAAGTGAAGTGTCCCAATTTCATACCTTCCCAAACAATCGATTGTAATTTGTCAGGACTTGCGGAAATTATAGAAATAACTAATGTATTTATTTAGAACTTTATACCATAGTCCATTTATAAATTAAATATTGTGTCGTTTTAGAACAAATTTATTTAATAAAAAAAGGTTTTATTTTATCGCGTAAAAAGTTCCTCTTTGAAATTCCTCTTTTGTGACCATATTTATGAAAATTATAGAATCAATTTGGTATAAAACATGTTTTAAGATAGTGGCAACATTGGCAAGATCGGCATCCATCTTGTTTACGTTTTGATATTTCTTTTACGTTCCATGTGCGCGAACAGAAGGTAGTCCCTTAGCGTAGTGGTCCGAAAAAGATCCAATCTTTGTTACCCAACAAACGCAGGTAAGCTCTAATATTATTATTATTTCGCATGTAAAACCATTAAAGCTCTCAATCTTGATTTCGTAAGTCAAATCATAAACTAGTACTAGTTTTAGTTGTATGCGTTTACAATTTTAATAATTTATTTAACTTGATTTGTTACCTCCTTTTTTGTTACTCTTGAGTGGTAACATATACATGGAAAAGAAGGTAGCAAAATAGGAAATTGTTAGGCAGAGTACTGACTATGTGATTTTAATATAATAATTACGACGAAGTTTTAATTAAATATAATATTACCTATATTGAATAAATTTTAGTAGGTAATATGCGAAATTGAATGGGAGATTTGTGGTTTTGTTTTCTGTCGTGTTTGTATTAAGTTTTTAGGTACCTACTAAAAATAACATTAGACATTAAATTCTCATACTGGCTACTACTACTCGCTCGTACTCATTACATACTTATCCATTTCTTCATTAAGAGGACATATTATTTTGAATGGTTGTAACGAAACTCAAAAACCGATAGATACCGTTTTCATTTTTTTTTTGCTTAATAGAAACCTAAATTTTTCGCTGTATAAAGACTGACACCGCATTTGTTTAGATCTACATTGCACCATTGCGAAGCTGGGACGAGTCGCTACTATTTTATAAAGTGGTGGGCTGCTTCTATTTTGACTATGAAATTGTTTTTTCTGGTGCTTCAAATTATATTTATTTAAACAATGTTTGGCCTGTAACAATGTGGCTGCTAATTAATCATGTTTAAAAAAAATGCTTTTTATGTGTGTTCGCATGGTAAATGTAAGATAAGGTGAACGGTTATAATATTTTACAGCTCCGATTTAAATATGCCTCTAACCCCGGCTGAAAAAATGAGGCGTTATCGGGAAAGATTAAAAGAAAATCCTGAAAAGATGGAAGAACAAAGGAAAAAGAACCTAGAAAGAATAAAATCGAAGTATGTATACAAAAAAGTCAAGGATATGACTGAAAAGGAAAAAAAGGTAAAAAGAAAAAAGTGGCGGGATCAGAAAAGGAAGACAAAGCAGAAGACGAAGAAAGACACTGATACAACGATGGAAAATGAAAATTTAGAAATTAATTTGATTCCAGACAAATTGCAAGTAATCAAACGTTTAAAAAAATCCAGAAACATGTATAAAAATCAATGGAACAATGCTCAAAGTCGAATAGAATACTTAAACCGGCTTACAGAAAATTTAAGGAAAAAGATTTATCGATTAAATCAGAAACACATGAAGACGGAAGAAGATTTGAAGAAACAAATAACTATGTTAACGGCTAGGAATGAAATCTTGGAGCTATCACTGAAAAATGCTTATAAAAGATGTCATAGCAACAAAGAAAAAGATGTTTTCAAGTCTATCGCTAACAATGATACAGTAAAAGTAAAAAGAGCTTCATCATTCATTCAGAAAACTCTTGGCTTAAAAGGAAAAATAAGAAAACGAAAAAAGGCAGCCAAAATACTGCGATCTAAGAATGCTATTGAAAATTTTTTTTTAAGAGACGATATAAGCCGATCTACTGCCGGTAAAAGAGAGTGCAGAACTTTACATAAGACGAAAAAGCAAATCAGATATCTTAATAATTCATTGAAATGCCTTTATGAAAAATTTAAACAAGAAGGCAACCTGGTGTCATTTTCTTCGTTTTGCAGATATAAACCATTTTTTATTCTATCACCCTCTGTTAAAAATAGAGATACTTGTTTGTGTGAAAAACATAGCAACATTGACTTTAAATTTTATGGTTTAAAGAGAGCAAATGTATTTAACTACATCAATATGACCGATCTATTAAAATCAGTTGTTTGCGACATTTACTCTTACGACTGTATGTATAATAAGTGTATTAACTGTAAAACTAAATCCCCGAAATATAACACGGAAGAATTTATTCCTACAGAGGAAATTAGTTGGCAGAAGTGGGAGATGACTGACCATACCTATAAAAAAAACAGTTGCAGACGGTAGCCAAATTTTAGTTAAAACCAAACGGATGACAAAAACTTTAAAAAAGAATACTATTAAGCATTTAATTGATATATTTGACAATGATCTTAAACTATTTAAAATTCACTCTTATAACATGTGGCACCAAATAAAAGAATACAATAAATGTTGTGCTAACCTAAACCCCGGAGAAGCAGCCATTCACTGTGACTTTTCCCAAAATTTCGAATGTAAATTAAGTTCAGAAGTACAAGCAATGCACTTCGGTGCTTCAAAAAATCAAGTTTCCCTACATACTGGCGTGCTTTTTATGAATGACAAAAAGCAATCTTTTTGTACTGTTTCACCCTCAAATATCCATCAACCAAGTGCGATATGGGCACATCTTTTACCGTTAATAGAATTAGCACAATCTCTAAAACCAAACTTAAAAGTTATTCACATATTTTCAGATGGCCCAAGCTCGCAGTATCGCCAAAAAAATAACTTCTTTTTAATTAATCATTTTGCCACTGTTAAACAACTTAAAATTACTTGGTCATTCTTTGAGAGTGGCCATGGAAAAGGCGTTGCCGATGCAATTGGAGGGGTGGTTAAAAGAACTTTAGATAGACAAGTAGCATACGGTAAAGATGTAGCTAACGCGGATGATGTATATAAAATAATTTTAGAATGTGTGAGATCTGTAAAATGTTATTACACCAAAACAGAAGATATTGACGAAATTTCAAAGTTATTACCCCCGATACTCAAAACTATTCCGGGTACACGATCAATTCACCAAATTGTTACTTTAAATTATAATCAAATTAAACATCGAATACTTAGTTGCTTTTGTATGGATGATTGATTTTGTTTCAATCCGAAAATACACACATTTAAAATTTTGCAATCATCAACGGATGATATATCCAATGTGATATCGTCAATGGACGAGGTTGGCGATGTTTCCAATATAATATCATCAATAAACGATGTTGACGATGTTTCTCATGTGTTATTATCATTAAATGACGTTGATGATGTTTCTAATGACATATCTGTTGCCGATTTGGTTACTAGTCGCGATATAGTTGGCCTAGCAGATATCGAGAATGTGCCCACAACTTCTAACACTGTTGATAAAAATATATTGACATATGATACATCCTCAGTAGCATCAATTGATAATAAATAACACAGTAGATACATCGGCGACGCCATCTTCATCATCTTTAGACAAGGAAAATGCCGGTAATATTAAAATTTATGGCACGCCTCATACTTCTGTAGGAAGTTGCAAGGGAATAAAAATTATATCAACGGTTCGTATTGATGCATGAAGTCTCAAAGTGCATGGCATGCAATTTTTACTTCTGTAAAGAGTGTAGTGGTAGCCAAACTTTTAAAGATTTTATTATTTGTTCATCTTGTTTTAACATATAATTTTGAGTAACAAAGATATTTTTAATTATTATGTAGTAAGATTATGCAAACAATACTTTGTTTCAGATATTTTTTACTAACCAAAGGATCATAAAGAAACAGAAAAATGATACTCTTAGATATAACAGATTTTTTGCGTAAAGATGATTTCCTAATGTGTTTACGCCTTGGTTTGTTATGGCCGTGGTCTTCTACACATTTTATTGCGGCACCAAAATGTAACGGCTGCGGGTTTATTCCAAATTTGTCTAATTATCCTCTGCATTTTGTATCTACTATGAATGCAGAACAAATAAAAGTGTTATTGAATTGTCAGTTTTTTTGGTGCCAAATATGCAACTTTGCAATGTTTGACCATTATCCGACCGATGAGTGTGAATATTGTAATTAATTATATTTTGTTGTTTATGCAGCTACTCATTAAGTTAAAATTGAGGCTGTTGTTTCTGTGATTGTTTGCAATTTAATTTTTGTTACCAAATAAACCATATTGTTATTTTATAGACTGTTAAACGTATGAAGCTAAGGTACGTACTTCAGGGTACCTACATTGTAGGTAGGTACTTAACCTTTTGCGTGTCTTAACAGATTTTTATCGTCCAATCCTGACCAAGCCCTTATGTGTAACTGTCCGACTTAAGACATTTGGAGCATTTTTTCTTATGTCGAACTGTGTAACTTAAGACACGCAAAAGGTTAAGTTTCAATTAGTGTTTTTTTTAACTAGATAAAGCGTTGTGTATTACGAAATAAGAGAGATAGGAAAACGTCTAGAAATTATTTATAAGATGTTACTATGTAGAGATTGATTCTGAGGAATATTCACGCTAACAATGTTTAGTCCTAAGTCCTGAAATTTTTAAACCTTAATTATTAAAACTTAATTTTCTAGTCGCCTAAAAACGTATACGCGGCGCGGTTATTCATACAAACTTACAAATCTCAATATATATAAATTATAATAAACCTATTTTAATGAAACTTGAATACCTACTTTAAGCGAGCAGTAAGACGTGGTTTTAAGTTTGTTAGGAAACTTAAAATTGTATCTCTCTATCTCTCTAAACTCTTATTTGAAATAGTTTTCTAGTAACTATTTAGACCTTGTTGAATTCCGTATGGGTACCAAGTTTCATTAAAATCGGTTTATTTCATTCCCATAATTTGGAACTTGTAAGTTTGTTTGATAAACCGCGCCGCATAAACGCCGCGTTCTTAACGTTCCCAATTATTAGATTTAATAATACGAATCGTAGAAAATGTCTCCTGACAGAGGTTTTGTTATTAATATAATTAAGTCAAAATAATTATCTGCACTACTGTGTAGGCTAAGCTTAAGAAATCCTATTTTGTTACCAGAATTATTTTTTTGTTACTGTCCCATAAAAGCGGGCTCATATTTCTTCACTTTTTTAAATATTGTATAAGATATTAATATATTTTTGTGATAAAAACAAAAACATATAGTTCGTTTTTGCATTATGTATGTATAAAAAAAACATACAAAATAAAATAGACGCAATAATGTAAAGTTATTCAAGAGTTGTGGCCGAATAGTAACGTAAAGGAAACATTACCGCCTATATTTTAAGATTTTTCTGTTAATATAGACTGATTTTTTTAAAAACAAATTAGTATTTGTTTTATTATCCCATTTAATCAAATAAAACTTCTAGTAAAATAATTGAACATTAAATTTACGTAATCTAGTGAAGGTAACAAAATAAGAAATTTTCTGCACCTTGGGTTTGTTTTAATAGATTTTGCTATTATTTACGTTTTATATATCTGAAAACAAACCTCATAGTTATAATCTTTAGACCTTTACCCATAGCTTAAAATAAAGAAATCAGATAAATTTCAATATGTTCATTTTATCATATTTTTTATGCAATGGTACATTTTTTTTGAGAAATGCTCAGTTAATATGCTTACAGATATTTTATGCTTAGTGAAAACATTACAGATAGCCGTATGCTCGTTTTGTGTTCCACTACATTGGTAGTCTTCTTCTATAAAATGTGATTTCGAGCTACATTTATGCTTTTTCTTTGTGGTTATTTGTTTCATTTTCTGAGTCACGCGAGAGAGATCGTGTGAAAGAAAAGCTGTGTCTAGCTCTAAATATTCACTTAGGTGGTCCTCAAGTAGGTCAGATGTGCAAACGTACAAGTTAAAATATCTTTAGGCATTATTTGTTTGTAATCACCTGAGAGGAATTGGCTGGAAGGGGAAGCGATGTGCAGGCGGATGCACGGGTGGGTGCACGGCAGGGTGCACGGGTGGGTGCGGCGCCAGGATGGGCGCCGGCGGGTGCACCGGCACCGGGTGCGGCAACGGCGGCGGCGGCAGTGTGCTGTACGGCGGCGGTGGCACATTCTCCAGCTCCGGCGGCCGCGGCGCCCGCGCACGCCGCAGGCGCCGCCGCCGCGCCGGCTCCTCCGTCTGGCACTCGGCACTCGCCACACTCCGCTCCCTCTCCGTCTGCACCGCACTGTTCACATTCACGGGCGCATCCTGCACCTCCACTATGTTCACGTTCACGTTCACACTGGACACGTTTTGTCGGCTCGGCTCGCCCGGGACGCGCACCGAGACCGAGTCCGACTTGCGCAGGCCGGGCGCGGGCACGGGCAGCCGCATATCGGTGTAGGCGCGGGTTGACGCGCGCGCATGTCGACCGCCGTGTGGCGACTGGCCGCCCCCCGCGCGGAGCAACGCGGAGTCGGTGCGCGAGCGCGCGAGGGGCGGCGAGCGGCACTCGTAGGGCTGCCACAGCAGCGCGGACAGCGCCTCGGCGGCGGACGGCGGCGGCGGAGCGCCCACCACGCTCATCTCGGCACCGCGCTCCGCTGCCGCGCCAGCGCCGTCACCCGCCACCCGCCGCCGCTGACACCTGCTGACAAAAAATAGGCTTTATATCATGCTAGTAACGCGAATTATACCACCTGATAATATAAAGTACTTGACATAGCAAATTCTAAAACTCAGTATTTAAACTTGAGTATATACATGTAGTGAAAGACTTTTAATGAATAAATCTGCATATCCTTTAAAATTCCTGAAAGGCACGAAGAGAAATCAGAACTATAATAAAATATTCGGATTCTGCTAGGAAGGTCAATTTTAACCTAAACAAAGTTATGGGATACAAATGAAGAACAAGGTTCCACAATAGAAACTTTCAATCCTACAAGACCATTTAGCCCAAACCAACTTTGATAAAAATGATCATTTGATCAATCAAGGAATTAGTTTTAGTTCTCTATAGTTCCACTGAAAATTAAAAATAATAACGAACATCGGCTTGAAGTTAAAGTTGCATGTGCCACAAATTACGAACACCAAGCAATGTTGTCATTTTGCTTGACTGCAATAACTCAGAGAGCCATACTTTGGGACGGTAAACTCGTGTATTTGACGCATTACAATAGGGCTGCCCCTTTGTTAGCAACAATGTGTGTTTTTTTCTCTCTCTTTCGACTACCTGGACCTCAATCGTAGTGATCTTCGTATAGACAACCATCGTAAAAAAAAGCATGGCACTGTCGGCCCCGGCTCACACTTGGATTTCTGAATTACTTAGTTTTATTTTATTGTATTTTCACCCGTTTGTCGTCGTTTCCTTTATTTAGATCTTTTACGGCAACATTAACACGTAGAAACGAATTACTACATGAAAATGCTGTATCATGAATGAATAGTTGTGAATTCTTCAGTACTTTCTTGGCTTTGATTCTAACAAACTACGAGAATTTAGTTTCAATTAAAATTACACTTGAAACTATACTAATCCAAATTGAGGAAGTTATTAAGAACTTCCTACTTAGCAGCTCATACATAATATAATACAACGCGCTCATAATTATGTTCGCTAATTCTCTTACACATTACGTGTGCATGATCGTACAAGTGTATATATTATTATCTTTGAATCTGTGAAAAGTACGTGTGTTTGGAACTTGTGTATGTCCGCTTCGCTGCCCCTTCCCTTACGTAACTTACTGTTCGCTCCACTTACACTACTCATGTAGCCGTCCCCTTATCATTGTACTTTTACATTTCTTCCGAAAACTTTTATCCTACCTACATTCAATTCGAACCAAAAATCCTGCGTTTTATAACAATACCTCCTTTTTTTAGAATTCGCAACACAGTTGTCATTCACCGAATACACACGCACTCAATTTTCCATAAGAAAACATCCTTCTGTTGCGGAGAATTGGACATTTGCATAAATAATTCACTGCCTACGTCGGTTTCTTTAATCCCTTCGTACTAACTCTCCAGAACAATAGAGATTTACCACGACCGAGCTTAATAGTATGCAGCAAAGCTCTTATGTAAGAATAAGCCCTAGACAGCGGGGAAACTTTATGAAATTTTAATATTCCAGCTGGAAAAAGTCGAGTGACTTAATAATTCTGACAATGTAACGTCCTAATAGAAACTTGTTCGTCACAATACGGACGACAACAATAAAAATTACGGTGGAACCTCATTATATAACAAAAATTAATGGCTTCCCCTATTAGGTACAATGAGACACAATAAGTACTGTCCACACGGAAAGCTTTCATGAGAAACACAGTTCTAATCATTCAAGCCAAAACAATATTCGAATAAGCGTAGGTACAACCTTTAAATAAACAAAAACCCAATATTGAAAATATACCCAAGTTCTATCAATATTGATACTATCAACATTGATCTTAAATTTTCGAAGCCTCATAACGTACTTAAACGTCATCAAAACACAACAAATCATTGAACTTCAAAGGAGATATCGTCCATTACGTGGATATCGCAGGGAGATCAGCTGGGCCCGGTAGCTGAGACGCGAGATCCGAGGAGAAACCGCACTCATACACTTTCTCCAAGGCCGCGCGGCGCCGGCGCCTCCCACTACCGCTTTGATCATACACATATAAAGCCCCCAATATGTCCGTCTATCTGTCCCGCTGATGTTTGAAACTGCTGAATAGGTTTAGAGAAACTTTCTTATTGCGAAAGGGCTACCATTTTAGGGCAGAGTTGAAACAAAAGATCGAATAATGCCTAGTACAGTAGTACCAGCTGGTCTATTCTGTCTCACCGTGTACACATGGGTGGAGTGAACGACAAGTGAGCTGTCATTCCATCCAGTTTGTACGGTTTGTCAGCTCACTTGTCGTTCACTTCGCCTAAGTTTTCACTTCGACATGTTTACATAATCGTACTGCTGTTCAGTTGGGCCATCTACTTTGTACATTGTAGCGACAGTATATGATCAATCAGTAGCTTTACTCATTCCTGAATTAATTTAATATTTATTACGAGCTAGTGCTATTCCACTGCAGGGCAAAGCCCTTCCCTCCTTCCATTTTCCCCAGTCCCCGATTAATTATTGCGTGAATTTCAGTGTTGATCGTAACGTAAATGTGAAGTTTCCCCAAGCAAAACCGCAGCAAAAACGTAGCTGTAAACAAACACACGGATACTGTTATATCACATATTATTATTGTACACTAATAATCATAACTTTCGTTTATCGTTGACACTTTACAAACGTCTTCCGTTTAGTCTCTGCATTTATCTGATTGTATTATGAAACTAATTAGACGAGGATTAAGATTGTCCTACATTGTTGTATGTAACGGTAATTAATATAAAAGGAATTATAGTATTACGTGAGTGTGAGCAGAAATGAGGCCGTAGCATATTGGATTAAGTACCTGTTAAGAGCGTACTTCTTTCCGTAATGTTGGAGCAATAAAAAAACTGCTTTATGAAAGCATATTTTTTGTTGTTGTTGTCATAGTACCTATCTATGCAATGCACATATCGCATCTTTGCTTCAATTACGTGATAAGACCGACGATAAAATTTTAGTTTGATAATTGAAACCGCCGTGACCGATTTAATTTTTTCCAAAAAACGTCAAAATGAAAATGAATTGTCGGACTTATCACGTTATTGAAGCAAAACCGCAGTGACCGATTTTATTTTATCAAAAAAGCAGTTAAATTGACGGATATATCACGTTGAAGCAAATATGTGGTGATCCGGCGGGAACGGCCCATACGTATTACCAACAACTCCCACTTGGATTTATTTTGTAGATAAATGGCAAATGTCTAACAATTTTACACGACCATCTTAATGTCAATTTAAACTTGATGAAGCCTCTTGTGCATATATTTGCAAATTGTATTTTGTATCCACATTCACATAGATGTTCTCCATCAAAGCATTTTCCCGGACTACTAATAGTTCTAGCGTTATGGACGTTATGATCTTGTTCGCTGTAATAGATACAGGATGTAAATATAATCTAATATTGTGTGCTGCCGTGAAGTTTATTTCTTCGGAAATCCGCAACTATAGAGTAATCAGGAATGGTAATGTCTCATTTATGTAAGCAGAGATAAACTTCTTTGACATGTATTATCACCAGTGATCGGATAACCGGCCTAATATACCTAAACTTCACTTTTATTCCCACGAAAGTATAATACTATATATAGCAGGGATGGCCAACCGGTCGATCGCGATCGACTAGTCGATTGCGGCTATTGGTGTAGTCGATCGTGGCAAGGCAAAAAATATAAATACGTATAATGGACTGTGCAGCATTACGTATATTGGACTGTGCAGCATTATAAATAGGTAGAGTTAATAAAATATTTTTTTTTAAAGTATGCAATTGGTAAATCGCGTTTCGTCAGTAAAAAGTAGATCTTGGGTCTAGTCAAGTTGGCCACCCCTGATATATAGCTTTTAAGTCGGTTCAGGCATTTAGAAGTTACATACAAACATAAAAAAATATTACACTCCTTTTCTTGGGCGTCGTGTTATAAATCAAACACATTGGGTACATTATAATTTTATAAGTATTCCATTTGTTTTGAATAAAATAAAGATACTAAATCAAAATAACAACTGCTATAATTTCATTAAGTTTGTTATTGTTGTTTTTACAAATTTGTCCAATCCCGGGAACCCTAATTTACTTATTTATTCAGAAAGGAATGTCAATATTATTCTTTCACGGGAATAAGTTTAGGTCATACATATACGAGTATTTCATTTAAATGAACAGTGACCACTGTTCAGATGACATAAATATTGAGCACATAACAAAACATAAAATCACGCCTGTAATCCTCGAAGGGTTACAGGAACGTTCCTATGGTACACCCAAATAGTGCAGATTACGTACCACCTATAATTACATTGATTGCAAACCTTATTACCGAATAGAAATCAGCTCTAACTTGTTTCATCTTAATAATCGTTTTAAAAGTATAGATCGGTCAAATGTTACGCTTTCTCTGAAGGTCGTTTGACAGAAAGCAAACTTGATTGCCCACGGCGTCTTGCCCCATGGCTTTGAAGTTTCTCTCACTTATAATTGGAGGAGACACTAATCCACAAACATTTCGAGCCGGCGTCGCTTTGAATATCCGTCAGAGCCGATAAAGATCTCGATCTTACAATCATGAAATGACAGACTATGATGTAACTCCTATAACTTTGCGACTATCGTTATTAGTGTTTCGGAAGTCATATTTTGCATATTCATTGTAAATAATGTGTGAATGTGCTGCTAAATTTTAATGAAGAAATAATTTCGCAAAAACAGTTTCCGATAAATTAATTTTCATTTAACGTTCGTCGATGGGTCGTACCATCGTACGCAAGCGCATTATGAAGTAATTTATCAGGAGTCGCGGACGTTCGCATCGTAATCCATCCTCATAACCGGACGACTGCAGAAGCGCCCACAAACCGGTAACTTAATCCTCGTCAATTTTTCACAAACTCTCACTTTGTAATTTTTTTTCTGCGCCGCCATATTCTTATAATTCTCGCGTTGATTTCGGATTAATCAGTGCGCCTACCTACCAACGATAAATTGGTGCCCGATTTTTACCAGAAAAGGAAGATAGTTGCGAATTATTTATTTCGTAACAATTGCTTACTATACTTACAGTTTGCACCAAAGCGCCTACAACATAGAATTCATCTTATAAACATTTATAACTAAGAAAATTATATATTATAATTTTCTTGCTAATACCTATTAGCAAGATACTTCTGGAAATAAATGCAACTAACACATTTTAACCTTAGTCTAAAAGAGACAATAAGTCTCCATTCAGACCTCGGCTTTCCAAAACATCGCAGACTAACTTACTACTAAATCAATCGTCTGAAAACTCCCTTCAAGTAACAAGTAAACCATAGCCTACCTACATCGGTCGATATTCTGATATCAATGCCCTAAGCCGCAGTTGAGAGCATCAACAAAAGGATCTCGGTCGTTATTGTACCGCCCGATGCACCAGTAACCTGACACAACTAAAGCACTGTTATGACCTTAAAATCGATATCGAGCGCTTCCTATCTCGAATTGAGTACATTTTGGTATAGATATCAATTGCAGACAGTTCTACTCGCTCGGAAAACAAAGCGTGATACAATGAAAGATCTTAGATACAATAAAAGAGTTATATCACAAGACGATCATGAGATTTCATCAAGTATTTCACATCAATTTACGATTTCTCTTGGAGGTAGCTGTATAATGGGATTCTGAGCCTCATTGTGTTTTATTATATTCCTAAGCTATAGGTACTGCTTTGCATTTAGAATGCTTGATAGGATTTGCTGAATTATAATAGCTGAGTGTATTTTGGTGCTATAGCGCTTCTGTGGCTCTAAATAATAAAAAGTGACGTTTGGTCGGCATTGCATATATTTCTGCTGTACGGGTTGTAGTAGTTAACTCCGTACACTGATTTGTCGTGAAGGTTTGAAAGTTCAGTAAAGTATAGAGAAACACTTTCCACTAAGATGCAATAGTTAAGTATATTAAGTTATGAATTAGTTACATTACTAGAGTGGA
Organism: Mamestra brassicae; assembly: GCA_905163435.1. NCBI lineage: Eukaryota > Metazoa > Arthropoda > Insecta > Lepidoptera > Noctuidae > Mamestra > Mamestra brassicae. The sequence continues at coordinate 10,288,219 of LR990997.1, read as the reverse complement.
AGGCGATTATTTCTCTCAGTTGTTGATAGCTACAGTTATGAGTTCACTATATTTTAATTCATTAGTCATATTATTTTAAAATGCGAAATTATGACGCATATCATTAGGCTAAAGTAGGTTACAGAGTAAGCAGAAAAATGTACGGCGATGAGACCCTACATCTACTAATTTTTCACACAAAAATGACAGCGATTCAAGTGATTGGTAAGACCTACAAAACATTTTCTTGTTTTTCTGTCATTTGCGAACCAGCGTAGGAGGGTTATAGCTAAGTATCAGTACACGAAAGCTATCTATTTATTACCGTAAAGTTAAAAACAAATAAAACACTCAAACTAAACAAACCATTAATCCCGACAGCAATCAACACAAAATCGTACTCGACTTAAACTAAAACAACTTATAAACAACAGAGAGTACACAAAGCAAAACTTTTGAAATTAGCTACCAAATAAAATTTATTTACTTTGGCTTTTTGTTAGTTGATGAATAATAAAGAGGGATCTGTGAAAATACATTGAGTTTAACAATGTATTATTATAATAAGTATTACGTAAAGAACACTTAAAAGTTTATGAGAACAGACGTGTTAAAGACAAGCGGGGAAGTCGCGGCTTGACTTTTATGTAATGCTTTCTCCAAAAACGCATTTGAGAAATAAAATAGAATGCGTTCCCTTTGTAGTGCTCCAACAACAATGGCGTGGCGCCGGAACTTGGTATAAAAATGAAAGTGGATTCGCCTGTTATTTTTATAAACCCGACAATCTTGTTCTTGTTTGTTTGGTTGGCTCCTTATTAGCGTGGTGTCCGCGGCGAAGTCGAGTCGTACGGCTAAACTCCTAATGTGATTTACGAAAACTCGCTTTTGGCTTCGAAATAATGTGCCAAATTAAATTACCTACCTACTTTTAGACACGACACGTAATTGGTGTTGACAGGTTTTTGAAACAAATTAACATAATTCGCCATCCTGTGGTATAAAATAAGCGTTAATGTTGGTACTTTCTTTTTAAAAGCAAGTGTTTTATTTATGTTACCCTTTGAGCCGGCTAAGAATGTTCTCAAGAGAAATCGATCAGGTATCAGGTGGTAATGAATTTGGAAACGGAGGAGGAGCCGATGAGCTTAAGTTTTTAGTTATAAAATTAGTTTGCAAGAAAGGTTGAAAGCCACACTTTAGCGGCGCCTAACAAATACCTAGCTTGGTAGGTAAACATACCGTAACAATAAGCCAGCCACAATTTTTCACTGATCCGAAAGGTTCAACTGTAGGTACCTTAACCTTTTAAATCTATACTTCATTAGCTGTTGCCCACAACTTCGTACGCGTATATCCCATGTTTCCCGTTCCCATGTAGCCTTCTTCATGAATGTGGCTATCATATACAAAAAGAATTTTCCAAATAGTTCCAGAGATTATTATATAGATAAAGCTGAAGAGTTCGTTTGTTTGGTTGAACGCGCTAGTCTCAGAAACTACTGGTAAGAATTGAAAAAATATTTTAGTGTTGGATAGCCCATTTATCGATGAAGGCTAGTATAACTTATATTTTTGTTCGACAACCACGCGAACGAAGTCGCGGGCACAGCTAGTAATTAAAACAAAGAGTGAAACTTGTTTTTTAAAGGTAATATTTACCTGATTACGAAAATTCATCCGCTGATAGAATGCTACACTATCGCCAGTTATCATAGACACGGAAGTCGGATAACTATGGTGATAGTCTACTTTTAATGCCAGAAAAATTAACAGTAAATAAATTCATATAGGGTAGGACACTAAATCGAAGCTGTGGGAAAAAGCAAGTACATAAAAGGAGATACATAAGCAGTTCAGACATCACTGGTTATTACTGAGTATGTGAACCTGGGATTGATTAAATCATTATATGAATATATCTAGTAGGTAGATATAATATCAACTTATCAAATAACTACAGTGCATCGGTATCTAGGCTATTCAGCGGCGATTATAAAAACAAATGGGTTTGACTTTCTTTGCTGAGATTCGGTCAATCGGTCAACCGGTCTATTACCGACTCTTTTATGAATAATAATACATTTATTCATTCGAGATCGAAAACGGAAATTGTTTATTACTAAATTAATACGGGCCTTTTATTAATGGAACCGCAGTACCAAAGGTTAATAGACTCATAAAACACAATACGCATATAGGTATAAAAACAATAACTAATACATATTGTATACAGCAAACTTACACATTATTATGAACGTACATATTGATCTGATACGAAACCATATTGATGGTTCCGTATCCTATATACAGGGTGTCCCAAAACTCAACGTCAAGCCGAAACGTGGTGACAGGATTGATCATAACCATCACGAGAAAAATCTGAAAAAAAATCTATCCCATGCAGTTTAAAAATTATGGGCATTTTAAGAAAAACCTAGAAATTTGATCAAACTGTACCATTTTTCGGTTATTGTGGTTATTCTTTTTTATTTTTGTTCATTTGAACTTTGGAAACGTAATCCTAAATAACATTTCTAGAATCCCAATAAAAAATAATGACACAATTGCCTCAAGTTTCCGAGAATTGAGACTATTTGTTAAACTACGAATTTAAAATTTTCAAGATTCGTCGACTTTGACAGGCCCTCCTATAAAAAAAATGTACTAGAGTGCCTTGGCAAGTGGCATTAAAAGTTGGCGCATTTAATCAGAATTCTAAAATGGTACAATACTTGTTAGTTCCATACAATAGAAAAGAGTAAAAAAATTAAAACCTCAAGTAACCCGATTTTTGCTATCTCATTTTACTCAGTTAAAATGTTTTTAATTCACACAAGCTCTAGGTAGGTTCTTAATTTTAAGACAAAATGATGAGAGAGATGGATAATGGGTATGTTCGCCATGAGTGAGCGAGACAGATAGTGACGCCACTTTTACCAAAGTGAAAAAAAGTTAGTAAAATTAGTAAAATAATTAGGTTTGTTGGAATAAAAGTCAGATGATAGAGAAATAACGTTTTTTATTACAATAAATGTTCAAATTGTTTACCATCAGCCTCAATACAAGCCCTACATCTTCTTAAAAAAGATCTACTTATTAGTCGGGCATATCTTCGAGAGTTGATCGCCTCAGCTGCTTGAGAAATGCGTTCACGCAGGTCGGCTACGTTCTCAATGGGCTTTGAGTAAACTTTTTCTTTGAGAACTCCCCAATAGAAAAAATCCAGGGGATTTAAATCTGGTGAACGGGCGGGCCACGAGATAGTGCCCGAACGTCCAATCCACCTTCCCGGATATTCCTGGTCAAGGAAATCTCTTACTTGCACTGCGAAATGCGCTGGGCAGCCATCTTGTTGAAACCACATGTCGCGAAGATCTGCTAGTGGTACGTCCTCTAACAGGGTTGGTAAATCTTCTCTTAAAAAATGTAGGTAATTAGTTCCATTCAAGTTCTCAGGCAGTTCAATAGGCCCAATAATTTTACCGTTTAAAATTCCGGTCCACAGGTTTACTTTAAAACGATACTGGGATCTATCTTCTCGCATTAAATGTGGATTCTCCACATGCCACTCGTGATAATTGTGCAAGTTCATGTAACCATCTTTTTTAAATGTTGATTCATCTGACCAGAGAATTTTTTGGATGAATTGGGGATTCTCATTATGCCTCTGTAGCATTGTTCTACAAAAAGAAATCCTTTCCTGATAATCTCGAGGTAGAAGACTTTGAACTCGTTGTACGTGAAACGGATGCATTTCGGCTCTTTGTAAAATACGATGAGCAGTGCTTTTCGGTATAGCCGTTCTTTCTTCAATTCCACGTACGGAAATACTTCGGTCACGTGCGACCTCTTGCAATACTTCTTCCTGGAAAGGAAACACAGGTCTACCTCCAGCCTGTATTTGATTCGGGAAATGGCCGCCCTCTGTGAGTGAACGGTGCACATTAACAAACACGCGGTGATCCGGGTAGCGCTCTAAATTTGGATATCTTTCACGATAAAGTCTAGCGGCAGCACTTGCGTTGCATCTGCATTCCCCATAAATGAGGTGCATGTTCGCATATTCTTGTGAAGTGTAGCGCGTAGGCATGGTAGATAAAAAGGATGCCAACACAAAAGTCCAGAGAGAAGCCAAAGTTGCCGGTATGTTATCAACAAGTCCAATTCACAAAGATTCAAGTCCAAAAAGAGAAGCCAAAGTTGTCAGTACTAAATCAACACAAGCGAATACGAACGTGCGCAGTAGACGAATGAGCGAAACGTACTAACTGGTTGGTGTCGGACTGGTAGCGTAGCCATTTGCTTGGCTGAAACTAGTGCGAATGAAACAGATAGATGCCATAGCATCTATCTGTTTCATTCGCACTCGTTTAAACGACGCATCTCCGTCTCAATGCGTGGCGTCACTATCTGTCTCGCTCACTCATGGCAAACATACCCATTATCCATCTCTCTCATCATTTTGCCTTAAAATTAAGAACCTACCTAGAGCTTGTGCGAATTAAAAACATTTTAACTGAGTAAAATCTGATAGCAAAAATCGGGTTACTTGAGGTTTTAATTTTTTTACTCTTTTCTATTGTATGGAACTAACAAGTATTGTACCATTTTAGAATTCTGATTAAATGCGCCAACTTTTAATGCTACTTGCCAAGGCACTCTACTACATTTTTTTTATAGGAGGGCCTGTCAAAGTCGACGAATCTTGAAAATTTTAAATTCGTAGTTTAACAAATAGTCTCAATTCTCGGGAACTTGAGGCAATTGTGTCATTATTTTTTATTGGGATTCTAGAAATGTTATTTAGGATTACGTTTCTAAAGTTCAAATGAACAAAAATAAAAAATAATAACCACAATAACCGAAAAATGGTACAGTTTGATCAAATTTCTAGGTTTTTCTTAAAATGCCCATAATTTTCAAACTGCATGGGATAGATTTTTTTTCAGATTTTTCTCGTGATGGTTATGATCAATCCTGTCACCCCGTTTCGGCTTGACGTTGAGTTTTGGGACACCCTGTATATTTACATCATAATTTTGGCTTACCAATGTAAGCCAATATGGTAAAGTGAAGTGAAGGAAAGAAAAGAGTGAGGGTGAAGTGAAGCGTGAAGCTCAAGGCCGCTCGCGATGAGGACTACAGTGGACGCCCTCTGCCCCAGCTAGGGACCGTAAGTCAAGTCATAGTCACGCTCTGTGAAAATTTCAACTGTCTACCTACTACGGTTCTTGAGTTACAGCCCGCTGACGGACGGAGCGGAGGCTTAGTAATACCCTGTTGGTTATCCTTCGGGTACGGAACCCTAAAAAGTAGCAGGTTCAAATCAAATCTGCCAACCTTCAACTATGATGGAGTCGGCTTTCAGTCTAAAAGGATGTAGCATACCAGTATTTGACATGATTTGACTGCCTACTTGAACTTATCCATAATTTGTGCTGTTCATACTGACATTATCAGGTCGGGTGAGCCGTAACGTTACAATCTCCCCAACCCGGTAACTGGGTATCGCAATACTGCTTGGAAAGACTGGTGTCAGATTTTCTTGCTCCTTCTGCTATTCAACGCGACGACTCAAACGACTTCAAAGGCAAGCGAGACCGTGCTTTCAGGTATGGACGAGCCTCGGTGTGGAATGGATGGGTTAGTCATCTACGAACCGAGCTCATTCACAATTTGAATAAATCTGTGACGCTAAACTATCAAAATAACATTTAAATTGATTACCACTATAAAAAAGCCTATCAAAACCATTTCGTCTCAAATCTAGTTCCAAATCGACATAATTCTAGACAATCCTGTAATATGTAAAGCCAGCTTCTCACTAGATCAGGTAGGATAATCTATCGCAAACAAACAGTAAACCGCGCCAGACTACCGAAATGATCTGAATTGAGCGAAAATCAGTTAACATTCAGTGCCACTGCGCTATCGACCTCAGCGACAGAACAATAGTAAACACTGATGTAATGGCGACAGTACATAGGAACCTACTATAGCGGTTACGTTTTGGCTTGGCAGTAGCGGTCATTGACCCATCTATATTGATTGACATTTTTAGTTTCTCACAGCAGCTTTGTAAGTACAGACTAGATTAGGTATAGCTAAATGTACCGCAAACAAACATAAAACCGCGCCAGACTTTACCGAAATTATCTCAATTGAGCGCAAATTATTTCACATTCAGTCGCACAGCGCTATCGACCGCAAAGTCAGAACAACAGTAGATGATGTACAACACTGATGTAATAACGACAGTACCTATAACTGTTGCGTTTTGGCTTGGCAATAGCGGTCATTGACCCAACTACATTAACATTTTTAGTTTCGAAAACGGAAGAAGGGAGAAAGACGATTGGATGTCTGTTAATGAATCGAGCTTCAACGGCGTATTACGATGTTTGGAACACCGGTCCTTATCCAAGCCATGGGGCTACACCGGCTACATTCACACAGAGAGATAGGATACTTTTATTCCGGTAGTACGATATCGTGGAGTAATTTCGTCTATCACGCGAGCGGAGCCGTTAGCAATAGTTTGTTAAAACATAAAGATACTTTAGAAAAACTATTAATACATACCTTTTACATACATTAATACATACCTTTGGATTCTTACAGAAACATTCGGGAAAAGCAATGACATTTATTGCCATGCTAAAACGAAACGACTATATCAAAGTTGACCGCAGAGAGATTAGTCGATCAGTTGATTACGACTTATTGCTTTCTGCCCTTCACCAAGCAAAATGTTGTACGTGATTTATTATTGTTGCCCATTTGTAACCCGGCAATCTTCTTTTTATTTGGTGTCAGTACTTTGTGGTCATGATCACAAACTGTTAGTCACAATTTGTAATCGACATAATATACTAGCAATGATTGTGTTTTTTTCCAGGACAAGTACGAGATGTAGATGAGAAATGAGACCTATGCAAGAGGAAGGCTGAAAGTGGTACTGGTTACTGAAAAGTGGTGTGGTAACCGGTTGTCAAGGAATGAGCATGTTGTGAGGAGGTATGAGGAACATGCTACTGATGACATGGTCCCTCACATCATGTTTCACCTATTGGAAGACCAAAAGAAACGTAGGATGAAATGTGTGAAAGATGTTATGGCAAGTAAAGATGAAAAGGTGAGAAATGATAGAGAAGGAGACATACTGCGCCGCCCCCAAAATAAATTAACAAAAGGATGAACATTCCAATTTCAAACCTTCACGTGCCCCTTGCGGAGAGTCTGTAAGAGTGAGAGCTTACGTGTAGGTACTCTTTAGCACCTTCAACTAAGCAACTAAGCGCTGGGTGCCTGACGCCCAGCAAATGATGAGATGGTAACCCTTTCAGTATCTCTTTCAACGAAAATTTTCTGTATTTACTGTTTTTCTCTTTTCCTCTTTTTGTGTTGCTATTGTGTGGAGTAGATAGGTATGTATCGAATAATGTTTTTTATTAAATACATATCGTTAAAAACTACGACGTAAAATCAAAGGTGTAAATTATCCGCGCAGGTATGTTGTTATCCACTCGCCATTTCATCTAACACTCTAAGTACATCACTCCCATTTTAAAACTATTATTACAATATAAAGCAACACTTATCCAAATTAACGTATGATACTCACGAACCGATAAGTTCGTTACAAGCATTATACACGTCCGAGTTACAATAAATTAGTACCAATATAGGGAGATACAATAGCTGAATTAGAGTGCTTTTTCACCAGAGATGAGCGATGTTAGGCGGTGCGCGAGAAGAAATCTACCAATAGGATCAATTCATTTTTCTTACCTAGGCTTAGGGCAAGCTAGCTGAGCCATGTATTGTTGTGCTACATAAAAAAAAACGAAATACGTGGGTGAGCGGTACGAGCGATGAATAAGAGCGAGGAAAGTGTGTGCTCACAGCTGAGAAGAGTCCACTACGCATCTTTGTACCACTCAGCTACACACCGTTTCACAGTTTCACTACTCATCCTCGCACAGCACAAGCTCCTCGCACAGCTTTGGTGGAAACAATCACACATTTTCGCAGCACCTCTACACATACTCGCACCGCCTAGCTACCTCCCACGTCTCCGGAGTAAAAGCACCCTTAGTACACAACGTTCGAATTACAGCCAGTATTATTTCATTATGACTATCGCTGCCTCGTCTAGATCTCGGATGATGCATACACGGCTGACCAGATTCAATTACTACGAAATTGATTACCATCTGTCTAAGCCGAGGCTATCTGCCTACGCGTCCCTTATGCTGCGTATTACAAAGCGACGATTTGATTCAATGGCTAAATGGATTCATCTCGTCTGTGTTCTGATTTGTCTAAAAAAGTACAATGTAGGTGGATAAGAATGTATAACGAAAAGATTGTCTTTCTTTGAGATTGTTTTGTCAGGCTAATAATTTGCTGCCTCAACAATCCACTATTACCGAATTAAGTAACTGTTGAATTAAATAAAAATATTTCATGAACCATGATAAATTCATGTTTCATAGGTTTTCTCGTCAACATATAACATGAAATCCTGCAGTAAAAAATTACATAATCACATTTTTTTCACTCATCATTTATTCAAGCGTATGGGACATTCACGAGCATGTAGTACGCACGCTACGCACCGCACTCCACACACAGGCGCCAACATTGGCCGCCAACATTTGTTCAGCAAACTCGTAAATTATTTATGTGCAGGATTACTTGTGAAAAAAGTTTGTCACGGTCGGTCTCACCTGTCCGAAGCTCGGGGGTTCAATAAAATCCGAGTCGTCGCCAACAAGTGAAGCCATCACCCGCAGGCCGGGGTGCATAAATAATTTAGCCGGGCAATCCGCCGCTTGTTTGCATGCGGATTATCATATTAAACGGATATCAGGGTCGTCGACCGCGGGCCCGATACAAAAGCAAACAATATCATGCAACATTTATAAAGACAAACAGTGGCAAAAGAAGCCGCTCAGCTACCGCATTGAGCTGTCCGGCCGGTGCTGAAACCGGAATCGCACCGGGCGTACCTCTGGTCTGAACAAACGATTACCCGTCGACTATTAGACGGTTTTCTTCAGTTCTCGATGTTACCTTTTGATCGAATGGACAGTTCTCTCGAAACGGATCGGTCCGATCAAAAGGAGAGCAATTCTTATTTCCAACAATTTTCCTGTTTGTCCTTCCAATGCTCTCTGACTAAGCTTTTGGGTTGATAGTGGTCTTTGTTATTTTGTTACAAGGAAACCATCGACTCTAATCGTGATTAAAAAGAACTAAAAGGAAAAATAATTACTGTTATTATCAATTCAACCAAGCACAACTTGAGAACTAATGAATTGAAATAATAATTGATACTTAAATAGAAAAGACATCACTCCATTTCCTAAATCGGGTTAATATATTCTGTATGTATTCAAAGATATATAATATCTTTATGTATTTAAAATAACTAGTTGTTACGAAACTGCCCAGGCAGTGGCTTAGTGGACTACATATTAAATATCATGTATTCATGTCAGTAGACTGCACGTTGGCTAATTTTGGCATTTCCTTACTTCCTGATAATGCAACGATGTATTAAGGAATTCAACTGGAGATATTCTGAAAAGTAACAGACAATTGTAGTTTGAAGTATACGCAAACGCAGGCTTTAAACTATCAAATAACTGGATGATAAACGTTTAAAACAACTTACACTAATAACTATGACTCATTAGTGTTACAGATTCAGTGAGTTCGTTTGTTTAGTTCGCTTTGACGCCTGATCACTGAACCGATTTTGATAAATATTGTTACAAAAATAGGTGGCACCCATGAGACTAAAGGATACTTTTTCTTGCGAAAATCTATTTCAACAAAAGCGAACACGTGGGCAAAACCTAGTATAGTATAAAATGCGATATAAACCACTGGGAATATGTATAAAAAGTTGAGGATAAGTTACAGTACACAGAGCACGTCGCAGAAGAAATGAGAAACTTGTTATCTCCGGCACTTATTCCATATTAGTTTTACATTCCATTTATATTTTCCATGTTTACCTGTGTATCCGAGGAATTTAAAATTTCATTACAGCAGTAGCAGTAAGCCTGGAACGTATGTAGAACGGCTAGGATAGCTTTAAGCGAAATGAGATTTTAGTGGATGGTCCCGCGCTTTACAAATAAAATAATACATAGATATTACAGAGATATGCGCGCCATTTTATTGTTTTTAGTAAAGTTAAATTGGTTGTATATGATCTAAAACATAATACCGAATAGTCCAGTTGACCTACACAGCCGCAAAAACCAAGAACGTCCTAGTTTAAACTTCAAACAGTCATGGCGTCTTTGACTCGGATTTTGACCACAATTCACGAGCAGACAAAGACGATAATATTCTAATTATATCACGGGCTTTGATACAAAACACAATAATACCCAAACTTGTTCGTTGAAGTCGTTACGTCAGCAAACTCCGGTAGACTTCCGAAATCCAGTGGAAGTCGTAGAAGCAGTCGTTTCATTTCGTAAACGGGTTTCCGTTTCCATTCCGGAGATCAGCCAACAATGCGCAGGGGTAATTACGTACGCAAACAATTTTCTTCAAGTTCCTTCAGTATACAAAGACAACGTGACAAGAAATTAGTTTAGATATTATTAGCAGACTTCGATGTTGGTCCGCTCCGTATTTGTTGAAACACCAAATCTTAGAAACAATTGAGTGAGAAACAAACGATAACTTAAGCATCATCATCATCTGCCTAGCTATTTCCCAACTATATTAGGGTCGGCTTCTAGTCAAACCGGATTCAGCTGAATACGAATATTTTACGTGGAGCGGCTGCCTACCAGACCTCCACAACCCTTTAATTGGGTAACACGGTACTTCATGGCAAGGCTGGAGTCAAATTTACTGGCTTCTGACAATCCGTAACGAATGCCAAAGATCTAAAGATGACAGCCGAGACCAACGGCTTAGCGTGCTTTCCGAGGTACGGATTCCTCCGTACCTCGGAAAGCACGCTAAGCCGTATGTTAAGATGGTCACCCATCCACAAACCAATTTGGCAAGCGTTAATTAACCTTGAAGATCGACCCATGCGGCTGTTATTCTTCAGCCACGAGCTCCTAAATGATAACTTTAGCATTGGAATGATGTACGGTCACAGAAGCGACTTGGCCCCCACAATACAAGCTTTGAGAAGTGTCCGACTTCTCAAAGCTTGTATTGTGGGGGCCAAGTCGCAAAAACAGTATAAAAATTACAGCTACTGGGTTATATAAGGTGGGTAAATAAAACGAAGACCCACTTCGACTATTGGACACGAGTGAATGTGGGTTGAATAAATAAATACTAACGAGTCCGCTGGAGATATAAAAATCAATGAAACATAATAAATTCTGTTTCAAAATCTGCAATTCTAAATTTTAAACTATTCATTTTAAAATATTTACAACGGCAACAGTAGGTTAGGTTCACAAAATAATTTTGTACGATCCCTACGATTTGTAGTGGGGCCATTTCGGGTAGCTTTTACTTCATATTCTTTTAGCTGGATTAAACAAAATCCTTTTAAAAATAATAGCAAAAATTCTTTAAGCAGGATTTACCCTGAGATCTATGAAAGCAAAACCAAGGTCTCTAAATTCATCTGCGAGTAAGAACGAGTCGGTATAGCTAAAGACGTTCACTAAAGTAGACCCTTCGGGATTTACAACCAGCGTCCCGCACCCCTTTGGTCCTAATTCTCTACCTTTCTTTCGCTGCAAAAACAACTGGGAATCCGCTCGAAAAATAGTAAAAGCACTTTTCTTGTGTTTATCGTATGAACGAATAGTATATGTGCTAAGTTAAATGTGTACAAAGCTTTCAGGACATACGTTACATTATTAAAGCTACTTTTTGTTCATGGCCTACTTTCTTGCAAAGGTTAGTGGTGCTACAGTTACGTAATAACCAACATATTTATTATCCTAACTAGCTTTTTCCCGCGGCTTCGTTCGTGTTTCTATAGATTTTTGGTCGTCTCCAGGGTTCCATCTATCTCTGTACCAAAACTCATCAAAGTTAATTCAGCAATTAAGGCGTGATAGTGTAATTAACAAACAAAAACTCTTTGCTAACCGACTTCAAAAAAAGGAGGTTCTCAATTCGGTTGTATGTTTTTTTTTGTATGTTTATTACCTCATAACTCCGCCATTTATTAACCGATTAAAAAAAATATATATGTAAAAGGATTTTACTTTCCGATTGGTCCCATAGAAATTTCATCAAAATCGGTTGAGTAGTTTGGTTTTTAAATCAAAATAGCTGGAAATAAATTGTGTATTTTGCTTCCAGTGACTTTCCAGTGGTGTTGTTAGGTGTTTTTTACAAAAAAAATACAACCGACTTCCAGATAAAAAAAACATTAGGTATATGGTATAAAATAACTTTAATTTCGGAAGTCGGTGTTAAAATACGAAGAAACAACCAAAAACACTGAATACCGTTATTGAAGTTATTTTATACCTACTCTTTAGTATTTTTTTATTTGGAAGTCGGTTGTATTATTTTGTAAAAAAGTAAATTTTTCGTCATTTGTTTTTATTGCAAATCCCTTGGTCCACTTCTTCATTTACGGTACACAATTTTCATGGGTAACCTCATTTCGAGGTGCTTCCGACTACGAATGTTTCGCCCCTCTTATCCCATGGGTCGAGCCGTCCAATATAATTGTGTTACCAGATGGAGAGATAACGCGCACGTTATAATGCGATCATCCTTTCGCCTGTGTAGTTCAATGATTATGGCACATTAATTTCGAAACCTTTCCAACGATTAATGTTCAGCAGTGAAATGATTGACGCATATATAAAATATAATAAGCAAATATAACTTTAATAGCTTTTGACCGCGTTAATGTAGATTTTAGAAAAAAAAAACTATAAGTATAGTCGTAGATGGGACCGTTACTGGTGATGGGTCGGCCATCACCAGTACAATCTTACCCATCTACGAGTATCTCTGTGTTGGTCAGTCACATTGGTTAAGCGATTTAGGCGTGAAAGAGTAACAAACCAGCAACCTCCCTTTCGCATTCATAAGTTAGAATTTGCCAATAAGAACTCCAGTTTTAATTAATTAAAATCCACGTAATGAGCCATCTGCGACCAACTAGATGTTCCAACCCAAGAAAAAACCAGAGACAAGCTAAATAATCTTCTAAAATAAGCAATAAGCCGATCGAATTACCAAAAAGGACCGTCTATAGGTGCAATACGGTTCGATGGCTTTACAAATCCTTTTGGAGGGTTACAAAAGATCGCACGCCTCGAACCGATAACTGGCTGCCGATTTTATCTGTGCCTTTGTGGTACCTATCAGACTTACAAAGAAATGAGTGACGAATAAAGCTTTTGCTATCGTTCCTTGTGACGCTGGCGAAGAAAAAAAGGAAACGTTCCATGATTCGTATTTCAAATTTAAACCACCCGCGTTGATATCGATCAAGTACCTATGTGCTTTGTAGTTCGTTACCTACTTATATCGAAAAACTGTGTTTAATTCGACTCTTTAGTTTACATAGGTATGCTTAGCTAACCATTTTTCCTTAGCCTCAGCCTTAAAAGGTAGCCCAAACTAACTGCGAATAGGTAGGTACGTAAAAAGTATAAAACATACTTTACCTATATGAGCAGAAAAACCAAACCAAGGTTTGTGGAGTAAAAAAACAACTACTTGCTATTTATAGAAATAATACTTGAGTATACAATATTGTTAACAAATATCACTGACACAATGAAAGAGATATGACGAGAATAATGTTTACGTAACAAAATATATCTTGTGGCATTTACGAAAACAAAAAGTGGACATTGACAAGACCCGGGTAGGCTCAAATTGTTTACATTACCCTTTTCAATCGAAATCCTCCATGTCTACTCGATATAGAGACATACACACATTGGTCCACCCCGTGGGTACACCCACGGAATAAAGAAAATTTGTTCTGTGGGTACACCAGTGTGTTTATTTCTTTATCCTACTCAAATGAAGCTGTCTTATAAAATACTAGCTTGTGTCCACCACTTTGCCCGCATGAAAGTCGGAAATTATTCCAAGAGAACAAGCTTCCGGGATTCAAATGTCCTATGCCCATATCCAGGGCATAGTCTACCTGCATCCAAATTATACCACAATTAAAAAATTAAGAAGTTAACACGTAACAAGGAGACAGACATCATGCAATCAGTCCCAACCATGGTGCCAAAAATAGTGATTTATCCCCTTTTTGAATCCCCAACAATTCGTGTTGGTAATTCCGAAGACGTGAATTCAAATAAACAAATAAAAAAAAAATATGCTTCGAAAGAAGAGAAAAGTGTATAAAACCATTTTTTTTAACCAATTTGATTACATTTACATTTTTTTATCCATTTTGCAGTCATTGTAAGACCCGGGCCCATACTAGCCCAAAACACGTTGTAGTGCCTACATGAACGGTGCTCAACCCAAGGCCGACGCGAAGGTACTGGAAATGGTGCTATAATACCCCGTACGTGTTGAGGAAATGCCACAACAAAGTATTATGACGTACCAGGCTGCCATGAAAGTGAAGAGGGGCTGCTAGATGTCACAAGTAATAGGCACTTCCTTAGTTCGGAAATCAGGACTAACACACACTTAACGAACTTATAATACGTATCCTTATTACCTTAGTACCAAATACTATTGATGTGAAAGTTCGAGAAAATAATAATAATATCGTTTATTTATAAAAAGGGGCACATTCACAATAAATATTTTATTTTTTCTAAAGAACACAGTTGCTAATTTGCCTGAACTAAGAGATGAACCTGTGCCAGGCTTGAAAGTGCTTAAATTAACTTAAAATAAGTAATAAATTAACAATGAATCAATTGACTTTAATAAAAACTTAAATTAAAGGACACATCATGTGTTATTTACAAACAAAAAGATGATCTTTTGTCTCAACGTAAGAGCTGTTTAGTAAATATTGCACAATTTTCTTTTTACAGCTATATTAATTTAACTTATAGATGCTTAGTTTTCTATTTAATATATTGTATGTTTGGTTCATTTCTGGACCTAAATATGTAAAAATCTTTTTACAAAGACATATTTTGAATACGCATTAGAATCGCATGCAATATCATTCTGTCTCTTATAAAATGCATAGTACCTGTTTAAACGGCTCAGTCTGTCATGATACATTGAAGTCTCATCTCCCATAGAAAATTACCCCACGTCTGACAGCATAGAGAAGTATCTAAAAAATCGCTAAAAATTAAAAAAAAAGAGAAATACATACTTCCGGCTGACATACGAAAAAATTGCTCTGAATATTCGTTTAGGAGTAGTATAATTATTCAGTGAAATCTACAGATTTAGTTTTTGTGCTTTCTTCTTTTGTGAATTGTGACAAAATAACGCTTTGACAAGTCAATCGTTTTTCGAACTCGACTACTCTGAGAAGAAACACAAACTCAGAGTTATGTCATTGGGATGATTACTAACACGTACATATTATATCGTACACACATAGACCGTATCCTAAATTGACGCAAGGCTATGTTTCCAGGGACATAAACCAGTGCCCCAACGATGCGAGTAAAACCTCGGATAACAGCTAGTATCTAGTCAATACAATTGTGCACTGTGGTTTAACACAGTGCTTTCTCTTACTACATATGTCTGCTGTGCCAATAAATTAAAGGTCTATTAATATTCCTTCTTATCTTCTATTAACGGCCGTTCTCAACAATGTATCCACCTTTTACCAACTATGAAGGTAACTAATTCAACAGATGGTTATAGGTAGAAACGTCATTGAAACCGGCCGAAAATAACTTTTTAGCAACTTATTGTTACAAAATACCGACGGGTAGAAATAAGTTGGCCTAAAAAACTTCTGAAGCATTATGAATTTCCAAAAATATGAAAAAAATCCTAACAAAAATGGGTCCTTTGTGTAAAATTAACTCGAAACTTTCCTTAAAACGCCCCAAATGAATGAACTTACATGAAGAACGCCTGCAGCTTTATTAATGTTTTTAACTTCGATCAAGAAGTTTTTAAATTGCTCGCAGTTATTCTCAAGGCGCACAATAGTGCTGTGCACTAAGGAAACAGGCGTTAATTGAACTTTATTAAATACTAGCTTTTGCCGGCAACTTCATGCGCACATATCCCGTTTTTTCCCGTTCCCGTAAGAATTCCCGCGCCTAGAGATTAACGCGTTGAAACAAATAAACAAACTCCTCAGCTTTATTATTAGTAAAGATGAAACTGAAGGTAACTCCAGAAACAATTATTTAATGTAAAGGTACTAGCATTATTCCAATAAATAGTGAATATCTACCTCATAAAAGTCATAAATATACGATCCACTTACTCCTAACAGTACCTACTTATTTCTAAAAGGTTGTGATTGTTGTGGTTGTGGATATGTACTTATAGGTCAAATAAATTAATAACGTAAATAAAACTTTATCACTCTAATTTCGAAAACATTTTAGTTTTTCACAAAGTTCATTTCGATTTATTTATTCTAAGAAAGAAGATATTATTTTATTCTAAATCTACTGCATACTAGATACTTAATTATTTTTTTTCCCTGAAACATACATTTATCGTGTTCATATTCCGAGCTTCATCTCGGAACTCAATTAGCAAGTTGTAGGAGCAAATATTTAGTAAGTGAGTTACAGTCATGATTACAGTACTTTAGTATTAATTACGGAGTAGATACAAATCCAAGCATAAAAGTTAGTCCGAGCTTACTGCAGAGAACTTGCTCAGATTGAATTTATCCAGATTTACTGTCTAGTTCGTTCCGCCCGGTTCTCCGGAGTTTTTAGCACCTGACACGACTTACAAATTGTATTGGCAAGCTTCACTTGTGCCAACTTCAGCACAGTTGGGGACTTGAATTAATGATTATACTCACACAAGTTTGCTTTGGCCGTATTCTTTCGCGAAATATATGGTCTGTTTCAAGCATAAGATGTTATACCAAAATTTATAGCAGTGTGCACGGTATTATGAAAAGAAGTTAGCGTAAGTTTGCTTTAGTTTTATCTTGTTTACTGTCTAAGTTTTGCGTAGGAATACACTGGGTTTTTTAACCTTGACTGACCTATTAATGTTCTGTTTACTTAATAATATTGTTCAATATAATAATCTCTTCGAGGCTTGTACAACTTAAAGTCACTTTTACGCAGGTTTGGCCGAGTCAACGTCTCTAGCTTTAATGAATTTAACAGATATCAATGACTCTACTGACAGACTAACTAATTACAACAATCACTGTATATATCAAATGCAGACATTAATCAAAATGAAGCTAAGTATAACCAGCCTGCATCCAAACTCAATTCGATTAAAACGTTGACATTCACGAATGGATATTACATCGGTCTCAGTCACATCGCTCCTTCGTTCGTTCATCCATTCACTATTAGGTCAACCAGTTTGCCATCTCGAGCTCCCCAGTGCCGCTTTTACCCTCGATTTCAGTTCGAAACGTCTTCAATTCAGAACTAGGAGTTAGTGACCTGAACAAGCTTTTGATAGTTGAGCGATTAAACGTGTCTGATTCCGTGAACCGTGCTCCAAGTTAGACGGTATTGCCAATGCGGATTGTAAAGTTTTTATATTGCTAGGAAGCATGTTTGTATTGCTTTGAGTAGCCATGTTTTGAGTTTCGAACTTGTAAATAAACAGAGATGGAGAGCTTTTTTTTAGTCGTTTGAACTCCTGTCAATTACCTATACACAGCTCAAGATTATTAAATTTATAATTTTAGTTTATTTACATTCATTATTAATAAATAAAATATTGTTAGTGTGTGTTATGCTTACATAATCGAAAAACGATTTCAATCTCTTGTGTGTACCTACCTACTCTCAGAGTAGTCATAAAACAAAAAAACGTCCCTATTTCAATATCTACAGTCTCTATAGTTAATTAGATCAACTTATAACTTTACTAAGTTTTATAGACCATTAAAGAGGCGCGTACTAACAGGCGGATCAGTTGACAGTATAATTTAACTAATTTATCTCGTGTAGCCTGCGCGCAAAAAGTTTCCCTCGTTAACTAAGGCGACAACACTAGTAAATCACGCAGCGCCACTCGACTCCTATCTCAAACGCGATTAATATCTTCAAATTAGAGTAGAGTGAACAGGGCTGCCGAATTATGTACTCTATCTACGTATTACCATAATATTAAGTAGGTATGTAGGTACATAAGTAAACCTTTTTCCAGTCCAATAGCGATTAATGATATCTACAACGTGTAGCAGAATAAACGCAATACCTCTTAAGGGGTCATTGTACTCGTCATTATGAACAACTTTTACTATACGACTAACCACGAAACCGCGAAAAAAAATCAGCTGTTCAGTACATTTTGTAGAGTTATGCGCACAGAAATGTATGGGGAAGTCGATTTTTTTTCGCGATTTCAGTGTTGATCCCAGAGTAAAAGTTGTTCATAATGATGAATGAGTACACATTGTATAAGTACTAGTTTTTATTGGACACCTAAAAACTAGCTATTACAATTTTAAAATCAGGACCGCAAAATTTTCATGGTAAGAGTCCGACATCTTTGTTATTATTTCCATTGAGATAGTTAAAAAACAACATAGACTACTTATTACCGCGAAAAAAGTAAAGCCGAGGGCGAATAGCTACTGATATCTACATATTATTATCTATACTTAAATACTTAATAAAAATGAATCGCTAAATGTGTTGTTAAGCGCAAAACTCCAGTACGACTCGACCAATTTCGCTAATTCTTTTTTTGTTGTGTTTGTTATTGTCAGAACATTCTTATGAAAGAAAATTTTGAAAAAAAAATACATCTGGCGAAGCCGTGGATTAAATCAGATGCTGCAAATTTTCGTCTCTCAGTAACCAGGGAGAAACTATTGAATATGTCGCCAGGATATATTGCATTATGAATCGCGTGTAATCGTAAACTCATTTTTCTCTATAAGACACAGATCAAATGGAAACTATTGAATTTGGATGGGATTTGTAGTATTAAAAATGAACTGTTCACAATATATCGATAAAATATATAGTTTTAATAAAGATTAGGTGACAAATACTATATTCTTCCTGAAATAATAATGACGATAATTTTTGGTTGCGATTGGCTTCATCATCAAAAAATAAATAAATTATGATGTGCAATAATAGGCAACATTTTAACCCTGCCTTGAATCCCGAGTCGGTTTTAATGTTATAAGGTTTCTCAAATGAAACTCTTCGGAGGAGTCTAAATTTGTGACCAATTGATGGCACTAATCCAAACTTAAAAATAACTGACAAAGTGTGAATTGTCTTTAAGTATATATTCCTTTTTTCTAAGTTTGCTTGCTGGTGTTCTAGAAGAGCATATTCATCTTTAATGTTATTTTCTTGTGTAGATTATGAACGAACTTCATAGTTCTTTAGTGCTGCTGCCCGCTCTGTTTAACTTTAGAAGCTTCGTAACTTTGATACTTGCTCATTAGCAACACCTTGATGTAAGGTAATGAAATTGCTTCCATACTAGTTATAGCTTCAGTTTTCAATATGCATCATATCATAGCCACCACCAACAATCAGGGGAGATAGTTGTCCAACACGAACCTATCCATATCACATCTGCCTAGTCTAGTCTTTTCCCAACAATATTGGGATCGGGTTTCAGTGAAACCGAACTCAGCTGAATACTAGTATTTTACGTGGAGCGGCTGCTTACCAGACCTCCACAACCAACTAATTTTGTAACACGGTAGGTCTTGGCAAGACTGGAGTCAGATTTACTGGCTTTTGACAGTCCGTAACGACTGCCAAAGATCTACAAATGACAGCCGGGACCAACGGCTTTACGTGCTTTCCTAGGCACGGGAGGAAACTCGGTATGACCAATCCATGGACCAACCTAGGCAAACGTTGCGTAACCTTGAATATGGATCCGTGCGGTTATCAATATATGTAATTTATTTTAAAAACTAGCTACTGCCCGTAGCGATGTGTCTCATTATATTTGCGCAAAAAAAGTTACAAACAGCTTCATGTTCCGTATCTATCTCTTTACCGAATTGATCAAAGCAAACAAAATCACTTTCGCTTTTGAATTCAGAATTGCCTTGATTTAAATCATCACGTCACTGAAATGCATTTTACTTGTCATTTTTAGTCCTCTTTTGCAAATGCTTAGATAGTACTCGTATAGATGCGTATAAAGCTAAAGAGTTTGTTTGTGTGGTTGAAATCTCCAGAACTACTCGTTTTCTGAATTAGAATTGAAAAAATATTTTAGTGTTGGGTAGCCCATTTTTCGAGGAAGGCTACGACCAATAGGAGCTGAGCAATCATGGAAAATGTGACGGAGACGAAGTTAATTGTAGCTACTTTATTATAAAATTAATTACATGTCGATACAGAACAAAAAGTTCTCTTGAGCGAAGCCGCGGGCACAGCTAGTTAATTATAAAATTTCTAAGATACTGACGTGCATTTCTAACTTTACGCCGACGAAGTTTTATTGATGTATTGATACGTTAGTGATTATTCGATCTCGATTCAATTTCGTAATCGAATCAGTCATGCTATATCTATCAAGAAAATCGATTTTGTACTGAAAGACATTAAAGTAAAGTCAGTGTTCGCAGAAGATAAAGTAGAAAAGCAAACAGTTTGGCAAGGAACGCCGATGGTGGTTGAAGGAACGCCAATGAATATTCCTTACTGAACGTTATTTATTTTGTGGTTACTTGGTTACTCCAGGTATCTAGATATTGAACTAAAATTCTTATGATTTCTCGAGACCGTAGTCTAGAGAAAGGAGTGAGGGTGGCATCCGAACCTCCTATACTTAATTTATGAACCTGAAGGTAAAATAGAAAATTCTGAGAAGTCGGGAAGAATAAACTCTCCTCGATAGCTGGAAAATCAATAATTTTGTAAAAGAAAATATCGTGAGGTCATCAACCCGATATTTATAGATGTAGAATTGTTTTACTTTTTACGTCTAATTTACCTTTTTATGTCTTATTTTGCTAAAGGGTTTTTGATGAAACGTGAAGCACGAATTATTTACACATTATAAAGAGGTTTAAGGCATAATAATGATACTTTCATCTAGGTAGTAAGTTTCCTTTGGATAATAAAAAACTTTACACGCTGGTGAAACCACGTGCAGAAGCTAGTTAGAAATAAAACTCTTGCAGTAGTGCCTGCCCACTTCTATTGGAAGAGCCGTGAAGGTGTTCTAATAAAAGTGAATAAAATGCAACATCGGTATAATGCAAGCGGTGACGAGGAGAAAGATAGAGCAGACTCGGCGTCGGCCACTGATTAATTCAGCAACATGAACGGACTGTTCCACTTACTTGTGTCTGTACGTAATATCGTCTAATGAAATGCCACTGTGCCTGGTGGAAAGCAAGGACAAATACAGATTTTAAATCAAAATCAAAAGTCATTTATTCAAATTAGGCTGAGTGCCAGCACTTTTTGAACGTCAAAGTTCTACATAAAGACAGTCCCCCAAAACGCCCGCCCGTCACCACTTCCTAGTGTTTTAGCTGGGAAGAAGAAGTGGCGCAACAAACTCTTCTCTTCTTAGTACAAAAATATCAAAAGTTTCTTTTTTTTATTTATTTAATATTAAATGAAATTAACTGACACTTGTTGGCTAGCACACTCTCGATCATTAGTAGGCATCTTCCATTAAATAGAAGTATAGAGTTAGTTGTACGGAACAGGGTGTAAAGTCCCGTAACCTCCATTGAAAAGGAAGCATCCTCCGACCAGACAGGGTGTTGTGTGGTGGGCAACTGCCCGTTGGTTGTTGCCGGGCTGTTGTATGTATATATTCAAATCGCGCGGAGAACTTTGACACCGCTATATGGGACTTGTTTGACGTCCAGGTCTATTTTTTATTTCGTTTATAGCCTGCAGATGTGCAGATGCCGCTACAGCAGTTAGCAAACACAAACATTTAAAAATAAAAAGGACCTATAAAAGTTACAGTCACCTAAATCACTCCTCATAAAAAGTATTCTATCTAACTTCATACCTCTCAAAGGCCACGAAGAAAAGATAATAAAATGATTCCACAAAAAATATATCATGTACCTACCAAATATTACACGGTGAAAACAAACTAAAAAGCATCGCTCGAAGTTACCTAGGCATCGCTGCAGCACCTCCGCTTTTCATGATAATTCCCCGGCCAAGTTTCCCTTTATATCAACTTTTTTATTTTTCCAGTTTAATATCATGCAAAATGAAGGCCGGGCACGCCACTCCGAATGGTCGGCTCATTGCATCCCGACCGTAAATCCAACTCCCTTGTCGGTTCGGTGAGGGTAGTTTAGTCTACAGGGTGTCTCAGCAAGTTAATACCAACAAGAATATGAAATAACTATAATCTAAATACGAGAGACAGTTTCTTTGTTTGTTACGCTTTCACGCTTAAATCGCGTAACCGATATTGATGAATTTTGGTATAGGATAGATGAGACCCTCGCGAAAATCTGTATTAGAAAGCGCAGCCGCGGGAAAAGGCTAGTAAATTATAAAATAAAGATACATAATTTTCTGTCGAGGGAACGAAGTAAAGCGGTTGTAGGTACTTTTCGTTAACCGTCTAGATAAATATAATGGGAAATTGAATGCTCAAAGATCAATCATGGCACTGCAGACGGCCTAGGAAAAGCCCAAGTTAAAGAACGACATATTTTTTTGTAATTAATTGACTTTTTATTTTATCTTGCCTTTTTGCAAAATCAATCAAGTGTTACGCCTTCTCGCCTATCTCCATTCAGTTCCACTAACAGAGTTAAAGTAACTTCTTTCAGTAACATCATCATCTGCTTAGCCTTTTCCCAACTACATTGGGGTCGGCTTCCAGTTAAATCTTCTAGGTATGCGGAACAGAGAGTAAAGTCCCACATACCTCTACTGAAATGGGAGGATTCTCCGACCAGACGGTTGTGGTATCTGGTGGGCAACTGCCCGATAGTTGATATTCGGACTGTTGTATATGTTCAAATCGCACGAAGAAATTTGCTTGCGCGATGCAGGATTTCGTTGGTAGTTCGTTGCTGACAGGATAGATGGCGTTGTTGATCTTTTTGTTGCCGTACAAATTTCGCTTCTTAGTTTTTCATGTCGCGACGTTGATGCCGCTACACTTCTTTCAATATACTCCGCCTTATTCATAAAAAGTTCATATCTATGAATGCTCAAGAAATCTGTACGAGCGACATTGTCGCTTTCGTTCCAATAAATTGCGACGACGATAGAGTTACAGCGTTTAGTAATGGAATAAAAAAACTTTTACGTTCAAAGGGTTGCGACTTACGATCCTTCGCCGATAATATTTCTTCTCAATCGTTCGATTACTCAGGCGAATGAGAAAACTTATTGTGTATTTACAAGTATGTTAAGGGTATGAAATGAAATATTACCTAAATATTTTAAGTGAAAACCGCTTGATGTGATGAACTCTAACATGCTATCAATAAGTGGCCTTCCTATAAGGCCTTCCAAAAACATCCTGAAGAGGAACCTGCTAAAACTTGAACTGCTACTAATGAATCTAGTACCTAGATTTCAATGGGATACAATAAGTTGTGACTTATTTTTTCCATGTGTGATTGTACCTATATCAGCCGATCTATTCTGTCGACATCTCACCGTGTACACTTAGGTGGAGTGAACGACAAGTGAGCTGTCATTCCATCTTGTTTGTGTAGTTTGACAGCTCACTTGTCGTTCACTTGACCAAACCTTTCACTTCGACATGTTAACAAAATCTGCAGTTTTTTTTTAAATTCAAAAGCAAAAATAATTAAATTCATTCGTTTTTGGCGAAAGATTTAAAGCCGCCGAATTTAGATTGCACAGCATGCTGGTCATGACCAGTCAACTCCTTGAAGGAAGTTATTATATTAGACGTATTTCTCAAAGCACCTTTACTACCTGGATTAAAAGCTGTTTAATATAGCTGACAAATATATAAAAAATAACATAATTGTAACAATTTCGCCACTGGTTTTCTTGAACAAAGCAGAGAATGTATGAAATACTTAATCGTACAAAATTGTAGAATTGTCAGATTGTCGCTTCTCACTTGTCACTAGTTAGTTTTATAAAATCGGCCCCAGGTCAGAGTCTAATGTCGTGTGTCAGGGTTATTTAAAATCCGATCAGCAATTTAGACTTGACAATGAAACACGAACCTAACCACGCCTTAAAGGAAAATCATATCTGACCAAGCAATTATTTATCAAAACTAAGGCTGAAAATTATAACCACGTAATCATATTCACAAACACATTCTCCAGCGCAGACCCACCAATCATTAGAGCCACCTGTACTTTATACTGCACAAACACAAAGCATGGAGTGTCGTTATGCTTGCTATCGTCTCTCAGGTGACAGTCAGTCGGTTGCGGCGTCGCCATATTATAGCTTAAGCTTTAAACACCGCTGCATTTCTTGGATTAAGTTATCCTCTCTGTAGCTCTCTACAGAGAGGATAACTTACTGAGTACGCACGGTTTTATAAAATGCTAGATTCTACCTGCAGCTTCACCAGCGTTATAAGTATTTAACTGTCTCGAGGAAACTTACTACTTGGATTAAAAGTGACACATATCCTAAATCAAGGTCACAGACTATCCGTGTGTCAGGGTTAATTTAAATCCGTTGGCGGTTTACACTTGAAAATGTCAGACATTCAGACACTAACCTAATCTAAGCACGCCTTAAAGGAAAATCATATCTGACCAAGCAACAATCAAAACTAAGGCTGAAAATTATAACCACCTAATCATATAAACAAACACATTCTCCAGCGCAAACCCACCAATCAATCGAGCCACCTGTACTGTATACTGCACAAACACAAAGCATGGAGCGTCGTTATTCTTGCTATCGTCTCCCAGGTGACAGCCAGTCAGTTGCTGCGACGTCATTTTATAGCTAAAGCTTTAAACACTGCTGCATTTCTTGGATTGAGCTAAAGGCTAGAGTGGGAATATCAGTTACTAAGTACGCGCTAATGCCTTTTTATAAATGCTATAATTTACCTGCGGCTTTGCCAGCCCCAAGGAAACTTACTGCCGAGCTCCGTTTACCAAGTTTCATCTAAATCCGTTCAGCGTTTTTGACGTGTCACACAGTCAGACACACTTGCGAATTTATATTATTGGTACAGATTACCTATGTTGCTCCAATAAACTGTATCAGATCACATTTTCATGAATTGTATCAGATCATAAAGGGTTTACCAGTACAAATATTTATTTTGTATCAAAAGGATACGTAACTCGGATACTGGATCCTAATCCCATTTTTTATACAGTAAGTATAATAAGCCTACAAACACACGCCACGCTTCGAATCCCCGGCTTTTTCGATAAAACTCGCATCGGATATAAAGCTTTTAATACCCTGCGATTGCTTCCCTTACCAAAGATATCAGTACTATTATGTTTACTGCTCTCTCAAGAGTAATAACTCTTAGATGATGTACTCGGAATCGACCCTAGTAATAAATTCATCGGCGTAGACCTCACATACATGAATATTACGTCAGCAGGAAACTGAATTACGAGTACCTAGTACGTGTAGGTAGTTGTAGGCACTCACCTCAGCCATTAACCACTTGCAATGAACTAACAGCCTCGGATCGGAATAACTCTCGAGCACTGTCGCAGCGCTTTGTTCCTCAGTTTCAACTACAATAGATTAGAGTTCTTGTAGTTGTTCTTGTCTCCTCCGCAATGCGATGAGGGCTCCCTAAACGATTAATTCTGGGTGAAGTGAGAAGATTCATTCTGCAGCAATACTGTTAATTAGTTTAGTGCCCCTGCGGTCACTTGATAAATGATCAACTTGATAAATTACACAAAAACAAAATGCAATACATATGGATAGCTCTGATCCTTTCAGCCTTCCCCTATTGAAAAATTTATCCGGAGCGGAAAACAAACACCCAATTCTGAATTCGATTACGACGAAATAACTTTTTAGTTCCTCTTTCATTCGCTTCTTCGATCAAGTTCAAGAATACTGTAATTTCAATAAAAATAAAAACGAAATAAAACTGAAAATACAAACAGCAAAAGTGCTTGGAGCCGTTTTACAATCAAGTCTAAATTAGAGGCTGCTACGTTTGAACGCGGGCGAGCCTACAAATCCCCACGAATGCGGCTTTATTTCGTTCCGTCGCACCAATCAGAGCAATTAACGGACAATAAAAAGAAAAAGTCCCTCTCCCGGCCGATGTGTGGGGTGTGGAAACAGGGAGGTCGGCAAGGGATTCCTAATTGTTCTCTATTGAGCAGACAATGCGTATACTTTGTGAATATCTCTCTGATTATGAGGAGAGTAACACTGAAGAGCTGTAATTACGTTAGTGTCAGAGAATCTCATAAACATTGTTACAACGTCTTCATCATAGTATTTTCACTGTTCTCTAGATTTCGCCAATTCCGAAATTTACGTTATGCTGATTTTGAGGTATCTAGCACAGCAGTCTGACCTTAAACACTGTAGTAAAACAGATTTACGTTTAAGTAAAGTAAGGAGTACTTTTAATTTCACCGATATTAATAGGTACGAAAAAAAAAAGAATAATTTATAAATTTCAAAATAATTTTCGTAGCAGGGTCTACGAAAGTGCTACGAAAAAGTTGGCATCGATAAATGCGTCTACAACATGTGAATGTACGCTGAAAACATTTAATATCGCTTCGAGTGAATGTTTCGATATGGAAACATTTTTAAAATACCCTCATTTTGATATTAAAAAGATTCCATTGTGAGTACACATCGATCGGGACGATGGGCAGTATTTCACAGGCTATTTTCTTTGACGGAGGGAACGTTTTGAATATAAAACACAGTCGCTAATGACGTAAACGATTATTGACAAAACGTTCCGAACGACCGATGGAATGATAAAGCAATTTACTAAATTGAGTTTGGTGTGGGTGGGTACTTTAGTATGTCATAGATTTGTGTGAATATATTTTACAGATATTTTTTTGGAAATCTGGCTGTAGGCTCCTACAGTAACAGCTTTCTTGGGTAACAAATACTAGCTGAAAATTTTAATTTACCGTTAGGTACAGGCTGATACTTTAAAATACATACATCAGCAAACTATACCGACGTCACCACAAAGGCCGCGATGATTAGTTTACAAATACTTGTCCATTCAAAATGTTCAGACTATATTTATCACTCGAGTGCCCCGCGAAACTTGTCTAATAAAAGTTGTGGACATACTGTTTGACGTGGTTAACCCTTTTGTACGCGCGTGTACACTTACCCGCGTCTCCACACTCACTTAATGAGCTTAATCTTTCCACGAACTAGTTTAAACTAGTTTAAGTGGCTCACTTTTTCTTTCCATAATCCCACTGCTCTACATTCATCGGTTTTCATTTTTATTAGATTTTTTGTTTGTCCTAATCTCTCGTGTTTTTGTAAATTAAAACTTTAATTAAATTCGTTAAAATAAGTACGTGTTTGAAACATTCTTTTTTAGCACTTTCAAGTGTTTTCAATTCAATTCGAACGAAGGTTTTATTTCGAGTGCTACAAATACAAATTCAAACGGAGACAATAGCAATAGGAGCTGTAAATAAACAGTCGAAGTACATCGATAGCATCTGGTTTCTGTACGTGTCTGTGAATAAAAAGGAAACGACTAATCGAGCGGAGGACGCTCAAGAAAACAAAACACTGCCTCTTGGGCTCCTGGCAATAGCGCATTCACCGAGAAAAATAAACTTCGGCCCCGAGACACTTCCAGAGACTTACCGTTCGTGCAAATGAAGTGGAGACTGTTACGTACAAATGTTTACTTACAGGACTGAATAGGAAAGGCGACGTTAATTTAATATTTCGTCGAAGTCTCAAGAAATCGTGTGCCAGTCGTTTCACGGTTCAGTTGCCAACTTCGTGTTTATATTTTCATTTGAGAATTGTTTTATAAGTTGCATTAAACTGGAAGAATAGACGACATGTCAAAGTGGCTCGTTTTCTTTCCGTCTGCCTCGTGAAAGAATTTATGATGCGATAATGTCTCGTGAGTGAAGGGAACCTTCTGTCTGTCTACATTATGTACTGTTTTATGAGCCTTGAGCTTTTATACAAACGAGAAACAGACTTACACACAGCCCGTGTTGACGACAACCAATCGAGTTTTCATGATGAAATGCCCTAAGTAACGCCTCTTTTGTAAAATGAAACCGTGGACTGCGAAGCTAAACAATAAGATTTCTTTCACAAACTTTTCTTTTATAACGCCATGTCATGGTTCTGCGTTCGACATGATCGATCCTCATCAAAGGCCAAAACATTAAAATCTAATTAAAGAACTGTACACAGCCAATAATTCTATAGACATTTTAATTAAACCATCGTCAGAAGCCATTAAGAATGGTATACAAAAGGGAGACAGTTCCTTGCGTAAGACAAATTACTTGAACGTATGGGCTGTCGGCACATAGTAAGGGATTGTAGTGATAGTATCGCACAAGTGAGGCTTAGCGTGACTGATGTGTACCCGGCCCAATGCCGACGGCTCTGGTAAAACCGGTGTTGTCTTCAAATTCAAAACCGTTATTATTATGCTATTTATAGCTAACTTGTACTGTGTTCAAGTTGACGTTGAGTTATCCATTTTTGGTGACTGGTTATCCTTGATGCACACTAGTAGTAGAAAAGACTTGTTTAGGGTCTATCTTGTTGGTATATTTATGTCACCGGGTTATTGCAAACACGTTTATAATATACACAAGATTATTTATTTTATTAATGGATATTTATTGTATTTAGAACGATCTGTTCACAATATACCGAGAGTTTATAATCTAGTAAAGATTTATAAAAATCTTAGTGTGTTTTCAATAATCCGGTGACATTAATAGCCGGTTATGAATTTCGTCTACTATCCATAAAATGTGCTGCTCAAAGTGCTACTGCAATTACAAAATGAGTACAAAAAGAAATGTTCCTCTAATATCGACATCCTATAACTTCGATCTTACGAGTATTTAATGACTATGTTCTTCGTAACACTTTTATTTTATCACTTTTCAAATATATTGCTTCTCACTCGATTAACCATCCATAAAGTGCATGCTATCTTCTCGCTTGAATATTGGCGTCGAAGCAAGCTCAGATTATGCTGATGCGAACCATGTTCGTCACCACACGCTTTCAAGATGTTAATCGTTCTCCTTTCAAACATACGACGCAGACAAATTTAATTAAACAGGCTTTTACACTGTACAACGTTCCATTATTAATTAGTCTTGACGCGGAATAGGTTAGCAGGTATTATCTAAGTTTACGTACCAACGGATACCTGTGTGTGTTCCCGGTAAGGCAAACTAAGGAACCTTGAATTAAACAGGCCATATTGACCCCTTTCGTCTGTGGACAGGTTACACTGGATTAATATTGTATAATATGAGAATAGTTCTACACAGTTGTTCGAATTAAATTAGTGGCATATATCAAATGTAGGGCGGCAAATATCTCAAACTAGATTAAGTTTCTACGTAACAGATTTTGAAGAGTACTAGGTTTTCGAGGAAATCAATATACAACGTGGGTTAAATAATATGAGAGTATTTTACGGAGAAAATCTATTGGACCGATTCTGTTGAAATTTGGAACACATTTGAACTTGTGTCCTAAACATGGACGCGTTAAGTAGGTAAATAAACAAATTTTGAGTATGGAGGACAAACTAGAAAAAAGCGAAAATAGTTTTTCGAACTGTACCTACCGTGTGACTTATCAAATGAGGGGGGGCTTATTGGGTTTTCATAATACTAAACTACTGTGAAGAAACTACTGTGCCTAAAATTTTGTAAATTATGCAGATCATAGTTCTTTACCTATAGATTACAAGACAATCGAGTCCGACTCGCGCTAAGCCAGTTTTTCAAAAATACGTGTCCAATATTAAAAAAAAAATCAACCCGACGCGACGGACTAAATAGAATTATTATTTTTGTAATATATCTTTGCTATTCTTTTTAGGATTTCGTACCTCATAAGATAAAAAAGGAACCCTTATAAGATCACTCTCTTATCTGTCTGTCCGTCTGTCAGTCCGTGTGTTTTTCTCAGGAACCGATTTTCTCACAAACGGGTGGACCTAGCAAGTTGAAATTTAGTCCCTATTAGGTATATAAAAATCAAAGTCCTGAGTCAACACGATAAAAGATATGGGCAAATTTAAATTTTCGCGAAAACTTTTAAGTACCAAAATGTATCTTAATTTTCAACAGATCAAGGCAAGGCATAAATAAAGGAAAAATTCCAAAAAAATTAAAAAGTTGAAAATTAAAGGCTGTCCCCATACATACATAGTTGACGCCTGCCACCAATAAAAATGGTGCCAATTTTATTTTGGCGGTATAATGGGTAGGTACGGAACCCTTGGCGCACGAGTTCGGCTCGCACTTCACCGGTTTTTTAATAGTATCTAGTAGAATACCCTCTTGAATTTTTTTTTCGCAATTTCTGGTTTCATCCTATCGTAATAGTTCATAATTATGAGTATAATAATACCCCTTTTCAGGTCTTGCGGTCATTCCTTTACAAGCTGTATAATCTCTCACAACACTCATCCATTCTGAGGTACGGGCCTGGGATTTTATCCAGTTTAACCATATGCTGATTTTAAATATTCGGAATGAACAAAACACAGAAAGCTGTTTCACGTTTATCGATATTCATATTTTTTTATCGTTTCGATAACAATAGCCTCGCTGCAGTTACAAACAAGAAAACAATTATCTGCATTCAGCAGTGTTATTCCGAATAAAGGGTAGTGTATAGAGCTGAGTAGTTTAGCTGCCTTAGAGTCATCTAAACATAATTATCCCAACTTATATTATAAATGCGATGAGTTTCTTACGCTTTCGCGCCTAAATCGCTGGACCGATTATGATGAATTTTGGTGCAGAGACAGATGGGAGACAGTTATAGGTTTCTCAAATCAATATTAAAATTCTCGTTAAACTGTTTGTTTGTTGGTCATATTTTTAAAGGTAATTTCTGCACTTACTAACATTATTTTATTGATAGAAAGCTCCACTACCGCTGGATGTAGGAGACTACTTTTTTCCCCGAAAAAAGGGTCCCCCCTTTTTTCGGGGAAAAAAGTAGTCTATCCCCCAGGACATCCCTGTCCTGGGGGATAGAAAACAGGAGAGAAGCGGCGCTAAAAACTAGATAGATCAGATCTTAAACTCAAATAGTGCGTTAAATTGTGTGTCACCTGTGATACCTAGAAAAAAAAACATCTAAAAACCTAAGCATATTTCTTTCGTGATTTCGTACGATATAGAATATTATGATGATAGTGTCATCGTCGCTTGACGTAGTACATGACAGACAGCTGAAACATCTGCCGATAATTGAAATGTCAGACGCCGACGTCAAGCAGCCTACAAGTGCCCGACAGTACCCGACAATGCCCGACAAACGAACAATGTATAGCGAAAATACTCATTTTAATTATTATTAACGAGTATTTTACGCATTTCTTGATAACTCGTTTGCCGATGAAGTGAAATACAGAAACTAAAGTACGTACTAGAAAATGAATATGCAATAATTTATTTCTTATCGTTCACAACGTTACATGTTTTATCAATATTTTCATGCTTGTAATGTATCGTACAGCTTTTTATTACGCAAAAAAACATGTTAACACACCGTCATCGGCAAGTTTTTAATATCACAAATTGCTACGTATCACGAGCAAACAAAGTACGCTCTTCAAAGAAGAATTTTGCTATCAAAAACAACGAAAACAATATTAAATATTCATAATACAAAAGCCAACGACACCGATACCTTTTAAAGAAATTAAAACATAAGCCCTCATAAATCTGTATAATAACTAAAACAAAAGCCATTATCTTTATTTTGCCAGCTCTCTATCCACGTAAAAAACGCGGAGCTAAAATTTCAAGGCCCATTTAGCAGATCCGTGCTCTGGACAGAGATTAACGTGCTTTCTGTTTCATTAATAAATCCTCAGTTTATCAAATCCAGGAACGCTCCTGGCCGTGATAGCCTTTGCAAAATCAATAGCCGAGTTACTATCTAAACTTTTACCGCATGACGTTATTTTGTAAATGGATGTTAGTTTAATTAAATTCTATTGGAAAACACTTCAATGTTGTCTCTTCGAGGTAAGTAAATAAATCACGCCGAATGCTTTTATATATGCATTATGTAGTTCAACAAATAGTCTCTAGGCTAGAATTCGAGTCCTCGATTCTATTTCTGGACGAATTCAAGAGTCGTCGAGCATAAAAAAAACAATTATAAGAAATCGTTCCCGACGATATTAAAACAGAACTTGTTAAAAGTTTCCATAGAGTATTTTATAGGCTGTGATTTCGTCAGATCATCATTGCGGTCACTGAGCATAATTGTAATTAAATCCGACATAATTTATTTTTGGAGTTGTTATCCCGGGGGCGTCGTTTGTGGATTACTTGTGGCGGCGCGATCAGGCTGCTGAGCGCCAACTTTACCGCCAACGATAGACTTTTATCGTGAAACTTTCTAAACTAAACGCGGGGTGGGTACGGCAGTAACCCATCGCCCTATGTATGCTACTAATGCCAAGCAAAAGGACGTAACTGACGCAGCTGGTTACAACTGAAAGCCATGAAGCATACGTAAACAATTTCCCGATGCTTTGCATACTAATTCGTAAATACCTATACTCGTAGTCACGAAATTGCAAGTCCCTTACGAAAAACATATTAATTTCACAATGTCTCATCTACAAGAAAAGGTAGATATCATATTTATATGTCTATCAGATGTAAGTATATGTATTGTATGCAAACAAAGAAAACTACTGACTGTGAATTTTCCCGAAAATCCCGTAAGTGTAAATAACCTGACAAAACTCGTCAACACCGCTGAATAGTACGAGACAGGCTCGGCAACAACCCCAAAAGTTAATTAAACATTTATCAATTACAACCCAAAAGGGTTCAAACGTCCAGTCCATATTGCTCACGTTTTATTGATGGCAACATTCAAATGTTCTAGAACGAAAGCTTTCTTCATTAAATAAATCATAAAGGTAAAGGGAAAGTCCACAATCAAATATTTCTCGAGCCAACACGCATATGCGTACCGTCGTACCGTCGAAAGTAAAAACACTTGATTCATACGTCGTTAAAGGAATTTATACGGGTTTACATACCCATACATAGGTAATGCCTACACGATATACGGAAATATTTAAGGAAAACGGAGTAAAAGCGATTTCTTTGTTCGACCTTATTCGTTTGTCTTTTGAGTTTCGCCAGCTAGGGGTATCCCTTGATCATTAAGTACGCTTGTTAGGTGGCGTTTTCTGGAAATTCTTTTGATGAAATCTTTTGAAACAATAATACGAACGTAATTACCTGCTTCCTGTAGCCTTTGCTCACTAATAAACTAGAAAAAAGACAAAAACGTGAAAAACACGGTTTAACATACTACAATGAACGTCGTATAAGAAGAACCGTTTCAAAAATTGCTTGCTGGTATATTTCCATAATAATATCAGCCAGTCTACAAATAATGAAGCTTCACTTCAAAATAAATTCTTATTTGAATATTCGCATGTAAAACGATATTCATTGAATCTTAATATTAAAACAATATTTTTCAAACGAGTAAAAAATTAATGCTTGCTCTCTACCACACAATCCCAGATTGCTTTCTAAATGGTTTCAAGAATATCCATTCCATTTGGAAGTTCATTAAACAATAACGCCATGTTCAGGCTCGGGGGAATAGACAGGTGTTTCTAGATGTCACTCGTGTGTTGAACCGCGATGAATAATTAAGTATTCATACTTTCTTTCTTTCGCGCTGAAATTCAGAGGTAGAATATTTGAAAGCCCACAGATGTTCAAATTCCAACAATGTGGGGAGCAATAAGAAACTATTCCACTTCCATTCCGTTATCCTCGTAAAGACATCATCAAATACCACCAATGAGAGCAAGAAAGGGAGAGAAAAACTTTTACGAGATACAAAAAAATAAACTTGGTTATATCTGTACATGATATATGAGTTATATATTAGATATCTCACTAAAGATTCAATAACGCTAGAATTCAATATGTTCTTGCTATACTTTTATATATGACGTATCAATCCATATCCATTTCGTATTGCAATATTTACGTAGACAAGTAAACACGGCGGGATATGGGAGCTGTGTTTGCTGTATCAAAGCAGATAAACATCCAATTATACGCATAAATACATTAAGTGTAAAATATTTACTGTATCTCCATGTCTAGACGAAAATAAATATCTCAGGAGCGACCCAGCAGACAAAAAAACTTCTTCTTCTTCAATTCTGATTGGGAAATGCAATGATCCTAGTAAATTATGAGGATTATTCGGGACAGTCAATAAGAAAACACTGGCGACAGACTGTTAGAATACTCCTCTTTTGCGCCGTAGTGGAAGCCCTATGAAAAGATTTTTAATTAAACTTTTATTTCAAAATTCCAATATATCATATCTACATATTATATTTGCTACTTTCAGTAGATTCATAACCAGTGCCAGGCGTCGGGTCAAAGTGATATTAAGTAATAAATTCGTTGTGGGGAGCGCTCTAAACGCTTTCGAATTACCGAGTGGCGTAATGGGCAAACTTAATATTCAAGAAGGGATCAAAACGAACCGGAATCTATGCGGGCACGCGCCGCACTCAAACGTTTTATGTCCCGACCGATAATTTGTACATTAATATCCGATTTTTAGCAAAATTGTCCAAGCTCGGTCAAAACCGTCGACTTATTTGTAATTTACTGACTTACAATGTATCCGAAACACATTCATTAAATAATAAATGTAGGAAAATGTAGAAAGGTTGGGTTATTTTCCTGATTAATATTTGTTGAATTACAAACAACATCATATTAAGATTTACGCTTGTCTACATCCTCACACATTCAACATTGAAACAGAACATTAACGCTTCATAAAACATAATGTAACAATAATATGCTACGAATGTTAACTCCACGTCTACGTGTTGAAATGCAAATAAGAAGCGAACGGATGAAAAAATTACAATAACTTCTGATAATGGAAGCTATATTTTATTACGCGTTCAAAAGGCGACACATAATAATTTATTGAGCCCGCTTCCGTCGCCTTTAACCTCAAGATATATACGCTTTTATTATTAAGTTTCATCAAGAAATATGACCCGCAATCAGTATGAAATAGATAATGGAAATTATGAATTAAACGGTCATTACAAAGCCTTTATCGCAACACTGAGCATCATTAAGGACATTGTAAACAAATCCCTTTACAAAGTTTGGATAAACGGGATGAAAGGGTACTCCCGCAATTAACATTTAAATATTTTCACAAGAGGTAAGTGAAATTAAATTCATGAAATCTGTACCTCCGTAGAAGCTATGCCGAAATACGCTACGTTAATTCTGTGTATGTTTTACATACAAAATGGGTGGTAATTAAAAGATCTTGTTTGCAAATAAATGTAACTTAAAGGTCTACGACCTGATCAATAAAAGGCCGCTGGCAAGCAATCAAAACACAATAGTTGGAGCGTGTTCTGGGCCGCGCGGCCGGTGCTACGCGCTACGAGCCGCTACGAGTCGCTACGACCATCAAACGATATCCCCATTGCATTCCTTTTGTTATCCGCC
The DNA here is from genome assembly GCA_905163435.1 of Mamestra brassicae. NCBI lineage: Eukaryota > Metazoa > Arthropoda > Insecta > Lepidoptera > Noctuidae > Mamestra > Mamestra brassicae. Next base: position 10,252,488 of record LR990997.1, on the reverse strand, counting down.
TATGAGAACCATTCTCTCCAATCCTCCGCATTTTGCATTATTTTCCTTTTTCCACTAACGAATCGAATGTTTCATTCGTATATCAATGTCGATGCCGAAGCGCAATCGGAGTTTGTTCGTGATTTTGTGATACCTTTTTCATCGGTAAATTATTGCGATTATTTTTCATCAGTTTTGTTTTTACGGCTAGACGGGTACTTTTATCTAAAACCATGATGTTTTATTACTCAGATTTTTCCAAAAACGACATAATGTGATTAATGTCTCTATGAAATAAAATGATAACAGTAAATTAATCAATCTATCGTAAAATTTATTCGACAAGAGTCCCGCAGTTTATAATTGAATGTCGATCATTGCGGTCACCTTTGACATCCGATGCAGCCACAATGTGGTGAGTATGCAATATATGATAAATCCACCAATCACAACATATTTTACTTAAATTACTACTACATTTTAACATATACCGTTATAAATTGGAATTTTCAGCATTTTTTATTTTGACCAAATAGCTTTGTCATTCAAACAATAACGGGTTTTTTTTCAACGGACTTTTAAAGTACGTTTTCATTTGTTCACCAGACTGTGTGTGGCTACAAAATACAGTCACTTTGAATGCTGAGTGGTAATTATGATCTAGCTGCGTTCGTTTGAGGAAGGTCCGGTCATGAGTACAACTGTACTTGTTCACTGGCAGAAATGAATGAAAAATTATAGTAAAATGTTTTGGCAACATTTCCGATGTTGCCGTGTACGGTTATTCAATTACGCACCTAAATAAGTTTAACGACAGCACAGGCCGGGTTTATAATCCAGCGTTTACTCGAACCCGTTGCGAGTTCACAATATTAATGTCAATTATTAATTATAACGCAAACAATTATCCTGCTCCTTAATTTGGAGACCGCGAGTCTGCGCCGGGCTCGAATTATTGCGCTAAATACGCAGCCCAATTTATCTTGAATCTCGTCAGTTTGAAATTTAAATTAAAATGTAAATGTTGGGAGGGCGAGTCCTCTCTAATTGCGAGCGAGTCCGTCTGTTGTCAAAGTTGTCCGTGAGGTTTAATACAGGACTCGCATGTTACCTATCGATATGCTCAATCAACGTATGGGCAGCTAGTTTACGAAACTTAAATAGCCCCGATGCTGTTTTGATACAATATTGGATGTTTTGGAATATCCGACCCTAAACTAATCAGTTTTGTAGAAATTGAACAAGTAAACGCAACGGCAAAATAATTAAAAACAAGTTTTATGTTCCTAATAATACGACTTTTAGTGTTAAATTTTCTTAAAGGACATACCAAAATACACGAGTTTTCTTAATTGAGGCATCCAGCTAGATAGTTGTGGCAATTTGGCTCGCAATTCCGTCTGATACACTTTTCAAGTTAAAACTCCTTGTCAACTGTGGCGGGCGAAGCAATCCGCGCGCTAAATCAGTTTAATTGCTTTAGAATCTCTGGACACTTTTTGTAAGTGTGCACAGAAGCCACATAACTGGGGATAACTTACTGTTTTGTTTTATAAGGTTTATGTTTTAATTTAAAAGCTTTTAAATTGAGCTCTTTATTTTTTCTTATTTCAAATAATAGCCTGTGCTATTACGATATAAACGCTAATATATTAAAGGCTGACTGGTAGAGAATGCCTTGTTGTTACTTCTAGGCAAGCGTGCTCCATCTTCGACCACATCATCTCTTACCATCAGGTGAGATAGTGGTCGAATGTTAAACTTTTTTCAACATCGGTTTAGTAGTTTTTGCGTGACATCCATCCTCATCCTCATAAACTTACTTGTTTATATTAGTAATTGTATGATGTCTTTTATGAAGCGATCTAATCAGCCACACGAAGAATCTAATTGAAGTGTTTCGACGAGCTGGTTTCACAGTACCCATATTGTGTGCACTATCTAAATAAGCCGGAACAACAACGGAGGTGGTACTTAGCCATAAATCTGACTGAAATGATTATTATGGCTATTTCCCTTTCATCCATTTACTAGATCAATAAATTCATCCGCGTTATATAATAAAGTCGTAATGTCAATAAATATATTGACATTATTCAAGGATTTGTTCCGTTGTCATGGCGACTGTGGCAAGTGGAGGTCCTGCAAACTGACTTGAGACGGGGCTTTCATTGCGATGCGGTTGCGATAACGATAATTTCATATGAAAGATTTATCGATGATGATTTAAAACCCATAAAAAGCAATAGCGAAAGGGATCAGATAAATTTACAATGTTTGCATTCCCATTTCATTCGCAATCTCTCAAAATGTAGGGAAATTAGAGGAGATACCAACGTCCAACATACACTCGCATTGGCGAACGTTGCTTAAAATTAGTAGTTATTGGCCTATATTACCTAATAAAACATTTTATTTTGATTGTTTACTTGGGTTTTCCGGTCACATTTTGAACAAGGAAAAAGCTCCGAATGACTAATAAAACGTATTGCTGGGAGCTGAAGCTCGGGCCACGTGCCGCAGTAACGTGTTTGATGTCGCCTTATCTATTGCAGTATCTAATACCTGGGTAATGACGTACCTACTGGTGGATGAACGTAATTTAATATTGGATGTCATTAAATTATGAAGGTCCTCAATAAAATCAAGTGCGAAAAGTAATCTACTGAATACCCTACTTTTCGTCTTACAGATTTATTAAGAAATTCTAAATTCAAATTCTCTGTAGATAAGTAAAGAATCTAGCAATCAGCATTTAGCACTAAACATGTGGTTATTTAAAAAAAAAAAAAAGCATTCATATCAAACCCAGAAAATGTAATTATACCTGAGTATGATTACATTTGCATCATATTATAACAACCAGTATTGCTGCGCATAAGTAGAATCGAAGTAAATTGTACCTTAGGTATAATTAAAAGTAACCCATAGGTATCATTATTTTATAAACAACCATAGAATACTAACCTTGTTAAGAAACAAACAAAACAGGAAGTTAACTTTAATTACCTAACAAATTCAAACAACAAATCTCATCAGAATACTTTTCCATTTTCGTCAATCATAAAAGTTTTACGCTTCCTAATAGAGTCTTTACTACTAATTAATACGAATACTTACTTATTTTAGTCATTCCAAATATCAGAAAAACATTACTATCCATTAACGCTTTCGGTAAACGTCCATAAACTTTAGCCGATCACTGTGTCTGTACAAACGATGTCGTCACGTTTTGTCTTTTGTTTTTCTAATTGATCACACTGGTATTATTGTTCATCGACCTAGATAGACTGGGATGGCATTGGCGCGGTGGTATCGGAGTATTGTTCGTAGTTCCCGCACGCGCCCGACGCGTCTAGTCCCGTCGCCGCGCGTGTTTCGACTGCCAGCTTTTCCCCAAAGCAACACATGATTTTCCGAAACAACCCCCGCGGTAACTCGGTCGAGAGTGCAAAACCTTCACACAGTGACACGAGGGTGAAACATAATAGCAGTTCGTTAGCATAACTCCATGGTCCCGACAGCATCGCCTGACTTAACTAAAATATTTGCCTTATTAAATGATTTCAACCCTTCGAATTTCATTGTTTATGCTGAATCAGAAATAATTTTGGGTGTCCCGCCATTTGGAATTCGTAAAACGTACAAGGAAAATTGCTCACCGTGAAAAATGTTATGTTTATTATGCCTTTAATTTTTGTAGATACTTTAATGTTGAGAACAATTGTTAAGGAGCATAAAGCATTTCCAGTTTTTTTTTAATGAAACCTGAATCTTAGCCATAATAAAAGAAAATGAGCTTATTACATTTCCTTAGGATTTTACCTGTAATTTTCTCAAAGTCGCTAGTTTCCTGCATTCACTGCCATACACTTTACTTACTCAACTACTTACCAAGTTAAGCTGCAAAACTGTACTAAGTTTTAATAGGTTATTCTACATGCAAGCTACATGTTTACTTATATGGTTAATTCTAGTTGCATCTCATTATAACGACTCGGGTCGCTTACTGCCACCCTTCGCGAGTTAGACTAACGCGACATCAAAATATACTGACACACTGAGCAAATAACATCCATACCGTCGATCTCATACGGGCTATACATATTTTTATACTAAAGGGGTGTTTCATTCTTATTAACCATAGTACATTTTTATGCATGTGGACAAACTTTGTCATTGCAGCCGAGGCAGAATAAACGGCCGAGTTGAAGGCGAGGCTGTTACGGAGCCGAGATACTGCAATGACTAATGCCCGCATGTACCAAACGCCGTTTTTCAACTTTTCACTTACTCGAAAAAATAAATAAACTTTCAACTGCAGGATATGTAGTAACAATGGATAGAGTAAGAATTGGCTTGCGGATATTTTTCGTGCGCCGCGCTTGATTTTTGCTGGTCTGCACAGGGCTGGCCGATGCAGTTTTCCGCACTTGTTTGAAATACACTTGAAAGCGGTGGGGTACGAGCCCGTTTTCGAGTAAATATGTTGAAAAAACATCTTCGTCATGAAGTCGACGTCACGTATTTTGAAAATGGAAAAACCTATACCTAACTGTAACAATTGCTTTGTGCAGAAAACGAACTATCAACTATACTACCTACTCGTATTACTCCAAAAGTATTAGCATTTTGCTAAGTATGAAAGCATTTAAATCTACTATGACGATTGTGGACATTCACCCTATAACATTTTATCACAGGGTTGGGTTCAGAGACCATTTACCGGCACCCCAAAGCTCAGCAAAAAACATTACAGAGCTTCCCTGTTATGACATAATGAGTGTCATCACCCCTCAAACTTTTCCAAGTGAGTGTAAAAGCAAAGAGTATAAAATAAAAGTAAGGGGACTTCCCTTACTTTTATTTTCAACCATTGCAGCAGGGGTGGAAAACTAACACACGACGAATTTAGTTATTTATAACACCTCAGAAGTATTGAACTAAGTTTTTAAATCGTGGGTCCGCGTCCTTGTATGCGTTACTCCTTCAAGGATAACTTTGCTAATCTGAGATTTCGGGTTCACAAAAAGGATCGGGAAAAGTTTATATGGGAAATTGTTCACTGTTCGAATCGTAGTTACCGATAAATCCGGAAAGGATATTTCTATTCTTTCACTTAAGGCTTATCACCAATACCAGGAAGTCATATTGGTTTAACAATAGGAAAAAAAGCTTTTAAATCTGGATAAATATTTATGGAGATAATAGTACAAGCATTTACAAAGAAAAACGCAATTTTATGTTCCTAGAATTTTGTATTCCTCTAAAACAAATTAAAACTAACATTCCTATTCAAAGGATTTTTCAAATAAAACCAATGTCTGTGGGTAATAAATCAAATACCAATTTAAATAAAAATTGTTAAAACAACGTTAACATTTTCTTTTTCAAATCATCTCGAACGTATATTGATATGTGAGCCACGATCCCACTACTTACATCGGGGCAGACATATTTTTTCACAAAGTGCTGTATGCAATTCTGTAACAGAACACGTAGACATATTTTAAAGTTTAAAGTGTATTCAAATCACGGTGTAGGTGGGACCGCGGCTAAGTAAATTGTGTACGTGCTTGGCCCAGTGCCGAATAGGTCAACCGCAAAGGATGCATACCACAACACACATAACCTAGGTACCCAAGTACGTAATACTGTTAGCCGCTAAATTCTTATCTATTTTGTATTCCACTATTGTATTGCTGACGGTGACGGTACACTCACTTATGGGATGGCCGAAACTTTAAACGGTTTCGTTTTAACATTTGTAGGGCTTTGTACAGAGAGATTTGTACGTTTAGTGAATTGATTTATTTTTTTAAAGTAGGTGGGTGTGCTATCTACTGTTCCAGAAGTACGTGGTCATTTAGTAAACGCCGTCAACTGCATCAGCCTGCTTAAAAAGTGTTTTTTTTTTACTACTTTTGTCGATATTTGGACCAAATGTTTTGAAAAAAAAAAAAAACTTATGGTTATTTTGTTTCTTTACTGGATACAGAACAATACCCTTAAATATGACCGCGCACTTCTGGAATACCCCGTAAAGGTACACCTGTACTTACCCCAAATTAAGCTACGTGTTCTCTTTTCCTGGAAAACCGACGTCTCGACTGTTAGCATTCCTGATAAAACAAGCATGAAACGCCTGAAGGGCTCCCAGATAATTATTTAAATTGACAGAGGTTGTATTATAAAAATATCAAGATAGGAACGAACATTTGAGTCAGGCCCCTAGCCGCCTACCCCTATTTTCTAAGTAAATTCTTCCACTCGACCCAGTCTTTCTCAAATTAACAAATATTTTTATAAATAGGGACTAGGGATTCTCATAAAAATTTTGGACACGTATTTTTTCTTTTGTCACGTAAACATAAAATAAAGACGATACAGATCGTTGAAAACTCGTGTGACGTCACTTATCAATACAATTTTTACTGGTTAGTGACTTTACAAGCCACCACTCCTTATCTTTGATGCGTTTTATCTTCGTATTTTTTTATTGTATTAATAAAATAAAAAAATTGTATCCAATATTTTTCTATAATCTAACTGACGGACTAAATAGAATCATATTTTTTTAACCAATCATCATCCCTATTGCCATTAAACCAGGGATTTTTAATTCAATTATCATGGCGACTGACTGGAGTGGAGGACGTTTCCATCAAAGCTTGGATTATATGTAGGTGCTTGACCAATGAATGACGAACAGCCTTGTCAATAACAATTTAAAGACAAAACTTCAGTTTGAACCGGCAACCAGCCTGGGAGACAAACTTCGTAGCCGCTAAATTTTTAAACACTTACCAAAGCGTCCGAACCGAATCGATGTGCCGCAGGTACGTCTGAGCTTCTAGATCAATCACATGTGCGTCATCTCCATCGCCTTTATATATGTCTCCGGAAAATTGCAAACGCCGTAGATAAGCTTGTAAAATATCGTGTGAAATTAAAACACGGATATATTGGAAACTATTGAATTAAAATGGAATGATTTGTAAACAATACTTATTAAATGAAATTATCATGAGGCTGCAATTTTCCGGTGACAAATACATTCTAAAAACATAGCATTTTGCTGATAACTATCCGCGAATCATGGAACTCAAATGGCAGGACACTTAGCAAGACGCGGTAATGCTTGGCCACGCTCTAAAGCCAGGATGAACCCTGGCTCTGGCGCGTGGGCAATGCCACGAAAAAAAGAGAGGTCTATACCCAGCGGTGAGCGAAGACGGGCTATAAGTAAACGAAAATGATACGGAAACAAATAACACCGACAAAAATATAAAACCTGCATGCCTGCCATCAGTCCATTCTTATTATCGTGTTATTAGCCGAAAGACGTCCACTGCTAGACATAGGCCTCCCCCAAAGGAGGGGGGGATTTAGTGGCCATAATCGCCACGCTTGGTAGGCGGGTTGGCGATCGCAGTGTAGCTGTTGAATGCACAGAAAATGCTGCTGCCTATTCTCCGGTGAGTCCCTTAGTCGCCTCTTACGACACCCACGGGAAGTGATGGGATGGTGCTATTCTTTTACGTCCGACACCATACAGAAAAACATTTAGCTTATATGTAAGACTAATTAATTTATATCTTCTAAATGTCCTGCCAATTGCGCAAAACACATTAGTGCATTGGGCTTGTCTGTACCTGTCACGGATTTATTTTATATCTACTAGGTTTTATACCTACACAGTGTGTCGCTGCGTCCATGAAGTCTCTAGGCTAAATCCCACATATTTTTTTCCTTCATTTTGCCTATATTCAAGCCTTTTGGGGTATTCCTCGAAGTGTTGGTGCACTTCGAGGAATACCCTTTATACTGAATACCCTTTGAACCGCACCAAAAGTATTCCTCGAAATGCACCATTCAGGGGCGCTATTAAAAATATTATTATTTTATTTTATTTTTATCCTTCTATACTCGGCAGCAAGGCCCCAACCAATCATGTTGAGTGACAACATTCGACGCACACAATGATAACCACAGACGTGTAGCAATATCTCTCAAGTCGCGCCCAGGACTTAATCCTGACAATCAAGCCACTTGACCCCCAGTCATCATGTCCCTTTACAAGCACCCTCGGACATTTATTGTATAATTGTAAGCCAAGCAATTACTTTTTCCTGTCTGGCTGGGTTTATGATTATGACTTGTTATTCGAATGCTGGGTTGATGTTATAAATGCTTGTTATTTTGCATTCGACGAAATTATTTTGTACCGGTTTCTCTGTTATTTCCGGGACATAACAGTGCTACTACGTTAAATGCATCCATCCATTTAGGATGGAATTGGATACATTTAGTTTAGGTAGTCTGTTGTTGGTTTTATTATTTTATTTGAGAATTTATAAATACTTAATAAACATAAATGTATTAGTACAAAAAACAAAACTAATTCATTACGACTTGCACATTGATGTCGTAATTCAAGAATAACAATAAGAAAGTCGCTAAACGTATCGCATGATCTATGAAGTTCCACTGAAACTTATCCTCCGAGTTAAAGACGAATATCGCGAAACTTTCGGCTCAACTTTATCGAGAGTTGGGAACAAATAGCTCGTCTACGTATGAACTAACGAGAGCACTTTGTAAGACTTCCTGCTTTGTGTCATACCTGCATACCTACATCTGTACCCGTCTTACCATTTGCATGTCCACGAAACTTTGCAACAATAATGTAATTTGTTTTGACGCTAATGTAATGAGGAAATGTGTAGGAAAACATTTCTGCTTTACTATTTAACTGAATCGTAACATGCTTCATTACTGTTCCACATTGAAATATACAAGCAAATATCATGACAACTAAGTACCATTTCAATCATAAATTCAGCAACGGATAAAATGTTCAACGCCGTATTTCATTAAACCTCTGTGAAATATTTCTGTTACTATTTTACATTTGTGAAAGTCCAAAGCGAAGCTATTATATTATGTAAATATTTTATTAAAATAATGGTTATTTACCTTGGAATGTTATTATCAGTATTCCAATAATCATCACATCACACTAATATTATAAAGGCGGAAGTTTGTGAGTGTGTGTGTGTGTATGTTTGTTACTCCTTCACTCGCAAACGGCTGAACCAATTTTGATAAAATTTGGTAAGCAGGAAGCTGACACCGCGGGGCGCAGCTAGTATCTACATTCATATTTGAGGGACGAATAATTACCAAATTCACTCCTATCCCATTTCAAATAAAGCAATCAGTCATGTTTGCATACATTTACACTTCAGAAAAACAGAAATACGAAAATATTTTTCATGGAAATAATTTAATTCTATCAAAAGAAAAGTCATTAGCGAGAATGTTCCGAGGGGGATACTCAAGTGAGGTTATTAACAGAGACAATAACGGTTCCGAGACTTAGTATGAAAATAAAGTTTTCAGCTTTGTCGCGGCGTGTCCCGGTTTATTTCAACGAAAGCGTGAGGCGTCGACAACGGAGACGTTCTCTTTTTATAGCGAGACGTTTCATCAAGATTATTTTCTTTTCAAGACGCTCTCGATGTCCCGACACTTCAATGGACGCTATCAATTCTCGAGACGAGAAACCACGACGTCGTAGAATTGTTCAATATACCTATCTCGACAGCGATCATATAATAGAACTCCTCAGTCCTTACAATTGGCACTAGTTTCTTCTTATTCCCCATTACTTTAACCTGAAAAGGCACAGTCACGTCCATTAGCGCAAATAGAAAATGTATCTAATTGAATTAAAAGGGTGCAGATAGATCTCCACTTACAATCTGCGGGAGAGCAATAAACAATGGAAACTTTAGACAAGTTTGAATGTATTGTGGGTGTGATTTTGTCAACAGGAAAATGGCGGACCCGGCTGTCGCTTTCGGATATTTATGAGCGCGACTCGACAAATTCTGCATCCTTTTATTTTCAGCGCCGGACTAACTGAACGTGAAGGTAAATACTACGATAAAACAAACACGCGTCGACTAGCGTACTTTCACGATAATGGATTGCGCAAATATAACTGTTTATTAACGTAATATTAATCATTAACCGTCCATCTACTGTGTTTAATTTGGACAATTTGTGTATTTATCCCGCCAGGGATGCGGACATGCTATTTAGGTACGCTCCAGTAATGACAATGCAATAATATGTCCAGAAATACAACATTAGTACTTAGTTATCATTGAGCCTTCTACAGACCCGTAGAAAAAGGAATTTGAGCCCTCTGTGTTTTCCGTATAAGCTTCGTCACCGTTAGTTACCTGGAAAAGAATAAGTTGAAAAAATATTGTTAAATTGTGTTACTTTTTAAATATTCAAAATGTAGTTGCTAGTGTACCTACTCTGCTACATCATCCATCACGTATCATCATTAAAAAAAAACTTAACTGTGTTTAGGGTTCCGTACTCGATGCTAACCAACGGAACCCTATTACCAAGCCTCCGATGTCCATCCGTCCATCCGTCTGACTGTCAGCGGGCTGTTTCCCAAGAACCGTAATAAGTAGAGAGTTGAAAGTTTCACAGACTGTATTTTTATTGCCGCTTTAAGAAAAAATATTAAAAATTAAATTAAATTTAAAATTAAAGGAGGCTCCCATACAAGAAACATGTTTTTCATGGTTTATGGTACGGAACCCTTCGTGTGAGAGTCCGACTCGTGCTTGGCCGCTTTTTCCTCATAACAAAAATCTCTTTTGGCTTCACCTTCTACGAGCATCTTTCATGCGTATAATTCCCTAATTACCATGCCCACGGCATCTTGATACTGTTCGATCTATTGCAATTCTAATTAAGTGCGTAAAAACCGAAGGAGCCACGAGTACGAGGGTGCTTAGTATTCCGCGGTCGAATTCGTCTCTGCCCCAGGTGGAGTCACCCCGAGGCGAGGCGGCCAAGTCTCGTAGCGTACCATAACACTGTTACTGCCTCCGTAATTCTATCAACTGGTTTTAGCCAGCCAATATTTCGGAATTTTTGCCACAACACGTGTGGGTTGGACTTGTATACGTTTTTCAGTTGAATTTTTATAGGTTACTTCAAACCGTATGAAGACCTAGAGCTAAACTAAATTAATTTAAGCTTAGCTCGTATAGCTGAAGTTGTCATTGTTGTATGTAGGTAGACAGCCAACTATGTAAACGCGTTGCGAATTTGTATTTATGATTCGCTCCTGTGTTTGTGTCTTAGAAGTCCTTATATGTACCAAATTTCAACTGAATCGGTACAGCAGATTAGAAGCAAATTGACCGTGACCGACGGACAGACAGACACACAAGGGTTCCGTTTTTACACTCTGATGAACGGAACCCTAAAACTGGTACCTCAGCAGCTATGCGAATTAAGCTAAACTAGCTTAACTCTTGGTCTGCAACTGGCTTTAAGATGGATGTTACATTTTGTCTTAACTCTAACTTTGGTATAGTAAATCTCTGCAGGTGCCTGCAAGTCTCGTCACGCACCATTAAGCAGCTAAACTCATAAAAAAGCTAAAAATATTGCCAAACACTATTGTAGAGGTACTTATATGTACTGTAACGACGGAACGTGTTAGGTACTTGTAAATTATAGACTCATTTGCAAGTAGGCACCGGATATATTCCTAAATACTCTGTATACCTTTTTTTTCTTTTCCTCTACATAAATAAATAAAGGCTAAACCTAAAGGGTAAACCGCCAAAGGTTTGACAGGTCTCCTACTTCGCTTTATCTTATATCTAAAATTTGAATGAGTGTTAATGTCTTTTTTTCATAATATATTACATGGCCAACTCATCAGCTCGAGATATTCCTCAAAGAAGAGTTTTGGCCGAAAAGTGTCGTGTATCGACGTTTCCGCGGCCAACTGCGCGACACCAGTCAGCGAAACACGGCGCCGTCGTTGTATGGGCCCTAGATGCCTGAAATAAAGGATTAAATTAAAATTTATTAAATTAGATTAAATCCGTCTATGAACCACAAAATCTATACCAAAGCATAAAGAAGTTACAAAAGCGTGGGAATAATCTGTCGAAACATCAAAATTATGTAAAATAGGTAAACTAATTTAGAAGTTAATTAGTAAACAATTACTGTACAGTCGGTCCACAAACTAATAATATAACAGCTAACACAGAGATCATTAATTGCTCTTTGTAATGCTGCGCCTATATTATTATGTCAGTAATTAAATGTACCTTCCTAACAGCGGATATACCATACCAATTACGATTCATCCTGCTTGTGAAACATCATTTGTATGTAGTTAATTGAAATGTGATTATGGTTTACAATATTACAAGTAGGTTCTTCCAGTGCAGAAGCATAATGGCATAGATATAGAAGCAAAATAGATGGGATATAGGTATGTGGTTTGTCAAAATCCATTGATAGAAAACCTTCGTGCTGACCTCTTAAGTCTGTGTTACCTATCTACTTATTCGGGGGATAAACTAAACACTAAATGTATGATATTTATTATAAGAATAACGAAGTTCTTATCAGGCTAGGATAATTTAGAAACATGTGGTTTTAAGCCTATAAAATTTAAAACAATACCTTGTTGCATTTTGTTCGCCTATGTACCACTCACTACTGTACATAATGTTTAAATAAATAAATAATAAAATAAACCCAAATTATAAGCCATAAAAAAAATCGTTCATGATGGTAACAGGCAGGTAATTGGCCATCAAGTAGGGCACAAGGCACAAGTTTGCATTCCACGGCAGAGGCAACGTTCGAAAACAATCCCACGCTCCAATACACATTGATAAACTTAGTGGCGGCGCGGTCCAATTCCCAAATATAGCAGCCTGGACAGTGGACAACGATGGCGAACTGTACCCTGCCCAGTGCCCACAGTAATAGCCTTTAGTTGTTCGTGCAGTTTTAATACAGACGCCGTGTCTTAGCGGCATGCAGAATTCGATTTATTATGAAAATTTGATGGTATCGTTCATAAAAGTAGCTCAATTTGTGTCTTTGCTCAAGGTGCCTCATCGAACTGTGTCGATGTAAAGTAGGTCCAAAAAGTTTGATAGTTCTAAAGAAAGTAAGTCACACCAAGTGAATTCGGCTTGCCATGCCAGATTTGACACGGCTTACACCAATCTATAAGAAAACAACCATACAATTAGACTCATAGCTATATAAACTTTTATATTTCTACAAATACCACCCTAAAGTGTTCCGTTCACATAACTGGAAAGCAAAGCATTTCATAAGGAACAGTCTCATACAACGAGCAATTAAATCGTTTGCCGGTAGATTTAGGACGCAACTCGGCGCAATACATTCCCAGCAGCGATACCGGGGACTAATGGCTGGAACACACGTGTGCTTTGTGGACCGTTCCACGTTCTATTTTTAAACTCAGACTGGAAGAAGAACGAAAACAATGCTATTAACGGGTTTCGGAAGAACTGGTTAAGGGAATTCTTTTTGTTGTTGGCCAGGATGCACGATCAAAAAGTTAAAAAAAAAGTACGAAATCCTTACTGCTCTGTGGGAAAATATTGTATATTGATTGAACACAACAGGCTGCAATAAAATATGTACTTTAATTGTAATAAGTTAATAAAAAACAGCTCACGTATGTTTAATACGTTAAATGCTTCTTAATCAAGTGGGTGCTTACTCGTGACCTACATATACCTACATATTATGACAAATACAGTCATAACAACCTTAGTTACATAATTCAATTAAAATCCTTCTGTTTTTCTTCCATGTGTCTTAAGCCTTAATACCTACTGCCAGAATTCGCTAAATCGCAATTGAAACTAAATACCGTAAGTACCTATACATGCCTAATACCTCCGGCATATAGTCCTATATATGTACATTCAGGTGATACGCTTAAAGCACATAAGTAGATGCTTGCATAGCATGATAATTGAAACACCAACGTTAGCTAATATCGAGATGGGAACCTGCGCATTGTGCTGAATCGAACAGAGATTACTCGATATTTCATGTCGATACAAATTAAATGAGTGTCGTTTGAGTCGATAGGTTTCCGTCTCTGTGCAAGTGAACATTTAAACATTAATTACGTATAAATATAAGATATAGTTACATACAGAAATAGAGCTATAATAAATTGTTTAAATCACCATCATCATCATTTCAGCCGAAAAACGTCGCCACATCGACCGCTCCTGTGTGTCTCACTCAACTAGCGGATTCAGGTTATCGGATCACCTTGTGGGTTCCAGGTCACAAAACCTTTCAAGTTTCGACCTCATCGACTATGTCTTCTGCGAGCAATATGTTTTACACCTGAAAAATTCAAAATAATTTAATAATAATAATATCTTGGGACAACTCACACACGGTCATCTGATCCCAAACTAGGCAGAGCCTGTGCCATGGCAACCAGACAACTGATAAACATACTTATATATTTCTAAATACATACATATTATAGACAAATTACACCCAGACAGAACAAATAATCATGCTCATCACACAAAGATTTGTCCTGAGTGGGAATCGAACCCACGACCTCCGGCCTAGCAGTCAGGGTCACTAACCACTCGAACAACAGGCCAGTCAAATTTGATAACCATTGACAACTTAATATTCAGTACCTTATTGATAAACAATACAGCCCGATCCATAATACTCATGTCCATATTGTCCATGTTATTGCAGTGAATAATATTACTAATTATAACAACATTTAATTAAACAACCGAAACGTTAAATTGTTGATAATTATCGAATATAAATTATTATCCATGTTTACATTGCGATATTTTGATCGGCACTTATTACTTTGTGATAATGTGATCGAACGATACAGCTTTAAATCCATACATATGTAGGTACGTTTGCACTAGGATACTACAAACAATATATTGTTGAACTACAAACAGAATACTTGGACGGGCAGACAAAGGCGAGTACTGAGTTTTAATCATTCATTTTCTCTCTCACAATATGCAGGAACGAATCCTCACATTGCTCGCAGACTAAAGAGCAAACATTTTTCATTAACAGCGGGCATTCAGTGTAAACGTTTTTTATTCAACTCCGCACAAATGTGCAAAATCTTAATTACCTACTTTTAATTAGCTTTATACCCTTTGCTAGAGATCTAGGATTTTGTTTGTCTGGATTCAAACATCCTATTAATAGCATATAATTACTTCCAGTTTCAGCGAATACTGGAATTAGTTTTGAAATATAATTCTCTACTTTATAAGTAACCTATTTGGAATATTATCTTAAGCAGCAACACCGCATTTTTGTTTTATAATTAGAATAAAGACTGCATTCTATGGGGATCTTATTATTTCCCACCTTCCTATAAGCTTCTTTCAATGTGGATTTAGGTTCTGAGAAATGATAGAAATATGTCTTAGTTTTAACCAATAACTATTAGTATTACCCAGTACAGCGTTACAAAAATTTAACTACCAGCATTACCTATATCACTTCACGCGGCAATGATAGTCGAATCTTTGAAACTAATTTGTATTATCGAGTAACGGTCTCATTCGTGTGCACAAACAACATTCCGTGAGCAGCTATGATGGATACATCCATCCCCCGTAGGCGATGTATTATTCATATGCGCGTAATAAATCACGTTTGTAGTACATCCCTGCAGATTTCCTATTATTCCCTTTTCTAAATCTGAAGTCCATTAGAAGGAATGAGTCAATGAGGGGTAACTTCACGGAGGTGAGAAGTGAGAACGTTCGTGGTAGGCATTTGCGATTATGTATTTGTACTTTGACACCCTGTTTTCAGAAGGATCTTTGATGTAGCAATAGCTGTTTTGTTTTGTGTTTTATCAGATCACATAATTATGTTCATAGCAGACTTACCTACTGCAGTGTATGTGTTGTGCATATTTTATAATCTGTTATCGGCTGAGTCCATATTTCTAAGTCGAATTGCTAAAATGATACTTTTATCTTCTGTCTCCCTTTGTCCCATGTTCCTATTGGTTTTCCATTTCTATTATCTGTCGTAAGCCATTGTTACATTCCTAATTCTTTATTGAACACCTAACATAACATAGTATCTACTTAGGAATTAAATTAAATAATTAATGTACAGACGCCAGCACATCAAGTTATAACAATCTGTCAAATGTATTTAACAGATTTTCAACTTTATCGCTAAAGTATTAGGTTCAAGGTTGATTGGGAATATTTTACAGTTTCGGGTAGCTTGTTGTGCTGGTGTCTGTACAAAGGCCAGTTAACTCAAAGTTGAGTTTTCTCCCGGCAAAACTTTGAATGATAGAGAGAGATCATATTAGAGGGTAGGATATATCTAGCTTTTGCAAACATAATTATACCAACTTATTATTATACTTAAAACTAAATTGACAATTAATTAATTAATTTAGCTGAATGGCGTATCGTTAGATAAGTCTATTACATATATCATTTCTTATAGATATGTATACAGCGACACATAATATTAATGACGGCAGTGTCATTGACATTGCTCATCATACCATATTAGGTACGTTGTATTACAATAATAACACAATGATAATTATCTGTCCGTAATAAATAATAATATAACACGTCAACACATAAGAATAGAAGATACCCTACAAGTTGTCAGCGCACAGTGTTTATCGCCATTTAAAACCACCATACTTACTCGTACATTAAACTTAGTTGCAACTATTACTTAAACTCAACTTAACTCGTCAAGCAAGTAAGCGTAATTTTCTGCATGTAAGTGCATCCATACAATGTTAGTAGCAGAAAATACTCAATACGAAGTCTAATATTCGAATATTATCCTCCATTGCAACACTTAGTTCCTAGCAATGCAAAATAAATGGTGCTTTCTCCATTGTTATTACACCCATTTGCCCTGCGGCGGAGTCGCGAGCCGCGCAGTGAACTGCTATCAACGACTCTTTTGTTATTCGTGTAGGTAATAATAACCAGGTATGTACGAATTACGTGTCCCTCTGTATTGAAGATAATGATGCATTCATGATGTTAAATTACTTAATAGTTAGCATAGCGAATATGAAAAGACAGATTATATAGTTAGTTGTTCTTTGATTGAACGACAAAACACACAAAAACTTCTAAATTGTTATAGAGCCTCTACCTCATCATCATTTTGTTGATAACATCTTATTATAACAGAAAAGACCCAGAGAAAAAATATCCTTCGCAACGCGTTTAACGCGTATCTGCAATTACAGAATGGTTACAGAACTAATCTAATTACGAGTAATTCTGCTAAACCAATCCACAGTCTGCGACGAATCAGATCTCAAGGCGTTTTTCTTCTTATCTGTCAATAATAAAAAAGAAACACGTAATTTAAATCTAGCGAAATTTAAGTTTATACGCTGTGTTCTAAAGTCACGAAATGAATATCGGCTTACCGAATCGCCCCGTACAGTACGTGTGAACACAAAACTTTGTACAGAATCGTACGAGGGGAAACAATAAAATTCACGGGTCGCTGGCACTCTTGTACCGGAGTCGGGGAAGCGCCCGGCTCCCGATCGCGGCGATAAATCTGATAGTAAGCCGACCGATCCCGACACTTCCGATAGTGCAGTTTCGATCTTGAACTAACGTAACTACACTTGACAATGACCCCTAACGCTTCGCTTTGCGTTTGCGACGCAAACACGTACTAAATTATTTACGCTTTACGCGAAGGGGAACAGAACAGTAATAATAAATAGACGCTTCATAGCCTGCGCTTAGATTTCCTGTGTAGTCAGTTCTGCCAACATAAATCACAGCCAGATTTGGAAACTATGTTCAGTTCATACAATCTATAAGATTATGTATAAATCAGCAGAGAAACAGACACCCCGGCTACGACATTTGAGTCACCCTCAGTAAAAAATCTCTGGGAGCAAAATCTGTTCAGTGCTTATTTTTTTTTCGTCATTTTGCCACGTGTGTTATGACGAAGTAAATGTGTTTCATAATGAAACGACGTATGTGATATAGTGCAAGTAACAACACATGTTGCCGCTTTTACGACGGTAGCTGTATTATTATTAATGTTACACGGTGAAATAAGTAGGTTTTAGTATTCTGGTAGATTTACATAAAGGATTAAATGTATATTGTTCTTCTGTGATTTATAATGTGACACACAGAAGGAGCTTCATAACCTGAGCTTTAACTATGTTATTAAAATACTGAGCTGGATATACTACGCAATTATTAGCACATTTGTTTCAACTATTGCTGAGTTAAAACTGTATATGCGCCATTAGCACCCGAAATTATCCGTATTTATAGGCAAACTGTGAATATTCTGCATTTTCAT
The DNA here is from genome assembly GCA_905163435.1 of Mamestra brassicae. Lineage (NCBI taxonomy): Eukaryota > Metazoa > Arthropoda > Insecta > Lepidoptera > Noctuidae > Mamestra > Mamestra brassicae. The sequence continues at coordinate 10,234,251 of LR990997.1, read as the reverse complement.
TTCCCAATACGTTAATGTTTCAATTCCCGTTTCAGTTTCAGCTGCACAGGTTTGTTCGATGAACCGTATAGAAACGAAAAATACGAAGCTTAATGTTGATAATGCAAACTCACATCACATGTAAAATGGTTTCACCTAAATATATTTTGATAAATGTCAAAAACACTCAGCGAACTCTCATCATAATAAAAATGCAGATAAAAAGTGTTCAGTCATCGGCGTTCAGTAAATCGCGGGTAAAAACCAAACAAATATCCTTCGCGCGAAAATGGGTCGCTTTCCAATTGACAACACATGATTAATGGATGCCCAAGTTCGCATAAATCACGGAGATGTTATGCTATCACATCTGAAGATATTACAGACGCTCTCGTGGTTTCGTAAACGAGAATCGCTTAAGAAACTGTGTGTAACATAATGTTACACGAACCTAAGTATTTTATGTTTTAATGAGATAAGTATGTAGATGTGAGTAATTGCAGAATTTTCTACGTGGTTTTGTAACATCTTATCATTTTACAAAATCTGCTGAATTTTATAACATCAATGTTAAAGTACCGACAGTACTACCTATATGAAAATGGTTCTTCTTTGTAGTACCTGTACCTACCTTCGCATTGAATATTCCCTGAATTTTCCCAAGACACACGTTCCTTCCCACCTCGGCAACGTGATATTAAAAGCCAAAGCAAATCCTAGCTTTGTCACTAAACTCGTGCCAAAGCCAACATCCATCGACACGATATCAAACACATAACGTGTCCAGGAGCCGAGATACACAGAGCAAAGGAACATAAAATGAGCACCTACATATGTGAGGCGGTCGTGTTATTGGATTGATCCGAGCATCCCAGCTACAAAGGCCCAATTACGAGGGGATGGCACGACTACAAGGTCAATCAGTCGACTGACTGCCCGTCCGCTCAGTAATGACTCTACCCGGATTTAGCGTCCTTCCTTATACTCTAAATTCTGGGACTATTTTTTCCTTAACATTCACATGAATGGGGACACATCCCTTATAAATAATGGTGTGTGGACTATAAGAACCCGCTTACGTAACATCGGCTAATTCGGTTTTGTATCAGTCAATTAATACTCAAGACAATAACATGAAGTTATCGCTTACTATTGCTGAGTTGTTATTTTAAGGCACGCTTTCTACAGAAATGTTTGATAAACAGAAATCGCGCGCACAAACACATTGACCGTGACTTTGTTCTCGGTAAAGGCCTGTTCAGGCTATTCACTAATACAGTCGCTTTATGATCATCTCCATCGGTTCTCCGGCACGCTCCATTGTCCATTGTATGTACAAAGAATTCATTTATTTGTGCGAAATGAAGACTGCTGCAATGTGTCGATATATCAAGCTCCTATTGTCTATTTTCTAAGTGAACCAGCTTCGTTTAACCACAAATGAACCCCGTTTATCTTTCATCCGTCATTGCGTTACACAATGCTTCTGGAAAAAAAAATGTCGGTAATGGATGTCCACCGTATTGAGCAAACTAAAGGCAATATTTCAAGAGATTGTACGTGACCAATCGTAGCCACGGCCTCTTTTAATTATGCATGGGGCGACATAATTATGACTATGATTGAATGCGTAACGATTACAGTTCAAACGGTCGAAGTAATGTAATAACGTCACAATTGTACCTATCTAATATCGTAGTCCCAGACGAAAACTGTCAGGACCAAATATGTAGATATATGGAGTAGTACGATAATGGCACGGTCTGCTGAAGTATATATAGATTTAATTAAACATTCACAGTTTGAACGCATTATTATTTTTGAGTATTTTACAACATTCAGTAAAAACAGCAAACACTTAGTTACCGTTTAATGAGAGAGCATGTTAAATGATGTTCTCATTATAATATGTTCACGTTAGTATTTTCAGCTTTTCCGGAACAATGTAGGTATAATTTTGTTCTGTATAATTTCCCTCCTTACATTTAACCCTGTGACTGCGTAGTACTTAGCGATAACCTAATATTCATAACAGACGGCACGGTGGAGCTAGGAGCACAAGGTCCCCACCGGGTCAATTACTAATCAACTCAAGGAACGGTCGCTCTCAGACACTAATGACCAATTATTCCAATTAACTCTTGACCAAAACATTTTTGTTCGAACCTTTTATAAGCTATGGGTTATTTCGACATAGGCGTGAGGATGAATGTTATTTGATTGAAATTAATTATGGATACGGATTTAATGAGGTGATTTATAATGTTATAATAAAATTTTATTTATAAGGTTCTGACATTGAAATTTATAAAAAGAAAAGATTTACAGTTAAATTAAGGTAGGTAATCTACCTACTAATACTACGTATTTCCTCTATAATCCTCCCATGTTTTAATGGCTAGTATATAATTGCACTTAAATAAAAAAAACTTCCATTTTATAAAAGTATACGTTTGTACGCTCTGGTTAATTTGATGTGCAATCAGTATATTCGATATGAAAATAATATTTTTATACAGTTGACAACTTTTTTGTCGCGCATTATAGGAAAATATAGTATTAATGCATATTTTCGGATTATTTTTAGTAGGTATTAGTTTTGTTAAAGATGTAGTCAGTTTGCGTTACAATAATGATTTTTATGTAAAATGTTTAATTGATTTAAATAAATTGACGGGTGATAAACTTTTTGATGTGCATTTTAAAATAAGTCTATATTAATTAGGTACTTACATCACCTGTAACTCTTTAAGTTCTGAGTTGTACTGTCATCTATTCAGGCGTTTCTTTTAGATCTACAGATATAGTATAGTCCCTACTTTTCCAGAAGCAGAACCCACACATTTTAGTAGAAGCCATAAAAAAGCTTCTTTTGAGCCGGGAAAACTAGGAACTCTTCACGCTGACACCCACTAAGCGTGATATATTTTTGGATAGATTCGTAGTTTATGAGGTTAACGCTGGTTCGAACTTAATCGAGTGAGATGTTCGGTGCGTTATCTTATCAACCCTTTACTATATTTTACTATCCAGCTATCCCACAAGAACCGTTACTTTTTTTAATTATCATAATCTTATTTCAGAACATAATTCCATATAAAATTAATTGGGGTGAGAGTTCCTACTGCAAGGGTTGGTTCTAGGTGGCTCGGAAAAAAATACCTGGTTGCATTTGGGGGTTGTCTTTGCCCAGCAGTGGGATAGTACGGCAGGATTAAAAAAAACCTAAATGACACTCGGCGAGAGTGATTTTTTTTAATTTGAAGGGATTTTCATAATGGGATCGGAACTTCTAGAGATTACCTCCCTCGAACAAACAAACAATTTTACCTCTTTATATAATATTACTTTAGAAATATGTAATGGTTGGTAGACGATTTCCTTATAGTAATTCCCTTTTGCGATAAAAACTAATTGTGCATAGGTATGGTTTACTTATGGTATGCTAAAGACATGTTATTGCTCTACCGGATTAAAACCTGTTTCAAAATGTGATATACAAAGAAAATATCTCAATCTAGTCTTTGTTTATGTCTTTCAACATCTTTTTATGGTGCTTCTAGTCTTGATTCAGTATTCCAAGCATTCTTAACCCTTTATAATTAGACGAAACCAAGGTAAAAGAGAGAGGAGAAACCTCTTCTAACCGCATTGCCAGTTGAATTGAAATAAGAACACATGGACAAACTCGATTAAGAAACACTTAAAAGAATACTTTTCAAAGACAACGAACCAGCCAGTAATCGTTCTCTTTTGTTGCCACAATATAAAGCTTAGTCCACACTAGAAACAGGAGTGCTGTGGGGCCTGTGGGCCACGTGCGCGGTTGTACTCGCCGCTTTCCACGAGCTGCTGTGTCGTGACTCGGTCATTACTTCGGCCCACATCCACTCACTACACTTTTCCCTACTTTTGCATTTTATCTCCTTGTTCTTTCTTGGATAGTTTCTATCCGCATAACAGTTTTCTTTAAGTAAATAGAAAAATGAACTTTTCTGTACTATTTGAAGTAGAATAGACCCGTCACTTTAAACAAAGAATAAGATTTCTATTTTAGGGTCTTAAAACTAAGGTCTGTCTTTGTTTCTTCAAATATTAAAACTAATGAATCCTTGACATTTCAAGTTACTTAGCTCGCCATAAAATTGAAAGTTGAAAAAGGGCGAGGTCACATGCGCTCGGCGCGACATGTCGATGTTACTGTCAACAGTGTTCTAGCTAGCAGTATAGTCATCAGTCAACACATCAATTGCCGGGATACGGTTGAACCAAACCAGTCGTAGTACTCAACCTGAGTTCTTTCTGCGTACTTGTAGTCCCCGTCACGCGCGCCAGTCACCGCTGAGACGTCCATTCGTACGAGCGTACGGCGCGCGCGCACTTCATAAGCATCGAATTCGAATTTCTAATCGTGACGCAAAAGAGTGTTGTGATTTGTGCCAATTCGTGACAGTGTATCGATACCATCTATGTTACCAATACAGAATCAGCAAATTATAATGACGTGAAGTGACATATGTGATTGTTCAATACTGGTATGGAAGACGTTTACATTTTTATGGTAAGGAAGTTTGTTTTTTATTATTATTTTTATGGGTTCGTTGACGTTATTAGTGATCATATATTCGCAATGCAATTTCCTATGTTATATTTTTTTATGCACTGCATACATTTTTCTAAGTTTTTTCTACAGATTAGGTTTCAGTCATGAATATTTGTTTTTAAATTAATGTTATCGTTGCATTGTGAATAAAATTCATATTTCTATTGAATCTCTTTACCTAATATTAAAAAAAAACAAATAAAATAATGTCATACCCGACGACCCCAACGGATAAATGGTGACTACCATAAGAAGAAAATTAATGATAAATAAAAAAAGTAACTAGTAATAAATTAAGTTGCAATCAAAGTAAAACCTCTGCAACCTTCTCACTTGAAACAAACTAGAATCCAGCCGAATACAGTACGTACTGTATGCCCATTAAATTTCCAAGTAATTAAAAATTGCACATAGCAAGCCACGCTTCTCTAGTTTCATAATTGTTTTAATAAAACAACAAGCGATATTGAAACTGGAATAAGTAGACTGAATCAGCATAAAGGCGTAACCGCGTAACATCGAGAGTCGTCTCACCTCTCGCACATAGCAGCGATTGCCATATGGACTCGATGCATATTAATGTGAACCGCATAACAACTCCTTACCTCTGACAATGTGGTTACGACACTTCCTAGTATCAGCCACAACCGGAGCTGCAGGAAATAACACGACAAACGAAGCCAACGGATTTAATTTAGAGTCAAAAGCACATAAACGTGAATTAAAAAGCAATCCCTTGAATACGTAATTAAATAACTCGGCTTGAATAGTGTTTGAAGGTCGACCACCCCAAAGAATTTAGCACTAATTTAAACTTAGTGAAAAATAAAACATGCCTCGTCACTTTGATATCAAGACTCATAATTACGAAGTACTATCGCAGAAAACAACTTCTCGATCAAACAAGGACACATGTGTTTCCAGACGATCATGACGCTGTAGTCATACTTGATATTGTTTAATTCCGTCATCAATATTCATTTTGCGCCATGGCCTCGCTGATTTAATATTCCCATACATTTGACAGTTGCAAAACCATTGTCTCAATTAAAGCAATCTTAAAAATAAGATAAACATTTAAAATAATTTCATAATGTCATCGTACGTAAAGTGGACGTACGAATACACAAAACGTCGAAAAAATTTCGGCAGGCAGGCTCTCTTTCAGGTGGTACCAGCCCGTATGTTGGACTCTATTAATCCAAACAAAGATGATCAAAAGGAATATATACTTCGAAATCCCGTGCATTGTGAGGTACAAGCAACGTGCTCAGCTTCTGAAAATGAAACGAACACGTTACAAATTAAAACTCACGACCAGAACGTAAATCACACTGAAGGTGGTTGGCCGCGGGAAGTGAACCCTTACAACGAAGACCATGTACAACGACATCGCCGCAGAATTATGCACGAAGATAGTTATATACAATCCGTACAAAACCTGTCAACATCGTTGTTTCACTATGCAGACCAAAACAATGCCATAGAAATGTACCAAACATATTATGCTTCCATGCCTGAACAGGAACCTGTAGAAAAATATGGTATCCGAGTCGCCAATGTGTTTCGTGATGAAATTCAGAGACCAATATCATGCGTCAAATGGACAAATGAAACAAACTCCAAACTGGCAGTTGCCTACTGCTTCAAAACATGCATGCCAGAGCCGGAATTAAACAAAATAAACGATTGTTATTTATGGGATGTACATAGGCAAACAAAACCAGTGTACCAAATACGACCCGAATACCCTTGTTGGCAACTAGCGTGCTCTCCTTCAACTCCTGAATTGTTAATATGCGGACTTGAAAAAGGTATTGTTAATGTATTCGATGTCCGTGTAGGCACAGAAGCTGTGTCATCTAGTTCTGTCTACAATTCACATCGTGAAGGAGTAACATCAATTCTTTACACTCATTCTCGTACAAACTCTGAATTCTTTACGGGATCTTCTGATGGGCAATGTCTGTGGTGGGATTTACGTAAGCTCTCACATCCTCTGGATCAATTGCCAATGTCAATCAGGCTTAAACCATCAGAACATCCAAGCCTGAGTAACGCAGAAGGTGTAAGCACGTTAGAGTTTGATGATGGCATGCCCACAAAGTTCCTCTGTGGAACGGAGACTGGTTTAGTTATTAACGCAAACCGCATGGGAAGAACCCATTCGGATATTTTAGTTTCATACTGGAATGCACATGATGGAGCAGTACAAGCAGTACAAAGAAGTCCTTGTACGTTTAGAATGTTTCTTACGTGCGGAGACTATACAGTTAAAGTGTGGAGCGAGGAAGTTCGTACAGAGCCCATCATCGTTACGAGACCATATAAGAATCCTGTATCCGATGCCGCTTGGGCTCCCTTGAGATTCTCCTCCTATATGTCGGTATGTGCAGGTGGCATGTTTTATTACTGGGACTTACTGCGTAAATATAAGGAGCCAGTCGTAACTCTACAAGTATCAAAGTTTGGACTTACAAGAATGACTCCTCATCCAGAGGGTGAATCAGTTGCTGTTGGGGACTGTAAGGGAGCGTTGTATCTTATGCATTTATCAGAAAATATGGCGATACCGGGGGGACGCGATAAGGTACTGATGGGACAAATTTACGACCGCGAGACAAGGCGAGAACATATCTTGGACAGTCGTTTAAAAGAAATCCGACTGAAAGCACGAGCTGAGGAAGAAGCTGCTGCTGCGGCTAACGACGAACCAGAAGACACAACTGATGACGATGATGTGGAGCAAGCAGCCGAAGAGGCATATTTTAGAATAGTTCAAGAGGAAATGGCAAAAATGGATATTTTTCCCGAACAAACTGAATGACTCCTAGAGATGCTTCCTACATGTAGTACTGATATTATGTTTTGGTAAAAGATCTTCGTTGTTTTGTTCCATCTCTTGAGTTAATAATTTAGACACAACTGTTCTTCTTTTCTGTTGTTCTCTTGCCTCTATTGTTTATAAGTACGTTCTGCTGACCCACTCAACTGTTAAAAAACATGTACTGTAAAATAATAAAATAATAAACAAGTAATATAATTTTATCGCAAAGAATATAATAAATCTATACTCGCGATCTCGTTGATTTATCTCGATTCTTGGTTCCATAAAGTTGTGGAAAACTGTGACTGTAGTTACATCGTAGTTTATTATCTGTTTATAATCAAAGCACACCTGGCTTAAGAATCTATGAGGAAAATGAATTACTTCACAATATCAATACCGATAAGGTTTGTTGAATGTTTGTAAAATGTCACAACCTTTGTGAAATCACTGATTCACGTATTATTGTAGTGACTCGAATGCTTGCTTGCAGCAACAGCTACATAAGACATAGAGAGCTACAGAGTACATATTAACCTTCCAATACAAATTGTTGAGCACCTGATGAAGTTATTTCGCCTACGACCATATTTAATAGGTTCAATTTTGTAAGAGTTGACGGTTTAGCAACTTCCTCATAGAACTCCAACTTCACTTATATATTATGTATATTTTTGCCTCTTAGCAGTAGCAGAACTCTCTTTAATGAATTTCTAAAAATAAATCTCTGCTCTTTTTCCCTACATATTTATTTTGTTTGAGTTTAACTTGAGCAACATCATTTTCGTAAGCACCCGGATAACAATTTTCGATATTATTTCTATGTCATGTGTAGTAATGAAATAAGTTTACAAGAACAACGGTGCCGGATGTTTGGTACAGCCGAGAACCCGCATGGCTCCCGACAGATCCGGCGACTGAGCACTGAGCAGCAAGGGCCATGACCGCCGATTAATACAAAACGACAACTCTAAGGTGATCCGCCAGATTTCAATAGAGATGCCCCTTTGTAAACATATCTGATGAATTAATAAGAGAGGCGGGGGAGTTCTCATTAGAGTGGTGGCGTAAATTACTCGAGGCTCGTGAGTTGCGTGAATACAAAAGTGCGTCACCGGCAACTTTCACCGCGGCGAAGTACTCAGTACCCCGGCAGACGAAGGCGCACGCACCGTGTATGCGGTAGCCTCGATTCCATTCAATGTGCTTATTTACTTCTATTTACTTTTTACATTTGCGTGTTCATGTTAAAATATGTTTACCTAAGTTAACAAAGAGGCTATAACTAATTTTAAGCGATACAAACAATCTCGGATGCGATTAAGGTGAGAGCTTTTCACTTGAACAAACTTTCAAGCTCGTAATTTAATTAAGAACTCCGGATACTTACGCTCATAGCGATAGAGCAAAATTAGATTCTCCATTTAGCAAACCAGTTTCATATAGCACATCCATTATAATAAAATGCTAATAAGTAATTAGTTATCTAAGCGATATATTACGAAAGAACGTATGAACAAATTTTAACGTTTAGCTAATCTAAAGCTCGGAGATAAGAATTACGAGGAATGTGTTCATAAAATACTTCCACAAATGTAGGTTAATGTCTACCACTCCAGATGTAGATGTAGGACCTACTCATAGCATATAACATTATATACCTACCTATAAATTATACCTGTGCAAGTCTAAATTATAATAAGTACAGACACTACTAATGTTAAATAAGCTACCGTAGTTTATCAAGTAATAATGAAAGTTATTGATACGATTTTATTATTGTCAGGTGTGGTTTTTGTTTCTGCGAATTATTTCTAAATAGCATGAGCGGAAGTATAGAATTTATTTATGAAAATTGATGCATTACATTACGGCACTGATTTAAAGCAGCAGTTGAATATTGTAGAATTGGTAAGTTAAAAATTACAAATGCATGTTTATCAACAAGTTCAGCAGTAAAAACTAAGCACTAAACTAGATAGATATTTAAATGGGCAGTTAAATAAATATTGAGCAGTAATATGACTGAATGGGTAGTTAAAAAATCGGAATTAGTCGGTAAGAAATCTCCTTCTAAACAGTTTTTAAAAATTGAGGCGGTCAAATGTATCCCTTGTTTATTTCAGTGTGTAAAGTAAAAAACTCACCCCGCTCTGACATCATGATCTAAAAATAGTAATTGCTCTGTCAAACTCAATTATTACCCTTTTATTAAATCATTCGGACTAAAAGAATCTCGTAGATTCGTGGCAAGAAATCAGTGCTTTTGAAGAAGAGTTTTTGAACACCTCCTTTCATCGACATCTAGTTTACGAATCAATAACTTCTCAGAGTTTCACTTCATACCAGCAAGTAGGTCCTATCCAGCACACACAAAGCACTACTCATCTAGCACGAAGGTAACAGCTGGCCGTACCTAGAACCTAGTCTACCGAGTACCTAGTAATGTCTAGTATAAGCCAAGTCGTGCTCACAGCCATTAACAGCACCCAGTGTTTCATAACCTTAGCTTAGTCAGACGTGATTATTAGATACGACCGAGTGTACGTAAATACATTGGTAACACGCAAATAAAGTAGATAGGGTATTAACTTTGATTTAATATCTTAAAGGTTCTATGTTTTTGGTAGCTATGTTTCAGGACGAAGTCCCTTTGTTTCCAGGTGTAGTACGTTCTTAGAGTAGTAGATCACGATTTCCTCTTTCTATACTTATATCGTGGCTACCCTGAGAAAATGAAAACAAATTCAGAGATCTAAGTCTCTTTTAAGGTTCATCAAATGTATGTAAAGGTCAAAGCATATGAGAATCATGTAGGCTAAAGTCTGAGGTGTTCTTTTCACACCACACAGATTCGAGTGGACCTGTTCAGCCTGTACAAGCAACTTAAAACTTTAAGGAATTCAACGAACGATTCAAATCATTCAAAGTACCTTGTCAATACTCTTCTACAATAACTAGGTACCTCGAAATGGCAGGCTCCATTTCAAAAAGCCCGCTTTTAATCTGTGTTGCAATCTCTATGTCAAGTTTTTAGATTGAGTGTTGTGATTTCCGACAAGTAATCACCACAGTTATTATATCGTGAGATTTGACATTAGATTAACATTAGTATAGGATTTAATCGACCTTGATGGAACCGGGTATAAAGCGTAGTCTCACGTTATCGTAAAGGAGATATCTCCGTACCTATTGTCTAAATGTAGAGGTAAATTTTCTTCGACTAATAAAAAATCTCGACCCAACTTACCCAAACTGTAGCCCTACTTTAACATGAACACGCAAATGTAAAAGGGATAGTGCTATTCGCTATGTATTGCTCCGTCTCCCTCTTAGAGCGGAATCATGATCGTTTTAAGACTTCATAGTAGGGCCCTGCTCCTAAGTGGAGTCATCATCATCAGTGTATGTATTTCCAAAATCAAATCAAAACTTACAAAGAGAACTTTTGGGAGTTCTGATACGATTCACAAATTGAATTGAATTGATTAGGTACGATATTCTTTCACTGATAGAAAGCAACATATGGTTAGAGTATAGTTGAGTGTCATAGTGTCATAGGCTACTTTTAATACTGAAAAACTCTCAGTCCCTGCCTAACAAACCAAGGAAGCGAGCGATCCGCAAAAAAGCAATAGCCGTTAACATTTTTGGAGCGCCCAACAATATAACTCCACCATATGGTCAAACAAATAACACTAAAAGAATATCTAGACTTATTTTCGGATTTATGACGCCTATTACCTACACGCGTGGTCTTTTATTTCGATGGAAGTTCACTCAATCTCTAGCTTCATTTACTTACACACACCTACTTATACCTATATACGTGGGCATAAGTAGTGGTTAGTTCTGCATGCAAGCAAGAAAACTACAATAAACGCTGACACGCGAACGTGACTTACTTCATACATTGTTTGTGTTACATCAATTCTTTAACCTTCCATCACCTTACCTGAAATAATGTTAACCCTGAAAATATTGCGTTTTGGACTTGGTCGAGGTGAGATGCTGCTTCTTCTTAAGAGCGTTTACGCCGTTCGGCATTTCACACAAACTTCAAGTTCTTATTTTTCGAAATGAATGAACCGATTTTAATGAAACTTCCTACGTATCAAAAAAATCATTCATTTCGATACAAACATCAATTAAATACAACGTGTTAGAGAATAAACGCAATCCTTCTTAAAGGGGTCATTGTACTCATCATTATGAACAACTTTTACATGGGATCAATTCCGAAATCGCGAAAAACAAAAATCTGCTGTTCAGTACATTTTGTCAAATTATACGCACAGAAATGTATGGGGGAGTCGATATTTTTTCGCGATTTCAGTGCTGGTCCCAATGTAAAAGTTTATCATGATGATGAGTACAATGACCCCATAAGAGGCATTACGTTTATTCTGTTACACGTTGTATATAAATTCTCTTTGAGTTTTATTAATTTGGTGATAAAGTTTAATTCGTTTGATGATAACTTATTAGGTAAGCCTTATTAAAAGCTTCTGGACATCTCCCCGTGTGCAGATTCCTGATTCCTAATTCCTGATGGGAATACAGCTTTGGAGCTACCACAGTGCCTATGAATCCTCTCAAATATGTACATGTTTTGTTGTTAGCAGCACAGACAGTCAATCTGGCTTAGCACGCCATGTGAATGTGAGTAGGTATCTACTATCTAAACCGCAGCTATTTATTACCCAAGCCTTATCAAACATTCAGACATATCGATCTGGGCAATTAAATTAGAAAGCGGTTGATTTATGACGAGCCGAATAATATCGATGCATATCGATATTAAGACTTCATCGAGTCGGCTGGCCACGGACATAATCTTGCATCTCTATTATCCACAGTCCACTGTGTTTGTCCGTTTGAAAGCGCTAATCTCTAAAAATGCTTATCGGATTTGAAGTTTCACCAATGAAGAGATGTCGCTTGGAGAATGACAGACGTGTACAATTGTATATTTAGGTATTGGCAGAGCTAAAAAAGTAAGCTTCAGCCTTCAAGGCAATCTACCAATTTCGTAGACAAACAAGTAAATGAGCATACAGCAAATAAATATTGAGAACACGTGGCGTGTAGGAGTCGATCAGTGGCGAGTATCGAATGCCAATGTCAACTGATTTGCAAACCCGTCGTACTGTTACACCGAGACGAACAGACGGACAGACGGACGGACGAGGCCGTCTGACCCACATCCCACATGGCCACACAATATAATTAAAGCGCGGATTTTTTGCTAAACAGGACATTGGCCGGTCAGTAATAATATTCCGTGACTCATTAGTCGTCGACCAACGCATCGTTATAAGGATTTCATTATGTCACGGACATTTAAAGAAGTTTTGTACAAGGAATAAAAGTGGGTTTTTATTATCTCCTACAGTGCAGTTGCAAAAAGTGAATGCACTCATTAATGCCATGATGAACGTAAATGCTGATAAAAATAATATTATCGCAGTATATTGTGGACATGATAGTTATTAATAACCCTTCGTAGGTATAGTGATAGCTGATTCTGAATACTCTATCTATTTCACTCTAGATGTCATTTTGTTACCTCTTCACGTTTTAATGGCTGAACAGGTTTGGATGAAACTTGGCACATAGATAGACCATGTCCTGGAATAGGACATGGTCGATACTTTTGTTTTCGGAAGAAGGTTTCCTAGGGAAGATTCTAGACATTCATTCGGGCGTAGCAGCTGGCAGAAGAACTCTATAAATATTTAATTCTCAAGAATTGTTCCTGCTTTTACCTTTCCTTATTCTATTGAGCATTGAAACATATAATAAGTCTTGCTTTCGCCAGCAACGTACGCGCATAACCCGTTAATTCCCATTCCTGTAGGAATTTACACCCCCCAAGGAACCTAAATGCCAAATTTCAGCTTTGTACGACGGGCATTTTCAGCTGTGCATTGTCTGTCAGTCACTCAGTCACCAGTAATGGAAGAGCTTTATATTTATTGATGGAAACGTAAATTCATGGTAATAGCGGCAAAAATACCACTGGTTTGTTTGACGAAATATTTTCAACTTTCGACAAGAAACCTTCTTTAGCAAGTTAAGTGTGTAGCGTACAAACAACACAGTTAACGTTTTCATGTTTATACACAGGATAATGCCGTATTGATCAGAATTAATAACTGACATTGTTAAGGCTTGAATATCAAATAATGTTGGTATAAAATGTTTTTATTATCAAATGTAATAAAGGCTCTAGACAAAGTTCCATTTTATGAGCAAATGCGATTGTCGAAATGCCAAAATATAAGGGATTGATCTCGTGACATTTCGACAGGTTTTGTCAATCCAATACATATTTGACGTTTAGACAATCGCCTTCGCCCCGCAACTGCTGACAGAATAACACTTGTCTAGAGCCTTGCCTATGTCATTAGCCATATACCCACACTTAAAAAAGAGATTTAAAAACGTGTCGTAAAAATATGAGAGCTATCTAAAACCGTTAGTCGTCGTAATGATCACTCTTGAGCAATTGCTGTAGATGTAGTCATTGCGAACATTACATATTGAAGACGTCATAGTGAAAGTTAATGGGAGGTTTTGCGTGAACGGAATCTATTCGGTGAGTTACTCGAATTAAACGTAAGCCATGCATTAAGACGAAGACATGAGGGACGCTCTCGAATATAGTTTTATTTCGTAAAAGATTTAAGCCAAATTTTATAATCTGCGAAAAATATATGCCTATGTTAATCTTGTTTAATTATAATAAACACGTCAAAAGTGTCTAAGGATCAAGTACATTTTTAACTATAAAAAATATCCAATTAATATTTATCAAATCTAGTGATCCAGACTGGCTTTTTACTTGAATTCCTAATATAGTACCTAATATCTTCAATTTAATGGCAAAAAAGGCTAAAATGAGGGTTTTCAATTTTTTTATTGTTATGATTAAAAAATAAACTGCGTTTCAACCATAGACACGAATCACATAGTCACAGCGATTTGGCATGCTTAAAATCAGTACGTTCTTTCTAACTAGTCAAAAACTTGTTATGGGGTATGCACGGCATCTATAATCGGCAGAGCTCTTCTTTGGAGCATAATCCATGCGTGCTCAATGAGGGTTGAGGTCTAGCGATTGAAAAGGCCACGGCAGAACGTTGATGCGAGCGTCGGCAAGAGTGCATGTGACTACTCTAGCCGTGTGTGGACGTGTATTGTCATACATTAGTCGAAACGAATCACCCTACCGGCCTCGCAAAGGAATGGTCACGTCTGAAACAATACTCTCCGCATAAATCTGAGCATTGAGGTTGCCCCTGATCCAAATGAGATCGGTTCTTCTACCGATCCAAATACCGGCCTGAACCATTATTGTTGCCCCTCCATATGAATGCACTTTCTGCCAAAATTTCAAACGTTCATGACGTCCAAAGGTCCTCCAAACTAGAGTACCTACGTCTTGTTTCCGGTCTCATACCGAAACGACATTCATCGGAAATGCAAACACAACGCCAGTCTTCTTTCTCCCAATTTCTGTATTCGCAAGCTCATTGTGAACGGGCCCTATGATCTCAGCGGCCTTCGGGAATGCAGACCCACTTCACGTAAACGAATTCGGATGGTTTTGGTCGCTTATCAGCAAGCCTGAAGAGCTGTGGAGCCTCATAGCCAACATCATGGCGGTCATGGTATGATTCCATCGAGCAGTATTTTGGATGTACCTGTCCTGTCTGCGAGTGGCGATGCGATGCGAGATCTTCCTCCATGTCGCTCGGCCACGCTGCCCGTGATACGTACGATAGCGTGTCCAGAGGCGGCTTATGACGCTCTGTGTAGTGCCAAGAGCGAGAGGCACAGTACGTTGCCTGGAACCAGATTGCAACATTCCGACGGCTATCATCATCTCTTCTCGTGTCAAATGATGTCGTCGCTCCATATCGATGTATTTTTTTTCAGTTCCGTTGTAGAAATTGTAATGGTTCACTAAAATGAAATAATAATGATCCAAAAAAGTTAAAATAATAATCCTCAATTGCGGCGAAACTCTAAAACGTACTTCATACCTTTGAAATCTAATTTGATGTATTAAAGAAATTTGACAGATTGCTGTAACTTGATGTGTACATCGGTAAAATTAATTATTGTTATTAAACAACACACAACAATTGTTATTAATGTAGAACTTTTTTTAATAACTATTTTTAATTTTTCAATAACTCAACTACTTCTTAAGTAAATCAATAAAAGGCTTCGGATTTTGCAAAAAATTGCAAGCATTGTGACATGGCGCAACTTCCTTTTCTATGCACTCCAACAGTCACCACGCTTTAAATCATGTCGCGGCCTTAATAACATTTCTTTTATTGCCATTAAAGATTTTAAAGTTACGATTAAGTACGACTTAACTGTTTTATTTTATGGCGATGTCACAACAAAGAAACCAAATCTGTGGTTTTGTATTACACATAAAGGCAGAATATTCAAATTAAAGTGACATTACTTGTTTCCCACAAAAGTGATGTCATGAAAAACAGTTACGGAGAAGTTTATAAGCTGCTGTAAAAGCTTCTAGGAACTTTATCATTTCTTGGAAATGTAATATTTATTAATAACCAGTAACAACAACGGTTGTTTTTTTATTGTAACCACCTTGCTCCCTAAATTAAATATACGTGTAGGTACTAAACAAAGCAATTATCCTTATTTTCTTGAATACTGCTGGAAGTCAAAGTCATTACATTAATTTTAATTAGACTATTTAAATGCACATTTGACGTCAACATTTAGGTACAGTATAAAATAACATATAAAATAATAAAGTGACCCTTACCAAATAAAAGAATATCAATACTATATATGAGGGCGATTTTTTTTTTTTTTAAGGATGGGAAATCATCAAATGACTTCCTCCGCTCTGGGTGGAGCGGAAGGGCGTGTCAGACTCTTACTGACTAAAACCCATCCGTGTTCCTTCTAAAGCCCTTTGCGTTCCAGGGCCGCGGTGACTCTTTCGAACAAATTCCGCAACCCAAGCAGATGTGAGGGCGATGCACCTTGGATAACACAAAGACACTAATGTACAAAGTAGTTTCACTTTTCCATTACCCATTACCTTTTGAGCACTTACGGGAAGTACTCGACGCATCCCATTAAGTACCAAGTAAGTAACTATGGCAGCATTGGCAGCCCACAACAACATGGGCGCTTGTCATTCCGTGAAAGTTGTGAGCGCTGACTCGAGAAAATGTTAATAAGCGCACGTAGGTGTCGATGTAGTAACGCCTTACTACTTATGGCACATAATTAACTATGAATTTCACACGTTACTGCGATCGACTCTGGAGTATCTACTGGTTCAAAACAACAAGAACTGTTTCACTTCTATCTAAGTTGCCAGCGTTGTGAAAGGTTCTCTGGCTTTTGTTAACTCACATTAAGGTTTTGTTGTATGTGTCACCGGAAAATGACAAACTTTTTAAGATCATAAAATATCTTGAGAGATTGTAAACTCTCGATAAATTGTCAACTGAACATTTGGAAATACGCATCAAAATTTGATAGTCAAGATTTGATCCCTCGAAGAAATTCGGAGAAATTGTGGAATATAGAATTTCAACATTCTAACCTCGACGAGGGAGCCCCGCTCCTATTTCTATCTCCAGAGTTTAAAGGAACCTAACATGAATGGCTCTAGCTCCCGCCATACTTTTTGAACCTAACCATTCCGTGTCGGAGAACCCTAAGCTTCCTCTGCCTGATTGACACTGATTGGTCACCAGCATGTCTTCAGTTTATGTCGGTTCACGATTTCTCGGAGTGACTTCGACAGATTATAGACTATCAAATGATGCGTAAGAAAGTATTTCAAATGTTCAGTTGACAATTTATCGAGAATTTACGATTTATTTATTTATTAACACTTTACGCACACAAATGTACAGAGGGATTTAATGCCATAGGCATTCTCTACCAGTCAACCTTTGGGTGATGCAGAGAATGGTGGTAGGTGCAACATGGTGAATAAAAAGCAATTGATATTTAATTAATACATACAACCATTTAAATAAATAAAACGAATATATAAATCATACATACAATATAAATATATAATAAATACTCAAATTAACAAAATAAATAGGTACACGAAATACTTAAACAATTATAACAAATAGGTAATTGGAAAACTATGATGATACTACTGCCAACTTCTTACGAATATGTTCGCGAACATTAACTTTGAAGGCTAATCGGTTGGTACAATCTCTCAAGCTATTTTATAATCTTGCGGAGTTTGCAATTATCGGGTGACATATTATGTTAAAGTCGATTTAGGTGCTCGGCTCCAATTTGCTGTTTCTTCTTAAAGAATGGCAATGCCACCCCATAAGTAAGGCAACGATTTAACGAAGATTTCCCCAAAATAAATGATTTTCTGCAACAGCGACCGAAGCGTGCCTAAAAATCTAGATATTATGTTGGGGACCTATACAGAAAAACCTTCAACACCAGATTTTCTTTTGACAAACATGAAGTAATGAAGTGGCAGACTATAAGATTATAGTAGTACTTGTCTCAAGAGGCATTCGAAACCGATTCTGTGCTTTTCGCAACTCTTCAACTGAATGAAAGAAAGAATAACATTTATTTAGCACAAACATGAAACACGCATATTATATAGATAAAGGTAACAAAAAAAGCAAAACTAAGGATGTGTCTCACGGCTCAGCGATATGTCAAACTGAGTCATGCTTTCCGACGCTGCGCTGTTTTTTTACTGCGGGCCAATTCTATTTTTTGTTTAAATATTACCCTGATCTCTTGTATCTCAAGTGATCTCTTCTCTTTCTCCCACAGTGAAGTCAGGATGAGTAGCGGAGTGCGATGAGGTGCGCGGCGCTGGTGGCGGTGGCGGTGCTCCTAACGACTGCGCGCGCGCAGCTGCGACCGGCCGACGCGCCCCTCGCCATCAACGACACACGTGAGTGAGTCCCGGATAACTACTACCCTCTAAGAGTTATTGGACAAGCACTAGATATCTACCAATTGTACAGTTAGCAATCTTTTTTTAAAGTATCGTTAAACCGGTTCACAGTCCTAGAAAGTTTCATGTCGGCTGTGCGGACAGGGAACCAGTGTTGAGGAAGTCAGATAAGTTTTCAGCTGCATACGGTTAGACCAGAACCCGACCCTGCAATATATAGGAAAGGTCTAGCCAGATAATGATGATGATGATGACGGATATAAGAAAAGAGAACAAAAGACGTTCGTCTTGCCAGAGAGGTTGTTGATATAATAATATTCATGGAGATGTTGCTCGTTGTTTTTCTCATTTACTAGCTTATCAACTGCTAAATTGTTGCAGCATCCACCCAGATTATATTCTTTTCGCCGGTGGCAATAGTAAGAAATAAAACATTTAAAAAATCGATCCAGCACCCTACATTCGACCCCTCTATAAATTTATTTAACGAAGATATTTACAATATACCTACCAGCTAACCGGTTTTACCTTTTCGTAGACTAATTGAGCCTCCATCAGTATCGAATTTCTAATTCTAGACAACCATCCTAAGGACCTGTATGAAATATGAACTAAGGACTAACCCCCGCCATCATTAATCACTAGAAAATTAATGGACCTAAAATATGAACTAAGGATTTACTAAGTTTCGATTTATTTATAGAAAATAACGTTAAGAAAGGACGTCCGTTTATTTAACAATCCATCGTGATTAAAATTAAATGTTTTTAAATAAAAGGGAAACTGACTGACTGACATATCAACGCACAGCTGAAAGTCTTGGGACTAGGAACATGCAATTTTGCACAAGACTTCTGTTTATAAAATCAACCAGGATTGGAAAGGGGGAAAATGACTACTAAATCTGCGCAGACGAAGTCGCGGGCGAAGTGCTAGTTATTTATTTTGGAGGCATTTCTGTCAAACATTATAATACGTGTCTGTAGTAGGACAATCCGCTCATAAAAACTGATTGGAAAACGGTGCTTAGTGCGTCAATGACAATCAGACACAGATAATTAAACCTGGTTTCTCCGGTAAACTAAGAATTAAGAATACATAGCTTTCTCCTGAACCTACTTACAATTTTAATTATAGAATTAAACATGAATAGTTAACGCCTTTAACTCAAATAATCGTGACACGATCACAAAACACGCCATGTAGGAATACTTTAAAAAATGACTCCGCAGTTAATATAAAAGAGATACTTCCTAATATAACAATTTTAATTTAGTCGTTTTCCTTAACTTTTAGAAATCCGATTATAAGCAAGAAAGTAACAAGAAAAAGCTTAGCAAGTATCATACTTCGTGTTACTGTCTTACTTATACGTCTGATATAAGCAAGACAGTACAACGTGATTAAGAAATGATTAACTTTTTTAGCCTTTCATTGGAGTGTTACACTTCCAACAATTCTCACACGAACAAGTTAATTACAGGCAATCGAAGCAAAAATGACATCATTTCAGTTTAAATATAGAAACTGGAAGACATTAAAGATAGAACTTTCCAAACATTGTAAAGCTAACAGTCGATGAGAACTAAAACACTACAAGAAAACAAGATTTCTATTTTCTACCGCACAAACGCACCAACTGGTGTCAATGATCTCATATCTTAAGCGTCAATTGTACTTGAGAAGGCTGCACCCAAGTTCCCGTCATCGTGAAAACGTTTCCGCATAGTAAAGCGGTGTGCTTTGATTACCATTTTCTAATGTAACAATCTGCCTTGCCGAGAAATCTGGTACTGATTTAATAGATACTTAATTGCCAGTAGTGAAAAAGGAGTTGAAGGGAAGAAGCTAATGTGATGATCGGATGACAAGTGATTTGTAAAAAAACACCTGACATTTAAAGCCAATGAAATATATCCGGTAAATGAATACAATGATCAATCATCCTCCGAAATAAATAAGCGACAGCCGCAAATTTGATGGATCGTTATAAATGGGCTCATCAATATTGTTTTAAATTAAGTAACTATTAATTAAATGAACTGAAGCTATGGCAATGCTTTTCTTTTAGTTTCAAACGGGGATTTTGTAATTGTATTTTTACTCTCAACAGACAATGATATTCGGTTCTTTCTTTAATGGGGCTTCCCTAAATTACCTAGTTATTCTTTACAAATCTGCTTTCACAATAATAACAACGCCAGTGCCTCTTGGCCTTCCTACAGACTCCCACTCGTTATGCCGAAGTACCTACTTCAAAGTATACGGTGACCTTTTTCATAGATCATTAACAAAGGGCAGCCCTTTTCAATGAACCGTATGGATTGGTGGTCTATAATCCCGACCTACCGCCAATTGACAAATAGGCTGAGCATCAAACATACTATTTACTCGTACAAACTATTAATTGGTATCGAACACTAAAGTGCCGATCGCCAGAAATTGCCTATCATGCAGCGAAGTGTACAGGTCGAGCCATATTATGCACGTAATGCTGAACGTACAGTAAACAAAACACAGTAATATGTCTACTAGTCCGGCCGGTCCCGTTAATTGAACACCGCACTAATCGCATATTGCGCGCGCTTTCCCTTTGGAAAGTATCGAAATACGATCGAAATCACTGAAGTTGAATATAAATCGATTTCCAAAGTCATTGCTTCAGCAACGGGGAATTAAGTGAACCCGTACCGTAAGTTACTTCTGTATAATGTACCAGTAAGCAGTAAGGCTCGGAACTTTATGCCACGAGCGAATTCTAAAGCTTGACATTTAGACGCTGACGAGCTTTGTTTCATTTGTTTTAAAGCAGGCGGCAAACTTTTAAATGTTCTACTATATTAAGTAAACCGCTCGTTAACTCATTTTAATATGCAAATTAATGCGCTTATAAGTCCTACTTTCAACGTAACCAAAATTTGTGTTTTCTTACATAAGTTCCGCATTTGCTGGTTGATTTTGGCGTTTTTCGGTCATCGCTGCGGTTTGACCCCTACCGATATGAATTTATTATAAACATTAATGGCTTTGTATGGCGATGCCGAGTAGGAGAGGTGAAATTTTACATTCACCAGTCTGCGTTTGTATCGAGCAGCCGAATAAGCGTCGTGCATCGCCTTGAATACATTACACACAAACATGTACCATTTATTAGCATAGAAATTCGAAATATTCCAATGATAGCTTCGAGTTATGTAGATTGTTTTATGTAGAAAAAAAACAAGGTCTTTATGAACTAAATGCATAAAAGTGCAACACTTAAGAAAATAAGGTTGTACTGTATTAATTGCAAAACTGTTAAAAACAACGTTAATGGTCCCGACTTCAATGTCGTAGCGAAATATCAAAGATTAAAATATCAGGTTAACGTTCCTCACATTTCACTTCGAGACGCTCTTATCAAGGCTCATCAAACCTTTATAAACTATTGAAACTATGCTTGTCATCTTGTAGTCAAGCTTTTGAATAAACTTTTCCTCTCGAAACTAAGTTTTTGTTTTACTCAGATTCTTTTCAACTCAAATCTACAGTTTGTTTTTTTTTAGGAGAGAAATGGGCTACCTAGTAAAAAAATTGGAGATGTTTTAACTCGGTGTAATCTATACTTTAAAATAATATATAGTAAGCTTAATAATAAGCTAAAAGAGTTTTTTTGTTTCCGCGCTAATCTCTGTAATTAGCAATTTCATGAGGAAGGCTGTAGGCTATACGGGAACGGGAAATTCCTACGGGAACGGGAAAAACGGGATATGCGCGTACGATGTCCCGGGCAAAAGCTAGTTTTATTATAAAGCTGAAGAGTTTGTGTGTTTGGTTGAACGTGCTAATCTCAGGAACTACTGCATACTGGTTAAAGTTGAAAAAATATAAAACATGCATCCAATCTTTCAATGTAAAGGAAACTTTGGAATGTTAAAAACTCCAATGAAGACTTGATTAACCTTTCTTCTTCTTCCTTTTCTTAATCTCTGTTGAGGTATCGTGAGTGTCTTTCATCCTATCAATAATGTATCTAGTATCTTCATCCATTTAGATCAGTCGCCTGGTAGAGTTTGACGATCCCACGCACCTCCAGTTGTCCAGAGATCTTCCAGGACAAACATTTAACATCTACTTTTCTTTCCAGGCTGTGGTACGGAATGCGTGCGGTGCGCCGCGGACGGCTGCGTCAAGTGCGCTCGGCTACTGGTGTGGCCAGGAGGCACCTGTGCTCACGACTGTCCTGCAGGCAGCCGCGAGGCCTGGGCCCATGATGACCACCTCATGGGAAGGGTGTGCTACCCGGCGCAGACTTATAACGAGGTATGACAAACTCGCACGCACAACTATTGAACTCTACGGCTGATAACTTACGGCACGAAAAAGGAAATAACTAGGTCCCAGGATGTTGCCTTGTGACATACCGATGGACGTGTCGCTTTAAAAATCAATCTCTCACATGAGTCGTTACTCACAAATGCACTTTACTTAAAAAGGTTATACATCAATGGGAATTCATAAATATATTATCCTAATTTATCAAATGCCAGAACATGAAAGTTCAACGGCTTACAGATTAAAATACTATGATGCAATGGCTTTGATGCGCGGTGCAGATGTGGTCCACGGTAGGTAGCTTCATATAAATAATTTTAAATGGTGAATCCGAACGATGATTCTGCACTCAGAACTTTTATGGGGGCCGTTCAACAGACTAAAATAGTTTTAATGCTATTTAATACGATATTATGTACCTTTTCGTGTTTCAATTTCTGTTTTATGTATCGTGAATGCTTTATTTATCCAGAGTCGACAATAGCATCTTTATGTAAATTTTATTCTAGCTTTTAAAAATAATTTCGACAACTTTTGCTTATATGTACTCAATCATCGAAGTTTGTCAAAAGAAATTAAATTAGTTTTAGTTTTGTAGCAATGGATTTCTCTACCCTCGTTTCTGTCGTCCTCTCAACTCACACATATGCCTATCACATGACGTACGTAGGTACCTTCGCGAACAATGTAAAACTAAATAAATAAACGGGTCTATTGTAGCAGGTGCTATTACGTTGCTCCTCACAGTGGCGTCAATTGAAAATAACCACTAGTAAATAACAGGGCTCGGCGCAAACGCTACTTGTGACATCCATCGGCCACCAACATTGCATCGCGACTTTTAGCTTGTTAATAATTGGCTGAAAATCAGAGGGTGCTATTTCGTATTTTGTAACTATGCGTACAGCTAAAATAAATACTTGTGGTGTTCTAAAAAATCCATATGCGGGTCACATCAATCGCTGAGGATAGGCACCCATTTCTATGATAGTCTCTGATTGATGACACTTTCAGTAACGAAACACAAAGCTTTAATATTATTCTGCGAAATAATTATTATAATAACAGAAGTTTCCAATTCATTTCTTAATCACAACATTATTTCGCGGAAAGAAACGATAACGAATTTAATATCATATTTTCAATTACAACCGGATATCCCTCAATTGGCAAAATCGCTGTATACACTGCTTCCAACGACACCTTATCACTTTACTCTATTCGGTATTTCTACGAACCAACGCGATTTTGATAAAATATGAACTTAATTATTTAAAATACTGGTATTCAGCTGAATCCGGTTTGACTGGAAGCCGAGCCCAATATAGTTGGGAAAAGGCTAGGCAGGTGATGATGTACTTAATTATTTATTAGACAAGCAGGCCATAGGCTGGCCCAAACCAAAAAAAAAAGAGAATTTGAAAAAGATTTCAGAAAATTATCATCCGCTAACTATGTGGGGGTTCACAAATGAGGAGCTCGTGACTAAATTATTACAGCCACACGGGTCGACCTTGAAGGTTTGCCGAGATTAGTCTGTGGATGGGTGACCATCTTCACATACCGAGACTCCTCCGTGCCTCGGAAAGCACGTTAAGTTGTTGGTCCCGGCTGCCATTTGTAGATCTTTGGAAGTCGCTACGAATTGTCTGAAGCCACAAAATCTGACACCACTCTTGCCAAGAAGTACCGTGTTACCCAGTTACTGGAATTTGGAGGTCAGATAGGCAGTACAGTCGCTCCACGTAAATTACTGGTATTCAGCTGAATCCAGTTTGACTGGAAAATTTGATAAAGCTTACAAAATATATACAATTTTGAAGCCGTGTAAATTCACTGACAGTACCGTAATTTCACCATTTCATCCTTTGCCATCTGAATCATTCGTTAGTGATACTGATGTAGGATGCAACGTGTGCGGGTACGTTTTGTTAGGTTGCCCCTATACACCCATAATGATGACCTCGGCCCCATTACTTACAATCTGAAAAGGTCCCTTCTCAGCTATTGGCAAATTGTTAGTGTGAGGGATCAAGTAGACAATCGCCGTCGACTTACCTGTTTTATGCCGATGTCGTGCTCACGATTTTTGGTCGAATCGAGAGTTAATGAAGCAATAAATTTTATCAGGTGGCCGGTTATTGTACAACTGTTTTATTGATGAGGTTATTATTAGTTGCATTATGATGTGCTGGGAGCAGAAAGTAATCTTCCAAAAGGTACTACCGAACTATTAACAACGTCTCCGATAAACATAGGCTTCCAGAGTCTATGTTCAGCAAAGATTATCATTATATCATTCCTTGCAAATAAACATGACTTCAGACACTGAAATAAAAAAGCAAGTCGATTAGCGTTAAAAGTTAAATAGTCATCTATTGTCTTCACCACCATTGGTTGATTAAATCCGCCATTATAGCTTAGTGCATGAAGTTACAATAAACAAATAATCTGAAAGTATTTAAAACCACAACAAAAATGTAGCCCACAGAGAAGGCCTGTGCCCGACTGCCCGAGCAGTGAGAACATTGTAGCCTGAATGTAAAACAAAAAAATTACCTATATCTTTGTTTGCCAGGTGATAGTGGGCGCTGCCTGCGGAGTGGCAGCTTGCATCGCGCTGGTGGCGGCCGCGGCAGTGTACGCGCGGTGCCGCAACAAAGCGCGCGCTCAGCCCCAGCCGCTGCCACAGCGGACCCACCACGACGACGACACGCGACTGCGAGAGTTCCATAAACAATTGGACTGCTTGCGAGTAAGTTACTGAGAAAACTTATACAGAAAGACGTCTGTTTGATGCACGGGGCCAGTTTCTTGGCTTCATAACGGCCTCGCCTTCGGCTCGGGCGTCTATACCGCTTCAGCTGCAATTACAAACTTCACCACTTGCAACAAAATACTATTAACGTCTATTTTTTGCTAAGCTCAGAAAGACTCGAGATCAATGTAAGAGTGTGGCAAAATGTATTGATAGAGTATTAGGAGCTCAATAAAAGCAGTGATTTAGTTACTACGACCTAAATGACTGAATAGGAAATAGAATAAAAATTTCGACCTCAAGAGATAGCTTTTTTCATAACTAAGTAAATGGGCGCCGGCAGGACTATTTTCAGGGTGTGCGTCTTAAAAACCCCGCCTCGAAAAGGATAGATTTTCTTTAGCCCATTCACACAGAGATACAACTATAGAAGACGGGTGCAAGGCCGAGCAATGGGAGCTCGAAGCACCTACCTTGATTTGCTAAGTTCTCCTTTACAACATGCCACTTGTCTAAATTATATTGTTTAATTTCTTCATGTTTTCGTATGTATTACTGAAAGCCAGGGAGGTGCAAGTGCACCTCTTAGCGACCCTCTCCCGGCGCACGTGACTAATTACACAACTATCATTGTAAAAATAATATAAAATCTGAAAGTGATCTAAAACACGAACCTCAAGATCAAAAATAGGTAACATCAATTTAATTCAAAAACTAAGAACCCAAACGAGCTTATAAAAGTGAGAACAACTTTGAAACGCGGCTTCGCATTTGAATATAAATCACAGTCGTTATGTTAAACTCATCAGCGCCAATTAAATGTAGTTTACACAAATATAACTCAGATATAATTGCTTAACTAACATTGTAGTCGAGTCTCGACAGTTTTTTCTTATGATGTCCAATTGTTTTTCACTCCTGTGTTTCTATAATATGAAAAAAAAATGATTTTATTATATTCACTTATTTCTCTCCTTCAAAACACATGATTCGAAGCAGAAATTAGAAAACTGATCAACCTAGGTCAGCAGGTAAAAGATACATCAAAAAATAAATATTATTCAAGCAATCACTTGCTATTGCACCCTAAATAAATTTAAAGCTGAAACTGTTAAAGTTGGATGTGGGCTTCCGAATCAATAAATTACATAATAATAATCACCCACCGAGAACCGATAAAGGATAAAAAGAAATGAGAATGCTAAGAAATCAAGAGATTTATCAACACCCACATTGAGATCGCACGATATGTCGTAAGAGCCTACTTTTCTTCTACAACATTTCATAATTTGCTCTAGTTGAAGATTACAATTAATGGCTAACATATCTTGGCATACTGAGAAATATGGAACTCTATATAAAATATAGTTTGTCACATACAGGCAATTAAGCTGTAAATGGTCAGGATATACTGGTCAACTCTCTCCTTAAGGGAAGCAACTGATAATACTGTTTTTATGATTACAGCCCCACGCTTACACCTTGCTGGCGATCTTGAATCACACGCGGAACCAAGTTCGAGAGCTTTATCAGCTTGGCAACAATGATGCTGCAATGGCTTACAGGTACCTATGTGTCCTTTTATATGGGACTTTTACGAGTTTGTTCGGTTCAGAAAGGCTTATTGGTTGCATGGGATATGGCCGGTGGCTTTACATTGTAGATCCTGGGATTAAAAGTATGTCAGACAGAGGCACATCGTTTAGTGCAACATCGTGACTGCATGTTCAAGCTAAGTTGAGAATAGAAAGCAGACCATACCTGCTCTACCTTCATTCTTATATGTACATACTTATATGTATGAGTATAACATTAACAAAAGGAGGTCTACTTGCGAACATTCATTTTTATACCACAGTGCCATTTCTTTCCTAGAACTCAATCACTGCAATGCTAGTGTAGGTACCCAGCAAGCAAAGGAATCAACAGACCGACAAAGAGGTTGCAACACTGCACACTGCTCTAATAAATAACATACTCGCAGCCCGTAGCAAGCGAGTTTGTTGACAGAGCTACCAACCTAACCTACAAAAACACATTCCAACAGAATCTCAACACTGTATGGCGTTGTTTATTTACGTTAGATACTTGAGATAGTGCGGTTTAATATTAGCTTCTGTTACAGTTGCATCCTGAGTGATCTGGCCAAGTTGCTGATACTGTTGAACAAGCAGCAGGTACCTGTTGTTCCGGATGAGTGGCCGCGACTTGCTAGTTGGGCTGAAAGGTTGGATGTATTTTTTGTATCACTTTTTTTTTCGTATTCAGCAACTGAAATACATAACTGTCCTCTTTTGGTGTAGATCGATACTAAGTATACTAATCCTAGCCTAGCCTATAATTTCTTCCCCTTTTTAGGTACCTATCTGTATATCTGTCGGTCTGTCTGTCTGTCTGTCTGTCTGTCTGTTTGTCACAGACAATTTTCTCAGATACTACTGGACTGATTCTACTGAAATTTGGTACACATATGAACTTTTGTGACCCAAACACGGACGCGTTACCTACGTAAATAAATAAATGTTAAGTATGGAGGGTCACTTTTAGGAGAAAAACTTGAAAATTTCAAAATAAAGTTTTTGATCTGTAGGTACCGTGTTACATGTCAAGTATAAGAGTTAATGGGAAGGTTTTAATTAAGTACATTTTTTTTTTCATTTTTTTTTAAATAAATCGTATTAAAGTTTTTTAAGAAATGAAAAGTTATCATTCCCCCCCTTACCTCCGAAACTAGGAAGCCTAAATCTTGAAAAGAAAAGTCGGATTATAGTATATAGATTACTGTATATTACAGGAAAACCTATATGAAATCTATAATGTTTTAATATAAATTATAAAAGAGACGAGAATTATATCCCGACACGATCGTAGAGCTCACCAGAGAATGGGCAGCAGCATTCTCTGTACATTGCAACAGCTACACTGCGATCGCCAACCCGCCTGCCAAGCATAGCAATTATGGTAAGCACCGCTCCGCTTTGGGGGCTGCCTACGTCCAGGAGTGGACGTCTTTCGGCTGGTATGATGATGACCGGAGAAAGATCTGACGCAGGACCAATGGCTTAATTAATGTGATTTCCGAGGCACGGGGGAAAATATGTTAAAATAACATGTCATAGAAATGAGATTGGTTCGATACCCTTTGCACACGAGTCCGACTCGCACTTGGCCAGTTTTTCACAATATTAGCATTTTACATATTTACAGAATCCTGAAGCGCTACAGCCGCACAACTGGTGGTCCACAACGAGAAGGCCAGCTAGTTAATTTCCTTCCTGCCCCACCGAGCCAGGGCTCCGACTCAGAGACGACCCAGCAATCCTTCTCGACGTTCAAACCCCCTTCGTACTCCCCCACGTCATATGACAGCAATATCATAGACAAGGAAATGGAGTGCGAGTGGAGTGACGTTGGCAGACCGCCTAGTTACTCGCAAGTTGAGAGAGAAAGGGAGACTATCGTCCTCTCCGACCCTTGGGAGAGAAGACCGATTGTGAGGAGGGAAAGCGTCTGGTTAGAAGATGAATTCTTTGAAATGTCAAGGCGGCCCCAAGACGAACTAACCACTGAACTTTAATCGTTTAATATTAGTTTTAAATAGAATTTGGTTCACCATTCCAAGTCTGACAAGTACAAAATACAAGATTACTAATATTTAATGTTCTGTAAGTTTGTAGTGGTGCTTTCAACCTTGTAAATAAGTGCATTATCACCCTGCTCGTTTTTATATACCTACCTGTATTTAAAAAAAAGATACCTACT
This sequence comes from Mamestra brassicae, assembly GCA_905163435.1. Classification (NCBI taxonomy): domain Eukaryota; kingdom Metazoa; phylum Arthropoda; class Insecta; order Lepidoptera; family Noctuidae; genus Mamestra; species Mamestra brassicae. The sequence continues at coordinate 10,205,039 of LR990997.1, read as the reverse complement.
TAGTTATCTAAAATTCCCTGAAAAATATTTGAAAATTATTGAGTTTATCGCTGATTCAGCTATTAGACTTTATTTTAGAATTAATATAAAAATAATCTGAAGAACACGTGTTAAAAACTGCACAGAACTATATTACATTTAAAAATAAGCAATTGTAGTATGCTTTAAGTAGATTATGCAGAAATAACATTACTTTTAGACAGTTTTAAACCAAAGTAGTATGTAAAATAGTTATCTAGTCTAATAAATAAATTCAAATAAAAAAATGCATGGACTCTCAAAACGAAATGGTTAATTTAACGAATTGTCATTTATAATGAATAATTTTACCACCTGTGTACCTAAACTAAGGAACATACTTTAGTACCTACGTAGGTAGGTACCTACCGATATTGATGAAGCCACGGTACCTACAGTATTTTTTGCAGTTGAAGAAGAATACCTACAAGATCAAATTCATTTGACAGGCAATTTATGTTATGGCTGAAGAGAAAACATAAGGCGGTAAACAAGGTTCTATCAGGAAATTTAAGTTATTATGAATCTACCTGAAATAAAATGCGTTCATCTACCAACTTAGGAAAATATGGCGATAAGTAACTTATTATTTATCTGCCTATGTAAATAATATAATAACAAAGTAATTAAGTAATACTAAGTGCCTACATTGTAAGACAACGATACCTATTTGTTAAAATAGTCTAGAGTATTTTTTATGATTGTTAAATTAATAAAGATGAATATATTCTTGTTCACGATTTATTTATAAGTATAAACCTATACCTACCTTCCTATACTATACCTACCTATGTATAGGTACCTACTCCTTAATACATAATATCAAATCGGATTGTCGTTGAATCGTCTGTTACAAAATTCGAGGTTTGCATCTCGAAGTAAAGAGAGTAAAAGAAAGAGAAGACTAAAATGTTTTATTTGCACAAACTTGAAGAACCGACGAATAGTGATAGAGCAGCATACCCAGTCTAAGGAGCAGTAGTACAATATTATGCAGTCCACACTTAAATAAGAACTAGATAATTAACTACTATTCGTCTATTTTAATAAAATATATTTTATTTCGAGAGTCATAACTCATAACCATCAAATACCATGATTTCTTCAAAATATAATTATTCTTACGAAGGTGAATAACTTTTAATACTGAGCTGTGTATAATGAAAAACCCGTACGAAAAATTTAATATCCCGCCGTTGCGACTGCCGACGCCGGCAAAGAGGTATAACCATCAGCCCCCCAAAACTACAACCGTTCTTGTCCGCAAACGTGTCAGAGCCTACCCAATGCAATTAACTGAATGAACATGTTTGTTTACCCAATGCAGTGTTCATGTTTGCTTACGATCTTGATTACGATCGATCATAATGACGGAAAACCTATAGACCAGCCTGGCGAAAAGTCCCATAGACGTTTTTACAGTGAACATGCGAACTCCTTGCTGCCACTGCCACTTGTATGTACAGACGCCAGCACATCAAGCTACCCGTAACCGTCAAATTTTCCCAATCAACATTGGACTTGGATGCTTTAGTGATAAAGTTTGAAAATCTAGAAATTTGACAGATTGTTGTAGATTGATGTACTAGCGTCTGTACATGACTATTTTTAATATTTGCGTTGGTAACTTTAAATTCACAACTGTCAAATCTTAGTGTCAAAATCAAAATAGAGATTTCAAAGATTTCTCGTCGTTCGTTGTTCCGTATAAATTCAGTCAATCGTGTTAATTATATTACATATTAAATGGTTTAACTCATGTTAGTTTAGTGAATTGTGGGTCAAAGTGTGTTCCTGCAAACTTAATCCTATTTGCTTACAATACTTACGGGCTGTCAATATATAAATTGAGAAAAATGTAGCGCAAAATACTGCATAACGGTAAAATTCTAAATAAAGCCTAATTATTACAATACTGCATGCATACAATTGTGATGCTGATCCATACAATTTTGGAGGTGACCTTTAACCGCTGTTTTCATTTGTTCATCATTGAACTGTGCGCGGGTTATGAAGTGATCCCGAAATGATATTTCATAACAAGTAACTTGTTGACATACAGCTGATCAAACATTCTTTGTTCGAAGTATTGAAGAGCTTATAAGTTATGGAAATAATATTTCGTTTTCAGATGTCTTAAAATAAACTTGAGTTTTGATTTCACTGAAATATTCAACTAACAATCTGTAATCAAAAAGACAAATGGTGAGTACAGTTAGTCAGCTGCTTTACTTCACAGCAATCTGTCTAAATATCGGAGCAATTCCATTAATAACCAATTATTACTTGAAATCATTAGGGTAAATGTGTGAAATTATCTTCAGTATTAATTACTTTCAAAACATGTTTTACTGTAGATACTTATTAAAATCTGATTCCTTTAACGGGGTTTTTCTCAGATTTATTTTTCATTTCCAGAATATATTCAGCCAGATTATTAAATACTTTAGTTTAACTTCTAAAGTGCTATCAAATAAACTTGTAATCAAATTGCAAATTCCTGTATAAGAATGACTTTTATCCATGACTCTGTAATGTATCCCGTTTTTCCCTGTTCCCAGCGGAATTTCGTGAAATACACTCCTCGAGGAACCTACATGCCAATGTCAGCTTTCTACAACCAATAGTTCCGCTGTGCATTGTCTGTCAGTAATAGAAGAGTTTTATATATTGATTGATATTGTTCTAATCATTTCATTTCAAACATTTAGTGATAATAAGAGAAGAGTATGTTTTTCAATGTAATCATTATTTTCAGCTTTCAAGCACAATCAAAGTGAAGTTATTAGAAACATCTTCTAATTTTTCTGTTCATCATGAAGCAATTAGCAGCATGGTAAGTTTAGTTCATTTGTATATAGCCGGGACATACTACCAGTATTATTTGTGTGGCACCAAACTATACAGGTTACTGTGGATAGCTATGTTAACAACCTTATAGAGTAATCAACCTTTCACTTTGTTAACTCTGACTTCGATGGATTCACTTGCATGATAGCAATGAACTCTTGAAATGTATTAAGTTTTGTTTATCCCCTTTAGATATATTTCTAAGGTCACTAAACTAATATATATAATTTTTGTATAAAGGACTTATAATTTTTGTAAGAAAGAATCTCTGGAAATACTGATCTCAAAAATTCTTTAATTGATTGATTGATAAACAGCTACACTATTACAGATTATCATAGTATTTTATTTAGAACAAGTCATGTGGTAGAAATGGCAAGCCGAGACTAATATTTGTAACAAGTCAAAAGTATACATTCAGTACTATGACAAGGAAAATTTATCTGACAACTGCATTTATCTAAATGGCTTAACATTATCAACCTATTAATAATGATCCAACAATATAAATAACAGGCTTTAACACACTATTTTCCTTATTTTTTTCACAATTTTATCACAAACACTTATGAGGCAATACATGAACAATAAGTTCCTAGAATTTTATGTTTGTAATGATTGTGATTGAGCAATGTATGTGAAGCCAGGTGGACTGAGGTTATCAAAAATTCATGTTTTTTTTTTAAATTTTGAGGACATAATTCAGTTTGAGTTTTATGAAATAAGTACTTGCTTGTGTCAGCAGCTTTGCCTTGAGAAAAATTATCCCAAGGAAAGACATTCCCGGGATAAAAGGTATCCAATGTTATATTCCAGGACATGGTCTCTCAGTGTGTCAGGTTTCATCCAAACCCACTTTTGCCCACTAAGATGTGAAAAGGGTGACAAACAAGGCCAACTTTACAGTTAGGTCACTTAAAAACTACCATGATCAGTTATTACGGTAAACTTCATCCCTTCAATATAAGTTCTGAAATGTTCTATTGAAGCTAAAAATAGCTAGTAATTCACGTTCTGTGGTACTTTAATTGCGTTCACATATAATAAAAACGATTGTGTCTGTGACAAATGTACTGTATAAAATGAAGACTGCATGTTCTTCTAATAAAAAAAATAAGTAAATAATAACAAATTCGGGTGCCTTGGAGATTGCACACAGTATAGAAAAAGAAATTAAGATTGCTGAAAAGAATTGGTCGGAAGAGTAGGACTGGTAATCTGCCAGTGGGAGCCTAACAAGATACCTTGGTTTCAAATTGTAATAGTAACTATCAACACTTTTGCTTTTTTAACTATTGATCTCATTCATTGTTATTGTAATTACTTATTCTACATCTGCATGCTTCATCATTAGACGACGATAAATTTACGTTCAAATTTAAATCACATGTAAGTGAACTGTATCATGTTCTTATGAGAAATAAAGCCTCTTTATACCTAACAAATAGACAGACTTTCATATTTGGTATGGATAGTAATCTAAACTAATAAATTATGAAGAGGGAAAATTGTAGATGTGCCTTAGCCTACTTTTATCCCAAAAAAAATGTATAATTCCTGTTGAACAAAACCATCCGAACAGCTAGTGCTTCACCCTGAATAAAATACAAACATACCTTAATCTTGCAAATTTTTTTACAGGTATCAGAAGAAAATAAGTTCTTACGACAAAGAGGAATGGGAGACGATGGTGGAACAGCTGCTAATGCGCGGCACTTACCGCCGCCGCATCGTCGACTTCTCGTCGCATCCTCGCTCCTACCTCATTGATGTGGACTTAGTCAGAGGTACGAGTACACACCTTTAGTTAAATGATTTAGTGGTGGTGAATTTGGCCAACAATGTTAAATCTACAACCTAAATACGTATATCTATACGTTAGTATATGTAGGTTGCATATGTAAAGTTTACGTTACGTTTAAGTCTACATCATCCGATGTATGTAGAGAATAAAAACATGCACATTTCAAAGCCGGTTAGGCTTCCTGTGAAAGTTCTGCGTCATTTTTGCTGCTCTGAACAAATTTATAGGTCACATGCTCTGAACAGTCAACAATCCATTTGTTTTACAGTTGTGTATGCTGGACAGTGCCATCTACTTCCCAACAAGTAATTATTTGAATATTTTCGAACGACGCGTCGACGTTTGCATTTAAAGGTCCTTAAATAAATTGCAGTTTCAGCATAATTTGAACTTTGTTAAATAAATCATTGAGTTTATTTTCTCTAAAGTTATCAATTTTCCTAAATTCTGAATTCAAAATTATGTTTCTATATCAACAGGATCATCGTTCCCAAAAGCTAAACCTACGCTGAGCATGCGTCGAGTGATATGGTACGCTCTAGTCCGGCTCTTGTTCCTTCCCGCGCTGTACCAGTGGTGGACCCAGCAAACCTCGCCAGCTTGCGCCAAGTTCCTCCTCACCCTGTGGCTGATGCAGGTCCTCAATATAACCATATACTTCATGACTCCCGACTTGGTTGAAAGCGATGTAAGTTACCATTCCATTTTGAATACTAGTGCTCAGTGTTTAAGTTTAATTTCAATTGCATGTGGGTGTCCTTTATTCATGCTCTTTTCTAAGGCTATCGACATGTTAATATGGATTGAAAATACAATAGGTAGTAGCAAAAATAAACAAGAATTACAATACTAATAAGGCGGACGCTACGCTTCTTATGGAATACAACTATTACAATAGGTTTAATTTATACATTCCTTGAGAAATACGTCATGGTTTAAACAACTTGAGAAAAGAAATGAACTCAATATATTTAAGTAGGATTTTTGTGGCTACATTATTGTTTTTCTACAATTCTACATCAAAATTATTTATTTGGTCATTGTTCACATTAAACGTTTGCTTTAACCTTTGCAGTTGACTGACCACCAGATAACCTTACATTAATGAAACACGCATGCTCTAACACTCCTACAACTCTTCTATTTCTTTCAATCCGTTCATGAATTCGTTTATGATTCGATCGTCGCCATTTTGAATTTTGGCGTCCAACGTGGAACACAGAATTCCGACACAAAAAAAACTTTATTTTTCGTTTTGTTTTCCAGCCAAATTGTTGGCTAGTTCCTCTAGGTTTGATGCTGGTACTCAGCGTGGTACACTCGCAGATAGTCAGCACGACTGAGATGGAGCTCGCCCGCGTCCGACCCCGTACTACATTCCGCCGCAAGTTGCCTAGATATTTCAGGTAATAACTTATAAAATATTGTACAAAAAAAAACCACGGGCAATAGGGTATTTTACTATAATAGTAAAATAATTATTCTATTTAGTCCGTCCGTTAGATTCAAAAAATATTTGAGTAGATTTTTTTGCCATTTCTAATCGATAATAATTAATAAAATTAAATAAAAGCTTTTAATAAAGCGCTTGATGCGCTCACGAGTGGGGGCTAGTGATGTCACGTTTTAGTAAAAAGTATAGTGTGAGTTTTCAACGCACTGTATCGTCTTTATTTCTTGTTTACGTGTCCAATCTAAACTAATATTATATTTTTTTGTTTGTTTGTTACGGAGGAGTATGAAATTTGGCACAATTAGCAGTGCAGAAAGCTAATATGTTTTTATTATAATGCTTTAAAATACAGTAAATTGGTCGAATAAATTATGGTCGAATTTCGACTACTGGGCGACCACTAGTTTTTGGGAAATCTATGAGACGGACTAATTAGATTTTTTCACTAAAATACCCTAATTATGGGATGACAATTAACCTTTTTTTCTAAATTTAGACTAAATTAGCACGTAACGGTAGGAGCTCGTGGCTAAATAATAACAAACGATCTTCATGGTTAAGCAACGCTTGCTGATATCGGTCTGTGGATGGGTGACCATCTTAACATACCGAGACTCCTCCGTGCCTCGGAAAGCACGTTAAGTCTTTGGTCCCGGCTGTAATTTTTAGATCTTTGGCAGTCGTTACGGATTGTCTGAAGCCACAAAATGTGACACCAGTCTTGCCAAGAAGTACCGTGTTACCCAGTTACCGGGTTGTGGAGGTCTGGTAGGCAGTCGCCCCACGTAAAATACTGGTATCAGCCGAGTCCGTTTTGACTGATAGCCGATTCCAATATAGTTGGGGAAAGGTTAAGCTGGTAACGTTGTAAATGAGATTGATAATCTTTACGTAACACGTGCAAAACAGGCGTGGAAGAGATTGCGATGGCGGCAGCGGTGGCGGGTCAGCCGAGAGTGGCGCCACCTCCAGTCAGAGCAAGACACCCACCACCAAACCCGCCAAGTTCCGACGAAGACAATCGCGCACTGAAATCGCTGAGAATGGACTGAGGTTATTGCCTTATCTTAGACTTATTTAGATTAGACTGACCCAGTTTTTTACTGAATGATCTTCGTAGCAAATGAAACAAAACTATTATTGTTTGAATATTCGTGCACCTATGAAAAAATTACAATTTAAAAGAACACGAACGTGCAACACGAACCTAGGATATTTTTTATCGAAAATTCTACACGAAATATCTTTCGAATTTCAGAAAACGTAAGAAGGATCTGACAAAAGAGCACCTAATCAAAAACATGGAGCCTGTTAAAAACAAAACTATTATCAAAGTGAAAGCGAAAGATTCTGATGACGAAGACTACATGGTTTGGAAGAAGCCTGATCTCACGGCACCTATTGTGACGTTCACCCCACCGCCCGACGACGCTACTCCAAGCACCTCCTTTAGATATAAACCCAACGTACTAACAAAAAAACAACTCGAATCGTTCAACGTGAGACAGAACCATCAAATACACATTTCCAGAGCACTTGCTGACGGTGACGACGGCTTTGAGAGCCTAAATGGATACAATTCTAACGGAAGCGAAGGAGAAAAAGTAAAAAATGAGACTGAAAACCTAATACAGAAAGAAAAGACAAACTCTAAACAACAAACTAACGAAAAGCCTATAGAAGTAAATACACCAGAAATTAAATTGGCTGAAACTCCTAAAGCTAGTACCAAAAATGAAGAGCCAAAAAGTAATGAACCTACTAAAGTATTTGTTAAATCTGACATTATTAAGAAAGACGAAGATGAGAAATCTTTAGATGCTGATTCTGATGGTGTTGCACCGACCAGCAGCCCCAGTACTGGGAAAAGAATCGGAGTACGATTTAGAAGTTCTTGGTCTCAAGAGGGCATTCACATTCAAGAATCTAGCGACGAAGACTTCGCTTCTGTTAATAAGAAGAAAGAAAAGGTAAATGTTGGTTTTTTTTTTCTAAGCATGATTCCTTCAAAATTGAATGAACCTTCGTAAAAAGCACTTCTTTTTAAAGCTGAACACTAAATTAACTTGTCCTATCTTTTAACATTAGGTGATTGATGGGAGAAATGTACCGCACACGAATAAAGGTACCTATTGGCCGATTGGGACTGTGACAGCATGTCAATAACACTACGTTCGTTAACTTCGCTTCTAATACATTGTTGTATTTTTCATTGTTTTGAAATATATGAGATAGGCGCTATTCTGGGCTATTCTGTGTGTGTGTTAATACACCGTGCCTAAGCTCAAAAGCTGATACTCTTGCATAGGATGTGTAACATCTGACGTCTCATCTTTGTAAAAAGCAACATTAATATTAAAAGTACCAACTGACAGCCAACTCGACTATTGCACGCGCTCATTTGTCAAATCGAATAGGGCGCGCTCATTGGTCAAATCAAATAGCGCGCGCTTCTTCGGCTTCCTGTTACACACTTCCGTCCCATTTCACGAAATCACTCCCACAGATTTCATGAAAGCGAGAGGAAAGATGTTACATCAAAAATCGTAGACTTGATTTTTATGACATGGGATAGCTTAAGTGATCCAATGAACTAAGCCAAATATAAAAAAAAAATTGCCTTCAATAGTTTACTCTATCTCAGTTTAAAAAGAAAACTATGTTTACAAAACTTAATTTTCTCGAAACTAGCTTTTACTGAAACACCGCTTTTGGCCTCACGGTTATGGCGGCAGTATATTTCTTTTAAAATAAACTCTAATGATCCTAATGAATGATAAAATATTGAAACACGATTATTTCTGCAATTAACTGACTTAATTAGACGTTGGCTTGCATCTCACTCAACACTGAGAGTATCAATAAAGAATGTCATCTATATAAATAAAAATTAATACCAATTTGGCTAATTCCTTTTTTTGTTGTGTTTGTTGAAGAAATGATTATATTGGAGAAGGTTCTTATGAAAGAAAATTAAAAATATATATATATATACTTCTCGGGCGAAGCCGGGGCAGGTCACTAGTAGGAAATATAAACAATAAGTATATGAAATATTTTTTCATTATAATTAAAATACTGAATGAATTTCCATAGAAACTAGACAATTACCAGTCATCGTCATCGGACGGGGAATGCTCGGCGTCCGCGCCATCCATCGCCCTTCCCTCCCACCATACCATGTCTGATTGGGTTGGGCAAACTACTAACAGTAAGCATCAATTATGTATGTTAACTATCAAATATTTTTACTAATGTTTCTATGCATTTTTTTTCTACTGGTTTGCTCGGTTTTGTTAGTCGATTCTTAATTGATAAAAAACTCGAATCCGGAAATCGATACTTGTTGACGCAATCATTTCGTTTGTTCTTTAAAATAAACATGATAACATGGAAAAATATATATTCGACACTTCATTTTCATTATCATTATCAAAATTTATTAAAATTAAAATTGATTGACAGTAAATCGACAGTAAAAAAATCGAACAAATCTGAAAATTTCATTGAGCATGCTGACTATCATTTATTTCTAAAGCAACATATTATTCGATATATACATGCAATTGTATCGACAGGTGAAGAAAGCAGTTATTGTTCTCAATCGGAAGGAGGACATTCAGACGTGGGCTTTCCGTACACTGCGGACAGTTCATGGGACCCTTTCGCTATTCTCAACCCGACTAGTGATACAGGTACCTCATCTGCATACGGAATATATTTTAAAAAGTAGTTATTACCTTTTGGTAAAGCAACTTTAAAACCTACACATAAAGTTCAGTTAGCGCTATAGCGCTAACTGAACTTTATGTGTAGGTTTTTTTCATTTTACATTTTTAGCGACTTTGTTAATAGTACTAAGTCATTCTAAAATCGAATTAGTCGTCTCTATTAAGACTCCTCGCATCCGACAACACAGTGCGAGCGAGACGTCAATAGACCCACTCCTTTCCAACCTGTTATCCAAACATACCATTACTACAATTCGTGTAACTTTTTGCTTCACACTCCACAGTAAAATGCACGATGTGGGAGCGTGGGTCGACGCTCCGCGCGGAGCTGTCGGCGGTCGACATCAGCTGGTACGTGGTGGCGCGCGCGGAGCGGGCGATGGCGGCAGACGGCTGTCTGTGGGCCGGCCTCGCTATGGCCGCCGCCGTCGCATTCATCAAACCTCTCATACGATTTGCTCAGGTAACTCTATTTTTTTTATTTTGAGGCATAATGGTAGATACTCAAAACTGAATCATTGGATTTAAAAAATCATATCAGGTTAAGGTTGACGATACCTGCGCCAGACAATTAATAATTATTTTGTTAAATATTAGCCATTAAGCGTTACTTGCGGATTTTTCCTAGGTTTGATTCTTAGTTAAGAATATTATTTTTCAAAAATCCAATAACGCATTTTTTTATCAAAATCGGACCCGAGACTCCTTTGAGTGTTTTTCGCTATCCTCATAGTTTCGGATTTGGCCATCCACGCTCACTTAAAAATTCCCCTTGTATAATATTTTCATACTAGCTTATAGTTGTTTAACTTTTTTGTCGTAAAAAGGTTGCTGCAGAACAAGACAGTAGAACAGAAGAAGAACTTCAAGCATTGTCAGTTCTCACTTACTTCCCGACTCTAATGGCCAGCTACAAAGGATCCCTGATCTCAATCTTCATTGGTGCTTTTGGTGATAACATTTGGTAAGTCTAGTCATCTCACAGTTAGCCTAAATGTTCTGCACTTAATCAAAAATATTGTTGTAAGTACATGTTTTAATACCACTAATACCAGCAACCATCTTATTCATATTCAACATATTTTTTCCTATACGCGACTGAGAGTAAAGAATATGGAGGTTAAATCGATGGAAATAAGGTTTATTTTAGTATGAGACGCTACTGTAGTAATAATTAGTTAAAGTTCGCTGTATGCAGTTCTCACGTATCCAGTAGGATACTTGAGAACTACATAGAGCTCTTCCAGTACGCCACAGCACTAAACTGTATTCAGCCTATGGAGAAGGAACAGAATGAGAAAAAAATGCACGCTCCCTAAAATCAATGTTTTTACGACAGGCTGGTATCAACAAATCTGCTATCCTGCATGCTTCGTTTCGCTCTCGGCGCCCTCGTATTCTTCCTACTGGCGGTAGCGGAGCGCGCGTTCAAGCAACGCTTCCTGTACGCCAAGCTGTTCTCGCACCTGACGTCGGCGAGGCGCGCGCGCAAGTCCGAGCTGCCTCACTTCAGACTCAACACTGTCCGGAATATCAAGACGTGGCTGTCGACAAGGTCTTATTTACGAGTGAGTGCTAATATTCCAAAAAGTCAAACTATTGTTGACATAGATCAGCATTTTTTGTATCTCTACTGTACTACTTAGTCACAAAGCGGCATGATTCCCTAGAGCAAAAACTCCGCTTGCAGCCGTTCACGCTCATTCGCATCGAACGCGCTTTTAAATAGACTTCTTTAGAAAGGGATAGAAATACAAGAATATGCTCATCTGCGTGTTCAAATTTGATTTCTCCCAAAATGGCGACTCGTCAAGTCAATTGCTTTAAAATTGTTTGGGGGTAAAATCAGCTCATAAATTTGTCAACTTATATGATGAAAAGTTTGATGGATGCATAAGGCTCAAGGCATAGTAATAAAGAGGACGATAAAAATATATAATTGGAATAGATGCTGATCTAATGTTTATTTGTATTGCACTCTTTAGCGTCGCGGTCCGCAGCGATCAGTGGAGGTCATCGTGTCAGCCGCATTCATGCTAATAGTGGTTTTACTAGGCTGCGTTAGCACACACCTGTTGCGAGTAAGTGCAGTGAACCATTATCTAAATATATTATATTATCTACTTACACTCGACAAATAAAACAACTTTCTTTATTATAATGTCAATGATTGAATCGTCGTTTTAATCGCCTTAAAAACAGGGTTTACCTCATCAAGCTATCTGAAACTGTCAAATTTTCCCAATCAAATATGAACCTAATGATTTAGCAATGATGTTGAAAATCTATCAAAGAAATTTGACAAATTGTAGTTTGATGTGATGGCCTCTGTACATACACCGAAATCATGTTACTTTAGTTTTGATTAAATATGCAATAGCAATCTGCTCTAGAACCACTGCACAAGTTACACCACCACAACTTGAGCCATTCTTTATTTATCTAAGTATTTATACTTATGTACAGGTTCAGAAAATTAATAAGATTAATAACAGTGTAATAATACTCAGGACTCAGTGACGTTAGAGAGCGGCTGGCTACTAGAGGTGTTGCTATGGAGCTTCTGCATCGGTATATACCTACTGCGCCTGGGCACTTTGGGCAGCAACGTGAACAAGAAGTACCGCGGCTGCCTGTCCGCCATATTGACTGAACAGATCAACTTACACCTCGCCATAGAGCAGCGACCAGAGAGTAAAGAACAACTCACGGTCGCTAATAATGTACTCAAGCTGGCTGCTGATTTACTAAAGGTAAGATTTTCAGATGCTATTAGGTACTATAGGACATTAATGGCGATATCGTAAATAAAATTCAACTCTCTGTCAATAGCCTTTCTTATGGATGGAAAATCATCAAAAGACTCCTCCAGCTCAAACCGTGTGGAAGGGAGTGTCAGACTCTTACTGAATAAAACCCATCCGAGCTCCTTTAATTGTCCTTTGCGTTGCAGGGGGCTACTCTCAACTACTAAGCCCTAAACTACTTTCAGGCTTAGTTGCGGTCGTATTCTAGTTCGTATCATCTAACCACTAAAAATTAATGACAACACGATTTGACAGTTACGTCAACTTACTGCTGTCATTCATTCTTAGTTCGGGTTCGGAACTAATCGTAAATCCGTAGGTGATACGGAGTCGAATACACCCGAAACTACGGACTTCGGGATTAGAAAGTAGCCCCCCAGGGCCGCGGTAACTTTTTCGAAAAATCCCGCACAGTTGCCAATAGCCCTTGCAATACGAACATTATTGGTCGCTTTTATTATAAGTAAGACAACAGAATCATAATTTCATGTTTGCCATGATTTTGCTTACCCAAAAAGACTCGTTTGTTTCAGGAACTAGACGCGCCATTCAAAATATCAGCGTTATGCGCTAATCACTACCTCTACACCATCACTAAAGTGGTGATACTATCGGCGCTCTCCGGGGTGCTTTCGGAGATGCTCGGCTTCAAACTGAAACTACACAAAATTAAAATCAAATAAAAGTGTCGAGACCTCAGTATTGCGCTACTTTGTAGTCCAATAAATAGTCTACTAGTCTCGGAGGCCATTTAGTTATACAAGTCATCAGTTTCGACGAGCAACTATCGCAAATAATATAGGATAGTAAGCATAATTTATTAAACATCAAATAATACCTTTTATGCACATAACATACCACTAAATTTACCTAATGTTAAATCCCGGAATCATAAATGGAATCATGACAATTAAAACCCGGGATTATAAAGCATGAACTGGATTTTGAGTATAGTTACAAATTATTGATTTGGAGAATCAAAAGAAGAAAGAGTTGTGCGAAAAAAAAGCTATTTCATTTAACAGTTTTAGAAGGTAGAACTCTAAAAACATAATAAGATTCTTCAAACATGAATCTTTAGCAATAAATAAGTTGCAATTTCTTAAATTCCGGGATACAATCGTCATGTTTATGATTCCGGGATTTTAGAGGAGGTATTATCAACTCTCATACCTATTCCGATCTCTGCTCATAATCTATCCATATGTCGGTATATATGTACTGCAATAAATAGAATTTTATTCTACCTTTATCAATTTTGATTGTTAGATTCACAAAGCCTAGGTAGTAACGTAATGTGTTAAATTTATAAACAGGGATATATTTTGTAGGTAAATGATATATTTTAATGACAAATATAGTCTTTCTATTATCTGTGCATGCATCTTATAGGTATATGTGCAGTAGAAAAATTTCAACAAGGCGCGTTGTTTTAGTTTCATTATAGAAAATATTATTTTAATGCTTGAGCAATATTTGATAAAAAAAAGTCGAGGAAATAACACAGAAAAAAATATAGGTGACCAACTCAATCAATTCGAAAATGGAGAATTTAATTCCGTACTATATGTGCCAAAAATATCTAATCGATAAAACTCCATAATAATATATTTAGGCAGGCAGACGTTTTACGAACGTGGTCAGAGGGCCTTATTGAATTCTACTAGAAGCAAGTTGCAATAATTTTGCAACTTACTTCATGGCTCAGTAAACCAATTAAATTGCCTGACTCGCATTCAATCCCCTTGACTTTGAAGAGGATTCACCATCCATTGTTTCAACTCGATAACGTAAATAGTGCAATGAATACCGTTTAAGATTATTGTAAATGTGTTAGGTAATAAACCACAGGCGAAAATTGCTTGTAACTCAGTGTTTCCAAATGAGTTTTGCACGCCCTACTGAGCTAGTACATTATTGCACATTTATGAACATAAAAGAATAATTACTTCTTCTCTCGCAAATACAGTCACATCACTTCCTATTACAAAAAATGTCGCTACTATTGTTATGATCTCATTTAAACTCATAGGTTTATTTTATCTTTTAATGAATTGTAAGTAGTTGAATTTAGAGATGGTTTTCTTTATAACTGTTTCGTTTTATCTCCCGTATTGACTTGCGTATAATAAATGTTACCTTTTGTTGAGTTATCGATTCTTATTCAGAAACCGAGTACCTACCTACTCAATATTTTCAATAATATATTTGCCTTGTAAAGGTACATTTAACGAAAATTCGGAAAGACAGTCAATAAGAACTGTAACTTTTTAAACCAATTTAATTCTAACCATAAATATTGTGTAGTCATTGAATTGTGAACAGGCCTTAATGTGACATTTTTTATTAGTGCTATGTATAAGTTGCCGTCATATTGTCTGTTTTAAATGCTATTGGAAATAAGCCCAGAAGCCACTGCAATACGGGCCTTTCCGCAAACCAACGACAGTAAGTTATCAATGTTATCATACCCAACCATAATAAGTAGTCACTTATCAACAAAAAAAAAAGGAAATTCATACGAGGTATTTTACAGCGCAATTTATGTTTTAGTAGGTAGCAATTATAATCACGTGATAGGAGGCTACACACATAGTTATAGGTAACTGCCTACTATGAAAATCTGATAAGAAGTAGGTATTGTTTCCCGTGTATACCTATTTACTTCATAGAAATGTTTAGATTATAAAAAAAATATTATGTATCAAAATCATGTTTTGTAAGTGTAATAGTTAACGGACAACTGTATTTTATGCGACGTGTAACAGAATAAACGCAATACCTCTTAAGGGGGTCATTGTTCTCATCATTATGAACAACTTTGGGACCAACCCCGAAATTGCGAAAAATAACAGCCGTTCAGTACATTTTGTCGAGTTATACATTATATGAGGGAGTCGAATCCAGTGTTGCGTTTATTCTGTTACTGTCTGTAACACATTGTATTAGTTTTACTTAAAATGCCATTATTTTTATACCTTAACCTTCTCTATGTTCCTAATAACAATGAGGTCTTTAAATATTTTCAAAAGACATTACTTAGTAGATTATTGTAATAGATCCTTTCACTTAGAATTAGTAGACAAAAGCTGTATTTGTAGTGCTTATTTTTGTATTACTGATTTAGACAATTTAAGCGATCATAAGTGATAGTAGGTATTTCACTTTCGATTCTAGTGGAGCAGCCTGTTTAGAAGATTTCTAGTGTTTCTGTTTGTTATTTTTTTTTGTATTTTGTAAACTAAAACCAATCATTTATCGACCGTTGTCAACGACATGGTGGTACCTATCTTACTTTAAACTGCAAAATCTTAGAAATTGTAATTGAATAAAACGTAGGTGCTTTCTTAAATTGCTATGACAGGTATTTTTTTAAATACCAAGTAGGTATAGTTGTTACAATTAATTTTAAGTAAGTAAATACTTAAATGGGCATAAAATGCTCCAACATAAGTCAAGAAATAAATGAACTATACTTAGATCGATTTTAATATTTATTGAATTCTCTGATATCTGGAACTGGGCATTGCACGGATTGTCTCCGTATCAAAACGTCCTATTCTCAAAGTGACCTATTAGCAAACCATCCTATTCGCAAAATGTCCTATTGTCAAAGTACAGTTATGCCGAAAAAATACTATCAGTTTGGCGTCATGGCTCATTGTTTAGTTTATTTTAAAATTCAATCGAAAAGGAGATATTACCTCTGGCGTGGACACCTGTTCCGGCAGCATTTTACAATCTCATGTTTCAAGTACAGAAGCTCGGAGGCGGTAAAGACTCACTAACTACCAGGAGTAGTTAGTGAGTCTTTGCTGCTCTAGATTTCAGCCCGTCTCCGAACTCCTGCTTCTACCAGCCTCCGAGCCTAAGAATCATGAGTATTTTTGGAGCTGTAAACATGAGCGGCAAAGATTAAACTACCAGGAGACCAGAATTATGAATAAGTATTTCCGGGGCTGGAACAATCATGTTGGTAGACTCACAAACCACCACGAGATCAGTGGAAAAGAATTTCCGGATGGAGCCGCTGGCAAGATAATCTAAACATATAATAAAATGTAATGGATCGCTGTCTGTACATGGTAGATATATGAGAAAAAATATTATTTAGACCTTTATCAACGCAAATAGCAACCAAAACAATGATTGTTAGAATTTTTGTCTGTGCGTTTGTGCACGCTAATCTCAGATACGGCTGATCCGGTTTAGATGTGGTTCACTAATAAATTCTGGTACCTTCACTTAACATTTAGTGTTTGTTTCATGTCAATCGGTTTATAAATAAAAAAGTTATGCCAATTTAAAGAATCACGTCGAACATTTGTTAAACTATCTACAAGGTGTCCAGAAAGGGTTTCGGGTATTTGTTTTCGCGCCATATTCGAAATGGGGCGTCTAAAGGGTGCGGGGAGGGGTCCGTGGCGTCCGCCATTTTGTGGAGTTTTAGTCACGATGGAACAGTACTCGGGGACGCATCGCGCATTTTGCGTACGAGCGTATTATCGTAATGGTGATTCAATAGTGACTGCTCAACGTCTCTATCGTGCGGAATATCGTACTCGCCACGCGCCAAGTGACGATAGCATTAGGAAATGGATCAGGATGTTCGAGAATACAGGTGCGACAGTTAAAAGTCAAAACTCTTGTCGTCCTCGTTCAGTTCGCGATGAAGAAACAATTGAAGAAGTTGAGGCGTCGGTTCGTCAAAATCCGTCTTTATCCATCCGAAAGCGAAGCCAAGCGTTGAACATCAAAAAATCGTGTTTACATTCGATTTTAAAGAAAGACTTACATCTAAAAGCCTATAAAATTCAATTGGTTCAAGAATTGAAGGATACGGACTATGCTAATCGACTGAATTTTGCGAACGAAATGCTGCAGCGATTTAACAACATACTGTTCAGTGACGAAGCAAATTTTCACCTGAATGGTCATGTTAATAAGCAGAATTGTCGGTACTGGGCAGTGGAGAATCCGAGACGAAAGCATGAACGACCCCTGCATAGCCCAAAGGTCGTTGTTTGGGCCGCTATGTCTGCTAAAGGCATAATTGGTCCTTCTTTTCATGAAGATCAACGAGGCCGAGCAATTAATGTGAATAGTGACCGTTATTGCGATATGTTGCGATATTTTTTGGTCCCAGAGTTGCAGGAGTTTGCAGGTTTCAACTCAAGAAAACGTGGTCCCAGCAAGATGGGGCCACTTGCCATACCTCAAATGACCCAATGGAAGTTGTTAACGAATTATTCCCTAATAAAGTCATTTTGCGAAGGGGTAACATCAACTGGCCTCCCAGAAGCGACCTTAGCCCGCTTGACTATTTTGCATGGGGATACCTTAAAAGTAAGGTTTATCAAAACAATCCGACGAATCTAACCCAGTTAAAGCAAAACATCAGGTCAGAAATGGCAGCAATATCGATAGCTATGTGTCAACGTGTTATCGCCAATCTTCGTGTCCGTTTAGAAGAGTGCCAGCAACGTAACGGTCATCATTTGGATAACATCATCTTTTCCAAATAATTCTCCAATTCATATGCTAATAATAAACAATAAACTTTTTTATTGCATACAAATAATTTTTGTTTCATTGAACTTACAAATACTCGATACCCTTTCTGGACACCTTGTATATCCATCTTTTCTATCTCTGTTCAGTGACTGAAACTGTACTAAACTTCATAATCTTAAAATAAAAATGTCTGCCCCAAGTAACTATTCCACGCGGACGAAGTCGCGGGCAAAAGCTAGTATAATATATATTTTAATTTCACTCTAAACCCAATTTCTAAAGATCTCTATTCAGACGAAGTCGCTGGTTGAAGTTAGTATTGAATAACGTGCCTATTTTATGAAATGATCGTGAAAACCAAAATCTGTCGGTATTTACTTGTAAAGTGAAAAATCTTATATTAATGTGTGATAAGTATGGCTGTACTTTTCCCATTCTCTTGTCTTTAGACGTTTTAAAACGGAGGCCACGGATTATCCCGTAGTTGTTCAAAAATACGGTAGAATAAAAACCGTTTTTTACCGTTTAAATAACTAATCACTGTTTTGATAGGCAGTATCCTGAAAAAGCGTGATTTCACGCTACTTGTCTCTTCGCTTGGCGTTTTTGCGCCTTGTTTATTTAAAAAAAAAAAACAACTTAAGCCAAATGAGTTTAGGATATATTTTTTCTATTAACCAAATAACACGAATGTTTTGACTAATACACCCAATGAAGGTGATCTTAAAGTTAGGTAGGTACCCTTGTGGATGTGGTGATGAAGTCATGGACTTTGAAAAAAGAAACAAAATAGTCAATTAATATGATTTTAATTTTAACAAACGAAAAGCACTAAACTACTAGTTACATCATGCCTTCATGTAAAACTGATGCAATATTTTTGACTTGTTCCTGAAATATTTGCCATTTTATCGCTTCTGCAACGTCTAAAATAAATTCATCCCATCATATAACTAGCGCAAACGAACTAGGTGCCTATACCGGCACGATATATACTTAATATTTCAAATAATATTACATTAATACCTAACAAGTCTTACATAAATAATCTAAATTATATCTTTTATATCTCCTACCATGCTAAAACCTGGACGATCCAATGCAGAAGTCAGTTCTGTACCTAGTACTGTACTTTGTATTTTGTAGTTTTTAGAGCGCATTTTTTTAAAACAATATTCCAAGATCGTCCAAGAAATGCATTATATATTATACAGACTGGAACTTTTTACTTTCTTACATCTTCAGTCAAAAAGATTGTGTCAAATAGAATGAGAGTAAACTTTAGGCTTTAAAATACATTGCTCCTATGCCGGCAGTGCTAGTTATAATTATTTTTACTAACCTAATAAGTTTTTCGGTTAAAATACAACATTGTTTTATAACCTCACTAGAAATTAGAAATATACATCACGGTGAGAAGAAATATATTTATTAACCTTAAATAAAACCATGAAATTAACTAAATGTACACACAACTATTGGTGATGATAACGCATTACATTATTAAGCATAATATAAGATTCTAAAACAAGGTAAAGTGCATGTTTACAATTAAAATATTGGTATTGCTATAAACTTTAGGTCAGCCATATTGCGATTAAGTAAATAGTAATTTAACTCGTTAATTGAGAGGTAAAGCTAATAAAACATACCAGCACATTTCCTCATTACTTTTACTAAATCAATCAATGCATGAGAAAATTCAATTGGGTAATAAGTGTGGGATTTAATCAACCACACGGTAAGTTTTGAGTGAGTAAGAGGATCATAAACTATGAATAAAGGTTAGTAATAACGTCAGTGGCTAGTCCCGCCTGCGTTCTTTCGAGGAGGAGCGGTGCGAGCGACTGCGCCGAGGCTCGCGCTCGCGCTCTCGCTCGCGGTCACGGCCCCGGGAGCGCTCGCGCGAGCCCTCGCGTTTACTCCGGCTGCGTGATCGGCTACGTCTGTTAAAAGAATGAGAAAAATCTATCAATACTAATATAATAAAGCTTAAGAGTTTGTTTATTTTAACGCTATAATCTCTGGAACTACAAGTAGAATTTTACAATTTTTTTGTATATGATGGCCTCATTCATTGGAGCTATAGACTACACGAGAACGAAAAAGCGGGATATGCGCGTACGAAGTAAATAATATAGAACATAGACGGTCCCTGCTTCAGGTTTTTATAGGTGTAGATTTGAATTGATAACCAAATGATCTTTGAAACATACCAGTTTTTGCTGGGTTCGATTCCCTGATTGGGCGCTAATATTTTTTGCATCAGGAATTTCTCAGGCCAATAGATATAAAATAAAAGGCGATAAGCCTTTTATAACGTGGGACTTAAAAAATAACGGGTGAAACGTCGGTGTTGGTGGGTAGTACCTTATTATAACTGTTATTTTGTATTCAGTTATGTAAATAAGTAGACGGCTATCTCTCTGAGATCTCTGAAATTTGGCAGTATCAGCAAAACTCATGCACACAATATAAACAATAAACAAAAAAGTTGTCACGTCGAAGTAAAAACTATTATGGGAAAGGCACAAACGCCTTTTTAATACCTACCTTACTTAATGTTATTCGAAGGGCCGCCTGGCCGTACCATTGTAATATTTGTTTTTTTTAAGTTATTCAATTTACATCACAATGTTTCATATTTTTTTGTATATAAAACAATGATAATTATTATCCAGATAAACCTATTAAGGTTTTTGTGATGTGTATGTTTTGTTTTTTCATTAATTACTAAACAGTAAAAAACAAAAAGTATTGTAGTTTACCTCCGCTCACGTTCCCGTTCTCGGTCGCCGTCCCGGCGGTCCCTGTCCTTGCGCTCGCGGTCGGAGTCCTTGTTGCGGTCCCGGTCGCGCGCAGACTCGCGATGGCGCCGCGCGCGCCGGTCCAGCTCGCGCCCTCCCACGTAGTGACGACGCCCGCCGGTACGCTCGCGCTCAGAAGCGCCGCGCTCTTCACGACGTTTGTCAACAGTTTTCTAAAGGACCAAAACACAAACAAATTAAGTTCACATCGATCTATGTGCTTGAAAAAAAAAAACGACGACAATAATAGCAAATCGTACATTTTCAAGAATTACCTTCAAGTCGAACAACTTCTCTCGAATCGTAATAAATCCAAGATGAAGTTTTCCTCCAAAATGATCGGCTAACCGTCTATCATTGTCATGTATACCCAGGTATGCTGAGCACACTTCACAAACGCGCAGTTTCTGTTGTTGATAAGAAGAAGCAGGCATAGAATTGCGATATTCTTGTTCAGCTACAGCCTTCTTTTTGCGTAGTTCATCAATCTGGAATATAACTTCTAAATAGTAAGAACTGTCAATGGAATTTTAGTATACAAACAACTAGCACTTTACAGATCTCACCTCTCCCATAAGTTTAACACTTTCTTCTACCATCCCTTCTTCTCCTAGTGCCTCAGCACGAGCTAGTTTTTGACCAATCTGTTCAGCTAACTCATGGACAGCATTAGCTTTCTCTGTGACTTCAGCAGACAGTTCTTCCTGAGTTTCAGCAAGGCGCTGTTTAGCCGCTGTTGTGCGACGATCGCAGTCGGCTATAAATGCCTCTAAATGTTCTGTTGCCTAGGCATTATAAATCAAATTAAAATTATTTATTTTAATGACTATAATATTTTATCACCACACACTACAAACCTCACTTGAACATTTCAGAAAATACAAAGTAATTGATATTAGTTAAGTACAACCAGCACTAAACTAAAAAATAACCACAAAATAGGGAATATTATTTAAAAACTGCTTCTTACAAAGAAACCATCACTAAGTTCTACAACTGATGAGGACTAACCTCATTAGTTGTGGAACTTTGTGATACTCAAAATGTAACAAAACTTTAATTTTGCAAATGAATAATACTTACATCAATGTCATAGAAATAGTCTTTGGTTTTTGAAGCTAATTCATAATCTGCACGGAGAGCCAAATCATGTATTTTTGGACACTCACCTAAATCCATACGCTGTAAAAAAAATTAAACCACATAAATACTAAGTGCCCATAATAAAGTGTACAACAAGTTTTGGCGTTTTACCACATGAGATAAACTTTATTTATTTTTATGTTTTATTTAATACAATTTTATAATAATTCCCTGACAGACACAAATTATATTATTAAAAATATATTCTCAATACACAAAATCTGTCATAAAAAATATTTTAAAGAAATACATACTACATCACCACAGCTCACCCAGCCCAGGTTCACCCACAGGATTATGTAATTTATCATAAATACTTACAAATGTTAGAGGAAACACCCTCCCGAATATCCTAACTAGACCGAAGATATATTCAGAGAGAACGGAACAAAATTATAGGTCACAGACAATCTTAAAAAAAAAAAAAAACTTATAGCAATCTGAATTTATGTTTTCCTTTATACATTGTTTTTCGTCATTTTCGATTTTGCAGATTATATTCAGCCAAATATTAGTGTTCAAAACTTTAATATTGAAAATATTGTGCAGTGTTTTTGTCACCAAAATAAAATTGTTTCAACCTAGTATCAAAATAAAATTTGTTTGCTATATGTATTATAATATTCAGGCAAATTTTTTTAATTTAGATTTTTTTAATTGTTAATAGGAGACAATATCTATGACTTTTCAAGGTTCAATTCATTTCTTAATGATTGAGTACAATTTAACTAAAACATTCAATAATTTCATACTTTGAAAATTTTTCTTGCTCATGCAAAAGTCCGTTGGATATGCTAGCCATTTAAACAGCACAGTACGTACCCAATGTAGTTAGAATGTATGACACCAAATTGCTCTCACCCAGGCTTATGTTTTTTCATGTTCCTAAAATTTTCTCATGTACTCACCGAAGCAGCATTAGTAACCGTTGGAAAATTTAATTATTTCATGAGCCTTATTAAATTAAATACTGCATAGCAGTAATAATACAATCAGCTAACTATAAATGTTTTATACGTACATCTTGGTACTTACAGAACAGCCTAACTCATACAATCTATCCCTCATCTGTTAAGTATTGTGATGAGCAATAAAGACTAGTGTTGGGCATTTTCTGAAAAGCATATTTCACCACAGTTAATGCCACTCCGATGTAAGAATTCTCCAGCGAAACTAAGATCATACGGCAAGAGATATGAGAATGAAAATCAAACACATACATTAAGATCAGTACCAACTAGTTCAAACAAAATGAATCAATTGGTTCTAAACATGTGTAATACATATCTTAATGTTTGTGGACCAAAAAAGCACTGCAATTCCCAATATAAAATCAAATTACTGAGATTTCATTAACAATTCAGTAAGAATTATGAACATTTTTAAAATTATACCTTCTTGCTAGAAAAGCAGAAACATGAAATATATTGATTCATACATCCATCAATTTAAACAAAATTTTAATGAAAACTCAGAAATTATTACAAAGTTGTTATCAAAACTGAATAACATACCGTGGAGGATAGGATTTCATGAGGACAACATTGTAATAAAAACGATTTGCACACTGAATCGTCATAAAATTTGACCCCGTGTCTGTCTGTCTCACCTGAAACAATTCGTATAGGATCCATCAATAATCATGAATGACATATAAATGGAATCTTGTTTTTTCAAACAAAAAGCGAGAACATGAAAGTTCGACAGATATTGAAAATACAAAATAAATTACCATTGCGAGCGGTGCCCATCAGTTGGTCCAACATTGCCCTCATTTGCTCGTGTGCTGACATATTGGAAATTTGGCCTTTTCCAATTTACAAGTTTCTATTCTTCTTAAATATATAATGATATAATCAGCAGGCAAGAATATTATTATTTTATCATGTGTTCAAAACTGGTTGTAATCTCAATTATCCTCAAAAACTTCCAGTCGCCACTACAAGCCAACAAATCAATCAAATTACGAAACTAAAATGGCGAAGAGTTGTTTTTTTTTATTTCCAAGTTTAATTTTAGTTCTGGAACAGTGGGATTTGGCATTGCTGAAAAAGTTGCATGGAGAAGAGTTTCCATTAAAATTTCATATGAAAATTATTTTAAATGTGATTCTTTATTTAGACCTATAGACCTGCATTCTTTTCCTCTTCTGTTTTCAATTTTTATTAAAAAGTAAAAAGGTCAACAATCGTTTTTGCGTACCTAGATTACGTGTCGAAATATAAGTAATGCTAAGGCACAAGGCAATTTTCCTAGCAGACCAGCTTATAGTATTAACATGGCTTGTGGTTGTCCGCAGTCGCAGCTGCAGCGACAGCACAGTACGACGAACTAGAAAGATGGCGGAAGATGGATGAAAGTCTACTATTTTTTTAGGTTCTTCGATAAACCTAAAAAATACTACTGTTCAAAGATTGTTTCAGTTTTCGAACTGTCCAACGAAATGACGTTTGCGTCACACTGTCGCGGTAACGCGAAGTCTTGCTCTGTCTCGACAAGTATGGCCAAGCTATTAGTCGAATAGCGAGGATATGTGCGAAAAAAAATGCTTATCCGGCACTATCGTGACAATGCGACACGCATGTTCGCGCGATAATGTAGCCCCAGCATTAGACAGATGACCTCTATGTATAATGTATATTCTGTGCCAGTTGACACAACTGTCAAGTTGACAGTTGTTAATGTTATCATTGTATTTTGAATTTGTTTTGGGTTTTATCGTTAATTAATTAGTTTGATTAAACATTGCTAACTTATATAATTTAACACAGCTATGTCTGTGATAATAACTTTACAAAAATGACCACTACAGTAAGAATATTGCTGCCTTTATTTCCACATAATTCTAAAGAAATGTTTTTCAAGGGTTATGTTACTGCTTTGGAAGATAACACTCGCACGATATATATCACCAAATATACAACAAATAATGAACTATGGTCCGAGAAACAACAAGGGAACGAAATATACGGATACTGTGGGGATTACTTGCCGAAGAAATTGTCCAGAAGGTTTATGAATTTTCTAGACATAAAACAAAACTTGACGCTAAAAATCAACAAGCTTCTAATAAATGGGAATCAAGTTTGCACTACCAGTAATTGTATTCTTATGCTTTATGATTATAATAGTATTAAAGACTCCCAAGCAATTACAGAAACCAAGCATAATTATTTTACAAAGCTAGTACATTTGATTCAAGAAGAACATGAAACAAGAATTGGAAAAGATACTAAAGAAAACATCAGAACCAATCAATGGCTCGCTTCATCTATGTTCCTTCAACATATTCATAATTATTGGAACCTTATTAATTGGCTAGTATCAACTGTAAAAAAAGACAAAAAAGTAAGTTATTTATTTCAAAAATATACTAGTTAACTGTGATATATTTATCAAATTAGTTATCACTTAGAAGTTGTATGAACAATAACAAATTTGTAACATTTATACAATAAAATACCTATCTACATAAATTTTCTACAGGTAACAGTAAAACAGGGCAATTTAATTTTGGCTGTGATAATGGATGTCCTATTAGGATACATTGCTCTACAGTTGCTCACAGAGGACAAAACTGATATTAGCATAGCACTAATGGGAGTTCTAGAGGTAAATGTCTAAATGTTAATATTCAATCTGTTGAGCTGCTTATACATTTTTTTATGAATTTAAATATAATCAAAGAAAAACATTGTTTTTGCTAACATACCTTTGGTAAGCAAAGCGCTAGTTTCCCAATTTTGTTAACATACTGCTTTTTTTAGCTGTGCATAAAGTTTTAATATATATTCTAAAAAAGTGGCCAGGGATAGAGAGGCATGGAACGAGAAAGACCTAGCAAAAAAAACCTAACATTTTCAAAATCATTCATCATTCTATTCATTTCAATTCAATTCAATATCTTTATTGTGGATCATAGGTTAGTACATAATACAGGTTTTAAAAATTAAATAATGATCAGCTATGTCCCGCCCATAGGGCACACAATAGTTACATTAGGAGTAAAAACAATGATAAAAAAAATTATATTAATAACAAAGTACATGAGTGGGCCACTGAACGCTTCATGACTGAGGAGGACTATATTGGAGCAGTGATTTGTCTGCAAGAAAGTCTTTTATAGAGTAGTAGCACTTGTCTACTAACAGATCATGGAGACTCTTTTTAAACTTCTTTATTACTGGTATCATTCTAATAAGCCCCGGAATATTATTAAAGATGCGTGTAGCTGTACAAAAGATACTTTCGTGCATTAGATGGGTCTTGCTAGCCGCTGTTCGCAATTTGTCCTTTCGCCGTATACGAGTGTAGTAGTTATACATTTGAATATTATTTTTTACAAATACTGCGGCCTCAAATATGTAAACACATGGCAGAGTTAGAAAGTTATTTTTTTTTAAAAAGGGCTTACAGGAATCAGTTTGACTTAAGTTACATATGGCCCTTATGCAACGTTTTTGAGCAACAAAAGCTCGCTCTTTGTCTGTGCTGTTGCCCCAGAATATTACACCGTATCTGAGGATAGAGCTGACGTAACCGTGGTAGGCTTTAGTCTGATTTGCTATTTTCCTCAATCTGTAAAGTGCATATGAAAACTGTCCCAGCTTTTTGCATACATGGCTAATATGAAGTTTCCAATTTTGTTTATTGTCAATATGCAGCCCAAGAAATTTTGTTACTTCAGTTTCTTCAATGACGCTATCTAGGTAATGGATATTTAATGTGCCCGTACGTTGAATTCGTATTTTGAAGTTCATTATTTTAGTTTTATCGACATTAATCATTCCTTTGCCATTCTATGAAATTCTCAAGTGCACAGAAAAAGGTCTTGATCTTGTGTGCCCTCAAGATTCAAGATGAATGAAACCCAAAAATAATATTAATAACTTATTTCAATTGAGTTTGGACTTTGTGTTAAGTTTAAATTTCATTTTTAAAACATTTATTATTTATATCAATCTTGACAGACTACTATCGTAACCCTCCACAGAAGGTAAATTCATATGTAGGTATTTACTTACGCCTTTTTTCCATAAGTAGGTGAAACTTACAGCATGTCACCTGCTACACACTGCTTCCTGCCAGATGACCATTCCTTTTACCTTGGACGATACCGGCTTTACTCCACCTCATCATCAACGCCTAGCTATTTGGCCTGCCTGTCTAACTCCATTTGAGTTCCATAACTACGATGTAGGTACATCATCGAATCTCGACGTTTAGAAATCAGTCTAGTAGCCTTATGCCAAGCATAGAACACTCCATGGCTCTCTGTGCAAGTCTCAGCCCATACACAACTTCCTGTGTGTCTCAGTCATGTCTCAGCACTGTAATTCATGGTGGGCAAAACACACTTATTATATAGATAGGCATTTCTTTAGTTTTTTTACTTTGTTTACTTACATACTTACTTGTATTGCAGAAATTGATTAATTCACTTTACTCTCTACTGAAATGGCTTATGGGTGCCCCAGTTGGATTAAAACTGAACAATGCATTCAATAAAATGTTAGGAAAATACTTTTCTTATCATGTGCAACTGTGGTGGCTGTTTTTAGGTAAAATATTACAATAGATAACATAAATTAGACAAGTATAAAAGTATGAAGTATAAAACTACAGCTTTATGAAATTTATATTTCAGATGTATCAGGGGAGAAACTGGATACTATACTTCACATATACCACTACATCGGATATTTGGGATTCACGTTTCAAACTGCTATAGTGTCTGATCTAATATGCATTGCCACATTCCATTCTTATTGCATCTATGTGTATGCAGCCAGGTATAATACAAAATATATTTTATAAGTAGGAAATATCTCAGCTTGGTTAATTTTCTACCAACCATAGATAAGTATGGCGCGATGTTCTAAATAATTTAATTAGCTAATTGTGATTCGCATCACGTTATGATAACAAGTTTAACGGTTCAAGTAGGTCGTGAGTTCTCGACACCTTTTTCGCAAGTGTGCCAGAAAGATTTAATACGAATTTCAGCCCTATGCTATCGTAGCTAATGTTGAGTTTCAATGGTTGCCAGACGTCGCTCCTTTGGTCTGCGTTGTTTAGTTTACTGACTGCCTGGACAGATATCTGAAACAGCTGCATCCTCAGCCTTTATTTATCTAATCATATGTTGGATCTCCTTTTTTTTCAGATTATTCAACATACAAATATCTGGGCTAATTGCACTACTGAGATTGTTTGTGGGAAGAAAATATAATCCACTGCGAGGCGGCATCGACTCCTGCGAATATACGAACCAAGAGCTTTTTGTAGGCACTGTAGCATTTACCATATTGCTGTTACTATTGCCTACAACAACTCTATACTACATCGTATTTACAGTGGTAAGGAAACTGGCGTTTTAATTAAAGCTTATATGAATAGCCTGAATTTTAATTCAGTTTAGAGCCATTTAATCGACCTTTATATAAGACATTGTGAGAAAGCATCGTTCATACTATAACTTCTTCAAATTCACATGCATTATGGATGCCTTGACCCGCATTATGCCTTACGCGTATCACCGTTATGCAACATGCTAATAAGAGAATACAGTTTGAAATTCGGCAAAAGTTTACCACATTTCGAATGATGCGCATGGATTCATGCAAATGTTTGTCTAAGTAAACTTCATTTGAATATTCTACCTGTGACCTGCTAACGTAAATGTTTTATTATTTTGTAGTTCAGAGTACTATCTCTGTCAATCCAGCATTTGCTAGCAAAGTTGATCTACATGGTCCAAACACTACCCTTGTATGTAATGACCCTATGGATTACTCATTCTCCTAAAGTTACAGGTATGTCATTCATAATTAAATATTATAAATAGAATAACACTACACTTTAAATACTCTTCTACACACTCTTTACACTTCTTCACAGGTAATATTCTTATGGAGGTGATAAACCAAGAAGAGAACGCGCCATTGATACTCCGGATAAAGTTATTCAATAAATCTATCCCCGAATTGGTTAATATATTTAAGCCACCTGTTGAAGTTCTCAATAAAGTGGAATGGACCAATTTACTGGCGAATGTGCTAGTTGGGAAGCAAATAGTTTGAGACTAATAACAAACAGCATATTTTGCTGTATTATAATTATTATCTAAATATAAGGAATGTTTAAGAAAAGAAAACAGTCTGTTTTGACTTACTTTATTATCGTTCGATATTTCATATTGCGTAAAAAATAAAAAGTTGTTTGGTCACCACACGCGTGAACGTATAAATGCTAGATACTTAAAACTATTTGCAGCAAACTGGGCAAATACATTGAGTAATATTACGCAATAACAAACCATTGTTTTGACCAACTAAGAATAGATATTACAAGAGCAATTTTCAATACATTATTATTTATTAAGACATCACACAAATTGTTTAGAGGTATGATACATTGTGAGTTTCTAAATTATACTATTTTGTTTGGGGTTGTTATATTATGTGTATGTTATATGTATAAAACGCAGTGTTTTAATTAGCAGAAATATTTCAATACAAATTCTACCTACAGTCATTTTATTTTCAGTTAAATTTCTCTCATGTTACTGAGTTAATGTTATGTAACTTAATTATAATCAAAAATAAATTGCTGCTACTTACTATTAAGAGTTGATAAGGCAAGACACGACTCACTCGTCATAATAATGTTAAATAATAAAATTATTTTGTACCAAGCTTATTTGTCTACGAAAAAGATCCAGGAATATGTAGAATTATTTTCTAAACTTGGTAAAGAGACAATATTGACGAATGCTTCAAAACAGGATACATATAATACGAATATGGGAATGACAAACACAACACAATATTATTAGTGCATGCTAAGAACAATGTAGTGACACTCATGCAATTATTGCCCAATAGTAACTAACTGTTAGTCACGAATATTTTTATTTCTGCAACACCTAGAAAGTTTTCAAAATCTAGGAAACCATACTATTCTTAATATATTCATTCTGTTTCAGTTCCAAGTATTTAACTAATTGTGTATTGAGCACCTGCTTATAATATTATAGTGGTGTTATAAAATTATTCTTGTCGAAAATTGTAAAAAAACCTTCAATATAAATATATTATTTCATGATGGTATATTAACGGAGAAATCTAACTTAAACATTTATTGCTATAATAATATTCTCATTTCAATGTATTGTCGAATACACAGATCTGAATGTATCTACATAAATATGTTACTATTATGCAAGTACAAAATACATAAATTTATACATGTCATTGCAATTTCTGCTGATAAATTTTAATTTTTAATTTTAACAATTTCATACATACCTCTTTACCTACTATTTACATAAATATCATTCGAAAATATGTTTGTCCACCAATAGACTAAAGTATCTTATTTATTTATTGTAGTAACGTAAAGGTGAGTCCAATACTTCTAACGTTTACACCGAGAATACGTGCACTCAAGTGATAAGTATAGTATAGTAATAACTGAATATAACAATTATCATTTATGCCTGGAGTTAATCAAACATAGATCTAAATTACCGCTAATTTCGGTAGCTAAAACTCCATGAAGTAATTTTTTTTTTAAAGATGGACGCTTTATTTTTTTTATTATCTTTTATAGAAACAACATATGTTTCGTGAAGCTAGTAACTACATGATGTGCGGCATTGATTTCACACAGTGCTACTTCTCCGGTGGGTAGGCCAAAACCGTTCACATAGATAGATATACCGATACTAAACTATTTCATTATCATCACAGATATTAGTAAAATTAGGAAAAATGTGATTACGATCACAGTACTCGAGTTGAATTATGATCAGCAAGATAAACTTGAAGCGATGTTTAAAAGTTCGCTTGATAAAGTATCACACTATGATAAAGGCTAAACGCTGCGGCGGCACGTCACGATACAGATGTGATGATATGAGGGACGTATCTAGTTCTTGAGTACACACCTGTAGTCCTTATTGACATCCGAAGCTGAATTCGGTGAATGTTCTTTAGGTCTAACTGTACCGCGACACGACGCTAACTTTGATTCCAAAGCCTACAATGAAGAAAAGTACACAGTAAATGATGATGTTAATATTAGTAGGTGATAGGAAGATATGTGCGTCGTGCGGTGATAACCAACACCTATTACTTAAAGCAAACTGTACAATATGTACACTGTATGCAGATGATAAGCTGAAAATATACATTTAAATAAAATTACGTGCAATATAATACAGATAATTACTAAAAGTGATGCAGCAGTCAGTTTCAGTTTAAAATTATGAGAACCAAACTAAACGATTACCTTGACGTCTAGTCCCGCCACGTCGAGTCGCCGCCACGTCTACTTCGAAAACTTCCGATTTTAATCTGCCTCTTCGAATCTTTGAAAATGTCTCTTTTATTACCGCCACGTCTACTACATTGTTATTTGTACAGTCGTAATAAAACAATTTTTTTTTACGATTGTACGAATAAAAATGGTAAAGTAGACGTGGCGGCGACTCGACGTGGTGGGACTAGACGTCAAGGTAATTGTTTAGTTTGGTTCTCATAATTTTTAGGAGTAACATGATAAAATAATCTACATTACAAACCAGTTCATTTCAACTAAATATTACATTGTATGTTTGTGAGTTAATACATGTACGTATTCACATTAAAAAAGAAAACAGTCAAAACAAAAAAAAATATTTATCACTAGTAAAGCTATCATTATGCATTGAACAATTTTCTATGTAAAAAAACTAGAAATTCATTAGTTTTGTACTTTTTTCGTTTGATCTTGCCCTTTTCTGATGGAAGCAAAACTGAGAAGGTTTTCTAAACCCTCTCGGGAGCGCACGGCAAATGATCTTCTCAACTTTCCGTTTCCTGCTTGTGCAGATCGCACAAACGGTTGTTCTGATGCGCGTTGTATTAAAATAGGCGGTTTCCTCGCAGAGGAATCATGTTCAGATCCGGAATTCGAGCGTACGTATACTCTTTTGTTTCTGTACTCTACAGAATCACAGTTATCTAAGTCGTTGCCATTCAATCCATTGTCTGTGGTGCTCGAGTCGCACGGCGTTGTTATTTGCGAAGCAGCTGCAGACGTTTCACAGGAGCATTTAACCTTACCACATTCACGGCAAAGAAACCTTTCAAGCTGTAAGCAATAAATTTCATGCATACTACACAACACAACCATGCAAATACAAAATCAAGAAAACTACAATTAAGTTTGTTATGAATCTACTGCTATCTAAAGTGCCTAATGTTTTCTTTGGCTGTGACTTACTATATCTATTACTAAAATCAAATAGTTTTTTTTAAAGTAAGTAATCATTTTCTCTGATCATGAGATACCTAATAGAGAGGGTGATAGAACTGAGAAAACAAAGAGGTTCGATAATGTTAAACGAATTGTTGTTAAACCTCTTTAAATATTAAGGTTGAGCTCATTTCTATAAGATGCATAATTATTTTTATTATAAAATAATTAGAATAAGAAAGAGACACTGCTTCAAGTCAAGAAAGTGTGGATACCAGGGATCGCAAAAGGTAAGTACATTTATCTAAACTTCACGGCAGGAAGTTCGATAGAGTGGATAATACCTCCTCTTAAATCCCGGAATTATAAATCCGGGAATAATACTTTTTTTATTGGACTTCCTTGCACGCAAAACGAAACATTTTACTTGACACAACATTACCCTAGAAACATGATAAAAAATTATATTTCGAAAAAAATATTTCATAGGATTTTTTTATTTAATAAATCTTCGTTGATAAATCCCAAGATTAATAAATCCCGATTATATATCCAGGATTTCAGTACAGGTATCATCCACCTAATGTTAATTCCCGCTGTCCAATTTAAATATAATTTACCTATTCCAATCCCTGGTGATTAATTTGATAATGTATTTGCTATTCTACGTATTACGAAGAAATAAATAATTTGTGGACCAACTTCAGTTTACTTTATTCCAAATCCATACTTACATCTATCGTAGATTTAACTGTATACATAAAAATAAGTATGTATTATAAAATTGAGGCATTTGTGCTTTCTACAGCTTAATAAATATAAAATAAATATATACATAAGCATAACATTAAATAATACATGATTACATATACTATAGGTACATAAATAAATTTAATAAATAATTATGATGACTGCCCTTAGCTTTTCCCTTGCTATCTGGTGCATTCTAAAGTGACTAGTGCTACAATTAGGACTATTACAGCTTTGAATAGTGTAAATATATCTAGACTCACCCCCACTTTACGCAGTAGATCGCCGACTATATTTATGGCGGTTACTCGAGACGATGGTGTCATTGCGTTGCCGTTTATTTCGCCTGTAACCAATGTTTCAAAATAAATACTTAGTACTACTACTAGAGTAGTTTTAGCCTGCAGTTTTAGTCTCGAAAATTGCTCGATGATTTTAGATCTCTCCAGATCTCGGTGTTTCCGAGATCCACGCAAGGACGACTTTCCAATCTATATCGTACAAACTAAGATACTGCAAGGAGCGAGAATACAAATAGTGTTTCCGCTTCTTGCGGCATCCGAATATATCGAGATGTCGATATACCGAGATTGTACCTATTTAGTACTGTTATGTTGAGGACGCATCGGAAAACATATGAAGAGTTCTGCCCACACTAGAGCCAATGACGAAGTGTTTGTAGATAGATGACAAATGCAAGCTTTTTGTACTAAATTGATATTCAAAAACCACTGCTTTACACTAAAAAACCTGACTCAAAAATATTTGAAAAAGAAAAACCAGATACTTAATTTGTATTTAGCAGTCAGCTGGAACAAAATGAAGTATACATTTTATATTTTTAACGCCATTGTCACGTATACATGACAAGCAAGCGCGTGCCCTGTACGCCAAACGTCACAAATATGTGACAAAAAGTATGGCGAATTTGTGGCTTGGCGTCGGGTGCACGCCAATGCGTTTATTTTGTGGCGTTCAAAAGGTTAAGAATGTCTTTCCCACTTACGTTTTTGTGGTGTTATCAGAGAAGTTTGTGTTTCTATCTCAACTTGAGTTCGAGACTGATTTGGAATATGTCCATTGACTAATGAGCTTTCAATTGTACTGTCATCTCCCGTCTTTGGTTTAGGAACCTTTTCCATTACTCTCAGTTCATGCTTCAGATCTGAAATTAATACATTATTTGAAGACATGTACTGGTACTGAATTTTATGAAGTGACCCTTTGAAAATGTTGAAAATTATGCAGATTTACTAAATAGTCAGATATCTAATGAAGGATTCAGTTTTCCAAAATTTTAATCTTCATGTGTACCAAGTAATAATACATTCAATTAATAGAAATGGGCATCAAGTCAAACAAGTTATTTTATATCCTTACCTCTGGCTTCATCTGTTGCTCTCTGCAACCTGATCCTCAAATTCTCAACTTCATCCACTTCGCTCTCAAGGACAGCATTTCTTTCGTAGGCTTGATTTAGCATTGATTCAATGCATGACACAGATTCTGATATAACTCTGAAAACAGATGTTTCAATTCTTTACATTCTACTATTCTATCTCTTAGATTGACTTGTGGAATGTTATTTCTTATTGACCAATTGTATTGTGAGTTACATTGTGGACACGATTAATGAGACAAGCAATAAACCAATACTATGAAGATCTCCAGGGTGGGGGGCAAATGTTGTTTATATACAGATTTAATAAAATATTGAATATTAAACAGGTATAACACAAAGAGTGTTGAAAGCAATTGGGGAGACTTTTGCCAAGCAGTGGAACAATATAGGGTAGTAAAACAGATAAAAATTAGTACATTGTTCACCGAGAGGAGAAAGTGACCGATTACCGTCGAGGGTGTCGTTTGAAGCCCGAGCCGTAGGCGAGGGCTTTAAAACACCCAAGATCGGGAATCGCAGTTTCTCTCGAGTGATACATAGTGCTTTATACTACACCTACAAGGAAAATAAAAACGAAATCTTTACTAATTGAAATTTATATTGAAATTGTTGCAGTTAAAACTGAATCCTCAAACAACACACAAATTGGAAATGGCGCCAATGGCGTCTGCATTTTTCACATGTTCTTTTTTCAAATTGTTTATCCTGCCGCCGCAGGGTCGCACTGCCAGCCCGACACCATCCAACACACAGCTAGTGGCCAGTGTCATTTTGCGATCTTGGAGATAAAAACTCACTGTAAAAACTTTTTGGCTTTTGATATTTAGGTTACCGGCGCATAGTCTTACCCAAAATTAAAAAAGAAAAACCACGTAAGAAATGGATTTTCATACACTTTTCTCTCCCGCTCAGATGCGTTTTCTCCCCGCATATTTGTTCGATATGCAATGACGTACTTTCTACCGTAAATTTGATAAAGTATCAAGGTACTTTCCAAGCAGGTGTAGTATAAAAGTAGTTATTTTGTGGGTTAACTGGAGGAAATTGCATTCAACATAAATAAAAAACATAAAAATATGTTGAAAAAAGAAAGAAGTACAGACAGCCAGCACATTAAGATATCCAAAACAGTAAGTTTTTCCTAATCAACCTTGAACCTAACGCTTTAGAGCAGCATTTCCCATTTGGTGGGTCACAACCCGGTACCGGGCTATCAAAATAAAACATCTTGTTTTAAAAATAGCAATTTTTAATAGTAATATAAACATACTTCTAATAACAATAAATGTGTATTATTTTACTTGATGTAACCAGCGGGGGAGGGCGGAGGTGGGGTTTAAAGTATTGAAAGGGTCACGAAGGGGCAGTATGTAAATTACCAGGCCATGGCAGAGCAACGTTTGGGAACAACACACAGGTACAAGTTGAAAAACTATTAAAGAAATTTAACAGTTGTAGCTTGATACACTGGCGTCTGTACAATGACCTTAGATAAATTTTTAGGGCATGTTAACTGACAAGGCAAAGTAGGGTATTATGTAATATATTTTATAAATAAACAATCTGTCAGGAAAGGCTGGAGAAGGCAAAAGATATGATAGCTGGACATTATGAGGGAAGCCTTTGCTTAGCAGTGGGACATCGCAGGCTATTAAAAAATACTATAAAATATTATTATCATATTGCATACTATTTTGCCTTTTAAAATAACCAACTGTAGTTACAGTTTACAGTAGATTGTTTTAAATCTTGTTTGTAATTTAGTTTTAGTTGTGGTAGTAACTAATAATATTACTACAAATATAGCTGCTATGCTGCTACAAAATAATAGATTATTAACCTTTTGAATACCGTTGCCACATATATGTAACAAAAAATATGGCGAATTTGTATTGGGGTACGCTGATGTGTTTATGCTCTGGCGTTCAAAAGGTTAATATGTAACTTCTTACCTCTGACCTCTCTCCAAATCATCATTTTTTTGCTCTAATTCTCTGACGTACACTCCTTGTTTATCTTTATCTATTTTTAAAGCTTGTAGTTCATTCTCTAAAGCATTTGTTTCATGTTGACTTCTTTCCAATTTGTTCTGGAAATGAGAAATAATAAAGCCAAAACAAATATAAAAAACAAAAGCTATTAAAGAATTTTATATACTACTATATTTACCCTTAACATTTCAATTTCATTTTTCAGCCGTTGATTCTGATGTTCAAGATCTCTGTTTTGTTTCTCAACTTGTACTAGTGAAGCTTCTAATTCTTTTTCAAGTTGTGCTGAGTTTTCAGTGTATTCGTCTAATTCTTGTTGTATATCGATAACCCTAAAAAACATACAAGTAGTCATGAATCATGGAAATTATAATTGTCGTGATCAAATTTACAATGATGTTTTTACATTTCTTCCAAGGCATATTGATTGTACTTACTTCTGTTCGTAATACTTGGCTTGCTTCTTCCAATACTCGACAGTATCAGAATCTGGCTGTCTTGGAGATTCCATGTTTGCAACAATTTTCTACTTTCAATAAAAGAGATTCCAAGGATGTTTAACGAATCATAACAAAATAATGTTAAAGGTTCTCCAAACTAGTGCGTAGATACTCTTATTGTTATTTATTCGTATCGAAGTCGTTGTGATCAACAATTTTCACGTTTTGTTAAACATCAGCCGTTAAAACACAAAAACTGACACAACTTCGTCGTCAAAAAATCCAAAACAGTAAAAATCCAATGGAATTAAAATGGCTGCGAAAAGACAATGACAATTAACTTGTAAAAAGTAAAATGTCACTTTTTACCCAAATTGATATCAAGGATTTTTAGATTTACAGTGGCGCCAGGCGCCGTTGAAGTTAAATTTTTTTGGACTAAACCAAAAAAATATCTTTTAGCGGTTTGGCCCGCTTAATTTTTATCTCCTAATATTCTGTGTTCGGTGAGTTTTGGTCTGCGGGGAACCCACACTTTTTAGCCAGCAGGTTTTTTTTGGGAAATCAAACATGTTATAAGTTATCGTCTTTCGTCGATAGACTCGAAATTTCATCGTGTTAGGTCCTTGTATGAAACGTGTGCATGCACAATGGACTAAGATCCTAGAGCTGCCATATCTCTCTTATTTTCTCACTAACAAAATCTGTGGGATAGTATTAATATGTACTTTAGTAAAATACGCATATCTCCTAGCTTGGACCGAACGACGGCCGCTTTCTGTATCAGGGTGCTAATGCCAAAAAAAACTTTTTTAAGTCGACTGATTAGTCACTGTAATAGTCAAAGAATTGGTAAGCGCCACCTTGAGTAAGGTCCTATTCACAACGTTGAAGTTTAGGCATAGTTAATTTAGTACGAGCAAAATATAATGAAAGCTAAAGTCTGCTCGGATTTAGAAGGACCACCTCAAGAACAATTGAAATACCTTATAAAAAAAAATACCGTTGGCCTAAGCTAGCAGGTATGCTTACGTTAAAAGTACAAACTAACACTACTCGATCCCATATAATATTTTGTTAGTGAGAAAATAAAAGAGGTCAGGGATCTCAGTCTTTTGTTTTTTTAATTTATCGAATTTTTGACTTTTGTTTGACACTTGACAGCTCACTCAGCTGACGCCTGACAAACTGAAGCTGATATGACAAGCCCCCCACGAATAAAATTGATTGTTATGAAATAAATAAAACGGTTTTACACCAACTAAGTGAAAATTTATTATGAATTTTCCATTAAACTCACTTAGTATTGTTAGTGCCAACTCACTTTACACGTTCCTTTTGCAATGCTGTGTTATCGATGATCGAATTTCAATATCATTATTGTTTTTGAATGACGTGTAATGTTTCCAACGGCGGACGCTGAAGATATTTCGCAGGTCACGTCATTAACAACAAAGTCAGGTGCTGCTAGCGATGCCCAAAACTCGGTTGAAAATACTCAAGTCGCAACACAACAGAGCACCAGGGAAATAACACTCAATATGTTAATCAAAGAGATGTTATTCTGCTTGGCCCTGGCACTGACCACGTACGGGGCCCTACATAACCCGTAAGTGTCACGTTTATTTATTTACTAACATTCACCAACTTGTAGTCCCTTAATCGATAGGGAACATTATGTATGTTCTTTAAAGCAAAAAGTTCAATGTAATTGGTCTATACTATTGAATTTGGTAATTGATTTTGAAGTACATGATTAATAATAAGTTTACCTAACCTACAGTATAGGTTATACTATAAACTGCATATAACAAACTTACAATTTCTTAAAAAATATTTTAGCAAATACTCCTGTATGTAATAATGATTAGGAGATTAATAATGGCATGATTTTGTCAAGTAGAAAAAAGGAGTAGTTACGTTTCTTTACGAAAATATTATGTTTTAGACCAACAAAAGTTTCAAAACACCCACAAGCCACGAGATTCTTCAGACCAGACTCGGTTGTTCAGGATTGGTACCGAGGACAACTCAACAATGTGCTGACTAGTGTTAATCGTGTGGATGTGTCATTTGTCATGTACTATGCACCGTGGGATGCAGAATCTCAATATGTAAGGGGAGAGTTTGAGAAAGCTGCTTATATTCTTAAAGATCGTGTGAGTACTTTTTTCTTGTTTTTTGTTTTTCTCCTTAACAAATTTACATTTTTTTACTTTACTACCAATTGCTATTGCAATGCTATGCAAGCAACAAGCTACAATATTCAGAAATTGAACCACTAAATCAATCTTCACCCACCCTATTTAATTTTAATTTGTGTGAAACATTTAGAATGCAATTTTAAGCCCTGTTAGTGTTAGTGTTGTATAATGTTTAATTATCACAGTGGAAGGTATTTATGGTATTATTTTTTTGAGTATTCACTTATCTACCAATGATAAAAAATTATTTAAAAGCACTAAAGATGGTATTCACATGGAACTATTCATCATCAAGGTTACATCAAGGTATGTTACTTATATAAATTTGTGTATTGTTCCAGGTTACGTTTTCTGCAATTAATTGCTGGGATCCAGGAAGTGAATGTAGATTACACAACAACAAAATATCATCATGGCCCATTTTAATGGCATATACAACCATATCAACAGGAATACTGTACTATGGTAGGTTTATTTTTGTAATGTATGTATGTAGATTGAATTGTTCATGCCAATTAATAGAGTAAACCTCATGTTATAAAATCTAAAGTAATTTAGCACAGTAAATACTTGTTGAAAAGCTGTAAATCATTAAATTACAATTTGAAACATACTTCAGTTGCATTATCAAGATTGCTATCAGTCATGTGTCACATAATGTTAACAACTTGCAATAATATATAGATGATTCATCTGGAGCCTATAACTTTAGGTTTTACTTTTTAGTTGTGATGGATTACGAAAAGTCATGGGCAAGTAGAAACTAAAACGAAATAAGCTTACTTTGGGATATTGTATCGTCATAGGTTGCGAAAGGTTATATTGTAGTGAACTGTGTGTTTAATTAAATGATATTGAGCTTCTTCTAACATGTGCTTTTTCAGGTCCTCGGGATGCTCACAGTATGGTCAACTTTTTAGAAATAATAATGAAGCCTTTAAGAAGAGTTTCGTCTTCAGAGGACCTCGTGAATTTACTCTCGCGTTGTGATGTGGGTACATAACTTATTTTGAGTTTTTTCAAACTGTGTTTTATTACTGCTAAATGCAGTATAAAACACAGTTTAAAAAACGCAGCCTGAAAGCACTCTGAATTTAACTTGTCCGATAAAAGATAAAATAAAAGAACTTGGACCCTAAAAGATAAGATAGTCTAGAATGATAATAGGTAATTTACAACACGAGTACCTACAATAATATCGCTCTTTCTTTTACTCTTTTATGTCTTTCATTGATGACGTCATGTTTGCAGGCTGTAGCAGTTGGGTACACACCACTAACAGACACTTCTAAGTATTATAACATTTGGTACTCGGTCGCGTTGAAGACGAGAGAGATGGATAGTCTTGGAGAGATATGTTTCGCTGCTGTGACGTCCGAGGAGCTCGTGGCAGAGCTAGGCGTGGAGAGCGTGCCCAACGCCCGCCTCATGTTGTGGAATGATACCAAGGTTAATATGTAACATCTTATTTTTGTGGGTTCCTCACCCAAAGGTTGCCAATGAAACCCTCTTAATATGCCTACTTACAACTGCGAAAGTTGTTCCTGGTCGTCCACTTAGGTATACCTACCCTTAGAAAATAATGAAAAAGTGGTTGAGCTGAAACAACTTTCATAGAGCCGTACCAAACCTTTTTAACCGTAATTTAATACTGAAGCATAAGAATGTAGATTGTACAGTTATTTTCGACTAATTAATTATTTCGTGTAAATTGTTAAATTAAATGTAGCATTGTTGTTTCAGTTGTTTTCCTTTGATAGCTGTAGCCTTACAGTCTACAGTCATAATTTATGCTTCAGGAAAATGTGTTTCAATTGTGTAAACTTTGATAACATTAATTGGGTTTGGTAACACATTGATATGCAGCTTTAATCAATGTATTGTTTTCTTTTTAACAGGAATACATATCGCGAGACGGTGACCTTCAAGCATGGAACCATTCCTCGCTAAGAAATTGGATATTAGATAACTTCTCCCAGCCAGTGGCTAGGATAATACCACTGTGGAAAAAGGCGTTTAATTTCGAGAGATATATAGACGGGAATCCTATATTAATCCTCTTTACGCCACTGAATCCTTTGTATGAACAACTACCTTCGTACGCTTTGGTAAGTACAATCTGTTTTGAAACAGAACAGGGATGTTGAGGTTTTGTATTTAAATCTAAAGTTAGTACTATGCTGCTAAGTTTGGTCGCGCTATCGCCGTTGTCATAAACGAGCCGCCTGCACATTTTATGGAAGCAGCGGATCAACTTTTATATAGAAGAAAAAACTACCCAAGCATTTGTGTTGACGCTAATTGAGGTACTCCAAGGAATTTATTTTACCTCCGTAAATTCCTCTATGATGCGATTGCCGAAAGGTCATGAGGATCATACGGACAGTTGGCGAACAAAATACACACATCGCATTTATTAAACAAAAACAAATAAACAACTCTCTCAAAGACTGCGCAGACGCAAGTTCACGACCACTTGTGTGCAACGTGACGCGTGACATTGTGCAGAACAATGTCAAGTAACACATTTACATATATTTAAATATCCAGTGTATTCTGCAACTGCACATTCGTGATGACAAAAACAGCGTCTCTATTTCGTAGCTGTAAGGCCGGTTTTTGTAGATCAAGTCTTACCACAAACATTATTTTTCCTCTGCACGCAAAATACGCGCTTAGTTGTGGGAGTTGTGGAAACATACATACATGCCTTTTCCTGATCCCCCCAATCCGCATTGAGCAAGCGTGGTGATCATGGCAGCTCATGCATTCTCTGAAGGAACCCTCGCTCTTCTTCGTGATAAAATACTAGTTTTATGATAATAACAGCAATTGGTGATAATGTGTCCTGCAGCTTTAGTTAACCGGTTCATTGGATTTCTTCTAGTTACGTGAAGTAGCAATGGAATACTACAACTGTAAGAACAGGGACAGTAACCAGTGGACATCAGAATTACAGAAGTTGCAACAGGTACAGAGGCTCCTCTATCAACAGAGGAACTACACGAAATTCTGTAACGAATTCAAATTCAAGAAACCTATTAGAAAACAAAGTCGTATTTATAAAAAAGGTGTAGAATCACAAAATAATAAATACCCTTGGTATAATACTACGCAGAAAAATAACAAGAATGGAGTTTTCAATTTTCTTTTGAAAAGAGGGTTCACTACTTCGAAAGCTCTTGAGAGTTTAGAGGAGAGTTCTCAGTTGCTAGCGTCGTTGGATTGGTTGCAAGAATGCGGCATGAAGGTTTTGCCGGCTGAAAGGAGTTTCTATGAGCATTATGAACAATGTCAGTCATTTGAGGAAAACTTCAGTCATGAACATGAAGCAGTTCCTGAAGCAGAAGAGTAAGTAGATTTATTATTATTTCGGTGTTTTAAGATTTGTTTACTGTTCTTAGGAAGAGAATATTAGCAATTACGATGATGAGATCTAAATTTTATCGCATAGTAAAAAAAATCCAATTGAAATAATTCATATGTCATCATGAAATTAAAAGATTTTCAAAATTATCTATCTTTATCTATATCGTAAAACTAAATATCATTTTGTTATGAAACAGGCACATATTCAACTGTATGCTTTGTTATGAATGAAATTCTATGCTATTGTGCTCCATCTCGCCTGTTTCATAATAAATCTAATACCTTTAAACTAGCAATTCTTGTATATATTGTATATATATAATCTGAATCTCGGAAACGGCGCCAACGATTTTCATGAAATTAAGTATGCAGGGAGTTTCGGGGGCGATAAATCGATCTAGGATGGAGGACTTATTTTTAGAAAACGTTTACCAAAAAAAAAAACCGGGTAAAGCTCGGTCATCCAGGTACTATTTATAATAACTTGACGTGACTTAACGTGGACGTTACAAGTAAGATTTACTGTAAGATCTGAGAAAATGAGAGTATGGTTGCT
This sequence comes from Mamestra brassicae, assembly GCA_905163435.1. Taxonomy (NCBI): domain Eukaryota; kingdom Metazoa; phylum Arthropoda; class Insecta; order Lepidoptera; family Noctuidae; genus Mamestra; species Mamestra brassicae. Next base: position 10,161,958 of record LR990997.1, on the reverse strand, counting down.
TGTTATTCGCAATTTTGAAGTTCGCGTTGATTATAATTTTCCGCAAAAGTAAACGAAAACCTCATAACCAGAGGTCAGAAAAAGGTAGAGTTATTTATGTACTTACATCGCAATGTTGATATTAATATGGATCTTCCCGTGATTTCTAAAAGACAACGCCAAAAATATTACAAATAAATAATAATAATTTTTCTTTTGTTTTCACTATGTTGTGCGAACTACAAATGTGGCAACATCGCGCGTGTTTGATTAATGATTTGTGATTGGAATTATGCATCTTCGGTCATCCGATGCTGTTGATCTAAATTTGTCAACGTCGCGCGTGCAGTGGTTTAAATTGTCTAAAAGTAAATAACTATTTAATCAATTACGGGATTAATTTGATCTTTAAAATGAATCTCGGGATTTAAGGCATATCCACTTTCTTCTTTCACTGTATGAAATCAGTGTAATTACATAAATAACTCTACCTAATTCCGACCTCTGTTCATAACCTATTTACGAATTAATAAAAATAATGATTATTACAAAAAAAACACTTATTTTTTGTTGTTGTATTCAATATTTCATTTCAGAATAGAAACTACAATGTTACCATTTGAAGATGACCCGTTATCACCAGAGAATCTTTTACAAGACAGTGTCAAACATTTTTGTAAGGTGTATCGGTTCGCCCAGGAGTGGGGATCTCCGATCTATCCTTCGGGACAGCCGAGCATTGACGAACGCCGTACAAACGTTACTCATATAGAGGGATTGTCTTGTGATCGCAACTTTAGCTTACACATGATTGCAGTCGATAGTACGAAGAACCATCACTTCGCTGAGTCACTCGGCATAGATATTAATAATAAGAGGGATATGACAGCTGTCGTTATATTGGATAGTAAGGTAATAGTTAAATCTTATATCTCAAAATTTTATTAAGATGTGGTTCCCGAGTTGTTCAGTCACCATTATTATCATTATTGCTCCATATTGCCAATATATAGAAAACGATTGTTACCGTATTTTACAACCAATCCGAGGACAGGATCAAAACGACCGATCATTGCTCTATGCTTTAAAAGACAGCGTCAGAAACAAAATCACCCTTATTAACACGGGTGTAGTCGGTTTTTTTTTTGTTGTGAAAATGAGTGATTGAGTTCGGTTTACCGTAACAAAAAAAGGTTTTTTTTATAGTTTCGAGGCCCTGGCATCTTTGTTAGGGTGTGTCCACATCTGACGAATGCGCAACAAATTCGCCGATTGCGGCGAACAGCTCGCGTGCCGCGTGCGTGCATTTTAGGTTCGCGCACCGTTCCTGCGCCGCCCGCGCTTCACTCGCGCACCAGCTAAGCGCCATGCTCGAACCGCTCGCGGCAAGTACTTCGTCTCGTCCGCTCAGTCCGTTTCTGATTGCCGGAGGCTGAATACGTGTTATCACGGAGTGGACAGATGAAAATTGTTTGCGATTAATTATAACGTTTACAAGATATCGTTTTGTGGGATCTAAAAGATCCATATTACTATAGAATTGCAAGCGCGAAAGCAGCGCGCGTGCGGAACTCGCGCCGCAAACACCTACTGTGCAAGCCTTGCGTGAGTTGCGCACCAAACAATTGCAGTACCTAACTCACGCGTGCAGCGCACAAGCAGCTCGCGAGTGGCGCATTCGCCAGATGTGGACACACCCTTCAATAGTCATGACTTTACAAACATAATATCTACTTAAATTCAAGTTATTCCATTTCTACAGCACGAAAGCCAGTACTTATTATCAGAGGACTACAATGCGAAGTCAATAAGGGAGTTCATAGCGAACTTCACGAACAAAGACTTGAAGCGTTCGCTACGCTCCCACGTCTACGAGACGGCGCATACGCACTACTTCGGCTCGGACGGCGCTTCCGAACAGATGGGTATCAGCAAGAACTCTGTCTATATTGAAGATCTTACTTCGAGAAGTTTCAGAAGAATGGTGAAGACGCCAGGCACCGTGAGTCATGTATTTAATTAAACCTTTTGCGAATGTACCTTAACATCTGTTTGTTAAAGTGCAAAGTAAAAACATTGTCACAGATTTCAAAAAGCTCTTCAGACATCCTTTTGGGGCTTGTTTGCAAGATAAGAACTTGTCTATAGTTACCCTAAGTTCCTAAGTTTCATCAAACCTTGACCGCGGCTACTTCATGAAATGACCAATTTTACGAGATGCTTACGACAATTACATTCATTCAAGGTCACAAAACACTTGAAGTTTTATGTAGAACTGTGATGTGTATCGATAACTACTTAATTAAGATAAAAAAATCGTTTAAGCGCTGTGGTTATAAATATATGTGGCCACAATGTGTGGCCACAATAATTCAGCCACAATAATAATTGGGCCTTAATAATAATTCTACTTCGATCCAGCTCGTCCCTAGCTAGCCTCCCCCCAGCGACGCCCTAAGCCGAGACCCGTACCGCACAGGGGGTGCCCTTAGCGTGTAGTCGCCTAGTTTGTAAGTTTTTTATAAGCCCTGGCTGGAGGCTTTATATTATATTAAGGCCACCACAGGCAAGCCCGGTTAAGCAGTCGACAACCTTATAGGTTGAACAGCGAGACGCGTTAGCTTAGTGTAGCGGCGGCATGCGCACGCGATGCATGCTGCTACCATATTACTCTATGTATATCCCCACAGATGACTCTAGTAGCGGTATGCGGCGGAGCATGCAGCGCCGTGACATCGCGCGCGCTGTTTGCGGCGCGGCGCCTGCTGTGGGCGTGCGGGCTGCGCGTGCGCGTGGCGCGCCTGGACGCGCTGCGCCACGACCTGCCCTGGCACTACACCGTGCACCATTACCCCACGCTGCTTGTGTTCCCGGCGCACAGGTACTAACTAATGTGAACCTAATTTTGAGTAAGTTGGGTTCATTTCAGAATTACTAGCACTATTGAAAAAGTCGTTGAAGTTGTTGTGCTAACTAAACTTTATAGGGGCACTCACTAGCACCCGTGACTTCGTCCGCGTGGATTTATAATTTACTCCACGAACTTCAACGCCCCCTCTACCTTTGCTTTTTACTTTAAAGGGCAGTTTTAGAAAATTAATCACAACGATTTTATTAACCCGGGCGTTTTTGGCTGCTGATGCCACATAATTGGCGCAACTGTTGCGCTCTTCATCCCACTGCGGGTTGAATATGAAAAAAAACGTTAGATCCGTTTCAGCCCTTTACACCCCTCCCGTGGTTGATTTTAGAAAAATCCATAAACAAGTATTTCTCATTTTTTATCAAGATTGTTAATGCCGAGTTTCAACTTTATCGGAACAAGCTTTAAGATTTTTCCACACAAACTTCCACTCATTATTTCACCCCTTTACGGGGGGAGTTTAGACCCAAATTAGTTTTTTTTTTAAAGTAGCCTTAATGACTCCTCATAATATCAGCTATCTGCCAGTGAAGTCCTGCGAAAATCGGTCGTCTTTTCGGAGATTCAATTTAATTAAATGTATAGATAAAGAATGTTATGAAATCTTTTTTGTTGTTTTCAGGCGCGGCGAGGCTGACAGCGAGTCATACCCGGGCGAGGCGCGCGTGACGTCAGCGGGCGCGGTGGCGCTGGCTCTGCGCTCGCTGGCGGCGCCGCAGCACCTGCGCGTGCGCCTGGCGCTGTGCGCAGCCGTGCAGGTACACACCGCGTATACTAACACTTACATCCTTCTCCAGCTATGCCCGTGTTACGTATACATCATAAATAGCCTATGGGCATATAGAATAGTGTACCTTTCTAATGGTGAAATAATTATTTGAAGGTGCAGTTGTTCATAATAGTCTAGTTGGTTATACAGTTAAATTATTGATATGAGATAAAGATTCACAAGGAGACCTGTCGAGTTGTTTTTTCACTAGATGATAACAATAACATTTTTCTTTCACAGGGCCACACCGAAAAAAAGACATGTTTAAGAGACATAAAAGAACACGTGACATCGGTCATCGGCAAGAACCTTAAATACTGGCGACAGATTGAAGACAGAGAGCTTAAAGAAGCCTTATTTAAAAGACTGCAACACTTACACACACTCGCGTTGGACTTAAGTTTATTCCATGTTAGTGATCTTAGTGCAAATAGTGGGAAGCAGACATCACTATCGAATACTCTTAGTATATTATCAAAGAACTGGGACATCGACTCAGTGTTAAGAAAAAATGCCACAGTCACATCTCTAAGGAAAAGGAGTTGATATTAGATTTAATTTTGTAAATAGTGTACATTGCTCATATAGAAATATGTAACTATGTTATTTATTTTTGAAGCCCGAAGTACTATTAAACGTTGAAAACAATAGTACATTGTTCACCGAGAGGAGAAAGTGACCGATTACCGTCGAGGGTGTCGTTTGAAGCCCGAGCCGTAGGCGAGGGCTTTAAAACACCCAAGATCGGGAATCGCAGTTTCTCTCGAGTGATACATAGTGCTTTATACTACACCTAGAAGGAAAATAAAAAACGAAATCTTTACTAATTGAAATTTATATTGAAATTGTTGCAGTTAAAACTGAATCCTCAAACAACACACAAATTGGAAATGGCGCCAATGGCGTCTGCAATTTTCACATGTTCTTTTTTCAAATTGTTTATCCTGCCGCCGCAGGGTCGCACTGCCAGCCCGACACCATCCAACACACAGCTAGTGGCCAGTGTCATTTTGCGAACTTGGAGATAAAAACTCACTGTAAAAACTTTTTGGCTTTTGATATTTAGGTTACCGGCGCATAGTCTTACCCAAAATGAAAAAAGAAAAACCACGTAAGAAATGGATTTTCATACACTTTTCTCTCCCGCTCAGATGCGTTTTCTCCCCGCATATTTGTTCGATATGCAATGACGTACTTTCTACCGTAAATTTGATAAAGTATCAAGGTACTTTCCAAGCAGGTGTAGTATAAAGATATTTTACTTGTTTTTCTTGTCTTGTTATTCTATGAGTAATTTTATGATAATATTTTTAAAATGTATACTACGTACAATAAAGTTTTATTTGTTTAACATTTTGGTGCACATTATTTACAAAAAACTGGTCGAGTGCGAGACAGATTCGCGTGGAAAGGGTTCCGAACGAATTTTATTTTTGTAATATGTTATTTTAACACTAGACGGTTAAAATTAAAATTTTGTATCGTTTGGCAGGAGTGGCGGGAGGGGGAGGGGTGGGCTCCCTCTCTCCACCACTGCCAAGACTTAACTAATTTTTGTAACCTAACCTCAAAACGTTCAAAAATTTGCCTAAAAAAAACAAATTCCATTTTCCTCCATACGAAAGAGGAGAACAAAGCTAGGCTAGTGGGTAGGTACACTGGCACATTTATAACTGGGATAAGCCCAGTTGCCAAGCACCACGAAGACTGTCTATTGATTTTATCACCATTAAAGTCGTACATATCCAAATAATTTATTCAGTCATTCTCGCTACACACATCTTCTGTTCAGAACTCGACATCTCTTCCAAAGAACGAGAGCGTGTTTTGTTTAGTACTGCTTCGCCAACCGCGGACCAGGCTCGTTATAGTTGCGATAGATTTCCTTACGTACAGATCTGTCAATGGAAGAAATAGCAGATGTAAAGGCCGTAATGTAAAAAATAAAGAAATTTTCCTACTGTTTAATTAGGCAACTGAAATAACGATACCTTTCTATAAAATCACTTGACATATACACGCTACACAAGCTGCCAGAAACCGGAGGGTCCGCTGAGAATGAGGTTAATAGATCGTATTACAGAATATGAACCTAAAGTTCAACAAAAGTTTTCAGTTTATGATGAATCTGTTCGTACTAAGAACGTTACTTCCGTGGGAATAAAGTTCAAAATACAATGACCAGCTCGAAGACTTGGACTAAAGTTCGAACTCTTTTCGTAATGAGACTGTATTTGCCCACTATTCTGGAATAAAGGTATAAATACCGAGATTTCTAGTGTCCGTGAAGTTAGGGAACATTTCGTGGTACGGCTTGATGAGGTACACAAGGTCAATGCCCACCACACCGCAGACGTAGTCACTCAGGGTGCCCGCTACACGCTCGTCATTACTGCTTTGGTGAACCTGGAATGCAGAATAACATCATGCTTGCTTTTCCTTAAGGGGTACATAGAGGTATAGCACTGTCATATTGCCACAATTTGCACCAGTGCCATAAGATAGGGAAGGAACCGCTAATAGGCTACAAATCTCTCCTGTGACACCTGGCAGCTATGGAGAAGTTCCTAAAGGTGTAGATAGTAACATTCTGCTCGAACTGTGAATTGAATCCAATAGTATAGCAGTATCAACCACTAGACCATCGAGGCAGCCAGGCAAACAAGGTAATTTATGTAAGGTAATATTTAGTAGGTAGATATGTTCTGTACGAACGTTTTGCGTCCTTAGGTATAGTCTTTTATCTGTGACTGATAGATAGGTGAAGAGTTAAGACTTCCAAGTAGGAACCTAACATAATGCTCTATGGCTCTATCTCGCATACAGGTCCCTGCATTGTGTGTTTGCGCGACTATGACGCTTATTTTTCCCTGTTCGTGTAACTTTAATTTTTTTAATTTTTGTTGAATTGTTTTGTTCTATATATGCGTCATGCTCAGCGCATTTAGACACTTTTGTCATAAATTCGTATTAGGTACAGACCTCGTACAGGCGACCATCCGGCAAGCGAGCTTGTCTGGCCGCATACTCGCCGATGTCCTGTAGGGTGCGGAAGTTGCTCGGCGTTCGCAGGGAGTAACGCCATGGATACAGGATGTATTCCTTCAACAAAATGCTTCAATATATTTGGGTTAGCTGCTAAATTGTGGTTAGCTGGGTACTCTTTATATCTGTTCTAATCAATTAATGATTAGAACAGATATAAAGAGTACCCAGCTAACCACAATTTCTTGCCCTGCTTCTCTACAGGAAACAACAAATTCGAACTAGCTAGCACTAGCTTCTGACTCTTCATAAGTAAGTGCCCAATATGTTTATGTGAAAAATATTTTGAAGTTGAGTAAGTATGAGAATCGTTCATACCATATGATTCAAAATTACTCAGTCGATGAATAGCAAGGAAAGGTTTACCAGCCACAGACTACGCGGGACTCCTACGCATCTTTCTCCGATCGTACTTACACGTCCATCAAACCTATGAAGCAGGTCTCCTTGTCTTATTTGCGAACAAAAAGGTCACTAACCCTCTTAGGTGAGAAACTCGCATGTAAATGTATGGCCAAGTTAATAACATCTCCCAGTTTGTCCACATATTTCCGAATCGCTTTCGCTTCTGCAGTGGAAAACGGTTTTGTACCTGGATAATACTGACAACATCGAGGTGGAGTTTTGTGTACGTCATCTGTAATAGGCAAGTAGATGTCATGTAGATAAATAATAGGCGCTTATCTATTGCAGCACGTGGGCTTATATGGCGGTCAATCTGACTACTATCTGATAAAGAACTCATTACCATATCTCTTTTTTTGTTTTGCAAGATTGCGTAAAAAAACTGTTGACGTGATGGAACTCTTTTGTTGGTTTTTTTTTAGGTTTTTGCATTCAAATATAGTCTATCATTTCAGCTGTAACGTACCTTGTAGGTAATTGTTGCCTCAGATGTTTTATTTTGTAGAGCATATTTTAAAATTTTTGTTGAGTTTAATTGTGTGGTTTTCGAAAGCTCGATCATTTCTACACCTAACTTAATTAAAAAAGCATGGTGCACTTCCTGTGGTTTATCCTTTATTGTTTAGGGGATTTTCCCACTAACATTATCACAATATTTATATGCGTATTAATATTATCAGCTCACCTTGCCAATGATAAGCGAAATTGCGATTGATATTTGTCCCGAAGCAGGCTGGGTTCTTTTCCTTGGCTTCCTTGTCTACGTTTTTGTGCCACTGAGCTGGGCGAGTGTGCAGTCTCATAGTTTCGTTTCGCGCCCACTCTTCGTAGTCCAGTGGTGGACGCGAGCGCATCTTGTGGGTGAACTCGACGCCATCCGGGTTAGCCAGCGGTATCAGATACCTAGCATAGAAAAGGAGGTAGTGTTTTTGTAGGAAAATATAAGAACTGATCTTGCTACAAAAACGAGCTTTATTAGCTTTTCGGTGGCAAATATAGCGTCATCATAAAATCACACATTTGTAGGTTGACACGGTTGGCACAGTGGTTGAGCGATACTCGGAGGCCATTGTTTTTCATGGCCCCCGGCGAGCGCCGCCGCCGGGATCGCACATCGTGGTCGGGGGGGCCCGTATCGCTGTCGAGTCCACCATGAAGTACCTGGGATTGGTGCTCGACAGCCGGTGGGATTTCGGCCCCCACTTCCGGCGGCTGGCGCCCAAGTTGTTGGGCGCGGCGGGGGCGCTGTCAACGCTGCTTCCCAATCTGGGGGACCCGAGCACCGCCTGTAGGCGGTTCTACGTGGGGATCGTGCGATCGATGGCCCTGTATGGGGCCCCGATCTGGGCGGCTGACCTGACGGCCAGCACCATCACTGTTCTGCGGAGGCCGCAGAGGGTGATGGCCGTCAGAGTCATCAGGGGATATCGCACGATCTCCTACGAGGCGGCTTGCGCACTGGCCGGATCTCCGCCGTGGGACCTGGAGGCGAAAGTGCTCGCGTCACTGCACCGGTGGCGCGAGGAAGCGCGGGCGCGCGGCGAGCGACTGACGCAACGACATTTGGAGCTGCGTCGGTCGCAGCTGCGCGAGGTCCTGGTGGCGGAATGGCGGGACAGGCTTTCGAGCCCTACCGCCGGCCTCATCACCATCGAGGCCATCCGGCCAGTGCTCGACCTGTGGCTCGGGAGAAGGCACGGCTCTCTGACGTTTCGTGCGACGCAGGTCCTCTCGGGGCATGGCTGCTTCGGGAGGTTCTTGTGTCGCATAGGCAGGAAGCCGGACGCTCGATGCCACCACTGCGTCGACTGTCGGGAGGACACGGCGCGGCATACGCTTGCAGAGTGTGCAGCTTGGGAGGAGCCGCGCCGTGCCCTCATCTCTGTTGTAGGCGGCGACCTCTCGCTGCCGGCCGTGGTCCATGCTATGGTCGGCGGTGAGGAGTCCTGGGACGCGGTGGTCTCCTTCTGCGAGACAGTTATCGCGCAGAAGGAGGCTGCGGAAAGGGAGAGGGAGATCACAACCGCTCTCCCTGCCCGCAGCAGGCGCATCGGGCGTTGGAGGAGGGCATACGCTGCCCTCTTCCGGCCCCCCTAACTGGGTCCAGGGGCGGCGGACTTGGGGATGTCCGTCGCCCCCCATTCATCCGGACCCGAGGTGGCGGCGCGTGGTGTTCCCGTGCGCCCCTCTTTGACGTAGCGAGGGGAGTTAAACATCTCACTCCCCTCGCCGACGCGAGGTGGCCCGCAGAGGCGGGCCGGCACCAGCCGGGGATTGCGGAAGTCGCATACGTTCCCGCGATCCCCGGCGTAGGTGGCAGATGGAACACCGGGGTGGTTTTAGTCAGTAAGAGTCTGACAAACCCCTCCACCCGCCCCAGGGTGGAGGATTTCCATGAGGATTTCCAGGATTTCCAAAAAAAAAGAAGGCTCCAGAATTCCAACGTACCTACTGTACGTTGGAATTCTGGACCCTAAGCTGTAATGCCGCATATTACGGGCCAGTAAGTGTAATTACCAACAAAAGTGCTGCTATACCCCTTTAATCAGACAGAACACAGCAACGCTTCATGGGAGCAAAGACAGCTAGGTAGAAGTACTTTCCAACGTATGGTGGAAGTAGGTACTTCCTATGCGCGAGCTCCTTCACGGAAAGGTCAACAATCTAGCTAGGTGATTATCTAAATCTTATCAAGCAAGTTATTCATTTTAAATCAAATAATGATAGGCAGGTAAGATACCTGCCTATCATGTGCCTACCTAACTCTAAAAACCCGAATGCTAAGCACGTTTATTCTATTCCCACTGGCAACACTTGGGATTTCTTTTCCAATTTTTCAAAGTCAAAGTCAAAGCATTTATTTCAAATAAACCATTATCAGATACTTTTGAATTGTCAAAGTCAGTCCGTCAAAAACATGAAGCTATTTGCCCGTTCGAAAGCGTAGATCTCTATGGAGAGGAACGTGCAAGAAACTCCACGCACTTATCATTTAAATCATTTTATGTTTACAATAATTCTGGTTACATTAATCTTGTTGCTTCAATATATGAGAACAATGTAAAGAAAGAAAAAAACAATTTATAGTATAAACTATTAAAATGAGGCAGTGGCAACTAAGGGATGACCAGTCTCCACTGACGGCGCCCGTTCACGAACATGACGCGTGCATCAGCACCATTCAGCTCAACCATTCTGAAGGGAACCGAATGATCCGATACACGCGCCACCATCAGCGAGACATTGGAGTGAGCATAACACACCCTCAACTGCCCCCGCTTTTTCATGTCAAACAAGGAAACTATCTATTAACATAATGGTCCCTGGTCCTCACATTTACAGATCTTGAAATAAAAATTGCTTCTACTTTATATAAAACTATGAATATCAATCTGAAAAGACAGAAAAAGTTAAGTTTATTCCAAACTTAATATAAGATTATGTGGAATAGTATTATTATCAGACATAAAAGAGGGTCCAATTTATAATATGCCTGTCTACATAGAGTGCGTTTTATGCATGTTATATTTTTTTTCTCATTCAGTTTGAGAATCTCACGTGGTATTTTATTATAAAACTTAACACAATATCCCATAAAAGAAGTGTGTACTTTAGCCAATCTGAATCGGGGTTGATCTAATTTATTCCTATTTCTAGTATTAAAATTATGCCTATCACTAATCTTACTAAAAAGATGAAGATTTTTTCGAACATACATAATGTTTTCGTATATATGTATGTATTGACAAGGTACCGTCATGATGTTAATATCCTTAAACAGTTCCCTTAGGGAATCGCGCTGACCAAGATGGTACAGAGCTCTGGTGGCTCTTTTCTGCAGAATAAATATAGACTCGATGTCTGCAGCTCATCCTCATAATAAGATACCGTCAGACATTATACTATGAAAGTAACTAAAATAAACCAGCCTCGCGGTATCTATATCAGTATATTGACGGATTTTTCTGACAGCATATGCTGCTGAACTTAGCCGTCCTGCAAGAGATGTTAAATGAGGACCCCATTGTAGCCAAGTCAAGCGTGATCCCTAGGAAAACCGTGTCTTCGACGAATTCAAGTTTCTTTTTGTTCAATACTATGTCGCAAGTATTACTTTTGACATTCGGTAAAGCAAATCTGATGCACTTAGTTCTTTACCCATTTAATACTAAATTATTCGCAGTGAACCAATTTTGGACCGCATTATTTACGTCGTCAAGACTTGTAGAACGTCTATCTATCTTAAAAATTAAGGACGTATCGTCAGCAAATAACACCATCTCTGGTTGATTTTTTAAAAGATGGAGTAAATCATTAATATACACTAAAAAGAGGAAAGGACCCAATATTGAGCCTTGTGGTACCCCCATTTTGAACTTGCTGCTGTCTGTCATTTAAGTACGACTTCACTAAACTGAGTGCAAGATTACCTAGTTCGTAATGTTTTAGTTTTAGAAGCAAGGTTTCGTGATTTACGCAATCAAATGCCTTGGAGAGGTCACAAAAGATTCCTATGGCATCTTGCGCCTCTTCCCACGCTGTATATATGTGTTTTAACAACGTGACACCAGCGTCAGTCGTACAACGATCTTTGGTAAAACCATACTGTTGATCGTGTAAGATTTTATTGATGTTAAAATGAATGAGCATTTGATTGAGCATCACTTTTTCAAATACTTTGCAGAAAACCGGCCGAAACTACTGGTCGTAGAAAGCTGAAATATGGCATGTAGGTTCTTGGGGAGGGCAGGGGAGGAATAAGAGAGGATTTACCGAAATTCCTGCGGCAACGGGAAAGTACTGAAAATGCGCGTACGAAGTCTCTGACAAAAGCTAGTAGACGATTTAATTATGACATGCAGCAGTCTCTTCTTCTTCGTGCCGGTGGCGCCATAGTTATTTTGATTTGCCTGGCATGGGCCACACAAATTTAATGTTTTGGAGCACGGAGCGCTAGAAAGCATAGTCTGGGGATAGAACCTGTTCAGTTTTAAAACACACATTTAGAAGCATAGGTGAAGCTGCGTGTGCATATATGTAGGTAGTAGGTATGTGTAAAAATTTGCCCATGAACAAATGCTTCAGTGGCAATCATCTCGCGTCCTGCAATGTGTCTTACTCCGAATTATTCTGATTAAAACTCGTAGAAGAACGGATTATTATTATTATACTTAATATTAAAAAGGGTGTTCCAGACGTGGGTGGTCATATTTAAGGATGATGTTGGGTAGTTAAGGAAAAAATAGCAAAACAAAGAAAATACTTTTTTTTAAAAGTTCGACCATAAAAACGACTAAAAGGTCCCGAAGAAATGACTTTTCAAGCAGTTTCCTATAGTTGGTAGCATTTACAGTTCAATCACAAATTTGATATCACCAACTGCATCAGACTGTTTGAAAAATAATTTTCATGCTCATTTCTACGGAATCTAGCCATCGACGAGAAGATATTATACGAGTACCTACCTAGTGCACAAGTTTAGAGTGTGTGAACTGTGAAATCACAGGCGCACTCTCTGTCTCCTCACTGTCATAGTCTAACAAGGAAATTCTACACAACTGGAGAGAGAATAGGCGTAGGACCAACGGCTTAAAGTGCTTTCCGACACGCGAGACTATAACACCACCAGCCTTGCTTCCAAACTCCGCGCTGCCTCTTAGAAAATCTTGATCAACCTGAATTTCTCTTAATTCGAGACACAACAGGGACCTATGTACACACAGTCCAAATGACTCGCATTCATGTACTGCATTATTACACTCAGACCAGATTATGAAAACAACAATCCGTTCCATCACGAAAATATAATTAAAAAACCATCGAGACCGTGATAACATCAGTCTGCAGCCGCCCCGCCGCGTGCTGTCCGCATCGGGCAGACAGACTGAAGCCTGATAACGTATCGTCTGAGTCTCAAGGACATTGTGACAGTTGATCTAAGGACTATTTATAGCTACCTATTGGAATGCAGACGTGTTCACACGTTGAACTTATCATCCCAAATCAATTGCTTGTAACTATATAGCTAGAATTTTTCAAACTAGGCTAGCGTTTGACCACTATCTCACCTGATGGCAAACGATGATGTGGTCGACGATGGCTACCTAGAAGTAACCTATTTACTCTCTAGTTAAAGACTCTTGTAGGGAATTCCACTTCTTAGCTGTACGCACAATGAAAACATCAACAGGAACAAATACCCAAAATCGATCGAGAAATTGCAGTTGCAAATGTTGTCTATTTGCTTATGTAATTCTGGGGCAAACCAGCTCGACTGGCTTGATGTTAAGTGACCACTGCCTCCTATGGACACCTGCAATACAATACCACATGCACAGATACTTTGCCATCCCCGAGAGAATGCTGATATGCCTAATGTGCCTGCCTAACCTACCTACGTTTAATGGCGCCCATTCCCTCGAAATTTGGTCCAACAGCTCTGATAGTCGGCAGGAAACGATGTGTAGACATGTATGGAGGTACTTTCCCAGACGAACCCCTTCATATGAGAAGACTACTAAGACTACTTGATTGGCACTTCCGACCCCCACGATTCGGCCCGTATAACGCATTAGGGTCGGGCCATGGGAAGGTATTGGATGGACGTAGGTAAGTGGTACTTACCAGTCGTAATCGTTGAAGAAAGGTGTTTGATAGCTCGCATCATAAAGTAATTTTTCCGATAATTCCAATATAACATTTGGTGCCCCCCAAGCCATTGGGTTCAGTGCTGTTAAAGTTAAAAAAAATGCATTAGTTATTTGTATTAATTAATTTATTAAAACTTTATGTACAATATGTGGCTAAATAATAACAACCGCACGGGTCGTTCTTCAAGGTTAAGCAACGCTTTCCTGGGTTGGTCTGTGGATGGGTGACCATCTTAACATACTGAGACTTCTCCGTGCCTCGGAAAGCACGCTAAGCCGTTGGTCCCGGCTGTCATTTGTAGATCTTTGGCAGTCGTTACGGAGTCAGAAGCCAGAAAATCTGACACCAGTCTTGCCAAGGACTACCGTGTTACCCAGTTAATGGGTTGTGGAGGTCTGGTAGGCAGCCGCTCCACGTAAAATACTGGTATTCAGCTGAATCCGGTTTGACTAGAAGCCGACCCCAATATAGTCGGGAAAAGGCTAGGGAGATGACGATCACATGGGCGGACTTAATGCAGCAAGGCATTCTCTACCAGTCAATCTTTGGGCATGACTTTTGATTTTTAAAATCTCGGCCTGGCGTGCGGGCAGCGATGACTTGCTATTTACCAATCGATCACCCGTAACACATTTCGTTCAGGATTACCTATTGTAGAAACGATTTTCAAGCCATAATGAAGACATTTAATGTATTACCCTAAACCCTAGCCCTTCGAGTATTGCAAGCGCCTTGAAATTATGGTTCAAAAAGTAGATATACTACCTCCAATAATTAGAATGCCAGGTTTTCTGGTTTGCCTATCGCTGCGCAGCTCCACAGCCAATATGGTGCGGTTTTCAGAAGTGAGCGGCGTCAAGTGCACCACATTCACGACCTCAGGGTCATGGCGCCGGAACCGGTCCACGGCAGACAACACCATCTTCTGATCGGCGTAGGGTTTAAATTGTAAGTTGTCACCTATGCTTCTGGTCATCCTTAATTTAGCTCCAGATCTGTTTGGTTATAAAAATAAAGTTATTCAAGCAAAGTCAACGAGTCAACATTTAGAAGCGCCTTGTAAAAAAAATCGAATTAGTTGAAGATGCGAAAAAAAAATATGCTCCTTCGTCTCACATATTTCGATGCACGCTACAATAAATACGACTGGAGAGAGAGAGAGTAAGTGCAGGAGCGAATCATTTACTGGTTCTTAGACCCGGGGATTCGTTATTACCTGTTTCAAATCCCAATCGTGATCCTGATACGAAAATATTCAAGACGGACCCGAAAAATGCTTATTAGGAATCGAACTCAAGACCCAACGCTCAGCAGTCGTGTGTCAGCGACCACTATAACAACAAGGCAGACAACTAGGCTACTTACGGATCAAAATTTCTAGGTGGAAATAGGACCATAAACAGGGCACCAAGGAAGTATGAGATAGCGATCAAATATATTTTAAGTTGTAAAAGCATGTTTGCAAACAAGGCTTTAAACTTGAACTCTCGATTATTGGTCTGGCTCGAAAAGTTCTAGTAATCTAGTACAAAATGTATGAATCACAAGATGTAAAAAATCTGACAGTATGAAAAGACAGCACAGACAACATAATATTTTATGTACTACTACTCAAAAGGTGGGTGGGTGAGTGCCGCTCATTTAGTATAAGAATATTTGCTGTTTTCAAAAAATATAATGCTGAAAGGCAACATTCACTTCATCTAACAACACTTTACTTAATTTTGATGTAATGTAACGTTCAGTCACTGGCGAATTCAGGAGGGGGGGGGGGGGCTGGGGGAATTATTAATAACTTTTACGGTACATTAATACTAGGGTTCTAATTAAAAAAATATTCGAGAAAATCGGACTACGGTCTAGCTCACGATCGATGGGTACCATTGTATTCGTACAAAGGAGACCTTTACAAAATGCCGCTCCGGTCAACAATAACTTTGGGTTCTCGCGGACAAAACGTGCGGGTTACGGTGATAACTTTGCTGAAAGAAAAACGGACATGTATGAGCGAGCGGAGCGAGTTCAAATTTTTTTTTATCACACAACCGGATGAGAAGATGTTTCTCTGCTAACCCAAGAATGCTAGAGCGAGCGAAGCGAGTACTAAAACCACTCACGGCCAACCCGTCCCCTCCCCTATGTACGTCTATCCATGTCGGGCCGATACGGATAGGTTGGTTTCGAATGAGATGACGGGGGCACGAGTGAGCAAGCAAAGGTACAACGATGATAGTGTAGCCGATAGTGGAGATCTCTGAAAGTTTATTGCATGTCGCAATATTTATAGATTAAAAATAAATATTGCGACAATAACAAAATAAAAATGTATGATAAATATGTGAATATTCAAAGACACCACCTACATATACAAGAAGCTCTTTGAAATATATGAAAACAAACGTTGACAAGAATCTGGCCACTTCAGTTATAGATTTTATGATAAATTACTCTGAATCAAACGTCATGAATGGCATCATGTTATTATGTCAAAATATGAAGATTTTGTTATCATGAAAACTTATGTATTTTTGATAACATTAGGTTTTATACAGTTAGTTTTCTGCACCTGCGACCTCAATATTACCGACTATGACTTATACCCAGTTTGTCCCATTCATTGTAAGTACTACTACCCCTTATCGACACAAGAGTATTAAATTCGTTTTGTTTTTAATATTTCGCATTATTAATTGTTACTGTAGTAAAATTCAATGTTCTTCGTGTTAGTTTTCCGCCGGAAAAGGTCATATGCAGAGTACACACGGTGGCGCGCCAACCAAGACCTGACTACAAACGAGTTCCTAGTGAAGGTTTTAGATGAAGACTTGACAACTCCTCAAACGAAGAAAATCGTTGCTGTAAACATTCTACCCGTGACGGCAGGAGGTGAGAAGATAATAATAGGTGGTGCGAAGGTCCCACCTCCGACGTCTGCGACAGCGACCACCGACGCGCTGATAGACTACACGCGATTTGCAGTACCTCTTACAACACCAGCTGTAACGCGGCTAGACGGCGAACTTGTTAATGCCCCAAAACAACCTCCGGAAGTAATATTTCCAGCAGTTCCACCCCGACCGCAACTAAAGGGTCTGTAAAGTGTTTTTTTTTTACTCCTACTCATAACAATCTCTTATCATTAATCTACGTATCTGTCAACGGAAAATTTCAAATGAAACTCAGGTACTGTCTGTCTGTCCGTCTATCACAATTCACAGCCAATTTTCTCTGAATCGACTGGACCGATTCAGTTGAAATTTGGTACACATATAATCTTCTGTGAGCCAAACACAGACGTGTAACGAAAATAAATAAATTTTGAGTGTGTGGTGGTGGGTAACTTTTGGGGGACAAACAAGAAAATTTAAAAAAAAACCTTTTTCGAACTATACTGTGTGACATATCAAATGAAAGGACCTATTGTGAGGATTTTAATTATATTTATATCCTTTTAAAATAAATCATTTTGAGGTTATTCAAGAAATTAGACGAAAATTGATCATTCCCTTCCCCTTATCTCCGAAACTACTGAGCCAAAATTTTGAAAAAAAAAATACAGATAGGTAATATTTTTGTTCTTTACCTTTAGATTACAGAAAAACCTGTATCGTGTTAAAATAACATGTTGCAAAATAAAATTCGTTCGGAACCCGTTGCACGCGAGTTGACTCGCACTTGGCCAGTTTTTTTTCGAATTCATGATTACCTAGATGTCGTACTTTACGTTGCCTATAATATCATTGAAATTGAATTCAGGAATCAACATTGTCCGGAATTCCCAACGTGATGATAGCCCACCCGCCAGTCCTCAGTTCCTAGCGCGGACGCCTATGTTGTTGGGTCGTCAGTACGCACCGATTGCTCCTGTAGCATTCAATCGTCGAACAAATATTGCTCCGTTAACGCCGCCGTCAACAAGTGTATGTGACCATTCAGTTATTAGATTAATGAAATTCGACGTAGCGATAAATTTAATAATTAAGGAGCTTTCTTACAGGAGCCAGAATTGGAGTCATCATCACATTTGGTACCTACTCGAATGCGGACATTTTCTGAGATAACAATTCCGTCTAGAACTACAGATCAAAATGATGAATTCCGCAGATTTAATACATTTGATGATGTAACCGATCGACTGACCCATCCCGAAATAGTAACTCGGTCAACTTATGCGATTCCAGAAAGAACAATAACACCATTTGAAATAAACGAGGTTGAAGCTGAAATTGAATCAACGACTGAACAAAAAATATTAGAAGATAACAAAAAACGAGAGGAAGAAATAAAAAAAGTCGCTGAGAAAGATTCTGAATCTTCATATAATATGATGTTTGATAACGATGAAGATAATAGCGATGTTCATTCTAAAAAAGATGATCAAGACATCAATGATAACTATTTCGATAAAAAAGGCAGCCACGAAGATTCTAAAGACACAGCTGCTGCGGATAAAACAGAAGACGATATGAATTACATTGACCCCAAAAATTATACGTTTACTAAAGACTCACCTACTATCCCAGAAAATGATGGTTCAGATAATTCCACGGAAAAATTGTTACCTGCCGGGGAAGTTGGCATTCCTGCTGTAGAAAAAATAACATTTAGGAGTACGAAAGACAACTTAAGGGATAAACGTCGTCCATTTTGCAGTTTACTTACACTGAGGCAATTAAATTTTAACTCGCCGAGAACGTTACCGGAGGTTAATAAAATCTTTATCCTAACATTATAGGACGCCTGTATTCCCTGATAGGATTTTGCTGAGGTGTATAGTACCTGAGAAAACAACAACAAAAAACAAAAACAACCTCCACCCAATGGCTGCACTCCATCCTGACTTTAAATAAAAAAACACATTTTACCTATAAATATAAATCATTCAATAACAGAAGCTGGCTAGAATATTAGTCGTAGTACGAAGTCGTAAGACTGGAAGCCTACCCAGCAAAGGTTGGGTAAAGACTAGACATTCAAGTCTTAACTGCGTTTTAACCAATCACAGTAAAACGCAATTTGAACTTGGACACCATTACGCGTGAACTGTACATTGTACTCTTAAACGAGAAGAACAAGTTTACCCTTTTGCATTCAATATTTTCACGTTTCTCAAAGTTTCCCCACGAATCGACAAAGTAACTTATTTTTTTGGTGAACGGTCTATTCGAGCTCTTTAGTGGACATTTTCTTAAGCTTTTTGCTAAACGGTACGGTAGTCCATTTGGTTTTGCCGCACCAGCCCCCGCCCCCGCCCGACACTCTTAGGTCCGTATCGAGTTTCCTTACTTTTGTCCCACCTCTAAGCAGGTACGCCCATGGCATGCATGATGAATCAAATAATATATAAGTAAGAGCTTATTGCCCCTAACCGAGCATAAATTAGTGATGTACGAAATCGAATGTAAAAAAAAGTTTTTATTAAAAATCGTGTTTTAGATAACGGCTCAGTTGAAGCAATGGGCAGAAGTCAGCCCCGTGGCTAAATGCATAGACATAACTAATGGAAATTTCACTTCTATGGAAAATCCTATTAACATGATGATAGTAGATGACCCGAGTAGCGGCCAAATTGTTGCGGCTAAACAAACTGTAATGATTGTTGCAGGTAGAGTTTATTGATATGTTATTAAATATACGATTCTGTCTGTCAGAAAGATTGGTTTTATGTTAAAAAAGCTTGCTTATCCTATGTCATTAGCTCTGTCATGGATTATTTCCAGGTATTCAAGGACGTGACCACCACGCTGTAGCCGCCGCCATGTATGTTTTATATCAACTCATAGAACGAAGCGAAGCTCATTCTGATTTGCTGACTAGATATCGGTTTTGGATCGTGCCGGTATTCAACCCGGATGGATACGACTATTCTATGACGTTTCCTCATGTATATATGTTTCCGTTATTTCATGTTTTGAATAGTTTTAAATGTGCTCCTCATGTCTTTACTAAGTCTTAATTTTTATAGAGGCGAGAATGGACTAAGAACTTGCGCCAATCATGGGACGTATGTAAAGATCGAGAGACATGTGAAGAGTGCGACAAACACGGCTTGCGATGTTTGATTCAGCCGTGTTATGGAGTAAATCTTGATAGAAATTTTGAATATCAGTGGATACCTGGTGAGAATTTTGTGATTTATTTTCGTTGCCTAGTATAATCACCATTCACCATAACGTCGCGCAAGACGTGAGACGGTGGCAAGCCAAAATTAGTCTCGTAATCTGCACTTTTTCAAGTTTTTTGCTAGAGTTGTACAATTAATTTACGTGTGCTAGCGGAGGTTTTATGTTGATAAATCGCGCCCGCACCAGCGCAAGCACTCTTCACGGGAAGCCCTTGAAAGGTCTCAGATACGGCAGAAGCATTAATATTTAACTGCCCCGTTGACCACAGTCCCCGAGTCACAAATGCAACTGTCGTTCGTGGGGTCCTTGCTCGGGCAAAAAGTGTTACTGAATTTTTCCATATGCAATTTCGCAGCAGTGAACCCTTGTGCTTAGGAAATCATTTAAAGCCATAGGTCCTGCGCCGAAAACCCGATCAAGTCGAATTGCCGTCCCACAGACTATGAGAGTGAAGAAACAGAGACAGCGCCTTTTTACGCACACACTTGTGCACTAAATCTTATCTTTTGCGTACTTGGCAAATTTCTTTTGCTTTGCTTATTGACGAGCGTTGGCAAAGTGGGTAGACATTACCAACGCTCATCATTATCATCATTTTTGTGTCTCATTGTTGAGTCAAGGTTTCACAGATCAGGGTTTCACCATAGATTGAGATACACGGTAAAGATACGGCCTCATTAAAAATTTTCATATCTAAGCATAGGGCCGCACCCAACGACGACCGACCGTGTGACTAGTACCCTTCGGTCTAGGCAGCGTCCTTATAACGCGCGCTCCGTCCTATCCTTATTGTTTCAAAAAGCGCCTACTGACACTAAAATAAAGATGGCCAAGGGAGCTATGTCTACAGCCGCCTCACGACACGCCCCGTATAACATATAATACGTTGGTCGGGTCATAGGACAGTGGAGGGAGTGTCCTTACTGTTTGCGCCAGTGGGTTTCATGGTTGCTTTGGTTGCAGCGGAGGAGCTGCGCGCAGAGCACCCTTGTGGCAGCCTATACTCGGGCGTGCGTCAGCTTAGCGAGCTGGAGACGCGCGCTCTCACGCAGTACTTGCACCAACACCACTCGACCCTCTACACCTTTATAGCTTTCAAAGAAGGAGACATTCTGGTTAGCCTTTCTGTAATAGTTTAGCTTTAAACATTCTGGTTAGGCCACGTTTCCACCTGCTACTACTTCGCATGCAAGTTGCATTACATTGCGGGCTACCGAGGTATAACATGATCAATTTGGCTCGCTCGTGCCCCGTAATGTAACTAAACTTGCATGAAAGATGCTTACAGCTGGAAACGCGACCTTTGACTTTTTTAAATAGATTACCTGTTTTCGCGTGGCTTCGCTGTCGAGGCCCAACAATCACATGATGGACCGACCATTTAGTGTGGGATTCTGCTGGATGCAAGATACCAAAGATAGGTCGTTGACGGAATTCTTGGAGGAGGTCGTTGCTCGGCAGTAGTAATCATTTGTAGTAGTAGTTTTTTTTAAGTAGCTTTTATATATAGTACTAAAAAAGAACAATTGACTCTATTGACGTCACTAAATATCTATTTTCTTTACAGGGTATCATGTATCCACATTCGCACACTAGGAAGAAGCGTACTTTCGATCATGTTTTTGTTAGTATGTTTTTTTCACCTTTTTGTGCACACAAGCTAGTCAGTCTCATATTGCCCAAAAACCGTGCCCTACTTAGCTGGGCTTTGAAAGAGCTTTGGCCACCACGCTATCACAATTTCAGCCTTCAGCAATGTTTTTTTTTATCAGGTTTGGAACTTTGCATGAACTAAGAAATTACGTTAGCACAAGACCTTTTATTTATGTCTCTCTCTGTGATACGTCGTTGGTTTACTTTTAGAAAATTATGTGTTGCAATTTAAGTACTTATTCAGTTTATAACGGTACAAATTGATTAAAACGCATTGTACATTGTAGCGTTCTTAACTCGATAAGGACTAAAATTGTAACATAGAACCCTATGATAGTGACGTGTACACGGTTTGTATTTTATCAATAAGCTAAGAATAGACCGTCATATCAGGTGGAAACTCAGTAAATTCGTCACAAAAGCGTTTAGGTACCTTTAATGTGGCTAAACCAGGTGAAACCGGTGGGTTTGCTTAGGTGTTGTATAACTTTGCAGAGGCAACGGGCTCTGCGGGCGGCCGCCGCAGCCTCCAGCATCAGCAACAGACCGTACGTGGCCGGACAGAACTCCGAGTTCTTACGTGAGGTTCTTTTAAGCATTCAGTGTAAAACTGGTCGTTACATCTATTATCAAACTAGCTGTTGCGCGGAACCCTAATCCTTATCTAATACAACATGTACCAGAATAAACGCAATACCAATACACTGAAATCGCGAAAAAAGAATCGACTCTCCCATACATTTCCGTGCGCATAACTCGATAAAATATACTGAACAGCTGTTTTTTTTTTTCGCGATTTCGGTTTTGGTCTCATAGTAAAAGTTGTTCATAATGATGAGTGCAATGACCCCTTAAGAGGTATTGCGTTTATTCTGTTACACGAGGTACCTATATAAAAATGAATCCCTATTTCGCTTGTTCACGGCATCGCGCGGGAAGAAGTTCCTAGGAAAGAAAATTTTGAAAAAAAAATATAGGTTCATCCGACGAAGCCGGGGCGGGCCACTAGTTCTAAAATAAAAATAACCTTTATTGTTATTTTTATTTATTTTTTTGGGCTTATCACCCAGTAAAAGTAACGTAAACACTGGATCAGCCGGATTGGAGTTTATTCGGAGGAAACAGACAGAAAGTTAAAAAAAATGTTATGCTTTCATATTTTATGACGTTTTGTAAAAATCTGTTGCTTTGATATTACAATTTATTTATTTGTTTAAATGTATAGATTTATCAAAGTCAGGTCAGTCTGCAGTTGAATATTCATACATTGTAATTGTTTAAACTCATCTCTTTATCTAAATAGTTGGTTTAAAAAAAATAGTTTTTTATCACTTTTCAGTGACATGTACCTACATATGTGTCACCGGAATATGGCAAACTCCGTAAGATTATAAAATAACTTGAGACATTGTAAACTCTCGATAACTTGTCAACTGAACATTACGAATACTTTTTTACGCATCAAAATTTTATAGTCATCACACCAACAAAGACCAATGAGGGGTCAAGTTTCCAATTTAACTATCACACCAAAACAGATAAATGTAGACCAGAGTGCTGATTGGTCGCCAGTTTATGTCAGTCCTCAATTTCTCGAATCGACACGGAGATATTATAGACTAAGTATCAAATTTTGATGCGTAAAAAAGTATTCCAAATGTTCAGTTGACAATTTATCGAGAGTTTACAATCTCTCAAGTTATTTTATAATCTTATGGAGTTTGCCATTTTCCGGTGACATATGTATACTATTCTAAATCGGTGCCATCCAGATACCCACTCAAACACACAAAAAATTAATAAATCTTATTTATTTATTTTAATATTATTATTTATGTATTTAAATAAATAAATAACTGTTTGCGTTTAGCGAAACTTGTCTTGCAACTTTATGCACTAGTGAAAAACACTGTATAAAGGCGGACTTAATGCCTTAGGCATTTGCTACCAACCGACCTTAGGGTGGTGCTGAGACAGAACATAAAAGAAGTTTCTATAACCCTGATGTATTTTTCCATTACAGCATTATACGCTGGGGGTATCGAGGACTGGGTGGATAGCCACTTGGGCACCGACAACACATACACTATTATGATGTTTCGTCCCTCGGATTCATCATACAACTCCAAACTGATCACCGAGGTATATTTTTTTTCTAATACTTTCTTATAGGTATATGTTATGGACCAAGTGATTAATAGGACATTATAAATATTGCCCGCGCAGTTTCAAAAATGCCCAATATGAGAGGGCAGTGTGATAACAACTATTAAAATAATCAAATCTTCCGGGCATTATATACATATAATGCTTATCACCTATGGAGCAAAGTAATTAGAACCAGATTTATTTACTGTTATTTTAATTTCAAACGTAGACTCAATATTAAAAAAAAAAAAAACATAAAAAATCGCGTGGGGCTCCTATTTCTGTCTGCAGCAGCCTAACATGAATGGCATAACGGGATTCCGCTACTTGGATAGTCAAATCATTAAGCGATATTCAACCAAGTCATTTGCTTAGCTATGCGTTATATTTATAAAGAACTTGCTAAACGCTTAGTTGACACTTCGTGTGACCTGACAAGGGCTGGTTTTACCTCGGACAGAGGATAAGCATTGCCATACTACGTGGCAATGCCGCCAGTCTTTTCAAATTCGTCCGCATTGCAATCTTTTTTGACGCCATATTGTAATTAGGAGTTTTTATTTTTATTTTAAGTGTATAGCTTAGCTATTCAAAAAAATACCAGGATGCCACTTGGCTGCTGATTAAACGGCGCCGTTCTCCCCGCAACCCCGTGCAATGTACATGTGTATTTATTTATTTATTTATTTACACTTTACGCACACAAATGTACAGAGGCGGACTTAATGCCATAGGCATTCTCTACCAGTCAACCTTTATTAACAGTTAATCTTTTTTTATGTATTATCTTGGCAATATTCATAACGTCTAGACAATGTGATAAATATGGAAGTTCAAATTATAAATATTTACTTAGCCCTAAGTAATAATGATAAGCTATCATTATTCATAATGCCCGGACATTATGAAAAATGCCCCTATTTATTACTTGGTCTACAACACATATATTGCCTGCACAAAAACTCGAGAAGCATTGATAATGGCCGGTTAGACTTACCAATAAGCACGTTAATTGTGCACACATTATAGATTCTTTTTATGCTGTAGTCAATCTGCCTACTTGATTGAAACAAAGAAATGATAGACCGAAGTAGACCGTTAAACCATTGGTAATATATATTTATTTTGCCTTCATTTGTTCAGGGTTGGCGCAGCATGTCTTCTAATTGCATTATTTTTTCTTAAGTGGTCACTCCCTTTCTAGATATTTCACTTTCATACAGTCGATCCATCGTTTCTTTGATGATTACCTGCATCATATTCCCACATTCATACTCAGAACTCTTTTATTCATTATTTATTTTCGCGTCCCAACATTCCGATGCATATGCCACCGGAAAATGGCAAACTTCGAAAGATTAAAATATCTTGAGAGATTGTAAATTTTCGATAAATTGTCAACTTAACATTTGGGATTTAAATAGTCTATAATCTCTCGAAGTCATTCCGAGAAATTGTAGAAAAGCAAGTAGCGAATCGTTCAATACACACAATACAATACAACACAACATACACACAGTACAGTTTCAACAGTCTAACCTCGACGAGGGAGCCCGCTGCGGGGCTCCTATTTCTGTCTGCCGTGTTTAAAGGAACCTAACATGAATGACATGACGGGAGTTAAGATTGCTCGCTCATTCTAGCTTCCGTAATAATTCGAACCTAAACTATCCGTGTCGGGGAGCCCTAAGTTCCCTGTGCCCTATGTTCCGCTACTTGGCTAGACAAGAAAATCCGATAAATAGTAGAACCGTTCACTGATTAGCCGCCAACATGTCGTCAGTTTATGTCGGTTCACAATTTCTCGGAAATACTTCGAGAGATTATACAAAGACTATCAAATTTTATTGCGTAAGAAAGTATTATTCTTATTAAGTAACTGTTCCGTTGACAATTTATCGAGAGTTTACAATCTCTCAAGATATTTCTAAACTTAACAGTCCGATTTCCTCCGCCATCGCTATGCACAAATGAAGTGAGATACAAAAACCGGCCAAGTGCTTGTCGGGCCACGCGCAGTGTAGGGTTCTGTAGTTGCACGTCACAATTGCAGATTTTGAATGGTGCTTTTTGTTTCATTCTATGAATAAAGAGTTCATGGTTCAACGGTTAAAACGTTTAAAAACGGTCTCGCATAAGACGATGTTAAATGAGAGGGATGAGAGATCTGTCCAAGTAAATTGTATAGGTTGGTCGACTATTACTCGTTTACTTGTAAAGCCTACTTAGCTGTTATAGTTTTCATTTTAAATTCGTTATAAATACTTCTACCATGATTTTTTCACGTCTCTACAAACAACCGTATTGCTGGCAGAGGCGCCTTGGCTCTAACAAACATTAAAAATGAAAGAAAATACGTTTATTCCGCCAGAAATGACGCACAAAAATATCTTAATAATTAGCGCTTTAAAGCTTAATATTTCGCAAACGGATCCTTGGATGGAGAAATGGTTTTCCCACACCCGCAATATCTTAAACGACCTATCCAACGGTAATCCACACACACGGATACACTATGAACCATAAAGATTTTTTTTTCAAGATTTTATTTGTCCACTTTGTTGGCTGTGATTAATACTCGTATGTTTACCCATACTTTGGTATGGGTAAACATATGGTTTGGCTCAGAGACGCTTAGCACTATAAAGTTGGAATTTGTTCCAACTTTGTAGTGCTAAGCGTCTCTGAGCTAAACTATAAGGCGAACATGGCGAAACTATAAGGGTTCCTAACCTAGTTGACTACGGAACCCTAAAAAAGTCGGAGCACAGTAAAGCTGGGTACTGGATGGTGTTACGGGCCGTTATGTAACATTCGCAGTGAGCATGTTATGTTACGCCGTGTCCTAATAACACATACCTACGCATCATGTTCGTGCTCGTTTCCACGTACTGACTGCACGAATGCTAGCTTTGTAACATGTTACATTACGCCCCGTCACACCGATCATTCCCACCTTGAAGGGAAGCGCGTCAAGGGGTGAAAGTACCTACCTACTTACTGCACATGAATATGAACAACTTTTAATAAAGTGGAGGATTATTCATGAGTATGAACTTGTAACCCCGGAAATATTGCCAATTAATTAGAGGTTAACTCCTGTAGGTTTCGCATTGGACAGAACTTTGTACATTTTTAGTTTTGGAAGATATCAAGTTTATTTTCTTCCAGCGAGTGGTCCACGAAGCATATGCAGCAATGGACACTCTTCTACTCCAAAGTATAGAGAAGGCACCGGCAGTTCCGCCTACTCGAGTCTCGTTGAAGCGGGCTGTAGGCCGGTATTCAGCCTCGAGCCACACAACACGACTGCCACGTCAACATCTACTTACTATACTTCCTACAGTCATTTTTTTATACGGTTAAATCTTCGTGGCTTTAGCAGTAACGTATATTTTGTGATTAGAATGTCAGTAGCTTAGATCGAACGACGAAACGTTTTTCTGTGATGAATTCATGATTTTAGAAAACGTTGTTTTTTTTAGCGTTTCTAAAGAGAGCACGCTTTTATTAAATGAGGCTTTGTAATTTTGTTCGCTACCATTTTGCATATCAGTATTGTGTACCATTTTTAAACAGCTAGTCTATTTTGTCAACATAGCACCGTGCACACTTAGGTTGAGTGAGCACGAAGTGAACTGTCATTCGGTCTGACAATTCACTTCATATTAACTTCACCTTAGTCTACACGGTGAGATAATTACAGAATTGCACTGTTGTATACTGCCATCTAAAACACAAGTAGCGTTCGAATCCTGTGCTTTAACTAAAAACAATGGCTGCTCATTGCTTGTATCCACTGCAAGTAATCAACAGCCAATTGATATTTGTATGAAACCTCGGAATTTTCTTGAAGCTCTTTGCTTATTTTAATACAATACACTTTAGTGCGCATCAGTCAGTACTGATTGGTTTGAATAATTATGTTTTTCTTTATATACCGACTTATGTACATTAACTTATATTTAAATAAATGAGTTTTCTTTGAAAGTTTGTTTTGTTTTCGTAGAGCTGACTCACCTAATACCCCGCGGTCATTAAGGCTGCTTTGTTGTGAGATAATAACAATTATCTTTTTGGAAGAAACCTAATTGCTGGTTAGTTGCTATATGAAATACTTATCTATATATTTTATAAAACAGAAAATAAAATCTACCTATGTCCGTTAGGTATAGACTTTAAAACCAACCAACCACTGTGCCCCAAACGGGTTTCATTAGCAAGGCGAAGATACTTTCAGATAACTAAAACGGGATGTGCGCGTACGAAGTCGCGGGCAAAAGCTAGTAGCATGACTTTGTTATCAAATATATCAGTCCCACATACGTGTTGAAGAGGGCCCCGGAAGTGAAGTAGCGGACCGGCCGTACATAACATATTGTTGACTTGTGATCAATTTTTTAGAAAAAAAACCCGGAATCGTATTTTATTCAACTAATGAAGCCTCACGAGTAGATATTGATAATAAAAGAAAATCATTGACGCCAAACGGACCTTGTCCTCTGTTTAGTTATTAAATCGCTTATTATCAGATGGTTACACATATATATTATATCTAGATATGGACTTACGTATAAAGATTAGTTAACAATTTTACATTAAGAGACACGGTGATAAGGTAAGAATCTTTTGGAATCATGTGCGCTAAGAACATTGGCAATATTAGGCATGGAACATCGTTTTAGACAATGTGGTCAAAGCAGTTTTTGTCGAGGTTTTAGTCTTGAATCGCACATGCGGCATTTCTTGGTTGAAAAAAGACCGCAGCTATCAGCTTCTTTGTACAGTCACCAACAAAAGTCGATTAAGACCGCGGCGGAGGAGGCTCGTAATTGCATATCGAGGCGAGTGCAAAATTAATCTGAATATTTGTTATCTCTGTTGGCGCCCCCTCCAGCCCCGAGGTTGATGCGACAGCGGTTCAAAATTCTTGATGAATCTGAACATATTCCGTTCTTCCAAATATTATGAATGAGAACTTAATGATTTTTCAATTGTTTTTAGATTTATCAATAGATGAAGTCTCATCTTCCTAGCCTTTTCCCAACTATATTCGGGTAAGTCTACGATGGAATTAATATTATTTACCTATATGAAACCACTCCGGACTCCGTGCAACTAACGCCCGCTAAGTAATATGACCTGTCCAGCAATAGAACTATATTAGGCTGGCAATCATGCTGGTGGAATCATCCTTAAATATCTATCTACGTCCAAGGAAGTTTGTGCACCTTAAATTTACCCATCGACAAACGATTAAGTAGTTAATTTTCCACCCTATCAGGTAAAAGAATTCAGATTTTTAAAGATACAAGCGATATTGCTTTTTAATCGTTATTAGACATCTACGATAAATTATGTTCCCAGATAAGCCTCAATAGCCACCTTTATTACTTGTAAGAAATAAATATTTCCAACTTTTATTTATCTGGCTAAAGCAGCAATGCATCATTTTTCCTCGTAAAAAGTAGCAACTTATTTTGCATATTATCTATCAAGATGTTTTAACTGACTTGTGCATAGATAATAATCGTTTTGATAAACCATGAAACATTTAGTAATCGTGCGTTTACAACTTTTGTTTTGATATAATCTGTAATGTAACTTTTTCAGGTCAGTTCTGTTACCTATACCGAGCAGATAAAAGGGCAGGCATATATTCAGGCAATTTGAAATTGCACTGGCCGCACTATGCATTTATCTTCCGAATTTGTATCTGTATCAGATCGATTGCAAGGTCACATTTGTTAATCGCTTAATACGCATAGAGCCACACATTAGCAAAGAATTCACACGAAATAAAGGATTTTGATAGTTGAAGTACTTAAGTAATTGTGATAATGAAAATATAGATAGGTAGTTCACAGTCATACGATGATACAATATACCTACCTTTCGATAGCGACTATAGCAGCGAATGTTCCACTGTATCATGCGTAGGCACCGTCAAAGGTATATTTTCTTTTGACCATTCAGAATATCTACATTATTCTACATACACAACAAAAGGAGCTATCAACATTGTGGAACAATACAGAAAAGTTTAAAAATTAAGAGAAACCGAGATGGAGCGCAGCGAACTCGAAAACTTTCGCAACCCGCCTGGGACACTTTAGGCTCTGTGGTCCACACAGCAGAAAAAGGAGTAAAATTGAGAAAAATCTGAGCGCTAATTCTACCTACTAATTATAAAAAAATACTCGCAGGAATGAGCTTTGTCATTTTTCACAGAAAGAATAGCATAGTCTGGACATAGTAACCGATCGCCTACAGACCGAATCTTATCGGTCGTTAAGTCCTAAGGCGTACCTACACAGTCAATATCAAACGCGGTCCACGATCAAAATAAAAATGAAAGTCCGACTAGTGTCAGTCAGGGAAAGCAACGCGTTGTCAAATAGATGAGGGTATAGCGGCAGTGGAGGACTTATTGTTCATGCTGGTCTAAATCCTGCTTAAATTACGACGACAATACAAAAAAAGTCACTGCTTTCACCGTGTGATAGCATTAAGTAAAAAACATTTGATGGTGACAGATCTTGCCTGATTTGATCGACCACAACCAGTCGCATTAAATCAAATTGCTATCATCACATACCAAAATTAATAAAAACCCGCAATAAGTACTACCAAGTACCATCGAAGTACTGCCTTGTCGGCAGCAATTAAGATTATTTTACCAACACGTGCCAAAAGTGGTTTATATTATATAATTTTAGAAAGCTTATTAAACACACAATACACATCCTGGGTAGGTATCATGTAATTTGTACGACAAGTAACTAACTATGCATTTATTTTGAGTAAGTCTGTCTCAATAACCAAAAATAATCAGATCGCTTCCGATCTACATTTTAAAGGAGAAACTGTTTTAGCTGAACTGAGGTCACTGGATCCATCTAAGGGTACAGGTCCTGATGGTCTGTCAGCATTTTTTTTTTAAATACTGCCTCCGTTATCTTTCAACCGCTGGCCATTATTTACAACAAATGCATCACTGAAGGTGTTATGCCGACGCGACGGTTTGGAAGCAGACTAATGTCACACCTGTTCACAACAGCGGATCTAAGCGTAGTGTTGAGCAGAACCGTCCAATTTTCATTTTATCTACCTTGTCGATGCTTTTTAAGAGACTGGTACTAACGAAGTACACCCCATCCTACATAACACTATTATTCAGCAACAAGGTTGTGTTAAAAAGCGACCCACAACAGCAAAGTTGGTATTTTCAAATGACCTAATTGACAACATCGACAAACGTGTGCAGGTTGATGCAGTGTACACAGACATTCAAAAAGCTTTTGACAAGGTGAACCACGAATTTTTGCTGAATCGTTTAGCCTTTAATGGTATCAGCGGTAACTTACTACAATGGTTCACTTCTCCGTAGCCAACATGGACAACTTGGTGGGCTCAACGTGGTCGTAACTCGACGTCGTCACTTCGTGTGTCTTAGTTTATAAGTTATATTATGTGGCAAGATTAATATGTATTAGTTTATTTTTTGTATTATTTATAATATGTATTAGTTTTATTTGTGTATTTTATCTATGGGCCGTAGTTGCCTGATAATAAAGAATTATTATTATTAACGGGTACCACTCTCATGATACTCGGGTTATATCTGGTGTCCCTTTCCTTGGGTCCTCTTTTGTTCATTATTTTCATTAATAACATTAGTAACTGTTTTCATCATTCCAAATTTTAATTATATGCGGATGATCTCAAGGTATACTGATCTATTCGTGACTGCCATATTTTCCAAGAGGACCTGGATAAAATGACGGACTACTGTCACACCAGTAAACTTCCAAGTGCAACTACCTAAATTTCACCAAAAATAAAAACATCATAATGTTCGCATACTCCTTATGTAGGTATGTAATGTCTCATTGAACAAAGTAAACTCAATTCGTGATATTGGGATATAAAAACAACAAACAAACGTTTGTTTGCGTCTTATGTGACTGTTATTTCTGTTTGTAATTTTATATAATGTACTTGGCTGTTAATTAAAAAAAAATCTATCTTCATCCCAATTTCTGTTTTCGCGAACACATTGTAAACGGGCCCTACGATTGCTGAGTGCTATAGGTGGAACTCTCAGCGGCCTTCGGGAATGCAGACCCACTTCACGTAAACGATTTCGGATGGTTTGGTCGCTTATCAGCAAGCCTGAAGAGCTGTGGAGCCTCGTAGCCAATATCATGGCGGTCATAGTACGATTCCGTCGAGCAGTATTTTGGATGTACTGGTCCTGTCTGTGAGTGGTGATGCGAGATCGTCCTCCATATCGTTCGGCCACGCTGCCCGATGCGACAACGTCAAGAGCGACAGCCACAGTACGTTGCCTGGAACCAGCTTGCAACATTCCTACGGCTCTCATCATCTCTTCTCGTGTCAAATAATATCATCGCTCGATCGATATCGATGCAATTTTTTTCGGTTCTGATTCAGAAATTGTAATGGTTTTTAAAAAATGCTTTTAAACAATTTTATAGAAATCCTCAGTTGATTTTCAATTTTAATCAAAATTTAAAGAAAATATTTTATTCAAATAAGTAGTGGAATTCACTAAAAAAAATCAATAACGAACCAAAAAAAGTTAAAATAATGATCCTCAATTGCGGCGATACTCTAAATAAAACGTACTTGATCCCTTGATGTGTGTACCTATATGAAATATCTAACATTTACTAGGTATTACAACTGAATCTATAGGTAATTTTATTTGATATAATGATCAGTTAATATAATAAACTATTGATATATTAAAAAAAAACTCATTTTTATAAGTCTTACTTACATTGAATATAAACCGTTAGATATACCTAGATAAAAAAGGATAGTAGATATATTGTCCTCCTGACCGATTTCGGCCGTGACAAGCCACTTTGCTCCACCTTGATCCTTTCTTTTCGCCTTTTTGAAACTCTAGACGTTGTCAAGCCGCTCCTGCTATGTGACACAGGAGTACACTATCTATACTAATATTATAAAGAGGTAAAGTTTGTGAGTTTGTGAGGTTGTAGAGGGTAATCTCTGGATCTACTGAACCGATTTTGAAAATTCTTTTTTTTATATGATAGCCACATTCACGAGGAGCAGTGCTATTGGCTATACGGGAAAAAAAAGGGAAAAATGGGATATGCGCGCACGAAGTGGCGGGCAACGGCCAGTAAGTAATAAACACTGTAGAAATGGGTGAGCTTACAACTCGTTGCTCTTTTAGAGACAGGTCAGAGCCTGAGCTGATCGACCCGACAATGTCATACCGGTCATAACGGTCACAAGGAAATCCCGCAACAAGTAAAGGTGTGTAACATGTTACAAAGCGAGTATTCGTGCGGTCAATACGTGGAACCGACCACGGACATGATGCGTATGTGTTTTGTTTTTCATGGATTTTAGGACACGGCGTAACATAATATGCTCGCTGCGAATGTTACATTACGGTCCGTAACACCGGTCAGTACCCAGCTTAACGCGTACATCGTTAGGATGCAAAAGGGGACTGTTATGCCTCTTGGAAAAATTCTAAAAAAAACATACAATTGCGAATCATATTTAGAAACATTTTGGGTTGGTCATCTTATAGTTTTTCTTGAAATCTATAAGTAAAGTAAAGAACGAAAAATCAGTATTTTAAATATTAGAGTCTGTAGTCAAGTATTTCGGACACAAGAATGGTTAATTTTCATCTATTTTTAACCGACATCAAAAAAAGGAGGAGGTTATATGTTCGACTGTGTTTTTTTTTTCATAACTTTTAAACTGTTTTTTTTTTAATTATGACGGAATTCGTACTGTTTGCTCAGTACGAATTCCGTAAAACTTAGAACCGCTTGAAACATGATTGCACAAAGAGCGTTGTTTAACAAAAACTTGTTAAAACTTGATTGGTCACGAGCTATCTACGAAAGCCGTGGTAAATTATATTATTTATAATGTAATGTCACCGGAAAATTGCAGATTCCTTAAGATTGTATATATCTTTATTAGATTATAATTTCTCGATATATTATGACAAAAACGTTTTGTATTCAATAAATCCAATCCAAATTCAAGTTTCCAATATATCTGTGTTTTATTAAGAATAAAATTGTTTACAATTTTACGCGATATTTTACTATCTTACAGCGTTTGCAATTTTCCGGTGACTTATACATATATATGCAATCAAACGGCAGAAACAAAATAAATAATTGTCGGTTGGTTTTAACTGCAGTCGAATTTTTTAAATTATTATAAAAAAATATTACAAATCAGGCATCGCCCGTAACCTGCTACAACACCCCCTAATTTTCTGTGGGCCCTATATCTTCTCTCTATACCTTTATAAGTGGCCCACAGAGAATTATTATATTTTTAATTGGGCGACAACGCCCCCTTTGAAAAAGACTGCTATAGTGGTTTTCAAATGGGCGTTCGGACGCAGTCTTTTCGTCTTTTACCCTAAAAAGCAAGTTTTCCTGTGATTCGTATATAAAGCACCTACATTTATTTTGAGTAGGTACCTAAATTGCCTTGGTAAATAAAAAACATCAACATAAATATAACGACGCTTAATTTTAAACGGGATACTGCTTTTTTATCAATTCATCAAGAGTTCATTCGGGTAGAAATAATAATCAGAAAAGTATCAATTTATTTCCAAAGTGGAGCTAAAAATAAACATATGCAGATGTACCTAATAGGTGTATTAAACTTTAAAACGTTCGAATATTAAAAGTTTAGTATCTCAACAACTACTTTGTTTGGACCCCAAGTTATCGGTGTTGTTTCAAAATAGATCTGCAATTATGTAAGTACAAATCAAGGACTTTCAAGGAATCAAAGGAATGCACTTAATACCAATAAACTTGTCACACATATAATACTAGGTTTTTTTGTTTTAAATTTAGGGATAAATTAAAGATTTTATGTAGAAAAATCTGACATACCTAACTGCCTTGACAACAGAACAAAGTTGAATGTAATTGGGCTCGCACGAATTGCTTCTGACGAACCCAAGCCTTTGCAGGAGATACAATTATGACAAATTAACGGTAAAACCAAATAATCTTGTATTTATCTTTTAACCTGATGTCTAGACATTTTGATATGCATCGCAGCCGTAATGGCAATGGCGTACGATCCACGCGTGTCCGAATTATTATACAGGATGTGGACTACTAAATTAGCTCTAGATTTTGGGCATCGAATTTTTCTTATTTTGCTCAAGTCGCATGTAAAAACATGCGACTTGACAACTGAAACATAGCTAAATGTATTTTTTTAATGCTTTTATGTTTTTATTAATAAAACAGCATTTAAATAAGAAAGTAGGTCTTTTATAAGTTAAAAAAATCAACTAAGAAACATTAAAATTGACTCTTAGCAGTCACTCATAAACACACCGTAACGTTAGGTCATAAAACCTTAGTGCAAATTTGACATCATCATCGGCCTAGTCTTTTTGCCTCAAAAATGTTGGTGACAGCTCCCAGTCTAACTCTAGATGCAGGTTTCCTTTTTTTGCAAGGAAATTATCAAATGACTTCTTCCGCTCTGGGTGGGGCGGAAGGGTTTATCAGACTCTAACTGACTAAAACCCATCCGTGTTCCTCCTAATGCCCTTTGCGTTCCAGGGCCGCGGTGACTTTTTCGATCAAATGCCGCAACCTTTTTTTTTACGGATGGGAGATCATCAAATGACTTCTTCCGCTCTGGGTGGAGCGGAAGGGAGTGTCAAACTCTTACTGACTAAAATCCGTGTTTCTTCTTAAGCTCTTTGCGTTCCAGGGCCGCGGTGACTCTTTCGAACAAATTCCGCAACAACTAGATGCAGCTGCATACCAGCAACTTACGGTCTGACATCCCCAACATAGAAACGATAATCCTTGGTAAGACTTTTTGTCAGACTTTCGAGCCCTACTCGTACGGACTGTCAAGTGAAAGTAGATCACGAGTTACAGCTTATGACACTGTTTTCTGAATCACACAGGGGTCTTGATATGTACTTAATGGACGGTCACCCATCCACGGACTGACCTCGGCAAGCGTTACTTCAACTTTAATCCGTGCTGTTGTTATCATTTAGCCTCGAACTCTTTGGGATCTTCAACATAATAGAAATAAAACAGCACGTTTTTCATCATCGTCATTATTCAGGCGTAGAACGTCCAAGAGTTAGCTACATCGACTATTAACAGATCAGCAATAATAATACAAATTTTGATACTAAAGGATTCTAGAATAAAAATGAAACATCCTGTATTGGGATTTTTATGTGTAGGGAATTAAAATCCGCTTATAATAAAAGAATATTACTGATATGAGTCTAGTCTAGACTATAGATCTCTTTGATTATAAATAAGATTATCAGATAATTATAGCATTCGTATGAGTAGCAACAAATTTCATAATACTTTTAAAGCATACGAGTATCACTTTAATAGGGCGACTGTAAAAACCCGGAAACAATCTGCACCTGTTTTCCTTTATGTCTAGGCCAGCAGTCCAAAGGTGCAATTGAATATTGCCCTTCTTCAAGCACAATTTTTACATTTGACAGGTTGTTCCTTTTTCTCATTTGAATTGGTTCTATTCACGGGACACGGTAGGATCGATCAATGGATGGGTATTCAGAGTACACCTACTTCCCCTCAAAGGCCGGCCCAGCTATCCAATAGTAAAAAAGTTTAAATGTTAAATAATAAATATTTAATATAATTTGTCAGCCTCACTGACGTAGAGATCTAACTTTAGCGTGTTCATAGGAAAAACACAATGGATGCTAATGTGACTAACTTAAATAGGAAACATATGTAGGTAATGGTTTGTGCACTTGTCACATGTTTAGCTTGCACAGACGTAACGTGATCAACAAAAGACGGTACATAATACGTATTTGTCTTGCTACGAAGAATTCAATTATAAATAGATAGGTAACTCTAGACATCGGTTATAAAATTCAAAGTTAGGGAAGTTAGTAGGGTGGTTCTTTGGTAGACATAAAAGCCCAAAAAACGCCCCCAATCCCTACAACTCCAACCCAACTCAAATCCCAATCACTACAACTGCTGAAACCCAGAATCAAAAGAGGCGAACACCTGAAAAGTGGTGATTCAATGATGACCAGTATCTTCTGGAGAACCACCACCTGTCTTGAATCCCGCAAAGATACATGTCACCAACATTGAAGTTGTCGACAAAGCCCTCAGAATAAGCAAGCAGAACTAGCAATGGGTCATATTACTTAGTCGTAGACGCGATAACCGTTGGAGTAGTCAATGATATTTCTTGCTTGATGCAGCGGCGTTCTTCGTAGTTATATGTGCATATTAATGCACATAGGAATACAGAAAATCATAGAAAATGCCCAATGATACTGCAATAGGCTGTTGTTGATGCCCATAATTTAGGTACATACACGCTACCGAATCTTCGCATGAGGCCTCCACATTAGTGAAACAGATTTATTATACTACCTATTAATGCATATTCGTCAATCATCCTTAAGAATTTGTTCGAAAGAGTCACCACGGCCCTGGAACGCAAAGGGCTTAAGAAGAAACAAATATGGGTTTTAGTCAGTAAGAGTCTGACACTCCCTTCGCTCCACCCAGAGCGGGAAAAGTTATTTAATGATTTCCCATCCTTAAAAAAAAGTCTAGTATAGCTCATACTATTTCGTTTTTACTACTAATAAAGTAATGTTTTAATTAAACTTAAAAATTGCAATTACATTTACCTACTTAATGTTACGTTCAAATATTCGTATTTAAAAAAAGTGTAGGATGTACGAACTCAAGGCTGCGTTAAATAAGTCCCAGTTCATCACCTACTTACAATGCCAGACTAATTATGTCTGTCGCAGGTTTTGTTCTTCTCTAAATAATGGATTGTTCTTAACTGTATCCATCCAAAAGGTGGTATAATGAATATCTATAAGCATTATTTATTACGTGTTCGAGTCAATGGCATAAGGAATATCGTCTTATTGTTCTGCTGGTAATATACCTAATAATATTTAAAATTCTTAGGGGGATTATTGATGATCCTGATCTGCACAATGAAATGCAATCTATTTGGCCCGGACAACAACTGTCGTGGTAGAAAACACCGCTTACTGGCTGTTCCAACTAGCCGTACTATCGCACACTCCAAGTCGCCTATTCCTCGGACATTAGCCGTTGTTAACGCTCTCCTGAACTCAAACACAGGTCTTGATATGTTTGCGGATGAATGGAAGATGATAATGTCAGAATGTTTGAATTTTTGTGAGAAGAATGCATGATTGAGTTAATAAATTGAATGTTTGAATAGTGTAATTGGCTTCGGCCGTTCTATTTAAATAAATAAATAAACATATAGACCGTAAAAAACAAAATCGGTAATAGGAAATTAACAAAATATTTGTTTAGCTGACGACTGATATACGTATCGCTTGTGAATAATGAATAATATTTTGAACTTACCTACTGAACCTAGTCAACCTGCCAAAAGTAAAAGCCTTTGGGCTGCAAGCATGCACTGCCAAGTGCTCTACGCTCGTTCCATGCATTGTAATCTAATTTTCTGAGAACCTTTCGTGATTCACCGCAAAATACAAACCTAAGTTTAAGGTATGAGAGCTAATATTAGAATGACATTATCGTAGTAAGACATGTGCTATAGATTCATCGTAAACATAACAAGTGAAGTCTTTAACTAACCGTTACGCTATCTATATCAAGATAATTATAATTTTGTAGACACGCCGTTTACTATTAAACATTATTTAATCTCAATTTTTTATCAAAATCTGAATCTAACACTAACAATCAGTCCATTTATTATTACTAAGGAAAACTATGTTTATCGAATGAAATCGTAAATAAAATCTAACGCTTGATTGTACTTTACTTACGTACCTACATAGCGCCACCGAGGTGACATCGATTATATCAATGTCCATAAAGATAGATGTTTCCAGTCGATCTGCCTATTCTTCACTCAACTCTGTACAGACGCCAGCACATCAAGCTACCCGAAACTGTCAATTTTTCCCAATCAACCTTGAACCTAATGCTTTTGCGATAAAGTTGAAAATCTATTAAATATATTAATTTGACAGATTGTTGTAGCTTGATGTGCTCGTATCTGTACGTTGGGGTCAGCTTCCAGTCTAACTAGACAGAGCTGAATAATACTAAGCGACAGCCTATGTTACCTCCACACCTCCACAATCCAATAATTCTCACACCTAGTTCTGGCCTATGGCCCGTAACGTCTTTCAAAGATCTACAAATGACAGCCGGGACCAACGGCCACATTGTGCTTCTCGAGGGGCGGATGACTCTTGGCCCGTAATGAATGGTCAAGAACCTTGAAGATCAACCCGTATGGCTGTCATTAGGTACTTAGCCGCGATCTCCTCTAGATGTTTCCAAGTTAACCACAGATATAGAGAGCTATGTAAATCATCACAGGATCTCCAAAGATCGGTGCAACGACAGTATTTTATACCATTTACCTGCTGCTTATGGAAATGTCAGCGGAAGAACCTTCGCACAGTGCAAATGTAGAGTTCACAGTCATTGCATACTTGTTTTTCTTCCACTTTGGATATTGATCCTAATTACGATCCGTTTAATAAAGCCAGGTCAGAAACCAGTCATGCTATGTATAAGTGCCATGTAAAAGTAAGTGTATTTGTACGGTTCACGTACAGGCAAATTGCTAACGCCGCGACCTACTTTTCGCTACTCGTTTTATTTACTTTTAAAATTATAAAATAATAAGATTTTAGTTGACCAATAGCTGCCGTAGCGCTATTACCGCGGATTAGCATCCAACAGAACTTTCGTGTAACTTTTACGAATAAACTAAATTATAGTGAAGTCTGTGGTTTTCGTCAACTCACATCCAACAACTCAACTGTAAGTAACTGGCTACCTCTGAGCCAAACATAAAAGTGGTCCTTCGAGCCGGATTTAACAGGTGCGTATCGTCTCTGTTAATGTTAGAGAATCGATCTAGCTGGTGTCCCAGAAGAGCGGATTGCTTTATTGGGGTGCCGACGCACTTAACATCCAAAACTTGCGGAAACTTCGCAACTTTGGTGAACTAGTACCTGCGGTGATACAACTCTACTCCACCAACGGTCAAACCAATAACTAACAACAATGGTTCAGAGTGTAACGGAACTGATAAGCCATCAAGAAACTATCTTCCGAGACTTGAAGCTTATTTGCACCAACTACAAGAAGGACAGTCCCACCAGGAAGAACTTGGCATACCTGGAGGAGCGTCTTTCTCGGCTGAACAACAACTGGGAGAAGTTTGTTTACAACCATCAACTACTTGAAGAGTCTGGAGCGTCAGACCTTCAATACTTCAATGACGACATTTTCAACAGTACGAAGAAGATGTATGAAGAAGTGCTGCAAGACATGTTGAAACGTAAATCGGAATTGCCGTCTGCATCTACCAGTAAGACGGAGCAACCACCTGCGGCGCCTAAGCAAGATAAGGGACAATCGAAATTTTCTTTCGACGATATCAAATTCCACATACCTCCTCGGGGAACAAGCGAGTCGGCGGAAAAGCAACAAGATCTTTTGCGTCAACAATACTGCAACTTTAGAGCATTCGAACGCGCTGTGGAGAAGATAAACATAGCATTAGCGGTACCGATGGAAAAATGGGAATTAGAAGACAACTTAAGCACCCTGAAAACTAAATGGGAGCTTATCGAAAAGGCAAATTGGGAACTAGACTACATACTGCAAGATGAGGACCCAGTTTATCAACAGAAATACAATACAGCAGAAAACCTTTACGATGACCTGAAAAGGAAACTACAACATAACATCTGGAACAACGCACATTATGAGAAATCTACGCCAAAAATACAAATACCGGATTTTCATGGAAACTATAGCCAGTGGTTGGCCTTTAGAGACCTTTACGTCGAAGGTGTACACAACAATCCGACACTGTCGAAGGCTCAAAAAATGCAACATTTGAAAACAAAACTGAAGGGTGAGGCGGAAAAACTGGTTCAGCATCTTGGCATCAGTGCTGAGAACTACGCATCTTGCTGGGAAATACTGACCCACCGCTACGACAACAAACGGTTGCTATTCACATCATACATGAACACGCTCCTGAATCAACCTAGTATTCAGCAACCAACCGCTGCTAGCATACGGAAGCTTCACGACGTCATGATGGAGTGCTTGAACGGGCTCAAAAACATCGGTTTAGACACCACCAATTGGGATCCGATTGTGGTCCACCTATTGATCCAGAAACTAGATAGTGTCACGTATAACGAATATATAAAGGAGATCAAACATCCCAGGGAATTTCCCGACCTGGAAGAGTTCGCCGAGTTTTTAGAATCAAAATTCATGTCACTGGAAGCTCTGCAGGGAAACAGCCAAAAAATATCGTCATCAAACAAGCCATGGAAATCGGAAAAGCAGCTTCATAAAGGATCGGAAAACCGAAATAACAACTACAAGAATAAAACGCAGGGGTCATCGCACTTTAACAAGTCACAAAACTCGCCGAAAGCCTTCTTCACGACAGCAAAAACATGCCCAATATGCAAAACTAATCACGTTTTGATGAATTGCGAACAATTCTTGGCGATGAACACAAACCAACGGAATGACGTAGTTCGCAACTTGCATATTTGTAAAAACTGCCTATTCAGCCACGGAGAAAAACAATGCAAATCACGAAAGACGTGCAAATTGTGTCATAAGGCTCACCACACACTTATGCATGGAGCTGAAACTGAACTATCTAGCAACAAACAAGCAGCAAGGGAGGAAAACACATCGGCAACCCCATCGACTTCCTATGGGGTCAACAACATAACGAACGAAGAAAAGGAAGTGTTGTTAACAACTGTCCTTCTGAAAGTCAAAACAATTGATGGAAACTTCATCAACTTGAGAGGTCTACTTGACCAAGGCTCCCAAGTGAGCCTAATAACGGAAAACGCGGCACAGCGCCTCCGATTACAGCGACGTAAAGTGAGCGCCGTTGTATCGGGTGTGGGAACCCTTAGCGGCAACTGCAAAGGGGCAATGAACTTAGAATGCCAGTCAATACATTCAGACTACAAATTCAACTATGAAGCATTAATTATGAAAAAACTCATAAGCAACTTACCTACCACATCGTTTTCAATCAGCGACTGGGACTTTTTGGAAAACTTAAAACTAGCGGATCCCCAGTTCAACCTCTCAGGCCCGATCGATCTGCTCTTGGGCGCGGATATCTACTCAGAACTTATCCTAAACGGTGTCATCAGGAGTGATAAGAGATACCCAGTAGCTCAACAAACCAAAGTGGGCTGGATTCTATGCGGGAATGTAAAGACATTCAACTGCTTGGTGACACTCAACGACTTCGAAAACATGGCAAGGTTTTGGGAAACCGAGGAAATTCCAGAAAATTCATCATCAACTAGTGAAGAACAACACTGTGAGCAATATTACAACGCAACCACAACAAGATTGGCGAACGGACAATATGTAGTACAAATGCCTATGAAGCCTAAATCCGAAATCAACTTAAAAAATGCAAGGTCACAAGCATTAGCGCAGTTCCTTCAACTAGAAAGGAAAATGCTAAAAAACAAAGAGCTCAATCACGAGTACAAGCGTTTTATGAACGAATACATCGCTATGGGGCACATGAAACCTGTCGCAGGAGAAAACAGGGACCAAGTCTACCTACCTCACCATGGCGTATTGAGAGCTGAGTCCACTACAACAAAACTAAGAGTAGTGTTCAACGCGTCGTACAAGACAAAAGGAGACAGCAGTCTCAACGATCACATGTACTGCGGTCCTAACTTACAAAAGGATATACTGACACTACTAATTAATTGGAGAACGTACAGATACGTCTTTACAGCAGATGTAGAAAAACTCTATCGGTTCATCTGGCTGAACGAAAAACAACAACATCTGCAAACTATAATTTGGCGATCTACCCCTAACGAACCGCTACAAGATTGGCAGTTGGGTACAGTAACTTACGGAATGAAAAGTGCACCTTATTTGGCAATGCGCACTTTGCATAAACTCGCAGAAGATGAAAAAGATACCTATCCGGAAGCTGGAAACGTCCTGAAAAACTATTTCTACATGGATGATTTGGTTTACGGGCAGGATACTATCGACGCATCGAAAACACTCGTCACACGGCTAATTGAGTTGCTGAAAAAAGGAGGATTTAACTTGAGAAAATGGAAAACAAACGAACCCATTATATTGGAAGACTTGCGAGAGGATCAAAAGAGCAGCAGTATGAACATCGACTTTAGCCCAGAACAAACAACAAACTCAAAAATGTTGGGCATGAGATGGAATCAAGACAACGATAGTTTCACATACCAATGGGATCTACCAATCAAGAAAAAACTGACAAAGCGCGTACTACTGAGCGAAATAAGCAAGCTTTACGACCCACTTGGATTACTATCGCCACTTACAATAAAAACCAAACTTTTGTTCCAAAAAATCTGGATAAGCAAAATAGACTGGGACGAATGCTTACCCGACGACCTAGCAACGGAATGGGAAAATATAAGAAAAGATATCCCGTTGCTAAACAAACTTTCCATACCACGATGGTTACAATGCCAGGAAAACTACCTAGAGATAAACGGGTACTGCGATGCGAGTGAAAAAGCTTACGCTTGCGTAATTTATAGCCGAGTGAAAAATCATGCTGGCGAATACCAGATTACACTAATTACCTCAAAAACAAAGGTTGCACCTATCAACAATAAGATAACTGTACCTAGAATGGAACTTTGCGGAGCCCTTTTATTAGCCAAATTGCTAGAAAAGGTTCGGAACACTCTCTCTAATAAAAACCTACATATAAGGTGCTGGAGCGACTCCAAGGTCGTTTTAGCCTGGTTGCAGGGTGATATAAACCGATGGGAGAAATATGTAGGTAACAGAGTGAAACAAATAAACAGCATTATCTCGCCAAATTGCTGGAACTATGTGAAGTCAGAAGAAAATCCTGCTGACTGCGCAACTCGAGGGCTCACACCTTTTCAACTTTTAGAATTTAAACTTTGGTGGAATGGACCAAATTGGTTAAAAACAAACATGCCAAAAATCCATCAAGACGATCACCTGGCCTACACAACAAACACTGAGTTGCAAAAAATAAACTGCTGCGTAGTCACGTACAAGAAATGTGAAATAATTGACACATTACTGAATAGAAACAGCAATTATAAACGCGTAATACGAGTGCTTGGATGGATTTTACGATTAAGCAACAATCGTAAGCAAAAACGCACACTAAACCCAACTGATAACTTAGCCGA
Organism: Mamestra brassicae; assembly: GCA_905163435.1. NCBI lineage: Eukaryota > Metazoa > Arthropoda > Insecta > Lepidoptera > Noctuidae > Mamestra > Mamestra brassicae. Next base: position 10,117,922 of record LR990997.1, on the reverse strand, counting down.
CTGCGTTAGCAAAAAGGTGGTTATGTGTTTGTCACCACAAGATATTATGAGAGCAACAGAATTGGTCATCAAGAACGTTCAAAATGAAAACTATGGCCGAGAAATTGAATGTTTAAAGAAAGATCTACCAATATCAACAAAAAGCAACTTGCTGAAGCTAACCCCATTTCTTGACGACAGTGGAATACTGCGCGTGAAGGGGAGACTAGGCTACTCAACTTTATCTCCCGAAGCTAAACATCCTATTATTGTTCCGGCTACAGGAAGATTAACAGAGCTCATTATTCAAGACGCTCATCGAGACACTCTCCACGGAGGCGCCCGGCTCACTTTGGCCTATATACGTCAAAAATTTTGGGTCATTGGAGGTAGCAGAACAGTCAAGAAGGAGCTTCGTCAATGCGTTCGATGTCATCGTTTCAAACCAAACCGAAACGTCCAACTGATGGCAGACTTGCCAAAGGAGCGTGTAACTCCATCAAGACCATTCACAAACACGGGTGTCGACTACACCGGACATGTTGATGTGAAAATCAACAAAGGAAGAGGAGTTAAAACTTGCAAGGCTTACATTGCAATTTTCATATGCATGGTGACCAAAGCTGTGCATTTGGAACTAGTGTCGGACATGACAACGCAAACTTTCCTTGCCGCATTCAAAAGAATGTGTGCCCGCAGAGGTACACCCCGACACGTATTCTCCGACAACGGAACGAATTTTGTGGGCGCAGCAAAACTACTTCAACAGGAATTTGAACAACACAATACGTTTAAGACTTCTGAATTCTTCGATGAGATGAGCCACTTACAAATTGAATGGCATTTCAATGCACCACTTTGGCCAACAGCTGGAGGCCTGTGGGAGGCTGCCGTCAAAGCCATGAAATATCACCTACATCGAGTACTAGGGGAACAGAAGCTAACATTCGAACAATTCACTACCTTACTAAATCAAATTGAAGCCTGTCTTAACTCGCGTCCGCTGTGCCCATTAACAGAGGATGTCGAAGACCTGGAATATCTAACGCCCGGTCACTTCCTCATTGGCGGCCCCCTACTATCACTACCACAAGAAGAGCAAGATTTTGCTGAGCACGATCTAAGAAACAGATGGAGGCTTGTTGAACAAATGAACGTGCACATTTGGAAGCGCTGGTCTAACGAATATCTACACCAATTGCAAATCCGAAGCAAATGGCAGCACCCAAAAGACAACCTGAAACAAGGAAGCCTAGTATTAGTAAAAGATGAACACTTACCTCCTGGGCGCTGGGCTATAGGAAGAGTCCAGGAACTACATCCAGGTGCCGATGGTCGAGTAAGAGTTGTTACCTTGAAAACTAGGAAAGGGTCACTGAAACGACCAATAACGAAGCTTTCACCATTACCGCTGAAACCCGAAGAGCCAATAGTAAACAAAGAGGAAGAGAAAAGATCACCTACTCCGGAAACTGAAAAACGGGGAGGCACAACAAAAAGCAAGAAGAATTGGCTGTCACTTGTTCTCCTATCCATAATAGCAATGACGGGTTTTGCTCAATCAGCGCGAACAACGAATAACTTCAAGGTTACACCTATACCGAGGAATCATCCGATTTACTTCGATGAAGCTGGAAAAATACAACTAATACATGACGAATGGACCCTATTGGTTTACTACAACTTAACGTCATACTGGCAAGCAACCGATCGGATCAATGATTATGTGAATCAAATGGATAAACTATGCCAAAGAATATCACATGAGTACACGCCTTGCGAAACAATTGTCAGCCACCTACGTCATGAACTGAGTCACCTACAAGACTACAACTCTATGCTGCTCACTCAACACTCAAGATCAAAACGAGGCTACTTTGATGGAGTTGGGAAATTAGCAGGAACTCTTTTCGGAGTGCTCGACGCAGACTTTGCTGAAAAGTACGAAAGAGACATATATAACTTACGAGCAAATGACGACTACCTACTACAACTTATGAAAAACCAAACATTAATCGTAGAGGCTGAAAACAACATTATAAAAAGAAACACGGCCTTTATGGATGAACAATTCAAAACATTGCGCGTCTACATGAACCAAACTTGCAGCGAAATCACAAAAATAGAGAACAGGGCGCAAATGCTTTTCACGATGAATGACATAAATTCCGCTGCAGTGACGTCAACTCTGATATTAAATGATTTAAATCGAATATTGGAAATGCTGATGAACGCGCTCGCCAACATTTACAGAGGACATTTAGATTCTCATCTATTTCCGGCTAAACAACTAATCGAACAGCTAAACATAATATCCGGAATGTTGCCACAAGGATTATCGTTACCAGTAAAGGACATTCAAAGGGATTTGAAAAATATCTATGACCTCATCCATGTGAAGGCTCGAATCACAAACAACTATATGTTATTTGAAATACATATCCCCTTGCTGAGCGATGAAGATTACAAGATACATCGAGTCATACCAATACCGTTCCTGAGACAAGGACGTTTAAAACTCGTACAACCAAGTTCAAGCTTCATCGCAATCAACTTTGTAAAAAACTCTTACATAACGATGGAAGACCAAGACATGCGCCAATGTACTTCATACGGAGATGACGAATTCATTTGCGTCTCACATAATCCTGTCTACAACATGCACGATAAAAACGCCCCATGTGAAGCCCAAGTCTTCAACCAACAAGACTCATTATCATGCGTCCTCAATGACGTAATATGCAAGGAAACCTGGACAAAGCTTCACAAATCGAACATGTGGCTATTTACATTGTGCGGAAAACAGCTGATGCGCGTTATATGTAACGATCAAGTTACGCCAGCGGTCATTGACGGGACTGGAGTGATTACCTTGAAATCAAAATGCTTACTGCAGAAAAAGGACGCCACAATATTTACACACAATCAGCTGGGAAGTAGTTTCAATATGGAACCAGACATAGAAATACCAACCATAAATTCAACAATTAACAGCATCTTTGACCTCGGCTGGAAGAATGCAAGATTAAATATATCAGAACAAGAAACACCAACTGCAGTAGAAATAAGAAGACTAGACCAGCAGTTGGAATTCCAGAAAAGCAGAGAAAAATTACCGAAGGCGTCTGACATGTCCAGACACGACATCTATCTCTACTCGGTCACTTCTTTGTTGTTGGGAGGAATCTCTGTGCTTGCCCTCTATATTATCTATAAACGATGGTGCAAAACAAAGAAAGGCGTGAAAACACTCACTGCCAAAACAGGAGTGACACCTAGAGGAAGGGATAACTTTGGAGGAGACATCGAGCTACAAGAAATACATTCGACAGCAGCGGAGCCCGTTTACAGCGAAGCAAGACAGCCGAAGAAAGTATTTCACTTTGACGAATTAAATTGAGTGTTACAGTTATAGTTTAACTTTTATACTTATTTCACATTTATTATTGTTTACTTTAGCTTCAATTATTTTCTGTACACTTTTCTTACACAATTATTTGCTTTGTAATGGATGCTCATCCCACTTTTCCCTCGGGAGCATGTACGGTTCACGTACAGGCAAATTGCTAACGCCGCGACCTACTTTTCGCTACTCGTTTTATTTACTTTTAAAATTATAAAATAATAAGATTTTAGTTGACCAATAGCTGCCGTAGCGCTATTACCGCGGATTAGCATCCAACAGAACTTTCGTGTAACTTTTACGAATAAACTAAATTATAGTGAAGTCTGTGGTTTTCGTCAACTCACATCCAACAACTCAACTGTAAGTAACTGGCTACCTCTGAGCCAAACAGTATTTTTATAAATAAACCTCTAACCTCCACGTCACCCCAGTTTGAAAAGCTAAATACAGATTGCACGATTTGCGTACCTAGTGCTATTCAATTCATACAGTGCATCATTCATACATACGATACGTTAATACACAATGTCTAACGATATTGTTCTTCTCCACGATTTGCCGTCAACTTCAATGGTGACTCTGCAGCAAAGAATTTGAAACGATCACGTTAAGCTAACTATGAAGTCATCATTTTCGAATCGATATTACTATAGTACCTACTGGATTTGGTACACCCGACCCCGGATGAGGATTTTAAGATTGTCATTTTTGGATACGTAAATAGTCTATTTTAATACTTACCTCCCATGATTTTACTTAGGTTTCAAATAGGCTCAAGCTCTCTGGTATGCATGAGATGCTTAAACCCAAAATTAGAAACGGTGCGGATTGGAACGGTGGGTTGATGGTTTGGAATTATGAATGATTTTTGGTTTCCCTTCGGTTACGGAACCCTAAAAACGAAAAGTTGTTGGACTCGTCGACAAGTGCCGGCAACATGTCAACAAATGTATATTTTACTTATATCAACAAATATTTTAAATTGTTCCTTGTCGTACCTAAAGATATCCTTTTCCTCAATATCTTCAGCAGTCGGAAAAGGATACATCCCAAGTGAAGCCTTAACATAAACATAAACGACCAGAAGTCATGTGCTACGAATATGTTAAGGATAAGTTACCATTCGACGATTCATCCATCCGTAAGTAGGTCAATATCAACAATTTATTAAGATGCATGAATTTTGAGTAAAAATTAAGTCCATGTTTTATTAATTAATCAAAAAATAGAGTTAAACAATGTCTTCACCAATAAACAGTTAAAACTGATGACAGCTGAGATCGCTTGATTGATTGATTTAATTTGAACTGAATTAATAAACCACAAAATTATAATGATGGATCTAAACACGTTTAATAAGTATTTAGATTTTTGCGACCTTATGAATGGGTACATGATTGCATAAAATTATGCATAATTTGACTGACGTCGAACGAAAGGTAGCCTTTAAATAATATTAGTGGTAGAGTTATTTCAAGGTAGTCTAATATCAAAACGTTAGCTAACTCACTAACTGAGATCAGTAAGCAAGGCTGCGTCGGGTTAAGTGGTGTATTCTGTACCGTCTTTAAGATATTGCAGAAGTGTTGGCTATTTTATTTAATTATAGATAACAGAAGATCTGTCACCGAGGCCGGCCGGTGCTTGACGTTTGATACGTATTTGTATAAAAAGTGGCGAAGAGCGGGCAGTTCGTGTCACTCGCGAGCGGCAGGTGTGCGTAGCCTAGCTGTTTGCTGAACAACCCCTCTCTAGTGATCAGCTGACTGTTGTTTTATGAACAAATCACTAAGTGATCTGTGACAATGGTGAGAAGAATTTTTAATTATTTATTTGTTGTTCAATAGCCATGGATTTCAACTGAGCCCAGATGGAACCACCAGGTATTTTTTTTTGCAATTTTATTACATAGGTGAATTTTAGGATAAGAGTGAATCACAATTTATTTTATTAATCCAATTTAAAATTATTCATAGTAGGCATGTAATATTTTAATTTTGGCCTCTATCTATCGTAATAGCTGTAGATACGATACCTGTGGATAATAAATTAATAACGCGATAACTTCATTCGCTCCATAATTATTTTCCGCATGTAATATCAAACGATTTAAATCTGTTTAATACTTAATTTTCATAAACATTTAACAAAAGCTTTTGTTTGCAAACATAAACAACAACATAACAATGAAAAGGAAACAAAGTTATAAACACTAGACATAATATGTAGGTAGGTACCTTATAGTTAAGTACTGAATTCCTATTATTTATCCTCACTTCAGGCCTAGTGGAAATTATTGTATCTAACTGAAAAAATATGTAGATAAAACAATATTGGTTTTCATGCTGTAAAATCCCTAAATTAATGTGAACATAACAGTAACTACTGTGTCAACAGCACTAACTAGAATATCTAATAGTAACTATACTACTTTACTATAACATAATAAGTTTACTCAAAACTGAAACTCAAAGTTGAGCGAGTAGTAGCTACGAGCACGAAAGTGAGTTGATAAGTCATTCATTACATATGCGCCGTTCATGAGGGTCGGCACAGCCTTGGTAATGACTTGCTTGTCAATACCATGGTCGAATGCAATGATTATACCTCGCGACTTAGCTGCATTTTTGATTTACTTATAAATCATAAGTCGAGCAACAACCAAAAATAAAAACAGTTTATTCGCGTTTCCGTTAACATGAAAGTGAGAGTATTGGTTATTTATACCAGTTGGCTGATAAAAATTAAGTGTTTCACTTAGTGTTAGCGTCCACTTGTAAAGGTAGGTAACTCTAGGTACTTCATATACAGTAGATACCTAACTGTCCGTATAAATGTCCACTTTGTATACTGAATGAAGGTAGGTAATGGTCAAGTCATAGTAAATTGCTTATTCTTCGTTTCGTGACATCAACCATCAGGCCCCCAGTTACATAGAAATTGTATTTCTTTGGCACATTGTTTTGTTAAAATACTTATTGTATGAACAAAATGTACTCTAACCTCATCCTATTACACTACAGACACTATCTATAAGATCAGAATATTTTTAACGCATGCGCTTCCACGGTGGCACTACGCATGCATTATATCAGCCGACACTTTCACTTTCCCGGTCCCAACATAACACAACAACATTGATAAATCCCTATCAAACAAATAGGTAAATATTTAACACATGCTTCAAAGCTCTACGTAAAATTTATTACTAAAATGATCGAACACCAGATAGTGTATCGTCCATTCGTTACAATATTCCAGCCGCGCATTTTATTCAGTGAATCGATTTTGAATAAGTAGATAGTACCTGGTAATTTTATCATACGATCAGGTGATAGGGAAAAGAAAAAGTACGCATGTTTCTTTAAACATATGATGACTAACTTGCCTTCGAAAATAATAAATTAATGTGAGTACTTATAATGAATATTTAGGTATAGGTATGCCTAGATAATAATGGTCCGGTGGACTACTTAAATCCAATCGCAATATTCCAAGTTTATTATGATGATGCTATACATTGTATGCTCTTTAAATGGACGATTGAATCGACATAGACTGTATTAAATGGTTTCTTCATATCCTTGACAAAATTTAATCATATCAATCATTATCGTTCTTAATTACCACTAAATGATCAGTCTTTTATTATCATGACGTATCGGTAATTTTGATATCCATCTACATAGTTAATATGATAGTATATAACGTATGCAAAACGTGTGAAATAGCATAAAAATGGTAATCATGTGTACTCAATAACTTGTTTTTTTTCTAAAGTTTGTTTTCCTTTTAAACGCATGTAAGTATGGATAATTTATTATAACTACTTTGTAGTCGCACAGTCGCCCAGTGTTCGACATTATTAGAAAAAAGAGCGCATTCTGCATTCCTTCTCCGTAGAAGCCTTAGACGTGCGCTCCAAATGGTTAAAAAGGAGTACCTTCTTTTTTCTGTTAACGAAATTAATTTCACGAATAAAAAATACCTACACAGTTTACGTGAAGTCATAAAGTACCATTAATCGAGAATTTTGCACGTATGCTTTTATTGCAACAGTTTACATAAATTACTTCCATAATTCTTACCAATAGTAGTAGGTACCTACTAGGTAGAGTTCCAATAAAATACCCGAAATACTTGAACTGTACACTTAAAATGTAGTTACATACCTACATTTAAAGTGTACAGTGTACAAGTGACCTGCATAGTAAGATCGAGATGGAGTAACTAAAAATTAAAATTATCGTTAAAACTAACTCGTTGGTTAAACTTAGCGATTAGGTACCTACGTAGGGTAGGCTCCTAACAAAATCTTTTCTACGAACTTTCCCCAGAACCTTTGCAAAGTCTAAAATCGCCTACAAGATCCCAATTATTCCCAAATATTTTTTATTCTAATTACCTAATCCATATTGGCATCATTTAATTTTTATTACCATATTTCCTGATATCGTAATCTTTAAATAATGACGAAGGATTAGATAATGTACCTACTATCGTTAACAAAGATACGGAATCTTCAGCAATGTGTTTATGAATAACTATTCAGATAAAGGATTTATGACCTTATGCCACGTGACTTTTATTTACCAATTGAATGATGACTGGATCACTAACAATTTTATAAGTTCTTTGACTTTTGCTATTAGCTTTTGCCAACGGTTTCGCCCGCTGAACCGACGTGGCTACGGATGAAAAACTGTCTTATGTCCTGATCCATATGTCATCGTTTACCTGTGTGCCAAGTTTTATCCAATTCCATTCAGCTATTGAGGCGTGATTCATTAACAAACAAAAAAAAATGAAAACATGTAAACTCTAAACGCTCAGTCATAGCCCAGTCGACAAGATAAATAAGAATTGCAAATGAAAACGAGCTTAATTTATGATTTGAGCGAAAATTAATGTGAGAACAATATGTAAGTAATTGTATTCTAATGTTGTGTACCAACAACTGTATAATATAGAATGCAGGCCAACCACCACTTAAGTACTTAAATAAAAAAGCGAGGTCGTCGTTATCGTACTATTAGGTGGCCAGCGAGATATAAAAACATGAAAATTATTCATGTTATTAAAAGTTGTTCTTGAAAATGCTACATTGAATTGAAATCAATAAGGTCGTCAATTACGTATCTACTTCGTATTTAAACGGTCGTTATCTGGGTTAAAATCATTATTTCTTCTTAATTATAGGTACTGAAAGAATTTCTTTGTTTGAAATGATTACCTAGAGGAATCAATTGAGCAAACCAGTCGGATACCCACGCAATTATATATTTTATCTCACGCGAAATGTGCTTGTTGCTAATGCCAGCCAGTGATATAGGTAAATAAGATAATCAGTCCCTCAAATTAATGAAAAATCTATACATATCTACATTACATTTTCCAACGTCATTGCGCAGATCGTTGCGAAGGAGATTAAAATTGATTTAGCAATAATCCTTTGCGTCATGTCAACAAGGATTTGTAATAAGTCCTGATTTCATAAAGGCTCGTCAAGTCAATAGTGTACAGGAACGATCATAAGGGATTAAGTCACATTTGTGCATATGGCTTTAAATAAATAAGGTGTCTTTTACTTAGTTTATTAGCTAACCAACAAAAACATTGTAAACATGCACTAGTAAAAATAAATCATATGTAGATACCTAGTTCTAATATAAATCACTAAATTTGATCAATCAATAAATCATTTAATATAGCAATATTTGTAGTCTCTACGATAAGCAGGTTGGTGAACACAAACTTTCTCATTTCTAGTCACAAAATATTCCTAAATACACGGAAAGTGAGCCCGGTGCTATCACCCTATAGGTTAATCAGCCAATAAATCAATCTAGTGTACCTAATCTAAGCCATATTTCAGTCACCGCAATAAAATAGCCGAAATAATTACTGAAACACAGCGGCTTATCAAATTCCGTCAAACAATTGCGTACGATCGTCGTAAATAGAGATCCTATCTCCTTCGCAATGTTTGATTAAATTTTTGTTCCAATATGTTTTCAGAGCGGTCAAGACAATAATGCCTTCGACATATCGGAGGATCCTTCGAGCGCAGGGAGCCCGGCGAAGCTGGACCCAAGTGAGCAGACGACCCAAGTCCAGCCGCTGTCCGAGAAAGCTTCTTTTAATGGAGTTAACGGAGTAAATGAGAAAAAAGTAAGTTTCGCATATTTTGTCTACCTATAGGTTTTTTCTAGTAAAATATTAAAACTTACAGATATTAGCAATGCTACGTCAAATAAAAGTTAGTTGATTAAAATCTATATAGGTAGGCATGTATGTATCTACAGTGAGTTTTTTAACAATTAGCCGACCCACCTTTGCAAAAATGGTTGAGATTTTTCAGAATCGATTCGATAGAATTTTTACTTAACTCTTTAATATTTTTACCATTTCAGCAAAGTAAATACGTAAAATAAGTATAAAAGAATTATAAAATTCTATCGATTCGTATTCTAAAAAATCTCAACCTTTTATGCAAAGGTGGGTCACTACAGTCAAGCGACTTTAGTGACCTTAACATAACAGTAATCTGAAATGTTATTTTACCTATACCTGATGTGTGAGCTCAATTCTGATGATATTATGATATCATCAGTTTTGAGCTCATAATTCGTGATTTAACAGGTGACGTACAATCTATATCGCCTATATAATATTTTATAAGTAGGTAGGTATTGTAATGAATTGATGAAGTATAAACTTGCTTATCAATGCCAACTTTCAGGTTGGTGAGAGTTTCCTGCATGTTGCCTAAAGTGGCAAAAACTGTAGGCAGCATGCAGTGAACTTCACATACTAAGGTACTAAGGTATGCCATCAAAAAGCCGGGTAGGATTGGTTTATTGCAACCTTCCTGTTATTTGCATTATGCAGATAAGATAGTTTAATCTTTTTGCATTCTTTACGATGACCAATAATAGGGTGAAGCGCCTTGCCTTGTTTTCCAACTTGTGCAAACACGCGACCACAATAAACATTGAAGTATCATAGCAAACGTGTTTAAGCTGAAAACAAGATAAAAATAATCTTCCGTTAGTAACCCACTTACGAATTAAGTAAAAAAAACAGAAACTTAAAAAAAATACAAAATGTTACCATATCTGTAAATAAATTTAACACGAAACTAAAGGTAGCTACTACCCCCAAGACGGCCCACTTTTTCACTAAAGCTATCTACTACTCGTCAATTTGTTTTAATAAAATAATTGTTTATTTTCAGGCGGATCCGGAAAACAGCGAGCCTCAGCGTGCAGTATGGGACAATCAACTCGAGTTCCTCATGTCGTGCATCGCCACATCCGTGGGTCTGGGCAACGTGTGGCGGTTCCCCTTCGTCGCCTACGAGAACGGAGGCGGCGCCTTCCTCATCCCTTACATCATTGTACTGCTACTCATCGGAAAACCTATGTACTACCTCGAATGTGCCTTGGGACAGTTCAGTTCCAGAAATTCAGTGTCTGTATGGTCACTGAATCCAGCTATGAAAGGTGAGATATTTTGTTTGGATTTAAAGAGAAGCAGAGTAGTATATAACAAAAACTCGTCTCATTTGCCTGAGCTGATTTATTAGAGATCAACCAACTGTTTCCCACTGCATTTCTTGCTTATCAAAACACGGCTCACTGGAACCCTCAAGTACCATGCATGTTCCTGGGAAAAAATAGTCTATGTGTCACTCAGTTATAGTGTAACTTTCTATCAGTCATAGCATTGATGATTCAAACTTTGAAAATGCCAATCTAGAATTATCATTTCCAATGTTTGAATCATCAAAGCACCTCATTTACGTATTTTATCCAATTTACCAAGCTATTCACAAATCTTCAAAGCCCGCCTTTGTACCTCCCTACCCTTGCAAAAAGTATATTAACAATAATCTTTTCTTGTTGATGATTTCAGGCGCCGGCTACGCCACAGCCCTGGGTTGTGGGTACATCCTGTCGTACTACGTGTCCATCGTCGCGCTGTGCATTTACTACCTGGCCATGAGCTTCCAGCCCACGCTGCCCTGGGGCGTCTGCCGGGAAGAGTGGCTTAACTGCGTGCCTTCGGACCCGAACGAACCCCAAACAACCCCGATCGGTACTCCCGCTAGTAGCGCTGAGCTGTATTTTACGTAAGTATATACAATATTTAATTAAACTTAATTATTTATTTAGCAGGAATAACTTTAAACCTGTACGAGCCACTTGTAAAGAACAGACTCATTATTTAGGTTCCGTACCCAAAGGCCAACGGGATCCTATTACTAACTTTACTAAGCCTCCGCTGTCCATCCGTCCGTCCGCTTGTCTGTCAGCTGGTTGTATCTCATGAACCGTAATAGGTAGACAGCTGATATTTTCGCAAGTGTATCTCTGTTACCGCTATAACAACAAATAATAAAAACCAGCCAAGTGCGTGTTGGGCCACGCACAGTGTAGGGTTCCGTCCATGTTGTTTGTTAGCCATGACAAAAATAGCAAATTTTACGGTTCACCCTTGTTTGATAGAACAACGTTTGATATAATATTACTAAATCGAATTTTAGTTGCAATAAAGTCATTTCGAAGAATTATTCATTTGACCGAATAATTCATTGGTAAATTTTTATTTAGCGTAATTATTTATTTGAACTAATTTCATTTGAACTAATTTCATTTCGCCGAATTTTCAAATGCACAAATTTTATTCTTTATACCCTATACACCTGCCACCCTCAACTATTGTTACCAGGAGAAACTGGATGCAATCTGGACTTTAGGGTAACCCGACTCGGATAGGTTAGGTTAGAAGGGGATGGCGGGGTCATGTGAGCGAGCGAAGCGAGCGAATAGACCCCGCCATCCCCTTCGTGGTTATTTTTTTTATAAACCACCCAGAAGTAGGAGCCCCGCGAAGCGGGGCTCCGTCGACCAAGCCCACCCTCGACCATGCATAGAATATTTTAAGGTTTGGTTAAGTGTTAAATACATGGTTATACAATCTGAACATTACATCAAATGAACATTATACCTTTTGATCATTAGCGCAAATGTTGTTATAGCAAATAAATATTCGATGAACTGAAAATTCTGTCAAACGATATTATACAAAGTGATGATTTTCTTAAACGTTGTTCGATTTAGTAATATTATATCAAACTTTGTTCTATCAAACAAGGGTGAACCAAATTTTACTACGACATTACAAAGTTACAAATACACTTGGCTAAGTCATTTTCTATGGGGTTACTACGAAATTTTTACCTAATCAGTTACATTTTTCTAAGTTGGTAGACTATTACTCGTTAACTTGTAAAGCTTATTTAGCATTGATAGTTCTGCTTTTAACTTCGTTTTATAAGTATGCTTCTACCATATTTTTTTTCATGTCTCCAAAAACAACTTTTTAGCTGGCAGAAGGGAGGGACACTAACAAAAATTAAACGGATCCCTGGATGGAAAAATGGTTTTCAAAAAAATATCGCCACTTTACGTGTAGAGGGGGGTTACCTCAAAAAAATATTGTTCAAGATTTTATTTTACCACTTTGTCGGCGTGATTAATATGTATACCCATACCAAATTCAAACTTTCTAGTGCTAAGAGCGTCTCTGAGATAAACCACGGACAGACAGACAGATGGACATGGCGAAACGATAAGGATTCCTTGTTGACTACGGAACCCTAAAAATGAAATAAAAATAAAAGTTCAACTTGCACTTGGCCGGTTTTTTTACTCCGAGTTATTTTGAACCCGGGGATTACGTATGGAATTTTTGTTATTTAAGTTCGTGTTAGGAACTAAATCGGAGTTCAAAGATTAGGTACTCTGGTCTGCGACAGTCGACCAGAGTTGAGAGTCAAATCTATCGCACTGTTTGATAAAGGTAGCCGAGTTATTATTTAGCTCATTTCGATTAGAAAATACCCATACAATAACAATTTGTTTAAGTTAGTTATAATTTGTCTCCACCAATGTTTCTTTACGATCGATACCAAGTTCTGTGTTTCGTTGTTCTCTGTGATTCAAACATTATTATTATTGCGCGTCCACGCGTGTGGGAGTGGTTAGCAGGTAAAGCTGTTATAATGTAATACAATCATTGCCATAGTACAGGCTCTGGCTAGTTTGGGATCGGATGACCGTGTGTGAGTTGTCCCAGGATATATTTTATTGTTATATTATTAAACATATAATCAAGTATTTTTCCATTCACAGCCAAACAGTGCTCCAGCAGAAAGACGGCATTGAAGGAGGGCTTGGTAAGTTTGAACATACATACAACATGAAACAGAATAAACGCAATACCTCTTAAGGGGTCATTGTACTCACCATTATGAACTCTTTCACTATGGGACCAACACTGTTATCGCGAAAAACAATTGACGGATAATCATTATATTTTCACGATGTCGTCTTATTTAAACCATTTAATTTCGAGAGCAATGAATAATGCTATAATATGTATAATTTACTCTTATTCCTACCATTCCTAATAACCGCTTGTCTAATACTTTATTAGTGCAACTATCTCAACATAAATGACCAGCGATACCTACGATATGATTGACAATAGATTTTCATCTCACGTCTTTGAAAATTGACGATATGGTATTGTATTACAGGTCTGCCTATCTGGTACTTGGTGTTGTGTCTCTTCGCCTCGTGGTTTGTGATCTTCTTGATTGTCGCCCAAGGTGTCAAGAGTTCCGGAAAAGCTGCTTACTTCTTGGCTCTGTTCCCCTACGTTGTGATGATTATTTTGCTCATTACGTAAGTTTATTATTTCACTAGCCTTTTTTGCACCACTTTTGCCCGCGACTTCCTACGCGCGTATCCCGTTTTTTTCCCGTTCTCGTTGAAATTTTCCGTTCCAAATTATAGCCAAATGTGGCTACCATATTCAAAAAGAATTAACCAAATACGACTGGAAATGCCAGAGACTAGCGCGTTCAAAAAAACAAACTCTTATCTTCTCTAAAAAACAAACTCTATAATAAGTAGATAAAGATTCATGTTCATGGTTCATGGTTATGTGTGTTCATGTATTTAAATTAAAATGAGTAAGATAATGACTTATGCATCTTTGATGATAGATCTACCCCGGTTTCTGGAAAAATAAAATCGACGCATCATAAACCGTTGAAAATTCCTTCATCCGATCACAGCAGCGCAGAATGTGCATTTGTCAACATTAATAGTGCATTCCAAAATCTGCCCCAGAAACCGAAAATCTGTACTGATTAATAATACATGTATTATGAGTACATACATAATGCACAAATCGGCACAATAACTATAAAATCAAACGCCACGCTCCGATCCTTTTGCTTCATTTACGTTCACACAACTTCTTTGTTTCTTTATCTGTGTTATATTATATTATATTATATGTAATATTTGAATTTTAACAATTTCAGAACTGTGATCCTCCCCGGGGCCGGAGATGGTATTCTCTTCTTCTTGACGCCACAGTGGGACAAACTTATAGAACTTGATGTAAGTAGCCTAGTTTTATCCGTTTTCATTATAGTATGACATACCTAGAAACAATAATTTTGAAACATAATCATCTATAACGTCATTCCAATTAGTCTTCTATCATACAGCCGTACCGAGTTACCTAGATCTCTGTACCTAGTTATTAGTAGTTGTTATCTTAATTTAGAGTTTTTTTTGTTGCATGCTGAAAATGAGTACCTACCTACCTAAGCAAAATATGTGGAACGAGAGCATTATGTAGTATGTACCATATTTTACGCAAAATAAATATTCTATTCTATTCGTATTCATCGTCATCTTAATACGCGGCGTCACGTTCTTTCTAGCCATATCAATTTTAACACAATCCATCAATCATTCCTAAATGTACAACAATTTGACGTGTATTTTGTTCCAGGTGTGGTACGCCGCCGTAACACAAGTGTTCTTCTCCCTCTCCGTGTGCACCGGTGCTATTATTATGTTCTCTTCTTACAACGGCTTCAGACAAAACGTTTACAGGTATGAAAATATTATATAACAAATATCAAGAATATTTACACGTATCGCCCGGAGTTAGGAATTGTGCCCAGTTGATGGCAATAGTTTTCCCATTATACGGTATTTTCGAACACAATTGGCTAAATGTGGGTGTGAGTGGTGTGCGTAATGGCCTGATGTGATGTCCTGTATGGGTACCCCGAAAATATACCTTCAGAACTACGCCACAATATTAGATCCATTACCTACCTACGTTTCCTCTGCTTGGAGGAACGAGGTTGTGTATATACTCGTAGAGTGAGCACATGGATATTTTTAACGATGAATATTTCTATTGTCGGATTGTCCCTTAGTGGTTTTGATTTAATTTTTAATTTTCGTTGATATACTCAAACTACATTGAACCTCGTTTTACAAAAAATCACCAAATTCTTTTCTGCCGCAGGGATGCCATGATTGTGACGACGTTGGACACGTTCACGAGTTTGCTTTCGGGTATCACGATCTTCGGAATCCTGGGGAACTTGGCGTACGAACTGGACCAGGATGTATCAGGTGTCATTGGTTCTGGTGGTACAGGACTCGCCTTCATTTCCTACCCTGACGCAATTTCCAAAACTTTCTTGCCACAGGTAAATCTTAATTCTTGTTGGTGTTGAAGATAATATGTTCTTGTTTAAATTGAACGTTTATCAACGAAATCGCTTCCAGTTGTTCTCAGTGTTGTTCTTCCTGATGATGACTGTGTTGGGCATCGGGTCAGCGGTGGCGCTGCTCTCTACTATCAACACGGTCATGCTGGATGCCTTCCCCCGCATCCGAACCGTCTTCATGTCCGCTTTCTGCTGCACCGTCGGTTTCGGTATTGGACTCGTTTATGTTACACCTGTAAGTTGTTGATTAAAAGCTTTTCGCTTGATTTATACAGGTTTCTGGTTTGAAATATGGAATTAAGACCATGCCAGACCCTTCCTTAATACCAAAGTTTGTCAGATTTTCATGCTAAACTAGAGTTTGAAAAGTATCCAACTTCAATAATGTAATTCAGAAATCGGGGTAAGCAATTTGCCGAAGTTGCGTGAACCCAGCACTTAATAAAAATACAAGCTTGACACATTTATAAATTAGACATGAAGCACGACACATTCGTTTGCCCTACAACATTAGTACAATACCTACATTTATATGTTGCAGGGTGGTCAATATATCCTGGAGTTGGTTGATCACTTCGGTGGAACTTTCCTAGTTCTCTTCTGTGCCATCGCCGAAATTATTGGAGTTGTCTGGATTTACGGTGAGCACTTTGAACTATTTTTTTTTGCAGCATTATTAGTTCAGATCTTTAATTTATGGATGAAGCATAACATAGTATAAGTTTTCATACTACAAGTTTTTTTCACCATCCAATATTGTCCGGTTTTACTATTTTTGTATAAACTGTAGATACCAAAAACACATTTTACGCAACAATAATCTTTTAAAAACATTCTCTGGGCAAAAAAATCTGGGAAAATTTTTGCTCGCATGATGATTTTGTAAGTTGCACTTTCGTTTATTTTCCATATATATTATTACTTCCCTGAATGTGATCCTTATTAGCGACACTTTTGAATGGTGATATAATAAAGTGTTTTTTTTTACAAAATTAACTGGATCGGAAATTCACGGCTAGGAAAATGAATTTTTCATAAATACTATAATGCAGTTTTAGATTTTATCAAAATCCGACTCGAGACTCCTTTTAGTGTTTGTCGATATTATTGCCCAATAGCATTGGTATTGTGTATATTTAATTCTTCTTCTACGATTAAGCTTGTGAACCATCCTAAAACAAAATCCTTCTCTTCAGGTTTGGAGAAATTATGCGTGGACATCGAATACATGTTGGGTATTAAGACTGGCTTCTACTGGAGATTCTGCTGGGGCCTCATCATGCCTGCTATGATGACCACCGTCTTCATCTACGCTCTGATCACTAGTGAAGAACTGACGTTCGGTGACGACTACATCTACCCAACTGCTGGATATGGTTAGTAGATTATTCAATGTTTACCTGATAATGATATAATGATATAATGATTTTATTGAATTTTTGGGCATTTTACCTAAACTTTAAATTAATATACGTTTATTTTGTACCACATATCAAGGTACTCGTATATTTAACCCCACACTATTCAATTGGTAGTACCTATAGGTAGGTACTCAAAATTCTACTTTCTCGAAAATGGACTGTAGATTTTATTTTAAGTTAATAATGTGGCTTTCTGAAGAACTCATATTAACATTTTATTTTCAGTTGCGGGCTACCTGATGCTGGTCATTGGTATTATGTTCGTACCGATTTCGATTGTGCTGACGTTGTACAAATATAGATCCGGAGACATTTTGCAGGTAAGATTTGCAACATGTACCTAATTGGTAGACACACTTACTCGAAAACGGTGAACCTAAAAGCAGTGCAATAATAGCCCTTATTTTACTGCTTTTAGATTCAAAATGCAATTATTAGCACTCGTGACCATAATTGCTATACTATTAGTACAATATCGTCCAATTCTTAGAGCCAGAGATGTGCCAGTTAGGCATTTACTACTTTCACTTTTAGCATTACTTTTGTGAATATTAAATCTGTGATACCAATAACATATCAAAATTAATATTATTGAAATTATTAAAATAACTATTCTAAAAGCAAATACCTAATATTATATACCTATTTACAAGTGTGTCGAAAATAGGTAATTGTTTGAGAAGTAGGTCCTCTTGAGAATTTGTCATTGGAATCTCGGCCTTATGATGTCCTAGCCGCTCTGGCTACAATTTTCGTATTTCACAGTTTCGGTCTTTTCGGATGTAAAATGGATAGGCTATATTATATACCTACTCGAACACTGTTATTATGTATTTTATACAAAGTCCCGACTTCTATCCGTCAACTAAACACAAGCAACGTTGTAACAACGTACTTATCATGAAAGCTGTTGTAACTAAAGTCAATGCTTTTCACAGACGATAAGGCGTTCGTTCAGCCCGAAGCCGTCGTGGGGACCCCGCGCGGCTAACGAGAAAGCTGGCTGGGAACAGTTCACTATTCAGGCCAAGGAGGAGCGCGAAAGGCTCAACACCACCCTGCCCCGCCACGTCTGGTACATCCTCACCGGCGGCTACCGGAGAAGACTATAAACCACTAGTCATTAGCTTTAACTAATTTACTATAGATAGATTTAGGGTAAAACTACGTAGGTACCTTAATCCCGATAACTAAGTGACGATTTATTACAAATTGTCAATACTTAAATCGTGTAACTAATTGCCAAAATGATGTTATTTAAATTGTAATGATGTTGTACTATATGTCAGGGTATTCTATTTATTAAGTTTGTTTGAAATATGTTGTAAACCTTTTATACTATCGTAAAATATATTTTTATAAAAAAGTAATTTAAATTGGGCATTTTGAATATTCTAACCAACCATCGTTTCACTACACCAGTACCACATGTCTTACCTACCTCTTCTTGAGCTAAGTAGGTACGTAATCTTCCACTAAAACTCTCTCTTCCACTTGTTATTGTAAACATTTATGAGAACTAAGGGCTGCCTTCTAGATCTGTCACGTCATCAACATCAAAGAAAAGAGCTATCAAAATGAGTAGGTATGTTCTTGGCAGCGTGGCGGACGATTTGATCATTGCAAAGACTATCTACCAAAATAGGAATAAGTTTACAAGTCTACCATTAGTCGACATTAGACAACCTCAACTGACCAAACAATGTTCTAAGAGAAACTCGTACATTCCACAAACCTAACACAAATTCGCCTACCGTTTCTAAATGATCTCAGAAATCATGCAATGATGAATAATACCTAGCAACTGATACACAATTTATTGATACATATCTAGATAATTTCCAAGGTTGATTTGGAAAAAGTTACTAGGATGGGAAGTCCCAACAGGCCATACGACTAAAGAATTAGCCAGAAGATATTTAAATAAGCACGTGTCGGTGAATTATGATTTTGATCGCTTCAATCGGCTTCAACTTGATAAGCTTTAGATAAACATAATGCCTTATGCCCGCATTAATGACTATACCTACTGCTTATTTACAATTTATTATACCTACTTCAGGATCGTGCGATTGATATAATCCATCGCAGCCGCAATGCATGACTATTATGATCCGCTTCCTGCCCTTGTCTCGTGTGACACTACAACGACGCTACGTTTTGTTTTCCATTCTCCCCTGTCAGCGGTGACAATATCGTTCACTCCCTCTTCTTTTATGTCGATGCTCCGCAATTCATCCATATTTGGCGCCCCTCTCCTTTTATCCACGTTTATATTCAGCACTCTCTTAGTAGGTATCTAACTTGCGTTTCGTGTCTCCTCATCACGCGTCTATTACCAAAACAACAATGAAAGAATTAAATGTAAGTACTTTGAACGTATATGTATACTTTGAGAATATAGATTGACTTTGCGGGTTGTGTACTTTTACATTTAAGGTGAAAAAACACAGTCATGCCATGGACATTTATTGAGATATTGGAGTATTTCAAAGTAATGCAATATTTCAAATAGCATTTCCCACGTTTTGCCAATGTGCTGTAGAACATTTAAATGAATACAGTAAATAAGCTTTAAATCAAATACTCTAAACGATTAATCAATTGAAGAAGCTGAAAGATATACCTACAGGCAAAACTTGGGACCCTTATGATAAAATTATGACGATTCCTAGAGAATATAAAACTTTTATGAATATTTGGTTGGACATAATAAAACATTAATAATACCGTTTAGATATATAATCAAGTGATAGATACTAAGATAACCCTATCACAAAAAAATAATCTCTATCATATTTACATATTTTATTAGGAAAAAGAATCAAACAAGCGGTCACTTCAACCACGTATGTTGTAGTGGCACGTTTATTTTTGAGTACACCACAAATACTGTGAAATGGTAAATAATATATTTGATACAAAACTTCACAATACAATCGAAACAATTTCTTAGTTATTTGAATAACATTCAATTATTTCTTTTCTGTTTTCGCAAAGGAATCAAACGACGTTAACGTGGTTGAAAATGGAAGTCGTGAGAATCCAGCGTTTAACGCTTCTCCTGAAAATGCAGACGACACCTTCCCCAAGAAACGACCGTCAGGATTAAACTCAAAGAAAGTGGATTTGTCTTCGGATTTGCCTGAAAAACCCATAGTAAGTAGTTTAAACTAATATTGTACATACCCCTTGAAAATAAAATCTGATATTCAGCAGCATCCTGAAGTTGGTCAGAAGATAAAGGAACAGTTTCATAAAAGAGCACTTTCATGTGTTCGTTTATTTTTTAATATTTTTCTTATCTTGTGTTTTGAGGTCTTATAGGTAAAAAAGATAGTTTAATATGATGATAGTGGACAAAAGATTGTTGTCTAATTGTAATTACCGCAAACAATGCATTTATGTTGTACTAATCGGACCTCCCATATTTCACAACATTGATAAAGTATGATTATCTATCTACATAGGTACATTGGTATTTAGAACGCTATTGAAATATCATCAATCATTCATTACCCAATACCATCATTTACTTTAGTCAATTTAATATGGTTTTTAAGTCCTATTTTTATAAACAATTATTGAAAAAATAACTCTTCACAACAATAAACAAATTTTACATTAATAATTTTTGGCATAAACCAAAAAGTAAAGACGTCTGCTTCTTTTTGTATTTGGGGTCAACACTCCTAGTACTCCCGCGCACATCGTACGGTTGTGGGTTGTCTCTTCGTTCGTGTTTGTTGAGATCAAGTTTTTTTAATTGTTTACAATCACGTTATTGGTGGCCGTCCACGGTCTCTCTTTTTTCTTCTAAATCTCTTGGTCTTATGGTCATCCTATCAAAAAAAAAAGAGGCAAAATATTAATATCAACATCACTCAACGGGAATAACAGCATTCGTAATTTAGATTGATCTATCAAAGTTGCAATGAAGCTATAGTTATTGTAAAACCAGTGAATCAATATTTTTTTGCTGAACATAAAACAGAGTAGGTACCTATGTTATAAGGACTTTGTAGTGCAGTTGCATTTCTAAATTGTAGGTATCGTTTAGATAAATTACTATTTTGTACCAATGCCAACGTGCGTTTCAATTCTCTGTTGGTATCAATCAGGCCCTGAAATCATTAGATAATATCGTCACGCTTTTACGTCAATACTTCGTGATGATTTGGATTGCCAAATCGTACACATACCTACTGGTTCTTTTTATCGGAGTTGGAGCTTCCTTTTTACATGTAATGTAACTTTCTTTATTCAATGTTTTTATTTCGACGTGCTCGTAGCAGTTTACCTACTGTTTAATCAAAACATAAAATGCCAATTGCATACGTACAACCTATTGAGTTAAATAGTTTGTTAACAATAATTTAGGCATTCGTAACCTTTGGGAGCTATAAAGCAAGAGCTAACTATAAAAACTTACCTGAACCAGTTGATGCATGCGTTAATATAAAATATACATGTATTTGGAGAAACCATTAACAGATACAGAGATTGCGATCAGCTGGCAAAACCTTAAAATTTAAATTTAACTTAAATAATTTATTTAAGTAATTCAAAACGTTCTATAGTAGAAAGGGCATATATAAGTAGTAGAAAGGGCATATATAAGTACGAGTATATACATAGATAGAAGTCATCAGATCACAAATTGACAACAATACTTTTTAAACCTTGAAACCGGTCATTTCCCGGATCATGTTTATTATACAAGGCTGAATGTATGATCAATGCCAATTTGTTATTAGGGACAGTGTTATCTTTTCAGATAAGATAGTAAAACTTTTTATTGTTTTCATTTTTACTTGATTGGGTACCTAAGTACCCAACATAAATTAATTTATGAATCAGACAGTTTACAAACATAAATCATTTATTATTCTACGTAAAACAGTGTTATTTATAACTCGATCTGTTTACGATTCGGTCATAAAAAGCTAAATTACATTTTTCCTTTTGCGTATTTCAAACATTATTTGTTTCGCAATTGCTTGGAGAAGAAGCTAACCAAACAAACTTATTTACATCCCTAATCTATCTCAAAGCACGGTTTAACAAAGTAATAACTTGATAATAAACATTTGCAATCTCTACAATGGCTTTCAAACGAGTAGGTATCTATCTACAGTGTAGATAGATAAGTACTCGTTACCCAAATAACCCAAACCTTAGCAATTCGAATTGCCAAGGTTTGGGTTATTTTTTACCATTATTAATATTAAGTAGTATAAACTGATTAAATGATTACCATACTCAAGACCAGACTACTCATAGTAACGTAAAACGATTGATTAGATACATGTACACTATAATATATACCTACATAAAATAAATACTATATACGGGACCGCGAAATTACTACGAAATGTAAAGGATCTTAATAGATGTAAATTCACAGTACTGTCTTTCCTTTTGTTTCTAAAATCCATCCAAAGGTTGTCTTGAAAAGATCGCTTTTAGCGATAAGGCCGCCTATTGTGTCACCCTATGTAATGTTTTCCTTGTCTATATTTGTCTAACGATATGGTGTACATAATAAAGAGAATTATATTCTATTCAGGACAGCTTTATGTCTAATGTCAAAAAATGAAGGTGGGCCGCTATTGCAAGTTTATTTGGCGCCTACCATAATGTATTTTTTTTCGTTACCTAACCAAATTTAGTTCTATTTTTAAAGTTCATTCCCGCCCTAGGGAGGGAAGTTATTACTATGAGTAATAACTAGTAGTAACGCAGGTAAAAACTAGTTATAAATAAAAGGGTTACGCATTGCGAGCAACATTGTAGTTATGCTGTAGGTAGTAGGTATAATTAATTATGAAGTATTAGTTACTCAGTAACTTGGTGTGAATGTCCATAGAAATTAGTTCTTATTTCTGTATTTTATAAGTGGAGACTTGTAATTGGCCGATAGTCTAATTTACTGATCTGTAAGTCTTATGAATAAATAATATTTTCTTCTTGGGGTCACTGACCATTTATAATCTAAGTCAATTATTGGTTTTAGCGCATTTATTTTTATTTGATAGTCTATAGTCAATTCTTAAAAGGCAATGGCGTATGAGTTTAAGGCTCTCGTGAAACCAAATTATAATAAAAAACCAAAGGCAGTATTTAAACAAACTGATATCCAGACATAATCGAAGACTTCTTCTGAAAATAATCAAACCTAAAAAACATATTTGTCTCAATTAGGCTTGCCACCCGTATGTTCTTTAATATTTAGTATCGTTTGTAATATTTTTCCTGGATTTTCCAAATGCGCTAATTATTAAAAATACTACAGCTGTCGCCCGTGGCTCCACCCGCGTTAATGTCGAAAATTATCCCAAGGGAACGTACTCCCGGGACGTATCCTATGTGTTATTCCAGACTACAATCTACCTCTGTGCTAAATTTCATCAAGATCTATTAAGCCGCTCTCTCGTGAAAGAGTAACAAACATCCATACATCCAAACTTTCGCGATTATAATATTAGTAAGGATTAGTATTAGTGTATATGTTACGGCTAAGACCCGAAATGCGGCTATACCTAGTTTTAGCCGGCTAAAACTAGGTGCAGCCGGCCACATGCGGTTAAACTTAGATGTATCCTCTTATCTTCGGTTAGACCTAGGTTTAGCCTTCATCATAGCGGCTAGAACTAGATGCAACCGCACACCGATGGCTAAACTTAGGTGTATCCTATTTACCGGTAGCTTTAGTCTCAATATTATAGATATTCGAGTTTTCAATGTCATTTATTTCTACGTTTTTTTTATTCCAGGATACACCAGAAACACAAAAAGAAAGACCTCAGTGGGACAATCAGTACCAGTTCCTCATGTCGTGCATCGCCACTTCAGTGGGTCTGGGCAACGTGTGGCGGTTTCCTTTCATCGCCTACCAGAACGGAGGCGGTGCCTTCCTCATACCCTACATCATCGTGCTTATACTTATAGGAAAACCTATGTACTACCTAGAAACCTCACTTGGACAATTCAGCAGTAGTAATTGTGTTAAAGTGTGGGCTTTGTCACCGGCAATGAAAGGTACATTCATCAATAATACTCAACCAGACTTAACTTAAAATTCTGTTTTAATGACTTCATCTGACCAAATTTAATATTTCAGGAACGGGTTACGCTCAAGCTCTAAGTGCTCTCTATGTGGTGTCTTACTATATGTCAATCGTGGGACTATGCTTGTATTATTTAGTCATGAGTTTTCAAAGTACACTGCCTTGGGCTCTCTGCGAAGATCACTGGGAGAACTGTGTCCCGTCGGGACAAACTGCCAATGAGAATGAATTGACCGGACAACCAGTCAGCAGTGCTGAGTTATATTTCACGTGAGTTCACTTGTTAATATCAATTGAATGCACGTCACGTCGTGTTAGCTTAGTAAATAATCTGACAGGCAATCAATCTAATAAAATTATAATACCGCAGTTCACTTTCGCGATATAGTATTCATGGACGCTTTATTTATCTATAGGAGAGGTTAGTATTAAGCCGAAGAAGGTATCGACTGCAAATGACGAACTTAAACTCTGTAAAAAAATAACTGGCATTTACAAGTGCCGTTGTGCTTAAGAATGCCTAACTTACGGATACCAAAATGAACAACAACAAAACAAAATAAAAGTATGTCAGAATGGATACAGAGAAGCGTGATGGGCATAAGAAGAAGAGACTAGATACAACTAAAGAATCTTCTTTAGTTGTATCTTGTCTGTGAATTGACCATTAAAAAAAATATTTTTCCTATTTTCTAAAAAGAAAAATAAAAATTTTAAAAGTTCAATTTGTATGGAGGAAATTGAAATGGCGCTGGATAGGACATATGCTGAGGAAAATTGAACAAAAAAAATAACGGAATGGTACCTGAGAGAACGTTAAAGAAGTAGAGGGAGTCTGTTTAAGCGATGGGTAGACGATTTTAAGAAGGTAGCAGGTCCAGAATTTGCATCAAAAAGCGCTAGTTACTCGCGCCTTATGTACACTCATTAAAAGCGCCGAAAGGGTTGTCATTTTTGCCGAAAGGATTGTCATTAGTTTATTGAATGAATTCGCAAGAATAACTTCATACTATTTATGTCACAATTTGTGAAATAATTATAAACTAACTACCACCCTATCGCTTTGGGATACCCTGTAATGATAGAAGTGTTGTGTTAAATAAATAAATAAAATTAAGTTAATAATTGTAAACATAAACTGTTTACAATTCCAAACCAGCAATAAAGGTTTAAATTTTATCAGATCGGCAGTTTTAAAGTATAGTAAATCACGCATACCGCGACTTTTGTCCTGTTTTACTTCGAGAGAACATTGGGACTGTTTCCCTAAGGTTTCTTATGTTTATGGATTAGGTATTATTACTGAGTGGATAGCATTCAAATTAATTGAAAGGCCACTCATTCAAATGACTGTCACGTACCTACGCCTTAAAAATAAAACATTAATAGGTATTTAACATTGTTAGTTATCTAATCATAAAACATTTAATAATCAACAAATAGCAGATAAAACATTTCATATCATATAATATTTACGCTGCTTACTTACGTTGATATATGTGGGTACATTGGTAACTTCGATTAATTAAATCGTAGATAAGATGTGATAATTAGCTAGGTTAGTTCACAGGCGCCTCAGAATCACGTGGAAGTCAGAAAAGTCATGCACGTGGGACCAATTATCCTACATACATGCTTTGATTTTGTAATTTGATAGTAGATAGTATACATTAAGTTTTCCAGCAGTAGGTATATATGACCTTTCTGCACTGTCAAGGTTCCTTGCCTTGAGTGTATAATGGCCATTATGTTGAAATTACAGATGACGAAGAGTATTTTGCTTCCCAAAAACAATTTAAATGCGCCGTTTGTGTCACGCCCGATAAATTACCTACTTTGACAGAATCCTCCGTATCGCGTCCTTCTACAAGCTTGACAATTTTTTTTTGAATGTATGTATCTAGTTATATTGAACTTTTGATATAGAACTTATCGAATCTTCTATGTTAACAGGCAAACCATTCTGCGGCAGTCAAATGGGATCCATGATGGAATTGGTAAGCAAACTATACTGCAACTATATAGCTAACTATAGATATGTACAAATGTATGTTCCCTTAGTACAAATAGTATATGCCAATACTAGTCAGATTGAGCTTCTAAAATACAAAATTTCACAGTAAAGCTCAGTTAGTTCAGCTTTGCTGATCTCAGCTATGCGAGCAATTTTTTCATACTTACATAGTTCACAATCTTGAAAAAATACCTTAGCTATTGGAGCTAGTTTGACTTGGCTCGTGGTTTGCAGTCGGCTTTGGAGTATTAAAAATCAGCTTTTTTCCTCGGCTTCGCTACCGTAGCTTGTCCTACAAGAACCTTGCATTTTTCCGATAATGTAGCTATCCTATCTACCTAAAGTCATTATTAAAAAAAATCGTATTAAGACTTCCAGAGATTGCATTTACGAACATATTTAATTAACAGAGAAACAATTTTACATCTTTTAGTTTAGATGATCAACTCGAATATTAACGATATTTGTGGTATCTTTGCAGGTTTGCCGTTGTGGGACCTTACACTCAGCCTGTTCATATCCTGGCTGATTATCTTCTTGATTGTCGCTAAAGGTGTCAAAAGTTCCGGGAAGGCAGCCTATTTCCTCGCTTTGTTCCCATATGTCGTTATGTTTATATTGCTAATCAGGTAAGATTTAAAACTAGCAGCTTTTCTAGAAGTAGTAGCGTACTGTAGTTTTACATAATAGCTAAATATCGTTTTTGTAGACAGCGCGTAGCAGCTGCCGTGGTATTACCGTAAGAGCTTGAATTGGGCAGCAGTCAACGCAGTTCGCAGTTCAGCAATTGTAGCACACACGTAATATCAGTCGTAGCCCACGCGTAGCACCCGTGTAGCAGCAGTTGCAGCTCATGCGTAGCAGTCGTAACCTACGCGTAGCAGTCGTAGCACACGCGTAGCTGCAGTTTCAGAATGCGCGGAGCACACACGTAGCAGCATTCGTAGCACACGCGTAGCAGTATTCGTAGCACACGCGTAGAATGTAATGTCGTAGAACAGTAGAATTAATGTAACAACTGACTATTTATTTTATAAAGCGAAGCTGGCAGACACAATTTATTAGCTACCATTTAGTGGAGTGCCTTTAGTGCCTATTGTATGAAAACCTCGGAATCTACTAAGAACATATGATTATGAAACCTATTGGATTGCATTATTAACAGAGTTTACTCATTATAATTCGTAGTTTTTTATCTAAAATAACAAAGAAATATAGAAGTATACCTACATAGGTATAATCTAATGCATTACAGGCTTATTGGAACAGTTTTGTGCAACAACCATTCTAATTTTATAAATCTAAAAGTAACTCCGTTTGTCTGTTTTTTACCTCTTCACGTCTCAACGGCTGAACAGATTTGGATGAAACTTGGCACTAAGGAAAAGCTTGGAATTGGGCTCATGATACTTTTTAGCCTGGGAGTATGCTCCCTTTGAATAATTTTCAGCTTTATCACAAACGCAACCGCTGGTAGAAGCTATCTTGTATAATATGAAAGCGAACGGTCATTCACTGATTAATCACGAAATCTCGAAAACTGCTTGACCTATGGAGATGAAATTTGGCGAAATTAAAGGTCTTAAGAAGCCCCTTTTAGATAGTGTTAGCCTCAATGCTCTTGGTTACACGGTTCATCCTCAGAAAACGTAAACTGCCTGTGTACGTTTTCCCAATATATCAAAACATAATTGATCGTAGTTTCCATAACATAAAATAAGAACTTAAAAAGCCCTTTCAGAAAACATTAACCTCATTACTGTTCGTAACTTTGTTTAACTTTACTCGTCAAAAATGTGTATAACCCCAATATTTCAAAACTGGGACACAACTGTCCTCAGCTTCTATAAATGAAATAAAGAGCCTAAAAAGTCCTTCCAGAAAATATAAAACTTATTGCTGTACGTGGACCATTTTTTCTTATCTTCGTGTAGTAAAATCACTTTAAAAAAAAAGAAGCAACAAAAAAATAGTAAATATTTTAGTGATTTGTGTATAAACATAATTCAGAAGAACATAATTCATTAATACATTCACAGGTAATTGGATTCCGAGGTCAAACTCCCCGGTCACTCCACTAATTTGCGAAAAACCTTCTCGCAAATTATGTTAATGCACCTACATTTATGTTTCGTAACTTTTGTCTCCAGGGCTGTCACTTTGCCCGGCGCTGGTATGGGAATATTGTTCTTTATTACACCGCAGTGGCAAAAAATTTTGGAAATGAAAGTAAGTAGTATTTTTGGCAAAACTTTAGTATAGGTTGTGTAACAACGTGTAACAGAATAAACGCACTACCAGAAAAGGGGTCATTTTATTCATCATGATGAAAAACTTTTCCTGGGACCAACACTGAAATCACGATAAAATAATCGACTGTCCCATACATTTATGTGCGCATAACTCGACAGTATATTTTGTCGAGTTATGCGCGCATGAACAGCTGATTTCGGGATTGGTCCCATAGTAAAAGTTGTTCGTAATAATGCAATACCTAAAATGGGGTCACCATTTCAGGTAAGTATTGCATTTATTCTGTTGACGTTGTATATAAGTGTTTTATTTAAACTTTGTAGGTAGGTACCTAGTGTAAAATAATCAAGTTTAAGTATCGAGAATTAAAAATGTTTGTCAACTTGCAGGTGTGGTATGCGGCAGTGACACAAGTGTTCTTCTCTCTCTCCGCTTGCTCAGGAGCTCTTATCATGTTTTCATCTTTCAACAAATTTTCGCAAAATGTTTACCGGTAATTACTTAATTCATGATAATTCATTCAAAAACCTCTCGTACCTAACTGATATGAACTGTGGTAAGTGCATGCCTATGAACCACGATACCTTCTCATCAAAAAATGCAAAAAGTTTAGTATGAAAGGCATGGCAAGACAGGCTAGGCATCCTTTTTTCTGCTTACATCATTTTAATCAAACTACTTAGGTATCTACGAGTACATTACGCTCAGCCAAATGTTAGCCGTTTGAATTTAATAGATATGTGCCCATTAATAAAAAAAACACCTTGTTTTCAGAGACTCGATGATTGTAACTACACTGGACACGTTCACGAGTTTAATCTCGGGCATCACTATATTCGGTATTCTGGGGAACCTCGCGTATCAGCTCGGCTACGACAACATCAATGACGTCATCGGCAAAAACTCTGGTGGCTCTAGTCTTGCTTTCATTTCGTACCCCGACGCTATTGCGCAGTCGCCGTTTGTACCACAAGTAAGTTATTATAACAATTTATGTAGCTGCCATGGTATCTCTTAACCACCCTTGGTTGACTGGTAGGGAATGCATTGAGTCCACCATTTACCTTTGTGCATGATGTTTAAATAAGTAAATACCTTTTACGACCTTTACTTTAACTAACTATGTTTTATTCAGTGCATACACATGGGTACCTATATTTTTCAAATGCCACTCCATGATTTTAGTTTCATGATTGAAAATAAGTTTTTTTGGAAGCTTATGTATACCCACCCGTAACAGCTTTTTTTTTTTTGATCTCGGGGGGAAATCCTCATGGAAATCCTCCACCCTGGGGCGGGTGGAGGGGTCTGTCAGACTCTTACTGACTAAAACCACCCCGGTGTTCCATCTCCCACCTACGCCGGGTATCGCGGGAACGTATGTGACTTCCGCAATCCCCGGCTGGTGCCGGCCCGCCACTGCGGGCCACCTCGCGTCGGCGAGGGGAGTGAGGTGTTTGACTCCCCTCGCTACGTCAAAGAGGGGCGCACGGGAACACCACGCGCCGCCACCTCGGGTCCGGATGAATGGGGGGTGACGGACATCCCCAAGTCCGCCGCCCCTGGACCCAGTTAGGGGGGCCGGAAGAGGGCAGCGTATGCCCTCCTCCGACGCCCGATGCGCGTGCTGCGGGCCGGGAGAGCGGTTGTGATCTCCCTCTCCCTTTCCGCAGCCTCCTTCTGCGCGATAACTGTCTCGCAGAAGGAGACCACCGACCCGTAACAGCTAAGCCAACCTATAATTGGTGTCCAGGGATAGGCGGGCTTTAATGGCTCAATAAAGGAATGAGATTACACCTATGTCGGTCTTTCTGATAATTAAGTAGATACATAACGTAACATTTTTTTGGGTTTGGCACAATTTTCACAGTTCTTTTTTTCAGCTCTTTGCTGCCTTGTTTTTCTTGATGATGGCCGTGCTTGGTATCGGCTCAGGAGTAGCCTTATTTTCAACAGTCAACACAATATTCCTCGACGCTTTCCCGAAAGTGCCCGTTATCTATATGTCCGCGATGACATCTTCTTGCTGCTTTTTAATTGGACTTGTGTATGTTACACCGGTAAGATTTTCGTCTGAAACCTATATTTAGATGCTCATGTGCTTACATACAATAACATAATATTTTTTTTGCCTGGTTGCAGACCTAAAATGTGCTTGTAAACATAGAATAGAACAACCACGTAGTTACATCAGTAATATCCTTCATCTTTGATTTCCGTTTAAAAGAAAAACTGTTTTTAAAATCTTTCACGTTTTTTTTTTCAATACTTTTCAATGTTACAGGGCGGACAGTACATTCTGGAAATAGTGGATTACTACGGTGGAACATTCATGAGATTATTTGCAGCAATCATTGAAACTATGGGTGTATTTTGGATTTACGGTAAAACTGTTTTTTTTAGGACTTTTGCAATGATATTATAAAATTAAATTTTCAATTAAGTCCTATTTCGAAAGTGGCCTAATGCTTCTTAGTTCAGGGTCCACATAGATATCCAAAAAGTATCGTATTTCCACATAAAATTTTAAAACAGTCGACAATGAGGGAGTTGGGGTTAAAATAAAAAAAGAAGACCAGAAACATGCATTTGGCGTGCTTAGGTACTTCAAAGTTTTTTTTTTCAATTAAGTTCACATTTTATTTTGCTTTAGGCATAACGAGCCTCCTTGGATTACTTTTCGTAATATTCTTACTGACTTCGTTAGGTAGTAGACTACTAAAAATATCTTGGTATTAGCTATATCCGCCAGTGTTTATGTGTCTGTGTAATGGTGTGTCTATCCGTGACATCGTAGCTTCTAAACGGATTAAACGTTTTTTTAAGACTGATTTAACGTTCCAGGTTTGGAAAATATGTGCCTGGACATTGAATTTATGCTGGGTTTGAAGACTTCGTTTTACTGGAGAATATGTTGGGGTATTGTTACTCCACTCATGATGATGGTCGTATTCTTCTATTCTCTGGTTACAACTGAACAACTACTGTTCGGCGGGACGTATGTATATCCGAACGGTGCTTACGGTGCGTATTGGTTCCTTAATCTTTTTTGAACATTGTAAATTATTATAACCTATTGTTTTTGTTTCTACTATGATTTTTCTTTTCAGTTGCCGGTGCGATTCTTCAATATTTCGGGATTGCATTGATTCCTATATTCATGTTGGCTACACTCTGGAAATATAAATCTGATACATTTGTTGAGGTCAGTTAAAGTTAAAATCTAGCCTTCCTAAATGAAATACAAATATTTATCATTATTATTTCATTAATTTATTAACATGATATTTTGAAATGTCTTTTTACAGACTGTTAAAGCTTCGTTCAGGCCTAAGAAAACATACGGGCCCAACATCCCCCAGAAGCGCGAAGAGTGGCGAGAGTTCCGTCGTAACGCCAAGTATGAACGGCAACTCATTCGCAAAAACTGGTGGCATCATATAGGTTTAAGTTTAATTGGAGGATACCGCCGTGGACGCAAATAAACACGACTTGAATATTTTTATCTCGATATTAATTGATTAGGTACATTATTGTTATATTTAAACTGTGTTATTTTTATTATACCTACCTATGTAAAATAAAGCTATACTTAAGAGAAATTAAAAATGTTTATGTCTCATCATTTCATTAAATACTTAGGAGGTTTAATATCTGAATTCCTTGTTGAACTAGTGGACGCAAGCGCAACAGCCGGTCTATCCTATCGAAATTTCACCGTGAAATCTTAAGAGGACTGAACATGAAGTGAATTGTCATTCAATTTTATTTGTGTAAACTGACAGCTAACTTCACGCTCAGTTCACCTAAGTTTTTACTATGAGATGCTTACAAAAACGCACTGCAGGTAAGCGAGTGGTCCTGGGTTCGATTCCTAGGTACGAATATTGTCATCATCATTTTCATTATTAATTTCGCAGTAGAAGGCCGTGGGCACGCCACAATTGCGGCGGTAAGGACACCATGATCGTTGCCATACTCACCGGACACGGCTGTTTCGGATTCAGCGGGAGGACACGCCCGGGTGTCAGCACTGTGAGTATCGCCCGGAGGACACGGTGGAGGTCTGTCCTGCTTGGGCGCCGCCGTGTCCTCGTCGAGGCGATCGGTGGCAGGGACCTCTCGCGTCCAGCCCCGGTTAAATCAATGGTCCGGAGCAAAGGAGACGGGCCGCGCGAGGTAGAGACAAGGCCTTCGCCCCAACCGCCGCTACAAAAGACGCCCTGGGCGTCGGAAGTCGCAGGAAGATCCCCGGCCACCGTAGGCGCGGGCCTGCGAGCGGCGAGCGTCAGGTGGCTCGCTATCCGGTCACAACCAGGCCCGGGTCGATGGCGCGTTGTGTTCCACGCGCGCTTCAAACAGATGTCAGCATAGGAGACGGGGCGTGCTAGGGCCAGATCCTGCCAGGGTTGCGGAATTTCTTCGAAAGAGTCACCGGGGCCCAGGAACGCAAAGGGCTTTAGAAGGAACACGGATGGGTTTTAGTCAGTAAGTCTGACACGCCCTTCCGCTCCACCCAGAGCGAAAGAAATCATTTGATGATTTCCTATCCTTAAAAAAATAAATAAAAAAGTTTTAGCCCGTAGTCTGAATTTGTGCCTAATTGCTTGGCAAAAGGCTCGTCAGCAACCTATTAAGTACAGTCAACAAAGCTATTTGATAAGCTATGAACATGGAATTTTACTAGGGTCTACATCCGCACCCTTACCCAACTCTTCGTGGAATATTTTAGCTATTTCCTGTGTGTCCTCTCGACAAACTGTCATCGTTATAGAGATAAGCAAGTACTTATTTGAAAACCATGTTCGCAACCGTGCAGATTGTATGGACTTTAAAAGAGACTTTGACCTCTGAGTTTGTTTCAGTGTTTCTTCTCAGGTAGCTAGGAAACACCGGCCTCATCGTGTTTAAAATTAGGTAGGTACCCAAAAAGATTGACGACAAAATAAATATCATTTATTGAAGATTTTCTTTTAGAATAAGTATCTTAACTACTGAGAGCACACATATAATGAATCTAGGATTTACGTCATAAATTATCTACTTTTTCGAAAGAACTTTCGCCTAAGTGTAGCCAAATGGTGGCGTGAATTTTCTTGAAAACCCTGGAGGAGAATTATCCTCCTTAAGGCTGCTTCTCCAACAGAGATGAAGACGAGGAAGCGGTGATGCGTTACGGAGCTGTGAAACGGTGCGCAAGTGAGCGGCAAGAGGATGTGTACTCTTGAAATATGTGGGTGCCGTGCGGTGTCGCGTCTGTTGTCTTTAGATGTACTTTTTTTTTTTTAATCTATTCCTCTTTCAGTTACTCAGTATTCGAAGTTATTATTTTTTCCATTTTACTTTGAAAGATGTCAACAAAAAAAAAAATCGAGCTACCCCATACAGGTTTGCACTTTTGGATTTTCCAAACTTTTTATTAGGTAATCAAGCAACTTTGCAAATAAAATATTTACTTTTCCTTACTAATAATATAATAACATAATATTATGAATGCGAAAGTAACTCTGTATGTCTGTCTGTCGCGCTTTCACGCCAAAAGTACTAAAACGATTTAAATGAAATTTTGTACACTGATAGTCTAGAGCCCGAGAAAGGACATAGGCTACTTTTTAATGCGAAAGTTTTAAGAGGTAAAGGGAAAATGTTTTATGGAAGTATCGTCATTTTTGGAAACTTGAAACTTATTTTTTAGGCTGTTGATTCGATATAAATAAATATGACAATCAGTAAAAGTACAGTTTGTAAAAGTTTGACCCTCAAGGGTGTAAAATAATAATAGGGAATAGGGATGATTGAGTCATTACAAAATGTGAAACTGAAGTTAACGCGAGCAAGAAACTTGCCAAGCACCGCGCCGTACACAATGATCGCTGTACACTGTACAGCCACGCGCGGGGGGGGGGGGGGGAGCGCGCTAATGTACTTATATAGGTACTTAAATAATTTAATAAGCTCTTTGCAGTGAAACACTGCAAATAGCTCATTCAAGTATTTATACGTATGTGTCTTATTTGTTAAATAATTAGCCTAAATAATTAAAATGCTACCCAAAGACACTTTTCCACGCACACAGCTACGGGCACAGCTAGTGTTTTTATAATTTGACCCACCCCGTCATGGACTACTTCAGCAGTCCCTGTGTACTAAGTAACACCTCACTCCGCTAGAGCTTTTCCACCAGAGCTGCGCTGAGCGAGGCTAGGAAAATGAAGTGATACCTACTATTGGTGAATTTTTGATGTAGGTAAGTAATTAAGAAAACCAAATTCAAAGAGTTTTAAATCTTCACCTGCCTTAACCGGGAATAAAATGAACTCAAGT
Organism: Mamestra brassicae; assembly: GCA_905163435.1. Classification (NCBI taxonomy): domain Eukaryota; kingdom Metazoa; phylum Arthropoda; class Insecta; order Lepidoptera; family Noctuidae; genus Mamestra; species Mamestra brassicae. The sequence goes on along the minus strand of LR990997.1, from coordinate 10,082,839 downwards.
GCGAAAGGAACATCCTTGTTATAAAATATCGATTATTAGAGAATAATCTATCACTGAACATGTCATCTTAATTTGGCTATTCAAAATAAATAATTTAAGTAAATATCCAACAAAAAATAAGTTCAGATTTCATAGATTTCCTCGGTCAGCTACTGCTTGCGACCACTAGCAAGCTGTAGGTACTGCTAAACATGAAGTACTGGGATTGATACCCGGGTCGGGCTATGTTTCTGGATTTTTGTCAATAGTAGCCCGAAATCCGGACTTATGCCCGTATGATGGCAATAGGTTCGCCGCCTATTACATTTGACTGCGCCGCTAGTACATGGGCCCGTATTTTTAATCCTTTAACCGCCGACAACGTAATATCACGGACTCTGAAGAAATGCTCGACTCCCACCACCACCACGTAATTTTACTGAAACAGTTGCTGAAACAGTGCACTACACGCACAAATTCCATATAAAAATTTGTAATTTTACGATTTAGAAGGTTTCTTTATTGATAAGGACATTTTTTCAATGCTTCGAGTAAATATCATGAATTTTGAGGATTTAATGCAGAGTGATCAACTGATCACCTACCACCGTAACTGTACCGCCGAACATTTTACGGGTTTTAGGGATGGGCAAATTCGGAAAATACGTAAATTTACTATATATATAAAAACCACCCACTCTCATTACAAAATAACCATAGTGTTACTCTAATACAAGTATTTGTATACAATTAATAATGTCGGGTATTTTTACTATCATAATATAGAAATCTCGATAACGCAGAACATCACTAGTGCCGACATTCACCGGTCGCCGTCATCGTAATTTTACGTGCGGTCCAAAGAGATTCAAAGTCAATTTGCACCATAATGCCAGTTGCCTTGCCAACACCCGTCATCGTGAAATCACGTGAGTTTTATCACTCTGCATAATTAGTGTTGTAGGTACCTACTACGCTTATCGAACTCTAATTACAAAAAAATGCTGGAAGGTGAATAGTGATAGCTGGAAGTGATATTTTGGAAGTTGTGTATAATATATATACCTAGGTACATCATGGAACCAAAATAAAAATTTAAATAAATCATATTCAGGAATTATTCAATTGAAATTTATGAGCTTAGTAATAAAAGAATGAATGATGATGAAGTATGAAGATATTTAATTTAATACATGCTTGTGGAGAGTGGGACCAACAGAAAAACGAACGTGCCCACCCGAGTACCCATTGATTTTGTCTTTCTACAAGTACATGTTCACGAATTAATTGATTGAAGACTGATTTAAATATTGTAAGATTAATAATAATAAACCGACTTTTATTTTGGTAATAAATAAATAAATTTATGCATCGATGTTTCGATGTTAGATATTCTCAACACTATTCCAACCTTTTTTTTTTTTTTTTTTTGATCTCGGGGGGAAATCCTCATGGAAATCCTCCACCCTGGGGCGGGTGGAGGGGTCTGTCAGACTCTTACTGACTAAAACCACCCCGGTGTTCCATCTGCCACCTACGCCGGGGATCGCGGGAACGTATGCGACTTCCGCAATCCCCGACTGGTGCCGGCCCGCCTCTGCGGGCCACCTCGCGTCGGCGAGGGTAGTGAGGTGTTTAACTCCCCTCGCTACGTCAAGAGGGGCGCACGGGAACACCACGCGCCGCCACCTCGGGTCCGGATGAGTGGGGGGCGACGGACATCCCCAAGTCCGCCGCCCCTGGACCCAGTTAGGGGGGCCGGAAGAGGGCAGCGTATGCCCTCCTCCGACGCCCGATGCGCCTGCTGCGGGCAGGGAGAGCGGTTGTGATCTCCCTCTCCCTTTCCGCAGCCTCCTTCTGCGCGATAACTGTCTCGCAGAAGGAGACCACCGCGTCCCAGGACTCCTCACCGCCGACCATAGCATGGACCACGGCCGGCAGCGAGAGGTCACCGCCTACAACAGAGATGAGGGCACGGCGCGGCTCCTCCCAAGCTGCACACTCTGCAAGCGTATGCCGCGCCGTGTCCTCCCGACAGTCGACGCAGTGGTGGCATCGAGCGTCCGGCTCCCTGCCTATGCGACACAAGAACCTCCCGAAGCAGCCATGCCCCGAGGGTCAGAGAGCCGTGCCTTCTCCCGAGCCACAGGTCGAGCACTGGCCGGATGGCCTCGATGGTGATGAGGCCGGCGGTAGGGCTCGAAAGCCTGTCCCGCCATTCCGCCACCAGGACCTCGCGCAGCTGCGACCGACGCAGCTCCAAGTGTTGCTGCGTCAGTCGCTCGCCGCGTGCCCGCGCGTCCTCGCGCCACCGGTGCAGTGACGCGAGCACTTTCGCCTCCAGGTCCCACGGCGGAGATCCGGCCAGTGCGCAAGCCGCCTCGTAGGAGATCGTGCGATATCCCCTGATGACTCTGACGGCCATCACCCTCTGCGGCCTCCGCAGAACAGTGACGGTGCTGGCCGTCAGGTCAGCCGCCCAGATCGGGGCCCCATAAAGGGCCATCGATCGCACGATCCCCACGTACAACCGCCTACAGGCGGTGCTCGGGTCCCCCAGATTGGGAAGCAGCGTTGACAGCGCCCCCGCCGCGCCCAACAACTTGGGCGCCAGCCGCCGGAAAACACTATTCCAACCTATACCAAGTGACGTGGCGCTGGAGGTAGGTCTCCCGCTCCGTCTGTCTGTTTGTTCCGACTAATCTCCAAAACGGCTTTACCGATTTGAAACGACTTTAAACTGGCAGTTAGCTGATGTTATAAGGAGTAAATATAGCTAATTAAATTTTAGTACAAGGCATAGGATTACTTGCAAAAAATAAATCTCATTTTCACACAGTTAATCTCCGAAACGGCTGATCTAATTTTGACAGGGCTTTCACTGGCAGATATGTCATGTAATAAGAAGTCTCGAGTTTGGTGCAAGCCGACGGTCCACCTCACGGGTCGTTGGACTATCAATTCTAAATCTCAAATTTGAATTCCATCAGACGGGCTTGACACCCTAGGCCTGCCGCCCAGTCGCTGCCGAATCGGATGTAAATTAAGGAATAAGGCCATTTAATAAAAACAAATTTATGTATTGTGAATTTTATTTTAAATAACACAAGTTTATTCTTTTTATAGCTAACTCTACTTGGAGCTTATTTATAACTTATGCCATCAAACTGATCAGAACACCGAATTATATTATAAGTATATTTGTAAGTTAATAATGAACAAAAAACTGTATTACACATACGAGCAAAATAAAAGTTTACTTGTGTTTAGATTTCTTCTTCTTTTTACTAGATTTTTTCTTATGCTTACGTTTCTTTTTCTTTTTCTTATGATCGTCAGAGCTCGACCCCGACTCGCTATCGCTTTCACTTGCAGCTCGTTTTTTCTTTTTCTTGCTGCGTTTCTTCTTTTTCTTACGTTTGCGAGCGGCGTCAGACGACGATGATGTTGACGAATATTCTGAGTCACTAGTAGATTCGCTCTCGGAATCAGGCTTCTTTTTGACATTGGTCAAATCCAGTTTGATAGTTTCGTTATCAAGTTTAGCTTTCTTATTTTCGTTAAACACGTTGGGTGATGCTGAACGTTCACGTTTCTTAACGATTTCTTCTTTATTCTCATGATCAGATTCTACAGTTTCGTCATAATCTGGCTCAAAATGAGCTTCGTCTAAAGTTGATTTTTTCCTCTCACGATCCGTATGTGTACTTTTTGCTTCACCTGGCACATTTTTATCCTGACCTCGATCTCGTGAGGCGACTTCATACGTGTTTGATTTTTTCTCTTCTTTAATATTATGTTTCTCGGTGTGTTTCTTTTCAGTAGGGCTTCGTGCTCGATGCTTCTCAGTCTTTACAGCTTCAGACATCACCCGCCTATCACTCTTTGAAGGTTCTGCTCTAATGGTATCCTGTTTTCGACCCCTTTCTCTTTCCACGGTCACGCGTCTGTACGGTTGTTCACGCTTTGGAGTTTTTGATCTAGATTTAACGCGTTCTACGGTACTTTGAACAACTCTCGGCTCTCTACCCCTTCTGGCTTCTTCTACTTTCCCACCGAGTCGATCTTTAACGGATAATCGTGGTGGTGGTGTTTTTGAATATCTCCTTTTCCTTTCGTTTATTTCAATTGACCTCGGTTCGGATTCAGTCACAGGAACCGTGATTTGTATGTTATTCATAGAAGGTTTTGGCACTTCATCACCGTAAAGTTTGATACGATCACTGCTGATTTTCTTTATTTCAATAGGTCTCAGAGAATTTATTGCTTTAGCAAATATGGCGTTTTCAGCTCGTTTAATAACATCAGATGTAACTTTACCTCCGTCTTCTTCTTCATCTGGGGAAGTAATTTCTCCTGGTTCTTTGGCCTTTTCCGTGTGATCCTCGTCTACTTCCCACTTAGATAATTCAGGTAAAGTTGCCAACATTTCTTTATTAGTTGGGTGGCTTACTTCTATCTCAGCTTTCAGGTCTAATTCCTCGGCGTTCGCTTGAAGTTCGATACCGTCAAACGGTTCTTCTTTAGAATTGTTTATATTCTCTGTAGTTTTAGTTTCCGTGGATAGGTCATTGTCATCAGTTTTAACATAATTTTCTATAATTTCTTTATCAACAGCTCCCGATGCTTCATCACCATACAAGTCATCTGTAGGTTTCTCTGGGGACTCTACTTTGGGGGATTTTTCTTTTTTGATAGAAACTACTGCGTTATTCGTTTTTTCTATTTTTATGATGGGAGGTATTTCGATTTCTACTTTAACTGTACCGTTTTCATCAGTTTTAGCTTCTTCTTTTTCAGGTTCTTCATCTTCTTTTTTAACATGATCTTTATCTTTCTTATCTTTTTTGTCCCGTTTCTTCTTCTTTTCGGTGTCTTTTTCCTTTTCCCTTTTCTTCTTCTTACGCTCCTTCATTTTCTTTTCTTTATCTTTATGATCTCTGCTTCTATCAGCAGACGATTTTTCCCGAGCACGTTCTTCTTTCTTTTCTCTCCTACAATCTCGGTCACGAGAACGACCTTTGGATTCGCTACGTTTTTTCTCTCGTGCTTCTCTACTACGTTTTGGTGAAGAACGAACCTTCTTTTCGGGAGAGGTCTTTTCATGCTCACGTTCCTTATCATAATCACGAGCTCTTTCATAATCCCTTGGGCGTTCTTCACGACTTTCACGTGTGTCTCGATTTTTGTCATATCCAGTTCGTCTGTCAGAATCCCGGGTTCTTTCTGCTTTATCTATCGGCTCTCGGTTCTCATTATATCTCTCGCGATCACGAACCTCTCTTTCTCTGTGCCTATCATGTTCCATATTAGCATTGCGCCTGGGCCCACCCCTATTACGAACGTTAGGTCTGTATCCAGGCCGAGAATGATCTCGAGGTGCACCACTTTCATCTCTAAAATTATCGCGGTAATTTGGATCATGATAACCAGGTGGTACTGTCTCTCGAGGATCCGTACTAGGAGGTCGGAAGGGAACGCCTGGTTCACGAAAACTATTATGTGGTGGATTATCTCGGAACCCAACATCCCTGTACGGAACGTTTCTGTAAGAGTTATCACGGAATGGAGGAGGTCCTCCTCTGAAGTTAGGGTCACGATACGGTCCAGGTGGTCCAGGTTCTCGATATGCTTGTCCGTCTCTAAACGGCATGGGTCCTTGATCACGATAATGACCTGGTCTATAATTATCTCTATAGCGAGAAGGTTGCTCTCCTACATGAACAGGAATCTCGTTTTGGACAGGAGGAGGTAACGACATGTCCCTGTAACTATTAGGCCCTTCACCATAGGGCGGTCTATAAGGATCTCTATAATTAGGCGGTGGCAAACGATCGCGGTCAATTGGACCAGACGGACCAAATGGTGGTTTTTCGAAAGGCGACGGCTCAAAACCGGGAACTGGTGGTTCGACACCAGGAGGGATTTCTTCAAATGGAGGAGCGTCATAGCGACCTCGATACCCCGGTTGTTCAGATTGCACGGGTATACTACCCATTGGTGGCATCTGTTTTACACCCATCGGTGGGTACCCAGGAGGTGGTGCACTGCTTCTAGGCCCATATCTGAAAACAAAGACATATAACTTTGTTATGTATATGATAAAGTACGTAATTAATATGGGAGCAAAAGACGAAGGGCATTTTAAGAGCAGTTCTGAAATCTACTGTTTTATGTACCTCGGTATGCGCTGCAATGTGTTCAGCCTATAGATTGAAAATAGCCCTTAATTATATATTTTTTGTGGTTTCAATCAATTTACTTACTTATATTTTGAAATAAAAAGTATTAAGGGTTTAGTAAATATTTAATAGCTTTTATATTAATAATGGCCCCAGAATTTTGTTAGCGGTTTTGTGAAAAACTAACCAATTATCTTAGAACAAGAGGCAGGATTTTTAATTAAAATATCATTTCTAAAATGATAACAGGCAATAATTCTTGCGCACTCCACCGAAAGATTCAATTACAATAGAAGAAGGTGAAGTAGAATACAAAAAATATTTGCTGTTGTGCCCATGACAGCTTTAATGTTAAATAACTTAAAACTATCATATCTAAAAATGCAATTTTGTTTTCGTCCTATTCACGTTAGGCCTTTTGATCACATACTTGTTTTCTCTGAAATACAACACCAATAACCCGTCTCGATGCCACGAGACTAGTTCCTACCCAAAGGGCTTGACCATTTCAAATATTGGTAATGTTAAATTTTGTTCGGTGAATAAATCGTGTGAACAAAACGCCCAACGTGAATATAAACGATTTACTATAGACATAATATATTGTCTCAAGTAACATGTTAACTATAATGACCTCGTAATTGTGCTAACTATCAAGATTGCTCTTAGAAAACCGCTATCCGTGAAATTCTCTTACTTGAGTGGGGGAATCTTTGATTGAAAAAGCATCCCTTTTCTACTTATATCATTCCAAAATGTAAGTATCAATTAATACTAAATTTAAAAAAATAAAATAAAAAGAATTGTTCGTATAATTCAGATTGAATATTTGCCACGCGAATCGAACCTGCAACAGTAAATAAATCAGAATCAGGTGTTTAGATCAGTTTGTACACTTATTTACTCGGTGTTTTTAATGACTTAATTAAACTTTCTGAATTACACAATAAGCAGAGATATGAATATAAAAATTAAATTTTTATATAATATGTTACGCAGAAGACCGAAAACGCTCATTGATCGAAAAAACAACTCATTACGCGTTGTGGCATTTTGCAAACGGCCAAAACGCGAATCTTGAGTCGTGGCATTGAAGAAAATGGCCACAACGCGTTGTGGAAATTTAGAAATGCCATGTAAATCGCCATGCCATGTAAATTCTTATGCCACGACGCGTAATTCGCGATGTGGAATTTGGAACAAACCACAACGCGTTGTGAGCTGTTTATTCGCTCAATTAGCGTCTCTGGGCGTAACATGTATGACATTATATAATGTCATTGCGTTTTCTCTCTATACATATAATAAAAATGTAACGGATCGCTGTTTGTACATGGAAGATTTATGAGAAAATATATTATTGAGACCTTTATCAACGCAAATAGCACCCAAAACAATGATTGTTAGAATTTTTGTCTGTTTCTCTGTGCGTTTGTGCACGCTAATCTCAAAAACGGCTTATCCGATTTATGTGGTTTTCACTTATACATTGTGGTAAGCTTCACTTAATATTTCGTGTTTGTTTCATGTCAATCGGTTCATAAATAAAAAAGTTAGGCCAATTTAAAGAATCACGTCAACATTTATTAAACTATCTATTCTTTTTCTGTTCAGTAGCATTGACTGAAACTTTACTAAACTTCGTGATCTAAACATTTAATAAAAATTTAATTTAATTAAAAAACTAGTTTTTTAAATAAAAATATGCTAAATAAAATGAAGGGGCCAATCTTGAGGAACCCTTTTATTAGTATATTTCTACTTATTATATGAATGCGTAAACATCCTAAGGGGAATGATTTGAGTGAAACACATATTATCTTTTTAGTAAATGTGAATTCTCTGCAAATACCAAAAGCACAACAGAAAGTTCAATTAAGTCAGGCGATGTTTTATGAAGTATGTTATAACTGGATATCTGCGATTGGGTTATTTAGACTTATTTCATTAACAGCAGTATAATGAACCTAAACAACTTGTATACGATGCCCTAAGTGTTTTTGCCATTGCTTACGACTTGACACAAGTGAATAAATAGACTTGTAATAAGGAGTATACATTCAAATTGGGGTTAGCGGAAAAGGAATGTGGTCATGGAATATTTTTGGCGCCTCATAAAGAAAAGCGCTATTTAAGTTTAATATTCCAATTTCAAAGAGCACTATGTTTATGCTACGTTCCATGGCCACTTCAGTATTTGTTTAGAATAGAATACCATAGCCTGCTCTTAATGGAGTACTTATTCGAAATTGACAGAAATACTAATTCTGTTAACGAACGGACGAACCAGCACGAACCTGCAACATATCATGTAAAAACTTTGGTAGGGGAAAATTTTGACGTAACTTCCACGTAAGTCACAATTTTGCTGGGGACCTCGGCTGTATTAAGTCGTAAAATTCCTGTTTAGATACATAACACACACCCTTGCTTTTCATATTGAGATTAAGTTTACCCGCAGTATGGTGTAGCAGCCTTCCCTGGCCTGCGGAAGGATTCTTTCAGGATCTTGGAGAAACGAGTCATCTTCTTCGCTAGAAAAGTATTTCAGATGAAGCTGCCTTAAAATAGCAAAGTGACAATTTAATAGGTCTGAACCATTTAAATAAACATTAATAATAAATATCGAAACATGATATAATTCTATCAACAGTACAAAGCCTTGGAAAATCTAAACAAAATATGTCTTGTTTTACTTTGTAAATATCAAGTGCAAAGAATCAAATCTGGCACTTGCTACTTATTACAAACAAATAGATCACATGTTTATAAAACATCAATATACTAAAGTAAAAAATTTTAATACACAGGGTGAATTCTTAAAGTATGCGTGGATGGCCAAATCCGAAACTATGAGGAATATCGAAAAACACTAAAAGGAGTATCGAGCTCGATTTTGATGAAATCTAAAACTGCATCATCGGTATTCCTGGCTAAGAATCGAAACCATTGATTTTGAAAAAAAAATACACCCTCCAATGTGTCGCTAATAAGGATCAAACTCTGGGCAGTAGGTTATATCCAGTGATCGGAAAAAGGTGACTTAATTTACCTACTAAACTTCAAATAACAGATACAAAAAGTGGAGACTTCCTTACATTTTTTGTCGGGATAAATAAAGTGCAAATAAAGAACTATTCTATTCTATCACTAAAGTACATATTATAATTTTAACGTTATTAATGCAGAAATCAATTGGATTCGTTTCCTGTTTTTGTTTCTCAAAATTGACACACCCTGTATTCACCCTGTTTAGATATATTTATATTTTTTGCAAGTGACAATCCTTTTACTTAGAAAATAGCCCATTCCTAATGTCTTACTGGCAAGTTCCTTCAAGTTAATATTTTTAATATTTATTTACACATAGACACTAAAGCTCTATAAAAGAAAAGTAAATTACAAATTTATGTTATGAAATTTATAAAGAAACCTCTTTTGACAGGTAGAAAATTGTCAATCACCCGATCCCCGATATTAATTTTGTCAGCCGGAAGTTTAAAGACATTAAGAACCGGAAATTCATTAGGTGAATCGAAAAGATTACAGGATAGTCTACGATTTCTAGAATATTAATTCATAGCCAAAGTGTATCAAGAAAGTTCATGCATGAATAAATAAAATAAAATGTCAGCAAAACATTTCCATAAGCATGACTGTCTTCGACCTGGGGAAATAGGGAATTAATGGCTGTATCTCCTAAATTACATTTATTACATAAATTTTAGAAGACCTGATCTGAATAAACACTTGAAATACATTATTCAAACAAATCAATAATCGAATATTTGTATGTCTATCAATACAAGTGGCGGTACCTTAATTCAGTTAATTAAGTTTAGTTACAATTCATGAAAAAGGCATCGTTTAAAAAGGTCAGAAGTCGTAATACGCTATAATTATTGCAGTATGTTCGTGTTTTCAATTAATCAAATAGACCACCCAAAAAAGAAAATATTGATGAAAATACGTATGTCGTCTGCGTTCTCAATAATACTTGTTTCGGAATTTAAAGACTAGACTGGGTATTATTCAAAGTTCAAATGCTGCTAACAATAACGTATTACAATTTAAACCAAATACATATTAAAAGATGCTTTTTTTTTCAAATCACTTTTCGAAGCAAATGAAATTACGTTGGCAAGTTGGAAAAACAAATGGTTACTAAGTACACCCAAATCTTAAAAAAGATGATCAAAGTGTACCTTGTATAACTATTTGTAATATGTAGGTTAGTTAGGCATACAGTCATGAAGAAGGTAGAATGCCAAAAAAAACATCCATCTATCTACCTTTATCTGCAGATGCTACATAGAAATTGAAAGCTGTTTTTTTTCTACGTTATGTACCCAGAATACAAAACAAAAAACTCAACCTATACAACGTGTAACGGAAACAGACATCTATGTATACAGTTTTGTTTAAATCGCCTATGTGTACTAGAGGGCTTTAAGGGGTTCACTGTAGCCCCTGGGCTGAGGAATTCCAGATGGAAAATTCCAATAATACTTTGTCCGATTCTAATCTGAATCGAACCCAAGGTCTGCCTAACCCGTCATAGGAGTGATGTTTTTTTTTTTTAAACCTTTCTTCGCCCTTTCAGGGCTTTCTCGTTATGATGTGATAATAAGAAAATTTAAAGTTGAGCTTAGTGTAAGGTGTAATAAGAAAACATTACAAAAAGGATGGGCATTGCTATGGGATTTAAACAAACAAAGTTTTAAAAATACCACATTTTTTTGTTTTCATCTAAATAATCAATGCACTTGATATGTAGTATTTGTAACGCCTTTTCTTGTTACACGTTGTATATATTATTAAAATAATGAATACACACAAAAAACCCAGCTGCTTTAACATTGCATTCAATAATACAGTTTATAACAACTGGGCCCAGCTATCGAATTTTAATATACTATGGTAACAATTACACATAAGGCCAAACATGGAACACTTACATAATTAAAGATTCAACTATATATTTTACTTCCAAAACAATTATTTTAGTAAATAACATAGAATGTTTATAAACACATCAATCATCAATATTATAAATTAGATATCCCAAATATTATCATAATGATTACATTGCACTTCTTATCCTATACTAGATTAATCATTAATAAATAACATACAATTTATACATCTTAGTTAAATAATAAACACAGCAAGTATCATTAAAAAGTTTCATTTTAAAACCATTTAATTCTTATATCAAGAAATAAAAAACAATAGTATGTCAATACGTTTTTATTCAAGTTTATCACAGTTATTCAGTCTTTATGTGATGAATATAACAAATGTAATTAAAATAACATTATTAGGCCGCAATAGCTAGTCTTTGTTCGCCTGGAAGAAACTCTGATAAAAGATATTCCAACGCATGGGATATTCTCACTGGGTATGTAACTTTTAAAATAATAACAAAAGTTCTAATGATCATATGACCTAATTTCATTTAAGATACGTTTTTCTAATATAACGATCAAATGATATAATTTATTATTGACATAATTTCATGTTGCCTAATTTTATGTGGTATAATGAACATTTTATATAATGCTCATTTGAAGTAATATTCAATTAGTATAATATTCAGTTACTATAATATTCAAAATAATAATATATAAGTATATATAAGTAACGTTTAATATAATTTTGCTTGTGGTTAAACAAGTCCAATCTGTTCTAAAACTGAATCGGGGCATCCCGACTTCACAGAGTCTTTTGGCTGCTACCCCTAAAGTGTATATAATGGTTGCACTTCCCGCAGCGCCGGAGACGATGCAGAAGCAACTGTAGTGTTCTGAGGTTACGTTAAAATAATTTGTTTTTCTCAAGAACGGCGAAAAAACACACAAAAAAACATATTTACCTTAGAAAATTAGTTAATATAAAAATTAGGTCAAAAAAAAGTTATATAAAAAGAGCATTTTACAAATTGAAAATTATACGAAATAAACGTGTGACCTAAATGTTATTAGAGTAAATTAAGGCTATATGAAATGTAACATTAGATCACATGAAATTCGGTTATTTGTTTTTATAGCATATGAAAATGATATCATGTGAACGTTATTTCAAGTGATATTATACTCTCTGTTACTATACCATACATTACACCCCCATTCTCCCCACACGCTACATCGGTGGTGAAATTTAGTTTATACGCCACTACTATAACTTTGTTGTGTTTAAATATTTCCAGTTATGTTAGAAATTTCTAAAATAGGCAGCTGTGATAGGCCAAAGCACGCTGTCTAAGGGTTATTTAAAAAAAGAATCATTAATAATATTACATTATTGAATATTTTTGGGAAAGTGTTTTAAATCGTGCTCTGAACACAAATATTATCTGAATTTCTTGCAAAAATGAAAAATATTGTTATTTTTTACCGACTCCAAAAACAGGTTTTTAATTCGACCCGTATGTATGTTATATTGTCAGAATTACACCGTTTTTATATATAAGGTGTTAAAAATCAACTCCAAGAATTTCGTGTTCCTACATGCTCGGGTTCATCCAAACAAGGTATCCCAAAAATAAAAATTGAGCGACGTTATTTTTCAACACTTAAAAATAATTTAGCAAATATTTTTAAGTGCTCTGTACTGTGGTGATGTTTACGTACCTATTAAAATTGGATCCCGGACTTGCGCGGGCGGCAGCGTCGGCCCACGCGGAGTTCAGTGCGCATAAGCAATAAATTTGTGAATAGTGAAAATATTGCATATCTTTGAAACGCATTGTTTTATACAATTTTTTTCGTGTTTAATTTTTATTTATTTTATTCTTAACAACTCCAGTACATTTTTTAACGCCTTATATAAGGTCCCATTAAAATAGATGGCCAAACTTATATAAATTCACTACCAAAATAAGAACAATGGTAAAAAAAAGAAAAACGCAAATAACTAAAAATGTTGGTTTTGTTATCACATAAATTCTAATACTACAAAACACAATTGTGCAGGCGCTAGTGATGGGCGGAGGATACATTCTCGGTAGATAAATACTCGTTTTTACCCATTTTTATCGGATATTTACTCAAAATGATGGATATTTATATTTTTTGCGAATCGGATGGTTTTTTGGATTTCCGAAATACTAATGAGAAACACGTTGCTTTTTCTTGACATCAGAACTAATAATGTAATAACGTATATTACATTATTAGTTCTGATGTCAAGAAAAAGCAACGTGTTTCTCATTGCACCCTATCCTTTTGTCCTGTTTCCCCTACAAAATTTCATGTTTCTAGACCCACCTGTTTAAGCTCTGCGTTGCGTCAATCAGTGTAGATTGTTGCATGTTTATTTTTCAGTTTTTTATTGACTTAATGTTTCGTTGTTTTAGGTATCATGGGAAGACCAAAAAAAAGAACGTGTTTGGAAATATTTTCGCATTGTTGATTCAAAATCTGTACAATTCAATTATTGCGACAAAAAATATAAAATTGGAAACGTAAACAGGATGTGTACACATTTAATAAAAATGCTTTAAGTGCCCGAAAGTTATTCGAACAGAATTGAAGGGAAATAACTTGTTGTTCAAAACGAATGCCGTTGCAAACAAGATCAGAAAATGTGCCACCAGTGGACAATCATTCTTGTGATCTTACTATAGAAGCACCAAGTAAAAATAGTAATTACTCAAATATGAGCATCGAAAGTCAGAATATTTTTTTTTACAGGTTTTTCTTCAGGTGGTGATAAGTGTAACCTTGCTGAAAAGCTTGATAGAGTTATAATTGTGTAAGAAGCCTGGCTGACACTGATAGAACATCCTCTTTGGATATAATTTTTTGGTCATCTTCAGCCATCGTTTAAGTTGCCTCCAGAAAAGCCTTATCGACCAAATATTTAAATGAAATCATAAAATTATACATTTATAATTCATTTTATTATTGAATAAAATGAAGTCATAATCTAGAAAGAAGTGAAGGAAGAACTTGTTACTGTTAACTATATACATCTCCAGTTGGACGGATGGACTAATTTAAACAAGGGAGGTGTTTTTATTATTTCAAAACCAGAACCATTCTTTGTTGAGAGTTTAAACACTGAACAGAATCGCCACACAAGTGAATTTTTCCGATAAAAACATACGGCGAAGAAAAGTTTGTTGTTGTTATTGGTGACAACGCTAGAAATATACAAAAGGCTTTTCAATTAGTCAAACAAGTACGACCACATGTCATGTTGTGCCACTAAACTGCGCAGCACATACAGTCTTGGCCAAAAGTATTGAGCACCTTACAAATTTCGCTCGTTCACGGAAAGTATGGGAGAAATCCAAATCTACTGTTGAAGTATTCTTTTGTCGGTCATCTACAAAGATTTAAAAACAATGACCCACGCCGCAGCTATAGTAGGCGCCAGATAACCGTGGAAAAACGGTCATTGACCCACCTACAATTATTGACATTTTTAATTTGGAAAACGGAATTAATGACACAAAGCTGTCCCGAATCATCATCTCTCGTGATCCTTAACATTGTCTAATAATGAAAAACGATTCGTATTTAATTGTTCAGGTACCTATGAACAGTTATTAGGGAAAGGTCAATGTACTTTATTCCACATTTATCTGGCGCCTACTATAGCAATAAAACACCTGGGTGCAATAAAATGTGTATTATACTATTTTTGTATTTATTTATCAGTTCGCTACCATAGCTCGTTGTGAACACATCTAGTGCGCCTTTGGTATTTTATTTTAAAGTTTTAGAACCCGCTTAATATAATTTCTCGCACAATCCACCATTTTAAGTCAGTCCCTTGAGGCGTGTTTTCATACTTTTTCTGACAGTAAAATAAGGGAAAAGCAACCATATTACGCTTTAACAAGGAAACTGACATTTGTGTAGAATCGGGATTATTACATCTGACGGAGTGTAATATGCCTAAATTTGTTGATCTTATAATCACGGGATTTTTTCTACAAAAAAGTGTTTTCCATAATATCCAACATCTTAACTTTAGACAAATATGCATCCGACTATCCGATCTCCAATTAGCACCTATTACTTTTGCAAATTCGTTTACCACCCTAACACTATTTATTAGATGTAGCCTGGCAATGTTATTTTGTTCAGAACTGCCAAGTTACTATACGAATTTGAGTCGAAACTTATATTTCAGACTACTTATGTTCCCAAACCCTTCACAACCACCACAGTTGAAAGTTCAGATACGATTACCACTGGCACTAACTGCATTGATAGACACCACTTTGCACTCATAAGTAGCCAACTTATAAGTTCATCAAAAACATTTAAAGCCCCAAATTATGTGTGTTCTAGGCAATTCAATGTCACTGAAATGGCACTATTTCACGTACAGGCATTGAAAACAATATTATGAATAAGATGGTCTCTGCTAGAGCAACAAATTTTTGAAATTGAATATCCAAAACCGCGGATTTTCCAACTGGCACTAAGTGCAATTTGATGCAACCGAAGAGACCAAAAGAGCGTAGATTTATGTTTTGACAATCACCACTATTCATTAATGTTAAACAATAATATTTGAAAAGTACTCCAAAACTTTCTTCAGCTAAAAGAGGTGGCGATGGAACTCAAATTCTTATGATGGCAATATTGTTGTAGACAGTTTTATTGAAAAGGGGCTTATAAGGCCAAGCGCATGCATACAATTTTTAATCGCACAGCTATTTAGTTCGTAAATCCGCATACTGTCAACTCGATAGTTGCACGACAAAAAAATACTATCAATCGGTTTTTGTTTTATCAGGCGAACAACTATCAACCGACATACTATCAATCGGTTTTTGTTTAATCAGTCGAACAACTATCGCCCGACAGCTCAATGTATTACGCTCAACTAAACAGTCGATCCGGGACTCGGTCTAAAATGACGTGAATTAAGTAAAACTGTATGCGCACTCTCGTCGACTAAACCGTTATGTCATCATGAAATCGTCAGAACCACTCGACTAAAAAATTTCAAAATGGTATGTATGCGCCTGGCCTCAAACGATCAATATTTTCACTCAATTCCCAGCAAGATATCCAGCATCACGTGATGAATCTTTATGTTCAATTGATGACATGCCATGTTTGGCTCAATTCTTTCTAGTTATTAATGGGCATTTAAAATTGCCTAGGATTTGTTTCAACACGAAGGATGGTATCGATACTGAAAATCAGAATAAAACCACTTTTATTTTATCGCTGATGGCGACTGCTAGATGCGTGTCATAAACTCAAAATATCTCAATTCTCAACCTCTCTTGTGTCAGAAAAAAAGAAACAGGACAACCCCTTAACTTTAGTATTATCCTCTATTCTATTTCTTATTTTTAATAATATTATTATTATTATGTGCACCGAGTCTGTGGCGCATTATAAACATTATCATATTTTATTAATAATTATATAAGTCGTATTATCCTCTAACGAGCGATATAAACATCAACATGGCATCATTATTATTATTATTTGGAAATCTTAAGCTACATTAACGGGCTAAGCCAAGTCAATGTAGCATGTGATGAAAACAATCTATGGTGTAAGATTTATGTTATGGGGAGAAATTTCATTTTCTTCTATCTGCATGAACTTCCTCACTATTCTACAGGTGTTAAGAATTGCCGCTTTCTGAAGTGTAATGTAAATTGAGTCTCTCAGGTCTTTTTGTTTGAGGCTATGGTGGAGATGATTGGGTATGACACCTATAGTGGAGACAACTATGGGTACTACGAACACTTTTTCTTGCCTCCAAATTCTAGTAACTTCTTCTTTAAGTTCAGCGTATTTACTGATTTTCTCACCTTAGGGGATGGTCGTATCTTGTATGAGTTTATATTTGAGTGCTAGGTTCTGATGAATGATATTTGCTAGTTGATTATGTCTGTGTGTATAATCTGTTTGTGTGAGTGTTGAGCGTGCCCCTGTAATGTGTTGAATGGTCTCTGATTGACTGTGACATTTGCGGCATTTGTCGTTTGTCATAGTGGGGTCCTTTATTTATTATTATTATTAACACGAGATTTTTTCGGCAATATTGTAGCAATATGGTCAGTAAAAGCCAGGCGATACTTGCCGTGAAAATATTAATCTTTTACAAGTTCTTTAAGGATCTAAATAAATGAATAATAGCAATTTTATTGTAACGCACATGTATAGACTACAACATGGTTATCGCCGTTTCGACTTTGATGATCTACTACGCAATTCCGTTATTTGCTAATTCTCAGAAACTTAGGTTCCACTCTGCAATAAAAGTAGTTAAACATTGGCGCCGATTCTCTTGTACACAAACTAACTAAAATTAGGGATTTGGATTTTGGCATCTCCTACTTTATAGTGAGCTACAGCACTAATGAACTGTGAGGTACAGAGTTTTCCAAAAGACGTTGTCAGAAAGAGGAAAATAAAAAATCGGTAGTAAGATGATATTTTACCAATAATGATAAAGAACGGTTAAAATTTGTTTGTCCAACATAAACCTTACCAGTTGGAGAAAGGTTAAAAAGAAGAGAAGAATAAAATTCAGATTCGGAGACCCTGAATGCTTGCCTTAAATACAAAATGTTCAACTAGGCGCACATGTTTGTTTATTATCCAAATGGAGAAAATCGAACGTCTCACGGAATTCCGAATCCGAATTCGTAATAGGAAAACCCAATCAGGAAACCGTAAGTATGCGGCCGGGACTTATAACATAGGCTGCGCTCTCTATAACACACTTCTAATCGTGTTATGACGAGTACGATGCCTTAAATAAATTTAGCTTGTAAACAAGGGATTCGACACCACTACTTAAATAATCGACCAGAACGGATAATGAATCGTAACTTACTGTATTATTCGTTTCTAACAAAACTAAATTAAGAGTAGGTAGTAAAAACTAGGTTCGTTATTAATGTACAGAACAAAAATTAACAACAAATTTGTCAACAATTGTCAACTTTTAGCTTCAACCTGCGACGAAACAGATTTTATTGGGAGATCTACATTATGTACAAAGGTTATAATGATTTACAGATCGTCTAGAAATATGATGAGAACAGTCATCCGCACATCAATAAAGACAGTATACTAGTACAGCGATAAGGGCGCTGTTAGTGTCAAATTGATATCATTGACGCACGGTTGACTGTACCAAATATATAACTACACCATATTATTTATACACATACTATAACGTCAGGCAGTACAGATACATAATTGTTTGATAAACAGACGATTTCAAGCATTTCAATTGTTGTAGCCTTATTGTGAGGGGTTGCTTAATACATTTTGATGAAGGCATACATTTGCCATTGCATCTTACTCGGGATGTCAGCCCTAGCTGAAGGCGGGGCCAAGCGCTCACGCATTTCAAACGACGCTTTTCAATGCACTGACAAGGATACTATTAATAAAATTTAACAAACATATTATTTTGAGTAAAAAAAGTAATGAAAGCTGAGATTTAAAAAATATGAATTTTT
Organism: Mamestra brassicae; assembly: GCA_905163435.1. Classification (NCBI taxonomy): domain Eukaryota; kingdom Metazoa; phylum Arthropoda; class Insecta; order Lepidoptera; family Noctuidae; genus Mamestra; species Mamestra brassicae. Next base: position 10,064,218 of record LR990997.1, on the reverse strand, counting down.
AAAGTGTGCGTGGGTGGCCAAATCCAAAACTATGTGGAATATCGAAAAACACCGAAAGTAATCTTGAGCCCGATTTTGATGAAAACTAACTGCATTATTGGTTTTTTGAAAGATTGGTTATCGTGCTTAGGAATCGAACCGATTGATTTTGAAAATAAAACACACCCTGTATATTACACCACCCGAAAGTGTTGCTACTAAGGATCAAATTCTGGGAAGTAACAGCACAGTTTTAACAAATTACTTTTATGATTTCTGACTAAACCTACCCAACCCGTATAACTAATGCCAACTTTTCGTGGTCACCCAAGTTTGGCATCAAATATAAAGCATTTTCCTGCGCCCAACCGTTTGTGTTTATTCCTCTAAAATAATATAATAATAATATAACCTGGGACAACTCACACACGGTCATCCGATCCCAAACTAGGCAGAGCCTGTGCTAGGGCAACCAGACAACTGATAAACATACTTATATATTACTAAATACATACATATTATAGACAAATTACAACCAGACACAGAACAAATGATCATGCTCATCACACAAACATTTGTCCTGGGTGGGAATCGAACCCACGACCTCCAGCTTAGCAGTCAGGGTCACTAACCACTCGACCAACAGGCCAGTCGTGAAACATGTAAGACTAGTTAACATTATAACTGTTAAAAAGGGGAAACTGAAACAGAAATCAGATGAGTTTCATTATAACCCTTTTATGGACCTTCATTTTAACTAATTCTGCTTGAACTCTTGTATGTTTTTTCAATCAATTCAATCAGTCAATTTGAAATGCGCAGCTGGGGCTATCCCGGAAGGCGGAACTGCCGCCGTCACACCCTCAGAAGTTTCACCAATTAAAAAGTCGGCCTACAGTATAAAAGTTTCTGTGGCGTGCAAAGCTCCCTTTCCGAGCAAATGTGTTGATACAAAATCTCAAGTACGTGCAGAAAGTTATGCATAATGTAGTGCTTGAAATCGTGTTTCACAATAAAATTAACCTTAATCACATTAACAACAAGGAACTTAAATTACTTTATCACAGCTTCGGAGTTTAATTGATGTCAAAGATACTCGTTCGTGTTAACAACTTTTGTCATTAACTTCCGTATAGGAATACTTACCGCAACGCCGACGAATCTATATTTATTTATTCATGAAAATGTCATACATTAAACAAGTAATAACATTTCAACTTACGCTAACACAATTTAAAATACATATCGCGATATCCGGTTCTGAACAAGTTTGTACACTGAAACGCGAACACAGGTTCAATCCGCTCGGCAATTTCATAACGTCAACGAACAAACGCATTATTTTAGGAGTCGTTAAAGGGCGCATGAAGACACTATTTAGACTGTTACAATCGTACCTGGATCCGTAGGGCGGCTCAACAGTACGTCGGGGCGGAGACAACAGTTCGTCGTAAACACCAGCATACCTGTCAACAAAAAAAGGGCAAATTTTGAAGAATCGAAATCTCTATTACAGACATTCAAACTCGGATCCTTCGATAAAACGTCACACAACACAGCCTGGCCATCAAGTACAATATCTTGTGAGGTTAGAAAAGAATCTGAACTAAGAACATATCAAACAGTCGATCTGTGCAACTCAGTTCTGATCTAAAATTAATTTATGGATCGATAAGACAGACAGACTTACCGATGCGGAGAAACGTTGCGTGGCGGCGGCGAGCGCAAGGGTGGACGTAGAGGTGAACGCATCGGCTCGCGCGGCGGTGAGCGCATCGGCGAGCGAGGTGGCGAGCGCAGCGGAGAGCGCGGCGGCGGCGAGCGCGGGGGAGAGCGCAGCGGCGAGCGCAGCGGGGAGCGCAGCGGCGAGCGCAGCGGTGAGCGCAGCGGTGAGCGGTAGCGCAGCGGCGAGCGGTGTCGGCGCCGCGGGGACGGCGATCTGAATGCAACAAACATTCATTCATTAAACTGAATTTTGGTTTATTTACCGTCAAATGAAAACGATTCACCACAAAAAAAAAACATTGTGAGTCTAATATTCTTTATACTTTTGGGCCCGTTCCTAGAAGGCCAGAAAAGGAAGAAAACAAAGACCTTTGCGCAGCAGTAGGAAAATATTTGCAGATGCAGATTCTCAGTTCCTATAGATTACAGGAAAACGGAAACTATGAGAAGTTTATGGTGTTCAAATAACATGTTACAAACATGTAATTCGTTCGAAACCTTTTGTACGCGAGTCCGATTCGGACTTGGCCATTTTTTTTATGATTGAAAATTAGAAAACATTTCTATAACTTTTTAACCAAAATTGCTGACTTCGCTTCATTCAGTATATTTTTTTTAAATCACAACTCGGTTTTCATATTTAAGGAGAAATAATATCTCCTTAAGGATGAATCTGGACAATTTGGGGATGGCAGAGTCCAATGAAACCGCATCCTTTGATGGCAGCCTTGGAAAACCAAGATGTGTGCTCCGGCGGGTTGAAAAGCGGAAATAAATTACGGGATCCACCTTATACCTACTGACCAAATGTTTATGTAGCACTGCTATTGTATGAAGTCCTGTAATTGTATAACCTACAAAGCTTATTCTTTCTGAACTGTGTCTGTAGCCGTCTGTCTTTCAGTACTGTTTCCTGTTCCATCTGCATCCGGGGCGAATTTCATCATCAATTGATTTCTGAACGAAAGTCATGCCGCCCATTCCTATACGGTGAAATATGAAGGGGAAGAATGCCTAGACACAACATCCAAACGTTATTGAATTTGCGCCAGTGTCTTCCACTCTTTTCTAAAAATGACATCACAGCTCGATACAAAATGTTGTGCATTTTCGAATATTAAAGAAGATTCAATAAAATAAAAGTTTTGTAACTTCAATTAAACTAATATGGGTAGGCCAGAAACTTTTGGAGCAGTAGTATAATTGGCTACTCATCAGTAGTATCAAATAACTAGCACTTCGCCCTCGAATTCGTCCGCGTAGATTTGGTAGGTACTCCACAAACTTCAACGCCCCCTCTAACCCTTTTTAAAGATAAGTTTTGGAAAATGAAGCACTACGACTGGGCTTTAATTTAATAATTTTAACAAAAAGCGGTCATTGTGACTTAACCATAATAGTTAAGCTAACAGCCTCGCGGTGTATGAGTACTTTAATTACGTAGTACATTATTTTTATGTATCATCAATAGTTTTCGCAGCGCATGCGATAAAAGTAATTTTGACATTTTTTTTTACACCTTGGGTTACATTATTCAAGTTTTAGTAGGGATCCCTAATTATTTCTGGAATTAAATAGCCTATGTTACTCGGTGAAGATGTAGCTTTCTAACGGTGAAAGATTTTTTTAAACCGGTTCAGTAGGTTTTGAGCCAAAACGTAACAAACAAAAAAATCTTTCCTCTTCATAATATTAGTTTAGATAGATGAACTGACCTAGTCAGCGACAAAGTCCTTTCACGAGTTCGCCGACGTCGCGGCGACCAAGGGGATCGACGTGGCCGCCCGCGCGACAACGAACGAGACCTGTAACGTAAAAAATATATAATAATGTTAGAACCACTGTTTCCCTTTTCATAGCTTGTGAGAGTCTTCTTAATATAGCAAAGCTAGATAAAAGTGCTACAATACATGAGCATTTTGATCATATCCATTATTCACTGTGCGTGCAACATAAAAAGCTATATACATAACACAGGCCACATTGTGGAAATTTTGAGCTAAAAAAAATTATCATAAGCCAACCTGGCTTCATAAGTCACAGAGGACACAATTTAGTGATTGCTGATCTGGCAAATTTGGGAACAAATTACTTCACACGGTTAAGTTATAGCCTTTTATCTCATTTCGTAGCAGTTACCAGCTCATTGAAATCACGTCCTTATTGTTCACTTAAATGCTTTGCCACCAGCATAATTAGTATACTTTAAATGATGCTCATGCAAAAATCTACTAATACAAACTTGTTTAAAAATAACGACCATAGTAGGTGATATCGTTTAGGCTTCTTCACGCAGCGCAGATGTTGGGCAAACAAAATGGATAAGGACATAAACAAGAAAATAAAACTATATAGATGAAAATCATTTACAGCCTACTTAAACAACATTACATCACCCGTCAGCTTAATTTTGGCAGTTTTATTATTATGTCTTGCCTCGAAATTTTGATACGAATATTTTTAATTCGACTAGGCTGGAGAGAAATGACGATTACAAAGACTGCACAACAACAAATGCGTAAAAAAATAAGCAAGCACATGCATACAAATATGAAGCATAGACGAATGAACAAACACATAACCAACTATATTACTCAAGTAGAACATGCAAAAATGAGGACTACCAACGAACCTAGAGTACCGAAGACGGCTGGAACCTCGACTACGAGGTCGAAGACGCGGAGAGCGTGGTGAACGTGGCGAGCGAGGCGAACGTGGCAGGCGGGGCGAACGTGGTAGCCGGCCGGGCGAGCGAGGCAGGCGCGGCGAGCGGGACGCGCGAAGTGGGCGCGGCGAGCGTGACGCACGCGGCGGTCGCGGCGAGCGAGACGCACGCTGCGGGCGCGGCGAGCGAGACGCACGCTGCGGGCGCGGCGAGCGCGACGCACGCGGAGGGCGCGGCGACCGCGACGCACGTGGCGGGCGCGGCGAGCGCGACGCACGTGGCGGGCGCGGGGAGCGCGGAGACCGTGGCGAGCGCGGGGTACGGGAGCGCGAACTGCGCGAGCCTGACTTCGCTCGTCTGCGCTCCTCCTCTCGCCGCTTTGCCCGCATCTCTTTCTCGCGAATCATTCGGTTGAAAGCCTCGAGAGGATCCTCGCCGTGCCTACGACAACATAATATGCAACGGTCCTTAGCCGAACGATGCAGCCCGAAGTGGTCTTCGAGCGGGTTTTATCCATCGAGGGAGACGACTGTCTAATTTAATAAAACTATTGAATCAACATTGAAAGGGCGAATATCAACGATATATCAATTTTTAAATAACTTTGACTAGACGAAAATGTTTTTACGGCTTTGAAGTACTTCATGAATTGAAACAAATTGGAAAACCAGAATATACATTATATTAAAATCAGAAACCACGTAGAAAAACAAATCACGACTGTAGTCTCCGATTCGATGTTAAAACCTCGAGAAAAAAAAATACATTATTTTTATACTGTACCCATTAGTGGGCGAGTCTTTAATGCCAGGCGGCGGAGGCTGGTAAGGTTCCGGAGGATAACGCTCGTTGTAAGGCCGCGGCCCCCCCCCGGGTCGCAGTGTTCTGCCGAATGGTGGACTGGTAAAATAGGAGATATAGTCATTTAAAACTGTATCTTGAATTTAATAAGTCATAAGTATAGATAGTAGATATTCTAAAATAAAACTGCGCGCCCCTCCACTTAATACAGTCAACAACACAAGTGGTATATATTACACTTACATTGCTAAATATATTGAGTGGGGTCGCGCAGTTTAAAATATGATCTATGTCAGGGGTCACCAAATGGCCGACCGCGGTCCGGAACCGGACCGCCGACCTATTTTGTGCGGACTTTAAGTAAACAGTACACTTTTACTATGGGACCAAAACTGAAATCGCGAAAAGAAATCGACTGCTTCATACATTTATGTGCGGATAACTCGACACAATGTACTGAACAGCTGTTTTTTTGGGCGATTTCAAGGTTTGTCCCATAGTAAAATTTGTTCATAATGATGAGTAAAATGACCCCTGTTCAGGTATAACGTTTATTCTGTTACACGTTGTACAACAGAACTGTATGTGTATGTAATTTTTTGAGTTTTAACTAAATAAATGACAATGTACAGATCCCCCATCCCCACCATCTTAACTAGCCATGATTGTAGGAGTGGCCTACAATCATGGCTTCGTTATTTTTTATGATATGACGTTTTCTTCATCACCATTACTACCTAATGAGTACGCTACATCACCCTGTTCCACCTCCTCGGAATTTTGGAGCTAGTTCATTGTCAGATGTTCTCTACAGCCCTTTTGACTCATAAGTATCAAAACTGAATGAAAATGCTTGTTTTCATTATCTCAATTATATAAAATAAAAACAAATTGTGTTGACATTCTATGTTATAAAATAACACTAAAATCAATAGTTTATTTATTGAAGTTAATTGCTAAAATTGCTTACTATTGCTATGCTTCAAATAGTTACGTTATTCTATAGTAGGCGCCAGATAAATGTGGAATAAAGTATATTGACCTTTCCCTAATAACTGTTCATAGGTACCTGAACAGTTAAATATGAATCGTTTTTCATTATAAGACAATGTTAAGGATCACGAGAGATGATGATTCGGGACAGCTTTGTGTCATTAATTCCGTTTTTCAAATTAAAAATGTCAATTTGTAGGTGGGTCAATGACCGTTATTCCACGATTATCTGGCGCCTACTATAAGCATGGGGCACAGGCGTGCCCCAGAACCACTGAAACGTTTGCAAAAACCACGTCCGTGCGCTAAAGCTGTTGATTAGATACTGATCCTAAGTCTACTATTTTTAGCAATAATAAGAGGCTGGGGCACAACCGAACCCCGAGCGTGTAATGAATGGAGTGTTAATTTGTTTATGGACTACTACTAAACATATCTTACTTAAAGCGACGTGACGACGGCGGCGGGCCCGGCATGAATGGTGGAGGTCCGCGATTGAACACTACCTGCAAATACAATAATGTGCCTTTAATATAACTGTTTTTTTTTATTTCGTTGCGGTTGCGATTGCGGCGAAAGATTTAAAGAACCGTTTCTCCTGGACTCGTCGACCTTCATTGTCTCGGCGTTTTTCTGGTGGTCGCCACTGTTGTTTCTGACTCTCAAGACTTGCAATGGTCGGGGGGAGTAAGAGGGCAAGTCCCAAAAAAAACTTCAATAAATCACTTGGGGAAAAATGAAGGACTTTTATTTTTGCATGGAATCTGACCTGACTGCCTATTGACATGTGTTGATGCTTTAAAAACATTATTACATTTAATTAAATATGGTGCCTCCTAACACTTGAAAAGGGAAACAACATGACGGATTAGGATATGATTTGATAACTAACATAAATCCTGAAAAGGAGTGCAATTACATAAGTTTAGTCAAGAAACTCCAAACCATTAGGTTTAATCAATTTTCCAGCAACTGTCCATTGGCAATCTAAACCTCCATGTCAGGCACTATTTTACCACTATTCTATAGAGTTCTATAGAATAGTGGTAAAATAGTGCCTGTAGTTGATGTAGTTTACATCACAGCTGCACTCAGGTTACATCTATTATACTCCGTTCAGTTTGTTTATTTTTAGGGTTCCGTACCTCAAAAAGAAAAAACGGAACCCTTATAGGATAACTTGTCCGTCTGTCTGTCTGTCTGTCTGTCAAGACCCTTGTTCTCAGGAACGCGTGGAGGTATCAAGCTAAAATTCATATCAAATACTCAAGTCTACTGTCCCTTGGAGCTGTGAAAAACAAACTTCACAAACTTCTAAGCCAACGCAATCAAAAGATACAGCCGTTTATGCTGCAAATTTTCGACACTCGCAAGGGAAACAAAACCTACAGGGTACTTCCCGTGAACTTGTAGCAGCATCAATGCCGCCACATTAAAAACTAAGAAACGAAATTTGTACGGCAACAAAAAGAACCGCGGCGCCATCTACGACGAACTGACAACGAAATCCCGCATCGCGCAAGCAAAGTTCTCCGTGCGATTTGAACATACACAACAGTCCAATATCAACTATCGGGCAGTTGCCCACCAGACACAACAACCGTCTGGTTCGGAAGATCCTCCCCTTTTCAGTGGTGGTATGCGGGACTTTACTCTCTGTACCGCATACCTCTATAAACTCAGAATCTTGAAATTTGGTACGAAGCAACGACGTATAGCACAGATAAAGGAAAAATTGCGAAAAGCACAATTTTTAGTTACAACATACATTAAAAATATTTATAATAATTTTAAACTTACTACCCCTTTCCTCATGAACGCGTAAAGGTATTAAATTGAAATTCATATCAAATACTCAGGTCTATAATACCTTTAAGCTGTAACCAAATCCAACTTCTTTGTCAACGCAATCAAAAGAAACAGCAATTTAAGCCGCATATTTTGAAACTCGCAACTACTCGCAAGGGAATCAAAACCTAAAGGATACTTCCAGTCAACCTATAATATTGAAATTTGGCATGAAGCAACGTTTTATAGTGCACATATGGGAAAAAACCCAGGGTGCGCGAGTCCGACACTTGGCCGGTTTTTTAAACTTTATGCACTACTCAAAAGCACTGTACAAAGGCGGCCTTAATAATAATGCTTTAGGCATTTTCTACCAGTCGACCTGAGGATCTTAGTCGACCTTACTTTATACTTGTTGACATTAAATTCTGTCAACGAGTATAAAGTAGTATGTTGTGGTATCATACAATTTAATTAAAGCTATTATTACCGATGACCAACGGGACGGAGGCAATACAAAAACTCCCGTTCTCTTTTAATTAAACTAGCTTCTGCCCGCGACTGCGTGCGCGCATATCCCGTTTTTTCCCGTTTCCGTAGGAATATCAGGAAATCTTAGAGCTTCCCTGCACTCCCCAAGGAACGGACATGCCAAATTTCAGCTTTCTACGACCAGTAGTTTCGGCTGCGCGTTGTCTGTCAGTCACTCAGTCAGTAACGGAAGAGTTTTATATATTAGTATGATGATTGATAAATGTTAATTTGATCAAGATTGCGGAAAGTCGCTGTATTTATTTTTATTAAAATGCATATACGGCATGTTTTTTCCTAACTCATAAATAAAATACCTGGGAAGACATAGGATCTCTTCTTTCATCAATAGTTGGCGTACTGGCTCTCTGTTCATCAATCCGCGGCATCTAAAAAAAAAGTTAATTCATAACATTTGACCGATGATGATAACTTTCGTTTCTCTGCATTAAACACTTACATTCACAGGAATTGTTGGCGGGGCGTCTATTCCAGGTGGCTTTAAGCCGTGCGGTGGTCCTGAAACAAACAACATACTATAAATGACGTGCGCTACACTTTTTGCTAAAAAGTTAATTTATATCATGAATAGTGTAACAGTAGGTGCGACTAGCTCTTATTACTAACTCTCTCTCCCCAACATTCAAACTAGCCCAGATAAACTTTTTTCAACCACATCATTAAAAGACATCAGATTAGAATTAATTGTAGCTTTATATTTAAAATACGCTATAAATTGTCAGCATTTAATAATGTTTTAAAATCACCACAACCAACAGGCAGAAATTCAAAGTTACTGAATGTTAGTAAAAACATAAGATACAAAGAAGCGACAAACTAAAACGATCCAACATGTGTGTTACCAGGGACTCTTATCAGCATTTACTTCATATCATCGGTTATATCCCACTAAACCACGCATGGTGGTTAAATAACTACATTTACAAGGATATACATATTTGCAGGAGTGATTTAACGAAGGCAATCGAGTCGGAAACTACACTGGCGTTAACAAATGTGTCGGTGATAGAGTCGCATTAAAGCATGCAGACATGTGGCATATGGCATGCAGCGAGCTCGGCTGAGTACCGTAGCGCGGGTGTCGGCGCGTGCGCGGCGCGTCGTGCCGGGGCGCGCGGCGCGGCGCCGGCAGCGTGAGCGTGATGTTGTCGTCGGCCGAGCCGTCCGACTCGTCGCCCACAGCGCCGCCCCCGCTCGCCCCGCTCGCCCCGCTCACCCCGCTCGCCCCGCTCACCCCGCTCGCGACCACCCGACCTTCTTTAATACAGAAGCCAACGCAACACTAAGACAGGTACCATCATCGTCGCTTCTATACAATACGACCAATAAGCAACAGATTTTTTTTAAATTTCTGTGATAACATAATAGTCCATTTTGCTGCAAATGTGCAGTTTGTCATTGCAGCCGATGCTGGACTGCAGCCTGTGCCGAAGACGTGGCGTAATGGAGCCGAGGGTGCAATGACAAATGCTCAATTTTATAACGACTCTTTCACAGTTTAGAATAAAAAATAATACAATTTCAACAAAATTGTTACATTTATTTGAGACAATTTGCTTTATTAAATGGCTTGCTCTTTTATTTACGAGCACCGTGCACCGATACAAATTTGTGCATTACGTTGTGGAGATTAGGGTCAATATGCTATTATATTCTCGCTTCGACTCTAAGCAACCAAGATATTTTCTATGGTTAGGTATGTACGTCTACGTCTCTAGTATGCTGTATTGATCCTGGTAAAAGAGTGAAATTAACAAAATACCTGTCAACGAAGTTCGTAACAACGCCAACTTAGTTTACTAATCAAAGCGATAGCGCTCTTCAGACATTGTAAATGTATTTTACCTTGTGAATTTTGAATACAAAAAAAAACTTATAAAATTTTCAAAGATAAATGTCTCAGCCGGCGAAGTTTTTTTGTATGTCATGTGCGAATACGTAATGTGCAGAGGCTACTGATAATACGAATAATGTAGTATCTAATGTGTCATAGAACAGAATATCCTACTAGATACATATCTAGAAATTTAACAGGTTCAAATCTTTGTCGCCATAAATTCAACACTAGTCGAACAAGTGGTGGAAAAAAACGAAATTTACAAAAACTTGTATTTTAGTTGAAAACCAAAATAACACCACATCTGTAAATCTGACTCATGCGGTTATCCGAGGGGTTCGCTCAAGATAAAAAAAAACAAATTATTATTAAATCATAAACATGCACTTCGAAGTCACTTCTCACACTGTAAACATATTAGTTTTTTTATTATAGACTCCAATGGTCAGCCCAATCAGAATTAGTGTACAAAAAAGTCAGTCCAGAACTAATGAAACATACTAACCACCGCTACTGGAGCCAGGCTGCACCGGACCATTTGGCGGTGGCTGAACTTGTGCAATTGGAGGTGGTTCTACAAAAAACGAAAAATCTTTCAAGTACATTTTTGAAAAAAGAGTGTCCATGGACTTTCCTGCACGTTCTTCTCCATAGAGATCTACGCTTTGGAACATGCTTCATGTTTTTACTGGTCGACATTGACAATTCAAAAGTATAACAATAAAATGGTCATAAGTAATAAACGATAAATGCATAATTTAAATTACAAATGAAATACAATTACCTAAGACAGGCGGGTGTTGTTGAATAGGAGCCGCGGCAGGTCGATGAGGCATGCGTCGGCTATAGCCAGTTTGATTACGGAAAGAAGACACCGAATTCCTTAAAAACCTAAAAAAAATATATAATTAAACTAAGTTAATAAATCATGACATTATCTATAATATTATGCATGGTAATAAACATTAAATTAGCTAGCGAAACTCCGCAGGTGTGATGGGTATCTCTATCTATTGATATGATATGATATCTTACCTATTAGGTATTAACGTTGTTGGGGCAATTTCTTTTTCACGACAGTCCGGGCATTCGTGGTCTTCCGATTCCAATAGTGCCCCTCGTATACCTGTAATTTAAGAATAAGAAAAACATTAGTGTACAATAATGGGAATATAATATACCACATGTGATTTGTCAGAGAAAGCAGCAGAAACACGCTTCTTCTACAGAACTCTTTTCAAAGTATAACAAGTTCCAGTTTGCCTTTTGACAAAATTTATTTAATCATCATTGTCAGAAGTGGAACTTAGGCGGACTTCATGCAAGATGCACCACACACTCTACCAGTCAACTTTTGCGTTAACAAGACTCTTGAACGAAAGGTAGTACTCACATTCATCGCAGAACGAGTTGCCACAACAGGGTATCATAACAGCATCAGTGAGCAGGTCCCGACACAGGCTGCAGATGAGTTCGTCGGGAATGTTCGGCTCCGGCGCGGCCGGCGCGTTCGTCGGCGTATCCGCGCCACCCGCACTCTCAGAAGCCAAATATGCTTCACTAAAATATTTACATTCAAATAAGTCAAAAATATTGTAGGAGACCACTTTATTAAGTTACATACACTTGCTTGCTTCCTGGAAAACTGCGGGCGCTTACCGATCAACAGCCGGGACAGCAAAGGTTCCACTTGGAGTCATCATGGCGCCAGGAGCTTTTGGCCCTTCAACAGGGACCATAAAACTTCGAGGGATCCCTGTACTTCGCCTTATTTCTACTGGGTCGCCCTAAAAGAAAAGTAATTACTTAAGACTACTTATACTTCATAGAGATAAAATTTTATGTAGAACTCAAACCGGTACTGATAGTTAAATCTGCACCAGTACAGACAAATATAATAATTGTTCTTCATACCAGGAACTGCAGGGTAATTGAGTAACAAACTTACAATGCTGGTTAATTAATTTCTTCCTAACATGTCTAAACCCGATCAAAACATCTTTTAAAAAGGGTAGACAAATCAGACCCTGATTCAAGGCTTAACACATATATGGATGCTGAAATTTTAATGGTTGTTTTCCTGCGGCAGAACGATTAGCCATCAGTAGTACTATCGAAACATAAAGTTAAACTTAAAGAATAAAAATGTTTTTGTTTTCAAATAATTTAAAAAAATATTCATAAACTCAAAAGCGTGAGAAGCAATAGTAACTCACTAGACGTGACGTCGCTGCTCTGCCGACAAGTGAAAAGCAATTCATAAATGTTTAGAGCAAAATAAGCTATCGCGCGTAGTAATACGGCATTAACTTGCCTGTAAGCACGTGGCGTGTGAGGCCCCGCGCATCGCGCGCGGCTTCCTTTTATGTAAACTTATTCGGTATTGAGTTTCATTAAATCAGGAGTACCTATCTGCTGATCGATACGCGAAGGGCAACGATCGCGGCCGCTTTTCGCGAAACTATCGCGATGTATAACTATTGGTTCGAAGTCGTTTTCGAGTTTTGTTTATCACAATTGTTATTCTGCCATTTCTTGATTTTAAATTTATTATTTTTCATAAGTAAGCTCATTTTGCAACGGGAAAACAACCATTAAAATTTCACGCTGTATAATACATACCGCAATTGCTGCTGGACAGTCTTTAATCCAGTGTCCACGTTGTTGACACTTGTAGCAGATATAATTAGTAGGAACAAGACCTCGCTGATTTTGCCCTCTAATTTTCTGATAACTAAAACAAAAATATTTGTGTTTTGCCACTAAAAATTGGTGTGATTTCTTTATATTTTTTTAATAATTGACAGAATTAATTGGGCCTTTTATCTGGGTGTTTCTTAACCCAGATAAAGCAATGACACACTTAGGGTAATTTCATACTTGCGCAGAGTCAAAGTGCATCGAAGCTTCAATCTGAAACAGTAACATAGCAAATTCACCCTTCATGACGAAATATGTGCATTACGTTGTGGAAATAAGGGTGAATTTGATATTTTAAGTTTCAGATTGAAGTTTCGATGCACTTCCACTCTGCCCTAATATGAATTGACCAGATGTATCCCTGATATTTCAAAAATAGTATTTTTGCATTCAGACTCAACAGCACAGTATTATGGGATAATCTCTACTGCCCAGTTTCAGCTGTTAAGCCCTTGAAATGTTTATTATTTATTTATTATGTACTTTATTGTACACCTCATTACAAACATAGTAAAAAGTTTAAAAAAAACAAGTGTACAATGGGCGGTCTTATCGCACAGGGCAATCTCTTACAGACAACCTTTGGATGGACTGAACGAAAAAAGTTAGATTTAGGGTGGTCAGTGTACAAACAATATAAATTAAACATAATAATATATAATACACACAATACTAAATAATATACTAATAAATATCAAATATATAAATGGGAAAGGAGAAGAAAAATTATAGTGAGAGGTTAATGCTCCTTCACCAATTTTTTAAACATTGGTAGCGTTTGTGCACGCCTCACATCTATGGGTAATGCATTCCACAAACGAGCAGCTTGAATAGTGAAAGATTTATTAAAGAAGGACGTGGAATGCATACAAGTACTTAATTGAAGATTTTCGGATGATCTCAAGGACCTAGAGTGTGTGTCACAGAGAAACTGAAACTGGTCTTTAAGATAAAAAGGAGTAGAAGGATTAAAAAGTACATTATAAAGAAGAGAAAGTATGTGGGCATTCTGGCGAAGGCGAATAGGAAGCCATTTGAGCTTAGTACGAAATTCGGAAACGTGGTCATACTTGCGTAAGCCAAATATGAACCTGATACACAGATTTTGGAGGCGCTCAAGCTTGTCGAATTGGTCTTGGGTGAGATCAAGATAGCTGGCGTCAGCATAGTCCAAGAGTGGAAGAAGAAGAGATTGTGCTATGGCAATTTTAGTGGTGATGGGAAGAAAATTCCGAAGGCGTCTCAAGGAGCCCGCCGAAGCGAACAGTTTACGACTGACCTCCTGCAGTTGTTTAGTCCAGGAAAGAGTTCTGTCGATATAAATCCCCAAGTTCTTCACAGTGTGAGTTATAGGAATTAAAGTGTTATTGAAAGAAACCTGGGGAAGTGTCAACCAATCAATCTTTGAGATGGTCCATGAACTACCAACAACAATCACTTGCATCTTTACTGGATTGATCTTCAGCCCAAACTCAGTGCTCCATTCACCTATTCGTGTCAGGTCTGCATTAATAGCCTCAATCGCATCAGATAGCTCTCCGAGAGGGGCTTGGGTGTAAATTTGGAGATCATCAGCATACAGGTGGTAGAAAGAAGATAGTCGTTGAGTGATACCATTAATAAAAAGTGCGAAAAGTAAAGGAGATAACATGCCACCCTGCGGCACACCGGCAGAGGTGTCACACCAAGAAGAGAAAGATTCTTCTATGCAAACACGTTGCCGGCGGCCAAACAGGTAACTATGAAACCAGTCAATTACCGAAGGAGATATGTTAAAAGAGCACAGAATTCCAAGCAAAATGTCGAAGTCAACCATATTAAAAGCATTGCTAAAGTCAAGCAGAGCGAGTGCTCTTAACTTGCCCATTTCCATACCTGACCTGATATCATCCGTAATATGAACGAGTGCTGAGGTAGTGCTGTGTCCAGGTCGAAAACCAGATTGGAAGGGATTCAGCAGATTTTGCTTGGAAAGGAATGTGCTAAGTTGCTGATGGACAAGGTTCAAGGACTTTAGATAGGAATGGGAGAATGGAAATGGGACGGTAGTCAGAGAAAGATGCAGGATGTGATTTTTTAGGCAAATGGATGACTTGGGCATCTTTCCAGGCTTGTGGGAAGACCCTACTAGAAACAGAGAAGTTGAGGATGTAAAGGATGACGTGAAGTATGTTATCAAGGATGGGAATGATTATCTTTCGGCTGACACAGTCACTACCCACAGCGTTGGATGTAATAGATACAATACTCTTTTTAACATCACAAGCAGTGAATTGACTTATAACAAAAGGAGAATAATCAGGTATCGGAAAGTTTGAAAGATGAAGTTTTGACTTAGTGTAGCAACTTTGGTGGCCCTATCCAGTACTGGCGAAGTTGAAAAATGACTATTAAGTAAGTTGAAGTCTAAGTCTTTAGGAATCCTTTCATGAGACTTTTCCGATACCTAATGATTTGAGCAAATTACAGACCTTAGCTGGATCACCATTTTGAACAGAACTATGAATATGTTGGCGGTTTGCGATTCTACACACCTTGCTGCTGTGTTTTCTAATTGAGATGTATTTAATGTTCTTGATTAACGCACAACTAACACACAGGTTTTCATGTATATAATATTAGTAGGATAGGATACAATTGTGTTCATATCCCAGACTAAAATAACTGTTATACAGGCCACATTATACTCTATCCGTTTAGGTAGTTAACTAAAGGTTAATGTGTCTAATCTTGATGTGTCTTTTTACACAAATTCATATTAAACAAATAAACTACTTTTCAAACTTATGGTTCAATTGATTTAGTATTCTATCTATCTATCTATCTATTGGGGTATGGTTTCCGCACTTAGTCCTGATGTTGGACCATTGTGCGTGGGCCATGGCGGCCGTCATTCCAACCAGCCGACTTCCCTCCAGAAGCAGATCAGTCCTCCTAAAGATTTCAGGGTGTCTGTGAGTGAATTTGGTGTTCCTATCGTTTGTCTACGTATATCGGCGACGCCTGTGCACTCAAGGAGCACGTGCGACACCGTTTCCTCCTCCTCCATGCATGCTCTGCACAGAGGACTGTCTGTTATACCTAGCGTGTGGAAATGCTTATTCAGTGAGCAGTGCCCGGTGATGGTCCCCGCCACCATTCGCAGGCTGCTCCTATCCAGTCGCAGAAGGCGCTTGGTGAGTTTATTGTCTAGGAGTGGTATAGCCTCCTTGGACTGCCTGCAGCCTGGTGCCGAGGTCCACCAGCGTTCTGCTTGTGTGTGGGTATGTTCTCGTAGCCACGTGCGTAGCTGGGTGAAAGGGAGTGGCACTATGGGTTCGGGTCCAACAGCCATCGTACCAGACCCCCTTCTGGCCAGTTCATCGGCCGCGTCATTTCCTAGTGATCCGCTGTGACCTTTTATCCACTGCAGCGTTATGGTGTTGCGGTTTGTCACCGTGACGCGTTCTAGTGCATTGTGGCATTCTTGTATTTGTTTCGAGGTGGTGTAGTTTCTATTTAGGGATTGGAGAACTGAGGCGCTGTCGGAGAGTATACGAATACGAGTGTCCGTGACTCCCCTGGCTTCTATGGCATGGATCGCTAGGATAATGCCCATGCATTCCGCCTGGTAAACGGTGTTGAGCTTTCCTAGTGGTCTGGATATTTTAATGTTGAGGTCGCTGGAGTAAACTCCAACTCCGGTTCCGGTACTTGTCTTTGATCCATCAGTGTAGATTCTCAGCTCTTTAGGACCTGAGTGGTCATCCAATTCTTGTGTTAGCACTATGTTATAGTGCTTTTGGAAATAGTGCATCTTTTGAGCTTTGTCATTGGGTGATGACATCATGGGTTGTCGTTTTACGGCATCTTCCATGATGCGTGTATGTTTGATTCTAGAGTCTTTACCTAAAGTGCCAGCTGTGCTGAGCCTGAAGGCCGCTTGGGCCGCTTCCTCCTGCACTATAAGGTGCAGTGGTGGCAGTCCCAGCATAGCCTGCAGGGCCGCAGTGGGTGCCGTCCTCATACTGCCAGTGATTGCCACACAGGCAAGCCGTTGCAGCTTCTCAAGGTCTTTCTGTGCTGTGCTCAAGTCGGTCCTGGGCCACCAGACTAAGGCACCATACGTGATTATCGGTCTGATAACTGTGGTGTATAACCAGTGGGTTGTATTGGGGCTAATACCCCAGTTCCTACCTAGCATGCGTTTGCATTGCCACATGCATATACTGGCTTTTGTGGTGGTGTGTTCAGTGTGTTTCGCCCAATTCAACTGCTTGTCCAGATATATACCCAGGTATTTGGTTTCAGTCGAAAGGCTGAGGGTGGTTCCGAAGAACCGTGGTAATTCTAGTGTTGGTAACTTCCTCTTCTTGGTGAAGAGGACTAGTTCGGTTTTGGCAGGGTTCACTGCTAGCTGATATTCTTTGCACCAGTCCTCTACTATTTTCAAGGCTTGGCGCATGAGGTTGCATATCGTGTTTTCGTGTTTTCCGTTTATTATTATGGTTATGTCATCTGCGTAGCCAACGGTAAAGTATCCTTTATCATTGAGTCTTTTAACTAGATTATCTGCGACGAGGTTCCATAGTAACGGTGAAAGGACCCCCCCTTGGGGGCAGCCCTTCGCCACAATGGCCCTTGTTGTGTTATTTATTGTGACTTGTACAGCTCTTTGCTTGAGCATGTTTGTGATCCAGCCACTCAGTGTCGTGTCCACACCGTGCTTTACGAGGGCTTTGCTGATACTCTGAAACATGGTTTTGTCAAAGGCGCCCTCGATATCAATGAAGACAGCCAGTGAGGAGCATTTATGGTTTATAGCGCTTTCGATCTTTGAGACCACGCTGTGCAGCGCAGAATCTGTTGATTTCCCCGCGGAGTAGGCGTGTTGTTGTCTGTGGAGTGGGTATTGACGTAGGGGTCCATCCCGAATATATCTGTCACAGAGCCTCTCCAGGGTTTTCAGTAAAAAGGATGTCAGGCTTATTGGTCTGTATGCTTTGGGTTGTGTATAGTCTGTTTTTCCCGGTTTGGGAATGAAAATGACTTTCACTTCGCGCCATGCTAGGGGTACGTATCTGTGTGCTATACAGGCTTGGTAGATTGCTAGCAGCCATGGTGTTATGATGCTCTCCCCCCATTGTAGCAGGGCTGGGAAGATGCCATCTAGTCCTGCGGATTTATATGGTTGAAAGGTCTTTATAGCCCATGCTATTCGATCTTCTGTTACTACATTTCGGGCTGTAGACCAGTCTTGGTCAGCAGGGGTTCGTCCTGATTCACCTGCCCACACTCTGTCCTCAAGAAGATTACAGTCTGGGAAGTGCGTTTCCAGAAGAACTCTGCTGGTTTCTTGGTCTGTTTGTGTGTATGAGTTATCTGGTTTCTTTAGTGCGCCGAGGGTGCGGTCCTGTTCAGTTGATAGGATTTTCCTTACTCGGGCGGCTTCGTTGTTTGATTCTATGGATTCACAGAATTTCCGCCAAGCAGTTTTCCTGGCGATTCTGATTTGTTTCTTAAATATGTGTTGGGTTTTTTTGTACGTTTCCCAGTCTACAGGGAGTCTAGTGTTCTTTGCTCTATTGAACTGTTTGCGAAGTGTACTTCTGAGTTTTTTAAGTTCTGTGTTCCACCAGGGGTTACCCTTACCCTTGGTGTGTGATGCTGTTAGTTTACAGCACGTGTGATATGCTTCGGTTATGTAATCGGTTAGTTTTGTTACCGTGTTTTCTAGTTCTGTGGGGTCTGTGATTGGAGCTTGGTGCAGCTGGTGCCCATTTAGCAGAGAAGCTAGGAGGCGTTTAAATTGAGGTATATTTGTTCGGCGCGGATTTCGCTTGGGTGCGGGCTTTTTTGTGTTGGCTACTAGTGTGAAACGAATTCTCCTGTGGTCAGAGCAAGAGGGTTCGTCGGACACGCGCCAATTAGAGATGATTTTTGTCGCATTATCTGTGGCCAGCGTTAGGTCTATGATCGTTTGTCCCCTGGCAGTGACCCAAGTGGGTTCAGAGCCGTGGTTTACGATGTTAAGGTTAGTCGAGAAAAGATATGTTGATTTAGTATTTGTTACTGTGTTATTTACTTTGGTTTTTACTTGCATTTTATTTTTAAACTGAGTTCTTTAGTAAAAAGTTACATCAAGATTGTTTACCTTTAGTTAACTACCTAAACGGATAGAGTATAGAAACATTGGTTTATGTTAGTATCACTTATAAATTAAATTGATAATATTCACTTATACTGATGTCATTACGTAGATCATACTGAATTTTAAAATTATGTTACTAGCATGAAAATTAAAAAAAAAATGTTTGATAGTCATAGACATCAAAATGGACTAGACTTGGGAGTAGAATCACCCAGATTTAATACAATTATTAAGGTTTTCCATTTTCCAGTCATCAATTTTAATTTAGAGTGAAAGCAAAATTACATAGCAGAAAAAATCCAGTGTTATCTTACTTGCTAGGGTCGTAGTCAAAAGTGGATTGTGAAATCATAGCATTTATTTTATCCTGTTCGCTACCTTCCATGCGAGACAAATCAGCCAATCCTTTGTTAGGAGCGACATCTTTGTGTAGTGATTGATTACTATTAGATCCTTCCCACTGTTTCTTAGGTTGTTGAGAGAGTGGCACTCTAGCAACAAGAAGAGATGTATTCTTGGGTATTAGAGTGTTGTCATCCACATAAACTGTAAAAGTAAAAACATTAAAATTAAAAAAATATTATCTACATCACTGGCAAAGTTTATAGAATAAGAATCATGGTGTTATCTAGCTGTGCTCGTAACTTAATGAGTGTATGTCAATCAATGGAAGATTGTTGATATGCATACAATGAGAGTGCATACATGTCAGTCAGTTACACAAGTCTACACTTGGGATACTCTGACCCACTTGTGTTATTGATGGTTACCATGTTTTGTATCATTATCGTTTTAAAATTGTCAACCTCACTACATACTCACCAAATTATCTTAAACTAACCTTCTTTTGTTTGGGCATTAGTTATTTGGAGATCAAAATCTGACGTCTTTCCGATTCGTTTCTGCTGTGATATGGCAGACTTTAAATCCCCTACTGATATATGTAATCCATCAAAAGTAACTGTGTCGTAATCCAAAGCACTTTTGAATTTGTAGTGTACAGACATTTCAGTTTTTCAAATACTATTAGCAACATGACAAATCATGAAATCACGTTTACCAGTTAGATTTCACAGAGTTCACTTTTACAAAATGTAAATGCACAAATAATAGGAACTTCAAACAAAAAAAAACAAAACGTGCGCTTTTCTATTTAAAACGTTGTCACATATATATCAATAAAATATTATCATTACATGCAAGGTTACACGGCTATCAATTCGTTCCAAACCGAAATCGAATGGCCGCCATTTTATTTTATATTTTTGTTAAGCGAAATGT
This sequence comes from Mamestra brassicae, assembly GCA_905163435.1. Lineage (NCBI taxonomy): Eukaryota > Metazoa > Arthropoda > Insecta > Lepidoptera > Noctuidae > Mamestra > Mamestra brassicae. The sequence goes on along the minus strand of LR990997.1, from coordinate 10,043,767 downwards.
GACCACAGAATATATAAACCCCTGACGCTGTTGCTGTGCTTTTTCAACGCTTGGAATTATTTAGTAATACATTCCGTCATACAAAAGGGGAAAACGCCACAGGCATGGAGCAGAGGTGTGGTGGCATGGGCGTATATAATGAGGTATCCAGGGGGTCCAGATCCCCCCTTAGCATAAGATGGTAATAAAATTCTCAGAATATTGGACTTATCGGGACGCCAAATATTCCTATGATGCTGCATTTTGATCGATATTTTGACAATAAAAAACCGGGCAAATACCCGTCTCCTAAACCACGACAGAAAAATAGTAAAATATACTTCTCAATTATCAGATTACAAAGTTAAAATGCACTTGGTTTTGTCATTTTCTATGGAATTTAAAAAATGTTTTACTTACCCAGTTTCATTTTTTAACTTGGTTGACTATTACTTGTTAACTTGTAAAGCCTACTTAGATGTGATAGTTTTCCTTTTAAGCTTAAATTGCTAATTTTTGTTAGAGTCAAGTGCCCCTCTGTCAGCTTAACTATTTTAGAATCAACGAAAAAAATCATGGTAGTAGCATTTATAATGAATTTAATATTTGGCAAACGGATCCTTGAATGTACAATGCTTTTAGCAAACTTTCAATATTTATACACGGCCTATCCAACGCCTTGGGGTACATCCACCCCACACCATGGAGTAGATGATAAAAAAATCATCGCCACTTAACATATACATCCTAAAAAAAATGTATTTCAAGATTTTATTTTACTACTTTGCCGGCGTGAATGTATACCCATACCAAATTTCAATATTCTAGCGCTAAGCGTCTCTGGGCTAAACCGCGGACGAATAGACAGACAGACAGACAGTCGAATATGGTTGTTGACTACGGAACCCTAAAAACGAATACAGCCTTAAACTCTTATTATACCTGTATAAAAATATTTTTGTTCTCTCATGTTTTCTTACCACATTTGGACCCAGGCAAAACCATACTTTTTAAGCTTGTCTTTGGAAGCTACTTCAATTTTCGTGCTCGCTACGCTCGCTCTGGCGACCTACATTCTGTATCTGTATCAAAGTAAATCTGGGGCGAAGTGCAAACATTTTCGAGCTCACTTCGATTGTTTTACATTCTCAAACTGCAACTATGTCATTTTGGAAATGTTTAAAAGAAACCTAAAACTCAAAACCTGCGATATGGAGTGCAAACATCTTCGATCTTCGTTCGCCTCGCTCGCTATTGTATATACCAAACATTTCCAAGGCAGGTATTGAAATTTTTCGAGCTCGCTACGCTTGCTCTTTCAATACTCTGGTAAGGGGTTAAAATATTTCTATTATCTGTGTGGAACTCAAAAGAAAAGCTGGCCTGTCATTCCAAATGCAATGAATTATTTCTGACAAATGGGGATAAAACCTTTGTGGCATAGCTAACCCCGCCGCCATTTCGTTTTTTTTTCAAAATACCGGCGCACCGTGGAACATATATTTGTCAAACTAGCTTTATCAGCCGTTTCATTAAAAGCCTAGCCTTTTCGACAAGTTTGAAACGATATTGATTAGATTATTGATTTAGGTACATACCTAGCTAAAAAATCGGCACAGTTAAATGAAAAGGCTATGCAACCAATGAAGCGGCTGACTAAGCTATTTGGCTGCGACATATGTATATATATGTATATAGGAGTAGAGGACACTAAACAAACAAAAAATATTAGCAACATGGTGCTAAAGTGTCACGTTGCCGAGATAGTTGCCAGTTGCCATACACGACGTGCATATTGACCTGCGATACATTATATCAGCCGAAAAACGTCCACTGATGGTCATATGCCTCTCCCTAGTGTAGCCACAACAATCGGTCCCGTACGTCTCGCATTCATCGGCTATTCGCGACCCTTACCAGGTCATCGGTCCACCTTGTGGGAGGTCTTCCAACGCTGCGTCTTCCGGTACGCGGTCACCACTCCAGAACTTTGCAGAAGTGCCCTGCCCTGTCCACTGCCACTTCAGTTTGGCGATCCTTTGGGCTATGCAGTGCCGGATTAGCCATATAGCAAGAGTAGCAAATGCTAAGGGCCCAGCGCATTGGGGGGCCCCGCGCTTGGATTTACAAAACATGTATGAAAACACCGTAATATATGGCTCTGTCTCACACACACGAGTCCCAACTCCCGTTCCTCCGTTCCGTTTTGCGATGTGACCCCTATTTCCCAACCTGTATACCTAAGTAAGTATTTATTTATGGTACCTATGGGTCATACTTCGAGCAAATAAAATTATTTTTTCTTTTCTTTCATCCTAGCATACCGTATGAAATCAAAGTAGCCCCAGATCCAGGCCATACTTAAATAGGCAAATTTGGGAAGAAATGGTGGGCCCAAATCTGACGACGCTCTGTCTAAAAGTATATTCATGGTGAATACAAAAATACATGGTGTCTAGTCAATTTATCTGATGGGATAATGAAGCCAAGTTTAGGGGGCCCCTTATTAACATTTGCTACGGGCCCCGCACTGGCTTAATCCGACGCTGGGCCTATGTCGGTAACCTTGCGGTTCTTTTGCGGATATCATCATTCCCTGATTCGATCACGTAAGGAAAGAAAAGGTAATTCACAAAACCTGTTTTTCTTTTGTGGCTATTGTATTGTACCTGTACGTCCTGTAATTTAACACACGGTCTCGAAACCTATCCTCCTGCAGTGGGATGTGAGGCAGGAAGACGTGATTTCTCCGAAACTGATCACGGTCGCAATTTAGGATGTCTTCAAGGTTTTGGACTGGAGAAGGCTAGGAATTATGTTATTAACGAGTATATACATCACTCACCTTCGATTTGCCGATGATATAGTCGTCATAGCTGAGACTATGAAGGACCTTAGTACAATGCTCGATGACTTTAGTAGAGTTTCCGGAAGAGTGGGTCTGGACAAAACCAAGGTCATGGTAAATACCCATGTAGCACCCGGAGTGGGTGCCACAATCTCTAAATCTATCAAGATCGGAGACTCTACACTCGAAGTTCTAGACGAGTACGTCTATCTACCTGGAATAAACGGTCCTGTTAGGTAGGGCTAACTTCGAGAAAGAGGTCAACCGACGAATCCACCAACGTTCGGGCACCAATGATACAGATATCTCCTGTTATTTTTATGGTCTACTAGCTGCCACTCGCGGCTCCATACGCATGAATGTCGAAATTTAAGTCAAGGGAACATGGTCCCGGGATAAAAAGTATCCTATGTGTTATTCCAGACTATATAATCTGCCTCTGTACCAAGTTTTATCAAGATCCGTTCCACCGTTTAACGTGATTTACTAACAAACATCCATCCATCAAAACTTTCGTATTTATAATGATTAATAAATAGTATATAAGTGTGAATAGGAAATGCATAAAATTGCCAGCGACTGAAGTCGCTGCGTGTGGACCTAGCATAAGAAAACTGGAAAAATAGACGTATACAATGAAGTGCTATTTTTGAAATGGCAAGACAAAGAATCTTCTCTATCATGGCAGCATTTCACCGGAAATAATCATAAAATATATTAGTTAATTATAGTATTTTAAAATAAATGCTACTTTTAACAAATTATGATAGAAAAAAATATTTTATTTAATGAATATAAAATTCACAGTTTCTATGTTATTGAGGTTTGTTTAATCTTAAGTAACAAGTGATTGTTTCTCTACTTATTTGGCAAATTGCCATGAACTTCCGGTTTCAGATAAAGACACACGCGGATCTATCGAGAAAAAAACGCGAATAATCATAGAAATAACTTGAAAGGAAAGACTTATTTAGTAAATTTACATTGTCTGTTTTTAATATGTCCAATAACGGTGCTCCGGACTCTTGGGAAAGTCAAGCTGATGTCACAAGTGAACAAGGTGCAAAAGATTCGGACGATGTGTCTGCAAAATTTTCCACGTTGAACGTTAATGCCACGGAGTTCGTGCCTTCTTTTTGTAAGCCTTCACAGGCTTCCGACGATTCCGAATCCCCCACTACTCCACAAAAATCTGAAAGTGGATCAACAAAATCTGTGGCGAGTCCTGTCTTAAACGGTAAGTCAGATGTCTTGTCATGTCTATCTGTATTGAAGTATTTCGTGTTCGAATTTGTCAGAATTTATTGTTATTGCAAAGCAATCGCCTTCACTGTATCAGTACACAAACTGAAATCAAACGGTTACTAAAGCGGAACATACGTTCGATGACTTTATTTTTTTTCTGAATCCAGTTATAACGGGTTATTTCTCGACACGCGGCGCGCGACTTTATATCTATATATTCCGTATTTTATAACTTTCTCTTGGATAACGTTATGAAACAATAGATTCTGCAAAAATAAGGAGGAAAATGATTAAAGGTGTGTATAATTATTTTCACATAATTTATCAAGTTATTTCTCTGTCGATAAGAACTTAATTTGACATGCATAAGGTATGGTTCAGTTTCCTTTAGTCATAAATATATTTTTGCTTTAAGTTCATAAAACCAAGCCATTAGAATAGGAAGTAAGTCCAAGTCAGTTTTTTTTTTTAGATTTACTAGACTACAGATCATCTGTTCCATGTTGTATCCTATTTCAGTTATAACCTATTTGAGCTTTTCTCACATTAGGTATAAACCTTTTCGAAAAGGTTTATACCTAATTTAAAAATTATTAATAATATTGTAAATTACAATGTTTTATTTAAGAAAATTACTGAAACAATGACTTTGTGGCATGTAGACATCCCTTCAGAAAATTAAGTATAAACATGAGGTAAAAAGCATTAAAGGATGAAAGAGGATAATGAAATAAAGGAGAATACATGTTCGTTCAGAATTATTAGATAGTTTTTAAAAACAAAACCACAAATCTATATTGACCTAATTAATTAATTTAATGAATATTTGAGAAAAAATAAATTGATTAGGTATAATAGATTTGTGGATTTGTTTTTTCATATTGCTTTAACTTGACCTGCAACCTGTTAAGTAACAGACAGAAAAGTATTTCATTCTTCTTTTCTCTTATTCAATCAAACAATAATGTGAGGGATACTTCAGGGTTCAAAAATATTCTAAGCCAGGTAACACTGTAACAGATGCATATGTTAACCATTTGAACACCAGAGCATAAACACATTGGCGTGCCCCTGTTGCCAAGCCACAAATTCGCTGTATTTTTTACATATTTGTGACGTTTAGCATACTGGGTAAGCCTTTATTTGTCACGTATATGTGACATTGGCTTTCAAAAGGTTAAGAATGATAATGAAATCAATCTTTATCATTTGAATTATTCTCTATCACTTATAACCAGGTTATACCATTTAGTAGGGGGGCTCATAAAGACCTAAATGTAAAAAAAAATATTGCTCCATCATCTATATGTCAAATCAATATCAATAAAACCCTTCCGTTATTGACTTGAGTGGGTGACTTCCAGACAGACAATGCACAGCCGAAAGTACTGATTGCCGAGAGCTGAAATTTGGCATGTAGGTTTCTTGGGAAGTGTAAGTTAGCACAAAGAGAGGATTTCCCAAAATTCCTATGGGAATGGGAAAAAATGGCACATATGAAGTTGCGGGCAAAAGCTAGTCTATGTATACAGCATAGCAGATGTATAGGTCACACAAATGGAAATATCTATCTGATGTCCACAAAAATTCCAACCAATGTCAGACCTTTAGTGCTTCTTTAGCTCAACTGTAAGTTTACTTATTTTTATCTAAATAAAACTGTGGACAGTCTTTTCATTGCAAAATGCAGCCATAGGGCTGCCTTATTTTATATGGTTAGACTAAAGCAGATATATTTTTATTTACGAGTGTGGTTTCTGGAAGTATTAAACTGTGAACTATATATATATTATGACAATAGGTTGTGGTGATGGTGGTGCAGAAAGTGGAGATGGTGGAGCTGCGTCAGCCTCGCCCCGGGTGGAGGAACCGCCTCCCGTGCCGCCCGCCGCAGGCAGCCCCGCCGTAGCTTCGCCAGCCACCGGCACCCCAGCCTCTGGCACGCCTGTCGATGGCAGCCCTGCTGTCGGCACGCCCGACGGTGCCTCTGCGCCCCCAGCCCCCGCGGCTGCACTACCTGTACCAACTGATGTCTCCCCTACAGCCGACAGCTGGGAAGCAGAAGCAGATGATGCCCTACTTACCCCTGAAGATAACAACGAACCTGAGGATGAAGAAGCTGAACAACAAGTGAGTTGAAGGCGGTGATCTAAACTACAAAATTAGGGTTCCCAAACCACATTGAGCAGTCAATGGATTGCCTGCCGTAATTTATTTTATAAGCATGGTATACTAATGTGTGCAATTCTTAAATATCTGCTAGGTTCTAAACTATGTACTTATCCAAATAAGATTTAAAACAAATAAATTATCACAAAATGAATTATAGAAAAATATTAATTGACGCGATGCAGAAAAACTTTTGAGTCAGTCCTTAATATTTCTGGAACAAACTTTATGCTTCTAAAATTAAAAATTACAAGCATAAAGTTGCCCTCTGAAACGACAGTAGTAGTAAGTGGAATAACTGAAAAGCCTCCATGCAGGAAATAGTTGTTAGGATTACTCATCATTCTGCATGAATCATCAATTTTAAAGAAAAGTTGAATTTGCGCTTCCTAGGCATGTACAACCTATCTACTTAAGCATTGTTAGCTAGTGAGTGTTATAAAGTATAGTAAATATTGTTTAGGTGGTTTTTCCATAAATTGAGTTAGTGTTGTTACATCACTAAAATGCCTACTCTACTTGATAGTTAATTTTTTGTAATGGTGATAAGCAGGTAGATACAGATTAATGTGCACACGGTGACAGCTTCTTAAACACTTTATTTTAATAATATGACGATAAAGGTAAACATGACGTGGTTGAGTTAACGCAACAAGATACAAAAAGTTTAAAATTAAATTATTTCAGCCACTATTTTTTATGCTTCCTATGATAGCTTAATAATTTCAATATTATCTTGTACAGGAGGATGGCGAGGCAACAAAGAAAATCCCCAAAAAGAAACCACCACGGGTGGAAGACACCTGTAGCAAAAAAGAACACGTAAATGTTGTATTCATAGGACACGTAGGTAAGTGAAGTAAAGTCACGTTTCAAACCTTTATATTTTATAATAAGGTTCTTGTAAATAATAAAATATTTCTTTTATCAGATGCTGGAAAGTCTACAATTGGTGGTCAAATTATGTCACTAACTGGAATGGTGGACAAGCGAACATTGGAAAAGTATGAAAGAGAGGCACGAGAGAAATCCAGGGAGTCCTGGTACTTATCATGGGCTCTCGATACTAACCAAGAAGGTATGCAACATTAGTTTTCTAAACTTAAATTATAAAGATGTAAAAGAGATTCTTTGTTTGTAAAAGATGGGTTTCTGAAGAAGGTTCTTCAGAAACCCAATTTTTTACCAAAATTTGCGAAAATCTATATTTCTGCAAGCGAAACTGCATGTAAAAACTAGTAGAAAATCAATCCTTACTGTATATAAATTATTAAATAATTATTATTAAGCGAAAATAACTTGTCTGTCTGTCGCGCTTTCATGCCAAAACTACTGAACCGATTTAAATGAAATTTGGTACACAGATAGTCTAGAGCCTGAGTAAGGACATACTTTTGAATGCGAAAAAAAGGGTTGAAAGGGAGGTATGAAAAGTATCGTCATTTTATTAGAGCTAGAAGCTTGAAACTTTATTTTTAGGCTGTTGATTTGGTATAAATAAGTATGACATTCAAAGTTTGTAAAAGTTTTACCCTCAAGGGTGTAAAATAACAGAGGGAATAGGGGATGAAAGTTTGTATGGAAATATTTAAGGTTTATGTGAAGGTTGTATAAGTTTAAAATAATAAGCCTAAATAATTAAAAATGCTACCCAAAGACACTATTTCACGCGGACGAAGTCGCGGACACAGCTAGTAATTAATCATTTTGATGAATTTCTAATTTTCAGAACGTGACAAGGGTAAGACTGTAGAAGTGGGTAGAGCATACTTTGAGACTGACAAGAAGCATTTTACAATCCTTGACGCTCCTGGCCATAAGAGTTTCGTGCCGAACATGATCGGAGGCGCAGCTCAGGCTGATCTCGCCGTCCTGGTATGTTTAAAATTTGTTATCTTTCATTATTACGTATATTTTTCATTATTCATATTTATTCAATATAATTTCTACAGAATATGATATTTTACTGAAAAAAATCGAATTAGTCTGTCAAATAAATTTCCAGAAAATATTGAACAGTATTTTTTCTTTTTGCACGTACACAAAAAAATACGAAGATACTGTGCGTTGAAAACACGCGTGATGACATTACAATGGTACAATTTTTACCAGCGATCGTGAAAAAATAAAAAATATGTCTCCAAAATATTTGAAAATCTTTCTGACAGACAATTTTTCTTTTTTTTTTCAGTAAAATCCCCTTTAATTATACTTAAACTAGCCATATAAGCTAAGAAGCTAGCTATATCTGTTATTTTAATTTCTTGAAATGTATTACGCAGGTAATATCTGCGCGTAAGGGAGAATTTGAAACTGGTTTCGATAGAGGAGGCCAAACTCGGGAGCATGCGATGTTGGCTAAAACTGCAGGCGTCAAACATCTAGTGGCGCTCGTGAATAAGATGGATGACCCTACAGTTAACTGGGATGAAAAAAGGTATATCTTTTTAAATTATTTTTGCTTTAAGTTAATTTTCGCTTTCCAAGATCAGACCTACCTACCATATGATGTCGTGCGTCGACTAATACAAATTGGCCACTTCACGAATACGCGATCGACGTGATGATGATTTCTTCGGTAAACTCGAGCACGAGGCGCATCGTCTCGCCTACATACAGAGGCCGCCTGCCGGTTTTGCAGAACAATTAATTGCGTCGATCGCGTATTGGCACGATGATCGCTTTCTATTCGGACGGCTTAGAACGACGTCTATATTTGCAGCGTTATGATTGTCTAGACTACTACTGTAGTGTATCTTATACTTCTTTAAAAGTAAGATAACATTTTAAGTGATAAAAATTTCATACACAGATGATAAGTTGCTCGAAATTCATAGATCCTTCTAAATGTTCAATTTTTTTTTTAATTTCAGGTACAATGAATGTCGAGACAAGATCATGCCTTACCTCAAAAAGTTGGGTTTCAACCCTGCAAAGGATTTGTCGTTCCTTCCTGTATCCGGTCAAACAGGACAGGGTTTACTTCAAAGAGTAAGCACATTACAACTTAACTTGATCCATCTACTCCTAAAGTGATTTTGTTTGATCTTATTTTTAACTAATATCATGTATGTTTTAATTAGGTCACTGAAGAAATTTGCCCGTGGTATCGCGGACCGTCATTCATACAACTGATTGACGAACTTCCTTCGCTGAACCGCAAGATGGATGGACCCTTCATAATGCCGGTCGTCGACAAATACAAGGACATGGGCACTGTACTCATGGGGAAGGTGGAGGCTGGAGTCACTCGTAAAGGCGCTACGTTATTCCTTATGCCTAATAGGGTAAGAAACACAATATAATATTGACTCTGCTCTTTTAAGGGATAAGCAGACATTTAACTGCCTATAATAAAATTCGCTTGTTAAGCAGCTTCCATTTGACTTGTCTTTAATTTTTTTTGCTTTGATTTTTTAAATTTAGTTTTATTGATGATATTTTATATTTATAAATGTCACATAAGTGCCGATTGACAAAGTTTTGGAATTTATTTGTATAGAAGACTAGTGGCCCTCCCCGACATAGCCCGCATCTAATTTTTTTCCAAATTTTCTTTCATAAGAACCTTCTCCTGACAATAACATTAACAACAAAAAAAATTATTAGCGAAATTGGTCGAGCCGTTTTCGAGTTTTGCGCTTAGCAACACATTTGGCGATTCATTTTTATTTATATAGATAGATGATAGATTTTTGTTCTGAATGCAGGTACAAGTTACTGTAGATCAGTTATGGTCTGACGACATCGAAGTCACGTCGATTGGTCCTGGTGAAAATGTGAAAGTCAAGCTCAAAGGAATTGAGGAAGAAGATGTCTCTCCTGGCTTCGTTCTTTGCGACACTGCTGAACCTATCACTACTGGAAAGGTAAGCTTTAACTTAACAGAAGTCATATTGATATATATGTGGATTCATAGTCCTTCATTCATATTAAGCAATTACTTTCATAAAAATTGATTGAGGTTTTATCCATGAACACAGAATAATATATTACAGAATATTATTTTGCGTCTAAAAAAATTACCAGTCCAAAACAGGTAATCTTAACTCTTTAGCTTTTTATTTATTGAGTATTTTTGGGCAGTCGTTATTTATAAACTTTTTGTTCTTTATTTCATAACTTCGTAACTTAGCTCTTATGAAATTATTTGAGCACAACAAGCATTGGTGGACGTGCACTGTTTGTAACAGTTGGTTACAGCTATGAAATACAAAACTTCGTCATAGAATTGACCATGTAATGGATATGTGGTGCACCTTATGACGTTATTATGATTTTGTCGCCTAAATAATTTGCCGAATTTTGTTGAATTCAGCCTGAAAGATATACTATAACTGGAAATATGTCAATTTCCAGGTGTTCGACGCTCAAGTCGTGATCCTCGAACACAAATCAATCATTTGTGCTGGCTACTCGGCAGTTATGCATATACATTGCGCAGCTGAAGAAATCACAGTGAAGGTAAATTCTGTTGTCATTATTAAATACAGAGAAGTTGAATGAAAGATGAATTTTGAGTTGACCTTAGGTACCTTTTCACCCCATGTGTATTGTATGACGCAACTAAAGAAAGGGCTTCAGAGCTATTGCTTATCACTAGAGTATCTTACATGGTGGCAGGTATGGTAAACAACCAAACATAAAATTTCCAAGGGTGCGCAAATGAATTGATGCGGGATGGGGCTGGTGCATACTCCACACTTGGCAGGCAGCGCGTCAGCGCTCAGCTTCTGTAGGTAACAGGCAGGCGTTGTCGTCAGAATGGGCGAATAACTGGAAGTGGAAAAGAGTTAGCACATGATTTTATAAGTTGATGGATAACGTAAGGTATTCGAAATGGAGTAGTGTGAAGGCTAAAGAGATAGAGGAACATACGAAATAAATTTTAATGAGTTGGCATTGGCAAAAGAAATGATGTGGGTATGGATAACGAGTTGAAAGGAAAAGGATGTATGGTGAATGGTAAACAAGTGAGTGGCAGCTATCAAAGTGAACAGTTTAATTCCAAATTAGTAAGCGTGTATGTGTATGCAACATAATTGATTGACAAAAACGTTCAGAGTGTGGAAGTGCCTTATGAATATTATTAATTTTTACAATCGAAACATCTCCAAAATATGGAAAAATAAAATATCTGTTCACTACATTTGGTCCAGTTATAGTTATGTGAACTTAAATTTATTGAACAGCGGTATTTTTGCTGTGATTACGCGAATCGCTAGCTCAATATAAAACACACTCGTATTCTGTTTTGCAGGCACTTATCTGTTTGGTGGACAAAAAGACTGGCGACAAGTCAAAGACGCGACCGCGCTTTGTGAAACAAGATCAAGTGGCTATCATGAGGATAGAGTGCGCGGGAATTATATGCTTAGAACCATTCAAAAAGTTTGCTCAAATGGGCAGATTCACATTAAGAGATGAGAGTGAGTAGTGCATCTTTTATTTACTTATTTCGTTGAGCCATTTTTATTTACATTTAACGAACAACATGTACAAGTAAAAACTAAATACTTAAATAACAAGACTAATAATCGCGAAATTATGTACAAACGCGTATAAAAACAAAATAAATCATTGGGCATCAAAAAATTCATCCACATCACGGTCAATGGCAAAAGTGCCCAGAACACTGGCAGCATTGCCGCGTTGAATGGCAATGCTGATTCTTTGGCCGAAGAAAAGCCTAGCCCTCTGGTCACGTGAACAGTCGACGAGTTGTTTGCTGATGTCCCGAAAGACTCTGTGAGCACTCGGACCCCTTGGGCCTAATGTTTCAACCCCAAACGGCTCAAATATGTAGCTCCCAATAAGGTTATATTTGCGCCGTTTGAGATTTTTTTTAATCCAGTAGGTTGATTCTATGGTGCTAAATGACGGTGTTGGTGACCATCGGCTTGAAAAATGTCTGCTTCCAACTTACCAAGTGGACTGAAATGAAAAAATTATTGAAATCTCGTCAGCTGACTGACATAAATGCAGTTTTCTAATTAGGACAAACTATTATAAAGAATTTTGTCTCTTTTCGTTTCAGATAAAACAATTGCGATCGGTAAAGTCCTGAAGGTGATCGAGTAATCTGGCACTACAATTTGTAATTTAGCTAGGATAGGCCTTTCCAAAACCTATATCAACAGAGAATGCATGTAAAATGTAATCCTGAATTTTGGGATCTGTATCCTGTGAGAGCTCGAGTGTATTGCTTCATCATGATCACTAAATAAATCATCTCCCATTTTCTCAATATCATAGAACAGCTAGGCTTTATATAAGAATACTTACAGTCACAGCCACGAAGCGGCACATTTGTACTGAATTTCTCACGATGCTCTTACGTGTTTTTAATGTTTCTTATCATTCAAGTGAAATTTGCTTTAATGTTTAAGCTCTAACTTATTTTGTACAACTTTGCCACCAATGTACTAGTTGCATTAACTATTTTTAGTTCTTACACTAGCTTCTGTTTCTTTCAACGCCATATTTTAAGAATGTGCTACTTTTATTGCAACTACGTATTCTATGCATTTCTTAAGAAGTCATGTAATATCCTGCCTCGGTTTTAATAGTGAAACCTACTATTATTCGTCCATTCCCGTCGAGCATCGCGTAGAACTTTAGTATTGAGACGCTTGAACAATGTTTGTAAGTCAAGTTATATAATTTTGTCTATGGAAAAGCCGCAATTATTTTACTGTAACACTTCTATTATCATAAAGGTTGATGTGGTTTCGATGGAAAAGGCTCTCATGTAAATCGTTATAGTGATCATCCATGGTAGTCCGCAACATACCTATTGTTTGTCATTTACCTTCAAACACCTCCAATGTATTAATTGTAGGGCTTTCTCAACAGCTACCTACTTGGAAGTGGTGATCACTCTTAACACATTTATGGTATTGATAATAATATTTTCACATATGGATATAATGGTCATTATAATACTGTTTCGTATTCTAAAACAAAATTATGTTTTATTTAAAAATAGTTTGCTATGATTACAGTACATTGTTTATACTTATCTTGATTCAGTTTGATCTGAAAGTTTTATTTGTGTACAACAACATTAGTTTGGCTCATATCTGTTTTAATGTTAATTATTATAATCTGCAATATTTTAACTAGTTATGATAATAGATTATAATTTATTGCGAAACAAAGATTTTTGTTAGACTCCATCAGAACGAAAATTGTCGTGGGGATTTCTCGGAAATGAATGCGGCTAATTTCTTGTTAATAATAGACAACATTATATTTTAGAACAATTGGTATCGGACGTCTCCTAAATAACGATATACAATACAGACTTGATCAATATATATTTGGAATCGCCCACAATTTTACTCATACATAAAGTATTAATATGTAGAAACATAATGAGAGTACTTATGGAAAGATGTGTAAAGGGGTTCGCTTTACGAATATGATTTATTAAAATGACGGCCCTAACTCGGAATCGTTATGATAATGTATATTATGAATTTATAAATTGTCAGCTTTTTAATATAATCAGATTTACATTTAAGGGCGTTTGTATAATGTCATATTTTGTGTATATCAGGACAAGATGTGAGGCACACGTAGTCCCCCGAGCCGGTTCACCTCATGCTTTTGTTTAGTCGACATGCTTGTGTAGAGGGAAGTAGGGCGCGGAGAGGCCGCGGGCTGCGGTCCGCGCGTAGTGCCTTGTTGCTAGGGGGGCCGCGTGCGCCGCCGCGCCTCCACGCCTCCACGCCTCCACACGAACGAGCACTGGCAGGCTGCGACTATATTATTTTGTTTAAAATAAAATTTTATTAATACTACATACTGCACTTATTTTTTCCCATGACAGCCGGTCGCATATTAATATTAATCCTATAAACAAGCAGCTAACTGCTTGTTTCACACGCCACGGGTGCAGTCTGCTAATGTGATGATTATTGATAACTTACGCGCGCTCGTTCAGCAGGACCACGACTTTCAATGTTGATTCCAAGTTTGAGGAGCTTGTCGCTTTCCTCAAACCTGCATAGAAAATTAGTACCCTGCAAGATAGAATTAGTACCCAAAATTCAAAATTAGTACTCAAGTAGTTTACGAGGTATACCATGGCATTGGTGGGGTGGCGGTAGTCACGGTGTTATATTTTCATTTCAAGATTTCCCTATTTAATAACTTATCTCCGTGATTTTTTCCCAAATTTATACAAAAATTAGTACTCAAAAAAAAGTTATAGTGACCGAAAATTCAGATTCCTAAGTAATGTATTTTAAGAGAAATTAGCTTTAATTACTTTCCATACTATATCTCCGCGTATAACCCGACCAAATTAGTCAATGGTGCTGAACTGTTTATTATTATATACATTAATAATATTATGGATGTCGGATTAGTAACAGCAGTTCAATATCTACATTTTTTTATACAAATTTGGGAAAAAATCATGGAGTTTTATAGGGAAATCTTGAAATTAAAATTTAACACTGACTACCGCCAACCCACCAATGGCATGGTATATCTCGTAAACTACTGGAGTACTAATTTAGAATTTTGCGTACCTACTAATTTTATCTAGCAGGGTACTAATTTTCTATGTAGGTTTGAGGAAAGCGACATGCACCTCAAACTTGAAATCAAAATTGAAAGTCGTAGTCCTGCTGAACGACGCGCGCGTAAGTTATCATCGTTGATTTCTCGGTAAATAGAAATGTTTCAGTTCTGATTTTTTTACGAAATGAACAGTGATTCATTTCGTAAAAAAATCACACCCTTTTATGTATTTGTTTTTGATGGTAAATAATTAGTACTAATAATAATAATTAGAACCATATTTGATAAATAACACAGAAAAACAAAATCAAACGTTTTTTTTGTTGCATGAAGTTTTTCTACTGTTGTTTACTAATTTGGGTGCGCTGATTTCAAATCTAGCCTCAGATTTTTTGTAGCAGCTCTAGTTAGTGAGATACAGGTACCGTCTTGAATTTACATAAGTAGTCGATTGTTTCTATCAATAGCGGTGTAACTTAACTAGTTCCTTTATACATTTCATTATGTCTTCCTCAAGAAGGACGTGTTTAAATAATCCTGATTGTTTTTGTGTTATTTGTGGAGAATATATGTTCCAAAAATTTCGTTTTAATGTGTTGGACTTTGTGAAAAAGGCATACTTCGACTACTTTGGGTTTCTGTTGCCGTCAAAAGCTAAACCTTGAATACCAAGTTTGGTATGTAAAAGTTGTGTTGAATCTTTGCGACTGTGGGCAAACAAAAAAAGACCAACTTTTAAGTACAAAGCTCCTATGATTTGGCGTGAACCATCCAACCATCATGACGACTGTTATTTCTGTGTAACGAAAATCATAGATATAAACCATAAAAATTGCTCTTAGTGGATATATCCAAACTTAAAATCTGCCATAAGACCAGTCTTGACTATTAGTGATAAATCAACACCACAGCAGCCATGTACCATGTACATCTTCGGAAAATTCAGACCAATGCAGCGGACAAACCGAAAACGACGGCAATGGTAGCGACAGTGATTTTGATTGCTATGGTAGTCCCCGACCACTAAATCAAGATGATCTAAATGACTTGCACTGTCTAAAACGGCAACAGAAATTTTAGATTCCCGATAGAAAGAAAGAAATTTGTTGACCAGAGAAACGAAGATATCGTACTACCGTAACAGGGAAAAGGATTGACTTCCTTTCTTTACTAAAAAAGATAATTTTGTGTTTTGTACTGATATTCCGGGCCTAATGACTGCAATGGGATTAAAAGAGTATAATCCAAATCAGTTGCGGTTGTTCATTGATTCGTCAAAACGAAGTTAGAAATGTGTACTTTTACATAATGGTAACAAACTTGGTTCATTTCCTATTGCTCATTCTACAAAGGTTAAAGAAGAATATCCTACAATGTCTTTAGTTCTCGACAAACCAGGAAGCTGATAGATGATAAAAAATTCATCAACCATATGACAGCTGTCGAGAAATGTGCATGGGAAGAGTTTGTTTGGGTAGTGAGGAATTTTTTGGGCAATAGGAAGTCTGACGGCTACATTCAGCACGTTGAACAGTTGCTGATACACTTCCAGCGGCTTGGATGCAACATGAGCACAAGCTTCACTACCTTCACAGCCATCAAGACTATTTTCCTGAAAATCTCGGTGACCTAAGCGAGAAACAAGGAGAGCGCTTTCACCAGGATATTCGCACTATGGAGGAGAGGTATCAGAAGTACTGGAATGAACATATGATTGCTGATTATTGTTGGAGCATTCGAAATAGTACTCATAATACATCTCACTCTAGAAAATCCAAAAAAAGGAAATTTTATTCAGAATAAATATACTTAATAAATTTTTTAAACTCAAACTATTTCAATGAAAAACCCTGTCACTTCGTAACTCCAAAACCAGAGCTGCCACATAAAAACGGCATATATTTTTGAAATCAGCGTGGAAAAACTATTCAGGTTCATGTAAAAAATCTCATGCAACAGACATGCTGTTTTCCAGTGTAATTTAGTACTCAATTGGTACTAATTAGAACTCGAACAACAGAATTGGTACCTTAGTAGTTTTCGAGAAAATCGACTTTGAAGGTGGTCCGTAGTCACGCTCCGTTCAGCAGGACCACCATGAGCGCCGAAAAAGGGGACATGCTACAGGTATTCTAAGTATACCTACAAATAATAATTTTAAGAAAAATGTTGAGGGTAGATACCGATCCCCGAGGGACCCCGGCATTAGGGTGCGTTTTCAACAGAGATGTGCGAGAAAAATGAGTGCCGCGAGGATGCGTAACGAAGCTGTGAAACGATGAGAGCGTTTCCGCCAGAGATGTGCGAAGAAAATAAGTGGCGCGAGGCTGTGAAACGATGCGCAGATGACTCGTGTGAGGATGTGTAGCGGAATCTTTTCAGATGCGTCCTGAGTAGGGTTGCCACCCGTACTATATTATATTACCGTATTGTACGATATTATAAGTAGGTACTATATTTTATAGTAAAATAATATAGTACGAAACATACTCACTATATTTTCAACATTTGTCAAATTCTGAGGGGGGTTTTTAATAAAAATCCCATTCAAGTCCGAAATGCATTAGCAAAAAGCTGTTTGGAGGCACCAACATTTTTGAGCTCAAGAATTTGAGTACCTATGTAAGATATTACATTCTCAAATTTATCAAACTACTCAACAAAAGACCACAACTTGACTCCTATTTCTGTATGAAAGGTCAAATGTACCTACCCGTTCCGAGGTGTAGCTGTCTCGCTCTAGCATTTATTGAATAGGCTCTAGGCTGCAAAACCAAAAGTGAAGACTATATCCGTCATTCGACAACAACTTCGAAGTGTTTCTTAATTTAATAATACACATAAAAATAAAAACATGGAACGTGATACCGATTATGTTTCTTACAACCTCACAAAAAAAGCAGAACAGGCACTTAATATTATATATTCTTCCTTGATAATATTCTTAATTAAATTCAATAATACAACAAACGTATTTCTAAACGTGTACGTTACCCCAACAGGAAAATGTCTCCTAGAGTGATATGAGTGGAACTGTGGAACGTATATTTAGTGCGTAATCTGCTATAAATGTGCGCTACTTATAGAATATAGCGCCAACGTAGGTACTCTTTCGTACACCTTGTTGGGGTAACGTAGGGTCAAGGCGGCAACAGTGGCTCACTTTTTTTTTAGACAGCTCTCTCTTTATTTGTAGTAGTGTTATGAAGTTACAAATAGGACTCGTACACAGTATAAATATGAACAGTACGGAAGCTAAGCCTAGTTGATAAAATAATTACCTACGCTCCATTAAAGCAATAGGGTTGTAACATTTCATGTTTTTGATATAAACAAAAAGGTTTTAAAAAAAAAAAATTAAAACATTTTTGTTTGTAGTGATCACTCACTTGAATTGAAATAACTAGCTTACAAATAATAATAATAATAATAATAAGTTTATTTACCAAAATAGTTACAGAAGTGTACACAAGTAGATATAACTAGTGGGTAGACTTATTGAAGGCTTTACAGTGTGTTGCAAAAAATTCTGTACATAATTAAAGTAACCCTGCCTCTTAAACTAGGGTATCCTGTATTTTAAGAGACAGTGTCTAGCTGATAAATTCACAATTTTTATACAACAGTGGACAGTGTCGATCTACCGTCTAAACTTGACAACAGTAATAGTTGTACTTGTACGAGTAAAATGTGGAGGGGACGTGTAGTGGTGTGATGTGGTATGTGCTTGTTGTGGGTTTGTGTGTGTGAATATAGTGGTGAATGTGTGTGGATAATATAGTGGTGAATGTGTGTGGAAATACAATTCAAATAGGTAATTTCATGGCGTCAGTTAATCTCAGCAAAAGACGATAGTATAAAACACGGAAAACAGTTTAATATTAACACACAACAACTTGTAGAACTAAAGATCTTTAACTTTGTAAACAGCCGTATATACAAAGTCAAAGTCAAAGTCAAAACGTTTATTTCAATTAGGCCATTAAACGGCACTTTTGAACGTCATCGTTTACAGTTCAGTAAAAATAATAAAATTATATTTATAAAGTGACTCTACTTGGAGAAGAACGGACAAGAAACTCCATAGTTACTCTTTTCAAATAATGAATTACAAAATTTGGTATACAAAAATTAATTTAATATTATGTGAGGACGATGCACCCAGAGTATGCTACTTATAAGAACAAAGTATTAAATTTACTTTACCAAATGTTAGAAGCACCGAATGTGACATCGTATTGAATGGACAAAAACTGGAATTTATTGATCAGACGGTTTTCCTGGGAATCACTTTAGACGAGAAATTGCAATGGGGACCTCACATAACATCTCTTGCGGGGCGGCTAAGCTCAGCCGCTTATGCTGTTAGAAAGATAAGACAGTTAACAGATGTAGAAACCGCGCGCTTGGTCTATTTTAATTATTTCACAGCATTATGTCGTACGGTATTTTGCTGTGGGGTCGTGCTGCTGACATTGAATCTGTATTTATTTTGCAAAAGCGTGCTGTTAGAGCCATTTATAATCTTCGTCGCCGCGATTCTCTTAGGGAAATTTTTAAAAAGATTAATATTATGACAGTACCTTGTCAATTCATTTATGAGAATATTATGTATGTAAGAAAAAATCGACATCTCTTTAACAAAATTAGTGAGAGACATCATATTAATACTAGAAATAAAAATAATTTAGATCAAACATTATATAGATTAGCCAAAGTACGAACATCTTTCATGGGGTACTGTGTTAAATGTTACAACAAAATACCTTGTGACATATTAGAACTAAATGAAAGAAAACTTACATTAAAACCACACTTTGTAAACAAGCATATTACAAACTAGATGATTATATTAAAGATAAGAATGCTTGGAAACATGCTGGTCCTGCTCCATAGGACAATCGAGGGTATAGTAGAAAAAGTCAAACTTGTTTTATTTACTGGTGTACTTTCAGGTTTTTAATATGTAATTTAACTCACACACTGATCCATTGTTTTTAATTATATTGTAAATATGTGAGTACCATGTCCCTTACTAGCAAACTTAATTTTATCTCTGCTGGTATTGCTTTGTTGTACCTATAGTATATAAGTGTGTGCTGTATATTAGTGTAATGTTGGATGCATTGTGCTCACATAATATAATCAATTGATCAATGTACCTATGTATACAAAATATTGTAAAACGTATATTTGAAAAGAGTAACTATGGAGTTTCTTGTCCGTTCTTCTCCATAAGAATCTACTTTTTGCGAATGGACAACTAGAGTCACTTATATTTTAATTTTAAACTGTAAATTTGACGTTCAAAAGTGCCTTTTAATGGTCTAGTTGAAATAAATGAATTGACTTTGACTTTGACTTTGATCACCAGCAGAGGTAAACTTATTCATTTTCTAAAGAAATTTAGGTAAATGGTACTCACATATTTACAAACATTGGAACCATTAATTAAACAGTGTGTGAGTCAACAGAAAAATAGAAACACAAAAAAAGAAACAGTATATCTATAATACATAAATCTATAGGTACAGTTGGATTTTGTCTACACCCTTGATTGTCCCATGGAGCAGGACCAGCATGTTTCCAAGCATTCTTATCCTAAATGTAATCTTCTAATTTGTTATATGCTTGTTTACAAAGTGTACTTATACGTAATATGCTCGTGACATTTTTAAGATGATCGCGGAGATAAACTTGTTCTTACGTGACCACTCGTCTTGACGCGGCACTCAATACTGACAGCACCGCGGTAACCGCTTAGGGGTCTCGTCGATGCGCATGTTTGTGTGAGTGTGCCGTTTCGAGCGTTTGTAGGTAGTTTCCGTACTGTTCATATTTATACTGTGACTCGTACGTAGTGTAATTAATCTATTTTATATTTTTTCTTGTATTTTGTCCAACCGGTAAATGAAAAAGGAGATAGAAGGCATTTTTTAAAACAAGTCCCACTGAGCCACTGTGTACCGGGGGTCGGGTACAGTGAATATACCTGTAGTTCACAGTGAATCGGGTAGGTACACAGTGGCTCTTTAAATATAAATCTAAAATAAAATGCAATTTTAAGTTTGTTATTAAGTTTAATTACTCAATAGGAACTTAGTACCATGTACATTAATCATCAGTCTTTTAAACCTTAACATTAATCAACTGCTATTAAACATAAATTCCCTTCTTCTGGAAAAATATAAACTTAAAATAACATAAAATTTTCCCAGTCTTAATTTAGGTGGGTAATTTGACCCAAAGAATTAACTGGTAACTTAAACATAAAATGACATTTTCAGTCTCAAAAAATAAAAATACAAGTACAAAAATCTAAAACTTCTTAGAAAAAAATACGCTTTTTGGTCTCTAAAATTAAAATCAACTCAGCAAAAAGTGACTGTTTTAACTTAAACATAAAATGACATTTTCAGTCTCAAAAATAAAAATACAAGTACAAAAATCTAAACTTAGAAAAAAAATACACTTCTTATTCTAAAAAATTAAAAATCAACTTAGCAAAAGTGTCACTTTTGGTCTCAAAAACTAATAAAACTAGTACAAAAATCTAAACTTCTCCTTTAAGTCTAAAAAAATAAAAATCAACTTAGCAAAAAGTGACTCTTTCAGTCATAACATTATCCAATATCCGAAATAACAATTGAGATTCGACCATGGCTCGGGTTTTCTTAGTGTTAGTTCCGGATGCCTCTTCCTAAAGCTAAGCAACCAGTCTTTCCCTGCCATTTCTTTTTCCTTCCACGAATTTGGCATTTTCTAATTATTAATTTGTGCCATCTGATATGCAATTCTTCGGCATTCCTTTGTAGACAACCCGTAAAATAGCAATGCACAGTATTTAAAATAATCTTTCAACATGTTTTTCTGTTCCGTCGTAAAAATTTTATTGATTGTGTAATTTGGCGTCAATCGTGTCTCATCTAAATTTAAGTTTCGAGTCTTAAGGTTATAACGCCTCAGAGTCGTAAAGGGAATGCCCGTAATTTGGGAAGATTTCCTCACACTCATTCCATTTTTTATATTTTTTAGAGCTTCTTTCATGTCTTGAGCCGTATGATTCCCGATTTTACGGGGCTTTACAGGACGTGGCATTCTGAAAAAAATATAATACATGCTCAACGGACAAACTTATAACCTTGTATTAATAAATTTGGTTAGTAATAACAAAAGATGTAAGATCAATTTATATTTCATATCTGAAATGGATTTCAATACAGTACACAGTGGCTCGTGATCCACTGTGTACTCAAGCGGTTTGATCCACCTAGTACTTGACCGCCATTTTTAATTGATGACGCACCACATGCCACGCTATTGCTTGTTGAGAGATGGATTACGCGTCAAAGCAATCTCATTTATACATAGTTTTGATCAGAAACATTGTTTTATTAATACAACAAAACTCTAGGGCGTAAAAACAAAGTATATCTTACCTTAAATTACAAATTTTCTCCGGTAAAAACGTAAAATGTCTCACAACACGCCATATGGTCGCGGCAGCCGCAACTTGACTAGTTTATAATTGTTCGTATCCCGAGAGCTTCCGAGGAGTGAGGGAGAAGGATAGATATCTGTGTTACTTTCGCTCTAATGGCGCCTGCGCCACTGTTCCCGCTATAGCCACTGTTGCCGCCTTGACCCTACACTTTCTTTCTAGACACCCGATAAGAATTTTCGAATGTTTCGCAAAAAGTAAAAAAATTCTCCTTGCAGTCGATGATATTTAATATGGTTACGTAGCTATCCAAGATCTATGCTGTCTCCTGTGACCCAAAAATGTAGGAATAAATTCTGCCTTCTACCTCCTTAAAAACACTTATATTGAACAGTTTGCGAATTATTAAATATTTAAAGTGTTTTTAGGGCTCCGTAACTCAAAAGGTAAAAAAAGGAACCCCTTGCAAGATCACTCTCTTGTCCGTCCGTCTGTGTGTCACCACCGATTTTTTCAGGAACGGGTGGACCTAGCAAGTTGAAATTTATACCAGATACTGAGGTATATAGTCCCTATTAGGTGTATAATATGTAAAATCAAGGTCCTGAGTCAACACTATAAAAAGATATGGGCAAATTTAGATTTTCGCGAAAACTTGGTAGTACCTACCTACCAAAATTTACCTTAATTTTCAACTTTTTGTATTTTTCGGAATTTTCCCTTTACTTGTGCTGTAAGACCTTGTTTTAACCAAAATTGACAATTCTAGGTCAACCGGAAGTGCCCTATAGGTTTTGGGTCGAAAACCTATATGGTAGTTCCCGTTGACCTAGATCACGAAATTTGGCAAAAAGCAAGGTCTTTTTTTAAGGATGGCAAATCAAATGACTTTCCGCTTTGGGTGGAGCGGAAAGGCGTGTCAGACTCTTACTGACTAAAACCCATCCGTGTTCCTTTGCGCTCCAGGGCCGCGGTGACTCTTTCGAACAAATTCCGCAACCCTGACAGGAAAAGCAAGGGTTTTTTTTTTAAAAGCTAGGTCTTACAACACAAATAAAGAAAATTAAAGGGTGTCCCCATACATACAGAGTTGACGCCTGCTACCATAGATATACTTAATTTTTATATTTCTATGCCTGCTAGCAATAAAATGATACCAGTTTTATTATGGCGGTATAATGGGTAGGTACGCAACCCTCGGCGCACGAGTTCGACTCGCACTTGACCGGTTTTTTTTTCCACTGATCCATTATTTCCGTGCAATTACACATCCACCTCTAACCATGTTTGTATTGTAGTCCACGCCTCTAACAAACAGCGTTGCCAATGTCAATTTACGAAACTCCCAGAAATCCAAGTGGAATTCCCCAAAATAGGGGGGGGGGGGGGGTGGAAATCATTTTTTAGGTTAAACAAGTTTCAACTATTTCAATAACATTTATTTAGTTAGGTTTCATATTTTCTTTCATTAGGTTTCTGTACCCGAAGGTACCCAACGCATAAATTACTAAGCCTCCGCCGCCCGTCCTTCCGTCTGTCTGTAGGCGGGCTGTATCTCATGAACCGTTATAGGTAGACTTTGTATTTAGGTACCTGATGCCTTGATGCATTAAGTCTGCCCATGTACCACTATTGTACATAAAGTTTAAATAAATAAATAAAAAATAATGTTCAAGCATTTTTGAAGAAATAGTAGGTACCTATCTTAAAAATAAAAATGGCTGCCCAAAGTAACTATTCTACGCGGACGAAGTCGCAGGCAAAAGCTAGTTATAGGTACATTATGTCTCACCTGAAAATGGAAAAATCCGTAAGAATATAAAATATCTTGAGAGATTGTAAACTCTCGATAAATTGTCAACTGAACATTTGGAATAGGTACCTACCTACTTTTTTACGCATCAAAATTTTATAGTCTCTCGAAGTCATTCGCCATTTTATGTCAGTCCACATTTTCTCGGAACGCACGGAGATATTATAGAATAGAAGATTTTGAATCGTATAATTGCAGAACAAATGTTCATTTGACATATTATCGACAGTTTACAATCTCTCAAGATATTTTGTAATCTGACGAAGTTTGCAATTATCTACGCGTAAAGTGGCGATGATTTATTTTTATCGTTTACTCCATGGTGTGGGGTGTCTTTGGATAGGATGTCCGTGACTGCCGCAAGACCACCAACGCCAATCGCTTCCATATTTGGTAAATAATTAGTACTCATTTGGTACTAATTAGTACTCGAACAACAGAATCGGTAGCTTACATAAAATAAGTGTACAATGGGCGGTCTTATCGCACAAGGCAATCTCTTCCAGACAACCTTTGGATGGATTGAACGAAGGGAGATAGATTCAGGGCTGTCAGTATACAAACGTTTTAAACAATGCTAATATATAATACATAAATACAATACCAATTTATATACTAATAAATATCAAATAGGTATATAATTTAGACAGCAGAAAAATTATTATTATTATTTTTGTATTTATTGCGAAATCAACAATGATTACTTACGCGCGCTCGTTCTGTAGGACCACGATTTTCAATGTTGATTCCAAGTTTGAGGAGCTTGTGGCTTTCCTCAAACCTACATGGAATATTAGTACCCTGCAAGATAAAATTAGTACCCAAAATTCAAAATTAGTACTCAAGTAGTTTACAAGGTATACCATGGCATCGGTGGGGTGGCGGTAGTCACGGTGTTATATTTTCATTTCAAGATTTCCCTATTAATAACTCTGTGATTTTTTCCCAAATTTATACAAAAATTAGTAACCATAAAAAAGTTATAGTGACCGAAAATTCAGATTCCTAAGTACTGTGTTTTAAGAGAAATTAGCTTTAATTACTTTCCATACTATAGCTCCGCGTATAACCCGACCAAATTAAGTGGTCAATGGTGTTGAACTGTTTAGTATTATATACATTTATGGATGTCGGAATAGTAATAACAGCAGTTCAATTCAGAGTTCATATCTATATTTTTTATACAAACTGTGTACCTAAGTACATATTAAGAAAAAAATAACCTATCGTTACCCACGGAATGTGACACCTTCGTTAATGACATGGGTGTAGGTAGTTAACTCGAATAACTACACAGGCCAACGAAACAAAATATTGTAAAATCTTTTTAAACCAATTTGCCTAAATCTTTTGTATTTTTGGATGCTCATGATTCTCACACAATATGACATCCATTGTTACTTAAAAAGTAAAGGAAAAATTGAAAAAGGTTGAATCCATGGTCCGGAGCGAGGAGGCTTGGGAAGCGGTCACCTCCTTCTACGAAGCAATAATGCTAGCGAAGGAGGTGGCGGGCCGCGCGAGGGAAAGGCAAGGCCTCCGCCCCAACCGCCGCTACAGAAGACACCCCGGGCGTCGGGTGTCGCAGGGCGATCCCCGGCCACCGTAGGCGCGGGCCTGCGGACGGCGAGCTTTGGGTGGCTTGCTGTCCGATCACCACCAAGCCCGGGTCGATGGCGCGTTGTGTTTCACGCGCGCCTCAAAGAGATGTCATCATAGAAGACGGGGCCCGCTAGGACCAGAGCCTGCCAGGGTTGCGGAATTTGTTCGAAAGAGTCACCGCGGCCCTGGAACGCAAAGGGCTTTAGAAGGAACACGGATGGGTTTTAGTCAATAAGAGTCTGACACGCCCTTCCGCTCCACCCAGAGCGGAAGAAGTCATTTGATGATTTCACATTCTAAAAAAAAAAAAAACGTACCTACCTTCTGTGTTGTTATATGAATATAATTAGAGCGATAGGTATTTCGTATTGATTTGTTTCCTACTAATTTACCGTTGCTGCAAGCAGTACCTAAGTGTATTATAAAAACTAATTTACTACAGTAACAATATGTTGCTAATAACGTAAGTATAAAAGAATCACTTATGTAATAAGTATGTATTTTTTCAGTACCCTGAAGTCGATTTTATCTAATTTCCACTAAGATATCTGTTGACTTTGGGGGTAGGTATTTGTAGTTACCTACCTTTTCAATACCTAAATTTGTTAAAGCTGGGTTATTAATAAAATAAGTAGGTGTATTTTTAATCGAAAACACATTTATAAATCGAAAAAATTTATTAATTATAGATCACAGTTCGATAACAATTTGTAAAATTAGTACAACACTTAGGAATCTGAATTTTCGGTCACTATAACTTCTTTATGAGTGGGTACTAAGTATTTTTTGTATAAATTTGGGAAAAAATCACGGAGTTTTTAATAGGGAAATGTTGAAATGAATACTTAACGCCGTGATTACCGCCACCCCACCAATGGCATGATATACCTCGTCAACTACTGGAGTACTAATTTGGAATTTTGGGTACTAATTTTATCTTGCAGGGTACTAATTTATATGATCTACGTAGGTTTGAGGAAGCGACAAGCTCCTTTAACTTGGAATCTACATTGAAAGTCGTGGTGTTGCTGAACGAGCGCGCGAAAGTAATCATCGTTGAATTCTCGATAAATACAAATGTTTCAATTCTGATTTTTACGAAATGAATCACATTTAAGGGTACTAATTATTTGTATACTTAGAATAACTGTAGCATGCCTCCTTTTTCGGCGCTCATGGTGGTCCTGCTGAACGGAGCGTGACTACCACTGGACCTCCTTCATAGTCGATTTTTTCGAAAACTATTAAGGTACCAATTCTTTTGTTTGAGCACTAATTAGTACCAATTGAGTACTAATTATTTACCAAATATGGAAGCGATAGGCGTTGGTGGTCCTGCGGTAGTCACGGACATTTGGATAGGTCGTTTTTAAGTATTGAGGGTGCGCGTTCCACCACCACCGCCATTTCCATCCAAGGATCAATTTGCGAAATATTAAGCTTTAAAGTGCTATCACAGCTAAGTAGGCTTTACAAGTTACCGAGTAATTGTCAACCAACTCAAAAAATGTAACTGATTGATTAGGTAAAAATTTCGTAGCACACCCATAGAAAACGACTCAACACTAAGTGTATCTGTAACTTTGCAATACCATAGTAAAGTTTTCAATTTTTTTTCAGCTTTTTTGTTAGCAGCAGCAGTTTAGTTACTACAGAACTTTACACTGTGCGTGGCCCGACACGCATTTGGCCGGTGTTTTTCCTGATTTCGGGTTTGGTCTCAAAGTAAAAGTTGTTTGTAATCACATGATTAGGTACTTTCACTCCCAAAAAAGTTGTTAGTGTGTTATAAATTACCCTGTATTAACAAGAACTATTTATTTGAATAGGTACCTACAATCTACTGCATATACCTAAGCACGTGAATAGTTCATTTTTAAGTTTCCGTACCCAAAGGGTAAAACGGGGCCCTATTACTAAGACTCCGCTGTCCGTCCGTCTGTGTGTCTGTCACCAGGCTGTATCTCATAAACCGTGATAGTTAGACAGTTGAAGTTTTCACAGATGATGTATTTCTGTTGCCGCTATAACAACAAATAACCAAAATTCAATTAAAAGTTGAAGGGACAACAAGAAAAGTGTTGTTTGGTTTATGGTACGGAACCCTTCGTGTGCGAGTCCGACTCGCACTTGGCCAGTTTTTTATTTATTATTTAGTTTTTGAATTTGATTGGCATTGTTCTCACATGGTGACTTTCATCTCCAAATATCTCGGCAACGCGACACTTTAGGGCACCATATTGCTCAAATTTTTAGCTTGTTCTAGGTTTCCTATACCCATAGAGAATTTTTGCCTCTACCCTGAATGTTTAAAGTAAGTATTAATTTTTATAGTGTGCGTGGATGGCCAAATCCGAAACTATGAGGAATATCGAAAAACAATGAAAGTAGTCTCGAGCCCGATTTTAAACTTAAACTGCATCAGTAGATTTTTGAAAAATTGCTATTCCTAGCCAGGAATTAAACCGGAAGAATAAAAAAAAACATCCAGTATTACCCATCTGAAAGTGTTGCTAATATGGATCAAATTCTGGGAAATAACATTTTGACAAACTGAGGGAAGAGTTCAGTTTTGACAAAATATTATTTTATTTTTAAAAATCTTTTCATCAATCGGACCCGAAAATCTACAACTGCGTCATTGGATTTTTGAAAAGATATCAGTTACGATTTAGGTAGGTAGGCTATCCTTTGGTTTGTCGTCTGTTATTACTTCCCAGAATTTGATCCTGAGTAGGGACGGTTTCGGATGGTGTATAACACAGTTTTGTTTTTCAAAATCATCCTGTTCGATTCCTGGCTAGGAATATTAATTGTGCCTTTAAAGAGTGGAATTCCCTGCCAGAGTCTGTGTTTCCTGATAGCTACAACCTGGGAAGTCAAGAATGAATAGGTAACTTCTAGGCAGTAGTGCTCCATCTTCGACCACATCATCGCTTATCATCACGTAAGATAATGGTCAAACGCGTGCCTATAAATAGTAAAAATTTTTTTTTTTTTAAATCCAATGATGCTGTTTTATTTTTTATCAAAATCGAGCACAAGACTCCTTTCAGTGTTTCTCTAATCCGCATGGTTTCGGATTTGGCCATCTACGCACACTTTAAAAAATCACTCTGTATAACTTCCATTGTATGCACTTCGATATTGATAAAAATCAAAATGGTGGCAGGTGGTTATGCCAAGCTCCTGTAGAAAAAAGTTTGAACCCCTTATATAGTATTTTAAAATTACAAGCGTTTTTCCTAGGGTAATTGCTAAATTAACCTGCAACATATTTTGCTTAACTTTGTTGGATATAACATGGCACGAAGTTGGTTGTTAACTAATCAGCTTATCCGTCAACACGCCAAGTCAGTGCATAATGTTTATATCTGCCAACGAGCTTCATACTCATCTTAGTAGTTTACTATTGTTACGAGCTTGGGGTTCGTGACAATAGACAGCCAATTAATTACAACTTTGAACTTACTAATTATAAAACATAACTTCACTACTGATCACTTTAATCGCACTTGAAGATTGCTTTCGAAGTATTCGCTTGTATCGCAAATCCCATACAGACTCGGTTGCGGGCTATGCGGTTCTCATATACGTCAGTTAATTCCATAACCTTCTACCGTCGAAACCTCTGGAATGTTTGCCTAAATACCGGTCACGCACGACTGACCAGGTGTCGAGAACCGTAGAATATTTTGGCATAAAAAAGTCTAGAAGGTACCTACTTGACTCTACTAGTTCTGCTAATCGATACTAGATGGCGCTAGTAGTAACTTATGTCGATATTAATTCTGGCGCGTAACACTATGTATCCATGCTGGTCTTTTTCAAAATTATTTGTAATTTCCAATAATGGAGAATTGCATAACTCTCAAAGATTTTTATCTTGTTAGGTATGCACCCTTCCCCTTACACTTCCATGTTATCCTTATTGTTAGCCCACTTAACTATTTAAATAAAACTTCTTTACTACAAATATTAATCTATTATTTTTCAGGCAATATTTTTTGTGCAAGATTTAGAGTCAAGGTAGCAATGAAGAAAGGTAAAAGTAAAGAAAATATACAGCATTAAAGAAATAAAAAGTACCTTTGATGCAACTAAGAACAATATTTACACAATTTTTGTCTAATTCCATCACTGGAATGTTAAATAATTTTAAAAAATAAACCTAAAGATAAACATTTATAAAATATAAAAGTACTTTATGTACATTTTTAAATCTCACAATATGTACCTACGCAAATTTGTTCAGTACGTGGTACTAATAATACATTCATTTACCTTATTAACACTTAACTTCACCAGAGATACAAGACTAACATCATTGAACATTCATTATCAGATTATCAGTCTCAATATCTTAATTAAGTACCTACAGAAGCTAAAATTTGGCAATGGACTTTAATCCTCTGATTTGATATCATTTCTCTTGACATTTTGATTCATTTGATCATTTTCATACTCCACAAAATCATCAAAGAGACTAGGCCAAGCCTCTGTGTCATCGTAACTGCTGAGATCATCTCCAATGAATTCACAGAAATTCAAAAACATATACCAAGTGTCTTTTGGAATGCCTCTTATGTGTGGATTCTTTTCTAAATACAACAACCATCTGTCTAGAATAGGAGGCTCATTGTTTGTGAAGACTAGACGCCACAATAGGATAGCTATGTCTGTTGGCAGAATTCTCTGGCCAGTGCTCACATCTAAACCAAATTTAAAGGTAAATCTATACAAATCCTTGAAGTTTTCAGTATCTCTCTTGAGCTCACTTGTTATCTCATTTAATTTGTGTTGGATACCCTTAATTGATTCCGTTTTCATATTCTTCAAGCCCTGTATAAATTCAGATTTTGTAAACCTACACATTTGACTAGCATTCAATTTCCATGCCAAAACCAAAACTTTAAAGTCATCAGGGTTTAACTGCAGATCATTACACAGGTTTTCTATTCCTTCTGCTAATATAGCATCTTCTAATGAGTCTTTGTATTGGTCAAAAAGCTGATTAATTTTAGATTCAGATATGCGTGAGTCACCCAAAGATGACATACTCCGGGGAATGGTCGGCAATTTTTGATAAAATGGTTTAGGTATCCTTTCTGAAGCTAAATTTGTTTTCTGTGTATTCAATAACTCTACTGGGCTTTGCTCTCCTGACAGTGTGCTTGAAACTTGTGAAGTACTTGTGATTCTAAAGTTGTTAATGCTATTTTGATTGTCATGAAGAAGTGGTTGTTGTTGTGGATAAACAGAAACTGTGACTGCTATTTCTGTCATCTCTGAAATAGTAAAGTCAAGCATTATAAAATCGATAGGGTATTTTTATCGCCTTAGCATAGTTAAAGCTATGTTACTTACCATCTTTGTTTCTGTGAGGAGAAGTGGTAATATCTGCATTAGCTTGGTTTTTGAAACAGCTTAGACAATGGCCCATTGGACAAATTCTGCTCGAATATCTTGAAAGTCATA
The DNA here is from genome assembly GCA_905163435.1 of Mamestra brassicae. Classification (NCBI taxonomy): domain Eukaryota; kingdom Metazoa; phylum Arthropoda; class Insecta; order Lepidoptera; family Noctuidae; genus Mamestra; species Mamestra brassicae. Next base: position 10,012,660 of record LR990997.1, on the reverse strand, counting down.
AAACTTTTAGTGAGCACAGAAACAGACTTTACAAGTTTTTCATCATAAATGCTATAAAACATAATGATAAAAAACAGTCCGCATATGTGACCTCTTAAAATTTTTCGCCGGAAACCTGAGATAAACAAATTATTGAAAGAAAACTAAAATAAACACATGACATACTGATAAAATCAGCCCATTTGCTTACCAGAAATTCATATCCTTTCTAGACATAAAATAAATTGTTCATCAACAAAAGATTTTGCATGACAGCGTTTTAAATGAACTGTTATTAGAACTACAGAATAGTTTCAATATGAACTCGTCTATAACAAATACATTTTAGATTCACGATCTTCATTGACAATTTGACAAGTTTTCAACCCACAAAAGCAGAAACTACGAGATTACATTTTTGTACCAGCTCGAAGAGATGTGCATTCCGAATCAGACCTTTAGTCGATTTAAAAATTAAGTGTCACTGCCACTAGTTAGGAACTTAGGTTTAGTGCGTTTAACTCTATTTTAGTCTTTACCTTGTAGTTTGGGATGAAAGACTTTATTATAAGGATAAAACTATTATATATTATAAGGATAATACCTTCCCCCAGCCTTCCCCCTAATTCGATGTCCGTACCCCACAGGACATGCCCTTAGTGCGTCGTCAATTAGTTTTTTGAAAAGCCTTTGATAGCTAGTTGATAAGTTTTTTAAATAGCCCTGGCTAGAGGCTTTCATATCATACTTGGTTCTGAACAATGTTCAGACGCCAGCACATCAAGCTACCCGAAACTGTCAAATTTTCCCAATCAACCTTAAACCTAAAACTTCAGCAATAAAGTTGAAAATCTATTAAATAAATTTGACAGATTGTTGTAGATTGATGTGCTGGCGTCTATACATACTTTTCCCTCCGTCTGTACATACCTACTGAAGTTTATAAAATATGAGAGCACTCTGATTACCTACTCTGACGAAAAGATAAAGAGTATTGAAGGAAAAACTTAGCTTATTTTGTAGTTGAAAAATATTATCCCATTCATCGACTTCGGGATGTATAACGTCACGGTTTTTCAACTGCAAATTAAACGAGTTTGTAATCGCAAATTATGTTTTTTTTCTATGTGATGAATCTACAAATGAACAATTTTCAGATTTTTCCCTTTGCGCTGCCTTACTTGCCAAAATTCAGGATTCTAGGTCAACGGGAAGTACCCCATAGGTTTTGATCTTCGTTAGTATTCCATCAAACATTTTTTAGTTTTTTTTTTATTGGGGGGGCGGGGGGATAATTTTTTTTTGTTAATTTCATCTCTTCGTCAGTGTTCTTTATTGTTCTATCAAAATTTTATTTGATCGTTGTTAGTTCAAAACAAAAAAGATTAACTACACAACACACACGAGCATGAAACCAGCATGAGTTTTTCTGAGGGATCTTTTTTACATTTCGACTATTGCGTCATTATGTTCTATAATGACGCAATAGTCGAAATGTAAAAAAGATCCCTCTATAGTACATTGTTCACCGAGAGGAGAAAGTGACCGATTACCGTCGAGGGTGTCGTTTGAAGCCCGAGCCGTAGGCGAGGGCTTTAAAACACCCAAGATCGGGAATCGCAGTTTCTCTCGAGTGATACATAGTGCTTTATACTACACCTAGAAGGAAAATAAAAAACGAAATCTTTACTAATTGAAATTTATATTGAAATTGTTGCAGTTAAAACTGAATCCTCAAACAACACACAAATTGGAAATGGCGCCAATGGCGTCTGCAATTTTCACATGTTCTTTTTTCAAATTGTTTATCCTGCCGCCGCAGGGTCGCACTGCCAGCCCGACACCATCCAACACACAGCTAGTGGCCAGTGTCATTTTGCGAACTTGGAGATAAAAACTCACTGTAAAAACTTTTTGGCTTTTGATATTTAGGTTACCGGCGCATAGTCTTACCCAAAATTAAAAAAGAAAAACCACGTAAGAAATGGATTTTCATACACTTTTCTCTCCCGCTCAGATGCGTTTTCTCCCCGCATATTTGTTCGATATGCAATGACGTACTTTCTACCGTAAATTTGATAAAGTATCAAGGTACTTTCCAAGCAGGTGTAGTATAAAATTTTTTTTTACTGAAATCGAACGAAAAAGTCTTTGATATAACAATAAAGAACATTTGACAAACAATTCAAACAGCAAAAAAAATACATTGGTGTCCTCTGAGCTTCGTTCTCGAGTGAAGTTTAGCGGCTGTTTTAATAATAAATTGTAAATTGATTTTGTAGTGGATAGTGTGATGTAAATTGGTGTAGTTTTGCGTATCAAGTGTCCACGCACCGGGAAAATATGTAGAATATTTGAAACAGGCGCGATCTCGAAAGTGGAGCTGAGAATTTTATTGTAGTATTGACTACCTCACTCGAAACTTGTTGTGAAGGCCGAATCGATATATTTGTTACCAGATACTCCAAAAACCATTAGCATGTGTTACATCCGCGTTCTTATTCTCATCGCATACTTTTTGCGGATGATATCTCTATCCTCACCTCATGCCAAACAAATTCTAGCTTAAATCAAGAACTTACAAACATTTTAAATAAAGTAATGAACTGGATGAATGAACAAAATCTCGAAATAAATTTTACCAAAACCAAAATAATACCTTTCCATCCCCGGCAGAAAAACCAAATAAATATAGACTTTACTTTTAACCAACATAAATTAGAAACAGTCAGTGATTTTACTTTCCTGGGCTTGACAATAGACACACACATAAACTGGAAAACACATATACAGAAAGTTAAATCAAAAATTTCAAAGTTTTCATATGCCCTCCGCGAAATTAAAAAGACCACAAGCCTTCAAACCGCGCTAGTCACATACTACGCATATGCCCACGCATGGTTTACCTATGGCATCATCCTATGGGGAAATAGCACAGACGCTCCCTCCGTATTTATCCTACAAAAGAAGCTACTAAAATAATTACCAACATAGAACAGACAGATAGTTGCAAGCCTTATTTTCAAAAACACAAGATTCTCACATTAGTCAGTATTTATATCTTGGAGTTATGTAAATTGGTCCGCAAATTCCCAGAATCCTACAACACACGGGGAGACATACAAACGAGCCATTCACTGCGCCATAAAAACAGGCTAAATTTGCCTCCGTCCCGCCTTAAGTTACATGCTTCTAGTCCACATTCTATGTCTATCAAAATATATAATAAATTACCAGAAAACATAAAGCAAGAAAACAAAACCAGTATATTTCTCAATAAGTTAAAACAATTCTTAATTAAAAAAAGCTATTACACAGTGGAAGAATACCTTACGGATAAGTTTTAATAATAACAATATAGATATGTAAACTTAATAATAATAAATAAATGAAATTCTATTCTATTGGCAATAATAAATAAATAAATGACATTCTATTCTATTGATAATAATAAATTAAGGACATGATTTTCTTAAATAAATGACATTCTATTCTACTGATAATAATAAATAAATGACATTATATTATATAAATGATAATAATAAACAAATGACACTAAATTCTTATAATAATAATAAATAAATAAAATACCTTGTTAATAATACCTGATAAAAAATGCTAATTCCAATGCAGATAATTATTAATAATACGTATAAATTATTTAATAATAGATACAAGATGAACAGGAAATAATTACACAAACATTTTACAAGAAAAGTTTACAAAACGCTCTTCCTCTCTCCTAATTAATTATTTTAAGTTTTGCTGTGCCCGACAGGGTCCATAATTGTTTCTATTTATTAATTCTAACACCTGTTTATGTGTACTTACATTATGGATTGCAATAAACTATTTGAGATTTGAGATTTATGCAATATGGTTAAAAGCCTTCCCATCGGGGCAAATAAAAAAAAAAGTATCTAGAAACCAATAATGTCAATGTCAACAGTGACAATTTTTGTCAGTTGTGCGTTATTTTGAATTCAAAAACCTCTCAAGTGTTTTTTTATATTGAACTTGTGTTTGATAATTACATTTTAATTTATTGTTCAAAAATGAGTATTATTGAAGAAAATTGGGACGTCCAAATTAATTTAAACTTAATTGAGGAAAACAGTTACATAGAGTTTGAAACTAAAGTTGGTTCTTTACATGAACATGTCCTCAATGGTATAGAAAACGGTTTCAAAGTTAAGAAGTATAATTGCAACAACAATGTAGCTCAAAATCATGACGATGAACTGAAAACTTTAATAGAACGTAATAAGCAGCTACGCCATGATATTGACTCGAAACTTGAAGAGCTCTCACAACAAAGGGTTCAATATGAAAACTACAAAAAGGGTTTGTACTTGTCTTAGGTATCTAGATTCCCCAATTTAAGTTATTGTAAAAAAAATATATTTGTGTTGTAGAATTTTTCTTTTAATTCAATGGATCTATTTCAACTGCATATTTTTGAGTGTGATGCTTAAACTTACCTACTTGTGCTTATGCTTAAACTTGCCCTCAAGGGCAGATCCAGGATTGCCAATGCCATTTATCTTATATAATGGAGGGATGCTCTCAAAACATAATAAAATTAATAACCTTAATAATGAACTTTTTGTTGCAGACCAAAAACTATTGTCTCAAGAAATTAAAGAAACTCATGAAGCTTTTTTAATGGCAAAGAAATACTACAAGAAGTTTTTAAAAATGTACTATACAATTGAATCTAAAAGTGAAGGATCACAAACTGTCTTGGTGCAGTTTTTTTCAGAAGCTAAAAAAGAATCTGAAAATTATTCTGTCCGCCTATTGAGAGACATTAAAACAGGATGCTATCAGTGTGAGTAGTTTATATATCAATATTGATCAATCTCCCCTTTTTTAGAGAAAAATCCCAGCCAGGTCCATTTTTGACAACACTCAGTAAAGGTTCTGCTGTTGGGATGAGCGTTTTGTCATGCATTTTTTATTTTTTTGACTGCAAAAATTGATTTGTATGTCATAGTATTTGTCATGGACACTGAACAAATATATGCTTAATTTCACAACCATTATATTATATAGTAGAGAATCCTGAGGCACCACACCACCATTTCCGGTCTATAGATTGCCTAGAAGGAGATTGACATCACAGGCAACATCAGTATTGTGCACTTATTGTGTGCATGCACACTATGAAGCAATATCTCCTACCTCCTGTTGTTATTTTGTTTTATAAGGCTTGGATTATATTATTTCTTTTTACATTTTATTTCTACCTTCCCTCTTTGTAATTTTTCTGGTCTTGATTTTAACTAGTCCTTTGGGAATGAGTTCAGCTCATCCCAGCATCTCCTTTTGGGTCTACTGATTTTTGCCCAGTACTACTCCCACTACCCTTTTTGAGTCGAAAAAGTTACTAAGTGGTAGGCGAGTTAGTTAGGTAGGAGTTAGACTGTACATCGGCAACCTTTGTAGTAATTTGTCATCCTTGTTAGGAGCCATCCATTAATTACGACACACGAGTTTAATGGTTTTTTCCCCCTGTCCTTTTCACAGCTAGTCACATTTGTGAGACTCCCCTCCCTAGTGTGACATCACATATTTTACATTTAGATTAAATTAAAACGGCAGTACTGAAATCAGATTTATTTCCATTTCAATAATTTTTAACAAAACCAATTCAAACATTATTAAAAAAAAAAACTAAATTAAGAAGTCATAATGATGAGGTCTTGGGGAGTCTTCTTTTTATTCAATGGTATATGTTGGTGGTCTTATGCATCAGATTACAAGCTAGTGTGTTGGGTGCTTTACAATAAGTTAGGTGTAAGATTTCAACTTCTCTATTATCTCCTGCTTGACCATTGGCATCTTCAGGTGGCTGTGTAGTTGATTATTGGTAATATACCATGGTTCATTTGTTATCATGCGCAGTATCTTTGACTGGAAACATTGTAGAATTTCCAGGTTTGAGTCGGTGGCATTTCCCCACAGCTCCACTCCGTAAGACCATATTGGGCTTCAATATACATTTGTATAAAAAGAGTTTGTTTTCTAGTGATACATTTGCTTTCTGAGACAACATCTTCCTTTTGGTAAAGATATGCTTTTTCCATGTGAGTCTTGTCCAGACTCAGGTAACGTACGTCACGTCGTGTTGGGGTATTTGGATCCCGTTTAACTCGACAGGAGGGGATAACCCGCGCCTAAGGGTAAAAGTCACGTGAACAGATTCGGCCTCGTTCGCTTTGATGTGCCAGTCGCGTAGTCATTGAGATATATCGCAATGGCTTCTTTGTAATATAGCGGATGCTGATTCTGAAGTTTCGTGTGGAGCTTGGACAGCTGTGTCGTCTGCGAATGTGCCTACGTAGTAATGTTGTGGTAGGTCATGCATGACTGAATATGAGGCATAAGATAAGTTCCAGAACGCTGCCTTGGGGGACTCCTGCGTTAATGTTATGTAACTCGGTTCTTTTATCTCCATGCTTCACATAAAAATGACGCTAATATTTCGGCCTGTAATTTGGACTCAAAATTACGCAGCGGTCCTATAGCTCATAAAGAGGAATTTCCCATCTGGTCGAATCAAAATTAGTGAAAGGTGACATTGGCGGAGCAGCTCGTATTCTTTTTAGTAAGTAGTTATATGGTGGCGCCGTATTTTCCAGATACTCTCTCAGCTCTGGAGAGTAAACACCATTGTACAATTAGATGGCATTTCTTTTCCCGACCCCCCTGATCCGGGCATTCAAACCCTCACCGTTACAGGTCGAGAGGTGGTCATAGCCATTTGCTCCTTCCGGAGCGGCTCTGCTGGCGGCCTCGACAGGCTAAATTATATAATATAATTTTTTACCCCCGACGCAAGAGGGGTGTTATAAGTTTGACGTGTCTGTTTGTCTGTCTGTCTGTGGCATCATAGCGCCCGAACCACTGAACCGATTTCAGTTTAGTTTTTTTTGGATGAAAGGAGACTTAATCGAGAGTGTTCTTAGCTATGTTTTATAAAAATCGATTGAGCCGTTTAAGAGTTATGGTGGGTTAAAGTGGGGATGGAAGAACCAAAATTCTACAAATGTGCCCAAAATGGTTGTCAAATGAAAGATATTATATAAAGATATTTTAAAAACCCCCGACACAAAAACCTACCTAAAAAAAGTACGAAATAATAATTAGGAAGCAAAATATTAGTTAGGAAGAATCTAAGTACCTATCTAAATATTAGTATTTACAACAAAGCTACCACGATGAGTAGTAAAATATTTAGAAACGGTCCCCCCCACGCGACGTTTTCTTTGTAGAAATATTAATAGGTAGGTACTTAGATTCTTCCTAACTAATATTTTGCTTCCTAATTATTATTTCGTAAGTACTTTTTTTAGGTAGGTTTTTGTGTCGGGGGTTTTTATAAATATTCAATCAGGAGGAAATTGTTAAAATTTATTTATTTTTCGTCTTTTGACACCGACAAAAAACAACCAAAAACACCGCCTGCCGAAATTAAAATTCGATATCGAGCTGAAATGTTGCGGTCTGTTCTTTTATAATACAATGGTCCATGGGGACATGCCATGGACCATAGAAATATTAAAAAAACAGACTATGGACATGAAACATGTATTTAGTTGTTTTTTGCTCGATTTTAACGGCATAATAGTGGATTATAATGACTTGGTACGGAACCGTTTATGCGCGAGTCCGACTC